>OY748328.1:20242321-30242321 GCA_963556525.1 Cochlearia excelsa | reverse complement strand
TAGTGAAGCAAGGCCGCGAGAATCAGCCTTCTCCTCCACTCTTGAAGCTTTCTTGCTTTCATATATTTAAGTCTTCCAAGTCCATCGAAAAGGAGGACAAATCGATATTTGGTGACTCCATTGTCAAGATAAAGGATCTGATCTCCTCACTGATCTCTTCTTGGCTTCTAATCTCGCTGTGAACCCAACTGTCGTAGGCCTTATCGATCTTTGCCTCACCATATCACAGTACTCGGGGTCATGACATTGACCCTCGTACCTTAGCCACTGTATCATCCCATGGTACATTGGGAAAAACCTCATCTGAATCGAGGAGTAGACAAAGTATGGCATCAAAGTCGACACAACCACAACCAGAGTGATGACCCAGTAAGAAAGCGATGGCGCGAGAGCTTCAACAAAGACTCTATATGCACCAGTTGATATTCTTGATGGAAGCTCTCCATACACCGCGATGAAAAAGTACCAGACGAGGATGGTGCCCCAAATCACAATGTGTTGGATCAGTGTGAAGTAACTTATAGACAATGCCATCTGCAAGTTCACAACCCATACAATACATGTGTACATTGTCCCTCCTAGGATCTCTCTCCCCGCGGTTTTGCCTTCGTGGTTAAAAGCTTGAGATTCTAGAGAGCTTTTGCACAGGTAGAATATGATCACCGAGCTGTAGAATCCGTTGAACATCCAGCCGAGAATCCTGCGCCAGCTGAACAGAACATTCTGTACACCTTCTTGGTATAACAACGGAAACTGCGGAACCAAAAAACCAAGAAAGAGTTTGGTACCAATTAGTTTCACAGGTGAGAGAAGACCATTAAGGCTTTGTGTTATGCAATGAAAAAAGCTTTACCTTGAGACAATACCGTGCAGATACATCTTGGTCGAAGACACCAAGAGCAATAACAGGAAGGGAGGAGAAGAAAACATTGAAAAGAGATAGGAACCAGTCATTGTAGGCAGGTGTGGCCGAGAATGTAGTGTATGCTTCATATAAAAAGAGAGTGAAACCGAATGTAATGTTCTTGTAGAAGAAGTAGCAAATCTGCGAAACAGAAACAAAACTAGTCAGGACAAAAATTATTGGTTATGTACTTATGTTTAAGACACAATGTGAAGAAAGTAAGGATGACATTTTACCATTGTTGAGATCCGCCTGTAACACCAATGTCCATGGACTAGTAACAAACGCTCCAGATATCTAAACTGAGCAATCGCAATGTCGCTGGACATTACAGCCTGAAGCAATGATTAAAATTAGCACAGACACACAGCGAAAAAAGCAGAACATGATAAATGTTTTAAAACTCATAAATCCGAACCTGCATCCCTTCTACACCGCTAATACCAACACCTATGTCTGCTTCTTGAAGCATTCCAACATCATTGGCGCCATCACCGATAGCTAATGTAGTTTTGCCATTACCAGATTTCACTAGTCTTGTCACCTACATTGCGGTTTTACACCTTTGAGAAAATCTTGAACCAAGCAAAAGTACACCAAAGAAAAAGTAAGAAAGAATCTGACCAGAGCTTTCTGTTTTGGTGATGAACGGCAACATATGACAGACGCGCAACCAACAGCTAGCTCATAGAAGATGTGTTTTACATCATCATCCAACGCGTAAGCAAGAGACTTCCCATCAATGATTAGAGCAAAAGCATCTGAGTTCCGACCAGAGTAGTTTAGCTGAGACTTTCCATTGATTATCTGTAACAAGACATTCTCCTTTGACGCCTGCAAGATAAAATCCAACCACACTGATTCTCATTCAATCACATAATCTTTTGTATTATTACGCGAAAACATCAATGTCTTTGTTTACTACTTTTTTCTTACCTTTGCAATGGCATCCTTCTCTCCTGTTTTCTCCAATGAGTGTATCTCAGGGGTCTCCAAGTTGATTATGATTTGTTTCATGTCTTGTCTAAGCAAACTACAAGCAAAACTGTCAAAAAGATGCATACAAAAGGTCATATAGTGTAGAGAATAAACAAAAACTATATGCATGAACTCAAAGAATAGACATACCCAATATTGATAGCAGTCTCCATTTTATCACCGGTTAAAACCCAAATCTTGATCCCTGCTTGAGCTAGCTTGTCAATACAATCAGGGACCTGCAAGAAAACCAAGGATAAAGGTAGAAGATAAGCTATTACGTATCACCGGCTTAAAAAAAAAACTGATTGTATGTATTATAAACATAAGCGGATTTGCTTACTCCATTTTGGAGTTTATCCTCAACAGCAGTAGCTCCAAGAAGAATCAAGTCTTTCTCAACTTTCTCAGTGACTTCCTCTATCAATAATTCTCTATCAGCACTAACCGAGTTCTTGGCTTCGCTGATTCTCTCGTTGAATACATTGTATTCTTCCTCGTCGAGTTCACGGTATGCAAGTATCAAAGTTCTTAGTCCTGCATCAGCGTACTCGTTCACATGGTCCCGTGTTTCCTCTTCAAACTCTCTACCATTCTTTGAAAGTCTTTCAAACATAACACTAGAAAAACAAAACAAGTCTGAAAAATAAGTTCACAAGGACAATATTTCGGGTTTGTAACGGTTTTTAAAAGTCACAAAGGGCACTTACTTATCCGCTCCTTTACAAAGTAACAAGAACTTTCCTTCTTCATCTTGCACAATCACCGACATTCTCTTCCTCGTGCTGTTGAACTCAAGAACGTTTAGTACTTTGTACAACCTGCAGCACAAAAGCCATTTCACTCAAGTATGTTAAAAAAGACAAAGAAATGTGATATCAATACTATAAAGAAGAAAGGAGATGGACTTACCTTTCAACTCTTTTGCCAGTCACAAGATCAAGCTCTCTTACCGATATAGTAGTTTGAGTTCTGTTAAAAAATTCAAACCCAAGCTCCCTTGCTGCAATAACAAAAGCTGATTCGTCCGGCGACTCGGCCTCATAAGAGATTGTATCTTTATCTTCATCAACTTCAGGTATCACTGTATGGCACACCGCGAGTAACCTGAAAAACTTCTGAATGATATCAGCATGAGTTTCGGTGACCCAGTTCCCATTCATTATCCTTTCATCTCTAAAGTTGAATCCTTTCACAACCGTATTCGATTCTTCAGCGAAAGCCACCTCTTTACTATATTCCATATCATTCTCGTTGCTTTGAAACATCAAAGGAGAGCCTTTTCTTCTTCCCATAGCCATCTCCACTTCTGTAACACCACGACCGTAGGCTGTCCCTGCAACGGAACACTTGATGAACTCCATTGAGTTACAAGTCAATGTCCCTGTCTTGTCTGAAAGAATTGTATCAACTTGTCCAAGCTCTTCATTCAAGTTAGAAGTTCGAGCACGAGCTGGCTTGTCGGCTTCCTCATAGTACATGTGTATATCTTGATTGATGAAGATACTTTGAAGAACTTTAACAACTTCTATTGAGACATATAATGATATAGGAATGAAGTAACTATATAGCATAACCGCGGTTAGAAAGTGATAGAACGCTGACACGGGAGCTCTTTTGGGGTCAAAGAAGATACTTGAACTATCTGGCCTCAAGTACCATCTTTTCATTACACCATTAGACAAATCTTCTCTTGTTGTAACTCCAAATATAACCGAACCAATAAAGGCCATGGAAACTACCATGAAGAACATTAGGTAGATAATCTTATCCATCTTCTTTTCGATCATACTTCTCTTAGATGGAGGATCTGTTGAGTTTTGTATAACCTTTGTGTCGTGACCCGTGAAGATAACCGCGCCAAATATGAACTCCGTGTTCCTTAGCTTAGAGTCTCTAAGAAGAAGCTGTTGAGGAGAGAGAGGGTATTTGGCTCCTTTAAGCTCCATAGTGCCAACAAATGAATACAAGTTAGCGTTTGGATCCTCGCATTTGACAAAAGCCTCAAAGCCTTTGAAGTTGATCTCTTCGCGTAAAGAAGAAGTCACTTCTAGTCCTTGTTTGACTTTGAGATTGGTTTCGCCGTCGAGGTTCATTGTCTCTACATAGCAAATAGCATCTTCATAGCTAGAAGAGAGGAGAACTAGATCCGCGGGGAAAAACTCGTTCTTCTCTACTTTCACTATGTCTCCTATGCTTAAAGTCTTCCACTCCATAGAATCGAAGCTACCATCGCCTCTATGGACTTGAACTTTCCTATTATTCACCTCAATATCCTAAGGAAAAAACACCACAACACAACATAAGCTTCTATTTTCAAATTCAGACAAACCAAGTTCAACTAATTCCTAAACTCAGTGTCAATCTAAAACTTATAGGGTCAGAAAAAATTCAATAGCAAAACGATCTAGAGGCCAATTTTGAGAAGCCAATAGCATAAACGGCTCTACTCTAATCTCTTGGATTCAAAACAAGACCACAACGCATACAATCCTACTAGATTCATCTTAAAGAAAAGCCTCTAATTTCAATTTCAGACAAATGTATCCTAAACTCAGAGCTTGTCTTTATAGGGACTTTCAAGGCGGGTCCTAAAACTTATGGGGCAAAAAGCGTAGACTTCATTTTTCTGCCTTTGAAGGCTGGTCGTAGCCTAAACTCCTTGATATTAGGACAAATACCACAAACACAAAGGATCCTACTATAGATTCATCTACAAAGAAAGTGAATGAAAAGCCTCTATTTCAATCTCAGACAAATGTATCCTAAACTCAGGGCCGGTCCTAATACTTAAAAAACCTTTTCAAGCCCGGTCTAGTCTAAAAATCTTGGATTCAGGATAAGACCACACAACACATAAGATCCTACTAAAGATTCATCACAAGAGTCCTAGCCTAAACTCTTGGATTCAACACAAGACCACACACAACACATAGGATCCTACTAAAGATTCATCTAAAAAAGAAAGTGAAAACTCTATTTCAATCTCAGACAAATGTATCCTAATACTTATAAAGCCTCTATTTCAAGGCCAAGTCCTAGCCTAAGCTCTTGGATTCAAGACAAGACCAAACACAACACATAGGATCCTACTAAAGAAAGTTTTTAAAAAAATCAAAACAAAAAAGCTAAACCTGTAATTTACGGCGCCAATCTTCAACACCTTCTTTAACCATAGTAGCACCAATAACAAAAACCAAAGGAACAATGGCACTAGCCGCAGTGTAAGGAGCAAGTTGTGTAAAAGACAGGACACCAGTGACCAAGAAGTAGAAATTAGCCACTCTCCTAAACTGTTCAAACAGAGATTTGGGCAAGAAAGTTGCTAGAGTGTACTTCGTTGTCCTAACGTAGTTGTCTGAATAGTTTCTTGAGTCTGATTCAGGAGAATCTGGCTCGTTGATGAAGACAACACGTGAGTAACCTGGTCCTCCTATTTGTGTATGGTCTTGCTTGAAACATGATGCTTGTGAACATGTTAGTGTGTATAGTTTGCTTAGTTGTATCTTTATTCTTCTTCTACTTCTCCTTCTTCTTTGTTTCTTTGTTGTTTCTTCACTTTCTTCTCCTGACATTAGATCTGTTTTTGATTCTTCTTCAGGGGAGAGCTTAAAGTTTGAATCTTTAACTGTAAAATTACACAAAAATGAATTTTTTATATCGTTTTTGCAATACCCGCGAGATGATTTTTATATATGAAGAAACAGAGAAAATAAAAATTCAATTTTTATAAAAAAAAAGTGGAAAAGGAAAAAGAAAAAAAAAGTAAAGAAAAGAAAAAAAAGACAAGAACGAGTTTGTCAGGACATGGAAACCAACCGAACAAGAAAAGCAGAGAAAGACCGTGACGGGTTGTTATCGTTTCCCGCGACTCAGTTTTTGTTTTGTTTTAATTTTCTCGGGAAAATGAGAATTTTCTCGGGAAAATATCAGAGGGCGAGAAAATTTGAGTGAGTGAGCTTAAAGTTTATGTTTTTTTTATTGAATCTTCAAGAAGGGTATTTACGAAAGTCGAGATTTTTTTATTTTGATGCAATAAGAAGATCTCTGATTTTTGTTTTTTGATTGCTCTGTTTTTTTTGTTATATAGGCGAAATTTATTTTCTTCATCTCATCCAAAAAAATTGGGAAGACGAAGAAGAAAAAAACACAGAGAAAGTGCCAAGATTCAGACAACTCATTGTTAAAGAAAGTATATATCTTTCGATGGAATCACAGCAAATCAAAATGCTGAAAATTAAAATAAATTTAAAAATCTATAGATGGAGTGTTTGTGTGTTTGTGAGAAGGAAATAGTCTGATTTAATTCCCAAGAAAATAGGCAAAAACAAACCTTTTAATTAATTTTATTGTAATAAAAAAAGACAAATATTAAGCTGATGGTCTAGTTTTCTTGGAGAATGTTAGATTTTTAGAGAAATGTAATGATAATATTTTGAGAAAGAAGAAATGATAGGAGAAGGAAACATTAGATGCGCCGTTATGGTGGAGGAGGAGAAGAAGAAGAAGGTGACTAACACATAAAATGCGGGTCAAACAATTATAAATCAAGATTCATTTTATTTTATTTTATTTTAGTTTAATACTTAAGTCAAGTATACCACTTTATATTTCAAACTCTTGTGAAAATGATTAACCGTTGAGATGACAATAAATAAGAGTGTAAGTGTAACTATACACATTTTAATTAGTTAAAGAGTAATTTCTCAAAATAGGTTGAAAAAATATTTTAGGTCAAAAAAGCATCACAAACTTTTTTTAGCCTTTTGTATTGTCACTCACAATTTACCACTAAAAAGCTAAAATACATTAACAACAAAAACAATGTTTTATTTATTTTTTTTTGGGTTCATTATTTAGTGTTTATGGTTTAGTTTTAAAATGGATTGTATTTAGTTTTATGGGTTAATTTTGAAAGGTTATGCTAAATTATATTTTATGGTATTTTGATCAGATTTTTTATATGATTATTCGAAAAATTATTCTCATGTTTTTAGTCCTATTTTTTTTTTGTCCATCGTACTTTTGGAATTTGTCCTTAGTTTAATTAGGTGAAATCCTCATTTATCTAAAGCCTAATTTCTTCAAATAATTTATTTTCACATAAATTTATCATAAATTCATAATTACTTTTGATCGTGGTAATTTTGTTTTTTTGGCAATTTATTTGTTCTTACAATGGTAATATGTTGGGGGAATGACTTTATATTATTTAGAAGTTGGTATGTTTATTATAAGAAACTTTGACTTTAATGCATAAAACATGCCACCGGTTTTGTATAGTTTGGTATGCATCATTTATTGCATGAACATTGCTTTCAAGATTCAACTAAATGTAATTTCCTTATCCACAATTCAAAAATACTTCATGGTTAACATATTACGGGTCACATTCTATAAATGAGATTGTATAAAAAAAGAGATAATTAAAATTGAATAATATTATATGGATTCTCAAGTAGAGCTAGATTTGTTATGTTTTAACCGTTTATACAATGTTAGGTGTCACATATAGATAGACATACATTTTGTTTGTAGCCTCGTAGGTTTTTACTTGTTTGGGGGCATTGGTATGCTACAACAATGAGAAGTTTCTTAAAACATGTTTAATAGATTCTAGATACACTACATAAAAGGTGTTTAATTATCTTTATAGTAAATGAATATTATGTATTAAATAAGACAACATTATGTTGGTTTGTATTAATGCTATTGGTGTGTTTGGTGTAACATATGTTATTTAAATACTTGTTTTAATAATCACTAATTCAATATTCTTTTTGTTAGGATATATAATACATTTTTGAAGTATGTTTTGATCATATGTGGTTCTTATGTGGCCATTACGACAAAATGCGAATTAATTAATAATCATATGTTTTCATCTTTTTTTTTCGTGTACGGTCATATGATATAATTACATTTTGCATTGTTTTTGTTGTAGTACTTATCTCAATCTTTGGAGATCGACTTGTATTTTATTTTAATAGGACATAAATATATGTTTAATAATTTTAACTACCTGACTTATCCAATATTTTGAAATCATTTGAAAAGTTGCGCGATTAGATTTCAGTTTTATATTATTAGTGTACCTAATACATACTATATAGTTTGGGATTTTCTCATAATATCTGAATGTGGATTTTTTTAATCTGAGTATCTGAAATAAAGTCTTATTATTTTTATTTTACTTAACCACCATGTAATAAAGTATAATGCGTATGTCACTATATCCATTTTATCCAAGCATATAACAAAGTCAGTTTTTTTGTAGTATGTTTAATACTTATTTCCTTTATTAAAATTAAAACACTTTTATGCTCAAGTTCATAATTAGTTAATAGTGAACGGATTAATCCATGATATATATTTGATATATGAATTTATATATAGATCTTAAATTTTTTATACAAAATATATATATACATATATTTACACGTTATTTTTGTGATTTTAGTAGATGTATTCATTAATTTTGCTATCTCATTATAAAATTATTATTATCAGATAAATTTTTGTTATCTTAATTTGGGTTCAAAAAAGTTATACCTTTTCCTTTTGGCCAAAAACGATTTTGACTTGTAGACAACACAAGTAAATAAATGATTTAATATCACTATATTTTCTATCAAACTTCGAAATTAAAGGGTATTTTAAAGATTTCTGCAAGTAATGCTAGAAAATAAAGCAAGGTAAATACGTCAAAAAAACAAAGTAAATTGATTTGTGTTAATCTTGGACTGTGTGTTTCAATTGTGTTTTTAAACTAAAGTTGTAATATGGAATCAATTTGATGGTGTAAAGGCACCGATATGTCACATTCTCAATAATGTATATGTAGGCATATTAGAGAAAAAAAAGAAACAAGACTTTAGCCTTTAGGAAATTAATTAAAAACTTAGTTGTTAGATTGTCAATCAAATTACATCACATGCCTTTAGAATACCACAATATTCTCATGCAAAACCATTAGTAACTTCATTAATTACACTTTGATCTTATTTAAATACCCCTACTATATAAACAAATCATTGTTTTTTTTTCAAATCAAGCATAGGTTGTTTCTATCACGTACTTTTTAAGCCTATTGTATTTTGCATTAACGAAATATACATTAAAAATTTTAATTTAATAAGACGATTAAGATATACATAAGCCTATAAAGTGAAGCAACTTTTTTGTTAATAGAATGGTGCAAAAATATCATTAATTAATTGAGTGAAGAGCAAGTCAAAAATATGAGACATAATTAATATTTTTTCGTCTTTTCTTGTCAATTTATAATTAAAATATTTTCTAAAAGTTTATAATTTATTTTTTAAAGTTTATAAATTAATTGATAGTGTCTTTATCTTCTCCAACACAATTGAATATTATGATCGTTTAATTATGTTAATTAGCATATAACCTTGTCGGTATAACCTATTCGGCGTTTAAAAACTAATTAAGGAAGCGTCTAAAAATTCGGACGTATAAAATATGTAATTATGTACAATTATTTACGTCTAATGCATGATAACGTTGATTAATTCATAATTTGATATTGATGTGAAAATTAAATAAATAATTGACGTTGACATGAATAAAGGAGAGCTTGCCACGAAGATGTAATAAGCCGACAAAAGCTAAACTCCGTAAATTTTAATTTAGTTGTTGTTAAAAGATATACTGACGAATAAATTCTATAATTTTACAACTTACCAATTCTAATTGTTATAATCAACAAAAGTTGCTGTGATTATTTTATGTTCTGTGATTAATTTATTTGCTGAGATTAATTAAACAGGTGAACCTGGATGAATTACTATATAATAACAATAATGATTTAGTCAAAACTCTAAATACAAAAAAACAGTATATACAAAAATAAATAAATGATATAGCTTCCCATAAATTACTTTTCTCGGGGGTAACTACAATGACATTCTAAAACTTATAACAAAAACAAAAAATTAATGATAATTATCGAAAACTTGAGATATGATTATATATATAGATCATTATTTAATATATAAGAGTTTAATGTTTGTTTATATAATTGTAATTTACTAGTTAATTAAGATAATTATTTGAAGATTTAATTTAGATCATATGTACGTACGGTCCATAGATATTTTTTTCATGTGGTGTGGTGATTGAAGAATCAAATAAAGTTAGTAGCCATAAATATAAAGTTGTGATTGATATTTAAGAGGCTTTTTTTGCTTAAAGAGATTAATGACTTTTGGAAGAGCATCGGGGCAGGAAATTAATTTTTCAAAATCATCGGTAATGTTTGGACACAATGTGGATATAGGGACTAAGACGGATATGAAAAATATTCTAGGCATTCAAAAAGATGGAGGTATGGGTGCATATTTGGGAATCCGGAAAGTCTAGGCGGAGCGAAAAGTAAAATATTCGGTTATGTTCGGGAACGGCTAAATGAAAGGATCAATGAGCTGGACAGACCAAGTCGCTATCTCGAGGAGGGAAGGAAACACTAATCAAATCGGTGGCCTTAGCCCTACCTCCGTATGTTATGTCATGCTTCGAATTGCCCCGGACGTTAACGAAAAAGTTAACCAGCGCCATTTCTAAATTCGGTGGATCTCCAATGGAAGAAAGCTGCGGTATCCATTGGGTAGCATGGGAAAAAATGTGTGAGTCCAAACACGAAGGTGGTATGGGCTTTCGATCGTTACAAGAGTTTAATAAGGCTTTATTAGCAAAACAATTTTGGCGCCTCTCTCAATTCCCGGAATCTCCGGTAGCAAGAGTGTTAAAGGGTAGATATTTCTCGAGGGTACACCCTTTTATGGCCAAGACACCACGCGCCCCATCCTTTGGATGGAGGAGCATCTATTCCTCAAAGGATCCGTTGATGAGAGGTTTGAGGATAATGCACGGGAAATCAAGCAAAATATCGGTATGGGAGGATAATTGGATGCCGGATACGGATCCAAGACCAGGCGCAAGGAAGAGGAAGTCTATTATTCCCCGAGTTAAAAGTTAGGAATTTAATTAATCCTCATACACTTGGAGTGGGAAAATGAAGTTTTAGCGGCCTTAGTCACCGAAATGACAAGGTTTTAATCCAGGGGTTACCGATTAGTAAAAGATCGGCTTCGGATAGATGGACATGGCACTACACACAATCGGGAAAATATACGGTAAAATCAGAGCTTTAACTTCGTTGCAAAAAATTAAAAAAGAGAGTATTTCGGCTAATCAATGGGGTCCTAATATAAATGCGTTAATAACAAAAGTGTGGGATACACAATGCCCACGAAATTGAGGCATTTTATGTGGCAAATATTATCGGGAAGTATGGCGGTTAGAGAAAGATTAAACTCTCGAGGTATACAATGTGATCCGGTTTGCCCACGGTGCGAGGAAGAGATTGAGACAATAAATCATGTGTTTTTTGAATGTACCCATTCACTTTACACATGGGGTGTCTCACCGGTCTCAATCAATCGGGACTTTCCACAAGGAGGTGTGTATTCAAACATGGATTATTTGTTATCAAAGCTAAAAGTAGTAGAGAGTCAACGTCATGAAAAAGATTGTTATCCTTGGATATTATGGTATATTTGGAAATCAAGGAATAGAAAGGTCTTTGAGGATGTGGAAATTGATCCACCCGATATAATTGAGATGGCAATAAAAGAATCAAAAGCTTGGGCGGAAGCCCAAAATGTGGAGGAAGAGGTAGATAACAGGATAAGTTTCTTTGCGCAAGAAGATTCGCGAACGTGGTTTCGGGATTAGTTTGTCAAGTAGATGGATCATGGAAAAATACGGATGTGTTTGAAGGATTAGGATGGATATGTATAAATGGGGATGGCTCAAGTCATCTAATGGGAACAAGTCGTAGAAGAAGGGGTTTATCTCCTTTACACACTGAGTTTGGAGCCCTATTATGGGCTATGGAAGTTATCAAAGCACGGAACATCTCTCGTCGGATCTTCGAATCGGACGAGCACGACATTGGTGGCAATCTTGCGAGTCCCACGAGTGGCCTGCGTTTAAGACAATGATCGAGGAGTTTGAGACGTTGCTCGAGTACTTCACGGATTTCGGAATAAAAAATATACCAAGGGACGAAACTCAAAAGCGGACAAGTTGGCGCGTTCGGGAAGAATTCATCCGCTTGTCTCCATGTATGTCAGCGAGGCTACACCGAGTTGGGTTTTCGACGAAGCTGATTAATTTGTAATATCCGTAACCTGATGTAATAAAAAAAAAAAAAAAAAGATTAATGACTTTTAAGATGTTGACGATGAAATCCACATGATTTATAGAAAATCATTGATATATACACGTACAAATATATAATTAATTAACATTTCAGATTTCTCATCTTTGACATTTTCTTTGTCAAATTTTGTTAAACACCTATTAATTATGCAAATTTAAGGTGTTATATGGCAATACATTAACTATACTATCACAATCCAAAATTATTATTTTATGGAACAAAACTAAATTGCTTAATATTATATCGTTTTTATTTATTCTACAAGCATTGTTATTATATGTGTAGAGAATCTCTCTCAAATTTGCTAATGGATCGTCTCGACATCTTATTTTCTAAGAAAAGTATCGAACCCATTTTAAACTAGTCTACTAATGTGTCTAAAACTTGATGTCATTTTTGACTAACCAAAATAAAATCTAATAATTATGGAGGAATTCACAAAACTACACTATTTCATCTATTATTTTGCAAAACTCTACATAATTTATTATATTTTTATATTTACGCTCTTTCAAAATTTTAAATGGTTGATTTATCTTTTAAAAAATTAACAAAATTAAAATATTTTCATTTAAATTCTATAATTAATGTTTATGATATAATATTAAAGGGGTAAGACTGTGTGAATATGATTTATTTGGATTTAGTTTTGAATGTTTAATTGTAGTTTTGTAAAATAAATTTATAATTGTGTAGTTTTGTGAAAAGTCAATTGAAATTGTATAGTTTTGTAATTCTCCCGTAATTTTTTGTGTTTGGGTGGAATCGATCTATGACCTAAGCCAACATGGAACCTTCTCCATTTGCGTAACACCATTTTCGACTAATCAATTTTTTCAAAATAGTAATCTAAGATGTGAGAGAACTAAATCCCTAACTATACAACATGATAAATCCTTTCCAAATAAAAACAAATAGACCATCACAACAACTTAGTTATCAATTTCTATTTCACCATATGTTTTAGTGGAATATTGTCTTCATATGTAAGAAAATACCATATGATCTTTTTAAAACATCCCACTCGAATCTTCTAAGGATACCATTTTGGTTAAGACAACATATTTGCTATCTTTATTCATCTTTCTTTTGACGCATGTATAAATCTTTATTAGCCATGTCTTTCTTTCAATCTTTAGACTCCTTTTTTTTTCTTCCTCTTTCCAATATATTACTACTTTTCTAGCTAGATTTACAAACCATTTTAAAAAAATTATTTTTGAAAGAATCCAAAACATTATTACCAAATAATTAAAAATATGTTGTGTATATAAATTTCCTATTAATTTCACGATATCTTTCGTCTTTAACTTAAACTCTACAACAAGAACAATATTATCTTTCAATGATGAAAAGAAACACTTATACAAAAGTAGAATATTTTGGCAGCGCAAAATTAAGAAACACAAATCCAAATTTGTGTGTTAACTTCATCCACCGTACAAAGAATTGTTTTTGTTTCAAAAAGTATTTAAAAAATGAAAAAACACAAACAAAGACTATGGACCACAAATACACCCGAATTTGGAGAAAAATAAATAAATACATATTTTATATATATAAATCATTATTTTTGGCCAAATCTAAATGTCACAATAGAGGAAGAAATCATACAAAAGGGAGAGCAAACAGAGAAACCCAATTGGCTAGTGTCCAACACATGCCCATTACCTATAATTTATAAACCTTACCTTGTCCTTAGCTTCTACTTCTAACCAACTTATCAAGTGTATATATATATATACGTCACGTAACAAACCCATCATCGATATTTTTATATTATAATATCATGACTTTATGAAATTAACAAAAAGATTATATATTTTAGTCATAAATATTGGTTCATGCATATCATCTATTTGATTGATAAACAATGATGCAAGATATTTTTACGTAATTATTATCATTTTTCTCCAAATATTTTACCTACTAAGTTTCTGTAACATCCGTCCCACACCGGATATTTAGAGAATGAAAATCTAATATATAACAGAGAGTTTAACACGTTTAATGCGAAGTCTTTTGGAAAGAAAATGAAGAGCAAAACTGTGCGGATTTTATGACTCAAAGCGAACAATATTACATTAAAAAAGTGTTACATTCTCAAAAGTAGCGAACTGCGGGTTAGGATCAAATTCAATACAATTTCCTTTATTGTTTGGTATATATGTGTAGTTAGAAAAGGAAATATTTATGAGAAAATATAATTTGGATTAGGCATTTTGGATGAATTGATGTAGCACCAAAACTATTTTTGTGACATAATTAGTATAACAAGTTTCATATTCCAAAAAAGCACCTATAGTCAAGCATAAAATTTTAGTGGTCGTATGGTATTATCAATTGAGGAAGATTCGCAATTTTTTAATTTAGGTTAGGGATTAAGTCTTCTTATAAACATATAATTATTTGAGTTTTTATTTTGAGTATCACATTTATTCCGTTTGAATTTGCAATTATTTCTTCCAATAAAATTTAGGGTTTACATAATTCATCCATTGTATTTTTTTCAAACAATTTTATATCAAAGTTATTTTCTTAGCGGAACATTTTTAATGGTTGTTTTTCGGAAACCAATTTTTTGGTATTTTCGTGAGAATTTCTCAGAAACATAACACTTAGTAGATTTAGGTGTTGTTATGGAAAAGTTCATTGAACAAACATTACAATAAGAAACGATTACGAGTTCTTACCATATAGTCAATATTTCAATCACTAAATTTTTCCATGAAAACCTAACACCTACAAACTTGTTACAATATGTTTATGGACAAGTTTTATGGTAGCCTCTCTAGTAAAAACTCTTTGAAAAATCACAAAAATGTTTTATTTTGAAATTACCATTAATAATTTTTTTATAACAAAAATATCATTAAAATATTTTTGTTATATAAAAAATAAGTAATAGTTTACAAAAATACTACAATTACGAAAAAACAAGTTTTAACACTTTTATTTTTTTTTCTATTTAGTTTCGTTATATAGTGTTTATAATATAATTTTGAAGTTGTACTAACGTTTAATTTCAAAGTTTAGGGTTTAGTTTTGGAAGTTTTTTTAAAAAATGTAAAATTTGTAGAATTTTTGAAAGAAAAACTTCTTAACAATATTTATAGAACTTTCAAAAAACGTGTGGTAATTGTGTAAAACCCAATATGAATATTAATCAATAATATTAAACAGGCCCAATACAAAAGCCACAAAGAAACAGAAGTGTTTCCAAGTTTTATCCTCAATCTCGACTCGGTCAAAATCAATTTTTTACCAACTCAGTATAACAAAACTGAGTTTTTATATTATTTTAATTTCATAACTCGCTCTTTGTCGTCTTCCTCTGCTAAATCTCAACGAAGAGTCATCGCAACAATGGTTCTCACCATTTCAAAATCCAAATCTCTCTAAGCTTCTTCTTCTTCTTCTTCATCTTCATAAATCGAAGGAGAAACTATGTTCAACACTTACCCAAACTCATTTCTATGGCCGATCCAAGCTAAGAATCGCCATGATTGCTCGAGATTTGAAACTTACAGATTCGCACAAGCTTCTTCTACATCGTCTAGATTTTGCTCTGCTTGCTCTCTCTCACGGTGCTGTTGTTGCTGTACATCGAAATCATCATCTTCGTCTTCTTCTTCTTCTTCTTCTTCTTCGTTTGTTAAGCCTAAGGTATCGATAAGTTCTGGGTTTGTGGTTTTTGGGCTTATTAGACAATCTACGCTTATTCAATGGCCTTCGTATCGAAAAAGGTTGCTTTTTGGTGTGAGTGGTGATTTGCATTGTTGTTGTGAATCTGAGGTTTATTCTTCTTGTGTTGGCACTAGAAGAAGGAATCTAGGGTTTAAGCTTAAGGCTTCTGAGGAATGTGGTAGAAGCTTTTTAGAAGATGATGATGTAGAGGCTATGATATCGTTTTTAAGCGAGGAAGTGATTGGTGAGGAGAGAAACTTTAGGATTGAAGAGAGGAAGAATGTTAGATATGGTGGAAATGTTAAGAAGAAGGTTAATATCGAAGGAAGTGATACTCGAATAAACAAGAAGGAGGGATTAGAGAGACCTGAGGGATTTGGTAGACGTGAGTATAGGCGAAATGGGATTAGAGAGGATGTGAAATTAGAGGAGAAGTATGAGTGTGAACATTGTAAAGGGAGGAAGAAAAGTACTAAATTGGTTAGTAGTGACTCTGTTGGGAAAACTTATAGGGAGAAGGAAGAAAGTGAAGTTAGACCAAGAAGGGCAAAGAGTTCGAGTTGTTCGTCGTATTATTCTCTTGGTTCTTCAGAGGATTTCGAGAGTGAAACCGAAGATCAGGACGAGGATGTGGAGTTGCGGCGTGAAAACCTAAGAAGCACAGAGAAGAAGGTTGTTGAACAGTCAAATAAAGGAGTGAAATCTAGAAAGGAAGTCTCTCAGGTACACTCGAGGAGAAGGAAAGACGAGAATGTTAGTGGAGTGAGTTCGAGCTATCGCAAGCAGGTCTTTGAGGAAGGGGAAAATTCAAATCAGGCAGTGAGTTTGAACCAGAAAAGAAGAAAGCAGTTTACTCAAACTGGTAGCAGACTGTCTGAATCGACGGGAAATTATGAAGAAGATACAGAAATTCATGAGATCCATGTCAACAATGTGGAAACGAACTCACAAAATCAAACGATCTTTGGTGAAAGGGAGGACCATAGAGTCTCCTCTACGAGTAACGATTCTAGAAGAGAAAATATCGAGAGTTCTCAGCAGCAACTGAATGAAAGATTGGAGGCTCGTTATAACAGCGAGGAAAGAGTGTCTGAAATGAGGAGAAGAGCAAAATATAATAGTAACCAGGAGGAAGGTATAAATGTGGTTCAAAATTTTCCAGAGGCGACAAGTCATCAGCAACCTCTAGTGGAAGAAAGGATATCTGACCGAACTGGTATGAGAATGAGTTCCAAACGGTTCTATGAAAATTCAGAAGTTCATGACATAGACATCAGAAATACATATGTCTCGCAAAACGAAGACCGGATTAGAAACCAAGAAGTACATGCTGGCTTTGTTTCGAGTTCACAGTCACAAGGGAGGCAGCAAGATTATCATATTGAACAAACCCCCTTGCAAAAAAAACAATCTGATAAAACTTCTGTGTCTGTATCTCATACTAGTGATGCAGTAAGGTTTTCAGAAACTAAGAGGAACTTTGAGAAGAGGATAATTGGTCAAGGAAGTAATACAACTGTGGAATTGGCCAGCAAAGCAGAAGAAAGTGTTGATCGGAAAGACTATAGGCTAGATCATGCTAACTCAACAAAAGAAGGTCAAAAGGCCTTTGGATCCCAAAGTTCTCAGCAAAAGCTCTTTGAGCAGTCCTCAAGTTCACAATCATCTTTGACTTCTGTATCGCGAAATAGAAGTCAGCTAGTAAATATGGTTTCAGACGAGATTCAAGGATCTGAAACAACACTAATCCCTCCTTCATCTCAGCTAGTAAGCAGAGGCTCAGGGCAAAGTTATGGAACTGGTGACGCATCGATTTCCTATGGACCTTCAGAAAGTGGTTATCCCACAGCATTTGAACATCCAAGAGCAGAAGCTATTGTTCATAGTCAGTCTGCTGAAGAACTTATGAGATTTACGACACAGGAAGATGCTCTGGTATCTGCCCAACGGTTGGAACAGTCATCAGAGAAATTTATTGGAGATTTTGTGAAAAGGGCCAGGCATGAAGTATCAACTCCAGAGACTGAGAGGCTAAGACCTGATAGCAATCAGTTGAAGAGGCGGGACTCAAAAAGATCGTCTGGTGGTTCAGGAGCTAAGGGGCCTTCAGATGAAATGTGGGTCACGAATTCGGCTCAGGGAACTCCTCAACTAGAAGCCACAGGAGGCAATGCAGCAGTGGGAAATGCTGTCTTCAAAAGAACTGGTAGGTCCTTGTGGAGCGTTATTGGCGATATTGCACGGCTTAGGTGGGGTTCACGAGTTGGAAGCCCTGACTCGAGTGCAAAACCCGCTGGAAAGAGTTCACCCAATGAGTCAGTCAGCAGTGCAACATGGTTTTCTGGCCGTGAGCATGATGGAAGCAGTGAGGATAACACAAAAGGGGATAAAGCTTCTCCTCAAGAAACTGCTTCACCACATCAATTGGAGGTTGGTCAAACTTCTTCAGGGAGCCAGTTTGAATCTTCCGATAGTACAAAGTTGAAGCCGCAATCTGGAAAGCATGAAGGTGTAGTATCATCCCTATCTTCTATAATATTAGAAGGTGGCTCTGGAACCGATCACATGCCTTCCACATCTAATGATCAGATTGTCGGCGTGAATGAAGAAGAAGGCAGAGACTTCGAGTTTCGCCTTTCCGAACAAGCTTCAACAGAGGTGCCAATGAGACTGCCTAGTCGGAACCTGAAAAGATCTCCTGCTATCAAGGACCCGTCAGAGTCTAGTCCCACCGGGGTATCTAGCGATCAAAGTGTTAGCATGGGAGAAGGAAGACACCACCAAGCTCGTGTACCTAAAATATCTCCTGTTGTACCAAGCTCAGTACAAAAGCCGTTACCATTGCCAGGTCTTAACCTAAGGTCTCCTGTTGTAAAGGAACCTTCACAATCCCGTCTCACCTTGATATCTGGCAGTAGCAGTTTAAGCGAGCAGGTGGCTCAACAACAACCTCTAAGCGCAAAGTCTCAAGAGGAATCAGGCTCCACACCGACAGACTCACTATTGATACAAAGGAAACTTCAAAGGAACAAACAGGTTGTGAGGGACAGTTTTGAGGAGTGGGAAGAAGCATACAAAGTAGACGCTGAAAGGCGAACACTTGACGAAATATTCATGAGGGAGGCGTTAGTAGAAGCTAAGAAGGCTGCTGATATATGGGAGGTACCTGTCGGGGCTGTGCTTGTTCATGACGGGAAGATCATTGCTCGTGGTTTTAACCTGTAAGTTTAAGTTTCTTTGAGCCCTTCTTCATTCTATGTTTTCGTCTTAATGCTTTATCTAACAATAGTGTTGTGTTTCAGAGTAGAGGATCTTCGAGATTCAACAGCCCATGCAGAAATGATTTGCATCCGAGAGGGTTCCAAAGCACTTCGTTCATGGAGGCTTGCTGTAATTTTTCTCTCTCTCTCTCTTTAACTCTTCATTTATCGTCATGGTCAAATATACACTTTTGTAACATTGCATTAGCAGGACCAGTAAATAAGCCTAAGTCTAAGTTTTGGTTTGCTAACATGGATCCATAAGGAAGTTATTTGCAATAACTTGTTTATTCTTTCAACAGGATACGACGCTCTATGTAACATTAGAGCCATGCCCAATGTGTGCGGGAGCAATACTCCAAGCAAGGGTCAAAACACTTGTGTGGGGTGCTCCCAATAAGCTTCTCGGAGCAGACGGAAGCTGGATCAGGTACCGATATAGCTTCTGAAACTGATAAAAAAATGTTCTGCTTCTATCATTGAACGAATTTTACGTTTCAGGCTGTTCCCTGGAGGCGAAGGAAACGGATCAGAAGTTTCGGAAAAGCCACCGCCTCCAGTTCATCCATTCCATCCAAAGATGATAATCCGTCGCGGGGTTCTGGAATCAGAATGTGCTCAGACAATGCAACAGTTTTTCCAGCTTAGGAGAAAGAAGAAAGACAAGAACTCAGAACCACCCGCTCTTTCGGACCAACACCATCATCTTCATCCTTCGAAACTCCTTAACAAGATGCATCAAGTCTTACCATTCTTCTGTCTGTAGAAGCGCCCGAGTGTTTAAATGTAATCTTTAACGCAGCAAAAACAAGAGCAAGCTTTTGCTTCTGATACGTTCAAAGTTGTATATTTATGTTACACTGTCGTTGTTAGTGTCTTAAGATCAGGTTGGTTCATTGTAATGCCCAAATGATTGTAACGTTATGCATAAGTTCTGTATGAACACATGTTTTTTTCTTGTGTCTGTATCACCAACACAAGCACCTACTTCACCACCATCTGCAACACCTGGACTGGCTCCACCTGCACAGATAAGCATACCACCAGCTCGAGCCCTGGCTCCTGCCAAGCACAAACACAAAAGGCACCACCATGCCCCAGCTCCAGCTCCTACTCTCCCAAGCCTTCCATCTCCTCAGATTCTCAGGACATGGCTCCATAACAATCACCATCTCAGAACAGGGAAAAAATTTCATACTTATATCTAGGCAATGACGGCGTTAAGTTTATCTCTCTCATGATAGTCATAGACTATCGACTCGAACAACTACATTTTTTCCCTATGTATACCAACACATTGATTCAAAATAATACATTGTTCTACTCTTTGCGGAAAAATAACTTACTTTCTAATCACGCGTTAAAAGAACATACCCGAGAAAAAGGAACAAAACACGATTCAACATTTATCAAACTTGATCAGTATCTAAATCTTTTGAGGTTTCGCGGAAGTCGTACTCTGTTATAAGACCAAGATTGTCAACAAGTTTATGATGCTGAAGACATCCTCCACACTGCAATAACAAAAAAAACAACAAAACAATCAAACAAACCAAAAGACTAATCTTTGTGTGTCTCTCTTTCAAAACTCTCAACATCAAGACTCGTAAAAAACACACACTTAAAGCTTCTCTCTTAGACATTTAAACAAACATGTAGCGTGCACACAAAAAACTAACTTTTACCTGAACAAAGACAAGACCACGTTCATAAGCCAAACGACTAATAAGCCGTTTTGTTCTTACTCCACAAGAATTACAAGTAAACTCCACAAGCAAACTTCTCCTAGGTAGTTTAATATCTACAGAAGCAACTTGTCTCTACATAGAACGAGACCAACAATGTAAGAAAAAGAGACAAGAGACATAAATCACCATTAAGACTCCAACTTTATCGATACCTTTGCTGAATCATCTGATTCTTCTTCTTCTGGGTTTAACAATGAATCATTAGCGAGAGACCCATAAACAGAAAATCTTCGATTCCTTTGCTTAGAAGCTACCTCTAACACACGAGCAGGTCTAGACTTGGAGAAAGAGATAAAGGAGGAAACTTTCGATGAATTGAGATCAGACCCATGCCAGAGAAGAGAGGAATTGAGATTTTGGGACCTGTGTAGAGAAAGTTTAGGGCTTTGCTTGTACGAGAGAGGCTTATAGAAGAAATTGATTGGGTTTCGATTGGTTGTGATCGGAGAATAGATCGGAGAGATAACCGGAGATAAACCGGCGACCGTGTTCGCCATGTTTTGCGTCTTTGTGTTTCTGTGTTGATGAATTGTTTTATTTTCTTAAATCACATAAATTTTGGGGGATGTTTTGCAAAAATTTATGTAGTCTTGGTTTAATTTTGAAAGTAACAATATTTTTTTGTAAAATGTCAATATAATTTTATTTTATTTTCTAAGATGATATACTATTTTTTTGGTTGAAATGTGAAATTTATTACATCAAAAACAAAATTTTAATGATATGCGATTTTACATAGTATTACACATTATATGTTAATTATGCGCTATAAATAAATAAATAACTTTTTCATTGTATATTTTTTCGCAAAATTATGATTTTCTTTTTGGATGAATTAAATATATGGACATGTAAGATTTGAAAATTAGATGGTGACTTTTTATTTAGGTGAGGAAGAAAGAGAAAAATTTTGTTGACCATTATACCCTTGTTTTTTTATACGCAATTGTTATCGGATATTTTTCTTGTTATCGCGAACATATTTTATAGCTTTTTATCAAGTAAATAACAATATTTAATTGAGTTATTGTGTAATACATAAGTTAACAATATTAATTACACGATAACAGAGTTATCAGTGCTAAAATATGTTTGCGGTAACATACAAAATATCGCGATAACAAAACAAATATCTTGATAACGAAAAAAAATTAAAATGGTCAAATTATTATCACGGTAACTCAATATAGTTATCCTAATTTATTTGATTAATTACAAAAAAAATCGTGATAACTATCCGATAACAAAAAAATATCGTGATAACAAGAAAAATAATCATGATAACAAGAAAAAAATATCGCGATAACAAAAGTAATATCGCGATAACAAAAATAATATCGCGATAACAAAAAAAGTATCGCGATAACAAAAAAAATTGGGATAACAAAAATGATATCGCAATATCAAAAGAGAAATTCAACCAAGAGAGAAAGACCCAAGAGAGATCCGACCATAAAGAAATTCAACCGAGACAGATCACGCCGAGAAAGAGATCCGACCGATAAAGAGATCCGAGAGATCAACCGGAAAAGAAAGATTCGAGAGACATTCAACCAAGAGAGATCGAGATAGTTTCGAAGGAGAAATAACTCGAGAGAGATTCGGAGAAGAAAGAGTTTGAGAGAGATTCAAGAGATATATCTAAAATAAAAAGAGATAAAGAGATATCTAAGATAGAAAAATAAAAAACTAAGAGAGAAAGAGAGATTTTCAATAAAGAGAGAAGAAAAAGCTTCGCTAGAGAGAAATGAGAGAAAGAGAGATGGAAGAGATGGAAGAGAGAAAGAGAAAGAGAAAGAGAAAGAGAAAGAGAAAGAGAAAGAGAAAGAGAAAGAGAAAAAGAAAGAGAAAGAGAAAAGAGAAAAGAGAGAAAAGAGAGAAAAGAGAGAAAAGAGAGAAAAGAGAAAAAAGAGAGAAAGATAAAAAGAGAAAAAGAGAGAAAGATAAAAAGAGAAAAAGAGAAAAAGAGAGAAAGAGAAAAGAGAGAAGAAGAGGATGAGTGTTGAGGATATTTAACCATTAAGCTAACCGCTTGCGGAATCGGTTAAACACCTTAGATCAATTCTTGTCCGGTTTAGTTCAAAGTTTAGTTTGTGTGTGAAGCTAAGACTTAAAAGTAAATGAGACAAGAGACTTTAACGAGTTTGATAAGTGTGTATTTTAGCTGTTTTAGGCATACATTTCCATAACATTTTAGGACCTTAGTTGCATATTTCATATAGATTATAGTCTAATTTAGCATATTTTCACTTAGTAGCCTAGGATAGAGTCTTAGTTAGATTTAGGTCCTCTTTGCATTGCATCATGTGCATTTCGAGTACTTGGAGCTATGGGGATCTCATAGGAAGCGGATGGGAGCCAAGGAGAAGCTCGTTGGAGGCAAAGAAGAAGAAACGGAGCTCCGGCGGTCCGGAAACCGCCGGGCCGGGCCGCCGTGGAAGGAGGAATCGGGCGAGGTTGCGGTGAAATTCCCGGCGGTTCCCAAACCGCCGGAATGAAACCGCCGGAGCACCCGGACGTCCCGAAGTGAAGATCTTCGGCGGTTACTATACCGCCGGGACAAGCCGCCGAGAAGAGATAGAAGCGACGAGACTTGCGGGTGCGATTCCGGCGGCCTCCAAGCCGCCGAGACCGACCGCCGGAGAAGACCAAAGCTAAGAAGTTGCGGATGTCCGGTCCGGCGGCCTCCAAACCGCTGGACCAAACCGCTGGAACCGTGCGCATGTGCACTTTTTACTTTTCCCTATAAATACTCCTAGGGTTTTCAACATTAATACCTTATCTTATGCTTTTAATACTCTCTCTAAAACTATAGCCACCTTGTGTGAAACCTCTCAAGGTTCATTTATTGTGGTTTGAATCTTATGTTTATCTAGTTTAAATCTCTTTTATTATCTTATCATGTCTTTATCTTTTGTTATTAGCATGTGTTTAGGTATGATTAGTGAGTAGTTACCTTATGGGTTTTGGGGTTTAGTTAGGTTAGGATGATGGATGATGGTTAATGATGTTTAGGATGTTTAGGTTATGGTTTCTATAGCATTAGATGTTCTTAACACTAAGGTAGAAGTAATTATCCTAGCTTAGTACTTATAGGATGTTTCATGCCCGGAAGGTGTTCGATGAAATGTCTAGTCCAATCTCTTGCTAGTCTTTTATACTTAGCCAATGGAAGTTGATGTCTAAGGTTTAAGATGGACTTTTAAGGACTTATACTTAATGATCCCTAATCATCTAGACTCGATTGGAAGATTTGAGGTTTTTGTGATTAGGGAATGGATTTGAGTCATGGAAGTGATCTAATCTAGATTAGTGATCCTTGTTCTAGAAAGTTGTCTCCTTTATTAGTTTTAACATCATTAGCTTGATTCCATCTATCCAAAACCAATGATTTAAACCCCAAGATCCAACCTTTATCTTATTTAAGCACATTTCTAGCTATTTCTTGTTTAGTTTACTTTTGTTGACTTTAGCACTATTGTTTTAGATATAGTTTTTTGTTACCAAACAACCTTCTTATTAGGTCTATTCTAAGATAGTTTCTTGTATTCTTGTTGCTCTTAGTTCAATCTCCTTGTGGATTTGATTCTTATATTACTACAACGTCATGTGCCTTGCACTTGGGGTTGTTTGTGATTGAGGTAAAACTCGATCTCATCAAGTTTTTGGCGCCGTTGCCGGGGAGATTGCAACTAGTCAATAGGATTTGGAATCTTCTTAGTTTTAGACCACTTGATACTTTGAAAAGGGAGACTAATTTCTCTACATTTTGTTTACTTTTCCATCTTTAATACCAAGGTACAAATCACAAATGGAGGACAATGAAGAAGCTCAGGGAATAGGAGTCGAAAGGAGGATTGGTGATAACGACACACCGATTACAAATGGAACCGATATGGGGATTAGACCACCATTTTGCCAAGTGTCCCATTGGGAAATAAGGTCTAGTTTGATAAACATGGTTCAACACAACCGTTTCTTCGGTCTTCAAAGCGAACACCCCTTGGAGCATTTAGACAATTTCGACCGTTTGTGTAGTACAATAAGGATGAATGACGTTCCGGAAGACGTGCTCAAACTCACGCTTTTTCCATTCTCCTTGGGAGACAAGGCATCTCAATGGGAAAAGAGCATAGTAACATCGACTATTACAACGTGGTATGAATGCAAAAGAAAATTCTTGGCCAAATTTTTCTCCTCTCAAAAAAACGGCAAAAATTAGAGGTGACATTGCAACCTTTAAGCAAGGAGAAGAAGAAAGCTTGTATGACGCATGGGAACGGATGAGCAGTTACACAAGGGCTTGTCCCCATCATGGAGTAGCAAGAGAGGCCATCCTTGGTATCTTCCATCGAGGCATCCATCGTGAGTATCAACGAGCACTCAACACCGCGAGTAATGGGAACTTTGCTAGTTTGACAATAGCTCAAGGAGAAAAATTAGTTGAGAACTTAGCCCAAAGCGAACAATTGATAAACATAGGGAACAACCATGGAAAGGAAGTCGGTAGAGACCCAAGATACGACGAGGTACAAGAGTTTATCGCCAACATGTTAAGAAGAAAAAGCACCCCAAACTTTTCTAAAAGCCGCCGAGGGGAGTGTTTTGAAGGCGGTTTAGAATTTGCAAAAGAGGACTTTGAGGAAGTAAACTATGTAAATGGGTATGACCAAAGAGGTTATCCAAGCAACCATTCGGCGAGGGGGTTCTACCAAACCAAACAACCCCAAACAAGCGACCAAGGATACTATCAACACCTAGGACACCCACCATGGAGAACCCAGCTAGCAAAGAATCCTACGCCAACCCGAGAGGAGGAGACCACAAACCTCCTCAACAAAATCTTAGAAGGACAAGAGAAGGCGGCATTGGTTCTTGACATGAAACTTGAGGCGGTCAACAAAAAGGTTGATGGATTCTACACCGAGTTAAATGAAAAGTTTGAACAACTCTCTAGGAAAGTTGATAACGCTCCTCCTCCCGGGTCTAAAGGGAAGGAGTTCTGCAAGGCTATCACTCTTAGGAGTGGTAGGGAGCTCCCTTCATGCACAAAGAAGATTGATGAGCCAATAGAGGTGCAGAGTGAAGAGGAAGTAACCCAAGAATATGACAAGGAAAGTGAAAAATCATCTAAGCCTACCGACTCGGATCACAAAGAAGAAGAACAAATTAGAGAAAAGGAAGTCGTTAAAGGAAAAGAGAAGGCAAGGGAACCTCCTTTTGAACCACCTTCATATGAACCAAAGCTCCCCTTTCCGGGAAGATTCAAGAAACAAATCCTCGATAAGCAATTCGAGAAGTTTAAGAAGCTTATGGAAACGGTTCAAGTCACTCTACCTTTCACTGATTTAATGATGGAGTGCCCCATCTACAACAAGCTCTTGAAGGATGTCATGACAAAAAGGAGACTTTTGGAGGAATCAATGGTAATGATAAATCATGAGTGTAGTGCAATAATTCAGCGGAACCTCCCTCCCAAGCTCGATGATCCGGGCAGCTTTACGCTCCCTTGCACTATTGGACCCTTGTATTTTGACAAATGTCTAGTGGATCTCGGGGCAAGTGTTAGTTTGATGCCTCTAACGATTTCAAGAAAACTGGGTCTAACTAGCTTCAAGAAGACTAGGATATCTCTAGTCCTTGCGGATAGATCGATAAGGTACCCAATCGGAATACTAGAAGACCTTCCTTTGAAGGTCGGAAATTGTGTGATCCCTACAGATTTTGTTGTCTTGGAAATGGACGAAGAACCCGTTGATCCAATCATCCTAGGCCGCCCCTTTTTGGCAACCGCCGGAGCAATCATAGATGTGAAAAGGGGAATGATCGATCTTCATGTGGGAAGTTTCAAACTCAAGTTTGACATAATGAAAGCTATGAAAAAACCTACCATTGAAGGGAAGGCATTTTACCTCGAAGCCTTTGAAGACATAGTCAACGATTTCTTTGAAGAAATAATCACTCGAGACCCCTTAGAGCTTGCACTCACTAAAAAGGACGAAGAATGCTCCACTTTTACTCTAGAAGCAAGGAACTATAGGGATTGGCTCGACTCTCACGCTCCCCATGAGAGAGATTTCCATTGTTTGGAATTGGAGGAAGGGAAAACCTTAACCGGTGAGAGTGAGAACGACAAGAAGGAGGATTGGAGCGAACTCAACGCACCTCATTTGGAATTGAAGACTCTCCCGGAGGGGCTAAGGTACGCGTTTCTCGGCATTAATTCTACCTACCCGGTAATAATTAATGATGATCTAAGCGAAGAGGAAACCGAGCTACTTCTTGATGAGCTTAGAAAGTATAGGAAAGCCTTAGGATACTCCCTAGAGGATATTAGAGGAATTTCCCCCTCTCTATGCATGCATAGGATACATTTAGATGATGAAACCAAAACCTCTATTGAGCATCAAAGGCGTCTAAACCCCAACTTAAAAGAAGTAGTTAAAAAGGAAATACTCAAACTACTTACATCGGGGATCATTTATCCTATCTCCGATAGCGAATGGGTTTCACCTAGGTGCATGTAGTTCCTAAAAAGGGAGGAGTAACCGTGGTCAAAAACGATAAGGATGAGTTGATTCCAACTAGAACTATAACGGGGCATAGGATGTGCATTGACTATAGAAAGTTAAATTCATCTACTAGAAAAGATCATTTCCCATTGCCATTCATTGATCAAATGCTAGAACGGTTAGCAAATCATTCATATTATTGTTTTCTAGATGGATATTCGGGATTCTTCCAAATCCCTATCCACCCTCAAGACCAAGAGAAGACGACTTTTACATGTCCTTACGGTACCTTTGCATATCGAAGGATGCCGTTTGGACTATGTAATGCTCCCGCAACTTTTCAAAGATGCATGATGTCTATCTTCTCGGACTTGATTGAGAATATAATGGAGGTATTCATGGACGATTTCTCCGTCTATGGATCTTCTTTTGGTGTTTGTTTGTCTAATCTTTGCAAGGTACTAAAGAGGTGCGAAGACACAAATTTGGTTTTGAATTGGGAAAAATGTCACTTCATGGTAAGGAAAGGAATTGTCCTAGGCCATCTAATCTCCAAGAAAGGGATCGAAGTTGACAAAGCAAAAATTGAGGTTATGGTCAAGCTAACTCCCCCTAGAACGGTTAAAGAGATTAGAAGCTTCTTGGGACATGCGGGCTTCTATAGGCGGTTTATCAAAGACTTTTCGAATATAGCAAGACCATTGACGAGGTTGCTTTGTAAAGACACCACATTCGAGTTCACCAAGGATTGTGAGAAAGCTTTCAACCACTTGAAAGAATCTTTGATTAGCGCACCTATCGTTCAACCTCCGGATTGGAAATTGCCATTCGAAGTAATGTGTGATGCAAGTGACTATGCCGTAGGAGCAGTTTTGGGTCAGAGAAAAGATAAAAGACTTCATGTCATCTACTACGCAAGTAGGACATTGGACGAAGCTCAAACAAATTATGCAACAACTGAAAAGGAACTCCTAGCAATCGTTTTTGCTTTTGAAAAGTTCCGATCCTACTTGGTGGGATCCAAGGTGATAGTTCATACGGATCATGCGGCCCTCCGTCACCTTTTGGCGAAGAAGGATGCTAAACCAAGACTACTCCGTTGGATATTACTTTTGCAGGAATTTGATTTAGAGATCAAGGACAAGAAAGGGGTAGAGAATGGAGTAGCGGATCACCTCTCGAGAATGAGAATAGAGGAAGACCTACCCATTGACGATTCCTTGCCCGAAGAGCACGTTAACATGATAAGAGCCCTTTACACGGAGGACAAGACATTAGACAAGCTAATGGAAGTACAAGCTATCAAAGTACTCTTGCCTTGGTATGCGGATTTCGTTAACTACCTAGCTAGTGGTAGAGAACCACCGAACCTACAAGGGTACATGAAGAAAAAGTTCTACAAAGACCTTCGGCATTATTATTGGGATGAACCATACCTCTACCGAAAATGCAAAGATCAACTCTTTAGAAGATGTATACCCGAGGAGGAGACTCAAGGAATCCTATCTCATTGTCATGACTCGAATTACGGGGGACACTTCTCCTCTTTCAAAACGAGTACAAAAGGTCATGCAAGCCGGTTTTTGGTGGCCGACAATGTTCAAGGACGCCCAAGAACATGTTTCACGATGCGACTCGTGCCAACGAAGAGGGAACATCACAAAGCGGAATGAAATGCCCTTGAACTTTATACTTGAGGTAGACATATTCGATGTCTGGGGTATTGATTTTATGGGTCCCTTCCCATCATCTTATGGAAACCAATATATATTGGTAGCGGTGGACTATGTCTCTAAATGGGTAGAAGCCATAGCAAGCCCGACCAATGACTCAAAGGTAGTGCTAAAGCTTTTCAAGACAATCATATTCCCCGAGGTTTGGTGTTCCAAGAGTCGTCATAAGCGATGGAGGGAGCCATTTCATCAACAAGGTTTTTGAGAGCCTACTAAGGAAACATGGGGTCAAGCACAAAGTAGCAACGCCATACCATCCCCAAACATCGGGACAAGTGGAAGTGTCAAACAGGCAAATTAAAGCAATACTTGAGAAGGTTGTAAGCAAGACAAGGAAAGATTGGTCTATAAAACTCGATGATGCCTTATGGGCATATAGAACGACCTACAAGACTCCCATAGGAACGACACCATTCAACCTTCTATATGGTAAATCTTGCCACTTACCCGTTGAACTTGAGTACAAAGCCATATGGGCAACGAAACTGCTCAACTTTGATTTAAAAACGGCCCAAGAAAAGAGGCTAATCCGTTTGGAAGGGCTCGAAGAGATAAGACAGGATGCCTTCGAGAGCTCAAGGATCTACAAAGAAAAGACCAAAGCGTTCCACGACAAAAAGATCATTCCAAAGAACTTCAAGGAAGGAGATAGGGTCCTACTTTTCAACTCAAGGCTTAAGTTTTTCCCCGGAAAACTAAAATCGAGATGGTCGGGACCTTTTATCATAAAGGAAGTGCGCCCTTACGGAGCCTTGGTACTCTACAACGATTCAGGAGTTGGATTCACAGTTAATGGGCGAGAGATGTAAACCGTACCTTGCAAGTGAAGAGATAGAGGATCCAACATCGATGCCTCTAGATGACCCAAACTCGTCATAGATTGAAAAAGTCAAGCTAAGAGACTTAAAACAAGCGCACTTGGGAGGCAATCCCATGTCTATCCATGTAAATATTTTACTATCCATGCATGAAATAATTTGTTTAGTGTTAATGTTTTTGTAGGTAAAAGAGCAACAAGGCATGAAGAAGGAAATTCCAGCGGTCATGGTCGCCATTCGAAACCGCTGGAAACAACGACGGTATTAACGACCTCTGCCAACCCTTCCAGCGGTACATAAACCGCTGAGACAGACCGCTGAGCCGAACAAAAAGGTGAGATCTTCTGTGAGATTTCCAGCGGTTCCCAAACCGCTAGAAGAAGCCGCTGGAAGTTACCAAACTCGCGGCTCTTTCGGCTGTCTATCTGGGCGGTTTGCAAACCGCTGCATCAAACCGCCCAGATAGACCCAGGTTCCTCCTCCTCCCTTTTTATTCTCCCAAATCGCAAAATAAACCTAATTTTCATAAACCTCTCTTTCAAAGCCGATTTTTGAAGAATCTCCAAGGACTTTATCAAATTAATTAGCAAACATACTCTCCTTCGTCGATCTTTTATTGTTAAATCTCTTGCAAAATCAAAATCAAAGATAGAACAACAATGACGGACCGCACCAACAAACTCAAAAAGAAAGCCGACGAGATGATCGCTAAGAAAAAGCAGCCACAAACTTCATCAAGTTCGAGAACAAGACCATCTTCCTCTCAACAAAACAAAGGGAAGAATGTGAGTCAACCAAAGCCATCAAAGAGGCAAAGGGAGGAAGAAAGTCAAGCGATGGTTGACCCAAACGCACCGATGGAGTTCACACCGGAAGAACTCGAAGTAGTCAAGGAATTTAAGTACATAAACATCCATCGGACGAGAACGATCAAGTGGCCTATCCTCACTAAAATGGGGATTAGAGAAGATGTTGAAGAAACATTGGCAAGGATGGGACTACGCTTATTCGGTCGTCTTAATCGCCCCCTATACAAGGAGCTAGTCACAAACTTCATTGCCACGGTTGACCTCCACTACACACACCCAAGGAAGAAGATAGCAAGCGAGGGATTCTTGAGGTTTAAGCTCCTGGACAAGCAATACACCGTCTCTATCTTCGAATTATGCGAAATATTCGGGTTCGAGAAGAAAGAGGGAACCGCCATCCCAAATTTCGAAGAAGCAAACGAGTTTTGGGAAGTGATAGCAAGAGGGAATTACAAGAAGGGACAAAACAAAGCCGCTGCGGTTAGGAATCCTGCATTGAGGTACATTTTCCGGTTCATCGCCAACACCTTCTTTGCGAGGAAAGATACGGGGTCGGTTAATTCCGATGAACTGAAAATGGTATTCCAAGGACTAAAGCACCTGATAAGAAAACCGAATGGGGGACGTTTCGACACCTCGTTTGGTAACGATGTGAATCTCGGATGCGTATTCGCAAAGAACCTTGTATCCTATAAAAGCTGGGCAAAGGACACAACGGAGCCGCAATTGTGGATAGGTAGTCTACTCTCTCCCATTTTCATGAACATCGGGGTGGATTTCCGATACCATGAAGAGGAGTTAAAGGAGAATGAGATAGATAGAGAGTACTTGACAAAGACTTTCATCTTGAAGAAAACAATGGACGAATCGCACTTCGTCTACGTGTTCACAAACGAAGAAGGTAGACCTAGCCTATTACCCCTCCCGGACCAAGCAAAGACAAGTCTATCAAGCCTAGAGAACATATCGTTCATCCATGAAGGAAAAGAGAACGATAAAGAAAAAGAAAAAGGAAAGGGGAAAGCTAGGCATGAGGATCAAGAGGAAGAGGAAGGAGAACACTATCATCTACAACTACCTGCGCTCAACTTCAGACCCAACAATGCAAGGGAGAAGTTGTTGTACAAAGCCTACACCACTCAAAAGAAGATAAACTCGTGGATGTACAAAGCATTCGAGAAGGTCAAAAGGAAGTTAAAACGTATGCCGGGATATGTGTCGTCCGACGAGGAGGAAGCCCAAGAAGAAGAAGAAGAGGAAGACGAGGAGGAAGATGAAAGTGAAGAAGAGGAGCAAGAGTTTATGCTCCAACGTAGGAGAAGACCCGGTGCATCATCATCGGCCCCGGAAACCTGAAATAAAAACCAAGGTACCTACCACCACCATTGTAAATACCATTCATGTAGTGTAGTTTTTACTTTTCTTTTGCATTTTAGTTTTTATCATTGTTAGAATGGCCTTACTTCACTACTTTTTCACACCGAGACGGTGTGATTTAAGTGTGGGGGACGGGCCATTAGTTACTAATCATGTTTATTGTTTTAGCTATGTGTGATCATGCATTGCATCCATCTAGTTAGTACATTGCATTTGTTAATAGTTATATGCATTCAAAAACACCAAAAAAATCGAAAAATTTTGAAAAACACAAAAAGAAAACTAGTTTCATTTTGCTTTATCATTCATATAGTATAATATCGAGTCTTTAGCTTTAGGATATACACACTTGTCTATGGATCAATGATGATATTACCTTGTAAAGAGTTATAGAAAAACATTGCAATGTGAATTCCTTTTCGAGATTGTTTGGTATAAGTGATAGAATCTTTTAAATCGTTGAAATTGTACATTTTGAACTTTCTTAGTCTAGAGGATATTGCTTGTTTGATGCTCACTTGATTTGAAACCACTCCATGAATATTGAACCTAATTGAATCATTAATTTCTCGCTTGATAATGTGCATTGTAGTTTCATGATATATATCCAAACTTTATTCCTTTTTACCACCCTCTTGATTGTTTGGATAACCATCTCATTTTTAGATGGCCTACCCTTAACCCGAAACCATTCCTTCAAGCCCCGTTTAATTCTTTGAGTGAGGCCTTTTGGAAAGTGTTACATTAGCAAAACTTTGTAAGTATTGGGGACGACAAGTCCCACATCCCATCTAGGTGGTTAACAAGTTTTGATTTGGTAATGGGTGAGGGAAGTGAGGAATTGAAAAGAAAGAGAGTTGGGTTATCATTAGAAGAGTCTAATCACCAAAACTAAAAGAGTAACTACCTTAAGGGAGGTTTGAAAAAGTAAAAGAAAGGGCATTGAAAACAAGTTTAAAAACTCCTAAACCACAAAAGAAAAGAAAACCCAAACACGAAGGGTAGAAAGTAGGAGTACAAAGAGTGAAGCCTAATCCAAAAGAAAACCCTTAAGGATAGTGCAAAAAGGTGAAAGATAGACTTATGTTGTCAAAGAAAGAAACCCAAAGGGAATAAAGGGTAGAGTTAGGATTAAAAGAAAGGGTTTGAGTGGGTGTTTAAAGATAAAAAGGGGAATGAGCAAGAAAAGAAAAGTAGTGAGTGCTTAGAACGATAAGTAGGAAGGGTAGAACATGGGATTTAATGGCTTGTACGTATTGGTTCCTAGTCTTCCTTACTTTTGCATTATGTTTACACTACTTATTTGCTTTTGAGAGTAAGCCCCCTAAAACACTTAAACATCCAAACACTTAACCACTTAAATAAGACCTTTCCCAAACCGATTGAAACTCTTTGCATTGCATCTAGCGAGACCACCGGCTACTAATTAATGAACTTAAGGATGTGGTGAATGAAAAAAGTGAGTGGATATGGGCATTGAATCTAGCTAGGACTTGTGATAGTGTGCTTTGGATACTTGATTGAGAGTTCTCATTACTTATGGTTAAACATCTTCTCAAAGTGCTTCATTGCCTTAGTTAACATTGCATATGTTTGATTCTTAATTCTTTTGGTTCTGAGATCCATCATCCACTACGTCTTTTGTGTTTGTTGAGTGTTGTTTGCTTGAGGACAAGCAAAAAGGCAAGTGTGGGGGAGTTGATAAGTGTGTATTTTAGCTGTTTTAGGCATACATTTCCATAACATTTTAGGACCTTAGTTGCATATTTCATATAGATTATAGTCTAATTTAGCATATTTTCACTTAGTAGCCTAGGATAGAGTCTTAGTTAGATTTAGGTCCTCTTTGCATTGCATCATGTGCATTTCAGGTACTTGGAGCTATGGGGAGCTCATAGGAAGCAGATGGGAGCCAAGGAGAAGCTCGTTGGAGGCAAAGAAGAAGAAACGGAGCTCCAGCGGTCCAGAAACCGCCAGGCCGGGCCGCCGAGGAAGGAGGAATCAAGCGAGGTTGCGGTGAAATTCCCAGCGGTTCCCAAACCGCTGGAATGAAACCGCTGGAGCACCCAGACGTCCTGAAGTGAAGATCTTCGGCGGTTACTATACCGCCAGGACAAGCCGCCAGAAGAGATAGAAGCAGCAGACTTGCGGGTGCGATTCCAGCGGCCTCCAAGCCGCCGAGACTGACCGCCGGAGAAGACCAAAGCTAAGAAGTTGCGGATGTCTGGTCCAGCGGCCTCCAAACCGCTGGACCAAACCGCTGGAACCGTGCGCATGTGCACTTTTTACTTTTCCCTATAAATACTCCTAGGGTTTTCAACATTAATACCTTATCTTATGCTTTTAATACTCTCTCTAAAACTATAGTCACCTTGTGTGAAACCTCTCAAGGTTCATTTATTGTGGTTTGAATCTTATGTTTATCTAGTTTAAATCTCTTTTATTATCTTATCATGTCTTTATCTTTTGTTATTAGCATGTGTTTAGGTATGATTAGTGAGTAGTTACCTTATGGGTTTTGGGGTTTAGTTAGGTTAGGATGATGGATGATGGTTAATGATGTTTAGGATGTTTAGGTTATGGTTTCTATAGCATTAGATGTTCTTAACACTAAGGTAGAAGTAATTATCCTAGCTTAGTACTTATAGGATGTTTCATGCCCGGAAGGTGTTCGATGAAATGTCTAGTCCAATCTCTTGCTAGTCTTTTATACTTAGCCAATGGAAGTTGATGTCTAAGGTTTAAGATGGACTTTTAAGGACTTATACTTAATGATCCCTAATCATCTAGACTCGATTGGAAGATTTGAGGTTTTTGTGATTAGGGAATGGATTTGAGTCATGGAAGTGATCTAATCTAGATTAGTGATCCTTGTTCTAGAAAGTTGTCTCCTTTATTAGTTTTAACATCATAAGCTTGATTCCATCTATCCAAAACCAATGATTTAAACCCGAAGATCCAACCTTTATCTTATTTAAGCACATTTCTAGCTATTTCTTGTTTAGTTTACTTTTGTTGACTTTAGCACTATTGTTTTAGATATAGTTTTTTGTTACCAAACAACCTTCTTATTAGGTCTATTCTAAGATAGTTTCTTGTATTCTTGTTGCTCTTAGTTCAATCTCCTTGTGGATTCGATCCTTATATTACTACAACGTCATGTGCCTTGCACTTGGGGTTGTTTGTGATTGAGGTAAAACTCGATCTCATCAGAGTTCAACGCCGTCGGTGTAGCGACGCCTACATCTCGCCGGGATCAGTATCCCGAAATCCACTATCATCAAGAGTTTACAACCAAGAGCAATACAACAACACATAAGCATACACCTTAGAGAAACAGTCTCCATGAATCCCTTTTCACATACCCGAGACCAAACCGCCTCTATGTGCTTCTTACCTTGGATTCTCCCTCTGTTCTTCCCTTTATTAAAGCTTAGACATGTGTTGTCTCTCATAACTCATGACATCAATCTATTGTGCACTCACTGTGACACAATCTTAAAGAATCAAGAACATGAACATGAGCTTGACTTAGAACTATCAAGAGATATCTTCCTCAAAGAGATTAACCTTCACTTGAGAAACCCAATGGAGCTCACCAAGAGAGTCACAAGACTGCTCTTAACCCGTTCGCACCAAATCTGTCTTCTCTACTTCGTCGGTTAAGCTCTCACTTGAGTAAGCCGTTGGGCTCGCATAGAAGAGTCTAAAGACTCCTCCTTTCTCTGCTCGCAGCCCTCTTTCTTCTCTGTTTCAAGGTCTCCACGTCCAGCTTGAAACCACTAAAGAAATCAGCCGCTTGTTCACCGGGAAGAGCCTCTCTCGAAGCCCGAGACTCTTCCCTTCTCTTATACCACAATCAAACCCAAGCTTCTACTTCTCTATACCCTTAAAGCTCAAAGCTTTCTTCTTCTCTTGTATAGATCTTGAAACTCTCTCTTTCTCTTGTGTATTAGGTCTAGCCGTCAAGCTTTTATTTAATAAAGAGAACTTCCCTTCTCTTTATATCACCCAACCACTCACATGCTTACACATATGTTGGAGACTAAGAAGCAACATCTGCTCACGTGACAATAGTCACTTCTTCTTAAATTGCATCTTAGTCCTTTTACTTTGTCCTTTTGATCTCAATGATCTCAAGACACAAATCAACAAACTCCACCTTGGCTTGAGATCTTTGCTCATGTAAACCCCTCTTGATACATTTCCTAAACAGGAACTTGTGGTAACTCTCATCACAAACATCATCAACAAATTCAAAACTCCATTGAACTTGTATTTCACCGATGCACTTAAACCTTTTCCTTGTAGACACAACCACCATGTCTCCGTGATTTTAAAATCACCTTCTCTTTGCAATATTGATCTTCTAGCTAGCTAGCCTCGAGATTTAACTCCTGTAGTGAGTTCACAAAATCTCAAACCTTTCTTTAGATCCATGCAAAAAACCAGAATCATCACCACTACTTCTAGTCTTGAAGCAATTATGATTCTCCTTGAACAAAACTATGTTCTCCTCTTGATAAAACAAGAACTCTGTTCGCTGCTTTTACTTTCTACTAGCAGACTTTAATCTTGTCTCAAACCAGCAATCCGGTTTTCCTTGAGACACTTCTTACATCAACACATCAACTCTAGAACCCATGATGTAACTTCAGCCATGTGAACACTACACCAAAAAAAAACTAGATACTTGCATCATATACTTTCAGACTCGAAACTAGAATCCAATCTTATATATCAGACTCACTTCATCAAGCCTCACTTCACCAAGCCTCACTTCACCATGCCTTTGACATAAATGAACCTTTACTTGACTTTCTTCAAGTGTTACTTCATAGGATTCACCCAATATCTTTTCATGATGTTGCAGAGAAAAATATCAGAACACAACTTCTTTTTCTCTTGATTTTCCAGCCTTTGTACTCTGCTTCTCTAAAACTTTCTCTGTTGCTAGGACCCATCCAAGATAAACACCATCTTGTTCAATCACAGAAAAAACAACCCCAAACCTCTTCTAAGAAATATACTTAAGACATTTTTCCAAAAAATCTTTGAATTAGTCTTCCACCACTCTTGAAGATCTTCTTTGCTGTTCCATGAACCTTTCCATCTCAAACATAACTCTTGCTTCTTTCTAAACTCAGAAATAAGCATCTTGACTTAACTAGCAACTTCTCTTGTTACAATATCCATGCAACTTTAAAACCACTCATTGATTTTCATTTCAACACATGAGACCATAAACTTGACCTCTCCTCTTAAGCTACCTTGTATCCTTCTTGTACCGCTGTTTCACTTAACAGAACACGCCGCCTAACACCTTTTATTAGGAAGACTTTCGACACAAAAAATCTTGGCGCCAAAGCTTATGAGGTTACTTTGTTTTTCTTCTTCTTGTCTTCTTTAAAATTAACCAAAGTAGATTTCCCTTTAGACAATGATTTTCTTTTCTTCCAACTCCTTTGAGTAACTCAATAATCCACCAATTCAGAAAATTCAAAACCAGGAACCACTTCCTGAATCTTTGACATCAAGTAGCTCCACCTTGATCTAAATCCCATGATAACTCATCTTGTCTCTTGAATTTAGATATCAAACCTAAGGTTAGAAGAAACCTTTAACACTATCTCCTTTCAAAAAATACCATTGATTAGTTGTAGACCCTTAGACTCGTCTTCTCCTTGTACCACACAAACCTACAACCCTTATGAGACTCAAAAAAACCAGCTCCTCTGTCAAAACAAACCTTATGTGGCTAAACTCCAAACCAAATGTTCACAAGAGTTTTCTTTCATCAGATCTTGTAAGAGAAACTGTTTTCCTTTAAACTTCTTGTGTATGTCAAATATCTCTTTCTCTTGATCTTTCCATAGCAAGATTACAATCTGCTAACCCACAAGATAAAGATTGACATACCAAACTTGAAAAAAACAACCACTTACTCAACCAACTTTAGACTTATATCCTCTTCAAGACTCACCGGTAACCTTGCTTACTCCACCTGAGACAAGAGTTTCTTCTTCTCACAGATTCTTGTAAACTGTCAACAAGTTTTTGAACAGAATCCCATGTGTTATGCAAACACAAATCTGCTAATCACTTGAAGTCTTCGTCACCATCGTCTTGTTAAAGTAACCCTCTTGGAACAACAATACAAAACCCTTTAGCTTACACTAAAGCTCAAACCACAACCTTGTTTTCCCATTCTGTTCTGCCACAAATACCACAGAATATACAAACCAAGCAGCCTAATCTCATTACGGCTGAAACAACCTTGTAACTACAAGCTCCATGTCTAATTTACCTCAGCCTTGAACAAACTGACGACGTAAACTCACTTTACTCCTCATCTGCTTCTTTGTTGCCTTCAACAACCTTAGTTTACCCGCAGCCACTATCCTTGTATATGAGACAAAGACCCACCGAGAAAATCCTTTTGAAAAAACTTAGCTTGGAAAATATCATGAGTAGCCTTTGAGTTTCTCTTTTGTACTTAAGATGAATCAGATTTACCACCACTTCATCTCCTTGTGTGTAACACACACACAAAAAATAAAAGGAAACCATTAACTTCACACTCACACATACTTTTCCTTTTCTTTCCCTTCATAAACTTTCAAAAAGATGATTTCTTCTTCTTCTTACTTGAAGTTCTCTTGTTTTATCACCTTGGTCTTGTCTCTGCCTTATGACATAAGAAAACCTTGCTGCCTTGTTTCACTTCACTTGAAACATCTCTGATTATACAAAGCTTGTGTAGCCTCCTCTGATTCTATTGTATCAACAACAACTTGTGTCACAACATTGAAGAACAATAAGCTTCCTTAACCCGTAGATAACTACAAGTAACTTCTGCTGCCTCCAATACACTTTTCTATGTCTTAGTTAACCCCCTGAAACAGATTCATTATTCTTCATCTCTTTACCGATTCCAAAACCCTCACTTCTGTCTCATACTCAACAGCCATATATTAACTTAGAACCCATTTCTTCCAAGGCGTCCCCCAGACCAAATAATTCCAAGTCACCAACAACTTTGCTTTCTTAACTTGTACTCACCGTACACAACTAGCTTCCACACCAAACCCGAACTGAAACCGTCTTGAGAGAAAGCACAAACTCGACCCTCTCTATTAGCCTGAAGCTCTGATACCATTTGTTGTGGATATTTAACCATTAAGCTAACCGCTTGCGGAACCGGTGAAACACCTTAGATCAATTCTTGTCCGGTTTAGTTCAAAGTTTAGTTTGTGTGTGAAGCTAAGACTTAAAAGTAAATGAGACAAGAGACTTTAACGAGTTCAACGCCGCCGGTGTAGCGACGCCTACATCTCGTCGGGATCAGTATCCCGGAATCCACTATCATCAAGAGTTTACAACCAGGAGCAATACAACAACACATAAGCATACACCTTAGAGAAACAGTCTCCATGAATCCCTTTTCACATACCCGAGACCAAACCGCCTCTATGTGCTTCTTACCTTGGATTCTCCCTCTGTTCTTCCCTTTATTAAAGCTTAGACATGTGTTGTCTCTCATAACTCATGACATCAATCTATTGTGCACTCACTGTGACACAATCTTAAAGAATCAAGAACATGAACATGAGCTTGACTTAGAACTATCAAGAGATATCTTCCTCAAAGAGATTAACCTTCACTTGAGAAACCCAATGGAGCTCACCAAGAGAGTCACAAGACTGCTCTTAACCCGTTCGCACCAAATCTGTCTTCTCTACTTCGTCGGTTAAGCTCTCACTTGAGTAAGCCGTTGGGCTCGCATAGAAGAGTCTAAAGACTCCTCCTTTCTCTGCTCGCAGCCCTCTTTCTTCTCTGTTTCAAGGTCTCCACGTCCAGCTTGAAACCACTAAAGAAATCAGTCGCTTGTTCACCGGGAAGAGCCTCTCTCGAAGCCCGAGACTCTTCCCTTCTCTTATACCACAATCAAACCCAAGCTTCTACTTCTCTATACCCTTAAAGCTCAAAGCTTTCTTCTTCTCTTGTATAGATCTTGAAACTCTCTCTTTCTCTTGTGTATTAGGTCTAGTCGTCAAGCTTTTATTTAATAAAGAGAACTTCCCTTCTCTTTATATCACCCAACCACTCACATGCTTACACATATGTTGGAGACTAAGAAGCAACATCTGCTCACGTGACAATAGTCACTTCTTCTTAAATTGCATCTTAGTCCTTTTACTTTGTCCTTTTGATCTCAATGATCTCAAGACACAAATCGAGGGTAAAAAAGTAATTGTAAGTGTGAATAGTTATATACTATTCATATCATTTGGTCTCACCTAATAAACGATTCTCTATGTCCACTTTGTGATATTATCCTTTTCTTTTTGGTTAATCAACAAATAAACCTAAATAAAAAAATCTCAATTTTTATATAGACGAAATTGCATGAAAGAAATGGAACTAGAATACTCTTAAGATAATAGGCTATAACAACTTCTTATTTATTTTAACTTTTTCAATTTTTTTTGGTGATTAACAAGAAGGAAAAAAAAGTGGAATAAGATTCATTAGTTACATTACATCAATTTTTTCGGACAAGAATAATAATAACAATTTATAAAGATTCTTGATCAGATAAAATAATATTAGTATATGATCAAGAAAGAACAAATCCTTCCCATTTCTTCTCTTTGTTCTTTCAATTTCTGACAAAGCTAAGTAAATAGTAATGATATGATCTCTTTAGTGAGATTAGTCTTCTTCATCAACTTCTCTAAAAGGAAGTGGCACTGTCTTCACTGCTCTAAACTTGCCTGCATTGTTTAGATGCTCATTCTCCAATCTGCCCCCACATTTTTTTTTTTATTACATTAGTACATATATATATATATATATATAATATCATGTTACCAAAAAAAATTTACTCAAAAAGGGAGATTCTTGTCAAGAGCAATAGCCAAAACCCAAAAATATAAGCCAAAATTTTCAAGTTTTTATACCAAAATACCATTAAACACTAAATCTACTAAACCTAAAAACATACTAAAATGTTAAAAACCTGTAATATATTTGGCCTAGAAACTTATGGTGGTATTTGTGGCCTAATATTTTTTTGTTAAGTTGTATTTTTATGGAATTTCTCATTAATATATTTTACCTGTAAAAGTTCCAATGTCCTCTCCTAATAACTTCAAGAGCAGCCAAGAACAATCCTGTGACTCTATAATCAACATGCTCAAAACTTGAATGTAACACTGTTTGTAGCCATGCCAACCTCAGGACAAGATTCAAAACCTACAAAAAAAACAAATCAAAAATACACCACAACACTTCTTTAGTTATAACATCTTTGATAAGATTATAGTTTTATATGATGAAAGTCTTAGATTAGTAACCATAGAGAAGTAGTAAATAGATTTTCGACGAAGCATGAGTTGGTTTCTAAGCCAAGGATTGTTTGAGTTTTGTTGAAGCAAACCCCAATCTTTAACAAAATCCCAATACAATTGATAAATTGTGGCTACACTTGACATAACCACCACAAGGCAGAGCCAACCTATGGTTCTCTCTTTCTCATAAGCCACTTTGGTTCCAGCGGCTAACATCGCTGACACGTACTTTCCTAGGTTAACTAGGTGACTAGTTTCTCCTTCATCAAACCACCTCCTTGCACACTATTTTGCAAAAGAAACAAGAAAACTTGAGATACAAGTAACAAGAAACTTGTGAAACAAGGAACTCTGTTTTGGGGCTGGTTTGATTTTACCTGCATTGCTCTCCAGTAATATGGAAGGAAAGAAACCGCGTAAGTGAGATCTCTGTAGTATTTGACTCTCATACAATATCCATAGTCTTGTGTCGCGTAGCTCCCAGTTATGTAGTAGCAAGCTATGTATTCTAGGTTTCTTAACATCGGTACCTAGGCGATAAAAGTCAAAACATTGTCAAAAGATCATGTTTTAGCTTAGTTTTGGTCCGTGGAGATGTGGTTTAAGGTATTAACCTGGCTACAAAGTTGATCAGCCATGAAGAAATCGAGCATTACGACTTTGTAAAGAGGCGAAAAAACAATATTTCTGATGACTGATATTAGCCGGTAACGGCTAGATTTGTAGAAAATGTTCAATGGACAAATGAGTATCAAGAGAAAGACCTACAAAACCGCAAAAAAAAAAACACAAAAACATATTTAGATTATCACTTAACACATGAATAAGAGTGATTAGTGTTTGTTAAATTACCAATAATAGAAGGCCAGGGATGACTTGAACTTGTCGAAAGGAGTAACCTTTCGCGAGAAGTGAAAGATGAAGAAACATGACACCGGCTATCGCAGACATTGAAGCAGTACAAATCAAGAAAACATCTCTGAACTTGAGCTCATTTTCAGACCCAAGCTCAAAGATGAAACTATAGTTTATCCTCGCTTTTCGCCACATGAATATGTTGCAACCGTATAAGAAAAAGTGTAGAAACAATAGCCCAAACATGCTGCATAACACACACATACACCAAAGAAAACATTATATTATAATTAGCCTAATTAATTACCTTCTATTGGATGAATTAACATAATCATAAAGATTTTAATTAATATCACTTGCCTAAGGACAGGATATGCAGTTTCCATGTAGAAAGTGTTCTTAGAGTGTTTCTTGTACATTCCAGTGAGATGAGCCACAATGATGTAACCAGCAAGAAGAGCAACAAAGCAACCAGTGAATAGTCCTGAATAAATATTAAATTTTTTAAAACATATCAATCTCCAAAACAAGAGATATTTATTTTAAGAAAAATTCATACCACCAAAAGGTTATTTTTCTAATAATACCATCAAAATCACAAGTATTTTTCCTAAAAAAATTAAGTTTAAACATTTGATTTTAGAGGTTTGTAAGCTAATTAATGTTTTGTAGTATTTATATGGTACCTCGGGGAAAAAAAACTAATGATGATATTTTTTTGAGTTTTAATGTTATAGTTTTCCATATTATAATCTCTACTTTTAAAAAGTTCTTTGAATAGACAAGATAATGTTATGCAACAGAGAGTATAACAGAACGTGAAGCTTATAATTTTCCACCAACATTGTGGAATCCTAATGTGTATTTTTGTGTGATGGGGTCCAAAAGCATTTTGATATTGTTGGTCTAAATTAAAAAGATGTGATTTTGTTGTTTGTTTGCAAGTGCAAACAATAATGTGACAACAACAACAACAACAAAAGGTGAAAAATGTTTTTAAAATTTGAAAGTGTTTCTCTAACCAATAAAGAAGGTAACGGAATGAGACTCTTTGCGATTATGCGGTTTCAAATATTTCATAGCCTTTCTTCGATTTTCACCAGAGAAGTGCTTGATGAACAATTCTTCAACTTCATCTGATAGATTTCTCACCTGTCGACATTTCATAAAACATTTAGTTATCTTTTTCTCATATGCAAAAAGTGTAATAAAGTTATATAAGACAAGAGAGTAGGTATCGATTTTTTCCGCTTGCGCAAACATTTTCAATGGTATTTTAAGAATGTTCTCTTCAAAGAGAAACCAAAGATAGCTTTTGGAATTACATTTTCAGAACTGTTGAAGTAAGAACTTTCCACCACTTTGAGATATATTGGAAGGATTTGTTTTCCAGTTACCTAAAAAACATAAAAAAAAGCTTTGTCTTATATCGCGAATCGAAAAGAAAAAAAAACAAGAAGTTAAAAGGAGATTATGGTTAAAATAATATGAATTAAAGGGTTACCTTATCGAATTTTTTGAGTATGTTCATGAAGGCTAACAAGTTCAAGTTTCTATAAGTCTTGAGATAACTTAACCCTTTGTATAGTTCGGTTAAAGCTCCTTTGATCATTTTTTCGGCGTGGCTTAGTTTTTTCTTACTGATTCGCACATTGCCTTCATCGGGACCACATTTCTTCGACGATGACTGGTTAATTAAGTCTTCTTTGATTAAGTAACTTATAGCTGAGAATGTACGAGAAGGGTTGGTTAATGGAATCTTTATCTTGAGATTCTTGCCTTGGCAGCTGAAAACTCGGCCAGAAACCGTCCTTGGCTTCGTGTCCCGGTTAGTTTCGATTGGTTCTTCGGATATCGGAAAGTCTTCATTGTTTTCTAAAGGCTCTAAGGATGATTCTTGAAGTTGCATTTCCTCTGTTTTGAACCATTAAGCTTAGGAATTAAAGAACATGAAAGCTACTTAATTAAATATGCAAGGTTTTGTATGTTTTTCTTAAGAAAAGTTTCTTAAAATATTATAGAATTTTTTAGGCCAAATACCATCATTAATTTAAACAAAAAATACAACTAGTTTTCTTTTTACAAAAATTACCACATATACAAAAATAACTTTTAACGTTTTAGATTTTTTCATTTTAGATTCAGTATGTAATGTTTTTAGGGTTTAGCTCAATAGAGTTATGTTTTAGCTTTGTAATATTTTTGGAACAAAACAATTTGTGATAGTATTTTTTGGCAAAAATGCAAAAATGTGTTATTTTTTCAAAAATCCATTTCTTTAATATATCTTCTATATGGGGAAGTGGCGTTGGCCTAGTGACATTCATAAATCCACATGAGTCACGTAACACTCTCCCACCCGGGATCGATTCACAGCGCCTACGGCAGTGTAGGAATGACTAATGGGCCGGCCAGTTGTGGCCACAAAAATAAATAAATATATATATATATATATCTTCTATATTACCGCATGAGATGGTGCATGATATTGAATCATCTTCTTTTGATTCTTGAGTAGAGTCTCCATTGGTATGCTTTTGTTGGAAAGCATCTTTGAGATCAATGAGTATCTCCATTTGTTTCTTTAAACACTCTCCTCTCTCCAAGAACTCTTTCTCCTTTGTCTTGTAGAACTGATTCACTTTGTTAAGCTGCGCGTCTAGACACACGAAGAACTCTAGCGCAGCATCATTGTCATCCGTGATCTTCTCAAGAAGTTCCGTCTCATACAAGTCATTGTTGCTTCCAGAAGAAGCAAGCTTTCTATGAACCTATTCAAAATAAGAAATTAAAATCATTATCAACCCATGAATAGTTGATATTAAAAATCACATAGACTCAAAGTTAGTTTTAGTACTTGGATGACACGAGATCTTCTTTCGCGGTCTTTGTTACCAAAAAGAGAAATGTTTCCTAAAGAGGACTTAATGGTTTTGATGAGAGAAGTTTTGGTGTGATTTTTATCAATTCCATTGGTAAACAAATGGATCTTCTTAAGGTCTTTTTTGAGCTTAGAGTAATCGACGAAAGCATCTTTCCACTCGGGCACAAGTTGCCCTTCAAATTGCTTTGTGAATTTCACCATAATAGCTTTCTCTCTTAAATTCAAAAGAAGAAGAAGAAGAAGAAGAAGAGAGTGTGTTTGTTTTGTGAGTGTAAGGCAAGAGAGGAAGATGAGGTTTGTTTTATAGTGGCGCAAAAGAAAAAGGCGAAGAATATATTTGACTAGGCTTTGCTTGCTAGCTCCTTACTAATGATGCTTCACAAAGCACATTCTCTAATATACTTCTTGTAACCAAATTTTTTTGTACTAATTTTTATCCTATGCTTCTTCCACTTGTGTTTTTTTTGTAAGGTAAATCTTGTCTAGTGTGGGACCCTTTGATTCTCGCCGGAATATATTCTCCGATCCTCCTCCTCAGATCCGGCCGTCGAGCTTCTCTCACCACTCGAATTGTTTCATCTAAAATGTTTCATCTATGAGTGAAGTTTGTAATGAACTAACATGAACTTAAAATAGTAAGTAGATGGTAATTTTGTAATATTTTTTGTGTGGAAAAAAGAAAGAGATATAGCTGAAATGGACCAAAAGTAAATTAGGTGCCACAAAAGTTGAAATTAGATTGGACCAGCTAGATCTCCACTATATTTTTTCGGATGTTTTTAAGAGCATATAAATCTTAAAGAATCAAAAAAAGAAGAGCAAGAAATACCAATAAAATTATGATTTTTTCATATTGGATACTGCCAAAACATGTTGTTATAGTAGTCAAGTAGTGTAAGTTTTCACCAATGAGAACATAGATTCATGTTCTTTAAAATCCACTTTCAGATAAACAAAATTACGATGCAATTGAAAAAGTGATTAATTATATTAATTATCTTCTTACCAAGATTTTGTAGTCTATTGCAAAGTTTTAAGTTGGCGGCGATATGTACAAGCAACAATTTGAGTTGTAATTTTAGTCTTATGGGATTTTAGTTTAGTTCACAAGATTACTAAGTATTGTAATTTACTAATTTAAAAAGTGGCTGATAATTGTAGAAACCAAATTAAGTTTCATCAAATATATATTTTCAAATGCTATTATAAAACTTGATGCCTTTAACATTTGTGTGGCATGTGAAATAATTACTATTCATCACGTTTAGACATAGGTGAATGACTAATTAGATATTCGCATGTGTTAAACACATGTTTATGGTTAACTTTTAAACAATAGTTTTATATATATATATATATATATATATATATATATAATAATTCTATTGTTTAGATAATCATGTAAAAATGTTGGAGGTTTTCAATAAATTAGAGATTACTAAAATCTGAAGCTAAATTATTCTTTCAATATACATAGTATAATATATTTTCAAATTAGTGTCTTCGTACGAAAGAAAATAAAATTACATACTTTAACACTAATTATACAATGAAATGAGTGTATTTTGCACAATGGACAACAATCCAACTTAAATAATACCATAGAGCACACAGTTTTGCATTCTGGTTTCCATAATGGGAGAAATTAATTAAAGCATGAGGTAATACAAATATTACGAGACTTCAAAATGTGTTTTCTGAATGGAACATACATTCTTTTTTCCATTTTTTCAATAAATAATTGTAAATTTAAACATATATAATCATATCAAAACTAATAAAATTTAATTATATAATCATCTAATTATATGTATACATATACACTGAATTTTAGGTAACATAAATAATCATACAATTTGTTTGTATTTTTTATTAAAAAATAGAAGAATTTTGTTATCTTGTATTTTAGGGGAAAAAATATTACAAAGCACATGATGCTCATGAAGCTTTATACACGCGGATGAAAGCTTTGAGAAACCATTCTAATGGATGGCATTGAAAGTAGATCTTAATGTGCACAAAATTTATATATTCTAATTCTCTGTTCTACTACTCCTACAACTACTAAATTACTAATAATAATAGTAAATATTTTTTATGGATAAGATATATATATTTCAAAAGTATTCTCTCCTAAAATATTATCGGATAATGATTTAATATATATCACTACTAATGATTTGAAGACGCTACGTGATGTGCAAGCTTTTTCCCAAGTTTCTCACTCCGGTTTGTAGCAAAAAAAAGAAATAAAGACGGATCTTTTGGAACGGTGTGCACGTGGCAAAAAAAATAATTTCCTGTGTATTGGTTCATCTCTTTCTATCTGGGTTTCGGATACATCCAACGTATTTGTAATGCGATAGGATAAATATATCACACTGACAAAAAAAACCTTCTCGCTTCTGGCTAATTGGGTATTTTTATTTAGTTAATAAAAAATTATAGGGTCAATAAAAGGAAAAAAAATATAATGAAGGCAACATACGGCGGCCTTCCAAATACAGAAAGTCCATATTTCATGGAACATAACTTTTAAATAATCAAAAAGATAAGTATAGTTTAATAATAACAAAAAATTAGAAGGTATAAAAATGGAAACAAAATATAAGTGGTTTAGTATGATAATTAAATTTTAAAACTAATTAATGAGACAAGAGAAAGATGATGGTCTGAATCGGACCGCATTAAATTGTGTCTACATGATGATCATCCACCACCTCGGAGACAATATTGGTTCAACAATATTTTTTACTTATTAAAGTAGTACAAGACTCGTATAAAATAAAAATTATTAGATTTATAATCTCTTCTTTAGTGACCAGTGTGAGCTTTTTTTCATCCAGTCCTCAAGATTAATATTTAAAATTACCTTTTTGTTTTTCTTTTAAAAAGAAGTTCTTTAATTATCATATATATTTCCAACTTCAAATTTATGTCAAAGTTGGTCCATTATTTTTTGCGTGAAAGCCAGAGGTTAATGATCAAACGATCAAATATTTTATGTTATGATCTTAAAATAATTAAGACCCCATTAAAACCACTCAAGTTTCTAAATTTACAATCATTGGCGTTTTGATAAGATAACGACTTTTTAATAGGTGATTAATACAATATTATTATACTGGTGCATTACAAATTATGCAAAAAGAAGAAATTTGTGTTAATTAATTATATGGATGTGATAGTCTTTTTTATAACAATTTTTGATTGAATAAAAGATACCTTACAAAAAGAAACACAAGAACAATAAGTGGATCCATAGGTACTAGCTAGTTAGAACTATAGTGTAATCAAATCAGAAAACTATAAATCATATGTGAAACTTTCTGTAAAATCTAATAAAATCCATTTTGTAATTAGAATAAGATACCAATCTTCAATAGCACACACTCTTTGATGTTTTGAGAAAAATGTAGGACCCAACTTTAGAGTATATGAAAGGGAATATCCATATGTTGGGTCTCTATATATACTATATGCTCATCCACCCACAAGGTTATTTTTTTGGCGCATTAGAATAGTAAATTTAAGATTAGAAATTTACTATTTTGTTGACGAGATGTTTTTAAAAAAAGATGAGCTAGGTATAGTTTACCTTAAACATCATAAATATATAAGTAAGTATATATACATGTAACTAAAAATATATATATATGTGATCATGGATGCTTATATATATACGGTTGTTATAAAATATGTTAGGCTCTAATTAGACGGCCAACCACCGTATAGCATGGATGCTTGTACGATCGTTTAAACGGATTTACATACCAATAATATAGAATATCGAATATATTTAAAAAACAAATTAGGTTGTTGAAAGTTTTGTGCTAGTTTTGTTCAAAGGTTGATATACAAAAATATAGAGGCAATTTGTAAGCTCATTAAAAGTAATTCTTCAAAATCATTTTTAAATTATGCACGTAATTGTTTAAGCTATAAATTGATCATCATCCTGCTATGTATTTCGAGCTTAACACTATATATATCAGAAAAAAAACTAACGACTTAGTTACTACAAAAAAAACACCAACATACATGGAATCTAATGACGCAAGCGTAGGCATATGCCCCCTTTGCATATATAGTACGTGTAAGTCTTACCCTTTCTTGTTTTATTTAAATTTTGGAAGATATATTTCTATGTTAAATAATAAAATACATCACAAAATTTTATTATTTATTTATAATTACCACTCAAAAGTGTAAAATAATGATGGTTGTGATCTTCATTAGTATATGTCTAAGCATATGCTTACAATTTAGGCAGCTATGGATTAATGAAGTCTCTCTCTTTACATGTGTATGGATTCGGATTCTTACAATTCATATATGTTAAGAATCAATTATCTTTGAATTGTCGAGAAAAGAATATATAAACAAGAGAGATCCTCTGACAATTCTCTAGATAAAAAAAGTTTGGTTTGGAACTATTTTCTTGATTGCGATGTAGTTCTACTTGAACTAATTCCATGTGTTTGGACAATGTTGAAGATACTATATATATATATATATATATATATATATATGTGTGTAAAGTATTTTGTATGTTTTCATATATCAAAATTTTCTATGGATTCGGGGTTAATGTGGAATCTTAATTAGTTTCACGTCTATTTCAAATAACTCATAAAAGAGGTATATCCATATGAATTATTTTACTTTTAGGCTTAACAATGCAACACTTGGCTCAACATAACTTGATATAAAATATCATTGTGGTACTTTAAGTTTTTTGATATGTTACTTGAGAAATAATCCACATCAGTACACTAATTTACTAAACTATTTAAAGTAGATATAACAAACTATATATATATATATATCAGTATAGGAAAAATTGCAAAAAAACCCTAAAGTTTTGAGATATCGACAGAAAAAACCTAAAGAAAAACGCGTTGTATAAAAAACCTAAAGTTTCATTTTCATCATTTTAAAACATTAAGTTTCATTTTAAGCAAATTAACCCCTAATCGTTAACGGTGTTAAAATATTAACATATTTCGACACTCTCCGTTTCATTTATCAGTTAAAATGATTTTTTATTTGTTTTTATATGAAAATACAAATTAAATTAGAAAGATAAACATTTGTTGTACTAAAATAATGTTATTATTAATATAAAAAAAAATTTCTCTTAATCATGTCGGCGACTTTATCCCTAACCGTCGTTGGATCTACGTTTCCAATCACCGCCAATTTATCCAGCGACGGTTAGAGATAAAGTCACAGACATGATTAAAAGAAATGAATAGATGGAAGAATTCTTTTATATTAATAATAACATTATTTTAGTAAAACAATTGTTTTTCTTTTTAATTTAATTTGTATTTTCATATAAAAACAATTAAAAAATCATTTTAACTGATAAATGAAATGGAGAGTGTCGAAATCTATTAATATTTTAACACCGTTAACGATTAGGGGTTAATTTGCTTAAAATGAAACTTAATGTTATAAAATGATGAAAATGAAACTTTAGGTTTTTTATACAACATGTTTTTCTTCAGGTTTTTTCAGTCGATTTGTCAAAACTTTAGATTTTTTTTTTGCAATTTTCCTATCAGTATACGTTGTGAGAATGATTAAAAAATATTACTAAATTTAGAAGGACTCGGAGACTTGCATAAATATTGTTTGCCTAATTTTAGCAAAATCAGATTTTGTATTTTATTTAAAATGATACTCCCTCCGTTTTAAAATAAGAGTCGATCTGAAGTTTTGCACTCAGATTATGAAATGTATGATTTTAATAGGACTAAATCAACCAATAAAGAATATACAATCAAAAACTATTATGCAATGCTTTAGAATGTATGTTTATAATAACATTATAAATATTATTATTATGTCGTAAACTTAGCATATTTCTTGAATGTGGTATATCTTTTTTTTTATAGGCCATGTCTTTAATTGAATATTATTTTTAGTTGAAAAATCAATATATATTTTTTTGAAAAAGTTGAAAATTAATTAGTACAATGGAAAACAATATATTTTACTTCAATATACGATGAAAAACAAAACGGTCATGTCTCTTTCTTTGAATGTTCTTGATTACAAAGACATGTGAATCATTGCCACAAAAATTTAAGAATCAGTTTATTCGTAAATACTGTTTTTATTATTATTTCTTAACATTATATAATGAACGTAACACGAATCTGAATATATATACTTATGTCATCTTATCTAGTATAATTTATTTTGTTAAGAATACAATGATAAAATTATGCCTTATCTTCTCAGTATAATGCCAAGGATAATTCCATTTTAAGCCTTTCTGCACAACTAATTTATTTCTTATTTTTTATCATTGAAGATTATACTTTCCACATACACTGGCCTACAATCACATAAATTATGCATGGGAGAAAAATAATTTTAAAATAATTATTTCACATGATCCATAGCTAAAACTTCGTAGTATAGAATCAAGTGTTTTGGTGCTTATTTGTTTCGATTCTCGCAGCTTTAGTTACGCCATAAAACTAATATGCAATGGATTTGTGAAGACACTTTAATTAGGATGCAAATGTGACAAATATATTTTTTAAGGTTTTAGTTGCAATTTATTGATGGACATTTTGCAATGGCCCTATTTATAGTTGTAATAAATTTTAGTCAAGATAGTGTTTATGTACATTGAGAAATAAATTTCTTGTGAGTTAATTTTAAAAAAGTTTGTAACATTTTATTGTTTATAGATTAAACTTAAGTCGCAAACAAGTTTATCATAACATACTTGTGTTTGAAAGTTGTGATTTAGATATTATTTAATGAATATTGACTGGTATATTTTGTTGCTGATTTTTAAAAATAAATGTTGTTCTCGTGAAATCATATAAACTTTTGTAATGGGAAACAATAATTCTTCTCAATGTCACATTAAAAGTTATATTTTTAAAAGGGATAAAAGATGAACCAACTAAACAACAAAATTGGGTTCAACATTTTTAACTGAAGTTTTTATATAATGTTCATCTTTTCTAGATTAACATTTTACTTTACAAAGATTTTTTTTTTTTTGACATCACTTTAAAAAGATTGATCTATCTCCTTTCTCTATTTTTCTATCAATTTATAATTTTGGAAAATTGTAAGGTTCAATCATCAATGCCGACATGAACACAAATATTGTTATTTAATAAATCATAAAAACCACCGACAAAACTATAACCATAAAGTTTTTACGAAAGAGCCATAAAAATTTGTGGAAATTAGTATAACTAGGGGGAAAAACTATATTTTGTTTGTCTTTTCAAAATATTCAAGAACTACACATATAATTTTAGAAGTGAGTATTTTTTTAAATGAATTATAATTTTAGATATATTTTTCAAGATATTCCAGAACTACATGTATAACTTTTTGGGAGAATTATAAAACTACGCCTTTTGAATTACGTTTCACAAAACTACACCATTTCCAAAATAATTCACAAAACTACACCTAAACACTCAAAATTAAATCCAAATAAACTCTACCCAAACAATCATACCCCCTTAATACTATACCCTAAACACTAATTAGCGAACCCAAATGAAAATATTTTAATTTTGGTAATTTTTAAAAGGCTAAATCAAGTTTTTAAAATTTTGAAAAGGTGTAAACTTGTGAAAATATTGAATTAGGTGTAGTTTTGTGAAGGGAAGGTTGAAAGGGTGTAGTTTTTTGAATTTCTCTAACTTTTGGCATCTGATAAATGAATGGGATAATTATAAAACTACACCATTTGAATTACATTTCACAAAACTACACCATTTCCAAAATAATTCACAAAACTACACCTAAACATTCAAAATTAAATCTAAATAAATCCTACCCAAACAATCTTACCCCCTTAATTCTATACCCTAAACACTAATTAGCGAACCCAAATGAAAAGATTTTAATTTTGATAATTTTTAAAGGGTAAATCAAGCTTTTAAAATTTTGAAAGAGTGTAAACTTGTGAAAATATTGAATTATGTGTAGTTTTGTGAAATGAGGGTTGAAAGGGTGTAGTTTTGTGAATTTCTCTAAATGAATTATATATATATTTTTTCGTTAAAAATCGTTATTAAATTAACAAAAAAAAACGTTATTAACATAAAAAACTGTTATAAGAAAATAGCCTTTTAATAAAAAAAATAGCCTTTTAATGCACCACACACTCTTAAAAAAGGTACCCAAACAATCGAACGATATTCTAAAGGAATATGCTCTTTCAGGACTTATGCCTAATATACAGTTATCTTTTTATTAAAATAAAGTTTTTGATAAAAAGTTATCTTTCTAAATTTCAGATATGTGTTGTGATAAAAAAAAATTCAGATATGTAAAAAATAGTGGAAAACAACTGAAAACTATAGATGACTAAAAGTTTACATTAAACCAAAATTATTATCTATCAATTTTGGACCACAAGTTAATTGGTAGTGGATTTTCTACATGAAAAAGGTGATTATATATGGTTTTGTAACTCACATAGTCACATTGTCCTAAAGAATTATGAGTAGTTGGTTAGTTTCATAGTAACTGCACAATTTACATTTTTAAACACATGTCTTTGTGCTGACGACAATTGACAAATAAAACTTACTTTATCTTTGCTTTGTTGTGTCCCTTTCTTGAATTCCATTATCACATGATAATGCATTTAAATTAGAATAAGACTTCAATTCTTGATTTAATAAACTCTAATTATGAAATGAATTTAGAAATCTTGCACAATGTAATAATAGTATGTTTCATTTATCGGAAATTCAAATATATAATTGTTTAAAATCGAAAACAATGTAATAGTATGTTATCTTTTCCTTTTGAGTCAAAATAGTATGTTTTCTTTATGTCAAAAAAATTATAGTTTGTTTGAGTAATCATCTCAATTTCTCTATATTCACTTTTTCATCCAAAAAATTATTTGATTGTAAGATTAGGTGTTTAACAAGACACAAAAAATAAGCAAAAAAAAAAAAACAAATAATAGATTCTTGTAAATAAACCTTAGGAAGCAAATGATTTAAAGTGTTTGGCTAGTCTATTATTTTGATAACTAGGAAGCTTTGGAGTCAATAATATACTCTTAATCCCTCACTAGATTCTGCAAGTATATATTAACCGGTGTTTCTCATTCCGGCAGCGATACCATTGATTGTGATTAGCAAAGCATCTCTAAGCTTATTGTTATCTTCATCGCGTCTAAGCCTCTTAAGCACTTCAACTTGTAACATATTCATTGCATTAAGATAAGGAAGTCTACTCTCTATGAGTTTCTTCAAGCTCTTGTTACTCTCCAATAGCTTTTCGTGGCCGGTTATCACAAGCACATACTTCTCGGTAGTCATTAATTCTTGCCTCAACATGTCACCAAGTCCTCTCCTATTCTCCGAAACAAGTTGTTCATCATAGTGTTTGGTGATTGAAATGTCGGCTTTGGCTAATACCATCTCTATAAGATCAATGGTAGATTGAAAAAATGGCCACTCTTTGTACATTTCTTGAATGTCGTCCGCGTAACCTTTCTCGGATACTCCCATTAGACCGGCTCCTACACCGAGCCAAGCGGGTAGTACAAATCTTGTTTGTGTCCAAGCAAACACCCAAGGGATAGCTCGGAGATGTCCTATACCGGTAGAGCTTTTTCTCCGTGCTGGTCGGCTTCCTATGTTTAGGTAACCAAGCTCGGCTTGTGGTGTTGCCTCATGGAAGTAAGAGATAAACTCCGGGTTTTCGTAGACGGTGTTTCGATAGTTTTCGCAACTTATTTTTGAGATTTCTTCCATTAGGCTTCTCCATTTTTCCTCTCGAGGCGGTTGAGGTGGCTTTAAAGTAGCGAGTAGAACCGCCGTTGTGTAGATCTCTAGCTGCCTAACAGCTGTTTCTGGTATCCCAAACTTGGCTTGAACCATCTCACCTTGCTCGGTCGAGCGCAAAGTGCCCTGGCCAAACCAATCATATAAATTGAAAAGTTAACAACCAATCAAGCAATACTATAAACTAATAACTTAATATTTCGCTAAGTTTGCATGTCTCTATTTCCAAATTAGGTTTTTGCTATACTTTTATGTATAGATAGAGATATTAGCTAATAGAAATTGATATTTAAGAAAATAAACCAACCATGCAATAATGTTAAAATCTCTATAAACTAATAACTCGATCAAGCAATATACTTCTCTAGTCTCAAATTAGTTTTTATGCACTAATAATATATTTATTGGCTAATATAGTATAATGGTTTGTACTAGTGTCATTAATGTATCATTACTAAGTTCACAAACTATAGTATGCATCATGTATATTATTGACAAAAAATATACATACAAAAGATGGAAACTAACCATTACTGAGCCTGGTGGTTGAGATTGTATAGCGAGATAAGTCGGTCCACCACCGCGACCAATACTTCCTCCTCGACCATGAAACAATGTGACTTTGATGCCATACTCATTACAAGCAGCCACAACATCTTCTTGAGCTTTGTAAAGTTCCCATGCCGCGGTAAAACGACCAGCATCTTTGCCCGAATCAGAGTATCCTACCATCACCTATACAATATAACAATATAATTACAATATCTTACAATATCTTACAAATATTTATTGTTATACTATAATACTTTTTTAAGTTAGTGATGATTTTAGCATACTTCTTGGTGACCATCATGGTTCTTTTGGATATGTTCTCTATACCAATCTATTGAAAGCAACTTTCTTATCACATAACCAGCAGATCTTAAGTCCTTAACCGTTTCGAAAAGCGGCACCACTCGTAGCCTAAAAACGCGGTCAAAATATACGAAATAGAATGGTTATAAACATTTTAAAGTAAAATGTTATATAACATAGTATGAATATGTATATTTTCTTTTTCTCACGTTCCACCAGGGCATGGCTTTCCATGTTCGCTAGTGACGGCAAGTCTAGTATCTTTTTGTAGAAGCTCCACAGCTAAAACATCACTTGCCTACGAAATTGCGAAAAAAATAATCAAAGGAACTTTGTTTTAATGTCGCGTAACATATGTGACATTTGACTCTAGAGAAATCAAAAGAAACTATATACATTTGAAGCCATAGAAATCACATAAGCTCCAAGTGATTCACTTCCAAACTCGGCAGCAACTCGGAATGTGTCTAGTACTTCTTTCACTTCAGAACCAACCTACGAAAAATTAGATACCAAACATTGATAGAAATATTTTCATATAATTTTATCGTAATGTTTTATTTGATAACTCGTTTCCAAATGCGCCATTTTGCACGTGCTAGAAGACAGTTCTGACCTCGATACTGAGAGGAACAAGGGGTCGTTTCCCTTTAAGTTCTTTTATCAAGAAATCTAGTTTTTTCTCTTCGTCCCATTCGCTATAAGTACCAAGATCCAAAAATGTTGTAATTTCACTCAAAGCTTCAGAATGTCGTCCAGATTCCTAGTAAAAAAATAAATACAAGTGTAATTAAATTCACTAGCCAAGAAGACTCTATATAGTAATATGATAGAAGACATTTTTTTTTACCTGGCGTAAATCGAGTTTAACCAAAACCATACCAAAGGTAGAAACTCGACGGATAAGATCAGCAAGTTTTCCATCAGCTAGTACACCAGCACCAGATGATTGCTGTAAACAAGTAATGTGTGATTTTAAAGATAATTTGATTATGATGGGAATGCCTTATATTTTTTTTTACGCGAAATCAAGATTTTTTTACCAGAGACTCGTAACAGAGGAGAAGTGGTTCAAGAAGTTGCTCTGATGTTTCATAAGATACCAAAGGATCATACTCACAAGGAAGACCTTCAAGTAGAAGCTCAAGAAGTTTTCTTGTCTTCACAAGCTGTGGTGTGATCACATGACATTAATACACTTATATATATATATGGTTCAAAACTTTGAGTTTATTAAGAATCTACTAATACATGAAATATATATATATAGCTTAAGATGCAAATAACAAATAAAAGCTACATTTAAGGACTTGTTACCTTGTCTTTAACTTCTCCAAGAACAATACGATAAGGAGCCATACCGGCTCGTTTAAGTGGAGGTGGTTCTAGTAGCTTTTGAAAGCTTGCCCTACCAACTTGAGATTCCGCGAATAGTTTCCTTTGGAAGAGAAGTTGAGAGGTAGATGAGAATGAACCTCGCGAAGTAAGACCTTGTTGAGTACCGTCACTTGTTTGCTTCGGATCGGTCTTTGAAAAGCCTTGCCCATTTTGCTTCTATGTAAACAAAACAAAGAAAGAAAAAATATAACAAAAGATTTCTCAAAAAGTTTGCAACTCAAAACAAAACTATGTTTTCATGTTTATGTAAAAAAAAAACATGCTAACAAGCTTTTGTTTTACCTGAATATTGGGTGGCATAAAATCAGTTGTCGCGGTAATTTCAAATTTGGGATGTTGTGAATCACCATATTCTACAATAAAATGAGATATAAAAAACATGAAAAAATGTAGATTTTAAATGGTAATATTATATACTAATAATGCAAAATATAAGAATTTTCTTTTTACCAATGCAAGAAGGAAGATGAGCTCTAGCAGGAAGTTGTGATGGTAGAGATGAATTTTGTTGGTTTGTGAAATTTGATTTTGCTCTTTCACAATCTTTTTCAAAACTTTCTGAGAAGTTGAAAACATTTTAGCTTTAAATAAAAAGGTTTTAATTATGATAAGAAAAAATATTAATGGGAAATAAATGTAAAGGTTTAATAGAATATAATTAAGCATATATACCTTTTTCAAGAATTTCATCAGCTAATCTTGAAAATCTATCACTGCATCGATCCGTAGATAATTCAAATCTTAAACTATCAACTTCTCTTATATACATATCAATAGCCATCCACCTTGACAAGAGAGATACTTCTTTTGTAACCTATAAAAATAATTAATTAATTTCACAACATTAATTAACTATTATTAATACTACATTATATGTGCTAATTACATTTGTTTTCAAGCTCTTAGAACTCAAAACATAAAAATAAATAAAAGAAAAACTAACCTTTGCAGTGACATTTGGGTTTCCATCTCTATCACCTCCCATCCATGAACCAAATTTTATAGGAGTGCATGTTAATGGAAGTGGCTTCCCTGTGAACTATATACAAAAAAAGAAAATAATTATGTAATACTCCCTATGTTTCATTTTATAAAATGTTTTGGCTAAAAGCACGGAGATTAATAAATCATACTCCCTCCTATCTTAAAAATTGATCTTTTAGAAAAAAAAAATGTTTTTTAAAGATTGATTTTCTGGTTTTTTATAATTATTTTAGTTCATTGAAAATAGTGAATCGTACATTCTAAATTTCTAATTATATATGTAATAAAAAAAAAAAAATTCTAATTATATATTAATTGAGGTTATTGAATTACTATTGGTTGAAATTTTTTGAAATTTGTGAAATACAAAAAATCATTAATTCACTTTTTTAATGTGTGAAAAGTGTAAAAAATCAAACAATAAAAAACAGAGGGAATTTGATTTATCAAAATAATTTAACCAACATAAATTAATATTGCATAATAGTACTATTGATCATGAGCTATTAAATTTTGTAAATTATTATAAATTAAAACAAACAAAATTCTATAAAACATTTTAGATACCGAGACGGAAGGGAGTATATATATGCTAACCATCTCTAGTCCATAAAAAATTGATGTTACACATTTTGTGAAAATATCAAATTCGGATAATTATATATCTTTAGTTTCTAATGTAATAATACCTTCTTTAAAGAATTGCTCACACGTCGCAAATAATGTGGCACAGCTTTCCAAAGGGATTGTTCAACAATGTTCAAACCTGATTCATTAAATAGGCAAAAAAATAGATTATATATTATGAACTATTAAATTCACTTAAATAAAAAAACTATAAAGTTTCAAAACAATTTACAAAATATAATATAATATAATATAATATATAAAGTTTCGAAACAGTGGAAGATGGACAATTTACACGAGTTGTTTGACCCAGTCGATATCCCCCTTATCCTAGGGATTCGGCCAAGTCGCTCTTTTTCTAGAGATGGATTTAGTTGGTCTTTTACCAAATCTGGTAACTATACAGTTAAATCCGGTTATCGGGCCGCGAGAGATCTCTCTCGTCAAATTTGTGATCACCCTTTTCAGGGACCGAGTGCTAATACACTTCTGCCACATGTTTGGAAACTTAAAACTTCTCGAAAGTTAAAACACTTTTTAAGGCAATGCATCTCAGGAAATCTGGCAACATGCCAAAGACTATTCTCTCGTCATATTGGGAGGGAAAGAGAATGCCCGCGTTGTGGTGCGGATGAGGAATCCATAAACCATATTTTGTTCGAATGTCCCCCGGCGCGTCAAGTTTGGGCGTTATCTCCCATCCCCTCTTCACCTTCTTTGTTCCCAAAATTTTCGGTGTTTCATAACTTTGAATTCCTTTTCTGGAAAGCAGAAAAGAATGGAATTGAAAATGATGTTCTAAAAGTTTTCCCCTGGATCTTGTGGTTCATTTGGAAAGATAGAAATAATAAAGTCTTCAATAACAAAATGGATATCCCACAAGATATAGTGGACCATGCTATTCTTCAGGAAAGGTCATGGAGACAAGCCAATGCTAGAGAAGACTCTGCAGAAGAAATTAATGTCCAATTATCTTTAGAAACCCATGAAATTGATTTCCCTTTAGAATGTCAAATTGATGGCTCATGGGCGGGATCTGACTTATTTAGTGGAATCGGATGGATCATTTCACCCTCGACCACGTTCCAAAAGTACGGGATGAGGAGTATTAGTAGATGCTTGTCACCTCTTCATACTGAGTTAGCGGCATTAATTTGGGCAATGGATTGCATGAGGATCGAAGAGGTTCCGATTACGAGGTTTGCTACGGACTGTAAAGACTTAATTGTAATGATTTCCAATCCAACAGGATGGCCTGCTTTTGCATCAGAACTTGAAACTTTTTCGACTCTTCGAGAATCTTTGCCGTTTTTTAACATTCGTTTTAATCCTCGTTGTACTAATACCAAGGCCGATTGTATCGCTAAAAAAGCGAGGGCTCGGGTTTCTTTATTTTCTCATGTAAGCTCTTCGGCTCCGGATTGGCTTTCTTTAACAGAAAGCCTTTTTCCGATAGCTTAAGTTTATTATGATAGTTTTTTGCGGTCAAAAAAAAAATATATATACCAGCTCTAGCTTCATCGACTGGAGTAGGTTTTTGACGTCTAAGCTCATCAGTCTGCCATAGTGAAGTTATCTCCCTAACCTTTAATTATATAATTAATTAATTAGTTTATTCATTAGGATAATATGATTTTTCAAGTGAGAAATTTATAATGAAATTTTTTGAGATATGTATCAAAATAGTACCAAATCTTCAATGAGTGTTTCTCGATCTTCATGGCCGAGATCTGATCTGCTATTATATTCAAGAAGATGCTACAAGAAAGTGTATATATATATATATATGATTTTTTAACCTATTGATTTATAAATAAAGAATATAAAATATATACCAATTAGTTTCAACATAATTAGAAACTTACAGCAATTCTAACATGCTTATATTGCAAAGTTCTTCGATTAATTTGAGTAGGATGAGCTGTAAGAACGATTTCGACTTCCTAAAAGACCGATTAATATGATAGTTTAAGGTAAGGAATCAAATATCAAATTAAGAAAATTAAACAAGACTAATATATAATACAATTAGTTTCAACATAATTAGTAAAATATGGTAAGCATTTTTAAAAATTATTACTACAATATAAGGTGTAGTAATTAATTAAACCTGGTTGCAAACTGTTTTGTAAAGCTCTTCTGGAGATATTCCACTTTGTAATAACTGAGTGAATATATCATCACATGATCTTGAAAGTTGTGTTACATTGATGAGTTTATGCATTCTGAAAAATAAAATAAGAATAGATTTTGAGAAGGGCGATTTCCGAAAATACCATGAAAAATAGTTTTTTTTGACAAATATATCATCATAAGTTTTTTCTTCCTTAAATACCATTAAAAAGTTTTTTTGGACAAAAATACCATAAACTTAAAATTAAGTTAAAATCTTCAAAATTAACACGAAACTCTCAAAACTAAATCCTACCCCCTTCAATAATATACCATAAGCTGGTATATAGCGAACCCAAATGAAAAAATTTAAGTTTTAAAGCGTTAAAATTAGATTTTTTGTGTTTATGGTATTTTAGTCCAAAAACATTTTAATAGTATTTGAGGAAAAAAAAATTGTAATGTTTTAGAATGTATTGAGAATGTATTGTACATTATATAATAAGTGATATTTTTTGTTGAAATAAATGTTTTAAACAAAAAAAAAAAGAAATTAAACAATAATGAGTAATGTGACCTGTGATGAGTGTCTGCAATGCCCATTAAGTTAAGAGAATGAGTAAATGAACGAGCCAATGTCAAGGCTTCTTCTAGTGGCATTTTCGATATTTCACTAGTCAATTGCTTCTCCAATAGATTTGCTGTATCCTCAATACCACCTAATCTCAAATTCAATGCACTCTGAAAAAAAAAACATTTAAAACCACACACAAAAGAAACAAATTATATCATTAATTATCATATTCTAAAAAGCAATAGTAATGTAGCTAGAACGCATTATCTAAATCATATTTGAACTTTCTTGAATAGTAAAGTAATTTTTTTTGAAGATTCCACATTGTTTGAAAATTATTAATGTTTACTAATATATCATGTTTTGGTTTTCGATAAATTACAAAAATTCATATATCAATCAGCTATAATAGTATTTCAAGAACAAAAATTATCTTTAATTTTTCTTAAATTCAACCACAAATCAATAAATCTATCTAAATTTTTTTTTATCTTAGTGAAACGAAATAAAAAGACATAAAATACATCTTATAAAAACAGAGGGAATATTAAATATGACCGATCACCAATTTTATCACATATGTGACAATCTGGTCTACATATATTGGAGAAATACTGACAAAATATATATAAAAATGAAACAAAATCTAATAGACATATTATTATTAAAAACTAATCGTTTATATAACATTTATATATGTGAACAAAGTAATATTTTTAAATCATTATATATGGGAACATCATTTACTATATCAATTTATCACATGCGTGACAAAAGTGATCTTACATATATTGGAGAAATACTAACAAGAAATATCATAAATAAAAAATCTAATAGAGAAAAAGTATTAAAAGTAAAAAAGTTTATTCAAGAACTACTCGCAAACATTTTTAATAACAAAAAATCTCAAATTCTTTTGCTCCTTTCGACTTTCAACATAGACTATACCTTTGTTAATAGAAAACAAACCTGAGAAAGGATACGGATGCGTTCGATTTTTTCCATGAGCGGATTGCCTATTTCTCGTTGCAAGACGTCATTGAAAAGACTTCCAAGCAATTTGCAATCATCTTCGAAGCTCTGAAACGATATTTCTTCCGCGATATCGTCTGTCGTATCCGTCATATTGTATCGATGAACACACACACACCCCAAAGGAATGTTTGAGAGTAGTAGTGAACAAAATTTTAATATAGTTCAACAAGTGATTTATATGGTTTGTTCCTTTGTAACTTTTTTTTACAATCTTTGGATCAACCATATGCTGACACGTGGTGGTCAACGGCAGTAAATTATGGCGTGGTGCTAGTTCTTTTTTCACTTAAAAATCTGGAGACTATTCTTCTTCCATTCCAAAAATTTTAATTATTTTGCAAAGAAACTCTTTTAAAAAAGTACCTAAAACGGAGTATCCTATTATTTTGAGGAATTCACAAAACTACACTTTTTCAATCCCTTATTCACAAAACTACATCTAATTTAAAATTTTCACATATTTACACACTTTCAAAATTTTAAAAGCTTGATTTACCCTTTAAAAAATTATCAAAATTAAAATCTTTTCATTTGGATTCGCTAATTAGTGTTTAGGGTAGGATTGTGTGGGTAGAGTTTATTTATATTTAATTTTGAGTGTTTAGGTGTAGTTTTGTGAAGTATTTTTGAAATGGTGTAGTTTTGAAAAATGTAATTTAAATGGTGTAGTTTTGTGATTCTCCCTACTATTTTTACATTATATGATTGTTTATTTCATTTTATTCTTCAAAATATAGAAATCTCTGTTTATTTTTCTATTTTGTGAGTTAATTATTTGGAAATGAAAATGGAATCATTGGTTGGAAAAAATAGAGAAAAGAATGGAGATGCTCTAAAAAATAAAATATAAAGTTTTCGATTGGCTATGGTTGTATTAATGTACTTGGGAAATAAGGTTATATATTAATGAGCTAATATGTTTTAATTATTGGCTTTTATTTTATTTGTCTTTTATAAAATCATGTCAAACACTTTATAAAAAAAAGATATCATGGTAAACATATAACAAAATTAACAATGCCACGGAAAACAAATCTCTGAAAATGAAATTTGGTCCCATTAAAAAAACAAATGGGCACAGAACACTAGGCTAATATGCAGGGAAACTCTCTCTATTTTAATATTTATTTAAAAATAATTAATTCTAATCATAACTATCATGAAAATATCGTAATTTTTTCATAATTATTCGATCGTTTTAATACCATGGAAGAAGATTTTGTTTTTGTTAATTCAGTCCTTTACCATTTGCACTACATTATTGGGCCCTTTTTTGCTTTTCTCTAATTTAAATATTAAAAAATACACCAAATTTAATATTTAGTTGGTGTAGAAAACCAAATAGAAAAAAGTCGGCACATCCTGAGATTGAGAGACAACGAAGCTAATAATGTATATTGACAATTTTCTTATTCTTATCGAAAAGACAACAAGACATTAGACACATCAAAGTCATATTCAGACTTACCAAATAAATGTCTTAATGTTTAAAAACATATTATTGTCTTTACAATGACTTTACAGAATTACAGAAACAAACTTTTTTGAATATTCGGGTTAGTGTCTTTTCTAATCTGTCTTTTGAGGTCAAAATATATAGTATTCAAATTCTCTTTTAATGTTGATTATAACGGTTGTGAAAAAATAAAGTGCCACATAGAAAGTTTAGACATGAACTGTTTAATATATAAGTAATATCCAACTTCATATAGTAAGAAGTTTTTTGGGAAGGAGTCCAATAACGAAAACCGCGAAGGCTTGCCACCTTGGCCCAAAGCGGACAATATCATACTAAGGGGAGTTGGATATGAGCTTAAATTACCCCACAATTGGTATCAAAGCATCCAGGTCGAAGAAGTGGACCTAGAAAAGTGGATGGTTTGATGTGGGAGGAACCCTCAAGGTGTACTCACGATTTGGGGTGCCGGTGCCTTGTGTTGAAAGTCTCCGTCGCACAAGATGGTGCCAAATATCGAGAGTAGAAGTCAAGGTCCTTGACTCAAGGAGATGTGGTCTTTGGTTTGAGGGGGAGATTGTTGGGAAAATAAACAAAATCCTACATCGAAAATTTAGACATAAAGTGTCTAATATATAAGTAAAATCCAACTATATATAGTAAGAGACCTTTTGGGAAGAAGGCCAATAAAAAAAACCGTGAAAGTTTGCGACCTTGACCCAAAACGGACAATATCATACTAAGGAGAGTTGGATATGAACTTAAATTACCCAACAACAACGATACCATTTTCGTTAAAAATGTATCTTTTTGGTTTATTTTTAATTAGTACTTCCTTATGAATTATGATACGTATTATATTATTTATATATTTAATATATAATCCCATCCAGAATATCTCTGAGTTGTGACGTGCCGTAGCAGCTACTAGTTGGTTAATCCCAAAGTCAAAGTAATTATTTAAAGATCCATCATTGTAATCAACGACCAATTTCTTCTTATTATTTTTATTACAACCACTATACAATACAGTCAATATATAATTTAGCAAAACAAAACAAACTTAAAACAAATAATCGATCTTTTTTCTACAACCACAATAATTTTAACTTAATATGAATGAGAAGAAAAAAATGTATCAAGAAACTAGTTGTACAAAAACGTCGTATGTTAAAAAAAAACTCTAAAATCTTTTAAAAAATAACAAAGTAAAGTCTAATATTTCTATTTAAAATGTTACCACTAAAAATCAAGAACGTGTCATGACCATTTATCAATGATGTAATGGATTAGGCCCGGAGGGTACACGACGTTTCTCCACTCCATAACGTGGATCAATCTCATCTCCGCCGTATTCCTCGCCGGAAAGATTGTGATCTCGGTGGTGGTTATCTCTTCTTTGGAATGGTGTGAAGTCAAAGCTATGGGAGAGAGCTTTTCTACTAACAAATCTAACGGTGTAGAGACGGTGGTGATCTTGACGCTCCTCCACGTCTAGAGAGTAGAGACGGTGGAGATTGAAGGAGTACACGTGGTGAAGGAGGAGGAGGAAGAAGAGAGAAAGCCATAGAACTATGAAGAGAATTTGAGAGAATTTTAAAGCCATGGAAGATAAATGAAGGAAAATTTTAGCATACAAAAAGTTTTTGAAAAATGTTAATAAATAAGTAAAGGCCAAAAATGGTTATTGTTTTTGTATGTATTTGGAATAAGTAAAAAACAAAAGAAAGCTTTGTTTGGACGGTTTTGGAAGACAATTAAGAGCTTCCTAAAATATTTTATATATATAAATTGTTATATAGTTTTTTTTTTTGTTAAATAAATTGTTACATAGTTGACAAAGTGTAAAGGTTAAGAGATGTCAAGGAGTGGGGTTTTGTCTTTTCAACGCAAAAGATGATTTTATAATGTGTGCTCTATTTTTTTGAAAGTATAAGCCAAATTTTTCTTTTGATTAAAATTTGGGGTATAAGAGTTTTGTCTTGTGACCGATCTTTGTTAGATTTAGCGGTAATTAGTATTTTTATTTTTGTTAGGTGAAAGTTCGATAACGATTTGTTTTATGTCTTTAAAGGTGTTTATGTACCATAATACCATTTTTTGTGTCAAGAACTCAAGATATGTACCGCAACACCATATAATACATTTTATATATATTCAACGTAGAATATTGTTAACAAAAATAATAATTGAGAACTAATTATATTGACCAAATAGGGTTTAATATATTTATTATATTTTAACCTTTTTAAAATTAACGGTAGTTTTTAAAGGCAACAGTCTATATATATTAAATTACTATTATATGTATATATATTCTTATGTAGTAAAAATAAAATCTTAAAACAATATATACTCTAGTCTCTATTACTAGGTTGTTGTTAGTTAGTAATAGAATTAAAGTTTACAACGCATAATGTTGCAAAATTATTAAGTAAAGCATCATGACTTATTGATGAGATCGAGTTTTAACCTCAATCACAAACAACCCCAAGTGCAAGGCACATGACGTTGTAGTAATATAAGGATCGAATCCACAAGGAGAGAAGGCTTAGAACAACAAGAATACAAGAAACTAGCTTAGATTAGATCGAGTAAGAATCTTGGTTTGTAGCTAAACTAAACTAAGAAAGCAATATAAGTAAAATAAACTTGAAATCAACAAAAGCGATATTAAACTAAAGAGATACTAATGGTAAAGTATGGATCTTGGGGTTAAGATCAATGGTTTGGATGGATGGAATCAAGCTAATGACACTAAGACTAACAAAGGAGATGGCTTTCTAGGACAAGGATCACTAAACTAGATTAGATCACTTCCATGACTCAAATCCATTCTCTAATCATAAAAACCACAAATCTTCCGACCGAGCCTAGATGATTATAGATCATTAAGTATAAGTCCTTAAAGGTCCATCTTAAACCTTAGACATCAACTTCCATTGGCTAAGTATAAAAGAATAACAAGAGATTGGACTAGACATTTCATCGAACACCTTCCGGGCATGAAACATCCTATAAGTACTAAGCTAGGATAATTACTTCTACCTTAGTGTTAAGAATATCTAATGCTATAGAAACCATAACCTAAACATCATAAACATCACTAACCATCATCCATCATCCTAACCTATAGAAACCCCAAGATCCAAAAGATGACTACTCACTATGCATAATAAAAAGAAAGCTAGAGATTAAAGATAAAGACATTAATGCTAGATAAAGAAGATTAAAGAGAGAATCTAAGATTATATGAAACTAAGAAACATTCAAAGTTTTACAAAAGTGGCTACAAAAACTAGAGAGAAAAAGATGTGTCCATTAACATAAACCCTAGTAGTATTTATAGGGAAATATAAAGATAAATAAGTCACGCTTGACCCGGCGGTTTGGTCCAGCGGTTTGGAGGCCGCTGGACCGAACATCCGCGACTTCTTCGTCTTTGTCTTCTCCGGCGGTTTGGTCCAGCGGTTTGGAGGCCGCTGGACCGAACATCCGCAACTTCTTCGTCTTTGCCTTCTCCGGCGGTTTGGTCCAGCGGTTTGGAGGCCGCTGGACTGAACATTTCTTCTCTTTTGCCTTCTTCAAGCTCTCTTGTGCTCTCCCTTAGCTTCCACTGAGCTCCCCATAGCTCCAAGTACCTAAAATGAATGATATAATGCAAAAATGGCCTAAAAATTAACTAAGACTCTATTCTAAACTACTTAGTGAAAATATGCTAAATAAGACTATAATCTATATGAATTATGCAACTAAGGTCCTAAAATGCTATGAAAATACATGCCTAAAACAGCTAAAATACACACTTATCAACTCCCCCACACTTGCCTTTTGCTTGTCCTCAAGCAAACAACACTCAACAAACACAAAAGACGTAGTGGAGGATGGATCTCAGGACCAAAAAGCTAAGAGTCAAACATATGCAATGTTAACTAAGACAATGAAGCACCTTGAGAAAATGTTCAACCATAAGTAATGAGAACTCTCAATCAAGTATCCATAGCACACTATCACAAGTCCTAGCTAGATTCAATGCCCATATCCACTCACTCTTTCATTCACCACATCCTTAAGTTCATTAATTAGTAACCGGTGGTCTCGCTAAATGCAATGCAAAGAGTTTCAATCGGTTTGGGAAAGGTCATATTTAAGTGGTTAAGTGTTTAGATGTTTAAGTGTTTTAGGGGGTTTACTCTCAAAAGCAAATAAGTAGTGTAAACATAATGCAAAAGTTAGGAAGACTAGGAACAAATACGTACAAGCCATTAAATCCCATGTTCTACCCTTCCTACTTTTCGTTCTAAGCGCTCACTCCTTTCTTTTCATGCTCACTCCCCTTTTGATCTTTAAACACCCACTCAAATCCTTTCTTTTAATCCTAACTCTACCCTTATTTCCCTTTGGGTTTCTTTCTTTGACACCACAAGTCTATCTTTCACCTTTTCACACTATCCTTAAGGGTTTTTCTTTTGGATTAGGCTTCACTCTTTGTACTCCTACTTTCTACCCTTGTTTTTGGGTTTTCTTTTCTTTTGAGGTTTTAGGAGTTTTCAAAACTCGTTTTCAATGCCCTTTCTTTTACTTTTACAAACATCCCTTAAGGTAGTTACTCTTTTAGTTTTGGTGTTTAGACTTTTCTAATGATAACCCAACTCTTTTTTTTTTTCATTTCCTCACTTCCCTCACCCATTACCAAATCAAAACTTGCTAACCACCTAGATGGTATGTGGGACTTGTCGTCCCCAATACTTACAAAGTTTTGCTAATGTAACACTTTCCAAAAAGGCCTCACTCAAAGAATTAAATGGGGCTTGAAGGAATGGTCTATGGTCAAGGGTAGGCCATCTAAAGATGAGATGGTTATCCAAACAATCAAGAGGGTGGTAAAAAGGGATAAAGTTTGGATATATATCATGAAACTACAATGCACATTATCAAGCGAGAAATTAATGATTCAATTAGGTTCAATATACATGGAGTGGTTTCAAATCAAGTGAGCATCAAACAAGCAATATTCTCTAGACTAAGAAAGTTCAAGATGTACAATTTCAACGATTTAAAAGATTCTATCAATTATACCAAACAATCTCGAGAAGGAATTCACATTGCAATACTTTTCTAAAAATTTTACAAGGCAATATCATCATTGATCCATAGATAAGTGTGTATATCCTAAAGCTAAAGACTCGATCCTATACTATATGAATGATAAAGCAAAATGAAATTAGTTTTCTTTTTGTGTTTTTCAAAAAATTTCGATTTTTTTGGTGTTTTTGAATGCATATAACTATTAACAAATGCAATGTACTAACTAGATGGATGCAATGCATGATCACACATAGCTAAAACAATAAACATGATTAGTAACTAATGACCCTTCCCCCACACTTAAATCACACCGTCTCGGTGTGAACAAGCGATGAAGTAAGGCCATTTAAAAGAGAATTAAAACTAGTGGTAAAAACGAAAACTAGTGCTAAAAATGAAAAATTATCTAAAAGTGTATGTTATATACAATGATAGTGAAAGATACCTTGGAGCTTACTTAAAGGGGATCCATGATTCTTTATCATGGTGTGGTAGAGCCGATGTTGAAGTTTCGGTGTTGACTCGAGGTTGAAAGACGAAGTCTTGTTCCTCCATCGCGTTGGCGTCCTCATTTGTGTCTCCCCACTTCAAAAACATAAAACTAAGCATAATTAAACTACAATACTTGAATTTAAAAGCATATGTACAAATGATAGACATGGGATTGCCTCCCAAGTGCGCTTGTTTAAAGTCACTAAGCTTGACTTAGACGAGGCTTAGGCGAATATAGGATCCGAGAGAGGAATTTCGAAGTTCCTCCTAAGCAACTAGTCTAAAAGTGATCTAAAACTAAGTAGATTCCAAATCCTATTGACTAATCGCTACTCTCCCCGGCAACGGCGCCAAAAACTTGATGAGATCGAGTTTTAACCTCAATCACAAACAACCCCAAGTGCAAGGCACATGACGTTGTAGTAATATAAGGATCGAATCCACAAGGAGAGAAGGCTTAGAACAACAAGAATACAAGAAACTAGCTTAGATTAGATCGAGTAAGAATCTTGGTTTGTAGCTAAACTAAACTAAGAAAGCAATATAAGTAAAATAAACTTGAAATCAACAAAAGCGATATTAAACTAAAGAGATACTAATGGTAAAGTATGGATCTTGGGGTTAAGATCAATGGTTTGGATGGATGGAATCAAGCTAATGACACTAAGACTAACAAAGGAGATGGCTTTCTAGGACAAGGATCACTAAACTAGATTAGATCACTTCCATGACTCAAATCCATTCTCTAATCATAAAAACCACAAATCTTCCGACCGAGCCTAGATGATTAGAGATCATTAAGTATAAGTCCTTAAAAGTCCATCTTAAACCTTAGACATCAACTTCCATTGGCTAAGTATAAAAGAATAACAAGAGATTGGACTAGACATTTCATCGAACACCTTTCGGGCATGAAACATCCTATAAGTACTAAGCTAGGATAATTACTTCTACCTTAGTGTTAAGAATATCTAATGCTATAGAAACCATAACCTAAACATCCTAAACATCACTAACCATCATCCATCATCCTAACCTATAGAAACCCCAAGATCCAAAAGATGACTACTCACTATGCATAATAAAAAGAAAGCTAGAGATTAAAGATAAAGACATTAATGTTAGATAAAGAAGATTAAAGAGAGAATCTAAGATTATATGAAACTAAGAAACATTCAAAGTTTTACAAAAGTGGCTACAAAAACTAGAGAGAAAAAGATGTGTCCATTAACATAAACCCTAGTAGTATTTATAGGGAAATATAAAGATAAATAAGTCACGCTTGACCCGGCGGTTTGGTCCAGCGGTTTGGAGGCCGCTGGACTGAACATTCGCGACTTCTTCGTCTTTGTCTTCTCCGGCGGTTTGGTCCAGCTGGTTTGGAGGCCGCCGGACCGAACATCCGCAACTTCTTCGTCTTTGCCTTCTCCGGCGGTTTGGTCCAGCGGTTTGGAGGCCGCTGGACTGAACATTTCTTCTCTTTTGCCTTCTTCAAGCTCTCTTGTGCTCTCCCTTAGCTTCCACTGAGCTCCCCATAGCTCCAAATACCTAAAATGAATGATATAATGCAAAAATGACCTAAAAATTAACTAAGACTCTATTCTAAACTACTTAGTGAAAATATGCTAAATAAGACTATAATCTATATGAATTATACAACTAAGGTCCTAAAATGCTATGAAAATACATGCCTAAAACAGCTAAAATACACACTTATCACTTATGAGCCTCACGAAGTTAATACGTACATAAACAAAACCTACATTGGTTAATTATTGATCTACAAAAGTAAAACCATAATTATGAAGTATTAAACCACGTAAAGAAAATAAAACAAACGCATCGAGGTTTCTTAGAATTCAAGGAATGAGAGAAAGATGCATTGATTACAGCTTCACAATTATGACAAAATCTTCCAAATAGTGAAAATAGTATCACAAAATCTTTGGAATATTTAAATAATTTATTACAAAGTTATACGTAATCGATGATATTTTATTTGCAAATCATTTTCATATAGTGTATTATTTATAGGTTTAATTATAGTCGACATGTGCTAGTTATGTAAAATTATTTTGCACCGTGGACTCTTGTAATGAAACCACCTTCCCTATATAAACTTTCTTTATATACTCAAGGTGTTACAACTCTTTTTTGTTGTGTCACATAATATTTATTTGTCTTATTTTAAAATAAGGCAATATATTTTAAGAGTTTTCTAATTTTATTTTTTAACTTGTATTGTGAACCTCTCTTAGTGAAGAAAAATTGAAGATAAGATTGTGAATTTGATTAGAGGTCCTCTAGATTGCAATGTAGTGGGTAATGTGCAGTTCCAAACCAGCCTTTTTTACTGTTTAATTATTATTTTCTCTTGCACTATATATGTTGAGTGCTCAAAATATGATTGCAATAGTAAAGAAAAATACACAAAATCTTTGCTTTTTTTGGTCACAAATCTTTGCTTATATTGGAGAAGTGTGGCAGTATTACAGTTCTCCAAAATCAAATCCAAACCATAAGTAATTTTATATACATTGAGGTCAAATGCCACAAAACTATCCTATTGCATAATAATGGGCAAAATCATTCTAAAAAATGAAAGGGAAATGAAAACTGTAAAAAGATTATAACCTAACGAAATGTCTAACAATAATTTTTTTTAATGTTTTTTTTTCTTTTTGAAGTGTGTCTAATATATAAGAGGAATTCACAAAACTACATCTAATTTAATATTTTTACATATTTACACCCTTTTAAAATTTTAAATAATTGATTTATCATTTAAAAAATTATCAAAATTAAAATTTTTCATTTGGGTTTGCTAATTAGTGTTTAAAGTATAATATTAAATGAGTATGATTGTGTGGGTAAGATTTATTTAAATTTAATTTTGAGTGTTTTAGTTTAGTTTTGAAAATTGACTTTAAAATGATGTAATTGTGTAAAATGCAATTCAAAAAGTGTAGTTTTGTAATTATCCCAATATAATACGTTGCAAAGAAAATATTATTTTTTATAAGTCAACCGAAATATTGTTAGGAGTTCAATAAACTAAAAAGTATGTTTACAAAATTAAAATAATAATGATTCTTTTCACCAATTTTCTGTTCATTAGTAATGCAATATTTTCTCACGCAACATAAAAAAATTAACTAACTTTGATGATAACAATTAAACAAAAAAAAACTTTGATGATATAACATGTCGAAATTTCATGATTTTCAATTTAATTAAAAAATGAAATTCATATATCTTATATTATGTTAGCTACGGGATTATAATTTATGATACGATGTTCAACCAATTGATATTGAATTAGTTTTTTTGTTAAAGTTTGATATTGAATTAGTTTGTACATGGAGATTTATCATATTGCTAGAAAATGTTGTTTTTTAGTAATGTGGTAATTTTTGGGGCATTAAAAATTGCTAAATCTCCGTACAAGAAGCAGTGCAAGTCTATGTGTCTACGTAATGAAAAATACTAAAGATCTAGCAAAAGATCTACTTCTCGACATCCATACCCCATTTTCATTTTTTCTATGAAACAAATAAATAAAATAACTATTATTTATGTTTTGTCCTCTACTTCTTTACTTAGTTTAGGGTTAATTAGTTATGTAGCCCTAATAACTTCAAAATTAGGTGTAGTGTTTTTATTCAGTTTGAAAGATTATTTTGTTACACGTATTGTTAGCTCGATATATTTTTTTTGTTACCGCACACATATTTTCTAATTTTTAATCCAATAAATGCCGTGATTACTTAGTTATTATATATATATATAATTCATATCAATTCATTTATATATTATCACGGTAATTCAACGTATATATTTTCATTTTCTCAATTAAAAATATATGTGCGATAACAAAAATGTGACATCTGATAGAGACTTCTTAAATGCAAAATTATTAAATTTGTTTTTTTATTAATTTTTTAAACTTATTAAAAAGTCCTGTGAGTGAATTATTGACAAATTCACTCATCATAAAATGGAGTAAGAGCCTCGGCTTCAAACATTTCCTAATTATTAAAAGCTAAGTTTTAACTAAAAAATAAATAATAAAATGACTAATCCAAAAATATGTTAAATCTAATTAACTTATATGAAAAACAAATCCGATCACGTCTAGTAGAAAAAAAAAACACTAGACATGGTCTAATAATCTTAGCCCACACCAAATGAAATGGTCAGTGTGTCTAAGACAAGAAACAATTATTAGAATTTATATCTTATATAATCACCTACACTCCCCTACTTTATTATATTTTGTTTTTTTTTTCTTTCTTCTACTCCACAAATTTTAAAAGTAAAGAGTAAGGTTTACGCCTTTAACGTACACCTTTGTGTTTCTTCCTCTTGTCAGAACTTATCTATCTTCCTACTCTCATTATATATATATATATCAACATATTATATCAATGTTTAGCATAGATATATATATATATATACACCCATATGATCAAAGTTAGGTGGTGTTGAGAGAAAGGAAAAGCAAGAAGAAGTTACATTTTACAGGTTAGTTTTCTTTTCATTTATGTGCATGTCTTTTAATTTGATTTGAGAAAAGGTCATTTTTCTCCATAATTTTCACAATTCTTAATATAAAGATAAATTACTTGATTTTAACCCAAAAAAGGATAAATTATTTGAAACATAGCTGTTTTTTCTTATGGTAAAAAAGAGAGAGAATGTGTGTACAATTTAGATTGCCGATACAAACTCTAGTACATGTCATGTGGTTCATTTGTTAATTAAAGGTTAAATTTTTTTATAACATTATTTGAGAATTTATTTTCTTACGTGTCGCAATCACGTTAATTGTCGAAGTTAATTATCAAAAAACATTAATAAAGACATTTGAGTGTTAAAATAGACATAGTTACATATTTTAGTAAATAAAAATATATATATATATATATATATTCGGTTTTTGACATCTTTTTTTGCATACTTATAATGATAGAACTATGTACTTGGTTTTGTAATTTTTTTTCAGTGTTCTGTCTTGTTTAGTAAACCCATTATTTTTTTTAAAAATTGGTTGTGGTAATTTAGGCTTAAAGCCTATATATAGTAATTTGGGCTTAAGGCCCATCTTAATAGTAATTTGGGTTTTAGGGCCCATGTTTGTGGTATTTTTGGGTTTAAGGCTCATGTTGTGTTATTGGTTTTCGTTAGGGCATAATCTCTTCTTCTTTTCAGCGACATAGTTATTGGTTATCTATTTTCGTTGACCAAAAAAATATATATATCTAACTTTATCTCAGTATTGAAACTCAAAGGAGAAACATTGTGATTTTGAGAATTTCCAATTATTCGTTCATCATTATATGGAAGCAGATAGAAATACTCTTAATTTTATTTAATTTTATAATACACGGCAGGTGATTGTGTTAATGAAATAGCAATTTTTCATAAGCTGATTGATGCTAACTAGCTAAGACTAAAAGGTAATTCACATTTTCATTTTTAATGCAAATGTAACAACTAATAACATATGACATGCTTCTGTCACTAACCCAAATGGTATTTGCCTATTTGGTATATAAGAAAACTTTTTTTCTAAGCTTAATTAGTCCTAGAATTATTAGACCATAAACATTGGAGATTCTTAGTGAGTTTTAATCAAATAGCCCACCAAAATTAAGATTTTAAGCTTTTGCAGATCCGAAATAAAAGCCAACTTTAGGATTGTTCGCGAGCCCCACTGACACGTGACACGTGGCAGCCCGCGGTTGGTCTATTTTTCTTTTTGTTTTTTTAAAAAAATAAATCGGACCAAAAAGAAAAAAAACCTCATAGAAATTCATAAATTAACATTTTTGCAATGTTCATGCTCTTACCTAAACAAGATTTATTCATTTACCATTTGCCTTGTACAAACTTCAGTGCCTAAACACTTATGACAAAACCACCACAAGTGTATGTTTTTGTAACGACCCCAACCCGAGCGTTCGTTACTTTTGAGAGTTTAACCATTCACTGATGTGATATTGTCCGCTTTGGGCCATAAGACCCGCACGGTTTTGGACTTGGTTTTCTTTCCAAAATGTCTCACATTAAATTTGAGTTAGACTCTTCCTTATATATTAGATTTTCATTCTCTAAATATTCGATGTGAGACGAATGTTTCAATTACTTCAAATGTTTGAGGGTTTACGAGAAAATTAACATGATTGAGGATGAGTGGTTGCAATTTTTAAAAGAAGAATTGTCGAGTTTATAGGAGAAAACAAATTCTCAATTAAGTAACAAAAAATTGATATATAAGAACGATTAATAGTTGAGAAATTCACAAAACTACCTCCTTTCAACCCTTCCTTCACAAAACTACACCTAATTCAATATTTTCACATATTTACATCCTTTCAAAAAATTTAAAGCTTGATTTACCCTTTAAAAAATCACATAAATTAAAATATTTTCATTTGGGTTCGCTAATTAGTGTTTAGGGTATAGTATTAAGGGGGTAGGATTGTGTGGGTAGGGTTTATTTGAATTTAATTTTTAGTGTTTAGGTGTAATTTTGTAAAGTATTTTGGAAATGGTGTAGTTTTGTAAAATGTAATTCAAATGGTGTAGTTTTGTGATTCTTCCATAATAGTTTTCCAACGGCTTCAAGTAATTTAAACATAACACATGATAAACCACCAAAGATATGTATGGTAATACCTAAATACTAGCTAAGAGTCTCAGTAAAAACACTTCCTAACACTCATAGTCTCATATGCATATAATTCTAACATCTAAATTATGAATTGGTTTATAATTTTAACACATCTTGGAGTATGTTCATAATAAAAAAATCAATATATGTAAAAATAGTATATTAGTTACCATTAAAAATTAATCATCTTAAATTTTTGATCTTTACTACATATACTAACATTTATAGAAAAGCAAACAACAACAACAACAAAATCAACACCATATTAGTCAATAGAAACTTGCTAAATATATAGTACTACTTATTTGAAACAAGAAGTAGAATTGAAAAAAATTAATAGACCAAACCCAAATATTTTTCAACACATATACATATGCCAAAAGTTTGGCTTATGAGTTATTAGGATCAATTTTTATTTATTGTGCTTAGGAAATATCTAAATACCTCATAAAAATTCATCCTCATGATCATCAGCAGCAGAGATAATCATATATAGAAAACGATGAAATAGTGTTTCTTTCTTCATCCACTGATGCTATTGAAGTTGTGTTATTTTCCTTTGGTGTCACCATTCCTAGTATTAGCAATTAAAGTGTCAGCATTATAAGTAACTACTTAATACAAAAGATAGTATTGCATTAGTTAGGTTTTTTTTTTTTATTTAACACATTGTTATTTACCTTCTATTGTATTAGTACCTCTTATTGAGCCAAGACTTGTGTAAGCTTCCTCGGAGAATCCGAAAATGGAAGAGGAGCTAGAGTCATTTGTTAGTCCAAGATACTTCTCTATGATGCTCACAGGATCCATTTGATTCTTTACCATGTTCACATTAGTATTATTACTCCATTTATCTTGTTCTTGAAACTCTTCTTCTAGTACATGTGCACCACCGGTTATCTTGATCTTTCTTGATTCTTGATTTGGATGTGATAATCTCATCTTCATCATTGTTCTCTCTCTTGCTCTTTCTCTAGCTTTCTCTCTAGACTCTTTCTTCTTACAAGAGCTCTCCACAATCTTTGTTCTTCTAACCTTTGGTACTTTCATCATCAATGTCTCATCCTTTGCCTTTTCACTAACTTGAAGATGCTCATGGTCTCCTCCTACTACTTCTTTTGATGTGTCTACACTTTCTTTAACTTGTTTGATAGAAGCCTTTGATTTGGAGATAAGCCATTCTATGGTCTTGCTCGCCTTGTCGAAACCTAACATGTCTTGAAGACCGAAAAATTTGCGAGCAATTTGAAGAGATAGCCTCATTCTTCTATCTCTAGGACCTTGAGCCGTGCAGATCTTGCTATGCCTATCCCTTTTCTTTCCCTTTCTTACCTTTTCTGAGGTGTTACCATCAACAAACTTCTCATTGTTAATCTTTTGTTCAAGCTTCTTGCATATTTTTATCGGCGATTCAACTACTTCTTGATTTTGTTGGTTTATCAAGAAAGAATCATCAATAAAGTATGAAGAGAAAGGAGGAGAAAACAAAGGGTGGATATAGTCATGAGGGTTAGGGCTTTGAATGTGAGTAGTGAAAGATGGAAGCATGGTTGTTTGATAGGGATTGAATGGATCAAAGAGGTCATAGCCATTGGTGTCTAAAGAAGGAAACATTAGATTGAAGATAGAGAGAGATAGGTAACTAACTACACACAAACTTTTTTTTTCCTTCTTGAGTCAAGCCATTTGGTTCATTAGTGTTTGTGTGCTTGTTGTATAAAGGTTGTTAGGTAGAGAAACAAGGACAAATTAAATAGATTGTGGAAACTAATAACTCTTAGCCACAATAGATTTGATTTATATAGAACCTACTAGGCTACTTAAAGAGAAAAAAATTTCAACCTTCGATTTTTTGGCACTTTAGATATATAATGACAAAGAAGTAATATATTTTTTATTTAAATAACACTCACCAATGGTATTACATAAGTTATAGAAATGAAAAATTACTGAAACTAATTATTATTAAAAAAGTAACTTTGATAACAATATTTTTTATCATCAAAGTCTTATTATTAAAACTTAACTATGTAAAATTTAACCATCATACTTATGAAGCATTTATAGAAAACTAAAATCATAAATAAAAAAACATTCCATTCATCCTTCACATTTTGAATATGAAGTTTAAACTATTTAGTAAATTACGAACCACCATTTAATTTTTTAGCCATAAAATTATATAAGTGTGGTGTGAATATGGGATAAGGTTAAGGAGAAGGTTGTTGGAATGATATAGTGATTAACGGTAATGAGAAAAGTGGTGATAGGTAAGTGAAGAAATAGTGGAGATAGAAAATGAAAGGGACCAAGTCTAAAAGGCCTATCTAGTTATCTCTTCACGTGGGCATTGCTTTGTTGTTTGATAGCAACCCCAACTTTCTTTCACTTTCTTGAATGTGCTTCGTTGGAAGATAATATTGGCATTATACATCTTATAAAAAATATGGGAAAATGTATATCTTTATTTGCATATACGTGTTTCAATAATTTGGTAGATTTATGTGTGCCGATGATTTAACAAAAATAAAAAAAGAATTCAGTAGATTTGTTAAAGTGTTCCTAATTTCACTATCTCATTAACTAAATATTTTTAGCTATAACAAGTTTTTTTTAAGTTTTTTTTTATTTTGTAGAATATTTTTCATGTTGATTTAGGTTGTTATATATGATCGGGTATCAAACGCAGAAATTATTATACATTTACTATTCACTAACAATAGTAAAATTAATATTTAAAACCTCAGTGTCCAACTCTTTCTTATACCTATATTGGAAACAAATATATTTTTTATTAATTAACAAAAAAATATCTTCTAAACATTTTATTTTTGTTTCTAAATCAACGATTATAGGCTAAAAAAAGTAGTCGACATATGTGTCACTTTAGCATTTTAAGTTTTATATGATATCTAAATATATTTGATTTTTCATGTATGAAAGACCAAAAAGAGGAGGGAGATGTGATTGGTGGAGACAAATATATAGATAGGCAGTTTAGGGTTAAGACATAGAAGAGGCAGACACAAACTGAGCCAACAGAAACCAATAGGGTTCTATTTTATTAATGCCTACTACGTACTACTCTCTCATTGCTTTTCCTTTGACTCCCTTGACCATATAATTAATTTACATAATTCATCATTTTAAAACTTTATATTGATAGAAACAACTTGCTAAATTATTATAATTAAAAGTAAAGACAATATTTTATTGAAGCCAAAAGAAAAATGTTAAAAACTTATTTTGGTTATAATAATTTTACTATTGAATTGCAAATACAAAAAAAAACAACACAATTTTTTTATGAGGTTGTGGAATTTTAATTATATAAATACTGCAAATTGAACATATATATAAATTTGAAATAATCTACAGCAAATTAACATCCATCATTTTAGACAACATTTCTATCAGTAAGAGTATAATGTAATCAGATTCATTTTTTAAGAAATGTCTTGTGGGCTAAAACATATACACAAGAAAATCCCCATCAAATACTTTGGATTTTGAAAAGATATTTTTGTTGGAAAAAATATATTGTCTCGCATTATATATACCACTTTGATCAACCACAACAAAAAAATCTCATCAAATTACTAGGGTTTGATAATGGTAGGGAATAAGTAAAGCAAATATTCGATTTTTATTGTGATGGGCAAAAGTTGCAAAGTAGCTTTAGCTACCATATTTTTTTTGTAATTGCTTTTATCATTTTAGAAAAAGCAATTACATTTTGTAATTGCTTTTATCATTTTAGAAAAAGCAATTACATTTTGTAATTGCTTTTATCATTTTATAATTACGGTTTCGTTTGGAGTGTTTTTTTTAGAAAATGTCTTAACCAAAAATTATTGTCCTAATTCAAGATTATATTCGATTATTTCACTTGCATGTGCTAAAAATCGCGTTTGTTTTCTCTTTCATTTTTTTAGAAGATACGTTTGTTTTAGTTGTGGAAAATTGTGTAAGAAACACAAAGATATTTTTCAAGATGAAAGAAACTGAGCTCAAAGTTTTTCTCAGGAGCTAATAATGATAATCCTTTTTCTTTGAGAATCTTTTTTAATATCCCCTATTTGCAGTTTCATACACAAAAAGTCCTCCACCATGTTAATAATTATTGCCTAGATAGAAATTTCGAATGTTTTTTTTTTAGACAGTGTCATTCTTTTGCACTGGAGAATGGGCTTAATCAGCATATGATTGGAAACAATAGTCAAGAAAACGATGGGCTTTTAGTCAAGAAAATGTTTTTTTAAACACTTAGTTTTGAAAATGCACTAGAAAATGGGCTTTTATTGATAACAAAAATTGGAAACATGGTCAAGAAAATTATTGGAAGTAACTACTAAGTACTAATAGCTAGTGTAGTAAGGTAATTATGGAATGTTAATAAGATGCTAATGAGAAGGCTAATCATAACTTGATAGCTAGTGTAGTAAGGTAATTATGGAATCTTAATAGATAAACCTTGATTTCCAAACATAATAACTCAGATGATCGTGACATGTGTCAAATTTATCGGTAAGATATGGATAACATTTTAATTTTTGTTACTTTTGTAAAACCATAGTTGGTTGAATATAGGGCAAGAATGTCACCATTGATTTCTAAAAATGATGACAAATAGATTGCTTGAATTGTTTTTCGAGCACACATACAAAAAAAAAACATCAATGTATTTTTAGAGACACGTTTATTGGCAGAATCTTGTGGTGAATGTTGATTATATGTGATAATCCTCGAAAGATAATTCATAATTGACATGTGGGTCATTAATTAACTTCTCTAATATATTATATTTCTGAGTCTAACCTAAATAATGTATCATACTTAATGAATATAAAAATCCAGATGGTGTATTAATACCATAACATGTAAATATAGCTGGTGATTTTTGAGGAATATTTCTCTATATTAAATTTATAAAATTATGTACACACATGAGAAGACGTAGAAGTTAATGTACTAATTAATTATGTTTGTAATGGTGTAACAGTAATCCAACATTTGAATATGCTAATCCAATATAATTCACCTAGAATATAATAAATCTTCATCAACACGACGTTATATATACATTTTATGTAAGAAAAAGAGCATAAATAGACTTTTGAGAAGGTAGGGGACCAATAGACCCATGCGTGTAACCAAAACTAACCATTTTGTTCTTTTATTTCCTTAGTGGAAAGAAAAGTAATTTTATCCACCAAAATTTAGTAAAATAGTAAATGAGTCAACCTTTGTATAATATGAGATGTTGTAGAGGCTCCCAACAAATGAATTCAATCTTGTGATTCTTGTCTCTAGCTACTCCATGTCTCCATATATCATTTCATATAAGTTTATCATCATGCATATATATATTCATAAAAAAACAACATCTTAAAATATATAAAAAAACATAATTGTACTTGCCATTTCAATTATTTTATTTAGTTTGTGAATTTATTTGAATTGCAATGACCTCCTACTAAACCTAACCGAGTTCAATAGAGTACTAATAAAATAATAAAACATGATGAATGTCTTTTTGCATTTTATTTTGTCAAAAATAAGAGTACAATATGCCAATGCAATAAATAAAACTCGAGTTCCATATAAGCCAAATAAAAGAAGTATAAGACCATCTCCAATGTATTTCTCCATTTTCTACTTCAAAATGGAGTATTTCCAAAATGGAGATGAGTTTTACTCCAATGTATTTCTCCATTTTCTACTCCATAAAAGAATATTCTAAGTATATTCTTTTTCTCACTTTCTTATTAATTACAAATATTGTCTCCAACTTCTATAATTTAAAAATTAACCTTATTTATTTATCTTCTACAAAATTAATAGAAATTATAATATTATTTTAATAAAACCATGTAATTAAAACTACATTACATCATAAAATAAAACATAGATATTATTCAATTATTTCAATTAGTGTGTTTTAGTTTCTTGTTGTTGTATTTTAAAAACCAAGTTTTTATGTTTATTTTATGTTATTATTGTATTTTGAAAATTTAAAATTAGTTAAATATTTATTTGCAAAAAAAAAATATTGTTTTCATATTTTTTAGTTTACTAATAACAAACACTTGATTTAAAACATAAATTAATAACAAAACAAATGAATATAAAATTTGAAGGACTATTGTGCAATTAAAATAGTTCATCTCCATAATGGAGTAGAGATTAAAAATTCTCCATAAATGGAGTAGAAAAGTGGTTTTCTCCATTTTGGAGTAGGAAATGGAGTAGGGTTGGAGATGATTTTTTCTCCAAAATGGAGATCTACTCCAAAATGGAGTAGGGTTGGAGATGCTCTAAGCCAATAGATATGCTCTAAGCCAATAGATATGATGTAAAATGAAACAAAAGTCACCAAAATGGTAAAAAAATTGAAGCATGTGGAAAATAAAATGGTGAAAATAAAGGCCCATATATGAAAAGTGCATTTTTTGTTGTTGTTGGGAAAAAATAAAATAAAAAAAGTTGAGTTCGGGTCTTATGATGTTTTGGCCCCTCTTTTACTTTTTGTTAACCAAACTTATTACAAACACTGCCTCTTATTTGAGTTTTCTATTTTAATTTATTTGTAACAATTTATATGATCACTTTCTTACATTAAATAAAATAAATTATTGATCGAATATTAGTGGCTCGCTACATTATTTTATATGTCTTGCATTATCTAATTTATTTTAATGCTTAATATTTGTTTTCACATCTAAAATATCAAATAGAAAATCACCCCTCGATTGGAATAAGATTCATATTCAATGTAATTAAGACTAATTTCAAGAGCTAGACTTTAAGAATTTCTTTTGTCTAGAGAGAGAGAGAAATATGTTTTTTTTTTTGGTTAAAATGAGAGAGAAGTATGTTCAAAGACAAAATGATGAAAAGGTCTTTGGGAAGCCATAAAGGATTAGCGTGGGAAACGAAGCTCAAAAGATACAACACACCTCTTCTTTTTTCATACTTACTTTCTTTCCATTACTATGTTCAATTATTTTGTTATTTTCGACTTTTACTTATAACATCCTTTGCCTTACAAATATGATTTAAACAGTTTAACATTTAAATTAACTTTATAACACAAACATGTACCACAATAATTTATTAGAAATATATAAAAAAGTTTAACGAGATACGCAAGATTTTTGTAAAAAATGTATTAGCGAGTTTATACATGAAATAAAGGTTATAAACCGTACAACAAGTGTTTTGGCCATGTATTACATTCTAAAAATAGAGAGAAAAATACCACACTAGCATAATAGCATTCATCATTTTTTTCTTTCTTTTCCCTATTTTCTAAAAAAAATAAAAATTAATATAATTATAAATACGCACACGTACGTGTCAATTTGCCAACATAGACTTTCTTGTTAGAAATATTGACACATGAAAATATGAAAAAAATAAAAAAATATTTATTAATGGGAGAATTACAAAACTACACCATTTGAATTACATTTCACAAAACTATATTATTTCAAAATAACTTCACAAAACTACACGAAACACTAAAAATTAAATCAAAATAAACCTTACTCACACAATCCTACCCCCTTTATACTATACCCTAAATTCTAATTAGCGAACCCAAATGAAAAAAATAATTTTGATAGTTTTTTAAAGGGTAAATCAAACTTTTAAAATTTTGAAAATATGTAAATATGTGAAAAATGAATTAGGTAGAAGTATCTCCAATGCCCACCTCTATCTCTATTATAGAGATAACTCTAAAATAGAGATAGAGAAAGTGATTTTGCTCCAATGCATTCCTCTATAATAGAGTTACCTCTATTATAAAGGAAAATATAGAAAAATTATACTTTTGCCTCTATAAATAGAGTGAAAATTTATTTTTCTTTATATTTTCCTCTATAATAGAAATAACTCTATTTTAGAGGAATACATTGGAGCAAAACCACTTTCTCTATTTCTATTTTAGAGATATCTCTATGATAGAGATAGAGGTGAACATTGGAGATAGTCTAAAGGAAGAGAAGAAAGTGTACAGTTTTGTGAATTTCTATTTAGTAATTATATTAGAGCTTTTATAATGAATGATAGTGCACATAAAAAGCAAAAAGGCTTTTTAATTGCAAGCTTGAGACTATGGTCATGATGATAAGGCAAGCCTTTGTTTTTGAGTCTTTTGGTCGTTCCGACAACAATCTGTGTGTTTTGTGTTCACTCTTTGTCTTTTTCTTCATTTTCTATTTTTATTTTCATATGTTTCGATTATAATTGTTTCTCAAGCTCTCCTATATAACCTATGAAAGGATGTAATTTAAAATAAATTTTTGGAAAAAAAGAAAAATATTAATTTTGTTTTTTATTTATCTTGTGATAGCTACACTCCTTAATTATAGTTTAGCTTTCCGTAAATTGAAAGCAAAGACGACTTGCAGAGTGACTTTTTCAAGTTGCACACTATCCTTACATTTATACACACACATATATAATATAAACAATTTTATTTAGAAAACCCTAGAAGTTGTATAGTTTATAAGCATCTTTAAACACAAATGTCATGAAACTTATAAAAGTGGTAATCAAATTCGAGCATATTAAAAATCCATATAGGAATAATTGCTTTTTTAGAGTAGAATCCAACTTATTCATCTATATAGAATAATTTATTATTTCATTACTTTCTGAAAATATAGTTACACTATAATGCTAGCGTCTATCAGTATATATATTCACAAGTTGAAATAAAAATATGTAAGTTTAAATATCCCACGTTGAACATTAATTGATGAAATTTATTTTAAATTATATATAAGAAACATAGACTAGTTCATTTATTAAAATTATAACACGATATAAAAGTCCTAATGTGTTTACCCAATTAGTGTAGTTCAAGCAAAATGACCAAACTATAGGCATGTTGTTAATCAAATAATGAAATTAGATTTGAGATAAATCGAAAGAGTCACCATCACACGAGAAGTGGTGTTTCAAATCCCACATAAAAATGTTTGGTGAGCCCTAAAAAGAACATATTAAAAAAGACATATCAATCCACTATGTTCCAATTAATTTTTAATTGTGGAATCTTATGAAAACTCAACAATATGCTAATACATATTATGTCATCACATTTTCTCAATAGGTTTTGGGTGATCTAAAATTCAAAATAAAAGGAAAACTAAAACTGGCATGGTTAATAAAAAAAAATCAAAAATTTATAGAATGTACCATGCAAATAAAAGTTAAACCGATTGGATGTGACTAATTGGAGTCTAATGTAGAAAAATTTATAAAAAGATTAATATAAATTTCTACACATTTGTTGCTTATTTAATTAGAAAAATGTATAATTTTATTGTATAATAGAAATAAATTTACTCTCCAAATTAGGTTTAGGTTAAGAGAGATAATCTAAACAATCTTAAACCCGTTAACTTTTTTTTTTTTTAATAATTCCACCACAAACACAAAACACAAGTTGCAAAACTCCACATACCCTTGGAACCACATAAATATATAAAGAGGAATTCACAAAACTACATCCTTTCTTTCCTTTCTTTCTTCACGTGTAGTTTTGTGAATTAATTTTGAAATGGTGTAGTTTTGTGAAATGTAATTCAAATGGTGTAGTTTTGTAATTCTCCTATATATTAAACCGCATGTAAGTGCTCACCTATGTAAGTGCTCACCTACATAAATCTGCATTTGAAAGCAAACTTTTGTCTCTTTTTTAACTCTCTTTCTCAACTCCTACCTTCTTTTACCAACCTTTTTCTCTCTTTTACACATACAAAAGATATATAACAAATATATATATATATACATATATGATGATGGATACTTTTATGATAACTTCATAGAAACAAGTGATATGTGCTCAAAGAAAGATCAAGAAGAAGTAGTAGAAAGTCCTGATCATCAAGCCATGAACAACATACAAAATTACCAAAATGACCTTTTCTTTCACCAACTCATCTCTCATCAACATCAAGAACCATCTCAACACGAAACTTTTGGAGCTCCAAGTAATAACAACAACAACAACATAGGATCCGGATTCAATATCTTCTCTCAAGACTCTCCACTATGGCCATCTATAGATCCATTATCTTCTTCTTCTTCTCAAGCATCTTTCTATGGAAGTTTCTTTAACAGAACTCGATCTCATCATCAACATCAACAAGGGTTACATTTAGGGTACGAGGGTTTTCATGGAGCCACGTCAGCATCACATCAAGAACAGTTTAGGATCTTGTCGGAAGCTATGGGACCGGTTAATGTGCAAACCGGTTTGGGCTCTTTTGGGTTACAAGGTGAGATAGGGATGATGAAGATGACAGCGCAAGAGATTATGGATGCTAAAGCTTTAGCTGCTTCAAAGAGTCATAGTGAATCTGAGAGAAGAAGAAGGCAAAGAATCAACAATCATTTAGCTAAACTTCGTAGTATTTTACCAAACACCACCAAAGTAAGTAAACCCTAATTTTCTTATATAGTTTTACACATTCATTGATCATCATATATAATATAATTAGAAAATTGTTAGAAAGAATTTAGAGTAGAAATGAACAAACATAACAGCTGCAACATGAAAGTTCATGTCACACTTTGTCTTTTTTTTTTTTTTTACATTTAGGTTTTTATAGTTATTCAAAGGTTTTTTTTCTCTTGAATAATGATCTTGTGGGTACTTTTATTAAATTCCCGAGGAGAAAATCAGTCAGAGAAACTATTCAATAAATAAAAAGTATTGGTTATATTGATGTCACAAATAAAAAAACAAACGGCGCTACTAAAAAAATATAACAAAAGTAAAAAACTAAGAAAATTATTGTCGAAAACTAAATCATCACTTACTCGACCACATAATTATCTCATCAATGATAACAAATGAGTACTCCCTCCGTTTTTTAATATAGGATTTTTGTTGAAAATATTTAGTTTTTTTTTTAACAAAAAATATTTGGTTTAAAAAAATGGATTTTCTCACTTTTTATATACAATTGTTAATGATAAATTATAGAATATAAGAAAAATAATTAACATTATTGGTTTAGATTTGTTGGAAATTATAAATCACAATATGTTTGTTTATTATATCTGAAAAGCTAGAAAATCTTATAATAAAAAACGGAGGGAGTATATGTTTATAAAAATTAATAAATAAGTATATATTGAGGAAGTAACATATACTCTGATCCATAATATAAATTGTTTAAAAATAATTTATAACATGTTTTTAAGTTTCTATACAAGTTATGATATGATTTATTATTTTTGACTAAACATAATTTTTTTTTTATAAACAACGTTTTTGTTAAGGGAGTTTATGATTATGTTACGTTTTGGTATGTAGACAGATAAAGCATCGTTACTAGCGGAAGTGATACAACACGTTAAAGAGTTAAAGAAAGAGACATCACTAATCTCAGAGACTAACTTGGTTCCAACGGAGTACGACGAGTTAACAGTAGCTTTAACGGAGGAAGAACAAACCGTTAACGGCGAGTTCGTGATCAAAGCTACGGTTTGTTGCGAAGACAGGCTAAATCTCTTACAAGACATGGTCAAAACGTTGAAAGCGTTGCGCCTCAAAACGCTTAAAGCCGAGGTAACAACCGTAAGTGGACGTGTCAAGAACGTTTTGTTTGTCACCGGAGATGAAAACTCCGGCGAGGAGGAGACGGTGGAGGAGTATTGTGTAGAGACTATAGAGGAGGCTTTGAAAGTGGTTATGGAGAATAAGAGTAATGTGGAAGAAATTTCTTCAGGGAATGTTAAGAGACAGAGAATGAGTCATAATAATACTATAATCATCGTTGACCAACAACAACAACACATGTAATAAAAAAAATTAATTGTGTTTTGTTTTGTAGATGTAACTACGTGTGTTTATTAATGGTTAACTATGGAAATGTATGTTACATCATACATGGTATGGTATGTTATATTATAGATATGTGCGTTTGTGTGTGTATGTATAACGGAGATATTTTGTATCCGTTGGGCGGTTGGATCTTGGTTTGGTTCTAAATTCTAATTAGTACTTTCTTTTTGAGGAATTCACGAAATTACACCATTTTTTCATTTCTTTACAAAATTCTATATAATTCAATTTTTTACATATTTATACTCTTTCAAAATTTTAAAAACTTAATTTACCTTTTAAAAACTTATCAGAATTAAAATATTTTCATTTGGGTTCGCTAATTAATGTTTATGAGATAGTATTAAGGGGGTATGATTGTGTGGGTAAAATTTATTTAGATTTAATTTTGAGTGTTTAGATGTAATTTTGTAAAGTAAATTTGAAATGGTGTAATTTTGTTAAATATAATTCAAATGATGTAGTTTTGTAATTCTCCCTATTTTTTTTTTGCTTGTTTCGTTTGACTTTTTAAAAATATGACATGTATTTTAATTAGTGTTTATGAATGAATTGTTTACAAACCCTTAAGAACTTGAATATTACCATATTTATAATAAATGCCTCAAAACCTGATTCTTAGTTAACAACTTAAGATTTAAGAAAAAAAATTATTGAACAGTTGTACTATTTTTCTTTTTAATTTTTCTCCATAAAATAAATTGTTTAAGAAAAAACATAAAATTAAAAAAAAATGTTTATTTTTAAATACCATTAGTTAATGTTACTATTCGATCATTTGACTAATTCTTAATTTCAGTTGAATTAATATGAGAATCATCAGTTTGGGACGCATGCCATCGCAGCATTAACCTCTGTCTCGCTAGGAACAATTCTCACTTATCCTCTAGATACCATCAAAACCATAATCCAGCAGAGACTGTGATGACTTCTCCGTTTGGATCAAAGTCCGAAAACAAGTGACCGCTGCATCGCGTAGCGTTTGCATAAACAGCACTGGTTTCACCCATGATCACGGAACTGCTAAGGAGATACACTCTTGATATGAAGTCGTTGACACAAACAGTTAGTCTCTTATCCGTCTTTGAACCATAAACACCAAAACATGACAGCCGCTCTGCAAGAGTATCCATGGATGATGATCGGAACAGGAAACCATGGATGTCAAGAGAACGCTCGACGTTGCATCGCTCCAAGGATGGAGAGCTTTGTGGAGAAACTCTAGAAAGTAAGAAAACATTGCCGATAATAATACATTAAAATTTCAAGATCATGCCAATCATACTGTCTGCTTTAAAAACTCAAACATTGTTGATAATAAGGTATTATGAATGTAAATAGTAAAAAAGAAGAAATAAAGTTACAATGAAAATGAAATCAGTACAATGGGGGATCTTAATTAGAACCACATTGGATTCTCGACATGGTCATGAATTACAAATACCTTGACGAGATAACTATGATTTGATCGGGACTAGTACCTTGGATTTCAACTCTTCGGAAGCTGTTTAGTTTAAAATCATAATAGTAAAGGTACAATGACTTATTGAAGTGATAACAAGATTCAGTCACAAAAAGCTTACCGGTTGGGGTGACACCCGAGAAAAGTTTGCAATCATCTCCTAGAAGAAAACACAATGTTGTATCCGGTAAGGCAAAGGTGATTTTGGACCATTGTTGTTTATGGGAATCCTCCATGATCCACATACTTGAAAAAGAAGCTAATATTTTTACGAAAAGTTAAAAAGTTTTCTTTTACGCAAACGCCGCACTACATGAAGCTAGTTCCCACAAGATAACATCGTAACTGTATACATCAGCCTTCTTGTTGTAACGTTTGTGCTCAAGGACCTGGATAACAGAAAATACATCCTATTACAACATATATTACAATGGCACAAGTCAGATTTAATATAAATATATGAAGAAACGAGATACGTGCCTCTGGAGCCATCCATCTATAAGACTGAGTTTCAGCTGAAGCAACTTCCGGTTGTGTCTGAATTTTGGCGACCCAATAATCTGAGATCTTCGTTACTTGTACAGATTTATAGGAATTTCATATCATAAGGTCTCAGATAACAGATGTTTTAAAGGGTAAACGATAAAGGAATGAGGATAAAAGATCTTCTTACTTTGTCTTCATTGATTAAGATATTCGCACTAGTAAGGCTTCCGTGAACTACATCTTTGAATGAAGATAGTTCATTCCTTCTGCAATCTCACGTGCAACTTTGAGGAGATACCTAAGCTTAAGCATAGTAGAACAGCGAATGCTTCCCCGAGACATATACTCTGACACAAAGATAAACTGAGTCAGCTCAACTTATGAAAAAGCAGGATAAAATCAATATCAAGAACGTACCAGTCACAACAAAGAGAGTCGGAGCTCGTGTGCAAGCGCCAACAAACTCAACAACATTATGATGTCGGAGTAGGCTGCAAAAATCGAAGCATCATCAGTTACAAACAAGGATCAATAACTATGAAGACTTTAATTGACAATGAAGAACATTCTTCGTACCTCATTAGGCGGACTTGTTTAGTAAACAAGGAAACAATTGTGTTGTTCACACGGTCATGTTTGAGTCATTGTATTTACCGCAGGAAAATCGATCTTGATAAGATAGATGTCTTTGTCAAAGTGCTCAAAAAACAATCACAAAGTAGCTTATGAATAAAATTTGTTTACATTTTTTATTATTTTGTAAGTGTAAGCTAATATGTATTGTAAATATTAGTTAATATATAAGCAAATTAATAATTTTTTTGAAATTTGTATTTTTTCGATTATCTGGCATACTACGATATCATATTCATATATTACAATCAAAATATTCAACATAAAGTCAAATGCACCTTTAATTTCATTGAATTTCATTTGGAGTTATAGATCGTTGTATTAACAACGATTTTACAACCATATTTCAATTTAATTAACAACGATTTTACAACGATCCATAACTCCAAATAAAATTCAATGAAATTAAAGGTGCATTTGTCGTACAATTTTACGACGATTGCTAACACTATATATATGCCATCAGATTTATTTTTTTCCTCACACATTCCTTCCTTTTCTCTCTCTTTACAATTCTCTCTCTCTAAAACTCACTCTCTCTCAAATCCTAAGGTAAATTTCTTGTTTCAAATATATAGTATTAGAATTTATAACCGAATTTTAGGATTTAGAATTTAGGTTTAAGATTCATAATTTAGTTTTAGGCTCGCTCTCCGTTTGGCAATTAAATCTGTGCTAGGCCACCATAAAGTGAGACTAGCTGCGACAATAGGATTATTTGGCTCGTCGTAGCTGAACAGATTTTTCATAACATTCCAATTTGAGAAACTTTATTGTCAGAGAAATCAGTTTATATAGATAGAGATTTACATGATTGGTATTTGAACCTCTGTAAGGATCTTCTGGAGAACATTCCTAGCGTTGATGGAGCCACCGAGCTAGCTAAATCGATGCATGTCTTAGTCGGAGGTATGTGTCATGCTTAGTATTTTCTTAACTCATCAATCATTGTTTCAGTGTTAAAAATAAGTCTTCATGTTTGCTTTGTTTGTTTTCAATTTTCATAGGCACACCCTTTCCTAAGTAGAGTACAAGAACTTTCTTTGCACAATTGGATTTGGAAATGCAAACTTCGAAGTGATAGAGAAGTAATATCATCACAACTATTTGACATTATTCCATTTTCTCTTGGTTGTTGTGTCCCTCAGACTTCTAATTTTCGATTATGTCTTTGCAGACCAGACCACGCTTGTTTAGTCCAAATCGGGAAAACGCAGTTCGGGTGGTCCAGGATTGGCTTGCGAAAACCTTTTCCTTGACATGCAATTGAATAGAGCTTTCGGACACGTATCTCTCTCGCTTTTTTTTCCCTGAATAATACTTATATTAAAAATGTAACCTCATTACAAAAACTTGAGTTGGATACAGACCGAGTGATTTCACTTCGGTAGTATGAACACAAGCTAATGATGGTTTTAAAAGACAAACAACAAGATAAAACAAACAAGAAACACTATCAGCAGGGAACAAAATGGGAGTTTGACTTCTCCTCCTCAATCATAGTTTTTAGCCAGAAAGGTTCACCTGATGCAACATATGACTGAACTCTGTTCTCTTTTGTCACACTTTGGGCAATTAAAGAGGCTACTTTGTTGGACCATGTTGATTCCTAACTTGTTTTCCATAGGCTGATCTTTAACAAGACCTCTTGGATCATCACAATCTCTCCTTTGAAAGAAGGCCAAGCTTTTGGCTTTCCTATGGCAGAGATCATTTCCACAGAGTTAATAGCGAACAAGACTTTGTCTTGATGTAGATTCACCATACTTTCAATACCCCAAAGGAAAGTCTCTAGCATACAATGATGTTTAGAATTTAGACCCATGAAGGCTCTTCTTCCATGCATCAGAACTTTTCCCCTCCAGACTCTTAATAACCAGGCCCTCCCTCCTAGATTACTTGAGTCACACCAAGAGAACCCGAGATTATATTTAACCCACGTCTTTGGAGGCTTCTTCCAATGCTTCAGCGTTTTCCGGGTAGCCTTTACAAGTATGATATTCAACTTCCATGACGTTTTAATACATTTGTTAAAAACATAAAAACATAAAGGTTACTTATGGGAAGACATGTTATCTTGAAATGTGACATATGTATTTTAATTGGTGTATGTGAATGAATTGTTTGTTTAGTTTGACTTTTTTAAATGTGACATATGTATTTTAATTGATGTATGTGAATGAATTGTTTACAAACCCTTATTACCATATTTATAATAAATGTCTCAAAACCTGATTTCTAGTTAAGAACTTAAGATTAAGAAAAAAAATTATTGAACAGTTGTACTATTTTTCTTTTTCATTTTTCTCCATAAAATAAATTGTTTAAGAAAAAAACATAAAGTTAAAAGAAAATGTTTATTTTTAAATACCATTAGTTAATTTTACTATTCGATCATTTGACTAATTCTTAATTTCAGTTGAATCAATATCCAAATGCTAAAAGTACAAATTTTTACTAAACCCAAATAACAACAAAAATGTGTTCCCACGTTATGTTATTAAGAAAATATATCTAACCAAAAACAAAACCCCTTCTCTAATTTAATTCTCATTCTGTAATAAACATCAAAAAAATAAGATCTCTCTCACTTTAATATTCCATTTCCCATATTACCCTTCTCTCTATCCACGCTCACACAAAATCTAAAAGGGTATAATCGGAAAATAACAATCTTCTCTCCTTTGGCGTGAAAGCTCATCTTTTCTCCGAGAAACGAAGAAAATGTCTCTCTTCACAATCTTCTTATTCTTCTTCGTAACAATCCACAAAACTTGATAATTTCAAAATCAGATCTCGATTTTGAGCTTTTGTGAAGAAAAAGGAACAAGCTTTATTAGGGTTTCAAAAATCAAATGTTGGTGCAGAGGAGAGTAATGAGCTGGCGAAGAATCTGGAAGTCGTTTCAAGCTGTTTCTGCTCACGTTTTGCTCTTATCCTTCACGCTTCTTCTCGCTCTCAAGCTTGATCATATCGTTTCTCATTCATGGTGGTTAGTATTCTCTTCTTCTTCTTCTTCTCTGCAATTAGCTGATTCTGAAGATTAGGGTTTTATTAAGTAGAGGAAGGAGATAATTTTACTTGAATTTAGAGAAATAGAGCTTCTTTGATGATGTTTTTTGAGTATAGAACTGTGATCATTTAGATGGGGTTTTTCAAAAAACTCTTCCTTTTTGAATTTTTGGTTTTGTTTTGTTTTGTGTAGGTTTATATTTACACCATTGTGGCTATTCCATGGTGTGATTGCTCGCGGTAGATTCTCGCTACCCGCTCCATCGATGCCTCATGATAGGCATGTATGTCTTCACATTCTTGATTCTGAATTGACCCCTTTTTGTGTTGTAGCCTGTGTTATGTTCTTTGATTTTGGTATTGGTCTTGTGTTCTTGTGTCTTTGTCACAGTGGGCTCCTTTTCATTCGGTCATGGCAACGCCACTGCTTGCTGCTTTTGAGATCCTTCTCTGTGTACATCTTGAAGATAAATACGGTATTCTTACAGAACCTTAATCACGTCGTATATATGAGTGATGGGTTTGTTATAAGTTTTGTTTGTGTCTCTGTGTTGCAGTTGTTGACTTAAAGATTGTCTTTTTGCCGTTGCTTGCATTCGAAGTAGCGATATTGATAGATAATATCAGGTATTTCACTCAAAGCTTTCAAAGGTTTGATTTTGTTTCAACTTTCTTACTATTCTGGAATACCGCAATGTAAAATCTTGTTTCTTTGTGTGTGTGTGTGTGGTGTTCTGCCTGTTTGCGATGTTTTTTGCAGAATGTGCAGGACACTCATGCCTGGAGATGAGGAAACTATGAGTGATGAAGCCATATGGGAAACACTTCCTGTAAGTTGGTCCTTGTTTATATACATGGAAACTTCTTAAAGCTCGATTTTTTCATAAATTATATAGATTCTGTGTTTACTATGAAAACTAAAATTGTGGTTTGACTTGTTTTTTAATCTGCTTAATTTGATTTGCTTCTGCAGGTTGGTTCTGACATTGTGTATTGTTTTTGTAGCACTTTTGGGTTTCCATATCTATGGTTTTCTTCATTGCCGCCACAACCTTCACTCTTCTTAAATTATGCGGTATGTTGAACATTTACTTAACTAGTTTTGTTTAGTCGTTAGAATAACTGGTGATTGCATTGGCCTGACATTTGTTAGGGTGCGTGTAACTTTGTAGAACTAAACTGCTTACGCCTTACTATTTTTGTAGCTCCACATCTTTTTATCTTGATATTTCTTGTGCTGCCGAGTTTCATTTCTTTTGTTTCTGAATCGGTTGTCTCGAGCTTTATATAGGTGATGTAGCTGCGTTGGGATGGTGGGATTTGTTTATAAACTTCGGGTAAGCTACTTTCTCGAAGTCCTTATAAACTATAAAAGTGATCTTCTTTTCCTAATATGAACATATCTTCTTTCTTCCCAATCTACAGAATAGCAGAGTGCTTTGCCTTTCTTGTTTGTACAAAGTGGAGCAACCAATCAATTCATAGGTATACACATGTACCGGAACCTAGCTCGTCTTCAATGGTAGTAAGATATCTAGACTGGAACAGAGGTTTAGTTGTAACCGCTGACGAAGAGAATCAGCAGAGCAACAGAATATGCGGTCTCCAAGATATCGGTGGACATGTTATGAAGATTCCTTTCATTACCTTTCAAATTATTCTTTTCATGCGCTTAGAGGTACAACACAAACAAATCCATTACTCTTTTTTACACGACTTTAGAGCTATATTTTCTTTTAATGTTATCGCAGGGAACACCGGCTTCTGCTAGAAACATACCGATTCTAGTTCTGTTTGTACCTCTATTTCTGCTACAAGGAGCTGGTGTTATTTTTGCTTCGTATAGGTTGGTGGAGAAGTCTGTCTTGTTAATATCTAGTGGTGGTGGTTCTTACGGAAGATATTTTACTGCAACGTCGTCAGCTCGTGAGTTTTTAGGATTCTTTCAACACGGTGCAAGGTACAATCTTTAATCTCTGGTGACAAAGTTCCTCTTAAACATTAAACTTTACTCATATCGTAAATTAACAGGTTACTTGGCTGGTGGTCTATTGATGAAGGAAGTCGAGAGGAGCAAGCAAGACTCTACTCTGGAGAAGCTACTGGGTAAGGCTCTCATCTATTAACCACTTGAAAAATTTGACTCTTTTGGCTTAGACTATGTTTGGTTTCACGTGTTTTTTTCAGATACAACACATTCTCACCAGAGGTTGTGAAGAAAATGCCAAAGTCCGATCTTGTTCAAGAGGTAAACAACACAAAGAGAGAGATAGAGAGATCTCAAGTTAGTAACATTATGAAACTTCTTTGAACAGATTTGGAGACTCCAAGCTGCGTTAAGCGAGCAAACAGATATCACCAGTTATAGCCAGCAGGAGTACGAAAAGCTTCAAAACGTAACCAAATCTCTTACTCGTTCTCCCACAACTATTTTTTCGGTAATAAACTCCGTAAAAAGTACGATAAAAAAAACAACAAAAATATGAATATTTTGCAGGAGAAGATTCTTTGCAGAGTATGCTTTGAAGAACCGATAAACGTGGTTCTACTCCCATGTAGACATCACGTTCTCTGCAGGTAAAAAACCAAACCTTGAACATGCATAACTACTTAAACTGCATACTGTTTTTCTTGGAAAGTTTCTAACAAATGGCATTTTTGTTCACAAATCAGCTTACACATGTGTATCATTGTGAATTGGTAGATTTTTATTATGTTTGTGCTGTTATATGATGTTGGTATTGCACAGTACTTGCTGCGAGAAATGCAAGAAATGCCCGATTTGCCGTGTACTGATCGAGGAGCGTATGCCTGTATACGATGTGTAGATCATTTTTCAAGAACATCAAGATTCAAGAATTGCTCAGACTTTTATTTTTTTGTTGCAGTGGAAAATCTGATTTTGTTTTCCAGTGGATTGTAGATAAAAACCTAAAACGTATATGTATCATAAACCTTTGTTTAGGTGTATCTTTTTCTCCTTTATTTTTTGTAAAAAAAATGTAACAAGGTCCATTTCAAAGACGGTTCTTTTTTTTATAAATGCTATAAACCCAAAAAATAGGTAGAAGTTTCATGATATTATGTGCACATAATCTAATTGTTTTTTGTTATTATGAAACTAATTGTTTTTTTATTGTTTGCCTATGTGATTTTTCATTATTTTCTATTACATCATATTTTTGCCCACAAACACGAAAAAAATCCTAGATATAATATTTTGGAATTTCCCATAAATTTAACGTATATATAATATATAAAAAAAAGAAACTTAGAATGGTTTGGTATAAAGTCTCGAGATCTTTTTATTTATTTATTGGCTTAAGCTCTTCTACTTGTATGTGATTATAATTAGGCGCCTCTTCAATGTGGCCGACAACAACATTACACAAAAAATATTAATTAAGATCCTTTTTAATTTGTTTCTCCACCATACTACTTAAAGTTCCAATGGTATAAAAACTATAAATATCACATAATATAATTTTATTCCTAAAGACTATAATATACGCAACAGATAGTTCAAAAAAAGATGACTTTAATTCCATTATATATTAGTTGGTAGTTTTAAAAATTGGATTTTTCTCTTAAGAGACAAGAACAACAACATACAACAAAATCACTATGACATGGCATCCAACGTAACTAATATTTTTTTCTCATTTTTGGTGTGTATTTGAAACTTAAAATTCATAATACTCAAATGTTTTTTTTTATAATTTATGTTTAATAAAACTCATGTCTAATTTTGTTTGGATAAATTATATTTGAATGTTATCATTCATGTGGTATATATAATTTATATAAAGAGTGGAGAAATGATGATATATAGATCATGCAAGTTGCTTCTTCTACATATTTATTTAAGTTGCTAAAATTTAAACGTTAAAAGTAAATTAATTGCACCTTTACAAGATTTTGGTCTGAAAAAATGTATTTATTTCAGAACCAAACTACAGAAACCCTAAAACCTTAATCCGCAAAAAGTAACAACAAAAAACATGAAAATTAATTAGTACTAATTTACATATGAAAAAACCCTTTTTTAGGATGAAAGAACCACAAAAATACATATATGACTCCTTATAGAAGCCATTACATATATAAAATGTTCTTCCCAAAAAGGTTATAACTTAAATAGTAAAATCCGCACACAAAAAAAAGAACAAAAATATTTAGTTAGTCTTCATGATAATTAAGCCCATAATTACTTGATCTTAATTATGTTAATCATGCCAACAAAGAAGCATGACAACACACCTTCTTATAATATAAAGCTTAGCCTTTTGTTCTCTCACTACTCCTCCCATTCCTCGGCTCCACATCTTCCTCTTTGATCCTCCTACACTTCTCGAACCGGTCTTCATTTTTCGCTAAACCGATCGATATCAAGAAAATTATAATGTTTTGAGAGTGAAAGTGATTAAGAGAATAATGCACAATTAATTATATGTTTTCTTTCTCTCTTTGTTGGTTAGATAATGAAGAAGAATGTTGATTAATGAAGAGGAGTTAGATATATATATACAAGTGAGAAAAAGGGTGGCTAAGGATATAAACCGAACCGTACCGGAATAAACCGGTTTAGGAAAGAGGCAACGAGTGGGGCCATTGGAGATTGTGCACTGTTCACTAACTTACCGGACACTGTGCCCCTCCATACTCAAGTGGGCTCCACCTTTGAAGGAATCTTTGCCCTAAATATTGGTTATTCATATACTCTTAATCTCTTATCACATGCTTATGCTTTGCTTTTTTTTTTTTTGTAATGAAACATTACCCAAAATTAAAATCTCTATCTACTTGATTACATTGTTGCCAAAAAATAATAATTACTTGATTACATTAGTATTACATTTACACCATAACGGTTATCATAGCGTTAGAAAATCCATATTGATAAATATAATCGTATATTAAGTAATATAAAAAATATTAACATAGTAACTTATGTCGACAATTAACATAATATTAAGATTAATCAAAGTGTAGAGAGGGTTCTATTAAAATGAGTTATCAGTACTATAGTAAACTTTTTTAAAAAAATGTGACACAAAGCAAAATTAATTATACCTATGTTTATAAGAAACTAATATTTTTCCGATTAACTCTTTTGAAACACCGATATATATAGTTATTAAAATGATAATTAGATCCGAAATTTAAAATGATCCAATATTTTATTTGATAAAAATGATATTTTATCCTATTTAAGTTAGTCATTAAAACCAAAAAAGTTTAGTTTAATTATTTTTGTTTTCTTAAAAATCCGAATTGTCTAACAAAATATGTAGCGAACCAAAATTGTCGGGACTACTACACAAACCATCCAAAATCGACACGTACAATGTCCACACCTTATAAATTAAATTTGATTTTATAGCATGAGTGTGATTGGTAATGAATAATTAGAGACACTTAACGAAAACAAACATTATAGGGATATTTTCAATAATATCAATTTATAAGTTTATAGACTAAAAAAAGTACCATAACAAATCTTTTATACTAAAGCAAAAAAATATCACAATATTTAGAATAGTTTAAAACCTTAGAAAACTAAATCTTACAATAATAAAACTTATGTTTCGTGTGTTACTTTTGTTCAAAATAGTAATTTAAGCCTAAAAATTTGTAATGTTTATTATTTTTAGTAATGTTTTAAATTTTTCTCAACATATAATCCGTTTTCTAATATAGCTCTAACAAGTAACAATACTACTTAACTTTATAAATTTTGCGAGCTGATAATAATGTTTCCATATCAACAACTTCCACTTACAAAGTTTAATAACTATATTCTTAATTATATATACCAAAATCTTGAAAACACATGGAGAAATATTCAAAGGATCGAATTTATGTTTAGTCTACTGTCTCATCTCTGTGGCAGGTTTAAATTATTGCTATGTATACAAATGATACGAAATTAATACTATAGAGTATAAAAATGGGAGTCGTTATTAAATACCAAACTATAACTAAATGAGAGACAGTTAGGCGTTAATTAGGTAGCAAAATCTTTAATTATAGATTCTTCTAAATACAATTGAGATTTCGATCAATCTTTTTACTAAAAAAAATCCGACAACAAGTTGGTATGATTTTGAGAAGTAACTAAACCACTAATATTAAAGTATTTAAACTGTTTAAATTAATTAATTTGTCTGTTTTATGTACACTAATCGTTAGTCTAAAGCTAATTAAAGTTGAAAATAAAATCTTACACAGCTATACCACAGCTTCAAAATTGGTTTATATTTTTTTTAAAAGCACACAATTCATAGTTGAGATTAAGTTTAAATGTTAGTAATTAAATAATTAATTACACAATTAACCAAGTAAAGCTTAATGTGGTCTGATGTGGTTTACGTGTTGTTGCCATTGGTTATAGTGAAGTCTTCGAACTTGGAAAGTTGAGCCGCACGTGAGGTTCTCGTGATTCACAAAATTGCCTTTAGCTTTTGGTCGTCTAAAAGAACAACTTAAAACAAATTTTTTATTATCTTAACAATTACTTACCATTTTTTAAATTAATCTTATAAAAAGAAGAAGTTAAAATAATATATAAAGATGCAATTATCATTTTTATAACCTATGGTTTAGTATGTGAGTTAGTCTCTGTCATAATGTCATTATTGTTTCCTTTAAATCTTGTCGTCTTTTTTATCAACCAACTTTTTTCTTCACCCCTCGTGGTGTGACCAAATTTTACAAATTAATTACTCTCGTTTCTGTAATCTAATTATTGATAACTCGCATATTTTACACTTTCTACCTTAGTTTATGCATTAGAATTCATTCATTTAGGTTGCATTTAGTATCATATAGGTTGCATGTTGGTTTGTTTCGTGTATTTCGGGTTTTGAAGCACAAAGACGGCGAAAGTGATGAATTTAAGCCAAAAAGAAGCGATACATGTGCATCGGCATGTTGTATCGGTTTACGTTGGCCGATATAGAAGACAGAAAGTTCGCCGAAGCTCGTATCGGCCAAGCATATCGGTTTGGAGTGGCCGATACAAGAGAAAAAGACCCGAAGACGCGTATCGACTTGTTGTATCGGCTTAGCTCGGCCGATACGAAGAGAACCGAGCCGAAGGAAGGCTACCGAAAGCGCATATCGACCGGATCGTATCGGTTTGCTATGACCGATACAGGCTGCGAAATTAATAAGGAAAATCGGTTTTATGTTGTAAAAAGGAAAACCAATTCCTAAACCAAATTGGTTTCCTTTATTTTCTTTGGTTTTTAATATATTAGGGTTTTTCTAGGTTGAGACAATTATTCTATCTTTTGTTTTTAGTTTTTCATCGTTTGTTTCTTAAGCTTTTGGACTTGGAGATTCTTGGTGTTTTTGCCTTGGCCTCCTTTGTGATCTTCATCAATAAGATTTTCTTTAACCCTTTACTCTCTTGTTTATGTTATTGCTTTCTTTGAATTTAATTGCTTTGAATTTCAATATGCTTAGTGAGTAGTTTCCCATAGACAATTAGGTTGGGGGAAAAAGGGTGAATCAACTCTAGGGTTGATCGATGTCTAGAACTTAAAACTCGTTGAAACTTTAATCTAGTGTAACAATCTTAATGCTTTAATTGACTCGATCAATCAATTGATAGAACCCAGGAAACTTCACAGTAGAGAGGTCCGTGAGGATTCTCGAACAATTACCCTAGAACTAAACCTAGCTTAACCGAGAGATCTGTGTTAATAAGTTTAGTGGTTGAATTGATTTGAACTTTAATGTTTTCTAAAATTTAAACTATCCAAGATATTGTTTTAGTTTACTTGTTAGGAAAAGGATCTCTGTCACGAGAGTGGATTGATCTAAAATCGTTTTCAAAACCTTAAAGTACTTTTATAAAAGACATCGAAAAACCTGAAAGTTGATGAACCCGTTAAAGTACCATGACCTGGTTGTTTTGCTTTTTAATTTGAATCTTTAAAACTTTTAATTTCGTCTTTGTTTCTCGTTACTTAGTTACAAAACTCAAAACAAACCATTCTTTAATTTGCTTAGACTAAGTTGATTCCTTGCAAACTCTAGTAATTTAATTGCTCCTGATTCGGATTGACCTCAAGTACTACAATTGAGACATTAGATTAAACGGGGTAAAATCTCGTTTATCAAATTGGCGCCGTTGCCGATTCAGGAACTCGATTAAATATTAGAGTTTTGGAATTACTTGGGACTAAGTTTTAGTTACCGGATACTAATCTTTTCTTTTCTTTTGTGGTTTTTCGTGCTCTCAGGTGTATGCAAAGAAGAAGTCACGGACAAAGTGATAGCTTGCTCTTCTACGCCGACATCAAAGCACACGAACGAGCCATCTCTAAGGAAAAGAGACTGGATCACCACTCCGACTCCGAACCACCCGCACTCGACGTTTCAGACTCGGAAACGGAGATGGCAAACAACACCGCACGCGCGATCGGGGACGCCGATGTGCCATCAAACATCACCAACCGTAGTGGCATCATACCACCAGCCATCGCCAACAACAACTTTGAGATCAAGTCTAGTCTCATCAATATGGTGTCCAAGCAACAAGTTCTATGGGTCGCCTAGTGAAGACCCCATTGATCATCTTCACCAATTTGACATGCTATGCGACACGGTGAAGATCAATGGTGTCAACGAGGACATGTTTAAGCTGCGTTTGTTCCCCTTCTCACTCGGGGACAAAGCACACATATGGCGGAAGAATCTTGTGAAAGACACCATACGGACTTGGGAGGCGTGTAAGACGGCCTTTCTCACAAAGTTCTTCTCGGTGGTGAGGACATCAAAGCTGCGAAACGAGATCTCGGCTTTCGCACAAAAAGACCAAGAAACGTTCGGCGAATCTTGGGAACGATTCAAGGGCTACACGGTGAGATGTCCGCACCACGGTTTCACGGGAGAGAGCCTACTAAGCACGTTCTATCGCGGCCTAAAACCGAAGTTCGGGATGCTTCTCGATTCGGCTAGCCAAGGAAATTTCCTTGGGAAGACGGAAGCCGATGGACAGCTTTTGGTGGAGAACTACGCCCTTAGCGATAGCAACTACGGAGAGGATTATGATCGCACCATCCGCGGCTCGGGGAACGATGAGCAATTTAAGAGAGAGATAAAGGCGGTGAATGAGAAGGCTGGATAAGTTACTCATGTCTAACCAAGTGGGGATTAACTACGTTGGAAGCGGAGATGAACAATTACCCCCAACCGAGGGAAATCGGGAGGAGATCAACTACATGGGAAATCGGAATGATGGGCGTTTCAACAACTATTCTCAACACCCAAACCTCTCCTACCGAAACAACAACGTAGCCAACCCCCAAGACCAGGTCTATCCCCATGCGCAACAAGGAGGTTACCAAGGTAAACCTCAATACAACCAAGGCGGATACATACCGAGACCACCACCTAATCGTCCTCCGAGGTACAACAACCCTCCTGTCGCTCAAGGAGTGGTTGCATCACCGGCTCCCCCGGGTGATCAAACCATTCGGATGCTAAAACAGATTCTAGACGGCCAAACCCGAAGTCAAATGGAGTTCGACAAGTTCAAGAAAGAAATTCGAGGCAAAGGTTGACAACTCTTACCATGATCTCAACGCCAAGTTTGAAACCTTGAGTACTCACTTGAAAGCCTTGGATAATCAAGTGGCTCAAATTACCTCGGCCTCTAAGCGACCAATGGGTCAACTCCGGGTAAACCTCGAAGTCAATCCTAGAGAGTATGTCAACTCCATAGAACTTCGTAGTGGTACACAAACGCTTTCAAGCGATCTCATTGAGGACAATGCGAAACAAGGTGAGGGGGTGGACCACCGGTTTGAGCCGGAAGACACGGTTGTTAACGACGAGAACCACGAGATAGTGGCAAAGGAGGAAATCGGTGATGAGAAAGATACGGGACACCTGTATCGGCCGGGCGTATCGACCACATCCGGTCGATATCGACCACCTGTATCGGCCGAGAACAAGGCCGATGCACTTGAGAAGGAGACGGGGGACTCGTATCGGTCGGACGTATCGGTTTCGATCGACCGATATCGACCACCAATATCGGCCAAACACATGGCCGATACGGAGGAAAAATCCGAGAAAAAGAAGAAGCCCGTTTACGTGACGTCTTCTTACGTGCCTAAGCTTCCTTTTCCGGGTCGAGCCAAGATTCATCTCTTGAAGGAGTACTTTAGAGCTAAGCTCGAGAAGCAAATAAACGAGGTGCAAACCCCCATGCCTCTTGTTGACGCTTTCAAGCAAGTCCCTCACTCCACCAAATCTTTGAAAGACACCATCAAAAACAAGTTCAAAAACTCGGAAGACACGGTGAATCTTTCACAAGAGTGCGGCGTGATCATTCAAAAGAGCCATTCTCCTAAGAAACTTGGTGATCCAGGGAGTTTTACTTTGCCTTGCACTCTTGGTCCTTTGGTCTTCGAAAAGTGCCTATGCGATTTAGGGGCTAGTGTCAACGTTATGCCTTCGTCTGTGGCTAAACAACTTGGCTTTTCTTCTTTCCAACCTACTAAGATCTCTTTGGTGCTGGCCGATAGATCCGTGAAAGTACCCGTTGGAATCTTAGAAGATATTCCGGTAAAGTTGGGAGACGTTCTCATTCCAACAGATTTTGTCGTCTTGGAGATAGACAAAGAGCTTAATAATCCACTCATCTTTGGAAGACCTTTCTTGGCAACCGCTGGAGCCGTCATAGATGTGAAGGTTGGTAAGATAGATTTGCACCTTGGGAAGGACCTTGTTCGGCGGTACAACATCAACGATGTAGTCAAGAAGCCTACGGAGATGGTCCCTTGTGAAGCTTTGGTGATTGGAGTGGAAAAAGATGCTAGCAATGGTAAGTCTAGTGATGATGCAAGGAGCAAACCCAAAGCTCCAAAAGTGGAACACCAATCCCCTCCTAGGAAGTTCGAGAAGGTGCATTGGAACATGTCTCAAAACCGCGTCATCAGAAAGTTAATCAACGAGGTTAAATCTTTGAAGAAAGCTTTCAAGAAAGAAGCAAGGAGTGCTCGCTGCGACTCGGATAAAGGCAAACACAAAGATAGAGGCGAGTTTGGTGTGAAAGGAGTAAAACTCAAGCCGCCTCCGGATCACAAAGTTGTCACCGAAGGAGATTCGACATCTCTTTCAAACCCCAATGTCGCCTAAAAAGAAGGGGGTAAAGTCAAGCTAAGAGACTATAAACAAGCTCACTTGGGAGGAAGTCCCATGTCTATCCTTGTATATAAAATTTTAGTTTGCATTTAGATGATAGTTTACTTAGAATTTATGTCATGTTTAATGGTTTCGGGTGAAATCGAAGTAGGAAAACGATTTCGAAGGGCGTATCGGCCCGTTATATCGGTTCTTTGGACCGATATCGGGCAAGAGTATCGGTTGCTTGGACCGATATCGGGCAAGAGTATCGGTTTGCTGTGACCGATACGGACGACTTCGACTCGACGCGTTAGTACTACCGAGGTAAATCATGAACCATATGCATACGCATTAGTTTTTCATATTAGAGCCATTCATACATACATTTAGGAACCGTCTCCAATGCTTGTTTCACACGGAGACCGTGTGATTTAAGTTTGGGGGAGTAGTCATATTAGTTTTCGCATATTAGCATTCATAAAAAAAAAAAAAACAAAAAAAAAATCGCATATAGGATTAGTTCATGGCATTTAGAGCATATGCATAGGGGATCCATGATGACGTTAACCTTGTAAAGCGACGCGCTTTGTGTTTTGAACGATATCTTAGGTGTAGTATCTTCCGTAAACGAATTAGAACTCGCTGAAAATCTTAAAACCGCAAATCTAGACATTGATGTTTAAAAAGCCAATTGTGTGGTTATGAAGCATGGTAGTTCTAAGTCACCTTCGAAAAATTATCTGAACTTAAATTTGACTTTTAATTAGCATGATTGATAGTTTTCAAGAGAATTTCTATGGCTTTGTGATTTCTACGGATTGTGGCTTCCTAAACCGAAACACTTAAAGCGCAATCCGGTCATTCTCATTCTAAGGATGATTCCCCTCTCACCCCCTTAACCTTAACCCAAACACTTGTGAGAATTCTTTTCATTCAGTGATTGTTTGGTTTCGCAAAAACTTGAAAGTATAGGGAGCGACAAGAAAGGACATCCATTGGGCTAGTTTTCCTTGGACTAGTGATTTAGAAGGGAATAATGGTTAGGTGAGACACGTCTTTGAGTTTTGAAAAATAAGAAAATAAACACGAGTAATTGTAAAACACCTAGGGGGTAAAAGAATGGCTAAGTAAAAAAAAAAAAGAAAAAAAAAAAAAAAAAGAGAGAAAAATCGAAAAGAAAAAAAAAAAAAAGAAGAAAGGAAAAGAAAAGAAACTTAGCCAAAAGAAAATCCCCTAAGGTAGTTAAGAAAAGAAAAGAAACTCGATGTTTAAGCGTTTAAATCTTTAAAAGAAAGACGATGGGTTAGTGGATAGTCTTGAGTAGGGATGGATGTCCGGACTTGTATGCATCAGTTGCTTCTTGTCTTTCTTGGTTTTGTTTAACCCTTTCACTCCCCGAGAGAAACCGCGCTACAACTAACCACATGCCTGAGTGTTAGCCTCCTTGTTTGATTCGAAATCCCGTTCTTACCTAGACAAATAGAAAAACTCTTGGAAATTTTTAATCATGTTTCATGCTTGATTGTGTTTAATTGAATGTGAAAGGTGTTTAGACTAGACAAGTGGATCACATACTTTTGGTAATAATAGCGGATTTAGACGGAGTTAAAGGTAGATAGAAATAGGTAGAACTAGTTCGGTTGCGAGAGGGTACTATGTTTAGGATACTTGTTCATTACACTTCCACGTTGCTTTTGGTTACGAGGTCCCCGCCTCTGCACTTTCTCGAACTTTGATGTTAGTTCTCTTGCTTGAGGACAAGCAAAGGATAAGTTTGGGGGAGTTGATAACTCGCATATTTTACACTTTCTACCTTAGTTTATGCATTAGAATTCATTCATTTAGGTTGCATTTAGTATCATATAGGTTGCATGTTGGTTTGTTTCGTGTATTTCGGGTTTTTGAGCACAAAGACGGCGAAAGTGATGAATTTAAGCCAAAAAGAAGCCGATACATGTGCATCGGCATGTTGTATCGGTTTCTGTTGGCCGATATAGAAGACAGAAAGTTCGCCGAAGCTCGTATCGGCCAAGCATATCGGTTTGGAGTGGCCGATACAAGAGAAAAAGACCCGAAGACGCGTATCGACTTGTTGTATCGGCTTAGCTCGGCCGATACGAAGAGAACCGAGCCGAAGGAAGGCTACCGAAAGCGCATATCGACCGGATCGTATCGGTTTGCTATGACCGATACAGTCGCGAAATTAATAAGGAAAATCGGTTTTATGTTGTAAAAAGGAAAACCAATTCCTAAACCAAATTGGTTTCCTTTATTTTTTTTGGTTTTTAATATATTAGGGTTTTTCTAGGTTGAGACAATTATTCTATCTTTTGTTTTTAGTTTTTCATCGTTTGTTTCTTAAGCTTTTGGACTTGGAGATTCTTGGTGTTTTTGCCTTCGCCTCCTTTGTGATCTTCATCAATAAGATTTTCTTTAACCCTTTACTCTCTTGTTTATGTTATTGCTTTCTTTGAATTTAATTGCTTTGAATTTCAATATGCTTAGTGAGTAGTTTCCCATGGACAATTAGGTTGGGGGAAAAAGGGTGAATCAACTCTAGGGTTGATCGATGTCTAGAACTTAAAACCTCGTTGAAACTTTAATCTAGTGTAACAATCTTAATGCTTTAATTGACTCGATCAATCAATTGATAGAACCCGGAAACTTCACAAGTGAGAGGTCCGTGAGGATTCCCGAACAATTACCCTGAACTAAACCTAGCTTAACCGAGAGATCTGTGTTAATAAGTTTAGTGGTTGAATTGATTTGAACTTTAATGTTTTCTAAAATTTAAACTATCCAAGATATTGTTTTAGTTTACTTGTTAGGAAAAGGATCTCGTCACGAGAGTGGATTGATCTAAAATCGTTTTCAAAACCTTAAAGTACTTTTATAAAAGACATCGAAAACCTCGAAAGTTGATGAACCCGTTAAAGTACCTCGACCTCGGTTGTTTTGCTTTTTAATTTGAATCTTTAAAACTTTTAATTTCGTCTTTGTTTCTCGTTACTTAGTTACAAAACTCAAAACAAACCATTCTTTAATTTGCTTGACTAAGTTGATTCCTTGCAAACTCTAGTAATTTAATTGCTCCTGATTCGGATTGACCTCAAGTACTACAATTGAGACATTAGATTAAACGGGGTAAAATCTCGTTTATCAATTATAAAATGGTTAAAAGTTAGAGAAATCATTCTACCTTTTGCTATGTGTGTTCATGTTCAAGATTTTAAACTATATAATGTTTCACTTACCGTAAATGCGACGTATAATTAAAGTTCTCCTATAAAAATATATATGGCGTACGGAAGATATTTCATTAAACATATTAAAAATATATTAACACTTAACTCAAGAGCCAGCAAAAGCTTAAACTCCTTGACCAGAAGACTTGTCTGAATCTTTGTGCGGAGAGGTCATGGCTTCTTGTGTCCGAAACCCGAAGAGGTAACTTGCTGTTCAAGAAACATTTATTCTTCTTTTCTTTAAGTCAAATATACACTAATTCCTATGTTTATAAACAATTATTCACCAAAGTATTAAAACTTCAGAAACAGAGTCAGAACCTGCCAAGTGTCGATTTTCATTTTAAGGTTACTTGCGTTACAAGTAGGAGTGATTTACTAAAGAGCTAATAAGATATACATTGAGATTTACACTATGATGGGTATGAAATATGAAACATGGGTTTTGTATATAGACAATACCGGTAAGTACTTACAGTCTGTCCTCTCTTACTCCTCTCTTGGGATCCACCGGTTCCACCACACGGTCTTACGGCCTTCGGTTATCTCGTCTACGGTCTCGCTAACGGTTTTCACAAGCTTCCTCTGTAGCCTAAGTGCTGACGCGAGTGCGTTTCTCTGCGCACTCGCCTTCTTTCTAGGCTCTTTCTCCTATAGTAATACAACAAAAGAGAGACAAAATCAACATCAAACTTAGATTGTAATCGTAAAATGTAGATTGTAATCGAACCCTGAGCTCCTGAAGCTGTGTTTCTGTGAATCCGCCGTCTTTCTCTGTCCCGGATTTCGCCATTAACTGAATCACCCAGTTTGCGGCTTCGCTGTAGTCTTGTTGTGTTGCCCTGAAGTATTGCATCCTCAGGTTTTGCATGACGGATAGCGCGAGCAGTCCTTGTCTATCGAAGAACGGGTGTGCAAGAGCTGCTTTTGCGCTGATTCTCTGTCTTGCTTTGTACCGGACCATTGATGTAAGAAGCTCCCATCCTATTCCACCGTCTAGATCTAATAGCTCAAACCCTTTACGGAGATCAGCGCTTGCACGAGGCTCCACTAGTTTTCTCCAAGCAGTTAAGTCGTAGTCACATCTTTTCAGCTGACGGTTGAACTGAATGAGGTTGCTGTCTGATCGTAAGGATGGGAATCCCTGCGAGAGTAAAAACATGGTGACATCATTAAGAGAGTGTGATGGAATCTTTACAAACAAAAAGGAAGCTGTTTCTGTTCGGTTATTTCACTGATACACGAGGAAGGGACGATAAAACCAAGAACATTCCAAAAGACGGAAACAAATGTAATACAGGCTAAAAGTATCTCCAATGCTCAATTCAACACCCCTACTTATGCGTATAGTAATCACTAACTGACTCGTTGACAAGGCATGTATAGTTGATGAACACATGTTTAACATAAACTAATTCAACTAGATTAGAGTGACTATAAAGTATAAACGAAAGGATATGCTTGTCAAAAAGATAGTTGAACATGTCTGAGTCAAAAACTCGGTGAAACTAGATAGGTGGATTTTTACTTACCATTTGAAGGAAGATGAGGCCTATGCTATAGATATCGAACCTATCAGGCAAATTCATCTGTTTGGAACAAAAACAGAAACATCAAAACCCAAGAGTTAAAAATGCATATTAGCTTTATCCACTAAGCTCGCATAGTTAGCAATTAAGTTTGCACCTGCCACAGGACAGGGGAAAGTGCAGCTGCAACAGGTGCTGAAGGTGCAGATGGTGTTTGAGTGCTCATGATGTATTGCTCAGGAGCGGCATACCTGAACGAAACAAGCCAAAAATAACGATATTTACATCACAGAGAACAAAAAAATATGTTTCTGATGTTTACAACAAAAAACGCATTCACATACATGGTCTTTGGCAGTGAAAGATACAAATCTCGAAAGAGGAATACCTTGGATCAAGGAGAAACTCTTTTGGAATGTAGTTAATTCCCACTCTCAAATCAGCTGCAGCTCCAAGATCGATGATCTTGAAAGCACGAGAACCTGCTCAAAGTTTCAGTACACAATTACAAAACGTGTCAACATCCTTTCATTGCGTTCCTTCCTCGAAAAAGTTAAAAGAACTAAGATCAATTTACCTTCTGAGAAAATAATGTTCTGAGGCTTAACATCCCTATGTACAATCCCTGTTGAGTGAAGACCATCCAATGCAAACAAGAGTTGCCTCATGATAGTCTGAATGATTATGTTTTCTCTTTCCAACCCTCTAGGCAACTCTTGGGCTTTCCCAAGGATGATAGTTTCTACCTATATGAGATTGCCTTAGAATGTAACAACACATAGGAGATGACAGCAAAACTATGAATAAGCAAACGAAAATTTACGAACATTGTAAGGGAATTCTTTACTCTGCAGCAAACCAGCAAGTGTAGATTCTCCTTCGTATTTCCATAACAGCCAATACTCAGGTCCTTTCTTTGAAGATTTCTACAATAGATTTGACGAACAACACACACATAGAATCTATAAACATAGTGTACCTAATGGAAGAATGTACAATTTTGTGAGGAAGCAAAAATCACCTCAAGGAACCCGTAAACGAAATCAGCGCAGCTATTGCCACAAGCTCTACGAACCCTTTCGTTCATCCAAATCTCCACCGCGCCATACTCACTCGCCTTCTTCAATACATACTCACCATCCTATCAATACCAACCAAAAAAACACCATCTAACCTCAAGAGTCTCATAAGTAAGATATCTAAAAAGGGCAATTCTCATAAATAATACTAAATAAAGTTTTGTTACAAAATTAGCACACATTTTCAAAAGTTTTACAAATACCATTAAAAAAAGTTTTTTTTTGTCTCAAATCTTAAATAAGCTTAAAGCTTTCAAAACTACACCCTAAATCTTCAAAATTATATCCTACAGTTCCTACCAACCTCAAAATTATACCCTAAACACTATATAGCGAACCCCAATGAAAAAAATTAAATTCTGAGTGTCAAAACTCGCTTTTTGTTATTTGTGGTATTTTGGTAAACTACTACTTTTTAATGGTAATTTTCATATAAGAAAACATTTTAATGATATTTTTGTTATAAAAACTTTGTAATGGTATTTTCAAAATGGAAACTTAATTTGGTGGTATTTTAAGTAATTTCCCTAAAATTCATGAATACCACTAAATAAAGTTTTTCTTACAAAGTTCGCACACATTTTCGAAAGTTTTACAAATACCAACAAAAAGTTTTTTTCTTACAAAAACACCAAATAAGCACTTGTTTTACCTCAGAAGAACGTTTCTTGGACAATGAAGCTCTATACACAACACCAAAAGAACCTTCTCCTAGTTTCTTACCCAAAACAAAATCATCCTACAAAAAAAATCCACACAAAAACCCTAATCTCATCAATACAAATCAAAAACCCAAAGAGAAAAACACACAAAATCAACAAAGATTCTATCTATCATCAATATAGAGACCTTTCTAAAAGTAGGTCTAAACAATCTCTCGACGAAAGCAAGAACAAACATATCAAAAAACCCAGGAGCAACACCAGGCGTTGCCCATAGATACGATAGAGCAGCGAGAGCCAAAGCAACTCCAGGAGCCGTTATCGTTAAACCGTTGGATTTCGGCAAGGTGCTCCGATAGATCATGTCGCCGCACTCCATAACCGTGCACGGAAGCCCGACTCCGACTCCGACGAAGAGATTGTGAACGGAATCGATCAGATTAGCGCGAAAATCGAATCGGAGTTTGGAGATTGGAATCGATTGGGTTGGATTGATAGGTTTTAGTTTCTTTCCGAGGAAGTGAGACGGTGGTCCGATGTAAGCTCTTCCCGGAGATATTGTTGCCATGGCGGGAAAGTTTCGCCGGAAAACGAGAAGAAGAAGAAGAAGAAGAAGCAATTTCGCCGACGTCGTTGATTTCGCACCACTAGTTTTTTTTTTTTAATTTTGTTTCAGTATGATATAGATCACAAAGGACACGTGGATCGGGTCAGGTTTGGATATGTAAGTTTTATATAATGGGCTTATTTATTGGCCCGTTATGGTGAAATTTGAAATGTGATGCTTGCTTGCTTTTTAGTAATCCGCTTTTGATTTAATCAGTTTTATCAGTCGCAACCATTCGAACCTTTAATATCCTTTTTTTTTTGTTGATGAATCAACTATGAGCAAGGGCAAAAGTACAAAAGCTAAACATTTAATTTTTGAAATCAGATGTTTCATAAAAGAAAAATTAATGTCGATATAATGGGAGAAAACTCATATTTTTAAAAGAAAAATTCCTTATAATACCATCAAAATAAATTTTTGTTTTGAAAATATTATTACAAAGTTTTTTATAACAAAAATACCATTAAAATATTTTTTATAACAAAAATATCATCAAAAAGTTGTAGTTTACAAAAATACCACAAATACAAAAAACGAGTTTTAACACTTTTAGATTTTAAATTTTTTCATTTGGGTTCGCTATATAGTGTTTAAGGTATAGTTTTGAAAGGGGTATAGTTTTTTGAAGGGGGTATAGTTTTTTGAAGGTTTTGGATGTAATTTTAAAATTTTAAGATTTGTGGTATTTATGAGAAAAAAAAAATTAAAGGTATTTGTAAAACTTTCAAAAATCTGTGTTAATTGTGTTAAAAAATATTTTTAATGGTATTCATAAGAATTGTCATTTTTAAAAGCACTAAAAATAATACAAAACTACTAACATTTTGATATTTTCACACAATTTTTAGGTAATTTCTAACTTAGTTGACACTTGTCCAAAAACCATTAAAATATACTCCCTCTGTTTACTAATGTAAGATGTTTTGCCAAAAAGCTCTTATATTAAGAAATCATAATTGTTTCAAAAAATCATTCCATATACCAATTATTGAACATAATTTTAGTTAATGAAAGAGGGTCAACAAATTGAATGAGTGATATAATTCATTAAATTATTTAAATGGATCGGTTGAAATATTAATAAAATTTGTATTCTTATGACCAAAACAAAAATATTAATTGTTGTTGAACTAGAATTAATTGTAAACTTGCATAGATTTTTTAAAACATTTTATATAGAAAAACAAAACAAAAAGTTCAAAACATCTTATATTAAACAGAGGGAATAATAAATTTACGTGACCAGAAAATAAAATAATAAATTTACTACTTCCTCCATCTCATAATAATTAATTTTATGCATGATATTTTCTAGATTGGTTGAGTTATGTTTGCGAAAAATATTAATTATGTTTTCACCTAAAAACCAAAAAAATAATAATTGGGATAGGGAAGTGGTCTTGGTCTAGTGGCAATCATAAGTCCACAGGAGGCAGGTAGCACAACCCCACCCGGGATCGATTCCCCGCGCCTACGATAGTGTAGGTTTGGCTAATGGGCCGGCTATTTGTGGCCCAAATGTTGACAAAAAAAAAAAATAATAATTGGGATATGAATCTGCATGTAGAACCTAAAACATCAACTAATTAATGTTGGTGTTGAGTGGGGAGATTAGTGTGGCAAGATACACCTAACTTCTTATGTGCTACAATGCCACGTATCTTTAGTACACCTAAGAGCATGATTAACAATTAATCTTAGTGATATCTTTAGTGTATAATTTTTGTATTTAGGTGGAAAAATAAATAAATAATACAAGAGTCGAATCTTATATTGGTAATTTAAGATTTGTTAAGAAACGCCACGTGTCATCGTTTTATTTGGTGAAAAAAAATGATGTCTTTTTTCTGAGTTTTCGGAGTTTGTTTCCGTAACCTTCATTTGCTTTTTTTTTTGAAGACAAAACGAGAAGAAGAGGCGACGAAGAAGACATGAAGAACCCAAATAAGGGCAAATAAATTAAGAGAGAGAGAGAGGCAGTATAGCCAAACCAAAGAGGTTCGTGTCTTCTTCTATGTCATCAAGATTTTTGATGGATTTTTGACAGCTACTCTCTTCTTTTATGTCATCAAGATTTTTTACTTACCTTCATCGATTTTTTTTGTACTTTTGAACACTAATCTCGCGTTGGATCTTTGTGTGTTTGGAGAGATTTTGAAGTAAAGGTTTGATTTTTGTTTTCTGGGTTTTGCTTTTTGTTTACTAAATGCTTAAAAATGAGGAGACTTTCGAGGATCTATAGTCAGATTTGGGGGTTTTGATTTTGGGCTTGTTGCCTTGAGCTTTTGTTGTTGTTTCATTGTTGCTATGCATGTTTAGGTCCTAAAGATTATCTCTTATTACATCTTATAGATTGTTATGTCTTTGTTTCTGAGATTGTGCTAACATAAAGCCCTTTTCTTTCTTTAACTTGACTTTGCTTTAGCTTTTGTTCAAGAAAAGTTTAGGAAGAGAATCTTGAGTTTTGATGAATGATGTTTTATTGTTGCTTTTGCATGTTTAGATTATTCAGAATTCACTCAAACGGACGATATGAATGTTTCGGTGGATTATACGTTTTCAACGAATATGCCTTCCAATGTCACCAATGAGATGGCTAACCGGTCTCAACTAAAGAATAGAAGTAAACACGAGCAACTAAAAGCGGATTTGGTCGAGCATATTTGGCAAAAATTTGGATCATGAACTTAATTTGTATTGTAATATGTTTTTATGTCATGTATTTTTCTTTTTTCTAATAAATATTTATATTTCATCTATTTTTCTTTTATTAAAAAAATAATTATAATTTTTTTTAAGATCTCAACCTTAAGATACACCATTGAACGCTATAAAAAATAAATATATCCAAAGTTTCTTAAGAGTATAAATTTTAAAAAAATACATATAAAATAATGTCTAAGAAACTTTCTAGAGTATCTCTAATGGAGATGGTCTAAGTTATTAGTGTTTTTATGGTGCAAATGATTTATCTAAATTTGTGAGGAATAAAATTAACTAAATTATCAATTTAATGATTTATCTAAATTTTGACCATAAACAAAAGTTGATGAATTTGTTTTAGAATTAATTAGTGTTTTGGGTACATTTTAAAACATAATTTCTCAATTAAGTGATTTTGATGAAATAATTAATTTTAAGTGATTTTGTTTGATTTTTGTATTTAATATGACAAATTTACCTTTATTCACGGAAAATCATTCACAAGAACTCATTCACACATATCATTCACGAAGTCATTCAAATGAAATCATTCACATAGATCATTCACCAATTCACATGAATCATTCACGAGTACTATTAATTATTCACATGTATTATTTATCATTCACATAAACCATTCATCATTCACATGGCAATTTCTCATTGTGCCCATCGTCTACAAACATAACCATCTTCTTCTCAACTTACTAACCTTTTTTTCTTAGATCCATCAAGAGAACCATCTTCTTCCTCTTTCTCACATGCATCACCACAACTCATGAAACAATCTTGTTTTAGGTGTTCTTGTTTCGTGCACGGTTCATATGTTATGCTCATGAAGTCGATGAAGCTGTGTAGAGGCGTGAGACAACGTCACTGAGGAAATGGGTGTCTTAAGATACGTTTTATGAGGAAGTTTGCTCGTCTCTAGCTTAGGACCTTTGAGACATATGAAGTAGGCTTTTTCTTATAGTAAGACGTGTAAGGATCGATTACAGATTTTGACGGTGGATCCTTATTGAAAGTATTTAGTATGTTGAAAAATATATAATTTATAAACAAAAGCTATTCGAAAGTATCACCCAAAGCCTAAAATACAGAGTAAATATATTTAATAATTAATAAAAAAACAAAATAATAATGCCATGAAAAAAAATAATAATAACGTGGTGAAGAAGAAAAATAGAAGCCCTAAATCCGATAAGATATTTTCGAAAGCAATTTTCCATTTAACGTTACACATTGTTCTTGTGCCACAATTTTTATAAACAAAATAAAATCAATAGGGTATCGAGATTAATAACTATGCATTGTAATTTTCCCCCTCTTTTCCACTTCAACTTTTAAGAAAATGAAGAATAAATTATTTTTTAAAAATGATGAATCAATGTTTGAGTAGGATGCAAAATGAAACCAGATTATTAAAAGGGTTAATCAAGCTTTTAAAATTTTGAAAGGGTGTAAACTTGTGAAAATACTGAATTAGGTGTAGTTTTGTGAAGGGAGGGTTGAAAGGGTGTAGTTTTGTGAATTTCTCTCCTGAAAATGGTATATTTAAAATATTTTGGCCGGTCTGATTAGTGCTTAAGCTTAAGACTAGATTACTTGTTGTTGCAACTAATGGTTAGATTTATGGATGTTTTTTTTACTGCAATTAGTTGTTTATTTTAATCAGTTGAAAAAACTCCTTGTGGTGTGGTTACACTAATTGTCTATTTCGATTATCTAGAGCATTATAATTAACACCTAAACGATATTTTAATTAGTTAACCATGGGGATTATTAATATAAATCATGAGTTTTTCTATTGCATAAAAACTTGAAAAGTAGAGTAGAGTTGGGGAATGACATAAATAACCAAAGAAACATAACAACTTTAGATAATTAGAAACCTAGCCAAATTTTATACCTTAGGAGTCTTGGTCTGAAGGCTTTGGCGTAGGAGGAGGAGCAGGTCTACATAGTATGGGATGTCTCTTTCCGTCAACAGTACACATACACTTGGCTTGATACTCGACAGGACGTTCACCAGGCTTCTCCCTGGCCATAAATGTAATGTATGACCTCGCTCTCGCTCCTCCTGCTCGATAATTACCTCGCACAATTTCAACAAACTCCAAAGGAGGAGAATTCTACAATATGGACATCAACTATTTAGCTCTAACCAAATATCACCACGACGACGACGATTTAAGATTAAACAAGAACCTACAAGAAAGAAAGATAACTTGCCTTGGCCTTTTCTTGGTTGTGTTTTTGGATGCACAAGTGAACCATCTCTTGCCAGAACTCGCGATATGTTTTGCCCCTAAGCGCAATCTCGTCTAAATTCATTGTGTTGATTCCTTTGTATCGACAAATTAGCTTACGATCTGGGTCTAGGTAAAATCCCTGATCAAAAACAGATTATTAAAAAAACCAAATCTAGTTTTAAACTCAGATTTTGAAGGCTAATAATAATAAAAAAAAAGGTTAAATACCTTGGACTGAATGATTTGTCGTTTAGAGAAGCGATAGCTTGCCCTTTCCTCTTCATCGTTGGAAGATATCTCATCGGGGAAAAGAACCTCAGTTGGTGAGGAAGATGAAACATACTCTAATCCATCGAAGCTGTCCACGTCCCACTCTGGCGGTTCTGTCACTATATCGTACTCTGCCTCTTTTGATTTTGGTTTCTCTTCCTCTTCTTCTTCTTCTTCTTCGGGCTCGGGATCGAACTCGGCCTTACGCTTTTTCAAGCAAGGATTGACTACGGAAGAAGAAGAAGAAAACTCCATGGGATCAGCGGCGGCAGCAACTTCCTGCGATTTGGTCGAGTCTCCATCTTTCGTCGTCTTAGATGCACATGGTGTTAGAATCATGATGATGATGATGATGATGATGATGATGATGAAACCCTAGATTCCTCTTTTTTTCCGACCTAATTGGGAAAGTGATGGCAAAATATCTTCTTATTATTTTTATTTGTTAAAACGAAGTTACATTGTTATTATTGGGCCCATAATTTTAAAATAATGGGCCTGTTTGTTATTGATAAGCGATAAATTTCTTCATGGGCCTTTTACATTTCTCGCACGTGACAACTCTCGCCGTCGTCGAATCTCTTTCCTCAAACGGAAAAACCACCGTGCGACTCTCTTCACACGGTTTCTCCTCCTCCGCGATTCGAATCGCCTCCGCGAAACCCATCCCCGACGCGTACTCTCCCCACCGCAAAATCCGTCTCATACTCTCCGCAACCTTTTCCCCGAAGATTCTCACCGTATCCGTCGAAGATCCTTTACCGATTATAGCCCAGCCTTTGTCCGCGTCGTAATCGAAGTCAAGCAGCTCCGTGACTTCTCTAAAGACACGATCGGATCCGGATTCTTCGATTCGCTTGAGTTTAGATCTCTTGATGCTTTCTAATCGGAGCCAGAAGAGCTGTTGTATAGCTGGGCTTAACAAGACGGAGCTCTCTGTCTCTTCCATGGCGGATACAGAGACCATCTTTCGTTTGCTAAGGTAAATCATCTCAAATTTGAACCCTTGCCTTTGAATTTTTCTCGCTAGTGATGTGAATTCGTCTACCCAGTCAGTGTTTTCGCTTCCGAAGATGCATATCTCTCTTCCTTCTTGCACCTATGTGTTGGATGGATGATCATATAACTGTTGGAGAAGAAAGAGAAACGGCTCTACGGGCAGGAGTTCTGGGTTTGATAATAGTAGCAGTATTACTGTTTCTTTCAGTTCAATCCATAAAATTGTCACGTATCCTTTATTAAATCGTACAAATTTGATTAAGAAATCATACAAAGACATTTCATTCATTAAATTAAAATAAGTAGAAGAAAAAAAATCATATTCGATTTTTGTTTCCTTAAAACAAATAAATTATAGATAAAAATTAAAATAGTTTATGTTACAACATTCTCTTTCAAGTATTAACGAATCTGCAATTTCTTCTAACTTCACCATCAACAAAACTCTCGCGATTCAAAATATTCCCCATCTTAACCATCGATTTCGAAAACTGCTCGAAGAAAGCCACCGGATCCTCCGCGAACTTGCTCACGATCCGCCGCGTCTGTATCCCGAAAAGGCTCGTATACATCTCCTGATCCGAGTTCAATACCCCTTCTCCTCGAACCAGCGTGTGGTAAATCGAGTTATCGAACAGATTCGGCGTCACGTTATCCATCGCCGTCGTGTTTCCGTCGCCTTCTCCGGAGATCGACGGACAGATGCGGCGGAGAGAGGAGAGGTAGGTTTGGGATATTGGGTTTAGTGATGACGTCACCTCAAAATCGCCGTTGTAGATTCGAGATCGGAAACTTCGGCATTGTGCCATACCGATCGTGTGAGCTCCTGTGGAAATCGGTTTGGTTTAAATTTAACGGTTTAGTAATCGGTTTAGGTAAAATTCTTTAACCGCCCCCCCAAACCGTTCATAATCGAAACCGAGTTATATTATAACTCAAAATAGTGTAAGAATTTATGAACCGATGACTAGAACACCAACATATCCAAATTTGATAGGGACAATTACAAAACTATATCTTTCGAATCGTACCTCACAAAATTACATAATTTCAAAGTCATTTTTCAAAATTACACTATTTCAAAGTCATTTTCTAAAATTACATCGTTTCAAAGTCATTTTCCAAAACTACACCAAAACACTTAAAATTAAATTCAAATAAACCATATCCACACAATCTTGTCCTTTCATACTTTACCTTAAACACTAATTAACGAATTCAATCTAAAAATATTAATTTTGGTAACTTTTTAATGGTAGATCTAACCATTTAAAATTTAAAAAAAAGTTTAAAATATAAAAATATTGAATTGAGTGTACTTTTGTGAAGAAATTGGTTGAAAATGCTTAGTTTTGTGAATTCCTCAATTTTTAATAAAGCTACCCAAACTAACCAAATTTTCATTTTTTGAAGAAATATATAAAATACACTTAAATATATAAAAAAAAATCCACAAACATTAATCAATTACCTACGTTTTTATTAAATTCAACCATGAATAAAATTTATTTTTAAAAATTCTAAAAAAGGAATTAACTCGAATCAAACCATTATATAAGTTTGATTTCGAATAGTATCAGTAAACTTGAAATCTAAATAATTTTAAAGCGAACCAAACCGGTTTACCGAATGCTATTATTTCCGGTTTAGTTTTGTTAAAGGGATTTTGATCATACCAGAAAGAGCTACCATGTCTTCAACAGAGAGACCCTGGTAATAGAATTTAGATATTATCTTGATCAAACCCTCTTCAGGAGTTGGAATGTTCGATATCGCGAGCTCGTAGCTTGCTGTCTTTGAATCTTTTCTTCCTACAGGAACGTCCCAATAAGGCCCGCCAACCTTTTTCACAAAAAAAACAACATTGCTTTTATTACATAGTTCAAGTGATAAGTACTTTATACTATTGATTTGTGATTTTATATGTTACCAAGATTGTTGCATCTCTAGCAGAGATTGTAAGCAAATCAGCACAAGAAACAACACCAGGACACTCCGATTCGATTATGTTCTTGATCCTGTCTACAATTTTGAATCCTTTCAATGAGTTTATGTTTGGAGAAGCTTTCTTCTCTCCTTGAAGTGTCTCTGTTTCGTCTAGCAACACCGACGCATCGCATCCCTACAATTACAGTTAGTAAACAAGAAACCTTAAATAAAACCTCCTTTACTACACTTTTATGTAAAATTTAGGTCAAAAAAGAAATAGGGCTGGTTTCTTGTGTTGCAAGTAAACATTGTCGATAAGCACTTACTTGGACAAAACAGTCGTGGAAGTGTAAGCGAATAATTATGGCTGCATTTCTAGGATCTTCTTTGACTATACATTCCATTTCTTTTTTGATTACATCGAACACGGTCGGGCAAGTAGTTTTGTAATAATCTAGGGTTAAAGGAAGATCTTTTACCGATATATCGAAGGAGAAACAAGGGATAAAGATGGTTTGAAACATAAAGAACACAAGTAAGAGACTCATAGTTTCTTCTCTTGAAACCCTTTTTTGATCTTTATGTTGAGAAAATGTGTGTTGTAGTGAGGTTAGGAGTTAGATGGTTGTGACTTTTAAAGAGTTAAAACAAGTGGGAGAGAAGAGAGCATTGTAGGGTTTTAGATTTCTTGTGTTACAAGGAACTTGAGAAGTTTGGTCAAGTGAGATGCAACTAATTATGTGAGATGGTTGTTGGGTTTTCCTATGACTCAAAGGTAAATTAGATGAAATTTTTATTTGAATTTTATTACCAAACCAAAATCTAATATTACCATAATAATGGACCATGTCTGTCTTTTCACGTTTATATTATATTTTATTTAAAAAGGAAGGTTCTTTGTTTGTAATTTAAAAGTTGCAACTATGTTCATTAAAATTGATTCTTGAAAGAAATCTAGAAGTCTCGTTCTTTTTTTATATATTGTTCAACTATTTTGATTTTCTCGTGCACTAATATGATCTAAATTTTCTAAGTTAAGAAACTAAGAGATGCACAATTCTATCAAAAAATTTCCTAATTCTTATGTTAACTTGGTTTATGAATTATGACGACACAAATACATACGTTACTAGTCCATATTATGTCATGTTTTTTTATATGTAATATTATGTCATGTTAGATATCAAACTTACCATTTGCAACTTCTTTTGCTAATTAATCTGGAAATAACCATATAATTAAAATTTACATAGTACTAATTAAGTTTTTTATAATTGTGGATACGAAACAAATGGATTAATGAGATCATCTAATGGATATAAACTCTTTTTGTCTCCAACGAAACTCAAATTTAGATGAAAATAATCAACCACTTAAACCAACCAACTAAGTTATATCGATACTTTAGGTTATGGATATTTTTCTTTGAATTATACACACTTACATCGGATTAGAATTAATATTAAATAGTAATAATAAAGATGTAGTCCAACGACTTTTTCTACAACACAAATTTATTAGTTTTTTCGTCAACTTGTTATTATTATTAGTATTTTTTAAAAAAATATCCGGTTTTAAAAAACTGTTAAAAACAAAGTTAATTAAATTGGCAGAGCTACATTAGTTGGAAGAACCTTGTGTCAGGTTGTTTTGGTCTGGTGGTCAAATTTTGAGAACGCCAAAAACATACTTGCATTTTTTCTTGAAAATTTCACAAAATTACACTTTTTTCTCCCTCACAATACAATACATAATTTAAATTCTATTTAAATTTACACCATTTTCAAATTTTAAATGGTTAAATATTTCTTAGAAATATTTTGAATTGATAATGAGTTTACTATATTTGAGAAATATGAATTTACTATACTTGAGAAATAAGAGAGTAAATTCAAGATAGTTCAAAATGATATGCTCTTGATCGATACATCGAAAAATAAGATTAAGATCCCAAATGTTTGTGTTTACGTTTTCATGTTACTTTTTTTTCTGTCAAAGTTTTCATGTTACTAAATATGGATATTATGTAACAAAAACGGCAATGCTAATGTAGACACAAACACACAATGTTGGTTTATATATCTTTTTTAGGCTCATATTTTACTAATATTTTACCATACCAAATTTTCAACTATACATGAGACCACTTGTGGATGTTTAAACCTACAAACTTGTGAATTAGGGTTTTAAAGTTATCCCACTTATCAGAAGTTATAACAATAAATATGTGACGATCTTCCACTCTTAAGATAGACCCAAACTTAATAATATCAAAATAACTACTAATTAGAAGACACATGTTTGTTTATTTTTGATGTTTAACAACATTTATTTTCTTGCTTCCACCTTGTGTTCTTCATCATAGTTCGTCCATTCTCAAGAAGTTTATTTATAAGAATAAACAAAATTGTTGTGGAATTACTTTGGGTGCAACTTATATGGCTTATTGATTTGGTGGGCTTGTATAAAGGTTTGTGTTTCCTTTAAAATTTTATTTTTGGTCTACCATGAAAGTATCAACTAATTTTTGTGTCTATATTGCGATTAGGGCTAGCATTGTTTCTTGGTTATTAAGATTTTTACATAAATATGCATAATCAGGGATTTGTTTCGGCGGAATTCTCACACACGATCATTTGTCCCCGCGATTTTATGATTGTACCTTAACCGTTGTTAACAATAAGCCTATGCCAACTTTGCTTACGATGTTGAGTGGGCAATCATAATTAAGAGGTATAAAAAAGATTTCATATATGTTTACATAAAAGCTTATGTTCACTACCATATCATAAATTGTTTGTCTACTTCTATATAAAGATAAATTTGCAAGTGAAACGTTACAAAATGAGCGATTTGTTCATCATAAAGGGATGTTCTACTTGAAAACTATTTCACAAAAGATGTGTGTTTAGCGACTTGAACGTTCACCAAATCAATCGACCAATCAAACTATTAATTGTAAGAAACATTACACATAAGACTACCAAAATGTTATTCTCTCTGTTTCAAAATATAAGATGCTTTAACTAAAATCGTTAATTTAAAGCAATTCAATCAATCATTAAGAAGACCGTGAAATAAATCACTTTATAATTTGCATGGAAACTTGAAAATAAATATATCGAAAACATCTTATACAGTATCACATAACACATCAAATTGTTCTAGAACGTTTCTAAAAATTTAAAGAACTATTCAATCAATGTGTCGACATAGTATTATTTGTTAATTTATTTTATACATTTAAATTTGTTTTATTAATTAAACTTTTATAAAATACTAGTAATTTAATAATTTAATAAAATTATAAACTTCCTTACCGATGGAGGCGCTCTTATTCTCATATAATTAAGTTATGATGGCTTTGTTAGAAGGTTAGGAACACACTTTAAAAAATCATGTAAAAATATTGAAAAAAAACAATAACATCAGAGGATTCTGAAACCAATAAATCAATTCAATTATTGCACTTTTTTGGATACAATGATAAACAAAATAATACAAAAAAATTGGGCTGAGAAATCTAATCAAAAGGTATGATGTTACAGCAGAGATTTTTTGTCATCTTATATAAGATGGCAACCAAATCATGAAAAAAGGCATTAAGAAGTATAGTGGTGTGTCTAATTTGAATGAGAGAAGTTTCCAAATTATGTTACACAATATAATATATAGTATAATTTTTACATAATAATAAATATATAAAATTTCACATGGGAGAGTTATGAGTAAGAGACAAATGAATCCATGGGGAAGAAGAAGTATACCTGACAAAATCAGGCTTATCAAAGTAAAGCTAAAGTTTGGTGCAAAGGGACATACCCACTTTCTTTCTCTTTAACACCATTACTAAATTTATGTGTAAGAAAATAATTAAAGCTTAATATGTTCATTAATTCATTAATTACTAACAAAATACTTTGTAACCAATTAAATGTTTTGATTATAGTGGTTATATGTATAACTAATGTTTAGTTGATTATGGATCTAGTTATGTTGTATAATTAAGGTTTAGGGTTGTATTAAATTGATGATTTTAACTGATTTGTGCTAAGATTACAAATCTATTGTTATTTGACAAGTGATTTTAAAATACATCATCAAATCCACTGTTATTAGAAAAAAACTTAAACATTTAATTTCAAGTGATTTACTCAAATCACATGAGATTTTTTAGTTAAAAATAAAGAAAATCAAATCTCATGGTTTTAGGTGAGATTATAGAGAATTTCATCAATAAATCACCAAAAACTCATTTAAAATCAAATCATTTCAAATGTTTCTTTTAAGTTTTAATACATCCCTTTAGTCTATTTTGAATCAAACTTTATCGATTTAAATGATACAAAAAATAAAATTAAGTAAATATTCTAGAACCCATGATTATACATATGATATGAGAGAGCATACCATATTCTCTCTTTTTCTTCTCAACTACTCACCCACTTTAAATGTTGAAAAAACAAAATTATCAAAAATTGGAGTATATTATTATAAGCTAATAATCCCAACACATTTTAGTTCTTTTTTTTACAAATGAAATTATAAAGATATTATAAATGAGAAATAGTACTCACACGTGTAGGATGAAAGATATAGTACAAAGAAGAGAGACCCACATGAGAAAATCCAAAGGAGACCCCAAAAGAAAACAAATATTGAGAGGGGGCATTAACGATGTGTACAATTACAATAAATCCTAATATATCTCTACTCGTGAGACCCACATTACGTGTATTATTAATTTTTGTACTAATAAATTCCAAAAAACTGAAAATTAATTAAATGCTCAAAAAGAAGGGTCAAAGTCTTTACTACACATTACCCGTTTTAAAATGTTTGGATTCTTCCACATTTTTATTTTGCTTAGCTGTAAATCAATAAATATTCAAACGACTTTATAAAAAAAACATGCCATCACACAAAATAGAATTCGAAGTTTGGTCAATATTCAAAAAATTAAAATAATATCACAAATTTTGTGACTAAAATATGAGTAAAATATTATTTGGCCAAAAAAGGCACCATAAAATTTATAATATCTAAAAATTTGCCCTAATTATTGACTACTATATGCAAATAGAATAATTTAAAATATTGATTGTTTTTTGTATTTAGTATATTTGGACGAGAAACAATGGTATTCTACAACTTATGACTTATTTTGAATCTAAAAACATTTTTCTTAGTGGTGTTTTTAAATTTTCATAAAAATTCACTAATCTTTCTTTTGTCATTTTCCTCAAGAACAAAAGTAAATGAACCAAAATAAAAGTTTTAAAGATAAAACAAACTACCAAAAGGCTGCAACACTTTTTTATGACCAAGACATGACTATGAAGGAAGAAAGAGTATTAAAGGAATGAAGAAGAGGAACAGCTTCTAACTTAATTAAGACAATATGTTTCATATTCCTTCTTGTTTTGTTTAATGTGTCTCCACCTCAAAAGCTGTTTTTTTATAGTTGTGAGATTAATTATAGCTCAGTGAATCAACCACTAAGAGATAGAGAGAAGTTACTAACTAGTAAATGTTGTATCTATCTTATCTTATAGTAGTTAATATATCAATTAAAAAAAAAACAAAAGAGATTAGTGTTAACCAATGAGCATTGCTTACACATCACTTTAATGAGAAATGCTCTCAAAACATATAACTATAGTTTGGTGTGTACTTAATTATGTTTTTCTTGTGTGGTTAAAACCATGTTTTGGGAACTATAATACTCAATTCTCTATAGAAAAGAAAGTGTTAAAAAAGATAAATAAATTGTTATTATAGAAGTGTACTATTTTTTACTTGAATGGTGTCACTAGCTAACCTTTCTCTCCTTCATATATATATATATATATATATCTCAAAATGTATTTGTCTTGTAGTGCTTCAATTTAGTGAAAACAATGGTGCAAACATAGCCATGTGGTCATAACACTCTCTCCTTGGTGTTCATTTATATGTGTCATTCCATAGGCTCCTGCTTTTCTTGATTCTCAAACACAAGAAAAATAAATTAAAAATAAATAAAGAGGAAAAATAAAAGACATGTATTTATTTATTGGTATGATGAAGAGCAAAGCCAAAGAAACCAAGAGAATATTGTAAGGTACATAACATTTTTAAAAAAAGAGAGCTTAAGTTTAGTTCTTGTGTTATAGCAAATGGAGTCACCAAGAATCCATGGAGATGCTGAGGAGAAAAGTAGTTGTGAATCAGGATGGACTATGTACATAGAAGACACTTTCCATGGTAACCATCACTCTAATGTTGTCTATGAAAGCTATAATGATGATGGTGTAAAAGAGATCCATGATGATGATGATGATGATGATGATGATGATGATGATCGTAGTGGTAATGGGAGTGATGATTCTATGACTTCTGATGCATCTTCATGGCCTAGTACTCAACTTCCAAGAAACACCAAAAACCATCATCATGTGCCTACAAAGAATAACAATAATGTTAAACAAGTTAATCATAAGACAAAGAATAGAGGTTGCGATAGCGAAGAAGAAGAAGAAGAAGATGAGGTCAAGGCAAGAACAAGAACAAGAACTACATCGATTAGTCGTGTTCGAAGTAGAGACAAGGTGACCAAAACCAAATAAAAGAACTCATTTATAATGTAGTTGTGTTCTACTTTTTTTTCTATTTGAATATGTATTTTGTAATCACATTTGCTTTTCTTTTTTAAAACGGGATAATGTTTTATCTTTATGTGATTAAAGCAAACTCCGTTTCGCGGTGTTTTGTCCCTTGGAGCTATGCTAATATCATCTATCTTTTTCTCTATGTATAACTCCGTTCTAACATTAAAAAAAAAAACAGAACAATCATCATTGCAAACAAGTTTAGGTTCAAATGATTTTTGAGTTTTGGATAAAAACAAAAGAGATTGATGACAAAAAACAAAGAGTTAAGTTATTTTTTTTACCAAATTGTTCTATGGTGTGGCCCCATAGTAATAAGCTAACAATACACTATATAGCTTTGACTGTTATTAGTAACATAGAGACTTGCTACTACTCAATCATTCAAAATATGTCATTATCAACTTTCTCACAAACTTTCCATTAACCAAATATTTCATATATAAGTAATATTTTCACATTAAGAAAAAAAAAATCCAAACAAAGTAAGAACCACCAATATTGTAGCTTTCTACCTATTCACCAAAAGTAAAATATAAATATAAATGAGAGAAAACCTCAAATAACAAAAGACAACACGATGCATAGATACCGGTCTTGATGGATAAGTAATATACATAACGGTCTTAATGATAAGTCGCCGTAGTTACACACCTTTGGTCCATAATCTCATGGAACCAACTTTTAGTCCACATTCTTATTTAAAGAATGGCTCTTCTTTCACAAGGAAGGTTTGAATCCGAGGGCACGAGAACTATGCTATCACCTCTTTGATGACTCGTATCGAATTATAAAGTTAAAATCTTAGAAAATTGACTGTAAATTAATTTGATTAGCTTATTGAAGGTCACATTGAATTGGAAGACAACAAACTAATTAAAGAGTGTTTTAATTAGCTGGCAGTAGCTTGGTAAGGAGATCGAGGACCGCCTTGGGGGCGTATAGATGTGATTCCTCAAAGTCGCTATCGACGTTGTAATATCGAATCCACCATGCACGTGCAGATGCAATTTACAGGTAAAATGATAATGAAACAAAGGGGTCAGTCCAATCTTATTCTATGTCCCACAAAAATGTGACTCAAGTAAATGCAACAACACATTGATAGTGTAGTCTACAATTCTCAACTTCAAAGGAAGATCCTAAAAAACCAAACAAGCATTGGCCAATAGAACCAAATTTGCATGTTACAAACCATTAAAAATTTATACAATAGAGCCACAAAGTTTTTCAAAAGTTAGGAAAAATCATAAAAAAATTACATGTAGCAACGAAATAGCATCCAAAAAAACAACTATATAACTATAAAAAGCCACAAAAAATGGGTAAGAATCAAATCACACGTTACAAACTACTAAAAATTATATACAAATTATATAACAAACAGAACAACAAAAACCTATATATAATTTTTTTGTGGATAATTTTTTAGAGTTTTTTAGTGGGTTTTAATGATTTTTTGCTACTATATTTGTAGTTTTCCGTTATTTTTTAAAATAGTCACATGATATTAGTGGCTAGTAAGTGGGTCATACGTCTAATTTTATACCATCAAAAATGACATCAAAGAAAATATTAACACGAAACACTTACTTTCTAACACACACAAATTCACATTCCATTGCCCCCAAATTTTCAGCTAATTTTACTACCTATTGTCAAAAGCATGATCACACACACCATATTGAACAAGTATATAAATTAGCTAATGAACCTTATAAAAACTATAAACACCGAAAAACACAAAAATGACAAAACTCGAAAGGATATTCATTTACATCTCACTGACACTATTACTTAGTGTAGCGGTTAGATCACAAAACATAGACCAGCAGAAATGGTCTGTTGGGAATCAGTTTGGTTACGAAGGCGGGTTCTGTCTTCCCGGTCTTTGTATTCGAGGATCCGGTGGAGCCAGAGGACATTACGGCACGGACTATAACGATGGAGGAAGTCGATATTACAATGGTGTTAGGAATGGTTATAGAGAGACCATGTATTGTAAACCATTGGCTTGTTGGGGTGGCTCTTGTGGCGCGGTCCATTTGCATTTAGACAAGGGGATTTACGAGTCTCTAGTTAGCAAAAACGCGGCGAAACACGCATTAAATGTTGAGTTTAAAGACAATGTAAACATAAACAATGATATCAAGGAAGTTGCAATGGCACCACAATCTAACTAGTTACATAGTGTTTTTTTTTTATTGTAGAGTTTGTATTAAAAATAAAATGTTTATGAAAGAAGGTATAATGTAATAAGTCTCATGTGGTTTGAGATATTAGCATAAGATTCTACTTATATATGAGTAATTAGTCACTATTCAATATTCACCAAGTTGGTACTAATGTACGTATATGTCTTATTCAAATAGTAACTGTGTGTTATATATCCCACATTAATTAGAATTAGAAGAAAACAAACACTAATAAATAATATATCAGAGAGTGTTTTTATGTAGGAACTAAATATTAGAGATAATGAGATATATACAACCATTTAGTTTTCGTTAATTACTTTTAATTAAGTTCCATTCTCATAATATTAACACTTGACTTTTTTAACTAGTAGATTAGTCTCCGAATAAAATTAGGGGAATAACGAAACTTTAGTCATAAAATTTTATTTAATTATGTAACTAGATATTACACCTCGCAAGATTTTTCTAACTAATATTATATTTTTATTTATTTCGATTACATTTTCATTTTCCAAACTAGAAAAGCCTTTAATGTGTACAAGTAATTCTTCTATTTCCACCACCATGCTACTCTCTTTGCTGAAATTTGTAGAGAAAATATCAAACATTACGTTAAATCATATGATATAATTAATAAAATAAAAAGAAACTAAAACGCCTAATGTATGATAAATTGTATTAGCATCGAATTATTTTGGTAATAATTAATAACTAAAAACCAAACTAACTCATAACTCATTGACCATGTCCTAAAATAATATAAAAGTGACAAAATCCATAAAATAAGTATATATATATATACATACAAAAGAGTCTTAATAAACAAAAAGATATTTGGCCAAAGCTTTTAGGATTGATAAATAAAAAGGTTACAAGAGCGCTCCTTATATAATAAGAAGTCTAAAACAGAAAAGAGAAAATCACGATGCAACTAAACAACTAATTCCTAAGAAATAGCAACACTAAACAACTACAGCTACGTCGTCTAACTCCGAAGCTTTAGGAATACTTCTACTTGCTTTGACCAATTCCAACATACCTTCCCTCAAACTCAATTCCTCTAAATCATTGCAGTTTGCTTCTGTTCTTTTTGAATCTCTTGAACTCCAAGCATTTTTCTCAATTTGACAAATGCTTCCAACTTTAAAGGTTTTGTCATGATGTCTGCCACTTGCTCTTGAGTTTTGCAATGAACTAAATCCACCTCTTCTTCTTTCACAAGATCACGCAAAAAATGATATCTAACCTTGATGTGTTTAGTTCTTCCATGTAGAACCGGATTTTTTGACAACTTGATTGAAGAGCTGTTATCACAGAAAATTGTTACACACTCTTCATCAGCTTGACGCATATAACTAAGAGTTCTCTTCATCCAAAGGCATTGAGTCGCACAGAACGAAGCAGCAACATACTCCGCCTCCGTTGTAGAGAGAGTCACGATTGGCTGCTTCTTCGAACTCCAAGCCACCGTTGCATTGCTCATGAGAAACACATACCCAGAAGTGCTTCGCCCACTGTCTATATCACCCGCAAAATCGCTGTCTGTATAAGCTTTCATTGTCGCTTCCCCGACACTCGTATACAACAACCCCATTTGCAGCGTCCCTTTGATGTATCTCAACACTCTTTTGGCAGCGAAAAGATGAGCAGCCTTTGGTCGCATCATGAATCTGCTCAAGAAACAAGTAACGAACATAATGTCGGGTCTTGTAGTTGTTAGATACATCAAGCTACCTATCAATTGCTTGTATAATGACGGATCTGCATCATCTCCCTCCATGTCATTTGATAGCTTTGTGCCTGGAACCATCGGATTGTTAACTGGATTACAATCTTCCATTCCATACCTTGTCAATACTTCTCGAGCATATTTCTTTTGACAAAGAAAAATCCCACTCTCACTTTGATCAACTTCCACACCGAGAAAATAACACATCTTTCCCAAATCAGTCATTTCAAACTCTTTCTTCATCGAAGCTTTGAATCTTTCACACATCTCTGAATCGTTCCCCGTAAAAATTAAGTCATCCACATACAGACTTATGATGAGCACTCTTCCTCCCGACTCTTTCTTTATAAACAGTGTGTGTTCAAGCTCACATTTGTTGAAACCCTCCTTCGCAAAATATTCTTCGATTTTGCTATACCAAGCTCGTGGAGCTTGTTTGAGACCGTAGAGCGCCTTTTTAAGCTTATAAACTTTGTGTTCCTCACCAAACTTCTCATATCCCTCTGGTTGCTCTACAAACACGGTTTCTTTTAAAACCCCATGAAGAAACGCGCTCTTGACGTCTAGTTGATACACGCTCCACTTTCTCTTAGCAGCTTCAGCCATCAACATTCTGATTGTGTCCCAACGCGCCACTGGTGCAAAGACTTCATCATAATCTACTCCATGTTGTTGTGAATATCCCTTTGCGACGAGTCTAGCTTTGAACTTATCAACCTCTCCTTTTTCATTGAGTTTGGTCTTGTATACCCACTTAACCCCAATAGTCTTTACTCCCACAGGTAACTCAACAAGCTCCCACGTGTCATTACTCTCAATTGACTCAATCTCAGCATCCATTGCTTCCTGCCATTTTATTTCTGTGGCTGCCTCTCCATAAGTATACGGATCCTCTTGAGAGACATATAAGACCAAATATTGTAGTTCTTCTTCTTCATCAGTCGATGTATCTCCACGTTCATAGTCTTGTAGGTAACTCGGTGGAGCTCTGTTTCTGGGTTGAAGATGCGTCCTTGGAGCATTATTTGGTTCTGGTGCTGCGATTTCCTCTTCAACATCGGCATCAATTTCAGGATTTACTGCAGCTTCTGGATCAATATTGACCATCACGGTACCAATTTCTGCAGCAATTTCTTCTTCCTCAATTACCAACACATCCCTCGCTTCCTCATCGCTGCTCATCTCCCAATTCCACCCTTGTGCTTCGTCGAAAATCACGTCTCTGCTAACAATGACCTTTTTGTTAACAGGATCAAACATTTTGTAAGCTTTGGAGCCTTCACTTACACCCAGAAAGACACACTTCTCCCCCTTATCATCGAGCTTCACTCTTTTCTGACTTGGAACATGAGCATAACCAACACACCCGAATATTCTCAAGTACTCAACATTTGGTTTGAGCCCAGTCCAAACCTCTTGAGGAGTCTTATCTTTCACGGCTGAGGTGGGACATCTGTTTAAGATGTGGTTAGTCCAATTTGCAGCTTCCCCCCAAAACTTCTTAGGCACCCTCTTCTCAATAAGCAAGCATCTCACCATATTCATGATGGTTCTGTTTTTCCTCTCAGCTACACCATTTTGCTGAGGAGTAAAGGCTGCAGTGACTTGTCTCTTGATCCCACTAGATGCACAAAAATCGTTGAATTCCTTTGAAGTAAACTCCCCTCCTCGATCACTTCTCGGACAACCTATCTTCATCCTAGTTTCATTTTCAACCATCACTTTGAAGCTCTTAAAGAATGTGAAGGCTTCACTCTTTAATGATAGGAGATAAATCCATGTTTTCCGACTGAAATCATCAATAAAACTAAGAATGTACCTTTTCTCTCCAACGGTATTAGGCTGAATGGGTCCGCACAAGTCTGTGTGTATGAGCTGCAATTTTTCTGTTGCTCTCCGGTTTGCTTGTTTTGGAAACGTCTCCCTGTGTTGCTTTCCCTTAGCACACACCTCACATACCATATCGGTCCTCACGGACTGAGGAAGCCCTACCACCATTTGTTTCTTTGAAAGATCACTTAAACTTTGTGAGTTTAGATGACCAAATCTTTTATGCCACAAATACTGGATCTTCGTGTGATACTTTCAAACATGACGTCTCTGGTGTTTCTGCTAGAACAACAAACATTCTGTTTGTACTCATATCCGTATGTATGATCAACCCCCACTCATCGTGAAACACCTTGCAGCTTCCGTCTTTTATGAGGATTGTCAGCTTCCTCTCTTGTAATTGACCGAGACTCGGCAGATTTGTCGTTAACTGCGGTACATAATACACATTTGGAATGATGTGACTCCTCCCCTTTATGATCACCTTTACGCTTCCATGCCCTTGCACTCTTAGCTTTGAATCATTTCCCAATCTAACGGTGTGCATGAGCTTTTCATCAAGATCCGTAAACCAGCTTCGATCTCCCGTCATATGGTTTGAACAACCAGAGTCCAAGAACCATATACGATCTCTCTGCGACTTGTTTTCTTCTACAAACGCCATTAGTAATAACTCTTCTTTCTCATTTAGTTCAGCATAGTGTGCATTGTTACCCCAAGTAGGACATTCTGATTGGTAATGTCCTAGCTTGTGACATCTAAAACACTCTATAGTGGCTCTGTTACTGAGCCTGCCACGTCCTCTTCCTCTAAAGTTTCCTCTTCCTCGTCCTCTTTCTTCAAAAGAAACTTTGAGAACCTGCTCCTCTTCCATTTGTCCTCCCTTCATTCGTTGTTCATGAACTAAGAGACTGCTTTGCAGCTCATCCAAAGTAATCTTGTCCAAGTTGTTTGATTCTTCAATTGAACATACCACATAATTGAACCGCATAGTCAACGATCTCAATATCTTCTCTGAAATGGCATTCTCTGGAAGTGTATCTCCACACGTTCTCATTTTCTTTGCAATTGCAAGTGTCCTTGCAAAGAAGCTATTCACCGTCTCTCCTTCTTTCATCTGAAGCATTTCATACTCTTTACGTAACGCTTGAAGTTGAGCCCTTTTTACTTTAGTAGATCCTTCAAACTTCTGCTTCATACTCTCCCATATTTGCTTACTAGTGTCGGTATTGAGGATTGTATCAAGAATATCTCTATCGATGGATTGATAAAGAAAATTCTTGAGCTTTAAATCCTTAAGCTTCTGTTCGTCGATCACCTTTTGCTCTGCTTCAGTAGGAACGCCTCCTTCGATCCTACTTATCCCACTCTCTATGAGATCCCAATACTCCTTCGAACGAATGAAATTCTCCATCAGACGCGCCCAATGATCATAGTGACCATCAAACCGTGGAATAGATGGAACCATGAAACCTTTCGCACTGCTGCTATCTCCCATTTGAATTTCTCGTTCTCCTCTCTTTTCTTCTTCACTCGTCAACCCTCTTTTGTGATGAGGCTCTGATACCAATTCTTAATAAACAAAAAGATATTTGGCCAAAGCTTTTAGGATTGATAAATAAAAAGGTTACAAGAGCGCTCCTTATATAATAAGAAGTCTAAAACAGAAAAGAGAAAATCACGATGCAACTAAACAACTAATTCCTAAGAAATAGCAACACTAAACAACTACAGCTACGTCGTCTAACTCCGAAGCTTTAGGAATACTTCTACTTGCTTTGACCAATTCCAACAAAGAGAACTTATTACTTTTATTTATCTCCGGCGAGAAATAAACACGGTGGGATCCGACGGAGAGGCTCTGACATGGTGGAAGAAAGCGACGGAGCAAAGTACGGAGGCGATCAAAGCAAATAATCCAAATCCGAACATTAAAGAGAAACCAGCGACTATGAGATCCATCGCTGTCTGAATACTAATTATTCCCATCATCTTATAATTGATTTTTTTTTTGTTGTAAGGTTAAATAATTAATGACTAATTTGAGATTATATATGGTTTTGTGATTTTAAAGAAACTAAAGAAAGTAACAGAATGTATATTTTTGCAATTTTTTTCTTGGGAGTGGTGAAAGTTGCATTATTGCCACGTTGCGTGATAATTTTTGATTTTACGACACCTAACTAAACAACTCAAACTAATTTATTTATAACAAAAAAAAAACTCAAACTAATTTATTTACAAATAGTAGTACTAGCTATAGTTTTTTTCTTGCTAATGAATTTGCTCAAAATTTTTATGTTCTTTACTTACGTTGATATATAATAATTTTTACGTGGATAAAAAACTCATTTCTTTCCAAAAAATTAAAATAGTTTTTTACATGTCTTACCAATGGCAAGTAGCTAAAATTCATCACATGTACACACACACACAAACCAAAAAACTTCAATACAAAAAGCAAAAAACCAATGGTTAAGTAACAAAAGAAGGATCTTAAGAATAAGAAAACATTACAAAATGAACAAGAAGACAAGCTTTAGAGATGTTTTCTCCATTTAATATCTTGAAATATTTTCTTCTTTATTTTTGATTTGTACAAGTTATGAATATTAGAAGTTAATTTGACTTCTTTTATAGAATAAAGTTTTAAAAGGAAAATAATAGAACACAAATATTTTAATTGAAGATTATACCAAGTTTAGTTAGATAATATTTTGACTACAAATTTTATAGTCCTACTTGAGATATAAAACAAAAAGTTGACTTGAGATTAATCTTATGTATACACATTAGTACACAACATAATTAATAGTGTGTTATACACACAAATCACTTTACACTTTGATGCTTGATGAACCTAACCAAACAATGCTTTCACAATTACTTGCCTCGAGACAAAAGCTTTATGTTATTATTTAGAAGAAATCTAAAAACATATATCAAACATGAATACATATTTGAAACATGTTTAAGACCTTAACAACTTAAGATTGTATTAAAAAAAAAATTAAACTGAAAATCACTTTGTTTCTCTCTGTCTAATCCACTTAACACTCACAGAAACATGTTCCAAAATTACAATTAACAATCTTGCATCCCTTAGGACAGTATTGGATACATTCACTGTCTTTACGACAAGACGAATTGGTCTCATGAGCATCCATTATAGGTTCTATTGGTGGCAAACAGTTACAGTTATTCTTTCCACCGGGACATTGGCCGCCGATACAATTCACTTCTACTTTCGCCATCTCTCTTGCATCAACCAAAGATGAACCTTCACAAAGAAAACACACCACAAAACTTCAAAACAAGACCAAAAGCATTAAAAAAAAACTAATGTAGCAAAGAAGAACTTATCATAGCTAGAAAAAGTATACAAAATGCTATGACTATCATGAAGCAGAACAAGAAGACAAGCTTTAGAGATGTTTTCTCCATTGCTGTTTTGTAGCTTCTTTAGTTTTGATTGTATACTTTTATATAGAAGAAAGTTTAAAGGTAACAAATCTTTTGTTTGAAGGCTTTACCAAGTAGAGTCATATACTATTTGAATACAAATTTGTATTAGCCCAATTTTTAGGAAATCACTTTATAATTGGTTGATTTCTTGTTATACATTGCTAGAAATTAATACAATATATATGAGTATAACATGTTACAAATGGCTAATTCTACTGCCAATAGAGACAACAGTTTTAGTAAATCAATAGACTTTCTCTTACCTTAAACAAAAAGCCAAAGCAAAGAATGAAAAGAAACAGCACATAAGGTACATCCCAAAAATTGGTACGCGTATCGAGTTCGTGCCAGTCTTATCGAAAGTGGAATGGTCCTCCGGTTCAACATCAGTTTCAGGTTCTTTCATCTTCCTGCTCAGAATAGAGAAAAAAACAACATAAGATTAGTACAAAGAGAGGCTCTAGTTTCTGTATTATTCTTATGAAGAAACAAGTCTTGAAGTGATTACACTACATAAGAATATTGTGTTTCTCTTAGGCGAGAAAAGAATACCTGCCTGGAGACATTCAGAAACTGCCTCTTTTCCGACACTATCTTCGTAAAAAGACAGCTCTTTTACCTCAGCATAAGGTTCATGTCTTTTATACTTATTTTCTGCTGAGCATTGGTTCACTCTTAGTTTTTCATTTTGCTTCACCAAAGAATATAGCTGCAAAAAAAGACATTAAAAGTTCAGCTTTTGTATCCCTTTTGCTTTTACAAAGAGTAAAAGAAAGTAGTCACATAGCCGAAAATACCTGTTCTTGTATACGTTCCCTTTCACTGGCTAATTGCATCACCATATCCATCAAAAGCTTGTTCCTCGTAGTTATTTCTCGTGCATTTTTCTCTCTTTCGTCGTTAGCTAGATCCAAAGATGCTTCCAAGGATTTGGCTCTTTGCCTCAAAAGGGTAACTTCTTTGTTAAGCTCAGAGTTTGTAGTAGATATCGCAATGCATTGCTCTTCAACTGTTTCGGTTCTACTCTCAGCTTTAGATGCTTTAGATTTGAGATCTTCGATTAACGTCTCCATGTCCCATATCGCTGAGTACAACATGTTCTGCTGCTCTTGACTTGCTTCTGATAATACCTTTGAGTTTTGTAATTGAACTTCTAATTCCCTGACTTGCTTCTCGAGCGAGTTCATTTTCTTGGTGTTTTTATCATCACCATCTTTGAGAAAACTTAGTTCCTCGGTAAGTTCAAGATTTGCGTCATCTAGCTCTTTGATCTTAGCTTCTCCACTCTCAGCTCTGCTTTCGGCTTCGAAAAGAGTTTCTTTGATGGACTCATTTGCATTCTCCATCTCAGCAAGATGTACAAGAACTTCTTGTTTAGAGGCGTTGACGCTTTTTAACTCAAGCTCGGTATCTCTCAGCTTTTGTTCAATTGACTTCAAACTATCCTTCAAAGTAAAAACTTCTGAAACCAACTCTTTACTTTCTGCAATGTTTCCTTCAAGCTTTTGCAAAAGAAGATCTTTCGCTTCAAGTTGTGTAAAGCAGTCTTTAAGCTTAGCCTTAAGTTCGGATTCACGTTGAGCTGAAATGTTCTGACTAAACTGGATAATCTGAAGACGGCCAACAAGTTCCTTTGAGATACCCATTAACACCTCGGAAGAATTATCCGCCTCCAAGAACCGTCCCCATATAAACTCTGACGCTTCTTCCATCCGAGAAGATACCTCTTCGGTGTAGTGTAGCTTGAGTTTCAGCTGTTCTTCATTTTGCTGAGACTCTATTAACTTCTTCTCAAGCTCTATCTCTCTTGACAATGACTTCTCAAGAATCCTCAGAGCGTTTTTATGCCTTAAATCCGATGGTCTCACCGCATAGTTCTGTCTTAAATCTTGACTGTTTCCTGAAAACCCCACTGATTCGTCGTTTTCACCTGCCATGCCAACATGTTTTCTCAATAACAACCAGAAGGTAAAGAGATCCAAACCGAAAAAGCTATATATCAAAAGGTATTACTTGTGCCATTTCTTATGTAATGAAGTGTTCTTCGTAGTTGAGATAATTGCAAAGTGATCTCCGAGACTTGTCCTCTAGATTGCTTCAAGGACTCTGCAGATTCACTCAATTTTCCTTCCATAACAATATAGTTTGCGTGTTGGCAAGTAGATAACCTATAAGAAATGTCGACTATTTGGGCTTCAAGCTCGTCCAAAACCTCGTCCACCTCCTTTACCTCGGACTCCAATATACCGCACAAAAGATCAAAAGTCAAAGCTTTTTCGAAAGATGATGAGGAAGAATCAAGTGTCCCCATCCCTTCAAGATCATTGTCCCAAGCCAAAAGGTGCATAAGGAGAACATGAAGGTTCAATAGCTTTTCGCAAGTGTAAGCTGATTCTATCTCTAGTTTCGACAATATCTTCCACATCTCATATGTTTCTTCCTCCTCCACATTCGTACTACACAAGGCTTCACCGTGATTAGACATTTCATCGCCAATACTTTCCTCCATTCTCGGCCTAGAAATCAAAACTTCAAAGCTTAGCTATACGAAATGAACAATCTAATCGGTAAAAAAATGTAAACCAAAACAAATACATTGCGAGTTTGTGACTAATGACTATATAGGAAAGTGTATACTCGAGTAAATGCGCTATCTTTCTAATGGATTTATTGCCTACTCTTACCACATTTCTTCTCTCGAGCAAGTTAAGACCATATCTCTCTCTCTCTCTCGCGCACACTACAATGACTAAAAACCCTCAAGTCCTAATAGCGGTTAAAGCGAATAAGGAAACTTAATCACATAATTGAAAAAAAAGTGTTATCAACATAACAGATTACATTTTGGACAAAAAAAAACTTATAATGCAAAGAGAATTCAAAACATGACAAGTGAGTTTCTTTTTATTACATTTAACCTGTCCAGAGAGTGTTATGTTGCTACATACTTAAAAACCCTAAACAACTTTTAACTAATTTCTGAAATTTACTACCACAAAGATTCGAACTTTATCATGAAAGATCAAAAATTCAACAAAACAGGACAAAACCCATTTACTTGGAACAGAAAAGACAGAGAGTTACGAAAGTCATTACAAGATCTGTGAGGAAAAAACCTTACCGATTATAATCTCCGATTCGATGAATAAATCCGATTAGAAAAAATAAAAAAAACAGAGACTTTTTTCTCGCCGATATGATTATGCTAAAATGCGCATGATAGTTTTAAGTTGCGAAGGGGTCGTGCGCACGTTAGCTGAGAGCTTTGTGGTGGATATTGAGTTAATTTGCCTATTGGTTTAGTTGTTACAACAATAATATATGCCAAATTTTAAACTTTTTCAAAAAAAAATTGATTTAGCATATATTCGTTTTTAACGTGTAGATAACATGACGCATTTAAGATTATGATTTTTTATACAAACAGTAATATTTTGTGTTATTATAATGCAAAAATTGGGTGATTAATTATTCCACGTCATGAAGAAAAAAAATACCAAAACCAGTTTTATTAATTTGATTTTTTTTGGTCAAACACCAATACCAGTTTTGTTATATACACTTTTTGTTCCTAATTATTGAATGTTAATGTTTTGGATAATGGTATTTATAATTTGATTGCATGATCATGTTAATCTTCTAGTTTAATTTACGTAGAAACAATAATTTACGTCATGTTTTTAAGAAGGAAAAAGTGTATTTGTAAAGACATTTTATACATTCTATCTCTCTTTGCTATCTTTATTTTTGTTATTTTTTTTTTTAATTAATTGTTGGTCAAAGACCTCTCCAACTTATGCAATAGGACGGAGATGATTTAGTGATTTGTACACGTTGAGAATTGCGGTTAAACAAAATGTTTAATAGTTAAGGGATTTTAAAATAGAACAATAAAAGGTTAAATATTTAGGGAATTTAAAATAGAAAATGGTAAAGTGAAATATGTTAGCTGTGAGGTTGCATTATTATAATGTTTTTCGTATGTTTATGTCTTTGAAAATTTTGAAAGTCCCAAGGCCAACTAATAATAACCTCTCGATCCTCGTGTTAATAACTACACTCTTTACTTTATTTTCTACTAAAATAATATTTTGTTTAATCATTTTCCTCCACTAGCTAATACATTTACATTTGTTCATGACTACTGACTAGAATAAACAAACAATTTACCCCTAAATGATCATTTACCTAGTCTATAAACTACACCATTTGACCATTAATGATTGGTTTAGATGAAAGTTCCAAGGATGGAATTGTTTTCATATTTTAAATAAACTATTAACATTATATTTCTATTTTTGTTGATTTTTAAATATTTGTTTATTATAGTTTTTAATTTTTTTTATTAACAACTAAACACAACCCATCTGAGACCTAAAGCAACTTTATTTCAATAAATATATATATCTTGCTTAACAAAAACAAATTATGTTAAAAATGGTTTGACAAATACTAGATAGTTTTAAAAATTCAGATTTGGATTATATGGCTAACCAAGACGTACGAGTTAATTATAGGGGAAATTAGGTGTAGTGTCATTTTTTGAAAGTTAATTAAGTAAATAAATGGGATGTTCTATTCATAGGTAGAATTACTTTTGGGCCCCCAATCTAACAAAATGTGTTTTGCTTGCAAATTATTTTGTTTATGGGGTTGCTGGAATTTTCTGACACAAGACCTCTCTCTCCTGTCAAATCACTTTTGATTTACATCTTTATCCTATTTATTATAGTTACAAATATATCATATGAAATATTTCTAAAATAGTCATCTATTTATTATAGTTACAAATATATCTTATGAACTAGTCACCTAAATAGTCACCTATAATTCCACACCGTTTTCCTTTTGTTTTAACATTCACATGAAATTTCCCTTTGTTAAATTTGTGGTTTATAAATAGTCACCTATAAATAAATAATAGTTTGTTTATAAATACTCACCTATTTATTATAGTTACAAATATATCATATGAAATATTTCTAAAATAGTCATCTATTTATTATAGTTACAAATATATCATGTGAACTAGTCTATCATAAATAAATTTCCGTTCAAAATTGTGGTTTATAAATAGTAACATATAAATAAATAATAGTTTGTTTATAAATACTCACCTATTTATTATAGTTACAAATATATCATATGGAATATTTCTAAAATAGTCATTTATTTATTATAGTTACAAATATATCATATGAAATATTTCTAAAATAGTCATCTATTTCAACCGTATAGGGTAAAGGGTTTAGGGTATATTGTATATGGTATAGGGTTTAGGGTATATTGTATATGGTATAGGGTTTAGGTTTTAGATTTTAGGGTTTAGAGTTTAGGTTTTAGGTTTTGGGTTTACCTTTTAAAAATAATAATCACCTATTTAGTTCAAAATTGTGGTTTATAAATAGTCACCTATAAATAAATAATAGTTTGTTTATAAATAATCACCTATTTATTATAGTTAGAAATATATCATATGAAATATTTCTAAAATCGTCATCAATCACCATCAATTTTTAAAATCTGGTTTTTAAATAGTCACATAAACATTAAATAGTTGGTTTATAAATAATCATCTATATTGTTCTAAATAGTCGTTTATCAAACTGCTTATGCTAAGTTTATTGAGAATAATTTATCAAGTTAATAATTTATCAAGTTAATAGATAAATATTATCAATTTATCAAATAACCAATATTTATCAAGTTTATTCAGATTTTCGAATCTTTTCAGTGACAAAATAGATTGAGGGTACGTAGTTTGGTATTAAAAAAAAATTATACTCTCTCTCTTAATATTTTTGCTAATTAATCTACTACTTTGTCATTCCACCCAATTTATACCTCAATAGATAATATTCACCTAAATCGTCCATAATTTTATTTCAACAAAAAAAAAAGTTGTCTAAGACGACATAATGTAACAACTTGAATATCTAATTAAACTAAAAACTAAATAGTATGCTATATATATATACTGTCCAATATTGACATATTCTTTTTTATCGAATTATTATTATATATGCTATGAATCTTAAAGTAAGTCTTAGAGCATCTCCAATATCCACCTCTAGTAAAGTGATTTTTCTTCAATGTATTCTTCTATAACAGAGTTACCTCTATTATAATGAAAAATATAGAGAAATCATACTTTTGCCTCTATGAATAAAGTGAAAATTTACTTTTCTTTATGTTTTCCTCTATAATAGAGATAATTTTATTTGACGTATGGTTAGGTTCCATTTATATATTTGGTGGAATCTGTATATTTTATATATATAATAAAATATAGAAAATTATTTCTATAATAGAGATAGAGGTGGACATCGGAGGAGATGGTCTTCGCACTACCGTTTATAACTAGATTTGAGCTGCAAAATTATTCTTTAGTAAAAGCAAATAGTCAAAAGACAAGAAAATAGCTTTTATATTAATAAATCTCCAAGAAACCGTACATGAGAAAAAAAGTTGTTTAAGAATTACCTAAGATTTAGTACAAAATCCAAAACATTGAACATGAAACCAATAATTGTCACTAATTGTAATGATTATTCGCAAACATTGTACCACAAAGTATTATATAAACACTGAGCAATGTCAAAGATTAACCTATATAGTATATATATAATGATTCGAATATTGAAACTTGAACTTATTCAACATTGAAACTAGTTGATAAAGGCATTGCACATGACTAACGAAAAATAAGTATGTCAAACATTTAAAGTCATAATAATAATAATAATAATAATAATAATAATAATAATAATAATAATAAAAAAAAAAAAAAATAATAGTAATATAAAAAACATTGAGTTACATGGCCAAGCTATAGAGATTATTATATTTTCATTCTAAACTATGTAATTTTTACATGTAGTTATGTTTTGCTTCAATGTTACCCCATTTTGGAGTGAAAAATAGTGTAGCCTCTTTTTAACTCTAATTTTGAAATGAAAATGAAAAGAAGTTGGAATTTTGTTTAATCTAAAATAGAATTTGAAAAAATGAAAGTTGGAGATGTTAGAATTACAAAGCTACACCATTTGAATTACATTTTACAAAACTACACCATTTCAAAATAATTTCACAAAACTACACTTAAACACTAAAAATTAAATTCAAATAAATCCTACCCACACAATCCTAGCCCCTTAATACTATACCCTAAACACTAATTAGCGAATCCAAATGAAAAGATTTTAATTTTGATAATTTTTTAAAGGTAAATCAAACTTTTAAAATTTTGAAAATGTGTAAATATGTGAAAAAATTGAATTAGGTAGAGTTTTGTAAAAAAAAGAAAGAAAGGATGTAGTTTTGTGAATTCCTCTACTTGCTATGCATAAAGTAATAAAATAAGCTTTTGATGAATTTTGAGAAATATTCCACCAGACAAAACCTAATTCATTAATTATATAAACAAGAAAATAAACCATGAAAGCCTGTTAGTCAAGATAGTTAAAAAGCAGAGAATAAAATAACCTCAAAATGATTTTGACAAAAAAAATAAATAATAATAACATCAAAATGAAAGTTGTCACTGTCAGACGATTGCTAAATTGCAATAATTACTTAGTTAAACCTTGTTAACATATTTAATTAAGAGAAATTTTTTAGAATATTACCGAAATAAGCTTTTGTATCGAAAATACCTTTACAAAGTTTTTTAACAAAAATATCATTAAAATATTTTTATATCAAAAATACCATAAAATAATAGTTTATAAAAATACCACAAATACAAAAAATGAATATTTACGTTTTTAGTTTTTTTTCCATTTGTTATATAGTGTTTATAGTATAGTTTGGAAGTGTATAATTTTGATAGTTTTGGGTGTTATTTTGAAAATTTAAAATTTGTGGTATTTATGAAAAAAAATTTAAAAGTATTTGTAAAACTTTCGATGAATTAACTGTGTGTTAAAAAAAAACTTTATTTAGTACTATTCTAGAGAATTGCTCTTTGATTAACTAATCAAATTTAAAATTAACCTGCAAATTAAAATTGCTTGGATACTTTGGCTATGGCGGTGCCTATGTTTAATGATCAAAAAGCTCTGTTTTTTATGCAAGCGTGGGCTTAAATCCATAACCTTTTTGAGATTTTCTTTTCCTTCTCCGTTCTAAAAAGCCACTCTTGTGCTCTCTCTCTCTGGAGCGTAAGAACAGAGAAAAGTTGTGATTTTTTATCTGACCCAAAAGACCCATTTCAATAAAGCTATTCTTGCTCATGAAATTGAGGTTTTGTACAGTAAAGTGGCACAGATTCTGAAAATGGGTATCTTTCTCTTGTCTCTTTTACATCGATTTCTTGCTTAAATCTGGTTTAGCTATAGGGTTCTTCAAAGGCTGTATTTCTCTTAAAGCTTGATCCTTTTTTGACTTTTCCGTTGACTAATTCTTAGCTTTCTCTTGTGCCTTAACTACATCTTGTGCCTTAACTACATCTCTTAAGACTAAAGTGATTGTCTTTTGTGTAGAAAGTTAGTGACTTTGAGTAGTGTTTTGTTCATTAGAAGAGAGAGAGAGATGGGTATGAGTGAGAAAGATGAGTTTTCAGCTGAAAAGAGAGATCTTGATAGTACTTTGAACTACGATTCGGCTAATAACCCGCCTTTAGATTGGAGAATCTCTGGTTCTAATCCTGTCTCTGCACCAATTGATTCATACCCTTCAGAGAATCTTTGGTATGATCACATGAATGTTCAGGCTATTGGTGGTTATAGCGGTTTCAATGCCTCGTCTTCTTCTTCTTCATCATTTTGTGGTAGTAACATCGATAGATCGCTTGAAATGGGTTGGAGTATGCATAGCTTGTTGCCTCCTAAAGGCAACGGTATGTTCTTGCCGAATTCTAGTAGCTTCTTGCCTCCTAGCATAGCTCAGTTTCCGGCTGATTCGGGGTTTATAGAGCGTGCGGCGAGGTTTTCTCTGTTTAGCGGTGGGAGTTTTGGTGGTGATATGGTGAGTCATCAACCACTTGTGAATCCGGAGTCGGTTGGTTTGTTTCTTCAAAGTGGTGGAACTATGCAAAGACAGTGCACAAGCAATTTTGGCGAAGCTCCCAATGATGCTTCTACGGGGATGGAAGCACAGAATGATGTGGCTAAACCGAATGTTCAAGGGTCGGGTAATGTATCGGAGGATTCTCGGTCTAGTGGTGGTAATAATGGCGAGAAAGGTGGTGAAACCTCTTCGAAAGGTTTTGACTCGAAGAAAAGGAAAAGAAATGGGCAGGTGAAGATCTTGAAGTTACTCATATTTAGTTCTTTACTTCTTTAGGACGGTTCATATTTCATTTTCAACGTTTTGTAATATTTCGGTTTGTAGAATTCTGAAGCTGATCAATCACAGAGATCCGAGGAAGAACCAGACAACAATGGCGATAAAAAGATGAACGATGAGCAAAGAAGTCCACATTCGCCTGGCAACAAAACGAACAGCGGGAAACAACAGCAACAGGGAAAACAAACTTCTGATCCTCCGAAAGATGGATACATTCACGTACGGGCACGAAGAGGCCAGGCCACCAATAGCCACAGTCTTGCGGAAAGAGTACAGTTTACGAAACTTTGTGGAGTTTCAATAGAAGCTATTCTCATGTGGTGTTTTTGATCTAACTAACTTTGTGGTTTATAGGTGAGGAGAGAAAAAATAAGTGAAAGGATGAAGTTTCTTCAAGATCTTGTACCGGGTTGTAACAAAGTAAGAGTCTTTTAAGTTCTGATGAAATGTTAATACATAGAAAGGCGAAACAAAGCTAACACAGAAAATGGATCCATGTGTGTGTAGGTGACAGGGAAGGCAGTGATGCTTGATGAAATCATTAACTATGTACAATCGTTACAACGCCAAGTCGAGGTATGGAGATTCCCTTATTAGAAACCTATGTCCTTTTGTATTTGCTTCATTGTCATCAGTTTTGCTTCTCTTATTGTTTGAAACAGTTTTTATCGATGAAACTAGCGACAGTGAACCCGCAAATAGACTTTAACCTTGAAGGTCTTCTTGCAAAAGATGTAAGAGAACTCTCTCAAAACTCTCTCCTTGCTATCGTCACAAGCCATCTTAATGAATCATTTCTCTACATACACATAGGCACTTCAACTACGAGCTGGTTCATCATCTACAACGCCTTTTCAACAAAATATGTCGATGGTTTATCCTCCTTTACCACATGGATTCATGCAACAGACCCTTTCAAACATAGGAAGAACCGTTAGCTCTCCTTTGAACGGTGCTGGATTCAAGCGACAGGTACACGCGTATACAGGTCTCTGGCAAAAACCGAACAAACCCGAGCTTTATGAATCTGATTCTTGTCTTGTTTGGGTTTGTGAAAAATAGGAAACAAGTGTATGGGAAGGTGATTTGCAAAATGTGATAAACATAAACTATGGAGCTAATGATGTAACACCTGAGAATCAACAAGAATCTACAGGTGCAAACATGAAGGTTGAGCCATGAATTTGTGTTCTTTTGTTTTTTTTAGTCATATAATTATTATAATTATTGTAATCCTCATTTTATTAAAAAAAGTTAATAATGTATGTACTATATATATTATAAATAAGATACTTGTACTACTATTACTAAGCATTTAACTGGCCCTTGTATACACTACAAGTGCTGCTACATGTAGCAAAAGACTCTGAAGAACACACTTGGTCTTGTTTCAGAGAAGAAGTTGGGACGCAAGTACTTAGTCCAAGAACATGTTCATTATCAATGTAAGAAGCTAAGAGACAACACATAGAAGTAAAACCAACATCTCATCAAATAGCATAGTTATAAATTCAAAATGGTAATTACAGTCACTTTATCTCATTCCACAATTTCAACATGAAGATGCATAATTAGTTGCAAGTATAATGTTATCTATAATCTGTAAAGAAAAATAACCTTACATGACAGATCAAAATTTGAATGTCTACTTGAAAGACTATAAATAGTACTCTTTTCTCCCTGAAACTGAATCTTCTTTGTAACTTTCTGTCAGTCTTATGAGAAACTTCAAGAAGCATTTTTCGATACTCCGATCCAACGCCTTGTCTAATGCCAAGGTTAGAAAACACTCTTTATTCTCTGTTATATACAAGTAACCTTTAAGCCCACCACCTCTGAGCTGACTTTAGAGCCATCAACATTCCATTCCTCATTGCAAAGAATCATCTTACCCTTTGATTAATGTGGCTTATTACATTGGGCATGAAGAAGCATCAGCTTACTCTGCCATGAAATGTTAGAGCTTTGGAGGAGCTTCTAACATGGAAGTAACCTCTGAGTTTGCTCGCAACTTAGTTGAAGAAGTATGGAGACCGTAGAACCTCCCTAAGATCAAAGTCGCCACGTTCTGGTAATGGCGGAAAACATAGGCCTGGGAAAGACTTCTGGAAACTCTCCAACAACTACACAATACAAATATAAAAACCATTCGTCACGAATTTAGTTATAAGGAAATGTAGATAAAGAATGTAGTCTTGGTGATTGTATGCTCAGTGAGAGATGTAATCAGCAAATTCGCTTACGTTTTCTAAGATTGGTTTTTCGTAGAGCTCGACAAACTTCTCTCTGAGTATTTTGTTCATTGTGTCAACATCAGAGGCATGCGTCCAGAATGAGTCATGTACACCTACAAATCAGAAGTCGGATTTATAGGTAAAGAAGATGCAGAAAATAAATAACAGTGAATGGGAAGGCTAGAGCTTACCTGCAAAACTCAAACCGGCCCTGTTGCAAGCAACCGCTGTCATCATCATGTGAGATCCGTCAAGTGAATGTATAAAATTGGGGGAGAAAGCTGTCATCTGCTTCCTCGCCTGGACCTGAACCACGAATATGCGCAGAAAGATGAGTACGTATCAAGATTGTGTCGAGTTGTATATCCAATATATGGAAACTATGGAGAAACGTTATAGTGAATTTAAAAATTTGGTTGAGTTACCTTTTCAGTCTCTCGTTGTAGCGTCAACACTTGAAGGGTAGTCTTAACCTGTAAACAATGACGCCTCTCAATTACAGTGAGATTTAAAGAGAGTAACTGATCTGTTTTTCTTCAGCTGATCATTTGTGCTTGTTCGTGTATTAAAGAAGTTAAAAGAGGCATTACCAAGTGTCTTCCAGGCTTTCGATAGGGTTGTACAACTGGAAGTCCAAGAGGAGTCGTCCAACAAACCGCTTTGTTTTGTGAAGCTATTATCTGCCAACCACCACAGAAAACATCTCTCAATGTTACAACCACTTGTCAAGTGAAGGTTCTTTAGAAACTTGTGAATCTTAAGCACAGGCCTCGACGAAAGTAACACGGATACAAGAACTGACCTTTGCACATTCACCAAACCAGGTTTTGATGGCTCTAGCAGCTTCAAACATCTCCTCCAATGCTTTCAAAGTGATCTAGAAACAGAACCAAACAGGAGTTAGAAAAACGCATAACAACAGAAAGGAAAGCATATCGTTGCCAAAACCAAGCATACATGTATATTATCGTTTCCTTACTCTTGCTGCGTAACAAGCTGCATGAAAAATTTGTGTGTCGTCCCCAAAGACGCCGCGTTCTTTCAACCTCTTCTTGATTTGGTCACGTGCGCCGCTATAAGTAACACCATACACTGATGTCATGACAGTCTGTTTTACCAGCTTCCTATCAACCTAAAGGAATTTCATCAGAAAGTAGTGTTGTCAGAAAGTATGTTCATAAACAAGTCTTAAAGCGAAAACTTATTAGTAGTACATCAGATCAGTACATGGTGGTAGGATAAAAAAAATGGTTGTCAGGTAATAAGTTGGCAAAAGGTGACCCAATTTAACAAGCAAGGGATGTCCAAAACCTGGTCAAGCAAGAGCTTAGCAATTCTGGCATTTGGAGACGTTTCAGGATCTTCCTCAGCTTCTTGCCGCATGATCTCGAGAACCCTGATTAAAATTTAAACAAGATAAAAAGTCTGTCTGATTGTAGTGTAACTGTAGCCAGAGAGATAAGAAGATAGAGAGAGACAGACAAGCACCTAGCAGCGATGCCTGCATAAACATCGGCCGGCTTTTCACCTGTGACAAGGTTTACAGCAGCTGCTCCCAACTATGAACAGAACCGATTGTAACAAACGAATCAGAGAGCCTCGAGAAGAAATATATTTCTCTAAGTATGAAAAGAAGTGTAAACATAAAATACTAATGGCATACCTGATCCCTCCCAAGAGCAGCATAATGTTGTAAACCATTACATGAACCATCCTAACAATAAAGATTAACACAGAGAGTGAAGATTATTTACTTAAAAAGCATAGATGATGATAATTTCAAAGTAACAAAGTCGCCTCTGTAATTTTAATTTCACTGGAATGTAACAAATATTGTTTATGTTCAAGCATTACACAAGAAAACATTGTGATATGAAACATTTGTCTAACTCACGCCAACATTTTTTACTACTGATGATACAATTCAGCGAGAGTACCTGGTGGATAGGGATATGAGATATAGCTGCTTCAGGAGAGGGGCTTCTCAAGGCTTCTGAAAGGCTAATGCAAGCAGCTAAACATTGAAAGGGATCCTCTGCATCAAGCCACCATCTTTTTCCTTCAAGAGGTCTATCAGAAGAATCAAAAATATCTTCTAGGTGACTTTCGGTAAATGCAACACGATCCTCATAGGCAAACTTATCAACACCACCAGCATATAAGTTTGCAATATGTATCTTCAGCCACCGCAATCCTGATTCCCCAAGAGGTTTTCCTTCACAGAACTCAAGGATGCCTCTGCAGAGATCAGACCCAAGATGGTTAAGGTATGGATGCATGGGATACGCTCTGCCACGAAAGTCGACATTGTGAGGGTAGTAGAAACCTTCCTCGTCCTTCATTTTACGTGCCACCTGCTCAATCAAACAAAGTACAATTACGTTCTCGTAAATCAGAGCATCAAGAAGGAGTGGAACAAGGTCTCTTCTCTTACCTCGAGTTTGAGCTCTATATCACACCTTTGTGAATGTCTCTCGCTGTTTTCTTTTTTTGCTTCCTTTGATTTCCATTTCCATTGCTTTACTTCTTCCTGGTCTTCACTGTCGGGCTTCTCTGGTACCGGTACCTTTTAGAGTTTAGAGGTGAGCAAAATTTCAAATGAGACTCAATTTGTACAAGAAAAGTAGGAACAAAGATTACTTCCTTTACTGAAAAACGATGTCAAGAGAAGGGTGAAAGACCGAGAAATAGTGAAAAAGGAAACATAGAGAGAAAGAGATCTCACATCTTCACGGTCAACCAGACCACCAAGACGACCTCCATTTGCCCAGATTCTGTCAACCAAACTTAAAACCTTTTTGTTTATTTTCCATTTGGTGTTGCCCAGAGTATCTAATGCCTGATTAAACAAAAGGAATCACATGATTTTCTCTATTGATAATACAAGCCCAACAAATGGTTAAGCTTAAGAAACATTAACTCGTAATATAGGTAAAGAAACTCAGACCTCAAATACTGGCTCGAGTTGTTCCTTGGGAGTTTTTTTAATTACCATCCGTTGTTGTTTAGCTCCATGTGTTCTCATGATGTAAGAAGGCAAGAAAAAGTGTGCCCCTTGATCATACCTGCAAAATATTGTCAATTTACATAGCAATTTTAGGAACCTAATAGAAGCAAACCATAGGTATCCCTTGTATGAGATGATTTTTCAGGATACACCATGACTGCTACACAATATGAGTCCTAAATTCCCGGTGAAAAAAATTCATACCCTGTCCAGTTCAGGGGAGGTATTAACATTGGCAAGTAGGGAATGACCATATGCCTAGCCTGTTTAAACATAGGAAAATAGTGAGAAAAGAGTAGAGAGACTATTGCGTACTCAAACCAATATACCTTGATGTACAGTGGTAAAAGATTGTCCAAAACACAGACATCACAAAGATAGTAAGATACATGACTGATATCAGATAATAGAACAGGAAAAACATAGTCCAAAATTCTGCTTACTGATTTGTCAAGGCCCTTTTGGACTAGAGGATCACATTCGATGCAACCATATCTTCTACTACATTTTCTGAGGAATATACAATAAAAAAACTTAAATAAGTAGCAGGGACAGAGACAGGTTCATGCAAATCAACATAAATTAGAATCACAAGACACTTACGTATGTTCTAATGTAACATTTCTGAAAGATTGCGTAAAAGCAGGTCTGATATCAGGTGGACCATCATCAAACTGTTCGGCTGGAGATTGAATATAAGCATTTTCCATCAATAGCTGAATCAAACGTGCACCAACCTAACAAGGGCAAGCGAAAAGAGACAATGACGATAAGAATTATTACAAAGCGTTTCTGCATTAACAAGCGCTTATAAGATAATAAACAAACCTTAGCTTGGGCCTCTTGACCCCATGCTTTGAATGTGTCATTTGCCTTCACTATTCCTCTTACTTGCCTAACCTTATGCTTTTTCAACAGCGAATCAACTTGTCTCCTCAGCTTATGAGTCTCTTTGGTCACAGCCTCTCCTGAAACATGCACAGCTTCTTCTGACTCATCGTTCACCGCTGTGTTCTTTCTCTTCTTAGTTTTCTGCAAAAAGCTATTGATCCTAGCCTAAATCCACACAAACACACACAACATTAAACCAATCTATACTCCATAACAATTTCTACTCAAATGTCACATTATCATATTCTATACCCACCTCCTGCTCAATGGCTTCACCGATCTGAGTGGCGGCGTTAACTACTTTAACAGTGCCAACGCCTTCAGCGTTTGTCATAAGCAAACCCATCATCTTATGCATAGTGATAACAGCCATCATATCAGCAGGCAACTGCTCCATAAAAGTAGCATAAGGTATCTTCCCTTTCTTGATTTTGAAAGCATCGAGATCAGCTTGTATCGCGTTTCGCAGCGGCTCGAACCAGCCTAGAAACAAAGACTTGACATAAGGCAGATTAGGAGCTAGCTTCTGCTCACACATATCCTCTAGAATCTCTCTACACTCTTTAGCAGCTCTCTCCCACTCTTCGGTCTCTAGCTTAACTTGTCTCTGCTTAAGCATTTTATACTTTTGTATTCCCATCCCAGCAACGATTTTCTTAGGCTGTTTCGCTAAAAGTCTCGCTTTTCTTCGGATTCTCTCTGTCTCTTTCTCCATTTCGCTAATCAATTCGTTGACTTCTTCAGAATCTTCATCGTTTTCATTCGAATCTATGGCTTGAGTAGCTGTTGCGTAGGTTTTGAAGGTGTAGTGTTGACTATGGCGATTCGAGCTTAATCTCTCGAATTCGTTAACTGGGTTTGTATATAATCTCTTTGTAACATTGCCCAGATCGATGGATTTGATTATATTGCATTGAGGAATAGAGATGGAGATTGAATCGGAGAAAAACTTGACCTTTCTCGAAGAAGCTCTGATCAAAATGCTTCTCCACATTTCAATGGTCTTTGTGATTGCAGAAGATAAAGAGCACGAGAGAGAGAGAGCAATAGAGTGTAAGCATGTAATTCAAAAACACCTGATTTTGGAAGAAGAGAAGAGAAGAGAAGAGAAGAGAGAGAGATCTGGAGAGGGAGAGAGAGAGAGGCCGTGAAAGTTCAGCCGCCGAAATAAACCCTTCGTTAAACCCTTTTTCTCGAACTTTGTGTGCTTAATCCCAAAGCTTATATTACGTTATTTAAATAAATATTATGTTGAAATAAAAAACAACAAATCAGAGTGGCGCAGCGGAAGCGTGGTGGGCCCATAACCCACAGGTCCCAGGATCGAAACCTGGCTCTGATAAATTATTTTTTGTTTTTCTTTTTTGTATTGGGCCTTAAAACCCTAAATATAAGCCCATACTTTTTTCTAAATACAGCCCAAAATCGATAAAACCCACCTAACTGCTCATATCTATTATAAAGATCTTCTATTTTGTTTCTGTCAAATTATCAAATTACTAACAAGACTTACGTTTTCACAATTTTTGTTAAATTTATAGATCTAACTATATCTTCGGAAAAACAAATTATGTTTCGGAACCTACTTTTATAAAAAAAAATATAATTGAAATTAGACAAAGCACATGTTTCTTTACATAAAAACATAGGCTTATTATATGTTAACCATTTCATTAAAGAAAAGAACATTATACATGAAATTAGACAAATCACATGTCAAGGTGGTTGTGTACGCCTTTGTGGTGGAACTGCATGATAGTAGTAAACATGCTTATATCTTCAAATCACAAATCACGTTTAGATTTTTGTTAAATCTACATAAATTTAATTAATTATATCTTCGAAAAGTAATTAGGTTTTGGAACTTACTTCCATAATTTTCTTTTCTCACTGAAGTTTACAATATAAGTAAAAACATAAGGCATATATGTTACCATTCGATAAAAAAAAACATTATACAGAAATTAGACGTATATGTCTCCACCTAAGTTGCACATGGGCACGGAAACGCGGAAACGAAACGTTTTGGAAACGTAAAACGTAATTTTTAGAAAAAGTTATAGATGGAAAGGTTTTGCAAAACGTAATTTTTAGAAAAAGTTATATATCAAACCTCTATTGAAAATATTGAAACTCTTAAACAATTAAATATAAAAAATAAAATATATGTTCTAAATAAAAATGAAAATATTTGATATACTTTTCATTTTCTGACGTGAATTCTATAAAATGTAGAGAAATACTTTAACGTGAAAGTAATGAAAATTAGATAAATATTTTTATATTTTATGACATCTAACTCTTTTAATCGTATAAATATTACTCCATCCGTTTTTTATTATAAGATTTTTTAGTTTTTCAGATATAATAAACAAACATATAAAAATATATTATTTTTTGTGATTTATAATTTCCAACAACTCTAAACCAATAATGTTTAGTTATTTTTCTTGAATTTTATAATTTATCATTAACAATTGTATATAAAAAGTGAGAAAATCCATTTTTTTAAAACCAAATATTTTCAACAAAAATCATATATTAAAAAACGGAGGGAATATATTTTTAGTAGAAAAGTGGAAATGTCGAATTTCCGATTATGGAAACGTGTTTCCAACATGTTTCCAAATTGAGATTTTTAAGAAATTTTTTACCAAAACGTTTCATAAGAGTTTCCGAAAGGTTCAAAAAACATCCATCTTAAAACCACGTGGGTCACGTGATGCCCTTCCTTCCGAATAGATTAAAATCCCATCTCATCACGTGAACCCCACGTGTCGTCACATCTTTCGGTTCGTTTACCAATACCAAACCGGATATCTCATCGCTTCGTCCACGTGTCACAACTCACAGATCGTACGGCCAAAACCTAAAATGAGTTAACTAGTCTCTCCCACAGGTAATTAAAACCCATCTCACGAGTCTTCAAAAAAAAACCCAATATCTCGCCGTCGACGAGAAAGTAAGTAAAAAAAAAAAAAGGATCTGCGTGATTCTCCGGCGAAGATGAGAACGGGAAAAGCAAATCAAGAGGAAGATGATTACGGAGAAGATGACTTTAGCTCGAAACGTGAAGGTCCTTCTTCTAATATGTCCGCGAGCAGAGGTATATGCTTCGATCCAATTTTGAGGGTTTTTTGAATTTTTTTCAATTTTGTAGCTTTTCGTTGTTTGTTTTTTTGTTTGGAATCAGATGCGAAGGAGAGTGATAAGGCAAGTGCGATACGCTCTAAACATTCAGTCACAGAGCAACGAAGAAGAAGCAAAATCAATGAAAGGTAACAATCAAAGCATTTTATATGTGGATATATGCTCGTGTGTTTGATGTTGAGACTTTGTTTCTTTGATTTGGTGTTTAAGGATCTTTGTGTGTTTTGTGCTTATGAGTGTTGAAATCTCTTTGTCAGGTTTCAGATATTGAGAGAAGTGATTCCCAACAGTGAGCAGAAGAGAGATACTGCTTCTTTTCTTTTAGAGGTATTCTCATGGATGTTTTTATATTCGAATATATCGTCTTTTACGAATCTTCTTTTAGCTTAAAACTCTGTTTGTGCCATTCTAGGTGATAGATTATGTTCAGTATTTACAAGAGAAGGTGCAAAGATATGAAGGATCATATCCAGGATGGACTCAAGAACCAACTAAGTTAACACCATGGGTAAGGACTTTTCGAGCTTTCTCATGATATTGTAATACCTTTTCTTTTCGTGCATATGTCATCCGCATCTCAGCAAAGTTTCTATGGTTGTAAACGTTTTTATCGTGCCCTGACTATGTTTCCTTGATCGTTATCTCGACCTGTAAGTCTTTCTGCTGTGTAACTTTTTTACGTTTTTTTCGTGTGTGGAACAGAGGAATAATCACTGGCGAGTGCAGAGTTTGGCGAACCATCCAGCAGCTGTAAGCAACGGATCTGTTCCAGTGATACCATTTCCTGGAAAGTTTGAAGAAAACACGGTGGCTTCCTCTGTGCCTTTAACTGTTGCAGAAGTTCAAAACACGGTTGAATATGACATTGGAAGAGGTGTAATTTGCAAACCGATACACAATCAACCTGAGTTAAACGATGATAAAGCTTTACCACCTGCACAACCTGATCCTCCGTTATTGGTACACGTCGAACAAGCTAAAAACGAACGCCCTGCAACAAGTAGTAACGGGCCAGGCCAAATTAATGACATGGTTATTGAAGGTGGAACCATTAGCATATCTAGTGTCTACTCGCATGAGTGAGTATATAACCGTGATAATTGATGTGTAAGCTTGTTATCAATGTGAACTAATTTTCTAAACACATTTGATTCTGATATGTAACAGGCTATTGAGCTCGTTAACACAAGCTCTCCAGAGCGCAGGCATTGATCTGTCGCATGCTAAACTCTCCGTGCAGATCGATCTAGGAAAGCGAGCTGATCAAGGACTTACTCATAACAAGGTTCTCGTCTTTATCAATATTTTATCATGTTTAGTGTTAAGAGGAACTATATATTATTATTGTAAATGCAGGATCCATTATCATCTGATGTTAAAGGCACTTCTACTACACAAACAAAGGATCCAAGCGTTGAGGAAGAAGAAGAAGAATCTGAACATTCTCGTAAGCGGATTAAAACACTGTGAGAATTCTTATCTTTAGGCTTCACTCGCGCTGGGATATGAATATAAATGTATGATTTGTTCTCTGTGTACATTGTTTCTGCTTTCTAGGGTGAGATTGTTTCTATAACTGTTTAAATTCAATTATATGATTTAGTAGAGTTTGTATCATCTTCTGCATTATTTCATGTAACTTATCAAATATATTAGAACTTGTTTCATGTTATATAGTTTTCTCAAATTTTGTCTTCTTCTTTTGAATATTTTGCTACATCAAAAGCTATATACATTGATTGTAAGAAACTAGTATATATATATATTCTAAGTTGCTGCAATTTTCTCTCTCTTTCTCTTCATCAACATCCTACATAACACATTAGAAACAGATTTTAATCTCAAGGCATTCTCTTGTTGTATCTATTACAAGACCATATAAAGAACTTACCGAGTTACCAAATCTTGTCGAAATCATCATCATCATCAATGATTATGCTGGGTAACAATATGTACTATAAAATTTATATTTAGATTTTAGCTAATAAGCATACCAAATTTCGGATCAAAGGCTCATATGCCTTTGACCGAAAGTCAAATTCCCATATACCCTTTGACTTTCGGTCAAAGACTATTATTTTCGTTTTGAATTATTTTTAAGTAAAAAAAAAATATTTTCAAAAACTGAAAACACTAATATTTTTAATTTAATTTAACGAATTTTATAAAAATATTTTAAAAATCAAAAAATAAATTTAAAATGTTTTTATAAAAATCATCGAAATATGATTATGAAATCGATTTTAAAATCATATTTTGTGAATTTTATAGGTTTAGAAGTTAAAATATTATCATTTGGGTTCGCAAATCCAAATCCAAGACCCTTTGATTAGTTTAGGGTTTAGATTTGAAAATATTTAGTGTTTTAAGTTTTGGTCAATGAAAGTCAAAGGGTATTGAGATTACATAAGGGTATGAGAGAATATAAATTTTGGTTGAGGGGTATTTAAGCTCTTGGTCCCTAAATTTCGGGCAATTGTGAGATAAATTAAAAAGCTATTGTAGTGTTAGCCATTATAGTGACATAACCACTTACCAAAGTTTATTTAGGCCTTATTTGGGCCTACGAGTTTGTTGAATGAATCTCATGTTCATCTTAGTTACATTTTATGCCTTTTGGCACACTTGTTTAACTATAGTATAATACACTAGGAGGACAATAACAACAAGAGATATACTTTATACATGTACTAGTTATATGTTATTGAAAAATAAGTTATATAATGTTTTCAATGATATAAAAGAGATTGTCAAAAAAAAAAAAAATGATATAAAAGAGACATATATAAAAGATAAATAATGTTTGGGGTAATTAGAAAGAAGAAAAATACAGATGGTAAAAGTGATAAGGTATTGACATATATACTATGTATGGTTAGGGTGAGAGACCACTCTCTCTCAAGAGTCAAGCCACCTCAGAGATCACAGTGTAAGATTTGTTTGGACCATTTTTTTGATTAGATTTATTTTTTTGGTTTGGTGTCAGGATTGTGATATGAGCCAACTTGCCCATCTCTTTGGAGATTTCTTCAAATCTTCTTTGATTGTTACACTTTCCTTTTTTATGTGTACTTTTTTATTTTACCTCTTATTATCTTTGGTTTTTCCCCATTTTGTTATTCTAGGTTTTGCTTATTAATAGTCACATGAGTGGTTTATTAATGTTTATGTGCATACAAAAACCTATAAAGAATTTATCCAAAATTATATGTCACACATGCACAATTTTGACTGCTTTGTTAGAGAACGTTTAATTAAAATTGAATTCAATTAAAAAAATTATATGAACAAATTTCAAATCACATTAAGAGAAATTAATATTTTGACATCAGTGACTTAATTTTTATTAATTCTTTGAAGTACCACGGGACCGGAGGATTTACACTATGGATTGTGGGTGAAATTGCCCCAAGTAAATTTTAATATTTTATATATAGAAGTATGTAAATAAAGTAGCACAATGGCTAATATTGCACCAGTATCATGTTAAAATCTTCTCTTCAAACTTTTTTAGGTTTTGTATTATTTACCAAAACTAAAAAACTAGATTATCTGACCAACGCTAAATGCATAATCATATTTTATGGACTTTTTTATATTTTCATTAAATTGTTTTCCCTATTAATATAGTTATTAACCCTTAATATGTATGAATTATGATTAACCCTTATGAAAAGTATTAATCATATAAAAACAAAAAGTATTTATTAACGAAAAATGTGCACGTTAGCAAAAGTGAGAATCTCAAAACTTTTACAGACGGGCTCCGTCTGACGTGGACCCCCTTAGTTCTCGTACCGACGTCTTTTCCTTTTCTCCAAGAGACCTCTTTTTTCTCTTCCCTTATTTTTAAAATTATTACTTTTAATATTATTTTCATTGCTTTGCGTTTTTTTTTTAACGATTATTTTCCATATACGTACAATGAGATTTAAATAGTAACTAAAGGGGGGGGGGGGGAGAAAAACAGTTAAAAAAGAGTCTAATAAACATTTTGAAAAAGAAAGACACGTGACACGTGCGTGACTGCCACTCTGTCTCCACATGGAAAATCTGACTCACGGGTCTGTCTCACGTCGCGTGCAACTTTGCCTTTTTAAAATCTTCCGCTAATTCTTACTTTAAAATAAAGAAAACATTACTAATTTTAAAAGTATCCCCAAAAAGACAGACCATAAAATATTAATTTAAGCCACAATTACCTTTTCAAAAAAAATATATTTAAAAAATTTTAAAGGTGTTTCTGAGTTTTTTAATATACATTTGTGAAGTGTAACGAAATATATATAGGTTTATGAATTATATTTTAAATTTTGGAAATTATTGATTAATTGTTTGTGGTTGTATTTATTTTAATAATCCCTGTGTTCTTGAAAGATTGATCTTTAATAAAAATTTTTTTTTTTTAAGTTTGATTTTCTGGTTTTTAAATAATTTTGGTTGAAATTTTTTAAAAATTGTAAAAGACAAAAAATCATATATTTAATATTAAATATTTATTCACTTTCTTAATATGTTTGAAAAGTTTAGAAAATTAAACAATAAATTAAAAACAGAGGGAATAAGAATTAATAAATTTAGAAAGTTTTTTTTTTGTTAAACAAATTTAGAAAGTTAAGTAGTAAAAGGAGCGGTGGTGTGTTTTCGTGTATTTGACCGTTTGACTCAGATTATTTTATAGCTAATTAACGCATAACTATATATGTCTTCATAAAATTATTGTGTAACGGAAGACAGTTAGTTATTCAGTAGTTAGTCACTGATTAAAATTTAATTAATAATTAATATATTAAGGAAACCTAAAACTGGTATTTGAACAAAGAAATAGAATCCAGTGGATATCATAGGCCTATAAGGCTATGATATGACACGACTTTAATCATAGGGTTGGGACCATACTAAATAAATTACTTCAAAATGTTTTTTTGTTATATTAGTCGCTTAAAATGTTTGTTTCGGTTTTGAGTAAATAATCTGTTAAACCAATTTCTAAGAAAATTGAAATTGTTGTTGAAACCCTTTTATAGTAGGGGGACTTTAAATATTTTATGTTTTCTTGGTTTTATTTACAAGGAAAAGTTTGTTATTTTTGACATGTTAAATTCAATTTATTATTGGAATAAATAGTGTCGCCTTTTTAATTTATTAATAAATTTCAGTTTTCCAAACTATTTGATATGGTATTATTTACCCTAGTAAAAAGGTAAGAGTTGTCTCAACTCTTCCTAGCTAAAAAACATTAAAAAACTATAATATAAAAAAAATGTTGCAATTAATACGAATATTACAAAAGAGACCGTCTCTAATGAAAGTGCATTTTATATTATTTGTATCATTTGACTACTTAATTTCATGAAATCACTTGCATAGGCCGGCCATAACATTTTGCTCCTTAATCCCATAAATTATATATATATATATATATATCCACTATAATATCGATGAAAAGAGTTTTGAAATACAATCACATAATTTATGAAATATATCAATCATATCAAACTTTTTTGGTGATTTTAAACAAATTTAGCCACAAACTTTTAAATTTCAAATTTATACAAATCACAAAAACTTTTTCACCTTTATATAATTTTACTTCATTTGAAAAAATAGAGTTTTAAATTCTTCTCTTCGTTTACATCATTTTTACATTACAAAATCACTAAACCAAAATTTTAGTCGTCTCTTTTTTCAAACCATGTTGCATTTTATTCATAGTCACTACTGCATGGCGAATGTGGTCAATGCACAAACAAATATTCTAATACAAGAAAGTCACAAAAATTTGACCAAATTAAATAAAATAAAAAAGCCAAGTGGTGAGTAAGTAGTGACTAGTCCATAATATATATAATTATATATAGAGCCCCGCGCTTGAATCTCGACAAGACAAAACCATGAATATATAAGGAACATGGTTACCTTCACATCACTTCTTTTCGAACAAACCTAATTTTATATATTATGTTATATATATTTTATATTAAATATATTATAAGTTTCTCTTAATAATATAGAAAAACCCTTGTCTGCGATCCCTGAAAGCAACATTTTGGACCAACGACCTCGAACACACACATAAACAGAGTTTCATAAATAGTATAATACTATTTTCACTATTTTGTCTCTACGTTATATTAGTTTCACAATCATATTAGTTATTATTAACGATGGCAGTGTTGACTTGTGACAATTTTACAATAATAGTAGTGAAACCCAATTTTATAATACCGTAGAAAAAACACAGTTACATGACACTAATATGTAAATTAAGTTTAGCCCACTCAACTCCTAATACAATGTTTCGACAAACTCCAAATATTTTGCCAAAAATATATTGAAACACGTTTAACATTGAAACTATAATATGTAAGAACTAGTGTCACATCACATTAAAAATAGTACTCGCTATAGTCTTGTCTTAGTCAATAATCTTGTCACTTAAACCAAAAATCAATATATTATATTTAACTTAAATTTGATGATATGCTATATATTCATTAACAAAAAAAATACATTATATTTAACTTAGATTATATAGCTTTATAAGATAATTAAGTGGGAGAGTAGTAGCAAAAAAAAGTGCATGGGATAAATAAATAGAGACAGTCTGCACCTCCCCTTGGGGATTAGTCTGGACCCTTTCTTAGGTTCAGGATACCCCAGGTTAAAAAAAAAAAATTAAAAAAAGTCAAGAGAGTAAGGTACACGGTAAGAGAGGTAGGTGCGTCCCTAGCAGATCACTAGACACTGACGAAGCACGACGCTTGCCTAAAACCATGTGATTGCATCTAAAGCCAAACAAGTATTCATTAAATTCAGTTGGTCGCTAGCTACTTGTTCCCGTTTTGTTTTCTTTCTTTCTTTAACCCATTCTTTATGGTTAGTTTTTAACTATGGTTAGTCACATGTTACTATGGTATGTTCTTTTTTATTTGTTTTGTCAAAGAAAAATAATAAATACTTCTAAGTTTACCTAATACAATATAGAGTAACTCCATGAATTAGTATTCCGTAAAATAATATCTTTTACAAACGAATATATTTTCGATTTACAAATTTAATAATTTTGAGTTATTCATCTCTTTATAAATTAATAAAATTTGCAAATATATGTATTAATTTATAGAAATTTTATTTTATATTGTTGATTTTTTTAATGTGAAATGTTGAGCAAACCTACTAATTATTAACAATAATTCTTCATACATTGATTTAGGGACATCTTCATTCTTGTATTAAATATTTGAATTTCGTATTTAACTTTTAGTATGTTTTTTTTTTGTTTATAGGTTTTGATAAGAAAAATTTGGTTTGAAGTTCACGTGTTTTATATTGTTGAATTAAAACATTCATGTAGTTTGTAATTATTTACAATTTAGTATTGTTAAGTAATGATTAATAATAGTTCTTCGATCCTTCACAAGAAACATATAAAATATATATATTTTTATTATGAAAATTTTTCGTTAAGCTTATTTACATTTAGTATTGTTAATTAATGATTAACAAGTCCAATATCTATTAAAACAATTGTACTTATTAAATGGAATTTAGATTTTCACAAAGAAAATGGAACACAAAAAGTGTGTGTAAAAACTGACACATAAGTAAACTAAATAGTTTCGGTTGTTAAAAAACACACGAAAAATGGTGGGGAAGTTCATAATATATCATGTATTATTTTAATTTTTTTATCAAGTATTCATTTATCTATAACATGGTATTTATATATGATATTATTAGAATAAATATGAAATTAATATATAACGATATAACTTTGATTGGAAATTTGGGAGAAAAAAATTTAACAAACAAAAAAAAAATTAACAAAAAAAAAATCAAAAAAATGGGGAGAAAAATATGAAGAGGTACGGTCAATATATAATATAGTACGTAAGGAAGAGTACGTATTATCATGCCTCTTATTGTAAGCTTTATAATTTTTCACGTTACGACGATATGCCTTGTAACCATTCTTGATTATCTTGAATTTAATTATTTATGTTTGTTACATCAACATAATTTTTAAACAAACCGTCGCTAGTAAAAGTCGTAACACATTTACGTTTTTATAATTAGTCGGTTTAATTGCATTGATCAACTAATCATCAACGTTAAGTACAAAAAAAAATGCATTTAAGGGTCTCTTTTATTACGTTTGGATTAAAACGGATTTGATTCAATATTTAATTCAATTTATCTTTGTTATAGATAATGAAAACATTATATTTATTCTTTTACAAATGTCACTAGCCCATATTCAAATTTAAAACTATTACTAGATTTTTTTTTATGTATACATTATCTTTTTTTTACGTAAACAAATTGAAAACATTATCTTTATTTTATTTTTTTCTAATGTACATTTTTATCACTTATCTTTATATAGAAAACAAAATGTTAGACAATAATTTGAAATGGTACAATATTCCACATGGTCTCTCTTTAAAAACCCACTTGCACTTTTTATTTTTATTTTGTTTTCCTGATTTGAAATGGAAATAAACCTATATATGATTCCATTTCGGTGAATAAGTTAGGAAAGTATATAAATTCTCTAGAGATTTTATGGCACATTCTATATATACTTTTTTTTTAAATGTCCATTAGAATATATACGGATTTAAAAACAAAAAAGAATATATACGGGTCATGAATCTTTTTCACAAATGGAATATATACATTTTTAAAATAAAAAGATTAAAGATGGAATCATATCATTTATTTTTTCTTCCATGAGAATCTCAATATACGATCCAATCTTAACGTCTAGTGAATCTTTAGAATCAGAATCGGCTTAAAACTCGAAACAGTAATTATTTATTTATTTACTTTCCTAAATATAAATTTACCAGTTATACTCCGAGAAATTTTGGGATACAAATTTATTTTACCACTTATAAACTCCGAGAACTTCGGTAAATTTATTTTACCACTTCTCGTTAATTACTATTGAGTATTTATTTACTAACAAATCACGTGACTCAAAAAAAAAACTCATCGGCGCATTTTAGCAACTTCGCAGCTAAACAGAACCGTAAGTGGCTAACATACGCTTAAAAGTTACAGTTCACACATCTTTTCTCTCCTTCTTTCTTCTTCTTTTTCTTCTTCTTCTTCACCATATAATAAGAACAGTATCATCAAAATCAGTTTTTTTCTTCTTCTTATTTTTCAATAGAATCCGCGGGAAAGTAAAATAAAAATATTATAAATTTATTTAATTCCTGTGAGTTGCTCGTTTATGGGAGAATCGTGTCAGATTAATTTCCTTTTTTTTTTTTAATTTAAGAAAATATTATTAAAAAAGAAAAGATCTTTGTGGGTTCGCTTATTAATATACGCAGGTCTCTCTCTCACAAAACTTTCTTCTTCTTCGAAAATATTTAACTTCTTCTTCTTGTTCAAGTTTTGAGAGAATATCACAGTAACGATAATGGGTATGTCTTCTTCTTTTTTTTCTTCCAAATTTAGTTTTGTGGGTTTTGTTTTTGTTTTGTTCTTTCTTCTTGTTGGTTTCTCTGTTAAGCTTATTTTAGGATCTTATGTGTGCGTTCTGTGATTTTTTTTGCTATGGTGGTTTTGCTTCTTCTCTCTTTTCTTTCTCTCCCTCTTTTTTCACTCTTTCACAAGAAAACAGAGAGAAAGCTTTCTTTTGTTTTATGGGTTTTTGAAAAGTTTTGGTCTTTTTGATTTTCTTCTTGAGAAATTAACCCACAAAAAAATCATATGAATAGATTTTTATTTGATTTTTGCAGATGTAAACATGAGTTTTTCACAAGATGTAGATGATGAGTATGTGAAACTCATCAGAAGAATGAATCCACCAAGGTTTTATATTTCATTTCAAATCTCATTAACCATATATTAAAAAAACTATTATATGATTTTTTGGATATTTTTAACCCTTATGTTTTTGATTTTTAATTTTCAGGGTAGTGATTGATAATGACTCTTGTAAGAAAGCAACTGTGATAAGGGTACTTTTCCCAATTTTTTGTGTAACATGTAACCATCATTATATTATAACCTATAGTCCTTTTAAGTTTTATTTAACACAAGTTTGTTTGGTTCTTTGTAATGATGTTTTGTTTAGGTGGATAGTGCAAATGAATATGGTATACTTCTTGAAGTTGTACAAATCCTCACTGATCTTAACCTCACTATCACTAAAGCTTACATATCCTCTGATGGTGGTTGGTTCATGGATGGTATATATAATAATAAGCTTTCAATTTTCGAATTTTTTACTTACTCTCTCTGGTTATGAACAAGGGACTGATTCTCTTATTTGTCTATGTACTTTGTAGTGTTTAATGTCACTGACCAAGATGGAAACAAAGTCACTGATGAAGTTGTTTTAGACTATATCCAAAAAGTAAGCTTTTTAAGTCTAGTCTTGTTCTGTTCTTGTTATGTGAGTTTTGCTTAGAGAGTCTAATATATGTGTGTGTTTGATGCGGTTTAATGATCAGTCTCTTGGACCTGAAGCTTGTTTCTCCACTTCAATGAGATCTGTTGGTATCATACCATCAACAGACAGCACGGTTATAGAGTTAACCGGGTGTGACAGACCAGGTTTACTGTCTGAACTGACAGCTGTCCTGACCCACCTCGAGTGCAGCGTAGTAAACGCCGAGGTGTGGACACACAACACCAGAGCAGCTGCTGTGATGCAGGTCACTGATGACTCGACCGGGTGTGCTATTTCTGACCCGGAGAGGCTGTCTCGGATCAAGAACCTCCTCAGGAATGTGCTTAAAGGAAGCAACACCCCGAGGGAAGCCAAAACCGTAGTGTCTCACGGGGAGGTACACACTGATAGGAGGCTACATCAGATGATGTTTGAAGATAGAGACTACGAACAGCGTGTTGTCGTGGAAGACGATTCCTCTACCGTACAAGATGAAAGGCAAAGACCAGATGTTTGTGTCGATAACTGGCTTGATAAAGATTACTCTGTGGTCACTGTTAGATGTAAAGACAGACCAAAGCTTCTTTTCGACACTGTCTGTACTTTAACCGATATGCAGTATGTTGTGTACCATGGAAGTGTTGGCACAGAGGGAACAGAAGCATATCAGGTAAAAGACACAGAGCAGAAAGTTTTCTTCTTAATCTGTTCTTCTGTTACTCTTTTGAAAAGTACGGGTCTAACGGGTCTAGTCTTGGCTTTGCAGGAGTACTATGTAAGACATATAGATGGATCTCCTGTGAAATCAGAGGCTGAAAAGCAAAGAGTCATACAATGTCTTGAAGCAGCCGTTACAAGAAGAGTATCCGAGGTAAAAAGATCCACACCATATCATAGGTTCTTGGTCTATGTTCTGCTAAGTAACTATACCTAAAGATCATTGTCTCTTGTTATCGATGTTTTAGGGGTTGAAGCTGGAGCTCTGCACAACGGATAGAGTAGGCTTATTGTCAAACGTGACTCGGATATTCCGTGAAAACAGCTTAACAGTTACAAGAGCTGAAGTGAAAACTAAAGGAGGCAAAGCACTGAACACATTCTATGTAAGCGATGCATCGGGTTACTCAATAGATGCAAAGACTATAGATTCCATAAGACAAACCATAGGCCAAACTATCCTTAAAGTCAAGAACAACCCTGAAGAGCAACAACAACATCAAAGACAGAAACAGCCTTCTCAAGAATCACCAACAAGGTTTCTCTTTGGTGGTCTCTTTAAATCGAAATCTTTCGTCAACTTTGGACTTGTTAGGTCTTACTCTTGAAGAACATGTTTCACTTAGGTGTGAGCTCTTCAGTATCTTGATAGGTTTTTTTAACATGAGAAGAATCTGTAAATCTAAGAGAAGATATTAACCTTAATTCTTGGTCTAGGGGACAAAAAGACAAGAGGATTTTTAGTTAATGTAATGACCAAGTGTTAAGTGTTAACTTCTTCTTCTTGTATATATTATCAAAATCATCATAATATCTATGTCTGGGCATCTGGATATTCGGTTCGGTTCCGGGTCCGAAATTTCGGTTTCGATTCGGTTCGGTTCTTGAATCTATTACCCAATCACTACTTTTCAATATTTCGGTTCCGATTCGGTTTCTATCGATTTCGGTTCGGTTCGGTTCTTTGTTTGAGGAACCGAAAAATACCCGAAATTTTCGGTTTCAATTCGGTTCCAGTTCGGTTCCGGATATTTCAAATCAAAAATAGAGAAAAATACCCGAAAACATAAAATATACCCAAAAAAGTTCATAAAAATACTCAAAATCATGAAAAAAACCCGAAAATTGAAAAAAATACCCAAAAACAAAAAATACCCGGAATAGGATAATAAAAAATACCCGAAGTTAGAAAAATAGTCAAAAATACCCGAAAATATAAAAAATACTCAAAGTATATAAAAATATTTCGATTCTACCCATGGGTATTCGGTTCGGTTCCGGTTCCTACCCGATACTCATGGTTCTTAAGTTTAGGAACCATCGGGTATTTAGGGTGGAACCGAAACCGGAACCGAAACCGTTTTTTTCGGTTCTTCGGTTCTGGTTTTTCGGTTCCGGGTATTTTACCCAGGCCTAATAATATCTCCATGGAATCAACTTCTTTAGTTGTTGAAAATTAAATTGTTTATAGAAAAAGTTGTAAGAAAATATACTTAAACAGAAGCAACATGTGAGGGTGTTGAGATATTGTGGAGGCGTGTTTTCTGAAATTATGTCGATGTGTGTTTAGATTCGTGAAGTCACATGTCACGAATGGATACACAACACAACTTTCTCACGATTTTATTTAAACTATTAACATATATTATTTAACATGTGAGTATGTGTCTTGTCTCATTTCTTAGTTGTTAATACATAACTTTAGTTCATGGTAGAGGAAATCTTTTTAAATTTTGACAAAGTGTGTGTAGAGTGTTAATTTCATTGTTGGATTACACATGTTTATATTTTACATTAATTACAAAAATGTGTTTCTCTACAAATAATAATATGTATTTTGACTAATTCCCAGATCTCTAACAAAAAATACACTTATGTAGTGAATTTTCAATAACACCAACTATTTAAAATAATATAAACCTACGAAAAGGAATTTCAATGAAAGTACACAACATATAGTTTAGCCATTTATAAATATTTTTTTATTTAATCATGTATAAATGTCCACGATGTGGACAGGAAGAAACGATAAATCATATGCTTTTCAAGTGCCCGCCGGCTCTGCAGACATGGGCGTTGGCGGGTTACGCAACGGCCAGTCACTGGTTCCCTTCAGGCAGTTTGGGAGCGAATATGGATTTCTTCTTCTGGAGGAGAATACGAGGGCAGGAAAATGTCCCCAATTACCCATGGGTGGCATGGTATATTTGGAAAGCAAGAAATGACAAATTATTTCGGGGGGTGGAACGTGGACCCATGGAGACAATGGAGAGGGCTCTGGGAGAAACGGAGGCTTGGAGGAAAGCGCAAGAGTTGCTGGTGATCCAGCTACCGACAATGGAGGTGGACACTCGAGAAGATATGTCACTTGGACATCATGAGGTAATAGGGAATGCATGTTTTACGGATGGCTCGTGGAAGGAAGGGAAAGACACAAGCGGAGTTGAATGGGTTCTACAGAACCAACAAGGACTAACAGAGTTGATGGGACTAAAAGGGGTCATTTGTGCAGGTGATGAGGTAACACAAAGTTGATGAGGTAATAGGAAGTGCATTTGTTGCTTAGTTTCACAACTTATAATAAGATTTTTGTGCAGGTGAAAAGTATAATGGATCTTAACGAAGAAGAAGATGAATATTCATAAAAATCTGTGAATATTCATGTATGCTTCTGAACATTCATAAACTTATACAGACAATGATGAACAATCATATACGCTTATGAACAGACATGTATGCTTATAAATTTGTGTGAACACTCATGTGCGTACATGATTGTTCATGAAATTATGTGAACGTTCATGTGCGTTTATGATTATTCATGAAATTGCAGAGAAGCCGATGAACATTCACGTACACTACATATCATCTTCTACCTCTTAACTCGCAGATTAACACAAAGACGTTTAAAACGATTAGAAAAAAGATAATGGACGAGATTTAGAAATCAAGAAAATGCTCATTGGTATGTTGAAAAAATAATTCAAAAAGGAATATATTTTCGCATGAAAATATGATATTTACCTTATTCGAAAATGGTAAATATTATATAATTCAAAAATTTGGCTAATAAAAAAATATCAAACCGGTTGCTAAATCAATTAAGGGTATAAAAAGAATAAATATATTATGAATAAAAAAATCACCTAAATGCTAATTTCATAAACTAATCACCCTATTTCCAAATTAAAGGTTAAAAATGTACATGATTACCCAAATTTTTTTTACTTTGAAGGTGGTAAATTTAGTAGACTATTTTAGAGTATAGTTTGGTTTAAAAAACCTCTGAATATATGAGTTTACAAAGACAACAATGACCAATATCTTATACCAAAATTACTTTAAACCCATAAAACTAAACATAGATATTTGACCAAAATAAACTCACTAAACATATCTCATACCTATTGATCAGTTTTTACTTTTTATTGATTGCTATATTGAGTCAACAACGCACCATACAACCACCACACTTTCACCCAATTTCTATTTTTTTACCTTCATATTTTTCAAATAGATTTTCTTAGTTGTTATTATTATTATTATCCCATTCATATTAAAACTCTCAAGCTAAGCAATCCCTATTTTCCCTATCCTCTTCCCTCTTTTAAAAATCAGATTTAAAACCCTTCAAAATATAACAACAAGCACCAACATTAATGTCAACATCACAAACCACAACAAAAAGAATTTTGATACATTATCAATAACCAAAAACTCAAGAATCAAGATTCTATAACCAAACCTCAAGAACCAAGAATCAAGAACCAAGAACACAAGAAGCAAAACAAGAGAAAAATGGAGGAATCAGGACGTGGAGGCGATCTATTTCCAGGGTTTGAGATGAGTTTTCAAAACGACGATTGCGTTTTCAGGAGATCTCTTAGCTGCAGGCTAAAGAGAAGAGCACCTTGTCCTCTCCTATTACCACCAAGACCTCCTACTTCTTCTGCGACCAGCGTTTCCGCGTCTGCGTTTTGTGAAAACGGCACAGATCCAATACCTCTCTTGTCTCCTCTTGTCCTTCCTTCAATGCTCCAACCAAATATCACCACTGCCTCTCACTAACTTCTTTCCTCTTTTCATTCTCTTAGCTTCACTTTTTTTGTAATATGACAATATCCTTTTAACTCATTAATCCTAGAATCAAATGTCATTGTTTCTTGCAAGATTCAGACTTCATAATTTTGTAAATTTGAGTCTTTTGATTATCCAACAAAAAGAGAACAAAACTGTCGATATATGTTTTTTTTAGAAATAAAAGAGAAGACAAAAGTGGTTTGGTTTGGTGTTAACGCTTTCTTTTCTTGCCTTTGCCTTTACCAAGTTGTCCAGATTTAAAAGCATGTTCTTGTTCTTGTAGGAAAGCCCAAGCTTTGCCATGTTTCTCTGCTCTCTCTTCCTCTCTCACTGCCTTCTCTTTAAATTTAACCTCACTCATGAAGTAGCTGTCTTTGCGCAGCTCACGCACCGCTCCCTTTGCTTCCTCTTTCAACTTTCTCTTCAACCTCTTATTGTCGGAACGTTGCTTGTCAGGATCGTAATCTCTGTCTTTGACATAGCTGCACAACATAACCAAACATAGACACAGCTATTAGAGACCAGACCTGTGCGGTCTCTGTAAGTATAACCAAGTAAGAGAGAGAGAGAGGCTTACTTCTCTTCGTATTTGGGATTGACCATTTTGATGGGTACTGGCTTATGCATACGCATAGAGAGTGGTTTGCGTTCCTGGTGATGCTTGTCGGTTTTCTTCTCGATAAGCTCTGCGACATCTTCTAGTTTCTCCTTTAGAGCTTGTGGGACTTTTTCTTGATTCGCAATTTGGTGTAATAAAGTTGAGATGGGCATGAAGATCTCTGGAAATGAACTAACTCCTCCGTTTATCTCCACAAAGCCTCTAAGAGTGTCGACCACGCTTGATAGGATACTCGCTCTGTTTAAACCAAAAGCCAAACTGTCACAACACACTTATATTGTTGATAGCTTAAATTGATAGATTGATTTCAGAAGAGAGAACAGACCTGAAATCATCAGAGCTAAAATATAGAGAGTCTGCTGGTTCATTCATTATCTTAAGGAAGTTCAAAGGCACGATCTCCTTTACGTCGTCTTGTATGCAGAGCAATGGACTCAGTGATTTTAACTCCATAAAGTGGTAAAACTGTAACACCATACACAACAACAGTTCATCAGCCCAGTAAAAACAGTTGCCTGAAGAAAGCATTGAGCTTTTACAACTATAAAGTCATAAGCACATGACGAAACCGAATGTACCTCAGATTCTTCAGATGGTGGTGATTTTTTGTCTGAAGCAGCCATCAAAAGAGTCCGGATAAATAGTATGGCTTCAGGACAGAACTTTTTAGATTGTTTAGCAACCTGCAGTAGATTTTGTTCACATGAGAAAAGTGGACATAGCCAAGGAAAAGAGTGGGGACAAACTTCTACTTACCAATAGAACAATGGAGCATAAAAAGGAACCTATAGAGATATCACGACCAGAGAAGATGGGACAGCGCATGAGATATTCACACATTAACAATATCGATGGGGTCATCACAACATGACGAAAGTCGGAGCACGGAAAAATCATTGACCAAAGCCTCAACAGAAACAATGTTTTCAAGGAAGGCCAACATCCATCCTCTGGAAAGAATGTTTATAAATTTGTTAGGGCAAGAAGATGGAAGTGGAACGAATCTTAAAGGACACCAATATTAATTAATAAAGGCTATGGAAACATGACAAACCTGCGCTCTTGATAGCCTCGCAAAATTGTGCACGGGTCCTCAAAAGACGCTGGCGAGCACATATTGCAGCAAAGTAGGGAATCTCTTTGCTCATCTCAATCAAAGGTTTGACCAGCATGTTTAGTAACTCAAAGTTCAAGGGCTTTTTGGTTGTAAGAACCGCAAAATACTGCAAGAGGATACCGTAGAAGACCTGGGTCGTAGACAAAAACAAACTTTGAGAAAACAAGTAGACACGAGATATGAACCAAATCAAGAACCTTAAACCCATTACCAGATATAGAGATTACCTGCGTCTTTTTACGGTTTTCAGCTGCAAGATTAATTGAATTTGTTGTTCGGATTCGGCTGACAATTAAAACAACATCTGCATTGGAACACTCTTCTACTAGAGCAACTAATTCCTCAAAATTCTTTGGAGCATCAATTAGGAATGGAATGTCATTCTGCGTTGAGCTCAATTTCTTCATATCGTTTTTTCCTTTCACTGTTGCAGATGACCCTTCTCCTTTAGATGGAGCAGCATAGTCATTCTTCGACTTTTTATGTACTCTTGGCTCCCCTTCTTCTTCATCATCATCATCATCTTCTTCTTCTTCTTCTTCTTCTTCTTCTTCTTCTTCTTCTTCTTCTTCTAGCTCTGCATCGAGTTCATCATCACTTTGTTCCCAGTCCTTTAAAGAATGACCTTTTCTCTGTTTCCCATCTGATTCCTCGTCATCATCATCTTCTTCTTCACTTTCTGACTCCTCAGAAGAACCGTCATCCTCATCATCCTTTCTTTCAAGAATTTCATCAATCCATCCTTTCTTTGGCTGCTCTTCATCAACTGAAAAAGAATCACCAAGATCATCGCCAGAAATGACTCTTAGCCTCTTTGCTGATCCCTCACCATCAACTTCCGCATCATCGTCGCTCAAATCCTCAGTTTCTTGCATCCTCTTCTTGCGATCTTCCTATTGTATCAAGATTAAACAATGTCAACCATGATATATTTGAGAACACATTCAAATACACAGCCTTTCATTGTAGGGGTTAATCATATTCATTCTATCACACGTAATCATGTGAAACTGCAATGCCTTCATAGACAAAAATACCTCAAGGGCCTCTAATGTTTCTCGTTCTTTTTGGGCAATTTCTTCAGGTGTCTTTGTTCTCTCAGAAGGACGAGCACGGATATCCATAGACATTTCCTCCATAAGCATTGTATAACTATCGTTTCGTTCCTGCAAAGAAAAGGGATTAAGTCAAGCAAAACACACTAAGTTAAACTCTTAGCGTAGATACATATGTTCAATAAAATGTGAGATCATCATTTACATCTGGGAGCTTAAACTCTCGAGTTAAACTCTCCATCGCCCGAGAATCCACTAGAGACATAAAGTTTTTATCCAGCTCATCCATCAGCTTTTCCTTTTCCTCCTTTTGCTTAGCTTTCTCCATCTAGAAAAACCACAAATTTCAAAACAAATCACAAACTATAAATTTACATACAAACGCTAAAAAGGTTAAAAGGAAAACAGCAGAATCGTTACCCTGCCAAGTTTGCTCTTCATGATAATCTCTTCCATGACTTCTTTCTTGCTCTTACGCCTCTGCAGAGAGAATTCAAGAACATTTCTCAAACCCAAACGTATCAACTATCAAGGACAAAACACCTAAACACCAAAGAGAATCTCTTCTTACCTCTTCCTCTCCAGATGTTTCATTGGACCTGTTCTTGTTCAGATGCTTAAGCCCTATAACAAAAAAAGCTAGACTACTTTAACTTCAATTGTTAATATTTCAATGCAACCATATAACATTCGAAAACAATCAACAATCTTATGAAGTAGCCTATGTGAATAGAGTAAATAAGGGAACATACTCTTTGATCCATCAGCTTCAAGACCATCTTCTTCATTATCATCATCATCAGACAATAGTCCAGAATCATCAAAATCATCTTTTACAGAAGAAACACCAAGAGCACCATCTTCGTCATCATAAGCATCTTCTTCTCCATCAGACAAATTATACACACTCTTCTTCGCTAGCTTCATCTACACAAACACACATAAGAGAGACAAAGACAACAACTTTTAGATTCAAATCAATACAATACATAATGATTCTCTCTCAAAGTAATGTTTTTTTTTCTGAAATATGAACCTGACGCTCTCTCTGAGATCTAATAATAGCTTTATCGAATTCGCCAAGCTCATCGTTATCCTCTCCTACACGATTATCAACGAAAGAAGAAGCTTTCGTGCTCTGCATATACTCTTTCAAGAGCGTGTTTTTCCTCTTCTCGACGCCGCGAGATCGAGATTCGCCGACGCGGCGCTCTTCTCCTCTTCGTTTTTTGCCGAGGACGTCGAATTTCCGGCGAGACCAGATCGATTCGAACGGGTTATCGAGCTTTTGGGGCTTGGCTTTCATGGCGACTGAATCTGGTCCGGTTCTTTTGACGCCGCCTTTTTTGTTAGGCTTCTTCTTCGTTTTGCTGTCTTTCCCCATGATTGAATTTTTACTCAGGCGAGTGATGCGGCGGCGATTTTACGGCGGCTAGGGTTTACGAGATGTAGAAGAAGAGGTTTTTGAGAGTTTTTATTTTGTATTAAACGGAGGTTAATAATAATAGGAGGAAGAAGAAGTACCGGGTCGGGTCGGGTTGGATTTAATTGGGCTTAAAAGCCCATTTAATTTTCTTATGCGAAGATGCCGACAAAAAAAAGATTAGACCCTCTTTGTGATACAACGGAATTGTAATGACGGTAACTTTCAGTTATATAACGGTATAAAAGATGTAAGCGGAATTTTAAGTAGTTTTGTATAATATAAACCGTTATTTGAAAAAATAAAATAAAAAGTATAAGGAGTTATGAGTTCATCATGTATCAAATTTATAGTTTTTTGTTAAATTTAGAAATACATGAAATGTTTTTTTATATACTTGACAAGTTTGAAGTAGCTAGCACATAGATACTCCAAAAAGTAATAATTATTGCATTAAACTAGCGATTTGTCTTGTTGTGCTCCTTATTTAATTTTGGTTAGAAGAAATATTTTTACGCCATGATATTTAGGTATTAATTAGCACAAACTAGACCCGGGCTTTTCCTAATTATAAGTACAAAACAAGATAAAGTAAAAATTGCAACAAGAAAGCTGAATTAAGTTTTTTCACATATAAAAAGTAAGTAGTTTAATAATTGCATCCACAAGTCGACACACCATGATTTAACGTAAAGTTTACAACTAACTAATAATACACTTTTTATGTAATTTTTAAAAGTTTACAACTTACCCATAAATAATATATATTAATTAACAATATTAATATATACTCATGCCAAAAGCCAAAAATCTTTGTGACGTTTCGTCGTGAGAGTGTAACCACCAACTTTCTTGCCTCTCTTACGAACCGCAATAGCCATACAAGGAGAGTTGTTAATGCAATACTCTACGACGTCGTTTTTGTTAATGGGCCTGTTTTGTAAAGCCCATATCATTAGTAACCGCCACGTGGCGTGTTGTTTTTTCTGGCTTAGGACCAACAAGGATGCTTCTTGTTCTGTTGCTTCGTTAACTATGGTCGGACCTTTCTCGTCACCTTCTACAAGTAACACTTCTGTCTTTACCTAATTTAACAAATTATTAAATTTACTTGTTAGTTGCTTGCTAAGTTTATAATTAATGTACTCAAGAAGGTACAAAAAGTGAATTATTAAAATATTATCAAATTAAGTATATTATATCTTATAATTAGAAAAATTATAACATAGGGAATTTTTCAAAAGAACTAAAACCACTAGACAACCTTACTTAAGAAAGTGTAGTTAGTGTCTTTAAATTTTAAGAAGTTATATATATTTTTCACAACACATTTTTTAAAGCTCTTTACTACATGAAATATTCTGAATTTTTATTCATATTACTAAAAAATGGAATGATGAAGAGACATAATAAAACCTCAGGTCTTTTAAGCTCACAAATGTTTTTCAAGGCTGAAACTTTTTTGTAAGCTTTTGAGTTTGTATGTTTTTCACATGGTTCTTCTTCTTTTGTTGCTAGATCACCTAGAAAAAAAAAATTAAAACCAATAATAATCATATATTCCCTCAGTTTTTTTTAACGTAGGATTTTCTAGAAATTCTTTAAAATCACAAATTAACAAATTCTTTAAAATGACTTTTATAACTTCATTTATTATTGCTATTATGATTGATAAAATATAAACGTGATAAACCATAAAGACATAAATAAAGACATAATATGAAAATATGTGTCAATTATTCTAGGAGGGAGTATTAATTTGTTGAAAATTAGTAAATAAGAAGAAAAAGAACATTATAAATTGACCTGATTGTAAAGGTTTAGATTTAAGAAAGTGAAGTAGAAGAATAGAGTCTTGAGGTTGAGCACAATGTGATAGAGTCCAAAGAAGAGCATTCTTAGACTCGGAGCAAAAATCAACCACAACCATTATTTTTCTTCCTTTGGTCTCTGTTGATGAGCTTGGTGGTGACTCATGGTTATAGTCATGGTGGCTTATACTTGTAGGTGGTTGGACCCTTACATGAGCCCTTACTCTATTTAGAAAGAACACTTCTCCTCTTTTCCTCATTATCTTTCTCTCTACCTCTCTCAAAGGAAGGACAAGATGATGTTATAATATAAGGTGGTGGAAGAAGTTAAATGACATTAAGAGCTATTAATAATAATGTGTAATAATGACCTTGCTTTTTGGTAGCTCCCACATTTTTTTACATAGGAAATTAGACCTCAATTTCTTCCATTTAATTATGAGTTGGTTCATAGTATATTTTTTAGATTAAGTCTCAATTTTTTTACAATTTTTTTTTAAATTACGGGGCGGAGCGGATATCCGGCGAATATTCAGATTTTAACGGATATTCGTAAACTCGGATATCGGCCTAGTCACGAAACGGACAGTTCGTAAGGTTTTCGATCCAGACGGAGCGGATCACAGATACCTCAAAATTCCCGATATCCGCTCCGTGCCCACCCACCCCTAATGACATCAACATCTACTTAGGGTTAAAGAATTGTTGTGAATTGTGCAATGACTGATTATGTGAACCAGAATATATATTTAATTAATATTATTTTGTTATATTTCACTTATATGAATATACATTTTAAAGAAAAAAACAGTTCATACCAAAAAAATGTAGAGATGTGTATATTTTTCCCAAAAACTCAACTTTTATAAATAACTAGGTGGTTTGACCCGCGCGCATGGCGCGGGCATAAATAAATTTCAAGAAAATTACATGAAAAATAATTAATATTTACATTTTTAAATGAATTCAAATGGTACATTAATAATAATTCAAACTCTACGTTAAGATTACGATGAGGTAAACCCAAAATAAATTTTTTATAAATTATCCATAAAAATGAAAACATGAAAAATAACAAACTTCAAAAATGTGGTTTTGTGTTTTATGGTAAACTTATATGATTTAAAATACAAAATTTACTTTATTTTTATAGTTTTTTGCTTTTGAGAAACAATTATAATAATGACATGTATATAAAATTAATCCATTAAATTGAAAAATTGTTACAAATGTAAGTTTGTATGCTACCAAAACATATGTTTGTTACATATTCTCTTCTACAAAATAATAAGTTTGAAAGAGAAGTGAAAGCTGTATATGTTCACAAACTAATTTGGTTAATAAAAATAAAGCGTATTCAACAAAAATAGTTTTATAATAATTAAAAAAAAACTCATTAATGAAGATGTTAATAATTATAATGGCTTTGGATTACGAAATATATAAAATTATATGATGTGGTATAAAAAAATTTATATTAACATATTTATAACAATAAATCAATATTTATCTAACATTAAACGAAGTTAAGTTTATAATATTTACATAAATATTAGTAAACTAAGGATCAACTTGAATCAGAACGAATGTAAACAAAATCAGATGATGTTGCATGTAGTACCATTTATAATAATAATAAATTATATTAAATTATTATATAAATTAAAATTCCCAAAATATTGACATCATATATAACTTTAGGAAAATATTATTGATATTTTGAAATATTAAATTAATAAATAATATATAATTATATAAACCTTTGAAACATAAAAAGAAAATTGAGAAAATAAGTATATTTCAAGACATAAATTTACTAATTGAGTTATTTTTTTTAATTTTCTATAATGTGATATTGACTTTTTAAATTACAATTTTACCATTAACTTTAAAATTGTCAAATCTCGTGAATGGTTGTCTGTAAATGTTCACATGTGTATGATTTCGAGTGAATAATCGTTTATAAGGATAATTGGTATAATGTGAATGATAAATAATATATATGAATGAATGATTTATGTCAATGGTGAGTTGTTAATGATCTCAATGAATGATCTATGTGAATGATTTTTCGTGAATGATTTTTGTGAATAATTTTTGTGTGAATAAGGTTAAATTTGTTATTTTAAGTACGAAAATCAAATTAAATTACCCAAAATTTAATTATTACATCAAAAACAGTTTATTGACAAATTATGTTTTAAAATGTATATAATACGTTAATTAACTCAAAAACAAAGGGATAATCATAAACAAAAATATTAAATTAATAAAAAATCAAAAAGTTCCTTAATTTTAGGAAATATAATTAAAACTTCGAAATATCAAATTAATAATAATATATGATGATATAAACCATTAAAAATAAAAGGATAATCATAAACAAAAATATTAAATTAAAAAAATCAAAAAGTTCCTTAATTTTAGGAAATATAATAAAAATTTCGAAATATCAAATTAACAATAATATATGATGATATAAACCATTAAAAATAACCGGATAATCATAAACGAATAACAAAATAATAAATTAATAAAAAATATATAAAATCTTTAATTTTAGAATATATAATTGAAATTTCGAAATATTAAATTAATAAATTTAGGAAACATAATTGAAATTTCGAAATATTAAATTAATAAATAATATTTGAAGATATAAACTATTAAAAAATAAAGGAGATAATCATAATTAAAAAAAATTATTATATTGATAAAAAATAAATAAAATCATTAATTTCCTACAAACTCTCTCCACTTGACACGTAGGCAAAACTCCTTGCTATTTATTATATATGATATATTTATATCTATTTTGCTTTATGTCTGAATAATGATGTATTGGCTCTTTTGGTTCATTGTACCACATCAACTATTGGGCCTTCATCATCAAAGAAGTAGGTCCCAAATACTAATTCTTGCCAGCTGATTATTAGTATTGGATATGTGATATGTAACATAATTAAAATGAAAAAAAAACTAACATTCAAGAATATGTCTTCATGAAAAATATGTAACCCGTTTTCCTTTGTTTCAAACTATTGAGCAATTAATATCATATGTATATTTTTAAGTATATGTGTTTTGTTCATGGCCCATACATGATAATTAATCGTTTATGCATCTACAATATATTTATAGGCAGATGTTTTTGTAGGTAGATGTGAGTATATGATTTTGGTTAGTAAATAGGCTAAAAACCCACGAAAAGATTTTTAAAAATCTTTTCTAGTAATATTTTGTACTTGTTACACAACATCGATCGTTAGAGGCCATTCCAAACAAATATTTTTTAGACTTTTTATGGTAGTTTGCATTTACACTAATATAATAAGAAAAAATTTACAAAACTATACCCTTACAACCATTTTTCACAAAACTATACTTAATTCAATATTTTTACATATTTACACTATTTTTTTTTTTTTTTTTTTGTTAATTTATTTACACTATTTCAAAATTTTAAACGATTGATTTACAATTTAAAAGGTTATCAAAATTAAAAAAAAAATATTTGAATTCGTTAATTAATGTTTAGGTATAGTTAATATTTAATTTTATTATTTGAATGGGTAGTTTTGTGAAATCTAATTCAAAATGTGTAGTTTTGTACTTGTTCCAAGTAACAAATTATAATATGTGTTTTATAATGAAAAATGAATTTGGCATGATATCCGGTAACTATAACTTTCCCTTTTTCCTTTCTAAACCAAGTACTATATTATTTTTTTCGTGTGACTTAATGTTGGTTAAAAACTAAATAATTAAAAAGTTTATTTTTGCATTATTTAACTATTTAACTAAAACCAATATTTGAAAAAATAAACAAAAAGTCAATATTCCAAAAGAATCAAATTTCCTAAACTCTTTTGATATGCCACGTCATAATAAAATCCCTACAAAATCTCCACGTTTCCTTGTGTTGCTCTCCAAAGAATCTTTACTTAGCTACGATTACGGACCAAAGCTTCAAAATATTAATCTCTCTCGAAAGTTAAAGTTTCTTGCTTTAAATCTTTAATATATTCTTTCTTTCTCTCTCAAATAAAAATCCAAGGTATAAGAACAAAAACACTAATCTTGGCCTTCTTCTTATGTTTCTTTGTTTTCTCCCATATGTCTTTTGTCTCTTGTGTGATCAAAATCTAAACCCACTTTTCAGATCAATGGGAATACTATTTTCTTGTCTTCGAGCTCCGAGAGACGACGATGAATCTCAAGATGTAGATAGAATCAGAGCCTTGGCTTTAAGTTACCCTATAGCAAATAACTTTCTTCCCAAGGTATCTCCACATTGTAAAACCCTAATTTATATTTTTCTCCTCACAAAAAATTTAAACCTAATCAAGGGTAAGATTTAATTATTGAAATAGTTCGAGCAATTATCTCAAAATCTACAAAGTGGGAAAGTTTCTTTTGTAAAGGACGATGAAGAAGATGTTTGTCCAACATGTTTCTATGGTAAAACAAAGAATATATATAATTAATATTTTGATTAAATGATTGTTAATTTAATTACTAATGTGATTGGAGACAGAATACATTGAAGAGAATCCAAAGATAATATTGCAATGTGGTCATATATTTCACCTTTCTTGCATATATGAATGGATGGAGAGAAGTGAATCTTGTCCTTTTTGCTCCAAGGTTTTTTATTTTATTTTTATATATTCTAATTAGCAAATGTTATGTCTATATTTATATATATTGGGTTTTGATTTATGTTTGTGATTTTCACAGACAATGCTTTTCTTGGAGAGTGAAATCACAAAGGAAATGGAGTAATGATGAGAGACATCCTCAGAGCAAATTTTCTTGATTTGTTAACAATTTCTTAAGTTATTATATGTTTGTAACTATTCTATTGGAAAATTCCGCCAAATTCTTTTTGGCTTGTTTCTTGAAAAAACGATTTTTTGTATGGTTTTTAGTTACTAGAATACTACTAGATTGTGATAAAAACACATTTGGGATAAGTATTATTAGGAAGTTTTTTAGAAAATTCATATGTACATATCTTAACTTACTCCAAATGCATGAATGCTGATATAGTAAAAAAAGAACTTTATCTAATGAGTATGTTCTCCTTACCAACTTTGGCATATATTATACTAGGGGCGAAGTAGGAGTGTGCAATATTGTGACGACGAAAAGGGTTGATATCAAATGCTAACAGTAGATGTATTTTATATTTGCTCTCCATCTGGAAGAGACAGATTTTAAATTGTGATAGTTCCTAATACTGTTAATGAAAATTTAAACTGGTGAACATATAGGGTGACAATTTTTTATTTTTAAAGTTTGAATAATTGTTAGAAAATCTTAAAGTGAAACTTGTTCATAAATATAGACTGAGAAACCTATGTACCTTGAAGAGTGAATACGTTTTTATTTGTATATGCGAAGAGAAAACAGAAAACAGAGAGCAAACTGAATGCCTTAAAGAAAAAAGCGTTGTCATTAAAAAAACAAAAAAAGACGCAAGAACACAGACTTGCCTTCATGGTGGGTTCAAAATTTTAGTCGCCTGAGATATCAGGTTTAATGAAAGGAAGATAAAAGTAAACAAAGCAAAGCCAAACGACCACTATTAAGATAATAACACATTTCATGGCAAGGAGGACAAAAAATATCAAAGGAAGATACATTCGGTTAAGTTTGATACTTAGATGAAGAATGATGGTAATGTTAGTGATAAGCAACACACACTTGCTCATCTTTTCTTACTTATTTCAAATATAAAGAATGTTTGAGTTAACACTAAACAACAACTTATTAGAGAAACCAATTGTGCTCATAGAACCAATTAAAGTTTACAAATTTTAAGACTTTACCTCCAAAAAGTTTGGGATTAACAGTGGTGACAAACATGACAGATTGTGTCCTATCACCCGACTTGAGGATGCCCCTAAAAATAGACGCAACATCATCCCACAAAGACAAGTAAACAACCACCTGACTGTTATGCCAATGATTGTCGTCAATTTCAGTAAGACGTAATAATGTGTGATGGACTTAGTTTTCCTTTAAATAATTATTTTGAATTTAGTTATTACTAACTAAAACTAAAACTAAATATTTGTAACTTTAGTATCAGAAATTGTATATTTACATAATTGCTAATAAGAATTATAAACCATGATAAGTTGAAAAATTACTTATAAAATACTTTTTTGAATTTCATTTCAGTTAAATGTATAAAGTTAGAAAAATCCATCATTATTAGAAAAACTAATAAAAAAAGAGTACATAATACTTTGATAGAGTTTTGGTTAAGGGCCCTTAAGTTGAAGATGATTTGAAGGGTTTTTCTATAAAAGTTCTTCCCAATTAATAGTATAAATATACACAATTCACTTATATTTATTTAATTTTAATTTGTTTTTTAAAATATTGATTGTGACCATATGAATTGTAAGATGTTTCTAGTTTTCTTATTTATATCTTTTGTAAGAAAAATCTATCATTATTAGAAAAGCTAATAAAAAAGAGAGTAGAGAATACTTTGACAGAGTTTTGGTCAAGGACCCTGAAGTTGAAGATGACTTGAAGATTTTTCTATAAAAGTTCTTCCCAATTAATAGTATAAATATACAAAATTCACTTATATTTATTTTAATTTGCTTTTTTAAATATTGATTGTGACCATATGAATTGTAAGATGTTTCTAGTTTTCTTGTTTTTTTGTTTATACTGTATGTAAGATGTATTTATGATTAGTTTTAATAACTATTTAAAATTGATATATGTATCTATATATATATAGATATTTTATAAATGTTAAAAAATTACATTAAATATTTCTTTTTCGAATTTTATTAATGTTAATGAATTTTATCAAAAATATTTTAGTGATGTTGTTTATATTTTTTGGCGTTTTATTTGAATTTTATTAGTATTAAATGGTTGTATTAATATTGTCAAAAAATAGTTGTGTACGAAAAATCCATCATTATTAGAAAAGCTAATAAAAAAAGAGTAGAGAATACTTTGACAGAGTTTTGGTCTAGGACCCTGAAGTTGTAGATGATTTGAAGAGTTTTTCTATAGAAGTTCTTCCCAATTAATAGTATAGATATACATAATTCACCTAAATTTATTTTAATTTGCTTTTTAAAATATTGATTGTGACCATACGAATTGTAATATGTTTCTAGTTTTCTTTTTTTTTTGTTTATATCGTTTGTAAGATTTATTTATGATTAGTTTTAATAGCTATTTAAAATTGATATATGTATATATATATAGATATTTTATGAATGTTAAAAATTACATTAAATATTTCTTTTTTGGATTTTATTAATGTTAATGAGTTTTATCAAAAATATTTCAGTGATGTTGTTTATATTTTTTGGGGTTTTATTTGAATTTTATTAGTATGAAATGGTTGTATTAATGTTGTCAAAAAAATAGTTGTGTAAGAAAAATCCATCATTATTAGAAAAGCTAATAAAAAAAAGAGTAGAGAAGACTTTGACAGAGTTTTGGTCAAATACCCTTAAGTTGAAGATGATTTGAAGGGTTTCTCTATAAAAGTTATTCTCAATTAATAGTATAGATATACATAATTCACTAATATTTATTTTAATTTGGTTTTTTTAAATATTGATTGTGATCATATGAATTGTAATAAGATGTTTCTACTAGTTTTACTTTTTTTTGTTTATATCGTTTGTAAGATTTATTTATTATTAGTTTTAATAGATATTTAAAATTGATATACGTATATATATATATAGATATTTTATAAATGTTAAAAATTACATTAAATATTTTTTTTCTGATTTTATTAATGTTAATGAGTTTTATCAAAAATATTTCAGTGATGTTGTTTATATTTTTTTGGGGTTTTATTTGAATTTTATTAGTATTAAATGGTTGTATTAATGTTGTCAAAAAAATAGTTGTGTAAGAAATATTCATCATTATTAGAAAAGCTAATAAAAAAGAGAGTAGAGAATACTTTGACAGAGTTTTGGTCAAGGACCCTGAAGTTGAAGATGATTTGAAAGGTTTCTCTATAAAAAGTTCTTCTCAATTAATAGTATATATATACACAATTCACTTATATTTATTTTAATTTTTTTAAAAATATTGATTGTGATCATATGAATTGTAAGATGTTTCTAGTTTTCTTGTTTTTTTGTTTATATCGTTTGTAAGATTTATGTATTATCAGTTTTAATAGCTATTTAAAATTCATATACGTATATATATATATATATATATATATATAGATATTTTATAAAATATTTTTTTCGGATTTTATTAATGTTAATGGGTTTTATCAAAAATATTTTAGTGATGTTGTTTATATTTTTGGGGATTTTATTTGAATTTTATTAGTATTAAATGATTGTATTAATGTTGTCATAAAAAAATAGTTGTATTAAATAATTTATTTTAATTGTATTTTCTTAAGGGTGATTATGTGGCTTTTTGTGGTGAGAGACAAAAGTGACAAGTTCAAGGAAGTTGCCAAAATACTCGTAATTTCTATATATATATGTGATTAATCTAGTTTTATTATTGATGATGATTAATGATGATAAAATATTGAGGAATTCTTTAGAATACCTTGAAATAAGTTTTTGTTTTGATAATACCCTTAAAAAGTTTTTTATAACAAAAATATTATTAAAATGTTTTTTATAACAAAAACTTCATCAAAAAGTAATAGTTTACAAAAAATATCACAAATAGAAAAAACGAGTTTAAAAACTTTTAGATTATAATTTTTTCATTTGAGTTCGCTATATAGTGTTTAGGGTATAGTTTTGATGGGGTAGGGTATAGTTTTTTGGATGCTTTGGGTGTAATTTTGAAAATTTAAGATTTGTGGTATTTATGAGAAACAACTTTTTAATGGTATTTGTAAAAATTTCGAAAATCTGTGCTAATTGTTAAAAAAAACTTTTTTTAGTGGTATTCATTAGAATTGCCCTAAAATATTTATATACTTATGGTATAGCTTCAAGCGGCAAAGCAGCCAACGTTGCAGCTGTTGTAAACAGGTTCAAGAGACGGATCAAAATCATTCCTTCTCATTGCCATTGTATCTTCTTCTTCTTCTTGATACAAACCACTACAATATTCACATTCATACACACTATATAATTTACTAAAATACATATGAAATTCATATATATGTTCAATAGTAGTTATTGGTAGACTATATATATATATATATAAAGAAGAATGTTCTCTTTTCTTATGATGTCACCTCATTTTTCAAACTTCTAAAATTTTGACATATCATCAACTCTTTTTAATTTTGAAATAATACTTAATTGATTACAATATTTTAATTCTTTATTAATAAGAAAGATGTAATTCATAATTAAACATGAAATTTGTAAAGACATACCTTTTTAATTTGTTGAATATAGTTTATATATGTGTATAATATACATATATGGATATAAAACCTTGAAATTAACAATTTTAATAAATTATTTCTCTTCGTACTAATACATATAAAAATTTACGACTAACTACAATAATTTACAAATTAATAATATTGACAATAGTGAACACATTTTATGTTTTCATCATGATGATATGTTGGAAAGAGTAATTTAGTGGAATTTATATAGTTAAAAAAAAAGAAAAATACTATGGTTTTTTATCAAGTATTTTTCAATCGAATTTTCTTCACATGACACAATTGTACATATCAATGTGATTTATATTTACGCATCATCTATGTTGATGCTATCTTATAACCACCACAAAACTCTCTATATATATATCTCATTTTCATATATCTCTTTCTTTGCTTAAATATATATATATATAGTTGATGAATCTATCTTATGAACTTGAAATGAAGCAAAAGGTACTGTTGTTACATGTTAGGTAGCAATAAAATTATTATAGTTTTTCATTTATTTAAACTAGGGGTGCGCGGGTGTAGTTATCATTTTGTTTTTCTATGCAATTTTTGAGAAAAGTTTACGTTCGCGTGATATATTGTAAGATAACGCATTTTAAGACACACTGGAAAAAAATTCAACTGTACTGGAATTTTAAAATATTAAGTTATACTTCATATGTTACTTATTAAATGTTGTTTTAGAATTTTTTTTGTTCCTCTTTAAATGTAATTTTAGTTTTTCAACAAATTTTCTATATTATACCCCTTAATTTCATTAAAAAAGAATAAAAATAATATAAATAGTGGGAGAATTATAAAACTACACCATTTGAATTACATTTCACAAAACTACACCATTTCCAAAATACTTCACAAAACTACACCTAAAACACTCAAAATTAAATCCAAATAAACCCTACCCAAACAATCCTACCCCCTTAATATTATATCCTAAACACTAATTAGCGAACCCAAATGAAAATATTTTAATTTTGGTAATTTTTAAAAGGGTAAATCAAGCTTTTAAAATTTTGAAAGAGTGTAAACTTGTGAAAATATTGAATTAGGTGTAGTTTTGTGAAGGGAGGATTGAAAGGGTGTAGTTTTGTGAAGGGAGGATTGAAAGGGTGTAGTTTTGTGAATTTCTCTAAATAGTATAAATTAATGTCATTAAATTCATTTTACAACCTTCCTTAATTTTTCAAAAAATATTTAAAACTCAATTTAATGCGGAACAAAAGGAGTATTTCTTATAATTGTATTGAGTATTTGTATTAAGTGTAAATTACAATTATTTTAAATTTATTTTTTTTTATATTTTCGCTTTGTTAAATTAATATTTGAAAAGTTTTGTTTGCTAACGCAATTGATAAATAAAAATATAAGTATTTACTTGGGTTTGAGAAATTTAAGATGTTAATCTAATTGAATTAAGATAAAGTTTTAGCAAGTTGTATAATTTATGCCCTTGTGAAAATTCATTTTCTACTTCAGTTTAAGAATTTAGCAATCTTTTTTTTATTATAACATATATATGATATTTAAGCTTTTGAAGTATTTTTAATATTTGAAATGCGTGCTACATTTAAAATGAATCGAAAAACTCTTATTAAACTCGTTAAGTTGTTAAAGTATGTTATACATAATGTAACGATTTTGCATTATGAATGTCTTATCTAACGAGTTTACTTATATTTATAATTTCCTTAAAGATATAGTTGTTTTAGTTTCTTGTAATATGACAACTTGACTTCTATCATGAATGAGAATATTATTATTATATATGATAATTTATTTTTAATTGAGGATTGACTTAGCTTCCCAACCTATTTTAAATGCATGTGAGGTTAAAAATACCCTAATATTAAACATATACATTGTCCAAATTTTGTCAGTTGATCAAACTTATCATATTTCCAGATGATTTTCTTGAATGATACATTTATTCATAATTATTTAATTTAAAATGTTTATTGTTTGTGTATAGTATATAAATGATCAGACCTACATGTTAAGTAGAGGTGCAATTTGCACTCCTTAAATAATAAGAATATATGTTTAAGAATAAGTACAAGAAAAATAAAATAGCACATTTGGTTAAGTTCTCTATTACCTTAAATATGTAACATGAGTTCGAATCTTGTCTGTGACAATTTGAATTCTTTATTTTTTTTTTCTGATGAATCCATCGATTTAAAAGTGGACACGTGTCGAAACCTAGAGAAAAATAGTTCTCTTTTTATATTATAGGTAGATAGATAGATTTCACAATGTTACTGTTTATAACCATGTCCCTGAGCTTTGTTTTAGACTTCGGATATAAAACCCAAAAGGTATGTGAAAGCCCATCAATATGAGGATCGAAACATGTGTTTATTATACTTTAGTTCAAAATAATAATAATGTATTTATAATTCAAGAAATTTTTGGTCAAATATTATTCAAAAGGCCTATTAGCTCAGTTGGTTAGAGCGTCGTGCTAATAACGCGAAGGTCACAGGTTCGATCCCTGTATAGGCCATTTTCACTTTTATTTTTACAACATTTCTAGTTTGTTATTTGACTTATTTCCATTTCTTTTATAATGTCCATATAATTCGAATATCTATCGTCATATCTACAGTTAAGGAAATAGTAAATTTCCAAAATAGTTTAGATGAAAATAAAAAATGCTCATAAGTTTGAAAATAATAAAATATTTTTTTAGATAAAAATATCATAAACTTAAAATTAACTTAAAACTTTCAAAATTAACCCGAAATCCTCAAAACTAATTCCTACCCTTTAATATTATATCTTAAACAATATATTGCGAACTCAAATGAAAAATTAAGTTTTAAAATGTTAAAATTAAATTTTTGTGTTTATTGTATTTTAATCAAAAATATATTTTAATAGTATTTGATAAAAAAAAATAACTTGTAAGGTTTTTTTGTCATAAAACATTTTTATGCTATTTTGAGGAATTTTGGTAATTTGTTTACAAAATAAAAATAAATATATAATTTCAAAAGCAATGGTGTAAAAGAAAATGAGAAACATGTTGAAAAAACAGAAGGGGATCTTTGTGTCTGGCAACGAAGAAAAGGCAGAAGCAAAGCCAAATCTGGTAAGGAGTTTAAAACCACTCCTTTCATATCTTTAGTGATTCATTATTACACGCTTATCTTATCTTCATTTATATTTTGTGTTTGGAAATAACATCACATGTGCTATCATATCTCATGAAAAATATCTTAATAATAAGTTATTTTTAAAAATAGCATGAAGGTCCATCATAGATTGGGTTAAGACTATTTTTTATGGAGTTTGTAGTAGAATCATATATTATATTTTTAGTGTTTTTCAATTGCAATTGTGATGACTTGAACACAAAACATAACAATAATTTAAATTTAACGGTTAGTTTTTAATAGTAAGGATATGATATTTTAATCATCATTGGGGTTGGTAAGAGAACAAAAAAGTACATTTAGATATGTGCATGATATGTAACTAGCTGATGAATATGGTCAATAATGAAATCAAATATCTCAAAAAATACGATTTGTGAATAGTGTAAGTACTAAGTAGTGTTGTCATAAAAAAACAGTGTAAGTAGTTATCAAGAAATCTCATTTAAAGAAGTTGAATTCTTAGTCCTAACATATATTCAAAGTAACAGACTATAACTATAAGCTAAAGATAGGTAACTTAATTGTAACTTATTTGTTATACTAAAAATAGGCAAAATAGTTTATTGTGTAATTGTATAATATGAGTAGTTATATTGTAGTTCTTGACAAAAAAAAAAAGAAGAGTGGTTATATTGTAGTCTAGTAATATTCAAAAATATATCTGAAAATGAAACTATTTAATATCAATGTGTCGTTTGTTGTGTCATCGTGTGGCCTAAAATTATTGTAATGTATGAATTATGAAAGTTGGTTTTTCAAATTTTGTTTGTCACGCGACATCGTGTTGTCTCATAAAAGTAGGGCAATGTTGAGTTCGAATAGTTGTCATTTGTGGGGCCCAATATGAGCCCAATGTTACCAAATACGATAAAACTAATAGGGCTTAATGGGCCCAATTATATTGTCGTGTTTATCTTACATAGTTACTTAAATTGCTTTCAAAAATTGGAGTGGATAAGGTCATTATTATCGGAACAAGGAAGAGAACCTCTTACCATGGGTCCCATCGTGGGTCCTACAAAATTAATTTTTTTATTTTTTTTAGCAACTACAAAATTAATTATAAAACGCATATTCTGCTTCTTTCCTAAGAACATGATCAACGGTAAAAGTTATGTGCACAAAAAAAAAAAAAAAATTAAAACAACACCAATCGCGGACCGTCACGTACCAGTGGGGTTCGCAAATTGTATAAGAGTTGGATCCAAATAAGAGCTACAAGAGTTAAGTCTCTTGTATTTTTGGTGGGTTCTACATCTAAAAACTCACTTAAATCCCCCAATATTTCTTGGTTTTTTTGCGGGCCTCACTGACACGTAGCGGTCCGCAAATGGTCTTTTATTCTTTTTTTAAGTGAGAGAAATTAAAAAAAAACAAACAAAAAAATTAAAAACCAAAAAAATCGATTTTACCGATAATGATGCTCTAATTATCCATAAGAGGAAGAAGAACATATTAATATAACAAGTGTTTGATAGAAAGAGATGGGACTAGTTATACAATTATAGCCATAATAAGAATCAACTTTTTTTAGGGTTCATAACAAAAGAAAGCTACCTTACATTTTACACTATTTTATTTGAATTATTCCAGATTTTTAAATATTGACTTGACTTTCGTGGCGATTCGAGAGGCAGAGGGGGTGATCGTTATTTTAATGCGAATAGTTAAGTATATTATGAGATAAATATTTAATTAAGTGAGTTGAAAATTAATTTTTTGGTAAAGATAATTTCCATAAAACTTTGACCAATATGCATGCAATTTTTAGCTATGTACATTATGTAATATTTTGATGAATAAACTATGTATTTTCGGTTAAGATTTTTGAACCGTTTTTAAGTGAATTATATTTGTTGACACAAATGCGACCTAATCATTTTTGGAATATTAAATACTTTTATGGGCACAAAACTATTCAAACGCATCTTTTTCAACTTTGATGCCACAAGACAGAACTCTTCTCAAGTTATGTCTTTGTTGTTGATTGTTCGTACATACCATACCCATGTCACGTGTCAATTTCCCTTGACATGTCTCCGCACGTGTGGGCTCGATTCTCTTCTTAACCACTACTTACTATTCTTTGCCATGTCTATGTTTTTTAATTTGTAACCATTTAATAATTACGGAATCTACATTACAACGTGGCGTTACTTATATTTATAAATTTTCGGTAATTTTGAATTTATCTTTTAGTTTTAAATCGTTGTCACGGTACAAAGACATAGCAAAATTGTTTTGAAACATATTAGGATTTTTTATGATTTTAATTCAAATATTTTGTTTGGTTATACTAAAATTAAATCAAAAACTTTGAATTTCAAATTCAAAAAACTTTCATACATCCGATATATATTTTTGAAATTACATTTATAATAGCAATAAGTTTTCTGTCATTAATAGCATCACTACATTTTTCAAATTTGAACTAGATCTCTCTTGAAAATCTTTATCCAATTAAGCCACTACCACAAAATTACACAAGCATAAATATTTTGATTGATATACATAAGCTAGCATAGCATGTAATTTTTGATTGCTATAAAATATATATGTGGATTGATATATAAGCATATATTATTAAGTAAATTTTAAAAAGAAAAAAAGCTTGAAAGTTGGAATCCAAGGCAACAAGAGAGAGGAATAGCCCCCACATTATCATAAATACAATCAATTAATTTACTACACCACCTTATCACTAAAGCTCATAAAATCATATGAGCCCACATTCAATTAAGTTTTTCACCCACGCATTTTGCGGGCCATAAATACTCTTATTACTTTTGTCCCTCCAATTTTTTTAATTTACAACATTCAAAAACCTTTAATTATTATAACCATATATATTCAAAAATAGTATAAAACAATCGTAATTAATCCACTTGTAATAATATTAACGTATGAGTATAGCATTATACGTTTACATATATATATATACTATGACCTTATACTAATGATGAAGAGAGTAACATATATCACTTCATTTGTTATATAAACCTAATTAAACACACCTTATGTTTATTTCTATCATTCTCTATCAACTTGTACATTCCTCTTTTCAACAAATCTAATAAAGAGAAAGACTCTTGATATATCATCCAAGTCTCTTCTTCTAAAACCCTAATTTATATATATATATATAACTAAGTAATGTCAATGAAAGATATCTCATCACAAGAACAAGATAAGCTCTCCAAGATATTATCCTCACAACCACGCAAAGATGCTCACTCCGGCGAGCTTGACGTATTCGAAGCCGCCGTGTACTTCTCCGGCTACTCAGAATTCTCCTCTGGTGACACACAAAAGGATGGCTATAACACAACAAGAGAAGAAAATCGAAGAAAATGGGGAATTTTAGGAGGAGGAGGAAGGAGAATAAGCTTGGATTTGCCTATTAGATATTCAGAACAAGTTCATCATCATCGTAATCTTGAGAAGCAAGAAACAAAAACAACAACAATCAAAGAAAAGATGTGTAACGTGAGACACAAGCAACCTAGTTCACCTGGTGGGAGAATAGCTAGCTTCTTGAACTCTTTGTTTCATCAAACAAGTTCAAAGAAGAACAAGACATCATCATCAAAGTCTAAGCCAAATGATCGAGAAATCGAAGAAGAGATCCATGAAGGATGGATGATGAGAAGGAGAAGAAGAAGTAGTATAAGCCATTTCTTGAGCTCAAGTAGATCTAATTCAACCACCACAACAACAACTACAACAACTTCATCTTCATCAAAATCTATGTTTTCTTCTTCAAGCTCAGGCTTAAGAACTCCTCCTCCTTATGTGAACACACCAACAAAGAGCTACAAGAAGTTCTTGAACTATACTTCTGGTACAAACCAAGTGGAAGAGGTAGTGGATAAGACCAACAAAGAGTTGTCTTGGCTTGATGAGAAAGTTAAAGTCATGGAGAGCCTCTCTGAGAAACAGAAGGTTTATGCTCATGATGATCATGATGATGATGATGATGATGATGATAGGAGAGTAAAGAGAGAGGTACATGATGATGGTGATGATGATGATGGTATGGAGAGTGATTCAAGCTCTGATCTCTTTGAGTTACAAAACTATGAGTTGTCTCGTGGAGGCTTGCCTGTTTATGAAACTACCAATGTAGTTAAGATCAACAACACTTATCTATAATAAGTAAGCTCTTAGATCTCTTGTTAAAAACATTATGAAAATTTGTTTTTGTTATTGTATGATTATTTCGAAGTTATGTACGTAATTTTATTTTTATTACTTAGATTGATTGTGGAAGCTTTCATGGACTTTTTCATGTGTGAGATTTTTGGATATATATTTGATAAATACCTAGTTTTCTCTTGTCTTTTTCGCATTGTAAAATAATTTTTGTACAATTTTGTTAATATTATAATTATCAATTTACGTGCTAAACTTTTGTTGTTTTAGAAGAAATTAGATAAATTCGTTGAAGAAATTTGTAATAGAAAATTGAGCTATATTATTGACCACTAATATCATTGATAGTCATTGGATAATTTTTTTTTTAACAATGAATAGGAGCCATAAATATTAGACAATTACAAAACTACATTTTTGAATTGCATTTCACAAAACTACACTTAAAACTCATAATTAAATCCAAATAAATCATACACACAATCATATCCCTTTAATATTATACCATAAACACTAACTAGCAAATCCAAATAATTTTAATTTTGATAACTTGTTAAAGGGTAAATCAACTATTTAAAAATTTGAAAGAACGTAAATATGTAAAAATATTGAATTAAATGTAATTTTGTGAAAAAATGGTCGAAAGGGTATAGTTTTGTGAATTCCTCAATATTATATGAGTGTGGGACCAATAAGTAAAGCTTAACCGGCCGGTTAAGCTTGGTTAGTCACATGGTAGTTTTTCTCTTATAGTACATACAAAAGTTGATTAGTTATAAGTCTTCGTTGTCTTCGGCTAAGAGTCTTGCATCTTGTGATGCTTACTAGTACTTATTCTCAAACTATGCATCTATGAAATTAATAAATAAAGAAACAAATTAACAAAATTTGGGCACAAAACAATGATATCCACTTGTTTATTCAATTGTTCATGCACAACACACAAAATATTAATTATTATTGTTATTATAAGGATTAGTTAGCAATCAATTACATAATTTAGCAATACCTATACGTTTTTTTGTCCTGTCATGAGTTGTGTCATAGAGCTTAGATAGATAAGACAAGTTATAGATAATGTCTTGGTTTGAAGATTGACTTAACCTTATAAAGATTATCAATTGCCTTATAGTTAAATTTATTTAACAAATTAGTAGAAGATGAAAGAAAGATTTAATAGCTTTTAAACCAAAAAGTTGATTTTAAATTGCTTTAATTACCATGCATAGATTGCGCTTGCTTTTGTAATTCCGTTTTTTATATATTTTTTTTTAATGCATGCATATACGCACTAATATATATAGCCTTTCTAAGTTGGTAAAACATATATATATATATATATATATATATATATATCCGATTAATTAAAATACTTTTTGAAAGTGTGACTGAAATAATTTTTAAAATTGTTTAGTTAAATTACAAAAATCCTCGTTCTTAATTCGAGAAACTCACGAGACTCATATGGTGTTGTATAAAAATAAATTTTGAATAAAACTAAAAGTGAAATGGTGATCATAAATCCATTTAATGAAGAAGAAAAAAAAAACTCAAAACAATGATACATGTCACCAATATACACAAAAGAATTGTATGAGAAATTAGTAAGTACTATATGACTTTCTCCTTTTATCTTAGTGGGTGGAGGGTCCAAACATGTGATTATCAAAAAGTTGGAAGTAATTATGCAAAATAATAAAATGCTATGATGATAATGAACCTTGCAAATAAAGATACTCATATTTTATTTTATTTTGTTAAAAGGACTAAAGATACTCATATATGTTTTGATTTTGTTAGAGAAATAATGCTTTTCGTCATATATGTTGTCATATGATATAGGATAATTATACTAGATGGACTCCAATAATCTGTTTATTAGGTCCGAAAAAATAGGCACTGTAGCGCGCACTATTCACACTATGTTTGACATATATACACCTACTCCTCAATCGATGTTTTTGATTTTTTTTCTAAAATCAAACTGATACACAACTGACACAAAGATATATGCAGGGATTTGTTTTTTAATCTATTTTATTGTGTTTGTTAATCTATTCATATCTATCTTCCAAAGTCCATTGTAGTCGACATTGTTAAAGAGAAACCAAAGCTTATAACTTTCGCTTTCTTTGATTTTTATTTCATTATGTTTCGTTTAATGCGTCGTTCGATTGTTGAGAGAAATAACCGATGCATAAGAGACAAACAGAGTAATCGAATTTGTATCATGTAATATTTCTAAGCAAATTTTGTGTGGTTTCACAAAATCTTTTCTTTTTGGAGTGATTCACTTTCATATCATTTATTCCTTATTATATTTTATGAATATGCATCTCTTATGAACATGAATTGCGGATTCATATCAAATTTTGTATCTCTGTTTTTTTCGTTTGTAACCCTAATCGATTTGGGTTTTTTTAGCCCACAATTAATTTTGTGATAATCGTTATTGTTTGTGGGTTTAGATCTTCATCTATCTCAATTTGTATCTTTATTCGTATAATTATTGGTATCAAAGTAGGTTGTGTTGTTAATAATTTTTGTTATTTGTTATCATCTAAAGTTAAATTTCAGTAACCCGTTATCAATGTTCTTGTTTTTGTAAAATGTCTGTAAAGTTGACATCGTTTAACACCTAAATTATAGTAAAAATTAAAATGTATCTTGTAAAATATATGATAATCGTGTTAATCTGTATCATATGTAATATCATCATCTGTTTAGGATTTTTTGCATATGTATAATTGTAACATATTTCGTAATTTGGTTGTTATCTGGTAAGTGTGTTATCGTTTATATTATATAGTATCCGCTAACTGCAAAGTAATAATATTTGATATTAATAATTTATGTATCAGATTGTTGTTCATCAACTTCCTAAGAAATTATTGCTTATGGTGAAAAGTTGTTTGGTGATAGGATCAACGTCTATCATAACCTGATTTGTTGGTTCGCGTAATTGTGTAATAGTCAAATATGCTTATCTTGTAATTTTTCATATACATCGTTGAACATATATCGTAACTTGGTTGTTATCTGCTAAGTGGGTTATCGTTTATATTACGTCGTACCTGTTAACTTCAAATTAATAACGTCTGGTTTTGAATTGATTTATACAACTTATTTTGCGATCGTTTGCCGATAATTATGTATCCACGGTAGTTTATAAATTACATTGTAATATCAAACATGTATGTTTTTTAATGCATTATATTCTTTACTTGATTGTTAGCCGATAATCATGTTATCGTTTATACTATATCTTACCATACAAGTTTATTGTTAATAATTTATCATGCTAACATTTTGTGTATTTTTAATAGGGGCAATGTCTATCACAAAACAGAGAAGATGCTGCTGATAACGGATTTGCTCGACCCGTTTGAGAAGAAATGTATACAAAAATCACCTCGTGTCGCATTGTTTTGTTTGATTTGTTGTATGAACAAAATTTTGATTTAAAATGTATACAATGATACCATATACATCAACAATGCTCATTAAATTTATTGTGATTATTAAATATGTGAATCTATAAGCTAGTTAATACAATTATATAATAATGATTTAACACCAATACACGATAAGTAAATGTTTATCACATAACATCAACAATATCAATTGCTGATGAGACAACGTGAGTATAACATCCATCAGCACCTTCAACCCACTGACCTCTCCACACTCTTATTGTTGTCGTCATACCAAACCCTGAAAATAGGTAACAACTAACTTATCAGCTATCTATATAGATATATAACTATGACCTACTTAAAATGACAACATATGTTCTTGTACAATAAATAAGACTACATTAATACTTTGGATTTTTCTTTATTTATTGTTCTGATGATCTTGTTCTTAAATGATTAGAATGATTTTGCCTATTTTTTGCTTTAATATCGTTAATGGTGTTTTCTCGGTGAGATACCTTTAATAGTAACACTTTTTCTCCTTTATATATCTAAGATGGTCTTCATAAGTTAAAGTTAATCTAGTTTAGCTAAAATTATATCTATGTTTAGATTTTGTCAAATGATAAGATTTGTAGTAATCGAAACAATATTCCTCACCGAATCAACACATTAAATGCTTGTCAAGTTGCGAAAATATCTCCTCTAAATATCCTTGCGCCAAGTATCTTTTCCATATCTGCAAAAAGTGAGTTTGTCACCCTGCCGCCGTTTTTCAAGAGGAAAGAGATAGGGACAATTTGGGAAATTCAATTATAAGAATTGTTGTCAGAACTAAAACTTTGTAAATTAGTGTCCGAAAACTAATTTATGGATTATCCATGTCCATTTACCTAATTCATCCTATGATATACTCCACATTCAAATTGATTTTGGTGCACATAGTGAATGTTATATTTTATATAAAAAATCATATTTTATTTTGTATAACCAAGCAAACATAACTCTCCATAAGAGGAGAAATCAGACCCCTAATGGGCTTGAAAAAGGCCTCAACTTTTTGATGGACTTGGCTTTGCAATTCATTATCTTCCTAAATAATATCGTACTAGAAACTTACCCGCGCTAGGGGTGTCCACGGAGCAAATACTATGCATATTTGCAGTATCCGCGATCCGCTCCGCCCAATTCGAATATTTGATTTTTTGATCCGCTCTGATCCGAACATTTTCGGATATCCGAGATTTCGGATATCCGTCATTTGTTAGATATCCGCATATATCCGCTCCGATCCGTACAAAATAACTAAATAATTCATACATATGTTTTTAAAATAAGTTTTAATCTAACAATTATAAAATCATGATAAATTATAAACATAATACGCAACTACTAACAAATCCGTAACGAGCAAACAAATCTCAAAAATATTCAAGTGTTCATTTTGAAGACCAACCAAAAAACAACGATCAAATTTTATAGAAGAGGATTTTTTTTCAAACTCAACCTACAATAATATTATATTAATTATTATATTCTCTCCATTGTAAGAATAAGAATGGGCCTTGAAGTTTTAAAATCCATTTCTAATATGAGATTTTATCGATATATATTTATATTTTTTATTTTATGTATACGCCATATAAGTATATATACTAACTAGGAATTAACCTGTGGTTCACCACGAGTTTATGTTTTCTAAAGTTATATATTTAATTTAGAAATTTTGAATATTATTTTATCTTCATTGTTTAAACAAAATAGGATCAATTAATATTGTTGAAATGAGATTTTTTATTACTATTTAATATTTTTATTATATATTTCGTATAGCAAAATATTAATATAATTTGTAAGTTGATTATACCAAATTATTATAATTTATTATTTATTTGGAAAAAACCTTGATTCAAAATACAAACTGAAACCTAATCGAAATACACAAATCGAACTATGCGATTTACCCATATTTATTTAAAATTTTTAATTATTTTGAATATGTAATATAAGATTTAAATTTTATTATAATTGCAATTTCTTCTGTTTTTTTAGAATCGAACCGGAAACCGAACCCTTTTACAAACTATTTTTTTTATTGTTTGATATTTATAACAAAAATATGTTTCAACTCGTTTTAAAATTCTTAATAATATTAATTAAACTCTTTTTGAATTTGTGTATTATTTTTGTTAAAAATAATGTTATGGTTTTTTAAAAAACTCTTTCTAAAGGTATTTTGATTTAAGTAAAATTTTAATGGTATTTTTTATAAAAAAAATATGTAATAGTGTATTATGTGAATTGCATATATCTAATTTTGTTTTCCAAATGACTTTTACATAATTTCCTTAATATTTTTGAGTTTATTTTTGGAGAGGATTGTAATATTTCCTTATTTGATTTTTCGTAATTAAATATTCAAAATTATTTCCTTTTATACTTAATGGCATAATATGTAATATTGAATAATTTTTTGGACATATTCAAATTAGTACTCCAAAAATAATAGTATAGATGTGTCATGTATGTATTATTATACGGATCGGATCGGATATCCGGTTTAGAAAAATTTGATATTTGTTATTTGCTTTGTTTCTTACGGATACCATATTTTAATATTTGCTTTGTTTTAAAACGTAACGGATATCCGGATTTTTCGAATCAAATCAAAGCGGATAACGGATCGGATCAGATATCTCGGATATTTTGCCCACCCCTAACCCGCGCCAACCGCGGGATAAAAATTTACGGAATAAAAAAAGAAATATTTATTGGTAAAAACAATGTGTAGTATAAAATGAGATAAAAGGAATTTGGATGTCATGTGATTCGCGTTAAACGCGGAGTTTAATTTGAAGTTTATATATAAAATATATTTTATTTTGGTTTTTATAATGTTTTATTAACAAAAATTTATTATTACTATTTTAATATTTATCATCGAAAAAGATTATCATTGCTATTTCGGTGTTGAATATTTACTATTTATTATTGAAAAAAAATAACTACATAGTGTTTTGAAACCATGATATGACCCGTTTAACAATAAAAATATGTTAATCCGGTCTCTATTTGTCATAAAACTCGGATTATTAAAAACTCAGATAAAACCACTAAACTTTCGGGACCGGTGGGTCAACCGATGGTTCAAGTCAATTTTGTGTTCAAGTTTTGCCATTTGACATGGACTTTGATGCATAATACAATTTTACAAAATAATATTGATATTTATAAATGAACAATATGTTTTATCATTGTTTTATGCGAGAATATAACATACAAACATTAGGAAAATTATAAAATTGTGTTTTTCAAGGGCTTTTTAAAATCATATTTTGTAGGCTTTTTAAATATTTTAAACATATTTTCTATGAATGTTTAATCACTCTTTCATGTATAAACTTATCGAAAAATTCTTTGCTCAAATTTTGAGTCGTAAATTATGTGTTCAAGTTTTGTCATTTGACATGAATTTTGGTGTTAAATACAATTTTACAAAATAATATTGTTATTTGTAAATGAACAATATGTTTTATCATTATTTTAAACATAATGTGATAAAATATAATATATAAATATTAGAGAAATCTATTTTAATCATAAATTGTGTTTCTTATGGATTTTTTAATATTATATTTTTTATATTTTAGGGGTTTTTCAACATTTTCTAAATATATTATTAATTTATTATGTTAGTTTAAAAGACTTTTGTGATAAATTTGGACTTTTGTTTTGGGCTTTTTGTTTTGGGTCTTTATGAATTTCCAATAAATCTTTTAATTATGTGGGGCAAAATTACTCACATAATGAGACGTAGGATTTTCAATCTCATTTTCTCTCTCAGTCTTCTGTATTAATAATATAGGATTTATATGTAAATATTCTATTTTTATTTATTTTATAGTTTCACTTTAGAATAAATAAAAACATAGAATTTATAACAATTTCAATCTATCCAACAAAGGCCAAATCCAATGGAATCGGATAAACTAATAAAACGATTTTGACTCAGTGTTTATTAGGGAAGAGTAGCAAGTCATAGGCGATAGACACAGAATAATTGCAAATTAAAATCTAAAGTTCGAATATTTTGACAAAAAAATCCAAAAAAAACATATTAAAACATAAACTAAATTTATGATCAAATTTAAACATTAAAATATTGTTTTAAGCAACTTTGATCGCATATAAGTAGCCAGTAATGACAAATAGCCAATTTCAAAAATATCATGAAAGAAGTTTTTAGACACAATTCATGAATTTTTTTCTTTAATTACCATAAAAAATACTTTTGAACAAAAACACTGTAAACTTTAAATTAGCTTAAAACATTAAACATTCAACATAAATCTTACTATTCTCAATATTATACTCTAAAGTCTAAACACTATATACCTGACCCAAATAAAAAGTTTTGTATTTTAAAATGTTAAAACTGCATTTTTGTGTTTATAGTGTTTTAAACCGCAAACATTTTTTTACGATATTTCAAAGAATTACTAAATTTTGAACAAAGAATACTTCGGTTAATCAATAACCGAAAAACTAACTCGGTTCAGTTTAATTTACAGAAGTCTCCAGACGTAATGACGTTTTCGTATTTTAACAAAAAACTGCGTGCCGTTTTAATCAAAGCTCTAAACTTAAGCCTTTCTTCTCTATCCTCTTCGCATCTGTAGTAGCTATCTCTCCTCTGCTAAAACCTTCAAGAGCTTAAACCTCCCAAATCTTTCTTCTTCTCTGAAACAAAGTTCCTTCTCTTGAGTCGAATCCTGTGTCTATTTCTTCTTTTCTACTTTATGGGTTTCGTAGCTTAAGCTTCAGTACCTATAAGCAAGCTCTTACTTCATATCCATGGCGTCTCTCTCCTTGACACAATTCATATCATTCCCCAGGTTTATCTCTCTCTCTCTCTCTCTCTACATGGGTTTTGTGCCTGTTCTTTGTTGCTTCATAAATGTGTAAACTTTGATAAAAATTGTGCCTTCCTTATCTTTACACAAGAGATTGAGTACTAAAGGTTATTATGAAGTAAGAGTATGAATGCTATGTGTGTGTTCTCTTTGAGAAAATCAACATTTGGTGTTATGGTTTTCTCATAATTGTGTTTAATTTTTGGGCAGATGCAATGTAGATGTTCCTTATATGCAGTCACTGGGGTTTGTCAAGTTCCCAAGTGAAAAATTGAATGTGAAACAAAGGGTGTTTATAGCTTCTGCTAGGAAAAAGCTATCGGAGTCTGCGCCTATCGATGATGGAGAAGAAGAGAACGGTGAAAACGGGGCGGTAGTGCGGAAGAAATCAGCTAAGAGTGCTAAGAAAGGTGGTGCTCGAACAACGAAGAAGAAGGTAGTAGCAAAGGATGAATCTTTAGAAGAAAGCTCTGAGCTTTCGGTAGATAATGAAAGCGATGCAGAGACAGTAAGCGAGCCACGAAGAACTAGAAAGAAAGGTAATGACTTTATAATCATTTTTTTTTTCAGGTGATGCCATTTAAAACTCGATTTAATGAGTGTGTGATTTGTGTTACCTATATATGTTTATAGCTGCAGCAGCTTCTTCTGAGGATGTGGATAAAGGAAAAGCCGAGAAGAAAGTTAGACGAAAGAGAGCTACTAAAAAGGATAAAGAAGCGGAGGATGGTTTAAGTAGTAGTATTAGTACTATTAGTAGTACATATGATGAGGTTAGTGATGTCGAGGAAGCCTTGATTGTTGAGAGTGTTGATGCCGAGAGTGAAGGAGAAGAGATTGATCTGAACAAACATGAAAGTGAAGATATTACTCACACATATGGATGGCCTCCTCTTGTTTGTTGCTTTGGATCTGCACAACATGCGTTTGTGCCCTCGGGAAGGCCAGCTAACAGGCTTTTAGATTACGAGCTACAAGAGCGGATGAAAGATGCAATGTGGACGCCTGAGAAGTATATACGAGCTCCTGGAGGATGTGCAGGAGGTGTTGCTATTGCTCTTGCCAGCTTAGGCGGTAAAGCTGCTTTTATGGGCAAGCTCGGAGATGATGACTTTGGTCAAGCCATGTTGTATTATTTGAATGTGTGCAATGTACAAACGAGATCGGTTCGGATTGATGGTAAAAAGGTAACTGCGTGTTCTACTATGAAGATTAGCAAGAGAGGTCGCTTGAAGTCGACTTGTGTTAAACCTTGTGCTGAGGATTCGCTTTCAAAATCTGAAATCAATGTTGATGTGCTCAAAGAGGTAAATATTAGTCTCAACGATTTTGAACAGTGACATCTTTTCTTGTTCGCTAATGTCTCCTCGTAACTCTGGTGCAGGCAAAGATGTTCTACTTCAGCACGCATTCTCTGCTCGAAAAGAAGATGATGTCAACTACACTACAAGCCATCAAGATAGCAAAGCAACTAGGGAATGTCATATTTTACGACTTAAACCTCCCATTGCCGCTATGGCAATCTAGCGAAGAAACCAAGAGTTTCATACAAGAAGTGTGGGATCTTGCAGACGTAATTGAAGTAACAAAGCAGGAACTTGAGTTCTTATGTGGGATCACACCGAATGAAGAGTTCGATACCAGAAACAACGACATCAGCAAGTTTTTCCATTACGAGCCAGAAACAGTGGAACCGCTTTGGCATGAGAATCTCAAGGTCTTGTTTGTGACCAATGGCACTTCCAAAATCCATTACTATACCAAAGAACACAATGGTTCTGTTCTTGGAATGGAGGATGTTCCTATTACTCCTTTTACAAGGGACATGTCAGCGTCTGGAGACGGCATTGTCGCAGGTGCACTTTCTCTACTGTCCTGTCTTCATAGCAATTTGAAACTTGTGCTCGATTAACCGAACTACACTCTGTTTCAGGTCTAATAAGAATGCTTACGGTGCAGCCAGATCTTATGAACGATAAAGGGTACCTAGAACGGACAGCAAGATATGCGATTGAGTGTGGTGTTGTTGATCAATGGTTACTGGCACAAACCAGAGGATATCCTCCAAAGGATGACATGGATGATGAAGAAGAAGATGATGATGAAGATGTTGATGTTGAAGATGAAGTGGAATCAGATCCAGACGGTATAAGATCGATAACAGAGAGAGAATACAGAACCTCGAAGCCTTATGATGAACCAGATGGTCCATACGTTATGAAACCAGTAGAGGAAAGGGAGTATCGGAAGTTAGAGCTTGTTGGCTCCATGGGTGAAGATGATGATAGTTCTTGATAGTAACAAGATTTGATTCTTTTTTTGTTAGTCAGCTTTTCTCTATTCACATCTTATAACATTTTACCAATGGAAATTTTCATATGTTTCAATATTTCACTTAACATCTCAACTAATAAAAGATCAACAAAATAAACCATAGTGATAAAGGTTGTGAGCTTAGAGTAGACAATGAACTTACTTTCCAAGCAACTCTACTTCTACTTTAACTTAACTAATCGAGGTAAAGACTTATCTTCCTGTGATTTCTGAAAGGAAGTTTGATTCTAAGATCCTTTTGTTTGCGGCTTAACGGTCTGCCTTTGCTCGCGGGATCTCTGTTCTCCCTCACATCTGCTAGTTTCCAGATACAGCTCTCTGATTCTTCATCTACAGACTCCAAGAGGAACACTGCACACTTTACTGCTTTCCTCGAGTATGTTTCCTCTTCATAGCTTACTGTCATTGGCATCTCCTTGAATCGATCCAAGTCCTCCGGAACTCTCAACAGCCTCTCTGCTCCCGGAGACGATACCTTCATGTAGTAAGATCAACAGGGAAACAAAGCTTAGAGCAAAATGAACTGAGCAATTGTCGATTTTGTGTGGAAAAGACTCTTTCTTTACCTCAAGGGCTAAATCTTCAGGGACTGCATCATCTAATCTCTTCTTGTATTCTCGACTAAATTCCTCGAGCTCATCCATGGTAGGACATCCATATCTTTTGTACAAGACAACAAACCATAAAACACAAAACTTTCTTTAGTGTCTGAAACATACTTGCTTTAACAACTTTGTATAAAAGTGTGAAGAATCTTTACTCGTTCGAGAGTTTGTCGAGTCTGATGTATATATATCCACGCGGAGAAGTCTTGAAAGCGAAAAGCTGAAAATCTTCCGCGAACTGCTTCACAACTTCGACAGCGATAGAGAGAGCTCTTTTGCCCCACGGGACACTTCCAAGGACAACCCCACCACCATCTCCTCCATCTCCAAGCTGTGTACCAAAGCAATCAGCTTACATGATGAATCTAAAGCAAACATAGCGGCGAATTGATGCGAGAATCTAGCAAAAGGCATACCTTAGATTCAACTTCCTCTTCTTCTTCTTCTTCCCATTCATCTATGACCTCCACATCATCAGTTGTTTTATCTGCCAAAACATGTGTTTCAAAGACCAACATTATGTAATGAACGTATGAACAAGAAAAGGTACATAGAGGGTATCAATGACGAAAATTACAGAATCAATCACACCATAATGACACATGAAAAAAGTTGAAAAGTTTCTGACTTTAGAGTAAACAAGTATTAGTTTTGCTATAAGAGATCATCAAAACACTTCACTCACTGTAAGAAGCATTAGATACTGAGATAAAAGCTCAAAAGTGATTCTATAAATCAACAGCGAAAAGCATTGAAAATAAAATGATTTTCACATAAACAAAGGTCACGGCAACAACAAAAAGAACATACATTTAGGCAAGAGGCATTTTAACAAACACTTTATACGCACGAGAAAAGTCAAAACGTATAAGAAGAAGAACAATAAGAAAGGGAAAGTTTTGTTCTTACATTCAAAAATGTCTTCTTCTTTGTCGCCATTACTAGCGGCGGCGGTTTTCGGCGGCGGAGAAGGCGAAGAAGAAGAAGAAGAAGAGAACTTAGAAATGGAGCAAGAGAAAGGAGAAGAGCGAGGAAGAGTGAAAGTTGTTGTCTTTGGGAGTAAAGAGAAAGAAGAAGAAAAGACTGTCTTGACGGAGACCACCACCGGCGATGTAAATCGGCGAGAAGCTCGAAACAGAGCAGCAGCTACAATACTTTGGTATCTAGCCATGGCTTCTTCTTCTCGAACACAATTTGTCACACCACTTTGTAATAAAACCTTTTGTTTTTTGCGCAAGTATATATACTTTTATTGAAGGGGTTTAATAGTTTTTTTTTTACAAAATTAACATACGTTTTTGAAGGTTTTTATAAATATGATTAAAAAGCTTTTTTCTCAATTATACCATAATTCTTACGTTAGTTTAAAATTTTCAAAATCAAACTCTAGACCTTAAAAATTAAACCTTATTCATTTAAAACTATATCATAAACACTATATAACAAATTTAAATAAAGAAAAAATTCTAAAAGTGTTAAACATCAAAATACTATTAAAAAGTAATAGTTTACAAAAATACCACAAATACAAAAACGAGTTTTAACACTTTTAGATTTTAATTTTTTTCATTTGGGTTCACTATATAGTGTTTAGGGTATAGTTTTAAAGAGGATAGGGTATAGTTTTGAATGTATTGGGTGTAATTTTGAAAATTTAAGGTTTGTGGTATTTATAAAAAAAAAAAATTTAATGGTATTAGTAAAACTTTTCGAAAATGTGTATTGATTGTGTTAAAAAACTTGTTTTAATGCTATTTATAAGAATTGCCCTTTTTATATTTGTGGGATTATTCTAAACTAAATTTTTTAATATCAAACTAAACTTTTTAATAGTATTTTTTGATTGGTGTCAAAAAAAAAAAAAAAAAAAATAATAGTATTTTTGATATTAAAAAACATTTTGGTGGTATTTTTGTTGTCAAAAACTTTGTAATGGTATTTTGAAAATGAAAACCATTTTTTGATGGAATTTCAGGGAATTTCTCTTTTATAAATAGTTGATAAAAAATATGCATTTCATTTCCATCCAAATTTCTGTCAGTTTTGTGCCATGAGCATTACATAATCAATTGTTTTACAGAGGTAAAAAAACATAAAGTAAAACAACAAGAGTTCATGAAAACTACTACTTGTTGAAACAACCTTAATATATAAACACACAGAGACAGAGACAGTTTTTAAAGTCGGAGAATTGTCCGAAGAGTATCACACAGATTCTGAATAGTTTGTTGCTCCTGTGTTGCTTGCATTTCTTGTAGCGGCATCTCTTCGTAACACCTGCGGAATCCAAAAAGTCACACAATGAGTTTCTACATTTGTTATATAGCCAAAAACGTTAAAAGAAACAAACATAAGATCGGTTTTGCTATGTATGCGTACGCTCTGTGGTAAGCTAAAACTTGTGCAAGGTTCATCAAAGGAGGGCTTGAAGTCAGTCTTTGGTATACACTTGGAGGAAGAGGCATCTGCATTTCACATTTATAGTATATAAATAAAACATTATGAAGATTCAAGTTAGAATAGAGTTTTCGATATAGAAGTTGGACCTCGTTTTGTCCACGACGGCTCTTTTTGGATTGAGGATCAGAAGAAGTGAAGAGCTCCTGAAGTGTTTCCACGGATACGGTTCCATTACCATCCATGCCTCCTATCATGTTCTCGGACAAGAGCGCGATCGGAGATATATCTGTTGCTCTTAAGAATGGTATAGGTACTGTGTTTCCAGCTGCGTAGATTGACCATAACTGATATGTTCCATGACATAACCATGTATCAGGAAAGGAGGCAAACTTTAACCAGTAAAAGCACAAAAACTAACTGACCTTATCTTGCAGAGCAAAAGCTTTCTTGCCCATGGTTTCACTCTTTAAGGTGCCGCCACTTGCGTCACTGCCACCTACGGTCTGTGTTCCGGATATGTTATTTGACTTTGTTTTAGGCTCAAGAGATATCGAAACTGATGGTGAAGATCCCTGCACGCTTTGTGAATTCGATGTTTCGACTGAAACTTCGGTAGCAGGAAGATTCTTGTTGTCATGGATTCTAGCAAGTAGCAACCATAATCAAGTTAAACTATACTCAAGCAGCTAAGTACATCATCAGAAACTGATTACTATATCTATATTCACCTATGAGCCTGAGAAGAAGAAGATTCTTTCTCTGTGACAAGTTGAAACCTTGAGTAATTCTCGTCTGACTCATCCTCACCATGTATGATCATAGTTCCAAAATCACCACCTGGGCACAATGCAAACATAAAGTACATGCATTGTAAAAACCATGATGGAAGAAAATTCACAACAGCGAATCCAAACAAATGCGCTAACAAAGGCAGCTAAAGAAACCATCAAAACATCATCCCCTGAAATGCATATACAGACTTCGATAGGCATGCATATAATACTTGCCTTCTCCAGCGATCACAGTGTTTGATATAGGTTGCCGATTCAGGGTGCTTGTTGCAGGTGCTTTGGTGGTATTTTGATATCCAATATTAGGAGGTTTAGATGGAACAGTAACTCCAATCTCGTCACTTGAATTTGGACCCAGCGTTGACTGTTACAAGATTATACAAACCACTATTTAGCTTAGAGGGATATTCAGAAAGATGGGAGTAACTAAGAAGGAGATGACCGTTTGAGGAAAACTCGATACATACAGTGTCCTCTGAAGAAGGTGGGGCATTTTGCGCTTGCAGAGCCATAGAAGCTCTGATTTGTCTAGACTTTTCAATCTTTGGCGACATTGCAGAAGCACCAGTTTTACATCTCTGGATGAATTTGTGCTGAATTTAAAACCAAAGAGTGAACCGCATCAGAAGAACACATATATCAAATATTAAATTGCGTGTTAGCTATGAAAGTGATGACAATTCTGACAACTAAAACTGAAGATATCCTGATATTGACAAGAAACAGTCAAAGTTAGCTCGAAAGAAAGAAAAGGAGAGAATTGAGATAAGATCTCAGGCGTACAGGAAAAAAAGATTCTCCTAGTTTACCTTAAGCATCTCATCTGCAGTTGGGCGAAGACGTGGTTCCTTAGTGAGACACTTTGCTACAAAATCATGAAAGACCAGGGACCTGCGGAGGGTAGCAACAATCATTACTATGCTTCAGAGCGCTTACAGATCAGAGTTTAATATAAATGCACACATTTTTCCTACCACTTTTCTCAAGATATTGAAGACATACCACTTTTCTTTATCTTCAAGCATTGGAGCCGGCTCGATTGATATCATGAACAAGACCTAGCAAAAACAGATGTCTGAAATGAGATTTACATGCGACAATAGCACATTGTGATGAAAGAGTGCACAGGCGAACAACTTGATGGACCACCGAGTACGCAAACAAACAAATACTTTTTGTCTTTATCTAGTTTTTCATCACTAACTAAAAAGAGAAGACCTTTGAAGAGCAACTCGAGACCTACATATCCTAGCCTAATAACACTCATGTTTATGAGAAACTTCATACAGATTTTAATTTCAACTTAAAGGACAACCTTCATAACACCAAGCTACTTGGGGCTGATTTTAAAACAAACAAAACCTAATCACTTAAATCTAAATTCAATGAACAATGTGAGACAGCCACACGTAGAGAAACCCTTGAAAGGAAGCCAAACCCAAACTGATGTACGTCCTAAAATCAGCAAGGTATCTGATCACCTGGACATTTAATAATAAAAGCAAGATGGCTAAATATAACAACCCTCATCGGATGAACTGCTGATCTTGGAGGAAGCCCCTGTAGACAGCACAAATAAATGTCAGGAGGCAACCACAGGATGATTGAGAATGAAATATGGAAAAGTCGAGTTAACTGACGAGGGATCAAGAGTCTTAATCAAAATGTACAAGAATTTTCTTTATTTTTTCCATAAGGTGAGAGACTCGGTATAGCTTAACTGCCAACTACAACATAATTGTAGTCCACAGAGAGTTATTTTTCAAATTACCTCTGCCATCTCAATTGCTGAAACACCAAGAGCCCATACATCCACCTGTAGTAAAAGAGTCCAAATGTCAATAAAGAGTAAACTAGAAAATCCTCGATTCTCTTCTCTAGAATACTAGTAGAGTTTTAGTTTCTAACTGGATAAACTTCAGACATTTCTCCGAAAATAGGATTTGGTAGAACTGGTTTGCATAACCATATTTAGTAAAATGTTAATTATGTTCTTCAAGAGATAAAATATTAGCTTTAGTATACATATAATCTGAACTTCTGTATATTGATCAAAAAAACTTAAAGGCAGAGTATCAAATAGAACACCTACCTTCCCATCATAAAGATTTTCCTGAATAACCTCTGGCGCCATCCAATGTGGAGTCCCAATGAACTTGAAACAAGACATAACATTAACAAATCCACCATCAGGCACAAAACGTCTCTTAGGGTACTAGCCAAATTGATCAAAGACAGCTTGTAAATCAGCCATAAGAAACTTTATTCATTAAGATTTTACCGTGTTTCGCTTTGACATAGTCCGCGTAAGTTGAGCTGCAACTCCAAAGTCACCTACAAAAGATCAAGGCACCGAACTATGGAATCAGCATGCAAAAAAATTATGATTAACAACCGGTAAGGCAAGGCAAAATATCAAGCTTAAAAGCATAAAAGTCAACATGTGTAATTGGAACACTACTCTTCAAGCAGGTGGATATAAAATTCGTCAAGCTTAACTTACCCAACTTGACCTCTCCTTGTTCGGTCAACAAGATATTTCCACCCTTGATATCTCTATGGACTTTATATATTGAGTGCAGGTATGCAAGACCCTACATATAAGTCGTAAAAAAATTTTAAAAAGTATTAGCCCTATGACAAGTTGAAACAGCCCAAGCGAACACGCCAGCATCAAGTACAAGTACTAGCCCTTCAATAAAAAGTGAGGATACAGAAATTTTGTTGATACCTTTATTGCCTCTCGGCAAATATATGCTATCTGATATTCCTCCAATGCCTCCTCTGTAACATTCATCAAATCAACAACGCTTCCACCTCCACAATACTCCATCACGATCTGTCGGAGGACATAAATTAGTAACCAGAGACATTACTCTCGAAAGAAATACATAAACTACAATCTACAGACCAAAAAAACAAGTTGATTCCAAACCGTAAAAGCTCCTATATCTAACAAGATAAACCAAGCTATAGCTCAGATGCTCACCCAAAGATAATCTTCTCCCTGGTAACTCCCAAGGTACCTGACAACATTTGGATGATTACACTGCTGCAGCATCTCAATTTCTCCACGGATCTCTTCATATCCCTCCTCCTGTTAAAAAGAATAACTTAATCACATCGATATTCTTTCACAACTGTAACTTTCTCATTTTTAGGTTGAGGAAAAAGGGGTTTTTCGATACCCCTTCTGTAAGCGATATAACTTTAACCGCAACAATCTCCGACGTTTTCAAATCTCTTGCCTTGTAAACAGATCCATATGATCCTTTCCCTGCAAACCCATATGCCACATTCAATATAATAAGCAAGAACAATGGATATGAAGAGCTGTTCATGATCATAGTATAGTGAAGCATATCCTATAGAGACAAAGTGACAAAGAGCACTAAATCGAAAGTTATGTTACCAAGTTCATTGAGGAATTCGTATTTGGTGGTTGGATCTTCTCTAATAATGCTCTCGGGTAGCGAAGTTATCGACATTTTACTGTTCTGCTGCTGCATTTTCCGATTATCTTCAGAGGAAAGTTTAGGTTTTCGAGTCTTATCACCAAAACTTGACTTCTGCATACTAGCTACAGCTCTTCCCATAGTAGACAAATCAATAATCTCACTATCTTTCTCTTTACCCTTTTTCGATTTCACAACAAAGGTACCATACTCTCCATCATCATCATCATCATCGTCTTCATCTTCGTCGTTGGAAGATTCTTCATTGGGTCTCTTCATAGGACTAATCCGATCTTTCTTCACAATCATTGTGCCGAAATCTCCATCTCCGTCGTCACCGTCGTCTTCGTCGTCGTAATCGAAGGAGGCTCCGCCTCCGAAATCTTTGGGGAGACGCTTGAGAAGAGGAGGAAGTAAGGAGTCTTCGTCATCGTCTTCTTCCTCTCCTCCGTCGCTGTCGCCTTTGTAGACCATTGTAGCGTATAAATCGGTATTCTCGTCGAGCTCGGGCTTGGCTTTGGGTTTGCGTTTGTCCCGATCTCGAGCTTGATCGGAATCTGAATCGGAGTGAACTACGAAAGTGGAGTATAGATCGGGTTTGGGCTCCGGTTTTCGGCTCCGGCGAGATTTCGGCGAGTTCTGATCCATCTTTGGCTTCCACCGTCGCCGGAGAGAGCTCGAGAGAGTCAGCAAAGTGCGGCGGATAAGCAAAATAACACAACTGGTAATAATAATAATTCAAAGGGCAAAATAAAAAGATAAAAAATGTGTTTGTATTTAGTTATATTTAGGAGAAATTCTTTAAAATACACCCAAGTAAGTTCTCCTTCTGAAATACCATCACAAAAATTTATAACAAAAATATTATTATATCATCGAAATGTTTTTTATATCAAAAAATATCTTTACAAAGAAAAAGTTTACAAAAATATCACAAATACAAAAACGAGTTTTATCACTTTTAGAATCTATTTTTTTTTCATTTGGATTTGCTATTTACTATTAAGATATAATTTTGAAAGAATTATGGTATTGTTTCGAAGGTTTATGGTAGTTTTGAAAATTTTAAACCAATTTTAAATTTGTGGTATTTTTAAAACATAACCTTTTAACGGTATTTGCCAGTATATCATTACCACTTGCTTGAAATACGAGCTACAACATATGATCAAACACACATTTAAGACATATATCATACAGACAGAATTTTCGTGCGCAGGGAGTATAAGAGATTCCACCACAAACAATTATAGAAGAGAGACTTAGTAAAGACAGAGAGTGATTAAGTTTGCTAGTTGCTACCACCACCAAAGAGGTAATCCAAAGACGAGCCACCTCCTGGAGCTGAGTGAACCTTTGTCGATGGCCGGTCCTGCAACAACAAAAAAAATAACCAAACACATACCCTTTAGTAAGCTATACCATAAGTTTTTCTACGATTTAACTTGTGGACACTATAAAAGACAAAAGATGTTTTAAAAGTTTGATCAGTAGTAGGCACTTATACTCACACATATTTCATAAGTAGTAAGCCAAAGTGTGAGTCACACTATTTTGGTAAGAAAGGAAATAGGATAAGTATACCGTGAGAAAGTTGCCTGTGTTCTGTCCATCCGCGCGCATGTAGTTGTTAGCAGAGTTGCTATTGAGACCGGCTGGGCCTTGTTTGGGGATATCAGCAACAGCTTTCGGAGGAGGCGTGGTTTTAGGCGGAGCAGCAGCAGGTGTAGTAGTATGCTGAGTTTCAGCAGCTGGAGCATTGTTGTTAACGGCTGGCTTTGGAGCCTCTCCGCTTCCGAAAAGATATCCTAAAGAACTTTGCCCTCCACCTGCACTAACTCCACGACCCATCTCCCTCTCTCTCTTGCCTTCTTCTCTGAAAGTTACTTAGCTTTATTATGTTAGCAAACCAAGAAACAGAACCGTGAGCTGTGTTACTCAATTTCTAGGTAACTAACTATACAGAACATGTCATATACTACACATGAGATCCAAGTTCAATGCTAAACGTTCACATACATATGAAAACAACTTGATTGGTGAAAGCTTTTGTCACTAAATTCACATCTACAAGGCACAAAAACCCCAAAAAGCAATGTGAACTTGCTCAAGGACAACGAGAAAGGTACGAAAAAGAGGGCACAGATATGCATCAATTTTGCTCTGAAACATAACTGTGAGCTGAGTTACTCAATTCCTATGCAGCTAACCATACATAACAGGTCACATACTACACATGAGATCCAAAATTCAGTGATAAGCATTCACATCTTATGAAAACAACTTGATTAGTGAAAGCTTTTGTTATCACTAAATTCAAATCTACAAGGCACAATAAACCCAAAAAGCAATGTGAACTTGCTCAATGACAACGAGAAAGGTATGTAAACGGCACGAATATGCATCGATTTTGCTAGCTAGATCTCGAACCAAACCTTGAAATCAGAACTCAGATCCATGAGATTCATATACAACGTATCATCATCACCGTCAAAATCAATCCTGAAGCAGCACAGATACATTATGTCGTCCAAGCAAAACAAAAGCAAATTACTCCATAAACTAAAGCTACTATGTATTCGAAACCTATCCATCGATGCTTGCGGAGATTTATTTGATCGCAGCATACAGAGAAACACAAAACAAAAAGCATTTGCAATCAAATCAATCAAAGACCTAAAAGGCTAAAATTCCCTAATACGATTTGCCTATCGACGAGAAAGTAGAGAGCTACTCAGAAACGTTTACCTGCGGCGAGGCGATTCCGATAACAGATCTAGCGAGCGGCGCAAAGTTGATCGGAGAAAAATAGTGAGGAAGACGAGTCAGTGAGTGAAAAAAAGCAAGAATCCTGTGGTGAATTTGTGATTTATAGGCAAAGATATTTTTTTTTAGACGAGAACGTGAAATTGCCACGTCACATAATGATTGAACCGGGTATGATTATTAACCGGGTTTCATTAGCTGGCATGTGAATGCAACAAGACATTACTGTATAATCTGGTGTCGTTTTCTGCTTTAAATTACCCATTAACTTACTTTTTTCTTTCTCTTGTAAAAAAAAAAGCTTTGTAGTGTAATCCACTAATTAATTTTTACTTTTTCTAATATTTTTTGCATTAGTTAAATCAAAACTTTTGAATAAAGTTAGAAATATTGAGAATAAAGGACACATTCCCAAATATGGATTTTTTGTTCATATCTATGCATGCGGTAACAACAACTACATAAAATCAAATCTTTGGCAATTTCTGTTATAACTTTTATGTTTAAGGGATCCTATGTTAGGCTACGTTTTAGTTATACCCGGTTTGCATAACCGGTAACTCGGTTTAAGAATTGAAAACTATATAAGAACGGTATGTTGTGACAGGGATTCTAATCCACAACGGTTATATATAAATAAAATTACCGACTAGAGTATTTCCGGTTTAATAAGTCAAAAACAATTTCAATTTCTTTTGGTTTAGTTTTATGGTCAATGGTCACGTGTTAGACCAGTTGAGCGAGTCACTCTCTATATGTATCGTCGTACTCACGCCTTTTGCAAATCATCAAATCCAATAAAATATTCTCCTTTCTCTCTCTTCTAACAATATTCACCATTATCATCTTCCTCACAAGAACTTGAGTTCTTCAAGGTGATACTTCTAATATCTTCACCTTCAGACTTATTTTCATCTCTTTCTTCGAGCTCGGGGAGTTTCTAGATCGAGAAATCCTTTATCTAACAAAACCGGTTTCATTGGTATCAGAGCAGGTTGATTTTGGAGATCGAGAGTATGGCAGACGCCACCAGACTTCAGACCATGATCGAGGTTAACAACCAACTCGAGGAAATCAGGACCCTACATGCCAAAAGCTCAGAAGACCAAAACTCTCGCACGGAGGCTATACGGTCTGAGATCGGAGAGCTTGGTGGCCAGCTGAATGACATCCGACTGATGATAGCTAAAATGTCTTCCCAGACAAGCGATCCCGTGGAGGTGAGCCTCGTGACAAGCCAAGCAACACGGAAAGGCTTGGAACGGTTCGGAGAGATCCACATCCGCCGGATCCGCTCGATTCGGCGAAAACCCATCGTGGATCTACGGGTAAAACCTTCTCTCGACTACGATAAGTCATCTCTGCCGCCTAATGGGATGGTTACTCGCTCGTCAAAGATTGGGTTCCCAACTTTTGATGGTACGATGTTGCGTGAATGGATCCATCGATGTGAGCGATTCTTCATGCTCGACGAGTACCCCACCGTAGCTGAAAGTCGAGTTAGCATCTCTTCACATGGAAGGGAAAGCACTCCAATGGCATCACAACTATATAACTAGCCGCTACGAGGTATTCCCATCCTGGCCTGAGTATATAGTTGCTGTTTCAGCTCGTTTCGGTGAACTCTATGATGACCCATTATCTGAGCTTGTGAGTCTGAAGCAGAATAATGATAATGTCGAAGAGTATCTTGATAAATTTGAGTGTGCTATGACAAGGTTATCACTTTCACCAGCTCAGGGCCTGAGTATCTTCCTGACTAACATGAATCCCCATCTAGCCTTGCATGTTAGACAGTTTGAGGTACCTACGATTGCAGTTGCGACCAGGATAGCCAAGCTCCATGAATCATCCCTCTCTTGTACCCCTACCAAAACACAAAGAGCTCCCTTCAATCCATTTAACCACTATCAAAAGCCAAACACAAATACCCATAACCACCAAAAATCCCCAAACACAACACCTTTACTACCTACCCCAGATACTACCAAAACACTTAACCACAAACCAACTTTTATCCCAAAAACACTTCCCCAAGTAGCACGTAAATACTCTTACCAGGAGATGCAAGACCGTAGATCCAAGGGTTTATGTATGTTCTGTGAAGAAGTTTATACCCCTGGTCATAGCCTCAAACACAAGAGATCACACATATATGTGATGGAGTGTGAAGACGATGACAGTTTTGAGGAGGAGGAAACAGTTTTATCGGCTAAAGATGTTGAGGAAAAGTCTGATAATTCACCTGTCATCTCCATTAATGCATTGGATGGCTCTACTACATTCAATTGTATGAGGGTTTTGGGACAATATGGAAAGAAGAAACTCTACATTCTTATTGACCCAGGGAGCACTCACAACTTTATTGACTTAAACGTTGCTAATGAGATTGGTTGCCTGCTTGAACGTGTCAAACCCATGCCAGTGGCTGCTGCTAACGGAAGCTCCATGCTTTCCACTTTCAAGTGTTCTAACTTCAACTTGGAAGATGCGAGGCTACACTTTTGAAACCGAGATTAGAACTCTACCACTTGATTGTTGTGATCTAGTCTTGGGTGTACAATGGCTCACCAATTTAGGACCTATATGGTGGGACTTCTCTAATCTCAGAATGGAATTCAATATAGGCGAGGTTAAACATGTGTTGCGCGGGATAACTAAGAAAGGCTGCAAGATGATTAGTGGAGGTAGCATGAATAAGCTATTGATGCAGGCACCACAAATAGCAATGCTACAAATCAGAGAAGTGACAAATGATGTTCCCACACATGCTTTTGGTTACAGCTCCTTGATGTCACACATAGCCACAAATGGAGTGAATCAGGAGGATGATCCATCATTGCAAGCCCTTCTTAAGCTGTATGCGGATATCTTTGAGGAACCTGATGAACTCCCACCCTTCAGAGAAGGTTTTGATCACAAGATTCCCCTGGAGGCTGGTTCAAACCCCGTGAGTTTGAGACCCTATAGGTATTCCACACTACAGAAGGATAATATTGACAAAATTATCCAAGACATGTTGACACAAGGAACCATTCAATACAGCTCCAGCCCTTAATTACGCTTCCCCAATTGTCTTGGTTAAGAAGAAGGATGGATCTTGGCGAATGTGTGTCGATTATAGGGGTCTCAACAAGCAGACTATCAAAGACAAATACCCAATACCTTTACTGGAAGATCTGCTTGACGAGCTCGGAGGAGCCAAATACTTTTCCAAATTGGATTTACGTGCAGGCTTCCACCAATTACGAATGTCCCCAGATGATGTATACAAGACGGCATTCAAAACACATGCTGGACATTACGAATACCTTGTTATGCCATTTGGCTTGACAAATGCGCCATGCACGTTCCAAGGACTCATGAATCATGTCTTTCAAGAGGTAGCAAGGAAGTTTCTTCTCGTCTTCTTTGATGACATTTTAGTATATAGTCCTGCGTGGGATCTCCACCTTCAACACCTTGAGGAGGTGTTTAACATTCTAAGACAACAACAGTTGTACCTTAAGGCATCCAAATGCACCTTTGGAGCAACAGTTATTGAGTATTTGGGACACTTCATTTCAGAGGAAGGAGTCAGTACGGATCCTAAGAAAGTGGATTCAATTAAACAATGGCCAATCCCCACAAATCAGAAACAATTACGTAGCTTCTTGGGGCTAGCTAACTACTATAGACGCTTTATCAAAGGGTATAGTGTGCTGGCACGTCCCCTTACCAACCTGCTCAAGAAAGAAGGGTATTCTTGGAGTGCAAGAAGCTACACAAGCATTTCGCATGCTACAAGACGCTCTTTCATCAACACCTGTTCTAGCTCTGCCAAACTTTGAGAAGACATTTGTGGTTGAAACTGACGCATCCAACACCGGAATAGGAGCTGTGTTAATGCAAGATGGGCACCCTATCTGCTACATAAGCAGAGCTTTAGGTCCAAGGCACCAAGCTCTATCTGTTTATGAAAAAGAAATGATGGCCATTGTTCATGCTGTTCAGACATGGAATGCTTATCTGGCTCACAAGCACTTCATCATCAAAACGGACCGGAAAAGTCCGAAATTTCTGGTAGAACAAAAAGTTTCCACTCCCTTCCAATATATGTGGATCTCTAAACTAATGGGGTATACATTTGAGATCCAATATAAGCAGGGAAAAGAAAACTTTGCTGCAGATGCATTGTCTAGAGTAACGGGTTCGCAGCTTCTCCATATCACCCTCTCACAGAATCATCATGAGTTCTATGAGTCGCTGAAGCAGTTATGGCAATCCGATCCTCATTTGCAGAAGATCATCACTGAGGTACAAGGAAATGCTTCTTCTCACCCTGCATTTTCCTTCATCAATGGTGAATTACGTCGCCGCGGCAAACTGGTAGTTGGTGATAACGCAGAAGTTAAGTTACATATCATGAAGTGGTTACATGATTCGGCTATTGGTGGTCACTCAGGTCGGGATGCTACTCTGCACCGGATAAAATCCCTATTCTACTGGCCAAAGATGGGGTTGGAGGTTCAGAATTACATCAGAAACTGTACCATTTGTCAAATAAACAAATACGACAACGCTGCTAAACCGGGTCTATTGCAGCCTCTACCTGTTCCTAATGGAGTTTGGGAGTCCATCAGTCTAGATTTCATCGAAGGTCTTCCTCCTAGCCACGGTAAACATTGTATCCTGGTCGTTATCGATAGGCTGAGCAAAAATGCCCATTTCTTGGCACTTTCTCATCCTTATACTGCCAGTAGTGTGGCTCAGATCTTCATGGACAACATCTTTAAGCTTCATGGTCTTCCTAAAGATGTTGTAAGTGATAGGGATCCTACTTTTCTCAGTGAAGTGTGGAAGGAAATCTTTCGGGTACAAGGGGTGGATCTCAAGTATTCAACCGCTTACCACCCTCAGACGGATGGCCAAACAGAGATTACAAACAAAACCTTAGAGACTTACCTTCGCTGTATGACTGCTGAAGCTCCTACAACCTGGAGCAAATGGCTTCCACTTGCTGAATGGTGGTACAATACCACTTACCACTCGGCTATACATTGTACACCTTTTGAAGTCGTATACGGACAACCTCCTCCACTTCATCTTCCTTACCTACCTGGGGAATCTAAGTCTCTCGAAGTGGACAGAAACTTGCAGAAACGAGAAGACATAATCACAATGCTGAAGTTCCATCTCATGCGAGCTCAGAACAGGATGAAACAATCAGCCGATCTTCACAGATCCTCAAGAGAGTTTCAGACTGGTATGTATGTCTACCTCAAATTACAACCTTACAGGCAACATAGCCTCAAGAACACAGCTCTGCCACACAAGCTCTCACCCAGGTACTATGGACCGTTCCGTGTTTCAGACAAAGTAGGTCCTGTGGCATATAAACTGGAGCTCCCACCTACTGCAGCAATACATGACGTCTTCCATGTAAGTCAACTCAAACTTTGTCCCAATCCACCAACATCTGCTCCAGTTCTACCTCAATATTGTATGGATATTGGCACTGCCAAAGAACCGGAGGCAATCTTGGAGACAAAGGTTGTGAAACGCCGTAATTCTGCCGCTACCAAGATACTAGTTCAGTGGAAAGGCTCCACCCCCGCACGAGCTACTTGGGAGTTTTACCGGGACTTTGCGGCAAAATATCCTCTTTTTAGTCCTTGAGGACAAGGACAATCTCAAGGAGGGAGTATTGTGACGAGGATTCTAATCCACAACGGTTATATATAAATAAAATTACCGACTAGAGTATTTCCGGTTTAATAAGTCAAAAACAATTTCAATTTCTTTTGGTTTAGTTTTATGGTCAATGGTCACGTGTTAGACCGTTGAGCAGAGTCACTCTCTATATGTACTGTGCACTCACGCCTTTTGGCAAATCATCAAATCCAATAAAATATTCTCCTTTCTCTCTCTTCTAACAATATTCACCATTATCATCTTCCTCACAAGAACTTGAGTTCTTCAAGGTGATACTTCTAATATCTTCACCTTCTAGACTTATTTTCATCTCTTTCTTCGAGCTCAGGGAGTTTCTAGATCGAGAAATCCTTTATCTAACAAAACCGGTTTCATATGTGTGTGAACACATTTCAAGTTTATACAAAAAGAAAACATTAGCTTTAGTGGCTATAGTTAGGTGATTTTGAACATAAATAAAACATAATTTAATAAACATATAATCAAGATAAGTTTATCTTTTTTATTAATGTATATATTTTATTTTTAGTTATTTATTTACATTATCAATGACTATGAAAAATTTAGGATTTATCATCAAGATAATTAATCATATAATCATATTTAATTGTAACCGACTAACCCTAATGGCCGTAAATCATAAAAAAATTACCAAAATTTAAATCTAAATTTGGATTTTATATGGATTATTTGATCTGATTTTGTTATATCTTTCTTAATTAGTACTTGTTGCATGCAGATATGGCTAAAGAAGAACTTGTTCACGCCGCTCACTAAGACGCTGATGCTTTTGTTAAACAGTACTATCAGATTCTCCGACATATGCCACATGAAGCTCGTAGGCTTTATGTATGTCGATACAAGTGTTGTTACCAGACCAGGACCTTTATGGTTCTACTATGTTGTCTTTTAATTCCCTTGAGGTGAATATTAATTTACTTTTAATTACATAACCAAAAAAATTCTTCTTTGTTTAATTATCTTACATATATGCTTTTATTGTTTTGATTTAATCTAATGCTAGTGAACAAAATTATCCTTTACTTTATGTTGCTTAGACTTTATGTTGTTAGATATTTATATGTTACATTGTTATTAAAACTAGTTATAATTAATTGTGACTTATTGGTTACTTATGCTTAATGTTTTGTTTTTACAATTAAGACTCTTGTCTAGTATCTATTGTGAATATAGGCTTGTCAATGTTTCTATCACCTTGGTCTTGGTTTAGGATATCAATGAGAAGTTCCGTTGGTGTGACTACGAAGGTTTAACGTTATAATATTAAATTATTTAAATCAAATCTATGAATGGTACATGTGGATAAAAATTTGTGGACAACAATGTTTTAGATTGATTTTTGTATGATTCTATAATTATGTTAGTAGTTTTTTAGGGTTTGAGAGTTCTACAAATGTTGATAGATGGTAGATGGTGTTACGTGGATAAAGGGTAATAAATTGTGGTGGAATTAGGTCTATAAATTGAGAGTTGTACATATGATGGTGGATACACTTTTGTGGATGATGTTAACCCTAAACCCAAAAATTTAAACCCTAGCATTAAACAAGAGCATTAAACTAAATTCCACCCGATATTGTACAACCCTAAACAATCCACTGTTAATTTGTATGGTATTTGTGTTAGCAAATAATAACAAAAAAAAAATTAAAGATTTAGTTGCAACTTAATGTCTGTTTTTTTTAATTAAAGGGCAATAGAGATTTTTTATATAAAAAAGTGTGTCAATGTCAAAAATTGTGTCAAAATGTAATTAGAGATTTAAAAAGTGTGTGAGAGTGTAATTAACTCTTTAATAATTTACAATTTAATTAGTTTTCAAAAGATTCGAGTTTTGAGAGTTTGAAAATATGTTTATTTTAGGTTTTGTGGTATTTTACAAAAAAAAATTAAAATTTAAAACTACAAAAAGACTATATATATTATAATGCTAGGATGTTAATGGGCCAGAATCCATTTGATCCCAAACGTAAAGGAAGAGCTTATTGTTCCTTTTTTTAGATTTTGGTTTAAGCCACTCTCTGTTTCTGCTCTTCGTTTAGCAAATCGGAGAATCCGAGATTCGTGATTTGTTTGTTCGATTTCTTGTAGAAACGCAAACGCAAACGCATAAAATCTATCGTTCAACACACCTAAAGAGTAAGGTTTCGTGATTCTGCTTGATTCCTGAATTGGTGTGAATCATTTTGTGATTTGGTGGAAGATTTTGGGTTTAGGGTTTGTGTTAAACATAGCTGCATGTTGTCATTCACATCTTTTGCTCATATGATTACTTGTTAGAATTTTGAAATTTTAATCTGAAGATTAGGTTTTTGTTTTTATACAGTATTTGATTAATGTGAGATTATCAAAACTTAATTTGGAGGGTTCTTGATTCTTGACAGGTTATAGAAGCTCTTTACTAAACCCTATATGGAGAAGAAAGTCAAATACAAGAACTCTGTAAAGGATCCAGGAACTCCTGGATCCATCAAAATAGTAATTATATATATACCATATGTTATATTTTTGGCAAGCAAATGATGATTTTGCTTATGTTTTCTTATAAGGAACTTGTTTTATAGATGAAGAGAAAGTGATTTTCTGCGTATGTTTCTTTCGAGTCTCTTGAATTAGTATATGATTAAATGGATTTTTGGCGAAATTGCAGAGGGAAGGGATGCTGCTTTTTGTCCCGAGTGATCCGAACTCAGATATAAAGCTTAAAGTGCAGACTCAGAACATCAAAAGTACGTATTCGTTTACAAATTATTAATCAAAATCACGGCTAACTTCTTGGTGTGATTGTTGGATTAGAGACATTGCGTTGCATATAGATTGCATGTTGATGCTTGCTGCTCAGTGTTAATGTGATTTCATAATGTGTAGCATTTCTTCTACTTATCCATTGTGGATTTTGCAGGTCAAAAATATACCAAAGAAGGATCAAATAAACCTCCTTGGCTCAATCTGACCAATAAACAGGTTCTTTGTTGGCTTTTGCGGTGAAATCTAAAAATACAGATATGTAAAATTTTGAAGCTTATCACCTGTATCATTCAATTTTCCTGATTTTTCGATTATAGGGAAGGAGTCATATCTTTGAGTTTGAAAATTATATGGATATGCATGCTTGCCGTGATTTCATCAGTAAGCTCCATGTGCCTTGGTTTGCTTTTATTGAGTGAAACTACTTTCTGTTGTTTCTTTTGTGGTGTTACTGCAACCAGTTTTACTATGAACAGCTAAGGCTCTTGCGAAATGTGAAGAGGAGCCTAAGAAAATAGCTGTCTCTACATCTGCTGAGCAACTCAGTATTGCAGACTTGGAGCTACGCTTCAAGCTTCTTCGAGAAAATGGGTATGTAATTTAAACATTAAGTTGCTGTTTCGGGTTTTAGTTTCTGGTTTCATAGGTTCATTGACTTCATTTTAGTTTGAGTAACATACATGATATGAAGTGAGTTGCAGAGATTGCATAAGCAATTTGTGGAAAGTAAAGTCCTGACTGAAGATGAATTCTGGGCTACAAGGAAGGTTGGTTCCTTGTGGTCCTTCATTTTTCATTTTCTGTTCTGTTGAGTGGCGTCGTAGTTACGAACTATATTCTGATCACAGAAATTACTTGGTAGAGATTCCATCAGAAAGTCGAAACAACAGGTCGGTCTCAAGAGCATGATGGTTTCTGGTATCAAACCATCTTCTGACGGGCGGGTATGTATTATTCTCTCCATCCCTTCTTGGAAGTCATCCCATCCAGCTAATATGCTCATGTGCATGCCTTTGTAGGAAAGAAATACCACACATGCATAAGCATATTTTGCTGTGTTTGGCTTAAGTTCAGCCATTTGTTTTGTACATCATGTGATATTTTACCTGGTTGACTAACCACTTGCTTCATTCTTTTTCTTTCAGACTAATAGGGTGACATTTAACTTAACGCCGGAGATAATTTTCCAGGTGAGCTCTTTGGTTCACAATGTCTTTCATTGACGTAAAGCAAGAATACTTCAATTGTTGTTTCATTCATGTTACTGTCCTGCTCACAAATGTTTCCTTCATTTATGCTTTCAGATTTTTGCTGAGAAACCGGCTGTTCGTCAGGCATTCATAAATTACGTTCCAAGCAAGGTAACAAAGACGTCACACTCTTACAATCTTTTTTATAGGTTTAAGTTTAACCATCAAATACATGTTATCTTAACTGACTTTGTTGATTATTTTTGTATGCCAGATGACAGAAAAAGACTTTTGGACAAAATATTTTAGAGCAGAGTATCTTTATAGCACCAAAAATACCGCAGTGGCTGCAGCAGAAGCTGCTGAGGACGAGGAACTCGCTGTATTTCTAAAGCCTGATGAGATATTGGCTCGGGAAGCTCGCCAAAAGGTTATTTCTCTTCCACAATTAATCATTTCCATGTTCTTTAATTAAAAAGATAAAATGTGTTGCATATCCTTCTAATATGAATGGCATGTCGTAGATTAGACGGGTTGATCCAACTCTTGACATGGAGGCTGACCAGGGAGATGACTACACTCATCTTATGGTAAGCCAACTATCACTGCATGAGATATCTTAAAGGTTTGGAAACTCCACTTTATTGTCCATCAAGTGCTGTGAAACAAAAAAAGTCAATCCTCTGACCGTGTATTCAGTCACTTTATGCTGTGTTTAATGTTAACTTTCCACAACACAGGACCACGGGATCTCGCGTGATGGCACCATGGATGTTGTTGAACCACAGAATGATCAGTTTAAAAGATCACTTTTGCAAGACCTTAACCGTCATGCTGCTGTTGTATTAGAAGGCCGAAGCATTGGTAAACATCTCCTTCGATTTTTTCATATTACGTTTTTTATAGTGGTAGATAGTTTACAAATCATAAAGATGTATGTTGACCTTCACTTTTGTTTTGGTTTAATTTAAAATGATGCTCACTTATTTCTTTATATTGGAAAGCAGATGTTGAGTCAGAAGACACAAGGATTGTTGCAGAGGCTCTCACACGGGTTAAACAAGGTTTCCTGTTTCATTCTACTATCTTCTACCTTTGTTTTTTCTAAGCTGAACAATGGCCAATATCACACTTTGTATTCATCTAACCTCGCTATCCACCTCTATTACCGCTGGTAGTAAGCAAATCTGATGGTGAAATTACCAAAGAAGCAAGTCAGGAGAGATTGGAGAGAATCTCCCGGGTAGCAGAAATGGAGGATCTTCAAGCACCACAAAACTTCCCGTTAGCGCCACTTTCTATCAAGGTTACGCTTACTGCCAATAAAAATGTTTTCGCTGTAAGATGAAAGATTCTGTTTGTAAATCCTTTCTTGTTTGGAATCAGGACCCTCGTGATTACTTTGAATCTCAACAAGGAAACATCCTCAACGAACCTAAAAGAGTAAGGGCATTAAAAAGAAATGTCCATGAAGCTTATGGATTGCTAAAAGAATCCATTTTGGAGATTAGAACTATAGGATTAAGTGATCCGTTGATCAAATCTGAAGTTTCCTTCGAGGTGCGATTCTATCTCATAGTGAAATATAACCATGGCTTATTGGTTTGTTGCCTAAGCTGAAAATTGCTTTAACTCTATTCAGGTTTTCAGTTCATTAACTCGAACAATCTCAACTGCGAAAAATATTATCGGTAAGAACCCGAGAGAGAGCTTTCTGGACAGATTACCAAAGTCCACTAAAGATGAAGTTTTACATGTAAGTTCTAAAATTTTCAATGCTTTTAAAGTAACAAGAAGCTCTACGCTTAGTTGCTACGATACTGTCTATGGATTATGTTGTCGTTTCATATGCATCATCATGAGGGCACCTTTATGCTTTTCTATAATATGCAGCACTGGACATCAATACAAGAGTTATTGAAACATTTTTGGTCATCTTACCCGATAACAACGACTTATCTTCATACCAAGGTATCCATCTCACAATATTTAGATTCCTTAGCTCTTTTTTTTTACAGGAAAATTCAAACTTACCAAACACCGAAAGCAAATTTATTAAACTAAGATGTTATATTATTATTATGCAGGTTTGTAAGCTGAAGGATGCAATGTCCAATACTTATTCACAACTCGAGGTACTATGCTATGAACTTCTTCAAAGTATTTCTGATATAATAAGTAACTTGGAGTAATCCGTCAAAATAGTACTTTTTAATCTCTCCACGCCAATGCAAACACAAACATGAAATCTGTGTGTTAACAGAAATCCGCACAGAACTATTAGTTGAAGCTTATTGCAATATGGTCTATTTAGTTTTGTAGATTTTCGTATATAATCCTTTCCTTGATACTTAAACTGCGTTTTGACTCAGACAATGAAAGAGTCGGTTCAATCTGATCTCCGGCATCAGGTTTCTTTACTGGTCCGTCCAATGCAACAGGTTAGGTTCTTCATGTTACCTACTTAAAAGAGTTTTATTACATTCATGTCTTGGTTAATTCTATATTCTCTACATTGTATCTAATTCGGTTTTGTGAACATGTTTTCCATGCCAGGCTCTTGATGCTGCGTTCCAACACTACGATGCGGACTTGCAGAGAAGAACCGCTAAGGGTGATGGAGGCGGCGGCCAAAGACCAAACTGTTTTGTTTAGAAGACAGAAAACAAAATCTCTGTAAGATGTTTGTTTTCTGTTTTTGATGTATTTTTCATTTGTTGTTTGTTTGTCCGGCCAGTGAAATACAAAAAGAAAATGCGTTTACACTTTGTATTGTCTTTTGCTTATTGAGTTCCAAATATTACTTTCTTATTATAGCTATCGTTAATGTAGTTATAATATCATTATATGGTCTATTGTCGCATCATTCTAATACTGTAAATTGTAAAAGAAACAAAGAACTGATATATAACATCAATAATGATAAAATAAGTAATTAGTGGTTATAAAAGAAGAAAGTGATTATATGCATTGAGAAAACAACAAAGATGAGAATGCAACATCTCTTTTGGATTACAAAAAAATCAAACACGTCAACGATTTTGAAAGATTTGATTCCATTCCCTTTTGCCATATTTATTATTAGAAAATGCGTCATTCATCAACATAGCTTATTTTTAAGAAGTATTCATTTTTAGACCTAATTAGTAGATAATTGTTTGTATAAAACATGCTTCACGTTCTAATATCAAAGATCACAAACACCCACTTGAACACAATGTTTATTTGTCCGATCTCTGACATGCCTCACGTTCTCTCTACAGCTCTCTCAGGGGTATTTTAGTCATTACGTCATAGTCTCATTGGTTTCCCATTTTCATGAGATAGCGCGCGTCATGAGGACCACGTACGTTACTTATGATAAACATTTTTTTAGTATATAAAATATATACTAATTTATACGATGAAGATCAGGTTCAATTAGGTTAGGTTAACCTATGTTTTAAAATGGTTAAGTTTTTTTTTTTTTGTCATCTTTTGGATTTCCTTTATGAAAAGCGTAAGTCACAGTTTTTACGACCAAAAGCCCAAAAACCCAACTTTAATGGGTCTTAGATACACAATTTAATAACCCAAAATCTATGGTTTGCCCTAGCTATGATGCAGCCGCCGCGATGCAAAAATTGGCCACGTGTAGGCTGATGTAAGGAAGCACGTTGCACGTCGGAGATAGAGCTGAGATCGATGGTTCGCCGTTGATGATGTTTGTGACGGTCGTCGTCGATGTTTACAGCCATTAAAATCATTTCCGCCGTTTGCTGAATCGATTGCCACATCAAAACGCGTCTTCGGTGGAAGCTTGAAAAACTTTAATCATCTTCTCCGTTTTGTAAATCAAGATTGTTATAACTTTACCATAGAGATTTCACCATTGATTTGTGATTCAAAGAGTAACTGATAGATACCAACGAAGAACCGAGAGGTAAGGCTCGTCGTTGGGAGGATAGCCAACCATCACCGCTGAAGGAGCCGGTCGATCTTGGAGACAAAAGCCAGCCATGGATTCAACAAGGACATCCACGCCGAAAAACTTAAGTCGGCGCGACGGTACTAAGAGAGCCACCGTAACCTAGAGACAAAGCGACAATCTCGATAAAACCGACGATTCCGAACCCAGATCTATAACCAGATCTGTTTTAAACTCATAGAGTATCTCTCTCTGAAAGATTTGTAAGAGAGAAGAGAGACCTCCCTGAGTTGAAAATGGTTAAGTTTTTAGTCCCGTAAATTTAATGACTTGAATAATGTCAATTAATTCTATAAAAATTTGTATAATTAAATTAATTTTTGATTATTTTATGATTAATTTGATCATTTAAATTTTATTAAAAAATTGATAAAAATATAATAATATAAATGATGATAAAAAAATTAATATAAAATCAAAAATATATAAAAATATAAATATATTGGAATGTTATATAACAACATGACAGTACACCATTGTAGGACCCACCTAGATACCAGTCGTTTCCTCTGACTTTAACACGTGTTATGTATTGTTTACGAGGACACGTGTCTACATCACGTTACAGAGGACACGTAGCTTGCCAGCAAATAATTTGTTTAATTAGTAAAATTGAGTGTAGAGCAATAATAGGGCGAGAAAGGGAGGGGACAAAAAGTTTTTTTAAAATAATAACTAAAAATAAAATAAAAAATAACTAAAGTTATGAAACCGTACAAAACGTGTCGACGCGAGGGATGATCAAAGTGACACGTGTCACTTGTATCTTTGCTCTCTTGTACTTTTCACGCAATTGGCTATTCTCGTCGCTTTCTTTTCTTCTACGTGCCCAACAATTTATATTTTCATTTTTAACTTATTTAAAGAAAAGGTTTCTTTAACAACAAACTAAATTTTAATTTTTAATGTATTTACCTAAATAAAAACTAAATTTTAATGTATGTAAATGCTAGATAAGCAAAAACTGTGAAAGTCTCTATGTTTTAGTAGTAAGAGATTTTAATTTAAATTAGTAGAGAATACAACTTTAAATCAAATTATCGAAAATTCCATGATGATTTTGGTGTATTTATATGTTGTGAAAATTTTGAGTTGTGAATCCATGGTTGGTTACTAAATTTATTATAATTTTATGTGTTATATAATTATAAATTAATCAAATAAAACTTTATAACGATGATGTTGACATTAATATAATATTAAAATTTTGTGTAGACTTTTATTTATGAAATTTATCTATTTTGGTAAAACTAAATGACTAAAACTTTTAATAAAGTTGTTAAATATCTCTATATATATTACGATTTTGTTACAATTTGGTTCTCGATATTTAAAGATTACATATTAATCATAAACCGAATCTTATAGATCTAAACAACATTAAAAATAAATTATCTAGTAAACAGGAAATAGATAATTGCAAATAAAGAGCTAAATAGAAATGAATATTGTGAAGTAAAATAGAAATGAATATTCTCTGTTATCTTTAAGTTCTCTGTCTCACACTTTGTAATATATATTTTTCTCCCCCATTTATGATAAATTAAATTAATATGAAAGAAAACATGTTTCATCAATTATTTTAGAACAAAAAAAAAACACATAAAGTTTGAAACTTCTTCTATTTTTTTCCCTGAAAATATTATTTCATATATGGTTTGATCAAAATCTAATCTTTTTAAAAATCTAATCTTTTTAAAAAATATAATTACTGTTACATAAGCCATTAATGTCGGAAGCAAACGAGAGAAGCAAAGACATGACTACAAGAACTGTGTTCCCTAGAGATTTGCTTCAGAGATTTATCTCTAATTCATGTCAAGAAGAAGACGATGAAGAAGAAGAAGAAGAGATTGAATTAAATCTTGGTTTATCTCTAGGCGGTAGATTCGGTGTTGACAAAAGCAACAAACTTGTTAGATCTTCCTCCGTCGTCGTCACCATGCCTCTTTTCAGAGAAACGGCGGCGGCGGAAACGGCGGCGGCGGCGACGGCGACGGTGACGAGGCATACGGGTTTGAAGAGAACGACGTCGTTACCGGCGGGGTCGGAGGAAGAGTGGCGGAAGAGGAAAGAGATGCAGACGCTAAGGAGAATGGCGGCGAAGAGAAGGAGAAGCGAGAAGCTACGTGGCACCGGCGGTGGAAACGCCGTCAGATCAACGGAAGCTAATAATAATCCGGGAGAAACCGCCGCCGCGCATTCACGGCGGCGAGGTAGACCGTTTTCAGGGCTGCCACGGTGGTCAGCGACGGGTACTAAAGGCGGGCTATTACGTCAACTCAGTGCTGGTATTGATTCGCTACAAGGCTCCGTCGAGTCACAAGGCGGTGGCGGCGGCGGCGGAGGAGGAAGCTCTTCTAGTGTTTCTGAGTTAGAAACCAAATCTCATAAAGGTAATAACACTATTCTTAATCATCATTATAACAAAATTTAAACCTAAATTATAACTAAACCAATACATAAAAATCTCAAAAATCATTTTATAAAATCTAATGTCCATACATATTTAAAATTTTGGTCTCCAAATTTTTTGAAATTAATATACACGGATAAGTAGAGCCTAATTTTAATTAGAATACGTATTGAATAGTTTTAATGTCACATAAATTATAAGGTTGGTACTAAAAAAATAAATTCACCTCTTCATTACGTGAAAGGTCATTTCCTTTAGTTGTCAATAATACTAACTTTAACCAATGTTTTATGTTTAATCTCATATTAGCATATGATTAATTAACATACCGATAATTTATGTAACAATGTTTGTTTTGATGAATCTATAGCATCAAGCGAAGAAGCAAGATCAAGCATACCATCAACAACACAACAACAAGAATCAACTCCAAAGCCGAATAATCGGCTTCGGAGATTAAGTTCAGTACACGTGAAGATAGAGCCACAAGGCGGCAAAGGCAAAACCGAAATGCCATGCGTGTTCACAAAAGGAGACGGACCAAACGGTAAGAGAATCGATGGGATACTATATAGATACGGTAACGGAGAAGAAGTTAGGATAATGTGTGTATGCCACGGCGATTTCTTGTCACCTGCCGATTTCGTTAAACACGCGGGTGGTCAACATGTTGATCATCCTCTTAGGCACATTGTTGTAAACACTTCTTCTCCTTCTAATATCTAACACATAGAGAGACACAAAAAGAGTTCTAGAGAGAAGATATGATGTTATTTAAGAGTTTATAATAGTTTCAGACAACATATGGTTTTGTCTGAATCTATAGTAGTTTCTTGATATTTATTAAGAGTTGTGTATGTTGTTACTACTTTATACAAAGGATTAAGCAGAAACATCATTTTTTATCAGCTTTTGTATCATAATTGGATTCAATTTAGAAGTTTTACGTCTTGTTTTATCCGAAAACTTCATTGGCTTTGCCCTTGACTCAACATCATATGCGCCCACGAGACGATGTTGTTGAAATTGTACTTGAGAAAGAAGGGTCTAAAACTTATTACCAACAAAGTGTTGGGCTAGTAGACGAAGTTGTACGAGTTCGATTCGTGTTGGGAGGAGATTCGCATTGCTTTGATCCCCGACCCACTCAGGGATCATGAGATCATATCAATCTAAGCTTCTTGTGAGTCTCCATGAATGTTTGTTCTCAATATAATCCATTTAATTTTTCACCATTTTCTGAATAAAACAAACTCTAAATCACCAATCTCAACATATCAAATGATCAATAATCATATTAAAGTAAAGAGTTTAATATTAATTTGCAAGACACAATAACCATCCATCAAAATTCTCAAGAAAGTTCATTTATCTTCTCATTAAAGTAATCTTTCTTTCTTGCATACAAATAGGCAAGAAAGAAACCCAAGAGCCTACACTCTCCAAGCCTCGCTTAATAACTAAAAACAGCTTAAAGATTAAAATATTTAATAATACAATATTGTACAAAGGAGCTGGAATAGCTCAGTTGGTTAGAGCGTGTGGCTGTTAACCACAAGGTCGGAGGTTCGACCCCTCCTTCTAGCGCTTCTTTATTTTTATTTTTATTTTTTACTATTTTGTAGAGATTTACTCTCACAGGCCCAATAAAATGGGACCAAGGCCACACTATGAACACATTACAAGCCCATATATAGCAAAGAAGAGCCTAAGCATCTTCTTCCTTTTTTTTCAAAGCAAATGCAAGATTTTGTCAAATTTATTCTTCTATTATTACCCTTTTATTTTTTTTTATCATTTTATATATAAACACATGATACAAGACTATCTATTTCTAATTATCATGTTTCTCTATGATGAGATTAATCCTAAATAGAATCCTATTTTGGATTTGTTGCTTGTAATAATACCCTATGCTTAATACTTACTAAATAGTAAATACTAAGAGATGTTAATTATATTTTCAGGGCCATATAAGTCTAGTTGCTTTATAACTTGTCTATATGCATAATAATAATCAACAAAACTTTAAGAATCATCTTTGAAAAGAGATTGGTATCAGATTCTTGGCCACTACAACTACTACTAGTAGTAGCACCCGATTCTTCACATAAAACCCACATTTTCAAAAACAAAAAGTAAACCCAAAAAACATATTCCTCTAACTTTATAATATTCAACTCCAAGTCTTTACCATTTTCACAACATGATTAGTAGCAATGATTACATTAAAACACTTCAATAACCATACATCTCTACTTCACACACGTTGTCATCATACTGTAAAGAACAACACATATAAACAAAAAACCACATCGAAAATTATTAAATAAAAGGGATTCATCAATTATTTTGTTTGATAAAAATTATTAGACTATTCCATCAAAAATAACAATTTTATTTGGACTATAAGAGTGAATGTAAACACCATTTTAAATGCTATGTGATAATGGAAACATTGTTGTATGTATATTTAGTATATGAATCCAAATAGGGTAAAAGTATAAAAATGAATAGAAACAAAAAGAGCATCTCATTCTCCAAATTTACAAAAATAAAAGAAAAAAAAAAGCTTTTGATTAAGTTGTTGTACATCTCATTAATAAGTACTAACTAACTAACCGGTGAAATCAAATTTTAAACCATACAAAAACAAAGAGTGACATTAAGAGAAAAAGATATAAGCTTCTCTATCCGATTTTTGCAACCCCATAAGCCGTTTGCAAAATCTAAACGCTCATGACAAACATAGCTACACCGGTAAGTAAGAAGAACACAATGTTAGTTCGGACCGATATCTTCTCTCCCGTGTTTGGATCGCCTAGTCCAGCGCTCCCGGTAGGTCCAAGAGTAGTTCCCGGAAACACCGATGTCGAAGATGGCGTCGGCATTCCAGTGGAAGTGGAAGGAGTTCCCGTGTTAGGCATTCCGGTACTTGGAGTCCCGGTCGATGGCGTCCCTGTGGTCGGGAAGCCACTTGTCGGAGTCCCTGTGGTCGGGAAGCCACTTGTTGGAGTCCCAGTGGACGGAACTCCACTTGTCGGGGTCCCACTAGTTGGTGTCCCAGTGGTGGAGGGGGTCCCACTAGAGCTGCAAATTAGTCAAAAACAACAGTGATGATTTGTTAGGAGATAAAATTGATTATTTATTCAAAGATTATTTGATATATAATGCAAATCTAGATCATGTGAATTATGAATTAGATTATACATTTTTATCACAATTCCTTGTCTATTAAATTTAGTCTTATACCACTATCATTGTGTCTCCACACAAATAATTAAATAAAAAAACGAAATTCAAAAATAAATCACATGTTTAGTCGGTGGTAAAGAAACAATTACCAAATCTAACAAGATCAAAAAGTCATAGTAATTACTTTATGTATACTCTAAAATTAAACATAACTAAACTCTTAAATATGATCTATAGACAAGAAATTAATAAATTAATTAAAATAATCTTACCTTGAACCAGTTAAACAACTCGAAGCAGCTACAAGATATTAAAACCAAAAGATTAGTACTTTTAAAAAAACACAAATTAAGTCCTAAAAACAATATAAAGTGTGATATTTAATGAAGGGAGTGTACTCGACGGTGGCGAGTTAGAGATAACGGCAGCGCCGTTAAAGTCACAGGTGGCACCAGAAGAAGCCTTTTTCTGATAGTAACTGTTGACGGCGACGTCGCAGTGAGATTTAACGGTGTTAGGCTGGAAACAAGCACCGTTCTGTTGAATCTGAGAACAATCAGCACCAGCTCCACATGCATAATCTATTGCTCTTTGAAGAACTTGCTCGTTACCGTCTTTACACACACAGTAAGCTCCATCTTTCAAAGAAAGCAAAAAACAAATATAAAGTTCAGATTTTTGAGAGATTTTATAGTTAAAGTTTGAATCTTTTTTAGATTATAAGGAGACCCATTTGTAGGAAATGATAGGTTCTGGTGAAAAAATGTGAAATTTAGATTTTTGAGAGATTTTTATTATGAAAGTTTGAATCTTTTTTAGATTAGAAGGAGACCCATTTGTAGGAAATGATAGATTATGGTGAAATAATGTGAAATTTAGATTTTTGGGAGATTTTTATTATGAAAGTTTGAATCTTTTTTAGATTATAACGAGACCCATTTGTAGGAAATGATAGGTTATGGTGAAATAATGTGAAATTTTTATGTGAAATTTAAGAAACAGAGGAGAGTTAAAAACAGAGGAGGTGATGGTGCTTACTTGAATAAGTGATCATGGAGATGATTAGACAGAGAGGAAGTAGAAGAGACATGACTGCTTTGATTAAGAGGTTTCTAGAGTGAGAATTTTAAGCTCAGATAATTGAGAAGTTGCAAGAGAGAGAGAGAGAGAGAGTTTAGATTTATATATAAACGACCATTGTCTATCACTTTTTGAGGAATATGTATTTTTGTGTTAATAGGGTGATTTATATTTTAAACTAGGATTTAACCCGTGGTGTACGGATTTATTTTTTTATAAATAATTTTATATATATACAGTTAATTTAGAAGTTTGTAATATTTTTTCTGTTTTTGTAAAATAAATAAAAATATTCAGAATTTCTAAAGAGTATTTTGTTCTTTTATTGTTTATGCAAATAAATATAGAGAAATTCACAAATCTACATCCTTTCAATCATTCATTCACAAAACTACACCTAATTCAATATTTTCACAAATTTACACCCTTTCAAAATTTTAAAAGCTTGATTTACCCTTTTCAAAATTACCAAAATTAAAATATTTTCATTTGTGTTCGCTAATTAGTGTTTAGAAATAGTATTAAGGGGTATGATTGTGTGGATAGAGTTTATTTGAATTTAATTTTGAGTGTTTAGGTGTAGTTTTGTGAAATATTTTTGAAATGGTGTAGTTTTGTGAAATGTAATTCAAATGGTGTAGTTTTGTGATTCTCCCATAAATATATAATGAGAATTATATTTTATATAGCAAAATCTTAATATAATTTGTAAGTGTGTTTATTCCAAACTATTATAAACTATAAAAATTAGGGATAGACAAAACTTCCGGATCCGAAATACCGAACCCAAACCAAACCGAAATCCCCAAATCAATACCGATTCTAAAAACAAATAACTCGAATGTATAGGGAAATTTACTACCATAATACCCGAAATCGAATCTGAACCGAACTCAATTTTGTAGAACTAAACTAAACTACTCTAACTACCCAAAAATTATTTAAAATAATAATAGTTATAATTATATTTGAAGTACATAATTGGAACCAAACCGAAATTAAAGAACTGAAACCGTTCCAAAAATAAATAACCCGAACGAATTGAGAAATTTACTACCTGAAAACCCGAAGCCAAAACAAATTTCTAGATTTGAACCCGAATTACCCGAAATTTGTTTATGTTAAAATTTAATCATTATTTTCAAACTTCTTGTCATTTATCTAGAATTTTTCTAGAAACTGAACCCGTTAATAAATAATTGTTATGCTAGTGTTAATTGATTTAAACAAACTTTATCTATGTTCAATATAGATGTTTATTAACATTTAAAATATTAATATAAATAGAAAATTATAATATGGACAATGATTATATATAATAACTAAACTATATACTTTTTAAAAAATATATATATATTCTGAAATTTTTTATAGACCTCCGTAAGAAAAATAAAAAGATTATATCAAAAATATCATAAATATGAAATTATTGGTTGATTTTATGTTAAAATCGGTTTTATTGTTTTTTGTTGATATTTAAGTCAATTTAAAAAAAGTATATATATAGAATGAGATATGTTTGTGTGTAAGTTTCTTATAACTTTTTAAGTGAGTTTAAAACCAATGACATAGTATGTAGTTAAGTTAGTTTTTTTGGAAAAGTTCAAAAAAGTACTTCAAAAATAATAATATATATATGTTTATTATATATTTCGTATAGCAAAAATTTAATATAATTTATAAGTTGATTAGACCAATAATTTATTATTTATTATATTTAGGATTCGAAAATACTCGAATTCAAAATACAAACCGAATCAAAATACACAAATCATATTATGCGATTTACCCAAATTTATTTAAAATTATAATTATTTTGATTATATATATATATAAATAATTGTTGTAAACATATTCTAAATATGTAATATAAGATTTAAATTTTAGTAGAATTGCAATTTCTTCTTTTTTGTTTATAATCGAACCGGAAATCAAACTCGTTAACAAACTATTTTTTTTTTTATTGTTTGATATTTTTAACAAAAAAAATTTCAAATCGTTTTTAAATTCTTAATAATATTAATTAAACCTGTTTGTTTTGATTTAAATAAAATTTTAATGGTAGTTTTCATAAAAAAAACTATGCAATAATGTATTTATGTGAATTACATATGTTTATTTTGTTTTTCAAATATTTTTTACATAATTTCTTTAATATTTTTTATTTATTTTTGGAGAGAATTATAATATTTCCTTATTTGATTTTTCGTAATTAAATGTTCAAAAATATTTCCTTTTATGCCCAACGGCATAATGTGTAATTTAGTGTGATTTTTTGGAAAATTTCAAATTAGTACTTCAAAAATACTAATATAGATTAAGTAATTAAGTGTTTTTGCATTATTTTTTTGTAACCGATATATCTCTTCGTGTATTGGTTTAACATATAGTATCATGAAGGTTTATATCTTAAAATGAATGTTCACAATCTAAAATGAATGTTCGCAACTATTTAGCATGTTCGCAACTTTTTAGCATGTTAACTGCAACAATATTTATGTTGTGTCATGAATATTCACGTATAGTAACGAACGTTTATGACCATTAATAATCAAAAAATCTCTTAAATTCAAAATAAGTGTTATATTTGTCTTTTCAATTTAAAAAATCACTTAAACACAAACGCACACAAAATATCTCATTGACAAATTAAAACGTAAAAATCACTTAATTTACTAATAAATTCAAAAAAACTAGAAGACCAATGAGGGAATTGGAGAGGAAGATTGAAATTTAAAAGCATTTTTGAAGTTTATTTTGATGTGTTGTGGTAAATATAAAAGCACCAAAGAAGTCTATTTTAGTAAAATCAAAAATGTGACCATAATTATTCTTTATTAACTAATTTTGCCACCTTGATTTTACGTTAAAGATGAGTTCCTTTCAAACATTTGTCTAGGTACTTTTTACTTCTTAATTTACCAATAGGGTTATTTTTTTCGTATTTGTATTTGGGTGATTTTTTATGTTGAAAAGTCAAAAATAACCCTGAACTTTCTGGTCAGGTCGTGTGAACATTCATGTATATGCGTGAACATTCATGTATTCGTATGAACATTCATGTTCTTCCTTCTAAAATAATCGTGACATTGTGTGAATATTCATGAAAATGTGTGAATATTCATGAAAATGTGTGAATATTCATGATATTATGTGAACATTCATAGTTTGATTAAATAATTCATGAAAAAATCTGAAACAGAAAACCATTCATGAACCTGTGTGAATGCGCGGAGGGTATTGATAGGTATGAGGCTGAACATCTCCCAATACTCTATCAATACCGAAAGAAGAATAAGGCCCATGCCCAGTTATACCTAAAGTGTTATATTTTAGGTATTAATGGTATTTTAAGCCAAAAACCATTTAATAACATTTTTTCTTAAAAAATATTTAAATTTATACTAATTTTTGTAATATTTTTTATAATCCGTGTATAACGCAAACTCTAGTGTAAATAATTATTATTTTCTTTTTTTTTGGTCAACTTAATGTAAGAATGATATGAGAAGAGTTTGTGCATGTGTGAGACGTGAGGACTAAGTTAACATATACAAGCTATCTCTTTTTTTCTGTTAATTGATTCATTTTATATTATTCACTCAATGAGTTTTTTGGCTATTCCATCCAATCTTTTCCATGTAAGAAATAAAATTTATTTGTTTTATTTATGTTAAACAACCCATAAACATTACATAATAACATTCATGTCTCATTTACATTTAGCTATTGTATAGTATATTTTAAGCGTAAATTAGTATAGATCTTATGTATAAATCCATAAAACGCAAAAACCAAACAACCAACATATAAATAAGTTATTAGGAAAAAGAGAAGCTAATTAATTAAATATTATGTACTTTAGTCCAAGGAAGTACATATCCTAACTCTTTCCTCTCATCTCTTTTAAAGTAAATCCCATCCTTTCTAAAACACCAATAACGTAAATGGCCACATTGTCTATTCTTAGCTGCTCGATATACTTGGAGATCATCAAAATAATGCATTTTTGGAGATCCATAACGTATTTTACAAGTCCATGTCGTCCTTTTTTTCCTATCATCGCGAAACCGAAGCGTATAATTTGTCTTGTAACTTAAAACATGGACATTAGTATCTTGTCCTGGCAAGCCAAGACAATGATATTCCAGAGGTATACCGGGACCGACATCATTCTCAAGTATTATGCGATTATCCAAACAAGCTTTGTTCATTCCAAAATACATAATTGTAACTAACATAAAAACTATGAGATTATTCATTTTTTTTGGAGGTAAAGATTGCTTTTTTTTTTGAAAAATAAGACAATGAAATGTGCAATATTTATAATGTTTTGTTTTAGAACATTTCACCTTCAAATTTATTGAAAGTCTATATATGGTATTAGCCAAATTTGAAAAGAATTACGAACCAAATAAATCAATGATCATAAACTATTTCGGAGTTAATTGTCGACAAATATTGCTAGCCACTAACACAAAAACCAAACCTTGGGTGGGTTTTTGAGCCGACAGTATTGGTCTGGTGGCATTTATAAGTTAAGTAAAAGTAGATAACACTCATACGATATGGAGTTATTAGACCATCTCCAACCCTACTTCATTTTGGAGAAAAAATCATCTCCAATCCTACTCCATTTCCTACTCCAAAATGGAGAAAACAATTTTTCTACTCCATTTATGGAGAATTTTTAATCTCTACTCCATAATGGAGATGAATTATTTTAATTGCACAATAGTCCTTCAAAATTTATATTCATTTGTTTTGTTATTAATTTATGTTTTAAATCAAGTGTTTGTTATTAGTAAATTAAAAAATATGAAATAATGTTTTTTTGCAAATAAATATTTAACTAATTTTAAATTTCAAAATATAATAATAACACAAAATAAACATAAAAAATTGATTTTTAAAATACAACAACAAGAAACCAAAACAAAGATTTAACAAAAAAAGATAAGTTAAAAATCCACTAATGGAAATAATTGAATAATATCTATGTTTTATTTTATGATGTAATATAGTTTTAATTACATGGTTTTATTAAAATAATATTATAATTCATTTTAATTTTATAGAAGATAAATAAATAAGGTTAATTTTTAAATTATAAAAGTTGGAGGCAATATTTGTAATTAATAAGAAAGTGAGAAAAAGAATATACTTAGAATATTCTTTTATGGAGTGGAAAATGGAGAAATACATTGGAGTAAAACATTCATGTATATGCGTGAACATTCATGTATTCGTATGAACATTCATGTTCTTCCTTCTAAAATAATCGTGACATTGTGTGAATATTCATGAAAATGTGTGAATATTCATGAAAATGTGTGAATATTCATGAAAATGTGTGAATATTCATGATATTATGTGAACATTCATAGTTTGATTAAATAATTCATGAAAAAATCTGAAACAGAAAACTTGTGAACATTCATGAACCTGTGTGAATGCGCGGAGGGTATTGATAGGTATGAGGCTGAACATCCCCCAATACTCTATCAATACCGAAAGAAGAATAAGGCCCAGGCCCAGTCTATGGATAGCAAGAAGAGTGATGGGCAAGGAAATGAGGAGAGCGTAACCATGGTTAGCGTAACCATGGTTAGTTAACAAGAGGAGCATGTGGTCTAACGGTATCACACGAGCAGTGTGAGAGAGAGGATGTGTGTTTGTCGTTGCTTTATTATAAATAAGGACTAGTAGCTGTATGTTTAAGGTATCTTGAGAAAGGATCAAAAACGTGGGGGAAGAGACTCATAATTCTCTTGTTGTATTTGACGTTTATTTTCTATCAGTAAGATCTGTGATTTCATTTTATTCATTGATCTTGTTTTTATATCCTACTCGTAACAAATTTGGTATCAGAGCTTGTTTTACGAACAAACCTGGGAAGAAGATGGCACCAAAGAAGTACCCAACCATGGATGAAAAGCTGGATAACTTACAGAGAGATCAGGCCAACATCACTAAGCTTTTGGAGATGATGATGGAGAAGGTTGATAAGATGCGGTTGGCTGATAAAGAGGAAAAACAATCTGCGATGGCTGCAAAATCAATCGAAGCAGAATCACAGACCTCTAAAGCTGGCGAGATCTGTACCAACACAAAGAAGAACACGGAGAAGATCGAAGCAATACCTGCAGAGACGGTGGTGGAAACGGCGAAAAACCAGAGCACATAAATCTCTAATCGAACGCCGTTAACGCATAAGATTAAGATTCCGGTTTTCGACGGGGAACACGCGGAGAGCTGGGTATTGCGGGTGGATCAATACTTTGAACTCGAAAGTTTCTCTGAAGAAGAGAAGCTCCAGGCGATTAAAATGTGTTTTGATGATGACGCTCTGCTCTGGTATCGTTGGGAAATAGATAGAAATCCCTTCGTGAGCTGGGAGCAAATGCGGGCCAGGGTTCTAGAGAATTTCACGGAGATAGAAGATTCCTCGCCGGGAGAGCGCTTACTCACGCTCCGGCAAGACGGATTGGTGGCGAAATACTGCAAGGACTTCATCACCTTAGCGACGAATGCGCCGGAGCTCACAGAAAACGTTCTCGAGATGGCTTTCATGATTGGCTTAAAACCAAAGACGAGAGCAGGGGTGAAGATGTTTGAGCCGCGCACGTTGAAGAAAACGATGAGTGTGGCGAAGAAGGTTGAGGAATGGCTGGATCCTGAGGAGAAATCGTCGGAGATCCGTGTTGGTGGTGATATCAGATCTCTGAAATCCGCTAACGACAAACCAAGGGTATTTTTGTCCAGACACAAAAATTCTCTTTCCACAGAGAAGACGACATCGTTTAAGAACCAAGGAAATAAAACCCTAACGATGTCAAAAAACAACAATAATCGCAGAGGTTCCTTTAAGAAATTATTAAAAGAAGAAGTGAAAGAGAGAAAGGCGAAAGGGTTATGTTTCCGGTGCGACGAACGATACTTTTATGGCCACAAAGGCAAGTTTAGCGAGCTGCAAGTGCTAATAGTCTGGGAAGACGGTACGGAGTATGACATCGACGATGAAGAGGCCATGGAAGATGATACGAAGCTGGAGGTGTCGGAACTGGCGGAGCTATCCATTAACTCCGTAGTAGGCATAACGTCGCCAAAGACAATCAAGATGATAGGCCACATCAACGAAGAGGAAGTGATTGTAATGATTGATTGTGGCGCATCTCACAATTTCATCTCTGATACGGTGATTAAGAAACTGGGCTTACCAACGGAGGGAACCACATGCTATGGGGTTCTCATGGGGACATGTGTAGCAGTAAGAGGAGAGGGCGTATGTCGTCGTGTGGTGTTGAGAATGCAGAATCTAACCATACAAGCCAGTTTCTTACCCCTGGAGCTGGGCAGCGCTGATGTCATATTGGGTATGCAGTGGTTGATAACACTTGGGGAGATGCGAGTCAACTGGAAGGAACAGATTCTAAGGTTCACTTGCAATGGCATCTTAGTGGAGTTACATGGAGACAAAAGCCTTTACAATTCACCAGTGTTCTTGAAAGCAATGTGGAAATCATTAAGGGAAGAGGGAGAAGGCTTTCTGGTAGAATGCCATGGACTACAAGTGGGGCAAGAACAGAAAGTTCTTCCTACTCCAGCAGCTTTAGCCAAGGTGTTGGGGAGCTATGAGCAGGTAATTGAGGAGCCACAAGGTCTTCCTCCTTCTCGGGGCAGGGAACATTCCATCACACTAAAGACAGGAGCTGAACCAGTTAGTGTGAGACCCTTCCGTTATCCACATGCGCAGAAGACATAGATAGAGAAGCAGATAACTACTATGCTAGCAGCATCCATACCAGCACAGTTGACCACAGAGGGGGTCTTAGAGGCATAACCTGAGGTGATAGTAGGTCAGAGGAAGCATAGGGTAACGAGGGGAGGAGGAGATACTCGTCAAGTGGAAGGGACAGCCTGATTTTGACTGCTCGTGGGCAGCAAGGGAGGTAATAAGGAAGCAGTTTCCATACTTCAACCTTGAGGACAAGGTTAATTTCAAAGGTGGGAGTATTGATAGGTATGAGGCTGAACATCCCCCAATACTCTATCAATACCGAAAGAAGAATAAGGCCCAAGCCCAGTCTATGGATAGCAAGAAGAGTGATGGGCAAGGAAATGAGGAGAGCGTAACCATGCGTAACCATGGTTAGTTAACAAGAGGAGCACGTGGTCTAACGGTATCACACGAGCAGTGTGAGAGAGAGGATGTGTGTTTGTCGTTGCTTTATTATAAATAAGGACTAGTAGCTGTATGTTTAAGGTATCTTGAGAAAAGATCAAAAAGGTGGGGGAAGAGACTCATAATTCTCTTGTTGTATTTGACGTTTATTTTCTATCAGTAAGATCTGTGATTTCATTTTATTCATTGATCTTGTTTTTATATCCTACTAGTAACAGGTATATCAGTCATAAAAAAAATAGAAGGAAGGAAAATCACATAATTACCAATTTTGAAACACAAATCACCTAATTGCAAATTAAGGTTCAAAAATGTACCTAATTTCCTAATTTTTTCTTAAAAGAATATAAGTTCAACAGTAAACAATATATACCCATAAACTTGGTTTAGTGAGAAACGGAGAATGCACAACATTATGTAACAGTTAAAACTCAAAAAAAACTAACTATGTATTCTTATTTATTATCTATTAATATAATCTTTATTGACTAACTTGATTTAGACTTTTTCTTCTACATAACTAACACGTACGTGTTCAGTTCCAATGTTACACTGTTCAAAAAGTTCAATTTTTTAAAAATATATATATACTAGGATTTAACCCGTGACATACCACGGATCTATGTTTTCTAAAATAAATAAATAAATATATATATATATATCTATAATGTAACAATTTATAATTTTGCATTTAAAAAATAATAATGTATATTAAATTAGGAATATCACATTATGGAATCGATGTAAAGCGCTTATGGTATAGATGTAAAGATCCTAAAAATTATGTTTATTACAGATAGCTATAGAAGAGGTACAAATAGTAGAGCCTTTGTATGATTTTAGATGAAAGAACCACAAGTGAGTTACCATATTGATGGTAATGCTTGAAAGCATATAGACGGGTTGTAGTTTTTGTTTGTTATGTGATTTGTGAATAGGTAGAATATCTTATATATAGGTATGATATTTAGTAGCAAAAGTTTAGGGTTTAGCAAAATTTGGTCGTTTTCAATTTTGGAAACTTAATTGATTAAGAATATAATTGGTAAAAATTTGTAATGATATATTTCCTTTATTAAGTTTCGAATAATTTTCTTGCCAAAATATCATTTTAACGTCGTATTGTTTTTCTTGCCAAATTTGTAATGATATACTTCCTTTGTAATAAATCTTCCTTTGTAATAAATCTTCCTTTATTATCGTCGTATTAAGAATACTCTCTTATTGGTAATATATTCATTTTAACAATTAATTAAAGGAATCAACATTTACTCAATTGCCTATTTTGATTATCGTAGGAAAGATATATCATATTTTGATTTGAAAATTATTGCTTTCCTACTAAGAAAATTATTGGTTTCTTAAAAACAATTATCGGTTACCAATAATATTGTTTATTAATTTTCTTAATGATATTTGTTTCCTACTTTGAAAATTCTTAATGATATTGCTTTCCTATTGTTTGTATTGTTTGAAAATTATTTTTTTAGCCTTTTGAATTTTTTAATCAGTTAAAGCAATGGCATGGATTGTAAATAAATTAGTATTTTTAGGTAAATTCAAATTAGTACTTCAAAAATAATAATATAAATATATACTAGGATTTAACCCGTGACATACCACGGATCTATGTTTTCTAAAATAAATAAATAAATATATATATATATATCTATAATGTAACAATTTATAATTTTGCATTTAAAAAATAATAATGTATATTAAATTAGGAATATCACATTATGGAATCGATGTAAAGCGCTTATGGTATAGATGTAAAGATCCTAAAAATTATGTTTATTACAGATAGCTATAGAAGAGGTACAAATAGTAGAGCCTTTGTATGATTTTAGATGAAAGAACCACAAGTGAGTTACCATATTGATGGTAATGCTTGAAAGCATATAGACGGGTTGTAGTTTTTGTTTGTTATGTGATTTGTGAATAGGTAGAATATCTTATATATAGGTATGATATTTAGTAGCAAAAGTTTAGGGTTTAGCAAAATTTGGTCGTTTTCAATTTTGGAAACTTAATTGATTAAGAATATAATTGGTAAAAATTTGTAATGATATACTTCCTTTATTAAGTTTCGAATAATTTTCTTGCCAAAATATCATTTTAACGTCGTATTGTTTTTCTTGCCAAATTTGTAATGATATACTTCCTTTGTAATAAATCTTCCTTTGTAATAAATCTTCCTTTATTATCGTCGTATTAAGAATACTCTCTTATTGGTAATATATTCATTTTAACAATTAATTAAAGGAATCAACATTTACTCAATTGCTTTATTTTGATTATCGTAGGAAAGATATATCATATTTTGATTTGAAAATTATTGCTTTCCTACTAAGAAAATTATTGGTTTCTTAAAAACAATTATCGGTTACCAATAATATTGTTTATTAATTTTCTTAATGATATTTGTTTCCTACTTTGAAAATTCTTAATGATATTGCTTTTCTATTGTTTGTATTGTTTGAAAATTATTTTTTTAGCCTTTTGAATTTTTTTAATCATATGTTAAAGCAATGGCATGGATTGTAAATAAATTAGTATTTTTAGGTAAATTCAAATTAGTACTTCAAAAATAATAATATAAATATATATATATATATATATGTTGAGGGCAATTACATTTTCACGTAACGGTAACAAAAAAAGAGAAAATAATATCAAATAAATGTGAGTTTTTTTTTTTTTTTTTTTTTTTTTTTTGGGAAGTGGCCTTGGCTCAGTGGCATTCATAAGTTCACAAGAGCGGGTTAACACTCTCCCACCGGGATCAATTCCCGCTGACTACGGCGATGTAAGATTGGCTAATGGGCCGTACGGTTGTGGCGAAATGTTGACAAAAAAAAAAAAAAAAAAAAATGTGAGTTTTTTAATTTAATTGAGGACTGAGTCATGTGCTCAGGACAAGCTTTGCCGTCATGACAAGACACGTGTCATGTGCCATACACAACGCACATTTACACACGAAAGTAGTGCACTTTTTTGTTTTCTTCTTTTTATTCTCTGGTTCCTTAATTTATTTTTTTATATAAATTTGTGTGGACATTCTTGAAAGCAGAGCTGGTGTAAGACGGTGGTATATCAGCTTTTTCAATGTATCAAATTTTTATCAAAATAAACTTTTTAGTTTCAAACATTTTTCTGAACGTTAGTTATTTTTTTGGGCTGTTTTGTTACTCCCCACTAAGCCCATATAAATTTAGTTGGGCCATAGGTTTCAGACAAGACACAACGATTAACAAACCAGAAACTAAAGCTGGTCCTTTTTTACAAAATCAACCATCATAACATTTGTATTGATCTTAAGTTAAACTATGAGTAAAAATTGATTTTATTACACATGTTCAACTTTGAGATTCAAGAAAACAAATGAACTATTGTGGTATTTGTAGAAACATTCTTTGTGATTGTTCACAAAGTTTGAGTAATGTCTATATCTGTGTTTTAAAAAGCGCGCCTGAGGCGTGCCTAGGCGTGAGGCGAGGTTAGGCTAAGGATCCATCGCCTAGCAAAGGTGAGGCAAGGCAATTTCACAAAGGCATTCGCTTTGTAACGCTTTGTGACGCTTCACACGCCTTAACGCCTTTGCGCTTTTTACGCCTTTGAAAATAAAGGTAAATTTTCATGTTTATTTACTTTTTATGTTGAATTTTTAGGAAATTATTATTATATTGAATAAGTAATTTTTAGGAAATTATTATTATAACCTAATTATACCTAATAAACTTTTCACCTTCTACTCACGCTTAAAAATCAAGGATAAAAACACATCTTCTCACGTTAACTTCTCACCTCTTCATGTTCTGATATTATTATATTGAATAAGTAATTTTGGGTTTTTCATTGTGTTCACTTTGTTTGGATTGGTTTTCATAATTATTTGATTTCCTATTTTATATTTATAACATGTTATAATAAGAACAAATGATGCAAAAATGTTAAGTCTAAAAAACTATGACTAATCTAATCTTGTATGTTTTTCTAGGTGCAAGTCAGAAAGGCGACCAAGGCGTCACGCCTAGGCGTGAGGCGTGAAGCAAGCCCTTCGTCGCTTTGCCTCGCCTCACGCTATTTAAAACATAGGTCTATATATGAATTGGGTCATGATGGACTACATTTACTTTGGTGTGAAAACATTAATCATCAAAATATTAAAGTCATTAACCATTAAACAAAAACAAAAAAGTAGTAATTGCTCCTTCCTCTTATCATTGCTTCCATTTACCATGGGGAGAATTACAAAACTGCATCATTTGAATTACATTTCATAAAACTACACCATTTCAAAAATACTTCACAAAACTACATCTAAACACTCAAAATTAAATCCAAATAAACTCTATCCACACAATCATACCCCCTTAATATTATACTCTAAATATTAATAATCGAACCCAAATGAAAGAAAATTAATTTTGGAATTTTTTTAAAGGGTAAATCAAGCTTTTAAAATTTTGAAAGGTGTAAACATGAAGAAAATTTGAATTAGATGTAGTTTTGTGAAAGTAGGGTTGAAAGAGCGTAGTTTTGTGAATTTCTCTTTACCATATCACTTCACTTTTTAATACCACATGATACGGTTTCATATTTATATAACTATTTTGTGAGAATATATTTAATATGAATAGAGCCTTGTTTTTTTTTTTGTTTATCAACATATTAATACATACCTATAAATACTTGAAAATACAAACAAGAAGGGAGCCATTAAGTCAAAAAGTATTGAGTCACGGGTAGAGAAGCATAGGGCACATGGCTACGAACAAATATACCCTCGAGCAAATTAAAATGTATAGGCTATTTATTTATTGGATTTTTAAATAAATTAGGGCCGTTTTATTTTTTTTTGTAAATTTTTGTTGTGTTAGATAACTCATTAATGATTTGGTTTTTTAGGAGAATTATATTTTTTTTATTTTTAATATGCGTGAATTTTTTTATACGACATTTATTAAATATGTACGGGTTATAACTTATATCATAACTATTTTTAAAACAATTTTATAACCAATAATATGAGATTTGGAGAAGACTTTTTGAATTCTTTATATTTTATTTTTTTGACCAAAAAAAAAGAAGTTTATAAGTGGCAAAATATATAACTTTTACGATTAGCAGATCAATTTATGATGTGGTTTATATATGAAGATTATTAAAAACAACGTAAAATTCGATATGTTAAGATCAAAATAAACAAATGTATAGTTTGTACTTTATAGTATTACTAGAATATTCAAACTTTTGCAAGTACATTTTAACGACCATATTGAAGGAGAATATATTATACAAATAAATATTATTCCGTATACAATGGGTGTATTTATTATTATTGTTTTCTATTTGTGCATTTCGAAAATGTTTTAGTTTGAATATTAGTCGTAGTAATGCTATTCATTATATAGTCAATTACGTTTTAGAATTTTTATAAGAATGCTTGTCTGTTTAATTAGTTTTCTTCTTTTTTCGATGAACTATTAAATTGCGATCTCTTTTACCAAGGAAAACGACATAATACATGAAAAAGGTCATGAGAGTTTAATGCTTCACATTTACTCCTTCACCAGCACACCTTTTGTCTCCGATTAATAATTTTTAAGCTTTTAAAAATGTTAATATACAGTTTAAAATAAAATATTAACTTATTAAGTTTACAACTTTAATTGAAAAGAACGAGTGCCGAACAGAAAAATTGCAAAACTTATCAACACTAGTTTTAAAAAAAAAAATTTGCGAACAAGAAAATTATTAAAATTTAGGATGCACCGGCGACGGAAGCGATTTAAAAATAGATTTAGTCTATCGAGTTTAAAATATTGTATAATAATACGGGTTTAAAATACTCTTTTGCGTGATATTGCTATCTCGTTAGGGTTTTGCGTGATATTGTTATCTCGTTAGGGTTTGTGAAAATTCTTTATAATAGTTTCGAAAAAACTTTTTCGATAAAAAAGTTATTAATCAAAATCAATATAAATAAAACAACTATCATAAAACGAAATACCAACTCATTTATAATGAAACTTAAAACCCTAAAATATTGTATAATAATAAATAAAAATTATTTTATTCATTAAATAAATAAAAATAGAAATAATAGAGATATTTGAAATATCTTCAAATATTAATCTCCATCAATTTCAATACTTTTGCGATTCGTTTCTTGGGTTATGTCAATAAAATAAGGGAAATTTAGTAGATTATGTACTTTTTGTTTTGTAATTGTTAATAGTGTAGTTTTAGTTTTTTAATTAGGAATATATGTAATTTTAATTTTCAAAGTATGCAAAAAGATTGTTTTGTCCTTATTAATATTTAACCAAAACATATTCATCATTCATCAACGTTATTTTCTATTCACCTATTGATATTCACAATGAATGTCGTTATTCATTATTCATCATGATGAAAACATAATACGTTAATAGTGATGTAAAAATCGTTCACATGATGATATTCATCATTCATCGGTGATATTCATCATTCATGTATTAGATTCACCATTTACCACGAAGAAACATAAAAATTAATCTAAAGATTAATTATAATCGTCTTTTAACATATGAAATTACACATTTACCAATTACAAAACAAAAACTACATTCTAGCAAATAAAAATAATAAAAAGTACTCGATGTAATAATAAATAAAAAATAATAATAAAAAGTATCCTCCCAACCAATTATCTAGGAAATAAACAAAATTTTACGTTCATATGGGCAAAAATAATTTGATAAAACAAAAATATTTTCATTTTTCTACATCCCTAGAAAAACAAATACTAATTTCGTATCTGCATGGCAAAGTTTACGTACATTACATATAATTTTATATTTACAAAAGACATTGGGTTTCGATCTAAATGATCCCTTTTCAAGAAAAGAAGCAATAAAAGGCATATAAAACGCAAACTAATTATAAAAGAGTTTTGTTTGTCAACAAAGGCAAGTTTTCTTGAAAACAAAAAAATAAATTTAGAAAACCAAAAAAAAAGCTTTCTTTTTTTTAAAACTCCATTTTCTGAAAAAGTGAGACTATAAAAATCATACCGGCTTCCAAAACTTATGTAATAATAAATTCAAATTAGATAATAATAAGAAGAAGAAAACCTTATAGAAGAAGAAAATATTGGTTTGTTTACCATAATGGTCCATTTATAGATGCCTTAAATGACATCGGCGATCCCAGTCGATCACACACCAATAGTCGCAGAATCAGAGCTCCACACGCCGACGGCGGTTCGTACAACTCTTGTCGAACCAATCCGCGAACCAAGAGTCACCATAGCCATACCGAGTGCTGAGCCAACATCGGCTGCCGAAGCCAGTCGCAACAACCAAGACGGCCGATCAGAAATCGCCGAACTCCTCATCGGCCTAATGGACAAGGTGAACACCCTCACCAGGTCCACAAATGAGCGGTTCGAGGCGCTCTCGAGCGAAAGATCTCAAAACCCAAGACCAGTTGCCAACTTCTCGCCGAACATTCAGAGAAACTTGTTCGGAGCACCCTCAACAGACGCGACTCAATTCGCAACACAGCAAAATCAGAACCATCAGGTTCTCAGCCCGCTGACAGGACATCTTTACGGGACTCACGACCCGATGTCAATCTACAACACCCCGCAGTTCGCCCACCGAACCGCCGGACCTAACACTCATCGGCCGAACCCCGCAGCTTCGCCAACCCCCGAGTTGCCGCGAACAACCATCTCTTCCAAGACGCACCAACATTCGCCCAAACCGGGAGAGATTACGAGCCGGAAAGAATGCGCCAAGAGGCGGCCGAGATGAACTCTCGAGTCCACGAAGCGACAAGCGCGGCACTCGAGATCGGCCGCGTCCTACGAGAAGCGCAAAATGTCCCCTTCACATCGGACATCACACGCTTCCGTATTCCGCATCCCGGGAAAATCACTATCCCGAAGTACGACGGAACAAAGGACCCCGTACAACACGTTACCTCATTCACCATATCGATGGGAAGGGCACGAGCTCGCACCCGAACTAAGAGACGCCGGCCATCGTCGCCTCTTCGTCGAAAACCCGACGAGGAGGAGCACAACGATGGTTCAACGAGGCTCATGCCGAACTCCATCAGGAACTTTCACGAGCTCCAAACAGTCTTCCTCAAACACTACTCCATGTATATCCACAAGGAGTTGTCCATCGCCGACTTCGTGGAAGATGACACAGGCGGAAGGAGAATCGCTTCGGCTATACGTCGAAAGATTCAAGGAGGTCGCCTCCAAAATAAAAGTGCCTGATGATGTCGCCATCGAAGCACTACGCAATGGAGTCTGGACCGCATCCCAATTCTTCCGCGAACTCACGACGAATTTGCCGAAGACTTTGGAAGACGCGTTGCATAAGGCGACGACGTATATCAAACTGGAGGAGGACATTGCCAGTTTTAAGAAAAAACGAACGGCGAAGACCGTCCCGAAAGAAAAGGAGAAACAAGAAGATCATCGGGAACCGCGACAGCACTACGACGCGGAATACAAAAACCGACTATCAACATTTACTCAATTGCCTATTTTTAGAAAACCAAAAAAAAAGCTTTCTTTTTTTTAAAACTCCATTTTCTAAAAAAGTGAGACTATAAAAATCATACCAGCTTCCAAAACTTATGTAATAATAAATTCAAATTAGATAATAATAAGAAGAAGAAAACCTTATAGAAGAAGAAAATATTGGTTTGTTTACCATAATGGTCCATTTATAGATGCCTTAAATGATCAAAAATCGATTTTTTTAATATTATTTCAAATGAAATTAATTTCAAATTCTATTATCTTTTCCGACCGTCATTTTCGTGTGCTATGTTCTGTCACTCTCCTTTATCTCGGGCACCAAAATATTGAAAAATTAAATCAAAATTCCTTCATTTAAAATTTTAAATGTTTATTTTTTTTTATATTGTAACATTCCTTGTAATGTTACATATTTAGATTTGAAAAATTCTCTTTAACCAATTCGGCTTTGATTCTTCTAACATATTCACGGTAAAATGTGCAGAGAAGTTACCATGTTGAAAGACAAACATTAAATATTTTGGGTAGAAACAATTAATGTGACCTTTGATTATTAAATACACAAGGACACATTGTAATAAATATATTAAAGAACATGTTTATTTCAAACACTATAGACTTCCTAATGGGGAAGTGGCCTTGGTCTAGTGGCATTCATAAGTCCACATGAGACATGCAGCACCACCCCACCCGGGATCGATTCCCCGCGCCTACGATAGTGTAGGTTTGGCTAATGGGCCGACTATTTGTGGCCCAAATGTTGACAAAAAAAAAAAAAAAAACTTCCTAATCATAATTAAATATGGACAATCTAGTTATGCTACTTTGACCACACTAACAAAATTGCAACATGTCATGTAAAGACTTTCAAATATGAAAAATATATTAAAAAGAAGAAATAAAAAGTTTGGGGCTAAAACATAAAAACAAGAAAATTAGTGGGTTAAAAAGCAAAAGATAGATAAATACAAATTGTTTACTGGATTTGCCAGCAACTAGAGAGTGACACATATAGTTTTGGCCTCAAGAGAAAAGGTAACTACTTTTTTTCATCTTCATCATTATAACTCTTTTTTTACTCTCTCTCTCTCTCTCTCTCTACCTCTCTCTACCTCTCTCTCTTCTTTGGTGGGTTCCTTATTAGATCTCTGCATCAAAGCTCAAAGCTCAAAGCTTTAGACAGAAGATACATAGAGAATCAGAGAAACCCACAAACAAAAGAGTCTAACTTTATCTTTTTGTTTTGTTTCTATTTGAATACTAATTGTCTTCTTCTCTACTCTTCTTCTTCTCCTTAGTAGTCCGTGAAAGAAAGAGAAAAAAATGTTGAATTTTTATAGAAAATGATAATAAAGAGAGAAAAAAGAATCAAACTTTATAATGTTTATTTGACTTTATAAGTCTCTTGGATCTACATTTAGATTTTGCAGCATTATAGAGTAACAAAAATATGAGAAAACATGGATGGCAACTTCCTTATCATCCTCTTCAGGTAACTTTTCTTCAATTTTGCTTTAATGGGTTTTTGATTTTGAAGTGAAAGTTTTGAACTTTATGTATGTATTGTGTAGGTGGTGGCTGTTGCTGTGTTCATGGCATTAGGTTTTGCTTTCTATGTCTTTTTTGCTCCTTTTGTTGGGAACAAGATTCATCAGTACATTGTTATGGGCATTTACACTCCTTTGGTAAGCTTTTTAAAGTTTTTGATTTGAAATCAAAATCTTGCTTCTCAAAAATTGGATCAAAAACTGTGTACTTGTTTGTCTGTTTATGTCTTTTTGTCTTTACTCTGTTGTCTTTCTATATCCGTGAAGATGTTTATCCTTTTTCTCTGAAGTACATAGACCACAATCTAGCTTGTCTTTGTGAAGTTTGTTACTTATATATAGCTAATTAGGAGAGCTGAACAAACCTGCCTTTGTATTTGGATCTTGTCTGGTCTCACCAAGAGATTAGCTACTTCTTGATTCTGAGATTATGTCTTCTTTTAACATGATCTACCACATTCGAGATAACAGTAGTAGCAACTGCTTCAAGCATTAACATTGCATCCATCTTATGTTGAAACCTTAAAAGAAAAAATGAGTCTTTGAAGTTTGTGTGTTTGCTTTGTCCATTGTTTTGATGGTTTGGTATCTTAGAGATTACTTAACTAAGTGTCATCTTCCTTCCAGATTACATGTGTGGTTGGATTGTACATATGGTGTGCGGCTTCAGATCCTGCAGACTGTGGTGTTTTTCGGTCAAAGAAGTATCTAAAAATCCCTGAAAACGATAAATTTCCTCAAGCAAAAGATACAAAAGATGGATGTGGATCAACTCCAGGTGGGGCTAAGTCTCATGAGAGCAGACGCGGACATGATGCAGAAAACATAGCTAACAAGAAATCGGATTCATCAGAAAGATCTCCTCTCACGCGTGTGCTATGCTCTCCTTGTGCATTGGTATGTGGTTGTTGCAATGGAAAAGATGAATCTTCCGAGCAGCAGATGAGCGAGGATGGGATGTTTTATTGCAGTCTATGTGAAGTTGAGGTGTGGGAAACATTTTGAAATCATAACCTTGTTCGATGGTTAAGTGTCGAGAAAAGTCTTGCATTGTAATTTCCTCTTTTTTGCAGGTCTTCAAATACAGCAAGCATTGCAGAGTTTGTGACAAATGTGTTGACCGTTTCGATCATCACTGCAGGGTCTTCAAAAGAATTTTCCTGAACTATTCCACATTTTCTTAAGCCTTTCATTAGTTGTGATCTTCTTTTACTTATGGACTTGTGTAGTGGCTAAACAACTGCATTGGCAAGCGGAATTATCGAAAGTTCTTCAGCCTTATGGTGTCAGCTATTTTCTTGGTAAGGTTGCACTGTTATTTCAAGATATCCCTGAAAATTTCCTATTTTTCTCTTTTGGTTGTGATAAATCAATGAGGTGGTTGTTCTAATGGCATTATTAACTGGCAAAAACTTAGGTTAATTCTTCTTGTGGCTTGATCTTGCAGCTCATTATGCAATGGTCAACTGGGATTTTTGTGCTTGTATTATGTGTACTCCGAAGAAACCAGTTCAATGCAGACATTTCCTTAAAATTGGGAAGCAGCTTCTCGCTAATCCCATTTGTTATAGTCGTCGTAAGCCATCTTCTCATAGAATCGATCATCTCAAATAGTCTTCTCAAATGCAAGATACAAAGGTTTCTTTCTCTTGCAGGGAGTTTGCACTCTATTAGCAATGCTTGCAACGCTACCGCTTGCTCAGCTTTTCTTCTTCCACATTCTTCTCATCAAAAAGGTTGTTTCCAATGCTTAAATTTATGTCAAATTTTTTAACCACACGATTTAACTAGACCGAGTCTTTTTAACCAGGGAATCAGTACATACGACTACATAGTTGCGCTTAGGGAGCAAGAGCAAGAGCTGGCCGCTGGTGGAGGTCAACAAAGTCCTCAAATGTCAATGATCAGCTCCTTCACTGGACTTAGCAGTGCAAGCTCCTTCAATACATTTCATCGCGGAGCTTGGTGCACACCACCGCGTTTGTTTCTCGAGGATCAGGTACATTGTTTATTCACCAATTTGTTGTGCCTTGTTTAGTATAGTTTGCTCTAATATGTGCTTGTGTGTGTAGTTTGATGTAGTTCCTCCTGAGAATGCATCTGTGAGTTCATATGGGAAGAAGACAGTTGTAGAAGAACGCGTCAAGAAGAAGACACAACCAGTGAAGATCAGTCCATGGACTCTAGCACGTCTCAACGCAGAAGAAGTTTCGAAAGCAGCAGCAGAAGCTAGAAAGAAATCCAAGATAATCCAGCCTGTAGCGAGGAGAGAGAATCCGTTTGTTGGGTTAGAAGCAAGCAGCAGCTTTGAAAACAGCGGCCGTAGAATGTTCCCGACGAAGTACGAAGCTAACGGGAAGCAGCATCGAAGACAGTCGAAACGCATAAGGTTACCAGCAGAGTTGCCTCTAGAGCCACTGATGAATATTCAGACAAAAGCAGGAGGAGCTATGGAGACATCAACTAGCTCGGGTTTAGGTCCACTTCAGCTAGAAGCAAGAAGCGCGTTTCAGACAAGCCGAGCAATGTCTGGATCAGGTGGTGTGATGGTGACATCTTCACCAGAGAGCAGCTTAGACTCACAAGACATTCACGCATTTAGAGTTTCGTCGGAAGCAGAGGAGGATTCAGGACAGCTTAATGGGTTTACTTCAGCTGTTGGTCTGATGGGTTTACACAGAGGAGGAAGACAAGAACAAGAACAAGAACAGTCCATGATGATGATGATGATGATGCCATTGTCAAGATCTACAAGTGATGGCTATGATGCTTCTGGTGGTGAAGACAGTGACCAGTTTCCTTCTAGAAACATTCACAAATCAAGATGAGAAGGCTTAGTTATAATCACTGTGAAAAGCTTGAGAGCATTCTTTGATTATATAACTAAATATACATTCTCAGACAAATGATTTTATTTGGAAAAAGACAAGACTTTTGTTGATTTCTTAAAGGTAATTAGCAATTTGAACATGAGTTTTTAGGAGTTGATCAGAACAACTTTTTTTCATTTGTTTTATAAAGAGGAATTCACAAAACTACAAAAAAAAATTCATAAAACTACACCTAATTCAATATTTTTATATTCTTTCAAATTTTTCAAAATTTTAAACGGTGAAAAATATTTTTATTTGGATTCGCTAATTAATGTTTATGATATAATATTAAAAGGGTAAAATTGTTTTATATGTTTTATTTAAATTTATTTTTGAATATCTAGATGTACTTTTAAAAAGTGATTTTAAAATGGTTTAATTTTGTGAAATGCAATTCAAAAATGTAGTTTTGTAATTGTCCCTTTTATAAAACTAAGCCCATTTAAATTCTTTTGAAAAATTACATTTTTTCAATGATAAAATTCAGTGTTTATGATTATTTTTTTGAGTTTGAAAAATTTTAAATGTAGGTGTATTTATAAAAAAAGATTTCGAACGAGTGTAATTTTTAAAGAGAAATTCGCAAAACTACACCCTTTCAACCCTCCCTTCACAAAACTACACCTAATTCAATATTTTCACAAGTTTACACTCTTTCAAAATTTTAAAAGCTTGATTTACCTTTTTAAAAATTATCAAAATTAAAATCTTTTCATTTGGGTTCGCTAATTAGTGTTTAGGGTATAGTATTAAGGGGATAGAATTGTTTGGGTAGGGTTTATTTGAATTTAATTTTGAGTGTTTAGATGTAGTTTTGTGAAGTATTTTGAAAATGATGTAGTTTTGTGAAATGTAATTCAAATGGTATAGTTTTATAATTATCTCATTTTTAAAATACATTTGTTGTAGTTTCCCATTGTGTTTAAACAAAAGAAAAAGAATAGCTTTGACCAAAATACCTTAAAGTAATTAATTTTTAGATTTTGAGGAAATAGAAACAAATGCGCAAAAAAACAAAACTTATCTCTCTCATGACTCATCTTCCTTCTTCTACCCTAAACCCAGACCCGGATCCAGACCCAGACCCGATCCAGATCCGGCTTCGAAACTAAACAACGAATCTCACGCTTTTGCGCGTCTCTACTCTTTCATCACCGTCACTTTCCCCACTCGACTCGCTTCGCTTCTCCATGCGTCATTTCTCTCTCTCTCTCTCTCTTTCTCTCTCTACGATCATATCGCTTCCGTGAAGCTCTTCTCATGTTTTAAACGCATCTCAATAAATAAAAAAATATATAATCTTTATGATCATTAACCCATGATTTTGCTTACAAAGGTCAAAAAATTATAAAAAAAAATCCTTACTTTGTGTACAGATTCCGAGTTTATGTGAAAACCCATTTCATAAAAAATCCATGGAAACGGGTTTCTCTGTTAAAAACCAAGGATCTAACATGAACATAGAATCATCATCACCATCATCACCATCATCTTCATCACATGATCACGATGATGATGATCATGATGATGATAATAGATTCCACTCGATGAACGCTCTCGAGATCTTGAGAGAAACCGTACGGATCCTCCGTTACAATCTCTTCGCTTTCATGTTAATCTCTGTTTTCTTGATCTGTCCCGTCTCTGCGATTCTATTACCGAACATATTAGTCGACCAATCAGTGGTTAACTCACTCAACGTAAAGCTTCTCCTTTTAGCTAAATCTTGCGGTCTTCCTTTATTACCATTCGTTAGAAACTCTTGTCTGAAATTCTCCGAGACGGCTGTTTCTTCTGCAACGTGTTTCCCTCTGTTTATAACGCTATCTCTTTTGTCGAGAGCAGCTATAGTTTACTCTGTTGATTGCACTTACTCCATGAGGAAAGTTGTTGTAAGCAAGTTTTTGGTTATAGTGATTAGACTTTGGAAACGTCTCGTCTTCACTTACTTGTGGGTTTGTTTAGTCATTGTTGTTTGTCTCACTTCCTTCTGCGTCTTCCTCGTCGCGGTTTGCAGCTCGTTTTTCGTGCTTGGATTCTCTCCTGATTTCAATGCCTATGGAGCAGTCTTTGTAGGTTTGGTTTTCTCGGTGGTGTTTGCGAATGTGATCATAATATGTAACACGACGGTTGTGATATCGATTCTCGAAGATGTTTCGGGGCCGCAAGCGTTGGTTAGAGCTAATGATTTGATCAAAGGGCAGACACAAGTTGGTTTGTTGATATTCTTGGGGTCGACGATGGGGTTGACGTTTGTTGAAGGGTTGTTTGAGCATAGAGTCAAGAGTTTGAGCTACGGAGACGGGTCTTCGAGGATATGGGAAGGTCCGTTGCTAGTGGTTATGTATTCGTTCGTTGTGCTTATTGATACGATGATGAGTTCCGTCTTCTATTTTAGTTGCCGCTCTTATAGTATGGAAGCTGTTGAAGCTTTAGAGGCTTCCGGTGGCGAAACTCGGCCGATTCTTGAAGTTGTGCCTTAAGATTTGTCTCTTGTCTAAGAATGTCTTGTCGGTTTTCAGAAATTGAGAGGATATAAGACAAATGCAAAAGAGTTGGTGGCATTTTTTTTTGAACAGATTGTAAATTTTGGGAGCATTCTTTTATGAGCTTATTACTTTTAGTTTTTTATGGGTAGTTTTTTTCTACATTTTGTGATCATATGACTGCTCATGAGTATTCGTATTTTGTTATGGTTTTGTCAATAATCAAATATCAAACATTTTTTTTTTATTACTCATGAGTATTGGTTCTGTTCTGTACAGCTTTTTTACAAATAAATTTATAAGAATATGATGTTGAGTTTCAATACTGGTCTAGTGTTTTGAGTTTTAAGTATAAGAGCATGTATATATATGTACATGTTTGTGTACAAAAGGAAGTTGTACATAAGAGAGAATCAAACCTCGCTCGACGACAGAAGAGGACTAGTGAGGCTACTATCACTTCTACTTCCTGCGAATCTAAGTGGGAGCAGAGCAGGGTCTTGGTACGCGCTAACCAAGTTATTGTAAAACCCATCCATTCTTGGATCGTTTCGATCTTCTTTGTCTCTCTTTGTCAACACCTAAAACAGAGACACAAACACACGCAAAAAGGGGTTAGCTCCATTCATATACATCTTGTGATTGATTCCTTTTTGAGAGATTTTAGATTTGTACCTCAGCGGGATAAGCGTTGAATATAGGCATGAAGCGTTTACGACAGAACTCGTTGAAGAGAAGAGTGAAAATGGGAAGAGGGACAAGCAAGTATGTGGCTAGTTCCATCTTTTTGAGAGCAAATAGACCGATTGCTATTGCTTGCATGAGTACAAGAGAGAAAATCATCGTGTAGTGTATCATTGGCCAAAACATCCCTCCTGTTTCGTACTTTGGTTCGTACACGTTTATGAACTGCATCCCGAAACACAATCAATCAGTACTTAGTCTAGTGGATAGGAGTAGAAGGGAAGATCAATGTTTTACATACTTGGTTTCTGTAGATGACGTATGCAAGGACAAAGTAGAGAAGAATGAAAGGAAGAATCAACGGGGCTAAGAAGAAATACGTAATCCCAAGAAGCCCGAAGAAGAGAACTCTTGGTGTGTCTCTGTGGTATCGCATTGGCGGGATTACAAGTTCTTTGTCATCTGTTGGTTCTAGTGATCTTTTTACGTAACTGACCATGAAAGGAACAACTCGGAAGAGTTCAGTTAGAGTATCCGTCCATCCTGTTGTCACAACATATGCGATGAAGAATGATGCCTGCAAACAATGTTAAACACCACTTATTTAAAAAATTTGAAGTCATGGCCATGGCTTGCGTTTCAATAATATGATGGGAGAAGTTTTTTACCTGAGCCGGAACACCCACAGCTAACCTGATCAGAATTTCCTTTGGATTGAGGAATAGAGAAAGCTTGGATAAGGCTGAACCAGAGAAAACAGTTGCGAAAAACACGTTCCATATCGTGAACCAGATCACTTTGTTACAAGCACTCTTTTGTATCTCGCTATGGCAGATGTGCCCTTGGATAGAAGAGAGAAACTCCATGATGGGAGGTACGATTTTCAGAGACGTCTGAAGTATAAGACTTGGAAGGTACCCAGTTATTATCTGACTAACAATTTTCCTGCAAGAGAGATAACTAACATTTTAGCAGAATGAGCTTCAAATATTGTTGAGTGTAATGGGAATAGAAGATATTAACGTACATTGATAGAATCAATGTCAAGAACGGGAAGAAGTATTCTAGTGCGGACAGGTTGGTGAGACCTTGGACAAGTACGACTGGGACAAGAAACAAGATGGTAAGGAGGAGACAAGCGAACACAATAACGATCTTGGCAAGCCATTTCTGCATAAATGATGCAGAGAAGAAAGGCCAGTGGACGTCAGATGGTTCTGGTGCTGGCTCCGTGAGCCAATAAGTGGGGTTGATTGATTGTGGCATGTGGAGCGCCATTGCGGAACCATACCGAGACTTGAATGATACAAAAGCAGCTCTAACTTCCTACACGATGAGAGGAATATGCATATCATTTAATGCAAGGACTATTGTTTAATTGCAAAGCCGAAGAGAATATATAGAGGCGTACTTTTCCAGGTAATGAAACTTCAGCTTGCCCCAGCCGTATGTTATGTTCCAATTCCTCTAACATTTTCTCATAGTGATCCTCAGGGGTGTTCTTGCGACTAAAGAATCTCATTGGCGCCTTATTAACTCGATGAGAATCTGGCTTCTTACTTTTAACTTTCTTATATAGCTTCTTGGCATTATCCTGCAAGAGCAAGAGTTGAAAAGAAGCGTAAAGAAGAGATAAAGTTGCAATAGGCCGTAATAGCGCATGCATATACGTTAAAAATACTGTCAAATGGAAGGGAAATTAGCTGTTTCCGGACTTACAACGATACTTCGAAGCTTACTTGTTCGATGAATAACCACATGAGACAGGTAGGTAGATGAATGGTTTTCTCTAAAGAACTTATCAACAGTGTCGCTCACACTGTTTCCATCTGAGGCGGGGATGTTTCGTACCAATATGGTGAACTGGTGTGGCTGAGGTTTTGATGAATGGAAATGCTCAATCCTTTTCAAACCAATATATCTAAACTCCTGTCAAAGAAAGACAATACTAGTTACAACATATCCAAGTGAGCCTATAATAGTGACAATCTTCTAAAGAGTCACCGAAAGACATGTCCTTACAAAGTAAAGAAGACAACAGACATATGCAGTCACAAGATATATAGCTCCAAAGTGAACCCATAGCCTACAAGAAACCAAAAAGAGTTCTTGTCAACTTCTACATGAGGTGAAACTAAGCTGCACTATCTACTTCATCTGAGCCATAACAATAATACAAAAAGTCTGAAGTTACCACGGTGAGCGGATTTTGAGGTTCGCAACAGAAAACAGATCCAAGGAATTTGCGGACCAGTCAGCGTAATCAATCTCCGACATTTGATCTCCGAAACAGTTCACAGGCAAGAGAACAAAAACCCCAATAATCCCAGCAAACAAGAACACTTTCAAACTGCAGAACCATATAATCTTTACCACACATGAAATATACAAAACAAAGCAAATGCACAAACTATGGTATAAACTAAAGTCTAAAGTTACATAGAAGAAATCGAAATCACCTGAAAGTAATCATTCTCATAAACACGACGGCGTCGAGGCCGGAAGACTCCATAAGCTCACTCTCTGATGGTCTCCATGACTTCCAAATCCAGCGAACAGAAGGTATGTACCTTGCGACTTTGTTACGCCTTCTCTTAGACGTCCCTGCGGCGAGCCGCCGGGGCAAAAACACTTCGTAGTTGTGTGGCTGCTTCCTCAGGACAGAGTAGAGTATGAAGAGCAATACACACAGGCAAGAGTTTATCCCAACAGACATAAGAAGAGCAGACACAAGCATCTTGTGTATATATTTTAGGTTCTAAATCTGCGTAATAGAGCTCAAAATCAAACACAAAGCCCTAGATTCTCTACACTATTGAGACTACTTGGCTTCTTCGTCATCAATAGAAAACGAAAAAACGCGATAATCAAAGCTAAGAATCTATACAATCTGATTTGCAAATATATGGATCGAATTCGAAACCTGAAACGCGATTTGAAAAAGCTTCAAGGTTAGTGATGGAACCAAAACGCAGGACGCGTCAGAGAAAACGACGAAGACGACGATAAAATCAAATATATAATGAAATCGACGGTCAAAAACACGATAACCACGCGTGTTCCCTCGCTTCCCATTTTGTTTATGAAAGTACCGAAATACCCTCACTGTGCTTTGGATGGGAAACATTATGTAAAGACTCGTCAAGGGTATATTTGTAAACTACAAAAGTCAACGGTTTTAGTAGGCACGAAACGCACCGTTTTTGGTTCCGTACGATCTGGAAAGAGACGAAATCTAGCGGACTTGAGCCTCTCAAGCTTAGAAAGGTGAATCTTCTTCTTCTTCTTCTTCTTCTTCTTCTTTGGTTATTTCTGCGATCCAATCGTTTCATAAGAAGAAGAAGAAGAAGAAAAAGATGAGCGACGTGTTTGAAGGATACGAGCGTCACTATTGCGAGCTATCAACAAATCTCACCAGAAAGTGCAATTCAGCTTCTCTTCTACCTCATGGAGGTAAACATCTCTCTAATCATATATAATCTTAAGCACGGTCTTCTGTTTCCTAATCTCTGAGACCCATCTGCTTTTTGCCCTTGCGAATCTCTGAGTTTTTGGTATCTTTTAAGACATTCACAAGGGTTATGCATTGAACCAGATTGGTGGGTGATGAATCGTTTTTAAAGTGATTTCTTTTGTTGTTTTAGATGATAAGAAGGAGAAGCTTGATGAGATCAAATCCGGTATCGATGAAGCCGATGTATTGGTAACTTAACATTCTTCCCCTTTACTCATGAGCTCTCTCTGTTGTTTCAGTGAGCAAGATTTGTGATATACATATAAGGTTTCTCCTTTTTCGTGTTAAAAGATACGGAAAATGGACCTTGAGGCGAGGAGTTTGCAGCCGAGCGCAAAGGCTTCTTGTCTTGCGAAACTAAGAGAGTATAAATCTGATCTTAACCAACTAAAGAAAGAGTTCAAACGGGTTTCGTCTCCTAATGCCAATCAATCTTCCCGGGACGAGTTGATGGAATCCGGCATGATGGATCCGCACTCGGTATATATATATATATATATACTTTCTCTCTTTTAAGCTTGTTCGATAGTTAAGAAGCCTTGCACTAAGCTATATTCCCCTTGTAGGTATCGTCCGGTCAAAGAGAGAGAATGGCAATGTCGGTGGAGAGGCTTGATCAGTCTAGTGATAGAATCAGAGAGAGTAGGAGAACCATGATTGAGACAGAAGAGCTTGGTGTCTCGATTCTTCAAGATCTTAGTCAGCAGAGGCAAACTCTCCTTCACTCGCATAACAAGGTATGGTCCAAACAAACATTTGCATCAAACAACACACTCACCCCCCTGGCAGAATTTTACTCTATGCCCAACTATAACTCTCCTTATTTGATTGCAGCTTCATGGCGTGGACGAGGCCATTGATAAGAGCAAGAAAGTGTTGACGGCAATGTCTAGAAGAATGACGAGGAACAAATGGATCGTTACTTCGGTGATCATTGCTCTTATTCTCGCAATCATCCTCATCGTTTCATACAAACTTTCTCACTAAAGAAACTACCAAGGCACTTGTGTATAAGATTATGATCATTCCCTTGTAATGGCTTGAACTGCCTTTCCCCCCACGTTTGACTTGTGTCCTGAAATGGGTACATGCCCCTTCTGTTCTGTCTGAAACTGAAAATGCACATTAACGATCAACAATTTTTAATCAATAAATAGACTTATCTGCAACATAAAAGCGATACTGCCACATAATCAAATGTACAAGTCTCAGAGAGCATGTTTGTAACCATTGATCTAATGTACAACATTGAGAGAAGAGGAGATTGTTTGTTTAGGCTATTGAAACAGAGAGAGTGTAAGCGTGTGACTGTGCCTAGAGTCTTAGATGACTTTCTTCTTCTCGAAAAACGTCTTCAAGTGGAAAAACTGCATCCCTGCCACTCCTACGCATACGAATAAAGAGAGCAAACTCAACCATGCCATTTTAGTATTCGTGGACCGGTTCAGGTCTTGCATCTGTTCTTCCCTGTGAAGAAACAAAAATCAAAGTTTATGTAAACAACATCTTCTTGATACCACTCGTCGATATCATTACATAACCAAACAACCGAAAATGAAAAAGTACAAGACGCTTCACCTTTCTCTAAGGTAAAACATCTCTTCGTGTATCGAATTGACTGTGTCGATAAGGCTCTTTACCTCAAACTCCATCACCTATAAACAACTCCATAAGAACTCGCATGGTTCCAACACGACAAAAATCGACACTAAAAACACACACAAAGTTACTACCCTAACACCACCATATATACCTATAGCCTTTCCCCTATTCACTTGTACATCCATCTCCAACAATATTGCTATCAACAAAGCCTAAAGCTACGAACATTTATTACCTAAGCTATTCATTCTATATAATCCACACAAAAGAGAAAGACGACGAAATCGAGCTTACTTCCACTTGGCTCTTCTTAACAACTTTAGCCCAGCTCTTGTACTGAACACCAGTCTTCCACTCAAAATCAACGCTCAGAATCAACTCAGGCTTATGATCAACGACAGAGAAACAAGCCATGTAATCGCCAGCTTCCACCGCCGAAAACGCGAACTGACCCGAATCCACTTCTTCCGCGTGATGGTATGTGTTCCCAGCATTAGAAGTCACCTTTCCATAAGATCACACACACACACACACACGCGAAATCAGATCTCATTCTCTACGTGATAAGACTCGAAAATCGTATCTGGGCTTTACCTTGACGGAGATTTTGTGAGATTTAGGCAAAGCCTGGTCTTCGTGAGGGTTATCGATGTTGTATTTACCAACAGTCATTGAATTGCTCTTGATGTCTTCCGCGATACACTTTGTTCTACCTGAGTGTAGATCGAAATGCAGCGACTGTGTTAATCGCCACCGTATGCATAGGATCAGTAGCATCGTCCACAGCTTTCGCGACCGGAGAAGAAACATTTCTTCCGCCGGAAAAATCTTAATTTCCGTCGGTTTATTTTATTTTCCCCTCTTTTTGTTTCTTCCTCGATTTCTCGTAGAGTGTTGAAGAAGAAGACGAACGTAAGAGAAGTGTTAACACGTGTAAATGAAACCTTCTCTATCGTCTAGAAGCTTCGTAAGCTTAGTGATTGGGTTTTAGAATATACGGCCCATTAAAGGCCCAAATATCTCTTAACGATGGAGAATATTTGCTGCGTTAAGTCTAGGCATCGTCGTCGTCGTCGTCGTCATCATCGTGTAGAAAAGAGATAGACAACACTGTAAAAAATCAGTAGATCGGATCTGACTCCGTTTCTCGTCGGAATCTCAAAAATCTCACCGGAGAATCATCGTACACCTTCTCTTTCAGGTAACTTCTATAGAAATCTGTCTCCGATTGATTTTTTCTTCTCGTTGCTATTTCATATGCTTGAAGGACTGTTTAATGGAAATTTCGAATGTGATTTAGAGTTATGTATAGAGATTTCTATACGATTCGGTTTCTCTATCACTGCTTGAAACTGTAGTGGACTTGAATTTTTCTCTCTAATCATTACAATGGTTTTTTGATTCTGGGATTGATTTTCTCTGTATTTCCTAGTGATTAGTGTTATTATACTATGGTTATGCTTTAGAAGACCGATATAAAACTGTTTTTATGAGATTGAAACTTGAAATATCACCTTTCTATGGTTTAGTTATGGAAGATATTAAAGGGAAGGAGCTTATTGATGATACTCCTATCGAAAATGTTGATAACAACAACAACAAGGTTTCAGATGATTTGGACAGTAATAAGCAGCCAGCAGCGGAAAGCGAGGTAATTTATAGAAGAAGAGACTTAGTTATGAATTATGATCCATTAATCCTTCATGAACTTTTCTTTGAAGATGATTTAGATTTTAACTCTTTAGTTTTTGCCCGTTTGACTATGTGTGATGTTTGATAGGAGAATGCTATGAAGAAAAAGTATGGAGGATTGTTGCCGAAGAAGATTCCTTTGATATCCAAGGTATGTTATTTATAACCATTGATCCAGAAGTAAATGTGTGATGTTGTGTTACCATGATTCATGAGATAAAGCTAATTCGGTTGTGTTCATGTTTGATATAAGGACCATGAACGTGCGTTTTTCGACTCAGCTGATTGGGCTTTAGGCAAGGTATTTCTTTCTTACACGAGCTTTTCTGAATCTTCTTTTGTTCCTAGTACTGTCTATGTTGTGTGCAATTTTTACAAAGAGTTCAGTAAAGTAGCTAAGACTTGCATTCACTATTTTCATCAGCAAAAAGGGCAAAAGCCAAAAGGGCCTTTGGAAGCTCTCCGTCCAAAACTCCAGGTAAAGCGAAAACTCACCTTTCTTTTGTTTCTCAATTAGTTTATTGTTTTGTCTCTTTGACATTATCTGTATGTCCATGCAACAGCCAACCCCGCACCAACAACCAAGAGCTAGACGAATGGCTTATTCTTCGGGCGAAAACACTGAAGGTGAAGTATATATATGAATCCTTACTCTTGTTTTCTTGATTCCATCAACATATCACACAAAGTCATTCATCACATCTCCTTGCATCTCAGACTCTGAGACCGACAACAATGAACCACTCGATGACCAAGCCTGTGCATCAGCTGTTGACAGCAAGGACGATGGGGACGTGAAAGACAACATCAAATCGTGAACAACGTATAGATCTCTTGACGAGAGCAAACAAACAACATCACAAGTCAATTTACAGAAGAATAAGCGACCAGGTTTGCTTTTGCAACAGTTGTAATATTGAATCTCGTACATTATCACACTCCGGACAGAAACTCTGTATCACATACGAACCTCGTGGTTCGAAAAATCTATTTGACGATTACAAATGGCTTGGTTTAATGATCCATCAAAGCTCTCTATAAGTCTTAATGATTCATTACACAAATCAAGTCATATACTAATTTAGATACCAATCTATGGATCTCTGTAATGGCTACCATGATTAAGACATGAGGTCCAAGGTTACCAATAACTAGATAAAGTAGAGTCCTAGTGAGTCATGACATATTGGTAAAACAAGGCTTATTGTCGGAATTGGGAAGTCAACTCCAATACTTTGTCAACTTTCAGTCTTTGTTTTTTGTAATTTTCTTCTTATTTTTCGCCTACTCCTCTTTTCTTTGTTGTTTCCTTCTTGACATTTTGGAAAGTAAGCAACTTTGTCTCCATTATTAATTTGAGAGCTTAAGAAGAAAGCATGTTCATTCTAAGACACAGAAGATTCACCTTCCTTGAGGTTGCTCCTCTTTCTTCTACTGAAACTACACCGCATCCGGTTTCTTCACTATGCTTGATATGCAAAGGTACTCTTTGTTTTTCTATTTGTGTAACATGATACTATGAAATAACTTATGGAAATCTCTGTAGATACCTAATAGAATAGGCAAGTTAGATCTTTGTCATAATATGTTTACATCTTTTTATCTTTTTTCATAAGGACAATGTTTTGTAGAAGTTGATAGCACTTGGAAGTTGAGTTCTTGATCTAAGTGAGTTCTGTATGATTCTGAAGAGATTGATTGTGTTGAGAGTTTGGTGTGTACATCAGGATGTTCCAGGAGCACATCATCCGCAGAGGACGGAGGTATATAAGGAGACTTCAGTACTGGTTCTTGAACTTGACGATGCAGTCTTATTGGAGAGAGGTATGTGCTTATGAGCTAGAATTTGCTTACTCTGTTTCTCAAATCCTTAAGAGTTTTGATTTTGTTTGTGTTCTCTGTTTACTCTGTGGTGAAGATTGAGGATTGCAAGATTAAGATCTTTGATAAACTGCCTGCAAATTCCGAAAAGGTGTTGGAGATTGGGATTGGGACAGGTCCGAATATGAGATACTATGCTGCTTGTAATCTTAACATAACTATTCTTGGGTTGGATCCAAATCTCAACATGAAGAAGTACGCGCGTAAATCCGCCAAGAAAGCAGGATTGAAACATAAACACTTCAAATTCAAGCAAGGAGTAAGTGTTTAGTTATGATCTGTAACATTCTGTCTTTTTTCCTCAGTCCCTTGATATTGATCTTCTCTGTTGTCAGGTAGGAGAAGCTATACCATTAAAAGATGCTTCAGTAGATTCAGTCGTCGCAACACTTGTTCTATGTTCTGTCTCTGATGTCACTCAAACACTCAACGGTAACTACTTCTTTCCTACTAAAGCCTCATTACTGATTTCTACACAATTCGAAAGCAAAACCTTTACATGGTAAGTTTCAGAAATCAAACGCGTGCTAAAACCAGGAGGGATCTTCATCTTCTTAGAACATGTTGCAGCAAAAGGTATATACATAAAGAGATATAACTCTTCACCATATCCAATTTCAGACAAAACCTGAAAACCATGTTTCGGTTGCAGATGGATCGATGTTCAGGCGCTTGCAGGAACTGTTGAATCCGTTACAAAAGAGATTCGCAGATGGATGCCGTTTGACAAGAAACACGAGAGAGTGTATCTCGGAAGCTGGTTTCAGTGGAGGTGTTGAAATAGAGACGATGTCTATGCATAGCTTCCCGTGGATCACAAGACCTCATATCTACGGTGTCGCTTACAAGTAAAAAAACTCTATTCAATTACACACTCTACAATGATCGCTATGCTGAGTCTTAGACATAATTGATTCACTATAATGGCTCTTGTAACTAATTGTTATTTAATAATGTAACTTCTGATACACACTTGGAATCTTATCAATATCATCTTTTTAGATATATATATATATATATATATGCTTGAGTTTCTGTACATAAATGGCATGTGACAGAATGTGTTGTTATTAGGTACACCAAGTTCTTTATGATCATGTCTTTGTGCTATGATATTGAAACTAGAGTATAGTGAAGAGCAAATAACAATGGTGACCTTGCCTTTCATAATTTCCTCGCTGTTTCTTACTCGATTCACCTCGAATAAGAAGAACGAGAATCACGGCATCGCGAGATTCTCTCAATATCCAGAAGAATCTCATTGTGAAAGATTCTTCCTCCTCTAGTTTTGGCCCTTTGTCCGCGCGGTAGAAGGCATTTCCTATGAGAAGCTACGCCGTTTCTTGCCATCTCTCCTTCCTATGCTTCTCGGCCCTCTAGCTCGAACTCTTTCGGTTTCCTAACATGTTAGAACTTCTTAGCAATGGACTATGATACTAAAACGATAGTATAAGAATCCATATATCATCGAAAATCTCTTTAGATTACCTTCGAAGCCAGATTGGTACTTCGAGCTATACGGTTGGTTTAGAACTTCAGGCATGGAAAAATATGAGGAAGAGGTTAGATTGCGAGTTACAAGACGAAACTATTCGAAAATTTGGCCGGAAAAGCAGAGAAAATTTTGGAGATAGGCATTGGAGCTGGTCCAAACATAAAGTACTACAACGCTATACCGAACGTCTCTGTTCAGGCACGAAAATCCGCCTTAGAAGCCAGATTGAAATCTAAAGACTTCACATTCATTCATGCGGTAAAAAAATAATTAGATTAACTTGTGATGTTCCTTAGTTAAAAACATGTGGAACTGCATTTTCTTGTTGAATCTTTTGGGACTAATTCGCGGAATCTATACGGTTAGAAGATCCATCTGTTGACGTCGCCGTTGTTGGAAGTCTCGTGATGTGTTCTGTCGCGGATATAACTCAAACTCTCAACGGTAAAATTCAAAAAATCAAATTAATGTAATGATGGTATATAAAAATTGAAATGTTTGATAAAGAAAAACTTTGAAATATTTGAAAGAGACATTTGTTACAAAGAGATATGTTTTACACATGTGGATGCAATGCAATATGGAGAAGAAAGTATTATCATCTTCATTTTCTTTAAATCTTTTGCTATACAATCAACAATGATGAATCTATACTTGTCTTCTTCTTCGCTGATCTCTACTATAACACATCAACAACAAAGAAAGATCAAGTGTTTGCAAGATCCCATCGAAACCCGAAAGAATCTCATTAAGACAGATTGTATCTCCTCTTTAAGCTTATGTCCATGTGGAAGAAGACATTTCCTTGGAGCTATGACTTCAGTGCCACTTCTTCGCATCTCTTCTTCATCTTATGCCTCTAGTCCAACGGTTTCTCCCTTGATTCCACTTTTGTGTATTGCCACGGAATGTCGAATTTTGTCACTACTTGATGGTTTATCTTTGTATTAGGAAGTCTTGAAAAGATTGCATCCTCCAAAGCAGGATTGGTACGAAGAGTTTTTCGCGTGGTCTATGAACACAGGAATGGAACCGTACGAGAAAGAAGTTAGTTTCTTGATGAGTTTTAGTGTCATTGATCTTACATTCTTTAATTATGTGTCTTATCTTTTTGGTAGGTTTCATATTACAAGATGAAACTCTTTAATAACTTAGTAGGAAAAGTCGAAAAAGTGTTGGAGATTGGCGTTGGAACCGGTCCTAATTTCAAGTACTACGCGGATATTCCTAATGTTTCGGTTCTTGGCTTGGATCCAAACGCGAAAATGGAAAGTTATGCGCGTAAATCCGCTGTAGAATCAGGGTTGAAATCCGAAAACTTTAGATTCATTCACGCGGTAACGCCCTTTATATGTTATTTGATCCTTGATTTTGCATCTTTGCATGATATACATTTTTCATGTTAATAATCTCTTGGCTTAGCTTGGAGAATCTATACCGTTAGAAGATTCATCGGTTGATTTAGTTGTTGGGACTCTTGTGCTTTGTTCTGTCACCAATGTTACTATGACATTGAAAGGTACTTAATTACTTGTAATATCAAATATAGTAACAAAAGATAAACAATATACTTATCAAATAGTTTTGTGTACATGGTTTTGTTATTATAGAAATAAAACGGATTCTTAAACCGCGAGGGATGTACATTTTCATTGAACATGTCGCAGCGAAAGGTAGATATTGAACTCGATATATGTATTCACTAGAGCTTATTCTTGAAATAGTGAAACTAAATCTTGATTTTTGTGTTTCTGTTTTTGGTATGGAGATGGATCATTTTTGAGGTTAGTACAAAATGTATTGGACCCATTGCAACAAGTAGTTGCTGATGGATGTCATTTGACAAGAGACACCGGAAAGTACATTGTCGAAGCTCGGTTCAATGGCGGTTTAGATATCGAAAAAGCCACTATTTCTAGCTCTAGCTACATTAGTCCTCATGTCTATGGAGTTGCTTACAACTAGGGGAAAAAAACAAGATAAGGGGTCTCTTAAGCTTATTTATATATATAGGTCTAGTTTCCACATGGATATACATGTTGGATAAACTAATTATTGTATAATTAGTTCATAATACAATTGAAGTAATTGTATTATAAACTAATCACAAAATGAAGTCAAGTCAAAAAAAAAAAAATACATAACTATATAGACCATCCAATACTTGGTTTAAAAGCCCAAAAATTGAAATCAAGAAAAATCAAATGCATACATGGTCCCAAGATAAACTACCACTAGGTGACATTTTGAAGTCATTATCTTCTTTTTATGGTTAGTGTTAACATTATAAACAAAGTATAACATAGGAATATGTATAATCATAGACCACACAAAAATGAATTACTAAAATAGATATGTCAATTAAAAAGTAAAAAAGATATAAAGATTATCCATTAAGATAAGGGAAATATATAATAAAAAAAACATGGATTTTTAATTGTTCTAAGAAGATATGGTATATGTGCAATGGAAAAGTAACCTAAAGAACAAAAAGATAGAAACATGTTACATGTTCCCAAAGTTGCACATGAGTTTCACGTCATTGTCTTATCGAACTATTCTCACGACCACCGTTTATTTTTTTCACGTTCACGAAGCTTTTTTTCACTCCGGTCCAAAATTTAAAACGGTTTATATATCACGTCATTTTTATTTTATTGTTATATAACTTTAATAAAAATATGTATGGTCAATATATGTCATCGTTACTAATTGACAAATATAAGATCGGTAATTTCATACAAAGACTTTTTTAACAAAAAGAAACTTACACAAGGTCTTTTCTCATTATAGTAATTAGAATTACTCTCATGAAAACATACTTACAAAAAAAAAATTAATTGCTAAATTTATCTCTAATATGTAAATATTATATTTCTTATTATAACAACATGTTGATGAATGTTTATCAGGAAATCGGTCGATAAAGTGATTACTTTAATAGGTTGATAATAACCTAATCTGATTAAAATGAAATACCATTAAAGAAGCATCTGATACTATATATTTTATCTATTTAAAATTACAAGATAGCTTTATATATGATTATTAAAAAAAATTAATAAATTGACTATTTGACGGTTTTACTTTTATTCAGAACATTGTTTCCCAAATACCGTTCCTCGTTATCAAAATAAGGAAAAAAAGAATTACAAAAAATATACATACAATATATTCGAATTTTTTTTGGGTATAAACTAATAGATAATGGTTTAGCAATTGACGATTTAGTGAGAATGACTAGTTTTGTGGCTCTCTCTACGAAGGAAAAATACATACTATTTGTGTGGCTCTTTCTGTTCATTAAAGTGTCAAAAGTGTTCCACTAAATGGTAGGGACCAAAGTTTACTTGATTCCACGTGACATGTTTGGGGTTAAATATACCAAAAACATTTCTACAAAATAAGAAATATTCGAAAGATAAATAAACTTGTAAAATTCTCTCTAAAAAGTATAGACTTATTAATGAAAATTTTGACTGAAACATAGGTCTAGACTTGTGGGATTAAACTAAAGTCTCAATGGAAACAATTAATATTTAGAACGATCGTTAGAATCTTATCCAAGATTTTATAAAGAATCAAAATCATTGACATTTTATAAAAACTTGATAGGAAAGTTTTTTTATTTATTTATTTGGTCCCAGCAGCTAGATAGCCATGTTCGTAGGGCCATGCATCTTGGACTCTTTTTTTTTCTTGGATCAATTTAGGAGGTGAGGAATTTTCACAAATAAAGAAAAAAAAGGAAAAACATATGAAATAAAATATTGTATAATTAAATATTTGATCAATTAATATATCAGTAAATCAATAATTTTTTGAGACTCAAATTCATTTTTGAGAGCAAAAATATGATTATGTGAACATAATTATAAATTTAACAATATTAATTAAGAAAAGTTTTACTCCTATATAATGTAATTCTATTTATTTTGATGATATATCTTGATGATCTTTTTATTTTGATGTAATTCTATTTTCTTCTAGCTACATACAAATGGAAATTGGAGAACTAAAATTTTGAAATATATAAAAAAAATTGTAAGAAAAATGAATTATAGACTCTTGTTGTGTATTTAAGAATAGTGAAATCTGGATTTATATTTTCTTTTTGGATAAAGAGAAAGCAAAAAGGTATATAATTATGGTTTAGGCATTAAGCACATACATGTGTTGGGTCGCTATAGGAAGTGCAACTTGGTTTTAACATAGGCATGTGCCTAACATAAGGCTAATATTTAAAGAGCCCTTTTTAAAAAGGAAACACTATTAAAAACTAAAGAGACATCATTCATATATATAACAAACTAAATGGATAATTGGATATACATTTATGAATCGATATCAATCCTAACGTTGGCATGTTTTTTTTTTGTTATATTTGGTCACAAAATTAGTTTGATAAAGTTGAATTGTAATGTAATTAGGTTTTGGTTCATGTTAAATTTGGAAATGTTATACAAATTTGCATTATATATAATTATATATATATATATTTATGTGTGTGTGCGTCTTGAATTAATGAGTTAATGCATTATAAAGTTGTAAATATGTGTGTGAAAGAAATATAAAAGACAAATTCCTTAGAATACCATGAAAATAAGTTTTGTTTTAAAAATACCTTTAAAAAGTTTTTTTTAACAAAAATACCATTAAAATGTTTTTTATAACAAAAATACCATCAAAAAGTAGTAGTTTACAAAAATACCACACACTCAAAAAACGAGTTTTAACACTTTTATATTTTAAATTTTTTCATTTGGGTTCGCTATATAGTGTTTAGGGTATAGTTTAGAAGGGGTAGGGTATAATTTTTGGAGATTTTGGGTGTAATTTTGAAAATTTAAGATTTGTGGTATTTATGAGAAAAAAACTTTTTAATGGTATTTGTAAAACTTTTCAAAATCTGTGTTAATTGTATTATGAAAACTTTTTTTGGTGGTATTCATAAGAATTGCCCAATATAAAATGAAAAGTTGTTGTGATAAAAAAAGAAATATAAAATTAAAATAAAATTTGACTTGTCAACGACATATTCTACATTTTATTCTAAAAATTTTTGTTGTCCATAAAAGCTCGATAAAAAGATATATTTTTCTCTTTTTAAAAAATATTGTTGTCCATATTTTCAATTTAAGTATTTGAGTCATTTGAGAGTTTTTTTTTTGCTGTAACAATTAATTGTGATATTTCTAACTTTGAGTAAGCAAAGATTGTTCTTGATTAATTTTGGATTTATGTAAGTGTGGTGATTATCTGTGCAGCAATATATGGTTAAGTTTCATAAACTTGTAACTCACAACAATATAAGAGGGTATTACTATTTTCTATATCATCAATTTTCTACTTTTAACCCATATTATAAATTTTTAACTCAAAATCAAATAACATTAATTAATCATGGTTGAAATGTTTTTTACATCACAATACTGCTAGTTTGAAACAAATAAAAACGAATAATTTTCGAGTGGATAATCTTAATATTTAGGTTTTAAAAGGATATAAATAAAAGAAAATTAGGTGATGGCTTTTTTCTTTATAGATATCAAGCTGGTTATAATTACTCAAATAACAACTTTTCTCTTATTTTGTTCATACCTTCTTCTATTTGTGGATATTCCAAATTTTATTGGTTTAAATTCACTTAAACCAGCTTGTATATATAAAATTGGTCCGTAATTGAAGGTAGCCATGTGAAGAAATATCAACAATTTATTCAAAGGAATAATATATTACATTTAATAATTTTTGAAAAGAAAAAGATAAATAAAGAGAATGGTTGTCTTCAGACAGAGAGTTAGTTAAAAGGTAGTTAATTAAAAATTAACAAAGGTCATATACTTCGGCTCCTCTGCTCTTTGACTAATTTTAGTATTAATTATTTCTGACAATTTGGCCTTGTTCCTACCATTACGCTAATTGTTATTAATATTTTTAATGCAGACAAATCATGCGCAGAAGGTGGGATTCTGATTTAAATCGTACTAAAAAAATACAATAATATAGTAAAGATATAAATTAAATTAGAGAAATTCACAAAACTACACCCTTTCAACCATCTCTTCACAAAACTACACCTAATTCAATATTTTCACAAATTTACACCCTTTCAAAATTTTAAAAGTTTGATTTACCATTTTAAAAATTACTAAAATTAAAATTTTTTCATTTGGGTTCGCTAATTAGTGTTTAGGGTATAATATTAAGGGAGTATGATTGTGTGGGTATGGTTTATTTGAATTAAATTTTGAGTGTTTAGGTGTAGTTTTGTGAAATAATTTTGAAATGGTATAGTTTTGTGAAATGTAATTCAAATGGTGTAGTTTTGTGATTCTCCCATTGCATAATTAAAGAGTTTAAGTTCTTACGTAGCTAGATTTTATAAGCATTATTCTGTGACGTTTTAGGATTTTTTTTTTGTTGCTAAAATCGTTTATTTATAGGTAATGTAAATAGTGATCATTCATCAAAGTACTATTATTGTTAGTTAATCAATGAATAATTTGTTTTTTAAAATACTAACGCAAATATGAAGTCAGTTTTTAGTCTAGAGAAATATTAATACCTATCTTCATAATATGAAAATATCATTAAACAATATATGCATTAATATCCAAAACACTCTCTCATGTTGATGATTTATTAGCTAAACATATATATATATACCAAATATTGGACATGCAATTTTGGTTACTGATAATAATCGATGATTATTTGGTGTTACTATACTCTAATCATTTGTAGATGAAATCATTAAACACTAATTAACAAAATCAAGGACTTAATTAATTATTCATGTCAATTTTCTTCTATATTAATCTCTTATCAATACATGCGCACAACGTTCGTTTTGAAACGGCGTCTATCAAGCATATCAACCACATCACATGCAAGGTTTTATGTATAAATATCCTTTTATTTATTAATTTATATATTTTGTTTATACTATTGTTATAAATTTAATAATAATATTTTAGACATTAGATACGTAGCAAAACGGACCGTCCATGATATTTTGTGGACCCATGTTCTAAGCTAAAATTACGGAAACATGGCACCGTTGATTTCTGCCGTTGGAAATTTCATCACATTATTAAATTTTAATGTGCATTTATTCTCTCAATGCACAAAAACAAAATTTGATATCAAAATCTATTATCTAACATTCGTAACAAACCCTAATAAATACTTCTGCAAAAACACCAGAACATACTTTAATACTATTTTTTTGATAAATAACTTTAATACTATTTTCACATAAGCAAATACACGAAACTGCATGGATCATACATAATTTTAATAAAAATAAGAATAAAAATTGTGATACATCTAAAACATAGATTTGAGATAAACGAACGACAAAGCTATACCTTTCTTGACACATCTAACTCAAAGGAAGACACCACTATGACCCACTAGGATTTCAACTTGAAATATCCTTGTCTTTTTCTTATTTTATTTTCTTTTATTTTTACTTTCATTTATGTTATTTTTTAATAAAAATTTCATAGATTTGCCTCTTTGCTTTTTCATGCCATTAAATATTTAGAGTTCATCGGTTTTTTGGTCCCAACAATAAAAACACATATTTATATTAAAAAACAGTATAATAATTTTAATATTATACAATACCTCATTAAAATAACCAATATATATATATGTAAAAACACAAAAATAAATAGTAAAATAAAATAGGGAAGTTGCATTGGTCTAGTGACAGTTATAAATCCACATGAGTCAGGTAGCACCAACCCACCCGGGATCGATTCCACGCGCCTACGTTTGTGTAGGATTGGCTAATGAGTCAGTTATTTGTGGATCAAACGTTGACAAAAAAAAAAGTGCATGGTAGTTTCAAAAACAGTGGCAAAAAACGTAAATAATCTCTGAATTTACACTATAAATTGAACTACTCATCTCCTCTGCCTTTTCCAATTCTAAACCAAACAAACATATTCTCATAATCATCTCTATTTTCTTACCTCTTTAAGTAACCTAAGAAACATCAAAAGCTTCCAAGATAATCAAGATGGGTCTTGTAAGCTTCTTGTTTATAGCTATTCTCGGTGTAATGACGACACGTGGCAACGCCTACGGCGGCGGTTGGGTAAACGCACACGCCACATTCTACGGCGGTGGTGATGCTTCCGGCACAATGGGTAAGAGTTTCTTTCTTCAACAAGTCAAAAAAAACAAACATTAACACTTACACACGAATTCTTTAATAGTATTCTAGCTTTGTGGGCTTCGGACCAGAACCTCTTATAATCTTTGAATCTTTTTGTTTTATAAAGGAGGGGCCTGTGGCTATGGAAACTTATATAGCCAAGGCTACGGAACCAACACGGCGGCGCTAAGCACGGCTTTGTTCAACAATGGTCTTAGTTGTGGCGCTTGCTTCGAGTTAAGATGCCAAAACGACGGTAGATGGTGTCTCCCTGGCTCGATTGTCGTCACGGCGACTAACTTTTGCCCGCCCAACAACGCGTTGCCGAACAACGCGGGAGGTTGGTGTAACCCTCCTCAGCAGCATTTCGATCTTTCTCAGCCCGTCTTTCAACGCATCGCTCAGTATAAAGCTGGTATCGTCCCCGTTGCCTATAGAAGGTAAACCTTTTTGTCTTTAATGTAGCAAATTCAAGAAAATCAAGAAACATAGAAAATTCAAGATAATCAATAAACATAGAAAATTCAAGAAAATCAAGAAACATAGAAAATTCAAGAAAATCAATAAACATAGGAAATTCAAGAAAATCAAGAAATAGCAAACTCATAATCAAGAAACATAGCAAATTCAAGAAAATCAAGAAACATAGCAAATTCAAGAAAATCAAGAAACATAGAAAATTCAAGAAAATCAATAAACATAGCAAATTCAAGAAAATCAAGAAACATAGCAAATTCAAGATAATCAATGCAAACTTAGCAAAATCAAGATTATTAAGTAACATAACAAATTAGAGATAATCAAGAAACATAGTATGCTCTGTTTTAAGCCTAAAACAGAGTATGCTCTGTTTCTTGAATTTTACCTAAACATAATTACCGATGAGAAGAAAAGCAAGAAACGTACTTATTTGATTACGAATCTTATTATATTTTTTGTTTATTATTATTTGCAGAGTATCTTGTGTTAGAAGAGGAGGAATTAGGTTTACGATAAACGGACATTCTTACTTCAATTTGGTTCTCATTACAAACGTCGGAGGAGCCGGTGACGTTCACTCGGTAGCGGTTAAAGGCTCCAAGACAGGGTGGCAAGCGATGTCGAGAAACTGGGGACAAAACTGGCAAAGCAACTCTTACTTAAACGGACAATCTTTGTCTTTCAAAGTCACAACTAGCGATGGCCGAACCACTATCTCGAACAACGTGGCTTCCGCGGGTTGGTCTTTCGGACAAACCTTTACCGGAGCGCAGCTACGCTAAGAGAAAGGGGGCGCATTTTTTCGCGCGAAAGGGCATATTAGTCATTTGGTTATTTGGGAGGTTAACTTTAAAAGAAGTGGTGTGTGTTCTTTCAAGTGCTTGAATTTTGCACAAGGCCTTGATGACATCATCTTTTAAGGGGACTTTTTAAAAATGTTATTGTACTGGTAAGGTTTTATTTTCTAAGTTATAGTGAAGCAGAGGTGGAGTTAATTACTACCCGCTAGTGTATCATAAGTATTATCTTTTCTTGAAACAAGAAAGGGAAGAGAGAGTTTCATCTTTCAAGAATTGTTAGATTTGTTATTCTCGTTTTTAAGTTAATGTATTGTTGTATATTTTTCAATTTTTATAAGTATAAGGATTGTTCGTTATGTGTTTTTTAGTTTTAGTTTGTGTTTCTACTTTTATATTACCATACAATTAATAAAGTCATACCAAAAGAAGTTATGGCATAACTGTTTATGTTTATGTCAAAGTTCAACAAAAAAAACATAATCACAAAATTGGCTAATAATTGTTTATTACTTTGACTTTGTTTATGTTTGGCATATACTTTGTTCACATGAAAATGCATGGCAAACACACATAGTTCTAACTATAATTTCCTTTGTTACGGAAATTTAAATTTAATAAATATTTTAGATTTTACTTTTGTTTCAAAAGAAGAAATTTAACAAAAAATATTATTTTGTCATCTTGATTGTATTAAATTTTATCATGTAAATTTTAATAATATAATTTTGAGTTCTTGTAAAAATGTGTGAGAGGCTCTTTTGGCCGGCAAGTCAGGCATATTAATTAAATTCCCTAAACTTAGCTTGTAGACAAAAGAAACTCTGCATTTTCTTAAGTTGTAACAAAAATCCAAGTTACACAATAATAAATTAATAATCAGCCATAAAAAAATTACATTTTTTCAATAAAATTTCCAATAAGTAATAAAGAATTTTATATGAATGTGAATCACACGTCATGACAAGAGATAGAAAAAGAAAGAATAAGTGCACGTAGTAACCGAAGCCATGTGTTTCTCTGACTTGAAACTGTTTTGTCCTAATAACTAACCACCCACATCAAGTCTTTTTGGTCCCCACGCCATTTTTGCATTGCCTACAAAAAATGCTAACCAACATATTTTAAACAAACCGTTGCCTCTTCGGTTATCTATGAGACTTCTTTTATTATAATCCCATCACATTCTCATTTTATAAGCCAAGACCTATCTCTAGCTTTAAAACCAGTCAAGACTTACGTTAGTTGTGGTTTAATTAAAACAAATCCTTGTCATAATCTCCACAATTTAATTGTTTTTTTTATCTTTACCACTATTTAGTTAATCATTTTTCTATTGATTGTACAACACCACTACCTTTTCTTTTTGTAGTAAAGCATTTTGGTAAATTAATAAGGCTGAAAAAAATATAAAGGCTGTTGAAAAGCACTCAGAACTGGGCTTTTATAAACAAAAGCCCAATAAAGCCCAATAAAGCCCAATTTTCTGTATCCACACCCAAATATGATATATGTATATACATAAGACATGGTATATTTTGTGGAGGTTGCCTTATGCTTTTAAGCTTATGTATAAAATAGTTTATCATACACGTCTAAATGTCTTTGTCATCTCCATTTCAATTAGATTTCTTTTAAATTTCATTCTCTTCGTATTATATACAATACCCTCACCTATTTTCCCAAAATATATTATTGACAAAAAAAAAATTGTAAGATTTTTTTTCGTTAAATCAGGAGGTTCTAAATCGAAACTCATAATTCATGATGTGTTATTGGTGGCTTGTGCTTAATTATGGAGATTTTTTTTGTAGACCTAATCTAAGAATCAAATCCCCTCAAGTGTTACAAGAAAAATATTTCTCCATATAACTTGACCGCCCTTAAATGCCTTGAACGAATTTATTGTTATATTGATGAGTCTTTATATGCATATCCGTACACAAAGCAAAACCTATTAAAGTAGTGATGTAGATTGATATATCTTTATTATTTCCTTTATTTATTATTTAATAATATAGTTATTTTTCTTTATTAGTTTAAAGTGTTTTTAGGGTTTTCTATTGTTAGAAATAAGCCGTTTAGGTCTAAGTTTGTATTTAGTTGTTTATTTGATTATTAATAAAGCTTTGGCTTTTGAGAGAAGAATATTCTCATCCTTGTTTTCGGTAGATCTATTGAGAGATCTCAACGAGTTCAAGAAGGCTTGGTTTATTCGGGGATTCTAAGACTAAACGAATAATCTTGCGTTTATCCCTAGTTATCCGGGTATTCCCAGAATCAACGAATCTCTAGTTCTATCATTTTACGCTTCCGCGCTGCATCAGTTGGTATCAGAGCCGCGTTTCTTTGATTTCTTAATCGAATAACGATTCTGGTTGTCATGATGGATGACAGTTTTTATCCCATCAGAGACAAAAGTCTCTTTGTTCAAAGAGAAGATAACCATGAGATCTACAGAGAGATTTATGGTGATCCTATCTACGATGTTTACGAAGAAGATGTCGTGATTATCGATTTTGTTTTCCCAGACAATATTTTTGATAATCCAATGTGTGCAAGAATTGTTTCATATCAGGTTTGTGCAAGATTCGTGTCTTATCGAGTTCGTGCAAATTCCGTGTCAGACTTGTTTCGTGCAAAATCCGTGTTGAAACCTCAACAACATATTTTACTCGTGCATGAAAGATTTTCTCAGTGGAAGAAAAGAAAGAAGAATCAGGGCCTCAGCTCGAAGACCGGAGTTAAGATTCGGGACGAATCTTTCTTCGACGGAGAGAATGATGTAGATTGATATTTGGATATCTCCAAATATCTTTATTATTTCCTTTATTTATTATTTAATAATATAGTTATTTTTCTTTATTAGTTTAAAGTGTTTTTAGGGTTTTCTATTGTTATAAATAAGCCGTTTAGGCCTAAGTTTGTATTTAGTTGTTTATTTGATTATTAATAAAGCTTTGGTTTTTGAGAGAAGAGTATTCTCATCCTTGTTTTCGGTAGATCTATTGAGAGATCTCAACGAGTTCAAGAAGACTTGATTTATTCGGAGATTCTAAGACTAAACGAATAATCTTGCGTTTATCCCTAGTTATCCGGGTATTCCCAGAATCAACGGATTTCTAGTTCTATCATTTTACGCTTCCGAGTTGCATCAAATAGCTATTTGGCTATGTCACTATGTGCTATAGAATGGTCGATATATAATTGACCAAATACTATGCTTGTTTAAGTGGCTATAGTAAAAATGAGAAGCATGCACGTGTTGTGTGTGCGACATGGTACGTTAAAACCGGACTGTGTGGTCGAATATGTTAACCACAGTAAAATTCAAACAATACTTTTCTGCTGATATGACTTATGAGTCGTATCCTATGCTTGTTGATTTCTAAAATTTGTTTCCTTTCCTACAGTTATGGTGTCTCAATATGAAAATTAGTCACAATAATTAATTCAAATATATTACTCTATGTTTTCACCAAATATATATATATATATATATATATATATATATTACTTTTGTTTCTTTTTAGTTGATAGGTTTTCACACGTATTATGAAAACACATAAATAACTACATAATTTTTTGTGTTAAACAATTTTCCTTATTTTTCAACCAATAGTATTTCAATATTTTCAATTAATATATTTTGAAATTCATTATTCACTAGTATCAAAAGATAAAAACTACATTTATTATTAGTTAAAATCAAACATTTTGAAACTAATTTTTTCTCTAAAATATAAAAAATGGAGTGAGTGTTTTTTAAAGAAAAAGAGAAAGTACAATATGAGTGTGTGAGTCTAGTATTCCTCACTATGCTAAGACCATTAATATCAATGGATCTACACTCACCTCTTAGTAGTGGGTCCCACCAAATTAATCAAAAATCACCTCTAAGAGCATGTTTATCAAAGGTGTTTATGTAGAGTTCTTGTGTATTTTTTTGTGTATTTTTGTGTATTTGAGTATTAAATTAAATTAAAACATGTATTATTAATAAGAACTCTACAAAAAGGGGAGCTTAAAATGCTTAATTAAGCACTTTTCATTATAGGTGCTTATTAATAATACATGTTTTGATTTAATTTAATACTCAAATACACAAAAAAATACACAAAAAATACACAAGCACTCTACATAAGCACATTTGATAAACATGGTCTAATAATTCTATTCTAAGAGCCACTCCTTAAACTTTTTGCGGGCCCCACTGCCACGTGGTGGTTCGCGATTGGTTCTTTTTTTTTTTTTTTGTTTTTGACAATTAAAAATATAATTAATTTTTTAAGAGGTGTTTTTCACATCCAATTGATATTAATGCTCTAAGGTACTGACTTGTTAGTCACATTTGAAAAAAGTAAAATCCCCATACAATACTAATCAACATCTATTTATGATGATGCCCATTTTTATGTAATGTTGAAAGTGTTATTATTGACTAAGAAAAAAGTGTGTGAGAGAGAGAGACCATAGGAACTATATAGGAAGTGTTCAGTTAATCTCTGCAGATGGACCTTACAAATTCTGTGACTATTCTGAAACTGATTAATATATTATCCCCAATATTTATTGTATTCCTCTGCCAATTCAAACTTTATGGTCAAATAAGAAATATCTACTTTATGTTTAAAGTCTCTTCTTTATTTTTTATTTTTTAAATATTAAATATACATTTAACAAAGCAATTGCGCAATCAGAAAAAATAAAATATTATTTTTGGTTTTTAAGTTTAGCAAAAAAAATAAAAGAGAATATACATATTAGATTATGGTGTAAATTGTGATGAATGTTTTATATTGCAATATACAATAAAGACAAGGAGCTTAATTAGGTTTTCTTAAACGTGTTATTTCCTTCTCTCACACTAACCGTTTTCTAGATGTATATTTTAAGTTAGCTATAGATTAATTAGTATTATATGCATTGTTAAAACAGTTAACTACAATACATTATCTTAATTAGAAAAACAATAGTTTTAACATATGGTCGGACAAAAAGAAATCTAAAATAAAATTAAGCTTAAAAAGAGGTTTAACAACTTTTTCATGTATTTCACTTTTGCAAACATACATCTCACTGCTCACAACGTAGGAAACGTGTTCCCTGCATTTCACTCTTTCTCTCTCTAACCATGTTTTTTTATTTTATTTCATCTTTATACGGTTTCACATTTATGGTTTATTCGTTTTCTTGGCCAAAATATTCAAAGAATTATAAATAGAGTTTTTAAAAAAATTATCAGAATATTTGAACGTAAAATGTTGATTATACATATTTACTTAATAATCCCTACTTATATTTAAACAAGATATCATATTATGCATAGTCTAATATTTGTAATGTACAAATGAGTATTAAAAAATTTAACTATTTTGTAACGTGTAAATAGAAATGTATAGCATCATCCTATCACATCAGTCATGTAAGAGTCCATAGACTTTTTAACAGTTGTATAACAGCATTTTTTTCTATGTCAGAAAACAAGGTCACGACATTATACATATACGCACATAGGTTAAAACCATACGTAATAACATCACACACAAAATATATCAAAAATATTCATATTAAAAATCATCACATCTTCTTCCTCTCCAATAAGGATGCATGGTTCTTTAATTTTATAATCACAAACAAACAAACAAACAAACAACAACAACAACATTGTCATGTCGGAAGATAATCATAATCGTCTTTGGATGGATCATATCACTTCATGGGACTACTTCTCTTTAAACATCAACATCCATCAACATCTTCATGATCACAACTACACAAGTCATCAAGAACAAGAAGAAGAGATTATAAACCCTAATGTAAGTAACTACATCAAGAAAGAGACTATAGAATGTGAAAGTTATAGGTCAACATCAAAAGCTTACGTGTCAAGAGGACATTGGAGACCATTTGAAGATACTAAGCTTAAAGAGCTAGTCTCTATCTATGGTCCACAAAACTGGAATCTCATAGCTGAAAAGCTACAAGGAAGATCAGGTAAGTAAATAAAACCCTATCTCTTAATTATAAGCTTTCTTGTAGGTCAAGGTTCTTGAATCTTGAATTTTTTTTCTTTTTCGATGTTATAAATGTTGATTCAGGGAAAAGTTGTAGGCTTAGATGGTTTAACCAACTAGATCCAAGAATAAACAGGAAATCTTTTAGTGATGAAGAAGAAGAGAGGCTTATGCAAGCTCATAGGCTTTATGGTAACAAATGGGCAATGATAGCTAGGCTTTTCCCTGGGAGGACTGATAATTCTGTGAAGAATCATTGGCATGTTGTAATGGCTCGCAAGTTTAGAGAACAATCTTCTGTTTATAGAAGAAGAAAGACTATGCTTCCTCTTAAGCCACTTCTTATTAACCCTAATAGTTTAGGTTTAACTAATATGGTTAGTAATGATCAGAAGCAGCTTATGTTGCCATGCTTATCAGGTTTGTGTTTTTGTTTCTTCTATATATCTTTGATTGGTTTGTTTTAAAATATTATTTCTTAAAAGTTATTCTTTTATAATTATTTTTTGGTTCTTGTTAGGTGATGATCATGAGAGTTCTTTGATGTTTGGAATGTTAGAAAACCAAATGTTATTGGGTGATTACATTGAGGAGACACTAGAAGACACAACTACATTGGAACTTGTAAACCAAACCAGAATTTGTGAGAGAATAAATGAGGAGAAGAAACCACAATTTTTCGATTTTCTTGGGTTAGGACATGACACATGATGTTAGTTATGTTAACATGAGTGGCTTAATTATGTTAATTAACAAAAAGGTATATATATATATATATATATATATATATATATATGTGTGTGTGAGATGATGATCCGAGTCTCTTTAATGTTGATTAATTAATAAACCATTTGTAGTTAATTGTTGTCCTAATTAATTAGTCCCATGCAACATTCTTAAACTCGTGTTATAACGTACGTAACCACACTTTAGTTAGTTAGTTAGTAAGTTAATGCTTATAAATTGTGTCTCACATTCAAAAAGCAAAGTTTTTATTTGAAATTATGTGTACTACTTTATAGTTCTAACTAACTCTTAACTTATATGAAAATGTACACACTTCATCATTTAATGTCTACAATATTATGTGGAGTAAAGAGTAACAACATGCTTCGTATATGAAGGGAGAATGGTGACATATGTTACATAAGGGACGATGATGTAAGAATAAGAAGCGACAAAAAAAGAGATCAGAGAAAATGTAGAAAAGTCAAATTAAAAAAAAAGAATAATTGTACGTTTGTTATTTATTTTGGAGTATGCAGAAATTAACAAAAAAAGATATATACCATGCGATTTTGATGAAGTTGCAACTTGCAAGATTCAGGCTCAGATTCTGCAACAACAAAAAAGTCTAAATATCTACTCTTGATTATTCTCACACACATTTCATTTTTTATATATTTTCACTTTAAGCAAAAACCTTTTGTTTCTCGTCTCATTGTTTTTTACTTATACCATCTCTCGATGGAGTATCTTAGACGGATCTTAGCAGATGGAGCTCACTAAATAATTAAGATCTAGATATTATATTTCCTATTTAAGATTCGAATTTTACACTATTTATGAATTCCACCGGATACATGGCGGCCCATGATTTAGTACATTTTTTTTAACCATCTGTTTATAAACTTCACTGAATAGTTAAGAAATTTTGTTAGTGTTTCAATTGGATATGATCTTATGCGTCTCATCAACCTCATGTCACCCACATGCCCACTTTATTATTCTTCTTTGTACTAATCATATATCTATATTTATACTATATATTAATGCATGTATACTATATTTTTGTTGTATACGTAATTATATTTTTAATGAGCTTAATACAATTTCATGATTAGTTATATAAAAAAAGGATCGAATTACAGATTTAGGATTATATAATAGTTGCCTAATCTGGAATGTAATTGTTTTTATAACAAGATTATGCATTTTCAATTACATTATTTTTAGTTTGGTTATCCATCAATTACAAAATTTCGAATAAATCAAGAAATACTTTAGGCAAATGCTTATACGATGAACCGTGCCTTTTTGTCACATGTCTACGAAAAAAATACCTTAAACAAAGACATAGAAAAAGGTGCATTATAAGACCATCTCAAATGTATTTTTCCATTATCTTCAAAATGGAAATGAATTTTACTCCAATGTATTTCTCCATTTTCTACTGTATAAAAGAATATTCTAAGTATATTTTTTTTTCTCACTTCTATAATTTAAAAATTAACCTTATTTATTTATCTTCTACAAAATTAATAGAAATTATAATATTATTTTAATAAAAACCTTGTAATTAAAACTACATTACATCGTAAAATAAAACATATATATTATTCAATTATTTCTATTAGTGGATTTTTAACTTATTTTTTTTTTGTTAAATCTTTGTTTTGGTTTCTTGTTGTTGTATTTTAAAAATCAATTTTTTATGTTTATTTTGTGTTATTATTGTATTTTGAAATTTAAAATTAGTTAAATATTTATTTGCAAAAAAAATATATTGTTTTCATATTTTTTAGTTTACTAATAACAAACACTTGATTTAAAACATAAATTAATAACAAAACAAATGAATATAAATTTTGAAGGACTATTGTGCAATTAAAATAGTTCATCTCCATTATGGAGTAGAGATTAAAAATTCTCCATAAATGGAGTAGAAAAGTTGTTTTCTCCATTTTGGAGTAGGAAATGGAGTGGGGTTGAAGATGATTTTTTCTCCAAAATGAAGATCTACTCCAAAATGGAGAAGGGTTGGAGATGCTCTAATAACCAAAACAACTACGTAGTATAAATGATTGCAAAAAAAAAGAAAAGAAAAGAAAAGGGAAATTACAAAACTACACCATTTGAATTACATTTCACAAAACTACATTATTTCAAAATTACTTTACAAAACTATACATAAACACTCAAAATTAAATACAAATAAATTATATCCGCACAATCATATCCCTTTAATACTATATCTTAAACACTAATTAGCGAACCCAAATGAATTTTTTTTAATTTTGGTAAATTTTTAAGGAGTAAATCAAACTTTTGAAATTTTGAAAATGTGTAAATATGTAAAAAATTGAATTAGGTAGAGTTTTGTAAAAGAATGGATTAAATGACGTAGTTTTACGAATTCCTCAAAAGAAAAAGACATCGACAAAGATAGAATAATTATTATTTTTTCAGAAAAAGGAGACTTTATGCACTTCTTTTGGCTTTTTTATTGCACTTTGATTGGATTCTTTACTTTTAATACAAAGATGAAAGTGAAAGATGCTCATACTTTCTTTTCCTTTATACTTTGGTTTCATATTCAAGTTTTTCTTATCTCTTATCTTAAATTGATTTGACTCATTTAACCTAAATACCAAATAGTCACAAACTAATATCATCTATGAGAATGTAAGTCTTAAAGTTTGTATATGTTGCAAATTCATCAAATTAAACATATTTCTACAACCTTATATAGTATCTCAATTTGTTACAATAATATCACTCTATCGAAATAACAAAAATATATGCACAGCTTTTGCCTTCTTTCACAAGGTAACCAATTAGCTTAATCAAATCTCTCAGCTCATTAACATATTTGTATATATAAAAATATATACTAATGTAAGTGTTTTGTTATTGATGCGTGCTCTCCCTAAAGTTCATAGACCTCGACATAGCCGCGGGGTTTGCTTGTAAACTGATAGAAGTTTCAGGGACCAAACTTGCTCTGTTAACGTTCTTGATACTCTTTGTTTCAAATCCATTGAACAAACCGAATCCTTTCCTTTCTTTCTCGAGCTTTGTCGATAACTTATCCCACACCGCGCTTTTAGTAGCTTGGTTAGGTTGTTCGGTATCAACTCTTAAAGATTCCGAGACCAATCTTGGCCTTGTTATACTAGTACTAGTATGTTTGTTGCCTCCTTGAGTTTGATCCCTTGTTCGCTTTCCTAAACACGGTGAAGTACTCTCTGAGGTAGGCCATAAAGGAACCGCGCATCCCCAAAAGAAAGGGACAGGGTAGAGATTAGAATGGTAAGTCCATGGAGACATCACTTGTGGAGCAAGAAACCCTTTGTGAGCATTGTGTTCTTGAGAAGCTGAATCAGCTGTTATCTTTGTATCCCTTACCTGATTCTTACTATTCTCTGTAACCGAAGATTCAAAAGAACCGAAGCTAAGGATAGTTCCCGAGTTGTTATTGTTATGGGAATTCTCTGACGTGACTTGCAAGTAAGGGTTAGAAGTAACCCAACCTTTGTTCTTGCGCCGTCCTGAGCCAACAGGGACACTCCTCATTGAGCCACCAGAAGTCCAATACCTTTGACAGTTTCTACAGAAGTAACGAGGCTGGTTCACGTTGTAGTTGTTGTAATAACAGAACTTGGTGTTTTCGCTTTCGCATCTAGGGCATGGAAGGATCTTGTCTGGTTTCTTGAGAGTAGTTATTGTTGGGTGTTTCTGGTCTTGTGATATACTTGTTGTTGTTGTTGTTGTGATCTCGCTATGTTGATCTCCGTTGGTCTTGGAGCTTCTTGGTGATGGAATCTCAGATTGTGTTTTTGGATGTTGGTTTAGGTCAGATAGTATGTAAGGATCTTTGAATCTGTTATTTGATAGAACCTGTGAATTTTGTAGGGTTTTTTTTTATTAGTGTTTTGTTCATATATACATTCAAGCAAATAACCAAAGTTTTAGAATCTTTTATTTATTTATAATATAACAAATGTAAAAATTGGTTAAATATGGTATATTGCTCTCCCTAATCCAATTAAAGAAGGTCTACTAGTAATTTATTGTAGTGCTATATGTAAATTTTTGGACTTTTAAAAGTTTTTAAAATATCAAAAATTAAAGAAAGACTATGCAAACATGGTTATCAGTAGATAATAAAGATTAATAATAAAGTGGCTAGCTTTATGGCAAATCAAGTTCAAGAAAAAAAAACAAAAAAATTAGAAACTTAACTTGAAATCAAGATCATCTCAAAAAAGGGTATTTCTCAAAATCACAAATTAATCAATGAAACTAACCAAATACGAAATTAATTAACCAAACACACAACAAAAAAAACAGAGACGTAAAGAACAAGAAAAGGGGTTAGTAACATACCGTGTTTGGTTTAATAGAGGGAGAACAAGAAGATGATGTATACGAAGAAGCCTCCTTGCTTTGGTCGGAACCACCGTGAACAAGAGACAAACACGACGGTTGATCATAATGATCTCCGGCGAAGATAGATGTAATAGTCCTCCCAAACAACTTTATCTCCTTATCTCTAGATTTTGACATACTAACTTTTACAAATTTTAATTATTTTCCTCTGTTTTTTTTCAACTATTTTCAAGATTAAAGAAAAGAATGTAAAATAAGAGTATGAAGAGAATACGAAGGGCATAAGGTTGGTATTAAGAGATATAATAAAGTAGGGGGAAGATGACACGTAAGCATATAAAGATAGTGATTTGTGAAAATTAGAGAACCACATGTTTGTTAACAAAGTGGACATTTTTATAAAATCTTTTTTCACACTCTTTTTGATTCCCCGTTCTAGTGCCGCTTAAAGATTTTCTCCACTTACTTTTGTTGCCATGTCGGATTTTTTTTTATTTGTGTTACTTTTAATTTAAAAAGGAGTTTATAAAGTTGAAACGCTTGGTTCTTAGTGTCTCATTTTTTTAAAAATATATTCTTTTGGAATAAAGTATTGATTACTATGTTTTAGTCCCTTCATTATCCAACTAATATTTTAGTAAATTGCATATAATTGGTATGTTTTCTTTTTGGCATGGATTTAAAAAACTAGATTAATAGTAATATTTTTTGTAAAAAGTATTAATCACTGCATATTGATATACTGTTTTTTATATAAAATTACTCCGAACTTAATTCATGATAATTTAGACAAAAGTATTAGTGAGAAAAAGTGAATTATTTCGGTATGCTACGAGTTTGAGTCAAGTACGCTCTTTCAATTTTGTTTTCACAAAACTACACATAATTCAATATTTTTACATATTTATACACTTTCAAAATTTTAAATGGTTGATTTATCTTTTAAAAAGTTACCAAAATTAAAATATTTTTATTTGAGTTCGTTAAAAAATGTTTAGAATATAATATTAAATGAGTTGGATTGTGTGGGCATAGTTTATTTGAATTTAATTTTGAGTTTTAAGTGTACTTTTAAAAAATAACTTTTGAAATAATATAGTTTTGTAAAATACAATTCAAAACGTGTATTTTTGTAATTGTCCGTTTATTTTACACAAAATTATAATGGAAATACAGAAATGAATTAAATATTGCTCTCCTTTAAAAAATAAAACAAACTTAAATATCATTACGTGATGCTTAAACAATTGAAAATCAACATCTTATAAATTCTTAATCCTATCTCACATAATTAGATGTAATAATCCGACAAGGCATAACCTAACAATGACAGGCTGTACAACAACGTGGCACAGGGCCCACCTCGTCCCCAAAACATCCAACACACTCAGCCCACGTCAGCTGTAATGAAACACGTGTGGATTGGTCCATCTTTCTCACAAAAAGGTTCCTCTGCCAGAATCTAGCTGTTAATCAAGCATGTAACCAATGAATATCCAACACGTGGCATAATAAGAGGAGCATAATTTTATATGTAGGGTTAATAAGCAGTAGCGTATCCAGCACCGTTCTGTTATTTAATTAATTAATAAAAGACTAAAAAAGTAATGTAATTAATTTTTATTTGGAAAAAGTTGTGGTAGTGAGGGAAACTATGTTCTGGTTGTGTCTGACACGTGGCATTTCCTGGTAATAATGAAGATAAGGCATGGAGCATATCTTTTTCTCTTATTAGAAGGCTAGAAGCTAATAGGCTACCAATAAACATAACTTTATTAGACCTAAAACTAATCTATATTAGTATTTTTGAAGTACTAATATGAAATTTTCCAAAAAATCACACTAAATTACAACCAATGCCATTGCTTTAACTTATGTTCAAAATTTTAATAAAGGGCAAAACAATAACTTATATAATACAATCATAAAAGGTAATAACACTAAACCTACAACCAAACAAGTGTGAATTCATTTATAAATTTGTAGAGAAACATAGCATATATTTTCGTTTTCCATTTATAAATTTGTAGAGAAACATATTATATAATTCGTTTTCCATTTATAAATTTGTAGAGAAACATATTATATAATTCGTTTTTCATTTATAAATTTGTATAGAATAATATTTTATTAAAAATACAATATACCATGTTATTAAAAAATCTTAGAAGTAATTTCTAGATTAAACATAATTAAGTATATTAACTTTTTATACCGAATTTTATGCTATAGATGCTTATAACTTCTAATTTCTATGACATGTATTCCATATAATATTTTATTACATATGAATTACGATACCATATATATTAAAAAAAATATGCCATGTATATTCTAAAATGCTACGAAAAAAAAGGAATGTTAATTAACTAAAAAAATAAAACCGATACCAATAATTTGTGTATCTATGACATGACTTATGCTAGACTGAACTTATTTACCTTTAGTAATCATGGCGTGTTACCATAAACTTGTGAAAATTAATACCATATATTCAAAATGTGGTATTGATTTATATTAAAATACAAAAAGGCATTTATTCAATGCAGTCTTTTAAAAAATGAAAAACGTATTACCAATAATGGCAAAACTTGATGCCAAATTTTATAAATCTTCTTAACAAAAGGAAACAAAATGTTACGAAAAAATAAAAAAGGAATGTTAATAACTAAAAAAATAAAATCGAAACCAATAGTTTGTGTATTTATGACATGACTTATGCTAGAGTTACCTTATTTACCATTAGTAATCATGGTGTGTTACCATAAACATGAGACAATTAATACCTTATATTCAAAATATGGTATTGATTTATATTTTTTTTTGACAATCTTTTTTTTTTTTGACAATGCAGATTTTTAAATAAGGAAAAACATATTTCCAATAATGTCAAAACTTGATGCGAAATTTTATAAATCTTTACGAAAAAATAAAAAAAGAATGTTATTAACTAAAAAAATACAAAAGTGACATTTATTCAATGCAGATTTTTAAACAAGAAAAAACGTATTACCAATAATGGCAAAACTTTATGCGAAATTTTATAAATCTTTACGAAAAAATAAAAAAGGAATGTTATTAATTAAAAAATACAAAAAGTGCATTTATTCAATGCATATTTTTAAACAAGGAAAAAGTATTACCAATAATGGCAAAACTTGATGCAAAATTTTATAAATCTTTACGAAAAAATAAAAAAGGAATGTTATTAATTAAAAAAATAAAATCAAGATGAAAAATTTGTATATTGTGTAATACTCTTGGTCACCAAATATAGAAAAACCCTAAATTTTAGCTATGTAATAAGTCACCTATATATAGGATATCCTACTTATTCAATACCATCACAAACCCATTAACAACTACAACTCAACGATAAACTTCATAATAACAATAACACCTACCTTTGCACTCCTTCGTGATCTGCGCACGTACAAGACACAATGGCGCATTCAAGTGAAAGTTCTCCATAGTTGGACGCAATACACTGCAAAGTCGGAAGAGACGCTAGAGATGGTTCTGTCCGATACAAATGTAAGAATTACCACATTTATGTTTTGTGGTAACATATAATACGTATAAATGTTTTTCAACAGTTTTTAAAACATTATTTATTTATTGCTCTATCATACAGGGATCAAAAATTCATGCATCCATAAAAAAGATTTGGTTTTGCGATATGCAAACCTAATCACTGAAAACGAAAGGCGGTTTATTGAGGTTTTCAGCCTCACACATGCAACATGTATTTTTTTAGCTCAAGTGTAGTTTTGTGAAATGTAATTCAGATGGTTTAGTTTTATAATTCTCCCAAATTATAAATTGTTAAATTATAGATAAATACATTTATTTATTTTAAAAAACATAGACCCGTGGTGTGCCACGGGTTAAATCCTAGTAAAAGCATTAAAACCATCTCCAATGTAATTCCCTATCTCTATCTCTAAAATAGAGAACTCTATAATAGAGGTGTATTTTTCTCTATTTTTCTCCAATGTATTTTTCTATCTCTATCTTTATAAAAGAATATTCTATAAAAGATTCTATTTACATTTTACTATAACACATTTTTATTTATAAAAGTTGCAAATTAACCCAATTAAGTTTAATTTTCGCAAGATATTCATAAAATTATTATATTATTTAAGTTTAAAACTTTATTATAAAAAAATAGTACATTACCCAATACAAAAAATATTATACCTTATTTAACTATCACCGCTAGAGTATTTTTCCCATAAATGATCGATTATGTCTTATTATAAAACTTTATATGATTTATCTTTTATAAATAATAATTTCAATTTTGAGTTAATATTTATTTGTAATTATAAAAACAATATTTAAATGATTATTTTGAAAATTAAAATAATTTTGATTTTAAAACATAAAAGAAAATGACAATTTTATATATTTTAGTTATAATTAATATAAAAGAGAAAGCAAAGGACTAGTATGCAAATAAAAAAGTATGTCTCTATTTATAGAGGAAAAGATAACGTTCCTCTATATATAGAGAAAAAAATAGCAATCTCTATTTTAGAGGAAGAAATAGAGATAGGTTGGAGCAAATATTGCTCTATAATAGAGATTAAAGGTAAATATAGAGGTGGGTTGGAGATGCTCTAACAAAAGTAACTGCAAGGCGTGAAGTTAAAACGCCGTGTAAGTATATACCCTCTCTTTAAATATTAAATTATAATAGGTCAATTCTTATGAATAGCACTAAAAATGTTTTTTTTAACACAATTATCACATATTTTTGAAAATTTTACAAATACCATTAAAAAGTTTTTTTCTCATAAATACCACAAATCTTCAATTTTCAAAATTACACCAAAAACTTTCAAAATTATACCATACCCCTTCAAAACTATACCCCTAAACACTATATAACGAACCCAAATAAAAAAATTAAAATCTAAAAGTGTTAACTCGTTTTTTGTATTTGTGATATTTTTGTAAACTACTATTTTTATGGTATTTTGGATATAAAAAACATTTTAATGATACTTTTGTTATAAAAACTTTATAATAATATTTTCAAAACAAAAATTTATTACGGTGGTAAACAAAAAGAAAAACTTTGTGATGGTATTCTAAACAAAAAAAATCTCAAACTTAGGTTGACTTATCATTTTATCATTCCCAAAGTTCGCACAAATCCCATTTAAACTTAAAAGGTAAACAATTCAGTTATATGTATAATACAGATATGTAATGAACTATCAAGAATTGAGTTCTTTATGCAAATTAAACATCTGGAAGCAAAATACAAGAAATATATGGATTATTCATGAAAGTGTGCTACTTTGGACTATATATGAAGTCCAATATTTTGGATGGTTACAAAATAATTAAGCTAAAACCAATGGTAGTCATTATTTGCTTAATTTAGTTCTTAGGCCCGGTCCATATAATTGGACATATTCCTTAAGAATTTTTTTATCATTTTATTTTTTATTAGACTAGGTAATTTCTCGCGCCAGGCGCGATGAATAAATTTAGAAAATAATAAAGTTTTACGTAAAGGTGGATAATTATGTTTAAGGTTTGATATAAAAATATTTATAATTTGTTTTACTTTTTTTTATTTCAACTTCATTCAGTTTTTGTAAAAATATATTTATAAAAATATTCACAAAATAGGATTCAAATATCCTTCAGAAGTCAACGGGTATTCCCTGACCGAATATCCGTCTAATGGATCTAAATTCGGGTCATTTTTTAAGGATTTAGGCATATGCGAATCCGGATATCTTAAAAATACTGAATATCTGGATCCGGTTCACCCTTAATATGCGATAAATATTTATAGGGTTGTGGTGACGTTTAACGTTCATTCCTATTTAATACTGAGATTTATTGTTCTATTTATTTCATAATAATTGTGGTTTTAAAGAGTTTTTATTTCATATGTTTATTGTTTAAAATTTTTAATTTTTGATTGAAAAATTTAATGCGTTTTGAATTTTTTTAACCAATACATTTTTAATATTTTTCTATATTCAGTGTACTGTATATTTTTTTATAAAAAATTAGAATTTATATTCTAAATTATTTATTATTTCATTTGTTTTTCATATATGATTCTTGAAATTTTTTATTGATATGTAATTATTGGGCCTTAAAAGCCTTTTTCATTATTTTTTATTAATAAATATTTTTTCCATGTCACATTTTTCATTGGTTGTTAAAGATCTCTTCTGCCATGTCACAATTAATTTGCTGAAACTCATTGTGGTGTTGACACCTAGGACTTTTTGACAAAAATCACTTCATAAATAATGTCTTAGGGATAAGGCTATATTTACACCAAAAATGACCCCATTTTTATGTGACATTTAAATTTCGGCTACACCAATTACTTTTTATTAGTGGCCAAATTGCGTGATGCGTGTGCCATATCGGTCACTGATAAGAATGTTAGACCATGAACAATGCAAAGTTCTTGGTGGGTTTTAAACTCAAAAAGCCCAATTAAAAAAAAAGAATTGAAAAAACCCTAAGAGACCTAAAGTTTTGTCTCTAATTTCAGAGCCGCATCTGAAAAAACAAAGACTTCCTCTCTCTGCGATTCCTCTTCACCATCGTAGACCCACCGGCTTCTCCTCCGGTCCGATCCCATCATCAGATCCAATCTCTGCCTCTGTCGTCGTCAGTAATCCTCCTCCGTCTTCTTTCAACAACGTCCCTCCTCCTCCTATGGACGAAATCATCAGTGGCGAGGTATGTATGATTGTCGTGCTTTTTATGGATTGTGGCAGGCTTTTGCAGTGTCTATTATTTGACCTGAAATTGATATTGTGTTGTGGTTACATCATTCAGATTTTATCAGCTTTAGGTTTATTTGGCATATACCTTAATTTGTGCATGTTAGGCTTTGTTGTTAAGTAATGTGATATTCATTTGATTCTAACATGGGAATAGAAATCTAGGTGAAGTAGGTTAACGTAACAGCTTTTACTCATTGTGCTCATGATCAGCTATGTTTTCTTATGTCTTCCTCTCTGGTGGTATTACTATGGCTTGGATAGTTCTTCTCTTCTGCATATTTGCAGGGAAAGTTCCTTTTTATGTGATTTTCATGAACTTTTAGCTCAAGATCTGCTTGTATATTTAACTGTTTTGTTTTATTTGTATAGTATATTTAACTATCATCTAATTAATGGACTTATACAATTTGATATGTTTCGGTCTTGCATTGCAGGGAGGGATTTGGCATGAGAAATTTCTTGACTAAGTAGGTGGAGCGTAATACATACAGGTTAGTTTAAGCTGGTGGGGTCTTGCAAGCTCGATTCGTCATTATTAAAAATCCGGCTCTCTTTTGGGATAAAATCAAAATCGGAAAGATTATGAGAGCATGTATCATACTCCACAATATGATAGTAGAAGACGAACGAGAACACTACACCCAATTTGATGTTGCTGATTTTTTACCAGGTGAGGGAAACGGAAGTGCACAAGTCGATCTCACGTTTTCTACAGATATGCCAACAAATATAGGAAATATGATGGGAGTTCGAACGAGAATTCGTGACAGAGAAGCGCATCACCAACTTAAAACCGATCTCGTTGAGAATATATGGCAAAAATTTAGGCATCATTAAGATAATGATTAATTTTCAAATTGTGTATTTTGTGTTTGTTTTAATTTTGATTAATAAAATTATGTTTAAAACATTTTTTTTTAAGAACCCATTACCAGTTCTACCAATAATACATATTTATCATTAAAATCTTATTTAAGTCTCTTAACATTTTTTATATTAAATTTTGTCATAAGAACCCAAAAAAGGGTTCTGCCATTGTTCATGCTCTTAGGACATTGTTCTAATCCGTATTTAATTATGATATAATTTGACCAAATTATTTTTTAATTCACCTAAAATGATTCTTATTGTAAGAATTACGTAAACAATTTGTCTAATCAGTGTCCTCTCAACGAAATTATTGGAAGAAATCATAAACTCGATTGTTATTAATGTGTGTGTGGTCCAAATGCGATTTGGATTCTAATCAAGCGTGATTGGTGACTAGGTTTTGTAATAAACGACAAAACATTAAACCTCATGTGATTTTACAATAATACCACATAGTAAGTTTAGTTTATAGTAAATGGCTCAAAAAAATTATTCTCGTTTTCGATTAATCAAGGTTTAAATTAAAAATACTTTTTTTGTTAAAATTAAATTACAAAGATTTAACCTTTCATGATTGGAACTACACTACTCTATATATGTGTGCAATATGCAAGAACCACAATTTTAATTAAATGTTGACAGTAATAGTTGTAAGGTGTTTTTAGGAGAAGGACATATAAAATTAAGTAGCTAATTAATATCAAAAATATAAAGTAATTAAAATTAAGTAACTAATTAATATCAATAATATAAAGTAAGCAAAATGCAAATCAACATTAAATTGCGGCGCCGCCAATATTATTATGACAAGAAATGAGAAGAGAGGTCGGTGAAGACATAGTGGTTAAGGGAATTAGACGTTTTATTTTCATAATTAGTTAATTACAAAATATAAGTTTGGTAATTGTCACTCCAAACTTTATGATTCTGTTAAGTATGAAATACACTATATTTTTGTTGTTGTTGAAGTATTCGTTCAAAACATGGTATTTAATTAATTAAATGTGTGTTTCTACAAAAGACATGTTACATTGACACAAGTCAAATGTTTTTGTTGAAAAATGCAAGACGCAATAAGAAAAAAAATCTTTAAAAAATAGAAATTGAAAAAGGTTGAAACAGAGAATACAGAAATTCAGGGGCCAGTTAGCAAATATTACAAAAGTATGAGTCTCTGACGTAAACTTTATGAAACTGTAAGGGGCAGCTGGAAATGTTCTTTAGTACGATGAATGTAATGGGCATTTGCCACGTATACACTTTTGACTCAATCCTTCCTTCTCCTCCGAATATATTTCTTCCTATTTAATTTTCGTTGATTAATTTATTAATAGATGTGTAAATGTATGTTTTCAATACAAAATATATATTTTTATTTTACCCATTTATTCCTTTTTTTAATTACAAACCCATTTATTCCTTTTTTTAATTACAAACCCAGTTATTCCTTACCAAGGTGAAAAGTGAAAGCCCACAGCTTCCAAATGTCATGAAAAATCATAAAGAAAGCTTGCGATATAACCCAAAATTTTAATATCTATAATATATTATGTGATATTTTATATAGCCTATTACTTATTAATTTACATATATGATTCACCAAAACAAGAAAAAAAAAATATAAAGAAAATTACGAATTATACAAGTGATATATAATTACATCATCGTCACATGCACTTAGTTATTCTATTTTAATTAGAAAAATTAATACAAAATTCACTAATAAAATCTAGGGAGAATCACAAAACTACACCATTTGAATTACATTTCACAAAACTACACCATTCCAAAATATTTCACAAAACTACACCTAAACACTCAAAATTAAATCCAAATAAATTCTACCCAAACAATCCTACCCCCTTAATACTATACCCTAAACACTAATTAGCGAACCCAAATAAAAAAATTTAATTTTGGTAATTTTTTAAAGGTTAAATCAAGCTTTTAAAATTTTGAAAGGGTGTAAATATGTGAAAATATTAAATTAGGAGTATTGTTGTGAAGAAGGGGTTGAAAGGGTGTAGATTTGTGAATTCCTCTAAAATCTAATCTCCTCTTTAACTACGTTAATCACTAAAATAGTAATTAAACCACACTATAAAGACACAGCTAAAGTAAAGCTCTTATGGATATAATTTGTCTTTAAAACACAAAACAAACATTAAACAAAAACTCTCCCTTCGCCGGAATACTAATTAACCGTCGCCGGAAAAAAATGGATCTCTGTTACAAAGAATGTCTAAAAAACCACGCGGCTAATCTCGGCGGCCACGCTCTCGACGGTTGCGGCGAGTTTATGCCAATCCCCACCACCGCAAATTCCGCCGATACTTCCTCTCTCCTTTGCGCCGCTTGCGGCTGCCACCGTAATTTCCACCGCCGCGACCATCAAAAGTTTCAAACTTTCTCTCCCTACGGCACAGAATCTCCTCCTTCACCGTCGCCGATTCGCCACGTGGCATCATCCCCTGTTATATTCTCTTACTACAACACTTCATCATCTCCACGTCATCATCTTGAGCAAGATCCAACGGTGGCTATTACAAGATCAGAGAAGAGTTATAAGAAACGGAGGAGGACAAGATTCACGACGGAGCAGAAGATAAAGATGAGATCTTTCGCTGAGAAAGCAAAGTGGAGAATCAACGGCTGCGATGAAAAGTGTGTGAGAGATCTATGTGACGATGTTGGTATTGAGAGATGTGTTTTTAAAGTGTGGATGCATAATAATAAGTATTCGTTTCGTAATTGTAAGAAGAAGAAGAACAGAGATTTTTTGTCTATGAATCTTTTGTCTGAATAGTCATAATGTTGATGGATCTTCTTCGTCTCCTTGAGAGAAAGTTGTTTAATTAATTAAGTCAATAATTAGGATACTTAATTTGGGTTTATTTTTGAGTTTTATTTTTTTTGTATCTTGTTATAGTATAAGTTCTAACTTGTAATCAAACAATGATGAAAAAGTTTTTTAAAATTTAGTGATTTTTCCATTTGTGTACTTTTTAAAGCTTGAGGAAGATGTTAATTACGGGTTAGGTTTGGTAATAAAAGATTATTGTCTCCACCATTCTAATTATAGTAAATGTATAGTTGAACCCTAATTGTGATTAAGGATATTTAAAAAGATTCGTTTATTGAAATTTTTATGAGATTAAGGAGATTAAAAGATTGGTTTAAAAGTTATATTTTAAAAGTATATCTAAACATTCAAAATTAAATCCAAATAAATTATATCAACATAATTTTACCCATTTTATATTATATCATAAATATTAATCAGTGAACCCAAATAAAAACAATTAGATTTTGGTAATTTTTAAAAAAATAAATTAATCATTTAAAATTTTGAAAGTATATAAAATATTATAGTTTGCGAATATAAATCGAAAGGGTGTAGTTTTATGAATTCCTGAGTAAATAACATATTTTCTACAATTGAAATGAGATATTGGGCTGCATTGGTTTCAAAATTTAAAAATGTGTTGTTAAGCTTTATATTTTCTGGGCTTTGGTTATTGTTTACAAAATTTCTTTGGACTATGTCGAAATGTAGTTTTATGGTCTCATCTTGAAAATGAAATAAAGTTTGTTGTTGGAATATTGATTCATAATAATAATATCTATTATATGGATCGAGTGATATAAAATAGAGTTTGTGAAAAAGAAAAGATGAAATGAACATCATCTTCCAAATTGCATTATCAGTTAATTATATTTAGATTTTATCAAAATTACAATAATAATTATAATGATAACAATTTAGACAGTGACTTAACCCAATTTTGGACGGTCGAAGGCAAAGCTAGCACGCAATTTTCGCAATATATGTCAACACACACGACCCATTTATAAACCTACTTTTGTCCATCAGAAAGCTACACATACCATAAACGGCTAAATCTTATATGCAATTTATATCGAGACTATATTATTTAAACCATTTTTCACAAAATTACATTTAATTTAATATTTTTATATATTTATATCATTTTAAAATTTGAAGTGTTTGATTTATCTTTTAAAAAATTACAAAAATTATTTTTTTTTTATTTGGATTCACTAATTAGTGTTTACGATATAATATTAAATGAATAATATTGTGTGAGTACAATTTATTTTTGAATTTAATTTTTGAATGTTTTGGCAGTAATTTTGAAAAGTGATTTTAAAATAGTATAGTTTTGTAATTATCTTTTTTATTATTTTAATTAAAATGAATTAAGCTGAAACTCAAAGTTAAAAAAAAAACAGAGAGCATGTGAAGTAGGGCTGGGCAAAATACCCGAACCCGAAAACCCGAACCGAAACCGATCCGAAAAAACCGGTTCGGGTCGGGTACGGGTAATACAATATTACCCTATTGGATCCTAAAGTCATGGATCCGTGGGTATCGGTAAACCCGAACCGAACCCGATATCCAAATGGGTACCCGTTATTACATCATTTTTTACATATACTATATATGATTATATCTAATATCAAACTATAAATACATTTATATCCAAAAAATTTAGATTTGATACCTAAACTTAAATGCATTTATTTGTAAAAACTTAAAATTAAATTTATTTATACTCAAACACTTGAATTATTAGATTATATATTTTTTAAAATTAATAATGTTGTAAAATTTTCGGGTATTTGAGTAATTTTTCGAGTAAAAGGGTAATTTTTTCGGGTTTTGGATAAAAATACTCGAAAAATTATCATTTGTTCGGTTATTTCGAGTACTTATTCGGTTCTTTTAGTACTTCGGTTACAAAATTAACCGAACCGTTGATAACCGAAGAGTAATTCGGTATTAATCGGATCTTTGATTGAAGTACAAAACCGACCCGAACCCGAATAGCTCCGAACCGAACCGAACCGAATTTTTTGAAATATACCGATTGGGATCATGTTGCCTTACACCGAAAAACCCGAAACTCGATTGGGTGGATCCGAAACCCGGTTGGGTACCCAATTGCCCATGCCTAATGTGAAGCCAATGAATGTATTAAAGCAAAGTGACAAATGGGAGAAAAACCCCAAAAAAGCAATGCATAAAAAAATACATTTTGACTCTTTGAGATTTCCAACGGTTTCCGTTCTCCAATACAAAGTTACAAAATAGTGAAATACAAATAAAAATTAAAAATAAATAATAGAATATTAAATTTTTGAAATAGTAACGTACATTGACCGAGGAAAAAAATGAAAAACTTTATTCTCCCTTTCGGACATCTTAAGCACAAGACAAATTTCTCAAATCTCATCTGACAAAAAATAAATAAATATATTAATAACCATTTATATTTATTTTCTTCTCTTGTGAGATAAAAAAATATTTATATTTAATTTCTTTCTGATATATATAATCTCTCCCATCCACAAATTTCTCATGACGCTCCACTTTCATAAGAAAGTTTTGACGAGATTATTTGATTTTCACAAGAAAAAATAAAAACCCATTTATCATTTAACAATTTTGGTTTACTTTTAATCACAATAACGCGTTGAAAAATAACTGAGAAAAATTGTTACCAAGAAGACTTGTTGTGTTTTAAATAAGTTTATGTACGAAAATAACACTTTCACAGTTCTCTATGCTTTATGGGTTTCTCTCTGTAATCTCTTCTTCTTCTTCTTCAGGTACGTCTCTGTTTCTTTGATTTTGTTCTTTTTATTACAGAACTGGTTTTTACTTGTTCTTCTAATAGATGTGATTCAGCCAAAGAGACAAGCTTGGTCGTGTATAAGCACCACCACCACAACAACACAAACGATTCCTCTGTTTTTAGAGACCATAACCAAATCTGTGACTACGATGTTGAAGAAGAAAATGAGAATATGATTCTCCATGAAAGCTCTCTGGTTTCAATCAACAAAAGCAACATCACTGGTTTTGTAATAGAGCATAAAGCTCTCACCTTTATTGTCACTGTTCATGATAACTCCTCTGTTTTTAAAGAAGAGAAGAAGAAGATGGTGACTTTCTCTGATGAATCTTTGTTTTTAAAGAGACACGTGAATGAAGAGATGTTGGTCTATGAGTTTATGAGTTGTGGTGTCTTTAAAGAGCTTTTAGCTCACGAGAGTTTTGTTCTTGATGATGATCAAGAAGATGATGATGATGATGATGGGTTTATAGAACTTAATCCAAGTCTTCAAATTTCTAATATTACTTATAGAGAAGAAGAAGAAGAAGAAGAAGAAGAAGAAGAAGACTTGAAGATGGATTCTCAAGAACAAGAAGTATATGATGATGATGATGATGATGATGATGATGAGGAGTTTGAGCATAGTGATGTGATTGAGAGATTGAAAACAGAGATTAGGACAGCGAGAAGAGGAGGATTGTGTACAATTCTTGAAGAATCAGAGACTACTTTAGAAGATCTTAAGCCACTCAAAATCGAAGAACCGAAACCTTATCAGCTCAAAGACATAATCTTTGAGATCCACAAGGTTTACAAGAACTATACTATCAAAATGCGAAAACTCGATGTCATTGATTCTCAGACAATGCATACAATCAGTAAGTCTTGTCTTTACATGTCTTCTTCATAGTTCATTATGTCTTGTCTTAATCTTGGCTTTTGCTTTTTTGATTTGTGTAGGTTTGTTAAAGCTAAAAGATTCAACTAAACCAAGAAGAAACAGCGAAAAGTCGCCTATGCATAAGAATCTATGGCCATTCAAGAAACATAAGCTCGAAAGTGACCCTATTGAGAGGCTTGTGAAAGATGCTAGCAGAGAGTTTGAGACTGTCTACATAGGCCAAGTTTGTCTCTCGTGGGAGATTCTTCGTTGGCAGTACAAAAAAGTCCTTGAATTTGATTCTCATGTTACTAATACTTGTCAATACAACTTAGTAGCCGGGGAGTTTCAACTTTTCCAAGTGCTGATTCAGCGGTTTGTTGAGAACGAACCGTTTCAAAACTCGTCTAGAGTTGATTCTTACTTAAAGAACCGTCGCCATTTTCATAGTTTTCTTCAGATACCACTTGTTAGAGGTAACTAAACATGTTTTCATTACACTTTAGTTATGTTTTTAGAACCATTTTTTGGCTAATAATACTAAACTATGCTACATTGTGTTTTTCTAGATGACCGTTCTTCTAAGAGTCTTAAGAAGTGTAGAAACGAAGGAGAATTCGCGGTAAAGATTGAAGCTTTAAGAGAGATTATGCGAGAATCTATGCGGGTTTTTTGGGAGTTTCTTTGTGCAGATAAAGACCAGTTTAGTTCGGTAATGAAAGTTTCTCACCAAACACAAGTCTCTCCACAAGATCCTTTAGACCTTGAGCTCTTAACATACGTTAGAACACATCTCCAAAAGGTACTTAAAACCAAATTAAACATTTTTCTTTTAACTCAAGAACATGTATACTTAAAGCCTATGTTTATACATATATGTATGTATGTAGATGGAGAAGAAGCTAAAGGAAGTACTTAGAAGCCAAACTTGTATAGTAAAGAAGTTAAAGAAGAATGATGAGTCAAAGAGTAGTGTTGGTTTAAAAGATGAGTTACTCATAGCTCAAGTAGAATTAAGACTAGTTTCAAGAGTAATAAACATGTCGAAAATCACGAGTGAGAAGTTGGTTTGGTGTAGAGAGAAGCTTGGTAAGATAAGTTTTAATGGTAGGAAGATTCATATAGAACCATCTTTCTCTATGTTACCTTGTTAAGGCCATATCTATCTTTCTGGTTATATAGATTTTTAGATTATATAAGGCTTGAGATCCATGAGGATGTTTTTTTATTCATCTTTGTGTCTTGAGAAAAGAGTGTTTAGAGGTTATGAATGTTTTTGTGGTTATCTTGATTTACACTAACCAAATATAGTAATAAAAATAAATATATGGTTGTTACTAAAAAGGGTAAATTAGCTTGATTACTTTTTTGTGTTTGTTATAAAAAAATTTGTATCTAAAAAAATCAAACTAAAACCGTTTTTTTTCTAACCAACTTAAAATAAAATAAAATCAGAAAAGTAGCGATATTACTAGAACAATTTTTCTGTTATTACTAGAACAATTATGCAAAATGGCTTTTAATTTTAGTAAATTATTATCTCCAAATTACTTTTAATTTTTTGTCTAACATCATAGCCAAAAAAAACACAAAAGCAAACCGGTATAGTTTAAAAACCAAAAAAAAATCAAAATAAAACCCAAACCTTTATTTACTGTTAGAATAAAACGGGCCTTATTATAAAAGCCCAACAACACCTATCTAAATCTCCACCGTTGATTATAAGATAAAATCTTATCCGTTAGATTTAGGGCTTCATGGTTTTATAAGCAATATATATAACGCCTCTTCTTCTTCTTCATCTCCGTCACAAGAGAAGAAAGCTCAAAAATGGTTCAGCGTCTAGTTTACCGTTCGCGTCACAGCTACGCAACCAAATCGAACCAGCACAGGATCGTTAAAACCCCAGGTTCGAACTCATTTCTTGTCTGAATCAAAAGTTGTCTCTTTTAAGATCTTAAAAGTTTGAATCTTTGGGTTTTGATTTTTCTCGCAGGTGGTAAGTTAACGTATCAGACCACGAAGAAACGTGCTAGTGGACCTAAATGTCCAGTAACAGGCAAGCGTATTCAGGGTGTAAGTGTTTCTTGTTCTGTCTCTATTGTGTTCTGTCTTTGTTTTTGGATTGTGTAGATGATAATGTTATGCATAGATTAGTGTGTGTGTGTGTGTGAATTTCTTAGGGTTTTGTTGATGTCTATGTGCTTATTGACGGTCTTGTGCTGGTTAAAATTAAACCACATCAGTGCATAACTTTATCGTAAGCTAGATTTAGTGCCACTTTGTGTTGTTAAAGTTTTCTCCTTTTTGGTGATAACTGTTTTACATTGTGGCATAAATGTCGTATACTCATCTTTAATAAGTATTAGTATGGGTTAGTGTAGTGTGTTATATGTATGTTTGTGACATTAACTTTCATTATTTGGTTAAATTTTGTTTTATGTTTTGGTTTATAGATTCCACACCTAAGGCCTGTAGAGTACAAGAGGTCTAGATTGTCTAGGAACAGGAGGACAGTGAACAGAGCTTATGGTGGAGTTTTGTCTGCTTCTGCTGTTAGGGAAAGGTTAGTTCCTGGTTCTTCTTTGACCTAGCAATTTTTTTCTCTAACAACATCTACGCATAAATTCTCATTTTGGTGCTTGTGTTTTGTAGGATCATTCGTGCTTTCCTTGTCGAGGAGCAAAAGATTGTGAAGAAGGTATTGAAGCTCCAGAAAGCCAAAGAAAAGACAGCTCCCAAGAGCTAGAAAGACCACTTAAAAAGTTGTTTAATGGCTATGTTCTAGCAATAGTACTTTTTTTATTGCAAGAAGTTGTGAGAGAAAGATGTCTACTTGTTCAAATTCTTGAGATTTTGTATTCATTTTCTGTTTTGACTGTCTCATTTTGCTACCCTTTTGTTTTTTGTTTCGAATTTGCGGAGTTCATATTTCTTGTTTCCTCTAAAAGACATACTAAAAGACATTTTGGTCAGAGTAGTTAGTCTTATGATCTAGAAGGCTCATGGTACGCTTTTGTTGTGCTCTGCTACTGTGGTTTGTGTAGTTCTTTGAAACAATAAGTGATTGGGCTTGATGAAGTTGGTCATGTTTAGTAGAAGCTGAGGTGGTTTTTGTGTTTGCAACCTAGTGGCTCTTTGGGTACTCTTTAGTCTAAAAACAGACCATGACTGTTTTGAGGAAGTGATAAATCCAAGTAATAGAGAAAGAGACTAGTAGTTGCAAAAGTACACTATTCTCTTGTTGCTTCTTTCATCATCAAAATAGGATTGTTGTTGTGCCACATTCATGTATTCATAATGCATATATTAGCCGTTGTGTCTTGTATTCTTTAAACAAAAGAAAAAAAGATTACTCAAATCTTTCAAGATTAACCTTTTTAGATCAATAAATAAAATATAAAAACTTGTTTGTTGTACAATAATTTCATGCAAAACAAAAAGAACACAGAGTAGTAGAACAACAACAACTCAGTAATGCCCTATATACAAATCTCAAAAACTCCCCTCGTGAGAACAACAAAAACAAGAAAAGACAAAATGCAAAACAGTTCTGTTTCTGATTAACCAAATCTCAGGCACAGATACATAGCATCCCAAAAGAAAATCAATCATCTTTGAACTCTTTAGTAGGGCGTGCTTCGAATCCACCATCTTCTCTTTTCTCAAGCGAATACGGCATGTAAGTCCCCAAGATCCGATCCCACATCACAAAGAAAGGCTGCGAGAAATTGTATTTGCTTCCATATAGCTGATGATGCACATCGTGGTAAGCCGAGTTGTTCTTAAACACCATATGGAACAAGTTTCCAGGTAAACAGAGACCGCAATGGTCGTCCACGGTTTTGATTGTGGCGAATGAGAAGAAGAAGATGGAAGTTCTTGGAGACATACCAGAGATCAAGAAAGACAAGGCTCCTCCTACTGTATCCAAGATTAGTCCTTCCACTGGATGGTTGTATAGAGCTCCGTACGCGTAAGGGACGATGAGACGGTGGTGTTGAGAGTGGATATGCTTGTACAAGAACTTGTTGTGATGCATATATCGGTGCATGAAGTATTGCCACGTGTCGAGGATTATCATTGCAGTCACAAACTGTCTGGCTAAGACCAAAAGAGTAAGCTTTTGCGCTTTGTCTGCTTCGACATCGCTTCCTGTGACCTGTATTGACAATAGAGTACCTTATTAAAAAGAGGGTCTAAAGCGAATAAACCATTCCGAACAAAGGAGAAGCTATTCTAATTCAATGGTATTGATGAATCAATCTTTAAGAGATCTCTAAGCAACAAACACAGTCCAAGACATTACAAGTGCTTTCCTTTAAAAAGCTGCTCTCATGTTCAATCCCTAACTATACTCATGCTCTCCTCTAAAGCTATAACTACCATTCTAAGACAAAAATGACCATTCTCTGATTCAAGAGTGGTGCAGCGCGAAAGCGTAAAAGGATAGAACTAGAGATCCGTTGATTCTGAGAATACCCGGATAACTAGGGATAAACGCAAGGTTATTCGTTTAGTCTGAGAATCCTCGAATAAACCAAGCCTTCTTGAACTCGTTGAGATCTCTCAATAGATCTACCGAAAACAAGGATGAGAATACTTTCTTCTCAAAAGCCAAAGCTTTATTAATAATCAAATAAACAATCGAATACAAACTAAGCTAAACGCCTTATTTATAACAATAGAAAAACCCTAAAAGCCTTTAAAATAATAAAGGAAAATAACTATATTATTAAATAATAAATAAAGGAAACACTCAATCTAAATGATGTAGATTGATATTTGGATATCTCCAAATATATCTTTATTATTTCCTTTATTTATTATTTAATAATATAGTTATTTTCCTTTATTATTTTAAAAGCTTTTAGGGTTTTTCTATTGTTATAAATAAGGCGTTTAAGCTTAGGTTTGTATTCGATTGTTTATTTGATTATTAATAAAGCTTTGGCTTTGAGAGAAGAGTATTCTCATCCTTGTTTTCGGTAGATCTATTGAGAGATCTCAACGAGTTCAAGAAGGCTTGGTTTATTCGAGATTCTCGTACTAAACGAATAACCTTGCGTTTATCCCTAGTTATCCGGTATTCTCGAATCAACGGATCTCTAGTTCTATCCTTTTACGCTTTCGCGCCGCACTCGCTGGTATCGAGCCGCGTTTCTTTGATTTCTCAATCGAAGAACGATTCCGATTGTCATGATGGATGACAGCTTTTATCCCATCGTAGACGAAAGTCTCTTTGTTCAAAGAGAAGATAACCATGAGATCTACGGAGAGATTTATGGTGGTCCTATCTACGATGTTTACGAAGAAGATGTAGTGATTATCGATTTTGTTTTCCCAGACAATATTTTTGATAATCCGATTAGTGCAAAATCACAGAGTCCAATTCGTGCAAGAATTGTTTCAGATCAGGTTTGTGCAAGATTCGTGTCTTATCGAGTTCGTGCAAAATCCGTGTTAAAATTGCTTCGTGCAATATCCGTGTTGGATCAGATTCGTGCAAAATCCGTGCCGGATCTGACATATGCAAATCATAATCTTCTATTCGTGCATGAAGGGTTCTATCAGTGGAAGAAAAGGAAAAAAGAATTAACCGAAGAATCAATCTTCAGAATCGAAGACAGCGGTTAAGATTCGGGACGAATCTTTTATTCGACGGAGAGAATGATGTAGATTGATATTTGGATATCTCCAAATATCTTATTATTTCTTTTATTATTTATTAGTAATTATCTTTTATTATTCTAGAGTGTTTTTAGGGTTTTTAGACTATTATAAATAAGGCGTTCAGGCCTAGATTTGTATTCAGACTTTGATGAATTATTAATAAAGCTTTGGCTTTTGAGAGAAGAGTATTCTCATCCTTGTTTTCGGTAGATCTATTGAGAGATCTCAACGAGTTCAAGAAGGCTTGGTTTATTCGGGGATTCTTAGACTAAACGAATAACCTTGCGTTTATCCCTAGTTATCCGGGTATTCTCAGAATCAACGGATCTCTAGTTCTATCCTTTTACGCTTCCGCGCTGCACCAAAGAGCCATCAAAAATTGAACTAAACAACAATTCTATGATCTATAATACTACAAAATGATAAAAGACCCTTTCTTCTAGCTTCTTAGCTTTAGATTCCTTTCCATATCCAATCTCCTATAACCCCAATTTTGCAGACCAATATCACAACTTCAATACAAAACTCTCTTTTGTATTAGATACTAAAGCAACCCAAGAGATTGAACTAAACAGCCAAATCTATGATCTACACTACTACCATATCAGAAAGACCCTTTCTTCTACCTTCTTAGCTTAAGATTCATATCCAAAATCCAAACACCCAAAACCCAAAACCCAAAATCAAAACTTTAATAGATCTCTCTCTTTCTAATTAGATATTAAAGTAACCCAAAAGATTCAAAACACCTTTTTCTAATAAACCCACAAAAAAGTCAACATCAGAAAAGTCAAAAATTGTCAAAAATCGGAGAGCAAACATTTAAACTTACCGTGAACAAAACGATAGCGACAAGAGCTTGAACAATCTGTTGAAGAAGAACGCCTTTAACAACAGAAGATTTAGAGACGAGATTCTTCTCTTGTTCCTCTGCTTTCGAATGCAATCTGTAACTTTCGAGAGACGATAACGCCACGTAGAACCCAGAATACAGCCAATAAACCACAATCGGAGCTACCGTGCCCAATAATTCGTCTGAGAAATCAAAACCCATCATCGTCTTTATTGTTTCTTCTTCTTCTTCTTCTTATCTCAGCTTCCAATTTTATGGGATACACCGAAGATTCGGAGAAAATAGCAGAGAAAATGATTCTCGGGAATCGTATCCGAGAAAATTTTGGAAAATGATTGGGTTCGTTATTAGGGTTTTGAGTTTTGACGAATCAACGATGGAAGCCAAAAAAAGGATGGAGAGAGAAGAGAAGATGATGAGAGAGGAGAGAGAGAAGACGTGGATGAACTGTACACATTAAAAAAATTTAAAATACATATCTGAATTATCCAGTGTGGTAAGGTCTACGATAAGTCTGAACACGTGGCGGATTCTTGTGCGATCTTAACTTAGATGAGACTTTATAACTTTTGACGTCATAGAGCAATCTTTGATCTTGTCCTTACACTACATTGATCTTACAAGAAGAAATGTGGCACTTTTTGTGGTACCAACTCTTTTATTTTTACCAAAAAAACCATTTGTGGTAAAAACAAAAAATTTACAAATACACAAGAAAATTAACCTAAGTTGCTGCTGCTTAAACTTAGACAAAAAGCTGTGATTGTACAAAGATTAATTCTAACATCTAACTATCTTACTAAACTCTATACAAGCTGAAAAAGGCATAACAATGGTCTAAACCATGCCGAGTAAATGGTACGCAGTACGTGTCGAATAAGCTGAAAAAGCCCTGTGAGTCTGTGACTTTGGTGGCTTCGACGGTCTAGGCCTCTACCAGAACAAACTTGTCCAGGATTGTTCACCGGTTGATTCCGCTTCACTACCCAATTCGCCGTCGTAAGTTTCAACAGGAACCATCTTGATTCTGTCGGCGTGTTCAACTAACCAATCGCTGAACCCTGTTGAAGCTGCTAGTCCAGCCATTGCTTCTCGCGTAGTTTCTTGTGTCAGCTCTTCATACTCTTCCTTCGACATCTTCTTCTTGTCTGGTGTCTTGTGGTATGTAGAATAGTAATCCTGTCTTTTGACCGGTTTTCTCCACCTCCCTGTAAACGGCGAGATCACACCTTTTACGCCTGCGGTTAGGTTTAAACCACCCAAAAATACATCGGTTTTTAAGGAAACCCCACGAAAAAAACATAAAACTTTCACTTAAGACTAACAATTTGAAAGCATGTTAGATAAAATCATACCGTTGTAAGGAGAGACAGAAGATGAAGGTACACTCCTCGCACTGCTGTTCCACAAACCACCTCCAGGGCGGCTAAGAAACTCAGCTCGGCTATGCATAGGACTTTCTTTACCAGCAGGGACCAGCCAAAATCTCTGAAATACACGGCTTTTTCTTGCGTGAATTGCTTTGCTGAATAGAAAACCGAGCAAGCTAACTGAAACAAAAGCTCCCATCGCCAAAGGAGTATCCATAGTGCTCTGAAGTATAAAAGAAAGGGTAACACGTCAGAACATTAAATTGTAAACACTTTGAATTAACAGAGCATACACGATAAGATTATGCATTCTTACCTGGAAAATGAAAGTGGCTGCAACAGAACGCATCGCCCATTTCACAAACTGGGCTACACTGACATCCACACCTCCATCTTCGGAAACAACAAACTTCCTCACAGTCCAGAACCCGAAAGCGGCTCCTGAGATTACAACTCCCACAAGCACAAGTATCGCCACCTGGTGGAAATCAGAATATCAAACGTTGTGCTTATGTTACGCATACACATTAGAGCTTTTGTAGTTTTTAACGGAAGCATGGACAAAGACTTACTGGATTATACATGTCCTCGCTCAGCCCGAAATTGACAAGAATCATATTCACCATCATTGAGAATTGATGTAAGATGAATGATCCAGCACCTACCTGCAACGCGAATTTCAATATAAGCACTCTCTAAGTGAATGATTGCTTGCAAAAAACATAGGCGGATAACATTGGTAAAACAACTCACCACAGATCCGTAAAATGCAAGATACATAATATTTTTCCTCCCAGTAGGCAATAGCCTCATAACCTGCAACCAATTGACATAACAATTCAGCTACACAAGAAACAAAAATCTATTTAACAGTTCTTCTCGGGTTCTACATAAAGTGATCAAAATTCACATATAAATGGACTGACGAATAATTTACCTGGAAAATAATAATCAGGACGACGAGAAAGACACCAACAGCCATAGAACTTGTGTAGTAAAACGGAAGCCAGCTGCTAACAACTGGTGCGACTAAGATCACGATAAGTCCAACCACAAGACAAAGAATACGCCATTGCTGAAAATCTACAAAAAAAGAAAACGTAATTAGAAAGTGTCTGAAGTGAGAGCCGATAGACACAGAGGGTGATAAAAATAGGGTTTTTATAAAAACCCAGATCGGATAGGAGGAGAACAAAACAAAGCCTTATACAATCAAACACCTAACTCTTATCGAATGGATAGGCTATGATATGTACCCTTCCAAGCTGATATGGGATAGCTATAAGAGAGAGAGAGAGAACAAGAAGCAACCTTCTGTAACGGAGATGGTAACCGAACCAGAAGGTTCACCAGTGAATCTCACATCAATATATTGTTTATCATATGGAGACATAACAGAGCTCCAACGCCTCTTCTGAAGATTCTTCCAATGAGTTTTCTCACACATGCACATCCCAAGTGAAACATTCCTGTAATAAAACCATAGTAGAATGTGAAACAAAGCTCTTTCCTTACCAACTTCTTAACATATAGATATACAAGAAAAGCTAATAAGTGCATTCACTTACCGGTGAACACAGACCTGAATCCTGCTGTCTAGCCTCTCTGGGAATTTTTCAAACGGTCTCAAGCTTACCCTTAAAGCGTATGCGTATTTACGCAATTCGGTTCTCGAATAGCCAGAAACTTGGATACGATCACAAGAAGTAAGGCTTATATTGAGCTCTGGATAGCCAGGACCAACACCTGAGATCAAGAATCATTACATATATATAAGCAAAACTTAGAAACACATACAACAAAGCTATGTCAAAGCCATGAAAGCAAAGCAACTATGTAAAAAGGGTAAAACAAAAACAAAAAAATTAATTCAGGTTTTCTACTACAAGAAGTTATATACTTTAGATTAAAAGTTTCAAAATTTGATACTTATTGATTCAAATCAAAGAAAAATTGAGACACAAAATCAAAACCCCATGTGGGCTTCAATGTATCAAACCCTAATTTTAAAAGTACGCTTTTCATAAGTTTCTCAACAAATCGGAGAAGAATCAAAACAGTAACGAATTCAAAATAAGCGAAAGAAAGAGAAACACATGATTAGATCGCAATACCTTGAAGCGCCGCCGCGTCTGATGCGACCAAGGAGGAAGAAGATAGAGAGAAGAAAGTAATAAAAAGGAAAAAATAGATTCGATGAGAAATAGGAAGGCGAGAAGACGAAGTAGCCATTATCGCCACCTTTGCCTTTTCTCTCTTATTGATTCTCTGTGAATTTTTCTTTCTCCACCGTCGTGGAAAGTTAAGAACGCGACTTATGAGAAGCGCGGTTTGTTTAATATATAAGGAATATTTCGCGTTTTGTGCGCGTAGCGTTTAATCAAAGTCGAGAGTGACTTTGGTTTATATACCTAACCAAATCACGGTTTAGTTAAATTAAATGTGGGTTCGGTTTATTTTATTTTTTTACAATGTGTGTGTTCGGTTTACTGTGGTACTATTTAATTGTCTCCATAGTCTACACCAATTGTAACACTTTCTTCTACCACAAAAATACTAAATTGTGACAATTTTTTGTAGCTTTATAAGTTTAGAGAAGATATGAGATGTAGTTTTTTCTATTTAATTATTTATTTTTAATAATAAACATATAATGTTTTGTCAAAATATTGTTTTCTTTGGTTTTATATGATGAGAAACAAGAAAGTAACAATTGCATTGTGGCAAATTGTGCCTCAAGGATGATGAAACTTGTAACTCTTGTGTCTCATGAAGCCTCTCTCTTTGGATGATAAAGACACTTCTCTATCTTAACTTTCTATCACTTCTCTATCTTAACTTTCTATAAAGACAAAACAGAACAAAACATGTCTACATAAACATATGTTCTACACAAGTTTGATTCTTTATTGATGTATAAAATCATTTAAAAAGAATTTTGTAATAACATATAAGCACCATTCTTCATTCTCTGGCTTATGCTTCACATTCCTTATACTTAGTTTCCTCCATCTTCTTTTGTCTTTTGTAACTTGAAGCCTACAAGTGATCACAAAATGTAACAATTTGGTTACAAATGTGCAAACATTTTGAAGTGAATTGTTCCAAAAGGAAACCGCAAAGTACCTCATCGTCTGATGAATCTTCGAGCCTCCTCTTTTTAGGCAACACATCAACCAAATCTGAAGAAGATTATGTCACAAAAGAGCTTATTGTATCACACAATCATTCACTATATGAAACTAAACCATATAGTTTTGATTCATAAACCATACCTTGACTTCCATCAACTTCTTTTGAATCTTTCTTCTGCTTCGTTACGCCGAAAATTTCAGAGCAAAGGTCCATCATAGAGGCTAAAACCTGTTTCGATCAACACACTCCCAGATTAGTACTTCGAAAACAGAGTCATTCCTTAAAGAAACTAGTGGTTAGTGTAACAAAAAAGTGTCACTCACGCATAAAAACTCCGATTCTGATGTCCCGCAAACTTCGATCAACCTATTCTTGTCTACCTTTAGCTGCAAAAAAACAATATCAAAGTTACATTTCAAGAATATCAAGAAACTTAAGCAATGCCTACTTATTCTTATAATCAAATGTTATACCTTTTGTTTCTTAGCACATAGATAGAAAGCCGCCGCAGTAAATACAGGCCTAGTGAAATCAGCATTTGCTCTTCTAGACACTGGCAAAGACGCAAGAAACCTCTCTTTATAACTATTCAAACAAAACCAAACAAAACAATAATCACTTATAAGCTTTTAAACACAACAATAACACAAATAAAGCCTAATAACATAAGTACATGAACATCAAGTTTTTAGTTCAGGCATTTTAACAAACACATGGTAGGCAAAATAAACACCAAATTCAAATTCAAAAAAAGACAGTGAAAAATGAATCTTACGCAGATAAGCCTGCCCGAACAGTCGTGATAATCTTAACGCAACCGAATTGAATCGCGAGTTCTTTCACATTAAGCTTAATCCTGCAAAAACGCAAAACGTTATAAAACCCATCAAATCAAAAAGATAAATTTTTCACAAAAATCAGATTTTAAAAATTGTGAAAAACTTACTTGAAACCAACGCCGTTTTGTAACGTATTAAACGATCTAGAGTAAGCTTTTTCAGACAAACCACTAAGCTTAATAGCTGCTTGTCTGTTGAATATAACTTGTAGCCTTGAAGCTGCGATCTCTAAGCATATCACAGCTTTACATATCTCTCCCTATACGAATCAATTACACAAACACACAAAATCTCACGATTTTTTGAAAATAAAAAAAATTGGGTTATGAAGAAGAAGAAGAAAGAGAGGCTTTTTAGTGTTATCTTACGACGCCGATGAGAGAGGAACCGAATTGGGCATCGCATAAACGGCGAAATTCTGCAGCTTTACGGAGGAGAAACTTGTTATCGTCGAGATCAAGCTTTTTGGCTATGGCGGAGATATCCATGAATTTGAGAATCTGGAGACGAAAAAAAAAGAGATTTTTTTTTAATGTGAAAATTAAGTAATGCGAAGATGGAAGGTAAGTTTTTCTTTCTTCTTTTTTAACATCGTGTGAAAAATTTTACCCGCGTCTGTAGATTTTTGTTTTCGCGGTTTTATAATTCTAAGCGCCTCTTTAGAATTTTCCCGCCATTCTTATTTTTTTTTAATTTTGGTCTTGAATATTAATTTATTAGTTAACATATATGGAAGCAATAATATTCATTTTTGTGTGATATCAACAAAAATATTTGTGTGTAGAAAATGGTAAATTATATTTGTTTATAAAAAAAAAACTAGATTTCGGATATAAAACTAAAAATAAAACTAGTTATTTAATGTTATTAGATATTTACTGTCAATAGTTTTGGTTAACAATTAAAAAGATTTTAATTTTGCATACCTAAAAGGCTAAAAAATGTATGTAATTTAACTACTATTAGAAGAAACAAATAATTTTATTTACTCTATAAATCTACTAGGGGTGGGCAAATTACCCGATACCCGAACCGGGACCGACCCGAAATTTTCGGTTCGGTTCGGGTACTGGTATTAGACTTTTACCCGAAAGTTACTTTATTGTTGGTACCCATGGGTATCGGATAATACTCGAACCGACCCGATACCCGAACAGGTATCCGAATACCCGAAACTTTATTATATTTCATATGTTTATAGGTACACATATATCCGAATATACCCGAAAATATCCGAAATTTTCTAAAAATAAAATAGAAAATATTAAAAAATACCCAAAAATAATGGAAAAATTCTCAAACCGAACGGTACCCGATTTTTCGGGTATTTTCCGGGTCTAAATATCTTATACCCGAAATACCCGGACCCGAACGGTTCCTACCCGACCCGATCCGAAAAACTCAAAGTACCCATACGGATCCTAAATCCCCCTACCCGAAATATCCGGACTCGATCGGTTCCTACCCGAACCCGACCCGAATACTCGAATGTTCACCCCTAAAATCTACCTTTGAATAAAATGTATCAATTTTTTTTACTAATTTCGCATTATTCAATGGATCATTTGTTTATGTCATGTGTTGAAGCCCAACATTAAGTCCAAACTATAACTCAGTATAAGCCCATTTAGCTAACCCATGTATAATAGTTTCCCTTCTTCTCTATTTATATTTTACAAAAAACTAGGAAGTTATCCGCGCTTGGTAAAAACAATGTGTAGTATAAAATGAGATAAAAAGAATTTGGATCTCATGTGATTCGCGTTAAACGCGGAGTTTAAATTTGAAGTATATATACAAAATATATTGTATTTTGGTTTTTATAATGTTTTATTTACAAAAATGTATTACTATTACTATTTTAATATTTATATTTTAATATTTATCATCGAAAAAGATTATCATTGTCATTTCGATGTTGAATATTTAGCATTACGTATAATTTACTATTTATCATTAAAAAACAATGACTACATAGTATTTTGAAACCATGATATGACTCGTTTAACAATGAAAAGTATGTCAATCCGGTCTCTATTGTCATAAAACTTGGACTATTAAAACCTCGGATAAAACCACTGAATTTGCGGGGGATCGAATCAATTTTGTGTTCAAGTTTTGTCATTTGACATGAACTTTGATGTTTAATACAATTTTACAAAATAATTTTGTTATTTACAAATGAACCATATGTTTTATCATTCTTTTGTGCGAGAATATAACATACAAACATTAGGAAAATTATAAAATTGTGTTTTTCATTGGCTTTTTATATATTTTAAACATATTGTCTATGAATGTTTAATCACTCTTTCATGTCTAAACTTATCCGAAAATTCTTTGCTCAAATTTTGGGAACCGGTGGTTCAACCGATGAGTCGGGTAAATTATGTGTTCAAGTTTGATCATTTGACATGAATTTCGGTGTTAAATACAATTTTACAAAATAATATTGTTATTTATAAATGAACAATATGTTTTATCATTATTTTGAACTCAATATGATAGAATATAACATATAAATATTAATGATATCTATTAGAAATGATAAAATTATATTTCTTATAAAAATTTTAATATTATATTTTCTATATTTTATGGGTTTTTCAACATTTTTTAAATATATTATTCATTTTATTATGCCAATCTAAGACATTTTTTGATAAATTTAAATTTTTTGTTTTGGGCTTATTTGTTTTGGGCTTTTATGAATTTTTAATGTGATGACACGTGTCATTTTTACACACATTTTCTCTCTCCGTCTTCTGTATTAATAATATAAGATATTTTATTTGAGTTTCGTTCTTGCAAATATATATAGTTCAAAATAATTAAGCTATAATCCACTTCTTAAAAAATACTTGATCTTAATTTTAACTTAGATCCGACAAACAAAAGTCTGACAAAGTAATAATAATAGTGTTAGTATATGACAGAGATGGTGTAAAAATAGGAAATCGAATTTATTTTTTTGAGAATATATATTTGATGCATTAGTGTCTGTCTATATATGTATTTTCTCTATATGATATGTCTCTTCACAAAAATGTGGAAGAGAAACCAAATTAAGCTTTGAACTCTCTAGAAAAATTAAAAGGCAAATAATTGAGAAGAAAGTCAAGAAGATAAAATGGGATTCTTCTTGGAATCCAAGAATTTTACTTTAAACAAGTTTTATTAACATAGTGTTTTTTTTTCTTTAGTCTTAATGTGTTATCTTGCTTTATATAATTACATCACATCATGTGGGGATTTTCTTAAACTAATTTGTGATGAAAATGTATTATCGGCTATGACAAGTAGCAAGGAAACAAAATACAAAACCTTAAACAAGCAAAAGCTGAATTTTGGGAAAACCCACATAGTGATTAAATTGATAAAATTAAATTAAATTTTAAGTATAATGACAAATAATCATTTAACAGCAATATTTTTTTATACTAGGGTAGGGCTATACCATGCATGTCTCTATTGGTGCAAAAGTGAACGTAATAGGATCATTATCTAATACGATCATATGATATCTTATATCGTCTCTCTTATCGGGCCCAAAATAATTAAGGATTTTATTGTTGTATGACAGAAACGTGTTTTTGATATGTATATATTTTAGTTTGAATTATTTTGCATATATAAATTTAAATAAACAATAAAGAGGGACTTTATGTTATTTTCAGATTATTTATAACAAAAATTTATATAGCTATTTTGGGATGCTAAAAATAGTTTATTTGCCATCAAGAAACTCTCTTGTTAATTTTTAAAAAAATTTTCATAGATGCAATATACTTTATTTTGTTATATATATCACTAAAAATGGCTACATACTTACATATATATTTTTATACACGCATTTTACATAACAAGAACACAAACGTTGGAGAGTGACGTGTCCCACGCACCAATTCCATCATGAACCTCTTTTTCAGTTTCCATTAAGCTCTTGTCTCACGTACATTTCTGATTTTTCGATATACACGTTCAAAAGCTTAAAATGAATTCATTTGCATATATATATTTTTATTACATCTTTATTTGCATATAAAATATAACATTATAAATATATTGTTTACATTATAGGATGGAGATACACATCAATAAAAAAAATAAAAGTGTTTTTGTGAATATTTGCCGACACGGATGTTGATAGGGTTATGGGTAGTGTTGTGTGACCACTAATTTTTTTTTATTATATAAGATTACTAAAAATAAATATAAATTATGATACGCTTCACGTCAAATAAAGATGGAGATTGAGAAAACGACGTGAAAGAAATTAGAGGATTCCTTTACAATCACATTGTGGCCTTTCTTGTAATTCTCTACATTTTGTTGTGATGGGTATTGGTTTATTGAAGAAATATTAAATTATATTTTTTTTCAATTTTACTTTAATAATTGAAAAAATAAATGTATAAAAACGTACCTTTGGCAGTTTTTGTCTCCTATGAAAGCGATGTGTATTTGTATTTGTATTTTTAATCTAACCAAGTAAAAATGGTATTTCCCACAAGAAGAAAAAGTTAGACAACCTTAAATATTGATAGAATATTTTTCTTACCCTAAAATAATTAGTCCTTTTCAAGTTTTTTTTTCTTCATCTAAAAAATTTCAGACCTAAAGAAATACGATGTCGTAGTTTCTTACATAATGTATTTTAACGAGCATTTACAAAGTAAAAGTAATGAATTGCGAATAATATTTTCAAATTTGTAAGAAAAAAAAAACAGATAGGGAGAGTTAATGCGCATAAATGTAAGTTTTTATTGTTTTGTTTGATGTTATTCCTCTTCCAACATCTACATGTTAGTGCTCTCTTTTTTCATGACTTTAATTTTCATTATACAACAAGATTTATCTTTTCTTTTTTTTGATAAAATTTATGTGAATATTAGTTTAAAGTCAAAACTTAATCGTACATATGTCTACAATCACAATACTGTTCATGCAACCTAGTGTCTACAAGACTTTATACTATAGACACGCATATATCATAATGCTATATATATGCCTAGCAATAATTAGAGATTAATTAACTAATAGCCAATTTTACATATTATGTATACAATAAGTAACACTTAATCTAAGTCAAAGAGTGTATAGACTTTAACTTCATGCATGTATGAACCTTGTCCATGTTAATATGTTATAGTACCCATGCATGGTCATATAACATTGTGCATAGATATAAGAGAGATGATTATGATGATATAATGAAATTACAAAATGATAATGATTAATATCGATCATGAGTCATTTTAAAACCACACCAAATGTAATAAAAATTATAAAAAGGCTAACTAAGCACTCATGATATTCTAAATAAAGAGAGATGGAAAAAAAATTGAAAAATATGTGAGACATCGGTATCATACTGATAACTTGCATATTTTACACATTTTACCTTAGTTTATGCATTAGAATTCATTCATTTAGGTTGCATTTAGTGTCATATAGGTTGCATTTTGGTTTGTTTCGTGTATTTCAGGTTTTGGAGCATAAAGACGGCAAAAGTGATGAATTTAAGCCAAAAAGAAGCAAATACACTTGCATCGGCATGTTGTATCGGTTTCGTTGGCCGATATAGAAGACATAAAGTTTGCCGAAGCTTGTATCGACCAACCATATCGGTTTGGAGTGGCCGATACAAGAGAAAAAGAACTCGAAGATGCATATCGACATGTCGTATCGGTTTGGAGTGGCCGATACGGAGGAAAAGAGGAAGAAGCACTTATATCGACTTGTTGTATCGGCTCGACTCGGCCGATACGAAGGAAACGAAGACGAAGCACGGATATCGACCGGTCCGTATCGGTTTCACTTGACCGATACGAGTGCCGCGAAAATTAAAAGGAAATCCGGTTTTTATGTTGTAAAAAGGAAAACCAATTCCTAAACCAAATGGGTTTTCCTTTATTTTCTTTGGTTTTTAATATATTAGGGTTTTTTCTATGTGGAGAGAAGGGATTTTCCATCTTTTAGTTTTTGTTTCTCATCGCTTTGTTTCTTTTGCTTTGGACTTGGGAGATTTTCTTGGTGTTTGCTACTTGGCCACCTTTGAATCTTCATCATCATCAATAAGAGATTTCTTTACCCTTTATTCTCTTTGCTTTTGTTTATGCTTATGATATCTTTAAATCTAATTGTTTTGAATTTCAATATGCTTTGTGAGTAGTTCCAAATAGACAATTGGGTTAGGGTAAAAGGGGATTGATTGAACCTAGGATAGATGATTGTCTAAAACTTAATTGATTATAAAACTTTAGTCTTTGGTAACAAACTTAAAGCCTTAATCGAGTTGGCCATTCGATTATTGAACCCAGGAAACTTTATGAATCGAGAGATTATAAAGGCTCCTGAACAATTACCTTGGAACCAAGCCTAGCTTAACCGAGAGATATGTGTTAATAAGCTTGGTGGTTAGAATTGATTTGCTCTTAAAGTTTCTCGACGATTAAACTATCCAAGATATTGTTTTAGTTTAATTGTTGAGAAAAGGATCATTGTCACGAGAGTGGATTGATCTAAAATCGTTTTCAAAACCTTAAAGTATTTTTGTAAAAGACAATTTGAAATCTGAAAGTTTAATCACCCTTTAAAACACCTTAACCTGATTGTTTAGCTTTTAATAAATCTTTCAAAACTCTTAATTCACGTTTTTATTTGTCTGATTTTCGGTTACAAAAACATCAAACAAACAACCCTTTTGATTACACTTAAACTGAGTTCGTTTCACACAAATTCAAATAAATTGTTTGCTCCTGATTTGGTTTGACATCTTAAATACTACATTAAGATATTAGATTAAGCGGGGTAAAATCTCGTTTATCAAATTGGCGCCGTTGCCGATTCGGGAACTCGAACAATTATTAGAATTTTGAAACTACTTGGGATTAAGTTTCGGTTTCGATACTAACTTGTTCTCTTTCCTTGTGATTTTCGTTTTGTAGGTGTATGCAAAGAAGAAGTCACCGACAAAGTGACGACTTGCTCTTCTTCGCGGACATCAAAGCACACGAAAGAGCTATCCGACGAGAAAGAAGAACCAGCCTCCACTCCGACTCATCCACATCGGACACTTCGGGTTCGGAATCAGAATTCGAGATGGGTGATGCAAACAACGCACCTAACGTTGCACGCACCATTGGTACGGCGGATGTGCCATCAAACATCACCAACCGTAGTGGCATCACACCACCAGCTATCGCCAACAACAACTTTGAGATAAAGTCTAGTCTCATTAACATGGTGTCCAGCAACAAGTTCTACGGGCTGCCTAATGAAGACCCCATTGATCACCTTCACCGATTTGACATGCTTTGCGACACGGTGAAGATCAATGGTGTCAATGAGGACATGTTTAAGCTGCGTTTGTTCCCCTTCTCACTCGGGGACAAAGCACACATATGGCGAGAAAAACCTTGTGAAGGACACCATACGGACTTGGGAGGCGTGTAAGACGGCTTTTCTCACAAAGTTCTTCTCGGTGGTGAGGACAAGCAAAGCTAAGAATCGAGATCTCGGCTTTCGCACAAAAAGACCAAGAAACGTTCGGCGAGTCTTGGGAAAGATTCAAGAGTTACACGGTGAGATGTCCACACCACGGTTTCACGGGAGAGAGCTTACTCAGCACGTTCTACCGCGGTCTAAAACCGAAGTTTAGGATGCTTCTCGATTCGGCTAGCCAAGGAAATTTCCTTGGGAAGACGGAAGCCGATGGACAACTTTTGGTAGAAAACTACGCCCTAAGCGATAGCAACTACGGGGAAGATTATGATCGCACCATCCGCGGCTCGGGGAATGATGAGCAATTTAAGATAGAGATAAAGGCGGTGAATGAGAAGGCTGGATAAGCTACTCATGGCTCAACAAACGGGAATCAACTTCGTAGGAAGTAGAGAAGAAGACGCGACCACACTTCACAGCACTCATGAGGAGATAAACTATGTGGGTAATCAAGGTGATTGGCGTTTCAACAACTACAAACACAACCCGAACCTTTCCTACCGAAGCACCAACGTAGCTAATCCTCAAGATCAAGTCTATCCTCGGGCACAACAAGGAGGATATGCACCGAGACCACCACTTAATCCACCACCGGGTTACAACCATCCTCCCGCTGCTCAAGGCCAAGTTTCTTCACCAGCTCCCCAAGGTGACCAAACTAACCAACTGCTGAAACAAATTCTAGAAGGTCAAAGCCGAAGCTTCATGGAAATCGATGCCATCAAGACAAAGGTGGACTCCACTTACAATGATCTCAACGCCAAGATCGAATCCATGAACTCACACTTGAAGGCTTTAGACAGCCAAGTGGCTCAAATTACCTCGGCTTCTAAGCGACCAATTGGTCAACTTCCGGGTAAACCTGAAGCCAATCCTAGAGAGTATGTCAACTCCATAGAACTTAGCAGTGGTACACAAATGCTTTCACACGATCTCATTGAGGACAATGCGGATCAGGTCGGGGAGGTGGAACAGTCACACGACACAGAGACCACAGTCCTAGACGACGAAAACACCGCATGCGGTAACTAGGAAGATACAGGACAGTTGTATCGGCCAAGCGTATCGGCCACATCTGGTCGATATCGACCACCGTATCGGCCGAGAACAAGGCCGATACGAGTGAGAAGGAGACAGGGGACTCGTATCGGCCTGGCATATCGGTTTCAGATGACCGATATCGACCACCTACATCGGCCAAGAACATGGCCGATACAGAGGAAAAATCCGAGAAAAAGAAGAAGCCGGTCTATGTGACGTCCGATTACGTGCCCAAACTTCCTTTTCCGGGTCGAGCTAAGATGCAACGCTTGAAGGAGTACTTTAGAGCTAAGCTCGAGAAGCAAGTAAACGAGGTACAAGTTCCCATGCCACTTATTGACGCTTTCAAGCTAGTCCCTGACGACACTAAATCCTTGAAAGACACCATCAAAAACAAGTTTAAAAACTCGAAAGACACGGTGAATCTTTCACAAGAGTGCAGCGCGATCATTCAAAAGAACCATTCTCCTAAGAAACTTGGTGATCCAGGGAGTTTTACTTTGCCTTGCACACTTGGTCCTTTGGTCTTTGAAAAGTGCCAATGCGATTTAGGGGCCAGTGTCAACGTTATGCCTTCGTCTGTGGCTAAACGACTTGGCCTTTCTTCTTTCCAACCTACTCAGATCTCTTTGGTGCTGGCCGATAGATCCGTGAAGGTACCCGTTGGAATCTTAGAAGATATTCCGGTAAAGTTGGGAGACGTTTTCATTCCAACAGATTTTGTCGTCTTGGAGATGGACAAAGAACCCGATAATCCACTCATCTTTGGAAGACCTTTCTTGGCAACCGCTCGGAGCCGTCATAGATGTGAAGGTTGGAAAGATAGACTTACACCTTGGGAAGAACCTTGTTCAACGGTACAACATCAACGAGGTGGTCAAAAAGCCTACGGAGACGGTTCCTTGTGAAGCTTTGGTGATTGGAGTAGAGAAAGATGCTAGCAATGGTAAGACTAGTGATGATGCAAGGAGCAAACCCAAAGATCCAAAAGTGGAACACCAACCTCCTCCTAGAAAGTTTAGAATGGCGCGTTCGAACTTGTCTAAAAACCGCGTCATTAGAAAGTTAGTCAACGAGGTTAAACTTTTGAAGAAAACTTTCAAGGAAGGAGCAAGGAGTGCTCGCTGCGAGTCAAAACAAAGCAAGCACAACGATAGAGTCGAGTTTGTGGTGAACAGAGTAAAACTCAAGCCGCCCCTGGTACACGAAGTTGTCACCGAAGGAGATTCGACATCTCTTTCAAACCCCAATGTCGCCTAAAAAGAAGGGGGTAAAGTCAAGCTAAGAGACTATAAACAAGCTCACTTGGGAGGAAGTCCCATGTTTATCCTTGTATATAAAATTTTAGTTTGCATTTAGATGATAGTTTACTTAGAATTTATGTCATGTTTGATGGTTTCAGGTGAAAACGAAGTAGGAAAACGAATTCTGAAAGGGGTATCGGCCTGTTATATCGGTTGCTGGACCGATATCGGGCAAGAGTATCGGTCTGCTGAGACCGATACAGACGACTTCGACTCGTCATGTTAGTACTACTGAGGTAACACCTGAACCATGTGCATACGCATTAGTTTTTCATATTAGAGTCATTCATACATACATTTAGGAACCTTCTCCAATGCTTGTTTCACACGGAGACCGTGTGATTTAAGTTTGGGGGAGTAGTCATATTAGTTTTCGCATATTAGCATTCATACAAAAAAAAAAAAAAAATCTGCATATAGGATTAGTTCATGGCATTTAGAGCATATGCATAGGGGATCTATGATGAGGTTAACCTTGTAAAGCGACGCACTTTGTGTTTTGAACAGTATCTTAGGTGTAGTATCTTCCGTAAACGAATTAGAACTCGCTGAAAATCTTGAAACTGCAACCCTAGACATTGATGTTTAAAAAGCCAATTGTGTGGTTATGAAGCTTGGTAGTTCTAAGTCACCTTCGAAAAATTATCTGAAGTTAAACTTGACTTTTAATTAGCATGATTGATAGTTTTCAAGAGAATTTCTATGGCTTTGTGATTTCTACGGATTGTGACTTCCTAAACCGAAATACTTAAAGCGCAATCCGGTCATTCTCATTCTAAGGATGATTCCCCTCTCACCCCCTAAACCTTAACCCAAACACTTGTGAGAATTCTTTTCATTTAGTGATTGTTTGGTTTCGCAAAAACTTGAAAGTATAGGGAGCGACAAGAAAGGACATCCATTGGGCTAGTTTTTCTTAGACTAGTGATTTAGAAGGGGATAATGGCTAGGTGAGACACGTCTTTGAATTTTGAAAAATAAGAAAATAAACACGAGTAATTGTAAAACACCTAGGGGGTAAAAGAATGGCTAAGTAAAAAAATATAGAAAAATCGAAAAAAAAAGAAAAGGAAAAGAAAAGAAAGAAAAAGTATTCGATTAAGAAATAAAAAGAAAAAAAAAGAAACTTAGCCAAAATAAAATCCCCTAAGGTTGTTAAGAAAAGAAAAGAAACTCGATGTTTAGGTGTTTAAATGTTTAAAAGAAAGACGATGGGTTAATGGATAGTCTTGAGTAGGGATGGATGTTCGGACTTGTATGCATCAGTTGCTTCTTGTCTTTCCTGGTTTTGTTTAACCCTTTCACTCCCCGAGAGAAACCGCGCTACAACTAACCACATGCCTGAGTGTTAGCCTCCTCGTTTGATTCGAAATCCCGTTCTTACCTAGACAAATAGAAAAACTCTTGGAAATTTTTAATCATGTTTCATTCTTGATTGTGTTTAATTGAATGTGAAAGGTGTTTAGACTAGACAAGTGGATCACACACTTTTGGTAATAATAGCGGATTTATACGGAGTTAAAGGTAGATAGAAATAAGTGGAACTAGTTCGGTTGCGAGAGGGTACTATGTTTAGGATACTTGTTCATTACACATCCACGTTGCTTTTGGTTCTGAGGTCCCCGCCTCCACACCTTCCTAAACTTTGATGCGAAATTCTCTTACTTGAGGACAAGCAAAGGATAAGTTTGGGGGAGTTGATAACTTGCATATTTTACACATTTTACCTTAGTTTATGCATTAGAATTCATACATTTAGGTTGCATTTAGTGTCATATAGGTTGCATTTTGGTTTGTTTCGTGTATTTCAGGTTTTGGAGCATAAAGACGGCAAAAATGATGAATTTAAGCCAAAAAGAAGCAAATACACTTGCATCGGCATGTTGTATCGGTTTCTGTTGGCCGATATAGAAGACATAAAGTTTGCCGAAGCTTGTATCGACCAACCATATCGGTTTGGAGTGGCCGATACAAGAGAAAAAGAACCTGAAGATGCATATCGACATGCTGTATCGGTTTGGAGTGGCCGATACAGAGGAAAAGAGGAAGAAGCACTTATATCGACTTGTTGTATCGGCTTGACCTGGCCGATACGAAGGAAACGAAGACGAAGCACGGATATCGACCAGTCTGTATCGGTTTCACTTGACCGATACAGGCTGCGAAAATTAAAAGGAAATCCGGTTTTTATGTTGTAAAAAGGAAAACCAATTTCTAAACCAAATGGGTTTTCCTTTATTTTCTTTGGTTTTTAATATATTAGGGTTTTTTCTATGTGGAGAGAAGGGATTTTCCATCTTTTAGTTTTTGTTTCTCATCGCTTTGTTTCTTTTGCTTTGGACTTGGGAGATTTTCTTGGTGTTTGCTACTTGGCCACCTTTGAATCTTCATCATCATCAATAAGAGATTTCTTTACCCTTTATTCTCTTTGCTTTTGTTTATGCTTATGATATCTTTAAATCTAATTGTTTTGAATTTCAATATGCTTTGTGAGTAGTTCCAAATAGACAATTGGGTTAGGGTAAAAGGGGATTGATTGAACCTAGGATAGATGATTGTCTAAAACTTAATTGATTATAAAACTTTAGTCTTTGGTAACAAACTTAAAGCCTTAATCGAGTTGGCCATTCGATTATTGAACCCGGAAACTTTATGAATCGAGAGATTATAAAGGCTCTCGAACAATTACCTTGGAACCAAGCCTAGCTTAACCGAGAGATCTGTGTTAATAAGCTTGGTGGTTAGAATTGATTTGCTTTTAAAGTTTCTCGACGATTAAACTATCCAAGATATTGTTTTAGTTTAATTGTTGAGAAAAGGATCATTGTCACGAGAGTGGATTGATCTAAAATCGTTTTCAAAACCTTAAAGTATTTTTTTAAAAGACAATTTGAAATCTGAAAGTTTAATCACCCTTTAAAACACCTTAACCTGATTGTTTAGCTTTTAATAAATCTTTCAAAACTCTTAATTCACGTTTTTATTTGTCTGATTTTCGGTTACAAAAACATCAAACAAACAACCCTTTTGATTACACTTAAACTGAGTTCGTTTCACACAAATTCAAATAAATTGTTTGCTCCTGATTTGGTTTGACATCTTAAATACTACATTAAGATATTAGATTAAGCGGGGTAAAATCTCGTTTATCACATACGGGCATGGATATGAGACGAGGTACAAGCAATGTATATTTAAATAGTATATAAGTATATACTTTAAAAATATATATAAAATATAGTATGTATATACATACACTCTCTTGTCTTGTTTTTGGAAAATCTTACATTGTACGTATGCATGTTATATGCATTTACGCACATGTACGTGCTTGTATAAAGTTACACATAATAATGTCTATGTATCATGTGTGATGTGTGCATACTAATTTTCATCTATATATCGCTTACAACTTTTAATTTGAGAGTACATGTATGATAGATCAAAAAACTACTTTTTATCGCAAATATAACAAAAATTATAAGTTATTTTTTTCAAAATCGAGTGTAAATAACTTTATTTTTGTTGACTGATATATTTAACATCTAAACCACAATTAACCAGAAAAAAATAAAACTTAAAACAAATTATCAAAATAATAACGTCAATGTTAAGGGTGGGCCTAAGCCCACTCAGGCCTGGCCCATTCCAGAAGTTACCATAAGAACCCAGTGGGCCCTATTCGGCCCACCGAAGACGAAGCCCAGCCGAAGTCAAAAGCCCATTTGAAGGAAGCATGCGCGACACAGTGACATCGGTACGGACCTGCCAAGACTGACACAGGTGACGTCTGTACGGCGATGCGGTACAATCGACATAGGTAACAGTACGGACCTGCAAGATGCAGAAGTCAGCCGAACGGGCATTAAATGCAGGAGCATGCTCGACACCCGCATTAAATGTAAAGCCGTGTTCGACAAAGCAGCTTTCCGTATGTCGGGCATGCGCCGAAGAGATCCCGCCAAGGAGCAAAATCCCGCCAAAGATCGAAAGTCTTCACTATAAATAGAGGGTTCCGGCTCATAAGCAAGGGATCCAGAATTTTGAGAGAGAATCGATAGAGAGAAACAGCTAGAAATATACACTTTCACTTCAACATTGTATCAAACAATCATTCAATCAATAAACAAACGAACTCCGAGTTCTTAATCATATTTTCTGTTCGGCATTTTATAGTTTCACTTTTGCATTTATCCTTACTTTCACTTCGGCATTATCTGTTCGTCCCCATTATCATTTAACGAGTTTTCCGACCCCATTTCTATAACAATCATCTCAGTTCGGTATCCTACCCGAACCCTGTTTTAACATTTGGCGCCGTCTGAGGGGACACTTCAGGAAAAACTCTCACGCTTACGATAATTCACGAACAGCCCGAAGTCAAGAAAAATATCGACATTTCCAGCTACAATGACAAACCAAACGGAGAACGCTTCACACAGACCAATCTTCCTACAAGCTGCACTAGCCGAAGCACAGACATCGGCGATCCCAGTCGATCACACACCGATAGCCGCAGAATCAGAGCTCCACACACCGACGGCGGTTCGTACAACTCTTGTCGAACCAACCCGCGAACCAAGAGTCACCATAGCCATACCGAGTGCTGGGCCGACACCGGTTGCCGAAGCCAGTCGCAACAACCAGGACGGCCGATCAGAAATCGCCGAACTACTCATCGGCCTAATGGACAAGGTGGAAACCCTCACCAGGTCCACAAACGAGCGGTTCGAGGCGCTCTCGAGCGAAAGATCTCAAAACCCAAGACCAGTTGCCAACTTCTCGCCGAACATTCAGAGAAACTTGTTCGGAGGAACCTCAACAGACGCGACTCAATTCGCAACACAGCAAAATCAGAACCATCAGGTTCTCAGCCCGCTGACAGGACATCTTTACGGGACTCACGACCCGATGTCAATCTACAACACCCCGCAGTTCGCCCACCAAACTGCCGGACCTAACACTCATCAGCGAACCCCGCAGTTCGCCAACCCCCAGGTCGCCGCGAACAACCATCTCTTCCAAGACGCACCAACATTCGCTCAAACGGGGAGGGATTACGAGCTGGAAAGAATGCGCCAAGAGTTGGCCGAGATGAACTCTCGAGTCCACGAAGCGACAAGCGCGACACCTGAGATCGGTCGCGTCCTAAGAGAAGCACAAAATGTCCCCTTCACATCGGACATCACGCGTTTCCGTATTCCGCATCCCGGGAAAATCACTATCCCGAAGTACGACGGGACGAAGGATCCCGTGCAACACGTTACCTCATTCACCATATCGATGGGAAGGGCACAGTTCGCACCCGAACTGAGAGACGCCGGTTACTGTCAGCTCTTCGTCGAAAACCTGACAGGAGGAGCACAACGATGGTTCAACAGGCTCATGCCGAACTCCATCAGGAACTTTCACGAGCTCCAAACCGTCTTCCTCAAACACTACTCCATATACATCCACAAGGAGTTGTCCATCGCCGAGCTCGTGGAAGATGACGCGAGCGGAAGGAGAATCGCTTCGGCTATACGTCGAAAGATTCAAGGAGGTCGCCTCCAAAATAAAAGTGCCCGATGATGTCGCCATCGAAGCACTCGCGCAATGGAGTTTGGACCGAATCCCAATTTTTCCGCGAACTCACGACGAATTTGCCGAAGACCTTGGAAGACGCGTTGCATAAGGCGACGGCGTATATCAAACTGGAGGAAGACATTGCCAGTTTTAAGAAAAAACGAACGGCAAAGACCGTCCAAAAAGAAAAGGAGAAACAAGAAGAACACCGGGAACTGCGACAGCACTACGACGCGGAATACAAAAGCCGACATCCCAGAGTCCACTTAATCGAGGATGTCGAAGAACAGACGGTTTACAATGTCAACCGTCCCGAATATAACCGGACGGGGAACGGTTCGGGATATCCGAACAGAGGGAACTACCAAGAGAGGAGTAGTTCAGGAGGATATCGCAATAGGCCGCAGGGTGACAACCCGAACAGAGGCTCATCGAGCCACCAAAACAATGACCAGCAGGGAAGACACGATGCATCCAAACATTGTAGCTTCCACGGTCAAGACGGCCACTCTAATGAAGAATGCAGGCATCTAAGGAGCCTGCTGATGCGTGAATACATGGCCGGACAGGTCAAACTACCAACGGCGGAAGAGATAAAAGCCGCATACACGTACAACCGAGCCCAACCAGCGGCAAACGGGCAAGCCGAACGAAACCAGACGCGAAACCAAGATCAGTCTGACAAAAGAGAACGGGAAGGGCTACCAGGCCCGCCCAAAGTCGCTCGCAAAAAGATCGGAATGATCATGGGAGGCCTCGTCGACTGCAACGACTCGATCCGGTCAATCAAAAGGGCCGAACGCGGAGCTGTAGCCGCGGTCAAATGGGCACCCACAGCCGAAGTACCGGCAAACGCGGCCAAAGAAATAACCTTCACCGAACGCGACACAACCAGCGTCGCCTTCCCTCACAACGACCCCTTGGTCTTGGAGCTACTCATCGCAGACTGCGAAGTAGCCAAGGTTATGATCGACACCGGTAGCTCGGTCGATCTCATTTTCTACAGCACTCTGCAGCGAATGGAGTTGAAGGATTACACGATCAAGCAGAATCGGAAGCCTTTGACCGCCTTCAATGGCGAAACAACTATGTCACTAGGGACCATCAAACTCCCAGTGCACATCGGAGGAGTGACCAAACTAGTCAAGTTCGACGTCATCGACACTCCGGCCATCTACAACGCCATCATGGGAACTCCATGGATACACGCGATGGAGGCCATCCCGTCAACCTACCATCAATGCCTGAAATTCCCGGGCCCAACGGGAACGGTAACGGTCCGAGGGAACCAACGCATAGCGCGAAGCTGTTTTATCGCCGAACTTAAAATCAGAAAGTCCTGCGCGATAACTCAGCCGGAAGACGAAGAAATGGCCGAAGCCTTTCAGTCAAAGGTAAACATCGCGCCATCCGATCCATCAACATCCACTTCGGCAACACAGTACGAAGAAACAACGAATGAAGAAGCCCCGAAGTTGGACAAGATATTGCAAGTGAACATCGACTTGAGCGATATCACGCGATGTGTCGGCATCGGCGCCAACCTCGAGCAAACGTTGCCGGATAAGCTGATCGAGTTCTTAAAGGAGAACTATAAAACGTTCGCATGGTGTACCGAAGACATGCCTGGCATCGACCCGAACATCACCTGCCACGAACTCAACGTGGACCCAACCTTCAAGCCGATCAAGCGGAAGAGAAGAAAGGCTGGGACCGGAGCGTGCTCAAGGCGTAAACGACGAAGTCGAACGACTCGTAAATGCTGGGTCAATCGACGAAGTAAGATACCCAGACTGGTTGGCCAACCCCGTGGTCGTAAAGAAGAAGAACGGCAAGTGGAGAGTTTGCGTCGACTTCACCGATCTCAACAAAGCTTGTCCGAAAGATAGCTACCCGTTACCCCACATCGACCGAATCGTCGAAGCAACGGCGGGGAACGAACTCTTATCCTTCATGGATGCTTTCTCGGGCTACAATCAGATCATGATGCATGCCGAAGACAGAGAAAAGACTTCGTTCATCACCGATCGGGGTACTTATTGCTATAAGGTCATGCCGTTCGGCCTAAAGAACGCAGGGGCAACTTACCAACGACTGGTGAACCGCATGTTCGCCGACCAACTAGGCGAGACGATGGAAGTATACATCGACGACATGCTGGTCAAGTCATTGGCCGCCAAAGATCACGTTGATCACCTCGCCACCTGCTTCGCAACACACAATCAGTACGGGATGAAGTTGAATCCCGCGAAGTGCACGTTCGGCGTGACTTCGGGCGAATTTCTGGGGTATATTGTCACTCAACGGGGCATCGAAGCAAACCCGAAGCAGATTGCAGCCATCAGGGACCTTCCCTCACCCCGAACAACTAGGGAAGTCCAAAGACTGACAGGAAGAATTGTCGCACTCAACCGGTTCATATCGCGATCTTCGGACAAATGTTTACCCTTCTACCAGCTCCTAAAGGGTAACAAACGCTTCGAGTGGGATGAAAAATGCGAAGAGGCATTCGCACAGCTCAAGGAGTACCTCTCCACATCACCGATCCTCGCCAAGCCAGTCGACCAAGAGACCCTGTACCTCTACATCGCCGTATCAACTTCGGCAGTAAGCAGCGTACTGGTAAAAGAAGACCGCGGTGATCAGCAACCTATCTTCTACACGAGCAAAGCCCTCGACGGTGCGGAAAGCAGATATCCGACCTTGGAGAAGTTAGCTTTGGCAGTAGTCAGTTCGGCCAGAAAGCTTCGACCATATTTCCAGTCCCACTCCATAGTGATCCTCACAAATCAGCCGCTCCGAACCATCCTACACAGTCCAACACAGTCGAGTCGAATCGCCAAGTGGGCAGTCGAACTCAGCGAGTATGACATCGAATACAAGGCACGAACCAGCGCAAAATCACAAGTCCTGGCCGACTTCCTGATCGAACTACCACCAGAGATGACAACGGCATCAGAGAAGAGCACATGGACACTTCACGCCGACGGGTCTTCTAGCCAACATGGATCCGAGCATCGGCATCACGCTCAAGTCGCCAACCGACGAAGTCCTCGAACGATCATTCGGACCGGGCTTCAAGGCCTCCAACAACGAGGCGAGAATACGAGGCAATGATAGCCGGCATGCGCCTCGCGATCGAACTCGGAGCAAAGGAGCTCGACGCATTCTGCGACTCTCAGCTCGTCACCAGCCAGTTCAGCGGCGAGTTCGATGCTAAAAACGAAAGAATGGAGGCATACCTCCAAGTCGTCAATGAACTGGCCAAGAAACTCCAGCACTTCACCATCACCAAAATACCGAGAGCAGAAAACACCTCGGCAGACGCGCTCGCAGCCTTAGCTTCGACTTCAGACCCAACCCTCCGGAGGACGATCCCCATTGAGTGCATCGAGAATCCAAGCATAACCCTTCCAAAAGGCGTATGCATAATCAATCGAGACGTCGAAGAAACGGATGAGTTCGACGAAGACCTCAATACGCCGGACTCACCACTAAGAGAAGACCGTTGCACTCAAAACCCTGAAGGACCAGACGATTGGCGGCGAGAAATCATTCGATATCTGCTGACCGGCGAATTACCCGAAGGAAAGTGGGAAGGCCGAAGACTCAAATGCAGAGCGGCCCGCTACACCCTCCTCGACGACCGCCTCTATCGTTGGAGCGCATCGGGAGCCCTCCTAAGGAGCAGCGGGTAATCATTCTGGAGGACGCGCACTAGTCCTTCAAATGAAAAACCACGGCTTCTATTGGCCGACGATGCAGAAGGACTGCGCCGACTTCGCCCAAAAATGCGAGAAGTGTCAAAGGCACGGAGACTTCATCAACGCTCCGACACAACTTCTGAGTTCGGCAACCGCGCCTTATCCTTTCATGAGATGGGCTATGGACATCGTCGGACCTTTGCCATCGTCAAGACAGAGGAAATACCTCTTGATCGTCACCGATTACTTCACGAAATGGGTAGAAGCGAAGGCATACGCGAAGATCGATGCAACGAAGGTCCAGAACTTCGTCTGGAAATACATCATCTGCCGCCACGGACTCCCATACGAGATCGTCACTGACAACGGAACCCAATTCACGTCGGCTAAATTCGAAGGGTTCTGCGCAAGATGGAACATCCGGCTAAACAAATCAACTCCAAGGTATCCTCAAGGGAACGGACAAGCCGAAGCAACGAACAAGACGATCATAGACGGTATTAAAAAACGACTCGAGGAGAGGAAAGGATTCCGGGCCGACGAACTCGAAGGCGTCCTCTGGTCACACCGAACAAGTCCACGCAGTTCAACGGGGCGAACACCTTTTTCACTTTCCCATGGAATGGAGGCCATGTCTCCTGCCGAAGTCAACGTCCCCGGCATACGCAGAACAATGCTGACCCAGCACCCACTGACGAAGAGAATTTTCTTAACAAAAAAAAAAAAAAAAAAAAAAAAAAAAAAAATATATATATATATATATATAAAAGCCGAACTCACCTCCCAACGACGCAAAATAGATCTTCTCGTCGTCGAAGTACCTCGGTCCACGCGCACCTCCTCCCTTTTAAGGAACCGATCCTTGAACGGCCGATACTCTTGCGGAAAAGGATAAATCGGCGGAGGTTTGACTGCGAAAAAACAAAGGAAAATATGTTAGAAAAAATAATAAAGTATGAAAAGAAGTCGGCTTTCCTACCGATGAATGACGACCATTTGGTCTGGTAAACCCTATCAACATCCAGCACGGATGCCGAGTTCACTCTGACGAAGAAATACTTCTCCCACCAGAGAGGCAACTTCACCGATGTATCCGATGTCAGTTTGAAGCCGGGCTTCCAGCAAATCGACCAGGTCCCAGCCAGGGAGTGGTTCGCACTGATGCGCGTAATCTCCTCGAATAGCCGAAGAGACATCTCAAGACCCATCTCTTCGGCCGCCACGATCGCCGCGACCAGGTTCCGAATGCAGGGAACCGTCAACTGGGAGATAGCCACATCCCTCGCTTCGGCAAAGGAGACGAGAAGACGGGGCAAGGGGAACCACAACCCCGCTTGGGTAAACATATGCTCATACAAGCATATGTAACCTGGGGGGCAGTCCCAAGGCCTCTGGTTCGGCAGCGGAACCATTAGCTCCAACTCTTCGCCACACGCCGCGAAGGAACGTATCCTGCTGAGGGTCCCTTCAAGCCTACTCCTAGACGAAGTGAAAGCATGGACCGGCTTCGGCGTCTTCGGCTTCGTCCTCTTAGGAGCCGTCGGCGTCTTCTCCGCCACAACGGGCCTCACGACACTCCTTGCCGATACTTTGGTTCGCTTCGGAGGAGGACCCATCCGAACAAGATCCTTTGAACCAGCAGAAGACTTCGGCATCCTGGCCGAAGGAAGATCGCTGGCACGATCGATAGCCAAACCTGTCGCAGGAGATAATCTATCGTCACTTCGGCGTAACTGTTCGTTCGGCGCGGACGAACGACCAACCTTTTTCGTGACAGGGCGCGATGTCGAACCAGAAGGAACCGAACTCTTTGATGAAGACATAACTAAACGAAAATTCTAGAGAGAAGGAAGAGAAAAGCTAGAGAGAGAAAGTACCTCAATTTTCGGCGAGAGAATGAAATGAAGAAATGAAGTTGGAAGAGATCATTTTATAGAGAAATATGGGAAGCGAAGAGGCGCCATCGAAGGGCGCGAAACGAACCGTCATCATTACGATGACGTGGCACCCCGTTATTCGCCTAAAAAAAACGGTGCAGCTTCGACGACACGACTCCGGAATACGAAGCGATGGGAACTCATCATTACAATGACGTGGCATCTAGCGATTCGCCAAGGGGCGGCGCGCGCCCCCCAATGTGCCGCCGAAAAACTTTAAATAATTACACAATTTGATGACGTGGCAACCACTAACTTGGCGAAAAATAATGCGCCTACGCGACTCGGCATTCAACAAATCAACGTGGCATCCCCGAAGCGATCAATCGCCGAAGACAATCAAATCGCCGATGGTAACTCCTCGAATGCGCCTAAGGCCGATCTCTTTAGTTCGCCTCTCATAAAAAGCCGAACTGGGGGAGGGACTAATGTTAAGGGTGGGCCTAAGCCCACTCAGGCCTGGCCCATTCCAGAAGTTACCTTAAGAACCCAGTGGGCCCTATTCGGCCCACCGAAGACGAAGCCCAGCCGAAGTCAAAAGCCCATTTGAAGGAAGCATGCGCGACACAGTGACATCGGTACGGACCTGCCAAGACTGACACAGGTGACGTATGTACGGCGATGCGGTACAATCGACGAGAGGTGTCGATACGGACTCGCAAGATGCGAAGTCGACCGAACGGGCATTAAATGCGGAGAGCATGCTCGACACCCGCATTAAATGTAAAGCCGCGTTCGACAAAGCAGCTTTCCGTATGTCGGGCATGCGCCGAAGAGATCCCGCCAAGGAGCAAAATCCCGCCAAAGATCGAAAGTTTTCACTATAAATAGAGGGTTCCGGCTCATAAGCAAGGGATCCGGAATTTTGAGAGAGAATCGATAGAGAGAAACAGCTAGAAATATACACTTTCACTTCAACATTGTATCAAACAATCATTCAATCAATAAACAAACGAACTCCGAGTTCTTAATCATATTTTCTGTTCGGCATTTTATAGTTTCACTTCGGCATTTATCCTTACTTTCACTTCGGCATTATCTGTTCGTCCCCATTATCACTTAACGAGTTTTCCGACCCCATTTCTATAACAATCATCTCAGTTCGGTATCCTACCCGAACCATGTTTTAACAGTCAAAATTAAAAAAAAAATAACAAATAAGATAGACAAAAAACAAAAAGAGTAGCTAGAGACAGAGAAACGAATTAGGTATATATATAGATATAAATAAACAACGTATAAATATAGAAATTAGATATATATATATATGTAGATAGGACATTAAAACACAAAACAATGAATGATGAATGCTAGGGTTCCGGATGCAACGTGATTATGTCTCTAGCCTTTGTGACAGTTCATGATAGGACAACTTTTTTTTTATGTTGTTTCTTCCTCTCTTTTTCTCTTTCTTCACAATTATTTCTATCACCATAAATTAATTACACACTATATATATAACATAATCTCATGCTTTATACACTATAAATATATATAGTACTATACCATAATCTCATGATGTGGCGTGTGGAGACTATGTCAAACTATTTGTATTTGAAATGGTCCAATATTGGGTTTAAACTAAGGAGTGACCACCAAAACGGGTATTAATAGATCATTGAACATATATCATAATATATATATATATATATATATATAGGACAAAAAAGTTATAAACACCGACAATTTGGCAATGTTCATTTTGGACAAAAAAAGTTTATATGATTAATTGTGGTGATAAATTACTACCTAAAGAAAATATCAATTTTTATATATTTGTAATAGTCTCTACGAGACTACGCCTTTTAGTGAATTATTATTCATTAGAATAAATCACACGAAGCTTGCAAATAAAGCTTTCATGATATGTATATATACCATTATATATATCACCATAAAAGGAAAAAAATGCTTACAAAGCTATGGTATTATTTGATTGCTTCTTCACCATAAAAACACAATTACACCATATTACAGTTTCTTCTTGTAATCAGTAGACCGTATAACACATTTAAAAGAGTACATGACTGGTTCGAACATAATGATTATTTTTGTATTAAAATATAATTAAAATTTAAGAAGAAAAGTTCGAGGGTTAAAAAATAGGCTAGTGGCAAAGAAAAAAAGTCATGGAATTAGGAGATTAATTAGTTCAGGGAGACATATTTTTGTTGTCATTTAGCCAACAACAATAGCTTTTTAATTTGTTGGAGTTAATTTGGACATAATTAGGTTTCTCTCTTATATCTAATTTTCTAATCAACATAGTATGTATGTATTTATATTGAAACCAAATACATTTGTTTGTCGTAGACCACCCCTTGATAACTATGGCATTGGTAATGTAATTTGTTTCGAAATTTCACTGCCAAATTGTCTATGCTAACATTTAGAGGGCGAGTCTTATATGTCACTTTTCCAAAAAAAATGATCTGACCTGCCACCCAATGATTTTTATGTCACTTTTTTTTTATATTTCGAAAATATCATATAAAAAAATTCAAAATTCATAAATCTAAACTCTAAACTAATCGAAAAGTCCTGAATTTAGATTTGCGAACCCAATGGATTGAATTTTAATTTCTAAACCCTAAAACTTTTCAAAAAAATATTTTAAAATCGATTTTATAATCATATTTAGATGATTTTATCAAAAACATTAAAAATTTGTTTTTCAATCTTTAAAATATTTTTATAAAATCCGTTAAATTAAATAAAAAATTTTGTCGTTTTCAGATTTTAAAAAATAATTTTTTTGAATGAATTTTTTAATTTTTCAAATCCAAAATAATAAGAGTGACAAATAAACCAAACATTTTTGAGAAATTGGCAAATAAGCAATTGATCCTAACATTTAGTTACTAATTAATTAAATATAGTGATTATTGTCACATGGGTTATACATGCCAATGTTTTTTTTTAATAAAGGTTATATATACATGCCAATGTTATTCCTTTCTTTATCTCTCTATCGAATATGGACCGTACATGTGGCTTTTAATGCTCTCTATGTCTCTATATATGTGTGAAATATTATCATCAACAAAATTAACCCTATGAGAGTTTAATCAAGGCTAGAAATTGTGTTTATAATTGGAATAGAAATTGTCAAAAACACCAATCAATCAAATAAATTATTTACATACTCAAATATATTCAAATTTCATACTACTTATATAAATTACACTTATTCATTTATCCCTATCTATTTATTTATTCTTTTATTAAACTATAATCGTGAGACATTTCTGGATGATCAAAGGATATTTGACATTTTTCTCTTATCCATTTAATTACGATTTTCCACCGGCTCATATTGAAAATTAAGCATATCAAAAAATTATTATCATGTGCACGCAATTTAGATTATTTATAGCTAGTTAAAATACTGCATATTTTAGAAAAAAAAACAATTAAGCAACAAGAGAGTAATTATTTGATCAGAGGTAAATTATAAAGAAAATCTAAAGCAAAAGATGGAGAAAATATAAAATAAAGAAAAAGAAAGAGGAAAGATGAAGAAGTGGGAGCTGCAAAGGCATTGAGACAATCATTGCTGGTGAATGTGGATGGGTGCCCACTTTTTATCTTTTTTATTATTTTATTTCTTTTTTATAAACAAACATTATTTTTTCTATTTTATCTCTCCAATTTTCATACATCTCTCTACTCAAGTAGTGTATCATAATTTTTAATTTACATGTTCGAGTTGGAAAATAATGCAAAGAAAAATAGTATATATTTTACAATAAAATGAAAATTCATATGATAATGCGGTTATTTTGTAGTCAAAGTTAAAGTGGTATATTTATCAATAAAAAGAAGTTCAAATGGCATATTTTTCAAAATATAATACATGAAATGGCATATCACTTGGCCATTTAAAAAGAGAGTCGGAAAATTTGTTTAAACACTAGCTAGTGATAGAGAAATAACTTTTAATTTAATTAGTTTTAATTAATTGTCTAAAAAGAATACACATATCTATTCTAGATTTTGGAGTTGTTACTTAAAAAATAATAATAACGACATATATCAATTTTTTGTTAATGATTGATGGTAAATAAATTCAATCAAATTTAAAAGAAGAAAATGAAAAATAAAAAATGAGAAAATGAGAGAAAAAATAATAATTTTGAGTTGACTAGAAGTAGGGCCAAAGAAAGAGGAGAAGGCTATATGGTCACTGTCTTTAGAGAGTGAATGATGCAGAAGACACGCACGTGGAGTCTGTTTCAACCCCACTGTCTCTCTTATTTATTTTACTCTCATTTTTTATTTTTTTTATTTTAATTTTGTTTTATTAACATTTGTATTTTTACAACCTTAAAAGTATTTAGACAGATAGATTGATTTATATTTTATAAATGGACATCTTAATCATCCAGAAATGTCCCACGAGATTATTAAAACTATTATTGTCATCCTTGCATTTATAGCACGACATGTTTAATTTATAATTTTATAACTTATTTTTAATCTTCTCCAATCAAACCATCTTAAGATATTATATAATTTTATTTATGGATTATCTGAAAACATGAACCTTAAATAGTTAATTTGTAGAACTGATTATTGGCTAACTAGAATGTTGGGATCGTATTTTTGCTGAAAATGTTACATTAAATTAAACTTTGATTAGTCAAATATGTGATTCTAACTTTTTTTTTTTGGTATGAATATGGAGATCAAGGCTCCATTTTTATTGAAAAAATACGAAATTACAATCAAACAGGTGCAGGGTACACACACCCCTCCCTTTCTTCCAACAAGAGGTCATTCACCATTGTTGGAACATTATTTAAAGAATGAAAGCCAAAAGGCAAAGAAAACGCATAGTTAGCCACACCATCGACTAGACGGTTCGACTTCCCTATACACGTGGACAAAACGGACTATCCAAGTCCCTAGAGATAAAGCCTCGGCACAAACGTACCGGGAAAGACGAGGGATGCCTCTCGGTAATCCCGATGCGAAAAAATCCAACCACCACACTCGAGTCTAACTCAACCACCACACGTCTATAACCCAAATTCCAGGCCATATACAAACCGTAGTACACGCCCCAAAGTTCCGCTAAAGTAGCCGAGCAATACCCTATATTAAGACAAAACCCCCCACGCCAAGCACCGAACTCATCCCGAACGACACCTCCTGCGGCTGCTGATCCCGGGTTACCTCGCGAGGCGCCGTCAGTATTAATTTTAATCCATCCGCTTTCCGGTTTCGACCACGCTATCCTCCTCTCCTCGTGCCTATCCCGGGAACTGGTGTCACGCAAAGATCCAAACGCGCGAGAGTTCTCACTAGACAACCTCTTTATAAAACTCACCCGATCAAAACACCTACCTTTCTCACCAAACACATAGCCACATCGCCATTTCCAAGCCCACCAGACCGCTATCGCGAACGTTTGAGCCCAAGTTCCCCCGGACTGAACCTCTTGTCCTCTCAGATTTATGTGTAGCCACTCAAACAAGTTGACACCAAAGAATATGGCTCGTTTACTCTCCGGAACTAGCTTTCTCCATAACCCTACCATTGCTCCACAATCCCGTAAGACATGACTTATGGACTCGGTAGCACTTTTGCACAGTTGGCACATACTCGTCCCACATAGATGTCTTCTATGTCTTTCTTCATTAGTCATAATTGCTCGATGTGTCACCTTCCAAAGGAACAATCTTATTCTTTCTGGTACTTTAAGCCTCCACACTAGGCCAAAGATCTCTCCTAACCCCGGACCAATTATGGGCTCTCTAGTCAAGATCATATACGCTGACTTTACCGAGAACTCGCCACTGTTACTTCCACGCCAAGTCAGCCGATCTCTCGCACCCGTAAACCCATCAAGAACCATGGCGGAGATCTTGAGTTTTGCCTCTTCAGTTAAAACCGGACCCAGCTTTGTCCAGTCCCATCCTTGTCCCTCTTGCCAGAAAAAATTAACCTTTCTATTTAAAAGCTCCTCTGGTATTTGATTCGCCGTAAGTGATAACAACCGATCCTCTCCGAGCCATCGGTCTGTCAAAAAGTCAATTTGTTCCCCGTTTCCTGGAATCCAGCCCAGTCCTTGTGCTACAACCTCTGTTAAACCAAGAACGACACTTCTCCATGTCGTCGACCAAGTCCCTTTTTTGACTAGCCAAGTGACGTCTTGAATATTACCCACTTTGTACTTGGAATACAACACACGTGACCACAAGCTTTCTTTATCCACAAGCAACCTCCAGCCCAACTTTGCAACTAGAGCCATGTTCATATACTTAGCACTCCTAACACCCAATCCTCCTTCTATCTTCGGCCTGCATACTCTGTCCCATGCGACCAAGTGTTGCTTGCTTGATATCAACGTGCCTCCCCAAATGAAACCCCTAACCATTTGATCCAACTTGTTCAAAGTGCTCATTGGAAGCATAATAGAACTCATAGAATGAACCGGGATAGACGATAGAACTGCCTTGGCCAACGTGAGTCTCCCCGCAATGTTAAGGACATTACTCTTCCAGCCCGAGAGCCTAGACGACACACGTTGTAAGATCTCCTCGAAGGTATTTTTATTCACACGTTTGTGGAGTATAGGCATACCCAAATATTTACCTAAATCCCGCGTTGAACTAATTCCACTTTCGCGGCTAATTGACCTCCCAAGGTCCCAGCTCACATTCTCGGAAAAGAAAATTTTGGACTTTTCTAAGCTGATCTTTTGGCCTGAAGCAACACAAAACCTCTCCAAAACACTCCTAACCACTCGTATCTGCGCCACTGAAGCTTCCGCAAATAAAATTAGATCATCAGCAAAGCAAATATGGGAGAGCTTGGGCCCTCCGCGCGATAAAGTTATAGGCCTCCAATCGCCTCTACCAACCGACGAGTCTATTAAGTGACACAGTCTCTCCATGCACAAGACAAACAAATATGGAGACAACGGGTCCCCTTGGCGCAAACCTCTAGCGGGTACAAAGCAATCCGTCTTTTCCCCGTTCCATAGCAGACACATCGAAGGCACTTTAACACACTCCATAATCCAGTGTACCCAACACACCGGCAGCCCTGCCGCATATAATGTATCCTCGAGGAAGTCCCATCGTATTCTATCATAGGCTTTCTCTAGGTCAAGTTTTAAGAGCATCCAACCCTTCTTCCCTTTCTTCTTACGCATTGAGTGAACCGCTTCTTGAACGACGACAATGTTATCTGTACTCATTCTCCCGGGTATAAAGCTAGATTGTGCAGGCCCAACGAGTTTCGAAATCACAACCTTTAGCCGAATTACCAGCATCTTAGTAATGACCTTAAAGATGGTATTACATAGGCTAATTGGCCTAAACTGAGTTATTCTCTCCGGTTTCTCCACTTTGGCCAACAACACCATCAAGACATCATTCGTGCCACTCGGTAGGCTACCAGACTCAAGGAAGTCTAAAGCAAATTTCGTCACCGACTCCCCCACCACATCCCAACTTTGTTGATAAAAGATCGGTTGAAAACCATCCGGCCCAGGAGCCTTAAAGCCTCCCATACATCTCATTGCGTACTCCACCTCCGCGCCGTTGAAACATCTTCCCAGGTTCGCATACTCCATGCGTGACAACGAGCTGAAACCTCCCCTTGGTAATTTCTGCACTACCGTATCTACGTCATCGAGTGAATATAATCTCTTGTAATAGGTCAGCGCCAACTCCTCAAGCTTCTCTGGCTCTTTGACCCACACATTGCTATCATCACGCAGCATCTCTATACGATTCCTCTTTCTTCTTATCACCGTTGACATGTGGAAGAACCTCGTATTCCGCTCCCCCAAAGTAATCCATTTTTCTCGGGACTTTTGAAACCAAATGAGTTCCTCTTGCTCAAGAATAACTTCCAGTTCTTTGGCCAAGTCTTTCTCTTTTTCTAACAGATCATTAGTCGGCTGACCCTCTAACTTATGTTGTACCAACTCCAAGCTTACCACCAAACTCTCTTTCTTTTTCAAAACATCACCAAAGACTTCCTTATTCCACTTCCTTAGTTTATGACTCAATTCCCATAAAGCTTTAGGCGTCTCTATGTCCGGGTTCCATGAACTTTGGAGCATATCTTTAAAACCTTCATGTTTTAGCCAAGCCGCTTCAAAACGAAAAGGTCTTCTCTGCGGGTTACAACGTCTTGGCGGCTCCAACTGAATGTAGAGAGGAGCGTGATCAGATGACAAAAAAGGTAAGTGCAACACAGATGCTTCACACCATTTCAGTCGCGCATGTGGGTTACACAAGACCCGGTCCAGACGCTTGGCCACGAAAATTATATGTAAGTAAATGTGCACATCTTTAATTAGATTCTCATGAAAATTATATGTAAGTAAAATACCACTAAATATGAACTATTTATATATGTTCAATAATCATCACATAAGAAAGGAAACTTCTCCCTCAATATACTTATGTAAAATAATTAAAGAAACAAAAAAAAAATCAATTGTTTTGTCCACATCATCCTGTTAAAATAATTTTCTAAATTTAGTGCTATATCTTTTAACGACAATTGTATATGTCAATGAGATAACACCAATGGTGGAAACAAAGAAAAAGCAATATAAATTTGCCTTTTTTTTACATATACACACCGCACTATATATTTTTATTTATTTACCTTGGTTATAAAGTCATTAAAGAGACACACTAAATAAAGATACAAAATAAATAAAATATATCTGTTTTGTAAAATAAACAGTTGGATTCTATCATGTGGATCTCGTGATCTACCAAAGAGCCACATAATTTAATTACTGTCAATTATAATTCTATCTATTTATTATTTCTGTACTTACAACAAATTATTTTATACGTAACTTCTGAGTTATATTTCTGAATCGCTGAATTTTTCGCAATCTGTGCAATTAAATTTCACGATCATTATGAAGTTAACTAGAAACTGGCGTCACCTTTTTTTAATTATTGTAAATAACAAAAAAAATAGACTGTTCAAATCAAATAGGGTTATACTATTAATCTAAGTATACAAATTCATTTTATTGTACATTAATTTATTTGAAAATTTGCACAAACTAAAGGCCACGTATCCCAATAATTTATTTCCAAAAACAACGAAAAATACTCAAAGAGAATAATTTATAATGTAAATAAAATTCCTAAAATAAAATAAAAAGATATAAAGCACAAGAACAAGAAAATATAAAAGTCTATGCTTTCATATTCATTGCTTTAACCTTCTCTCTCTCTCTCTATCTCTCTTTCACTCACAAAGGAGTTTCATGTCTTCTCTCTCTCTCTAAAAAAACCAAACAAAGATACATCTTAGAGAGAGAAAACAAACCTATGGCTCACATAAAAATCTAAACAAAGAAAGAAAGAGACACTATAGTATAGTCCCACCATACCAAGATGGATCCGGATCCGAACCATCATAGACCAAACTTCCCTCTCCAACTTCTTGATTCTTCTTCTTCCTTAGCAATAATCCCATCAGCTTCGTCATCCGAACCTAACACCGAACCTAACCTAACCAAGAAACCACCACCAAAACGAACCTCAACGAAAGACAGACACACGAAAGTAGAAGGACGCGGACGTAGGATCCGCATGCCAGCCATGTGCGCGGCACGTGTCTTCCAGCTAACACGTGAGCTAGGTCACAAATCAGACGGCGAGACCATAGAGTGGCTTCTCCAACAAGCCGAGCCGGCTGTTATAGCCGCCACGGGGACAGGAACCATACCGGCTAACTTCACTTCACTTAACATCTCATTACGTAGCTCGAGATCTTCTTTGTCTTCTGCTCATCTACGCACTACGCCTAGTAGCTATTACTTTCATACACCAATGATGAATCATTATCAACATCATCATAATAATAATAATAATAATAATAATAATCTTCAAGTGCGTCTCAAGAATGAGTCTTCTTCTTCTTCTTCTACTACTTCTTGTTCTTCTTCTTCGTCTTCTTCTTCGATGTTGTTGTTGGATCATCATAGCAATATGGGGAACTATTTGGTTCAATCAACGGCTGGATCTTTGCCTACTAGTCAAAATCCTAGTACGGCACCGTTTTGGAGTAGTAGTGGTGGTGGTGATACGCAGAATCTATGGGCGTTTAATATGAATCCACATCATCATAGTGCTAATGATGTTTATAATACTAGTGGTGGAGGAGGAGGTGGTGGTGTGCATTTGATGAATTTTGCGGCTCCTATAGCTTTGTTTTCAGGACAACCTTTGGCTAGTGGTGGTTATGGTGGTGGTGGTGGAGAACATAACCATTATGGTGTTTTAGCGGCTTTGAACGGTGCGTACCGGCCGGTTCAAGAGACGGGGAGCCAGCAAAACCGGGAGGGAGATCATCATAACCATCAAGAAGATGGTCATGATCATGATGACTCCTAAGGCAAAAACATACATGAACACTACAAAGATATGTGAGATTTATTTTTTTGTTTGTTTTCTTTGTTGTTTTTTAACAAGCGTGTTTTTTTGCAATTTATTTTTATTTCGTATGTTTTTTGTATTAAATTTAATATTCTATAAGCTAAGAAATCGGATTTCATTCTTCTTTTGATTAATGTATTAAGTAAGGACGTGATTATTTTTAAATATTGGTTAGTATTTTGTTTTTTGCAACCATATATATGCTTTGATTTTGTATTTTTTTTGTTGGTTTCCAGAGGTTTTGGCCTCAAGTAGTATTATTCATGTGAAATGTTTTTTCTGTGTACTCTGATAGTTTTATAATTTGAAACACTACTATACTTAATTATGTTTCTTGAAACGAGTTTTATATATAGTCAATAAAACATTTATCGTGCCATTTTGTTGCTTGATTACTTCGACGACATTATCTCAAAGAGGTCCATATATGTATATATATATATATAAAAGCATTGTGAACTTATATATTCTTGTTATATATAATCTACTATTTTCGCATCCTGTTATGGTCAGTTTTGACTAGTCTATTATCATCGCTGTTTGATAATAAATACACCAATTATATAAGATGTTAATATATATAGTAATATAACCATTTGGTTCAAAGCATTAAAATGTGACTATTTTGATTATTAAGTGTGTTGACAAGGGGATATATGTAGATATATATATTATATGTATATATATGATATATATACCACATTATTAATGTCAATAGGTTTTCTATTGCATAGTTTTGGGGGGTACGTCTAGTTTATCATAGCCTTGCAGCAATTTTTAAGGCATTTACTTTGGTGAATAGTCTTGTAAGTTCTATGATAGAGCGGATAATATGTATATACAAGAATTATATATCAAAAATATTTATATTTCGGGACTTAAGTTTGGTGTTACATTTTAGAGTCTCTGATTTAACAATCTTTGGATCCATGAAACTCATCATCATCGCTTGATCTTGTATTTGTAAAATTTGTTGCCTTGGTGGATGATTTGTAGGCTATACAATGGATATATACATGATGAAGTAAAATGCAATAAAATACAAAAATATAAATAACATGCGTAATTGTAATTTATAACTATAACGCTGCATCTTGTGTCGGTAGATATTGTTAGATTTAATTTAATTATTATGTTTATACATGGTATAACCATGCATGTGTGTATATAGACAAACGAATGTGTTGACCTATAAGTTATACATATGTTATTTTAATAAGCTGGGAAAACAAATATTACATTTAAGTATCATTTTAAAGTTTTTTTAGTGATTCTATGAATTTAAATGTATAATTAACCTCCATAATATGTCAATGCACTAAACTATATATTCGAGTTAATAATAGATAGAAAATATATACACCCATCACCGATGATCTCGTGAATAATCTTTGTTATATATGTATATTATTTGTTTACATATAATACTTTATCAATAAACAATAAGATATGAGCCATGACCGATCATTGTGTTTATGTCGGCGTTTTATTTTATAACAAAAATAAATCTTCTGAAAAAAAGAAAAAGGGCACAGGTAGCTAGTATATAATCTGGCATTACCCAATATGTCTAAAAAAATAAATAAAAAATGTTTATATATCTAAAGTATGATTATATTATTGATGTATTTATGGATCTACGTACGTAGTTATAATATATTGATGCGATATAATCTCTTATGGAGTGTATTCATGTGGATTATTTGTTTTTTGATCTGGAAAAGATTAGATGGTCATGATTTCATCACTTGCTTCATTACTTTGTTAAATCAAAGCTTCACTTATACAATCATTAGTCCTCTTCACTATAATAAGCATTTATATTATTTTCTAAAATAGCTAATGATCAAGGAAATATAGTAAGGGAACAAATACAAGTATTTACTAATCCTAGTTTCTAACACAAAAAGTCTTTTTGTTTGCACAATGACATACTAATATGTTTTTTTTTTTGTGTGAAGACATGTATGGTTTAAGAAAAAAATTAATTAGATAATCTGAAAAAAAAAATCATTAGGCCGATTTTGAATGTTGTTAATAAGTATAGACTTTATAAAGTATATATGGGCTTAATAAGGCCCATTAAGTATTAATGAATCTGAGAAAAGGGCTTTGTTAATGATATTTCGGTGCCTCTTTTTTCGTGCTAAAACACCATTTTTTTATAATTTTATTTTTTTTATTACATCTTTATAATTTTATTTATCACCATTATTTTTGGTTTTAAAGTAAAACAAAAATGAAAGGAGTGGTCCAAGGTAAAACCTGGCCTCCACTTTAGAGAGAGAGAAAGGAGAAGTGAAGAAACTTGAAAATTACAAAAAAATGCCTTCACATTCATCAGGAGATGATAATGTTCTTCAAGTTCTCATCAAGAATTTTGATGTCCTTGCTCTGTATGTTTCTCTCTTTAAAAATCCCTATTTTGGTCTGATATTTTGTGTGGTTAATTACATCTTATCTTGTTTCTTTATAGTTTAACTACACTGTCTATGAATTTTTAACTGATTTATTGAGTTTTTTTAATTTATTTTAATTTTACTTGAAAGTTAAAACTTACTTTGTGTTTTTTTTGCTTATTATGCAGGCCATTGGTTGCTCTTGTCTACCCTCTGTAAGTGAAAACTCTTGTCTCCATATATTTTGTGTTCTTGATAGATCTAATTTTTTTTTTAAAAGTCCTATAAATCATTTTTATGGTAATAATTTTTTGTTCAGATTTATATAATTTTTTTTTTGAAAATTTCTTAATGTGTCAATAAACTTAAAATGGTTTTTTTGGATCATATGCACATAAAAAAAAAATATTCTGTTTGAATTAATACTTATGTTAAAAAATAAATAAAAATTGAACAGATATGCATCAGTGAAAGCAATAGAGACAAAATCATTAGCAGAAGATGAACAATGGCTTACTTATTGGGTTCTCTATGCACTAATCTCTCTCTTTGAACTCATTTTCTCCAAACTTCTTGAATGGTTAGTCAAAATTATTTATTTAATAATAAAACTTACTCCACAAAGCTTTGTTACATGTAATAAATCATGTTTTTATATATATATATATATATTTGTGGTAATTATAAATTTTATAAATAGGTTTCCAATATGGCCATTTGTGAAGCTAGTGTGTATATGTTGGCTAGTGTTACCACAATTTAATGGAGCACAACATGTCTATAGACATTTCATAAGACCATTTTACATGAACCCACAAAGAGCTTCTACTAATATTTGGTATGTTCCTAAGAAGAAATTCAATATCTTCCCTAAGCGCGACGAAGACGATATCTTAACCGCTGCTGAAAAATACATGGACCAACATGGCACACAAGCTTTTGAAAGAATGATCGTTAGGGTATAATCTCAAATTCACATAAAACACATCTACATTATTATATAATATATATAATATAATGTATATGTTTAATGAAAATGAATGTTTTTTTTTGTGACATATGTAGAAGGATAGTTATGAAAGAGGAGGAAGGAGAGGAGGAGGAAGTAATAATTACATGATATTTGATGATGATTATAGGTACTAAAAAGTTTAATGTGGTTTTGATTAGTCTATGATCTTAAACATGTTTGGTTAAATTTTTAGTTTACAAGCTAGTTTGTGTGACTATTGTCTTCTGTTTGGGTTTTAATAGTTATCATGTTTATGTAGTGACTATTGTCTTCATATCATTTTGGTTCAATTATGTTATTAGTGTATGTGTATGTAACAATAAAAGTATGCATCTATTTTTTAGTGTGAAAAGAACATAACAAATTTTCTCACATACTTTTAAGTCACACTTGTAGGGCCCATCTTTGTCGTTGTTCCGTATATATCCATTTATTATCTTTAATGGGCCTACCTTTAATATAATGGGCCGGGCTTAAACAAAAAGATTAATTTAAAATAATAGTACTGTAGATTGCTGACGTGTCATAATGTAAAAAAAGCTTAGAGATAATTCAAATGCGACGGGAAAAAAAAATCAAATTCTCAAATCACGAAGAGCCTCTCAAAAATCAAAATTCTCGCTAATCTCCGGCGATTTACGGTGCTGCTTCTACGATTCCGGCGAGGATTTTATTTTAATTCGCATTTGACGCTAATCCCCGAGATTCTAACTCCGATATCCACCGTCGTGTCCTGTGGCGTTTTTTTTTTTTTTGAATTTTTTTTGTTCTCCGTATCTGAACGGTGATAGGATTAGCTAGCTAGGGTTTCTCCGATATTCGTGAAGAGGTTGTTAAGGGATCTCTAGAGTTATTTTATTTTGGTTAATGTATGTACATTTTTAGATTTGAGATTTTGGGGATTTTTGGTTTTTTTTAGGGAAGCTTAATTATTTATACAATGGGTTAGATAAGGAATGGGTAGGACTTGTTTTTGATGTAAACCTTTTCTAATGAATTTTGAGTGATGTTAAACGATTTCGTTGAGAATGATTCGAAAGTTTATTAGCTTGTTTCGGGTTAAGCTGCTACAATGGCTGATTCCTTCAGGATTAGTCTCGCTGATAGAGACGTTGAACAGGTTACTTTACTATATACTATACTCCTTTATTGTTATATTAGAAGAAACTTTCCTTTAGCTTTGTATGGAACTATTGAAAAAAATCGATTCTTTATATGCTTAGAAACTCAGAAACAGATAGAAGAACTATGATTTTGATGAGTTATTTGTGTTTTATATGTTCAAGTCATTGAAAGTTTATGTTTTTTTTTATTTACTTGTTGAATTCACTCAGGCTGTTACGTCGCTTAAGAAAGGGTCTTACTTGCTTAAATACGGACGCAGAGGGAAGCCCAAGTTTTGTCCATTTCAGCTCTCAAGTGTAAGATTTCTTTGACAACATATTTGCTTGTTATTTCTTCCAATGATTCTGAAATAGGTGAGCAAGAGAGAGAGAGAGAGAGAGAGAGAGAGAGAGAGAGAGAGAGAGAGTAGTCCTTGTATTCTTCTTCTTTTTCTCATTAATGTTACATGTGAATTATCGTAGGACGAGTCTACATTAGTATGGTACTCTGGAAAAGAAGAGAAGCAGATTAAGCTGAGTCAAGTCCTGAGAATTGTTCCTGGACAGCGCACGGTGAGTTCACAAACAAATATATCTCCCTTACATAGCGTCAGAAATTTGTTTTAGCAACTAAGTAAGATGGTCTCGTGTATGGTTAGCATCATTACATATTATCATGCTTATTTATTTTCCTTCTCTTCTCTATGTTTTTACTTGTTGTTAACCAACTCTTACACTCAGCGGCTTAAGTTTGTTTCAGGCTACATTTAAGAGATATCCACGCCCGGAGAAAGAGTATCAGTCATTTTCGCTTATATGTCCTGACAGGTCCTTGGATTTGGTGAGTTTTTCCTGATATCTTAGTGAGCAATACCATTTTTCAATTGTCGAATAGTATTTGAAGAATGAATATTCATCTTGACATTAGTGATGATATTTTGGGCAGATATGTAAAGACAAGGATGAAGCAGAAGTTTGGGTTGTTGGTCTGAAGGCGTTGATTACTCGTGTAAAAGTCTCCAAATGGAAAAATATTAAACCTGAGATCACTTCAGCGGAATGTCCAACACCTCACGCACGAAGAGTGTCTCCATTTGTAACAATTCTTGTGAGTAACACCATCTTTGTCGATTTTAGGAATATTGTACAACCACCTTATATTTTGCATCATCATACAGGATCAAGTTATTCAGCCTTCTACTGAGACCTCTACACATAATCGGTTAGGAAAAGTCTTCACCGACATTGTCTCAATAACTGCACCAGTTAGTAACAATCAGACAGAAGCCAACCATACCAACTTTTTCTCTCCATTTACTCAGCCAAATGTTGAAAATTCAAACTCACGGTTCTCGACCAGTGACCCTGTTCGGATAAGTCTATCAAGCGCTGTGAGCACATCTAGCCATGGTTCATTGCACGAAGACTTTGATGCCCTGGGTGATGTTTTCTTCTGGGGTGAAGCTATAAGCGACGGTGTACTGAGCGGTACTGGAAAGTCATTAAATTCCACTACAGAGGATGCACTCTTGCCAAAAACATTAGAATCAACAATAGTTCTCGATGCTCAAAACATCGCGTGTGGTAGGTGTCATGCGGTTTTAATTACAAAACAAGGAGAGATTTTTAGCTGGGGCGAGGGAACAGGTGGTAAGCTAGGGCATGGTTTAGAAAAAGACGCTCATCAACCAAAGTTCATTAGTAGTGTCAGAGGAATAGGTTTCAAATCTTTAGCGTGCGGAGATTTCCATACATGTGCTGTTACTCAATCTGGTGATCTTTACAGTTGGGGAGATGGCACTCATAATGCCGATTTGCTTGGACACGGGAGTGAATCAAGCTGCTGGGTTCCCAAGATAGTGGCCGGTGTCTTACAAGGAATGCATGTATCAAATGTAGCTTGCGGTCCTTGGCATACAGCAGTAGTTGCATCATCAGGACAATTGTTTACATTTGGAGATGGATCTTTCGGTGCTTTGGGTCATGGAGACCGGATAAGCTCTAGTGTTCCACGCCAAGTTGAAAGCTTAAGTGAATTAAGAGTACTTAAAGTAGCTTGTGGTGTTTGGCACACAGCTGCAGTGGTAGAAGTGAGTAATGAAGCATCTGATGCAGAGATTTGCTCTTCGTCCGGGCAACTATTCACATGGGGCGATGGTGAGAAAGGTCAGCTTGGTCATGGTGAAGATGATGCAAAACTGCTTCCCGAATGTGTAGTTTCGTTGACAAACGAAAATATCTGCCAAGTTGCTTGCGGACATTGCCTCACGGTTTGTCTTACATCAAAAGGACATGTGTATACAATGGGTAACACAGTTTATGGCCAGCTTGGGAATCCTACAGCTAAGGGATTGTTTCCTGCACGTGTTGAAGGAGACATAGTAGAGACTTCTGTAGAGGAGATAGCGTGTGGCTCTTATCATGTTGCAGTGTTGACATCTAAATCAGAAATTTACACATGGGGCAAAGGACTAAATGGTCAGCTAGGCCATGGAACCGTTGAGAACAAAATGGAACCCGTGCTTGTGGGCTTCATGAGAGAAAAGCAAGTGCGAGCTATAACATGTGGATCCAACTTTACTGCTGTGATTTGTGTTCACAAATGGGTACCTGGCTCTGAGCATTCGCTCTGCGCTGGTTGTCGCAATCCATTCAATTTCAGAAGAAAACGACACAACTGTTACAATTGCGGTTTGATATTCTGTAAAGTATGCAGCAGTAGGAAGTCTTTGAGAGCTGCTCTTGCTCCCGATATGAACAAACCGTACCGAGTGTGTTATGGATGTTTCACAAAGCTGAAAAAGTCGAGAGAACTATGTCCTTCTCCGCCTACTCCACGGACCAGAAACTTCTTGAATATGCGGAGATCAACTGATATCTCAGAAAGAAGCAGCTTAACTCAAAAACTCATCTCAGCGCGCGGCAGAATATCTTCTGCTGACTCTTTATTGCATTACGGCGAAGGAAGGCACAACAAAAGAGATTTGAAACCGGAAGTAGATAACCGTAATATCTTCCCTTTCATGAATGGCCGTTTACAGCCTGTTGGATCAACAGATTTCCCTAGAATCCCGAAGAATACTTCTGGTTCAAGACTAAGCTCTCTCACAGCTTCTCCAGTTTCGGTAAAATCAACTAGTCCGCGTCCATCTTATGAAGTAACAGCTGAGGAATCCAAACAAATCAAAGACGGTTTTAGTCGAGATATGGCAGGTCTTAAGGAGGAGGTATGCATCTCTTAACTATTCATCGACGATTTTCATCTATAGATCACATCAACACAAATATGTCAATATCCACTAAACATTGAAGGTACAACAACTTACTTCAAAGACACATCAACTCGAAGAGGAACTCGAAAAAACAAAGAGACAGTTAAAAGTGGTCACAGCAATGGCGGCAGACGAAGCAGAGGAAAACAGAACAGCAAAGGAGGTTATTAGATCTCTGACCACTCAGGTTTAAACAAACATTCTCCAAAACTCAATTACATTTGTCTCACTTCTTTGGTCTCTTAGATTTCACTAACAATGGTTTTTGTAGTTGAAGGAAGTAGTGGCTCAAAGAGCACATCAAAAAGATGAAACTAGGACCAACTCAAAACACAAAGACAAAGAAGCACCAGAGAATCAAACTCAGACAAGTAACCAAACACATATAAGAAGCATGGTCTCTCATGATAATAATCAACCCGAGAACAGCTTAGCGAGTAAGAGTTTCGCGAACGGGCATAGGAGACATAACGAGAAAGCAGAGAAGGTCGTGCAGGACGAGCCAGGAGTGTATTTAACGTTGTCGGCTTTACCTGGTGGTGGTAATGAACTCAAGCGTGTCCGGTTCAGGTATATGAAGATGAATATGCTTCTTATTGTCTAATTACATATAGATAATGATAATTTAAAAATTTTGTGTAGCCGGAAACAGTTTACTGAAGAACAAGCAGAGAAGTGGTGGGGTGAAAATGGAAGTAAAGTGTGTGAACGTCACAACATTCTTGTTTCTTAGGATCTCTTTTTCACTTCAACATACATAACATATCTAGAGAGACTAATAAGCTTAACAAAATATTAGTGACAGAGAATTTATAAAGAAAAGAAACATGATTACATATTTTGTTTTGTTTTATGTTATATTGTAAGTAATGTAAGTATTGACATATGTATAGTGATGACTTCTGCTAACGAAATATGTATAGTGATGACTTCTGCTAATGTTGTAACTTTAAGAAGGTTTGTTAACAGTTTTTGAATGTTTCTCTTTTGACAAAAGCTGCAAAATTGGTAAAGCAAAACAATTACAAATCCCATCAAAGAGTGTCTCTTAACTACACAGACAGACACTCACAGCTTCAACTACTAGTATGTTTTGCTCCATGCTATTCCAACGGGTTTTCAATTTTTGTACACAAATACGCGCACATCTTCACAAGTCACATGTTTAGCTGCAGCTACTTCACTGTATTTGTCTCATGAGTCCTGCCGGGTGCGACTAGACAGGCACACGCTTGCCCCGGTACTTGTCAAAGAACTATGCATCACACAAAATCAAACACATTAAGTCAAGAACTCGCGTGATATGCAACATAGTGTTAGTTAAAGTTGATTGATGGCAACTAAGAAAACACTTAGCCATGCAAACTCTAGATCATCATAGACAGAACACAGTATTTTAACTTTGCGGTCTAAAAGTATCACAGAGAAGTTTTTTCGCACCTAAGTTCTGCCTATCATGTTCTGGTTTCTTGAGATAATTGAAAAAAGGACACGTACCGATCTTATATAAGGTTGTTGAATGATCCAACCGAGAACGGGTATCTTTTGTACGAAAACCGCCAAGGTTGGCCAGAAGCCACTGAAATAAGAAAAATGGTGTTTGGTAACTTTAACTATCTATATGGTTCCATATGTAAACAAAAAGTTAAAACGGACCTGAAGAGTACAAAAAAGCCATAGGTCTCCATCATCATTCCAAGGATAGGCCATCCGATGACTACAAAGAAGAAGCCGATCCCAAAAGATATCGTTCCCTGAGTGGATAATACAGAAAAAATTACGTATAACACCGAGTCTAACTTCACTGAGCCATAAGGTAGAGAAATACGGAACCTTATAATTTTGACGCTTCATGAAAAACTGCATTGTAGACTTGAGACCAATGGTTAGACTAACCCCTGAGATGAAAAGAATCTAAAACAAGACCATAAAAAAACAGTAAAAAGAGTGTGTTCAATAAAAAGTTGGGGGAAACGAGTAAAGAAACAGTTAACATATCCAAGGGACTTTACATTTCCCATGGCAAGTAATCCTTTATCAAAGACAAAGACTACTCCGAGAAATGTGAAAAACGCGCCAAAACCCGTTAGTCCTAACCCAATTTCTGTTTCAAAAAACCACATAACAAAACAATTCAGAATCCACACAAGTTCATGATAATATACATATAGAAATCAGAATGTAGACATACTTTTCCGGTCATTCATTTCGAAAGACATCATGGTTAAAGATTTGTCTTCTTCTTTAACCTCTATCCACTGCCTCAAGTAGAAATTTCAGGACAACATTAGTGGCTTATTACATATGCATTTACATATCACACAGAGATTTAAAAACCCTTGAATCTATTTTGATGCTAATCAATTTTTTAATTGACAAGAAACAATAATAAAGAGAAATTCCTTAGAATACCATCAAATTAAGTTTTTGTTTTAAAAATACCATCACAAAGTTTTTTATAACAAAAATACCATTAAAATGTTTTTTATAACAAAAATACCATCAAAAAGTAGTACTTTACAAAAATACCACAAATACAAAAAACGAGTTTTAACACTTTTAGATTTTAAATTTTTTCATTTGCGTTCGCTATATAGTGTTTAAGGTATAGTTTTGAAGGGGTAGGGTATAGTTTTTTGAAGGTTTTGGGTGTAATTTTGAAAATTTAAGATTTGTGATATTTACGAGAAAAAACTTTTTAATGGTTTTTGTAAAACTTTCGAAAATCTGTGCTAATTGTGTTAAAAAAACATTTTTTAGTGGTATTCATAAGAATTGCCCAACAATAAATCATACAGTCCAAAAAATCTAGTGCAATATTATGAGTTCATAATAATACTAATCCATGACTCTAATGAAACCTCTACATTGCTTAGAGCCTTTAATCTGTAAACAAATGCATATAAATTAGATTAAAAAATTATCAAAAATAGGCTTGAAAGAGTCTCTATGTAGTTTTCCATTGAAACAGAGATTTATTCATAAGGCACTAGAAATTCGGATTCAATGACACATAAGATGATAGCTTAAAATCTAAGAATGAAACGGAATCGTACGGACGATTGGTCTTAACACAGAATCAATAGAGAGAGAGAATATTGATCATCAGAAATCAGCCAACATACCTCAGAATCCTCTCAATTGCGTTCACGGCGAGGAACGGTGGGGCACGGCGAGGCAAAACAACTTTTGGGAGCGAGACCTAAAGGATCTTTGAAGAAAGGTAAAATTAATTGTGTTTATTTATTTATTGGGCTTTTATTTTAGCCTTTTTATCCAATTTCTTTAAAAGGCCCATTTTCAGACAAAAGGCCCATTTGCAGATAAAAGGCCCATTGTATCTTACTGTCAACTTTCGAACTCGTTACACGCGCGCAAGATAAAAGCGCGTGAGTGTTACTCTTTCTCTATCTTCTTGTCTAAATTCATCAGAAAAATCAGCGATCAATCCAAACTTTTATCTTTCTCCTAAGCCCATTTTTTCTCTTATCATTCCCTTCTTCCAAAACATCCTTAAATCCCGACAACATCTTCTTCTTCTTCTCCACAAAGGTTCAATAACACTTACTTGCTCTGTTTCTATCTTCGTCGTAAAGCTTTCATCTTTGCTTTCATTAGTCAGTACATAGATCTAACCTTTGAATTTCCTGATCGCAGATTCAATGGCTACACCGATATTCAACGCCTCTTGTAGCTTCACATCGATCAAAGGAACAGACTTTAAGAGCTATTTCGGTCTTAATTCGACTAAGAGCAAAACCCAGATCGGTTCTCTTCCGATTTCAAATCTTAGCCGCAATCGGTCTCTTGTCGTAAGAGCAAGTGAATCTAGCAACGGACAAGCTAAGAAGCTTGGAAGAAGCGACGCAGAGTGTGAAGCCGACGTTGCTGCAGGAATCGTCCCTGAATCACCTCCGGTTCCACCTAAACCGGTTTCTCCGGCCAGTACGCCGGTTATTAAGCCTCTTGTGAGTATCGCAATCCCCTTTTAGAGATGATTCTGACATTACCCTTTTGCTTACTTTGTTCATTACATTGTTTGTGTAATGAAAACGGTTATGTTTTAGCTGTAAAAAGGTTGAATCTTGAAGAGTTTTTTTTATTGTTTCTCTTTGTTGATGTTAACTTTTATATGCTTTTATCAGAATCTAAGCAGACGCCCACGGCGAAACCGCGCTTCACCTGTTGCGAGAGCAGCTTTCCAAGAAACTAACCTCTCCCCTGCAAATTTTGTATACCCACTTTTCATTCACGAAGGTTTGGTTACTTTCGGTTTTCGTCTTACTTGAATGTTTCTCGCTTGTCTCTGTTGTTTTTAAGAAGTATAATGTGTGTTTTGGTGACTTATAGGTGAAGAGGACACGCCTATTGGAGCTATGCCCGGTTGTTACAGGCTTGGATGGAGACACGGACTCGTACAAGAGGTTGGATTTGTGTTATGATTTGGTATATTTGAGAGCCGCCTTGTTACATGATATTTTTCTGTTTTTTCTTATCCAACCAGGTCGCAAAGGCTCGAGCTGTTGGTGTCAACAGTATCGTGTTGTTTCCTAAAGTTCCCGAGGCTTTAAAGGTTTATTTCACAATCCTCTCCTATTTTGTAGTATATTGTATGTTCTCGAGTTGTGTATCGAAATATTTTGGTTTTTGGATTCTGTTTTGTAGAATCCAACAGGGGATGAGTCATACAATGACAATGGTCTTGTGCCTCGAACAATCCGTCTTCTCAAAGATAAATATCCTGATCTTGTAAGACCCGTAAACCCGAGTTTGTTAGATATAACACGAGATGAAAATAGACTAATATCGATAAGGGTTCTGTCTCTTCTGATAGATTATATACACTGATGTTGCTTTGGATCCGTATTCATCTGATGGCCACGATGGTATAGTCAGAGAAGATGGTAAGCTTTCGATAACAAATTTCATTTCTGTTACGTGTAGATTCGTGTAACGATTAACATTATTTAAAATCTCTAATAGGCGTGATAATGAACGATGAAACGGTTCACCAGTTGTGTAAGCAAGCTGTTTCTCAAGTAAGTGTTTTTCAATATTCAAAAAATATTATAGATTGTTTCCTAGTAATGAGAAATGCTCTCTCTCTCTCTCTAGGCCCGAGCTGGAGCGGATGTTGTTAGTCCAAGTGACATGATGGATGGCCGAGTAGGCGCTATTCGTGCAGCTCTTGACGCTGAAGGGTTTCAAAACGTCTCCATCATGTCTTACACTGCCAAGTAATACTCAAAAAACAATTTTTTCGACCTTTCAATAGACGTTTTTCTTGTTTCTTCTTTCTAAGTTCGTGTGCCACAATAGGTATGCAAGTTCGTTCTACGGTCCTTTCCGTGAAGCTTTGGAATCAAACCCACGTTTTGGAGATAAAAAGACGTAAATTCCAATAAACCCGCTAGTGAAAAAGTTCAGATATTTTTTTACTTTCTTGTGTTAGTAGTAACTAACTTTTTGGTAAACTTTGAACAATAGTTATCAGATGAACCCTGCAAATTACAGAGAGGCTTTGATAGAAGCGCGCGAAGACGAGGCAGAAGGAGCCGACATTCTTTTGGTGAAACCGGGTCTTCCTTATTTGGACATTATAAGGCTTCTCAGGGACAAATCTTCTTTGCCTATTGCTGCTTACCAAGTAAGTACTCAAGCTTTTCCTTATACTCTTTGGTCTTTAGCCTTTTGTGTTGGTTTTGATCTCTCTTTATGTGTATTTTCTTTCAAGGTTTCGGGAGAGTATTCGATGATCAAAGCAGGAGGAGTGTTGAAGATGATCGACGAGGAGAAAGTGATGATGGAGTCACTCATGTGTTTACGTCGCGCTGGTGCTGATATTATCCTTACATACTTTGCTCTTCAAGCTGCTACTTGCTTATGCGGCGAGAAGCGGTAATAGAAGAGACAGAGAGACAGAGATTGTTTAGTAACTTTGGTCTTTTTGTGTGTTGTATCTTTAATCTACTATTATGTGTTACCTTAGTTTTTAACCTTGATGTGTTCATCATTTGTTTCAATGATTTTGAGTTTTTGAAAGTGGCTCTTTATAATAACTAGGAAAGATTCCGCGTTGCGCGGAATATTTGCTATTTATTATAGTAATTTTAAATAATTTTACATTGAATTTACGGGTGTTTTGGTTTGTTTTATGAAGTTTATTATTTTTGTAATAGATATATGGTTTAACTTTAGATATTTTTCATCTATTTTATATTTTAAACTAATGAAAATGATTTTGTTTACGAACAACTTCTATTTGCATGTTTTAGTTTATTCTCAAACGTATGTTGTTTTAACTCGTCAATTAATTTGGATCATATTTGTTTTGTATTCTCTATAACGTTATTGAATTATTTGTATATGTAATTGTTTGTTTTGCATGAGGTTTTGTTTTCTTCGTAATTTTTTTAAGTTTATTTCATATATTTATTTGGTACAAACATTTAGATTTAGAAAGTATGTATATATGGAGTTTTTTCATCCCAAATTATAGTTATTTAAACTTTTATAAATTTATAATTATTTTATTTTTAAAATATTCTCTCTCTCACCCATTTTTTAAATGTTTTAGGTCTTTTGATTTGTTCCATTTTATTTGATTTTCACAAGTTTCTATGGGTATTTTGAGAATCACAAAACTACACCATTTGAATTACATTTCACAAAACTACACCATTTCATAATTACTTCACATAACTACACATAAACACTCAAAATTAAATCCAAATAAACCCTACCCACACAATCCTACCCCCTTAATACTATACCCTAAACACTAATTAGCGAACCCAAATGAAAATATTTTAATTTTGGTAATTTTTTGAAGGGTACATCAAGCTTTTAAAATTTTGATAGGGTGTAGTTTTGTGAAAATATTGAATTAGGTGTAGTTTTGTGAAAGGAAGGTTGAAAGGGTGTAGTTTTGTGAATTTCTCTTTATTTATTAACTATAGTATGACCACTAATATTATGTAGTCTTAATTTTTAATTGTTTTGAATAAATGTTAAACATCATTTATAACTTTTAAATTTTGTGCTTTTAGATAAAAAAAATTTAGATAATGGGACATATGTAATATATTCCAAAAAATTAGTATAAGAGATAAAAAAAATTTATATATTTTCATTTTAGTTTATTAATATTGAATGAGTTTTATAAATATTGAATGAGTTTTCTTAAATGATTTTTTAATTGAATTATTTTTATTATTTATGTTGATGATGTGGATGCCTTAGATTGAGAGAGTATTTTGTTATTATATAATAGATGGAGTTTTTTTCATCCCAAATTATAGTTATTTAAACTTTTAAAATATTTTAGGTCTTTTGATTTGTTCTATTTTATTTGATTTTCACAAGTTTCTATGGGTATTTTTTATTTATTAACTATAGTATGACCACTAATATTATGTAGTCTTAATTTTTAATTGTTTTGAATAAATGTTAAACATCATTTATAACTTTAAATTTTTGTGCTTTTAGATAGAAAATTTTAGATAATGAGACATATGTAATATATTCCAAAAAATTAGTATAAGAGATAAAAAAATTTATATATTTTCATTTTAAAAAGTTGATATACATGTTTTTTATTAGTGTTAAATATTATATTGAATGTTTTTTATTTTAGTTTATTAATATTGAATGAGTTTTATAAATATTGAATGAGTTTTATTAAATGATTTTTTAATTGAATTATTTTAATTATTTATGTTGATGATGTGGATGCATTAGATTGATAGAGTATTGTGCTATTATATAATAGATTTTTTGCTTTACATGAACTAAAGTAAACATATTAGTATTTGTTATGTTGTTCATTGATGAATCTAAACACCAAATACTATTGACAAAATTGTTAAATTTTCAACGTTAAAATTCTAAACATTTTATACCAAAAATCTTACTCCCTCTGTTTACAAATATAAGATGTTTTAAACTTTTTATTTTGTTTCGTTATATAAGATGTTCTCACAATTCTATGTAAATTTATAATCTATAGTATAATAAGAGAAGGGTTTTTCTCCAGGGGCTGACACGTGTCCTTTTTAATTTTGTTTGGGCCTAAATTAACTTTCCCTTGTCCAACATCAAAAATAGGCCCAAATGTAGCACAAAAGAATCAGATTAAAAATCAAAGAGTATAATCTACGAGACTCATCGTCTCTGCCGTTTCATCGATTCATGGCTTAATTTTTCTTCTTTAAAGATCATTCACTCCCATCTTGATTCTTAGTCAACGTAACCCCACCAAACTCCTCAGATTCTCAGATTCAGTTATAAATAGCTATGAAACCTTAAGCCTCTCTCACCATTCTTCCTCACCTAAAGAAAAAACATCGATATTCCTCCCTCTCCAAGGTTCGCAAACGTTCTGTTGATGGACTCCGTCCAAGCCACCGCACCGACACTGCTCCCCATCGCCGCCGATCTTGCCAACCTTACGGTGGGGATTTCGATGCACCACATCACGGTACGGCTGATGCGGATGTGGGAGGCCCGAAACTTCAAAAAAAGCGACGAACTCATGAGTCTCGAGCAGCTTCGATTCAAGCAGTGCGCGTCTCCGTCGCACGGTCTCGTTGCACGGTCTCGTCGCCGTCGGCGAAAAATTCCTCGCCGCTTCTCAGCTTCGTAACACATCCGGCTCGATCTTCTTCTGGTATTGGACTAAGGTTTTCTTCTTCCTTCTCGTAATCCGACAAAAACCCACTTTTGCTTTGGGATTAAAAAGACGTTTTTTTTTTGTTATTGTTGTGTAGCCTCAAGTGGAAGTGAAGAGCTTCCCTGTAAAGTCAATAAACTCTATAGTAGCAAACAGTGAAGGGACTTACTTAGTTGGTGGTGGAATCTCTGGAGATATATATATATCTTTGGGAGGTAAACAATTTCTTTGATTTTGATCTCAATCCTTGTGAAGTTTCATGGACTAAAGTCTAAAACTTGTTGTGGTTATAATGGTGGTGGTGATTAGGTTGCTACAGGGAAGTTGTTTAAGAAGTGGCACGGTCATTACCGTTCGGTAACATGTTTGGTTTTCTCTGGAGATGATATTTATGATTTATTGACTACGAATGGTCTTCTATATTATAAGCATATTCATGTGGAACGATCTACACAAACCAACCGCAATTTGTATTAAGCTGAAGTTGTCCAGGCGTACGACATGTACAAGGTCACAGAATCGAAGCACTCGATAAGATTCACCGATGACATTAAGATTAAAGCGGTCAAGTCTTATGGACAACATATATAAAAAAAAAAAATTAATTAAAATTTTTTAATTTACACTTAATACAAATAGTCAATAAAATTAATACAAATAGTCAATAAAATTATTACAAATACTTCTTTTCTTCCACATTAAATTGTGTTTTAAAGCTTTTAACAAAACTTAAGGAATGTTGTAAGATGACTTTAATGAAATTAATTTTTATTATTTATATTATTATTTTTTAAGAAATTAAGAGTTATAATATAGAAAATATGTCGAAATAAACTAAAATTACATTTAAAGAGAAACAAAAAATATTCTAAAATAACATTTAATAAGGAACATAAGGAGTATAACAATATTTTTAAATTTCAGTACAGTTCAATTTTTTAGAGTATGTCTTACGCGAACGTAATTTTTTTCTCAAAAAAAACGAAATGATAATTACACCCGCGCGTAGCGCGGGTCCTCCCCTAGTTAATTTAATTCCAACAATAATTAATTAGAGTAGAAGACTAGACAATACATTAATGTTTTGTAGTTAACCGGAACAAATGTGACCATTGTATTGTTTCTTAGTTAATTAAATATAGTGTCATAATTGGTATACTAAATGATTTTGTTAAACAATTATAGTTTTCTTAAAAAGTGAGCTTTTTGTCAAAACATCTTATATTTGTAAACAAAGGGAGTATATTATTAATAGATTACATTATTAATAGAGGAGACGGAAAGAAGTTCAACGGTCAAGTTAACTTCTTAGTAAAATAGCGTATCTAAACATTATGAGTTAAAACTCTACGCCCTAAATATATAAAAAATACCCTAAAATTCAAAATAATTAACCCATACCTTACAAGTTTAAAATCGGAAATCTAAACACCAAAAAATATATCTTAAATTTCAAAATACTGAATTCAAATTTCAAAGAGTTTTTTTTTTTTTCACTGAACTTCAAAGAGTATTTTTGAGTGTGTTTTTTTTATCAACACCCTCTAATGTAGAAAAAAACTCACACAAATTAGGCTTTGTGAAACGAATCAATATTTTTTTTTTTGGTAAGCTGAAACGAATCAATATTTGTTTTTAAAATCTTTGACCATAAATAAAATAACAATAATTAAAAAAATTTAAAGGAAACAAATCAAAGCGTGTTTTACTTTTACTTTGTCAAAAGTCAAACTGAAAGATAAAAGGGCCTAAACCGCCCATCAAAATATCCAATGGGCTCATCACTTACGTATGCAAAAAAAAAAAATTAGGGTTCTTAAGCACCTCCTCCCTATAAAAGCAGCACAAGCCGTCTCTTCTTCATTTTCTAGGGTTTTCGGTTTTTCGACACCAACAACAATGGGACGAAGTAAGTATTCTTCTTCATCTACAAAAATCTCTGTAACAAATCGCCTTATCGTTAGCTAGAGATCTTCGTTTTCGATTCACTGCTTCGCTTATATCTTCGTTTTCATTCGAAAAATTGCTATGTTCTGCTTAGTTTTTCGAGATTTAGTTTCTGTATCCATTGATTTTGAGCAAGCAGAGATCTTCTGTAGCTTTCTCTTCTCTGTTCAATTTCGCTGAAAATCGATTTCGAATCTCGTTTTCGCTTATCTCTACGTTTCATTTTTTTTGAAATCGCTTTGTTTTGATTAGATTCTGTTTCCATTGATTTTGAACAAGCAGGTCTTCTCTAGCTTTATATCTTCTCTGTACATTTTCGCTGAAATCTCTATGTTATGATTAGTCTTTTGATTTATAGAAGCTCTATATATGTGTGTGTTTGATAGGACCAGCGAGATGTTACCGTCAGATAAAGGGTAAGCCATACCCGAAATCTCGATACTGTCGTGGTGTTCCAGATCCCAAAATCAGGATCTACGACGTGGGTATGAAGAAGAAAGGCGTGGACGAGTTCCCTTTCTGCGTCCACCTCGTCTCTTGGGAGAAGGAGAACGTCTCTAGCGAAGCTCTCGAAGCCGCTCGTATCGCCTGCAACAAGTACATGGTGAAATCGGCCGGAAAAGACGCGTTTCATCTGAGGATAAGGGTGCATCCTTTCCATGTTTTGAGAATCAACAAGATGCTTTCCTGCGCCGGTGCTGATAGGCTTCAGACCGGTATGAGAGGCGCTTTCGGCAAAGCTCTTGGTACGTGTGCGAGAGTTGCGATCGGACAGGTGCTTTTGTCTGTTAGGTGTAAGGATAACCATGGTGTTCATGCTCAAGAGGCTCTTCGTAGAGCTAAGTTTAAGTTCCCTGGTCGTCAAAAGATCATTGTTAGCAGGAAATGGTATGTTTCGACTTGTAAACTATCTTCGTTTTTGTTGTGTCCGTTGCGACGGTGTTAATGTATTGATGTTTGTATAGGGGATTTACGAAGTTTAACCGTGCGGATTACACAAGGTTGAGACAGTCAAAGAGGATTGTGCCTGATGGTTTCAATGCTAAGGTTTGTTTCTAAGTTTTGTCTCTTTTGTTTGAATTTAGTTGTTGTTTATTGTGAAGCTTATGATTTGTGTGTGTTAATTGTGTGGTGTAGTATCTGTCGAACCATGGTCCGTTGGCTAGGCGTCAGCCGGGGAGTGCGTTCATATCAGCGACTGAATAAAGATGATTTGTCTAGTTTCTGATGTTATCTGTTTTTGTTTTGGTTGTAATAGTTTAAGACAAGGGATCATCCTCGTATTATTACATGTTGCTTGGATACTTTTTGGGTTTAAGTCTTTGTTTTGTTTTCACATTTTCAGCTTATGGTTTATGTTTCTTTATCTATGATTAGGCTCTGATTTGTTTATCTTTAAACTACAATGAAGTCGCTCTAAGTGATAATTATTGTAGGCAACAAAACTGGTTATGCATAAATAAATATCATAGTTGTGTTATTGATTTATTGATTTTAGTAAGTTTACAAACCAATTCACTTGCTAAAAAACACCACTTTCATTATACCATTCTTCTTTTGTTATTTTCTTAAATACCACTAATTTGGTTTAACAATTTACTTGAATATTCTTAATCAGTGGATTAAAGTAAATTTACAAATCTATTCACTTACCAAAAATACCACTTTCGTTTTACCATTTTACTTTTGCTATGTTCATAAATACCACTAATTGGAATAACAATTGACTTGAATAGTCTTTAAATCTATGGATTTTAAATCAATTATCTTACCAAAAATACCACATTTAATTTTCATATTTTCATGAATACCACTATTTGGTATCACAATTTGACTTAAACGTCAGAAACGAAGCAAAGAACAAAGTTGTCGCGACTCTCGTCCGTACAATAAACTCCAAAATCTTAGATTCTATTACGGATTCAAGGAGATTTCTTACGGAGATCTTAAGAAAGGTGCGTGCTTTATAAGGTTATATGTTCATTCTCATAGGGTTTTTGCTTCATAGATCGCTTGTTCTATTAGTTCATTATAGGATTCGATCATTGTACTTATCGTCTCTAAAGCACAAAATTGGATTTGTTGTTGCAAGTTTCGTGACTTAGATGCCGTTTCGTATTCGATTAGATTCTCTCTGTTGAAGCGTATTTGTAAAAACGTAGATAAGGTGTTCGATAAAATGCCTGAGTGAAGTTTTTTGAAAGTGTTTGTGTTTGGTTATATTTAACTCGCAAAAATGAGTGTTACATTATTCAAATTCATATGCTTTGCTTACGTAAGTGAATTCTCTTTGAATGCCAATGAAGACATTATGAGTAACTTTTTTGAGAATTGATATTATGTTTTTTTTTCCTTGTCTAAAAGATGCTGTCTTTTCTTGTGTGCTTGACACTAAACATAACAGATATTTGAGTGTAAGAGTATATAAGCTTTTAGCAATTTAAAATCCTTCTTTTTGAAATTTTCAGGAGACCCTGTGTGTCTTTGCTGTTAAATACTAAAACCGAACATCGAGAGCTGAATCTTCATTCAAAGTTTAGATATGAGTACAGGTGCTTTCTCTTCTCTTCTCCTCATTATATCTATCTATCTATCAACACTAGATTTGTGAGATATCTTGAGCAATTTTATACATTTCATTCGAACAAATCATCTGTTAGTCGATTATTATATGCATATTTGTATGTATTAATTAGTCCTTTAAGGTAATTTTCGGTTCTAAAACCCGAAACCATAGATTGATGGTTTAGTGTTCACAAGTCGATTGTTCACCATTGTTCCCATATAGACATGTAAATGAAGTTTCAAGTAAATATATTATATTCACCGAAACAAAAATTCGGCTTTAGAACCTAATGCTTTATCATAGAGACAGAGAACAAACATGTTTTATTAATCCATGTCTATACTAATAATGTAACTTCTTGAACTCGATTTGATTCGCGTATGTTGATTTGTGTGTGTGTGTGTGTCTGTGGCAGGTGGGGCATTTGGAGGAAACAGAGGATTAAGACCGATACCACCAGAAAAGGGCATTTTCCCTTTGGATCACTTGCACGAATGTGATACGGTAAAATCTTATTCAACAGACGCTTTTGCTCTTTCGCCTTTTTGTAGAAGTGTGGTTATCTATTAGTTATTTACTTTTAACATTCTTGGTCCGAACCGTTTGGTTTTTTTGCAGGAGAAGAAAGAATATCTTGGCTGTCTCAAGACTTCAGGTCATAAATCTGAGCAATGTAGACATCTCTCAAAGAAATATCTCCAGTGTCGAATGGCCAAGTAAGTCCTTTGTACTCTCCGTGACCATCATAGTACTTGTCTCTAGCTTTTGTCCGCTTGTCGATAATGAGATTGATTTGTGATGGCAGGAACTTGATGGCAAAGCAAGATATGTCTGAACTTGGATTCACTGGTGTTAAAGAAGTAGATTCCACTGAAGATACGAATTGAAAAAAGAGTATTGGACATTGAAGGTAAAGACCAAACTTTGAACCTCTTTTTTTGTAGAATTTACAGAATTAAACAGAGCATTTTATACAATATAATACATAAGCAAAATGAGTTATTGGCCCATTTGTGTCTTTGTTGGGCTAAAGAATATTATTTCTTACGTGTATTTTATCAAATTCGGTTTAGAGTTTAGACAACAACAATGTTATGAAATTGTAGCTTATTATTACAAAACATTGATGTAAAAAAAAAAAATTTAATTCAAGAAATTGTCCACTAGTAGACAAACATGAGTACAACATGTTTAATTAATCATTAATTCAAGAACTGGTTAACTAAAAAGATTTATTAATTTAAAAGTTTGCATAAACAATAAAAAAATTACAAATGTATATCAAAGAACTACCCGACGTTCAATCATATTTTAAAACCGAGTTATCACTGTTTCGTTAGTACAACAACTTACTTCAAAGACACATCAACTCGAAGAGGAACTCGAAAAAACAAAGAGACAGTTAAAAGTGGTCACAGCAATGGCGGCAGACGAAGCAGAGGAAAACAGAACAGCAAAGGAGGTTATTAGATCTCTGACCACTCAGGTTTAAACAAACATTCTCCAAAACTCAATTACATTTGTCTCACTTCTTTGGTCTCTTAGACCATGATTATTGGTGTATCTTAACATATAAAATAAGAGTGCTTAGCATTAAAAATAATTAGGATTAATTATAATTATGTAAGCTTCGGTGTTTAGCTAAGAAACTTTCTTCTCTCTTAGGAGCGTACACGTGTCAGCAAGGGAGAAAAATATCTCTTTTTAATTTTTTTTTTTCATTTGGTTTTTAATATTTTTTTTTCATTTGGTCGAGGTTTATCTTCAAGTGAGGAAGAAGAAGAAACTAAACAACACATCTCTTCTGATGATGACTCTTCCTCCTCCGACGAAGAAGACGATCTCATGAATCCCGTCAAGGTTTCTCCGCCGATATGTTTCACCAAAGTCTCTTTCCGCCGCTGTTGTTTCACAAAGAACCGTCGTTTCCTCCGCCGCGAATTAAACTACCAAATCAGATCCTAGATCTGAGAAACCCAACGAAAATCACGCTTCAACGGCGACGGAAACGATGGACAAATCCAAAGAGGGCCTTATTGGGAGGAATCTGAGACTAATTTTATCAAATCGAATTCATGTCCTTGTTCACATTAGTCATGTTATGTTTCTAATTTTTAATAATGAATAAGTTTCTAACTTTTAAATATTAAATTTTAATTTTAAAAATTCATAACTAAGTAACACCAATAATCTTAACAAAAAAAATTAAGGAACTATAGTTTCTTACACCAAAAATTAATTACAATTAAATACAAAAAAATTACCTAAGCACCTATACTAAGCATCACCAATAATGATGCTCTTAGAGCATAAACAATGGTAGATCTCTTTTTAGGTCTCTTAGAAATATTTATTTTTTTGAATTTTTTTTTAAAAAAAAAAAAAAAAAAAAGGACCAATCGCGGGCCGCCACGTGTCAGTGGGGCCCGCAAACAATCAAAGAATCGGTTCCCATATAAGAGAAGGAAACTTCAGTTTCTTAATTTTTAGTGGGCCCTATAGGCTAAGAACCCACTAAAAAACTGCCATTGCACATGGTCTTAGATTTCACTAACAATGGTTTTTGTAGTTGAAGGAAGTAGTGGCTCAAAGAGCACATCAAAAAGATGAAACTAGGACCAACTCAAAACACAAAGACAAAGAAGCACCAGAGAATCAAACTCAGACAAGTAACCAAACACATATAAGAAGCATGGTCTCTCATGATAATAATCAACCCGAGAACAGCTTAGCGAGTAAGAGTTTCGCGAACGGGCATAGGAGACATAACGAGAAAGCAGAGAAGGTCGTGCAGGACGAGCCAGGAGTGTATTTAACGTTGTCGTCTTTACCTGGTGGTGGTAATGAACTCAAGCGTGTCCGGTTCAGGTATATGAAGATGAATATGCTTTTTAATGTCTAATTACATATAGATAATGATAATTTAAAAATTTGTGTAGCCGGAAACAGTTTACTGAAGAACAAGCAGAGAAGTGGTGGGGTGAAAATGGAAGTAAAGTGTGTGAACGTCACAACATTCTTGTTTCTTAGGATCTCTTTTTCACTTCAACATACATAACATATCTAGAGAGACTAATAAGCTTAACAAAAGATTAGTGACATAGTAACATATTTTGTTTTGTTTTATGTTATATTGTAAGTAATGCCAAAACACATGCTTCTGTTAATGAAATATGTATAGTGTTGGCTTCTGCTAATGAATTATGTTTTAGCTGCAAAAGTTGTAACTTTAAGAAGAGGCTTGTTAAGAGTTTTTAAAGTTACAAAATTTCGTAAAGCAAAACGATTACAAATCCCATCAAAGAGTGTCTCTTAACTACACAGACAGACACTCACAGCTTCAACTACTAGTATGTTTTGCTCCATGCTATTCCTACGGGTTTTCGAATTTTTACACAAATACGCGCACATCTTCACAAGTCACATGTTCAGCTACAACTTACCTCACTGTATTTGTCTCATGAGTCCTGCCGGGTGCGACTAGACAGGCACACGCTTGCCCCGGTACTTGTCAAAGAACTATGCATCACACAAAATCAAACACATGAAGTCAAGAACTCGCGTGATATGCAACATAGTGTAAGTTAATGTTGATTGATGGCAACTAAGAAAACACTTGGCCATGCAAACTTTAGATCATCATAGACAGACAGAACACCGTAGTTTAACTTTGCGGTCTAAAAGTATCATAGAGAAGTTTTTTCGCACGTAAGTTCTGCCTATTATGTACGAAAACCGCCAAGGTTGGCCAGAAGCCACTGAAATAAGAAAAATGGTGTTTCGTAACTTTAACTCTCTATATGGTTCCATATGTAAACAAAAAGTTAAAACGGACCTGAAGAGTACAAAAAAGCCATAGGTCTCCATCATCATTCCAAGGATAGGCCATCCGATGACTACAAAGAAGAAGCCGATCCCAAAAGATATCGTTCCCTGAGTGGATAATACAGAAAAAATTACGTATAACACCGAGTCTAACTTCAATGAGCCATAAGGTAGAGAAATATGGAACCTTATAATTTTGACGCTTCATGAAAAACTGCATTGTAGACTTGAGACCAATGGTTAGACTAACCCCTGAGACGAAAAGAATCTAAAACAAGACCATAAAAAACAGTAAAAAGAGTGTGTTCAATAAAAAGTTGGGGGAAACGAGTAAAGAAACAGTTAACATATCCAAGGGACTTTACATTTCCCATGGCAAGTAATCCTTTATCAAAGACAAAGACTACTCCGAGAAACGTGAAAAACGCGCCAAAACCCGTTAGTCCTAACCCAATTTCTGTTTCAAAAAACCACATAACAAAACAATTCAGAATCCACACAAGTTCATGATAATATACATATAGAAATCAGAATGTAGACATACTTTTCCGGTCATTCATTTCGAAAGACATCATGGTTAAAGATTTGTCTTCTTCTTTAACCTCTATCCACTGCCTCAAGTAGAAATTTCAGGACAACATTAGTGGCTTATTACATATGCATTTACATATCACACAGAGATTTAAAAACCCTTGAATCTATTTTGATGCTAATCAATTTTTTAATTGACAAGAAACAATAATAAAGAGAAATTCCTTAGAATACCATCAAATTAAGTTTTTGTTTTAAAAATACCATCACAAAGTTTTTTATAACAAAAATACCATTAAAATGTTTTTTATAACAAAAATACCATAAAAAAGTAGTACTTTACAAAAATACCACAAATACAAAAAACGAGTTTTAACACTTTTAGATTTTAAATTTTTTCATTTGCGTTCGCTATATAGTGTTTAAGGTATAGTTTTGAAGGGGTAGGGTATAGTTTTTTGAAGGTTTTGGGTGTAATTTTGAAAATTTAAGATTTGTGATATTTACGAGAAAAAACTTTTTAATGGTTTTTGTAAAACTTTCGAAAATCTGTGCTAATTGTGTTAAAAAAACATTTTTTAGTGGTATTCATAAGAATTGCCCAACAATAAATCATACAGTCCAAAAAATCTAGTGCAATATTATGAGTTCATAATAATACTAATCCATGACTCTAATGAAACCTCTACATTGCTTAGAGCCTTTAATCTGTAAACAAATGCATATAAATTAGATTAAAAAATTATCAAAAATAGGCTTGAAAGAGTCTCTATGTAGTTTTCCATTGAAACAGAGATTTATTCATAAGGCACTAGAAATTCGGATTCAATGACACATAAGATGATAGCTTAAAATCTAAGAATGAAACGGAATCGTACGGACGATTGGTCTTAACACAGAATCAATAGAGAGAGAGAATATTGATCATCAGAAATCAGCCAACATACCTCAGAATCCTCTCAATTGCGTTCACGGCGAGGAACGGTGGGGCACGGCGAGGCAAAACAACTTTTGGGAGCGAGACCTAAAGGATCTTTGAAGAAAGGTAAAATTAATTGTGTTTATTTATTTATTGGGCTTTTATTTTAGCCTTTTTATCCAATATCTTTAAAAGGCCCATTTGCAGACAAAAGGCCCATTGTATCTCACTGTCAACTTTCGAACTCGTTACACGCGCTCAAGATAAAAGCGCGTGAGTGTTACTCTCTCTCTATCTTCTTGTCAAAATTTATCAGAAAAATCAGCGATCAATCCAAACTTTTATCTTTCTCCTAAGCCCCATTTTTCTCTTCTCATTCCCTTCCTCCAAAACATCCTTAAATCCCGACAACATCTTCTTCTTCTCCACAAAGGTTCAATAACACTTACTTGCTCTGTTTCTCTCTTCGTCGTAAAGCTTTTCATCTTTGCTTTCTTTAATCTGTAAACAAATGCATATAAATTAGATTAAAAAATTATCAAAAATAGGCTTGAAAGAGTCTCTATGTAGTTTTCCATTGAAACTGAGATTTATTCATAAGGCACTAGAAATTCGGATTCAATGACACATAAGATGATAGCTTAAAATCTAAGAATGAAACGGAATCGTACGGACGATTGGTCTTAACACAGAATCAATAGAGAGAGAGAATATTGATCATCAGAAATCAGCCAACATACCTCGGAATCCTCTCAAGTGCGTGCACGGCGAGGAACGTCGGGGCACGGCGAGGCAAACCAACTTTTGGGAGCGAGACCTAAAGGATCTTTGAAGAAAGGTAAAATTAATTGTGTTTATTTATTTATTTGGCTTTTATTTTAGCCTTTTTATCCAATATCTTTAAAAGGCCCATTTGCAGACAAAAGGCCCATTGTATCTCACTGTCAACTTTCGAACTCGTTACACGCGCTCAAGATAAAAGCGCGTGAGTGTTACTCTCTCTCTATCTTCTTGTCAAAATTTATCAGAAAAATCAGCGATCAATCCAAACTTTTATCTTTCTCCTAAGCCCCATTTTTCTCTTCTCATTCCCTTCCTCCAAAACATCCTTAAATCCCGACAACATCTTCTTCTTCTCCACAAAGGTTCAATAACACTTACTTGCTCTGTTTCTCTCTTCGTCGTAAAGCTTTTCATCTTTGCTTTCTTTAATCTGTAAACAAATGCATATAAATTAGATTAAAAAATTATCAAAAATAGGCTTGAAAGAGTCTCTATGTAGTTTTCCATTGAAACTGAGATTTATTCATAAGGCACTAGAAATTCGGATTCAATGACACATAAGATGATAGCTTAAAATCTAAGAATGAAACGGAATCGTACGGACGATTGGTCTTAACACAGAATCAATAGAGAGAGAGAATATTGATCATCAGAAATCAGCCAACATACCTCGGAATCCTCTCAAGTGCGTGCACGGCGAGGAACGTCGGGGCACGGCGAGGCAAACCAACTTTTGGGAGCGAGACCTAAAGGATCTTTGAAGAAAGGTAAAATTAATTGTGTTTATTTATTTATTTGGCTTTTATTTTAGCCTTTTTATCCAATTTCTTTAAAAGGCCTATTTTCAGACAAAAGACCCATTTGCAGACAAAATGCCCATTGTATCTCACTGTCAACTTTCGAACTCGTTACACGCGCTTTTATCTTGAGCGCGTGAGTGTTACTCTCTCTCTATCTTCTTGTCAAAATTTATCAGAAAAATCAGCGATCAATCCAAACTTTTATCTTTCTCCTAAGCCCCATTTTTTCTCTTCTCATTCCCTTCCTCCAAAACATCCTTAAATCCCGACAACATCTTCTTCTTCTCCACAAAGGTTCAATAACACTTACTTGCTCTGTTTCTCTCTTCGTCGTAAAGCTTTCATTAGTCAATACAAAGATCTAACCTTTGAATTTTCTGATCGCAGATTCAATGGCTACACCGATATTCAACGCCTCTTGTAGCTTCACATCGATCAAAGGAACAGACTTTAAGAGCTATTTCGGTCTTAATTCGACTAAGAGCAAAACCCAGATCGGTTCTCTTCCGATTTCAAATCTTAGCCGCAATCGGTCTCTTGTCGTAAGAGCAAGTGAATCTAGCAACGGACAAGCTAAGAAGCTTGGAAGAAGCGACGCAGAGTGTGAAGCCGACGTTGCTGCAGGAATCGTCCCTGAATCACCTCCGGTTCCACCTAAACCGGTTTCTCCGGCCAGTACGCCGGTTATTAAGCCTCTTGTGAGTATCGCAATCCCCTTTTAGAGATGATTCTGACATTACCCTTTTGCTTACTTTGTTCATTACATTGTTTGTGTAATGAAAACGGTTATGTTTTAGCTGTAAAAAGGTTGAATCTTGAAGAGTTTTTTTTATTGTTTCTCTTTGTTGATGTTAACTTTTATATGCTTTTATCAGAATCTAAGCAGACGCCCACGGCGAAACCGCGCTTCACCTGTTGCGAGAGCAGCTTTCCAAGAAACTAACCTCTCCCCTGCAAATTTTGTATACCCACTTTTCATTCACGAAGGTTTGGTTACTTTCGGTTTTCGTCTTACTTGAATGTTTCTCGCTTGTCTCTGTTGTTTTTAAGAAGTATAATGTGTGTTTTGGTGACTTATAGGTGAAGAGGACACGCCTATTGGAGCTATGCCCGGTTGTTACAGGCTTGGATGGAGACACGGACTCGTACAAGAGGTTGGATTTGTGTTATGATTTGGTATATTTGAGAGCCGCCTTGTTACATGATATTTTTCTGTTTTTTCTTATCCAACCAGGTCGCAAAGGCTCGAGCTGTTGGTGTCAACAGTATCGTGTTGTTTCCTAAAGTTCCCGAGGCTTTAAAGGTTTATTTCACAATCCTCTCCTATTTTGTAGTATATTGTATGTTCTCGAGTTGTGTATCGAAATATTTTGGTTTTTGGATTCTGTTTTGTAGAATCCAACAGGGGATGAGTCATACAATGACAATGGTCTTGTGCCTCGAACAATCCGTCTTCTCAAAGATAAATATCCTGATCTTGTAAGACCCGTAAACCCGAGTTTGTTAGATATAACACGAGATGAAAATAGACTAATATCGATAAGGGTTCTGTCTCTTCTGATAGATTATATACACTGATGTTGCTTTGGATCCGTATTCATCTGATGGCCACGATGGTATAGTCAGAGAAGATGGTAAGCTTTCGATAACAAATTTCATTTCTGTTACGTGTAGATTCGTGTAACGATTAACATTATTTAAAATCTCTAATAGGCGTGATAATGAACGATGAAACGGTTCACCAGTTGTGTAAGCAAGCTGTTTCTCAAGTAAGTGTTTTTCAATATTCAAAAAATATTATAGATTGTTTCCTAGTAATGAGAAATGCTCTCTCTCTCTCTCTAGGCCCGAGCTGGAGCGGATGTTGTTAGTCCAAGTGACATGATGGATGGCCGAGTAGGCGCTATTCGTGCAGCTCTTGACGCTGAAGGGTTTCAAAACGTCTCCATCATGTCTTACACTGCCAAGTAATACTCAAAAAACAATTTTTTCGACCTTTCAATAGACGTTTTTCTTGTTTCTTCTTTCTAAGTTCGTGTGCCACAATAGGTATGCAAGTTCGTTCTACGGTCCTTTCCGTGAAGCTTTGGAATCAAACCCACGTTTTGGAGATAAAAAGACGTAAATTCCAATAAACCCGCTAGTGAAAAAGTTCAGATATTTTTTTACTTTCTTGTGTTAGTAGTAACTAACTTTTTGGTAAACTTTGAACAATAGTTATCAGATGAACCCTGCAAATTACAGAGAGGCTTTGATAGAAGCGCGCGAAGACGAGGCAGAAGGAGCCGACATTCTTTTGGTGAAACCGGGTCTTCCTTATTTGGACATTATAAGGCTTCTCAGGGACAAATCTTCTTTGCCTATTGCTGCTTACCAAGTAAGTACTCAAGCTTTTCCTTATACTCTTTGGTCTTTAGCCTTTTGTGTTGGTTTTGATCTCTCTTTATGTGTATTTTCTTTCAAGGTTTCGGGAGAGTATTCGATGATCAAAGCAGGAGGAGTGTTGAAGATGATCGACGAGGAGAAAGTGATGATGGAGTCACTCATGTGTTTACGTCGCGCTGGTGCTGATATTATCCTTACATACTTTGCTCTTCAAGCTGCTACTTGCTTATGCGGCGAGAAGCGGTAATAGAAGAGACAGAGAGACAGAGATTGTTTAGTAACTTTGGTCTTTTTGTGTGTTGTATCTTTAATCTACTATTATGTGTTACCTTAGTTTTTAACCTTGATGTGTTCATCATTTGTTTCAATGATTTTGAGTTTTTGAAAGTGGCTCTTTATAATAATTTTTTGCTTTACATGAACTAAAGTAAACATATTAGTATTTGTTATGTTGTTCATTGATGAATCTAAACACCAAATACTATTGACAAAATTGTTAAATTTTCAACGTTAAAATTCTAAATATTTTATACCAAAAATCTTATATTATTAATAGATTACATTATTAATAGAGGAGACGGAAAGAAGTTCAACGGTCAAGTTAACTTCTTAGTAAAATAGCGTATCTAAACATTATGAGTTAAAACTCTACGCCCTAAATATATAAAAAATACCCTAAAATTCAAAATAATTAACCCATACCTTACAAGTTTAATCGGAAATCTAAACACCAAAAAATATATCTTAAATTTCAAAATACTGAATTCAAATTTCAAAGAGTTTTTTTTTTTTTCACTGAACTTCAAAGAGTATTTTTGAGTGTGTTTTTTTATCAACACCCTCTAATGTAGAAAAAAACTCACACAAATTAGGCTTTGTGAAACGAATCAATATTTTTTTTTTTGGTAAGCTGAAACGAATCAATATTTGTTTTTAAAATCTTTGACCATAAATAAAATAACAATAATTAAAAAAATTTAAAGGAAACAAATCAAAGCGTGTTTTACTTTTACTTTGTCAAAAGTCAAACTGAAAGATAAAAGGGCCTAAACCGCCCATCAAAATATCCAATGGGCTCATCACTTACGTATGCAAAAAAAAAAAATTAGGGTTCTTAAGCACCTCCTCCCTATAAAAGCAGCACAAGCCGTCTCTTCTTCATTTTCTAGGGTTTTCGGTTTTTCGACACCAACAACAATGGGACGAAGTAAGTATTCTTCTTCATCTACAAAAATCTCTGTAACAAATCGCCTTATCGTTAGCTAGAGATCTTCGTTTTCGATTCACTGCTTCGCTTATATCTTCGTTTTCATTCGAAAAATTGCTATGTTCTGCTTAGTTTTTCGAGATTTAGTTTCTGTATCCATTGATTTTGAGCAAGCAGAGATCTTCTGTAGCTTTCTCTTCTCTGTTCAATTTCGCTGAAAATCGATTTCGAATCTCGTTTTCGCTTATCTCTACGTTTCATTTTTTTTGAAATCGCTATGTTTTGATTAGATTCTGTTTCCATTGATTTTGAACAAGCAGGTCTTCTCTAGCTTTATATCTTCTCTGTACATTTTCGCTGAAATCTCTATGTTATGATTAGTCTTTTGATTTATAGAAGCTCTATATATGTGTGTGTTTGATAGGACCAGCGAGATGTTACCGTCAGATAAAGGGTAAGCCATACCCGAAATCTCGATACTGTCGTGATTTTGAACAAGCAGATCTTCTCTAGCTTCACAAAACTACACCTAAACACTAAAAATTAAACCCTACTTAAGTCTACCCACACAATCCTACCTCATTTTCACTAAACCCTAAACACTAATTAGCGAATTCAAATAATTTTTTTAATTTTAGTAAATTTTGAAAGGGTAAATCAACCATTTAAAATTTTTAAAAAGTGTAAATATGAAAAAATTTGAATTAGATAGAATTTTGTAAAAGAAATGATAAAATAGTGTAGTTTTGTGAATTCCTCTATAAATTACTTAAATATATATATTAAAAAATGGAACTTCATTTTCTTAAAAATGAAATATGTTTTTAAAACTATATATAAATTTGTCCGTACACGGTCCACTCACGCGACGTTGCAATGACGCTATGTACCCACACAAGTTTCTGACAATAGTTATCTCATTTAAACAGATCTCATCTATGTCAGTTTTAATCATTAATTAAACATGTCAGGTTTGTCTTTTTAGTTAACCAGTTCTTGAATTAATGATTAATTAAACATGTTGTACTCATGTTTGGCTACTAGTGGACAATTTCTTGAATTAAATTTTTTTTTTTTACATCAATGTTTTGTAATAATAAGCTACAATTTCATAACATTGTTGTTGTATAAACTCTAAACCGAATTTGATAAAATACACGTAAGAAATAATATTCTTTAGCCCAACAAAGACACAAATGGGCCAATAACTCCGTTTGCTTATGTATTATATTGTATAAAATGTTCTGTTTAATTCTGTAAATTCTACAAAAAAAGAGGTTCAAAGTTTGGTCTTTACCTTCAATGTCCAATACTATTTTTTCAATTCTTATCTTCAGTGGAATCTACTTCTTTAACACCAGTGAATCCAAGTTCAGACATATCTTGCTTTGCCATCAAGTTCCTGCCATCACAAATCAATCTCATTATCGACAAGCGGACAAAAGCTAGAGACAAGTACTATGATGGTCACGGAGAGTACAAAGGACTTACTTGGCCATTCGACACTGGAGATATTTCTTTGAGAGACGTCTACATTGCTTAGATTTATGACCTGAAGTCTTGAGACAGCCAAGATATTCTTTCTTCTCCTGCAAAAAAACCAAACGGTTCGGACCAAGAATGTTAAAAGTAAATAACTAATAGATAACCACACTTCTACAAAAAGGCGAAAGAGCAAAAGCGTCTGTTGAATAAGATTTTACCGTATCACATTCGTGCAAGTGATCCAAAGGGAAAATGCCATTTTCTGGTGGTATCGGTCTTAATCCTCTGTTTCCTCCAAATGCCCCACCTGCCATAGACACACACACAAATCAACATACGCGAATCAAATCGAGTTCAAGAAGTTACATTATTAGTATAGACATGGATTAATAAAACATGTTTGCTCTATGTCTCTATGATAAAGCATTAGGTTCTAAAGCCGAATTTTTGTTTCGGTGAATATAATATATTTACTTGAAACTTCATTTACATGTCTATATGGGAACAATGGTGAACAAGCGACTTGTGAACACTAAACCATCAATCTATGGTTTCGGGTTTTAGAACCGAAAATTACCTTAAAGGACTAATTAATACATACAAATATGCATATAATAATCAGCTAACAGTGATTTGTTCGAATGAAATGTATAAAATTGCTCAAGATATCTCACAAATCTAGTGTTGATAGATAGATAGATATAATGAGGAGAAGAGAAGAGAAAGCACATGTACTCATATCTAAACTTTGAATGAAGATTCAGCTCTCGATGTTCGGTTTTAGTATTTAACAGCAAAGACACACAGGGTCTCCTGAAAATTTCAAAAAGAAGGGTTAAATTGCTAAAAGCTTATATACTCTTACACTCAAATATCTGTTATGTGTCAAGCACACAAGAAAAGACAGCATCTTTTAGACAAGGAAAAAAAAACATAATATCAATTCTCAAAAAAGTTACTCATAATGTCTTCATTGGCATTCAAAGAGAATTCACTTACGTAAGCAAAGCATATGAATTTGAATAATGTAACACTCATTTTTGCGAGTTAAATATAACCAAACACAAACACTTTCAAAAAACTTCACTCAGGCATTTTATCGAACACCTTATCTACGATTTTACAAATACGCTTCAACAGAGAGAATCCAATCGAATACGAAACAGCATCTAAGTCACGAAACTTGCAACAACAAATCCAATTTTGTGCTTTAGAGACGATAAGTACAATGATCGAATCCTATAATGAACTAATAGAACAAGCGATCTATGAGCAAAAACCCTTATGAGAATGAACATATAACCTTATAAAGCACGCACCTTTTTTAAGATCTCTGTAAGAAATCTCCTTGAATCTGTAATAGAATCTAAGATTTTGGAGTTTATTGTACAGACAGAGGTTGCGACAACTTTGTTCTTTGCTTCTGTTTCGGACGTTTAAGTCAAATTGTGATACCAAATAGTGGTATTCATGAAAATATGAAAAATAAATGTGGTATTTTTGGTAAGATAATTGATTTAAAATCCATAGATTTAAAGACTATTCAAGTCAATTGTTATTCCAATTAGTGGTATTTATGAACATAGCAAAAGTAAAATGGTAAAACGAAAGTGGTATTTTTGGTTGTAATAGTTTAAGACAAGGGATCATCCTCGTATTATTACATGTTGCTTGGATACTTTTTGGGTTTAAGTCTTTGTTTTGTTTTCACATTTTCAGCTTATGGTTTATGTTTCTTTATCTATGATTAGGCTCTGATTTGTTTATCTTTAAACTACAATGAAGTCGCTCTAAGTGATAATTATTGTAGGCAACAAAACTGGTTATGCATAAATAAATATCATAGTTGTGTTATTGATTTATGGATTTTAGTAAGTTTACAAACCAATTCACTTGCTAAAAAACACCACTTTCATTATACCATTCTTCTTTTGTTATTTTCTTAAATACCACTAATTTGGTTTAACAATTTACTTGAATATTCTTAATCAGTGGATTAAAGTAAATTTACAAATCTATTCACTTACCAAAAATACCACTTTCGTTTTACCATTTTACTTTTGTTATGTTCATAAATACCACTAATTAGAATAACAATTGACTTGAATAGTTTTTAAATCTATGGATTTTAAATCAATTATCTTACCAAAAATACCACATTTATTTTTCATATTTTCATGAATACCACTATTTGGTATCACAATTTGACTTAAACGTCCGAAACAGAAGCAAAGAACAAAGTTGTCGCAGCCTCTGTCTGTACAATAAACTCCAAAATCTTAGATTCTATTACAGATTCAAGGAGATTTCTTACAGATATCTTAAGAAAGGTGCGTGCTTTATAAGGTTATATGTTCATTCTCATAAGGGTTTTTGCTCATAGATCGCTTGTTCTATTAGTTCATTATAGGATTCGATCATTGTACTTATCGTCTCTAAAGCACAAAATTGGATTTGTTGTTGCAAGTTTCGTGACTTAGATGCCGTTTCGTATTCGATTAGATTCTCTCTGTTGAAGCGTATTTGTAAAAACGTAGATAAGGTGTTCGATAAAATGCCTGAGTGAAGTTTTTTGAAAGTGTTTGTGTTTGGTTATATTTAACTCGCAAAAATGAGTGTTACATTATTCAAATTCATATGCTTTGCTTACGTAAGTGAATTCTCTTTGAATGTCAATGAAGACATTATGAGTAACTTTTTTGAGAATTGATATTATGTTTTGTTTTCCTTGTCTAAAAGATGCTGTCTTTTCTTGTGTGCTTGACACTAAACATAACAGATATTTGAGTGTAAGAGTATATAAGCTTTTAGCAATTTAAAACCCTTCTTTTTGAAATTTTCAGGAGACCCTGTGTGTCTTTGCTGTTAAATACTAAAACCGAACATCGAGAGCTGAATCTTCATTCAAAGTTTAGATATGAGTACAGGTGCTTTCTCTTCTCTTCTCCTCATTATATCTATCTATCAACACTAGATTTGTGAGATATCTTGAGCAATTTTATACATTTCATTCGAACAAATCACTGTTAGCTGATTATTATATGCATATTTGTATGTATTAATTAGTCCTTTAAGGTAATTTTCGGTTCTAAAACCCGAAACCATAGATTGATGGTTTAGTGTTCACAAGTCGCTTGTTCACCATTGTTTCCATATAGACATGTAAATGAAGTTTCAAGTAAATATATTATATTCACCGAAACAAAAATTCGGCTTTAGAACCTAATGCTTTATCATAGAGACAGAGAGCAAACATGTTTTATTAATTCATGTCTATACTAATAATGTAACTTCTTGAACTCGATTTGATTCGCGTATGTTGATTTGTGTGTGTGTCTGTGGCAGGTGGGGCATTTGGAGGAAACAGAGGATTAAGACCGATACCACCAGAAAAGGGCATTTTCCCTTTGGATCACTTGCACGAATGTGATACGGTAAAATCTTATTCAACAGACGCTTTTGCTCTTTCGCCTTTTTGTAGAAGTGTGGTTATCTATTAGTTATTTACTTTTAACATTCTTGGTCCGAACCGTTTGGTTTTTTTGCAGGAGAAGAAAGAATATCTTGGCTGTCTCAAGACTTCAGGTCATAAATCTGAGCAATGTAGACATCTCTCAAAGAAATATCTCCAGTGTCGAATGGCCAAGTAAGTCCTTTGTACTCTCCGTGACCATCATAGGTACTTGTCTCTAGCTTTTGTCCGCTTGTCGATGAGATTGATTTGTGATGGCAGGAACTTGATGGCAAAGCAAGATATGTCTGAACTTGGATTCACTGGTGTTAAAGAAGTAGATTCCACCGAAGATAAGAATTGAAAAAATAGTATTGGACATTGAAGGTAAAGACCAAACTTTGAACCTCTTTTTTTGTAGAATTAAACAGAGCATTTTATACATAAGCAAAAGGAGTTATTGGCCCATTTGTGTCTTTGTTGGGCTAAAGAATATTATTTCTTACGTGTATTTTATCAAATTCGGTTTAGAGTTTAGACAACAACAATGTTATGAAATTAATGTTATGAAATTGTAGCTTATTATTACAAACATTGATGTAAAAAAAAAAAAATTAATTCAAGAAATTGTCCACTAGTTGACAAACATGAGTACAACATGTTTAATTAATCATTAATTCAAGAACTGGTTAACTAAAAAGACAAACCTGACATGTTTAATTAATGATTAAAACTGACATATATGAGATCTGTTTAAATGAGATAACTATTGTCAGAAACTTGTGTGGGTACATAGCGTCATTGCAACGTCGCGTGAGTGGACCGTGTACGGACAAATTTATATATAGTTTTAAAAACATATTTCATTTTTAAGAAAATGAAGTTCCATTTTTTAATATATATATTTAAGTAATTTATAGAGGAATTCACAAAACTACACTATTTTATCATTTCTTTTACAAAATTCTATCTAATTCAAATTTTTTCATATTTACACTTTTTAAAAATTTTAAATGGTTGATTTACCCTTTCAAAATTTACTAAAATTAAAAAAATTATTTGAATTCGCTAATTAGGGTTTAGTGAAAATGAGGTAGGATTGTGTGGGTAGACTTAAGTAGGGTTTAATTTTTAGTGTTTAGGTGTAGTTTTGTGAAGAAATTTTTAAATGGTGTATTTTTGTGAAATGTAATTCAAAAGGTGTAGTTTTGTAATTCCCCCTAATTTATATATGATACGATTACAAAACTAGACTACACATTTTCAACCGTATTTCACAAAACTACATCATTTTAAAGTTAATTCTCAAAATTACATATAAACACTCCAAATTAAATTTAAATAAATTGTATCCACGCAATTTTATCCATTTAATATTATAAACACTAATTAGCGAATTCAAATAAAAAAAAATTAATTTTGATAATTTTTTAAAGGATAAATTAACAAATTTTGAAATGGTGTAATATATAAAAATATTAAATTAGATATAATTTTCTGAATGAATTTAGTTTAGTTTTATGAATTCCTCTTTATATATTAGATCGATACGATACAATTATTAATTAGATTTGAGTTGTTTAATCCATTTGTGTACTTTAGATTTCAGGTTGTTATTTTTTTCTTGTTGATAATAAATTGTTATTTTGAGATATTTTATGCATTTCAGATTTTATATGGCCTATGTTTTTTTCTTCATCCAAATCCATTATCTTTTTGTTTAGTTATTTTTCCAGTTTCTCTTTTTTTGTTGTTTCATGAATTTTTATTTTTCTACAAATGAAAAAATGCTTATTATATTTGAAAGTAAATAGATTATAAGAAAACTATATACTTTTGTTGACAAAAAATGAAAGAAAACTATATACTTAAAATATTTATAGTATAAAGTTTTGAACATACTACATGGTGGATATAATTTCAATAACTTTAATCTAACTATACATAATAAAAATATTTTTGGAGAAATTTCTTTAATGCCACTTGAGTTAGGTTTGTATTTTTTGTGTGTGTGAATTATAGTAGGGTCTTTGTCTTTTAATAACGTAACAAGCAACTAATATAAAAATCAACAAATAGTATATATCATTATAATTATTCCCACTAGAAATTTAACAAACCAATAATATAAGGTAGCTAAACAAAATAAAAGACGACACCTGCCGAATTCACATGGAAAAAATAATTGAAACCGAATAATAATATTCTCCATAAAAGAAAATATTTTAATTTTTAATAATTTGGTCTTTATTTTTCTTTTTTTACCCATCCTCTTGTTTTGTTTTCCTATTTTACCCTTAATAAATTCTACATGAACAATTCTGATTGTAACAAAGTGTAATAATTAGCAGCTTCATCTTCAAGCTCCCAAAGCACATCACTAAACCCATCTAATAAACTAAACTCATTAACATAATAATCTTGATTAGTTCTCTCACTCTTAATCATCTCATCATAATTACTCCCACTAATTTTAGTGTTATTATTAGGTAACCCTAATTCATCATCTGAAGCTTCAAGAAGATGTTTCATCACTTTCTCATTGTCACTTTCATATTCATTTTCTTGTGACAAAGATGGAGAAGAGCAAGAAGAAGAAGAAGAAGAAGAAGAAGAGAGAGGAGGATTCTTTAAAACGGTGGCGTTTTGTTCTTCACTAGAGGTTTCTTGTTGAAGTGTTGTGATTAAAGAAGTTAAATCATGGTCTAAGAGACAAAGAACTTGTTCGTACGAGGAAGAAGATGGAGATGGCTTTTGTCTTTTTGTTTCTTCTTTAGATATGAATGTTTCTTGTTCTTGTTCTTGATCTTCTTCTCTTTGGCGTTTCAATGAAGATGATGTTGCTATTTCCGCCATTATATTTGGAGAAGAAGAAAATGTGAGAGAGAGATAGCAAAGGTTTTGAGAGGTTTATTTAGCTTTTAAAATTGTAAGAGAGAGAGAGGAAATATTATTGAGGTGATGAGAGAGAGAAGAGGAGATTGAAAATGTTTATATAGAGAAAGGTTGTGGTCAAAATAGGGTATTATTATATTAATTAATGACGTGATTTAGAGGCAAAGAAGAAGTAATTTTGTTTGGTTCGTGCATGTAAAGAGAGATACATGTGCATGCTTTTTTCTTTCTTTTAATATTTCACATAACCCGGAGAGAAAATATTTATTAAAATACGGTACGTGGTCTACAATTATTTTGTTATCTGGTCAAGAGTATTTATAATATTTATATTAGATTTCATTATTATATTAAATAATTGTTATTATAAAAGTAGTTTTAAGATAATACCGATAATCTCTATTTTAAAAATCGGTATCCTAGGCGGTCAAAACCACTCAAATATCTTGGTTTTGACTAATTTTTTCCAAAACTAGATCAACCAAAATCATAATATTTTTTAGTTACCTTAAATGAAAAATAATATACAAAAATATATTTTAAGCTAAACAACTGATTTACGATCACTCTCAATTTATTTACAATCAATCAGAGGAAATAAACCTTCAACACCTAAAATATAGTAGATATAATTTTTTGTTAAAGTAATATAATTATCATAGATGTTAATAAATAGAAGTACACTAGTGAAACAAATTGTTCGACTGTAAAATATAATTGTAGTGGCCTACCTTTTTGTCATGTAATATTATTGTAAGAAAATGATAAATGTAGATGAAAGAAAGATACTATTTATTTTTTTCTCTTTTTTATATTTTGTATAAGAGACAAAAAAAGTAATAAGATATTGTCAAAATGATTTGGTAAATAATAACTAGCTGCCGTTAGATTGACAAAATATTTTGTTGTGGTATTATCTGCCGTTAGATTGACAAAATATTTTGTTGTGGTATTATTGTGGAAAAATAACCCTTTATATTAGACCTGCCAAGTTATGTTGGTAATTAGGTTTTTAGCTGCGAGTTATTTAATTGTAACTCAAATATATATCACCATCTTCGATACAATATTCGATACATAATATGTATTTAATAATGTACACAGTTTCATAATATATCGATATAGGTTGGTGGTTGAAACAAACTTAATCAGAACATAGGAATAAACACAAAAACAAGTTTGGGATATAAAAGAAAAGAAAAGAATCAAAGTCTATTTAGGTAATGATAGTAATTTAAAGCTGTGTTGTGTCTAATTATACCAGCTTTTCGCTTTTGTTTATACTTGCATATGTAAAAGTGAAATATAAATTATAATTTATAAATAACAATCCTAAAAAATGATTTTGAACAAGTGAAAATTATTTATAGAACGCAAGAAATATTTACAAAACAATTTGATATATCTTTTAAAATATATGATATTAATTAAATCAAGTGAGATGACAACTAATTACAGAATATAAAAACAAGAAAAATGTTGTAATTATCTTTAAAAGGTACAATTTGAAATAAATAAAAATAAAAGTGGTCCAAAGCAAAAGAAGTGTTAGTTGGGGGAAGTGGGGGCATATAGTACCCTTTTTGGAATAGCATACTGTTACTTGCCATCCCTCTGTATGCTTCAACTTGTTCATTGTTATCAAACTCTACTCTCAATTTTATATTTATTTATTGTATTTTATTAGTTTTTTTTTCTTAAAATATTTGTACGTGATTAGATATTTAGAATGTCAATTCACAAAACTACTTTCTTTTCCCATTTCTTCACAAAACTATATTTAATTCAATATTTTTATATATTTACACCCTTGCAAAATTTTAAACGTTTGATTTATTCTTTTAAAAATTATCAAAATTAAAATATTTTCATTTGGGTTCGCTAATTAGTGTTTAGGGTATAGTATTAAGGGAGTAAGATTGTGTGGGTATGGTTTATTTAGATTTAATTTTGAATGTTTAGATATAGTTTTATAAAATAATTTTGAAATGGTGTAGTTTTGTGAAAAATAATTCAAATAGTATAGTTTTGTAATTTTCCATTAGATTTATGTCTATTAGATTTATGTCTATTACAAAACGTCAAAGGAAAATTAAGTACCATATTAGAGTTTACAAACTAGTTCTACCTAAAATAATTGTTGTATAAATCATTTAACACATTAAAAATATCATATATTTTTTTAGAAAAGTTGAGTGCGAGTATTTTTTATAAGTATAGAAAATAACAACAATTTGAAAATGAAAAATATGTTTTTTGTTTGATAAAGGGTTTTCAGTTAAGAAAAATAATTTGTTAGGGACATTTTGTTTTTTGACAGCTAGTTAGGGACCATATTAATAATATTTTTATTCACTATATGATATAACTCATATAACCCAAAATATATTAATGAATCCAAATTAATTATATTTTAAATATATCCAAACACTATCTACATACTTTTCCATAAAATAACTTGAATCGAATCTCATTTCTTCTTCTTATTTTTAACGAATCTCGTATATTTACACATTATTTCCCATTTTTTTTAATACTTTTTGAAGATGCAATTCAAGGGCACTTTAGTCATTAAGTAAAAGTACACACATTGCATCTACACGTACATCTGTTACCGTATACGTGTTGTGTGTACGTATCTTTAAACTTACTATCGGTTACGAGAGGCGAATATTAAATGTTTGGTATGATAACAAAGTGGGGTTGTTCCCACGGCATAAAAATGAAGGAACATGTGCTTGTTAATCATTTTATATTTTAAAAATGAATATATATATTTAAATGATTAGTAAGATATAATCATGTGACATTATTATGTTAACCCTGCCGACAAATTAGCAATCTCAACATATCTTTTTCCTACTGATTTATTAAGTTATAGGTGATGATCCTACGCCATGCAGGAGGTTATTCAAAAATAATTATGTTTTTATTTTTGATTTTAAATAATTATAGAAAAGAAATGAATATTGTATACGAATATTATTTATTTTAGATATAGATATATATTTATCTTGCTAAAAATATAATTCTTTGTTTATTATCCAAAATTTATACATATATGTACTAGTAGCACAATGAAATGATAAAAAAGTATTAAAGATTGTGATATTGGTTGAAATTTTCTAAAAATAATTAGAAAAACTTGAACGTTATAACATGTTTATTTTATAAAATATTTTTTATCGTCGTATAAAATAAAACGTAATATTTTTTTGTATATTCCGGATATTTTTGTTATTTCGATTCGAAAAAGTTATGTTATAATTTTTAAAAAAGTGGGTTGGTTTTTAAATAACATAAAATAATAATTAGTATGATTAAAGTAGAAAAATGTCTCTAAATAATAAAAATTTGAATTATAAATTGAATAATTGTTATTACTTGTAAATTATAATAATCATCTAAAATAATAAAGAATGTCAAAAAGAATAATAATTTTAGAATATTAGTAATTGGGCTAAAGTTTTTTTGGTTTTGGTTATTCAAAATGTTAAATCGTAAAGTAAAATCGGTCATTAAAAAAGAAATAATCAAAAATATATTGAATTGCAATATATAAAAAAATGGAAAAATTGGAAATTGGAATATATAAAAAGTCGGAAATTGAGACAAAAAATTTATTAAGTCAAAATACAAGGGCATAAATGCAAAAAATAAAATATATTCAAAATTTTAATTGATGATAAAATATAAGAGCCTAAATGCAAAAAATAAAAAATTCCTCAAATTTCTTAAGTCGCGACACGTATTTATTTTAGTTTTTTTTTTTTTATTACATCGTATTTATTTTAGTTTGAAAAATCATATTTTAACAAAAAAACAATATAATGTATGAGTAAACGAATTTACGTTTTAAATATTTGAGAGATAGTATGATTAATAATTATTGTAACTTACTCACATATTAATGCATGAGTAGTAAATGACTAATTATATATTTTTTAACTTTTAATTGTTGTGGCGGTTAAACGAATATAAATCTTCAATTAGTGCATAAACATTAATTAAATCATGTTACTAACATCTAAACGTAATGCATATTCATTATATTGTTAAATATACAAACCCAATTAAAAACACATGAAATTCAGATAAACTAATAATTTAGGCACTTAGTCATGTGAAAAATGAGAAGGTTCAATTTATTGTAACAGAAAAAACTTATTTAATTAAATGAGAGGAAATATACCAAAAGGGATGTCCAAGTCATTCATCTAATTTTATTAGTAACATAAACTCAACATACAACGTGATATTTTGTCTTCTTTAGCCTAAAATGTTTTAACTATAGCATTTAAAACAAGAGATATTGTGGTCACTAGATCTATAATTGGGTGATGTTAAAAAAAAAAAAAATCTATAATTGGGTGAAGATAATATATCAATGTGGGACATTTAACATATATCTTGATAGGAGCTAGGTATCTGATTTTAATATAATTTAACCACTATTAATATAAATATATTAGTGTGTGTTGGGATTAAATCTAGAATGTTCGAGAGAAAATAAACTATTAACTAATAATTTTCGATGCGTAAAATCGGTGCATTGGTAGACCATGCTCGATAATGACGATGTTCAAGTAAGTGGACCAGTCTAATAATAACAATTGTAATAAGATTAGTTGGTGATTTTGCTATGATGTATTTTTATATTATAGTCTTATTCTTGTGATTTTGTAAATATAATTTGCTAAGAGGTAATTAGGTGTACATTAAAATTTTGGGAGGAACAAAAAATACCCATGTAACTTATAGCATCACAAGGAACAATGGGTGTATAAAATGTCAAATTGCTATTAGAAACTACTCTTGTTAAATAAATATCAATAATAATTTTTTCATAAAAATGTATAAATATTATTTTAGTTTATGTGCTAAGTCATCTATTTTGTTTTTGTCCCTATAAAAATTGAATCGCAATCCTTAAACTTTGGTGTTGTTATGCTGTCTCGACGATATATTTCATTTTTACATTCTTTATCAAGAAAAATCTTTTTGAGTAAAATAGATATATTCAACACATTTATATCACATTTGGTAATTAGGCCTATTATCAAATGGGCCGTACTTGAGAGGCCTAGGTGATTTGTAGCCCAAGAAATATCTCAAAAGTTTTTAGATTAACAAAGACTAATTTGGGTTTTCAATAAATTTGAATTAGATTTCGGTTTTTGAATTAAAACCATTTTCGTTTTTTTTTGCGTGTAAAACTAATTAAATTAGTGGATGCAACTTCTAACAAGTATGAACAAAGCTGCACGTACCATGAGATTAAGAACACGAATATTAAGTTTTAAATATATTATTTATTCAAACTTTTAGGCCTCCTACCAATGTTTTATTTGCTTTATTTACACGTTAATCTAAACTAAGAAGAAGAAAAAATAATAGAAAGAACATCATATCAAAATATCGAGTCATTTGATAAATAGAAATGTTAGAAGATATTAAAGGGGTGTAAATACTTCATATTAGCGAAAATATTAACGTGTCTTTTTTGTTAAAAAAAAATATTAACGTGTTCTATACTTTATAATTTTATTTTGATATATATGACAGTTTAGATGATGGAAGTAAGTTATAAAAAATTATAAATCAATTTATTCGTGACCAATTGATTTCAAGTTAACAACAAAAAACACTACTAATCAGCTAAATGGATACGTACACTAGTTTTATATATAAGTGTTAGTTTTAATTGTGGTTCATGATGTTTGATCATATTATGATAAATTTGATGAAAACGCCACAAGGGGTGTTGGGAAAAATTTAATAAATTTTGAAAAATATTGATTAGAAAAAATTAAGAGTCTTGAAGAAGAAAGGAAGTAGGGACAGGGCATCTCTTATGTGGGGTTAATTAAACAGTAGTTTTGTTTGTTTTTTTCCTTAACCTAAATACCCCACAGAGCCAGCTTTACACATACATGCATATACATTCATGTGTATATAAGCCATGTAATATAACATATAACACGTATGTGTCTATATATTTTAGTTTTTAATTTATTTAATACATGATAAAAGATAGAGACAATTACAAAACTACACTTATATACTCAAAATTAAATTCAAATAAATATTATCCACAAAATTTTATTCCTTTAATATTATATTGTAAACACTAATTAGCGAAACTAAACAAAAAGAAGTTAGTTTTGGTAATTTTTTAAAGGATAAATCAATCATTTAAAATTTTGAAAAAATGTAAATATGTAAAAATATTGAAATTAAATGTAATTTTGTAAAAAAAATGGTTGAAATCGTATAGTTTTGTGAATTCACGTACAAGATAAAAGGAAAGGAATTTAGGTACTGATAAAAAAAAAAGAAAAAAAAGAAAAGGAACTTTAATTATATTTAGAATTTAAAACCAAACAGAAATGTGTTTGATGTAGCTAGAATGATAGTACATTAAATGCGTAATGAGATTTAATTGTAAAATATTGCTGAATTTAAAAGTATTAATATCTTTACACAAAAAAATGAAACTACACACATTGCATCGCCATGCATTAATGTTGATTTCATAGTTAGTTTAGGTATGTCTTCAGTCTTCTCATAGGTAGGTTTGGTACTTAGGTTAAGACTCGCATCTTTGAGAAAGTATCATAAGTTTTTAGACAAGAACTATATTTAGAATACAAAATAAAAATTGTTGTATTTAATGGATATAGAATCTACAAGTACTAATTAATGAGAATAAATCATAATAATAATAAAAAAACTAGTCATGTTTTAAAATTAGAAACTGGTTGTTTCAGCCATATATAATACAAAAGAAAGATCATTTTGTTTAAAAAGATATGATTTATATATTTTCTATATATTAAATTTTATACAATTTTTACATACAAAGGGAAACTTTTAAGTTTTTTATGAGACAATGTTTTCTGTCATTCATCTCCCACCTGATCTTATTTTACTTTAAACTTTTAATTTTTGTTTTATTCTTTTGGATTTATGGGAATTTAATACCATGTGAGAATTTATGTGATTCCAAGTAAACTGAATAGATTATATTTTTTATATATATTAAAAAAATATCTTCTAAAGAAGTTCATATTTTTATATATATTAGAAAATCTCTTCTATACTTACACCACATAATACCTCGAAATATATATCAAAATTTTAAAATTAAATTAATACGAATTTGTTTTGTTCTATTGAAAAAAATACCATAGTCTATTTGGTCACAAATGCTTCTATTTCCTTTTTTCTTTATTTTGCATCAAAGTAATCACAACTAGCATCATAGAACATCTGAAAATCAATAATATCATTTCAATAATTAAAATACTGTTTTTCTGTTATTTTATACCCTCTATATATACATTTACACGCCTAGGTAGGTCTATGTAGACACAATACGATAGATTTATAGTTCTTCACTTCCTATCATGTGTATATTTTACTAAATTTATCTACATTCACTTATCTACAATTCCCCTACCCTTAATATTACTAAATTTTGTGAAATAAAATCTAGTAATTTTGGTAATTATACAGTGATTAGATCTTGATTTGGAGTGTAAATCTAGATAACTTTGGTTTGGAGGAGTATCTTTGATATATAATTATAACTTAAAGATGAGAAATGGACCTATCTCATTTAGTTTTACAAAAAAATGAACAAATCTAATAAAAGATAGAGATTAGACAAAAAATTAATTTAAAGGACAACAAGTATGAGGAGTGAGACATAACACATATATATGTCTCTCCTAAGGGGAAAAATTAAGAGTCTTTTTTACTTTCTCACCTTTTTGATTCTCTTCTCATTCAATTTTTTCCGCACCATACGCAAGTTGTAATTACCCTTTTATATTTCCTCTCTTTTTTTTGGTAATTATATTATATATAAAATATATATAGCCCTCATTTTCACTTAGCATTTTTTCCATTTTAAAATTTCTTAATGGTTATAAGAACTTGCCATATTGGTATATATATGATTAGTGTTATAATCCCATTCTGAAATGTTTCAAATAGTTGAACCAGAAATATATATATTTATAGTGTCAATTAATGAAGTTAAAAAATATATATGATATAGTTATTTTTGACATCAATTAATGTTTAATATTGATAAATGATAAATTTCTCAAACTCTCTTATTCAGCTGGAAAGGCCCCTCTCTCTTTCAACCTTTATATATAAAATGAAAAAATTGAAGAATATAAATACCATAAGTGGTATAGTCTATGCCACTATCTCTCTTTTTAATTTTATTTTCCACTCTTTCTCTTTATTTTTTTCATTTGATTCTCAAACTCACACAAAATACTTTGAGATCCCAAAGTTATCAATACATGATAACAATAAGAAACTAAAGAAAAACAAACAACCAAAGCTTAACACAAAACACTATCTTTGTGTCTTTTGTTCATAAACACAAGACAATGTCTTCTTGTAATAATGGAATGTCTTTTTTCCCTTCAAATTTTATAATCCAAAACTCTTATGAAGAAGATCATCATCCTCTACTTCCTTCTTTCTCTCCACCTCAAGATCTCCATGGTATACACATACATACACACACACACACACACACACAACATGTACACATGATCTAGCTAGCTTCTCTCTAATCTAAAACTATGTTTTGTTCTGTTTTTTTTTCTTGAAGGGTTTGGTTCATTTCTTGGTAAGAGGACATTACCAATAGAAGGGTGTTGTGATATAGAAGCAATGAATAATAATGGAGATCAAGAGGAATATTCAGAAGATGGGTTTAGTCAAATGGGAGAGAAGAAGAGGAGATTGAACATGGAGCAAGTTAAGACATTGGAGAAGAGTTTTGAGATTGGTAATAAACTTGAACCAGAGAGGAAAATGCAATTGGCTAGTGCCTTGGGGTTACAACCAAGACAAATAGCTATTTGGTTTCAAAACAGAAGAGCTAGGTGGAAAACAAAACAGCTTGAGAAAGATTATGATTTGCTTAAAAGACAATTTGATTTGCTTAAAGCTGAAAATGATCGCCTTCATACACATAATCAAAAGATTCAAGCTGAGGTAATTATTATTAAATCTCATAATTTTTAATGATTTTTTTTTTGTTGAAAATTTTAGTTTGAATTAATTGTTACTAGTCTCATTGTTCTGTTATGGTTAGAAGATTATAAATTTTCCAAGTTTAATTTATATCTTAAAGTGTGAAAGTTCATCTTTTCTAGTTATTATAATCTCATAATTTCAACAAAGGTAAAAAGATTGAATTCTTTTTGTTTCCTTTTTTTCTAGTTATTACAATATCATAATTTTATTAGAGTAAAAGTTGTTGTTTTTTTTCTTTCTCCAAAGGTTAATGATTATGTGATTATTTTAGTTTGATAAAAAATTATTGAGATCAAGAGTTGCTATCAAGTAGGGTTAAATAAACTCAACATGATTCATGACTTTTATAAAACATCATTATCTTTTATAAACAGAGAGATCTGAAAACAATACCTTTTTTATGCTTATCACATTAAACAGTCCTCTTTTATTTACATTTCAAAATATAATTAATTTCATAAATAGTTTTTTTTAACTTTTTATTAATTAATTTTTTCAGATAATGGGATTAAAAAACAGAGACCAAACAGAATCAATAAACCTAAACAAAGAAACAGAAGGTTCTTGTAGTAACAGAAGCGATAATAGCTCTGATAATCTAAGACTTGATATCTCAACGATGACTCCACCATCACACGACAGCGCATTAACCGGTGGTCAACAACAACCACCGCCTCCGCCGCGGCATTTCTTTCCACCGTCGTCGTCATCAGCCACCGCAACAACAACGATGCAATTCTTGCAAAACTCATCTTCAGGACAAAGTGTGGTTAAAGAAGAGAATAATACTATCAGTAACATGTTTTGTGCAATAGATGACCATTCTGGTTTTTGGCCATGGCTTGATCATCAACAATACAATTAAAATATTTGTAATCTTGCAAAAAAAAAAAATCTTTTGTTTTTAATTTTTTTTTAATATATTTTCGTTTTTTAATTTTGATCATAAATAGTCTATGCATGTTTCAAAAATTGGAAGGTAACTTTGAAATTTGCAACCAAAACACCATGGAGATATGTTAAAAAATGTGTAAAAGTCATCTTATTATATACATAAAATATTATTATTATGGCCAAATTCTTTTCTATAATAATAAAGAAAATATTTATTAAAAAAATGTGTAGTCGTGGGTACTGGCACCATGTGGTTTTAGTCGTCATTTTCAGAAGTGGGAAGAGAGAAATGAAAAGGACATTTTCATTGTAGCAAATTATTGTATTTTTGTTAAGAAATAATGAAATTAAATTCTGCATATGTCATGATTTGGTCGAGCAAGTTATAAAGACCACAAAAATAAATGATGGGACAAAATCTAAAAAAAGCTAGTTTTGTAAATCACAAGACCTTACAAAAGACGTACGATATATATATTTTAGTCTTGGACGTAGCATACCATCAATTTCATAACCCTATTTTTTATCTTACATTTTTACCATTATAAAATTCACCGTGTGCCTCTCTCTTAAACAAATAATGTCCCAAATTAAAAACTTTTCTTGTTTAAAAAAGAATATTTTTTTTGGAAACATTTAAAACAGTTTAAGGAAATGATTTTCGTTTTCACACATCAGCATTGAATTTTTATTGAATATCATGTTATAATAATATATTGTAGTGATTGGTTGACCCACAAAATATTGTAGTGATTACTCGTTTATCAAATAATATGTGAAAATAGTTTAAATTTGACAAAATAGTGTGTCACAGAATAAACAAATATGTTATTAATTTCAAAAACCAGTAAAACTTAGGACAAATTGCAAAACTACACCATTTGAATCGCATATAACAAAACTACAGAATTTCAAAGTCACTTTTCAAAACTACATCTAAACTTTCAGATTTTAATTCAAATAAACTATACGCACACAATCATACCCTTTTAATATTATACCCTAAACACTAATTAGCAAATGCAAAAGAAAATATTTTAATTTTGGTAATTTTTTGTTGGGATAACAAACTAAGTCCCACATCGGAAGTTTAGACGAGTAATGTCTAATATATAAGGAGAGTCCAACCCCAATTAATATGAGGCCTTTTGGGAAGAAGCCCAATAAGAAAAACCGTGAGGGCTCGAGACATGAGCTCAAAGCGGACAATATCATATTAATTAGGAGTTGGACGTGGGCCTCACCAGTTCACAACATGGTATCAGAGCCTAGGTTAAAGAAACGGACCTAGAAAAGTTGGGTGGTTCGATGTGGGAAGAACCCTCTAGATTACCTCAAGATTAAGACGGTACGAGATATGTGCCAAGTTTCGAGAGGAGAAGCTAAGGATATGTGGTCCTTAGTTTGAGGGGGAGAATGTTGGGATAACAAACTAAGTCCCACATCGGAAGTTTAGACGAGTAATGTCTAATATATAAGGAGAGTCCAACCCCAATTAATATGAGGCCTTTTGGGAAGAAGCCCAATAAGAAAAACCGTGAGGGGTCGAGACATGAGCTCAAAGCGGACAATATCATATTAATTAGGAGTTGGACGTGGGCCTCACCAGTTCTCAACATTTTTTATAGGGCAAGTCAACCTTTTAAAATTTTGAAGGATGTAATTATAAAAAATATTGAATTATGTAGAGTTTTGTAAAGAAAATGATAAAATAGTGTAGTCTTGTGAATTCGTCTAAAACTTATGACAATTTAATGATTGATTGTATTTGTATCTCTACATAGAAATAGTTGTGGTCATTTTGTAAAGAAACTTCTAAAATATACACCCATAATAATTCACATGTCGTCAAGATAATAATTTATAGGGAGAATTACAAAACTATATCATTTGAATTACATTTCACAAAACTACACCATTTCAAAAATACTTCACAAAACTACACTTAAACACTCAAAATTAAATCTAAATAAACCCTATTCACACAATCCTACCCCCTTAATACTATACCCTAAACACTAATTAGCGAACCCAAATGAAAAGATTTTAATTTTGATAATTTTTAAAAGGGTAAATCAAACTTTTAAAATTTTGAAAGGGTGTAAATATGTGAAAATATTGAATTAGGTGTAGTTTTGTGAAGGGAGGGTTGAAAGGGTGTAGTTTTGTGAATTTCTCTAATTTTTATAAGTAATTTTAACAAGAATATAATATAATTGGAAGAGTGATGGAAGCAACAAGGAGACATAGGCACACACAGATTCTCATGGAGATATAGAGGAAAATGACAAGTAGAGAGTTTTGTAAGAAAGAAAGCAATCAAAACAATTTGGGGTTGGAAAGTTGTCACTTTCCTTTTTAATCCACTCTTTCCCTTTTAACCCCTTTTTTCTTCTTCCACAATCAAATGGCCGACACTTTTTTTAAACTTTTTACGAAATTTCTTAAAGAAATTTATTCAATTTTTTATGATAAAATTTTAAATTTTCACTGAATAGTAAGTATATTAAAATAAAAGTTGCTTGGGATAGAGCAATGCCAACATTGGTTTTAGCAACGTTTTATGCCAACATTATTTCTTGGGTCCCAAAGAAAATATCAAGATGTTGTTTGGTAATTTATAGAAAATACATTATTAATGTGAGTGATACTATGACTGTATTTTTTATACAAGATAATCCATAAAAATATTCAACACTCCTAGCTCTAATATGATTATAATTTAAGTATTTTTGTTTGTTTTAAAAAGAAATGACTTTGTGTGACCCACTAGAATCACTATTTCGTTTCTATAAGTACAAGTTTCTTTTAGCTAAACCCTTTATTGTTTTGCTTTGTTTCTTTGATTCTGATATATGGAAACTTGGATGTTTCAACTACACTCAAAAATGCTTTATTCACTCATCATATGTTTTAAGTAATATATATATATTGATATATAGTTCAAGTAGAATTAGATTCTCTTGTGTGCAATTATCTTTGTGATTAGCCATATATCTTATGAATCTACATTATATTAAATTTGGGAATATAAAGTTATTGTAAAGATCACTCGAGTTTGCTATACCTAGATATAAATGTTATCGTAATTTTTTTTTTTGTATTTCAGTGCTTGATTCAGTGATTAATATAATTATTTTCAACCGAAAATGATTTATTACGTATAGAAATATGTTATTTTAATTAAGGTTTTAATATGATGGTTAACGTATAGAATTATGTTATTATAATTATAAGGTTTTAATATGATATATTACTTACTAATGTGATTTCAAGAAGTTTTCTTACCGACCATAAATCCGTATCATGAAGATGTGAGAAATAGGAACCAAATAAATGTTTGCTTTTCCTTAATATTTTTTTTTTTAATTTTCTATTCTAAATCAAAATCAAAAAAAGAAAATCAAGAGTTCATATAGACAAGAATTGTGTGGACACAGAACTCAGGTGTCAAGTCCATCAATTAGGTTCAGAAAAGTAATTATATCGACACGACATTTATTCGTACAAATCATCTTTGTCTTAGTTATATTTTTAGGAATTCACAACGTTTTCATATAACCAAAGATCAAACTTAAAGCAAAATATCTTTGAGACATACAAGGTTATTATAACTTACAAGTCTACACTAATTTGGATGATAATGATGTAAAAAATTAAATAAAGAAATATGACAGTACCACAACGTTAATTAACATATTTTAAATACATTTTATGCCGATCTACTTATGAGTCTATATGAAATATTTAAAACATGCAAACACAAGTTTTAACAATTACATGTTAGCCTAAGGGGATTGGTTGGGCCTATATCCAGAAATATCCTATAGGTTTAAATTAATGCAAAACCTTTAACAAAAAAAACAATTACATTTTAGCTTCTAAACATCCGGAAAACTATATAATAATTAATTAAATTGAAGAAGGAAATAAAAGAGTAGTAGAAGCAAGCATGTGATAGCATCTAAAACCCTACAATATATAAAAAGTTGACGATAAAATGATGAGAGAGATCAAGCCAATATGCATTAATTAATGTAAGAATCTTTATGGGATCATGTGCAAACCCTTAATCTAATAAATTTATGGATATAAAATCTTCATTTTATTAATTAATTCTATAAATATATATTAATTATTATATTTTGCATTTTTTGTGACAGTGTATCAGATGCAAACATGCATTTTTAAAACTATTTTAAGTAATTATATAATGTGGCTACAACCAAATAAAGAAATACAAATACCAGTAAAGAAGAGCTGGCTATGTGGCCATGTGCTTGGTGCTTACAAATCCTTTTATTAACTACACATTTCCAATATATAGAAACATGGCTAATAATAATATCAACTAAAAGTAAATAAGATTAGAAGCGGTTAACCATTAGTCAAAGATGGTGTCACGTTTTACCTCTATGAAAAATTTTGGTGCGTAATTCTTTCTAGCTCAAAAGATGATTAAGTTGTTAATGGATATAGAATATACATTTTATATATTTTTATTAACTTATCCGAAAACTAGAATATGCTATTTTGATGAAACTTGAGGTGTATAATATTTTAATTTATGGTAAAACTTTCAAATAGATGAAATCATATGTTATATTTGTATATGAACTTTTAAATATCAAAAGCTAGTTTAGTTTTAGTTTGGTCAATAATATGTAAACTATAATGTGAAATACATAAAAAGTGAAATATGAAGTTATGGGCTTAAATGTAGCTACTAAACAAACATCACTAAACAAATATAAAATATGTTTGGAATATGTATTGTAAAAGTTATATATGTGCAAGATGATATATTATTGTTATATTTTAATTAATGTTATATATTAGTGAAAATAAAATATATGATAAAAAGGACAGGAGAGATGGGATGCATGTGACTGGCAATGACATGAAGGATAGTGGTTGGATGTTTTGCACTTTGTTTAATTGTTAGCGATCCATCTTCCGTTGCAATTTCACGTTGCCACATATATTTATTTGAGAAATTCACGAAACTATACACTTTCAACATTTCCTTCACAAAACTATACCTAATTTAATATTTTCACAAGTTTACACCATTTCAAAATTTTAAAAGCTTGATTTACCCTTTAAAAAATTATCAAAATTAAAATATTTTCATTTGGATTCGCTAATTAGTGTTCATGGTATAGTATTAAGGGGGTAGAATTGTTTGGATATGGTTTATTTGGATTTAATTTTGAGTGTTTAACTTTAAGCGTAGTTTTGTGAAATAATTTTGAAATGGTGTAGTTTTGTGAAATGTAATTGAAATGGTGTAGTTTTATAATTCTCCCTATTTATTTTGTTAAAATGCCACATATATATTATATATATATATATATATATATATATATATATATATATTTGTAATTTTTTAGTTTTCCTTATTAATTTTTCCACGGACGAATTATATTATTTTATTGTACACAATTACATATACACCAACACTCAAGTTGGAATCTAGGACCGAGACACCGAGTACCGAGTTTCGTGAGAGATCTTCTTATTGGGTTTATTGGGTAAAGAATAAAATATAAAACATATCAATATTGTCGAAAGAAGGTTAAGACTAATGCTAATCATGTTAATTTTTTTTTGATGAATTCATAAAACTACACCCTTTTATCATTAACAAAACTACATTTAATTCAATATTTTTACATATTTACACCCTTTCAAAATTTTAAATGGTTGATTTACTTTTTACAAAATTACCAAAATTAAAATATTTTCATTTGAGTTCGCTCAGTGTTTATGATATAATGTTAAAGGAGTATGATTGTGTGTTTAGAGTTTATTTGAATTTAATTTTGAATATTTATGTGTAGTTTTGAAAATTGACTTTGAAATGGTGTAGTTTTGGGAAATGTAATTTAAAAAGTGTAATTTTGTAATTGTTCCATTTTTCCCTTAAGCTTTAGACTATAGAAATAATAACACAAGTATATAGAATTGTTTTGGAGGATTCTAATTAGGCATTAGCATAATTTGATTTGAGTTCTTGATCTAGGAGAAGTTTTCGTGTTGAAACCGTTTTAATACTCCCTCCGTTTCATTTTATTTGATGTTTTAGACAAAAAATTTTGTTTCAAATTAGTTGATGTTTTCATTTTTCAATGTAGAATTAATTTATATTTTGTGTTTTTCGATGATTTAGATGATGAAGAATGTGTTTTTATTGGTTAAATCATGTTTATGTAAGTAATTAAATGATGATTTTACACAAAAAAACAAAAAAATAAATGATTTCTTAATCTGTGTGTAAAAACCTTAAACATCAAATAAAATGAAACGGAGGGAGTAATTATATTTTAGTGTGAAAAAAATTAATATTGGATGAACTTGTGTTGTGTTCCTACAAAGTTAGTCAGGGTTGGCTGATTCACAACAAAATCAAAATAAATATTAACACTTAACAATTGATGGAGATTTTATTAAGTGGAGAACACTCTTCAAAGTTGGTGGGCTTTTGTTGTTTAATAAAAGAAGTAAATGGCCTTATAAATTTAAGGCTTTATTTTGATCTTATTTCAAAGCCCAATATTATATATAAGGTAAGCTATACCTTTCATTGTTTTTTTCAGAGAAACTTCATGGGATCAAAAGATGTTTTGATTTGGAAAGATGAATCTTATTCCTTTCTTAAAGGAAAAGCAATGACGCTTTTCGTTGTAATAACTTCCTAATTTACTTCTTGTACCATTCAAGAAATTAAACAAATAATCATAATTCCTCCACACGCTTACTTTTCTCTTTCAAAGTTTTAATTATCTACTATGTAATGTAATGGTTACATCAAATATAAAAAAGGAATTAACAAAACTACACATTTTTATCATTTTCTTCACAAAAATATACTTAATTTATTTCTATATTTACACATTTTAAATGGTTAATCTATTCTTTAAAAATTGACCCAAATTAAAAAAAAATATATTTGAATTCCCCTACGCTGGTAGTGTTTACTTGAATTTTTATTTTTAAAATATGCAGTTTTGTAATTCTCCCTATAAAAAATGTGCTTTAATTTTTCATTTTCTTTTATAATTAGTTTCATCACCACCTAAAATATTTTTCTTTTCGACATAAACTATCATGATTCATGAGTTACCTAATAAGATAGAAAATTCCATGAGATTAATAAATAACTAGGAAGAAGAAAAATGCAAAATCAAAATGTGTAACAGACCAAACTAGTGTTGGGTGGTGCACACGTCTTTTTGGTGTTGACCAAACAACAATGACACACAAATATTATATTCTTCATACAAATCTTTTCCTTGTCTTTACCTTCTCTCTCTCTTTTTTTTTACATTATCCTCTGTTTTTCTTCTTCCCAAGAGATCCATAAAGATTCAACTCTTATTGCTTAATTAGACAAGAAACTTTAATTAAACTCAAAAGAAACTATTAGTGTTTATTTTCTTGATCTCTGTCTAATGGGTAATTGCTTGAATTATTCTGCAAGAGTAAATAACAGAGAAGGCTCTTTTAGAGGTAAACCCTAGCTTCATTTTTTGACCTAATCACTCTCTCTCTCTCTCTAATATTGTCTATTTTATTTTGTTAAGTAATTTGATTATGATGTGTAAATGATCCTAGCTCTAATTAATTATCTTATCAAGATAGTTAGCTTACAGATAAAATGAAATGAATAATATGTGCTTGTTATTAAGAAAATAAATACTCTGTTCTCGTTATCAAAAATAAATACTATGTTCTCGTTATCAAAAATAAATACTATGTTCTTTTAAAAAAAAATACTGTTTTTGTCATATAAATAAAATACTCTGTTTTTATGTGTCAAAATAAACACTTTGTTCTTGTATTTGAGTACTTTTATTCAAGAAAGCTTCTATAAAATTTTCGTATAATTAATAGTTCATGTGTTGGTGTGAAACTTTACAACAGATTCATCAAGAATTACGCGTAAATCGAGTCAGCAATCTCGACTTTCAAGCCTCACAATACCTTCTTATAGCAATAGAAGCTTCACTAGTTCATGGACACCAAACAGTGAAGGAGAGCTCTTACCTTCTCCAACACTTAAGGCCTTTACATTCAATGAACTTAAAACCGCTACAAGAAACTTCAAACCCAATAGTATGATCGGTGAAGGCGGTTTTGGTTATGTTTATAAAGGTTGGATAGGTGAACAATCATTGTCGCCTTCGAAACCAGGGTCCGGTATGGTTGTCGCGGTCAAGCAACTTAAATCAGAAGGGTTTCAAGGACACAAAGAGTGGTTGGTAAGTTCATATTCCAAGTTTTTAAAGTGTTTCATTAGTCTAAATTCAAAATCAACTCTCTATAAATATAGTAAAAAAATGTTTGTTGGTGGGTAATAGACCGAGGTTCACTATCTTGGGAGGCTTCATCATATGAATTTGGTGAAGCTAATTGGATATTGCTTAGAAGGAGAAAAGCGGCTTTTGGTTTACGAGTACATGCCCAAAGGAAGCCTTGAGAATCATTTGTTTAGAAGTGAGTATAACTCTATTTGAACAAAAGCTAGACCTAGTCACATTCATGTTATGTTGATACTCCATTTTATGTGTGTTAGGAGGCGCGGATCCACTCCCGTGGAAGACGAGGATGAAAGTTGCGATTAGTGCAGCGAGAGGACTGGCTTTCCTCCATGAAGCCAAAGTCATATATCGAGATTTCAAAGCCTCGAATATTCTACTTGATGCGGTACATAACCATTGATAATGATGAATTTATTAAAAGTATGAAAAGGAAATTTCACTATAATTATTAAAATTAACTTTTTTGTAAATATAGGAGTTCAATGCAAAGCTATCCGATTTCGGATTAGCTAAGGCAGGACCAACAGGAGATAGAACCCATGTGACAACTCAAGTGATGGGAACTCAAGGCTACGCAGCTCCTGAATACATAGCAACAGGCCGGTTAACCGCCAAGAGTGATGTCTATAGCTTTGGAGTGGTGCTACTAGAGCTACTCTCAGGGCGTCCCACGGTAGATAAATCGAAAGTAGGAGTTGAACAGAACCTAGTTGACTGGGCAATACCTTATTTAGTGGACAGAAGAAAAGTTTTTAGAGTAATGGACACAAAACTTGGAGGACAGTACCCTCACAAAGGTGCTTGCGCAGCTGCTAATATTGCGTTGCGGTGTTTAAACACGGAAGCTAAGTTGAGACCCGAGATGTGTGACGTTTTGTCTACTTTGAAACAACTTGAGAGCTTGACAAAGACGGGATCTACTCCAAAATCAATCATGTCTCCTTCATCTCCTATGCCGGATAGTCGCGGGGCTAGAGAGGGTCTCTAAGGTGAGAAAATTGGAGATTTAGGAACTCTTTTTGAGGTTGTTGTATATAATGTATAATTTTCGCTAAATTTTTGTTGAATAGTTTTGTACTTCCTCTTCTCATCTTAGTAGATTTTTATTTTTGAAATTTGTAGAAGTCTTGTCTAGGATTTATATGACGGTCGCTGAACTTTTCTTGTCTATAGTTTATATAATGTAATAAATAATTCAAGTAGACTAGAGATTATTGTGTATATCAAACCTAAATTAGTATATATAATTAACAAAAATAATAATAATGTAATTAGTTAAGGGTATATGCAGTACCGTGCTTTTCATGTTGATTGAGAAGGCCATTTGCCAAAAGTAAAATGCAAATTTATAAGGCCACAATTTCTAAAAATTTAGTTTATATATTTTATTTAATATTTATGTTTTGTTTTATTTCTATAAAAATACATGAAATTTAAACTATTATATATTTACAAAAGATACTAAATAGTGTGATTGTCATTATACATATAAATAAAAAAATTGGTTAGAAAAGATCCACTTAAATTAGGTTAAATATTTAAACAATGTTATATGTTTTTTCTTGAAAAAGTTATGCAATAGTTTATTTTCATTTTTCTCGTTAAAAAATTTAAAGTAAAATAATGTTACATATATTAATTTGTTTTTAACAAAGATCACATCTTTGTAAATGCCCTAAACCTCCATTTAGCTAAGCACGGCACTGGTATATGAAGCTACGTACCAATATACACACATTGTTTTGAAATCACCAAAACGATATCCGGAGTTCCCCCAAACACTTCAGCGGAAATTAGTTAGTTGTTAGCTAAAACCATACAACAAATTTTCAATGAAGTGTTCGGAAGAACTCTAGAGAACATCTCGTCGAAATATTATCTTGTTTTGTTGTAGTACGATATATGCTATAATTTAGTATGTCGCTATAATTTATAAAAGGGGAAGATACATTTTATAAGATCTTAGAAATCTCTTACTAGTGTTTGAGGAAGATAGAAGAGTGATATTTTATTTATTTATAGTGATAGCTAAAGAATCTCATATCATATACATTAGTGTAAGAGAAGAGTATGTGAACCTAGACGTAAACATGAGTTCAATATTTTAAACAGGAAAATCAGTTTTTCTTTCCTTTCTTGTCTTTTGGCAAGATATAAAATGTTATTCTATAAAACAAAACGTACATACGTGACCTATAGCCTTTGTTTGGTCGAATCTTGTTTGGTTAAAATCAGTCAACTATTAAATGAGAATATACCCTTTAAACAAAAAAAAATATTAAATGAGAATCTAGTCGGGGAAGTGGTTATGGCATAGTGACATTCATAAGTTCACGTAAGGTAGGTAATATCATCCCTGAGATCGATTCCCAACGTTTACGATAGTGTAGAAATGACTAATGGACCGATTATTTGTGATCCAAATATTGACAAAAAACGAAAATCTAGTTTCACAAATACTATATTCTTAATTTCAATGTCTTTTTAATAGGTCCATAAACATGGACTAGGTTCATCTTTGGTAATATAACTTTTTTGATAAAGTGTAATAAAGAAACTTTTAGACACGTTTTGATATAAGAATCTAAAAATTATAAAATGACAAGGTAAGTTTGTATTTTTATGTATAGTCATGTGAAAAACCAAAAAAAAGAGAGTAGAATAAAATCTACCAAAAGAAAGACACTGTCAAAATATGCTCAAGTATCAAACTTATAAAGAGATTTTTTATATTCTTTAAGCTTCTTCTCCCTAAATTCCGACTTAGTTCATCTTCAAAAATTAATTTCGCACATGTTTGATATAATAATGGAGAATATGTAATCCATGGTCCCTCTCTAAAAAAATTCCTTTGCAATTAAGCAAAAAAAAAAACATTACATGGAGAAGTATGTATAAATATACACTTTGAGTTGTGACTATAGTGTTCATTGAGTATGAGAAGAAACATTAGCAAAAGTATATAATAATATGTAAAAGTCAAATGTCTCCTTGAGTTCTCTTAAACGCTTCATTTTCATAATTAGTTGTATAATATATACTTTTATGCATTAATCAAATATACACTGAAGTGTTTGGGGGGACTCTAGGTGGCATATTGGCATTGAGTAAAGTCCATACCATGTAATAAAACTCCCAACTTTGTAAGCAAACTCCTCCAAAATCTCTATATTTTTTAATTTTATAAATCTTTTTTCAACCAAATCAATTTAATTAGGTACACACCAATGTCCCATCCTAATCCACTTTTATCAAAACTAAACTTACAAATTGTATGCATTGTTAAAAAAAAAAATTAAATCAAACTTTCGACCCATAATTTTATATGGCAGAAATTGTTAAGCAAAACTCATCATAAGCATTTTCTAAGGTTAAAATACAAAAATTTATAAAAACATATAAAACTGGTTTACATATTAGATAACAAAACAACTTTGAGAAACTAAACCAAAGAGAGAAACAAAGACAACAACAAAAACAAGAGAGAATCATCGGTTAAGCATTTCTTTAACCGAGAAGCCAAGACAGTTCTCAAAGTAGTTAGGAGGTTCCGACACAAAACAAGAGATCACATCTCTTAGTGTAATAACACCATAAAGCTCATTATCATCACCAGTCTCTACATAAACCCGATGAACCGACCTCGAAGCCAAACTGTTTATAACACTTCCTAAAGTCGAGTCAGGCTTACAAGTTATCGCAGGAATCGCTAAACCATATTCTTCTCCTCCCGTTGCAATCTTTGTCGCAAAACTCCTACCCGTAAGGTGCCTTGTATCACAAGACATAGAGATATATAATTTAGTCGAAATTGTAAACAAGAAATTGTTATGAGATATATATAAGTGAGTAAATTAAACAAAACCTGAAATTAGAGAAGACTTGAGGTTGTAATAGCAAATATCTAATGTCTCTCATGCTTATGTTTCCAACAATCTTTTTATTCGGTCCTTCGACCACAGGGAGACCACCGATATTATTGTCTCTCATTCGCTTAAACGCTTCGAGAACTAGTTCTTCGCTATCAATACTAATAACCTAAATCCAAAACATTCGATTTTTCACGAGGTTTGCGAAAAGTTTATTGACTTGATAGATTTTTTAATTTTGTTACCTCGTTAGGCGACATGAAAGGGAGGCCGAGATCAGATATGGGAAGTGCGGAGATGTGATCGAACCAATCTCTGCCTTTACAACCTTCGAGTCCTTGAACAACAGCGGATTGAGTAATGTAGTTCTTAATATCGGGTTCTCCTGGTTTAATCACTGGCACATTTCTTAACCGATATTTCGAGAGTAGCAACAAAACACTTAGCATTGAGCTCTCTGTTGATACAGGAAGAAAAGGAGCATATCTAAATGATTTAAGTATAGTTCTAACCTGAAAAAAAAAAAACATATATCATTACAACTTATTGATACAAAACTAAAACGGCATAAACACTAAATACTGAATCCAAATACAAAATTTTTAAATTACTCGAAATATTTGTAAGGATAATTTGATCATTTACACTCCTAGAAATGTATATTTTACAAAAATGTATGGTTTGTAAAATAGTGTTTAAAAGTGTGGTGTATTGAAATTACCGGTTATCCTAATTTGCGTATATTTAAATTTCCAATAATAGTTTCTATACACCCATTTTTAACATTTATATTCAATGATTTTCGAAGTTTTTAAGTAACTTACAGTGGTTGATTTAAAAGGCTCTTCTTGTAAAATAACTTGATAGAAATCTTTCCCTAGCTTATCCGCAGCCGTGGGTGCATCTTTCCCAATCCCACTATCAGCCGCGACGCCACCAGCGACCGCAGCGCCAACCGCAGCCGCCGCTAGCCCCGCAGCAGCAACAGGACCGGTCACACCTAGCGCCGCAACGCCTAATGCTCCAACCGCTCCTGCTCCGACACCAGCCGCGGTAGCTGACGTGGCGGATATCGCGATGGCGGCTAATTCGGCACTCTCCAACACCCATAGGATAATCGAAGAGTAATCGATGATACCTAAATATCTCTCTCTCCAATCTAAAGAAGAAGAAGTCTTGTGATCTTCTTCTTCTTCTACTTTTTGGTTTATTATTACAGGAGCTGATAGAATCTTGCTGTCTGATAATATCTTTACCGCTTCCGACACAGATGTTTCCGCTTTAATCTCAATCACTGTATTTAATACAAACATGCAATATAAATTCTAATACTCGATAGACTCATTTTTCTATAAATTAGTAAAAGAAATTTATGATCCTAATTTTTTTATTAATGACAACTTATTTTAAATTTGATTATTGGTGTTATTTATCTCTTTACAAAATTAATAATCACTCTTAATTAGAATTTATTTTTGAAAAATAGTATACTCACCTTATTAATTTATATAAGTTTTACTATATATATTTATACAATATATTGAGATTTTGATGGAGGAAATTGGAGAAATTGGTTTACGATATTTGATTTACCTTTGCCGCCGGGAACTTGAGGGAAGGAGGAGACAGGTATTCCGGCGAAAGCAGAGTTTAATGTTTCTTGTAATGATTTCGGAAGATTCTTTCTTGATTGAACTTTTTCGAAATACGATTCGCAGCTCGTAATAACAGCAGATCTTGTCTCTTTATCACCACTCTCATTTTCTGCCATTTCTTGATTCTTGATTCAATACAAGAAACCCCAAAAAAAAAAAATGTTTTTGATTTTCTTTTATTGTATTCAGACAGTAGTGTGTTTATGGTGGGATATGACACACTATGAGACGTGTCGGAGATGGAAACCTTTGGTTTGGCTTTTCTTACGCGCGCAAATCACGTGATAACTGACACGTGTCATTCCATTAAAAGATTCTTGTGTCAAAGTGTGGACAGCTAAGCAAAACGGAGCTTTTGGATATGGATAGGCTTTGATTTTTGTAAAAGCAGAGAGACAAAGAGTGTATTATATATCTAATTTGAGATGGGCCTTTAAAGAGACTTAATGCCCATTTTTACAATATGGTGTAGCCTTTACAAGAAATACAGAGAAAACTTTTTGTTTTTGGTTTTATTTCTACTAATTATATGAAACTATATAAATACGATTTATATGTGAAACTTTTTGACAAATCTCTTCATTACAACAAAAATATTATGATGCCTTTTCCCAAAACTAGAGAAATTCACATAACTACACTATATCTCACCTTCATTTACAAAACTTTACATTACTAAAATTCTTTTTTATATCTATACCCTTTTCAAATTTTAAATTGTTAATTTACCTTTTAAAAAATTACAAAAATTAAAATATTTTAGTTGGGTTCACTAACTAATATTAAAAATATTTAAATATTTGTAATTTTTATAAGGTAATTAAGCTAATTAAAATTTTGAAAAATATACATATAGGAAAAAATTGAATTTATGTAATTTTTATTTATCAACGTTTGGGAATGGCCGACCCAAAATTTATGTAATTTTGTAAAAGAAATATTGCGAATAATACTCCTACCAATTGTAGAGAGTGGCATTTAATGACAATGGGCAAATGATGTAATTCCACCTTGGTATCTCATTCAATTTCACACACTTTTTTTCTTAAATATCTCACATACCTTATGAAATAAAGGCAGAGGGCAAATGATAGAATTAAATAATCTCAACCGTAAGTATTCACAAAATAAACCCTTGAAAATATATCAAAACGTATAGCACAAGAAACAGTCTTAAAGAAACCTAATGCAAGTTAATTTAAAACATAATCACTCGCTGTACATTTCCTCTATTTACTTGCTTCAAGTTTTGTCCCATTCATCTTTTATATAATTGTTATATAATCTTCTGATGAAGTAAAAACACACACACATTCTTTTGTTATTTCCTTCTAACCAAAAAAACGCGTACCACGTGCATTTTTTAGCTTCTTGAACCTGTTGATATGTACTTGTAACGCATGGCCCAAAATAGATAGTGCAAGAAGTTAGCTGCACTTAGTACACACATTAGCCAATAGAAATAGTCTAGTTTGTAACGGTTTATGCTCTCTCCTTTGAGCCAAGGTGTGTTCCCTGAGCTCTCTGTTATGCTATTCACTATGGAAACGATCACCGAGCTTAGGTAATACCCCATTGCTAAAGAAGCCCACGATAGCGATGTCGCTAGAGATCTCATAGAAGACGGTGCTTCCGTGAAGAAATACTCAAGAAGTCCAGCTAGTGTGAACAGATCAGCTGAGCCTAGGAAAAGATATTGGAGCGCGATCCATAAGAAAGTGATAGGTATGGTTTCTTGCGAGTCAAGTAACCCTGCATTTTTGGCTACTCCTTTTCTTTTGATCTCGACTAGAGCCGCAACGGCCATTGCTAGTATCGAAAGTACTAAACCGACTCCGATTCTTTGTAGATGAGTGACTCCTACTTCGGTTTTCGTTGTTTTTCTAGCGAATGGAATGATGAGATGGTCATATATAGGTGCAAGAACCATGATGAAGACCACGGGGAAGATCGGTAACGAAGCTGGTGGGATCTTTAGGGTTCCTATCTTTGTGTTCATCGAAGCGGCTTGTTGAACAGAGAATGTAGAGAGCTGAGCTAAGCAACAGTTTAGCATGATTGTACAAGCGAATATCGGTAGCATTTTGAGCACAATCTTCACATCTTCGACTTGTTGGACAGTGCATTCTAAGAACCTATGGTCTGGTTTCTCCTCCGCGGCTCTGTTCAAGAACCTCAAGCTCTTGGTTAGTACTTGTGTGTGGTCATGAGCCACAACTTCTTGATCATCATGACAAGGCTTCTTATCAAGTTCTCCTTTTGTTTCATCAACAACAATAGCTTCTTTCTTACCCTTTGGTACTACACAATGATTAGAAGGACTAATAGCCAAGTTCACAACCGCGTTGCTTGAGCTTCCACTCGCGCAACTCTTAAAAGAAGCCGCAAGAAGAACCTAAACCAAACCAAACAAAACAAAACCCTAAACATTACTTGTAACACAAGTTTCTTTTCAAAATATTGAAAACCTTAAAGAAAATCAAGAAAACAAACCTTCAAGATTGTAGTAAGAGGACTTCCACAAGGAATCTTGTTCCTATAAAAGCTAGATCCACTTAGAAAGATGAGAAACGATACGAATATCGCGATAGTAGAAACACCAAAACCCCACTCCCATCCTTTGTTATCTTCTAACCAAACAACGAAGGTAACAGCCACAAGTGCTCCACAAGCAAGACAGAACACAAAGTAGTTGAAGAACGTTGACCTTTGTTTTCTACCTTTAGGTGTACTCTCATCGAATTGTTCTGCCCCGTGAGATGGTAATGACCCTTTTATCCCTCCTACACCTAAAGCCACAAGGTACAATCCCACAAAGAACATAGCCGCTTTTGAGCCACTCACTGATTGACACGTGGAACCTTTGCATGATGGTGGCATTAAGGACGGTGAGCGAGCTTGAATGGTTAGTATGATCAATCCCTGCATGTGTCACGAACTATATTATATAACCATTAATTTCTAAATTTGTAGTATTATATAGTATTTGCTAAAATCATTATGTTTGGGGAAAGATATGGGGACCTATGGCACGTGAGTGATACCAAATAATTGGAACCGTTAGGAACGATGAAACGTTATTATATAATTAAATGAGTTATGGACAAAACTTAATTTTCCGTGTGGTCTTTGTATTGGCCAATGCAATTTTCTTGAAAATATAATTTCGGTTACACTGACGTTACACCATGGTTTTTATTATGTTTTGGATTCTTGTATATGAATATTGTCATGCATTATCCAATGATATATTTTGATATGTATATATGTGATTTCAAAATTTTCAATATATATATACACTTCAACATATAAGTTAACGACGAATTCACAAAACTATACCCTTTTAACTTTTTTCACAAAACTACACTTAATTCAATATTTAGATATATTTATACTTTTTCAAAATTTTAAATAGTTGATTTACCCTTTAAAAAGTTACCAAAATTAAAAGATTTTTATTTGGATTCGCTAATTAGTGTTTAGAGCATAATATTAAAAGGGTAAAATTGTGTGGGTACGGTTTGTTTAGATTTAATTTTGAGTGTTTATGTGTAGTTTTGAGTGTAGTTTTGCGAAATGTAATTCAAAAAATGTAGTTTTGGAATTGTCCCTAAGTTAATGACAAATCTATATAAGAAAAACACTTAATTAGTACAGAATATAGTAGCCTATCTTGAAAATTATAAACTAATTAATTAGGATGTTATATTAACAATCAAAACTTAAGTGTTAACTAGTAAATTAGTAATAGATAAAACTGCGTTTGCGTTCGGATCAGAAGAACGCAAAACGATTGCCACAAAACATAAGAAAAAGCCAAGCATTAAAAGCCCAACTGTACTTTTGAAATTTGAACAAACAAGTTTGTTTTTGTCTTTTGTAATATTGTTATGTGGCAAAGTCATGAATGTACGAGTGGCAGATTTTATATAAGTGGACATTATAGTTCCATACCCTATCAAATATAAAAGACAAGATAACAAAAAAAAAAGAGAGAAGATGTTTTGGTGTTATGTTACTGAAACCCATAAAAATAGTTTTTTTTTTTTTTATGTCAAACTCCCATAAAAATAGTTTTAAATTTTATTTTCCTGACCGTAAGAAACTGACATTTCAAATAAATGAATAGCTATTAATATTTTTTTTTTAAACATGGTTGGTCCCATTTTAATATTAATTTATTTTTTTAATTGATGTTATCACGTATGTGTCGTGTGTGAGAGTAGAGCGTTGCGTATAGATACGGCACCGTATCAAAAGTCACGTTTCTTTGCTTTTGTTTTGTCCTTTTTATTTTAGCATCTCTCTATGCACGCATGCTTCGTTGGACTTTTGATACAAAAGCCTCTCTAACCGTATCTTTTTATTTTGTGTGTGATAAATATATACTATTATTATTATGTATAAATAGATAGATAGATAAACATGTGGATCTATGATTTATCTATCAAATGGGTCTAATGTAATGTGAATGGATTTATTGTTATGGTGGCTACTTATTTTTTAAAGAAAAAGTCAACGCTACTAACTTAAAAGTTAAAACTTAAGTGAAATATTAGCCTATATACTAATTTGACAAATTTCTAATATGGAATATTTTTTGTTAAGAATTTCTCATTTTTTTAGATAATCTTTGGAGCCATGGATCTATGATTTATCTATCAAATGGGTCTAATGTAATGTGAATGGATTTATTGTTATCGTGGCTACTTATTTTTTTAAGAAAAAGTCAACGCTACTAACTTAAATGTTAAAACTCAAGTGAAATATTAGCCTATAAACTAATTTGACAAATTTCTAATATGGAATATTTTTTGTTAAGAATTTCTCATTTTTTTAGATAATCTTTGGAGCCATTTTGTTTATTCATGTTGAGTAAAAATTCCTTAAAACGACTTAACAAATGTAACTACACGAATTAAGCAACATGATTATATTAATAAGAGATTTAAGTATGTTTTTTACCAGGAACTCTATAGAGGCAGAGACGAGGAAGATAACAAACGTTGAGAAGAAAGCATCAGAGAGGAAACCACCAAGAAGAGCTAATAGAAAAGCTGTGCCCATAAAATTTGTAACATCATTGGCTGATTTTGAAGGAGACAAGTGCATGTATTCTCTTAAGTACAACACAAGGTTACTCGCATTAGCTAGATACGCTAAGTTCTCTAATATCTCCACCACTAAGCAAAAACAAAACAAAGTGTTATAAATCAAATCACATGATATATATATATATATACATCATATAATAAAAGGGTAAATTTGTAATTTTGACATTTTACCTAAGACAAAAGAAGCGGCGATCATGCCACCGTGACGGCCTTTCACGGCGGTTTTGTTTCTCCAATCGGAGTAGCCTTGCCATCTTGAGATCTCTTCTTCTACTTCCTGTTATATGACAAAAGAAACAAAAAAAGGAAACTAGTACTTTGAGCAAAGACATGTATTTCTATAAAAGGAAAGATGACATAAACACACACAATTAATTAATCATATATGTTGATTCTTGAAATATGAAGAGACAAGGACAAAAAATGTGAGAAGTTTCAAGAAACCCACCATTCTCTAACTTTCTCTCTCTCAAACTTTGAAGAGAAGAAAAAAAAAGTGTTTAATTTTGTGGGAAATATATGAGTGAAAATGAGAAGGGTATTAGTGGAATTTAAAGAAAACGAAGAGAAGAAATGAGAATTTTGGGACCCTCTATATTATTAAAAAATGACTTCATGTTGTAAGTTTTTCTTTATGCTCTTCTTAAGCAATGACCTTATTTTCTTGTCTCTTTTTCTAAAAAAATACTTTATTTCTTTGTTTTTACTTTTTAGGTTACTAAAGATGATATTAGTTCCAATAATTTTTAAAGGTAGTAGTATTAGTGGTGGAATAAAGACTAATCAATCATGCAAGTTGATTTTATTTAAATGGGGTTTCCAAAACCATATCTTAATTTATTTTGTCTTTTATCTTCCACAATTTAATGTAAACAATTTTAAAATAATTTGATAGGTTATTCAAATTATATGGTAACAAACTGACAAAAAATATATTATCTAAATAATTTAGAGAATAATGCGGATTGTTCACGTAAACATGTTAGTCTTACTCCTTTCCACTTTTTGTGAATGTATAATTTAATAAATAAACTTAGAAGCATAATGTATATGGGTTTGGTTTGTTTAATGGAGAAGGATGCAAATAAATCCAGAAAATAAAAGTTACGAGAAAGATAAAGATGATGAAAATTGGAGGGAATCAAACCATCCACTATTTACGAGAAAGAAGGATGCAAATAAATCTCCAATGTATTTTCCTATCTCTATCTCTAAAATAGAAGAACTCTATAATAAAGTTGCATTTTTCTCTATTTTTCTCCAATGTATTTCTCTATCTCTATAAAAGAATATTCTATAAAAGATTCTATTTACATTTTACTATAACACCTTTTATTTATAAAAGTTGCAAATTAACCTAATTAAGTTTAATTTTTGCAAGATATTCATAAAATTATTATATTATTTAAGTTTAAAACTTTATTATAAAAATAGTACATTACCCAATACAAAAAATATTATAGCTTATTTAACTATCACCGCTAGAGTATTTTTCCCATAAATGATCGATTATGTCTTATTACAAAACTTTACATGATTTATCTTTTATAAATAATAATTTCAATTTTTTATTTAATATTTATAATTTATTTGTAATTATAATAACAATATTTAAATGATTATTTAAAAAATTAAAACAATTTTGATTTGAAAACATAAAAGAAAATGAAAATTTTATATATTTTAGTTATAATTAATATAAAAGAAAAAGTAAAGGACTAGTAAGCAATTAAAAAAGTATGTCTCTATTTATAGAGGAAAAGATAAATTTCCTCTATATATAGAGGAAAAAATAGCAATCTCTATTTTAGAGGAAGAAATAGAGATGAGTCGGAGCAAATGTTGCTCTATTATAAAGTTTAAAGGCAAATATAGAGGTGGGTTGGAGATGCTCTTAATGGAATAATATAAATATATATTTCTTCTGTTTTTTATTATAGGATTTTCTAGTTTTTCAGATATAATAAATAAACATATAAAAATATATTATTTTTTGTGATTTATAATTTCCAACAACTCTAAACCAATAATGTTTAGTTATTTTTCTTGAATTCTATAATTTATTATTAACAATTGTATATAGAAAGTAAGAAAATTCATCTTTTTAAAACCAAATATTTTTAACAAAAATCATATAATAAAAAACGGAGGAAGTGACCCAATGGTGATCACCTCTGCATCTAATCGCATAATCCGGGGTTCGAACCTCGCCGCTCTCAGTTGGGAAAGAACTACTTAGACATTAGGCAACGATGAAAAAAAAAAAAAAAACAAAAAACGGAGGAAGTATTTATTAGTGAAAAATTAAGGAAATAGAACATTCACTTAATTTAGACGTAATGATTCCTCTTCTTTCTATTCATATAGCAGCTTTGGCTTTGCAAAATAGCCGATTTAATTCATTTTAGAAAGACTCATATTTTTTTTTTAAAATTGTGAAAATTAAGGAAATAAATTATGTTTTTGTCTGCTAAAATAATAAAAACTACTCTATGTTTACATCTGACGAATAAAACTATACATCTATGATTTATCTACGCGTATTCGTGTATTTTATATCACGATTTCGGCTTATAATAATTATATATTTTTCTATTACAGTAATAGTTTATGTATCACTTCATGAAAAAAAAAGAATTTATATATTACTTTTAAGATAACATTGTTGTACGTATCATAGCTTTACCAAAACGATCTTGCTTTCTAGAACCCCTTCTTTTTGACACGTGTCAAATAGGCATAATGTTTGAGATGGTAATCACCACACAAACTTTCATTAGAAAATTGGAATAGTATAATTCTGTATTAATAAATAGTTACTTCAAATTATTACTACTAAACCACTTTATTTTTTGCAATTTTAAACTTTATTATTTTATCATAACAATTTTATCTTTATTTGAAAGCAATCATCCGTTTTATCAGTTAATTGAGATGAAAAAATAGTTTAACTTTACTTCAAAATATTCCCATCAATACATAATAATGTTTTTATTTGCCAATGCTATTCTAATATATTTTTTACTTACCAGTGCCAAATATGACTATATGTGTATGCGTATATACATATATTGAAGTATATGATTCAAATTCACATCCCAAGGCTATAATAATCTCCATGATGATTTTTATAGTGAAGAATCCAATACTATTTAAGAGGACTTTAACTTTGAAGTTATCTTTTACAACAAAAGAAACAAGTTGCATAGACAAGTGTCAATTTTTTTTTATCCATGAAATATTTATTGTTTTTCCCCCATCGGTTTAGGTATTTTATTTGTACACCCGGTTCAAATTTTGGTACAAACTTTTGATTAATTAAGACTATTGTAATATATACTTATATAGTCTCTATAAAAGTTTACAATATTTAAATTTTTGTTTCATTTTTTTTTTAATTAGAGCAAGTGTACCACACGATAAGAAAATTAATGGTCTACACTAAAGAGTCACAAGACAAGCGTATTCTTGATTCTTTATACATGTTCATAATATTTTTGGTTGGTTTAATTAAACTTCCGAATCTCTAAGCATATTTTCACGTCTATAAATATTATAAATACAAGTACGTAATAATTTGTTTTAAAATGTATTGTAATAAAACAAAAGATCTTGAACTAAAAGTTTTCAAAGTTTTGAAGGACACAACAAATACCAACCATTCTCCACTTGCGATTAATTGTGACAATAACCGACATTTTCTTTTTATATATATATTATTGATTTCAGTTTCATACTTTTATAGAACTCTTTATCTTTCTTTTATAAAGCATACAACAAATTGACAATAAAATACACGAAAATATTCATAAACCAATTTGCTTTTATAAACGGCCCGTGAGATTTACATCTTTATATATTTTTGAGGAATTCACAAAACTACACCCTTTTTTTTTCTTTACAAAACTTTACCTAATTCAATTTTTTCACATATTTACACATTTTCAAAATTTTAAAACATTGATTTACCCTTTAAAAAATTATCAAAATTAAAACCTTTTTATTTGGATTCGCTAATTTGTGTTTAATATATAGTATTAAGAGGTAGGATCGTGTGGATTTAATTTTTAGTGTTTAAATTTAGTTTTGTGAAGTTATTTTGAAATTGTGTAGTTTTGTAAAATGTAATTCAAACGGTGTAGTTTTGTAATTCTCCCTATATTTTTTTTCTTTTATATCGACTAAATATGAGCTGTGAAATGTTTGACCGTTGACTTATATTTCATGGACATGACTTGAAGCTGGAAAAAGATACTTTTTTATTTTCTTATATGATCATCAATTTTTAAGGTTGGGGCCAACTCTGCATACGTTTGTACAGTACATATAGCTATACAAATGTTATTTTAATTTTACATATATCTAATTAATCGTACCTGAATTATTAGACGGTGTAACTAAGTCAGCACTTATTATTGTGTTAGATATTAGAAAATGAATGGTTTTGTATAATGTTGGCTTTCATGGAAATTATTCTAAGATGATTGTTTATTTGTTTATGTTTATCGTAATCACATTTGTTTTATTTACTAAATTTTAAGTATGTAGAAAAGTAGGAGAATTACATAACTACACTCTTTTAAATTGTATTTTACAAAATATATCATTTCAAAAATCATTTCTCAAAACTACACATAAACACTAAAAATTGAATTCAAATAAACCATACCCAAACAATCTTACCATCTTTAACAATAAACCTTAAACACTAATTTGCGGATCCAAAATAAAAAAAAATATTAATAAAAATTTAAATAGCAAATTAACTTTTTAAAATTTTTAAATAATGTAAATATCAGAATATATTAAATTAGGTAGAGTTTTTTCAGGGTATAGTTTTCTGAATTCCTCACAAAAGTACAAAATTAAAGAATATACGAAATTATAATATAAAAAAACATTAGCAAAATAATTGATTCCAATTACTACCAAATCCAAAACATTTAACATATCGAATCAAAAATATCTAAAACAGAATAAATATATTTTTTGTAAAAATAACCCGAATATTTAAACCAACCACAAATATTAAAAATTTCAAAGACACTCGTATATATGCTTGAGGATTTGAAGGAAACCGGACAATTCAAGAAAAGTCAACTATTCTGTCGTAAAGGCAAGACAGGTACGCACCATGCAAGCATGCAACATAATCCAAAACCGTGATTCTTAATTTTTATCTTTATCTACGATGTTAATTAACTTCTAATTAATCTTTCTTAATTAATCCACACCGTCCAATTATTCGGATGGATAGTATTTCTTGAATAAACGTGGGACCCGCTCGCTCACTACATGACAAAGCCCATTTTCTTTGGCAAGTGCCACGTGTTACTCCCAGTTTCTCCGCCGCATACGGTTACGGTGGTTTAGCCTAAACGCTAATCTTAAACTATATTGTAATCAAAGATTCGTTAACAAAGTATTCCCTCCGTTTCAATATAAATGTCGTTCAATGATCGAGGAGTTTGAGACGTTGCTCGAGTATTTCACAGATTTCAGAATAATTTTTTTTTCAAAGGACAGAAACTCAAAAGCAGATAAGTTGACGCGTTCGGGAAGAGTTCATCCATTTGCTTCTATGTATATCGATCAGCGAGGCTACACCGAGTTGGGTTTGATAAACGAGATTTTACCCCGCTTAATCTAATATCTTAATGTAGTATTTAAGATGTCAAACCAAATCAGGAGCAAACAATTTATTTGAATTTGTGCGAAACAAACTCAGTTTAAGTGTGATCAAAGGGTTGTTTGTTTGATGTTTTTGTAACCGAAGATTTAACAAAACGAAGAACGAGAATTAAAGGTTTTGAAAGATTTATAAAAAGCTAAACAATCGAAGTTAAGGTGTTTTAAAGGATGATTAAACTTTCGGATTTCAAATTGTCTTTTATAAAATTTACTTTAAGGTTTTGAAAACGATTTTAGATCAATCCACTCTCGTGGCAATGATCATTTTCTCAACGATTAAACTAAAACAATGTCTTGGATAGTTTAATCGTCGAGAAACTTTAAGGACAAATCAATTCTAACCACCAAGCTTATTAACACAGATCTCTCGGTTAAGCTAGGTTTGGTTCTAAGGTAATTGTTCAGGAGGCTTTATAATCTCTCGATTCATAAAGCTTCCTGGGTTCGATAATCGAATGGCCAACTCGATTAAAGCTTTAAGTGTCGTTACCAAAAACTAAAGTTTTCAATCAATTAAGTTTTAGACAATTATCTATCCTAGATTCAATCAAACCCCTTTTACCCTAACCCAATTGTCTATTTGAACTACTCACAAATCATATTGAAACTCATAGCAATTAGGTTTATAGATATCAATAGCATAAACAAAAACAAGGAGAATAAAAGGTAAAGAAAACTCTTATTCAATGATGATGATGAAGATTACAAGGTGGCCAAGAAGCAATCACCAAGAAATCCCCTCTAAGTCTCAATAACAAAAACAATCGATAAAATCCAAAAAACAAGATGATCGGTGGTCGTATCTTTTTGCCCTAATAAAAAGTCTAAACCGATAAATAAAAATAAAGGAAACCAAAAATCAATCCGGTTTTCCTTTTTACATAGCAAAAACCAAATCTAATTTAAAATTTCGCGACTCGTATCGGTCAAAGCAAACCGATACGAGTCGGCCGATACGCGCTTCGGCAATCTTCCTTCGGCTTCGTTTTCTTCGTATCGGCCAGGCTAAGCCGATACGACAGGTCGATACGTGTCTTTTGGGTCTTTTTCTCTTGTATCGGCCACTCCAAACCGATACGGTTGGCCGATACAAGCTTCGGTGAAACTTCGTCTTCTATATCGGCCACCGTAAACCGATATGCTTGGCCGATATGGACTTCGGCGAACCTTCCGTCGGAGTATCGGCCAACGAAACCGATACAACATGCCGATGCAAGTGTATCGGTTTCTTTTTGGCTTAAATTCATCAATTTCGCCGTCTTTATGCTCCAAAACCCGAAATACACAAAACAAACCAAAATGCAACCTATATGACACTAAATGCAACCTAAATGAATGAGTTCTAATGCATAACCTAAAGTAAAATGTGTAAAATATGCAAGTTATCAACTCCCCCAAACTTATCCTTTGCTTGTCCTCAAGCAAGAGAACTAACATCAAAGTCTAAAAGGGTATAGAGGCGGGGACCTCAGAACCAAAAGTAACGCGAAGAGTGTAGTGAACGAGTATCCTAAACATAGTATCCTATCGCAACCGAGCTAGTTCTACCTATTGCCATTCATCTCAAACTCCGTCTAAATCCGTTATTATTACCAAAAGTATGTGATCCACTTGTCTAGTCTAAGCACCTTTCACATTCAATTAAGCATAGTCAAAACATGAAACATGATCAAGAATTTTCAAGAGTTTTTCTATTTGTCTAGGTAAAAACGGGATTTCGAATCAAAAGAGGAGGCTAACACTCAGGCATGTGGTCAGTTGTAATGCGGTTTCTCTCGGGGAGTGAAAGGGTTAAACAAAACCGGGAAAGACAAGAAACAAGACAAGTCCGGACATCCATCCCTATACAATTCTAATCTCTAACCCATCTTTTCACTCTCTACACACTTAAGCATTCAAACACCGAGTTTTCTTTCATTTTTTTTTTCTTAACTACCTTAGGGGTTTTATTTGGCTAACTTTCTCTTTTTTTTTTTTTTTTTTTCGATTTTTCTCTTTTTTTTTTTTTTTTTCTTTTTTGTTTTCTTTTTTTTTAGTAGCCATTCTTTACCCCTAGGAGTTTTACAATTTAACTCGTGTTTATTTTCTGAAAATACGTTTTAGTTCAAAGTTGTGTTTCCCGTTATCCCGTCTACAAACTAGCATATGCTAACTTAGCCAAATGGATGTCCTTCCTTGTCGCTCCCTATACTTTCAAGTTTTTGCGAAACCAAACAATCACTAAATGAAAAGAATTCTCACAAGTGTTTGGGTTTAAGCGAAGGGGGTGAGAGGGGAATCATCCTTATAATGAGAATGACCGGATTGCGCTTAAGGTGTTTCGGTTTAGGAAGCCACAATCCGAAAAAATCACAAAGCCATAGAAATACTCTTAAAAACTCTCAATCATGCTAATTAGAAGTCAAGTTTAGGTTCAAATAATAGTCAAGTTTAGGTTCAAATAATTTTTGAAGGCTACCTAGAACTATCAAGCTTCATAACCACACTATTGGTTTTTTAAACATCAATGTCTAGGGTCGAGATTTCAAGATTTTCGGCGAGTTCTAAGTCGTTTGAGGAAGACACTACACCTAAGATACCGTTCAAAACACTAGACGCGTCGCTTTATAAGGCTAAAATCATCATAGATCCCCTATGCATATGACCTAAATGAACTAATCCTAAATGCATTTTTTTGTGTTTTTGGGTTTTTTGTTTTTTGTTTTTTTTTTTTTTTTTATATGTCACTAATATGAAACTATATGACTACTCCCCCAAACTTAAATCACACAGTCTCTGTGTGAAGAAAGTATTTGGAGAAGATCCTATATGCAAAAACAATCTAAAAACTACATGCAATGAATGTGAAAAAGCATATGTACAAGGGTGGAGGTTACCTCAGTAGTAGTTGGTGTCCGGGTCAGGGCCCTCTCCATCGGAGGAGAAAGTGGGAGACTCGTTGTCCGAGAGGACCGTGGGTGGGCGGTTGTGAAAGCGGTAGGGTCTCCTAGGCTGCCTAGGTGCGTCTGTCTGCTGATCACGCACTACCAGCTGCGTGTCTTGGTTCGAACTGCAGCTCGCGCAGGACAAACCCCTCTTGATGGTCTTCTACAGCGACTTGACCTCGCGCACCAACTTCCTTATGGTTCGGTCTTGGAAGAGGTTCCACCGGCTCATTCTCTGCATATCCAAGTACATGTCCCGCAAAGGACCAGTGCTGTCTAGGCGCGGTGGAGGGACCGAGGTAGTAGCGCTCGGGTCCGTAGGTAGGCGGTGTCGATGTGCTCGAACTCGTACCTACTCGGTCCAGCAGGTCGGTGGACTTTTTTCGGACCGCGGACAGAGGAGAGAGGGGCGGCCGTGACATCGTGTAAGTGGCGCCGGTCGAGGTCGAAGTGAACCGCGGCGTTGCCGCTGAAACTTGTGCGAGCTGGTTTGGGAAGGAGGACGATGCTTTGAATGTTGTTTATCTTGAACGAGTACGCGTACTTGCCCTCGCATTCACCGACAATCATTAGCCGCTTTGCCAAGTATGGCATGTCCATGAAGGTCGGATGTTCTTTTCTTCCCAATAGGGGTACCCGCCAGCCGGTTAGAAAAGGTGTGACCCATCCGCCTATGCTCGGCTTTGGCGTGGCATCGGTGCGAGTCCGGGCCCAACGTTTGATGTCCATGAAACCGTTGATGAGCAGCCGAAGAACGCTCGGGAAGTGTTCTTCTGTCGTGGGGAACAAATCGGGGTCGCGGAGTGAACGTCGAAGTATCGGCGCTAGACCTTGCTCGCAAGTACATCATCTCGTTGTTGTTTACTTGCCCCGCCTCGCGTCTAGGGAAGAACACGTGCGAAAGAAGTTTCGCACATATCTTATCGCCGGATGGCGAATCATCGCGCTCTTCGATCTCCCGGGCTGGTAGACCCCGTTGGCAATGAAGTTCCAAAGCTGTGCGCTTTCGCCTATCTCGTTGCTGAGCTCAACTTGCCCGTTTGCTGGAATTCCGAGTATTTTTTCCCAAGTTTGGAGAGTTCCGGAGTATACTCTCCCGTTGCTAGCTGTGAACGAGATTTCCATCACTTCATCCTTGTATGTGATCGCGAGGGTGGCTAGAAACTGACAAGTCTCCTCCTTGTAGGCTATTTTCTTCTTCCCTAAAACCCAATCAAGCCTCATGTGGCGCAAGAATTTCCCTTACCTCATCGTAGATCCCTAATTTCCTGAGCGTATCCGTGTCGGGGAAACGCGATGGGGTGAATGGGATCTCCATTAGTGCGTCGTATAACTCTCGGGCTGTCGGTTGCTTCTTCGGATCGCGTGTGATGGGCGAATTGCTTGTCCTTGGTGGGAAGGGGAATGTGGGCGCTATCGCCACCTCCTCCTCGTCGTAGGAGTCGTATACGAACTCGAAATCCCCCTCTTCCACGATTGCGGGTTCATCACGCTTCTTTTTCGCGCTAACCTTTCGCGATTTGCTCTTTCGCGGCTCCTCTCTCGGTTCTTCCCTTGGTTCCTCTCTTGGAACCTCATCCGTGGGTTCCCTTATCACCACCGAACCCGACCTAGTCTTTCTCCTCGGTGGCTCATCATCCATCGCCTTGCCTTTTCCTTTCTCTCGCCCTCGAAGCTCTCTTTGGTCCCATTGGTTCTTCTTGGTGAATTTGGGCGAATTTGAGATGGCTTGGAATGGCTAGATGGACGGTATGACCTGCAAGACAATGGAGAGACAAGGAGAATGAAGCAAAAATCGGTTGATTTCGTCCACAAACAAGAGAGAAATCACGATTTTAATTTTCGCAACAATGGAGAACAAGAAAGGGGGCGATATCGGTTTGGTTGATTTAAGAGAAAAACCCTAGGATTGAATTTATACTCGACCGATATTAACAAAAATTTAGCGCGTATCGGTTACCTGGCCGATACAGTTTAACCGATACGATACTGTATCGGGTTTTCTGTATCGGCGTGTAGTCGAGGTTGGCCTATTTCGCGTTGTATCGGTCACATCAGACCGATACAACATGCCGATATCCGTGCTTTTCCTCTGTTTTCCCTGTATCGGTCCCAACAGACCGATACGACATCCCGATATTAGTTTCTCCAATTTCTGTTTTCCTTGTATCGGTCCCAGCAGACCGATACAACATCCCGATGCCGATGTCTCCACTTCTCTTTGCCTTGTATCGGTCCCAGCAGACCGATACAACATCCCGATACGAAACTCCGTGAACCTTTTTCCCTTTGTATCGTTCCCAGCAGACCGATACGTCTCGTCGATATCGGCCAAAGCTTGCCGATATGGCTGGCCGATACGTAACTCCTGGTTATTTCTCCTCGTTTTCACCTGGAAAACACTACTATGTAACCCAAGAAGATGATTAGAACTATGAATATGAGAATGCTAAATTAAAAACAAAGATTATGTACAAGGATAAACATGGGACTTCCTCCCAAGTGAGCTTGTTTATAGTCACGTAGCTTGACTTTACCCCTTTGTTTTAAGCAACGTTTGGATCCGAAAGAGACAATGAGTCTCCTCCGGTTGCAGCTTCGTTTGCGAAGTACGGTTTGAGTCTTTGACCGTTTACTGCAAACTCCCCTCCGTGCTTGTCCCAAAGCACCACAACTCCGAGTGGTTTCACCTCCTTGATCTTAAAAGGGCCGGACCAACGGGATTTCAGCTTTCCCGGGAATAGTCTAAGCCGCGAGTTGAATAGCAGCACCAAGTCGTTCACCTTGAACTCTTTCTTGATGATCTTCTTGTCGTGGAAGGCTTTGGTCCGCTCTTTGTAGATCCTCGAGCTCTCATAGGCGTGTTGGCGTATTTCGTCCAATTCCTCGAGCTGAAATTCCCTCTTCTCTTTCGCGCTCCTAATATCGAAGTTGAGAAGCTTGATTGCCCAGCTGGCTTTGTACTCGAGCTCTACCGGTAGATGGCATGCTTTCCCATACAGCAAGTTGAAAGGTGTCGTTCCCAAGGGCGTCTTAAATGCTGTCCTGTACGCCCAAAGAGCGTCGTCTAGTTTAACGGACCAATCTTTCCTCGTTACACCGACTGTCTTCTCGAGGATGGCTTTGATTTGTCGGTTGGAAACCTCAACTTGGCCACTTGTTTGGGGATGATAAGGTGTTGCCACCTTGTGCTTAACACCGTGCTTCTTGAGAAGACTCTCAAAGACCTTGTTGATGAAATGGGATCCACCGTCACTAATCACAACCCTGGGAACTCCGAATCGGGGGAAGATTATCGTCTTAAAAAGACTAACAACGGCTTTTGAGTCGCTCGTTGTGCAAGCTACGGCTTCCACCCATTTGGAGACATAGTCTACCGCTACAAGGATGTACTTCTTGCCATACGATGATGGGAAGGGTCCCATGAAGTCTATACCCCACACATCAAAAATCTCAACCTCCATGATAGGGTTTTGTGGCATCTCGTTCCGCTTGCTTATATTGCCCTTCCTTTGGCAAGGATCGCAGCGTTGAACGAACTCGTGAGCGTCCTTAAACATCGTGGGCCACCAAAAACCAGCTTGTAAGACCTTGGAGACCGTCTTAAAGCTCGTGAAATGTCCCCCATAGGCTGAACCGTGGCAATGAGTAAGAATGCCGTTCACCTCTTCATCCGCTACACACCTCCGATATAACCCATCTTTGCACAAGGTGTAGAGGTAAGGTTCGTCCCAATAGAACCGTTTCAGGTCGTGGAAGAATTTCTTCTTTTGATGACGCTCCAAGTCATGCGGTTCTCTTCCCGTGGCTAGGTAGTTCACGATGTCCGCGTACCATGGCTCTTTTTCTGCGGCAAAGAGCTCTTCAACCTCATACTCTTGCTCTCCCCGGAATCTCTCGTAGCATGACCGTCATTAGCTGCTCCTCGGGGAATGAGTCGTCGATGGGCAGTAGGTCGTCTACGCGCAGCCGCGACAAGTGATCCGCGACTCCATTCTCGACGCCCTTCTTATCTTTGATTTCCAAGTCAAACTCTTGGAGCAGACAGAATCCACCGTAGTAGCCGCGGTTTCGCGTCTTTCTTTGCGAGCAAATGCCTCAATGCTGCGTGATCGGTGTAGACTATCACCTTTGAGCCAACCAAGTATTGCCTAAACTTCTCGAAAGCAAAGACGATGGCTAGGAGTTCCTTTTCTGTGGTCGCATACTTCGACTGCGCATCGTCCATCGTCTTACTAGCGTAGTAAATGACGTGGAGCTTCTTCTCCTTTCTTTGTCCCAACACCGCACCAACGGCGTAGTCACTAGCATCGCACATGATCTCAAAGGGTAGATCCCAATCCGGTGGCTGCACAATAGGAGCGTTAATCAGCTCTTGCTTGATCTTGTGGAAAGCGCTTAGACACTCGTCGTCGAACACAAAATCGACGTCCTTGCATAGCAATCTTGTCAGCGGTCTAGCTATCTTCGAGAAGTCCTTGATGAACCTCCTGTAGAAACCCGCGTGACCGAGAAAACTCCTTATGCTCTTCACTGAATTTGGAGCTCCGAGGTTGGCCATAACGTCGATCTTTGCCTTATCAACCTCAATACCTTTTTCCGAAATCCGATGACCCAAAACGATGCCATCTCTTACCATGAAGTGGCACTTCTCCCAATTCAGCACCAAGTGGCATTCCTCGCACCTTTTAAGCACCCCGCAAAGATTAGACAAACACGAGGCAAACGAAGAACCGTAGACGAGAAAAATCATCCATAAAAACCTCAACTATGTTTTCGATTAAATCTGAAAATATGGACATCATGCATCGTTGGAACGTCGCGGGTGCATTACACAACCCAAACGGCATTCTACGATACGCAAACGTACCATAGGGACAAGTAAAGGTGGTTTTCTCTTGGTCTCGGGGGTGGATGGGTATTTGGAAAAATCCGGAATACCCATCGAGAAAACAATAGTATGGATGGTTGGCTAAGCGTTCAAGCATTTGGTCAATGAAGGGCGGGGGGAAATGGTCTTTTCGAGTTGCAGCGTTTAGCTTTCGATAATCGATGCAAACTCTATGACCCGTGATTGTTCTAGTTGGGATTAATTCGTTCTTATCGTTCTTAACCACGGTAATTCCACCCTTTTTCGGTACTACATGAACGGGAGAGATCCAATTGCTATCGGATATTGGGAAAATTATCCCCGCATCCAATAGCTTGATTATCTCTTTCTTAACAACTTCTTTGAGGTTTGGGTTCAGCCGACGTTGGTGTTCTATTGAGGACATAGATTCGTTCTCTAGATGTATCCGGTGCATGCACAAAGAGGGTGAAATCCCTTTGATATCATCTAGAGAATAACCTATTGCCTTCCTAAATTTTTTTAGCTCATGGGTTAAAGTTTTAACCTCGTCGTCGCTAAGCGCAGCGTTTATAATTATCGGGTAGGTGGAGTTAGGCCCCAAGAAAACGTACCTTAGCCCGTTGGGAAGGGGTTTTAACTCTACCTTTGGTGCTTTGAGTTCGCTCCAATCGTTGTCATCGCTAGACTTACCATTGCTAGCATCGTCGTCCGTCGTCATCGCCTTTGCGTCGTATGTAACCGCCTCGGGCAGGACAAGAAACTCGGCTTCCACATCGATGGGGTGGGAGTCGATTCTTTTCTGGACTGCCATCACGTCTCCTCTCGTTGTTCGGCCTCCTTCTTCTAAGGTGGTCATGGCAAGCTGAAGCTCGTCTTCCGTCGCTAACTCCTCCAAGAATTCATCCGCGAGTTCATCCATCAAGTCGATGTAGAAAATCTGCCCATCAATGGTCGGTTTCTTGATCGTATCGTTGATGTCGTACCTTTGGACTAGGTCTTCTCCGAGATGCAGATCAATCTTACCCTTCTTCACATCTATAATCGCTCCGGCTGTGGCTAGGAATGGCCTACCGAGGATAAGAGGGTCCTTAGGTTCCTCATCCATTGCCAAGACGATGAAATCAGTGGGGATGAAAGCGTTTCCTAGCTTGACCGGAATGTCTTCTAACACACCCGCGGGTATCCTTACCGACCTATCGGCAAGCACAAGGGAGATCCTGGTTGGCTTGAAGGATGAGAACCCAAGTCTCTCGGGCAATGGACAGCGGCATGAGACCGGCGCTAGCTCCTAAATCGCACAAGCATCCTTCGAAAACCAAGGGGCCGATGGCACATGGTATGGTGAAACTCCCCGGATCACTCAGCTTCTTAGGGCAGTTCCGTTGGATGATTGCGCTGCACTCGTGCGAGAGGACTACCGTATCGTCGAAGTCCTGAAACTTGTTCTTGATCGCATCCCTTAGAAACTTGCTATAGTGAGGGACGAGTTTAAAGGCATCGACGAGTGGCATGGCAATTTGAACTTCCTTCATTTGCTTTTCAAACTGCGCTTTGTACTTCTCTAGCAGCTGTTTCTTAGCTCGACCCGGAAAAGGTAGCTTAGGCACGTAAGGAGACGTAACGTAGGCCGGCTTTTTCGGTTTGGCGGTTTTCTCCTCCGTATCGGCCTTGTTTGTGGCCGATACAGGTGGTCGATATCGGTCTTCCGAAACCGATACACCCGGCCGATGCGAGTGTCCTCGTCTCCTTATCGCTCGTATCGGCCTTGTCTTTGGCCGATACCGGTGGCCGATATCGGCCAGCCGTGGTCGATACTCGCTGGTCGATACGGATGTCCCGTATCCTCCTCTTTACCGTCTTCTCCACTTTCTTCATCCAAGAGCGTGGTATCCGCCTCGTGGGATCGTTCCACCTCCCCCACCTGTTCGCATCGTCCTCGATGCGATCACCGAAAGGTAATTGTCGGCCACTACGAAGATGTAGAGCGTTGACATACTCTTTCGGGTTAGCTTCGGTTTCCCGGGGAGTTGACCCATTGGTCGTTTGGAGGATGACGTGATCCGCCCCACTTGGTTATCCAGAGCTTTCAGGTGCGAGCTCATTGATTCAAACTTCGCGTTGAGATCGTGGTACGAGTTGTCAACCTTTGCCTCGAATTTCCTTCTTGAACGTGCTAAACTCCAAGTGATTTCGGGTTTGGCCGTCGAGGATTTGCTTCGACGGTCGAGCGGTTTGATCACCTTGGGGAGCTGGTGATGCGGCCGCTCCTTGCGTACCAGGGTGGTTGTTGTAGCCCGGAGGACGATTTGGTGGTGGTCTCGGTGCGTATCCCCCCTGGTTGTATTGAGGTTTACCTTGGTAACCTCCTTGTTGCGCCTGGGGATAGACCCGGTCCTGGGGATTGACTACGTTGTTGTTGCGGTAGGAGAGGTTTGGGTGCTGCGAGTAGTTGTTGAAACGCCAGCCGTTCGATTACCCCATGTATTAATCTCCTCTTGATTCCCCTCTTGTTGGGGGTATTTGTTCATCGCCACTACCAACGTAGTTTATGCCCACTTGGTTGGACATGAGTAGCTTATCCAGCTTCTCGTTCACCGCCTTTATCTCTCTCTTGAACTGCTCATCGTTCCCTGAGTTGCGGATGGTGCGATCATAGTCCTCTCCGTAGTTACTATCGCTAAGGGCGTAGTTCTCCACCAAAAGCTGTCCATCGGCTTCCGTCTTCCCAAGGAAATTTCCTTGGCTAGCTGAATCGAGAAGCATTCTGAACTTCGGTTTTAGGCCCCGATAGAACGTGCTGAGTAGGCTTTCTCCCGTGAAACCGTGGTGCGGGCATCTCACCGTGTAACCCTTGAATCGTTCCCAAGATTCGCTGAACGTTTCTTGGTCTTTTTGTGCGAAAGCGGAGATCTCGTTTCGCGGCTTTGAAGTCCTTACCACCGAGAAGAACTTTGTGAGAAAAGCCGTCTTACATGCTTCCCAAGTTTGTATGGTGTCCTTCACGAGGTTTTTCTGCCAAATGTGTGCTTTGTCCCCGAGTGAGAAGGGGAACAAGCGCAGCTTAAACATGTCCTCATTGACACCATTGATCTTCACCGTGTCGCATAGCATGTCAAACTGGTGAAGATGATCGATGGGGTCTTCACTAGGCAGCCCGTAGAACTTGTTGCTGGACACCATGTTAATGAGACTAGACTTTATCTCAAAGTTATTGTTGGCGATGGCTGGTGGTGTGATGCCACTACGGTTTGTGATGTTTGATGGCACATCCGCTGTACCAATGGTGCGTGCAACGTTAGGTGCGTTGTTTGCGTCACCCATCTCGAATTCGATTCCGAACCCGAAGTGTCCGATGTGGATGAGTCGGAGTGGAGGCTGGTTCTTCTTTCTCGTGAGATAGCTCTTTCGTGTGCTTTGATGTCTGCGAAGAAGAGCAAGTTGTCACTTTGTCGGTGACTTCTTCTTTGCATACACCTACAAAACGAAAATCACAAGGAAAGAGAACAAGTTAGTATCGAAACTGAAACTTAATCCCAAGTAGTTTCAAAATTCTAATAATTGTTCGAGTTCCTGAATCGGCAACGGCGCCAATTTGATAAACGAGATTTTACCCCGCTTAATCTAATATCTTAATGTAGTATTTAAGATGTCAAACCAAATCGAGAGCAAACAATTTATTTGAATTTGTGCGAAACAAACTCAGTTTAAGTGTGATCAAAGGGTTGTTTGTTTGATGTTTTTGTAACCGAAGATTTAACAAAACGAAGAACGAGAATTAAAGGTTTTGAAAGATTTATAAAAAGCTAAACAATCAGGTTAAGGTGTTTTAAAGGATGATTAAACTTTCGGATTTCAAATTGTCTTTTATAAAATTTACTTTAAGGTTTTGAAAACGATTTTAGATCAATCCACTCTCGTGGCAATGATCATTTTCTCAACGATTAAACTAAAACAATGTCTTGGATAGTTTAATCGTCGAGAAACTTTAAGGACAAATCAATTCTAACCACCAAGCTTATTAACACAGATCTCTCGGTTAAGCTAGGCTTGGTTCTAAGGTAATTGTTCGGGAGGCTTTATAATCTCTCGATTCATAAAGCTTCCCGGGTTCGATAATCGAATGGCCAACTCGATTAAAGCTTTAAGGTCGTTACCAAAAACTAAAGTTTTCAATCAATTAAGTTTTAGACAATTATCTATCCTAGATTCAATCAAACCCCTTTTACCCTAACCCAATTGTCTATTTAGAACTACTCACAAATCATATTGAAACTCATAGCAATTAGGTTTATAGATATCAATAGCATAAACAAAAACAAGGAGAATAAAGGGTAAAGAAAACTCTTATTCAATGATGATGATGAAGATTACAAGGTGGCCAAGAAGCAATCACCAAGAAATCCCTCTAAGTCTCAATAACAAAAACAATCGATAAAATCCAAAAAACAAGATGATCGGTGGTCGTATCTTTTTGCCCTAATAAAAAGTCTAAACCGATAAATAAAAATAAAGGAAACCAAAAATCAATCCGGTTTTCCTTTTTACATAGCAAAAACCAAATCTAATTTAAAATTTCGCGACTCGTATCGGTCAAAGCAAACCGATACGAGCTCGGCCGATATGCGCTTCGGCAATCTTCTTTCAGCTCTGTTTTCTTCGTATCGGCCAGGGTAAGCCGATACGACAGGTCGATACGTGTCTTTTGGGTCTTTTTCTCTTGTATCGGCCACTCCAAACCGATACGGTTGGCCGATACAAGCTTCGGTGAAACTTATGTCTTCTATATCGGCCACCAGAAACCGATATGCTTGGCCGATATGGACTTCAGCGAACCTTCTGTCAGGAGTATCGGCCAACAGAAACCGATACAACATGCCGATGCAAGTGTATCGGTTCTTTTTGGCTTAAATTCATCAATTTCGCCGTCTTTATGCTTCAAAACCCGAAATACACGAAAACAAATCAAAATGCAACCTATATGACACTAAATGCAACCTAAATGAATGAGTTCTAATGCATAACCTAAAGTAAAATGTGTAAAATATGCAAGTTATCAGGGTTTACGACGAAACTGCTTAATTTTTCATTTTCTTTAACTAATGTAATAAAAAAAAATATAAATGTCGTTTTACCCAAAAAAAAAAAAATTGTTACAAAATAAGTGTCGAAGTATAAACTAAATGATTTTGACTTTTCTAACCGATACTTTTTGGTAGATTTTTTTCTATTGATTTTTTCGTTGTATTGAATTATGTTTTTTTATAGAAAACAACATATCATTAATTTAAGTGCAAAACTTTAAAATGACACTTTTTGAAATGGAGGGATTATTAATTAGTCAAGTATTTGTTTCAAAAATATTAACTCCATTTATTTTAAATTAAATTTTGCTTTTGATGAATATAAAATGCCTTAAGACAAAAATTAAATATTCAATTATACGTTTATTTGAAGTTTTGTGTTTTACTCTTTTCAATTTAGACGAAAAGTCTTTTAGGAGCTGGTTAATAATGATTTATTCGCTAAAAGTATATACTCTAATGTAGAATTGTAAATGTAAAAAAAAAGAGTTTTAAAATTGAGTTCACGCTAATATTAAATATGCATATTGTTAACGCAAGTAAGATATAGTGTAGCTAATGAAAGATACGATTGTATTTTATGCATTTTGTGCCCTTTTGTAGTTGATTGTTGTTGTCTAATTTATTTTGGGGTCAAAAGTTACTCAACATAAAATTGATAGTTCTAAATTTAAACAAAACCTTTTTCACTTTAGAATGAATATAAATATGGTCTTTTAACGGCAATAATTGTCAAATATTTTAAAAGATAGCAACTTAGAATTAGAGTATTAGTATTGTTTTTGATATTGTTAATTGAATCGTTTATATGAATGGTTTATCGTAAGGTACCACGGTCCGTATATTATTTTAACATAATCATAAAAGAAAAAATGAAATAGACAATATAGTCAACATTAGTATCTTATACATTCTCACACTTATCTTCTACTTTTTTGTCACTATCTAAACAAAGTGTTTAAAGCCTTTGCAAATTGTAACAGATTAAATTTGGCCAAGTCAGCATTCGACCAAACTTTAATGAGATTTTGTTTCTGTAGTTAATTAGGCTAAAACTCTAAATGTATCTTTCAGTTTAGTTAAATATTAGAAAATTATTTCGATTTTGTATGGAACAAATCATTAATTTGCCAACCTCTTGTGTTGTTTTTAGGCAGATACTCTGTACTCGTCATGTTTATACTAAACCAAACAAAATGTTTTAGAACTATAATATTATATATATAATATTTAATATTATATTTAAATTAATACTTTAGACGTATATATGAAGTATTTTTTTGTTTCTTAGCACTTTAATAGCATGTTCTTCAGATAAATACCACTCAAGTAAAAGGGTTAAAGGGTATTGAACTATGTTTTGTAAGAAATTTGTGTTGCAGATTACCAAATTAATAGCATGTTATTTTAACATAATAAAACACAAATTTATCAAAAAAAAGACTGTTATTTTATTGTTGTTATAAATGAACCACCGTTTCCATATAAATGCCATTTTGAAAAGTAATTTCGTCGTATCTTTTGAAGTGTTGCAATCTCAAAGATCCTACACAAGATCGCTGCCTCGTTGAATTGACTTAACGCCCAAATCCAACGACTAATGGGCTTGTTGTAATCAGGCCCAATCCAAAAGCTATAATCTAAAGTTTGTTTATTGATTTATCTCTAGCTCTCTTAGCTTTTCTTAATAACTAGTGTTATCCTAAACCAAAGTAAAAACTAGTCTCTTCTATTAATTAACGTCAATTCTTATGAATACCACTAAAAAAAGTTTTTTTAACACAATTAGCACATATTTTAGAAAGTTTTACAAATATCATTAAAATTTTTTTTATCATAAAATCCACAAATATTAAATTTTTAAAATTACACCAAAAACCTTCGAAAAACTATACCCTAAACACTATATAGCGAACCCAAAAGAAAAAATTTAAAATCTAAAAATGTTAAAACTCGTTTTTTGTATTTGTGGTATTTTTATAAACTACTACTTTTTGATGGTATTTTTGTTATAAAAAACATTTTAATGATATTTTTGTTATAAAAATTTTTTTAATGGTATTTTCAAAACAAAAACTTATTTTGATGGTATTCTAAGGAAATTCTCGTTAATTAATTATATAGTTAATTTGACACGTAACTTAATTTTATTGGTCATATAGTTTAGAAAAGTGTAAGTTTTATCTTTTAACACTTGTGATTTAAGATATAAACGATATCTTCTACTAATTAATGTTGAGATATGTATGTCCATTTTATGATAGAAATATATGTTCATCTATTGTCTTAATTGTTTTATACATAAACTAAGACTTCACAATTATTTCTCTTTAAAAAAACAAAAAAGAAGTCAATAATTTCTTTGGATTTAACAATGCAACAAAGAAAACCTCAAGGATGGAAAGCAATGCCTTACATATTAGGTAATTAACTATAACCACTGTCCAATTTTATATCTTTCGTTTCTGGAATTTATTATTTTTTTTGTAGTAATATATAAGATTTGATGTAGCAAATGAGACATTGGAGAGGCTTGCGACATTCGGATTAATGGCGAATTTTATGGTGTATATGGTTAGAGAATATCATATGGACCAAGTCTATGCAGCCACTCTAATCAACACTTGGTCTGCTTTAACCAATTTTGCTCCCATAATTGGAGCTTACATATCCGATTCATACACCGGAAAATTCAATACCATTGTCTTTGGTTCCATCGCCGAATTGTTGGTAAACATTTTTCTCATTTTTGATTTTAAATAATTCTATGATATTAATAATTAGTACTTGATTACATATGTCCATGATTACATTTAGCATTTTTCTCAAAACTACTAATATTTTTAGCATTTTTCATCAAAATTCGTAACGCCAAAGGTAAAGCTAAGATTTTTGTTTTGCATATAGCCAAGGTCCTGCCAAGTTATACTTTCAAAATTAAAAAAAAAAAGTTTTACAAAACATGTGTTACGTTTCTACGAATATGAGCTTTGGGCTACAATTTCCTAGGCTAACAAAAAAAAGAAGTTAAATACAATGTTTCAAATAATTTTATATTTATAAAATTTATAAATTTTAATAACCGAACATTTCAACAGGGCATGTTGGTGTTAACTCTCACTTCTCTAATCCCTAACCTAAGACCACCACATTGCACATCCAACCAAACCACCCGAAACTGCATCCCTTATAGCGATTCGCAACTATACGTTTTACTCTTCGGTCTTTTCTTATTATCGGTCGGGACAGGAGGGATACGCTCATGTAGCGTACCATTTAGTCTAGACCAATTCGACGATTCAACGGAACAAGGAAGACAAGGAAGTAGAAGTTTCTTTAGTTGGTACTATACAACACATACTATAGTCCAATTAATATCAATGACATTAGTGTTGTATGTACAAAACAACATTAGTTGGTCTATTGGTTTCGCTATACCGACGTTTCTTGATTTGGTTGCGCTTGGTTTGCTATTTGTTGGTATTCGGTTTTATGTGTTTGTTGAACCGGAAGGAAGTGTGTTCTCTAGGATCTTTAAGGTTCTTGTGGATGCTTATAAGAAAAGAAATGTAGAGTCTACTTATGAGATTGAATATTATCGACCGTTATTAGAGTCAAATTCGGAGTCGAATGAACCGGTACTCACTGATCAATTCAGGTAATTATATTCTTCTTTCCATTTCAAAACAAGTTTTGTATATTGTGTATTTTCGACACAAATACTTAAATGTTTTTTTGACAAATGACACTTCATTTAACTTGCAGTGAGAACTAATAAAATGTATAAAACAACAAGAATCAACTTGTTTTTGTAAGAGTACAATTTCAAAACATGGTTTAGTTGGTGTTAAAAAATGTCAAAACGATATATTTTGTAAATTAGAAAAATAATAAGTAGCTTTTAAAACCGTATCACTTGACAAATATTATTTTTTACAAGAATCATAGTTGTCTATTTTTCACAAAGCTTGTCCTTGTTACTTTAGATAGAATGTTCACCATTTTAAATGCAAAATATTCTACCGTAATCGAAGAAAATGGTATTATACTTTTACATATATTCAAAGTAAATGTGGTTACTATTTAACTTATATATTTTTTTTGTTATAGATTCTTGAACAAAGCTGTGATAATGACTAACAATGACGAAACCGAAAATGAAGAATGGAGAATCTGCACAATGAGACAAATAGAGGATATAAAGTCAATAATAAGCATTATCCCAATATTTGCTTCAAGCATTATAGGATTCTTGGCTATGAACCAACAACAAACCTTTACAATCACACAAGCTCTAAAAATGGATCTTCGATTTCCCGGCACATCTTACCAAATCCCTCCGGCTTCTATAACCGTAATATCGCTACTAACCATAGGGATATGGCTACCTCTCTATGAAACCATTTTGGTCCGACACATTGAAAACATTACAAGACAAGTAGGAGGTATCTCATTGCTCCAAAAAGTCGGTATTGGTAACATTTTCTCTATTTTTACGATGTTTATATCGGGTATTTTGGAGGGAAAGAGAAGAGATTTATCGCTTTTGGGGTTGAAAATATCGGTATTTTGGCTTACACCGCAACAAATACTAATGGGGTTTTATCAAGTGTTTACTATTGTTGGTCTCACCGAGTTTTTTAATAAAGAAGTTCCTAACAATATGAGAAGCATAGGGAACTCATTGCTTTACTTAGGTATGTCTTTAGCTAGTTATTTAAGTAGTGTGATGGTTAGTATTGTTCATAATGTGACCGCTCGTGGAGGAAGTGAGAGTTGGCTCAATGATGATATTGATACAAGCAAGTTAGATTATTTTTATTATTTTATTGCTGGTTTAAGCACAATTAATCTCATTTTCTTCTTGTGGTGTGGTGTAAGGTATAGTTATAGGAATGTGTAACAATATTGATTATATAAACTATGAAGACTCATTTGTATAGTGTGTGACTCATGACATTTTAGTAACTTGTAATCAAATTGTTAGGCGTTGAAATTGTTTGAGACGTTTTGACATGTTTTTTAAATTCAGAAATATCCTAAAAGGCTAAAATATGAAATAACTTTTTGTCCAAAAAACACCACAAATTTTTATCAAGTCCTTCTAGAATTTTGGAAGATTTCTATAATATCTATTTGATATTTTTGGAACAAGAAAAAGGAGTGGAATTTTATTTTATTAGTCTTCCTATAGGCTTTAGTCTTTTGTATAAGATCTCATATCCTATTGTGATAAAAAAAGATCTCATTACTTATATGAAATCTCAAATGTTCCCAAATTTATTTTACCAAAATATGTGTTAAATAACTTCAGAATTTAACAACTTTTGGATTGAGGAATATCCTTTTTTGTCAAGCAAATTGAGGAATATCCTAAAAGGCTAAAATATGATCAGAAACTAGGTTCCAAAATATACCACAACTTGATATCTTCTTATTTTCTGGTTTTCCTTAAAATTATTTATAAAAAAATTGTTCAATAATATGCATTTTTAAAGGCAGCCTCAATTCAAGAATACGTCTAGTAACATGCGCATGTACTAGGTATACAAGTTTTTCATATTTCTTTTTATGTAAAATTTGACTTTTGGTGAAGTTAATTAGATGCCCATTAATATAACTAAAAAGCTGATTTTATTAATTCAATAATTGGAGTTTCAGCAGCAAAAAAAGATCTTGAAATAGGCAAAGACTTGGTGGGCAGTTTGATCAAAGCTTGTGTGTTGTTTATCTTCATAACACTTCACGTGTTCCTAACCCTAGTTTCATTACATTAATTACTAATAATATAAATTAAAGACTACATAGTTCAAAAAATTAACAAAGAACTTTTAAGTTAAATGGAAAGTAAATATCCTAATTAGTAATTACTAGAATAAAATCATCTGTCAATTAGTACTTACAATATAAGATTATGAGAAGGCAAAAAACAATTTAGCCACATGTGTCTAGGCGGCTAGGCCACACTTTTATAAATATCAGCATGAAAAGACACACGAAAAGAAACAAATTCAACAGTAAACATTAAAGAGTTACAATTTAAAACAGAAGGAAAATGTCAAATTGAAATTAATATGATGAGATCAGTGTAATTAATGTAATTTGAAAATTAATAATAATTAATAAACATAATAAAAATAATGAATGTAAATGGGAATGCAAATAATGTGGTCCACTGATCGTTACCATGGTCGTGTCCACACATAAAAACAGAACACAAGTCAATGAAGATGTCTTAGCTTTAGGCTTGTAGCTCTGCCCTGAAAGTTACATAATATACTTTTTTCGTAGAATCTTCATCTCTATAATTTCATATTTTTGTTTTATTAAGGTTAATTAAAAGAATCTTTACTTTGGTAACAAGACTTTGCCTTAATGATTTCAGAAACAATTCTTTTGAATGTAGTATTCTCAATTATGACATGAGACCAATATATATTTAGATTACAAGAGCATCTCCAACAGAGAAACCCACAAAATTTCTTAATTATTCAGTGGAGTCCTTGAACAGTTGGTTTAAAAAAAATAAAAAATAAAAACGGATCAATCATGGGCCACCACGTATCCATGAATAGTTAAAATCCGGATCTTAAATAAAAAATATAAGGCCAACTCCAATGGAGGGTTTTATTTTAGTTTTTGGTGGGTCTAGTTTGTAAATTTAAATAAATAAATGCATAAATATTGAAAACATATAAGACCCATGTCTTATTTTGGACAAATAGGAACCGTGTCTAGAACGACACGAGTCGTAATTTTAGAGTTTTGCAATTTTTTTATTTTTTATTTTATTTTTTTATGATTTGCAATTTCAATTATTTATAATTTTTTTAATAAAAACAAATTATTATTTTCTAGAGTTTTGCAATGTGAGAATTACAAAACTACACATTTTTAATTGCATTTCACAAAACTACACCTTTTAAAAATTTCTTCACAAAACTACACCTAATCACTAAAAATTAAATCCAAATTATACATATCCTACCCACTTAATCACTATATCCTAAACACTAATTAGCGAACCCAAATGAAAATTTTTAATTTTGGTGAAGTTTTAAAGAGTAAATCAAGCTTTAAAATTTTGAAAATGTATAATTATGAGAAAAAATTGAATTAGATAGAGTTTTGTAAAGGAAAGAATGAAATGGTGTAGTTTTGTGAATTATTCTTTTGCAATTTCAATTATTTATAATTTTAGAGTTTTGCAATTTCAGTTATTTATAATTTTTTTTAATTAAAACACTGTAGTGTCTACCAATGGACGCATCGTAAACGTCAGAGTGTCTTATGCATAAAAATACATTAAAAATATTTTTAAAAATAAAAATAAGACATTTGAATGTCTTGGTTAATGGAGTTGCTCTAAGATCTAGATCTTAACTATTTAGGTGGACTCCACATGCTAAGATCCCACTAAGAAACACAATTGGATTTGTTCTAAATCAATAAATATAACAAAGTGGGTTCAATCTTAAAGTTTCATTGCATTTACTTCATCTCTAATTCTTAAAATTTAATTTTCTCTGAAGAACGAAGTCAAAAACACATATATAGAATCAATCTAAACAAGTAGAAACATTATAAAAAATGAAAAATAAATAAATATGAATTTGTAGATACATATAATTTCCCACAAGATATTGTAGATATTAATATACTATCATTTGTAACTACTTATGTTTCTTTCAACAGGGTCAAAAAATGTATTCCCACATTTAACATGCTATATTTATTGATTATGGTATACTTTACAATAAACAAAATAATATCAAATATCTCTGAGTGCAACAATCTATATATATATATATATCATATATAGTCGGTAGATATAATAATATCAAATACAAAATAGAAAAAAAAGTGAGCTTTCTAAAAATTGGAGTTATCTATCGACCTCTATATACATTTAACGTTATTCGATTGTGACCCGCACCACATAGCCAAAGTCCTTTAAATCTTTTTGGCTTATATTGAAACATTATCAAAAACGGTCCAAAACATCATAAAGCCACGGTGCAATTTCATTTGACCATGTAGAATATTGAAAAAGACACGTGTAGATAATCTAACGGTGGAGATTATATGAATTAATATGAACGGTGAGATTGTGTTGGACCCACTTGAAAGTCTCAAACAAAAGATATAATTAAGAAAGAAGAGAAGACAAAATAATGTTAGGCACTTGCATTGGCCTTAAAGGTTATAAAAAAAACCTACCTCATCTTTTCTTGTTTCTCTATCAGTTTCTGTCTCGTCTCACCGATTTTTGTTATGTTTGTGTTCAATTTGAATTCTACAAGTTTGTGTAGATCTAATCATTTGTTCTAATATTTAATTTATAGTTTGATTAATATGTAAATGGTTTATTCTAAAATGTTATCAAATAATTGATTAGGTTTTTTTTTGGGCATATTTATAAATATTACATAACAACAGCTTACATAATAAATATTTGTGGCTTTCAAAAAGGGTTTTTTCTATAAATTTGGTTCTTGTTTAGTAAAAATAGTTGGATATTTCACTAAACATATTTAGTTTTTCTTGTGGAACAGTTAAATTGAATTACAAGACATTATTAGACAAAATTTATATTAGAGATTAATTGTGAATGTGAGCTTGCAGGCGGCTCAACAGGTTTAGACTTACCATTCAACAATATTATTACCTACATATAAGTCTGTTCATAATTAAAATATTATTATAAAATAAAATAAATTATTTGTTCCACATGCAGAAGTAGTATGGCAAAAGAATTTTGATACGCACAAACTCAAAGGTTATTTAGTTTAAATGTCACGTTCGTAACGATAAAGTATAACAAAGTATAGAACCCATACGATATATCAGATTGTAGAGAACAATGCTTTAATCTAGACAACAAAACATAGGCCGGTTTTACATTTTCTGGAAAAAATGAAACACTTTCAATAATAGACTTTATAAAAAAAATTATAGACCGCAAGTTCGTGTTTAATCTGTTTGGGCTCATGATTTCTGATTATTCATATTTTATCTTTTTGAAAAAATTGCCTAAATTACCATAAAACTGCTTATCAAAAAAAAGAAAATGAATGCAGCTTAAATTTTTCTTTTTTGAAGAAGGTTACTTAAATAATTTTTTAATGGTATGTCATATTATTTCCAGGTAAAAATAAAACGTAACAAGTATATATGATTAATAACTTACATAAAAATATTATCATCCATATATATGGATAATATATACCCATCAAATGTTGTAAAAAAAACATAATGTACCCACGAAACGAACATGCATGGAAAAGTTAACAATACGTGGAAATTTAAAGTTTTTTTTTGTCAAATTTTTTTTAAAGTTTATTACGACGATATGATTATAATTTGTTTTTTTTTTGTTAATTTATGATTATAATTTTAATATTTTATTACACATGAAGCACAAATAATGTTACACTTTTTTACAGCCCTCTCCAACATCTCACGTTGGAAACAACTAGTGGCTAATGTCACACAACCACCATATAATATCTACTCACTACATTATATATACAAACACACCTTTAACGAAAAAAATATATATATACACACACACAATTCTTCAAAATAACTCATTACATCCCAAAAAAGCTTACAAAAGAGAGAAAGGTGAATAAGTGATGATGTGCCCACTCTCTACATTTATCAATCATCTCATGCCTTTACCTTGATTTCTTTTTATATTGCAACAAAAAGTGAGAAGTGAATCTCACAACATTAACTCTTCACCCAAAAATTTGAAGTGATTAAATAATATTACGAGCGTAGTAAAATCATATATTTAGATATGGTTTTTAAAGATGGTAAGGACGGTTCTTCTTTGTCACCGTCGCCGCCGCCACCGGAGATGGATGTTGTTGATCGGAAAAGTTCGCCGGATTCGAAATTAGACACCGACAAGGCAGAGAAACAGCCTGGAGGATGGAGAGCCATCACGTTCATTTTAGGTATATATTTTATTTTTATTGATATAAATTGAAAATACAATTGAATATAATTTTACACTACAAGAAAAGATTTCTTGTTAGTTAACCTAATTTTTCACCTTCCATGAATAATTTACAGTAGTTAATTAAAAAAATTAGGTATATAATTATTAAATTAGTGAATGGATAAATTATTTTATCCTTAGATCGATGTAACCGTTACATGATCACGTTTTGCGTAAATCATTGCGCATAATATACAAAAAAGGAAAGAAAAAAGGAGGGGTTATATAATTAATCATTGCTAATGTTATTAACAAAATGTAACGGGCGCATAACTTTTTCAACTGATCAAGAATGATATATTTTTTTTATTATATTCTGAAAAATTTATAATATTCTTGTAACCATCGGTCCATTATGTTCGACACTCGTCCATATGATGATTACTTTATAATTGAAACGTAAAGAAAATTGTAACGTATTTCTTCCTTTTTATATTACTAGAAAAGAACCCGCGCGTTGCGCGGAATATTTACCAATTTTTATAGTAATTTCAAATAATTTTACATTGATTTTGTGAAGGTTTTGATTTGTTTTATGAAGTTTTTTATTTTTGTAATAGGTATATGGTTTAACTTTCGATATTTTCCATCTATTTTATATTTTACCAAGCTAATGAAAATAATTTTGTATACAAACAACTTTTGTTATTATCAAACCGATGGAATATCAATATGTAAAGAAAATTGTTGTTGTGTACTCCATTTAAACTTCTCTAATTTTAATTGTACGCGTATGTTGTTTACTTTGGTTTTACGTGGACATCTTAACCCGTAAATTAATTTGGATCATATTTTGTTTTGTTTTCTCTGTAACGTTATTGAATTATTTGTATATGTAATTATTTATTTTGTATGAGGTTTTTTTTCTTGGTGGATATTTTAAGTTTATTTCATATATTTGGCACTAACATTTGGATTTAGAAAGTATGTATATATATGAAGTATTTCCATCCCAAATTATAATTATTTAAACTTTTATAAATTTATATTTATTTATTTTTAAAACTATTTTCTCTCTAACCCATTTTGTTAGATGTTTTAGATCTTTTGATTTGTTTCATTTTATTTGATTTTCAGAAGTTTCTATTCATATTTTTATTTATTAACTATAGTATGACCAATCATATTATGTAGGCTTAATTTTTATTTGTTTTGAATAAATGTTAAAATAGTACATCATTTATAACTTTTAAATTTTTTGCTTTTAGATCGAAATTTTACATAATGAGACATATGTAATATATTTCGAAAAAATTAGTATAAGAGAGAAACAAATTTGATATATTTTCATTTTAGAAATTTGATATATATGTTTTTTATTTGTGTTAAAGATTATATTGAATGTTTTTTTTATTTGAGTTTTATTAATATTGAAAAAGTGTTATTAAATGATTTTTTAATTGAATTGTCTTAATTATTTTTTGATGATGTGGATAGCTTAGATTGAGAGAGTATTGTGCTATTATATAATAAATTTTATTACAACGTCTCATATACTTTTGTGTGTTTAGTTAACATATGATATATTTTTTTTCTTAAATTTTGTAAATAAAAATGTATTAAAATATGATTTTTTGAAAACAGGAAATGAGACATTGGAGAGACTAGGAACTATAGGATTGTTATCAAACTTCATGGTTTATCTTACAAGAGTGTTCCACTTAGAACAAGTCGATGCTTCTAATGTCATAAACATTTGGTCTGGTTTCACTAATCTCACTCCCCTCATCGGCGCGTTTATCTCAGACGCTTACGTTGGTCGTTTCAAGACCATCGCTTTCGCTTCATTCGCCACTCTCCTCGTAAGTATACAATTACTATATCTAATCATATCTTTAAACTAATTGATATTAACTCCTAATTTAATATAATCTAATAAAATGTGTCTAGAAACACATTTAAGAATTAGTGGTTTTCTTGTAACTTTAGTGACTCATAACATTGTTATTAAAAAGACACTATTACTACTATAGATAAAAAAACATCTCCAATGGTGATTCCTTATTTAGGGTTTTTAACTATTTTTCTTTTGTTTTTGTTTTAATTTTGTCATTAAAAAACTAGTTATGTATCTTTCATTATTTTGTGGTCCAATAGTAAAACCCATAAGGGTTTCTTAAAAAAAATATTCTGCAAATAATTATAACCTGCAAAAGGAGGGGAGGAGCCAGGAGGAAAATAGAAAAGAAAAAAATAAATTTAATTTTTTTAACAAAAATCTCAACCAATAAACGCTAACCACGTAAGGGTTGTTTAGTAGTTCTAAAAGTTCTTCTTTAATGAAGGTTTGTAGAGATTTCTTAGATAAATCACATTTTTTATTTTAAATTAAACATTTAATTCAATTAAGAAACTCATAAAAAATCCTTAATATACAGGATATACACCATTGGAGATGTTCTTACTACTATAGATAAAAAGTTATACTATCACTATTTTTAACCCAAAAAAAAGTTATATTTTTTTTTTGTTAAGTAAAAAAAAAGTTATATTATTACACTATTAATGTTGGTGTGAGTGGCGGAGATACATGATACTTGGCACAAAATTTCATCGTGGACACGATAAGGTAGCTACGTTAGGACAACTTATATATATTTACATTAAACAAAAAAAGTTATAGTGCTATAACTTTAATAATATACATGGAGTTTCCTATAATAGTATTTTTGTTACTATTAATTGCTTTTTGTATCGTTCGAAAATGCATGAAATAAAAAGAGGGACCACCACGGTATAGAGGACGATAAGGTCGGTTTATTATGTGAATCATATAAAATACATAAATTGTTGTCGGTACATAACTTGGACTCACTTTATATATCACCCAAAAAAAAATTATAAGAAAATAATATTTTTTTTTTTTTGTCACCCAAGAAAAGAAAATAATATTTATCTCACATTTAAAACAACTTTGAATAGTTGGTAATATATTTTCCACTAAATAAGTTACGTAATAGATCGGGGTTTTGTCTTGGAAATATAGGGAAGTGCGTAGAAAAGTAAGAAAATTACATAAGTGGACTATATAGATTGTTGATAATGATAGTTATTCAATTATTGAATTTCTAATATTTATAGCTAACTAAAAGAAGTGTAGGTTTGATACTTATATCGCAATGACGTGACGTGACGTATAAAGATACTAATGTCTTTTTCATTTGATTATTAGAGAATTATTATCATGGAATCCACTTGTTAACTTTTCTCACGTTTTTCTTTTGCCTTTTTAATAGTTAATTAAATTAAAGAGCTTAATTTGTTACAATTAGTACTCATATTACTTTATTGGGTTTACAACAAAAAATATGATATTAGGTTTTACGTCATGATCAGTTTATCACCAATTCGTACCTAATCAAAGTAATATCAGCTTTTGAATCATATGAAGTCAAACCTAATTAAGATTTTTGTCAACTTAATTAATTGTTTGTTTGTATTTGAACGCATAACTTCAAATCTATGCCACAATATATTGTTCTCCTTTCTAAGTACCTAATCAAAGTAATATCACCTTTAAATCATATGAAATCAAACCTAATTAAGACTTATGCTTGCTTACTTAACTAATTGTTTGCTTAACTTATTATATGTATTTTCAATATGAACCAACAACAATATCCAACTAATTAAATCTTAATTAACATTAGAAAAAGATTTTACCTAATTGATGTTCAAGAAAACTATATGGATCATATCATAATAACACTACAAGAAAATAAATTTTTTTAAAAACGTAATATTTCATCACAACAACACTTATTTTTATAGTGTAGTCAAAGGAAAAAAAATCGTTTTGAAAACCAACGATGAGATGATTAATAACGTTTTATTAAATTCGTTAAAAAAATTCATCACAATAACTTATCTTTGTAGTGTAATTAAATGAAAAAAAACCGATTAGGAAACTAATGATGAGTAATGATTAGTAATGTTTTAATCAAATCTCATTTAATAATATCAACAGGGACTAGTGACACTAACACTCACAGCATCACTTCCACAACTCCACCCAACAACATGCAACAGCAAAGACCCACTCACATGCGCCGGTCCGAACAAGCTCCAGTTCGGTGTCCTCTTCCTAGGTCTAGGTCTACTCTCAGTAGGCAGTGGTGGTATAAGACCATGCAGCATCCCTTTCGGCGTTGACCAGTTTGACCAACGAACGGAACAAGGTCTAAAAGGTGTGGCCAGTTTTTTCAACTGGTATTACATGACATTCACTATGGTTCTTCTCATTACACAGACAGTTGTTGTCTACATACAAGACCAAGTTAGCTGGATCATAGGTTTTAGTGTGCCTACAGGGCTTATGGCTTTAGCCGTGGTTATGTTTTTCTTGGGGATGAAGCTATATGTTTATGTTAAGCCTGAAGGGAGTATATTCTCTGGTATAGCTCAAGTTGTTGTCGCGGCTCGTAAGAAGAGAAAAATGAAGTTACCAAAGGAAGATGATGGCACCGTGACCTATTACGACCCTCCTGTTAAAGATACCGTGTTATCCAAGTTACACCATAGTAACCAGTTCAGGTACATTTATAACTATTTTAGGTTTTGTCACATACATATTTATTTATTTAGGTTTTTTTGATTTATGGCATAGTTTTTTTTTATAGAATATACATTGAATATGCAAACTATATCCTTTTATTTTCTTAAAATATCAAATAGAAAAATCATATATCATTGATTGCCCTGATTTTCTTACAAAATCATTTTGTTGTGTATTTTTTAACAAAATCATGTTGTTGTTTTATGATAACACACAATAAAATACACACTTTAATTTCTATTTGTTTTTCACTATTTCATTATTTTTCAATTTTAACCAATTTTTGGCTATCTAAGAATAAACTTATTTCTAACCTATATTTCTAATTATCATTGCATAAAATTAGGTTTCTTGACAAAGCGGCGGTAATAATAGAAGGCGACCTAGATTCCGACGGAATTCCGACGAATAAATGGCGGTTATGTAGCATTCAAGAAATCGAAGAAGTCAAATGTTTGATCCGAATCGTGCCGGTATGGTCAGCCGGAATAATATCACTAGCCGCAATGTCGCAACAAGGAACCTTCACGGTCTCCCAAGCTTTGAAAATGGACCGACACCTTGGTCCGAATTTCGAGATACCGGCCGGTTCTCTCTCCGTTATCTCTCTACTCACAATCGGCGTCTTTCTTCCTTTATACGACCGCGTTTTAGTACCCTTCCTACGCCGAATAACCGGACATAAATCCGGTATTACCCTCCTACAACGTATAGGGACAGGGATCGTTTTCGCGGTCCTTTCAATGATAGTAGCCGGCGTGGTGGAGCGCATGAGACGCATGCGCGCCATCAACGCCGGTGATCCATCGGGGATGACCCCGATGTCGGTGTTTTGGCTTTCGCCGCAACTTATACTAATGGGACTATGCGAAGCGTTTAATATTATCGGACAAATCGAGTTTTTCAACAGCCAGTTTCCGGAACACATGAGAAGCATAGCTAACTCTCTCTTCTCGTTGTCTTTCGCCGGCTCAAACTACCTGAGTAGCATGATAGTGACCACGGTTCATAAATTCTCCGGAGGGCATAACCGTCCGGATTGGCTAAACAAGAATCTCAACGCGGGAAAATTGGATTACTTCTATTATTTGATTGCGGTTCTTGGTGTGGTTAATTTGGTTTATTTTTGGTATTGTGCTAGAGGATACCGGTACAAAGTCGGTTTACAAATTGGTGATTTCGAAGAGGACAAGAGTTTCTCTGATGTTGAGATGAGTTCCAAGAAACCGGTTAAATGATTATGATTTATGTTGTTTTAAATATAGTTGTTATGCCAATGTATCTAAGTATATAATGTTGTATAAGACTAGATTATATAATAAATTATACCTTTTATTATAAATATGCACAAGTATTGGATAATCTAATAATTTAGTTAGTTTGTCACTTTGTTATAATATTTTGTAGCTTAGACATTTAGAAAAGTTTTATAATAAATTTTTTGATAACAAAATAAATTTTTGATAACAAAATAAATTTTTTGATAACCATTATTTTACAAAAACAAATGGCTAATAAACTTAAATGATTCGCGTACAAGATAACATATGCACAATGAAATAAAAAGATTATAGCACAACACACACACACACACCGTGCCGTTTTTAAGAAGTACTTGAGGGTACAAGAACGACATGCATTGTTCCACTATTCGGTGGAAGCTGCAAACGAAGAGGAAACAGCTTGCCGTTTAATGGATTTCGTGTACACACAACAATATCGTCCATGCTAGTCTCTTCTCTTAAGGCTTGCGTCAACTGCTCCACATTGTTTCCTTTAAAAGTCAAAGCGTATCCAACGGCTGATTCATCCTCCACGTGTCCTTCTTGGTCTCCGATGTGGTAATAAATAGTCCTTCCTTCAGATTTTGGTGGCGACTTAGTCAACTAGTCAACATAAATGACAAAACCAAGAAAATATTCAACAGGAATTCACACAACTACACATTTTCAACCCTTCATTCATAAAATTATATCTAATTTAATTTTTCACATTAAGGGATATGATCGTGTGAATATGGTTTATTTAAATTTAATTTTGAATGTTTAAGTGTAGTTTTGTGAATTATTTTTGAAATAGTATAATTTTGTGAAATGTAATTCAAATCGTGTAGTTCGTAATTCTTCCGATATTTAATGACGACAATCTTGAAAATATACAAAGACATTTTCTTACTAGAGATAGTAAATATGCTAAATACCAAAAAAATATATAACAAAAATAATTATATAACCATATATCTAAATTTATTACTTTGCTTCGTATGAAATTAATTAATACTTTCTTTGTCCTATTATGTAGAACTTTGTCGATTTTTATTTTATAAGATTTTCTCGAATTTTAATGCCTATAATCAAAACTATTGAAGGGCTTAATAAAATCTTAGCCAATGGTAATTTAGTTTTGCATATTTACTTTCTTGTAAACTATTTTTAATAGTTTTTATTTATGATTATATGGTAAAATGTATATTTTTTAGTATTTGTGCATTTTTAAAAAAAAAATGATAAATTATGGGATAGAGGAAGTATAAATTATACGAAAATTTCTATTTAATTTTGTTTCAAACAAGTGAATATTTCTGATAAACCATTTATCGTCTTTAAATTATAATACCAACCTCTTCCTCGGATGTTTCTGAAGAGCTTGTAGACATCATCGGACTCAGCGGCCTCCTATGCGGTGGAGGAACCGTCGCCGTCGTGGTTTCCGACGCCGGAGCCGCCGTTTCAAACAAGATCTCAACGATATCAACATCCCACAAGAACGAGTCCGACCTATGAGGAGAATCATGTGTAACCGAGTTACGCCACGGTGGTAATCCACCATTGGCTCTAAGTAAGTTACCATATCTTGTCTTAAGCATCATTTTAGATCCTTCTCTTACCGGTTCCCACTCAACGGACGAGTCTAGCCTAGTACTAGGTTTGGTCAAGACCACTTTACGACCCGTGGCACCGAGTAAGAACCGTTCGTTAGAAGCGGTTAGGTAGGTATTGTAACAACTCTTTAACCGGATAACTTCGAATGAGCCACGAACCGGTTCGACAGTCCATCTAGCTCTCTTGTCCGAACCGTTCCTGTCTTGAGTAACCGTTTCTTCGTCTTCGTCCGCCGTTAGATACTTTTCGTGCACGTTACGCATCCTAACGGCTTTAGCTTTATGAAAAAAATCCATTGTTACTATTGTCTTGAGAAGTTTTGTTCAGAAGATGAATATGAAGTAAATGTGATATTTGGTGTTGGTTGTATATTGGTATTTATTAGTTGGACTTGGTCTAAAGCGGCACGCGGTGACGTGGACGATTTACAACCGTTAGTTTTTAACTATTTGAATAGCCATGTGATAAGACGAGTTTAGATTAGACAGTAGGCACGGGAAAGTTGAGTTTAATTGTCGTGTTTCACTATATTTTTGGTTTCCACGTCAGCATAATTATATATCTATAGCTCTTTTTTTTTGATGAAAGATATATCTATAGTTCGATGTTTATCCTTTTATGTATGTTTTTATTGAAACATAAATTTGTGTATTTTTGGCTCCTACTAATATCAAAAATACTAACGTAAAATCACCTCTTGTTGAAATGAAAGTTATCAAAAAATTGGAAATAATTAGAATTTACCATTATACTACAGTCAGGCAAAATATGATTACTTTAAATATAGAGGATATGTATATATCATATATGTGAATAAATGAAGAAAACAAATGTATATACAAATGTATTGCCCGTAAGAAACAGCAAGATATGAGATTGACGAGTGTTGGACTCTCCTTAATTAAGGCATAACTCTTAAGCGATATGTCCATGTCCCCATGACAAAGAGATCGTAAACTAACTCTTTAACTTTTTGAGAATAGTTTTTCTCGTGTATCTCTGACACGTTACTGACTCGTACTTACGTGTAGGGTCGTTGTCATGGGCCCGCACAAGCTGCATATGTTAGCCTAATTGGCTTTTAGCCCAATTTTGTATTGACTCAGCTTTGTTTGGGTTTTTGATTAATAAATTGATAATGTTGATTTTTGTTTGCCATTGCATTGGACCAAAAGTATTAACCAAGAATATACGAAAAGAGAAATTAAAGTCCATCATTATAATACCTCTTTTAAAGCCCAATTCATCATTATAAAACTAGAATCAGAAGACCATAATTATTGCAAAATCTAAATTATGGTTTCTTAAAGATATTTTTTTTTATTTAAAAAAAAAAAATTAAAACGCACCAATTGTAGGCCGCCACGTCTCAGTGGGACCCACAAACAGTGCAAGAACCGGATCCAGAACAAGAGACAAGAGAAGCAACTCTTATCTATTTTGGTGGGGCCCACACTCAAGAACTCTTTTAAAACCCTGCAATAATCTTGCTCTAAAAACCATTATAAAATTGAATTTAACCAAGAATATGTCACAATATGTATATACCACTTCAAAAATGTTGTTGGAATGATTAGGACTTAAAAGCTAGAGTTTGTACATAACATCGTTATTGTATTAACAATTTCAAGAAAAGAACCATATTTTTGATGTTTTTTGTGAAAGATATTTTGACGACATTAAAGATGTGAAATCCATTTTTATATTTAAAAACTTATATAGATCCGTGACACAAGTATTCATGTCTGTTACATGCACACACGTCCCATTTAAATCCAAACAATATAGTTACCTTTAATCATCAAAAAGAAAAATCAAATTATGTTACACACAAACACATAAATAACTCATTACAAACAAAAAAGACCAAAAAATCAAAAACCAAAAAACAAAACAAAACAAAACAAAACTTGAAAAACATTATTTAACCGGTCTCATGTGACCGTTCCATAATCTCGACCACATCAACATCCCAAACCACCCAATTCTGCGTAACACTCCGGTTCGGTATATCATGCGTAACCGTATTCCTCCACGGTGGCACTCCCCCATTGGCTCTCAAATATTTACCGCCATTTCTACTCCTCATTTTCACCTTCTTTAACCCTTCCTTAACCGGTTCCCATTCTCCCGCCGGTTCACCCGTTCGAATCCTACTCGATTGAACCACTTTGTGCCCCGTCGCTCCCAACATTAACCGCTCGTTAGAAGCGGTTAAGTATCCACCGTGGCAGCTCTTTAACCGGATCGCTTTTTCGGATCCGGGTACTGGTTCGACTCTCCATCGGGCTTCTTTTGATGACCCGTTTCGGCCCATTATCACGCTCTCTTCGTCATCATCCGCTATTAGATATTTCTCGTGTGCGTAGCTTCTTAAACGCACCGCTTTAGCGTCGCGGAATATGTCAATCGCTGTTCTATTTTCAACGATTTTCTTCGAGTTTTTTTTCTGCTTTACAAAATTAAATTAGTACTAAATAAAAAAATTCTTAAAAATAACACAAATGTTAAATTAGTTTGAAACTTCTCAAATTAAACATAAATCTTCAAAATTAAACCCTATTCCCTTCGAATTGTAACCTAAACATTATATAGCGAATCCAAATAAAAAAAAAATCAAACGAAAATCACAAGGAAAGAGAACAAGTTAGTATCTAAACTGAAACTTAATCCCAAGTAGTTCCAAAATTCTAATAATTGTTCGAGTTCCCGAATCAAGAACTGCGCCAATTTGATAAACGAGATTTTACCCCGTTAAATCTAATATCTTAATGTAGTATTTAAGATGTCAAACCAAATCGAGAAGAAACAATGTATTCGAATTTATGCGAAACAAACTCGATTTAAGTGTGATCAAAAGGGTTGTTTGAGTGATGTTTTTGTGACCGGAAATTTAACAAAACGAAAAACGAGAATTAAAGGTTTTGAAAGATTATTAAAAAGCTAAACAATCAGGTTAAGGTGCTTTCAAGGATGATTGAACTTTCGGATTTCAAATTGTCTTTTATAAAATTTACTTTAAGGTTTTGAAAACGATTTTAGATCAATCCACTCTCGTGGCAATGATCCTTTTCTCAACGATTAAACTAACACAATGTCTTGGATAGTTTAATCGTCGAGAAACTTTAAGGACAAATCAATTCTAACCACCAAGCTTATTAACACGGATCTCTCGGTTAAGCTAGGCTTGGTTCTAAGGTAATTGTTCGGGAGGCTTTATAATCTCTCGATTCATAAAGCTTCCCGGGTTCGATAATCGAATGGCCAACTCGATTAAAGCTTTAAGGTTGTTACCAAAGACTAAAGTTTTCAATCAATTAAGTTTTAGACAATTTTCATTCCTAGATTCAATCAAACCCCTTTTACCCTAACCCAATTGTCTATTTAGAACTACTCACAAATCATATTGAAAATCATAGCAATTTGATTCAAAGAAACCATAAGCATAAACAAAATAAACAAAGAGAATAAAAAGGGTAAAGAAAACTCTTATTCAATGATGATGATGAAGATTACAAGGTGGCCAAGAAGCAATCACCAAGAAAATCTCCTCAAAGTCTCAATCTCAAAAACAAAACTAAAACTAAGATAATCCACTGGTGGCTGTGTTTTTACCCTAATAAACGAGTCTAAACCGAAAATAAAACAAAGGAAACCAAAAATCAAACCGGTTTTCCTTTTTTACATAGCGAAAAACCAAATCTCATAAAAATTCGCGACTCGTATCGGTCAAGGCAAACCGATACAGGTCGGCCGATACGCGCTTCGGCAAATCTTCCTTCGGCTCGTTTTCTTCGTATCGGCCAGGCTAAGCCGATACGACGAGTCGATACGTGTCTTCGGGTCTTCTTCTCTTGTATCGGTCACTCCAAACCGATACGGTTGACCGATACAAGCTTCGGCAAATCTCTGTTTTCAATATCGGCCACGGAAACCGATACGGTTGACCGATACGGACTTCGGCACACTCTCTCGTCTTCCGTATCGGCCAACCGAAACCGATACAACATGCCGATGCAAGTGTATCGGTTTCTTTTTGGCTCAAATTCATCAATTTCGCCGTCTTTATGCTCCAAAACCCGAAATACACAAAACAAACCAAAATGCAACCAATATGCAACCTATATGACACTAAATGCAACCTAAATGAATGAGTTCTAATGCATAACCTAAAGTAAAATGTGTAAAATATGCAAGTTATCAACTCCCCCAAACTTATCCTTTGCTTGTCCTCAAGCAAGAGAACTAACATCAAAGTTTAAAAGGGTATAGAGGCGGGGACCTCAGAACCAAAAGTAACGCGAAGAGTGTAGTGAACGAGTATCCTAAACATAGTATCCTCGTCGCAACCGAGCGAGTTCTACCTATTTCCATTCATCTCAAACTCCGTCTAAATTCGTTATTATTACCAAAAGCATGTGATCCACTTGTCTAGTCTAAGCACCTTTCACATTCAATTAAGCATAGTCGAAGCATGAAACATGATCAAGAATTTTCAAGAGTTTTTCTATTTGTCTAGGTAAGAACGGGATTTCGAATCAAACGAGGAGGCTAACACTCAGGCATGTGGTTAGTTGTAGCGCGGTTTCTCTCGGGGAGTGAAAGGGTTAAGCAAAATCGGGAAAGACAAGAAGCAATGCAAATCCGGACATCCATCCCTATACAATTCTAATCTCTAACCCATCTTTTCACTCTCTACACACTTAAGCATTCAAACACCGAGTTTTCTTTCATTTTTTTTTTTTTTCTTAACTACCTTAGGGGTTTTATTTGGCTAACTTTCTTTTCTTTTTTTTTTCGATTTTTATGTTTTTTTTTTTTTTTTTTTTTTTTTTTTTTTTTTTTTTTTTAGTAGCCATTCTTTACCCCTAGGAGTTTTACAATTTAACTCGTGTTTATTTTCTCGAAAATACGTTTTAGTTCAAAGATGTGTTTCCCGTTATCCCGTCTACAAACTAGCATATGATAACCTAGCCAAATGGATGTCCTTCCTTGTCGCTCCCTATACTTTCAAGTTTTTGCGAAACCAAACAATCACTAAATGAAAAGAATTCTCACAAGTGTTTGGGTTTAGGCGAAGGGGGTGAGAGGGGAATCATCCTTATAATGAGAATGACCGGATTGCGCTTAAGGTGTTTCGGTTTAGGAAGCCACAATCCGTAGAAATCACAAAGCCATAGAAATACTCTTAAAAACTCTCAATCATGCTAATTAGAAGTCAAGTTTAGGTTCAAATAATTTTTGAAGGCTACCTAGAACTATCAAGCTTCATAACCACACTATTGGCTTTTTAAACATCAATGTCTAGGGTCGAGATTTCAAGATTTTCGGCGAGTTCTAAGTCGTTTGAGGAAGACACTACACCTAAGATACCGTTCAAAACACTAGACGCGTCGCTTTATAAGGCTAAAATCATCATAGATCCCCTATGCATATGACCTAAATGAACTAATCCTAAATGCATTTTTTTTTGTGTTTTTGGGTTTTTTCGTTTTTTTTTTTTTTTTTTTTTTTTATGTCACTAATATGAAACTATATGACGACTCCCCCAAACTGAAATCACACAGTCTCGTGTGAAGAAAGTATTTGGAGAAGATCCTATATGCAAAAACAGACCTAAAAGCTACATGCAATGAATGTGAAAAAGCATATGTACAAGGGTGGAGGGTTACCTCAGTAGTAGTTGGTGTCCGGGTCAGGGCCTTCTCCATCGGAGGAGAAAGTGGGAGACTCGTTGTCCGAGAAGACCGTGGGTGGGCGGTTGTGAAAGCGGTAGGGTCTCCTAGGCTGCCTAGGTGCGTCCGTCCGCGGATCGCGCACTACCGGCTCCCTCGTCTTGGTTCGAACTGGCAGCTCGCGCAGGACAAACCCCTCTTGATGGTCTTCTTCGGCGACTTGACCTCGCGCACCAACTTCCTTATGGTTCGGTCTTGGAAGAGGTTCCACCGGCTCATCCTCTCGCATATCCAAGTACAAGTCCCGCAAAGGACCGAGTCGTCTAGGCACGGTGGAGGGACCGAGGTAGTAGCGCTCGGGTCCGTAGGTAGGCGGCGTCGATGTGCTGAACTCGTACCTACTCGGTCCAGCAGGTCGGTGGAATTTTCTCGGACCGCGGACGAGAGGAGAGAGGGGCGGCTGTGACATCGTGTAAGTGGCTCCCGTCGAGGTCGAAGTGAACCGCGGCGTTGCCGCTGAAACTTGTGCGAGCTGGTTTGGGAAGGAGGACGATGCTTTGAATGGTGTTTAACTTGAACGAGTACGCGTACTTACCCTCGCATTCGCCGACAATCATTAGCTGCTTTGCCAAGTATGGCATGTCCATGAAGGTCGGATGTTCTTTTCTTCCCAATAGGGGTACCCGCCGACTGGTTAGAAAAGGTGTGACCCATCCGCCTATGCTCGGCTTTGGCGTGGCATCGGTGCGAGTCCAAGCCCAACGTTTGATGTCCATGAAACCGTTGATGAGCAGCCGAAGAACGCTCGGGAAGTGTTCCTCCGTCGTGGGGAACAAATCGGGGTCGCGGAGTGAGCGTCGAAGTATCGGAGCTAGACCTTGCTGCAAGTACATCATCTCGTTGTTGTTTACTTGCCCCGCCTCGCGTCTAGGGAAGAACACGTGCGAAAGAAGTTTCTGCACATATCTTATCGCCGGATGGCGAATCATCGCGCTCTTCGATCTCCCGGGCTGGTAGACCCCGTTGGCAATAAAGTTCCAAAGCCGTGCGCTTTCGCCTATCTCGTTGCTCGAGCTCAACTTGCCCGTTTGCTGGAATTCCGAGCATTTTTTCCCAAGTTTGGAGAGTTCCGGAGTATTTTCTCCCGTTGCTAGCCGTGAACGAGATTTCCATCACTTCATCCTTGTATGTGATCGCGAGGGTGGCTAGAAACCGACAAGTCTCCTCCTTGTAGGCTATTTCCTTCTTCCCTAAAACCCAATCAAGCCTCATGTGGCGCAAAATTTCCTTTACCTCATCGTAGATCCCTAATTTCCCGAGCGTATCCGTGTCGGGGGAAACGCGATGGGGTGAATGGGATCTCCATTAGTGCGTCGTACAACTCCCGGGCCGTCGGTTGCTTCTTCGGATCGCGTGTGATGGGAGAATTGCTTGTCCTTGGTGGGAAGGGGAATGTGGGCGCTACTGCCACCTCCTCCTCGTCGTAGGAGTCGTATACGAACTCGAAATCCCCCTCTTCCACGATAGCGGGTTCAGTATGCTTCTTTTTCGCGCTAACCTTTCGCGATTTGCTCTTTCGCGGCTCCTCCCTCGGTTCCTCTCTTGGAACCTCTCTTGGAACCTCATCCGTGGGTTCCCTTATCACCACCGAACCCGACCTAGTCCTTCTTCTCGGTGGTTCTTCCTCTATTGCCTTGCCTTTCCCTTTTTCAGCCCTTGATGCTCTCTTAGGACCCATTGGCTATTATGGTGAATTTGGGCGTTTTTGGAGAGGGCTCGGATCGTTTGAATGGTTGAGATGACCTGAAAGAGAAGGAGGAGACAAAGAGAATGAGCCAAAAATCGGTTGATTTCGACAACAAACGAAGGAGATATCAAGTTTTTAAAATTTTCAACAATGGTGGAACAAGAGGGGGCGATATCGGTCGTGTTGATTTAAGAGAAAAACCCTAGGATTATATTTATACTCGACCGATATTAACAAAAATTCAGCGCGTATCGGTTACCTGGCCGATACGGTTTAACCGATACGATATCGTATCGGGTATTCCGTATCGGCGTGTAGTCGAGGTTGGCCTATTTTGCGTTGTATCGGTCACATCAGACCGATACAACATACCGATACTAGTGTTTCCTCTTTTTGTTTTCCTTGTATCGGTCCCGACGGACCGATACAACATCCCGATACGCAAGTCTCCATTTTCTGTTTGCTTGTATCGGTCCCAGCAGACCGATACAACATCCCGATAGGAACGTCTCCCCTTCTCTTTGCCTTGTATCGGTCCCGGCGGACCGATACGTCTCGTCGATATCGGCCAAAGCTTGCCGATATGGCTGGCCGATACGTAACTCCTGGTTGTTTCTCCTCGTTTTTCACCTGGAAAACACTACTAAGTAACCCAAGAAGATGATTAGAACTATGAATATGAGAATGCTAAATGAAAAACAAAGAATATGTACAAGGATAGACATGGGACTTCCTCCCAAGTGAGCTTGTTTATAGTCACGTAGCTTGACTTTACCCCTTTGTTTTAAGCAACGTTTGGATCCGAAAGAGACAATGAGTCTCCTCCGGTTGCAGCTTCGTTTGCGAAGTACGGTTTGAGTCTTTGACCGTTCACCGCAAACTCCCCTCCGTGCTTGTCCCAAAGCACCACAACTCCGAGTGGTTTGACCTCCTTGATCTTGAAAGGGCCGGACCAACGGGATTTCAGCTTTCCCGGGAATAGTCTAAGCCGCGAGTTGAATAGCAGCACCAAGTCGTTCACCTTGAACTCTTTCTTGATGATCTTCTTGTCGTGGAAGGCTTTGGTCCGCTCTTTGTAGATCCTCGAGCTCTCATAGGCGTGTTGGCGTATTTCGTCCAATTCCTCGAGCTGAAATTCCCTCTTCTCTTTCGCGCTCCTAATATCGAAGTTTAGAAGCTTGATTGCCCAGCTGGCTTTGTACTCGAGCTCTACCGGTAGATGGCATGCTTTCCCATACAGCAAGTTGAAAGGTGTCGTTCCCAAGGGCGTTTTAAACGCGGTTCTATACGCCCAAAGCGCGTCGTCGAGCTTGACGGACCAATCCTTCCTCGTTACACCAACCGTCTTCTCGAGGATGGCTTTGATTTGTCGGTTGGAAACCTCAACTTGGCCACTTGTTTGGGGATGATAAGGTGTTGCCACCTTGTGCTTAACACCGTGCTTCTTGAGAAGACTCTCAAAGACCTTGTTGATGAAATGGGATCCACCGTCACTAATCACAACCCTGGGAACTCCGAATCGAGGGAAGATTATCGTCTTAAAAAGACTAACAACGGCTTTTGAGTCGCTCGTTGTGCAAGCTACAGCTTCTACCCACTTGGAGACATAGTCTACCGCCACAAGGATGTACTTCTTGCCATACGATGATGGGAAGGGTCCCATGAAGTCTATACCCCACACATCAAAAATCTCAACCTCCATGATAGGGTTTTGTGGCATCTCGTTCCGCTTGCTTATATTGCCCTTCCTTTGGCAAGGATCGCAGCGTTGAACGAACTCGTGAGCGTCCTTAAACATCGTGGGCCACCAAAAACCAGCTTGTAAGACCTTGGAGACCGTCTTAAAGCTCGCGAAATGTCCCCCATAGGCTGAACCGTGGCAATGGGTAAGAATGCCGTTCACCTCTTCATCTGCTACACACCTCCGATATAATCCATCTTTGCACAAGGTGTAGAGGTAAGGTTCGTCCCAATAGAACCGTTTCAAGTCGTGGAAGAATTTCTTCTTTTGATGACGCTCCAAGTCATGCGGTTCTCTTCCCGTGGCCAGGTAGTTCACGATGTCCGCGTACCATGGCTCTTTTTCCGCGGCAAAGAGCTCTTCAACCTCGTACTCTTGCTCTCCCCGGAATCTCTCGTAGCATGACCGTCATTAGCTGCTCCTCGGGGAATGAGTCGTCGATGGGCAGTAGGTCGTCTACGCGCAGCCGCGACAAGTGATCCGCGACTCCATTCTCGACGCCCTTCTTATCTTTGATTTCCAAGTCAAACTCTTGGAGCGACGAGAATCCACCGTAGCGGCCGCGGTTTCGCATCTTTCTTTGCGAGCAAATGTCTCAATGCTGCGTGATCGGTGTAGACTATCACCTTTGAGCCAACCAAGTATTGCCTAAACTTCTCGAAAGCAAACACGATGGCTAGGAGTTCCTTTTCCGTGGTTGCATACTTTGATCGCGCATCGTCCATCGTCTTACTAGCGTAGTAAATGACGTGGAGCTTCTTCTCCTTTCTTTGTCCCAACACCGCACCAACGGCGTAGTCACCGGCATCGCACATGATCTCAAAGGGTAGATCCCAATCCGGTGGCTGCACAATAGGAGCGCTAATCGGCTCTTGCTTGATCTTGTGGAAAGCGCTTAGACACTCGTCGTCGAACACAAAATCGACGTCCTTGCATAGCAATCTCGTCGGCGGTCTAGCTATCTTCGAGAAGTCCTTGATGAACCTCCTGTAGAAACCCGCGTGACCGAGAAAACTCCTTATGCTCTTCACCGAATTTGGAGCTCCGAGGTTGGCCATAACGTCGATCTTTGCCTTATCAACCTCAATACCTTTCTCCGAAATCCGATGACCCAAAACGATGCCATCTCTTACCATGAAGTGGCACTTCTCCCAATTCAGCACCAAGTGGCATTCCTCGCACCTTTTAAGCACCCCGCAAAGATTAGACAAACACGAGGCAAACGAAGAACCGTAGACAGAAAAATCATCCATAAAAACCTCAACAATGTTTTCGATTAAATCCGAAAATATGGACATCATGCATCGTTGGAACGTCGCGGGTGCATTACACAACCCAAACGGCATTCTACGATACGCAAACGTACCATAGGGACATGTAAAGGTGGTTTTCTCTTGGTCTCGGGGGTGGATGGGTATTTGGAAAAATCCGGAATACCCATCGAGAAAACAATAGTATGGATGGTTTGCTAAGCGTTCAAGCATTTGGTCAATGAAGGGCAGGGGGAAGTGGTCTTTTCGAGTTGCAGCGTTTAGCTTTCGATAATCGATGCAAACTCTATGACTCGTGATTGTTCTAGTTGGGATTAATTCGTTTTTATCATTCTTAACCACGGTAATTCCACCCTTTTTCGGTACTACATGAACGGGAGAGATCCAATTGCTATCGGATATTGGGAAAATTATCCCTGCATCCAATAGCTTGATTATCTCTTTCTTAACAACTTCTTTGAGGTTTGGGTTCAGCCGACGTTGGTGTTCTATTGAGGACATAGATTCGTTCTCTAGATGTATCCGGTGCATGCACAAAGAGGGTGAAATCCCTTTGATATCATCTAGAGAATAACCTATTGCCTTCCTAAATTTTTTTAGCTCATGAGTTAAAGTTTTAACCTCGTCGTCGCTAAGCGCAGCGTTTATAATTATCGGGTAGGTGGAGTTAGGCCCCAAGAAAACGTACCTTAGCCCGTTGGGAAGGGGTTTTAACTCTACCTTTGGCGCTTTGAGTTCGCTCCAATCGTTGTCATCGCTAGACTTACCATTGCTAGCATCGTCGTCCATCGTCATCGCCTTTGCGTCGTATGTAACCGCCTCGGGCAGGACAAGAAACTCGGCTTCCACATCGATGGGGTGGGAGTCGATTCTTTCTCGGACTGCCATCACGTCGCCTCTCGTTGTTCGGCCTCCTTCTTCTAAGGTGGTCATGGCAAGCTGAAGCTCGTCTTCCGTCGCTAACTCCTCCAAGAATTCGTCCGCGAGTTCATCCATCAAGTCGATGTAGAAAATCTGCCCATCAATGGTCGGTTTCTTGATCGTATCGTTGATGTCGTATTGTAACATCTATAATCGCTCCGGCTGTGGCTAGGAACGGCCTACCGAGGATAAGAGGGTCCTTAGGTTCTTCATCCATTGCCAAGACGATGAAATCAGTGGGGATGAAAGCGTTCCCTAGCTTGACCGGAATGTCCTCTAACACACCCGCGGGTATCCTTACCGATCTATCGGCAAGCACAAGGGAGATCCTGGTTGGCTTGAAGGATGAGAACCCAAGTCTCTGGGCAATGGACAGCGGCATGAGACTAGCGCTAGCTCCTAAATCGCACAAGCATCCTTCGAAAACCAAGGGGCCGATGGCACATGGTATGGTGAAACTCCCCGGATCACTCAGCTTCTTAGGGCAGTTTCGTTGGATGATTGCGCCGCACTCGTGCGAGAGGACTACCGTATCGTCGAAGTCCTGAAACTTGTTCTTGATCGCATCCTTTAGAAACTTGCTATAGTGAGGGACGAGTTTAAAGGCATCGACGAGTGGCATGGCAATTTGAACTTCCTTCATTTGCTTTTCAAACTGCGCTTTGTACTTCTCTAGCAGTTGTTTCTTAGCTCGACCCGGAAAAGGTAGCTTAGGCACGTAAGGGGACGTAACGTAAGCCGGCTTTTTCGGTTTGGCGGTTTTCTCCTCTGTATCGGCCTTGTTTGTGGCCGATACGGGTGGTCGATATCGGTCTTCCGAAACCGATACACCCGGCCGATGCGAGTGTCCTGTCTCCTTATCGCTCGTATCGGCCTTGTCTTTGGCCGATACTGGTGGCCGATATCGGCCAGCCGTGGCCGATACTCGCTGGTCGATACGGATGTCCCGTATCCTCCTCTTTACCGTCTTCTCCACTTTCTTCGTCCGGGAGCGTGGTATCCGCCTCGTGGGATCGTTCCACCTCCCCCACCTGTTCCGCATCGTCCTCGATGCGATCACCGAAAGGTAATTGTCGTCCACTACGAAGATGTAGAGCGTTGACATACTCTTTCGGGTTAGCTTCGGTTTCCCGGGGAGTTGACCCATTGGTCGTTTGGAGGATGACGTGATCTGCCCCACTTGGTTATCCAGAGCTTTCAGGTGCGAGCTCATTGATTCGAACTTCGCGTTGAGGTCGTGGTACGAGTTGTCAACCTTTTCCTGAATTTCCTTCTTGAACGTGCTAAACTCCAAGTGATTTCGGGTTTGGCCGTCGAGGATTTGCTTCAGCAGCTGAGCGGTTTGATCACCTTGGGGAGCTGGTGATGCAGCCGCTCCTTGAGTACCAGGGTGGTTGTTGTAGCCCGGAGGACGATTTGGTGGTGGTCTCGGTGCGTATCCTCCCTGGTTGTATTGAGGTTTACCTTGGTAACCTCCTTGTTGCGTCTGGGGATAGACCTGATCACTAGGGTTAGCGACGTTGTTGTTGCGGTAGGAGAGATTTGGGTGTTGAGAGTAATTGTTGAAGCGCCAACCGTTCTGATTCCCCATGTAGTTTATCTCCTCCTGATTTCCCTCGATTGGGGGCAACTGTTCCTCTCCGCTTCCCACAAAGTTGATCCCCACTTGTTGAGACATGATCAGCTTGTCAAGCTTCTCGTTCACCGCTTTTATCTCTCGCTTGAATTGCTCATCATTACCGAGCTACGGATGTTGCGATCGTAATCCTCGCCATAGTTGCTATCACTCAATGCATAGTTCTCCACCAACAGCTGCCCATCCGCTTCCGTCTTCCCAAGAAAGTTACCTTGGCTAGCCGAATCTAGAAGCATTCCGAACTTGGGTTTTAAGCCTCGGTAGAATGTGCTGAGCAAACTTTCTCCCGAGAACCCGTGGTGTGGACATCTCGGCGTATAGCCTTTGAATCTTTCCCAAGCTTCGCCGAATGTTTCGTGGTCCTTTTGGGCGAAAGCTGAGATCTCATTCCTAAGCTTTGATGTCCGAACCACGGAGAAGAACTTTGTTAGGAAAGCCTTCTTGCAAGCTTCCCAAGTCTGGATGGTGTCCTTGACAAGGTTCTTTTGCCATAGGTGTGCTTTGTCCCCTAGTGAGAAAGGGAACAATCGCAGCTTGAACATGTCCTCGTTGACACCGTTGATCTTCACCGTATCGCATAGCATATCGAATTGGTGAAGGTGGTCAATCGGGTCTTCACTAGGCAAACCGTAGAACTTGTTGCCCGAGATCATGTTGATGAGACCGGACTTGATCTCGAAGTTGTTGTTGGCGATGGCCGGTGGCGCAATACCACTACGGTAGGTGACGTTAGAAGGCACGTCGTCGGTTCCAATCGTGCGTGCAACGTTAGCCGCGTTGTTTGCGTTAGGTGCGTCACCCATCTCGAATTCGATTCCGAACCCGAAGTGTCCGATGTGGATGAGTCGGAGTGGACGCCGGTTCTTCTTTCTCGTGAGATAGCTCTTTCGTGTGCTTTGATGTCCGCGAAGAAGAGCAAGTCTGTCACTTTGTCGGTGACTTCTTCTTTGCATACACCTACAAAACGAAAATCACAAGGAAAGAGAACAAGTTAGTATCTAAACTGAAACTTAATCCCAAGTAGTTCCAAAATTCTAATAATTGTTCGAGTTCCTGAATCGGCAACGGCGCCAATTTGGTAAACGAGATTTTACCCCGTTAAATCTAATATCTTAATGTAGTATTTAAGATGTCAAACCAAATCAGGAGCAAACAATGTATTCGAATTTATGCGAAACAAACTCAGTTTAAGTGTGATCAAAAGGGTTGTTTGAGTGATGTTTTTGTGACCGGAAATTTAACAAAACGAAAAACGAGAATTAAAGGTTTTGAAAGATTATTAAAAAGCTAAACAATCAGGTTAAGGTGCTTTCAAGGATGATTGAACTTTCGGATTTCAAATTGTCTTTTATAAAATTTACTTTAAGGTTTTGAAAACGATTTTAGATCAATCCACTCTCGTGGCAATGATCCTTTTCTCAACGATTAAACTAACACAATGTCTTGGATAGTTTAATCGTCGAGAAACTTTAAGGACAAATCAATTCTAACCACCAAGCTTATTAACACAGATCTCTCGGTTAAGCTAGGCTTGGTTCTAAGGTAATTGTTCAGGAGGCTTTATAATCTCTCGATTCATAAAGCTTCCTGGGTTCGATAATCGAATGGCCAACTCGATTAAAGCTTTAAGGTTGTTACCAAAGACTAAAGTTTTCAATCAATTAAGTTTTAGACAATTTTCATTCCTAGATTCAATCAAACCCCTTTTACCCTAACTCAATTGTCTATTTAGAACTACTCACAAATCATATTGAAAATCATAGCAATTTGATTCAAAGAAACCATAAGCATAAACAAAATAAACAAAGAGAATAAAAAGGGTAAAGAAAACTCTTATTCAATGATGATGATGAAGATTACAAGGTGGCAGAAGCAATCACCAAGAAAATCTCCTCAAAGTCTCAATCTCAAAAACAAAACTAAAACTAAGATAATCCACTGGTGGTCGTGTTTTTACCCTAATAAACGAGTCTAAACCGAAAATAAAACAAAGGAAACCAAAAATCAAACCGGTTTTCCTTTTTTACATAGCGAAAAACCAAATCTCATAAAAATTCGCAGCACTGTATCGGTCAAGGCAAACCGATACGAGCCGGCCGATACGCGCTTCGGCAAATCTTCCTTCGACTCTGTTTTCTTCGTATCGGCCGGGCTAAGCCGATACGACAGTCGATACGTGTCTTCGGGTCTTCTTCTCTTGTATCGGTCACTCCAAACCGATACGGTTGACCGATACAAGCTTCGGCAAATCTCTGTTTTCAATATCGGCCACGGAAACCGATACGGTTGACCGATACGGACTTCGGCACACTCTCTCGTCTTCCGTATCGGCCAATCGAAACCGATACAACATGCCGATGCAAGTGTATCGCTTCTTTTTGGCTCAAATTCATCAATTTCGCCGTCTTTATGCTCCAAAACCTGAAATACACAAAACAAACCAAAATGCAACCAATATGCAACCTATATGACACTAAATGCAACCTAAATGAATGAGTTCTAATGCATAACCTAAAGTAAAATGTGTAAAATATGCAAGTTATCAAGGAGATTACGAGTTTCTTTTATAGTAATTTCAATTTTATTATTTTCAATTTTGATGAATCTGTCAATTGAATTACAGGGTGTTTATCAATAGTCTCTTTAGACCCAGTCAAGATGTTTTTTTATGATATAATTGTAAATTTGTCAACCCATAATCTGGAATATTCATTAAAATCCGAACAAAGTATTTTATAAAATATCTTAACCTATTCGAGACTTCATTTTTTTCTATTAAAAAAAGACTCCAATTTTCTTTTTTTTGCAAACTTTGTGTTTCGTTTTTAACTTCTTTATAAACATAATATTGTCGACCATTGTTTTAGGTTAAACCATTTTTCTTTGACATTTTTGTGTGTTTTCTTTATTTTTGCCGGTGAGTTACATCCTTGAGAAAACCTTGGTTCTTAAGTGTGTGTTGTATCCGAGCATTTGTACTTGTGTGTTATATCTACTTCGCTTTTGATTCAATTTGGTGTGTCATATACTCGAAATATCATATCTCTTTCTCTTCCGCATCATCATCGCACCATCAAATCGTTTAACTCTTCTGTGTGACATCCTTGTGGCGAGGATCATATCACTTCGGGGGTTATCGATTTCTTCTCTTAATTAATTCAGCTGTTTTTGATGAGATCTTTGACAACTTTCTAACAAAATCATCGATTTTCTTTGTATTTTTCGTCTTACGACAATCTAATTCGGCCATATCAATGTTTGAAATCTTGTTTTCTTAACTCTATAGGCTCTTGGATGACTTGCTTTCACAACTTCTCGTGCTTTTATGGATTTAGTCAAATATTTTAAAGTTATGTTATTACTTATTTGGCCATATCACAATCCAATTGATGAAATCGAATATGTATTTAAAATTAACTTCACACAACTTAGAAGATATATATCAATTGATAAAAAAATTATATAAACTATTAATCCTTCTGTTTCATAATAATTGATGTTTTATATAATTTTTTTGTTTCAAATTAGTTGATGATGTTTATTATTTTTCAATGTAGAATTAATTAGTATTTTGTGTTTCTCAATGATTTAGATGATGAATGATGTGTTTTTATTGGTTAAATCAAGTTGATTCTTTATTACATTAATTTAATTATATTGTGATTAAGTCTAGCTCTTACTAAAATATTGGTTATGTGTAATTAGTTTATATTTCATTGTATTATTTTGGCTCTTTGATAATGTATATGGTTGTGGGCATATATGGAGTTAGATGTGGAGAAGACTAAGGTTTATGTGAATTCGTGTTCGGACATATACTACAACAAATAGAACTAAAAAATAATAATTAGATTTATTCTATGAAAATATCTATATTAGTATTTTTGAAGTACTAATTTGAAATTTTCCAAAAAATGACACTAAATTACATATTATGCCATTGGGCATAAAATGAAATATTTTTGAACATTTAATTACGAAAAATTAAATAAGGAAATATTATAATTCTCTCCAAAAATAAATAAAAAATATTAAAGAAATTATGTAAAAAATATTTGAAAAACAAAATAAACATATGTAATTCACATAAATACATTATTACATAGTTTTTTTTTATAAAAACTACCATTAAAATTTTATTTAAATCAAAACAAATAGGTTTAATTAATATTATTAAAAATTTAAAAAAGATTTGAAATTTTTTTTTGAAAAAAATATCAAACAATAAAAAACAAAATAGTTTGTTAACGAGTTTGATTTCCGGTTCGATTATAAACAAAAAAGAAGAAATTGCAATTCTCCTAAAATTTAAATCTTATATTAAATATTTAGAATATGTTTACAACAATTATTTATATATATATAATCAAAATAATTATAATTTTAAATAAATTTGGGTAAATCGCATAATATGATTTGTGTATTTTGATTCGGTTTGTATTTTGAATTCGGGTATTTTCGAATCCTAAATATAATAAATAATAAATTATTGGTCTAATCAACTTATAAATTATATTAAATTTTTGCTATACGAAATATATAATAAAAATATATATATTATTATTTTTGAAGTACTTTTTGAACTTTTCCAAAAAAACTCACTTAACTACATACTATGTCATTGATTTTAAACTCACTTAAAGAGTTATGTGAAACTTACACACAAACATATCTCATTCTATATATATATACTTTTTTAAAATTGACTTAAATATCAACAAAAACAATAAAACCGATTTTAACATAAAATCAACCACTAATTTCATATTTATGATATTTTTGATATAATCTTTTTATTTTTCTTACGGAGGTCTATAAAAAATTTCAGAATATAAATATTTTTTAAAAAGTATATAGTTTAGTTTTTATATATAATCATTGTCCATATTATAATTTTCTATTTATATTAATATTTTAGATGTTAATAAACATCTATATTGAACATAGATAAAGTTTGTTTAAATCAATTAACACTAAGCATAACAATTATTTATTAACGGGTTCAGTTTCTAGAAAAATTCTAGATAAATGACAAGAAGTTTGAAAATAATGATTAAACTTTATCATAAACAAATTTCGGGTAATTCGGGTTCAAATCTAGAAATTTGTTTTGGCTTCAGGTTTTCAGGTAGTAAATTTCTCAATTCGTTCGGGTTATTTATTTTTGGAACGGTTTCGGTTCTTTAATTTCGGTTTGGTTCCAATTATGTACTTCAAATATAATTATAACTATTATTATTTTAAATAATTTTTGGGTAGTTAGAGTAGTTTAGTTTAGTTCTACAAAATTGAGTTCGGTTCAGATTCGATTTCGGGTATTATGGTAGTAAATTTCCCTATACATTCGAGTTATTTGTTTTTAGAATCGGTATTGATTTGGGGATTTCGGTTTGGTTTGGGTTCAGTATTTCGGATCCGGAAGTTTTGTCCATCCCTAATTTTTATAGTTTATAATAGTTTGGAATAAACACACTTACAAATTATATTAAGATTTTGCTATATAAAATATAATTCTCATTATATATTTATGGGAGAATCACAAAACTACACCATTTGAATTACATTTCACATGAACTACACCATTTCAAAAATATTTCACAAAACTACACCTAAACACTCAAAATTAAATTCAAATAAACTCTATCCACACAATCATACCTCTTAATACTATTTTTAAACACTAATTAGCGAACACAAATGAAAATATTTTAATTTTGGTAATTTTGAAAAGGGTAAATCAAGCTTTTAAAATTTTGAAAGGGTGTAAATTTGTGAAAATATTGAATTAGGTGTAGTTTTGTGAATGAATGATTGAAAGGGTGTAGTTTTGTGAATTTCTCTATATTTATTTGCATAAACAATAAAAGAACAAAATACTTCTTTAGAAATTCCGAATATTTTTATTTATTTTACAAAATCGAAAAAATATTACAAACTTCTAAATTAATCGTATATATATAAAATTATTTATCAAAAACATAAACCTGCAGTACACCACGGGTTAAATCCTAGTTAATAAGTGTTAAGTACTAAAAGATAGAATGAATCATTTTGGTATGTTTCAATTTAATAATAAATTTGAGTCATAGTTAATTTATTAGGACTTGAATGCAAGATACAAGTTTCTTTCGCCAAGTTATCTCCAATATAGATAACTTTATACAAACTATAAGCTAAATAATTATAGATTCTCTAATTAATTACATAGGAAACATTCTTACATCTTCTTAACTTTTTTAAGCATGATAATTAGGTAACGATTAACTTACATTTTCTTTACAAAATAAAGGGGAAAAGACAGAACAAACAAAACAACAACTTATTAAACACAAATGTAAGTAAGTAAAGTAAAAGACTAAAAGGTTTTTGTAAGTTAAAAAGGGTTTGGTCCAAAAGAGTTCCCATAAGTTTGGAAAAAGGAAGCTCCTGCCCAAAACAATCTTATAAGCATAATCACCGTAAACACCGTTCCTCCTATATTGCATATTACCTTTCAACAAAAACGCGACGACGACGCATTAACTAATCAAAGTAATTCAAGCCTAATTCACAAACTTACCATCGCCAAGTTTAGTTCTTTACAACATATTCTCACATGAAACAAATATTTATATAAGTATAATCATGTTCTAAAGCTTATACCTAATCGAAAGCACGGTATAACGATACAATTACGAGTCCTAACACAATCTTGCGCTTACTCTTATTACAATATTGAATTTGTTGTATGTCTTGAATCTAGTATGAATATGAAGTATAGTTCTTTTTATATAAATATAGTTTTGTTTGCATAATTCTAATATATATTCTACTAACTTCTTCCCTCTACTAAATAAAACCGAATTTTCGATATAACCAATTTGTTAAACTACATCAAATCTTTTACATATTTTACACGTTCTTCTCGCATCCGTTAAAAATAAAACATATAAGTTAATTACAATACCTCAAGAAATGCTTTTGCTATAGAAAGTGAACCCAATATCAATATCCCATCTACTCCAAATGATACCTTCACACACACGCAAAAATTAGATTATTTTTTTCTAAATAGGTTTAACAAAATTTATAAAACACATAACCATACAATTAATGTGCCTCACACCAAAAAGGAGACTCACGAGCCTAGGCGACATGGCGGCTGGTAAAATCTGCCGTGAAGCCTTTTTAGCTCTCTTTGATATTTTCTTAAACATGCTTCTTAAAAACCTTATCAATAAATCTACACTGCTCTCTCTTTCGTCTTCTTCTTCTTCTTCTTCTTCGTCGTCGTCATAGTAATCGCCGAAAAATCGATTTTCAGATTCGAATGGCTTACGGTACGAAGCGGATGTGCGATTGAAGCGGCGGAGGATTCGACGGCGGAGGAAGATTGAGTTTGAATTAGTTGTGGAGACGAATCTGTGTGATACGTTGATGAGATGTGGTGGTGGTGATGATAAGGTTGTTGGTGAAGCCATTAGCGACATGACAATTCTAAGGATGATAATTTGTAAATTAAATGTGGACTAAATTGATAATAAAATAAGTATTGGACTAGTTTTGTAATTATTGAATAAATACAAGGGATTATTTTGTAAGTTTAGTCGTTTCAATTTCACTTAAAAGTTATTTGCCATTTTTACAAATTTACCTTTCTCTCTGTTGTTTTCTCTAGCAGTTGTTGGTTGTGACAAATTAATTAGCATTTTAATTTACGAGACGGAATATGAATATAATATATAGAAATTCACAAAACTACACTCTTTCAATCCTCCTTTCACAAAATTACACCTAATTCAATATTTTCACAAGTTTACACCCTTTCAAAATTTTAAAAGTTTGATTTACCATTTTAAAAATTACCAAAATTAAAATCTTTTCATTTGGGTTCGTTAATTAGTGTTTGGGTATAGTATTAAGGAGGTATGATTGTTTGGGTAGAATTTATTTGGATTTAATTTTAAGTGTTTAGGTGTACTTTTGTGAAGTATTTTGGAAACGGTGTAGTTTTGTGAAATGTAATTCAAAAGGTGTAGTTTTATAATTCTATATTTTGTTGTACATATATTAACGAGATAATATAGTGGAGCAACTATTCTTTCACTTTGTTAGTATTTTTTTCTTTTGAGATACTTTTCACTTTTTTAGTTTTATTGTAAATTATATGGGCTAAAGCGAGAGGGCCGTCATATATACTAGGAGTTAAGCCACGTAAGTGCATGGACGTATGTGTATTTTGAATATAGTAACAGATATTTAACTAATGCTGAATCGATGAGAAAGGTTATGAGCTGAAGTAGGAGTGTGCAGTGTTGTGACAACGAAAAGGGCTGATATCAAATGCTAATACAGTTGATGTATTTTATGAAAGCATTTCTAAACTAAATAGATTAGAGCTCAAATGAGCTTTATTGAGAAAACTAATATGTAAAAGAGATAGCTCATAGAGCTTTATTAGAACAAAGAAACAAACGATGGAGAGATAAGATTGTCACCTAGACTTTATAGAATTTGATTATATGATTTGATAAGATGAAAGGGAGAGTTTTGCAACTCTCCAAAGTTAGATACAAAGCTCATATAACATTGCTACTTATACTAAAGCTATTTGTTTCCATAAACCCTAAATGCATAGGTTCTTGACACTTTCTTTGGGCTTTGGTAATGGGCTTTGATACTCCCCCGCAAACTTAGCGTAGAGTGAACACGACGAAGCTAAGTTTGGAAACATAAGTGCAACGACTCGAGAAAGTGGAACAATCTCGAAGCAAGACCATTCGAAGTAGTCAATAACATCACTTCACCTTGAGATCAATCATTAGTGTGAGATATTTTCAGGTCTATCTTTGTAGCCTATTCATCTCACGAAGAGTCCGGGTTTCTTTACCTCGCTTAACTCCCCTAAGTTGTCCCATAATGAAAATAAGTCATCTTCTACACCAAAAGATATTCTTCAATCTTAAGTTCTTAATCTCAAAACCATAAGCATTCTCTTTCCTTATAAACATTCTGTCGAACACATGGTGTGCACCCAAAAAATCATAAACCTTGCAGCCTTAAACTATCCTTATCAAACCCAAATCAGCCTACTCAATCAATTCCAGACCTATGAATCTAAAACCAGCCACCAATGCTTCTCTAAAGGTATCACACCAGTTTCTTCCTTTGTTTGTGTGAGATCAAAGTACAACAAAATACCTTGAATCTTGGATGTAGTGATGTAGTTTCTCTGGTTATGATAGCTTATTGTAGGAGACCCAAACGTGTATTCACCAAGAACTTAACTCAAATAGCTTTCACAAGCTTTTGATCGACATATATATCCTGAAGTGTTGGCGCTGCGTAAGCTTCACTCCCTTGGCTTTCGAATCATAACAATGGAGTAGTCTAAAGCCATAATCTTTAGGAAGTTGCAGATTTGTAACTCCATTTCTCTCATGAACTCACCATCTCTGTCTAAGAGCTTTTGCAGGGAAAAGAGCTTTTGCAGGGAAAAGAGGTCTTGAACTTCTAGTAGCTTGTTGTCACTAGATCAACTATAGGCTAGAAAGGCATAAGAATGCAACCCATGAACCGTTTGGCTCTGATACCATGAAAGCATTTCTAAACTAAATAGATTAGAGCTCAAATGAGCTTTATTGAGAAAACTAATATGTAAAGGAGATAGCTCATAGAGCTTTATTAGAACAAAGAAACAAACGATGGAGAGATAAGATTGTCACCTAGACTTTATAGAATTTGATTATATGATTTGATAAGATGAAAGGGAGAGTTTTGCAACTCTCCAAAGTTAGATACAAAGCTCATATAACATTGCTACTTATACTAAAGCTATTTGTTTCCATAAACCCTAAATGCATAGGTTCTTGACACTTTCTTTGGGCTTTGGTAATGGGCTTTGATACTCCCCCGCAAACTTAGCGTAGAGTGAACACGACGAAGCTAAGTTTGGAAACATAAGTGCAACGACTCGAGAAAGTGGAACAATCTCGAAGCAAGACCATTCGAAGTAGTCAATAACATCACTTCACCTTGAGATCAATCATTAGTGTGAGATATTTTCAGGTCTATCTTTGTAGCCTATTCATCTCACGAAGAGTCCGGGTTTCTTTACCTCGCTTAACTCCCCTAAGTTGTCCCATAATGAAAATAAGTCATCTTCTACACCAAAAGATATTCTTCAATCTTAAGTTCTTAATCTCAAAACCATAAGCATTCTCTTTCCTTATAAACATTCTGTCGAACACATGGTGTGCACCCAAAAAATCATAAACCTTGCAGCCTTAAACTATCCTTATCAAACCCAAATCAGCCTACTCAATCAATTCCAGACCTATGAATCTAAAACCAGCCACCAATGCTTCTCTAAAGGTATCACACCAGTTTCTTCCTTTGTTTGTGTGAGATCAAAGTACAACAAAATACCTTGAATCTTGGATGTAGTGATGTAGTTTCTCTGGTTATGATAGCTTATTGTAGGAGACCCAAACGTGTATTCACCAAGAACTTAACTCAAATAGCTTTCACAAGCTTTTGATCGACATATATATCCTGAAGTGTTCGCGCTGCGTAAGCTTCACTCCCTTGGCTTTCGAATCATAACAATGGAGTAGTCTAAAGCCATAATCTTTAGGAAGTTGCAGATTTGTAACTCCATTTCTCTCATGAACTCACCATCTCTGTCTAAGAGCTTTTGCAGGGAAAGGAGCTTTTGCAGGGAAAAGAGGTCTTGAACTTCTAGTAGCTTGTTGTCACTAGATCAACTATAGGCTAGAAAGGCATAAGAATGCAACCCATGAACCGTTTGGCTCTGATACCATGAAAGCATTTCTAAACTAAATAGATTAGAGCTCAAATGAGCTTTATTGAGAAAACTAATATGTAAAAGAGATAGCTCATAGAGCTTTATTAGAACAAAGAAACAAACGATGGAGAGATAAGATTGTCACCTAGACTTTATAGAATTTGATTATATGATTTGATAAGATGAAAGGGAGAGTTTTGCAACTCTCCAAAGTTAGATACAAAGCTCATATAACATTGCTACTTATACTAAAGCTATTTGTTTCCATAAACCCTAAATGCATAGGTTCTTGACACTTTCTTTGGGCTTTGGTAATGGGCTTTGATACTCCCCCGCAAACTTAGCGTAGAGTGAACACGACGAAGCTAAGTTTGGAAACATAAGTGCAACGACTCGAGAAAGTGGAACAATCTCGAAGCAAGACCATTCGAAGTAGTCAATAACATCACTTCACCTTGAGATCAATCATTAGTGTGAGATATTTTCAGGTCTATCTTTGTAGCCTATTCATCTCACGAAGAGTCCGGGTTTCTTTACCTCGCTTAACTCCCCTAAGTTGTCCCATAATGAAAATAAGTCATCTTCTACACCAAAAGATATTCTTCAATCTTAAGTTCTTAATCTCAAAACCATAAGCATTCTCTTTCCTTATAAACATTCTGTCGAACACATGGTGTGCACCCAAAAAATCATAAACCTTGCAGCCTTAAACTATCCTTATCAAACCCAAATCAGCCTACTCAATCAATTCCAGACCTATGAATCTAAAACCAGCCACCAATGCTTCTCTAAAGGTATCACACCAGTTTCTTCCTTTGTTTGTGTGAGATCAAAGTACAACAAAATACCTTGAATCTTGGATGTAGTGATGTAGTTTCTCTGGTTATGATAGCTTATTGTAGGAGACCCAAACGTGTATTCACCAAGAACTTAACTCAAATAGCTTTCACAAGCTTTTGATCGACATATATATCCTGAAGTGTTGGCGCTGCGTAAGCTTCACTCCCTTGGCTTTCGAATCATAACAATGGAGTAGTCTAAAGCCATAATCTTTAGGAAGTTGCAGATTTGTAACTCCATTTCTCTCATGAACTCACCATCTCTGTCTAAGAGCTTTTGCAGGGAAAAGAGCTTTTGCAGGGAAAAGAGGTCTTGAACTTCTAGTAGCTTGTTGTCACTAGATCAACTATAGGCTAGAAAGGCATAAGAATGCAACCCATGAACCGTTTGGCTCTGATACCATGAAAGCATTTCTAAACTAAATAGATTAGAGCTCAAATGAGCTTTATTGAGAAAACTAATATGTAAAGGAGATAGCTCATAGAGCTTTATTAGAACAAAGAAACAAACGATGGAGAGATAAGATTGTCACCAAGACTTTATAGAATTTGATTATATGATTTGATAAGATGAAGGGGAGAGTTTTGCAACTCTCCAAAGTTAGATACAAAGCTCATATAACATTGCTACTTATACTAAAGCTATTTGCTTCCATAAACCCTAAATGCATAGGTTCTTGACACTTTCTTTGGGCTTTGGTAATGGGTTTTGATATTTTATATTTGATCTCCATCTGTAAGAGGCAAGTTTTAAATTGTGATAGTTCCTAATATTGTTGATGAAAATTTAAACCGGTGAACATATATGGTGACAATTTTTTTATTTTTAAAGTTTGAATAATTGTTAGAAAATCTTAAAGTGAAACTTGTTCATAAATATAGACTGAGAAACCTATGCACCCTGAAGAGTGGATACATTTTTATTTGTATATGCGAAGAGAAAACAGAAAACAGAGAACAAACTGAATGTCTTAAAGAAAAAACGTTGTCATTAAAAAAACAAAAAGAGACGCAAGAACACAGATTTGACTTTAGGGTGGGTTCAAAATTTTAGTCACCTGAGATATCAAGTTTAATGAAAGGAAGATAAAAGTAAACAAAGCAAAGCCAAACAACCACTATTAAGATAATAACACATTCCATGGCAAGGAGGACAAAAAATATCAAAGGAAGATACATTCGTTTAAGTTTGATACTTATATGAAGAATGATGATAATGTTATGATAATGTTAGTGATAAGCAACACACACTTGCTCATCTTTTCTTACTTATTTCAAATATAAAGGATGTTTGAGTTAACACTGAACAACAACTTATTAGAGAAACCAATGGTGCTCATAGAACCAATTAAAGTTTACAAATTTCAAGACTTTATTACCTCCAAAAAGTTCGGGATTAACAGTGGTGACAAACATGACAAATTGTGTCTTATCACCCGACTTGAGGATGCCCCTAAAAACAGACGCAACATCATCCCACAAAGACAAGTAAACAACCACCTGACTGTTATGCCAATGATTGTCGTCAATTTCAGTAAGACGTAATAATGTGTGATGGACTTAGTTTTCCTTTAAATAATTATTTTGAATTTAGTTATTACTAACTAAAACTAAATATTTGTAACTTTAGTATCAGAAATTGTATATTTACATAATTGCTAATAAGAATTATAAATCATGATAAGTTGACAAATTACTTATAAAATACTTTTTTGAATTTCATTTCAGTTAAATGTATAAATTTAGAAAAAATTCATCATTATTAGAAAAGTTAATAAAAAAGAGAGTAAAAAAATACTTTGACAGAGTTTTGGTTAAGGCCCTTAAGTTGAAGATGATTTGAAGGTCTCTATAAAAGTTATTCTCAATTAATAGTATAGATATACACAATTCACTTATATTTATTTTAATTTGTTTTTTTTTAAATAGGGAGAATCACAAAACTACACCATTTGAATTACATTTCACAAAACTACACTATTTCAAAAATACTTCACAAAACTACACCTAAACATTCAAAATTAAATTCAAATAAACCTTACACACACAATCCTACCCCCTTTATACTATACCCTAAACATTAATTAGAGAACACAAATGAAAATTTTTTAATTTTGGTAAATTTTTAAAGGGTAAATCAAGCTTTTAAAATTTTGAAAAGGTGTATTTTTGTGAAAAAATTAAATTATGTGTAGTTTTGTGAAGGAGGGGTTGAAAGGGTGTAGTTTTGTGAATTTCTCTTTTAAATATTGATTGTGACCATATGAATTGTAAGATGTTTCTGGTTTTCTTGTTTTTTTATTTATACCTTTTGTAAGAAAAATCTATCATTATTAGAAAAGCTAATAAAAAGAGAGTAAAAAATACTTTGACTATACCTTAAACACTAATTAGCGAACCCAAATGAAAAGATTTTAATTTTGGTAATTTTTTAAAGGGTAAATAAAGCTTTTAAAATTTTGAAAGGGTGTAGTTTTGTGAAAAAATTAAATTAGGTGTAGTTTTGTGAAGGAGAGGTTGAAAGAGTGTAGTTTTGTGAATTTCTCTTTTAAATATTGATTGTGACCATATGAATTGTAAGATGTTTCTGGTTTTGTTGTTTTTTATTTATACCTTTTGTAAGAAAAATCTATCATTATTAGAAAAGCTAATAAAAAAAGAGTAGAAAATACTTTGACAAAGTTTTGGTCAAGAGCCCTGAAGTTGAAAATGACTTGAAGGGTTTTTCTATAAAAGTTTTTCTCAATTAATAGTATAAATATACACAATTCACTTATATTAATTTTAATTTGCTTTTTTAAATATTGATTGTGACCATATGAATTGTAAGATGTTTATAGTTTTCTTGTTTTTTTCTTTATACCGTATGTAAGATGTATTTATGATTAGTTTTAATAACTATTTAAAATTGATATATGTATCTATATATATATATATATATATATATATATATATATTTTATAAATGTTAAAAATTACATTAAATATTTCTTTTTCGGATTTTATTAATGTTAATGAGTTTTATCAAAAATATTTCAGTGATGTTGTTTATATTTTTTTGGCGTTTTATTTGAATTTTATTAGTATTAAATAGTTGTATTAACGTTATCAAAAAAATAGTTGTGTAAGAAAAATTCATCATTATTAGAAAAGCTAATAAAAAAGAAAATAGAGAATAATTTGACAGAGTTTTGGTCAAGGACCCTGACGTTGAATATGATTTGAAAGGTTTCTCTATAAAAGTTCTTCCCAATTAATAATATAGATATACACAATTCACTTATATTTATTTTAGTTTGTTTTTTTAAATATTGATTGTGATCATATGAATTGTAAGATGTTTCTAGTTTTCTTGTTTTTTATATATCGTTTGTAAGATTTATTTATTATTAGTTTTAATAGCTATTTAAAATTGATATATGTATATATAAACATATATTTTATAAAATATTTTTTTTGAATTTTATTAATGTTAATGGGTTTTATCAAAAATATTTTAGTGATGTTGTTTATATTTTTTGGGATTTTATTTGAATTTTATTAGTATTAAATGGTTGTATTAATGTTTTTGATAAAAAATAGTTGTATTTAATAATTTATTTTAATTATATTGTTTTAAGGGTGATGATGTGGCTTCTTGTGGTGAGAGAGAGAACTCCCTCATTATATATATGATTATATACTCTTCTGTTACTTCTGATTTATGACGACTAGAAGGGGAAAAAACAGATACCAAAAAAGTTTATTGATTATAATTAACTAGATTGAATAATAAATTTTTTATCATATATTTATATATGTTCTAATATAAAAAATTATTTTTTTATATATCATAAATTATGTATGATATATTTTGACCCGTCGCAAAATCAACATGAATTCTCACACAAAGGTATATAAAAGTATTCGTTATTTAGATTTTTAAATATTTTCGGATACTTTTGGTTTTTTATTTACATCATCGATACGTATATTTTTAAAAAATACTTTTAAATAATTAAAATTTTATGTAACTTAATTTATTTAAAAATACGTAAATATTTTTAATATTGTATGATGGATTATCATAAAATAGAAATATTTATAATATTTTATTTTTTCATTATGATACTTATTTATTTTATTTTCGTTTTTTATTTAAATCCTATTAATAAGGAATAATTTTTTTTTTAATTTTGTTTTTCTTTTAATCCTATTAAATAGGAATTTTTTTAATTTTATTTAAAATCACCTTATATTAAAATATATACAATGACATTACATATAATTAAAAGAAAATTTTAAGTTCCTCAAAAATTGTCCTTCCCAATTAATAGTATAGATGTCTCTGTTAAGAACATGATCAAAGGAGAATTCCATAAAAGTTCCTAGCCAAAAAATATTAATAATAAATGAAAAAAATAGGAAACAGAGAATAAAAAATTTAAGAATGGTTTTTGTTTAAGAATTTTTTGAAATAGTGTAAGAAACTTTTTAAGTATGTGTCACCTTTTTATTGGATGTAATTTTATTTTAAATATTAAAATTTAATTAAAAATAATTTTCTATTAAAATACTAATATAATGATAATAAAAATCTCATTTCAATGGTTCTCAATTGGTAATGCTCTAATAAGGATGTCTAATGCGTTTGATCATAATTCAAATTAAAGATATTCAAAGTAAATTGATGCCTTTAACTATTGTAAATGAACATTTAGATCTTATGATTATTTTCTTTATATTTAAAATTAAATCCCTAAAACCTAATGAGATTTTACGTACTTTCACCGTATGCATGCGTTTAGAAGAGATACTTATGAACCATGTTAAAACTAGAACTCATATTTCCACGGAAGAAGAAGTCATTTACATATATATATATATATATATATATACTATTTTTTGGTAAAAAGCATTTGAATTACATTTCACAAAACTACACCATTTCAAAAATACTTCACAAAACTACATCTAAACACTCAAAATTAAATTCAAATAAACTTTACCCAAACAATCTTACCCCTTAATATTATACCCTAAACACTAATTAGCGAACCCAAATGAAAATATTTTAATTTTGGTAATTTTTAAAAAGGTAAATCAAGCTTTTAAAATTTTGAAAGGGTGCAAACTTATGAAAATATTGAATTAGGTGTAGTTTTGTGAAGGGAGGGTTGTAAGACCATGTCCAACAGAGAAATCTTCAAAATTTCTTAACTATTCATTGGGACCCATGAACAATTAGTTTAAAATAAAACAAAAATAAAATAATTAAAAACGCATCAATCATAGTTCGCCACGTATCCAAAGGGCCCACTAAATAGTTAAGATCCGGATCTTAAATAGGAAATATAAGATCCAGATCTTAACTATTTAACGGGTTCCACCTGCTAAGATCTCTTTAAGAAACACCAATGCACATGCTCTAAGGGTGTAGTTTTGTGAATTTCTCTTACATATATCATATGTGAAAATTTTGGTTATTGTGAATAACTCCGACAAATTTGACTCGTGAGACACATACACATTATATTAAACATTTGAGTGTGAGTCTTATAACGTGTCTAGCTTTTTCATATATATATTTTGTGTACGTTGGTGATGTAGTAAATTTTACTAGTTTTGTGTATTATATAATTATATTTATAAATTAAGATTAGTGAAATTAGTTCAGAAATGGATGAGATCAATGTGGGTATAGTGGTGGAGTTAACCCCACAAAAGAACAAAAGAATAAAGATTGGGAAGAGAATATATAACACATAAAGAAGCAATGTGGTCTCCTTTTATTATAGATGAACAACATTCTCCTTTTAATATTTCATATTATTTTTAAAATGCGTATATGATATATCCTATATGTACACGTATGCTTTCTGAATACATCAATAATATTATAAGATTATATTGGATAAAACTCTTTTATATATAGTAAAACTAATATTTTTCTACACATATAATTAATCCATCATCTTCTAATGTGATAAGTATTTTAATTTGCAAGAGTGTTTATGTAATTTACGAATTCGAGAATTCTTAACTTAGTGAGAAATTAGAAATGTAGGGTTACATATATATTGAACATATGTTAAGAAAGATTCGATCCCCTAATGAAAGGAAAAGAGAATATCTAGCAAACATTACAACAACGTAACATACTTTATTATGCTCTTCCTGGTGGTCGTCTTGAGTTTCCTGCTCTCCTGTGTTAAGACAGAACATAAGATTTAGCACATATTATAATCAATAAAGAACTTCATTAATTACTTAATCCAAGTGTTTAGATTTTTTTCTTTTACTTTGCTTTTTTTATAAAACCTAACAAGATACACAATCGTTATAAAATGTCTCATTACTTACTAAAAAATGAGATGAAAGAAAAGGAGGGGGAAAAGAGAGTATCTAAAGGGTTAAAGCTTCCATAAAGGAAAAAATATAAAGATTTTAAAAGAAGAACTTATAATATGAAAAATTAAGAACTAGATTTGTTAAAGTATATTATATAGACTGAAATAAAGCCAGCAGACAGACTTTTGTGAGCCTCAGTGAAATGTCTCACCGAATCTGAGTTACTTAAAAGAAACAAAGTGTTTGTTTTAGTTAATTATTGTAATAAAAATTTGTCCTACAAGCATATAGTGGCGGAGAAGAAAGTGTATGTATTAATTATATGCATATGAATATGTCAACAAGTTAGCTTAACACGTGCATGAACTTCCTAATGACTAAAATGAGTCAAGATAACATGTAAATTATATTAATATATTACCAACATTGGATTTTATTACTCTCTGAAAAGAACATTACAACACCATGCAAAAATACATTTTTAAACAGTTAAAAATTAAAGCATGCAAAATACATTACTATAATTAATTTCTTGATTGAAAATGATAAAAAGTAAAACAAGAATATTTTGGCAAACCTGTTGTGTATAGGATCGGAACCACGTGGCACTTTTCTTTTGCTAGCTATGTAGCTAAGATCATCGTTTCTTGATCCATCTTCAAGGTTTTGTTGTATCTCCTTTGCATGTATTATAATAGCTTTGTTCTTCGTCGTCATCGCCTTAGTAATCTCTTCTTTTGTTTTAATATTGTTCTCGTTGTTGTTGTGTAATACAAACACATCGATCACTAGAAGAGTAACTAAACCTACAACAAATAGTGTACGAAATAACATTAGGAGATGACTTGATCGAAAAATTTGCATGGCTTGTGGGGTGTTTTTAGGGTTCTATCGTTGTTGGTTTGTTGAAACAAAGAGAATAATTAACATTGATTTTTTTTAAGTAGTATAGTTTTATTTGGTTTTTTTGAATTGAAAAACTATAATATAGAAATAGAGAATATAGAAGAGTGAGAACAAAAGCAAGAAAGAGAGAGAGAGAGAGGCTTATCACTTTTGTTTTGTGAGTTAAGAAAATGGTTGGTGTTCTTTATAGGTTCGATAGTTTTTATTCTGTTTAATATTGTTTCAAACTTTACTATAAACATTAGGATAAAGAGAGAAAATTAATTTCTGCTATGAATCTTTATATTTTCTGTGAGATATAAAAATAACACTATCTTTAATCATGAATCCATATTTTTATTTTATTTTTGAATATAAAAGAAATCCGTATTTTTATGCCGTCTTTTCCTAAACTAATAACTTAAATGTACCAATATACGATAAATCTTTATAACCTAATAATTTTGTATTTCGAAACTTATTTATTTATAGAGATAATAATTAATAATTTGTAATAAATTTAATTTTTAGTGATAAGTTGCTTTTCCATATTAAAAACAAATGAAAACATATACTTGAAGTAGTGATTAATAATAACTAATTTGTTAAAATGTATTAAAAACTTGAAGTAGTGATTAATAATAACTAATAAATATCGCCTTTGCTTTATATATACACATTCAATGAACTTAAAAGCTAGAGGTTTTAGTGTAAAAAAATACCCATTACTAAAAAATGTTATAGACAAGAAAAATAAATTTTCCTACATATAATATGTAATTACGTATCTATCTAGTGACATTCAAGCTTATATTCCTGACCACTGTTTTGTGTATCTAGTACTATTTGTTACATGCATAATATGATATACATATTAAACAATTACTTTCTGTTGTGTATTATCCGGTCTTGGGACACCAACATATTTAAATTTCATTCTAATAGTTCACCTCTTTCAAAACATGGAATAATATTTTTTTGAGCTGTCGAGAAATTACTCACTTAGCAATATTTTAAGTATTTTTAACATTAACAAAACACATATGCGTTAACCACCTTAACCATTCTTTATTTATTTTAATATTAATGCATATTATAAAGTTGTAGCTAGGAGAATATAAAACAAGATCGATTCAAACTCAAAAGAGCTTTATTAAATAGTACATGAAAGGATGAAACATGAAATAACACATTATATATATGGTTTTATGCAACGTAACTATAACTTTTTTTAACAAAAAAAACGTAACAAGATCACTTTGATTAATACCTTAAAATAGTAGAAAAGAGAGTTGCTCAAAGTGGCAAATCCAAAATTTATTTATATTAATGTTTATAAAATCTAAATTTGTTATAAAAACTGAGTTAGATGAGTTTATGAATTTGCATTAGGTCATAATAAGCTTGTGTATGTTTGTTTTATGTTTGGTTTTAATGAAATATATATATATATATATATATATATATATAAAGATGAGAATGACAAGATTGACTAGACCCGTGATTAAAAACTGTTCCTTTGGAATAATATTTATATCACTATCATAAAGTAGCTGTAATTAACCTCATATTATAAGTTTATAATTATATGGTCATAAATCATATTATTATTGTACATGAATCCCACTTACAAACAAATTAACCTTTCCTAAAAGAGTATTTTATATTTGTCCTCAGAATCTTATGCCTTTGTGTTACTCACTCAATAGCTTCTAGCCGAAGTAACAAAAAGGAACCTACATGTTTTATTTTTTATTTTTATTTTAGCGTCCACATGAAATTGAAAAATTAAGAACATACAAGTATTACTGTTGTAGCTACTTCAATATTGAAAATTGTTTACCAACCATTATAAAAAAATTTGATTAATAAATATTGAAAATTGTTTACTACTTATGTAAACATGAGTTGATTAACTAAAATTCTCGTTTCAGATCATCTAAAAATATAATCAATCTCTAAATCTTGAAAAATTGATAGCTTTATTAAATGCCTCCAATTTTATATGAGAAAATATCATTCTAAATTTAATAATCGTAAAAAAATATATAGGATTCCAATATATCTCCCTATTTTCTATTTGTGTTTGGGCTTTTAACATTGTCCAACAACGGCCAATTCTTATTTTGTTTAAAACAATTTTTGAGGTTCATCATTATTTAGGAACTTTTGTGTTAGGTTAGTAATTGTTACCTTAAGCTATAATCATTATAATATGTTGTGCCAACATTATTTTTTCATTTGACTAGAAAATATAAAACGTGTTGAAACTGTCGTTGTAGGACATTCATCATAAGTTTTGAAGAATTTTTTAACCATTTAATAGATTTTTAAAAATGTATTATATGTATTATCAAGACAATATAGCTTCAGTTTCGACAAAAAAAAAGACAATATAGCTTCAAGTCTTAAACTGCTTGGGATTTTGTATACTTCGTTAACTCACTGGTTGGGCCCAAATTATGTACTTTAACAAGACCCAAACTTGCCTTATTTAAGATTTATGAGATGCTTAATAATGTTGTTGAAAACTAGTTTTAATATAGAATACTTCGATTATTTAATAAAAATATATGTAACCTTTTGAGATTTAAATAGTCGCATTGTGCTGCTTTTTTGGGAAGTGAACTTGGTCTAATGGCAGTCATAAGTCCACAGGAGGCAAGTAGCATCACCCCACCCGGAATCGATTCTCCGCGTCTATGATAGTGTAGGTTTGGCTAATGGCTGATCATTTGTGGCCCAAATGTTGACAAAAAAAAAAATAGTCGCATTGTGTTAAATTTTCAACTGAAATTATATTTTGCTAATCTTTTTATACTATTATATATATATATATATATTCAACTTTTGTTAGTCATATGATTATATGAATTCAAGAACACTAATTCAAATCACTGTGTCGTTTTCCAAAAAGTAAGTAAAATATATGTTGGTCATCAAATTATATTTCCAACTTATTTACTTCAAGAACTACAATAATAGTCGAATAAAACAAAAATGACTTCCAGATAATAAAATAATACGTTCTGCAACTAATAGTAATATAACTATTCCCTCTGTTTCATGTTATTTGATGTGTTAGTCTTTTTACACGCAGTTAGATACTTATAATTTTGTTATTTTCGATGTAAAAATATCATTTAATTTCCTAATTAAAATATTTCAACCAATGAAATCTAAATTATTGGAAAACACAAAATACCAATTAATTTTAAAAAATATTGCCTAAAACATCGAATATCATGAAACAGAGATAATATATAACTATGTCCGGTTCATGAATGCAACGTTAAATCGCCAAACACACATCCCGAGAAAAACGGCAAACAAGTGGAAAAGTATTTAACATAAGAAAAAACAAAAATTAGTAATAGCACATCATATGCACTTTCAGCATTAATATCATTAGATTTTTTAAAAAACCTCTTAAAATTATTAATTTTTTTATTTTTTGAAAAAAGTAAATAAATAAAAAACAAAACAATCATGGAACACCGCGTGACAGTGGAGTCCACGAATAGTTAGAGATATACTTCTTATATTGAATTTTTACATGTGTTGATGGTCTTAAGTCTTAACCTTTTTATTAGCCAATAAACCAAATTATTTAACACTTTAAACTAAAATTACATACACACACACTATTTTAAGCATCAGATAATAAAACAACACACATGTTGTTTTTTTCTTACCTCATTATCCAATATTATTAAAACGACAAGTCTTTTGTTGCATTAATTAAAAATCTGTACACACACACACTAATTAAAACAACTTGCATTAATTAGTCTGATTATAAGTATCTAATTAGACTATAAAATAATAATCATTCACTCTCACATTAATTATCAAATCTTATAGTATTAATTAAACAAATCTTTAAAAACAAAAAAAAACATTTAATCTTTCTCCATCAAGCGACACTCATTATACTATCTCCATTATTCGCCATCGTCTCAAAAACCAATGCACGTGAGCCACGTGTCTTATTTTCATTGGAAGATGATGAAGAAGACTGTATCGGACGATTCAGCGACGAAGGAAACAACTCCGCCGTCGTCTTTTTCGCCGGAGTTTTCAGATTAAGATTCAGATCAGCTAATTTCCGCGACGGCGGAGTCGGAATCGGGATCGGAACGTGACGGATCGGTTCAACGGAATCGGGAGTTATATCGAAGAGACTAGATCTGCGACGGCGGCGATTCTGATTCGTGCGGCGGAGGAAATATTTCTGAGCGTGGCTCGCGACCTGAGTAGGCGTACGAGTTTTGACGAAGTTTCTAGAGATTCCTCTCCAATCTCCTTTACCTACTCTATGAAGCCCCGTGAGAAACTGTCTATGTTCATCTTCCGTCCATGGCGTCCCTGAAAAAAAAAATAAAAATCTCAGATTCTAAAATCGAAGAAGAAGATACAGAGACGAGATTTGATTTGATCTCTTTGAGGAAAATTTTCATAGCACTAAATAAAAACTTATCTTACAAAATTAGCACGCATTTTTGAAAGCTTTATAAATATCATTAAATTGTTTTTTCTCAAAATACCACAAATTTTAAATCAGTTTCAAACTTTTAAAACTATATCCTATCCCTTCAAAACTACTACATTTATTGTTATTTTTGATATAAAAATCTACTACTTTTATAAAAATAATTGTGGTATTTTTACAAATTACTATTTTTAATGTTATTTTTGATTGTGGTATTTTTGTTATTAAAAAAACTTTGTAATGGTATTTCTGAATGAAAAATATATTTTTGTGGTATTTTAAGAAATTTATACCTCGCTTTCGCTCGCGGTTTCTGACGGAGGCGTGAACGACGTCGTCGGAGGCGTAACCACCGCCACCTTCATCGACGGGGATGGCGGCGTGATCGAACTGAGAGAGATTGTTCATGCTTGCGCTTTTTCTGAAAGGAGAAGACGACGGAGCTTCTGTGACACGGACGCCGAAAAGCATGATGCCTTTCTCTCCGCCGTCGATTTCTCCGGCGGCGGCGGAGGCGGAGGAAGTTATATCTGTTGGACACGTGCGAGAGTTGTGGCCGTTGTTTCCACACTGCGAGCAGCTACGCGACATGTTAGCGCGCGTGAGTTAGCAGAGAAAGAGAGAGAGAATAAAAAAGAAAAAGTGTCAAGAAATGAAAAGTTTTATGTATGTTTTTGAGCTCACCACAATATATACATTGACCGTTCTCTCACTTTATTTTATCTTTATTAAATTATTATGTGTTTTTAATTTTAATAAATAAATATATAAAATATTTTTCCCAAGCTAATTTCTCTTCTCATTGGCCCAAAAATGATTTAAGAAATCCAGTTATATTAAAAATGGGATTGGATAACAAGTTGTTGTCAACAAAAAATTGTATAACAACTAGTAATAACTTTTTGTTAAAAAAATAGTAATACTATACTATAATTTATAAACGGTTAATAATATGCTTATAAAAGCATTAAATAACTCAAAATACGATATAAAAGGAATAAAATATTTTCGGGTATAATTATTTATTTTCAACTATACTAAGCAAGCAAACCCTTTGAATAGAGTTATAGGACATAGTTAAAGAAAAGCGGTCATGACTAAAATTAACAATTAAAAGATTGAATAATTAAAGGTAGAATTATAAAACTACACCATTTGAATTATAATTCACAAAACTACACCATTTCCAAAATACTTCATAAAACTACACCTAAACATTCAAAATTAAATCCAAATAAACCCTACCCAAACAATCATATCTCCTTAATATTATACCATAAACATTAATTAGCGAACCCAAATGAAAAAAAATTAATTTTGGTAATTTTTAAAAGGGTAAATCAAGCTTTTAAAATTTTGAAAGGGTGTAAACTTGTGAAAATATTGAATTAGGTGTAGTTTTATGAAGGGAGGATTGAAAGGGTGTAGTTTTGTGGATTTTTCATAATTAAAACCAATTGTTCACAAATAATGATCTAGTTAGTATACTATATTATATTGACAGTATAAAAAAGTTCCAAAAATTTTCACATTTGAACACTAACCTAATTAAAAAAAAAACTAATTAATAATCTTCCCACAATGCAACATCCAAGTTATTACCAAACCAACTATAACAATCGATTCGAATCGTGGCTAATTTTAAACCGTTTGAAAAAAGATGTTCGTATCATCGTTTACATCCATATGGATAAATATTTGTCGTTACGTAGATAAATATTTTATTTTTTTGGTGGCCAATAGTATGGTTCGTGGACTTATGTGAAATATAGTTTAAATGTAATGTTAGTACAAGTTACGAGAAACCTAAGTAGATGTAGTTTTTTTAATTTGTCGGCAAGTGTATGAAGTTTCGGAGAACATTACCGTAATTTTTCTCTATAAACTAATAACTTTTTTTAATCAAAAAACAATAAGCCAAAATTAAATAAAATATTAAAAATGGACCGTTCGATGTATATGTCTCTTGCTGTTTGCGATATATCATTTTCAATTTTTAATCTAATATATATATATATATATATATCGACCGTCCAAGTTAGTAGACGGATAGGTTGAAAAAATCTTAGGTTCTTATTAAAATCTATATTTTTCTTTAATCATAGTTTATAGTTATAATCTATATGTACCTTTTGATCGTATTGTATATAAATAACAAATGAATTTTTGTGCACAATAAACTTTAATCTCCATACAAATCATGCTTAGTGCGCTATGTTGCAATGGCTAGTGGTAATCAAACTTGGATATTTAAGTTATTATTCTACACCTATCACTAATATGACCGGTTAAACTATCACATAATAAAATATCACTTGCTTTAGAAACAACAAATATTTTTTTTTAATTAAAAAAGTAACACATTTTTATGGCATAGTTTAACATAATAAAGCAAAACAACTATACTACTTACATACTTTTACATTAAACACTTTCCTTACCATATGCACCCTAAAAAATGAAAAAAGTCAATTTGTAATGGGATAATATATAAATGACAAAAGAAAACTTTGTATTCTTGTTCGTTTAGTGGAGCAATTACACTTATTTTAGTCAGTACACTTTAATTTATAAACTAAAAACAAAGACAAATAGTTAAAATCATACAATCATCCGGATTATAACCATGGTCTAAAAGCTATATAACCTAAGTGACCCTTGCTAATTACTAAACCAAGATATATAAAACGATTCCAATTTCACATAGAAAAGGTTTTAATTAAATTTTAATAGAAAATTAAAAATAAAAATTATATGTGTGCATCCGCTAGAAACATCTCTCCCTAGTGCTAAAGAAATGTGACAAATATATAAATGAACGTCGTATATGTAATATATACGTGCATAAGGTAAATCTTTGTTTTTTGATTGGTTTATAGTGATATATCATATGAAAGCCTCCTACCACATTTAGATAATATTATTTTTTGTGATATTAAAAAGAAGGAATCTTATCATATCATAAGCGGAAAAAGATGAAAAGTTTTTGGTCCATTGTCTATTTTGATGACACATTACATAACTAGTGAAAAATGTAAAATATAAAAGACATTTTCACAGTACTAAACACATTCTCAATTCACAATTTCAATGAGCAATTTTTACAAGTACTTTTGGTTTCTATAATGTTGTAATGTATCTAAGTATTTCTTTTATATCATACATAATTCAACAAGACATTATTTTTTGAGTTGCAACTTGCAAACCAACAAAATAAATATTTGTAGAACTATGATAATATTAAAACATTTATGTGTAGACGTATATATGGTCCATAACTCCATGATTTAACAATTATTATTTTATTATATTTTCCAACACAAAATTATCATTTAATATTCGACCCTTGACAAAATTTCTAAAAATCTAGCTCACTAATTAACCACCAAAAAATAATTTAGCAAACTATAGCCATTTTACTCAAATTAATTATACATAATATAATAACCAAAAAACAAATGGATTGAGAAAAAAAAAAGAGTGGTGGAGGGAAAAAAGAGAGAATGGACGGTGAAGAATGGCATATTCGATTGCTTTCTTTTTCTTTTTGTTGTCACTTACTTCCTTCACTCGTTCTTTTCATAGACCCTACTTCTCAACTAATATTCATTTTTCTTAACTACAATATTTAATTAATCACTACATTAACAATTATTGTTTTATATACTTTTTTATGTTTCTAAAAAAAATTACGAAGCACCAAAATATATACATATATGTACAACGTACTTTCATCAACTTTTTCTCCAAAGTTATGTGGACACAACTTTACTATACTTTGTATAACATGCATATAGAAAAGTGCTAATCAGAAAAAGATTTTTAAGAGATTAATTATGATATGATGCATTAATGTGTGGTTTGGAAATAATATGACTTAAGCCTACCTTTTATACTTTATACTTGTGATATCAAATTAATATACAAGAAACCTAATAATTTGAGATCTATATGTTAAACTGTTTTTTATTTGTACACGAAGCCTAAATAGATTGAATACATGACAAAAAAAAATGCGAAAATAAATTGTTATTATGTCACCATCTATATATATAAATCTATATAATTGCATGCTCTTCCATTCAAAATTATAATTTTAGTATCTATCAGTTTTATATTGATGCATATTTAATCTCCAACAATATATGTTATAAGATTTTCTTATTCCGTAAAAAGCATATAAAAATTAGGGTGGCGGCTAAGAAAATAAAGGTTCGAAAACATCGTGCCACCAAAAGATATTTTGATAGACCAATTATATTCACAGTTTTCTAATATATAATTAGAAATAAATAAAATAATATATTTAAAGAGATGATTTGTGGTGTGAGGGCAAATGATGTAGAACGAAGATAACACAACATGGAGGTATGTATCAAATTTTAAAAAATTTAATCATATTTGGTTCTTTTAATTATTCAACTTATTTATCCTTGAAATTATTTATGAAAATGTTGTCCAATAAGTTTATTTTTCGATGTCAACACTCAACACAATGACATGACACTAATTAATACTATAATGGTAATATAAGAACACAAATGCACTTAATCACAAAACCTGAATCGGTCCATTTTCTGTATTCAAATCCTCTAAATATATATATAATATATCTTATCGTAAATCACGCGAATATATAAAATTATATTTGGACTTTAGTTCGACAAAAAATATATTCATAAATAATGGACAAAACTCATATAATATATACTAACACATGTGCGAGGTAAACAAATCATTATACATATATTTTGAGATACGAGAACTAGTACGAGAAAAAAGATTAAGGTGTTGATTAATTGCTTCTAATTCATCTTTGTGAGTAAAACATACTTTGGTTTACGCAATAGGTCACTTTTGACTTGAGATGTGGCGATAAGTAAACACAATTAAACGAATTAAAATGTTTGTTTCAAAAAGTTAATTATAGCATTCGAGACTCTTTTTTTTTGGTTAGGTTGATCTATGTGACACAATTAACTTTATTATAGTTTAGTCGTATACATTTACACAATTACTTAGGGCCATATTATAAAATACGTCACTAATATTATTTAATTGGTCGCCCCCAAGACTCAAATGTTTTATGGCATTCCATATCGTAAGAGATTATGGTTAGTTCTCAATATTGTTGGCCTTTTCACTTTTTTAGTAAGAGTTCTTAAAATGGGCCCAACAATATTGACAAGCCCATGAAGAAAGTGGGCCCATATATATATGGATATTTCATTAAATGTAATTTCCAAAATAACTGTAAATCTTGGAATTGGAACAAAACTTATGTACTTATTTCTAAAATGGTAAGAAAAAAATACACTTCCTATCAACAAAAATATATTTTTATATAAGGAAATGAATATAAGGGAATGTAATTTTCATCTTATATCTATGCGTTTAAGTGAAACCCGAACGTCATTAAATATTATGGGCCTTGTGACCGTCAATAGTTAAATTACGAAACTTTATTGATAAGGGTTATCCATATAAATAAAAATAATGTGAATCATTTTTTTTATAATGCATAAACGCATACATGGCAGATAAAGCAAATTTGACTTTTGGGTAAAATTTAATGAAGAACGGATATTTAACGCGTATACAAAAAGAAGGAATAAAAAAGCAAAAAAGGAGAGAAAATCATATTAATATGTTAACAAAAAGATTTTAATTTGACCCCATAGAAAACGAAAAGATTGTGTTTAATGTGAGATACACCGTCGTTTATATAAACTTCATGTAAATATATATATATTAAAAAAAAACATATTGTCTTCTTCTTTGGACATTGTGAAACTCTTGTATCTTCTTGTATTTTCGTTAATTGAGGTAAGAATATGTAACATTAATCGATGTTTACATATTCACTTTATCAGATTTTGTTTTACTTTCTCTATCAAAAATAGTGTTAAGTATAATCTAAAGTAATTAGGTTCAATTTTTTTTTTTTGATATCACTTTGAGATCCGTTACAACATGTTATGAACTTATGATACGTTACGTACTCTCTAGTTGATAGGTAGATCTACATGTTATGATACGAGCAATCGCTTATATTTCTTATTCAAAGGCGCGTTTCAAAACAAAAAAGTGTGTACTTTTAACCAAAAACATAAGAGGTTGTGTTTATTTTTATACACCCTTTTTTAGTCTCTCTCTAATTTCTAATAATTGTTAAAGGTTTGTTATATATGTGCATGTTTAAAAGAGATTTTTTTTTTGGTCGGCTAATATTTTTTTGGTCGGCTAAATTTTTTTTTGGTCGGCTAAATTTTTTTTTGGTCGGCTAATTTTGATCGATGTTTCTCATAATTTTTTCCTGTCTAATTTTAATTCTTTTATCATGAGATTTGATGCTTATTTGTGTTATTATTAATGTTGTGAGTCTTATAGTGATCTATTTTTCTTTTATATGGCAAAAAAAAAATGAAGCCAAATTCAAACCATATATATGGTTGACCATAAGCTAACAGAAAGTGATGCACTTGACTATCTCAAGAATGTGAAGGAGAAATTTAAAGATAATCTTGAAGTATATGAAATGTTTCTTAAAGTCATGAGAGACTTCAAAGCTCAAAGGTATTATATATGTTTTGTTTTTCTTTCTTCTTTAATTCTAATGATTTCTTGAAAACCATATCTAATTAGGGTTTTTTTGCTTTCTAATGGTAGACTTGATACATGTGGTGTTGTATTAAAAGTGAAAGAACTCTTCAAGGGACAAGATGATCTTTTATTAGGTTTCAATACATTTTTACCATATGGTTACAAGGTAACCCTTGAGGATGACCAAACTCAATCCAAAATTGTTGACTTTAACGACGCATTTAGTTTTATCAACAAGGTCAAGGTACGTACTTTTACTAAATTTGCCTAGGAAACACTTAGGCTTTTTTTGTTGTTGTCTATCTTAATTTTTTGCTATATTTCTCTAAAATAACATTTTGGTAGACAAGGTTTGATGGAGATAAGCAAGTATACCAATCATTTCTAGACGTTTTAAAAATGTATAGAGTGGGCAATAAGAACATTAATGAGGTCTACGATGAGGTATATATAATTATATATATATTTGTGTATAATAACTCAATCTTATTTCTTTGTTCTTGATTTTGGAATGATATATATATATATATATGTTTATTTTTTGTAGGTGGCTATACTTTTCCGAGAACATCAAGATTTGTGTGTGGAATTCAGAGATTATCTCCCTCGTGATAGATGAATATGATTTTATAGAGACTCCCCTACATGCTTTCGATATTTTAGCTAAATTTGCATATTATTATAGGAACAAACAAGTATTCAACTTTTGATGATTTGCCATGCCATACATTGTCATAATTATAACGTTTTATGTTTTATTGCTACTATGGATTATCTCTTTAATTTAAAAACTAAGAACAAATTCTATATCAATATGGTTATTAATATATATATATATATATATATATATATATACTATTATGAAAATCTCTACTTTTTCGTACTAATTGATTTTTAAATTCATATGATTTTGTAAATTTTGGTGAGTTTTGAAATAATATGATTTACTTTCGGATTTCGTTAATTGTAGGTCACCTAAGAAAGGAACGTATAGCATTTGGATCGGGTAAAGAATATCATGTCCTCGGATAAAGATGGGGGTATTATTAGAATCTAATCCTCCTAAGGACATACTATCTAGCTAGCTCATATATATGAATGATTATTTGTCATCTAACATGTTGGTTTGTTTTGTAGATTATATTTTTGAAGACTAATTAAGAAGTTGATCATTGTATTATATATATCACTTGTTTTATAATGAATAGTGAGAAATTATGGTTTGATATACATACCTTGCATAAGAAATCGTCTATATTTCCTCATATAAATTCAGCTTCACATGCTTTTAATTTCTTCTTTTTCACCATTAGGGTTAACTCTTGATGAAGCAAAGAACCGAACATGGAGCATCAACAACAAGTCACAGATACTTGAAAGAAGAAGATCGAAGAGATTATTTATGAAGAACATAGTGGCAAACTGTGTAATTCTTTTGACAAAACCTATCACAAAAATATCAAACACTAGGGGTTAATTAAGACTTTTTTTTATAGACATAATAATCTCTAAGCTCTAGCTCTCCACCACCACACATTAATCTCCGTTGATTAAATCTTGTTTAAGGCCCAATGTCTATTAAAGGCCCATAAGAAGCCCATTAAAGTAAGCAGCGTCTTTCTTTTTAAAATCCTTTTGTTTAGAAAGTCCCACATCGAAAAGTACCGAGTAAGTAGAGGCGTTCGTTGTAGTATAAATACAGTCTCATGTCTTGCAGTGTAAAACCACGCAGCCATGTGGTGAGCCCAAAGCGAACTATTCTTTCGCCTTTTACTAAAGAATACCGTGTGCTCTACTCGCTAAGTGGCATACGCCTATTTTTGAAGGGTCTCTCACTTTTTAGTGGGACCCAACATTATCGAGTATAATATTTAATAGATATATTACGTATTACTTCGTGAAAAATTCTATGTATATTTGTTTGATACAAAACACAGATATGTGAAGGTTCCAACTAAGAATTGATATGACTAATAAAGGTTTTTTTGTTTGTAGTGAATTGATATGAAAGCAACTTGGTGCTAATGTTTTTTTTTTTTTTTTTTTTGTGAAATAATAAAATCCCACAGGTTTTGTGTTTGTTTACTTCTAGGAAGTTACTTTAAGATGCTAAATTTTTGTAGTATGTAAATGTTGACCTTATTTATTTTTTATCAGCAAGTATGTTCCCTAAACATGTGTACTACTGTTTTTTATTTGTTCAGAGGATTCTTCAAAGTTGCTATACAAAAAGACAAAACACCAACACACTCTCTGTGTTTCTTATCAACACCTAAAAATTCAATCTATGTTATTTCTCAGTATAGTAATGACTTACCATTTTGCGACTATGTTCCATTGAACATCTCCATCTTCATTTGCCGTCGAGCCCTAACGCCTCTCTCGCCAGTTTCAGCTGTTACACAATTATTAGCATTTGAAGTTACGTGAGAGAAGTTACATTCATTGCTTGGTATCGACATTTTACCTGTTTCTTTACTTGGTTTTTGGTAGCAGTGGTTCCTCCAGTGACACAATCAAGATTGTAAGGGATACAAACACGCACGTCTCTCGATACCAGAATGTCTTTCTTATCCCACTCTACAGAAAACCTGTAATTCACCAATACAATCACAATCACATTCAATTCAGAAAAAAAAGTAGTCCTGACTTTCTCATCAACTGATATAACACAATATCAGAATATATGTTGTAACCAGTTTCAGAACACATAAAGTCACACCAAGAGTACCAAAAAAAAGCTAAACTCTACCTGAAAATTATAGCATAAGTGAAGCAAGCCTAAAAGGCTTATTCAACAACAGAGCATATACAAAGTCCCGGAAAGCAGGCATGTACTTGAAACCACGAGCCTTACAAAGGGTAAACATGCTTATCCTCCACACTTACATATTAAAATCAAAAAGTAAAGCTTATACAAACATGCTTTATCCTACAATTACACATAGTCACAGTTACTACTCTAATCAAGAAACTATCTGCTTAAGACCTTGTTTCCATGATTCCATCACTTAGCTACCAATGGCTACCGTATACGGCTTTTAACAATCAAACAAGGGCAGTAAAACTCTAATCAATCCAAGCTATTGTTATCTTCTTCACAGTTCACACAATTACACATAGTCACACTTGCTACCTTAATCAAGAAACCATCTCCTTAAGACTTTTTTTATCTATGACTTCATCGCTTAGCTACCATACACACAGTTCAAAAGCTATATGTAAACAGAAGCAAAAGGTTTTTAACAATCAAACAGTGTGACAGTACACTAAATTATCTGACCTATTGTTATCTTCTTCACAGTTCATACAAGAACTAACCTAAACCATAACAAGTTTTTTTCCAAGAACTATCATTCAATAATCAAATACCCAAAAGATACACTTACGACTTAGACAAAGCGTCGAAGATGCTCTGCGCTTCTTTGGTAACACAAACACCGATTCTCTTGATTTCTCTGCTCATAACATTTCCTTCGTAAGCTAAACTGTGAAAAATTCTCAAAAACAAATCAATAAGAGATTTGATTTCAAAAAGCTAAAATCACCTAATAGCGAGTCTCTCTTTAGTTTCGAGCTCACAGAGATCGACACAAAGCTTTCTAGAAGCTAACGGATCCTTGACATTCCCCATGTATCTGAGATTCGCGATGAACTTCGTCTTCACGATACGTGTAGTTATCGAATCTCCACGATTAGGTATCGCTCCGTCTTGTGAAAATCAATTAATCCGTCAAGGACACAACATACGATGCTAAATTTGAAGAAGAGGAAGAAGAAGAAGAAGCTACGAGATGAGATGAGATAAAGGATATGGAAAACGACAACGTTTGTAACGGAATCGTAAGCTATGACGATCCCTTTGAAATCGATTCCTGTGGTGAGCGTGACGGCGTATGCCTTCCCCGCCTCGAATTTCTCTCGCTCTCCTCCTCCGTCTTCGACTTCGAGCGCCGTCGCGTCTGCTTGATTCATGGCGGCGATTTCGAGATTTCTCTCTATCGGTGGGTTTTTCTAAAATCGCGTTTGTAAAAACTGGCGGTTGGAAAATATCTTTCAACGACGCGGAAAATAAAGTGGTAACTGTAAGTGGGCCTCTGTTAACAGATCTCTAACTGATTTGTTTTTATATTTGGGCTTTTACTGGGCATAAAATATATATTGCGTGGACCAATTAGACCATTTTGCATAAATTTTTGTTATATATCCATCCAAATTTTTTTGAATTTTATTTTATTTTGAAAGTTGTAATTTTTTATAGTTTCAAAATTATTTGTTCTTGTTTCTTGTGTGTTAATTTGTACTTAAGGTTTAGTGTTTATTTTTATTAAGTAATGTAATATCAAAAATGAAAAGATATCAAATTTATGTTGTTTCATCTTACTATTTCTGTTAAATGTATAAAATCATTTTCATAATGCTTAAGTATTTCTAACTTTTTATATTTTGTGACCTATTATTTAATTTTAATAGCTGAAATTATATTTACACATGTAAATATTTTATTGGTCCATTACTAGCGTTAAATTATAAATTATCAATAAAATGGACCAATAAAATATTTGAGACTTTCACACACATTTCTTTTTTTCACATTATCAACATAAAGGCTCCAAAAACAGATATTTCAAAGAGGAATTCACAAATCTACACCCTTTCAACCCCTTCTTCACAAAACTACTCCTAATATAATATTTTCACATATTTACACCCTTTTAAAATTTTAAAAACTTGATTTAACCTTTAAAAAATTACCAAAATTAAAAAAATTTCATTTGGGTTCGCTAATTAGTGTTTAGGGTATAATATTAAGGGGTAGGATTGTTTGGATAGAGTTTATTTGGATTTTATTTTGAGTGTTTAGATGTAATTTTGTGAAGTATTTTGGAAATGGTGTAGTTTTGTGAAATGTAATTCAAATGGTGTAGTTTTGTGATTCTACCATATTCAAACGACATATTTACATAACGAGGATTATTGATGAAACATAACAAAACAGAGCACTTGTCCATATTCTCTAAAGACTAATGATACTAAATAAAATAAAAAACAATTTCTTGTTGAACAAGAAACACCATAGACTAGTACTTGAAATAAGTTATTAATAAATGTGGGATTTCTCAGTTACAAAACAGCAAGCAGCTCAGACAATACTTTAGAAGGAAACTTCAGAGAGAGAGAGAGAGTCTTTGAAACACTCTTCATTACATTACTTTACTCTCTCTGCATAGTCTTTGAATATGCAGATATGAATTACTCAATAATCAATACAATCAAAGTTTACAACTTTTCTTACAAGACAAGCCCATACACTCCACATTCCCTCCCCAATAAATCTCAAAACCTCACCTATACCCCCAAAAAAATTATATTCCCCTGCATAATCATAATCCAAAAACCCTCACAAAACCGCGACTTTTCATGTGTATGGATAATATCCATAAGGGTAACTAACAGATTGTGTTCTGTAATGAAGATTCTGATTAGTATCATTCGTGTGATCTCTAGATTCCATAGGCTTGGCCACATCTTCTTGGACTGCTCCAAAGACTATCTCATTAGTCTTCTCACTGTTCTCTTCGTAGTAAGTGTGTGGTATCGACGAGTAATGCCTTCGATGTTGCTGCTGCTTTTGCTGTTGATTAGGGATGAGCTCAGTGTCCCAGCTACTGTAGAACGCGCGGCTCTGTCGCAGCTTCTGCATTTTCTCAGCATCTTTGGACATGAAAGCGTAAGTCTTTCTCGGAGTTTGGTTCCTAGGCTCCATAGGAGGAGGCCCGTCTTCGTCTCTGATCACAAAGCTCTCTTGAATCGGCCATGGAGGAGTCGTCGTTGTTGTGCTAAACGCAGAAGCAGAGTGTTTCGTTGTTCCGTTGTAATGGTGAAAGCTTGTGTCTGCTTGCTGCTTTTTTCGGAGGATCTCCATGACCGAAACCCAAGCATTCGAAGCGAGGTTTGTCAGAGAAACGAGGAAGCTTTCTTCTTGTTTCTCTTGCTGCTCGTATCCTGTTTGAATTAGAGACGGTCTGAGTGGTTTCATAGGCTTTTGATTAGGATCCGCTTCGAACAAATCTTGATCCTGTAGTAATAAATGTTTGAATTAGTACTACTTGAGATGCTTTAATTTAAAGGTTAAAAGACTCACATTATGAGAAGAAACTATAGAACCGACTCTTCGTTGTAACAGAGCCATCATATAACCGAAGAAACCTGCAGCTACAAGAACCGCAATCCCTGCAATACATTTGAACTTAGAGACCGAAATAAAAAGAGACAACAAAGAAAAGTGTGTTTTTGTAAGTTTTACCAAGAGGAAACCCGCTTCCATATTGATAAGCACAGTCGTCGAAATGCAGTTGAATCTCTCTGATGGCTCGGTTTCCTCTGTCAATAACAAGTAAAGAACAACTGCTTCCGACGTAAACAACATCAAAATCATTTGAAAACTTTGCATCTTCGCTCGGTCCATCCACATGGCCACCGTTTCGAACTGTTTTTCCTCCAGCAATCGTCGTAACTCCTACAAAAGCATGCTTCAAAAACTCATTACAAGATACAATCAAAACAATCTTAAACCCAATCTAAAAGGATAAATAAGCTATTTATTATTACCTCCTTCACTTATCTTCCGGATAGCATTATTCACCGTGTCAGCCACATATATATTCCCTTTATCGTCAACAGTAAGCCCCTTGGGATGGTTCAGCCTCGCATCACGTAATCTCCCGTCCACGTGACCCGGATATCCTTCAGGTGAGCCAGTAACCAGCCTCGGCCTACTATCTACAAACAAAACCCATTTCAAAAAACAAGAACTTTTTTCATCCTATCTAGTTCTTGATTCTTGAAACATCAAGATTCTCTTTTTGTTCTCAAGTTTTAATGACCCATATCATATACTAACATCACATAGTTTAAAAGTTATAAAGAAAGCTTTTTCATTTTAGATCTCAGCTTTGACAAAGTCAGATTCATAAAACAATGTACTATAAAACTATTACACATCCCTGACACACTTGATCAACAACAAGACAAAAGATACACCAAAAAATCTCCATTAAAAAATAGTAATATATCTCAAATCAAAAGTACACTAAAAACAGATTCATAAACTTCTACAAGCATCATCTTTGTACAAAACCATCCATGTGCAATTCATTTTCAAGGTGAAGACAAAAGCTAGTCTCATTCAAGACATTATCATCAAACATAACATCAATTCAACAACACACACAAGCTTATACTTTCTGTTTCATGGTAATAGTCTCCTTCAAGCTATATAGATACACAAATGTAGTAGACTTCATTCAAGCCACAATTTCTTACCATTACCATGAAACATAACATCATTGAACAACACAAAGACACACACACACAAGCTTATATACTTACATAGAGAAAGAGAAGAAGAGATCTTGTAGATGTTACTATTCTCAGAATCAAGTATAAGCATCTCTCCGTTAGGCAAAACCTCTATCGAATAAGGCTCGATACCGAGTTTGCTTCCGTCGAAAACAGTCTCTACTGTGTAGCCATCTTCGAATTTCACCATCGATCTCGTCGCAATCGCTGCTAGTTTTTCAAATAGTAGACAGAAACACATCACATTAAAGCAAAATCAAAAACAGAGAAAGCCAAAGATAAGATTTTTATCAGAGAAGAAGCAAACTTGTTTTGGTGGTGGTTTTGAGTGACCATAGCCATTTCATTAGCGAAGATCCGTGATTTGATATAAACCCATTAATAATCTCTGCGAAAAACACAAACTTTTGACATTGAAATCAAAATCGAGAGAGAGAGAGAGAGAGAGAGGGAGAGAAGAGAAGAGAGAGATGGGTTTTGAGATTGTGTTGTTACTTACTAGCTGGAGAGTTTGATGACGGGGCTGAAGCTACGAGACCAGAGAGAAGGAAAATGAGAAGAATACATAGGATTTGAGAATTTTGACCCATTGATTCTAGCGAGAGAGATAGAGAGAGAAACCCTAGCTTTGTGTACACCGAAGCTTAAGAGGAAAAGCAACGGCGGATAATGCGAAGAAGATTATTATTATAGTTCTTCAAGTTTTAGAGAGAGAGAGAGTAAAGGAAGAGGAAACAGAGAGTGAAGACTGTGTAAGTGAGAAAGGAAGGGGAAAGGTAAGAGAATAGAGAGAGAGAGAGAGAAAAGAAAAGAGTGGTCATGTGATGCTATCAACGTCGTAACTTTTTTTTATTTAATTATTTTAAAAGTGATTATGGGTTTGTTTGTTTTGTTTAAAAAGGTTGGTGATTAGTTTAATTTGTTGTTTGTTACACAAAACTTAAAAGATTTAAAAAGAAACTTTTTGAGTTACAGAAGAATAAATTCCCAAATTATATTCCGTTGGTGATTAAAATGACTTTTGTTATGTTTTTATTTTGGTTCAAAAACTTTTGTTATATTTATGTATAAAGATCAGCTTTTCCCAGTTTTTTTGTTATGGAATATATTCTAAATATCACAAGGTTAAGTACAAATATATTTCGTTAATCATATATTACTTTTTTGTAAAGAAAGTATTGTTTTATTCAGTTGGTTGTTTGTTTATATCTTTTGAAATATTAGATTCTTTACATTAGCAAAATCACATTTCTGTTGCTATTTTTTCAATTTTATTCTGTGACATAGCTGAATCGCCATTCCCTAGGCAAAGAAAATATCCAATAGCTGAATAACGCGTGTCAAGTAATATCCATTTAGTCTATGCCACGTGTAAGTGAACTGTCTCTTTTACTATACTAATTTTACATATCAGGGGGGTAAAAGAGTAATTATATATAGTAGGAGTTATATACGACTATAGTCAAACAGTGCATATATTCTCGCACCGTGATCCTTGTTTGGCGCTGCTTTTATTTTGTTGGTGTTTTTTTATATTAAATTACTTTTTTGGTGTTACAAAACAAATACTAATGTTTTCTTGTTTGCATAAAGTTAACACTACAAGAAAGAAACAAAAAAGATAAAATTTATATGGAAAAAAAATGCAAAAGCAAAATGTAGAATGCTTTTAGCAAAAACAAAAATAAGAATAAAGGGGAAAGAAGATTGAAAACGGTCCCCTTTTAATCTTTTTTTTATTGATAAGAACCAAACAGAAGAAAAGAAGATTTAGCAAAGAGATTCTCTTGTTTTCTTGTAGGAGATGATGATATTATAAAATAAACATATATTATGATGCTTTTTATGGTAACTTTTAACATTTTTGAAAACTAAAGCGAAAATCATTTAAAAAAAATGGCTGAAAATTGTATTGAGAGAATTAATAGTTTTATTGAGGAGCCACGACGACCGTAGAAGATATAAACCAAAAGAAGATCGTTGAAGAAATAAATGGGACACGAAAATGATATTACGACACAATAATAACTCTTTCTAGTTGTCTATTACATCAATACACTACAACTTGAAGTGAGCCCACAGTTTAGTTTAATTTAAAAAAGCAAGAAAACACACTTAGGTAATTATCTAAAATGAGATTAAGAGGTTTAATCTCTTGATTATAGTATATAATATAATGTGACTTTTTTTTAGCAATAGCATAAGCAAATACTTAAGCAAAATGAGTTGTTTAGGTCATGGTACAAGTTTTAATGTAATGAAATCATCAAACTGAATATGAAAACTATACATAAATAAACCACTAGTAAAAAAAATGCCCATACCCACGAAAAACCCACGAAAATTTTCGTGGGTATGGGTAAAAAGCCACGAAATGCCACGGAAAGCCACGTGTAAACGATAAATAGCTACCCACGAAAATTTTCGTGGCTTTTTACGTGGCTTTTTCGATCTACCCACGAATTACCCACGAAAATTTTCGTGGGTTTTGTCCTACCCACGAAAAAGCCACGAAAATTTTCGTGGGTATTGTTCTACCCACGATTACCCACGAAAATTTTCGTGGGTAGAGTGAAACCCACGTATACCCACGAAAATTTTCGTGGGTAGATTGAAACCCACGAATTACCCACGAAAATTTTCGTGGGTAGCTTGAAACCCACGAATTACCCACGAAAATTTTCGTGGGTAGCGAGAAAAATACTGATAGCACTAATTTCTTCGTGTGTACAAAAAAACCCAATATTAATATGTTTTTATTAACTATTTTCATGAGTTTTTTCACTATTTTCGGGATTTTGTTCACTACTTTTTAAGGTTAATTTGCTACATTTATAAACATATAAACCCGAGTAAATTGTTAAACGTTATTATTCATTACTCAGATAATAAAATATCACATTACATAACAACATTATTTTAAACGCATACAAAAGATAGTAAACATTAATGCGACATAAAGAGTTCGGTGTTGAACGCCATCATTATTTGTAAACATTGACGAATTGAATGTTTATTCATCGTCCGATTCGGGAACTATTTCGTTCTCGTAACCGGTTCCTTCATCCGCTTCAGTCGGTGTAGATGTTACGGTTGGTTCGTAGGCGGCGACCATCGAATTAGCCCCAATTATCTGTTTAAAAACATATTTTAGTTTGTACTTATAAGTATATATATATACTAATTAACAACCTTAAGGAGAACCTACCTTGACAACGTTTCGCTCAGTGATGTTGAGGTACTTAGAATTCATGTTGAAACGGCTTACGGATACATTTTTTAGAATGACAATCGCACCTACACCGGTATTGACTCTGTATTCGTCATTGTTGAAGATGTTATGGTGCATGGTTCCCTCGATTATTCCAGACGGATCTTTTAAGGTTACTAGAAGGTCTCCTTGGCCATTGGGGGACGCATTGGAAAGCATAGCGACAACTCTGAAAAAATGATTACTTATAAGAAACATTATATTTTTAGTTTAAATGAAATAATATTGGTAGACAAAGGAAACCTTTTTCGGTTTGACAAAAAGCTGCGAACGAGGGCATTGAATTTACGCAATTTGGGTCCAAAATGGTGTGGTCCTACTTGTTATGAGTACCTATATAAATTTTGAAAGATATAGTTAGTACATCATCTACAATTATTAGTATAATGCTAAAAATTTCATTTTTGTGTATACCTTCACGCAACAAGTAATCGATAGTAGAAGTCCACCGAGGACTACTAAAATCAAGGTCTCCCTTTTGTGGCTCATTGATGACCTCACGAATGAAATATTGTGTTGGGCGTGCTTGAGAACTTTCACCTCGCAACACCTTTCCATCGTGAACCCTCTTGCGAAACGATCCGCATGTTGTATGGGCTGAGCGGGTCCCGATATAAGGCTCGTTTGAATTTCAGCTCTTTGTGATGGTTGAAGTGAAATTATTGGTTCAACATCAATAACATATAAGTTATCGTATGGAGGGCTAGAAGGAATACGATTTGCCATGATGAAATATGTTTTTGTGTTATGTTTTTCTGTTAAATTACCTCGATTTATATAGACAAAACGATATACATCGTGGGTAGTTTTCGTGGGTAATTTTCGTGGTTAATTCGTGGGTAGTAAATAACTGTTCATCGTGGCTTTTCGTGGCATTTCGTGGCTATGTCGGCCACAATATGGTGATTTGATTTGTCGACATTAAATGACAAACGAAAATTTGGCCACAATATGGTGATTTGACATGTCGCTATTAAATGGCAAAGGCAATGTCGGCCACGAGATGGTGATTTAATGCATTGCGTAAAATTATTCAACTCATTAAAATAATCGGGGGTGTTTTAAACGGAGGTATCCGTTTCAACTTATTAAAAAAAAAACAAATAATATTCGACATAGTATTATACAACAACCCACAACATATTTTAACAAAGACGAAAATTATATTACATAATATATTACAAATTTCGGGATCACATTGATAGACAATTTTTATTCATCATCGGAACATGAATCAACTTCGAACATTCGTTTTCGGTTAGCTCATTATCGGATGTGTACATATCGTTTGTATGTTGATCGGGTAAATCATCATAATTGTCCCTGTCTTCAACATTAAGTGTTTCGACCCTTAGGAGCCGTGAAGGTGCAACAGTAGTATTTCTAGAATCCTCTTGAAAGGCTTGTTGTAAAATATTAGTAGCATTTCTTACACCTCTCGGGTACCACTTTCGTACAAGCTAACCATTCCGTCCCATGCCTCCTACTAACCTTTGGATAAGATACGTAACAAGCTTGGTCACACTTGTTCGGGAGTAATGAACGGATCATATTGTCGATACTTGTTTGTCCGCGACAACATCGACTAGTCCCGAACGACCGGTACGCATTCCACTTCCACTAGTGATGTCATACCAAAAACATTTGAAGATAACCACCTTCGAGTCCGACACCGCCACCGTACTCAAGCAATCCGATGTCGTCCACTATACCATAATATTCGTATCGGTAGTTCCCCTAACGCAAACACCGAAATTCCGAGTCTTTTTGTTTGCATTCCTACTAAATGTACGGAATAAAAACCCTCTTGTTGCATACGATGGCCATGATGTGTAAGCACGAGCTGGACCTTGTACAAAATCAACGAGCCATCTGCGGCATAATTTCTGCCACCCTTTGATTATTAACACTGTAAAAAAATAAATGCATTAATTTAACATTATTAATAAAAGGAAGTCATTAAAAAATCACTTACATAATCTTTGCACCAGCTTGCGAAGTTATTGTCTTTCAACAATTGTAGGTTAGAAGTAGACAACGTCGGATATGTAGCTCGCATGAAATCTTCAAACATCCTATGTATACAATTTATATAATTTAAAAATAATTATAATTAATTAGTAAATAATTATAATTCGGATAATCATACCTTTCATATTGTGCTAATTACGGACAATTATTCATTAGAAATGTTTGCAAAACATTATACTCTTCGTCTGATATCCATCCCTTTGAAGATTTACCAATGAACCTTCCTTTTTGTTTGAACAATGTTGGGACATCGTCAAAGGCGTAGAGGTAAATGTTTTCACCATGCCATCCTTCATTACCTCGAGGGATTGGTTTTCCAAGCCAATGGGTAGCTAGCGCAGATATTTCTTCTTGAACACAATGCTCGACGATAGACCCTCCGATTTGTGCTTTGTTCCTAACCTTTTTTTTTAAGTGGTACATGTACCGCTCAAATGGATACATCCACCTATATTGTACCGGTCCACCTAAGATTGCCTCGTCCGGAAGGTGTACGGGTAGATGCTCCATGACATCAAAAAACGAAGGTGGAAATATCTTCTCCGAGGTTGCATAATTTGACGACTATATTATCCTTCATTGTTTGAACATCTTGTTGTTTTAATGATGGGGCGAGCAATGTCTCGGAAAAACAAAGCGATTTACGTGTAATAAAAATAACAAAACAATTTTTATGGCAACATTATTTACTTATAGATTTGTATGATAACAAATTAAAATACGTACACGAAATCGCTACGTGTACCGACTTGGGCAAAAGTTCCATCAAAGCGAAAGGTAGAAGTCTTTCCATTATGACATGACGAGTCATGGCTTTTGAGTCCGGAAAGAGTACCGTTGATTTCGTTCACACATCTACCAAAGTTGGAAGCATACCCGTCCGGAAAACGAATATCTTTCTTCAACCAAGATAAAAATTTCTTTTTCGCTTCCTTTGACATGCGAAATATCGGCACCGGAGCAATTCCGGTTGAAGTAAGTTCCAACGCTCTACGGTTGCATATTATCGCCATATCTAGCCTAGATTTGATGTTATCTTTTGTTTTTCCCGGAACGTTCAAGATAGTTTTTATAATATTATCAAAGAAATTTTTCTCAATATGCATAAAATCTAGGTTGTGTCTAAGCAATAGATTCTCCCAATAGGGCAAAGACCAGAAAATGGATTTTTTGTACCAATTATGATATTGACCATAACCATTTACCGTTTTAGAAGGGTCATTGTGTCCGTTGCCACCACACTCGACACTCATTTGCGGACCTTCTATATGGTTCATGGAGTGCAATATTTCTCTTCCACTACGCCATAAAGGTGGTTGATCTTCGACTTCCTTAGACTTAGTGAATGCAACTCCGTTCCGCCTGTACGGGTGATCGTTCTTCAGAAACTTACGGTGACAATCAAACCAACGAGTGTTTGCGACTATTCGATAACCGGAAGGAATTGGTTGACTCCATACGGTATGGACATGCCGGGCGACCGTGAGTCATCCACCCCGATAACATCCCGTAAGCGGGGAAATCACTAATCGTCCACATAAGCGCCGCTTTCATCTTAAACGAACTCGTGATGATATATCGTAGACGTACGCGCCGTGCATCCACGAGTTGTTGAAGTTCGTTGATTAAAGGTTGTAGGTACACATCTAGACTTTTTTTCGGGTGTGTTGGACCGGGAACCAAAATCGAGAGAAATAAAAACTCCCGGTTCATACACAAACCGGGAGGTAGATTGTATGGTGTCACTATCACCGGCCATATCGAGTGTGCTTGCCCACTCATGCCGAGTGGATTAAAACCATCTGTTGACAAGCCAAGGTAGATGTTTCTTGGTTCGGAAGCAAACCCCGGATAAACGCTCCGGAAATGTTTCCACGCGGCCCCATCCGATGGATGGATCATTTCGCCTTCAACATTAATATGATCGGCGTGCCAACGCATATGTCCCGCGATTGATTGACATTGGTATAATCTTTTCAAACGATCGGTGATGGGAAGATAAAACATTCGCTGTTTTGGAATCTTTTTCCCATGACCATTCCACGGATGATATCGTTCACTAAGACAAAACCGACACTGATCGAGCGTCGCATCTTCTCCCCGCCAAAATAACATGCAATTGTTCTCGCATACATCAATTTTATGAACGAGGTAAGCCAAGGGTCTTTGTTATTTTTTTGGTTTCGTAGTACGACTGCGGAGCGATATTCGGGCTAGGTAGAATCCTTTTGATAGTACTTGTAATGTCGTCTACAACACCCGTCGATATATTGTGCTCCGTCTTCCAACGTAGAATACATGACGCCAAATATAATTTTGAATTCTCCGTTTCGCAACCTTCGTATAATGGTTGATTAACTTCCATGAATGCTTCATATGACTTGTCTAAGCCAACCGGAATTTCGACTTCTTCACTATATCGCTGCTCTTGCATATCTGGAATATCATTAGCATCTTCGAATGCTTCATGAAATGTTTCGTGTACATCAACATGAGGACCATGATAACGTTCACGGTTGGCTCTTCCATCAAATTGTCTTCCAGCAGAGGATTCTCCTGTAACCATGAAAGATTCTCCATGATTACTCCAAACATAATAATTGCCTTTGAATCCAACCGTGTAAAGATGACGGGTCACCACCGTTGTTGTGTGTTGCTTTACATTCTTGCATCGGGCACATGGACAAAGGAGTTTCCCGGTTGCCTGAAATGATGGTTGCTGACAAGCAAATTCCATGAACACATTAATCCCATGACAAAATTCTTCAGTGACAGTATTTGTTGATGGATCAATCCGCAGATCCATCCATCTCCTTGAATGGTTTGAGAAAGACATAACTAAATTTTATATGATTTGGAATACGAGTGTAATGTGTTACAAATTATGAACATATAAACAATGTCTTTATAAAACCATGAATATATAATACGAAAATTTAACACTTACCCACGAAAAATAACATGGCTTTTTCGTGGGTATAAATGCCACTTGCAAATACGATACTATATATGAAGTGACAATTCATTTGAAATGACAACTCTAACCCACGAAAATTTTCATGGGTTTTTCGTGGGTACATATGAAAAGACATATCTCTGAAAACCCACTGCGAAAAGTAAACTCCCACCCACGAAAAATTTCATGGCTTTTTCGTGGGTATAAATGCCACTTGCAAATCTGATACTATATATGCAGTGACAATTAATTTGAAATGACAACTCCTACCCACGAAAATTTTCATGGGTTTTTCGTGGGTACATATGAAAAGACATATCTCTGAAAACCCACTGCGAAAAGTAAACTCCCACCCACGAAAATTTTCATGGCTTTTTCGTGGGTACCGCACTACTAACAAAAACTCCACAAAATCTTCATTAAGTCTATAAATATAGACTTGTTAGAGAAAATTAGTAAATACAAAACATATAAAAAAAACATGTCAAAGAAAAATGTTAATCGCTCAGAGGAAGATAAAATAATAAACACTTTCGTAGAGTCTTTACCAGAAACATACACCCATGATTCTTCCACCATTCACTTCAATAAAACAACGAACAAGAGTCATGGTTCTACTTCACGTGCTCCTCCTAAGCCTCGTAAAGGATGCTCTCCAGTCCGAGCTGAAAAAAAAAGTAATGCAAAAACCTACATCGACCGAGGTTGTAGATGATTTCGAGGAACCGGATCCGATTTTCAAATGTCCAAATGACTATTACGGTTGTTGTGACAAACACATGTTAAAATTTGAGTTGGATCATTAAGAAACATGTTTACTTATTAATGCACCACTACAATAAGTGCATATATGCATGAATTTTATGTTTGCTTTTATTAATAATGTGTGGGTCATTAACAAACTGTGCATCTTTATGTAACGGTTTTATCCGTAATGCTTTTATGTAAAATATTGTATTAAAGTTTAAATTATCTTATTTTCTACTAGTTGGAGAACCAATACATTCACACATGATTTGACAATTCATATATGAATGTATTTTCACTATTTGAAAATTTTCTTAATTTAACTATAAATACATATGATGCTTTGTATATAGCTTTAACATATATCAAAAAAAAATGTCTTCAAACTCAAATGATGAAAACTCTGAATCATGGGAATTCGATACTCCGATTGCCGAAACCTTCGAAGAGATACCAACTTACTCATGGGAAAATGAAAGTCTGTCACCAATCTATGATAATAAACCAGAAGGTGATCATGTCTTTAACCAGGTCACCGATGATGTTTTCGGTAAGGAAATTGAAGAGCTAAAACCATCTCAATTAAACTCAAATACTTACGGTGGTCGTCCTGTAAGTGAATCATATAGTCAATACTATGATGATGATTTCGCACAACGACCGAAAGCCCTAACTTAAATTTAGATCTTGATGCAATTCAAAGGGAATTGTGTGACGATTTAACCGATACATACGGTGAAAGTTCTTCAAGGGTTGCAAGGATCATTACTATGATGATGATTTTGCCCAAAGACAGAGAGCACTGACTTTAATTTAGATCTTGATGCAATTCAAAGGGAATGTGAAGAAGATTTATATTCTCTAGAACAAAAATTAAAGGGAAAGAAAAGATTCGATAAGTTTGTATTCTATAATGTTTAAAATGTTTAATATTTTAAATTCTGTAATGTGTCATTTTATAAGTTTTAATAATTTTTATGTCAAAATAGTAAGTAGTTTTAATAAATTCTGTAATTTGTATGTATAATATTATAATATTATAATATTATAATGTGTTATAATAAAAGTTTTAATAATTTTTAAATTATAAAAGTACCCACGAAAAAATTCGTGGCTTTTTCGTGGGTTTGCGTAGAAAAGCCACGAAAATTTTCGTGGGTTTTTCGTGGCCTTTCCGTACCCACGAAAAAATTCGTGGCTTTTTCGTGGGTTTTTAAGTACCCACGAAAATTTTCGTGGCTTTTTCGTGGGTACTTCATCTTCTTGACAAACCTAATTTCCGCCGCACACTATTTTTTTCACGCGAAAATTCGGCGAATTCCGGCGATTTCCGGCGATTGAATGCGTTTTTCGGGCCAAACTCCGGCAAAACTCAGGTTTAACTTATTGTGTTGTGTGTTTGGTAGTTTGATTTTAGTTTTTGAACTTGTTGTGTTGTGTTTTTTCATGGATCTTGGTGTTCATAGATGTTCTTGATCATAGATCTTGTTGTTTATCTTAATAAAATAAATTTCATGGATGTTGTTGTTGATTATGTTGTTTTAACATTATATATATACAAGATCTTCATTATATTTGATTATATATGTACAAAATTCATGGATCTTGTTCATTATATATGATGAAAATCAACAAGTTCCATGAATATCTAAAGATCCTTGTATTTTTATATTTTTTATATTTTTTTCCTAATATAAAACATATAAAAAAATTAAAAATAATATGATCCATGAATTTTATGATCTTATATATTATGATTATCTTAAGATCCATGAATTTTTATAATTTTTATATTTTTTTCCTAATATAAGAAATATAAAAAATTAATGTTGTTGATTATATTTTATTTAGATCTTTTTGTTTAGAACTTGTACTTTTATTAAATCTTGTATTTTGATTAGGTTTTCAATGTTTAATTAGGAAAATTATACATTTGTTACAATTTAAACTTAAAAATTATAAGTTAACCATAATTTAAACTTAAAAATTGTACATTTTTAACAATTTTCTCCATTACAAATCATAGGAATATTGTCTTTGTATAATTGTTTATTTTTCTTAAACTTTATTAAAAAGTATTTCTAATTAATTTGGTATAAATTTTAAAACATTAATCATATGTGACAAAATAAGTGAATTTTACTTAAAATTTCTTTGGTTAAAATTTGATTGGTAGGTTCTATTTGTAGTAGTTATGTCTTCGTCTAGGAGTACACAATCCAGTTCTAGTAGGCCGCAGTTGGGTCTCCCCAAATCTGCCTTAGGTGCTACTGCTGAGTATCGTTATCGACTTACAAGCGGTATACCAATCGCCTTATAGGAGAGAGCAGCCTTGCCTCCATCCTCAAAAGGAAAATGGAGCACTATGGTATTTAATCATCTTATTTTTTCCAATTATATACATATTATGCATTTATAAAATGTATTTATGACGTTTTAAAAAAATTTAATAAGGATTGGGATCGATGACACGGTCAACAATTTTATCAGAAAGACCTGGCAAAATAATTTCTGGGGTCCATGGAAAAATTGGACCGACGTTAAAAAAAATCAACCCGACAAAATCGAAAGCTGGTGGGGATCTTTCGTGGTAAGTTACAGTTTTAAAATATTTAATCGTTTAATGTATAAACTTTCATACTAATAATTATGGTTTCGAGTTATAGGCAAACTATTACCGGGATCCCTCACACGAGGACCTTGTCTTTTTCGAATGGAAAGAAAAAGACAAAAAAGGGAATCGGGGAGGAAATTAGTAGGAAGCACGAAAGGGAGTGCGGCCTCCTTACATTAGCAATGACGATTGGGTCCGGCTTTTGGCGAGTGGGATACTCCCAAAGCCAAGCCGAGAAGTGAGAAGGCGGCAACAAGCGCGTCAAACTCCTATAGACGGGAGTACAATGCACGTCCACTACGGCGGGCCCAATTCATTCTCAAAAATCAATTATACTCTGGTAAGTTTTATAAATATATTAATTAATACATATGAATAAATGTAACATTAACGTGTACATTTGAATTTTAACAAATACGACGACAAGAGGATCCCCAATCCGGGATCACTCTCTTCTTGATTTAGTCAAGAAGACACATCGACGCCCGGATGGCACCTACGGTGATCCCTTCATTGAGGGAGTTGTTAGGTCGGTTGAAGAAGAGGTTTCTCCGTACGAAGGTACATCGAGTACGGCTTATTCACCGGGTGAAGAGACTTATACTCAACGAGTCAACTAGGTTATATTTAGAGGTAAATCTTTATAATTTTCTATTGCTATAAATCTTGAATATGTTTTTGTATTAATTTTGTAATGTTTAAATGTGCAGAAGGTCAACGCGAGATACGGAGAGGCCTACGGCGTTGGTAGTGCGAAGACGCGATACTATCAACCGTATATAACCGGTTATGCGTCCTCGACACAAGAGGTTACGCGCAGTGAGTACGACGCGTTCAGGACTAGCACTCAAAGAAGGTTAGATCGCCTTGAAGCTGGAAGCTCGACGGGGTCGGGTCAAAACCCGAATGTCCAAGAAGACCAGAGTCGGGGCACGTTAGACCCGACTGCAGCACCTCAAAGCGGGATCCAACTCGAGGAGTTCAACACAACCCATCTGAACTCGCTTGGGAATTTCGAGTATGATATGTAGTGTTTTGTATTCGCATTTTGTAAAACTATTTGCTTTTGTGGTATAAATTTTCAAGTATTATTGTATTTTTAAATATGTTTTAATTATAATTTTTAATATTATAATTTCTTAAATCAAAATTGATTTATTATTTTTTTTTAAATAAATTTCAGACTATCCACGAAAAATTTCGTGGGTTTTTCGTGGTTTTGTTGAGCACCCACGAAATACCCACGAAATTTTTCGTGGGTTAATTACCACGAAAATTTTCGTGGTTTTTCGTGGGTTTTTTCATAAACCACGAAAAACCCACGAAAATTTTCGTGGCAATTCACCCACGGAAAAATTCGTGGGTCTTTCGTGGCTAAATTTCCCACGAAAAAGCCACAAATAAATTCGTGGGTATGCTACCCACGAAAAACCCACGAAAAATTTCGTGGGTATCATACCCACGAAAAAGCCACGAAAAAATTCGTGGGAAAAATACCCACGAAAATGCCACGAAATTTTCTACCCACGACGCTATACCCACGAAAATTTTTCGTGGGTTTTCGTGGCTTACCCACGAAAAAATAGGTATAAAACCCACGAAATTTTTCGTGGGTATCCGGTTTTTTTTTACTAGTGAACATAGCTAATCTTGACATCTATTGACCTGAAAACCGCGAAAATCTCTATGAAATGATAACAAGTTCCTTCGGTATCTAAAACAAGCCATGTTATAATGTTGTTCCAAACCCTACAAAAATTTTTTTAAAAAATGCAAACTTTGATTAACTCAATGGTTGCAAATAGACACACAACACAACTCCGAAGTCCGAACCGTTCTAAGTCCATCGTGTTTAATCATTATCGCTTACTAGTTACTGCGCGTAAGAGAAAAGAAGAGAATTCTAAGGGTTCCATCATTCTCATGCTAGCATCTCTTTTTCACATAGTACCTATCCAACATACCATCTAAAACCGATTCTATCGATCCTCGAGCTATGGTATATGGCTTCTACTATATACGAAACAGACATAGCTTATGATTCAAACTCTCCCCCCTCTCAGATTTCAATCATGAACAATCATCAATGAAACAAAATTCAAAAAAGACTCTTGAAAACCAAACTCATTAATTGTATCCACAAAACCAGAGGCTAAATTAAAGCTTAGAGACAATAATGAAATGAGCAATGCTGAAGAAGTTACGCTATGTAATGGTTGAAATGTTGTTCAAAGATTTATTGTTTACAACTTTTTGGAAACACCAAAAGCATATAGCAAAGTTTGAAAGTAAGAAAAAAGATTCAAAAAAAAAAAAAAAGTCTGAGATCAGAATCAAACCAGACAAAGAAAGTAAAAGAGAGTTTTGTTTCACTTTCTGTTTTTTTTCAAGAGAAGGCAAAAGCAGGAGTGGTCTTGAAATCAAGCTCCCAGAGATCAAAAGTGCCATTGACGAAATTGTAATGAGCTCCTCTTAGTGCAAGTGTGTTCTTCACCACTGCTGCTCTCACAAATGGGTATGATAGCAAGTTCCCAAGCGACACATTCACAGCTTCCTGCATCACACAACACAAGAGATGTTATGTTATGTCTGAGTTAAAAACATTACATAACAGAGCAAAAGGTTTGTTTTTGTTTTGTTACCTTCTCACATTTGTTGCATTGGTCATCATAACTTAGTTCTTTATGTTCCTCTTTGATCTTGTTCCTTGCTTGTGATCCTATCTTCACCCAATTTTCTATGAAGTCACTGCCATTTTATAAGCCACAACAAAGAAACTATGTATTAGATTAGATGATTATCTCAAAAAATTATTAAGTAATTATTATTAGCCTTTTTGATGAACAACCTTTGAGTTGGTGCGGCATCATCTTCAATAGACATGAGACCTTTAATCCCACCACAACAGCTATGTCCTATCACCAGAATATTCTCCACCTTCCAATTAAAAAGGGTAATTCTTACGAATAACACTAAAAAAAGTTTTTTTAACACAGTTATCACATATTTTTTAAAGTTTTACAAATACCATTAAAATATTTTTTACTCATAAATACCACAAATATTAAATTTTCAATATTATACCCTACCCCTTCAAAACTATATCCTACCCTTTCAAAACTATATCCTACCCCTTCAAAACTATACCCTAAACACTATATAGGAAATCCAAATAAAAAAAATTGAAATCTAAAAATGTTAAAACTCGTTTTTTTTATTTGTGGTATTTTTGTAAACTACTATTTTTTTTTGACAACTACTATTTTTGATGGGTATCTTTGATATAAAAAACATTTTAAAGGTATTTTGTTATAAAAAACTTTGTAATGATATTTTCAAAACAAAAACTTATTTTAACGGTATTTTAAAGAATTTTTCATAAAAAACAAATCACAAATACTATTAAAATAATACTGTTTTGACTTTGAATTAAAAATTAGTTGCAACTTGATGCATTATCCAAATATATATATATATATATATAGTGGAAGACAAATTACTACACTATAGTTATCAACTTTTAGTAAAGGACTATGTGCAAAATGCACCATTACACTGTTTAAACAAGACCTTAAAATAATGGAATATGAGCCAAACTTTTTTGTTGATAAAATGATTCAAATATAATCCAAACTAAATTATTTATAAAAAAATAGGAATTTAATAATATTTTATATACCTTGAGATGAACAACGGCGTATTCAACAGCAGCACCAACACCAGAATGCCTCTTCTGTAATAAAAAAAAAAGACAATAATGATGATGAAGCTTATTGTGTTAGTTCTCGTTATGTAAATAAGATTAAAACAAAAGTGAAAAATGGGTTTTGTCTTAAGAGCAAAAAAAAAAAAAACTAACCACGTCGAAAGGTGGAACCATGTTTGCAATGTTTCTAACAACAAAAGCCTCTCCAGGTTGAAAATTCAGAATGTGTGATGGACATACTCTCGAATCCGAACATGCAAATACCAAAAACTGCAAAATTTTCAAAAAAAAAAATTATTCATATATTAATCAATATTATGAAAGTAGACCCTCTCTAATAAGTTTCTAAAACTGTTTTGGGTATTCATAAAAAGTCAAATTTAACAGTTGAAACAAACCTTTCACATTATTTTCAGTGTGTGTAATTATAACATTGTAGGTTTTATCCTTTAATTGAGAAAAAGGTAAAAAAAAAAAAAAAGTAAATAAACAGAGAGAGATATGAGAAAGTTAAAAACCTTGGGGCTTTGACCCTTGGCAAGAGCATTGAACATAGCATCATTCTTCCTGTAAAAATAATTAATTAATTAATTAATTAAAAACATGAATAAATAATTGCACCAAATTTAAGGATTAATCATGTTTTTGCTTTAATTCTGCATATACTAATTGGATCCATCTAATTAATTAGATGTTAAACACCTTTTAGTAACCTTTTTAAATCACTATCATATGAAAAAAACGTAAAATGTTAGTAGATTTATAATTATAATTTATCATTAACATGTTGCTTTATTAAAAAAAAGCAAAACAATGGACCATTCCATCGTCACGTTTATCTCTCCGATCATAACATAATAATTAATTATTTTCTTTTTAAAACTATAGAAAAATAGAAATTTTTTAAAAAATTAAATTAACTCACAAGTATTTCTCAGTTTTGAATTGGGTAAAACCAGATTTGATCCGTTCAACGGCGGCGTCTGAATCCTTGCCGGAATCAAGATCCGTCAGCTCCGCCGTCAACGCTTTGATCTTTGCGGCGGCGACGTTTCCCAGATCTGATTTCATACTGCACAAAAAACAAAAATATAATGCAGAAACAATAATAAATACATAAATCATTACATAAGGGTAAAATCGGAAACAGTGAAAAACACGTAATTAGGTAGGACCCACTCATCGACGGCTACGATCAGTCCTAACGCATACGAAAACTCCGAAATGTCGGGTTCATCCACAATAACCAGAAAAAGGCGAAAAATCACAACAAACGCTAATTTCTAAACGCTAGTTTTCCCGCGTTTGATTTTTTTTTGAGGATAAATAATTCCAAGATATAATCAACGACGGATTATTCGCAAATCAAAATGTTGAGATTGTCGAAAAACGAATATGCCGACATTTTTATGCCATGATGAGAGAGAGAGAAGGAGAGAGAGAGAAAGAGGGAGGAGAGAGAGAATGTACCTGAGAAGATCCTTAAGTCCTTTAATGGCGGCTTCGTACGAATCTGTAGCCATTTCGTCTCCTTCCTAATTTTAATTAAAAAAAAAATGATTTAATCTGTCAAATAAAATCGAAGAAAGACAAGGGACGATGATTTATGAGCTTTGGGATCTGAAGAGACAGAGACCTTTTACTATGTTAAAATATCAGAGACGATGATTTGTTTTTTTCTCTGTGAGATTTTATTATTGTGAAATCACTTAAATGCGAAGCTAAATATATATAGGCTCAAGTCTGAAACATTTTTGCTTGTTTTTTTTTTTATTTACAAGGAGAACTCCACAAAAATGGGAAGATTAATAATTTAAAAATACTATTTTGACTTTATTAAACTATTTTAAATAAATCTGAGGGCGAAATGGTAATTGAGATGAAATATATGTGGTAGTGGTGATATTATTGGATTAAAGAATGAACATGCCAATAAATGATTTTTAATACTCTTGTTAATTTATTATATTTATTACATTAAGGAGAATTATAAAACTACACCTTTTGAATTACATTTCACAAAACTACACCATTTCCAAAATATTTCACAAAACTACATCTAAACACTCAAAATTAAATCTAAATAAACCCTACCCAAACAATCATACCCCCTTAATATTATACCCTAAACACTAATTAGCGAATCCAAATGAAAATATTTTAATTTTGGTAATTTTTCAAATGGTAAATCAAGCTTTTAAACTTTTGAGAGGTGTAAACTTGTGAAAATATTGAATTATGTATAGTTTGTGAAAGGAGGGTTGAAAGGGTGTAGTTTTGTGAATTTCTCTTACATTAATGATCAATTTAATTTGGATATAATCTTTCGACCTCATATGTAAAATCAAATTTTATTCAAACTTTTTACTATACCGTTTTGGGTAATGATTTTTGTGGTAGGTATATATTTTTTCCTAGCTACCTTAAGAATCTAGACAACACACTTACACATTATTGATTACAAACAAAAGTAATTTCATCATTTTTGTTTTGTACAAAACAGAACTTACCAAACAAAAGTTGTCACGCAAGAATATTTACAATTTTTTTAAAAAAAATAGAAAGCATGAGTAAACTTGATATTGTAATGTTACTAAATTAGGATTTTGTATTACAAAAACGTATTTGACGTTTCTGTGTTATGGACCATTTACTTACTATTTTTTTAGGTGAAGTGAATTCAAATTTAGTAGGAAAGCCCCACAATGTTGGACTCTTTTAACATTTTTCTATGTATAGAAATAATGCAATTTAAAATGATTCCAAAATCTAAAACCAATAATACGAAGTTTACTTAGTGGATATGATATGGATATTTTGAACTTTTATGTTTATACTTGTTTGTTTCAAAATATAAAATTCGTTGTAAATAAATAGGGAAGAACAAAGAAAACATTTTGTTTAGTTTACTGAAGTATATTAAAAACAAAATAATAACACTACACATTAATACTTAATAAGATTATTGATTCTATAATCATAAAAACAATAAAATTTTGCCTATTTGTTTTGACTATATTAATGATATTGAGTAGAAATACACTTTTTTAGTAATCAAAGGGAAAAAAACATTTTATTTCAAGTTTTTTTAACACTATTACTAAAAGCAAATTGTCTTTTCCGATGTGCCGGTGGCCAATGACCATGTCAAAATAAGTCAACGAAACTAAGCATTAATAAATAAACAGGCGTCATGTTGTTAACGGTGTAACCGTACACGTTAGCATTTTTTTATTTTTAATTATAAATTTCATTTATCTTTTCGGCAAGTGGTCTTTGCCTATTGGCAGACATAAATCTACGTGAAACAGGTAACACCACCACACCTATGATCGATTATTAGCGCCTATTACAATGTAAAAATGACTAATGGGCTAACAATTTGTGGCTCATGTTAAAAAAAAAATTCATTATCTTTTCGGTTTCATTTTCGTCACTGTATATAACTCGGATGCACTATTATTTCAACTTTGACCCCCCACTATTAAAATAGTCACAAAATTCTTCAAAAGTTATATGTTTTAAAACATAGCTTTTGAAATCCTACCAAAAACCTATGTCGCAATGTATTTGCATAGACTCGTAATTAAACTTTTAAAAGATAGCACTATATTAAATATATAAAACTATACTTTATATCATTGTGATTATTACCATAATCATGTAATATTCATTTATATTAAATTTTACTAGTTCAAACACATGTAATTGTTCGGACTTACCGGAGAGGTTTTAACGCAACAGAACATGAAACATTTGCTGAATTTTGGAGCCATTATTATTATAAACTGTCTCTCTTTCTGTTTCTTCTCCTAACAATCTGTCCAGATACGTATTGAAACTATTATTAATTGTTTCATATATTTTGAATAAACTAGAGAAAACATCTTGCTGTATTATTGACTATACATTATTGATATGATCAAGTCGTCGTTAATTATTTATTGCCTATAACAGATAGATTATATATATATGCGGAATGGTTCTCTGTTTTTTCTTTGTTCCATATTTAAATATGTTATATGTATATACAATATACATATAATTTGCAAGTTTTTTAAAGAACAACAAGCTGGCTTTTCACATGTGACGAAGGGTCCATGACTCATTTTTGTTTACATTTTAATCACATTAATCTACTTTGGGAAAACAAATGGTCAACAATTTTGAGAGATTTTAATTTCAAACAAACATCATATACATACGTTCATTTTAAGTTTTCAAATATAAAAAAATAATAATGAAATTGACTTGGTAATCACTAAATTAGTAAGATTAAGTAAAAATAAAGATAATAAAAATTAATGTGAAATTAAAATACCTAAGGGTTAGTGATGAAGAAGAAAGACTTGGTAATGCTCTTTTGTTGTGGCCAAATGTTATAGTAGCTTCTTGAAAACCTCAATGGACGAAGATGATAATGTACAAAATTTTGGGAATTGAAATTTTTTTAAAATGCCCCCCTAAAAAATAATACGTGGTTTATTTGTTAAAAATACAATATAGTTTGGATATATGTGTATTGGATATTCGATGTTTTAAGGAATTATGACGACCGTTCAAGTAATGTAGGGGACACTCTTGGGGATAGAGAAAGCGATTGGTGAGTAAGGCAGAGCTTCTTCTTCTTCTTCTATTTTAATTTAATTTAATTTTATACGTTTTACTTATCTAGTAAAAATCACAACTATATTTAAGTTATGTGTTTAATTATTTTTGACTCAAATTAAGGTCTCTATATTAATATAACTGCATATATTGTTATTTAAACTTATTAGAAGATTTAACTAAATTTATAGCACAAGAAAATATCATAATGTTTTCCCTAATTTTTGTTTATTTGCAATTGATAATTTTTTAATGTTTTAAATATAGTAAACATGAAAAACTATCCCAAAATGAAATTTTGCTTTAGTTTACATAGTATAAATTAAATCTCTATTACATAAAACGCGTTTAGTGGGTCGGCATGGAAAGTTTAACCCCATTAAACCATGCTTAGGCCCAACTTGTTAATCAAAGGCCACTTATTCTAAATATTTTAATGGGCTTCTTATATTCATACGCCATAATCACATTTTTTTGTTTTGCTATAATTGTAGTCTTTTTTGGATAGGACACTATTTTGAGTTTGGTATGTTTAGTGTTGTCACTTGTCGCTATCAATAAAATGTTAAGATATATACTAATAATTAATTAACTGTCGGTAGACAATATTCAATCAATGAATTTAAAGAATAAAAAATGTACAAACTAAGCTATCAAAATTTAATGTCCCTAAAACTGCCTCCACGCTAATGAAAATACTTATATTGTTTAGTGTACTAGTGTAGACATCTCCCTAGAAAGTAGAAATATTTTTACATGATGTTGAAGATAGTTACAAATTCATCCATTTTATAATAGTAAATTGGAAAAAAAATCAACATCAAACTCTAAAATAGAATTAAAAAAATAGAATTGTACATTGAATGCTCTTATAAACTACTCTCGTTTTTTAAAGTAGAATTTTTAGAAAAAAATCACAAATTAATAAATTCTTTAAAACTACTTTTATAACCTCGTTGATTATTGATATTACGATTGATAAAATAGAAATGTTGATATTATGATTGATAAAATATAAAATAAATACATATTAAAAAAATATGCGTCAATTATTTTAGAAAATTTACATTTCAAAACAAATTTTTTCTAGAGAATCATATACTAAAAACGGAGGGAGTATCATTTTGGTTATCTGTTTTAGACTTAATTAAAGAGGAATTCACAAAACTACACACTTTCAATTCATCCTTCACAAAACTACACATAATTTATTTTTTTTACATATTTACACCATTTCCAAATTTTAAAAATTTGATTTACTTTTTTAAAAATTACCAAAATTAAAATATTTTCATTTGAATTCGTTAATTAGTGTTTAAATTAGTGTTTAAGATATAATATTAAAAAGATAGGATTATGTGGATATGATTTATTTGTATTTAATTTTAAATATTTATATGTAGTTTTGTAAAGTATTTTTGAAATGATATAATTTTGTGAAATGTAATTCAAATTGTATAGTTACGTAATTCTCCCTTGATTAAATTGGTCTCTGGTTGTAGTAGATGAATTTCTAACCATATGGTGCTTTAGTTTACATTCACACAAAAATACATCAAAAAGATACAAAGTGAATAAAAAACATCAATAAGGAAAGTTTTTTTTCACTTTTACTTACAAAAAAGAAGATTATATATAAATATAATACAACCAAAGTTAAAACCAAAAAATGTTAAATTACAATACACAAAGGCAAATTAATACTATAGTTTTGTCATTAAAAAAAATTAACCATTTTATAATTTTTAAAAATTAAAAAAAGAAAAGTTTAATAAGGATGAACATTTCTGGTAAGACCATTAACATTAGTAAAGAATCCGACATGTTTGTACGGAAGATAAGATCTTCTTCTTCCTTCTTCTCTTATCGCTCTGTTTCTCATATACAACTTCTCATGCGCCGATCTCTTCTTCTTCTCCGATTTCACTTTCTCCAACAATCTCTTCCCTCCTCCCAATTTCGCCGCCGCAGAAGAAGACGGCGAAGACGACGGAGTCTGGTTCTTGTCGTTGTTTAAAAACACAAAAGCGTCTTTACCGTCGCTATTACTTCTCAAAACCAAATCTTTAAACCTCCACAGCTTCGAAAAACCCGTAGAATTGCTTTTCCGACAAGTCTCCGGCGAAGCTTCCTCCACCGTTTTTCCCGACCAAGAACAGAACGGACCCATCGGCTCTGTTTCTTCCTCCTCCGCCGCCGTAGACGATGACGTGGCGGTGGTTGTTTCTTCGGTTTCGACGAAAAGCTTCTTGAGAGGAGAACGGAGAGATTTCTCCTCCGGTTCAAAGAGTATATTCCGGTTAAAGAGAGGATAAACCGGTCGGATCTGACCGTCTTCGAAAGCTTCCTCTGCGCTTATCGGCGAATTCTCTCCGTTCACACCTGCGAAAGAAAACTCTTCTTCTTCTTCTTCTTCTTCTTCTTCTTCTTCTTGATTTTCTTGATTTAGCCAAGATTTGTCAAGATTGTGTTTGTTATCTTCTACTTCTTCTTCTCTAAATTTTAACTTTGACTCAAAATCGTCGTTTAGTTTGCTGTAAATATCGGCGAATCTTTCTTTTCCGGCGAGTTTTGACGACGGAGAGGGAGGATAAGAAACGACTTGCATCTTTTATTTATTTATTGTTAAATTAGATCCAAAAAAACATACACACAGAAAGCTTTTTTCTTTTTCTATTGAGAGAGAGAGAGAGAGTATTGAAGAGGTTTGATAAAAATAGATGAAGTTTATCTCTCTCTTTTATATATAGTTTGTATATTTTAGTTTAGCTATCTTTTATTTATTTTTTTATTTTTGTCTTTTATGATAAATTGTTTTCCAAAAAAGAAACTTAAAGATAATTGCCAAACATCGTCGTTCATTGGTCAAAATTCAAGGCTCAACTTGATTTTCTTTTTTTTGTTGGTCCACTCTAATTTTCTGAAATTAATTATTATCAGTATATAAGAAAACAAAATCTACATAAGTCAATATAGTAAAATATTGCGTTGACTGCATTTGGATTCTAGAACCAAAATTAACATAACGTGACTTTATAAAATTAGATCCAATTTTAGATTTATTTGCAATAAATTATAAAGTATTCAACAATAAGTTTTGTTGACCAAGAGAAAAAAAAAACTAAACAAAGAATACACAGAGCGTGTGATAGGTTATGAATAAGCAGAAAAACTCAAAAAATGGTGACCGTGAAAGGGTAGAAAAGTAATTTCAACTTGTTCGAGAAGCAAATCTCTTTAACTTGTTCAATGTCCTGACATGTGTAGTGACGTGGAAGGTGGCTTGACGTTCACGTGTTGACTTTCACATAAAATCTATGAGAAGCTTCACTTCTGGTTTTCTTGTGTATTTTGTGAGATTTGACCAACAGATTTTTACATTTTGTGAACGTTGACCAAACGTTGCTATGGTCAACGCGATTAGTAGACACTTTTAATATTCGAATAATCCAAAAAATAAACACTTAAAAATCAATATAATTTTATAGAAAACATTTACGAGCAGCTAAACTTTGTATGATAAATAAAAAATCTAGAACAGTTAATTAATCATTCGTAACCTATAGATTCAAATCAACATTTCATATTTCAAGAAAAGTCACTAGCCCACAGTAAATATGTTTTTTTTTATATCCACAAGTGATACGTAACATTTTGTATCTTCATATTTGTAAGAATTAATTTACATGCACAAATAAAAATTTACTTTCAAAATTTAATAATTTAATTCAGTCTCATTACTTTTTTTAGCTTATGATTTTTGGTTGGTCCATCGGGTAATTCGGATTCAAAGAAAGTTGTGACAATTTACTTAATAGATCCACAAAGGACTTATATCACATTTTAATTATTATGATCATATCTTGTTGCTATGAAGCCAATGTAACATCATGAGAATATTACGAAAAAAACAAAAATATATGAAGTTACTAGCTAGTATTGTCGGCTAAAAAGTCATGATGCAATGTAATTATCCGATCAAATTCGCCACGCGTTTGGTCACTAAGTAGCCACATACACAATTACACACCAACCTAACCGACCAAAAGAGTTATGAGATATGAAGTGGCAAGTGTATCATAATTCATAAATGTTATGTAAAATAGTCGATATGGGTTCGTAGGTCGCTCACCAATACACATTCTCAATCACTATATTACTATTAGTATTAAAATAAGTTAATCAATAGCATATTATAGTGTATTGGTGATGTTTTACTACTATTCGTTAGTAAATGGTACGTGTTATTTCATAAATCACAAAATCTCGTTTACAAGAATCAAGTGGCAAGTGTTAATTAGGCATTGTATCTAATTATATTAAGTGTCCCTTATATTAATCCTATATAATATAAGTAGTTTAAGAGTACCCTACAAAAAAAAAGACGAAGAAAGTTTCAAATATGGTAAAGAACGTTTAAGTCCAAATTTAGACATGGTTGCTTCATAATCTAGAAGAAGGTAGGTAGAATGTGGACATCGAAGTTTTAATGTCAAAATCTTATTTAGAAAATATATTATTATTCACGCGTTTTTCGCAATCCGTGGGTCCCAAGAGATGATGCTAAATTGTTGATAATCTAAGTTTACACAACAAATAGTTTTTTTTTATGTATACATACTAATGAAAAGTTCGAGTTCGTTGAAATGATAAAACTAAATTTATTTATTTTCATTTGAATAAATGATTGGTCTATTTTTTGGTCGGATCATGATTAAAAGGTTGATATGGTAAGATGTATATCAAATTAAGATTTTGACTACTAATCTAATTTCAAATTAGCTTAAATATATAGTCTTTGAAGTTTTTTATATAAATTCTTGTATCAATATTTCTTGTTTTTGTTTGACAAAAAGAAATATTTCTTGTTTATATAGGAATCTATTTGTGTAATCTCTTCATAAATACTCTGAATTTGACTTTGATTTTGTCAACAATTTTATCAAAGGAGCTCTACTCTCCAATAAAGGCCATTTAAAGAATGTTTCTTTGGTTCTTGATTCATGACATGAAACACATCCTTTGTCTCTAACAGCCTATACAAAAGAGTGGGCCAAAATTATCATATGTTGTTGTTAAATTAATCGTATATACCAAATGAGTTTAAGCCTAATAGTTTTTAGATCATTCTAAACTTGTTTAAAGTTACTAATTCAAATCCTTTTTTAGAAGAATGATTAACACATAAAACATAGTATTACGTACCAAAAGTTATCTGACTCCAAGTATAGACTACTTATAGTTAATTAGTAGCTTTAATTAATTCCATTTCCATGTAATAAGGTTAAGGCTAATTAAGGCAAGGCAACAACACGTGTGTAAGAAGAAAATAATAAATTATAAATTCCCCTAAAAGGAGTGGAGACTTGGTTTGCAAGTGGATAACTTCAAAATTTTGATGAAAAAATAGTTTTTTTGAATCAAAAATTAATATTCTGTTCACAAAAAAATAATTCCCCCAAAACACAAAAGTTTCTTACATAAGAAAGTCTCTTTAAATTAAAGTTTATATATTAATCATTAAATAGATTTCTGTTTAGTAATTTGAGAACTCTATCCTTATATTATTTGCAAAACAATATAGAAAAAAAAAGAATATACAAGAGTTTAGTTTTCGCATTTAGACAAAGTTAAAATTGTCTTGTCTTAATAAAAAATAGTAAAAGTAAACTATACTTATAGTTATGCCATTTATGATTTAACACTTCTTAAAACCCTAAACCAGAAATAGAGGACAACCAAATTAAATGTTTAAAATGAGAGAAATCCGTTATTTCACTAATCATTTCCTCAAAAGAGAATAACATAATTAATAATGTGACAAAAAAAAGAATAAAATAAAAAAAAGAATCCAAAGGGACAAAAAGAGAGGATCTAATTAAATATCGGATTAGATTTTTACTAAATCAAGAAGCCATTAGAGAGAAAAGTTCTCACATTAACAAAACTTGTTCTAACATTTGCAGAAAAATCTCCAACGATTCTTTCTTTCTTTCTTTCTCATGGTGGATAGTTTCAAATCTCACTTTCTCACCATCTTCTTCTTCTTCTTCATCATCATCACGAGATCCTCGTCTCCTTCTACACTTTTCTCTTAGCTTCACATTCTCTCTCTCTCTCTCTCTCTCTAGGAAATGGCTGGTTCGTCGAAGAGGTTTCCTCTATACGCTAAAGACTATGAGCTTTTCGAAGAGGTAGGAGAAGGCGTTAGCGCCACTGTGTACAGAGCTCGTTGCATCGCTTTAAACGAGAATGTTGCTATCAAAATCATGGATCTCGAAAAATGCAGAAACGATTTGGTATATATATATATATATATATTCTTATATATGTTTAAAATCGTTTCTTTTTTGGTTTTCTTGAAACGGTTATTGTTTTCATTGCCTTGCAGGAGACGATACGCAAAGAAGTTCATATAATGAGTTTGATAGATCATGACAATCTTTTGAAAGCGCATTGCTCTTTTATAGACCGTAGTAGTTTGTGGATTGTAATGCCTTATATGTCGGGTGGATCGTGTTTCCACCTGATGAAATCCGTGTATCCGGAAGGACTTGAGCAGCCTATCATCGCTACTTTGTTGAGGGAAGTGCTTAAAGCTCTTATCTATCTTCATAGGCAAGGACACATTCATAGAGATGTTAAGGTACTTTTTTGGTTTTTATATCTTTGTTTTTGAATAATAGAGAATTGTTTTTTTTTTTGTTTGTTTTGTGAATAATTTACAATGGTGATTTTCTTCTCTAGGCTGGGAACATTTTGGTTCATTCGAGAGGCGTAGTGAAACTCGGAGACTTTGGAGTTTCGGCTTGTATGTTTGATAGCGGGGAAAGGATGCGTACAAGGAATACATTCGTTGGAACTCCTTGTTGGTGCGTGCTTAGTTCGGTTTAGAGTCCTAAAATATGCTTTTGTTAGATGTTTCATAGGTTTTTGAAACTTGTACAAAGATCATTTGAGACACTTATAAACACTCATGGTGCATGAAACCTGGTTTAAAGTCCTAGAATATGCGTTGTTAGAAGTTTCATAAATTCGTGAAACTTGTACAAAAGATCATTGAGTCCCTTATATTCGCTCATGTTGCATGAAACTTGATTCAAAGTCCTAGAAGTTTTACAAGTTTTGTGCTTTTTTAAGCTTAAATGGAATTTTTTGGCTTCTACAGGATGGCACCTGAAGTTATGCAACAAGTAGACGGATATGATTTCAAGTATGTACGCGGTTTTATAGTCTATATGTACAACAATCGCGTAGGTTATTGACTTTTAGATTTTTCTGTTCGATCGGTATAATAGGGCGGATATATGGTCGTTTGGTATAACTGCACTTGAGCTTGCTCATGGTCATGCCCCATTTTCAAAATATCCACCTATGAAAGTAAGTCCTAAGTGTATGAAAAGTTCATATGTTGTTCACACACTTACGATATATCCTACATTGTGTTCAGGTGCTACTAATGACCTTACAAAATGCTCCTCCTCGTCTTGACTACGACAGAGACAAGAAATTCTCAAAGGTTAGTGAGATTAAAATGATATTACAACTTTACAGAAGTTGGTTTTGTTTTTGTTTCTTTCACTTAGAGAGGAAATGTATGTGTCGTGTTCGCAGTCGTTTAGAGAGTTAATCGCATCGTGCTTAGTTAAAGATCCAAAAAAGCGTCCAACAGCGGCAAAACTTCTGAAACACAGGTTCTTCAAACATGCTCGGTCTAAAGATTATTTGTCGCGTAAAATCCTTCATGGTCTTTCTCCACTCGGCGAACGTTTTAAAAAGCTGAAGGTGACTTGAATTAATGAGTTTCCCTTTATCTGTTAATGGAAACTAGAATCTGATTTTTCTTATGTTTGGCTCTAAAAAGGAGGCAGAGGCAGAGTTGTTTAAAGGCATAAATGGCGACAAAGAACAACTATCGCAGGTATATGCTTATGTTGCATGTACAAAGATAACTAACATCTCCTAACCCTTTTTTGTATGTGAAGCCATAATCCATATGTTAATAATGGTTTGTAATCTACGAAATTTAGAATCCGATATTGCATTTTTATCCAGCACGAGTATATGCGAGGAATTAGTGCTTGGAATTTTGATCTTGAAGACTTGAGGAAGCAGTCATCACTTGTAAGTAAGGTCATAATCTTTTAGAGTATACATAAAAACTAGTTTTGTTCCACACACACACACTCTTAATGCTTAAGTGTTCTTCTGCTATCAGAATCCAGATAATGAAATGTGCAGTCCAGAGAAAGGAGATATAGATGTTGGGCTTGATGCACCCAAAAGAAACCCAATGATGCAAAGGTCAAAGACCATGTCTTTGGAAATGTTCAAAATCTCAAATAAAGTAAGTGCCTTTCCTCCTATAAATGCATATCTCTCTGTGTGTGTGTGTGTCTGTTTTGCGATATCCTGGTCCAACTTTCAGGATTTGATGAGTGCGAGTAATAGTATAACTATCGGTGCGTTACTTCCTTCATTTCGTCGCAAGTTTCTCCCGGCTATTGGGTACTATACATTTCTTCTTCTCTACACATTAGTAGATCATAATATGACTATTTAGACAACTTTCCCTTTATGATATGTTTTTGTTTTGTTGTGTCTTAGTTTTGAACATAGTCATGACTATATGAATATAAAAACAAGTATTCCTACTTGATTTCTCGCTATTTTCTCTTAATACAACTTTTGAAGTAAACTTATTAATTGGAGGCAGATATCAAGTCGGCATTGCTTCTGACGAAAGCAATGCTTGTTGTTCGAGCGAAAGAGCCGCAGAGACGTCGTTCGCTCTCGAAGAGCCGCGTCAAGTAGAATCACTAGCCGATGATACCAAACAATCGATCTCTCTTGAAGAGAAACATCGAGAAAAACCGTTAGGAGACACCAAGCAAACGGAAGAAACAGTTAGTCCTGTGAACACAACACCGTCTTTCACAGATACAGAGATACTCCCACTGTTACAGAGTCTTCTGGTCCAAAATGACATTCAAAGGGTAATGTTGTCTTTGTTCCAAGGTTGCTTCTTGTCTATATACTCTCTCTTGAAACGTTTGTTTGGATTCTGACATGAAAATATGTTTTATTGGCAGGAGAAAGTAAACAGATTAATTAGATTCTTTGATCGAACCGCAGGTAATGTCTCTCGTCTATAAGCACATTCTGTTTTCTTATTTCAAAGAGTAACAAGTTTTGATGACATTGGTCTTGATTTGTACAGAAACTGAGTATCCGATGTCCAAAACCGAAGGATCGCAGGTATGTTACATAAAAAATATGTCGATATCTTAGAGCAAACACAAGTATCGGCACTTAGGGAAGCATTTTTGGTCTTTGTGCTTATTATTATTGTGGGCCCCACGGGTTAGAACCATTTCTGACCCGATAATCATGGCCTTATGTACTTAAAAAGCGCGATAAACTAAGAGATTGAAAACTCACAGATATATCCAACAAGGGAGAGAGAATTACAATCTCAGGTTAATTTTTTGGAGCAAAGGTAATGAAACAACGTAACTTCTTCCATTTTCTTCTTTTTTTTCGGATTAAGATATGATTAGTTAAGATGAAATATTAAGGTTTGTTTTTATGAGTTTTTTTCAGTGTTGAGATTCTTGTAGAGGAATTGAAAAGAAGGAAAGAAATAAATGACCAGGTAATAGAATCAAAACTACAAATCACACAAAGAAAATTGATATTTAATAATTTATAGATCATTTAATATATGTAGTATATAATTAAAATGTTTAATCAAATTTGCAGCTAGAACAAAAGCTAACTAGCAGCAACATCAACAAAATCATCCCTTAAGACTATTCTTTTGTGTATTTATTAGTTTATTATATAGTAAGTGAGATTAAATTGTTACTTGACATTTATCTTGTGTTGATTCATTTTCTTGATGAAAGACCAAAACAACAATTAATTCATGGGTTTTTATGGGATCAAACAAGATTATAACATTATATAAATGTTTTTTGTTAAACAAATGAATATATGTGGTAAAAAAAAGCAATGCATTCAATCATCAATCAAGTTTTATTCACATTAAAATACACATAAAACAATATAACAAAAATATTATTCTAGCAAGGTTTTAAGTACAATACATCACAAAGTTCATATAATTCACCCAAACACAATACACAAAAAAAAAACAATCTCAATGCAATGTGATTCTCCCTCATTATGTCTGCGTAAAGAGCAAACACAAGTAGAAGAAAATAAGTATTGTAGAATAAAAAAAAATAAACCGCGATTTTGTTAGATTTTGTGTGTTTGAAGAATGTGTTACCTTAGTGATTATGTTTTTGGATAACCATTCAAGACCTTCATATAGTCCTTCACCTGAAGTGGCACATGTGCTCTGAATATACCTATTTAGATTACCAAATAAAAACATTACATCAATAGCTAATAAAAAATAGAAAGAAAATGATCAAAAGTTTCTAGGCCAAAAATATCGTCACAAGTTTTCGGAAACCAGACTTTTATTATGTGACACGTTTAATTTTAATTACCAATGTCGCTGACGAAGTGAACTAAGGCCAAGCTTATCAGTGATTTCAGCCGCGTTCATCGCATTAGGAAGATCTTGTTTGTTAGCAAACACAAGCAATACCGCGCCACGCAACTCATCCTATACAAGAAAGCCAAGTTTGTGAGTATTATTACAAGACTTGTTTGAAAATCAAGAAAATCTTTAGGACTAATCATAGAAATCATATAGTAACATTTGTTATAGAGACCTCATTAAGCATTTTGTGAAGCTCATCTCTAGCCTCGACGACTCGATCTCTGTCGTTACTGTCGACAACAAAGATAAGACCTTGTGTGTTCTGAAAATAGTATTTCCACAATGGACGAAGCTGGAAAAACAAAAAAAAAAAAAAGCCAAAAAGTGTTAGTTTTTATTTATTTATTTTGATTAAAATTTTGATCAAACAAATTAAGTTATAATTTACCTTGTCTTGACCACCAACATCCCACACTGTGAAATTAATGTTCTTGTATTCAACAGCTTCTACATTGAAACCTGTCCATATATAGTTTTTATTTGTTGTTGTTTATTAATTACAATATTCAAAATTAGTATAATTAACCAAACTAGTATTATAATTACCAATAGTGGGGATTGTTGTGACAATTTCTCCAAGTTTGAGTTTGTACAAAATAGTTGTCTTACCAGCTGCATCAAGACCAACCATTAGTATCCTCATCTCTTTTTTCGCGAAAATTTGGCTAAATAGCTTCGCGAAACCCAAACCCATCTTGCTTTGTTGCACTTAGAACCGGTCCTGAATATGTTATTAAGGCTACAAGTTCAAGAAAAATCAATTTTAAGACCAAGTCATTAGTGAAAATTTTAATACAATTTTTTTAGACCGGTTCTGAGACCAAGTCATTATGTTCTACATAACCTCAAAAGAACACAAAATAAACGTGCAATCAAATCCGTAGCAAATCACAAATAGTTGTACACAAAAACAATATAGTCTAAAAATTAAAGAAAAAAACATACCTATGAAGTTGTGATTAATAAAAGAGAAAGAGACCAAAATAATTTGAAATGTAGAGAGAAGAAAGCTTGTATTAAACGGTTAAATGGTTGAAGTTGAATTTTTATAATGGAGAAATTCTATGAAAGTTACGAAAATACCCTTACGAAATCTCTATCATCGAGCCAATAATTAACTTACACGTCAACAATAACATTTTCCTTAAAAATACGTTGGCCAAGCAATAAGAAAATGCCAAGTCATAATATTTTCAAAGTTTGGTTCGATTTTTTATTTTGACTCAGATTTACTTTTCATTATGGGCCTTGAGAGATTGTAAAGGCCCATTACAAGTAACTTCTTTTACCTCTCTCGAACCCTTTCGACAAAAGTTATAATATAATTATTTTAAAAATTAAAAAAAAACATCAGTATCCAATTAAATAATTTTTTTTTTCCAGAAAAAAATAAAACCGACAAAAGAGAGAGTTCTCAAAATCTAGTTTTTTTTTTGCATTCACAGAATCTTAACGATTTTTATTTTTTTTTGATAAAATATCTTAACGATTCTTGTCTCATTTCTTTTTTAATATTCTTGTTTTACTTTATTTTATTTTTATTTTCATCACAATCTAATTAAGTAAAGAATCTGTCTCTTGCTTTCACTGCCCTCTCTCTCTTTGATTTCAAATCCGTGATGTCTCTTCATGTGTTTCTCGCCTCTCCTTTTTCTCTCACAACATAAAACTTTAAAATCAAATTATTATTAATTTTTTTTGTTTTTTTTAAAGAAAATCGGAAGTTACAGAGAGGGTTTCTTGTTGTTGATGATGATCAAGAATGTGTTTAATCATATTGATTTATCAAGTTTCATTACAGGATCAACAGAACATACTTGGACACCAAAATTGTCTACAGAGACAAACATACCAAGTTACTGGCTTAACTGGAGATTCTTCCTCTGTGCAATCTTTGTCTTAACCTCTCTGTTCTTATCTTCTTTCTTGATTTGGAGATACGAAGGACATGGCAAACGCAAGAAACGTGGAGAAGAAGTAAGTGTTGATGTTCATAGTGGAGAAGAGATTATTATTATTACAGGAGTTGTGTATGATGAAGAAACATGGAAGACTTGTTGTTGTTCGATTCATGAGAATTGGTTGTTAGGTTTTCGAGTTTTCGGATTTGTTGTGCTTCTTGGACTTATCTTTGGTAATGCTATTAATGATGGTACTGGCATTTTCATCTTCTACACACAGTGAGTTTAATTTACTTCAACATTGTTTGTTTATTTGATTAAAACCGCGAAAAAAAAGACAAGACATATAACATTGGTTTGTTTGTTTGTTTTTTTTGTGTTAGATGGACTTTTACATTGGTCACAATCTACTTTGGGGTATGGCTTTTCTTCAACTTCTCATATGGTATTATAATATCTATTTACACATATTCTTTATTAGTTTGTTTTTGTGTATAAACTATATATATAAGGCTTTGAATGGTTGTGTAATCTACTAGACAAGTAGTAAAATTTCGGTTAATTGCATATTAGCATAGTGGTTTTTGGTTCGGACTACACAACTATTCAAAGCCTAAATGTTAGCTTAGACTTGTTTATCGGTTTTTCAATGTGTTTTCTTATGGATTCTAAGTGTTCAATGAGTAAAATATCGAGTTTTTACAGAATCTGAATTGTACTTGTTGTAATGTAGCTTGCAGCTTTGGTGTCTATAAACAGATTTAGATCTATTGATAATGGTCGGAACATAGCGAACACGTTCGACGAAGAGCAAGGATCATATAGACCTCCTCCAGGAGACTATTCGAATGTGCTTAAACCTACTAACAGACACGAGAGACAGGACATGACTACACGTAGGGTCGCGGCTACATTGGGTTACATTCATCAGATTCTTTTCCAAGTATACTAATTAGTTTTAAAAATGTCATTACACGTTTTGGCTCTTCCCTTCATATGTTTTCTCTCTCTTTGTCCTAAACAAATGTTATTTGATATTTTTTCAGACTTGTGCAGGAGCTGTATTGCTTACTGATGGTGTGTTTTGGTTTATTATCTATCCTTTTCTCACGTCGAAAGACTTCAATCTCGATTTTGTAAGTTTTAAATGGGTCATGGAAACATTTGTTTTTTTTCGGTTTTCCTTTATATTCTTTAGGCTTATAATTTGATTTCAAATGTTTATGTAATGTAATGTAGTTCATTGTGGTTATGCACACGGTCAACGCTGTATTCCTCCTCGGCGAAACTCTTTTAAACTCTCTGGTGAGTTTGTATATGATTAGTCAACATTTAAAAACATGATTATTATAAGTTGATATTGATGATGCTAAATTATGATGGTTTCTATGTTTTTCAGCGATTCCCGTTGTTTAGAATTGCGTATTTTGTGGCGTGGACCGGTGTATTCGTGTTGTTCCAATGGATTGTTCATGCTTGTGTCTCCTTTTGGTAACATTCATGGCTCTATTATATCTTTAAAAATTATTAATTATATGAAGAGATTAGTATTATAACATGTTGTTTGTGTAGGTGGCCTTACCCTTTCTTGGATTTGTCATCATCCTCTGCCCCTTTATGGTAAAGATTAAACTCCTCCCGGTTCTAAATATCTAATTTTGGATATGGTTCTTAGACCATCTTTATCAGACAAACCACAAAATTTCTTAACTATTCATTGGAACTCATAAACAGTTGGTATTAAAAAAAAGAAAAATAAAATAATTAAAAACGCATCAATCATAGATCGCCACGTATCCAAAGGGCAATTCAGATCTTAAATAGGAAATATAAGATCCAGATCTTAACTATTTAATGGGCCCACCTGCTAAAATCTCTTTAAAAAACACCAATGGATATACTCTAGAGAGTGAATGTGATTGTTTATTGTGATAGGGACTTAAAAGACTCAAATAGTAATAGTTTAATACATGTTTTAGGTATGGGGCTGTTGGTTTGATGCACATACCATGCTTTGGGATCTTTGCTTTGATTGTGAAGTTGAAGTATTTGTGTCTCTCACAAGGATAGTAATTGATGACAAAAGGTCATATATAGTGAAACGGTTTATTATTATGTCTTGAACAGAGTTTTAAGTAAAAGTTACATATTTTTATGTAGAGGTACATGTTAATTTCTGTATCAATATTTTTTTGTAAATTGAATAAAAAAGATCTATAAGAACATAATAATAATTCACTTAGCTGTATTTTGGAGGGGGTCAAAACAAATACAATGTTTTTATTTTTTTGTGCCTCATTTGTTTTTGTTTTTTCATAAAGGGTTTTTTGTGCCTCTTTTGTTTTGATAAAAGGTTATACAAAGAATGAGAAACAAAAGTTTTACGAGCAACGTAGAAACCCACAAAATTTTTTAACTATTTAGTGGCCCACGAAAAGTATACTTAAAAAATATAAATTCCAGATTTTTAACTATTTAATGGGCCCCAAATGCTAATATCCTCTAAAATACACCATCCATTGAATGTGGTCTTATGTTTAAGTTGCAAAGTAAGCCCAATAATGGAACACATTTAAAAAGAACATTTCAAAAGAAGTAGAACCAAACTGAAATCAAGCCTTAAAATTCATAGATGAAATAGATCCTACAGTGAATTTAAAAGTACTTTGATATCGCAGATTTCTCCGATTTCTTCACCAGAGATAGATAATGAAAAGTTTTTATTCTCTTTTCCCATCGCCAAGACCTTAAATAACCAAATAACTATATTTGATATGCCTCTCTAATTCACCGGTGATAAATTATTTAATCTCCTTTCCATAAAATTACTTACTAAAAATATCAATTTTGTATTACCATAGAAAAATTCATATAAATAACCAATCTCCCTCTCTTCGTTCAAATAATCAACAACCGGTGTTCAAACACCACAATTTTAAAATCTCACACATCAAAAAAGTGTTTATGTATAACATATATACAAAGATATATAAAATGTCTATAAATCTCCATCTTGCGATGGTGGTTCTCCTCCTTATCCTCACGGCCAGCCAAAACAACGTAACAATGGCTCGCCGCGTGAAAAATGGTGGTGGACGCGATCCATGCTCCGTGTCGGATTTCAAAGTGTTGTGTAGATCAGTCGTAAAAGGCGAAAAGAATGTTAACGCGGCGACGGAAGTGTCCATTAGAGAGCTAATGAAAAGAACTCGCAAAGCCAAGGAAGTGGCGGCCAGTGGTCGAAAATATGGAGGAGGACTCAAAACGTGTTATTCAAATTATGACAATGCACTTGATAATTTACAAAAGGCATTGAATAACATTAAGGAGAATGATGGGTTTAGTCTTAATATTAACCTAAGTGCTTCCTTAACAAATTTTGAAACGTGTAATGATGCTATGGGAAGTGCTAAGTCGTCGAAAAATGTGTTTGCTAAATCTGTAAAAACTTTGCATGAAATGGCTGATAATTGTTTGTCTCTTTCTACCCTCGTTAAACAATGATTATGAGAAAGGAAATCTATTTGTTTTTATTTTTTCGTAGATTTATTAGCTTTTTGTTTTGTTTTTCTTTGCGAGGGTTCTCGTTTAAATCTTGTATAGTTTCAAGAGTTTTTATTTATGTGTACAAATTTAGAATGAAGGAAAAGAGAATTAATAGGCAAATTTTAAGTATTGTTTTTAGAATGTTAATTTGTTGTTTCTTCTCAAATCCTAATAATCATACAAAATATGGCTTTGATATAAATTATAATTCAATTTCAAATCCTATAATATGAAAATATTTTGGAATGAATCCAATAAAAACTCTAAGAACGATCTAATTAGACATAATGTGGACAATATTATACTAATATTGGAGTTGAATTTGAGCTTGGAAATATGAAAGCACATGGAAATATATATGATTCGTGTAATTTCTTTGTTATATATTTAAGAACTTTTAAAATGGTCAAAGTTCCATAATTTAGAATAAAATTTGAATTAAACAATAATAATAACTTTTTTTATTAAACTTAAAAGATTAAAAGCGACGACAAGTAACAAGAACAATGGCGAGTGAAGTGGAAGCACGAAACATGCAAAACCTACTCATCTTGTTCTTGTCTTTACTCTCTATTATGCGTTTTAGCTACGAAAGCTCGCTACCATGTTATAATATATTACAAATTACATAAAACAAAATTAATTAAAAGGAGAATCAAAAGTAAAGCTAATCTGCAATACATCATTGATCACTAGAATGGACAGTTTAAAGTCAAACACAATTAAATAACTTTCTCATTTTGAATATAATAATACTCTTAATCATATCGAACCTTTCCACGTGATATCACGACCCTTATAAGAAAAAAACAAACCCTAATTAATTTTTGTTAAAGACCAAATAACTGAAGTACTTTCTTTTTTTTAAAGACCATATAATTAAACTTTAATCTAATACGCAAACTTTTACAAATTTCTTTATTCGCAACGAATTATTAGATGCTTTAAACTGTGACAAAAAAAAAAATATTAGATGCTGTAAACAAAAAATATTTATTGATGCCTTTTATCATTAAGATAGTTGTCTCGTTAAAAAAGGCATTTAATCATTTTTTGTTTAAAAGCATTTATTTAATAATTTTTTTTTTTTTACATCAGCATTTATTTAATAATTCAGTTTGCGTTATTTGATCAATTTTAACTATTGATGATCATAGTTTAGAAACGTCGATTCCAAATTTTGAAATATTGATTCTGAATTTATAAAAAATATATATACTTATTCTATTTAAATTGATTTGAATACTCCTTGCAAAAGTTAACCCAAAAATAGTTGATAAACTTCATAGATAAACATTGGACACTATTTGTAATTCTAAGCCTATCACGTCCACATACTTTTATTTGTTGGAGTGAATGTGAGCCGATAAGACTTTATACTAATATTTACTACTCATTAAATATATTTTCTTGTAGGGAATTCTCAAAATCGAAGGTATGAATGTTAGATAGTGTTACAATAGGTCCATCTACGAAAATGATATATATGTAATTGACAAAAATTGGTTATTTATTTTAAGTAAATGGCTTGTGACTTCATCATTATCACTAACTCCTAAGCTTTGCAACTTGGTGGTCTCACACTACCCTCACTACAAAAAAAAACAAATATCAATTGCTAATTACCTTTTCTAATTACTAATAACAAAAAATATAGCCCGACCAAAATGGCTAAGTTTTAGATGATTAATGAGTAGCTTTTAAAATGGATCATACACATTTTTGCAAGAAGTCATGAAACAAATAGTAATGTTTGAAATCTTAAGCATTAACTACCTTTGGATTTTTTTCTTCTTCTTTGAAGTTAATTCAATGAATAAGAAAGAATAAACCTAACGAAATTCAGGAAAGATCCTACAAGATTTGGCCACGCCCACTAGCAATAAATGAAGCTGATTTCGAATATGAAATTCAAGGAATAATATTTTGAAGATCTTTTTTTTGATAAAAAAAAAATCTATAAAAATTTACAAATAGTTTAAATACAAAAAATGATTAGTCACATAGATCCAAGAAAATTAAGTAAAGATGATGGAAATGGTAAATGTAGAAGCATAATTATTGGTAATCTTTTAAGCACAATTTTCTAGGTTTTATTTTATTTATTTTAATTATTTGTTTTGATTTTTTTAAAAAAATTAAAATTAAAAAAACACCAATCGCGAGCCGTCACGTGTTAGTGGGCCCGCAAATTGGGCAAAAATCGGAACCGAAATAAGAGTTTTAAGAGCATCTCCAACCCTTCTCCATTTTGGAGTAGATCTCCATTTTTGAGAAAAAATCATCTTCAACCCCACTCCATTTCCTACTCCAAAATAGAGAAAACAACTTTTTTACTCCATAATGGAGATGAACTATTTTAATTGCACAATAAGCCTTCAAAATTTATATTCATTTGTTTTGTTACTAATTTATGTTTTAAATTAAGTGTTTGTTATTAGTAAACTAAAAAATATGAAAACAATAATTTTTTTTGCAAATAAATATTTAACTAATTTTAAATTTCAAAATACAATAATAACAGAAAATAAACATAAAAACTTGATTTTTAAAATACAACAACAAGAAACCGATTTAACAAAAAAGATAAGTTAAAAATCCGGTAAGTCGCTTCCGGATCCACCAAGATCTTTAAAATATTCTCCAAATGAAGTAGAAGGTGACATTTGTTGTTCTTGTTGTTGATTTTATTAAAATAATATTATAATTTTTATTAATTTTATAGAAGATAAATAAATAAAGTTAATTTTTAAATTATAGAAGTTGGAGGCAATATTTGTAATTAATAAGAAAGTGAGAAAAAATATACTTTTTTTTTGTCAACTGAGAAAAAAATATACTTAGAATATTCTTTTATGGAGTAGAAAATGGAGAAATACATTGGAGTAAAATTCATCTTCATTTTAAAGATACTCCAAGAAAATGAAGAAATACATTGGAGATGCTCTAAAAGTGAGTCTCTTCACTTTTGTGGTAGGCCCCACATCTAAACATTCTTTTAAATCTCCCAATAATCATAGTCTAAAGACATAGATAAACGTTCTTATCGATTTTGAGAGAAATATTAGGAAGAGAGGCAAGAAGAGAAGACTTGGAGGCTTAAAAAACGTAAATTTACAATTGGAGATATGACATTCGACCTTTGTTCCTACAAATTACCCCAAACAGGAAAAATCGAGAATCGCTAGATTTACTACTCCCATCGCGTGATCGGGTCGAATATAAAAACACTGGTTCTAACTAATTCTTTTTGTTTTTCATTATGTTGTTAAATTTAAATCTTAATATGATATATGGAAAAAGTAAAATTACAATTGCATAAATGACATGCAATTTTTTCCAACAAATTATCCAAACAAGGAAAATCTCGGATCATTTAGGTTTACTGGTTCGACTACCGATTTGTGTCGAGTATGAAAACACTTATTCTAACCAATTCTTATTCATCAAGTGGGATTTAGCATAGTGGTCTTGAGTTAATGTTAAAGTGTTCAAGGTCACTAGTTCAAACCACTTGAGAAAGTGATCTACACCTTAAAGGTGGTATAATCAATGGTTGGCTCCGATACTGTGGAGCTATATGCCAAAGGTCCGAAACTTTCATGGTTTATAAAAAAACAATTTTTCTTTATTTTGTAAGAAACTAATATTGAGCTTGATTAGTTACGTTGTACCTTTGATTTTTTTTGCTGTAGGATTTAGGCTATAGATTTTTTAGCTGTAAATTTTTTGCTTTTGCTTTTAAAAAAATGAAAGCTTACTTTTTTTGCTCTAGAAAAATAGCTCCGCATAACCAAAATAAATTAAAAAGGAAATAAAGTGTCTCTGAAAATTATTTTAAAGACAAATCATAATTGATTTTTTATGTGGTTGTAAAAAAATAATTGTTTTACAGAGTTTCTGTTGAGATAACAAACTAAGTCCCACATTGGAAGTTTAGACGAGTAATGTCTAATATATAAGGAGAGTCCAACCCCAATTAATATGAGGCATTTTGGGAAGGAGTCCAATAAGTAAAACCGTGAGGGTTCGAGATATGAGCCCAAAACGGACAATATCATATTAATTAGGAGTTGGACATGGGTCTCAACAGTTCTCAACATGGTATCAGAGTCTAAGTTAAAGAAACGGACCTAGAAAAGTTGGGTGGTTCTATGTGGGAAGAACCCTCTAGATTATCTCAAGATTAAGACGGTACGACATATGTGCCACGTTTTGATAGGAGAAGCTAATGATATGTGGTCCTTAGTTTGAGGGGGATATTGTTGGGATAACAAACTAAGTCCCACATTGGAAGTTTAGACGAATAATGTCTAATATATAAGGAGAGTCTACCCCAATTAATATGAGACCTTTTGGGAAGGAGCCCAATAAGTAAAACCGTGAGAGTTCGAGATATGAACCCAAAGCGGACAATATCATATTAATTTAATTAAGAGTTGTTAATATATGTAGTTTCTAAAAACCATACCAATGACCCCATTATTTTGTTAAATATGTAGCGATCCTTTACCATTTTTTGTATTATTTTATGCAGATATTGATAATCTTCTTTATTCTTATCTTGCACCTGTTACTTTTTATTGAAAATACTTACGTATCAAATTATTTTATATTTCTATAAAAGTTCGATATTATTGACCCAAAAAAGTAGACATATGTTAAGTTTTGATATTTTCCCATTTAAAAAAAAGCAGGGCCACACCATCATTACCTTTATTTTTACTTTTTTATTTAAAAAGTTAATAAAAATAAAATATAGTATATATCGCTTTTTTTGTATAAATACACTAAAACCTACACTATTCTCTAATCATTAAACACTATTACAAATCAAAACAAAACAAAGCCAAAGAAGAATCAAGAAGACGAAGAAGATGGTGAAACAAGAAAATTCAAAGAACATCATGGCCTTATCCGATTCTAACATCAATCTTGATCAGTATGTTAATTTAATTTCATAAACTAAAAAATCACTAACCGCATTGCAATTTAATCGGCTCAAAAAAAGATTTTTACATTATTTTCCTAATTAATTGTTTTTATTGCAGTGGAGATCCAACGGCGTACGAAGAATATTGGAGAAAAATAGGTGACAGGTGTACGGTGACGATACGTGGATGTGATTTGATGAGTTATTTCAGCGACGTGAATAGTCTTTGTTGGTTTCTTGAACCGGAGCTAGAAGAAGCTATCAAGGAGTTACATGGTGTGGTCGGAAACGCAGCGACCGAGGATCGGTACGTAGTGGTCGGGACAGGTTCGACGCAGCTTTGTCAAGCAGCGGTTCACGCACTGTCTTCAATGGCTGGGACCAAACCGGTTAGTGTGGTTGCTGCTGCTCCTTATTACTCTGTAAGTACCCTTCCTCGTATCTTTCTTTTTTACTTTTTTTTTTTTTAATAATTATTATTTAAATCTTACTTTTTTGGTGCTTTTTTTGTTAAACACTTTTTTGGTGTTGACATGTTCATTTAATTTTTGATTAATTAATTTCTGAGCACTTGGAATAGTTTTTTTCAACTAATAAAATTAAAAAAATATCAGGTAATTATTATGATTTAAAATATATAGTTGAATATATATATTTTAGTTAGACTAGCGACATATTTGATTTTTTTATATAGATTATTTTGGTTTGTGTGAGATTTGAGATCAAGTACATATATCTACCTAGGGTGCTGATTTTTTGTAAAATAGTTTTTCAATTCTTGTTTTTTTTCATCATTTTTGGTACTTAAGTAATTTATAGATATTTAAATGTGGTTAAAAATTCTTAATTTTTTTCTGGTGTTACTCATGTTTTATATTCTTAATTTTTTTAAAAAAATACTAAGTAGCTTTTAATAAAAGGTTGATTTGATATTAAGATTTGGGGTCTTGTTTAGTTAAAAGCAAAATATTGGAGATCTAAAAGACACAGTGACAGACATGTTTCTCGAACACAACACAACACATCCACCAATTTTAATTTTATTTTTTAAAAAATACTTTTATAGTTTTATTTTCGAACATATACATGTATTGTGGTTTCATGTGCAAAGACATCAGTAACATGGTCATGTCCCAACTATCTTTTCTTTCACTTTTACCCAAAACCATTCTCCTCCTCCTCTTAATTATTCATCGTAAAAAGTAACTTTTTAATTATTTTACTAATAATATTTTTTTGGAAACAGACATATGTGGAGGAGAATACTTATGTTCGGTCGGGTATGTACAAATGGGAAGGTGACGCGTGGGGTTTCGACAAGAAGGGACCGTACATAGAGCTAGTGACGTCACCTAATAACCCTGATGGAACCATAAGAGAGAGTGTGGTGAACAATGAAGAAGAAGCTAAAGTGATCCATGACTTTGCTTATTACTGGCCCCACTACACTCCCATCACTCACTGTCATGATCATGACATCATGCTCTTCACTTTCTCCAAAATCACTGGCCACGCTGGGTCCCGCATCGGGTCAGTTCAAATTTATATATATATATTTAAATAAATTGAATTTAAATACATAATTACATATCATTGTTGATTATATTGTTGTAAGAGTCACATATATGTTATAGTTCGTTAAACATTTACACATAACGTATTTGAATTTAGACAATGACAATATTTTTGACTTTATGTTTTTGTATGGTTTTTAAAGTATTTTGTAAGATTATTTAATGTTTTTTTTAATTGTAATTTGTTGGATGATATAGGTGGGCATTGGTAAAGGACAAGGAAGTAGCGAAAAAGATGGTTGAATATATAACAATCAATTCAATTGGTGTGTCTAAAGAGTCACAAATCCGAACCGCTAAGATTCTCAAAGTTCTAAAGGAAACTTGTGCTAGCGAATCCGAGAATTTCTTCGAGTATGGTCGCGAAATGATGAAAAATCGATGGGAGAAGCTCCGCGAAGTTGTGAAAGAAACCGATGTTTTCTCTCTTCCTAAATACCCCGAAGCCCATTGCAACTTTTTCGATAAATCATTTGAATCTTACCCTGGTAAATTAATAACTACTATTTACGTATATTTATGTTGATTATGACTTAACATGTTTGGTGTGTGTGATTATATAGCGTTTGCTTGGCTTGGGGCAAAAGAAGAGATGGATCTTGTAAGTGAATTACGAAGACAAAAGGTTATGACAAGAGGAGGAGAACGTTGTGGTTCCGACAAGAAGCATGTCCGAATAAGTATGCTTAGTCGTGAAGATGTTTTCAATGTCTTTCTCGAGAGGCTCGCTAACATGAAAGCTCATTAAAAGCATTGACCTTTAATTAATAATTTGCATAATTAAAAAGACTAAAATAGTTAATGGTTATTAAGGGGAGAAAGCTTTACTATATAATTAATGACTTACACAACAAATGTCGAAACTATGTACGGTTTCTCTCTATATATAAATTTGGCATTTCTATTTTCGATCATATAAAAGCAAATGTTTTTTTAGATATTTGATTTGTCATGCATGTGAAAACTTGTAAGCCATATGCTAATACATGATAATCTATCATAATACGAACAAACCAATAAATTATTTAAGTCTAGATATTTTCTGGTTATATTAACGATACTAACAAGTAACAATTAAGTTTTGTTTATTCTTTATGTACATGATATTCTTCATTTTAGCTTTATTGTGGATTTAGGCACTTATAAAATAAAAAAGTAGTACAGTACTTACCTGAATTACACCACTGACCACAAAGCATGTACTTATATTGTATCATTTGAATAGTTTTCATTATATGTTATTTTTGAATTAAAAACTTGAAAAAAATGAAAAAGAAGGTATTTTAGAATACCTCAAATTAATTCGTAATGATGATGACTTTACGTTCACATCTTCATAATCTCTCTCTCTCATATTCTCTCTCTGCCTTTGATCGAACCCGTGAGGTAGAGTGGCATGTTAAGCCCCTCTAACCATATGAGCTATACGATCTGGCATTGTTATCGTTAACTTTTTTACTATTTATTCTCCTTAGAAAAAAATGAGAATAGAGTCCAAATAAATGGGCTTTTATTTATCCCAGCCCAAAACATATAATAATGCTTCGTAATTGCAATAGCTTAATTAACTCCACACTTGGCAATATAAGAACTAAAAAGTATATATCAAAAAAACAAAATATTAAAAAAACCAACAAAAACAACTATTTGATTAAGAGATTAATTTTCAAGATCCAAATAACAAAACAAGTTCCATAAAACAATTCAAAAAGCAAATAAAACATAAACAGAGAAATAAAAAATAAAGATTTAAGCAGTGAGCAAAACGGCACCACCAGCTTCTTTAATCTTCTTCTCTGCAGTTTTCGAAACAAGCTTAGCTTTCAAAACAAAAGGCTTATCTTTAGGCAAATGCCCTTTACCCAATACCTTGAAATAGCCATGCTGCGTTACATCTATCAAAGGCACGTTATCCTTATTATTCGATTTCTTCTTCAAATCTTCGGGGACAAGAGACCAAAGCTTGTCTAGATTCACTATCGGGCAGAAGAATTTGTTGCGTAGCTTGTGAAAATATCTCATACCTACTTTACCAAAGTAACCTGGATGGTACTTGTCGAAGAGGATACGGTGGTGATGCATACCTCCCGCGTTTCCACGACCTCCGGGATGCTTACGGTGTTTTCCGATACGTCCGTGTCCTGCGCTTACGTGTCCTCTCTTCTTCCTGTTCTTCTTCAAGCTCGTCGTCATTTTTTTTTTTTGAATTCTCTGTCTCGTTGATTTTGCGGCTAGGGTTTTTTGGAGAGAGATTAGAAGGGGATTTTATAGAGACGAGGATGGTTTTAGATTCTCTAGGTTTTTTGATTATTTGGGCCTTATAAGTTATAAGCCCATTTAAAATATCATATTGAAATTTTTTAAATTACCTTCAAACAAAATTTTCATTATCAAAATTACCATTAAAAATTTTATTTTATAAAAATACCACAAATCAAAAAGCGTGAGTTTTAACCATTTTAAAATTTATTTTTTCATTTTGGGTTTAATATCATGTTTAGAATATAGCGTTGTAGGGAATAGAGTTCATTTTTGAAAATTTTGAACTAATCTAGGATTTGTGATATATTTTGGAGAAAAATATTTTTGGTGGTATTTGTAAAATTATCAAAATTATAAGCAATTTTTTATATAGTGTCATTTATGAAAATTGCCTTAATTACTTTCAGCTTTGGACTTATAAACGACGTCGTAGGAAGGAGGAGAGATTAAACACCACACGAAGTTTGAATCTCCACGCGCATAGCTCACGCGCCGGCGTTACCTTGTGGCTCATGAGCACTGTGTGGATCTCCGTGGGTCCCATTCTCAGTTTTTTTGTTCTGTTCCATGGTTTTGACACGGAGCTTCCTTTAACGTCTCTTCTTCTTCTTCTTCTTCTTCTTCGACTTTTACAGAACGACGACGTTTTCCTCTTGTTTCATATGAGCCAAGGAAAGCTCGAAGTCGTGTAGCTTCTCTTCTCCACCGAATCACGACGGAGATTCATGTCTCTACAGGTTCTAAGCTGCACGAGCCGCCCTATCCGCTTCTCGCTTCACCGACGTTGCTCCGGCGAAATCAAAAGGAAGAATCTCCGATTCCGATTCGTCGCGAATCCGAAACCATCCTTCTTATCTCTTCAAATTTCGAGTAGAAACTTTCGATTGCATCCTCTTAATTGCTCTACAGTGAATGGAGTAGCGGTGGAGAGCGGAGGAGGAGACTCCGTTTCGATTCCGGAGAGGATTCGTCAATGTATTGGTTTCCTTAAGACGGTATTACCAGGCGGAAGCTGGTGGAGATTCTCCGATGAGGTTGATAGTAAGTTCACGGCGAAGCCGGTGACTGTTTGGCTCGCGTTGAGTCGTATGTGGGAGCTTGTGGCTGAGGATCGCTGGGTTATCTTCGCCGCGTTTTCGACTCTTATCGTAGCTGCGGTGCGTTTTTGGTTTTTTTGTTTTGTTTCCATTGATTCCTTTGTATGTGTAATGTTTAGTGTTTCATCTTCTTATGTTTGTTTTCAGCTATCAGAGATATCTATACCACATTTCTTAACAGCTTCGATATTCTCTGCACAAAGTGGCGATATCACTGTGTTTCGTCGAAACGTCAAGCTGTTGGTTGTGCTTTGTGTTACTTCAGGCATTTGCAGGTCAAGATCTTGTATGGTTAAAACGCTTGTCCCTTGTTTTTTGCTGTCTTTCTGACCAAGTTGCTATTTATTGAGATTCTTTTGCAAGTTCATTTAGTTATTGTTATTGTGGAGCTTCTCACACAAGTCTGTGTTCAATTCATGGTTTCAGTGGCATACGAGGATGCTTCTTTGGGATTGCAAACATGATACTTGTGAGTTTACTTCACTATTGTTTTAATATACTTAAGATTTTGCTTTCTAACGAAGATAGTATGATCGTGTCTTATCGTACTTGGTATAGGTTAAACGGATGAGGGAGACGCTATACTCCACTCTTCTCCTACAGGTCTTGAAAGTTTCTAGCTCTATTTTTGAACTTTGATAACTCATGTTTTTTCTCTTGTTCATTCTCGCTAACTTGGCTGCACTGTGCATCAGAATATTTCGTTTTTCGACTCTCAAACTGTTGGTGACTTAACAAGCAGACTTGGATCGGATTGCCAGCAAGTTTCGAGGGTCATTGGAAATGATCTGAACATGATACTACGCAATGTTCTTCAGGTCATCTTCATATCAGTATAATTATCATATCACATGAAGTGTGTTTTTCACGCATGATTAACGTTTATATATGTGTTTACATTTTTTTTCTTTTAGGGTACAGGGGCACTGATTTATTTGCTTATCCTGTCTTGGCCGCTTGGGCTGAGCACATTGGCGATTTGTTGTACTTTAGCAGGAGTTATGTTCGTTTATGGGATGTGAGACTCTGCCATTACTTTTTTCTTCTTGTTTTGGTTGAGATTATTAGTCTGTAAAGACATACACATAAGGCTAGTGTTTTTGTGACGGAGGGCGGATAGTAAAATAACTTCTGGTCAAATTGTAGGTACCAAAAGAAGACAGCAAAGCTAATTCAGGAGATCACAGCTTCTGCAAATGAAGTAGATTGTTCAAGAACTTTCATCTTAACATATGTCTTTGATTAAATGAAATCTTTCACTTATCTTTGCTCTCTGATCTTCAAGGTTGCTCAAGAGACATACTCGTTGATGAGAACTGTTCGTGTATATGGGACAGAGAAGCAAGAGCTTAAAAGGTGCAATCTTTTCCCATAATCTGCCCAATCTGTTTCAAGAACATGTTCAGTCACAGCCAAGTTACTTTTTGACATGGATTTTGTCACCTTCTCTGGTGGAAAGGTACAATCACTGGCTTCAGAAAATGGCAGATGTAAGTTTGAGACAGAGTGCTGCATATGGTATTTGGAATTGGAGCTTCAACACTCTATACCATGCAACTCAGGTTCCTCCAATATAACCATGTGTTGCTTCACTTCTCTTTTTACTGGTTTTAGGAAGCATGAATTTATCTTTGTTTTCAAAAGATGATTGTTCTCATGCTAAGAATGTGACAAGATCCATCATTTGTTTCCATTATAGATTATTGCTGTCTTGATTGGAGGAATGTCTATCTTAGCCGGTCAAATAACAGCAGAGCAGCTGACAAAGTTTCTATTGTATAGCGAGTGGTTAATCTATGCTACATGGTGGGTGGGAGATAATTTATCGTCTTTGATGCAATCAGTTGGAGCGAGTGAAAAAGTCTTCCAAATGATGGATCTCAAACCAAGCGAACAATTCATATCAAAAGGTAAGTTTCTGTTTTTTTGGCAAAGAGCAGTATATTTTAGGAACACTTTGACCATTCATGAGAGCTTGAGCTAGATTTCTATCAGTTTCCTAGAGTAAATCCTTGGACTTCCTACTTAGAGGCTTACAGATTTGCTACGCTCTACCTTGTACTGTATGTTTATCTATAAACTTTTATGCAGGATCAAGACTACAGAGACTGACAGGGCAGATCGAGTTCGTAGATGTGTCCTTTTCCTACCCTTCAAGAGAGGAGGTATGACTGCATTTGTGTGTGTAACCAGTGGAATCTACCTCTAAATTTATGCTTTTGTTATTCTTGAACAACAATTTTTTAATTAGTGTAACCAGCAATTCGGTACTTATTGTATGGGGCTCATATTTCAGTCTGGCCTAATAATCAAATTGTATGTAAATCTCTCAGGTGGCAGTGCTTCGAAATGTGAGCATTTCCGTGCGCCCTGGTGAAGTGGTGGCAATTGTAAGTATATATCTCAAAGTAGTCCTTTGCCGCCACTTATTTCCTTAGAATATGTATTGGAAGTAATTTGTGTACAAATCTGTTGTGTTTAGGTTGGTCTTAGTGGCAGTGGCAAAAGCACAGTGGTTAATCTTTTGTTGCAACTGTACGAACCAAAAAGCGGTCAGGTAGTTTATTCAAACTCATTGGAGTTTAGCCTTTTAAGCATTTCTTTTATAAAGGCTTTTCTATTTGAGTTTTAGATTCTACTTGATGGGATTCCATTGCAAGAGTTAGATGTCAAGTGGCTAAGGCAAAAAATCGGATATGTGGGGCAGGTTATCCTCACATTTCCCCTATGAAAATCAAACAAAAATTTGGTGAATTTCGCTTTTCCTTATTGAAGCTGTCACAATGAAACAGGAACCAAAACTCTTCCGCACAGACATCGGCTCCAATATCAAGTACGGATGCGATAGAAATGTAACGCAAGAAGATATAGTATGGGCCGCAAAGCAGGCATACGCACATGATTTCATCACAGCTCTTCCCGATGGTTACAACACAACCGTTGATGATGATTTACTCAGTGGAGGGCAGAAACAGCGGATCGCCATTGCCCGTGCCATCCTCAGAGATCCTAGAATTCTCATCCTCGATGAAGCCACAAGCGCACTTGATGCAGAGAGCGAACACAATGTTAAGGTAAATAACTCCTCTAGCGCCATAAAAGATAAATCACTTGGATGCAAGAACTCTCATTGCTTTTTTGTTTTATCCAAGGGCGTACTTCGTTCTATTGGAAGCGACTCAGCAACAAAGAGAAGTGTCATAGTGATAGCACACAGGTATCTTTTCCTTACAGAAAATCCCATTCTTTTAACTTTTGGTGATTGATTTATAACATTCTGTTCTTTCAGGCTTTCGACAATCAAGGCCGCGGATAGAATAGTGGCTATGGACAGTGGAAGAGTCGTCGAGGTAAGCCACTCTCTTACTGGTTTAAATGAATTCACTGAAACCGTGTCTCCCTGTGTTTCTCAATGTTGTGTTTTATCTACAAAACAGATGGGAAATCACAAAGAGCTTTTGAGCAAAGATGGCTTATACGCTAGATTGACCAAAAGACAAGCTGATGCTGTTGTGTGAATGTGATTTGATGCTCTTAAAAGCTTATGAAACAATCATGACTATGTTTTTGAATGGTCATGACGACGAATATGTAATTGTTGTAGACTGTAAAAAGAATGTGACCATAGTTAACATTCTTACACACATCATGTCATCTTCTTATAGTCAGTTTATAAACTACCTGCCGTTTTTAAAGTAATACACTGAAGACGACTTGCCGTTTTTCTTTCACAAATCGATCTCAAAAGCCAAGAGTCGAGACTTGGAAGAAATCTCTCACGCACTTGAAGCTAGCTAATGGACGCGTACCAGCCACCGCCTCCGTATATGAGACCGCCGTCTGGACCACCGCCTCCGACGGATCCTTACCACCAATTCTATCAGCATCAAGCGAGACCACCGATGCCTCCGTCGCAGCCCGGTGGTCCTGCATGGTATCCGAACCAATTTCACAACCCTCACTCTCCGTCACCACCGCCTCCACCTCCGCAACAGTGGAGGGGACCACCACCTTCCGCTTATCCTCCTTACCAGACGCACTCTCACCACCATCCGCCGTTCAACGCCGTCGCTAACGGTAACGGTCAGTTTCCCGCGACTGCCGGAGAGCCGCTTCCTCCGCCGTATCCTCAGGCTAATCAGGTAACCACACGATTGCTCCTTCGTTGAATTTAACCTAAGTTTCTAGGTTTGATTTTTGTTTATTGCGTTATAGGAATGGGGAAATCAAAATTGGCGATATCAACAACAAGGTCACGCTCACATATCTCCAGGTTCGTTTTTTTTCATTGCCATAAACTGCAAATTGAGTGAATAGTATACTGTGGTTTCAGCTTCTGTCTATGTCGTGAGGTTGCAGCTAATAGTAATACGGAGGACTGGGAAGTGAAAGCAAGAGAATGGGCAGCTACTAACGCTGAACAGCACTCGCAGCCCGCACCGAACCCGCCCAACGGACAAGCCTATCAGCAATACCCTACTCAGGGCTATCAAGATGCTCATCAACAGGGGTATCAGCAATATCCAGTCCCACCTACAACACAGCAGGAGAGGTATCTGAACTATGCAACGGGAAACGCGAGTTTTCCTGGAGGTTCTTCTTCTTCTGGAATGTCGCATCAAGAAAATTTGCCTACGGGCTCTGCGTTTCATCAGCAGGAGGTACCTTATAGTTATTCTTCTGTATCAGGTAACCTTTTACTTAGAACATTATTGTAGCTCCCTAGTCAAGCACTATATGTGGGTTTCGTTGTAACTTGATGTTCCAAGAGTCTCTTCAAAGTTTCCATGTCCATGATATATCATGTGTATAGTGATGTGCTGTGTAGTATATGGGTGCTTAGTCGCTTGAATAACCCATATATCCTACGCTTACAGCTTCCTTAACAGTGCCTCTGTTTTTCGTTTTTTGTTGGTCTAGAGATTGGTTGTACTTATTATGCTATGAACACCTCCAGAACTTAAACTTGGTTATTTGATTGCAGGTAAAGAAGGATCTGCCAATGCAACACAACATGCAATGCAGATACCAGGGCCTGATGGTGGGGGACCTGTTCGTGCAGAGCAGCAAATGCAATATGGGTATGGAGATCAAACATCTGCTTCTGCACCACCTAGTAATCTTAGTGATCAGCCTTTACAGTTTGCCGTCAGAGAAAGCTCTGATTATGCTAGTCTTCACAATACATGGCCGCCCCATTCTGGAACAGGAGTAGTGCATCATCCAATCCCTCCGACAGTGCCATCAATTCCACAGGTACCCTAACGTTTTATGGTAATCTTTTATTGTTTGAGTTAGTTTGGTGGTGGCAATTTTTGTTGTTTACTTTCTTTGCAGCATAATTCATCTATGGCTATGCCTCCGGTTTCGGGTCATACAATGCCTCCATTTGGAGCGTTTCCCCCACCAAATGTCCAGCCTGTTGGACCTCCTTATGCTTTTGGGGCAAATCCTTCTCTTCACCCTGTTGCAGCGTTCATGGATGACTCATATGCAGCATCATCTGCTCCTCCGAAAAAGGTAAGAATGAGTTGTTTTGTCTCTAGAAAAGTCCAGTACTTTCCTTGCATTCTGGCTAATATATTTTTTCCAGGCTCCTGTACCTAACTGGCTTAAAGAAGAACTATTGAAGAACAAAGTGTCTCTTGGAAGGCCTTCTTCAGTAAGTTTTGAGGAGAGACAATCTATGGAAGATGATGTACTTTATGAACCTCCCGCAAAAGTTGATCAGCGTGAAGACAGAAGGTTCAGCCCTTTAAAATCATCCGACGAAGAAGAGGATGATGAGGTTCCTTGAACTTTAACATGTCACTTCACTTATTTTTTATGATGGTTTAAGCTCCCTTGGACTTACAATTTGATTCACCATCATAATGGTAATGATTTTCTACATGTAGGATGAGAGGGATGCAGCAATTAACTTGGAGATAAAGCGTATATTGACTGAAGTTCTTCTTACGGTAGGTGGCCTGATAGAAGTTGGTCTATAATACATTTTTGAATGGTTGTCTGGTTGACATATAGTTTTTGAACAGGTTACAGATGAACTGTTTGATGAAATTGCAACAAAAGTCATTAATGAAGATGAAGCAATACCTAAAGGTTTATTGTGGTCTCCGAAATTTAGCTTTGCTATTAATCGCGTGGAATAATTACTGAATATACATCTTCTTTGTTGTTATGCTGTCCTGTAGATGACAGTGTCCAGTACAATAATAACTCGACAGCTGATCCAATGCACAATGCTTCTGCAAAGATTCTGGTCTCGGTAGGAGATGCAAATAAAAAAGATAGCTCTAGCTCTCCAGGAGATCTGCTAGGTCTTGCTAGCTATGCCTCCGATGATGATGATACTGATACGGATGCTGCCTCTAATGCCGATGCCAGTGGAAGTGATGGAGTTAAACCTCTTGGTATGAGATCCACAAATGATGTTCATCCGCAGCCAAGCACTGAGAAACTTCTTGAACCTAATGCAATGGTCAATGCGAGATTGGATCCAGAAGTTGAACTCGGTAAAAGGTCCCCCAAGAACAATAACTCAGGCTTCGATCATATGTTAGGCTCCAGAAGAGATGATGTTGAGGGAGATAGTAATACAAATTTAGATATAAGCGCCAGCTCTGGAGTCCATGTAGATACTTCAGGAAGCAGATCAAACCATCCTGAGAAAACCGATAGTGATAAAGATGCAATACTAGAGGAGCCTCAAAGGAAGAACTCTGTCTTGAAACCAGATATCAATCTTCATCTTGATAGCAGTAAAAGTTCTGGGAAAGACTTGAATCGTGATTTGAGTCAGGACAGAAGCAGAACAGATAAAACGAAAACTGGAAACGAGAAGGTAGATTCTCAGAATGGCTCAAAAGATAGAATGAAGCAGAAAGACATAAAGTCTGCAGAGAAAGTGAAAGGCTCCGAATCAAATAAAAAGTCTACTGATCTCCATGCAAAGAAGGACTTAAGGGATGCAGAGAGGCCTCACAGAGCAAATTCTAAGGAAGACCGAGGTAGAAAAAGGGAGAAGGAAAAGGAAGAAAAACAGTCAAGACACAGACATGGTGAAGACTCAAGCAAGGACAAAAGACGGCGTTCTCCAACCAGTAATAATGGATCCTCTGATGATTCGATAAGGTGCTATATGATGTTCCACACTAAGTTCTTTCAAATGCTGTGTTTTTCAATACTCATAGCGATTATTTTTGACTTTCTTCAGGAAATCGCGTTCGAGAAGAAGGAATGCATCACCATCTCCAGTGAGGTCCAGAAGAAAACGCTCGTCTCCATCTAGTGATGAATCATCTGATGATACAAGAAGGTGGCAATAGAGTGTTCTGCTTTCGAGTTTCACCTTCTGTGCTATTTTTGTCTAATGCTAACAATCTTTTTGGACTGTCTTTAGGAAGTCTTCTTCTAGGAGAAAGAATCGGTCACCATCACCCGGAAGGTCCAAGAAAAGGTAATCTTTTTTTTCTTATATTGTAACCACTTTAAGCCAACTTGTGTTTCTATGTGTGTGTTAGTCAATATTAGCACTAAGACTATGTGAAGTTAGAAAGCGAAAAAAAACTAAGAGAAAAGACATGGGTGACAAAAAGTATATCAGATATATGTTTTGATTGTATATATATAGACATGTTTCATCGCGGTCACCACATAGCAAGCATTCTGAGCACAAGCACTCTTCTCATGAGAAACCAAGGTAATGTCATATGTTTTCTTCTGTCTTGACAGGTGGATAAAGCTGATTTTTTTAATCTTTAATTTTGAAAATCTGATTGTTTTTCAATGGAACTCAAAACATGATTTGCTATACAGGTCGAAGCGGTCAAGATCAAGATCCCCTCGCAGGCGTCATCGTGCTTAATGGAACAATGTTGTTGGATTTAGTGGCTACAAGGAGACCGGTTTGTGTGTGAAAGAGAGACATTGTAATAACCGATGTATCCTTAGTTCTTGAAGAAGAAGAAGAAGAAGAAATGTCCAAAGATTATATTGAATTGCTTGTTATGTTGTATTTGACTTTTGTTTGGAGTTGGTTATATTTTTGTATTATAGTTTCGTTGGTTAAGCCGGTAAGCTTTCTTTTCCTATGTTTTAATTTTTTGTCTGGCTAAAACTTTGTTAAATCTCGTTTGGCTTTAAAACATGATACGATCGAATCTTTGGTTTTCGGGTTTAAGAAATCTTACAAAAAAGTATTTTTTATATTTTTTGATATTTACTGACATGTGACAAAATGTCAAAGCAGGTAGTCAGTGAGATTTTAGATAATTAGGTGAAAGTCACATTACTCACTTTTTAACAATTAAGTTTCTAATTTTGGGCATTAATCAATGAACAAAAATAGAGAAACACAAAAGTAATTTATTTGTAGCAATAAAATGTTATAGTATATAATTTGATTACCTTATTATAAGTTCAATATTTAGTGGAAAATTTACCCCATTATAGTAAATTTAATAATTAGGCATGACACTATATATAACACGTGTCAAGAGTTGAATGATTCTGATATCATATTTTCAATAATAATAATATATAAATAATATAAAGTAGCTGGAAGTTGAAAGTGGAGAAAAGATGGGGTTAAAATAACAAAGCACTTGACCAACTCTCTCTCTTTTTTCCTTTTTTTTCTTCCATTCACATCCTTTCTTTGAACACTTGGTAGCTTCTCTCTCTCTTCTCTCTCTTCTTTTTTGTGAAAACTTGACCACAAAATCTCAGGACATGAGTTCAGAGGAAGAGAAGGTCATAGGTAAGTCTAAACCCCTTACAAGTTTTTTTTTTTTGTTAAAGTACCCCTTACAAGTTTTCCTAATCCAATTATCTTATCTTTTAAATCTTTGATTTAGAATCTATGAGTTATTTGCTTGACCTAATTGATTTATTTTTGTTTATTATGTTATATTTTTGCTAGTTCCTAGAAACTTTAGATTGTTAGAAGAGTTAGAAAGAGGTGAGAAAGGTATAGGAGACGGAACCGTAAGCTATGGTATGGATGATGATGAAGTTGATGATATCCTCATGCAATCTTGGACCGGCACTATCATCGGCCCTCTTAACGTACTTGTTTGTCTCTTTATAAATTAATAATCACTATAAATTAATATATATTTAATAAATAATATCGTAGTTCCGATTTTATTAATTTATAGAGGTTTTTACTATATATTATATCTCTGGTTATATTGAATAAGATTCTAATTTTGCAATAGTGAAGCAAGATTGGTGTTACTATAAGTGTATATATATATATATGCAGGCTTTAAGATTTGAGTTATTCTTAGTAATGTACTTATGATGTGTTTGTTTGTTGAAATATTAGACAACCTATGAAGGAAAAATCTTCCAGCTAAAGCTTTTCTGCGGCGAGAATTACCCCGAGAGCCCGCCTACTGTGAGGTTCCAGACCGATATAAACATGGCTTGTGTCAACACTGATAATGGAGTGGTAAAGCTTGTTCATTTGTTGCAAAATACTACATAATATATAGTGTGTGTTTTTGTAATAATATTTGGTATTATAATTAAACCGAATGGATTAGGTTGAACCGAGTAACTTCCCGATGTTATCTAATTGGAGAAGAGAATACACAATGGAGGATTTGCTAATTCAGCTTAAGAAAGAAATGATGTCTCCGCAAAATCGCAAGCTAGTTCAACCCTTGGAAGGTAATTAATCTCTTTTGGTATATTAATTAATGGCGGGATTAGAGATAACCAATCGAAATCGAATGTTTTGATTAGGTAATGAAGAAGCTAGAACAGATCCAAAGGGACTAGTGGTGAAATGTTGTGTAATGTGAAAGGAGGAAGAGGTTTTAAAAATGAGGAATTTGTATGAATTAATGAGAGACTAAAGAATGTATATATAAACAAACATCAATTTTTAAAAATATGCTTTTGAGATTGTCTGTTTAAGAAATACTTATCTTCTACATGGGATTTGAATGATCTTACTTACTATTTGGTTATGTCTATTATGTAATGTTTTGAGAATATATTTCACCACAATAAGTGTATTGTCTTAATAAATTTCGACTATTTTTCAACTTACATTTTTTATCGGGATTTTTTTTGGGTATTTGCTTGAGTTATATGGAAAATGAAAAAGGGTTTAAAAGGTTGCATCAAAATAAGAGTTTTTTTGGCTTTGAACTAATAAAGCAAAAGTTGGAGTGTGTGAAAGCAATTTACTTTTTATAAAAAAAAAAGTTGGCAGAATCTAGAAAGATGTTTGTTAAAGTCATGTAAATGTAGTAGACACAACCCTTTACTTTGCAATAACTCAACATTTTGAAGTTTACGAGAAAACTAAGAGCATCTCCAAAAAGGAACCTCAAATTTGAGGTTTTATCAACCTCAAATTTGAGGTTTCATGTGTTTCTCTCCAAAAGAAAAACTTCAAATTTAATTTTACATATTGCATTTAAGTCCTTACTATTTTTTACAATTAAATAAATCTCTTAATTTTTGTAGATAATATAAAATACACCTCAAATAATTATTAAACCAATAAATAATTACTAAATTAATATTTTTTATTTTAATTTAAAGTCTTTCTTTTAGTTTAACATGTGAAAATTAAGTTTATATTTACAAAATATAATTTTTTATGTACTAAAATGATGAAATTAAAAAGTTAATAAAGATATTTGTGAAATATTATTAATTGGAGGGATGAAAGTGCAAAAGAAAGATGGAACCTCAAATTTGAGGTTTTGAAGTTTCTTTTGGAGAACAAAAAACCTCATATTTGAGGTTATGAAGTTTCTTTTGGAGATGCTCTAAGGTATCAGTCAATTTAGGAGTTTTTGATTTGTGGTATATTACTACCAAATTAATAAGAGTATAATAACTAAACTTTGAAAAAGTAAAAAAGGGTTTCAATATAACATAGAAGAAAAAGGTTTTTGATAATTTGTATACAAGATTTAGGTCAAAACTTATTTGTTGGACATGTTGAATGAAATAAGTCTCTTTTTTAATATTTCAATTTTGATGCAATTAAGGTGATCATCATTCACACTTTTACATTAATGTTAATTTTCAATTTTATGTTTGTTAATGATTAAATAATGTTGTTAAACAAGTGTGTTGATGATATGGAGAGGAAGGTATAGAGTTCTCATCATCGACGAGAGATAAAGCATAAGGAATCTATATAACACTAAGCTTTACGCAACAACATTTTTGTTATTTCACTCTTACACATTCCATTGCGTGTGTATATTGTTGTAGTTTCTTTTTAAGTTCCAACAATCCTTATATACTTTATGTTTCGAGTGTATTTTAGTTTTTACAATATTATTATGTTTCAAGTGTATTTTAGTTTTTCCAATAATTTTAGTTTTTCTAATCAAGTTTCAAGTGTATTTTAGTTTTTACAATATTCACGTTTTAGGTAAAATCAAAATGTAATGTGTAAACTTTCTTACTATATATTACCAAGTAGTTTTTGGTAAGATTTTATATGTGAACTTGTAAACTATTATTTTTCATGAAACAACACTACATTTAAACTCAATTCTATATATAGAAGGAATATCTCGTGTTTAAATCCATTATTTTTAGTATACATGGGCCACCTTAGTTGCACTAACACAATTTTATACCATTTGCTGATAAGTACATATATATATACAAATTTTAAATTTGAACAGAAAACAAATTCTAAATTTGAACTGAATACAAATCTTCTAGCATTTAAGTGTTATGTGATATTTCTTCCTTTTGAAAACAAGTGTCACTTCAAATTAACTTTTTGGATTAAGATCATTCTATAAATCATAATGTTTATTTGACTTTTGATAAAAATAGATCTCATTTGAATTTAATTTATGTTTATAAGAATAATAGATCTATACAAAGAGTAGAGTATTTTGTAAAAACTAAAAGTATACTAAATATATATATATAGAAGGAATATTACATTAACTTTCTTAAGAGTATTGAATCATGAGCAACATGTAATTTCACTTTTTTATTTTACCGTTTTTAATATATGATTTATATATTGCATTTTATATTGACACAATAATTTGCATTCTGAAAATATATGATTTATATATTGCATTTTATATTGATATCGCATGGGAGCTAGAATACGTAAAATATTTTTTTAAAATTCAGAAATCTAAATTAATTAGTATATTTAATCATATATATTAAATAATCCATAATCATTATAATTTCAATATTCTATATACATCAGTTATTTTAAAAGTGTAAAACTTGCAATTAGATATAAATAAAACTCAATCACAAACTTACAAACCTTGTAACAATATTTTTAACTTCAAAAATGTTGTCACAATTTAAAGGAAAAATTAAAATCCTACATCATTTTTCTTTACTACAAATAAATATGTTAAGAATACTCGACACTTACTCATATTTTAAATCGTTTTATCAAATTGCGTTAGTAAGATATCAAAAATCTCTGTTTTCAACAAAACAAACAAGACGACGGTCATTTTTCATTTGGTTTAACTATTTAGCGTTTAAAATTTAATTTTGAAGTATGTAAGATTTACTTTTGAGGATTTAGGGTTTAATTTTTAAGATTTTAAACTAAAATAAAACATTTTTATATTAATACTCTATATGTGAATACATCTATAGAAAATAATTTTAAATGGTATTTTTTGTAATTGTCATCAAAATTTTTAAGTTTTGTTAAATTTATTGGGATTTTTAATATGTTAGAGAAGTAAAAATAAATTTAATTTATTAGTCTAAATTGATTAAGAAAATAGTTATGAATTGATTAAGATAAAATGTTTTAATTTTTCATTACCTTAAGTTAGACCACCATTTAACGGAACACATTAAAAGTTGGGCAATTAATTAAATTGTAATCAAATTTTATTTCACTAATAAACTAACATGATTCATTGTTTTTTTTCTTTGAACACTGTTGAAAAAACTCTTTTTACAAAAATACCATAAATATTAAATTAACTTAATATTTCTTAAACTAAATTCTAAAGTCTCAAAACTAATTCTTAAAAATAAAATACACACCACACTCCCAAAAAAATAATGATAAGTAACAAATCAAGAAATCGAAATAAGGAAAATAAAAAGGATAAATAATAATCTACAAATAATAGTGAAAATCGAAAAATAAATATACAACATGAGGTTTAAGATCATATCATAAGGTTTTCTTCTTCGTCTTTAAAACTTTAGAAACTTTTAAAAAATGATTTGGAAGTAGTTACAAAAATATCATAAATATTAAATTAGTTTAAAATTTCTTAAACTAAATTCTAAAGTCACAAAACTAAATCTTACAAATAAAATACACACCACACTACCAAAAAAATAATGATAAGTAATAAATCAAGAAATCGAAATAAAGAAAATAAAAAATGATAAATAATAATCTACAAACAATAATGAAAAACGAGATATAAATATACTAAATGAGGTTTAAGATCATACCATAAGGTTTTCTTGTTCGTCTTTAAAATTTTAGAAACTTAAAAAAATGATTTGGAAGTAGTGACATATATATAATAATCAAAATACACCTTTTGTAAGACACCTTTTCGACGAAGCAAAACGAGTATGTTAAGACACTTTTACGAGTTTGTAAAAACACCTTTACGAGTTTGTAAAGACACATTTACGAATTTGTAAAGACATATTTACGAGTTTGTAAAGACAACTTTACGGAACACACCCTTACGAAATTTCAACAAAGAAATTGTTTGGGCAAAAGTTAGCGATCCGTTAGAAGAACCACGGAATTCGATAATGGTTAATACTACTAGAATCGGTTTGAATTGGATGTCTTTATTAATCGATCAAAGAATACAAAAGAAGAGGAATATGATTCAAGATCTAGACTTAGAACAATCTAGAAGCTTATAATCGAATATTCTCCTTAAAAGCTAGTGCTTATGTCGAAAAGTGTATGTGAAAGTCGATATTCGTGAATGTCGATATGAATGAATGAGTCCTCTAGGTCTTCTAGCTTCTTCTCTTTATATAGAGGTCTTTAGGTCAATGAGCTTCCTTTTCCTTTTATGAATAGGAATTGACATGTTTCCATTTATTGACCTTTTTCCTTTTATTTAGATATTTTCCTAGATTCCCTCCTTAATGAATATTTAAGAGAATCTAGTAATATATCTTTTCCATTTTACCTTATGTCGATAATTAACCCCAAATAAAGCCCAATATCAACTAAAGGAGACCGGTTCCGATATTGCCGCTGATCCTGGTTTGGCTGGTCCGATCTGCCGTCAACCCGGTCCGATTCTGTCGCCGGTTAAACCTTAACCGAGATGATTAAATTTATCCCCAACAGAAATCTCAACAAATCTCTATTTATAATAATCAAAAGTCACGATTAAAAGACATGACTTTTGTGAAACGCTTATGTAAATAAACGAAAGAATACAACTTTATAAAGACACCTTTACAACGAAAGAATACAATTTTATAAAGATACATTTACATAACATACCTCAACACACCTCTTGAATCTTTTTTTCATTTTGTTATTATTAGTAGATTAGAGTAGAAAAAAAACTAATAAGTGGAATAGAAACTCAATGGGCTATTATTGGCTGTATAAGCAAAAGTAACGTGGTAGTACGTGAATGTTACCAATAATAAATGCTTGACAACTCCCACTAATTTTCTCGTTTTCTTATAAAAAAAAGTTTATTTCTCACACGTATTTTCTCAACTAATGTGTTTTAAAATCTACAAGGTTTGCAATTAAAATTGATTGATTTTTTTAAATTCTAGTATTTTGTTTTATAAAGATACTAGATTTTTAGTAATCTAGTTAATGCATTTTTACTCAAAAACTAATTAATTATTCTTAGGTAACATATCTTCATTTAAACATTAAAACATAACTTATTTTCTATTAGTTACTAGAGCATTAATGAAAAGTAAATTGATATAAATTAAGTTACTTCTCAATTTGTGTGAAAATGAAAAACTCAAAAAAACAAAAGTTTTTAGAAGGAGTGGGAGTATAATACGGAGATAAAGACAACTCCCTTATTACATCGAATCGAATCTTTAATCACATTATTATACAATAATATAACAAAAAGTTATAAAAAAAAAATTATCAAATGATAAAAGAAGCGTGTGTTACGCCATGTTCATTTCACTTTTCTTCACATACTTTTCTCTCAACAATTTTTATTTTTCTCTCTTTGATCATAATGGCTTCCTCTAATTCCTCTCTATCCACACGTAATAAATATCTCATTAATTCTATTTCTCTGTTTTTATGCTAATAGTTTAGTAAATTTTATAGATTAATAAAAAAAACCTTAAACATTGTATAATTAGGAGTGAAGTTTGTGCCAGAAGAAGATAATTTCTTGCAAAGACATGTAGCCTTCTTTGATAGGAACAAAGATGGTATTGTTTATCCTTCTGAGACGTATCAAGGTACGATTCTTGTAATATTATCAAAATGTCTTAATCATTAATTATGTTAATTTCTATATTAATGAAGATTTGTTATTGGAGATCTTTTGTGTGGCTCTTATGGTTTTGGATATTTTTTTTATACTAATTATATTAATTGGATCATGGAAAATAAATTGAAAAAAATATGAACAGGATTTAGAGCAATAGGATGTGGATATGTATTGTCTGGATTTGCATCTTTGTTCATAAACATGGGACTTAGCAGTAAAACTCGTCCGGTAATTGCAATATTAATATAGATTTTTTTTTAGTTAAAAATTTAGTGATGTGTTTGGTTGTGATATTGATTTTGTAATTGTAGGGAAAGGGATTCTCATTCTCGTTTCCAATAGAGGTTAAGAATATCCATCTTGCCAAACATGGCAGCGATTCAGGCGTTTACGACAAAGACGGACGGTATTTTATTTTATTTTTATTATTATTATTTTTATATGTCGGCCATCTCGTTATATATATTAGATAATAAAATAACTAACTTATAAATCATCCAACATGAGAAATAAATAATATGGAAAAATTACAAAACTACACCAATTTGAATTACATTTCACAAAATTACACCACTTCAAAAATAATTCACAAAACTACAATTAAACATTCAAAATTAAATTCAAATAAATCATATCCACACAATCCTACCCTTTTAATATTATACCCTAAACACTAATTAGCGAACCCAAATAAAAATATTTTAATTTTGATAATTTTTAAAAGGGTAAATAAAGCTTTTAAAATTTTGAAAGAGTGTAAATATGTGAAAAAATTAAATTATGTGTTGTTTTGTGAAGGAGGAATTGAAAGGGTGTAGTTTTGTGAATTCCTCAAATAAATATTGTTAAAACTATATACAACATAACCTATTTAAATTAATATTCGTTTCGTTTATAACTCTCTAAAATAATAATTTTCTCCGGTCCCAAATTTGATTTTGAATGTGATTATCTCTTGTTAAATTAATAATTTTTTACCAATTTAGTTTAGTTCCTACATTATTAATTTAGACGTGTTTCACTATAATATGTTATATAACTCTTAGTTTTTTTTTTTTTATTATTTCATTTAAAGTACACATAATTGTAAAAATAATTATTGGAATTAATTATTTTTGTAATAATTTTTTGAAGGTTTGTGCCTTCGAAATTCGAAGAGATATTTGCGAAGCATGCTAAGACACATCCTGATGCTTTAACAAACGATGAGCTCAAAGAACTTCTCAATGCAAACAAAGAAGCTAATGATCGCAAAGGAGCGTAAAGTATCGTACCGATTCGGTTTAGTTTGGTTTAATTACACCAAAACCTAAAAACATGACCCATATGAATTTAATTCTTTTGATGTGATATTGTACATATAATGCAGGCTTGCAGCATATACAGAGTGGAAAATATTACATCATTTGTGCAAAGACAAGAATGGTTTGTTACACAAAGAGACAGTGAGAGCTGTCTATGATGGTTCTCTTTTCGAAAAACTCGAGAAACAAACAGCTTCTAAGAAACATCCATGAAAATTTAAAGAAAACTCTTTGTGCTTTGTGAATTTGTTTATTTTTAAAAACTTTTACTTTATATATGTTATACTTATAAGTTATAATAACTATGGCGTGAAGATTGTATGTGACCTAAAAAATGGTGTGAAGATTGCAATGTGTCTAATTTTATAAATTTATGGTCTTTTTAATTTATTTTTTCCAATATATGGATTCTGTATTTCAAACGGAAGACCAACACATCTCAATTTACATAATTTGATTTTTTTTTTACATCACATAATTTGATTTTCTGTTACAAAAAGTATGCATTTTTAGTTATTGTAAGTTAAATCAGGTTAGTGAATTAAATGGATCTTGATTAGTGTTGGCAAACCAAAAATTGTGGCCTTGGTCAAAATAAAAGATTTAAGCCCATATAATCTATTTTTGTAAGAAAAAAGGCCCATTTAATTATGAGGCCCATGTATCTTGTGGGATATCAAAAGAATGTTGTACATCAAATAGTTATCTTATACAATATTGAAACTCGGAACTCAAAAAAAAAAAAATACAATATTGAAACCACTTATCAAAACATAAAGATAGAAACGCAAAAATGTATAGTATTGTATACATGACTGGAAATATAATTCTTATTGTGATGTCTACTCTAGCATGTGTAATGTTGTTACATTCTTTTAGTTCCTTTTTTATATATTTTTAAAAAACATTTTGTTCTAATTCATTCTTTTAAGGGACAGTCTGTGATTTAGTTTTATAGCCCTTTATTCCTAAAAACAATTAGATGATGACAAAATCTGCCATAATCCAAAACTAATTTGACAAAAAATTATTTTCTATAAATATGATCCTTTTTTCTTGATTGCACTTTAAGAATATATATGATGGTATATATATATATATATATATATGTGTGATATGATAGAATATTAACAAAACTAAAATTGTATTATAAAATCAGCAAGGCTTTTAAAATAGTCAGATTCTTGCATGTTAGAATTGTAAATAAATCCAATCATTGATGCGTATGAAGAGAAAAGTTGAAAAATCATAATTATATATATGATCTTGTTTTGAGCATATTCATGTGAAAATAGACAGACTTTTTTTCAACAAGAAAATAAGAAGAAAATAGCCAGACTTTGAGAAGAAGAAAATTAAGTAAATAAGACGAAAACTGATCTTGACATTTTTATATCGAATTTAACAGAAAAAAACATTATATGAATGTGAATTTAATTCGGATTAAAGTTAATTCAAGCTTCTATAATGTCAAAGTTAGTATTAATAAAAGTATTTTTTTTTTTTGTTAAAATATATATATATATATATATATATATATAGAAATTCACAAAACTACACCCTTTCAACTCTCTCTTCACAAAACTACACCTAATTCAATATTTTCACAAATTTACACCCTTTCAAAATTTTAAAAGCTTGATTTACTCTTTTAAAAATTACCAAAATTAAAATCTTTTCATTTGGGTTCGCTAATTAGTGTTTAGGGTATAATATTAAGGGGTTAAGATTATGTGGGTAGGGTTTATTTGGATTTAATTTTGAGTGTTTAGATGTAGTTTTGTGAAATAATTTTGAAATGGTGTAGTTTTGTGAAGTGTAATTCAAATGGTGTAGTTTTGTGATTCTCCCATATATATATATATATATTTTAACAAAAAAAAAATACTTATATAATAGTTATAGCTTTATAGGATAGTTATATTGGATGTCTTTTATATATTTCCACAATATTTCAAGAAACATTTTTTCATAGAATTGATGAATGAGTCAACTGAATTAGGTTAATATAAATTCAAGAAACTTGTCGACTATACTATGCCAATTTTTTATTATCTTTTTCAAGAAGTGGACCAATGACTTCTTAAAAGTCAAGCACGAAATTACTCACCAAACTTCTTAATATTTGCAATAACTTAATTTCCTCATAAATTAGTATTTTTCTACATAAAAATAATTATTAACCCACCCGCCAAAAAAACAAAAAAAACTATTAGTACTAATTAACGTTTAAATTAACAATCAAGCTATGAAAAGTTTGTATATATTTTACAGCTTGGTCTTGGTAAATTAATAAATAAGTGTTCATATATTTAATTAAAGTCTTATTTTCATTTTAGTAGTAGTCCCATATTGTTCGTTGGTGAAAATAGGATACAGCTTCTAATTAATATTCTGAGTTGATCAAACTGTATCCAGTCTTTGTATAGCTGTGTTTTAAATATATCTATCTCCTTTTCCTCTTTATGATTTTAAAATTAAAATGATATTTTTAAAAAGTAACATGATTGTTGTAAAGCACATTATTGTCTTCTCTACGAAATTACCGGTCCTATAACTAACTTTGACATTAGAGAAGCTTCTTTAATTGTTTATCTAATTTTTCTTTTATATGAATGTGAATTTAATTCTACATAAGAAAGTTTAGTTAAAATAAGTTGATAATTCCTTTGTCCCCCACAACCATAAAATTAAACAAAGTTGATATTGATCTCGACCAACACGCCAATATCCTTTTCCATATAAATAATTTTCATAAGAAGATGAAAATTATATATATATATATATATATATATATATATATCACCTTCAATTGTCATTGCCTATTCAAACTCTATACGCTATACTATATATATATATATAATACATATATAATATATATATATATATAATAACCACAACTCGTTTCATGCATGACGTGTATTCGTATTATTCATATTGTTTTTGTAACCAAGAAACACTCTATATAACGGTCCTTGTATATATATATGATTTTATTTATATACAATACTGATATTTTAAATGGAATGGTAACTTATCATTAACAAAATCCATTTATATTCTATTTGGCGATTAGAAATATGTTAAATGAAATTTTTTGATATTTTAGTTAATTTCACGGAATTTCCACTATCTTGCCTTTCTATACGCTTTCAAGACTCCACAAGGGACCATACTATATAAAAAAAACTCTTCAATAATTGTCTTATATATTAGCAGCTTATAAAAATAGTACTTAACTAATTGTCCAAAAAAAACAACAACGGTAGAAGTTAACGAACACATTCGCAAGCAAAAAAGTCACTGCTGTCAAAGTCATAATTGAATTTAGATGAGTAAAAGTAAACACTTAATTAACCCAAAATAGTATGTAAATGGTTAATCAAGTGGCTATTATAAGTAATTAATTATATGGTTAATAAGTTAATATGAACATATGACCTTGTGGGATGTCAACAATATATAAAGAAAATGGAAATGGACTCTCTAAAATAGTCGCATACACATTTTGCTAATTAAATTCCACAATAAACCTCTAAAATATTGACAAAAAAAATCGGAGAAAGACTTAAAATAACGTCAACCAAAAAAAAATTATTGAAAAAAATCCATAAAAAAAAACCATGCAACATGGAAACTACATACTATAAGTTAGTCCCTTCTTTACGTTAAATTATCTTTAAAGCAAACAACTCTCTGCTCTTCAACTTCTATTGTGTACCAAACCAATACAATCCAACATGTTCAACACAAAAACAAGCCTTATTTGTTTCTTTTTCGCTACCGTCATCATCTTAACGGACACAACCTCCTCCACCGTCACCGCCACCGCCACGGATACCTACATATACGCCGTGTGCTCACCGTCCAAATTCTCTCCTAGCTCCACCTACGAGACAAACCTAAACTCTCTCCTCTCTTCCTTTGAAACCTCCACCGTCACAAGCCCTTACAACAACCTCACCGTACCGTCCGGTAACAACGCCAAACCGGACCCGACCGCTACCGTCCACGGTCTATACCAGTGCCGTGGCGACCTAGACCCGACTTCATGCTCGTCGTGCGTCTCACGCGCCGTCACGCTCGTTAAAACCACGTGTCCTTACGCGTACTCCGGTTTAATACAGATGGAGAATTGTTTGGTCCGGTACGATAATAATTCTGTTTTTGGCGTTCTTGATAAGTCTTTGATTATCAAGAAATGTGGACCGTCGATAGGTTTCGACGACCAAGATGCGTTGACCAGGGTTAGTGACGTCATGGGATCTTTAGGCTCGGGAGATGGACCCTACAGGACACGTGGCAACGGTGACGTGGAAGGTGTTGCTCAGTGTTCTGGTGATCTTAGTACAGGACAGTGTGGAGATTGTTTGGTCGATGCTATTGGACGGCTAAGATCAGAATGTGGTATGGCTCAAGGAGGTTATGTCTACTTGTCGAAATGTTACGCGCGTTTTAGCTACAGTGGTAGTCACGCGCGTCAGACACCAAACTCAAACTTTGGTCAGCTTTCTTTATAAATTATATTTAACGTAATTTTCACAAAAAATAAAAATATAAACAACTTGTAACCATATTGTATAGGTGGCAACCTCTCTATAGTCAAGTGATGAATTATAAAAATTATTTTGGATTAAAGTAATAGTTATTAAAAAAAATTTAATCTTGATATTTTAATTTAATTTATTTATTATTAATTTGTTATATGTTATTTATAGTAGGAGGAGAGAAAGACAATAAAGACAACGACGGTATCGGAAAAACATTGGCGATAATAATAGGAATAATTACCTTAGTCATCTTGCTTGTTGTGTTTCTTGCTTTTCTTGGAAAGCAATGTAGAAAATTACAAGGTATTTTTTTATATATATTTTTATATTTTTCTCATCATATATATATATATATATATGAATATTAAACCATTAATAATTATATGTTTGTGAATTTGCAGATGAGAAATGGTGTGTATGAAATGACAAAGTGGGAAGAATATCAATCAAGAACGAGTCTAGCTATTGCTAGTTGTATTTTTGTAATTTAATTTTACGTAACTCGTTGCCTCATTATATGTTAGTTATATTGTATTTATATGATTTTCTTCACGATTTTTTTTTTAATATTGTCGGACTTCTATATATATATAGACGAAAATGATTTAATAATTTTAAACGGAAAAATACAACTTCCTTCTTATTTTCCATTTAGGTATGAACTATGAACCAACATGCGATTTGATATCTAAAAATACCATATTAATCTTTTTTTATTAAGACACTAGTGGGTGTAAACACACATACACACACGCATAGGGAATGTATTACATTATAATAGAAAAATTAGTGTGTCGAGATTAGTGGAACATACTAAACCGAAAATTAGGATGGAGATCCAAAATAATATTGTTTCGTCCTATTGTGAATAATGTCTAGGAATCTTTTCTTCTTCTTATTAATTATTATTTATTCTAATACTATCAAAATTACATCAATTGATTAATGTTTGGACTAATGTGCTTTAATTATTAAAAATGTTTAATTAAAATTATAACCCGATTAACAAATCTTGTTTTTAGGAATTGGACAGACCAACTAACATCTAACTCATTTTCATATTTTATTAAATCTTCTGAAATTCTAGATGGTAGAATGCACAATAATTAGGCTCTTTAAAACACATTACTAATAAATAAATGATAAGTATTTGAGGATATATAAAAAACGACATTCTTCAATGAGATTTTAAATAGGATTTTCATATAACATAATTACTATTAGTCAAATTAGCATAAATTATGATTCTTTATAAGAAAACTACTAGGATTTAACCCGTGGAACACCACGGGTTTATGTTTTTTAAAAATAGTTTTATATATATACGATTAATTTAAAAGTTTGTAATATTTTTTCTGTTTTTGTAAAATAAATAAAAATATTCAGAATTTCTAAAGAAGTATTTTATTCTTTAATTGTTTATGCAAATAAATATATAATGAGAAATAGATTTTATATAGCAAAATCTTAAAATAATTTGTAAGTTGGTTTATTCCAAACTATTATAAACTATAAAAATTAGGGATGGACGAACTTCCGGATCCGAAATATCGAACTCAAACCAAACCGAAATCCCCAAATCAATACTGATCCTAAAAACAAATAACTCGAATGTATAGGGAAATTTACTACCATAATACCTGAAATCGATTCCGAACCGAACTCAATTTTTTAGAACTAAACTAAACTACTCTAACTACCCAAAAATTATTTAAAATAATAATAATTATAATTATATTTGAAGTACATAATTGGAACCAAACCGAAATTAAAGAACCGAAACCGTTCCAAAAATAAATAACCCGAACAAATTGAAAAATTTACTACTCGAAAACCCGGAGCCAAAACAAATTTCTAGATTTGAACCCGAATTATCCAAAATTTGTTTATGATAAAGTTTAATCATTATTTTCAAACTTCTTGTCATTTATCTAGAATTTTTCCGAAACCGAACCCGTTAATAAATAATTGTTATGCTAGTGTTAATTGATTTAAACAAACTTTTTCTATGTTCAATATAAATGTTTATTAACATCTAAAATATTAATATAAATAGAAACTTATAATATGAACAATGATTATATATAAAAACTAAACTATATACTTTATAAAAATATTTATATTCTGAAAATTTTTATAGACCTTCCTCCAGTAAGAAAAATAAAAAGATTATATCAAAAATATGAAATTAGTGGTTGGTTTTATGTTTAAAATTGGTTTTATTGTTTTGTTAATATTTAAGTTAATTTTAAAAAGTATATATAGAATGAGATATGTTTGTGTGTAAGTTTCACATAACTCTTTAACTGAGTTTAAAATCAATGACATAGTATGTAGTTAAGTAAGTTTTTTTGGAAAAGTTTAAAAAGTACTTCAAAAATAATAATATATATATTTTTATTATATATTACGTATAGAAAATTTTAATATAATTTATAAGTTGATTAGACCAATAATTTATTATTTATTATATTTAGGATTCGAAAATACCCGGATTCAAAATACAAATAATTGTTTCAACTCGTTTTAAATTCTTAATAATATTAATTAAACATGTTTTGATTTAAATAAAATTTTAATGCTAGTTTTTATAAAAAAAAACTATGTAATAATGTATTTATGTGAATTACATATTTTTATTTTTTTCAAATATTTTTTACATAATTTCTTTAATTTTGTTTTATTTATTTTTGGAAAAGATTGTAATATTTCCTTATTTGGTTTTTCGTAATTAAATGTCCAAAAAATTTCCTTTTATGCTCAATGGCATAATGTGTAAATAAATGTGATTTTTTAGACATATTCAAATTAGTACTTCAAAAATAATATATAGATTATTTTTTTCAAATATTTTTTACATAATTTCTTTAATTTTGTTTTATTTATTTTTGGAAAAGATTGTAATATTTCCTTATTTGGTTTTTAGTAATTAAATGTCCAAAAAAATTTCCTTTTATGCTTCGATAGCGTAATGTGTAAATAAATGTGATTTTTTAGACATATTCAAATTAGTACTTCAAAAATAATATATAGATATCGACAATTAACGAAAAACTTAAAGCTTTATGATTGGCCCAAAACATACTAATGGGTTTTAACTTAAAGTAAAGGAAACTTTTATTTTCAGCCCATTATGTATCCTCGTGGGGACTATTCTCTAATCAAGTAATCGACTCTTCGTATCTACGAAAGAGTATTATATTATCATTTATTATTGTTGTCGAATTTTAAAAAAAAAACTTAAAAAAAATTTATGTGATCATATCAAAACAGTTGCATGTGAAGATAAACCACACATTTCACATGTTCATGTTTACAAATAAAGGTCCAATAGCCATTAATTACTTTTTTCGCTACTCAATCGTTTTATTTAAATTTTTTTATTAAGAATACAATATTCGTCATCATTTTTATTTTTGTTCACCATTTGCAAGAAGTTTTTGTTCTACATAATTTTTTCATTTTTTATAGTAAATAAATTAGATTTTTTTTTTTTTTTATCAAATTTGCTTTAAAAAAAAATAAAGGAGAATCACAAAACTACACCATTTGAATTACATTTCACAAAACTACACCATTTCCAAAATATTTCACAAAACTACACCAAATTACTAAAAATTAAATTCAAATAAACCCTACCCACACAATCTTACCCCCTTAATACTATACCCTAAACACTAATTAGCGAACCCAAAAAAATATTTTAATTTTGGTAATTTTTAAAATATTAAATCAAACTTTTAAAATTTTAAAAAGGTGTAAATATGTGAAAATATTAAATTAGGTGTAGTTTTGTGAATGGATGATTGAAAAGGTGTAGTTTTGTGAATTCCTCAAAAAAATAATTATTCTCCCTTTTTATTTTTAGTGTTTCTTATATATGGTTAGTCTACCTCATATAAGCAAACAATCTAAAGAGAAACACACAATAAACACGTGGGAGTTAACCAGCCAAGTCGGCAACATTAACTGTTTTTTTCCCGCTTAAAAAGAACCCCACATGGTTTTAATTTTTAATAATAATCAATAAGCCTTTAAAAAGCAAGAAAGCAAACTTTTTAAAAAACTAAAACCCTCTCCAAAAAGTTTGAGTAAAAACAAACATATAATTAAGCTTGATTCTTTTTTATTTGGGTTTTTTGAGATGGAAATAGATTTTCTTGGTTTGGGCAACAAGCAATATTTAGTTGATAACGTTAAGCAAGAGGATGACGATAATAGTGTCGGAGAACAAGGTTTGTGTTTCTTGTTTTTACCTATAAAAATTAAAATTATATAGTCTTAATAATTGATACATTTTTTTTGGATAAAGAATAGATCAAATTTAATATAGCCTTATAAAGCAAGTTGTTATCTTCCTAAACTAGTATTTTTAAATATACCTTTTTGATTTTAAAGCTATATTTTTAAAAATCATTTTTATTTATTTTTCAACAATTTATTTGCATAAATATAAATTAATTTGATGTAAATAAAAAAATGGATAATTTAGGTTTGAGCAAGAAGGTTGCTATACAATGGGGAAAATCAAAGGTCTTACCTAACTCAAATTTCATGCCTACTTCAGATTTTCAGGTTGGTTTAGGTTATAAGTTAATTATTCCTAAATTTGAAAAAAATGTGTTGAAAGATTTGTGTAGGACTATGTTCTAATTATATACTTACTTGGAATTATCCAAAATTATTAAAAAAATTATTATTATTGATGGTGGAGAAAACTTTTTGATATGTAATTTGTTTCTCTAGATAATCCTAGTAAAGAATAAAAGAAATAATGAAAAGAAAACTGTTGCGTTTGGCGTTTGGATAAACGTCTACGTTGGCATTTAATTTCTCCTAATTATAGTATAGAAATAAATATTTTAAAAATATTGATGTGACAGGAGGCTAAAGCGTTTCCTAGCTCATATCAAAGGGGACCAGTTTCCGCGGCTAACGTTTTTCATGGAGGTCAATTTAGCGGCGCGTTTCAAAACGCGAATTTACTTTTACTTGGCGGATCGGTTCCCTTGACCAATCACACTTCTCTTCGTCCTTCTGTCTTAAATTCTTCATTGGATCGGTAATGATATTCATGTTAATATGTCAATCTATTTTATAATCTTTTCATATATTTTTTTTTAAAAAAACCTTTTAAAATTATCACTAACAAAAAAACATAAAAAGTGGTTAAGATTTAGCTTTTATTTAAGAAAAAATATAGTAACTTATCATTAAAAAAAGAAAATATAGTAACTTTTGATATAGAAAAGTATAACCCTAATAACTAAACGAAATTAGCTAAAATATAATAGAATTTTACAAGTCAACCCAACTTTGTAAAGGTACAATCAAATTTTTATAGTTTCATAAATCACATGTAAAATACGGTAACTTTTGTAACATTAAATTTGAAAAGGATTAATGATAAAAAAATATATATGATTACATTTTAATTTTTGTTATGGGATTTATGGAACAGAGTGGCTTCCACAGTATCATCTCCACAGCTAACTATATTCTATGCTGGAACTGTTAGTGTCTTTAATGACATATCTCCACATCAGGTCTGAATAATCCATATTCATAATCATACAATTACATTTTCACATAACATTGTTCTAATAATTATATGTGATTAATAGGCTCAAGCCATCATGTCATGTGCCGGTAACCGTTTAGGACATCCAAAATGTGAAACCGGAGAGAACAATTTAAAGAAACCAATTCAAGAAAATGAAAGATTTTTCGGAAAACAAACCTATAACGCCGCGGCTGTCGCGGCGTCATCAAGTTCTGCTACTCCCCCTGATAGTTTGTCTAGGTGTAAGGATAATACCGTCATTGCGACTAATGCAATGAACATGATTGAATCATTCAATGTTGGTCCTCACAATATGATTCCTTCAGGTATATATACACACATATTAAAACCTTATATAAATTAATAAATTTTCTAGTCCTAAATTGATATTTTAATTCAATTATCATCTTGATAAATTAATAAAATAAATTATAGTTATGATATTATTAATTTATAGAGGTTTTACCGTATCTATCAAACAAAATCTTGAATCCGGCATAAGTCCTAAGCAACAATTGTTTATTTTAGTTCCTCAAGCTAGGAAAGCATCTTTGGCTCGTTTCTTGGAGAAGCGCAAAGAGAGGTTTGTTTTTGACATTTAATCTATATATAAACTTTGAGTTCTTTAATATTTTTTATATGAAATTGAAGTAAAAATAAATTATGTTTGGTGTAGGATTATGAGTGCAATGCCATACAAGAAGATGGTTTTTGATTTATCGACAGGAGAATCAAGTGGAATGAATTACTTTTCTACGTCGCCTTCCTAAAAAACCTTATTATTCGTCGTTTTTTTAAACCTATATAAGGTTTTTTTGTTAAGATGGTAATTTGTAATATAATCATTTGATTATATGATTATAGCTACATTTTGTTCTGTTATTTATGTTGAGGAGGAGAAAAAGCGTTACGCGTCTGTGTATTGTTTTGAGTATTGTTATTATGCTTTAGTGATTTGTATTGAAATATTACTTTAATCACTAACAATTATATTTTATTTTTTGTCATTGTCTGTCAAGAATATAAAGGACAAATTAAAACACTATGATTAACATTTTTTCACTAAAAGCAATTCACTAAGTGAATTTACAAATACATTATTGTATATCGATGGTTATAATTAAGGGTAAATAACGTCTATAGTTTTATTTGGGGTATTGCGAGAATTTTTGCTTTATTCGACAATACCCGACCTATAATCACATTTAAAAATAAATTGTTGAATGTTTTTGTGGGTGTATTAAATATCTTCTAAAGAAAACACGTTTCAAATCACAAATTTACATTATTTAGTTTATACTTATATTCATTTCCTAAAGAAGATTGTATATAGTATGTGAACTATAATAGCTGAAAGGTTGATTACAAAATATAGATTCTCTTCACAATGAAAAGATCTTTTATATATTTTATCAATTAGAAATCTCGTAGGAAAGTAATATCGTGGAAGGAGAACCATCAAAGCAAAGTTTGGTGAGTAGGAAAAAAACAGCATAACATGTAATAATATCATCACACAAACAAACACGTTCTTGTTACATTATAAGTGGATATAAGAACGACCCCATTGTCCTTTCATGCCCCCACCAACACCAAGTTGTGCAATTTGAACTACCTTTTTTTATTATTCACAAGTTTGTTGTTTGGTCTACTTTTAGCCGCTTTGTATTTACATGGTTTCATGTATGCTAAGAGAAAAACACACAGATTTTTTTTAGTTTGCATGACTTATAAACAATTCTTAATCATGTAAATCTTAATAGTTTCTATTTTGGTTTTGATATTTTGCGTTACTTTGCTTTTATTTTAGGAGAAAGCGAATCTTTTATTTTGTATCCTTTATGTATTATTAGAGAATACGATTTATTTCTCGGCGAGTAATTATGGAAAAAAATAATCAATATGCAAAACCTTAAACATCATCTAAAGAGAAATAGAAAAAACATTATCCATAAAGTTTGTGATCATAATTTCTTTTTGTATAATTTCAAAAGCTAAAAGTTGTGTTATAGTTTTTGTAACAACATCACTAATTTTTTTTTTGTAACAACATCACTAAATTTATCTTTAACAAAAAAAAACATCACTAAATTTACAAGCCCAATCTACATCATCCCACCCACTATCTTGAAGTCTAGCCTGGGCCAAAATCACATGGCCATATTTCTGGTAACATATAAAATTATGTTAACTAAAAGACCAATAGTTTAAAAATAAATTTGAAATTTAGCTTGTTGTTACTAATTATTTCGAGACTATAATAATATAGGTGGTTATTTAAAGTTAAATTTTAAATAACGACTGCAAAGATAAGTTTAATAATTCTTTTCTTTACTAATTAAAGGGTTTACAATGCAATAGGTTAAGTATAGAAAAATAAAGAGTTGCAATTACATAAAAAGGGTTTAGGGTGGCCTAAAGTTCCAAGCACACCTCTTAAGTAAAGAAAGCAACTAAATAAGACCATCATCGCCACGTAGAATGGGCCGAGAAGTAACCAAGAAGCCCAACAAGCGGTGCATTGATATAAGTCGTGGGCTCGGATTGTTGGAAGTAAGGTCTAGAGTCAGGGAAAGCATCGGTGACGTTAGGCCCACCAACGACAGCACCAACGAGTAGGTTCGGGTTAGGGTTTGGGCTCAGAAAAAAGCGAGAGCCTTCTTTGCAACCTATACGAGACGGATGGGCCGAGACAGAAGGAACAGAGCTTCCACGGTGGTGAATCCTACGTGGAAACTTTTGCCCATAACCAACCATGTAAGACATTCCCATTGGATTCTCTCCCAAAATATAATCCACCTGTGTCATAAAAAAACAAAGAAAATTCAGACAAATGTGTTATATATGTGTCTTTGGGAATATATATATAATAATTATTATTGACCTGGCGTTTGGCGATTTGGCGAAGGAGAGAAGGGGAAGCGTTTAATTCGCCACAAGGGATAACTTTTTTGGCATGGCTAAGATAGTTAGAGTAAGCCAATAAGAGGAATGATAGTGATGTTACATGTTGCATGTTACTCCCTCCAGTTTTCACTAGCAGTCCTCCTATATATATATAACACATATATAGTAGATAAATAATACTAATATATTTAGACAAGTAAGTAATTAAATTAACGTGAAAGTTTAATTAGTGTAATGAAACCTCGAGAGTATTGGACTTGAGGGTGAGAGATTCCAGGCAATATAGAACATATAAAACCATCTGCGTTTTGCTTGAATGACTCGAAATACTCTGCTTTTCCCATCAACACTTCCTATTCATAAACCAACAACTAACTCTTTTTTTTTTATTTCTTTTAATAATACACATAGCATCCAAAAGTTATCATATATATAATATATATAAGATTATTATTATTATTATTATTATTAAAAATGGTCAATAAATAACGAGAAAGAGAGAGAGACATGTGAAAACTGAGAAAGGGGCCTTGACCGTTGAGAAATGACAAAACGAGAAAACACTCTTATAGTATTATTTTCCTTTGTATCTCAGGCTTTTGTGCCACATGCTTTGTAGCAGTAACTAAAAGACTTATTTACCCTTCCCTCTTATTTACTAGTCTATCACTACACAACCTTTGTTGAACTAGATGCACAGATTAAGACCATTATTAAAGACACACTAATAGGAGTTTTCTCATGTGATACTCCACATGCAAACTCCTTTCCTAGTTCCTACTCTATACATTTCACACCTAACCTATACTATGTATTATCAAGTGTCTATATTATACATTCCCTAATAATGGCTTATGGGGGCCGGCTTCCATTTAGTAATGTTATTATTATTGTTATTATTATTATATAATATTCAAAAAATTATATGGTGACAAAATCTAGGAACATATTGGTCAAAAAAAAGAGGGAATGTCCAATGATGTATGTCCTTACCTTATGATTTTAGCTCCCATATCACATGACCATTTCTTATTGGCTATTTCTCATGTGCAAATTTCAATCACCCATTACATATTTTATCTTATTTAGTATATATAATTTTTCTATATAAACACGACCCTTATCATGCCTTAAATTTTATCTACCTATATATCAAACAAAAGACTAGATATTGGTTGACATATCTAAACCGGTTTTTTTTAGCCTTTAATAAAACATATACATATATAGGACCTCCATAAATGTAAACCCTACTTTCCACTTATATGATCAAAAGTCATGCCACTAAACAAATATAGTATAGACACTATTTTCTTTTAAACCTCTCTAATAATACACCAAAACTTTATTAATGTTAGTAAAATTAAATTAAGAGAAATTCCTCCAAATACCATTAAAATATTATTACACTTTAAAACTTAATTTTTTTTATTTGGATTCGATATATATTGTTTAGGGTATAGTTTTGAAAGGGTAGGGTTTAATTTGAAGGGTTTCGGGTTAATTTTGAAGGTTTTAAGTTAATTTTTGTCCAAAAGAACTTTTTATGGTATTTTTGGAAATTGCCATTAAATTAATTAGTAGTAGAGATTAAAGATGTTATTACCTTGGAGATTAAGACATTAATACCAGCATGCTTATTGTCCCAACCAAACTCGTTAATAGTATCACCAGCCTTGAGAACAACCTCGTTTTTCACTATGAATTCTCTGTACGCTCTTTTCCTCGAGGCTTTGTGTAGCCACGCCGCTCCCCACAATAACTCGTCCTACAAAAAAAACAGTTTAAAAATTCGCAATAAATAATCCAACGTCTGATTTTACTAATATAGTAAAAAAAAATAGAGTAACTATTATATTTTTTTTACCTCGTAACCGTTAAAATCACAGTAAAAAGGACACACCGCGTGGTAAAGACTATTACTATACGCGCCGCGATATTTGTTAGCAAACGCGAATACCTGTACTCAAAAACGTTACGTTTGCGTTTTGTTACATTTTTATTACTCTTTATTTTATTCTTAACTATATGAATCATTTTAAAGATTTTTAAATGTATTTTTTTGATAAATTCAGATTTTTGAATGTTACAAATCTATACAACGTCAGAAAAATATTTATTCAATAGTACATTTACGTATGAACAAATTATAAAAAAAAGTCAAAATTATTTATTTTTGGTGAATATATCATCGGAAAAGTACTGAAAAGCAAAAAAAAAGCATATGTAAGAGAATCTCTTATCACGCAAGTAAGGAATAATTAATTAATTCAACTTTTTGACTACTTATTATATTTTTTATCACATTTATTAATGATTAAATAATTTTAAAATACTAATATTAAGCAAAATAAATATACTATTAAAAAAAATTCAATAACACACAATAGAGAGAGAGAGAGAGTAAATGCTAATAAAAGAGGAAATGTCACACGCGTTTAAGATTCTAGCGTTAAAAGAGTTTTTGGTAACGTACCCTTGTAGCCCTGTCAAGTAACCGCCTAGAGTAAACAGGATCGCGATTTCGAAAAACGATAGAAGCGGCGGCCAAAGCGGCTGCGGTTTCGCCTGCCACGTCAGAACCAGGATGCTCTCTATCGATTCTGTAAACAGTACGAAGCGTATCCATGTCCTCCGGTCTTTCCCAGCAGTTATGATCGGAGTAAGCGTCACCGACTTGCACGAACACGACGCCGGGAATCGCCGTCGCTTTCATGAGGTAATCCGTTCCCCATCTCACGGCGTTCACGGCGTTTCTGATCTCCGGTCCCATCGTCCTGCCGAAATCGATCACGCTCCACGACAGCATCGTCGTCGTGAAAGCCATCGGAAAACCGAATTTCACGTTGTCTCCGGCGTCGTAGTATCCGCCGGAGAGATCCACCTGCGAAAATTTTAAAAAAAAAAAATCAGAGGCGGAATCGTTGGGAGATTCGCCGGAAAAACGAGATGGAGACTTACTCCGGCGGATGAGCCGTCGCGTAAAGCTGAATCACGGCGCCATCTGAGTCGTTGATCGGGAGGAAGCTTCCCGGAACGCTGGCCTTCGAAGAATAGAATGCTTTTACGAAGCGCGTCGCGGTAATCGTGCCCGGCGTTAACCGGCGGCGAAATCAGAAGCACGGCGAGGAAGAGAATCGCCGGGAAAATTAGGGATTTTCGCGCCATTTTTTCTTCTTTGTTTTCTACTACTTTGTTTTTGTTCGATAGTCCCAACGAAGAAGGGCTCTCTTTATACTAAAAAAAGTCCTCTTGGATTCCAGAGAATGACACCAATGAATGATCGCCACGTGGATTTATTTGATTGGACGGAGCTCCAAGTTTTAGATTGGGTATATAGTGGGGTTTGGATTGCGAGACTATATTCGCTTGACCGGGTCATGACCGGTTTATCGGGTCGGTTAAACCGGTTTTGGATCGTTTAAATGAAGAACGGTGTTTATGTACGGTAAGAGAATCCAAAAGAAAAGTTTGAAATCTGTGACGGAAGTTAATAATTTCTTTAAACATGTGACTCACCGTCCTATTGTCGTGCGACACGTGTTGTGATGACATTAATTTTAAGTGAGATTTGGCTTCTTTTTTTTTACTTTTTTTTCACCAAGGCATAATTTGGTAATCGCTATTGAGTTTTCAATTAATTTTCCACTAATTTAGGCTGTTTTGGACCTACTAATAGATAAAGTTTCATACAGTCATTAAAATTCTTTACATTTTGTTTTATTATTTGATTTCAATAGCAATTTTGAATTAAAAAAAAAAGCTTTTGGTTGTGAGTTGTGAGTTGTGACTATGAATAATCGTAAAACTCGATGTATATATATTAAAATTTTGTACATAATGCAAATATGTATTCCACTTTAGTCATGTGATGTGTATTTGGACTTAGACATTTTGCATTAAGTCGAATCGGTGGTTGAAATTATTATATTGTATTTTGTTTATATATAATTATATTTCATATAAAAGTTTATTATATTTTTAAAAAATTAAATATAAATTGAATGCCTTTTCCTTGATAACATATGTATTCTCTTTATTTGTTTTCTCAATGGTTAATAGTAACTTAATATTCATCCTTGTTGAACCTGAAAAAAAAAACCTGAGATGAAGAATTAATGATTGAAAAGGTTAAAAACGAAAAATCTGAAATGTTATTCTTTAAAAAGTATTACAGCAACAATTAACCAAAATTAATTAAAATTCTTTTTCTCTTAAACATGTTTTTTCTTTCTTCTTCTTCTTTTTCTCGAATCAATCGTTTTCTTCTAATCCATAAAGATCTAAAAGCACGTACTAAGAATCCACAAATCAATTTCATAACCACGTCTCGACAATCAAGTCTATAGTATTTTGTGTTAACTCTAAACTTGTAAACATGAAACATTGTTCCATTGTAACGTTCCTTGTTTGTTGCCTTCTTCTCCTTAACCACTAAACAGTTGCGGTCGTGACATGCTATGTTCCAATTCATAGTCGTCGTCTCTGTTGTTAATCCGCTTGACCAAAACCCACTCGGGATCATTGAGAATAATATTACTCTCCAAGGCATAGACGCAAGTTACATCCTCTGTTGCCGTTATCAAAGTTAGTTTCTTGTTGATTAGTACTTGTGAACATAATCTTGGAGGAGCTGCTTCTCTCATTTTGCGGTGGCGATTTGATTTGGATGAGTCGCGCTTTCTCTGTTTTGGGATCGAAAGCTATGATGCTTCCGTCGCATCTCAGCCAGTGAACAGCTCCTTCGTCCAAGTAAACCGGTTTCATATAACGCATGAGATTGCTTGTTTTGCAAGTAATTGTGGAATCCGATAATTTCCAGTTGCAGCAAGATTCTCCATTGCTAATCTCGAACTTATACGTTGTTTCTTCAGGATTCGAAGCATTCGTCTGCTCTGATAAGCATACAATTTTGAATATTTGAGTGTTTCGGTCGACCGCAAACCCTATGTGGTTGTGGTTTTGAGAAGATCTTTTAAAACGAAGGCTTGTATTAGGGAAAAGCTTCGACTCGGAGTGGTCTAGGAACCGATAAAACTTCTTTTTGAGGGGATTTGTGACGACGCATTGGCCATTAAAGAAGAGAAGGAGAAGACCCGAACAAAATCCAAGAATTATATTATGAGGCAAGGGATCATCACTGTTTCTTGTCGACCAAGAATCGCTAGAAGAGTGCCAGAAGATGATATTGGAGCCAAAGGCGGAGACATGAAACAATTCGGAAGCGAACTGCGATATATATTTCGATTTGAAGTATAAGTCGTTCGATATGTGGGAACTGATGGTTCTATTTGCGCATTGCATCATAGATAGAGATTTTGGATCATCCAATTTTAAGAGAATCTCGTCGAATATATGGGAAGGTAAGCTATCCATTTTTCAAGAACAAAAACTTAGGTTTTTTTGCTTTTGATTATTTGATGTGATTATGTCTATATAAATTTATATAGACACAATTAGATCATTCTAAAATTGAAACTTGGATCACACGTCAAAAAAAAAGGAAAACTCGGACTAAAATAATTGCTTTAATTAATAAAAGGAAAACATGTTTTGTTACTGATTAAAAAGAAGAAAAAAGACAACAGGAAAAATATGTTTTGTTCCGTCAGAAAAAAGGAAATATGTTGAAGTTTGATATCTTTTAAAAGGTGGTAACTGGATCGCAATTTTGTGGGATAAATTTTTGTGGAATAAGTCATTCTTTTTTTTTTTTTTTTAAATAAGTCATTCTTTTAAATTCCGCAAAATATTTACCATTTAAAATGGATAGAATTACAAAACTACACATTTTGAATTATATTTCACAAAACTACACCATTTCAAAATTACTTTACAAAATTACACATAAACGCTCAAAATTAAATCTAAATAAACTATTCCCACACAATCCTACCCCTTAATAATATATCTAAACACTTTGCAGTTCTAATGAGATAATTTTGGGTGTTTAGGGTTTAAATTTTAACTCTTGATGTTTAGGTTCATTATTTTACATTTTAGAGTATAATATTTGGTGTTAAGGATTTAAAAATATAATTTTTACTGTTGGGTTCATTTTTTGCAATTTTGGATAGAATTTTGGTGTTTAGATCTTAACTTTTAATGTTTAGTTTCAATATTTTACAATTTAGGATATCATTTTGTGTTAATGTTTTAAAATAGGTGTGGGAAAATAAACCGAACGGAAACCGACCCGATAATAAAGATCTGAACCCGAACCGAAATGGACCAAATACCCGAACGGGTTTTACGTTTCAAAAATTCAAAAATCCGAACCCTAAGGGATCCAAACCCGAAAGGTATCCGAACGGATTTTACATTCCACATTCAAGTATATTTCCTTAAACCACTACTATTCATCTTCTAAAAATATATATTTATGGTTATCCATTCCATTCATCTTATTCTTTCAACCCTCGTTATTTCATTTATTTTCAAAAATTTCATCCCATTAAATTTAATTAATAGCATTCAAAGTATCTAAGATTCTAAATCGGTATAACAAACTTGCAAGGCTAATTCAACAAACAGAGAGATATATAAGTGTTAAAGAGTCTTTTGAAACCAACGGAACAAAAAACAGAGAGTACCTAAACAAAACTCATGTTTTATAAAGGGAAACAAGTGGAAGAAGTAGAGGAGATAAGAAACTAAGAGTTATCAGGAAGCACTTGGATCTTTCACACTAGTGAAGCTTTCTCTGAAATCATCTTAAGATTCTTTGCAAGTTGAGTTAGAGCAACAACATCAGATGACTCATGAGAGTAGATTACGACTTGCTTGAGATTAAGCATTGTCATTAAGAAATGAGTAACTTGTTTTAGAAATGCCTCCACATCTTTGTTAGCTTCTCCACGCTCATGTATCTTTAAGACTTTCACCGGAGATGTTGAGAGGCAAGAAGGAATCCTCTCCAAACCATTGCACAAGCACATGTCCCCACAATTCTCCGTAGCTAGATGGACGAGTCCCTAAAATTTTAAAAATATATATTTCCGTTGCAAATTTCAAATACACTTTTGAGTAATGACTATAAAGGTTTGGTTTATTACTCTGAAGGTGAGGGTTTCTAGGTTTGGACAATTTGTGAGCAGATTTGGCAACGATTCCCATCCCGCCCCGAAGTTATTCTCGATATCTAGATTGCTCAGCTTGATGAATTGAGGTATTTCCGAACAACAAAACGTGAGAACCTGAAACACAACAAAATAACCACTCATGTTTTAAACTAATATCCACTTGTTTTCATCAATAGAAATACTTTGACAAGTCTTAAACGAACCACATCGCAAAATAACAATCAAGCTTATCACATGCACGCGGAAGCTATCTACGAGCTAATGAGAGAGACGAAATGTGTTATAAGTTCAAAAGTTTTGGTGTCAACAAACCTCCAATGTCTCAGCAAATAAGTAGAGGTTTTGAACATGGCAGCATATTCCCTTGAGAAAAGTCGCAAGATCGTTTTCTTCGGTATCATCTCCCTTTGTCCTTTGAAGACGAATCTTGGCCTCAACAAGCGATTCGAGATTAAGGATTGGATAGTCGCGAGCAACACAATCCATATAGTCTATAAGAAAACTAGTTTGGGAGTATCAAAAGATAGACTCTTTGAGAATTTCTTTCGGGTTGGAATTGTTACCCAACCAAACTCTAGGGTCTTGAGAGATTTGTGAGAAACTAAACAAGTATCTAATCTGTGCAGCTTCACATCGGTCATGGAAAAATCATTAAGAACGGGACAACCAGAGAGAAGCTTGACAAACCAAGCACCACTACTATCTTCAAAGTAAACCGAGGCAACTTCTGTAATGCCCTATTTTTGTACTTGAAATTTTCTATACTCTCAAAAATCTCTTATGCTTCTTTTTTTATTTTTTTAATTAAAAAAAATTCAAAAAACAATCGAAAATTGATAAATCTAAACCCTAAACTAATCGAGGGGTCTTGGTTTAGGGTGTGCGAACCCAAATGGTAAGATTTTAGTTTCTAAACCTTAAATTTTTTGAAAAAATCGAATTTATAATCATATTTTGATGATTTTCGAAAAAACTTTTTAAATTTGTTTTTTGATTTTTGAAATATTTTTATAAAATTCTTAAAATTAAATAAAAAATATTGTCGTTTTCAGATTTTAAAAATAATTTTTTTTGTGGCATATAAAATTAAAAAAGCGAAAAAAATAAAAGAGTGTCTTTATTAGATTAGAAGTAAAGAGATAAAGACTTTTGAGAATATGTTTCCAACCACGAGCATCATCTCCATCAACGTCTTGATTTAGGAAAAGGCGCAACATCCGTAGTAGACGAACGTTTACCCCGAGAAGCCAAAACCCTATCAACAAACGCGGTGAAAGCGGTAGCGTCTCCCTCATCATCATACTCGAAAATCGAGATTCAGAGAAGATTCAAACACGTGACGCCATTCCTTGGAGAGAACTGAAGTGGTCGCTGCAAATTTTGTTAGTAAGAATGATTAAATATGAGCACCAATAGCGACCGGAAGTTGGCTTATCAGATCCATTGGTCTCTTCTTCTTCGCAGCAGCAATATTGAGAAGAAGCATATTCACAAAACTACACCCTTTCAACCCTCCATTCACAAAACTACACCTAATTCAATATTTTCACAAATTTACACCCTTTTAAAATTTTAAAAGCTTGATTTACCCTTTTAAAAATTACCAAAATTAAAAAAATTTCATTTGGATTCGCTAATTAGTGTTTAAGGTAGGGCTGGGAATTCGGTTAGTCGGGTCAATTCGGTTCTGTTAATTCGGTTTTTCAGTTAAATCGGAATTTGAAAATTGTACCAAATTGAACCGGAATATTATTCGGTTCGGTTCGGGTTACGGTTAATTCGGTAATTTAATATTTTACCGAATTGAACCGATTTATATTGGGTCAAATTGTTTAAAGGCCCAAAAATTAAAAATATACCAGCCCAAAACCAAATATTATTTCTGTCATTTATTATTCTTTACATATTTTCTTTTTTTATTGCGTCAAATACATACACATAAGGTGAGAACTAACAACGAAAGCCGTTATCAAGGAGAACGACGGGTCTACGACAGCTGTTGAAGCCAAATCCGGACGGTGAAGACGACAACTGAACGATGAAAAAGTCGATGAACTAGATCTGGTTCATTGTTTCGATCATGGGCGGACCTATTAAGAGAAAAGGGGGTCATATGACACCCCATTAATTCTCAATTTTTTTAATGATTATATAGTTTGTTAGTAAAATAATTTAGTATTTTATGTTTTGACACCCCATTAATTTTTGTTTTCTTCTTTCTTTTTGATCAAGATACAAATCACAAAAAATAAGTTTATTAGGTCCAATATAAGTGACTTAGCCCAATATAATTAAAAGACCTTTCAAAATTTGTAAAACCCTAAGACCATCAATATCGGCAGTGCTTAGTAAAAAATAAGTGATCCTTAGCAATTAAAATAATTATAATTAATTAAATTATACTAAGGAGCGAAGCTTAGTGAGGCTTCTTTGATTAGGCTAAGAAGCGGACATGTGTCGGAATCAGAAGAAAACTGGGTGGTTTATTTATTTTTTGCTTTTTCTTTTCATTTTTGTCGGAAGAAAAAAACAGAGAGAGAAGAGGAGACGACGATTTTTTTTGTTGATGTTCAATCTTGGTATTTGTGTTATTTGTGTATTAAACTTGTTGTTTTATTTATGTGTTAATTTTGATGTAGTGTAAGAAGAAGAAAGTGTTACTGATTATAGAAGAAGTAGAAGAAGAAGTAGAAGAAGAATAAAAATGTGCATAAGAGGAATGAGCATAAGAAGAAGAAGTTTTGATTGATTAATGGTTTGTTTAGTGTAGTTTTAGTAAGTGGTTTAGTGTAGTTTTGATTTGTTTAGTGTAGTTTTGATTTGTGGTTTAGTGTAGTTTTGATTTCTTTAGTGTAAAATTGATTTTGTTTTAAAATGTGTAAAATTTTGTAATAATAATGTTTTCATAAATGTTTGTGATATTTAATTTTTTAATATTAAATTTTATTTTTATACCAAAAAATAATTACTAAGGAACTATAGTTTCTTATACCAAAAAATAATTACAAAAAATTAAAAATAAATTACTAAGCAACTATTTTAAACAACACCAATAATGATGCTCTAATTATCTGTAAATACAAAAATTGAAACGTCGTTGGAGAAAAATAATCGTCTCTAATTTTACACTTTTAGTTTTCTAAGTCTTCTTCTTCATTAATTGTTGAAGGAGAACTTACTTGACAAATTTGATTCTTTGTAAGTCAAATATTTGGCTTGTTTTATAAAGTTGTGATTATTCATAAGATTAATTTATAGTATTTTTTTTTAATATATTTTATATTAATTTCTATATATTTTAAATATATTTTATATATAGCTATGGAGAAGTTTTTGAAAAGAAAAGTTTCATCCTCAATCTCAAAGTGAATTAGATAATCAACTGTGGGAGGATCCGGCGGATCGAAAAAGAATTTATGAATATCATCCAAATAAAAGATATGAAGTGATACGCGCATACTTGATTAGAGGTTTTTTGTTTTATTTTTGGTTATGTAAATTTGACAACGGTTAAAAAAAATTATGGGTCCGCCACTGGTTTCGGTTAATCGTTCGGTTTAGTATACCGAACCGAACCGTGAACCGAATGAATTTAAACATGTTGCCGATCGGTTTACAATCTAGAACCGAATCCGAACCGAAAACCGAAAATCTCGGTTCAGTTCGGTTCGGAAAATTCGGGTCGGTTTAAATTCCCAGTAAGGTATAGTATTAAGGGGGTAGGATTGTGTGGATAAGGTTTATTTGGATTTAATTTTGAGTGTTTAGGTGTAGTTTTGTGAAGTAATTTTGATATGATGTAGTTTTGTGAAATGTAATTCAAATGGTGTAGTTTTGTTATTCCCTAAAAAATAGCCATAGGTAGAAAAAGAAATATGATAATATGAAGTGGGAGTGAAAATTAGATCATATGAAAGAAAAAATAAAAAATTAGTGTGAAGAATTAGTAATTTAATTTATGAATTTTCCATTGTTAGGAAAAATATTACAATAAAAAAATAAGGAAATCTTGAGAATTAGCATATAGATAGCTAGAGAATTAGATATTGTTAGTGGCTAGAGATGACATTAGTGAAAAACATGGGAAGAAATTGTTAGAGGAAAATACGTATAAAATATTTATTAAAATAATTTAGATTTTTATTTGTCAAAAAATATAGAAAATATTAAGGGGAATTTTGGTGATGACAATGTTGAAACACTTACGTGTCAATCATATAGAGTTTGAAATTATTTGTGACTTATTAATATAGGATTATGGCACTCTTCCAGCGATTCTTGGTCGACAAGTAACAGTGATGATCCCTTGCCTCATAATATGATTCTTGGATTTTGTTCAGGTCTTCTCTTTCTCTTCTTTAATGGCCAATGCGTCGTCACAAATCCCCTCACAAATAAGTTTTATCGGTTCCTAGACCACTCCGAGTCGAAGCTTTTCCCTAATACAAGCCTTCGTTTTAAAAGATCTTCTCAAACCCACAACCACATAGGGTTTGCGGTCGACCGAAACACTCAAATATTCAAAATTGTATGCTTATCAGAGCAGACGGATGCTTCGAATCCCAAAGAAACAACCTATAGGTTCGAGATTAGCAATGGAGAATCTTGCTGCAACTGAAAATTATCGGATTCCACAATTACTTGCAAAACAAGCAATCTCATGTTGTATATGAAACCGGTTTACTTGGACGGAGGAGCTGTTCGCTGGTTGATATGCGACGGAAGCATCATAGCTTTCGATACCGAAACAGAGAAAGCGCGACTCATCCAAATCAAATCGCCACCGCAAAAAGAGAGAAGCAGCTCCTCCAAGATTATGTTCACATGTACTAATCAACAAGAAACTAACTTTGATAACGGCAACAGAGGATGTAACTTGCGTCTATGCCTTGGAGAGTAATATTCTCAATGATCTCGAGTGGGTTTGGTCAAGCGGATTAACAACAGAGAGACGACTATGAATTGGAACATAGTCGGTCGCGACCGCAGGAGAGAGTGCATAGTGGTTAAGGAGAAGAAGGCAACAAACAAAGAACGTTACAATGGAATAGTGTTTCATGTTTACAACTTGAAGTTTGGCATTGAATTCTATAGACTTCATAGTCTAGACGCGATTACAAAACCGATTTGCGGATTCAGAGAAGGTGCTTATAAATCTCTATGGATAAGAGATCGGGAAATAAGAAAACGATTGATTCAACAAGAAGAAGAAATAATAACAAATAAACAAAATAAACCCCTTTCAAAAAAAAAAAACAAGAAGAAGAAAGAAAAAACATATTGGGTCAATTAAATATATGGAGAAGAAGATTAGTTAATTATGTGCTGTCTTTTTTATTAGGTGGGAAGAGAGAATATTTTTTTTTGACCATTATACACTTGTTCTTTTATGTGCAAAATTTTATCGGATAACTTTGTTATTATCGTAAACTTATTTTCTAATCTTATATCAAATTAATAAAGCGATTAAATTGATTTATTATGATAATATATAAGTTAGGCGATATGAATTATACGATAACGGAGTTATCAAAAAATAATTGTGATAACAAAAAAAGTATCCACTAACAAAAAAAATATCGTGCTAACAAGAAAATAATCGTGATAACAAGAAAATTTATCGCGATACCAAAAAATATCGCGAGAATACAAAATACAAGATAACAAAAATGAGATCCAATCGAGAGAACTATCCAACATAGATCCAATCGTGAGAAAAAAAACGAGAGATCTTATCGAGAGATTTACGACCGAGAAAAATAGAGAGAGATAGAACAAGGAGAGAGAGAGATTCAAGAGAGAAATAGAGATTCAAGAGAGAAATAGAGATTCAAGAGAGAAATAGAGATTCAAGAGAGAATAGAGATTCAAGAGAGAATAGAGGTTTCATGTGTTTCTCTCCAAAAGAAAAACCTCAAACTTAATTTTACATATTGCATTTAAGTCTTTACTATTTTTTTCAATGAAATAAATCTCTTAATTTTTGTAGATAATATAAGACATACCTCAAATAATTATTAAACCAATAAATAATTACTAAATTAATATTTTTTATTCTAATTTAAAGTCTTTCTTTTAGTTTAACATGTGAAAATTAAGTTTATATTTACAAAATATAATTTTTTATGTACTAAAATAATGAAATTAAAAAGTTAATAAAAATATTTGTGAAATATTATTAATTGTAGTGATGAAAATGCAAAAAAAAAAAATGAAACCTCAAAATTTAATGTTTTGAGGTTTCTTTTGGAGGACAAAAAACCTCAAATTTGAAGTTTTGAGGTTTCTTTTCGAGATGCTCATAGGGTAAGTTAATTTTTCAACCTTTCGCACTTAACATTCTTCTTTAACCACAAATTAAGGACGTGGGGTTTACAATTTAATTTTTAAAATTTATGATATTTTTATACCAAAGACAAAATTAGTGATAACTTTTAGAAAAACTTGGAAAAAATATTATTTTAGCCATAAAAACTTTTAAAGGAAATTTAATTGGAATTAAAAACATGTGGAAAAAATAGTTTCATGTCGACGAGAATGAAATAAATAAATATAAAAATAAAAGAAAAAGTAGTATTTAAGCCTATAGGAAAATAAAAGAAAAAGTAGTATTTTGAAGAGGTCTTCCATTTAAATTAAATCCAATAGTATGCATGAACATAAGTTTTGGATGATAATTATACAAAGTTCGAAAAAATACCTTATAAATACCTCTTCAAAATGTCAACGAAGGACACACATACACAAACATAACCTCAAAGCATATTATTAATCAGAAACAGCTTTTATTGTCATTAAGGAAAGCAAGAAAAGGAAATAAATTATCTCTGAACCAAATTAAAACCAGTCTAAAAACCCTTCAAAATCTATGAATTATCTCTCCAAAGCTCAAAATGTCTTTTTAAGTAAATATTCTCTAAACCAACTTATCATCCTCTGTTTTTTCTTGGTCTTTCTCTTCTCTCTTTAGTTCTTCAAAGCTGTTGTGATTGCATGAACATACTGGTGAAGCTCAAGTGAGTCCACAAGGTTCTTCAGCTCGGTCGCAGCCTCTGGGTTTAAAGACAGAAGGCTCGCAGCAGCGACTCCTGCAGCCGCTAGAATCACGACGGTAAAGGCTGTACCTTTGAGACATCCAATTCCACGGGAAAGCCTCCCCGAGATCACTTTGCAAGACTTATCAGCTTCTTTGTAAAGCGAAACATCGGCATTTCCTGCCTCGGTGATCGCTTCTTCATTCTAAAAAAAACATCATAGGCCCATGTCAGAGACGAAACTACAACAACCAAGTGAAATGCAAAAGAGTCACGAGAGGTCTTTTACCTTGAGCCTGAATCTCTTTATGATTCTGTTGAGAGTTAGAGTATCACTCGGCGATGATGTTAGCTTGATAGAATGTTCCTTCCATTGTTCGACAAGCTTTTTAAGAAGAGCAACACTAGCTTCGAGATTCTCCTTGTAGAGATTGTCCCAAAGCTTGAAACAGTCAACATTCTCGGTCAAAGACCAGAGAGCGATCGTTGAAGCTTCTTTAGCTAAAACGGGGTTCCCTATATCAACGGTTAACATTTAGAACTCATATCGAGAGAAGAGAGGGCGGATTCAATATTACTAATTTACTAGTTACTTACCTTCTCCGGCTAGTTTCAGAGCGAAAGTGAAAATCTGTTGTGTGACTTGTTTCATTGCTTTGCTTCCTGGTGCACCGGAAAGAGCAACTTCTTTCAGTAAAGGATATATCGCCTCGAACCTCTCTGTAGCCTGTGTGGGTTCAAAGACAGGACAATGCTCGTGAACAGAACAGACAAAAAATCAAGGCTTTGTTATATATACACTTCAACTACTTACCTTTACTCTAGCGGATGAAGCAGGGAAGGTAAGCCGAACAAGGATCTCCAAAGAAGGAGGCGGAACAAGTCGCTCTCCTTTCCTAACAGCTCCGTTTACAAGTATTGTCCGTGCCTTAGGATTCGACAATATTCTGCATAAACAAAATCGCAATAAACAAGATTAGACGATTATTTAAAACATGTCAATCACAAAAGAGATCGTAAGGAAGCTCACTTTTCAACGAGCTGCAAGACGAGATCTCTTGACTGAGGGTTACAGTTTTTATTACCGACTATAGGTAACAAGTTGTGTGCCCACGAAAGCAAGCCTACGGATATATCACCTTGCGAGGCCTGTTCATATTCCACAGCTCACAAAATCTCAGAACACATAACACAACAAACACACACAATCTTGATCCTAATTCACGAGAACTAACCTGAGCCATCATCCAAACCGTGACGGGAAGCTTGTCCTGTCCTTGATACTTAGGATTCTCTCTCAGAGTAGGCAATACACTAGTCAAAGCATCAGGCTTTCTACGCAATACCATGGCTAAAGCAACAAATATCGCCACCTTAACCCGTCAAAAACGAACAGAGCACAACAAAGTTAGCTCAAAACAAAAGTCAAGAGTATCCAAAGCAGACAAGAACTGATATAAGCCATTGTCTTCTAGTGTACCTGAGATTTGGAAGGAGCTTGTTGTGCAACTTTCTTCCCACTTTTACCACCTCCTTGATGTGCAGCCAAATCGGCGAGTATACAATCAAAAGCCCACAATACAAAGGCACCAAGAGCTTCTACAGGACGTTTGTTGATCCAATCCACAGATGTTTTGTAAACAGGTTCAGGAATATGAGACAAAGGAACCTAATTGATTTAACAAAAGACACAAACTCAAGCTTCATTTGAAAACATAAAGCTAAAGACTTTAATGTAAGAGATGCTATGCTTACATCTATAAGCTTAGACAAAGGAGACTCTTTAAACATCTTAACCCATGGGAACTGCACAGAGCATACACCAGAGAGTTCTCTACCAAAGTAATCAGCAAATCTCATTAGCTGAATCTCAGGTTGATTCTCATAAGATTCCTAAAAAACCAAACAAAACACAGACAAAAGGTCAAAGACATTGACTTTCGATATGGGTTTCTCGATTTAGATCTAAAATCACAGTTTTTGAATGTTACTTACAGATGCTTCGATGAGGAAAGCTTCGAGATTCGATGAATCGATCTTAGAAGCAGCTTCAGGGAGAGACACTTTAGGCTTCTTCTCCTTCTTGGGTTTATTCTTCTTCTTCTTCTTCGTCTCCTCCGTCTTCTCAATCGCCGCGATCTCGCCGTCCGTGTCGTCGGAATCGTAACCCTCTTCGCCGTAACCGTTGGATCGGCGGTTAGATCTCGAACCGGTAGGCTCTTCTTCGGCTTCGGCAGCTGATTTCGAAGCTGAGATCCGTCGTCTACGATCCTCTGCTTGCTCCTCTAACGAACGGAAAACGTTATCGCCGTTAGATTGGACGGAAACGCTGAAATTCGCCGTCTGATCCGTTGGTTTTCGCTTCCGATTGCGTTTTGGGTAGACCACCGTCTTCCATTCATTGTCGGCGACGACGTGTTGGGTGTTTTCGTCAGAGAACTCGAAGTCGTTGTAATCGAAAGAATCGATCGGATCCATTGTTGGATTTTTTTCGTAAAGTTTCGAGCTTTTTGTTTTTCTAAGCAATTCTTCGGCGTGAAAAACAGAGACTAATGTAGAAGACGAGATTTGACCGGAGAGATAAAAAAAAGGGTTAAGTGTATATATATATATATGGATTCATATATATAATGTATATATATATAAGGATTCATATATATAATGTATATATGAATCTGAGGAAGATAAAAAAACAATATCTTTATTTTTGTTACTCAAATTACGTAATTACCATTTTTGTATATTTAAAGTAGATTATGAACCAATTCTTTTGGGATTTGTATTTGTTTTTTTTTTTAATTTTATTTAAACTTTGTTTAATTGTGTTTACTCTTGTTTTTAAGATTTAAATGATTCCTTTTCCTTAGAGAATCTAGATAAGGGTCAAAATGAATTTGAAAAAATATAATTTTTTAGTAAATAAGAGATTTTATATTTTCTGGTTAATTTTCTAAAAACATTTTTTCTTATATATTGATGAAAAGAGTGGCATAAATATCATTGGTGTCTGGATTATTTTTTCAAGAAAAATGGCATATAAGACTACTTTCCACTGCAGTAGCATATATATCATCCTCGCAATTTTTTTTGAATTTGATGATATCTAACAAAATTAAACATTTAATGAAAATCAAGAATTTGGATAATGTTTCCAAAATCGAATTCTCGTCTTTTGGTAACAAGATCTTTGTTTGATAAAACCATTAATAGTCGACTATGACCAAAATATTTCTATCTCGAATACAATTTTTAAGATATTTTTTTATTTAATAAATTAACATTTCAACTAAAAAGGTCAGATTATAATGTATTCTACAACTTTTATTTATTTTGTTATATGTTTTCCAAAGAACAAGATTAAATACTTGAAACTGTTTTTTTCAAAATGGGCTTACTTAATTTTGATGTAACAAATGGGATATAAAGTTGAAAAACACACACACATAAATATTCATCTCTTATATCGGTCAACGCAATTAAATGAACACAACGTATAGAATGTGATTAATTGCGATTCAGAAAACGTAACGTGTTAATAATATTCGAGCATTCATCTGTTACATGCTTTCACAAATTAACATTTCAAAACACAATCAATTCTTCAGCTAAAAATAATCTTTAAGAGATTTCATATTTATATCTTTTTTACTATGTCAGTTATGCCCAATTAATACTATCTTAAAAACTTCACTTGTTACAGAATATTATTGTCAAAATCCAACAAATATTTATATTTTAAGAATATTAAAAATATTTCTATATAATAAAGCAATTATGTTTTTACAAAATACAAATCTTATATATAATTTCAAAGGTCTTATGTCATAGGTTAAAACATATCCTCCCAGGGTTAATTTCGGAAACCCAGTCAGCCTTTGTGGCGGGAAGGGCAATCACAGACAATATTTTAATTGCTCAGGAGGTCTTTCACGCCCTCAATACAAAAGAGGTGTGTAAGAACGAGTTCATGGCTGTGAAAACAGATATGAGTAAAGCTTATGATAGGGTAGAATGGCATTTCCTTCAGAATCTACTGCTCCGTATGGGTTTTGCTGAGACTTGGGTGTCACTGGTAATGACTTGTGTCAGTTCAGTTTCTTACAGTGTTCTGCTCAACGGGTCGCCCAAGGGAAGAATTTCGCCTTCACGGGGTCTCAGACAAGGGGATCCTTTATCCCCTTACCTTTTTATCCTTTGCACGGAAGTTCTGGTTTCGCAGCTGAGGCAAGCGGAAGAGAGTATGATGTTAACGGGTATTAAGGTGGCCTATAGAAGCCCGCCGGTCTCCCACTTGCTTTTCGCGGATGATAGCCTATTTTTATGCAAGGCAGACATCAACCAATGCACGGAATTGATACAGATCCTAGAGACTTATGGGAGAGCGTCAGGACAATGTATCAACTTTGAAAAGTCGGCGGTGACCTTTGGGAAGAATGTCCAGAATGGTACGCGAAGGGAAATCACGGAACGTTTAGGCATACGAACAGAATGAGGAATGGGGATGTATTTGGGAATTCCGGAACAGTTGCAAGGGTCAAAGCAACGTATCTTTGCCTATGTTCGAGATAGGCTTAACCGGAGGATAAACGGGTGGAGTGCAAAGTTTCTATCAAAAGGAGGAAAGGAAGTAATGATTAAGTCGGTGGCACAAGCTATACCTAATTATGTCATGTCATGCTTCCTATTACCTAAGGTTTTGTGTAAGCATTTAACAAGTGCGGTTGCAAATTTCTGGTGGAGCTCTAATGGGACTTCAAGAGGTATACACTGGCTGTCGTGGAAAAGGATGTGTATCCCGAAAGATGACGGAGGGTTAGGTTTTAAATCATTTGAGGATTTCAACAGATCGCTTATAGCGAAGCAGCTTTGGCGATTGCACCAGTTCCCAAACTCACTGGCGGCAAGGGTTCTAAAAGGGCGGTACTTTCGTAATGAGCATTCGTTCGAGGCTAGAAAGCCAAATAGACCCTCGTATGGGTGGCGGAGCATTCGGTCAGCCCAAAATCTACTCCATTCAGGGATTAGGAAGACCATTGGTTCGGGAGAACAGACGAAAGTTTGGCAGGATAATTGGTTACCGGATAGGCAACCGCGTCCAGCTGCGGGACCCAGAGCATATTATTATCCCGACCTGAGGGTCTCAGATCTGCGGGTATCAGCACAAAATGAATGGAACATGCCATTACTCACCCAGATGATTTGTACTGAAGACATACCTCTGATCCTGAGTATAACACATGGGGGTAGGGGAAGGGAGGATGGCAGATGTTGACATCATACGAAATCCGGAGTCTATTTAGTCAGATCGGGCTACCAGGTTCTGCACTTAAACAAAAATGACGAGGAGTTACAGATCCTCTTACATGAACCATCATTTACGAGTCTAAAAAAGTTTGTTTGGACATTGAAATCTCCAAATAAACAGAAACACTTCTTATGGCAGGCTTTGTCAGGAATTTTACCAGTGAACGAAAGGCTGGCTTACAGGCATATAGGACGGGAGAGAGAGTGCCCACGCTGCGGCCAGGAGGAGACAATTAACCACATGTTATTCAAGTGTCCACCGGCTGCACAGACATGGGCGCTGGCAGGGGTACATTCAGGTTATCAGGGCTTCCCTACTGAAGGTATAGGTGCAAACCTACATTTCCTATTTTCTAAATGGAGGGAACCAACGTATACGATCCCTCCATACCCGTGGATAGCGTGGTATATCTGGAAAGGTAGGAATGACAAATTGTTCCGTGGAATTAATCGTCAGCCGTTAGAGATGCTTGAGGTTGCTAAAGCAGAAGCTGAGGCCTGGCGAAACGCACAAGAACTTATGCAGGAACAACAATTTTCGCAAGTTCCGGGAACGGGAGAGGATGAAAGGAGAGGAGCATATCAAGGAGAGGTCACGGAGACTGCTTGTTTTGTAGATGGATCCTGGAAGGATGGGGACCCCACCACCGGAGTGGGCTGGGTTCTGATAAACACGTGGGGCCGAACGGAGCTACTGGGTATGAAAGGATATAATAGGTCTATGTCTCCCCTACATTCGGAGCTCCAAGGGCTAATTAATGCCCTTGAAGGCTTACGAAGTATGCATCAAATTTGTAGAATCTTTTATACGGACTGCATGGACCTGGTGCGGATGGTGTCAAATCCTCACCAATGGCCAATTTTCTCAATGGATCTGATGATGCTACGTGATCTGCAAGTATCCTTCCCAGGCTTCTCACTTAGGTTTGTAGCAAGGGACAGGAACATGAAGGCGGATCTTCTAGCACGAAGTGCGCGTAGCCGAAAGCGGTGCTTCAAATATATTAGTCAATCTCTTCCTACTTGGGTCGCGGATACGTCCAACGTGTTTGTAATCGAGTAGTAGTCGGATTGTAGTGACCAAAAAAAAAAAAAAAAAAAAAAAAAAAATATATATATATATATATAAAAGATAAGGGGAACAATCCTTGTGTTGACACATCATCACTCAAAATTTATATCAATTTATTAAATTTATTAAATTTAAAAAAATAAATGTAACAATTCTAACTATTAATTCATAAAGTTATTTAATTTCAACTTAATTTTTGTAATATTATTATATTACAATATCAAATGCACTAAATCTATGTGACACTTTTATTTACTAATTCATAAAAGTTCTTAAATATGTGTTTTTGATCTTATTGGTTTTGAATATATAAAAGAAATTTAAACTCAATATATGTAAAACCACATCACATAAATAATAAATAAAATAAAAGATATACAAAACTTATAAAATTAGTTTGAAAACATGAAGCAAAATAAAAAAAAAAGAATACAAAAATATACAATTTAATTCATTGAGTAAACAAATACTAAAAACATATATTGCACACTTCATTTAGGTGAGCAAAATATAAGAAAAATATATAAGTAAAGAAACCATAATACACAAGAAAGAAAAACAAATTACAAAAACTAAAGAATATATAAACTATTTAAGATTAGTGAAAAATACAAAACAGAGAATTCAGAAAGTAAAAACTAATCCAACAAACATTATTTATGTGAATAAGAATAAAAATATCAAAAATAAAAAATTACTAGATTGAAAAAAATATAATATAATAAATTTATTAAAACATATATAAATATAATATTGATTATAAATCTGCGAGTATCGCGGGTTCCGTCCTAGTGTGTATAATAAACAAGTGAAATCACGTATTTACCGACCAATGTTGTTTCTTTAGGATTTCTCGTGATGTGTGTTTGTTTGTCTTTGTGAAGAAAAAAAATGTAATATATGTGTGATATTTTGATAAGAAAAACCTGTGATATTTTAGAGTTTACTTTGAAAATTGCGATGTTATCTTGTAGCGATAGTTTAATGAATTGCGGATAATAGTGGACTTTAGTTTTGTCCAACGAAAATGATTTTTTTTTTTGTATTAAAGGGTTTTAAAAAATGTTATTTTTGACGTACTTAAGTTTCATCTACAAAAGTTTTTTTTTCAATAGTAATGGTTGTAAGATTTTGGTCATTTGCCCATTAAACTTCTTGAATTTCAAATTTTATGTTTATTATACTCTTTGACAAAACTATTTGTTGCCACTATCCCACAAAATACATAAACTATACTCTTTTAGTCTTTTCATGGCCAAAATTTTCCTAATTTTCTCTAATTTTAAAGGTATATCTTAAATATAGATTGCTTTCTAATTTCTTGCCGAGTAGATTGTGTTGAATGATAATGATTATTATATGAAGTGTCCATTAGGAAAATCTTTAAAAATAGGACCAAATTTATAAATAATGTTTAGAAATATATCATAGGAACTAATACCAAAACCAAAAGTACATTATTTTTTGAAAATTGCAAATTCAAACTCGTCACAAAATATGTTAAAAGAGAGGTTTTGTTAAAAATCCTTAACAATGACTCAAACACTTCACCACAAAAACAATTTCGAACTTAAAAACAAAGAGAGAGAGAGATAGAGACGTGAACTATAACAAACACATGGCCATTTTAGATGTTATTTCTCATGGTAACACTTGTTTGGTCACAAGCAACGAAACAAACACACGTAGTGTCGTTTACTCTTAACGAAGTATCTAGAAAGTGAAGGGACGAAATAAAACAGTGTGTCGTTTTCTTGACAAGAAGAAGAGAAGTGATGCACGACACAAGACTTTGAAAGCTACGAGGAAGAGGCGGAGAGTACAAGTTGGTACGGTGTCTTTATTTGTATTTAATATTTTATCATTATATTACCTTTGTACTTTTCTTTCTAATCTCTGTCGTAAAGTTTGTTTTCTTGATTAATTAGAATATACTAGGATAGAACCCGCGCGTTGCGCGGGATATCCTTCAATATTTTTTAGTAATTTCAAAAAACATTTATATTTTGTTTATGATGGTTGATTTTGTAATATATTTATTATTTTAATATGTATTTGGTTTGACATTGGATATAACTAACTCGTTTTATTTTACCAAATTAATGAAAATAAAATTGTTCATTTGTAACTTTTGAAATGATATTTTAGTTTATTATAAACGATTAGAATATCAATATGTGATGAAATCTAATTTTACAAAAAAAAATTAATTTAAAGAAAAGTAAACATTGTAGTGTACTCTTTTAATTTATTTACTACTAATAATTTATTTTTGTCCACAATATCTTTATTTCAATTTTACGTGGAGATTTTAATCCGATTTTTAAATTGCCTCATAATTTTTTTTCTTTATTGTTATTAGAATCTTTAAATGTATTTTTGTTTATTTTATATGACGGTTATGTTTTCGGTGGATATTTGTACTGATTATTAACATCTAGTTAAGGAAGATTATTGAGAACAATTTATATATTATTTTAATTTTATTATAAAATTGCATCATAGTTTATTTAAGTTTAAATATTTTTTATATATTTGTTATTGTATATAATGTAATGCTTTATTTTATTATTATATGAGTTTATGTCATTAATGATTTCTTATTTGATTTTTATTAGTATTAAATGAATTTTATAAAAAAAATTAATTTTAATTATGTATTTTATTTTTTATTGCAAAATGTCTTTCATATGGAGTATTTAGGATGGTATCCGTGCTTTCCGCGGGATATTTACCTCATAGAAATTTCAAAAAATATTTATTGTAATATCTATTATTATTGTAATTCGAATTTCTTATACGCATTTCATATTTTACGTATACATTTATTGTAATATCTATTATTATTGTAATTCGAAAAAATATTTATTGTAATATCTATTATTATTGTAATATCATTTACGCATTTCATATTTCAAAAAATATTTATTGTAATATCTATTATTATTGTAATTCGAAATCAATGAAAATTAGTTTATTTGCGTATACATTTTGTTTACATCGTTTAGTTTATTATCAAATTGTGGGGATATTAATATGCTATGAAATCTAATTTTTCAAACATTTTCTTAAAAAATATTGAAGATTTTTTATCTTGACTTTCTATTATTTTTCTTTGTAACATTATTGAAAGATTTAGATATGTTATTGTTTATTTTGTATAAGGAATATTTTTGCAGTGGATATTTTTAATCTTCTCACGTAAAATTGGTACTAACTTTATTTTTTAAAAGATTATTGTGAGCATTTTATGTATTATTTCTATGTAGAAATATAGAATATTTGCATCCCAAAAGACTTTTTCTTGACAATTTTTAATAATTATTTAAATTGATATATATATTATTTTTATTAATGTTAGAAATTACATTGAATATTTTTTTGAATTTTATTAATATTAAATTAATTGTGTTGACTTTATTATTTTGTTTCTTAATTAAGTTTATAAGTGTTAATGATTTTATTATATTTTTATTTTAATTATATTGTGTTAAATATTTAAAATGATGATGTGTCACTCATAGGAGAGAAACTCTTCTACTTTTATAGTATAGATTTTTTTTCATTTTGGTTTCGACATTGACGCGTTTAAAACTCTGCGGCTCTTTTGGTATTAATATTATTAACGCATAAAAATGTTTATACGGTCAAATATTTTTCTGAAAATTAAATATCTATTGTATTGAATACTACTACGTTTTTTTCACAATACACAAATTACGATGTACATGTGCGATAAACAGCTTCTTCGTCTATGCAATGAACACACAAAAAGTGACAATAAATATAGTATATTTTTTGCAGCATTCTAGACAAAATTTCGATTGCAAAACTTGCATAAAGGAGAAAGTCAAATTAAGTACATCAAAAATAAAGTCAAGTTTGCAGAAAATAATTTTTGCTTATACTTAATTATTTTATGTTATAATCAAAAATAAAGCCAAGTTCTAAGCTATGAGATAGTGCAAAATCAAAAATTTTGAGATTGAGACTAAATTTGAAACTTTTATTTTTGATGAATGATAGTAATAAAACAAAAGACTTAAATGCAAACTTTGAGAAAGTTGAGAGATCCAAATCAAAAGCAAAGAAAAACCAAAGAAACATAACAACACTTGTTTATTGTTTGGTCTTAAAAAGACAAAAGAACACAAACTTCAATGGCTTGTGACTTTGAGACTAAAAGACTTATTGATCCAAGCCTTCAAGCTTCCTACTTTCCTACCTCCATTAATGGCAGAACTACCTTCATCATTCACTTTCTTCTTCTCCTCTAATGGCTTCATACACAGAGTAAAGTTCCTCACACCAAGCGATCCAATAGCATTCCACGTGCTTAAAGCTACACACACAACACAACAAATCAACATAAAAGCTTTAAACTTTAGACCAAAATCTCAAAACAAAACACACAATACACAAAGCTTTAAACTTTAGACCCAAATCTCAAAACAACATATCACAAAATCAACATAAAGCTTCAAACTTTAGAATCAAATCTCAAAAGAAAACACAAAAATCAACATAAAGCTTCAAACTTTATAACCAAATCTCAAAAAACACAACAACCAACACAAAGCTTCAAAATTAAGACCCAAATCTCAAAAACAGAACATAACCATTGTTGTTTATTGTTATTTACCTTCAGGACCAACCATGGGACAATAGAGAAGAAAGTCATTGAAATCAGATCCCAAAAGAGGAAGACGACCTTCACGAGCATAACATTTAAGAGCCGTATCGATAACAGAAGCCACAAGATCTTCTTCGTAAGCAACGAACCGGATCGGACCAGCAGAACCAAGAACCGTAACGCTAATTAAGATCCTGTTTCCTTTGTTAGCGTTCTGGTTCTTCTTCTGTTTGTTGTAAAGCAACATCTTTTCAAATAGAAACAGAGATGATAAAAACAGAGCAAATCTCAGAGAAACAGAGCAAATCTCAGAAAACAGAGCAAATCTCAGATCTGAAAAATTCTACGAAGGAATCGTTAAAGATCTCGAGATTAAGGTTGTTTAGGATGGTATGAGTCACGGGTCGATGCCAATGCAGCGAAAGTACCAGCCTTTTTTGCAGGAAGCGAAGGAGAAAACAGAGGAAACAGAGCTCGCCCTTTGGATAGGGAGGGAGAGCGAAGACTTGGCACAGTTACTATTAGGTTCCACCATTCACAAACGATTCCACACAGGAAGATTTGATTAAGGAGCTAGGAGCAAGACGATGAAACAGAGGAAGGTAAGGAAGAGAGAGAGAGAGAGGAGACGATGAAACAGAGGAGAGAGAGAGAGAGAGATTATGAAGGAGAATTTGGTGACGATGAGGCTGAGTTGTGAAGAGGCTATTTATAAATACGTGGTGGTGTAATTAGGTTATTTATTTTTTGTTGTGGTAAATTAGGGATTTTTCGAGGTTGTAGTGTTTTGATACCGTTTTGGTGCGTTTTGTAAAACGTTTTTGTTTTTATTTTTATTTTATATTGACGCGTTTTGTTTTGTCTCTTGTATAAATCGGTGGTGAAAGAACAAAAAATCTATACTAATAATAATAGCTGTTTGGGACCCCTGGAGGTATCCACGTCAGATTACTTTTAGGTTGCTCAGAGTTTGACACGTCATATACAAAGGGGCACATATTTGAGAACACCAAAACATCACAATTAGAGCATGTTCATCAAGGTTGCTAATGGGTTGCTAATGTATTTTAGTGGGTATTTAGATGATTTAAATAAATTAAAAATCTGTATTTGGGCCTAAAATAATAAGCACCAACTCTTAATTAAGAGTTTTTGGCAACCCATAAGCATCGCCACGTGGCGTTACGCGGTTGGATGAAAAAAATAATTTTGTTTCTTTCATTTATATGGGTCTTTGTTTTCGATATATTATCGATTTTTTTTGTTTTGTGAACCTCTCCGGCGATTGCGAAACCGAGATTCACCGGATAGATATTGTTCTCCGTCGTTCCTTTTATTCCTCTTTTGCCGCAGTTCTTGAAAGTAAGGTTCTTTGATTCCATCTTATTCAATTTTCCATGAATCGTAGAACCCTAACTTTTCGTCTTCTCCGAATCTTAATCCTAGAACAACCGATTTTAAATTTTGTGTTTATCAATTCGTTTTCTTGTTTTTGATGATTAATTTCTATAAAAACTTGGTTCAATTTCATATTGTTTTGAGTTTTTTTAAAAAATTTAAGCACTTTATTTTTGAGTCTCTCTTAATGGAGGACAAATTTTAATAAAACCCTATAAGATTGCTTATGTATTATTTTTGTATAAATACACACAAATACTAATTAAATATTACTAAGCACCTAAAATTAGTCTCCTTTGATGCACATGGTCTTAGGCTCATTATCTCATATCACCAAAACATCACAATTGGGACTCTGGCAGTGCACACGTCAGCATTTCTGGATACTTTGTCTACGTGACACGTCAACAAACGCTATTGATTTACTTTAAGCCAAAAACTCTTCGTGTTTCTGGCATGAACTTATCTTCCGTTTCTTAAATTTAAAGTTCCTCTTATAATTTGGAGAATCATTGAATCATCTTTCCACGGTTAATACAAATGAATTTAAATTTCATTCATTAAATGAAATCATTGATAAAAACTTCGAGAACCAACTTTTGAGCTTCTATCATCTATCTATATAATGTTTGTAAACACCATGTTACAGGGAGAGAAAACCTTCTCTTCATTGTCGTCTCTTATCAACTCAGAAGATTATTCATTACTTTTCAGGTTCATAATTTTGTCAAAAACTGACAGAAAATGGTAAATTCCACTAAACCCAAATCTTACCATGTATATAATCAAACTTATGTCATCTGAAAATTAAAATCTGCACAGATTCAAATCGGAAGAGACAAAGGAGAAGGAGGAAACCTTCGACGCTTCATGAGAACCGCAAAGCCAAATTGAAAAGTTGGTATCGCCCGGAAATCTCAAGGATGCAACGAAAGATATAATCTAACACTTAGGTTAGTTCCTAATCTATCTTTTGATGGTCTCATTTACGGTTTTATATTGTGGTTGAAGGGAATGTTGGTGGAAGAGACAACTCTATGCCTCTGGAATAAACAAGTAAGAGAAGCTTTATATATGAAGCAAATAATACGATTAAGCATCTCAATCACAAGCTGGGAATCATGATTCATGAGAAATGACAAAGCTTTAGACTTGAGTAGTAATGTTGAGTGTTTTTTGTTTGTTTTGTCTTTGGAACATAGTTTGAAAAAAGAGTAAGAGTTGTTAATTCGGAGCTAGGTTTGTAGAAAGAGAGCTTGTTGTGCAATTTGATGGAGTCTCTTAGCCTTGACCTTCGAAACAAAGCTATTGAGAACAAAACTATTGAGAACCTTAAGAAGGAAACCGAAGGTGCAAAGATCATACTCTTGCGTCTTGGAGATGATTTCAAGATTGTTGTTTTCAAAGCTGGAGAAGCAAAGGGCACAGAGAAACACGCCATGGAACGTATAAAAAAGCAGCGACTTTGGTGGTTTTTACAATATGAAACTGAGGAAGAAGAGAGTGGTGCTGAACTAACCAAGAAGGAACATTTGAAAGGTTGCAGAGATGAAAGATTTAAGAAAGTAGAGATGAGAGAGATTGAAGATATAAAAGCAGCAATACAAGATGCACTGAAGAAAGCAAAGATGGTTAAAGAAGCTACGATGGTGGTGGATGCAGAACCTAAACGACGACGCAGAGCAGCAAAAGGGATCTTGGCAGAAATCAAAACGTGTGGTAAATCATTTTGGTGGTTACTTGGTTTAGAGTACCAATGGTGTCACCTGAAACTAATGCAATTATATCTATCTTTTGTTTTTATCTTGAAAGGTTTTGCACATGATGCTTATTGTTCCAAATACCACTACGAAACAAAAGATACTGACTGATCATGTGTTAGTATAGACTTGGATTTTTTGTGGTGTATTGATAGCTTATGTAATGTGATGAGCTTTGATAGTCTTTAATAAAGCCATATATGTTTTTAATAGGATCTATAAACACTCAAATGTTGGAGTTTGTGAGCGTGATTGCTAAACATATTAACTGGCTGTTACCCAAAATTTTGTTCCTTTCGGCTCCTTTTTACTGATATAACTTCTAAGCATTACATATTATAATTCCAGTGTATGGTAACAGGATCATAAGAAAGGATCCACGTATGTGTAGAGCAAGCTTACAAAGAAGAAGAAGAATGATGAGCTCAAGGCTGTGGCCAAAACCAGAGGTGAGACCGTAGGCACTAATTAAGTGATAGTCTAAAGGACCCAAACCATGATTTATGGCATAACCTTGAAAACTGTTACTCTTATCCCTTACGATGTCTTTAAATCTCAAAGGAGCCTATTAGTTTTACTTCCTAATCTTGTGTTTTGAAACTGTGGCTACTTAAAACTTTTTCTTGGAACTACATCTATGATTTATTTGATCTAAATCTCTTTGTGTTTAAAAATAAACAACGAAATTTGTATATCCATAAATCAAATTGACACTTACATTTACTTTTCAAACTAAAACGTCTGAATGTAACATAGATTTATATTGTTAAATCGTATACAAATATCGAAAAATAAATATAAACTATATTTCGCTTCGACGTTTATTCCTAATGGACCAAACAAAGGAAATCTTAATAGTTTTTTACCGGTCAAAGGTATTTACTTTTTATTTTAACCAAAACTTAGATTCCCAAAATTGTTTTAAGGTCCATATATTATATGCTATTAGGTCAATATATTAAAACCTCACGAAAATCAAAATGATCTCTTTGGTTTTTGTTCTAAAACACGCTAGGCGCTTGATAGACGGTGAGTGAGGGCCTAGCGCCTAGCCGTATACGCGAACGCCTAATCGGTCTTACGCGGATTTACGCGGATGGACAATTTTAAAATTATATATAATATGTTTTACCTAAATATATAGATTTTGTGAGTAAAGAAAGTCAAATTGGAGTTTTAAATGTTAAATTTTATATAGTTTTGTATGTGAATATAGGTTTTAAAACACAAAATGAAATTAATGAAAAAAAGACATACAAATTTATGTAAAAATAATAAATATGTATTTTGTTATTTATAAATGTTTTAAATTTGTAAGATTTATTGAACAAAATAAGTACTTTAATATGAAAATTAATAATTTATAAATTAATATATGAATATATTATTTTTTGATGTTTTTGTTATAATAGCCGCCTAGAATCCACCTAAATCCGCATAAACGTCCGCGTAAACCGTATAATATCCGCATAAAAGGCATAAAACGACCGTATTTTAAGCAACCGCATAAACCTCCGTATAGTTTGAATACGGTACGCCCGGCCCCCGCGTAGCGTATAGGCACCGCCTAGCCCGCGTTTTAGAACACTGTTAAACACATCATTTTCATAAAACAAAATGAAAACAAAAAAATATTAACTGAGAAATTAAGAAACTAAGACATAAGCTATTTTAATAATTTGAAATAAGCATTCAAGAATTTGTGAAAACGTTTAACAAGAAATGGAAATATATTCCCCGCGCGTAGCGCGGGACAACCCCTAGTTAAAATTAAAATCGGTTTAATGTGGTTTATATTTGTTTTTGATTAGGAATATGATCTAAAAAATATTTACTAGTATCTTATAATATTAATTAAATAAAAAAAAATTCAAATGGGCGTTGAGTTAGAAACACAGTTCATGCATTTAAACATATATAAATCATAAAGATTAAAGACATGTAAAATTTGTACCATTAAGTGATTTTTAGACAATGATCTAAAAATCTAAATATAAGAAATTAATAGAGGTTTTGTAGATCCAACAATTTATATACAAGCAGTCATGGATTTTTAGTGAAAACATGAGAAGTGGCATTAGTGAAAACATCACGTGTCATGCTTTGGACCATAGTCCTCATGATTCTTACCGCTTTTAGGTTACACCGATACTAACCTCCCAATACATTTTATTAATCTTAAGAAGTTACACGTTTCTTGTATTTTCGAAATTAACACGTTTAAAATTATTATAAACCTCCTCTACAGAATTATACAAAAATGGACTAGGAGATTTGTACCAAAATTGATTCTTTGAAACTTAACATGATTTTGTCGGTAACTTCATGTGATTAGTTTTTAAAGATGTGGTTGGAGTTAACATTAGGGTTGATTTAATTAGTTGGTCACTAAACATCTAAAAGTGCATGTTTCGTGTATTTAACATTTAGTTTTTTGGAAGCATTGAATATTAAAATTAAAATGTTTATTATATGGTTTTTAAGGTTTAATATTGAATCTTAGTTTAGTCGGGTAAGATTTTATTTTGATAAATTGAGTTAGGTGAATTCAAGATGTAGAAAGTCCAAAAAAACAAATATAAAAATTCTTATTAAGTAGATTATAAAATCTACCAACGACGGGTTGGCTCAGTCGGTTAAGCACAATCGTTGGTGATGTTGTGTTCCTGAGTTCGAACTGCGTTAGGGAGCGATGGTTTACACCATTAATTGATATTATCAAAAGCTGGTCGCGGGCCTAGGGGGATTATGGGCTTCGGCCCATAACCACCCGATTTAAAAAAAAAAAAAAATCTACACAAATCGAGTCAAATAATAATTTTTGCTGTGTATCGAATATAAAACAAAATTACAACAAAATGCCGTGACCAACGTGTGTTACTTTGTAAAAAGCCAAAGACATGACAATCTCTATAAAGATATGGAATCTTTTACATAAAGATCTTATCTTATAAACAGTATAAGCATATAAGTAAAATTAAATATGGAAATAGAATCATATGTGCCATGATATTTTGAATGGTGCATAGGCAATCAAAAAGTTATAAAGACTAAAGATAGTGAGATAGAGAAAGCACATGACTTAAAGATATATATACAAATATCATAAGTCTCAAGCATTATGAATTTATGAACAATATACACATCATCTAACTAAATAAGTATCATGAAGTGTAACACTATTTTTGGTTTATGTAAATCATTTTTTCTAGTATATGGTATTGTATAAACGTTTAAAAAACATAGAAAGTTTATATTTCCCTTAGTCAAAGATAAGAAAGGGACATATATAGTACTATATGTTACCTAATTAATTAACAGGTCATTTAGAATTTGAAAAGCATAATTCCAAATTAATACCATCCATATAAACAAAACAATATTAACGTGACAGCTGATAATATTTTGTGATTGTGAAGTGTACGATTAAGAAAGAAGAATACAACAAAAAAAATAAATAGGAAATGGGTTTTCTTTAATTATTATCCAACCACTATGTGTGTGTCTGTTCAAATAATCAGTAAGACACATTCTCTAGATTCCTCATGTCCATTGATCTCAAATATTCTCACACTTTAACTCTTCTAAATACAAATGTTACGTAGCTTTGGTCCATTCATTTTAACATATCGTACCATTTCTCTATATTTTACAATTTCTTATAATGTATATCTAAATGTCAGCCGCTTATAAGATATTCTATAGTATCATTAGTTTAATTTCTGTCTTTGTCAATGATTTTTTTGAAAATTTTAATATATGTATTATAAACATTAAGAAAGACATATATAACAAACGAAACCCATCAAACTAAATGTTTTATAATCAGGTAATTTGTACAAAAATTTAACAACCATATAATTATTTTAAGTTTAATTTTCAACAAGCAATAAAAAACTTCTATAAATCAATATTCAATTAACTGATAACTTGAAAAACTGTTTAATTCTCGCATAAAATTATATTTATATAGCATTCTTGTAAACTAACGAAATATTATAATTTGGAAAAATAGAAAATTAAAGTTTGGTCGAATAAGCTTTTTTGTTGGGAATTGGTTAAGACTATAAACAACAAAGAGTTTAGGGACTAAAAAATAAAATAAAAAACAGAAAGGTATTTGTCTGAAATATAAATGTAAGAAATTAGAAAGTAAGAACCCTAAAGAAAGCAAAGGAGCAGCGGCGAAATCGCTTGTCCGAAAACAAAGGATGGATCTATCGATATTTTGTTTATGCAATCGACATTTCTCGTAAAAAAAAATTCAATCTTTCATTGAAAATTCGCATCAAAGCCTATCTCTTTAATCTGGGTTTTGAAAAGGGGCTTTAATCAAAAACCAAAAGAACACAAAAAAAGTTTAAATCTTTCTTTGTTGGTTTCACTGCGTGTGTGAATTTTGCAGCTATGGAGGAAACACCTTTAGGAGTAATGAGAGTTCATGTGAAAAGAGGGATTAATCTCGCGATTCGTGATGCTACCACAAGTGATCCTTATGTTGTTGTCACATTGGGTACTCAGGTTTGTCTCTTATCTTTTTTGTTTGGTCTGAATCTGTTTATTGAATAAAGGTTTGGCCTTTTTTGGAGCATTAGAGATATGATTCTTTAAATTGAATGTAGATTATATATGCAAATCTTTATAGACTGTTTTTAGTCACATGGAGGAAGTCACAATGTGATGGTTTTGGTGACCACCATGTGAGAAAAAAAATGAATTTTGATCTTTGTTTTGTTGTCTTTTTTTTTGCTAAACTAACATATTATATGCATAAAAGTATATAATCTTGTTGAAATGTTCAATCTTGTTTTAAACTTATATATCATTTTAGTTTTCTGGCAAATCGGTCTCGTGACATAAATGTCGATAATGGGTCATTTCGAAAATCAAATAGCATTTTGGTTTCTTGAATATATTGTTGTTTAGGTTTATGCATAATCTTGTTATAGGGATAGTAAAAGTTAGTCTTATTATAAATGATGTGTGGCCGTGTAGTTACATAGTGTTGTTTAATGGTATCAAAGAGCTCTCTTTTATCATCATTGTTTACCATGTAAGCAATCTCTTTTTAACTGTTTTTTTTACGTCGTTTCTTCAGAAAGTGAAGACCCGTGTGATCAATAGTAACTGTAATCCGGTGTGGAACGAACAACTTACCCTTTCAATCAAAGACGTGAACGATCCAATCCGTCTTGTAAGCTAATCGTATCTATTTACATTGCAAAAAGCCTAAAGCTATTAGCTTTCATGTTGTGTTTATAGTCTTTTTTGGCTCATGTTATGCTCTTGTTTTGTGCAGACGGTGTTTGATAAAGACAGATTCTCGGGTGATGACAAAATGGGCGACGCTGAGATAGACATAAGGCCGTTCCTAGAAGCTCATCAGATGGAGTTAGATTTTCAGAAGCTTCCCAACGGTTGTGCGATAAAGAGGATCCGTCCTGGAAGGACAAACTGTTTGGTCGAAGAGAGTAGCATCACTTGGATTGATGGTAAGATCAAACAAGACATGGTTCTTAGGCTAAAGAATGTCGAATGTGGAGAAGTCGAGGTCATGCTTGAATGGACCGATGGTCCTGGCTGCAAAGGCCTTGGACGCGAAGGTATGTACTATGTTTCTTGTTGTTATTGACGTTGTTTTGTATCTATGATTGATTCGAAATGTGTGTTGTGATTTTTTCGTTATCTTAGGATCGAAGAAGACACCATGGATGCCAAATAAAAGATTGGACTAAAGATTCAAGAATGTTAAAAACCGAGACCGCAAAGATGTGATGTTGTTTTTGTATTGTTCTGTTTTATGGTATAGGCGAGTTTTCAATATGTCTTTTTGCTTTGGTTTTTAGTTTTGTATATGTTGAATTAACCAAACTCTTATAATATGTATATTTTATATGATTATACTGTTGAAGAAATAAACCAAACTATGAAATTCTTGAACCTCTTCAAGATTTTTGAGGATTTGTTTGGAACAAAGAATCCATAATATTTATGTAAATGAAAAAAAAAATGAAGACAAAAATGAAAAGGGAAGAGTGTGTATTGATCAGAAATTCAGAATCATATAACATTGCACTTAATATGTATTTAATGCTTATTGGTGTATGTCTCTCTAAGACAACATTTGAGAGACAAGTTATTTATTGCCTCCTTAAATTAGTTGAATCAATGGCTCAAATGCCACAAATTGGGAAAAAGTGATCCAATATGCCACCTCTATTTTCTTTTATTTTATTGATTTATTTTTAATTCGATTTTTGGGGTAAAAGGACGAAAAACATAAGTGTATTTCACTTATTTACGACCCAACCGGTTAGATCCGACCCAAACCCGAATCCAAACCCAAAACCCGACCCAAACCCGAGCCCAAATCCAAAATCCGACCCAAACCCGTGCCCAAACCCAATACCCACCCAAATAAAATATCAAACTTAAATTTCTCAAATTTTCTCAAGAACCCTAATTTCATTTTTCCCCTTTTTGCTAAAACGAGAGAAGAGAAAGCCACTACATTTTCCTCCTTTTTCCTTTCTCCTTCTTCGATCTTTTCAAAATCAATCCAAATCATCAATGGCTCGTATAAAATTTGGATCCACATACTATTCTTTAAGCGAATTCGCGAAAAAAAACTGTTTGAATCGAACAAAGAAGAAGAAAACAAGGAGAAAGAAGATGTGAACGAAGAAGAAGAAGGTTCAGAGAATGGAAAAGAAGATAACGGAGAAGAAGAAGAAAACGAAACAGAAGAAGAGGAAAAAGATAACGAAGTAGAAGAAGAGAACGGAGAAGAAAACGAAAAAGAGAGCTAAGAAAAAGAGACCGAAGAAGAAGAAAAAGAGACACTAACAAGAAAAAGGGACCGAAGAAGAAGAAACGAGAGATCGAAGCGATTCTTTTCTCCTGCGGGATAACGATGATGATGTTGACGACGATGACGAGACCCAACCGATGCGACCAGAGGTTTGTTGGATTGTTGTAACTCTGTTGTGATCTTTTGGAGTTTTTGTTGTTTTTATTATTATGCGTTTTGAATTTTGGATGTTAGGGATGTGCTTTTGTTGTACGCAAACAATTGAGTTTAATTAGGTACATATGTGTTTAGGTACATGTGTTTTTGTAGTTAAATTGTATCGATTTGATACATTTATAAAACAGTTGTACCATTTGTACGAAAAAACTGTACTCACGAAAATACCAACAAAATTGAAACAAACAACTAATTGAAAACAGAGCATTCCACAAAACACAAAAAAGATAAAAAGTCATACAAATAGATAGAAGAGAATTATTGAGCATACAAATAACACAAACAAACAATCTACTTAGCAAGTAAATTCTTCATCCTTGCAATCTCTTCTTCTTGGTCGGATAACCGATCATTCATACGAGATATTTCTCTACGCAACCCGTCCACCAAAGAGTAAATCAAATTTTTGTGCTCACCATCTTCGAGTTTAAGAGGAAGAATTGTTTGTGTAACTCGAATAGCTTGCTTCATAGAAAGAATTGTTCGTGTAAGCGATTGGCATTTTGTAAGAAGAAGAAGATCGAAGATGAACAAGATTGAAGAAGAAGAAGAAGACCGCCGTCGTGAATGTTCTTTGTGGATCTAGGGTTTGGAAGAAGGAGAGAGAGAATATATCCTTTTATAATCAAATAAAATTAATTAAATAAACAAAAAATAAATAAAATTCAGAAATTAATGTTTTTGTCGGCTTTAAAGTACAATGTAGGACCCACATGTTTTTATCACCATAGTTTAGTTGTACCTAGATATCCAAGTGTATTATCATCACCATTGTTGTACTTTCATGATTATTGTGTAATTGTAGTTGAACTTCATTATAAAAATTAAAATTCCAGTTGGACCATTCATATTCGACTATTATATATCATTTAAGAGGTATCCATAATAAAACTTTCAAGTAATCATAACTTTTACATTTCTTGACTTATAATTAGTGAACAATGACATGTTATTCCTTATACTTATAAGAGTTTGTTAAGATTTCATAGAATTTTTTTAGAAAAATTTGTTTTGGGTTTGTTTTGTTTAATTTGATGTTTTGTGTGTTGTTACATTGTTTTATAGGCAACATATTTATTACTTAATAATTTTTGAGCCGTAAATCATAATTTTATAAAACCGAAAATGTTTAAGTAGTTGTACATAATTGTCCAAGAAATACAACAAAGATATAAACAGAAAATGTTTAAGTAGTTGCAGTTTCTTCTTCGCTTCATTATCATCATCTTCCTGATCAGCTTTCCTTTGCTTTGATCAATCCTAATCTTCTTTTGTATCCTTTCTTCTAAAACCGAATATTTTATATCTTCTAAAGATGAGGTCATAAGAGATATAGCGTATACAGATTTTCTTGAAATCCATTCATGATCGTATATATCATATCAAGATTCAATCGATGGTTTGGGGATCTTTAATTAAACTAAATTCAACAAGTTTCAACAACTACATTTAACGAAATCATAATGCAGATAGATAATTGAGAGATAAATCAACACAATAACATAATTCCTAAAATTGAAATCGTGGAATTACTAAAACAGATTCTCCATTATCGCACGACGGAGAAGAATGGTCGACGAAGCTCGAACTCGCACGACGGAGAAGAATGGCCGACGAAGCTCGACGAAGAAAACCGTCGACGAAGCTCCACGAAGAATCTAAGACGAAGAAGAAAAAGAGAACGCGAAGAAGAGAAGAAGAGAAAAGCAGATCTGAAAATCTCGATCTGATTTTTGAATTTTCTTTAATTTTTTGAATTATTTTAATTAATAATTAGTAAGGGTAAAATCGAAATAACACATTATAAGTGGCAAGTAGATTGATTTGTGGCATGCTAGATTAAAATTTTCCAATTTGTGGCATATGAGACCATTGCTCAAATTAGTTCCAGTAAAAAGTAAATAGTCTAATTCCAAAATTTTAAAGATGTGTTGATTTATAAAGCTAGCGGAAAACTAGATTCTAATTCTTACCCAATTAGGAATGTATCAGTGGTAAGAGATATGATATTATTAATTATAAGTCATGCTTAATTCTTTGAAACTTAGTTCAAGACAAAACTGTACAACCAATTTACGTCGATAAATCTATATATGAATTTATTATACTTGTAAATTTACAACGTAAAACGTTTGAAAAATTACAACGAATTTACATCGTACATATTACCACGATTATACGACGATTTAGATTCGTCGTACATTTTACCACGATTTTGCGACGATTTAGTCTTTATTTCGTGTAGTGTTATAAGTCATGTTTAATTCTTTGAAACTTAGTTCATGATAAAACTGGTAATATTTCTCATATAGTCACATAGTGTGTAATTTAAGGATTAATTCAAAATATCTTAAGGTCTGAATTATTGGTTTTCCAACAAATTTTCAATATAATTTAATTTAATGTATATAATAGTAATTTATTTAGGCTCTTCCATTATGATTTATCTTAAATGCTCACCCAATCTTGTCTGTTATTTAAAGCTTCTGTACAAACCATATTTTTTTTTCATATCAATTACAGATAACTATTAACAAAAAAAAAATATCCAACCATTTTAGTATATATCAACAGTAACGTAAATATTCTGTAGATAATCATTATAGAATAATCGTGTGTGTTGTGGATATAGTGTTTGGACCACAATAATGATTGTTAATGGAAAGTAATTAAGATTGGTAACCAAAAAAAATCTATTAACAAAAAACAGTTTATGCTAGTCGTTGTAGTTTGATTACAAAATAATCACGTAATGAATCGTATATCTACAATATTAGCTACATCAAAAATTGTGCAATAAATGAAAAAAAGCTATCTACTAATAATAACAAAATGAAAAAAGACTCAAAGGGTGTGTTGGGGTGTGTTATATAAAGGTGTCTTTATAAAATTGTATTCTTTCGTTGTAAATGTGTCTTTATAAAGTTGTATTCTATCGTTTATATACATAACCGTTTTACAAAAGTCATGTCTTTTAATCGTGACTTTTGATCATGTCTTTTGATTATTATAAATAGAGATTTGTTGAGATTTTTTCAATGTTGGGGTGTGTTATATAAAGGTGTCTTTATAAAATTGTATTCTTTCGTTGTAAATGTGTCTTTATAAAGTTGTATTCTATCGTTTATATATATAACCGTTTTACAAAAGTCATGTCTTTTAATCGTGACTTTTGATCATGTCTTTTGATTATTATAAATAGAGATTTGTTGATATTTTTTATTGAAATTTCGTAGGAGTGTGTTCCATAAAGTTGTCTTTACAAACTCGTAAATATGTCTTTACAAATTCGTAAATGTGTCTTTACAAACTCGTAAATGTGTCTTTACAAACTCGTAAATGTGTCTTTACAAACTCGTAAATGTGTCTTTACAAACTCGTGTTGTTTCGTCGAAAAAGTGTCTTCCAAAAGGTGTCTTTTGATTATTATATATATGTCGTATGACTACTTCCAAATCATTTTTTTAAGTTTTTAAAATTTTAAAGACGAAGAAGAAAACCTTATGGTATGATCTTAAACCTCATTTAGTATATTTATTTCTCGTTTTTCATTATTGTTTGTAGATTATTATTTATCCTTTTTTTATTTTTTTATTTCTATTTCTTGATTTATTACTTATCATTATTTTTTTGGTAGTGTGGTGTGTATTTTATTTGTAAGATTTAGTTTTGTGACTTTAGAATTTAGTTTAAGAAATTTTAAGCTAATTTAATATTTATGGTATTTTTGTAACTACTTCCAACCTTATGATATGATCTTAAACCTCATTTTGTATATTTATTTTTCGTTTTTCATTATTGTTTGTAGATTATTATTTATCCTTTTTTATTTTTCCTTATTTCGATTTCTTGATTTGTTACTTATCATTATTTTTTGGGAGTGTGGTGTGTATTTTATTTGTAAGATTTAGTTTTGAGACTTTAGAATTTAGTTTAAGAAATATTAAGTTAATTTAATATTTATGGTATTTTGTAAACAGAGTTTTTTCAACGGTGTTCAAAGAAAAAAAACAAAAAATCATATTAGTTTATTAGTGAATTGCCCAACTTTTGATGTGTGTTCCGTTAAATGGTGGTCTAACTTAAGGTAATGAAAAATTAAAACATCTTATCTTAATCAATTCATAACTATTTTTCTTAATCACGTTGGCATGCAATAAACATTGATTTTGTTTTGGTTTATTCATAAAAATGAAATTCGATTTTCGAGTGTTATCTATGTATTTCTATTGTGGCGAGGTCTCGATTTTGTAATTGCAAACTCGACCCATTAATCCATGCGTAAGGATATTTCTAAACTCACTCAATAATATCGCATTTCTCACTTTTTCGCGCTTATTGTTTTCGTTGTAATTTTTTCATATGGACATACTACAAACTAACAAAAGAGTCGAAAATCCTGTCGGTTTTGGAAGTGGCTATGATAAGAAATTGCATACATTTTAATCAGATAAATTTTATCATAAAAAAATTAAAGTAAAATTCCAATAAATTTAACAAAACTTAATAATTTTGATGACAATTACCAAAAATACCATTAAAAATTATTTTCTATAGATGTATTCACATATAGAGTATTAATATAAAACTGTTTTATTTTAGTTTAAAATCTTAAAAATTAAACTCTAAATCCTCAAAAGTAAATCTTACCTATTTCAAAATTAAATTTTAAACGCTAAATAGTTAAACCAAATGAAAAATGACCGTCGTCTTGTTTGTTTTGTTGAAAACAGAGATGTTTGATATCTTACTAACGCAATTTGATAAAACGATTTAAAATATGAGTAAGTGTCGAGTATTCTTAACATTTTTATTTGTAGTAAAGAAAAATGATGTAGGATTTTAATTTTTTTAAAAAATTGTGACAACATTTTTGAAGTTAAAAATATTGTTACGAGGTTTGTAAGTTTGTGATTGAGTTTTATTTAAATCTAATTGCAAGTTTTACACTTTTAAAATAACTAATGTATATAGAATATTGAAATTATAATGATTATGAATTATCTAATATATATGAATAAATATACTAATTAGTTTAGATTTATGAATTTTTTAAAAAATATTTTACGTATTCTATCTCTTGCGATATCAGCTCCCGTGCGATACCGCACGGGTACTTACCTAGTTTAGATAAAATCGGGACATTCATTTTATTTCATTGATTAGCCTTATCTTATCTTCATTAGAACTCTGGCTCATCATTTTTAAGGCTTTATTCCAAAATAAAATATAAATTCATACATGACTATTTTTTTTTTAATATAGCACATGCGAATATTTACAAACTATTTCTGATTTTTATTCATAAAAATAGGACCCTCATGTGGTAAGAAAAATATATATGAAAAAATCAAGAAAGAATTGCCTTTGCACTTTCAACACATAATTGCGCATATACATATATATATTCATGAAATCATAAAAACACGAAATCTCTAAGATAAATTATTCATAATAGAAACATATATTATTAAGCAAACATCACATACCTCAATACAACTAGGTACAAGTTGCTTCTCAAAGCAACAATTTCAAAGGTAAAACGTACACATTCATGCATGACACACTCAACATTTAACTATATCTCACAAACTAGGACATGTCACATGATTCATTAGTCCTTTATTGCATTTTATATTCAAAATACTTATAACTTATGGCCACACACACACATAGTCCCTTTAATTATTCCTCGTTCAAGAGATGTTCATCGATTTCTTTAGAGACTTCAACACAAAACTGAAGAAGAGTCTCTGGATGTGCCACCTCATCGCTAATCTTCTCGTACTCGAGGTGCCAATGAACAATACTTCCAGGCCCTTCAGGCTTAGAAGTGACTTGGATAGTGAGCAAGAACCTCTTGTACTCTTTCATGAGATCGCCTTCTATAACACTAAAGGTGATCTTGTTCTTCTCTGGATCCACGGCCTCGATTCTCTCCTTTGCCACCTTTGCCTCACCATCTACGCAAATCATCAGGCCCGTCTCAAATTATTTATGAATCATGTTCAAAATGTTATTAAAGATTTATAAAATCTAAGGAAAATATTTTCAAAAATTTAGAGGCTTTAATTTATTTTTCTTGTTATTTTGAGTTGGAGTTTTTACGGAATATTTTTAGGTTTAATATATGTATAATCAATAACATTTTACGCCGTGTTATCATATATTAGCAAAATCTGATCTAGGGTTATTGGAACCTAAGACCATTATTATGGGTAAATGAAGCTTAAAAAAATTAATAACCGCATCAATCGCGGACCGCCACGTGTCTGTGGGTCCGCGAACAGTGAAAGAAGTGGTCCTTAGAGAAGGGATATTAGAGCATAATTAACGGGAGATTTAAAGAATCTCTAAGGTGGTGGGCCACACCGAAATGAGAAGAGATGGGTTCTTCTTCCCCTTCTTTCGGATCCGGTTCTTTGATATGTCGCGGCCCCATGGACACGTGGCGAACCGCGATTTGACCAGTTTTCAATTTATTTATTTTTAAACAGAAAAAATAATTAAAATTTTTTTAAAAAAATCTTACATAAAAAACAGTGCCTACGATCTCTCCAATAATCATGATCTTAGAACCGTGATTTAAATTTTTTTGTGGGATCTACAGGTTCCCTTTTAAGGGTCTCTATAATCATGCTCTAAGATCAGTTTTACCATAGAAAACATTGTCTACAAATATTTTGTCTGAATTTTTGGTTCCGAATCTCCTGGTTTATATAAAGAAAGAGATAAAATAAAAATAAAGTTACCATGAACGTAGTTCCAAAAGACAATAGACCCCGGCACGCCCCAATCGCCTTCATGAAGCTCACAACCTTGGATATTGCCTGGTGATGCTTTTGAGACATGGTGTGGTTTCCCTGCGAACATGTGATGGAACTTATCCGCGGAAGCTTTGATCTCCACTTCTGTCTCAAGCTTCTCCAACAAACTAGGAGTGTCTTTTGGCTTTGCCTCTTTTTCCACCGGTTTGTTTGTGGCCTCCACCGTTGGATCCGTCACCGCGGTTTCTACCTCTGCTGGTTTAGTTGGTGCCACGGTCTCTGTTTTCTCTTCCATATTCTTTACTATTTTAGTAGCAACTTCAGCCATTTTAGTGTTTTTTGAGAGTGGTTTTTTGTTGTTGTGTGTGTGTGTGTGTGTGAATGATCACTTATGAAGTTTATAGACCTTTATATAGTAATTAGTAACCAGCGAGCAATTTTTAAAAGAAAATGTTTATTTTTCATTGAGATCACAAATTCACAATCCTATCATTATGAACCACGTGACGATAAACGTTATATGTGGATAGTGAGAAAAATGAATTATTGTCATTAAACAGTTCCTACCTAAAAACGTGTCCTCTTTTAAATGTGTGTTGTAGAATATATATTTATATATTTTATTTTTGTATGAAAACTCACATGTATAAGTATATACTACTATATATAGTATTAATGAACGAACAAAAAGAGATTGAATTATTGATACACTATATTTTCTGGTATGGTATGATATCTATTACAGACAACTTTAAAAAAGTTATGGGGACAACACCAAGTGGTTGCATTATTACTTGATAATTAATTAATACCCATTAACTGTGGTATTTAATACCCATCAATCTAATTCTTATTTTTCTTGTCACGTAAAAATTTATTCCCTCCGTTCCAAAAAACACGTAGCTTTATAAGAAAAAATTTGTTTTAAAATAGTTGTAGTTTTCAATTTTCAATTTTTAATTCAAAATTTATTATTGTTTTATTTATTTTGATCAATAGTATTATGTAGATAATTTTTTTTATTGATTGTGAAATATATTAAGTAGATATTAATTGATTTTTGTATTGAAATACACAAAATTAATAATTTCTTAAACATTGTGCATAAACCTTAAATTACATTTAAATTGGAACGGAGATAATATAAATTATTAGGGTTTCTAACCCAATGATTTTTTTTAAAATGAAATGGATGTTTCATTGAACAAGCATTATGCGGACAAAATGATAAAGAAAAAGAACATTTACTTATTAATATGTGACTCGAATCAAGTAGCGTCCACACTATTATTTTCAAAAAACTAATAATGTCTTTATTTTATTTCTCATTTTTTTTTTTTTTTGGTAAAGTCAATAAAATTATTTGACGAGCTTCTTTAAATTGCATGAAAACTCACCATTTGTTAAGGAAAAGGAGTACTAAAGTTGGATTAAATTTCTCATTTTTTCCGATTAAATTAGTTCAATATTAGCTACGTCTTCTGGATAGTTAAATATTTGTGTCAATCATTTTTGCCGGCTATCGATTTTGAATGCTATAATATCAAAGGTATATGCTTTCATTATGTATAAATTGTATAAAGAGATGCGGGATAATATAAATAGAAAACTCACTTGTAAAATTTTCAAGTTTTTACTATTTTATACAAAATTTAAAAATATAATGTAATCGGAAACAATTATAAATGCGGATTAGGTTAAATATGTTTATGCTTTAATCCGATTTAGTAATAACCATACCGGTTTAGAGTTACATTGTTTTTTTTTTATTTGAAATTTGTGTTTATGTATTGGGCTCAATTAAGATTGTAAATGAGCCTAAATCTGGATTAAATATTATATTTTTAATAAAAATTTCTTTACAAAAAAAACAATTAAAAAATGTCAAAAACACGACACAAAGCTAGAGGTCCATTGATTCACATAAAAAGCCTTAATATACACAATACATATCACAATCTTTTATTCAAAGCAAACATCACACACACACTTAAGAGTATACAACACTTTGATCATATAACACTATATGGTACACATCTCATTATTTATTTCCCACATGTATTTCTTCATGGCACACACATCTTAGTATATATAGATAAGGTAGATACACATAAAGATGAGTCTTCTGATCTTCTTTATTCCTCATTAAGGAGGTGCTCTTCGATTTCTTTGGAAACTTGAACACAAAACTCAAGAAAAGTTTCAGGGTGAGACACTTTATCGTGGATTTTCTCATACTCAAGGATCCAATGAACAATACTTCCGGGTCCTCCTTGTTTAGGAGCCACTTGAATTGTGAGCAAGAAGCTTTTGTAATCTTTCATGAGATCACCTTCTATAACCCTAAAAGTGATTAGGTTTTTATCTGGCTCCACCCTTTCGATCCTTTCTTTCGCCACCTTTGCCTCCCCATCTACATGCACCATCAATAAGAATATAAACATGTTTCTTGAACTTCTTACTATAAGTATGTAGATGCATGAAATTTATTTGAAAGATGATCGACAACGGTAAAATTGATTCATTTCGTATATACATATTTGGGCTTTGTTAAATTCATAGGTTTCAAACTCAGTTAACACAATAAGTGAATTGTTGATAAACGAGATTTTACACTCGTTATTTCGAATGCCTTATTGTAGTATTTAAGGTGTCAATCCGAATCAGGAGCAACTAATGTAATAAACCTTATGAGAAACTATACTCAGTTTAAGCGAGTTCAAAAGAGTTGTTTTTATTTTGTAACCGATGTGAAATTGCAAGAAAACAAAAGATCAATTTGACAAGTTTTTAAGATTAAATTTAAGACAAAACAACCAGGTTGGGGTACTTTAGCGGGTGATCAACTTTCAGATTTCTAATTGTCTTTTAACAATTGTAACTTTAAGGTTTTGAAAACGTAATTTAGATCAATCCACTCCCGTGACAATGATCCTTTTCCTAACAAGTAAACTAAAACAATGCCTTGGATAGTTTAAGTTTTAGAAAACATTAAGTTCAAATCAATTTAACCACTAAACTTATTAACACAGATTCCTCGGTTAAGCTAGGTTTAGTTTTAGGATAATTGTTCAGGAACTCCACACTTTTCCCAAAGGTGAAGCTTCCTGGGTTCTATCAATTGAATGGCCAATTCAATCAAAGCATTAAGGACATTACCCTAGATTAAAGTTTTATAAAGTTTAAGATCAAGACAATTACAATCCTAATGTTGATGTGAAGAAACAGAGTCCTAAAGCTCTAAGCTTTCAGGCTAGTAACACCACAAACCAAGTCTTAGAAAGAAGAAAAGTTAAAGTCTGAATCTTAGGCTACTATTAACCACTAATCCTTTAGAAAGATTGAAGCTTTGAGCTTGAAAAGAAAAAACAGAGCACACACACACGTTTATCGAGTTCACGCCCGTTAACTAGGGTCGCTACGTCTCGCCGGGATCCTCCTCCCGGAATCCACTAAATCACAGAGTATTACAGAGAATCAAACACACTCAAGCCCCTTACAAAGCTCTCTCTTAGTGTTTCTCTCAAACCCTATTTCCCCAAGAACAAAACAATGCTTACACTCTGTTTTTGCTCTCTCTCCTTTCTGTTACATATCTATCTCCCTTTAAGACACCTTATATACACAAGTATACATGACCTAGTACCCTTGAGTAATTTCCAGGAAGTTGCTTTCTTGTATTTTGGCATTTTCCCCTCTTACTCTCTGTAAACAACTTGTTCTTGATAGTACAAAGTGCTTTCTCGCTTTGTCCCCTTTGTTGCTCGAGACAAACGGCTACAACAGCTTGTGGTCCTGGTCATGACATCATCTTGTGTCTTTGCTTTCTTCCCACGCTTAATTTCCTTAATGTCTTGTTCTTTGTCACTAAAGCCCAACAAAACTCCACCTAGCGACACAAGAACAAACATCATAGCTTAAAGCGATTTTACTTGGAATTGAAATAGATAAAAGAGATTTAGTTCTGTGGATTCCGATCCCGGTCCTGAGCAATTTACTCAGCCTTTACATTTAGCAAGTTTAACGCTGATTTCAACTTGCTAACTGGTAAAGTCTTGGTGAAGATATCTGCAGGATTAGTCAATGTAGAAATCTTCAACACTTCCACAATCTTATCTGTGATACAATCACGAACTTTGTGGTACTTGACATCAATGTGCTTAGTCCTTTCATGATGCACATTGTTCTTAGAAAGATCTATGGCACTTTTAGAGTCACAAAAGATCTCCACCGTCTTCTGTTCATAGCCAAAATCCTTCAACAACCCTTTCAGCCAAATGGCTTCCTTCACAGCTTCATGTAGAGACATGTATTCAGCTTCAGTGGTTGATAAAGCCACTACCTTCTGTAGACGTGATCTCCAACTTATAGTACTGCGTCCAAGAGTAAACACCATGCCACTTGTAGATCTTCTTCTATCCAAGTCTCCGGCAAAATCTGAGTCACAATAACCCCTAAGGATGAAGTCAGGGCCTTTATTGTAACATAGTTTCATCCCAAGAGTTCCTTTGATGTACCTTAACACCCATTTTACTCCCAGCCAATGTTCCTTGATTGGATTGCTCATGAATCTGCTTATCACACCTACCGGATAAGCTAGATCTGGCCTTGTGCCGATCATAGAGTACATGATGCTGCCTACAGCGTTTGAGTAAGGAGCAGTTTTCATGTATTCTCCATCAGAAGCTATTTGCTTCTCTGTTGCAGCCTGCAACTTGAAATGAGCACCTAGAGGAGTTACAACAGATTTTGACTGATCCATATTGTAAACTTCTAGCACCTTGCTCAAGTATCCTTCTTGAGACATCTTTAAGGTTCCTTTAACTCTGTCTCTTGTTATCTCCATACCGAGTATCTTCTTGGCAGCTCCAAGGTCTTTCATTTCAAACCTGTCACCCAGTTTCTGCTTAAGATCAGAGATGACAACCATATCTCTTGCAGCCACTAGCATATCATCAACGTAGATGAGTAAGTAAACCATGGAACCATCATCAAGAGATCTTGTGTAAGCACAACTGTCTCGTGCACTCTTCTCATAACCAATCTCTTTCATAAAGTCGTCAAACTTTTGATTCCATAGCCTTGGTGACTGTTTCAGACCATAAAGGGATTTATTCAATAGACAAACTTGTCCTGGCTTAAACTGGTCTTCAAAACCTTCTGGTGGTTCCATATAGATCTTCTCATCTAAATCACCATGAAGAAAAGCTGTTTTGACATCAAGCTGTTCAAGCTCATAATTCTCCTCTGCCACAATGGCTAACAAGATCCTTATAAACACATGTTTAACCACTGGAGCATATATTTCAGTGTAGTCTATGCCTTCCCTCTGTGCATATCCTTTTGCAACTAACCTGGCCTTGAACCTAGGCTTTCCATTGTCAGAAATTCCAGGCTTACGCTTGAAAATCCACTTGCAACCTATTACCTTCTGGTTTTTAGGTCTCATCACAACAATCCAAGTGTGATTTTTCAACAAAGATTCCATTTCTTCACTCATACCACCATTCCATAGAATCCAATCTGCATCTTTTAATGCTTCTTGGTAGTTAGCAGGTTCAGTTGCATCACCATCCATTGTGGTAATGAGTACTTCGGCATCGAACTCTTCTTCCTCATCATCAGTGTCTTCACTGTAATAACCTTCAACATCAAATCTTCTTGGTGCTCTGACTTCTCTCCTTTCTCTATCTCTGGCCAGATGATAGCTGTCAGGTGAGTCTTCTTGCACTTCCTCATTTATTTCTTCTTCAGTTTGGTGATGATCTAGAACTGGTGAGTGATCTCCCAGGGATCCTGTTTCATCCGAGAGATCTCCACCTGAGCTCATATCACCTATCTCTTCAAGATCAATGTCAAGAGTTTCATTTGATGTGCTTGTTTGTTCTTGCCTGTCCTCTTTGTTTTTCTGCATCACGTCCTTGTAGACTGCATTTTCCTGAAAGATCACATTCCTACTTATTATGCATTTCCTTTCATCAGTCAACCATACCTTGTAGCCCTTCACTCCAGTTGGATACCCAATAAGGACTCCTTTCTTTGCCCTTGGTACTAGTTTTCCCTCATCAGAGTGAACAAAGGTAACACACCCAAATCTTCTTAAGTAGCTATAAGCTGGATCCTTTCCTGACCATTTCTTATCAGGGATCTCAAAGTTTATAGCAGAAGATGGTGTTTTGTTGATCAAGATCACAACAGTGAATGTGGCTTCAGCCCAAAATGACTTTGGCAGACCAGAATCACTTAGCATGCATCTTACCTTCTCCATGATTGTCCTATTCATCCTCTCGGCAACACCGTTTTGTTGCGGTGTATAGGCACAAGTCCTATGCCTCACTATACCTTTATCCTTGCAGTAGTCATTGAACTGATGGTTGCAAAACTCCAGCCCATTATCGCTTCCGAGAATCTTTAGCTTCCTTTCGGACCGATTCTCTACCATGACACACCATTGAACAAATGTCCCAAAAGCTTCATCCTTATGTTTCGAGAAAATATACCCATGTTTTCCTTGAGTAGTCATCAATGAAAGATATGAAATACTGACATTTGCCAAGAGACAAAGGGACCGAAGGTGCTCCCCATAGGTCGAGTGGACATAGTCTAATTTACCTTCGGTACCATGAGTGGCTAGCACAAAACTAACTCTCTTTGCCTTCCCATAGATACGATCTTCACAAAGTTCCAAGTGTGGACACTTTCTTTCCGTCAAGGAATCCTTTCTTGACCAAAGCATCCATGTTCTTTTGACTAATATGTCCCAACCTCCCGTGCCATAGAACCGTGTCATCATGTTTCTTTACTACGGAGAGAGATTGGACTATCTCGAGCCTTCCTTGAAGCAGGTAAAGCCTTTCGCTTCCGATCCCGATCACATATGTACTCTCACCATCAATGATCTTCAGAACTCCATTCTTAGATTCAAATTCATAACCTTGTTCTTCTAGAGTTCCCATAGAGATCAGATTTCTATCCATATCCGGAAGATACATCACTTCGTAAGCACCACGAGTTGAACCATCTTTGTTCCTGATTCTTACCTTCCCAATACCTCTGACTTTGGATGTGGTTTTGTTTCCCATCCTCACTGATCCTCCAGCAGACTCATTTAGTTCTTCAAACCATTCCTTCTTATGAGACATATGACAGGTGCAACCTGTGTCTAATATCCATTCATTCTCCAAGTTTACGCTTGTTGAGTGAAGAGCTTCAGCCACATATAGGTCTGCTGCGTTAGATGACCCTCCTTTCACCATTGCAGCTTCTCCCACTTTAGCACCATTACTCTGATCTTTCTGTTTGTTGTAATGCTTGCTCTTGTTTGGGCAAGTATTCTTGAAGTGACCTTCTTCACCGCAAGTCCAACAAACTTTTCTCGTTTTTAGATTTAGACCTTGGTCTATTCTTGTTGCCCTTGTCTCTTTGCTCATTTCTTCCCCTAGAGTCAGTCTTGTCCTTCGCATATAAGACCTCAGCTTGGCCTTTTATGCTCTTCTTGTTTGACCCCAGTTCCAGCTCCTTAGAGTATATCGCATCGGTCACATCATCAAGGGACGAGTGTTGTTCTTCCCGTGCCGTACCTTAGAGTATCTCCGAGCCGTTCAAACTGCCTGGGTAAAGACATGAGCAAGAGGATAGCTTGATCCTCATCAGAAACTTGAACATTTGTGTTCTCTAGATCTGCTATGAGATGTAAGAACTCATCAATGTTCCCTTCAATAGACAAGTTCTCTTGCATTTTGAAACCATATAGCTTTTGTTTCAAATATATTCTATTTGGAAGAGCTTTAGACATGTACAGTTTGTCCAAAGCACTCAACATAGAAGCTGCAGTCTTCTCTTTCTTGATCTTCCTTAGAACCTGATCTGAAACACTTAACACTATTGTGCTTCTTGCCTTTCTTCTTTTCTCTTCTAAAGCTTCTTCCTTCTCCGATTTTTCCCCTGTTTCAGATTCACTTACAGTCTGAACTGTGCTTGTGTCTGAGACAGATTTCTCCTCGAGAGCTGATGTTAGGCCCAAAATATCGAAATGAGCCATCAGCTTTTCCTTCCACAGCGTATAGTCACCACGACCATCAAACTTTTCCACCTCTATTCTTGCCGAAGCCATGGTTCCCTAGTCTGAAACAGAACCTAACAGAACCAATCAAACAACGAACCAAGGCTCTGATACCACTTTGTGAAGAAACAGAGTCCTAAAGCTCTAAGCTTTCAGGCTAGTAACACCACAAACCAAGTCTTAGAAAGAAGAAAAGTTAAAGTCTGAATCTTAGGCTACTATTAACCACTAATCCTTTAGAAAGATTGAAGCTTTGAGCTTGAAAAGAAAAAACAGAGCACACACACACGTTTATCGAGTTCACGCCCGTTAACTAGGGTCGCTACGTCTCGCCGGGATCCTCCTCCCGGAATCCACTAAATCACGAGTATTACGGAGAATCAAACACACTCAAGCCCCTTACAAAGCTCTCTCTTAGTGTTTCTCTCAAACCCTATTTCCCCAAGAACAAAACAATGCTTACACTCTGTTTTTGCTCTCTCTCCTTTCTGTTACATATCTATCTCCCTTTAAGACACCTTATATACACAAGTATACATGACCTAGTACCCTTGAGTAATTTCCAGGAAGTTGCTTTCTTGTATTTTGGCATTTTCCCCTCTTACTCTCTGTAAACAACTTGTTCTTGATAGTACAAAGTGCTTTCTGCTTTGTCCCCTTTGTTGCTGAGACAAACGGCTACAACAACTTGTGGTCCTGGTCATGACATCATCTTGTGTCTTTGCTTTCTTCCCACGCTTAATTTCCTTAATGTCTTGTTCTTTGTCACTAAAGCCCAACAGTTGATTTACCCTTTTTCCCCAACCTAATTGCCTAAGGGAGATTACTCACTAAACATTATGAATACCAAAACAATCAAGGTTGAAAACAACATGAAAAGCAAAATAAAGATTAAGGGAAAGAAGAACTCTGTTATTGAAATAGGTGTACAAGAATCTTGATTGCAAAAACAAATCCAAGCAAGCAAAATCTCCAATCCAAAAGTACAAGCACAAAAACTCTCAAGAACAAAGTATATCCAAGATCAAAAACAAAAACTGCTCAAAAACAATGTTTTGACCTAAAAATTCGTCTTGGGCCTTTGAAAAACGTCTTGGGCCTTTTTCTTTTCTCTATTTTACGCCCTCGATATCGACCAGAATCCGGTCGATACACTTGGTCGATATCGACCAGATTTCTGGTCGATACTACTGATCGATATGAGTTTAGGCTCAGTATCGACCAGAATCTGGTCGATACAACTGGTCGATATTGACTCCTTCTTCTCTTTTTCGCCTTTTCTTCGCGCCTTGACCACAGCTAATCAGCAAAACTTGCTGATAATGGTCGTTTCTCTACTTTAAACCTCTTTTCCTCGCCTTTTTGTCGCTTTAGCACTTCTGAACCTGAAAACGCATGAACAAACACAAATGCAACCTATATGATACTAAATGCAACCTAAATGTGTTAGTTCTAATGCACAAATCAAAGTAAAAACATGCTAAATATGCAATATATCAACTCCCCCAAACTTATCCTTTGCTTGTCCTCAAGCAAGAGAACTAACATCAAAGTTTAAAAGGGTATAGAGGCGGGGACCTCAGAACCAAAAGTAACGCGAAGAGTGTAGTGAACGAGTATCCTAAACATAGTATCCTATCGCAACCGAGCTAGTTCTACCTATTGCCTATTCATCTCAAACTCCGTCTAAATCCGTTATTATTACCAAAAGCATGTGATCCACTTGTCTAGTCTAAGCACCTTTCACATTCAATTAAGCATAGTCAAAACATGGAACATGATCAAGAATTTTCAAGAGTTTTTCTATTTGTCTAGGTAAAAACGGGATTTCGAACCAAAAGAGGAGGCTAACACTCAGGCATGTGGTTAGTTGTAATGCGGTTTCTCTCGGGGAGTGAAAGGGTTAAGCAAAACCGGGAAAGACAAGGAACAATACAAGTCCGGACATCCATCCCTATATAACTCTATCCACTAACCCATCGTCTTCTTCTAAACATTTAAACACTTAAACATCGAGTTTTCTTTTTCTTAACTACCTTAGGGGATTATTTTTGGCTAAGTTTCTTTTTCTTTTTTTATTATTTTTTTTTTTCTTTCTTTTTTTTTTTTTTTTTTTTTTTTTTTACTTAGCCATTCTTTTACCCCTAGGTGTTTTACATTTCTCGTGTTTATTTTCTTATTTTCAAACTCAAAGACGTGTCTCTCCAACCCATTATCCCTTTCTAACATGCTAGTCCAAGATAAACTAGCCAAATGGATGTCCTTTCTTGTCACTCCCTATTCTTTCAAGTTTTTGCGAAACCAAACAATCACTAAATGAAAAGAAATCTCACAAGTGTTTGGGTTAAGGTTTATGGGTGAGAGGGGAATCATCCTTAGAATGAGAATGACCGGATTGTGCTTAAAGTGTTTCGGTTTAGGAAGCCACAATCCGTAGAAATCACAAATCCATAGAAATACTCTTAAAAACTCTCAATCATGTTAATTAGAAGTCAAGTTTAGGTTCAAATAGTTTTTGAAGGCTACCTAGAACTATCAAGCTTCATAACCACACTATTGGCTTTTTAAACATCAATGTCTAGGGTCGAGATTTCAAGATTTTCGGCGAGTTCTAAGTCGTTTGAGGAAGACACTACACCTAAGATACCGTTCAAAACACTAGACGCGTCGCTTTATAAGGCTAAAATCATCATAGATCCCCTATGCATATGGCCTAAATGAACTAATCCTACATGCATTTTTTTTTTTTTTTTTTTTTTTTTTTTTTTTTTTTTTTTTTTTTTTTTTTTTTATATATGTCACTAATATGAAACTATATGACTACTCCCCCAAACTTAAATCACACAGTCTCTGTGTGAAGAAAGTATTTGGAGAAGATCCTATATGCAAAAACTAATGCAAAAGAAATATGCTTATGTACAATGGTTTCAGGAGTTACCTCAATAGTAGTGTCGCGAGGCGTCGAACTCCTCGTCGTCCGTCGAGAAGCTAGGAGACTCGTTATCTGACTCAGGACGAGGTGGTGAAGCGATGTAGCGTCGGGGTCTCCTCTCGGACCTGCGCGGCTCAGCTTGGGTTCCCTCGGGTTCCCTCACATCGGATGGTGCGCTCCGACTCGTACTACAACTCGCACAATTAGCCACCTTGGCCAGCTTCTTCTTCAAGGACTTAACTTCCTTGACAAGTTTCCCGATGGTGCGATCCTGAAACCTGTTCCAGCGCATCATGTTCTTCATCTCCATGTAGATATCCTGAAGTGGCCCTGGTTTGCTCGGTATCGCCATCTTGCCTGGGCGGTATCGCTGGCTTCCGTAGGTCGTGTAGGAGAGGTTGGGTGATCGTACCTGAGGTGGTCCGATTGGTATCACGGGCTTGCGCGGTCCTCTGATAGGTGCAAGTGGCACCTCGATGGCGTTGTGGAACTGGTTTGGCCGAAAATACACCGCGTCGCGGTACCGAAAAGACGTCCACCGCTCATTTGGCAAGAGGACCATGCGCTGATGAGATTCGAGGTCGAATATGTACCCGTAGCTCCCGTTGAGCTCACCATTAAGCCATGTCGGCTTGGCCATGTAGGGTACATCCATGAGCTTTGGTTCCTCGCACTTACCTCGCAACGGGATATGAGCGGCAAGTCGCGAGGATCGGGGTGATCCATCCTCCAATGCTCAATGTTGGCTTCTTGACCCTGTGGGACCACGCCCAATGCTGCAAGCTAAGTAGACCTTTGAGGAAGATCTTCAAGATGCTTGGCCTTTGCTCCTCGCATCTCGGAAAGATATCGTCTCTGCCACTACCTCTCCGTATAATTGGGGTGAGTCCTTGTTGCGGGAATGCCATCTCATCCGCATGGACGCAACCCGTCTCGTGCCTAGGAAAGAAAGCATGTGAAAGTAGTTGGCGCACATACCGTGTAGCCGGATGTCGAATCTTCCTCGCCTTGGCTTTTCCCGGTATGAAATCTCCATCGGCAATCATCTCCCAGAGATATACGCTCTCACCCACCGCAGTTTCGAAGGTACTAGGACCCTCGCTCGAGAAACCGTATAGTTGCTCCAACCTTGCGAATGAAACGCGGTAAGTAGTCCCGTTGTTTCCCGAGAACTCGATGTAGCCCCCGTGATCTTCTTCGTAGTCCGCTCTACCCTCGTGATGGTACCTAATCCGGAGAGTGGCAAGGAATTGGCAAGTCTCTTCTTGGAAAGCCGCGAAACTCATACCAAGTGTGCTTGATATACCCATGTGACCCATGATCTCTTTGACTTCGTCGTAGATACCCAATTTCTTCAACGTCACCGGATCCGGGAAGGCGGAGGGGCAAAACTCTATCTCCATGAATGCGTAGAAGAGCTCTTTCGCGGTCGGTTCCACCTTATGGTCTCTCACAAAAGGTTCATCCTCGGGCCTTGGTGGAAAGGTGAAACCGCGAGGCCGTGGAGCTTCTTCTTCAACCTCATCATCCGTTTCCCACTCTTCTCCTTCTCCTAATTCCGTCGCGTGAGGAGCGAAGCTCTCCGTATCTTGCCGTGCTCGGCTTGGTGGAGCTCTTTGGGGTTCATCCACGTGGTCTCTTATCACCGGGCCTCCTCCTCGATGAATCCTCTTGACTCGAGGCTCCTCCGGGATAGCAATTCCCTTTCCCTTATCTTTGGAACTTGCCTTTGGTTTCAAATTTGTCTTTGGCCCCATTGAAGCTCTAAGGAGGATTTGGAGGATGTGAAAGCTTGTAGATTGAGGACGAAATTGGTATGACCTGAAAGAGGGGAAGAAAACAAAGAGATTGAGCCCAAAATCAAGAGATTTCGTTGAGTATCGAAGGTGAAATCGAAGTTTTAAAACTGTAAAAATCGCACAAATTTTCGCACAAGAGGATGTAAAGAAAACGGCTGTGTGAAAAAGATGAGTTAATGAAGGGAAGCCCTTGTTTTCCTTTTTTAAATTGCGACTTTTTACCCGATATCGACCAAAATCTGATCGATACAACTGGTCGATATCGACCAATTGATATCGACCGTGATTTGGTCGATATTAAATACCTGTATCGGTTTGATCAAACCGATATTACTCCTCGATCCTCGATGCCTGGTTCAATATCGACCAGATGTGGTCGATATTACACGTCGATATGAGTTTGGCCTTCGGGTCTGCTTCAATATCGACCAGATTTGGTCGATACTACATCTCGATACAGGTTTGGCTTTGCGACTGACCCGATATCGACCAGTTCTGGTCGATACTACTGGTCGATACGAGTTTAAGCTCAATATCGACCAGAATCTGGTCGATACAACTGTCCGATACTGCCTGATTTCGCCATTTTCCGCTCTGTTTTTCCTGAAAACCACTAAGACAAAAGAAAACTAAAAGAATAAAAGTTGTAAAACGAAAATAAAGCATGTATATACAAGGATAAACATGGGACTTCCTCCCAAGTGAGCTTGTTTATAGTCACATAGCTTGACTTTACCCGTTGTTCTAAGCGACGTTGGGATCCGAAAGAGACAATGAGTCTCCCTCGGTGACGGCTTCATTCGCGAGGTACGGCTTGAGTCTTTGACCGTTCACCACGAACTCCCCCCCGTGCTTGTTCCAGAGGACCACCACTCCGAGTGGTCTTACTTCTTTGACTTTGAATGGACCGGACCAACGGGATTTGAGCTTACCCGGAAAAATCTTCAACCTCGAGTTGAAAAGCAAGACCAAGTCATCCACCTTGAATTCTTTCTTGATGATCTTCTTGTCGTGGAAGGCTTTGGTTCTTTCTTTGTAGATCCTCGAGCTCTCATAGGCTTGTTGCCTTATCTCATCCAATTCCTCGAGTTGAAATTCCCTCTTCTCTTTCGCGCCCTTAAGATCGAAGTTGAGAAGCTTGATTGCCCAGCTGGCTTTGTACTCGAGCTCTACCGGTAAATGGCATGCTTTCCCATACAGCAAGTTGAAAGGTGTCGTTCCCAAGGGCGTCTTAAACGCGGTTCTATACGCCCAAAGCGCGTCGTCGAGCTTGACGGACCAATCCTTCCGCGTCACGCCAACCGTTTTCTCGAGGATGGCTTTGATTTGTCGGTTGGAAACCTCAACTTGGCCACTTGTTTGGGGATGATAGGGTGTTGCCACCTTGTGCTTAACGCCGTACTTCTTGAGAAGACTCTCAAAGACCTTGTTGATGAAATGGGATCCACCGTCACTAATCACCACTTTAGGAACTCCGAACCTTGGAAAGATGATCGTTTTGAAGAGATTAACAACCACTTTCGAGTCGTTTGTTACACTCGCTACAGCCTCAACCCATTTGGACACATAGTCAACCGCCACAAGGATATACTTCTTTCCGTATGAAGATGGGAAAGGACCCATGAAGTCGATCCCCCATACGTCGAAAATCTCAACTTCCATGATCGGGTTTTGTGGCATCTCGTTGCGCTTGCTTATGTTCCCCTTTCTTTGACAAGGATCACACCTTTGTACGAACTCGTGGGCATCCTTGAACATTGTAGGCCACCAAAACCCAGCTTGTAATACCTTAGAGACCGTCTTGAAACTAGCGAAGTGTCCTCCGTAAGCCGAACCGTGGCAATGCATAAGTATGCCATTTATCTCTTCATCCGCTACACATCTTCGGTATAAACCGTCTTTGCTCAAGGTGTAGAGATAAGGCTCGTCCCAATAAAACCGTCTCACATCGTGGAAGAATTTCTTCTTTTGGTACCCCTCCAAGCGGTGCGGTTCTTCTCCCGCGGCCAAGTAGTTCACAATGTCCGCGTACCAAGGTTCTTTTTCTGCGGCAAAAACCTCTTTAACCTCATGCTCTTGATCTCCCCGAGATTTCTTTATCATGATCGTCATTAGATGTTCCTCGGGGAACGAATCGTCAATGGGAAGGAGGTCGTCTACGCGCAATCGTGACAAGTGATCCGCGACTCCATTCTCGATGCCTTTCTTGTCTTTGATCTCCAAATCGAATTCTTGGAGTAACAAGATCCACCTCAACAATCTAGGCTTCGCATCCTTCTTTGCTAGCAAGTGTCTCAACGCCGCGTGGTCGGTGTAGACTATCACTTTTGAACCCACCAAGTAGGATCTAAACTTCTCGAAAGCGAACACTATGACGAGAAGCTCTTTCTCCGTGGTAGCGTACTTGGTTTGAGCTTCGTCCATTGTCTTACTAGCGTAGTAGATGACATGGAGCTTCTTATCCTTCCTTTGGCCTAAAACCGCGCCGACGGCATAGTCACTAGCGTCACACATGATCTCAAAAGGAAGATCCCAATCCGGCGGTTGCACAATAGGAGCACTTATCGGCTCTTGCTTGATCTTGTGGAAGGCTTCGAGACACTCCTCATCAAACCGAAAAGCGATATCCTTGCATAGCAATCTCGTGAGCGGTCTAGCTATCTTCGAGAAGTCCTTGATGAACCTCCCGTAGAAACCCGCGTGACCGAGAAAGCTTCTTATACCCTTAACCGAATTTGGAGCTCCAAGGTTAGCCATTACATCGATCTTCGCTCTATCAACCTCAATACCCTTTTCGGAGATTCGATGACCCAAAACTATACCATCTTTCACCATGAAGTGGCACTTTTCCCAATTCAGAACCAAGTGGCATTCCTCGCACCTTTTAAGTACCCTGCAAAGATTAGACAAACAAGAGGCAAACGAAGAACCATATACGAGAGAAATCATCCATAAAAACTTCCACAATGTTTTCAATCAAATCGGAGAATATAGACATCATGCATCGTTGGAATGTCGCGGGTGCATTACACAACCCAAAAGGCATTCTACGATATGCAAATGTACCATAGGGACATGTGAAGGTTGTTTTCTCTTGGTCTTGGGGGTGGATGGGTATTTGGAAAAATCCGGAATACCCATCGAGGAAACAATAATATGGGTGGTTTGCTAATCTTTCAAGCATTTGGTCAATGAAGGGTAGGGGGAAATGGTCTTTTCGAGTCGCAGCGTTTAACTTACGATAATCGATGCAAACTCTATGACCCGTGATTGTTCTCGTTGGGATTAATTCATTCTTTTCGTTTTTAACCACGGTAATTCCACCCTTTTTCGGCACTACATGCACGGGAGAGATCCAATTGCTATCGGATATAGGGTAGATGATCCCCGCATCCAATAGCTTGATTATCTCTTTCTTGACCACTTCTTTCAAGTTAGGGTTCAGCCTACGTTGGTGTTCTATTGAGGACATAGATTCGTTCTCTAGATGAATACGATGCATACACAATGAGGGTGATATCCCTTTGATATCATCTAGAGAATAACCTATGGCCTTCCTAAATCTTTTAAGCTCATGAGTTAAGGTTTTCACTTCTTCATCGCTAAGCGAGGCATTGATAATTATCGGATAGGTGGAGTTAAGCCCCAAAAAAACGTACCTTAGCCCTTTAGGAAGAGGTTTGAGTTCCACCTTTGGCGCCTTGAGCTCACTCCAATCGTCGTTATCGTCGCTAGGCTTACCATTGCTAGCGTTGTTCTCCATCATTATGGCTTTTGCGTCGCACGCAAGGACTTCGGGTAGGTCGAGAAAATCGGCCTCCTTGTCAACGGGGTGGGAGTCGATTCTCCTTTGCATTGCCATGACGTCACTCCTAGCGCTTTGGCCTCCTTCTTCACGTGTTGTCAAGGCAAGTTGGAACTCATCTTCAGCTGCTAGCTCCTCCAAGTACTCGTCGGCGAGCTCATCCATCAAGTCGATGTAAAAGATTTGTCCGTCGATAGTTGGCTTCTTGATTGCATCATTGATATCGTACCTTTGGACAAGGTCTTCTCCAAGGTGCAAATCGATTTTCCCCTTCTTTACATCGATGATGGCCCCGGCTGTGGCTAAGAATGGTCTACCTAGGATTAGGGGATCCTTGGGTTCTTCATCCATTGCCAAGACGATGAAATCCGTGGGGATGAATGCGTTTCCAAGCCTAACCGGAATGTCTTCTAACACTCCCGCGGGGATCCTTACGGACCTATCCGCAAGCACTAGGGAGATTCTTGTCGGCTTAAAGGACGAGAATCCAAGTCTTTGAGCAATAGACAACGGCATTAGACTAGCACTAGCTCCCAAATCGCACAAACACCCTTCAAAGACCAACGGACCAATGGCACATGGTATTGTGAAACTCCCGGATCACTTAGCTTCTTAGGGGAATTTCTCTGGATGATAGCGCTACACTCGTGCGAAAGAATCACCGTATCGTCAAAGTCTTGGAACTTGTTCTTGATGGCATCTTTTAGGAACTTGCTATAGTGAGGAACAAGTTTGAAAGCGTCGATGAGGGGCATAGCAATTTGAACCTCTTTCATTTGCTTTTCGAATTGCGCTTTGTACTTCTCTAAAAGCTGCTTCTTAGCTCGTCCCGGAAAAGGAAGTTTGGGCGCGTAAGGAGACGTCGCGTAGACCGGTTTACCTTTGTTGACGAGTTTCTCCTCGGTATCGACCGGATTTCTGGTCGATATTGGTGGTCGATATCGACCAGGTGTGGTCGATACCACTGGTCGATCTTGACCATCCGTCTTTTCCCCCTCGGTATCGACCAGATTTTTGGTCGATACCACTGGTCGATCCTGATCATTCGGCTTTTTACCCTCGATATCGACCTGATTTTTGGTCGATATCACTGGTCGATATCGACCAGGTGTGGTCGATACCACAGGTCGATATGGACTGTCTGCTTGTTTTCCTTCACCGAAATTTTCCTTTGCCTCAGTTTCGGGGTTTCCATCGCGCGTATCCGCGTTCTGCGCTCTCGTCGAATGGTCTACCCCCTCGTCCTGATTCGCATTGTCCTCGATGCGATCCCCAGAGGGTAATTGTCTACCACTACGGAGGTGTAGAGCGTTGACATACTCTTTCGGATTGGCCTCTCGGTTTCCCCGGTAGTTGACCCATTGGTCGCTTAGATGAGGAGGTGATTTGACCAACTTGGTTATCCGGAGCTTTCAAGTGCGAGCTCACCGATTCAAACTTGGCGTGTAGATCATTGTATGAGTTGTCTACCTTGGCGTGAATCTCTTTTTTGAAAGTGTTGAACTCCATGCTATGACGGGTTTGACCGTCGAGGATTTGTTTCAAGAGTTGGTTGGTTTGATCTCCTTGAGAAGGCCGGTGAAGAAACCACACCTTGAGCAGCGGGAGGATGGTTGTAACCCGGAGGGCGATTAAGTGGTGGTCTCGGTGCGTACCCTCCTTGGTTGTATTGAGGTTTACCTTGGTAACCTCCTTGTCCTGCTCGGGGGATAGACTTGATCACTAGGGTTAGCGACGTTGTTGTTGCGGTAGGAGAGATTTGGGTGTTGAGAGTAATTGTTGAAGCGCCAACCGTTCGATTCCCCATGTAGTTTATCTCCTCCTCGATTTCCCTCGATTGGGGGCAACTGTTCCTCTCCGCTTCCCACAAAGTTGATCCCCACTTGTTGAGACATGATCGGCTTGTCAAGCTTCTCGTTCACCGCTTTTATCTCTCGCTTGAATTGCTCATCATTACCGTAGCTACGGATGTTGCGATCGTAATCCTCGCCATAGTTGCTATCACTCAATGCATAGTTCTCCACCAACAGCTGCCCATCCGCTTCCGTCTTCCCAAGAAAGTTACCTTGGCTAGCCGAATCTAGAAGCATTCCGAACTTGGGTTTTAAGCCTCGGTAGAATGTGCTTGAGCAAACTTTCTCCCGAGAACCCGTGGTGTGGACATCTCGGCGTATAGCCTTTGAATCTTTCCCAAGCTTCGCCGAATGTTTCTTGGTCCTTTTGGGCGAAAGCCGAGATCTCATTCCTAAGCTTTGATGTCCGAACCACGGAGAAGAACTTTGTTAGGAAAGCCTTCTTGCAAGCTTCCCAAGTCCGGATGGTGTCCTTGACAAGGTTCTTTTGCCATAGGTGTGCTTTGTCCCCTAGTGAGAAAGGGAACAATCGCAGCTTGAACATGTCCTCGTTGACACCGTTGATCTTCACCGTATCGCATAGCATATCGAATTGGTGAAGGTGGTCAATCGGGTCCTCACTAGGCAAACCGTAGAACTTGTTGCCCGAGATCATGTTGATGAGACTGGACTTGATCTCGAAGTTGTTGTTGGCGATGGCCGGTGGCGCAATACCACTACGGTAGGTGACGTTAGAAGGCACGTCGTCGGTTCCAATCGTGCGTGTGCCATTGTTGGCGTCGTTTGCGTCACCCATCTCTGAATCTGAATCTGAGTCTGATGTTACCGATTGAAACGAGTCGGAGTGTTGATCTAGTCTTCTTTCTCTGGCGATGGCTCGTTCGCGAGCTTTGATATCCGCAAAGAAGAGTAGGTTGTCGCTTTGTCTGTGACTTCTTCTTTGCATACACCTGAGATAACGAGAAACAACACAAAAGAGTAACGATTAGTAACAAGAAGTAAAACTTAATCCCAAGTGATTTCAAAGTTTTAATAATTAGTCGAGTTCCTGAATCGGCAACGGCGCCAATTTGATAAACGAGATTTTACACTCGTTATTTCGAATGCCTTATTGTAGTATTTAAGGTGTCAATCCGAATCAGGAGCAACTAATGTAATAAACCTTATGAGAAACTATACTCAGTTTAAGCGAGTTCAAAAGAGTTGTTTTTATTTTGTAACCGATGTGAAATTGCAAGAAAACAAAAGATCAATTTGACAAGTTTTTAAGATTAAATTTAAGACAAAACAACCAGGTTGGGGTACTTTAGCGGGTGATCAACTTTCAGATTTCTAATTGTCTTTTAACAATTGTAACTTTAAGGTTTTGAAAACGTAATTTAGATCAATCCACTCCCGTGACAATGATCCTTTTCCTAACAAGTAAACTAAAACAATGCCTTGGATAGTTTAAGTTTTAGAAAACATTAAGTTCAAATCAATTTAACCACTAAACTTATTAACACAGATTACTCGGTTAAGCTAGGTTTAGTTTTAGGATAATTGTTCAGGAACTCCACACTTTTCCCAAAGGTGAAGCTTCCTGGGTTCTATCAATTGAATGGCCAATTCAATCAAAGCATTAAGGACATTACCCTAGATTAAAGTTTTATAAAGTTTAAGATCAAGACAATTACAATCCTAATGTTGATTTACCCTTTTTCCCCAACCTAATTGCCTAAGGGAGATTACTCACTAAACATTATGAATACCAAAACAATCAAGGTTGAAAACAACATGAAAAGCAAAATAAAGATTAAGGGAAAGAAGAACTCTGTTATTGAAATAGGTGTACAAGAATCTTGATTGCAAAAACAAATCCAAGCAAGCAAAATCTCCAATCCAAAAGTACAAGCACAAAAACTCTCAAGAACAAAGTATATCCAAGATCAAAAACAAAAACTGCTCAAAAACAATGTTTTGACCTAAAAATTCGTCTTGGGCCTTTGAAAAACGTTTTGGGCCTTTTTCTTTTCTCTATTTTACGCCCTCGATATCGACCAGAATCCGGTCGATACTCTTGGTCGATATCGACCAGATTTCGGTCGATACTATCGATCGATATGAGTTTAGGCTCAGTATCGACCGGAATCCGGTCGATACAACTGGTCGATATTGACTCCTTCTTCTCTTTTTCGCCTTTTCTTCGCGCCTTGACCACAGCTAATCAGCAAAACTTGCTGATAATGGTCGTTTCTCTACTTTAAACCTCTTTTTCTCGCCTTTTTGTCGCTTTAGCACTCCTGAACCTGAAAACGCATGAACAAACACAAATGCAACCTATATGATAATAAATGCAACCTAAATGTGTTAGTTCTAATGCACAAATCAAAGTAAAAACATGCTAAATATGCAATATATCAACTGTCCTATATGCTAAAATATTTAATAGCAATAATTATACTCCTTCCGTCCCATTTTAATTGAAAATTCGAAGAATTTATTATGTTTCAATTTAGCTAACGTTTTTTAAACTTTTATACATAAATTAGATGTATTTTACTTTTTTTACCAATAGAGTTATGCCGTATTTTTTCCATTGGCTGTTTTTGATATATTTAAGTAATATTTTTGTGAAAAAATGTTTTTGAGAGATGTATGTTCTCTATTTTCTATCTATAATTAATTATAATTGTATATTTCAAGAAGTTTTAATTGACCTTATTGGATTATACTTTTGAGTTTTTGAAACTTATTTAGCACAAGAATTTATGTTTAACGTGAATTATTTTCCTTAATATATGTGAAAATTCTAAAAAAGTCTATTATTAAGAAAAAGAGAGAGTATAATATAAAGAACCTTACCATGGACATAGTTCCAAAGGACAATGGAACCAACTTTTCCCCAATCACCTTCATGTAGATCACATCCTTTGATATTTCCTCGACTTACTTTAGAGATATGGTGTGGTCTCCCTGCAAACATATGATGAAACTTCCCGGCAGAAGCTTTGATCTCAACATCTGTCTCAAGTTTCCCGACCAAACTAGATGTCTCTGCCTTTGTTTGGTTCATTGTAGACCCGGCCATTTTAGTCGCCATTTTATATATATCTTGAAAATTAAAATGGGTTTTTTTGTTGAGAGATAATGAGTTTCTTTTTGAGTTCTTTATAGCCTCTTTTTGTAGAGAGAGTTTAAGAAAGAAAACAAAGGTTTATTTATGTTACTTTTTGTATTCTTTATGATCATGACCTAATCATAATTTGTCCGACCTACTGAATTTTCGTATAGGATAAGTGTTAATCTTTGTTTTGTTTTGTAAAAAATGATGTAACGGTCATTTTAATCATATTTTTTTGAAATATTTTTGAAATAATCTTTAAGAAAACATGTCGTTTGTCAACGAAGACACGTTAGTAATTCATACGCATATGAAAATAAGGTTATGTTTTTGTACTTAAATCACGGTTTGATTTTATGGTTGATGCTGGGATTAATTAATCTCCAAAATAATTAGGCTATATATATACCTATTTGTGATAATATGGTCAATTAATGTATGTCATTTTTTAAACTCGAATAGGCTATATATAGAGAAATTCACAAATCTACACCCTTTCAACCCCTTCTTCACAAAATTATTCCTAATTTAATATTTTCACATATTTACACCTTTTCAAAAATTTAAAAGCTTGATTTAACCTTTAAAAAATTACCAAAATTATTTTTTTTTTCATTTGGGTTCGCTAATTAGTGTTTAGGGTATAGTATTAAGGGGGTAGGATTGTTTGGGTATAGTTTATTTGAATTTAATTTTGAGTGTTTAGGTGTAGTTTTGTGAAGTATTTTTGAAATGGTGTAGTTTTGTGAAATGTAATTCAAATGGTGTAGTTTTGTGATTCTCCCCTATATATATACCTATTTGTGAGAATCACAAAACTACATCATTTGAATTACATTTCACAAAACTACACCATTTCAAAAATACTTCACAAAACTATACCTAAACATTCAACACAGAATTGGAGAAGAGTTTCTGGACGAGCAACCTCGTCGCTAATCTTCTCGTACTCGAGGTGCCAATGAACAATACTTCCCGGACCACCATGCTTAGGAGTCACTTGGATAGTGAGAACAAAGCTTTTGTACTCTTTCATGAGATCACCTTCTATGACTCTAAACTTTATCATGTTCTTCTCTGGCTCCACTGCCTCTATCCTCTCTTTAGCCACCTTTGCTTCACCATCTACACCAATTATTTAATAATTATTTGTTTATTTATATAAAGTTTGACTTTGTGGATAACTTGATTTTTAGTTCATATGGTTACTACAAGTAATTTATATTAGAATGGTACGTAGTATTATATTGATATAACGTTGTTGGACTTCTTTTGTTTCTATCATAACCATTTTTTTGGTCCAAAGATATTCACTTATATAGCGCCAAATTCTTGTTTTAGTTTTCTCATAATTTTAAACTAGACTTTGAACGTTCTTATATTCATCCAAAATTAGTAGGCCAAAACCCAATTGGTAAGAGCCAATTTTTTCTAAAATTTATTTGAATATACAAAAATCATATCAAAGTAAGTGATAGTAGTTTAGTAAGAGTCTAGTACTAGACACAAATCATATGCCCACTACATAATTAATATTTTACATGGTTGCATCCTTTATAAACTATACCTGTTTTTTTTCTTTCTAAACTAGACCTAATTCATTCTGGTTTAGTTATAATCCAAAGATTAGCAGAAGAATTAAAAAAAAAGTGTATAAAAGTTGACTTGCCATGAACATAGTTCCAGTTAACGATAGAGCCAACTGTGCCCCAGTCACCTTCATGTAGATCACAACCTTGGATATTGCCTGGTGATGCGTTAGAGACATGGTGTGGTCCCCCCGCGAACATGTGATGAAATTTTTCAGCAGAAGCTTTGATCTCCATTTCTGTCTCTAACGTTCCGACCAAACTAGACACTTGGGTTCCTACCTCCTTCTCAGGCAACGCATCAGCCATTATTATTATTTGCTTATCTTTTTGAAAAAATAATTTTCTTTTTTTGTCAAGAGAAGTGATTTATCTTTGTTAGCTCTTTAGCCTCTATTTGTAGAGTAATGGTGTAGTTAACTATTGAATTTATTAATCAAAAAATAAATAGTGAACTAAACAATATTTAATTAATGTTCATTAAAATAATCTAATGATGTGTATCATTGCATGTGAATATCGATCCCCATCACAATAATTCAGTACCTGCTTTGAATTATCTTGCATTATTGTTTATATACTAGGATTTAACCCGTGGTACACCACGGGTTTATGTTTTTTATAAATAATTTTATATATATACAGTTAATTTAGAAGTTTGTAATATTTTTTCTGATTTGTAAAATAAATAAAAATATTCAGAATTTCTAAAGAGTATTTTGTTCTTTTATTGTTTATGCAAATAAATATAGAGAAATTCACAAAACTATACCCTTTCAATCATTCTTTCACAAAACTACACCTAATTCAATATTTTCACAAATTTACACCCTTTCAAAATTTTAAAAGCTTGATTTACCCTTTTCAAAATTACCAAAATTAAAATATTTTCATTTGTGTTCGCTAATTAGTGTTTAAAAATAGTATTAAGGGGTATGATTGTGTAGATAGAGTTTATTTGAATTTAATTTTGAGTGTTTAAGTGTAGTTTTGTGAAATATTTTTGAAATGGTATAGTTTTGTGAAATGTAATTCAAATGGTGTAGTTTTGTGATTCTCCCATAAATATATAATGAGAATTATATTTTATATAGCAAAATATAATTTGTAAGTGTGTTTATTCCAAACTATTATAAACTATAAAAATTAGGGATGGGCAAAACTTCCGGATCCGAAATACCGAACTCAAACCAAACCGAAATCCCCAAATCAATACCGATTCTAAAAACAAATAACTCGAATGTATAGGGAAATTTACTACCATAATACCCGAAATCGAATCTGAACCGAACTCAATTTTGTAGAACTAAACTAAACTACTCTAACTACCCAAAAATTATTTAAAATAATAATAGTTATAATTATATTTGAAGTACATAATTGGAACCAAACCGAAATTAAAGAACTCGAAACCGTTCCAAAAATAAATAACCCGAACGAATTGAGAAATTTACTACCCGAAAACCCTAAGCCAAAACAAATTTCTAGATTTGAACCCGAATTACCCGAAATTTGTTTATGATAAAGTTTAATCATTATTTTCAAACTTCTTGTCATTTATCTAGAATTTTTCTAGAAACTGAACCCGTTAATAAATAATTGTTATGCTAGTGTTAATTGATTTAAACAAACTTTATCTATGTTCAATATAGATGTTAATAAAATATTAATATAAATAGAAAATTATAATATGGACAATGATTATATATAAAAACTAAACTATATACTTTTTAAAAAATATATATATTCTGAAATTTTTTATAGACCTCCGTAAAAAAAATAAAAAGATTATATCAAAAATATCATAAATATGAAATTAGTGGTTGATTTTATGTTAAAATCGGTTTTATTGTATTTGTTGATATTTAAGTCAATTTTAAAAAAGTATATATATAGAATGAGATATGTTTGTGTGTAAGTTTCTTATAACTCTTTAAGTGAGTTTAAAACCAATGACATAGTATGTAGTTAAGTTAGTTTTTTTGGAAAAGTTCAAAAAAGTACTTCAAAAATAATAATATATATATGTTTATTATATATTTCGTATAGCAAAAATTTAATATAATTTATAAGTTGATTAGACCAATAATTTATTATTTATTATATTTAGGATTCGAAAATACCCGAATTCAAAATACAAACCGAATCAAAATACACAAATCATATTATGCGATTTACCCAAATTTATTTAAAATTATAATTATTTTGATTATATATATAAATAATTGTTGTAAACATATTCTAAATATGTAATATAAGATTTAAATTTTAGTAGAATTGCAATTTCTTTTTTTTTGTTTATAATCGAACCGAAATCAAACTCGTTAACAAACTATTTTGTTTTTTATTGTTTGATATTTTTAACAAAAAAAAATTTCAAATCGTTTTTAAATTCTTAATAATATTAATTAAACCTGTTTGTTTTGATTTAAATAAAATTTTAATGGTAGTTTTTATAAAAAAAACTATGTAATAATGTATTTATGTGAATTACATATGTTTATTTTGTTTTTCAAATATTTTTTACATAATTTCTTTAATATTTTTTATTTATTTTTGGAGAGAATTATAATATTTCCTTATTTGATTTTTCGTAATTAAATGTTCAAAAATATTTCCTTTTATGCCCAATGGCATAATGTGTAATTTAGTGTGATTTTTTGGAAAATTTCAAATTAGTACTTCAAAAATACTAATATAGATATAGAGTGATATATTCATTAATCACACGATACACGTCGCTACTTTCGTTTTCACATTTGTTAAGTCTATGCTTATTAATGATATTTCTTGGGCCAATGAATATGAAGATGTGGAAAATTTTAAAATATTTTCGAATGATCCGCGAGAGATCACTTTGCGTTTTGCCAACGGATTTGATCAAAATAAATAAATGAAACGTTGGTTTTAATTTTAAAATACTCAAAAACGCCATAATCAAAGATTTTGCTGTCGTTAACTAAGAATTATATATCGAAGGTCTAGTTTTTTTATATCAAAATCACAAACTTATATAAGGCAAGTATACTAATTATTAGAAGGAAAAATATCAAATACACCAATAAACACGCAAAACTTATAGATCTCAACATAATTTATAAAAACATATATATTTGTTATGATTTCATATAACTTTTTCATTCATACAATTACACACATAACTTAGAGAGAACAACACATTTTTTACAAACAAAAGCAAATAGATATAAGTTACATCTAATATCTCTATATTTTGAGAAGATTAGTTTCAATATCATTAGTGATATATATAGACCGCAAAATCCATGCACTTTTTTTGGAGCTGGATAATCCTAGTAAAGTTTCTCGTATTCCTAGCTCCATCTCGCTATACATCACGAATCAAATCAGATTAATCTATACATAATACACACAAAAATCATACATATCACACATCAAATATATTGTAGATCACATTATTCACGGAAACTTTCAAAATACAAAAAAAAAATCGACATTTCTTCAATCACACATACATGTAAACATATGATAGTACACATAAGGAATATATTGGTGTTAACTCTTCCTCTATTCTTCGTTCAAGAGATGTTCATCGATCTCTTTAGATACTTCAACACAAAGTTGAAGGACACTCTCTGGATGAGCTACCTCTTCACTAATCTTCTCGTACTCGAAGTGCCAATGAACAATACTTCCCGGACCACCATGCTTAGGAGTCACTTGGATCGTGATGACAAAGCTTTTGTACTCATTCATGAGATCACCTTCTATGACTCTGAAAGTAATCATGTTCTTCTCTGAATCCACTGCCTCGACCCTCTCCTTTGCCACCTTTGCTTCGCCATCTACATTATTTAATTCTTTTTATTTTATTTTATTTATGTAGGGTTTGACTTCGAGGGTAACTTAAAAGGGATAATTACAAAACCACATCATTTAAATTGCATTTCACAAAACTACACTATTACATAATCACTTTTCAAAACTACGCATAAATATTCAAATAAATCCTACCCAAACAATCTTACCCCTTTAATACTATATCCTAAACACTAATTAGCGAATCCAATTAATGAAGAAAATAATTTTGATAATTTTTTTAAGGGTAAATCAACCATTTAAAATTCTGAAAATGTGTAAATATGTAAAAAAATATATATTTAGATTAAATATGAGGAATTCACAAATCTACACCCTTTCAACCCCTTCTTCACAAAACTACTCCTAATTTAATATTTTCACATATTTACACCCTTTCAAAATTTTAAAAGCATGATTTAACCTTTAAAAAATTACCAAAATTAAAAAATTTTCATTTGGGTTCGCTAATTAGTGTTTAGGGTATAGTATTATGGGGATAAGATTGTTTGGGTAGAGTTTATTTAGATTTAATTTTGAGTGTTTAGGTGTAGTTTTGTGAAGTATTTTGGAAATGGTGTAGTTTTGTGAAATGTAATTCAAATGGTGTAGTTTTGTGATTCTCCCATTAAATATTGACTTGCCATGAACATAGTTCCAATAGACGATAGAGCCAACTGTGCCCCAGTCACCTTCATGCAGATCACAACTTTGAACATTGTCCGGTGACGCGTTAGAGAGATGGTGTGGTCTCCCTGCGAACATTTGATGAAACTTACCAGCAGAAGCTTTGATTTCCACTTCTGTCTCTAAAGTTCCTAACAAATTAGACATTTCAGGCGACAACGGATCAACCATTCTTTTTATTTCTTATTTTGCTTATATATATATATATTTTTTTTTAAAATAGTGTTTTGACTTTTGAGAGAGAAGTGATTTCTCTTTGTGAGCTCCTTAAAGAGAATTAATGAGTTACACTATTGAATTAGACAATAATTCAATACCTGCCTATAGTTATTTTTTTGCATTGTTTATCAATAGAGTGATATATTCATCAATCACACGATACACGTTGATACACGTCGATATTTCAATTGATACACGTCGCTTATTAGCTTTATTTAATTTTGACAATTATTAATAATATTTCTTGCGAGAATTGATATGTAAAACAATTGAAATATGTCCTAATGATCCGCGAGAGATCACTTGCATTTTTTGTCAACGGACTTGGTCAAAATAAATAAATGATATGATTGGTTTAAATTTTAATCAAAATAAATAATCAAAGATTTTGGTGTCGTTAATTAAGAACTATATATAGAAAGTCTTATAGTTTTTTTTAATCAAAATCATAAACATATACACAAGTGTATACAATAATTCCAAAGAAGAGGAAATAATCCACCTATGCACCAACCAATTGTTGGAACTCAAATTTAAATATGATATATTTATAAAGTTTATGTCATAACTTTGAATAATCATATGTTAATATTGAGTTAATCGTCTAGTTGATGGTTTAGCGAACTATGTTTTCTCTTTACCATTAGAATTTCGTTTGTTTAATTCAGTTCCAGATTTTGTTTCTGAAGTTTATTTGAATGGGAGAATGTTCCCGAGAAACGTTATTGTATAATTTTTATGATTTTAATAAAATACATAAGGGGGTAATTTCTCCCCCTTATGCTTTACCAAAAAAAAAATATTGAGTTAATGTGAATAAGAAATGTGGGGGTAAAATGTATCGGATCTTAAGCTTGGACTTAAGAATCTTGGGCTATTTCAAATATGAGACAAAGTTGGTCCATATGTAGATGAAATCAAGTGCATTTGTCCCACATTGGAAGTGGAGAACATTCTTCACTAGTATATATAGTGAAAGACACATTATCAAGTTCAATAGGCTTGGGTACATGATGATGCATGTGAGAGACGATGGACTGCCCTCGCGGGCGCGCCGCCGTCGGCTCGGCTCGGGCTCGTGGGATCTTGGGATCTTGGGAATGGGCCCGTCAAAGATTATTCTTTTTGGAGAAAGTTTGTAATTAACAGTTTGGTTTAATACAACGATTTTCGGTTTCAATTCAAATTGAAATCACTAAACCGAACCGATATTTAAATCGAACGGTTTCGGAATATTCTCCGAATATGCCAAAGAATATGCTCCCGAGATCTCTGCGCCTGATATCTCGCAACTGCCCGAGATCTTCGCGCCTGATATCTCGCAACTGCTCGGCTTGCGCAGAAAGTCTTCCTATAAAAGAAAGCATCTCGTCTCACTTTCTCTTTACGTTCTGAAACACAAACAAAAATTCACAAAACAAACACTAACGCGTTTCTTCCATAGTAAGTCTCGAGAGTATCGTAGGGTTTAGTGTTCGCCGATTCTGATTTTGAGCGTTGCAAATCAGAATATCACAGTTTTATCCTGAGAGTTTAACTCGACTCTGTGAAAAGTTTTACAAAATCGTTTTCAAAACCGTTCTTATTTTCGGATTTCATCAAAACCTTTTACAACTTTTAAAGCGAATTTCAATTCGATCTTAGCATTCCTACACCAATATAGTAAACATAAAAGTTATTAGATTTCAAAATAATTAAAAACATGAATATTTGTTATGGTTTCATAAAATCATTCGTACAATCAGCACATAACTTAGGGGGGTTTATTCAATTTTTATCAAAAAAAACTTAGTCAGAACAACACATTTTACAAACAAAAGTAATTATATAAATTACATTTACTATCCCTATATTTTGAGTACGTTCAAATAATATCATGAATAGTATTGTGGATCCCATATGCATTATTATGCATAATATGAATTGATCACTTTGTTCAAAAAATATCATCTTGTAATATTCAGCGACCTAATGTCGAAATGGGCCTAAGTTAGGCTTTTTATATCAGTAAAAGGCCCGTTAAATATTTTATGGAAATCAATTAGTAAACGGTAAACAATTATAAATAACATTAAAATATGGACAAATTTGTGATTTGGTGTCTTTGGAGAATAAAATTGGGTTGTATAATCATACAAAAAATAAATTGGCTGAAAAAACAAAAAAGATGAGAGAAATAATTTTTTTCCATTTTTGTCCCTAGATCAATTTAATTCGGTAATAGTAATCTATTTGCATTAAGTAGATAGTTTAATGTACATTCATTTATGTAGAAGATTCATAGTCATCTATTTACTTTAAACCTTTAAACATAAATCCTAAACCCTCATCATAATAAATAAAACCTAAACCATCATCATAATCATATAAACCCTAAACCCTCGTCATAATCAATAAACCCTAAACCCTCATCATAATCAATAAACACTAAACCCTCATCATAATCAATAAACCATAAATCCTCATTATAATCAATAAACCCAAAACCTCATCATAATCAATAAACCTTAAACCATAAATCATAATCAATCAACACGAAAATAGATAACTATTATTAAATCATAAACCCTAAATCCTCATCGTAATCAATAAACCTTAAACCCTAATCATAATCAATCAACACGAAAATGGATAACTATTCTCGAAACAATAAATGACTATTCGTAAAAATATATGTATAATATAACCAACTATGAATGTATAACAAAATTCAAAGAGAAAATAAATAACTACTTTTAAAACATATATGAAATATGGGCTAATTATTAATATGAAAATAGCTATTATTTATATTAAACCAAATAATTATTGAAAAACAAATAAAATGATAATAGGTATCTATTCTTAACAAGTTTGATCTAATATCCTAATCTTCTCTATTTCGCAAATGAATTGATTATAAATAGCTATTTTTGATACACGAGAGAGAGTGGTGTAATAGACAAAAAAATTTATTATAAATATCTACTTAAAAAATATTTAATATGAATAGATATATATTTAATATGTGACAAATTTATGTGACTATTTAATAAGAATATATATATTTATACGTAATGGTATAATAAACATTTAACCTAAATGAAAAGATACTTTTTAAAAAACCAATTTTCTAAAAAATAATGTTACCCCACCCAATTTTCACTTAAAATATTAACCAAAACATCCTAACCTCAACTACTTTGACTGTAACGACCAATCAAAAGAAAGTGAGCTGTCTCAAACCAATAAAGTCAATGCCACTAAAAAACATTACACAAATATAATACTAAGAGCATCTCCAACCATAGGAACATCATACATGTTCTTAAAACAAACAAAATATTAATATTTAAAAGAAAATTAGATTTTATGATTAAATTTATTTATAAAAAATAAATTGAACCAATGAAAAAGTGACAAATTTAAGAACACCATAATATTATGTTCTTATCTAAGAACATAATGTTCTTAAAGTACAAGTTTAAGAACACTTGTCTTAATTTTTAAATTATTTAATTATTAAGAACACCATCTAAGACCATCCATTGGAGATGGTCTAATACTCCTCGCTATTACCAAGAAAAGCCCTAATTACAATTATTAGTAAGTCAAAAAATATATACTAATTAGCAAACTAGTAATCATAGTTTTTTACACACAAAAATACAAACAAAAAAAATAATTATAAATAAGTGAAATAAAAATAGTAAAAAAAGAAGAATGCTTTCGAAGACTCTTCCCTCGAATAAACACAAAGAAGTGACAGCCGTTATTAATTATCGCCTGTCGTAGTTTTGCTTCTACACACCACACACTCTCTCTCTTTGCTTACGACTCTCAAGACAAAGACAAAGACAAAGTGACAAAGAAAAATAAAGTGAGTGTGTGTAATAGAATTCTTGTGAAAGCTTTTTGCCTTTTAGAGGAAAGAACAGTGAAGATCTTACAAGTATCCAAAGACTCTTCTCGGAAACAAACCAAACTATAAGTCAAAATAATCTTAGTTTTTTTTTTATTATTATTATTACCCACACGACAAAAAGTTTAACTACTCTCTTCTTTATTTCTTCTTCTTTTTATTCTTCTATTTTGCTTTGACTTATTACTTATCCAAGTTTATTTGTTTGTCTTCATGTTCTTGTTTCTTTTGAGATGACTCATGTGTTGGTACTTAAAGAGAGACAAGTACTAATGAAACCTAGAAGACATCATATGATGATGATCATGTGTTTCTTGTTCTTGTTCTTCTTTGTTATTATTCAAATAAGTTTGTCTTCATCATTATCTTCTGATCTTGGTCGCTTTGTATCTCCTTCAAGAAAGACTATGGTATATGCAACGACGACGTTTCATAGGCCATTGAGTAAAGAAGAAGAAGAAGAAGATGATAACATTTATGGAGAAGACAAGAGAGTAGTTCACACGGGTCCCAATCCTCTTCACAACTAAAATAATTACTCCTTACGCGTTGCTATAAATTATCACCAACCCTAGAAAACGCTACAAAAGAATTTGCTGGACGCCAAACGCGGAACGCATATCGCGTTTCAAAAGGTGACATTAGTGTAAAATCGAGTTTGTTATATACTTTTTTTGTAAGTTGGTTGAATCCTTCTTTTGTATTTTTATGGAGCATAGAAACATTTTTAGATTTTATTGTAGGGTTTAATTCGATTTTATGGAACTTTATTAATGTTAGTATTAAGAATTTAAAGATTACACACAAATTATATGTCTTCATTTTGAATATCCTCCACCAAAAAGTTAAAACTAAAAGAGTAATGGTATATAAATATTGTTTTTGTTTTCAACTATTATAAAGTAGCTTATAACTAAATTTTAAATTTGTTGTTGTGTTATATATACATAAAACAAATATGTTGTGTGATTTTATCAAAAATATTGTTATATTTCATTCATTGAGTTTGTGATTTTAAACAACATGATATGTTTTTTTTTAGTTTTAAATCATCTTAACTTTTCTTCTTCATAATGTGTCTTCATAAATACATTTATTTCTTTTTGCTCACAATCATATAATATACCTAACCCAAATATGAATAGTCTCTTCTCTCTCTTACTAGTATTACTATTACTCTTACCAATAGGTTTAGTATCATAAGTAGAGATTAGTTAGAACACTGCTCATAATGATTAATGACTACTCATTATTTGACAAATCTTCAAAATTACAAAAGATATTTAGTTAGTACTATCCTACTACTGTGTTCAGCTAGAAAACGCAACAGTAATTATGCCACCAATCACCATAACACATCTTCATTTAATTATCAATTCTTTGTTAAGGATACAAATTGGATTCAAAAATAAGGGTAAAAATGAGTAGTGTTATGGGAATAAACTATAAAATTCACTAGAATTTTACAAAAAAAAATTATAAAAGTTTCTACAAGGAGTATTAAATGCTACTATAAATCTACAGCTGTTAGGAAAAAAAAGTAAAACTGTTACAAAATGTTTCCCATCAGTGAGAAATGAATGCGAAAAAAACTTACACATAATGAAAGAAATACTCCCAAATTTATTATTATCATCCATATTTTCCCCTTTAATTTGTTTGATTTATTATTAAAAACTAATCCTTGTTATTTATTTTATGGTAGTTATTTCTTATGTTCTAAATTAAGAATGAGTTTAAATTAGAAATTTGTTTTCATATAAATGCCTATCATGATTTCAATGTAATAATAGTACTTCATCTTCTAATTAAATTCACAAAACGAAAACTTAATAGTCAGTCATATTCATTTTATTTATTTATTTATTAATTCGTGTAAAAGCTATGAAAACAAAATTTAACTTGTAATGGAAGAAGTAATAAATGTAGGAAATACAAAAATTATATGGCCAGTTAATAATATTATTATTACTATTATTATTTTGTTGCGAAGAATTCGTTGAGAAGAGAAATGGTCAGGCCAGGGCTGTAACACTGTCCATCATCTTTATTACTCTCATCTGCCTCTCTTCTTTACCGTTTCATCTTTTTAAATAAATATATAATCCTCATTTTCCATTTTCTAAAATCCACTTCAATAAATGTTGATATATATATATATATATATATTTTGTGATTTAGCACCCGATAAAAGTTAGAAAAAGTTTATAGTAAAAATTTTGAGTAAAATTTTCAGACCAATGTTCAAAACTTCAAATGACCACGTGGAAGTGTCAAGAGCTGACATAAGAAAGATGAAAACATGAATTTAAAAACCATGTTTTGTTTTGTTTTATCAAAAAAAAAAAAAACCCATGTTTTGTTGTTGTAATAAAAAAAACACCAAGTTTTGTTTTGTCAAATTACTTGGGAATAGTGTAAACTATAATTAAATATTTGTGCATTAACTACTATAAATAACACATAACGGTCTTAATTATGATGCAACTTTTTTTAGTATAAATCCCAAAGATTCTTTAGCTATAAGCCTTAATCAAGTATTGGTCCAAGATCATTTATAAATCAATGCATCCTTCTGTAATAACTACGTTTAATTATTTCATAAGAATGTGTGTTCTTATTAAATTCTACACACCAGTCGCTCTCTAGCTCTTTTCTTCTTTGGGCATAGCATATACTCCCTTTGTTTTTAAATATAAGATGTTTTAGATAAAAATCTCATATTTTAAGATACAATTAATGTTACACAATTCAACCAATCACAAATAGAAAATAAATATAAATGATAAACAAACAATTAAATTTTTTAAAAATTTTGCATTGAAACTTGAAAACATCTTATATTTTAAAACAAAATTTTTCTTCTAAAACATCCTATGTGTAAACAGAGGGAGTATAAACTACTTAATTGTTTTATAAAGTAGTTGTCAAAAATAAAATGAAAATTGTTTTATAAAGTTTTTATTATTTTAAGTCTACTTCATCCATTTAGTAAAATATTAGATGTTTTGTATTTTTATAAATAAAAGTTAGAAATTTCTTTCACTACACCTAAATTTATTTATGCTAGTACTCAGTAATATTACTTTTTAATTAATTAAAAATGTTTTATATGAACATTTTCATATCTTATATTATTTATACAGAAGACGGAAAGAGAAAATGTGTGTAAAATTGACACGTGTCATCACCTTAAAAATTCATAAAAGCCCAAAATAAAAAGCCCAAAACAAAAAGTTCAAATTTATCAAAAAAGTGTATTAAATTAGCATAATAAATGGATAATATATTTAAAAAATATTGAAAACCCCATAAAATATAGAAAATATAATATTAAAAAATTTATAAGAAATACAAGTTTATCATTTCTAATAGATCTCCTAAATATTTATATGTTATATTCTATCATATTGGGTTCAAAATAATGATAAAACATATTGTTCATTTATAAATAACAATATTATTTTGTAAAATTGTATTTAACACCAAAATTCATGTCAAATGACCAAACTTGAACACATAATTTACCCGACTCATCGGTTGAACCACCGGTTCTCAAAATTTGAGCAAAGAATTTTCGGATAAGTTTAGACATGAAAGAGTGATTAAACATTCATAGACAATATGTTTTAAAATATATAAAAAGCCAATGAAAAACACAATTTTATAATTTTCTTAATGTTTGTATGTTATATTCTCGCACAAAAGAATGATAAAACATATGGTTCATTTATAAATAACAATATTATTTTGTAAAATTGTATTAAACATCAAAGTTCATGTAAAATGACAAAACTTGAACACAAAATTGACTCGAGCCCCCGAAAATTCAGTGGTTTTATCCGAGGTTTTAATAGTCCGAGTTTTATGACAAATAGAGATCGGATTGACATACTTTTCATTGTTAAACGAGTCATATCATGGTTTCAAAACACCATGTAGTTATTTTTTTTTAATGATAAATAGTAAATTATACGTAATGGTAAATATTCAACATCGAAATGGCAATGATAATCTTTTTCGATGATAAATATTAAAATATAAATATTAAAATAGTAATAGTAATAAATTTTTGTAAATAAAATATTATAAAAACCAAAATACAATATATTTTGTATATATACTTCAAATTTAAACTCCGCGTTTAACGCGAATCACATGAGATCCAAATTCTTTTTATCTCATTTTACACTACACATTGTTTTTACTAATAAACATTTCTTTTTCTATTACGTAAATTTTTATCCCGCGTTTGGCGCGGATAACTTCCTAGTTTTGACTAAATAAACCAAACTTTGCTAGTGGGTTGCAACAACGGGCTCCACCCACTTTTGGGCCATAGATTTGCGTTATCGTGGCCTAATAAGAAATCAGACCCAATGGGCTAAGATAGTTGTGACTTGAAGCTGTGTAAATTTGTAAAATAGGATAAATACACATAGTTGTTATTAAAAAAAAAATCTTATATTATTAATACAGAAGACGGAGAGAGAAAATTATTCTAAAATTACACGTGTCATCATCTAAGTATTTCTGGTCCCACATTATTAAAAATTCATAAAAGCCCAAAACAAAGCCCAAATTTAACACAAAATGACTTAAATTGACATAATAAATAGATAATATTAAAAAATGTTGAAAACTCATAAAATATAATATTAAAAAATTCATAAGAAATACAATTTTATATTTTTTAATAGATCTCTTAATATTTATATATTTTATTCTATTACATTGAGTTCGAAATAATGATAAAACATATTGTTCATTTACAAATAACAATATTATTTTGTAAAATTGTATTTAACACCAAAATTCATGTCAAATGAAAAAACTTGAACACACAATTTACCCGACTCATCGGTTGAACCACCAGTTCCCAAACTTTGAACAAAAAATTTTCGGATAAGTTTAGACATGAAAGAGTGATTAAACTTTTCTAGAAAATATGTTTAAAATATTTAAAAAACTAATGAAAAACACTATTTTATATTTTTTCTAATGTTTGTATGTTATATTCTCGCACAAAAGAATGATAAAACATATTGTTTATTTATAAATAACAATATTATTTTGTAAAATTATATTAAACATCAAAGTTCATGTCAAATGACAAAACTTGAGCAGAAAATTGACTCGAGCCCCCGAAAATTCAGTGGTTTTATATATCCGAGGTTTTAATAGTCCGATTTTATGACAAATAGAGACTAGATTGACAAACTTTTCATTGTTAAACGAGTCATATCAAAGTTTCAAAACACTATGTAGTTATTGTTTTTAATGATAAATAGTAAATTATACGTAAAGGTAAATATTCAACATCGAAATGGCAATGATAATCTTTTTCGATAAAAATATTAAAATATTAATAGTAATAAATTTTTGTAAATAAAACATTATAAAAACCAAAATACAATATATTTTCTATATATACTTCAAATTTAAACTCCGCGTTTAACGCGGATCACATAAGATACAAATTCTTTTTATTTCATTTTATACTACACATTTTTTTTACCGATAAACATTTTTTCTATTACGTAAATTTTTATCCCGCACTTGGCGCGGGTAAATTTCTAATATACACATAAAAAAACAGACCGCTTGAGAATATTCTTACTCATATCACATGTGAGTTTTGAGAAGGCAATTTCTAAGCAATCAATAGCTTAGTTAGATGATTAAAGTTTTTGATAAGCACAGGCTGTGATTTGCTCTATTAATTTCCCACCTTGCCAAAATTTATTATATTATTATGGAGAGACTATGGTCCTATGCAAACTTTAAAAAGAAGACTAATTGTTTAAGAAAAACTAAAAGGAGGGAATAATAAGCCTTTTTAGTTTTTATGTATTCTCTTCAAAAGTTCCTTTTTTAAAGAAAAAAGCAAAGGAGGGGTGGATGGTTACACAAAATAAATTTAGGTTTAGTCAAATTGTATAGTTGATTCTAATTAATTATTTTTTTATATGTCGTAATTAATTGTACAAAAGATAAATGTTTCTACCAAGTATAGGTGTAATTATTATTTCAACCAATCCATAATAATTTAAGGTTTTACTTTTACTATTAATGATCTTACAATTTGTTTTTTTTTGTCAACATTTGGGCCACAAATGGTCGGCCCATTAGCCAAATTTACAATATCGTAGGCGCGGGGAATCGATTCCGGGTGAGATGGTGCTACCTGCTTCCTGTGGACTTATGACTGCCATTAGACCAAGGTCACTTCCCATCTTACAATTTGTTTATTGAAATTGAATAATTTATATGTTCTTTGTTTTGCAGGTGGAGTATAATATTATAGTAGCTATTTGTATAAAACAACTACCAAAGTCATAAAACGGTACAATAAACTAAACGAAAAAAATGTTAAGATCCAAAAGTCTAATTAGTTGTACATTATTTTGCGGATTTAGTAAAAATGTTTAAGTCCGAAATTTTTAATCCACAATCGATAAATTCTCCGACAATAACTATAAAAACATATTCCGATCATGCATTGAAAAGTAAACAAATCTACGAAACGATCAAATAAAATTCGAGAAAATTAATAATAATCAATTCATATTTATCAAGAAACACATAACTCCAAACGTTACAAGACTCAAGATTTTAACCACCGTGAAGCTTTCTCTAGCGGCGGCTCCAAAATGTTGGTCAACGGGATATAACTCTCCCGGTGGACCCGTCATGTATATATAAGTAGACGGAGGAGGAGGAGGAGGGCAGTTATAAAACTTCTTCTTCGGTGGTGGTGGTGGTGGTGGAGGACAAGGAAGAGACGGTGGTGGTGGTGGTGATGGAGGAGGAGGGTTTTGGAGACAAGGTGTACATTTTATTGGTTCTTCTTGGAGTTTTCTTGCGGTTAAAGAATCTAAACCGTTGATCGCAAACGCTTGAAACGCGATCGTCGTCATGATAGTGATTACAAAAAACTTTAAATGGTAAGTTTGAACCGTCATGTTGAAATATAATTTTGTGAAGATGGTTTTGTTATGTAAGAGGATGCATGGGACTAATTAATATATACTTCTTCAAGAGTCAAGTCTATATATTTTTTTATTGTTGAGATAAATAAATAGTGATATAATTGATTAATTATTATTTTAGTACTTTATGCAAGAAAAAAAAGAGAAGAATACATTCGATTTGTGAAAAAATGTGGCTTTTACTTGTGAGTTGGAGCTTTGATTAAAGGGACCCAAATGGACTATTTCGTATAATAACAAGCTAGCTATAATTATATATAATTAATTTTTTAACAATTAGTGGAATTATTAGAAGATAATCCACCGTCTTTGTCCACCCAAAAAATAAAATATAATATTGTCTTATATAAAGCTCATGGGTTTCCAATTATTTGTTACCAAAGTTTTTGATGACACAAATGATTTGATTGTAATCTGGTTTAAAAAGTTAAAAGCGTATACGCATGATTGTGTAATGTGTAAAATATATTGTTGATAAAGGCGATTAGAAAAAATAATATAATCTTTAAAGGTAGGTCTATTAATTACATTGGATTAGTACATATTATCTAATCATTTCTTAGTGATTGATTGCTTTTTATCTACTCAAAAGTCAAAACCAAAAATTATCCCACTTTTAATTTATTTCGTACAAGTAGATTATTCGTGTTCCATAGGAAATTAATACTGTTGTTTATGAATAGAGAAAAATAATGTGGCTTTTATTCATAAAAAAAGAAGGGCAATTCTTATAAATACCACAAAAAAAAGTTTTTATAACACAAATAGCACAGATTTTGAAAAGTTTTACAAATACCATTAAAAAGTTTTTTTCTCATAAATAACACAAATCTTAAATTTTCAAAATTACACCCAAAATCTCCAAAAAACTATACCCTACCCCTTCTAAACTATACCCTAAACACTATATAGCGAACCCAAATGAAAAAATTTAAAATCTAAAAGTGTTAAAACTCGTTTTTTGAGTTTGTGGTATTTTTGTAAACTACTACTTTTTGATGGTATTTTTGTTATAAAAAACATTTTAATGGTATTTTTGTTATAAAAAACTTTTTAATGGTATTTTTAAAACAAAAACTTATTTTGATGGTATTCTAAGGAATTTCTCAAAAAAGAATTAGAGGAAAACTAAGGTTGTCATGCTGTTTAATTAGGGTAATATTAAAATACACCTTAATCCAAAATAATAATATTAGGTTACACAGTAGAACTCCTAATTATGTAGAGATTATTGTATAAGAGAAAACGTAACGTAATTATAGTGACATAATTCACGAATAATATAATTATGGAAAGACTTTAGAAAAGCATTTACATGCTGTATTCCAAAAAGTGTTTCTTTTGGTAGCCATTGCACATGCAGTGATACGATAAAAAAAATGAAGACTCAAGTTTTCCTCACCTACCAAAATTATTACAAAAACAAGCTAAGAATTTGGGCCTATAAGAATAATATTAATTATAACTTTTTTTTTTTAGAATAATATTAATTATAACTATTGGGCCTTGAATTTGATGCCCAACGTAGACCCAATATTATTAGCAAGTAGTAGAAAATAAATTACGGTTTATTTATTTTATGCTTCAATTCGATTCGATTCATGCCATCAATAATGAGTCTACGCAAAATATATAAAAAAGTTAAAAATAAAAATAAATAAATAAAAAGCATGTACCGTGATATATATATATTTGGCGTGAACTTATAATTATCCCACTCTTTACACGTCTATTAAAATTTAAAAGGCATGACACGATCCAAAGCTATACCATTTGTTTGTATCTTTTTGGTCAAATTTTTGTATATTTTTGCTTTATTTTTAATATAATTTATTTACTCAGAATTGTTTATTTATCAATATTTATTTTGCATTTATGGGAAGGGACGAATATAGGAATTGTATCAAAGCAATTTGGAATATACTAATTATGGTGGGTGAAGATATATATTTAAGGTTAAATTAGAATAATGATTTACTACCATTTATGATGTATCCAAATTAATTAAGATTAAGCTAGAATAAAGCTTGTCTTTTTACAAATTTTTTTATATAGACGTGTATTTGATCTTGTGAATATTAATTACTTTTTATATAAACGGTTATACTTATACCATGATGATGCACGGTTACTAAATAAAGACCAAACAATTTTTTTAATTTAAATTACCAAAATTAGTACGTAGAGAACTAGAGAGGTCACCCCAAAGTGGGGTCCTTTGCACCCTGAATTTGACGTAGATATTATCATATATTCATATATACCACGATTAATCCATAAAATTTTAGAGGTCCTTTTAATACATTCATTAGTCATTAGACTCATTACAATGATATTTTTCATTAAAAAGATTAATATATGATTTAACAAGTTAATCCTTACCTAATTAAGCACTTCTCTTTTATGGAAAAAGTAAATCCACCTTCCTGGTTTAATTACCCCCACCACTAAAGGACAACTGTTTTAAGGTGTTAACTAATTAGTCAAGTTAATTAATTATACACATAGCAAATCAAGTCTCTTCTGCTAACACAAAAATCCAAATTGGTATATACACACAAAAATCCAAATTGGTATACAATTTAGAGAAATTCCTTAGAATACCATCAAAATAAGTTTTTGGTTTGAAAATATCATTACAAAGTTTTTTATAACAAAAATACCATTAAAATGTTTTTTATAACAAAAATACCGTCAAAAAATAGTATTTTACAAAAATACCACAAATATAAAACGAGTTTTAGCAGTTTTAGATTTTAATTTTTTTCATTTGAGTTCGCTATATAGTGTTTAGAGTATAGTTTTGAAGGGTAGAATATAATGTTTTGAAGGTTTTGGGTGTAATTTTGAAAATGTAAGATTTGTGGTATTTACGAAAAAAACTTTTTAATGGTATTTGTAAAACTTTCAAAAATCTATGCTAATTGTGTTAAAAAAACTTTTTAGTGGTATTCATAAGAATTAAATTCTTTATAATACCATCAAAATAAGTTTTTGATCACATTTTACATCTCCCGTACATGTTTTTTAAAAAATTAGTACAATTAGATAATTATATCATCGAAATCTTCTCATTCTTCAGTTATGTGTATCTTTGCAGATAAGCATATCGTGATTAATCATTATTGTATATTCATTTTTGTGTGTGCTAATTTTCTAATTGGACTAGATATTTTATAACAACTACATATGTAGAATTTTGACTGGTAATTTTGTCCTATTCAAGACCATATTCGCACGTTTGTTGTGAAATCTTAAGTTATGAGATCTTCTGAAATTAATATTTGATCACTAAAAGTATTTAAATAGGTACCAACGACGGGTTGGGTCAGTCGGTTAAGCGCAGTCGTTGGTGATGTTGTGCTCCTGAGTTCGAACCGCGTTGGGAGCGATGATTTACGCCATTAATTGATATTATCAAAGGCTGGTCGCGGGCCTAGGGGGATTATGGGGTTCGGTACAGAATCTCCTGGTTTAACAAAAAAAAAAAAAGAGTATTTAAATAGGTAATAAGATGTATCAAAAACAAAATTATGAGAAGAATTTGTCATGCATGAGAATAGTAGATTAACCAAAAACATAACGTCAAATATCTTAAGAAATGAAATTTAATTAAATAAGAGTTTTCACCAAAAAGGTTATATATATAAATATAAATTTCTAAATAAAAGAAAAAAGTAAAAAAAAACGCCGTTGCTAAATGGTGACCAATTGAAAACGGAATCTTGAATAAAGTCTCTATCCTGTTAAATAATTAAATAAACAACTTTCAAGTCTTTATCATGTTTTTCATTTTCTTATCCATTAATTCAAAATTTTGAAGATGTAATATAAAAAAAAAAAAAAAAAATTTGAAAACATTTTAAAAATTGACATAAACACACAATTAATTTGAATTAAAAATAAAAATACACAACAAAAAATTAAATTAATTGTAATAAACACAAGTTGGAATAATAAAACATTAAAATTAATTGTGTGTTTCATACCAAAAAAAAAATAAAACATTAAAATTTGGTAAGCAAATTAATTAAAAAAACAGAGGCAAGGAAAGAGAAGGGAACATAGTAGAGAGAGAGAGAGAGAAAAAAAAAGGTGTGAACAGTTAATGGCGGAGCATTATAAGGAATCTCTTCTCTCTAGAAATCTCCCATAGAATTATCATCCCTCCTTTAATAAAAACTTAAAACTTTTACACAAAAAGAAGAAATTTAACTAAACAAAACCTCTCTCTACAGTGTTTGTAAGAGATGCAAGCTAAGTTTTGTAGAAAAAGAAACTTCTCTGTGTTTCTCCTCTTCCTACTTTTGATTCTTATTTTACCAAGTCTTTAAATTTCTCAACTTTATATTCTAATAAAGTTTCCTTTTTTATTCAAGGGTTTTGATAATTTTGGAATACTTCTTTTGTATCTCTGAAATTAAAAGAAGAAAGAAAGATTCTGTTTCTATATCCAAATCTACCCACCATTTTTGTTGTGGGAGATTTTTATTAATTTTTGTAAAAAAAAAAAGTATACTTTGATTGTTTTACTGTTAGATCTAATCCATAAGGTTAAGTCTTGGATAACTTTAGATTCAAGTAGTGATTCTTCTTTGTGCTTTGAAACTATGCCAAGTGTTTACAAAATCTGCCATGACTGTGGAACAAAGCTAGATGATGATTTTGGTTACTACTATTGCCTTAGCTGTGGCTCTTTGTGGTGCAAAAGTTGTTGCTATGAGTCTTACACAGAGGAGAAGCAAGAAGATTGTGAAAAGGTTATGTGCAGAGAATGTTGTGATGGTGAGGTTTGTGAGTTAAAAAGGGTAAAAAGCTATGATAAGGTTCATCCTCATGGTAGCCCTGATAAGCTATCAAGCCTTGAAATCAAAGATTGTAGGAATATCGCCTCTATTCGATGTTATCCTAACAGGTATATTGCATAATCTTTGTTCTGTGTAAAGAAAGTTTTAAACTTGGTTGTTCAATTATGTAGTTTACTGAGTTGTTATGTGTCTGTTTGTGTTTGTAGAGGAGAGGAAGAAGATGGAAGAAGTTGTGGTAAGGAGTTTTTAAGCCCTTCTAGTGAATGCTATCAGGAAAATTCGGACATAGAGTCGGGTGATGTTAGTGGTAGGCATGAGTTTTTTAGTTGTAAATCTTCTGTTGGTTCTACTCCTCATGACAGTCCAATAAGGAACAGTTTTAGTCCTCTTGGGCGGTTTGTACAGCACGCGAAAGACCTGGTCCCTGAAGTTGCTTCTTTTGATCATCATCAAGAACAACTCGTGGCCGGTGATTTAGCTGAGAGTCACGATGAGGAGGAAGAGGATATGTTGCAGCCGCCGTTGGATTTTGAGAACAATGGCCGCATATGGTATCCTCCACCGCCTGAAGATGCAAACGATGATGCTGAAAACAGTTACTTTACATATGATGACGAAGACGATGATATTGGTGACTCTGCTCCCGAGTTTTCATTGAGTAGTAGCTTCTCTAGTCACATTCCTACAAGAGAGAAACTTGGAGGAAACAACAATGAGCCTCTTCGAACGGTTGTGCATGACCACTTCCAAGCTCTTGTGGCAGAGTTATTACGTGGTGAAGAGCTTAGTCCGTGTGATGATGGTAGTGCCGGAGACTGGCTTGATATTGTCACTGCTCTAGCATGGCAGGCTGCGACTTTTGTAAAGCCGGATACTCGTGCTGGTGGCAGTATGGATCCCGGGAATTATGTCAAAATAAAATGTGTAGCTTCCGGAAATCAAAACAAGAGGTATAGTTACCTATTTGATCGTATTCTCTTTTGTTCGTAATATCGCTCTAGTTGATAATTACTAATTGAAGACCTTGTTTCTGCAGCATTCTCATCAAGGGAATAGTATGTAGCAAGAACATAACACACAAGCGAATGACATCGCAGTACAAAAATCCAAGGGTGTTGCTTTTAGCCGGGTCACTCGAGTATCAGAGAGCTACAGGCCACTTAGCTTCCTTTAACACGTTGCTACAACAGGTTCGTCTTTTGCTATTCTTTGGGATGGTTTCTTAAAATCTCTGATTAACAAGCTGAACGAATATGTTGTATTCTTGTGTGTTGGACAGGAAAATGATAATCTAAAGGCGATTATAGCAAAAATAGATTATCTTCGTCCTAACGTTCTTCTAGTAGAGAAAAGTGTCTCTTCATACGCCCAACAATACCTTCTAGAGAAAGATATTTCTTTGGTACTTAATGTGAAAAGATCATTGTTGGACCAAATAGCTCGTTGCACCGGTGCTAGTCTTTGCCCTTCGGTAGATAATATTTCTTCTGCTCGGTTGGGGCATTGTGAGCTATTCCGGACTGAGAAAGTTCTGGAGCAACATGACGCTGGGAATCAGCCGAACAGGAAGACCTCGAGGACATTGATGTACTTTGAAGGGTGTCCTAGGCGCCTAGGTTGCACGGTATACTCATTTAACCATAGTTGTTTTTAAAGCTTGAACCTTTGTGGCTAATTAACTATCTTCTTTCCTGAGTGTGTTCACAAGTTCTCTATTTTCAAATTACTCAGAAAATTTTGAAACTTGTGCAGATTGTTCTAAGGGGTAGTTGTCGCGAAGAGCTAAAGAAGGTTAAGCACGTGATTCAGTACGCTGTTTTTGCAGCTTATCATTTGTCTTTGGAGACTTCATTCCTAGCAGATGAAGGTGCTTCTCTGCCTAGAATTAGACTTAAGCAATCAGGGATGGTGCGGACAGTATCAGAGAAGAGAATGATTGATGATGGAATTTCCCTAATAACTCATTCTCCTACAGAAAAAGATGAGCAAGCTTTGATTGATATAGCTTCACATGAAGATGAAAATACGGTCTCGATGCCAGTGCCTGAATTTTGTGAATCATTGTGTGAGGATTTTGATCCTAGTCAGGTATTCGCATTGTCTTCTGAAATGACATCTTGTGAAGTTGACACCGAGCAATCTGATGCACTGAATGGAGATTTTCTCGATAATTCGGTAGTAAGATCATATTCTTCGAATTCTTTGCATGATTTGCATGAACCCTCTGTGTATTTAAGTAGAGAAATCCCTGAAACACTGACTCAACTGCTTAGAGGTGAAGAAGATAACCAAATAGCTATCACCAACGATATGCCACAACATGAGAAAGTCGACGAAGATGTTTCTAGCGAATATTTATCTGCTGCAGACTCTCATCAGAGCATATTAGTCTCTTTTTCAAGCCGTTGTGTTTCAAAAGAATCAGTATGCGAACGCTCACGGCTCTTGCGGATTAAGTTTTATGGATCCTTTGATAAACCTCTTGGAAAATATTTGAAAGATGATCTTTTTGACCAGGTAGTTCTTTCATCTAAATGGTCATCCACTTTTTTCGTCTTTCTTAAAAACCACAAAATAAGCATTTTCTTCGTTTCTGTCCCCCATTTTTGTACAGGCTTCGAGTTGTAGAACATGTAAGGAGCTTGTTGATGCGCATGTCCTCTGTTACTCTCACCAGACTGGAAATCTTACAATCAGTGTTAGGCGTCTCTCTTCCATGAAGCTTCCTGGTGAGCAAGACGGGAAGATATGGATGTGGCATCGATGCTTAAGATGTGCACATGTTGACGGGGTTCCACCCGCTACTCGTAGAGTAGTTATGTCTGATGCTGCATGGGGACTGTCTTTTGGAAAGTTTTTAGAACTTAGCTTTTCGAATCATGCAACTGCGAATCGTGTTGCATCTTGTGGCCATTCGCTTCAGAGAGATTGCCTCCGATTCTATGGGTAAACACTGTATAATCTCATTCTCTAGAGTCATCTCAATGTTGTTAATATACTTATGATTGTTTTGTTTTCTTTGCAGATTTGGGAACATGGTTGCCTTCTTTAGATATTCTCCCATCAATATACTTACTGTCTACTTACCCCCGTCGATGCTTGAATTCAATAGCCATCCTCAACAAGAGTGGATACGGACAGAAGCAGCCGAGGTGGGTTTAGAATTTTTTTAAGGCCTATTTGCTTTTGGTTTTTAATATACAAATAACAACGCTCATATACTCTATATTTGTGTGTTCTGCAGCTTATGGGTAAAATGCGGACTATGTATGTAGAGATATCTGTTATGCTTAACCGCATGGAAGAAAAAAGCAGTTCACATGAACCAGAACAATCTGAAGCATCTGATCTGCATTGTCGTATAATGGGATTAAAAGATCAACTCGTGAAAGAAAAAGACGAATACGATGTGAGCACCTGTTTCTTGCCCTTCTGAATTCTTGATGATGCTTATTTATATTGTATTTGATGAAGTCTTTTTTCGTCGTGAACAGAATGCGCTGCAGCCTATCCTTGTGGAGAATCTTGAAAATGAGGGTTGTTTGGATATTCTTGAGCTGAACCGGTTGAGAAGAGCACTAGTGATTGGCTCTCATGCTTGGGATCATCAGCTTTACTTGTTAAACTCTCAACTCAAAAAAGCATCCGTCTGTAAAACATTTGACGACAATGCTATGCAAGATCCTCCAAAGATTGGCTTTAGACCACAGGAAGGTTCTGATGAAGAAGGAAAAGTGTATTGTAATGCAGAAGCTGATGGTGATAACAAAGATCCAGAAATATTGCTCTCCCCTGGCTCTTCTCTGTCTGAGAGAATAGATTCGGCATGGTTAGGCTCGTTTCATACTCTAGAGAAAGCCGAGAACATAGCCGAGACAGAAGGTTACTCAGCTGGTAATTCTCTCCTCCGTAGATTCGCAAGGCCAATCCGAGTCCACTCGTTTGATTCAGCTATACGGTTTCAAGAACGGATTCAAAAAGGCTTGCCACCGTCTTCTTTGTATCTCACAACCTTAAGATCTTTCCACGCTTCTGGCGAGTACAGGAATATGGTGAGAGACCCTGTTTCTAATGGGATGAGGACTTACGCACAAATGTTACCATTAGAAGTACAGAAGTTGGATCTGATTGTTGGTTCAGCGCCTACATACATCTCTTCGGCTTCTCAAATGGCTGATGGGGCTCGGATGCTGATTCCTCAGCGAGGCCTTAACGATATCGTCATTCCTGTATATGATGATGATCCCGCAAGCGTTGTATCGTATGTTCTCAATTCAAAGGAGTATAAAGAGTGGGTCTCTAACCGAGGCGTCGCTACTAGTAATCGTAGTGGTAGCAACTTCAATAACAGAGAGGCGATGCATGCTGATTACATTCACCATACGGTATATGGATCTTCTCAAGATGATAAAAAGTCTCCACATTTGATCATTTCTTTTACTGACCGCTCTTCTTCTTCCTCTGCTGCAAGTGAAAGTAAAGTGAAGTTCTCTGTGACGTGTTACTTTGCAGCATTGTTTGATACTCTGAGAAATACTTGCTGTCCGAGCGAAGTGGACTTTGTGAGATCATTGAGCCGGTGTCAGAGATGGTCTGCACAGGGAGGTAAAAGCAATGTTTACTTCGCCAAGTCATTGGACGAGAGGTTCATCATAAAGCAAGTCGTCAAAACCGAGCTTGATTCTTTCGAGGATTTTGCGCCTCAGTACTTCAAATATACGAAAGAGTCTCTTAGTTCCGGGAGTCCCACTTCTCTCGCTAAGATTCTCGGTATCTACCAGGTTAGTTAATAATTACAATAGAAGGGAGTATAAGCTTTTGCTTTGAAAAAGGACTACTATAATGGAATTATATGGTCTTTGTAGGTCTCAATTAAACACTCGAAAGGAGGGAAAGAGACGAAAATGGATTTGATGGTAATGGAGAATATCTTCTACAACCGAAAAATATCAAGAATCTACGATCTCAAGGGATCTGCGCGGTCACGGTACAATCCAAACACATCCGGAACAGACAAAGTTCTGCTAGACATGAATCTGCTTGAGACACTGCGAACAGAACCGATATTCTTAGGAAGCAAGGCCAAGAGAAGCCTCGAGAGAGCTATATGGAACGACACAAACTTCTTAGCTGTAAGTGATTTCATTACAAATCAAGCCCTCATTAGTATGTTTTTGTCTCATTATCATCCTCTTATGGTTTGGTTTCTCTTGTTACTTTTTAGTCTGTGGATGTAATGGACTATTCATTGCTTGTTGGTTTCGACGAAGAGAGGAAGGAGCTGGTTCTTGGGATCATAGACTTCATGAGACAGTACACATGGGACAAGCACCTTGAGACATGGGTCAAAGCCTCAGGGATATTAGGTGGACCTAAAAACACAGCTCCGACCATAGTTTCGCCAAAACAGTACAAGAAGAGGTTTAGGAAGGCTATGACCACTTATTTTCTCACTGTTCCTGAGCCATGGACTTCTTAGAGTGAAACATTTTTTTACATGATTCTTTTGTTTTACTGATCTCAATTTTTTACCAAAGAAAAGGAAAATTGGTTTAACTGACTGAGACAGAACCTGACTTGATTGTTACATACTTTATGTTTTTGTGTGGTGTGTGTTGGTTTGTGTGAGTTTTGGAGAATTGTAAGTAAAAGAAACAAGAAACATGGCTTGAGAAAAACGGATATTTGTTGTTTTTTTCTTTGTGTTGTCTTTGGTCTACACTTCAACAACAATAGAAAACAAAACAAGACTTAGAAAAAAGTACTAATCACATCCACTAATTACGAAGCAAATGTTTTGTTTATCTCTCATGTATCATTTAAACCACTTTGGTATATATGTTGAGAAGACAAAAGTGATGTGATCTTGTCTTTTGAAATCAGAGCAACTTCCCCAACTTATTTGGTTAACTTCAACGTCACGTTACACATAACCACTTGCCTCTCTTCTTCTTGTTTTTGTTTTGTTTTGGTTCAACAAAATTGCCAAATCTTTCGATAATATAAAAGCAAATGGGAAAAGATAAAAAGTTTTTTTGTTTTTAGCAAAAAGTATGGGAAAGATAACGTTACGTAGCATTTCGCTATCCATCTTGAAAAAAAACACATAACAACCCACACGTTGTGTTTGATGTTTTAAATAATTTAGAGTGGTTTTGCGATTTTCAAATTTTTGTGTGACTTTGTTACGTAGGAAAATGACATTTGCGTTAATCACTCCGGATAAATCTGGCTAATATCGTTTGGGAGCCTACTTCTGAAAAGGCACGTGAAGATTGATTTTGGCTTTAGTATTTAAATTACTACAAAACAACAATAACTAATGCACGTGAACCAATCCCCGTGAAGCTAAACTTGTTTGTTCTTGTCTTTTTGATAATTTTAAAATAATAATACTAAACAAATGTTGGTAGAAATTGTAAAAAATACACCTTTATTTTCATTTTTAAGTCATAACACACCACTCATTAAATCGATTAATCTCATGGCAAGATCTTTTTTATTTTTACAACAAAAGACCTTATTTAATCACATGAAATGTTGAATTAACAATCTTGTTCATGCAAAATAAATCAATGTGAGTAAGTAAGAAAGAGTTCGATTCTCGCCTCTTTCAACTTCCACCATTCTCAAATCAATACAAGAACACAAACATTTCAAAACTACACCCACCACAAATTAATTTCAGACCTTACTTTTTGTTAAGAGCTATTTCAAGAGTTAAATTACTGAGATATTTTACGGAGAAGCTCAAGCAAAGAGTTAGCTTTTCTCTTAGCTCTCTCTGTGCCATCTCTTGATAGTTCCATCAATGGCACAACACCACCAAGCTTACCAATTGTCTTCATTCTCTCATTATCTCTCTTGCAAAGCGAAAACAATATCGCAGCCGCGTTCTCTCTGTTCCTCGGCTCATCTTTCTGAATCAAATCGATCAAAAGCGGTATCCCTTTCGCCTTCAGCATCGCGGCTTTAGCGTCTGGATCACCCGCTGTGACAGAGAGCAACATCAGGGCTTCGCCTATCAGCCCTTGGCTCGATGGATCGGTAAGCATTTTCATCGTCGGGTTTACAACGCCAGCTCTGATCGCTCTGCCTTTGTTTCCATGGTGAATACACAAGTTGAACAGAGCCGTGGCCGCGTCTTTCTTCCCTCTTGTGCTGCCTTTCTCGAGGAGATTCACTAGAGCCGGTATCGCGCCCGATGAGCCTATGATGATCTTGTTCTGGTCGACTAAAGAGAGGCTAAAGAGAGTAGCTGCGGCATTTTCTTTAGCTTCCATGGTTCCGGCTCTAAGGACTTGCACTATAGACGTGACAGCGCCTGCGAGCATGATCAGTTCTTTGTTGTTTTCGTAAAGGGAGAGGTTGAGAACGCAGGTGACGGCGTTTTCCTGCGTTTCAGTGTCCTCCGAGGTCAAAAGCTTGACTAAAACAGGGATGGCTCCTGCTTCAGCGATCAGGATCCGGTTGTCCATGCTTCGTTTCGACATGGAGCGGATTTCAGAAAGCACTGTCCTACGTTCTTCGATTGATCGGGTAGAGAGCTTGCAAACCAATGCCCTGATCAATGACATATCTCCACTTACATCACGAGTAAACCTGTTGTTGTTTTTGGTCACAGTAACACCGTTCAAATCACCACCGGGCTGCTCAATGTCGTGCTTAGTGCACCACTGTGAGATCAAGCTTCTGAGAACGTAGTTCGGAGTAAGAGTAAAGTTTTTGAGTTCCAGCTGGGTCTTTGGGCATCTCCGGTTTCCACTGTCTATCCACCTTTGTATGTACGATCTCTCGTAAGTCTGTCAAAGAAAAAGAGAAGATCAACGTTAAGATTTCGACTCAACAAACATACATAAGCGCTCTGATAAAGTTTTCTGTTTCTCAAAAAACCAGACCTGTCCTGTGGAAATAATTACAGGATCCTTCATGAGTTCCAGAGATATCGGACAAAGAAAATCTTCTGGGATTGTGAGGTTGTCTGAATCCTTGGACTCCTCGCTGTTCTTGATAACTGCTTTCTCTAATCTCTCGTCATCAGCATCCTTAGATAAAAAGAAGCCCAAGGAAACAGAAGAGCTCTTTGGACGCGGTGATTCAAGTTTCTTCACATCAGATAAATGACCACTACTCTTAGTGTTGCTCAAGGCATCTCTCTCAAATGCATCGGATAGTGCACCCGAGAACTTCTTCGAATTTAAAGACCCGTATCTCTGCTTCGCTCTTTTCAATTGCGACCTCGCCAGCTCCACCTGATTTACAAAAGCAAGAGCCTTAGAGAGACATATCCAGGGACAGAAAACAACATATGTTCATTACACACACACTTCATACTCTCAAGAACAAAACTTTTACCTGTTCACGGACTTCGCGAGAGATGTCATACCGATCAAATGGCAAATCGGCTAAAGCTTTCTCCAGCTTCCAAGTAACGCATTGGAACTGGAACGAGATCCTCTTCGCAGCACCGTCCTTCAAGAAAAGATAAAAGCCAAAGTTCAAAGAGTGTTTGCTTAGAGATGAACAACAAATATCAACAACACTATCTTCCAAATCTACAAAGCTATAAAACAAGTCCCATGGTGAAACCCAATCTATGAAATTTGACTAAATCTTCACACAAAAAAGGTTACTGATACACATATACAACAATACAAAGGATTCAACATCTAATCTAAGAATCTAACAACACCGATTGCTTACAGAGGATTCGCGAGCTTGGAAGCTAGTGGCTACAGGAAGAAGACGATTCGCGGCTTCAAGCCCCACCACAAGACCAGACCACCAATCACATTCGAGAGAGCACAGAGAAGAAGACGACGAAGAAGGAGAATCGTTAATCTCTTCGATTAACGGCGTTAAGAGACCGATTCGCCGCGAGAGATCGGCACAGTCTTTCTTAAACAGTCCGTTATTCGCCGGAATATCGATGATCTCGGAGATTAGACGGAGAAGAGAGACGGGAGAGACGGCGACGCCAGCCATTACGCCGTCGCAAACGGCCGTTGAGAGACCAAAGGGGTAAAATAGGAAAAAATCAAAAATCGGATTTTATATTAAAGACTCGCTTCTTGACTTAGACGCGCCTGTTTTGTGTGGCTTTTTATGTTTATTATCCAACGAAGCCATGTGGTGAAGATAAAGAGGAGTCATTGTTACGACATCGTTTTGGGCAACTTGGTCTAAGTCCAAATATTATGGGGTTTTTTTTAGATTTTTCCCGTTTTTTAAATTAAAAATATATAAATTAATGATAAAATTATTGCATTTTGTCATTTTCCATTTATTAAAATTTGTATTTTAAAAGGAATATAATAAGGGGAAAAATGGTTTGTTGCGTGCTTGGTTGTAATCAATGACCAAATATTATTGTAGTAATTTTATATTTTCGTGGTGGGAAATATTATAAGGAAGAAAATTAGAGATTCGGCCAAATATATTATATATTGTCTTTAAATGGTCATAAAAAGTCAAATTAATTAGTTTTTTTTTTCACTTTGAGAAAAAGTAAGAAAAAAATCACTTGTTATTCATGGATCTTTGAATTGTTGTATATTCTAGATGCATTGTATTTACATGTCTTTCTTGGATATGACCTGGCTTAACATTAAATTAAAAAGTGAAAGAAATCCTTTCCTTTTGTAATCATAGCTTTATATGTTGTTATTTTCCCAATTTTGTTAAACTAACTTTGTATTTTGTAGTTATATAATTTGATAGACCACAAATTTGTTACTTTATGAAACCTTTTCTCTAATTAACACCTTTTTAAAAATAAATATAGATTTTCAGAAAGTTGCATTATTATATTTTTATATTTTCTTTGTAGGATCCAAGACAAACTCATTGGCAAAACATGATAGACACACATTACATATTATTATCAATTTTTTTAATCAATTAAAAACAATGCTTATTAGTCCACTAATCTTTCTTTACAAAATAGTATATTCATCAAACCATAAAACATCAAACCAAGCACAAAAGGTTGTTTAAGGATTTGATCACTACTTCTTGGACCTGTCATGGCCAAAAGTTTTAACTATAAAGATTACAACAAAGAACAAACAAAAGTTCATCGATATTGCAAACAAAAAAGGTAGAAGACGATCTAATGAACTCTTAAGTGGCTTAAGCAAAAGATATTACAAAAATCTTAGTAAAGAGAAAAACAAAGATCTCTCTCCTTTCTCCTTTGTATATGTTACATTCACCACTCTTGTCTAAAGAATCAGACTTCAAAAATGTAAATCTCGTGTCGTGTCCGTATAATAGTAACTCTCCTTCCTTCCTTCCTTCCTTTACTTGCATTGATTGGTCTGTGAACTCAAATCATCAAGATAGTTAGTTATGGTCTCATCAAGCTTCTTAGCTTGCGGTCCAGCTTTAACCACGTTGACATCGTCCCACTCCGAGCAAGGATCGTTCCACCAGCTACTATGGCTCGTGCACCACGCTCCAGGAGTGACCCTGTAACGCCCACGTTTCAAAATCTCTTTATCGACCATGTCAAGGACCTCGTCGTCTTTCTTGAACTGCCTTGCGAAAGCTGCACCGCTCTGTGCCATCTGATCGAAATCAGAACTTGTAAGAAAGTGTGGCTCCATCTTCGGTGGACTGTCCCATATCATGTAGCGTAAATCACCGTTAACCGTGGTGTTAATGAACTCTGGCGCGTTGCAGATCACAGTGTGGAAGTAGCATTCTTCGGAGAGAATCACGTTGTTGAAATACATAAGTAGAGTTCTCGGTAAATTATCCCAACCAAAGATGCAATACTCTAAGAAAGATCTGCTAAGTACAGTCCAAGGTGAGCCTGCACAAACCCGTAAACACATACCGAGTTTTGGTTAGAATGAAACTAAACAAAAGAAACCTATCATAAGCTAATGAATTGTCTTTTGTTTGTGCCTGTAAAGACTTTGAAAGCATCCGGTGTTGGTCTTTTCTCTGTCGCGGTAAAAAGCTGTGTTCTTCTAGCTAAGTAAAGCGCTGGATCGACAACAATAGGCTTGATTCTCTGAGATCTACATGAAGATATAATAACCATCATCATATGAACCATACCAAATCAACATTGGAATAAGCTATGGAGAAAAGTTCTTGTACTTACTCTTTCCAAGCAAGATCACCAGTATGATCAATGAAATTGATACTTCTATTCACCGAGGCGAACACATGGGATAGATCTGAATGAAACCAACAATGTTAAGCTACAAAATCAAGAACACATATAAACATGTCAAGCCTGTATATTTCCATAAATACACTACTTTCTTTCCAATAAATAGAGTTCAATCTCAAAGGAGCTAAGAGTAAGCAACTAGCTAACCATCAGAGACCAAACATAACCAAATCTCAAAGACAATGTTAGCTACAAAATCAAGAAACACATTTAAACTTGTAAAGCCTGTATTTTTCCGTAAATACACTACTTCCTTTCCACAAATAGAGTTCAAGAGTATCTCAAAGAAGCCAAGAAGTACGCAACTAGCTAACCATCAGAGACCAAACATAACCCAATCTCAAAGACAATGCTAGCTACAAAATCAAGAGCACATATAAACTAGTAAAGCCTGTATTTTTCCATAAATACACTACTTTCTTTCCATAGGTAGAGTTCAAGAGTATCTTAAAGGAGCTCAAAGACAATGCTAGCTACAAAATCAAGAACACATATAAACTTGTAAAGCCTATATTTTTCCATAAATTCACTAGTTTCTTTCCATAAATAGAGTTCAAAAGTATATCTCAAAGGAGCTAAGAAGTAAGCACTAAGCAACTATCTAACATTCAGAGACCAAACATAACCAAATCTCAAAAAGACAAAGATACTTAAAAAACACACAAAAGATCTTGACTTTTAAAAACAGAAGTAAATACCATCTTGAGTAATAAGTGGATAATCCAAGGCACTAAGCTCAATAAACCAGTTCCAAGACCTATCAAGCTTAAGCAAGATCGAGACAGCGTGTAAAGTAGAAGCTGTCTTAGAAGCTCCATTATCAGACAAGCGATCAAATCTCCCCAACACATCAACATTACCAAAAGCATTAACACAGGGCACAGATCTCAAAACAGAGACAAGAGATAGCCTCTCTGCATCAGTAGCCTCAGCTCCGAGATGAAGCAAGTACCGGTTCCTAGGATGGTAAACCGAAAGCAATAACCGGAAGATCCGGTCTGTGTCTCCACGACCACCGGTTATGTAATAAGCGAAAGCCGGTGGGTAATGAGGACCGTGACGGATCGTTGAAGGGAAAGGTGTAGATGTGAAAGCAGAGATTGAGTAGAGTAAGAGGAGGAAGAAGACTGATATGAACACAACGGAGAAGAGACTAAATAGCCATTTTTTCTCAGCTCCCATTGTTCTTGATCTTCTTGATTCAAATCTTGTTCCGATTTAGCATTATATGGGTTCATACAATGGGATCTCGAGATTGAGATCTTGGGGTGATTTGGGTTTAGGACAAGATTAGATCTTGGTGCTGGATTGAAGAAGAAACGAAGGAGAGAGAGAGAGAGAGAGAGAGAGAGAGAGAGAGAGTGAGAGGAGAGAGAAGTTAGGGTTTGAGATTTGGGGGAAAAACTTGGAGGCTATGAAGAAGACAACGATTCTCAGGTACGAGTTTCGATCTTTAGCTCTGTGTCGGTTAGATAAACTTTTATTTGTTTTTTTTTATTTTTTTTCAGCTAGTGTTAGTGAAGCGCGTGAGTACACGCGCTAGAATCTTTTTGGAGTGAAGATGTTGTGTGGAGAACACGCGCTGTGGAGAGAGAGTGGGAGTGAAAGTGGATCGGGTGGTTAAACTTAAAACCGGTCTCGAGGAAAGTTAAAAACTTTATTAATTTAATTAAAACTGAATTTGGATTTAAAAAAAAGGAAAATTAAATTGAATTTGACAAAAAAAAAACTCCTGAAATAGTAAATTGACAAAATTTTCATTTTTATAGTTTGTTGGTTCATAGTTGGTAAATTTAGAGGTTTACCTTTTTGGATTTTTTGCAAAGCATATATTCACCACATAAACATTCTTTAATAAAGGGAAAATTAAGTATTTTGGTTGGGTAATAAGTTTGTTGTTATTGTTGTGTGGACTATAATCTTTCATATTGCTACTTTGGCTAATGCTTCCTTTCTTTCACAAAAATTGTTGTCTAGCTTTTGTCATAACAAAGATTGTTTATAAGGGTTTTTTTTTATGTCAAAAAGGGTTTTCTTAATTGAAATTCATTAGTGGGAATGCTATGGACTGGAGAGACAATGGAGTCTTACTTCAACGCCTGGCAAGGTTTCTTATTGCATTGCCATGGAAGCACCTTTTGGTGCAGGACCTAACACTTTCTTCATCAAGACAAGCTTCTTTGGAGCGAATAGTAGATTCAAGCTTCAAGGTATTGCATGTTTCCGTCTCTTTATACGGTAAAAGAAGTCACTTACTATGTTTCTTCTGCTTATATTTGATTTGATTTGATGAGCTTGGAGCACTTTTAGTACTTGAAAAAATGTTAGGAAGTGACGGTTTATATGAAGTGAATTGGTTGCATATACTAATTTCAAATTACAATGGCAAGAAAATGTTTTAAGAAGGATCCGAAAAAAAACAAACAAGTCTTTGAAGAATCTGTGAATGTGGACATGTCTCCCCTAAGATGCTCAAGATCAGCTGCAGAAGCTGATCTTACATGACTTCATGTAAAACCAAGAGCGAACCGATGTCAAGAAAGTATATCTGTCTTCAGTGCACTTGAATCATCTCCAGAGACCGGATACAAATGGATTCGATCAGACCAAGCGTTCTTCTCTTTCGAATCTATCTCTGAAATGCATTCCCAGGCAGCACTGTTAGCTTTAAAGCCACTTCCAAAACCTATCTGCCATACTCTGTCTCCTTTTCTCATTCTATCTTTTGCTTCCAGGTATTGCAGCTCATACCATAGCGAAGACGAAGATGTGTTACCATACCGATACAATGTTGTCCTCGAAGCTTCTCCATCTTCTTTGTCAAGCTTCAGATGCTTCTCCACTCCTTCGATTATCGCCCTTCCTCCGGCGTGTATACAGAAATGCTCAAAAGCTTTCTTGAAGTTAGGTGTGTAAAGCTCTTTCTTCTTCATTCCCCATTTTCTTTGTATGAACGAGATTACGTATTTGAACTGCTCCGAGTAAGGTAACACGCGAGGGCCTAACTGAACAACATTGATCTTCAAGGCCTTTGATGCAACTTTGACAAGCTGCTTAGACAAAGCTACTCCCACTAGTCCTTCATCATCAATTTGCTGCATTACACTCTCGTAAGACTCATTGTCTGATCCGACATGAGTTCTAATAAGATGCTTGAGTTTGTATTTCGCATTGTCCTTATCTCTCTCCCTGTTGGAGAGAAGTATCGCGGCTCCACCCATTCTGAAGATTGTGTTGGCAATAAGCATTGACTTACATTTGCCTCTATAACCATTTGGACTCACAGCTTCCATGCTCAACACAAGGGCTAAAGAGTCTCCGTGTATCTTCATAAGATCTTTTACTAGGTTTATCGAAAGAAGACCCGCGCTGCAGCCCATCCCGCTCAAGCTAAAGCTCTTTATGTCGCTTCTCATGCCAAATCTGTTTATAATGATTGATGTTATAGATGGAGAAGGACAGAAGAGGCTGCAGTTAGAGACAAGGATATCGATACTCTTGGGATCTATCATGTGCTTTGAGAAAAGATCTTCGACGATTGCGAATAAGATGTCATGAGTTTCTTCTCTAGCTGCAGAGAGAGAAGAGTTTGGTGGGATCTCATGGACCGTCACAGGGACACTAGCGTCATCTCCAATACCTGACCGCTCTAAGATCTTGCGCTGAAGATCAAGGCTTTCTTGATCGAACACACCGGATATCGTGAGATGTTCGATGAAATTGGAGACCGGTGCTCTCAAGAAGTCTGGTGGTTGGTAGCATGAGAAGTCAATGAGGTATATACATCTTTGTCTGAAGAAATAGTAACCAAAGACAGCTACGATTATAACGCAGGCTGATACTACTGTTATTAAGTGAGGGAAGTAGCTCATAAAGGTCTGGGAGATATTGATGAAAGGAGAAGTTGATTCCATGTTTTCACAATGTTTATGGAACTAAAATGGGAAAAGAGAGAAGCAAAAGATGGTAAAAGACTAAAGACAAAAGAGTTATGCTGTTCTTTTTGGTAAATGTTGGTTATAGTGTTTAGCGTAAAAGAAGGAAGAAACTAAGTTTGTTGCATCACATGGTAAGCATGTGAAGGGGGGGATCCAAAACAAGCATGAAGTTCAGGTCTCGTGTCCCATAAGAGTTTGCAAACATTAAGGAGAAATGTACATTACGTGTCTGTTGAGAAGACTTTTGTCTTTGTTTCTAAGATCAATCTCTTTCTCTCATATTTTTATGTTAGTAGTGAGGGAAAACATTCAAATATACCATGTTTGAAAGTTTCTTGTTCTGCTCAAAAGTATTATTTCAAAATTTAAACATACAACAAAAACCCAAAAACTAGATGAGCAGAGCCACCATAAGTGTACAAAAGAAGAAGAAAAAAATGAACATCATAAGGAATTTGCCTTTGATAAACAATAAAAGATCATGACAAAACTGTTGAAATCTCTAATCTTAAGAGTTGTGTGTTTCTAGGAAATGTTACAAACAATTGTATGTAATGGAGAATGTGAAGCTAAACCCCCACCCAATACTGTTTGGTGGTTTCTCTGCTTACACTCAACAAAAGCTTCTGCATAAATACCATCTTGGACAAGTTATAACGACGAATACGGCCTTTACATATACCTGTCGTCGTTGATCCATAACCCCAAACCGAAAATGTTGAATCCAACTTAATTCACAGATTCTTCCCTAAAAGCTTTAATTTCAGCTATACCGAACCTCTCTGTGACACGTTCTTCAACAATCGAGTTGCTCTTGTCTGCTATCCCAACCATTCCTGGCTAAGTTTGGCCGGTAATTCAGTATCTCTAGTCTGCGACGAGCACGATCAAGGATCATGTGAGTCCGTTCGTTAGGCTTATACCCGCTTCGAGATATTCTTTCGACCAACTCAAATGCGTCTTCCGCTTGGTTCATTACAACTCTTCTCAACAGCATATTGTAAGTGTACATGTCTAGAGGATAGCATTTCTCTATAACTTCGTCTAACCGTTTAAGTTCTCCTACCATTTCGATTCTTCCTGAGAATACTCCTATCAACTCGCCTAGAGACTTCATCTCAGGGATCTTCTCTTCTACATCTCTCATCCTTGTCCATGCTTCATACACTCCTTTGCTCTTTATCGCATTGTATAAAAGGACATTACCGATGAAGGATGTGATACGCCGCCCGCTTTTCCTAAACTCGTTGACTAATCGAACTGCCTCCTCGTACTTTTCACGGTTGCAGAGCTTTTGAATGATTAATTCGTAGCATTCGATACTAGGATGTCTTCCTTCACTCTTCATTTCTTCCAAGAACTGCATAGCATCATCCGGTCTATTTGCTCTACATAGGCCAACAATCATTACATGGTAAAGTCTTCTTTTCACCTCGCCTTTTTCACGCAGGTCAAGGAAAAAGTGAAGAGCATTGGCGATTTTCTCGTTTTTCAGATAACTCTGAAGCATGAGAATGTTAGAATCTAGTGTTGGCGTGAGCCCATCTCTCCCTATCATATCATATACTAATCTTGCAAGTTTTGGTTTTCCTGCAAACCCAGATCCTTCAATGAATAGGTTGTAGGTCCCAACTCTGTGTTCCCAAAGCGATAACTGAAACTTTAGCAATGTAGTAAATGAGTTTCTGTCATCGCTTTCCATAGCACAAACACATCGAATAACATTTCGGTAGAGACTGTATGTCGGGGTGAAGCCCTTTTCCTGCATTCTCATGATAAGACTAGCAGCTATGTCTCCTTTCATTAACCTGATTGAGCCGTATATCATGCTGGTGAACATTCCAAAGGTGGTGGCTGCACCACCTCTGTTGAACAGCTCGTTGACCAGAAGAGCCTCATCGACTTTCCCAACATCGCAAAGAGCGTGTATAATCTTGCAACTACCTAAATGTTTAGGCAACAAGCCTCGTTCCGAAGCAACGATAAACATGTCTTTAGCTATGTCAGCTTTACCATTCCAGCACAAAGCATTGGTAAGTACACAAAAAGTCTTTGTGCAAAGAACATACCCTCGGTCCATCGCTCCCTTAAAGACATCATAAGCTTGCTCGGCGCGTCTATCAGCGCAAAGAGTACGTATCAGATAGCTGTAAGACATGGCTGTAGGCGTAAAGCTAATCTCTGACCTCGACCGGTACAACTCCAAGGCTTCGTCTATTAATCCGGCTTTGCAAAAGAAGCATAAAGTTGCATTCATGGTTTTCTTATTAGGCAAAACACCGCGCACCATCATCTCAGTCAGGATATCATACACACTCCCAAGATTGTGTTCTTCCAAAAGCTTAGATATCAAAGAGTTATACCTGACAACTTCGATTTCGTAACCTTCCAAAGGACTAATCTGCTCCAAGAAATCAGAAATGTTGTTCAAGAAGCCAGCTTCAATAAGAGCTCTAAGCCAAATGCTATAGCCACGGTTCATAGGAACCGTTCCCACAACTTTGATATCGTCTAACAATTTAGTAGCTTCCTGAAACATCTTCTTCGTGCACAGAGCATCGACCAAAATGCCTAAGCTAGCACCACATCCATCAGGATCATTAGGTACCAAGGAACGAAGATAATCTTCAGCTTTATCAAGCTGGCCTTGCTTGCACATCTTCTTCATAAAAATCGAATGCGTTACAGCGCAGAGGAAGCCACGCGCCGTGATCTGGTCAAAGACGACATCAACGGTATCAAAGCACTTCTCTTCAACAAGTGCATTCAACAATACATGATACCCAAAAGTATCCAAATCCAAGCCTCTAAATCTCATATGACCAAAATGTTGCAAAGCTATATCGGTTCTACCAGCAACAGCATAACCAATAACAAGAGCATCACAGAGACGAAGAGAATGTCTATAACCTTCAATAACACTCCTATCTAAGAAATTGATCATAACAGTGACATGCTTGGCATTACGAAGGATCTTGAAGATGGCATGGAACGTGGCGCGCGTGTGGTGGAAACCAGGCTGACGCGCCGACCAGTCGAAGAATTTGAGACAGGATAAGATATCGCGGCGCGTGTGGGAAAGCACGTCGAGGACGAATCTCTCGTCGAGACGGAGACGGAGAGACGAGAGGCTGTGATAGAAAGCTCTATCGTCTCCATCGTTTGAATTATATCGGAGAATCGAGAAGATCTGATCGTATAATTGGTGGCGGTGGTGGTGGTGGTGGCTATGTGGTTGTACGCCGCGCTTGAACCAGTCTTTTACTTCGCGGACGAGGATATCTCCGCCGGCGATTTGAGATTTCGCGTAGGAGGAAGAGAAGTGTGAAGAAGGAGAAGGAGGAGAGAGAGTAACGACGTTACCGGAGCTGCGGTTAGTGAGCGACGAAGACGCCGAGAACGATAGTATCCGCCGCCTGAGGAGCATTCCTTCGCATGATCTCTCGGCGGAAGACGTCACCGAAGTCCAAAAACTCTTTTTTCAGATTCGACGAAAAACCCTAACTATTTGCAACCAATTAAAACCCGCCACGTATTATATGCTGTCGTGGCCTTTTTAAATTTTGACGAAAATACCCCTGTTACTTCGATAACAAAATATTTCCCGACTCGTCTTTGTTTCTCTCTTCTGATAAGGAAGCAAGGTTCCAATTTTACCAATTTTACCACTTTTACCACTTTTACCATTTTTATAACTTTTACCACTTTTATCACTTTTGCCACTTTTGCCATCTTATCATGTTTCTGGCACAAAACTCATCACTTGATGAGAACAGTGAACTCATAGAGAAAGCAATAGAAATCAATGACATGTTAGGCATAGACAATACAAAGATTTTACAGACACTTTCTATGTTTCTAAGCACATAAGATGGGTTGTTCTCTAGCTTCGTAAGGACGCGGCAATACATTTTGCACATTAGCAAACAAATCTTCTTCTTCTCCACTCTTTGGACTGTCGGAGACAAGGGAATCTAAGACAGAGTCAGGGATAGCTTTCAAGCTTTCTTCCAGCAAAGATCCAACCGTCTGCGATATAGGATTTAACAAATAATCACTACAAGTTACAAACTTTATAAGATGTTACTACGAAAATAAGGTTCTTGCACATATACATATACACACTCACACACCTTGCACTCTCTGAAAGCAGCGTCAGCTTTTTGCTTCCACAAGCTGTTTCCTTTCTCTGAGTGGAACATGTTTAGCAGAGGCTGCCATTAATTGGAGTATTTTCAGTTCACATGCAATACTTAAAACTATTTTTCTCAGCACCTACCGCGTATACTTGTTTAAACCACACATACCTTTACTAAATCTCTCACATTAGGCCGCCCGTTTCCACATGTTCCTAAGACAGAGTCTCCGTATACTTGATATTGCTCAAGAACCTGCTCAACACTCATTTATCAGGTTTTGTTTTTTAATAAGCATATCAATAGGGTTTTCAGACAAAACATGTTACCTGTCGGCGTGTAACGCCTGAACTTTGAACACCATAAACTGCAGTGTCGACATGTCCTAGGGTTTGCCATGGACTGTCAAGGATAGAGAGAGAATCATGAAGTAACAAAGGCTTTAGATGTAGAATTCAGATCAAATAAGCTAAATTTTAACATACTTGTTGTATGCAGCGCGGCCTACCATGACTCCGTGAGCTCCTTCCTTCAGCGCAGCGTTTACCTTACAATCACAACATTTTTTGTCAATTTTACAATGTTATAAATCATCAGGACACAAAGATAGTCTCTTATATCGAAGATGGTCACCATTGATACAGAAGTAATGCCTCCATTGATTGTGAACTTCAAGTCCGGGAAGTCACGCACAAGGGCATAATAGTATTCATACCTGAACTACGCCCAAAAAACAGATGATTTAAACACACATTGTAACAGGTTTTAACATAGAGGAAAGTAACAATAAACATACTTTAAAGGAGGGATTCTACGGTTATCAGCAGGGCTTATCCCACCAAGAAGCGCCTTCCGTGAATGTACAATGAAATGCTTAGTTGGTGATAGCGTAGAAACCTTGTAAACAAACTCACCTTAATAGTAAAGGAAAAAGAAGTATTAGTGCATAGTGGCATATCCAGACACATTACACTTGTAACCAAAAACTCACAGAGCTCCTCATACGAATCATGATCGTCTACACCAATCCGACATTTCACAGTTACAGGGACCTTGGTATTAGCAGCAATAGCAGACATTGCCTCTCCAACAAGCTTACAAATCAAAATCACAGTGTGAGAGAAGGAAACACAATCAAGAAATACCATAAATCTTGAAACCACGAGTAACAACAGACCTCGGGGTTAAGCATGAGGCTAACACCAAAGCATCCATGACCAGCTACCTTAGGACTAGGACATCCACAACTATCTCAACAAAAACAAAACAAAACCCTAAGTTAAAAACTTTCTTGATTCCACACACAATACAATACTGAAGCTACAAGGCTGAAACCAAAATAGCACAAACTTGAGATTAATCTCATCATATCCATAAGCATCAGAAAGCTTAGCAGCTTTAGCAAGGCTTGCAACATTGCTACCACCTATCTGAAGAACAATGGGATGTTGCTGTGGAGAAAACGCCAAGAACCTGTCCTGAGGATAGAAGTAACACAAGGAAGACACTATGAACATAAGTCACTGAATCATAAACACTAAAATATACTATTAAGACAAAAAGCTACCAAATTTGTCTGTTGATGAATAAGGGTTTCAGCAGCAATCATCTCAGTGTAAAGCCAAGCGTGTTTAGTAATGAGACGAGCAAGTGTTCGGTAATGATTATCTGTCCACTCCATCATTGGAGCGATACTGAAATCAAAAAGCTTACAGTGAGAATCAGAATCAAACCTTGAAGCAGAGAGAGAGAGAGGAGACCTGAAGAGAGGAGGAAGATAAGGAGAGGAGGTGGTGGTGGTGGCTTGTGTGGAGAATCTAGAAGAAAAAGAAGAAGAAAGAGTGATGGGTTTGTGTAATGGAGAGTGAAGATGGAGAGAAGACTTGAAGAACATCTCTGAGACATTTGGTCGAACACATGGTGTGCACCACATAATGAATAATTGTTTGTACACAGAAATTAAAGAAGACGCTCTTATCCTTTTTGTTAATAAAGATTTTTAATTTGAGAAATTCACAAAACTACACCCTTTCAATCCTTCATTCACAAAACTACACCTAATTCAATATTTTCACAAATTTACACCCTTTCAAAATTTTAAAAGCTTGATTTACCCTTTGAAAAATTACCAAAATTAAAATATTTTTATTTGGGTTCGCTAATTAGTGTTTAGGGTATAGTATTAAGAGGGTAGGATTGTGTGGGTTCCCTAATTAGTATTTAAATTTAATTTTGAGTATTTAGGTGTAGTTTTGTGAATTAATTTTGAAATGGTGTAGTTTTGTGAAATGTAATTGAAATGGTGTAGTTTTGTGATTCTACTTTTAATTTTTGGGTGAAGTGGTTTGTGAATATGCTTATTTTGAAATTTATTTCACGAAAATAAATCTTAAATACCACAAATTAGTTGTCAAAATTTTAAAACAATTTTAAGTTCTATGGTATTTTACTATATTACAACAAAAACATCAAAAAATTTAAAATATTTTTAAAACATTAAAATTGTACAAATATTTTTATTTGACTAATTTAAAAGATGGTATTTTGGTAATTGGCCATAATTTTATTACAAGGGTAATTATGAAAATATATATTTTGCCAAACGAGTAGTAGTTGTGATGGGTCATAGAAAAGCCCAAAGCCCAACAACTCCTTACAATTAATTATTTTTTATTTAAGTTAATGTTGTGTAAGATACGACAGACAGAGATTAGATAGGAAAGAAAATGACGTTACAAAAAAATAAAAACGCCCACTTGCTTTGACTTTGACTTCTTTTTAATCTCTTTCCTCTCTCTCTTCCTCTCGTCTTCCTCGTTGTGTGATTTGATTCCTTTGTATTAAAAAAAAATTAAAAGCAAAGCTGAATCTACGACTTAGGGTTCCTTCTTCTTCTTCATTACCGAATCTCCAGGTACTGTCTTCTCTTCTACGTCTTCTCCGATCAACCCATTTCGTTACTCGATTCAATAAACCCTAAAGTTTCTCTCTTTCCTCGATTTTTCAATCTTCACAGCTTAAAACGAAAGATGAAACGACTAAGATCAAGCAACGACCTTGATTCATTAGCCGGTAAGAATGTAGACGCCGGAGAATCTCTCAACAACTCCGATCGTACAGCTTCTTCTACATCTCACCGTGATCGATGGGGAGGACCTATTTCCCCTTCTAGATACGATCGCGACCGCTTGACGCGGCGGCGATCTAGTCGCGATTTCGAAGATAATCGAAGGAAAGAAGTAGATTTACGGTATAGAGAAGATAGGCTGAATCGATCTGGATCTGAGAATGGTTGTTTCTCTAGGAGGGCTTTTCCTAAAGGGTTTCGTTCTGAGAGAGAAAGACCTAAAAGAGAAGCTAATAGCGTTTCTTCATGGAGAAGATTTGGTAGTGGTGGTAGTAGTCAAGTTAGTGACTTTGATAGAGAAAGAGTGGTAGGAGGAGATAAGGAAAGGAGTGTTGTAAAGTCACCTACTTGGTCAAGAGACTCTGGTAACGATCATTCGAAGATGAGAGTTGATACTCGAAAATCGCGGTCTAGATCAAAGTCTTTAGCTTCTCCGACTTGGTCTAAAGATTCAGGGAGTGAGCAGTCGAAGAGTGTTGGGAATGTTGCGAAGAAGAGTGAGGAGGAAGTAATGGATAAGAGTAGTAGTAGAAGCAGTAGTGAGATGGAGGAAGGAGAGCTTGAGCCAGAGCCTGAGTTAGAGACCGTAGCCGAGACTGTATCTGAGGCTGCTCATACTACATACGATAGTGAAGAACCTTCCTCTGCTGCTGTGGATGATCATAAGAGCGAAAAGATTGAAAGTAGCTTTCAGGAGAAGGAAAAGGATGCCGAATTTGATGAGAAATTGGGAAAAGACGATGTTGAAAGTAACATGGAAGTCAGTAATGTGGGTGGTGATAGGGAAATGAAAACGTCTGAGAGTTTCATGGAGAAGAAGAGTGTTGTGCAAGAGGAAAATGTTTCTGAGAATGCTACTTCTCAAAGCAATAATATGTCTACAGCTTTGGCTAGTGAAGACGAGCTTAGAGATGAAAGAAACACAGCTGTTGTCGATGAGAATATAGATATGGTTGATGATAAAAGTGACAAAGAAGAGGAATACAAGGAGAACCATGAAGTGAAGCTGGAAGAAACTCTTTATCCAGCTGTTTCTGAACGGTTTCAGGCAGAAGAGCTGACGCGAGATAATGGTAGCGAAGGTGATAAAAACAAAGCAGAAGTTGAAGCCCCAAAATGTGTTGAGGAAAACGCTCTAGGGAACAGATCGCCTGTAAATTACATTAGCATTGTATCAGATAGCTCCATCCACATATCTGAGGATAAAGGCAAAAATCTTGATGTCCCAGTTACTAATTTACTCAGAAATGCCGTTTTTGCTGAAGGAAAGTCTGAGGATCTTACTGCTAGGTATAAAGATGAAGATGACAATTTCGGAGAACCAAGTATCAGAGGGTTTGAACTGTTTTCTAGATCTCCGGTTAGGAAAACAAGTAACCCTCAGCAGTTAGGTGTCAATAAACCAAAGGATGAGAAGTTGTTGTTGGAGCCACTGCATCTGTCACTTAGCCTACCTGATGTATTGTTGCCGATTGGTGGCCAGGACACTACTATCCAGCCATTGGGTTCACCAGGCCGTTCTGGAAGTGTTCGCTCTTTAACAGATACATTTTGTACCGAGTCTGATGGCTTCACCATGTCTATGTCCTTTTCAGGCTCTCGTTCGTTTAATCATAATCCAAGCTGTTCGCTGAATCACAATATTGGAGATACTGAGCAGTCAGTTCATAGCCGGCCTATCTTTCAGGGCATAGATTGGCAGGCACTGTCTCATAACGATTCAAAGTACAACGAGACTACAGTCTATCAAAGTCTGGTGGAAAATGGAAATGGTTCAGTTCATCCTCAAGCAATGAAAGGTATTTTAATTCCGGGTCAAGCTGATCAAGAGCATCATAGATTGACCGATGGGAGCTCTAAGGTAGGGAATAGAGTTGAGAAACAGTTTAGTTTCCAGAAAAGTGTTGATGTTAGATCAGCATGTCCAAGAACGGGTTCTCTTGACATTGATCACCATGTTGAGAAGAAAAAAGCCAAAGACTTTTTCGGTGGCAGTGTCTCCTGGATAAGGGGCCTGGAAGCTGGTGGGGAAGATTATGTTGAGACGGTCATTAGATACATCCTCTCTGATTCTATGCATGTGATGACCAAGAGATTTCATGAAATGCCTACACGTTACATAACTAGCCTGAAGGAAAACATCCGGCAGATGATGCTGAACAAGGATAAGAATGCACAACTTGGTGCCTTTCAAGAAGTTCTGCTGAACAGGACTGATATAACACTGGACTTGCTTACAAAATCTCATCGTGCTCAGTTAGAGATCTTGGTCGCGCTAAAAACCGGACGTTCTGAATTCCTTCAGCTGGACAACAGCATCTCACCTACTCATTTAGCTGAGATCTACATGAACATGAGATGCAAAAACCTCTCTTGTAGGGTTATGGTGCCTGTGGATGAATGCAATTGCAAGGTTTGTTCAAGGACTGACGGGTTTTGTAGTGCTTGCATGTGTCTTGTGTGCTCAAATTTCGATATGGCTTCCAACACATGTAGCTGGGTTGGGTGTGATCTGTGTCTCCACTGGTGCCACACAGATTGTGCAATACGAGAATCTTACATCCGGAATGGGATCAATGCTTCTGGTGTTCCAGGAAGGACCGAGATGCAATTCCATTGTGTTGCCTGTAACCATCCCTCGGAGATGTTTGGCTTTGTCAAAGAAGTGTTTCTGAATTTTGCCAAGGAATGGAAATTCGAGCGGTTTTGCAAAGAGCTGGAGTATGTCAATAAGATATTCTCATCAAGCAAAGACTTTAGAGGGAAACAGCTTAGACAAGCTACTGATGCGATGCTTTTAAGATTGAAAAGTAAATCGATAGACCTTCCTGAAGCTTGCAATCGGATATTGGGATTCATTTCAGGTGAGCGTAATTGTCTTTTATATATCTGTTTGCATTACTATAGATGATCACACGGTTTGCTTATGAACACATATTGCTTACATTCTTATGACATGTCCCCCATAAATTTTAACTTGGTCAATTCTTTGCTTGATGATTAGCAGACTGTGATTCATCCACTCTTGTTGAAACTCGTGAACCATTCAGACCCGAACAGCCAAAACCAAGGCATGAGAGGGGAAGTCCTAGCCAGGACACGGCGTGGCTGAGATCGGTGTGCTCAGAGAACCCGAATCATCAGTTGAAAAGGTCACTAAGCGTAATTGATACATTTCGCGGAGACAGAAAACTTGAAATAAGTGGAGTGGAGACATGTCTGAAAAGGGAATCTCCAAACGAACCACGGTTTGAAGAACTAGAGAGCATAGTGAGAATGAAGCAAGCAGAGGCAGAGATGTTCCAAGGGCGAGCAGATGATGCTAGAAGAGAAGCAGAAGGGCTGAAACGTATAGCAATAGCGAAGAAGGAGAAGATCGAAGAAGAGTACAAGAATAGAATGGGGAAGCTGAGTGTGGAGGAAGCAGAAGAGAGAAGGAGGAAGAAGCAGGAGGAGTTAGAAGCAATGGAGAGAGGTCAGAGAGAGTTTTATGAAATGAATATGAGAATGAAGGAAGAGATGAGAGGTCTCCTCACCAAAATGGAAGTGACTAAGCAAAGTCTAGCCTTGTAATATTTGTAGTAGTAGTAGACCTAGTAATGTTATATGCAATGTACAAAACTAGCACTACTCTTAAGGCTAATATAATATACTTATGTTTCAAGTCATTGGTTTTCGATTGCTATCAAAAAGTCCATGAATGTTATGCATTTTACTTAGGTTCACATGTAACTTTTATGTGTTTTTTTGTCTATGGATAATCATGAGGTCGTTATTTTCTTGATCTTTATCCGTACAAGGCAAGAGAAATGTGTCATGGTCTTGTCTTGCGTGTGCATTTTCTGGTTTCTTCTTATGAAATTTACAAGCATGATGCAAGCTTATTTACACTCTTACATGCAAAGCAGCCGAAATTAAAAGAGAGCCGTTACAAAACTATAACAGAAAATCAGGATCATAACTCCTTTTGTCTCACATGCATCATGTTTTTGTTTACAACACTATATAATAGTAATCTTCAATACTCATGTTTTAAACACAAACAAGCAAAAAACTTGAAAAGAAGATGAGAAATCGAATGAGAAAATATGTGTTTATAGTTGCAGTGATGGCCTCTGTTATCACACAACAGCCTGACTTGGTGACAGGACAAGCTAGAGTTCCGGCTATGTTTGTGCTCGGAGACTCATTGGTCGATGTTGGTAACAACAACTTTCTACAATCCATTGCTCGAGCCAATTACCTGCCTTATGGCATCGACTTAAACTTCCGGCCTACAGGCAGGTTTAGCAACGGCCTGAACTTCGTCGATATGCTTGGTAAGATTCTAGTCACTTAACCAAAAGCATGTCTGAAAAACACTAACCTTGTTCCGTAAAAACAGCTCAGTTGTTAGGAATCCCGACGCCTCCTCCCTTTGCGGATCCAACCACATCAGGCAATAGAATCCTCGGAGGAGTTAACTATGCTTCTGCAGCCGCAGGTATCCTCGAAGAATCAGGCCAACACTATGTCCGTAACTCTTGAGCTTGTGTCATCACTTTAAGGTTAGAGTTGGTGTATAGTGTTAATAAATCAAGAGTGGTGGCTTTTCATGTGCAGGGGGAAAGATTCAGTCTAAGCAACCAAGTATTGAAACTAGAGACGACGCTAAGCCAACTAAGAACGATGATGAGTCCACAAAACTACACGGATTACTTGGCGAAATCGCTAGTGGTTCTAGTTTTCGGAAGCAATGACTATATCAACAACTACCTTATGACAAATCTCTACTCATCTAGCTTCAGATACAGACCACCTGAGTTCGCTAACCTTCTCCTCACTCAATATGCTAGACAACTTCTAGTAAGAATACATCGAATTATTCATATAGTTATAGTGATCCTTCAATGAAATCTTCTGTTAAACCCACTTGACTCTTATGTGTGTGTAGACTCTATACAGTCTTGGTCTGAGGAAAGTGTTTATACCTGGATTAGCACCACTAGGCTGCATACCAAACCAAAGAGCCAATCCAAGCACACCCCCCGGGAGATGCCGCGACAGTGTCAACCAAATCCTAGGGACATACAACCAAGGACTAAGATCACTTGTTGACCAGCTAAACCAGCGTTCTCCCGGAGCCATCTTTGCATACGGTAACACATATAGCGCGGTTGGTGACATATTAAACAACCCAGCGGCTTACGGTATAATACCTCCCTCCCTTGATTTACATGGCTGCTAAAGACTAAAGAGTTTTCTTACTATGCGTGTGGTTTGTATTTGTGTAGGATTCAGTGTAGTAGACAGGGCATGTTGTGGGATAGGGAGGAACCAAGGACAAATCACATGTATGCCAATGCAGAGTCCTTGTCCTAACAGGGCACAGTATGTCTTCTGGGACGCGTTTCACCCTACACAGACGGCTAACTCGATACTTGTCAGAAGAGCTTTCTATGGACCACCTTCTGATGTGTATCCTGTAAATGTCCAACAAATGACTCTCCTTCACTAGTCTTCTTCTTCTTCTTTTGGTAGTTGTGTGTTTCTTAGTCTTGAAGTTGTAATGTTATGATGCCTTGAACTTGTCTAAAGAAACTGGCTTTTACTGCAATATAACATGTGTTAATTACAACATGCTTAGCAAAAGCTAGAGATTTCATGGGAAAAAACTTAGAGCTATCACTTTACCATATGCTGATTAAAGATCCAACTTTTGTAGCTGATAAAGCAAATATATGCAAACAACGTAGCAAATACAAAACCAACAATGTTTCAGACAGAGAAAGATACGATTTCCAAGGTAATAGAAAGCGATAGAGAGAAAGAGAGAGAGAGAGGTCTAATCAGGAGATTCCTAGGCTTAGAACATAGTAAGTGATGCTAAAAATTTCAAAAATCTCTACAAAAATTGATTTGCTTTGGTCGCAAAGGATCTTGCTTTAGGTAAAAGAACACAAACCCAGAACGTACATTAGAGAGAAACGGCATGGAGAGCAAAGTTGCGAGCTTGCTTCATCATCTTCTTCCTCTACTATGCCACAGTGAAAAGAGTAATTGTTTTCGTGAGGTTTTAAGTATTTAATAGAAACGGGTTTTATACTTTTATCTAAACTCATTTTAATGGCCCAATGGGCTTTACTTAGTGATTTATTGTGGGCCCAAAGCCGAAAAAGTGCTCATAAATGCAACTTTTTTTTGTAGAAAAATGTAATGTGAAAATATTTCCTAGTGGATTTTCCCATTAATAACATTTAAACACTTGCCACAATTTTTATAAAGACCAAATAAATAAGCAAGACGTTACATTAGATTTGAGTAAGTTTTGATAAATTATGATAAGCCTCTTTTTAGCTAATTAATTAGGTATTAGATATCTTACAAAAGTGTTTGAATATGTTTAAAGAAGATGGAGAGCTTTCTTGTATCTAACACTCATAGGACCAACAAAGCCATGTTAGAGTTTGTGTCTATTCTAGCTTTTGAAGATGATTCAATTAGGTAACAATTTTGTTGCGTCTCTTTATTGTTGTCATTAGAACGCATATCAAAATTAACATTAGTCTTTTCAAATTTCGACAGTGATGATATATCATTGGAAGGGTTTCAACAAGAACTAGAAGAATGTCAAAAATGATGAGGTAATTAGCTATTAAACAGATTAGTAAAACTAAGAGACTAATGATACAAAACACATATAATTTCAAATATTGTTGGTAATTTTCGTTAATAACACTAAATTTTTTTTTTTTACAAAATAACCACACATTCATTAAAGTTTTACAAATAAGAGTGAAGTTTTAATTTCAAAAATACTACAAATCTTAAATTAGTTTAGAACCTCCAAAATTAAACTCTAAACCTTTGAAGTAAATCCTAAATACTATATAACTAATTCAAATAGAAAAAAATTGTATGTAAAAATGATAAAATTAGTTTTTTGTATTTGTAGTATTTTTGTTTAATGGTATTTTTGATAGTAAAAATAAATAAATTAACTAGCAAATGATTTTAGCTTGAGAAATTCCTTAGAATACCATCAAAATAAGTTTTTGTTTTGAAAATACCATTAAAAAGTTTTTTATAACAAAAATACCATTAAAATGTTTTTTATAACAAAAATACCATTAAAAAGTAGTAGTTTACAAAAATACCACAAACTCAAAAACGAGTTTTAACACTTTAAGATTTTAAATTTTTTCATTTGGGTTCGCTATATAGTGTTTAGGGTATAGATTAGAAGGGGTAAGGTATACTTTTTTGGAGATTTTGGGTGTAATTTTGAAAATTTAAGATTTGTGGTATTTATGAGAAAAAATTTTTTAATGGTATTTGTAAAACTTTTCAAAATCTGTGCTAATTGTGTTAAGAAAACATTTTTTGGTGGTATTCATAAGAATTGCCTTTTAGCTTAGTAGAGCCAAACGTCGTCGTTTAGAGGGTTCTTGTCTTCGACCTTTTCTCGCTCTCGGCGTCGTCTTCTGCTTAAACCCATACCTCGAAGCTCCATTGTTAAGCTAATTGATGATTAATTACTAAACTAAATAGCTCTGTTTCATCGAAGCCTTACCTGGGTTTTACTCAAGATCTTCACTTTCTACATATAAAGTTCGATACTTTATGGATTCAGATTCATGGAGAATCGTCTATATACCTGAAAAGCCTCCTTTGCAACCTAACAATCATCCCACAGGTATCGCTTCTTCATCAATCTCTAAAGGGTATCTCTTTTTCGAGTTTTACTCTTGTAAAGTTTTAAACTTGTGCTTGTGTCTGTGTGTGTTTGTTGTTTGTTCACAGTGAAAGTGTATGCAAGTGTAATCAAACCCAAATTAGCTAATACTATAGTCAGGTTTCTCATCATGATTGAAAAATCTTCAGCTTTTAAGCCCCATTCTTAGTTTCTTCAAGTTTGTGTGAGTTTTTGAATTTTTTGATACAAATAGGCATTTGTGTAAGGTTTCTCCTTTAGAAGATCTCCGTCATGTTAAAAGGGTGCAGAAGAAGAAGATTCTTCTAGATCATGGTATCACTTCATTGTTAGCTTTTGTTATACGCTGTGATAGATCGAATCGTTTAGGTTCTTGAATCTTGATTGCTAAGCTTGTTGTTGGGCAGGTGAGACTCAGTTGACTATCATCTTATGTTTAGCACTCGAGGATGATAAATATCTTATGAATGGTATGCCGCTTGATGTAAAGAAACTCGTCGATGACTATGAGTTGAGTCCTTTTATTACAGAAGTGGGTTTCTTTCAAGGCTTTTGTACATTCTGAGATTTTTTATGTTTAGTTTTCATTTTTCTGATGTAACTATCATGATAGGTTTGCAAATATGCGGCCGTGTCGAAAGAAGAATGGGAAGAACAGTGTAAGTTATGGCCAACTTCGTTTCATCCTCCAACATAGTAAGCTTTATGTCTTTTTGTTAGATTCTGGTTTTGTTTGATCTATCTTGTAACCAACATTATCTTTTTATCCAAAGCTTAGTTCTTGAGGATTTCGATTAATGCTTTTATAGGCATTGTGATAGCAACAGATGTCTTTGTTTATAATGTTGCACTCTTTTGTTTTGTTTATTGGTGATGACAGTAATATAGATGGCATTGGTGGATTTAGTGAGGAGGAAACACAATCTATCTTCAAATTCATGAGACTTGCTATTGATTTGGCAGTATCTGGTCACAAACCAGTAAGTACTTTTTCTCCCCCCCCCACTTTATCTACGTAGCATCGATATGAAGTATTAATCAATAGAACATGCTCTCTTATCTGTCCTGTTAGTAATAAGATTTACAATGGTTTCAGCTTGTAAATGCTGCGGTGATAGTTGATCCTTCAGTTAAGAGGATAATAGCTAACGAAACTGATCAAGTATATCCATTTTCCGATACTCACGACATGACTAATGGAGAGACAGTGCCCTTCAAGGAAACAAGGGAGTCTATCCACTGTCAGAGTATCGACAAAGTCACTAACTCTAGCTCGGAGATAGGCTTAAATGGCATACTGGAGAAACAGAATGGTTCATTGTCTACTGTTGCTTGTCTAAATCCCTGGCAATGGAGTATGCAACCATATGGCACTGAAAAGTGTAGCCAATGGCATCCTCTAAGACATGCTTCCATAGTTGCCATTGAATCTTCTTCTTCAAGAGATAGATATATGTTTCCCAATACATCCGAGACTTTTGGTGTGGATCATGTTCATGCCTCAAGTACTTATTCTCCAGCTAAAAAGCAGAAAACAACCATTAAATTTCCCAATGTAAGTTCATTACAACCAAGATTTTCAAAAATTTTGTACAAAAGCATTCTCTCTTAACACTATCGAGTTACCAATAGGTCCAAAATGACACCGGAGATGATGCTCTTAGAGATCTTTCAATGGAAAGGCCTTACCTCTGCACCGGTTATGATATCTTCCTCCTTTACGAGCCCTGTACCATGTGAGTTTCCGCAAATTCATTACCCTTGTTAACATCAGCAAGTTCTTGAATCTGACAAAGTCGGTGATATGTGTTACGTAAAGGTGTGCTATGGCGCTTGTGCATCAAAGAATAAAACGAATTTTCTATGCTTTTCCAAACCCCGCGGCAGGCGGTCTAGGGAGTGTATATAGACTTCAAGGGGAGAAGAGTTTAAACCATCACTATGCTGTGTTCAGAGTTATGCTACCTGATGATGCTCTTATTCACTACTCGGTTATAACTTAAGACAATGATTTGACTTGTTTTTTTTTTTACTGTAACCGGTTTTGATTTTGATAGCTATTTTCTCAAGTATGTTATTACACATATGAACTTGTAATGAAGTCAAAGACCCTTTTATTCTCGTTTGTTTCTTTATCTCTTGGAGTAAGTTAACACAGTAAAAATAAATGAAAGGATTGTCAAAAACTTGAATGCAAACTCTTTGGAGCATTTGCTTTGCTACTTAAAGCATCAGTGAACTTGGACAAGTGGTCGATTCACTACTCTTTGTATCGCATCGTCTCTTTCTCGAATCCAATAGTTGGGAATTGCTTAGCGTATTCTTGAACCATCTCGCGCAGTTTTGCCATCTCTGACTTTAATTTCTCATTTGTTTCCATTGTCGCTACAAAGTCCTTCAACTTTGTCCCTATACATTACATTAAAGAACCCCCAAATTTCAGAGAGATTGACACACAAATAACTAAACCAAAACAACTTTATGTATATATACCTTGAGACTCTGCTTTGATCTTCAAGGCCAGCTTGACGGCTAAATCAAAGTATTCGGCCACTTTTGCAAAATCTTCCTCAATGAATCCTCTTGATGTGAGAGCTGGTGTTCCTATAACCATATACCATTATCATCACAACAACGAATTGCCATTTACTAATTCTTCGACATACTTTAACGCATTACTTCTCTCTATGTTACTATAACAGTCTTACCCATACGGATTCCACCTGGAACCATGGCGGAAACATCGCCAGGAACAGTGTTTTTGTTTGCTGCGATATGTACTGATTCTAATACTTTTTCCACTCTTGATCCATCTATTCCCTGCAAAAACCCAACTTCCAATTATCATATCTTACCATAGAAAGTCAGTGACACTATGCCCTGCTTAACTAAGTTCACAGTACAAAAACTGAACATTTAAACTTGTTTTATTACATCTGCTCAGCATATTTTTAGAAAAATTGAAATCACACTAAAGATATAAGAAGCAAGAAAAAATCATTAATTGAAATCACACTAAAGATATAAGAAGCAAGAAAAAATCATTGTTTTAGTCTAGCATTCGAAAATCAAATTCAGGAGTTAAACATTTCCATCTAGACATCAAAGAGTTTGATTTTTCAGATTCGAGAGCAAACATTTCCATCTAGACATCAAAGAGTTTGTGAACATAGAATGAGAAGTACCTGGCTTTTCAGATTCACCAAAACTAAATGATTCTCAGTACCCCCAGACACCAAGTCATATCCTTTCGCTAGCAAAGACTGCAATTACAAACAAAAAATGCAAATGATTACAATAGGCCTTACACTCGGATGTTCCAAAGGTGGCAGGATATTTGAAGCATATCAACTAATTACTCAGCTAAGAATACGAAAATCTGAAAACACTTCTCACCTCAGCAAATTTTGAGCAATTACGGAGAACTTGATCTTGGTAAGCCTTATACTCAGGTGTTTTCACCTGTAATATAGTAAACCAACAAGTTGAAAATATCATAAACGGGATCAATAAAATCCAATATTAGATCTTAATCAGGAATTGAAAGGTGTTCATGGGTACATATTAATTAGAAACTAGAACATAATTTAATTAGGAGAAGTTGACAACCGAACCTGCTTAAGAGCAACCGCAAGACCTGTTATAGTGTGATTATGTGGACCACCTTGGAGCCCAGGAAAAACAGCTGAGTTAATTCTGTCCTCATAGTCATACATGACCTGCCATGTAGAGATACAATCATACAAACGACATATGATCAAATATCACGAAAATTAGTCAGCACCAAAAAGATTGTTAACTAATTCATTTCATACAATATGACTTGAAATTCACCTCTTTCCCTTTTTTGTTTATCTCTTTTAACCCCTTTCTAAAGAATATCATAGCCCCTCTGGGACCACGAAGCGATTTGTGAGTTGTGGTCGTAACAACATCTGCATACTCAAAAGGAGAAGGAATAACACCAGCAGCAACCAGACCACTAATATGAGCCATATCAGCCAGCATAACCGCCTTTTGTTTGTCACATACCTGCAAATTTGTCATGCATTAATGCATAATCTTGAAAAGTACAAACCACAATTATTTACCATGCAACTTTGGTAATTATACTTCAAACTTGAGATTTGAGACAATATTTTACCTTACGAATGCGTGCATAGTCATATAGACGAGCATAAGCACTTGCACCCGCAACAATAAGTTTGGGTCTGAAAAGCACGGCACTTTTCTCTAGCTGCAAATCATTATTTCACAGTTAACAAAGCAGCTAGAATACGTTACTTGAGAACATTAACAAAAAAGTTTTCCATGCAACATGTACATTAAATTCTCAACGATAAATTTGGTAAAGCTAAAATATTTAAGCATTAAGCTAAGCTGACTATTAACTACCCAACCTGATCATAATCAATGTAACCGGTGTTCTCATCTAATCTGTATGGCATTGTCTCAAAAAAGATGGACACAGCCGATATTTTCTTCGTGTCAGTCTGCACATAAGAAAAAGATACATCATCAATTCCACATGGAGATGAGAAAGGAAGCCAAAAACTGAAACATACTATAGAGGTGAAATTCCAGATACCTGATAGCCATGAGAAAGATGTCCACCATGAGGTAAATCAAGTGCCATGATTCTTTCGTGAGGTTTCAGTAGTGCGGTGTAAACTTGGAAGTTAGCCGGTGATCCTGATAAAGACTGCACATTGACTACAAAAAGAAGTAGGCAAGTAGCTCATGTCATAAGTGTCACCATTTTACTAAACAAAGCATGTCAATATGTTATCTGTATAAAACTCGTACCTCCCCATTTCGATGGATCTAACTGAAAAGCCTCCAAAGCACGTTTTTGACATAGTGACTCAGCCATATCAATATACCTAGTTGAAAAGATGCAAATAGTTTTGAGCATAGGATTCTACTAACAACAAAGACCAATATTTCTATAACACTTCATGAATTCTAGAAATTTGCACCGAACTAAAAAGTAAAGTGTGAAAGATATATACATACTCATTTCCACCATAGTATCTAGCTCCAGGGTATCCTTCACTATACTTGTTAGTCATAACAGAGCCAACAGCTTCCATCACCGATGCAGAAGTGAAATTCTCCGAAGGTATAAGTTCAAATCCCTAAAAACCGCAACATCCATATGCGAACTTAACAATCTTGAGTCTTGATACAAGAAGATACACTATTTTAGTCTCAATCTACACATGAATAAATCAAATACCTTCCATTGCCTAGCTTTCTCGAGCTCGATAATATCTGCAATTTCCGGATCAATTTCTTCTAGAGGCGCATTGAGTTGCTTAATCCACTAACAAAAAGAAATCAACACACACGAAATAAGACGAAAACGTTGATTGATTCTATATACACTATGATGCAAAGCAAAAAAACACATTGATATTTACACTGGAACGAGATCTATCCGATTCCGCCATAGCCGAGCTTGACAAAGACGACTAATCCAATAAAAAAAAATTAAAACGCATCAGAATCAACAAATCGAGATCGAGAAGACAGAATCAGATTGCGATTTAGAGATAAAAACCATAAAACGGAGAGAAACGCCATTAGAGTAGATCGGCTTCGTGACGGAGGAGGAGAGTCTACGAAAAGCCAACGCCATCATCTTTCTCCTTCGTCTCTCTGTGTGTGTGCAAAGCCTATGTAAATGGAGCTTTCGTGGTTGGTGAAAAGGTGCAATGCCACGTCACTGACTCCATAGTCATTAACTAATAGAGCTTTAGCTATTAAATGTGATGGGCCTAGTTAAAATATTAGGCCCATATAAGAAGCAAAGAGTAATATTTGGGCCTAAACCCATTAAGAGTTTTAATAACATTTAAAATAACGTATCCATAAACTGATTTTCACGTTAGGCTTTTGGGCCAACGGATCTAAGTATCTAACGAAACAATTATCCCAAAAAAAAAACGAATCCACAAATCGGAGAAACTCTAACGCCGTCGCGGATTCGATTTCTCAAGCCGATTTTGCGGCGGCGAAGTACGCTAAAGGCCCGACGAAGGCGGCGTTGATATACGTCGCAGGCTCAGAGTGGCTATAATCGTCTCTTTGATCAGTATACCCATCGTTCTGATTCGGACCACCAACGATAGCTCCGGTGAGTACGTTAGGGTTAGGGTTTTGACTGTAGAACGATCCGAATCCGCCGTTGCAACCCAACGATCGCGAGTGAATCGCGTGGGAAGGAAGCGACGATGCTCTGTGGTGGATTCTCTTCGGGAAATTAGATCCGAATCCGACCATGTAAGACATTTTGATAGGGTTTTCTCCGAGTATGTAATCGACTTGTTGCTTCGCTAAGCTTATCAATGCGTCGGGGACGATGACGGAGTTTCCGCATTCGAAGGTATGTTTTGTGGATTTCATGTATTTGGCGTATGTTGTGAGTAAGAATGTTATGGATGTTACGTATTGTAGATTGCTCTGTGGTAGCTTGTAGATTAGCCCACCTGTGATTTAGGAAACACGAAGAAGAGAATCATCGTAAGTCACTATTTTAGATGCATAGGAGGATAAGTTAGAGCTGATTCGTGTCAAAGAAGAAGGTTTGTTTATATAATGTTACCTTGAGTATACTGCGTTGAGGAAGAAGGAGAGTTTGGTAGGATTTTACACATGAAATTCTCAGCTGCTTGCTTGTAAGTTTCAAAGTTGTTGTCTTTGTTTAGTAATGCTCGCTGCCAAAATGTCGTTTTTTGTGAGTTAGCGAGTCAAGTATTGAGATGCTAAGCTTATGGGGGTATGTGAGTAAGCAGTAAGACATACTCTTGAGAGAAGAACATAAGCACCGGCATATTTGTTGTCCCAGCTGAATAAGTCAGGCTGATCTCCACTTCCTAAAGATTGTATGAAGTTTTCGTAATACGGGTTATTGGTTGCTCTCAGCAACCACGCGGCTCCCCACATCAACTCGTCCTGTCATTACAATTTGAGATGGCAAAATAGGGATCATATGCAGAGACTGGCTTACTTGCAATGGTTCATTAAGATTCGTTACCTTGTAACCAGAGTATGAGCAGTAGAAAGGACAGACAGAAGAAGAAAGGGAATCACTGTAAGCTCCTCTGTACTGTATCGCAAACTGCATCACATCTTTAGCCGTTGCTAACAGCAAACGCGAATACTTGGAATCAACTTTTCTGAACACCATAGAAGCTGCAGCAAGAGCCGCCGCTGTTTCAGCAGCGACATCAGAACCGGGGTTAGATGAAGAAACAGAGTAGACTGTACGAGGCGTGTCCATGTCTTCAGGCCGTTCCCAGCATTTATGATCAACATTTGGATCTCCTACACCAACATAAAGCTTTCCCGGAGTGGCTCTAGCGCATTTCAGCAGATAATCCGTCGCCCAACGGATACTCACACGCGCGTTTTGAAGTTCAGAGCTCAACCGCTTACCGTACTCCAATGCACTCCACGAGAGCATTGTCGTGGTAAAAGCCATCGGGAAGTTGAACTTGATGTTGTCTCCTGCGTCGTAGTAACCACCGGTTAAGTCCACCTGCAACTCTTAATAAAGTTAACGAACAATGTCACTGACAAGATATTGTGTCTATTAAAGGTTACGATGGTTACATGAGCCGAGGAGCCATCGGATAGGCCAGAGCTAGACCTCCAGGAGACTTGTTGGTCTCGAGGGAGGAGACCGGATCGCTGACCTTGGAAGAAGAGCAATGACTTGGAGAGAGCTTCTCTGTAATTTGGATTAGCTTCAACATTACACATGAGAAGAGACGAGAAAAGCAAAACTAAGAGGAGAGGAGAAGTCATTTTTGACAAAGACAAAGAACTTGATTACTTTTTTTTGAGGTACGAATCTGTTATATGAAGCTTTATATTTATATAGAAAGCAGAGGAAGAGAGAGAGACATAGAGAGAGAGAGAGAGTGATCAGGCGCTGATGGAAGCGATAAATGTGGCTTTTTGGGGAATTAAACTTGACTACTCCTAACCTTAATTTCTCCATTATAATTATATTTTTTTGGTTAATTATAATTTTAATTTATCCGACCAAATCCCCTTTTCCTTTTCTGTCTATTTAATCTTTACCTTTTGTCATTAGTATGCATTGGGAAGCCATAAAGTCCATAATGGTTTTATATTTCCTAAGGATTTAAGTTTTTTCCACATAAATGAAGGAAATATAAACGCACGTAACGACTTTAGTATGAAAAACTTGAAAGATTTTGATATAAAGCGTTCATAAATTGTTTGATATTTGTTGGAATCACTAATCAAATATTGTTTTTGTAGAAATATAAAAAGGAGACCGGTGATGGTTTATGGTTAGTATGAGTTTGAGTTTGTAGTTAAATTAGGTTTAGGGTTTTAAGGAAATTTAAACCTTAAAAGAGGAACAAAAGACAAGATAAAAAAAAAGAAGGAAGCGTGAATGGCGCCAATAGAAAACGGCGCCGAGTCTTTAGGACATGATCAAAAAAGTGTTTAGTGTAATGGAAACTAAATTCATGCCTTAATACACTTAACTAATATATATATCCCCTCTTTTTATGCATGTTAATTAAAAATTAAAAATTATTATTCCTCTTGATTTTGCTTTTTCTCTTGTATATATTTTTAGTTTGCGTAATAACAAAAAGGGAGTAAAAGGGGACAACATGTCTGCTCGATGTCATTGATCTTATGACATTATTATACGCATACGCGTGATGGATTATGCAGACGTGGTTCATATAGTTTTTTTATTATTATTGTAGATTATGTAATTTTAATCATTCGATGTTACGTATAAGACTCAAAATATGTTATTATTACTTACCACCCGTTAATATAATAAAAATCACAAAAGGGCTAAGCATGAGAATAATCCCGCTAATTAAGTCTTGAGATGTTTCAACTGTTACGTACGTTACTGCTAGTCGTTGTGAAATTAGTTTGATGTTAAGTCGAAACCAGCTAGCTATTGGGAAATTTACCAAAGTCTTTGGCCAAATGCAAAACTCTCCGACTTTTGAATGTGTGTGGAAAAGCAACAAATTCAAGGAATAGTTTCCAACATGGTTTTGGGAATCGTCATTGGAAGTTCTTATCCTTAGATCAAACGAGTTCTATTTATGAAGTTTTCAAGCAACTGCCCACAAAAACAAAAAAAATATGAAAATATAATAGCAGCAGTAAAAGAATATAATAATATGACCAATGAACAAGTAACATAAACATAACAAAAATTTACATAATTTTTGAGAAAGACAGAAACATCCTTAAACCTTTCAAGTGGAAAAGTTTATATTATGGTGAAATGTTTATCTCCATATATGTGTATATGCTTCTCTTCATTTCAAGACCAAAACATCGATGACGTTTGGGGTCATAGCAGATCTAATAGAGATGGTTGTGATTGTGAACCATTGATCTTTGACGTGGATGTGTCATTGCCGCTTCTACCTCCTCTTCCCCTTCCCCTACCACCCATTGCCGTTGAAGGTGGCGGTGCGAGTCTCATCGCGGATTTCTCGGTTTTGCTTGAACCGAATATCGAACTGATGTCTGCTGCTGGCTTTTGGTTATTGTACGAGCCACTTGTGAAAGATGACATTCCTTGGCTATGTTTCGGTAGCCTGAAAGAGTTTATTGGATCTTGATTCCCTTGCTGGGGTGGTTTCGAGGAAGCATTACTAAACGCCCAGTTGTCACCGATGGCTGCCTGAAAATTCGTACCGGATGATAAATTATTGCTAAAGCCAGAGGTTGTGCCATTGTTGAGACCAGTAGAAGTAACAGAAGCGGCGTTGTTGGGACGTGGAGGCCAGTTAGCAAAAGGGTCTAACTCATCGAAACCTGGAGTAAACGATGTTCCTGTGTTTACTTGTGTCTTATCATCAGTTGCTGGGGTAGTGAAGCTTGAAGATTGTCTTGGAGGCCACTCGATGTCCACCGGAGTGCATGTGGTTGGCGTTGTCGCCTTGTTGGGCAAAGTAGACGTGTTCAACGGCTGTGACTGGATTGTGGAATTGTTAAACTGATTGTTTGTGTCTTGATGAGAAGACGGATGATTTTTACTCGAAGTGGAATCTTTAATCGTAGAACCCCAATCTTCATCCCAAGCTGGATTGCTCTTGGCCGCAGAAGCGACTTTCTCTGGTGTTTGCGTCGTTGACTGAAACTGGAGTCCATTGGCAGCAGAACTCGGTTTCACCTCTGGGATACCGGAATCAGTCACCGTAACTCCTCTTTTCTCCTCAATTTTTCTGTTCCAAAAGAAAGAAGAAAATCAAAATAAAGACAACAACACTATGGATTGGTAAGTGTTGCCTGGGAACAGTAAGCACACACCTGATAATATCCTTGACAAATAGCATATATTTGGCAAATTGCTGAACGTTTAGTTGTTGGGCAGTGAGAAGCGGCATTATAAGGGTAAGCACATGTTCTGCTGTGAACTCGACTCCATACTACAGAACAATGACATAGATGCATAGTATGAGAGATGTGACAATACCACAAAAGAAAAGGGTGCAAAAGATTAAAACTTCAAACATTAAGGAGAAGTTTGATTTTGTTTTCGTACCTGTTTGAGAATTGCGTTTGCGACAGCAAGGGTACACATAAGGGTAGGTGCAGACCGATCAACAGCAGTACAACGTTGAATTGTTTGCAGAATTTCGATAACTGCGGGTTTATCAAGTGTTTGCACCAGCTCTGCTAAACAGAGCAAAGCATTTACTCTGACCTGCATGGCATGTATGCTTATATCAAACTTAATAGCAGAGAGAATCTGTTTTTTTTTCTCCATACTTTATTCGTTATTCAAGAGACTAGTATTAAAAGAAAACTAGCTGAGAAAATCAAGCAAGAGATAGCCTACCGCAGCAACTGTAGTCTTGAGGGCCAAGCCATGAACACGAGGCAAAATTGTTTCCTTAACAACCTACAATGAAATAGAGAAAATAAGTAAAAGAACTTCATCCAATGTAAATATACATCCTTCTGGACAAAAAGTATTCTAATAAAATATTTTTAAAAAAAAATTGGGCATTACCTGACCATCTAGTTGCTTAGCAACAGAAGTCGATTTTTTAAGAACTTCCTCTTGAATGCGGACATCATTATCATTATAGGCTCGGAGAAGCAAAGGAAGGACATGTGATCCAAGATGCTCGCTATTTGTCTGAAAAGTTACACAAAAAATATAAGCAAAAGGATCTCACCTTGTATGCAGTTTAAGACAAGGTAAAGTGATTTCAATGCATATTTACAATCAGAAACAGATGTTAAGTTGTGAACTGAGTCCAATCATAAGCACTTAAGCAGTAACAAACATGTGCAGACTGCAGAGTAAGAATAACATAATTACCTTTGTAATAATAAGATCTGCATGCTTTACAAGTAAAAGTAGTGTATCTCCAGAAGCAGTAGTTAGTACAGGAACAAGAGCCGGCAGTGTTATCAACTCAAAATCATTCCTATCCTGCAAATGTAATTTGAAGATTTCAACTACCAAGTATTCAGTTAAACATCATTGCTGACACTCTAATGATCAAAGACCATTGAAAATTACTTGAGACTGGGCTATAGTCAAAACCATTGGCAAGATCATTGGTTGCAAAACCAAATTCCTAAGTTCGGCACAAAGAGGCGGAAGCACCTACATGGTAAAACCTGGTCCGCTTAGTTGTTGCAAACGACAAAGCAACTGAGAAAATCTTTTCCTATCAAGTAGCAGGATAAGAAGTAATAGTGATTACCTTATACCGTAATACACGAGAATCAAAATCTTTCCACATATCTGATAATGCTTTTAAGAACTCAGACTTCTGCATGTTGTCTCTTTCCTGTCATAAAGAGAAAAATGTTCCGAAAAGGGTATATCAGTAGTGGAGATACAATCATCTAATATATAGTCTGACTAAAATAATGACTGAAAGTGTATGCACTTACAAGCATATGATCAAGGAAGCGAAGAGCACGTAACCTAGCATCGCTTCGGAAAAAACCAGACCCTGCAGAGTGAGTTCAACGGCAAAGATGTAAGAAAGCACGGAGAGAAAAACTTTCACAAGAAATAAGGATATCTCATCAACATCAAGTCAAACTTACCTGTGAAATCTATTGCTGTTGGTCTAAAGGACTCGTTCGTTGATATCATCCTTTGCAAATCAGATACCAAGTCCGAAGGTATAGATGAGAAAGATTCATTTGTTATGTAGTTCAACGTGTTCATGTACTGGAAGATATTTCAAGATAACCATAATCAATCGACTAAAACCACGAGACAAAACGTAACAAATAATATCTAAAGAGCAACCTAGCAAGCTTGGGTTTTAGAGTTACCATCTTGACATTGTTATTGCAGTCTAGCAACGGTTTCCGAGCAACTAAGTGATAGGCAAGACATCCAAAACTAAATATGTCCGACGAAACTCCCACTGAAGGACTTTTGCTCCGCACAAGTTCAGGTGCAGTGTAATTTAAGGATGGCTGGACCGGCAATATCGAATCCTCGACATCATACTCCTACACGATCCCATATCAAAAGACATATTCTCATACATATATAGCAAGTTATAGAACATTAGTCAAGAAAATTTTTCGAGTATAAACTCACAGAGTAGTGGAAAGATTGCATATTATCCAAATTCCCAGCCTGTGCTGCCGAAATAGCAAAGCCAAACCCGGCAAGCTTCCAAGAACCAGAGGAAGTTATAAGAACATTCTACAAAGCAAGTAACAAACTCCACAATATTAATTAACAAAAAAAAGATACACATACAAACTTCTAAACCAGACAAATTCAAGCCTAACCTCCGGAGAAATAGCTCGATGGACGAGATTCGCGTTATTGTGGAGAAAATTCAATGTCTCAGAAATCTGAAGCAAACCATGCTTAACCTCTAACAAGCTCATCTCCTTAACAATCAACATCAAAACACAAAAACAATCAGCCAAATTCTCTAAAAATCAACATAATAAAAAAACTAATCTCACCATTGACTTTAAATCTTTAGGCACATTAGCCACATTCTCAACATTCCCCAACGCATTAGCCACAGACGCAAAGAGCGGCTCAGTAACCAAAGCCATAGCGTTCTTATTCTCGTCAAGCGCCTGGACCACGTGAACCACACCGGGATGCCTCAACCTAACCAGCTTCCCGGCATCTGCTCGGATCAGATCGAGAAAAGCCTCCTCCGCCGCTTTCGACAGCCCCGCGCGGCCGCGCGCTTCCGATAGCGCGCGTTTGTCGAGCATCCACACGCATACGGTCGGATACTGCTGCGATCGCGACGGATCGCGAGCTTTGGCCGCGTATAGCTTCCAGGCGAGTCCTGGACCGGCGGAACCGATCTGGTGGAGAAGCTCGTAGTCCTGGAGAGGCTTAGGTCCAGTGACTTCTTGTACTGTGGTGTGTACCGTCTTCTCGATAACAGCGGCTGTTCTCGCGAAAGCTTGGGTCAGAGTTTTCATGTTTATCGACATTTCTTTTCTCTCCCTCGGATTTTGAAATTGCTCCTTGAATGTTGTGATGTGTAACGATTTGTGATCGGAGGAGAGATCTAGGAAGAGAGCAGAGAGGAGAATAAATCTAACGAGAATCGATGAAGAAGACGAAGTAGGAGTCTGGATCTATATAGATCAAATCGTCTTCTTCTTCTTCTTCCACCTTTCTCTTCCTTCGCAACTTGTCTGGTTTTTTTCCTTTTCTCTCTCGTTTTTTTATAATTTTATGTATTTGCTAAACTAATCTTTATCTTTAAGTAACATTAAGAATCTGAACCTATAAAAAAAGAAATAGCTATTTGGCCCTAATCACATAATTAATCTTTTTTTTTTTTTTGGTGGGAACATAATTAATCTTTTATATTTACTTTTCTTTTCTTAATTATTTTATTTCTCTTTTTTAAAAAAATTAAAGAAAACGTTGAGCCACAAACACGACGATGAGCTTCACTGCTCCTCTAATCTCTTCTTCTCCGTCTCTCGTCGTCGTCTCTCTCCACGATCTTCCTCCTTCCTTCTTTCTCAGAACCAATCAAACAACCGTCACTTTCACTACTTCTCTGCGGCGATTCTCCGCATCGTGTAAACCGGCGGCAAAAGCCGCATCGCCGGCGATATCAAACGAAACGGCTCCGACATCGGCGTCCGACGTCGTATCCAGCTTCTACGCCGCAATTAACGATCATGATCTATCATCAGTCACAGATCTCATCGCCAACGACTGCGTCTACGAGGATCTCGTCTTCTCCTCTCCCTTCGTTGGCCGCAAGGTGAATCTCTCTTCCTTCTTTTTCACCCAATTTTGTTTTCTTACCTCCAAAATCTCGGGTTAAACCATGACAGGCGATTCTAGATTTCTTCGAGAAGTTCATCGGAGCAACGAGCACGGATCTGCAATTCGTGATAGATGACATATCAAAACAAGACTCTTTAGCTGTTGGAGTCTCATGGCATTTAGGTGAGCTTCCAATACTTAAGCAAGACCATGTGTTTGTGATTTCAAACGCTTGTGTTGTTCTAATGAATAAGTCGTAAAAAATCGAGTTCTTGAACAGAATGGAAGGGAAAGAACTTCCCATTTAGTAAAGGTTGTAGCTTTTACCGGCTAGAGGTGATCGATGGCAAGAGACAGATTGTGTAAGCAAACTCTTCTTTTCTCTACACACAGTGATGTCCAAACTTGTCTTCTACCCGGGGGGAAACAATGTTACTCGGTTTTTCTGTCTGCAGATATGGAAGGGATTGCGTCGAGCCCGCAATCAAACCTGGAGAAACAGTTCTGGTAACATGAGCTACTATTAAGATTGTGTGAAAACGCATTTGAAATCGACAAGGTGTTGTTGATTTGACGTCTTTTACACCTGTGTTTAGGCTGCTATAAAAGGAGTTACCTGGTTGCTGCAGAAGTTTCCTCAACTAGCCGACCAATTCTGACGAAACTATATAATAGCTCCTGCATGATGAAGTGAGTGAGCAAGCCTCAACTTTGCCCAATTTGTATTAATGGCAGGAAAGATATACCAATACCATATATAACTCCAGCTAGAAGTAGCCGCCATGTGTGTGTATACAACTTGTTTTCGCTCTGTTGATATTCAAACGTATATAGAATTTGTCCTATTAACTAAATAAAGCTCCGGTTGATCCACGAGGGTCACACTCGTCCTACTTCTTGAAGAAGTTCTTCATCTGTCTGAACTTTGTCCTTCATTGATCGCATAACCAGCAGTGTCTTTCATTAGCTGATTCAGTCCATCTAACAAAGGATAGGTAAGGCACGCTTGAGGGCTCGATGTGTCCCCAGCCGAGAAAAGTGAAAACCCAGAACCTGTGTCAATCCAAGCACTCCCTGGAGCCTTTTGCACACCCAAGTCCCTCATGGAAGTCCTCACTTGAGAAAGCTTGCTCCACGAACCGGCAGCTGCACACATGTTCGCAATCAACACATAGTATCCTGGGTTCTCTGGCTTCATCTCAAGAAGCTTTTCTGCTGCCCATTCACCGATCTCTATGTTCCCGTGAATGTGGCTAGCGTTCAGTAGAGTAGCCCATGTGGAACTGGATGGCTCATATGGCATTCTGTGAATTACGTCTCTGGCTTTCCTCAAGCGTCCTGCTCGGCCGTAGAGATCAACCATACAACAATAGTGTTGAAGACAAGGACTTATATTATACTCACACTGCATCTTCATGAATAGCCTTTCGCCTTCGTGGACTAACTTTGAGTGACTACATGCCGATAGAACTGCAACCATGGTTACATGGTCAGGTTTTATACCGAATCTGATCATCTCCTCGAACAGAGCCAAGGCAATTCTTCCTTCGCCCTGATTCCCGTATCCATCTATCAAGGAAGTGTATGTTACTTCGTCTCTTTCCCTCATCAAGTCACATACTTGCTTTGCAGCTACAATTTCTCCTGATTTTGCATAAACATCTACAAGTGAGTTCCACAGCATGGTATTGTCCTTGAAGTACTTGCGCCTCAGGATGTAGCAATGGAACTCTTTCCCATGTTGCAGGTGTGCCACCCGAGCACAAAGAGGGAGGATGCTTGCAAGCGTAATGAAACTCGGCTGTAAGCCAGCACGCAACATCTCTCTCAGTAGGTAAGAGGCTTCTTCTGATCTGTTCACTTGCGCGTAACCGGAGATGATAGAGTTCCAAGTACTTAAACTATTTGCTTCATTCTGTTGAAACACTATAAAGGCATGCCTAAGGTCATCACATTTCGAGTACATTGTGATCAACGTGTTTCGAACATTATCAATGCCATCGTAGGAACTGCGAACTGCGACACCATGGATCTCTTTTCCCAACCGTATTGCTCCTAAGAGTGAGCAAGCCTTCAAACCAATAATCACAGCCACTGGATCTAAGCTTCTCATCGTAGAGACCAAACCCAAAGCTCCTACATAGTTTCCTGTCTGCAAACAACCTCCGGAAACAATATTCCAAGTTATGACACTGAACTCTACACCTGAAACACACATTTTATCGAAAAGCTCAAACGCTTCAGTCCACATGCCTTCCGAGGCATAGCAGCTAATCATTGCATTCCATGAAACAGCATCTTTTTCAGACATTCTATCAAACAACCTCCGAGCTATACCGACATTTCCAAACCTTTTATACATAGAGATCAACGCGTTGCAAACATACAAGCTAGACCTATAAGAGCTGACCTCAATGGAACCATGAATTACCTTTCCAGAGGCAAAATCAAGTGTTTCACCACATGCTTTGAGAACAGAAGGATAAGTGAAAGCATCGGGTCGAATCCCTTTGCCCAACATTATCTTGTAAGAAGAAATAGCCTCTTCGAAAAGGTCGTTCTTGGCATAGGAACCTATGAGTACATTCCAAGGCAAAGGATGCAAAATGTCAGACTTCTCATTGATAGACAGAGCTTCTCTATGGAGGTTGAAGGCAGAGTAAAAAGTAACCAGCTTTGGAACTAAAACAGGGTTATATTCAACATCGGACAAAATACAATGAGCGTGAATCTGTAGCCCTGGCGAAAATGCGCGAACATCTACACAGGCTGATAAAAGAGAAGCTGCAGATTGCAAAATGAAGTCACCTGAAGCAGAAGAAGAAGACAAGAGACGAAGGAGAGTGAATGTTTTGAAGTTACCGCGACGGACGAAATGTCCGAGAGATTTGAAACGATTCTCAATCATCAGTGATTCATTGTGTGGGTTTTGGGAAGTTATTAGGACATTGCTGTGTTGCTGTCTCAATGATATGAAAGTAAACTTCACAATGTCGGATACACGTAACCATCAAAGCAGAAGTGTTAGGCTACAACAAGGTGATGAAAGTTCATTGAGGCATTTCATCGAACATGTGGTGTGCTAAACATACCAGATACAATCTTTTAAATCCTCGAAAACATATCCATAGCAGAACTCGAAGATGATAATAGACAATACAGAGAATATAGAGAAGATGTAGAAGTTGGTCATGCAAAGAAAGTAGAAGAAGGCTCGCGAGAACGAGACAAGAAGAAGAAGAAGAAGAAGAAGAAGACGATTCCATAGCAAACTTGCTTGTCGGCTACGCATCAGAGCCTATTGGGTCAAAAATGTCTTAATCGAAAGTTATGGGGCTTTTATTCGTAAAGCCCATTTATAAGGCCCGTTTAAGTTAGTAAGTGAAAGTTGTGGCTATTCTTCATCTTCTTCTTCCTCATCGTTATCCACTTCTTCTCTTCCTTTGTGTGGACAAATATGCATTTCCTCTTATTCTCCAACTCTCACTCTCGTCAATGGCGACCACTGCATCGTCTTACTCTGTAACACGTAACTACTCTCTCCCTCCTCCTCGTCCTCCTCCTCCTTCTTTCGTCTCCGGCCTATCTCCGCCGCTCTACCTCCGCCGCGATCGCCGTGTGACTCTCACTTACCGATTAAACCAAAATCCGAAGCAGAGGAGCGGCGGGAACGTTAGATGCGAAGCGACGGAGGTATCTTCTTCTTCTGTTAGCTCGTCGCCTGGAAGGAATTGGGTGCCGGTGGTGCCGTTAACGGCGCTACCGAAAGGTGAACGGAGAGTTATTATACAAGACGACGAGACGATTTTGCTGCTTTGGTACAAGAACGATGTTTTCGCTATCGAGAATCGTTCTCCCGCGGAAGGAGCTTACAGTGAAGGGCTTCTTAATGCTAAGCTCACACAGGTTTCTCCTTCTTTTTTAAAACTTACTTATTATTCGTTTTGCTTCATTGATGAGAATTTTGTGCACATAAGGTGTTTGTGAAAATGCTCAAGTGAGTGTAGAGTGATAGCTTTTTGGGTAAAGACATAACATACTTCTTCAACACATGGCTTGATTAACTTTTTAATCAATAGATTTTGAGAAGTAGGCTTTGGATTCTTGTGTTGCTAGCTTGTGTGTTTACTTGATTCTACATGAATGTAAAAGTCAGATTTTTTACAACGTGAAAGTGTAGATGAACCACACAATGTATTACTTCACTGTGAAATATTAAATGCATTGTTTATAAGATTGTTTGGATATGTAGATTTGATAAAGTTTCGATTTTTAGCTTTTAAGCCTATATACACAAATTCTTTTTACCGCGATTTCATTGTTAGGGATTTCAACTGTGAATATAATGATTTAAGGTCTTATTTTAATAGATTACAAGTTTTTGCTCATAATGCTCTTTGGGTTATGTAACGATGAATGATCCATTTTTTGTGGCATTTGCACCAGGATGGTTGTATTGTGTGTCCAGCAACGGATAGTACATTTGATCTGAGAACCGGTGAAATCCGAGAATGGTACCCGAAAAACGCGGTGCTCAGAATCTTGACACCTGCACTAAGGAAACTATTTGTATACCCTGTCAAATTCGACGAAGAGAACATCTACATCAGCATCAGAGGCAACGGTAAAGCCGATGCAGCCGCTGAGATTGTATTCAGCGGAAAAGCTCAGCCTGGTCTCACAGCAACAAATGTCAACGTAGACGAGGTATAAAAACATAGGACTCAAATGTAAATATGATCGGTACAAATAACCGTAAAGAGTAATGATGTTGTTGATTTTTTTGTGGAATCAGGTGAGGATGATTGTGGATGAGGGCTCTCAAGGATTTGGTTTCTCGAGGAAGAACGAAGTGATAAACGGGAAAGCGGCAGTGATAGGGTTCTTGCTGCTCTTAGATTTTGAGCTATTGACAGGTAAAGGTTTATTGAAAGGTACAGGGTTCTTGGACTTCCTCTACTCTGCTTCTGATGCTTTCAAGTAAGTGTCGACATACATATGTAAAGATAATCCCTGTTCTATGTTTTCGCTTACCTCTTTGTGAAATTTGATGGAAACATTAGCCGAAAAAACACAGAAAGACTCGATACCATGTCTTGGTGTATAGAGATGGCTGCTCTGTCTTTGTTATAGCTCTTATACTATATAATTCTTTCTTCTCCATGAATTTAAAATTTATAATCTTCAAGTTTTCTTGTATTAGACCACTAAATAACCACACAGAAAGACTTCATTGCTAGTTTGCAACTTTTGCCACCAGAAAAAAAGAGTCATTGGGCTTTGGGAATGTAAAAAGGCCCATTGTACTTTGCCAATGAGACCCAATTATCATGTGTTTGAACGTTGAGTTAAACCCATACCTTGTGTCGCCACGTCATCATTTGACTCTAATAAAAAAAAAAGAAGAGGGAAAAAACATTGAGTGGCACGCACGTCTCACTTTTATATCATAAGAAACTCACAAAAACGTGAGAGAGACAACAACAACAACAAAAATGAAATATTTTTGGTCGCCGACCAGATCACAACACCAGAGAGTACAAACTTATAGATAAAACCCAAACCGTCAAAACACAAAGTCTACTACCTTCGAATGTTTGTCTGAACATTATATATACAAATGGGATGTATTTGCGCAACCGCGCGATCACCAAACGCGGCCGTTTCAAACAGCGATATACTAGATTCAAGCAAATCAATACTTCATCTTATGCCTAATCATCCTTCTTCTTCAGCTTCTTCATCCAAAAAAGAAGGATCTTTTACAAGAACCCCTTCTTCTGCTTCCATCACCGTCGTGGCCAATGGCTATCCATTAGCCCGCCGTCCCTCCACGTCATCATCCGATCGAAATGGTACAAAACCGATTGTTGTTATAGGAGCTCCGACCAGGAACCCCACCAGGAGAGTCGTGGCTATGCCAGTGGCACAGCCAACCCAACAACATTCCGGACGTTTGATCGGGAACAAAACCGAACTTGCCACCGCGGAATGGCCGACTTGGTTGGCTTCTGTCGCCGGGGAAGCCATCAAAGGATGGGTTCCCCGTTGCGCCGAGTCATTTGAGAAATTAGATAAAGTAATAATCTTTTTACTATTATTATTAGTACTATAAAGTTTTGGGCCGAAAAACGTATATCTCAAAGGTCCATAACCAGACCATGTCTTGATATTCTTTTGGTGTTTTGAATCTATCTTTGTGTGTATTGATATTAGATTGGACAAGGGACTTATAGTAGTGTGTACAAAGCTAGAGACCTCGAAACGGGAAAGATCGTGGCGATGAAGAAAGTCCGGTTTGTGAATATGGATCCAGAGAGTGTCCGGTTTATGGCTAGAGAGATTCTTATTCTACGTAAACTCGACCACCCAAATGTTATGAAGCTTGAAGGTCTAGTCACATCTAGGCTCTCGGGTAGTCTCTACCTTGTCTTTGAGTACATGGAACACGACCTCGCCGGTCTAGCTGCAACTCCCGGAATCAAATTCTCCGAGCCTCAGGTATCAATATCATTTTTTGTATTTGTGGTATTTTTGAACAAAAAAAATCAACTGAAGAGAGATTCACTTTGTTTTTTTTTCTATCAGATCAAGTGTTATATGCAACAATTGTTCCGCGGACTTGAACATTGTCATAGACGAGGAATCCTTCACCGCGATATCAAAGGATCGAATCTTTTGATCAACAATGAAGGTGTATTAAAGATTGGTGATTTTGGTTTGGCGAATTTTTACCGGAGTGATCGAGATTTGCAGCTGACTAGTCGAGTTGTTACCTTATGGTACAGAGCGCCTGAGCTGTTGCTCGGTGCGACCGAGTATGGACCAGCCATTGACCTTTGGAGTGCTGGTTGCATTCTCACCGAGCTTTTCGCAGGAAAGCCTATTATGCCAGGACGCACAGAAGTAAATACAATTTCTCTCTTTACATATTATTTAGTTTCTTATAGGAATCATGTTTAAACACTAGCTTTGTAATCCAAAAATACCATCTATTGAGAATAGGTTCTGCGAAAATGTTTATGTGAACAAAATGATAATTTCTTTAAAATACTATGAGAAAATGTTTTCTATCATAAATAACATCATAAGTTTTTTCAAAAATACCACAAATTCAAAAACAATTTTTTAAGACTTTCGGGTTTGACTTTTGAGTTTTTAGTATCTAATGTTTAAGGTTTAGTTTTGAAGAGGTTAGGGTTTAGCTTCCAGTGTTTATAAACTACTTTTGAGGATTTTAAGTTAAATTAAATGTTGTGTATTTTTGGGGGGAAAATTTAGTGGTATTTTTGGAAAAAAGTTTGGTGGTATTTTTGTTAAAAGTTATGATGGTACTTTGAGATAATAAACTTATATTTGTTGTTCTCAGGTGGAGCAGATGCACAAGATCTTTAAGCTATGTGGTTCACCATCAGAAGATTACTGGACAAGAACAACACTACCACTAGCAACAAGCTTTAAACCAAACCAGCCTTACAAGCCTGTCCTCGCCGAAACATTCAACCACTTCCCTTCCTCGGCTCTATCTCTTATCAATAAGCTACTCTCTATCGAACCCGAAAAACGTGGATCATGTGCTTCTGTCTTAAGAAGCGAAGTAATAACAAATTATATATTACTAATACTAACCATAATTAACAATCAATGATTCTTAGATAAAAGTTATAAAACTTTACTAATGGTGGCATTTTTGTATTATATGAAGTTCTTCACCACAGAGCCACTCCCTGCTAATCCATCAAACTTACCTAGTTACCCACCAAGCAAAGAACTCGATGCTAAACTCCGCAACGAAGAAGCAAGAAAGTATAACATAATCTACCATAGACTAATATATAACTCTATAAATTAGTAACTTTTTACCATCTCACAATTGATTTTTAGTGTTATTTGTACCTCTATAAATTAATATTTTTAGTAGAGTAGTGTAGTTCCGACATTATTGATTTATAGAGGTTTTAGTGTATGTATATTCACAGATTAGTCCTATTTTCTTCAAGTGTTTACTAATGAAAATCTTTTGATCATAGGTTAAGAGTAGAGGATAGAAAGAAAAGAGGGGGAGAAACCGTGACGAGAGGACGTACCAAAGATCTAAAAACCGCACATACACCCGAGTTTATGGCAGCAGGACAGTCCAAAGTCACATGTATAAGCCATAAGTTTAAGACCGATGAAGAAGGTGGTACGGGTTTTAGGATTGAACCACCGAGAAGAGGGATCCAACAAAACGGTAAAGCGCATGCTTCTTCGATGGTTCACCCGAGTGTTGCGGATACAGAGTGGAACAGAGGTGGTAGCATCAAAAGGGAAACTAATGTAGAGGCGAAATCGTCGCAAAGAGGAGAGTTTTCGGGTGATTCTTGTAGGAGAGATTCAAACAGAGAGTACTCAACGGTAAGCCTCTTTTTGTGCCAAAAATACCACTAAAAAGTTTTTGTTCCAAAATACCACTAAAAAGTTTTTATGGCCAAAAATATCATGAATATACATAAAACAAGTTTTAACACTTCAAATTTATCAAAAAAGTTAATGAGGATTTAGTACTTAGTGTTTTGTGGTATTTTTATCGAAAAAACGTGTGATGCTATTTTTGAAAATTGTCCTAATTTGTTTGAGTGGTATCAGGTAAACGCGCCAAGAAAGAACAGAATCCATTACTCAGGACCATTGATGCCTCCTGGTGGTAATCTTGAAGATATGCTCAAAGAGCACGAGAAGCAGATCCAACAAGCTGTCCGTAAAGCCCGTATCGAAAAATCAGCATCAAATAAATCTGGACAGCAACAACGATCCGCAGCGAGAAATGTTCGGTAGCGAAAAGAAGACGAGAAGACGAGATTTAAAACACTATATATATAGCACATGTTTTATTTAAGTTTATGAAGCCATAGAAAACTCATGATAAGTGTATTTTTGGTTGTTGTTGTTATGTTGCCTCATTTGTGTATGAAGCTAAAATTTGATGCATTGTATAGTCAAATATGTTTCTTAGAGAAACAAGATTGACCATATGGCTTTCATTTTGTACATACATGTGGTCTTTATTGAGTTGACTAATTAAGATGAGAAAATTCATTCCACTAAGGCACTAATCAACCAAAATAATCTTTAATGTGATTTATAAAAATTGTTCTGTTTATTAAAAAAAATTCAATTTTTGAACACTTGTGAGCTTAAAGTTGTACAATATAGCACATACTAACTTTGATCTTTTCATATTCAAAACAAATATTAAAAAAATTGAACTTCTAATTTACCCATTGTTAATACTACATTTACAAAATATTATCTAATTAATACATTAAAAATATGGTTAATTTTGGAAATTTATATATAATTTGGTATTCGGAATACTATCTTTTTGTATAAGTTTTAGGAATATTAAACGACACTTTATACAAAACAAAATAATAATATTTGTGAAACAAATGAAGTATACAAAAACTTCTAATGTAAAAAATTATATTTAACCAATGTGGGAAGGGATTAACAAAAAAAAAAACCAATGTGGGAAGGAAAAGGACATATTTAATCCAATTAATTAAGTTACTTTTAGAAAATATTAAATAGTACTATGATTAATATTTTTAGAATTCTGAATATGCCTCATTTTTTTTTTTGATGAACTTTGAAATTGTGGGAATGCTAATATATCGGGACAAGTAACGGTAGAACTACAAGTGTTATTAATAAACAAGAGAAGAAAAAAAAAAGAATAAAGTAGACATAAAAGTCAAAGAAATAAGGAGAGACCAGAGTCGTTAGATTAGTGAGTAAAATCGCTGACTCGTTCACAAGACCATTCCTCACTTTTCTAGTATCCATGTAATTATAACTACTTTCCTCCCTTATTTAAACTCTTCACTTTCTTAATCCTCTCATTTTTTATTTACTAATTACTCTTCCTTTTTTTTTCTTTTACTATACATAATTTGTATTAAAAAAATATAATTATACATTTCCATGTATTTTAGTTTTTGTTGCGAGTATTAAAGAAAGGGTAAACATTAGACAATAATGACTCACCTGGCACCTTCATCGGTAATAAACTTATCCTCCCTCCGTTTTTTTTTAAGTAGGATTTTCTAAAAAAAAATAATAAATTATTGCTATTAAAATGACTTTTTTAAAATGATTTTTATAATCTCGTTTATTATTGCTATTATGATTGATAAAATATAAACGTGATAAACTATAAAAGTATAAGTAAGACCATAATAGGAAAATATGTGTCAATTATTTCAGAAAATCCTACATTTTAAAACAAATTTTTTTTCTAGAAAATCTTACGTTAAAAAACCGAGGGAGTATCTAACTTTTTTAAAAAAAGAAAAAAATATTGGCTCAATGTTGTGTGGCTTTTAAATAGATTTAAAAGTAAATTTGATCATGAAATTCGTCACCAATTTTTTTTAAAAGATGAACTATAAATTAACCATTAGCAAATGTTGATTAGCCTAATGAAGAAAACAACACAAGATCAAGCCAGACTAATCACCACCGCGAAATGGACTACAACGATTGGTTACCGGTAACGGCGTCTAGAGAGGCCAAGTGGTATTACTCCGCCTTTCACAATGTCACGGCCATGGTCGGCGCCGGAGTTCTCGGCCTCCCTTTCGCCATGTCACAACTTGGCTGGTAATAATATTATCATGAAATGTTTGTTCATAACTATTGGTTTAATCATTATTAATGTTATTATTAAACAGGGGACCTGGTATTGTTACAATTATGATATCATGGGCTATAACGTTTTACTCGTTATGGCAAATGGTCGAGTTACACGAAAGCGTTCCTGGTAAACGGTTAGACCGTTACCCGGAATTAGGACAAGAAGCGTTTGGACCAAGACTGGGTTATTGGATAGTCTTGCCCCAACAGCTTCTTGTCCAAATCGCTTCTGATATAGTCTATAATGTTACTGGAGGCAAATCGCTTAAAAAATTCGTCGAACTTCTATTTCCGCATCTACACCATATCCGGCAAACTTATTACATCCTAGGATTCGCCGCGGTCCAGCTCGTCTTATCTCAATCTCCTGATTTCAATTCTATCAAGATTGTTTCGCTACTAGCCGCTCTCATGTCTTTCTTGTATTGTCACCAAAACCCTAACCCTAGAAAATCAAATACTCTGTATTTTTTTTCTTTAACTTATCTCTCAAGTCTTTTGTTTGTAGTTACTCGATGATAGCGTCCGTGGCGTCGATAGTTAAAGGAACGGACCACCGTCCATCGGACTACGGAGTTAGAGCAGACACGGTGGCTTCGATGATCTTTGACGCGTTTAACGGTATTGGCACAATAGCATTTGCGTTTGCGGGACATAGTGTGGTACTTGAGATACAAGCAACTATACCTTCAACGCCTGAAGTGCCTTCCAAGAAACCTATGTGGAAAGGAGTCGTTGTCGCTTACTTGATCGTCATTGTTTGTTACCTCGCGGTGGCCATATCCGGTTTCTGGGCTTTTGGTGACCATGTCGAAGACGATGTTCTTATCTCTTTAGAAAGACCAGCTTGGCTTATAGCCGCAGCTAATTTCATGGTCTTTATACATGTCATCGGAAGTTACCAGGTCTTCGCGATGACGGTGTTTGATTCTCTCGAGTCGTATCTAGTGAAAACACTTAAATTCACTCCTTCGATAATGCTTCGACTAATCGCGCGTAGCACATACGTTGGTTAGTTCTAAACTTTGAACTATTTTTTTAACATTTTGGAGATATTAGAAACTTATATTATTGTGTTTGTGCAGGATTGGTTTGTCTTGTCGCGGTTTGTATACCCTTTTTCGGAGGTCTTTTAGGGTTTTTCGGTGGCCTCGTCTTCGCATCAACCTCTTATTTCGTAAGTTACTATACGAAAAAACATTAAAATACAGTAAAATCTCTATAAATTAATATTCGATAAAATTAATTTATTGTATTGTACTTATATTATTTGTAGTTGCCTTGCATTATATGGTTAATCATGAAGAGACCAAAGAGATGGAGCATACATTGGTTTGCTTCTTGGGTTAGACTTTTTTTTTTTCTTGATTACACAAAGCTTAATCACAAGCTTAGTTAATCAAATAATTCTCTAATCTCTTTGCTAATTTAAACCACAGATATCAATAGTTGTTGGAGTATTGATAGCGATTTTCGCGCCTATTGGAGGAATGAGACATATTATCTTATCAGCAAAAACTTATAAGCTCTTCTCATAGTCTTTAAAAATTCTAATCAACCACCATCACAACAACTTATATAAAGTTTTTGTAACTTTTTATACTTAGCTAAATAGTTGGGTTATGTAGTTAGATATTTAATTTTTTGGCTTCTTGATTTTTGTCTGAATAATGAATTTGGTTTTCTTGTTTTTTCAATGTTGTTTTTGTATTAGTTGTGTATTAACAAATTGTACCAAAATGTTGTTGAATTCTTTCCTCTTCAGACTTCATAGACTTTAATTAGAGCTAGTGTAATTCTACTTACTTTTATAACTTAAACTTAGTAATCTCAAAATTTTCTTTTTAAAAATATATCACTTTCAATTTCCCATTAAATAGATACTCCTTCTGTCACATATCCATTTTATAAGATTTTATATTTAAAAGCACCCAAAAAAAAATTCATGACAAAAAGCACAAAATTTAAGAAACAATAAACTATTTATTATTTTAGCATTTATTCAAAAAAATAAACCAATAAAAAAGAGATTGCATAATATTAATGGTAATAACACAACTAATAAACATAAAATATGCATTGAAACTTGTGAAAATTTAATAAAATGTGACACATAAAAACTTCTAAAACATCTAATAAAATAAAATGTGACATAGGAAGTAGCATTTTACGACAAAAACACTGAAAAATAGTCACAATAAACTTGTTTTAATTTGTAACTGCTATATTACTCTCCAAACCAATTACTATTTGGAAATTACCGAAAATTTCATCATTAATATAATAATATCTCTACCAATCAAATAGTAACAGTGTAACACATCCACAATCCAACCACTACATGGACCAAACTCAAAAAGTAAAATTAAACTATTTTTGTCTCTTTGTCTAAACTATAACGCTTCAAAAACCACAACAAATAAAAAAACTATCACAAATCTCTTTCAATTTTCTCTCCATCACAAATATGACAACTAATCTACCATTACAAATCACTCTAAAGCTAATTCTCTCTAGCTTAGCTTCTCTTATTGTAATAACTCTCTTTTTTATTACCAAAACCGATTTCTCATCTTCTTCATTGCAATCTCCGGACAAGACTACTCTTAGAGCATGTGCATTGGTGTTTCTTAAAGAGATCTTAGCAGGTGGGACCCGTTAAATAGTTAAGATCTGGATCTTATATTTCCTATTTAAGATCCGGATCTTAACTATTTAGTGGGCCCTTTGGATACGTGGCGGACTATGATTGATGCGTTTTTAATTATTTTATTTTTGTTTTATTTTAAACTAACTGTTCATGGGTCCCAATGAATAGTTAAGAAATTTCGAGGGTTTCTCTGTTGGACATGGTCTTAGGATCTCTAAGACCAAACCACTGAGATCAGGACACGTGGATTGTGGTAAGATCCATCCTTCGCTTGCAGATGCTCTAATCCACTATGCAGCCTCTAATGTTACTCCTCAACAAACATTCTCTGAAATATCCGTCGCAAAGAAGGTAACAAGAAAACACTAATTACATGCAATCTAAGTTAATTTACTTAAACCAATCACTTAATGAAAAAAATCTCAAGTGAAAAATTAGTTTCTTCCAAAAATACCATTACAATTTTTTCCAATAATACCACAATTTTTCCAAAATTACCACAATAAGGTATTTTCAAGAATACCATATATACAAAAAAAATCATGTTTAGCGCTTTAAAATTTATTGTGTTTAGATTTGATACTTAAAGTCTAGTATTTATTAGTTTTGAATGGTTAGGTTGAGGAATTTAAAATAATTTAAATTTGTGTTACATTGGAAAAAATTATTGCTACTTGTGAATTGTGAGGGTATTTTTTTGAACAGAAACTCAAAAATTTGTATTTTTCGAAAATGTGTCTTTACTAGTTTGGTTAATGTTGATCATGTGTATAGACTATAGTATATATATGTGTAGCTACAATGATTTATATTAGACTATATTAGTGTATAGTCTACATGTGAATTTGTAATCGACATAAAAATAAGCATATTTAATTTAATTGCATCAGGTTTTAGACAAGATATCTCCGTGCAATTTTCTAGTATTTGGTCTAGGCCACGATAGCTTAATGTGGGCGTCACTAAACCATAATGGAAGAACAATCTTTTTAGACGAGGACGAGTCATGGATCCATCAAATCTCCGAAAATTTCCCGTCTCTCGAATCGTACCACGTCAAGTATACAACCATGGTCAAAGACGCCACGGCTCTGTTGGCTGCGGCTAAAGACAATAAAGAGTGTCGTCGCGTGACAACGGATCTTAGAGATTCAAAATGCGAGCTCGCGCTAACGGACTTACCGGAGGTTGTTTACGAAACCGTGTGGGATTTGATAATGGTGGATGCTCCTACCGGGTTTCACGAAGAAGCTCCCGGGCGGATGTCGGCGATTTACACGGCGGGAATGATCGCTAAGGGGCGGAGAGATGACGGAGAGACGACGACGACGGCGGTTTTTGTTCATGATGTTGATAGGATTGTGGAGGATGAGTTCTCTATTGAGTTTTTGTGTAGGGATTATATGACGGAGCAACAAGGTAGGCTCCGTCATTTTACGGTGCCTAGTCACCGGAACTATAATATCTCCGCGGCTAAATTATGTCCTTAAATCCGCATATGATATCGAATTTATATATAATCTTACCGCGGATTCTCGATAAGCTTTTCATAACTCGACCAACCTTTGTCCGAATCCGTTTGTCGGAATAAGAGTCCAAGACCGAGTTTGGACCGTTTAGTGATTACATTTTGACATTTTCAAAACGTTAAGGGAAAACAATAAGACTCAAATGTTTTGATATGAACGAAACTAAAACTAAAAACGTTACACCAACAAATTACAAAGACACAAACACTAAAAATTTTAATTTCTTTCTTGATTGGTATTGGTTTGTCTCTAATTGAGACTAACAAGTTCTTGAATGTTGATAGGAAACGCTACATTGCGGTCACCAGAAAACGCTTTCTTAGCCATTATGAGATTAACTTTCTCAGTAGGATGAAACGCGTCCCAAAACAAATATTGATCTCTATTAGGACAAGGCGTCGCAAAGGGTAGACAAGTGATTTGTCCTCTGTTTCGTCCTATACCACAACATCCTTTGTCCAATGTAGTAAATCCTACACAAAACCAACACAATCTTATTACACATCAATATTAAAATTTTGGTCTAGAAAGCTAAGCTTAACATTTGTTTTAATTACCATAAGCCGCTCGATGAGCGATAATGTCTTCGTACATATGAGCGATATCGAGGTAAATGAATTTCGCGCCCGGGAGATTTTGGTTGAGATTAGAGATCATTGTTTTGACATTTGTGTTGAAAGGCACCACAAGCCGGTTCACTTCATCCGAGCATTTACCGTCGGTTCCTTGAGCTAGAATACTCGGAATACATCCCATTCTTCCAAGTCCGGCCACTACAAATTTTCGACCACCTAGATTATACAATCTCTACATCACCAAAAACAAACACATTTAATTATAGTTACATTTTAGGTTTTTGCTTAACTAGTATTATTAGTTGTATTAAAAGTAATAAGATTAGTATCAAATATTTCTAATGATGATGTAATTAGTGTATTACGGTTAGTTGATTTGTGTAATGTTGAACCAAAAGATCGCCGAATTGTTGGGAATCGAACCGGTTACGGGTAGGGAAATTAGGCATTAAGTAGTTGTTGAGATAGTCGTTGCTTCCCATGCCGACGAAAAACAAGCTTTGAGCCACTGAGTCAGCTATAGCCACCGGGCCACCAGACTTGCTAGCCACTTGGTTTAACGTTGTCTCGAAGTTACCTATCTGCTGGTCAAATGGTATACGCCCCACCTAACCACCGAATAATAAACTTAACGTTACATAACTAATTTTTGACGCGTGTCGATCAAAAAGCTTAATATGGATCGATATTCCCCTTTCTTGTCTTAAAACATTTTTTTTGGACCCAAATACAAAAAATACACCTAAGATCCACTAAGGAAACCCCAATGAATTTGCTCTAATAAACTTAACGTTATATAAAGAATTTTTTAGATAGATAGTATCTTCATATTAAATTTTAGCGTTATAGAAGAACCAATTTTCAAATACAAGTTATAGTTTTTTCATTAAGTCCAAGATATATAAGCACACAAAGGAATAGCTTTTGGGTTATAGTATTGGTTATCGTTTTAAAAGCTCATATTTTAGAAAATCATGTTTCCATATGATTTTTTCTAAAATTCATATCTAAGAAATACTTTTAAAAATCCATAGCTTAAGATGACTTACAATTTTTTATACATAGTAAGTAAATAAAACTAAATTCTAGCCATGCGGATTATTTCAATGTTTACTATTTTTTAAGTGAAAGAATAAAAGAGTATATATGTATAAATATTAACATGCAAACTTACGAAGTTTCCTCCGGTGTCGGGAAGAATTCCGGCGGCGGCGGAAGCGTAGTTGACACCGCGAAGTACTTGATCTCCGGTGGCTTCCGAGTAGGCCGGTATCAATGGCAGCCCCAATAGTTGAGCTATATATATATATATATATCAAATTATTAATTAATCAACGCATGCATGGATCATATTCAACATTTATATTATATTAGCCTCATTCCAAAATTTTGAAATGCAATATTTTTGCAAAATTTTATATAATAAAATAATCATATATATAATATCATGAAAACATGAATTGAAAACGTACCAATTCCATCGACCATGGTTAAACCATTACAAAACCGACCGGTCGGACCGCCATTGAAATCAATACCATAAGGGAAATAATTGGCTTTAGCAAAAGAAGGTATGTTATTGTTGTTTCCATTGTCTATAAGAGAGTCTCCAAACACAAACAACGCCGGGACAAGGCCATCACCACCGTTTTGGTCGACCAATGTAGGCGGTGGAGCAGAAATCGGTTGCTCCACCACAACTATTTGGCCGGAGACACCGTGCATGAGTGTGAGAACCACCACGAGAAAAGCTAAAAAGTAGCAAAGTAGCCGGAAGTGTAAAGCCATATTGTAGTGAAGTTGTTTGAGAGGTTTTTAATAATTAGTTGAAGCAAAAATTTATGATTTGAGAGATTTATAGAGAGAAAGAGTGTGTGATAGGTTTTGGTGTAAATACTAAAGAGTGTGGTAAATGTGTGTATCTGTTTTCTACCACACCGTAATAATAGCCACTCACGTTAAATTGCAATATACGATTTATTATTATTTACATGTGTTGGTTCTGCATGCATGTGTATACAACTATACAAATTTAGATGTAAAGTTAAATACATTTTTATGTTTATATAAAAAATATTTATTTCTTGATTACTTTATTTTAAAAAATTATGATACATAATGTTATAATAGAAGTTACAAAATGTAAATAATTTTTTAGTTGATAAATAATGTTCTGAAAGAAAGAAAAAAACCAAAAAAAACTTGAACTATCAAAGAAAGGCTAAGTAGAGAAACATCGCATTTAAATCGTCGATATTCTCAATGACATTTAAGCTTTCAAGGTCAGACACAATCGTTAAGACCTAATTATGTCGAAGAAGGGAACAGAAAGAAACAAATAAGTCTCTTCTATTTCAACATATATGATGCCGTTGACTTTAGTGTTGACTTTTTCTATATTTTGACTTCTGAGATTGTGTAATAAAAGTGTATAAACGTGGGATACAATAAATGGTAGCCCAATCGTATGATAGGCACGTAAAATAATTTCACATATCTCGAATTATTTTTTTCTTTTTGGTCACAATCGAATTTTTATAGATTCATGTGTTATTATGTTGAATTATCTATATTAGTATTTTTGAAGTACTAATTTGAAATTTTCCAAAAAATCACACTAAATTACACATTATGCCATTGAGCATAAAAGGAAATGTTTTTGAACATTTAATTACGAAAAATCAAATAAGAAAATATTACAATTCTCTCCAAAAATAAATAAAAAATATGAAAGAAATTATGTAAAAAATATTTGAAAAACAAAATAAACATATGTAATTCACATAAATATATTATTACATAGTTTTTTTATAAAAACTACCATTAAAATTTTATTTAAATCAAAACAGGTTTAATTAATATTATTAAGAATTTAAAAACGAGTTGAAATTTTTTTTTGTTAAAAATATCAAACAATAAAAAACAAAATAGTTTGTTAACGAGTTTGATTTCCGGTTCGATTAAAAAAAAAAAAAAAGAAATTGCAATTCTACTAAAATTTAAATCTTATATTACATATTTAGAATATGTTTACAACAATTATTTATATATATATAATCAAAATAATTATAATTTTAAATAAATTTGGGTAAATCGCATAATATGATTTGTGTATTTTGATTCGGATTGTATTTTGAATTCGGGTATTTTCGAATCCTAAATATAATAAATAATAAATTATTGGTCTAATCAACTTACAAATTATATTAAATTTTTGCTATACGAAATATATAATAAAAATATATATATTATTATTTTTGAAGTACTTTTTTGAACTTTTCAAAAAAAACTCACTTAACTACATACTATGTCATTGGTTTTAAACTCACTTAAAGAGTTATGTGAAACTTACACACAAACATATCTCATTCTATATATATACTTTTTAAAATTGACTTAAATATCAACAAAAACAATAAAACCGATTTTAACATAAAATCAACCACTAATTTCATATTTATGATATTTTGATATAATCTTTTTATTTTTCTTACGGAGGTCTATAAAAAATTTCAGAATATAAATATTTTTTAAAAAGTATATAGTTTAGTTTTTATATATAATCATTGACCATATTATAATTTTCTATTTATATTAATATTTTAGATGTTAATAAACATCTATATTGAACATAGATAAAGTTTGTTTAAATCAATTAACATTAGCATAACAATTATTTATTAACGGGTTCAGTTTCTAGAAAAATTCTAGATAAATGACAAGAAGTTTGAAAATAATGATTAAACTTTATGATAAACAAATTTCGGGTAATTCGGGTTCAAATCTAGAAATTTGTTTTGGCTTCGGGTTTTCAGGTAGTAAATTTCTCAATTCGTTCGAGTTATTTATTTTTGGAACGGTTTCGGTTCTTTAATTTCGGTTTGGTTCCAATTATGTACTTCAAATATAATTATAACTATTATTATTTTAAATAATTTTTGGGTAGTTAGAGTAGTTTAGTTTAGTTCTACAAAATTGAGTTCGGTTCAGATTCGATTTCGGGTATTATGGTAGTAAATTTCCCTATACATTCGAGTTATTTGTTTTTAGAATCGGTATTGATTTGGGGATTTCGGTTTGATTTGGGTTCGGTATTTCGGATCCGGAAGTTTTGTCCATCCCTAATTTTTATAGTTTATAATAGTTTGGAATAAACACACTTACAAATTATATTAAGATTTTGCTATATAAAATATAATTCTCATTATGTATTTATGGGAGAATCACAAAACTACACCATTTGAATTACATTTCACAAAACTACACCATTTCAAAAATATTTCACAAAACTACACCTAAACACTCAAAATTAAATCCAAATAAACCCTATCCACACAAACCTACCCCTTAATACTATACCATAAACACTAATTAGCGAACACAAATGAAAATATTTTAATTTTGGTAATTTTTAAAAGGGTAAATCAAGCTTTTAAAATTTTGAAAAGGTGTAAATTTGTGAAAATATTGAATTAGGTGTAGTTTTGTGAAGGAATAATTGAAAGGGTGTAGTTTTGTGAATTTCTCTATATTTATTTGCATAAACAATAAAAGAACAAAATACATTTTAGAAATTCTGAATATTTTTATTTATTTTACAAAATCAGAAAAAATATTACAAATTTCTAAATTAATTGTATATATATAAAACTATTTATAAAAAACATAAACCCGTGGTGTACAACGGGTTAAATCCTAGTATTGACTATATAAATAACGTCAAAAACAAGATCTCTTTCGAATTTCATGATATTTTTAGTTTTTGAATCATATTCAAAAAATGATTTTTTTATGATGAAATTATATAGTCCCTAGACTAACATTCGTTGAATTTTCATCATGAATAACAAATGTAAATACACTGAAAAAAGAGACTAAGTATTCTCAATAAACCAAAACCAAATAATCCATATATAAACTCCAAACATACATACAAACTAGAAAGAGTTTAAGTACACACCACACTTGTAGACATTTTCATTGCTCACACCAACAAATTAAAAACAAGAGGAAAAAAAAATACAAATAGACTTTCAGCAGAAAAGTTCCACTTGCTTAGTTATAATGAGGTGTAATTTAAACAACACTAATTGTACTTACCAAGATTATTTCGATTTTGTATGACATACATTAGTCTTTAGATATCATATGGTCTAGAAATGAAATAATTCACTTGGCATGGCATGAGGATAAGAGTAGACATTAGTCTCCATTGTTGCGAAATTAGCATCTAATATGCTATTGTTGTTCTCCTCAATCTACATTATTTCACCAATACAACACCAAAATATTAGAAAGCATATTACAAAAAAACATATCATTATGATAAATTAAGTTGTCTAAACCCAATGACACATCTCCAATTTCAAAAAAATTGTGACGAGCTATAATGAAAATGTTATAGTGATTTTGTGTTACCTTGTCAAGAAGATACTTATTGACATTTATGAGGTCTCCTTCCTTCATACATGAAAAAGCATAAAACAAGTTTTTAATATTATTTTTTAAGAGGAATTCACAAAACTACGCCCTTTCAACTATTCATTCACAAAACTACACATAATTTAATAGTTTTACATATTTACACCCTTTCAAAATTTTAAATGGTTGATTTACCCTTTAAAAAGTTACCAAAATTAAAATATTTTTATTTGGGTTCGCTAATTAGTGTTTAGGGTATAGTATTAAAGGGGTAGAATTGTATGGGTATTGTTTATTTTGATTTAATTTTGAATGTTTAGGTATAGTTTTGAAAATTGACTTTAAAAACGGTGTAGTTCTGTGAAATGCAATTTAAAAATTGTAGTTTTGTAATTGTCCCTTTTTTTAATTCGGGTTTAATAATTATAAATCTAAATACAGATGATGGTTATGTGCTTACCTTGTTCCTCAAGGACTGAATTTCTTGAAGCATAATTTCCATCTACAAATTTTACATACAAACAAATTTAATACATAACATACTAACATAAAATTTCTATACTATAATTATCTACAACACTTCATATACATTATTGATTATTCACTCTCATTAGCATAGTGCTTATACATCAATATGTATATGTGCATTATTGTTTTATTTTATGGGACAATTACAAAACTACACCTTTTGAATTGCATTTCACAAAACTACACAATTTCAAATTCAATTTTCAAAATTACACATAAACAATCAAAATTAAATTCAAATAAATCTTACCCACACAATCCTACCCTTTAATACTATACCCTAAACAGTAATTAGCGAACTCAAATGAAAAAAAAATAATTTTGGTAATTTTTAATGGGTAAATCAACAATTTAAAATTTTGAAAGGGTGTAAATATATAAAAATATTGAATTAGGTGTAGTTTTGTGAAGAAAAAATTGAAAATATATAGTTTTGTAAATTCCTCTTATTTTATTAATGAATGTATATATACCTTAGAAGAACGAATATGAGAAATCCAATACTCAAGATGCTTCTCAAGCAAAACAAGTTCTTCAAGATTCATAGCCTCATCTCCTCCTCCAAACATATACCTAATTAAATGACATTTTATTATATTCATAAATATAATTATATATACGTAAGATTTTTTTATTACCCCATATAAACAACGTAAATAATTAAATTATATATACCTTTTTCCTTTTTGAAGCATCTCAATCTCTTGCGTAAGCGCATTTACCTCATTTTTTGGATCCTGCTAGAAAATTATCTTTCATTTCAATGTTTATATATTATTTGTAAAAAAAACATTGTTTAAAGTCTTTTGAATATGTTGACTTCCAGGAAGTGAAAACATTCACACTTATATATACATTACATACATTTATATATTCTAAAATTGGAATACATATATATGTGTGAATAAAGTAATACTAGTTCAGACTTCATAGTAGTTTAGGGCAAATTTTATCAAAAGAATTGTGCTGATGACCAATAATACAACTTCGTTCCTAAAGGTAAAAATAATTAATGTAAAATATATGAGTGTAGTTGTCTTAAGTCTAAAGCAACTTTTTTACTTTTAACAGTTTTGTTATTTTATTGTTTTTTTTCTTTTCTACTTTACAGTTTCACAATATATAAGAGAATCTAGCTAGGACAATTTATAGGTCCATTGAATGCTTTCTGTAATAACTTATTAATTTTGTGTTGAATCGGAATCAGGTGCTTTACCTAACTTACTTATAATTTTTAATTTTCAAATAAAACACAACGTCGAACAGAGTTTTTGCTTTGCATGTCAACACGTGTTAACAAATATTTAATATATATGATTTTTTATAACATAATAAAAAAATACATTTTTATTGAATTTAGAAAATTATATCATCCCAAAAGAACGAAAAGAAATTAAGTGATTAATAAAATCTATAAGACAATGATCACTAACTAATTATAAAAATAATCAACCTAAAAATGCCATAAAAACTATATAATTCAACAAACAAAACAAATTTGATATATATATATAAGTAAATAATGCAAATGAATAAAAAAAGAGACTTACAAGATTTGGTGGTTGAAGTTGTTCTTGAGCAATAAAAGTAGCAGAAGAAGAACAAAGACCACCACTAGAACACTTCTTGTACTTATCAATTATCCCTTCCATTGTCCTGATTTTTAATCAAATTCACACATATATATAAGCATTTAATTAGTTGCATATAATTATATAAATACAAATTACTTAACACTATAAAAATTATATAATTAAGGGTCTCAATCTCCAACTTTTCATAGCTTACATACCCTTTAGTAGCCAGCTCAAAGAGCTTTCCCTGAGGAGAAAATATCACCACACCAATCTCGGCATCACATAGCACGGAGAGCTCTTTAGCCTTCTTGAGTAAACCGGTTCTTCTCTTACAAAACGTTACTTGTCTATGAACCGGGTTCTCTATCCTTTTCAATTGAATCTTTCCACGAGCCATTATATATCTGTTATGATCTTATAACGTTTTGGATTTTTTTGTGGTTTAAGTTAGTTTTTGGATTTGAACTTAGAAAACGTGGAACAACCTCCCACTAGTTTGAACTAGCTTCGAGGTTAACCACTCTTTAGAAGTCTTTTTTTTTTACTTGGGAGAAAACTTTGAAGTTATGTCTTAAAAGTTAAAACACATGTTAACTTGTTCTCTTTATATGTAATCTCCATTATTATCATATTCTCCCCCACTCACTCTCTACTACTTAAAGTACCTTTTGCTACACACAAGCTTCTTTTTTCTCTTATATATAATAAATATGTTTCTCTTATAAGTATATTATTTTTACATGCGAAAGCTCCATTTTAGACATTGTTTGTTATCTTATGGTTTTGTTACTTTTGTATATATTGTAATAGCCCTTTTCGTTGCTTCTAGCTTGTATAAAATTAATTCCTAAGTTATATATGATTAATTTGAGTTACATTTGATGTTGTTGGAACTCAAATTTTAATATGATATATTTGTAAAGTTTATGTCATAACTTTGAATAATCATATGTTAATATTAAGTTAATGTGAATAAGAAATGTGGTGGTAAAATGTATTGGATCTTAAGTTTGGGCTTAAGAACCTTGGGCTATTTCAAATATAAGACAAAGTTGGTCCATATGGAAATGAAACCAAGTGCATTTGTCCCACATTGGAAGTGGAGAACATTTTTCACTAGCATATATAGTGAAAGACACATTATCAAGTTCAATAGGCTTGGGTACATGACGATGCATGTGAGAGACGATGGATTGCCCTCGCGGGCGCGCGCCGCCGCCGCCGGCTCTTGGGCTCTTGGGAATATCAGGCCCGTCAAAGATTATTCTTTTTGGAGAAAGTTTGTAATTAACATTTTGGTTTAATACAACAATTTCGGTTTCAATTCAATTTGAAATCACTTAACCGAACCGATATTTAAATCGAACGATTTCGGAATATTCTCCGAATATGCCAAAGAATATGCTTCCCGAGATCTCAGCGCCGCCTGATATCTCGCAACTGCTCGGCTTGCGCTGCAAGTTTGACTTGCGCAGAAAGTCTTCCTCGCCTATATAAGGAGACCTCTCCTTTCTCAATTTCTCACGTTCTGAAACACAGAGAAAAAACACAAACAAAATTCACAAAACAAACACCAACGCGTTTCTTCCATAGTAAATCTCGAGAGTATCGTAGGGTTTAGTGTTCGTCGATTCTGATCTTGAGTGTTGCAAATCAGAATATCACAGCTTTATCCTGGGATTCTTGATCGATTATACCGTCACACTACGGGCGATCTTTAGAATTAAGGAGAGAGTTTAACTCGACTCTGTGAAAAGTTTTACAAAATCGTTTTTCAAAACCGTTCTTATTTTCGGATTTCATCAAAACTTTTTACAACTTTTAAAGCGAATTTCAATTCGATTTTAGCATTCCTACAGATGTGACATATGACCTGATATGCACTAACTTGATACAAAATAGCTGTTTGATTTAAACAATCCCCCCAAAAAAATATTTAAAAGTTTGATTTTACTATAATAGCGGTTCGAAGAAACCCTAATTATAAAAGAGGAATTCACAAAACTACACCCTTTCAACTCATCCTTCACAAAACTTCACCTAATTTATTTTTTTCACAAAACTACATCCTTTCAAAATTTTAAAAGCTTGATTTACCCTTTTAAAAATTACCAAAATTAAAATCTTTTTATTTGGGTTCGCTAATTAGTGTTTATGGTATAGTATTAAGGGGTAGGATTGTGTGGGTAGGGTTTATTTAGATTTAGTTTTGAGTGTTTATGTTTAGTTTTGTGAAGTAATTTTGAAATGATGTAGTTTTGTGAAATGTAATTCAAATGGTGTAGTTTTGTAATTCTCCCATTATAAAATTGGGAAGATAGGTTTTTTTGAGTAAAACTGATAAACACTAATTTCCAATATGTCCATGATATGTTTTTTTTGTCTTGCACAAATATAAAAAAAAGGAAAATACATTTTCTACGCAATCAAAGATAACCAAAAACCCATGTAAACAAATTAGGGAAAAACGTCAATTAATTCCCCAAGTTACCAAAATAGGTCATTTTATTCCCCAACTTCATATTAGGCCAATTAATTCCCTAAGTGAAGTTGACCAAGCCAATTTAGACACCGATTTAGTCAACGTTAAAATGAAGTTAACGACGTTATTAACACCATGAATAATTGACTAAATCAGAGTCTAAATTGGTTTGATCAACTTCAATTGAGGAATTATTTGGTCTAATTGGAACTTAGAGAATAAATTGGCTTATTTTGATAACTTCGGGAATAAATTGGTGCTCAATTAAAAATATTTAACATTAACTTTTAAATGATGAATGTTAATTTTCCAATAGATTAAATACACTAAGGTTAGGACTATGAAATTTTAAATGTAGCTATTTGATTCTAAATACAGTAAAACCTCTATAAATTAATAATGATATTAATAAAATTTCATAGTTTTTTTTTTGTCAAACAAAATTTCATAGTTATAACATTATTAATTTATAGAGAATCTACTATATATTGAGAGATTTAAAACAATCAATAATATCATGTCACATCAACGTTCAAAAATTAAAATAGAGAATTACAAAAGTACACTTTTTAAATTACGTTTCACAAAACCACACCATTTAAAATTTATTCACAAAACTACATCTAAACACTAAAAACTAAATGCAAATTAACCCTAATCAAACAACCCTATCCCATTATCATTATACCCTACACATTAATTAGCAAACTCAAATAATATTTTTTAAATTTTGGTGAAGTTTTTTAAGGGAATCAACCTTATTAAATTTTGAAAGAATGTAAAGGGTGTAATTTTCAATTAAAAATTAAAGAATTTATCAATTTTGAAAAGTTATCAAAATATGTCATTTTATTCCCCAAGTTACCAAAATATGTCATTTTATTTCCCAAGTTACCAAAATATGTCATTTTATTCCTCAATTTAGACACTGATTTAGTCAATTGTTCACGGTGTTATTAACGCCGTTAACTTCATTTTAACGTTGACTAAATCGGTGTCTAAATTGGCTTGGTCAACTTCACTTTGGGAATTAATTGGTCTAATGTGAAGTTGGAGAATAAAATGACCTATTTTAATAACTCGGGAAATTAATTGACGTTTTTCCCAAACAAATTATTAAGGAAATTAGTGTATTTAAAACTAGAATGTTATATTATTTCCCTTTAGTTTTCTTTCGGCTTTGTCCCATTTTTTCACTTCAACTTCATATCACATTCACACACACGCCCTAAGTTTATCTTCTTCTTTTTTAATTAAAAACCTGAGTTTATATTTGTACACACCAAATCATATAGGAAAAACATATCAGCGGGAGAAAAACAATAATTAAAGACAGTGATAAAAAAAATTACTTCAATATTCATATGATAATTTTTTCCCCCTTTGAATACTAGTTATAGAGTGACCCATATATATCTTTTATTTTTTATAAATTAATTCTATATGCTTCTCACGTTTTGTCGACGTGGACTTTTAACCCATTTGGTTTTTTTTTGTTAAAATATCTTAACTCATTTGTTAACCACTAAACAAAAACTAAATGATGGTCACTAAGTATGATTAGACAAATTATAAAGCGGTTATCATGTGCATCTTGTCATGGTATAGAACTAATGACCTGCCCATGTTAGGTTCCAATGCACCTTTTTTGTTAATGAATGAAATATTCATACCTTTTTTGTTAATGTAAATGAAAAATATTCATACCTAGGTTCTAATTTGTTTTTATTTTTTTAGAACTAGTATTAAGCTATTTGTTAATACATAATAACATGGTATAAACTAAAAAAAAAAAAAAAAAAAAAAAAAAAAAAAAAAAAAACTATAAAGCATCATTTTCGACCAAGTGGGACTTGGCATAGTGGTTGAGTCTCCTTTAGGGGAGTTCAAGGTCACTAGTTCAAACCACTTGGGAGGAGTGATTTACGCCTTTAATGTGGTATTATCAACGGTCGATTTCAGGACCGGAGGAGATTAACGACGAAGGTCCGAACTCCTACGGTTTATCAAAAAAAAAAAAAAAAAAAAAAAAAAAAACTATAAAGCATCATTTTCAACGAGAATCATATTATTAATTAAATAGGATGATAACTCTTATATATAGACATAAATGATAAATATATATAATATTTTCATTCGCCTTACAGTATATATTAAGATATATATATACATATATATATAAATGGTGCCCAAACAAAGTTCTTAAATATTTCCTGATCATATATACGTATAACGTATTTAGGGCACTATACATAATTATTTCAATACTCCTAAAGTAGAAAACTACACTCTAAGATAATTAAAAGTTATTATCTTAACTTTATACTAATATTTAACTTAAACAATCTATTTATGGGAAAGCTGGAGAAAGAGGAAACGTGTCTCTATATGAGGAGGTTGATTATGAACTAATGGCTCAGGCTAAGTAAGTAAATTAAATAATTAAGTATCGTTTATCAAATCAAAATGCAAAAAAAAAACTCAAAAAGTGTGTGATCGATCTGTTGCTTCTTTTGCATCGCATCTTTGCTCTAATTGGCTCTCAATATCGTATCTATGATTGACACATGTTTTTGTTTTTCTTGTCTTTTAGAAGCACTTAGACCATCTTCAACAGAGAAACCCACAAAATTTATTAACTATTCATTGGACTCATGAACAGTTGGTTTTAAAAAAAAAAAAAAAAAAATAATTAAAAACGCATCAATCATGAATCGCCACGTATCCAAAGGATCCACTAAATAATTAAGATCTGGATCTTAAATAGGAAATATAAGATCCATATCTTAACTATTTAATGGGGTCCCACCTGCTAAGATCTCGTTAAGAAACACCAATGGATGTGCTCTAAAGCTTCTTTTGATTCTCCACTTCCTAATTTTTTTATTTTATTTTTAATTTGTATATTTATATCCTAATGCTTGCTTTTAATTTAAGCTTTTGTATGTATCAATGCGATCTGTGATAGTGGTTTTCTTGAGATAACTTAAATATATACATTATATATAATATTATTAGATATTCGAACCAATTATTTCTTCGAATATATGGATCTTATAATAATTAAAACAGATTTTTGAATATTGGAGATCCAAACTCGTAGAAATAAGCGACTCTCTAGCATATTCAAAACCTAGTAGAAACAATATTTCGAATTAGCCTGTGTGTTTATTAGACGGTCGAAAAATTATATACTTAAATCAATGATATGGTGATTAATTTTAGTTCAATGTTTAAGTCGGAGACTATTAGGAATAACAATTAAATATATATATATATATATTTAAAGCCTTAAAAGAAACGAAAAAGAGTAAATACATCTAAGATATTATAAATATCTAAATGTACAAGAAGCACTAATTAAGCTTATATGTTCCCATCGACATTGAATCTTTAAAAGAAAGTATTAGATGCCTTCGTATAATATTTAAGGTTGCCTTTTAAACATATTTGAAATTTAGTGTTAAATAAACATATTTAATAAAGAAAAATATCTAAACTTTTTGATCATACTCCATGTTTTTAATAAGATAGAGAATAAAAAAGAAATTATTGTGCGAAAATTATAACATGTTTAATAAAGAATAAAAACAAATGAGTGTTTAGTGTCTACATGCATTTAGTTAAGAAAACGACCAAGCCATTTCACAAACTTGTATCTGTCTCCAATAAAGTTTTATTCTTAATAAGTGAATTTTGACCACAAACGATATTGGTCAGCCATTAGGGTTTCATGTTATGTTTTTTTAGTATTTTTCTAAGAATAAAATTATTGAGATTTGAGAATTAAAATCTTTTTTAATTTTACATTTCTTTTATAATTACAATATCTTGAAGACTTGAACTTCGAACAAAAGTTTCCCACTTCATCTTAAATTTTTATTTTAATAACAACGTCAATCAAATTTAAAACAATTGAGAATATAACTGTGGATCAATTTCAATAGGTCAGCAATAAGTTTGGTAGATGCTAATATATGATTGTTAATCTGAACATTATCCCTAATTAAGCACTATTTAAAAAATAGTATTCTTAATTAGGACAACAAATCACATAAATCAGTCTACCATTGATTCAATAATTAGTCTTTTCAATAACATATATTTTTAACAATATATATACATATATATATATATAACGATATGAATATGAATGGTGTTACAAAGACAAAACTATCACAAATTAATAAACTATATATATAATTTGAAAAATTAAATATTGGAAATAGAACCTCATACATGACCTTTAATCTTTTGTTTGTTTTTTCAATTCTAATATTACTTTTTATTCAGCATGTATATGAAACTCTATATAGATTTAAATCATATTTTATAGTATCTTTATATATATGTGATATATGAACCCCCATAGTTCTTTATATTACTTCTTATGAATGGATAAATATGAAGCTTTAAATTAATTAATATATAATCTTCGTTAGTGCCATAGTTATTGGTAATGATGCGAATGGGATGTAGTGGTAATCATGCACAATATGATTTTCCCAGCTTATAGAATAATCCGTACACCAAGTTGAAATTAAAAAGAGAAATTCACAAAACTACACCCTTTCAACTCTCTCTTCACAAAACTATACCTAATTCAATATTTTTACAAATTTACACCCTTTCAAAATTTTAAAAGTTTGATTTACCCTTTAAAAAATTACCAAAATTAAAATATTTTCATTTGGGTTCGCTAGTTAGTGTTTAAGGTATAGTATTAAGAGGGTAGGATTGTGTGGGTAAGGTTTATTTGGATTTAATTTTGAGTGTTTAGGTGTAGTTTTGTGAAGTAATTTTGAAATGATGTAGTTTTGTGAAATGTAATTCAAATGGTGTAGTTTTATAATTCTCCCAATTAAAAAACTACAAGCTTGAGATATATGCACACACAATGATTTTTTATTCCATTCTATTTTATTTAAAAATTGTTATATGATTCCAACACTAATATTTTGGGACATATGCCTTATTTGGGAAAAACTATAATTCAAATATTGGTCTTCTTTTCCCACATAATCATAATACTTACTTTATGCAACTAAATTTGGAGATCATGATACATTTTGATTTAATAAACCTAATACTAAAAGGCTATAAAGTTAGCCTTACAAAAAAGGCTATAAAGTTAAAGCCCAATCACATTTGATTGGCCTAAGTTTCATGCCTAGGTCCATGACTAAGTTATTAATTTAGACTTCATTTTTCATCTAGTCTTTTTAATTGTATAAACTAGGATTTAACCCGTGGTACACCACGGGTTTATGTTTTTTATAAATAATTTTATATATATACAGTTAATTTAGAAGTTTGTAATATTTTTTCTGATTTTGTAAAATAAATAAAAATATTCGGAATTTCTAAAGAAGTATTTTGTTCTTTTATTGTTTATGCAAATAAATATAGAGAAATTCACAAAACTACACCCTTTCAATCATTCCTTCACAAAACTACACCTAATTCAATATTTTCACAAATTTACACCCTTTCAAAATTTTAAAAGCTTGATTTACCCTTTTCAAAATTACCAAAATTAAAATATTTTCATTTGTGTTCGCTAATTAGTGTTTAGAAATAGTATTAAGGGGTATGATTGTGTGGATAGAGTTTATTTGAATTTAATTTTGAGTGTTTAGGTGTAGTTTTGTGAAATATTTTTGAAACGGTGTAGTTTTGTGAAATGTAATTCAAATGGTGTTGTTTTGTGATTCTCCCATAAATATATAATCATAATTATATTTTATATAGCAAAATCTTAATATAATTTGTAAGTGTGTTTATTCCAAACTATTATAAACTATAAAAATTAGGGATGGGCAAAACTTCCGGATCCGAAATACCGAACCCAAACCAAACCGAAATCCCCAAATCAATACCGATTTTAAAAACAAATAACTCGAATGTATAGGGAAATTTACTACCATAATATCCGAAATCGAATCTGAACCGAACTCAATTTTGTAGAACTAAACTAAACTACTCTAACTACCCAAAAATTATTTAAAATAATAATAGTTATAATTATATTTGAAGTACATAATTGGAACCAAACCGAAATTAAAGAACCGAAACCGTTCCGAAATAAATAACCCGAACGAATTGAGAAATTTACTACCCGAAAACTCGAAGCCAAAACAAATTTCTAGATTTGAACCCGAATTACCCGAAATTTGTTTATGATAAAGTTTAATCATTATTTTCAAACTTCTTGTCATTTATCTAGAATTTTTCTAGAAACTGAACCCGTTAATAAATAATTGTTATGCTAGTGTTAATTGATTTAAACAAACTTTATCTATGTTCAATATAGATGTTTATTAACATCTAAAATATTAATATAAATAGAAAATTATAATATGGACAATGATTATATATAAAAACTAAACTATATACTTTTTAAAATATATATATATATATATATATTCTGAAATTTTTTATAGACCTCCGTAAGAAAAATAAAAAGATTATATCAAAAATATCATAAATATGAAATTAGTGGTTGATTTTATGTTAAAATCGGTTTTATTGTTTTTGTTGATATTTAAGTCAATTTTAAAAAAGTATATATATAGAATGAGATATGTTTGTGTGTAAGTTTCTTATAACTCTTTAAGTGAGTTTAAAACCAATGACATAGTATGTAGTTAAGTTAGTTTTTTTGGAAAAGTTCAAAAAAGTACTTCAAAAATAATAATATATATATTTATTATATATTTCGTATAGCAAAAATTTAATATAATTTATAAGTTGATTAGACCAATAATTTATTATTTATTATATTTAGGATTCGAAAATACCCGAATTCAAAATACAAACCGAATCAAAATACACAAATCATATTATGCGATTTACCCAAATTTATTTAAAATTATAATTATTTTGATTATATATATAAATAATTGTTGTAAACATATTCTAAATATGTAATATAAGATTTAAATTTTAGTAGAATTGCAATTTCTTCTTTTTTGTTTAAAATCGAATCGGAAATCAAACTCGTTAACAAACTATTTTGTTTTTTATTGTTTGATATTTTTAACAAAAAAAAATTTCAAATCGTTTTTAAATTCTTAATAATATTAATTAAACCTGTTTGTTTTGATTTAAATAAAATTTTAATGATAGTTTTTATAAAAAAAACTATGTAATAATGTATTTATGTGAATTACATATGTTTATTTTGTTTTTCAAATATTTTTTTCATAATTTCTTTAATATTTTTTATTTATTTTTGGAGAGAATTATAATATTTCCTTATTTGATTTTTCGTAATTAAATGTTCAAAAATATTTCCTTTTATGCCCAATGGCATAATGTGTAATTTAGTGTGATTTTTTGGAAAATTTCAAATTAGTACTTCAAAAATACTAATATAGATTTAATTATACCACCCTTTTCAATTTAGAACATGGGATGCTAATTTGTACAATTTGCATTTTTCAAGAGAAAATAAATGTTAATGCACTTTATTTGGTGTATGTGAGGATTTGCTTTCGGCTCTATTTGGTTGGAGAATTGAGTAGGAATCAATATGTCTAATGTTTTTGTAGCAAGATTTTTAGTTGTGGTCCAAAGTGAAAAAATGGTTTCATATTAAATTCATCAAAATTTAAAATAGATCCAAAACTTACAGCAATCTTAAACTGTAATTTTACAGTGTAAATTGTAAAATGTGAAAGTTTTCTTTTAATTTTCACTTTATAACTTTCCAATAAACTCTTAATAGTTTTTTTAAATCAGTTGGACCAAAAAAATAAATCTATATATATGAAAAATTACCACTACACTAGTTTTACGTATTAAGCTTAGAATATCTCATCGAAAATATTCTGTTATTAACCTTTTTTATCAAAATAAGATCAAACTATTATGAAGTAATTTTAAATGACATTATAGAAAGTATGTTTTAGTAAGTATATATTCTATTTTCTCAAATATTCAAACAGTTATGTAATTCCTATTTTGAAAATCATTAAAATGATTTTACTTACTATCTCCATATATTAAACATGAGTTTTGGTTCCATAAGTTTTTGTGTAAATTTAAACATATAATAGAGAAAGCCAAAAAATTTTAAAAATAGAGAAAGCAAACTTATTTTTTTCGGGGAAGTGGCATTGGTATAGTGGCAGTCATAAGTCCACATGAGACAGGTAACACCACCCCACCCGGAATCGATTCTCAGCGCATACGTTTGTGTAGGATTGATTATTGGATCGTAGCGCATACGTTTGTGTAGGATTGATTATTGGATCGTTCATCTGTGACCCAAATGTTGAAGGAAAAAAAACTTGTTTTTCTTCTCAAACTCTTCGCAACAGTTGACACACATTTATGGAGATAATAGTAGTTTTCTCAATTATGAGCAAAAATTATGTCAATTTTTAGGAGAGTAACGTATAACTAATAAATGATATAGGAAAAATAGTGCATAGGAACGTGGCTAACACAACCTAAAAAGAGACTCTAGTACACACAGATGTCAGGTACTTAATAAACATACTTGTTTGGTGTAAAATCATTACAAAAACTCACTATGATTCGTTTTGGTTGCGTTATTTCAAAATTGTCCCACCATTTCTGCATAGTCACAATCTCATTATAGTGTTTATTCAAAAACTCGACGTCGACGCTTTTTTTCTTTTCTAAAATGATTCGAATATGTGTAGAAAATTTAGATATTTTAATTCGTGATATATTTGTATGTTGCTATAGTTACAAGTAATACGGGTAAGACAACTTTTTATTAACTAAGATAATTATGCTAATTAACTAAAATGAGTTATTATTCGTCGGTGATATTATTTATTGCCTTTGGATTCAACCTAAGACTTTTGGCACGTAACTAATCGGTCACCATTTTATGCAGTCTCGTTCATAAGAAATAAGAATCATTGTCCCATGCAACTAACTTAATTCTTATACTTCAACACGATGGACACATTTTAAAATTACTAACAATAATATTATTGTTATTTTAATATATGTGTAAAACCTAAGTGTATTTGCTTCTTTATCAAACTTGTATGTTATTATCGATATTTGATTTTTTTTATAAATTACAATAACGATCAAATCTTAGGATAATCATCTTAGATGTGCATAAACTATACTATTTGATCATACTTGTTAAATTATTAGAAGGTCTAAATAATTTTCCTCTTTAAGTACATGGGATTTGAATTCGTGAATTTAATAGTACCGAAACAATAAAATTGAAAAAAACTTAATGGTGCATATAAATTATTTTATTTATATAAGCTCTTGGATTTCTTTTTTAGAATAAATAAAAGACTTTCCTATTAAATAATAATGATATATATTGAAAATAATAACATATGGACCACTTTTGGCTATAAAAATCAAGGGCCTCTATTTCCCAAGAACAACAAGAAGCAAAGAAGATAAAAAAAACTTTCTAATAAAAACACTTACAAGAGATATAAAAAATGGCCAAGGAATATTCGACACGTGTCCTCAGGCTTCTAATGGTGGTCTTGTTAATGGCCGTGGCAGTGAACCTTCTGTTCACCGTAGAGGCACAGAACAAGAAGAAACCAATTAGAAGAGATGTTCATGTAGTGAAAGGTCTCTCATGGAACTTTTATCAGAGAACATGTCCCAAAGTAGAAAAAATCATCAAAAAAGAGCTCAAGAAAGTCTTCAAGAGAGATATTGGTTTAGCCGCAGCTATACTTCGTATACATTTTCATGACTGCTTCGTCCAGGTTTAATCCTTTCTTTTTTTATGTTTTGTATTAAAAATTTAAAATCTATAAATTAAAGAAACATAAAAAAATTGGAATGTTCTTTTTTAAGCTTACTCTAAGTAGATTAACATATTTTTTTATCATTAGTTAGTAACAAAATATCGTGTTGTGTGTCCGAAAAATAGGAGATGAAAGTGAAATTCGTATTAGGTTTGATTAGTGTTATTTTATATTAAATGTTCTCGCGTACTAAAATTATTTCGACCAAAATAGCCTAAAGAAAGTCATAAGATTGCTCCTTGTTGCTATTTTATTATTTATTTTTTCTTGTTTTTACAAATAAAACGTTTTTGTTTTGTTTGAATTCTCTTTGTATAATCTTTTGGTACAACTTTTTTTCGTGCTAATAAAATTAACCGTGATAAAAAAATCCCGTAATCTCCGTTATAGTACATTTAAAATAGAAATCACTTTTGCATAGACTATATAATAGTTTTGATAATACTACAATTTTGATGATTTTTTTCTTCCAACAATAATTTCGATGTACATACATGCATAAGGATAGACTTCAATTATAGCATGACTTATCACAATAATACTATTCACCCGTTTTTTCATGAATTTAGTTGAGTATCATTTAATGAGAATTAATTGAGTCTCCGTATGATTTTTTAAAAATTTATTAAGAGAATTAATAAAAAGAAAATAAAAAAAACATATATAGGGATGTGAAGCGTCGGTGTTGTTAGAAGGATCAGCGAGTGGACCAGGAGAACAATCATCGATACCGAACCTGACATTAAGACAAGCAGCCTTTGTAGTAATAAATAACTTACGAGCTCGAGTCCATAAGAAGTGTGGTCGAGTCGTCTCTTGCTCTGATATCCTCGCTCTCGCCGCACGTGACTCCGTTGTCCTAGTAATTAACCAACTCCTTCTGTTTTATTATATCTTTTATTTATAATCTATTACCATATCCATATACATGTCTTCCGTTTTTTTTGTAACAAAATTTTACGAAAGAGGTATTTGAAAGGGAGAATTACAAAACTACACATTTTGAATTACATGTCACAAAACTACACCATTTAAAAATTTCTTCACAAAATTAACTACATCTAAACACTAAAAATTAAACTCTAACTAAGTCTACCCACACAATCCTACCCCATTTGCACTAAACCCTAAACACTAATTAGCGAACCCAAATGAAAAATTTTAATTTTGGTAAATTTTGAAAGGGTAAATCAACCATTTAAAATTTTAAAAGGGTGTAAATATTAGAAAAAATTGAATTACGTAGAGTTTTATAAAAAAAGAGATAAAATTGTGTAGTTTTGTGATTCCTCTATTTGAAATGGTTTTTGTTTATTTCATTATCCTATTATTTTAGTCGTTTAAATATATTTTAAGTATCAATTAATAAAAAATGTTGTTTATTTCTTTATCCTATTATTTTAGTCGTCTAAATTAACGATTACAAACAATGATTTAATATGTGTTTATTTGAAAAAAATTCTTTGTCAATGTAGTCAGGAGGGCCGGATTATGCCGTGCCACTAGGCCGACGCGACTCACTAGCATTCGCGAGCCAAAGCACCACACTAGCTAACTTACCACCACCATTCGCCAACGCTAGCCAGCTCATTGACGATTTCGCCAACAGAAACCTAAACATAACCGACCTAGTCGCACTATCCGGTGGTCACACCATCGGTATAGCTCATTGTCCTTCTTTCACAAGCCGTCTCTACCCTAACCAAGACCCCACCATGAACCAATTCTTCGCCAACAGCCTCAAACGCACTTGCCCCACCGCGAACTCGAGCAACACGCAAGTCAACGACATAAGAAGCCCCGACATTTTCGACAACAAGTACTATGTTGATCTCATGAACCGACAAGGGCTTTTCACTTCGGACCAAGACTTGTTTGTGGACAAAAGGACACGTGGCATTGTGGAGAGTTTCGCGGTTGATCAAGAGATGTTTTTCGATAGTTTCACGGTTGGGATGATCAAGATGGGTCAAATGAGTGTTTTGACGGGTTCACAAGGTGAGATTCGTTCAAATTGTTCGGTGAGAAACGTCGATAGCGGTCTCATGTCTATTTTGGAAGATGGCATAGTCGTCGAGGAAGCTATGTCCATGATCTAGAATAAAAACCATAAGTCTCTTGTCTTGTGTTTTCTTTTAACTTTTGTTTGTTTTAGTTTAAGTACTTGTGGTTTGTGGAATGTTTTAATAAGACTATATGATAAATAAGAGCGTTGCCTTCATTTTAATTAGCTTTGGTTTTGTTAGTTCATATGAACATGTGGTTTGTTGAATGTTTGTGACTATTTTAATATTTTGAAAGTGTTATAAAAATCTTCATATATATATATTCGAGTTTGTTGATTGATTTTTACATGCATGGATGGTATTTAAATTTCATGATCCTACTTTTTAGACATCGCTAAGTATTATAATCAATAAGCAACTTATTAAAACATATAGATAAAACCTTGTTTAAATAGTTATGGGCAGTTTTTGATCGAAAGTTTAGACCAAGATTATTGCTGGCTTTTAAAGAGTTTTAAGCGTGTAGGTCCCACTAAATTGGTAGAGATCGCCTCTTTTCTTCATTTTTTCGGATCCGATTCTTGTATATTTCGCGGGTCCCACTGATAGTTGGCGGCCCCGATCGGTGCTTTATTATTATTATTTTTTTTATTTTTCTAAAAAATAAAAAAGAAAAAAAATATTCCTAAAAATCAGTGCCAACACTTTTACCATTAATCATGCTCTTAGATGCTAATGAAACCCCACGAATAACATTCAACTCCTCCTTCAACCTATCTTTATCTTGATCTTTTAGTATTGATCCCAAGGAGATGGGCACCTTCTTTAAACACCTAGATCTCTTTAGGATGTATTTATACAATTTTGTCTCTTCGTCGCTTCCTCGGTAGTATATCAACTTAAACTTCTCGAGTCTTGATGACAAATATTCCGGATAGGAATAATTCCATGTGTTCTTTGCCTTCAATATAATATTTAATATTGGTAAAAAACATATATATAAATAAATAAATAGAAAGTTAAATACAAATACTCCGTATTTATAAATAGAAATAATTAATAAAAGATGAATTCACAAAAATACACCCTTTCAACATTTCCTTCACAAAACTACATCTAATTTAATATTTTTACATATTTACACATTTTCAAAATTTTAAAAACTTGATTTACCTTTTAAAAAATCACCAAAATTATTTTTTTTTCATTTGGGTTCGCTAATTAGTGTTTAAGCTATAATATTAAGGGGTAAGATTGTGTGAATAAGATTTATTTAGATTTAATTTTGAGTGTTAAATTGTAATTTTGTGAAGTAATTTTGAAATGGTGTAGTTTTATGAAATGTAATTCAAAGGGTGTAGCTTAAAATATTCAAATATTTTGATGATAAGTCATCGATTCACAACTTGATATAATGGTTGACATATCATCGAATAGTTCTCCGTTGACTTTACCAACAAACGCCTCTAAACGCCGTTGATTTTCGCCACTAAATTTCCACGTGTTCATTCCTCATTGGTTGCAACAATAGCGTCTGTCGCGATAACACTTTTTAAAAACACAAATCAGCCTAAAAGCCAACTCTTTTTTTCGTAACACACACGCGACCAAACGCGTTTCTTATTGAATTCATATATTTTTTCTGCGGTTTTTTATTTCAATAATTCTAATTTTTCAATATATAAATTAAATAAATACCCCAGAAAGGTAATTTCGTCGAGTTTCAAACTATCAATTCCCAGATTATTTCTTTCCATTAAAAGATTTTTATTCCATCGTATCTTTTTACTAATTTCTCTACAAATTGAATCTTTTAATATTCTCAAAAATCTCTTTCTAATCTCTATATGGCAATCAAGACTAGTTTAATCCCAAGCTGTTCTTCACCAGAAGATTTAAAACGCGTTTTGCAAACGCTATGTTTAAGCTGGGGAGACGTTGTTGAAGATCTTGAACTTCTTGATATTATTCCTATAAAGGGAGCCATGACTAACCAAGTCTACCAAATTAATTGGCCTTCTTTAAACGACCAAGGCGTTGACCGTAGAGTTCTTGTTCGGATCTATGGAGTTGGCGTTGACCTTTTCTTTAATAGAGAAGATGAGATCAAGACTTTTGAGTGTATGTCTCATCATGGTTATGGTCCTAAGCTTCTTGGTCGGTTCCAAGATGGTCGTCTTGAAGAATTTATTCACGCGAGAGTAAGTTTAATTTTTTAGTCTTCTTTCTCCATTTTCAAGATTAGGATTTTGGAAGGAAAATAATTGAGCAATTTTTAAAAATACCATTAGAATAGTTTTAGGTTAAAGTTTATTGGTGTTTTTAGAGAATTTATCTAGTTTATTGTAAGGATTAAACATTTTTGCTATGTAGTAAGTTTTATTTTAACCTAGCAAACGTTGTTGTTGAAAATCATTTTAAATATAAAATTTGTTACAATTTAGCATTTTTTTATGGTAATCATGAATTATTGAAACTAATATTTTCAATGATACAACTTAGCCACTAGCAAAAAAAAATTTATCAAAGAAAATAAAGGTTAGGATATGGTTTTGTTTATTTTCGCTTAAGCAAGAAACAGAGGATGATAGTGAATAATAGTATAATAGTCTTAAGCTTTATTTAAATTTCAAGAAACCTTCAAAATCAAGAAAAATAGATAGCTAATAGAGATTGTTGTATGACATACATATGGTTTTTGTTTTCGTTTACCAGACTCTTTCTGCAGATGATCTTCGTATAACAGAAACATCCGATTTCATCGCGACAAAACTTAGAGAGTTTCACAAGCTTGACATGCCCGGTCCGAAGAACATTGTCCTTTGGAATAGACTCAAGTACATAAAGAAACATTTATTTATATGTATCTTTATTGATTCACACTAAAATCTCATTTATCCGTATTTTTGAATCAGGACATGGCTTAAAGAGGCCAAGAAGTTAATGTCACTTATAGAGATAGATGAGTTTCGTTTCAAAGCTATGGAAGATGAAATCGATTTCTTGGAAGAGAAGTTGACGCGAGATGATCAAAAGATCGGTTTTTGCCACAATGATCTTCAATATGGTAACATTATGATTGATGAAGAAACCAAAGCTATTACCATTATAGTAAGCTTCTTTTTTAAATGAATATAAAATTTTCGAAAAATGCTCTGTTTTCATCGGTTTTAATTTATGGATTTTTTCGATTTTTTTAGGACTATGAGTATTCGAGTTTCAACCCGGTTGCTTATGACATCGCAAACCATTTCTGCGAAATGGCTGCTAATTACCATACTGACACTCCTCATGTTCTTGACTACACCGTTTATCCAGGTTCATATTTATAAATTAATAACGTTGAGACTATAATATTTTACGGAAAATAACTCGAAAGTTGTTTAGAGTTTGATTATGTGTGTTTGTTTGTGTGTAAATTATGAACAAAACAGGAGAAGAAGAAAGGAGAAGGTTCATTACAACATACCTTGTCTCTCTAGGTTTCTTTTTGTCTTCTTCGCCACTTCAAGAAAAGCTTATCTTTTTCAAGAAACATATTAAACTTTTTGTTATAATCTCAGGAGATGCACCAAGTGATGAAGAAGTGGAGAGGCTAGTGGATGATGTAGAAAGCTACACTTTAGCTAGCCATATCTTTTGGGGCTTATGGGGAATCATCTCGGTTCGATTTCTCTTTCTTTGTCTAAGCTCTTAAAATACTACTAATTAAGTTACAATGTTAAACTTTAGTTGCCTATTTCATGCAATGCAGGGACATGTGAACAAGATTGAATTTGATTACATGGAGTATGCAAGGCAGAGATTTGAACAGTATTGGCTTCGAAAGCCATTGCTTCTTGATTCACCTTGAAAGATGAAGAAATTTCACAATGAAGTTTGTTATACAAATTAAATTTTTAAATGTTTCTGCATTAGATTTATGTGACTATGTTTCTATTTTTACTTTTATATAGAGGTTTGTAAGCTTTCAAAGTTATACACTAGAATACAATATAATAAGTAAAGTTTGTTAAACAATAACAATAAGCACCAGTGGTCTAGTGGTAGAATAGTACCCTGCCACGGTACAGACCCGGGTTCGATTCCCGGCTGGTGCATTTCTTTTTTCAATTATTTTTGTGACATACTTTTTTATTTCTAAACAAAAAGCACACAACTGTCAAAAATACCATTTTACAAGCTTTCAGGCGAAATATGGAATCACAAGTTTTTATGCTACAAAATTATCACCAATTTTTATTTCTAAGATATCACTCTATTTTTCATATAATTTAAATATTATATACAATTAGTTTTAAACCCAAAAAATTAAACTTTAAAACCTCAAAACTAGGCAATACTTTTTTCAAAACTAAATTTTAAACACCAAACAAACTCAAGTGAAAAAATAAAACTTCATAATGTTAAAATGGTATATATGGTCAAAAACATTTTAGTAATGTTTGTAGCCTAAAACTTATGATTGTATTTTTGGTTTGCAAAAAAATGTTAAGGTTTCAAAATTTCCAATTAATATATTTTGAAACTAACAATTTATTAATATCAATACATAAAACTAAATTGATATTAGTTAAAATCAAACATTTTGAAACATTTTTTTTCTATAACATCAAATAAAAACAAATCGAGCGAGTAATAGATATAGATTTAATTAATCCTTGTATAATTTAGGGAGAATTACAAAACTACATCATTTGAATTATATTTCACAAAACTACGTCATTTCAAAAATATTTCACAAAACTACACCTAAACATTCAAAATTAAATCCAAATAAACCTTACCCACACAATCATATCCTCTTAATATTATACCCTAAACACTAATTAGCGAACTCAAATGAAAATATTTTAATTTTTAAAAGGGTAAATCAAACTTTTAAAATTTTAAAAAGGTGTAAATATGTGAAAAATTTAAATTAGGTGTAGTTTTGTGAAGGAGGAGTTAAAAGGGTGTAGTTTTGTGAATTCATCTTTATTTTATTTATTTATTCTTATAAGCTCGATATTATTAGGCAATTGAGCAATTATTCTATTTGTGTGAACCCCTAGCTTACCTACTTTCGCCTTCTTTATTTTTTTCGGAGTTGTATTAAATAAATGCAAGAGAGAATAAATCTAGGTTTCATAATAGTTGATGTTTTAAACATTGATGTTTTAAATTAGTTGATGTTTTCATTTTTCAATGTACAATTAATTGATATTTTGTGTTTTCTAATGATTTAAATTATTAATGATGTGTTTCTATTGATAAATTATTTTTAAATAAGAAGTTACATGATGTTTTTACACATAAAATAACAAAATTAAATGATTTCAAACGTGAGATATATTTAAAACCAAAAAGAAAATTTAAAACCAAAAAAAAACGTGAGATATATTCTTTTAATATTGAAAGAATCGTTTTAGACAAAAAAAACTTAAAATATGATTTAAAGAGATTTCGAAGTTACTTCCACGAAAGAAATTCAAAGGAAAAAAAAAAAATTTCAAAGGAAAGTACGCAGCGCCTCCCATCACCTAATTTCAAAGTCCTTTCATTTGGTTTAGTCTTAATTAATTACGTTTATTTATGACTCAATTGACCAAATAAACACATTTGTTTTTTTTAAAAATTAAGAATATAGCCATAGTTTTGTGAAAAATTAATCAACTATCATATCTATTCACCAACTAATAGTAAAAAAACTAAAATACTCTCAATTTGTTTAAAAGAAAAGAACATATATATATATATATATATATTCTAACAAATGTCAAAAAATAATTAAATAATATACTACTTTTAAATGAAAGAAAATAAAAACTGATTACCCCTTTTTAGTTTATTTAACGCTTTTATGATATTCTAATGAGAAATTCACAAAACTACACCCTTTCAACCCTTTCTTCATAAAACTATACCTAATTCAATATTTTCACAAATTTACACCCTTTCAAAATTTTAAAAGCTTAATTTAGCCTTTTAAAAATTACCAAAATTATAATCTTTTTTATTTGGGTTCGCTAATTAGTGTTTAGGGTATAGTATTAAGAGGGTAGGATTTTTTGGGTAGAGTTTATTTGGATTTAATTTTGAGTGTTTAGGTGTAGTTTTGTGAAGTATTTTGGAAATGGTGTAGTTTTGTGAAATGTAATTCAAATGGTGTAGTTTTATAATTCTCCCTAGTCCTGGGCATATTAACATGAACATGAACCTATAGACCCGAACCTGGACCCGAACTTGTAAGAACCGAACCTGAACCCGAACCGAAATTAGAGGTGGAACCTGTTGGGTATGTTTTGACCATACCCGTGGGTACAGGTTCGGGTCCGGGTAAGAACATGTACCCGAAGAGGAACATGTTACTTAATAAAAGACAAGATTCAAGAGTACAAGACATTTCATATTTTGTAACTTTGAGTTTGAACTTTGCATTTTGAATTTGATGTTTACTTTGTTTTTCACTTTGAAATTTGAACTTTGAACTTTGGTTTTTGTTTTTGAATAAACTCTATTAGACAATCTTTTTAAATTCATGTTTTTTACAATTTTGGGTAAAAATCACTAGTAAAAAAATTGCCCATACCCACGAAAAAGCCACGAAAATTTTCGTGGGTATAGGGCAAAAACCACGAAATGCCACGAAAAACCACGATGAACAGTAATAGACTACCCACGAAAAATTTCGTGGCTTTTTCGTGGCTTTTTCGTGCTACCCACGAATTACCCACGAAAATTTTCGTGGTACTGTGAAACCCACGATTACCCACGGAAATTTTCGTGGCTTTTTTAAGTACCCACGAAAATTTTTGTGGGTACTTCGTCTTCTTCCCAGACCTAATTTCCGCCGCACACAATATTTTCCTTTGGTTTTTTTGACGATTTCCGGCGATTTGAGGCGAAATTCCAGCGATTTTAGGCGAAAAATGTGCTATTTCTTTAGGTTAACTTATATATATGTATATTTGGTTGTTTAAATTTTGATTGTTGTTGAATTATCATAATTGTTGTTTGATTTTGTTGTTTGCTATAGATCTTGTTGTTGTTTGATTTTGTTGTTGATTATATTGTTCTTGTTGTTTGATTGTTGTTGTTGTTTGATTTTGTTGTTTGATCTAGATCTTGTTGTTGTTTGATTTTGTTGTTGTTTGATTTTGTCGTTGATTATCATAATTGTTGTTTGATTTTGTTGTTGATTATATTGTTAATGACATAAACAATTATAAGGTCATTCATAGTTATAAGGTCATAAACAATTTAAACTAAAAATTATACAATTGTAACAATTTTCTCCATTACAAATCTTAGGGATTTTGTCTTTCTATAATTGTTTATTTTACTTAAACTTTCTATTGTCTTTGTAATGAATTTGATATAAATTTTAAAACACTAATCATATGTGACAAAATATGTGAATTTCACTTAAAATATGTGATTTTTACTTAAGATATCTTTGTTTAATTCACTTAATATATGTGAATTTTAAAACACTAAATTGAAAATATGTTTCCTTGATTAGTGTTCTAAAATTTGTGATGCCATCTTTTTTTACTTAAATTTATGTTTGTATTAATATTTGATTGTTAGGTTCTATTTGTAGTTATGTCTTCGTCTAGGGGTACACAATCTCGTTATAGTAGGCCGCAGTTGGGTCTCCCCCAATCTCGTTCTTGAAGCTAGAAGCTCGGCGGGACCGGGTCAAGTCCCGCAGGACCCAGAAGACCTGAGTCAAGGCACGCTAGACACGACTCCAGTGCCGCAAGGCCCGATCCAGCTCGAGGAGTTCAATAAAACCCACTTGAACTCGCTTGGGAATTTTGATTATAACTATTAGTTTTTTGTATTTTGCAACAATTTTTTTTTATTTATATAACTTTGAATTTTGTTAAACTATTTGCTTTGCGATTTTAATTATAAAATATTATTGTCTTTCTAATTTGGTTTTAATTTTAATTTTTAAAATTTATAATTTCGTAAATTGGATTATTATTTTTTAAAAAAAAATTTCAGCCTACCCACGGAAATTTTCGTGGGTTTTCCGTGGTTTGCCGAGTACCCAAAAAACCCACGAAAATTTTCGTGGGTACCTTACCCACGAAAACCCACGAAAATTTCTACCCACGACGCTATACCCACGAAAATTTTTCGTGGGTTTTCGCGGGTTACCCACGAAAAAATAGGCTAAAAACCCACGAAAATTTTCGTGGGTATTTTGTTTTTTTTTACTAGTGAATACCCGAAACATGTACCCGAAACCTGTACCCGAAAGAAACCTGTAAAAATTCGGGTATTTTGGGTAGAACCTGGACCCGAACCTGTACCGATAGGACCCGAACCTGTACCCGACCCAAAACATTACAGATACTTAAATCGGTCCAATTTATGTATACCCGTTGGAACCTGTACCCATTAGGACCCGAACTTGGAACCGAACCGAATACCCGTATACCCAGGCCTAAATTTCTCCCTATTCTAATTTAACTACAATTTCAGAGAAAAAACATATATTTATCAAATATGTTGAAGGATACTATGGACGTTAAATGGGTTCATGACTTCAAGTCCCGTTAAAAGCAAGATTTTAATATTAATAAGAACCCTATCTACATGTAAATTATTTAAGCAATCTCATTGGTAAATTTCTAAAAAGAGTATCTACTTAATAAAATATTTTTATTATAATTTGAATAATTCACAAAACTATATTTTTCAATTTTTTCTTTACAAAACTATACATAATTCGATATTTTTACATATTTACATCTTTTCCAAATTTTAAATAATTATTTTACTATGACTCCATTAGTTATATTTATTTTATTTCTTATCATTAATTAAAATAATTAAAATTATATGAAATTATTGGTATTTTTCGTGGGTGATGTTTGGAGACTTTATTAAAAAAATATTCTCTCCATTTTTTAATATAGGATTTTCTAGTTTTTCAGATATAATAAACAAACATATAAAAATATATTATTTTTTATAATTTATAAATAAACATATAAAAATAAACAACTCTAAACCAATAACTAAAGTGTGAATTTAATACTCATTAATCTCTTTTCACGTTGGAGTATTATATTGATTTCCTTTATAACATCTTTAATTATTTCGGCACATTCACAACATGTTTCTAATTTAATTCATAAATCTTTCTGGTTTTCTTTTTTAATTCTAATAATTATATATATAAATAGAAGGATGAATACCCCTGAAACATAACTTCGTCGAGTTTAAAACTATCAATTCTCAGATAATTCCTTTCCATAAAAAGATTTATATTCCATCAAATATTTTTCGTGTGTTTTACTAATTTCCCTAAAAAGATAGCTAATAGAGATTTTGTTGGTTTTGTTTTCGGTTTACTAGACTCTTTCTGCATATGATCTACGTATACCAGAGACATCCGATCTCATCGCTGCGAAGCTACGAGAGTTTCACAAGTTTGACATGCCCGGTCCCAAGAAAATTGTTCTTTGGAAAAGACTCAAGTACATAAAGACACATTTCATTATATGTATCTTCAAAGGGTCAATGCTAAATCTCTTTTATCGTGGTTTTTTTTTCTTCTTCTTCCAGGAAATGGCTTAAAGAGACCAAGAAGTTATTGTCACTTTCAGAGATCGATGAGTTTCGTTTGGAAGCTATGGAAGATGAAATCGATTTCTTGGAAGAGAAGTTAACTCGAGATGATCAAGAGATTGGTTTTTGTCACCATGATCTTCAACATGGTAACATTATGATTGATGAAGAAACCAAAGCTATTACTATCATAGTAAGCTTCTTTTTTTTAATGAATATAAACGAAATTGTTAATGTTTTAATCTGTTTTAATGTATGGTTTTTTTATTTTTATTTTTAGGACTATGAGTATTCGAATTTCAACCCGGTTGCTTATGACATTGCGAACCACTTCTGCGAAATGGCTGCTAATTACCATTCGGACACTCCTCATGTTCTTGACTATACTCTATATCCAGGCAATAAACATTTGTTTACTACAGTAAAACTTCTATTCCCCGCTCTTGGTCTAGTGGTTTCCACTTGTGTGGAGGAGTCGCCCTGTTGGTCTAGGCCAGGGATCGATTCCCCGCGAATGCGAAATTGTTAGATTATTCACTTGGCCACATGGATATGGGCCCTTGCTTTCGGCCCATTTGAATACCCGGAGAGAGAGTCTATCCGTGGGCTGCACCTCCCCTTGGGATTAGTCTGGACCCTTCCATAGGTCCGGGATACCCAGGTTAACCAAAAAAAAAAAAAAAAAAAAAAAACTTCTATAAATTAATAACGTTGTGACTACGATGTTTTACTGAACATAACTCAAAGTAGTGTAAAGTTTGATTATGTGTGCTTATTTGTGTGTGAATGATGAACAAAACAGGAGAAGAAGAAAGGAGAAGGTTCATTACAACATACCTTGTCTCTACAGGTTTCTTTTTGTCTTCTTCACCACTTCAAGAAAAGCTTATCTTTTTTCAAGAAACATATCAAATTATATATGTTATAATCTCAGGAAATGCAACAAGTGATGAAGAAGTGGAGAGGCTATTGAATGATGTAGAAGGCTATACTTTAGTTAGCCATATCTTTTGGGGCTTATGCGAAATCATCTCAGTTCGGTTTCTCTTTCTTTGTCTAAGATCTTAAAGATACTAATTTTTTAAGTATATAATGTTGTAACTTTGTAGTAAATATTAAATGTGTCTTTGATGCAAAGCAGGGGCATGTGAAAAAGATTGAGTTTGATTACATGGAGTATTCAAGGCAGAGATTTGAACAATATTGGCTTAAAAAGCCATTGCTTCTTGATTTACCTTGAAGAAGATTCACAATGAAATTTGATACACACATTAAATTTTCAAATGTTTATGCAATAGAGTTGGGAGACTATGTTGTTATTATTGTTACTTTTCATTTAGTTTGTAAATTTTCAAAGTAATTCACATGAAATCAGTAAAAGTTGAAGTTTGTTAGACCATCTTTATCGGCTTAACCCTGTGGGACCCGCATAATTATTAAGCACCAAAGCTAAGAGGATGATAATCGGCTTTTTTGTACAATAATTATGATTGTATGTTTTGTTTACAAACTCTAAGAATATTTTTGGGGTATTTTAAATAATTACTCTTAAGAATAATCAAGAATGTAATTTGACTTCATTTCATCATATATCAAACTAAATATACAACCATATAAAACACAAGAAAATAAAAAGAACTATAAGAATGTGATAACATATATCAGTGTAATGCATCAGTAACGACATGAGATTAATAAAAAAAACCTATCCGTTGTAAAGAGACCAATACTTCATATGCAAAAATACCAAACAAATACAAAACAAACACACACAAGCAACCAAATCTCTTTTTTAAACAATGACAGCCACAAGCCCCTCGTCTTAGATCTCCGCGTCCGTAAAAGTCAAAGCTCGTTGTAACTTCCTCGCGGAAAAAACCTCGACGTCAACCACGTATATCGCCGTGACAGGACGATGATCCGAGAATCTATGTTCCGTCCTTCGATAATGAACCAATTTCATTCCTTTCCCGTATGATAGTACACGGTCGCACCAAGCAGGCGTTCTCCGCACTCCCTTTGCGTCGCTTCCCGTGTATTCGTCGGAATCCGTTTGGTACTTATATGTTGGCGGAAAATGTAGTGTCCCTTCTGACCATCCGTCGAACGCTCGACCTTTCTTGTATTCTTTTATCAACTGCGTACACAACGGTTAAATCATTAGAGAAATTCCTTAAAATACCATATAAAAATGTTTTTTATTACCTGGTCGTGTTCGAGTAATTGGGACCATTCTTTCTTGGAGATAAGGTCTCTAGTTTTCTCGTACGATAAACTAAGCCGATAGTTGAGATCGCCTAACCAGATTATTCTTCTGCGAATATGTGAAAACAAAAGATAGTTATACGAGTAGATATCGAAAACGAGTTGTTTAAGTAGAAAAATTAGGAAAAATATAACATACTCATGATCATAGATAAGCTTAGGAAGTCCAAGAGCTGAGACACAGTGAAAGATTGTTCTTTTATGTATCTCGTGAACATCGGCATTTCGTTTTATTTGATCAACCTCGCGTTCTCCTGCCGTCAAATGTGTGCAAATGAAGCAGAAGAACGTCTGGTTTATCGACAAACTCACCGACACTGCTCCCTACAATCCCCCACAAAAACAATTGGAAAATTTGTATGCAATATAACTTCTATAAATTAATAACGTCTTAGGGACTAAAAAACGTTATTTGTTGTGGTATTATGCTATCGAATGTTAATTTATAAAGGTTATATTGTACCTTGTTACCAATGTAACCCATGATTCCGACTCCAACGGTAGAAACTCGAACGTTTTGAATGTGTTTGCGTAAGCTACGTTTAACCCAAATGGTTAAAAGCACACCAACCATTTGCTTACTAACAAGCCTCACGTAGGCCGGTCTTCGTTTTCTTTCCATTAGTGACTTCAAGTCCATTTCCGCTAGAGCCAATACCTCGGGAGGAATATTGCTTCCGGCTGCATGCTTAAATGAACTAAAAGCCTTGAAAGACACCGCGGTTTTCAACGATGTGGCCGTCTTTATCGACGGTTGTCTATCGAAAACGCAAGAAGGTCCCAACAAGTTCAAAGGTGGTTCCGGCCAGCTCAAACCGATCCGTTCTTTCCCGCTTAACATCCGGTTTAGCGTCTTCGAACCGGTTTTTGACGAATCCTCCTCGTCGCTTTTCTTCTTCTTCTCCAAGCTATCGACGCGTAAACACACTTGTCTATCTAGCTTCTTAGAAACAGAGAGATGTCTTTTAAACTCAACAAAGGGCAAACCCGTGTTCGGGTCAACGAGGGTGTTGACTTCCCCGATAACTCCTCCGTCGTGTTTTAAAACCCCGAGGCTTTCCCCGTCTTCATCCTCTTCGTCCATAGGATGGTTCTCGACGCCGACGTCGCTATCACTCTCATAAGCTACATCATGTGTTTCTTCAAATGGTTTGAATCTACCTGGTGATGGTGGATTGCTATAGCTTTTGACATTTGAGTTTTTAAGTCTAACTCGGTTTAATGCTTCTCTAATCACTTCTTCCCATTTCGAAACCGGTCGGTTATCTTCTGCTCCAAGTATGTTACCAGCGTTTAATGGTACAATCTCTTGTAAACTACATTACCAAACAACAACAATAAATAACATGATGATTAGGTAATAGAAAAAAACAGAAGAGTTAGTTTAGTTCATGTCGTTGACTAAAAAAGTCAAAGTGTTTACCCAAGAATGTAGATATCAGCAGGTTGGTTAATTTCGATCCAATCATCAATGTCAAGATCAGTAGGTGGTGATATTCCTCCTACGTTCCACGTACCAACACATACTCTATACATTATAAATAAAAAAATTAGCTAATATAGGAATTTATATAGTAACTACTAAATAATATAAAAACTTTGAAATACTGCCTAAACTATTATCACAAGTTTTTCACTCTCTAAAATGTTATTAAAATGATTTTTTTGTCCCAAAATATTACTAACACAAAAAACATATTAGGTTTAAAGGTTTTAAACTAGTTTAAGTTTTGTGATATTTTAAACTAAAAATCTTTTTAATTGTGTTTTAGAGATTAATAAAAGGCCAATTTCCGAAAATACCATGAAAAATAGGTTTTTGGACAAAAATATCATCAGAAGTTTTTTTTTCCTTAAATACCATTAAAAGGTTTTTTTGGACACAAATATCATAAACTTAAAATTAAGTTAAAATCTTCAAAATTAACACGAAACCCTCAAAACTAAACCCTACTCTCTTCAATATTATACCCTAAACAGTATATAGCGAATCAAAATGGAAAAATTTAAGTTTTAAAACGTTAAAATCAGATTTTTGTGTTTACGGTATTTTAGTCCAAAAACATTTTAATGGTATTTGAGGAAAAAAACTTGTAATGTTTTTTTGTCCAAAAAAACATTTTTTCATGCTATTTTGAAGAATTTCTCTTATGTATGGTATTTTCGTTCTAAAAACATTAAAATGGTATTTTAGTGGATTTTAAAAAATAAATAAATATACAATAATAGAGAATAATTAAAATATGAGGAATGTGACAAAAACTTAAAAATGAGGAAAATTCAAAGAATTGTACCTTATTTCTTTGGTGTTAATATATTGTGCTCTTAATGTTTCTGATATTCTTCTTCTTAACTTCATTGGAGCAACTGATTTTTAGACCAAAATTTTCTAATATTTATCAATTTTAATTATATTATAATAATTTTAAGAAAATTATTGTTATTCGAAATTTACCATTGTTAATAAACTCAGCGGCAGCTGCGGCGGCGTCTACGGCGACGCAAGCGGCGGCGATAGCATCTTCCGCGTTTTCACATACCTTTGATTGAATCGGTTCTTTATCTCTTATGCTGGTTTCTCCTTCATCTATTAAACCGGTTGTAAACCAGCATAGATAACCGGAAATTAAAAACCGGTTTGATTCATAGACATAGAGAAAATAAGAAACAAGAAACCTTCTTCTGTGTTAGAGTCTTCGTATTTGTCACGAACGTCGTCGTTTTCGAATTCGTCTTCAGTATCATCAGCACCATACTCTGGATCTCTAGCACTTATGTTTAACCATTTTCTCATTACAAGCTTTGCCCATAATCTCTGTAATTAACACTCAAAAACAAATTTTAATTAAAGACTTAAATATTTTTGGTTTTTTTCAGACATTTAATTTTTTTTGTAAAGACAATAAATCTTTACTTGAGATTTCTGAAGACGGTAGCTTTTCTTGAACATCCCTACGGGCTCATCATCAGCAACTGAAGACATGTTTTTTTTAACAAAGAAGATATTTTATTTTAATTAATTAAAGGAAAGTGGTGATGCTTTTTTATATATAATGATATTTTTTGTTTTTTGTATTTTTATTGACAGACCATAAATCCAAAAATTACTTAAGATCTATTCTCATCTTTCTTTTCATCATTTTATGAAAGAAAATATTTTAAACTATATGTTTTTTTTAATAATGGTGAAACAATAATTCTTTTTCACTCACGTCATTGTTACTTTTTGTAAAAGGTACTTTGGAAAATTTATAACCCAAAATCTCATACTTTTTAAACGAAATATATGCAAAGTCAAAGCCTAAAATAAAATTAAAATCCTTAAAGGTTTGTATTTTTTTTGTCAATAAAAATGTTTAGACTTAGCCAAATTGTAGAATGTCAAATACTTTGAGTGACTCCAATTACAAACATTAAAATAACTAGGAAAGAACCCGCGCGTTGCGCGGAATATTCGCTAATTATTATAATAATTTTAAATAATTTTACATTGAATTTACGGGTGTTTTGGTTTGTTTTATGAAGTTTTTGTTTTTGTAATAGATATATGGTTTAACTTTAGATATTTTCCATCTATTTTTATTTTACTAAACTAATGAAAAAACAACTTCTGTTTGGATGTTTTAGTTTATTCTCAAACGTATGTTGTTTACTTTGGTTTTACGTGGAAATCTTAACCCGTCAATTAATTTGGATCATATTTTGTTTTGTATTCTCTATATATAACGTTATTGAATTATTTGCATATGTAATTGTTGATTTTGTATGAGATTTTGTTTTCTCCTTAAAAATTTTAATTTTATTTCATATATTTGGTACTAACATTTAGTTTTAGAAAGTATGTATATATATGGAGTTTTTTTATTCCCAAATTATAGTTATTTAAACTTTTATAAATTTATATTTATTTATTTTTAAACTATACTCTCTCTCACCTATTTTGTTAAATGTTTTAGATCTTTTGATTTGTTCCATTTTATTTGATTTTCACAAGTTTCTATGCGTATTTTTTATTTATTAACTATAGTATGACCACTAATATTATGTAGTCTTAATTTTTAATTGTTTTGAATAAATGTTAAACATCATTTATAACTTTTAAATTTTGTGCTTTTAGATAAAATATTTTAGATAATGGGACATATGTAATATATTCCAAAAAGAATTAGTGTAAGAAAGAATTTTCTTATATATTTTCATTTTAGAAAGTTGATATACATGTTTTTTATTAGTGTTAAATATTATATTGAATGTTTTTTTATTTTAGTTTTATTAATATTGAATGAGTTTTATAAATATTAAATGAGTTTTATTAAATGATTTTTAATTGAATTATTTTAATTATTTATGTTGATGATGTGGATGCCTTAGATTGAGAGAGTATTATGCTATTATATAATAGATTATAAAAACTAGAAAAATCTTCAAACCATATATATATATATATATATATATATATTTTAACAAAAAAAAATATATATATATATATTTATTCAAGTGAATATTTTGGTTTTATGAATAATGTTGAATCCCACGTAAAATAGTACTAGTATTTGTAAAGTCTAATCAAATAATATTGGTGAAAACTTCAAACAAAAATGATGTGATGGAGCTCTCAACTAAAATTGATTTAGAAAGAAGTGAATAAATATTAAAAATCTTCACCCATAAAACATGCCCACCCCTTGTTTCTCTGTTTATACCATTTTAAAATGATTAATATTTTAAAGAGGAATTCAAAAAACTACACTCTTTAATCCCTCCCTTCACAAAACTACATATAATTCAATATTTTCACATATTTACGCTCTTTCAAATTTTTAAAAGCTTGATTTACCCTTTAAAAAATTACCAAAATTAAAATATTTTCATTTGGATTCGCTAATTAATGTTTATGGAATAGTATTAAGGGGGTAGGATTGTGTGGGTAGGGTTTATTTGAATTTAATTTTTGGGTCAATTAAATTAATGGACATGGAAGAAGTTTTAATTAGGTATTGGACTTTATTTTCATAACTTTTAGTTCTGACAACACCATCTTCACGGAGAAAGACGATTTTACCCCTACTTACTGAAACTCGAAAATGGCGGCTTCCGACAGGGTAACTGTTTGCGCAGAGCAAGTTGCAGGATATTAGATTTGTTTCCGATAACCAATAAGTTATCCGCTAACATCACCTATAACAAAATCATTATTAACTAAAATCTATGATAACTTAGCAAATGAGTTTGTGTGTTAGTATATATTCAACAATGGTGATACCATTAATGGTAGCGACACAATGAATACATGAATACACAAATCACCATTAAACACTAAGAAGAAAGATCAACTTTAAGAAACTAATCATTGAAGTCTTTAAAAGTTAGGAAAATATAGTGTGGTAGGAGTTGATGTCTCCTTAAAAGTTAAAATTGATAACTGATGAATTAACGATTAACCATATAATACATGATAACTTATAAAATATCTTGTAATGGAAAAACAATAACACGATTTAACAAGTTAAAGAAAGTAATGAACACACAAACTTGTAGCAAAATAGTTATCGGCTACCAATCGCAAAATGAGTTTTGTACCTATCAATTTACTAACGGACTAATGAATACAAATATCCCTCAAATTACCCGCTAATCAAAAATGTAACCAGTAAGGTTATCTCTTTTCCAAATTACCCGCTAACCAAAAATGTAACCGGAAAGTACAAAACCGATAAAGCTCCGCCGTATAGGATCCTTCACCACCACCGTTACCTCCGCCTCACGAAACTCACCGTTTGGGCTTCGATCTTCCAATCTCTCTTCCTCTTCTACCTCCTCTTATCCCCTCCTCCGTCTCCTTCTCGCCGGAATCTCAACGACTCCTCCGCTTCCTCCGCTAAATACGGCGGCTCTCACTGGGAGAAACAAGTCCGCAAATCAGCTCACCCTAGGTCTAGCGGCGGTTTAACGGTTCTAGTAACCGGAGCAGCCGGATTCGTCGGCAGCCACGTCTCGATCGCGTTGCGTAGACGCGGCGACGGCGCGGAGCAGCCGGTGTTCACTACGCGGTGCAAAACCTTGGTTCCTATGTCAATAGCAACATCGCCGGCTTCGTTAATCTCTTAGAAGCTTCGAAATCGGCGAATCCGCGGCCTTCCATCGTCCGGGCTTCGTCAAGCTCCGGTGTACGGGCTCAACACGAAAGTGCCCTTCTCGCGGAGAAATGGATGATTACGAGAGACGACGAAGAGAAATAGGGAAGAAAAAAGAAAGCGAATAGAAAGAAAACTGAGAAATGGGAAAGGAGAGAGAAACCGCAGGATATTCACATAGGGAGGAGAGAGAAGCACTGGGGTTTTCTGAATTGTGTCAGTAGTGTCAGATTATTTGATTTTAAAAATCAAAACGATAGCGTAAATATAGGGGCAAATAGGTAAAATCCTTCGTGAATAATGTGAGCTACAGTTCAATATTTGAAGCACCTAATTTCGACATCCTCTGTGTCCATTTCTTACAATTATCCTTAATTTTTAGTGTTTATGTATAGTTTTGTGAAGTATTTTGGAAATTGTATAGTTTTGTGAAATGTAATTCAAATGGTGTAGTTTTGTGATTCTCCCTATTTTAAACTACTAAGATAACACGTTTTATGATTCTTAAGACTTATCGTCGTTTGTTAGTTTACAAATATATAATTAAGTAAAACTATAAAACATAGATTATCTCCCACGGGGCATAAGTTTTTAATCTCAATCTTCACATAAACTTCTGGTCTCAAACATTTGGATTATAAGCATTATTATCTATTATCATAACTATATGTATTCACATTATTAACGTGGTAAGATTTAAACCATTTTTTTAACAAAAAAACAAAAAAAAAGATTTAAACCATGCATTTAATTTTTTTAAAGTTACCAAGGGAAGAAAATTTCTAAGTGGTAGACATGTGGGGGTGTCGCGTGCCTGAATCGTATAAATAATGCGTATAGCACTATACTAGCAATTTAAGCAACAAAGAAATGAGAAAAAATGGTTAATACAAAAAATAAAAAAAATGTTTAAGAACCATATGTAATTCGAAATTAAAGCAAAGTTTATTTTCAGTTACCAAAAAAAATTGAAAAAAAGAAACGTAAAATTGGTCGCTTAAAAGCAAATCCATAAGAGATCCGGTCCGAATGTCCGGTTAGATCCGGTTTACGAATCTCGGGTCGGTAAGGAATGGGACCCGCAAAAATACAAGGGACCACAGAAGAAGCTTACGAAGAGTTTGGACTCTATTGGGCCCACCTCTAGTGTCTGTAACTATGATCTTGTGATGGAGAGATAGTTACCTTTTTTAGCATCTAGTATTATTTAACTATTTTATCACTGCCAATGAAATAAAAAAGAGAAATCTATTATATAATAGCACAATACTCTCTCAATCTAAGGCATCTACATCATCAACATAAATAATTAAAATAATTCAATTAAAAAATCATTTAATAAAACACATTCAATGTTAATAAACTAAAATAAAAACATTCAATATAATATTTAACACTAATAAAAAACATGTATATCAACTTTCTAAAATGAAAATATATAAAATTTTTTATCTCTTATACTAAATTTTTGGAATATATTACATATGTCCCATTATCTAAAATTTTCTATCTAACAACACAAAATTTAAAAGTTATAAATGATGTTTAACATTTATTCAAAACAATTAAAAATTAAGACTACATAATATTAGTGGTCATACTATAATTTATAAATAAAAAATACCCATAGAAACTTGTGAAAATCAAATAAAATGGAACAAATCAAAAGACCTAAAACATTTAAAAAATAGGTGAGAGAGAATATTTTAAAAATAAAATAAATATAAATTTATAAAAGTTTAAATAACTATAATTTGGGATGAAAAAATTTCATATATACATACTTTCTAAATCTAAATGTTTGTACCAAATAAATATATGAAATAAACTTAAAAAATTTACGGAGAAAACAAAACCTCATGCAAAACAAACAATTACATATACAAATAATTCAATAACGTTATAGAGAATACAAAACAAATATGATCCAAATTAATTGACGAGTTAAAACAACATACATTTGAGAATAAACTAAAACATCCAAACAGAAGTTGTTCGTAAACAAAATCATTTTCATTAGTTTAAAATATAAAATAGATGGAAAATATCTAAAGTTAAACCATATATCTATTACAAAAATAATAAACTTTATAAAACAAACCAAAACACCCGTAAATTCAATGTAAATTATTTAAAATTACTATAATAAATAGCGAATATTCCGCGCAACGCGCGGGTTTTTTCCTAGTTTTACTAATTTAAAATGAAAGTAAACTTTTATTTAAAATTGCATGTAAATCCACGATAAAGTGATTTAGATAATATAAGATTTAATTTGTTGAAAAAGACTATGGACGTTAAAAGGGTTCAAGTCACGTGAAGCTAAGTTAATTATTGTTTTTTTTGTTCGTAGGTGATAATTAGAGAATTTATTAAATTATATCTCTTTTAAGTATTTAACCCCATACAATTTACAGCCAGAAATGTTTTTTATTCTAAGTCATTACGAAAATAGCAAAATATCTCAACACTCATATAGAGAGAAAATATTTTAACTACAGTAAAACATCCGTAAATTAATAATGACGGGACTACATCATTCGATAAAATTTATTAATTTATGATGATTAATTTATCAGACAAATTACGTTAAAATAATCGATTTTGGAACCGAAAAAAATTAGTATCTTAAAAAAATATCACCAAATCGAATATTAATTTATAGATGAGCCAATGAAAAAAGAAACAACAAAAGAATTAAGAGAGCAAAAATAATTAAACAAAATAGAGATAAGTAGAATAATTTTTTTTTTTAAACTAAAGGCGTGTTTGGTTTCTTTTGCGATCACATGAATCTCGACAACAATCTACAATACGGGCAATGGTCGACACCAAGTTTCCTAGCCACACCTTTGGTTATACATACCAATCATGTACTGTATATATATAATAAACTATATTTTACAAGATATTAATAGATAACGTGTCATTCTACAACTTGCATTATTTTTTTATTATAAAGTTTGAACTAATTCTTTTCACTTAATTTTTTAATTGATTTTAAAGTGGGGTAACATTTTTAATTAAAAAATAAATAAATATTTGATCATTTCGTTTTTTTAGTCAATATTAACAAAAAATATATATATTTTAAATAAGAACCAAAAGAGTATAACATTTTAATATTTATATCAAGACATTTTTTGTCATTTTTTTATCATAGTGGCAATGTATATACCACTTTGAACTCAGCTTTAGGTGAATTGAACTCAGTCATGTTGAAAATGACATGCAAGATCAAAGATTCTGGTCCAATCAACTATTGTCTTTGTATTGACTTCAAAATATTAACTTGATATATATATATATATATATATTTAATTTTTAACTCCATATTGCTCATGAACATTGACTTGAAATAAATAAATTCGCATTATCATATTGTAATATTAGAAAAAGCTTTGTACATTTTTTATATATTGTAATGGAAAAAGACAAAAAAGAGTTTGGGAATTAAATAAACATAGTAGCTAGCTATTATACTAGCTAGTATTATAGATTGTGTAGATAACGAGACAAGTGACTAAAATATATACCTTTGTTTGGGTAATATATTGGTCCCAAACAAACAAGTATAACGCATTGTTACTTGTGTTTAAATTGTTTTTTGTCACTGTATACAAGGTTCACACATTAATATTCCATATCCATTGTTTTTTTTTGGTTAAATATTCCATATCCAATGTTCACAACAAGAAAGTCCCATTTTCATTGTTGACAATACAAGAAAGTCCCATATCCATTTTTAAATAGTATAAATACAATTTATTGGTTCTTTTCACATAAATAATGAAAAAAACTAACCATTGTCAAAAAAAAAAAAACTAACCAAATCGGTTCATGAATTATCGAAATTATAATAATGAACTAAACAGTATTGGACATTGTATTATCATTATAACATCCTAGTTAAAAATATCTATATATTAGGGTTGGACGTTCGTGTACCGTTTGGGTTCAGGTCGGGTTTCGGGTTTTTGGATAAAGGATTATAGGACTCGTTCGGGTATTTTTCTAATTTTTTCGTGTTCGGTTCGGGTTGGTTCTTTTCGGGTTCGGTTCGGGTTCGGGTACCCGTAATTATTTAAAAAACTCCAAAATTATAAAAATTAAATATTTACAATATTCAAAAATACATAATTTATTAGGATATACGAATAAAAAATAATTAAAATTATACAAAAGTTTTTAAAAGTACTCAAATCATACAAAACTACTCGAAATATAAGAAACAATGTTATAATTTTGGATATATAAGTTACTACATATATAAAATTACTAATATATTTATATATTTAATTAAATTTTGGGTAGTTCGGGTACCATTCGGATTTAGGGCTCGGGTCCATTCGGGTTCGGGTTTTCGTGTATTGAAATGTAAAACCCGTTCAGGTATTTGGCCGAGTTCGGTTCCGGTTCGGTTCTTTATTTTTGGGTCGGTTCGGTTCGGTTCCGATTCGGTTCTTTATTTTTGGGTCGGTTCGGTTCTTCGGGTCTGGGTTTTTTGCCCACCCCTACTATATATATATATAACACTTTTGTTTTTGTGTTTTTTTCTGCTAAAAACGTATTTTACTTTTGGTATGTTCAAAAAATTATTTGGATTTTTGTGTGTTTCAGATTAAATATAAACCTAGTTAGAGTTGAGAAATTAATTTAGAGTTGTTTACATATAAAGGCATTTAGGTGGTCTTTTGTTTCACAAAAAGACACTTTGGTAGGAAGGTGCACTTTTCTTTAAGTTTTGATGAATTATGGACGATTTTGCCCTTGTCCTTTTGGAGCCAAAAACATAGTTTTTTCCCTCCAATTACATTTTGACCAGATCGCTCATTTTGCCCTTGTCCTTTTAGTCACATGCATTTAATGGTGTGTCATACCTCTTGTTTCCCTTCAATTACATTGTAACTAAATATGTGAGTTTCTTTATTGTTTTTTATCTATTTTGTATATGGTATTTATTTTAATTTTGAGTTTACAAAAAATAATTTTGATATTGTTTCTGATTATAATTTTAAATGTTTTATATTTTGACATCCATATTGATATATTTTAGAAAAATGTTGACCATATCTTGTGGACATGAATAATTCGATTCCTAAATTCCACTTATAAATAAAAATACGTGGACATATCCATATGGATGAGGAGAGTTACAATAATCAATGTTGTCCGTGTGGACATATATATTGACAAACACGTGGATGTTAAGTTTTGGATAGACATATAAACTTACTGTTTTTTAGATGGATATGTTCTTATGGATTTATTTAGTGCGTGCTAATTTCCGAATTAAGTTTAAAGTTTAGTGTTTACGTTTAGGGTTTTGGGTTTTAGAGATTAGTGTTTGGGAACTTTAATATCTATCATGATTTAGTGTTTTAGATTATCGATTGAGACAACTGTCCATGCCGTGTGTTTTACGATGTCCACAAGTATGCCGTTGTGTGGACTGAAAATGTGATGTATCCACAACGTCCACACAAAAACGTCCACGAGTAATCGTTCGTGAAAAAGACTATTTAGAATCAAAATACATGGACATATACATATGGATGACGAGAGCTAAAATAATCAATGTTGTCCATGTGGACATATATATTGACGAACACGTGGATGTGAAGTTGTAGACGAGTTTGGTGTTAAGTTTAAAGTTTAGTGTTTGCGTTTTCGAATTAAGTTTAAAGTTTAGTGTTTACGTTTAAAGTTTAGTGTTTACGTTTAAGGTTTTGGGTTTTAGAGATTAGTGTTTGGGAACTTTAATATCTATCATGATTTAGTGTTTTAGATTATCGATTGTGACAACTGTCCATGCCGTGTGTTTTACGATGTCCACAAGTATGACGTTGTGTGGACTGAAAATGTGATGTATCCACAACGTCCATAAAAAAACGTCCACGAGATTGAATTTTTAATTACCATTTACTGTTCACTATAAAGTTTCTTTAGATTCATGTTCCGTCCTAAATTCGCCAAACATTATCCACATGGATGCATCCATAAGAACAACAATTCAATAGAAAAATCACATTAAAAAAGTTGATATTATCCACACAAACGTTGTCACTATTAAACTTTGTTATTTAAAGCGTGGATGGGACTACGTGGACTAAACCGACTGTCCGTAGCTTTAGACATCAACTTTTTGAGAGATTTTTCAAACATCGGTGACTTCAGGGGCACAGTTGCCATCGATACAGTAAGGTGCAAATGTTAAACTTATGACAGGCGCTAGACCGTAATCAGAGACCTTAGCTTCATAGGTTTCAGATAATAGTACATTTGGTGACTTAATGTTCCCATGAGAAGTTGTAGAATCACGCGAATGTAGGTAAGTGATAGCTCTTGCAACTCCTAAGGCTATACCGGCTCTGGTTTCCCAGTTCAATGGAGTCCTCCCGCTTCCTTTGTTCCCTGCGAATCCATTCACAAAACCTCAAAAAACGAAGTTCAAAGCTTAATGCTTTAGCTAGATCCATCAAGTACATGAACAAGAACACGACATGTAAGATCAACTAACAAAGAACCTTAACCCAAAAACCAAACATATCACGATTCAAGATCAAAAACTAGCACCAGCAAAGCTAAGAACACGATACACAGAGAAAATGTAGTGATTGTGGTTTTAGATGTTTTACCGTGCAATATCGCAGACAAGCTTCCTCTAGACATGTACTCAAAGACAAGAAGTTTCTCGTCTCGGCTGAAATAGTTAGCGATAAGAGTAACTAGATTGGCATGACTCATTGCTCCCAAACCCTGCAGTCTCTCTCTGAAATAGTAAGCGATAAAAGACAAAGTTTCTTGATATTCCTTTCCAATCTCCTTTCCCTACTCTCTGTAGCCCAAGCAAGAACCTCTTGTGTTCACTCTCTGGCCAAGCTAGTCCTGTTTCGTTCACACACAAGCAAAAACCAATCCATAGAGACTAAAATCTCAATACACAGATTCAACAACAATACATCACCCACATAAACATATACACATAAGATTCAATCACAAACATGAAGCTATATCAATGATAGAATCATTCAAAAATCTCAGAATCTGTGTGATTCAAAAATCTCAATACCTCGTTTCCTCTTGCGATTTGCACTGGAATAGGATGAAATCTGAACAGCGTCGTTGGCGGAGGCGTAAACGTTGGCGACGACGACGTTCAAATCAGTATCGATCTTATCTTCTCCGTCTCCGATGATCTCTTTTTCGCCAGAGATTTCTCGTAATCGGATAGATTGTTCAAACTCACGCACTTTCTCATGGTATCGATCACGACTCTGACTCCGAACAACATGTTCTCTCCCTTACCGGTGAGTCTAATCTACGGCGATCTACTAACGGCGGCCATTAAATTGATATTTCCGATTTTTCCCCCATTAAATTGATATTTCCGATTTTTCCCCTTTTCAAGCTCTTAAGAGAATCGTACAAGTGTGGAGACGAGGCGTGAGTGGATCTGATTCTAAGCTACTTCTTCTGCTTATTTTGTAGAAAGCGGCGACGAAAAGGGAATGTTGAGATTTCGGCGACGGGAGGTCCGGTAGTGAGAGGCTTCGACATTGTGCAGAGAGAGAGGAGTGAGAGTAATTAGGTTATGAGTATTCTCTTTTTGAATATTTGAAATCTATTTGAATTTCAAAATTTTTTTAAATCAGTATCGACAAAAAAAAGCTAACTAACATTTTTTCTTAGTTAGAGGGTATTTTAGTCATTTCACTCATAAAAAGTGCACCTTCATGTGTAAGTGTCTTATTGTGAAAGTGTAAGTGTATAAAGTGCTTATAAGTGTAATATACTCATTAATTTAAACAAAAATGAAAAAAAGGAGACCAAATCAAAGTACGTACGTGTGTGACTTATTATGAAAACAAAGTACATGTGACTTGCGAGGACGTGACGAAATAAATAAGACGAAAACAGAGAAAACTAAAGAACGAAATGCAATTAATGTTTTCTTTCCTTTGGGTCTTTTCAAAATGTGAATGTAAGTTTTATGTTTTATTTTTGGGAAAGCTCGAAAACAAACCACGACGTTTTGCTTCTCCATTTATATTTGTGTTTATATTGGCATATAATTATCATTTTTTGGTATTATACGTTACACATTTCTTCCAATCCTATAGTTTATTGCCACGTGTAATTTTATAGAATTTGAATTTTTATAGTCTTTGCCCTTTTATACAAGGTAATCATCTTATTGTACAATTATTTGGCTCTAATTATTTTTCTCGTGGGACATGTTTATTTGTATCATTTTGAGCTAAGGGACAGAAAAAATAAAATATCGAAAATGATGTATAAAGGAAATAGTTAGGAATATTATCTTCTATTTTTGTATTATCTTAAAATATCACGGGAACTACTTTTCTTTTTCTAATTTAGGTGCATCATAGTAAAATAGTGAAAATAGTTAAATTTGGACAAGAAATCAAAAGTTGATTTCCCTTTTAGTCTAGATACAATGAAAAAGAAATTTAGCTAGGGTTCAACTATATTGATGTTAACAAGATGTTAATAAATCTTATGAGATCACGAGGAATCAAAAATGTTTATTTTTCATAACTAATACTTCCTCCGTTATTAAAAGATTGATTTTATTATTTTTTGTTTTTTAAAGATTGATTTTCTGAGTTTTTAAATTATTTTAGTTCATTGAGAATAATGAATTGTACATTTCAAAATATATTAATTGATGTTATTGAATTAATATGGGTTGAAAATTTTAGAAAATTATGAAATATAAAAAATCATGTATTTAATATTGAACGTTAATTCACATATTATATGTGTGAAAAATTTAGAAAAATCAAACAATAAAAAACAAATGGAGTAATGTTTAATAGAGATGATAATTGACAAATTATACAATTTTTTAGGTGGAAATTATACTCTCCAGTACTAAAACAAGAACTAATTAAATAAATTTAAAAATAATCTTACAAAGGTAGAAAAGTCAAATGTGACTTTTACTTTTGCTTAAAAAATATGCACATGTTATTGGACATAAAAAAACCAGAAATTTATAGAGCAATATCTGATTTGGTGTTAAGTTTGTTGTATTTACCTTTCATATCATATGATTATTTTTAGTATTATCTCCTAATTCGATTTGAATGAATTATTATATTATATTTAAAAATAATCTTAAACATCTTGTGATAGACAAGTCACAAGTGATTTTCGTGTTTGGTTGAAGAGATGCGATTAAGCATATTCAACTTTCTCAAATCACATAATATTATATATATATATATATATATTAATTATTTTTCTCTAACCACATATCTCAGCCAAATTATTGCATGGAGTAATATTAAATTGTAATGCTAATCAACGAGAACTAAAAATATTCGATTTAGTCTTCGACGAAATCCTGGCTATTTTTAAGGTGTTTTAAATTGATTGATTATGACACATTGATTAATTAAACATTCAATGTATAATTAATTAATTGTATATTTTCGCATAGGTGGCAAGGCGATGATTATTAATCATATACTAACGTGAGTCTTTTTTTGTAAACGTTTGGGCCATAAATGATTGATCCACATTAGCCAATCCTACACAAACGTAGATGCTGAAAATCGATCCCGGGTGGGATGATGCTGCTTCATGTAGACTTATAACTGTCAGTAAACCAATGTCACTTATCCTACTAAAGTGAGTTTTGTTTTACTGTTTTTGTGCTAATAGAAATCATGTAGATTAAATTGGGTTATTATTCATTTATTTCTGCATGCATTGTGGTAAGGCTAAAATTTGATCATAATCACAAACAAAATTATTAATAATCTCACTCTCCATCTTATAAATCATTTTCGATTTGAAAGTATACAGTTTCTGTCAATTCGCTGTCTATTGTCTATTAGTTTCACTATAATCCATTTTTTTAAATATGAACAAAATTTCTTTATCATATATTAAAAGAAAACAATCTCAACATTTTGTTTTTTTTATCAAAATTATATAATGCGAATATTGTTTTTATTGGCCGACTCAAAACTATTTTTAAGCCATAGAGTAATCTATTTGTTGATGTTTAGGATAAGTTTTATACTTATAAAATAATAATCGGAAACAATGTTGACTTTTTTAAAACACGTAGCACGATTAAACTTTTATAAATTAAAAATGTTGGGATTATGAAAATTTATTAATTTATAGAGATAATTCTACAAAAAAAATATTTTGTTGAATCTATTATCGAATTTTAGTGTTTTACTTTTTTTTTGTTTAAAGTTAAAAATATTCTTTAAGTTTTAGCGTTTACATATTTCATATTATGTTAATATTAATATAAATATTCAATTTTGATAGTTTACATGAACAATAGAAAATGATTTTTCATCGGAAAATGTTGCTAAAACAACCATGATTGATCAAATACACAAATAGTTACAAAATAGTTATATAATGTATGCATGAAATTATAATTATTAATTTATGGTATGATTGAGATCATATTTTTACATAGAAGTATTTTAAAAATATTATCTTATTAATTTATCGAAATTGATTGATTTTTATATTAGCCCATCTTAAGACCGATAATTTTTATTAATTTATAATGATTATTAATTTATAAATTATTAATTTACAAAGTTCTATTATACATCTAATTAATTACGACTGATGGTTTTTTTATCGATTTAAAAAAGACTTTTATTTTCAAACCTCACATTATATTTTAGATTTTTAGTTTTAATAAATGCGACGGTCAATCTAAAAGACAAGCCCATTCTTACATGACACATAATCTGCATTAATTATAAGGTCCATTATAAATATTGGGCCTATACTTAGCTGTCGTCAATAGCTGGTTATTTAATTTGTGAAGAATGGGTTCATTTGTTACGTTTTAAACTTTTGTGTCCAATTTGATATATTTTGTAAGAAAGAGGGTACTTCTTACAAAAAGTAAATAAAAGATAAAATAAAAAGAACCGTTTGAAGAAAATATTATCTTCGCGGCGGATAAGATAAGATGCAAACGCTTCTTACTCAGCCATGTAAGTTTCTTCCTCTTATCACCACCGCTTCTTCGTCGCCGTCGATTCGTATCTCCGGAGACGCGAGAGACTGTATTTATATAAGAGCATCAGAGAAAGCTTTGCACTTTCAATTTCACAGAACAACCCTAAGAAGAATCCCTTTTCCGTCTCGTAATCTCGCGATATGTCGCGATTTCTCCGTTCTAGACGGCGTTTCCGATGCTCAAAACGGCGGAATCGCGGCGGCGTCGGAGGAGGAAGAGGAGATTGGGCTATTGAACAAGCCTAATCCTCTACCGAAATCGAACGGGGAAGATAACGAGCTTGGAGGAAAAGAAGGAGACGAAGAGATTCTCGAGCCGTTTTTGAAATTCTTCAAATCGGAATCTGAAGAAGAAGAAGAAGAATCTGAAGTCTCTGAGGAGAAGAGTAGAGTCTGTGTTGAGTATTACGATCCAAAACCAGGCGATTTCGTCGTAGGTGTCGTAGTTTCTGGTAACGAGAACAAGCTTGATGTTAGTATAGGCGCAGATATGTTAGGAGCTATGTTGACTAAAGAGATACTTCCTTTATATGACAAAGAGATGGATTATCTTCTCTGTGATTTGAAGTATGATGCTGAAGAGTTCATGGTTAATGGCAAAATGGGTATTGTTAAGGATTTTGATGATGGAGGAGAAGACGGTGTTGGAATCGCGGAGTTCGCAAGGCAAGGCAGGCCTGTGGTGGATGTAGGGACTGTGATTTTCGCAGAGGTTTTAGGTAGGACTTTGAGTGGGAGGCCTTTGCTTTCGTCGAGAAGGTATTTTCGGAGAATCGCTTGGCACCGTGTGAGGCAGGTTCTTTTTCTTGTTCCTTGGTTCGGAAAACCGGTTGTTTGATTCAGATGCTTATGTTATGTGTGTGTTTAGGCCACGTGTAATGAAAGAGTGTGTTGTGATGTTGGCAGATTAAGCAGCTTAATGAGCCTATTGAAGTTAAGATTACAGAGTGGAATACTGGAGGGCTTCTTACTAGAATCGAGGTACACAAGTTTTGTTGTCGTGATTTTGAGGCTTCACTTGTGGTTAAAGTTTTATACTTTGAAGTGTATGATATGTTGGTCTTTGTTGGATTTTGATTTCAGGGTTTGAGAGGTTTTATTTCGAAGCAGGAGCTGGTGAAGAAAGTGAATAGCTTCACCGAGTTGAAGGAAAACGTAAAGCAAGAGTTTCTTCTTCTGCTGTAACAGTTTTGTTTTTTGTGCTGAAATCGCGGCAAGCTTTTGGCTTTTCACTGTTATGTGTTTTCTCAGTCATTTTTTGTATCTGTTGCAGGTTGGCCGGAGACTCTTTGTGCAGATTACGCGATTGAACGAAGACAAAAACGACTTGATACTGAGTGAAAAAATAGCTTGGGTTGGTTTCTCCTTTTGGTCTTTGACTGTAATCTTTGGTCCTGAGACTAATGAAGAAACATTGTGTAATGTCACAGGAGAAGCTGTACCTTAAAGAAGGAACACTCTTAGAAGGAACAGTTGCGAAAATCTTACCATATGGAGCTCAAGTAAAACTCGGCGATAGTAGTAGAAGGTTAGTTTTCAAGTCTATTGCTTGCACAAGTTTGCTCTTTCTTCTTAGTAACTAATAGTTTTGAAATTCATTTCCGCAGTGGACTGCTACACATTTCCAACATAACTAGAAGAAGAATCGGGTCGGTGAATGATGTGCTTCAGGTGGACGAAAGCTTGAAAGTTCTTGTTGTGAAGTCTCTATTTCCAGACAAGATCTCTCTTAGGTAACAAAACCTTATGTAGAAAACTCAAATCTCAAAAACTCACTAGTTATGTTCAGTAACAACTCATCTTCTCTTCTATTGTTGTTTTGGTTCTTCTTTTACAGCATTGCAGACCTCGAAAGCGAACCGGGTTTGTTCTTCACAAACAAAGAGGTACACAACTTGCAGATCTCTTCTATTGACAGGTCCATACACATTTATACACTAAACGTTTGTTGTGATTTTGTTACTTGTAGAAAGTGTTTATGGAGGCTGAAGAAATGGCTAAGAAGTACAGAGAAAAGCTGCCTCCTGCGGCTACGACCGATATCGCAGATCGTCCACCGATAACAAGCAGTTTCCCTCAGGGAAAAGATGAAGAAATCTATGCTAATTGGGACTGGTTCAAGTTTCAGAGTCAGTGAGTAAAAACAAACATGTTGTACAATAACACTCTGTATTTGATTATTTTCTTGAGATTATATGTTGTTTATGAGTAAATTGTTTAAATTATTCCTCCTTTTATAGAACATAAGTATCTAATGTAGAAAATCAAACACACATGACGAAAGCTCACTGTAATAGAAACTTACTATAAACTGTTTCTCTAAGCTTTAGGCAATGCAAGGTTTATTGAAGATGATGATGAAGATAATGAAGATGATGATGGAGATGATGATGAAGAAACCCAAATATGGTGCAAAAGAGTTTAAACCAAATAAATAGGTTCAAAAACAAAGCTAGAGAAGGTGCTAAAAAGTCTCAAAAACCAAACTAACAAAGTTCCAAAGTAGAAAAGAAAAAGCAAACTAGTTAAAAAAGAAGTTCCTAAAAGTTTTTTTTTTGAAAAAAGAAACTGTCTAAAGAATTAGACAGAAGAAGAAACATTGTCTTAATAAAAGTTAATAAGCCAGTTTCACTCTGTTGAAGAGACACCGAACTGGTCATCAACGGAAGACACAGCTTGCGGATTCTCAGAGACTCTAAGCACTTCCAAAGCCTCAGAAACTTTAGCCTTTAAAGCTTCAGGTGACTCAAGAAGGTGCAAGATCTCTGCTTGGTCCATCTCTAGCAGCATACCAGTGACTTTAGCCGCGTGGACCGGCTCATGCTGGTACACAAGTGGATAAAGCTGGTCCCCAAGCATCTGTCATCAAACAAACCATAACTTAGTCCACTTATAAACAATAAGGAGAAACACAAAGAGAGAACGAGACCACGAACCTCTGCGTGATTGGCAGGGCTAGCTAGAGCCAAAGCAGAAGTGAGCTTAGAGATAGGCAAGAGAGGAGGCTTCTGCGCGTGTTGAGGAGCGTTGTGAGAGATCGCAGATGCATCCAATGGTAAAGGTATGAGTCCTTGTGGACCAGATGGTTCCATACCGTTCCTCCTGTTACCCGCGCCGCCTCCCATGTATCTCATCCCCGAGCTCGCATTTTGCTGCATCATCTGCCCACAACAATAGTTAAAGATAATAAACAAAAGTTGCTTATAGTTAATAGAACTTGTTTTGAAGTTAACATACTTGTTGCTGGAAATGCTGCTGCATGTTAGTAGCGCCACCGCGCCTGAACCCAACGTGTGGTGGACCAGGCTGGTTTTGTCTTTGGAGAGGATAAGGCATCATGAAGTTGCCCGGGCCAGCACCCGGACGAACACCAGGCATGAACTGAAGTTGGTAACCGTACGGGTGCGATGGCACCATGCCTTGACCGTTCTGGCCTATGTACATTGGATGGTTTGGTCCTGGCATTGGACCTCCCGGTACATGATGATGGAACCCAGGCATTGGCGACATTGTCCCGCCTGGTCTCATTTGTGAAAATAGTGACTGAAACAAATGAAAAAACATAAAGAGAAAGCTTGAGAATCAGTGTTACACACAAAAGTCGATTTTAAAAGTTCAAAGAGAAGGCTAAGGAGGACCTGAAGGTGATTGCGCCTCTCTTCTTTGCGTTGAGCCAACGCAATGTAAAGAGGCTTCCTTCCTATCATCTTCCCATTCATTTCATTCAACTACATAATCATCATAATAACATTACATTATGATTCAAATATACGCGTAAAAAATGTATATACATTGCCATCACTTACAGCTCTTAGAGCTTCTTCAGGATTAGAATAAGCAACAAAACCAAAACCTCTGCTTAAACCTTGAGAGTTCATCATAACCTATACAACAAAACATTAAACTTTCATTTATATGGCATTGCCATATTGCATAAACTAATGTGTTATTGGTGTTTTAGAATCAAAGAAACAAACCTTGCAAGAAGTAACATTCCCATACTCAGAGAACATCTCTTTAAGCTTCTCATCATTAACACTATCATCAAGATTCTTCAAATAGAGATTCGATCCTTGCAATTTCTCGAACCGGCTTATCCTCTCTTGCTCAAACTTCCTCCTAAGCTCCTCTTCCCTCTCCGACTTCTTCTGCGCCCTCCCGACGTACAACACATCCTCCCCGAGGCTAATCCCGTTCATCTTCTCCACCGCCACCGCAGCCGCTTCGGGGCTCTCGAAATTCACGAAACCGAAACACCTCGAGTTCCCGCTTTGATCTTTCATCACAACAGAGCTGGAGATGTCTCCGTACTTGGCGAATGTCTTCTTGAGCTCGTCGTCGGTTATCTCTTTAGGCAGATTCTTGACGTAAACGTTCGTGAAACGCGGCACCACTGCTCCACCTCCCTCGGATCGAGCGCGGTCCTGTCTCCTCACAAAGTGGCAAACAAAGACCTGCTTGTCGTTGAGCAGCATGCCGTTGAGCTTGTCTATAGCCGCTTGAGCCGTCTCCTCCTTCTCAAACTGCACAAAGCCGTAACCTTTCGACCTACCCGACACGTCCGCCGCCACTTTACACGACAGAATCGCTCCGAAGCTCGAGAAAGTGTCGTACAAGGCCTTGTTGTCGATGGAAACGTCGAGGTTTTTGATGAAAACGTTGCCTTTTCCGCTTAGCCGCGTGCTCGGATCGCGATTCGAGAGCATGATCCTTATAGGCCTGTCTCGAATCGGAGTGTAGTTAAGACTATCCATAGCTCGCATTGCTTGAAACAAAACACAAATTCATCAAACAAAATTAATACTTTTCACCAAAAAATCATTTGATAATAATTAGAATAACATTATATTAATTTCGTTTGATTTCGAATTTTTATTTGTTTAATTTGTTTTTGTGTGTTACCATCGTCAGGAGCGGCGAAATTGACGTAAGCGTAACCTAGAGATCGGCGATTCATGTCGCGACAAACCCTAACGGTTTGAACCGGAGCGATTTGGTTGAACAGATCCAAGAGATGAGCTTCGTTGACGGCGGCGTCTAGATCGCCGACGTAGAGAGAGGCGTTTGGATGCGGCTGTAACGCTTCCGCGGCCACGACAGCAGCGGCGGAGACTTGGTTCATGGCTGGGAACGGAGGAGATGAGATCGTGACCGTTGGTTGATTAGGGACTTGATCGACCATCGCCGTCGCTGCGATTCCAGATGCAACCGCCGCCGCCATATCACACTCTGCGTTAACGTTTCTTAGGGTTTTTTTTTTAGAATAGAGAGATTGTGTGTGTTGTGTGTGTTTTCCAAAAAAATTGTGAATCTTCTGAATAAAATTTTTGGGGGATTGTGATTTTATTTTATTTATTTTGGGGGTATTTGATTTTTAAGGTTTTTCCTTTTTTGGGTTACTTGAGGAGAAGTCGAGAAGAGAGTTAAAGAGAAATGTTGAATGTGTTGGGAGTATTTATACATTCTCGTTAACGAATCGGTCCGTACGGATATTATGTGGCTGTTTTATAGGACATGACTAATAGTGTTTTGCCACGTGTCTTGCTGATTTGGTCTTTTTGCTTTTTTTAACCTTTTTTTTTTTGGTCGCTACTCGCTAGTATTCAGCCGTTTTTGTGAACATGAAGAATTAGCAAAGAGTTTAAATTTTTTTTATTCAAATCAAATCAAAAACTTTTTTTCTTTTTTTAGTTAGCTTTTGACAAAATTTTAGTTCAAATTCTCTTATTTCTCACTTAATTTAGGATTAAAGAATTATGAAAAAATGAAAAACAGATTATGTGTTTTAAGCTACCCTGTTAAAATATTAGTGAAGCACCTTTGCATTTTTTTTTTAAATTACATGGTTTATTTTACCGAACAAAACTTATTTATCTTAGCTTTTTATTTCTCCACCTAAGATGCTGACAAAGTCTTTATTATATACAAACATTTAACAAACATATTTTATACAAACATTTAACAAACATATTCGTAATTTATACCCACTAAATCAGGATTAAGGACTTTTGAAGAAAAAAATGATTATGTATACTTTGCTCGACTCTTGTTAATTAAATCATTAGTGATGATACACCTTAATTAACAACTTTGTTTATAGAAATGCATACTTGATTCATTAATATTTTTATTTGGCGATATATAGTTGATTGATTATAACTAATTAACTATTGTCAATGTTTGTTTTGTTTTGCTTTTGTTTTGCTTATACTTTTACTATTTTTTACTTTTTTGTTATTTTTAAAGTGATGCGAAAAGTGATATAAAAATCAAAAATGATAGCCATAATTTTTTTTAAAAAGTAAATAGTTTGAATGTTTTCCTAATTTATTCTTTTTAAATCTACTTCATGATCGAAACTGAATAACATAACTATAAGAATTTAAACGATCATTTTATAATTTTCTTTATATATTACAAACTTATCAATTTTAATCATGCGATTGATGCAAGTAAAAATCTAGTATCTTTTAGATTTCCCTTTAACTTTACTATCAAGAACATTAATAAGGATTAATGTGAACAAGCTCGTGGGGTTACCAAATATATGCACATAACATATAAATTTCAATTAAGATGCAAATGGAGAAAATTATTGCTCTCTCATCGTTATGAAAGCAAAGCAGATAAATCAATAAGATGTAGATTTTTGTGCATCTAATAATTAGTAATAATTTGAATCAAAATAAAAAAATTGTTCTTTTTTAGCTTTTGATTTCTCATGTTGATAAAGTCATTTTTATATATGAAAATAAATATCATTAATCATGAAAATAAGTTTTACAAAATAAGATAAACCTATAGATGTTTACTTGCCCAAACAAAAAAAAACAAGAAACCAACAAGAAAAAAGATCAATTGTGGAATGTTCTCATATGCAGTGATTGTTACTTTTAAGAATTTTTATTACTCAAGGATGATCTCTCTCTCTCTCTCAATAATATAAGTGCATTTCTAAAATTTATTGTTGCGATTTTGATTACTTGTGGGTTTGGATCATAACACTTGTTTATGCATGTATTTGGTTTTTCAGGACAATCATGTTCGGAGAGCACATGCGCTCAGGACCGGGAGCTAATTACCGCGGAAGAGTCTCCTATGCGAAGCAAATATCATATGCCATGGCTTGGAGATTCACAGACATATCTTTTATCGACGAAGCTCGATCAGTGGCTTTACTCGGCACTGGACGAAGCATATGTTTTACTTATTAAAAAGCATTTTGTGAAAACAAGCATATATTTTACTTATATGATAAAAACAAAAATAATTTTTACTTTTTAACATTAGTTTAAGCAAAATGTAATTTGATTGTGTTTGTAAGAAAAAAAATTGTAACAAAGCAGGACACCTTTCACGGCAAAAATCACATGAAAATTATTATTAAGTTGTTGTTTTGAAAATTAATTATGTAAGTTGTTCTTTTGGTAATTAATTATTATCAAAGTTCAATAAGTAGATAACCAAAGTATTATATCAATGGAGGAGTATGTAAGGGAGGACAAGTGATGCACTGATCTTCTTCGTATCCCATGAAACATATGTTAGGAGCTTCCTTACAACACAAAAACTCCGCATCATCCATATACTTTCTGAAACATCTTTCTGTTTCCGGTGGATATGGTGATGGCTCGGTACCTAATTATAATATTATAACAAACTAATCATGTTTTAAGTACCTAAATTATCTCAACATTTAGTTTTTAGTTGTTTTTTTTTAGTTTTTTCATTCAACTATGCTTACGACATTGGTTGAGACCAAAGAGAGACACAATAATGAGAATGATTATGGCCAAACTCTTAACACCCATTGATCTTAATTTGCAATTCTCTCTCATCTTAAAAACAATAGAGATTAAAAGATTGCAAAGCAGCTTATAAAGAAACCATATATCATTTTATTTTCAAGATGCATATCAATTATATATATGGTATATCATATAGTTCATCCATAGTCATATTTGACCATTGAAAATTTATCTAGATTTCTTATCCAGCTCTTAAAAAAATAACTAGAAGATTTCTTTTTAAAGTTATAAAAGTATGTACATATTGCATAACATTTTTAAAAAGTTAAAAGTTATTTTATGTTGTTGATGGTATGGTTTTAACTTTTAATTTGAGTAAATCATTATTTAATTGGATTGTTTAAGGAAAACTATTATGATTGCTCTCTCGGTTATTATGAAAGCAAAGCAAGTCTACCAAACATGGTACATCACATAAAAATTTCAATAAGATAAAAACAGAGAAAATGATTGCTCTCTCATGGTTATGCTCAAAAGAGAAAGAGTGTTGTTACCCAAGGAAGAAACCTTGTTGGGTTAAGACAAGAGAAAGCCTCTATATATATATTGTAGATGAAAGGACTACAATTTTACGACAACATAGGCGAGAGTTAGAGAATCTTGATGATTTTACCAACCGTACTTCCTGAAGAAATCTCTGGTTCTCTTCCTAGCTCGGGTGAATACTATCACTACGCACGCGAGCACCCACGGAGGAAAGTTCCCTATGGATATGTTGTTCTTGATCCACGCCGGTGGGTCTTTCAATAGAAACGTTATTAACAACATTACAACCACGACTCCGAGCACGATCTTCGTGATGGGTTTGATAAGTGAATCCTGAAAACAAGAAAAGTTTAACAAACAAATAATGTCATTAGATGCTGAAAAGCTTATTGAAAACCCCCTCGGTTGTGGTGGTTTAAGCTACATGTTTAACTCTTATCCAAAGCAACAAAGTTAAACGTACTGTGTTTATCCTTCCTAATTCCTACGATAAACCGCTGATCCAGTGATATGATTCCAAGAAACTGTGTACTTTGAACAATAATTACAGTCTATGATCTTAATGTTACGTTTCTCCGAGTACCACTTAACTTGAAATCACAGAGCAAATAAGATATGCAAACAAGCATATAAAGTCACTAACACTATACATTGATCACATGTATTTTGGTTCCATGGCCAAAATCAACAGCAAAAAAACCATACAAATCAAATGTATGCAGAAAGCTTATTCAACTATCTAAGAATCCACCAGATACAGAGATGTGTTTCCAAGAAACTGTGTACTTTGAACAAGAATTACAATCTATGATCCTAATGTTAAGTTTCTACGAGTACCACTTAACTTAAAATCATATACCATAGATCAATATGATATGCAAAGAAGCATATAAAGTCATTAACACTATAGATTGATCACAAGTATTTGGTTCCGTGGCCACAATCAACAGCAAAAACCTAATCTTCAGTAACTAAACTACCTAAGATTCCACCAGATACATACCTTTTATCACATATAACACTTTCAAGCTAAAGATTACAAGAGAAGCTTATAGAGCTTACCTGAGGTTCACCGTCAATGTAAATAACGGCACCGTCTCTATAAGGAAGCATAGACCGGCCATTCCTTGGGTTAAACCGGATCGGTACTGCACGGCCTTTCTCGACGGAGAAAGCGTAGATCGATTTCAATCCATACTTATCTAGAATCGATCTAACCTCGAGCTGATCTTGCTCCCAGCCTCCGAGATTCGTCTTGAAAACGTCGATCGGACCTTTCCCGCTCCGATAAAGATGGATCTCCACCTCCGGTACCTTCGCCGCGGCCGTCGTGCGAGATTCTCCGGCGATTTGAGAATCGTCGTCGAGCAACGGAGTTGTCTCTTCGATCTCCTCCTCAGGCATCGTTTCGATAGACATGACTAAGCAGCGATTCGCCGATTCGATGAAAATAATTTTATTTATTTATTGATTTGATATATATTACCACTACGACGTCGTTTTTTAGTTTTCATTAAAACTTATTGGGCCTTATAATGAGCCTTAAGGAGTATATAATATATATTATCATAACGGCGCCGTTTCGTATTATTTGTCAATCAGATATATTAGTTTATACTAGGATTTAACCCGTGGTGTACCACATGTTTACGTTTTTTATAAATAATTTTATATATATACAGTTAATTTAGAAGTTTGTAATATTTTTTCTAATTTTGTAAAATAAATAAAAATATTCATAATTTCTAAAGAGTATTTTGTTCTTTTATTGTTTATGCAAATAAATATAGAGAAATTCACAAAACTACACCCTTTCAATCATTCCTTCACAAAACTACACCTAATTCAATATTTTCACAAATTTACACCCTTTCAAAATTTTAAAAGCTTGATTTACCCTTTTAAAAATTACCAAAATTAAAATATTTTCATTTGTGTTCGCTAATTAGTGTTTAAAAATAGTATTAAGGGGTATGATTGTGTGGATAGGGTTTATTTGAATTTAATTTTGAGTGTTTAGGTGTAGTTTTGTGAAATATTTTTGAAATTGTGTAGTTTTGTGAAATGTAATTCAAATGGTGTAGTTTTGTGATTCTCCCATAAATATATAATGAGAATTATATTTTATATAATAAAATCTTAATATAATTTGTAAGTGTGTTTATTCCAAACTATTATAAACTATAAAAATTAGGGATGAACAAAACTTCCGGATCCGAAATACCGAACCCAAACCAAACCGAAATCCCCAAATCAATATTGATTCTAAAAACAAATAACTCGAATGTATAGGGAAATTTACTACCATAATACCCGAAATCGAATCTGAACCGAACTCAATTTTGTAGAACTAAACTAAACTACTCTAACTACCCAAAAATTATTTAAAATAATAATAGTTATAATTATATTTGAAGTACATAATTGGAACCAAACCGAAATTAAAGAACCGAAACCGTTCCAAAAATAAATAACCCGAACGAATTGAGAAATTTACTACTCGAAAACTCGAAGCCAAAACAAATTTCTAGATTTGAACCCGAATTACCCGAAATTTGTTTATGATAAAGTTTAATCATTATTTTCAAACTTCTTGTCATTTATCTAGAATTTTTCTAGAAACTCGAACCCGTTAATAAATAATTGTTATGCTTAGTGTAAATTGATTTAAACAAACTTTATCTATGTTCAATATAGATGTTTATTAACATCTAAAATATTAATATAAATAGAAAATTATAATATGGACAATGATTATATATAAAAACTAAACTATATACTTTTTAAAAAATATTTATATTCTGAAATTAGTGGTTGATTTTATGTAATAATGTATTTATGTGAATTACATATGTTTATTTTGTTTTTCAAATATTTTTTACATAATTTCTTTAATATTTTTTATTTATTTTTGGAGAGAATTATAATATTTCCTTATTTGATTTTTCGTAATTAAATGTTCAAAAATATTTCCTTTTATGCCCAATGGCATAATGTGTAATTTAGTGTGATTTTTTGGAAAATTTCAAATTAGTACTTCAAAAATACTAATATAGATTATATTTAGGATACGAAAATACCCGGATTCACCGAAACCTAATCAAAATACCCAAATTATATTATGCGATTTACCCAAATTTATTTAAAATTTTAATTATTTTGATTATATATATAAATAATTGCTGTAAACATATTCTAAATATGTAATATAAGATTTAAATTTTAGTAGAATTGCAATTTCTTCTTTTTTTGTTTATAATCGAACCGGAAATCGAACTCGTTAACAAACTATTTTGTTTTTTTATTGTTTGATATTTTTAACAAAAAATTGTTTCAACTCGTTTTTAAATTATTAATAATATTAATTAAACCTGTTTTGATTTAAATAAAATTTTAATGTTAGTTTTATAAAAAACTATGTAATAATGTATTTATGTGAATTACATATTTTTATTTTGTTTTTCAAATATTTTTTATTTATTTTTGGAGACAATTGTAATATTTCCTTATTTGGTTTTTCGTAATTAAATGTTCAAAAATATTTTATTTTATGTTCAATGGCATAATGTGTAAATAAGTATGATTTTTTGGACAGGTTCAAATTAGTACTTCAAAAATAATATATAGATATATACGGTTTACGATATCGTCTTCTTCCTCTTTTCACAAATCTTAAATCGGAGAGAAGATATTTTCTCCGGCGACATGGAGGCAGCTTTGGGACTTCTACGGAGAATGCCGCCGAAACAGTCGGAAACGGCTCTCTCTGCTCTTCTAAGCCTATTGCCTCAACATTCTTCAGATCTCCTCTCGCAAGTCGATCTCCCTCTCCAGGTATTCAATTTCGCCTTCTCGAGATTTGAAATGTGACTTAGTTTTCGCCCTAGGTCTTATTATCTCTCGATATAAACGGCTCTGTGTAATAATTTTCGATGAAGGATTCGTAGTAATCATTGTATTGGGAACAGGTGTTACGTGATAGTGAGAGTAGGAAGGATTTCATCTTATGTGAATACAATAGAGATGCAGATTCTTACAGGTACTTACTTACTTATATTGTTTCTGTATGGCTTTGCTTTGGTTTTGGTGCTACTATGATGGATTAAAGAGATACACTACTTGTTTCATAAGCTTAAGTGTTGTTTGTTGTTGTTGTTGCTCTTGTGATGTTTTACAGGTCACCTTGGTCTAATAAGTATCATCCTTCGATAGATGATGCTCTTTACCCTTCAACAGAGTTAAGAAAACTGGAAGTTGAAGCCAATGAGATCTTTGCTATCTACCGTGACCAGTGAGGTTCTTCGCCTATCTTGTTCAGCATGAAAAATCTTGTAGTGAAAACTAGTTTTGTGAGAGATTGAGTGATCTAAAACAGAGACATATCTATCATCTTATCTGTGAAAGGCTTGCCTACTCGTTTCTGAAGATTCACCCACTCTCTTCTAGATTTATATCATGCTTTTGACATAATCGATCGGCTCAGAGAGTAGATTATAAATAAGGTTTAGAGAGTAGATTATAAATAAGGTTTAGAGAGTAGAGACTGAAAAATCCTTGCGGAGTTATAAAACAAGATACCTGTTTTGATCAGTTTGTTTTTACAGGTATTATGAAGGTGGTATATCTTCAGTCTATATGTGGGAGGATGATAATGAAGGCTTTGTGGCTTGTTTCCTTATTAAGAAAGGTAGTTTTCTTTCTGTGTAGTTCAATCACACTGGATGTTAGCCTATAAAACACTCTATACCTGAGCTGTTTTGTGTTTTCTATTGTTTATCAAAGATGGGTCAAAGTCAGGTCATGGTCGGAGAGGATGCCTGGAAGAAGGAGCTTGGGATGCCATACATGTTATACAGGTGATTCTCTTAACATACTCACACATACTCTCACCAACATCATGCATACTATAAATGGTGCCTATGTTGTAAGTTGTAACACACTCTTTCATGACTTTATATTTTGCTTCTGATGCCTGATGTTCTTAACACAGGTTGGTCCAGAGGAAGAGGAAATGGCACAGTATTGCTTAACAAGTACCATCATGCTTTCTCTTACCACTGATGATGACTCTTCAGGGAAGTTCGGCTTATCTGGATCAATTAGAAGACAAGTAAGTTTCTAGCTTCTATAGGACCCATTCCAGTTCAATAGTGGTTCATTTCTATAAAAACCAGAACATTGTACTGATACTGTTGGAATTAGATGAAAATGGAGCTCGCTGTAGCGGATGGACATTTATGCAATATGGGAAGAATGATTGAGGAATTGGAAGGCAAACTTAGGAACTCACTTGATCAGGTTCTACTTCCAACACTGTTAAATTTAACCGCATTGTGCATGTTTAGTTAGCTAATCTCATGCTTATAGACTTATAGCTCAGTGACTGCTTAGACGAGAACTTTAGTTCACAAGTGGAAGATGTGTGAACCGTGTGCATCATATATGTAAAAACAGAATAACCTCTTGTGTGGCTTCAAAGTTTTGAGACTTGTTTGGTGAATGAAAATCGCGCAGGTTTACTTTGGGAAGACAAGAGAAATGGTATGCACATTGCGTCCACCAGCTGAGATTGTACATATGAGATTACCAGACAAAACCTGATGCTGCTGCTCCACAACACACTTCATGTAATAAAACATTTCATATCTCCTCTACTTTTGTTTTTGTTTGTTTGTTTGGTTTGTTCGAAGTGTCTGTCTTGTGTGGATGTCTCTTTGCTTGGTCACTTGTTGATATCGTTTTAAGTTTATTTATAAAATTCTATTGAAGGTGATTGAAATGCTGCATCATGGTATTATATTTCCTCTCTTTAAATTCTATCTATCTTTTTTTTTGTTATAACCTGGTTCATTGTCTTGAATTTATTTATGAGCATAACAAACATGGAATTTTCAAAGCGAAATTTGTGAAAGTATTATATAAATGTTTTAGCCACTCACAAAATTATTAATAAGCATTAATAATTGGAATGCATTACCTTTTGAAATGGCTGTTTCTTTTTGTTTCACTTTTTTAATATTTCTTCTAGAAACCTTTTTCTTCATAGTGAGAATAAAGAGTCCACCACATGAGGGATGGTAAAGCATATAATGTGTGAAATTTTAAAGGTAACAAATACATTATTAATTTTTTTTTATATAATTTTTACTTCTTGAACTACACAATATGTTTCATTGAATATGAAGTTTTTGTGAAAGAAGACAAGTTTGATTTAAATTGAATTAGTGGAATAGTAAGTAAAGTCATCGAGCAGTGGAACTTGGCCAAATTTTTGTGTGTTTGCCGTCTCTCTACAGTTTCTTCCACCAGTAATTTTGACCGTAACCAAAATTAAATAAAATTAGTAACTACGTATATTTAGTTAAGAATTATCAGCGATTATTATTGTAAAAATTCAAGGAAATAAATAACCACAAAAATAAAAATGTGAATGTTAAGAAAAATAAAAATGGGACCCACATTGGTTTGACCAGGAGAAACGTGTGTGTAGCTTTAAAAGAGAGCTTTAACTATACTGCCCCAAATCCAAAGTGACGTCGTTTTCAACGATCTCGCGCAAACCCGTTTACGGGCAGCATCCGTTTACGGGCAGATATATTCCTCGTCTTCCTCACACTTGCATGTCCCTATTTGTATATAAATAAAAAAAGCCCTGTGTGAGATTTAATTAGAAAAAAATACTATTATTATTTATTCAAAAAAAAAAAAGAGAGTGAGAGAGGAACAAACAACGCTAATCATGGTTTCTCTGGCAGGCTAATAAGATTTTCTCAAAGAAAAGCTCTTTTTATTATTACTTCACGTTTATTTATCCCAAAAAGCACCACTTTTTATTTACTTTTAAATTAAAAAACTAAACTTTTTGTGTTTCGCATAAGAAGAAGAGAGAGAAGAAGAAGAAGAGAGAGAGAGAGCGTCTCAAAGATTAAAGCTTTTTGATTTTACTCAGTGTTACTGATAATGGGTTTCATTTCATTTCAATGAATGTGAGATTTGATTTTGGAGTTTCTCTGTGAGTGATTTTGTGGGTTTAGGGTTTCCTTTATGAGGTTTAAATGTTGGATCTGAAGAGATAAATCATCAGCATCATCATCATCGTTGTTGTTTGAAATGGATAAGACTCTTCTTCAAGTGTTGATCTTTGCTTCACTTATCTTTCTTTTGAATCATACATTGTGGCTCGCCTCTGCTAATCTAGAAGGTTTTGTGACTAACTCAAGCTCTTTGTATATTTTAGACCTAGTGTCTGTTACTGTCTGAATCAACTGTTGCCTTTGTTGTGTATGTAACTTAGCTTGAAGCTTATAGATTCATTATTATTTGTGTATGTAATTTAGCTTGAAGCTTATAGGATTCATTAGTATTGTGTATGTAACTTAGCTTGAAGCTTATAGGATTCATTAGTATTGTGTATGTAACTTAGCTTAAAGCTTATAGGATTCATTAGTATTGTGTATGTAACTTAGCTTGAAGCTTATAGGATTCGTTAGTATTGTGTATGTAACTTAGCTTGAAGCTTATAGGATTCGTTAGTATTGTGTACGTAACTTAGCTTAAAGCTTATAGATTCATTAGTATTGTGTATGTGACTTGGATTAAAGCATGTAATGTTTTGTGTTTAGTCTTGGAACTATGTTACAGCTTAAGCATGTTGATACCCAAGTGTTCTATGCTTTAATTGGTTTGTTTTAGTAGTCTCTAGTTTTCAGAGAGTCTTGTCTTTTGAAATTAGACTTTTGTTTAGTTACTTGTCTTTGATGCTAAAACCTTGTGGTTCTTGTTTATCAGGTGATGCCTTGCATACTTTGAGAGTAACTCTAGTTGATCCTAACAATGTCTTGCAGAGCTGGGATCCTACTCTTGTGAATCCTTGTACTTGGTTCCATGTCACTTGCAACAACGAGAACAGCGTCATAAGAGTGTAAAAGCTCTCTCTACTATTATCTTTGAATCACAGTGTGCTTTTCTCGACAATTCTTGATTTTTTTTTGTCGACGAATATAGTGATTTAGGAAATGCAGAGCTTTCTGGGCATTTAGTCCCTGAGCTTGGTGTGCTCAAGAACTTGCAGTATCTGTAAGTCTCATATATTCACCATGCTTTAATATTAACAAATCTCTATAATAAGTTTATTATTATCTTACAGGGAGCTTTATAGTAACAACATAACAGGTCCGATTCCTAGTAATCTCGGAAACCTGACAAACTTAGTAAGCTTGGATCTTTACTTAAACAGCTTCACTGGTCCCATCCCTGAATCATTAGGAAAGCTTTCAAAACTGAGATTTCTGTGAGTATATCTATGCTCAGTTACATTCTTGTGTGTTTATCTTTTGATGTGGTTTCGGTTTTTGACTCTTAAGTTGCTGAAATTTTTTACATGCAAGAATAGCCGGCTTAATAACAACACTCTTACTGGTTCTATTCCCATGTCACTGACCAATATCACTACCCTTCAAGTGTTGTAAGTTTTCTTCATCAACTTTCATTTTATGTCTTGCTTTGTATCTTCATTAATAACTTTGATTGATGTAACACAGAGATCTTTCGAATAACCAACTCTCTGGTTCTGTTCCTGACAATGGCTCCTTCTCACTCTTCACACCCATCAGGTTATAACATTTTTCGGTTATATCGTTGTCTCAGTGTCTGAGCTTATCGGTGGCTAAGAGAACACTCCATTGTGCAGTTTTGCAAATAACTTAGACTTATGTGGACCTGTTACAAGTCATCCATGTCCTGGATCTCCTCCGTTTTCTCCTCCACCACCTTTTATTCCCCCTCCACCAGTTTCGACCCCAAGTAAGCCGCCTCTCTTATTCTGTTTACATCATAGGAAACTTGTTTTCTTTAATAACCATCTTTTCGATAGAAAAATTGATACTGTTCTAAGTTTGTGATGCATCTAATTTTGATTTCAGGTGGGTACGGTATAACTGGAGCAATAGCTGGTGGAGTGGCCGCAGGTGCTGCTTTGCTGTTTGCTGCTCCTGCGATAGCCTTTGCTTGGTGGCGTCGAAGAAAGCCACTAGATATATTCTTCGACGTGCCTGGTCAGTTTCTTATTCACAACTAGTTCTTATTCAATTCGTAGTTTATCCTTTAACTCCGAAAAAAATAAAAGGAGAAGCCATTGCTTAAGCTAAAGTTTAACTGCAACATCTCTATGCAGCGGAAGAAGATCCAGAGGTTCATCTAGGACAGCTAAAGAGGTTTTCTTTGCGGGAGCTACAAGTGGCTAGCGACAGCTTTAGCAATAAGAACATTTTGGGCAGAGGCGGGTTCGGGAAAGTCTACAAAGGACGTTTAGCAGATGGAACTTTAGTCGCTGTTAAAAGACTAAAGGAAGAGCGAACTCCAGGTGGAGAGCTTCAGTTTCAGACAGAAGTAGAGATGATAAGTATGGCTGTTCATAGAAACCTCTTGAGATTACGAGGTTTCTGTATGACACCGACAGAGAGGTTGCTCGTGTATCCTTACATGGCCAATGGAAGCGTCGCTTCATGTCTCAGAGGTAATAAAATAAAGAAGGATTTCGAGTTCTTAAGAGATACTTTTCTCGTGTTATTCTTTACGGATTTGTAATTTTTTGGCTACTCAAATGATGCAGAGAGGCCGCCATCACAGCCTCCGCTGGATTGGCCAACGAGGAAGAGAATCGCATTAGGCTCAGCTCGAGGTTTGTCTTACTTGCACGACCACTGTGACCCGAAGATCATACACCGCGATGTAAAAGCAGCGAACATTCTGTTAGACGAGGAGTTCGAAGCTGTTGTTGGAGATTTCGGTTTGGCCAAGCTTATGGACTACAAAGACACACACGTCACAACAGCCGTACGAGGCACGATAGGCCACATCGCCCCTGAATATCTCTCCACAGGGAAATCATCAGAGAAAACCGATGTTTTCGGCTACGGAATCATGCTCTTAGAGCTACTCACAGGACAAAGAGCTTTCGATCTAGCTCGACTAGCAAATGATGACGACGTCATGTTACTTGACTGGGTATAAAGAAAAATCCAAACTTTTCCGCCCCAACGATCTAAGCTTTGTGAAAAAAAACTAAACTTTCGGCTTTTGATCATAAAGATGTAAGCTTTATCTTTGTTTTTCTTGTGGGTGTGTGTGTGTAGGTGAAAGGGTTGTTGAAGGAGAAGAAGCTAGAGATGTTAGTAGATCCAGATCTTCAGAAAAACTATGAAGAGAGAGAACTAGAACAAGTGATTCAAGTGGCTCTGCTTTGTACACAAGGCTCACCAATGGAGAGACCAAAGATGTCTGAAGTTGTAAGGATGCTTGAAGGAGATGGGCTTGCAGAGAGATGGGATGAGTGGCAGAAAGTTGAGATCTTGAGGGAAGAGATGGATTTGAATCCTAATCATAACTCTGATTGGATTGTTGATTCTACTTACAATTTGCATGCCGTTGAATTATCTGGACCTAGGTGATAAAAAAAAATCAAAAATAAAACAAAAATTATATGCAACTTTTTAAAAGTAAATTGATGATTCTTTGTTTGATTTTTTATGAGATGAAACTAGGATTCAGACATTTATGATTTTGTGTAACTTGTGTTTACAGTAAAGGAGAAGATTTGTAAGGTTATGAGTTTATGTCTTAATGTTAGTGTATGTATCCAAAACTGTGAGGCTTGTTCTGTTGTCAACAAGTGCTTGTGGCCTTGTCCAATGGGCAAACGCTATCACGTGCCGTCTCTTCAAGTCACGTGACCAGTTTGTTTTACATTTGTTAGATGAAAACAGTCAAAACAAAACACACACAAGACATACTGTCTTTATTGTCCCAGTTTAGTGTGTGATTGATTTGTAATGCCTGTAATGAAAACAAAAACAAACATTTGGTACAAGAAAACACAAAGAAACATAATATTACAAAACTGGACATGTGATAAATGTAAAGATCTTTTAGTACAAGAACTTAAGAAGACAAGACTGTTATAAGATCTATCACATTCATCGAAAAAAGAAGAAGATTCAGATTTGAGACTAAATACTATTCCTAAGAGGAGACTTCAGATTGGCTCTGCTCCAATTTCGTCGAAGTTCCAGTCTTGGACAATGTCTCTTCTAACAGCACGGCTTCTGACCAACCGTGGAGGTGCGGCTCCTTGTGTTAAAAGATCGTCCGCGTGGAAATTAGGCTGCGGTGTTACCTTTGAAGAAGATGCAGGGAAAGCGTTTGATCTCGCGGCTTGGATAAGCGAAGTCCTTGCGAGGCAGCTAGCGATCACGGAGCATCTTCCTTCGTTGTTGTCCGAGCTAGAGACAGAGTAGCTTCTAAAAGAGTGAGACGGGCTCTCTACACTGTGGCACACGAGGCAAGCAAAGCTCATTGTTTATAGAGTCACAAGAAAAGACCAATTTGCTGGTTTAGGGTAGTCCTGCATTTTTAGAGAATAAAGTTGTAAAAAACATGAACTTTATAGTACTCTTTCACATAGAGAAACAAGAAGCAAGAAGAAGAAGAAGTAAAGATAGTTATTGACCATAAGTCAATAAACTAACTTAAGTTCTTATAACACCTATGAGAAGCTTCTATATAAACAAAACCACAAAAACAAAGACACTTATATATCAATGAGGGTCATGAAAACTTCTTCTCTATGTATGATTTTCACTAACCACTATAAGTAAGAAGGCAGAAGAAAACAGGAAAAAGCTATTCGAGAATCATAATGAAAAATTTGGAAGGCTAAGAGTTATCATTAGTTGAATTCTCTTATGGATTATTAGTAGCATATACGATTTCTTAAAAGCCCTTGAGATGCAAAATCAAAATTCAACCTAGAAAATACTTAAATCCCTGACTAAATTTGCATCCACTAGTGACCAAAAAATCTGTGAGATAAGTGGAAAGATCCACACAAGAGATCTCTTAGTGAGAGATATAATACGACTCGTAGAAAGATAAGATAGATTTGAGATCTGAATAATCAAAATACTTACCTTGGGGTGAGATTCTCCAGAAGAAGAAGAAGAAGAAGAAGAAGAAGAAGAAGAAGAAAGCCTTCGTGGCGATGCGAAATTGCTTGTCGAGAGGCTAAAATGCGAGTGAAAGAAAGTGTTTTACTGCACGTGGAGACACGCGCCCACGCGCCGCCACTATCTAGTACAAGACTTCCCGCGCGTAAGTAGACGACTGACTAGTCAATGTTTTGTTTTTCACCAGCAAAATTTTTTAACCGCTTCCAATTTTTTTACCAGAGAGGACTCCGGTTTAGTGTATAATATGGTAATTCAATTCCACCCAAATTAAACCGGTTCATCACCAGAAATAAATAAGAGTCTTTCAACGATTCCGGTTCCGGTTTCACCCTAAATACCCGATGGTTTATAAACTTAAAAACCGTGAGTATCGGGTAGGAACCAGAACTGAACCGAGAACCGATGGGTAGAACCGAAAAACCGAAATATTTTTATATACTTTGAGTATTTTTTATATTTTCGAGTATTTTTTATATTTTTGGCTATTTTTCTAACTTCGGGTATTTTTTATTATTCTTTTCCGGGTATTTTTCTGTTATTTTTTTCAATTTTCGGGTTTTTTCATAATTTTGGGTATTTTTATGAACTTTTTTTGGGTATATTTTTCTGTTTTCGGGTATTTTTTCCAATTTCTGGTTTAAAATACCCAGAACCGAACCGAAACCGAACTAGAACCGTAACTTTCGGGTATTTTCCGTTTCCTCAAACAAAGAACCGAACCGACCCGAAACCGATAGGAACCGAACCGAACCGAACCGAAATATTGAAAAGTAGTGATTGGGTATTAGATTCAGGAACCGAACCGGAACCGAACCGAATACCCGAATGCCCATGCCTACAAAAGTCTTTGTAACAATCACATTTGTGCAAAATTCACAAGAAAAAAAAAATTAACACTACAATATCTCCCACATTTTGCTTCAAACAATCTTCTTCTTTCACAATCCACAAGACAAGAAAAACGACAATGATTATTGTATTGGATCTGCATCAACACCACCACACAGTTTAGGCTGATCCTCTGTCTGAAACACAACACCACACAGTTTAGGTGAATAACACATGCCGATGTCTTAAAATACAGAAACATTATTTTGATCATACACAAAGAAATGGTAGCAAACTGCTTACAATCCAGATTGTTACAAAGCCTTAGGAGTAGTTCATAGTTTATGGTCTGAAGTTCCCGGGAAGCTGAAGGATTACATAACTTATATCCCAAGGTCAACGGGTAAGTTCATATACCATTGTTTAACCTGTGGCTTGTTAAAGTTTTACAAAACTGACTTTCGTATCTTTTGTACATTAGGTATCAGTCTTTGCACTCGCGCGGTAGTGATGGACAAAGGGACAGTTCCATTTGAAGTTCATCCATCAGTTCTTCTGATTCCATCAAACCCCCTTGCAAGTTCCCGTCTCACTCAGAGGACTGTCCGGCTTCTTACAAGGCCTAGCAGTAGTAGCCAGGACGGACCAGTCAGCAGTCTATGTCATCGTAATCGAAAATGAAAAGGTTTGTTACAAACTTGTAAAAAAATAATCTTCTGTTGATTCAATTATACAAAGCTTCAAAATCTGCTAAAGTTTTAAGTGCAATATGTTCATGAATCTTTATCTGTATTTCACAATCTACAGTGAGTCTACTCAACAAAGAGATGAAAAATAGCAAAATAAATTTAATAAATGACTTTGGAAGCAGTAGAGCATTTGTTTCACAGGACATGAGAAAATATTGAAAAAAATGCAAGAAACAAAAGTGATGAGGTTAGGACTAGTTAGCAATCAATATGCACTAGACTGGGAACATAAGAAGAAGAGCACAAAAGTGGCATACAATAAATAGGGCAATTGTATCCAAAGATGCCAGGCTTCTCAAGATTCGGAGCTTCAGCGATGTTCACAGATTTGTAGTAACCGCCATGTCCAATGATGTGAGCTGTTTGGTAACGACACGTCGTGGTCTGCTTATGTCCGTCTAGATCGAAAACCACGGCCACTTTCTTCTCCTCGTCAATGAAGAAACTCCCGGCTTCAAGTACAAACTTGAAGCCAGTGAGTGGCCTCATGTTAACTTTCAAAAACGTCCTCCACGAAACCGCGACGGGGCTGATCTTATCCGTAACCCAAATCTCCATTATCTCGATATTTTCCGCGTTGCGCTGGTACAAGATAGCAAGCCGGTCGTCTCCAACACAAGACATGGTCACCGTCTCTTCGAAATAAGAGTGAAAGGGCAGAGGAAGACGCTGTCCAAATCTCTCTGCGGTGAAATCAAAACATAGTAGAAAATCTTCAGTCTCTGTTGTATCTATATCCTCGTCATCTCCAAATCCTTCAGACATTAGTTTCTGCTTAGCGAAAAAGTAAGCATTCCCTTTCAAAGTCACGCCGCGCTGATAAAAATCTATATCCCAGTCCGGAGTCACATCAAGAACCCTCCATGAATCAGAGGTGAAATCGTAGATTTCGTAGCCAAAAACCAGGTTTTCGACGTAGAGGAATTCATCTATAAACCTCAAGATTTTGTGGTTACGGTTCATGTTGTCGTCGTCGTCGTATCCGAGAGCATACGTATCAAGCCTGTGGAATTTATTTCTAGGTTGAATCCACCTCGTTTGCCCTAAATATGGATTCCATACAAAGAGACTCGACATGTCTTTGAGGACACATAGCAATAACCCATCACAATGATAGATTTTAGAAACCTCTATTTGGTTAAGTATACTTACTTGTTTTATAGATGGGTCAACGAAATCTCCTTGTAGATTGTATCTCAAGGAACAAACCCTATAATCCATCATCATGAATCCCAAAAAAAACTCATCCTTTGTTGATTTGCCAAATATACGTTTTCTCGATAAAGCATCCCACTTTTTACATGTAGATCGCACTTTTTTCAAACATGTAATCGGAACCTTTGACAGTATTTTCTCTACCAAATCCTTTGTAAGATCAGACATCGTCGTCATTCTTTTTTTTTTTTTTTTAGGTTTCAAAGTTTCAATAGCATCCAAAATACATGAAGCCATCTTATATATATATATATATATATATATATATAGATAGATAGATAGATGTAGCGAAAAAGTAGTTTTGATTTGGTCAGCAACAAAATAAAAATATTTTTTTTAAGATGAAAACATTTTTTGGTGGTAGTTTAAAGAAGGAATTTATCATCTCTTAATTTAAATAGACTAATTCACTAAACTAAACTACACCCTTTCGGCTCCTCATTTACAAAACTACACCTAATTTAATTTTTTCACATATTTATATCCTTTCAAAATTTTAAAAACTTGATTTACTAATTAGTGTTTAGGTATAGTATTTAGGGGATAGGATTGTGTGGGTAAGGTTTATTTGGATTTAATTTTGAGTGTTTAGGTGTAGTTTTGTGAAGTATATTGGAAATGGTGTAGTTTTGTGAAATGTAATTCAAAAGGGGAAAAATGTCAATTAAATCACGAACTTTCAAAATTCACCGAAATAAAGTATGAACTTTCACGTGAACCATTTAAATCATGTATTTTTCGTTAACTAACGTTTTAAATCATGAATTCTTTTTTACCGGAACAAAAAGAGCACAACGTAAACAAAAAGAGTCCAAAGTTAAGTCTATTAACGCAATAGTTTGACACTGTTTGAGATTTATTTGAAGAATCGAGCACTTCAATTGGCTGAAATTAAGCATACTGTCAAATTTTTCCGTTAAAGGACTCAACTTTGTGCTTTTTTGTCTCAGTAAAAAAAAATTCATGATTTAAATGGTTCAAGTGAAAGTTCATGTTTTTTTTCGGTGAATTTTGAAAGTTCATGATTTAATTGACATTTTTCCCAATTCAAACGGTGTAGTTTTGTAATTCTCCCATTTAAATATCCACACCGTGAAAAAAGAAATGCGTAATTCTCATGAAAAGCATTAAATATTTTTTTTTTAAATATGCCACAAATCTTAAATTAATTTAAAATTTTCAAAATTGTACCACAAAACTTTTAAACGGAACTCTACCCTTCAAAACTACACTCTAAACATTATATAACGAGTATAAATGAAAAAATAATTTATAAAAGTTTTTAAAACTTGTTTTTTGTATTTGTGATATTTTTGTAAAGTAAAATTTTAGTGATATTTGTGATATTAAAAACATATTAATCATATTTTTGTTATAAAAAACTTTGTAATGGTATTTAAGAAATTCCTCCTTAACTATCATATGATAATTTTTCTGCAATTCCTACAATTATCATGAAAAATGGTTTTAAAACTAAAATAACAATGAGAAGTTTTTTATTTACCATTAAAAGACCTTAATTTTTACTTAAAAGCTTGAAATTAAATCATTTATCTATACTATTAAAAGGAAGACATTTTAAAAAAGAAGACAAAAAAATGTATTTACAATGTTGTCACTCTGTATAACTTATGGTTATATTTAAAAACAAAAACAAAACAAAAGAAGGAGAAAAGTTTAAATTTCAACACTAAAATAGGAAACAATAAACAAACAAAAATATTTGAATAAGAATATTAAAAAAATGACAGAAAACATTTTAAATATCAAAATAAAAAAGTTTATATATTTTTGAAATTCTTAACTTTATATTTTTGAAATTCAAATATATTATTTATGCTATTTTTCGACCCGTCACAAAATTACACATAGTAATTTCACAGTAAAAAAAAGAAACAAAAAATAATCCGAATAATGATATCTAAAAATCATAACTTGATCATATCTATTAATCGGGAAACAATTTTAAAAAGAAGACAAAATACTATATTTACGATGTAATCATAGATTTTACGGATTAATTTATTAATAAGGTAAAATAATTTTTACCTGATGAGTGTACATATTGATAAATAAGGTAAAAACAAAAATCGATTAGAGCATATTTTTAATTTGTAGATTTTATAACATCCAATTTGAATACAAAATTATGATCTCCACATATATTTTTAAAAATCTAATTTGAAATCACGAATGATAATTGTTATTAGACTAAATCAAGTTTAGTTTATGTATATATAATATATAGGTGTAATAGTTGCGGCGGTCGAAAAATATCTAACATAGTTTACGAGAGACTCCGGTTTAGTGTATAATATGGTAATTCAATTCCACCCAAATTAAACCGGTTCATCACCAGAAATAAGAGCCTTTCATGGTCTTTATACATACAAAAGTCTTTGTAACAATCACATTTGTGCAAAATTCACAAGAAAAAAAAATTAACACTACAATATCTCCCACATTTTGCTTCAAACAATCTTCTTCTTTCACAATCCACAAGACAAGAAAAACGACAATGATTATTGTATTGGATCTGCATCAAATACATAAGAGACAAAAGACAAGACTAGTGTTTTGAAACAGAGTTTTTACAAATTAAAACCACACTCAAACTTTGCTTGTTTACAATTGTTGCCTACCTTTAATAAAACGGTTCCATCATTTATGCCCCGCGGTTAGGTCCTCTAGCTCATCGACAATTGCTTTGTAACAAAAGAAGTATTGATCCTTAAACCAAAAAGAGTAAATAGTCAGAAACCGAAAAAAAAAAAAAAAGTCTTTAAAGATATGTTCATGTTATTGTGTAAAATATTACCATGGTTTGGACCATGCCATTACGTTGGCTACGGAATATTGCCACGGTTTTAGCAAGATCCAACGCTGACATATCACCCGCAAGGATTCTCTGGATCGTGTTGTGTATCGCGCAGTATGTTCCTGTTCTTCCTATACCTGCACTGAATGATTACAGAAGATTTCTCTCAGGAGAGTTTTAAAGAGAGAGACTTGATTATAGACATATACACACGTCGACGTGCATTGTATTGTACCTGCAGTGCACAATGATTGGGCCGAGACTAGGCGGTACTTGATACAGTCTTTTTAGAATCTCACGTACTGCCACGGTATCATTGGGAACTCCATGATCAGGCCATTCCGGATACTGAATATGCAAAACAGACATAGGCTGATCCTCTGTCTGAAACACAACACCACACAGTTTAGGTGAATAACACATGCCGATGTCTTAAAATAGAGAAACATTATTTTGATCATATACAAAGAAATGGTAGAAAACTGATGCAAGATTATTACCTCCTTGTAATTAACCTCAAGATTCCGCAACAATAATGAAGTATCTGTAGTCTTTACCCATTTTGTCATTATAGATATGTTGCCAAATTCTCTAGGTCTGTCTTCGGCTTGAAAATAGTCCCCGCATTTAAGAGTCTGTAACAAGAAGCCAAATAGTTAATATTGACATATGAAGCAGATAAGTTCAACCTCTATAGATAGTATGTTACGGTCACCACTATTTATGGAACTCAAAACTTGCTAAAACATAAAGAACTAATGTTTGATTGAATAGGAGTGAATGGCGTCAAAACCAAACCCTCAAAACTACCCCGCAAATATTGCTTCCCTTCTATTTAGATGTTTGCAACAGATCATATTAATATGACATCGTCTAAATCATATATAGTAATATACGCCTTGATCATGAGCTCAACAAGGAGAAGAAAACATCGTTGTTACTAACATGTGTCACTAAAAGCCTCCTCACATACTAACTTTTCAGAATGAGCTCATTAACAACCAAACAAATAAGATAGTGATGTTCCTGTTTTGTTAAGCAATACAACACCAACAACAAAAAAAAACTTATACACACACAAGCAAGACAAAGAAGCTTTCGGAAACCTACTAGTTATTGCAACTAAGTACCTTATAGTTATCGACCAATCGTGTAAGCATCACTATAACAGGGCAATGCTGTTGAACCACCATCTCCCAAAAGTCCTCCATGGTGTTTTGTAAAGGACCTTGTGTAGCTATGAACTGAGAAACACTCTCTGAAGACGACGCCTGCAAAAACATTACAAAACCCTTTACAATCATATCATCAGAACAAAACACACAAGAAACCGAACTAACAACAACTTGTTACCTTAACAAAGCTTGCATTCACATATCCATTTGCAGATGATCTATCGTCTTTACATGGATTCAGAACAACCCTATTCTTGTCATCTAAAAACCCAAAGCAAAAAATCGAACCAAAATCGATAACAATCACCATAAGAACCTTATTGATACATACTATACAAGAAGCAACAAGGACAAGGCTATTTACATGGCACAACGTCTGTGTATCGATTCTTCTCGAGATTAACACTGTTCATAGCAACAGTAAAGCTTAGCTTCATCTCCGATGACCAAATCCTATGAGCCTACACTACAATAGAGATCACTACACAAGAGAAACTATGCATACAAAAGAGAGATTCTGAAGAAGATGGATCTTTAACCTGCAACTCGGCGAACTCACGAGCGATCGAATCTGGATCTAAGATCTTCCCGCGGAGGATCGCGAGAGCTTTGCAGCAGTGATTGAGCTGATCTGGCGAGAGAGAAAGCTTTGGCGGAGGCGCATAGGCGAAATCGAAAGGCATAGAGTCGCCGGAGCCGGTGGGAGGATTCGCGGCGGAAGGAATCTTCCCGGAGTTTACGGTCGTCATGACCGATCGCCGGTGAGATCTAACGCGACGGAGAGAAGTGAGATTCCCCGTCGTGTGAGGCGGAGAGAAATCGAGATTTTTTTGGTTATTGGGCTAAAAGATTTGATTTTAACTTGACTTTGATTTGGACTTGGAGTATACTTTTAAAAAAATAAAGTTGACGTTTGATGACTATATATTAGAGGAATTCACGAAACTACTCATTTTTATCTTTTTCTTTACAAAATTTTACCAATTTCAATTTTTTCGCATATTTACATATTTTAAAACCTTGATTTACTTTTTAAAAAATTATCAAAATTAAAATATTTTCATTTGGGTTCGCTAATTAGTGTTTATGGTATAATATTAACGGGATAAGATTATGTGGGTAGGATTTATTTGAATTTAGTTTTTAGTGTTTAGGTTTAGTTTTGTGAAGTTATTTTAAAATGATGTAGTTTTGCGAAATGTAATTCAAATGGTGTAGTTTTGTATTTCTCCTTATATATTATAAAGATAAAGACCTTTTTTGTAGCCCATTTACTTTAATATTGGGCCTTAATAGTATCCACTGACTATTTAAATTTAGGGGTTATTGGGGTTGAATTTATAAAGATTCTAGAATTCTTAAAATCGGTTATTATTGGTTTATAGATTTTGAAAATAGTTATGAAATCCACTGTTATTGGTTTATGGATTTTAAGGGTTTTATTAAAATCCATTGTTATTCATTTATGGATTTTAGAGTTTTCTTTAAGTCCATTATTATTCAAAAAGTTTTATTTTTAATGATTTATTAATTTTTTAAAAGTCACTTGTTATTGGGAAATGAATTCTTCATAACTTAACTTCTGATACAAGATTTTGAGTGGATTCTTAAAGTTTATAAATATAGAATTGTCTCATGAATTTTCAAAAGATCTACGTAACATTGATATTGACTTGTAGAATCTGGTTTTTAATGAGACCCCATAATCTGATAATCTATATATTTATGGAGTCATTCAACATTCCGTATATATTTTAAACGTTGTAACCGGAAAGAGGATAAATCTACCGACTGACGAAATGCATACTCGCATGAACTCTCCGATCTTATGGATAGACGAAAAAACCAATGATTACCTAATTATAGGAATAGACGGTGAATCATTGGAGATTATTCTTTCTTTCAAGAAAGGAGACAACTCATGGAAAGAGTTTCCATGGCTTTCATCATCATGTGGGGGTCAGGCAAGAGATATAGAATACGAAGAGCACAAGCTTTATTGTCTCACCAAAGACGAACTCAATTTTTTTTATTATAAATCATGAGAAACCACATTGAAAATCAGCTTACAAGGATACACACCGAGACAAAATTTTGGAGGTATAAGACTACCTGGAATTCCAATGAAAATGCAACGAATCAAATGGAAGTATAAAATAGTATTGACCATACAAGGAAATGTCTTAATTGTTGAGAGCGTTTGGCCGAGTTGTTCCACAAGATGGTACATTAAAATATACAAAATAATGAATGATAATGATGAAGATGAAGAAGTTTCAGATAAATGGGTTGAAATCACTCTTTTGGGTGATGAGTCAATTCTTTTGGATTTGGGTGTTACAGTTCTTGCTAAGAATATGAAAGGCTGCATCTACTTCAATAACATTAATCTCGAAAACAACTATGACGAAGAAGATATCTTCATTTACAATCTCAACACAAACAAGATGGAAAAAAACAACAACAATTATTCAATAAAATATTAATTTTTGAATATATAAAATCACTTTTAATAAGAGTTTCTAAACTAGAAACCCCATTGGAGATGCTCTAAAGGAGATAGGAGTAAAACCAGCCATCAGGAAGACACGGATGGTGGTGTTATTACATTCGGAGGTTTCGACAAGAAGCACTTCGAATCTCAACATAAGTTTGTTGATGTCATTAAACCGGCCGAAGGAAGGTGGAGACGACGATCTATTTCCCCCTAGGAACTTTGACATACCCATAGATCCACCCAATCTTTTGACCTCGATTCATATCCCCCTACAAAGTATTAGGTGTTTCTAATTCTCCCTAGAAAATATAACGTACGTCTATTTGTCCCCAAATTCTAAATTCAGGATCCGATTCTCCCTTGACTTCGATCAAATTGGTTTACTGTTTACCAATCTCGACTTATTTGGTATAAGATATTCATTAAACCAAATTAACCCAAATTAAACCTGATTTTAACCCAAACCTAATATAATATCATCCATCGATGGTTTTGTTTCTTCATATTTATAAAATCCCCAATTCTAATTTTTGAAGAACCCTAAATCAAATCACAAAGATACTAAATCAAAGAAGTTTTGTCGCTTAATAGAGCATCACAACATGTCTTTCGAGTTCAACAACACTAATTTAGGTGACTACGAAGATGTTCCTCCACTCGCAGAAGAGCAGTGTCACAATTCCAGCTCCGCACCAACACTGAGAAGGAATCCCAGTAATTTTCATTATGCGTTGTCGGGATTGAGATGCTCCAATCGATTCTGAAGAGAGATTTGTCATTCTGCTTTGTCGGGTTTGCGTTTTTTGTCTCAATTTTTGAGATTTAGGGTTCGTCGACAGAGAAGACGAATTGGGAATTTTATTTGGTTAACAGTTAAGGGAACAAGACCAAATGGGTCGATTTTCGGTTCTGGTTCTGTTACTTTGGTTAGGTATCGGGTTTAGGCAATAAACCATTCAAACCAACGATTAGGGACAAATAGACGTACGTTATACTTTCTAGGGGGAACTAGAAACACCTAATACTTTATGGGGGGATATGAATCGATGTCAAAAGATTGGATGGATCTATGGGTATGTCAAAGTTCTTAGGGGGAAATAGATCGCCGTCTCAAGGAAGGTGATTATGAAATTTGGTAGAATTTTGGTTGGTCAAACAGGAACCCCAATATGTTCTAACGGCCAATGCATGGCCTTGGTTGACACTGGGTTCACCGATATCGCTGGCCCACAAGTAAGAATGTTTATTTTTTACAAATATAAAATATTATTATATAATTATATATATATATATATATATTAATTATGTATTTACATTAATGTTTAAGGACTCTATCAAATCGATCTGGAAACAAAGATGTACGCACCTATTCATTTTGAGTGTTTTATACTCTACTATATTTTACTTATATTTTACTTATATTTTACTTATATTTTACTTATATTTTACTTATATTTTACTTATATTTCGACCAAAAAAAATATTTTACTTATGTTAAGGGTGGGCCCAAGCCCACTCAGGCCTGGCCCATTCCAGGAGTAACCAGAAGAATCCATCGGGCCCTATTCGGCCCGCCGAAGTCAAGGTCCGTCAAAGTCAAGGCCCACCGAAGTCAAGGCCCATTTGAAGGGAGCATGCGCGACAGTGACATCGGTACGGACCTGCTATGACTGACACAGGTGACGTTTGTACGGCGGTTCGGCACAGACGGCAGAGGTGTCAGTACGGACCTGCAAGACGCAGAAGTCAGCCGAACGGGCATTAAATGCAGGAGCATGCTCGACAACCGCATTAAATGCAAAGGCATGTTCGACAAAACAGATTTCCGTATGTCGAGCATGCGCCGAAGAGATCCCGCCAAGGAGCAAAACCCCGCCAAGTCTCCAAAGTCTTCACTATAAATAGAGAGTTCCGGCTCATATGCAAAGGATCCGAAATTTTGAGAGAGAATCTATAGAGAGAAACAGCTAGAAATATATACTTTCACTTCGACATTGTATCAAACAATCATTCAATCAATAAACAAACGAACTCCGAGTTCTTAATCATATTCTCTGTTCGGCACTTTATACTTTCACTTCGGCCTTTATCTTTACACCGACTTCGGCATTATCTGTTCGTCCCCATTATCACTTAACGAGTTTTCCGACCCCACTTCTATAACAATCATCTCAGTTCGGTATCTTACCCGAACCCTGTTTTAACATTTGGCGCCGTCTGAGGGGACACTTCAGGAAAAACTCTCACGCTTACGATAATTCACGAACAGCCCGAAGTCAAGAAGAGCATCAACATTTCCAGCTATGATGACAAACCAAACAGAGAACGCTTCACACAGACCAATCGTCCTACAAGCTGCACTAGCCGAAGCACAGACATCGGCGATCCCAGTCGATCGCACACCAATAGTCGCAGAATCAGAACTCCACACGCCAACAGCGGTTCGTACAACTCTTGTCGAACCAACCCGCGAACCAAGAGTCAACATAGCCATACCGAGTGCTGAGCCGACATTAGCTGCCGAAGCTAGTCGCAACGACCAAGACGGCGGATCGAAATCGCCGAACTCCTCATCGGCCTAATGGACAAGGTGGACACCCTCACCGAGTCCACAAACGAACGGTTCGAGGCGCTTTCGAGCGAAAGATCTCAAAACCCAAGACCAAGTTACCAACTTCTCGCCGAACATTCAGAGAAACTTGTTCGGAGGACCCTCGACAGACGCGACTCAATTCGCGACACAACAAAATCGGAACCATCGGGTTCTCGGCCCGCCGACGAGACATCTTTACGGGACTCACGACCCGATGTCAATCTACAACACTCCGCAGTTCGCCCACCAGACTGCCGGACCTAACACTCATCAGCGAACCCCGCAGTTCGCCAACCCCCAGGTTGCCGCGAACAACCATCTCTTCCAAGACGCACCAACATTCGCCCAAACCGGGAGAGATTACGAGCTGGAAAGAATGCGCCAAGAGCTGGCCGAGATGAACTCTCGAGTCCACGAAGCAACAAGCGCGGCACCTGAGATCGGCCGCGTCCTAAGAGAAGCACAAAATGTCCCCTTCACATCGGACATCACGCGTTTCCGTATTCCGCATCCCGGGAAAATCACTATCCCGAAGTACGACGGAACGAAGGATCCCGTGCAACACGTTACCTCATTCACCATATCGATGGGAAGGGCACAGTTCGCACCCGAACTGAGAGATGCCGGTTACTGTCAGCTCTTCGTCGAAAACCTGACAGGAGGAGCACAACGATGGTTCAACGAGCTCATGCCGAACTCCATCGGGAACTTTCACGAGCTCCAAACCGTCTTCCTCAAACACTACTCCATGTACATCCACAAGGAGTTGTCCATCGCCGACCTGTGGAAGATGACGCAGGCGGAAGGAGAATCGCTTCGGCTATACGTCGAAAGATTCAAGGAGGTCGCCTCCAAAATAAAAGTGCCTGATGATGTCGCCATCGAAGCACTGCGCAATGGAGTTTGGACCGAATCCCAATTCTTCCGCGAACTCACGACGAACTTGCCGAAGACTTTGGAAGACGCGTTGCATAAGGCGACGGCGTATATCAAACCGGAGGAAGACATTGCCGGCTTTAAGAAAAAACGAACGGCGAAGACCGTCCCAAAAGAAAAGGAGAAACAAGAGGAACACCGGGAACCGCGACAAGCACTACGACGCGGAATACAAAAGCCGACACCCCGCAGTCCACTCAATCGAGGATGTCGAGGAACGGACGAGTTTACAACGTCAACCGTCCCGAGTATAACCGGACGGGGAACGGTTCGGGATATCCGAACAGAGGAAACTACCAAGAGAGGAGTAGTTCGGGAGGATATCGCAACAGGCCGCAGGGTGACAACCCGAACAGGGGCTCATCGAGCCAACAAAACAATGACCAGCAAGGAAGACACGATGCGTCCAAACATTGCGGCTTCCACGGTCAAGACGGCCACTCTAACGAAGAGTGCGAGCATCCGAGGAGCCCGCCGATGCGAGAATACATGGCCGGACAGGTCAAATTGCCAACGGCGGAAGAAATAAAAGCCGCATACACGTACAACCGAACCCAACCAGCGGCAAACGGGCAAGCCGAACGCAATCAGACGCGAAACCAAGACTCGTCTGACAAAAGAGAACGGGAAGAACTCCCTGGCCCACCCAAAGTCGCTCGCAAAAAGATCGGGATGATCATGGGAGGCCTCGTCGACTGCAACGACTCGATCCGGTCAATCAAGAGGGCCGAACGCGGAGTTGTAGCCGCGGTCAAGTGGGCACCCACAGCCGACGTACCGGCAAACGCGGCGAAAGAGATAACCTTCACCGAACGCGACACGACCGGCGTCGCCTTCCCCCACAACGACCCTTTGGTCTTGGAGCTACTCATCGCCGACTGCGAAGTAGCCAAGGTTATGATCGACACCGGTAGTTCGGTCGATCTCATTTTCTACAGCACTCTACAGCGAATGGAGTTGAAGGACTACACGATCAAGCAGAATCGAAAGCCTTTGACCGCGTTCAACGGCGAAACAACTATGTCACTAGGGACCATCAAACTCCCAGTGCATATCGGAGGAGTGACCAAGCTAGTCAAGTTCGATGTCATCGACACTCCGGCTATCTACAATGCCATCATGGGAACTCCATGGATCCACGCGATGGAGGCCATCCCATCAACTTATCACCAATGCCTGAAGTTCCCGGGCCCAACGGGAACGGTAACAGTCCGAGGAAACCAGCGCATAGCGCGAAGCTGTTTTATCGCCGAGCTTAAAATCAGAAAGTCCTGCGCAATAACTCAGCCAGAAGACGAAGAAATGGCCGAAGCCTTTCAATCGAAGGTAAACATCGCGCCCTCCGATCCTTCAACATCCACTTCGGCGACGCAATACGAAGCAACAACGAACGAAGAAGCCCCGAAGTTGGACAAGATATTGCAAGTCAACATCGACTTAAGCGATATCACGCGATGTGTCGGCATCGGCGCCAACCTCGAGCAAACGTTGCAGGACAAGCTGATCGAGTTCTTAAAGGAGAACTATAAAACGTTCGCATGGTGTACCGAAGACATGCATGGCATCGACCCGAACATCACCTGCCACGAACTCAACGTGGACCCAACTTTCAAGCCGATCAAGCAGAAGAGAAGAAAGTTGGGACCAGAGCGCGCTCAAGCTGTAAACGACGAAGTCGAACGACTCGTAAACGCTGGATCAATCGACGAAGTGAGATATCCAGACTGGTTGGCCAACCCCGTGGTCGTAAAGAAGAAGAATGGCAAGTGGAGAGTTTGCGTCGACTTCACCGATCTCAACAAAGCTTGTCCGAAAGATAGCTACCCGTTACCCCACATCGACCGAATCGTCGAAGCAACGGCGGGGAACGAGCTCTTATCCTTCATGGACGCCTTCTCGGGCTACAATCAGATCATGATGCATGCCGAAGACGAGAGAAAAGACTTCGTTCATCACGGATCGGGGTACCTATCGCTATAAGGTCATGCCGTTCGGCCTAAAGAACGCGGGGGCAACATACCAACGACTGGTGAACCGCATGTTCGCCGACCAACTAGGCGAGACGATGGAAGTATACATCGACGACATGCTGGTCAAGTCATTAGCCGCCAAAGACCACGTCGATCACCTCGCCACCCGCTTCGCAACACTCAATCAAGTACGGGATGAAGTTGAATCCCGCGAAGTGCACGTTCGGCGTGACTTCGGGCGAATTTCTTGGGTATATTGTCACTCAACGGGGCATCGAAGCAAACCCGAAGCGGATCGCAGCCATCGGGGACCTTCCCTCACCCCGAACAACTAGGGAAGTCCAAAGACCGACGAGAAGAATTGCCGCACTCAACCGGTTCATATCGCGATCTTCGGACAAATGTTTACCCTTCTACCAGCTCCTAAAGGGTAACAAACGCTTCGAGTGGGATGAAAAATGCGAAGAGGCATTCGCACAGCTCAAGGAGTACCTCTCCACATCACCGATCCTCGCCAAGCCAGTCGACCAAGAGACCCTGTACCTCTACATCGCCGTATCAACTTCGGCGAAGAAGCGCCGTACCGGTCAAAGAAGACCGCGGTGATCGGCAACCTATCTTCTACACGAGCAAAGCCCTCGACGGTGCGGAAAGCAGATATCCGACCTTGGAGAAGCTAGCTTTGGCAGTGGTCAGTTCGGCCAGAAAGCTCCGACCATACTTCCAATCCCACTCCATAGTCATCCTCACGAATCAGCCGCTGCGAACCATCCTGCACAGTCCAACACAGTCGGGCCGAATCGCCAAGTGGGCAGTCGAACTCAGCGAGTACGACATCGAATACAAGACGAGAACCAGCGCGAAATCACAAGTCCTCGCCGACTTCCTGATCGAACTACCACCAGAGATGACAACGGCATCAGAGAAGAACACTTGGACACTTCATGCCGACGGGTCTTCTAGCCAACATGGATCCGGCATCGGCATCACGCTCAAATCGCCAACCGACGAAGTCCTCGAACAATCGTTCAGATTGGGTTTCAAGGCCTCCAACAACGAAGCAGAATACGAGGCAATGATAGCCGGCATGCGCCTCGCAATCGAACTCGGAGCGAAGGAGCTCGACGCGTTTTGCGACTCACAGCTCGTTACCAGCCAGTTCAGCGGCGAGTTCGACGCTAAGAACGAAAGGATGGAGGCATACCTCCAAGTCGTCAAGGAACTGGCCAAAAAACTCCAGCACTTCACCATCACCAAAATACCGAGGGCGAGAAAACACCTCGGCGGACGCACTCGCAGCCTTAGCTTCGACGTCAGACCCGACCCTTCGGAGGACGATCCCCATTGAGTGCATCGAGAATCCGAGCATAGCCCTTCCAAAAGGCGTATGCGTAATCAATCGAGACGTCGAAGAAACAGATGAGTTCGACGAAGACCTTCGTACGCCGGACTCACCACTAAGAGAAGACCGTTGCACTCAAACACCTGAAGGACCAAATGATTGGCGGCAAGAAATAATTCGATATCTGCTGACCGGCGAATTACCCGAAGGAAAGTGGGAAGGCCGAAGACTCAAGTGCAGAGCGGCCCGCTATACCCTCCTCGACGACTGCCTCTATCGTTGGAGCGCATCGGGAGCCCTCCTATTCTGCATAACGGGCGACGAAGTCGACCGGGTTATGCGAGAAGCCCATGAAGGAGCAGCGGGTAATCATTCCGGAGGACGCGCATTAGTCCTCCAAGTGAAAAACCACGGTTTCTATTGGCCGACGATGCAAAAGGATTGTTCCGACTTCGCCCAAAAATGCGAGAAGTGCCAAAGACACGGAGACTTCATCAACGCTCCAACACAACTTCTGAGTTCGGCAACCGCGCCTTATCCTTTCATGAGATGGGCCATGGACATCGTCGGACCTTTGCCATCGTCAAGACAGCGGAAATACCTCTTGATCGTCACCGATTACTTCACGAAATGGGTAGAAGCGAAGGCATACGCGAAGATCGATGCAACGAAGGTCCAGAACTTCGTCTGGAAATACATCATCTGCCGCCACGGACTCCCATACGAGATCGTCACTGACAACGGAACCCAGTTCACGTCGGCTAAATTCGAAGGGTTCTGCGCAAGATGGAACATCCGCCTAAACAAATCAACCCCGAGGTACCCACAAGGGAACGGACAAGCCGAAGCAACGAACAAGACAATCATCGACGGCATCAAAAAACGACTGGAAGAAAAGAAAGGATTCTGGGCCGACGAACTAGAAGGCGTCCTCTGGTCACACCGAACAAGTCCACGCAGTTCAACGGGACGAACACCTTTCTCACTTTCCCATGGAATGGAGGCCATGTCTCCTGCCGAAGTCAACGTCCCCGGCATACGCAGAACGATGCCGACCCAACGACCCATTGACGAACGAGCGAGATGATCCTCGACCAACTAGATCACGCCGAAGAACAACGACATCACGCCCTACTCCGCATTCAGAACTATCAACACCAGGCGGCAAGATATTACAACAAGAAAGTGAAGGGAAGGCATTTCGAAGAAGGCGATCTGGTCCTCCGAAAAGTGTTCGAAAATACAGCAGAAAAGCCGATCACGAAACTCGGAGCAAAGTGGGAGGGTCCATACCTCGTTTCAAAAGTCGTTCGACCTGGCGTCTTCGAACTCATGGAGATGTGCGGCAAACCGATCCCAAGATCTTGGAATGCAATGCACCTCAAAAGATTCTACCATTAGAAGACTATCAGCACCGAGGACCATCAACACCGAAGATAACCAATACCGAAGACAATCAACGCCGAAGACAACACCGAACTACGAATGGCTTGATCCCTTATTGGGTACGTAGGCAGCCTTCCAAAAGGCGCAGCTATGATAATAAAAAAAAAAAATTTCCTTAATACGAGTCCCGAACTCAGGAAACACGAGCTCAGCGCTCAGACAAAAACAAACTCCGAGTTCGGTCACACAAGCTCTTCGCTTATACTAAAACGGGCTCCGCGCTCTCATTTTTAAGCCGGTCTATTCCGCAAACTAATTAGCCACTATCTTAAAGTGCAGTGGACTGATCACCCACTATTTTGCAAGGAAGATATCTACGAACTCATGTTCAACACTTGCAGTGGCCCAATCCGAAACCACGAAAGCCGAGTACCTCGCAATCTCGAAAAACGGTTCGTATCATCTGCGAACTATGAAAGAAGATTTTATACAAGAGACAAAATAAGTTCGGCACATGAAGGAGTACAAAGACGAACCAACAACAAAACTTTCATACATCGAGTGTCAAGAAAGCCGATCCCAAAAACCGGTCCGAAAGAAGAAAGGACGTATGAACAAAAGAAGTACGATAGAAGGAAGAAAAGATTGTATTATATTAATGAAGAAAACAACAAAGCCGATCCCAACAATCGGCCAACAAAGATTACATATAAAAAAAAAAAAAAAAAACAAAACAACAAAAGAAGACCGATCACAACGATCGGCCCAAAAGTCCCTGGCCCTACTCTTCGGGCAGGTTGGCATCTCCGGTCCTTCCGTCTCCGGCCGCATCATCTTCGGCAACCTCATCTTCGCCCAGATCGTCATCATCGGCCTCCTCGCCTTCATCGATCGCCCCTCCTAGAACCTCCTCGGTGTCATCACCCGTGGGTTCTCCCAAGAACGCGAGAAGGGAATCGACCTCAAGCTCGGCAGGAAGCTCAAAGTCAGAAGCTTCATACGAAAGTTGGGGCCGATCTCCCAACCAACGCTCAAGCCTACCCTCCATCTCGCGCATTCGGCGTTCAAAAATGGGAGGCGTGTCGATCGCGTGCAGAGTCTTCAACCTCTCAATAGTGCCGAAGACACCCTTCATCTGGTTGAACAGGAGGTACTTCTCCTTCACGAACTCCCGTTCGTCGAGATAGGCCTTCAGTTTGCCCAACCGAGTCTCCGAAGCCGCGCGGAGATCACGGAATCGCTCTTTCACAGTAAAGAGGCGATCGCGAAGAAGCTTCACCTCCACAACGCCAACTTCGGAGAGCTGGTCATAGTCCGCCCTCAGCTCGGCAAGCTCCTTGGCATTCGCCTCTTCGGCCTTACGAGCCGACTGAAGAATCAGGTCGCGGGCCTTTGACGACTCAACCTCGGCATCAAGCGCCTTCTGGAGATCGCTTTTCTGAACTCCTACTTCCTGAAGCCGTTTTCGGAGGTCGGCATTTTCGGCACCCGCCTTCTCAAGCCTCTGCTTCAGCTTCTTCGACCTTTTCGCCGAAGCCAGGCCCGCCTCAAGCTCCTTCACCTTAGCCAAGGCCGCGTCCTTCTCCCTTTCCACGGCGCGAAGACGATCTTCGGCCAGCTTTTTCTCCTTGACAAGGAGAGTTTCGTAGGTGAAACAGAGGTGGGTCCTCTTGAAAGCAACCTGAAAAAACACAGAACGAAGATCACAACCAAAATCGAACACGGCGAGAATGAACACAAAAAAAAAAAAAAGAAGCATACCCTTTGCTCCAACCTAGCCAACTGGGCCACCTCGTCGGCCAGCACCAACTCGGCAGGACCCCCTTCGCCGTGATAGGCCTCATAAACGGCCCGCTGAAAACCCGCACTCGCCCCCTTATGATTAAGGAAGGGGACCGCGCCGTTGTAGGCGAAGTAGAAGCCATGCTCGTTGCCCTCCTCAAGCGCATGAGCGAATCCATCGCCTCCAACCAAAACAGGGTCAGCCTCCTCATCAACCCGGCTTGAAGGATCGGCCCCCTCCGCAGACCGGTCCGCTTCCTCAGTCCCGAACCCAGCAGCTTCACCACCCACCTCCACGTCAGGAACAGTCTGACCGTCGGGCGCTACGTTTGATCTCCCCTCGTCCAACTCAGCTTCGGTACGAGGCCTCGAGAGGGGGGGAAGCTCTGCCGAAGTCGTCGCGTCCACTTCGCGACCTCTTTTTTCCCCAACCCTTGGCAGCGAAGGAGTCGATGCCGAAGCCGGAAGGGATTGAGAATCATCTACCACCGGCGGGTCCGGAATGAAGTCCGCGGGAGGAGCCTCAGACGGAAGTGGCGGCTCATTCGCCGCAGGAGGCGAACCCTCGGGCATCGGCGGCAGTTCGGCGTGCCCTGCAGCCGAACCCAGCTCGGAATCACTCCGTGCCTCCTCCTCTTCTTCGAGACAAAACTCTTCGGCGAGCTCGTCATCAAAGACCCCAGGAAAGTCAGCAAGAGAAAGCATCGCGTCCACGTCTTCTTTCTTCTGCGTTTTCAGTTTGTACGAACCTGCGAAACAGATCGGACAAACCAAGAGCTTTTTTTAAAAAAAAAAAAAAAAAAAAAAAAAAAAAAAAAAAAAGGAGACGAACCGCCTAACGACGCAAAATAAGCTTTTTGCTGCCGAAGAATCTCAGTCCACAACACTTCCGTTCGGCTCCGAAACGCTTCCTTAAACGGCTCGTACTCCGGCGGAAAAGGATAGAATGGCGGGAAGAGAGCCGAAAAAGACAAATAAAAATCGGCTAGAGAATCTAGGATTAAAGAAAAGATCCGAAGACCTACCAATAGAAGGCGACCACTTGGTCTGATACACCCTGTCGACGTCCAAGACAGACGCCGAGTTGACACGGACGAAGAAGTATTTGTCCCACCACCTGGCGAATTTGACCGACGTATCCGACGTCAGCCTAAACCCGGGTCTCCAGCAGATCGACCAAGTACCAGGGAGCGAATGATTTTTGCTGACCCGCGTGATCTCGTCGAATAGCCGAAGGGTCATCTCAACCCCTAGATCCTCCGACGCCACCATCGCAGCCCACGAAATTCCGAACGCACGGAGCGGTCGACCGAGACACGCCGATCCTCCGCTCCTCGACGTAGTCTATAAGAAGCCGAGGAAGAGGAAACCATAACCCCCCCGAGGTGAACATCTGTTCATATAAACAGATATACCCGGCGGACGGTCCCGGGGCCTTTGACTCGGCTCCGGCACCGGCAGCCTCCAACGGATCGCTAGTCCCGAAGGAGCTTGAATCCTCGCTAAGAGTCCCCGAGAGCTTACTCTTAGATGGACCGAAGACGTGAGTAACCCTCTTTATTTTCTTTGCCTTCGGCTTGGTAGTAGGTTCGGATGCCGAGGCAGGAATCGTAACACTCTTGGCCGATACCTTGACCCTGTTCGACTTAGAGGAGGACCCAGGCGCCGGAGTGGACGAGCTGGATCTCGAACGAACCACAGGATCGGTCGTACGATCGGTTGCCGAACCCATGGCAGGGGATATCCGCTCGTTCGGAACAGCCGAACGCTTCGTCTTCTTCTTCTTGATAGCAGGGCGCGATGCCGAACCAGAAGGGGCCGAACTCGTTTTGTTCACAGCAGACATGGCAGATATCTAAAAATCTAGAGAGAGGCTGAAAGCAAAAATCTAGAGAGAGAAAATACCTGATGTTTGCGCGAGAGAATGAAATGAAGAAAGTAAACCTCAGGTAGGCCTTTTTATAGAAAAATGCAGAAAACGAAGGGGCACCATCGAAGGGCGCGAAACGAACTTTCATCATTGCGATGACGTGGCATCTCGTTATTCGTCCAAAAAATGGCGCAGCTTCGACGACACGACTACAAGATACGAAGCGACGGAAACCCATCATCACGATGACGTGGCATCCAGCGATTCGCCAAAGGGCAGCGCACGCCTCCCAATGTGCCGCCAAGAAACTTTAAATAATTACATGATTCAGTGACGTGGCAACCTTTAACTCGGCAAAAAATGGTGCGCCTTTATGACATAACGTTCAACAAATTGACGTGGCACTCCGGTGACGTGGCATTTACCGAAGCGATCAATCGCCGAAGACAATCAAATCGCCGATGGTAACTCCTTGAATGCGCCTAAGGCCGATCTCTTTAGTTCGCCTCTCCCAAAAAGCCGAACCGGGGAGGGACTAATGTTAAGGGTGGGCCCAAGCCCACTCGGGCCCGGCCCATTCCGGGAGTAACCGGAAGAATCCATCGGGCCTTATTCGGCCCGCCGAAGTCAAGGTCCGTCAAAGTCGAGGCCCACCGAAGTCAAGGCCCATTTGAAGGGAGCATGCGCGACAGGTGACATCGGTACGGACCCGCCATGACCGACACAGGTGACGTTTGTACGGCGGTTCGGCACGGACGGCAGAGGTGTCGATGACGGACTCGCAAGACGCGAAGTCGACCGAACGGGCATTAAATGCGGGAGCATGCTCGACAACCGCATTAAATGCAAAGGCATGTTCGACAAAACAGACTTTCCGTATGTCGAGCATGCGCCGAAGAGATCCCGCCAAGGAGCAAAACCCCGCCAAGTCTCCAAAGTCTTCACTATAAATAGAGAGTTCCGGCTCATATGCAAAGGATCCGAAATTTTGAGAGAGAATCTATAGAGAGAAACAGCTAGAAATATATACTTTCACTTCGACATTGTATCAAACAATCATTCAATCAATAAACAAACGAACTCCGAGTTCTTAATCATATTCTCTGTTCGGCACTTTATACTTTCACTTCGGCCTTTATCTTTACACCGACTTCGGCATTATCTGTTCGTCCCCATTATCACTTAACGAGTTTTCCGACCCCACTTCTATAACAATCATCTCAGTTCGGTATCTTACCCGAACCCTGTTTTAACAACTTATATTATTGACATATATTTATCTCTTTTTAATTTAAGTATGTCGGAGAAGATCTCGATGAAGAAACTGGCAAACCAATATGTGTTCCTCGTCTAAGGGCTGGTAAGTTGTCATGTTTTTTTAATAATTTCACTGATAAATTTATGTACTTAAATTCGATTAAAAAATATAATTATTTTTTTAATTATTGCAGGACTTTGGGCCAACCAGTTATTCATGCATATCATACGGTGTTTATGTTAGCAGACCCAAAGAAACCACAGATTGGGTTTGCTAAAGCGATAAATTAATTACTAATGTTTAGCTGAACTATAATCTCGTATTAATATATTTTTTTGTCAACATTTGGGCCACAAATAACCGGCCCATTAGCCAAACCTACACTATGTAGGCACGGGAAATCGATCCAGGGTGGGGTGGTGCTACCTGCCTCTTGTGGACTTATGACTGCCACTAGACCAAAATGATTTTCCCGTATTAATATCTTTTCTTTTTTGTGTTTTTGTTGTCGTCAACAACAAGAATATTATCAATACCAAAAAAAATATAAAAGTGAAGTCTTTGCCACGTCAAAGAATTTCTTTGTGTTTTGTGTTATTACAATTAATACAGCTCAATTCATTTAAATTACTTCACCAATCAAAATGAAACCAACAATTAATATATATTATTTTTGTTTAGCTTTTCTTTGGTCCATGGAACGTCTAGTAGACTAACACAATGGTAATAATAGGAGTTACATAGCATTATATAGGGAAAAAAAACTATGACCGTTGTACTGAGCTCCACAAAACGACTTTCGGAAATGAAATAAAGAGAAAGGGTTTAACAAACAATACTTTCCTTAAACATTTGTTTATATTTTACAAAAAGGTTCATAAAATTTTACCCTATAAATAAATATCCATATTTTGTCATTGAACTAAATTTCATTTTTGAAATAAAGAATTAATTATTTTTTTGTTAATAAAAGAATTAAATTTTATATTTAGTTTTTATATTAGAATTAACAATACAAAACTTGTAATGCATTGTAAAAGTTTAACGGCTACATACATTTGTTAATTGATTTATCAAGTTTTAAGAATTTTTCTCAAAATTAGAAAAAAACGAAAAATATAATCATTATATTGGATAGAGACAAAACATCTAGTATGTGTAAAAGCCTTCACGCTTGCTTGTCTCGATCCGTCTATGCCTTAGTGCTTGTAATTCGCATAGTGTTGTCGGTTCTTGTAATGTTTTGATAAATTTAAATATAAGAAAATTGTTTACAAAAGAAAAAAGTTATCAAATCATCCAAAAACGAACAACAATCTCACACTTATAAATTTTTATTTATTATTTGGAAAGATGAGTTGTATCCGGTCAATAACCATACATGCAAGAAATCTATAATTTAATATGTTAAGATATTATCTATTTATTTAAGATTAGATGAATTTCAAAAATAGTATAAAATCTTAATTACGTGTTTTCTTTTTCTTCTAAAATTATGAACCTCGCTACGTACGCTATGTATCTAATTATGCCATTCAATGTATCTTTTTTTTTCAATGTATCCATGATTTATCTTTTGGGTATATATATCTATAAACATTTCTTTGAGAGAATGAAAATAAAATCAAAAACTAAAATATTAATCCCCACACACACATAGTTTAAGCCTTGACATTTAAAAGATGGCATCCATACTACCATTAGCCTTATCACAATCACCTCCTCAAAGAAACCCAAATTGCTGGTCAAACCTTCCTCTAGATCTCATGTCTATGGTTTTTGAACGACTTGGTTTTACCGATTTCGAACGAGCTAAATCTGTTTGTTCATCTTGGCATTATGGTTCAAAACATTCTCAACCTGACAATAAGATCCCTTGGATGATTTTATTCCCAGAGGACAAGAACTATTGTCTCTTGTTCAATCCTCAAGACAAAGGAAAGCTCTACAAAAGTCGACATCTCGGAGACGACTTTGCAAAGAGCTATTGTATGGCCACTTGTAGAAGTTGGCTTTTAATGAGACCTCATAATGATCTATACGTTTATGGAGTCATTCAAGATCCCATATATATTTTAAACGTTATAACCGGAAAGAAGATAAATCTACCGGTTGACGAAATACATACTGGCATGCACTCTCCGATCTTATGGATAGACGAGAAAACCAAAGATTACCTAGTTATAGGAATAGACGGTGAATCATTTGAGATTATTCTTTCTTTTAAGAAAGGAGATAACTCATGGAAAGAGTTAATATCATGGCTTTCAACATGTGGGCGCCCTGCAAGTGATATAGCATACAAAGAGCACAAGCTTTATTGTCTCACCGAAGACAAACTCAATGTTTTTGATTATGAATCAGGAGAAACCATGTTGAAAATCAGCTTACAAGGATACACACCGAGAGTGATTCTTCGTAATAGACTACCTGGCATTCCAATGATAATGCAACGAATCAAATGGAATTATAAAATAGTACTGACAATAGGAGGAGATGTCTTAATTGTTTCGAGCGTTTGGCCGCGTTGTTCCACAAAATGGGACATTAAAATCTACAAGATGATGAATGATAATGATGATGAAGATGATGAAGATGATGAAGATGATGAAGATGATGAAGATTCAGACAAATGGGTTGAAATCACTTCTTTGGGAGATGAGTCAATTCTTCTTGATTTGGGTGTTACGGTTCTTGCTAAGGATATGGAAGGGATCACTCGTAACTGCATCTACTTCAATAACATTACTCTCAAAAACACCTATGACGAAGAAGATATCTTCATTTACAATCTCAACACAAACAAGATGGAAAAACCGCAACAATTATTCACATCGTCCGTTCCATTTTCTTGTGCTCGTTGGTTCTTGCCAAGTTTCAAACATGAATGATTTTCTTCATGGCTTTCTTTTCGTTGTTTGTAATAAACATTTTTGCTTTGGGCTTCAAGATTTATTAATATTGATTTCTATATAGTTCATTTTTGTGAATTATTATATATAATTTTAATTTGCTTTTTCGTAGATATATAACCAAGTTGAACCTCTTATTAATTTTTCATGGTTTGACATGACCTCGTGATAGCTATAATAGCATACTAATTCATGCTTCAGAGCATTCTTTTCCACCTAAATACAAAGATTATACACTTATTAATACAAACTTATAGAACATTGACTTCACTATTTTGGGCTACATTTCTTCAATATAGTTTTTCACCAATCTATCAAAGACTATATTAATTCTAGTAGAATTCTTCAAAAGCTCAAATTTTTTCTATCACTTTGATAACAAATATGTCACCATATGTTCCAAGTGCAAAAAAATATAATTATTATAGTGTTTAAATAAGATGATTATCGTCGTAATGGATTATATTGGATATTAACTTGATGTTGTTAGGATTATGGGTTTCCAACTTAAAATCAATTGGCGATAAGTGGAGAGGTTCCTATCCATTATATCTTAGTTTAAGTCATTTTGAGTTTCCGACGTAAGACATTTGTCCTTAATAGATGCAACTATAGTTTAACTTAACACTAATTCACACATAGTTTTTTATTTATTTATTTTTTGGTTAACCTGGGTATCCCGGACCTATGGAAGGGTTCAGACTAATCCCAAGGGGAGGTGCAGCCCACGGATAGACTCTCTCTCCGGGTATTCAAATGAGCCGAAAGCAAGAGTCCATATCCATGTGGCCAAGTGAATAATCTAACAATTTCGCACTCGCGGGGAATCGATCCCTGACCTAGACCAACAGGGTAATTCCTCCACACAAGTGGAAACCACTAGACCAAGAGCACTTGGTTAATTCACACATAGTTTAATTATATTTTTCTTTGATTATTTAATTTTCTGATTTTTTTAAAAAAATATATAATTCTGGTTTTATTCTCTTTAATTAGGAATAATTGGTGCGTATACCAAAAAGTTTGGAATATTTGGACAACATTCATATGATTTTTCTAAACAGAAGAACACATATAAAGTTGTAGAAGCATAATGAAAGAGACAATACTTTACTAGTACACACATGAGCTAAAGTTGATAATTGATATGTACATTAAAGTATAATGTGTTAAGAGAAATTCACAAAACTACACCCTTTCAACTCCTCCTTCATAAAATTACACCTAATTTAAATTTTTCACATATTTACACCATTTTAAAATTTTAAAAGCTTGATTTACCCTATAAAAAATTACCAAAATTAAAATATTTTCATTTGGATTCACTAATTAGTGTTTAGGGTACAATATTAAGGAGGTAGAATTGTGTGGGTAAAATTTATTTGAATTTAATTTTGAGTGTTTAGGTGTAGTTTTGTGAAGTATTTTTGAAATTGTGTAGTTTTGTGAAATGTAATTCAAATGATGTAGTTTTGTAATTCTCCCAAATGTTAAATTGTTAATAGAGCATTATTTAACATATTTATTGTGGGTGCAAACCATTATTTAATATATGTAAGATCAATATTTGTTAACAAGGATATAACTATAAGGAATAATACATAAGAATATATAATACTATAGTTTATTTACTGCATATTATAGTAGTTTCTGCAATTACATATCTACTACAAAAGTGGTTTAATTTTTAATGATTTTTTGTATTTAAAAAGAATAAAACGTTCAAATAAAAAAGTGTTTTATGATAAAATACAACATAAAATATTGAGGAATAAAATAGTATTTGATCTTGCATATAGGTCAACGTCATATAAAATAAAACCTTCCAATAAAAAAATAGAACAAGTGGGTTTAAATTGCGCATTTTCGTAATTGCGTGCCAAATATTAAAACGTCTTGAGTTTTGGAATCAAATGTGTTTTTTTCATGTGTAATCTTCACTTACACAGTTATGTGAATGATTATCACATGGTGATAATTCGTAGACTCATAGTATATACTTTTTGCCTTTTTTAAGTAGATATTTACTCTTAACCATGCATCATAAGTATTTTTAATTAAGGTCACCAATTTACCATAGTATATACTCTTTAATACTTGGGACAGTTACAAAACTACACATTTAGAATAGTATTTTACAAAACTACATTATTTCAAAGTCAATTTTTAATATTACGCTTAATCACATAAAATTAAATCCAAATAAATTATACTCACACAATCTTACTCTTTTAATTACTATACCATAAACAATAATTAGCGAACCCAAATAAAAAAATTTAATTTTAGTAACTTTTTAAAGGGTAAATCAACAATTTAAAATTTTAAAAATGTATAAATATGTAAAAAATATTAAATTAGATGTAGTTTTGTGAAGTAAAGATTGAAAACGCGTAGTTTTGTAAATTCCTCTTAATGCTTCATTATCTTTTTGTTTTTAGTTGTATTGTATTGTCTTTTAATTATATGTTAAAACTTTATTATATTTATGGGGAAGTAAATTCAAATTCAAACTTTTACTGCAATTCTCTCTCGTGAGCTACAAAACTCCAGAAAATTATTCATTATGTACTAAAATTTAATTTTATTAAAAGTATACTTTTCTTTTATAACCACGTGATCGAACCGAATGTATTTCACAATACTTATATAGAAACTCACAATATGTAACATATTTTGGTTTCTAGCATCGTGTACGTACTAATATGTTGTTGTTATTATAGAAGTTAGGTTTAATTATAGACATTCTCTCCTAACCACTCTATTACTATATTGTACATATAATTTTTTTGGCCAAATAAATCACACCGTTTTTAATATTATAGTTAGATTTGAAATTTCTTGATTTTATATATCCTATATATCTACATACATGTAACATCTTGTAATTTATTTAGTCAATTGTGGTTTGCATTTGTGAGATAATCTTGAATATTAGTGAGATAATCTTGAATATTAGAGTGATGCAATCCGAAAGTGTGATCGGAGATATATTTGACAATATATATATACACCCTTCCCTTTTTAATGTAAAATTTTCTAAGAAAAAAATTGTTTTGAAATGTAAGATTTTCTAGAATAATTGACACATATTTTCCTATTATATCTTTATTTATATGTTTATGGTTTATCACATTTATATTTTATCAATTATAATAACAATAATAAATGAAGTTATAAAAGTCATTTTAACGAACTTGTTAATTTGTAAAATTTTATATTAAAAAACGGATGGAGTTGATATATATATATGAACGAGATATATGTGTTACGATTTATTCACAATATAAGCATTTATTGATGATGGTAGATAATGTCATAAAATATTTTATTTAGTCAAATAAAACGTGTTGATATTATTGAAAGTCGGAACTTTTTTTTAGTTTAGAAAAAAAAAACAGGAATATAAAATTGTCAGAGAAAATGAATCTCGTCAAAGTCACTTTGTTGCATGAAGAAAGCGAGACCAATTAACTACCGTAAAACCAGAAAATTAATGCCGTTATTGACACGTGGCACCATACCTTGGCATACACTCATCATAATTAATTATTTCTTATCCGAAAAATAATCATCTCCATGTTATTTTATTTTTAAAAACTCACTATTCTTTTTCTTCTTCTTCTCTATAAATACAAACACCGTTTCTCTCATCTCCTACATCACAAATAAACACATTCACTTTCAGAAAAACCAAAAAAAAAAACAGAGAAAGACAGAAAAAAAAACAAAAAAAAGAAGAAAAAAGAAAATAAACAAATTTTCTTGTTCTTTTTTTTTCCTTACACACTTGTCTTGTTCGTTGTTTTTTTTAACCTAAAAACCCCCAAATAATGGGAGCTTTTGAAACAGAGAAAAACCCTAAAGACGCGGCGGCTCTAGAAACCCAGTCGTCGCTAGAAGATTTCGATCAGCCATCTCCGCTTCGTAAAATAATCTCCGTCGCTTCCATCGCCGCCGGTGTTCAGTTCGGGTGGGCCCTACAACTTTCTCTTCTAACACCTTACGTTCAACTTCTCGGTATCCCTCACAAATGGTCATCTCTCATTTGGCTATGCGGTCCCATCTCCGGCATGATTGTTCAACCCATCGTCGGGTATTACAGCGACCGATGCACGTCTAAATTCGGTCGCCGCCGTCCATTCATAGCCGCGGGAGCCGCTATGGTCGCCATAGCGGTGTTCCTGATAGGATATGCTGCCGATTTCGGCTACAAAATGGGAGACAAACTCGAAGATCGTCCGAGGACCAGAGCCATAGCGATATTCGCCCTAGGGTTCTGGATCCTCGACGTCGCCAACAACACTCTACAGGGACCATGCCGCGCTTTCCTTGCGGATCTGGCGGCAGGAGACGCCAAAAGAACCCGAGTGGCGAACGCTTTTTTCTCATTCTTCATGGCCGTGGGAAACGTTTTGGGATACGCGGCGGGCTCGTACACGAACCTACACAAAATGTTTCCATTCACGATGACGAAAGCGTGCGACATCTACTGCGCGAATCTCAAAACATGTTTCTTCTTATCGATAACACTCCTCCTCATAGTCACCGTGACATCTCTATGGTACGTCAAAGACAAACAGTGGTCGCCGGCGATAAACTCGGACGACGACGATGACGAGAAAAAGGCGGGAGTGCCGTTTTTCGGAGAAATATTCGGAGCGTTTAGAGTAATGGAACGTCCAATGTGGATGTTACTTATAGTCACGGCGCTAAACTGGATCGCGTGGTTCCCGTTTCTATTGTTCGATACGGATTGGATGGGTAGGGAAGTGTACGGTGGAAACTCGGAAGGAAACGATCAGTCAAAGAAGTTATATAGCTTAGGAGTACAATCAGGCGCAATGGGGCTAATGTTTAATTCAATAGTGCTTGGTTTTATGTCATTAGGTGTTGAGTGGCTAAGTAAGAAACTAGGAGGAGCTAAAAGGCTTTGGGGTATTGTTAATTTTATACTAGCCATCGGTTTAGCCATGACGGTTCTTGTTACCAAGTTGGCCGTTGATTACCGGAAAACCGCCGGTGAATTGGCTGGACCGTCGTCTGGTATTAAAGCTGGAGCTTTGAGTCTCTTTGCAGTACTTGGTATTCCATTAGCGGTAAGTTTTTCAACATATTTTTTGTTTTGTTAATTATTTTTTTGTTTTGCTCAATATAATTATATTAACTAATTATTTTTTTTTGTTTTTTTACAGATTACTTATAGTACTCCGTTTGCATTGGCATCAATATTTTCAAGCAGCTCCGGCGCTGGCCAAGGTAAAGATTTTTTTAAAAAATTTAAATTTATACACATTTGATATGAATAATTTCTCAATTAATTATCTTCATTCTCTTCAATATAGAAAATTAAAATATATATCGAAGAGAATATGAAATGAAACCTTTAATCTACAAAGATATAAAATTAGCAATTTTAGATTTGCATGAAAACGTTCATATTTTTTATTGAACCGCTACGAGATCAACAATTTGTTAGATTTGTTATTAAAATTTATACATATGCAATTAGCAATAAATATTTCTTTGTTGACAAGAAAAAAAAGCGTAATAATTTCCTTTTATAAACTTTTTTCATAATCTTTGCTGATAATATCTACAATTTTATCCATAGCATTTAATAAGATAATGTTTATTAACTTGATTACAACAATTATGATCTTTACTAATCCTTTTATAAACCATGAAGTTTATTAATGTTTTGCCTAATAATATTTAAAAGTATGAAATATTAAAAACTTATGTCTTATTTTTGTTTTGGTAAACAGGACTTTCGTTAGGAGTTTTAAATTTGGCTATTGTGATACCACAAATGATAGTATCACTAGGAGGAGGACCATTCGACGCTCTTTTCGGCGGTGGAAACTTACCGGCGTTTATAGTCGGAGCAATCGCGGCGGCGATAAGTGGAGTATTAGCTTTAACGGTTCTACCTTCACCACCACCAGACGCACCTGTCGTGAAGACAGGAGCCATGGGATTACATTAGTTTTTTAATTAATAATTTCTTTATGAAACTCTCATGAAATACAAATACAGTATTATTTGTGCAAAAAACCCAAAAAACAAGAATTGGATTTAATCTAATAAACATGGGTCGTCTGTATTTGCACCCTTTTCCTTTTAGTTTGATGTTTTTTTTTTGTTAATTGTTATACTTATATCAATTTGCAATAGATTTTTTTTCTTGTTTGGCCATCTTTACACATGCACGAAGAAAAGTTGAATAATTCTGACTATATATCTATTAAGCTAGTTAATTTTTAAAAAACTCTTTTATATATCACGTTATGTAAACAGATTATACTATTTATTGTCTAAAGTATTTCATTACATTCAATTTAAAACATATAAATAATATTTTTTATAATCTTTTATCAAAAAAATAATATTTTTTAGAACTTAAGTGCATTGTAGAAGTAGAAACACAAGTTACATACCCTCTAAACCCTAAGAGCATGATTATTGGGAGCTTCTAATTTTGGGTTTTTAGTTAAATTAAAATATTAAAAATGGTTAAGAGACTTAAAATGATATTAATGAAAAGTTGGTATTATTGATAAAACTTCTAAATGGTTCTTAAAAAAAATGACAAAGTACCACAGATCGATCTCTACCAAACCGCCTTGGTTTCGATCGATCGCGTGACGACACATAATCTCAATTGTAGCCCATACTTCCCAGATTTTGATTCAATTTGTGCCAGATCTTCCCAAGAGACCATTTTTGGCGCTTCCTTCGCCTTTGGTGCTCGGGATTCCCATTCAAGAACCGAGTAACTCACCGTCCGATTCACGCGGATCAGAGCAAGTCTTCGAGGTTATGCATATCTATCTTCCTCCGGTTATCATTCCCATCTCTCTCGCATAAACATTTCGTTTACATGATTCCCAAATTTAACAAAAACAAAATAAAAATAAACGATGCGAGAAATCGTTTGCGATTGTATCGACGACGAAGAGGTTTCGTTATCGGAATCTTCCCGTAACGAATCTACCTCCTTTAAGCCATTGCACTTTACGTTGACCGAACTCGTCTTCGAGATATAAAGCTACACGACGCAATCGATTTCTTCCATCGTAGATTTCAATAGATTGTTAAACGCCATTGTTAAGATGAAGAAGTACGATGTAGTGATCTCTTTGTCCTTGATTTTTTGAGTTTATGCCAAAAATTACCAACAGGTTTTCGTCGAAGGAATGTTGTTTGATTCAAGAGAGGAAAAAAAAAGGTTTTTTTTTTTGGAACCGGCCCCCAAAGAAGAGCTCCAAGAGTTGGTCTCTTCCCTTTTTTTGTTTTTTGATTTAATTAAATGGAGTTTTTCCTTAAAACTCAATTTAAAAGACTCCAATATTCATGGTCTAATGTCTTTTATATTGATTTGTATTCTATGATTTAATTGTCCCACTTTGGAAAATAACATCCGTATATAGATTGTTGTAAAAGAACTTTTGTGTGTTAATATTGGTCATCATCAAAAAGGTGAAACTTTTTACTTTTACCTTGGTTTTTAATTTGTTGCCAGAATTTGTAATCATTTATTCTACCAATTTAATTAACAAAAATGAGTTCATAATAATACAATATGTTACCTAAACTATGTTGATTCCAGCCACATATATATACCAAAAAACACAATATATATATATATATGATTCTATATATATTTCCATAATTAAAAAAAAACAAATTAAACCAAATATATTATACATATAGTGCCACTAAATTTGAATGATACATTTTCTTTTTTATTTTATTTGTAAACTACACTTTATTAAAAATTAATTTACTCGAATTACAAAACTACACCATTTGAATTACATTTCACAAAACTACATCATTTCAAAATAATTTCACAAAACTATACATAAACACTAAAAATTAAATCCAAATAAATCATACCCACACAATCTTACCCCCTTAATATTATACCCTAAACACTAATTAGCGAACCCAAATGAAAATATTTTAATTTTGGTGGTTTTTTAAAGGGTAAATCAAGCTTTTAAAATTTTGAAACGGTGTAATTATATAAAAATATTGAATTATGTGTAGTTTTATTAAGGAAGAGATAAAATTGTGTAGTTTTGTGAATTCCTCTAATTATAACTAATTAAAGTTTGGGTTACTGAGGTAAACCTATTGCTTGAACAAAACAAAAATTAAAAAAAGGAACAATCAAAACTCTCTCACCGAAACAGAAGCTTCAGATCCTGAAATCCAAATCACAAACCCGCTAGTTTATCTAGAAGGTCTTAAAGATCCCAACATCTCTCACCGTCATTTTCTTCTTCTTCTTCTTCTTCTTCTTCTTCTTCTTCTTCTTCTTCTTCTTCGTACGTTTTGATTTCTTTATCATCAGATCTAATAAATCTCCCTTCTGATTCAAAAATCTCGTCGTTGTTTATTTCTTCATGCATCAACACACATGACCTAACCTAACCATCATCATCACCACCACCACCACAATATCGAAATCAGAGTTTTCAAAATGGCTCCGTCGCGGATCCTAACCAGAGACGAAGAGCTCGGTGCCGTATCCGACGACGACGACGATTCGCCGTCGGGGAAAAGATCGAAACTCGATAGATTCCCTCTTAGCCGATGGGAACTCGCTGTTTCTCTAGGAGTCTTCCTCGTCTTCTCTTCGGGACTCTTCTGTATCTACATCACCATGCCTGCTGCTGAATTCGGCAACCTTAAGCTCCCTAGAAGCCTCTCCGATCTCCGTTCTCTCAAGTACAAAACTCTTTTCGTTGTCTACGACTCGAATTTCAAATCTGTGTAGCGAAAATAGGAAGATTCGTTGCTTAACAATGCGAAATCCAATCGAATCTGTAGGGAAAATAGGAAGATTCATTGCTTAACAATGCGAATGTGAATCGAATCTGATGAGTTTTTTGTGAGCTTGGTGGTAGCAAATTTAGTTATGTATAGGTAGATTCGTAGTTGTGATTTTGATGATAAGAGCATTATGGTCATGATTTATTGAGAAATATGATGAATCTGTTGTGTTGTGTTCTTTTGGTTATGATGGGTTTTCCGAGATAATCTAGCGGACTATGCGAATAAGTATCAGGCGCTTCGTATTAGAAATTTAGTTATGTATATGTAGATTCATAGTTGTGATTTTGGTGATAAGGGCACTTATGATCATGGTTTTTGAGAAAATGATGAATCTGTTGTGTTGTTCTTTTGGTTATGATGGGTTTTCGGAGATAATTTAGCAAACTATGCGAATAAGCATCAGGCGTAGTTCGTATTAGCAAATTTAGTTATGTATATGTAGATTCTCATAGTTATCTTCAATGTTCATGTTGGGATTAGATGATAAGGGAATTTATGTTCATGATATTTTGAGAAAAGGATGAATCTGTTGTATTGATTCTTTTGGTTATGGATGTTTTCAGAGATAATCTAGCCAACTATGCGAATGAGTATCCGGCGCAATTCGTATTAGGGTACTGTGCTACCTACATTTTCATGCAGACATTCATGATCCCAGGGACTATCTTCATGTCACTTTTAGCTGGAGCTCTCTTTGGTGTTGTTAAAGGTGTTATCTTGGTTGTTTTCAACGCAACCGCGGGTGCTACTTCGTGTTTCTTTCTCTCTAAGTTGATAGGCCGGCCGCTGATTACTTGGCTATGGCCTGACAAATTAAGATTCTTTCAAGCAGAGGTAAAGACTCGTCGTGTCTCTTCCTTTATAATGTTGGTGGTAAATCATATAAGCTTATGTGAAAGTTATTCGTTGTGGGTTTGTGTGTGTTTTCAGATAGGTAAGCGTAGAGATAAGCTTCTGAACTATATGTTGTTCTTGAGGATAACACCGACACTACCAAATCTGTTTATTAACTTGGCTTCTCCAATAGTCGATGTGCCTTTCCATGTTTTCTTTTTGGCGACATTGGTTGGTCTCATCCCCGCAGCTTATATTACCGTCAGAGTAAAGCCCTTTCGCTCCTTTCCTTGTATAAGATATGCTATATAACCCTGTCTTTGAGAGCATAGTTATCCGAGTTTCGTGTGTGGTTTTCTTATTGCAGGCTGGACTTGCTATCGGAGATCTCAAATCGGTGAAAGATCTGTACGATTTCAAGACATTATCGGTGTTGTTCCTCATTGGGTTTATCTCTATACTTCCAACAATACTGAAAAGAAAGAAGATATATGAATAAACCAAAGGAGGAGTATCTATTACAAAGTACACAAGCTTTTTAAACTTCTATGTTATTAGCCTTACAAAGGACAAGAGAACACACTTTAACTTGTTAGAGATATGACACAACAGAACAAAAAATGTTGATTTGTTTTACTTGGCACTTCGTTTACAGTTTCTCTTTTTGTCTTGATCAAAAAACAAAGATTCAAGATTATTATTTTTTCTAGAATTAATATATTATTATGAACTTAAAATAATACTATTAGATTGTAGAAACTCAATTCTCAACAACACACAAAGACAAACTCAAACCAAAGCAAATCCATGACATTATTTAAGTTAGATAATAGTTCATAGCCATGACATTACTACAACAACAACAACAAGACTTGTCTTTATAAAGACATAAGTGTTTAGTTGAGAAAACACAAAGTCAAGTTAGGTTAACTTGAAACCACCAACACCACCAGGTTTGTGTAGCTGATAAGTCTGGCTTGGCACCACTTGAATCACTCCTGGTTGTTCTACACACACATCCAACAACACAAAAAAACATATATCAAATACTCGCAAACGCGTTCATGACAATATATGATCATGTTACTATTAGTGTCAAATACCATGTTACTATGTTCTTAAACATGGCCGAAAATATCACAATTTAAGCAAAATGGTATCGAAACTTAAACGAGAAACGGGTTTTTTTCACAACAGTTAGATCAAAAGACCTTTTAGCTTCTTTTCGGAGCCTACAAACTCGCAAACGCGTTCATGACAATATGATCATGTTACAATAGGTCTCAAATACCATGTTTCTATGCCTTAGACATGGCTACTTAGACGAAAAAGGGGTTTTTCCGCAACAGTTAGATCACATTTTTGCTTATTTCAAGTGTATTTTTGATGCATTTTCAAAAATGTATTTGCGATGAAAAAGAAGAAGAAGAAGAAGAAGACATACTAGATATCTCTGCGACTTGTTCAGGCGTGAGCTTAGCTGAAAAACCAGAAGCAGCTTCCTTGTAACTGTAAATCAAAGCATCCTTTGCTGCTTCCTCACTATATATATATATATATATATATATTATTAACCAAATCAAAACATTAATAAACCAAACATAATAATCCAATTTAATTGTTAAATAAAAAAAATCCCCAAATTCATAAAACCCTAAAATCAAAAATCAATATCGCAAACCAAATCGTAACATCCATGATATTCATCGTTTCATAGAGAGAGAGAGAGAGAGAGAGAGAGAGAGAGAGATTTGACCTCCCAAGAGCGGAGGAAAGTGTACGGAGATGATAGTCTTTAGGCTCTTCGTCGGTGGGTTTCTCGGTGTAGATGATATGTACCTTCGCCGACGATATCGTTGATTCTCCGGTGGATTCTGCCATTGCGATAAGCGATGATAACAAGACGGTGATGATGATGAAGAGTTTTCTTCCACGAACAAATGTTTGCATTTCTCTTAGAATTTTGAGATATTTTAATAAGAAGATTTTGTGACTTTTTCCCATTTATGTCTAATTTTAACCGACTTAAAATGGACGGTTTTAGATTATTATTCAGAAATCTAACGGTTTTAATTTCTCCACGTGTCTATAAATTCTTTTTTTGTTTCTTAATTATGTAATTTTTTTATGTTTACTTTGTCTCTGCCAAGTGGCAGTTTTGTTTTGAAGAAAAATCATGAATCATCCAATTAAATGGACTATATCTTATGTTTCTAAATATCTTAGTTATTTTGGATAAAATCTTGTGATTGAATTATTGAATACAAACTTTTGTGTAGTTGGAATTAAAATGATAGAAAAGGTAACATATTATCAAAAAAAATCTCAACATTTTGAATAGGGTGTTAGATGTCTTTTTGAAAAATTAAAAGAGAAAACAAAACGCCTACGTGTCGCGATGTGAGAACTTTTAGAATATTTTTTATTTTTTTTGCATTTTACTCCTTATATTTTTGAATAATTTTTGTTCGGCGAATTCTATAAATTATATTTCAGACCCAACGAATTCAGACCCACATATAAAACTTTTAAAAATTAAATTTATCCCACATTGAAAACAATAAGAAACAAAATAAGAAATCTTCTAATATAATTAAGACTTTATCACATACAAAATCATTAAAGCGGGCCTTCGTCAAATGGGCCTGCGAATTTCGGTAAATGGGTTGCGCCTTCATTTACCTGAGTATGCATAATGCGGGTCTTTTTCTTTGAATAAACTTACAAAGTTTGATTAGTTATTTCGGCTTTCGATAATGGTCTTTCATAGATGCATGTCTCATAAATTGCCAACATGTATTTGGAACTTTGATTAGTGGATTGGAACCTGAGCATTCGGTTTTCAGGTCAGATTCATTCGAGTTCGGGTTTTTCGGGTTAAATGATATAGGATTCGTTCGGATTATTTACAAATACAGTTATGTTCGGTTCAAATTTATTCGGGTTCAGGTCGAGTTCCATATATTTAACAAAACCTAACTTGGAACCAAATATTATTCGGTTCGGGATTTTTGATTTTTTGTTTCGAATTTTTAGGTTTTACATAATTTTGGTAAGAACTTCCGATCTTACTTCGGGTAATACAGGTTCGGTTCGGGTTTTGGTTAGGCTTATTCATATAACCCACAAAAAATTGAAATAGATGTGTATTTACCTTATCAAAACTATATACATGTGTATATTCGGGTATATGCGAGTACAATTCGGGCCTCATGTCGGTTCGGATTAGAACGGAAACCCGAGTTAGAAAATATTGAAACCCCATAGGATAATATGAGAACCGAAACCGGACCAAACCGAATTTTTCATGTCGATTCGGTTTCGGGTTTCGGATCTCGGGTTAAATGTTCAAAAATAAATTGATCAATTCATGGTCTTCAATAATATAATTTAATATTATTTATGAATATTCTCTACCGCGCAAGGCGCGGGGTACTTACCTAGTTTAACTTTATTTGAAAATAAAAATATGTTTAGGATAGTAAAGTAATACCATCAAAATATTGAGAATTTGAGAAAGATAAAAAAAGCCCATGGACCATAAAGAATATCAAACTTACTAATCAGCCAAGTCTAATGGACATCTATCTTATTAAATGGGGAGGACAAAATTTGAGAAACCCTTCAAAGTTCTTTTTATTTACATGTAAATGTCATTGTATAAATTTTAGTATAAGGTAATTTAGATTAAAAAAAACAAAACAAAAGTTATTCCTATTAAATAGGAACTTAAAAAATAAGTATCAAAAATAATTATAAAACTAAAAACGAAATTAATAAATAAAATACAAATAAATATAAAAAAACTATTCCTATTTAATAGGATTAAAGGTAAAAAACAAAAAAAAACAAAAAATGAATATAAAAAAATATTCCTATTTAATAAGTAACATTATGAAAAATTAAAATATTATGAATAATTCAACTTTATGAAAATCATAGAATATTAAAAATATATTTAAAGTTCTTTTAAAAGTTTTTAAGTTAATAAGAGTTTAAATGCATATATTACTTTTAAAAAAGTAAAATAAATGTTACTTGCGGGTCTAATTTTAGATTTAAATGTAGCCATGATTTTTAGATTTTAGTATCTAATTTGATTAAAGATTATCTCCACATATTTTAATTTACGTCAATAAAGATCACAAATCAAATTTGATACAAAAATAAAAATTGTTATGAGAAAAAATCAAATTATTTTTCTATAGAAAATATATGTGTAACTTTGCGACGGGTCGGAAAATATCATACATAATTTGTAAGATATAAAAATTTATATTCGTAATATCAAAACATACATATATGATTCCTAAATTATCGGATTTAAAATAATCTCATATCGGATCTTCAATACAATAACTAAATTATATAATTAAATTATACTTAAATAAATAAGATTTTATTTTTTATAATAAATTAGAAATTAGTTATCAAAATTTTATAATAAATAAGATTTATTTTTTGATAAATATTACTCCCGGGTGGGACACCTGGGTACAAACCTAGTTTTTATTATTTTATATTCATAAACTAATAATAAAAAGACATGTAAAATGTAAACGATGAAATTTACATTTTAATTATATAAAAAAACTTGTCATTCTCATTTCAAATGTTAAAATGAACCACAGAACAAACTAAATCACCTAACCGTCGCTAAATCGCATAATTACAATTAGCAAACGGCTTAAAGTTCCAAATTAAAACCTAGAAAAATTAAATTTTACCCATTCATTATATTTTATTTTAAGTTTTTCACCTTTTACCTCATTTTAATGTTTAATACGTCTTAAAGCTAAGTAAGCCAATACTCTATACCCAACAAACATCAAAAACAAAACGCTAACGCTCGTCCACGTCCCAATATCTCCGATCACTTCCTCCTCCATAAAACGGCACCCCGCCGCCGTTGTCGCTACGGCCGCTCCTTGCGATTTTCTCTTCGGCTCGCATCCAAACATTTTCAGAATCTCCTCTTTGTTACCGTATTGGACAGCGATCAAAAGACGGTAACAATAAAACGTCGTGGAAACGTATTTCATCCACACCATTCCGGACGGCACTTTGTTGACGTAGTAACCGCCAGTTAGCACAAACGCTAGCATGGTCACCGTGACGACCGTGGACGCTTTTTTAGCGTCCATGATCACTGCGCCCAGGGCGAGTCCGAGTCCCTGGGACGCTAAAACGTATAGCAAGAGAACGGAGAGCGTCAGGATGAACGGGACTAGCCCCGGGCGTAAACCGACCATCCAGTAAGTTAACGTCAAGAACGCCGCCGGGAGAACGAGCTCCATGGTGAGCGATCCCAAGACGTGTGCCATGAAGTAAGACGAGAGTGTGTACATCCCGGACGCGCGCTCCCTTGTGAAAATCCCGCGTTCTTGCGGAAAGGTGAAAACCGCGTTAAATGACGGAAGTACCCCCCAGAAGATGGATATGAAGAAAAGTAGTCCTAATCGGTCCTGCAATAACATAGTTTGTTAAATAAATATGCCAAAACTATAAAAGAGATATTGTTTAATTTTAATTTGTTTACTATATGGTTAGTAATGTTTATGCTTACGTGTACGTCTCTATAATCGGAGTGCCACCACATGAGACTGCATAGCAAAGAAGCCGCGACGACTTGGAAAACGCGAAGAGCGTCGAACGATTCGTGACGCCGCTCTTTTAAAAGTCTGTGGAGGAGAATGCATAGTTGGCTAAACCAAGTTGCGATACAAGACGTTTTTCCGCGGCCGATTTCTCGCGTTTTGACGAAACCAGCGTTTGTTTGAGGAGAAGGTGACGCTTCTATGCACATTTTGACGCTAGGAGCTAACAATGTGTCGTAAGCAGCGACCAGCGTTTGTTTCACGTTTGGCGTTTCGCGTTCTGTATCGCCGTCTATTTGAGAAACGCCTGCCAATATTATAAAAATGTCTATTAACTTAGATAATAATAATCGATAAATGTTGGTAACACCAATAGTCTATAATAAATTCAATAATCAAGAATTCAAAACTTTGGTAAATTAAATAACAAACTAAGAATCAAAGTCTAACTAATATCTAACAAATTATATATTAATGAAAATGAACCATTAAAAATATAATCCAAATATGATATCATCCAAATAAGTGAAAGTTAATTGGCTAAATGAAATATTATAATTATAAAAAAAGGAAAAGACAATTCAAAGTGGCATTGAACCAAACAGAGGTGACCACGATTCAGCCAATCATTTTATTTGGACCGACCAAACATGTTTATTTAAAAAGATTTTGAGCTAACACTATAATTTCTTTAATAAAAGTGATCAACTTTAGATTAGTAAATTGACTAATTAATAAGTAATGAAGATTAGATTTGCAACAAAGCTGACCAATCAATGTGGTGACTGGTGAATTAAGAAGAGAGTCCACCCAATAAAGCATAAAGTACCCACTATGGTTCTTCATTGATTCCAATTTTTTTTTTAAAAGTGAAAAGCTTGATTATCAAATAATCTATTTTAGTTTTAGTTTTTTATATAAGATAAGCTTATGCAAAAAGTAATTAAAATTGATTTTTCGGGGAGCAAAAGTTAGAGAAAGTCAATGAATAAATGAGCAACGTATAGTCAAATACTCGACAAGTGTAATCATCAAAATGTTATAAAGCCATCTTTCTTAAAATACAATAATTTTGGAACATGAAAATTAATTGTTTTTGTTATTTTCTTTCAAATTGATCAATAAGTTAGCAAGTGGAGTTTACTATTCACTTTGATGTAGAAAGCAATATCTAACATTTCTTAATTAGTGAAAAGATATCAATAGCTAATCTTTTTTATCAACGAAGTAATTACTAATTAGTCAAATAATATTCTTGCTTAGTACATCATGTGATTATATATTAAATTTTCAAAAAACATATATGCATCAATCTATTAAATAAATAGTTGTTTATATTTATGGAATGTAACGAATGTTCATGCATGTGGATGGTTTGTTCAATACAAAGGGAATTTTGTTCTCAAAGATGATAATACAAAGAAAGATCGAATGTTAATTAAAGCATATAGACTATGGAGACAAAGAACTTAATACCCACCAAAATTAATAAAGTTAAAAGTCTAATACTAAATATATGCCATCGTGCGCAACAACCTATATATCTATCTCTATGTACCATATTTTATCCTCCATAAATAAAGTTATATTACGTACATATATAAGTGCGAAGTTTTGTCATAATTAAAGGAGTTTCTTCTACTACTTGACAAAATTAGAAAGTCAACGACGAAGACCTATACATCCTTATGAGATTTGTTTGGTTTTGGGTAACACAATTAGTCATTATTCATTAACAATTCTCAAAAATGATTTAAAACATGTGAATGTATATTTGCGTGATGCATGCCCTTCCCCTAAGCTAGTTTAAGGTAGTATATGGACCATGGATGATTAATATTTTTAACCATTTTTTAAAAAAGTTCTCTAAGTTTTGTTTTCTTGCTTTCACCATATAATTAGGTCTATGCACAGAAATGGAGTAAATCACATGACGAATTCTTGTAATCACAATAAGATTCAAGAAAACATTGAAAGTGAGTTAAGAGAATTGAATATTATTCAATTCCCAACGAATAGGTTCATTTATTGATGAGGATTGACACAAAATTGTATGGTGAAAATCACGCGCCGAATCGCGACTGTGATTGGTTTTATTTAGGCGGTTTGCTGATTATAGAAAAGTTTCTGAAATCAAGGATGCATAGAAATACACAAGCGCAGACACCTTGAAACCACGCGCTTTACATGCGCGTGGATATAAAAAAGAAGACTGCTTTGATTAATACAGTGAAAAAAGGATGTTGTGTTTTATTTAGTTGGCTAAAAAGAAATAAAAAATTATCGGGAAAACAGAGAAAAGATATAAAAAAGATGATGAAAAAAGTTCGGATATTGCGAAAAAGAAGAAATATTTTTTTAAAAAAGTACGATAAAAAGGAAACAGAAAAACAAATTAGCCATGTTTGTGAAATCCATACTTCATCTTTTGTTTAGACACGTAGTGTTTTTAAAGAAGAAAAAAACATGGTTTGATTTTGTAAAACACTAAAATGTGTAATGTCGATAAGGTTTATATTAAAGTAAGGAATAACATTTATTCAGATGATATAATATGTCTAATATCATACTCGAAAAAGAGAGAAAGGAAGACATAACACGTATCCCAATTGCCCATAATTATTAACATCATAAAGCCACCCTTCAATTATCAACTTTAATTTTTTTTTTAAATAATAAAACTTTATGGGCAAGTATGGAAAATATGGTGAGCAACAAGGATATGCTATATATACAATCCCTTTACCATAAAAGTATATTTATTTACTAATTAACGCTAAACCAACACGAAATGTAACAGTCTTATAGATTAGTGATTAACTACAAATAATCAACTAATTAATGTTAAGAGACAATAATCAACTAAAATTATTGTCTTAATAAGAAACCACCAAGAAGACTAGAGTCAACGAAGAGACATATTATAGCTTAGATAGTTCTCATCGTACGTCGGCGATAAAGATAATAAACAGAGCATTTAGTACGCTCTGTTTTTAATTATATTTTCATAGTATTTTTCTATACAAATATCTTACCTCGTCACATGAGTATTAATGTATTTATTATGTATACATAACAACCAAAATTATGTATTAACGTTATTTTGTCATATTATATATCATTAGTCACTTCAAGTAACAAATTTCCCACCCAAATTAGACATAAAACATGTCTAATCATGTAGTGAGATATTCGGTATTTTAAATCGCATAAATAGTATATATCGATATTAATTAAGTTATTAATGCGTGTTAATACACTAGCATGAAAAAATAATTTAATTTTAATTTTAAATTTTGATGATATTAATAAGACATACCGTTAGCGAGATCGAGAAGAAAATCCGCCGGATTCATCGGAAACGGCGGCGAGAATCCGACGGATTCAAAATAATCCACGGCGTCTCTTCCTTTCCCAAAGAACAAACACTTTCCTTCGCTCAAAAGCAGCACCGTATCGAACATCTGGAAAACGCGGCTCGACGGCTGATGAATCGACGTCACCACCGTCTTCCCTTTCCCACGAGCCAATCCGGCGAGATTCTGAACCAATCGTAGCGCCGCCGTCGCGTCAAGCCCCGACGTAGGCTCGTCGAGGATCAGCAAACTCGGATTCATAAGCAATTCGTGAGCGATGCTTACTCGTTTCCTCTCTCCGCCTGAGATCCCTCTTATGAACGAGTTTCCGACGACGGTGTTCTCGCATTTCTCGAGACCTAGCTCCTTAATCGCCGATTCCGCGGATTTGATTTTCTCGTCTCTCGTTAGATTCCGCGGGAGACGAAGCAGCGCGACGAAGACAAGCGTCTCGCGCACGGTCAGGTGCGGGTAGAGAAGATCGTCCTGCGCGACGAATCCGGTGCGTTTCGTCGTCTGTTTCGTCGGTTTCGCGCCGTTCGCGAGGATTTTTCCGGTGAGATTTGATCCGTGGAGTCTTCCCGCGACGGCGTTTAGCAGCGTCGATTTTCCGCTTCCCGATGGTCCTAGAACGGCCATAAACTCGCCGGGAGAGACCATTCCGGTGACTCCGGAGAGTATAATCTTCTCCTCCGTCGTTGATCGGATCTCATCGGACGGTGTTTGTTCGATTCCGAAGAATCTCTTGATCGTCCCTGAATCTCCGCCGTTGATTTTCACTCTGTAACAGAGATCCACGAACTGTATAATTTTGAAAACGAGTCAAAACAGAGTCAAAGCGAGTCAAGCTATTTTAAATTCAAAAAATAGTAATTAAGGGTTAAGATTATAATTAAAAAATTAAAAATCGGGATTAGTGATAACAACCTTGAGGGTGATTGGGAAACAAGGAGATGATGATAGTGATGAGGGAGGATCTTGACCGTTCATTTGATTTTCAACGCCGTCAAAACCTGACATTATTCTTTTACTTCTTTTACTGACGGAAAATATTAAACGGCGTTTAAAACACAGAGAGAATGAGAGAAGGCTTGAGATCGGAGGCTGAGTGGTGTATTTATGGAGGAGAGGAAGGATTGAAATGCAAGTGGATGCCACGTCATCAAAGTAGTGATCATTGAGGAGATAACACGTGGCAGAGTGAATAATGCCAGCTGGTTACTACTAAAAGGAATTCGAGTCGCGGGAAAAAGTAGTTTAATTTCTTTTTGTTTTAACCTTTCTTTTTATGAATGTTTTTATTTGTTTCTTTTTTCTTTTTCTATTGCGTTTAATTCATTTTCGAATATACTTATTTTCTGTATAGAATATTTAATTAGTGTTTTTGCCACTCTAATCGTCAAAGTGAGAATCTATGTTTTCCTAGTTAAGTTTATGTTTTTTGTTTTCTTTCCTTTTGTAATTTTTCGTTACAATATATTCCACGATATTTCGAAAAGATATAATATATATATAAATCTATGTATAGCAAGTTATCAATTGTGATATTATTTTTCCAAATTTTGCGTAAAATGATACTGTTTTTTTTTTAAAATTATTGATAACTTAGAATCGAATGTTCCTTAAACAGGTAGGTCAATTCAAATAAGGTACGTACACCAACACTCGATAATAACAAAGATGCATGTACACATAAATATGTATACTAATATCAAACAATTTTTTTGTAAAACATTTGCGTAGCATGTAAAAAAACACACACACACATGATGATACATAGATATCCATCATGTGTGTGTCATAAATATATATCCATTGTACATTACATATTTTAATTAATAGATGTCTTAAAAGCATATGTGTAGATGTATACTAGTCTCAAACACATGATGATGCATATTTATTCATTGTAATTTGAGCCGGGTCATACATATATATATCCATATTGTACATTGCATATAGACAGTAATAGATAACGTTTTATTCATATTCTCATAAGTTTCTATGACCTAAACTAGTATAACAAAAACGTATAGTGTAGTTATATTCTTGATAAACTATGTGACTAGTGAAGAAAGACGTGCTTTTACGGGGGATGTATACGGTGGTGCGTTTAAGAGCCGTCACGACACCGTTTTTAACATCGTTCTCCAATATTCTTTTTATTTAAACGTTGACCATGACGTGACTTATCATTGTCCAAATAACAAAACTCTCTAAACTAAAAGTCAAAGACAGTTTCCTCGGGATCATGTTTTTTTTGTCAAGTCCTTCGTCATGGACAAAAAAAATTCACATAACAACACACAAAACAACGAACGGCTAAGATCAGTTTCGATAGATACTTCACAGTCTCAACTTTTCAAACTATGGGCCCTACTCTACAAAACCGACGACTGTGACACGTGTTGTTCTCACGTGACGAGATCCACTCAAAGTTGTGTGACTGTGCTGCTTTTCTTTCTTCGAGCTTGGGTATTCCTTCTTTCACCTTCCACGACGGCGCGTGAGAATAACGCGCCGATAAGTGTAGTATTTTTAATTTAATTTTTTAGTGATACATAGAATATGGACCACATGAACGAGATCATACCCTTCTCACATTTTTTTTTTTTTTTGTAAATACACTTTATTAATAATATGACAATCACGTCACGCCAATATAAATTTAAATTGGATTCTTCTTTTCTTTCCCATCATATACGGTTTCTCTTTTAGGCTGTTTAGTTTCTTTCCTAAAAATACAAAACATTATTATTAGTCTTGAGTTAAATATTCGTTGAAAAATGCTTCACCTAGTTTTCTCTGTGAATCTGAATTTAAATATTCACCTAGTTTTTTTCCTTTTATAGATTTTTTTTTGACGAAATTTAATAGCAATTTAAGTTTTGAAATTAGAGTAGGTGTCTGATTTAACTTTGTCAAAGTTTGACGATTAAAATTCCTTTCAAAAATTCGTTGGAATATAATTGAAAATTGACATCCACAACAAAATTAATGTGTGTTTATGTCCAAATGAATCTTGACTAATATAATAAATAGATGAATTTACAAAACTACACCCTTTTTCCCTTTTATTTACAAAACTTTACCTAATTCTTTTTTTTACGTATTTACGCCTTTTCAAAATTTTAAAAATTTGATTTAACCATTTAAAAATTACCAAAATTATTTTTTTTTTCATTTGTGTTCTCTAATTAGTGTTTAGGGTATAGTATTAAGGGGTATGATTGTGTGAGTACGGTTTATTTGGATTTAATTTTGAGTATTTAGGTGTAGTTTAAAAAAATAATTTTGAAATTGTGTAGTTTTGTGAAATGTAATTCAAATTGTGTAGTTTTGTAATTCTCCCATCAAAATATGACAATGATTTTTTTTTTAAACTTAAGATAGGCCCAATAATAGGCCCACTTTATATTACACTCCTTATGATACGACATCGTTTTCAAATATTTGTATTTAATACTCGTAAACAAATTTTAAGAAAAGCCGTGGCCGGGAATTCCATCTCCGGCGAAGAGGATCACGGTGGTTGAGAGCGATTCTCAATCACACACGATGATAATGAGACACCTAAACGCCATGGCTGCTTTACTTATGATGTTCTTCACTCTCCTGATTCTCTCTTTCACCGGCATTCTAGAGTTCCCTTCCGCCTCCACTCCGATTCCTCGCCGTCCGATACCTGAATCCGCCGCGAAATCATCGGATCCGTTCACCGATGTCTTGGTTGCTTTCAGAAAGTGGGATTCGAAAGTGGGTTGTGCTCGGTTCAGGGAGAATCATCAAAAGGGTTCGATTTCGAATTCGATCGGCGCCAATGTAAGCTCAGGATCTCTACAAGGCTATGGCTATGGTGACGTGTCGGATTGTGGTAAGCTTAAGATGGATCACGTGAGTGTATTGGTGAAAAAGTGGACTTGGATTCCTGATAATTTGGAGAATCTGTATACTTGTAGATGTGGTATGACTTGTTTGTGGACTAAATCTTCGGGTTTGGCTGATTCTCCTGATGCTTTGTTGTTTGAGACCATAACTCCTCCGTTACAGGTAGAGAGAAGTTGCTTGATGATGGGTTTGTTAAAGTTTGGATTTTTGGAATGTGGGTATTGATTTTGGATGATCTTGAATGATTTTGATCACATTGTATCTTAGCTTTTTTTCTTAAATTGGATGTGATCTTGCGGTTTCTGCTTCACGATAGGTTGTATGTGTCGTGTCTAGAGGTTTAGATTAGTCTCCAGGGGCTACATTTTAATGGATCTTGTTATGGTCTCATGTTTGCTTATTTTCCGTCCGGGTTGTGTCGGGTTTAATAAGTGTTTTAGGCAACCGATTTTAGTCTGTTTTCGAAGTTTGGAACCAACTATTTTTGTGGATCTTGTTATGGTCTCATGTACAAGTTTTTAAGATTTTGAGGACTATGGTCTAGTTCACCATTGAGTGTGGTTATGTTGCATAGCAATTCTAGCTATATCACTTGTCCAAGCAGCTATAGAGATGAAGCTGTTTGTGCATTCATTTTCGAAAGCGGTTCACGGATTCGGATGATTAGGAGATAGTAACTCTATTTTGTTGTTTCAGAGACGTGTTGGAGATCCGCTCCGTGTGTACATGGATCTAGAAGTAGGAAGAAAACGCTCAGGCCGCGAAGATATATTCATAAGCTACCATGCTAAAGACGATATCCAAACAACTTACGCAGGTTCACTCTTCCACAACAACAGAAACTATCATATCTCTTCACATAAAAACAATGTAAGTAAAACCTGCGAAACTCGATACCTCGTATATGTTTTTCTGTCTTTTGGCCCCCATCGAAAATAAACAAACACTTTTACAGGATGTTTTGGTGTATTGGTCTTCCTCGAGATGCCTCTCTCACAGAGACAAGCTAGCTCAAAGCCTCCTCGATCTCTTACCCCACCACTCGTTCGGTAAATGTCTCAACAATGTTGGCGGCTTGGACTCGGCTCTCTCTATGTATCCACAATGCATATCAGAGTCCAATGCCGAGCCAAAATGGTACGACCATCTCCACTGCGCTATGTCACATTACAAATTCGTACTCGCCATAGAGAACACAGCCGCTGAGTCATACGTGACAGAGAAGCTATTCTATGCACTAGACTCAGGCTCTGTTCCGATCTACTTTGGTGCCTCTAACGTTCAAGATTTTGTCCCGCCACATTCTGTGATCGACGGTAGCAAATTCGCTTCGATGAAGGAACTGGCTGCCTACGTTAAGCGGCTAAGCGATGATCCCGTGGCATACTCGGAGTACCACGCGTGGAGAAGGTGTGGACTAGTTGGGAACTACGGGAAGACACGCGCGGTGAGTCTAGATACGTTGCCGTGTAGGTTGTGTGAAGAGATTAGTAGAAGAGGAGGAAAGAAAGCTAGAGCTTGAGGAGAGAGCCACCTTGGGATTTGTTATTACATCCAAAGAGTTGGTTTTGTGTAAATGTGAACTTCTTGATCTAGATTTTTTGTCCTAAACAAAACACACAATATAATTCATACTTAATGACATTTAAAACAAAACCATATGATGATGTAACATTGTTTTGGCCTTTGGGTTTCAGATCCGAGTAAAGAACAGTGTAAATATGCAAATAAGTCAATAAAGGTTGAATAGTACACTTTTAGATTCCAGCAATTATACCATATCCACTTGTTATTATCCCTACAATCATTCTCTCTCTTTTTCTTCACAAACACCATTATAGTAGAAAACTCCGCTTATAGATCTCTTCCCATAGCCACTGCTCTTCCTTTACTTTCTTCACTTGATTCACTTAAATTCTTCAGATTTCTCTGAATTTTTGAGAAATCGAATTCTCGAATCGAGAGTATTGATGGGTTTTGTATAAAAATAAGTTCTTTTTCTAGGGATTTTGAGCGAGGAGCAAAAAGATGGAAATTCGCGCGAATTCACCGGCGGTGACGGCGGATGCGGCGGGGCTGCAACTTAATTCCGACGAAAACCCATCACCGGGAAGATCCGTTCCTTTCGTTGGCGCTATCTCAGGTTCGACTTCGAATCCCACTAGCACTTCTCTCGTCGTAGTTAAATCCGCCGTTAAGAAACCGACGAAAGATAGGCACATCAAAGTCGACGGCCGTGGACGGCGGATCCGCATGCCGGCGTTGTGCGCCGCCAGAGTTTTTCAGCTTACTAGAGAGTTAGGTCACAAATCAGACGGAGAGACCATCGAGTGGCTGCTCCAGCAAGCAGAGCCTTCTATTATCGCATCCACAGGAACCGGAACAATTCCAGCGAATTTCTCGACACTAAACGCTTCTCTACGCGGCGGAGGAGGAGGCGGCACAATGTTCGCTCAGTCTTCAAAGTCTCCTCCTTTACCGTTTCTAAGCACAGGAATGTCTCTCTACGACGAAAATAACAACGGCGTTACTAACGGCTCACCGTCTTCGGCCACTGCCGTCACAGCCGCGTCGGCTGTTTACGGCTTCCACCACCAGATTTACCCGCCGACGATGTCGTCGGAGATAAACAACCCTAGGGGATTAGTTAAACCTTACAGAGAAGATTACTTCAAAGAGTCCGAACCAAGTGATAGTACTCATAAACCGGGTCAGTTTCCGGGTCAAGAGTTGGGTCCGAGCCGTGTGACGCCGCCACAACCAATGTGGGCTGTGGCGCCCGGTAGCACAAACGGTGGAGGAAGCGGATTCTGGATGCTTCCAGTGAGCGGATCCGGTGAGCAGCAACAACCTGCTCACCAGATGTGGGCGTTTAACCCCGGGAATTACCCGGTTGGGTCGGGTAGGATCGTGACAGCACCTATGGGATCAATGTTGTTGGGGGGTCAACAACTAGGATTAGGAGTAGCCGAGAGCAACATGTCGTCCGCGGCAGCGGTTTCTGCAATGCGTGGAAGCAGAGGAGGCGACGGTTTGGCCATGACTTTGGACCAACATCAACATCACCAAGAGCCAAACCAGTCTCAAGCTAGCGAAAACGGTGGTAGTGATGAAAAAAGCGACAAAACCGCCTCATGATATCGCCGATGAGCAGCGATTTTTCGGTGGTTAGTTGATGTAGACATTCGAATTACAAATGTGTTGAAACTAATGTGGTTTTAAGCTTATGAAACAGACCAAGTCGCTTGTGTGTTTTGTGTGTTGTGTTTTCTTGAGTGTACTTTTATTTAATAAACATGTGAATATATGTTTGATCTTTGTGTGGCCTTAAAAGAGATATTTGATAGTATCATTCACATAAGTTATTTCTAAAGTGGACTCTCTTGCAACAATAGAGACATGAGAGACGAGTAACATCTTATTTTGGGCTTGGCCCAGTTATTATCATATAAGGGCTTTATTATGGACAAAGCATATGCATAAAATATTTGGGCCAGGCCCATTATTTTGTTTTTTTTTCTTTATTATTTTAATTATTATACGGACCATGTCGGTAACAAGAGTGCCTATTTTTAAGCGCATCCAAGAAGTTTACTTTTCTCCTATACGTGACACGTGCAAGTACGTGGAGACACGTGTCATTCAGAAACTAACAAGAAAAAAAAATGTTTTGTGACAGTTTCACATGTTTATAATCCTTAACGAGTAGTTAAAGATTTGATGATTTAGAGAGTGAAAAAAACCAATGATGAATTTATTGTCTTTCTGTCTTGTCTTTACCACTTTACTTGTGGCGGAGGTATGGTCTCCTAGCCTTGCCGTGACCACTCACCAGACGGCGGCGTCAGAAGGTGACGTCATCGTCAGAGACGGTCACCACGTCGTGGTGGTTGAGTACGACCGCGACGGGAAAGCAAACACGAGAGTGTTGATCACGCCACCGTCGACGACGACGGAGAATCAAGAAGAAGAAGAAGCAAAGGGAGCAACTTTGCTTAAAAACGCTAAAGAAACGGCGTCGTATCTACCAAACGTAGGCCAAGGGATCTCTCAGCCGGTGGTAACAGAAGAGGAGGCGCGTGACCACCACGCGACGGCCGGGGAAGTTATATGCGATGCGTTTGGTAAGTGTAGACAGAAAATAGCTAGGGTCGTTGGTCGTGCCAAAGACCAAACCGCCGATACCGTCGGTGATGTCGGCGAAGCGGAAGATACGGTCGCACGTGCGGCACGTGACGTGGAAGAAACGGTATCTGATAAAGCCCAATATGCTAAGGAGAAAGTAACAGAAAAGGCCCATGATGTGAAGGAGTCTATGGCCCATAAGGCCCAACAAGCTAAAGAGAAGGTTACAGAAAAAGCCCATGAAGTAAAAGAAAGTGCGGCCCATAAGTCCCATGAAGCAAAGGAAAGGGTTCAAGATAGCGTGAGAGACAAGGCACATGAATTTAAAGAAAAGGCGGCTAACAAATCAAAGAACGCATGGGAGAGAGTGAAGACGGCGGCGCGTGAGTTCGTCTCAGCAACCGCGGCGGCGCTGAGTCCTACTAAGATAGCAAGCGTCGTGGGTCTCACGGCTATAGCGGCAGCATACGGGAGTTGCGTGTGGGTCACGTTTGTGTCGAGCTACGTGTTGGCGTCCGTTTTGGGGAAGCAACAGTTCGGTGTGGTGCAGAGCAAGCTTTATCCTGTTTACTTCAAGACTACTTCTGTCGGAATCTTGGTGGGGTTTCTCGGTCACTTGCTTAGCCGGAGAAGGAAGTTGCTCACGGACGCGACGGAGATGTGGCAAGGGGTTAACCTATTGTCTTCTTTCTTTATGATAGAAGCTAATAAGTCATTTATCGAACCACGTGCCACCAAGGTATATTTAAAATTATAATTCCCTAACTAGGTAGTATTTATCTTTGGTTATTTCTCTAATTAGTACTTAGAAAAACCGATTAATATAGTCTAATGATGATTGATTATGGTATATATATAGTCTAGTTGATCATTAATATAGTCTTATGTTGTGGTGGGGCATAGAGAGTTCTACACTATGACACATTTTTTTGGTATAAACGGTAAGAGTTTTGGATCTTTGGCTAATAATCTAAACCATTTGGTTAATAATCTCTAAACGTGCCTGAAACGAGTTGCTAGACACATCTTCTTCGATCACTTGGTCGATTATTAAATTCTATGGCATAGAAATCAATTAGAGTTGATTTAGGGTGTGACGCGATGATTGAATCATATGTATTAGTAGATGTATAATATGGTGTGTTATATTTGTTTTCTTATGACATGATGTGTGTTATATTGTTGTGGATATTTATGTATATAGGCGATGTTCGAGAGGATGAAGGCGGAAAAGGAAGAAGGAAGAGGAGGAGAAAGGAAGAGCGAACAAGAGGTAAGGCTTAAACTAGAGAAGCTAAGCGAGAGGCTAAGCAAGCTCAACACATACTCGTCTTGGTTAAATATACTCACCCTCATGTCTCTTACATGGTACTTTGTTTACTTGGGCCAAAGACTTGGCGTCGTCGCTTGTTGATATGCATATGCCTTTGTTTGTTATAGTGTGTATCTTTAGTTGACTTGTTGTTGTTGTTTTGTTTGACTTGCTACTACTACTACTACTACTACTACTTGGTGTCATGTTTTATATGTGTTATCGAATGTCATTGTAGATATATGTTATGATTAGGTCACGGCTTTGTGTGTGTTTTAACTATCCTTGCTCGTTTTGGCTAGACTTTCAATGGATATGCTTATGGCTATTATAAGTTCTTTATTTAGTTATGGATTAGTCATGATTATGTTTGGTAGTGTATCTCTCTTTTGTTTCAAACAAGAATAAAAACAAAATTTGTTTAGATTGAAATGGCAGGTTTAAATCAACGTTGTAAACTAAATGATGGGCCCTAAATTAAATTCTCATTTACACATAATGATTGTGATAGTAGACAAAGATAAGGCATTAAAAATAATAACATGCTCATAAAATGTGAACAATTTATTATACATCTAAATAGATTAATTATACTAATTTTTCTTTATTTTCCATGCATAACAAGAGATATGAGCCACCTCGGCACAAACTCCAAGATAACTTTATTTAAATTTTTTATTTATTTTTTCTGTTTAAAATAAAAGAAAAGTAAAAATTGAATCAATATGGGCCGCCGCGTGGTTACCAGAACCAGATCTTATCAATCTATATTAGTATTTTTGAAGTACTAATTTGAAATTTTCCAAAAAATCACACTAAATTACACATTATGCCATTGAGCATAAAAAGAAATATTTTTGAACATTTAATTACGAAAAATCAAATAAGGAAATATTACAATTCTCTCCAAAAATAAATAAAAAATATTAAAGAAATTATGTAAAAAATATTTGAAAAACAAAATAAACATATGTAATTCACATAAATACATTATTACATAGTTTTTTTATAAAAATTACCATTAAAATTTTATTTAAATCAAAACATGTTTAATTAATATTATTAAGAATTTAAAAACGAGTTGAAATTTTTTTTTGTTAAAAATATCAAACAATAAAAAACAAAATAGTTTGTTAACGAGTTTGATTTCCGGTTCGATTATAAAAAAAAAGAAATTGCAATTCTACTAAAATTTAAATCTTATATTACGTATTTAGAATATGTTTACAACAATTATTTATATATATATAATCAAAATAATTATAATTTTAAATAAATTTGGGTAAATCGCATAATATGATTTGTGTATTTTGATTCGGATTGTATTTTGAATTCGGGTATTTTCGAATCCTAAATATAATAAATAATAAATTATTGGTCTAATCAACTTACAAATTATATTAAATATTTGCTATACGAAATATATAATAAAAATATATATATTATTATTTTTGAAGTACTTTTTTGAACTTTTCCAAAAAAACTCACTTAACTACATACTATGTCATTGGTTTTAAACTCACTTAAAGAGTTATGTGAAACTTACACACAAACATATCTCATTCTATATATATACTTTTTAAAATTGACTTAAATATCAACAAAAACAATAAAACCGATTTTAACATAAAATCAACCACTAATTTCATATTTATCATATTTTGATATAATCTTTTTATTTTTCTTACTGGAGGTCTATAAAAATTTCAGAATATAAATATTTTTTAAAAAGTATATAGTTTAGTTTTTATATATAATCATTGTCCATATTATAATTTTCTATTTATATTAATATTTTAGATGTTAATAAACATCTATATTGAACATAGATAAAGTTTGTTTAAATCAATTAACATTAGCATAACAATTATTTATTAACGGGTTCGGTTTCTAGAAAAATTCTAGATAAATGACAAGAAGTTTGAAAATAATGATTAAACTTTATCATAAACAAATTTCGGGTAATTCGGGTTCAAATCTAGAAATTTGTTTTGGCTTCGAGTTTTCGAGTAGTAAATTTCTCAATTCGTTCGAGTTATTTATTTTTGGAACGGTTTCGGTTCTTTAATTTCGATTTGGTTCCAATTATGTACTTCAAATATAATTATAACTATTATTATTTTAAATAATTTTTGGGTAGTTAGAGTAGTTTAGTTTAGTTCTACAAAATTGAGTTCGGTTCAGATTCGATTTCGGGTATTATGGTAGTAAATTTCCCTATACATTCGAGTTATTTGTTTTTAGAATCGGTATTGATTTGGGGATTTCGGTTTGATTTGGGTTCGGTATTTCGGATCCGGAAGTTTTGTTCATCCCTAATTTTTATAGTTTATAATAGTTTGGAATAAACACACTTACAAATTATATTAAGATTTTGCTATATAAAATATAATTCTCATTATATATTTATGGGAGAATCACAAAACTACACCATTTGAATTACATTTCACAAAACTACACCATTTCAAAAATATTTCACAAAACTACACCTAAACACTCAAAATTAAATCCAAATAAACCCTATCCACACAAACCTACCCCTTAATATCATACCGTAAACACTAATTAGCGAACACAAATGAAAATATTTTAATTTTGGTAATTTTTAAAAGGGTAAATCAAGCTTTTAAATTTTTTAAAAAGTGTAAATTTGTGAAAATATTGAATTAGGTGTAGTTTTGTGAAGGAAGAATTGAAAGGGTGTAGTTTTGTGAATTTCTCTATATTTATTTGCATAAACAATAAAAGAACAAAATACTTTTTAGAAATTCTGAATATTTTTATTTATTTTACAAAATCAGAAAAAATATTACAAACTTCTAAATTAACTGTATATATATAAAACTATTTATAAAAAACATAAACCCGTGGTGTCAACGGGTTAAATCCTAGTTAAGAGATAAAAAGGTTTGGTTTTTCTTGTTTTGATGGGCCCTACCACTTAAAAAACCCATTAAAATTCACCATTGTTTATGTTCTAACGTGACGAATATGCTAGGGAAGTTGGATGATTAATCAAAGTACTCTTTTAAGCCTTCGACAACGGTAAGTGGATCGGCTTTTGTTTTACATCCAAGGGTTACAATGTTGAAGACGTCGAGACCCGGTAAGCTCAAGACTTGTGAAAATGGACTTAATGGCTCCTCTTCAACCATCACTTGCCTTTTTTTTTTTTTTTTTGATAATCCTGGTGTCCTGATCCTTACCGAAGTGAGTCCAGACTAGTTCCAGGAACGCTGCAGCCCGTATGTGAATACCGCAGTGGCCGAGGTTCGAACCCAAGAGGCGGAACTCACAGCTGTGAGCCCTTTACCGCCTGAGCTAGAAGCCCCGGTTCCATCACTTGCCTTTCATTGCCATCTATATCGATTTCTTTTTTATTTTATTTTATTTTATGGGATTATAGTTGATAATGTGAAATTGGTTTATTTATATACACATAGCCATTTAATAAATATTGTTGTAGTAAAATGAGTGTTGTTGAGATACTAAGAGCAAGTCCAATGGTGTTTCTTAACGAGATCTTAGCATGTGGAGCCCACCTAAATAGTTAAGATCTGAATCTTATATTTCTTATTTAAGATCCAGATCTTAATTATTCATGCATACGTGGCGGTCCATGATTGATCCGTTTTTATTTTTTATTTTTTTATTTTGTTTTAAACCAACTGTTCATGGACCCCACTGAATAGTTAAGAAATTTTGTGGGTTTCTCTGTTGGAGATGGTCTAACTACTTGTTGTTGAGATACTAACTACTTGTCTCTGTGAAATTGCCACAACACTTTGTTTCAAGAATAATTTCTGTTTGTGTTTCTAGTTGTAAATACTTTTGGGCTTTTTAAACAAAGCTAATGGGCTTTTATAAAACGTTATAGTTCTCAAATCAGTAGTTTACTAGTTTTTAACCGACAAAACTAAACCGACCAAACAAAAGTAGAGATTCAATTTGCCGTTATTAACTTCTCCTTGAGACTATTGTCTAATGTCCTATTTCTGTAATTCAAATCTCTTATACTCCTCAAAAATGTCTCAAATCGAGGGGTTTTGATTTAGGGTTTGCGAACTCAAATGATAAGATTTTAGTTTCTAAACCTTAAATTTTTTGAAAAAAACGAATTTATAATCATATTTTGATGATTTTCGGAAAAACATTTAAAATTTGTTTTTTGATTTTTGAAATATTTTTATCAAATTCTTAAAAATAAATAAAAAATATTATCTTTTTCGGATATTAAAAATAATTTTGGGAGAATTATAAAACTACACCATTTGAATTACATTTCACAAAACTACACTATTTCAAAAATACTTCACAAAACTACACATAAACACTCAAAATTAAATTTAAATAAACCATACCCACATAATCCTACCCCTTAATACTATACCTAAACACTAATTAGCGAACCCAAATGAAAATATTTTAATTTTGGTAATTTTTTAAAAGATAAATAAAGCTTTTAAAATTTTGAAAATGTGTAAATATGTGAAAATATTGAATTATGTGTAGTTTTGTGAATTGAGGGTTGAAAATGTATAGTTTTGTGAATTACTCTATAATTTTTTTTGTGGCCTATAAAATTAAAAAACAAAAAAATGAAAGATTGTCTTCTTAGATTTCTTAGATTACAAGTATAGAAATAAGGATTTAGGAGAAATGTTTCCTTCTCTTCGATAGAGAAATGGTAACAACCGTCGAAACTCCTCTTCTAGAAGATTACGTCAACGACGCCGTTAACCACGACGGACTCTCCGCCGTCAGATCAACCACCGGTACATGGAGAGCCGCCTGGTTCATAATCGGTAAAAGAATCTGAAATGAGATCACAAAGCTACTCTGTTTCCTTATGTTTTTCTTTCCCCTTTTTGTGAATTTTTCTCAAAAGTATGTTTTTCAGGTGTGGAAGTTGCGGAGAGGTTCGCTTACTACGGCATCGCATCGAACCTGATTAGCTACTTGACCGGACCACTCGGTCAATCCACGGCGGTGGCCGCCGCTAACGTCAACGCCTGGTCAGGAATCTCTTGCCTTCTCCCTGTTCTGGGAGCTTTCGTAGCGGACGCTTTGCTTGGTCGGTACCTAACAATCATCATAGCTTCTCTTATCTACGTTTTGGTTAGTCTACTTGCTATTGTTATTCGTGAGTCTTATAAGCTAAGTGTTGAGAAGTAGAGTTTGACTTGAGCTGGCTTAATTCAATGTCAGGGGTTGTTACTATTGACTTTATCTGCCTTCTTGGTTCCGATTACTTTGACAACAGACCGGGATTGGGATAATGGTGAAATGGTCTCTTCGCCGTCTTCTTTGCTCAATGTACTCTTCTTCGTCTCGCTGTATCTGGTGGCTATTGGACAGAGTGGACATAAGCCTTGTGTTCAGGCTTTTGGTGCAGACCAGTTTGATGAGAATGACCATGTAGAGAAACGCGACAGAAGCTCCTTCTTCAACTGGTGGTACCTAAGTTTGTCTGCAGGGGTCTGCCTGGCGGTTTTGGTGGTCGTGTATATACAGCAAGCCGTAAGTTGGGCACTCGGTTTCGGGATCCCGTGTGTGTTCATGGTGATCTCTCTTCTTCTGTTTGTTCTTGGGAGGAGGAGATATCGATACGCTAAGAGGAGACATGAAGAGGAAACCAACCCTTTTATAAGAATAGCCAGAGTCTTCTTTGTAGCACTCAAGAACCAAAGCTTGAGCTCTTCGGAACCGTGTGAAGTTCATACTGAGCTGGAGGCAAATCCATCTCCGGGGAGGCCGAGGTATTATTTACCGTGTAGCAATTGTGGGTTATGGTTTGATTCAAAGACTTGTTGAATGATTTTGAAGTTATCCACTGTCTTTTGGATTAGTTTCCTCAACAAAGCCTTACTATGCATGCAGTGCCCGTGATGTTGACGATGCTAAAGCTCTTGTCAGGCTTATCCCAATATGGCTTACAACTCTCACCTACGCAATACCTTTCGCACAATACCTGACTTTCTTCACAAAGCAAGGCGTCACAATGGAAAGAACAACAGTTCCCGGTGTAGAGATCCCGCCTGCTAATCTTCAGATCCTAATGGGCATATCGATTGTCCTCTTTGTCGTCATCTATGACCGTGCTTTTGTCCCGATCGCCAGGTTCATAACCAAAGATCCTTGTGGCATCACAATGCTCAAAAGAATCGGAACCGGAATGGTGATAGGAACTGTCACTATGGTGGTCGCGGCTCTGGTTGAGTCGAAACGGCTCGAGACTGCAAAATCACACGGGCTTGTAGACCAGCCGAAAGCAACCGTTCCAATGTCGATATGGTGGTTGATTCCTCAGTATCTGTTGCTGGGACTAGCCGACGTGTACACAGTAGTGGGTATGCAAGAGTTCTTCTACAGCCAAGTACCTACTGAACTGAGAAGCATCGGTCTCGCCTTTTACTTGAGCGCGTTAGGCGTGGGAAGCTTATTGAGCAGCTTGCTTGTCTCTGTGATTGACTTGGCCACTGGAGGAGATGCTGGAACCAGCTGGTTAGATAGTAATCTGAACAGAGCTCATCTTGATTACTTCTATTGGTTACTTGCTGGTATTAGCGCCGTTGGATTCGTTGCCTTCTTGTTCATTTCACAGCTATATGTCTATCGCCGAGTAATGTAGGCTGAATAGCGGTTCATATTCCAATGAGATATGTGGTTCAATAAACATTATTAATCATAATAAGTACACATTGTGATATAAATATGGTAGAATACAAACTTGTCAATTGACGAATTCGATTCCGGTGGGAGGAAGTCCTTCATGTAACCGAAGAGCGACGTCTCCCACGACCTGTGTTTTTATAAAAAGTTTTAGAATCTGTTTCAGACGAGATGCCAAGACAATGTATTAAAAGTGTATTTTCGTGGGATATATTGTTACCTTGGCCATGGACCTATATGAATATTCGGTAACTCCTGCGACATGAGGGGTTATAATAACGTTTTTGAACTTCAAAATGGGATCTTTTGGGTCAAACGGCTCAGACCACGCCACGTCTGTCCCTAGGCCTCCTAGATGACCGGACTCCAGATTCTGGTAAGCTGATTCATAGTTAACTAGACCGCCTCGAGCAATATTTACAAGAAGAGCACCCTGAAACAACAAAAAATATCACAACAGTTATCACTCATCACAGTCCAATCCAACTCGGTTTTTATCATATACAATAGATTTCCCCCAGGGATCAACCTTTTTCATTGAACTTATGAACTTCTTGTTCACGATTTCGGCCTGAAAGGTATAAGATCACCATGTACAAACTTATTAGTTATATAGACCAAAGTATCTATAGTCAATGTATTAATTTGAAGATGAGTTTTCACTACCAGGCACATCTATCTTTATGTGCTTGCCAGGTTATAATGAAGAAAATGTTGAAACATTTACCGTTTCTTTGTTCAGCCTTAGACAAACGACGACTATATCTGCTTTGCCCGCGAATGCGTAAATGTCTTTATGGCTACCTTTCTCATCAACTAGACTGGCTGAATATATAAAAGTTGACATATTACTACGGGTTTGTCAATGGAAACATAAGTGTTAACAGAGAAGCACATACAGTCTGAGTCGATGATAGAAGCAGACCAGCTTCTTTTCGTGGCTATTACTCTCGACCCAAATGGTTTCAACCGTTTAGCAAGCTCTACGCCAATGTTCCCATATCCTAAGATAAACACCTGTAGAACAAAGAAAAGTAGAAAAACACTGTGATAACATATACAAAGATATAGTAGGAATGCATATACAAAGATCACACTGAAAGACTCACAGTTTTGCCGAGAAGCGTGTCACCAGTTGGTTCTCCAAGTAGTCTCCTTTCCAAGGAAATCCGCATTTCGTTCTGAAACAAAATCATCATGTTATATGAATCAACATCCAAACTAACACACTTTACTTGGGAGATTAAGCCACCCAGAGAGACATCTTCAAATAAAAAAACAAACCTGTTTCTTAAGCAGTCCTAGCATAAGATAAACAGCCATTTCAGAACAAGAAGCCGCGTTTCCAGTACCTTCGCTGGGGATTCTAGCGACCTTAATCTCATGTTTAGTAGCAGCATCAATGTCAACACCTTTCACATGATAAAATATAAGTTTTAACTTCAGCTTCTATCAGATATTATCGCAAACACAACAAAAAATGAGATAGATACCTTCGAGACCAACACCGTACTGCATAACAATCTTCATCTTTCTCGCGCGAGATATAACATCCAAATCAAGTTTCATAGACATAACAACACATATATGATAGTCTTTTATAACCTCAGGAACATCACGGACATGAACAGAATCAACCTATATGACCAAAACCAACAAACAAAAGAGCAAAAAAACAAACACTATAACCATAGTTTCTCTACTACAATCAAACACTTAGCAGTAGCTACACAACAATAATTAGTCTGTAACCTTAATGTAAGGATAAGCCTGAACGTATTCTCTGGTGAAATTGTACGAATCAGGAAAGTGAGGGCCGCAAAATAGGACACGTGTCGCTTCCTTCGCCGTCACCGTCGCGTCGTCTTCATCTTTCTCAGACATTCTCTCCGGCGGCGGCGTAACAAGCTTACTTTGCCTTATCAAGAGGAAATCCAACAAGAGAAAGACCAATCACGAAAACTCGCCGATCTAAATAAACGAATCTTAAAACAGAGTATGAGTTTTTGAGATTTTCACCTTGTGGAGATAGATCGAGAGAGCGTAGAGATTGGAGAGTGTAGAAGAGAGAATCTACACTTGATGATGATCTTGTACATGATCTTCGTCGTCACTTTCGTTAGTGTATGCGTTTTCTTTTTTTACTTGATTCCAACTTTGTATAATTACAGATTTTTCCCGTTTCAATAATTTATTACAATTTACCCCCTAGAATTCATAGATGGGTATTGATCTCAAAGGCCCAATAAAGGCCCATTTACTAACCTACTAAGATGGACCCACCGGATCTCTTGTTTTAAGCCGTCCATTTAAGAATATACAGTGCAACCACTCTAGATTTTATAACTAATAAAAGTCTAAAACCAAACACAACTATACAACAACAAAAGTTTGGTCAGAATTAATAATGTTTGCATCTACTTAACCAATTTTTTTTTATCATTCACATACAAACAAAAATGTTTAATTATCTTGATCAATTGTAAATTTGCAAAGTTGATGTTGGTTAATGTTTTGATATCGAATTATCTTATGACTAATCATATACGAAAAAAGGTGTTATTTAAGTTAATGTCGTTAGTAAAATTAAAATCAAACATGTAGTAGTTAGACTTTCGCACCTATAAAAATACAAGAACTATTATTTAACCTTTTATTTTTGTTTTCTTTTACTTGTTTCTTTAAAAAAGAATAAAATAAAAAGAAGGATCTCGGAAACATCATGGAAAATAAAAAACCAGATTTGCATTAAATAGTCAAAACACACCTATAAATACAAACACTAGACATAAAAAACAACAATAACACAGAGCTCACAAAGCTTTCATCAATGGCTAACATGTTCCTCATAAGCAGTAGATCAAGAAGATCAAAGAACCCTAAAGGAAAGAGATCAAGCTCAAATTCAAATTCAGACAATAACTTCTCATGCAAGAAGCACAAGAAACACATACAATCTCCTGGAATCTGTTCCCTCTGTCTCACAGAGAAGCTTACAAAGCTGTCTTTGCAGTACAATGAGTACACTAAGTCCTATACAAACGTAGCAGCTGATGAAACGGTGTCGTCTTACTGCTCATCATCGACTAATTCTTCTTCAACGTTGGTCTCTTCTTGTTACTCTTCTTCTTCTTCTTCAGTCTCTTCTTGTTCTTCTCCTTTGCAACGTCGGTATAGAGACAAGAAGGATAAAAAGAAACAAGGCTTTTTGTTCAGATTATTGCTTGGATCCATAGTGGATTAGTTACTCTTTTTTTTATATGTATAATCCATTCTTCGTTATAAGGAAAATGCAATAAATAAATAAAAATCTAAGATTTTTTCTAACATCTTTTGAATTTTCCTACATGGTATACATCGTTTTCCGATTTCGAATTATTAATGTCGGTGATGAAAGGGTGCATTTATTTTTTAAACACGTTACGTATTTTTAAGTGGTTAAAAATATTTCCTAATCTACCAAATTATAATATTCATATACATGAATTTTCTTCTAGAAATACCATCTTGTGATCAAATTTACATGATTGTTTTTCTCTCCAAACTCAAAGAGAGCTAAAATATCCTTAATTAAAAATGTGTATTTCTACCAACTCAAACAAACAACATTTAGATGAAACACACACAAATATTTATTTGGATGTAGATACAATAACGAACAATATCTTAATACATACTATTGTTTGTTTAAGCCCTGTTAAAGGAGAATATCTAGTTAAAAAAACTCCAATAATTATTTTCATGTGATTCTCGTATATTGCATAAATACATAGATATATGAATCTGATATATTTGAATAGTTTATTTTTTTAAAAAAGAATGCACAATAAATAAGGGGGCATGGTTTTGATAGCCTGGCGCAAGACTTTCACACTATATTTGCCAGAGAGAATGTACGTACGGTTAAGAGGACAAAGACGTGTTGTACTTTCATTTCATATTATATGATTCACATTCATTCATATTACATACAGCTGTTTATTTTTTTAATTATGCCTTATCACACAATCATAATTATTAATTTATACATATATGTTACATATTAGAACTTATAAGATACCATATATATATATGATCACGAACAAATGTCCCATAAATGTTATTTTGTTTAGCATCGAAATTCTAAACTTGTTTGTGCTTTTGAGGAGAAAATACTATTTTAAAGCTTTGATGGAAAATATATAATTTTACATAATAAAACAATGAAGAAATAGTTTTTTCCAACAACTCAACCGAATATTAAATCACATTCTTAATTTGCAATAAGGTGATTTGTGTTTCAAAATTGGTAATTATGTGATTTTTCTTCCTTCTATTTTTTTATGACTAATATACCCCTCCGTGCATTCACACAGGTTCATGAATGTTCACGAGTTTTATGTTTCAGATTTTTTCATGAATTATTTAATCAAACTATGAATGTTCACATGTCATCATGAATATTCACACATGTTCATGAATATTCACACATGTTCATGAATATTCACAAATGTTCATGAATATTCACACAATGTCACGATTATTTTAGAAAGAAGAACATGAATGGTCATACGAATACATGAATGTTCACGCATATACATAAATGTTCACACGATTTGACCATAAAGTTCAGGGTTATTTTTGACTTTTCAACATAAAAAATCACCTAAATGCAAATACAAAAAAAAATCACCTTATTCACACCAAAAAAAAAAAATCATCTTATTAACAAATTAAAAAGTAAAAAGTACATAATTTACTAAATAACTCTGTTCTTTTTTATTTATGATAACTAGTGTAGAAACTAAACCACATTGGAATTTTAGAAATATAAAGTATAGAATTTTCAGTCTGATTTAATAGAGCAATTAATAAAATTAAATAGACTAATTGTATATTTGGCCCTACCTTTATGTACTCTTTTGGGTAAACTCTTTAGTAATAGAAATAAGTTACCATTTGATTCCGTTATAAGAAACATATCCACTTGGATTCCGTTACACACGTGTCAGCAAACTAGCCTGCCCGTTTTAAAAAGGTCAATCATTGCCCGTCTGCCCGGCAAAAACAATTTTCAAAATTTCAAAGAGGTAAAAAAAGATCCAACGGTCGTCTTAATAAACGTTTTTTAAAAAATAACCGTAAAGAGAGAGAGAGATAAAGAGGAAGGATCTTTAATTATTCTTCTTCTTACCCTAATTCTCTCTTTATTTGAATCTCTTCGATATCTATTATCTCTTCTTCTTCTTTTGGGCAAGTCTGTTGATTTCGATCATGGAGGATTGTTGCGATCAATGGCACGATTCACTTCTCGCAAACGAACGCGAAAGCTTCTCTCCCTGTAAGTATTTGATTTCTCTAATCAAATCGTTTTTGTTCGCAACCAAGTTTTCTCACATTTTTTTGCGATTTTTCAGCTACAGTGACAAGCTCAAGGACCATGGAAATGGCAGATCCGGGTTCAAATCGCAAATTGAGTAACGGTAAGGTCATCATAAGAAAACACACATTAAGAGATCTAATTCGATATCTTACTTAAATATCTCTCTCGATTTTGAATTTTTTAGATGTTTTTACGGAACAATCAAGCCCAGAATCGATGGAAATCGAACAATCTAGCGATCTCGTAGCGTTAGATGGTAAATTTGTGTTAGGGTTTCCTCTAACATCTCCTGATCTAGTGAACTGTGGTGTTTCGCCTGATATTACAAGAGGTAGTAGCTATGGAGAATCACCAGAAATTTCTCAGAAACTCAGATTCTCTACTGAACTTTCTCTAGAGAACGGCATCGACGGTTCGATTAAGAGAGAAAGCCGCGGTAGAACACAATCGGTGAAATTCTCGGCGATTTGTCAAACATTCGGGTTTGAGATTTCTCCTGAGTCTTCCTTTGAGTTGCCTTCTCCACCTGGAGGGTTTAGGGAGAGTACCGTTCCTGTGATAAGTATTAACTCTGGTTCTATAACCGCGGATGTGACTGTTTCCGATGTAACTTTCTTGAAAGATGATTGCTTTAGTGGCGGCGAAGCTTTTGCTACTGGTGATATTGTGGGTAGTGAAGAAGAGGTTTTGTTGTATCAAACAGCAAGGATCGGTAATTTCGCTTACAAGTTTCAGTCTTTGGATCCTGGGGACTACTTTATCGACTTGCATTTTGCTGAGATCGAGTATACTAAAGGTCCAGTGGGAGTTAGAGTTTTCGATATTTATATTCAAGGAGCAAAGGTAAGGAACTTTCTCTCTTGTGTTTATGTGTTCCATGTTCCATTGCTTTTCATTTGTGATTTGATTGAAAAATTATTTCAGGTTATATCCGGCTTAGATTTGTTTTCGCAAGTAGGAGCAAATACTCCTCTTGTGATAGCTGATTTAAGGATGCTCGTTGGTGTGGAAGGAGAGTTATCTATACGTTTAGAAGGAGTGACTGGAGCCGCGATCCTGTGTGGTGTTACTTTAAGGAGAGAAGTAACGGCTACTTGTATGTTTCTTTCTAACCTTTTTGTGTAAAATCTTTTGTTCCATAGAATGTGTGGAAGTCAGAGAACTATTTACTCGGTTAATCATGTTTTGTACATTTTTCATTATTCAGATGTTGAAGAAACTGGAATGGTTGCGGTTAAAGGAACAACCGAGTCAGTTTTGTCCCAGCTAACTCAAGTGAGAGATTTTCACAAGCTTGATGTGTCAAGTTAAGTACATAAGTTATAGATACTAATAAGTGTTTGATACTGTTTTTAGGAAAATGTTGACTGCAGTAGGGAAGAAGAGACCCAAGGGATGATAAGTGATTGCGAGCAACAGAATAAAGAGATGGAGGAAATGAAGAGGATAGTTTGCGAACTCACACAAGAGAATCAACGAAAGAGTAAAGAATGTGAAAATGCATTGAATTCTCTCCGTGAGCTTCAAAATGAGCTAATGCGCAAGTCGATGCATGTTGGTTCTTTAGGTATGTACATTCTTCCCCATTCTGTTTTATTCTTCATTGCAAGCATGAAAGTTGGCACTTAGTTAACTGTTCATGTCTAGCGTTTGCTGTGGAGGGACAAGTCAAAGAGAAGAGCAGATGGTTCTCTTCATTACGAGATTTGACAAGAAAGTTGAAGGTACACATGGAAGCAAACTTGAGATGATATCAGAAATCGCAAACACTTATGCATAGTTTTAACGATTTTTGGTTCATAGATTATGAAGATGGAGCAAATTGAGCTGTTGGAGGAGGCATCAACATACAAATTGCTAGTCCAAGATATCAACGAGTACATTTCTCAAATCCAGTCCAGAGGTGAGTATTGATCTTGCTGTCATTTTAATATACCAATACCACAATAATGATTTCGTAAAATTGTGTGTCAACAAATTTTTTATCCGTTTACATATGTTGTAATCAGTAAAGCAGGATGCAGAATTGCATGAAAATCTCAAAGCCAAGTTTGTAGCTGGAGAAAAAGAAAGGAAAGAACTATACAACAGAATACTAGAGCTTAAAGGTTTGTGTTTAAAGTCAATATAACTTCTTGACAAACCTTCTTTGTAGTCTTACATGTTACAATGATCACTATTTCCTCCAGGAAACATCAGGGTCTTTTGCCGGTGTCGACCATTAAACTTTGAAGAAATTGAAGCAGGAGTATCAATGGGGATTGATGTTGAGTCAACCAAGAGTGGGGAGGTCATAGTCATGTCAAATGGATTTCCCAAAAAAAGCTTCAAGTTCGATTCTGTCTTTGGTCCTAACGCTTCACAAGGTGATCATTGGCATTCATCATCAAGTTTTTTGCATATTGAAAATCTCATCTTGCTATTGACATTTTGTTTCCTGTTTTTCTTCTATAGCTGATGTTTTCGAAGATACCGCTCCTTTTGCTACATCAGTCATTGATGGGTACAACGTTTGCATCTTCGCTTATGGTCAGACCGGTACTGGGAAAACTTTTACCATGGAGGGAACTCAAGATGATCGTGGTGTAAACTATAGAACACTCAAAAACCTGTTTAAAATAATTAAAGAGCGAGAAACCCGCTACAGTTATGAGATCTCGGTCAGTGTCTTGGAAGTTTACAACGAACAAATAAGAGATTTGTTGGTCCCAGCTTCACAAAGTGCATCTACGACGAAAAGGTAAGCATGCTACTAGCTCCATGGTTCTTTGGTCTTGTTGATTTATAACTTGGCGTTTTAGACTTTTAGTAAGGACTATAAGTAAACCGGCGAAATGGTTTCTGATATCACTATAGTAGCTCGACATCGTGTAACTGAAAGTCATTTACTGTGTTTTTGCAGATTTGAGATAAGGCAAGTTAGTGAAGGAAACCACCACGTACCAGGATTGGTTGAAGCTCCAGTGAAAAGCATAGATGAAGTTTGGGATGTATTGAGAACAGGAAGTAATGCAAGGGCTGTTGGAAAAACGACGGCAAATGAGCATAGCAGCCGATCTCACTGGTCTGTTCACCTGAATTCTAGTCCAATTCTTTGTCTTTGATCAAGCTATCTAAATGTAGTTTCTTTGTTTTTCCACAGCATTCACTGCGTGATGGTAAAAGGTGAGAATTTGTTGAATGGAGAATGCACAAAGAGCAAACTATGGTTAGTTGATTTAGCAGGAAGCGAACGGGTTGCGAAGACAGAAGTGCAAGGAGAACGACTCAAGGAGACCCAAAGCATAAACAAGTCATTATCTGCTCTTGGTGACGTTATATTTGCCCTTGCCAACAAAAGCTCTCACATTCCTTTCAGGTTTATACCTAAACATCTATTTTCCTTAAGTTACTGAAAAATGCTTCAACTACATTCACCATTTCCATTCAACTCGATGGTTGTTTTGCACCTTTGCAGAAATTCAAAGCTAACGCACTTACTTCAGGATTCTCTAGGTACTTCACATTGTTCTCTGCCTACGTTTATGTCTCACTAAGTTGTGATGAAATTCTGAATATGACAGGAGGAGATTCGAAAACCCTCATGTTTGTGCAAATCAGTCCTAATGAGAAAGACGTCAGCGAAACGCTATGCTCTCTTAACTTCGCTAGCAGAGTGAGAGGGATAGAGTTGGGGCCTGCAAAGAAGCAGTTAGACAATACTGAGCTCTTGAAATACAAGCAGATGGTAAAGCTAGACTAAAGTCAAACATCTTCCGCATATGTGTTTACCAAATCATTCAAATATTGATCTGAGATGTGTTAATTATATTTATCAGGTTGAAAAATGGAGGCAAGATATTAAAGGAAAAGATGAACAGATGAGGAAAATGGAAGAAACAATGTTGGGTTTAGAAGCAAAGGTCAAGGAACGAGACACTAAGAACAAAACTCTTCAAGACAAGGTAAACAATACATACCAAGAACAACATGAACTAAAACATGTTTCATCTTGCTGAAAGCATATCACATTTTACCGTTTTTTTTTGCTAGATTAAAGAACTCGAATCGCAACTGCTAGTAGAGAGGAAGCTGGCTCGTCAACACGTAGACACCAAGATCGCTGAACAACAGACAAAACAGCAAAACGAAGACGAAAACAACACATCAAAGAGACCACCATTGACAAACATACTGCTAGGAAGCAACAAGACCTCAAATGAAACGGTGAATCTAACCCGACCACCGTTCTCAGAGAGCAACAGCAACTATGGCCTACCTCCTTTACCAAATGGTGGCTTCAAGTACAACGACCTCATTGAGAAGGAGAACAATCCAGAAATGGCTGAGCAAGTGCAACTACACAAGAGAACAGGACGTTTCTCTGTATGTCCTGCACGTGTTCTACTAGCTCCTCCAGCTCCAAGAAGAAGCTCTCTCGCCCCAACGACATCAACTTCGCCATTAAGACCACTACGCCAAAATATAATAAACTCGCCTCAGAAAAAGAGTGGCAACCAAGCGCTCTGCATCAGTCCTAAGCTGCATCAAAGCAACGGGAAGATGCTAAGCAGCATGCTTAGACGAAGCATACAAAAGAGAATGCAAATGAAATCCGCACCTAGACAGCAACCTTTGAGAAGAGGTGGTGGTATTAATGTAGGAATGGAGAAAGTTAGATTGTCTATAGGAAGCAGAGGAAGGCTAGCTCAGAGAGTTCTGCTAACAAACGCTCGTAAAGCCGGTCTTAAAGAGACACCACTTAAACAGATACAAAAGGAGAAAGAGAGATGGATCTAAACTACTATATTATAAACGCAGGTTCTTTTCTCTGAACCTGGTGACTTAAAACTTTTCTTAGAGGATGATTGATATTTTATCATCCTCGCGATTTGATTTGCTTTTGATCCTACTGTATATAGATGCATTCGGGTTTCGCGAGTTTGTTTATTCTTTCTGTGTTGACTGTTGAAACATTTGATTTATATTTAAGACATAGAATGTGTTTTGGTCATCTCTGTTAGAACCTTCTTCAGACCAGAGATTGTCATTGCCAGTAAACCAGCTTTGGCTAGAACCAAAGTAGTAATGGTCTAATGTGCATGACTACTATAAAGTATAAACTTCTGTAACTATATAGAATCATTACCTCAAAAATTCTTTATCTGTTTTAGTTTGTATAATGGTTTTTTTCGAGGCCAATTCACCAGAAAGAAGTAGTAGCTAAGTCCCATATTCTTCTTAACCTGCCAGGTTTAGCTGATACCACCTTCGATATTTGATCTTCCATTAGCCTCTCCACGTCGGGTCCCATATCGTGCACCATTTTAACGGACTCAGAGAGACGGTGGAGTAAATTCACGAGCGCAATCACCTCATTACGTTGCAGTTGCAGCTGATAAAAAAAGATAGAAACATTTCAGACCATCGCGTATAATACGAAAAAAAAAACACAATGCATGTACATGTTATAAAGAGAAAAGACTCACTGTTTGGTCACCCTTGTCTTGATTTCCAACAGAGAAGAGAATTTTCATTGCTGTTCCTAAACCCTGAACCTGAAGTTTCCCCCAAAGCCGACATTTTTCGCAGCCTACGCAATCCATCAATGCACTGCAACAAAACCCATATATACTTAGCTATATTACTACTACCATTCTGTCTGTACATTCACAAGAAAAGCAATAAGACAAACCTTATGTTTCTGAATTGTTTCTGGATCTGTTGTTTCAACTCCGGTCCACCTTGACCTTGCCATAGCTTAGCTTCATCGAACGGAACAGGACAAGCTGTTTGGAGTTTTGGACTATACAACAACTGTTTAATCAAGGACTGTGTTTTCAGATCTTCACCATTGTTGCCTGTGTCATATTCCGCCTGCTCCAAATACGCTGTCGCCTGAATAAAGTAACATTGTCAAAATCAGTTCTAAAGACTGTCGAAATTCCCCAATATACTGAATTTGCAGAGAAGTTACTCACTTTCGTTACAGCGCGTAGCACAAAGAGATACGTGAAGTACATATTTCTAACACGGTCAGGATGTCTCAGGATTCGATCATACATCAGTTCGATATTCTGTCCCCACTATATTTTTAATGGAAGACATGTCAAGACATGACCATAATATACATATTCATGCTAAGAGACTCGTCTATCTTTTTGCTCAGAAACAATAACAAACCTGGTTCCGTGACTCGTCAAGAAGATAATCTCCAGCTATGTGCATTGAGATCGAAGAATGAAGACCGGATATCAATTTGTACAAAACCTTCTTCTCTGGACATGTCTCACCTGATGAATCTGCAGATACAAGTAACACATCACACATCACAAACCTATGTCCCACAAAACCAATATGGTTAGAGAAGAAAAACTCACATTTTGGGCAATTTTCCGAATATATAGAATCCCAAATCCTTCTAGCAGAAGGTCCGGTATAACCGGTATACCTCTCGGGGTTTAGTTGAAGATTGACATAAGTCATCTCACCTGAAAAACAAGTCCATTCCAAATCATTAATACATAGACATCACTTAAAAGTACCAAACTTCTCAGACCAAGCTTTAGAGTGTTACCGCTGTCTGTGTCATCGTCATAAGTCCACGGATTCTTAGTCTCGACCCAACCTCTGAACGCTCTGTTATCAATGGTACGGTCAACAGCCGCCTGCGGTTTTCCCTCTTGACATATAAGATCATCGGAAGGAAGACCCGCAATATTATACGGTCTTTTAAACGGTTCTGGGAACTCAGTCTCTGGACATTCACAGACACTGCAATCGCGTAGACGACACATCCCGTCGTCTGGCCAGAACGGGCAGTCACACCACAGCTTAACCTACACCCACATAACATTAGTGTCGAAAAGTTAGAAATTGTAGAAGAGTAACAACACCAAACAAAGCATTCATCACTGACCTTAAAGTACCGGAAAAACGGGGTTGTAACGAGTTCTTGAAGCAAAGGATTCAAAACTTCACTATTGAGTTTATCCACAGTTTCATAATCACAGCAACAATCTTCGATTATACCTTTGTATTTACTAGTTACCTGCAAATATCACACATCTTTCGTTACAAGATCATTGGCTTACTCAGAAAAAACAACAGATTCAAAGATTTTAGCTCAACAATGCCATCAAAAGATTCAATTTTTACACTACCCATAACCCATAACATCAACAATGTCATCAAAAGATTAAATTTCTACACTACCCTTAACCCATAACATCAACAATATGATCAAAAGATTCAATTTTTATACTACCCATAACATCAACAATATGATCAAAAGATTCAATTTTTACACTACCCTTAACCCATAACATCAACAATTCCATCAAAAGATTCAATTTTTACACTACCCATAACCCAAAACTTCTATAATGTCACCAAAAGATTCAATTTTTCTATAACCCTTAAGTCAAAGCCCATAATCAACTGATCAAAATTGAATGGAGAATCTTAATAGAGAGAGTAAATCAAAAACCTGAAGTGAACAGCTGCAAGAGTTACGATCGGTGAAGAAGGAACCGACATTAGAAGCTGTCCTAGAGCTTACAGCAACTGCTAATAAGACAACAACAAAAGCCGACAAAAGCCATCTCCATGTTTTTTTGCTCTTCTTACCTTCGCTTTCTCCTTCTTTGATTCCTCCTTTTTCCATTGTTATGAAGAACAGAGAAACCCAAAGAAAACGAAATCGGACAAAAATATGTTTTTTTGTGTCTTTAGGATTATTCAACACACCATTGTTGTTGTGTCTGAAGATCGGCTCGTATATGAATTTGCGTTAGTTTCAATCAGGCAAATCACTTTTTTAATTTTTGACATTTTTAGCACGACGCTTGGTTTTGAGTTACACGCGCCGAGTTTAGTCAGCGCGTGTGGGAGACATTTATTTCGTTTGTCTTGTGACGTGCTTTAACCAATAGGAACCATTTGTTTCGTCGTAATAAAAACATCTTGCCGTTTTTAACACGTCTTAGTCAACGAAAGTGGTTGACCAAACGCTTTTTATAAAGATAATATTATTTTACAACAATTTTTTTTTTAAAGTATCTAACAGTTTTTATTGACAATCATATTCTAAACACCTCATTGGCTCAAATAAAGATTATATTAATTTTCTTATATTAGTATTATGAGATTCTTTAGCTACATGTATACATGAATTTAATACTTGAGTATGAGAGAAACGTTTGAAAAGAAAAAAGTTTGATAAAATATAAAGACGGACATTTTATTTATACAATATAATTATGATTTTAATATTACATGATTTTTGGTAATATTACATGGGCACACGTCAACATATGTCCTTATTTCGGATTTCATCGAACTAAAATTAAAGATTTTGAAAGATATAACATATGTCTCTTCCCATTCCCAATACGTAGAACCGAACTTAAGATATTGAAGAATTAAAACTCTTTATTAGATCTCAAAAACGTTGCTCTTACATAAGTAATAGTGGTCACATTTTGAGAGAGAAACATACATACGCACAACATTATTTTAAGACATGACTAAATCCTAATAAAAGTCATTTGGAGTAGAGTCTGTCTTAGAAAAGGCAATGAACTCGACTTCGACCTTGATCGCATCACCGACCAATAAACCTTTAGATGCATTTTGAAGATCAACAAGTGGTACAAACTTCTCAAAACCCCATCCATTATTATTAAATGTTGCATTAGGCCATCCATCAACTTTTCATATAACAAAAGATAAGCATGAATCAACTTTTCAAAGTTTTTTTTACTAGAGATATATAGCACAATCAATAAGGTGTATACACTAACCTAGCTTCTGGACGTGGTTGGATTGGATTTGATCAAGAACTCTTAGCTTGGCTCGAACGTAAGTCTTTTCATTAGCCTCACTTAGCAAGTAGAGTGACAATGAATTGCCCTTTCCATAACCATCTCCACTTGGATATACTTTCAATACCCTATTTTCATTAACATTATATGTTAACACATTAATTACAAGTACCATATAACCTCTATTTAGTAAAACTTATCTATGTATAAATTAATAATCATATGATGTATTAATAACTTTTTAAAAATACATTGTAGTTCTGATGTTATTAATTTATAGACGTTATGTCGTAGTATGTATGCAAAGAGAGTTAGAAAGAAAAGATTCACCAATTACTTCCTCCGGAAGAGAAAGATTCGGATGTGTAAGATTCACTAAAGAGAGTTGAGAATTTGATAAGCTTCCATGTGTAAATGGGGTCTTTGATGTTTTGTTTGAAAGAGAAAACTTCCCATTCCTTAAAGGTTTGAGCAACGAAGACATCGATTCCAAACACACATTGTTCTCCATCGAAAATGTATCCGGCCGATGGAACGTTGAACAGTGACGTCGGTTGAAATAACGGTGCTCCCCATTCCGGTTTGAACAAATGAAACCTCTTTGCCTCGGTTTCTACAACAACAATGTTTTGTCTCTTTGTTTATTGGGTATTATTCATCATCTGAGTTTTCTGGGCCAAAACACATACGCCAACTCGAACATGACATATCATCATTCTCAAGACATAGCAATAGACTTGAAGTAAAGATCTAACTAATTGTATGTAGTTATACTTAACATACTAGATCATATTCATAACTTGTGAAGTGAGATTTTGTTTAATCTTAACACTCGAAAATAAGGTTTTTTCTAAGTGGATGGGTGATTAAAATGTATTATGAATAAATATCTATCAACTACAAGTTATGAATATATATATATATATGTTATGTACCTTGGTAGGTATAATATTTGTCTTGGACTCTGTTGTATACAAAGAACTTGAACTCTGCATACACATCCTTTGGATTTGAGATGAGACTTGAGTTATCGATTCTTGCGTAAAGCGAAACGTAACCCGTCGCACTATCTTTTTTGTTGCCGTTAGGGTATATCAAGAACGTCCTTCGAACAATATTAACAACTTGTTTAACACCAACATCATTTTTAATAAACACCACACTAATAAAAAAATACTTGTATAGTCAATCGCGGTTAGTTCAAAAAAATCTTGAAAACCCCACCAAAATATCATCATATATATTGCCACCAAAAAAGTAACAAAAAAATTAACAACGAACCTATCCACATCAAAAACAATTTTTTTATAACTATAGCTTTGTGACTAATTTTTCATAGTTTTTCTGTAGCTATATATAGTTTGTTGGTAAGTTTTGTGACTAATGTTTCACAAAGAGTGTCGTTTTCAGTTTTTTATACAGAAACTAAATGAGTTTTGACTATTCTGACAATAGTATTATGTAGTCTTTTTTTTCTTCTATTGATAGATTAATTAAGTTCTAATTTAGTCTTATTTAATGTTGTTTTATGAAAAATTAATATTCTTTAATATGTGTGTTAATATTTTTTATGAAACTGAAAGAGTATATTACCAATTATATCCTCCGGAGGTGAAAGGACGTGACTCGTAATATTCATCTTTAACTAAACTCAATAAAGTCGCAAAAGACTCGAACTTGACGCAATAACTTGTAGGAGGACGTTCTCTCCATAGTGCAATCACTCCTTTGAGCTTCTTCTCGTGTTGACTTTTCTTATTATTAAGACCAGAACTCGAAGACTTCATGTAGTGACATGGCGACACCGAGTTTGCCACATAATCGACACTACTTTCTTCTTCTGTTAATATTGCATTAGCTAGTAATGTTGTCTCTGTTTCTGTGGTTAAGAGGTTTTGTTTAACGTTGTAATATGGTTTAGCAAATCTTATTACTTCTGCGATGAATACGAAACAAAAGAAAGAGTAGAGAAAGATTGAATTATAGTTTCTTTTCTTGTCTTCTATAACCATATTTTTGTGTGTGTTTCAAGGTTTGTGGTTGATAATTTTGTTATGAGCACTGTATATATTTATATAGAATATTATTGCCAAGAGGCAATAACTCTTCTGAATTTTGTACATTATTGTTGTGGACTTGATCAAAACACATCTCACAATGTAAGAGAAAAATATTAAAAATAATGACCACGTTTAGCTTTGAAACCGATCACGTATAATTTTTTTATATTATTTGATTATCAAAATGTAAGAGAAAAATATTAAAAATAATGACCACGTTTAGCTTTGAAACCGATCACGTGTAATTTTTTATATTATTTGATTATCTATTTTTGGGTTTTTTGTTTAGGATTGGGCTAATTAATTAAGCAGTTAAGCAGACACTAGTAACGATTTTAACATATTCACAAAAAATTACACTTTAAAACTGAATTTAATTTAGTAAATAAAAAATAGTATAAATTTTATAACCGAAACAAAAAATAAATCAAATTGTAAATATTATTATAATAAACCTTAAACCTCATTATCATTATCCATCTCTACCTCAAACTATATTATTTTGGGGAAATTATAAAACTGCACCATTTGAATTACATTTCACAAAACTACACCATTTCAAAATTATTTCACAAAATTACACATAAACACTCAAAACTAAATTCAAATAAACCCTACCCACACAATCCTACCCCCTTAATACTATACCCTAAACACTAATTAGCGTACCCAAACGAAAATATTTTAATTTTGGTAATTTTTAAAAGGGTAAATCAAGCTTTTAAAATTTTAAAAGGGTGTAAATTTGTGAAAATTTTGAATTAGATGTAGTTTTGTGAAATGAGGGTTAAAAGGGTGTAGTTTTGTGAATTTCTCTATTATTTTTAAAATTTATTCACTACAAGAAATCACGACTTTAACAACGACCATAATCGTTGTAAAATCGAGGTAAAACGCATTTTACCACGATTAAAAACCAAATCGTCGTAAAATCGTGGTAAATTTTACGACGAACCAAATTCGTCGTAAATTCGTGGTAAAATGTTCGTTGTAAAATCGTCGTAAACATTACAACGATTTTACAACGAATATTTGGTTGTAAATTTATAATTATAATAAATTGAAAATTTTTATAATCGACGTAAATTCGTCCCTATTTAGGGACGATTTTACGACGATTAGAAAAAATTTATAATTTTACGACGATTTGTAAAATTATATATTAAAAAAAAATTATTTTATAAAAAATTATTTTAATATTAATTAGGGAGAATCACAAAACTACACCATTTGAATTACATTTCACAAAACTACACCATTTCAAAATTACTTCACAAAACTACACATAAACACTCAAAACTAAATCCAAATAAACCTTAACCACACAATTCAACCCCCTTAATACTATACCCTAAACACTAATTAGCGAACCCAAATGAAAAGATTTTAATTTTGGTAATTTTTAAAAGGGTAAATCAAGCTTTTAAAATTTTGAAAGGGTGGAAATTTGAGAAAATATTGAATTAGGTGTAGTTTTGTGAAGAAATGGTTGAAAGGGTGTAGTTTTGTGAATTTCTCTATTAATTATGTATTTTAAAAACTAAGATTAATAATTAATTATGTTAAATAATAAGTTTTAAGTATTTTAAAAACTAAACATTAAGTATTTTAATAATTAATTATATGTTCTGAACATAAATCTAAAATCTGAATCATAAAACTAAAATCCGAGCCTAAAACTAATTCCAAATCCTAAAACTAAATTACAAATCCTAAAAGTAATTCTAAAATCCGGTTTTAAAACACATATATTAAATATATTTACCTTTGGGGATGTTGAAAGAGAGTGAAAGTTGTAGAGTGTTTAAGAGTTTTAGAGAGATAAAATTTGAGAGAGAGAGAGTTTTAGAGAGAATGAGAGAAAATGAAAAAATGTGGTTGCCTATATATAATATAAGCAATCGTCGTAAATTTACGATGATTCCTCGTAAAATCGTCGTAAAAAAAGTTCAAACGTTTTGGTTCGTTTTGGTTTGCCGCGTTTTGGGAATGATGAAAATAAATCGTCGTAAATTCGTGGTAAATTTACCACGATTTTACGACGATTACCTTTTAAATCGTTGTAAAATCGTGGTAATCGTTGACGTTGACAACCTCGTACAAACAAAACTCCTGAGGATTTGACGTTTAGAATTTCATGTTTGGTCGTAAATTCGTGGTAAATTTACCACGAATTTACGACGATTCATTACACTAAATGGATTTCGCTGAAATTCATATGCCATTTGACTTCATGTTGAATATAATTATGATATTGTATGCATATGAAATCATACTAAGTTGTATGATTGCAAAAAAACAAGTTTTGATAAAATTAGAACATATATACATATTAAGCACAATATATATAGTACATTTTATCTTAAAGTTTATAAATTATAAGAATATGTAACAAAACTTATTGATAAACAATTTTAACATTGTTTTTATAGTTATTCATTAACTTTAGAGGTCTTAATGAGTGTTTGTAGGTAATATAAGACATACTTTTGAAAATGTTTGGGGTTTAGGGGTTTATATAAAAAACCGTTGTAAATTCGTGGTAAATTTACCACGATTTTACGACGATTACCTTTTAAATCGTTGTAAAATCGTGGTAATCGTTGACGTTGACAACCTCGTACAAACAAAACTCCTGAGGATTTGACGTTTAGAGTTTCATGTTTGGTCGTAAATTTGTTGTTAAATTACCACGAATTTCCATCGATTTTGTGGGAATCGTTGTAAATTCGTGGTAAATTTACCACGAATTTACGACGATTCATTACACTAAATGGATTTCGCTGAAATTCATCTGCCATTTGACTTCATGTTGAATATAATTATGATATTGTATGTATATGAAATCATACTTAAGTCATATGATTGCAGAAAAACAAATTTTGGTAAAATTAGAACATATAGACATATTAAACACTATATATATAGTACACTTTATCTTTAACTTTATAAATTCTAAGAATATGTAACAAAACATATTGATAAGCAATTTTAGCATTGTTTTATAGTTATTCATTAACTTTAGTTATTCATCAATTTTAGCATTGTTTTATAGTTATTCATACACCAACTTACGTCTTATTTACGACGATTGTGTATTTGTACGACAAAGTACAAAATCGTATGACCTGACAACGAATTATAAGACTAATCGTCGGGAAATCATCGTAAATTTACAAAGATTTTACCACGATTTGTGTATAATTCAAAAAAATCGTAAATTCGTGGTAAATGTACAACGATTTTACCACGTTTTGCGTAAAATATAACAAAAGTCGTAAATTTCTGGTAAATTTACAACGATTTTACCACGATTTGTGTATAATATAACAAAAGTCGTAAATTCGTGGTAAATTTACAACGAATTTACAGCGATTTCGTCTTTATTCGGAAAATCGTTGTAAAATCGTCGTAATTTCGTTGTAAATTTACGACGATTAAAATCGTTGTAAATTTTTCGTGGTAATTTGCGCAAATTCTTGTAGTGATTCGTCGCGCATGGCGCGAGAAGTCACCTAGTACGAAACAAAAGTAAGAGTAGAGAAAAATTGAATTATAGTTTCTTTTCTTGTCTTCTATAACCATATTTTTGTGTGTTTCAAGGTTTGTGGTTGATAATTTTGTTATGAGCATTGTATATATTTATATAGAATATTATTGTCAAGAGGCAATAACTCTTCTGAATTTTGTACATTATTGTTGTGGACTTGATCAAAACACATCTCACAATGTAAGAGAAAAATATTAAAAATAATGACCACGTTTAGCTTTGAAACCGATCACGTGTAATTTTTTTATATTATTTGATTATCACAATGTAAGAGAAAAATATTAAAAATAATGACCACGTTTAGCTTTGAAACCGATCACGTGTAATTTTTTATATTATTTGATTATCTATTTTTGGGTTTTTTTGTTTAGGGTTGGGCTAATTAATTAAGCAGACACTAGTAACGATTTTAACATATTCACTAGATAACGTTTCAGAGTTATTTTTTGTTTGATTACAATTAGTTTAAATTCTAGCTTTCCTCATATTTTTATGTTTAGTTTTTTTATACGAGACCAACCGTTAATAATATCATTTAATGGAGGAAATTATCGCTTCTAACGAAAATGAATCCAAGTTGTGAATGTGTGATAATCTTAATTGTCGTAAATTATCGCTACTAACAATTGCGCTTAACCGTCTAATCAATTCATATTTAATATGTATTTAAATCATACGTTGCGTATGTGTACACATTGATAATAAGTTAATTTTTTTTTCTTTCTAGTAATTTTGATTAAAATAGTCTAAACTTGTGAATGTGTGATAATCTTAATTGGTTTTAGTATAAACACTAGGGGTTGTCCCGCGCTACGCGCAGGAAATGTTTTTTAATTTATTTTTATGTTGTAATTTTCATATATAGTTTTTAAAAGTCGTTTGAAAAATTATTCACATAAATTAGATCCTAATTGAGAAATTTACAAAAATACATCATTTCACACATCCTTTACAAAATACACATAATTCAAGTTCTTTTTATATTTATAGGTAGGTACCCGTGCGATACCGCACAGGAGCTGATATCGCATGGAGCTAGAATACGTAAAATATTTTTTTAAAATTCATAAATCTAAACTAATTAGTATATTTATTCATATATATTAGATAATCCATAATCATTATAATTTCAATATTCTATATACATCAGTTATTTTAAAATTTAAAAGTGTAAAACTTGCAATTAGATTTAAATAAAACTCGATCACAAACTTACAAACCTCGTAACAATATTTTTAACTTCAAAAATGTTGTCACAATTTAAAAAACAAATTAAAATCCTACATCATTTTTCTTTACTACAAATAAATATGTTAAGAATACTCGACACTTACTCATATTATAAATCGTTTTATCAAATTGCGTTAGTAAGATATCAAAAATCTCTGTTTTCAACAAAACAAACAAGACGACGGTCCTTTTTCATTTGGTTTAACTATTTAGCGTTTAAAATTTAATTTTGAAGTAGGTAAGATTTACTTTTGAGGATTTAGGGTTTAATTTTTAAGATTTTAAACTAAAATAAAACTTTTTTATATTAATACTCTGTATGTGAATACATCTATAGAAAATAATTTTTAAAGGTATTTTTGGTAATTGTCATCAAAATTATTAAGTTTTGTTAAATTTATTGGAATTTTACTTTAAATTTTTTATGATAAAATTTATCTGATTAATTTTTTAATATGTTAGAGAGGTATAAATAAATTTAGTTTATTAGTCTAAATTGATTAAGAAAAATAGTTATGAATTGATTAAGATAAGATGTTTTAATTTTTCATTACCTTAAGTTAGACCACCATTTAACGGAACACACATTAAAAGTTGGACAATTAATAAATTGTAATCAAATTTTATTTCACTAATAAACTAACATGATTCATTCTTTTTTTTTTCTTTGAACACTGTTGAAAAAACTCTTTTTACAAAATACCATAAATATTAAATTAACTTAATATTTCTTAAACTAAATTCTAAAGTCTCAAAACTAAATCTTACAAATAAAATACACACCACACTCCCAAAAAAATAATGATAAGTAATAAATCAAGAAATCGAAATAAGGAAAATAAAAAAGGATAAATAATAATCTATAAACAATAGTGAAAAACGAGAAATAAATATACTAAATGAGGTTTAAGATCATACCATAAGGTTTTCTTCTTCGTCTTTAAAATTTTAGAAACTTAAAAAAAATGATTTGGAAGTAGTCATACGACATATATATAATAATCAAAAAACACATTTTGGAAGACACCTTTTCGACGAAACAACACGAGTTTGTAAAAACACTTTTACGAGTTTGTAAAGACACTTTTACGAGTTTGTAAAGACACTTTTACGAGTTTGTAAAGACACATTTACGAGTTTGTAAAGACACATTTACGAATTTGTAAATACATATTTACGAGTTTGTAAAGACAACTTTACGGAACACACCCCTACGAAATTTCAACAAAGAAATCTCAACAAATCTCTATTTATAATAATCAAAAGACACGATCAAAAGTCACGATTAAAAGACATGACTTTTGTAAAACGGTTATGTAAATAAACGAAAGAATACAACTTTATAAAGATATTTTTACAACGAAAGAATACAATTTTATAAAGACACATTTACATAATATACCCCTTGAATCTTTTTTTCATTTTGTTATTATTAGTAGATACCATTTTCAAATTTTAAATTGTTAATCTACCCATTAAGAAATTACCCAAATTAAATAATTCATTTGGGTTCACTAATTAGTTGTTTATGGTTTAATATTAAAGAGGTTAAGATTTTGTGGATATGTTTATTTGGATTTGACTTTAGTTTTTAGGTGTAATTTTGTGAATTGATTTTGAAAAAGTATAGTTTTGTGAAAAGTAATATAAAATGTGTAGTTTTGTAATTCTCCATCCTAATTTTGTACTATGTTTTAACTAATATTTTTTTCAATTTCATTATTGGTAAAAATATTTGTGGAATTTCATTGATTAATTTTGTTACAATATCCGACTTAACTCTTGTATTTGTATGAATATCTTTGTGTGTAACTCATTCACAACAATAGAAGGAATAGCTACAATCCATACTGACGCTAGTGATTGATTAGTTCCTCGTGTACTTAAGGGGAACGTCTTTTATTCCTTTCCGAAGGAACAACCCTTTCTTTTTGTGCCGAGAACAACGCTTGCCCGGGAAAAATCTCTACTCTAATATGGCAAACAAAAGTTTGGAAAACATATTTGAACTTTTTTATAATTAGTAATGAGTTTTTGTCATGAAATTAGCTCCTATATCCCTTGTATTACCATTTCCATCATCCATTTTTGAAATTATTTACTTTGTTGTAAATTCAAACATTTTCATCAACTATATTAATTTTCGTTTATATATATATTTTTTGCGTCTCACACGCTGTCTCTTGGTTTGCATTTTGTTTTTATATTTTCTCGTATTTATATTACAATTTTTCTTCATTATTATCACTAAACACCTCTCATATCATTTTACTAAAACTTTAATTAAACAACCGTTCCACCAAATTGGTCAAGGTTTGAATTCCAGTTTATTTTCGTCAAACACATCCCATTGTTTAAACTATAACATAATGTTCAGTACTTAATTTGTATTTTAGAATAACTAAATGTAGTATACATAATCAATATATTTGTTAGTCATGTTTGACTTTCGTGAATCTCTGTCACTATTAGAACAAACAGAAAATATGGCCTCATATACATATGAAGCTTCATAAATCCTTTTTAAATCAATAAACAATATTTATCTTGTGAGACGTTACCTTCTTAATACATAGACAACACCAGACCTTTGTCCTCTTCTTATCCTTTATAAGTGTGATTCCCAATCTGCAAACTATGCTCTAGCATGGAGTCAAAGACACACATCATTGATATTTGATAATACTCAAACATCCAAGGTATGTAGGAAAAATTATTACACTTGTAGGTGCATTACACCGTTATTGCCAAAAATTCAAAGAAAAGTACCCTATAAGGGACTGAGATAAATGATTATGGATCAAAGACATGAGTTTCTCAAGAGTTGTAACGAAGGTAGGTTTTACGGAAAGTATACTCACTCTCTTAGCTTTTCCAGCACTTGCTACCTTCTGGTAGGCACTACACACGAACTATAACATGATACGGAAATAAAGTCAGGTTTATTGACCCGCCTACACGTAAAAAGCAAAAAAAATTAAACATCTTAAGTCTTCTTTCCACTCCAGCAGCAACCATCCTGTCGTCATAAGTAAGTGCATCTTTGTTCTTATTTAAACCAAATGTATCATCATGTATTCAAAAAAGAGAATGAACTATTTAGGAACAATTTAGAGAGCCAGTAAAATATATATATATATATGATGGCATACAAATGACATAAGATCTATTACCATGAAATCTATTTAAATCTATATACATCGGGTTATAAAACTACCTAGAAATAGTTTAAAGAACCAACCATTGTCATGAAACCTATAGTCATTCCTGTCAACTTGATGATAGTTCTTTAGAGATGAAAAATATTCACATTCAAATGCAGACTCTAAAATTAACAAATGAGCTAGAAGTTTTGGGTATGAAGGATTACGGTAAGATAAAGAAATTACCATTTCCCTGGCCATGAGACCGGTTTTGATGGCAAGAGCACGATGAGTATATTGAGTACTACTCAAGTTCCAATCATCGGATCGACGCCATCACTTCTCTCTTCATGTTAACTCGAAAATGGTGTCCATTTTTCTTGACATTGAAGCGGCTCGTTCCGTTGTGGCGGTTCCATGCATTCCTCTTATTCGATTCGAGGAGTTTATCTCTCTTCTTCAAGTTTCGGATTTCGGTGTGCAAATTGATAATCTGAGAGATTGGACTGTGAAAAATCGATTTGGAAACTGATTTAGAAGTGCTACAAAATCGATTATTGAGTTGATTGGATTTTATAACAGAAAGAAATAACTTTGAGAGTTTAAACGTCAAAAACCTAAATGATGATTTAATTTTGTGTTTATGTAATAGAAGGAGTTGAGTCACCAAACGTTGCATACTACAATCTCTATTTTTTCTTAAGATGACCCACGTGGCACATTTCTAGAGTACTTAGGATTGCTGACGTGGACACTCCCATGAGACCCAAACTCCTTCTATTATTAGTATAGATTCTAAATTATTTCTTAACTCGTGTAGAATAATCTTAACCGTTCACTTAATACGATTTGTAAGAGAGGCCATTCTATATTCAATTATTCATGTGGACCACAATCGTCAAAATTGGAAAATAAGACAAAATTGGAAAATAAGAAAAGTTTGCGTCTCAAATTAAAAAAATACTCTATCGCGGAAACGACGCCGTTTTATTTCCATCAATGACCCAACATAAAAAAAAGTCTTCTAAATAAAATCAAACAAGAGTTTCTTCTCATTGTCTTTGTGTCTCTCTGCATCCTCCATTGATGCTTTTAGCCACAGGTATGTCTCACTCTCACTCTCACAGCTTCTCAGATTCTAACATTTCGTTTGCTTACTGTTTCTCGCTTTTCATCATTACTCTTTGCTTTTTCTGTGTTGTCTTCTTAGTCTCCGATGCCTCTTCCGTTACTATGCACACGAACTGTTTGTTTAAATGCCACTTAGAAAACACCACTTTGATTTTCTCATTGAATCATTGTTTTTTTTTTGTTTTTCTGAGTCCTTAACTTATAGAACTAACTTTAAGATATACGTTAGAGTATTGGTTTTGAAAGTCTTTTGAATTGATCATCTTTTTAAGGCTTAGAATGTAGCTAGAGACTATTTTGATTTTATTCTGTATTTTATAAAAGAATTCGTTAGAAAGACACAAATTTGCATTAGTTTTCATGTTGTTTTACATCATCAAAGCTTCTTTGACCATCAAAATTTTAATTTACATGGAAAAAAATGATGGGTTAACAAATGCAATTGACAAGGAAAAAAGAAGAAGAAGAAGAAGTAAGCGTGTATATTTACTTATGTAGAGATGTTGTAAGGAAAAGGCACACGCGGTGTTACGTCTCTTCTTTTGTTTTGTCTCTGTTACTTTGGTTTCTGTTTTGTGCTTCTACATTTGTAAGAAAGTCCACAACTTGTTGAATGTTTGGTCTTTTCATTGGATTTTGGTTCACACACATGCAGGCTATGTCAAGCACACGAAGCATCTCTTGCTCATGGCCATTGTCTTTCAGCAATGGATCAAAGGCTTCGTCTTGTTTCCCTTCCCTTCTCATTTGATTCACCCATGAGACCAGCTCTCTCGACACCTTTGGTCTGAAAACCTCCATTGGTCTTTTACCCGTGAGAAGCTCGAGCATGACGACACCAAAACTGTACACGTCGCCTCTCAAAGTAGCTACCCACGCTTGTCCGTACTCTGGAGGTATGTAACCCAATGTGCCCACGAGCTCCGTTGTAACATGGGTGCGGTATGGATGGATCAGTCTTGATAAGCCGAAATCTGCGAGGTAGGCTTTGAAATTTCCATCTAAAAGGATGTTGCTTGACTTGATGTCTCTGTGTACTATGTGTGGCTCGCATATCTGGTGCATGTATGCTAGTCCACGACTTGCGCCTCTGATAATGTTAAGTCTTTTCGGCCAATCTAGCTGTGAAGGACCCTCGGGGTTTTCGTGTAGCCAATAATCAAGACTTCCATTCTCCATAAACGAGTAAATAAGTATACGTGCACTGTCATGGACGCAATAACCTTGCAGAGCGACGAGGTTTTCATGTTTGGCTCTGGACAAAACTTCTACCTCTGCCTTGAATTCTTTCTCCATCAGACCATAGTCTCCTGTGAGTTTCTTAACCGCCAGTTTCGTCCCATTATCCAAGGTAGCTTTATAGACAAGGCCAAACCCGCCGCAGCCAATTATATTAGCTTGGCTGAAGTTGTTGGTAGCTTTCAAGAGCTCAAATATGGTCAAGTCTTTTACTTCGTACCTACTGTTTCCGAACAGCAGCACAAGGCTTATGTCTTTTTCGGAACCTGGAGAAACTTCAGAATACGACGCATTGGAATTTATCTCGAGCTCGGCGTTCTCAGAGTCACCTGGATTTACCCTCCCCTTCTCCATCACATACAGAGCAAGCACTGCCAAAATCAAACTGACACCAAAGAAGAGCCCAATGACAAGCCCCAAAACAAGCTTTTTGTTGACCTTTTCGTTATGCCCCTTTGTGTTAGAGTGTTGAGTTGAAGCCGTGCAAGAGCTTAACAGTACACGACCACACAGCAAAGGGTTTCCTTCAAAATATGCTTTCGGGAATGTATCGAACTGACTCCCTGTGGGTATCGGTCCACTGAGAGAGTTGTTTGCAACATTGAAGTAGGACATGAAGTGGAGACCTGTGAGCGACCAAGGAATTCTACCGGAGAGACTGTTGTTAGACAGGTCAAGCCTCTCTAAGTTTGTGAGGTTTGATAATTCTTCTGGGATACTGCCAGACAAATTGTTTTGAAAAAACTCCAAAGCATGGAGAACCTTAAGCTGTCCAACCTCGACAGGTATACTCCCTGTCAACTTATTCTTTCCAAGGTATATCGCAGGTGGGAGGCTTGAAAGCTGATTGTATTGCTGAGTATTGGTGACATTATTGGGGCTTACGAAAACTGGCAGCTCTAGATAGCTCCGCTCTGTTGCCTCGTACGCCTTCTGTGACATCAGTGCTCTCAGGTGAAACAGTTCCTTTGGAAGCTCCCCTGTAAGAAGGTTATCGGAGAGATCCAAGTAGAAAAGGCTTGGGAGAGTTCCTAGCCAACCGGGAATCGACCCCACGAGTCGGTTTAGTGACAGGTCAATAACTTCTACGCTCTTGAGCTTGATTAGCCAAGCTGGTATTTCACCTTTCAATCTGGATCCACCGGTGCCGAAAATTTGGAGATTTGGGAATCCATCTGGAGCAAGAAAGTCTTCCTTGCTTGGTATCGTTTCGTCGTAAAAATTCTTTGCAATGATGAGAGTAGACAGCTTCTTGCAGCCTTGCAGAATACTGAGCGCACCTGTAATGTTTGTCATGTTATTGTCTGAGAATGTAAAGAAAGACAGGTTCTCCAAGTCCAGTAGTTTAGGAGATATCTGTCCTGTTAACTTGTTACCCGCAAATCTCATTGCTGTCAAATTCTTGCAGGAGTAGACTCTCGAAGGGAAATCGCCGTTGAAGCTGTTGTTTCCAAGGTCCAGAATGCTGAGGCTCTGAAACCGGGAGAAGTCTAGCTCGGATAAGGTTCCTCCCAGACGATTAACACGTAAATTCAACTTCACAAGCTTAGTGCAATTGGCTAGAGAAGCCGGGACAGAACCATTGAGGTTATTGACATGAATCTGAAGCCTACGCAGGTTAAAAAGCTTACCTATACGGCTTGGTATTTCGCCTTCGAGGTCATTGGAGTAAAGCTCAAGCAATGTTAGTTTTGTGAGACGAGTAATCCCATCATCAATCTTTCCTGAAAGATGGTTTGCGGGTAAAAAGAGCTCCTCGAGGCCAGAAAGATTGTAGATTTCTTTAGGGATTTCGCCAGTTAGCTTGTTGAATCCTGCTCGAAGAACACTTAGCCTCAAGCATTTCCCTAATCCTTCAGAAATATCGCCGGAGAAATCGTTATAGGAGACATCTAATTTGGTTAGCTGCGGTGAAGTTGTGCACATGAACGAAGGGAACCGACCCGAGAAGCTGTTGCTGCTGACATTGAAACTTGTTAGATTGAAAGCACCCTGAAGAAAAACAGAACCAACGATGATCTCTCCCTCGAAGAGATTGCTTGAGAGATCAACTGTCTGAATTAGGAAGATTCTCTTGTTTCCATTGCTAGATGATTGTTCAAGTGGCAATTCACCATTGAAACTGTTGAAACTAAGATCGAGAACCTTGAGCTGATCAAGAACAGAGAAGAAACCTTGTGGGAGATGACCAGAGAGACTGTTATGAGAAAGATCAAGACGAGAGAGACCACGGAGATCCAAAACAGACAGTGGGAGATTGCCTGAGAGTCCTTTAAAGGGCAAAAGAATCGAAGTGACGCGATTTCGAGAAGAAGAATCTTCATCACCATCACAAGAGATTCCTTCCCAAGAGCAACAATCAGTGGATGAGTTCCAATGCAAAGGAGAGTGTAGAGATGATACGTTGGCAGAGAAGGAAAGGAGAGAATCTCGATCTTGTGAGTTACAGACAGCTTCAGAAACTGTAAGAAAGAAGACAGAGAAGGAAAGAAGATAGAGAAGGAGGAAGAGAACCATGTGTATTGGTCTCACAAGGAGACTAATGGATTTAGATCTCATCTTTTTCTTGTCAATCATGTAGAGAATAAGTGAAGAAGAAGAAGAATCTGAGAAAGAAAGAGAAAGCTTGAAGAAGAAGAAGAAGGAGAGGGAAAGTAAGCAAAAGACATGATTATCCAATCTGGGTTTATGTGTCGGAGAGCTTGTAAATGGGCTCTCAATACCATCGTTGACCAAAGGGTGAATAGTCAGACCAAACAGAAGAATACTTCTTGTCACAACACAAAGTTTTTAACTTTTTTTTATATTTATATTTTATTTTATCTTGTGCTTGTGGTTGTGGGTATAGTTTTTCTATATAAAGTTTTTTTTTTCTTTTAATTATTCCTCTTGTAATAAAGTATTAAGTATTTGTATTTCTCTTGTAATAAAAGCTTTAGGACAACACTATTAAATACCCTATGTAATAATTAAAGTCAGCGCTATATACTATTTCTTTAAACCCATGAGACTAGTTTTGTTCTTTTTTTATATAAGAAATTAATTTAGATAATTTTTGAGTTTGTCTTGTTTTCTTTTGTCATTTATTCATGGTTAAGAAAACAAAGTCTTTGATTTCTCCATTTTTTAAAGCGTTTTGACTATTTAATCTAATGAGGTTTAATTAAGAAAAGAGTCATTTCATGTGTTGGAAAGAGAGGTGCGTGCGTGCGTGCTATGATGGTGATCATGAAAATTGAATTTGGTTTATATTATAATCATGAAGGGCACAAACATTATGATTTTACCAAAATAAATTTAAAATATTAAAAAGAAAGTGAGGAATAGTATGATTATTATTATTTTTTTTAATTTATAGAGGCGTTTACCTTTTGGGGCTGCTGGTTTATAGTGGCTCGTAGTGGTGTTGCGCAACTTTTCTAATATTCCTTTTAATTTTTTTATAAAATTTCTTTAATCATTTTTTTTGTATTCCATTTCTTTTTATTTATAGCATTTTAGTGGTGGTGTGATCTTCTTATATTATGCCAAGTGGAAGCCACATTTAATTTAACATTAGATAGTGGTCATAAATAACAAAAGGTAGATAAAGAATATCGAATGATACTAATTTAAAAACAGATACTATTTATTTTGTTTGACTTTTGGGGTTATAATTATTTTTTTGAAGTTGTTCATGTACAAATTGTGTATGTGATAGCTGACAAAAATTTAAACAACATGCTATTGAATAATTTGAAATTATAATAAGGGACTCGACTTTTCTTAATTATATGTAGTTGTTAAAAGGCTTGTTTGTAGACCAAAATAAATAATACATGATTTTATATCTGATTATATATTTCAGATTACTTCTAATTTTCCCTGATAACTTAAAATTGTGTAATTAGTTCATTAGAGAAGTAATTATATATTTGAGTGCTTCAAAATTTGAAAAATTGTGACAAAATATGAGTTGTAGGCAATAAAATGTTGAACTAAAAAAAGATATGTTTAATACTTTAACTAATGTTTCTTTATAGTATGTAATAGTGGATTGATTGCATATATTTATAATTTGTTTGTTATAAAATAATTACATGATTAGAGTTTTTAAAATTGTCCTAAGCATAGTTATCTCATCAATGGAATCGAATATATAGATGTGACATTAAATAATGAAGAAACATCTTTATAACCTCCTTTTTATTTGTTTTTTTTTTATCCTTTTCCTAATAAAAGGATTTTAATTAGAACCCTGTTAAATAAGCTTTGTTAACCTTTTTTCTCTTATAAATTATAAAACGAATAAGCTTTGTGATTTTGCAAATGATAATTCGTGATTAATCTTTCGCTATAAGCCGATCATATCTAATCTTTCATGTAAAAAAAATATCTTTTAGTTAAATCAAATTTAGCGAATCTCTAATTAATCTATATTAGTATTTTTGAAGTACTAATTTAAAATTTTCCAAAAATTCACACTTATTTACATCTCATGCCATTGGTTTCACAAATGATTTGAATTTTTAAAAAGGGCAAAACTATAACTTCCAAAAATACAAACAAAACTATTAAAGATTATTTCTATCCTTAACATGGATAACAATCATAAAAGAAAATAATTCTAAACTTATACCCAAACATATTTAAGTTTCGTTTATCTTAAATTATTAGATTTAAATTTTCGTTTTTCTTAAATCATTAATTATAAAATACAAAAAATGTTATGTAGGGAAATAAAGGACATAAAAAATACCCACGAAAACTATTTAAAAAAAAATTAAAAAGATTAATCATACCATAAACCACAATTTTAAAAAATTATTTTCTTAAATTAAAAAATTTAAATCATGTGTGAAATAATTATAACACTCAACTAATATTATTTGTACAATACAATATATCATTACTATTTTTTCAAATTTAGATAGTAAATATTATAGTTTCACAAAAAATAACAAGTATGATGCCTATTTTGATCACAATTATAAATATTGTTTTCATCACAATTATAAAAAATTTGAACTTTACAGAAAATAATTATTTTTTTTCTTATTTTAATCACAAGTTTTTTAAAAATGCTAATAAAAATAGAATAGCATATTTACATTATGCGAAATTTACCTTAACCATTGTCAATCAATATCATATAATTAAATATGTAAATCAAAATAGGATTAAGAAAATCAAAATTGGAAATTATTTAATTGCCATTATCATCAATAAACGTTAAAATAAAATTGGTTACCAAAAATACATATAAAAACTTGGTTACCAATTATTCCATACCCCTAACATTTGGCAACAAAATTATTCACCAACAAAGAACGGAAAGTATATTTAATATTCACCAATTAAATGGTAATAGAAAATATTTCACAAAAAGCTTAAGATAGTAATTTTGCTATTTAATATAATATATTTTGAATATATTTTTTAAAAATATTTATATTTACAATTAAAATTATTAATATTTAAATAAATTTTAGGTAACTAGGGTAATTCGGTTATGTTCCACAAAATTCCGGTTTGATTCGATTTTGGGTTATCGAGTAATCAATTTTTCTATGTGTCCGGGTTATTTATTTTTTTTGGATTAGTTTTGGTTTAAATATATCAGTAATTTGGATGCGGGTATTTTGTCCACCTTTATAATATACAAAAATAACAATTTCAATAGTTTAAATAGTTTAAAATAGTTTGAAAAACTCAACTTACAAATCATATTAAAAATTATATATGGACTATGTACTACAAAATATTATATAGTATCAAAAAAACTCATTTCAACAACTTTTAATATTAAAATTATTATTATTTAAAATAATTATTGGGTAATTCAAATAGATTCCATAAAATTTGTTTCAATTCAGATGCAGTTTGGGGGTTTTAGTTACTAAATTTCTCTACACGTTCGAGGTTTTATTTTTTGATCGGTTTCAATTTGGATATTTCGGTTATGTTCAGGTTTGATATTTCAAATCCGATTTATTTGAATATGAAATGATCAAATTATCTTATTTGTTTCTATAAACAATAATAATATTCAAAACTTTTGAACATTTCTATTTATTCTATAAAACAAATAAAAATATATCACAAACTTAAAATTATATATATATAGATATATAAAATCATTTAGAAAACATAGACCCGTGGTACACCACGGGTTAAATTCTAGTAATTATTAATTGTGCTACTTGTTATATTTATTTATTAATGACCTCAAATCCAGGTTTAATCAAGTTTGTCGTTTTCTCAGGTCACGATTGAATGAAGAATAAGCCAAATAGCTAATGTACATATTTTATTTTATTTATTTATATAACTTAATTTTTGGCTATATATTTTTGTTTTCTTAGTCAGAAGTCAGAACACAGCACATCTGCTAATCTGTTAACATATCTTGAAAAGAACTCGCCCAAAAATATATTTCGTATGACAAATTCTTCTTTTTTATTATTAATTTACAATTTAGTTGTTTTTTTTATATAAATTTACAATTTATTTGTTTCTCATTCTTTTTATTCTATAAATATTTTTTTAAAACATATCAATTAGACGACTTGTATGAGGATATTCCAAAATTTTTTATTAGTATACACTTAATGATAACATGTCTTGGTTTGTTTTAGACTTATTGATTTTTAAGTGAACTTTTGTAAAATATTTTTTTATCTTTTTGTAAAATGTACACAACTTTTCTTTTATGTTTTTTTTATGAGATACAACGATTTGATTTATTCTAAAAAAATTTAAACTATCTGCGAATAAATAAACGACAGAGAAATACAGAAATTAAGGTAATAAACATAAAACTTTTTTATAACATGTATGAATATAAATATAACATGAGTTATGTATATTTTTTCTGACGACCCGAAATATATGCTTTCCTCGTGAGTTTTTCATAAATCAAGGTTTTGACTTTATACAAATGTAGTAATATTTTATTTCCATAAATAAATTTGGACATAGCTTGTGTTTCTATATTAGTCGTATAAATGACATAACATACTTTGATTTGGACCGGTAATAAGATCATGCGAACATAACAAAATCTAACCACTTGATATAATATATAATAATATGTGTGTCTCGAAAAATTCTTTTAATAGCTGTTTTTTTGTGGTTATATTCTAAAATCTCATTATATTTTAAGAACAGTATAATTTCACTACATCTGTAAGCAAAAAAAAAAATATGCGCTATTTTGGATTTTATGACTATAAGCCAAAAAAACTAATGCCGAAAACATAAAATCACACATAATCCAAATATCCAATAATGTTTAATCTCTATTGAAAGTTATTTCATTATTCTTTAAACACACCATGTAAATATATTTTGCTGACCAGTGACCAATCAATTTTAAATTTTCAACAAAAAAATAAAAATAATAATCACATACTAGTTCTCACGACGAAGAAAGAAAAATATATTAAAAACCTAACAAGACAGGATACATAAACTAAGCACATTTAAATATAACCAAAATTGTTTTAGTAAAGATTATGTTTGTAAGATTTTATCTATACTTACTTAGTATATACCCAAAAACAAATCATGAGATAATTGAGTAAAGTCAAAGCAAAATTAGGCATATAAAGAGACAAACGACCCGACCCTTTTTAGGTGAAAATTGACCGGACCCATTAATTTAAATCGTAACTTATTTGGGCCAATATTTGACCCGGTCCATACAATAATTATGGTACGGCCCGGTTCATTTTTAAGCCCATAAAAATATATCCAAATGCTTTAAAAACATGTGTTTTTTTTTTTCCATCGTAGTCTAGTGTCCAAGTAGTTTTCTCCCAACTGAGAACGGCGAGATTCGAACCCCGGGTTATGCGATTAGATGCAGAGGTGACTACCATTGGGCCACTCGCTCATCCGCAAACATGTGTTATTCAAGTGGGTTTTTGAAATAATAGTGACTATAATAATTAGCTTAAAAAAAAAATAAAAAAAAAATCTCCCCATGGTCCATGAAATGCTTCAATGATATGTTTTTTTTGTACAACAATGATAGTGGTAGTTACAACATGTTTACTTTATTTATGACAAATTATTTGTAGCCAAGAGATTTATATTCTTAATGTTTGAATAATTATGATATTATAGGAAGGAGGGTTAAGGTCATAATTTTTTTTTTATCATCATTTTGCTTAGTAAGTAGTAACCATAATCTTTTGACTTTTAAGACAAAAAATAATGTTAAAATTTTCTTTGCCGTTGTTGTTTTAGTATCATACACCATTAACTTTAAAAAAATCATTCTTAAATTTTTTTTAATAGTTGATATATTTGCGAATATAATTAAGGTTCCACTTCATGATAAGACAAGATCCTTAAACATAGGACTCGACCAGGAAGATTGTTTCCATATCTTTTTTTCATCTCTAAATCTTGGAAGAATAAAAAAACTTTTCATTTGCTCAATTACATAAAAAAAATATGGAATTAATCATCTAATTAATTTAAATTAATGCATGCCATATGGTCATTTAGTACCTTTGGCTTACTTTGATTGTTTGTTTAATTTTCTTAACGCAGAGAAGTAGAAAAATATGTAAAATTAATGGACGATTAACGATATCTTGGAAAATAAAAAAGAGGCTTAAAAGGTGTGTAAATCAGTGCACACCATCATTTTAGCGGAAATCACAAAACTACACCCTTTCAATCCCTCCTTCAGAAAACTACACATAATTTAATTTTTTCACATATTTACACTTTTTCAAAATTTTAAAAACTTGATTACCCTTTTAAAAATTACCAAAATTAAATTTTTTTCATTTGGGTTCGCTAATTAGTGTTTATGGTATAGTATTAAGGGGGTAGAATTGTATGGGTAGGTTTATTTGGATTTAATTTTGAGTGTTTAAGTGTATTTTTGTGAAATAGTTTTGAAATTGTGTAGTTTTGTGAAATGTAATTCAAATGGTGTTTGTTTTGTAATTCTCCCTATAATGTATTCATATAAATCTATCTCTTATTTTTTTAGGGAGAATCACAAAACTACACCATTTGAATTATATTTCACAAAACTACACCATTTCCAAAATAATTCACAAAACTACACCTAAATACTCAAAATTAAATCCAAATAAACTCTACCCAAACAATCCTACCCCCTTAATACTATACCCTAAACACTAATTAGCGAATCCAAATGATTTTTTTTTAATTTTGGTAATTTTTTAAAGGTTAAGTCAAGCTTTTAAAATTTTGAAAGGGTGTAAATATGTGAAAATATTAAATTAGGAGTAGTTTTGTGAAGAAGGAGTTGAAAGGGTGTAGATTTGTGAATTTCTCTTTTTTTTATCAACTACAATTCTTCATCTAAAGAAAACATTCATGTTTTTGTAGTAAGAATTTAATCAAATTAATTAACATTATAAATTGTTTACTAGAACACTCAAATTGTTTATTTTAAGGGATTTACAAAACATATACTCCAAAAAGGTATGTAGTGGGTGACTCAACGGTTCCGCATTAGCAAGTAATAAAATGGTTGTTTAACAACAAAAAATGGTAAATATATTAGTACAATTGTCCCGTTAATTATGTTAAATACTTTGTTGGATATAATGAAATTAGGTATCATTAAAGCTTTTACAAAAATACCATCCCAAAATTTTCCACAAATGCCACTAAATTTGTTTACAAAACAAAATAAATGAACTTAAAACATTCAAAATCCAACTCTAAATCCTAACACCTTTAAAAAGAACATTGATTTATTTCCTTTAAAAATTATAATGTGTGGTATTTTAATAACATATGTTGGCTTTAGATATAAATAAAATATCTAGTGGTATTTTAAGTAATTTTCAAAAAATCACATTTTCAGTTTCAAAAAAAAATCTTCAATATTTCAAACATTTTAATTTATATTTATATTTCATTACTATACCAAAATACCACTAGTATATTTCTTGTTTATAATGGAGAAGATACTAAATTACCAGAAAAACTAAGTATTAAGAAATAATTAAATCCTTCTTAAATGGAGCAGAGAGATCTTTTCACTATAGACAGACCACATCATGAAGGGCCCCACTCATTTTCTTCTCTTTTATCATTCTCCCTCTCTTCACTCTCTTCTTCTTCTTCTTCATAGAAAAAAAAACACAGACAACCTTCATAGCTTCATCTCTAAGCTCTAAAACCTCTGTTTTCCCAAGAAAAAAATCCAAGCTTTTACTTCATAAAGTTTCTTCCTTTTTTCATCACAATCCCATCTTTTTTTTCCCGATCTGGGTACACTCTAAAAACAGTAAAGTTTCTTCCTTTACCCTTTCAAAAACCTTCTGAATCTAATGGAAGATAATGGATCTACACATATCTCACTGTTCGGCGACTTATCAACAGAAGAAATCACAAGCAAGATCATTCTTACATCAATCATTGTCCTCTTCGTCGCTGTCCTTTTCGTCCTTATTCTCCATCTCTACGCTAAACTCTATTGGTGGCGTTTAGACCATCTCCAACAACAACAAAATCAAGAAGAAGAAGAAGAGGACACGTCATCATCATCATCATTATCATCGATTGCTCTACAACGCAGGCAACGACGCCGTTTCATCTTTGTCCCAGGTCAAGAATCAGGGCTTACCCCTTTTGATCTAAATTCATTACCCATTGTGTTTTTCGGACAAGATAGTTGTTGTAGTAAAGATGGTGGTGTGGAGTGTGCTATTTGCTTGTCTGAGCTTGTTAATGGAGACAAAACCAGGCTGCTTCCGAAATGTAACCATAGCTTCCATGTTGAATGTATTGACATGTGGTTTCAGTCACACTCTACTTGTCCTATTTGTCGAAACATTGTGCTTTGTAATGAGAAAGTTAGCTCATCAAAGAGAGCTACACAAGTTCAGGACAATGTAGATGATGATGATGATGATGGTTTGTCTAGAATCTCAGCTTCTGTTTCGAGTTCAGAGTTTCCGACAAATGTGTTGGTTTGGGGTAGACAAGATCGAGTTAGTACTCGAAACACTAATGCCGGTGTTCAAGAAGAAGGTGTAGGTAGTGTTGTTTCTTATAATCAAGAAGATGTTGTTGTGGATATTGATGATTCTAGTATGGTTACAAGTCAGAATGCGTCGTCCTCTTCGTCGTCTTCGATGATGAGGTTTGTTGTTGAGGAGGAAGAAGGGAAGTCTCCGATGACGACTAGGCTTAGGTCTTTGAGGAGGTTTTTGAGCAGAGACAAGAGAGTGGCTTGTAGTAATAGTAATGGTGGTACTAGTAGTAGTAGTAGTAGCAACATTGCTTCTGCTTCTGTTAATCCTTGAACATGTTAAATTGTGTGTAATTTGGTCTTGACTCTTTGTTGTGTTTAGTGTTTGAGATTTCTCTTTTGTCATCTTAGTAAATATCACTTATCTACTACAAGGGAAACTCAATTCAAAAGCTATTGTTTTTTTCCACTTAGATCAACACAAGAGTCAAATATTGGTCTCATGTATGTGTGTATATGTGTAGACTTAGTCATGAGTGAATGGTCTTTTTAACTCAAAACATAGCTTCTCATACACATAACTTTACATATACTCCATCCGTTTCATAAATAAGTGTCGTTTTAGAGTTTTGCAAACGGATTAAATAATTTATATTTTCCACAAAAACATCGCTAAAATGATTAAATCTATTAGTTAAAAAAGTCAAAACTAATTTAATTTTTACATAAAAAATCGTAAAATCTTCCTAATTTGACTCTCTTATTTGTTATCAGTTTCGGCAGACTTGACTATGTTACTTCTAAAGCTTTGTTTAGAAATTGTATAACCAAAATTATGTTATTCTTTATGCTGATAATAATAGTTGGGCCTTTAATGGGTCATTATAAGGCCCATTAAGAACTTAATAAACATTGTTCATAGAGAAAGCGACTGTTTTTTCTCTCTGAAATTTTCTCGATAAGAAGAAAAACAAAAAACAATGTGGAGAAGATCAGCTTCGTTTATACTCGACGAGAGACGAAGCTCGAATTCGCCTTCCATGGCCGATACTACACGATCTCCAATTCAAAACCCAGAATCCATCTCCGCTTACTACCAAACCCGAGCGGCGCATCATCACGGCGTCATAACAAGCGATTGGCTAGCCCAAGCTCAAGCCGCCGTCTCAGGAGGTGAAGAAGAAGAAGAAGAAGAAGAAGAAGAAGAAGAAGAAGAGAAGCCGATATCACCGTTCGTCGCTGATAAGCCGTTCAATGTAATAGAAGAGTTCAATAGCTGGAGAAAACAGCCGGATCTAGCGGAAGCCGTCGCGGCTATTAGAGCTTTAGCGGCGGCTATTCGCGATAGCGAAGCTACTACTATGATGGAGCTTGAGATTGATCTCAAATCAGCTTCTGATACACTTAAGGTTGTTTGATTTCACTGCCCTAGAACTTTGATTTCGCTATTAGGGTTTGAATGTGATGCTTAAAGCATTGATTTTTAAATGTTTTAGTCATGGGACAAAACATCGATTTCGTTGACGGCTGGTTGCGATTTGTTCATAAGATACGTCACGAGAACTTCTGCTTTGGAATATGAGGATTTCAATTCAGCAAAGTGTCGGCTTCTTGAACGTGCCGAGAAGTTTGGTGAGATATCTTGCAAGGTATACTTACGTAGTTTTTTGTAATGACACCACTTTGGATTGGTTTAGTAGTAGGAAAGAAAGATGATGGTGAAGATTGTTTTGATATTTGTGTAGGCTCGTAGGATTATTGCTATGCTTAGTCAAGATTTTATATTCGACGGTTGTACTATATTGGTTCATGGTCTCTCTAGAGTTGTTCTTGAAGTGCTTAAGACAGCTGCACAGAACAACAAACTCTTCCGAGTTCTCTGCACAGGTTTCTTTCTTTCTCAAAATACCCTTTACATCTCTCTGTTTCAGTAGTTTGATGTTTGTTTTAACTTGAGTCAGGACTTGAGTAGCCGCTTATTGTGTTCTGAGACATTTTGTTGCTTATGTGATACTTGAACACTCTTCTTCGATTTCACAATGTAGTAGCATTAGTAGTATAGTCTCTTGCTCAAACCATTTTTTTTTTGAAAATTTAACAGAGGGGAGGCCGGATGGGACAGGAGTTCTGTTATCGAATGAGCTATCGAAGCTAGATATACCGGTGAAACTGCTTCTTGATTCAGCCGTAGCGTATAGCATGGACGAGGTGGACATGGTGTTTGTCGGGGCAGACGGAGTCGTGGAAAGCGGAGGTATTATCAACATGATGGGAACTTACCAGATTGCGCTAGTTGCACATAGCATGAACAAACCTGTCTATGTTGCCGCAGAGAGTTACAAGGTAACTAAAAAACAATTTCTTAAGATCCAATATAGAGAGAGAGAGAGAGGAGAGATAGTGATATGATGTTCTTTTGTGTGTTGTAGTTTGCTAGGCTATACCCATTAGACCAAAAGGACATGGCACCGGCGCTGAGACCGATAGAGTTTGGTCTGAAAATTCCGGCGAAAGTGGAAGTAGAGAGGTCGGCTCGAGACTATACACCGCCACAATACCTAACGCTTCTCTTCACGGATCTTGGTGTTCTCTCTCCTTCTGTAGTTAGTGATGAGCTTATTCAACTCTATCTCTAATTTCAAGTCTTCAATAATAACTACGTTATTTATAAGTTATTGAGTTTTGCTTCTGAAAAAAGTGAAAAACATTAACCTTTGATCAGAGATGTTCAAAAATTCATGTTTTTGGTAATGTTGTCAATTTTTACCAAACCTTCACTAATCAGATGGGGACCTCGTTCAGTTTCCACTTGATGTCTGAAACTAAAGGCGATGCTATTATATAATCAATCAAATATTAACATATGAATTTCGGATTCACATAATAGGAATCTAATGTAATTAGTAATTAGTATGTTAATCATCGCAATTTTTGGAGTAGGTTCAGGTTTAACATTAACCAAAGTGTAGAGAACTGTTAGAAGAACAAGGAGCTCAAATTATATTGGTCCGCACGAGATAAATGTAGTAGAAATTCCATTTAAATTAAAAAAAAATGCAAAAACAGAATAATCTAAGCGCCTTGTCTTATAAGAAAGAAGAGAGAAGAAAAACAGAACACGGTTTTAAAATCTCTTCCCCAACAAGTAACAAACAAAAACTGAGACTATAACCATTGACCATTGTTATAGACCATCCAACTTTTATTCCCAACCACTGGTTGGAGCAGATGTTGGTGGCGCAGCCGCGTCCCATCCACCTTCAACCGCCGGAGCTGCAAGGAAAACATGAGAACCAACGTTGAAAATCAAAGACATAGATTAGGTTGCAAAACCAAAAATTAGGGTTTCAAGTTTTATCTGTGGAAACTCACCACCAGATTCGTTCCATGAAGCGCCGCCAGGTGCAGCAGAGATTGGCTGCTGGGCTTCTCCTGGCCATGCGGCATCAGGGATCGCAGCGGTGGTCCATTGGTCTCCACCAGCTACTCCATATTCAGGAGCAGGTAGTCCAAAATCTGCCTGTGGGGCAGATTCATCTTCATCATCTGGCTTAGCCTCTTCAGGCTCCCTGTAGAAGAACAGATCAACCTATACAAGAAAACATATAAATAAGTCATACACAAAACAGAAACAGTATAAACGACAATCTAAGACGTGTAAAAGAGTATCAGTAATGATATTAGCTCTTTACCATGACATCCCACTTCTGGGCAGGGCGGATGGTTCCACGCATTTGAAGAACCATGCGAGCAAGAAGCCAGAAAAGACAACCAATGCTGTGCTTTCCCTTGTTGTTGGCAGGGATACCGATATCGACAAACCTCATGGGAGAGTCAGTGTCACAGAAAGCAATGATTGGAATGTTTCCCAAAGCACCTTCCTTGATAGGCTACAAACACACACAAACACACAAACAATATGTCAATCGAAGTTTAAGACACAACACAACCATATAAACTATACTAGGAAACAAAGAGTGTACTTGGTGGTCGGTTCTCGGGTCGGTAAGGATAAGCAGCCTAGGCTCACTGAAAGAGGTCTGCATCTGATTAGTGAAGGTACCAGGAGTGTGCCTTCCAGCAATGGCATTGGCTCCTGTGTACTGAGCAAACTTCAACACAGCTCTCTGACCATAAGGCCTAGCAGACTGAACAATGATGTCTTGCGGGTTTTCGATAGCAACGATAACACGAGCAGCCATCTGCAGCTTCTCCCATGTCTTTCCTAAGTTAAAAATGTAAATACCTAAACAAACAACACAACAACAACAACATCTTCAAAAATCGAAAAACCAATAATCGTCTGCATCAAATCCAACACAAGTAATAACACTACTCAATAACAAAAACACTAAGCAACAATACAATATCAAAAACATCAATGAAAGCGTTTAGATCCAAAACGAAACTAAAGAGAATCATCACATAAACCAACGAAGAGCAAGATTCAAAAGAGATTTCATTACCATCGTTGCGTCTCTTGAAGACATAACGCTCCATCTGATAATTACAGTTTTTGGTTCCGAGATGAACCTCTGCAGCACACATCATCTTGATGTCGGCTTCCTTCTGTGAAAGCTGTCCTGAGCTCGCGGATCCGTTAGTCGCCATTTTCGCTCTTCTCTACGAAACCCTAAATCGCCGAGATAAGCTTAAGCTCTGTAAAAACTGAAGAGTGAGGAGGCGATGAAGAAGCTATTAAGAGATGTGAAAGGAGACGCCCAATTTATTTAACCCAAAACCCTAGTATGTAGAAAGACGGTTTTGCCCTTACCTTTTACCCTTCGTTAATATCACAGTGGGCGTGGTAATTGTTTTTCACCGAGGTTTTAATATTTCACTGTTTATTAATTTTACTGCAGAATTAAACCGAGACTGGTTTAATAATATCTTTAAAAGTGTACACACAATCTCTCTCTCTCTAGATTTCTCTCTCTCTAGCTCGATTCCATCTTCTTCTTCAAATCTGTGTAGGGTTTTGCGAAATTCGTCGTTGCTCTGTTCTCATACACCATCGAAATTGCTATCGTCTTCTCTCTTCGAATCCAATTCGCGTTTTCGTAGATGCTTGATGAATTTCTACGGAACGAGCTCGTAAAGTTTCAGTTTTCTACTACTTTCTCGTGAAAATTAAGCTTGATCTCTAGAGAGAGAAAGAGAGAGAGAGAGATTCATGGGTGTCTCTTTTAAGATCTCGAAGGTGGGTAGAAAGTTCCGTCATAGGATCTGTGCTGAATCGTCTGCTCCTGATTCTCCAGAAGAGATAAATCCTAAAGCAATCGTTTTATCAGAGAAAACAAAGGTATATATATATACACTTTTCTGAAATTTTAGAGAATATATGTAATTTATTCGTTTATATGCTGCAAATCTATGTTATATTTTGGTAAAATTTGGTTCTCTTTTGATTATTTAGGCTAATGTTGAAAGCTATGGTGGTAGTGGTGTTTCTGGGTTATTGCAGCTGACTTTTCCTGATGTATCTCCAGGTTTTAGCATATATACCACTTTTAAAACTACTCATGTTTTGCTAAAATTTTCGAGTTATGTTGAAATCGAATTTGTTTTCTTTCTATGTAGATCATGAAGTTTCCTTTGTGTTGAGCCTTTATCCGAATGGGTACTCTGTTGGAAAACCCTCTGAGGTATATACTCAGAGACTATTATGAGTTAATATATCCTGTAGCTTCTTGAATTTGATGATAAACCCGTAACGTCTTGACGATTGTTGATTTCGTAGAACCAGGCTATGCAACAGACATCGTTTCGAGATGATTCAAAGGTGTTACTTCCGTATGATAGGGCAGCAGAGCGACTACTTTCGGTAAGTATTCCGCTTTTGAAACAGATTATAAAAGTTCTGGTGAAGGAATTGAAAGTTCTTGGGGTCAAAATGGTACTTAGTATTGTTGATTTGTTAATGAGAGCCACTGGGTCTGTGTTTCGTAGTTGTTGGTTAAATTTTTTCGCTCCATAAAGTTTCCGAATTCTCTGTTATAGCCGTCTGTTTTCAAGAATTTGTTTTGAGTTGTAACAATTGGGAATCTTATGCTAGTGTATATGTTATTATCTGTAGTAAATTTTGTATAACCAAGTTTGGCGTTTGTTTTGCAATCACTCAACCCAAATTAGTCATTTAACTGAACTAGACTACTGCTCGAATTTCATTACAATCACGTCAAGTTATCATTCTGCTGAATAAATGTTTTAATTCCTGTTATTATTCTGCTTTATAGGCTGTTGAGGCTGGAAAACTTCCTAGCGATATTTTGGAAGACCTACCTTGCAAATTTGTGGATGGAGTGGTCATATGTGAGGTGAGTTATCTTCAAGTACTTATAGAGTCTGAATATTTTGGAAGATATACTAAAATCTGATTTTTCTTATTCCTCTAGTTGACTGCTGAAGTATCATCTTACATAACATCATGCTTTCTTAATTTTTTGATACATGCTATTTTAGGTCCATGACTATCGGAAACAATCCCCAGAGCAAGTCTCTCCCGTGATAAATAAAGTGTGCCTTAAGATGTCTCTGGAGAATGTAGTAAAAGATATTCCATCCATGTCAGACAACACATGGACATATGGTGATCTCATGGTAATCATGGTTGCTCTTGGAGTATATTTCATAAATCTGATACCTGGATCTATTCTCATTTATATTGTTCCATGTATTAAACTGTAGGAAGTGGAATCCAGAATAGTAAAGGCCCTACAGCCTGAACTCTGTCTCGATCCCGTACCCAGACTTGATAGGCTGAGTAAAAACCATGTGTCCGCTAAGGTAACATCTAAGTTAAGGACTCCATGCGCTTTCTCTTCTCAGTTGCTTGTATAATGTCTAAGATGGTTTTGTTTCTACTCTGCAGCTCAATTTGTCTCTATCTACTTTGCGGAAAAAGAGATTAAGGCAAATAGCAGAACTGACTGTCATGTCTCAGAACCAGATTTATGGAAAAAAGGTTTGCATTGACCGGATTCCTGAAAGTTCGGAGCGGGGAAATATGCCAGGACATTTGTTAATGCATCAAAACCATAATAATCAGGCTATTCAAAATGCTGGTACTAATTTGCTGGCGGGAGTGAGAAGTCAGACATTGCAGGATGCGTCAAATTCCTCACTGGCCTTGGTACCACCTCAGCAACAAAGGTACCCGGGACCTGGACATATAAGAAACATGCAGGATCAAGGACCAAATTCCGTCAGCGTCTCTGCAGCTTCCCCTGGAGGATTAGATGTGCTGTCAAACCCTGGTACATCGTTTAATAGAAAAAGAGAAAACCAAGAAGGACAAATGTCTTCTATGCCTGGTTCGAACAAGCGTGCAAGAGTTTCACACATAGGTCCTGATGGGGTTCCACAGCAACAGTTAGGCCAGCCCATGGATGGCCTTCATGGAACCGATACAAATTGGACAAATGCGCTTCTACAACCACAAGACATGCTAGGCAGAAATTTTCAATATCCAAATGCAAATATTCAGAGGTTTTCGCCTCAGCAAATTGAAGGTGTCTTGAAGCAGGAAGGTGTTTCCATGCAATTTCCAGCTTTGCAACAGGAAGCAATGCGATACACTTCGAAACAGGAGCCATTTGAGACTTCTAAAATTGATGGTAATGTCAGAAACAACATGCAGGGGGTGGGAAGTGATGTAAATGAATTTGGTAATCAGTCAAGGATTCCACATAATGGATTCATGAGATCAAATTTCCCTCAACCATCCTGGAATATTAATCCTGGCCAGCAGAATGAAAAAGACCCAAGAAAAGAAGAACAATTCAACAGAAGGATATCGGCTCAAAGTCCTCGTTTATCAAGTGCTCCACCGCATTCTCCACTTTCATCAAAGTCTGGTGAATTTTCTGTTGGTTCAATGGGGAACCACTATGGAGCAGCTACAGCAGCTCAAAAGGACAAAGCTGTTACATCTATTCCGGCTATTGGTGCTACTCAGTCAGTGGGTTCTAGTGCCAATGATGCTATGCAGCAAAGGCAACACCATGCCCAAATGGCTGCAAAACGGAGGACAAATTCTCTTCCTAAGACACAAGCTATGAACACTGTTGGTTCTCCTGTTAGTGTCAATACTATGAGTGTCCCAGTTAATGCAAGGAGCCCTTCAGTAGGAACCCAAACCTTGGGTGATCAAGCAGTCCTCGAGAGATTTTCAAAGATTGAACGAGTTGCTGCAAGGTATGAATTTTATGAAACCTGTTTTCTTGAGGTTAATCGCATTGCAATCACTTTCATGCATGATTAGTGGTTTACTTTGAACAATATAACAGCTGTAGTTGAGAAACTAGTAATTTCATAATAGAAGTTATAGCCTTTTTGATATTGACTTTCACGCATGTAATGCATGTTCTTCTGATTCTGTTTGCACCCTACCACATTATTCCACACTCTTTATCTCATTGCATTTATACAAATTATACAATTTTTTGACGGTACATGTCAGGTTTTAGTTTTTTGTTGGCTAATCCAGTTTTTATCTGTATTTCTAGGTATCAACTAAACTGCAAAAAACATAAGGTGGATGAGTACTCTCTAAGGCCTCGCTCGTATACTCAACAGTCGCTGATGGTGTGTTTTTCGAACCTGTCTAACAACGAAGAGTTCAAAGATGTTGACAAAGCGTTGTCAAAATCAATTCTGAGTGGCAGTATGAATACATGCAAGACGAGAATCATGAACTTAGAGCGGGTCGACCGTGTATTGCAAGGTCTGTTTTCTATTCTAACCAGATACCTAGCTACTAGTATTCTCTTTGTTTGATGGACTCTGACTAATCATCTTCTCATGTAATGTGCCTTCCATAGTCCCTAGAATAAGAACAAGGCTGGTGATGTCAGAGAAGCCCGTTGACGGGACAGTAGCTTGGTATCAAGCGGACATAGAGGATGGTGATGTTTATCCGGCTGAAGATAATCTCTTGGCATTGCCAAATACAGTAAGTTTATCAGAAATATGAACAATAATCAAACTCCACCTACATTCTATTTTGATCAGCAATATATCTACAACTTTCATGCACTAACATTCATTATCATGCCGACTTTGAACGTGGTTGGTTTATGGATAAATCTCTCTTATTAGTTGCTTTTATTTCTTTCTCCTTCTCACCCAATGCACTTATTTACGCCACTTATTTATCTGGAAATCATGCTTGCTTACTTTTTTTGTCCTCGCTTTGATACAGCACATTGCCGATCTACTTGCTGCTCAATATAAAACACTGGTATTTCTCGAATTCTGAATTGGTTATATCAAGTTCCTGATTCTACGGAATGTACTCATAGATTGATTTATATACTTATGCAGATGTCCCGTGAAGGTTACCAAATTCAAGAACATACTTTGGCAAAACCAAATCGTGGAGATGCTGGCCCAAGCAGCAGCCAGCCGAATCATGCGGGTGGGTTTCCAAGAGGCAACTACGCAAATGATATACAACAGTATGGAGATGCGGTTGCAGGACATGCGTCCAGCGATGCATCAAAACAGGGGAGTGCTGGAAGTACGCCTACTAACTCAACCCAGAATATTCATGCAAATGCAAGAATGCTTCCTCCGGCAAATTCTCAAGCCTTGCAAATGTCTCAAGGAATGTTGTCTGGTGTATCCATGCCTATGCAGCAACAACAACAGCATGACTCACAACAGTCAGCGCTACTGTCATCACAGCTACAGCAGAAAAATCAACAGTCCATGTTTACGCAACAACAGCATCCACAAATGCAGAGACCATCCATGATACTGCCTACAAATCCGCTCTCAGCAATCAACTCGATGGGCCAGAGCTCTGGTATGCAACCGGGTGGTCAGATGGCCAACAAGCATTCGCCTCATCAAATGCAGATGTTACAGCAGCATCAAGCCGCATTGCAGCAGAGGAAGATAATGATGGGTCTAGGATCAGGTGTAGGCATGAGTATGGGTATGGGAATGGGAGGCATGGGCAACGGTATTGCTGCGCTCGGAGCTTTAGGCAACCCATTGAACATGGCAGGAAGAGGGATCGGAGGAACCGGGATCTCATCATCCATGTCTGTTCCTGGCCTCAGTAATATGGGACAGAACCCAATGAATCTGAACCCAGCATCGAATCTGAATGTTATAAGCCAGCAAATCCGTTCCGGTGCATTGACACCGCACCAGAACGCTCTGTTTGCAAATATTAGGATGGGCATGGCGAACCGAGGAGGTGTAATGGGTGCTCCTCAAGCCGGTTTAAGCGGTGTGTCAGGTGCAAGGCAGATGCTCCCGAGCTCAGCTGGTCTGTCTATGTTGGATCAGAACACGTTAAATCGAGCTAGCTTGCAACGAGCTGCTGCTATGGGTAACATGGGGCCACCTAAATTGATGCCTGGAATGAATCTTTACATGAATCAACAACAACTCCAACAACAACTCCAACAACAACAACAACCACAACAGCAGCAGTTGCAGCAGCCAATGTCTCAGCCACCTCAGCAGCTAACTCAGCCTCAGCAACAGCAGCTACAACAACATGAACTGCCTCAACAACCGCAACCGCAGCAACAGACAACAGCTTCTCCTCTTCAGTCTGTGTTATCGCCACCACAAGTAAGTTCGCCATCGGGTGGAATTACCCAGCAGCAGCTGCAACAGTCAAGTCCCCAACAAATGAGCCAGAGAAATCCAATGAGTCCCCAACAATTGAACCAAAGACCTCCAATGAGTCCACAGCAAATGAACCAAAGAACTCCTATGAGTCCACAGATAAGCTCGGGTACGATGCATCCAATGAGCAACAGCAACCTCGAGGCTTGTCCAGCGAGCCCGCAGCTAAGTTCTCAGACACAAGGATCTGTTGGTAGTATCGCTAATTCGCCGATGGAGCTTCAAGGTCCCAAAAACAACTCTGCTGGTAATAATCCTTGAGACCAAGAAACCTATGATTGGTTTATTCAAAGTTAATTTATCTCAAGGAACCATTGATTCATAGCATGAGTTTTAATTTAAATAGCAAGTGCCATTTATTATTATTAGGTTGTTGATATGTAACCATTGTCTCTTGTGGAGATTTTGCTAAAGCTGGATATGAATAACTTTTTTTTTGTTTTGAAATTTGTTGTTTATACACTAAATAATTCACAAGTTGTAACAAACTATTATGAAAAACAAAGAGTAATGGACTATAAATAGTGTTAAAAGGGCAACAACTAATCATCCTCAACTTTTATTTTATTTTACTAATAATCATCAACTTGGTAATATAAAAACACATTTGTTTCATCCTACTTGTAATTTTGTTTACCATATAAAGTTATACTAGTGGATAACATGATTTTTAGTTTCTTTAAAATAATATTATATAATCTTCATTTGTATCCAGAAAGAAAAAAGAAGAGAAGACTCAAAAGTCTCATGTCTAAGATTTGGAGTTTACTTACATAACTAAAAAACAAATTACAACTTGTTGTGACTTTAGTTTCTGTGTTCTGTTCCCACTTTCCGAAAGCTTCTACAAATATCCTATTTGCCTATTTTCTAGATTCTTGTACATATATATATATATATTCATTTTTATATGGTATCTTAGTTTTTATATGTAGTATTTAGTATAGTGTTTTATGAGTTTTCAGAGGATTTATATGTTTAATTAAACACATTGTATTAAAAAAAACATTTTACATAAGCATATTTTAGTACCACGAGAACAAAAATAAAATATATGAAGTTACAAAAAAATAATAATGTTTTTATTTAACTTTGATGCTCTACTACTTCTTAGATCTTCTATTGCAAAGCCAACACCACCTACCTTTTTTAAAACCTAAAGTGCCAACATACATTTTATAGTTTTTATCAACAAAAAAAACATACATTATATCATTTTAAATATGACTAAAATTATAAATCATTATAGTTCCCCACAATATACATGATCATTTAAAAAGGCTAAATATATACAACACACAAAGTAAAAAAATCAAGAAACAAAATACCTCACTAGAGCTCATACATCAATAACTTTCGAAGATGATCGAGTTTTGAATTTATTCACATCATCCTTCAACAATTCTTCATATAACATTTCAAATTCTTCTATAGTTTCCTCTCCCTGCTCCAAATTATTCAAATAATAAATTAATAATCATTAACATCTCTATCATGACACATAATATTGGTAAGTAATAGTAACAAAGTGATATATTAAATTTACCGTAGGTTGAGTTCTTGCCATTAAATTCACCATCTCGTTTATAAAATCAGCCATTCCCTAAAACATATCAAAATAATTTTAAAAAAATTGGAGAAAAAGGTAAAATTTGATACTAAAACACTGTTACAACTTACAAGTGTTTATAAAATTTACGTTTTAGGTTAAAATGTAAAAAAATGAAAAATAATTACAGGAACTTACATTTTCGTCGTCATCGCTATCATAAGCTCCGACATCATACAACAGCCTCTTGTTAGAATCCGACAAAACTATGTAATGTTGTGCACAAAAAAAATGAAATTACTAAACCGGAACATAACCATAAACAATCAAACCCGGTTTAATAATAAACCGGATGTCATTTTTTTAACCTGAATATGCTCTTTGTATGGATTGAAATTTTATATTAGCTTCTTGTTTCTCATTTTCTTCAAGAAACCGATCTGGATGCCATTTCTACACCATCAAAACAAAATAAAATATTACTTCATTATTGAAAGAAAAAAAGAAAGCTAAGTGGTAAAAACGAAAAGATTAACAAGTACAAGAACAAGATTCTTGTAAGAAAGTTTGAGATCTTCTTGTGAACATTCGTTGTTTAAATTCATAACAACGTACAAGTCTTCTTTCTCCATTTTATGTTATTAAAAAGAGTTATAAAAGAAAACAAAACTCTTCTTTTATAAGTGAAGTTGAAATTGCAAATATATTTCAAGAAAGAAAAATATTAGATATTTAGTTCGACATTTAATGTTTTTGTATGTGGAAACGTGGAAGAAGAAGAGAAGAGAAAAGAAGAAAGAAGAAGCAGAGTTTTTTTTTGGGGTATTGTGCTTTGTGTGTTGTATAATATATAGTATATATATACTTTATATAAATGAAAGTACCAAAAGAATGATCAAGAAACTTGCTAAAAATAATACTTCTAATTTATTAGATAATATTATCATTTTTTCAACTTGATCAACTTGCTAATATTGCCAATGTAATTTATTCCTTAAACTTTATTTTTTATGTTTAAAGCTAAACAACTTGTAGTAAGTCAATTCACAAACGTTTTATAACCATCAATTTGGACCCGGTTAACTCAAAATCCCGGTTTAAAAAGTAAACCAAAATCTCTTTTGTTACTCTCAAAATGGTTCATGAGAAAGCTTTGTTTTTCTCCATCATCTACTATGGCATTCTCAATGCTTTGATCCAGTCAATTTCGACTCGGAAATCGCCTGCGCCTAATTTAGCTCCGATAAAACCGCCTCCTTGAGAATTAACAGACAGAGACATACCGACAACACGGCCTGGATTCATCTCCATTTCAACATCTACCACACTTCCTTTCCATGTTGGTAAGTATCGCGCAAGAGGAACCTGAACAAGAAAAGCTATCAGACTTGTTTTTGGTTTAGTAATATATAACACTTTATCTTGGTGTATAGTGTATAGACTTGCCGTAGCTGTGTACCAGTTTCCTTTAGGAGCAAAAACAAAAGCTTGCCATGAGTTATCCTCTGCTTGTCCCGGCGAGTTCACCCAATTCTCTGTGTATATCTATAAGGATAGTCGAGGTTTTAGTGTGTTTCATATGGAAGTAAAGGGACGTGAGTGTTGAATGTGAGACTCACGGTCGATATATAGCACCTCCCATCTCCTTTGAGCCTCATGGCTATGGAATCATACCCGTCGAGATCAATGTAGCCATCAAACTACAGAAAGAGGAAGATGGTTTTTAGTTAAGTAAAGTTCGGCTTAAAAAAAGGGAAGCTATGTTTATAACCTTCTTTGACCGCATTCCACAGAAACCACTACGCTTGATGTTCCATTTTGAACCTTCGCTCATCTCCGTGGAGAGGTTTCCAGAGAAAACACCTATCAGGAGATAATAGGTGAAAATGGTGACCACTCAATTCAAGAAATCAACTTGATAGAGAGTTAGAAACAATGGTACGAGAACTAAGAGCCTTCATACGCTCACCAGAGCTACGATGAAGAGCCTAAACGGCTAAACTATAGAAACTAGAAGGTAACTATTTATCAAGAGAAACCATATTATTCCTGTCGGAGCATACTCTGATAACATGTTCATGCCTTAAGGTATGAGCAAATCGTCACAAGATGTTCTATTCAAAGAAGCATAGCTCAAAAATCTATGAATAGTAAATACTAACCTGTGCAAACCGATCCATTTCCTCCATCTTTAATCTCCAAAGAAGCCGAAGATAGTCCTATAATATAAATATCCAACACAGTAATGAGCAGATCACATGAAGAATGGCCATACCATATAATTAGAAATACTATTCTGTCTCAATAACTATTAATAAAAATCAATAAGGAATAAACATGTGTGTGCTTTTAAGTACCTCCATATTCGGAATCAGAATACAAGTGCCATTTCTTCAGGTCTTCTTTTGAATTGAACTTGAATATACACTTCTCCGCAGGCGGTACCCATTCTTCGAGTTCCCACGTTAGAGCTAAAGTATGTACATTGTGAAAATAAGTAATAAAACTAGCTAAAAAGACTGCAAAACCAGAATGGTGAAAAAATTACATCCCTAGAGAGACTAGCCATGAAACGTAATCTGGCTTTCGAATCAAGGGCATTCGATTTTGAGAGGCTAAAGAAGGATATATAAAATGTTTATGCACACTTCACTTGATACAAGACAAGGACACAAACATCAAGAAGAAAAATGGAACATACCCTTCTTTGTTGCATTCACCGAAGCTTGCCACAACGATCTAAACCGTGACATTCTTCTCAAGTCCCCTGTCTCAACACTAACTGGTCAAATTGCTTTCAAAAATGGTAATGGAGAATCCCTGCAAAATAGACTAATAAGAGTCCAAGCAGTGTCTACAAGTCTTAACATTTATCATCAAATCACAACATAGAGAGACCTTATAGCACAAACCACAACACAAATCACAAGTTCATACATCATAACCAATAGTAGATTAACTTCAGATAAGATTCTATTCCGAAGAAATTATGAGCAAAAACCCAATGAAAAATCTCTTAAAAAACCAACACTTGAAGAAGAAGAAGACTATTTATCCATTGAGGCATTTCAACAAACACTTGAAAGACACAAACTTTGATAAAATCAAAACATACCCACATGAAGAATCAAAGAAAAAAACGACAAACGAACAAAACATTCGAAGATCATAGACACTAATCAACAACAAAGAGTGAAGAAGCTAAAAACCTCTTCACAAAGTTATATGAGAATCGATCCTCTTTGTAACCAAATACCGAATACAAATTCTTTTAAAGCGATATGAACAATGAAAAAGTATGATTTTATTGATAATAGCCTTTGATAAATGATTACAAGATGTTTATATGTGATTCGGAAAGCAGAAAGTACAAAATTTCGATCTATAAAACGTAAGAAAAGATGAGGAGGCCAAAATTAGGGTTCGACCTCCTTTTATAGGCACATCTTCCTTCGGGTCGGGTTGGGGTCGTTCCTATTTTTCCGCCCCAACCCGTCCGTGATCTCCTCAACCGCCCGGGGATATAGGGGGACGATTAGGGCGACATGATTATCCATTTCTTCCGATGGGCTTTGCTCTCGGGCTTCTTTCACGGCCTTTCGATAAATGGGCCGAGTTGGGCTTGTCCGGATCCATGTACCAACGGTCGGCCCCCGGATCTCCCGGCGAGTTTGAGGCGAGCTCGGGAGATCGAGTTCCGGTTGGGTCAACTCGGTCGATTTCGGTATCGATAAATCCGGGAGACTTTGGATGGCCTCGAATTGTTTGAGGATGTCGACTTCCAAGTTACTCCGTCGGATTCGGCCGGCACGGTTGAGTCGGGTCGTTCGACTCCACATGAAGAGGTGAGGAGTCAGATTGTCCGTGATTCGGTTGGTGTGTCGGATCGGCATGGGTCGATGATTCGTTGCGTTGAGCGGGGTCACGGTGCGCCGGTTTGGTTGCTTCGGTGCGGTCGGTATGGATCGGTTCTTGTCGCGGTCCTTCGGGAGATCGTGCGCGTGTTGGGGATGGTCGGTCCGCGGATCGCCGGGTTAAGGATGATCGGGTTGCGGATGACGAGGAGTAGATTTTGCTTTGCTTTGTGTTTTTTCCTTTTAAGCTTTGGATGTTGAATTGCTCGAGAAGGCTTTTAAACCTTTTGGTTTGAAGACTTTGTTGTTTTAATTTTGAATTTGTAAGGTTGTTTATTGATTGTTGGATTGCGAAGTGGTTTTCGGCTTACATTAATAAAGTCGATTTTTATTAATTATATGTTTGCGGAGCGGTTTCCGGCTTGGATTAATAGAGTTTATATTAATCGTTTGGTTGCGGAGTTGTTTCCGGCTTATTAGAAAAATTTGTATAGCGCGCCGTTGGATTCTAATGTGAGTCGTCTTGTTTGAGACGTGTAATTGCACGACCGGCCGGGTCGGCAATGTGATTGTTTTGTTGATTGAGTGGAGTGTGTACTCGGGGTAGAGTATGTACCCTAGCCCCCCCTTTTTGTTTTTTATTTTTAATATAGTCGTACTCGATGATGAGTTGCCTACGTACCCCGAAGTGGGGATCAAGCCTTGTCGTAGTTCACTAGTTGGATTACAAGTTATTGAATAGTTGATTTCTTGTAGTAGTACTTCATGAGATGGACCGAATTCCATGGTTTTAGAATTGCATTTGGCGGAATTCGGCTAAGTAGCACTCTCTTGTTGACATTGATTCCATGTTCCTGGTCTTTGCTCGGTTGCGCCCGTGTTGAGAGCTCCTTTGTCCGGTTGGGGCCTGGTTGAGTTGGTACGGGTTTGCCACTTGTTGTGTCGGAATCGCGTTTACGTATGGTTTGACTAGCTCGTTGTATTTTTTGGCGAGGGCTTCTCTTTCCTCCTCCATTAGTATGTGGCATTGTGCTCGGTGAAGTGCGTCGTCGATTGTGACCGGTTTTTCAATATAAATGTGCTTCTTGAAGTCCGAATCGAACCGGAGGGCGTTTCGAGTGCGGATAACGCTACGGTGTCGGTTACTTTTACTTTTGAGAGCACGGCTTTGAATTTTTCGATTATGCTCCTTAGCGATTCTGTGGGTCCCTGGGATAGTGTGAATAGTTCCGCTTCGGTTGTTTCTTCTTGGATGTACACCGAGTAGTGCTTCGAGGAACATTGCCGTGAGTTGGTTGAAACCGGTGATTGATCCTTGTTCGATTTTTGAGAACCATGTCGTGGCCGGTCCCGAGAGGTTTTCTACGAACCGTCGACGGTATCCCGCCTCTCGTTCCTTGTCGTTGAATTGAGCTCCGCCGACCGCAATGCGGAATGCCGTCACGTGCTCCCTTGGATCGGATAGGCCATCGTAGACCGGAAGTTTGATCTTTCCCGGGTTTTTTACCGGAGTGTCGACAAGGTGATTAGCGAAGGGGGTTTTCAAGGATTCCTCGATTATTCTATCGATTTCGGGTGCCGCGCTTGTGGCTTGGTGGATTTCCGATCTCATTTTCTTTAGTGAGTCGGATAGCAATTTCTTCATTTCGTCCACGGTTGTGTTGCTTGAAAATGTCGTTTGGATTCTCTCGAACTCGCTCGGTTGTCGATGATTGTCTCGACTAGGGTCGTAGATGATGTTTGGGTCGGGGCTTGGATAGTTGAGGCTAGTGCCTCGTCGATTGAGGACGGTTCCTTGCAAGTTGAGGCTAGCGCACGGCGGGTTGGGGATAGCTCCTTGCGGGTTGGGGCTAGTGCCTGGATGGTTGAGGGCGGCTCCTTGCGGGTTGGGGCTAGTGCCCTGCGGGTTGAGGCTCGCGCCTGGATGGTTGAGGATAGCTCCTTGCGGGTTGGGGCTAGTGCCCTGCGGGTTGAGGCTCGCGCCCGGATGGTTGAGGATAGCTCCTTGAAGGTTGGGGCTAGTGCCTCGCGGGTTGAGGCTCGCGCCCGGATGGTTGAGGATAGCTCCTTGAAGGTTGGGGCTAGTGCCTCGCGGGTTGAGGCTCGCGCCCGGATGGTTGAGGATAGCTCCTCGCCGGTTGGGGCTAGTGCCTCGCGGGTTGAGGCTCGCGCCCGGATGGTTGAGGATAGCTCCCGGGGGTGGTGTTGCTTGGTCCTCCGAATTCGAGGGTTGAATCGTTGGCGCCCGTTGGGGACGTGCTCGAAATCCGGCTGGGTTCTTTGAACCGGACTTGGGTCGGTCCTTTGGTGCCTTAGCTCGCGGGCGCTTGTTATCGCATTGATAGTGGCGGTGAGGTATTCGATTTGTTGATGGGTTTTCTTTGATTCTTGATCTATGCGGCTGCGCGTTGGCTTGTCCGTCGGCGTCGATTTTATTGACCTTATCCAAGAGCGCGGTTAACGCTTGTTGGATGTTATTGGCCACGTTAGCATTGATCTCGACCGATGCAAGTTGGGATGTGAAATTATCTGACATCTTGATTCGAGGATTTGATCCGGATGATATGATTTGTATTGAAAATTAATCGATCCCCTCAGACGGCGCCAAATGAAGAAGCTAAAAACCTCTTCACAAAGTTATATGAGAATCGATCCTCTTTGTAACCAAATACCGAATACAAATTCTTTTAAAGCGATATGAACAATGAAAAAGTATGATTTTATTGATAATAGCCTTTGATAAATGATTACAAGATGTTTATATGTGATTCGGAGCAAGAGAGTACAAAATTTCGATCTATAAAACGTAAGAAAAGATGAGGAGGCCAAAATTAGGGTTCGGCCCTCCTTTTATAGGCACATCTTCCTTCGGGTCGGGTTGGGGCCGTTCCTATTTTTCCGCCCCAACCCGTCCGTGATCTCCTCAACCGCCCGGGGATATAGGGGGACAGTTAGGGCGACATGATTATCCATTTCTTCTGATGGGCTTTGCTCTTGGGCTTCTTTCACAGCTTTCAGTAAATGGGCCGAGTTGGGCTTGTCCAGATCCATGTACCAACAAAGAGTGTTTGTGTCTAAAAAATTGAACCTTTAATCACAGGGAAAATACACATAAACAGACAAAAGACTTCGAAACAATTAAGACAAAAAAGGAAGATTTGGCTTCACCTGAGTCTTTTCCTTTACACAACACAATCACTTGCAACGCCGGCCAAAGATTAACGTCGGTGATGGTTAAACGACGTCGTTTCATAGGTCCCTTTTCTTTTCAATTGTGGGCTTCGTTTATTATATTTGGCCCATTAAAGCTTTTGGACCCCAAGACTTTGACTTTCAAGGCAGGGGCAAAAGAGTCATTTCATGTCATGGCCTAAAATGGCTAACATTTTCTTGTGCTATAGAAGAAATGAATGAGAATTGGTATTTTTTTAATATCAAACAAAAATTGGTCTCAAACTTTTTTAAATAAAAATGTAAATTTGGATTATATACTATGATTAGAAGAATATGTAAATAAACCATAAATGATAAAATTTAAAGAATCTAAACAAGATTGAAAAATGAGTTTCTAGAATTATACAACTACAACGTAATACTCTAGAAATCACTGAAATTAATTTTCTTTTTATGTAAAAGTAAAACCTAAAACCAAAAAATATATATATATGAGTCAAACTATAAATGTGAACCGAAGAATTATATAGCTTCTAAAGCTTGAGGAGCAAATCATTCGAAGATTGTCTTTTTTTTTCTTCAATATTTGGGCCACAAATGGCCGACCCAATAGTCAATCATACACAAATATAGGCTCTGGGAATCGATCCGGGTGGGGTTGTGCTATTTTCCTCATGTGGACTTATAACTGCCACTAGACACAAGGTCACTTCCCCTTGTCTTTCTTCTTCATCTACTTCCATCGACATATCGTTATGTCTCTTTTGGTTTTGGAGGAGACATAGGTTGTCTCGAAGATTGTCTTGGCTCTACCAATGGACCGGTCATATGTGGCTTGGGAGGAAGATGACTAACGTTTTGATTCACTTGATATGGAGCTCTAGCCACTGCCCTGAAATTTCATATAACATAATTATTTGTAAATTGTTTTGGTCTTATAGTATATACATGGATGCATATTGAAAATCAAGTTTAATATATATATATATGTTAATGAAATATCACCACAACAACACACAAACATATAAAGAGACATAAAATAAATAGTTGAACTTGTAATTAATTTTTTCCTTAATTAAAGAAAGATCTAATTGTTTTATTAGTACTTTTTTCTAAATTTCATTACTAGTTTTTGATAATATTTTGTGGAATAATCATAATGATATCACTCTTCTAATAAGTTGAGCTCATTAGCCATTTTAAGTTTGGTCTTATCAACTACTAATCTATACATGTATATCCCAAAAACATGGTCTAAAAATAATGTAACTAAATCAAGCTAGTTTGTTTTTTTTTATTACCTGTCTTTTCGTTTAGCGAAAAACCTATGAAGAGAAGCTCTTCTTGCAATACGTTCCACAACTTGATGTTGTTCTTTTGGTTGTTGATCATAATTATCGTCATCGTTCTTCGAACTCGTTGGCTCGTTCAAATCCGGAATCACTACATTGCTTTTGCTACTTATGTTCATCATATCAAGATTCATTTGATTGGCTACTTTCATTAGCTCTTTTGCTTTGTCTTCAGAAAACTCATTGTAAACTATTACTTTGTCTCCAAAGAATATGGTTAATTGATGAGAATTTACTTGCTCCGGTACAACGATTTTCGGTTCACTGAAAAAAATTAAAGCAAAAATTCATAACATCTCTCAAATCTCATTAATATTTAACATGTAGTCTTTACTTTTAGTTTAATCATCACAAAATGTAAAGACTATATATATATTTTTTGTGTGTACCTAAGATTAACATCTTTGGCTTTGTCTCCAGATGAAGTAGAGGCTTCTCCAATGATAAGGTTTGGAAAAAACTCAAAGGATCTTGTTTCCGAATTTTCTGCCTTCTTTATCAAATTTTGTTGATCTAAATACAATTCAAAATTATACAAATTAACAAATTTAATTTGAAACTTATTGCAGAACAAAGAAAATTCCAAACTAAATTTTAATGGTTAGAGATATATGTCTTATTTTTACCTGAAACGTCTATAATATTCATAAAAGTGGTCCATTAATAATAACTTGTGGTCTTCTAAAACTCAAAATCTACTACCATTCATAAATATATGATTAGTTAATAATTTTAAAGATTATCTTATCATTTCCTATTATCTAAACGTTGCAAAATTATCTAATACCTAATATTTTACAAGGAACAAATAATCGGATGTTTGTTTTTTTAACATTCAAGCAAGAAAATTTGGATTAATTTATCAATTTTGGATTATTTATTCTTGAATAACCTACGAAACAATTATACTTTCTTCAAAAATATAAAATAATTACCTCTTGAATTGGATTTTCCAACGAGCTCAAGATCGGATTTAAGAGCCAAACCAATATCTATATTCCCGAAACTACCCTTCTCCTTCAAGTACCGGCTAAGCAAACTACATCTCCGTGAAAAAGTAGACTTCTCCGACATACTTGTGAATTTTGACTATTAGATTAATTACAATAATTCAATATTCTTGAATTTGTGTAGATTTACACGTAAACTCGAAGATTATATAACACAAGAAGATGATAAAATGTCTTGAAGTTTTATTTTTTTCATGTGCTTTAATATATATACCATTTAAGCCAATAAGTTTATGTGGCTTTAGCCTCGCCCAAATAAATAAATAGACAAATGGGAAAACAAATAACGTGTTTTTTTTTTCTGAAGTGATAGTGATTCGTCTGCAATAAAGAAAATTTGTCACGAAAAAAAAAAAATTGTCACGAGTTTGTTTTAGTACCTAACTTAACATGTATGAAAAATCGCTACACTAGCACAATTTTTTTAAAAAATTAGAATATTTAATTTGTAGTTTAACTGATTTTTTAAACACACACTAAATTATTTAGTGTACTTTTTCAGCTTTTCTATAAATTTTTTTTGTTAAATATAACTCATTTTATTATAGTTTTCTATAAAATTCATATAAAATTATTTTATTATATTTTTAAAAATAAATGGATGATCACTAATAAAACACATCCATACTGTAAGTTGTCAAAAACTTAAAAAGGTTAAAAGAGTTGGTTTCGTTGTTTTTAGTTTTTAAAAAATTGGTATCGAAAGCTTGTGTCAAATACAAATTTTTTAAAAAAAAATAGTTTTATGTATTTTCTCAATTTGATTGAGTCAACCAGTAACCATATTTTACGCCATTAATTTCCGTCACGAGTTATGAAATTACAAAATAAATAATTTCGTTTATTCCAAACCAAAACAATGTTCGTTACAACTTTTGGCACGTTTTCCTCGCACATGCAACGAACTTAAAAAAAAAAAAACAGAGAGATGACGGAGACGTTACTTGAAGACAAGAGTTTTGTCCTAAAATCTCTTGCCCCTAGATTTTTTGTTAATTACGAGTTTGTCCATTTCAAAAGAAAACTTGTACAACTAGCACTAAAATTGTGATATTTCTAGAACGTGGCAAATTTTCAAACCTCCAATTACGAATGTACAGCACTTGGTCTATAAATTTGACTTATCATATTAATGTATACGGTTTAGTTGGTATGATTTGGTTTAATTGGTTCAATATATATACGGTATAATGTACATTTCAGATGATTAATGAGAAAGAATACATTTACTATTCAAAATTCTTTAATCTAAACTCCTTTATACAAAAAAAGAATCAAAGAAGAATTGTTCTTAATTTTAGTTTCTACTTTCTATATATATATAAAAAAATAAAAATTATGTCCAATGAATCATTTGAGAAAATATAATTTTTATTTATTTGTTCAAAAAATATTTTCTCACGTAGATGTATCTTTTGTAAACATTTGTTCTCTTGATTAAGCAATCAATTAAATGTTATCTATTATATTACGTCTCATAGGAAATAAATTTTATTCTTTTTGCATTTTGATCCTTATATTTTAAATAATTTTTGGCGAATTCTATAAATTATATTTCAGGTCCAACGAATTCAGGCCCAACAAATTCAGACCCACATATAAACTTTTAAAAATTAAATTTTTTCAACATTGAAAACAATAAAAAAACGAAATAAGAAATCTTCTATTATAAATAAGACTTTATCACATACGAAATCATTAAAGCGGACTTTCGTTTAATGGGTCTGTGAATTTCGCTAAATGGATAATGCGTAATGCATGTTTTTTTTTAATAGGCCCGCAAAGTTTGATTAATTATTTTGGCTTTCGATATTGGTTTTTCATAAATACATGCCTCATAAATTGACCAACGGGTATCAGACATTTTGATTAATGGATTAGAACCTGAGCATTCGGTTTTCAGGTCGGGTTCAAGTCGTTTTCAGGTCGGGTTCAAGTCGGGTTCATTCGAGTTCGGATTTTTCGGGTTAGCTAGAGGATACAAGATCTGTTCGGGTTATTAATTTACAAATTCGGTTATGATTGGTTCGAATCTATTCGGGTTCAGATTGAATTTCATATTTTTACAAAACCTAACATGGAATCAAATATCATCCGGTTCGGGTTTCTTGATTCAAATTTTCAGGTTTTTCATATTTTTGATAAGAATTTCGGGTAATTCGGGTTATATTCGGGTTTTCGTTCGGGTGATTCATATAACCCACAAAAAATTGAAATAGCCTACTAAAATCCAAATTACCTTATCAAAACTATATACATGTGTATATCTTCATGTCTATTCGAGTACAATTCGGGTCTCAAGTATGTATGTGTTATAACGAAAACCCGAGTTAAAAAATATTAAAACCCGATAGGATAATGTGAGAACCGAAACCGGACCAAACCGGATTTTTCGGGTCGGTTCGGGTTAGAACGAAAATATGAGTTAGAAAATATTAAAATCCGATAGGATAATGTGAGAACCGAAACCGAACCAAACTTGATTTTTTGGTTCGGTTTCGAGTTTCGAATCTCGGGTTAAATGATCAACCCTAAATTGATCAATTTATGATCTTCTATAATATAATTTAATATTATTTATGAATATCATGTGCCGCGCGAAGTACTTACTAGTTTTTTTAAGAGATGCTACAAAAAGACAAATAATGAAAGACATTTTCAACTTAACGGAAAGTTTAACGGAGTGAAGTCATAGCGTCGGCTGATGGCTATTCAATTTAATTTGTGGGACCCGTTTTCAGTACAACTTTGGATATTGACGAATAGTTAAGTACTTTTGTTTCCGACAAAGTTTTAGAACACGTGAAACTATTTGCAATGTGATAATTAAGATCTAAACACGTGTCAACATCTAAACCATTTATCTATAATTAGGCATGATTTGCATTTTCTTTCTTTCCTTTATATTATGAAGGATTCAATTTCTAAAATTTGCGCTATCCAATTAAATTTTTGTTTTCACCATGGAAATTCAATTATATCAAAAATTAAAAGAGGTGGCTGAAACTAATATCCTAATTTCCACTAATGTATGAATTGTGAGAAATTTATACTTCTCAAGAATTCATTTAGTCCTAATATGTTTTATTATTTATATCCAATAGAATAGTATATGTAGTGTATATATATATATATATATTAAAGTCCACTTATCTTTATCCAAAAAAAAAAATACTCTCTCTCTGTTTTTTATTATAAAATTTTCTAGTTTTTCAGATATAATAATATTAAGTTTATTTAAAGTCCTTTTGTTTAATTAAGGTGTGCGTTGAATTTTCTTTAAATTAACTCCACCGCCAACCAGAGACTAGATAATTTAAAATTATATGAGACTTACAAAAAAATATTCCATAATAAATGTCGTAGACGATGGCGCGAAGGAGAAAAATCAGTACTTGCAATATCTTATCAATAGGAACATAATCTTTGAACTTTGAATACTATTCAATTTTAAGTTTTAACTAAAAAATAAGACTATGTCTATCATGTACTTCCACTGTTGAACAACAGCTTTTATTTCTTTTATATACTAGTATTTAGTTATCAATGCATCTATTAACAAGACAAACCCAATTTAGGTGATATTTGATATGTATTTAACTATTTAAGTAAGTGTGAAGATATGAATTTGTAAATTTTTTATATTTCGAGGTTTCATTATATTTATGTGTAATACAAGTTGTTCAATTAGAGCACAAATGGGCTCTTTGACACCGACATATTATTTGGATGTGAATACCAAAAGAATACTTAATCACATGCACCATATGATCTTTGACAATAACATATGGTCTTCTAGCTAACTTAAAAAAACTCGTGTCAACAGATTTTAATAAAAAGAAAAAAAAGACTGGTTATTACTCTTACATTAAAATTAAGCTTAAAATCAAACATTCAATTTTGATGTTTTAACATTCTAGAGAAAATTGGGCGTGTAGTCTAACATTAATAGCTAAGCAAGAAACATATGGGCCTAATTATTTGTTGTTTTATAATGCTTTTTTTATCTTTTCTCAAAGACGACTCTTTCAACGTACATTCGCGCCATAAGCTCCCAAGTTTCTCTCATCCAATGAATTGGTGAAGAACATAGAAAAGAGAGAAAGAGCGAGAAACAAGTCATGATTAGCTAAAAATTAGTAAATCTAATCAGCAAAAAAAAAACAATACTTTGATTAATCAAAAATAAAGTTTTGTTTTGATAAATCTTCTACGGCCAAGCTCCGGTTAAAAGAGTAAATGGCCGTGGCCTGGCTAATATGGCCTTTCGTGCTATCTTTAACAGCACTTTCTGCGGATCCGATAACCGAATCAGAATCATTGTTGAAATTCAAACAGTCTCTGGCCAACGCAGAGCCTCTCGAGTCTTGGACACAAGGCTCTGAGCCTTGTGGAGAAGGAACACAACAATGGTTGGGTGTTCTTTGCAATAAAAACACGGTCTTTGGTCTACAGATCGAAAAAATGAATCTATCGGGGAATCTTGACGTTGTCCCTTTGATCGATTTACCTGGTTTACGCACGATCAGCGTAATGAACAACTCTTTCTCCGGTAAAATACCGGAGTTTAACAAATTAACCGCGCTCAAATCGATTTATTTATCGGGCAATCGATTCTCTGGTAATATCCCATCCGATTACTTCGAGAACATGGTGTCTTTAAAGAAAGTGTGGCTCTCGGACAACGAGTTCTCTGGTCTTGTACCTTTGTCTTTGGCTACTACGTTGCCTAATCTCATGGAGTTACACCTCGAAAACAACAAGTTTGTCGGGGCTATACCTAATTTCAAACAAACAAGTTTAGCCGACCTCGATCTCTCGAACAATAAACTAACAGGCGAAATACCGCACGGTTTGTCGAAATTCGAGGCGAGGATTTTCTTGGGGAATCCGGAGCTCTGCGGCGAGAAACTATCGACCGCCTGCACGCAGCCGAGGAGCCCGAGCGCACAGATTACGATAGAGGGAACAATGAGAGACGCGAACAAGACCAAATACTACATAGCATTTGTGACTCTAGGAGTGCTTTTCGCCGTCATCATCATCTCTTTATTCTTTCAGAAGAAGAAAAAGAAGCGGCGGAGGAAGATACCGCGCCGTGCCACCGAACAAGACGACGAAGACGATAGCCAACACATCCAGGTTATTCACATAACACAATACACTATAATATCGGAAAAAAATCTAAACTTCTTTGAAACTAACAAACAAAATCTTGATGTGGTTGATAGGTAACTGTTGATGGATCAAGAACTAGCGGTGGCTCGAGGCAGAGCTCAGGGGAGCTCACGAATAAATCGACAAGTGCGGATTTGGTCATGGTTAACAAAGAAAAAGGCGTTTTCGGTTTACCCGACTTGATGAAAGCAGCGGCGCACGTGCTGGGAAACCCCGGCGGCGGCGGAAACAGCCGTCCTAGCAGCAGCGGAGGCGTGGGATCAGCTTACAAAGCGGTGTTAGCGAGCGGCGTTGTGGTGGTGGTGAAGCGCGTGACGGTGATGAACAAAGTAAACGTAGACGTATTCGACAAAGAGATCAAAAACCTAGGGAAGCTACGGCACAGGAACGTGTTAACGCCTCTCGCTTACCATTTCCGGCGAGACGAGAAGCTCCTTGTGTTCGAATTCGTGCCTAATCTAAGCTTGCTTCACCGATTACACGGCGATCGCGGCGGCGAGGAATTTCAATTAGATTGGCCGTCGCGGCTCAAAATCATACACGGAATCGCGAGAGGGATGTGGTATCTACACAGAGAGTTAGGGTTTCTAAGCTTACCTCACGGAAACTTGAAATCGAGCAATGTATTCATCGGAGAAGACGGCGAGCCGCTAATCTCCGAGTTCGGGCTCCATAGACTGATAGATCCAGAATCGCAATCGCAATCTCTCGTCGCTTACAAATCTCCCGAATCTGATCGCGACGGATCCGTTTCCGCGAAATCGGATGTGTTCAGCTTCGGAGTCGTGGTTTTGGAGATTTTGACGGGGAAGTTTCCGTCGCAGTACGCCGGATTGAACAGAGCGGGAGGTACGGATCTGGTGGAATGGATCGGATCCGCCGTGGAAAAAGGAGGATGGATGGATCTGCTTCATCACACGGTGGTTTCCGCCGCCGCGGAAGACGAGATCTCGTTGGATGAGATCGAGAACGTTTTGAGGATCGGCGTGAAATGCACCGGAGAAGATCCGAATCGGCGGCCGAGTATGGTCGAAGTTATGGATGAGCTCACGGTGGAAGATTCTAACGACGACTTCATAACCATAGAAACTTAGCTTTTTTCCGCCGTCGCGATCTGATTAATGATAACCGTTAGATTCGTTTCAGATTTCGTTGTTTTTTTTTTGGGTTTTAATTTATGATTTTTTCTCTTTTTAAATTTTTTGTATATGATTTAAATTATGTTTTTAATTTGTAAAAAAGTGTGTTTAAAGTTTTAACGTTTTGGTTTTTTACGCGGTTTTTTTTTTTGATTTTCGCGGTTTTATTTAAAGGTCATTTAGCGATGGATTTATAAAGGTTTAGGTCCAATAACTATTTAAATTGGGCTTTAGGATCAAAATCAATATATGTTGGTTTTCATTTATTGTATTTTATTATATTTCTTCCTCGAAAATTTTAGAAGTTGTTTATTCATGTTAATTTATACAAAAATCTCATAGTTAAACTCATGATATTTTCAAATTTTAATTTTTGTACTATTAAGACGACTTTTTAGTCATCTAACTATCGAGAAAGACAATGATTAATATATCTTTTTTTTTGTTAATTTATAGATTTTTTTAGATATATAAATTAATTATGTATGCATGCATTATTATGAAGTGAATTTTGAAATATACTCCAAAAATAAGGGCACATCCATGAATATGTATGTGTCTCTTTATATATGAGTGGTGAATATATTATCCACGTGAAACATACTTTCCATATTTTCATATTCGATAGTGTGAACACTTTTTTTTTTTTTATAAAAATAGTGTGAACACTTTCTATATTGATTTGTATGATTAGCATATATGATTTGAACTGTGAATTAAATTGGCGTGCAAGATCTTACATATCATATATTTACTGTTTCATTATTAATGATATATATTAGTAATCGCCAATGAGGCATATGCTCTTGTTTTGATTATTCCACGCAATCATTCAATTAAAAATGAATTAAATACGTGGCAATTGTATGTGTAATGGAGTATTACTTAATTAAATGGATAAATCCATAGTTTTATGCAAAATATATTTTAATTATTATATCTAATCAATAATTTGGCTAATGCTGGTTTCTGAAGATATCCCATTGGAGCCAGGTTAGCCAAAGCCAGATAATAAACTGTTAACACGATTAACACGTAATTACATTATTAATGATATTTTGACCATCTTATATATGTATCAAGTTTTATCTCTATTATTTTTCTCTTTCACAATTGCTCAAAATATATCAAACTAAACCCAACAATTTTTTTATGTAACTAGCAATAATTTAGTGCCGTGATTAACAATGAGATTAGCTGGAAATGTCGTCATAGACAACGTGGCAAAATCTTAGTGGCTAACTTAGTCAAATCAAACTCATATGTAAACGGCTGAAGTAACATATTTAATTATATATATATTTTTAATGTGAATATGATTGAGTGTTTGGTCTTGATGCCAGCTGGCAAAATCCCAGATAGACGGTGAGGATTAAGTTGTCAGAATCAGAACATCAAATATCTGACGTGGCTTTTACTAATATTTTTTTATTTGTGTATTGTTTTTTTTCCTTTAAAAGACCAATTATTGCTTCTTTTCTTCTACACATTCTCCCTTCTCTCCAAAAATTAATAATTTCAAAAAAAAAATGAGTTTCTTTCTCACTTCATAAACTTTTCTTTCTCATAATTTGTTATCAAAAAACAATATTTAGTGTGTTTTTAATTTTAATCTTTTCGCAAAATGGTTTTACTTTGTGAAATTTTTCTTGGAGAAGAAGGAAACTTAGAAGATGAAGAGTGGGATAACAAAACATAATAAAAACCCAAAAAAATTCAAGAAAAACACACAAAAAAACTTTTCTTTGTAAAAATCTTTACTCTGTTTCAAAAAACAGAGAAAAACAAGAAAGTTAATTTTGTCTTCACATCTCCAAGTAAAAGAACTCATCTTCTTGATTTTTATTATAAGTATATATATATATAGGTTTTGATACCAATTTTCTTGATTATTGTCTTTAAACAGGTTTAAAAACAGTACTAAACCATGACCACAAGTGTAGTAACCGATCCAACAACCGCTCCTCCTATAACACAAATCTCCAGCGAGGAAACAGAGCCGGTGACGTGTCACTGTTGCGGATTAACAGAAGAATGTACACAAACATACATAGAGAAGATCAAAGAGTGTTACATGGGAAAATGGATATGTGGACTATGTTCCGAAGCTGTAAAGTACGAGGTTGTAAGAACAAAGAGGTTACTAAGTAAAGAAGAAGCCATGACAAAACACATGAACATGTGTTATAAGTTCAAATCAACAAGCCCTCCTTTGAATCCAACTACACATTTGATTTCTGCTATGAGACAAATCTTGAGAAGAAGCTTGCTTAGATCAATGCCTAATAGTCCTTCTAAAGATGATGACGATGATGATGATTGTGTTTCTAATGTTTTGTCTAGATCAGATAGTTGTTTTTGCTAGTTTGAATTAAGAAGCTAAACCGTTGAAACATGATTAAACCGGGGGATAACTGCCGGTTTAGGGATAATCCTGTTTTGTAATTAGTAACCAAAGAAGGTGTTTGTATGTTTTCTGTTGCAGGATTTATATTTGTGGAGAAATTTTTTGGGCTAAATGCTTTTAATGAACAAGTCTTGTTATGTTTCTTACTTAGACTGCAATTGTTAATAGCTTTAAAGATTGTGAATGTTGTCAATGTAAGCTTAAACAAGAAGTAAATTAAAAGTTTTGTTGATACCATTCACATTAATTTTTGGGGGAATTACAAAACTACACCATTTCAAAGTCATTTTTCAAAACTACACCTAGACACTCAAAATTAAATCCAAATAAACCTTACACAAACAATTTTACACGTTTATTACTATATCCTAAACACTAATTAGTGAACCTAGACACTAATTAGTGAACCTAAACAAAAATATATTTTATTTTTTGTAACATTTTAAAGAGTAAATTAATCATTTAAAATTTTAAAATGGTGTAAATATGTAAAAATATTGAATTAGGCGTAGTTTTGAAAACGAAAGGTTGAAAAGATATAGTTTGGGATTTGTTTTCTTGATTAAAGAAAAGTGATTAGATGGGTTTGGTGGTCCAATATTCACTAACTCTCACAATCTATATATATAAAGTAGAATATACTCTCTTCTTATGATGCCACATCATCAACTCATATCTTTAAAATTTGACACATAATAAAACTTATTTGGGTAGTTTTAAATATTTTTATATGAAACTATATATATAAAGTAGAATATACTCTCTTCTTATGATGCCACATCATCAACTCATATCTTTAAAATTTGACACATAATAAAACTTATTTGGGTAGTTTTAAATATTTTCATATGAAATACTAATTTTTAATTCTCATAATAAATTACATTTAAGTATACTAATGGTTAATCCTAGAATTTGAAAAGACATCTTTAATTTGTAGAAAATATGTTTAAACATATACATACATATATTGATATTATATATATTTCTTTTAATAAATTTGTTTTAACATATTTATTTTATTTAAAATATATATTTTTGAAATGATGCATAATAAGTTAGACATTTCTGATTTGTACAAGATAGTTATTTTGATGGTGTAAGAATTTTTTTTCATCAAATAAATGCATAACAACTTCAAAACTAAATTCACTAATGTATACATATTTTCATTAGAGTAGTATTAAAAATAGTGTACATGATTTAACCTCCATAATAGTAAAGATTTACAATTATTACGAATGATTATTTTTCATACAATAAACTAAATATAAAACTGAAACAACTAACTATGAGTTTATTATTTACATTAAACATATATAGAGCACTTTGAATTTATAACTTACATATGTTATCAAAATTCACTTTTATGTTTGTTTTGATCTACAATTCGTTTTTGAATTGGAAAAGTATTAGGATATATGACATATCTTAAAATGATTTTTGGTATTATATTAGTGAGAATAACACAAGAGAAAATAGGATGTGATCACTTGCAACTATATTAACAACTCTTTTGAATCTACCGGAATTTGCATTAGTCGTTAGTCGCAAATCTATGTTGTCCCGGAGAGGGTCAATTATCCATGTGACTTTTTATTTTTTTTTCATTGCATGCGCATGTGTTGTATTTTTATTGGGATAATTGAGTAATTAGACTTCAAAATTGACGTCATCGTTCATGATTAAATGCAATATGTTAATATTTAAATAAAAAAGATATTTAAGTATGTAGTTACTTTTAATGCAAGACCACTGTAAATTTTGTTTGGCTCCGCCATTATCATTCGTAATATAGAATTTTTGAGATAAAAGAAGATGTTGAGACTCACTAAAATTGTTTTTGAGGCATTATAAATATTACGAGAGCTGAATCCAAATAAATGTGTAGTCATGAATCCTTACACTATCAAAGTGTCAGTCTTGGTATGCAATGAAGACGTAAAATTTTGATGAGGTGAATGTAACACCTTAATTTAAAAAATATGATATTGTATATCGAGAGTTTTAATTTTGTTATCCCAACTAAATTTTGCAAGTTCGGGCGGGTTACCCACTAGTAGTTTTGTAAAAGTTGGAATTTATTCTATTATGATAACATCAAATAATAATAGAGATCTTATATTAAGCATAATTGTGACGTGTAAGCATTCACAAATTGGCTAACTTCATTTATTCGACTACTCTACAAAATAACTATTTTCCTTCAACTTGCTATGTATAAGGGCATATAATCAAACCTTAAAAATTTAAAAATATAAATTTAAAAAAATCTGCTCTGGTTATTGTAGAGGAAACCTAGAGAAAATCACAAACTTGTTTTTTGGTAAGGTGACACTAATAAATCAATCTTTATATTTTGAATGGAATTTGAGTGGTGAAAATCTTAGACTTGTCGCCAATAATATTAAGAGAAAATTTGGAAAAATGACTCATATATGTTTGTATTTTGAAAAGTAGACTTTTTATTTATTTTTTTGAAAACTAACTCTTTTTAAATGACATTTGACTTTTTTGTCCACATTTAAATTAATAATTAATTATTATTGAATAAAATTTATATCAGAAAAATATAATTAAATTTTATATCTTTAAAATCTAAACTCAAAATGATATATTTTATAATTAATTATTATTGAATAATATTTGTTTTATATTTAAAATTTGATTATAAATAAATCTATTAATATTTTAAGTTTCCCTACTAATGTTCGATATCCTATATATAATGTTTAATACGTCGATGCGTCGTTGGTTTCGTTAATTAATACGTCACAAGAGATGAAAACGGTAAGTCGGTTAAATACAAAGAAGAGGGATAAGACGAAGAAAAATCGGAAAACAATCGATGAAGAAGGAAAATTAATTGAAATCATGTTTCAAATTAAAACCTTGAAATCCCAATTCATATTAAATCTCTCAAAAGTTATCGTCTTAATTCATTTTATGATATGATGATGGTTCATTCTTAACCATTATTAATTTGGTTGATTTAAATGTATATTTTGAATTGATCCGATGTTTTTAGAATTTTTTATATTCAGGAAATAGAATATCTATATTTTAAAATAAATAATTATAAAATATTTATAATTTAAAAACGAAATTTTAAATATTTAATAAATATTTTTTTTTTTAAAGATATAGTTTTTAACTAAAAATTGGACAAAAAAGTAAAATTACATATAAAAAGAGTTAGTTTCCAAAAAATAAAAAAGGTATATTTTTCAAATTTGTAAACTCAAAAGAGTTACTTTTCAAAATTCCCCTGATATTAATGATGATATAAAATTGGCCCATGAGCTTGAATAGCCCAAAAGAACTCCATTTAATTACCTCTTGTTAATCAAGTAATTAATAACGTATGAGTAATTAATACAAGATGAATTCACAAAACTAAACTCTTTCAATCTTTCATTCACAAAATTACACTTAATTCAATATTTTAATATATTTACACATTTTCAAAATTTTAAATAGTTGATTCAAAATTAAAATCTTTTTATTTGGATTCGTTAATTAGTATTTATGGTATAATATTAAAAAAATATAATTGTGTGTAAGGTTTATTTGAATTTAATTTTGAATGTTTAGACACAGTTTTATAAGTTAATTTTGAAATGATGTAGTTTTATGAAATGTAATTCAAAAGGTGAGTTTTATAATTGCGCTTTAATACAATTAATAGTCAAGATTAATTAGTCCATATGTATAGTCTATAGATACACTACACAGTTGATAATACTTTTTATAGCAATAACAAACAAATTAATTAAACAACCTAGAATTTAATCTAGTAAGTCTGATATATATTTTTATGTACTTATCTTACCAAACTTTTCAAAAATTTTTTGACCTAATAACAATATTTCGTGAACTCCGAAGTATACCATGTGTATATCTGGTAATAGAACAAAGTAATCGTGCTAGTTGTATGGGGAAAAAGAGTATAAAAATCTTAATTTTAATTATAATATTAAAAAAGAACAGAGAGAAGAAGGCACGATAACCTATAAAAGACAGATGCAAGTGCCTCAAAAAAAAAGAATGTGTAAGAAAAAAAAAGAGTGAGAGAAACTTCCTCTTGCGTTCATTTTTCATTTTCATGCTACGTACGACAAAACTTCACCGCCACCTGTTTTGTCTTTATACACACTCTTTTAGTAATTTTCTCATATTAAATTCTGACGTAACTCTAATATTTGTCTTCTACGTATAATAATAATATATAAAAACAAGAAACCCTACATTTAGTGATATATAACAAATGTTTTGAGGGTTTCTTTGACACATCGATATAATAATGTGTGATAGAGAAGAAGGAAACGAAGAAGATCATAGTCACGACCATGGAGATTATGAAGTCAATGATCAACACAAATCTCTCTTGCCTCACTATTCTCATGATTCTCTTTTTGTAACCAATCCTTTGATAAATCATCACCCTGGTAAAAGCATATACGTATATATATGTACAATGTTAGGATTATTGATTTTTAGCTCAAATCTTGGAATTAATCCATATCTCTTATATAATATAGTTTTTATGTTTTAAAAATTTGGAATATATAGAAAGAAATTCACAAAACTATACTATACAATGTTAGGATTATTGATTTTCAGCTCAAATCTTGGAATTATCCATATCTCTTATATAGTGTGGAATATATATAGAAAAACTGAAATTCACAAAACTATACTATTTCAACCATTTTTAACAAAATTACACATAATTCAATATTTTACATATTTACATTCGTTCAAAATTTTAAATGGTTGATTTACCCTTTAAAAAATATCAAAATTAAAATATTTTTATTTGAGTCCGCTAATTAATGTTTAGGGTATAATATTAAAGGAGTGAAATTGTGTGGATAAAGTTTATTTGAATTTAATTTTGAGTGTTTAGGTGTAGTTTTGAAAAGTGATTTTGAAATGGTGTATTTTTGTAAAATGCAATTCAATAATGTAGTTTTGTAATCGGTATATATATATATATATATATATTCCCTAATAATATGTAGTTAGTTAAGCGACTAATAAAACTTATTAGCTATTTGATTTATGGATATAGCATGGAGATATGATCATGTTAACCATCATGAGGAAGAAGAAGAGCCAAAGCTAGAAGATTTCTTCTCCACCTCTCATCAAACCGAATGTTCTACAAATCATAACCAAAACAACATTGATTGCAACACCATGGTTAACCGATTAAACCCGCCTCACGGTTACTTTCTAAACGAGCAAACCGTGGCTGCTACTACACCACAATACAAGAACCTAAGCCATGAATATGCTTTTGAGAAAGTTGACTCGGTCTCGGTTTTGAAATCTTGGTTAAGGCAAGAAACCACTCCAACAACATTTCCAAGTATTTATGTTGGTGATGAAGAAGGTAGTACAAGCAATGTTAGTCATAATTCTAGTAACGACTTAGAGAGTGATCATAATAATTATAACACTAGTGGCTCGATGCTATCATTGACTATGTTCAATGAGTCAAATGTATGTGTACCGGTGGAAGAACCACCGGTTAAGTTAGACGAGAAACGAAAGAGAATGTTAGATAAATCTCCGGTTAAAGAATCGGTTTCTTCCAAGAAGTCGGTAGATAGTTTGGGACAAAGAACTTCTCAATATCGTGGAGTTACAAAGTAAGTAATGAAAATGTCTTAATTTTTATATAATTTATAATTTTATGTTGTTTTGTGTCGACATTTATATTTATATATATATGCATGCATGTATATATATAGGCATAGGTGGACAGGGAGATACGAAGCTCACTTATGGGACAATAGTTGTAAGAAAGAAGGACAGACCAGAAGAGGAAGACAAGGTTAATAATTATGAAAAATACAATTTATTATAAACTTAAATTAAGTAAATGATTTATTATTGAAATACATATTTTTCATTATCAACAATTTTTTACTAACATTTTTCTTGGTTACCTATAAACATGTACATTCCAATTCGCTTCTTAATCAATCACAGTGTATCTTGGTGAGTGAAAACTTTTCTTCAACAACTTGTTCTAGTAATTATATAAAACAAAACTTGTTCTTTAATATTTTATCTAATTTTAAATTACAATTAATATATTAAAGAAAATACTATATATATATATATATATATAAATAGGAGGGTATGATGAGGAGGAGAAAGCGGCAAGGGCATATGATTTAGCGGCTATAAAGTATTGGGGTCCCACCACTCACTTAAATTTCCCTGTAAGTATTGTGGACCCTACCTCCACTTCTGTCTTAACCTTTATAGTATTTTTCAATTTGATGTTGGTTAGTTATACTATACACTTATCATATGCATGCAAAATAGCAAGTTCCTTAATTGTTGTTTTTCAATATTTGGATTTTTTTAATGTATTTTGTTTTACGAGCTTATTGAATTTTTATTCAAGGAATATTATTGTTATGTAGAGTTGACTTGTAATGGTACTTTTTTTGACGCTCTTTATAAAATAATTTAGTTAAGTAATTACGAAAAGGAGATCAAGGAAGTGAATCTAGAAAACATGACTAGGCAAGAGTTTGTTGCCATGTTAAGGAGGTATAAAATCAGCTTCAATGAAATTCTCTTCGAAATTACTATATGATCATCTATGTATATTATATACTATATATGGATATATTATATTATTATATATATCTATAACTTTGTTTAACCAAATTTTTTTTTTTGTTGAATGTTTCATATTTAGGAAGAGCAGTGGGTTTTCGAGGGGAGCTTCAATTTACAGAGGAGTCACAAGGTTTGATTTTGACATATTCTTGAGAAATCATTTATAATTATATTATTGCATGCATGCATGTAAATGATCATGATCATGATCATGCATGTATATATAACGCATGCAGGCATCATCAACATGGAAGATGGCAAGCTAGAATTGGAAGAGTTGCTGGAAATAAGGACTTGTATCTTGGCACATTTAGTATGTAACCATATCATATTTCTATTAAATACATAGTTAATTAAATAGCACTATATATATGTTATGTATAAATTTATTTTGTTAGATAGTATTAAATATGTTTATATATATATTGTGATGAATTAAGGCACGCAAGAAGAAGCAGCGGAAGCGTATGATATAGCAGCAATTAAATTCAGAGGCGCAAATGCTGTTACCAATTTTGATATAAACAGATACGACGTTAAAACAATATGTTTAAATTATTAAATTCTGCAATTATGTATCAATATGTTTTGTCATCATGGTTTATTATTATGTTGAGTTTTTTTTTTTTAAAACAATGTTCAACATTTCCATTAATATTAGTATAATTTTTTAGCTTTGACTAAGTAGGTCAAAGCATGCGCGCAAGGATATGTTTTTGAACTCTTTTTCTGTGCGTTACTAATTACTATACTAACTAAAACTTAGTTTAGATTCTTGTGGTAGATAATTAATTAATATATTCATTTTAAACCTTTGTCTTTCTACAAAGAAGACATGGCATATATTTTGCATGACCAACGAATATTTTCTAACTTATTTTGTATGGCCACATGCATACATTTGATGGCAAGACTATATATTATACACACATGTCCATGTGTGCTAACTGCTTTGAACGTATATTTATGATATAGAATGTGAATTTTAAAAAAAAATTAAATTTGCTTCCATAACTCACAGAGAAATAATTTCATTCCACTCTACGTGTCTCTTTCATCCCAGCACATTTTTTCAAGTTAAATTTCATTAATTTTTTTTAATAAAATATATATAAGTGAGAAAAGGTAAATGGATCTCGTGCCCTTAACTAGGGGTGGGCAAACGGGAATTCGAGACGGGATTTTTCGGGTTCGGAAATGGGACGGGAATTTCGTAACGTAAAAAATTGTCCCATTTTTGTCCCATTTTATATTTGGGACGGAACGGGAATGGAGCGGGACGGAACGAGAACGGGTCGGGAATTCCCAAATATCTAGACATTCATAATTCATTTGTTAAAATTTTACAATTGTGATTACTTATCAATTATCATGTTAAAATAATTTATATCACAGTTCTTATACGATGATAATTTTTGTATCAATGATATAAAAAATATATTTGGTCACACTTAATTAATAATTAAAGTTCATAAAATCTAAATTAATAAAATCCACCACAAAAGCCGCAGTCATATAATAAAACTCAAGTAAAAAGAAATGTCTAATAATAAAAAAATTTCAAAAATCAAACATGAAACAACTAAGTATCCACTGTCTCTTTGCATCATTCTTCGTTCCGAGATTGTTTTCCCATTTCTATACAAATTCATAAGAAAAAATAGTAGATGGATATAAGATAATATTAACAACAATATATTTTAAAATATGTTATATTTAAAAAAGCGACAGTAACTTTTTTGTTATCGAGTTTGGACTTATATTAATATTAACTAGGTTTAGTAATATAACTTAAATCTTAAATATTAGATTAAATAGATAAGTAAATTAGATGTGTTTATACTTTATTTATAACTTGTGTACACATAGAAAAAGGAAACAATATATATATATATATATATTTATATCACATCACATCATTAAAATTTATTTCGGGACTTCGGGTATTCCCGTCCCGTCCCGTCCCGGTCCCAAATGGGAATTAAACTTTTGTCCCATATCGGGACATTCATCCTATATGGGACGGGAATTTGGAAACGGGACGGATCGGAACGGGACGGGAATTATGCCCACCCCTACCCTTAACTTGACAAACCGCAAGGAAAATGAATCTCGTGTCCTTAGCTAAAAATTCGTTAAAATATCATCAAAAAAGTTTAGAAACTTAAAATACCATAGTTAAAGTTTCTTGGCCAAAAGTAGCATCACAAGTCTTTTCTCCTATATAAACATTAAAAAAAACTTTATAGACTAAGATACAATAAACAAAAACAAATATTTAAATTTTTTATGGGAGAATCACAAAACTACACTATTTGAATTACATTTCACAAAACTACACCATTTCAAAAATATTTCACAAAACTACACCTAAACACTCAAAATTAAATTCAAATAAACCCTACCCACGCAATCCTATCCCCTTAATACTATACCCTAAATATTAATTAGCGAACTCAAATGAAAATATTTTAATTTTGGTAATTTTTAAAAGGGTAAATCAAGCTTTTAAAATTTTGAAAGGGTGTAAATATGTGAAAATTTTAAATTATGTGTGGTTTTGTGAAGGAAAAGTTGAAAGGGTGTAGTTTTGTGAATTCCTCATTTTTTATTTTGGTACGATATTTTATGTTTAAGGTTTAGTTTTGAAGGTTTAGTTTTGAAGGTTTAGGATTTAGTTTTTATTGTTTAAAACTAATTTAAATTTTATGTTACTTTGATCCAAAACTTTTTGATAATTAAGAAAAAATTGTGATAATATGTTGAACCTTTTTTGTTGGTGTTTTTGGGAATTGCCCATCTAAATTTTTTTAAAAAAAAGAAAATTGTACACTTGTATTTAGGCACCATATATACAGAGATCCCCAAGTAAAATAATAACTAACGGTTTGATTGTTATTAGTTTTGATGAAAGTTATAGATTATCAAATTTGTCAAATGCACAAGGTCAAGAACTATCATTGTGTGTTTTAATATAGTATATATCTTTTTTTTGACAAAAGTGTTTTATTATCTTTCCAAGTTAACCAGAGTGTGAAAGAGGATTTTATGCATAAAGTCTCCTTATTGTATGGTTCTTTTTAGGGTTAATGTCATACATATCATGTAGAATAATTTCATTTTGGACCAATCTAAAACTTATGGACTTTTTGGGACTACTTAAAACCCCATGTGAGAGTCTGGTCCTAAAAAGTTAGCATAACTTTGTTTCTTCTTCTAAAGTTTGTATCTTCACACAAATTCAATCATTAAAACAAATCATAAATCACACTCTTTAATTGAAAAAGCTCACATAGAATGTAATACTCTTAACATGTTTTTTTTAAGAATTACAAGCAACACATAAACATAGAAAAACAAAGAATCCATTAAAACATGAACAATGTTGTTTTAGTCAACAAGTCACAAAGTCTTTGTTTGTTTTAGCCAGTTCCTCCAAGAACACCTTTAAGCTTCTTAACTGTTGTAGCGTCAAGGAAAGTAGTACCAACAACAAGTTCAGTAGGTAAATTGTTAGCAAACAGCGCGAAATCAAGAATCTGTAGACCAGGACTAGCACTATTGAATGTCACAACAGCAGAAGAAGAGGATTTTCCAGCATTGATCTGAAAATGAAGCAGCCCTTGTGGGAACACCATGACTTGTCCTGGCTTAAGTGTCTGGACAAAGACAGCATTCGCGGATGAGACAAACCCCGCGGTAATAGACCCAGTAAGTACATAGAGGACTTCAGAGGCACCAGGGTGAGTGTGCATTGGGATAACACCTTTAGGTGCTAAGTCTAGCCTAGCCGTTGAAAGGCCTAGACCGTTTAAACCCGGGAACTGAGCCACGAAACCTGGCGTGACAGCTGCGCTTATGATGTTTGTTGTGTTACCAGGAGTGCCTAAGCCAGAGAAGACAAAGTCTGTGGCTTTGACATGGATAGGACGGATACAAGGGTAACCAGCAGGGGTCTCAGCGCGCTTTAGGTTTGCGACACAGAAGTCTTGAACAGAGGCATTGGTTAGAGCAAAGAGAAGAGATAAGAGGAAGATAAGGTTCAACATTTTTGAAGTGTTTTTTGTTTTTTATAAAACTAACTCTTTGTGTTCTTTTCTCTGTGCTTCTATTTGAGTGTTTATATAGAGATAGTGGTGGATAAAAGTGTGTGGTGAGTAATCGAAAGACGGTGTTTTCACGGAGATAAGCTTTTGGAAAAATACCATTATAGAGGTAAAAGGACCACTCTTTTTAGATACAAACAAAACCCTTATTTTCTTTGCCTGCCTGTTCTTGCATCTTTAGATTTTAATGATGATGTAGACATTGATATATATTAATGATCATGAGAAGTTTTACGCGTTTTTCGCTAAAGAAAAGACCGATTGATTTGGATGGAGGCAACAAGTATTCATAGAAGATCATAGAGTAGACAAAAGAGTGAAAGATTAGTGATGACTTGAACCACAAGTTTCTTTCTCGTGTGAATGTAACTTGTGACTCAAGTAACTAGAAGGAGCGCTAATCAAGCCTATAAAACGTTTTGGTAGGTTAGAAAAAGAGTTAAGTGACAAGTTGGGTTTTAAAAGTTGACATAGAAAATACGAGGAGATGATTTGGATTTATCTATATATATTGTCTAGTGGACCAAATGTCACATGTGAAGAACCATTACAAGACATTATTTGACAGCAAGAAAGAAAACTTAACATAAGATGTTGACAAAAATACTTAAAAACGAAGCTTAAACAAAGATTCTTCACAAAGATCCTTTTTTGTTATCTTTGTAATTAATAAAATGTGCGGAGTGTAACAAAATGTACAACAATCATATCTTTTCTGTATGTGAAAAAGCTTTGTTTTTTGACTTTTTGTATGGTATATTTAATGGGCTACATGATTGAATATATGGCCCATTAGTTATGTTTTTTAAAAAATTGGACACACTTGGCCCATAAGTTAAATTTATATTTAGTTTTAAACCGAACTTAACCGGAAGATCCCAATTTTTAGTTTTGGCTTTGATATACTCAGAGTTCCAATACTCTTTAATACAAAATTTTAATATATGTCCCAATAATAATAGTTTAGAACTACTATTAGCTCCGTTCCAAAAAACATGTTGTTTTACGAGTTTTCACGCATATAAAAGAGTAATAAATTATTTGTATTTTCAATATAATAGCATTAAAAATAAATGCATATATTCAATTTCAACCAATATAACAAATGTTTCCAAAATATAATTGGTTAAAAAACATTAAATACTAATAAATTTTGATGGAAAATATAAAACAATATTTTTGTGAAACAAAATTATTCCCGTAAAACAACATGATTTTTGGAACTGAGAGAGTAGTAATTTTTGTGGTACAAATCGAATTCTAATTACTTTAAATAATTAAACAATTTTCAATATAAAGTCACACCTAAATAATACATTAAATATCTAATGTTATCCGACCAAAAATTACATCATTACCTGTAATAAACATGTCTAATAAAAAAGAAATAAACAATTAAGCAAATCTTATGGATCGAGTCGGGTCACAAAGTATCCACTTAAGATGTCTTGTACTGGCACACACATTTAATAACTCACGAAACTTTAGATGCACTGCAAGTACAAGCCAAAGATTTCATTTTAAAGATAAGAACATTTATATAATTATTTATAAGAATTTCCTCAAAATAGCATAAAAAATGTTTTTTGGACAAAAAAAAATATTACAAGTTTTTTTCTTCAAATATTATTAAAATGTTTTTTTTGACTAAAATACCATAAACACAAAAATCTAATTTAAGGTATAATTTCTTCAAATATTATTAAAATATTTTTTTTGACTAAAATACCATAAACACAAAAATCTAATTTAAGGTATAATATTGAAGGGGAATGGTGTAGTTTTGAGGGTTTCGTATTAATTTTAAAGATTTTAACTTAATTTTAAGTTTATGGTATTTTTTTGTCCAAAATTTTTTTTTTAATGGTATATAAAAAATTGATGATATTTTTGTTTTTTATGATATTTTTGTTTAAAAAACTATTTTTCGTATTTTTCGGAAATTGCCCATTATTTATTTATATATATATATATATATTTGTTACTGTAAAATCTCTCTGTCTAAGACTGTTTGTCTACAGAAGACAAGTAGATTCCCTTTTTATTTTTATTTTGCTTTTTCAGCATCCAATAATTGTCATATAATTTTCACGAGAAAATAAGATTCTTGTTTATTTCCCAAGAAAATCATATCTTGATTTTTCTCTCTCTCTGGCTCTCTGCTATCATCTTCTGTTTCCAAAGCTTGTTCTTTTCTGCTTTCAAGGTAAATAAAACATCAAGCTTTGCTTCAAGATTCAATAGATATGAATCTTTTTTTTGGTTTCTTGGTCTTAATTATTATTACGATTCTGTTTAAAATCAGTTTCTAATTTTTCTTCTTAATTGAGATTATATTCTCACTATAGAAGAAAATATCTCGAAACTAATTATAGAATAACTATTACTTCTTTTTTATATTTATATCTATATATAGATCTCTTTCATGAAAACATTGTTTGGTATTATGTCCGAAATTAATGTGTTTTGAGATTGAAATATAACTAAAAAAAAAACAGAATTAATCTCTTTTCTTTGTACTAATAAAAAATTGTGAATCTTATGTGAGATCAAGAAAGAAGAATAAACACTTTCAAAATGTTAGTTTCTTGCAATTTTCTTGCACTTGAAATTTTCATATTAATTTGTCTTAATACATATTTTAATCCCTCTTTTTTTGGTTATAATAATATTAGGAACAAGATGAATCAAGATTTGAGCATGGTTGAATCTGGATTAGGAGAAAGATTCAACATTGATGGTAAAGTTTTACAGAATTTTCAGAATAGGTTTGTTCAAGTACAAGACATTCTTGATCAAAACCGGATTTTAATAAACGAGATTAACCAAAACCATGAGTCCAAACAAGCTGATCACTTAGGCAGAAACGTTGGTTTGATAAGAGAGCTCAATAACAATATTAGGACAGTGTCTAGTCTCTATGGAGATTTGTCTCATTCTTTCGCGAGATCGGTCGATGTTTCGTCAGAAGGTGAATCTATTGGTAAGGCTAGTAATAATAACCAAAAGAGGTTTAGATCCGGGTAATTATAATGTGCGAAAATTATCGGTCTTTGTGTTAATGTAGATTCATTTGCTAATTTGAGTGTTTGAGTTTAAGTAATAATGACTTTGTTGTTAAAACATAATTGATATTAATATTTGTGTATTGCCTTGAGGGTCTTCAACAAAAATTGATATGTTTTTACTTTTTGTGTTAATGTATTTTGATTTTTGAGATGATTAAAAAAGAAGTTCATGTTTTGTTGCATTTTAGATAATTGAAATCCAAGTTTTGTTATTAGTTAATTTATTTGATTATGGGAAGTTAATTAGACTTCTTGACTAATAAAAAATCATCTTTATGCACTTCAAGAGATCGAATGAAACTCAATTAAAATAAGAAAAAAGAATAAAAACTAAAGTGTTAGTAGAATTAGATCTAACTAAAGAAAGCTATAAAAAGGAAAACAAAGATAATAATCCATGTTTGCTTTGTGTTTGCATGATCCTAAAAAGTCAAAAAGATAATAGAGACTTGTAGTTTTAACTTTGGTTAGGTAACTTTATTCCTTTGTTTTTTTTTTGGTTTTATTTATTTGGCTTTTAAACAAAGAGAATCCAAACAACTTTTTTGGTTTACTTCATGTATTGCAACTTTCTTTTTGTTCTAATCAATTTTTTCTTGCCCCACACCATCTCTTTTCTATTAACAAAATCCAATTGTTCAATCAAATTTCTTATGAATATTTTATGAAAACTTTAAAAGTGAAGAGATGTATAGAGTAATTAAGATCTTCATAATTTTAGAAGTCTTGGTGCAATCATCTTCTTGGGCTAATATTTTCTTTAGCTTTGTTAATCATCATATAGCTTCATTTCCACTAGGCCAAATATGTTTGGTTTTCAACATCTTAAAGAGTATGTATAGATGAAACTTATAGAAACATATATATATATATATATATATATAATACTTGAAATCAAGAAAAGTAGTACCACAAAATCATTTAAAGTCAAGACTCAATAGACAAACACTCACAATTATCAAAATTGTGAAATGGCAAAAGAGAGAAGTTGATTATAACCTCTTCATAAACAACAATTTCTCTAGACTAGCCTACTTTTTGAATATGTATCTTATATACACTACTCTAGCAAATGTTACAACTTCATGTTAGTATAGTTTATATGTAATCTTGGTTTATAAGGAAAGGGGAGTTTTTCGGTTAAGACTAAACCGAACCGAGTTTGTTAGTCAATGGAGAATAGCTAGCACACGCACTCTTTTGCTTTTATCATTTTATGAGATTTGTCTTATCATATACTCTCTTATAAATGCGATGTGCCTAAACTTTTTTTTCCCTGTCATTACGGAAAAATTAAATATTCCAACAAGAAAATTACAAATTGCCACCACTAAGAATATTTATGTATTTATAGAAATAAGTTCTGATTATCACAATGAAATAGATAATGGCTTTTCTTGCTGGATTAAAGACATTTTTTATATATTTTGTACAATTTTACGACATACATTATATTCGAGAACGTGTCAGAATGTCGAACATAAACTTTGATTAGTCACATAAACACGGCGACGTACATTATATCATCACTAGATTTTTTTATGTCCTATTGGGACAAGAATATTGTACGTAATAGCATACGACAATCTATGTGTGTCTTCCGGTGATTTAAAAAAATTTAGCTAAAAAAATGCTTGAGATTACGAGGCTTTTTTTCAAAAACACTATTATCAATTAAATAAATTATTTTAATCATTTTGTCTTTCTCTTTTTAATATTGGTCGCATTAAAAACCCGAGAAACCCATATGAAAACTTTTAAAAACTAGAAACGTAAATCCAATAACACAACTAAAATTATTACTAGTAAATTAGTAATGTTTGAACCATATAATATGTCTGAAAAACTTAAATTGAATTTAATAAATTTTGAATGAAATTGGAGCATTAATATTCGCTTTTCTCTAAGCCGTGTTGGATTGCACGTTAAATTAAAAGGAACAACCACGTTTGGTTAGTGTTAAACAAAACCGGTTTAAATCCAATGTGTTGTGGGTCCCTGTCACGTTTAATTTGACCGTTGGTGAATTAATCAATATTAAGGTTTTGAGTTTTGACCACGACATCAAACACGGCTTAGCTTAATCCACGTGGCATTTTCCCCCACAAATAGTGTAATAAGTTGAGGAATTCACAAATCTACACCCTTTCAACCCTTTCTTCACAAAACTACTCCTAATTTAATATTTTCACATATTTACACCCTTTCAAAATTTTAAAAGCTTGATTTAACCTTTAAAAAATTACCAAAATTAAAAAATTTTCATTTGGGTTCGCTAATTAGTGTTTAGGGTATAATATTAAAGGGGTAGGGTTGTTTGGATAGAGTTTATTTGGATTTAATTTTGAGTGTTTAGGTGTAGTTTTGTGAAGTATTTTGGAAATGGTGTAGTTTTGTGAAATGTAATTCAAATGGTGTAGTTTTGTGATTCTCCCTAATAAGTTTCGGTAATAGGTTTCCGAATTTACGAATTAAGAATTGAAAAGAGAAATATTTTGTATAATATAAAAAAGTGAAAAATGTGATTATCGGGAAATTAAAGAGCAAAACTCTAGAACGGTCTATAGAATCATAGTCGTGGACTAATCCATGTTTTTACTATTTTTTTAAACCAAAATAAACGTGAAAAGCTTATTTGAATTACATGTTGAAATTTAATATTATACAAACAAACAATTATAACACACTAGCCGTTAGTTCTCGTACGTATCTAAATTTAAAATCCATTTCTACGATTTTAATACTAATATTAAAAAAATCAAGAATACTAACTAGCACGTAAGTTATTATGTTGTACATTATTATATTGTCTAGTGACAGTCTTTATACTATTTAATTAGACACATACACACACTCATTATTTTGTTCGAAAATCAAAACCAAACAATTTAACGTAAACAATTCGTAGCTAAACGTAACAAAAATACAAATATAAACAACAAATATGAAACTTGTCCTTGTAAAAGTTTATATTTCTATAGATAGTTATAAAATATCTGGTTGGTTAGAAGAATGTAAAATATCAACGTTATTATTTAATTCATGTAAAATTAAATATATTCACAGACTTGTTATTTTCCCCAAGTCAGTATCACTTTTGAGTCATTAATATCTACTTACACAATCACATATGTGTATCATTCAAGTCGTCATTAATATATACCAACTATACCAATTTTGAGTTTTTGACTTTACTCGAGAAAAAAGAGTATACTACCAATTTGTCACGTAAATATAATTTATCCAAATTCTACCCTAATAATAAAAAATTGAATTTTACATAATTATATTTGTTACATCTTTGATCTACACACGGAATAAAATTCTCATTTTATAATTTGTTTATTTCATATGTGAAAATTACAGAATTACACCAATTGAATTACATTTCACAAAACTATACCATTTCAAAATAACTTCACAAAACTACACCTAAACACTAAAAATTAAATCCAAATAAACTCTACCCATACAATCTACCCCATTAATACTATACCCTAAACACTAATTAGCGAACTCAAATGAAAAGATTTTAATTTTAATAATTTTTTAAAAGATAAATCAAGCTTTTAAAAATTTGAAATGGTGTAAATATGTAAAAAAATTGAATTAAATAGAATTTTGTAAATGAAGAGAAAAAATTGTGTAATTTTGTGAATTCCTCATTTCGTATTCGTATAATAAGTCTAAACTAAACCTACCGACATGTCTCCAAATTTGTAAATATATGTGTTCTAGAATCATTTTATTCCGCTATTATATTGTTACTTTTAAATATTTAAATGCTCTTGGCATATTTAAATATTATTACGTCGAAGAGCATAGAAAAACATATAATGTTCTTACAAGAAGTGAAGAAGAGATAGTTAACAAAATATATAAGAGACTTAAAAACTAATTAATTATATAAATTTCATAAAAAATGAGTCTATTTATGGTTAGGATTGGTTCAACGACTTCATGAAAGTTTGGTTTTGTAAAAGAATAGATAAAGGTTGTGTGTAACGTCACTAGTCACTACCATCTCTCCTAATTTTCTGTATCAGATAAAATTTTTTCTTTTCATTAAATTAAAGACCTATAAATAATTTTCTGTATCAGTAAACTGTTTTTTCTTTTCGTAAAATCAAAGACTTATAAATACCTTTTTGTTTCTTTTTTCTTTGTCGGGACGAAACAAGAACTTTTATTCTTTTTTTCTTTTAAAAAAGGGTTTGTTTCTATAAAAACAAATTTGAAAGTGATATTTAAAAGAAACGTCTTTATAGTTATGGACTTTAACCAAATGTACTTTACGATTTTTAACGTATTTTTATAATGTTTTTTCCCCGTGATATTCATGAATTAAAATTGTATCTTTTTGTAAGCAATTAAAATAGTATCTTTTGTCAAAAATCAAAATGGGAGTATATATATATTTTGATAAAATATATATATTGAGTTTATAAATATATATATTGAGAACAGGTGAGGCCCATGTCTCGAACCTTCACGGTTTTTTTTATTGGGCTTCTTCCCAAAAAGCCTCATATTAATTGGGGTTGGACTCTCCTTATATATTAGGCATTACTCGTCTAAACTTCCAATGTGGGACTTAGTTTGTTATCCCAACAATATATTGAAATGATATATTTATTAGCAAAAGTTATTTTAAATTCATTAACAAATACATCAAATTTAAAAATGAGTCCATTGTAACTTTACTATTTTAAAAACATAAAAAACGAGTAAAGATCTAATGACTCTTTTTTATAAATGTTTTGCTAGTCAAGATCTAATGACTTAAGAATATTTTTTTCAATTTTGATATATAATTCATTTACTTTTGCTTCCGTATAAGGTATATTTTGATTTATGCTACATTTGATGAGGGTGAAATTAGTCTCTTTAACAAAATGGAAGGAATATAAAATGGGAAATTCACAAAACTACACCCTTTCAATCTTTTCTTCACAAAACTACTCATAATTTATTTTTTTTACAAAACACATTTTTTCAAAATTTTAAAAGCTTAATTTAGCCTTTTAAAAATTACCAAAATTAAAATATTTTCATTTGGGTTCGCTAATTAGTGTTTAGGGTATAATATTAAGGGGATGAGATTGTGTGAGTAAGATTTATTTGGATTTAATTTTGAGTGTTTATGTGTAGTTTTGTGAAGTATTTTGGAAATGGTGTAATTTTGTGAAATGTAATTTAAATGGTGTAGTTTTGTGATGCTCCCTAAAATAATCTACATTAAAAATCAAGTTTATTCTATAAATTAGAGAAACCCTTCATTTTTGATGAAAATTAAAAAACTAACACCAATCACACCTTCTGGTAAATCAAAAATGATGATAAAATTCAAATTAGAATAAAATCATTTAAACGCGCTTTAATTACTTTATTTCCTTCTTTAAATTAACAGCTGCCTTATATCATCAGATTTTATATTAATTAATTCTTTTACTTGCATAACTCTCACAAGTTTATTAATTTATTAATTTTTGTATGTAATGGCATACGTATGTATATTGATAATAACGTATCTACCAATTAGACTATTTATATAAAAAAGATTAATACAAAAATAGTCGTAAATTGAACCTAATTAATTAACATTTTACTTAATGAGAGAGAGAGAGAGAGAGAGAAGACGAAGCAGACCTTGCACTGATTCAGATTTGGAAGTGAATTTCAGACAAAAAATTACAAAATCTCTGTCTTTTCTCTCTAAAACCCTTTTTCTTTCATTTTTTTTTAAAATTCTCCTGAGAAAACAAGAGAAGAAAAAGACAGCAGGTAGAGAGAGAAAGAGGAGAGAGAGAGAGAAGAAAGCTTCAATTTTTATTTGATTTGAGCTATTTCTTTCTTCTTGATCTACCATTACCGACTAATTCTAAATAATCAAAAAGCTTGTTAATTAAAATGGGTTTATGTTAAAGTTTAATCAAAAAGAATCTAAAATCTCCATTGTTGATTTTTCTGGTATGTCTTCTTGATTCTGTTACTTCTCCGACAAATCTCCACTTAACCTGTCTGAAAAATTTCATCTTTGTTCTGTGTTTTTGTTACCCATTGTGCTTTAACTTGTTATAGAGTTTATCAAAGGATCTTTGTCCTTAAGCTCCCTTTTTTAAAAAACACCTGTCAAATTGCGTTTGCGTGTTGTTCATCATCACCACCTTCTGCTTTCATCTTTTATCTATCTGAAATTTTAAAAGAAACAGTTTTTAAGTCTTTTATCTTTGTACTAACAAGACAAATGTGTTTTGAAATAATTTTGTGTGTTTAGGTAAATTTTTTGTTTTTTGTTTTTTGTTTTCCTCCCTCTTGGTTTTGTAAAATTGATCATCTTTGATATTAAAGTTTTGATTTTTAGATTCAAGAAGAGCTTCAAATTAGATTGTTTTCATTTGGTTCTGAGTATGTTTTGACTAATTTTTGAATATATATATATATTTTTTTAAAAATATGTGAATTCTGTTTATAGCTTTCTCTGTGGTGTTTGTGTTGTTCTGTTTCATAAAGATCAAAACTTTGTATAAAAATTCTTATAATGTGTTTGATTCATATTTGTACAGAGAGTCATGGAGGAGCACTAATCTGATTCTTGAAGAGCTCTTGTGCTTTTGATCTTCTTGTTCTTTTAAAGTTTAATTTAGTCTTGAAAAGATTTGAGGAATGGCTAGAGGTAGAATAAGATCTAAGCTTAGACTAAGCCATCTTTACACATTTGGATGTCTTAGGCCTACCACACTTGAAAGTCAAGAAGACACACAACAAATACAAGGTCCTGGTTTTAGTCGAACCGTGTTCTGTAACCAGCCTCATTTGCACAAGAAGAAGCCGTTGAGATACCGATCTAACTACGTCTCTACGACTAGGTACAATCTGATAACTTTCTTCCCAAAGTCGTTGTACGAACAGTTCCACCGTGCTGCGAATCTCTACTTCTTGGTAGCTGCGATTCTATCGGTGTTTCCCCTCTCGCCTTTCAACAAGTGGAGCATGATTGCTCCTTTGGTCTTTGTTGTTGGTCTTAGTATGTTAAAAGAGGCTCTAGAAGATTGGCGTAGGTTTATGCAAGATGTGAAGATCAATGCGAGGAAAACATGTGTTCACAAGAGTGACGGTGTGTTTCGACAGAGGAAATGGAAGAAGATTAGTGTTGGAGACATTGTGAAAGTCGAGAAAGACGAGTTCTTCCCCGCTGATTTGCTTCTTTTGTCTTCGAGCTACGAAGATGGGATTTGCTATGTTGAGACTATGAACTTAGATGGTGAAACAAACTTGAAAGTGAAAAGATCTTTGGAAGTTTCATTGCCACTAGATGAAGATGAATCTTTCAAGAAGTTTACTGCGACGATAAGGTGTGAAGATCCAAACCCGAGTCTTTACACTTTTGTTGGCAATCTAGAGTATGATAGGCAGACATTTCCTCTTGATCCAAGTCAGATTCTCTTAAGAGACTCAAAGCTTAGGAACACAACTTATGTTTATGGAGTTGTTGTCTTCACAGGACATGATACTAAAGTTATGCAGAACTCGACAAAATCGCCTTCAAAGAGAAGCAGAATCGAAAGGACAATGGACTACATCATCTACACACTTCTTGTCTTGCTTATCTTGATATCTTGCATCAGCTCATCAGGGTTTGCTTGGGAGACAGAGTTTCACATGCATAAAATGTGGTATTTACGACCAGATGCACCCGAGGATATATCAAATCCGATAAGTCCTATCTACGCAGGCGTTGTCCATCTTATAACCGCTCTATTGCTTTACGGTTATTTGATTCCCATCTCTCTCTATGTTTCCATCGAAGTTGTTAAAGTATGGCAAGCAAGTTTCATCAACCAAGACTTGCACATGTATGATGATGAGAGCGGTGTTCCTGCACAAGCAAGGACATCTAATCTCAACGAAGAGCTTGGTCAGGTTCACACAATCTTATCCGACAAAACCGGGACTTTGACATGTAACCAGATGGATTTCTTGAAGTGCTCTATTGCCGGTACCTCCTATGGCGTGCGTTCTAGCGAAGTAGAGCTCGCTGCTGCTAAGCAAATGGCTGTGGATCTTGAAGAGCACGGAGAGATATCAAGTACTCCTCAGTCTCAAGCCAATGTGTATGGTACATGGGATAGTAGCCACACACAAGAGATCGAAGTGGAAAGTGGAGGAGATAGTAATTATAATGATCATAGAGCTCCTATAAAGGGGTTTGGTTTTGAGGATATGAGGCTTATGAATGGAAACTGGTTGAGAGAATCACAACCAGATGATATATTGCGGTTCTTCCGCATATTAGCTATTTGTCACACAGCTATCCCCGAGCTAGACGAGGAGACAGGCAAGTACACTTATGAAGCAGAGTCACCTGATGAAGCTTCCTTTCTTGTTGCTGCTAGAGAGTTTGGTTTTGAGTTCTGTAAGAGGACACAGTCTAGTGTCTTTATCCGTGAGAGGTTCTCTTCTTCAGGACAAATAATCGAAAGGTTAGTGTAGTAGAGAGGTTAATTTGTTTATCAGCTTATGCTATGTGTTTCCACACATCCTGAGTGAGTTTCATAAACATTTTTGCAGGGAGTATAAAGTTCTGAATTTGTTGGAATTCACGAGCAAAAGAAAGCGAATGTCAGTAATCGTACGCGATGAAGAAGGGCAGATTCTTCTACTATGCAAAGGAGCCGACAGGTTAGCATCAAAACCAAACATGTTTAAGCTATCTAACAAGCAATGTGTCACATTGTCCATATCAAGAAGCTTATATACTGTCTGTTTTTGTCCCCTCACGGTTAATATTTTTTCTTACAGCATCATCTTTGAACGTTTGGCGAAGAACGGGAAGACATACTTGGGACCTACCACACAACATTTAACTGAATATGGAGAAGCCGGGCTTCGTACACTCGCACTTGCTTACAGAAAGCTTGATGAGGAAGAGTATTCAGCTTGGAACTCTGAGTTTCTTAAGGCCAAAACTTCGATAGGAGCGGATAGAGACGTGCTGCTTGAGACGGGATCAGATATGATTGAGAAAGAACTTATCCTGATAGGCGCTACCGCTGTAGAGGACAAACTCCAGAAAGGGGTAATGCATTATTGCATAGACACACTAATAAGACCATATCTTATCTTGCTTATGTAATTAAAGTTCTTTTCTTTTTTTGAAATTTGATATAGGTGCCACAATGCATTGATAAACTTGCTCAAGCTGGCCTCAAGTTATGGGTTTTAACTGGTGACAAAATGGAAACAGCTATCAACATCGGGTTCGCGTGTAGTTTACTTCGGCAAGGCATGAGACAGATATGCATAACATCAATAAGTTCAGATGGAGGATCTCAAGATTCAGAAAGGGTAATGTCGAAAGATGGTTTATTGATGAAAGTAGTCACTGAAAGTTCCTTGAACTACGATTTTCGAAAGCTAAATTTGTATATATGATGTTGATGTTTCAGGTTGTGAAAGAGAACATCTTGAATCAACTTACTAAATCTATACAAATGGTGAAGCTAGAGAAAGATCCGCACGCTGCGTTTGCTCTGATCATTGACGGGAAAACTCTAACTTACGCGTTGGAGGATGATATGAAGTATCAATTCTTGGCTTTAGCAGTGGATTGCGCGTCAGTCATTTGCTGTCGTGTGTCTCCCAAGCAAAAGGCTTTGGTATATATATCTCACCTTCTCTTATCACATTCTTCCTTGACTATTCAGTTCATATGACAAGAATATTCTAAATATCTCTGATTTGTTTTTCGAAAGGTAACAAGATTGGTTAAAGAAGGAACCGGGAAAACTACATTGGCAATAGGTGATGGTGCAAATGATGTTGGTATGATTCAAGAAGCTGATATCGGTGTAGGAATTAGCGGTGTTGAAGGCATGCAGGTTCGGTTTCTTTCTCTCCACACCACACCACTTTCAAACAATGTTTCTTGTTTCTTGACTAGTAGAAAACCTTCTTACTTTTTGCAGGCTGTTATGGCTAGTGACTTTTCCATTGCTCAGTTCCGGTTTTTGGAACGGTTACTCGTTGTTCATGGACACTGGTGCTACAAAAGGATAGCTCAAATGGTAATAAATGGTTCTTGTTGCTATTTTGATTACACTGTACTTGTACTTTGTTTCTAATGTTATGTTGTTTTGTACATACAGATATGTTATTTCTTCTACAAAAACATAGCATTTGGTCTCACTCTCTTCTATTTTGAGGCATTCACCGGTTTTTCTGGCCAATCGGTGTACAATGACTACTACTTATTGCTCTTCAATGTTGTCCTAACTTCATTACCAGTGATTGCTCTTGGTGTCTTTGAACAAGATGTTTCTTCCGAAATCTGCTTACAAGTAAGCTTTCCTTAAAGAACTAAATCTTCGAAGAAGCTATTGCGAATCTAACATTTTCTTGCTTGTGCTTTGTGCGTAGTTCCCTGCATTATACCAACAAGGCACAAAGAACCTCTTCTTCGATTGGTCAAGAATACTCGGATGGATGTGTAATGGCGTCTACTCGTCTCTTGTAATATTCTTCCTCAACATAGGAATCATCTACTCTCAAGCATTTAGAGCCAATGGCCAAACAGCCGACATGGATGCTGTCGGAACAACAATGTTCACTTGCATAATATGGGCGGTTAATGTCCAAATCACGCTAACCATGTCTCATTTCACTTGGATCCAACACGTTTTGATTTGGGGAAGTATCGGTCTTTGGTATCTCTTTGTAGCTCTCTACGGTATGATGCCTCCGAGTCTCTCGGGGAACATATATAGGATTCTTGATGAGATTCTTGCGCCCGCGCCTATCTATTGGATGGCTACATTGCTTGTCACCGTAGCTACGGTTCTACCTTACGTCGCTCACGTTTCTTTTCAAAGATTCTTGAATCCGTTGGATCATCATATCATACAAGAGATCAAATACTACAAAAGAGATGTTGAAGATGATAGATTGTGGAGTAGAGAGGGCACAAAAGCACGAGAGAAGACCAAGATCGGTTTCACGGCTAGAGTAGACGCGAAAATAAGGCATCTAAGGTCGAAATTGAACAAGAAACAGTCTAATATTTCTCAGTTTTCAGGGCAAGATGCAATGTCACCTAGAACGTTGTAGCATTGTTGTTGTGTATAGGTTTTGGTGTGTCATTAATTTGATTGCATTAGACTTTGAAGAAAAGTCTTGATGCTGTTTTTTTTTGTTTGAGATTTTATAGAGATCGATGTAAAGAGTAGTATATGATGTTTTTTTTAACTTGTTGGGTTTTTACTATATTTTAACATCCTTTATTTTTGTAGGACAAAATGCAAAAAAGTAACAATGTACCATCCTTTTGTGTCTCTATTATTTTCGTTTTCTATTTATAAATTTGTAGAGAAACATATTATATAATTCGTTTTCCATTTATAAATTTGTAGAGAAACATATTATATAATTCGTTTTTCATTTATAAATTTGTATAAAATAATATTTTATTAAAAATACAATATACCATGTTATTAAAAAATCTTAGAAGTAATTTCTAGATTAAACATAATTAAGTATATTAACTTTTTATACCGAATTTTATGCTATAGATGCTTATAACTTCTAATTTCTATGACATGTATTCCATATAATATTTTATTACATATGAATTACCATACCATATATATTAAAAAAAATATGCCATGTATATTCTAAAATGCTACGAAAAAAAGGAATGTTAATTAACTAAAAAAATAAAATCGATACCAATAATTTGTGTATCTATGACATGACTTATGCTAGATCGAACTTATTTACCATTAGTAATCGTAGCGTGTTACCATAAACATGTGAAAATTAATACCATATATTCAAAATGTGGTATTGATTTATATTAAAATACAAAAAGGCATTTATTCAATGCAGCCTTTTAAAAAATGAAAAACGTATTACCAATAATGGCAAAACTTGATGCCAAATTTTATAAATCTTCTTAACAAAAGGAAACAAAATGTTACGAAAAAATAAAAAAGGAATGTTAATAACTAAAAAAATAAAATCGAAACCAATAGTTTGTGTATTTATGACATGACTTATGCTAGACTTACCTTATTTACCATTAGTAATCATGGTGTGTTACCATAAACATGAGACAATTGATACCTTATATTCAAAATATGGTATTGATTTATATTTTTTTTTGACAATCTTTTTTTTTGACAATGCAGATTTTTAAATAAGGAAAAACGTATTTCCAATATATAATGTCAAAACTTGATGCGAAATTTTATAAATCTTTACGAAAAAATAAAAAAAGAATGTTATTAACTAAAAAATACAAAAGTGACATTTATTCAATGTAGATTTTTAAACAAGAAAAAACGTATTACCAATAATGGCAAAACTTTATGCGAAATTTTATAAATCTTTACGAAAAAATAAAAAAGGAATGTTATTAATTAAAAAATACAAAAAGTGCATTTATTCAATGCATATTTTTAAACAAGGAAAAAGTATTACCAATAATGGCAAAACTTGATGCAAAATTTTATAAATCTTTACGAAAAAATAAAAAAGGAATGTTATTAATTAAAAAAATAAAATCGAGATGAAAAATTTGTATATTGTGTAATACTCTTGGTCACCAAATATAGAAAAACCCTAAATTTTAGCTATGTAATAAGTCACCTATATATATGATATCCTACTTATTCAATACCATCACAAACCCATTAACAACTACAACTCAACGATAAACTTCATAATAACAATAGCAGCTACCTTTGCACTCCTTCGTGATATGCGCACGTACAAGACACAATGGCGCATTCAAGTGAAAGTTCTCCATAGTTGGACGCAATACACTGCAAAGTCGGAAGAGACGCTAGAGATGGTTCTGTCCGATACAAGTGTAAGAATTACCACATTTATGTTTTGTGGTAACATATAATACGTATAAATGTTTTTCAACAGTTTTTAAAACATTATTTATTTTTTGCTCTATCATACAGGGATCAAAAATTCATGCATCCATAAAAAAAAAATTTGGTTTTGCGATATGCAAACCTAATCACTGAAAACGAATGGCGGTTTATTGAGGTTTTCAGCCTCACACATGCAACATGTATTTTTTTAGCTCAAGTGTAGTTTTGTGAAATGTAATTCAGATGGTTTAGTTTTATAATTCTCCCAAATTATAAATAGTTAAATTATAGATAAATACATTTATTTATTTTAAAAAACATAGACCCGTGGTGTGCCACGGGTTAAATCCTAGTAATAATAATATGGTTTATCAATATTGAGTGGTTAGCAAATAAAATGATTCCAAATATATTTATTTTTATTTTTTAGGGGGTTATATATAGGATATAGTTTCAAAAGATATAATTTTTATTTTTATGTTTTAGAGTTTAATTTTTGAGAGTTTTCAACTTAAAAACAAAAAAAAGTTGTGGTATTTTCGGCTAAAACTTAAAAATGTATTTTTGACAATTTCTCATATAATAAATTTAATTTAATTCATTTAATACAATATTATGGGCCGAAGTCTACCAAATATGCTTCAATATGGGCCCAAAAAATATATCGAACAACTCCTCTCAATAATTAATTAATTTCCCTTGAAAATAAATAAATAAGATAAATATAGTTTTTTTTTTTTGGCTTACCTTCTCTCTCTTGTGTGTGTCTATCTATCTCTTCCCTCTCGGGATATTTTCTCCGCCGCGTGTCGCTCTTTCGCCGTCGTCGTCGCTCTTTCGCCGTCGTCGTCGCTCTTTCTTCGCCGGATAGTCAATCGCGATCCACCGTCACTTCTCGATTCAATCCGTTTGATTCTCTTATCCTCTCTCTCTCTCTCTATTCATCTGATTTGGTTTTTTTTGGCGATAAGCTTAAGCTTCTCGTGGTTTCTAGTGATCGGATTCGAGTAAGCATTAGAGATAGTTTATAGTGTTCATAAGCTATTAAATCGATGGAACCAAGAGTAGGAAACAAGTTTAGGCTTGGGAGGAAGATCGGTAGTGGATCTTTTGGAGAGATCTATCTTGGTATATATGCTTCTTACTTGCTTCTTATTGAATCCAAATCTCTATCTCTCTGTGTGTATTTTAATGGATTTTATTGTGTTTTTTTGTAGGGACTAATATACAGACGAATGAAGAAGTTGCAATTAAACTTGTAAGTAGTGTTATTTATGAATGTTTTGTTTCTCAATTACCATTTTTGGTGTGTATTGAAGTAGATTGAATCATTGAAAGTATATAGGAATATAGTTTTGGGAATGTGTGGTCCTTTATTATGTTTGATTAGCTATATAAAGAATTGATTTTTTTCCCTTTAGGATAGTGGAATGAAATTGAAATATGTGATTTTTGGTGGCATATGTGTATGTTATTTTGCTTGCTCTTTCTTTAGCAAAACAATAAGATGTGAATATGTGGTTGCTTATACAGTCGTTAGTAGTTTAGCTTACTTCTATGTCTCCTTCGGTTTGATTTTTATGCCTCTATTTTGTGCTCAATTCAATTGAATTATCGGTTGTTGGTGGTGAGAAATCTCTCTGTGTAGTTTAAATATGGTTTCAGCCTGATTTTTCTTCGTAAGAACTGAAGAGCTATTATTGATTCTTGGGAGATAGTGTAGTTAATGTTGTATAAGCTCTTAGAGTCCACACAACAACATTACCTGCAACTTGTGTGGGCCCAAACCTGTTTAAAAGTTTGAGAAGTTTGTTGTGGCCTACAAAAATAGAGAATTAGAGGCTGACAGCTACCATGTTATTTGTATCGAAGCGTTGTCGTCTGTTATAGATGTGTTTCTTCTGTTACTTGTTTGATTGTACTGATTTTGATCGGTCAAGTATGTTAAATCAGATCATGTTCTTTGACTCTTTGTTTACATATTTCTTTGTTGTTTCTGAAATGTGAGATATCTATCTTGGTTTGTTTGTTGTATGTATATCTTCTGACTGTATTTTTTTGGTTTTATCAGGAAAATGTGAAAACTAAGCATCCTCAGTTGCTGTATGAATCAAAATTGTATAAAGTATTACAAGGAGGAAGTAAGGGCTTAGTTCTTTACTTGTTTTGATTTTGTAGTTTTTGATGTGTTCTTTCTTATCCAAGACTAAGAGAGGTTGCTGTTTTTTCCTTGATTTTAGCCGGTGTTCCAAACGTTAAATGGTATGGTGTTGAAGGGGACTATAATGTCCTTGTGATAGACTTGTTGGGGCCTAGCCTTGAAGATCTATTCAATTTCTGTAGTAGGAAACTTTCACTAAAGACTGTGCTAATGCTTGCAGATCAAATGGTAGGATCCGTCTATTACCAGAAATTAGTTTTCCCATGCTGAATATGGGTATTGTCAATATATTTAGGATAATTTTTTTTTTCCGTATTGTCAGATCAACCGGGTCGAATTTGTCCATCAGAAGTCGTTTCTACATCGGGATATCAAGCCTGACAATTTTCTGATGGGTCTCGGGAGACGCGCAAATCAGGTAGTTGTTGACAAGGGTTGTTATTAGAATTTGGTTTATTCTCCTCAATTATGTGCTTAACAAAGTGTTTGCTGAACACAGGTATATGTCATCGACTTTGGTCTGGCAAAGAAGTTTAGAGACTCAAATCATCAGCATATTCCATATAGGTTGGCCACAGCTCTGTGATTTTCCTTGTGGAGCCTTTGCTTCTTTTATTTATATCCACACAGTATTAGACTAGAGATGCTGGACTATAACTATAGGGTTTAATCCTGAAATCTTGTGTATCACAGGGAAAACAAAAACTTGACTGGAACTGCTAGATACGCCAGCATGAATACTCACCTTGGCATTGGTATGCTATTCATTTAGTTCTTTTTTTTTTGTCAACGCTATTCATTTAGTTTTTAACTTTCTAATCATTATTTAAAAACGTAATTCTGAATAGCAGTTTTTAATTTACTTACAGAACAAAGCCGTAGAGATGATTTGGAATCACTTGGATTCGTTCTCATGTATTTCTTAAAAGGAAGGTAAGTACCTCTCTTGCCTTCCATGTTGGCATGTTGCTATTGGTTCTGTATAGGGTGGTCTTTGACTTATCCAATGAATTGCAGTCTTCCTTGGCAAGGACTTAAAGCTGGTAATAAAAAGCAAAAGTATGAGAAAATCAGTGAAAAGAAAGTATCGACATCTATCGAGGTAAGAATAATCTCCCAATGCATGTGTTTGTGATACTTATGGTCTAATACTGATTCTAGATTATATTCTTCTTTTAGTCTTTATGCAGAGGATATCCATCCGAATTCGCGTCTTATTTCCATTATTGCCGTTCCCTGAAATTCGACGACAAGCCAGACTACGCCTACCTAAAACGGCTTTTCCGTGACTTGTTTATTCGTGAAGGTCTAGTGCTCTCATAACTTTATGTTAATTTCTAGTCTTTTGTTTATTCTTGAATTTGCGTCATCTTCTGCCTTATATTATAGGCTTTCAGTTTGATTATGTATTTGATTGGACGATCTTGAAGTATCAGCAATCACAGATTTCTACTCCACCTCCTCGTCACCATGTAAGAATCATGAGTTTTTTTTTACGGATCATATCTTTCGACTTAAACGCTACTGATACACATAGCTTTGTTCCAGGCTACTGGAGGTTGGCCTAGCTCTGGTCTCCCTCCTGCCGTAGCTAGTGCTGAGAGGCCATCAGGTTTGTTCCCGTCTAGATTGATCAGCTTAATTCTCTCTTCCTGTATTTTACAAGCCCTTTTAACTATGATCATATGTCTGACGGGAGACATGATTTTTGATTTGTTCTATGACTCCAGGTGGCGACGGAGCTAGACCTTCTGGCTTGTTATCAGGAAACGCTAGACGAAGTTCTGGACAGATTTTTAATCCAGGAAGCTTATCCAAACAAAAAGAACCAGTTTCAAGTGATCCCGCGATATCTAAAGATGTAGTGGTGAGTATACAAATCTCTCCCCCGAATATTAGAGGTATTTTTCATTAGATTCACGTGTGTGTAAATAGTTAACAGAGTTGTTTCTCGCTTGTGACAGTTATCTAGCTCTAGCTTTGTCCGCGCGACTGGATCATCAAGGCGTGCCGCTGTATCAACCAGCCGCGAGACTGCAGTTCCCGGAACTGATTCCGTGCCATCAAACCCTCGAATCATTGAAGCTGGATCAGGCTCCAACACGAAGATCTATGGTGGTCGAAGCTCTCCTATCGTATCATCAGAGAACAACAAGCTATCGTCTCCTTCGAGGGGGAACACTTCAACCATGAAGAACTACGAGTCCAATCTTAAAGGTATCGAGAGTCTTCATTTTTAGTCGCTACGGGCAAATGAATCATAACCCCCTGGCGACAAGTGTAAATTAAAAGAAACAAAGCAAAACCTCTCTTAGGATCTCTCTGTGTCTTTTCGTGCATTTGTGTTTTACAAAGAGAGAGACTTTACTTGTGCTTATAAGCACTCTCAGATAACAAAGATAAAAATGTGATTACAGAGAAACATAAACTCAAAAGAGGTTTTGAGACCAAAAGAGCCAAAGACTCGTTTGGTTTTTTTACTGTCTTTGTTGTGTTTTGTGTTGTTTGGTATTGGTAAGTGAAAATCTTTTGATGTGTACGTAAGCAATAATTGTACTGTTTTGTCTTAAAGAAGACATGACTCATGAGAGTTGCTTATGTCATGTTAAGTTTGTGTCCTGAAATGACATGAGACTTTCAATGTTTATCATAGCTTAATGATTCAGCCTAAGAATCATAACATTGAGTTTACATAACACAAATCTGGTGGATTAGTTAGCAGAAAGAAGCAATAACCAATAGAATAAAGATTGAGAAGTTTTGTTGTTAGGATCATCACCACAAACCATAAACAGCATTTGAACAAGTCTCCTTGAACCATTTAAAGCTCTTCCTCATAGTTCCTTTCACTTTACCTTCAACAGCATACACATTATAAGCAGCCACTCTCTTCTTCCTTTGAATCTCTGCCTCACACAAACTCTTTGACCCTTTCTTCACCTTATCATTGCTTCTCTTGGATTTGCTACTTATACTGTCTCTCACCATTGTTGGATTCTTGTGTGGACTATATGAAGTTGTTGTACTGTAAGATCTTGATACGTGTAGAAATAGAAATAGTTTTATAAAGATAATAGAAACTGATTATGATCGTAACCCGAGGATTTTGATCGGCTCCTCCCACTTGCCCTAACCCTTGATCAAGTTAAACTCTCGATAAACCTCTCCTCCCTCACTCACCATTATTATATATGCTTAGAAAGATAGAATAAAACTTAGTTTATTGGGCCTCGAAGCCCACTAATTATATCAATACTCCCGCCTTTCAAATCAACCTTGTCCTCAAGGTTGGAGTTTGAAAATTGTTTGGCAAGCACAACTTTGAACTCCTTAGAACGAACGTCTTTGTCTAGTTGTTTCTTTCCACCAACATCTTCATGCCTTTGTTGTTGCTTGTTGTGTTGTGTTGTCTGAATCCGCTCCAGCCCCGACCGATTTTGCTATCACTGATCCCAAGTGTATCCTCAAATTCATTCTCAAAATAGAGATAAAAGCTACCCCTCTGTTTGAGTTTTCTAGGCTTCCCATGCTTCACCAGAACATATGTCACTATGTCAAGCATCAAGACTAAGTTCCAATCAAAACTCTTAGAAACGAGCAACCTTGTTTCTCTCCTTTAAAACCTTTTTCCTTTGCGAAACTCGCAGCAGACCACGTTCCGCAACCCCAAGGACAATCACCATTGTTTTCACCTTCAAACTTCTTCTTGTGCTTATGTCGAAACTTGTGTTTAACTCTCTGTTTCCTCCACATTGTTCTCAGCCACATATCATCAAACAAATGGTGTGAAAGCAAGCAAATCATCAAATCCATCAAAAGACAATAGCTCAGCGTGTATACTTTCCCCCAATAAACCAAGCTTGTCCTCAAGCTTAAACCGAAGAAAGTGTTGTCAAAACCCTCTTTAAATCTCCACTTGTGCTTTACTTTGAGTCGCTTCATAGGCTGTAGAATATTGTCTCGGCTTATACTTGAGTATCCATGAATTCGGAACGCGTTTATGACGTCTCTTGCTTAGCCGATCCCTCCCAACATCACACAAACTTCTGAACTTCTTCGTGTGCTTATGTCTGAACATGTGTCCTTTGCAACTAGCCTTGTGCTTGTTCTTGTAGTTATATTTGGCCTGCCGTTTCTTCCGCTTCAACAAATATTTAGCCTTTGAGCATCTCAAACAAAAGCTTCTGTTGAGAACATGGAAAGAGTACCACACTTGGTAGTTTTGTCTCTTACAAAGCTTCATTACACTCATGTTTTGATTTTTAGACTTCATACACTCCCTCTCATGCTGCCTCTTTGTTCTCCCTTTCTTCTCTTTGTGAAACCTAAACCATCGTGTCCATGTTTTACAATTCCAATTCCTAGGCCTCTTCTTATGAGCTTGAAACAGTTTGATCCGGTTCAAACTCTTACATCTGTATTTGAGCCTAAACTTGTTGTAAATCATCTTCTTATTTGTAACTCTTTTTCTTAGAATAAACCTTTTATCAATCACTTTGTGGGTATGTGTCTTCATCTTGAGACATGTTTTCTTTTTGAGCTCACCATGTTGTTCCTCGTGGTTCATCTTTCTTTCTAGCGCAGTCACCAAAACCATATCTCCCTTGAGTTTAAAACCACACCCAGATCCAACCATCTCTGCCATGTCTCTCCATCTCTTCTTCTTTCTCTTCTTTTTGTTTCTTTTTGCTCTAATAGACATTTGATCAAACACTTGGTGGGCATAATTTTCATTGTCGCCATTAGCCGGATTTGGCTCAATGTGTTCCTCACACACAGATCCTACCACAAGTGTATCGACTCCTCGGGGCACAAGCAGATCTGCTTTAGCCGGATTTGTCTCCACGTTTTCATCAAGCTGACTTTGATCTTCATGTGAGGACAGCTTTTTCGAAGCAATGAGCGTAAGCTTCAACTGGTCAATTACTCGCCTGATCTCGGCCCAATCCCTGAGACGCTCTGCCTCTTTTCCGGTCCCAAACCTCGTCACTAATCCCGTTTTGATCTCTGACCACCTAGTGAACTCGTCATGCTGCTCAAACCACAATAGAGCCTCACCTTCCATGAATCCATAGGTAAAAGCCATCTTATTCTCTTCCGTGAATCCCTCGGCCATGAAATAAGCTTCGACCCAAGCGATCCACTTCTCTGGATCTTCATCCCCATAGAAGATCGGAACCTCCACATATCTGTCACCGTCTCCCATCGAATCGACTCGCTCTGATACCAATTTGATACGTGTAGAAATAGAAATAGTTTTATAAAGATAATAGAAGCCGATTATGATCGTAACTCGAGGATTTTGATCGGCTCCTCCCACCTGCCCTAACCCTTGATCAAGTTAAACTCTCGATAAACCTCTCCTCCCTCACTCACCATTATTATATATGCTTTAGAAAGATAGAATAAAACTTAGTTTATTGGGCCTCGAAGCCCACTAATTATATCAGATCTTTGCATCACTGGAGGCTGTTGGTTTGTTTTTGTTTGGTTTGGTGCTGTTTCTGCAACTGATTTTCCTCCATGGCTAAAGCAATGGTACTTGTTGCTGCTGCTGCTGCTGCTAATATCTTCTCTGCATGACTTGGATCTGAACATCTTCACTTAAAAACAGCTACAAGAAACTTTCTTTTTGTTTTTTGGAAAGGAAAAAAAGAAAGTTGCTTTTGTTTTTATCCCTAAACTCCTTTCTGATCTTTGTCTCACTTTCAAACACCTTTGGCATATATATAGAGGGAAGTTCAAGTATATAATATTTCATTATTTTACCACAGTAACTAGTAAAGTTTCCTATGCTGACACTTTTCACCCACAAGATTCACTGGTTAACTTCTGCTTGCCTCTGCTAGGAATGGGGAGAACTGTAACATCATACATATGAATCAAAATCATGGTTTTGTGTTTTGTAAGAACATATAACATGTGTCTAAGACTAATAAAGCTTTATACTGCCATTTTTCAAGTGACTACCCTGTGATTATGTTACCGACAAAACTTGAACTTCATACTTTCTTCCAAGGAACCAAAAACAGCAGACAACAGTCCTGCAGATATGGCAAATCAAAATAACGATTCAGCTGTCTCAACATATGTAAATCTTACAACAAAAGTATAGAGAAGTGACTAACCTGAGAGGGGACTATCTTTCTGCTGTAATGATCCTTTTATAAGTAATGATCCTGGCATTTGTTGAAACACCTGTAACATAAATTTCTTCATCACACACTAATCGATAAAGGCAAAGGCAGTCATTACCGATATATATATTTTAAATCAAATCGAAACAAACCAAGATGCGGAAAGATATGTTATCTTGAGAGACTTGCAAGCTGGAGCTATCCGGTGACTGTTTTTCACATCCATGGCTTCTTACACTATCCGCATTTCTAGTGCCATTCTTCGAGATTGTGTCGCACTGATCACTAGACGCAACAATCTGCATAACAATAGAAGGGAACTCCGTTGAGATTGAGATACATTAGAAACAAACAACATATGTATAGCACTTACGTCAACAGAAAACGTAGAAGAGTTTAATTTGCACGAGGCGCCGCTGCTCTTGAAGAATTCTTCTACTGCTTGCAGTACATCCGCGGCACTGTATTGTCGTCTAATGCCCTATAAACACACAAACTCTCCATGAAGAACGGCTCTACAGAAAGCTTACAACTTTTTTATATTGTAGCATAGAAAATATATGGCAAAAGTTAAAGAACAGTTACCTCAAGCATAAAAGAAGAAACGCTCTTCTTAGCTACAGAAGGAGGTGCTACAATCTTCCTAGCTATGGGCATGAATGACCAAGCGAGGCCCCAACGAGATGTTTGGCCTTGTACAAACTCGGTGGTCTTCACAATTGTTACACCCACTTCCCAAAGCTTAGATATCAGTAGTTTGAGGTTAGCCTTCTTTCCAAGCATTGAAGTGTACCATCTAATACAACACACATCACAGGCAAAAATGTAAAGTCTTACTGTCTTAGTGTATATAAACCAATGAATGTGAAAGATCAGACGGTTTTGTTTAGGTGAAGTTACCTGAATCTTTGCCTCAGTACAACACTATCTTCGATAATACGGGTAACAAAAGCTTGCTCACCACCATCACAAACCATCTCCTCACGAGTTCCACCGCAAGAAGTCTTCGGGTTAAGCCCTGCTTCCTCAAATGCCTCGAAAAACGGAGGATTGCACATACAGAAGTCGAAAGTTTCGCCTTCCTTGACAACACCGAGGAGTATGGCTGGTTCCATATAACCAGACTGAAACGTGGAGGAAAATGCGATTTCATCAGGTACCGTTACACTACCATGCTTCTCAATCTCTCTATTCTCAACTTTGTGGACAAAAGACTCAGAGGAACACTCTTGAACTATACTTAAGTCTCTATTCTCAACCTCGTGGACACGAGGCTCAGAGTAACACTCATGAACAACTTTAGAGTCTCTAATCTCAATCAAATCCGAAATATGCGGATTACTTTTAACATTCTTCTCTGCCCATTCTAGAGCTACACCAGTAACATCTACATACAAAAACATTTGTATTACAAATCAAGAATGTATCATCAACATAGATACAAACACACTATACTACAGAAGCTGAGTAGAGCAAACAAAACATTGGTATACACACACTTTAACATCAACATACTTCACTTTAACACACTATACTACAAAAACTTAGTAGAGCAGACAAAACACTGCCCTATACTTAACATCTACATACAACAACATTAACATACACATAAGAATGTATCAACAAAATAGAGCTAAACACACTATACTACAAAACAGAGTAGACCATAACAAAACCTGAGCCGACGAAACTCCAACCGAAAAGGGAAGCACCAAGGAGAGGATAAATACAATTAGCCCCTGTACCAATATCAAAGCCTCTAACTTTACTTACTCCAACACATCCAAAACACTTTAAAATCTCGGAGGACAAAAGATCATTGATCCAATGTATGTAATTAGATCTATTAGGCACCGTAGGACATAGCTGCCCATCAGGAATCCACCTAACACAAACAAAACAAAAACACCACATAATGTGTTAACAAAGTAACAAACAACAAAGTCTTAAGGGGAAATTCAAAAATCAGACCAGTTAACACCATGGTCGTGTAAGAGAAGGACACGAGTGAGCTCACGCGTGGCGTTGTAATCCGTCCAGTCTATACGTGGCCGCGAGCCGGAGAAGGAGACAAAGGGCTTGAAAGATGGGTATAGAGAAGCTAAATTGGAGAAATCAGGTGGGTTATCTGTGTATCTGTTACTTGGGTTTATTGTGGAGCCAGGTTCTGGTCTTGCTCTCTTCTTCTTGTTCTTCTTCATTGTGTGTGAAGAAACTGAGAAAGGCGACTCCTTTTACGCAAACTTGTATGAGAGATTGAAACGCTGCCGTTTAGCAGAGACGAGACTTGTGTTTTTTTTTTGCCGTTATGTAAATAAACATAAGTATCTTCTTTCCCCGATCCGTCCTTTAAGCTTTTGTATATTATGATTTTTACCTCTTTGTTCTTTTAAGCTTAGTTTGGGTCCAAAACTTAATTGAATCAGCATAAAAAGCTAATAATTATTTTTGCTTTTTTTTCAATAACATTATATTTTTTTTTTGTCAATAAGTTGTGCAAACGAAAGTGTATTTGTCTAGTGGTTAAAAATTTATAGGTCATTTTTAGTTAATAAAAATCGTAAATATATAAAGTTTTTTTTTTAATTTAAGGTTAGTATGGTTGCGGTGAACAAACCGAACTAAATTAAAAATAGATTATACCGTTTTATTTTTAGGACGGACAATAAACCGAGACGAACCAAATACATACAAAATTTGAAGATAAATTATAAGCGGACTTAATCCGCGCCGCATCCATTCACAACTTGAAATGAAACACCCATCTTATTATATAAAAGAGAGCGCGTAAAATTATAACTCACTAGATCGTGACACGTGTCACATTTAATTTAGATCGTGACATTTGTCATTTTTAAAATAAGTAATCTTCTTAAAAAAAAGGAATAAAAGAAGAATGAATAATGGAAAACTTATTATATAAAAGAGAGCGCGTAAAATTATAACTCACTAGATCGTGACACGTGTCACATTTAATTTAGATCGTGACATTTGTCATTTTTAATAAGTAATCTTCTTAAAAAAGAAGGAATAAAAGAGGAAGGAATAATGGAAAATTTAAAAAATGGAAAATTTAAATAATGAAAAATGGAAAATTTAAATAATTTTAAAAGAAAAAAAGAAGGAAAAAACCTTAAAAATGAAATTTAATAAATAAAACTCATTATTTTTAGAAAGGAGAAAAAAAGAAACTAATCAATCTCTAATTAGTTTTGTATATAAAAAGGCAACTAAAACACATTACTCTAATTCGTTTAAAAAAATAATCATTCGTCGTGATTACGCGAGGATCCGCGTCAACCGGGAATCTTATTATATAAAAGGGAGCGCGTTTAACGTGAGCACGACACGTATGCAAAATTATAACTCAACATATTGTAACATTTGTAATGGTTAGTTGAGATCGTGATATGTGTATTAAATTTGATAACTATACATTTTATAAAATGGAAACTTAACAATATTGAGAAAAAACAGAAATAAGGAAAATAATCAAAAATAAAAAACTTGACATTAATTATCAAATAATTAAATATAAAATAATCACAAATAAGGAAAATAACATAGAAAAAGAAAAATTTAACAATATTTTTAAAAATGATCAATAAAAACAAAATAATTAGAAATAAGAAAAAATAAAAACGTAAAATTACTTGAAAAATAAAGAAAATATCTATGATAACTTATTTGTTATCTTCATGGATCCACTATCTAATTATTAATTTAAAATATTTTTTCATGTAATAACAAAAGCAATGTGATAAAACAAAAAATATATTATTTTATTTCTTAATTGTTGGAAAAAGTAAAAATCAATTATTTACTATTACCTAATATGTTGTTGTGTATCTTTTATATTATTTGTTAATAAAATAACGGGTATAATATTAGTTTCCGTTTAAATCTAACTATAACTATACAAATTTAATAAAATTATTAATTATAATTATAAAATGTTTTTATGTAATTTATCCGCGTATTACGCTGGATTTCATCTAGTAAATTATAAATATCTTTATATAAAATAAAAATATTAAATTCTACAATATTTCTTATTGTTCACAATTGGGATTAATGGATTGCTAGAAGATTGAAAGTTCAAAAGTAAAAAGGGTTAATTTTATTTAAAGGAAACTTTTGGGGTCAAACTAGAAAATTACCAAACACTAATTGGGCTTAATAGAAAAATAAAAACATAATAGGGTCAAATTAAAATATTAAAAAAACCCGAATATGAATCGAATCTGACCTTTTCTCTCTCTCTCTCTGCTTCTTCTTTTCCCTTTCCATTGAAACCATCAAATCCCTAAACCTAAACACTTCTCTTCTTCTTCTTCTTCTTCTTCTTCTTCTTCTTCGTCTTCTTCTTCAATGGCGGCGAATAACAGATCCGATAAAGGATCAGAAGAAAACACGCGACTATACAATCCATACCAAAACCACGAGATCCCAATCAAATCTCAATACCTTTACAAGCTCCCAACATCTCCCGAGTTTCTCTTCGCGGAGGAGTCTCTACGACAAAGACGCAAATGGGGAGAGAATCTTACTTTCTACACCGGCACCGGCTATCTCGGCGGATCCGTCGCCGGAGCTTCTATCGGAGTTTTCACTGGAGTCAAGAGCTTCGAATCCGGCGACACGACGAAGCTCAAAATCAACAGGATCTTGAACGCGTCTGGTCACGCGGGTCGCACGTGGGGGAACAGGATAGGTGTGATTGGGCTTGTTTACGCCGTGATCGAGAGTGGCGTATGCGATGCGATGGATAGAGACGATGTGTGGACGAGCGTGGTGGCTGGTTTGGGGACAGGAGCGGTTTGTAGGGCGGCGCGTGGGGTTAGATCTGCGGCGGTTGCTGGTGCTCTCGGTGGTTTAGCCGCCGGAGCAGTTGTTGCTGGTAAGCAGATTTTTAAACGGTATGTGCCCATTTGATAAAAAAAAGAGAGAGATTTTTGAATTTGATTTTGTTGTTGTTGGGAGAAAAATTTGAAATTTTTTTTGATTAGGAGAAAAAAGTGTTTGGATTTTGAATCATAAAGTTTGGAACTTTATGGTTATTTCTGTATGTTATTATGATAATTTGCAGATTACTTTGATGATGAATAACATTGCAAAAAAAAAACGTTTTGTATTTATACATTATATACTCTCATATATCCAATTGATAGTTTCTGATTAATTTTTAGTGTTTATGTTTTTGATTATGTTTCATGTTAATGTGTTGTATCATATATTATAGAATTTTAACAAAATTTCATCAAAGATTGTATACATAATCGTGTACTATAAGCTCTTATAATAGAAGACTTGTTAACACTTTATATGATACAAATTACAAGTAGTCTCTTCAAAGATTTAACTTACAAAGGAACAAAACTCATAAAGAAAAGACCAATCTATTTGGCCTTTGTAATGGTTACTATGTGATGAGTTTTGGAGGCGACTCCACAAAGTTTGGCTTATGATTTGATCTATGCCTAATTTTCCATGTCACAACGTCACCGTTTTGATCTACACAACAAATCAAATAGTGTTTTTGAGTTTTTGTCCGTGACAGCCACGTGGCTATGTAGAGAAACGAAATTATTGACAAAAACACGTTAAACATTTCCACACACAGACAAGTCAATTATATTGTGTGCATATTTGTGTCATTTATATTCAATTTGTTTATAAATTTTTCTTTTTCAAGATTTGATTTATTCATCTTATAAATTCTTACATAGGAGTGCGTATAGTGTCTACGCGTCAAGGATGTTGCGAATATACAGTTTATATTATTTAGTATTTGAAATCACAACACATGGTCATAATTATATATTTTGTTTTGTGCAATAGATCGTGAATTGCATTTTACAAACTAATCATTTGAATTGTATTTTACAAAATATATCATTTTATAGTTAATTTTTAAAATTACACATAAAAATTCTAAATTAAATTTAAATAAACCTTATCAAAACAATCATATCCCTGTAAACACTTATTAGCGAATCCAAATATTTTTTTTTAATTTTGATAATTTTTTAAATGATAAAATCGTTTAAAATTTTTAAAAAGTGTAAATATATAAAAATGTTGATTAGGTGTAATTTTGTGAAAAAGAATTAAAATGGTGTAACTGTGTGAATTATTTTTTAAAAAAGTTTTAAAAGGGAAATAAATTAGATAATAACAGGTGTTGGATGATCGACAGGTGTTGCTTGAGACGACCTTAAAAAAACAAACCTATAAAAAAGAAAATGACAAAAAGTGGCAATAATATTAAAAAGTTTGTATACGTGTCTCTTCTACAATCCTTTTTGTAATAAATACTCCTTTTATTATGTTTTTCCTTTTTTATTATTAATTACGAAACAACACAGAGAAAAAAGCATACACACAATATTCCTCCCTTCTCTCTCTCTCTCTCTCTGTTCGCTGATGATACAGAGCTTCTCTCTCTAAAGCAAAGCTCGAGCGAGAAAGCTCGTAATAAGATTCAACGGGTAAGTTCTCTTTTTGTATTTCCTAATTAAAAATGTTTTCTTTTGATCAGAAGATTCATAGCTACGAATCTCTCTTCTTCTTCTTCTTCATGTTGTTTTGTGGCTGCTTGTGTAATTAGTTTCTTAAGATCAAAGTTTAACTCTTTTTGTGTGTTTATTCTTTCTATATCTGGGTTTTGATTTAGTTTCTTTAACAATCTCTCTCAATAGGCTAAAGTGAAGATCCACACAGATCTGTTCATCTCTGTACACTTGATTCAACCTCTATGTGTGTTTAAAGTATGCTAAGCAAAGCTCATGACACAAGAGGCATTAGTGTAGCTTAAGAATACTCTCTAATGGAGGAGGATTTCATTTAGATGATGAAACCATTACTTAGAGAAGATGAAGAGCTATTGAATAATGTTTCCTGACTACATCTTTTTGAAAACATCTTTTAAGTATTTGAAGTAGTAGGAGCAAAAGGGTACTTTTTGATTGTCTCCTTGTGTTGTGTGGGGAATCTCATGGAAGAGACGACTCCAGCAGTTGCAGTGCCTCTTAGCTTAGCTAACTCTATATGTGACTCATCTCCTGTAGAGATCACTAAGCTCAAGAACGTTACCGATGCTGCTGAATTGTTACCTGATCCATCTAATCTTAGCTTTTGCAATGGAAAGGCTGATTATACCATGAAAGATGTCTCGGAGCCGGAAGAAGTAGGTTCAGGAGGTGGTGAACCGGTTTCGTTTACAACTTTATCCGAAAGGAGAAGCGGGTTTTCTTGTGATGGAACAAATGTGGAAGAAGAAGAAGAAGAAGAGGTGTTATCTGTTGTGGAGGATAACAATGATGTCATAAGTGAGGGCTTATTAGTTGTCGATGCTGGCTCTGAGTTAAGCTTGTCTGATAACGGGCGAGTTCCCACAGCGCAAGTTCTTATCGCGGGTGTGAATCAGGATACAAATGTAGAAGATGGTTCAGGCGTAACAGCTTCAGAGGTAGTGATTCGGTTGCAAGGAGAAAATAATGATCATATAGCGAGAGGGAGAAGTGTTTATGAGCTGGATTGTATACCGCTTTGGGGCACGGTTTCTATTCAAGGTAATAGATCTGAGATGGAAGATGCTGTTGCTGTATTACCTCATTTTCTGAAGTTACCAATCAAAATGCTAATGGGGGATCATGAAGGTATGAGTCCAAGCCTCACACACCTCACGGGTCATTTCTTAGGTGTTTATGATGGTCATGGAGGCTATCAGGTATATACTATATTCACACTTATTCTAGATTCTTTAGTATTGGATTTTGTTTGAGATGTTATATTTTTGCATATATGATGGTTTGTAGGTTGCTGACTATTGCCGAGATAGGCTTCATCTTGCTTTAGCTGAAGAAATCGAACGGATAAAGGACGAGTTATGCAAGAGGAACACAGGAGAAGGTAGGCAGGTTCAATGGGAGAAAGTCTTCACTAGTTGTTTTCTAACCGTTGATGGTGAGATTAGTGGAAAAATCGGCAGACCCGCTGTTGGTTCTTCTGATAGTGTTCTTGAAGTTGTTGCCTCTGCAACCGTAGGATCAACTGCCGTGGTTGCTTTGGTTTTCTCATCACATATAGTAGTTTCTAATTGTGGTGATTCACGGGCGGTTTTGTTTCGTAGCAAAGAAGCAATGCCCTTATCAGTAGATCACAAAGTATATAAGAGCTTCCTTTGCTTCCTTCTACCTAAAAATCTCGGCCAATCTAAAACTTACCGAGGTAAAAGTAGTTATTTTTACTTCTTGCAGCCAGATAGAGACGATGAATATGCAAGAATAGAACGTGCAGGAGGGAAAGTTATACAATGGCAAGGCGCGCGTGTTCTTGGTGTTCTCGCCATGTCTAGATCCATCGGTTAGTAATGCTTCTCAACGTTTTGCATTTTCTTGATGACCATCAATACATCTATGTATGAATGTCTTGAGTAACAAACCCATACTTTGAGAATGAATCTGCGGTCTTTTCAAGAAAAATTAGATCCTCGGCGTTTTTGTTGTCCTCCTCTTTGACCTATGCAGGTGACAGATACCTGAAGCCATACGTGATCCCAGAACCGGAAGTGACATTCATGCCTCGGTCAAGAGAAGACGATTGTCTGATACTAGCAAGTGACGGTCTTTGGGATGTAATGAGTAACCAAGAAGTCTGCGAAATAGCGAGGAGACGGATCTTGATGTGGCACAAGAAACACGGCGCACCTCCTCTAGCGGAGAGAGGCAAAGGAGCAGACCCGGCATGCCAAGCAGCGGCTGAGTATCTCTCCGTGCTTGCTCTTCGAAAAGGAAGCAAAGACAATGTATCCATCATTGTTGTTGACTTGAAAGCTCAAAGAAAGTTCAAGACCAGAACTTGAAGACTTATTATAAACACTTTATTTACTTTGGTAAGTTTCTTATTATAGTTTAGATCGTAATGGATCTAACTTGGACAAATATTTACATAATGATGCATAGCTAATCATAAGTAGATTACTTCTTATCATGGAACTTAGATTCCTATGTGTCTGAAGAAATGGGTAACGTTATGTCTTTTTTTGGGGTTATTAAAGTAGATTACTATGTCACATGAGCCATATATGTAATGATTACTTGAATGTCTTTTTTACTCAGCAGCTTTACATAGAACTAAACTGTGTATAACAAGCTTTATTTAAATTTGATATATATTGATTAAAAACAGTAAACAAACAACAACGTGGACGTGCCGGAGTGGTTATCGGGCATGACTAGAAATCATGTGGGCTTTGCCCGCGCAGGTTCGAATCCTGCCGTTCACGCTTATTTACTTTTTTATTCTCCTTAAACAGTGTGTCACGTGATGTGTCCGAAAGATCACGTGCCTCTTTATGGGATCCACGTCATCTCCTTCCTAAACCAAAATCTAAACGTATCTCCACCGTTGAAAGTAGAACCAAGAAATCGGTTAACTAAACTGGGGACAAACCAAACCGGTTTACAAATTAAACGGGCAGCCCTAGAAGAGAGTCGTCTTGCTCGCTAAAACAGTACTAAGGTTATATTCTCGTGCTCTCTTCTCTCTCTCGATTTTTTTGGATTTTTCCGGCGAAGGACACGTGTCTTTTCTCGGCGAGCGAGTTTCTTTCTTTATAGGATGATCCTTTCTCTGGTAAGATCCGATTCATCGAGATGTCGTTAGATTTAGATCCGTATGGTTCTTCTGTTGATCGTTTCGGATCCAAGTCGTGGTTTCACCGCCGCAAAATCCTCCGTCGTCTCTTTGTTTGATTTTAGGTTTTCGTTCTCCGGAGAATCCTCCTTCATGGAGATGTGTTTTCATTCTAGAGATCGCTTCGTTTTTGATTTCATAGGTTAGGTTAAAAAGTTGTATAGATAGAGAAGATCACACAAGTTTTCAAAAATTTGGCTAAGATGAATCTAAGTGTAGCTAAAGAAGAATCATCGGCACAAGAGATACATATACCTGCTGATATAAATTGGGAGATGCTTGATAAATCAAAGTTCTTTGTTTTAGGAGCAGCTTTGTTCTCTGGTGTATCTGGAGCTCTATACCCTGCAGTTTTGATGAAAACAAGGCAACAAGTGTGCTTTTCACAAGGCTCGTGTATCAAAGGAGCGTTTAAACTCGGGAAACACGAAGGTTTTTAAGAGGGTTATACAGAGGATTTGGGACATCTTTGATGGGTACTATCCCTGCTCGTGCCTTGTACATGACTGCTTTGGAGGTTACAAAGAGTAGCGTTGGTTCCGCGGCGATGAGGTTCGGTTTCACTGAAGGTAAAGCATCTGCTGTTGCTAACGCTGTTGGTGGGTTAAGCGCTGCGATGGCTGCGCAGATTGTTTGGACTCCTGTTGATGTTGTGAGCCAGAGGCTTATGGTTCAAGGAAGCAGGGGTCTTTTGAATGCGTCGAAATGTAATTATGTTAACGGGTTCGATGCTTTTAAGAAGATTGCTCGCGCTGATGGGCCTAAAGGGTTGTACAGAGGGTTTGGGATATCGATACTGACTTACGCCCCGTCTAATGCGGTTTGGTGGGCTTCTTACTCTGTTGCGCAGAGGATGGTTTGGGGTGGAGTCGGGTGTTATGTATGTAAAAAAGACGACAATACAACCACGATTAAACCGGACTCTAAAACGATAATGGCTGTTCAAGGAGTTAGCGCAGCGATCGCAGGGAGTGTTTCTGCTTTGATTACAATGCCGTTTGATACGATCAAGACGAGATTGCAAGTTCTCGATGGCGAAGATGGTAGTAAGGGGAAGCGTGGTGGACCGAGTATTGGACATACGGTGAGAAACTTAGTTAAGGAAGGTGGATGGACAGCTTGTTATAGAGGGTTAGGACCAAGATGTGCTTCAATGTCAATGTCTGCAACAACTATGATCACTACCTACGAGTTCTTAAAACGGCTTTCGAGTAAGAACCATGACGGGTTTTTATCTAAATCATAGTGGTAACAAACTGATACAAAACTCACATAGACAACATCCTGTTCTGTTCTTATGCTTTTTTCTTCTTTTTGTTTATACGGAATGTGTTAATTTCAGTTGTTTATAAATAAAATATGTTTATTTCCTCATTTGCTAGTTTAGGATCGGTTTACTATAACCGCTATACTAAACCGGTATGGTTAATGCGACATAAGAAGATGACTTGTATTGTAAGAATTTATAGGGCAAGTCTCTGTCTTACATATGAACAAGAACACACGACAAGATTTGATTTGGCAAAAATATGTTATAATTTAGTAATTGATGAGTCACTTATGAAAGTGATTTAGAGTATTGATTATGACTTTTATATATATTTCAAAAGTAAATTATCATCGTTGTTAGTAATTAAGGAACACAAGTTTGTGTATCTGTCAACATAATTTAATATTTCTTAAATAAGAAATAATTCATATAGACGGCTTTGATATTTTGAAGGAAAAAACATTCTTGAACGTGTTGAAGAAATGGTTATATTTTGAAGTATCATAAGTGTATCTTCTTACCGTTCCTGAGTTTTGAAATTTTTAGAATGGTCGCACTCTAAAGAAGAAAAATATGGGCCGATTTTACATTTTTTTTAAAAAAATGAGCCGCTTTTCATACTAATTTTTTTTTTTAAAGTTGGGCCGCAAGCACGTGCTTGTCCCGCTTGTGCTCAGGGCCGCGCAGTTACACACAAAATCTTTCAAATAAGAAACAATATTATATATATTGCGTTCTTCATTAAATTTTATCTCAAATAATTGTCAACTATATTGTAAAATATTTCAAAGAATCCGAATATGTCTCTTAACACAAATCAAAAGAGTGGAAACAGAATCTTTGTTCTTTCTTTATCACATTCATACAAAAAAAGATAATAAACAACCAACAATAGTGTTTTAAAGTAAAAGAAGATCTTGATCAATCTTGTTAAGTCTTAAGACAAACTTAGCAAACAAGCAAAAGAAACTAGTAGTAGTAGTAGTAGCAGTAGCCAAGGATGACTTCCCCTTTTTTGGTGGGAAAATGAACACATTCACCAAAGACCAAAATGGTCTCAGCTATGGACAGAGAAATGCTGCAAGTCCCCACCTCCATGCATGTCATTAGACTGACCATGAACAAGCACGGCTCGATTCGTCTGAGCTGTGAAACCTGAGAATTGAAATCCACTGTGTCCGAAGATACCGACATTGTTGGAAACAGATGTTATGTCTGAGCAAGAAGTGGCTGAGCCGCGGTCTTTGTTGACACGAGCTTCGAATCTTGACATGTTCGCCTTTCCATGTCCTTGTTCTCTAGCAGCAGCGGCGGCGGCGTGTTCGGTTTCTTGGAGAAGTTTCTTGGTGTTTAGGAATCTTCCACCGGATCCTCTTGGCCTTTTAAGAGCATGGACATGTCGAGATTCATGAAGATAAGGCTGTTACAATGAGAAAGCAAAGCAATCCTATAATGAGATGCTTTTGTTTGCGTTGAACAAAAAGGCGGAGATAAATGTAGATTCATACTTTACGGGCTTTGATTATTTTGTTCTGAGCTTCGAGCTTGGCACGTTGCTGCCTTCTCCTCATAATTGCGTGATATTGCTTCGCATTGACAAAGACCGGCTCATTTTCTGAGATTTCAACTGGTAAAGGAACACGACCAGGAACCATACCAACCATTCTTGGATTGCATGTCTGCAAAAGAGATTCAAGAAACTTGACATCTCATGGATGATTGAAACTAAAAGAACGAAACTACTTCATTGCAAAAAATAAAGTTAACAAACTAAATGCAAACATATAAGATGAAGAAAGTATATGAAAGAAAGGTTGTATAGTATTTTACCGGTGCATGTGGTAGATACATACCACCAAAATGTGGATCAGCGTAGTGAATAGAGAAACTAGTCTGCACCGTGTATGATAATAACATATCAATCCACCATCAAAACCTTGCAAATATTTCAAATAAAAGATACTTAGATACCTGCATAGGAGCAGAGTTAATATTTGCGAATCCTGTCATCGAGACTGTTTTAGAATGAGTCGCGAACCCTTTCCGCTGAGTTTCTTCATAACCTATACAAACATATAACAGAATCAGAGAGAGAGAGAGAGAGGATACAATGTATTATCTTGTAAATAACATGACAAGTGAATATATACTAACAATCTAATAAGCAATCAAGATTAAGTCGAAACATCAAGCAAAAGCATTTACTATTACAAGACATTCATAGAACAACAGAACGAAAACCCGATAATATTTACAACAAACCTGACTTTGCAGAGAAGGAGATTTGTTTGGTAAGACCATCATCTCCACTACTTGCAACTTCTGTATAAGATTGATCAGTGGAGTGAGACGAAGACGAATCACGGTCCTGAAAGCTTATTTGCTTTGTGATTTGCTTATGTTCATGAAGAGGTCTTGCATCAACTTTCAAGGTCAAAGATTCATTAGGAGCAACACACCATGAGATGCTAGTGTTAAGGTAAGGCAAAGTTGAATCTTTCTTGTTCATATGATGCATAGCTTTGTAACAAAGATGATGAATAAAAGACCTATACACAATATCAATTCAAAGATTTAGGCTTTTTATCAAGAAGATGTTGTAAAAGGTTAAAACACAGACACAAATAGATATAAAGAGATGTTGAAAGTTTCTAAATTTGATATAAACAAAGCCTGATTAGAATTCTTTTTTTCCGACCAAGATTTAAAGTTTGACTTTTTTGGTAAGAAAGGCGTTGACTTGAGAAGAGTTTTGAGCTTAAATCTCTAAAATCGGACGCTACAAGACAGATCTACCATTAAAATCGAACAAAGCAAAGAAGGAAAAAATCACAGAAACCATTGAACAGTGAAACACAGATAACAGATGAGGAGAGAGAGAGAGAGAGAAACCTTTATTGAGTATTCGATGGAGAAGAAAGACAGAGATTTATGTTTGCATGTCTTCTTGTCTTAACAAAAATCGTGTCTTTTTTTTGACACAGTGACTGTGATCGTGTTCGTGTTGTGATGAGACCAATGAACTTAGTTCTGCTTCTTCTTCTTCTTCTTCTTATTCTTCGTCTCTGTAGATTACTTTCTCTCTCTTACCTTACCTGTGAAACCACCATTATCGCCATGAGCAACACTACCACCTTCTCTTCTCTTTCTGGTTCAATATTTGTCTTTAAGTGCTTAATTATTCATTTTAATATCTTAATTAATTATTCACTTTACCCACAACACAAAGAATAAAAGGCTTTCTCTGCCTATCCCACTTTGTAGAATCAATCACCACAAAACGCATTAGACTTTTTCATTTATATTGTTAATCGGCTAATTAATTCATATTCCTTAATCATCTAAAACTAACCATTTAAGATTTATATTTTTATGTTGACCACTATAGTAAAATATCTACTTCCTCTGTTTCAATATGAAAAACGTTTGAGGAATTCACAAAACTACACCATTTTTTTATTTTTTTTATAAAACTCTACCTAATTCAATTTTTTCACATATTTACATCTTTCAAATTTTTAAAAACTTGATTTATCCTTTTAAAAATTACCAAAATTAAAAAAAATTTCATTTGGGTTCGCTAATTAGTGTTTAGAGTATAGTATTAAGGGTGTAGGATTGTGTGGATAGAGTTTATTTGGATTTAATTTTGAATGTTTAGGTGTAGTTTTGTGAATTAATTTTGAAATGATGTAGTTTTGTGAAATGTAATTCAAATGGTGTAGTTTTGTAATTCTCCCAAAATGTTTTAGAATTTTCACTATAGTTTAATTTATGCATAAATTTTTGTATAAACAATTTTATAAAACATTAGGTCACTAGTAATTCAAAAAATTCAATTGTTTTTATAAATATTTTTTGAAACTTATAATTATACAATAAATTTGCATAGATAATAGAGAAGATTCATCTTTTAAAAATACATAATAATTTTAAACGGAGAGAGTATAATTTAGCTTGATAAATTAATAATTTCCATGGACTACAATTGGCGTAGTAACATATCAATGGCAACATAAATCATTAGTCCAAAATTAAACTTACAAGTCAAGAGTATTTAGAAACTAACAATTCTTATCTTTACGAATCTATTTGTTTGCTTTTAATTACTTTATTAATAGATAGTTACATACTAACGTAAGATTTTTTAGAAAAAATCACAAATTAACAAGTTATTTAAAATAACTTTTATGACCTTATTTATTATTGCTATTATGATTGATAAAATATAAATGTTATAAATCATAAATGTATAAGTAATGACATAATAGGAAAATATGTGTCAATTATTCTAGAAAAACCTATATTTCAAAACAATTTTTTTCTACATTAAAAACGGAGGAAGCATGTATAATGTTGTATTTAGGTTTTTTGTCAAAAGTATGTTGTCTTTTCTAGTTTTTTAAATGTGTGACATGTCCTTAATTTCCCCTTAGGTTTATTCTATAGTCTTAGACTCTTAATTAAGAGTCCACTTAGCTCCTGATTCACACCATTCGTTGGAGAATAAACTTGCAAATTTTCTTTAAGAAAAAAAAACAATTTTCAAATGGGAATATGTAATATCACAAGGTATTAGAAATTTAGAAGACAAAAAGAGATATATACACCCATTTTCATATAATTTAAGGAAAGTGTAAGCATGAAAAATGAGATAAATGAATACAAATTACAGAATTATAGTAAAAAAAAGAAAATTGGTAAAATAGATACATTTTGAGACATAAATTTGTTAATTGGGTGATTTTTATTTTAATTTGCTAAAAGGTGATTTTCGCGTGTTAAATTAAAATTTTATCCTTAACTTCGAAATTGTCAAATCTCGTGAATGATTGTATGTGAATGATATTATGTGAATGATCGTTGTGAATGATGAATTGTCTCTGTGAATGTCAATGATCTATGTGAATGATAAATAATACATGTGAATGACGAATAATATTCGTAAATAATCCATGTGAATCGTGAATGATCTATGTGAATAAATTATGTGAATAAGAGTAAATTTGTCATTTTAAATACAAAAATCAAACAAAATTTCCTAAAATTTAATTAATACATCAAAATCACCCAATTGACAAATTATATTTTAAAATGTACCCAAAACACTAATTAAAAAAAACTTAGATTGGGCTCTTAATCAAGTAATCAAGTACCTAACCTTTTGGCAAAAGCTTTAGTGCAAGCCAAGCATAGTCATCCTTCCTTTATCCTTGGAACAACCCTACCACAATAATTGCTACTTATTCATGTTTTCAAAATTCATTTTTAAAATCCTATGTTTATGGACTATGATTTGATCCATAAGAACTTGGACACGTCGGTACTAAGTACTCATCACAATATAGGGACCAAAATCAAAAGTTGATTACCTTTTTAAGTACCAAAAATCAAAGGAGAATGAATAATAAGAGAGATTAGAAAATGATGTAATAAAAAAATAAAATAAAAAGAGAGATTAGAAAAGCTACTATAATTGATCTTTAACTAAACCGAGCTAAAAAAAATACTAAACGTGTTCCGGTTTAATATAAGATCCAAACCGGAACCAACACTAACCACAAAGAATTTGGTTTAGTTAGTCTCCGTGAATCATACGAATCCCACAAGCTATTATTTCGCCGCCGTGTGGTTGAAACTGAAGACGGCTCTCGAGTCGCAGCTCTTCGATTTTATCGGCGTTTATGCTCTTTGGAACGGAGATGATAACCACGTGATTGTGATTTTCCGTGACTTTCTCTTCTACTTCTTCAATCTCCGATTCATGATTCAGATTTGGTTTGAGGCTAATCCGAATCGATTCATCGTCTTCGCAGCTCAAATCGTAACTAAACGCTTGGAATCGGAGATTCACGGATCTCTCGGAAGATATCATGATACATGCGGCGAATCCAAGAACTCTTGATCTAGATCTAATCGGAGGTAACCTTATCTTCGTAGATTTTCCCGATGATCGGTTTTCGAAATGTATAGGCATTGTAGCTCCAGGTATGCAAAGGAATCGTTGTGAAGCCTACGAGAGAGATAAAGCTTAATTCGATATCGTAACATAGGATTTTTTTCGAAAGAATATGTGTTAGCAGAAAGGTTCTTTTTTACCTCTTGGTTGGATTCGTTGTTGAGAAACTGTGTGATTAGATGATTGTTTTGTTGTAGATTGAAGCAATGGCTGAGATCGAGGTGTTTGATTGAATGATTTGGGGGAAAGAAGACATTCTCGAGGGAATCGCAGCCGTGTGCGTAGAGATGCTTGATGCTCTGTGGAAGCTCTTCTATTATTTTGAGTTTCTTGCAGTTGTTGAGGCAGAGAGTTCCCAAAGATATAAGATGTCTGATGCTCCCAGGTATTAACTCAAAGTTGTGTCTGCTTAGGTCCAAGTGTAATAAATTTGTATAGTGGCTAAGCTGATCTGACAATGATTGAACATTCCTGTAGTTGTTAATCTCAAGCTCTAGCAGAGAGTTAAGGCCTATTTCTTGAGCTGTATGGGATAGTATTAGTCGTGATCCGAGGTTGTTACAGCCTGAGATATTGAGCGTCTGCAGATCAGTCAGCTTTGGAAGTACCTCGAGTTTGTTGCAGTTAGAAAGGTTAAGATATTTCAACTTAGAAGATAGGTTCTTCGTAGATGCGGGTAGATTCTTGATATCATTTTCGCTAAGATCCAGTTTCTCCAGCGACTGCAATAGGCCAATGTCTTCTGGGATTTTAGAGATGTTCAAGTTGATTAGATTCAATTCTGCCAAGCAAGGGAATCCCGAGAAGCTACTGCAAACAAAAGGGACACCACCATCCTCAGTGTAGCTAAACCGCTTGATGCTGAGAGATTTAAAATCATAGAAGCTTGAGATGAACGGAAACCTTTCCTTTGGCATCACCATTAATTCATCAGGTATTTGTTGCTCGCAAATAAAAGTGAGATGCTCTGCCTTTCCCTTTAGATGCCACAGCCCAATGTGTATTTTCCCTTCTATGGATAGGTTTGCAAGAGAAGTTATTTTCTGTATTGCTCCGGGAAGCTTCAGTATCATTTGCCGGCGTCGCCTGAGCCCACGTTCTGGAAGGTCAGTCTTTTCAGATAGATGGATCTGAAGATTCGTTAAGCCATCACATTGGGAGAAATCCAGTTTTCGAAGGTAAGATAAACTACAAATGGACTCAGGAATTTGCGTCAGTCTTGTACAACCTTTCGCGATCAGCTCCTCAAGTAGTGTGGCCCTCGCAAGATTTGGAATTACGGTCAGATTCTTAGAGCCAGTGACATCTAGTCTCCTTAATTGACTGAGGCCCTGAATATAAGGAAACCACACAAGCCAGAGCTACTTAATTAGAGAATTTGACACCTTTAAGTTTAAGCCAGACTCTACACTAAAATGTTACTAAAGCTTACCAGGATTCCATCCCAAAGTCGCACGAGATTGCTGTTGCGGAGATTGAGTTCGACGAGACAATTGGGATAGTATTCAGGAGGCAAGGTGTTCATTGGATACGAATCCCAATGTAGCAACTTAAGTGTTTTGGGAAGTTTATCAGTGCCTGGAAGGAACTGCAACTTCGACGATGTATCATCCAAATGTGTGTAGGCCTTGAGAAATTTGAGATTGTTGATAGTGTTAAGAACGTTTCCATCAATAGACACCATGGAAAGTAACTCACACATGTGTAGTTTCATACCTTCAGTTGTTGTTGGACCCTGAGGAGAGAATAACATGAGTCAATTAACAGGAAGGCAATAGAAGCACAGCCCGAAAACATCAAGATGAAGACAGTGATAAACGACGAATCCTACAGTGTTAGAATGCTTACTGTGTTGTTTTGCAGAACATAAACAATTTGCTCAGGCTCCCACATAATTCTTTGTCTCCAAGGAATGGACCTGGATTCTTGGCACACAATTTCTCTTGCCCCTTGTTCTACTAAGACATGCATAGTGATGCATCCATCAGGTGATATGTCGATAAGAGATTTCTTTTCTAAACCTTTTATCCTTATGTCACCATCTTCTATAAGAGCATTTACACGCTGGACATAATCTCCATTGAAAAGACATGCAAGGTGAAGGAACACAGCTTGATCTCTCTTATCTAAACTGTCATAGCTAGTTCTCAAAATATCCATGATACTTTGATGAGGAACTTTTTCAAGAATACCCAATGCCTTTTCCCACCCCTTTAGAGAGGTCATTCGTCGGAGATATGTGCCAAAAGCTTCAAGGGCTGAAGGAAGCCCTTGAGCAAGCCGAGAAGCACGGAATGACAGTTGTTCGTAGGCGTCAGAAGGTGCATGTCCTCCTTCGAAAGCAACTTGTTTAAAGACTTGCATCGCATCATCAATACCCAAAAGACTTACATGATACTTCGACGCACATGAGTATAGAAAGCCTAAGTCTCGTGTTGTTATAATGATTCGGCTCCCTGGCCCAAACCAGCTAGTCTCTCTTGCTAGCGCACGCAGCTGGTTCACGCTGTCAACACCATCAAGGACAATGAAAACTCTGAGCTTCTTAAGCTTCGACTTGATAAGACTGCATCCTTGCTCTATGCCCCAGAAGGTCTCTTGTTTTTTGCCAAGGATACTGGAAAGCAACTTCTCCTGAAGTTGTGGGAGGCCTTCCTGTGCAGAAATGTTAACGTTTTCGATGAAACAATAGTGAGGAGCAAACTGAGGTGAGTATTCTTTGTAGAGACACTTGGCAATTGTGGTTTTGCCTATGCCTCCCATTCCCCAGATTCCAATCATTCGGACCTCATCAGTCGAGTCCATATCCAACTGCGAACTAATTTCTTCCATGTGGGCATCCATTCCAACAATATCGCTCAAGTCTATTGGGTGCATTGAGAACAACTCTCTTGCAATGTGCCCAACAATATCTTCAACCATCTTGGCCTCATCCTCACTAAACATAGATGTGAGATACGAAAAAAGGTAAAGAAATCATAAATTCAAGGTATCAAAGCATGTGTTTTTGCCTTGTCTAATTTAAAACTCTTTCTTTTACAATTCAGCTAGCTACATTTGTTATTTGAACTGTTGACGAATAGCTCTGTTTAAAGTTGATGTTCTTATATAGTTCTCATCTGGTAACTAATGATTTTCAGGTGAAAAATGCTGAGGGAAAGGGGAAAACTCACCAAGTTTTAGATTCCTTGCCTGATGTTCCTCCGACCTCATTGAGAGCTTCTCTCCATTTCTGAATTTTCGCCGCCATTGTCCTTTTTGTGCTGGAGAAAAATAGCATGAGTCTTGAACTTTCGTATCTTTCCAAGGAAAAGGTTCCTCTCTGGTCTCTAACGTCGGAAGGTTCAACATCGTAAAAGATGGGAATAGCAACAAGCAGCTTTTTCTTGTGAAGCTCCATGATCATTTGGAGCTCGTTCATACACCAAGTCGATGAAACGTAGTTGGCCGAGATAACTATGACCGCGAACTTGGAACCGTGTATAGCTTCCTTGATTTCTTCGGAAATGGATTCTCCCATTTCAATTGTTTTATCATCTTTAAAGATATCATCAATTCTCCTGTCGAGAAACGCTCTGTGCAAATGGCTGACAATGCCTCTGCGAGTATCGCTTCCCCTGAAGCTGAGGAACACATCGTACTGCTTCAAGATACGAGGTGAAACAGATGAATCCATAAAATTTTATTTTTCTTGCTAATCCCGCGATACGATGTTGATCTGTTCAGAAGAAAGAGAGACTTGGCTTTGAAGCTTCAAAGAGGAGCCACTTAGATATGATTTTTTGTTTTTTGTTTTTGATCATTTAGGAAAGCATGAAGATTATTAACTCAAGTCAACGTAATTCCACGTTGCAAATGGGCCCGACACGCTGGTAACTAATTTGAACTCTTCAAAGTTTATGACATATTAGTTTTAAATTGTATAGTTTTTGTAGGCTAGATGATGAATATAACTTAGATCATCAAATAATATGCTAACATTCCTATAATATTCCACCGAACCTGGTCAGCATTAACATCGTTTATTTGGCTTGGTCTGCATATAACGCCTGGCTTGCATTATTTATCATCAATTATTCTGAAGATATTAGATAATGAAATTGTTGTGGTTTAGTGTTAATATCAACAGTTACAACTAAATTTGAATTTTTTTTTCAGCTAATACACAAACATTTTGTGATATGGTGATTTAACGTGTCTGCATATTAGAGTACGTATAGAGGACTCAAGCTACAATATGGATGTATTTCCAAAAAAAAACTTTTGGGAAGATGCATATTGTTTGTTTGACTTGATAAGGTACCACATGTTCATTAATTAAGCAAATTGATTTTTATAAATACCCCAAGTCAAATACAATAACGTGCTAACTTAGCTGACTATGTCACATTCATAGTTTTCTACTTAGAAAAACTATATAGTATGTCTATTGTCTTGGATATTGGCGCTCCAAAATAATGTTTATATCGTAATCATTCATTCATTCATTCATGTGTAACATTATTCTAGAAAAATTACACTCCTTTTATTTAAAGAAAAATCCGATATTATTTGATGGAATATTTCCTACTGCATTATTTGTGGCTATACGACTTTTTGTTTTATTTCTTGATAATTTTTCAAGATGACTTTTAGTCTACTCGTATTTGAAATATATACAGAAGCAACAAAATCTTGGAGAGTTTCTTTTGAAAGAAAAAAAGACAGAAAACTAAAAGAAGCTTCCTTACAGGCCTAATCATGGTTAACGTGTTCTTGTCTTTCAGAGGGGCAGATTTGCGCAAAACTTTCATCAGTCACCTATCTGTTGCGTTAAAGAAACATGGCATCACAACTTTCACATCCCCTGAGCCATCTACCTTTGATCTTCGGAGTATCGTGAAATCAGAAATGGCGATCACGCTGATATCAAAGACCTACGACGACTCTTTGGAATGGTGGCTCGATGAAATGGCCAAGATTATAAAGTGTGAGAAGGTCGGGACTTTGAAAACGGTTCCTCTCTTCTTCCAAGTTGATCCTTCGATTGTGTTGAAATGGCTTGGCCGTACAGACAAACGAATGGATGCAACTCGTAGGGAGAAATTGGAGATGGCTAAGATTTGGCTTGACTCTCACATAACCAACAAATCATGCTTCAATTCGCGCGATTGGTACGTTCTTATTGTTAACAACTTATGTACCTTCTAAATTAGGTTTTTTGCTTTTAAGTTTTTACAAAAGGGTTATATATAAAAAATTGTTACAAAAAATAACTTTTACATGGTCTACTAGGATGGATGACTCAGAGCTTGTGGATGAAATTACTAGATTCGTTTCCGATACTCTGATATCTTCCACATCAAACTATCAGAGTGGCCTGCTTCCTCCGCCCTTGAAGTTGAAGCTAGAAGACTTCGGTTTAAGCTCTAGTCCTTTCGTTCTTGGCACTAGTATTTGGGGCTCATGGATACCTAGTCTACTTTTTGGAACACCTATCAACCCATCTGCTTACGTAGCCGATAGGAAGCAAGAGTTAGGCGCGCTTGTGTTGGACGAAGATTCAACAGTGATTGGTCTTTGTGGGCAAGAAGGAGTTGGGAAGACGAATCTCGCAAGACAAGTCTCCGATGAGGTCTCATCTCAGTTTCAGCACAAGTTTTTTATGAATAACTTGAGCAGCAATATTCAAAGACGAAAAGGAAGTTACGGATCAGCTCTCCTGTTGGATTTCGCTAGTGCATCTCTAAAAGAAAGTAGTTTCCATGGAAGCTCTGATGATGACATCAAAGAAATTATCACACACCAGAAAGTACTCTTTGTTGTTGATGGTGTGGATGATGTCAAGGGTTTAAAAAGTATCATAGAAGAAGCAAGAATGTTTGGTCGAGAGAGTCGAGTTATTGTAATAACTAGAGAAAGAACATTGCTTACTCAATGTGGAGTGAAACACATCTACGAGGTTGAGTGTCCCAACAATGAGGAAGCTATCGGTTTCTTCTCAGAGTTTGCTTTCAAGCGAACAAGCCCTCTCCCTGGTTACGAAGCTCTTTCGTTACTTGCTGTGAAAGTTTCAAACCGTCTTCCACTTTCCCTGAAAATGTTGGGATCGTTTTTATACGATAAGGAGAAAAGTGAATGGGTAAGTACATTGCGTAAGCTCGAAGCTTCACATAATAACTACGCGATAGAGGCTTGTAGGTATATAGGAGCAGAGGACTATGCACCGAGACGTCCGATGATAGTGGATCAACACATAGGAATCGATGAAGCAAAACGTTTCCCGTTTTATCGGTTTGCTCTTAAGTGACCATTGTGATTTGGACAAACCTCAAGTTTGTATGTTTTCTTAAAAGTAATCTTTGTATTAAATGGTTGAAAAAATAAGAACGAACAAGTGAAACTATGTTCGTCACTAAACTCTATCTCTATGTGTTTATGATTGTGTGTTTTTCTGTTGTTTGTGTTTTTAAGATAACTTTCGTCAATACTCGTTGTAAATCATTTATAAGATGCAACAGAGAAAAGATGGATCCTTTCTTTCGATTACAAACAAAGGTAAGTGTTCATCCCAAAATAGCTAATAAGTACTAACAAACAAACAAAAAAAAAGCAACACACGAGACTTGTTGGTAAGGTCAAATAAACAAAAAGGGTTAAATGAAAATAAGACAGCAAGAACAAACAAATGTATGAACCAAGTTACCAAATTTGCAGGGAGAGTTTTGTCAAATCATGTAACATAATTTACTGGAGTATGACCTGTTTCATTGATCACTGTTAACTGCTTTGGAGATCCATTCCGCTGCTGCGGCTTGAGTTTCCGAATCCATATTTGGAATTAGAGACAACGGAGTCACCGAAACCTATCATTGCCCAAAAGGGTATAATAAACAGAAAGTAGTTTATAATTTCTATATATATATATATATTCATCAGAGATATGATATAGGAAAGAGCATGATCATGATAACTTACAAAACCATCTTCTAGAGCCTTGATATCTAAATCTTCATCTGCGTGTTCTTCTTCTTTAGCCACAAACTGCACATATACATAGTCAGAAAACTAGATATCCAAATGGTTTGTAAAGAGAACAGTTCAACTTTTTGCTTTACCTCTAGGCGGAAGTATTTCTTGACGCGGCTATCAGTTTTACCAGCAACACCAACCGATTCAATCTCCACAATACTTTTCTTCTGTGTCGTAAAACGGCGAGCCGCCCCCTGAGATTGCCAGATATCTTAATCAGTATCAAATTAACTAAACTTGGACCTTCTGAACCAACAACTAACTATAGGAATAACAAAGTAGAGGTTTAAAAACTTTTGCAATAGGAGTTAACTCACAGCAGCGGAAGCATCTCTACCAAGCTGGGCAAGCTGAGCTCCTAGGCTTTGCTGGTTGGCCATGAAATTCCCAGCACCGGGGTGACGGTTAGCTGAAACAGCTTGCCAACTATGACTCTGCCTCCACGTGCTTTGTTTTGTTACCTTGAAACCCTATTCATATGGATATTAAAAACGTCAATATCATAACCATTGCAAAGCATATATCTTGTCCTTGGCATTAAAAATACAAAACAAACACAAACCTTGTTTGATGAGGGTGATGTTGGTATTTCTATGTTGAGAGAGCAGTCTTTAGGGAAAACTCCTTTCTCAATGTCTCTGATTGTTGCGTTTATCAAAGGTAAACAGACAACAACAGCATCCTTGAAGTCACTTTCTTTGCTTTCATCTTTCTTCCTAATAATCAATAAGAAACCATCACGGCCAACAATTCCAAATATCTTAGTCATATGCACTCCATCACGGTGTTACTCACCAGTTTAACGATATTGACAAAGAGGGTACTCCAGAAACCAAAGCCTCCTTAGCTCCAGCAACAGCACCTGAATACAACCTGGAAGGTTCTCAGAGTCAGCAACACACATAGAAGACAAGCATACAAGGAATAACGAGTTATATACAAGACTCTAAATACTTACATTTGATTCCCGCAGCTTGATCCCTGATTAATTCCACTAATCACCTATAGAGAATAGAGAGAACAAAGATGCAGAAATTAACAATGGCCAAAATTATCATATAGTCAAGTAATGATATGATTAAAAATGCTAACCAATATCGGTTTCGACCAAGCAAAGAGCGCCCCGGATAATCCTAACGAAATACAATCCACAGGAGTTCCTACAAACAAAGAAATGGTGATCATATCATACATGTATAAAGACTCCACACTTCTCCAACAACTATAGAAACCATTTTGCTCTTGTTTCAAAAAAGACTTAAACTTTCACAATTAGCTATACTAATATCATCAAAGCTTATAGTTATACCTGAGATTTCAAAAGCTGTGGCGCCTTTGATATCAACAGAGCTTGCTGCAATGGTTTCTCCTATAGTCATAGAATGACTAGAAGCTGATTTGTCTCTACACATTCAAATTTCACAGGGCAAACCATAAGTTTCACACAAAAAACCCAAAATTGAATCTTTATAATCGAAAAAAAGGAGAGAAACCCTACATTTGTGGAGCACAAACATGAACATTGTATAGCCCTTCACTAACCAAAGCCTCCACGAGAGAGACGAGACCTAGCGAATCGATCCCGTCTCCGTTTGTGACTAACACGATAGGTCTTGAATCATCGATCTCTTCCTTCTCCTTCTCCGATTCCGTCTCCGCCGCGACGGAATCGGATGTTGACGGAGGAGGCTCCTCCGTGGATTTGTCGGTTCCTGCTTTTCTCTTTGAAAGCACGTCCTGGAGATTGGATACAAGCGCGGCTGATAAGGCGTTGTTCTTCGCCGGATTCGAAGTCATCGCGTGATTGGAGAAAATCGAAACCCTAACGAGATGAAGAAGAAGAAGAAGAAGAAGCAAATTGGATATAGAGCGAGTCTTATGGAGAGAGAGAGAGAGAGTAGAGAGAGAAAACTTGAGATTGAGAAGAAGAATAGTGATTATTAAATATTTAAATTTAATAAAATTTAAATTTGATTGGATGGAATTTTTCTAAGGTGGATAATTTAAATTTAATTTATGATTTAAGACAAATAGATCTTTGGATTTTAATTGTTTTTTTGTTACTTATATGGTCAAAAGGATGAAACATATTTTATATGGTCCAAGTCTAATAATTATTCAGATGTCATAAGAATAATTATGACATACATTTAAAAAGTTACATGAATTTTGAACCGACAACATTATAGTACCATGTTTGTTAAAAAATGAAAACTCATATACTTTGTGAAAATATTTTATTTTACTATATCACAATGTCATTAATGATTTTAAAACTGATTATGGATGTGGCAAAATGTTGTTGTAGGGTCTAAATTTTAACAAACGAATTACTAAATGTGATTAGTTTGGCTCTTCTTAATCATCGAAATGTCAAAGGTTAGTTAGATAACTCCTTAATTGTGATAATTAAAATAGTGTGATCGTCACGTCGTGATGATTAATTGATTACTACTTGACTAATTAAACATTGATTACTGTATTAGTATAAACTTATTGTTTCGTTTTTTAATTCATTAGTGGGCCGATTATGTCGTATTATTACTTAAATTAAAGCCCATACAAATACTATACAAAGAAAGCCCATAAGGGTTACAAAACTAGTATATTCCATGATAACTAGAAAGTTACCGTGCTTGGCGCGGGATAAATATTTACGGAATAGAAGAAGAAATGTTTTTTGGTGAAAACAATGTGTCGTATAAAATGAGATAAAAAGTTTGGATCTCATGTGATCCGCGTTTAACGCGGAGTTTAAATTTGAAGTATATATACAGAATATATTATAATATTTTATTTACAAAAATTTATTATTATTACTATTTTAATATTTATCATCGAAAAAGATTATCATTGCCATTTCGATATTGAATATTTACCATTATGTATAATTTATTATTTATCATTGAAAATTGATATGACTACATAGTGTTTTGAAATCATGATATGACCCGTTTAACAATGAAAAGTATATCAATCCGGTCTCTATTCGACATAAAACTCCGACTATTAAAAATTCGGATAAAATCACTGAATTTTCGGGAACCGATGGTTCGAGTCAATTTTGTGTTCAAGTTTTGTCATTTAACATTAACTTTGATGTTAAATACAATTTTACAAAATAATATTGCTATTTATAAATGAACAATATGTTTTGTCGTTCTTTTGTGCGAGAATATAACATACAAACATTAGAAAAATTATACAATTGTGTTTTTCATGGGCTTTTTAAAATCATATTTTATGGGTTTTTCAAATATTTTAAACATATTGTCTAGGAATGTTTAATCACTCTTTCATGTATAAACCTATCAGAAAATTCTTTGCTCAAATTTTTAGATGAGTCGTTAATTATGTTTTCATGTTTTGTCATTTGACATGAATTTTGGTGTTGAATACAATTTTACAAAATAATATTGTTATTTGTAAATGAACAATATGTTTTATTATTATTTTGAACTTTATGTGATGAAATATAACATATATATATTATTGAGATCTATTTGAAATTATAAATTGTGTTTCTTATGGATTTTTTGATATTATATTTTTATATTTTATGAGTTTTTCAACATTTTCTAAATATATTATCCATTTATTATGTTTATTAAAGAGACTTTATGATAAATTTGGGTTTTTTGTTTTGGGATTTTATAAATTTTCAATAAATTTTTCAATGATGTGGGACCAGAATTACTCAGGTGATGACACGTAGGATTTTCGAACTCATTTTCTCTCTCCGTCTTCTGAATTAATAATATAAGATTTGAATTGTTATTCTTTCATTTATAAAATTACATAAGAAAACTAATTAAGTGAAAAAGAAAAGTATGTAAGAAATTCACAAAATATATTTAACAAATTTATAACTAATAATATATTTTTTAGCCTATGACTCTTTCTTGTTTAAAAGTGTGTAATAGCCTTTTGACTTTACTTTTAATTAGAAACAAAAAACAAAGTAACACGACATAGAAAAAACTATATTTTGACGTCTTTTACCGAGCATAACAAGAAAAAATTAGTACAAAACATGACGTTTTGACTTATTTATAAGTATAATATTTAATTTAAAAATTCAAAAATACACTACGAAGATTATAGTCATAACATATGACTTTGGTAAAGTATCGTACCATACGTTACGTACGTAACGAACTCAATGACTAACATTATATTGTCTCTACACTTTGTTAAGAACATTTCAACGAAGAATATAATTATATTAATTTTTTAAGTCAGACTAAAGAAAAATCTGGAGTATCTTTGGCGCGTTACATGTATGCATTAAAAAATACAAAAATATATTATTAATATCGAATATGTGATGCGGACATCTAAAATTCTAAGAATTTAAGAGATATTAACATATTTCAACTTTTATGATTTCTATATGTATCCACGGGTGGGCAAACGGGAATTCGGGTCCGGGAATGGGACGGGAATTTGGGAACGTAAAAAATTGTTTCATTCTTGTTCCATTTTATATTTGGAACGTAACGGGAATGGAACGGGACAGAACGGTAACGGATCAGAAATTCTCAAATATCTAGACATTCATAATTCATTTGTTAAAAATTTACAATCGTGGTTACTTATCAATTATCATGTTAAAATAATTTATATCACAATTCTTATACGATGAAAATTTTGTATCAATGATATAAAATATATTTGGTCACATTTATTTAATAATCAAAAGTTCATAAAATCTAAACAAATAAATTACACCACAAAGCCGCAATCATATAATAAAACTCAAGTAAAAAAGAAATGTCTAATAATAAAAAAACTCCAAAAACTAAACATGAAACAACTAAGTAACCCACTGTCTCTTTGCATCATTCTTCGTTCCAGATTGTTTTCTCATTTCTATACAAACACATAAGAACAAATAGTAGATGATTATAAGATAATATTCTATTTCCCGAATGGGACTTCGGGTATTCCGTTCCCGTCCCATCCCGTTCCGTTCCCAATTGGAAATTAAAATTTGTCCCATATCGAGACATTCATCCTATATGGGACGTGAATTTGGGAACGGGAACGGAACGAATCGGAACGGGACGGAAATTATGTCCACCCTATATGTATCATAGATGTATCATACGTAAACATGTCTCTAAAAGGCTATAAAACAATTATATCACTATTTTTAACCTAAAAAACAATTATATCACTATTTTGTAACTCAAGAATAACATTTATATGATTGTTTTTATATTTTGAAAAGCAATATACACCACAGAAAATAAACAGAACTTCTTCTTAGCTAAGGAGGGCGGCTGAAACAAATTAATGATGATGGAAACTTTTTTAAAATAGATAGAAACTTACAATATGTAATGTATGTTTAGAATACAATATATTAATTTAACCTTTTATAAAAATTATTATATATTAATAAATGGAAATAGTTTTTTTTAAAACAATGGTAAACATATATACATCATTTACTCTATAGATATGATGAAAGGTCTTTCATATCTTTTATTAAACGTTTCAAGTAAAAATGAGTAGCTTAATTAACAGTTTTTTTTATGTTACCATACATTGATTTATTAATGAAAATATATAGTTAATTAAATGGGATGAACAAAGTTTACAAAACATGATCTAAATATGTTAAACAATATTATACATTGCCCAAACAAAAATTACTCTTATAATATTGAAACTAATCAATTTTCTGATCTCAATCTAATAATACTATGACTCAAATGCAAATTTATTGGTCAAAGATTTAAAAATTTGAGTGTCTAGCAAACAAATATATTTTCTATATATATATATAATGACAAAAAAAAATTAATTATATATATATATCACTTATATTATAAAGCACAAGTCACTTGGCCAATTAGAATGCGCCAAGTGCTTTAGAATGCGCCAAGTGTTTGTGCCTCATAATTTAAATAAATAAAATAAATAAACAAAGTAAATTAACAAAATAAATAATAAATAATTGGATAACAAAAAAATACTTAAAATCCATAAAAAATGATCGGTTATCACCCCACTACTCATGTTTCATCTTCTTCCACAATTTATGATGTTTCAACATAGACTTTTTTTTAAAAACTACTTAACCGTTGAGTTTTTTTAATATATATTTTCAGTATAGTTTGATAAAAAAATAAAGATCAGTAAAGCCTAAAAAAACTAAAACAAAGCAAGAGTTCATCAAATACTAAATGAGAGAAAACATGATTGGGGAAGGTAAGATTCTTCACTTCTTTTGTTTATGTATTTCTTTTAAATTGTTATTATTTCATAAATTTACAAACACATGTATATTATGCATATTGTAAATACATAAATTATTCTGGAGAGAACTTTTGAAATCTGTAATAAAAAACAATTAAGCAAGAAAAGAATAGTATGAATGTTTATGGACAAAGAGTTTGGCAAAAGACAAATTATAAAATCGACAACTTCTTTAACTAATGTTCTTTTTCTAATTTTTATTTACTTACCACATGATTCATCATTATTTACCGTTGATTTTTTACTCAATTTTTGAAATGGTCCAACCTATATCAATTTTTCTTTGATTTCCATGTAATATAGATTTACTAACATAAAATTTGAATTTTACATAAGCAACAATACAAAACAAGTTAATTAAACTTGCCAAGAAGGTATTTTTCATAGTTAAATCTATTAGCATAAAATTATTTCCGTGCGTAGCACGGGTAGAAATACTAGTATATATATATTCCTAATTCTACCCCTATAAGGCTATAATTTGGAAATTTAATGGTAATTTCATTAAACGTTAACTATGTCCACTTCCTCTATAAATTAAAACCATTTTTCTCAACTCCTTTCATCTCTTAACACTCACAAACTCAAAAAAGTCTAATAAAAATTATAAACAAACAAACAATCTTTTAACAAAAAAAAAACAAACAAACAATCAAAAAAAATGAACACAATATTTAAAAAAGCATCTTGCTTTAAAAGAAAAGTAAAATCTTTAAAACTATTCGAATCAAGATCATCACTATCATCTTCTTCTTCCTCCTCTTCTTCTTCTTCTTTCACACCAAAAAGATTCGATGTGTTTCTAAGTTTCAGAGGAGCAGACACACGCAAAAGCTTCACAAGCTTTCTACACAAATCTCTAGAATCAAAAGGTATCCGTACGTTCAAAGACGACAAGGAGTTAGAGAGAGGCCGTCCTATTTCTCCGGAGCTTCTTGAAGCTATAAAAAGTTCAAGATTCGCCGTCGTGGTCGTCTCTGCAAATTACTCTGCTTCTTGTTGGTGTCTTGAAGAGCTTAGAGAGATTCTTAAGCTTGAAGAGAAAGGTTTGATTAGGGTTTTGCCTATTTTCTATGAAGTTGATCCTTGTCATGTTAGGAGACAGATTAGAGAAGTGGAGAAACATTTCAAGAAACATGAGAAAAGAGAAGATAAAGAAAAAGTCAAATCTTGGAGGAAGGCGTTGACTAGGTTGGCTAATCTCTCTGGTGAATGTTCAAAGAATTGGTAATTAACAAAAAAAAAAATATCTATTATTTGATAATTTCGGTTTATTCGGTTTTTCGATTAATTTGGATGAATTCCAATAATTAGGTTAGTTTTGGTTTTAAAGAATTGGTTATTATTTTGTTTATATTTGGGGCTTGAGATTTTGGTTTATTCGGTTAATTTAGATGAATTCGGACAATTTATAGTATAATTTTGGTTTGAATAATTTGTGACAAAATATCGATTATTGTTCCTATTAGGTATGGAATTTTTGTTAATTTGGGTTGTTAGGATCGGTTTAGTAGGTTTTCCGTTATTTTGTTATATAATTTTGTATTTCCTTTTCAAATTTAAGAAAATTAAGTTAAATTCGGTTTTATAGATTTTAGTAGATTTTATAAGATTTGGTAGAAGTCGGTATAAAAATGTATAGAAAAATAAAAAAAATTGATTCGAGAAAAAAAATAAAAATGTATATAATTCATCCTGAAAATTTTAAATTGAGATTTGTTGAATTGATTTAGAAATGAGTTTTGATAATTTTTCGGTTTTTATAGGGAAGATGATTCGAAGCTAGTAGACGAAATTACGGAGAGAATATCAAACATGTTGTTCTCATTAACACCAAACAATGGTAACAACTTGGTCGGTATCGAGGAACACATGACCGCATTATATCCATTACTAGAACTAAAGTCGAGCAAAGACGTTCGTGTGATCGGTATTTGGGGAAGAGGAAGTATAGGTAGATCGGCACTCGCTAGACACGTATACGAAAACATATCACATAACTTCGAAGCACATTGTTTCCTCGAAGACGTGAGAAGGGTTTCGTCGATACATTGTCGCAAATATCATCTTCGAGAAGAGCTTCTTTCCAAAATGCAAGGAGATGGCTTGAACACAAAGACATCATCTCATAGGTAACTAAGCTCTAAACACCAAAAATTAAACTCTAAATTAAAATAGTGAACTCAAACATTAAAAGTTCAAATTATAATCTCTAAAACCAAAAAAAAACTAAAGACGAATATAATTACCCTTAAAAGTATTTGATTAGATAATTTCATAACAATAGAACAAGCATTTCAATATCTTATTATCTCATAGGTGTCTCGACGCGGTCAAAGCTAGGCTTAGGAACAAGAAAGTTCTACTCGTGGCTAACGATATAGACAAGATCGAGCAATTAGACGCGCTTGCGGAGGAGTTTAGCTGGTTTGGTCCGGGGAGTAGAATCATCATAACCACGCAAGATAGGCAATTGCTTATTTCATCGGTTGTGAAGAAAGTCTACGAAGTTGAGCTATTGAGATGCTACGAAGTTCGTAAGCTCTTTAGATCGTTAGCATTCAAACAAAACGAGGAACATGCCGGTTTCTACCGGTCTACATATCGACCGATGAATTTATCCGGTATCGATATTTTTTCGACATTGAAATATTTAGTAGCATTGTTGTGTGGTAGAGGTCATCTTAGGGAAAGGATAAATGCAATGATATATAGTCTTTAGATTCATTGATTTTTTTTTAAAAAAGTAAAGTTTTTATAGATACAAAGTTTAAGTTTTAGATGATCAATAAGTTGTTGTTTTTTTTCATATACAAATTTGATTTTAGATTTAGGAATATTAAATTGATGTGTTTGTTTATTTATTTTAGTTGTTAATAAGGTTTAGCCATTTTTGGGTATGGATTTACCATTTGTATCTAACATTTGTTATTCATTATAAGCAATAAAGAGAGTTTTCGCAAAAATGTTTTTATTCATGCTTTGTTTGTGCCGTTTTTGGTTATGGAATTTTTTTGTAGTTAGACGTCACAATACCATTATTATTATTTATTAATATGCTTCACTTTAATTATTTTCTCATCATTTTCTTGGAGAAAAGGGAATTAGACACCATTAGCAAATAAAAACGTGTCATTTGTGTAAATATTTGTAAGTACTTCAAACAAAAACGTGTTATTCATGGAAATAATACCACAAATGCAAAAAAGAATATTTTATTAATTTAAATTATTTTTATTTCTCATTTAAGTTCAATATTTTTAGTGTTTACCATTTAGAGTTATTTTAAAAAATTTAATGTTTAATTTTAAGGGTGATTTTGGTTAATATTACTTAATGGGTATGAAATTGGCTAAAGTGTCAAAATGTTGATTTAATTGGCAGATTTAACAAAAGGAATGAGAACAATTAAAATTATGCCGATTTTACCCCTAAAACTATAGGTGATGTATTTCCAAACGATAGTTAACTATTAGTTATAAAGATAGACAACTATATGATGAAAATTATGATGAATTAGTCTACTATTTTATTATATACTAGATATCTATATTGACATAGTCGACTACATATGATGAAATAGTTTACTATTTTATTATTATCTTTCAAATAGTAGTCTACTATTTTATTATTATATATAAACATATAATGAAAATTATGATGAAATAGTCTATTATTTGATTATTTATTGGATATCTATATTGACACAATCGACTATATATGATGAAATAGTCTACTATTTTATTATTATCTTTCAAATAGTACGTAGTCTACTATTTTATTATTATATATAAACATATAATAGAAATTATGATGAATTAGTCTATTATTTTATTATATATTGGATATCTATATTAACACAATCGACTATATATGATGAAATAGTCTACTATTTATTATCTTTCAAATAGTAGTAAACATCTATTTAAACAACACATACATATCGAAATATTAATATTTCATACAATATATTTTAAGTAGTACGAAAAAATAAACTGATACTTTTTATAAATAGTCGACCATCAAAAAAATATTATATCAAAGATCTAAATCTTAAAAAAAAATCTTCTCAATTTTGATAACATAAAAATTAGAAATTTAAATACAAAAACAAATCTATTACATAGTGTAAAACAAGATTGATCTTTATTACCGTTTATCTTTAGTGTAAAACAAATTTGGTGTTATCGATAACCATAAACCATGATTTTGAAGAAAAACTTTTGGTGAGATCTAAAAAAGAAAACAAAAGAAAAAATGAGAGATAAAGAAGGAATGAACGAGAGAGAAGGAAATAAAAAACAAGAAAGAGATACAAAGAGAGAAAAAGAAAGAAAAGAGATATGTTAGAGTTGTGGGTAAAATAGTAATCATATGTACAAAACACACTATTTATTCTCTTAATTAAAACCCACTATATGTATACTGAGCATAAATTCCCCTAATTTTAAAAGCTATAAATTAATTTTAGGTTTGTCGTATGCCAAAATTACTATTTTCTATTGTATTTTTAAAAAAATTGGAACAGAATTTTCGACCTAAATATTTTTTTTTTATTACAACAGACCTAAATATTTTTAAAATATTGTATTTTGACTTTTGAGAAACTGCCCAAGCTTTAAATTCTGTAAAAAAAGCTAATTGGCTAATTTAAAGTCGTCAACTTAAATTGATAAAATATAAGTTGACGAAAAAAAACAATCAAAAAGAAATTGCGAGGAAATTAAACTTTGTCTAATAGATAGAGAGCGAGTCTCTGCTCTTCCCTTCTCTATCGGTAACTCCTCCCATGGCTATAAAATCAGACAGAGAGTTATTTCTCTTACACATAGAGAATCAATCAAATGTCTACACGTCCAAAATGCGATGTCTTTTTGAGTTTCAGAGGACCCGACACGCGTCGCACTTTCATAAGCTTTCTCTACAAAGAACTAATCAGAAGAGGCATTCGAACATTCAAAGACGACAAGGAGATAAAGACTGGTCGGAGAATCTCGCCGGAGCTGATACGAGCCATCGAAGAGTCAAAATTCGCCGTCGTCGTGATCTCTGCGAACTACGCAGAGTCGTCTTGGTGCTTAGAAGAGCTCGTGAAGATCATGGAGTTTGAGAAGAAAGGATCTCTTACAGTGATACCGATCTTCTACTGTGTAGATCCTTGTCACGTGAGGAGACAGATCGGTGTTGTCGGAGAACAGTTTGAGAAACACCAAGAGAGGGAAGATCATGAGAAAGTGCTTTCGTGGAGACAAGCTTTGACCAATCTCGCGAGTATCTCTGGCGATTGTTCATTGAAATGGTGAGAAATTTCGAAACTTTATGGTCCAAAATCAATCTCTATAGCTTCTGGAATCATGGGTTGTCTTTGATTTTACTGTAAAGTTTGGATCTTTATTGTTAGATTTGTGAAAAAGTTTGAATTTTTACTATTAGATTCGGTTCAAATAGTGTATGGAATCATGGCTAGTCTTTGATTCAATGTAAAGTTTGGAACTTTTATTGTTTAGATTCGTTAAAAGTTTGATTTTTTTACTGTTTAGATTCGATTCTGAATGATGGGTTGTCTTTGATTCACTGTAAAGCTTGGATTTTTATTGCTAGATTCATTACAAGTTCAAATTTTTACGGTTTGAATGTTGTCAAGATGTTGTTTTGATGTGTCTTTAGGGAAGATGATTCGAAGTTAGTCGATGAAATTGCTGAGATAATAGCAAACAAGTTGATTGTTACAACAACAAGCAATGGAAGTGACCTTGTGGGTATTGATGAACACATGAAAGCGCTTCACCGGTTATTAGATTTGAATTCGAACAAAAGTGTGAGAGTGATTGGTATATGGGCAAGAGGAAGCAATGGAAGATCGGCTCTCGCTAGATTCGTCTATCAGAACATCTGTCAACACTTTCAAAGCCATTGTTTCCTCGAAAACGTTAAAAAGATCTCGAAAGATCGAAACTTGTCTTGTCTACACCAAGAGTTTCTCGTGAGGGTTCAAGGAGAGTGCTTGAGCACTAAATCATCAAAGCTCAGGAACCAAAAGGTTCTGCTTGTTGCGGACGACGTGAACAAGCTTGACCAGCTAGATGCACTTGCAGAGGATTTCAATAGTTTTGGTCCGGGGAGTGTAGTTATCATCACTACACAGGACAAGCAGCTGCTTATTTCTTCAGGCATAAAGCTTGTCTATGAAATAGAGCTTTTGAGATTTCAGAAAGTTCGCAAACTCTTCAGACAATTAGCCTTTAAAGAGAGAGATGTTTCTGCTGCTTGCGAGTCGGTTTTGTGTAAGACAAGGAACTTTGCAAAGGAATGGTTAGGTTGTCTACATGTTAGGTCTGGTTGTTAGAATCAATCTATCAAAGCTAAGATTCATTTTCATGTACATAGAGTTACGTATGGCTTAACTTATTAAGGAGGGTGGCTTATAGATATAGGAATGTTTTGTCTATTTATGGAGTGGCTTGATTGTGTATAGAAGATTTTATTATTCTTTATTCTTTTTAATTTATGTATATATATTGTTTTTCAAGATTGGCTTTTGATGTGTATAAAGTATAAACACTTTATGTTTAAGCTTCTGGTCTTTTGCTTACTCTAAGTGAGACTTTCTGTCTCAAAAAGACCAACAATGGGTGTACTATTTTATAATATCTTGTATGGTTTATGCTTTTGTTGTTTGATTCTTGATTCTTGGTTGATTTTATTTGTTGTTGATCCATTGTATATGACTATATGTGTCATGTTTCTATCTATATAGAGACAGTTCAAGGCAGGAATAGAATGGTCTTTTGAGTTTTGTTTGTTCTGCAGAATGAATTGTTTTCGACGAATTCCTACGAAGCAGAGAAGGGTAGAAGCAACACAAGCTAACATTACAATGGAAGTTTCATCTTGAAGAAACTAGCTTACCCTATCTCTAGAAGGGCATTTTATAAGCTTAGACAACACGAATTTCGACGACAACCCTTCGGGTAATCTTTCAATTACTTTAGCCACCCGGCGGATCTTCAACGATGTGTCCAAGCCCTTCGTCTCGTGGCCAAAGTAGTGGAAAACAACAACTTAGTACCTAACTCAGTACTAGATTAAGACAAAAACATGTCCATAGATACCATAGTAGATACTTTATGTATTTGAATTGTGTTTGATTATTAATATATATATAGGAACAAGATTGCTTGCATAAAAAGTTAATAAATGAGTTCATCCTAACCTAAATCAAATTCCTAATTTACAATATATAATGACTTACTGATTATACAAAAAAAAACCCAAAGCACTAAATCTAAAACAGAGATAGGTAATAATGAAAAAACTAACCATGTGTTCACACACTTGTGAGAACACATAAAACAAAAAAAACAAAACCTAAAAAGAAACTAGTTTACTATTAGAGAGATAACTTCCTTCTCAAGCTTCACTTTATTTGTTCAAGCATATCATCCCAAACCATATCTTTGTTACACAAATTTTGTTGCTGCATCATCATATCTTGATTTTGTTGTCGAAAGTTGTGATTATAATTATAATTATTATAATCATAATCATCAACACTAGCACCATAATCATATTCTTCTCCCAATAAATCTCCATAATTAGAACCATAACCAAAAGAAAAATCTTGTCTCTGTCTCTGCAACTGTTGTTGAGCGAAAGAGCGATACATAGCGATTTGCTGATGCAACAAACAAAGCTCGCTCTGACAAAACTGGATCTTCTGTTCAATATCTCTTATGATCTTGTAAGCACCACCAACAGGATCTAAAGCACGAGCATTAGCGTGGAAGATAGCGTTGTAAACAGCGGCTTCTCGCTGATACGCGTCGAGGCTTTTGAGCAGATTTGTGATTTTGCTCAGTCCAAAGAGTTTATGAACGTTTAGAAACTCTTTGTGACGGTTTTGTGGGAAAAAAAGACCTAGAAAACAGTCTCCTCTGCACTTTTTTCTCTGGTGTTTACAAGCCGCGCAGGCCGGGGAGGAGGTGGAGGAGGAGGTGGTGGAGGTGGAGGAGGAGCCACCGTGGAGTGTGGTTAAGGACATTGCTAAGTTTTGTTTATGTTTTTGGTGGTTTGTGTATAAAAAGAGGTTTCTTTGGTGAAACAGAGGAGAAAGAGATGTATATATAATATATAAACAATAAGATTATGTCTACAAATTGTTATCTGTTTTTAATTATGATGACGATATTTATACTGTTTAATCTGTTTATTATTTTGATTAAGATTTTTGATTCTTTTTAAATAACATCTTATTTGTTTAAGATTTGTTTTTTTTATTTAGTTTGATTCTTATCTTTCGTTGGATTTATTTGTTTTTGTCTTCAATATCTTAATCTACTATTGGCAGAATTTATCTGATTAATAATTATTATTAAAATATTTTTATATTTCGGGGAATTACAAAAATACACCTTTAAAATTGCACTCATTCAAAATCAATTTTCAATGTTTATGTTGTCAAGAATTTTTTTTAATGAGAAGACCAAAGAACAAGACAATAGATTCATAACAGCTTTTCTTCTTCCTTTGCCTAAGCACTCCCAAGAAACAATGTGTGTAATCCAAAGCACAGTTTCTGCAATAACTGAAACTGATAAACATTGTAAATCAGTTTGAACCGCAAGTGAAGTCTTCTTGATCATCTGCCTCCAATAAAAGCTCGAAACGCGGAGATTCCAACTCGAAAATCACCTGAAACATGTTTAGATCACAGATGCAATGAGTAATATACATAGAGAGAGAGAATAATAAACAAGAAACTGGTTTGATTTCTCTGTCTTAAACTAACATAACGGTCTTTTCGACATACCACAGAGTTTTTGCCAGGCTTAAGGAGTGGACCAGGAACATAGAGGTTGCATTGTGGTCCAACAGACTACAAAAGATAATCTTTGTTTAAGAGAAACTCTTAAGACACTCTCTATACATTGAGTGAGCTTTAAGACAGAGCTTTACCGGCCAATATCTTCCGATGTTGAAGTTATTAACAAAAGCAACTCCTTTGCCCCAACCTTTGAATGATAGATATGTGTCTTTGATCTCTTCTACACTGCTGATAGTGAACTCGCCGGCGAATAAGGCAGGTTGCTTTTGACCTACATCAACATTCATCGGTGTAGGAACCAATTAGTTTCATTCATGTCCATGAGCCGAGCCGAGGATATGCTGGTGAAAGAAACACAGAACAATCACTGACCATTAGTAACCTCCAGCTTCTCACTTCTCTTGTTGGTATGTTCGGTCACGAAAGCAAGATTTGGAGTTTGATTCAAGTTGTGAAAAGGAATCGGTATCATCTTCCATCCATGGAGAATCTTACCATCTAGATAAACAGAAGACAAGATACCCTGTACATAATATAAACCTTTAAAACGCGCTGTCTGGAGAATGCATAAGGCTCCTATAGATTCCAAAACCGTAAATATCACATTCACTTTTGTGTATAGATACCAACTTTGAAGAACTAATGCGAGAAAGCTAAAATAGTCTTTACCTTCTCATCAAAGATATATGGTCCATAATTTACGCGACCCATGTTTTCAACCTATAAGATGGGTAAAGTAGTGACTCAAATAAGAATGTGCCACACCAAATAGAGGTAGAAACAGCGGAGAACTATATCGTTTGTGTGAAGATTTCAAGTTTTAACTTACCAGAATAAATAAGCTAGTGTTGGAGCTACATTCAATAGTTGGAATAGTAATAGGTTTGTTCTTCCATCTCTCAGTTTTACCGATGTATCTTAGTACTCCGACACCAATCTCTTGTGAAAGGCATGAAACAAACACTTGAGCTCTGTCATGAACCTACAAGTCACATCATGTTAAAACATGACCCTTATGTTTCTCCACAATAAATCAAACTACATTTACATATTGCTGTTGGATTCAGATAAAAAAGAAACAAAGGGTGCTTTATACCTTTGGTATTGTTAGTATATTCCCATTATTTTTCGCAATATATGAAGATTCATATAAAAGAAATCCAAACATCTGTGAGCAAGACAATCAAGAATATTGATATAAAGCACAATAATATTGCACTATGGGAAATGCATAGGCTGCACCGTAAAATATAAGAGGAAAATACGATTAATCTTACAAACCTGTCCAGCAGATTCCATTGAAATCGGGTTGGTAGAGATGATCACATCTTCAGGATCAGTCATACTAACTAAATCAAACAGAGATGATGTCATCTGCATCTTGATCGGTCCATACGCTTTCGGTTTTCTATTGGAGGGGATGATGGAGTTTGTGGCACCATTGTACTTCTTAATCACTCTCTGAAGAGCTGCAAAAAGATACCTCAAAGATTGATTAAGGAGCTAAATCAAAGACTGTGCAATCGTTGAAAGCAATGTTAAGATTTAACCTTTGAATTTTGGATTATCAATGTCACCAGACTCCTTAATGGGAGCATCCTGAAATAAGAAAACAAGTAACAAAAACTATACTAAGTACTTGGGAATAGTAGTTAAGGATCTACAATAACATGTAATAATCTGACATTACCGTACATAATCATATGATGTAAGATCAGGTTTGTAGTCAAACTCTTCAGAGCCAGTATTTGCTCCACTATAGAAACCAAAGTTTGTTCCTCCGTGCACCATCTGAACACCGCATAGACAAGCCTTATTACTATCATTACTTCCTAGCTGGTACTAAACTCCGATAAACGAAGAGATTTATACACATACATAGAGCACAGCAGAACCATTTCGAGAGAGTATTTTCTCAAGAGAAGCTGCTGTAAATTCGGCGTCTGTCTTTGCAATCTTCTCACCCCAATGAGTAAGCCAACCAGTATAGAACTCACTGTAACAAACAGCTCAATGGTATCTAAATGACAAAAAATTAACTCACTGTAGATGGTGGAGAGCACAAGAGACTAACGACGAAAGTGGAGGTGATCTTCCCGGAGAATTAAACTTTTTTTGCAACTCGAATATCGGCCAAGGGTCAACTCCGGTAGTGAAATCAACAGCTGTCAGAGAGAAATAACTTGCTTGTCATTGTTATATAACAGTATTAGAAACAGACCATGTATGCAGAGAAAGCATATACTTCACCTGAGTAAACATTATCTAATGAGACAGTTCCTTTCTCAAGAGTTTCTCTTGTACCACCATCTGTTGTGTACCTGAAGAACCATTGTGAGCAAGAGGAAACATTGATAGTTAAGCAAAGAAACTTCTAGTTAAGTGATTCAACTTGGAAACTGAAGAAATTTGAAGTCAGAAACTAAATCGTACACGATAATATCATCCCCTAAGTATCCCCTTGCCATAGTAACTAGATGACGAAGATATACTTTGTCATTTCCATACGAACCATATTCATTTTCAACCTACCAAAAAAATAAGCTACATTTAGTACATAAGCATGAAAAAGTGACATTGGTCCGTGGTAGAATATAGTGTTTCAAGCCTAAGCAAATTATACACAAAAGACAATTTTTAAAGCCTCCAAAGCAACTCGGTAAGGCTCCTTGTTGCTGAAGCCGCCAAGTTCTATATTTTTCCATTATCTGGTGAACACTAAAACACCAAATCAAGATAAGTGACGATGTATCGCGTTTCGAACATGTACCTGAACCATTATAATAGGACCACCGTTGCTGTAAAGCAGAGGTAACATCTTTGGAAACAAAGCACCCCACCATTTTTCAACCTGCAATACATTTTTCCATGACTAACTCTATGTTTATACATAATGCATAATAAGTAAAGAAAAAATAAACCGGCACATTGATTTTTCTGATTACAATTCCAGTTGCTTTGTTTGACCGAAAACTTACCAACTTAAGATATGCAGGATCTGATGTCCTTAGTTTCAAAGGCGGTTTCACTGCCAGTAACCAAGCAGGGAAACCCCCCAAATCCCATTCTACGACAAGAAACCGAAACACATGTCAACATTCGTTACTGTGTGTAAAAAAGCACATCTTACAAATGGTGTGGTAAAAGAGCTAACACAGACCTCCACAGATATAAGGTCCAGCGCGCAGCATAACCAATAAATCTAGCTTCCGACACATCATTATAAAGGACACAACATCTGCAATACCGTCAAATACCATCTCTCCGGGCTTTGGTTCGTGTAGATTCCAAGGAACATACATTTGTATAGCGTTTAGACCTAAAGCCTTTGCTCTAAGTAGCCTATCTTCCCAATACTACAATCCATAATCTGATACTATTAACATCAATAACTATAACTAAACATATTATAGATTAAGTAAGACTCTACGATCACACGAATTTACCTCAGGAAGTACGCGAAAGTAGTGCAAATCGCCACCAATGATCTGAAATAGCTTCCCATCTCTCCAAAACATATCATCTTTGATGTAAAAACTCATCTGCAAGTTATATAAACATGAAAAGTTTACAACTTTTACATGAAATTAGCAACCATATCAAACATATAATTGATTGGTAACATAAAATATGCATCTATTCTAGTAGTGGGTAGGAACCAAAACTTGAACTTTTTGTCTCATTGCTATAAGATCACAAAGAACTAAGCAGGCAAAAACTACACAAACCCTTGAAATCAACAGTTTCAAGTTCAAGAAACACTTATTAGAATCATGCTTACCTTTTTGTCTTGAGGAAAGGCAATAGGCAGAAACTGAGAAGAAGACAGTGAAACTGAGATTCCGACAACAACAACAAGAAGCATAAGCAACACGAAAGTCGTATTGATTGTATTCGAAGAGTTTAAGACTTTTGGTGTTGAAAACTTTCTGATACATCTTGTCGCCGGAGAAATCAATTTTCGGTTAAGACCGGTTTAAAACAATCAGAGCGGTTAAGGTATACCAATCGATTTAACAAAAGCTATTAAAAAAAAATTAAAAAGCTATTTACAAAAATAGAAGAATTTTGAAAATACCATATCCAAAAGAATTTCCAATAAAACTCCTAATCTAATAAAAAAAATGTTTTATAAATAAAAAAAAATCATAAAATACATCATTGAATATAATAAATTTTATAAAATTTTAATTAAGTTCAATTAAATAACTATTCACCAATTTGTTTACCCTTTATATATTGTTGATATATTAAACTAATGAGCATATAATTCAATTCTTGTTTTCTTGCAGCATTAATTTATGTGGTAACATATATTCCCTCTGTTTTTTTATTATAGAATTTTCTAGTTTTTCAGATATAATAAACAAACATATTAAAATATATTATTTTGTGATTTATAATTTCCAACAACTCTTAATCAATAATGTTTAGTTATTTTTCTTGAATTCTATAATTTATCATTAACAATTGTATATAGAAAAGTGGGAAAATCCATCTTTTTAAACCAAATATTTTCAACAAAAATCATATATTAAAAAACGGAGGGAATACATATCAATCAAGTACTTATTCAAACAAAAATCACAATCTTACTACAATTACATCATCAATTATATAAAGATAATTAAATTCCAATATTTTTGGAATATTATTATACGAGTTATAAGCATAAGTTATTAATAATATTATTCTTCCATAAACTATATATTAAAAAACATATTAACTAGATTGAGAAACTTCAAGAGCAAGAGGCATTATTGGTTCATTAATCCCAATAGAGATCTTGCAAGTATTATCCACAACATGACTATTAGTGATCAACATCTTCTTCTCTTTCTCTTTCTCTTCCTCTAATGTAATAATCTCTTTGATTATTTCCATTAATACACTCTCCAAGCTTTCACCATCGGTCCATTCTCTAATTGTTGCTTTAACCACCATTTGATTTTCACTAATCAAATCCCAAACCGGGAAATTCTTACGTGGCATGACATAATCTTGTGTGTTTAGTTTTAAACTTGGACAATAATCACCAGCTCCATCTCCTAGATAGATCATCTTCTTCTTCTTGCCTTCTTTAGCTATAGATTCTTGAATCTTCTCCATTACCAAACCCTAAAATATATAATTATTAGAAGGGATGTTTTAATATTTACCATATATAATATGATTTAAAAATGATAACATTGGACTATACATTACCGAAACAAATTTCATAGTTTTGTATCCAAGTTAAATTTAATTAGTAATAATTAATGAAAGGAACATAATGTTATGGTGATAAATATACTATTGATTCTTAGAATATTATGATATAGATCTTTAATTCCAAATTATTTAATAATAATTAATGAAAGGAACATAATTTTAATATTTATATTTTGTAGTTTGCTTTAGGTTAACGATCTTTTACCCCCGAAGAGTAGTTACCCACACTGAATCCCCTAAACTCTCACCCTCTACATATAAATCCCTGAACTTACAAAATTTTATGATTGTCCACCCGAACTCATTAAAATCTAATTAATTCAAAAATGTGGATCTAACACGCAAAAAGTATAGAAATCTTAGTTCGATGGTTTTGAATCGTAATCGCACAAAATTCAAATTATAATCGGGTTTTTTTAACACAATTAATTAATGTATTAATTGCAATTTTGGCCAAATTTTGTAGTTTAATATTTATATTTTGTAGTTTGCTTTACGATTAATTGAACTAGATGATAAATGGCGATTCTTTAAATACTATAATAATTTTTGTGATTTTTAATATTCTAACATTTTACTAGAGAAATAATAATAATAATAATAAATAAATAAATGTTATGAATGTATACCTTGCACATGTTAGGAGGGCAAGTTTGATGAGAGCAACCATGAGATGATTTATTAAAATCATGATAAGGAAATATTCTCAAAGTGTCATGTTCATCAACTAATCCTGAGTTAGAGTTAATCTCAGAGAATAACTCACTAATCCCAAGATTATCAACAATGGTTTCAATAAAAAACATGTTGGCATCACTCAATATCCTAAGCTCACACCTGTTAATTTAAAGAAGAACCGTTTAGTACGTAATTAAGTGTTTGTGTCATGCACAAAATGGTGTGTTTTGTCTTAACATTATATATAGACATATATATTATATAGTACTTTAGTATACAAACAAAAAAATATTTGAGAGTGATTATTATACCCTAAATCATGTGCTGATTTTATGGCGGGGACGACACGTGGATGGATTGGGATTGTTCTTAAGACTTGTTTGATCTCATCTATTGTTTTGCCTTGATCATGAAGCTCCTTCATCATATTATCCTAAAAGAAAATCAAAGTAGAAGTTTCATTTTATGTTTTTATTTAAAAGGAAAATATATGAATTAAACTTTCAAGAAATTAACAAATAAAAAATGAAATGAAATTTTTATGAAATGCAAACCATGAGTGTTCCAAGGCATTGTAGGAAGAAGTTGATTAAACAAATCAGTGAAACCAAGTTCATCTATAACCCAATTATCACTATCAACGTCTATGATTGTCTTATCAAAATCGAAAACAACCACAATGTTATTATTGGCCATGACTAAAAAATGTTGTTGAGAAAATTAAAAGAAAGTATATATATATATATATAGTGTTGCTGGTATGTGAATTGATGAAGAGAAGAGACACATATGTGGTATGGTATTTATACTAAACAATGACGATGAGGATTTTCTTGGAGATGCCATTGGAATATTATCTCACGATGATGAAAAACAAAAAGATGTTAATTACAATTCTTTTGATTTTGTATCTGAACCGTTGGATTTGAAGACTTTATTGGTCTTGTATATTAATTATTGATGGAGGGAGATATTTGGAAGATTTACAAATATCTATATTATTTACATTATTAATTATTTTATTATTTGGATAACTTCCTTTTATTGTTATGAAATATTCTAGGGTTTTATGTTTTATTATAAATAGGTTTGTTAGGTCTTTCGTTTTATGGGAGTTGTTTTATTGATATTGATTTTGATTAATAACTCCTTTGTTAAAGAGGTTCTTCGAAACCACTGTGAAGAGTATTCACAAACCCAAACGAGGTAGCAATACCACGGAGAAGAGTATTCTCAACCCCTATGTTCTAACGAGATTATCTCGTTAGATCTAATTTATCCTTAAATCGCTTCCGCCGCTGCATCAGTTGGTATCAGAGCCATGTCTCTTTGATTTTTTAATCGAAGAACGATTCTGAATGTCATGTTGTTCGGTAATATCTATCCTATCATAGGCGTTTCTGCAAGAAGAAGACTATGAGTTTCATATCAAAGACCACAGTTAAGATTCGGGACGAATCTTCTCTTCGTCGGAGAGAATGATGGAGGGAGATATTTGGAAGATTTACAAATATCTATATTATTTACATTATTAATTATTTTATTATTTGGATAACTTCCTTTTATTGTTATGAAATATTCTAGGGTTTTATGTTTTATTATAAATAGGCTTGTTAGGTCTTTCGTTTTATGGGAGTTGTTTTATTGATATTGATTTTGATTAATAACTCCTTTGTTAAAGAGGTTCTTCGAAACCACTGTGAAGAGTATTCACAAACCCAAACGAGGTAGCAATACCACGGAGAAGAGTATTCTCAACCCCTATGTTCTAACGAGATTCTCTCGTTAGATCTAATTTATCCTTAAATCGCTTCCGCCGCTGCATCAATTAGTGATCCAACGGTTATTAATTAGAGCTTTCTGATATTTTGTTTGGTTTTGATTTGTTATTTTAGAAGAATATTCGTGAACGGGGAAATATATCCTTCCAAATAAAGATTAAAAATAATTAAAGATAAAGTTTGATGTATATGAATTTTAAAAGATAAAGTTTTTATAAATCAATTTTTAATAAAATATTGACATATTGTATGAAACTCTAGATTATGCATAATGGAATTTGATAAAATTCACATTTAAACTAAATCTATTGTTTAATATTTGACCTTAAAATAAATTATGATATGTGTTAATCTATACTTATACGTTAAAAAATCTTAAGTTATGGTATTTTGAGATTTTCCTTTATTATTTTTGATATGATATAACTCATAATATTTTTCAAAAGACACTTGCAAAGCATTAGAAAGAGAGAAAGAATCGTGAGGGACAAAGGTTAACGAAAAATTGCACCAAAAAAAAAAGATTAACAAAAAAGAATATACTAATTTATGTATCAGCCACTAGCTAGCTTTCATTGTATTCATCTATTTAAATTCATTCGTTATAATATCAACAGTCTTTATCAAAAAAAAAAAATATCAACAGTCACATTTTGTAGTTGTATTTAAATTATATATTCGTATATCAAGTACTATAAATATGTTGTGTACGTATATAAACACGATTATTCCATAACCTAATTACAACACAAACATCATATGAGAATGATCAACATCATTATAAGCTCGTGATATTCTTTTTGTGACAGTTTTATGAGAATTTTAGGGGGGAAAATGATTAATAAGAATATAAAATTTATTAGATATTCTCATTTTTAGTGCGATATATCATGTGTTGTTCGTATGAATAAGCGTTAACGTCTGATTTGTGAATTTAGAAACTTTAAGATTTTTTTCCTTAAAGAAAGAGAAAAATAAAATAAAACAATCAATTATTTAATTTATTTCGTTCAAACAGTTATAAAGTGTAAACAAGATTCGTTCTTTTTTCTGTTATATGACATGTCATGCGTGTCCCATTAAAACCTAAATCCCACTTAATAAAGCTTACAAGTTTCCAAAGTTTAAGTAGTTGGTTATTAAATATAATAAAGTACCTTTTTTACGTACACTACATTAAATATTTGTGGAGCTATGGAGAATTTAGAGTATTATTTTTCGATGGTTTTACATAATATTTTAATATCAATTTCTTAGTCTTTTTCTTTTTCCAAGTGGTCACTTTATATACTTTTGAAAAATAAATTAAAAAAGGAAAAATTACAAAACTACACCATTTGAATTATATTTCACAAAACTACCACAAACACAACGTCAAGATGTGTTTGCATCTTTTCTATATTCAGTCACTTTAATATCTTTTATTTATTTAATTTTATTTATGTATTTCCTTGTTGCTTACTATTTCCACAAATTCAATTTAAGAAAATAAATAATTGTTTGGTGGGATTTATATTATTCTTTTTATGGAGATTCTTCCATGATGAGTGGCTCTATAGTTTGTAGAAAACGTATAGGTTTTTAGACAAGTATTATTTAGTTGTCAAACAATATATTGTGGAGAAACTTACCATATACTAAAATTTATCATTAAAAAGGTAACATACATAAATAGCACAAAACATGTATAATTTAGTTAGAAAATACCACAATTGTTCTTTAGGTTTTTCACAAACTTTAATTAGGTTTATCCATTTATGGAGAATTCCTAATAGTGATTTTAAGAGTTTTTCCTTAATATGTGTAGATGTTTGTATTTTGATGTTAGTTTTCTAGATGTGCACATAATGAAAACATACAATGTGAAATTATAATAGTTGCTAATTATAAGCAACAACTAAAAACAAAAAAATAATCATAATTTGATCATCTAATTAGGTGAAAAAGCATTTAGAAAGAAAATAATTTTCCACTAATTTTGAAAAAAGGAGAAACTGACAAGAGCAAAAAATCATCTTTAAATGAAAAGAAATCGTCATATCTTTGACTCAAAAAGAGAAAATTATTGCTCTAATAATTTCATCTTCACAAGACTTGGTCACAAAATGAATTTTTTTTCCTAATTAACTACAACAATGTTATATAAAATGCATTAAAAATTGTTCAAAAAATGTATTAAAAGTTTTTCGTTATTTAATTCTATTTCCCTTTCTGAACTTCCATGCAATTACAATTATTTTTAATTATTGACGAGAGCATTTTTATTAATATGTTTAAAATATTGGAACATAAACATCTGTCCATTCCCAAAGAGTTTGTTATTCACTTTTTCTTCATCTTCTCTGTAATTTTGACTAATGATTATAAGTTTATAACATATCTTCAAAAGATTTCTTCATAGTTGAAAGTATTACAGAACAAAAACAAAAGATAGATCTGTCTATACAAGTCTTCAAGATATCACACATTCTTCTACGCACAAAACATCAAACTGTTTCACACACACCAAAAAAAAAACCCTTTTGCTACTTTTTTTGATCATAGTTTCTCAGGTGAAAACTGGCTCAGAATCTTGTTGTTCACGTTTAGTCATGGAAGCAAACTCACCAGACATGCTTCTAAGTAACTGTTTACAATACATGTCTTGTGCTTGTGTCACATTCTTCACACGGTTGGCTCTAACCCAAGCTGGCTCTTCAGGTACTAGCCGAGACAGCCCGAATTTCAGCAGCAAAAGTACATGTTCCATTATGAGAATAGCAGCGAGCCCCGGTTCAATTTTCCACTTGCCTTCTTGATCATATAAGCATACCAATAGCGCCGAGTTTGTGCATATCGACATTACTATCAGAAACTAAACACAAAGGAAAGAAAGAAAACCAACTCAATGCAGTGAGATCACAAGAGCGGCACACGTATATGAAGAGGTCTTGAAAAGTCGGCTCTTACCTGCCATATGTTTAACCAAGCTCCTATTGTCGCAGCAGCACGAGGAAGAGGTCTACGTAGTGTGACAAGTAGCTTTAAAGCATTGGTTCTTATTTCCATTATATTGCTCTGTATTACAACATGTAGTCAACAAAAATCCAAAGAGTGAAAGATGAAACCGAATAAATGTTTTCAACGGTTATTACCACTGCAGCAAGGGCAAAAGCAAGAGGGAATGCACAAGCAAACATCATGATCATTCCGAACTGTAACGCCAGCTCGAGGGAATCTACAGATAGCCAAACCCATCTTCGAATATAGATTAAAAAAGATCATTCAAATATAGATTAAAAAAGATCATTCATAAGTTAGTTAGTGTACCATCGAAAAGTCCATCTTCGAGTTCTACACCGATGCTTGCTGAGTATGTAGGCTTGAAATATTCCTTCTCGACTCTTGACGCTATTTGTATATTTCCTGTTGATGGTCCACCTTCGTTTTTCTTCTTCTTCCTTTAAAAAGAAACCAATTTTTTGATGTTGCTCAAGAGAGTTCTAACATGGCTTTGTATGAAACAAAAGGCATACCTAGCTCTAAACTTTCTGTAGCTATACTTAAGGTAAGGCAAAGAACCATCCATCAAGGTCCAGAAAACCTGCAAGAAGTTGAGTTTGGTATCGACAATTTCAATATATATAACCAAAAAACATTAGTGTTAAATGAAGTGTTATCTTTTGTTAGTTGTTACCTGTGAAATTATTAATCGTTGGATCAATACTTGTCGAAGTGTCATGAAGTTTCGGTGTAGGATAGCATGGTAGAAGATTCCAATGTATGTCTGCATAAAATAGAGCCCAAAAACCTGCAATGTCAAAGTTAGAGACGAATAACAAGGAGTTTCCCGAAAAGGAATCTATGAACAATGATGTCCTTACTTTGTAAATTAAGCTGTTAGCTCGATATTCCACACTCTCGTTTATTTCTCGATTTATTAGCTTGACAGATACTTTGCCTCCTAACCGAGTTAAGTACAGAATAATTAGAAGGTAGATAGCTGTCAATACATACCTGAAACCACCATAGAAACATTGTCATGGTTATAACAAAATTGTTTACATATGGGACTAGTATAGCTTGTAAATGAAAGAAAATGAGTAAGCACTTACTTGACTATATCGGATGTGATAATCTCGTATATATGAGCATATGCTAGCTCGAACGGAAGCTGGAGGCAGATAATGCTCATGATAACAAGAACATCATTCCTAAACCTCTTGCGATAAGCAAACCATTCGTATCTTTGATACGCTTCCTTCTCTTTGGATTTCTCGTTTCCGAGATTCTTTATTAGGTCTTTAGGAAACGGAAGAGAACTCCACTCCATACCGAGAAATCTATAGCCTTGACTGGGACCAACTAAATAATTTATCTGCCATCTAAAATAAGCAAAATCAACTGCAAATTAGTAAACATATAATTAATCTAATTTGTTGTATAGGTAGGTAGGGATCTTACCTAGCTAACAAGGCCGCGTTTTTACGCTTCCAGAACTGAAGAAACAAGGCAGCCCAGAGTATTGTGCTGACAAAGAAACTTGGGAGAACAAGAAACTGCAAGGATCTGACCAAAGAGAGATTGTAAACAATACAAGTTAGATGCTCAGGCATGTCTTATTAGTGTTTACTTAAAGAGCTCGTGACAGAATTAAGCATTTACCCGAAATCAACCATCTGCACTATAAACCCGAGTAAGGCTGGAAATATCAACCATTGCGTATACATTCCCAAGAACGAAAAGTAGACTCCAATCTGTGATTTTTCAATGTTATGAGTTTCATACCAAAAGCTTTCTTGCTACAACATGTACAAGAAGACGAGATTTATATATGTGTCTACCTTTGCACCAAAGTAAGAGTATATCTGATCAATTGGTTGGTTTGTGAAATTCCACCAATTTAATGCCCAAGTTTTGAGAAGCTCTTTCCTCTTGAATTCATCTACAAAATAAATGTTTTCGTATGAGTATTTCAAACCATTCTATGAGTCTACACTGCCTGTAACCAAACAGATATAACACAATACTTACCATGAAGAGGAAACATTTGTTTAATGACTCCTTCCGACTCCAACCTTCGAACTAATGATTCCCCTGCTGCCCAACAGAACTCTCTCCCGTCAAGTTTTAGCGTAATGTCGTATCCTTCACAGTTTACCTGTAACTCAAAGAGTTCATTTGCTGTGTCGTAACAACATACTAATGATTTTCACTATAAAGATGAGTTAAAGAAAAGGGAGCTAACAATTCCATAGAGGAGATACTGATAGCATCGAAACCGTTCAAACCAGCTGAACAGCGTCCCATCAGGCTGCCTAAAGAAAGCCTCAGAGCCTTGCATCTCAAAAGGCAGATCAATTCCTGAAAAAGTGAGAGATATAACCACCAAACTTGTGAGAAACACACAATCTATCAGATGTTTTAAAGCTGTGTTGATACATAAGGAACAAGTATTTTACCGAGACGAGTTGGTTTGCGTATTTGAAGCTTTGCTGCTGCATCCCCTAAGGTCTCTAATGGAGCTGCTACCTAAAGAATTACTTGAATATCACATGTTGCTCTTCTAATAGCAAAAGAATCTAACAAAGTATTCTACATAACTAGAGCTAAAACATGTCACTAACTGTTGAATCCTAGACACCATAAGCCATAATTAGCAAGTTTATGAAACTCTTACATAGACAGACTCCTTAACTTCCAGATTAGTACTTTTGTATGACAAAATCAGTTAAGTAAAACTAAAAAAGGAGAGACCTTGAGAAACTCATCTGCAAGACCAACGACTCTATCAACAACTAATCCTCTCTTCTTTAGCTCATTCACCAAAACCTCAACACAGTCTCCTTCTTCTTCTTCTTCTTGAACCCTCTTGGGAACCACCATTGCAACCTCGTGAATGATTCTCTCCTCCCCATTATTGAGACCATTCATCTCCAAAACAAGAATCACACAAATAAAAAAACGAAGCTTTATTCTTCAGATTCCTTGTGTAAAGCTAAAGCTTTTACCTTTTTTTAAGATCTAACTCAAAATACTCAAGTGGGTATTCACCAAAAATACCACCTTTTTGCTCTCAATTAATTTTCCTGTTTCTGAACCATAAAAGGGGATCTGGGTTTATTACAAAATTCAAAATTTATACTAAGAAAATATCGAAATTTATGATATTTATCGTTCACACCTCTTGAAATCTTGGGGCAATTAAAATGAAAAAAACGTACGGTTTATGTAAGAAAAAAAAAGGAAAAGACAAAGCTTTGGGTTTTTGAATTTCGAATAAAAATGAAATTACATGCAAAAATCGATTATGAGTTGGCACGCAGATCCAACGTGGAAAAGAATGACATATCGGACGGTGCTGAGTCATTTCCGCCACGTGTCTCTCTTTCCTTTTACTTTATCCCGTTTATAACGGATATAAATTTAAACCGGGTCTTAACCGACAATTCAATAACCAACTAAACCGGTCAAATCCTATTAGGAAAACCGAAGTTGACTATCTTCTTTAATATTAGGTTCCTTCTTCTTCTTCTTCCTCCCCAGAAAAAGCTAAAAAAAAATCTCTGTTTCAGATCCAAAGCGAAGCGAAAAAATCGATTCTTAGAAAATGGGTAACACAGATAAGCTAATGAATCAGATATTCGATCTAAAATTCACGTCGAAATCGCTGCAGAGACAGTCAAGGAAGTGCGAGAAAGAGGAGAAAGCAGAGAAGCTCAAGGTTAAGAAAGCCATCGAAAAGGGTAACATGGACGGTGCTCGGATCTACGCGGAGAACGCTATTCGCAAGCGTAGCGAGCAGATGAACTATCTCCGTCTCGCTTCTCGTCTCGACGCTGTCGTTGCTAGGCTCGACACGCAGGCTAAGATGACCACCATCACTAAATCTATGACTAATATCGTTAAATCGCTTGAATCTACGCTTGCCACAGGTTAATTCATCGATATTCACTGCCAAAGTTTTCGTCTTTTTATCCGTTTATGTTGTTCATAGGCTTAGTAGAGTACACATTGCATAGACGACTCTGTTTGTGATGATTAATTAGGGATTAGGAGTATATTTTAAGGCAATTAACACATAAAGGGTTAATCTTTTTGTTGCTTATGTTACATACTTGTTCTTGTATGTAATTTGAGATGTAGAAGAACATAGGTATAATGTGGTTTCTTATAATGTTGTATGTTAACAGGGAATCTACAGAAGATGTCGGAGACGATGGACTCGTTCGAGAAGCAGTTTGTGAACATGGAGGTACAAGCTGAGTTCATGGAGAATGCCATGGCTGGTTCGACATCATTGTCTACTCCGGAAGGAGAAGTAAACAGCTTGATGCAGCAGGTAGCAGATGACTATGGTCTTGAAGTCTCTGTGGGACTACCTCAGCCTTCTGGTCATGCCATTGCTACTAAGACGGAGGAGAAAGTCGACGAGGACGATTTGTCCAGGAGGCTTGCAGAGCTCAAGGCCAGAGGTTAAACGAGCTAAACAGTAACCGTGCTTCGACTATCTACAACTTTGCACGAGATCCTTATCGGAATATTGCTGGCTTGCTATTGTCCGCGAACACGGTCTTATTTGTGTATATTGTTGCTTACTTTGGGATATTCTTGGTGTGTTTATAACTCTATGTAAGAAAACCTTCGTGTGAGCTGTGCTTTAAAAGTTTTATCTTTTGCAACAATGCATATGAGAAACAATGAAGAGACAAGAAAGCATCATGTGAAGGCATTGGATTCTTAGGCAGCACTCACTATATGAAGATAAAAAGTGTTCATCAATATGTCAACAAGACCATAAGTCCATAAGAAGTAACACAGTAAGTTTTGAAACTTTACTATAATGGCAACTCTTGAGTAAGAACAAGCTATCGTTTCTGCTGTTTAAATGAACTATAGACGAACTCCAACACTCTATTGTTACATGAGTTATAACTAGAGGAGTTTCAATGAAAGAATGAACAGACTAGCTGTACAAGCAGCACCTAATAGAGTGTTACATGTAAACATACAGCAACAGAATCAGTAAGAGAAAATGCGAGAAAGAGACTCATCTGGTGAGTCTTTAGTATCTCATTCTCTCTCTCAGCATCTGCAGCCCCATGTACCTGCAATCATATAGTCATCCAAATACTCTGAGCAAAAAGGTATTGGTATAATATCAAACTTCAACAACTTTGATAGTTTTTGTTACCTTCCAAGCATCATCAAGGTCGCTTGTGGATTAGTCCCTGGAGAGATATTGAAAGTTGATCCATCCACTATTCTGAGATAATTGATTCCATTGACCTTGAGATCAGAGTCCACTACTTTCCCCACAACACAGCCACCATGGTAATGCCATATCGTGCTCACGGTTCGTCTGCAGAACTCTGCCATCACCATATCATTTGACTGGTCCACAGGTAATGGCACTCCGACGAACCTGAACCGGCTCCCATACCATTCCCTAAACATGAACTCCTGCATAGCTCGGCTCCTTAGTATTTCTCCAATCTTTCTAGTCCCATTGACACATCTCTGCAGATCCTGTGGATCACTGAAGTAGTTGAACCTAACAATCGGGTTTATCCTAACATCCGTCGAAGCCAACCTTAGTGAACCAACAGAGACTGGACCTAGGATCTTCTCCATTATAGTTGTCACAGGGACGTACAGAGGAGAAGCTGGAGCTCTGATGAAAACAGAATGTATAGGCGACGCAAAGGGGATCACATTAGAAGCAGCCTCCAGAAAAGCACCATCTTCAGTAACACCCACAACTTGTATCAGCGAGTTCTCCATTGGAACCGGAGGAACAATAGAGATACCATTCCTCGGGTTATCGTACACATAACCTCCCACATCAGGCTGATCAAGAGCCACCGGGATCCCCCAAGTCGAAAGATAACTCCTTGCACCAATCCCACTAAGAAGAAGCAACTGTGGGCTACCTAGTGAGCCAGCTGATAGAATCACCTCCCCTCTGTCCCTTATCAACGCGTGATGGTACCGTCCAAGCTGATCACGGTAAACCACACCAATCGCAGAGACATTCGAACCCGAATCACTCGGGGAAGAAGCAAGCAACACTCTCTCCACAGTGGCGTAAACCGCTACTCTAATGTTGGAGCTTCTTGCATATCTCAGAAGATCCGCAGAGCTGTGTCTCCTCCCAGCGCGATCAAACGTAGACCCTCCTATCTTAGTCCCTACTTTATGCTCCAAGGTAAAGCCGTTAAAAGGATGTACACCGACCTCGAGCAAAGCGTCTCTAATCGCAGATTGCCATGTCCTGAGCTGAGGTCTAAACACAATAGCTCTCTCCACCCACTCATAAGACTGATTCACAGCGTTTAGATCCCAATTTAGACCCGAGTTTTCGAAGAACGGTTTATCAGCTCGGCTATAGAAACCTGCATTGATGGCACTGCTTCCACCAAGAACACGGCCTCTAGCGTTGGGAACACCTTCCTCAGAGACGAAAGACTCGGCGGGAGAATCGAAGTTGTTGACGTCGGTGAGCGTCGTCAAGAAACCGTCGTGCGACATCAGATTAGGTCTATTGTACGGAACGCCGCCGCGCTCGAGGAGGAGAACACGGTAAGATTGAGACAGCGTGGCGGCTAATGGGCATCCCGCCGTTCCTCCGCCGACGATTATGTAGTCGTAGTAATCCTCCGACGAGAAATCAGTCGCGTTCGTTACGAATCGCATGAAATTTGGAGCTGCAACGAAAGATTTCAACATTAAGAACCTAATCGTCTTCTCGATTTACACTTATTTTCTATGAAATCAAAACCATGGCTAAATATTTCAATGTTTAAGCTATATAACTACAGATTCTACTGAGATTTTCTTGGGGGATACTTACGGCGATTAGCGCGTGGCCTTGCAATAGACGGAGAAACGCCTCCAAGAAGAAGAAGCGCCACGAAAGCTGTGTTGAGAAGATAACGATCCATCCATTTCCTCATTATCACTCTTTGGGTTGATGAATTTTTCACAGAGCGGGAAGGAAAATTAAAACTTTCCCGGGAAAAAGAGAGAGAGAGAATCTTTTCTCTGTTAAAGAAGATGAGGAAGAAGTTAAAAAGAGAAAAGACTCGAAACGGCACTTGTTTTCTTTTCTGTTATAATATAAAAGCAGTAATAGCCATCGATGATATTTAGATCATGTAGAGATCAACGGTTGTTAAGAGAAGTAGTCATGAGTCTTGCCGCACTGGATTATAGCTTTTCGATGACCGCTAATTAAGTTCCGGTTTAATCCGGTTAAGTTTAGAATTACGAGATTCATCCACGTGTCATAAATTGAGCGGATTAGATTGTAATCGTTTAGCTAGTGTTATGAATGACACCGTCTAAACGAAGAGAGCGAGCAAAAATGGCGACGGCGACGGCGACGGCGATGGCGACGGAGAGGTGTCGCCGTTTAAAAGCCCAAATCGTACGAGGTTTTGGTCTCTGACGCTGCGAATTTCTCTCGCCTTAGCTCTCTAGGAATCTAAATCTCGTTGGGAAATCGATTTCGCGTAAGTATCATCTTCTTCTTTGCATTTGAAACTGTACAATTTTTTGTTATTGATTAGTGCTACAATGATATTGTTTAGAATCTATCTGTATGTTGTAAATTCCTTGAAAATTGCACACGATGTGATGCTTTTGTATCATCTCTGTATCAGATATGCATAACCATTTCTCAATACCAAGTGACCTAAGCTGAGAAAGGGATGTCTATATCCATGTCTGATGTGAAAAAAACGAATGCAGGGCCATGAAAATTAGCAAGATCTTCTTGATGTGGAATGATGCAAATAGATTAAGGAAGAGCTGTTACAAGTTCTATGAGACTACAAGAAGAGAAAGGAAGCTCATTCGAGTTCCTGCGCAGGCGACATAAGGTACTTTGCACATTGGTCTAGTTCGTGTTTGTTTGGTTCTTGCATGTGCACATAGTAGCTTAAACTGGTCTGAAACTGATCATGTTGCAGGCAGCAAATTGGTGGGAAGAGGATGTGGAACTTGAGGTATCATCTAATTGGCTTTGCTAAATGGTGGCCAAGTCATGGATTCGTACATTTAGTAAGTTTGATAAGTCTCTATAGATTGTTACATGAGCCAACATTGGTAGGGAGCTTGATAAATTACAATGAGAATGGTAAAACGATAATTTGAAAATGTTTTATGACATTGTTCACTCCACCCCAATTTTAATCCATAAATAATGAAAGGTAATTATGAAGAAACTATTTTAGGAGTAACTAGAATTTAGGCTATAACTCTCCTTAATTTTCCGGACAATGATGATCTCTTTCCTAACTTATCAACTTCTCTTGTTCAGATCCTTTCTAATAATGGCATTTATCAAATCAATTGTTATTAATTATTAGTCAGTACCGGTCAATCAAATTCTATCTTTTTGCTCCCCATTTTTGGTTAGAAATCCAAGTTTTAATATTTTGATTGATAGCTTTGACAAAAAAATATATATATTGATAGCTTGCATGTTTCTTGATCTTTAAGACTCATATGAAGAATCTTGTGTTGTTTGAAACTCTTTTGCTTTTTTGTCTCTTTGTATCGACCCATTTGGTGTCTGTTTCTTGTCTAAATTCAGATGGGTTAACTCTACTCTCCCTCCGCAAGCATCTGGATAAAGTGCCACCAGAATTAAGCGCGACATGGAAGACAAACGCATCTGAAGCCACTCCATGTAACTGGTTTGGTATCATCTGTGATGATTCCAAGAAGGTGGTTACGTCTCTCAACCTCACAGGTTCAGGGGTTTCAGGCAAATTGGGTCCTGAGATCGGACAGCTCAAAAGCTTAGTGACATTGGATGTGAGTTCTAACAGTTTCTCTGGGGTTGTGCCTTCCAGTTTAGGAAACTGTAGCTCACTCGAGTATATCGATTTGTCTCTGAATGGCTTCTCTGGTAAGATCCCTGATACTCTAGGTAGCTTGAAGAGCTTGGCTTATCTGTATCTTTACAGCAACTCCTTCACCGGTGAACTGCCTAGATCATTGTTTCAGATACCGGCCTTGAATTATCTGCATGTTGAGCATAACAACCTAACCGGTTCACTTCCTCAAAATGTCGGCGATGCTAAGGAGCTTCTGGAACTGCGTTTGTTTGACAATCAGTTCTCGGGTACAATCCCCGAATCAATAGGAAACTGCAGTAAGCTGGAGCTTCTGTATCTGCACAAGAACAAGTTAGTTGGTTCCGTGCCTGAAAGTCTCAATCTTCTGGAGAATCTCACTGACCTGTTTGTCGCAAACAACAGCCTCACTGGAAGAGTTCGGTTTGGTTCACCAAAATGTAAGAAGCTGGTGACTTTAGATTTCTCATACAACAATTTCGAAGGCGGTGTACCTCCTGAGTTAAGCCATTGCACTAGCCTTGACGCGTTAGTCATTGTGAAAGGCAACTTGTCAGGTAAAATACCTTCGTCATTGGGTATGTTAAAGAATCTCACGGCTCTTAACTTCTCCGAGAATCGTCTCTCTGAAAGTATCCCCGCGGAAATCGGAGACTGCACCAGCTTAAGCACATTGAAGCTCAACAATAACCAGCTCGGAGGCGGAATCCCGAGTGCTTTAGGTAAGCTAAAGAAGCTAGAAAGCTTGGAGCTTTTCGAAAACCGGCTCTCGGGTGAGATACCTATCGAGGTATGGAAGATTCAGAGTCTCACACAGTTTCTAGTGTACAAAAACAACCTCACGGGAAAAATACCTGTAGAGATAACCGAGCTGAAGCATCTCAAGCAAGTTACGCTCTACAACAACAGCTTTTACGGAGAGATACCACACGGTCTAGGCCTAAACAGCGACCTAGAAATCATCGATTTCATCGGTAACAATCTTACAGGAGAGTTACCGCCGAATCTCTGTCATCGAAAGAAGTTGACAGTGTTTAACTTAGGATCAAACCGGCTACACGGTAAGATCCCAACATCAGTTACTCAATGCAAGACTCTAAGCAGATTAATCCTTAGAGAGAGCAATCTCTCAGGTCCTCTCCCCGACTTTTCTCAGAATCAAGATCTCTCGTTTCTCGACCTCAACAGCAACAGCTTCGAAGGACCAATACCTCGCAGCCTAGGAGCCTGTAAGAAACTAACGACCATAAACTTATATAGGAACAAGCTCATAGGAAACATTCCTAGAGAACTTGAAAATCTAAAGAAGCTAACACACTTGAATCTTGGGTCTAACTTATTAACCGGTTTGGTTCCAAGAAAGTTTAGTAAGTGGAAAGAGTTAACCACTTTGGTTCTCTCCGGAAACCGGTTTTCCGGTTTTGTTCCACCGGACCGCCACTCTTAGAGATGAAAATAATTAAACAACCGTTGTTATAAAAAAAAAATTTGTTATGGAATAAATTAGACAATAATCAGTCTTTTATCTTCCATTTTCAATATAAACATATAATGTAAGTATATTGTAATGTGATAAAATGACATCATATCAAATTGTTATTAGGACAAGTACGGATGATATTATTAATTGTGCTCGATTTGGTAATAATTGTTGCAAGGTTCTGATATTATTACATGACTCCGAATTTGAGAGTAAACTTATTTAAAAGATTTAAAGTAGTAATATATATAAATGACATCTTTCCTTGTTTTTCTGGACGGCGAAGATGACGCAAACATGAATCTAACGAACCATATTAACTGTAAAAAAAAAGCAGAGCCTTTTTTGGCTTATTTTACAATACTAGGGGCGAAGCCCCGCGCAAGCGCGGGGACGTATGTGTATTTTAAATATGGTAACAAATATTTAACTAATGTTGAATCGATGAGAAAAGTTATGAGTTGAAGTAGGAGTGTGCAGTGTTGTGACGACAAAAAGGGCTGATATCAAATGCTAACAGTGGATGTATTTTATATTTGTTCTCCATTTGTAAGAGTTAGGTTTTAAACTGTGATAGTTTCTAATACTGTTGATGAAAATTTAAATTGGTGAACATATAGGGTGACAATTTTTTTATTTTTAAATTTTGAATAATTGTTAGAAAAATTTAAAGTGAAACTTGTTCATAAATTTAGACTGAGAACACATATGCACCCTAAAGAGTGAATACGTTTTTATTTGTATATGCGAAGAGAAAACATAAAACAGAGAACAAATTGAATACTTTAAAGAAAAAAACGTTGTCATTAAAAAAACAAAAAGATACGCAAGAACACAGACTTGACTTCAGGGTGAGTTCAAAGTTTTAGTCACCTGAGATATCATGTTTAATGAAAGGAAGATAAAAGTAAACAAAGCAAAGCCAAACGACCACTATTAAGATAATAGCACATTCCAGGGCAAGGAGGACAAAAAATATCAAAGGAAGATATATTCGGTTAAGTTTGATACTTATATGAAGAATGATGATAATTAGCCTAATGACAATGTTAATGATAAGACAACACACACTTGCTCATCTTTTCTTACTTATTTCAAATAGAAAGAATGTTTGAGTTACCACTGAACAACAACTTATTAGAGAAACCAATGGTGCTCATAGAACCAATTAAAGTTTACAAATTTCAAGACTTTACCTCAAAAAAGTTCGAGATTAACAGTGGTGACAAACATGACAGATTGTGTCCTATCACCCGACTTGAGGATGCCCCTAAAAAGAGACGCAACATCATCCCACAAAGACAAGTAAACAACCACCTGACTATTATGTCAATGATTGTTGTCAATTTCAGTAAGACGTAATAATGTGTGATGCACTTAGTTTTCCTTTAAATAATTATTTTGAATTTAGTTATTACTAATTAAAACTAAAACTAAATATTTGTAACTTTAGTATCAGAAATTGTATATTTACATAATTGCTAATAAGGATTATAAACCATGATAAGTTGAAAAATTACTTATAAAATACTTTTTTGAATTTCATTTCAGTTAAATGTATAAAGCTAAAAAAATCCATCATTATTAGAAAAGCTAATAAAAAAAAGAATAGATAATACTTCGACATAATTTTGGTTAAAGACCCTTAAGTTGAAGATTATTTGAAAGATTTCTCTATAAAAGTTATTCCCAATTAATAGTATAGATATACACAATTCACTTATATTTATTTTAATCTGTTTTTTAAATATTGATTGTGACCATATGAATTGTAAGATGTTTCTAGTTTTCTTGTTTTTTTATTTATACCTTTTGTAAGAAAATTCTATCGTTATTAGAAAAGCTAATAAAAAAGAGTAGAAAATATTTTGACAGAGTTTTGGTCAAGGGCCCTGACGTTGAAGATGACTTGAAGGGTTTTTCTATAAAAGTTCTTCCTAATTAATAGTATAAATATATATAATTCACTTATATTTATTTTAATTTGTTTTTTTAAATATTTATTGTGACCATATGAATTTTAAGATGTTTCTAGTTTTTTTTTGTTTATACCGTATGTAAGATGTATTTATGATTAGTTTTAATAACTATTTAAGATTGATATATGTATCTATATATATATAGATATTTATAAATGTTAAAAATTACATTAAATATTTCTTTTTCGGATTTTATTTATGTTAATGAGTTTTATCAAAAATATTTTAGTGATGTTGTTTATATTTTTATGACGTTTTATTTGAATTTTATTAGTATTAAAAGGTTGTATTAATATTGTCAAAAAAATAATTGTGTAAGAAAAATCCATCATTATAATAAAAGCTAATAAAAAAGAGAATAGAGAATATTTTGACAGAGTTTTGGTCTAGGGCCTGAAGTTGTAGATGATTTGAAGGGTTTCTCTATTAAAGTTGTTCCCAATTAATAGTATAGATATACACAATTCACTTAAATTTATTTTAATTTGGTTATTAAAATATTGATTGTGACCATATGAATTGTAATGTGTTTCTAGTTTTCTTGTTTTTTGTTTATATCGTTTGTAAGATTTATTTATGATTAGTGTTAATAGTTATTTAAAATTGATATATGTATCTATATATATAGATATTTTATAAATGTTAAAAATTACATTAAATATTTCTTTTTCGCATTTTATTAATATTAATGAGTTTTATCAAATATATTTCGGTGATGTTGTTTATATTTTTTTGGGGTTTTATTTGAATTTTATTAGTATTAAATGATTGTATTAATGTTGTAAAAAAATAGTTGTGTAAGAAAAATCCATCATTATTAGAAAAGCTAATAAAAAAGAGAGTAGAGAATATTTTGACGAGTTTTGGTCAAGGGCCACGAAGATGACTTGAAGGTTTTTCTATAAAAATTATTCCCAATTAATAGTATAAATATACACAATTCACTTATATTTATTTTAATTTGCTTTTTAAAATATTGATTGTTACCATATGAATTGTTATATGTTTCTAGTTTTCTTGTTTTTTTGTTTATACCGTTTGTAAGATTTATTTATGATTAGTTTTAATAGCTATTTAAAATTGATATATGTATCTATATATATATAGATATTTTATAAATGTTAAAAATTAAATTAAATATTTCTTTTTCGGATTTTATTAACGTTAATGAGTTTTATGAAATTTTTTTGAGTGATGTTGTTTATATTTTTAGAGGTTTTATTTGAATTTTATTAGTATTAAATGGTTGTATTAATGTTGTAAAAAATAGTTGTGTAAGAAAAATTCATCATTATTAGAAAAACTAATAAAAAAGAGAGTAGAGAATACTTTGACAGAGTTTTGGTCAATGACCCTGTAATTAAAGATGATTTGAAGGGTTTCTCTATAAAAATTATTCTCAATTAATAGTATAGTTATACACAATTCACTTATATTTATTTTAATTTGTTTTTTTAAATATTGATTGTGATCATATGAATTGTAAGATGTTTCTAGTTTTCTTGTTTTTTTGTTTATATCGTTCGTAAGATTTATTTATTATTAGTTTTAATAGCTATTTAAAATTGATATACGTATATATATAAATATTTTATAAAATATTTTTTTCGGATTTTATTAATGTTAATGGGTTTTATCAAAAATATTTTAGCGATGTTGTTTATATTTTTTGAGATTTTATTTGAATTTTATTAATATTAAATGGTTGTATTAATGTTTTCATAATATAATTTTATTAATGGTTGTATTAATATTTAATGGTTGTATTTGAATTTTCATAATATAATTTTATTAATGGTTGTATTAATATTAAATGGTTGTATTTGAATTTTCATAATATTAAATGGTTGTATTAATGTTATATTAAATAATATAATTTTTAAAAATTTTATTTTCTTAAAGATGATGATGTGGCTTCTTGTGGGAGAAGCAAAAAGTGCCTCATTATATAATAGATTAGCATTAGTCAAATCAAAATCTGAAAACGCTTTAAAGAAAAGGCAGTGCACGTTAGCAAACTTTGCCTTTTTACACACACTCTCTCTCTCTCTCCTCAGGTATTGTCTCTTGTCTTTGCTCTTTTATCATTTTCCTTTGTTCTCTCTCTTGTTTTCTTTTAAAATTCAGAGCCCTAGATTTCAATTTTCTCAGGATCTTAAGGTTAGTGACAATCTGATTTATTGCTTTCTGTTTATTCGTTTTATTATGTATAAATTAATGTAATGAATCTTGAGTAAAAAGTATAGATCTTAATGTTACAAAAGGAATCTTTTTTTAATTGGTTGCAATTAGTCACTAAAGATCTTGTTCTGTTTATAATTTGTTTCTGCAATTATCTTCGCTTTCAATTTGTTGGATTTGTTCATTTTGGGAGTAAAGAAAGTGTATAAAAAAAAAGTGTATGCATTTAGATTTTGTATGAAAGTTTGCATTTTGATAGCAAAGTTTGCATTTTGATAGCAAAGTTTGCATTTTTGACACCTTTTTAGATAGGTTTTGTTGGAGAAAACAAACTAGTGTCATATTTTTTCATGCTCTTAGTCCAAAAAGTTGTTCATTTATGCCATTTTTGTTTACATTGATAGGAGCTTTATCAATGGAAGGAGTTTCAGGATTCAATAACACAGTTCCAAATCCAAACCATTATGACAAATCAATAGTCCTTGATGTAAAACCATTGAGAAGCTTGAGACCTGTGTTCCCAAATGGTAATCAAGGTCCACCATTTGTAGGTATTCCACCTTTTGGCCCTTCTTCTTCTTCTTCCGAGTATTCGCCTTTCTTCCCATTCTTCGGAGCACAACAATACACTCAAGATCTCAATCAAACACACGACGCGCCTCCTCCTCCTCCACCGTTTGTTACTCCTCTTAGATCATACCGAACACCTACTGAAACAAATGGACCAAGCAGCTCCAATGCTGGAGCTAAAAGAGGAATAGGCCGTCCTAAAGGAACTAGTAGTAGCTCAAAGAAAAAGGCGAAGATCTCAAAAGATCCTAATTTGGATGTTCAAGTAGTGAAAGGAGGTTTCGACAGTGGGATAAGTGTGGCAGAGAGAGAAGATGGCAATGAGGATTTAGTAAGTAGTGTGTTGATGCGTTACGATGCTATTAGGAGAAGGCTTAGCCAAGTAGAGTACGCAAAGGCAGCGACTTCGAAAGCAGCGGGTGTTTTGATGAGCAATGGTGTTAGGACAAACACGAAGAAGAGAGTTGGTTCGGTTCCTGGAGTAGAGGTTGGGGACATCTTCTTTTCACGGATAGAGATGTGTTTGGTCGGTCTTCACATGCAGACAATGGCTGGCATCGACTATATAACAGGTAAAGTCGGAGCTGACGAAGAGCCGTTAGCTACTAGCATCGTTTCATCTGGTCGTTATGACGGCGAAGCACAAGATCCTGAGACTTTAATCTATAGTGGACAAGGAGGCAATGCGGATAAGAACAAGCAAGCATCTGATCAGAAGCTTGAGAGAGGTAATCTAGCATTAGAGAAAAGCTTGAGAAAGGGGAATGGAGTAAGAGTTATAAGAGGTGAAGAGGATCCAGCTACTAAAACAGGAAGGATATATATATACGATGGACTTTATTCGATATCAGAGTCATGGGTGGAGAAAGGGAAGTCTGGTTGCAACACATTTAAGTATAAGTTAGTTAGGCTGCCTGGTCAACCACCGGCTTTCAGTGTTTGGAAAGCTGTTCAGAAGTGGAAAGAAAGTTTAACTACAAGAATAGGCCTTATCCTTCCTGATCTCACTTCATCGGCTGAGAGTAAACCTGTTTCGCTTGTGAATGACGTCGATGAGGAGAAAGGGCCTGCTTATTTCACCTATGTCTCCTCTGTAATATACTCGGATACTTTTAAACTAACTCAGGCAACAGGTGGTTGTTCTTGTCAAGGCTCATGTGCACCGGGGAATCTTAACTGCTCTTGCATAAGAAGAAACGGTGGTGATCTGCCTTACATTAACGGAACCATGCTTGTTTCTCGGATGCCAATGATATACGAATGTAGCTCAACATGTTCGTGTAACGCCAAGTGCAAGAACAAAGTGATTCAGACAGGATTGCAAGCCCGCATGGAAGTGTTTAAGACAGTGAACCGTGGTTGGGGTTTACGTTCTTTAGATCACATCCGTGCTGGTTCTTTCATATGTGAATACGCTGGTGAGGTCAAAGACAAAGACAAGCTTAGATCAGACCAGGAAGAGGATGAGTTTGTTTTCGACACTTCGCGTGTTTATAACTCGTTTAAATGGAACTATGAGCCTGCATTAGTAGATGAGGATCCTTCGAATGAAGTATCCGAAGAGTTTAGTCTCCCATCGCCACTCTTGATTAGTGCCAAGAACTTTGGGAATATAGCTCGGTTCATGAACCATAGTTGCTCCCCTAATGTTCTGTGGCAACCGGTTACTCGTGAAGGCAACAACGAATCGGTTGTCCACATTGCTTTCTTCGCCATCCGTCACATTCCTCCAATGGCTGAACTTACGTACGACTATGGAGTCTCCACTACATCAGAGCCTAGAGAGAGTAGCCTATTACATGGAAAGTGGAAATGCATTTGTGGATCTGCGAAATGTCGTGGCTCATTCGGATAGTCTGTGAAATGTAACCACTTCAACTTTGTCTATTTATGCTTTTAGTTGATAGTTTTCTACAAAATCTGTTTCTGTTGTTGTTACAGGACAGAATGGAGAACTCATCAATGTGTGTAGCAAAGTACTACAAAAGGGTGTGGCTTTTGTTGTATCCTTAGCTCTTCTTAGCAGTTTTTAGAATCTGTGTATGCTTCTGTATGTTATGTGGTGATGCACACACACACACACATAACTAATGTATTGTATTTGGTTCAACATTGGCTTTTAAGTTTCATGGTCTTATACTCTTTGTGGGTTTGGTAAAAATAATCTTTGTAGAGTGATTTTAGTTATGTTTTAAAGCTTTATGTAACAACTTATCAGTAGACTTTGAGAATTAAAAACACCAATGTTTGTTTTGTTTTTTTTTTGTCACAAATGGTCGGTCTATTAGTCATTCCTACACTGTCGTAGGCGCTTGGATTCGATTCCGGGTGGAGTGGTGTTACATGCCTTATTGGTATTAATCATCAATGTATTGTTTATGTATTAAACTCATAATACATAACGGAGTTGATCGGTTACAAAAAAAAGAAACCTTTTTACAACAAAAAATTCCAAAAAAGTGTTTTGTTTTCTTGCCAAGAATCAAAAGATAGGATATTGAAGAAGAAGAAGAGCCATTTGTTCATAGAATCTCGAATTTTTTACTCCAAAAAAAAGTTATGTTCTTTTTGAAAAGAAACAGTACATAAAGCTATTTTCGTTTCTTGTCTGATAGTAACTTAAAACTCTCTGATTCTTAAATACAAAGACTAGTTTTGGTCCCACGTTAACATCTTCTCTTTGTTACTATACTTGCATTTTCAATTAGTAACATTTAATGAAATTTAATTTCACTTGGATACTAACACATTAAACAAAGCGTTACTTAGTTAATTAGCTCGTAGAAAAGCTGTAATTAATTAGCAAACGTATTACTAAAAGTATGCACAAAACATCCCTACGTTATTTGCTATACATGCATTATTGCATTGATATTTAAACTCATTTCACTTAATAGCATCGATAATATTTTACATATATTAACTTAATTACACACACGTATATAGACCACACTTAAGACAATAATTAGAGATAACAATAGAGTTTCTTGCGACGATGAGACAACAACAAGAGTGTATATAATCATCAAGAGAACCAATTAACAAGCTCGTCCACGTGGTTGCCACGTGGAGGAAGTGGAACATCTTGCATCACTTTCTCTTGTCCTTTTGGATAGTATATTCCCGTGCCTTCATGTGGGACCCAACTACTACTCGCCGCAAACGACGACGTGTCTCCACCGGAAAAGCCTCTCATCATCTTTATCTCCTCTCCGGCGCTGCCGCCGCCGCCGGCATCAGTCTTCACCGTCTCTCTTATGACGTCGTGCAAAGCACTTTTCTTGTGAATTGATTTCCTAAGCATAGTAGGCCTACATATATACATATTTTTGAGCAATTTTTATGAATACTACTAAAAAAAATTTTTTTAACACAATTAGCACATATTTTCGAAAGTTTTACAAATATCATTAAAAAGTTTTTTTTCATAAATACTACATATCTTAAATTTTCAAAATTACACCAAAAACCTTCAAAAAACTATACTCTACCCCTTCAAAACTATACCCTAAACACTATATAGTGAACCCAAATGAAAAAAAATTAAAGGGCTGAGCAGCTCAAGATTGATTATGAGAAGAACATGAAAACCTACAACTAGAAACTGGTAATTGTTTATTTGACTGATGATCATTACATGCATAGAAGAATAAGTTATGTTAAATCTAGTCACATTATTGAATCAGGTTAATCATGTAATGTTTATACAAATCATACTAAGTTCATGGTGTGTTATGCTTCTATTGTGGTATGCTAAGTTCATATAGTTTAACTAATGTTATGCTTCTGTTGTTTAAGTTTTTGTGTTGAATCTTTGTGTTAAAAAGTTAATTTCTAATACCTTTTATAATATTATTTCTATGTTTTTATGTTAAAAAAATGTTTGATCATTTTCCCCTGATTATTTATCAATAAACATAAAAATCTTCATTATACAAAAAATAAAGATTTATCCAAGACTTTGATTTTTAAGATTTTTTTTTATTACCAAAGCAAATTTGCCTAGAGTGGTTGTCTTGAAAGAGACGTTGAGAAGCAGAGAGGAAAACATATCTTTATTCTTATGTTGATCAAAAGATTTATTCAAAGCTTTGATTGTTATGTAATTACGTATTTGGTAGAGGAAAAAGGAAATAGACATTTTATTAATAAACACACCATGATAGACATCTCTAACACATTCTCCAACTTCTATGCAAAATTCAGGACCTGTCAACAATGAGCTTAGAAAATAGGATTCTCGCTTATTTGTGAAAGGTGCCTTAAAAAAAGATTTTCACTTGATTATATGTACGTATATGGTTTTTATATACTTGATTTAAAAAAAATAGAGAGAGAGGAGATGTTTAAATGCTTCTTGTGTCTATATAATAGTATGCACGTGTTGAGCAAACAAACACAAATTCAAAATAACAAAGTCAGAAACCAAAGTCACAAAATGCAAAGTTGGCTAGGTCCGATGTTGAGGGATGGGTTAAAGAAAGCTTTTAAAACAGTCGTGAAGGAGGCGGAGAAAATTGGGGTAAATTCATCTCTGCATGCTGCTAACTGTGTGAAAGCATTCATCAATTATGAAGGAGACATAAACACTATCATTGATGCTTTTGGAAATACGAACCATGAAATGAAGATTTTTTTCATGTTAGTTCTATCCTTTTTACGTTGTCGCGCTGCATCAGTTGGTATCAGAGACGAAAGTTTGTTTGTTCAAAGAGAAGATAATCATGAGATCTACAGAGAGATTTATGGTGATCCTATCTACGATGTTTACGAAGAAGATGTCATGATTATTGATTTTGTTTTCGCATACAATATTTTTGCACGAAAAAGAAAAAAGTCTTATCTTTCTTTTTGCACAACTCTAACATAAAAAATCGTTCCATGAAATGAAGATTTTTCATGTTAGAGTTGTGTAAAGGGATAAGGCTTTTTTCTTTTTCGTGCAAAAATATTGTATGGGAAAACAAAAGCAATAATCATGACATATTCTTCTACTTTGTCGCCGTTACATAAAGTTTATTATTTTTACTTTTAATTCAATTACGAAACAACAAAAGTTGATGTGTCATATCACTAGGAGAGAATTTTTTTAACTATTATAGTATAGATTGGTAAATAATTAAGGGGAAAATGATCAAACATTTTTTTAACATAAAAACATAGAAATAATATTATAAAAGGTATTAGAAATTAACTTTTTAACACAAAGATTCAACACAAGTTTTAACACAAAGACTTAAACAACAGAAGCATAACATTAGTTAAGCTATATGAACTTAGCATACCACAACAGAAGCATAACACACCATGAACTTAGTATGATTTGTATAAACATTACATGATTAACCTGATTCAATAATGTGACTAGATATAACATAACTTATTTTTCTATGCATGTAATGATCATTAGTCAAATAAACAATTACCAGTTTCTAGTTGTAGGCTTTCACGTTCTTTTCACAATCAACTTTGAGCTGCTCAATCTTGATGGTATTTTTGTTATAAAAAACATTTTAATTGTATTTTTGTTATAAAAAATTTTGTAATTATATTTTCAAAACAAAAACTTATTTTAATGGTATTCTAAGGAGTTTCTATCTTTTATTTTCATGCATGCGTAAATATATATAAAACATAAACAATAATCATAAATTGATATGCATTATACAACTTTATTGCATGCAAGAAATAAACTTACTTGATGAACATTGTGTTCAACATTGTGTTCATTGTTTGCACACCACGAGACGAGAATGTGGCCATGTGATGATCTCTTACAATGTTTTGTATGAATAAAACGGTTAATGTATAATTAAAAAAATATATACAATATGTATGTGTGTCTTGAGAGAGTTGCATTTATACATAATTATGTATACACATATCATCAAATGTGAACGGAATTTTTAACAAAATAAAAATAAAATAATATTTGGAGTGGAACGATTTAGAGTGTGTGTGGGGATAAATCCATACTCACATATCCCAATGTATATTATCACTAGACCCATGCCTCTTCTTTTGTCATTTTGTCCACGTGGCACGATCTACGTCTTCTAGTTTTGGATCATTCTTCTTAGTTTTTATACACATACGTATGCATACACATACATATATCAAAGTTTTTGGTTACTATTAAACTATAGTGGCATGCTTCATGACCCATTTTTAACACATTTTGAAAACTTCATTTTTGTGTATGTACACTTAACAAGAACCATAATACATAAAATATTCCGACGGTTTACAAATCTAAGTTGAGTTATAGAGATTTTTATTTAATTAATGTTATGTATAAAGCATCTTTCAAGCTTATAAGACCATGCGCAATTCCATTGAGAATTAGAAACTTTAGATTATATCTCAATAAACATTATTTGCATAAGGAATAGCGCGCGTGAGGTTATTGTTAACATCTACGAAATCATCTCTAACAGAGTTTTTTAGAGGGATTTTAGCCGATGGAGTCCACAAAATAGTTAAGAGGAATTTTGCACTATTTATGGATCACACTGGATACGTGACGGTCCATGATTTGTGCGTTATTAATTTATTTTTTTTAATTACAAGATTCATGGATCTCATTGAATAGTTAAAAAATTTTGCCGATTTTTCTGTTGGAGATGGTCTCAATTTCCTAAAAGAAACGTTCATGTAATAGTCAACGGTGTTGACCATACGAAGTTTGTGTATTCTCCTCAGGGGGGAAACACGGTGTTCTTGATATATAGCAATGGGACAAAGTAATGTGATGGGTGTTTCTGGTCGTTTAGTTTAGAGACAAAGGACATCCACTTTTGTAAGAAGCGTTTGCGTTGTTCGCTAAAGCGCAACCGCAAGTTTATCTACTAGTTGTTGGATCTGGTCCTTGGGGGAAAAAGGTACAAAACGTTAGGATTTTTAGATGGTTTAGAGCCAAAAGAGCTATCTAGTTTCTACAACACGTTAGATGTGTTTGTGAATCCTACTTTAGGAGGTTTTGTACGTAACTACCCTCTTCTTATAGATAAGTTGTGGTTTGAATCGTTTCTTGTATAACAAGTTACTTGGTCTCTTCTTAGATACTACTAATCACGAAGATTATATATTAAAGAAGTAAAAAACGTTATGTAAACCGTTTTTGTTGTTAATATGATAAAACACAAACATTCGAATATCAGATTGTAAAAATTTCATTGAATGTTAGAGTGACACGGTGTATAACTTTACTATTTTCAAATTGTGACAAGTTAAAACTCTGGAAAAATCGTATTTGTTTATCTACATGGCACACATGCAAGCAAATTCCAAACACAACACGTACGTACACACATAAACACGCACGCGACGACATGTGATTATAAAACCTATAGAACCTAGCTAAGGTTAGTCCAAAAAAAAAACTTACCAAGAAAAAGATAAGAATTCATATGAAATTAAGTAAAAATAATGCATGCATTTTTAATTTAAAGCTACGTGTCCGTCTCAAAACACATTCAAATCTTACATGTGTCCATGTTTTGGCTTCTTTTAAACTCTCTCTTACTTCTATCTTTCTTCATTACACTTTCTTTGTGTACCTTGTGTGTCTTTCATTACAATGGCAACATATGCTCATAGATCGTACGGTTTCGGTAGAGCCGATGAGGCTACACATCCTGACTCCATTAGAGCCACTTTAGCCGAGTTCCTCTCCACTTTTGTCTTCGTTTTCGCAGCCGAAGGCTCCATCCTCTCTCTCGGTTAGTACTACACACAAAACGCACCGTCTTGATTCTTGATTCTTGGTTCTTGATTCTTGGTTCTTGATTCTTGGTTCTTGGTTCTTGGTTCTTGGTTCTTGATTATTGCATATTGTAATATGACTTGTGACTTGGTTCTTGATTCTCTATGTTTTGATCAGATAAGTTGTATTGGGACCACCCGGCTCATGCGGTTACAAACACACCGGTAGGACTGGTTTTAATCGCGTTAGCACATGCGTTTGCTCTTTTCGCCGCTGTTTCGGCTGCCATAAATGTCTCTGGTGGACACGTTAACTCGGCGGTTACGTTAGGTGCTCTTGTAGGAGGAAGACTCTCTTTGATCCGCGCCATTTACTATTGGATAGCTCAGCTACTAGGAGCCATACTCGCTTGTCTCTTGTTAAGGCTCACAACAAATGGCTTGGTATGTAACACTTACTAGTAAATTAATATCATATATATATGTAAGCTTGTATTTTTGTGTTGCATGTTTATTTATCTAACCTATCTTATTCAATTCACTCATTGCTAATTGGTGTGCTAACGATTATGTGTTCGCGCAGAGACCCGTTGGGTTTCGTGTAGCATCGGGCGTTGGAGTAGTTAACGGGCTCGTGCTAGAGATCATTCTAACATTTGGTCTAGTATATGTTGTCTACTCGACTTTGATCGATCCGAAACGCGGAAGCCTTGGGATCATAGCGCCGCTAGCGATCGGGCTCGTGGTTGGAGCGAATATGTTAGTGGGTGGACCGTTCTCCGGTGCGTCGATGAATCCAGCGAGAGCCTTTGGTCCGGCATTGGTTGGATGGAGATGGGATGACCATTGGATCTATTGGGTCGGGCCGTTTATAGGCGGTGCTTTAGCCGCTCTTATATACGAGTACATGGTCATACCTAGTAACGAGCCGTCTACGCACCACACGCACCAGCCATTGGCTCCAGAAGATTACTAGTATGTGACTTTGCTTATGTTTCTGCTTGTGGTTTTGTTCAATCTCTTGGCTTTTTGTGTGTATGAATTCTCTGCTTTGATACAACTCCTTGTTTGTAATAATAACAAATAATAAAGAGTAAACAAATATTTTGGAATGAGTTGTTTTGGTATCTTCACCAAGATTTCTGATTCCAACACTATATTAACTTAAAAGTCTTGAAAATAATGAAAAAGACACGTGAAGTACAAGAAAAACAGAGCCTTTTAGATAATAAGACAATGAAAAACAAAAACAGAGTACTCTGTTCATAAATTCATTGTAAAAACCAGACATCAAAGAAAAAGAAACACAGAAGAGTAACGAAACTTCATTTACATGGTTTCACCCAAAAAACCAAAAGAGAAGAACTTTGCTTTCCTCTTAGTTAAAACTTCTGTTTCTTGCAACAGAAGAAAAACTCCGCGATGGCGGTTGCTACCTAAAAACAACACAACGAGCCAGACAGCAACAAAGACCAAAAGACCAAAGACCGTAAAACACAGAAAGATGATCTTGAAACAACAAAAGAAAAACACTTCAAGGTTATGAGGTTTTTTTGCGAAGAAAACGTAAAGAGAGAAAACACCCAAATGATCTTTTTAGAAGCTCGAGTTCACGAAGAAGTTATAGTCATGGTGATCAACATTAAGCTGTTTCAGCCACGAATCCGCGGCGCTCTGAAGATAGACAAGCCTGTCCTGATCAAACCCTGTCTTTCCCCAAAGATCACCTTGCATTTTGTAAGTAGCTAAACCAAACAGAGGCAATGGTACTCTCTTGCTCGTCGCAGATTCTTTGTAAAACTCCTCTGTTTCTTCCTTGTCTCCTTCCATCGCGTTATCTTGAAAAGACGAAGATAGAGTATGATATGTTAAGAACCCTGTCGTCAAATCTTTCTCGTTCTTGCAAGTCGGTATGTGATAAATCGGATACCTAAATTCAACAAATCAACACTTGATCACCAAAATGTGAAGCAAAAACCCTTACAAAACGCGCCAAAAGAGTAAACTTATACTTACCACGCAACAGCGATCCAACTTGCAGGAGACATATCGACACTCCTTAAGGTCATGAGTCCCGGATACTTCTCTGCTAATTCGTTTATCTAAACAAGAAATCAAGAAACTGTTTTTTAAAGCCGAAGTTTGTGTAGAACTAGAAAGGAGAGTGTGGTTTTTGTGAAGAGAACCTTGTCTGTTAAAGGAACTCGCTTGTAAGGAGGATCTTTCTCGATGTACTTAAAGTCAAGTAAACCGAGTTTCTCACGCGGAGGCAATAGAGTACCATCCGGATCGAAAACCGAATCATCAGAGTCAGCATCCCATGTTTTGCTCGAGTCGTTGCTCATTGACCTTGACAATAGCTTTTCGCTCTCACTATCGCTCCAACACTCGCTACTCTCCGATTCAACCACCTCGCTATGGTTCCTACAACACCGACAAAACCAAGTCAGCAGAAGAAACACCTAAACACAACTTGTTAAAGAATCAAGACTCATCACAACAACCTGGAGATAAAGGCGGGTTTGTTAGTTTGGATTTGGATAGCGGATAGATACGGGACATAGTACTGCGTAACGGTTTCGCCATTGTTTAAATCGACTTGTGATCCAAAGCCATACGCGCTAAGCTCATCGTAACAGTCCCAGAGATCACCAAGCCTGAAATACTCTATCTCTTCTTTCCCTTGTTGCTGCTTCCACAAAAAAAAGATACAAAAATCAGATTTGTTACACAACACTTATAAGTTTTTTAAAAAAATATGTTTTAGCTGATAATGTAACGTCATTAAGACCTAATTACCACAAATGTTACTGCGATGAAGCTGTTCATAACATTTCAGCAACAACATGAGCTTTAAGACCAACTTGGTCTTAATATTGACAAGGATTGTAACATAACTATGTATTGACATGTAATGAGCAAACAAAACTCTTATTAGTCTATAATCACATTACATAAGGTATGATTAGTGAATAAGACAGACATCTAATCAAGAAGATTCAACCAAATCTCAAGTTTGATTATTGAATATTATAATAATTATTTTATTTTTCATTAAAGCAAATTCTGTCACAAGCTCATTACACGTGGTAATATAAAATACATTGATATGATATGATGTGACAATTAAAAAGAGATTAGATTTCACAGATTTTACACCTTGATGGAACATGCAATTATTGTCTTTATTTGCCCAAAATTAATCTTAAAATAAAATCACAACAAAATCAATAAAAATTAATTAACAAGTTCTAGGAGGTTCTGTCTTCTAAACATCTTCCGTGAAGAAAAAAAACGATTCAACTGGTTTTAAAAAATATGATTAATTTATAATTAAGACCTTAATTAATTAATTAGCCCCTAAATTAAGGGTTTTTAGGAGAATAATCAAAGAAAAATTAATAAAAAAAATTAACCTGAGGAAGAGAGAAGGAAGGAGGTTTAGGAGTAACTCCTAAGAGAAATCTCTCAAGATTTGTACGGCCTTTTGTTGAAGAACACCACCACCACATTCTCTCTCTCTCTCTAACTTCTTCTTGTTCTTCTTCTTCTTATCTATGAAATAGATCTTTATCCAGAGATTTGAGTCCACGAGAAAGAACACAATTTTTAGGAAATTTATTGATTATTGGTCTTCTCTCATTAAATAATAGCACATTACATATATATATATATATATATAAATATGCCTATATGGTAAGCTTTATAATTCACTCCCAAAAAACATAAAAATCTTTCCTTTTTTATCTCTTCTGTAAAAAAAACAATGGGATCTCTTTGAAATCAAACGAAACAGCTTATGGGTTTGTTTAAAAATCGAAACTTTAAAAGAAGAAATGAGAAATCAGAAAGTGGGTTTTTTTTTACTCTGTGAGAAAACTGTAAGTAGAGAGAGAGATGAAGAAAAAAAGCCTTTTTTGAGTTAGTATTAATGGAAGAAGAAGAAGACGAAGAAGAGAAACGCTTCTTCTCTTTTCTTTACTCACTATAATCCTTTTTATTTATTTATTATCTAATTAATTTTCTTCTCACGAGTTTGAAAACTGAAAGACTTTTGTAATATTTGTTGGATTTTGTTTTATAACAAATAAATACTATTTAATGAAATTAATCAAATTCGTATCTTCCTAGAATTAATAAAGAGGATTTTGTGATATTTATTTATTTTATATTGATTTATTTTTGAGTATTTAATTATTTATACATAAGAATTTTGAAAAATGTTGGCATGATTATGTCATTTTAACACCAAAATCCAAGTCACATTCCAAAATAAACAAATAAAGAAAAAGTAATTTGGTTTATATGTTTCATGACCTTGTGTTGTGTCAGTGTATATATATGTTTCTTTTAAAAGATATATAATTTACTAAAAATGGATTTAAAAGTAATTTTGGAGATCACGAGGACGTTAGACTTATCAACTAAAAAGTTTAACTTTTTTTTTTTAATTTGTGCGGTGAGGGATAAAGCCATTAATAATGTTTTTGTTATAAAACAATCAAGTATATAGACCGTATCTTTATGTGTATATAATGGTTAAGAGAATTCTAGAGAGATAAAGTTAGAGAGATGAACTGTTTCTTCATTATGATTTTGTTTAACGTTATGAACCTATTTATAGTAAAAAGTTTACTTCAACACGAAGAAACTTATATAAATATCTAACTATATAATATAATATAAGTTCAACTTTATCCATATAATTATCCAAATGAATAATTACCACAATGGATAATATAGTTCATCTTTATCCATATAATTATCCAAATGGATAATTACCACAATGGATAATTACAACAATGATTATCTAACACTCCCCCTTAATTATCCATCATTGCGTAGTCTCTCTGGAATAACTGGTTATAATATTCTTTTATAAATTTCGTAGACACCGTCTTCTAAATTCTTTCTTTTGCGTGTTTTGTTGTTGTTGCCTCGTTAAAAACCTTACCATGGAAAACCCGTTGGGACAAAAACCATGATGAGGGAAAAAGAGTGCAATCACGCGCATAATTATGACTTCCCTCGAAATCTCATCTTCACAAATAAACACCTTTTCAAATAGGTCTTTGAACGAATGAGTTTTCTTCCGTTGCTCCCCCGGGAGCTTCATCTTCCGAAGTAAGCGCTTTTGCAAATATGCTTTTAAAAAGAACATGTTTTCTTCTTTCGCTCTCACTCTGGAAGCCTCGTGTGAAATACCACGATCTTGTTGTTTTGCGATCATATAAATATCTGCAAAACAAATTATACCAATTTGGGATTTCTAATAACCCCAAGTTAATCATAGATTATCCCATCCCAATATGCGCATAAGGGATGATTTATATCCTACATATATAATAGCAAATTCTATGCATAATTTGCAAAATCTATGAATGTTTAACAACATATAAGTATGGTCCTCTATGACCATCTTAATGTCTGAAGACTTCTGGTCTTTCCAAGGTCTTTTACTTTGTTTATAACTCTTTAGAGTTTGATCGATCTTAGTTCTCGAGAACATTACTATGATATCATTTATTCTTCAGGAATTCAAACTTTGCATGCATTTTTCTCATGAGACGCAATTCAAGTCTCTCAAATATATTTCTCAATACTGAGTATTTTTACAAAACCATACGTCATATGCGTTTTGTTTTATATACTTTAATACTCTTTTTCATATTTAGACTTCTGGTCCAAACCTCTCGTTACTCAAACGAGTTTAATATAGACTTGATTGTCTCTTTTCTTTATTGGCCAATATTACCTCTCAACGCTAATTCAGAGAGCGGAGATTTCTGATCCTCATTTATAACATCGCGCGTTATGTCACTGTTATAGTCGACATTTATTTCGACTTTGGTTCCACATTTTCTTTGATGTTATGATCCATCGAGATCTCTTAATCATTATCAATGATTTTGTTCAAGTACTTGATTTCATCTTTAATCCTTCAGGGATCTAATCCTCCTGGGATCTAATCCTCCTGGGATTTCTGATCATGACTCATTACTCCTCTTTTCCTTTTGAAGAGATTAATAAATATTTGCTCCTTTATGATTTCTTAATTTTCGGAACCAAATTAGTCTTACATAGACTTTATGTGTCATCCTTCATAAACACATATATTTTGTATTTGAGCATTTTCATATGGAGTGAGATTTCTTTTCATCACCTTGAATTATCTTATGAACTTCAAGTTCATTTTCTTTTGTATGAGGATCTTATAATGATAATTCATTTCATGAAATCTCATCCATCATTTGATTTGCAATAAATTTGAATAGTGATCCTTTGAAGTTTTTGAACTTCTGGTTCATAATCATTTTGTTCAAGGATTCCAACTATTCCATAATTCTCTCCCTTAGAGAAATCTTATCATCAAAATAATGATTGCAAATCTTACAATAAGCACATCTCCAATGATGGCTTTTAGAGCGACTCTTCATTTCCAGCTCATATACTTCATCCTCATGGATGTTATTTTTATGTGGTGTGGAGGAGCATTCATAATATATATCACACACCCAAAAATTTCCGTACGTAAATATCACCATTGTTTTACAATAAATTCTTTAAAAACTCATTGATTGTGAATATCATCTTCTAGATGTATCACTTATCTCATGTCACAACATCTTCTAGATGTTTCACTTACTCATTCGACATGATAAATATTAGTTTTGGATATCAATCCACCAAAACTATCAACTTAATGTAATTGTGGGATTCTTTAATTTTCCCCCTCGAGATAATAATTCTTCTAGATTATTCATCTCGAAATGAATCCCTTTGTAGGATCAACAACATATCCATCTTGGATCATGTGTTTTATATTGGATCCTTTTAACTTTTAATATAAGATTCATATTACTCTCTTTCTCAAGATAACGGCTATACATGCTCGTTTATCTTGGACCGATTCTCACTTTTAGATCGGTCATATTAGGAGTATAATATGGGGATCTTTATAAAGAAATCAACCATTATATTCAATGAGCTTTTTTAACCAAAAAATAGTGATTTTCATTTCTTTTCACATGATGACTTTGATTCTTCTTTTCTTTAAAACATGCATAAGTTGAAAAACTTATTGTTTTCCCAACAAATTTTTTAATGATCTTCAATCATTAATACTCCGGATGGCTTAACCGGTTATATTAAACTTTAATCAATCAATAAACTTCAGGTTTGCTTTCATATACATCTTTTGCCATTTGTATACATATTGCATGTCGTCATCATGTTTTCTTTTAGAGCGTTTAACTTTTCTTTCGCTCGTTTAGAGCGTTTTCGCTCTTTTAAAATACTTTTAACTCTTCGAGAGTTAAGCTCTTCATGAGCGTTTAGTCTTTCATGAACGTTTAAGCTTTTCATGAGCATTCAAGCTTTTCAGGAGCATTCAAGCTCCTCAGGAGCATTCAAGCTCTTCAGGAGCATTCAAGCTCTTCAGGAGCATGCAAGCTCTTCAGGAGCATTCAAGCTCTTCAGGAGCATGCAAGCTCTTCAGGAGCATGCAAGCTCTTCAGGAGCATGCAAGCTCTTTATGAGCATTGAACTTTTTGTGAGCATTTTAGCTTCCCATGAGAATTTTAGCTTTTTAGCATTTTTACTTTCATAAAATATTTTACTCTTTTAAAGCATTTAATTTTCATATATTTTGGATTTTAACTTACCGTATAATAAAATAGATATAGCCTTTCATTTAATCAAAGAGACAAAACCTCAATATAATCAAAGAGACCTTATCTTCAATTTGATTAATGACATATATTTTCATATAATCAAAGAGACATAGTCTTCAATTTGATTTATGAACTATAGTCTTCTATTTGATCAAAGAGGCATATTCTATTATATATTTTTGGAGACAAAACTTTCCGCTCCAATAAAAATTTAAGTTTATAAATATCGATAATTTTTATCGACTAAATTTTGGCAAAGTTTCTTTTAGATTTTTAATATTATACTAGTTAAAATTTTGCCAGAGTTTATTTTAGATTTATTAATTTTATACTTTTGGCAAAAATTATTTTGATAGAGTTTCTCTAAAATTTTAAACTATTTTAGTTTAAATTTTGCCAAAGTTTCTTTTGTATAGTAAAATCATAATTTAAACATTTTAGGATATAAATTCTGTCATAGGTTTGAAACATAATTTTTCCACTATGTTTATAAACTTAACGACATAATTTAAAATTACCTGGATAATATTTAACCGGGTATATAGAAGCTCATGCAACGATTACCTCGTATAAGCAGAGACGCTCGTGCTGATAACGTGTTATAAAACAATCAAGTATATAGACCGTATCTTTATGTGTATATAATGGTTAAGAGAATTCTAGAGAGATAAAGTTAGAGAGATGAACTGTTTCTTCATTATGATTTTGTTTAACGTTATGAACCTATTTATAGTAAAAAGTTTACTTCAACACGAAGAAACTTATATAAATATCTAACTATATAATATAATATAAGTTCAACTTTATCCATATAATTATCCAAATGAATAATTACCACAATGGATAATATAGTTCATCTTTATCCATATAATTATCCAAATGGATAATTACCACAATGGATAATTACAACAATGATTATCTAACAGTTTTTATTATCTTGCAAGTTTTGTTAATCTTAAAGTGAAATATGAATGATTCTTTTACATAAAGGAGTTCATAAAATATTAACGGTCTAAGAAAATGTAAAGACAATAATTTAATAAACGGAAGGAGTTTGTGTTATATATGTTTGTTAGTTTATTAATTTTTCAAGAAAAGTGAAATATTTTTATATGTACAAAACAGACGAGATTGGACAAAACAATTTAATAACTTTTTTAATATATAAAAACCATTTTATAGTTACAAAGTGTACTACAATGTTCATCCACACGAATAACAAAAGAAATATTCACAAAACTACACCCTTTCAACCATCCTTTCACAAAACTACACCCTTTCAACCATCTTTTCACAAAACTACATCTAATTCAATATTTTCACAAATTTACACCCTTTCAAAATTTTAAAAGCTTGATTTACCCTTTAAAAAATTACCAAAATTAAAATATTTGTATTTGGGTTCGCTAATTAGTGTTTAGGGTATAGTATTAAGGGGGTAAAATTGTGTGGGTATGGTTTATTTGGATTTAATTTTGAGTGTTTAGGTGTAGTTTTGTGAAGTAATTTTGAAATGGTGTAGTTTTGTGAAATGTAATTCAAATGGTGTAGTTTTGTGATTCTCCCATAACAAAATATGTTATATTTTAGTTTTAACGAGAGAAAAATTATAATTTTAGTGTTAACCACTAGCTATTAGTATATTTTAGTTTAACAAGATAAAAATTATAATTTTAGTACGCCCCCATTTCAACATAAATGTCATGCTTTTTACAATGTTCTTGACAAAAAAAATGTCATGCTTTAAAAAAAAAAATCATGATAATAATCAGTTTCTAATACAAGTTTTTTTTCCTGAAAATGTGTTATATAATTTTGGTTGTTAGTTAAAAAATTATAATTTTGGTTGTTAGTTAAAAAATAATTATGAGATAATGTTACTTTTAAAATTGTGAAGTGGAGTTAAAATAATAAATGAAATAACATTGTTATTATCCTTTTTTTTTCGAACAACTCACATTGTTATTATCCACATTACAATTTTGTAACTGAAACAATAATTAAGAAAAAAATTAGTCAGAAACTGAAAAAAAAGAAGAGTCAAATAGAAACCGAACACAGTGAAGACTGTTGTGTCGGAACATTAGACTTCTCGTTCGACGCGTAGTCTTTGCCAAAACTGCGTCCGTCTCTCGCATTTTGCTTCTTATTTTTTTTCAACTTTTGTTTCTTATGCTGTCTTTTCTGTTTTTTCTCAATATAAATTCTTTTTACTGTCTTTATCCATATTTCTATTTTTTTTTTTTAATTTGTGGTAGACAAGTACCATACTCATGTTTGGTATATATTTGGATGTAAAGGTAGATATAAAAAATACAATTATGTACTGTAAAAATTTGTTAAAAAGTCTAGAAAATAATATGTTGATGTCTCTTGATAGTTAAGTGAAATCAAATCCTATATGTATAAACATATAATTAAAAAGATTAAAATGGTGAAGTTGGATTCTAGGCCCCTCTTTTTTTTTGTGGAAAAAGCCATTCATTTTCTACCTATTAAAAGATTTGAATTATAAAGCGTTTTCATGTGACTAAAGTGGTTTTGTTTTTTGTTTTTATTTCCAGTTCAAGAAAAAGTGGTTACATGTCTTATAATTTGTCTTTTTCCTCATCGCAACATGCACTAATACTACTTGGCAATGTCGCCAACGCTACGAAGCTATTATTATCCACTCTACAAACATTAAAAATAAACGTTGTAATATAGTGACATTGTGATAAAATAGATAGATATTGACATATTGTTAATGATTATTATTATGGGTTGGACAATTTTGTCTTGTTGTTATACAATATAAATACTTATGCAACGTTATTGTTACATTTATTAGTCAAAAAAACAAGAAACAGAAAGCAACATAACGTTATTGTAAATGAACACTAGCAATTTGAAAAATGGGCCTAAGGTTTGGCCCATTTTAGATTTACACTAGAAAAGCATAATCATTTGGTGTCATTTTTGTCCATGAATATGTATGTAACAGAGACTAGTGAAGATTTTGTGGTATATCAAACCAAGATTATGACTAATGTAGAGATTATCGTGCTAGATTTGAAAACATTATGGTTTTACTCTCTCTGTTTCAATCTCCAACAAACCTGTTTGGTTACAAAAACAGTTACAACAAGTTCAAGGGATGCTATAAACTCTTGTAAGCTTTAGACATAAAACAAAACGTGAGAAAAGCACTGCAAGTAGACAGAGCTCTGTTCAAAGTTAATCAATCTTCATCAGAACTCTCATAAGCTAATCCCAACAAGCCTTTCGATGCATTTTCACCTTGCCCGTTGCTTTCCGTTGGTTTAACGTTGTCCCTGGCTCCTCTGGGTTGCTCCTCATGTCTATTAGCTTCTGCTTTGTGCATATCTCTGTGTGCCTTTGCTTCTGTTGGAGCTATATCGCTTCTTTTATGAGGCGAATAGCTTGGACTTGACATCGTTGATACTCTTGGACGTTTTGGTTTAACCTCGACAACCTTTTTCAACAAATCTTGCTGCCTAGATATCGAAAAACATACACATAAGTTGGTCATAAAGTGAAATCCCACTTCAGGTAGAAGTAAAGAAAGAGATGAGTTTTGCTACCTGATACCACTCTTTGCTTTAGGCTCGACACGTAGTGGCAAAGGAACAGATGCTGGAGAGGAATCAGCTTGTGTTGCAGCTTTGTGATTTATAGTCAAGAAATAACAAAAAAAACTGTTTCTTGGAAGGCAAAGCGATCAAAACCATAGGAAGCATAAATAACAAAGAAAGGATATTTTAAAGGCAGCAAAAGCCCGTTTCTCAGTACGTCTCAGAAGTCTTTCTGCATCTTCCTCTGCTTCCATCTGTTCTTTTAGATAGAGTAAATCGTCGCTGTCCAAAGCTACAAAGAACAGAAAAAAACTCAAGAGTTCATATTCTTGAAAGTCGAAAACAATGTCAAACACCAGGAAGCTATAATGGTACCGCCTCGTCCATGAAGATAGCCTCCACGTTCACCAGCAACTTCTTGCATCTAAAATGCAAATAAACCATAACAATGTGACCGGGTCGTTATCCCTGCCGGGGCATGTTATCAGCAAAACTCGAGTTCCCAAAAATCGAATTCAAACACCAAAGAATCACTTCACAATACATCAATAACCAACAATGCCAAGTAAAGAGATCTTCTCCTACATATATAACTTTAAGTAGCTATTACCAAAACAACAAATAAAAACCACATTTTGATTCAAATACTATGGCACTAAGCATATATAACATAGAGAATCATCACATAACCATTGTATAATGCAATAAAGGAGCTCAAAATCTAACTATTTTAACACATTGATTTTGATTTTATAGCTCAACAAAAAAAAAAAAAAGATGATTAAGAGGACGAAGAGCTAACCTTTGCAACCATACGTTGAAAAGTAACGTCTTCATCATCTATCTTTACTTTCCCTGCTTTCTTATCTGCAAAACAAAACACAGAGAGAGAGAGCTCAAAGAAGGTTTCTCAGAGAAAAACCCAACAAAGAAAAATCTAACAAAGGGAATCAAAGATCGTACCTTTAGGATCTGAGAGATTTGTGTATTCTCGAACTTCTCTACCTGACATCTTCTTCTTCCTTGAGATTCTACTTAACGATTGATTTTAATCCTTAAAAGCTTACGAAGAGAAGGAGATTTCTTCAGAAGATTTTAGGGCTCTTTAAGTAACGAAGAAGAAGAAGAAGAAGAAGAAGAAGAAAGGATGAAATTGAAAAAAAGACTGTTCTGTAGATAGAAAGTGATTTTTGTTTTCTTTTATTGGGTCAAATAATGTGGGCCTTTATTCTAAGCCCAATAACTATTTTTTAATTAATGAGATTTTTCATTTTTGTTATATACCCAAAAATACCATGAAAAAAGTTTTTAAGACAAAAAATAACAATATAAGATTTTTTTCCTTGACTACAATTAAAAAAAATTCAACCAAAAATACCATACAATTTACATTAGTTTAAAAACTTTCAAAATTGAATTTTAAATCTTGAAAACTACATCTTACCTCTCAAAATTGAACCTTGTTAAAGTTGAATTTTTGAGTTTACTATTATAACCAAAAACTTTTTAGTGGTATTGGAAGAAAAAAAAATTATATTGTTTTTTGGTCTAACGAACTTGTAGTGTTTTTTTTGCTCAAAAAGCTTTTCATGATATTTTAAAAAATTACTTAATTGAAAAACTTTGTAAGAAAATAGAAATGACATTATTTTATTTTTGAAGAATTCACAAAACTACGTCCTTTCAACCCTTCCTTCACAAAACTACATCTAATTTAATTTTTTCACATATTTACACCCTTTCAAAATTTTAAAAACTTGATTTACCCTTTTAAAAATTACCAAAATTAAAATATTTTCATTTGGGTTCGCTAATTAATGTTTATGATATAATATTAAGGGGTAAGATTGTGTGGGTAGAGTTTATTTGAATTTAATTTTGAGTATTTAGATGTAATTTTGTGAAATATTTTTGAAATAGTATAATTTTGTGAAATGTAATTCAAATGGTGTAGTTTTGTAATTTTCCCGTTTATTTTTTTTGGATCGACAAATACTGACATACCGATTAAATTCATATATCACCATAATAACATAAGTACTTCGAATAAAGTTCCAATAGAAAATTTATTAAAAATAGACATTTAACCATTAACTAAAAGTTACTCCAACAAAATTAATTATGCATCGAAAAAGGGGAAAAAATTAGTAATTTACTGGTAAGAAATTTATTGGGATTTATTTCGTATGTCCCATTTACTTTTATTTACGTATCTACTAAATTATAAATTCATATCATTTATTATATTATTTTGTAGGTCCTGACCTTAAGTACCTATCTATATAATTAAGAGAAATTCACAAAATTACATTATTTCAATCCTCCCTTCACAAAATTACACTTAATTCAATATTTTCACAAATTTACATCATTTAAAAATTTTAAAAGCTTGATTTACTCTTTTACAAGCTTGATTTAATCTTTTCATTTGGGTTCGCTAATTAGTGTTTAGGGTATAGTATTAAGGTGGTAGGATTGTGTGGGTAAGATTTATTTGGATTTAATTTTGAGTGTTTAGGTGTAGTTTTGTGAAGTAATTTTGAAATGGTGTAGTTTTGTGAAATGTAATTCAAATGGTGTAGTTTTGTGATTTTCCCTATAATTAATTAAAGAGAAATTTCTTACGATACCACAAAAATAAGTTTTTGTTTTAAAAATACCATTACAATGTTTTTTATAACAAAAATACCGTTAAAATGTTTTTTATATAAAAAGTATCATAAAAAGTAGTAATTTACAAAAATACTACAAATACAAAAAACGAGTTTTAACGCTTTTAGATTTAATTTTTCTTTCATTTGGGTTCGTTATATAGTGTTTATGATATAATTTTGAAAGGGGTAAGATATAGTTTTGAAGGTTTTGGGTGTAATTTTGAAAATTTAAGATTTGTGTTATTTACGAGAAAAAAACTTTTTAACGGTACTTGTAAAACTTTAAAAAATGTGTACTAATTGTGTTGAAAAACTTAATTAAAAGGTCTAGTAATAATTTCAGCTATTTACCGTGTTAAATGTGAAACTTTTATGCACTATATTAAAAAGAAAAAGAGTACTAGTATACCCTAGACTAATAATGTCAAAGCATTCTTTATTGGCATGGGCCTAACTTAGATAGAAAGTACATTTACTTTATATATTGTTTACATTATTACGATCTAACACTATAGGATCATCCTCTAAATTAAGTCCCAAATTATATGAAAGAAAGAAAAAATTATATGAACTATTGGTTAAAGATTTTGGGTTAGAGTTCAATTTTATACTAGCAAAACATTACTTGTGCCGGCCATTTGTGGCCCAAATGTTGACAAAAAAAAAAAAAAAAAAAAAAAAAAAACATTACTTGTGCATATAATATCCTAGCAACAAATAGTTACCGTATTTGGTTATAATAATAAATCTCTAAGACCATAATTATCGGGTTCTTACCCCGTGAGATCTGCATAATTATTAAAAAACAAAACACAAATGACTCTTAGCTAAACACATTTTCTTACACTGTTTTGCGGGTTCACTGATACGCGGCGGCCCGCGATTGGTTCATTTTTTTATGAGAAATTCACAAAACTACACTCTTTCAACCCTCCATTCACAAAACTACACCTAATTCAATATTTTCACAAGTTTACACCTTTTCAAAATTTTAAAAACTTGATTTACCCTTTTAAAAATTATCAAAATTAAAATATTTTCATTTGGATTCGCTAATTAGTGTTTAAAATATAGTATTAAAGGGGTAAGATTGTTTGGGTAGAGTTTATTTGGATTTAATTTTGAGTGTTTAGGTGTAATTTTGTGAAGTATTTTGGAAATGGTGTAGTTTTGTGAAATGTAATTCAAATGCTGTAGTTTTATAATTCTCCCTTTTTATTATTATTTTTTTTAATTACACAAAAAAAGAAAAATTAAGCTCCATTTTATTGAAACAACCGATAATCATGTTCTTAGCCTAAAAAACACACGTTTGGTTTTTGGTTTTGGTCCCAAGGAGATTTTCAGACATGACATGAATCTCTTTACCACAAGATTGAACATAAAGTGTTGTAGTGTTAGATTTGGAACCAACTAGATAGTGATGGGTTTTTTGGTCCGTACAATAACCATTACCATTTTAAATCCAACCAACCAAAAATAAAAAATCAGCATTTATATAAAAATCTTCTGTTGTTTCTAACTTTCAAAAAAGTCATCAACTTGTCTCTCTATATCTCTCTCTCTCTACCCATAAACAACATAAATTTTTGATTAAGAATCTGTTTAACTTAAACAGACATATCATTAATGGAGAGATGAAAAATGAAGAAAGTTCAAATCTTTTTGAATTAAAGAAAAGAAACAAACTTTGCAATATAGAAGTCAATGCCCGAACCATACAAAGAAAGTCAAAGTTTGCATGGTGCGTTCTTGACTTCTAGTTTCTAACCATAAAAAAAACAATAAAAATTCTCATTAAAAATAACCCCCCCCCCAAAAAAAACAAATGAAGAAAGAGTAAAAAGCAGAGCAGACAGAACACAATTGAAGTTAAATGTCTTCTCTTCTTCTTCTTCTCTCTGAACATTGATGACAAAAGAAGAGAAAACACCCACAGAAGAAAGCTTTTAATGGCATCATCATCAAGATTCAAGATTCAAGAAGCTGTAGCTGGAACACTAGGACAAGAGTTGCTCAATGCTGTCTTAATATTCTGCACTGTTGTTCCAATTAGGTTATTAACCGTTTCTACCGACTCCATATTCAGTTTCGCCGACGGTTGGTTACTTACCAATATCTGAAACCCTACCGTTATCAACGAACCACCGCTTGTCGAAGACCGTCCCGAGCTAGTAGAGGCTCCTTGCTCAGAGGCTAAGCTGTTGCTGTTTCCGTCTGGTGAGATTGCGAAACCTGAGGACAAGAGTGGGATGTAAGAAGGATCTTCTCCGCTCATTGCGATGTTCAAAGCTGATAAATCCACTGGACTATACACCACGAGCGCTCCCGATGAGTCTATCGAGCTTTCTTGAAGGATAAGCATGTTGTTGTTGTTGTTGTTGTTGCTCTGTGATGTATTGCTTGCCTAGTAACAACAGAAAAACATAACAAGTTTCATTAAGATAAGAAACCGAAGAGAATCTTGCATAGATTTTGATTATAAAGAGGTTGGCTTTACACGTAGAACCGATATGCAACATCCGGGATGTGACCCATTTGCGATGTGAGCAACTTCTTGCACCGTATTACCATTCGAAAGAACATCCCACTAACAACACCAAGAAGCAATATAAGAAAACTTGGATGATTCTTTTTACTTATAAAGATTTTGGATCTTTCTGTGTGTGTTGTTTACCTGAGAGCGGGTTCGTTCGTCTTTGATGAAGTTGAATACGTTTTGAGGAGAGTTTGGTAGCCAGAAAGTGGTAGCAGCGCAGAGGATAGTGCCGTTTGGTTCAGGGCTCTTATGTGCGGTCACACGGATACCGACTTCGTTGAGTTCAGAAACAACGGTGGAGCGTGTGTTGTTAGATCTGCTTACACTTAAACAGAAGTTACTAACCATTCTCTGAGAAAGTCTCATCATGCTTCGCTTCCCTTCTGGCGACGGAATCACTGTAAAAAGGTTGCTAACAAAGAATGTTAAAATGGGTTCTTACAAAATACTCGGACTTGCGATGATGGCAACATTTTTCTTACCTCCACCGAGATCACGAGAAGATGATGCTGGTGCTAATAGAGACGCGAACCTCTCACACATTCTCTGGAGAGTCGTAACCCATCTTTCAGCTCCAAAAGCGATTCCATTGTTAATCATCTCTCTGTACAGCTCATGAACCGGTTCTTTTTCTTCGGTTTCGATATGTTCAACCCAAGTAACCTGTTTTCAAAATCATCAATCATGGGCCGGAGATGCTAACATGAAATATATTTTTAGTAGAACGCGAAGTAAAGAAGTCGAGTTAACCTTTGAATATCCATTAGGCATGTCCTGAATCAAGCATCCAGAAGGAAACCTATAGGACTGAGAGTGAGACATAAACTGAGGAAGATCGTAAGAGACATTTACGACAATCCAGCTTCCTTGTTCGATCTGTTGACAATAGCGTAGCTCGCAGAATTCACGCGTTGCTACTAAAGGAGAAAGCACTTCCATTTCTTCATACAACTACATAGCCAAAACAAAGACATTAAAAACACGAGGCAATCCTTAAATACTTACAATGCTTCACATAAAGAGAGTAATTATAACTTTACCAAATGCAATGCACCCTCATGGATGCCTCCCATTCCCGGAGAAACCACTGCGAGTGTTTTAGATGCTGAAACTATCGAAGGAAAGAGCTCTGCCCACTTGACCTACAATTGAAAAAGACAAAAACTTTATAAAGTTACCATTTATTACAAAACACATGATGATGGAGATGTTGTCGGCTACTTACACAATCCATGAACATGTCGACAAGCGCCATAGCATTCATGAAAACAATACCGGAAGACCTAGACGCCTCAACTCTAAAGCTATGGTTCTTCCCTCGGTTACTTGATCTCGGAAATACATTCTCGTAGCTTTCAAGATCGAGAAAATCTCTGCATCCATCTACTCGGTTCCAAAGAGGTTCGTTCGTGTGAAAAAGCCTGAGCAACTCTTCCATAGCCGTCAAAGCAATGCCGGTCATGATAGGCTTATCCATATCCAATATAGCCAAGCTAGGCTGAGATTGCATACTACTAGGAACAACAATAGAAGACATTGAGCTTCCAGTGAGAAGATCGAAATCAAGTGAAGGACCGGCTAAACTAGTCATCGACAAATCCAAAGGCGAGAAATGCATTGGATGTGGCATAGATAGCTGCGAAGATATCGGTCTTCCCATGTATTTTGATGCAATGGTGGACATTCTCTCAAGCTGCATAACAAATAGATCAAAACTTTATACACAATCTTGATGATACTTAGATGATAATTGATGATAAGACACAAACAAAAACCTCTTCTCTAAGATGAGCATTTTCGATACGAAGCTTTTGTTCATCAAAGTAAGGATCTTCACTAATAGGAGGGCCACCACAGTTTGGACAAATAGCATGTTTTAGAGCTTCTCTAATGGCTATGTTTTCGCAACGAATCTTATCATTCTCTGCTTTAAGTGCACTGTTATCTGCTCTCTCATGTTGTGCCTGTAAAACAAGAAAAAAGCAAGAATCATAAAACAAAAATCAAAAATCGTTTCTTTTTCTTATTCAGACAACATTACAAACTCAAAAAAGACAGAACCTTAAGCTGAGTTCTTCTGTTTTGAAACCAGAACTTGATTTGTCTTGGAGCTAAACCCAATTCTCTGCTAAGTTGATTCCTTTGCTTATCATCTGGATGTGGACACTCTTTGAAACTCCTACAAATAAAAAAAACAAGATTCAATGGTTTTTTAGTGAGAGAGAAACCAAAAAAACTAAGAGAGACAGAGAGAGAGAGAGAGAGAGAGAGAGAGGAAGAAATTTACGATTCAAGGCGTTGAATCTGTTGAGCGGTGTGACGGTGGTAACGTTTCTTCTTCCTCTCTGTTTCAGAACCGTCGTGATGTTGGCTACTACCACCACCACCGTCTCCGCCGCCGCCTCCGCTTCCACTTCCGCCGACGACAAAACTCATCTCTCTCTCTACTTTTTTTCTTTACAAGACAAAGAAGTAAAGACTCTTTTTTTTTGTTTGCTTTGCTATTTCACTAAGTTTCACTCAACCACAAACTGTTAATGGTCCATTTACACCACTGTCGCCATTAACACACAAAGACAGAGTAGAGAGAAGAAACTAAAACTAAAAGAAAGTCTCAAACTTTTTTGCACCCACCAAAGAAAAATCAAAACTTTGTGAAGGAGAGAGAGAGAGAGAGAGAGAGAGAAGAGAGAGAGAGGTTAAAAAGGAAGAAGAAGAAGAAACGGAAGAGAATCTGAAAGAAAGATGCAGAGGCGATGATTTCGGGAGGTGAAAGGGTTTTGTTTATGGAAAGTACTAATTGATACACAAAGGAAAATATAGAAATTGAATTTTTTTTCACATAGAAATAATTCTTTTTTTTTTGTCTCTCACACTAATCCAAAAAAAAAACTCAAGAAATTGCGTAACTGATGGGTTTTTAATGGCGTTTTTGACAGATGAGAGAGAGTAGAGAGAGAGAGAAGGAGAGAGAGAGAAAGTGGAGGTTTTAAAGTCTATTTGCTATCTCTCCATTACTGCTAAGTAGTACTCTCTCACCATACTTTGGAGGAGAGAGAGAGAGAGGATCGAACCAACCTTCTTCTCTTTCTCTCTCTACACAACTAACTCTCTCTCTCTCTCTCTCTCTCTCTGTATATGAGTTTTTGGTGAATTTTAAGAGATGGGTTTTTCTCCGGCGAGGGTTAATCGACGGTGGTGAGAATAAAGGAGGAGACTTTATCCACTTTCTCCGGCGAATTTTACACGTCGTGTAATGACAAAAATTAACTTTTTATTGGGTTTCTGTGCTGATCTCATCTTCTTCTTCTCTGTAGCTTCCGTGGTTTATTTTTTATTATTTATTTTTTACTTATTCAGTAAAAATTAATAATAAATGAAATTTCTTAGATATTTTTCCATTTTAATTCTACACAATTAAAACATTCTAAAATCGTTTATTAATATTTTTTTAAGAAGACAAAAATAAGACAAGTTTATATAATTTTAAACCAAAAAAATGTCATTAACAAACAACTTATCTCTAATGGTAATAATTTAGACAAAAAGTGATAATCATGAAAATTAAATAATTATAGAATGAATGCGTGAACTTTTCACTAATTTATTATGGTTTTCTATATAAGATGGCTTTATTATGTGTTACCTGATTTAATCCCATCTCTATTTAGCAACATCACACGTTATTCAATACCTTGATTGATTAAATATTAAAAAAATTAAATAAATAACATATTTTACTGCCTTTTATTTATAGTAAATTTACAATTACAGTTTGCTAATTTTAGGTCTGTTTAAATATTATAATTAAAATTACCTTTTATTTTTTTTTTTTTTTTTTTTTGTCAAACAAATTACCTTTTATTTTTATTTTCTTATTATGTATGTGTTGTTGCCATTTGTGGGTCTTTGCGATGTCTTGGCTGTTTCCTACTCACACAAAACGCTCTTACAATGTTGTATCCAAAAAGTCAAACTTATTTTACTACACACTTAGAAAATAGAAATATGTGGAAAAAAGAAATATGGTTGAAACTTGCAAACTTTGACAACAATGTGAATTTAATATTACAAACTTTCGTTGACAAAAGGAATTATCAAAGCATAAGTTTTTTTAAATGATAATGGAGTTAATAACCTGATTAGGTTGATTAATAAGAACTAATTATTAAAAAAAAACAAAATCTCAAAATTAAATTGAGATTTCTCTTCTTGGTGTTATCTTTTCACCATTGAATGAAATATAAACGTATCATGGGAGATATTTAAATGGTATAATGTGTAGTAAATATAAAAATACATCTATTGTTGAATTGAAGATAGTGTAATGAATTTATTATTCACCAATTATTTTGTTATTGATGAGATAATCATTTAGGAAGAAAAGTTATTTATACTATATTATCTATAATTTTGTATCATCACTTTATTCTTTAATTCAAGTATTTAACCATTCATGTGTGGCTTATTATATTCTTTAAATAATGAAATTAGTCTACGAAAGAAGAGAAGCAATTAAAAAGAGTCTTAAAGCATTGATATAATTAATTTCCCCATCTTACCACATTTATTTTGGGACCTTGAATAAAGTGAAAAAAACTTCACATACAGTCTCTGCATTAGTTTGCTCCATATAGCTATCTCAATTTAATTATCATATGGACCAATTCATTACATTATTTATTATTATCTAAAGAAATTAACTCAAAAACAATATGTTCAACAAAATTTACATATTTAATACATGCAGTCCACGTTTTATATACAGTATTGCTAATGTATAGGTTAAAATTAATTGGAGTCCAATAAAATTCAATCTATATCCAAATGAAAATTCCTAGACATGAAATAACTTTATTAACATATGTAATTGAAATTTTATTGTAAGAAATAAAAAACCAAAAAAGCCAATTAAACGAATTTATTTTATTAATTCCATAGATTTTATTAATTATTTTTACATTTATTATAATTTAATACATTATAATTTTACAGCTTTTTATTTATTATACTCAATCCAAGTGCATTGTTTTTTAACCTTCCGGAGCTGAGTTATTAATACCAAAGAACCTCTGTTTCAAAATGTAGCAAATGTAGAGACAAACAACAACAGACCAAAACAAGTTTCTAACGGAAGAAACTCCTTGGCTCTGTTGTTGTTGTTGTTGTCCGTACGCAATCTTCATATTCTCTAGCCTTTGTGTCTCTTCTGAAGGATCTATAACTTTCTTCGTCTTCTCTGTTGCTTTAGCTGCAAGTAAACCTTCTCTTACCTCTCCTTCTCCAACATTCACCTCCTTTTGTTCTTTACTTTTAGGTTTCGATTTTTCGGTTTCTATGACTTCCTTTTTCTTACTTCCTCCTCCAAGAGATGTTGGTTTCTTGGGGAGGAGGTTACGTAGTGAAGCAAGTCTCAAAGGCAGAGGCTTGTCTTCAGGGATTGTTACTTTCTTGGTCTACAAGAAACACATACCAAATGTAAAAGTTAGGGTTTGCAGCTTTATCATCAATTAGTAATCTTTCAGACATTGTCACTAACCAATGGTTTAAATTGGAGATTGTAAAGCAGATCAATGTATCTTTGCTTAGCTTTCTTTTGATCTTCATTTACTTGTCTCCAAAATCCATATATACTTCCCATTTTCAACAACTTCTCTGCATATATCTTCCATGTGTAGCTACACAAAGACAATAAGCAAAATAAGCATATACAATGCCACAACACTTTTTGCGGTTTTTCGCTGTCTCTACTTACCATTCATATATGCGTTTAAGACCAGCTTTAGAGACATTGTCCCAATACAAACCATCACCAACACACTTGCTGAAGAAATCTCCAATTCTTGCAACAGATTCATCACCATTGTTTGGATCTATGTGGAAACCAGAGACACCATCAACTATTATCTCTGCTGGACCGCCTTGGTTCGTGGCGAAAGTAGGTAATCCACAGTTCATTGCTTCGATAACCGTTAAACCGAAAGCTTCATACAAAGCAGGCTGGACAAAGACTCCTTTTGTATCAGCTATGCATCTGTAAAGCTCGCTGTTTCGGTATCTATCGGTTTGTGCAGCTATCCATCTGAATTTACCCTTTAGCTTGTATTTTTCAATTAGGTCATGCATCTTCTTGATCTCTGCCTTCTCTTCTCTGTCATTAGATTTCGACATATCGAAGAATCCAGCAACTACTACAAGGTTAGCCATATCTCTTAGTCTCTTGTCTTTACCATACCATTCAACCAAACCAGTTATGTTCTTCACTGTGTCGAGCCTAGCCATCGAAAAGATGATCGGTTTCTCTCTTTCCGCAAGAAATCCTCTGTTTCCACAAGTAGTTAGGTCAAGAAAAACATCATCATATGTTGTAATGAGACTATAACACTACTGGTACTACTTACATGTGTTCTTCATTGTCTTTGTCATTGTAAAGTAGTTCTTTTATTGAAGGATGAAACTTAGTGAATCTCTTTTGCTTTTCTGTGTAAGGGAAGTATACAGATTGATCCGCGCCAGGAGCAGCTATGTTAAACTTTGGATCAAACACATCAATGCCAGAGACAACTCTACATAGACCAGGCATTGTAAAGGCAGTGTGACTCTCATACTGCCCTGCCCTCTCCTTGCTGCAAGAAAATCAAACCGCGAAGATTCTAGTTTTGTAATGAGAGTTTGACAATGTTAAAACGCGAAAAAAGAACGAACCTTCCTGCGATTTCTTGATATGTACTAGTGATGATGAAGTCAGTGACATTCATTGCAAGCAAATCAGCTGTGAATTGACATGAGAAGTGGTATTTATGATCAAGTTCTTTCCATTTTGCATCCGAATCTTCGTACTTTGTCTTCTCCAGCGCGTGAGCAATCGTTCCTTGAGTGACACCGAGTTTCGTGGCCATCAAAGATGCAACTAAGTTCCCATCTGTGTAGTTTCCTATGATAAGGTCAGGCTTGCACTCAAATCTTTGGAGAATCTTGCTCGTAGCGTCCCGAGTAAACCTCTCCAAGTAAGGATAAATATCGAATCTTGAGACCCATTGGCGCAAGATTCCTTTCTCAGTAACAAAAGGAACCCTTAGGATATGAGAATGCTTAGTTCCTTCAATGGCTTCTAGCTCTTGATCACACTTTGTTCCTCTTGATTCGGGTATTAGCCGTGTCACCACAAGAATATGTGGCTTAAATCCAAGGCCTTGTTGGTTTATTCGGATAAGTAGCTCCTCCTCTAAAGCTCTTACTTGATCAAGAATGTAAACAACCTATATATATATGATCATTACACACTAAGTGTTTAGTTAACTAAGAAGATATATAGTAAGGTAATGTAGTATCGAAAGAGATTGTTCACGCGCTTACTTGTCCTCCGGTATCTGGTAAACCGAGCACGTCTTGTTGTCCGAAATAGCCATGGACAGAGAATATCACAACATTGAACACTGTGGGGAGTCTACTAAAGAGCAAATCTAGCTTCACATTGCTCGGTGCTTCGAGAAATTCAGAGAGCAAAACCATTGTTTCTTTCACTCTCTCTGATGTGTTTCCCCAACCTCTCTCAAATCCCATCTCCTTCAACCTAAGAAAGAAACTTTTCAGTGGAAAGACAAAGAAACAAACACTTATATGCATATCTAATCTTGAGAAGTTTTTGTTTACCTTTGTGCAAAAGTTTCATAAGGAGTGTGTTTTGAATAAGTAGAGACTACATTCACAGCAAGCATTAGAGATCTCTTGAGCTTTGAAACCGTGTTTATATCGTCGTTGATCATTAGATTCTGTTAAGATAAAGAACTGTTAATGTCGAGAATGGACGATAAGTGAAGCTAGAAACAAGAAAAATGGATTGAAACATGACCTCTCCATGATGGTTAAGGTGAAGCAAGTAGTTCAACAATGGCTCTAGTCTAGTTGATTTTCCTCCAAGCTTAGAAGATATAAACTTAGAGATGTAATCAGCTCCATTCCCTATCGAAGAAGAAAGACTAAGCCGCGGTGTTGTGTAATCAATAGCTCCAAAGTCTATCTCCAATGCATTCTCATCTTTAGACCTACAAAAGAGATTACACCATATATGATATCAAATAGTATTTTTTGGCTTAAAAAGATCAATGAATATATGGTCTTATCTTTTTACTAACCAAGATTCGTCGAAAACAGATTCCTTGAGTTTCAAGTAATCAGTGGCTGTGATTTCATCAACAGATAAATCTCCTGAATTGACCTTAACATATTCCCAGAAACCAGGGTTTGGCCTCGCGGCTAACGCGACAAAAGGCGGCACCACTGCTGCTTCCTAAAGTATGTTCAAAACAGAGAAGCTTAGAAACCGCGATTTTTCGACATAAAACATAGCAAAACTAAACCTTGTTTTTGTTTTATTACCTGAGTACAAGTTAAGATGTAACCAAACAGTCCTTCTAAGACCTTACTCCGTTCGCGGCTATCTTCAATACATTTCTCTATCTCCTTCATCAAATGCTCGCGTTTCATTAGCTTCTTTCCTCCTCCAACAAACCTAAACCATGTTTTTAACACATACACAAACATGTAAGTGATCCAAAAAGTTAACCAAAAGTGTAATATTGAAAGTTTTGTAAGAACCTTGCGAAACATCTCTTCATGTGGTACCGGCTTTGTTTCAATGCATCAGGCATTTTATCAGCAATTGAATCTGATCTTTGAAGCATACTTGGAGATGAAGAAGAAGCCATGTTTATAAAAAAGATTAAAACCTTTCTTTAGATATTGAATGTTTTTGAGATGAAGTGTTGTCGTATGCTAAAAACATGTTTAAAATGTATTTATAGATAGCCTCAAGGTTCTGTGAAGGGGACATAGTAGAAGCCTAGAAGGAGAAAGACAAGGGAGAAGATTATTCTTTAGAAAAGCAAAGTTTGCAAGTAAACAAACAAAAAAAGAATATGTATGACATTTTTTATGCGTTGAAGCAAAATCATATTTTATATACCTTTTTTTAATTTTGCTTTTTTTGGAGTTCATGTGATAATTAACATAAAAAGGTTATGTGGGTAAAGAAAATGACTTTAGCTTTGTGGTCCATGTAGACAAAAATGAAAAATCTAATACAACTTCTATATAAATCCAACATAAAATAAAAGTGAAAATATCATATGTATGTTACTTGTACTTGAATATACAAAGAATATAAGTATATAGTAATATTAATATGTACCGGATACGGATAAAATATCGGTTCGCTAGATATCTAAACCGGGTTATTCATGTTATCATTTTAAACCGGTTCTGCCTCTTTCGTTGTTATTGTTAGACAACGGCGAGACAAGAAATCGCCGAAGAAGACGACGGCGGTGGTGGCGATGGAGATCGGAGAGATAGAGACGGCGAAGAAGAGATGCGAATCAGTTATAAAAACAATCGAGAAGCTTCCTTCTTCGTTCCGTCGCACTCTTCTCAAGCTCGCTTCCTCTGAGCTTTCCTTCCTCTCGTCGCTCTCTATCGTTGCTTCTCCACATCCTCTCAGGTTTCTATGCTTTTCTTATCATCTCTTTCTCCTCTTTACTCTCTTTCGCTATGAATCTGAGTTTAGGGTTTTGCCGCGATTTGGTTAGTGTCAACATTGGCTACATTGAATCGATCGTACGGATCTTGCGATTGCCTTTCGTCACCGGCGTGTCGCGCGTTTGCAAATCGCTTTCTCTTCCTATTGGTAGCGTTCACGTAGATCTCGTGTGCACTCTTTGGAAGGCTCCTGTGTGGATCATTGTCTCTGATAGAAACCCTAAGTATATCACATGGAAAGGAGATAGCCATGGAAGCAAAGGTTTAAAGTCGAAAATCGAACATGTTCTAGCCGCTGCTCGTTCCACGACGACGCTAAAACCTTCTTCTGTGATTCTCTTTTTCGCAAATGGTTTGCTTTGGCCGATTCTCGAGAAGTTGAAAGATGAATTTGGAGCTGTGGATTTCGATTTCGGCTTGGATTCGGATTCTTCGATGTTCGATTTCGAGTGTGAGGAAACTATGGAGGAAGGAGAATGGGTTAATGTAGTTAGAAACAGATCATATAAAGAAGCTGTTTCTGTTGAGATCAAGCTCATTGATCAGTGTCACTCTCTCGCCTTCGCTGAATCTGAGGTTGTAGCTCAAGTAGAAGTCGCGGAGCTCGGCGAATTCTCCTCTTTTATCTCCACCATGAGATTGAAAGGCGAAGACTGCTTTGTAAATTTCGATACAACAGCTCTTGTTGCTTTAGTTTCTGGAATTACAAACGGGTGTGCAGAGGGAATCGTGGACATGCCTGAGATCGAGTTAGAGGAAAAGTTTAAAGGGAATACGGTTTTTGTGATTGCTCAGGTAACCAATGAAGCTCGTTTCGTAGTATATCAAAAGATTATAAACATAAGCTTTTGGTGATGCTGAAAAATTGTGTGGCAGGCGAGATCTGAAATTGAGGATCCAGTTCTTGTCAAAATGGGAACTTTGTTATCGGGAAGGCAAGGGATTGTATGCGAAAGCGTCGTCTCGGAGTTCAAGGAGTTAGTATCAATGTATGGTGGATACAATGAGAAGCACAGAGCCGAGCAGTTGTTGAATCGACTAATGTAATAACTCAGCACCTCAACAAATAACATCTCAAAAGTTCTATGCTTTCTCACTTATCATTGTGATTTGGCGTGACAGGGTGGTGAATGATGATCCAACGGACCGTATGATGGGTCTACCAACAACGAGGAAGCTAGCGATGAAGAACAAGATTGTGTTTGGGACAGGTGATAGATGGAGAGCTCCTACATTGACTGCAAACATGGGGTTTGTCAGAGCCGTGGCTCAATCAGGCATGTCTTTATCAACTATCGAACATAGCCCTCGAGCACTCACTGGTGACTAAACCAAGTTTCTCTTAATTTAGTTTTGTAAGTTTTAAAGACCACCAAACCTTGAACTACAGTTTTCACTTTGATAGTGTATGTGTGAATTAAATAAAAGGCCTTGATGGAGAAAAACCCATCATGCCCAAAAGCAAATAAGCCCACTAAAATTTATAAGCATCTCTCTCTCCATCATCATCCCCTTCCTCTGCTTCGCTCTCCTCTTTTCACTCTAAGGGTTTGTTTATTTCTCTGAGATTTGCAGATGATGCGAAGGCTTGTGGTCTCTTGCTGTCTTCGTTCTAGATCCTCCTTGCATCTATCTTCTACACAACCAGAAAGGTTCGAACTTTTGTCTCGTCTATTAAGTTCTCATCTAGGCTCGATCCAAACCGACAAAATCTCTCACCAAGTTAGCTTATTTAAGCATTCATTCTGTTCTGTGTCATTGTTGAACACAGAAGATATAACCTTTCGTAGAGAAAACGATTACGAAGATCAATCACTAGTGAATCGCAGTGAAAATGGTATCAGAACACATGGTGGTTCTAATCATGCGGTTGGGATCTTACACGAAGCTATAATGGAGAATCTGAATGCTTATGATGATATGGAGAAGGCCCTTGATGAATCCGGCGTCGTTTTAACGACCCCTGTGGTGTCCAAGATCTTACAAAGGCTTCAGTACGAGGAAAAGACGGCTTTTCGGTTTTTTACTTGGGCTGGTCACAGAGAACATTACTCACATGAGCCTTCTACTTACAATGAGATGATTGATATATTGTCAAGCACCAAGTACAAGAACAAGCAGTTTAGGATTGTTATTGATATGTTAGATTACAAGAAGAGAAACAACAAAATAGCTGTTCCTACCGATGTTTTGATTGAGATTCTTAGAAAGTACTGTGAGAGATACTTGACACATGTTCAGAAATTCGCGAAAAGGAAACGGATCAGAGTTAAGACGCAGCCTGAGATCAATGCATTTAATATGCTTATTGATGCTCTTTGTAAGTGTGGTTTGGTCAAGGAAGCTGAAACTATGGTTAAAAGGATTAGGTACAAAGTTAAACCGGACGCGAATACATTCAATGTTTTGTTCTTTGGGTGTTGTAGAGTCAGGGACCCGAAAAAGGCGATGAAGCTGCTCGATGAGATGATACAAGCTGGTCATAAACCTGAGAATTTCACATATTGTGCTGCCATTGATGCTTTCTGCCAAGCTGGGATGGTGGATGATGCGGCTGAGCTATTCGATTTCATGGTAACCAAAGGCTCTGCGGTTTCTGCTCCAACAGCAAAGACTTTTGCTTTGATGATTGTTGCGTTGGCAAAGAACGATAAAGCTAAAGAATGCTCTGAGCTAATCTCCCGTATGATAAGCACGGGTTGTCTTCCTGATGTGTCGACGTACAAGGAAGTAGTCGAAGGTATGTGTGTGGCTGGAAAGGTCGATGAAGCGTACAAGTTTGTGGATGAGATGAGTAATAAAGGTTACCCGCCCGATATAGTCACTTACAATTGCTTTCTTAGGGTGCTTTGTGAGAACAAAAAGAGCGACGAAGCGTTAAAACTTTACAGAAGAATGATAGAGACGCGCTGTTGTGATCCTAGCGTCCAGACCTACAACATGCTGATATCTATGTATTTCGAAATGGATGATCCCGAGGGAGCGTTCAATACATGGAAAGAAATGGACAAGAGAGACTGTTGTCAAGACATTGAGACTTACTGCGTAATGATCAACGGGCTTTTCGACTGTTGTAGAGATAAAGAGGCATGCTTACTTCTTGAAGAAGTTGTGAACAAGGGGCTGAAACTGCCGTATCGAGCTTTCGACTCTTTCTTGATGCGTCTCTCTGAAGTTGGTAACATCAAGGCGATACATAAGGTTTCTGAACATATGAAGAAGTTTTATAATCATAGTATGGCGAGGCGTTTCGCGCTTAGTGAGAAGCGAAAAAGTACAAAACTCAGAGGCAAGTAATGTGAACTGAGATGAGAACTTGTAGAAGACAGGAGATAAGATAACCATGCCGGTTTAGTTGTAACCATGATCCGGTTTAGTTGTAATGAGTCTTTTCTTGAAGAAGGTTCTGTTTTTTTTTTTTTTTCACCAAGAAGGTTCTGTTTAGTTATGAAATCTTGTGATAGGTTTATAAAATTAAAGCATACATTTTGACAATTGACACGATTCAAAAAGTATTGGGGCAAAAACTAAAAATCTGAAAAAATTAAGGACTAACTTGTAATAGCTAATATAAGCGGCACACGTGTGAGTGTGACAACCCTTCTCATTTCGCCGCATCTGATCTCTTGATCGCCGGCTAATCGCGTCACGTTTGTAATTATCATAAAGGCGATTCGCGTTTGGTGCTAACCGCGATTCGCGAAAGAAGCGTTTTACTTCCGTGTAATTGTAACTCCGTCTAGATCCCAATTTTAGAGCCCCAAGCCAATGAACTGAAACACATTCTCGTCGTCGTCTTGAAGCAGAGTCTAGATTCAGAGTTTCTCTTTAGCTTGAAGAAACCGCCATAGAGTTATGGCGTCATCGTCTTCAAGCGTTCCCAGATCTGGAGCTATCTCCAGAGGCTACAATTTCGCTTCCACTTGGGAACAGGTAATCGCTATACTGTTGCTCACGATCTTAGCTTGAGATCTCGTCGTTAGATCCATGAACTTCCATTGATTTGAGATTAGTCTCCGATGTTATCACGATTGGATCTGAATTATATCAGTGATTTCATTGTGACATTGCCTATATTCTCTTTGTATACTGAATTTTATAATGTGGTTGCTTTTTGCGTTGTAGAGCGCTCCTTTGACGGAGGAGCAACAAGCGGCTATAGCTTCTTTGTCACACGCAGTCGCTGAGAGGCCGTATCCATCTAATCTTGTGAGTGCTTGTGGTTCTCCGTTTTGTGATGTTGTTGAGAATGTTTTCGGTTTTTTTTTGGTTTGATGTTCAGTGTTTATAGCTCATGGTTTTAGGTTCATGAGCATGTTCACCGGCCTGAGAATGGCTTGTCGGTTTCAGCAGAGGACACGAATTTCGGAGATTCTGGAGCTATTGAAGCTGTTTTGGTTAATACAAATCAGGTTATCTTTTTTTCCTGCAACTTTGTAGTCCAAGGATATGTGATGTGTGTGTGTGGGGGGGGGGGGGGAGAAAGACCATGCTTAGATGATCTGATAAAGAAGTTTGTTTATGTACTATATAGCATGTAGGAGTTGCATTTGTATTTGTGGGCATCTCTTTTCTTGCGTTTATATGTGTATTAATGCTTCTTCATTGGGAATTGTGTTGTTTTTATTTACAGTTCTACAAATGGTTTACTGATCTTGAATCGGCGATGAAGTCTGAGGTTAGTGGTAGTTATGTTGTGCCTATGTCAAAAGTCGGATTTCTTGACATGTGTTTAACTGATTTGTTTCTCTGACATAGACAGAAGAAAAGTATCGGCACTATGTCAATACTTTAACTGAGCGCATCCAGACATGTGATGATATACTTCACCAGGTAGGTTTCTGCCAAGTTTTGTACAATCCTGCGGCCTTACCTTTCCAAGAAATTATAAGGCATCTGTTTCTGTAGTGACCTTGGGATTTCTCACCGCAGGTTGATGAAACTCTCGACCTATTTAACGAACTGCAGCTTCAACATCAAGCTGTAACAACAAAGACTAAAACTCTTCATGATGCATGCGACCGACTGGTATTGTTTTCTGTTTTTTGTGCAGCAAACTGATTTTCTTGTTTCTCTAAATATTTTGCATGTTTTCCCCTCATACCAGCTCTGTATATTAAATTGACAGAATGCTGATCCATAGTGTCTGGCCCGCTATTTGATTGTTGTAGTTTTCTTATCTGATCTCTTCTTCCACCTTTTATAGTTAATGGAGAAGCAGAAATTGATCGAGTTTGCGGAAGCTCTAAGGAGTAAGCTCAACTATTTTGATGAGTTGGAGAATGTAAGATTTAAATACTGGCCCACCAAAAGAATTTTGCATATGTTACGTATTTGTGTAGTTGATTGAGATAGTACTCCTGTTTTAGTCATCAACTTAATCTACTTAGGAGGACTTGCATACACGTGTAACTTTAGTTCATAGTGTATGTATCTCACTGAATACGGGTTGTTAGTACTGGAGGAAAAACTCAACAAGGTGTTAAATTGCTCTGATATCTTTTTCGGTGTTTTGCAGATATCCTCCAATTTTTACTCTCCAAATATGAATGTATCAAATTCTAACTTTCTCCCGCTACTGAAACGGCTCGATGAATGCATATCGTGAGTAAATGATGCTGCATTCAGTATAATGAGATTTTATTGTCTACTTGGCAATTTTATAAAAGAAATCACCCTCAAAGTTCATCCTGCTCCCTTGAAATGATTGTAATATGCTTTTTTTACTTTGGGCTCTGTAGGTACGTTGAAAGCAATCCTCAATATGCTGAATCAAGTGTTTATTTGCTAAAATTTCGTCAGCTCCAGGTACTATGAAAGAGCTTCCAGTTTCCCCTCCCTATTTCTATCTTACTGAAAGACACTTGTGTTTACAGTTCTTTGGGCATGAACAACTCATACACTATTTCCGAAATTTATAGGGGAGGAAAATATCTTGTAACCTCTGTTTTGAGATAAGGCTAATATTTATAATTTTTACAGTCACGCGCCTTGGGCATGATTCGAACTTACATCCTTGCAGTGCTCAGAACTGCTGCTTCCCAGGTATGTGTTCTTCGTATATAGTCTTGTATTTCTAGATCTTGTGACTGTATATGTACATATAATGCAGATGCATGTAATTTAGTCAGGTAGGCTAACATGTTAATTTCATTGTCAGGTCCAGGCAGCATTCCGCGGGACAGATGGAAACAAAGCATCTGTCTCGGAGGGTGTTGAAGCGTCTGTTATATATGTTCGCTTCAAGGCTGCTGCAAGTGAGGTGATACTTTTTGATTTTTTCTATTTTAGTGCACAAATGCTAGGGTGACAATGTTAAATAAGAGGAAAAGAAATCTAGCTTTTGTAGCATTAATCAATGTGAAATCGTAGGTTTACAATTGAGATCAAGGCATGAAGCTATTTTCTGTTTTATGACATTGAAAATCGAAAAAATTATTTGTCCAGCTTAAGCCTGTATTGGGGGAAATTGAGAGTAGGTCAGCAAGAAAAGAATATGTTCAAATCCTTGCAGAATGCCACAGACTATACTGTGAACAACGGCTTTCTCTTGTAAGTTAATTTTCCTGATTTCAATATGGTTTAAGTTCTATCTCCAGGTAACTTTAATTGCCTGTTTATTCATTTCACATTATCAGGTCAAAGGCATAGTTCACCAAAGAGTATCTGATTTTTCCAAGAAAGAGGCACTACCATCTTTGACTAGATCTGGTTGTGCATATCTCATGCAGGTATATGATGGAAAATAAAGAGAAAAAATTCCTCTCTTTATTCACTAGGGATACTAGGAGTTATACCAGTTTAGTAGAAAAGGACTTTTTTATCATCATAGGGTATATAAACATATATGGAAAATGTTAATAGAGCTGTTAATCAATTAGTTTCAAAGGTTAGCCGAGGGCCTTTGAGAGAGATAATGGCTGGATTATCAGCTTTAGCATCTGAAAATTTTAGAGATTGTTAAACACGTCTGCACGACATGTTTTAACACCACTATGAATTTTTCAGGTTTGTCAAATGGAGTATCAACTGTTTACTCATTTCTTCCCAGCATCGTCAGAAGAAGTTTCAAGTCTGGCACCTTTAGTGGATCCTTTGTAAGTTTTTTTGTGCCTTTCTGTCCATGTTCACTATTTCTGTTCAATTTAGCCCTATGATTATTTTTGGTCCTACTAGTCGCTTTATCTTTATATAAAGATAGGAAGTTTTTATAGTTAGTGGATCCACTACACTGTAGTCATCTTTCTTTCAATCTGGTTAGGACTTCTGAAACGTTTAGGTGCATAAAATATTAGTAAGCACAAGACTGTTTTCATTGTTTTCATTTTCTATCTTATGTGATCCATCCGGTATCGTATTTGCTTATTTCATGTACAGGTCTACGTACTTATATGACATTTTGCGCCCAAAACTGATTCACGAAGCAAATATTGACCTTCTATGTGAGCTTGTTCATATACTTAAAGTCGAAGTCTTGGCGGAGCAGTCCGCCAGACAGAGTGAAACCCTAGCTGGACTGCGGCCCACATTACAAAGAATTCTAGCTGATGTCAATGAGAGATTGACTTTTCGTGCCAGAACATATATTCGAGATGAGGTGCCATATTTACCTTACCAGTAGATGTTTTATGTTATAGTTCTGATACTGAACGACTATGAAGTTTGAGAATTTGCTAGATTCGCTCTGTTATCCTGTTTAGTCTTGGAAGATTCTGCTTTCCTTAAGTTGCACTGTTTGAATATCTTTCTTACTTCTGCAGATTGCAAATTATATTCCCTCTAATGAAGATCTGGATTACCCTGCAAAGTTGGAGGGATTTCTTAATACAACCTCTGAAACTAATCTTGGGGTAGAACGAAATTTTTTGTATCATCCCTATGGTTTCGTGATCTTAAGTTGTATACTTATATGTAAAGGTGCAGGGCGATGAAAACGCTGATGTATTTAAGACTTGGTATCCACCTCTGGAGAAGACTCTCTCTTGTCTATCTAAATTATATCGTTGCCTGGAGCCTGCAGTCTTTACTGGATTAGCACAGGCAAGACTGCTCTATCATTAGCTTTTATGGCTTCTCATTCTGTCAAAGAAGACGAACCAATTCATGTATAGGAAAAATTTTCAACTGACCGTCTCTTATGTTCCACAGGAAGCTGTAGAAGTTTGCTCTCTGTCAATTCAGGTAAGAATTTTAATCAAGTAGTTGTGTCATAATCCTGTAATGAAATTTTAGTTTAGTTACGAAGCTTGTAAATATGCTCCATGTCTGCCATAGCTGAGAAGTCCACGTTATTTTGTTAAATATGAAACAGAAAGCCAGCAAGCTTATCATTAAGCGTTCAACTACAATGGATGGCCAGCTTTTCCTTATCAAGCACCTCCTTATCTTGAGGGAACAGGTTATGGCTAATCTATCTTTACTTTGTTTCTTATGCTATACAGTCAAGGATTATATCTAAATGATACTGCTACGTGTTTCCAGATTGCGCCTTTTGACATAGAATTTTCAGTCACGCACAAAGAGCTCGATTTCTCCCATTTGCTGGTTAGTTCTTCAACATTCAGGTCTACTTTGTATGATAGAAAGGGATATCTTTGGTGCAGATTTAGATATTCTCCTCCTTTCAGTTTCTTTCTTTGCTTGATGTCTTTGCTAACTTTTCCCATTGACTAATATTGTTCATAAAATGTGGTTAGGAACACTTGAGGAGGATACTTAGAGGCCAAGCGTCACTTTTTGACTGGTCTAGGTCAACCTCCCTAGCAAGGACCCTGTCACCTCGAGTTTTGGAGAGCCAAATAGATGCCAAGAAGGTTTGTGAACTTTTTCTCTTCCACTCACTATCAATTGCAGATTTGCTTCATGTTTACATAAGTTTATTTCATTATTTGGGTTATTCTTCTGCTATACTAGTGTAGGACCAAAAGAGGTATAGTAACTTTTTAGCAGACATGACCCTATGATCTAAGCTAAGCTGGATCTTTGCATATTCCCTTTATATGAATGGGGAATGATATGTCGACCTTTACATCGCAGGAACTAGAGAAATGTCTTAAGACAACTTGTGAGGAGTTCATCATGTCGGTCACTAAGCTTGTCGTGGATCCTATGCTTTCATTCGTGACTAAGGTGGGTTTCTTCTTTGCTCTTTTCTAGGGCTTTTCAAGGTTTCTTAAGATTCTAAACGCTTTCAACTTAGCATCCTTGCACTGTTTCATTTTCAAATAACACATTACTAACCAATCTATATATTATACAATGCACAAATTACGAGAGGAGCTTAGTAGTTTTGCTTTGCTTTGCTTTGCTTTACGTGTACTTTGTATACGCAGGTCACAGCCATAAAAGTTGCTCTTTCAAGTGGAACTCAGAATCAGAAAGTTGATTCTGTCATGGCTAAGCCGCTAAAGGAACAAGCTTTCGCTACTCCAGATAAGGTGGCTGAACTTGTTCAGAAGGTAAGGATATGCTAAGCTCTCAAAGATGAATGCAGCAACTTCATATACAGAGCCACGCAAATAAAAAAAATGTTGATATTGTGTGTCACATATACTTTTTTTTTAAAACCAGGTATACGCTGCAATACAACAAGAGCTGCTTCCGATATTAGCGAAAATGAAACTCTATCTGCAAAATCCATCAACAAGGACCATACTTTTCAAGCCAATCAAGTAAGCCTGCAGAATCTTCGGCAAACTTTATCGACAAAACCATGTGTGGTGGTGTCTGAACACAAATTCTCTTTGCTATGTATATATGTTTTATAGGACAAATATTGTGGAAGCTCACACACAAGTGGAGTCATTGCTCAAAGCAGAGTACTCTGTTGAAGAACAAACCAACATCGATATGATCTCCATCGATGATCTTCAGACACAACTCGACAATTTGCTTTAAGGGTCAATGTTTATTATGTCCGTATTTCCTTTGAGGTTTTTTTTTTATTATTATATCAAATTTAATTTTTAGTTAAATAATTTTTGTATCCAAGAGTTCTCACTCATATGATTAATCTGTTTATGGTCAAAGATTGTAGCTGACAAGTTATTGTTTTGTTTGCTCTCTTCACGGGTGATAGTTTTATTTGTTTCTATAGATGGAATTTTTACAAGTAGAAATCTATACCATTAATACTCCATCTATAATGTGGAGTATCCATACAGAAAAATCTTAAGACATAATCTTCGTTTTCAACGAAGGTAAATATATTAATGTAATTGTAAGTTTGGATTACTTATATATGTACATGGTAAAAGATCACCTAACGTGACATATACAAGTAAAATTTCAAAAATGAAATAGTGTACTTGTATGGAATCTATGGATACTCCACATTCTAAAACATGACTAAAGAGATTCGTATACGACTTTAGGAGACCACTTTTTAAAAAGATTAGATATATTTTTATTAATTTACAATTTCTTAATGTGCTTTTAAGCAATCGATTAAACCATCTTTTATGACATAGTGATTAAATGGAATGTAGTGAACAATAATTTATAGTCATATAAAAGTTTCAAGAAATTTACTAAAAAGAACTATAGAATATTTCTTAAGACTTGTCCATTTTTGGCTTTGTGCAGCTATTTGTTTGTATGAAAGCTAAATCATTTTGGATAAAAAATAATAATTTAAACTTTTATGTTATGAATAATAATTTGAACAAAGCCAAAAATGGACTATTGTAACAAGTAAATAATAATTTGTATGAAAGTTAAATTATTTCAATAAATGACTAAAACATAATTTCAGATTTTATAACAAGATACTCTTTAAATATAAAGTATAACAAAAAAATCGTCTAATAAATAAGGGATCTATAAATGTAATTTTAAATAGGAACCAATGCTTATTCGATTTTTTGATAATATTTCAACACTACACTTTATGACTTACCATTTGCACATGATATAATATTAGGAGAAAGAACCCTAATTTTAAATTTAGGAATTTTTTAATTTAGTTTTCTTTTGTCTGAAAATCATTACATCCATTGAAAGGGGCTCTCTTCTTGTTCTTCTTCTTCTTCTTCTTCGTTTTGATCTGTAAGTGCATTTTCTCCTTAGCAATAACCACAAAACTTCTCAATTTCTCGTTCGATCCATCCACATCTCTCTTCTCTCTTTGATTTTGTATGTATTCTCCTTCTTCGGATCTCTACACCTTTTGCAGAATCTTCGATTTTTTGTTTATGTAACAAAAGATTCTTGATTCTTTTTGTGTATCAGACAACACCTTAAAAGACATAAAGTTTTGATCTTTTGTATCTCTTCTGTTGTGTTTTAACTTACAGGATTTGTTTTAGGTGCCTTGTCCTCCATGACAGACAAAAGCTCTGTTGATGGGATTCTAGATTTTCTCAAGAAGAATCGTTTCTCTAAAGCAGAGGAAGCTCTTCGTAATGAGCTTAACAACCGCTCTGACTTGAATGGGTTTCTTCAAAAACTTAATCTTGATGAGGCTAAAGACTCTATCGAAAGGGCTTCTTGTAATAATGAGCTTATGATGTCAGGCTCTAGGGACAGTGAAGTCTCTAAAGAGCTTATTGTGAAAGAGATAGACTGTGTGACAGGGACGAATGATGCTTCTGTGACTAAATGGGAGAATGGCGCTGCTTCTGAGAAACCGAGCAAGAAAGAGACCGTTGTTGCATCGAGTGACACGAGCTTCACATTCTCTAAAAAATCAGGCGATGTGGTTCCGGATTCGCGTTCCTGTAAGTTTACTTCGGGAAATGGTACTTTGGATCCTTATCAAAACGTTGTTGATGATGCTAGTGGTAGTAGCTTGGTAGATTCGTACGGGAACTTGGCTGATATCGATAAGAAGATAGTGGAAACTGGTGAGGATATCGTTTTCTTTGGCAATAAGAGTAGTAAAGGTAACTCCGGATCCAAAATAAACGAAACGAATGATATTGATCGGTTAGTCGAAAGTTTTGGAAACCATGAAAGCTATAATATAGGGAGCACTCGTGTAAGAAGAGAAGATGTCGCCGATACAACCTCAGAGAACTGGAAAGAGAGTGCTTGTAAGAATATTTCTCAATCTTCGAGAGGGGAGGCGTCAACCAGCTCAGAAAAGAGAGATGGAAAGAAAAAGACAGAAATTAGTGATGTGAGGGCGGCGATCAAGGAGCAGGAGAGCGAGGTTGCAAGAGCTTTGTTCTTTGGTAAATCTCAGTTCACTTTTGATGACAAGAATATAAGCAGCTTAGGTTTCTCTAATGTGTATGATACCCGGAAAGAAGAGTATCCTAGGTTGCCTCCTGTTAAGCTCAAGTCTGAAGATAATCCTCTGAGTCTTTACTGCGAAGAAAAGTTTGAGCGTGACGGTTCAGGACCAAGTCTAATCAATGATGAGGATGCCCTTCTCATAGGTTCATACCTTGATGTCCCCATTGGACAAGAAATCAGCTCATCAGGTTAGATTATGTTTACATAACAATATAACATTCTGACTAGTGAATGATGATTTAGTTTAATTGATAGTACGTGTGGTCTTTTGTTTATGCTTTTGCTCTTGTTTTTGAGTTCTAGAAGATCATGTTACTTCACTTTCTACTTTTTTAGTTTAACAGTAACCTAATCAATTTTAGTTGTGGTGTGAAAGTAAGTTATAATCTCCCAATGATCTCATGTAGGTGGGAAAAAATCTGTTGGCGGAAACTGGCTTTCAGTAAGCCAGGGAATAGCAGAGGATGCATCAGATCTTGTTTCTGGCTTTGCTACCATCGGTGATGGTTTGAGTGAATCTGTTGATTACCGTAATGAATATTGGGACTCAGATGAGTATGAAGATGATGACGACATTGGTTACGTGAGACAAGCTATTGAGGATGAGACATGGTTTCTTGCCCATGAAATTGATTATCCAAGTGATCACGAGAAAGGAACAACTCGCGGAAGTCCTGATCACCGTGAAAGAGATGCAACCAAAGACGAGGATGACCAGTCTTATACAGAGGAGGCTTCTTATTTATCTGGCGAGTATCCTCAAGCAAAAGATGCTGAACCTATTTCGGCAGAAAATGACCAAAGACTAACGGTCTCAGAAATCTATCCACCTAGTAAGAAAAACGATTTAATAACCCAATATGTTGGGCAATTGATGGATGAGGAAGTACTCAATGCGATGCGTGATGAGCCTGTTTGGAAAGGGTTTGTAGCTCAGACAAATGAACTTCTCTTGTTGGGTGATAAGAAAGGCGTAAATGTCCATCGTAAATCGCATCTTGATGACGTTTGCCTCGAAGATGATCAGCATGATTCAGTCAGGTCAATTGGTGTGGGTATTAATAGCGATGCAGCTGATTTCGGCAGTGAAGTACGTGAAAGTTTGGCTGGAGGGAGCAGTGAGGGAGATTTTGAGTACTCTCGTGATAATGATGCTGGTGTGTCAAGGTTTAAACAGATTTACTCTGAGCCAGATAAGAAACATATTGATGGATCAAACAAGAATAAACAGAAAGCAAGTAAAAATGACGGTCCAGATTACATTCGAGATAACGATTCAGGCGGCAGTTTTGATGTGAAGATTCAAACTGATGGATGTTTTTCGTTTGGCTCGTCACAAAATGATGGGAAGCTGATGCATGCAGAATCAAGTAAATCGTTATGGTCAAGCAATAACAAAACCGTAGTCAAGGATAAGAAGGACGAACGTGTGAGTGCTTCAACAGCTACTGATGATATGGTTGCAACTTGGAGACGAAAAAGTAGTGATTCCTCAAGTTCTCAAAGTTCTGTGAAAGAAGATAATGCAACGTCCCTAAAATCTGTAGACTCGTTTCCCTCTTCTTTGTCAAATTACGCACGCGGAGAAAGAAAGCATGCTGATAAAGAAGACGATATAAATGATTGCAGCGAAAGAGAAGATGACCATACGACAGAACTTGATGATGAAGAGGCAGTAGCTGTCCAAGAGCAAGTAAGGCAAATTAAGGCCCAAGAGGAAGAATTCGAAACCTTTGACCTTAAAATCGTGCATAGAAAAAACAGGTAAGTTACTTTCTTCTCTTTACTTCCAACTTAGGAGCGGCTTAGTTTTCATATATGGTTGTGTGCTGCTTTCTTATTATATGTTTGATATTTATCAGAACTGGTTTCGAAGAGGAAAAGAACTTCCACGTGGTTTTAAATTCGGTCATTGCTGGGCGTTATCATGTCACCGAGTACCTTGGATCAGCAGCATTCAGTAAAGCCATACAAGCGCATGACTTGCAGACAGGAATGGATGTCTGCATAAAAATTATAAAGAACAACAAAGACTTTTTTGACCAGAGTCTTGACGAGATAAAACTTTTGAAGTATGTCAACAAGCATGATCCTGCTGATAAATACCATCTTCTACGGTTGTATGATTACTTTTACTACCGGGTAAGTGATCACTTCTCTGCTACATAGATTTTTTCTGCTATAGCACAGCCTAAAATAGACCAAATTGTGTAACTTTAGAGCATAGCCAAAGAAGCATATATGGTGTACATTCATCTCTAGATTACCATTTAAAGAATAGCGTGTTTTTAGTGATGTTTTGATATAATGGTTTCCTTGGCTGTATTTTGCAGGAGCATTTGCTAATTGTATGTGAACTTCTTAAGGCCAATCTATACGAATTCCACAAATTTAACAGAGAATCAGGTGGTGAAGTTTATTTTACAATGCCAAGGTTACAGGTTTGTCCGCTTCATCATTACCTTTTTAGCATAAGTATATACATATGTAGCCGATTCTTGATCTAATTTTGGACCGTTTTGTACAGTCAATCACTATACAATGCCTCGAATCACTTCAGTTTTTACACGGCCTTGGACTTATACACTGTGATCTGAAGCCTGAGAACATACTGGTGAAAAGCTACAGCAGATGTGAAATAAAAGTCATTGACCTAGGAAGTAGCTGTTTCGAGACAGATCACCTATGCTCATATGTCCAGTCTAGATCGTATCGAGCACCAGAAGTGATCTTGGGACTTCCTTACGACAAAAAGATAGACGTGTGGTCTCTTGGGTGCATTTTGGCTGAATTGTGTACAGGCAATGTAAGTTCTGCATTGCCCATTATTGACTTGGTTAACTCAAAAGTTTATGGAAGTGAAACCACATCTATAATAGTGCTAATGCATCAATTCTGTCATTTTATACATAACTATTTGTTGAAGTTTCAGCGTGGCGCCGCTCTAGTTTGAACAAGTTATACTGTCTTGATTACTTTCTGCAGGTTCTATTCCAGAACGATTCTCCGGCTAGTTTGCTTGCAAGGGTTATGGGAATCGTAGGCTCTATCGACCAAGAAATGCTTACAAAAGGACGCGATTCCCACAAATACTTCACAAAAAACCGAATGCTCTATGAGCGGAACCAGGTGAGTGTTCCCATAGACCTTGAAAAGAACACTCCTTGAGTCTCAAAAAACTCAGACAACTCTTAAATGTTTCAATGGAAGTGCTAATAAGAAACATTCTGTTTTTGTTTTTGTTTTTGTCAGGAAAGCAGTAGATTAGAGTATTTGATACCCAAAAGAACATCATTGAGACATCGGCTTCCGATGGGAGACCAAGGATTCACAGACTTTGTGTCTCATCTTCTTGAGATAAACCCGAAGAAACGTCCTTCTGCATCAGAGGCTCTCAAGCACCCTTGGCTTTCATACCCTTACGAGCCTATCTCTGCGTGAAACTCATGTAACACTTTTGTGTCTTACTTTTGGTAGCAACAACATCAGAGATAAGTGGAAACCTTATTTGTCTGTGTAGGTTCTTGTGGCCTTTTGTGACTGTGTCTTCTTCAGTGCAAAAAGGTGAGAGATGAAACAAAAACTTGTGTGAGATTTGATTTAGATGTAACGCTTGTGTTGTCAAAAACTTGTGATTATTATTATTATTACTATTCTCTTAGAAAAGATTGTAGTCAAACTTTTAATTTTTGTATAATCTCCTGATTTTTACTCCTTTGATTATTTATTTATTTATCTATCTATATCTTTTGTGTTAAAACGGTGTATTAATGGAGTAGTAGGTTTATTTATGAAAATTTCGTGGATTTGCAGTAATTTTGTTAAAATTCTAATTCAAAGTTAATCTAATAGGGTCATTAAAATAGTTTTAAAAAACAATAAACAAAATTCGAAAATTTAGAAAGTTTAGGCCTTGAATTGAAAATAAAAAAGGAAATTTATAAGAAACTAAAGCAGTCTCTCTGAGGAAGAAATTGATTCCGATGACCACCGTCTCCGGCGCCGCCGTCTCATCCTTCGTAGCTCCTCCGCTTCGTTGCCCATTCTCTTCTCATCTGATTCCGACCAATCTCTCCGATCAAGTACACACACACTCTCTCTCTCTCTCTCACTCACTCTCTCGGTGTGTGTAGCTTCTATTTAGGGTTTCATCTTTGGTTTTGATTGTTCAGATTCCTAGATCGGGATTGCGGCGGAAGAAACATCTATTCGTTGCTTTCTCAGCGGCGGAGGCGGCGGCTTTAGGATCGTCGTCGAAAGGTATAAGCAAATCTCTGTGTTTCACTCTTTTTCTAAGCGATTTTGTGTGTTTTAGCTTCTCATGGAATGTTGTGGTTTCTCTTTCAGCTACTTATGATCCAGAGCTACGTTTGGTTTTCGATCTCGCGACCGATTCTGAGCTTTATGAGCTTGAAAGTATCCTTTTTGGTCCAAGGTGAAAATTACTCATAAAAAGCAATCTAGTAGTGAGATTTGGAGAATTCATTACAAACATGATGATGAAGTTATGTGATGATGAGTTATGTTGTGTTCTTTGTTTTGTGTGTGTTTTGTTGTGAGTAGCTACTTTAGTCCTTTGTTGAAATCAATCCCAAACAAAGGAGGAGGCGATAGGCTAATGATAGGCCAAGACATTGATGTGAGAGACGGTTTTATCGAATCTCTTGAAGCTAGATTCTTGTTCTTGGCTGCAGATGCTCGTTCGACGCTTAGGTAGGCTTTCTTGTTATGCTCCTTGACACTCAAGACAATCAATAGCTTTCCTGATTTTGGCTAGGGAATTAAGTTTTCAATGAAGAAGATATGAACCCTCCTTGATTTGTGTGCACTAGTATGTTCATAGAGAGTCCGTACCGAAGAATTTGAATACTTTCTTATGGGTCCTTTCTTTGTATATAGAGGTTGGAGGCCTTCATACAAGAATGTTTTGCTTGCGGTGAGGAATAAGTTGAATGTTCCCTGCTCTAGCCAATTGCCCACCGAAGACCTAGAAGCTGAGGTTTTTCTTTATCTTGTCGATAATTTCTCGAGGTATTCACGTCAAATCATTAGTTTAAATGTAAGGTTTTTCAATCAAGCGTGTTCTTTAGACTCTTTATTCAGGTGAACGTCTTAACTTTTGCATGCAGTGAAGCATCAGGGATTTTTCCTGGCTTGTGGGAAAATTCACAACCATCAGAGGTAAAGGGAAGTTTAGAAGTTGGGCTAAGTAAATGGAAAGTGGAACTACTTGCTGCACTAGAATTAAGCGCTACAGAAGTTCAATCTATGATTCTAAAGGTATACGCTTGTTTCACCTCTGTTTCTTCTCAGGCTTACGTGTTTTTCTCTTCTTACGATTTCTTTACAGGGTGGTGGCATGATCACATTTGCTAAGGTTTATCAGATGGTATGAAATCAATAACATTTTTTTGTATTTAAACTTCTTCTTCTTCTTCCTTGAGGCGAATGCATATGACTTCTCTTTTCTGGTCTTATATAGTTAGCTAAGAGACTATCGGGAAAGGTATTCCTTGAAGCCGCTAACTATCAGATGAGGAGAGAGGTGCTTAAGAAGGTTCGCATTTGCAGAAACATTTCACATCATCACTCAGAGATTAGTGAAGGTTTAAGACAGATAAATCGTTACCTCTTTTCTACAGGGTGGACAACTAGCCGCCATTAACCTTGAGTCTCGAGCAGCTCTTCTTGCAGCAAAACATGTATTCATGTTAGCTATCTTCATTACATCAACTATGTTTTGCATTACTGTGAGGTTTACGTTTTACCCTTTAATGGAAACACAGGGCTTGGCAGGAGCTGCGTCGAGATACATTGGCTTAAGATCAGCGATGCAACTACTCGGCCCAATGTAGTAACAACACACACTGCACCTACCTGCATTTACATTACATGGACATATATCTTTGATTCTTATTACTACATTTGTGATATCTACAGGATGTGGGGGACATTACTAGCTGATTTGGTTATACAAATGCTCGAAACTGACTACGCCAGAATCTTACGAGCAATCTACGCGTTTGCGCAGGTACTTTCTCTTTTCCTTGGCTATAATAACTTTGGTTTCAAAACTCAAGGGTTGTTTTGTATTTACTAGATTCGGATCACAAGGACATACAGGCTTCCTTGTAAATGAAGAAACATTTTATGTTAATTAGCAACACTTAATTATGTATTATTATTCGTATGTGGTCCAGAAATGAAATTCGAATAGAGAGAAAGCATGTTCCATGTTTATATTGTATATTAAGAAATGTTTCTTTTTTGTTTGTTTATTTTACTATATACAGAAGAAAATATATGATTACTTTTGGTTAATACTCCCTCCGTTCTCTTATGTTTGATGTTTTAGAAAAAAAATTTGTTTTTAAATGTTTGATTTTCTCAAATATCAATGTAGTTTTATGTATTGATATTTGTGAATTGTAGTTTTTAATGAGAGTTTTGAAACACTATTGGTCTAAAAGTATTGAAAATTGTTCAAAACATATTTATTAGTAGTTATTTATGTGTTTTCTTAATTTATGTGAAAAACCTATAAAATCAAACAATAAAAAAAGGAGGACTAATAACGAGCGGATAAGTGACGTGAGGAGTTTAATTGTGACACGTGTCTTGTGGCCATTGAAAGCACGGCTCCAACTTTTTTCACGACGATATCACGCCGCGTCTCGCCACGTGGCTTTCTTTCGGAACTTAGACTATTCTGTAATTTGTTTAACATAATATTATATCATTATTATCCGTTTTATTTTATGCAAAGTAGCCACAATAATGCGTTACTATGTGGATTATTATCACTTTTTGATGTCGTTTTTAAATTTAATTTAATTTAATTTAATTTCAGCCAATGCAACGACTTATCATATGGATAAGAATAAAGTCATATATATATAGATGAATTATGTAACAACGAATCAAGAATGTACATAAACGATAAGGTTTTTAAAACGAAACTGTTAGTGTGGAGTGATTTTGAGTGAAACATGTCAAAAATCAATAATGATTATGACACTTTTTGTTTTGTGGCTCATATTTGAGACATGTGGTTTAATTATTTTTGTGGTCATAGTTGATAGTGAGACTTGTTATTTTTTATAGAAAATATGTAACAAAATTCAATTTGAATTTTGGTATCACGAAAACTCTAGTCCTCTCTATTTTTTTTATACCAATCGTCCAAAACCATGAATTGACGTACGAGGCATGGTTTACAAAATCTAGTTAAGATAATATCCAAACTATACAATTTTAAGTTTTTAAATAACTTTCAAATAAATAACTAAAATATATCAACTATAATATAAATGCACAAAACTAAGGTATACAAAAGGGCGTGGTGTATAAAAATTAAAAATTATTGGAAGGAGCTATTTATGGATATTATCATATGATAGGACGGTCTTTTATTATAATTTATTTGCGTATATTATTTTCAAGATAATATGGACCTTCCACGTGTCATTTCCGACCCCCAAAGCTACGAAGACACCTCTTCAAGTTCCGAAACAAATTTTAACAAAAACAAAACTAAAACAATAAAAAGAAATTAAAATCACAATAAAAATTGTTAGTACTATTTAGTATTTACCAAAATTATTTCTCAATTTCACAATCATCTTCCTCTTATTCATAAATCAAAACATTACTATTTATCCCATCTCTGTCATTTTTTTTGTTTTGCTTAATCTTGTTTACAAAACAGAGGAAACTCTATATTTAGTTATTTTCTTCTCCTCGTTTCTCTAATTTTAGAAGAAAACAAAAAAGAGTTTGTTTTCAATTTTTTAATTTCTGATTAGTAAATTTGTTCAAGAAGAAGAAACACACAAAAAATCGTAAAAAAAAGCTTAATAATCATCGTCGTTAATGGCGGTGGAAATAATGGCGATGAGATCTGATTCAACGACGACGACGACGACTTTGATTCTAACGTCAGGAGCTAGCGGCCGCGTCACGGCACTCTTCTCCATGAGAGAGCTAAAGCGTCTCTTCTCTCTGATCCAATCTCTCCTCCTCTTCCTCCTCCTCCCTTTTCGCGCCGTCGCGTGGAGAAGGAGGACAAACGGCGCGGCTACGGCGGAGAGGAAAGTTTGGTCTCCGCCGCAGATCGTCGTGAGGAAGAGAGGCGGAGAGAGCGGAGGTAGCATTTCGATCCCGTCGACGGTGGTTCCGGCGGCGGTTGTGGATGAGGAGGTTGCGGTTAGGAGAGAGATTGCGGTGAGGAGAGTTGTGGAGGATGACGGTGGAGAGGGAAGAAAATCGGTTAGAGATTATTCGTTTTTCACGACCAAGAGAGGCGACACGTTGTTTACACAGTCGTGGACGCCTCTTTCGCTAAATCACAGGTCTTTATTTTTCTCCAAATATATTAAAAAAAAAAACACGTTTTATTTTTATTTATTTTCTTAAATTTTCTGTTACTTATAAATTACTATTATTTCTTTATATTGTTTATTGGAAGTAACCATTGATAATGATAATGGTGATAATTTTATTACGTATTAAAAAAAATCAGGATTAGATTAAAGTTGGTAAGCGTTTTCTTAATGGAGTGTTAATCAATAGAAGATTAGCTATAAAAATATTTATAAAAAAATTATATTGCTTATTTGCTTGTCAAAGTGGTTTTGAAGATTCACCAGAAAAAAATTGTCAATAGTAACCTCTCTAAGCTAATTACACTTTTTAGAAACAAAAATAGAATTTAATAATATTGTTTGTCTAATTTCTTACTGAGACGGGAAATCCGTAACCGTAGATAGATCCGACGTAGGAGCTCACCGAGAACCCGAAAATCGGTAAATCAAAGCTTAGAGGAAGATCACTAAGGAAGAAGGATCAACCCGAAAACAGAGATTCAATTATTGATGATGATCATCGTTGATAATCAATGATGATGATGATAGAGAGATTTAGGGATTAGAGAATATTGATATTATTTTGGTTGATTTCTCAACAATGGCTAAAAGCCTTACATATACTCACCACAAAGACAAATAAACTAAACCAAATGTTTAAACCAAACATCATAAAACTAAACCGAAATGCTAACCGCATTTCCTATCACAATACTCCCTCGATGAGGAAATCCTTGTCCTCAAGGATATAAAGAGAGTAGATATGGTGTCATCTTAGAGCTAAAGTTGTTTTTTTGGAGTGAATGGAGTTCTAGGAGATTGTATCTCTTTTCCTTTCGCTTGATCAACATAAACATTCTCAAAGTAGCTTGTCTTATAGGAGGAGGATTTTCTTTCCACTGTACACGTGCCTTGGAGACAGCTTTGTAATGACATGTAGACCTGAATTCTCTCTTGATGATGTCCTCGTTATAGCTTATAAGTAGCCAAGATCCCTTAGTGAAGTTTTCCCCATGAGCAGTTGTATATCCTTTGATGTTCCTTAGACTCTTGTATATAGTCTTATTCTCAATGAAAACATAACCAATACTCATATGTTTAGAGACCAAGTTCTCAACTACTTGTCTTTGGAAGCAGAACAATACTTTCTTAAACGCTTCCGTGATTCCAGGATCAAACGGTCGTCTTTTGCTGGTACAAAATCCAATCAAGAAAAGATCCATAATTGTGCTCTCTTTACTAAACACCAATTCAGCAAAACAACTACCAGGCTCCCAAACCTTGTTAGTTTTAGATAAACAAATGAATTGTTTCTCATCTATACCAACTCCACATGATAAAATATTGACATGTTTGAGATGCATACTTTTGAGTTGGTTTCGGAGAACCTGTGTAGCCCACACATGCAACAGTGAATCATCAGCTATAAAACCCCATAACAGCTTGAACCATGACACACATTGTTCAACAAAGGCTTGATCAACAAGCAGCTTAAACTCCACATCGTTATAGCTCTTGTCAATACATTCTTCATAAATCAACCTTGGTGGATTATGTAGCCCCGTTGATAAATGCAATTGCTTCGACCTCCACTTGTGCTTCTTGTCATACTTCACATCAAAAACAGTAAATTGTCTTGTTACTTCACCTTTGTTTGCCTTGGGAGTTTCTGAAGTGATAGAAGCTTCAACTTCTTTAACTATTTCTTCAGACTTGTCATACTCCTCATCAATATTCTCACATCCACCAGCGTCTTCGCCAAGATACTGAGCACCAACAAGATTTCCAGCTTGTTTCGAACTAAGAGGACCAACTATATCAACATTATCTTTCACTTGTTTCTCATAAGAAACTAAGCTAGTTGTATTTACATTAATAGCATAACCTGTCTTCGTTGAGCCTTGCAAACAATTAAAATCTCTATCATATATGGATCTTGTGTTTCTTGCTGTCATTGAATCATCATTTAACCCACCAAACTCAGCAGAAACAGCAACGACAAATTCATACCAAGGAGGAAACATCCCATAGTGATTTCTAATGTAGTTTTGATTCCAATAAAAAGCTTTGCCTAGCATATGAAGCGAAGCAATACGAGTCATCGACTCAGGAGGGGTATGATAAAGCCAAAAGAACTCATCGCAGCGACGAAACCACTCGCTTAATTGAGTGCCATCGAATTTTGGGAACTCCGGTGAAGCTTTAATGGCAAGGACTAACTTTGATTGGTTGAAATCTAGAGGTTCAGGAGGTTTGATAGGCCATGGAGAAGTAATCGAAGTGACAGGTGGTTGCAAAGAAGGATTCATGGTCGTTTCATTGAACCGATCGAAGTATTGCTTCAACCTAACTTCTGATAACGACTTATACACTTCTGGCCTTGATTCGTTCTCTAGCGAGTCTTGAAGATCCATTTTACCACCAGGCTCCCATATTCGATCCTCTTTCTTTGACAACAAGAGATCATCAACATCGTTAGAGACTGAAATCGTTTTTGAGTGTGTGCACACCAGGTGTTCGACGTTTTGCCTAGGTGATAGATTCAGACTTTCTTTTGCTGCGACTGTGACTCGATCTTCTTCATGTTCCAGAACAACAGGCGTATGTAAATCTGAAGCAACATGCTCGATCGAATCGGCAACTGAATGTGGTTTTGCAATTTCACGAAAGGTTTGAAAAGCTTCTGCGATCCCCTTCTTTACCTCACGAAGGATAATAGCTTTGAATTCGTCCGTGATAATGGTTGCCATGTTATTGATTCCCACGGTCAAGAAGATGAAAAGCTCTGATACCAATGAGACGGGAAATCCGTAACCGTAGATAGATCCGACGTAGGAGCTCACCGAGAACCCGAAAATCGGTAAATCAAAGCTTAGAGGAAGATCACTAAGGAAGAAGGATCAACCCGAAAACAGAGATTCAATTATTGATGATGATCATCGTTGATAATCAATGATGATGATGATAGAGAGATTTAGGGATTAGAGAATATTGATATTATTTTTGGTTGATTTCTCAACAATGGCTAAAAGCCTTACATATACTCACCACAAAGACAAATAAACTAAACCAAATGTTTAAACCAAACATCATAAAACTAAACCGAAATGCTAACCGCATTTCCTATCACACTTACAATTTTGATATGTGTGTTTTTGCAGGGGACTTATTGTTCTATTACATGGACTAAACGAACACAGGTTTTAAAACCTATTTCTCTTAACCTAAACATCATTTGCTTAATTTGAACATAGTGTTTATAGCCAATAATAAGAAGCTTAACATTGGTTTCTACTTTTTCAAAATTTTAACAGTGGTAGGTATAATGATTTTGCAAAGCAACTAAATGCTAATGGTTTCAAGGTCTATGGAATCGATTGGATCGGTAATATAACTCTTCTTTCGCCTCTTCTTTAACCTTTTTTCGATGTTTATCATGTAATGGTAGCTAAAAAAGATTAGTATATTATAATGTAACAGGACATGGTGGTAGCGATGGACTTCATGCTTATGTTCCTTCCCTTGACTACGCTGTCGCGGATTTAGTATATATCTATATCTCTCTTTTTACATAGTTTTAGTTGTTAAAAACATTGTATTAATGAGAAAGAACTAACACAAACATCTATTGTAGAAATCATTTCTCGAAAAAGTATTTGCGGAGAATCCAAAACTCCCCTGTTTCTGCATTGGACATTCAACAGGAGGAGCTATTATCCTCAAGGTATAACACATTTAAAACCCATTACTACGCTACTATATAACATCGTAACATATCATAAGTATAATGATATTACACACACATAAGTATAGGCTATGTTGGATCCAAAGATCGAATCTCGAGTTTCAGGCATTGCATTGACTTCACCTGCTGTTGGAGTCCAACCATCTCATCCAATCTTCACCGTAAGTTGAAAAACAAAACCGTAAAAAATTCATAATAGTTTACGCAGTTTTTTAAAACCGGTTTCTTCAGAATCTAATATATCTCTCTGGTGTCAGGTTCTTGCTCCAATCGTCGCGTTTCTCTTACCAAGGTACCAGTTCAGTGCAGCAAACAAGAAAGGGATGCCTGTTTCTCGTGACCCGCAAGCTCTTATCGACAAATACTCGGACCCGTTAGTCTTTACCGGATCAATCCGTGTTAAAACCGGTTACGAGATCCTTAGAATCGCTTCTCACTTGCAGCAAAACCTTAACAAAGTGAAAGTTCCTTTTCTTGTAATGCACGGCACTTCGGATACCGTGACTGATCCCAAAGCTTCTAAGAGGCTTTACGAAGAAGCTTCTTCTTCGGACAAATCAATCAAACTATTCGAAGGGTTGTTGCATGATCTTCTCTTTGAACCTGAGAGAGAAACCATCACTGGAGTCATGTTAGATTGGCTAAACCAGAGGGTTTAAGTCTCTCTCTTTTTCAGACCAATAATAAGTATAAATCAAGACCAAGTTCTTGATTTAAAGACAAGAAATAAATCATCTTGTGGAAGAAATTGTGAAGAGGAAAAGATTTTTAAAAAAGGATGTTATTGGTAGAGAATTTAGCCTACTTCTTGGTTGAATTTTTTCTCAACTAAGAAAATGAGAGAAAGAAAAAGATGAGAGAGTTTTTCATAATTGGGCTCTCTTTGTTTGTGCTTCTTTCTTGCTTATTAATATAATTATCCGTACATTGTCATATTATAAATCGATAATTTTGTAAAGACTTTTTTTTTTAAATGTGAAATCTATCTACGCATGAGATTTCAGATTTGCCTGTTTTGGCTTGTAAATATTTTTTCTTGATTTTCTTTGATATTTTTTGTTGTGTGCGTTTGTATAAGACAACATTTTATATAGAGAGAGAGTATTGAAGTGAATTAAGCTCTTAAAATCTTGTTTTTGTGTGGTTTAATTATATTCTTATGGGTTCTATAGTTTAAATAGAAAATATTTGTGAAGTGATCCTCTCTAGAAAAAGGAAAAGTTAAACCTAAGCTACAATAAAAAAATTAATGGAAATTTGTTTTTCAAAGATAAGCAAAAAAACAACAACGAAGCGATTAAAGAACACAAAAAAGGAGAAAGGAAATAAAAAAAGAAAACAATTTAAAGATTCAACGTTGATTTCTTGATACTAATTAATCATCTCTCATGCATCTTCTTCTTCTTTCTTCTCCTTAATTATTATCTTCTCGAGGATCCGTAGAAGAAAAACATGAATCAACTTTTGACACAACATCATCATCTTTAGGTAACCCCTTGAACACGCTACTAACTTCTTCTTCTTCCTCTTGCTTCTTTTCGTGACCAAGTACGATGATTGCAACAGTTGTGTCTGTTGACTTTAATAAGTCAAAGGAGAGTTCGCTATGAGCCTCTTGTGTTGTCACCATCGACGACGACATGTTTCCTTTTTGTTAAACAAATACTATGAAATAAAATTGTTGACTAAATTGTTAAAACAAATTATTTGGCTTTAGTCTGTTTGTTTATTTATAAAGGCTATATATAGCTTCCGCGTGAGTACGTGACCGCCTCAAAAACGATTATTAAGACATTAAAAGTAAAATGAAAATTGTATTTATCATATAAAGAAAAAAGGAAATGATGTAAAAACAAAAAGGAAATTCTTCTTATAATAACGAGAAAAAGGATATTTCATTAATGTACACAAAGATTTGATCAGATGTTTATTTATGAGTGTTCATGTGTAGTTTTGCGAAATAATTTTGAAATGTTGTAGTTTTGTGAAATGTAATTCAAATGATGTAGTTTTGTAATTCTCCCTTTATTTATCTACTACTCCCTCCGTTTTTAACGTATGATTTTCTAGAAAAAAATTGTTTTGAAATGTAAGATTTTCTAGAATAATTGACACATATTTTCTTATTATGTCCTTACTTATACATTTATGAGTTGTCACGTTTATATTTTATCAATCATAATAACAATAATAAATGAGATCATAAAAGTCATTTTAAAGAACTTGTTAATTTGTTATTTTTCTACATTTAAAAACGGAGGGAGTGGGAGTAGTATATCTTCGTAAATAAATAAGCTAAAATACAAATATATGGAAAAATACAGTATATTACAAAGCCTAAACTATAGCCTATAACTTAGATTATAATTAATATGAAACAAAGTTTATTTGAAGTAAATTACTCTCTTTTATTCTGATCACCAGGCATTTACTGATTCATAATTAACACTAAATCAGTAAATCCTAAAAGGGATAAAACTTGGTAAAGTTTATAAGTTTTTGTATAATGAAACCATGGTTTATAAATTATAAACTAATATTAAACATAAATAAGGGAAACAGATTACATTTGTTCTGAAAGATTCTAAAACAATGCTACTTTAGAGTTTAGACTATGTCTCCCTTGGAGAAACTTGATAGGAGTTAACAAGTAAAAGTTACATTGTATATAATCTTCAAAACTAGATTGAAAATTTTACAGAATCATTACAAAACACAGCTACCAAGTGCGAAAATTGCGAGGCTTTGATTGAACTCTGTTGATATCTGATCTTGGTTTAGCTCTTTGCATATCTGATCTTGGTTTAGCTTCCTCCACAAATATAACTCTTCCATCCAAAAACTGTAAAAAAAAAAAGAAAAAAAATCAAACTTTCAAGAATCTGATAAGAACAAAGACAAGATTGCGTGTTGATGTTCGAGATGAGTACCTTTCCGTGCATCCCTTCAATGGCTTTCATTGACTCTTCCTCTGTTTCATACCGCAAGAAAGCGAATCCTCTTGGTCTATTAGCTATTTTATCCATCACCAAGTTAACTACACGGGGAAATATCAAGAACATGAAGTAAATTTTTAGAGAAACTTAGCATCTTAAAAGAGAGAGCTTAAGGTTATTACCAAGTAGAAGCTTGCCAAATTGTTCAAAAGCGTTCCTTAAGTTATCTTCAGTTGTGCGGAAAGAGAGCCCTGCGCAAAACCATCAAACCCTTTAATCTATAACATAAGAGCTCAAGGTCTCATTATAAGTAAAACCAAAGGCAACACAACGTCGCGTAAAGCTAACAAGCGAAAAATCCATAACAGAGCAAGTACAAGCTTATAGGCAGTGTGTGCTGCCGCAAGTAACAGCATAACAATATATACTAATCTATTTACACATATCACACTTCGTACTCATTATACAACCATTAAGGGCGACAATGTCTTCGATAAAGCCATTGCAACAGTGTCAAAACAAACCACTAGTACACCCAATAATCTCCGGTTCATACTACTTCTCTTAAGTAACCAAAACTACGACATTCCCTCACCGAGAAACAGTCTCTTGAGAACCAACTAAAATGATACTATTTCAACAATGCTTCGAAAAATCGCTATATACAGTCACAAAAAATGTATAATCTAATTCTCACTAACACACACAGTAACATTCTTTAACCCTTAAAAAGCTATAATTGCAAGGCTTAAACAACTACATAACATGTCACAATCTGGCGCCACAAAGGTAAGATTTTGAAGATATTGTAAGGTTTCTATAGCAATTCAATGGCGTCTTGTTACTCACAATGAAATTGATGAACAAGGAACACATAGAGAGAATTAAAGGAAGGACTTTTATTACCACTGACATAGAGTTTCGTCTTTGGACCAGAGAGAGACGAATGTGTGGATGAAGAATCTGAAGAGAAACAGCTAGAAATCGAAAACCCATCAACGTCACGGCGTCGCCGGCGATTTGGATCTACGGCGGTTTTGCTTACACTGATTCGGCCGCGCAGCCACTGGGAATAGGAAGAAGAAGAAGAAGAAGAGAGGATGCTAGTGGCGGAGGAGTTTGGTCCGAAGAGGAAATCTGAAGAAGAAGACGGTGCGATGACTATTCCGAAGCTAATCGCCATTGTTTAGGCTTCTTCTTCTTCCTTTGAAACTTCTGCGATCCTATCGCAAACGCTAAACTAGATAAACTTTAACTATTGGTGAGGGTAAAATTGGTATTTTGGAAAGTTTGTTTAGTTTTTTGTAGTTTTTAATCATATATAATAAATAGCAATGATTTTTTTGTCTACGTGTCGAGAGTTTGTTGATTTTTTATTTTTTATTAATACAATAAAAATTTTAAAATTATGATTATCTCTTTTATTTTTTAATAATTTATATCATCAAATATTATTTATTAATTTAATATTCAATTATATTTCCTAAAATTTATTAATTTAATATTTGGAAATTTCAATTATATTCTAAAATTAAAGAATTTATATATTTTTTATTAATTTATTATTTTTTTATTTTTTTATGATTATCCCTTTTTATTTTTAATGATTTATATCATCATATATAATTATTAATTTTATATTTCGAAATTTCAATTATATTTCCTAAAATTAAGGAACTTTTTAGATTTTTTATTAATTTAATATTTTGTTTATGATTATCTCTTTTTTTGAAGTTAATTAACGTATTATATACATTTTAAAACATAATTTGTCAATTAACTTTTTGATGTAATAATTAAATTTTGGGTAATTTAATTTGATTTTCGTAGTTAACATAACAAATTTAACCTTATTCACACAAAATTATTCACAAAAATCATTCCCGAAAAATCATTCGTATAGATCATTCATTGAGATCATTAACAACTCATCATTGACATAAATCATTCATTAACATATATTATTTATCATTCACATTATATTAATTATCATTCAAAATGATTATTCACTCAAAATCATTCACATATGAACATTTACAAACAATCATTCCTGAGATTTGACAATTTTAAAACTAATGGTAAAATTGTAATTTAAAAAGTCAAGATCACGTTATAGAAAATTAAAAAAATCACTAAATTTGTAAATTTATGTCTTGAAATATACTTATTTTCTAAATTTTCTTTTTATATTTCAATGTTTTATATCATTATATATTATTTATTAATTTAATATTTCAAAATATCAATAATATTTTCCTAAAGTTATATACGATGTCAATATTTTGGGAATTTTAATTTATATAAAATTTAATATAATTTATTATTAAAAATCATTCACATAGATCATTCGTTGAGATTATTAACAATTCACCATTGACATAAATCATTCATTCACATATATTATTTATCATTCACATTATTCTAATTATCATTCGCATTATTCTAATTATCATTCAAAACGATTATTCACTCAAAATCATTCACATATGAACATTTACAAACAACCATTCATGAGATTTGACAATTTTAAAGTTAATGATAAAATTGTAATTTAAAAAGTCAAGATCACATTATAGAAAATTAAAAAAATCACTCAATTTGTAAATTTATGTCTTGAAATATACTTATTTTCTCAATTTTCTTTTTAAGTTTCAATGATTTATATCATTATATATTCTTTATTAATTTAATATTTCAAAATATCAATAATATTTTCCTAAAGTTATATACGATGTCAATATTTTGGGAATTTTAATTTATATAAAATTTAATATAATTTATTATTATTATAAATGGTACTACATGCAACCTCATCTGATTTTGTTTGCATTCGTTATGATTCAAGTTGATCCTTAGTTTTCTAATATTTATGTAAATATTATAAACTTAACTTCGTTTAAAATGTTAGATAAATATTTATTTATTTTTATAAATATGTTAATATAAATTTTTTTATATTTTATACCACATCATACAATTTTATATTTTTCGTCGTCTAAAGCCGTTATAATTATTAACATCTTCATGAATGAGTTTTTCTTTAATTATTATAAAACTATTTTGTTGAATACGCTTTATTTTTATTAACCAAATTAGTTTGTGAACATACACAACTTTCACTTCTCTTTAAGTATCAAACTTATTATTTTGTAGAAGAGAATATGTAACAAACATTTGCTTTGGTAGCATACAAACTTACATTTGTAACAATTTTTCAATTTAATGCAATTTAATGGATTAATTTTATATAAAATCTCCTATCACTATTATAATTGTTTCTCAAAAGCGAAAAACTATAAAAATAAAACAAATTTTGTATTTTAAATCATATAAGTCTACCATAAAACACAAAACCACATTTTTGAAGTTTGTTATTTTTCATGTTTTCATTTTTATGGATAATTTATAACATTTTTATTTTGGTTTTACCTCATCGTGATCTTAACGTATAGTTTGAATTATCATTACTGTACCTTTTGAATTCATTTAAAAATGTCAATATTAATTATTTTTCATGTAATTTTTTTGATATTTATTTATGCTCAAACCACCTAGTCTATTAATAAAGGGCTCAAATGTGAAAGAAACCTACAATTTGTATTTGTTGTCTTCTCTATAATTTTTGTTTTGTATATATAAACCACACAAAAAAATCAGATTTTTAGTCCGTAATTTAACGGTATACAAAAATATGAATTAAACTAATGACTTTGATTATTTTTGATAAGTAATTCAACCACTAGAACAAGACTAATTATTTGATAATCTCTTCTATAATTTTACATTTGTCCATTTTTTTTTTTTTTACATATCACATTTGTCCATTTGAAAAATACAAAATAACAAATACTACCACTTTTATTAATTCTTTTTTTTGTCAAAAACTTTTATTAATTCTTACTCTTACGTCTTTTTTTGGTTAACCACAAATTTTGGAATCGAATTATATAGACATATAAATGTTTTTGTTTGAAACTTTTGTCCTCTTTCGATTGTAATTTTTTCGCATATCTATGAAAATAATATATAAATGGAAAAACTAAAAATACTTCAGACATAAACATATAAAATTGATGACAAAGGGCTAACAATATTGTAGACCATGGGATATAAAATGATGAAAAACCTATAACTATATTTCTTTATAGGCATAAAATAAAGGGCTAACATATAACCAAAAGATTATTATAATTAATTAATTATTATTATTTGTTAAAACAATCCAAAGATTATTGCCGAAATAAAACACACAAAGCTATAAGCCCGATGAATCCCACCGTAACGGAAGAGCCTCCTGTTGAATAACAAGACGATTCACATCAATTAATTTACATAACAAAACCGAATTAATTAACATTAATTTTGTACATAGTTAATTAACATTAATTTTTTTTAGCTCCTAAAATAGTTTATCATATGTATTATACTTTGGTTTTTAAATATGCGAGGAGTTCGTGTAATAATAAAATACAAAAGTACATACCGCTTGTAGATGGCGACGACCTAGGCGAAGAAGCTTCATTCAAAATAAAAATAAAATACCGTTATATACTATTTCGTTAATAAATGTATAGTTTAAATTAAAATATATTTATATTAATTTTAATAATGACTCACAATCTTTTTTGTCGCATAGAGAAAGGTCAGGATTAGCACCACATGCTTTAGGAAGGTCAAGAGCATTTTCTTTGGTTAGGTTAAGTGTTTTAAGCACAACCGGGTTATCAAAAACGGTGCATATACACGGTGCGTTTTTCTCAAATATCTCTTTCATTGGCTCGCAACACGACGGCGGCGGCGGCGGAGTCGTTGTGTGTAAGTATGAATAGCAAGGCTTTAGGTTTTTTATGCAAGACAGCATATGCATGTTTCCTTCGTCATCTGATTTGGCCGGTACGGCGTAGAGTACGACGGCGATGACGACGACGGTGAGAAATGTGCTAATATTCATTTTGTTTTTGAAATGAGGGTTTGTATATAATTTTAATGTTTCTTTGTATTTTAGGTTTGTTTTTTTTGTTGAGTTAGTGAATATATGTTGTTGTTATAAATAGTGGAAAATGGTGAATTAGATATTGATTTTTTTAAAATTGACAATTATGAAGGTTAGATTTTTTTTGTGAATTTCAGGGAATTAATTATTATTATTAAGTGATTTGTTATAATCCTATATGATTGCATAAGTGGAAACTAGTATTATGTTGCCTAGGCCCTAGCGCATGTGTCAATGAAAATTAAATCTTGTGAGTAAAACAAATTACCAAGTAAGGTTTATTAACTTTATATAAAAATAAACTTACTATACTTTATGGTGATAAATCTAAATATATTAATCTTATAGAAAAATATTAATATATTAAGGATTTACTAAACATAAAACTACTAGGTAAGTACCCCGCACCTTGCGCGGGACAGAATATTCATAAATAATATTAAGTTATATTATGGAAGACCGTGAATTGATTTAGGACTGGACATTTAACCCGAGATCCGAAACCCGATACCGGATCGACATGAAAAATCCGGTTTGGTCCGGTTTCGGTTCTCATATTATCCTATCGGGTTTTAATATTTTTTAACTCATGTTTTTTTCTAACCCGAACCGACCTGAGCCCCAAATTGTACTCGAATAGACCCGAAGATATACACATGTATATAGTTTTGATTAGGTAATTTGGATTTTAGTAAGTTATTTCAATTTTTTGTGGGTTATATGAATAAGCTGAACCAAAACTCGAACCCGAATTACCCGAAGTAAGACCGGAAGTTCTTACCAAAAATATGTAAAACCTGAAAATTCGAACCAAAAAATCAAAAAACCCAAACCGAATAATATTTGGTTTCATGTCACGTTTTGTTAAATATATGAAACTCAACTTGAACCCGAATAGATTTGAACCGAACAGAACTTTATTTGTAAATAACCCGAACGAATCCTATATCCTTTAATCCGAATTACCCGAAGTAAGACCGGAAGTTCTTACCAAAAATATGTAAAACCTGAAAATTCGAACCAAAAAATCAAAAAACCCAAACCGAATAATATTTGGTTTCATGTCAGGTTTTGTTAAATATATGAAACTCAACTTGAACCCGAATAGATTTGAACCGAACATAACTTTATTTGTAAATAACCCGAACGAATCCTATATCCTTTAATCCGAAAAACCCGAACTCGAATGAACCTGACCTGAAAACCGAATGCCCAAGCTCCAATCCACTAATCAAAGTTTCCGATACCCGTTGGCAATTTATGAGGTATGCATCTATGAAATATCATTATCGAAAGCCGAAATAACTAATCAAACTTTGCAAGCTTATTCAAAGAAAAAGGCCCGCATTATGCATATTCCGGTAAATGAAGGCGCAATTCATTTACCGAAATTCGCAGACCCATTAGACGAAGACCCACTTTAATGATTTTGTATGTGATAAAATTTTATTTATATTAGAAGATTTCTTATTTTGTTTTTTATTGTTTTCAATGTGGGATAAATTTAATTCTTAAAAGTTTTATATGTGGGTCTGAATTCGTTGGGCCTGAAATATAATTTATAGAATTCATCGAACAAAAATTATTCAAAAATATAAGGTCTAAAACGCAAAAAAAATAAAAAATATCCTAAAAACTCTCATGTCGCGATACGTAAGCGTTTTGTCTTCTTTTTTAATAGTATATATATCATTTTAACCATTCCTAAACTATACTATTTTAACCAATGCTTAGAGTTAAAAGAAGAATTATAAAACTCCATTTTTGAAATTGTATTTCACAAAATTATACCGTTTTAAAGGCATTTCACAAAATTATACCTTTTTACAAAACTAAGACATTTCAATATTTTCTTTAATCTTAGTTACAACTCTAAATCTCTCTCTCATCTTCTCAAAAATGGAAAGAATCTTGTCTCGCCGTGTAATAAAGTCTCCCCTCCAAGCATCTCGTGTTCACAGAACCGCTCAGGATGACGAAGATGAACCGGTCTCTATCCCGGACTGCGACCTAGCTGAGCAAACGGAACAGTTCAAGCTCACACTTGTGGGCAGAACTTTTCATGACGGAAGAAGCACGGAAGCCCTGCTTGCTCTAATGCCAAGGACTCGTATTTGGGACATCGAAGGAAGAGTCCATGGTACTGATCTGGGCAGGGGAAGGTTCCAGCTGGACTTTGATGCTGAAGAAGACCTCCAGAAGATCTTGGACAAAAGGCCATGTCATTTCAATAAGTGGACTATCTCTTTGGAACGTTGGGTCCCAAACAGCCTTGATGACTTCCCAAGCTTTGTCTCTTTCTGGATCAAAGTTACCGGAATCCCCCGCCAGCTCTGGAATGACCGCACCTTCAGGAAAATAGGAGAAACTCTAGGAGTGGTGGAAGACATCAACGCTAAAGGTTCCTTGTTTAAGCTGGCGATTGACGTAACCAAACCTCTCCGGTTTTTCAAAAAGGCGTTGTTTCCAAATGGTGAAGTTGTGGAGCTTTCTCTCCAATATTATCAGCTACACCGCTTCTGCTTTACTTGTCATCTCATCTCACATGAAGAAGACTCTTGTCCGGAGTTAACAGAGGATCAAAAACGGATTAACAAAGAGCAAAGAGCACTAGTTGCTGTGGCCGACGAATCACGCGGTGGCAGAAGTCGGCGCGAGCCTCCCTTGGAGCGACCGGAGAGGGATTCTCGATCTGGGAGATCCAGGGAAGAAATCCCATCTGTGTTTGATCGATCCAGAAGGCCGGTAAGAAGAAACTTGGATCTATCTGAGGATGGGGATGACAAACGGGACCAATCTAGGTCTGTTTGGAGAAGGATTGGAGATGAGGTTAGACCTCTTCCTTCTCATCGTCCTAAGGATATTGTTGGTATGCCGAGGAGAAAGAGTCATGAAGAGTCAGTTGCGACCAGCTCGTGGAGACCTCGATCCTCACAGAAAGATGTCGTTGTCCCACGATCCCATCACCGAGAAACTTCTCCTCTTAGAGAGTCTTCCTCGACCCGACGTCACCCTCTGCCGGCGGATGTTTCAGACCGGGAAGTAGGGCGGGATAGAGAATCGCAAAGGAGGCATGGTAGTCGAGATATCCAGAGAGCTCACGACCCTCCGCGTAGACCTGAGCTTGATCCTCAAGATCCGAAAGGTAAGGGAAAAGCAAAGGCAGTTGTGGAGGATGTCGCGACTTTACTTTCGTCTAAAGTCCCCTTGCTGAAAGGATCAAGCTCTGGAAGTGGGCTTCAGAAGAAGTCTCAAGCCCATCAGACAATTCCACCCCATGAAGAGGCTCAACCTGAAATGGATCTAGTGGGCCTTCCTCCTGTTTTAAAATTTTCTGAGGCCCAAACGTTGGTCAAAGACCCATCTGCTGGTTTAATTTCCTTTACCAGTGAAGAAGTCGAGCCTGCCTTCGGCGCCAAAGACGACGCTATCTTATCGCCGGTGCCGAGAGGAAGAGGTCGTCGGGGAGGAACTTTGGACCCCAGATAACCAGCGCGAAGGAGTCGACCTGAATTGGACGGAAGAAGACGAATTAGCTTTCATGGAGGTTGACCCTCTTCTTCTCGACTCAAACATGATGGAGGATGATGACCTGCTTGGTGAAGATTACATGCTCGAAATTGAAGCTTCACTAGGGGCTACGGAAATGGAGAAGACGGTGATTGATCCAATCCAACCAATTGTTCGTAGTCGTAATCAGGATCAAGTGGATTCCCCTTCCTTAACAAGCCATGTTGCCATTAACACAAGTAAAGCGGCTAGGACAAGCGCGGCTAAAAGTCCAGGGGGGAAGAAAACTCGGACCAAAGGTTTTGCTGCGGAGTCCTCGATCAAAAAGGCAAAGAAGTCAGGGACAAAGAAAAAGGTTTTGGCTAGCCCGAGAGGAACTAAAGCTGCGGCATCAAAGAAACTCAAGCAATTCCAACACCGGATTTCCCCGAGGAAGCGGGCGGGAGGTACTAGTTTACCAATATATTGCACTTTCATTATCAAGCTAACTTTGATACGATTCAATTTTGCTATGATTTTGCTGCATCTCCCTCTCTGTGAGGTGTTCTTTTCTTTTGTAACATTAGTTATGTTGTCCAAATCTTTCGCAGGTCTGGTGGGGTCCCATAACCCACCCAGTCCCCAGATATGAAGACAATTTCTTGGAACTGTCAAGGGGCGGGTGCTAAGCTTACCACTCGTCGACTGGAAGAATTATGTCGGTTTTATTCTCCAGGTTTTCTTTTTTTATCGGAAACGAAGAACCAACGTTCGTTCCTTCAGGATGTCCAAGTAGCTTTAGGTTTTGATAATCTTCATACTGTGGATCCTGTTGGAAGGAGTGGAGGTTTAACTTTATTTTATTCGAATGATTTCCCGGTCAAATTATTGTTTTTTGATGACCGGATGATTGACATTAAAACTATTGTAGACGGTAATCGAGTTTTTATAACCTTTTTGTATGGTGATCCGGTTGTTAAGTACCGAGCTTATGTATGGGAACGTTTAACTAGGATGGGTACCACTCGATCAGGAGCATGGCTTATAACAGGCGATTTTAATGAAATTACAGGAAACCACGAAAAACGAGGTGGTAAACGCAGATCCGATGCATCCTTTCTCACATTTAGAACCATGATTCACGACTGTGGCATGTCAGATTTCCCTCATCAAGGAAACCAATTTTCTTGGATTGGAAGACGCCGTCACGGCCTTGTCAAGTGTCGATTAGATAGATCTATGGGGAATGAGGAATGGTTTAATCTGTTTTCCCACACGAATGTGGAGTATTTAAAATTATGGGGTTCTGATCATAGACCCATAATTACGTCAATTAAAGCAAACACGAAAAGATATCGCAAAAGTTTTATGTTTGATAAGAGATGGCTCGGGAAAGAAGGTTTGAAAGAAGCTATAACTGAAGGATGGAGCAAAATTTCTCGACGTACACCACACCTATTTTCTAATAAGATAAACAATTGCCGTCAAGCATTGTCATCTTGGAAAAGAGGGTTAAAATCCAACTCTGAGATTCTTATTGAAGAACTCCAAACAAAGTTAGATAAGGCTCATGAAGATGAGAACATCTCCATAGAAAATCTCCTCGAAATAAAATGGAAACTTTGTGAAGCATATAGAGAGGAAAAACTTTTTTGGAAACAAAAGAGCAGGGCCTTATGGCTAAAAGAGGGTGATAGGAATACAAAATTTTTCCATGCCTCTACCAAACAAAGAAGAGCAAAAAACAAAATTATTGGCTTGGTCGGGCGCAACGGAGAATGGGTCGACTGTGAAGAAGATATTGTGACCCTCGCGACGGACTATTTTGATAATCTTTTCACAACTTCAAATCCTAGAGATTTCACAAGAGCTTTGGAGTCTATCCCACACAAAGTTACTGATGCGATGAATGAATCTCTGACAAGTGAGATCTCCATGGAGGAAGTTAGGATAGCGCTTTTTTCGATGAACCCAGATAAGTCCCCCGGACCTGATGGGATGACGGCTTTATTCTTCCAACGTTTTTGGGACATAATAGGACCTGATCTTTTCAACATGGTCAAACTATTTTTCACGACAAGTTCCTTAGATGGAAAGATTAATGCTACAAACATTTGCCTTATACCTAAAAAGGATAGACCGAGGGAGATGGCTGAATTTAGACCGATAAGTCTTTGTAATGTTTGCTATAAGGTGATATCAAAGGTTCTTAGTCTTCGCCTTAAAAAGTTTCTTCCAGAATTGATTTCTGAGACCCAATCAGCCTTTGTTGCTGGACGACTTATTACAGACAATATTTTGATAGCACAAGAGAATTTCCATGCGCTCCGCTCTAATCCCTCGTGCCGGAAAAAATATATGGCGATAAAGACAGATATGAGCAAAGCCTATGATAGAGTGGAATGGGATTTTATGAGAGCACTACTGATTAAGTTGGGATTTGACCCTCGATGGGTAGGATGGATTATGGAATGTATTACCTCCGTAACATACCAGGTCCTGATAAATGGAGAACCGAAAGGACTCATAAGACCATCGAGAGGTATTAGACAAGGAGATCCACTTTCTCCCTACTTGTTTATATTATGCACTGAAGCTTTGGTTGCCCAACTACAAGACGCGGAATGGTTTGGTAGGATTCAGGGGATGCAAATCTCCCTCGCAAGTCCCCCGATCTCTCATCTCCTTTTTGCAGATGACAGCTTGTTCTTTTGTAGAACATCTGTTGATCAATGCGATGAAATTATGAAGATTATCCGCACATATGGCGAGGTTGCTGGCCAACTTATTAATTTCGCTAAATCATCAGTAATGTTTGGGGCAGATGTCCCATCGGAACTGAGGAATGTTATTAAGCATAATCTTGGTATTTCTCAAGAAGGAGGGATGGGTACTTACCCGGGGCTCCTCGAAAGTTTACAAGGATCAAAAGCCCAAGTTTTTGCCTTTATCCAAGATCGGTTGAGTCAAAGAGTTAACTCATGGTCATCAAAATTCCTTTCCAAAGGAGGGAAAGAGATTCTAATCAAATCGCTTGCCCAAGCTCTCCCGACATATGTGATGTCTTGTTTTCTCCTCCCGAAAGTCTTGATTCAAAAATTGTGTAGTGCAATTTCTAGATTCCGGTGGAGCTCGAAAGCCGATAGTAGAGGAGTTCATTGGATCTCTTGGGATAAGGCGTGTGCCCACCTAGACGAAGGAGGCTTAGGTTTTAGGACCTTTGAGGAGTTCAACCTTGCTTTACTTGCGAAGCAACTTTGGAGATTGATTATGTTCCCTGATTCCCTATTAAGTCGTGTTTTGAGAGGACGCTACTTCAAGTACAGTCACCCGCTCAAAATAGATAAATCCAACAGGCCCTCTTATGCTTGGAGGAGTATTATGGCAGCAAGGTCGCTTCTAGTTTCAGGACTCCGTAAAACTATAGGCTCGGGACTAAATACCTTTGTTTGGAACGAACCTTGGATTCCTGACATTCCGGCTAGACCCCCCAGGGGCACAAATGCCGTGCGCGATCCCTTCCTTAATGTTATGGATTTAATCGACCCATTAACGAAACAATGGAAGGAAGACCAGTTACATGAGCTTTTTGACCCAATCGATATTCCTCTTATCCTAGGGATTCGGCCGAGTCGCTCCTTTTCCAGAGACGGTTTTAGCTGGTCGTTTACCAAATCCGGTAACTACACAGTAAAATCCGGTTATCGGGCCGCGAGGGATCTCTCTCGTCAGATATGTGATCACCCTTTTCAGGGACCGAGTGCTAACACACTCTTGGCACATGTCTGGAAACTAAAAACTTCTCGCAAGTTAAAACATTTTCTTTGGCAATGCATATCCGGAAATCTCGCAACATGCCATAGACTTCACTCTCGCCATATTGGGAGGGACAAAGGGTGTCCGCGCTGTGGAGCGGAGGAAGAATCTATTAACCATACTTTGTTTGAATGTCCCCCCGCTCGTCAAGTTTGGGCTTTATCCCCTATCCCCTCCTCACCGGCGTTATTTCCGAAACTCTCGGTGTTCCATAATTTTGAGTTCCTGTTTTGGAAGGCGGAAAAGTGTGGAATTGATTATGACGTCTTAAGAGTTTTTCCTTGGATCTTATGGTATTTAGTAACAAGACGGATGTCCCTCAAGATATAGTAGACCACGCCGTTCTCGAAGAAAACTCATGGAGAGAAGCAAATTTTCAAGAAGGAACCGAAGAAGAGAACGTTACCTCCTCCACTCTTTCTTCGAGTCAACTTTGGGTCCGTTCCCATCCCGAATGTCAACTTGATGGATCTTGGATCGTCTCAGACGAGCGTAGTGGCTTAGGTTGGATCGTCTCCTTCTCGACCACGTCCTATAAGATTGGAATGATGTCTATAAGAAGATGTTTGTCTCCTCTCCATACCGAGTCGACCGCCCTAATTTGGGCAATGGATTGCATGAAGAATGAGGATTGTCCTATTTCAAGATTTGCTATGGACTCGTCAAGCACTCGATCACGATGATTTCCAACCCGTCGGGATGGCTCGCTTTCGCCTCGGAACTCGAGATTTTTTTCAATCTTAAAAAATCTTTTTCTCTCGTTTAGTATTCGTTTTAATCCTCGTTGTTCTAACACCCGGCCGATTTTCTTGCAAAAAAAGCAAGAACCCGTGGTCTTTTGTTCTCTCATGTAAGTTCTTCGGCTCCGGCCTGGCTTTCTCTAGAAGAAAGCCTTTTTCCGATGACTTAATATTAATATGATGGTTTTTGATGTCAAAAAAAAAAAAAGACATTTCAATATTTTCTTCACAAAACTACATTATATTCAATTTTCACTATATTTATATCTTTTCAAGTTTTAAATGACTCATTTGGGTTGTTTAGGGTTTAATAGCAATAGAGTATGGTTTTGTGGATAGAGTTTAGTGAATCAAAATGAAATGAATTATGTGTAATTTTATCAAAAAGAGAATGAAATGGTGTGCAGTTTTGTGAATTCCTCTATTTTGATTTAATTTTTAATAATTATCTTTGGTTAAAACTCGTCTTTAAAAAGGAAAATAAATTTAGCTAATACTATTCGTTTTATTGTGTTTAATTGAACCAAAACATCTCCATACATATGTTTCTGAGACTCTTTTGTATTTCCAAGTTTTTGATTTTGGTTGTCGCCTTGCAATTACATTTTAAACCTTAAACCCATCAACATGTCATGCTTTAAAAATTCATCTCCAAAAACACAGTTAACAGAATAAAAGGAAACAATATCTCAAACAAATTAAATTTCCTTTAAAACAAAATATTATTACGGATGTTAGGAGATAAATTTATTCTGGCAATATCAAGCGTTAAAGAAATCAATTGCTTTTGGTAACAATCATTAAAATAAAGGAAATTTACATAAACCGAGCCATTTACATAGACCCTAATTTATTTCACATAAACAAAAAAATAATTTTCAATACAACTACAATGCTTCAAAAACAACACCATAAGCATATCAAAATTCACTAATATTTTAAAATTTAGCTAGGATCCTCAGGCTCCATGCTTTACCTTACCTACACAGAAAAAACCCCGTAAAATATCACAAAATAAATTATAATTAAGTAGTAGAATTAAAACAAGAATTAGAAGAGGATTTAGATACAAAGGAATTAAGAAGATGTAGAGCTCCCTTCAATCCAAAGAAGAGTAAAAAAGCAATAAAAAGGGCAAGTAAAAAGCTCCTTAGATATGCAAGCCATATAACACTTACCCTTTTTTTTTAATTTATTTATTAACAAGGATTAGTGTTTATGGGATCCATAGCTTAGCAGCTTTTCTTTACCCTACTCATCTCTCCTTTGAACTTCAAGGAGCTCTACCTTTTTTTTATTTTATTTTCAAGAAAATCTTTGAGATATGAACAAAAGATCTATCTAGCTAGAGAGAAGTAAACTTATTTAACATAATTAAAATATGTTATGGATCTTATAAGAGTTAACTATGAAAAGTAATCAAGAAACACAACATACTTATAATCTAAACTTTGAATAACTCTATAAAACATAAGAAAGGATGATAACTATTTTTTTTAAAATAGAAGACCAAGAACCCTAAATAAACTTTGAGAGGAGAGAGAGGAGAGAACAGGTTAAGCTGTGTAAGAAGAGGTAGACAAAGAGTGGTAATTATAGTGGTTTAGAATTTTAGATATTTGTTATTGTTAAGGGGGTAAAAAATGGTAATTAAGAAAAGAAAACAAGGAACGAAATATATGAAAAAATAGAGAAAATTAAACACGTGGGGCATCTAAAAAGACATGAATGAGAAGAGTCTGACAATATAATAAGTAGTGTTAGATTCCATACGCGTCACATGCGTCCTTCTTGGATTTTGTGTCTTTTTATAAATTTTTTTTTATTATTTAATTATAATTTTCAACCACTAGTCCACTATATTTATGAGATCTAACTTTGAAATTGTAGTTAGCCTACCAAATAATATACTTTAAAAAAAATAGTTAACCCTAATTCATACTTAAATGTTTTTGATGTGTGGTCAAGATTAAGTCAGATTATGTGGACACAAAAACAGGTAATAATTACCTATGGCTAGATTTATTACAACGAACTTATTTTATTATTACTATCACAGGTCTGGTCTCTATCATAATTCACTCCAATGTTTAAAGTTTAAACTTTAATCACTGACTTTTTCTCTTATAACTAACTTTAATCAATGCTTTTTTAAGTCTTTATTTTTTTTTAAGTCTTTATGCGTACAAAGATATTGGTTTTTTTATATTAATTTCAAACCCAAAATACAAAACTTAGTTAACATTTATAATACTACATACACCCAAAAAACACAAAATCCAAGAAGTAAATAATTGAAAATAGTGAAAATTTCCCAAACAAAAGTATAACATATGTTATTTTTTTCTAAACCACAACATAAACTTGTTTTTTTTCACTTTAAGAAACCATTAAAAATGTCTGCGCTCATTTTTTGCTTTTGACGAAAATTTCAAAAACCTTAATTTTCTTATTCCTTAAATCGATAATGTTTGTCTGTTATATCAAATGGGCTTTGGTTTTTATTTTAGTTTTTGTACTTATACCTATAAATTTGCTTAGGCCGTATTGTTTCTTGAATTGCAAATATCATTTGGGCCTTCTTATTGAGTTAGGCCCATATCTTATAAAATCTAAACGACGTCGTTTTAAAACTTTTCCAGCTTTTTCTTTAACGCGTCTCTTTCCTTTTTTCGTTTTACTTTTTCAATATATTTTTCCTTCAATGTCGATTTCATATGTAAATCCTCCAACGGCTATTTTTTACCAGAAGCCATAGCTCCCAACATAAACCAAGCGTTACCATCAAAAACAACGAAAGTCTCAAACTTTGGTCGTAATCTGACGGTGAATTACTCGGAGATGGAGAATCAGCCGCCGAAGAAAGTCGCCGATAGGTATCTGAAGCGAGAAATTCTCGGCCAAGGCACTTACGGCGTCGTATTCAAAGCCATAGATACTAAGGTTTATGATTCCACAATCTGTGTGATGATTTCATCGATTTAGGGTTTCTGAATTTTGAATCTTCTCTTATTGGGTTTCTGGGTTTTGATCTGAAGCTTTGATTTATAGAACCTATGGCTTCTTCATATATGTGTGTTTGGTCTATTATGTGTTGTTTCAAGGCCAATTTTGTTAATTTTTTATGGATATGTGATATGGGCAATTGATTTTTTGAGTAAAGTTGTTGTCTTTCTTAACTCATTTTTGTCGAAATCGATTTTTAAGCTTTTAGTGTTTTGATTTTTTGCTTTGTAGAATGGAGAAACGGTGGCGATAAAGAAGATAAGACTTGGTAAAGAGAAAGAAGGTGTTAACATAACAGCTTTAAGAGAGATCAAATTGCTTAAAGAGCTTAAGCATCCACATATAATCGAATTGATTGATGCGTTTCCACACAAGGAGAACTTGCATCTTGTGTTTGAGTTCATGGAGACCGACCTCGAAGCGGTGATTCGTGATCCTAATCTGTTTCTTTCGCCCGCCGATGTTAAATCTTACTTACAGATGACTTTGAAAGGTCTTGAGTATTGTCATGATAAATGGGTTTTGCATAGGTAAATGATAATATCCTAAAAGTACTTGCTTTCTCAGTGTGTTTGAGGCATTACACTGATTTAGTTATGTTTTTTGCGAGATTGTTTCAGAGATATGAAGCCGAACAACTTGTTGATTGGACCTAATGGACAGCTGAAACTAGCGGATTTTGGATTAGCGCGTATATTTGGTAGCCCAAGTCGTAAGTTTACTCACCAGGTATTCTGTTTTTGTAGGTAATGGTGTATATGTATGTAGCAGCTTCGATATCTTCGTGTATTAAGTCAAACAAATGTTGTAGGTGTTTGCTAGATGGTATAGAGCACCTGAGCTTTTGTTTGGTGCGAAGCAATACGGTGCTGCGGTTGATGTTTGGGCAGCAGGTTGTATTTTCGCTGAGCTTCTATTGCGCAGACCGTTTCTTCAGGTGAATACTGTTTGTTTCTGTGTCTTAATCCGACTTTTCTGTTTGTTATTGTCTCTAGCTTACTTAATCCGTTGCAGGGAAACAGCGATATCGATCAATTAAGCAAAATCTTCGCTGCTTTTGGGACACCAAAATTAGACCAATGGCCCGAGATGATCTGCCTACCTGATTACGTAGAGTATCAGTTTGCTCCCGCGCCTTCTCTACGTTCTTTATTCCCATCGGTTAGTGAGGATGCTCTTGATTTGCTGTCAAATATGTTCACATACGACCCCAAGTCTAGAATATCGATTCAACAGGCTCTACAACACAGGTAAATAAAGCTTCTTAATGCATAAAAACCGGTTATTTAGTTTTGTTTCTCAAAGGTTATGATTTGTTTTTGAAAGGTATTTCACATCTGCACCTTCTCCTAGTAACCCTTTAAAGCTACCGAGACCAGTTCGCAAGCAAGACGCGAAATCATCAGAAAGTAAACTCAAAACCATTAAAGTGTTGTCGCCTGCACATAAGGTAAGAAGAGTAATGCCGCCATCTAATGGTTTCAAGGACCAAAGTGTTGATGTAATGAGACAAGCTAGCCATAGTGGACAAGCACCAATGTCTTTAGACTTCACAATACTAGCCGAAAGGCCACCTAACCGACCAACCATCACAAGGTAATAAACAAACAAGTTTGTTCAATCACTTTCTTGATGTATTCTTGAACATTTTTGTTGGTTTTTGCAGTGCTGATAGATCTGGTCTGAAGAGGAAACTTGATCTCGAGTTCCTATAGGACTATTAGATAACATGTTTCTTCTTCTTCTTCACATCTTTCTTAGGTGTCCATGGCTCTTACTGGTTGGTTCTATTCACCAATTTGTCACAACTATAGATAGTATATGATGAATATATGAAGAATCATTCTTTCTGTTTACACAATAAAAACAAAAAAAATGATTATACTAATCATCATGTACACCTTTTATCATATACAACAAAGTATATCATCTTTTGGTCTCTATAGAGTTCTTATCCCAATGTTCATTTCTTTATGTATGTCTCTTCGTCATTCTTCTTTTAGCCTCCAAGTAAGGCCAAGGCATATGACAAGGCTCAGGCCCATTTAAGCGCGTGACGCCACGCGCCGATTTTTGTGAAAAATGCAAATTTGCAGGTTCTTCTTCTTCTTCTTCTTCTTCTTCAACCTCTAAAGTCTGAAGCTTTACTGTCTTTGAGCTTAGAGAGAGAGAGATGCTTCAGTCAAATTATCACTACTCTTCATCTAGAGATATAGCTACTTCGTCTTCTTCCTCTTCACTAAGTTCCAAAGCTAGAGCCTTTCCTTCTCCTCCTCTTCCACTACCACTCCCATGGAACTTCTCTACTAGGGTTTCCTTCTCTTCTAAGCTTCATTGCTCTTCTTCTTCTTCTTCTTCTTCATGGGTTTCTCAAGCGCGATGCTCTAAACCTAACCCAAGCTCTCGGAATCGCAAATACGGCGGCGTATTACCTTCGATTCTACGCTCTCTAAACTCTTCCGCCGATATCGAAACAACCTTAGCTTCTCTATGTCTAAATCTAAGTCCTAAAGAACAGACCGTTCTCCTCAAGGAGCAAAATCGATGGGAAAGAGTTCTTCGTGTGTTTCGTTTCTTTCAATCTCACGAAAGCTATGTACCCAACGTGATTCATTACAACATCGTACTTAGAGCATTGGGTAGAGCTGAGAAATGGGACGAGCTTAGGCTTTGTTGGATTGAGATGGCTCATAATGGTGTTTTGCCCACTAACAACACTTATGGTATGCTTGTTGATGTCTATGGTAAAGCTGGTCTTGTTAAAGAAGCTCTTCTTTGGATCAAACACATGGAGCAGAGAATGCATTTCTTCCCTGATGAGGTAACTATGGCTACTGTAGTTCGTGTCTTTAAGAACTCCGGTGAGTTTGGTTGTGCTGATAGGTTCTTTAGAGGCTGGTGTGATGGTATAGTTAACCTTGATGAGCTTGATTTGGATTCTATGGATGATTCTCCTAAGAACAGGTCGGCTTATTCGTCTTCTCCTGTGAATTTGAAGCAGTTCTTGTCTATGGAGCTTTTTAAGGTTGGTGCTAGGAGCCCTGTTGAGAAAAGCCTTGGTTTTAGCTCGGATTCTTCTCCTAGGAAGCCGAGGTTGACTTCTACTTTCAACACTCTGATTGATCTGTATGGTAAAGCGGGGCGTTTAAGCGACGCGGCTAATCTCTTCTCGGAGATGTTGAAGTCTGGTGTGGCTATAGATACTGTTACGTTTAATACGATGATACATACTTGTGGAAGCCATGGACATTTATCGGAAGCTGAATCTTTGTTGAAGAAGATGGAAGAGAAAGGGGTTAACCCTGACACAAAGACGTATAACATTCTTCTGTCTCTTCATGCCGATGCTGGGGATATTGAGGCAGCTATGAAATATTACAGGAAAATCAGAAAAGTCGGTCTTTTCCCCGATACTGTGACTCATCGAGCTGTTATTCATATATTGTGCCAGCGGAAAATGATTAGAGAAGTTGAAGCTGTGATTGCGGAAATGGACAGAAATAGCATTCGCATTGATGAACACTCTGTTCCTGTTATTATGGAAATGTATGTTAACGAGGGTCTGATCGGACAGGCTAAAACTCTGTTTGACAGATTCCAGATGGATTGTGTGCTTTCATCAACAACACTTGCTGCGGTAATCGATGTCTATGCTGAAAAGGGGTTGTGGGTTGAAGCTGAGGCTGTGTTCTATGGAAAGAGGAACATGACAGGTCAGAGGAATGATGTTTTGGAGTACAATGTCATGATCAAAGCTTATGGTATGGCCAAACTTCATGAAAAAGCACTTTCTCTCTTCAAAGCGATGAAGAACCAGGGCACTTGGCCCGATGAATGCACATACAATTCACTTGTCCAGATGCTTGCCGGGGTTGACTTAGTGGATGAAGCCCAGAGGATCTTGGCTGAAATGCCGGATTCGGACTGTAAACCGGGATGCAAGACATTTGCTGCTTTAATCGCGAGCTATGTGCGGCTTGGCTTGTTGTCTGATGCAGTTGACCTGTACGAGACAATGCAAAAAACAGGTGTGAAACCGAATGAAGTTGTTTATGGCTCCTTGATTAATGGATTTGCTGAGAGTGGCATGGTTGAAGAAGCGATTCAGTACTTTCGAATGATGGAAGAAGAAGGTATTCGGTCTAATCATATCGTCCTGACCTCCCTTATCAAGGCTTATAGCAAAGTGGGGTGTCTTGAAGAAGCAAGGAGAGTGTATGACAAAATGAAGGATTCAGAAGGTGGTCCAGATGTCGCTGCATCAAACAGCATGCTAAGTCTCTGTGCAGATCTAGGCATTGTTTCTGAAGCAGAAACCATATTCAATGATCTAAGAGAAAGAGGCACATGTGATGTTATTTCGTTTGCGACAATGATGTACTTGTACAAGGGCATGGGCATGCTCGATGAGGCCATTGAAGTGGCCGAAGAGATGAGAGAGTCTGGCCTACTAAACGACTGCACTTCGTTCAACCAGGTTATGGCTTGCTACGCTGCTGATGGGCAATTACGTGAATGCTGCGAACTGTTTCATGAAATGTTAGTTGAAAGAAAGCTCTTGCTGGATTGGGGAACGTTTAAAACGATCTTCACTCTTTTGAAGAAAGGCGGGGTGCCAAGCGAAGCCGTGGATCAGCTACAAACCGCGTATAACGAAGCTAAACCTCTTGCCACACCAGCAATCACCGCAACTCTGTTCTCAGCCATGGGTATGTATGCTTATGCGCTGGATTCATGCCTCGAGCTCACAAGAAATGAAATTCCTGTCGAGCGTTTCGCATACAATGCAGTGATATACACTTACGGTGCATCAGGAGACATTGACATGGCTCTGAAGACATACATGAGAATGCAAGAAAAAGGGCTAAAATCAGATTATGTCACGCTTGCCTACCTCGTTGGGGTATACGGGAAAGCTGGAATGGTGGAAGGTGTGAAGCGGGTTCATAGCCGGATTACATTTGGTGATCTTGAGCCAAACCAATCGTTGTTTAAAGCGTTGAGGGATGCTTACGCGAGTGCAAACAGACAAGACTTGGCTGATGTAGTAAAGAAAGAGATGAGCATTGCTTTCGAAGATGAAAAAGAGTATAGCTTGAGACCAGGAGACGGCGAAGAAGAAGAATCCGAAGAAGACGAGGCATTTTGAAGTGTAGCCATCACTGTGTGTACTGTGTAGTAAAAGATTGTAGAATATAGGTTGTAGTGAAAATGGAGTGTACAGTTTCACAGAAGCCAAAGGGAAACACACATGATAGTTATTCTTTAAGAACAAGGTATTCACTATTGAAAAAAGCTTCATGTATGTTTCTGTATACTATTTTGTAACTCTTAAAAAATTATGATATAGTACCCACAGTTTCTCAAAATTTAACTTTTGACCCCATAACTTAATTTTATCATATTTATATATGCCGGAATTTGCCATAAAATAAAAAATCCCGTCGCGTGTGTCTCTCTGCTTCCACTCTCTCTTCCTCCTTCGCGTCTCCGGCGAAAACTCGCGACGACTTACTATGGCGCTCGAAATCGATTCTCGAGAGTAAGTTATTCTTCTTCAATTCAAAAACCATCACTTTTCTCTTATTTCGCACACAAACACCATCTTCTACGATTGTTTAATACGAATCTTAGGGTTAAAATTTCAGAGACAACCTCTGATATTTTGCGATATTGAATTTTCTATGTTGTGTGAATTCACAGTGTGATAAAGATTGTGCTTCAGTTCTGCAAAGAGAACTCATTGAATCAGACTTTTCAGACATTGCAAAGCGAATGTCAAGTTTCTTTGAACACAGTGGATAGTGTCGAGACTTTTGTCTCTGATATCAATAGTGGAAGATGGGACTCTGTATTGCCTCAAGTTTCTCAGCTTAAGCTTTCAAGGAACAAACTTGAAGACCTTTATGAACAGGTTTTGCTATTTTTTTGTCTACTTTACTTTTTCAAGTGTGGAAGCTAGTGAATAGTGATTTTCATTGTATGTTTTTGTTGAAGCATATGTTGTTACTTATTCAGATTGTGTTGGAGATGATAGAGCTTAGAGAATTAGACACGGCACGAGCTATTTTGAGACAAACTCAGGTGATGGGTGTCATGAAACAGGAGCAACCAGAAAGATATTTGAAGATGGAGCATCTTCTTGTTAGAAGCTATTTTGATCCACATGAGGTATGTAAGCTATAATAGGCTCGACTATTTAGTATATCGCTTGCTTTTCTGAACTTATATTTGTTTAGGATGTGCATCATTGTTCATATTATAATTGTGTTTGAAAATAATGTTTTACTGGTATTGCAACGGTTTCTTAGGCTTATGGAGATTCAACTAAAGAAAGAAAGCGTGCACAGATTGCTCAAGGTTGGCCGTTTCTTCTCTTTTTTGTTATGAGAAGATTATTTCTTCACTTATTTTCTTATTAGCATGTTATTGTGGGATTAACATATCTTAAGGAACTAAGTGATATTCAGGAGTTTTCTCTTTATCGTCAGCTATGAATATCTTATGACATTCAAAAACTATGGTGAGAGCTTATGACCTGTTTAAATAGTTTACTTATCGATTTTGCTCCTACTATATCAGCTGTGGCTGCCGAGGTTACAGTGGTACCACCTTCACGGTTAATGGCTTTGGTAGGTCAGGCCTTAAAGTGGCAACAACATCAAGGTGAGCATCTAAGGAACTGTAGAATTTTAAGTCAAGCTTCATTTTTTAACTATATGAATGGATCAACATGTGTACCTCTCACTTATCTCTTAAAAGTTTACACTCACTTGTGTTTTTGTGCCAGGCCTGTTGCCTCCAGGAACTCAATTTGACCTCTTTCGTGGGACTGCAGCTATGAAACAAGATGTAGAAGACACCTATCCTACTACTCTTAATCATACAATAAAGGTTCATATTCATCATAGCAACTTAAATAGCTTTTTAAACTTAGTGGACTATGATCTATCATTCATTATTAGTTTGGATTTTCTCATTAGTTAGGTTATTCCCTAATTTTCATATCTCTTCCCTCTTGCTGATGTAGTTTGGTACGAAGAGTCATGCCGAATGCGCTAGATTTTCACCAGATGGACAGTTTCTTGTATCTTGCTCTGTTGATGGATTTATCGAAGTGAGTTGATGCCAAATCTTCTTCTGATATATGTCTTTAAACTAATATTGTGAGGAAGATTGCTCAGACTTGAAAAGCATCACAGGTATGGGATTACATTAGCGGGAAGCTGAAGAAGGATTTACAGTATCAAGCTGATGTAAGCTCTCATGACTCTTATTCATTTATTACAATACATGTTTAGATGAGCTGTAAGTACATTTGCAACAAATGAAAAAAGATCTTTACTGCATGCTATTACAATGGACTAATGTTACCTTTTAATTCCAAAATATTTTATCATGATACTTATATACCACCAAGCATCTTGTCTTGAGACTTCCTGGTACATTAACTATCAAGCTTTAGACAGGGAGTACTTATTCCACCCTTTTTACTAAATTCTGACAGGAATCTTTCATGATGCATGATGATCCTGTCCTTTGTATAGACTTTAGCAGAGATTCAGAGATGCTTGCATCCGGGTCACAAGATGGAAAGATTAAAGTAAGTTCCAGCTGCATATTTTTCTCTTAATGTTTAAATATGAATGATTTCTGGCTTTTCTCATTATATTGTTTTCTGATGAAAGATAGACTACTTCAGTTGCTTCGTAGATACTTCTTCTTCTTCCACTCATTGAAGAAACTACTTTCCGCAGGTCTGGCGTATAAGGACTGGCCAATGCTTGCGTCGTCTTGAGCGTGCACATTCCCAAGGAGTTACAAGTCTTTCCTTCTCTCGGGATGGAAGTCAATTACTGAGTACTTCCTTTGACAGCACCGCAAGGTTTTCTTACCTTTTCTTTCTTTTCTCCCTGCAAAAGCTTGAGGCTCTTTATTTCTGTTGTTTTTACTTTCATCTGGTAATTATGACAGTGCTAATTATTCTGATTTGTTACAATATGAAAATCTCATTATATTTCTGCTTAATTTTGTGCAGGATCCATGGTATGAAATCTGGGAAATTGTTGAAAGAATTTCGCGGTCATACATCTTATGTAAATAACGCCGTCTTCACAAGTGATGGAAGTCGTGTAATTACTGCCTCCAGTGATTTTACAGTGAAGGTACATTGTATAAGTATATTCTTGGACTCTACCTTCTCCCTTGTAATAGCCGTGTTAATGTGTTAATTCCTTGCACAGGTCTGGGATTCAAAGACGACAGATTGTCTACAAACATTCAAGCCACCACCTCCATTAAGAGTACTGTTTCTCTTACTTATTCATGTGCATCTTGTTATGTTCTTTATGATCTTCTGTTGCTAAATCAACTCTTTTGTTTCCAAATATGCATTTTTAAAGGGAGGTGAAGCTTCAGTCAATTCTGTTCATCTGTTCCCCAAAAACACAGAACACATTGTTGTGTGCAACAAGACATCGTCTATATACATCATGACACTCCAAGGACAGGTGAATTTCCTGAAATCTGTCATGACAAATCTAAATCAGTTCATATGTTGCTTACACTTTTAATCCTTTTGCAGGTTGTGAAGAGTTTCTCATCCGGTAAGAGAGAAGGAGGAGATTTCGTAGCAGCATGTGTGTCTACAAAAGGCGACTGGATATACTGCATCGGCGAAGACAAGTATTTCTCTACCGTCTTATCAATCTCTTGAATATAGGCAAAATATATGAGTTTGTTTCGAAAGGGAGGTCTTGTGGTTCTCTTACTTTCTGCTTTTGGTGCTCCAAACACTGATTTACACTAACTTTACAGGAAACTGTACTGCTTCAGCTATCAAACCGGTGGACTCGAGCATTTTATGATGGTAAGCTTATATCCAATATGAAATTCAAAAGCTGCACTTGACAATGGAAAACCCTAAAAACATTAGCTTGCTAAAACAATGAGTATACCTTGTTCTGTTTCTTCTTATATTTTCTGCCATTAAAGCTCAGTTTATCGTCGTCCTTACGCACTCTCAATACTTGTCTAGTCTTCATTATTAGAAATGGTTTTTGATAAGTCTATGTCTATGATAATGGCAGGTGCATGAGAAGGATGTGATAGGCTTAACACACCATCCACATAGAAACATCCTGGCTACATATAGTGAAGACTGCACCATGAAGTTATGGAAGGCTTGAGTCACTTACCTCATCAATCAAGCCTTCCTTTTCTGTATCATTAAAATCTGATTTTGTTTTTTTATCTGCACCTGAGAAACACACATCAAGACTCTTAGTGTACTCAGACATCTATTTAAGTTTTTAGTCTCCTTCTGTTTTGTCCTGTCTCAGCTTCCAAGGGTGTGTTGAAACTCAGATATTATTACAAGAACTTGAGAGAACAGAGCAAAGAAAAAAAAATCATGAGATTCTTCCCTTTAACTTAATGAATTACTCACATGTTAATTTACAAAAGATACACTTAACTGCTTTCCCTGGCAAGCATTACAGCAAGGAAAGCAGTGTGTCTGGCAAATTATTCAAATTGAAAAAAATTGTTTCTCGTAACAAAATCTAAGAGAAGTAAAAGGATAATTCAAGATCAGGAGGAGAGAATGTAACTTTACTAGCCAAACTCTTGCCATGTCCCTTTGAACCTGAAACACAACAGTAAAAAGATAAGTAAGACAGTAGCTGAAAATGTATATAAGATGGTGTGATGTGACACAAACTTACTTACCATGTAGGAGGTACAATGAGAAACTAAGCTCCAAACAATGATAAATCATCATCCCCAAATGCACCATAAAAGGAGCTAATATCAAAGGCCAAGTCATCAAATGGAGACAGGAAGTTATTGCCCAATAGATTCTCTTCTTCAGTCTGAAACTGTGGAGGAGCCAAATCTATCCCTGTGATGTCTTCTTCATTTCCATGTAAACCAAGGGGTGGATGAAGTAGTTCTCCTCCTGTGGTCTCGAACCCGTTGTTGTTGTTGTGAGGTGGTGCTTGTGGATTCATCTCTATCTGTGTATGGATGATATCTTCTTCTTGATTATGCACAAACACTGCAGAGGGGTTAAAGAAGTTATAACCTGACCCAAACTGCAACTCTTGGTTTGGGTTTTGTTCATAAAGCATCGCTCTTTCGTCTACATGCATCATGGCTTGTCCATTTACAGGTGGTAGATACGCGTAGTTGTCATTGAACTCAGGAACCACTAGTTCAAGACCATTCTCCTCTGGTCCTAACGAAATGTTTGGTTCTAATACAGTTTCATCGTGAAGAGTACCGTTGATGTTAAATTCTAGCAGAGAGGTATCGACATGGTTCATATCAGGTATAATACTTCTTTGTTCGCCTTCTGGTTGCTCCTCCTCTTGTCGGTTTATAGTTTCTGGTCTGATTCTCGGTCTTTTCCTTCTACGCTGTTTCTCTGCTTTATCTTGTTCTCTTACCGAGTGTGAGTTTGCAGTTGCTTTTTCTTTTTGGACTTGATTTCTTCTGTTGTCTCTAGACGAAACCGAACCTGAAACATCCTCTGTTCCATCGACATCATAGTCACTGTCACTGCTGACAACGGTTTTTCTCCTGTCGGCATTATTACCTCTTCGATGTGTCTCGGTTACATTAGACGTTCCATTGTCACTGCTTGGCTGCTGAATCAGAGACTCCTCTTGGTTCAAAACTGCCAACCAAATCGCGCTCTCTTTAGCCGTCATTTTGTCCTGTAAACATTTCGACTGACGAACATGCCTCTTGATCTTTGCTATGTCAGGAGACATGTGACTGATCACAGCCGTTAAAACCCCGACTTTCCACATCTTCTTTAGATCGTGCGGTTTCCTGTACGGAGGGCTCTGGTTTTTAGGCAAACCGAGTTTCACCCACCATTCTTCGTTCCCGCTCGGCCACCAAGGTGGAGCAGTCCCTTTCTCCAACGGATACTTTCTCTGAGGAGGATCACAATGTTGCATCAAAGAAGATAACAAAGATCCTAAAGTAGCATCTTGCAAGTCTTGAAGAACAAACTGCGAGTTTCTATTCCCATCCGATTTACCGAAAGCTAAGCATTCCTCTTCGTATTTAGCTATAGCCGCTGGCCCGTTCTTATCGAACTTAACTTTCTCTTTCCACCAAGCTCTTATATTGTCGGAAGAACCGCTCACCGGCTTACCCTTCTCGGGTATGATACCGTAGACAAACCCGCGGACTTTGCATACTTCCATTAGCTTCAACATGTACTTAAGTATACCGTCTTGAGCTCTAGACATTTTCTTCCTTTGCGCTTGATCAGAGATTTTCTTTGGCGCGTCTTTCGCTTGTGCTCCTTGAAGAGAATCTGCTTTCTGTCTTTCTTTGATTCTTTTAAGCCTTACACGATCTTTCCACATCCGTCTCTCTAAGTCTTCCGCATCAATCTCTTCGTCGCTCACATCAATCTCCGCGACATTATCACTTGCCAAGTCATCAGGCTCATTCTCCATCCTATTCCAATACATTCAAAAATATTAACCAAAAATTGAGCAACACAAACAAAAATGTAAACTGTTCATCATCTTCATATTCTTCTCATACACTCCCTAAAGTTACCACTTTTTGAGGTAAACAATAGCTTAAATTTAGACGAAAAAAACGATTTTTTTCATTGATCTTCGATTTTGAGATTGAACCCAAAAGGCATATAACTATGAGCAATGGTTTAAGACAAAAACTCAATCCAAAATCATCTATGCGTATCGAAAGTTGGAAACTTTTGGGAAACCCATTATCGATTTCGAATCAATCTCCTAAGAAAAACTAAATTCGAAATCAAAATCAATGAAAAATTGAAAGGAATGAATCATTACCTGATGTCTGTTACAGACAAAACAAGATCGCCCATATGAAACAGAGTAATAACGAGAATGATCAAAGCGCGAATTTGGAGGAAATAAAGCTAATTTAGGGTTTTTGTTGTTGTTCTTTGTCTCCTGTGGCTCAGGTGAAGAGTAAAAAATGGCTGCGAATTTGGGAAGAGGCAACACAACGAGGACCAAATACAATGTATTGTGCAATAAAAAAACAAAGGCCAAAGTCTTTTATTTTTCTTTTCTTTTATTTCGTAACCAATTTTGTTTTATTTTTTTTTGTCACAAAAACTAAATCTGTTTTGTTTATTCTGTTCCATTTTTCCCTTTTTAATGTTTTTTATTTACTTTAGTTTTTTTGTTAAATTACAAATTCATGTAAAAAGTAGAATAAAATTTGTATGTAACATTTTCCCCAATTATTCTTATATTTTTCAAATATTTTCCCCACTATTATAAAATTAAAATGTATAACATTTTACCCACTGAAATATTTTCCCCACTATTATAACATTTTTTCCGAACCACAATTGAATAAAGAAGAATAACAAAAAAAAGTTTAGTGGTGAATTTGCAAGTTGCATAGGGGCCATTTATATGCATTTAATACCGAGTGATTAACATAATTGAGCACTTTTTAACACATGCATATCAAAATAAGTTTTGTGATATGAGACAATTTTTACACTTTTTATTTTTTTAAATACAGTTTTACCCTTCGTGTACACAAAAGTTGTGTACAGAAAGTTGTGGATGCACAACGTTGTGTACGGAAAGTTGTGGATGCACATTGTTGTGTACGGAAAGTTGTGGATGCACAACGTTGTGTACGGAAAGTTGTGGATGCACAACGTTGTGTACGGAAAGTTGTGGATGCACAACGTTGTGTACGGAAAGTTGTGGATGCACAACGTTGTGTACAGAAAATTGTGGATATGTTTTATGTTATGTGGACATACTTTTGTACAATTTCGTAAATGTATTTTAATTTATTCTTAAATATATTATTTCAATAATTATATGTACATCAAAACATATAAATATTTTAAATTCATTATTAAAACATGAAAATTACATGTACATCGAAACATATAAATGTTTTAAATTTATTATTAAAACCTATTTATTCATTTTTGAACATGAACCATCATATAATTTTAACTACAAAATTTATTTAAACTTGAACACAAATCATCATATGAATTGTCTATGATATATAAACTCATTGGAATAAAATTTAAACTTGTTCATTCTACTTTGAACATTTGTACAATTCTATGTGGACATATATAAAAACATTAGATATTGACTAGTTGTCCACAAATGTTGATCCATTCATAAATAAAATATATAAAAGTGGATATCAAAATCTAGATATTAAAATTTTATAAATCAATATACGAAAATAAATTATTTTATATTATCTTAGAAAATAAATTGTTTTATAAAGTTGTGGATGCACAACGTTGTGTACGGAAAGTTGTGGATGCACAACGTTGTGTACGTAAAGTTGTGGATGCACAATGTTGTGTACGGAAAATTGTGGATGCACAACGTTGTGTACGGAAAGTTGTGGATGCACAACGTTGTGTACAGAAAATTGTGAATATGTTTTATGTTATGTGGACATACTTTTGTACAATTTCGTAAATGTATTTTAATTTATTCTTAAATATATTATTTCAATAATTATATGTACATCAAAACATATAAATATTTTAAATTCATTATTAAAACATGAAAATTACATGTACATCAAAACATGAAAATTACATGTACATCGAAACATATAAATGTTTTAAATTTATTATTAAAACCTATTTATTCATTTTTGAACATGAACCATCATATAATTTTAACTACAAAATTTATTTAAACTTGAACACAAATCATCATATGAATTGTCTATGATATATAAACTCATTGGAATAAAATTTAAACTTGTTCATTCTACTTTGAACATTTGTACAATTCTATGTGGACATATATAAAAAAATAGATATTGACTAGTTGTCCACAAATGTTGATCCATTCATATATAAAATATATAAAAGTGGATATTAAAATCTAGATATTAAAATTTTATAAATCAATATACGAAAATAAATTATTTTATATTATCTTAGAAAATTAAAATTAGAATGCAAAATAGAAAAATGAGAAAGAAAATGATTGTGAAATTTATGTAGAATAAATGAATTGATGGGTAATTTAGTCTTTTATGACAATAAAGTGCCTCTATATCAAAAAGTGCTCTAAAGTGTAATTTGTGTTTAAAAAAGTGTGTCATAATGTAATTTTCTCTAAAAAAGAGAAAATTACATCATCACACACTTTTTAAAACATGAATTACATTTTAGAGCACTTTTTGACATAGAGGCACTTTATTGTCATAAAAGACTAAATTACCCATCCATTCATTTATTCTAGAGAGATTTACACAATGGAGCATTTTTTAACACTTGCATATCAAAATAAGGCACTTTTGTGATATGAGACACTTTTTACACTTTTTATTTTTTTAAATACAGTTTTACCCTTCGTGTACACAAAAGTTGTGTACATAAAATTGTGGATACATAACGTTGTGTACAGAAAGTTGTGGATACACAACGTTGTGTACAGAAAGTTGTGGATACACAACGTTGTGTACAGAAAGTTGTTGATACACAACGTTGTGTATAGAAAGTTGTGGATACGTTTTATGTTATGTGGACATACTTTTGTACAATTTCGTATGTATTTTAATTTATTGTAAAATATATTATTTCAATATTTTTTTTGTTTATCATGTATCTATTTACATAAGTAATTTATATTTATTATTTACACTCCCATATGTTTTTGTAATATTCTTAATAAATGTGAATGAAACATATTGATATTAATAAGTGAACATGAAAATTACATGTACATCAAAACATATAAATGTTTTAAATTCATTATTAAAACTTATTTATTCATTTTTGAACATGAACCGTCATATAATTTTAACTACAATTATAATTTATTTAAACTTGAACACAAATCATCATATGAATTGTCTATGATATATAAACTCATTGGAATAAAATTTAAACTCGTCCATTATACTTTGAACATTTGTACAATTCTATGTGGACATATATAAAAAATTAGATATTGACTAGTTGTCCACAAATATTGATCCATTCATAAATAAAATATATAAAAGTGGATATCAAAATATATATATTAAAATTTTATAAATCAATATACGAAAATAAATTATTTTATGTTACCCCAGAAAATTAAAATTAGAATGCAAAATAGAAAAATGAGAAAGAAAATGATTGTGAAATTTATGTAGAATAAATGAATTGATGGATAATTTAGTCTTTTATAACAATAAAATACCTCTATGTCAAAAAGTGCTCTAAAGTGTAATTTGTGTTTTAAAAAGTGTGTGATGATGTAATTTTCTCATTAAATACAGTTTTACCCTTCGTGTACATAAAAGTTGTGTACAGAAAGTTGTGGATACACAACGTTATGTACAAAAAGTTGTGGATACACAACGTTGTGTACAGAAAGTTGTGGATATGTTTTATGTTATGTGGACATACTTTTGTACAATTTTGTAAATGTATTTTAATTTATTCTAAAATATATTATTTCAATAATTTTTTTGTTTATCATATATCTACTTAGATAAGTAATTTATATTTAGTATTTACATTCCATATGTTTTTGTAATATTCTTAATAAATGTGAATGAAACATGTTGATATTAATAAGTGAAAACATGAAAATTACATGTACATCAAAACATATAAATTTTTAAATTCATTATTAAAACCTATTTATTCATTTTTGAACATGAACCATCATATAATTTTAACTACAAAATTTATTTAAACTTGAACACAAATCATCATATGAATTGTCTATGATATATAAACTCATTGGAATAAAATTTAAACTCGTCCCTTCTAATTTGAACATTTGTACAATTCTATGTGGACATATATAAAAACATTAGATAAGGACTAATTGTCCACAAATGTTGATCCATTCATAAATAAAATATATAATAGTGCATATCAAAATATAGATATTAAAATTTTATAAATCAATATACGAAAATAAATTATTTTATATTACCCTAGAAAATTAAAATTAGAATGCAAAATAGAAAAATGAGAAAGAAAATGATTGTGAAATTTATGTAGAATAAAGAGAAAATTACATCATGACACACTTTTTAAAACATGAATTACATTTCAGAGCACTTTTTAACATAGAGACACTTTATTGTCATAAAAGACTAAATTACCCATCAATTCATTTATTCTACATAAATTTCACAATTATTTTCTTTCTCATTTTTCTATTTTTATTCTAATTTTAATTTTTTAGGGTAATATAAAATAATTTATTTTCGTATATTGATTTATAAATTTTTAATATCTATATTTTGATATCCACTTTTATATATTTTATTTATGAATGGATCAAAATTTGTGCACAACTAGTCAATATCTAATGTTTTTATATATGTCCACATAGAATTGTACAAATGTTCAAAGTAGAATGGACGAGTTTAAATTTTATTCCAATGAGTTTATATATCATAGACAATTCATATGATGATTTGTGTTCAAGTTTAAATAAATTTTGTAGTTAAAATTATATGATGGTTCATGTTCAAAAATGAATAAATAGGTTTTAATAATGAATTTAAAAATTTATATGTTTTGATGTACATGTAATTTTCATGTTTTCACTTATTAATATCAACATGTTTCATTCACATTTATTAATAATATTACAAAAACATATGGGAGTGTAAATACTAAATATAAATTACTTATGTAAGTAGATATATGATAAACAAAAAAATTATTGAAATAATATATTTTAAAATAAATTAAAATACATTTACAAAATTGTACAAAAGTATGTCCGTATAACATAAAACGTATCCACAACTTTCTGTACACAACGTTGTGTATCCACAATATTTTGTACACAACGTTGTGTATCCACAACTTTCTGTACACGACGTTGTGTATCCACAACTTTCTGTACACGACTTTTATGTACACAAAGGATAAAACTGTATTTAAAAAAATAAAAAGTGTAAAAAGTGTCTCATATCACAAAAGTGTCTTATTTTGATATAAAATGTTAAAAAGTGTTCCATTGTGTAAATCACTCTTTAATTTTTAGTATTTATGTGTAATTTTGTGAACTTATTTTGAAATAGTGTAGTTTTGTGAAATGTAATTCAAATGGTGTAATTTTGTAATTCTCCATTTTATCTTTTTTAGTAGACTGATACATTTTGTTATAATTAAAAAATAGTGTTTTATGTTCATCATATTATTAAATATATAGCAAAATATAAGGTTCAGCACTTCTCACTAGAAAGAGTCGTTATATATGAATATCGAATTATCAAAAATCGATAAGAAAATATATGAATATCGTATTATAGTAAGTTTTTTAAACAATAGAACCATCTAATTTCATTCGTCAAATAATTAGAAACAAACACGTCTCCCTTAAACAAAAATCAGCTAGAAAATTAATAGCAAAAAAAAGCTTAATATGAGTAATACGTGGTTTAGACTTAACTAACAACGTATTAAATAAATAATAACAATATTTCCCTCGTGGCAACAAAAACAAAAGAAAGTACAAAGATGTTGACTTTTTTCTTTTATCGCGACAAACTTTGACTTTTACATACCGACAAGATAAACCTTAAAGATTGATCAAAGATCTCACTGTTTCTTCTCCGATCATCTTCTTCCTCTCAAACACATACTTTGATTATTTCACATTTTTTTTGCATTTCTTACACAGATTCGTATGATTCTAAGCATCACAATCATCTTCGTCTTCTTCTACAACAAATGTCGCAGTGAAAAATCTCAACTTTTCCAAGTTTCTTCTCACAATCTCCAATGGCGATCCCTTCTTCCCTCTCTCCGAAATTACCCTTTTACCCTTCACCAACACTCCTCCCTAATAGACTCACTATCTCCCGCCTGATCAAAAACCACACTTTTACCGTCTCCGCCGCGAAATCCGACGAAACCACCGCCTTAAGAGTCGTGATCTCCGCCGGAGGCACGGCGGGACACATCTCCTCCGCTCTCGCCATCGGCGACGAGCTAAAATCCGCCGACCCATCATCCAAAATCCTCTTCATCGGATTCTCAAACAGCATGGAGAGCACGACGGTCCCATCCGCCGGATTCGATTTCGAATCAATCTCCACCGTCGGATCTTCCTCATCGCGACCGTTCATTTACTTGACCTCTTTCCTTAACTTCCCTCTCCGATTAATCAAATCAACGATCGAATCTTGCAATCTCCTCCGCGAATTCAAACCCAAGATCGTCGTCGGCACCGGAGGACACGCGTCTTTCCCTGTCTGTTTCGCCGCCGTTATCTTAAGGACCAAACTCGTTATACAAGAACAAGACTCGATCCCTGGCACCACGAACTGGATCTTGTCTTTGTTCGCCGACACGATCTTCGCTCCGTTCAATTGCACGGTGGCGAATCTCCCGAAGAGAGCCGCAGCGAAATGCGTCGTCTACGGGAACCCGATTAGGCAGGATTTGAGACGGTACGCTTCGAAAGGAGCGGCGCGCGTGAGCTTTTTCGGACAGTGGGCGGGAGCTGTGTCGGATGCGAAAGTCGTGCTTTTGCTTGGTGGGTCTTTAGGAGCAAACGCTATTAACATTGCTATGCTTAACTGTTACTCTCGGGTTTTGTCTGAGAATGAGAACTGGTTCTTTGTTTGGCAAACCGGTGTCGAAGCTTTCGATGAAATGGATAGTCTTGTTAGAAGCCATCCTCGTCTCTTCCTTTCTCCGTTGAGTAACACTTTTACAAAAGCATTTTGATCATCACTTTGTTTTAGTTTTGGGTAGTAATGTTAGTACTCATCAAAATGTGTGTTTGCTTTTGCGGTGTAAAGGTTCTTAAGAACGATAGGTGTGGCTTATGCGGCTGCAGATTTGGTTATATCGAGAGCCGGTGCTATGACTTGCTCGGAGATCATGGCTTTAGGAAAGCCTTCTATTTTGGTATGCTAAATATCCAACTTGGTTTATCGAATTTCGCTACATTTTACTCGGTTCTTCTTTCATCGCGGCTTGTTCTGTTTTTTTGGTTATGTTTTGTTTTAGGTACCGTCACCGCATAGCGATGAAGGGGATCAAGTAAGAGGTGCATCTTTGATGGCGGATATAGTTGGATCAAAGGTAATAACAGAGGAAGAGCTAGATTCGATAACTCTTCGAGCTGCCATGGAAGAGATTCTAGGTAAAGTATAAACACACAACAATGTTATAAAAGCAAACTAAACTATCAAAATCTTTATCTTCTTCCTTTGGTTACATATATATGATGATAGGGAATGAAGAATTGAGGCAAGAAATGAGCGAGAGGGCGTTGAAAGGCGCGAAACCGGACGCCGCATCGGATGTGGCTAAACACATTATTTCCATAGTCAATTCTAGAGATAAGTAGATTCTTTCTCCCTCTTTAAAGAGTTTCTGATTCAGTTTCTCTCTAGATCTATTTAGCCCACAAGTAAAAACATAAGTAAGAAGCACAAGTGTTATGTAATGAAATATATATATGTATGATTGAAGATTTTTGAAGAAAATTTGTTGGTCAATTTAGATTTCTAGAAATGGACAACTTGACAACTTTGTATGTTTTTCTTCTCACAATCTAATAATCAAAATGTGAGAATTAAAATAAAATATCATGAATAAAAAGCAAAGCATGCCAGTTTAATATAACCGGACTAAATTGAACCAATTAATTATCCCAAAACCGGTAAAATGGTAGCCGCAATGAAACGTCGTCGTTTTTACTTTGTTAACAATTTTTCCCCAAATAATAATAAAAAATCAAAATCCCTAAATCTTCTTCGTCTCGTTTCTCTCTCAACATTGTAAACTCTCAGATCTCATATCATCTCTCTCTCTCGATCTCCGTCGTATAACAGGTTCGTACGAATCTCTAATTATTTCTTCTATTACCCATTGTAGAATCTGCTTTGTTTTCGCGAAATTTTGGATAAAGTTTCGATTTTTATGTGTATAATGTTTTGAATCAGAGTAATGGATAAAGAAGCCTCTGAAACAGCGAGAGAGTCTCTTGAACTCGTGTTTCGTATGTCTAACATATTAGAAACCGGTTTAGACAGACACACTTTGTCGGTTCTTATAGCTCTGTGTGATCTTGGTCTTAACCCTGAAGCTTTAGCTGCTGTCGTTAAAGAGCTTCGTCATGAATCTTCTGGTAATAACAACAACAACAACAACACCAACAACAACAATGGAGTCTTGTGATGAAGATGAAATCACTTACACAGGTGAAAAAATTAGTTTTTTTAAGCGTTTAAGAATCTGCCATTGTTGATGTCTTAAAGAGTTGTTTGGGTTTATTGTAGAGTTTTTTTTTGTTGTTAAGATATAATTAAATTAATGGTACCATCTTTTTTAATCTGAAATACACTGATCTTTTTTAGTGGAAAAATCATAAATTTGATTAACATTGTGAATGGTAAAAATGAAAAACTAGCGGAATCTCGTTTGGTGGTACCATTCATCAAAAAAAAAACATTACAAAAAACATCTCTATATGATTATTTCAAAAATATGTTATATAAATAATACATGTTTTTTTCGCGACTAAACCCTCATCCGTAAAAAAGGTTTAATCATCGGTGAAGGCGCAAGAGCTTCTTTGTATTTCTATATACTCATATGTAGTATGAAGATTTTAGTAAGGGTTTATATGATCTTGAGACGACGAAGATCCCGTAACGTTGAAACATATGTTTGATTCTATTGGAGTCGTAATGTATTCGTTGATTATCTCCGAATTCTTCGTAGAACTCTCTGGCGTGAATCCTTGTGGTTGAAACGGTCTATTGATTTCGATGTTGTGGAAGTAGCTTGGACCATGTTGTTGGTCCAATGTCTCATCATTACCTTGTGTCAAAAGTGGAATCTCGTACGGTTTTGTTTCGACCATTCTTAACATATCCCACTTTGTGTAAGCTTGTTGTACTAATCTCTTAACAATGACCTACAACAAAATGTTACATAAAACAAAGTTATGACTCAGATTCTAAGTACACAAATAACTCATTATAAGCTATGTATTTATACCTGATTCAATGCTTCGCGGCTCGAAAAATACTGACCGTTGATCATCGCTTCCATGACTTCGCAAATCGGATTCAAAGTCACGAAAAAATCGGGTCCTTTGTGAATATATAACTTATTTCCCAAAATACATTCTCTAGCATGTTTCAATGTAACTTCCCACATTCTATCAGACATTCCTTGCCCCAAAATCTATAAAATAAATAAAACCAAACCTTATTAGTTAAGATAATGAAATTACTCATATATATGCCAAAATGTTATAATATACTTCTATATTGTGATTAAAATTTGATTTACATGACGAAGTTTGTAGAGGTCAACGACGGATAACTTCAAAAAGTCTTGAACAGTGTTAATGTTTTGAGAAGAGAGTTTTTTGTGAAAGGCACCATCTTTGCCTATCTTCTCTAGCCGCCACATTTCGTCTTCTAACATTGGTGGGTGATGTTTCTTGTACACTTCACCAACCACAAGTTTTGTACAAAATATAAATTATTAAAAAATTGTAGATTTGATTGATACTATGTGGTATTACTTTATGTACTAGCTTATGCATGTGTTTGTTGAAGTCATTAGATTAGTGTTTACTTTGTTACAAGATTCGAATAATATGATATCACACTATGTATTAAAATAAGTACACTCTACACCAACTTTTCTCTTAATTTTATCCATTAATTAGTATATGTTATTAATTACTAATCAATGTGAATAATAATCAAATAATTAAGAAAACAAATAGAAACTTACATTCTCCACGATGATCTCTAACAACAAACGCTTCACTAACCGCTTCACAAACAGAAACGCCTTGACCGCTACTCCCTTTCGCGACTCTAACGCCGATTCTAAACTTGCGGCTACGAATCCAGCTCGAGTTATCAGTAAACTCGACATCTCCTATCACACCAACGCCGTTTCTCACCGTTACGGTTACTTCTCCGGCAAGTAACGGTCGTTTCCCATCTCTTTGTTTAACGATGCTACGCTCAAAATCATCGCTATTCCATTTGTTATTATTACAATCATTATTAAAGTCTCCGTGAAGTGCAACGATGTCTAGTCTTATTGGACGGTCAAGATTCACCGTAGAGATTATCGAATGGTTTGACTTTGAATCGTTGACTAGGATTATCTCAAGTGGATTGTTGTCCACGTCACTTATTTTAGTTCCGGTGAATATTGGTGTCGCTAAGCTCTTACGAAACATAAGCTTTAGTGTCGGAGTCTCTAGGGTTTGGTCACGTAACGAAGATGATCGTGAATATGTTAAAAGTCTTTTGTTTATTCCATGTTCTACTTCTTGTCTTACCTAAAAAGGAATTATAATTATAATATATTACGAATAATGCAATGTATGTATTTTAGTTTTTTTTATATAAAATTTAGTAAAATTACAATTTGTGTTAGTTTGATCATATCAAGTATAGTTAATTAGATATGTATATGAATCTTGGTCTAATTAACATACAATATTGTCATAATATTGTATCAAACAAAACAAATATTTCTAATTAAATAAAAAATGTGGAATTAAGAAGTACTTACAACTTTTCTAAAAAGAGGCTCTAGGGCTAACGAAAAGCTCTTCATGGTGTTCTCTGTCATTAATGCTCCTAACACACTGAAATTTGGTCGGAAAATAAAACAAATACTAATAAACAAATTGTTTTATCATGGATATAAGAGAGAATATATATATAGACATAAAATAAAGACATGTGTTATATATATATATAGAACAATGAATATGTAATACTCTTTAAGTAAAATTCAGTTTGTAGCTATGATTAGACAAAACTCAATATAAATAAAGAAAAAACATCAAGAAATTATGAGAAAATTTTACGAGGCAAAAGATGGTAATGATGATTTCATCCGTTTATCGGTTTTATTTTCTTGATCGGATTCAAGATCTTGAAATAACCTCTTTCCCGCCATGAAATTAGTATGGTAAAGATAAATAATGAAAGAGAGAGATAGGAGCTTTTGTTGTTATAAATGTTTTGATATCTAAAGGGAGAAATGTGAGATATATATATGTGGTCGCTTGGTCTTATAATAAAAACTATATATTAATGTTAAAAATTTTAAAAAATTAAAGAAAGTTCGTAGAACGACAAAGGAAACAACTAGTGAACACACCAAATAAGTTACACGCGAAACTTTGTTATGTCTTATAAAAATAGAGAGACTTTTGAGGTCAACGCCAAAAGAGAAAAGGTCATGGTCATCTTTTAATTAATCTGTTAGTGTTTTTTTTTATCCAACGGTTGATATTAAGTTCAATCCAATAATATTTATGCCACCTGATTTATTTACTTGTGGGGAGCACAACGACTTTTTATGATAGATATGGTCTGTTCTTTAAAGAAATTTTTTGTGCAACATTTTGCATTTATTCTTCTTTAAAGAATCTAACATTATTGGGTATCAACATGTTGCTTAATTATTTATGATAAACTATTTGTCTAATAAATACATATTTTTCTTCTCTAACCTAATCAAGAAAATTAGAGAAAGAGACGGTTTAGTTTTTTTTGTTCTCTTTTATTCCTATATAATAATGACAAAGTTTGTATTAACCCCATCTTGTGTTGTTATGATTGGTTTCCTAGAAAGTCTTGCGTTAAAGAAAATTAATCTTATCCAAGTTATTATGGTTTCATTAGTATTTAAACTATATTATAAAGGGACAAGTGAATAATTTCGAAGAAGGTGCACAGAATTTACATATTCTTTGGTTTTTGGGGGTAATTTCTTGTTGGTTTCTATCAGAATATATAGTATTGATATAATATGGTTTAGTAGTTTGGTTTAATGTTGGTTAAGTCTGGTTTATTATTCGATTTAGTTTATGGTTTAGGTTGTTGTATTTAAAGAGTTCTATCTCTTTCACTTTATCTTTAATGAAGTTTTTACACTTTTATCTCTAAACTTGAAAGTTTCAACTCAAAAAGTTGTCTTTCTTTTAGCATACATCGACACTCTTTAGTCTTTATCACTAATCTTGTTTTCAACTAAATACACTTTTTGAACTAAATAAACTTTGTGTTTTTATTTTCTTGTTTGTTTGTTATACTCCAAGAAGCCGTTTTATAATTAACGAATTCCCTCGAAGATTTGTTTTTCTTTTGTTAATTTTGTACATTTTCATACTAGTTGAACTTTAAAGTAATAATGATCCGAGTATTCCATTCTATAATTTTGTAATGGAATTCAAAAATAATGTTAAAATGATTTGAGTATTCCATTCATGTGCATAATTTTTATATATTATTTTGTACATTTTCATATTAGTTTTTATTTCACGAAAATTTGATATAACAAAATTAAACGGCCGCGTATGGAACATAACGGCCGTGTGCATATAATAATTGTATCAACAGACAAAATATATAATTGACCAAAACAATAAACATAAAATAACTTACAATTCTAAATTCATTAATATAATAAGAAAATTGAAAAACAAGAGTCGTTGTAGTATAGTGGTAAGTATTCCCGCCTGTCACGCGGGTGACCCGGGTTCGATCCCCGGCAACGGCGTTTCTTTTTTTAGTTTATAGTCCCTCTGTTTTCTAAATTACATTTCAGTCCCTCGTATTTGAGGGTTTTTACTTTTAAGTCCCTCTCCTTCCTCATATTCACTTCAGAAGCCTGAGGTAAAGTAAAGTCTAGAGATGCTTGTATATATGAATTTGAACACAGAGGATACCAAGACCAATATATCTTTATGTTCTTTTATAGTTTTTCTTCTGACATAGTTTAAGAGAATGAAACAGAACAACAAAGAAACAAAGCTCAAGCAAAGAAGAAGAAGATGATTGATTTCATTGGATCTCTGATGGATCTTGAAGAAGCAATGCTCTTTGAGGATTCATAAGCAGAAGTTGCTGCATGTCCTTTGGTAGTACACTGAACACAACTTGTAAATCCTTCTTCAGTTTCTCAAACGTAGCCTCTGATTCTGCACTTCCTCCTCCTACTAATTCTCGCGACTGCACAAAAGATTGTATCAACAATGTCATTAACGTTTCGGACCATCACAAACTTCTACAATGGGGAGAGTTCATATGCAGATAACTATACAGAATATCTATACATCTCTATAGCACCAAAGCACAAACACATGAAAGGACTTGGTTACTAATTTTTAGATGCTAAGCACTTATGGTTATTAAAAGTCCCAAGGGAAGAAGATAAACAAACCTTGACTTCTTCATTGAAGTATTTCTCAATTTCATTGAAGGAATCCACAGCTTCCAATTCATTCATTTGAGACGTAATCTGCCGCATATCAGTCTTCATTCTAGCCAATCTCCATAATCTACGTTGTTCTTGCTCAGCAACAGCACGTCGTCTTTGGAACCAGGGCATAAAATTAGGCCCATGTAGAAACCGCCTGAAATAATATTGAATGGTTTAGCAATAGAACTAAATCTTGAAACTCAACTGAATGAAGAAAAGATTTTATATACATACCTATACAAGTCGGGCCAATTGGATTTCATGCGTTTAGATAGAAACTTTCCTATACCTCTCGCGGATAAGTTTGAAAGGAACTCATCAGCACCGAATGATGGGAGCGAAGGAGGGGTAACGTACGGGGAAGTTCCATCAGAAGGAGCATTAACTTGGAAATATGGACCAAAAGGGGCCAAGAAATTCGTAGTCAACTCCAAGAAATGCCGTCTTAGGATCTCATTATTCACAACCGACATAGATTCCTCAACCCTCGGTGACATCCCAGCATCAATAAGTCTATTCAAAATAGAAGTGTCTGGCTTAGTTATCGCAGAGTATGTTGTCCAAAGAGCTTCCTTGTGCTCTGTCATGAGACATAATGGTCCATCTCGTCTAAGTTTTACAGCGTTTAGCAAATTTGTAGGAGAAAATCTTCTTAACGAAAGCGGCTGTACGCCTAATCCTTCAGACTTAACAGATAATCTACCAGCCGACCTACTTGAGAAGGCTACACGGTTTGAATTTGGAGCAGGGCTACCAACTGAGACAACATGAGGGATATTACGAAGAGATTTAAGGAAAAAGAGGTTGGTAACACCCAAAACCATTGGCGGGAAGGTGTCTCCTTCTCGTAGTGAGTTCAATCTAGCAAACCCTGGATCATGTATAGTGAAATATGGTCTAAAGTCGACGCTACAGAACAATGGCGCAACCATACTCACAAGACAAGCAACAGCCTCGGAACATTGTGGAGGTGTTGGTGCTATGATAAGTATAGGCTCACCTATAAGCAACAATTCCCATAAAGTCCAAAGCTGCAACAATAGCCCGCGGTAAATGCCAAATATATCTGCATCATGGAACAAACCTTGCGGAACAGACTGATTCGTAGGGAGCAAAGGAGCCATAGAAGAAGCAGATTCCTCGTATAAAACCCCATTTTCTAAAGGAAGGCAATGAGCAGGAGGCAAGTTCACCTTAAGCATTGCATTACCAATAGGAAGCTCCATTAGCTTACCAGGCACAGGAGCAGGCCACATAGAGACATAACCAGCAATATGTTCAATAGCTTTATTACCAACATCGAAATACAAAGGACCAATGATCTGCAACAACGGTCTAAACACACTAGAGTAAGGCGTATGCGACAATATCACCACAGATTTCTGCTCACCTCCTCTTTTCAACCTCTCATCATGCCTCTGCCTATTGAACACATAGCCATATAAGTACTTATCACCACCACAACCATCTCTCCCCTCTGCGTTCTTCTTCGGTCTACGAAACCGGAAGAAGAAGATGCAGTCGTGTATGCTTGAGCGGTTATGACGCTGCGATACGGAATCAGGAAACGAGTTAAACGAAACCTCGATCTCTTCTTCTTGTGAGAGACAGCCTGGTGGATAACACTCTTCTAAGATCTGTCCTTGTTCTAAATCAAACCTCATGATGCAAAAGGAGTGAACCCATCTTTTCAAAGACTCAGGAACAGGCTTTATACTAATCTCATGCTTGACAGAAAACGATGGAGACCTACTCATTTCAAATTTTCAACAAAAAACGACACATACCCATCAATAAACTTCTCTAGTTATGGCATCTTCATCACCCACTATACTAACCCAATACAGTAGATTCATCAAAAGGTTGAATCTTTAAGCTCATTACACAAACGCCATCAAAAGGGTACGAAGAGATCTCTCTCAGATTTGGTGGGTTTGATTCACAAAACACTTTACCTGCCTGAAATCAAATCAACTCTTAGATCGAGCCAAAAACAGCCATTTTCGCAGATTCAATCGAATCGCCGCAACGAATACGAGAACAGGGACGTTTCTGTAAGAGAAATTTGCGAGAAATTAGCGGTTTTTGCGAAGGAGAAGAAGATGAAGAAGATGGCTTATAACGTGATAATGTAGAAATCAAGGTTTGGGTTCTTCGTTGGCGAATTTAGGCATAAGGATCATATGAACGGAGAAGGTAACTCTCTGATTATATTAATGAATGATTCTCATAAGAGTTATGTTTATTTAGTTGTTGTATCTTTTTCTGAATTGCATATATAGTACTCAACTTTTAATACTTGAAAAAAGTGGTATCACAGAAAGATTTGTGTGCAAAATAGCCATTTGAGTCATGTGACTATTTGATGTCAAAAAAAAGAAAGAAAATGTTGGATAATCATTGTTGTAATTATCCATTGTGGTAATTATCCATTTGGATAATTATATGGATAAAGATGAACTATATTATCCATTGTGGTAATTATCCTTTTGGATAATTATATGGATAAAGATGAACTTATATTATATTATATAGTTAGATATTTATATAAGTTTCTTCGTGTTGAAGTAAACTTTTTACTATAAATAGGTTCATAACGTTAAACAAAATGATAATGAAGAAACAGTTCATCTCTCTAGCTTTATCTCTCTAGAATTCTCTTAAACATTATATACACATAAAGATATGGTCTATATACTTATTTGTTTTATAACACGTTATCAGCACGAACGTCTCTGCTTATACGAGGTAATCGTTGGATGAGCTTCTATATACCGGTTAAATATTATCCAGGTAATTTTAAATTATGTCGTTAAGTTTATAAACATAATGAAAAAAATTCTGTTTCAAACCTATGACAGAATTTATATTCAAAAATGTTTAAATTATGATTTTACTATATAAAAGAAACTCTGACAAAATTTAAATTAATATAGTTTAAAATTTAAGAGAAACTCTATCAAAATAATTTTTGCCAAAAGTATAAAACTAATAAATCTAAAAGAAATTATGGCAAAATTTAAACTACTATAATATAAGAAAAAAAAATAAAAGAAACTTTGCCAAAATTTAGTCGATAAAAAATTATCGATATTTATAAATTTAATTTTTATATTTGAATGGAAAATTTAGTCTCCAAAAATCTATAATAGAATATGCCTCTTTGATCAAATAGAAGACTATGATTCATAAATCAAATTGAAGACTATGTCTCTTTGATTATATGAAAATATATGTCATTAATCAAATTGAAGATAAGGTCTCTTTGATTATATTTAGGTTTTGTCTATTTGATTAAATGAAAGGTTATATCTATTTCATTATACGGTAAGCTAAATAATTATTTATTTTAAATAATTTTGTTATCCAAATTATATGAAAATTTTGCAATATTAAGTAATGCAAAATAATTGAATGCTCTGTAAGATCAAAATATTTTATTAGAATAATATATTTTATTAAATAAAAATGCTAAAGAGCTGAAATGCTCACAAAGAGCTTAAACGCTCATGAAGAGCAAAAACGCTGAAAACGAAAACGAGCGAAAACATGATGATGACATGCAATATGTATAAAAACGGCAAAAGATGTATATGAAAGTAAACATGAAGTTTACTAATTGATCAAAGTATAATATAACCGGTTAAGCCATCCGGGTTTATCAATGATTGAAGATCATTGAAAGTAAGTTGAAAAAAAGGATTTTTCAACTTAATGCATGTCTTATACAAAATGATAATAATAAGATCATCATGTAAAAAAAGATCATGGATGAATCACCATATTTTGGTTAAAAGCTCATTAGATATGTTGGTTGATTTCTTTATTCCCCAATATTATTCTCATAATATAACCGATCCAAAAATGAGAATCGGGTCAAGATGAATGTGAATGAAAAATTATCATCTTGAGAGAGTAATACGAATCTCATATCAAATGTTAGAAAGGGTCTAAAATGATACATATGATCCAAAATGGATATGTTATCGATCCTTAAAAGAGATTCAGTTCGAGATGAATAATCTAAAAGATGAATAATCTAAAAGAGTTATCATCTCGAGGGGGAGAATTAAAGAATCCCACAATAAAAATAAGTGGAACAATTAAAAGATTATGTTCACACTCGAAATGAGCTTAACCTAAGAACATAAAGATAAGTTCTGGTGAAATATAATCAGTTTTCTCATGTAATTGTTTCATGGTTAGAGATGATTATAAGTCAAATGATTTATGGAAATTATCTCTCCCTTGAAATTGATTCGTGATTAAAAATGATTAGAAAATCAACGAGTAATAAGAAAGAATTCTCCCATATAAAAGATTTATGGTTTGAGATCAAATCTCGTTTGGAAATTTGTGGGTGTGTGATATATATTATGAATGTTCCTCCACACCACATAAAAATAACATCTAAAGAGGATGAAGTTTATGAGCTGGAAATAAAGATCCGCTCTAAAAAGTCATCATTGGTGATGTGCTTATTGTACGATTTGCAATCATTATTTTGATAATACAATTTCTCTAAGGGAGAAATATGAAATAGTTGGAATCCTTGAACAAAATGATTATGAACGTGAAGTTCAATAGTTCAAAGGATCACTATTCTAAAATATTGCAAATCGAGTATAAAAGATTGATGGATGAGATTTCATGAAATGAATTATCATTATAAGATCCTCATACAAAAGAAATGAACATGAAGTTCATAGGATAATTCATCAAAGTGAAAATAGAAATCTCATATCTCATCTTAAAATACTCCAATAAAAATATGTGTCAGCAAAGGACAACATATTATTAATAAGTCTATAACATGTAAGAAACATGATAGACTACTTTGGTTTCAAAGATATAGAAAATTCTCGAAAAGAGAAATAATATCTTAAAGAGGAGCATGAGACATGATTATTATAAAATTAGATATCTGAATGATATCATTGATAGTGATAAAGAGATCTCACAAATGATCATGTCATTAAAGAAATATGGAACCAAAATCGAAATAAATGTCGACTATAACAATGACATATTGCGCAATGTCAATATATAAATGAGGATCATAAATCTCCACGTTGTGAATGAGTGTAGAGATTAATTTATGGCCAATAAATAAAAGAGACAACCAAGTCTATATTAAGCTCGTTTGAATAACGAGAGTTTGGACAAGATGTCCAAATCCGAAAAAGGGTATTATGATATATAAAACAAAACGCATGTTGTATAAGGTTTTGTTAAAATACCCGTTAGTAAAATATTTATGAGAGACTTGAGTTGGGTCTCATGAGAAACATGCATGAAAGGTTTAAATTCCTGAAAAATTAATGATATCATAATAATGTTCTCGAGAACGATGATCGATCAAACTCTTTTAGAGTTATTTATATGATAAAAGACCTTGGAAAGACAAAGCGTCTCAAGGTATTAAACATCTATAGAAATAGATGTTATGTCAAATACTTTTAAAGGAAGTAAAATATATATATTTGGTCATAAAGGACCAAAACTATATGCCATTGAGCATTTATCTATTATACATAGCATTTGCTAATAATCTACATTTAAATATAACTCAACCTTTATGCGCATATATTAGGTTGAGATTAAATGTGATTAACTTGGGATTATTAGAATTCCCAAATTTTGGTATAAGTTGTTTTGCAGATAAAGAAATTATAAGATCATGTAAGCCGAGATCGCAAAACAACAATCTCGTGGTGTTTCCATGCTTATTTCGGAAGATGAATCTCTGAGGGGGAGCAATAGAAGGAAACACGTTTATTCAAAGATGATTATTTGTGAAGATAAGACTTCCAAGTGAAGTCATGATTATGTGCGTGGTTGTACTCTTTTTTCCTCATCATGGTTTTTGTCCCAATGGGTTTTTCCATAGTAAGGTTTTTAACGAGGCAACAAGAACGCGCCAAAAGATAAACATTTGTAGAAGAAGAAAACATATTTTCCTGAAGATCTCTTTACAAAAGATGTCTATTCCGGAAGATGATGATTTCAGGGGGAGAAATGATGAAATGCGTGGTTGCACTCTTTTTCCCTTATCGTGGTTTTTATCTCACTTGAGTTTTTCCACGAAAAGGTTTTTAACGAGGCAACAACAACAAAACACGCAAAAGAAAGAATTTAGAAGACGGTGTCTACGAAATTTATTAAAGAAGATTATAACCAGTTATTCCAGAGAGACTACGCAATGATGGATAATTAAGGGGGAGTGTTGGATAATCATTGTTGTAATTATCCATTGTGGTAATTATCCATTTGGATAATTATATGGATAAAGATGAACTATATTATCCATTGTGGTAATTATCCTTTTGGATAATTATATGGATAAAGATGAACTTATATTATATTATATAGTTAGATATTTATATAAGTTTTTTCGTGTTGAAGTAAACTTTTTACTATAAATAGGTTCATAACGTTAAACAAAATGATAATGAAGAAACAGTTCATCTCTCTAGCTTTATCTCTCTAGAATTCTCTTAAACATTATATAAACATAAAGATATGGTCTATATACTTATTTGTTTTATAACAGAAAACATATACAATAGAACACAACAATATTTCCCTCAAGTAAATAATTACAAGAAGCCCCAAACTTAAGACATAAGAAGACACATAGACTTCTCTGCTTGACCTAATACTCAATGTAAGGAGAAGATACTGTATAACCTCTCTACATCTATATACACGTTAGATCTTTGATCAAAGAGGGTCAAGGTAAGTTAGGTGTTAAACATCATAAACAGGGAGCCTCTCTTCAATGGTTATACGACAAAAAGGACATTTCTTACACTTATCTGAGCAGTTTCTGCAACAAACATTGCAACAAACATACATTAGCAGAAACCTCAAGCAGATATGATCAGAGAAGAAGGCATAAGTTACCTGCAGAGAACACGGTGTCTACATGGAAGTAACACTACACTTATCTCTCTTTCGAAACATATCCTACACAGCACTTTCTCCTGAAAACACATAGAGGATTCAAAAAAAAAAAACATGAGAAGTCCAAGGCCGGATAATAAACAAAACATCGAAAGAGAATCGATTGTGAAAGCCAAATCCTTTTCGAGCACTTACGTTTTGAAGTCTCTCATATTCTTGTTGGCTGAATCTAGTGATCTCTGTTTGTTCACCAAGTGCTGCTTGAAGTCTCCACACCTCCTCGGCGAGATCTTTCTTAGGCATTTTCTTTACTATTTCAGGCGGGTGACCACAAAAAGTATTGTAACTGCACACATACATATTCATGAAATATTCAGCAGGGTTTGATATATATCTAGCCATTTTCTTCGAAAGACGTTGATCACAGTACTAACCTAGAGTCTTGATCAAAGTATAGTCGCGCTTGCTCTTCCCGGCTTCCTTCATCAATTGACCACCAACCTAGAAGCCTATGCAAATAGAGAAGCAAAAAGAAACTTATCTTTAGTATTTAGCCTCCATAGTTTTTGTGCATTAAAACTGATAAGGAAGTAAAAGAAAACATGTTTATCACCTGGAACCATGGTGTAAGAAACCCAAGCAATCATGAGCTCTCGACGAAAATCTAAAATACAATCCTGTATCATCTTCGCCTCGCAGCAATATAACAACCTTCTCTGCTAGTTTAGAAGCAGCAAATAGTATACCAACGCCTTGCAGTATAAAGAGCGGTGAAAACAAGACTGGGACAGGTATGTACTTAGCACCTTTAGGAGTCCCCTGACAAATTTTCAGACACCACAAGTTTGATTTTTCGGTTATGTCCAAAAAGCAACAATGGTAAGATAACAAGAAATGTTGTGTGCGAACCTCAAGATGCATGCAAAGCACCACTTGAAATAAAACGATGGGAATTTTCATGATATGACCACCAATATCTTGCAAGCCACACGTTTCGTCTTGGTGGTGCCTTTCGTCTTCTGAGAAATCCACAAGGCCACTGTTCCAGTCAACGTATCGAGTAGTGTTAGAAGATGACCCAGATTCTCTAACACGTGAGCTTCTATGAATTACCGGATTGGACCATTTTGTACAAACAAGGAAAGCAAAGCACTCTGCAATCCTGCAGGCGAAAAACGTAAACAACGGTTACCTTCCATGAGCAAAATCCCACAAATAGCATTAGGAGAAGAAGGCAAAGACATACCCAAAGTTAATGAATAAATCCCACCAGCCAAGAGCAGCTACATCACCTGAAAGCTTTAGTAGGGTAAAGACTGTAGCAGCAAGAAAGAACACCATTGATATCGCAACCCAAAAATGCTGCAGATAAGAAACAAAAAAAGAGCATGAGAAAGAGTTATGTTTTTGAATATGAAATAACTACAAAGAAAACAAGAGATGTAGCATGACTTACAGGAAGTGCTTCCCAAATTGCTTCATCATTTAAACTCTCTTCATCTCCAGGCATTAGTGCCCGGCACATTCTGAAGACAAAACATGAACTGATTAGGAACTTTACAGTTTACTATAAGGTCTACTTCCACTTCATTTGTATTTGGTTCCACTGTGTTTATGTGTTGACGAAACCAAAGAACGAATGGCTTTAAGAAGTAAATGGCATAATATAACCGCATAATATATGATCTCAGTACCTGGCATTGTCCACAAGTATAATTACTTCAAACGCCAATAAAGGGAGAAAAACAATCTTCAAGCTCACAGCTTGTGGCCAACGAGCTACATCACAAAATACAATAACAGCACAATATTACATTAAACAAGAAAACACTGCACAAGCTTAAATAGTTTTTTTCATGATGTTATCTAACTTTACCATTATATTTTGCTTCATTATATGAGTATTAACCATAAACAAACTATTTCCCTTTTTCAAGATACTAACACTACAAGAGACTCTAGAATATCATATCACAAAAGCAGCGAATTCCCTCAAGTATTAAACAGTGAGTAAGATGTGTTTTTGGTTGTATACCATATAAACTCTCAAGGTATACACAGAGGAGCAATTCAAAAGCTACAAGCAACGGTGTGGCCGCAATAGCATGACATGGCGCCCACTGTACACCAACAAAAACACAATCACCACAAGCCAGAAATATCATGTTAGTATTATGCTAATGTAAGGTAGGGTACATACATGACGGTTACGAGGAGCTATTGGAGCAGGAAGAGAGAATCTTCCCCTTGAAACAACACCATGAAATGCCCACAGAGGTAAACACACAACCCTGCATAACCGAATCACCCGGTTAATATATACATTTGTTTATGTTTTAAACCATTGCAGATACACATGAATACTACTAATATACCAAAGATATGCATAACCAAAAAAAAAACCAAAACTTTACATTGCAAGTCATAAAAAATCCAAAACATGTTTCCTTAACTAAACAGAAGACCCATACTTGGTACTACATCACATAAATAGTTAAATATCAAGACAAAGGATGTAACTTTTATGTCTTCTACACACAAATACAAATGCCAGAAGTTTCTAGAAAAGGAAAGGATCCTATTTTAAGCAGAAGCTGCTGGAGAAAATCGATACAGGACATAAAGGTAGCAGCTTTTTCAAGCTTTGTGAAGCCAACTTTGAAATTGAAATCGAAATCAAAGAAATTGAGTAAAAGGGTTTTTTAAGAGAGAGAGACTAACCACCATGAGTAATCTAGGGTTTGGTCAAGCTTGAGAACTAAAGCGAGAGTGAAGGAGAAGAGGAAGATGTGAGCAGACAAGGCTTGTAATGATTTCAACACTCTGCAACAGTTCATCTTCCTCCTTCAACAAATAATCTCTTGATTAGCTTCCATTATCACTCTCTAATCTCTATTTGTTTGTTTATGAAGCAAATGTGTTTTTCACTTTTTCTCAGTTGCACAGTGCTTCTCCTTTTCTTTCTCTACTTTGCATATTTCTCTTTCTTTTTTTTTCCTGTCAAAATCATCTTTTTATTTATTTATTACTGTCGATTTCTTAAATTTATATTTATAATACGATTAAAAAAATACAAATGAACCTAATTGCCTCATTTGATTATTTTTTAACCTTTCCAAGATTTTTGAATTTATAAGAGGACGAAATTTAGTAAGGTGTTATTGTCAAAAAAAAAAAAAGAGTAAGGTGTTATTGAAATATTTATTGAGAAAAGAATTCGTATTTATGTAAACTTTGAAATTTTTCTTGTGATTTTTAAATTTTTTTTGGATAAGTACTGAATATTCCACATCCACGTCATATACAATGTGAATATTTGTGGGGTATAGCTGAATATTAAAAAAAAAAAAATAGTGGAGTTTCGGTTTCATATCTTCAATATATTATTCAAACTAGGTAACGAGATGAATAAAATTTAAAAAATAATAGATAATTATTTTGATATTCACTCGATTGTATAGAAACAAATAGGGAGAATTACAAAACTACACCATTTGAATTACATTTCACAAAACTACACTATTTCTAAAATATTTCATAAAATTATACATAAATACTCAAAATTAAATCCGAATAAATCTTATTGACACAATTATATCCCTTAATATTATACCATAAACACTAATTAACAAACCCAAATGAAAATATTTTAATTTTAATAATTTTTAAAAAGGTAAATTAAACTTTTAAAATTTTGAAAGAGTGTAAATATGTGAAAAAATTAAATTATGTGCAGTTTTATGAAGGAAAAGTTGAAAGTGTGTATTTTTGTGAATTCCTCAAACAAATATACGGATAGAAATGTACACCGTTGATATTTCTTCTTTCTTTTGCTTTTTCAAAAAAAATATAAATGGACAAAATAACTTAACTAAATAGATATACATTTGAATATAATTAAGTACGGTCGTATTTAAGTTTGTACACGAATCATCCGGACATGCATATATATATATAGTTATGTACACTCTAAGCCTATATCAAACATATAAACAAACCAATAATGTGGCCATTGCCTCTTACAAATGTCTTAACACCATTGTGTACTAATATTTAAAGTACTTTGTTGAAACTTAGTTTTCTAATTACTTATGTTAGGCCTCGATGATTTGTGTAAACACATATTATATCTTGCTTTGTAAACAGAAAGGTAAAAGAAGACACAGAGAATTTTGGTAACCCTGAAAAACCGAATTGGTCAAAAAAGGAGTCTGGCAAGGCAAACTATAATCTTTCACAGATTCTTGAATCCCTCTCTTTCTCTCTCAAGATCACACTTGATATTATCCAACAACATAAGAAAGAAAGCACATGATTCTCTGCTTTATATACAGAGATGTTGCTACAAAAGGAAAGCCGGTTTAACATTACCGTGAACCAAGTTTTAGGCCAGAACCGGTACTAAACCAATACCCAATCTCTTGCCCTTAACCATTTGACTAATCCAGTCCGGTTCATGCACGTGATGGGCTGATATTCATCACCAAAGCCCAACAACTTAGATGACGTCAACGCATGTTTGAATATTAAACTTATCGTTTTGGGTACTTGTGTACCGCCTAATTATATGGATTATTATTATTATTAATAATAACATATATCGAGTCTGTGTGTGTGTGAAAATATATTAAATAGTGATATTTCTATAATGGTGAAGTTTTGTAAAATGCAATTAAAATGATGTAGTTTTGTAATTCTCTTATACAAATATACTCCTAGCTAGCGTGCACATATGAAACAATGTACATCATAATTAATGAATAAAACGTATTAACTGTTAGTACTTGTTATAATATGATATAATATGATGAGAGGTTTGACTTTATAATGAACATCAAATTAAATGAACCCACTCTCCTCTTCCTTGAACGCAAAGGAAGTTTCTACGTTGGAAAACGCTGTCTCCAATTCACACATCTCTCTCTCTCTCTCTACATAAATATATTAACTCTATTATTATATGATCATTTACTTGTTCTCCATGGCCAAAACTAGACTCTTAACATATGTCTTAGGGCTTCTTCTATGTATATCTCTTCTCCTCTTTGTCTCTAAAGGCTTATTTATTATAAACCCTTTGCCTTCTCCGGTTATAATCTCGTCGTACAAATCGGGAAGAAGAGTTTTTGTGGTGAAGAAGTTTGAGTTTACACCGTTCTTGAAAGATCTTGACCGGGAAAATCATCGGAAAGTTTCGCCGCCGACGAGAGATTACGAGATAGACCAAAGATATGGAGTTGAGAAACGACTCGTCCCGTCTGGTCCAAACCCTTTGCACCATTAATTTGTTGTCACGGTCCATTTTAATTTACAATATTTTGTTTTAATCACATATATAGTAAATAAATATTTGTACTCAATTTATTTAGTTCATGGAGAAGTTTGTAATATTATGTATTGGGGAGTATATGTCGTGGGATATTTATTATTCTTTTTCATGTGAAGTTTATTTTTCATTTTTTAATGTAGTGAATTAAATGATTATTGTTATGGTCACGTGAAGCGTTGACTTTATAATTAGTTTCAATTTCCAGATTTTATGCAAACTTTGTTGACTTTTAAGAGAAGCTAAAAACAACGAAGAAATGAGCTCATGTGCTTCTTGTTCTCATTTTGACAACACAATCATGTTTATTTGTTTATGACATCATTAAAAGAAACATTTAACAGTTCATGTGGACCAAAAGAGCTGAAATACCCTTCAACCAAAATTTATATTCTCTCATACTCTTATATAATTTCAATTCCCTTTGACTTTCGTTCACCAAAACTTAAAACATTAAAAAATTTCAAAGGGCATATGAGCCTTTGACCGAAAAATAATATTTTTTTGTTACTTAAAAATAATTCAAAACGAAAATAATAGCATTTGACCAAAAATCAAAGGTATATGGGAATTTGACTTTCGGTCAAAGGAGATATGAGCCTTTGATCCAGTTCCGGTTATAACTCCGGTCTAATCATTATTTGGTTTTATCCTTAACCTCAAACAAATGTTACATTATTTGTGATCGTTAACTGTACGTTAAACTCTAAAAAAGTCAACCGTTAACGTTAAGTGACGTTTAGTGATAAAACGAATGTGTTTTAATCTTCACCTTAAATTAAAAGATAAATGTTAAAAATACTAAAAATCCCCAAATTCACAAAATATTCATTTTAGTTTACTGTAAAATTTTGAGCCGAAAATCCATTATGTGGGCCAGAGATTAGAACATCTAAAAGTATTAACCAACCAACCATAGTTCATGAACAACTTAGTCAATTAATATTAGGACTATAGATATGCTCTTGAGCTCGAACACTGGAGGGCAAAACTTAGAATTTAATTTTGGTTGATAAATGAACAAGTTTTTTTTTGTTTGGGGTTAAAAGTGTTTTGTTTAAAATGTCCTGGAAAACGTTTTAAAATCTGCAAAATTTACTAATGTTATAATTAGGAGGTCAAGATGATGCATGAGAGTATTTTATTTCAAATGAAAATTTGATACAGTATCCATTAAACCATCATTCTTTGTTTCCTTGAGTCATAAGTAATAGAACCCTAAGGAAACCCTAATTTGATAGACCAACTAATTACAAATAAGAGACGAAACAACAACAAACAAAAGAAAAGTGAAAAACTAGCACACGCAGAAACAAACTTTAAACTACTTCTTTAGATCCTTAATTATCGAATCGCCTTGGGTATAATTAGTCTTAGTCTTGTTCAGTCTTCCTGTTTCCTGAAATCAAAAATATTTAAAAACTGATATTAGTATAAATATACGCATACTAATTAATATCAGTTTTTCCAAGAGAAAAACGATCAGTAATATCACCTGGACAAGGAAGAAGTTAGGCAAACAAAACAAAAAAACAAACAGTACATAACATAACATAACATAGAGATATATTAATAAAAAAAAAAGCTACAATTGATGCAATCACCAACGCAACTTTCACCAAGAGTCATTCATATATCGTTAGACAGGTGTGCAATGTAGGAGCCAGTAAAGCTGGAATCAGCACAAGTCAAGTCCACAACGGGCAGTTCAACGGATTAAGTGCTTCTTACTTCACCATTGGCACCACTGAGACACACTACTTCGTCAAGCAGAGCGCAAGGATCGAGTATATCATTGAACGTACCAACGCACTCTGCTTGACGAAGTAATGTATCTCGGTGTTGCCAATCATGAAGTAAGAAGCACTTAATCCATTAAACTGACCGTTGTGGACTTGACTTGTGATGATTCCAGCTTTACTGGCTCCTACATTGCACACCCGTCTAACGATGTATGAACTGACTCTTGGTGAAAGTTGCGTTGGTGATTGCATCAATTGTAGCTTTTTATTACCAAAGACAAGACTCTTGATGAGCTCAACGACATGACCGAAGATTGTTAAGAGAGAGGAAATTAAAGAGATGAGCGATGATATGAATTAGTAAGAAAGTAAGACCTTAAATAGGAGAGGAGAAATGATGAAAGGAAATAAATATCTCTCTCGTTGTCAAAATTTCTACAAACGTTCTCTGTTTCGTAATAAGTGCTTATAAGACCAAAATGTATTATGTATCAGAGAGGCCATTAACACTAATTAAAGCAATGATGTATTATGGAGAGAAGAAGATGGTTTTGATGAGTATCAGAGAACATTTTGAGCCACGTCTACGTTCACAAAACAGACATCATTTGAGGTAATAATTGCTCAAGACTAAGCAACATTTATATACACAATATTATTGTTCTCAAGTTAAAAACAATTTAAAATAGTTTTCCAAATTAAAGAAATTTAAAAATTAATGCAAATAATTATAACAAAACATTATGGAGAAGAGAAAAAATTATAATTAACGTGAGAGATAGGATATATAATTAATTATATATATATATATATAATTATATATGAGGGATCATTAATTTTTGACATTAATTCCTTTTATGGTCTCTGATACATAATACATACAGAGAGTCTTCAGGATCCTTAAAAGCAACGAGCTATCGTCACTTATGATAATGAGCTGCGCAGATAAATTAAGAGGTGAACACATGCATATATACTATGTGGTATTGTATATTTGTATTGCATGCATTTCATTATCAACTATATATATATATATATATTTAACAAAAAAAAAAAACTATATATATATATATATATGAAGATTGAGAAGACAAAAAAAAAATATATATATGAAGATTGAGACCCATGCACGTCCTTCTCAAAAACTGTAAATATTAATTGAGAAATATTTAGTACCAAGACAGAGTAGAACCCTTTGTCAAATTTCCACAAACGTTTCTCTGTGTTCTTGAAAAATTTTCATACCAAAATGGTTGAGTTTTGCGTTATGACAAGTTTGAAAATTAAAAAAAATATATATATATAACGATTTAAATTGCGAAGAAACAATTTTTTATAATTATTAATCTAACTTTGTATTATGAAATAAACAAACTACAAAAAAAAACATCTCGAACTTAATGATATCACAAAAAATTAACCCTAATCAAAGTTTAATAACAGCAGCAAAAGAACCAGTAAGAGTACCAATATAAAGATGACCATCAAACTCATTAGCTTCACTAACCAAACTATTACCAAACTCATTCTTTAGAAAAATGGTCTGAACCACTTTCCCATCACCATCGATTTTAACAGCCGATGGGTTCGTAGGCATAACCACTTTGTTCACAACAGAAGCCACCCAATAGTTACCAGTAGAGCCTATTCTCCTAATGTTGTCTGGATTCGAGACAAGGCTTGTAAAGTCTTCTATAGTTCCAGCTTTGGTTCCTTTGATCCAATACCTTTTGATGTTACTTTTTATGAACTCACTAACCAACACGAACGAACCATCCGAGCTTACGGCACAACCAGCCGCACCACTTAGACCTTCCATTAATACTGTCACGGTTTTAGTCGCTGGATCGTATTTGTAAAGCTTTCCACTTGCATCTTTTAACCCTACCGCGATAAATACTTCTCTGCATTTTAAAATCAAAAATTAATTAATTAGTACACATGTTCAATAACATAGGATACATATATATATATATATATATATATATATATATATATTACCAATTTTATAATATTTTTTGTGACAATATAAAACAATGAAATTATTTGAATGTTGGTTTTGCTTAATTTGATTAAATATAAAACAATAAAAACTTGTAGCCTTCTTTATAAAAAAAAACAAACAAGAAACATGCATGTATCCTAATTTTAAACCCGAAAAAAAATATTGTAGACTAATATATAGTTTTTGTGTTTGATCACATACGAAAAAATAGCTAATATTATGTTTGTATTTTAATCACATACGAAAAATAACAAATTCATAAAGCACATGCATTCTCATGCTATAATATCTACCAATATCATGTCATGACTAGAGTTCATAATTATCATGATAACGAAGGTGCAATACTTATAAACAATATATATAACATATTATTACATATAAGAGAGATGGAAATAAACTTTACAGGGGGCTAAACTTTGAGCTGAAGGAAGTGAAGTAGACATCGCCTGTGGTGGGATCAACGTCAAGACCGTCGAGAAATTTGAAGGGCTTGCCGTCAACACTGTCGGCGAGCTTTGTGGCTAAACCACCGGCGGGAGAGATAACGTGAAGACCTAAAGGAGCATCGGCTACGTAAAGGTCTCCTGTTTTTGGGTTAAATGCTATACCGGCTGGTTTACCACACTTACCGGCTAAAGCGGTTCCTATTACTCCATTGCACCATGATGAATTCCTATAAATAAAAAACAATCAAACCATTTAAAAAAAGTTTTGAAATGTAAAAAAAAAAATTGTTATAAAAACTAATTAAAGACTACATAGCTAGGGGTGCATTTTTATAAAAAAAATACTATATATATAGGATTCTTGAAACTATAATAAAATCTAACAAATGTAATATTTAGATATTATTCAAAAATGAGAAAGTAGATTGAATAATTAACAAATTAATTAAAGGGCTGCAATTTCTTGCTATTTTGTTATTAATATTACAAAGTATAATAATTTCATGGCTGATATTTCATATTATTTTGTTATTAATATAGCAAAAATATAACACATTAATTATCACAAAGTTATGATTAAACTCTAATGCAAAGATCACTAATCAAAAGATGTGATCTTTAGAAGAAAAAAAAAGAAACTTACGAAGTTGTGGTGATTTGTGCAAAATCGACAAAACCATTCTCGGGTGTATACTTTAGGATTTTACCACCGGAGACACCGGTGTAAAAGCCTTTTCCGGTGGAGTCAAAAGCGAAAGATTCAGTACCTGATCTCTTCCCCGGCACCGGAAGTTTCTGAAAAGATGCATCGTCGGAGAAAACAGCCGACGATAAAGAAAGAACAAGAAGAGAAATCACAAAGACAGACCAAGTCATATTGTGTAGTACTTAATTAGTTATGTTTTTTTTTAATTAACGGTCTATAGAATCTTCTATTAGTACAATAATCTATTTATAGGTTTTATTTTCAATTAAAGAATAGAGATTTTTTTGACCTACAAAATGGAAAAGTTTGATTGTTTCCTTTTATAGATTCTTGGAAATTGGAGATATATATATATTTCTTTTTCTAGTGGAATTTTGGCAGATTTTGTGGAAAATAAAAGTTAAATAATTGCAATTAACATTAATTGTCGAATGTTAAAGTAATAAATCATAATAAATCAGCAATTTAACTGAATGTAAAGAAACAAATACACCCAGATTATGTTAGTTTATGGAAAAGTGAATAAGTATTTGGAAACTATTACATGAATATCAATAAATTGATATTTTGTGTATATAACTTAAATTACATCTTTGTTCTCACAAATTTTTCTGCGTGAAAAGGAAAATAATCTATATTTAAGAGGAATGTAATTTTTAGATACTTGAGAGCAAATATACATCACATTAATTTAGTGTCGTTTATAATTTTAATTGTTTCCTTATGTTAGATTATAAGTGTATGAAGGACAAGAATGATCAAAAATCTTTGTAGATTTACAATAACTAACTGAAATTAATTATAACAATTAATTTCCTACAGATTTATACAAAATACAGTAATACCATATAATTAAACGATGATGAAAACATTTTATTTTATATATAAAAACAAGCAATCATTCCCAATATACGGCATGTGTTACTTATTTTTCAACATACTATATATAAATATAAAGTCCATCATATAAAAAGATGTAAATGAGAAACAAATATATTAACAACACTTTATAAAAAAAAAACTCATTTAATTAAAGCTTAAGAACACCAGCAAAAGGACCGGTAAGTGTCCCAATATACAAACTACCATCAAACTCGTTGACTTCACTAAGCAAAGTATCTCCAAACTGTTCTTTAAGTGGTATTGTCTGAATCACTTGACCATCAGAGTTGACTTTGACCGCTGATGGATTCGTAGGCACAACAATCTTATTCACAACAGAAGCTACCCAAAAGTTACCACTAGAACCTATTCTTTTTATATTGTCAGGGTTCGATACAGAGTTTGTGAAGTCTTCGTAAGTGCCTGCTTTGGTTCCTTTGATCCAATATCTCTTGATGTTGCTCTTTGTGAACTGGCTAACCAAAACAAACGAACCGTCGTGGCTAACCGCGCATCCGGCTGAGCCACTTAGACCTTCTATTAGTACGGTCACGACTTTTGTTGATGGGTCGTATTTGAAGAGTTTCCCTGTGGCATCTTTTAGTCCTAATGCGATCAACACTTGGCTACATAACCAAATAAATAATAAACACACATGTTTAGTAGCATATAGTACTTTTAAAAGAAAAACTCTATTAGTGAGTCTTGAGATATTTGGAAAAATTGTAATAACTTTTACATAAAAAACATACTTTAGTATATGTAAGATATCTTACAAAAATAGTCATGGAGGTATATTATACATTTTTAATATTAGGATTTTTGTTTGAAATGAAATAATAATTGTCACCAGAAAGTGATTACAAAAAGGTTAAGTTAGAAACATATAGTTCTTGAAATTTCAAAAACTAAATTACAAACATTAAGATATTTCAAATTTCAGCAAAACAAGTTTATGTGTTTTTATTTTCTAAAGTTATATATGACCATAATTTGTTATTGTATTTTTTTCTAAAATAAATGATAATTAAAAGAATTAATGTATAATATATATATAGACTATGTAAAATTATGAAGAAAAAAGAGTTTACATTGGGGAGTAGCGTGAGCTAAAGGAAGTGAAGTAGACAACACCAGTGGTTGGATCAACGTCAAGACCATCAAGAAACTTGAATGGTTTTCCGTCAACGTTGTCGGTGATTTTCACGGCCAAACCACCGGCCGGAGAAACGACGTGAAGACCTAACGGTGCATCGGCTACGTAGAGATCACCGGTTTTCTCATTGAAGGCTATACCTGCCGGTCTACCACATCTTCCGGCTAATGCCGTTCCAATCACACCATCACACCATGAAGAGTTCCTGAATTTTAATATTCATACAACTAATTCAAAAACAAATAATTTTAAAGAAACAAACATGTTTGTGTTAGATTTACTACTTATTGTTTGTGTGTGTGTGTGTTTTGGTTATTTAAGAGTTTTGATTTAAAAATATTACTAAAAGAATCAAAATCAAAATAAAAAAATATCATCAAAAATTTAGGTTAAAAAAGTACTACAACGAGGAATTAATCAAAATAATAGTTTTTAATATTAGATTTGGTTTTACTACGTAGTAAACCTAATTTAACTTTGCACTTGTAAACACAAAATCTTTCAATGTCATTTTGGCTTAATTTATTTTTAGTATAAAACTAAAAAAGTGTATTTTGCCCTTTTTTATTTTGACATTTTTTCACGGGGATGGGTGTGTGTGAATGAGATTTTTGTTTAGTTGGGTTTGGTTACGACTTTTGATTTTAGTGAGAATATTACGACACATTGCTAACGTGCGTCGATAAGCACGATGAAATAAATAAAAATAGGTTGCGTCCAAAATTATAATTATAGATTCAATTATTCATTTTTTCCATCGTTAATTTGTGATCCACATGTAACGGGATTACACACGTGAACTTGTTATCATATTCTTTTTGTTCAATGGTTTTAAACATTTAATCATTTAACTATTTTGACCATTATAACTTAAAGGTTAAACATGAATTATCAACTAATTAATTTCATAATATTTACCATGCCTAAATATAAAGTGGGCAAAATAACTATTGCACACCCATGAATTATCAACGAATTTCTACTAATTTGTGTTATATATAAATACTAATTATGCTATATTTTTTCAGTTGGGGTTACATATATTTAGTAAGAAAAAAAAAGGAAACGATAAGGTTTCAACAAAAAAAAAGTTTCATAAATCAGTGATTACTAAGAAACGAGTCATGTGCTAATCACATTAGATTTCAATATCAACAAAACCAGAACCATAATCATCAAAAGTTTATGGTTTAATTTGATGATAAATAATAAACAAAATAAAAACTTACGAAGATTCTGTGATCTGAGCAAAATTGACATAACCGGTCTCGGGTGTATATTTAAGTATTTTACCACCGGAGACTCCGGTGTAAAACCCTTTTCCGGTGGAATCAAAGGCAAAAGCTTCAGGCCCTGACCTACTTTCCGGCACTGGAAGTTTCTGAAAAGACAATTCATCGGCGATAACCACCGATAAAAGAGAGATAATGAGAAGAAAAATCATGGGAAAATATGAAATCATTTTTTATGATATCGCTTTGTATTATTATTATTACAAGGCTTTGTGTTATGTGTAACGTATGTCTATATTTATAGGTTTTAATTTTTGTATATATATAGTTATTATGACGCTTTCTTATTATTTCGTAAATTAAAAGTTGATGGCGTGGCACACGTTACGGTCGGTTTGTATCATTGTATTATTAATTAAACAGGGGAGAAGATTACTTTCTCTCTGTGTTTGTGACAGATTTTGCACAAAGTATAAAAAGTCAAATAGTTGCAATACACGTAGGTACATATCTTCAATATCGGTGTAGACAAGTCAACACGTCATGTAAAGAGGCGTAGTGGAGATAGGCTTGTTAATATTATTATAAAATTGAATAAAAATATACAAGTGTAACAACTTTATTTTTGTTTATACTTTTTTTTTTTGTAACTTGTAAGTCAGTAGTCTATATCTGTTAAACTATACAATAATAAAATTACTATAGAAATCCAAAATTATGGTTCCGAAAAAACCATACTTTCTAAATATTGGACAACTAATGAATTGGTTACCTATAATTTGGACCATTTGGTAGCCACATTTCTTTTTTAGGTTTTCTAACAAAAATAGTTGGCGGGTGGGGTCCATAGAAAATGAAACGATTATGCTTCTCAATTTTAGTCTTAATTGTGGTCTTTAATTACAACAAAATCTTCTATAGTTTTCAAAGTAAATGTTTATATATGTGTTGTCACACACAATTATAAATATAATACCTAGCTGGTTAGGTTTAGAATTTAAGAAATACACGAATAATCAACCGATTATATGTTTCTTATTCGTGGAACTTCCACTAACTATATAGTACAATAATTTATGAACCTTGACTAAGATTTCGATTGATTATTAGAATAGTAATCTCTTACTTAAGGAAACATTAAGGTTCTAAATAGTTGTCATGGGAGGAATAAGTGGAAATGAGTTTAGAAGAAACTAATTAGTGAAATATTAAAGTTATAGAAACAAATTTCTACGTGGCTCAAATGTATTTTTTGTTAACAGACAATTATGTTCCTATCAATTTTTTTAAAAAGACATTTTGTTACACTCTTCAGAAACAGCTACAAAAGCTGATACTAGAGGCGTACATTGGTTTATCAAAATTCAAAAACAAATAAAACAATTATGAAGTCTTGAAAACATTACTCCATTGCTACAAAACTCACATTCAATAACAAGACTAATGAAATTATCCAAACATAAAATGTAGAAGCCAAAACTGTCTGAAATCAGTGAACAAAGACAAGACAAACCACTTCAAAGGTGAAAACAAAGGACAGACACACACACTATAGAGACAACATAAAAGGGTTATGAGATCTAGAACACAAGCTCATGTGGCTTCATTCCTTGTTTCAACGAAAACCTTGCGCCGAGGTAAGTCTTCAGCTCCGGAACTGCTTCAATGGCTTTGATCAAAGCCGTGTCCACGGCTTTCTGGTCATCTTTCTTGCCTTGTGGAAACTCCTTCTTCTCCTGCACAATCCAAAACACACAATGGTCAAGCATCATAACAAAATGTAGAGAAGCTTTTACTGTATATTTCTCTCTCTCAAGTACACCTCTTTCTCTGCCTCAAAGAACTCTCCGTCTCCCTTCTTGTTCTTCTTCTCAGCAACCTTTCCGAAGTACTTATCGTCGAATTTGTCAAGGCTTGTTCCAGAAATGTCAACCTTTGTCGAAGTGCCGATGACATATGCTTGGTTAACACGTCTCAAAGGAACACCATTGATCTTGAATGGTCCTGAAAATCGATAAAAAAAAAATTGAGAAATATGACAAAATTATCCAAAACAAAGCTACCAAAAGATAGCATAAAGATCACAACTTACCGGTCACAAGAAGCAAACCAGAAGGAAGCTGCTTAAGAAAGACAACTCTCTTTCCCTTGAACCTACCAGCAAGTATGATCAACACTGTCCCTGGTGTGATACTTGCTCTACAATACACATACAAGAATAATCAGATCATGTCGTATACATATACGTATAAACACTAATGTATAAGCAAAGAAGACAAGTTTGCACATCTAGCTATCAAAAACCATTCATAACGCAAAATAACTTCACAAACAGAAACAATTCCGACTAAAGATCCAACATTTTAAACATGGTAATGAATCTTATCACTGAATCTTCTACACTAACACCTAGACTAATAAAACACTGATGTATAAGCAAAGAAGACAAGTTTACACATTTAGCTATCAAAAACCATTCATAAGCGCAAAATAACTTCAAAAACATAAACAAATACGACCAAAGATCCAACATTTTAAACATGGTAACGTCTCTAATCACAGAATCTTCGAAACTAAACACTTGAGACTAATCACACCACACCAAAGACACCAAAGAGAGAATCTATTATTATTACCTGAGCTTGGTGGGTCTTGGCTTGCGTCTGTTAGCGAGCGGTTTCTTAACGTCTTCCGCAGGATAAAACTTCGGTGGCTTCTCCGCCGTGGAATCGGTCTTCGATTTCGCGTCGTGGCGCGGGAAAACGCCGCCGTTTTTGGCTTTGATAGCCCATAAGCCTCTCTTGTGATACATCTGAGATCTGGAGAATTTGCCAACGCCTCTGATCAGATCAGGGTTTCTGCTTACCTTAGGAGTTCTCTGTTTCGCCGTCATCGTTTGGTTTTCTCTTTTGTGGCGCTGAGAATTTTTTTTCCCGGAGGAGAAGAGAGAGTGACGATAGATTTTAGGAAATGGAAGATAAAAGAAAACCCTAAACTATAATGGGCCTTATATGGGCTTTTAATTGTGGACTCAAATGATTTTCATTTTAGAAAAAAAATATTATTATTTGTTGGAGAAGGGAAAAACTAAAAATTTGTATTTACTAAACTATATTTTGTAGTTTTTAACCAATTTTTTTTTTTTTTGTCGATAGTGTAATGATTAAATTCAAACATAAAATAAGTGTATGGTTATTATGTATATTAAATACCTGTTTTTCTTAATTATTTGTTGTTTTTTCTTGTCTCGAACAATATTATACAAACATCACATGCTTTCGGCTCCGAAAATATGATGTTTGGTCTAGTTTCAAATGTGCAATCCCAAAATTGTAGTAATATTTATGTTTTTTTGCTTATGCATTGATATGCATGCACTGGTTATTAGGATTTTATGTCTAATAATTTGTGTTGTATTCGTTAGTTTCCAATAAACATAGCTTTTACTAATTTTCATTGAGAATTTGACTCAAATAAAAGACCACAATTGGTGACTAAAACTTTCGAATAAGGCCTATTAAACCCTCTCTCCGCAACCACGGCTCTCTTATCTCCAATCACCTTAGCCACTCTGTTCAAATCTCAACCGTTAAGATCTCAAATAAACAACAACCCAAATCCAACGGTCGATATTCAATTACCTGAAATAAGGAGATCCATTGTTATCCTTCACACTCTTGACTTTTCTCATCTTCTCCACAACTTCCATCCCTTCCAAAACTTGACCAATCACAAGCACCGATTCCTCTAGCTCCGGCGATTCCGCCGCCGTTATAACAAACTCCGTTCCGTTATGCTCCGGCGTCGTTACCTCCTCTTCCTTCATCTCCAGCTTCCCGTTCCTCGCCACCAGCTTCGATTTCGGCTCCGGTTTTAACGGATCTCTCACGACGATCCCGACGCTTCCCGCCTTGACTCCTCTGCGTCTCTCTTTCTCCCATTCTTCGATCAGATTCTGGAGACTCACCGTCGTCGCCGCGGCGGATCTCTCGGCGTCGACGCCGTAAGATCTGATCCCGCCGTGTTGGACGTAGCCAGGCATGATTTTGACGAATTCTTTTCTCCGGTAACTGATTCCGGCTCTTCCGGTCACGAAGCTGGTGAATCTAGATGTTCCCGCCGGCACATCTTCGCCGTATAAACCGATTATTATCCGTCCGATTTGTTCTCCGTCGATAGATACGTCGAGAAACGCTTTCGTAGTTGAAACCTAAATCACAAAAAAAAGAGATCTTATCTTAAACAAAGGCCCAAATTAGGCCCAATAAGAAACACATGACTATTTATTTGATTTTTTAACTCTGTTTTCGAAATTTGTTGGAGTATCAGTGATGATTGTGTCTGCTTGTGCTTTAGAGATATCGAACAATGGTGTTAGTGTAGATTGAGAGCCGAGGAGAAGAAGCAGAGAGGATTTGTTTAGATTCCGGCGAGATAGCAACGGTGATGATGATCCTACGGTGGTTGTTTGGCTCTGTTGCGGTGGCTCGATTGGCGAAGGAAAGAAGCTGCCGGAGAGTTTTGCATTGTGTAGCAACATTGTCTTCATTTTTATTTGGGTCTACTTTGTTGGTTTTGTGATTTTTTTGGCGGATGATAAAAAGATATATAATTAGTAGATTTTCGTGGATAAGGAATCGAAAGTAAGCCATATATACAATATGTAACATTATTATTAAACCAAAAAAAAAGAAGAGGAATTCACAAAATTAGACCCTTTTAACCCTTCTTTCTCAAAATTACACATAATTTAATTTTTTACATATTTACACATTTTCAAAATTTTAAAAATTTGATTACCCTTTTAAAAATTACCAAAATTAAAATCTTTTTATTTGAATTCGCTAATTAGTGTTTAGGGTATAGTACTAAGGAGTAAGATTGTGTGAGTAGAATGTATTTAAATTTAATTTTGAGTGTTTATATATAAATTTGTGAAATATTTTTGAAACGGCGTACTTTTGTAAAATGTAATTCAAATGGTGTAGTTTTGTAATTCTTCAAAAAAAATGTAACATCATCATCATCGTATGTTTACTTAAGTATGTTCAATAACCAACAAGATAAAGCCCACAAAACATAAAAAAAGAAAAGTCAGAAAATTTGGGCTTTTGGTCCAATAGGATTCAAACTTAAGACTAACCTAGTTATTAATTAGTTTAAGAACATGATTATACTTCAAGATTTTTTTTTTTTCTCAAAAAAAATTAATAATCAGATTAATCGCGGATCATGTGTCAATGGGCCCCACGAAAAATCTAATAATTGGTTCTTAAAAAAGTATTTTAAATAATAATACTTAAAATTATTGTGGGTCCACGAGTTAAGGACCACCGTTTGGACCCTATAATCATGGTGTAATGTCTCTATTCTAACTACAATTAATATGTGGGAGAAAAAACTTAACAAGCAAACAAACGAAGTTAGTAATACAAATTTTTGTTTATTCAAAAAATGTATAATTCTTCAGTTTGATAACTAGTGTCCACTCTAATTATATATAGACTAGTTATATAAAAATACATAAATTTTTTATTATGTATAATTGTCCCTCTAAAGATAAATAATATGTGGTCCAAGCCCATTGTTTTTAGTCTTCAATATTGGATCAAATTGTATAAGTTAGTGGTTTCTTCAATATACCCAAACGATTACCTCCTTCCTCGAATTTTCAATATTTGTCTTTTCTTATTTCTTATTTATTTTCTTGTTATTATATGATTGTATTGCTAATTATTTATTAGTGTGTGTGTTTTTTGTTAAAGCAATTATTATATTGTTTATAATTTATAATTTAGTACTAGGATTTAACCCGTGGTACACCACGGATTTATGTTTTTTACAAATAGTTTTATATATATACAGTTAATTTAGAAGTTTGTAATATTTTTTCTGTTTTTGTAAAATAAATAAAAATATTCAGAATTTCTAAAGAGTATTTTGTTCTTTTATTGTTTATGCAAATAATATAGTTTTATATATATACAGTTAATTTAAATAATTTTTTAGAACTAAATTAAACTACTCTAACTACCCAAAAATTATTTAAAATAATAATTATTATAATTATATTTGAAGTACATAATTGGAACCAAACTGAAATTAAAGAATCGAAACCGTTCCAAAAATAAATAACCCGAACGAATTAAGAAATTTACTACCTGAAAACCCAGAGTCAAAACAAATTTCTAGATTTGAACCCGAATTACCCGAAATTTGTTTATGATAAAGTTTAATCATTATTTTCAAACTTCTTGTCATTTATCTAGAATTTTTTCAGAAATCGAACCCGTTAATAAATAATTGTTTTTTATTGTTTGATATTTTTAACAAAAAATTGTTTCAACTCGTTTTTAAATTCTTAATAATATTAATTAAACATGTTTTGATTTAAATAAAATTTTAATGGTAGTTTTTATAAAAAAACTATGTAATAATGTATTTATGTGAATTACATATTTTTATTTTGTTTTTCAAATATTTTTTACATAATTTCTTTAATATTTTTTATTTATTTTTGGAGAGGATTGTAATATTTCCTTATTTGGTTTTTCGTAATTAAATGTTCAAAAATATTTTCTTTTATGCTCAATGGCATAATGTATAAATAAGTGTGATTTTTTGGACATGTTCAAATTAGTACTTCAAAAATAATATATAGATGTTGTTAGAAAAGTCTCGCACTCCATCTTTTACGGTTGATTTTCAAGTCATCACACATACCCATTTTTTATGTACATTATTAATTACAAGTTAGTTTTTTTTCCCAAACTCGTGAGACGCGAGGTTATGAGCTATGATTTTAGACAAATTTTAACCACAATCATCAATATTTTCGTATGATCGAATTATTTGTTTGAAAAATATTTTAATAGAAAGTAATATAATAAAAACTTTTGTATCACAATTAGTTTTTGTTAAACAAGAAATTTCGGACAAATCCCTAATATATCTATGATGTTTTTCATAATTATGATGTTAACCTCAGATATTTATCGAATCTATGGTCATGAAATTAAAACCCCTAAATATTGTCATGAATGGTATTAGGAAATATTAAATTACAAACTGGAAGAGCAAAAGTGTGTAGCATATTACATATATGTGACATAATGGTACATATATATTGGATATTCCTATGATCTCTGCGTCCAAAATCTAGTGATATCTTAAGTCCATAAAATACAAAACCTAACTAAAAGATTATTGGCGGGACAAAATAAAATACTGGTTTTTATGAATGATGTAATCATTAAAAATAATTTTTAATTTGAGAAGATACGTATACACATGAACCTCCATCTCAACTTCCATAAATTATAAAACGTTTTAAGTAGGCCTGGGCATACGGGTATTCGGTTCGGGTCCAGGTTCGGATCCTAACGGGTACAGGTTCCAACGGGTATACATAAATTGGACCCATTTAAGTACCTGTAATTTTCGGATCGGGTACATGTTCGGGTCCTATCGGTACAGGTTCGGGTCCAGGTTCTACCCAAAATACCCGAATTTTTACAGGTTTCTTTCGGGTACAGGTTCGGGTACAGGTTCGGGTACAGGTTTCGGGTACATGTTTCGGGTATTTTTACCCAAAATTGTAAAAAACCTGAACTTAAAAAGATTGTCTAATTGTGTTTATCCAAAAACAAAAACCAAAGTGAACATCAAATTCAAAATGCAAAGTTCAAACTCAAAGTTACAAAATATGAAATGTCTTGTATTCTTGAGTCTTGTTTTTTGGAAGTTGGAACCATGAAGCTTCAAGTCTTACCTTATTGTGGGTGCACCGAATGGAATACAGACTCAAATTCTACAAGCAAAAAGACTAATGTTAAATATTTAGCACAACTAAAAATCAAACATAACATGAAGAACACAAAAGTTTACCTCTCATGCTCATCTTGTAACTCGAAATCTGCCAACATTTGTTCTTTTCTTATAATTCCTTTCTCATTCATTTTAATCTCACACTTTAGCCATTACTCCAAACACATAAGAACTTCAACCATATAGTGTGTCAAACAACTTCTAGATGAGTTTAAAAGCCTACCACTAGTGCTAAAGGCAGATTCTGAAGCTACGGAAGACACTTGCATTGCAAGAATATCTTTAGCTATTAATGAAAGAATTGGATACTTAGCACTGTTTAGCTTCCACCAAGAAAGAACATCATATTCTAAACCATTAGGGACACTTGCAATCTTTACACACTCATTCAAGTAACATGTTCTATTCGGGTCCAATTCGGGTACAGGTTCTTACCCGGACCCGAACCTGTACCCACGGGTATGGTCAAAACATACCCAACAGGTTCCACCTCTAACTTCGGTTCGGGTCCATGTTCGGGTCTTACAGGTTCGGGTCTTACAGGTTCGGGTCCAGGTTCGGGTCTACAGGTTCATGTTAATATGCCCAAGCCTAGTTTTAAGTAAAGTAAAACTTTTATAAAATAAGTTAAATAACAATTCAAAAACACACGTGGTAAACACTTGAAAAACGACGCCGTTAGGTACACATAAGCTACGTACGCATCAAATATAAAAAGCCCTCTCCACACATTCCTCAAATTTCTCACTTGGCAAGTGAAAACAAACAAAACTCTCTTCTTCTCTCTATATATTCTTCATCTCAAAATACTAAAAAACAAATCATTTTTTTATATAAGAATATATCAATTCCGCCATTTTGGAATATTTATACATATATGAAAAAGAAAAGTAGAGTTTCAAGTAAGAACAAGATGTCGATAAGACGTATCTATCGATGTATTAACGTTCTTATCAAAAGATCATCTTCTACTTTCTTTGAATAAGATCCATCACAATATAAAAACTTAAAACTAAAACTCTTTCTCTCTCTCTCTTACCCTCTTTAGTTTTTATTATTACAAATTTACAATCAAGAAAATCAAGAATCAAGAATGGTACGGACGCCATGTTGCAAAGGACAAGGGTTAAAGAAAGGAGCATGGACAGAAGAAGAAGACCAAAAGCTCATTGTCTATGTTCAACTTCACGGTGAAGGAGGTTGGCGAACACTTCCCGACAAAGCTGGTAATACATTTCTTGTTTTCTTCTTAATAATTTATTTCCCCCCCAAAATTTGGAATTTAATTTAATTATTTCAATTTATTTGATGATCATTATAGGACTTAAAAGATGTGGCAAAAGTTGTAGATTGAGATGGGCAAATTATCTTAGACCTGATATTAAACGTGGAGAGTTTACTCGAGAGGAAGAAGATTCCATCATTGAGTTACATGCCATACATGGCAACAAGTAAGATTTAACTATATAAGTCTATAACTAATGTCCATTAATTACTTTGTAAGAGAAAACAAACAAGGATGTAAACAATTAAATATTATACGTAAAACCACTAACTATCTACAAATATTTTCTGTGTTATTTATAAAACCACTAAAAAATTAGCCATTGAGTAATAGCAATAGTTTTTTATGTAGCTTGTTGTGACCTTTAAACATATTTTGTGGGTAGATGTATTATTTTAAGTAGTGGTTGCATTTATTTTTTATATATGAAAACTTAAATTAAGTCTATATATTTTATCAAATATATAATATTAATACAATAAGCAAATAATTTTTCCACAATTTTAAAAGAACAATAAAAAAATGTATATTTATGATCAAGAAATGTGTAGACTATATTCTATATATAGTACATAAAATAATACAACTCCCTTTAGTAACCTTTCAAAACATGTGTTCTTAACTAATAATTAATGTTTTGTTAATTAGATGGTCTGCCATAGCTCGTAAGCTACAAGGAAGAACAGACAATGAGATCAAGAACCATTACAACACTCACATCAAGAAACATCTATTCAAGAAAGGTATCGATCCATTCACACACAAATCACTTCTCACAAGTGGTGACAATAAATCACCTAACCATCCTAAGTCACTAGGAGATGATCATCAAAAGTCAAGCAATGATAAGTCACAAGTACCATCATCATCATCGGCTAGGTTCTTGAACATAGTAGCAAACACATTTGGTAAGAGATTAAGTAACCATTGTGTTCTGTCTGATATTATTATAAGTGGTGGCCCACTTTCTAGTCAAACTACTATTACTACAAGTGTTTCTAAATGTGGAAAGTCAACGTGTTCCCCTTCGAATCTACTCATAAACCAAAACATGATGAATCTTGATGCAACATCTTTGTCTTCTTCCACGTTCTCTAACGACACATCCGAGCCATCATCAATGTACGACAATATTTTCGATGACATTGATGATATCAAGGGCTTTTCGTCGAGGTTTTTAAGTGATGTTGTATCTCATGATCATGAGTCTTGTTTAGAGAACACTTTGTTCATGAGGGAACTTCCTATGATTATTCAAGAGGAAACGGCGTCGTTTCTTTATTTAAGCCACGCGAGTCACGTGACGCCTATCGATAAATTAGTTGATTACTCAATTGAAGAAATTGAAAATTATTTTGGTTAAGAAATTGTCAACGAAGTCGCCATGGAGAATATTCGACTTTTTATGATAATGATGAAAATTTTGGCAACTACATCAATTAGATTTTGATTGTGATGCGTGCGCGCGTGTGTGTGTGTGTTTTAGTTTGTGTGACGGCTTTCTTGTGTATTTTTGATGTTGTTTTGTTTTTGTAAGAAACTAAATATTTGTAAAAGTTATGAATAATGTAAATTAATTGTTTGGTTTAGTGTATATTATATGTATAACGTTTACATTTTATCCTTTAACAAAAAAAAACGTTTACATTTTATTTTTGGTTGCACAAATAAACGTTAGTATTGGTGTGACGACTCATGAGTGGACAAGTCAACTAACGATTAATGTTTTGTATTAATCAAGTGCTTGTGGTTTAATAGTTTTTATTTGGTAAAATTAAAAACAATCTTCTACCTCACACAAAATTAAAAAAAATCTTTGATTTTTCTACCATGACGTATATGAAATTCCAAATAAAGATACGTATAATGGACTCAAGATTTGCATAATTATTTATTTCTCAAGAGTCAAATAGCATTCAACATTGGCTCTTTTCCACTTGACAATTTATGGGCTTATATTAAAGTTGGTTTTAATTAATAATAATAGTATGCTGTTTGACAAAAAATAATAATAATACTAATCATTAGTATGCTTAATTCCACTTCTCCTTCAAACTCGAACATAATAATCATTAATCAATCATAATAAAATACTATATACTAGGATTTAACCCGTGGTATACCACATATTTATGTTTTCTTTAAAGTTTATATATTTTTATATTTAATTTAGAATTTTGTGTAAATTTTTTTTATAGAATATTATAGATATATTTAAAATATGTAATATTAGAATAACATATTATTATTACTTTAAGTTTTTTGTGTTTTTTTAGAAACGACCCGTTAATAAATATATATATATATATATATTTTAATCACTAAATCTTTTTTGTTAGTGAAACCAAGTTAAAATATAAAAAATATGAAATTAGTTTAAAAATTTTAAACTAAATCTTTATACACTAAATAGCGAAATCAAATAAAAAAATTGTAATCTAAAGTAAAATTAAATATTAGTTAAACTTGTTTTGAAATTTTGAGTTATTTTTGTTAAAACAAGAGAAATTCACAAAACTACACCCTTTCAACCCTTCATTCACAAAACTACACCTAATTCAATATTTTCACAAATTTACACCCTTTCAAAATTTTAAAAGCTTGATTTATCCTTTTAAAAATTACCAAAATTAAAATCTTTTTATTTGGGTTCGCTAATTAGTGTTTAGGGTATAGTATTAAGGGGGTAGGATTGTTTGGGTAGGGTTTATTTGGATTTAATTTTGAGTGTTTAGGTGTAGTTTTGTGAAGTATTTTTGAAATGGTGTAGTTTTGTGAAATGTAATTCAAATGGTGTAGTTTTGTGATTCTCCCTTCAAACAATCTATTTTTTTGTTAAAAACCTTTTCTAATGGTTTTGTGATGTTAAATAAATTTTTAATGATATTTTTGTTCTAAAAACTATGTAATAATGTATATAAGTGAATTACATATTTTCTTATTTGATTTTCCCAATTATTTTTACATAAATTTTTTTAATAATTGAATCCTATATTTGGAAAATTTTAATGTTTCTTTATATTATTTTTACAATTAAATAGATATTTCCTTTTATGCATAATGGTACAATGTGTAATTTTGAGTGATTTTTTGGACACAGTCCACATTATGTCTGTAGATTGTTTTCATTTTCGGGAGATCTGTAAACAAATTAGTTAGGAGAATCGGAATAGATACAAATTGGCCAAAAATTTGTCAAAATGTTATTTCAAGAGTTATATTTCTAACAAGATCTTTAGTTTTCTTTGTTCTTTTCTAAGTTAACACTAAAATGGCCCAAATATTACTTTTGCTTCTTGCTTACATATCATAGTTATGTTGATACCATAAATCAAAGATCTTTTATCTTGTTATAAATTAAGATGGATACAAACAATAACAACATTACATAGTAAAAAAAAAACAGAGCAAAAAACAGAGCATCCTCTGTTTCTCACCAAATATATCAAAAGTACAACAACATCAACAACAACAAAACTCAAAACCAAAACTCATATTTCATTCATCATGTTGAAGCAAGCCAGTATCTTTAAACTTCTCTTGAACCAACCCATCGATACGAGCCGCCATCTCCGGAGTCAAATAATTAGCCCAATCTCCTACTTTCCCTTTCCTAAAATACGCGCTGTTCGCGTAAACCGCAGGCCTATCTTCCCTCTCTTTATCTCCTTTGTTAGCTTCGAGATTCTTCAACGTCTCGAAGCTACAAAGCTTCACAACTTTCTCAGCAACGCCTTCCTCTTCTTCCTCATCACTAAACCCATACCCCATAAACTCAGCTAATCTCTTAACAAAAGGCAACGGATTCGCTCTCATCGTCTCGTACCTCAAGAACAAGATCCTATCTTTATCCTCTTGGTAAGCTTTCCAATACCCCAAAACATGATCAAGATAAGGACCATACACTGATAAGCCTTTACAAAACATATCAAAAGCTTCCTCAAGAGAAGCTAATTGGCCTTCTTGTGACTTCTCCTTGTGAAGGAAAGTCCACATTGAGATGAAAGTGTCTTTTGGGTCTCTCCAGATATAAACCATTTTGCAGCCAGAGTCCAAAATCGAACCGGGTAATGCCCGGTTCGGTATATGGGTCGAGAAAAGCTGGTTCTTTGTGTCCTGTAACACGTCTACGGTCGGGTAAAACGCGAAATCGATCTCGACGTAAGGCACGAACTCGTGTGGGTTTCGTTTGAGGAGCGGGTTAGTTGATTCGTCGACGAATCTAGACCGGTTTACGATGGCAAAGGTTAGAGCTTTGAGCCAGGTCGTGCCGGTTTTAGGGTAGCTGCAGACGAGGAAATCGGTGGGTCTTGCTTTGAAATGGTCGTTGGCGTGAAGGAGACCTTCGAGGAGACATTGTTGCCACCAGTGACCTTTGTATTGTGTTAAGATCTCGCTTGGTCTCCATCCTTTGCTCTTTGGAAGCTCTGCGATGAAAGTTTCGTACTTTTTCTGGGTTTTCTCGAATTCGGATTCGATTTGGGTCGGGTTTGGTTTGGGAGATTCGGATCCGTTTTGGGTCGGGTTTGATTCCATTGTTGATTAAAGAAAGCTATTGTAGAGTTGTGGAAGATGAATTGAGATTTGTTGAGAGAGGAGAAAAGGGGGTTTTATAACAGAAGAGAGGAGAAACTTAGGTAGGTGACGATCAACTTTTTTTATTTATTTATCGGTGGCATATTGAAAACGATTAATTAAAGAATGTGTATTAGAGAACTATATTTTAAATTTTTTGTGTATTAGTTTTGGTTTAACAATATTATATATGATGATTAATTAGAATTAATTAGAATTAATTGTAAATGATTATGAATTTTAGTACTTTTTTTAGTGACAATTGAATCTACAAAATGTAGAAAATTTCCGATAACTTTTACATCTAATAATTTGAAAGAAAGTTTCATTGTTTAGAATTATTTTGTTTGCTAATAGGGTGTAATTATAAAAGCAAATTAAGATGTTGTATGTTAAATTGTTAATTTATTATATGAGGAGAGAAGAAGTAGTTGTTGTTGTTGTTGTGCTAAAAAGATCACGTTTAAGAAATGGAAGTTTTATAGGTAAGAAAAAGAGAGATGCTTTGGTTGATTGGTCTCTTCCAATAATTGAGTTCGGTCCATATTTTATCACTTTGTTCGCTGCTGAATTTTCTATGCAGACTCTAACCCATTCTACAGTTTATTTACTATATATAAACATTTTTATATGATCGAAATAAAAATATTCGTTTCATTTCTTTTTTTGTCAAATTTTTTTGTTTCATTTAATAGGAAAGATCAACAAAAAAATATATGTAACTAGATGAAACTTTATTCATTGAATTTTCTATACCAAATCCAGTACAATATTTTTAAGACTAGTTACTTGGATGTGGTAATAAAATGAAAATACAAACAAAACCTAAAGAGTAAACATATATTTTTACGGGAGAATTACAAAACTACATTATTTGAATTATATTTCAAAATAACTTCACCAAACTACACTTAAACACTAAAAATTAAACTTTTTTTTTTTGACATCAAAAACCATCATATTAATATTAAGCCATCGGAAAAAGGCTTTCTTCTAGAGAAAGCCACTCTGGAGCCGATGAGCTTACATGAGAAAACAAAAGACCACGGGTTCTTGCTTTTTTTGCAAGAAAATCAGCCCGGGTATTAGTACAACGAGGATTAAAATGAATACTAAACAAAGAAAAAGATTTTTTAAGATTGAAAAAATTCTCAAGTTCTGATGCGAAAGCAGGCCATCCTGACGGATTGGAGATCATCGTGATCAGGTCTTGACAGTCGGTAGCAAATCTTGAAATAGGACAATCTTCATTCTTCATGCAATCCATTGCCCAAATTAGAGCGGCCAACTCAGTATGGAGAGGAGATAAACATCTTCTTATAGACATCATTCCAATCTTATTGGACGTGGTCGAGGAGGAGACGATCCAACCTATGCCACTACGCGGGTCTGAGCCGATCCAAGATCCATCAAATTGACATTCCGGGATGGAAACAAACTCGGAGTTATCTAGAGAAGAAAGAGTAAAGGGGGTAACATTCTCTTCTTCGGTTCCTCCTTGAGAATTTGCTTGTCTCCATGAGTTTTCTTCTAGAACGGCGTGGTCTACTATATCTTGAGGGACATCCGTCTTGTTACTAAAGACAAAGTTATTTCTATCTTTCCAAATAAACCACAAGATCCAAGGGAAAACTCTTAAGACATCATAATCAATTCCACACTTTTCCGCCTTCCAAAACAGGAATTCAAAATTATGGAACACCGAGAATTTCGGGAATATCGCCGGTGAGGAGGGGATAGGGGATAAAGCCCAAACTTGACGAGCCGGGGGACATTCAAACAAAGTATGGTTAATAGATTCTTCATCCGCTCCACAGCGCGGGCACCCTTTGTCCCTCCCAATATGGCGGGAATAAAGTCTATGGCATGTTGCCAGATTTCCGGAAATGCATTGCCAAAGAAAATGTTTTAACTTACGAGAAGTTTTTAGTTTCCAAACATGTGCCAAAAGTGTGTTAGCACTCGGTCCCTGAAAAGGGTGAACACATATCTGACGAGAGAGGTCCCTCGCGGCCCGATAACCGGATTTTACTGTGTAGTTACCGGATTTGGTAAACGACCAGCTAAAACCGTCTCTCGAGAAAGAGCGACTCGGCCGAATCCCTAGGATAAGGGGAATATCGGTTGGGTCAAAAAGCTCATGTAATTAGTCTACCTTCCTTTGTTTCGTTAATGGGTCGATTAAATCCATAACATTAAGGAAGGGATCGCGCACGGCATTTGTGCCCCTGGGGGGTCTAGCCGGAATGTCAGGAACCCAAGGTTCGTTCCAAACAAAGGTATTTAGTCCTGAGCCTATAGTCTTACGGAGTCCTGAAACTAAGAGCGGCTTTGCCGCCATAATACTCCTCCAAGCATAAGAGGGCCTATTGGATCTATCTATTTTGAGCGGGTGACTGTACTTGAAGTAGCGCCCTCTCAAAACACGACTCAATAGGGAGTCAGGGAACATAATCAGTCTCCAAAGTTGCTTCGCAAGTAAAGCAAGGTTGAACTCCTCAAAGGTCCTAAAACCTAGGCCTCCTTCGTCTAGATGGGCGCACGCCTTATCCCAAGAGATCCAATGAATCCCTATACTATCGGCTTTCGAGCTCCACCAGAATCTAGAAATTGCACTACACAATTTCTGAATCAAAACTTTCGGGAGGAGAAAACAAGACATCACATATGTCGGGAGAGCTTGGGCAACTGATTTTATAAGAATCTCTTTCCCTCCTTTGGAAAGGAATTTTGATGACCATGAGTTAACCCTTTGACTCAACCGATCTTGGATAAAGGCAAAAACTTGGGCTTTTGATCCTTGTAAACTTTCGGGGAGCCCCAGGTAAGTACCCATCCCTCCTTCTTGAGAAATACCCAGATTATGCTTGATAACATTTCTCAGTTCCGATGGGACATCTGCCCCAAACATTACTGATGACTTAGCAAAATTAATAAGTTGGCCAGCAGCCTCGCCATATGTGCGGATAATCTTCATAATTTCATCGCATTGATCAACAGATGTTCTACAAAAGAACAAGCTATCATCTGCAAAAAGGAGATGAGAGATCGGGGGGCTCGCGAGGGAGATTTGCATCCCCTGAATCCTACCAAACCACTCTGCATCTTGTAGTTGGGCAACAAGGGCTTCAGTGCATAATATAAACAAGTAAGGAGAAAGTGGATCTCCTTGTCTAATACCTCTCGACGGTTTTATGAGTCCTTTCGGTTCTCCATTAATCAGGACCGGGTATGTTACGGAGGTAATACATTCCATAATCCATCCTACCCATCGAGGGTCGAATCCCAACTTAATCAGTAGTGCTCTCATAAAATCCCATTCCACTCTATCATATGCTTTGCTCATATCTGTCTTTATCGCCATATACTTTTTCCGGCACGAGGGATTGGAGCGGAGCGCATGGAAGTTCTCTTGCGCTATCAAAATATTGTCTGTAATAAGTCGACCAGCAACAAAGGCTGATTGCGTCTCAGAAATCAATTCTGGAAGAAACTTTTTAAGGCGAAGGCTAAGAACCTTTGATATCACCTTGTAGCAAACATTACAAAGACTTATCGTTCTAAATTCAGCCATCTCCCTCGGTCTATCCTTTTTAGGTATAAGACAAATGTTTGTAGCATTAATCTTTCCATCTAAGGAGCTTGTCGTAAAAAATAACTTGACCATGTTGAAAAGATCAGATCCTATTATGTCCCAAAAACGTTGGAAGAATAAAGCCGTCATCCCATCAGGTCCTGGAGACTTTTCTGGGCTCATCGAAAAAAGCGCTATCCTAACTTCCTCCATGGAGATCTCACTCATCAGAGATTCATTCATCGCATTGGTAACTTTCCGTGGGATAGACTCAAGAGATCTTGTAAAATCTCGAGGATTCGAAGCGGTGAAAAGATTATCAAAATAGTCAGTCGCGAGGGTCACAATATCTTCTTCACAGTCGACCCATTCTCCGTTACGCCCTACCAAGCCAATAATTTTGTTTTTTGCTCTTCTTTGTTTGGTGGAGGCATGGAAAAATTTTGTATTCCTATCACCCTCTTTCAACCACAAGGCCCTGCTCTTTTGTTTCCAAAAAAGTTCTTCCTCTCTATATGCTTCACAAAGATTCCATTTTATTTTGAGGAGATTTTCTATGGAGATGTTCTCATCTTCATGAGCCTTATCTAACTTTGTTTGGAGTTCTTCAATAAGTATCTCAGAGTTGGATTTTAACCCTCTTTTCCAAGATGACAATGCTTGGCGGCAATTGTTTATCTTATTAGAAAAAAGGTCTGGTGTACGTCGAGAGATTTTGCTCCATCCTTCAGTTATAGCTTCTTTTAAGCCTTCTTTCCCGAGCCATCTCTTATCAAACATAAAACTCTTGCGATATCTTTTTGTGTTTGCTTTTATTGACGTAATTATGGGTCTATGATCAGAGCCCCATAGTTTTAAATACTCCACATTAGTGTGGGAAAACAGATTAAACCATTCCTCATTCCCCATAGATCTATCTAATCGACACTTGACAAGGTCGTGACGACGTCTTCCAACCCAAGAGAATTGGTTCCCCTGATGAGGAAAATCTGACATGCCACAGTCGTGAATCATGGTTCTAAATGTGAGAAAAGATGCATCAGATCTGCGTTTACCGCCTCGTTTCTCGTGGTTTCCTGTAATTTCATTAAAATCGCCTGTTATAAGCCATGCTCATGAACGGGTGGTACCCATCCTTGTTAAACGTTCCCATACATAAGCTCGGTACTTAACGACCGGATACTAAAAATTAAATTCAAATAAACTCTACCCACATAATCCTACCCCTTAATATTATACTGATAGTATATCCAGTAATACTAAGATATACCCTAAACACTAATTAGCGAATTCAAATGAAAAGATTTTAATTTTGATAATTTTTTAAAGGGTAAATCAAACTTTTAAAATTTTGAAAGAGTGTAAATATGTAAAAAAATTGAATTAGGTAGAGTTTTTTAAAGGAAGAGAAGAAAAGATGTAGTTTTGTGAATTCTTCTATTTTTATTCGATAGCAAGCGAAACCCTAGTAAAACCCTAGGGGTTGCCTTGCATAGAAGTTGTTTCTTCATCTCCAAGGAGAGCTTCAAGGTCTCACTCAAATCCACTTCACCACAAGGTTCCCACTTATAGCTTCTCAGAAACTGAGCTAGCCATAGCTCCACAGTGGCTAACCCCATGGACTTACCTGGACAGACTCTACGTCCAGCACCAAAAGGAGCAAGCCTCAAATCAGATCCCATTATAGAGAATCCATCACTTTATTGCGGAACAAGAAACCTCTTTGGCTTATACTCATAGGCTTCAGGCCATACCTTTTCGTCATGTTAACCACGGCAGTGGTCCCCGCGGGGATAAAGTGAGGTCTGATATGAGTGTAGTGGATGGAGAGACGAGCCCATGAGAGGAGAGGACCAGGTGGGTGCATCCTTAGGGTTTCTTTGACTATAGCTCGAAGATACGGGAGCTTAGATAGGTCAGAATCTAAAACTTGACGTACCGTGTCACCCAAGATAGCATCAATTTCAGCCTGAGCCTTGGCTTGAATGTCTTGATGAAGAACCATCTTTGCAAGAATCCATTCTAATAGAATAGCCACTGTGTATGTTCCTCTAAATATCATTTCCTATATAAAAAAATAATAATTTTTAGACCATGTCAATGTAATGACTACACAAACTCATATATATAAACACATACTTATCATATCAATGTCCATTAGTGAGTTAAGGTCCAATATGGTCCTATTGAAAAGCGATGATCGTTTGGGATACATATAAAACTTTATATTATAACAAAATGGAACGAAACTTTTCATAATCGAGCAAATGGTATTGAATACAAAAATCTAAAGAACCCAGCGAAATATCTTCTCCAAAACCCATATTTCTATACTTCTAATCTAATAAAGACACTTTTTTGTTTTTTTTTAATTTTATAGGCCACAAAAAAAATTATTTTTAAAATCTGAAAACGACAATATTTTTTATTTAGTATTAAGAATTTGATAAAAATATTTTAAAATCAAAAAACAAATTTAAAAAGTTTTCTCGAAAATCATCAAAATATGATTATATTCGATTTTTTCAAAATTTTTAAGGTTTAAAAACTAATATCTTACCAAAACCCCTGGATTAGTTTAGGGTTTAGATTTGTCAATTTTCGATTTTTTTGAATTAAAAAAATAAAAAAGGCATAAAAGATTTTTGAGGTATAAGAGATTTGAAATACAAAAATAAAGGCATTACAGCATGCAGCCCAGAACGCCGATACAAAGATTAGTGACTTTGTTGAAACTGGGTTAGAGAACTTACATCACCTGAAATTGAATAAATCAGTCTTGCTTTTTCTTTTCATTAAATAAAACAGTCTTGCTATAAAAATGATTGCCACAAAAACAAGGAGGAAATAAATTATAATACGGTTCAACATCTATAAATTAATAACCACTAGAAATTAATAAAATCTTCCGACTCCAATTCGGACCAATGTAAAAATCAACATATTTCGATAAATTAATAAAATAATACATGAACTATAACTTGTTTATACCAATTTAATAATGATTAAATTTCACAATGGAGCACTTTTTAAAGTTACATATCAATTTGAGGCATTTTTGGAAGTGAGGCATTTTCCTTCATAAGTTGGTATTTTTTTACAAATATACTTTTACGTTAATTTGTTGTGAATGAGTCTAATAATTCTAATTTCGGTGTTAATCGTGGATTGGGATTTGTGGACGATGAAAAACTTGATTTGGAACCTATGTTTAACGACTTGAATTTGTGGACGATGAAGAATTTGATTTGTAATCTGTGTGGATGCTTTTCTTTGTACCACATAAACATTGTTTTTTAGACTTTATACGTGTTTAGTATTATTATAACAATTTTTCATTTATTAGTAATAATGTACATAAATGTTGTTCTTGTTGCACCATTATTTTTATACAATCATTTATGTACCATTGCGTTAGTGTGGATGCATCAATATGAAAAGTTTGTTTTATCAATTTGCCAGTTCTATTGCCATATTTCAGGCATTCCTTTTTTTGTAAGTCTCAAAAATTGTGAAATTTGAGATGTTTTATCAGCAGTTTATAAATTGTTATAGCCTAATGGTGTTTGTTTGACTTATTTGTGCTAAGTGTAGGGGTAACACTTATTAACCATTGCTACTTATGTACATATATGGTGTGTTTTTTGTTTCACTATATATGTACCACTATTTATATACCAATAATTATGAATAATATTTATGTAGATTTTTTCGTGTGAATGTACCAGTACTTGTGTACCACAAACTGAAAATAAGTAAATATACGCAAAAGTTAGAAAAGATGTATACATGTAAAAAAGTAATGAATATCAAATATCAATACCATTGGACTACTTTCGACCTCCAAAATAGCAGCAAGTGTTCAAGAAAAAAATAAAAATAAAATTTAAGAAATAAAAAATTTAAGCAATTAAAACATAATATAACTTAGGGTGTTTTTGACTTTTAATCCTTTCAGAGTGTGTGTTGGCAAAAAAGTGTTTAATAGAATAATATAAGATTGAAAAAGTGTGTAGTAAATTTCTCAAATAATTATAGGTGAATTTTAAATTAAATTATGGTATACGTCATCTGATAGCCACTAAATACTCATTGGATTTAACAGAAAAAGTAGCATATGTCATTTGACATTAGTCATTACATTACTCATTTATTTCGTTTCACTTTAATTTAATTTAATTTAATTTCTCTAAATAATTAATTATTTGTTTCTTTTTCATTTATTTATATTAGCAATTGCCATTGTTAAACAATACCTAAAATCAAAAAGATTCACCTTTTTTTATCATTCCTCTCTATCGCCGTAAGAAATTAAAGATTTGATTTGCATTTTTCTCTTAGATTTCTCAATCTTCAATTTTTCCCGCACTTTCTCAGCTCAAAGGAAGAAGTAATTTGATTTTCCCAGGAAAAATGAGGTGGGAGAGTTTCCGACAACAAAACCAACAAGTGGGTCTTGGTAAGAGATGGGGACACACTTGTAACTCCATTAAAGGAGGCAGATTTCTCTACGTTTTCGGTGGATTTGGTAATGACGATTCCTTAACCAATCAAATCCATGTCTTTGATTCTGGTGAGTTTCTTCGATTTCTCGTAAGTGGGTTTTGATAAAGTCTCGATCTTTACTTGATCTGCGTAGCGATTTTACATTTACACATTGTTTATAATGTAGACTTTATGTGACGATTAGTTGTTTTGATTTGCTGTGTTGATGTTTTTTTGTGGTTTACTTATTGTCCTGTTTTTCAAAATCTTTCGTTGTTGCAGAAACGGAGATATGGACACAGCCTGTAATCAATGGCTTACCACCTTGTCCTAGAGACAGTCACACATGTACAACAGTTGGTGATAACCTCTTTGTGTTTGGTGGTACTAATGGGACCAATCATCTCAATGATCTTCACATTCTTGATACTTGTAAGCTCCTATGCCTCTTCTTATGTTGTGTGGCTAGATCAAGAAAATGCCTGTGCCTTATTCCTTGTTGTGATGCTTGTGTCTTGTTCCCTTTTATTTGTGTTGTAGCTTCACATACTTGGAAATGCCCGGATGTTAGAGGCGATGGACCTGAGGCGAGAGAGGCTCATAGCGCAACGCTTGTTGACAAATGCATTTTTGTTTTCGGCGGCTGTGGGAAATCTCGTGATTCAGATGATGAAGTGTTCTATAATGACCTTTACATACTTAACACAGGTAACAGCTTCAAGCTGCTTTTGCGCTTACTCTTTCGTGTATGTTCATTTATAGTTCTTGTTTTAATCTTGTTTTAGAGACTTTTGTGTGGAAACGAGCTGCCACAAGTGGGAATCCGCCTTCTGCACGAGATAGCCACACTTGCTCGACGTGGAAGAACAAAATCATTGTAATAGGTGGTGAAGATTTAGATGACTATTATCTCTCCGATGTTCATATCCTTGATACAGGTGCAAAAAAAGTATACATTTTTGCAATTTTATCTTCTATTACATGTGTATGTCTTCTGATATTTCTCTGGTTATGTGTGTGTGTTTTAGATACATTAGTATGGAAGGAGTTAAAAACTTCAGGGCAGTTGTTAACTCCTCGAGCAGGGCATGTCACTGTTGCACTTGATAGGAACTTATATGTATTTGGAGGGTTTACTGATTCTCAGAATCTATACGATGATCTCTACATGCTTAATGTGGGTATGTAACCGATACCTTCAAGCCTTTTAATTGCTTTATCTGTCTTTTGATATCAAAACAAACATTGTTGTCGCGTGTTTGTCTATGTAGAAACGGGTGTATGGTCAAGGGTGGTAGCCATGGAAGCAGGGCCATCCGCTAGATTCTCTACAGCAGCGGTTTGTTTAGGTCCTTACAAAGCTGGTTTGTTTTTGTTTGTTGGTGGCTGTAACAAGAATCTTGAGGCGTTGGATGATATTTACTACTTACATACAGGTCCATTTCGATCGTTAGGCTTTACTTTCTTTAGAATCTTCAGTTATTAGTATTTTGGTTCTTGGCTTATAACTCATTTGTGTGTGTGCAAGGTCGCTAATTACCGTTTTAATCTTCTTTGCTTACTGCAAACAGAAGGTGGATACAGTGCAGGTTTCGATCAAAATCCAGGGAGGTTGTCTATGAGGAAACAAATGAAGCTAAAATGCCAGTGGCAGAACTTCGACGTCGCCAATACTAATAATGGCAGAGGTGTGTTAACAAGTAGTAACAATTTATTGTAAAATATATGAAGTATTGTAGTTACTGTATTTGTTTTTTTTACTAGGAAGACAGAATCATCCTTTGAGCATTGGCTTGATGGATCAAGGAAAACCGATTTTTCAAGCAAGGGTTACCGAAAACGTGCCTTTAGGTTACACTATTGAAACAATCATTGATGGAAAAGTGCTCCGCGGTGTTTTGTTTTCAAACAGACACAGCTCTGTTCGAACGGTAGATCCAAGCTTTAGTAGTAAGAAGAGGCCTACTAAGTTAGATACCACCGATTGTTGTGACCAACAAGAAGCAAAGACACCGAGAACTTTGAGCAAGGATTCAGCTGGTGGTGGTAGTAGTAGTAGCCTACAAGGTGACACACCCATGATTGGTTCTGTTGATGCTATTGCAAGCGTGAAGGGAACACTAGACGCAGAAGTTGCTGTTGTTGCCTCTGATGTTAAAGATCCTACTCAAGTCGATATGGTATGAGATTATTTATCTCCCAACACTTTCTGCTATTTGAAATGATTCTTTTCTTACAAGAGTCTATATACCGAAAATACTATGCAGGACATTGTGAACGCAGAGGCATCACTGGTAAGTGGTGATCAGGTGAATGTAGAGACAGTGAGGAATGAGATATCAACAGACAATGGTGGTGATGGCGATGCTACTAAAGCTGGTCTTGGAGGAGATGCTTCTTCACCACAAAACCAAGGTGATTCATGAAGGCAGAGCTACAAAGAAATCCGCATTTATCAACATTTAGAGATCTTATTGGGGTGTATAGTAGTACCTAGTAAGTAGTTGGAGGTAGGATTATGTTCTAAAAAGAAACTAAGTATGAGAAGAATTAGATGCATCTTTTTGTTTTGTATTTTGAAGCTTTAACAATACTAAAACACATCGTTTCCTCTATTATTTACTAGGGGCGAAGCCCCGCGCAAGCGCGGGGACGTATGTGTATTTTAAATATGGTAACAAATATTTAACTAATGTTGAATCGATGAGAAAAATTATGAGATGAAGTAGGAGTGTGCGAATGTTGTGACGACAAAAAGGATCGATATCAAATGCTAACGAGTGGATGTATTTTATATTTGTTCTCCATTTGTAAGAGTTAGGTTTTAAATTGTGATAGTTTCTAATATTGTTGATGAAAATTTAAATTGGTGAACATATAGGGTGACAATTTTTTTATTTTTAAAGTTTGAATAATTGTTAGAAAATTTTAAAGTGAAACTTGTTCATAAATTTAGATCGAGAAACATATGCACCCTAAAGAGTGAATACGTTTTTATTTGTATATGCGAAGAGAAAACGAGAAAACGAGAGAACAAATTGAATATTTTAAAGAAAAAAACGTTGTCATTAAAAAAACAAAAAGATACGCAAGAACACGGACTTGACTTCGGGGCGTGTTCAAAGTTTTAATCACTCGAGATATCATGTTTAATGAAAGGAAGATAAAAGTAAACAAAGCAAAGCCAAACGACCACTATTAAGATAATAGCACATTTCATGGCAAGGAGGACAAAAAATATCAAAGGAAGATATATTCGATTAAGTTTGATACTTAGATGAAGAATGATGATAATTAGCCTAATGATAATGTTAGTGATAAGGCAACACACACTTGCTCATCTTTTCTTACTTATTTCAAATATAAAGAATGTTTGAGTTACCACTGAACAACAACTTATTAGAAAAACCAATGATGCTCATAGAACCAATTAAAGTTTACAAATTTCAAGACTTTACCTCCAAAAAGTTCGAGATTAACAGTGGTGACAAACATGACAGATTGTGTCCTATCACCCGACTTGAGGATGCCCCTAAAAAGAGACGCAACATCATCCCACAAAGACAAGTAAACAACCACCTGACTATTATGTCAATGATTGTTGTCAATTTCAGTAAGACGTAATAATGTGTGATACACTTAGTTTTCCTTTAAATAATTATTTTGAATTTAGTTATTACTAATTAAAACTAAAACTAAATATTTGTTACTTTAGTATCAGAAATTGTATATTTACATAATTGCTAATAAGAATTATAAACCATGATAAGTTGAAAAATTACTTATAAAATACTTTTTTGAATTTCACTTCAGTTAAATGTATAAAGCTAGAAAAATCCATCATTATTAGAAAAGCTAATAAAAAAGAGAATAGAGAATACTTCGACATAATTTTGGTTAAAGACCCTTAAGTTGAAGATTATTTGAAAGGTTTCTCTATAAAAGTTCTTCCCAATTAATAGTATAGATATACACAATTCACTTATATTTATTTTAATCTGTTTTTTAAATATTGATTGTGACCATATGAATTGTAAGATGTTTCTAGTTTTCTTGTTTTTTTATTTATACCTTTTGTAAGAAAATTCTATCATTATTAGAAAAGCTAATAAAAAAGAGTAGAAAATATTTTGACGAGTTTTGGTCAAGGGCCACGACGTTGAAGATGACTTGAAGGGTTTTTCTATAAAAGTTATTCCTAATTAATAGTATAAATATATAAAATTCACTTATATTTATTTTAATTTGTTTTTTTAAATATTTATTGTGACCATATGAATTTTAAGATGTTTCTAGTTTTGTTTGTTTTTTTTGTTTATACCGTATGTAAGATGTATTTATGATTAGTTTTAATAACTATTTAAAATTGATATATGTATCTATATATATAGATATTTATAAATGTTAAAAATTACATTAAATATTTCTTTTTCGGATTTTATTTATGTTAATGAGTTTTATCAAAAATATTTTAGTGATGTTGTTTATATTTTTATGACGTTTTATTTGAATTTTATTAGTATTAAATGGTTGTATTAATATTGTCAAAAAAATAATTGTGTAAGAAAAATCCATCATTATAATAAGAGGAATTCACAAATCTACACCCTTTCAACCCCTTCTTCACAAAACTACTCCTAATTTAATATTTTCACATATTTACACCCTTTCAAAATTTTAAAAGCTTGATTTAACCTTTAAAAAATTACCAAAATTAATTTTTTTTCATTTGGGTTCGCTAATTAGTGTTTAGGGTATAGTATTAAGGGGATAGGATTGTTTGGGTAGAGTTTATTTGGATTTAATTTTGAGTGTTTAGGTGTAGTTTTGTGAAGTATTTTGGAAATGGTGTAGTTTTGTGAAATGTAAATCAAATGGTGTAGTTTTGTGATTCTCCCTTATAATAAAAGCTACTAAAAAAGAGAATAGAGAATACTTTTGATGAGTTTTGGTCTAGAGCTCAAGCATGTAGATGATTTGAAGGGTTTCTCTATTAAAGTTGTTCTCAATTAATAGTATAGATATACACAATTCACTTAAATTTATTTTAATTTGGTTATTAAAATATTGATTGTGACCATATGAATTGTAATGTGTTTCTAGTTTTCTTGTTTTTTGTTTATATCGTTTGTAAGATTTATTTATGATTAGTGTTAATAGTTATTTAAAATTGATATATGTATCTATATATATAGATATTTTATAAATGTTAAAAATTACATTAAATATTTTTTTTTCGCATTTTATTAATATTAATGAGTTTTATCAAATATATTTCGGTGATGTTTTTTATATTTTTTTGGGGTTTTATTTGAATTTTATTAGTATTAAATGATTGTATTAATGTTGTAAAAAAATAGTTGTGTAAGAAAAATTCATCATTATTAGAAAAGCTAATAAAAAAGAGTGTAGGGAATATTTTGACGAGTTTTGGTCAAGGCATCGAAGATGACTTAAAGGGTTTTTCTATAAAAATTATTCTCAATTAATAGTATAAATATACACAATTCACTTAAATTTATTTTAATTTGCTTTTTAAAATATTGATTGTTACCATATGAATTGTTATATGTTTCTAGTTTTCTTGTTTTTTTGTTTATACCGTTTGTAAGATTTATTTATGATTAGTTTTAATAGCTATTTAAAATTGATATATGTATCTATATATATATAGATATTTTATAAATGTTAAAAATTAAATTAAATATTTCTTTTTCGGATTTTGTTAATGTTAATGAGTTTTATGAAAAATATTTCGGTGATGTTGTTTATATTTTTAGAGGTTTTATTTGAATTTTATTAGTATTAAATGGTTGTATTAATGTTGTAAAAAAATAGTTGTGTAAGAAAAAAATTCATCATTATTAGAAAAGCTAATAAAAAGAGAGTAGAGAATACTTTGACAGAGTTTTGGTCAATGACCTCGAAATTAAAGATGATTTGAAGGGTTTTTATATAAAAATTCTTCTCGATTAATAGTATAGATATACACAATTCACTTATATTTTTTTTAATTTGTTTTTTAAATATTGATTGTGATCATATGAATTGTAAGATGTTTCTAGTTTTCTTGTTTTTTTTGTTTATATCGTTCGTAAGATTTATTTATTATTAGTTTTAATAGCTAATTAAAATTGATATACGTATATATATAAATATTTTATAAAATATTTTTTTCGGATTTTATTAATGTTAATGGGTTTTATCAAAAATATTTTAGTGATGTTGTTTATATTTTTTGGGATTTTATTTGAATTTTATTAATATTAAATGGTTGTATTAATGTTTTCATAATATAATTTTATTAATGGTTGTATTAATATTAAATGGTTGTATTTGAATTTTCATAATATTGAATGGTTGTATTAATGTTATATTAAATAATATAATTTTTTAAAATTTTATTTTTTTAAAGATGATGATGTAGCGCTTGTGGGAGAAGCAAAAAGTGTCTCATTATATAATAGATTATACTTTTGGGTTCTAACAATTAAACACACTCACACAAATAGAGACTTTGTTAAAATCTGTTTATTTTGATTAAGACGAAATAAATCGAAAAAACGTTCTTATTTTATCTTCTCATTATTTCACCAACTATAAATATTTTTTTTTTTTGTCAAGCACCAATTATAAATATATATGCACATGTAAGTATGTGTTAATGCAAATAAAGAGACAAAAATTCGATGATTACAAGCTTTTGACAAATCATTAACGGTGTGAAACCATGTGCCTCGATGATTGAGCATTCTTAATCTTTGACTAAAACCCACTTTAACCACTGATTAATTTTAATAAACATATGTAGCTTGGTAATTATTAATTAATTATGAACCTGTGATCATCATCATTCGTGAATGTTGCATGCATATATATATTGTAGACGTACACACATATAATGATAGAAATAGATAAGATTATGTTTATAAGTTTGATCCAACGGCAATGAGTAAATGCTAAAGAAAGTAGATAATATTTATTACGAAATAATCATACATTACCAACCATAGTTATTTCTCACGTTAATTCGTGACCATTAATTTCTTTGACGTGTGTCTACTACTTTTGTTATTTTACCAACTTTTTTTAAAAGAATTTCTTTGGAAAAAATGCTACAACTTTCAACTAAAAATTTGTAAGAAAATATAATAAAACCAGTCCAAAAAATGATTTTTCCTAAAAAAATGTATGACAACTAATTGCTAATTCCTAATTCAAAAATATAAAACTATGATCAAATTATCATTTGGGGATCAGATTAGTGTAAAATCCAAAATTGCTCTTGGTGGCAACCTAACCACTAAAGTATATATGCAGTACTCTCCAACTAATTTTACGACTAATTAATAAATTATAGTAAGAGTACAATTAAAACCATAAGTTTTGTTATAATAATTTTATATTTAATATATTTAAGTAATTTCTTCTCTGCATTACTTTTAATAAATTACATGCAATAGAACAGTAAACAAAAGGAAAGTGTTCTACTAAACACTTGCTAGCTACTTTATGTTTACACGATAATTAAGACCCTTTATCTTCTTAGTGGCTCTAAATCAAATCTTACAAGTTACAACAAATCAAGATTCATATTATTGAAATATAAAATGATTATTCATTGCTTTCTAGAGATTATTCTATGTTTTCTAAAAGCTATGCTAGACTCTAAAGTATACAAATGATTCATTAATGCTTTATTTAGGAGAAGAAAAAGTCAAACAAGATTTCTATGGTTGTCAATTTTTTTTTTAATAATTATGAGTCGAAAATGACATTAGATAAAAGAGCAACAAGAATAATGTGTTGAGATTAAAAAATCTTGGGACACCTTCGACGTGAGAAAGTATAAAGCAAAAGAGAAGTTTAGAAAAGACAAGTTTTCATTACCAAGAAAAGATGATATGAGTATTTATAGATAACCATAAATTAGGGAAAGTACTGAAAAAAACTAAGTTAATTTATGTTTTTGTTTTGTTTTACTTACCTTTCGGGGTTGGTATTTAATGTGATTTTATGACCTTACCTGCAAAAATAAAGACAAAAATATACATTTTTTAAAAAAATGCATTATATAGATATAAACACAATAATATGAAAATTGTTTGAGTTTAAAAATTTCATAGTATATTGTTTTGTGACATAAACGTGTGAGCAAGATGTTTATTACACGAGTAAAGAAAAGAAAAACGGTGTCAATTATGGACAACAATAACACTACGTACCTTTTGTAATTTTTCTAGTTTCAGAAGCCACGATCTTTAGACCGTCTTCATCAGAGAAACCACAAAATTTCTTAACTATTCATTGGGACCCATGAACAGTTGATATTAAAAAAAAGAAAAATAAAATAATTAAAAACGCATCAATCATAGATCACCACGTATACAAATGACCCACTAAATAGTTAAGATCTGGATCTTAAATAGGAAATATAAGATCTAGATCTTAACTATTTAATGGGCCCCACCTGCTAAGATCTCTTTAAGAAACACCAATGGATATGCTCTTATAAATCTAAATATATATATATTTTTTGTCAATAATATATCTAATAGTAATATAAATAAAAATAGAAAAATGAATGACCTGACATAGAGATCATATTTACATGGAGAGAAGTTAAAAGTAGATCCACTCCTCACATGCTTGTCTGAAATGGAGAGCTTCTGTATCTCCACACACACCACTTCCAATGTTTTTTTTTTTTTTAATAATTATTTTCTTATACAATTAATTAGAATAAAATTAATAAAATAAAAAAGGAATATTTCCATTTTTTTGAGTATGTGGCTGTATTTCCGGTTAGTTCTCTGAACAGTTACTACAACAAAACAGAAGAACATTTACTCTCTTCTTGGATCTGTAAGAGATTCTTTTTCTTTAATCTTTTCTTCTTCTTCTTCTTCTTCTCTATTGGCTCTGTAACACACATTCTGTGTTTTAGGAACTGTTTTTTCTTTCCAGACAAAAGAGATAAACATGTTCTACTGTGTTTCTTCATCTTCTGTCTTTATGGTTAGATTCTTCTAAAATTAGATCCATTCATTAAAAGGGTTTCTCCATTGGAATCTGAGAATCTTGGTTTGTAAAAAAAGTCTCAAACTTTTTTTAATTTTCTATTGAGATCCCAATTATTAGGTTGTGTGAGACCCAGAACTCTGATTTTATAAAAAAAAGATGAGATTTTTAAGCTTTTAATTAGCTGAAGAAACAATAAACAGTTTTTGATTTTCAAGTTTTCTACAAAGGGAAAGGCTAAAGTTTTGGAATTTATATGAATTTATGGAAGGTTGCGTCATTCTCGTTTATGGGTTTTTAATGGCTGTTACTGTTTGCTGATAGAGATTTTTTTTTTAAAAAAAGAAAGCTTTTAAAAGTTTGCAAAACTCATTATTGAGACAGAAGAAAGTTAGTGTCTTTATAAGAAATCTAAGCCTAAAAAAGAAGAAAAAGAGAAGTCTTTTTTTAAAAAAACTTTCCTACAGATAGCTCCGGCGCCGGAGATTCGCCGGAGAAATGGCGGCGAAGCTTCTGCATTCATTGGCGGATGATAGTGCAGATCTGCAGAAGCAAATCGGATGTATGAATGGGATTTTTCAAATATTTGACCGGCACAACCATGTTCTCACTGGCCGGCGAAAAAGCCTTACTTTAGGTAAAATTAAAAAAATAACAAAACTTAATTCAATAATTTGATAATTTAAAACACTCTTTATGGTTCGTGTCTCTTAGTTGTTGACTTGTATATGATCTCACTTTATGTAAGAGTTTTATATTCATGTCTTTTTTTTGCTTTGCTTTTAGTATTTTTATCTGCCAATGTTGTATGATTTTTTTTCATTAACCAGATCTTTTACATTCTCATTTCTCAGAGATCTTAAGTTCTTGTTTTATGTTTACTTTTTTTTATCATTGGTGTTGATCTGCCAAATCTTTTTGTTAAGACTTTAATTTCGATTTTGCCGGCTTTTTCTTGGTAGATTTTGTCTTTGTCTAACCCAAAATGTGATACATAAAACTTTGACTTTCAGGTTCTTATAGGTTTCTCTCAATGGTGTGTTCCTTGTTTTAAGGTTTTTCAATATGTATATCCTCAAGCTTGTTTTTATGTGTTTTTTTTTGTTGCAGGTAGTGGAAATGCCAATAGTATTAACATTGAGAGAGACTCTGTTGACACATTTTATCAAACTAAAGACACCGTAAAGTTCATTCTTTTGTTAAAAGCTCTATGATTTTGACCATACCGATGTTTTCTATAAGATCTCAAGGCTTTTGTATAACAGTTTCAGGACACAAACATTGGTGGAAATGTGAAAGAGAAGCAAAGGATTTCGACAGAATCATCGAGGGTATCTTTTTCGTCTTCGTGTTCGTCCTCTTTGTCGTCTTCCGAGTTCAATAAAAGAGTTCCACCCGAAGCTTCTGCGTACGACCAAGCCAATCTTCTTGAATCTCCTACAAGCGACCCTGAGATGACCGAAAGGAACGGGTTTTCACATCTTGGAGTTGATCTCAGAGATGTTGTTAGAGACTCTATGTATAGAGATGGAAGAGGAATTTTGATGAAGACTCCTATTATGATAAGAGAAGAAGTAGTTCGACGTAGCACAAGAGAGGATTCTCCAAGGCCTTATGGCTTAAAGCAATCAACACCTGCTGATCTCAGTGAGTCTTTTCGATATCTAGCCAAGCTTAGAGAAACACATAACCAATATAACGAGGTTGTGAGGAAAGATGCACCTCGTTACTCGGTTGATTCTCATGACACGCTGAGATCCAGACAGAAGCTGAAAGAGCTGCCTAGGCTTTCGCTGGATAGCCGAGACAGAATGATGCTAAACTCCGGTGTTGATCTTAAATCGGGTAAGCTTTCTGAAAGTTTTAGTGGGAGCAGCTCAAGCAGCAACAAGAAAAGGCCTCCAAGTGTTGTTGCAAAGCTCATGGGCTTGGAGACATTGCCTGGTTCTCCATTGGGTAGAGATATTCATCAGTTGGGTTTGAACAAAACCGACACTTTCGGCCATAACAACGATCCCTTCTCAAGATCATTGAAGGAGAGAAACTTGAACCGGTCAATCCGTTTTTCTCCTAGCTCACCTAGAAGCTTGGGGAAAGACCCTTCTTCTCCGAGATTGAGAAACTCTGATTTCGTTATGAAACCTCTTTCTAGTTCAAAGTTCCCCATGGAACCAGCTCCGTGGAAGCAAGCTGATAGAAACCGAGTTTTGCAGAAGCAAGCTAGCATGCCTGTAAAAGGAATGCCACCAGAAGTGCCTAACTTTTCTCCCAATGTCTACAGCGAAATGGAGAGGAGATTGAACGATCTTGAGTTCAAACACTCGGGAAAAGATCTTCGAGCTCTTAAACAAATATTGGAGGCAATGCGATCAAAAGGCTTTCTTGATACTCAGAAGCAACCACAATCCTCAAACTTAACAGCTCAAAGAGGTTATGAAAGAGCAAAATCTGTAACTACCAACCAAGCTATGCCATCAAGAAAGGGAGTACCTTCTTCTTCATCTTCGTCTAACCAAGTATATGAATCACCGATTGTGATCATGAAACCTGCCAAGCTTGTTGAAAAGGCTGGCATTCCGTCGTCATCTCTTATTCCCATTCACAGCCTCTCTGGACTTAATAAAGTCCGTAGAGAAATACCTGATGGTAAAGTAACTTCCACAAGTAGTAAACGGGTTACAAAAGATCGTACTACTTTAAACCGAAGAGATGAATCATGTACCAGCAGAAATGTGCGGTCTTCTTCGAAAAAGACTCGTGAGGTTTCTAAAGAAAGTACTTCAAAGAGTTCAGGATCTTTAAGTCCAAGATTGCAGCAGAAGAAGCTAGAGTATGACAAACGTTCACGGCCACCAACCCCGCCGTCTGACTCTACTAAATCAAGGAAACAGTCAAGCCGACAGCTCGTGGAATCTACTTCTCCTGGTGGCAGACGTAGACCGAATGCTCATAAGAGTTTGCAGAGAAATGATGACCAAATTAGTCAAACGAGCAATGAATCTAGGACGTCGAGTCATGACATGTGTACTCAATCTGAAGCAAAAGGCGCTGCTATTTTCAAACAAGCAACTGAATCTGATGATGTTAGAAGTCCATCTGTAATTGAAGCAGCCAAAGCTGTAGTCTCTAACTTAATGCAGAATGTGAGTTATGTGCTTCATTGGTGTTTCTAAGTGTTTGTTGTGACAAGATTTTGAGGTATTAGTTCTCACAAGTTTTTGTTTTTCTTTGTTATCAGAAATCAAGTCCAAGGTTTAGTGAAGATGGATCATCATCAAATCCAAGTCCTATTTCTGTACTCGACGCCTCTATTTACAGAGAGATTGAACCATCTCCTGTGAAAACACAAGGTAACAAACAGATTCCATCTATAGCATTCTCATGGATCTTTAAACTTTTAGTATTCCTTCTATATCTGACTCAAAACTGATCATGTGAACAGGAAATGTTGTTGCCAATGACTATGGTGACGAACATTGCGAGGACCAGTGGAATCCAGCTTACAGTTTCTCAGAAACCACATCATGCTTTTCGCCAGAGATAAACCGCAAGAAGCTTCAGAACGTTGAGCATTTGGTTCAAAAGCTTAGACGGCTGAACTCTAGCCACGATGAAGCCAGCCAAGACTACATTGCGTCGCTCTGTGAGAACACGGATCCCAACACCGATCACAGATACATCTCTGAGATTCTATTAGCCTCGGGTCTTCTCCTCCGTGATCTTGGCTCAGGGTTAACAACGTTTCAACTACACACTTCAGGCCACCCGATAAACCCTGAGCTGTTCTTTGTTCTTGAGCAGACAAAAGGGAGCAGCACTATGCATCATCTCTTATTACACAAAGAAGAAAGCAAAGTTGTGAACAAGGACAAGCTTAACCGAAAACTTGTGTTTGACACCGTTAATGAACTTCTCGTGGAGAAGCTAGCTTCCGTTGAAGCCACGACTAATCCATTGATGAAGTCATCTGCTAAGATGAGCAAGAAAGCCGTGAGCGCGCAACAGCTTCTGAAAGAACTGTGTTCAGGGATCGAAACATTGCAAAAGCAAGCCTTAAAGAGATCAGAAAGTGTCTTGTTGGAGGAAGAAGACGATATTCTGAAAAGTATACTCGCGGAAGATGTAATGATTCGGTCTGGTAACTGGGTAGATTTCAATGGAGAAATCTCAGGATTGGTGCTTGATGTAGAGAGGCTTCTCTTCAAAGATCTCGTGAATGAGATCGTTCACGCAGAGACAAGCCTTGTACAAGCAAAGTCAGGAAGGCGAAGACCGCTTTTCGCGTAGCAGTAGCTAAAGGCTGTTGAAGAATGACTATATATATATATATACAACATACAAGTGGTTTTTCTCTTCATTCTCTAACACTTTTAACTGTGTTATATGTTTCTTCTCTCTGGTCTTTCTTTGTTTTGCTGATTCATATGCTAGTTTTTGGCTCTTCTGCATTCTACTACAGCAGAATAGTAATCATATGTTAAATGTTATGTAGTAACTGTAAGTTCTTGAGATTGTTTACTTGGCAAAAAAACTGTGAGTTCACAAAAGAAGTATTCATGGGCTTCTCATATAGTAAAATTAATATTAAAATTAATATTAAAATTAAATTAAAATAAACTTTTAGTTTGCCAATTAAAATCAGATTCGTCCTATAAAAATCTGAATAATTAAATATGTAATATCTTTAAACATCCTTAAAATGTCACATAATCTCCAAAAACAGGAATATTCGCGGGTATGAACGATAGATTCGCAAACGAAGGTCAATGAAAATTGATAAAGATAGATGAGAGATCCCAAAACGTTTCTTCTCTCTCTCTCTATTAAAAGTAAACGGACAAGCACCAATTGTGTTTCCACAAGAGACAGAGACAAAGAAAGAGTGTTGAAACACAAAGCAAGACATTGATCTAAGAGATCTGTCATGATTCTTACAAGTAAGCAAAAGCTTCTCTTTTTCTTGTTTTCTGAGTTTATTTTTTTTCTGGGTTTCTCATTGTTATCCATATGAGTATGGTTTCTTGTATTGTAACCTTTGCTTCTATTACATTAGTTTGTGGATGGTGTTTGAAAAACTTTATCATTGCTCTCTTTGTTCATCTATTGAATTGGGTATTGAGATTTGTAGATTTCATTTTCACCTAATCAAAGTTTGGATCTTGAGAGATTAATTTCACATTTTGAAGCTAAAAGGAACAAAAAAGTTTCTGTCTTTAGAGACTAGACTAAATTTGTTTACTTTTATTCACAACATGCTTAAAGAAAAGTTTGGATCTTGGATCAGTTTTTTCGCCTTTTTATTTCTGCTGACATATTAGTTAAAAGAAGAAGCATGAAGAAAGGTTAAGTTTTTGATACAAAGTGGTTATTGTTGTTGATGTTACAGAATGTTTGTCATTGATATGGCTGTCTCTGCTCACTGTGTGTGTGGGAAGGACATTGTATCCACTCCCTAATAAAGGCGAGAAAGGCGTTGTGAAGCAACCGATTCAAACTTCGCGTCCTTATAACATCGCACACAGAGGCTCCAACGGAGAGATCCCTGAAGAAACTGCAGCTGCTTACTTGGTAATATACCGTTCTCTGTTTGTTGAAAAGTGGTATCTTCTTCCTTTTGTTTAACCAAGTTTTTGTTTTAGAGAGCGATTGAAGAAGGTACAGACTTTATAGAAACGGATATCTTATCATCTAAAGATGGTGTGCTTATATGTATGCATGATGTTATCCTTGACTTAACAACTAATGTCGCGAGTCACAATGAGTTTGCTGATCGTAAAAGGAGTTATATGGTCCAAGGATTCAACATCACCGGCTTTTTCATTTGTATGTTATACCACACCTCTCCTTATTGTAGTATATTCATTTGCTTGAAATAGCTCGTCTACGTAGTTTCATCTAATAATACTTAGAGAAGCATGAGTTGAATATGAGATATACCGTATACGCTAACAAATGATTCGTCTTTGATTGTTTGTAGTTGATTTTACTCTTCAAGAACTAAAAACACTACGTACAAACCAGAGATATGCTTTTAGAGACCAGCAATATAACGGTTAGTTAGCCTTTCTCTACTAGTTTTAGCTGTAAAAAGAATCGCTTGGTACATAAAGTATTTAGCCATGATCATCTCTTTGTGTAAATTTTCAGGAAAGTACCCTATCATTACATTTGAAGAATTCCTTGGCATCGCTCGGGATGCTCCAAGAGTTGTCGGGATATATCCCGAGATTAAAAATCCTGTTTTAATCAACCAATATGTAAGTTACTATCAGACAGGCTTGACTTCTGTTTTTATTGGAATCCTAATGAACTTTTTCACAGGTAAAATGGCCTGATTGTAAGAAATTTGAGGATAAGATTGTGGAAACTCTTAAAAGGTATGGTTACGGAGGCACATATTTGTCCAAGAAGTGGTTGAAGAAACCGTTGTTTATTCAATCATTCGCACCAACTTCACTCGTGTACATATCAAACTTGATAGATTCACCGAAAGTCTTACTAATAGACGATGTAATCATGCCAACTCAAGATACTAACCAGGTCTATCCTCTGTCCTCAAAAGTTTCTTATCCTTCTGCTTAAGTGACTGACCGATCTTTTTGTCAAATCTAAATCAGACATACGCAGAGATCACATCAGATGACTATTTCTGTTACATTAAGAAGTATGTAGTGGGGATTGGACCGTGGAAAGATACGATTGTTCCAGTGATGAACAAATATATACAAGCTCCCACAGATTTAGTCAAAAGAGCTCACGCGCATAATCTTCAGGTAGGACTTAATCTTCTTAGAAACATGGTAATAAGTTTCTTGAACTGTGTTCTTTTGTGATATCGATTTTTAGGTGCATCCATACACGTATAGGAACGAAAACGAGTACTTACACTTTAACTTTAGCCAAGACCCGTATAAGGAATACGCTTATTGGATCAATGAGATTGGTGTTGATGGACTCTTTACCGATTTCACTGGCAGCCTCCATAACTTTCAAGAATGGACTTCTCCATTACCTGGAAATTCCAAGTCTCGGCGACAGCTATTGAGCCAGATTGCTTCATTGGCCCGCCCTTATGCAAAGGCTTGAAGTCTGTCTCATCCATCATTGAGATTATACTTAGCTTTTATCTCTTTGTTAAAACAATGGATCTACATAAGTTAGCATCTTGCATGCTTCAATGTAAAAATACATCAAAACCGCAACTTTACCAAATTGTATGTGTTTACTTCACAAGATTATACATAAAGGGTCATATTAACTCTGTAAAATTCTTGAACCATACTTTCTATAATACCAAGAAGAAGGAACACATTCTCTATCCAAAAGTCAAAACTTACAAGAAGAAAGTAATACAAAATGTTAACTCAAAATCATCTCTCAAAAGATGTTTTCCGAATTTAGCCACAGAAAGTTGTGCAGCAAGGGAAACAAGATAACCATCCGGTGTTGCGGTTAGCTTCTGCTTTAGGTGTAGCCGATTTAGTAGCTTCCTCTTTCTTGAACTCTTCGTCTTTCTCGGCTTCACTCGACATCTTCGGTGTCTCTGGCATCGAAGGCTTCCTCTGTTTCTTAGGAGGCGTCGAGCCACCCTTGTCTGCATTCCCTGATCTACACACAAACAACAACATAACCTTAAAAAAACAGAACACATTACTATTCTAAAACATAAAGTTATGTTCTGTTTTTTGTTTAAAACTTACTTTGGGAAAGCAAAAGACTTGACACTTAGATCTTCAGAGCGGCGAGAGACCGAACGGTCTAGCTTATTAGCTTTGTTATTGTTGTTGTTGTTTTCTTGGTTATTAGCAGCTTCATTAGCCATAATAACCTCTCTTATACTAGCTGCAGCTTTTTGTTCTTCATCTTTACTTGCGCGATAAGCTTTGTCTGTTTCTGCTGCTTTCTTGCCTATATCCACCTGAGTTTTAGCCTCTTCCACCACCACCATTCCTCCTCCTCCTTGTCGCGGAGACGGTAAAGGAGGAGGAGTCATCGGTGAAGGAGGTTGAGGAAACGTAAGCTCACCGGATTTGAAGTAAGTATCTCTTCCTGTGAAGCTGTTATTACCCATGTGGATGCTAAAGAGAGATTCGTTAGAGAGTGTGCTCCATTCAACAGGTGCTGTTGATGTTGTTCTTGCAAAGACATGTGATGGGATCCTGTAAGGAGGTGTTTTAGGGCTTGAAGTTGTTGTTGTTGTTGTGTTTGTTGATCTCTCCATGATTTGTGTTGGAGGTAATTGTTCTATGTAGTTCTTGTTTTGATTCTCATTATCAGGGTTTGGTTCAGCTTCTATGGAGGAACAAGAAGATGATGATGAAGAAGAAGATGAAGAAGAGAGTCTTATGATGGGATCTTCCGTTTCTTGATTAGTAAGTAAGCTTTGGTTCATAGGGTTAAAAAAGTTTTCTTCTTGTGATGTTTCCATGGTTACAATTGCAAAATATGTTTTTAGGGTTTGGTGATTCTTGTGACCAAAGTTTTTTAACCTGAAACGTGAGAAAGAAGATAAAGAAACATAATAATTATGATCATAATACAAAAGGATTACATCAATGGCATATTCAACAGAGGTTTTTTTAGTTAAACCTGATGGTTTAGAAGACGAAAATGAGATGATAGATGAACAACAAAGACAAAAAGATGTATAATTTTGGAAAAAAAATCAAAGACAAGTTTAGAAAATAGAGAGACAGAGGTTAAAATGTTTTTTTTAGGTTTTGTAATTAGGAAACTGAGAGTTTAAAGGACATGCACGCGTTTACTAGTTTTTTATTTATTTTTGGTAATTAATGATAATTGTAACCCAAATCTAATAAACTATTTTTCGCATTTGCTAAGTAAAGATCAAAAAAGTCATTATTGTAAAATACAGCCATTTCTATGAAGTTTATCTTCTATACAGTAAAAGAATATTTTTTTTCCAATACGGTAAAAAATGTTTTTACTTTTTAGTTAGACAGTAAAATATATATATTTATCAAGCTTTAATTTGGTGACGCATTGGTTTAGTTATACCGGGTCTAGATATAAACTCTGTGAAAATTAACGGTCAAGATTATCTTTATAAAAATGAACGGACAAGATTAAGCGAGATAAGCCCCTTCTTCTCCCTTAACATTTTCAGGGTTTTCAACATTTTCAACAAGTAGCGAGAAATCGAAAAAGAAGCTTCTAGAGAGAGAGAGAGAGATCGTTTCCGTAAAGAGTAAGGTCAGTATCGTTTTGATTCGTCTTCTTCTTCGTATTCCTTTGTGTATCGATTGCTTGATTTTGATGGATTCGGTTTTGATTGTATAATGTTTCATCTTCGCTGAACCAAAACTAGATTGTGTACAATTCTCTTCTGAAATAACCTTTAGGGCTTTTGATTTTTGGAGTTTTAGATGTGTTTATTTGATTTTTTTGTTTCATGGGTTTTGTGCGTTGACCTTTGTAAGCTCTGATTCCATTGCCTTTGTTGTGTTTATGGATTCGTCTTTTGATTCTGCCTTTATGTAATAACTATCTATGTTTTGTTCTTTGTTTTGTTTAGTGAACTTAGTAAATGCTCTGTTTAATTGCTTATAGGGGTACAGATACAGAACCAAGATGGCTTTCTTAAGCAAAGTTGGGAAGATATTTAGCAGCCATGTCACTGCCTCTAACTCAATGTTACAGAGCATTCGTTGCATGTCTTCTTCAAAAATCTTCGTTGGAGGTGTCTCTTTAACTCTGTTTACATTTGTGTATCGCACTGTTTTTCTCTGTGCCTGCTTGTATCAAACGTTGTCTTTGTTGCTTCAGGTATCTCTTACAGCACTGATGAGTTTGGCTTAAGAGAAGCTTTTAGCAAATACGGAGAAGTTGTTGATGGTAGGTAGCTAACTATCTCCGTTCAAAGTTATTTGCAAAACTTTGTCATTGTGAAGTTGCAACTTTCTTTGTGATTCTGAATAGTTTTTTGTAGCTTTACTCTCGCAGTTGACTAGTTTTTGTCGATTTGCAGCGAAAATCATTGTGGACCGTGAAACTGGTAGATCGAGGGGCTTTGCTTTTGTCACGTTTACTTCAACAGAAGAGGCTAGCAACGCCATGCAATTGGATGGACAGGTAACATCACTAATCTTCCAGCCACTTTTGAATTTTGATACTAAATCGTCTTGTGGCTTATTACGATTGTTTTTTCATACCCTCGATCGTGTTTTCTGGATATATGACATTGACCTATTCTGAAACCGGGTGTGCCTTTCTTGATTATTGTGTGTTTTTTGCATTCAAGGACCTTCATGGTCGAAGAATCAGGGTGAACTACGCAACCGAAAAAGGAACTGGGTTTGGAGGAAGAGGATTCGGTGGTCCTGGTGGGGGTGGTTACGGTGCTCCAGCTGGTGGCTATGGAGGTGGTGCCGGTGGTTATGGAGGGAACTCTTCTTATGGTGTTAATGCTGGTGGTGGTTATGGAGCTAACTCTGCTTATGGTGGTAACGCCGTTGGTGGTGGTTATGGAAGTAACTTTGGTGGCGGATATAGTGATGTTGGTGAAAGTGACAACTTTGCTAAAGGTAGCTCCTCTAATGCTGGCTTCGATGACAAGTTTAGCAGCGACGAACCACTAGGCAATGATACAGATCATCAAATCGAAAGCGGGTTTAATGGCAATGAACAACATGGTGGCAGTGACAATCAGTTCGGTGACTCAGAGAATGGTCCAAATGGGTTTGATCAGACAGACGATGGCGATGATGTTGCCAAGAGAGCTTAAAATTCTCTTACAATGTTGTGAACACAGTCTGCGTTTTACTCTTCGTGTCATGGAACTTTTCTTTTGCTGTTTTAGACTAATGGATGTTTCTTAATCTATGATTTGTTTCAGCCCATAAATAAAAATTGTGTTCATACTTTAAAAGATACTCATCTTCAATTTCCGTTTTAATATTGTGCAATTCTCGTAAGCACCACTAAATAATTTTTTTTACAAAAGTACCACACAAATTTTTTATAAATACCACTAAAAAAAATTCTTTCAAAAATATATAAATTTTAAATTAGTTTAAAACTTTCAAAACTAAACTTTATCATTTCAAATTATACTCTAAACAACACTATAGAGCGAATCCAAATAAAATTTAAATTATAAAAGTGTTAAAAACATTTTAAATAAGGTTATTGAACTCTTTATAAAGCATGAGATGAGATGTTGTGTACCCGTTTTTAAAGACGGTATCAAAAGAGTAATAATTCGAACCCTAGAGAAGGAGATGGCATCTTCTTCTTCTTCCTCTCGCTCTGAGAAACGTTGCCTCTACGAAGTTCTCGGAATCAACAAACAATCCTCGCCGGAAGAGATACGAACCTCTTATCGGCGATTAGCTCTGCAGCGACATCCCGATAAGCTAATCAAAGCCGGCGGAATATCGGAATCCGAAGCCACCGCACAGTTCCAGGAGCTAATTCACGCCTACGAGGTTTTATCGGATCCGAAAGAGAGAGCATGGTACGATTCTCACCGATCTCAGATCCTATTCGCCGACAATGTCTCATCCTCGAAATCGCGCGGAACCGTGCCGGATCTGTTCGGTTTCTTCTCCTCCGCCGTTTTCTCCGGCTACGCAGACACAGGGAAAGGATTCTACAAGGTTTATTACGATGTGTTTAACAGTGTTTACGTTAACGAGATTAAGTTTGTGAGAACTTTAGGTTTAAGTGTAGATTCTGTGAAGGAAGCTCCTATAATGGGGAATTTAGATAGTCCTTATGCTCAGGTTACGGCTTTTTATAACTACTGGTTAGGGTTTAGCACTGTGATGGATTTTTGTTGGGTAGATGAGTATGATGCGATGGCTGGACCTAACCGAAAGTCGAGGAGGTTGATGGAGGAAAAGAATAAGAAGACGAGGAAGAAGGCGAAGAAGGAGTATAACGAGACCGTGAGACGTTTGGCCGAGTTCGTGAAGAAGAGGGATAAGAGAGTTATTGATATGATGGTGAAGAAGAATGAAGAGATGGAGAAGAAGAAGGCGGAGGAGAAGGAGAGGAAGAAGAAGATGGAGAAGGAGAAGTTGGAGAGAGCCATGAACTATGAGGAGCCTGATTGGGCAAAGGCTGAAGATGGCGAGGAGGAAGGGGAAGGGATCGGTGTAGCGGAAGAGGAGGATAATGATGGTAAGAGGAAGAATGAGCAGCTTTATTGCATTGTTTGTAGCAAGAAGTTTAAAAGTGATAAGCAGTGGAAAAACCACGAACAGTCGAAGAAGCATAAAGAGAAAGTAGCTGAGCTGAGGGAGTCATTCAGTGATGTGGAAGATGAAAAAGACGAGGAAGAGGAGATCAATGAGCCACATGAAAGTGTAGAAGACCTCCAAGAGAAGCTTCAAGAGGGACTCAATATCGATGACGAAGAAGAAATAGAAGAAACGGATGTTGGGGACGAAGTTGTAGGTGATGAAACCGATGATGAATATTTTGTGGCAGAGGAGTATGTGATAGAAGTTAGTGAAAGTGAGGATGAAGATGCAGATGATGAGATGAGTCTACTCAAGAAAATGATATCTAGGCAGAAGAATAAGCAAAAGAATTTTGTGTCAAAGAAAGAAGAAGACGAAGCTCAAGCCGAGGCTGAGAGTGACACAGCAGAGTTCAGCGAATTTGATAACCAGAAAAGAACAGGCACGAACGATGCTACACAGACACCTGAAGACAACGGTAATACTGATGACAATACGAATGCAACAGACACAGCTTCGGAAGCATTTGAGAACTCTCTGAAAGATGAGCCAATGAAGTATGATAATAGGAAGACAACAGGGAGAAGGCGAAGAAGTAAGAAGGATAAGAACAACCTTGGCGGGTTACCGGAGAAGAGCAGTGAAGCTGATGATACTCAATATAGAAATCTTGACAAGGAAGAATCTCGTCCAGAAAAGTTTGAGGATCGAAGTGAATACATAGAACACAAGAAAGCTCCCAGATCAAAGAAATCAACCAGAGGAATGAAAAACAAGGTAACAATCTTTCTTTCATTGTAACATCACAGAACCATATAGATTTTAGCATGATAAGTTCTTGAACCATATGTATATGTATATACAAAATGCAGGGCACATCAACGAAGGCCAGTAACAACAAATGTGATAAATGCGGAGAGGATTTTGAGTCAAGGTTAGTCCATTCGATCTTTCTTCCCTTATATATCATCTCCAGTTATCAATCAGTATCATTCAAATGTTGATCTATTGTGTCCAGGTCTAAACTGTTCAAGCATATAGCTGATACCGGTCACGCCACAGTGAAATCCCGATGATCCACTCCTCATTCTACAGAGCATATTAAGGATTATGCAGAGAATAGAACATAAAGTTTGGCTAGAGAAGTGCATTTTTGATCTAATTTATACATTGTGGACACAACAAAGGAAAGGATACAGAGAGCAAGATAAGCTATTTTATTGACTACTTTGTATGTTTTGAAACTATTGATTTTGCATAGATGATATCTATCAAAGGTTGGCTATAGATCTTTCTTGTCAATTTCCAGTGTATTATTGTAAGAAATTTAGCCATATCTTATATGAAAAATGCATTATCAATTAAAACAAAAATATTCGACAAATTGTTTAAGACCAAAACTCTGCAACACCAAAAAGAAACATTAAAATTTCCTTGCAGAAAAATGATTCTAAAGCTGAGCCTGAGAGGAGCACCAGTCTCTAGCATTCTGAAACATCTTCAACCACGGACTCGGACCAGCTTTCTCAACCTCCCATCCTTTCGGGTACCACGGAAACTGCCACATCAAGAAACACCTTTCAGGATGCGGCATCATCGCCAAATGCCTACCGTCAGGCGAACATATCGCCGCTATACCCAACGGCGAACCATTCATGTTAAACGGATAAGCTTCCGTTACGCTCCCATCGTCATTGCAGTATCTCAACGGCGCTAGATCCGAGTTAAGCGTACGGTCCAACACTCCTTGGTCCGGGAAATAAGCTTTGCCTTCTCCGTGAGCCGCCCACACGCCTAAACTACTTCCTTCCATGCCTTTCAGCATTATCGAAGGCGAGTCCTTGATGGTCACGCTCGTGAACCTGCACTCGAACCTACCCGATTCGTTGTGAACGAACCTTGGCTGCGACGTGTCGAGCGACCCGTTAACTTGAGGACCTGGAACCCATCCTAACAACGCCATTAACTGACAGCCGTTGCAGATCCCGAGGCTGAACGTGTCTGGTCTTTTGTAAAACTCTTGGAACTGATTCAGAAGCGGTTCGTTGAACTTTATGGAAGCGGCCCATCCTTTGGCCGAGTCAAGGACATCCGCGTAACTGAACCCTCCTACAAACACGATCCCGCGGAACTGATCGAGAGTGATGGCTCCAGCTAGAAGATCAGACACTGTCACGTCCCATGGTTCGAAACCAGCAGCGTAGAATGCAGCCGACATTTCTCTGTCTCCGTTGCTTCCTTCCTCTCGGATCACCGCTACTTTTGGCTTAACATCTAAGAGCATATAACAGCAATAAACAAAACATTATCATAAGAGAATCATACACTTAAGGACATGATAAAAAGATTGGTTTACCTTGAGACATATAGTTATTGTCGGTCCATGAAGGAGTAAATGAGAGTTTCCACTTAGGCTCATGTCTTAACTTCAAGCCTTCTTTCTCCATCTCTACACAAGACGCCAATCGCTGAAGCTTCTCCAACTTGAAACTTGTGTCTTCCCACATGTCTCTAAGGACCGAAGTTTTCTCGCTAAGATGAGTAATGCCATCAACTTTCACCTCTATCAAAGGAGAATCAGTGACTTTCCCAACGATCTTAGCTGTTACATCGAAGCCACGGAGTTTCTCCATCACGGTGTCTAGGTTCTTGTTGCTAATCTCAAACAAGAGGCCGAGTTCTTCAGCAAACAAAGTCTCGAAAAGGCTAATCCCGTTCGAAGCTAAGTTGAGATTTATACCTTTGTTTCCAGCGAAAGCCATTTCCAAGGCTGCCACCACTAGTCCACCGTCGCTTATGTCGTGTCCCGCAGATACCAAATCCTCAGAAATGAGAGCTTGAACGCCCTCGAAAACGTTTTTCAGATACGAAACATCGTCGAGATCAGGACAGTCGTTTCCTATCTGTCCGAAAACCTGAGCCAAGGCAGATCCACCTAACCTCCGTTTCCCCTTTGCTAAATCCACATGCAAGAGAACACCTTCATCATCGTCTCCTAGCTTAAGATCCGGAGTCACCGTCTTTGTTATATCAGGACAAGTAACATAGGCACTAATCACAAGGTTTCCTGGAGCTTTAACAACCTCACCATCAGCGTGAGCCGCCATCGAAAGACTGTCTTTGCCACCATCAATTGCTATGCCAAGTTCGATCATCGCTTCAGATAAAGCAATCGCGGCATCATACATAGCTGATCCTTCTCCTTCGAGCTTAGCAGCATACATCCAGTTACCGCTAGCTTTAACATCAGAAAGCGCGGTGACTTTTGCCCAAACAAGATTCGTCAAAGCCTCTCCCACGGCTAGTCTAGCCATGGCTTTCGGATCAAGAAGGCCTTTGATGGGTTGCTCGCCAATGGCACATGCACCACCCGTTAGATCTGTAAACGTCTGAGCGATAACCGCAACATCAGCAAGAGTTATCTGCAACGGTCCAACTGTTTGCTGCTGAGCAACAAGACCCGTCACGCATCTATCGACTTTAGTTGTCAAGAACCGTTTCGAAGAAACAGATGGCAATCGCAGAACCCTTTTCAAAGAGTCCAGCAATGTGATCCCGGGAGCAATATCAAGTGGTTCACGTCTATAAGCAACGCGGTTGAACTCAAAAGTTTTCTTAGGCATATCACCAAGAACCTTCTCGAGTTCAAGATCCACTGCAGGAGGAGGTGAAGGTAGCCCTTCTTTACTACACTTTGCTGCAGCCGTGCTATCGATTAAAGTACACCGACCCTCACCATTGATTGTTCCAATAACAGCCATCGAAAGCCTTTCTCTCTTACATATCGATTGCAAAACCTCTCGGCTCTCAGCTTTCACCAAAATTGCATCTTGCTCTTGATATTCAGCTCCCCATATCTCCAACACCGACATGGTATGATCACCAACAACAACCGCTCTTATGTCGATCTCTGCACCTTCTGGATAAATAATCTCCTTGACTACATTGCAGTTTCCGCCAGCGCCTTGGTCATGAATGCTGATAATAGGATTCTTCTCACCCATCTCAATGCAAGCACGGACAACACGGTACAGCTTTTGCGCCATCTCAGCATCTCCACGCTGCACAGCGTTGAAATCAAGCTCTGCGTCGTTCTGACCACTCACCATACTCGAAGCTGCTCCTCCTCCCATGCCAATACGGTAAGCAGGTCCACCTATTTTAACAACAAGCATCCCGACTTCCGCCTCGCCTTTGGTTATATGAGTATGATCAATCTGTCCAATACCTGCACTAAACATGATCGGTTTCAACCATTCTCTTCTATCACCACTAGGCAGTCTCATACCAAAAGTCCTTGTGTATCCTTGAATCATAGGCTCTCCAAACTTGTTCCCGTAATCAGAAGCACCGTTGCTAGCATCGATGAGAATCTGTAAAGGTGAAGCTAGGTTTGATGGGTACTGAAAAGACGAATCTTCCCAAGGAGCATAAGATCCTTCCATGTTAAGGTTGCCCACACAGTAGCCAGACGTTGAAGCAACCACGAAAGAGCCTCTTCCCGTTGCGTGTGTGTCTCTGATTCGACCTCCAGCGCCTGTCTCTGCACCAGGATAAGGAGCCACCGCACAAGGGAAGTTATGTGTCTCAGCGGTGAACAATATGTCGAGATCACGTGCACTTACATCAAGTAAACACGCAGAACCAGAAAGCATAGGCTGTAGCTGGTTCACCATAAAGCCTCTAATAGCACTTGAGTTATCGTGAAACCCGATGACCGAATTATTCTGATTTGCCTCCCAAGTGCTCTTTACAATTTGCATAAGAGATTTCTCCATTGGCTTTCCATCAATAACAATGTTCCCAGCAAAGAACCAGTGTCGACTGTGTTCGCTATTGGATTGTGCGATATCAAAAAGCTCCACATTAGTGGGGTTACGCTTAATATCCTCTATGAAAAGTCTAGTATAATACTGCAAGTCTTGCTCATCAAAGGCTAAACCCATCTCCTGATTAATCTCTTCAAGCGCCTTTCGACCTTTCTCCATCACAGCCACATACTTTACTTCCTCGGGAACAACGTTTTTCTCGAACGAAACAAGCTTTTGAGAGTACACGCACTCTGTCATTCTATCGTGAACCATAGCGGCAAATTCATTTACTTGAGTCTCCGATAATGGCTCTTTACTGAACAAGAGGTACCTTCTAGATCTTTCTAAGCGAGTCACCTCGTTTAAACCGCAAGCTCTACATATCGAAACCGCATTGGTGGACCATGCTGTTGTAAAAGACAACCTTGGACCAACTTCGACTATTGTAGCATGAAGCCCTTCTTGTTTCTTCATCTCAAGAAAACTATCCGCGCCTAAATAGAACTCAAAATCATCAATAACAAAGAGCACCAAGAATATCGTATCGAAAACATAGCATAACATTAAGGGTACCTAAATTCTCAGGCTCGAATGTTTCTTGAAGAATCCACTTCAGATTCAAGAGCTTATCATCTGCTAGATCCGACTCAAGACCGATATTGAAACACTGTTCTGTCTCCAAACTAACAATCTGGCTGCAGATTTTGGTCTGAACCGATTTCAGAAGCTCGGCGTTCGCGCTTTCTTGAATCAAAGGGACACGATAGAAATGGATAACCTCTGAAGCAGGTTTTTCCATCAAGCTAAGCTGCTCTTCGACAGAGACAGCAACAGAGCCAGATGTTCCATGCTTGTTAGATTGAGCAGAACATCTCAAGATTGAAGCTTTGGATCGGTTCAGAGACAGACGTTGTGAGGCTTGGAATCTAAGGGAACCCCACAATTGAGAAGGCGAGCTTCGCTGCAAAAGAGTGGTTTGTCTATTGGAACCCTGCAAGAACAAAAAGGAATCTTGTTTATACTATTTATATTCCGACCAATCTATAAGAAGCTTATGTAATAGAAAAAGGAAGCAACTTAAGCAAAAAGTGAGTTACAGAGAATATCTTACGTTAAGGAACAGAGCCGCACGAGTTGCTTGAGAGGTATTCATCACGAAGAAGGTGAAAAACAATGAAAATTTGAAACAAGGGTTTAGGGTTTTTGTCTCTCTGTGTTATTGTCTTAACGAGACCGAAGCTCCCGACTCCGATGACTCGACAGACGACGACGACGACAGTCTTTGACTGGTCTCTTTACTCTTTTAGGTTTTTTAGTATTTATTTTGCGTTGCAAGCAAAATTAAAAAGGAAAAAACAAAAACAAAAAATTCGGTTGGTGTTCAGATATAATGATAAGCCCAATTAAAGTCTAATTGGGCCTTAATCCCGGACATTACAAAACAAATTTTATATATAATTTTGTATTTTTCAAAAGTATGAAAAATATTCGTTAGTAGGTGAGAATTATTGGTCTTAGAGGCTAAAGATTTGATTTAATTTTCAACATTTTTTGCGAGTATTTCAACAAAAAATAAATTTCTAACAAAAATGAAATATTCTAGATTTGATTTAATGTGATTAAGAACAATGATTAAAGTCTATTGATAAAATCTCCAAAACACTTCAAACAAAGTCGCCAAAATGCTTTCAAAACATCAAAATGCAAAATACCAAACTAGTAAACAAAACCAAACAGCTAAAACCAAAGTTCATGCTTGCTTTTTCATTGTCTTCTTCATATGTTGCTCGGATACATGAAGACTCTGACTCTGTTTCCCTACAATAAGATACAAGTAGAAAGATTAAAACATACTTTAAACAAGACAATGATGTTGCTTGTAATAAAATTCAGCTTTAAAGTTAGTTAATACCATGGACTTGGGAGGCAAATTCGACGTGAATTTGGCGCGGACGACGCCGCTGTTACCGTGAGGCCTAGTCAATTTACCCCAAATGCAACGGTAATGGCTACCATTCTTCTTAGTCTTGGCCTTGTAAATGTAAGCCATCCTCTTGCCTTTGTACCACGTCACCTCTTCTGGTGTGTTGACTCCTTCTATCTGAATCAGCGACGTGTTTGGGTACTGGTTTACCTTCGACCTACACATAATCAAAACACAAGGAGATAACAAACTCAGCATCCAAACACTCCAGAAACCATTATCAACAGTGTAGATTTTAATGATAAGCAAGCTTACTTATCTAATTTAAACGCAGATCATTAACAACGATTTTAAGCTACTAATCGGCGATGATTAAGGAGTATATAGTGAAAATTAACGAAGAGATTAAGAGTGTAATGTGATTTTAATTACCTTTTGTAGCCAAGGATGGTTCCTCTTACGTAGAGTCTGCACACAAATAAAATCGATAAAATAAAAGAAAAATCAGAGATAAATTCGAAGAAGAAATGTAAAGGAGAAGAAGAACAAGTGTGAAGAGATAGTAACCTGACACGTTCTCCTTGACGACCTTTCACCATTTTTCTCTGAATCGGCGGCTGGGAAAACGCGAATCTGCGGCTACTACTCTTTTAAGGAGGAAGACGAAGGAGAGAAACCCTAATGCGTTAGGCTAGTGTTTATATAGTGTAGAAGATCCCTTTTGTTTAGTTTAATATGGGCCTATTTTTATATGGGCCTTAAGCTAAATTAAAACATGAATGTGCTAAAAAGGAAGCCTTCTATAAATTAAAGAACTAAATTGCAAAACATAACACAATTATTTGTTGTTATTATAAAGTTGTTTATATATTATATGCCTAGGAACTGAGCTCTATACAATTATTTTGCCTTTGAAATCATACAAGTGAATAGGCTCTTAATACATTTTGTACCTAAAATAATATAACAAATCATACAAAATTAACCCAAAAAAAATGATTTATGGTCTTTCATCAATCTTGCAGATCAAAACCATCTCCTTGTGATGGTCAAAAAGTCACTTTCCATGTTTCTTATCTGCAAGTTCAAAAAAGACCAACAAACTTGTTAATGTTTCGTATTTGCTTACATGGTCTGTCTGAATCCGTAACCACTTTATTAGTTTACCTTTCTGGAACCACGGTTTTCGAACTAGCTCGCGGATGCGGCGCTCGTGACTTTCTAATAGTCGAGCGGCTCCATGAGGCTGAGACAACAACGGGCCCGAGAATTCGATCTTGTCTCCATCACCCTGTCAAAAAGCTTAAGTTATCAGCATCATTAAGCATGCTTGTCTGTAAACCCAAAAAAAGTAGACAAAACAATCATGTCTACTTTTTTTCTCTTTCCTAAGCGTGGAAAGATAGAGAAAGAGACAACAAAAACTTCAAAACAGCTAAGCAAACATGATCTAAATTCAACGGTAACTTGTTCCTTTCTTTCTACTTTACAACAACATATCTTACAGTTATGTTTATTGATTATATAATAGCTTATTGTAATCTCCAAACTCACATGTAAGTGACTATTGACTATTGATTTAGGCACAGAGCATACTTGGTATCTACTATTGTCTTTCAAAAGCACTAACAAACCATGTAAACAATGCAAAACAATGAGATATCATAGAAACTATGAAAGTGTTTTTATAGCTTCTACAATTTATGGACATACCGAATTACCCACCTTTGTTGCCATATCTCTCTGATAAATTCCCAATGAAAGTTCCTGCGAGTGATACTCGTCCGAGGCCCCAAAAGAATCTGGACGCTCGAGTTGTCTCCACTGCTTCAGCATAGAAAGCTTCACCGTTTCATATGACTCTTGCCCCCGAGTATCGGCCTTGTCATCACCTTTTTCCTCGTTTTTATTCTCATTGAACTGAGTTTCAATGTTGTTTTTCGCATTGGAAGCGGGAGATTGTCCGGAAAGGTTAGGAACATGACCTTTTGAGAGAGATCGATTGTGTACTCTAACACATACGTCATCTTTTTCTCGTTTTGCCCAAGCAAAACTGTTTGATAAAGAGAATTGTAACGGCCCTGAGAAAGGTACATCTCCTTGTGATGCATTTTTCACATGGGAAGCTTCGTCTTTCTTGTGGTCTAATGTAATTTGCGGTTTCCCACATAACCTGACATCACTTTCAACCGAATTATGAACTAAATGTCCGATTCGTTTCTGAAAAGTTTCAGTTTGATGCCGCACATCCTGAAAATATGAAAAAGTTGGCGTATTTCAGTTTCTTGCATGGAGAACTATACTGATAAGTGGTAGGCAAGAGACTAAGTAGAAATTACCTCAACTGGTGCCAGTTTGTTGAATGAAAGAGCCTTACGTGTTGGCTTCCTTGCATCGATACCACGTCTCACATTCCCGCTAATCTTTTTCCTACAAAATAAGACATGACATATGAGAATGTTGAAAAATGGTGGACTAAAGAGATGATATGGTCATGAACTGATAAATTTCTCTATCAGGTAATGAAAAAAGATTCTGACCTTGTTGCTTCTTCTCGGTGCTTTGTATCTATCTCCTTGCAAGGCGGGTAAATTGGCAAGCTTGAGGGATCACAAGCAAAAGGCTTTGTAGTAAAATACTGAAACATACACATAAACACATTGACTTCATTTCTACAGGTACTCAAATTTGATTATGTGAAATTAATCCAAGGATTAAAAAGTTACCTGAGAAACAAGGGCACTAGAGGCAGTACCGCGTTTGTTTGGATCTATAGAAAGAAGCGTTTCTATGAGATTGATTTCAATTTCAGACAAATCTTTCAAGGTTTCCCGGAGACAACTGTCATAATTTTGCTGTGGCCTGAAGAGCATTGCATGAGGAAGTTTGGATTTTTGCCAGTAATCTGCTGGTGGAGATCCACACAATTTGAATATCTTGTGCAACTGTTCAACCTGGTCCAAACAAACCAAGTAATAGCATTAACTTCATTATTCACCAAGTGAAACAGAACATAGCCAAGACCAAAAAATTCCAATATCACAAATAACAGAACATTTTACCTCAGTTCTGCCTCGGAGAATAGGTTTTCCAAGAAGAAGTTCAGCAAATACACAACCAACACTCCACAAATCAACAGACGCTCCATAGTCCGTTGCCCCGAGCAAAAGTTCGGGTGGACGATACCACAGAGTCACAACTCGGCTAGTAAGAGGCTTCTTCTTGTGACCAGAAGAGTTGCTAAAGTTTGCTAGACCAAAATCAGCCACCTTTAATATCCCTTCATTACTCAACAGAAGATTCGAACCCTTAATGTCTCGGTGCATCACACCTCGCGAATGACAATGATCAAGCCCAGACAACAGCTGCTTCATGTAACACTTAATCTGCAAGAATCAAAAGCCAACAATCACTACAACCAAAACACACCAAGAAAACTGCCCCCAACCTCATGAACGACGATGATTCAACGAACCTGTGGCGTCGTGAATTTGACATCAGGAGAAGAAAGAAGACCAGTGAGATCATGCTCCATGTACTCGAACACGAGCTGTATAGTGCAAGACAGTTTCGAAGTAATCAGACCTTGAAGCTTGATAACGTTGGGATGATTAAGCCTTCTCAGTATCAATATCTCTCTTGCCATAAACTTAACACTCTCCGGCTCAAAATTATCGAACCTAACCTTCTTCAACGCAACAATCCTCCCTGTCTCTGTCTCTACCGCGCGAAACACACTGCTATAAGTACCTTGCCCTATCTACACAAAACCCAATTCTAACCTCCATTAACTTTTCACAACTTTCTAAGCATTTCTATTGAACAATACATAGCAAACCTTATCAAGCTATAAGATTTATTAGAGTCTAAAAGAAGAACCTTCTCGAGCTTTTCGAAAGCATCAGATCGGAGTGGGATCCAGCCATGGATAGCTTCGCCGGCGACGTTGCTCAGCCACGCAGGCCAGCCAGCAGCGACTTGCTCGGATTCAATGTATTTGCTTAGATTACCGATACGGAAACTCAAGGAATCGCTACCCAAATCGCCGCCGCCGCCGCTTCTCCGGCTCCTACTCTTCCCGCTTCTGCTTCTCCAGGACACGAGCTTCTTAAGAGTCGCTAGAGGCGGATCCTCCGCTAAAACCCGACCCGATCCGGAACATTCGTTTTCGATTTCTCTGAAGCTGAAGGCGCTTGAGTGATCTATCGCAGGCGTCACGGAGACATTCTGCTTCGAGCTAACGCAACCCATACTTATCAGTCACCACCACCGTAACTCACCGGCTAATCGCTTCTCCGGCGCCGAAACCGCACGATTCTTCGCCGGAATTGGATCCGGCGGATTTGAGTGAATCTCCTGAAAGTAAGTGAAACTCGTATTTTTTTTACGCTGAGAGATATAGAGAGAATGTTTTCTATGGCTCTCTTTAAGAAGGTATATTAATATATATTTTTTAAAAAAATATAAAATTTAGAAAAAATATTCAAAAGAGAAACATGCATTTAATATTTTCTGGACCATAAATCGAATCTGCACCTTCCAATTTTCGAAACCCGATTTTAGCATGTAGTTAATGACAGCTTTTTTATTGAAATAAATTGTAGACTATACAAATGTGGTAGAAACAGAATTGAATAAAATTAAATAGTATTAAACCGTGTTGAAAAAAATAAAAAAGTATTAATATTTGGTCTTTAGTTAGTACTTAGTACACGCGAATGGCTATAAATGATTTAAAAACAACTAATTGCACGAAGATGACTTGAATTGGTTTATATCCCATAGGCACTGAAGTAGCATAATGAGTCTAGGACTAATAATAAGATTAATAAAGTTAAGACTATGATTAAAACTTCCATTAAGATAAGTCAAAAATAAATTCATTACAGATACATATAATAATTGCAAAGAGAAACTCACTTGTGTCTCTCTCTCTAATGCTTTGCCAGCTCTTAGACTATGATGACTACTTGTGTCTATCGTTATTATTTATTTTTTAAAATATTAAAGCAATAAATTCATATTTTCTAAAAATGATTTAAGGTTACTTCCACATGAGAGTTATTTTCTTACAGATCCTTGAAAATTACATTTGAGATATATTATGGTTATTTATACCATCTTTTTGTGACAATTCGAATTTATGGCTCTTATAAATGTTACTAGACGACAATGACTTATCAAGAATTTCAGATATTAATTTTACTTGCAAGAGATTTTAACATAAACCAAATTTATAAGAGGAAACAGATAAACAAGTCGGCACCTACCAATTACTAAATAAAAACAAAAAGACCAAAAAAATAGTAGTTGTTATAAAACAATCAAGTATATAAACCATATCTTTATGTGTATATAATGTTTAAGAGAATTCTAGAGAGATGAAGCTAGAGAGTTGAACTGTTTTTTCATTATGATTTTGTTTAACGTTATAAACCTATTTATAGTAAAAAGTTTACTTAACATATGAAGAAACTTATATAAATATCTAACTATATAATATAATATAAGTTTATCTTTATCCATATATTTATCCAAATGGATAATTACCACAATGGATAATATAGTTCATCTTTATCCATATATTTATCCAAATGGATAATTACCACAATGGATAATTACAACAATGATTATCCAACACTCCCCCTTAATTATCCATTTTAGTTTTTTCTTTTACGTGTTTTGTTATTGTTGCCTCATTAAAAACCTTTTCACGGAAAAACCCAATGGGATAAAAACCGTGATAAGGGAAAAAGAGTGCAACCACGTATTTCATCATTTCTCCCCCTGAAATCATCATCTTCTGGAATAGACGTCTTTTGTAAAGAGATCTTCAGGAAAATATGTTTTCTTCTTCTACAAATGTCTACCTTTTGGCGCATTCTTGTTGCCTCGTTAAAAACCTTATCATGGAAAACCCGTTGGGACAAAAACCATGATGAGGGAAAAAGAGTGCAACCGCGCACATAATCATGACTTCATCTGGAAGTCTTATCTTCACAAATAATCATCTTCTCAAACAGGTCTTTCAATGAATGTGTTTTCTTCTTTTGCTCCCCCTGGGAGCTTCATCTTTCGAAATAAACACTTTTGCAAATATGTCTTTAAAAGGAACATGTTTTCTTCCTTCGCTTTCCCTGGAAGTCTCGTCTTCAGGACAAATACTTTTGCACATTCTTTACATGCTTTACGAGATCTTATAAATATTCGATATCTGCAAAACAACTTATACCAAAATTTGGGATTTCTAATAACCCCAAGTTAATTATATCTTATCTCATCCCAATATGCGCATAAGGGATGATTTATATCCTACATATATAATAGCAAATTCTATGCATAATTTGCAAAATCTATAAATGCTTAACAACATATAAGTATGGTCCTCTATGACCACATATATATATATATATACATATATTCAACTTCTTCTAGAAGTTCTTAACATAACATCTTTTTCATTAGATGTTTAACTTAATACCTGCAGACTTCTGGTCTTTCCAAGGTCTTTTACTTTGTTTATAACTCTTTATAGTTTGATCGATCTTAGTTCTCGAGAACATTACTATGATATCATTAATTCTTCAGGAATTCAAACTTTGCATGCATTTTCCTCATGAGACGTAATTCAAGTCTCTCATATATATTTCTCAACACTGAGTATTTTTTACAAAACCATACATCATATGCGTTTTGTTTTATATACTTTAATACTCTTTTCATATCTAGACTTCGGTCCGGAATTCTCGTTACTCAAACGAGTATAATAAGACTTGAATGTCTTTTATTTATTGGCCAATTATGTCTCTCAACGCTAATCCACAAAGCGGAGAATTCTGATCCTCATTTATAACATCACGCGTTATGTCACTATAATAGTCGACATTTATTTCGACTTTGGTTCCATATTGACTTTATTGTCATGATCCATCGAGATCTCTTAATCATTATCAATGATTTTGTTCAAGTACTTGATTTCATCTTTGATCCTTCAGGGATCTAATCCTCCTGGGATCTAATCCTCCTGGGATTTCTGATCATGACTCATTACTCCTCTTTTCCTTTTGAAGAGATTAATAAATATTTGCTCCTTTATCATTTCTTAATTTTCGGAACCAAAGTAGTCTTACATAGACTTTATGTGTCATCCTTCATAAACACATATATTTTGTATTGGAGCATTTTCATATGGAGTGAGATTTCTTTTCATCACCTTGAATTATCTTATGAACTTCAAGTTCATTTTCTTTTGTATGAGGATCTTATAATGATAATTCATTTCATAAAACTCACCCATCATTTGATTTGCAATAAATTTGAATAGTGATCCCTTGAACTTTTGAACTTCTGGTTGATAATCCTTTTGTTCAAGTATTCCAACTATTCCATAATTCTCCATTAGAGAAATCTTATCATCAAGATTATGATTGCAAATCTTACAATAAGCACATCTCCAATGATGGCTTTTTAGAGCAACTCTTCATTTCCAGCTCATATACTTCATCCTCTTGGATGTCATTTTTATGTGGTGTGGAGGAGCATTCATAATATATATCACACACCCACAAATTTCCAGACGAAAATATCACCATTCTTTAAAACTCATTGACTGTGAATATCATCTTCTAGATGTTTCACTTTCATCTTCTGGATGTTTAACTTTATCTCATTCGACATGAGAAATATTAGTTTTGGATATCAATCCACATAAACTATCAACTTAATGTAATTGTGGGATTCTTTAATTCTCCCCCTCGAGATAATAATTCTTCTAGATTATTCATCTCGAAATGAATCCATTTTCGGGATCAACAACATATCCTTCTAGGATCATGTGTTTCATCTTGGATCCTTTTAACTTTTAATATAGGATTCATATTACTCTATTTCTCAAGATAACGGCTATACATGCTCGTTTATCTTGGACCGATTCTCACTTTTAGATCGGTCATATTAGGAGTATAATATGGGGATCTTTATAAAGAAATCAATCATTATATTCAATGAGCTCTTTTAACTCAAAAATGGTGATCTTCATTTCTTTTCACATGATGACTTTGATTCTTCTTTTCTTTAAAACATGCATAAGTTGAAAAACTTTTTGTTTTTCCAACAAATTTTAATGATCTTCAATCATTAATACTCTCATATGGCTTAACCGGTTATATTAAACTTTCATCAATCAGTAAACTTCAGGTTTACTTTCATATATATCTTTTGCCATTTTTATCCATATTGCATGTTGTCATCATGTTTTCTTTAGAGCGTTTAGCTTTTCTTTTACTCGTTTAGAGCGTTTTTGCTCTTTTAAAATAGTTTTAACTCTTCAGGAGATAAGCTCTTCATGAGCTTTTATTATTTCATGAACGTTTAAGCTTTTCATGAGCATTTAAGCTCTTCATGAGCATTTAAGCTCTTCGTGAGCATTCAAGCTCTCCATAAGCATTCTAACTCTTCAGGAGCATTCAAGCTCTTCAGGAGCATTCAAGCTCTTCAGGAGCATTCAAGCTCTTCAGGAGCATTCAAGCTCTTCGTGAGCCTTCAAGCTCTTCGTGAGCCTTCAAGCTCTTCGTGAGCCTTCAAGCTCTTCGTGAGCCTTCAAGCTCTTCGTGAGCCTTCAAGCTCTTCGTGAGCCTTCAAGCTCTTCGTGAGCCTTCAAGCTCTTCGTGAGCCTTCAAGCTCTTCGTGAGCCTTCAAGCTCTTCGTGAGCCTTCAAGCTCTTCGTGAGCCTTCAAGCTCTTCGTGAGCCTTTAAGCTCTTCGTGAGCCTTTAAGCTCTTTAGCATTTTTATTTTATTAAAATATTTTACTCTTTTAAAACATTTAATTATTTTGCAATATGAAAAATTTTCATATATTTTGGGTTTTAACTTACCGTATAATGAAATAGATATAGCCTTTCATAAGATCAAAGAGACAAATCATCAATATAATCAAAGAGACCTTATCTTCAATTTGATTAACGACATATATTTTCATATAATCAAAGAGACATAGTCTTCAATTTGATTTATGAACTATAGTCTTCTATTTGATCAAAGAGACATATTCTATTATATATTTTTGGAGACAAAACTTTTTGCTCCAATATAAAAATTAAATTTATAAATATCGATAATTTTTATCGACTAAATTTTGGCAAAGTTTCTTTTAGATTTTTAATACTATATTAGTTAAAATTTTGCCAGAGTTTCTTTTAGATTTATTAATTTTATACTTTTGGCAAAAATTATTTTGATAGAGTTTCTCTTAAATTTTAAACTATATTAGTTTAAATTTTGCCAAAGTTTCTTTTATATAGTAAAATCATAATTTAAACATTTTAGGATATAAATTCCGTCATAAGTTTGAAACGAATTTTTCCATTATGTTTATAAACATAATGACATAATTTAAAATTACCTGGATAATATTTAACCGGGTATATGAAGCTCATCCAACGATTACCTCGTATAGCTAGAGACGTTCGTGCTTGATAACGTGTTATAAAACAATCAAGTATATAAACCATATCTTTATGTGTATATAATGTTTAAGAGAATTCTGTAGAGATGAAGTTGTAGAGATTTAACCTGTTTTTTCATTATGATTTTGTTTAACGTTATAAACCTATTTATAAGTAAAAAGTTTACTTCAACATGAAGAAACTTATATAAATATCTAACTATATAATATAATATAAGTTTATCTTTATCCATATATTTATCCAAATGGATAATTACCACAATGGATAATATAGTTCATCTTTATCCATATATTTATCCAAATGGATAATTACCACAATGGATAATTACAACAATGATTATCCAACAGTAGACACATATTTTCAAAACACGTTAATTAAAAACAATCAAATCTAAAAAACCAAAATCATCATTATCTTCTGTAAATAGAATTTTTAGTTGAATTGTTGGTGAGCCTAAAATCCCATCATAAATGTTTTTAATGATGATCACAAAAATAACAAAATTAATTAACATAACCCCCAAGGAAAAAAAAACTTAATAGTTAGCATGTCCTTATTCTGTATTCGAAATTAGGACATAGACTTGTACGATTCAACTAAAACCATTTATAGTATCAGGCCTAAACCTCATGAAGACCAAAAGATCCAAAACAAAGTAGGCACTTAAGAAACAAAGAAGATAACTTTGTTTTTGAGGTAAGGTTATAAAAATCAAGCCTTCTTCTTCTTCTTGGATTTAAGCATGACCATGCCGATGAATACAGAAAGAAGAGAGAGGAGAGTTACGCCGGCAAAGACAGGTACGAGAATGGCATAGTCTTGCGGCAAGAAGTACTTGTGGATGAAGTGGTCACTATCTACAAAGGGCTATGCAAAAGAGAAAATTACAACACATGAGTTTCTTCTTAGTAATATTGAAAACATTAGATGACAACGACACTGTCTTTTTAAAAGGAAACTTGTAGGAGATGAAGTTATGTTGTTGTTGTTGTTGTCACTTACAAGGATGATGACCCAGAAAGTATAGTAGGTGAATATAGATAAGCTGATTGAAGTTAACAGAAGCCCGACTGCTCGATCCGCTAGTTCCATTTGTCACGTTCTTTACCTACATCATGGAAGACAAAAATCAGATAGATTCAAGAAACGTAAGCTAGACAGTCAAAAGCGAGGGAAACTTGTATTGCAGCAAAAGCCACTGAAACCATTACACCTAGAATTTCCCCACAAGAGCACAGCTAAATCCCACTGTTCTAAGCTCTTTTAAGGGTATGCAAAAAGTCTGATACTTTACAAGGCGTCTCAAGAAAACAGCCCTGTCAAGTATACAGGGCACGACAAATTGTCTATAAACGAATCCAGAGTTTACTTAAGATGATATCAACAACTTGCAGGACTCTTGTAGTGGAGAGAAAGTAAATCATCTCCAGGCTCCAAAAAACCAATGCCATGAAGTGATATTTTCCCTAGAAAGAGAGCTTGGTATTGGATCTCTACATAAGACTCCAAGCTCCAAAAAATCAATGGCAGCCATCAAGAAACCAATTTACTAAAAGACAATAAACATAAACCACTGTTGGTAATGACAAATGTGATATATGCATTGTCTGTTACAAGCAGAGGATGATTTTTTGATTCCACAGAGATTAGGGTTTTTTCTAAGTCAAATCTATGAACTCGACGCAACGATACTGTTAAACTACGTATCGTCTCCTTAAACATCATGTAGATTCCGATTCCTAATCTAAAGCTATGCGATCTAAAGTGTATACAAATAGAACGATAATTGATTCGCGACATACTTTGAGATCGACACGGAGATCGAACGATTGATTGATGCGAGAGTCGCGATTGGTCTTCGAAGAAGATCGGAGAAGCTTTGCTTGAGAGAGATTAATGGAGGATTCTTATCACGCGGCGGCACAGCAAAGGACTCGAAGACTCGAGATGATGAAGAAGAGAACCGTGTGTGAATATGGAGAAAAATAAGGACTACTTGTGCTAAAACAGAATAAAATAAGGACTACTTGTTAAATAACATATAATGTTGTTTATCTTGTTAAAATTATATTAAGACCCCAAAACAATTCACTAGGTTCAAATTAAGGACAAACAAGTCTACAACTCTTTAGTCTACTATGGCCAAGTAGTTTTGTTCGTTATGTACATAAACAGAATTTGAAATATTAGAAAAATCTTCTCTTTTTCTTGTATATATTGATTATTGAGTATAACAACATTTTGGCTCTATAGTGTTATGAAACATAAAAGAAACACAAAGAGACAGTACATTTTAAGTTAGGCTGCAATCTCTCTAATCAGCCAATTCAAGCTCGGAAACGCGAAAAAGAGTACGAGAAACGACGGTACAGCCAAAGCAAACGTGACAAAGAAATAGATCCCGAGAACCGCGGAACTCACAGGGATTGCGTATAAAGCAATCAACAGAAACATGACAACCAAAGGTAACTTTTTCAACAAGTAACCTACTAAAGCCTTTGACTTGCATACCAAGTCATGAACTCTCCCTGTCCTAAAATATCCTCTGTTCACACCAAGCAACTGTTGATCGTCCGAACCGGTATTGCTCACTACACCACACATCTTTTGCCCTGAAGAGACCCTTTTGTTATCGTCATTAGACGATTCAGATCTATAGTCATTCTTGGATTCGACCATCGATAGAAGATAATAGTTCTTGGAAGGGAACCTAATGGTTCCATTGGAGATTAGTCTCAAAGAGAGAAAGTTGCACCAAGGGCAAGAAACGAAGAAAGGTAGTTGAAAAGGCAAAGCAGAGGTTTTGATCAAAACCGCGCGTTGTAGACCTAAAAGACAATACTTGCAGATTGTATGTCCACACCATAACACATAAGGCACATTCTCAATAACGTTGAATGACTCCCAGCAAATAGGACACTCCAATTTCTCTTCTTTCGTCTTCTTTATCGAATATTCTGAAGTTGGTTTTCTCTGTTTTGTGATAGTATTAGCATCTTCTTCTTCTCTCTTTGGTTTAAAGCCTTCTTTGATTGTTTTTGAAGCTAGTTTCCACATAACTATGGAGGATGGAGGAAAACGGATTGTTTTTGCTTAAGCCTTCATAGACATAAAGAATCAATTTTCAGACAGTAAAGATAGAGATGGTAAGACAAAACATACAAGATACATGAAGATCAAAACTAAACTTACAGAGATTGGACCAAGAACATACTAAAAGCAACGAGCTCGATGAAACCCTAAAACTCATCAAACACATAAAGAAGCAAAAACAGAACAAAACATACCAAGAAGAAGTCTAAAAGAAGTAACTCTGGTCTGGATAGAGATTAACCGGTTAAAGAAGATGAAGATAAGTACAAGTAATAGCAAGAACGGCGTCGTTTTCGGAAAAATCGCATAAAAAGGGACACGCGTTGTCAAAAACGGTGACTTTGAAAACGCCTTTCGAGGTTTCCGCCGCCACCTTAATCCGACGTCGTTTTACATTTAAACCGCATAAAAACGCTGCGTTTCACTCTAATGATTGTCGGTGTGCGAGTGAGCTGTACGCGCTTCCTCGCCTTTCTTCTGCTTCTAGATCGAGCTAAGCATTTTCCTTCCTCCGACAATATATTTTTATTATTAAGACAATATCTCCGCATTATTGGGTTTTGTATTTTTAATTTACTTTTAAAATTAAGGTTTTTTTTAGAGTTTGGATCGAACCATCTTTTCTCACTCTCTCGCATCGAATCATTTGCTAAAGATCTGAACTTTTTTCAGATCCGTGAGTAAGTAAAGTACACAGAGAGAAAGAGAGATTAAAAAACCCCAACTTTTCATGGTCCCAAATCTGTAAATTCAAATCTAGAGAGAGAGAGAGAGAGACGTTGGAGAGAGAGAGAAATGGGTCAAGTTGGTTCGCCGGCGCATAAAAGACCCTCTGGAAGCGGAGGAGGACTTCCGACGACGACGGCAGCTAACGGCGGAGGAAGAGGAGGTCGCGGGTTGCTTCCACGTGGCAGACAGATGCAGAAGACGTTCAACAACATCAAGATCACGATCCTCTGCGGATTCGTCACGATCCTCGTCCTACGTGGCACGATAGGCGTCGGAAACCTAGGGAGCTCGAGCGCCGACGCGGTTAACCAAAACATCATCGAAGAAACTAATCGGATCCTAGCCGAGATCCGATCCGATTCGGATCCAACAGATTTAGACGAGCCTCAGGAATCGGAGATGAATCTCAACGCCACGTATGCTTTGGGTCCAAAGATCACAGATTGGGATAGTCAACGAAAGGTATGGTTGAATCAGAACCCAGAGTTTCCTAGCACTGTTAATGGCAAAGCTCGAATATTGCTTTTAACAGGATCTCCTCCTAAGCCATGTGATAACCCTATTGGTGATCATTACCTTTTGAAATCTGTCAAGAACAAGATTGATTATTGTAGGCTACATGGGATTGAGATTGTTTACAACATGGCTCATTTGGATAAGGAGCTTGCGGGTTATTGGGCGAAATTGCCGATGATTAGGAGGTTGTTGCTTTCTCATCCTGAAGTTGAGTGGATTTGGTGGATGGATAGTGATGCCTTGTTCACTGACATACTGTTTCAGATACCTTTGGCTAGGTACGAGAAGCATAACCTCGTGATTCACGGCTATCCGGATCTGTTGTTTGATCAGAAGTCGTGGATCGCTTTGAACACGGGGAGTTTTCTGCTGAGGAATTGTCAGTGGTCTTTGGATTTGTTAGATGCTTGGGCTCCTATGGGACCTAAAGGGCCGATACGTGATGAGGCTGGGAAGGTGTTGACGGCTTATTTGAAAGGAAGACCGGCTTTCGAGGCGGATGATCAGTCTGCTTTGATCTATCTCCTGCTTTCTCAGAAGGATACGTGGATGGAGAAAGTGTTTGTGGAGAATCAGTACTATTTGCACGGCTTTTGGGAAGGTTTGGTCGATAGGTACGAGGAGATGATGGAGAAGTATCACCCGGGGTTAGGTGATGAGAGATGGCCGTTTGTGACCCATTTCGTCGGATGCAAACCGTGTGGTAGCTACGCTGATTATGCAGTTGAGAGGTGCTTGAAGAGTATGGAGAGGGCTTTTAATTTTGCAGACAATCAAGTGCTCAAGCTGTATGGTTTTAGCCATAGGGGATTGTTGAGTCCTAAGATTAAGAGGATCAGAAACGAGACCGTCACTCCTTTGGAATTTGTAGACAAGTTCGATATTCGCAGAACGCAAGTGGAATTCAAACCGCAGAACTAGAGGAAAACCAAGGAGAGGAGGATATTCACAGCTTTTACGACGCCATGGACAAGTATAGGTAAGTTATATAACACTCACAAAATGCAAAGCAAATTTGTTTGCCTGTACTTTGCTACTTTTACTGTTTTCTTCTACTTTCTTTTTGTTTGTTGTTGTTCGCAAGAAGATTTTAGCTGAAATTCTTTTTCAATAGATGTCTTTTTCATGTTTTCTTCCGTGAAATATATGGAGAAATTACTTTGTTAATGCTTATATAACACTTGTTGATAAGTTTAGTGAATCCCGGACTAGAATGTAGAGTCAGGATGATTGTTACATTATGAGTTTAGCTTAAACATAGATCGGTACAAGACATATCATTTCACATGCTAAACTCTCTCTTATCATACCTACTGATCGCTGACGACTTAACAGAGACTAAGGTTTTTCCTTAGATGTTACATGCATCTACAAAATGGGAATGACAAAAGTGCTGCGAAGAGACTGGAGGAATGATCCTTCCTTGGCTAGATCATTTCTTCAGGTGGATTACCAACTTTTTGGCTGCTAGACGTATCCCTGCCATTTGCTGATAATCATATGGCTCAAGTGAGAAGAAAGCATCGACTAGAGTTCCAGGAAGTAAAGCTGACTCTAGCATTTTGAAATCATCGCTGTTGAACTCGAGATATTGTATGGTTTCCGATGGTTCTTTAAGGTATACCCGGGTTCCACTTCCACATCTTGCTTCATCTCCATTAGATTCTGAGCTTATCCTGTGACAAGAATGGTCTCAGAGGTTATGTAAAAGTTAGAGAGAAAGAGTTTGAAACTTACTGTAATCTAGCTGTGGGATAGTTAGCAAAGCCTTCTTTCCTCATAACAGTATGCCTCCAATCTGAGTTTGAGCTTGAGTCAATCCATAAGTTACGTGCAGCAGCATCGGATGCGTCCAAGATCTTGCATAGATCAGGAGGTACATCGACGACAATATTTAACCTTGGACGTCCCGCATGATCCAGAAACTTCCGGCTTATTCCAAACCGAACTTTCAAGCCATAGCAACAGAGATGCATAGGAGCGTCATTGTGAAACAGCTTCATTCTCGGAGTCCCACGATAAGACGGGGCAAGACTTGCGCTGATGCTAGAAACAGATACTTTATCAAGGCACAAAAACGATTCATCTTTGGCCTGGAGCATCGATGGAGTTGGCTCATCGTGCTGTGTTACGGTTTGTGCTTCTTCTGCAGAATCTGTCTGAAGAGTTCCTATGTGTAGTTTACTGATTAGAGTGGTTATATCGGATGAATCTATTTCAGAACAAGATGTATCACTCTCAGAGAATTCTGCCAGAAGAGAAACAATGGGATGGTTTTCTTCGGTTGTGGCATCCACGGAAGAGAAGCTCCGATCAGTTTTGGGGCTCGAGGATGAAGAAGCCGAGCTTTCTCTGTCTCCATCAAGCAATGACTTCTTGTTACTTCGTGTTCTCGGACTTCTCCTTGGGGAAAACCAGCTCATTTCTGTTAGTATATCAGGAACACTAGACTCCTGCAAACACCAAGTGCTTTTAATACTCGGACTCATTTTAATGTTTATTCAAGGAATGATTAAGACATCATTACCAGAAACAAGACTGTTGCACAGTACTTGACAACTTCAAGATTCATCCTGACATCATCTAAGCTCCTGTGTGCTTGATCTCCTAGCTCAAAGTATGTAGCAAGTGATGCCATCTACATTGTTCGGTGAAAGCTTGAGAAGTTAGTTACAAGCTTTGAGATTATCATTGAGAAGAAGAAGAAGAGGAAGAGAGAGACCTTCATGTCACCAGCTCTCTTACCGAACTTCTCGGTCAACAACGAAAGCGAATCGATCGTAGCTTTCGGCTCAGGTGGAGAAAGACCAATCTCTGCAAATGCTTCTCTTATCCTTACACAATCGAATCTCTTTATGTTATGTCCCGCCCAAATCCGTCCTAAAGAAACACAAACACCCAAAAAAGTCTAAACCTTTTAGCTTCCTCAGAGAGAAACAGAGAGAGGAGAAAAACAGAGACTATTACCATTGAGAATATCATAAACTTTATCAGCGATTTCGGAGAATGTAGGCGCAGAGAGGACACCGTCGCGCGTGATGCCGCTTCGCCGCTTAGTGAGCGTAGAGATTAGTGAGAGATCTGTGGGTTTAACCAATGTGGAGTAATTGTAGAGCTCCACAAGCTTCCTAGGGCAAACCAATATAGCACCAAACTCAAGAATCGCGAAAGGCTTTCCCTGTTTTGTCGGAACCGCCGTTTCTAGGTCGAAAAATGCAATCTCGCTTCTCTCGCCGCCGCTCAGAGACGAAGCCATTGTTGTTGTGACTTGTGAGTACTCAAGTGGGACGATAAAGTGGTTGTGGTGGGCTTTAAAGCGAGTGAATTTCACGCGCCACCTCTTTAAAGTTTTAACCTTTTTTGATAACCGAGACGCAACGGTATGATTAGGTTTATTCTGCGTTATGGAGTAATCAAAAAATCTGATTCCTTTCTTCTTCATTATCATACGAAATCGCTTAAATCTAACAACGCCTTGAAGCATTACGTTGAATCAGGAGAGCCCATCAAAGCTCTTGTAGATTTCCGACGTCGTTTCAGAGAAAGTTTTAGCTTTATAGATAGTTACTCTGTTTTGTTTGCAATTAAAGCTTCGTCAGCTAAGAAAGCTCCGAAATTTGTGGGCAAACAGATTCACTCTCTCGTTACGAAACTTGGGTTCGATTCAATAATCCAAATTCGAACTGCCCTTGTTGTCTTTTACTCGAAAGCAGGTGATCTCTATGATGCACGCAAAGTGTTCGACGAAATGTCTGACAGACGGAACGTTGTCTTGTGGACGGCTATGATTGCAGCTTACGCTGAGAATGAGAATCCTAAGGAAGCTATTGAGCTTTTTAAGCTAATGGAAAACGAAAGTTTCGAACTTGATGAAGTGATTGTGACCGTGGCTTTATCGGCTTGTGCTGATCTCGGTGCGGTGCAGATGGGCGAAAGGATATATTCGCGCCGCGTCAAGAGAAAAGGTAGATTCTCCATGGATCTTACTCTGAGAAACTCGCTTCTCAACTTGTATGTAAAGTCGGGTGATATTAAGAAAGCGAAGAAATTATTCGATGAAACATTGAGAAAAGATGTGAGTACTTACACTTCTATGATCTTCGGATACGCTTTAAACGGTAAAGCTCGAGAATCTTTACAACTTTTCGAGGAAATGAAAACGATTGATCAAGGCAAAGACTCATCTGTTACTACTCCAAATGATGTGACTTTCATCGGCGTCTTGATGGCTTGTAGTCACGGTGGTTTAGTGGAAGAAGGAAGACGACATTTCAAGAGCATGATTGAGGATTACAATGTGAAACCTAGAGATGCTCATTTCGGATGTATGGTCGATCTGTATTGTCGTGCAGGTCGCTTGAAAGAAGCTCACGAGTTCATAAACCAAATGCCGGTTAAGCCCAACGCGGTTGTTTGGAGAACATTGCTCGGCGCTTGTTGTCTAAAAGGAGATGTAGAGCTTGGAGAAGAGGTTCAAAGACAGATCTTTGAGTTAGATTGTGATCATGTTGGAGACTATGTCGCGATGTCAAATATCTACGCCTTTAAAGGGATGTGGGAGGAGAAAGTGAAGGTGAGAGAACAAGTAAAGAAGAGAAGAGTACCTGGGAAAAGCTGGATTGAAATAGAAAGCAATATCACTGAGTTTGTTTCAGGGGTTGATGATAATGTTGTTGAAGAGAAGCCTATGAGTGAAATTAGTGAGGTTTTGAGATGTTTAGCTGCTTGTATGACAAGTTATGAATCTTGTGATGGAGGATTTTATTACCAGTTATTAAGGTTGCAAATGTGATATATACAGAAAAATTGTAATTGTTATACATTTCTAGTGAACCTAGAGATTTTTTTTTACAATACCATCATCACACAAAAAATTGGCCAAAAATACATCAAAATTTGTTTCCAAAAGTATTTCAACTACAAAAGAAGAAAAAACTGTTCTAAAATTAAATTTGGTTTAGTAGAGGTTAGATTTTGGTTTTAAAAACAAAATAGTTTTAAATTTAGTTTTAAATAATTTAAATTTTATATAATATTAGCAAAAGAATTGAAATAGTACTTATTGCCCAAAAAAACTTATAACAAAATTCAAAAATATGGTATTTTTGGGAGATAAATACAGAAACCTAGATTTTGTTTGGACTTAAAATATCTAAAAAAATAATAAAAGTAATAATAAAATGGGATTACAAAACTACGCTATTTGAATTACATTTCACAAAACTACGTCATTTCAAAAATATTTTACAAAACTACAGCTAAACACTCAAAATTAAATCCAAATAAACCCTATCCACACAATTTTACACCCTTAATACTATACCATAAACACTAATTAGCGAACCTAAATAGAAATATTTTAATTTTGATAATTTTTAAAAGGATAAATCAAGCTTTTAAAATTTTAAAATGTGTAAATATGCGAAAAAATTAAATTATGTGTAGTTCTCTCAAGACGGTTGAAATGGTGTATTTTGTGAATTCCTCTAATAAAATAGAAACCTCCGTCTTCGTTGCTTTTACGAGGAAGGTGTCTTCTTCTCTCAAAACTTCCATGGCTGACATATTACCTTCAAAATTGACCCAATCAACCAATACGTATCTTCTCCTTCCCTAAATTTCATCAAAACCCTTCAAGCCTTTTTCTCGTATCTTCTCCTTCTTCTCCTCCGTCTCTATGGATACGATCTTCTCTTCCGCCGTGGAATCCCGAGTAACCACCGATTCAACGATCGACACAGTTTCTAGATTGATCTCCGGCGCTTTCTCCGGCGCTCTCACCGGAATATTCGCTATGGGTAATTTCAATTTCACCATTTTTTGACCGATTTTGTTTGTAAATTTAAACAAAGGAAGAAACTTTCCCCTTTATGCTCTGATTTTGATAGATTCATTGATTCCTTGTTAAACATTTTTTTATGGGTATTGCAAAATATTATGAAAGTTTAGATTTTTGCAATTGTATATTTTTTTGTAGCTGGAGCTTTCACCGGAGCAGTGACCGGTGCGGTGGCGGGCAGAGCTGCACGGTACGGTGTCCTACGTGGCGCTGCGCTTGGAGCCGTAGCTGGAGCTATACTCTCTGTTGAAGTGTTGGAAGCTTCTCGTGCTTATTGGTACTTGGAGTTATCAGGTTCAAGAGGTCCTTCTTCTATGGTTAGTTAATCTTTTAGCTTGTTATTAGCAGAATCATATAACACATTAATTTTTTGGTCAAAGAGTAGACTTTTTATGGTTGAGAAGTTTGGTGTGGAAGAAGTAATGAGAGAGGCTTTGACATGTTGTTACTTGTGGGGTCATCAGTGTTGTGGGGATTATGATAGTATGGCTTTGTTTTAGTATATTAGTAACCATTTTTTTCGACCTTAATCGCTCTCGTAGAATGTAATAGGCTTGTCAAAAGTGTTAGGAATGGTTTTTTGTGTTTGTTTATGGCGTTTTTTCGTACGCTTAAATGTTGAGTTTTTGTGGTTTTGATTGAGAGTATATGAGTAAAGCTTTGAGTCTATGGTGTGTTTTTTGTTTTGTGATTTAGGCAGATTTTGTCGAGCAACTGTTTCGTGGGAGACTAGTAGACGAACAACTTATGTCGACAACGTTGAATTCACACCATTGGCAGGTTTCTACTCTCTACCTCTAGAATTGTTTCTTTGTCATCTTCATGTATATAGTTTAAAACACTGTTTAAGGGAAATGCATTGTGTAGTTAATGAATAGCTTTGTCTCCTTCTTTCGTTAGTTAAGGATCTCCGATGTAAGCTTTGAAGAACGTGGCGATGTATATGGTGTAGTAGAACCAAGAGGCTTATCCGGTGAATCTTTAAGTAAACTACCATGCTATATCATGTCAAGCGATATGGTCAAGAAGCAAATCATTCACTGCACAATTTGCTTGCAGGTTTCAATTAACAACATGTTGAACTTTCAATGATGACTTTTGTTGTTTTCTTCACACTTTTTGCTTACTTTTACAGGACATAGAAGCAGGGGAAATCACAAGAAACTTACCAAGATGTGATCACACATTTCACCTTGTTTGTGTTGATAAATGGCTTATAAGACATGGCTCTTGTCCTATTTGCAGACAAGCCGTTAAAGATTAAAAAACATCGGTGGTGTCGCAAAGCTAGTGTACATAGCCAAAAGAAAGACCATTATGATTATATGTTGTTTGTGTAAGTCTCATATCCTATTTTCTTCAATCTCTTTTTCATTTTTTACTTATAGTAACTTAAGTAAAAAGTACAAGCATAAGTAAACACATAGGTTTCTTCTATGTATACTATTTTGTATAGACACAAATAAGAACAGCTTCACATTGTATTGGCAAAATTATAGAATTACAAGTTTGAGAGTTTAATTTGTTCCTTTTAGTTTAATATATCTCCTTTAGTTTTTATTGACAAATTAAATTGAACTTAAAAACTAAATATCTTATTTTAAATTTCTATGCTATATATTTTCAATTTAATTTGTCAATAAAAACTAATATATTGAAAAAATAGTAAATATCTTATTTTAAATTTCTATGGCAAACTTACGCAAGCAACATTTGTAGTTTGCTAACACCAATTAATGTTAAAGAATCCATCAAACTATCATAAATAAACCAAACTTACTAACAATAATAATGATTAATGTTAATTATTTCCAATATCTGGTTTCTTTTTAATAAGAGAAATTCACAAAACTACGCTCTTTCAACTCTTCCTTCACAAAATTATACCTAATTCAAATTTTTCACATATTTACATCCTTTCAAAATTTTAAAAGTTTGATTTACCCTTTTAAAAATTACCAAAATTAAAATCTTTTCATTTGTGTTCGCTAACTAGTGTTTATGGTATAGTATTAAGGTGGTAGGATTGTGTGGGTAGGGTTTATTTAGATTTAATTTTGAGTGTTTAGATGTAATTTTGTAAAGTATTTTTGAAATTGTATAGTTTTGTGAAATGTAATTCAAATGATGTAGTTTTGTAATTTTTCCTCTTAATAAAGGAGTATAAAATAAGTCTAAGATATTTGAAAACCACGGATTAGTTTTGTATGAAATCGAGGTGGGAAATCTAAAACTGCAACATCACTCTCAGTAATAATTTGTTTTGTCGCTTTCGTAAGAGACCATTACACTAACGTCATCTTGTCTCAAGGATATATATATATTATTATTTTTTTGACAAACGGATATATATATAGCAACTATTATAAAGCCACACAAAATAAATCAGAAATCTCAACAAAACCAATTAAATATTTGTTATACCTTATTTAAAACTAGTAATATAATTATAAAGCAGAGATATATAAATTCCAACGTTTGTCTGGTGGAAAAAGAATCAAACCCATAAACCAAGCCAAATACAAAAAACAAAGCAAAAAGATGTCACCAATCAATACTTGACAGAAGGTCAGTTTCTTTCAGGGACCATTGCCTATTCTTTATATTTCATTTTATTTTTATTTTATATTAGAGGATGCATTCCAAATATAATAATCAATTCAATTATTTTTTTGTCTACTATCAATTCAATAATCCATAATATGAATGTAATTAGTGATATTTAAAATTAGACTATGCATATACTCTAGTTGTCGTGTAGTACTCCACATCATATTTATGTTTTCAATAATATATATTTACTCTCTTTAACAAAGATAAAATTGTAAAATTCACTTATTAATTATTACATGTTTTTAGTAAATTAAACAAGTTTCCATATAAAAAACCAATATTATTTTAAAAATACAAATTTTATCGATTTCTTTTTCTATTATTCAATAACAAATCAATAAATTTATCTAAAACTTTTATTTTTTAGAATAAATTAAAAAGACATAAAATTCATTTATTGAATGGATGGAGTAATTGTTACGGTCACTACAAGAAAAAAGGCAAATAGCAACGCCATATTTCGTCGCTATACGCTCGTCGCTATTCAAAAATCGTCGCTATACGCTCGTCGCTATTCAAAAATCGTCGCTAAATCGTCGCCATTTTGCAATCGTCGCTATTTCGTCGCCAATGTAGCGACGCCGTATAATCGTCGCTAATGATATTTCGTCGCTAATTCGTCGCTAATTAGCGACGAATTAGCGACGTTGGTCGTAAAATATTAGCGACGATATATAAAAAATAAATTTCCAATTTAAAGATTTTGCGAAAACAAATCGTTGCTAATTCGTCGCTAATTTAGGGACGAATTAGCAACGATGTGTTAAAAAGTCGTTGCTAATTCATCGCTAAATTAGCAACGAATTAGCAAGGATGGCTTGACACGTCCTTGTTAATTCGTTGCTAATTTAGCGACGAATTAGCAACGATTTAAAAAAAAAATTAAAAAAAAACAAATTTAAAAACCAAATTTAAAAAAAAACAATTATAAAAATATTAAAAAAATACAAAATATTTTAAAAATACAATAAATTAAAACTAATCAGCGGGATCATCGGGATCGACGACGTAATCATCAATCCCGATATCACGTCCAAGGTCTTGAGCTGCCGCTGCCGCTACATCCGGAGGGATCACCGGTGGCCGAGTTGGTTGGACTCCCCGTTCGTCGCATCAACCTCGCGAGGTTTGGACTTTCCATCGCGATGATGGAGAAGAAGTCCGTGATGTTCGATAGCGGACTTCTGTGCCGCGAGCTCCTCCCTCAACCGAACATTTTCATCGGCGTGATCTTGGGCGGTGGGACGAGGCTGCGAAGAAGAAGCGGCGGGAAACGTCTCAATCGAACCGACTCCAAAAGTGCGGTTCTTCTTCGTCTTCGGGGCCACCTATATAGACAATTTAAAATCGTTAGATATTATAATAAATATTATTTTGAATTAAATTAAATTATTTTAAATTATTACCTCATAGTAGATCCGGTCACACTCGGTGACCGACAGCTGTCCCGAGGAGTTGACCGAACTACCTTCGGTCGACGTCGAACCCTGACTAACCCGCTCGGCGACTCTAGCCTCATATGCGTTCACGATATTTTCAGATCGTGAACTCAAATAGGTCCCGTCCTTCCTCTTCTGGACCTTCTTCAAAATTTCCACAATGGGCGGAAGCTCGTCCATCTCCTCGCGCTATTGAAAATTATAATTAAATTATATATTTTTAAATTTTATATTATTTGAAAAAGTAATTAAATTTTAAATATATATTAATTAATACCATCTGTATACGCCGTCCGGCGTAAGAAGTCGGTCCCGAGGTGTGGACATATGGACCGGCCTCGTCGATCGGTGTGAGTCGGGACTTAGAGCGACTACCCGCAACTTGAACCGAATGCGGGTTCGTCCAATAGTCGCAAAGGCCCTTCCACACCGCCCCATCCATTGCTATGGGTTTCGCCTCGTCTCCCTTCTTCGACCCACTTAGTCTTCCATTTGTTGATAATCCCAGTGAGGCGATGCAAGGCTTTCTCCTCGAAACCCTCGCGGACTTTAAACATGTCTTCCTCCCGCCAATGCCATTTTTGCTATTTGAGTTTTTTAAAATATTAAAATAAATTTTAAATAATAAAAAATAAATTTTGTAATAATTATTACATTTTATATAATATATATGTTATTTTATTACAATAAATATTTATATTAATTTTTTATAATGTTTAATTTTTAAAATTTAAATAATTAAAAATTTTACTTACCGCAAAAGATTCGAACCGGATGTCCTTGATATAAGGAGGCGTCCGCGACCGATTGACGTGCGGCTCCACGAAATACGTCTTCATCACATCCGAGACACTCCTACTAACCTTGTTATCGCAAAACCTACGAAAAATAAATTTATCGTTAGCAATTATTATATTCGAAAATCAATTAATTAAATAATATAAAAATCAATTAATTAAAAGGAATCAATTAATTAAATAATATAAAAATCAATTAATTATAAAAATCAATTAATTAATTACCAAAATGTCCCATCTGGCCGTCCGGAATGGAGCAACGGTAGGTATCGGTGGCTCTCCCGCCGAAGAAAGTCGAGGATCCGTCGCATGTGCGGTCCAAGATGCCGAGGTGGTGGTAAATCGTCGGGGGGATCGACTGGAGCATCGGGAATAGGCTCTTGTCTTGGGTTTTGTTGGGGTGGGTCTTGTTGGGGAGGGTTTTGTTGGGGTGGGTTTTGTTGGGATGGGTTTGAATTAGAGGTGGAACCGGATCGGTTCCTTATGAAATTATAATAATGAGGGGGTTGGTTATTTTGAGACATGTTTTTGGATTTGGGTTTTTGAATTGGGTTTATTTAGAGATAATGAAATGTTTAGAGAGAGAGAGAGAATGAGTTTGTGTGAAATGAGGGAAAAACTCGTCGGGTATATATAGTATTTTGTGTCGTCGCCATTTCGTCGCCTCTTTTGGTTCAAACCTTTTGGTTTCCCACCCGCGGCAAACGAAATAAAGGCGACGATTTAGCGACGATACAATATAGCGACGATTTAGCAACGAATCGTTGCTAATTCGTCGCTATAAGGTAACGTGACACGAAGCGACTTACATCGTATTTAATAAGTACATGCATGTCGAATTCGTTGCTATTTCGTCGCTATATATATTTAGCGACGATTTAGCAACGAATCGTTGCCAAATCGTCGCTAATTCGTAGCTATATGTTAACATGACACGAAACGACATTCATCGTATTTCCAAGTACGAGAATGTAAGGAGGTTTAAATTTAGCAACGAAATAGCAACGATTCGTTGCTAAATCGTCGCTAAATGTTAATAGCGACGAAATAGCAACGATTCGTCGCTAAATCGTCGCTAATGCTAAACCCTTATTTTAGGGTTTGAAACCCTAAATTCGGTTTGTATCGTTTTTTTACCACTTTTTCGCCAAAACGAGTTTATAAGATTGATCATATGAAGTCACAAACTCAATATATGACAAAAAACTTGTAAACTGGATACGTTGTGTCACCATATGCGATCTGCGTTTTCAACCAAGCTGCAAAATCTCGTTCTTTAAGAGCGGTTACTTCGTCTTTTGAAAGTCCTGGATAAACCTCATCCACTTACTCCTCAAACATTCTAAAACAGACTCGGAAACTGAATCAAAATTAAATATTTATTTTGTTTATGCATGATGGGTTTGCGAATGAATAGTTGCATGCATATACCTTTCAAAAGGTCCGGCATATTCACAATTAAGGAGGATGTAAGTATGTGCGCTTTGCCGATGTTGATCACTTTCCCACCAAACTTCTTTTATTTTTCCGGCAGCTCTTCCGATTGGTGAAAATATATCGAGTACCCCTTCCATTCCATACACTCGCGCCAACACCTCCATCATCGTAGCGTCGTGTTGTTGTTCTACGTGTTTTTACATTGGAACCGAAATAATATGAGGCGAAATGAGACGTCTCTTGAGTTAAAGATCCAACGAACAATAGATCATTCAACCCTTGCAAGGTTTTTCGCCTTTCCTTTCAAATGTCCCATAAATCGTTCGAAAGGATACATCCACCGAAACCGCACGAGCCCTCCTAATTTCGCCTCGTGAGGAAGATGTATTGGAAGGTGTTCCATAACATCGAAAAAGGATGGAGGGAAAATCTTCTCCAAGTTGCACAACACAATCGGGATATCGTCACGTAATCGTTCAATGACCTCTTCCGTAAGCGTACGAGTGCATAGATCTCGGAAAAATGCACCGATCTCTCGGAAAATTTTAAACATTATATTAATTAAATTATATATATACTTAATCAAAATTAAAATATAAACATTTTAGGGTTCAATGATACCTGCTATTGTCGTGTGTGCGGGTTCGGGTAAAAGCTCATCGAAAGCAAAAGGTAAAAGTCGTTGCATAAACACATGACGATCGTGACTTTTCATACCCGAAAACTTTTGACCATTCTCAACACATGCGGATAACTTGGAAACATATCCGTCGGGAAACTTGACATCCGAAGTGACCCATTTGAATAACGTGTTTTTTGCTTCGAGTTTCAATATGTAGATTGGGACCGGAGCCTTACCATCGTTCGTGATATGCAACTCACTTCTAAAACATATTTCGGGCAAATCTAGTCTTGTCTTCAAATTGTCTTTAGTTATCCCCCGTACATTCAACAATGTGTTTATAATATTATCAAAAAAGTTTTTTTCAATGTGCATAACGTCGAGGTTATGTCTCAACAAGTGATTTTTCCAAGACGGGAGTTCCCAAAAAATGCTTTTCTTGTGCCAGTTAAGGCTTTCTCCGTATCCATCGGGTAAATTAGAAACATGCCAATTACCACCCCGTCTACATGTTTTTGCGCCCCATAATTATCCAACTCCTCCAATAACTCTGCCCCCGTCGGGTAAAGTAGGGGTGGATGTTTAACGACCCGATTCTTCTTAATTAACCTTCTGTTCTTTCGGTATGGATGATTGATTGGAAGGAAACGTCGGTGACAATCAAACCAACTTGTTTTCCTTCCATGTGGGAGTTGAAACGCATCAGTTCGATGACGGCAATATGGACAAGACAATCGTCCATGCGTTGTCCAACCTGCTAACATGCCATAAGCAGGAAAGTCACTAATAGTCCACATGAGCACTACACGCATCGTAAAATTTCTCTTGCATGAGATATCATACGTACGAACCCCGGTGGACCATAGCTCTTTTAACTCATGTATCAAAGGTTGCGATAAAAACATCAAGAGCTCTCTTTGGGTGCTTCGGACTCGGTACTAAAATGCTTAAGAAAAGAAATTCTCTTTGCATGCACATATTGGGAGGTAGATTATACGGAGTTAGTATAACCGGCCACAAAGAGTATCGTCTACCGTACATACCGAATGGACTAAATCCGTCGATGCATAAACCAAGGTATACATTACGAACCTCTCTCGCGAAATCGAGTATACCGTGTCGAAGTGCTTCCAAGCCTTTGCATCCGACGGATGAGTGACTTCCCCATCTTCAACCGAGTGTTCCGCATGCCATCTCATCGAATCGGATGTCCTCTCCGATTGATACAATCTTTTGAGTCCGTCCGTGATGGGTAAGTACCACATCCGTTGATACGGGACTTTACTCCCCTTCCCTTGGACCTTATATCTCGGTTGACGACAAAAACGACATTCAAGCAGCCTCATCATCATCTTTCCAATAAATCATACACTTGTTAACACAAATATCAATCATTTCGGAAGGCAATCCAAGACTAAAAACCAACTTTTGTATTTCGTAATACGACTCAGCAGCTACATTACCCTCGAGCGGATATTCTTTCAGTAACTCCGCCCATGAGTCCATACAAAACTCACTCAAATTATTATCGTATTTTATATTCATCATCCTAGATGCTAATGATAGTTTTGACAATCCAACTTTACATCCCTCGTAAATTGGTTTATTCGCAGACGTCTAACATATCATAAAAGCGTTTAGCATCTAGGTTAGGTTCCTCAACTACATTTTCGGATAAATACTCCCTCGTATCATGAAATGCATCAGCAACCATTTCATGATATCTATTATCATCTACACGCACATAACCATCGGCCTGATCATGATCATAGTTACTATCAAAATGATGCGGTAAATTAGCAGGTTCGTTACTAACATGATCACTAACAGGAAACGTATAACTACTATCTCCAACTTCAGTATTATTAGAGTTATACCCTTCCCCATGTTGAAACCAAACAAAATATCGCGGCATAAAACCTCTATTAAAAAGATGTTTCCATACGGTTTCAACAAACACGTATTTAGTGTTAACGCACTTCTTACATGGACAATACATTTTACCGGTATCTTGCGTATTCCGCATGTTTCCGACTCGTCGCATGAATGCTTGAAGTCCCTCCGTAAATTCGTTTGTAACTACCCCCGATCGATCTTTATCGTCGATACATCCAAGACCGTAACTCGTATATATTGTTATTACCTTGAGACATATTGAAATTTTTAGAGTGTTTATATTTTTATAGAGTGAATGTTTTTGTATTGTGTTGTGGTGTGATTTTTTGAAGAGTGTAGATGGGTTTATATAGTCCCATTCTAAAATTTTTGCAACCATTTAGCAAGGAAAATTAGCAACGAATTAGCAAGGAAATAAAATTAGCAACGATTTAGCAACGTTTTTGAAAACGTGCTTACCTACTTAGCGACCCTCCTCGCTAATTCGTCGCTAATTAGCAAGGATATTTATTCGTTGCTAAATCGTCGCTAAATTTTGCGACGAAAACATACCTCGCTAAATAGCGACGATTTAGCGACGCGGAACTCATTCGTCGCTAAATCGTCGCCAATTTTGCGACGAAAACATACCTCGCTAAATAGCGACGATTTAGCGACGACAATATTCTCCGTTGCTATTTCGTCGCCAATTCGTTGCTATTTCGTTGCTATAATTATTCGTCGCTATTTCCTTGCTAAATTTCGTTGCTAAAATCCCAGTTTCTTGTAGTGAGTTACTAATTTAGTAGTCTACTTTTTATGATATTTTAGACTGCTTATTAAGATCATCTTAAGCAGTCTAAAATATAGATTTTAAACATAGTTTTTAAACTAAATAAATAAATAAAAAATAATATTAATTGGAGGGGTTTCTTAAACTGCAAAAAAAATCATTCCAAAATCTCTAAATAATAGATTTTAGATACTTTTGGGTGAGTTTTTTTAGCAATTTAAGAAACTCACCTTATATAATATTATTATTTACTATTTATTGTTTTTTTAAGAAACCCAAAATTAAAATTTTCTACTCGAAATGATCTAAGAATGTGAAAAATTATTTAAAGTCCGTGTCTGTTTGTTTAATGTCATTTCCGAAATCAATACAAGTCCGCGTCTGTTTTAAAATTATTTAAAAATTACTAATATTATGATAAAAATTAGAGATGCTATAAATTTTCAAGAAATAAATTAATAATAAAAGGATAATTATAAAATCTGGACATAGAGAAATGCAAAATTATGAGTGTAGATTTTTTATTTACCCCTCCTCATCATCTTCTTCCTTTTCTTTCTATCTCTTAAGCTCTATTTTTTTGCATTTTCTTAAGAACCAAACATAACCTTTTTTTTCCACACGAGATGTGAATTGTTTTTTTTCCTTCTTCTTTGTGCGAAGAGAAGCTTCGGAAGAGCTAAACGATGAAGAATGATTATAGGTTGAATATAGTTTCTCTGTTGGAGATAGATCTCGACGCGGAAGCTTCTGCTGAGTCAACTCAATTCGAAGAATCTAACGAGCCATGGAGAATCTATCTCTAACGAATCAAACGAAAGCATATAAATCGAGAATGAAGGAGATGATAGGCATGAACATAGGGAAGATCTATTGGTTTGGAAAGTTAAGTTATATTGAGATGTTATAGCTATGGATGGTAGTTTCAGATCTGATGCGATATCTCTTAGGTCTTTCTCACTTGGTCGGATTTCTCTTTTGATTTCGCGATATCATTTTTGTTTTCCTGGTTTTTTTTTGTTATCGCGATATTACTTTTGTTATCGCGATATTTTTTTCTTGTTATCACGATTATTTTTTTTTTATCACGATATTCTATTTGTTATCGTGATATTATTTTTGTTATCGCGATATTACTTTTGTTATCGCGATATTTTTTTCTTGTTATCATGATTTATTTCTTGTTATCACGATATTTTTTTTGTTATCGTGTATTTTTTTTGTTATCACAATTTTTTTTTGTAATTAATCAAAGAAATTATGATAACTATATTGAGTTACCGTGATAATAATTTGACAATTATAACATTGATTTTTTCGTTATCAAGATATTTGTTTTGTTATCGCGATATTTTGTATGTCAGCGCAAACATATTTTAGCAATGATAACTCAATTATCGTGTAATTGATATCGTCTAACTTATATATTACACAATAACTCAATAAAATATTGTTATTTACTTGATAAAAAGCTATAAAATATGTTCGCGATAACAATAAAGATATCCGATAACAATTGCGTATAAAAAAGCAAGGGTATAATGATCAACAAAAAAAAAAATTATCTTCCCCACCTAAATAAAAAGTCACCACCTAATTTTCAAGTCTTCCTCGTATATATTTTTAATTAATCAATAATAAAAAGGGCTATATATACATATTACAAAGACACATAACCATTCCTCACTCCATAAAAGTCTCATTCTTATAAAATGCATTAAAAAAATCATATCAAAATATAATCAATAATTAACTTGTTTGCAGAATCTGACTATATATATTATTATATATAGTTGAACTTGAAGAAGAAGTGATACGTGGCGAGATCTGATAGGTTCGCCGGAGATAAAATGGGGAGGACGGCGTGGTGCGACGCCTACGGGATAAGGAAAGGAGAGTGGACGGAGGAGGAAGACAAGTTGCTCGTCGCTTACATCAAAGAGTACGGTCTCGGCGAGTGGCGTACACTGCCTGCTAAAGCCGGTACGTATAAATCTATACTTATTACATATCTCTATTATGTATATATATATATATGGTGGATACATTGTCTTTTGTGTCTCTTTCAATGCTCTAAAGATCTTTGGATTCGAGTTTCTGTCTGAACATTTTAAATTATTTTAATTGTTAAATGGTAAAATTATATACATTTTATTTTTACTAGATCCAAAATAAGAATTTTTTTTTTTTTGAGAAATTCCCAAAACTACACATTTCAACCATTTCGTCGCAAAACTACGCTTAATTCCATACTTTTATATAGGTCTGGGCATATTAACCTGAACCTGTAGACCCGAACCTGGACCCGAACCTGTAAGACCTGAACCTGTAAGACCTGAACCTGTAAGACCCGAACCTGGACCCGAACCGAAGTTAGAGGTGGAACCAGTTGGGTATGTTTTGACCATACCCGTGGGTACAGGTTCGGGTCCGGGTAAGAACCTGTACCCGAATTGGACCCGAATAGAACCTGTTACTTGAATGAGTGTGTAGAGATTGCAAGTGTCCCTAATGGTTTAGAATATGATGTTCTTTCTTGGTGGAAGCTAAACAGTGCTAAGTATTCCAACTTCCAAAAAACAAGACTCAAGAATACAAGACATTTCATATTTTGTAACTTTGAGTTTGAACTTTGCATTTTGAATTTTGGTTTTTGTTTTTGGATAAACACAATTAGACAATCTTTTTAAGTTCAGGTTTTTTACAATTTTGGGTAAAAATACCCGAAACATGTACCCGAAACCTGTACCCGAACCTGTACTCGAAAGAAACCTGTAAAAATTCGGGTATTTTGGGTAGAACCTGGACCCGAACCTGTACCGATAGGACCCGAACCTGTACCCGACCCGAAAATTACAGGTACTTAAATGGGTCCAATTTATGTATACCCGTGGGAACCTGTACCCGTTAGGACCCGAACCTGGACTCGAACCGAATACCCGTATGCCCAGGCCTACTTTTATATATTACAACCTTTTAAAATTTTAAACGGTTGATTTACCGTTTAAAAATTATCAAAATTAAAAAAAAATTATTTGTATTCGCTAATTAGTGTTTAAAATATAATATTAAAGGGGTAAAATTGTGTGAGTATGATTTATTTTAATTTAATTTTGAATATTTAAATTTAGTTTTGAAAATTGACTTTAAAATGGTGTAGTTTTGTTAAATGCAATTCAAGTTTTGTAATTGTCCATTTTTTACAAAATAGGAATATGTGTTTGTATTTTCTCTTATTTTAGTTTGATAGAAAAACGATTCAATCTTTTATGATTCTTTGTGTTGCCACTATATATGTTATAAACTAATACTAATAATTTCATCTAGAATAAATAAATATATTTTCTAAAAATTGTAACAAAAATATATATATAGGTCTACAAAGATGTGGAAAGAGCTGTAGATTAAGGTGGCTAAATTACTTAAGGCCAGGAATTAAAAGAGGCAAATTCACACCTCAAGAGGAAGAAAATATCATAAAATATCGTTCTATTCTTGGTAACAGGTAAATTATTTAACACCAAAAAAATCCATTAATGACTATTTTACTCTTGTAACCAAATAATTTCATATAATAACGAATCTTGTATTCATTTCAATATATGTGTTTAATTTGATATAGGTGGGCATCGATAGCTAAGTTAATGCCTAACCGAACAGACAATGACATAAAGAATCATTGGAACTCTTGTCTCAAGAAACGACTCGTTAAGACCGGTCTCGACCCAACGGCTCGTGAACCGATCCTAACCGTTGAAACCACTTCTCCTTCAACTACGTCGTCGTCCACGTCGACTACAAAACCTTCTGCGAGGTTACTTAACAAGCTAGCTTCGTCGAGAAAACATGGACTAGACATAATCAAGAACGTGATATTGTCGGAACCAAGACAAGTTCTTGAAGACAATATTGATGAGAAGCTAATGATGAGTACGACGTCGTTTGATGAGTTGCCTTGTGACTATACTACTACTACTACTACGAGTGGTTACGTGGCTGATTTTGATGACTACTTATTATTTGAGCCGTACGAATCTGATTTATTGTTGAACAGCTTTGCATGTTTTTACTCTCATGGACAAGATTCCTCTTGAATTATTTTGTTTGTTGTGTGTGAAGAGAGAGAGAGAGATTTGTGAAGGGAAAAAAGCTAAGTGGTCAACAAAATGTTGTTGAGCTTTTACTACTTTTATTATATATATGATTCCACTCTCTTGATATGTCACACATATTATATGCATATATTGTGAGGGTTTATTAATGCCATTTCAAATGCAACAAACCTAACGAAATTAATGGGCGTGTACTATTTTGCTATTAAGTATTAATTAATGTTATAAATGGTGTATATGGTTCTGTCACAAATAACATCCGATTCTGTCGATTAACAAAAAAAGCACATGATTCTATTGAAAGTAAAACACGAACCAGTAATAATCAATAATCAATTTTTTAAACATGTTCATTGACAGCTATTAACACGACACGTGTTTTACTTATTGATCGTGAATTAAACTTTTTTGCTTAAATCGTAGCAATTTTGCTGACACGAGTTATTAATGATGACATTTTTGGTAATAATGTACTACTATATTATATTTTAAATAGTTTTTCCACCCAACTAGATTTTTTAGCACGTGAGTAATATTTACAAATTATTAATTTAATATAATTTTAAATTATTTTTTTGTTGGACATGTTAAATAATTTTTTAATCATATATATATATGATATTATAATATTAAAATATTTTTTATTTTTTTAAATCAAAAATTACCTTATAATAAAATTTATACAAAAGGCATGTCATTAATTAATTTTTTTTTAAAGTTTCTCAAAATTTGTCCTTATCATTTAATTCTCATTTAATGGTATAGATTGTGGAAATCTTTCTCATCGTGGCTGGTCCTTATTTTGGACTTTCCAACTTAATTAATTATTAGTACTAGAGGCGAAGCAAGCGCGGGGACGTTCTCGTTTGCGTGTTATGTAAACTTACTTCTTGCATACTGAATATAACCATAATTTATTTGTTACTTCGCGTAATGTACAGATTTTATTTAATGTACTTTAAGAAATAAAAGACTATTTACATATAATTCAAGTCCATGTATGAACTTTTAATATATATATTTTACTAAATAATTTTAAATATATAAATTAAAAAAACATATTAAATTACGCACGTATGTGCAGGTCCTCATCTAGAGTTTGGGTTAATCTTGCTTTAGGACCATCATTATAGGAATGCTCAAAGGAGCTGCTTAACCTATGTGACCCACAAAAAAATAAAAACAACACTCAATAGCTCTTATCTAAGCACCACCTCTCGCACTATCCGCGGACCCCATAGACATGGGGCATAGACATGGGGCGATGCGAGTTTGGTGTGTTTTTTAATTTTTAAATTTTTTTAAAAAATTAGCAAAAAAGAAATTTTTTTTAAAACATCATTTATTGATAATGATACTCTAAGACCATCTACATCAATGGATCTTAAGAGTGTTTTTGAATTAAAAATAAATGACAAAAAACATAACTTTACGAATGATGTTTGACCTCGGTCTTGTAAAAAAAGATTTGGGAGGAGTTTAAAACCCTTAGAGCATGATTATCGGAGCTCTTAGTGGGGGAGTTTAACCTCTGGCCCTACAAAAAATAAGAAAAAAGCAACCATCAACTTTTCTCTAAGGACAAGCTCTTGCACACGAGGCGGTCCGCGATTGGTGCAATTTTATTTTTTTATTTTTAATAACACAAAAACTAAAAAGTTTTTTTTTAAGTTTCATCTACCGATAATGATGGTCCTAAAGCAAGAGGATTGATTTATTTATTTATATATTATTTTCTTTTATTTCATTTTTGTTCTAAACAAAACAATCCTAATTTTCAATTGTTTTAAATTTTATATATGTTTCATATTTTATTATATGAATAATTTAAAATATTAATAATTACAACTAACTAAATCTATTTTTATATGTAAAATAATTTATTTTCTTAAGATCCAGTGCTGTTTACCAATGGATCCAACATAAATTCCAGAAAATCTTAAACTAAAAAAACCAATAATAAATTAAAGAGGAATTCACAATCTATACCTTTTCAACCCCTTCTTCACAAAACTACTCCTAATTCAATATTTTCACAAGTTTACACCCTTTCAAAATTTTAAAAGTTTGATTTAACCTTTAAAAAATTACCAAAATTAATTTTTTTTCATTTAGGTTCGCTAATTAGTGTTTAGGGTATAGTATTAAGGGGGTATGATTGTTTGGGTAGAGTTTATTTGGATTTAATTTTGAGTGTTTAGGTGTAGTTTTGTGAAGTATTTTGGAAATGGTGTAGTTTTGTAAAACGTAATTCAAATGGTGTAGTTTTGTGATTCTCCCTAAATTAAACTATTGGTTAGACACACATAAGCTGTCTAACTAATGAAGAATAGAGATATCCTTCAATATTTTATAGTAAATTCAAGAAACATTTATATTTTGTTTATGATGGTTGATTTTGTAATATATTTTATTATTGTAATATGTATTTGGTTTGACATTAAATATAACTAACTCATTTTATTTAACCAAATTAATGAAAATAAAATTGTTCATTTGTAATTTGGAAGGATATTTTAGTTTATTATAAACGATTATAATATCAATATGTGATGAAATATAATTATACAAAAAAGATTAATTTAAAGAGAAATATAATTTATACAAAAAAAGAGAAGTAAAGATTATAGTGTACTCTTTTAATTTCTTTACTACTAATACTTTATTTTTGTTCACAATACATTTATTTCAGTTTTACGTGGATATTTTAATCCGTTTTTTAAATTGCCTCATAATTTTTTTTATTTAATGTTATTAGAATCTTTATATGTATTTTTGTTTATTTTATATGACGGTAATGTTTTCGGTGGATATTTGTACTGATTATTAACATTTAGTTTAAAAAGATTATTGAGAACAATTTATATAATATTTTAATTTTATTATAAAATTGCATCATTGTTTGTTTATTTATTTATTTTGCATTATAAAATTTAATATTTTAATTTTATTATAAAATTGTATCATAGTTTTTTTTAATGTTATTAGAAACTTTATGTGTTTTTGTTTTCGGTGGATATTTTTAGTGATTATTAACATTTAGTTTAAAAAAGATTATCGAAAAATTAATGTATTATTTATAAGTATGACTATGTAGTATTTGAATCTCAAAATTATAATGTTTAAACTTTATTTATCTATATATATATATTTAAGTTTAAATATTTTTTGGGAGAATTACAAAACTACACCTAAACACTACACCATTTGAATTACATTTCACAAAACTACACCATTTCAAAATTATTTCACAAAACTACACATAAACACTCAAAATTAAATCCAAATAAACAATACTCACATAATCCTATCGCCTTAATACTATACCCTAAACACTAATTAGCGAATCCAAATAATTTTTTTTTAATTTTGGTAATTTTTTAAAGGGTAATTCAAGCTTTTAAAATTTTGAGAGAGTATAAATATGTGAAAATATTAAATTAAGTGTAGTTTTGTGAAGTAAGGTTGAAAGGGTGTAGTTTTGTGAATTTCTCATATTTTTTTATATTTGTTATTGTATATAATGTAATATTTTATTTTATTATTAAATGAGTTTGTGTCTTTAATGATTTTTTTTGAGAAATTCAATTGTAAACCACTTTGTCTCAGTTGAGTAATTACGAATCATTCAATGTTGACCATTTTCTCTTGCTCAAACATCTTTGCCCAAGCCCATTTTCTTTGATGTACCTACAGGGTTGGAGCACTACACGATGTCTTAGAATATGCCAAATATCTAGGAAGCCTTGTATCACAGTACTTGATATCATATTTATTCGGAGAAATGCCACCGGTTTCATATTCTTCATAAATACTTTTATCGAGGCTTATCGAGAGAGCTTCATTTTTGTTCCTTCAAACATTTGTGTTCATATGATTTTAGTTTTTATCATTTTTTGAGTGTTGAGCCAAAAAGAAAGCTTAATAAAAGATCAAGAAATTGCGATATGTTATAAAATATTATTATTATACCTTTTGTATTTTGTGTTATGGTGTTGTTTTTGTCAACGAAGGAAAGAAGTAAAGTTTCTTTTATTAACTTGTGTTTTGTTACATTGCAAAATAAGCCTTATATAGGCGAAAGAGAGTCGGTTAACTAGCAAGATATTTACATATAATATTGTAAACTATTTGATAGTTATCTTGAAGTAAATATCTAGTCAGATGGATAATTACTTTCGTAATTATCTAATACTCCCCCTTAATTATCCATCTTTAAGTGTATTGCCTCGTTAAAAACCTTATCATGGAAAAACCCAGTGGGCTAAAAACCATGACAGGAAAAGAGTACAGTTACGCTATCTCTTCATGGAAAATTCGGCTATGATCTTCTTTCACAGATCTCGCAGATGACGCATTCCAATAGCTTGAACATGTTTCTTGAATGTTGTAGTAGGAAGCGCCTTTGTAAATAAATCTGCGGCATTTTCACTTGAACGAATGGATTGAACGTCTACTTCACGGTTTTCCTCAAGTTCTCGAGTGTAGGAAAAAAATCTTGGAGGAATGTGCTTCGTTCTATCGCTCTTTATAAAACCTTCTTTGAGTTGAGCGACACATGCCGAATTATCTTCAAACAATTTTGTTGGCTCTTTATTGACAATCATTCCACTTGCATCTTGTATATGTTGAGTAATAGATCTCAGCCAAACACATTCTCTACATGCTTCATGAAGTGCAATGATTTCTGCATAGTTTGAAGAAGTGGCGACCAAAGTCTGTTTTTGAGAACGCCAAGAGATCGCAGTTCCACCAAAGGTGAAAACATAACCAGTTTGCGATTGAGCTTTATGCGGATCTGATAAATAACCTGCATCTGCAAAACCAACTAAACCGGATTCGGAGTTTCTCGCATAATATAACCCTAAATCAATGGTTCCTTGAAGATAACGGAATATATGTTTTATTCCATTCCAATGTCTGCGCGTAGGGGAAGAACTGTATCTTGCAAGTAGATTAGTAGCAAAAGCTATATCAGGTCGAGTGCAATTTGCAAGATACATAAGGCCGCCAATAGCGCTCATATACGGAATTTCTGATCCTAATACTTCTTCGTTATCTTCACAAGGTCGGAATGGATCATTTTCAACATTGAGGGATCTATTAACCATTGGAGTACTCAAAGGAGTTGCTTTGTCCATAGAAAAGCGTTTTATCACCCTTTTGGTGTAATTTGATTGATGCACAAATATTCCATCTTGAAGATGTTCTATCTGGAGCCCAAGACAAAACTTTGTCTTTCCCAGATCTTTCATTTCGAACTCTTTTTTCATATGAGTTCTTGCATCATCAATTTCTCCTTGAGTTCCAATTATGTTCAGGTCATCAACATACACAAGCAATGATCACGAATCCTTTTGAGGATTTCTTAATAAATACACAAGGGCAAATCGTATTGTTGATATATCCTTTACTCAACAAATATTCACTTAATCGATTATACCACATGCGTCCGGATTGTTTTAATCCATAAAGTGATCTTTGTAATTTGACCGAACATATTTCTTTGGATTCTTTTAGAATCTTAGATCCTTCCGGAATCTCCATTCCTTCGAGGATTCTCATATATATGTCACTATCAAGTGATCCATATAGATATGCAGTCACTACATCCATAAGGTACATTTCTAAATCTTTAGATGCCGCTAGGCTCATTAAGTACCTAAATGTGACTGCATCCATTACCGGGGAATATGTTTCTTCATAATCAATTCCCGGTCTTTGAGAAAACCCTTGTGCCACAAGTCTTGCTTTATACCTTGTGACTTCATTATTTTCATTTCTTTTTCTTACGAAGACCCATTTACACCCAACAGGATTTACATCTTCTGGGGTAATGACGAGAGGTCCAAAAACGTCTCGTTTATTGAGAGAGAGTAATTCAGTTCTCATGGCAATTTGCCATTTATTCCAATCTCCTCTCTTTTGACATTCAGAAACGGACCGTGGATCTTGGTCATCGTTTTCATTGTCAATTTCTTCAGATACAGAGAAAGAGAATATTCCATCAATATCTTCAATTTCATTTCTAAGCCACATTTTTCCATTATGGGCATAGTTGATGGAAATCTCATATTTTTCTGTATCTTGTTCGTCCTTTTGACGAATTTCATCCCATGGTTCTTCTTGATCCCTTTCATATATCTCTTCCGAAGATTTATCATTAATTGGTTCATCTCGAACCTTTCCAGAAATATCTTCGAGATACTGTTCTTTATTGGGATCAAGAACCTTATCATTTTGTTCTCCCAATTTGTTTTTCTTTCGGGGATTTTTATCTTTCGAGCCAATCGGCCTCCCCCTCTTTAACTGAACCTTAGGTTCATTTGCTTTGCTCCCATCAATTTGTTTATCAGGAATACAAATTCTTGATGGGGCATTAACGGCGGGTATATATGACTTTGTCACTCTGTTTATATCTGTAAACGAGTCTGGTAATTGATTTGCCATATTTTGTAAATGCACAATTTTCTGAACTTCCAGCTCACGTTGTTTTGTTGGGGGATCAAGATGTACTAAACTTTGTGTGCACCATGTAACATCTTTTGATATACTTTTAATATCTCCCCCTAACGCTGGAAATTCATCTTCATTAAAATGGTAATTGGCAAAACGTGCCGTAAACATATCACCAGTTTGCGGTACAATATACCGAATTATACTCGGTGACGAATACCCAACATAAATTCCCAATCTCCTTTGTGGTCCCATTTTTGTTCTTTGCGGTGGAGCAATTGGGATATAAACCGCACAACCAAAAACACGGAGATGGGATACATCAGGCACATTGCCAGATGTTAATTGGGAAGGGGAATATTCATTATATGCGCTTGGTCGAATCTGGACCAATGCCGCCGCATGCAATATAGCATGCCCCCATACAGAAATTGGGAGATTTGTTCTCAATATTAACGGTCTTGCAATCGATTGCGGACGTTTAATTAAAGATTCGGCCATACCATTTTGGGTATGAATATGGGGAACTGGATGCTCAACATCAATCCCCATTGACATACAATAACTATTAAAGGCTTGTGAAGTGAATTCACCAGCGTTATCAAGTCTGACTTTCTTTATGACATAGTCAGGAAATTGCGCTCTTAGCCTTATAATTTGGGTAATGAACTTTGCGAAAGCCATATTTCGTGTTGTCAATAGACACACATGTGACCATCTACTAGATGCGTCAATTAATACCATAAAGTATCTAAATGGCCCGCACGGTGGATGAATCGGTCCACATATATCACCATGTATTCTTTCCAAGAATAATGGAGATTCATTCCCAACTTTTGTTATTGATAGCCGAGTTATGAGCTTTCCTTGAGAACAAGCACTACATAATAACTCGCCCGATTGGAAAATCTTTTGATTTCTCAACGGGTGCCCATTCGAGTTTTGCAAAATTTTTCTCATCATGACTGAACCTGGATGGCCAAATCTTTCATGCCATACTTTAAATGTACTAATAGACTTTAAGTCTATAGTAACATATGATTCAGTCTCGTTTATTTTTGTGCAATATAATCCGGAAGATAACGTTGATAATTCTTCCAGGATTTCTTTCTTTTCTGACATAATGCAAAGGTATTCAATGCCATCCTTATTCATAGTATTAATATGATATCCATTCTCACGGATATCTTTGAAACTTAACAAGTTTCGTAAGATTTTGGGGCATATAACGCATCATTTATTTCAAATTGCGTTCCCCTTGGCATTGAAAAATTTGCTCTTCCAGAGCCTATGATAATTTTTGCATTACCGAAATAGTATTCACGCCTTCGGCGGAATCTTTTATTTTGAGACAGGAGAAATACTTTTTATCTTTAAGTATTGTGTGCGTTGTCGCACTATCACCAGTACATATATCTCCCTCTTTAGTCTCAAAGTTTGTCATTGTACTGGATTAAAATATCATAAAGGATTTATTATAAAACAACTATTTTACATCAAACTTTATAAAGACAAAAAGTAAATATTAAACAACATTATTATTATTTTTTTTTAAAAAAAAAAACAACAACATGTATCATGTCATTTTATTCCAAGTCTTTTTCTTGACCGTTGATACCTTCCGGATCAAGCAGAAATTCCGAAATATCAAGATGACTATCATCGTTTAAGCCACTAAATGAGGGCCCGGGTTCATCAGAAATGAAGTTGGTTTCATTCTTCTTTTCTTTTGCCTTTTGTGATTCACGATATAAATCGGCAAGATGTTTTGGCGTGCGGCAGGTATTATACCAGTGCCCTTTCATTCCACATCTATAGCAAACACTCTCTGTTTGCTTCTTTATAACACGCCCAACTTCATTACCCGGAAATCTCTGGCTTTTTCCAGAGTTATCATTATTGTAGCGAGGACCTCTTGCTTGTCCTCTACCACGCCCTCGTCCACGACCACGATTTTTACCGCGTTCACGGCCGCGTCCATTATTATTATTCCAGTTATTATAACTGGATGATGCAGCATTCACTTCTGGGAGTGGTGCTGATCCAACTGGACGACTTTGATGGTTTAACATCACCAAATCATTATTTTGTTCAGCAACAAGGAGGATTTGCATCAACTCCGAATAACGAGTGAATTTCATTGCCCGGTATTGTTGTTGTATGCCTACATTTACAGGATGAAAAGTAGAGAGAGTTTTCTCAATCATGTCAAACTCAGTGATTGTCTCTCCACATAATATCATCCTGGATGTGATTCCGAACAACGCGGAATTATAATCACTAACACATTTGTAGTCCAACAACCGGAGGTTTAACCACTCATGTTTGGCTTTTGGTAAGATCACATATTTCTGGTGATCAAACCTATCTTTTAAAGATAGCCTTAGATCCGCAGGATCTTCTTTGGTGATATATTCATCCTTTAAACCATCATGGATGTGGTGCCTTATAAAAATCATGGCTTTGGCTTTCTTTTCATCCGATGTCGTTTCCGACTTATCGATGGTATCAAGAAGCTCACTGGCTTTCAGGTGCAATTTTGCACCAACTGCCCAAGTCATATAGTTTTTGCCAGTAATATCGAGGGCAGTTATTTCGAGCTTTGTCAAGTTTGACTTGATTACTATATAGAAAATAACAGTATATTAGTTTAAATTTTGGTAAAGTTTTTCTTTAAATTTTTATTGTTATACTAATATAAAAATTTAGATTTTGCCAGAGTTTCTTTTACATTTTATTAGTTAAATTAGTTTAAATTTTGCCATAGTTTATTTTAGATTTATTAGCTTTATGCTTTTGGCAAAAATTATTAATTTAAAATTTTGGCAGAGTTTTTCTTAGATTTTTTAATTATATTAATTTAAATTTTGCCATAGTTTATTTTAAATAGTAATAAAGTATAATAAATTGAGGAGGCAGAGCCTACCATATTGAGGAGGCATAGCCTTCCATTTTGAGGCGGCATAGCACGCCATATAAATAAAAATGATCAAAACATAATTATATAAAATTATTGATTTATCATACCTTCGTATTATACCTTCAGAATATGATTGATCGGGTTACGGGTAGAGCTTCGTGCTGATAACGTATTATAAAATATTATTATTATACCTTTTGTATTTTGTGTTATGGTGTTGTTTTTGTCAACGAAGGAAAGAAGTAAAGTTTCTTTTATTAACTTGTGTTTTGTTACATTGCAAAATAAGCCTTATATAGGCGAAAGAGAGTCGGTTAACTAGCAAGATATTTACATATAATATTGTAAACTATTTGATAGTTATCTTGAAGTAAATATCTAGTCAGATGGATAATTACTTTCGTAATTATCTAATACGATACATTTTTTTTGTTAAAAGATTTTCAATTTTAAACATATATAAGGGTATTCTGGATGCATGCTCACTTAATCAACTCCTAAATCACCAATCCAGATACAATAAACCATACCAAATCTCAAATTAAACTGAATCGATCCTAAGATTAACCAAATTGTCACCACCGGTTTAGTGAAAGCCCTATAGATAACTAAAAGAAGACGGTCGCATCTCTGTCGCAGACTCTTCGGAGAATTTTGCGATGACCGAAACAACGATTCATACCTAGCAAACACGCACTCGCCACGACGATGATGATGATGACCAGGAAGAGGAGAGAACGGATCTCAATGTCACCCAAGAAAGATGTCAGATCTGAGGACTCACCATGGGAAAATAAATCGGAGAAACTTTCGTTGGTGGTATAGCTCCGCTAAGGTGGACGCCGTCTCCAGGCGTGTGAGGCGTGTGGGAACGCGACTAAGCCTCATGTCGTCAGAAGCTTCTCCTTGTCTTCATCTGCCGTGATTCAGTTGTTGGACTAACGATAGAGAATATAACTCGACCAACACTGAAGCACTATGGACTAACCGGATTTTCCGGTGCCATAATCACCATCATTGGTCTTCTGCTCTCCGTCGTTTCTTTTGTCTGAGGAAAGGAGAGAGAGAAGAGAGTTTTTTTTGTATGTAAGTAAAATTAAATTGCAAGACGGTTAAGGACAAAGAACTACGAAAGAAAGGCGTACGTTCCGAAACGGAACTGCTATGATGTCTATGTCTACCATTTCTTGTATATTTAAACAGTTGTTTATGTGTATATGTGGATGAGTTGATGTGATCAAAAGTTGTGGCAAAGATGGCTTATATAGTGGTTGAAGAACGTTTTTTCAGAGGAGATCAAAGGTTATTTGAAGCAGTTATTGAGAGCTTTTGGGGCATGATTGTATTGATTGTTCTTGTAACGATAGGTAAACAATTGGATCCAGAAAGGTAGATCGGAGAAAATTTTTACGGTGGGACTACTACTATATTTTTGGAATTTAGTGTATGTGCGCAGGCCCATTAGAGAACATTTGAGTGACGTGGCTCATCCTCGTGAGAGAGAAAACTGGAGCATTAGACCATGATTATTGGAGGCTTTTAATGGTCTCTTACTCTGTGGGACCCACCAAAATCACAAGATTTGGTCTCTTTCAACTCTCATTTCGGATCCAGTCTCTTACACTGTTCATGGGGCACCCTGACACGTGGCGTCCCATGATTGGTGAGTTTTTTATTTTATTTTTTTATATTATTTTTAAAATAAAAAAAGTTTTAAAAAATAAATAAAATTTCAAGGAATTCATGGTTCGAGAGTTCTCCAATAATCATGCTCTAAATATGTATGATTCCGTATAATTTTGTTTGACAGCTTTTTCAATGAAAACATTTAAAATTTATCTTCGAAACGGAGAGAACATATAAAGCTATTTTTATGGTTATGAGATTGCATAATCTAAAATAGTGTAGGAATAGTTTATAATATTATATATGTCTATGATAATGAAAGCTATATGTGAGTCTGTGACGCTATTTAGCCAAAAACAATAGAGAAAGCGAGAGAGTTAATTAGTGAGTTTGTTTAAATTATAGTACAAAGAAAGTGGGTAGAATGTTCATATCCACATTCCATCAATTAATAATATTCATTACGTAGTTTAATATATATCATTTTATATATATACAGTGGCGGACCTATATAGAGAAATAGGAGTTTACATGACACCCCTTAAATTATTAATATTTTTATTTTTAATGTCATTTCATGGTTAAATTAATAGGTTGTTAGTTTAAATTGTTGACACCTCATATCATAGGTTTAAACTTTAATATGAACCCTGTAAAAAAATTCCTATATCCACCACTGTATATATATATAAATTTATATCATATAGTGTAGACTATAGAGAGCACAATTATATGAATTTGATGTGTTAAACCACAATTATCTACTTCAGATTTTGTGACGTTTTGCATCCAGATCATGGACCACGTCCTTCAAATTTTGAGTATATTAATATTTTCGTATAAAAACAAATCTTAAAAAATTTATTATTATATGGTGCATTATTTGTTTGGTAGCTTATTCCTATTATTCACGACGAGAGTATGAATTGTTATATAAAAGTATATGATAATATACCATAGCATAAATTTTGTTGGTCTCTCAACTAAAAGCATGTCGTTTGCCTTTGTTAATTACAGTAATTTCATTCCCTTTATTATGTCTCTTGGAACTTGTAACTAGGCCTGGGCTTTCGGTTCTTCGGTTCGGTTTCGGGTCCAAAAATTCGGTTCCGGTTCTTTCGGTTCTTAGGATTTATTACCCAATCGCTACTTTGGAATATTTCGGTTCGGTTCCGGTTCGGTTCTTGTCGGTTCCGGTTCGGTTCGGTTTTGTATAAGAGGAACCGATAAATACCCGAAGTTTTCGGTTCTTAATCGGTTCTTATTCGGTTTCGGTTATTTGAGAACCGAAATAGTTTAAAATACCCGAAAATATTTTAAAATACCCGAAACAAACAAAAAAAAACCGAAATAGTTTAAAATACCCGAAAATTTCAAAAAAACAGAGCAAAACAAAGTACCCAACATAGCAAGTAGCAACACAAAGTTCATAAACCAAAAACAAACATCACACCACAAGATTCACATTTCACACCACTTGGTCTTCTTCTTTGTCCTCCAAATTGAATTCTCCAAATTCTACAATCACATACAACACATACATCAAATGATAAACCAGTAATAAAACTTAAAAGTTTAAAACTCATAGTAGCTTTGCTTAGAAGTACCTCTTTGAAGTGCATCTTGGTCTTCAACTTCTTCAAGCAACTGATCAATGGTTAAAGATCCTTTGTAGTCTATCTTGATCTCAGTTTTCAGCCATTGCTCAAGACACATCAACACTTCAATAGTATAATGTGTCAAACAACTTCTATATGGATCCAATACTCTACCACATGTGCTAAATGCAGATTCAGAAGCAACACTACTAATTTGCATAGCTAGCACATCCCTAGCTACTTCGGATAGAATAGGAAACTTTAAGCTATTTACCTTCCACCATGAAACCACATCATACTCACTACCTGACAAAATATGTGGATTCTCCACATTCTCTGCCAAATATAACTCAAGTTCAGTTGTAATTTCTTGAAAACCTGTGTCTTGCACCAAATCTTTGTATTTCGCATCCATTCTTTTTCTAACACCTAATCTTGCAGAAAAGTCCACTCTCCCCGAGTGTACTTGAGTAGTTGACTTAGAAGATGATGATGATCCAGACCCTTGTGACTGAGAAGATCCAACACCGACTCCACCTCTTGTTATGTTCAGAGAAGTGTTACGTCTAGTGTTATATTCATCAAACAACCTTTTAAGAATAGACAATGTTGAATCTTGCATCTCAATAGCCTTAACACTATCCTTTCCAGAGAGATCATTGAAGCACAACTGAGCAAACTTCATCTTATTCCTCGGATCAAATACACTAGCTACTATCACCATCCTATTCATCTCTGTTTCTTCAGTAAAAGGATCCCAATACTTACCTAGCTTTGCACTCATTGCTATAACTTTGGTCCGCATCTCATCATCCAATAAATTCTCTCGCACCAATTTCTATGATGGTTGTCCGAATGCTAACAATCTCATTGTAAAGTATGTGTGAACAAGCTTTATTGGTTACCGACAAAGCCGGAGTTGAATGATAGAAAAGAACCAAGAAGTTCAACAACCTATAACAAAAAAGTTTAATAAGTGTTAGAAATTTTTAAAGTTACATAAATTTTTAAAGTTACGGAAATTTTTAAGTTAAAGTGAATAAAAGAGTACCTGTCCACTATGTCCCAATCATCTTTACTAGGTGGTCCATACCTCTTCTTTGGTTGTGTAACTTGTGTTGATACAGTTGCAGAATCACTTGGTTGGGTTGATTCTTTGAAGTAAGCAAGATAGTTCTTGTCGAGAGCCTTCATCTTCTCAAAAGCCACCCTGAAATCCATAGCTCTATTCAACATAAGGAATGTTGAATTCCATCTAGTCTTGCAGTCAAGTGGTAAACTTCCTCTTGTTATTTTCCCTGTCTCCACACGTTTCTCAAATGAATGCTCCCTTTGCGTAGAAGACCTCACATATTGGATTGCATTTCTAATAGCAGCTACACTCTTATCCACTTCGTGCATTCCATCTCTAACAACCAGATTAAGTATATGTGTAGCACACCTCATATGCAGAAACTCTCCATTAAGAACCATTGATTCATCTCCCACATGACTAAAATCTTCTTTGAATATCCATAATGCATTGGTGTTTGCTGTTGCATTATCCACTCGTTATGGAGAATATCTTCTTGATGTCCCACTCATCTAAACATTCCATAAGAACAAGTCGATATACTTGAGCCCTTGTGATCGGAGATGTTCTTGAATCCGATTATTAGCTTCTTGAACCGCCGATTCATCGTCAATGAAGTGTGCTCGTAACAACCATGTAGCTTGCCATAGTGGTGGGAGTCGTCCAAATGTCCGTTGTAAGAGACAACCGCCGCTTATTACCACCTAGAATCTTCTTCATCGTTGCCTTCCTCTTTGCATACATCTGTACAATATCTCTTGTGGCTGTCCTCCGAGAATGAGGCTTGTAAAGTTCCATTTTGTTGCAAAAATGTCTGAAAGCCAATCCATCTATGAAGCTCATAGGAAGCTCACCTATAACCAACATCTCATTGCAAGCTTCTCTAAATATTGCTTCTGAAACTTTTGATAAGTGAAGTCCTTCTGAATCTGTCCCTACCACATTCTGATTTGACTTCCGAGTTTCATCCCATGCTAGATGATGCTTGCAAACGCTCAGGTGCTTCCTCATATTTGAAGTGCCTGATGTTGATCTACAAGCCATCAGCTTTCCACAATAATGACAACTTGCCTTGTTAGCATCCTTTTTGCTTTCTGTGAAGTGATCCCATACCATTGACCTTTTTCTTTTCTTGCCACTACGTTTCTTTTTCTTTTTTCCAGCTCTATTAGGACTAGGAGGACTCTCCACTTCATCTTCTTTTTCACTTCCTGTTGACATACCATCAATGTTAGTGTCTTCTTCTTCGTTCATGTTTGGTTGATCCATCTGCATGTTAACACCAAATGATGTTAAGTGTTTATGAAAACTGAGAATCGAAACATCAATTAAACCCTAAATCTAAAGTTAAACATACCTTTGATCGATTTCGATTCGCAGAAGAAGAATCGGCCGACGAAAATTGACGGCTTAAGAGTGGTTCCTGAGATTCCAGATTTGCAATTCTCTTCTCTCTCTCTGTGATTTGCGATTTTCGTCTTTGTGACAAAGTGACAAAGCGCCGTGAAGTCGTGAACCCTAATTTTTCGTTTTGTTTATGTGAAACTGTGAAAGTGTGAAATTGTCAAAGTGACAAACTAATGGGCCTGTAATAAAACGAGATAGGCCCAAGGCCATAATTTTATGATTTATCATCTGCATTTCGGTTCTTCGGTTCCGCATTTCGGTTCTCGGTTCGGAACCGGAACCGAACCGATACCCATGGTTCTTCATCTCAGGAACCATTGGATATTTTAGGGGGAACCGGAACCGAACCAAATCATGTTTTTTTCGGTTCTTCGGTTCCGGTTCTTCGGTTCCGGTTTTTATGCTCAGGCCTACTTGTAACTCACACGTGCTTCATATCAAATATCTTAATTTCATTACTCGCTATTTTTTTTTGTTAAAAATTTTGAATAATTTAAATTGAGGCAAGTAGCCCCCAAGTTTACGCAGACACTACTGATTAAACAATTTAAACAATTTCATTACTCGTTTTTTTTTTCTTATTGTCATATTTTAAATTTATTTAAAATTTAATGACTTTCCAGATACGAAGGATTTTTTTTTTACAAAGATACAGAATAAACAAAAGCATATTTCTTCAATATTTCATCTTTATAGTCAATGTAGTGTGTTAGAAACGTAAACATTGGTTTAAACATGTTTTTCAAGTATTCGACTAAATCATTTTTATATATATTTCATCAATCATATTGAATTATTCATATATATCAACTTGTATTTTTACGTAAAGAATTCTGTTAACCCATGATTTTAAGTGACACGTAAGCGAATTCTGTTAACCCATGATTTTAAGTGACACGTAAGCATATTGTCATTGAGATTTTACATACACGTTGCACAAAAATTGGAATAAGGGTCCCACCCACCGGTGACTCGAGTTACTGAAATTGAGTTACAAAATGTGGTATACACTGCAGTAAAAAAAATGTGGTAGAAATTGTATTAATCGGAAGTTTGGTGTAAAAATATGAATTAACATTTTGAAAAATGAATATTAATAGAATAAAATTTCAACTCATACATAACTCATAAATATTTATTAATGTTGAATAAACTTTAGAGTTAACAAATTTTCAAAGAAGTAACTCAAATTTATAACTCAATCATACCACATTTTAACTCAAATTTAACTTCAAAAAGTTGGTTTTATACATAATTGATAACATTTTTGAGTTGTCTTTAACTTAAACACATAACTCAACTTAATTTAATACTCCATCTGATTAATAATAAGTGACGTTTTTATAAAAGAAACATGAGTTGAAGACGTCACTTATTAGTAATCGGAGGGAGTAGTAATTAAAGTCACCACCAATCATACCAAACTTTAACTCAAAGACAAATGGGACCATTACGTGCATGAGCTGTGTAATATATTTGACGTCGTCTCCGTCACAGTTTCCCGATTCACGTAACGCCACGTGAGCTCCGTTTGTACATCTTTTCACTTGCTGTCATATCTCCCAGCTTTATGTCTGCGCGCGTATTTAATCCAACGGCTCGGATTCGTTTTTGATGGCCCCAAGAGATTTTATTTGTATATGTTCCCTTGTGACGTGTTATATACGTGTTTAAAACAAGTGGTAACATAAAAAATATAATAAAAAGACAAATTCATTTCATTTGGAAAAAGTTTTTAAAAGTTAGAAAAAAGTTTTAAGTAAATTTTAAAATAATTAGTTAAATTTTTTAAAATTAAATATGTCTTAAACTTTATGATTTTATGTAAAACATAATATAGTATGGGACGTAGAAAATAAAAAATTTTAGTTACTGGTAGGTTTCTGTCCTGAAAATCTCTATATGTGACTCTTTTTTTGTTAAAGCATGTGACTTACATAATAAATATTAATAACATGTAAACAATAAGAATTATTTTTAGAATTACCAGCAATAAAAAATATTACTAATATAACTAAAAACTAAAAAAATCAGTTTTCCAAACTTAGCGCAGAAAAGACATTTTCAAAAATTAACCTTTAACAATCAATCAATTTAAAAAGAGACATTCTCTTTCCCAATAGGTTTCTTTTATTTTAATTATATTTTATCACCACTCTCTCCTTCCCTCTAAAATCAGAAAAAAAAATAAAAAAAGATATTTTTACAAATTCGATTATAATAAATCTCACATTTTTATAAAATCTAACATTTTTTTCACGACGATGCCAGCGACGCAACATCAAAGATCATTCGGTAGATCGTTAATGAATCTCCGCCGCGACTCAATCCACTCCGTAACAACCACCAACAACAACAACGGCGGCGGCGGCGGCGGAGGTAACGAGTTGACTCAGATGGAATCCGAATTAGATTCTTTCCAGAGACTCGTCGCCGAGAGATTCTCCGATCTAAACGCATCTCCTCACGAATCTCTCCTCTCTCTCGAATGGGTCGTCAAGCTTTTAGATTCCTTCTCTTCATGTCAAGAGGATTTTCGCGCCATCGTGTTCAATCACAGATCTTTGTTCGCGAAACCGCCTCTTGATCGAATCATCGGAGATTACTTCGATAGAAGCGTCAAAGCCCTAGACGTATGCAACGCTATCCGCGACGGCGTCGAGCAGATCCGCCAATGGCAGAAACTCATCGAAATCGTCTTATCAGCTTTCAACAACAACAACGGCGGAATCAGCCGCGGAGACGGCGGAGGAGGAAGCAATAAGCCTCTCGGAGAAGGCCAATTCCGCCGCGCGAAAAGGACACTGATCGAATTAGCAATCTCTATGCTCGAAGGCAAGGATTCATCATCATCATCATCGCAGCATCGTAACCGTTCATTTGGGCGTACCCATCATCATCGTAGCCATCAAAATCTCAACAAAAACAGACCAACAGGGCATTTCCGATCACTTTCGTGGAGCGTTTCGAGGTCGTGGTCGGCTTCTAAACAGTTACAAGCGATAGGTAACAACATAACAACTCCGAGAGCAGGCGATGTAACATCGACAAATGGTCTCGTGGTGCCCGTCTACACGATGACCTGCGTGCTGCTGTTTGTTATGTGGGCTCTCGTGGCTGCGATTCCTTGTCAAGACAGGGGACTGCAAGTGCATTTCAATGTGCCTACAAGAGGGCATTATTACCAATGGGGAAAGTCGTTGATGTCGTTGCACGATAAGATCGTCGAGGAATCGAACAAGAGGGAGAGGAAGAATAGCTGTGGATTGTTGAGAGAGATTGAGAAGATCGAAAAGTGTTCGAGATCGATGAGTGAAGTGGCTGAGAATGTTAGTGTGTTTCCTTTGTCTCAAGAGAAGGAGATTGAAGTTAAAGAGATGGTTTTTGAGCTTGTGAAGGTTAAAGAAGATTTGGAGATTGGTTTGGATTTGTTTGAGAGGAAAGTTAGAGAAGTGTTTCATAGGATTGTTAGAAGCAGAACAGAGGTTCTTGATTCTTTTGGTAAGAATAATCCATAGTGAAGAATTTTCAAAAGAGAAAATTAAACAATTTGTTGTTCATTATGTGTGTAGTATTTACTTTCATTGCAAAGATTGTTGTTACTTGTTACTAAATGTATTTGGACACAATGTTTTTGTATTAATACAATTATCTTTTTCATTGTTGTTATTGTATAATGATTTGGTTAAGGGAGAATTACAAAATTACACATTTTGAATTACATTTCACAAAACTATAGCTTTTGAATTACATTTCAAAGAACTACACCATTAAAAAATTTCTTCACAATTATATACATAAACACTAAAAATTAAACTCTAATTAAACCTACCCAAACAATCATACCCCATTTTCACTAAACTAAACACTAAAATTTTAAAAGGGTGTAAATATGAAAAAAAAATTGAATAAGGTAGAGTTTTGTAAAAGAAAGGATAAAATGGTGTAGTTTTGTGAATTCCTCTTTGGTTAAAACACTTTTTTGTGTACATTATGTAAAACTATAATGTTTTAGAGGCTTAAAAACTATAAGAAAAGGAGAAATAATGTGCCTCAGAGGTAGTGACAATTGTGAATATATTCATCATAATTAAAATCTGATGAAAAACACATTCAATAGATATACATCACCGGCACAATTTAAAACAATCAATTCTTAAAAACAAAAATCTTTTTAAAAAAAAATCAAAAAAATAATTAAAAGAAAATAATTGTAAGAAGTGCATCAGAGAGATTCCCATTTAGACAATAGTCATCACTATATTTCTCCAAAGAGAATCTGATGTCCCTGTCTTTTTATCATCACTTGCACTTACACAATTAACCCCCAAAACAAAAACTATAAATTAAACAATAAATCAATATATTCAATTATGATCTAATCATCATATGAACTTTAAACAGAGATGAAAAAAGCCTCAGAGTTGTTTCTGTATTCATAGAGACTTAGCCTCTCAAAGTATATTTAATACCATCACAGGCAATATATAACACATAAGAACAAACAAACACATAATCAAAACTCAACTCTAAATGATGGAAAATTTAAAAGATCTAAGAAAATTTGATAAGATAATTATTGTTGGAAGCTATGGTGATTTGTTTATGAAGATATGAAGAATCGGTGATAGCTTTATATAGCTTAAGTAAGTGGCGGCGGAAATTAGGTTAAAAAAGTTGTATTGACTTAAAACTAAAACTAGGCTCGAACCAGAGAAAACAAATGTTAATGGACCATTTAAATTTTCAAGGCCCATTAAACATTTTTAGGCCCAAATATTTTTAAAAATTAAATCTTTTCGCATCAATTATTGTTATTTATATTACGATAACTTTATATCTCTATATGATAAATTTTCTGAAAATTAACAAATACAACAAAACATAAAAATAAAAAAAAATAAAAACATTGTTTAACCGAAAAAAAAAACAAAAAAAAGACAATTAAAATCAAAAGAAAAAAACGAAACTCATTACAACAAAAGATGATCAATAACAATATACATAATACATAATAAACCGATAATGAATTATCATTACATGATATAATTAAAAAAAAAACATTCGATTTTAATTAGTGTTGTCGGGAGAAGGAGCAAGTGCCGGCGACGGAGAAGGAGCAACGGAGGTGGTATTGACATCGGAACGCATGAAATCGAATCTTTTGATGAGAATATTAGCAACGAGCTCGTTAGCTTTGTCTGTGGGATGATACTCGTCCCAAAACACATACTTGCTTCTGTCTTTACACAATGTCGACGCCGGGATACACGTCAGCGCCGGTCTTATTTTGTAGAACGAGCAACACGGCGAGTCCGAGTTTTCAAATCCTGTTGTTTTTTTATATTGTACACGTATGAATATATATATAATGATATTTAACATGTTTAAATTTTTGTATGTTTGTTAAGATTAATAAAACCTTGGTGTGGTCAAAATGATGTTTTTTTATATTTTTTTCATTCGACCATTGTTTTACATTGTTCATCTAGCTTACTAGTCAAATTCAGTATTTTCACTAAAATTCGTGATAATCTTTATAAAAAACAGTAAATATATGTAAAAAAATAAAAATAGTAAATTTTAATATATATTCATCTACAATATATTTAGTAGTGGTTAATATATATTTACCGTATTTTTGAGGGTTAGTAATGACATCGTTGACAAGGTCATAAGCTTCACCAAACTTATAACTTGCATTAGGTAGCTTAGTTTCAAGATCTTGCAACATTGTTGTTGCAGCTTTGTTAAATCTCACTGCAAGACTACTTGCTTTGTTTTGACATTTACCATCAAGACTTAATGCTCTTTGTAATGGTATACAACCCATTGGTCCTAACCCAAATACCATTAGCTTCCTTGCTCCTAAACCATGCAACACCTAACAACATATTATATCACATATATAGAGATTAATTAATTATTTACCATTATTAGAGTTATGAAGAAAGTTAAAAAAATGTTTTGTTTTAGACTAATTACTACTTACCCTTAATTGAGAATCAAGTGTTTCCATTAAATATTCAACGAATGTTTGGTCATTATATTTCCATGAATCGCTATAGATAGGCATCAAGTAATTGTTGATAAAGTCATTGCTTCCTAATGCGACGACGTATCGAGCTTGTTGGAAGAATTTGTCTGCTTCTTTTTTCCCTATCTTTGATATAATTACATCTTGTGTCCCTTTAAATAATTCTATTTGCTTCCACAGCGAAAACCTTTGAATCTTCACATTTACAACCCCCACAAACGAAATTAAAATCAATAATTTATCCATTTAATTAATTTGTGTAAATAATTTAGAGAGAGAAAGAGACTTACAAAATAACCACCGGTTTCATTCAAAATACCACCACCACCTGAAGCATAATTAACACCATTTTCAAGAATAACATCTTCATTCATTGATGGATCCAAGAAAGCTATTGGTCTTGGCAGTCCAATACTATCACCTTGAAAAATTATAATAAAATTTAATTATAAAGTTGTAAGATAGTAACACACATGATTACATACAAATATTATATTATACATGATCATTGATTAATTTTATAAGTCAATACACCATGATGACTTTACCTATAATGTCCGAAACGGTACGACCATTAGTGAATCTTCCATTAGGCAAACCATTACCAAAATCTATGCCGTAAAACGGTAAATTCGCTTGAGCTAAACTTCTTGGTAAGTTCCTATTGTTGCCTACATCAGACAATGAATCGCCAAATATGAACTGAACGATCTTGCAATCGTAGCCGTTGATCGCATCGAGTACAAGAACGATGAATAACACGAAAATCGCGTATAATTTCATGTTGTGAAAATCAGAAGCGTCGTGTTGATTGTGAAAATGATATTGTTTTTGGGGTGGTTTTAAAAAGGGGTTTATGTATGGTGAAAATATAAGACTAGTAAGAAAAAGTAGAGGAAGTTATGTGAGAGGTGAAGGTAGATTTTGAGTTGATGAACCAACTGATTTTGCTTAACATTATTTAAAAAAAAAAAATTATTTTTCTTGGTTTATGTTTTTGATTCAAACCTACTTTCAACTACTCTTTCCTCGTGTTGGTGTTGTAAGTTGTAACCGTTTTCTTGTCCGTAAACTTTGATTTTTTTTTTTGTTTTATTGAGGAATATTTGTTTTTCTTGGTCTAAAATAAATTCACATTCGGGTTTATAAAACGACATATAGAGTATATAACAAATGTTTGACAAAAAAAAGAGTATATAACAAATTAACAATAACGAATTTTACCTTACTCTGAATCAGTGGCGAATGTAGATTGTTAGCAAGAGGTGCACTTGCACCCCATAAAATATTAAAATTAGTCTAATTTTGTTAAGGATTTTGAAAATGCACCTATTGATAAAATCTAAATTGTAGGCTATTAAATACTTTTGCACCGGATAAATATAATTTCTAGATTCGCCCGTGCTCCGAATTATCATTTTGCAGTATTAAGTAAGCTAAATTACTTATCGTATGTATATTCATCACTTACATTACATTTACTAAATGTATGAATAAAACCAGATGTTTAAGAAAAACTCTTTTGTGAGAGAGAGAAATTGTTTTGCTGTTTTTCTTCATCTAAAATTTATATTTGAGTTACGATTCAATAATAATTTAACAAAAAAATAAGAGATTTTTAAAATAATAAATCATGGGCCCAGTTCAAGCCCAAGCCCAAATGTGTCTGTTAAACGTTGGATAATGAGGGGCACTTTGGTAATTGCAACCATTCATAACAGAAACAGAGTACTTAGTTATATGAAACGTTAAATTTCGTTTTTTTTGCAATGCCCATAAGAATTCACAAGACGACAAAATAGTTACATTACTATCCTACGTGGCAATAAACTAGCCAATAGCTGCACAGTATGGGAACCACAGATTTTTTTAAAAAAGAGTCATAGCTTTATCCTTATCTCATCATCACCGTCCATTATTCAATCCAACGGTACATATCTCTCGGAAATCTCCAACGTAATCTAATCCATTAAAATTAAAATTACATTTAAATAAAAAAAATACATTCACAAGCGAAGAAGAAGAGAATCCATTGTCACTGAAGCTTCTTCTTCTCCAACGACAATGGCGACAATTACACTCAAATCCTTCACTGGACTCCGTCAATCTTCACCGGACCAAACCAATTTCGTCACCCACGCGCCGTCGTCGCTTTCTCTCTCCCAGCGACGGAGCTCTCTAAGAGTAACCGCAGCTAGATCCAGCCCCAAACTCGCAAACCGTAACCTCCGCGTCGCCGTAATCGGCGGTGGTCCAGCAGGCGGAGCAGCCGCAGAGACGCTAGCCAAAGGAGGAATCGAAACGATCCTAATCGAGAGAAAAATGGATAACTGCAAGCCTTGCGGCGGCGCGATACCTCTCTGTATGGTCGGAGAATTCGATCTGCCGTTAGATATCATAGATCGGAGAGTAACGAAGATGAAGATGATATCTCCTTCTAACATCGCCGTCGATATTGGCCGTACGCTTAAGCAAGACGAGTATATAGGTATGGTGAGGCGTGAAGTGCTCGACGCCTACTTGAGAGAGAGAGCGGAGAAAAGCGGAGCCACCGTGATTAACGGTCTCTTCCTTAAGATGGATCTGCCTGAGAATTGGGATACGCCGTACACTTTGCATTACACGGAGTACGACGGCAAAACTGGACCCACGGGGCAGAAGAAAACGGTGGAGGTAGACGCCGTTATCGGAGCCGACGGAGCCAATTCTAGGGTTGCTAAATCAATCGACGCCGGAGATTACGATTACGCCATAGCGTTTCAGGTTTGAAGAATCATCGTTTATCATTACCGAGACGATTTTGAAAAAGGCCAATTCTCATGAATAACTGCTAAATAAAAAAATTCTTCCAAATTTACCATGTAAAAGATTTTATTTTCAAAAATACCACAAATCTTAAATTAGTTTAAAACTTCAAAAACTAAAACCATAAATCTCCAAATGAACAAATTTAAATTCTAAAAGTGTCGTTGTATTTGTGGTATTTTTGTAAACTAAAACTAGTTGATGGTATTTTTGATATTAAAAAACATTTTAATAGTATTTTTGATGGTATTTTAAGGAATTTCTGTTTTGTTTGAAAATGTTGTAGGAGAGGATTAGGATTCCTGATGAGAAAATGAGATACTATGAGGATTTAGCTGAGATGTATGTAGGAGACGATGTGTCTCCTGATTTCTACGGATGGGTTTTCCCCAAATGTGACCATGTAGCTGTGGGAACAGGCACGGTTACGCACAAAGGCGATATCAAGAAGTTCCAGCTAGCTACTCGAAACAGAGCCAAAGACAAGATCCTTGGAGGCAAGATCATCCGTGTCGAAGCTCACCCTATCCCCGAGCACCCGAGGCCACGCAGGCTGTCGAAAAGAGTGGCTCTCGTAGGTGATGCTGCGGGTTACGTGACGAAATGCTCCGGTGAAGGTATCTATTTCGCCGCCAAGAGTGGAAGGATGTGTGCTGAAGCCATTGTTGAAGGTTCACAGAATGGTAATAACAACAAAAAGAACAAACCTTTCTTGATTTTAAACGAATTGTGGATTCTGAGTTTGGTTTATGAAACAGGGAAGAAGATGATTGATGAAGGAGACTTGAGGAAGTACTTGGAGAAATGGGATAAGACATATTTGCCTACTTATAGAGTTCTCGATGTGTTGCAGAAAGTGTTTTACAGGTCGAACCCGGCTAGAGAAGCTTTTGTCGAAATGTGCGGTGACGAGTATGTGCAGAAGATGACATTTGATAGCTATCTGTACAAGAAGGTCGCGCCGGGTAACCCATTGGAGGATTTGAAGTTGGCTGTGAACACAATTGGGAGTTTGGTTAGAGCTAATGCTCTAAGAAGAGAGATTGAGAAGCTAAGTGTTTAAAGAACCAACCCAAAAAGATGAGTTCTTTAATTTGCTTTCTTTTTATTTTCAGTAATGTAACTCTTATAAGTATATTCACTATCATCATATCTATGTTTCTCTGTTGATTTAGTCTGACAAGGGTTTTGGCTTTACAAACCACTAAACTCGCTAACGAAACCGCACAAGAGATACTTCACTTCTTCGTCACTTTCGTCAACAGACTCTTCGCTAGCGACTGATCCGCTGCTTGAACAAGAAGGTACAGAGATCTTAGACTGATCAGGCTTGAGACCTCCTCTCTTCTTCTTTCGCTTGTGTGTAGCCTTGAAACAAGCTTGTCTAAGCCTCTTTGTCTTGTCTTCAAACTCCAAATCAGGACACTCTTCGATCATCCTCTTCTCCTTCTCGAGCATTTCCATCGCGTTCTTCAGCTTCTCTGCGTTATCTTCTCCTTCCATCTTCTGCAACTCCTAAATCACATGATTAAAAACAAAAACCACTCTTATAACACAAGTATGGTTGAGTCTAGTGACTTTCTCTATATATACCTTGATGTTACTGATAAGAGTTAGTAAGCTCGAGAGTTTGCGGTGAGGCCAACGACGAAAACCCAATTCCCGGCATCTTCTTTTAAGTAGAGTTAAACCAACGTTAAGCTCCATAGCCGCTTGAGTTATTGGCATGTAGAAGTAACGAGAGATAGTCTCCATAGACAACGCATTTGAAGTTAACGAACAAGTTGTGTAAGTTGTTGTAGTAATATCGCTTATGATTCTAACACTATGTTCTATGCATCTCTCGTTGATCTTCCTCTTCTTGTTTGTTTCTTGCACTGTTACATGTTGAGTTATCTTCTTCTCCAAGTTACATTCTCCTCTGTTTTGCTCTGTTTCTTTCCATGTTGCAAAGCTGTATGAATCAAGAATATCTACAAGACAAAGCAAGAAGACCAATTAGACCTCTAAACATGTGTGTTAATATAACAACTATGTAACTATGTTTTGTACCTTGAGACAAGGGTTCAAGCTCAGGTAAAGACAGAGAAGGTGTAGGCAAAGCATAGGAGTTGTTTTGTAGAGGAAGAAGCTCTTCTTCTCCCCATTCAAATGAAGGATAGGTTAAAGATGGAGAATAAGTAAGAAATGAGAATGGATTCTCTTCCTTGAGTTTATGATCAACCATTGTAGAGAGAGAGAGAGAGAGAGAGAGAGAGAGAGAGAGAGAGAGAGAGAGAGAGAGAGAGAGAGAGAGTTTGTGTTGTGAAGCTCGATGAGGGAGAAAAGGTTTATATACAAACATGAGAGAAAGAGTAGTAATATATGGAGAGAGAGAGAAGTGATGATGGTAATGAAACTATTAGGAGACGTGGCGGCGAATTGATTGCTCTTTGTTAATTTTGGAGTTACGAGAGAGAGAGAGATGTGATTAAATGTTAATTTAGTGGTAATTATAGGAGCGTTTAGGTTTGGATTAGACTTCTCTTTTCGTTAATACATGCATATATGTCATATGTGCATGCAAAGTAACGACCAAAAAGTAGTATATAACATATTACATAGACATGTATTTACATAATTACATGTTCATATATACACATAACAATGATCATGATCGGTTTGTGTATAATTAACAGCCAATAACTGATCAATAATATGTGCTAATCATAATTAAGATCCAAGATGTAACGTATGGATGTAACTTTATTATAGATCATGGCCTTGGTTTTATTAATTATATTTTTCCTAATTAATTATAAGTTATTAATGAACTAACAAAAAAAAAGTTTATACTCCACAAAAAAAAAGAATGATCCAAGACAATCAAGATGAATAAAAACCATAGGCTTTTAGTTAGTCCTTATTAAGTATGTTTAAGAAACCGTTTTGAAGAAGAGTTAGTAACAAAACCACCTTTGCTTCTACTCTTTCTATGTCTTGAACTTGGAACTTTCTCAAGAAGAGACAACACTTCATGCATAGATGGTCTTACCTTAACCTCACCAATACATTGCAAAGCCAAGAAAGATATCATAAATGCTGATTTTTGAGGATATTGACCCACAAGGTTAGTGTCCATTATTCTAAACACTTTTCGCTTGTCTCGCAAGTAAGGTTTAGCCCATTCGACTAGGTTTTCTTCTTCCCTTGCTTTACTTTTGTCTATAGCTCTACGTCCGGTTATAATCTCTAGCAAGACTACACCGAAGCTATAGACATCGCATTTCGTTGTTAAATGACCTAAAATAGAGAATAACAAAGTCAAAAGCCTGTCGAAAATTGCTTGTTTTCTTGTAGTGATTATGTGTTTCTTGAAAATGAAAATGGTTCAAACCTGTGGCTAGATATTCTGGAGCCGCGTAGCCTTGTGTACCGATGACTTCTGTGGTCACGTGTGACCGATCATCTTTTGGACCTTCTTTAGCTAATCCAAAGTCCGAGAGTTTAGCGTTGAATCCGGAATCAAGAAGGATATTTGCTGGTTTAAAGTCTCTATAAATGACTTGGTCTTTAGCTTCATGTAAAAAACATAGCCCTCGGGCACAACCTATTGCGACTTTCATACGAATAGACCAAGAAAGCACATTTGATCCTCCTAGAATATAATGCAAAGTTCATGTCATCATGAAGGTATGCATCATAAGTATTGATATTAGCATAAAAGTATCATTAGTACTTACTTTCAAACAAATGATTCTCCAAGCTACCATTAGGCATATACTCATAAACCAAAAGCCGGTGTTCGTCTTCTAAAGAGTAACCAATCAATTTCACAAGATTCGGATGATGTAATCTTCCTAGATAATTCACTTCTCTCTTTAAACAAAACCATACAACAAGTAAAAGTTATATAATAAGAGTAATTAGCCTCAATGGAAAGTTTATAAACAAAATGTTATTAGGTAAAGAAGTGTTTAATTATTACCAACCACTCTTTGTGACCTTGAAGCCCTTCAGGCTTAAGTTTCTTAACAGCAACCGCGAGTTCGGTTCCTTGTCCATCATTAGTAAAACTTTTGTAAACAAAACCGAACCCGCCTTCACCGATAAGACTCTCTTGACAAAAGTTTCTTGTAGAGTTCTTTAACTCATCTAATGTAAATGACTTCAAATGTTGTGAAAGCATTATGTCTCCTTCTTTGTTTGGTGTAGGTAGAATGTTGCGAATTTCTTGTTTTCTTGTAATTAGAGGTTTTAAACTCCATGGATATGAAATATTTGAGCTTCTTCTAGTATCATTACTATCTCCTAAAACAGAGAAAAGTGTCACATTTTTACTTCATGGTTAATTAAACAGAGTTATAAACAACAAAAGAAAGGTATGAATCAATTCACTAATTAATTGCTAAAGGCTCATAAACTAGTTAGCTACAAATCCTTCAAAATACTATAATACATTTTTTTACTATATGTTCTTGATTATTCTATAAATCATATCTAAGAAACAACAAGATATATTATGCATATGAATTTAGTTAATTTTTCAACCAAAAAGAAAAAAAAAGAAAAGAGAAAGAGCTAATTACGTGAAAAGGCTATAGAGTTCACTGAGGAGTCAACATTTTCATCTTCTTGATCATTTCTCTTTGAGCAAGACTCAAAGCAATTCCCCATTAATTAAATCTTTATATAATAAGGTCTAAATATTCTTCAAAACCCTAGAAATATGAGAGAAAACACTAATATAAATTAAAGGATCGTTTTTTTTTGCATTCATCAACGTTCTTCCTTCTCTGAGAAAGGAAGAACGTGGCTCGAAATGTGTTTGGATTTCAAATCAAAACAGAGATTAGATTAGAGAAAAGAAAAGAGAAAAAGGTTAGAATTGTAAAATTTAGTTAAAAATAGGGATAAACTATAATTAGAGAGAAAGCATAGGGAGTTTCCGTGTATTAATTTCCTGTCGGAGTTATTAATTACTAGTTGACTAATTTTATGTCACGTGCAACTGTCGTGTTCTGATTTTTTTATTTTTAATTTACTAATTATAACTTTTTTTTTGTCTAACAATTTACTAATTATCTAATCTCCCCCTTTTTTGTTCATAAACTAAAGTATATACTTATAAGTGATGCAAAATAATACATTTTTATGAGTTTATTCTATTATTACATGATTCATTTCGTTCTTATTAATATATAGTTATCGAGGTAATATTTATTATATATGTACATTATAATCAAGATGCGTAACGCTAAAATAAAATGTGTATATATGAATATGATGATGTCTTTGGTTCACACAAAAGTAAAACTTATAAAGAGGGGATTAGCGAAGAATATAATGCCACAAAATACAAACCTAAACTTTAAATCACTTAAGTTATCATGATATATATTATGATAGAATTAATTAGATATTATGATATAACTAAATATATATTTTTCACGCCATTGGGATGTTTTTTTTAATCCTATCATACGTAATGTAATTCAATTATTCATATTCAAAATTATCTTCTTGAAAATAAGTATGTTCGGTGGGTAGGAAAGAAAAGCTACAAAGGTAAAATATAAAACAATTGAGAAAACTAAAAATTAGGTTATGGCATAAAAATTGCAGCCTTTTGTGCTTCTTTTGAGTGCATACTGTCAATTTCAACCCATACTTTTTTGCCCATAAACACATTAATCTTCGAATCCTTGAAGATATTAATACATTTTCATCGATGCCTCGGTCTCAAAATAATTGATTATTTTATAATTTATAAATAAAAAATGTTATAATCAGCTATGAAATTTCTCATTATTGTAGCATATATGGAAACACCACCAAACTCAATGTCTCATAATGGATTCTTATTTTCTCCTTTCTTCAAAACGCATGGCCTTCCACAATATATGTCGTTAACCTCAAAACGTAGTTTATAAGTGCATAGACTATATATTAATTAATTATTGATAATTTTTATAATGAGTATTTTTCCCTAGACACTTTTTGGAATATAATTCATTTATTTGATCGGTATTCTGTTTCTTATTTTCTCATTGACTCCTTGCTTGTGAGGTCTCTTGTTGTGACATGTTTTTTACAAACCAAACCCTAACCGAACTTTATAAAAAAAAAAAGACAAACAAAATAACCGAAAAAGGGTAAGATTTTATAGGAAACAAGCAAATATTTAAAAACAGGAAGCAGAAAGTGACGAACACATATCAATAAACACATCTAATATAAAGACATCATCATTATCACTCTAGGAAAAAAAAATCAAATCCGCATATTATTATTATTATCATCACATAGTAGAAAAAGAAGATATATAATTAAAGATAAAAATAAATTTACTGAGTGAGTAAGCTTCTGATTAAAGCAGCTTGAGCAGTATCTGTGTTTGCAAGTAACTCAGATAGTCTCTCACTTAAATCATCAACTTCTCTATGTAGATTCCTTATGTAGTTACATGTCTCTTGTAACACTCTCGCTGCTGAAACCTAATATCAATATATATTATACATATATATATATCATTATTTTTCATGCAATATATATATATACATATATTATATAATTAGTTATAATAAAAACTAGGTTTTTTAATTAGCGTACCTTGTCGGAACGACGAGTAGCCCTAAGCTCAGGAAGAAGTTGTTGCAATTTGATGATAAGATCATTGATTTGATCTTCAGAGATTCTTGAAGTTCCTGATGATTGTCTTGTTGTACGTGATCTTCTTCCCGACATTTTTTGAGTATATAAATTAAAAGAGATAGAGATTGAAGCAAATACTACACTTTAACTATGGAGTTTAATTAGGGTCACACACAAGTTTTTTAAGTTATGCCGGAAAAAAGAAGAAAGAGTGAATATAAAAAGTCTAGTGACGGTCGTATTTATGTAGGTATTTTATTATTTGTTTATTAAATATATTTTTTAAATAAAAAAAATTGGCCTTACTAGTTTTATTTAGATAAATATATATTTGCGAATCTTATTTTTATTGAATTTTTATACATCCCTCCTGACAAGTTTTGTTATAATAATAGATGTATTACAGAGAATCCCATAATTTTTAGTATATATACAGATCTAATTTTGATATATTGTATAATATTATTGTTGGATCTTAGTCAAATTCAAGTTGAAAAAAACTTACCCTATGTGGTAAATTTTATCGAGACAAGTTTTGAGTTTTGACACTAGCAGTACATTAATTCATATGTTAAAATTTTAAATTATGTTTCATAATACATTATAGTGGTGTGATAGTTTTTACTTATATACGATTCGATTTGTTTTTTTTTTGGATAAAATATGATTCGATTTGTTAGTTATATTCGACAATAATAACCATCCATAAAATTTAAAGTACATAAAATTCATAGTTAGAAAAAATCATAGTTAGAAAAATTCATAGTTAGAAAAAATCATAGTTAGAAAAAATCAACTAGTGTACATTACTAAATTGAAATGATCAGTTTTCGCTACATGAACGTTCAAATAAGAGAACCGACTTTAACAAAAAACTGATAATACAATATGTGTTATTATATGTATACGTTTTAACCTTTGTTCTAACATTCGCTCGCCTAACCGATTACTCTCCCGAGTTTCCGCTACTCAGTGGTCGTCCGCGTCTATTAATTTTTTTGCCGCGTAAATTTAACGGCGTCTAATTCTATAAAATTTTGCAAAATCAAGTTAATTTTTGACTATTTTCTGACCAATTTGATTAATTGCATTTAAATTTTATAAATTTTTTGATAAGTTATTAGTTTTTAGAAGTTAATAACAATATAAATGATAATAAAAAATCAATATAAAGTAAAAAAATATATGAAAATATAAATTTATCCAAAAATTACTTTCCGATTAATTCCCGAAAAATCTCTGATTAATCCCAAAAAATCTCCGATTTTTTCATTATGCACTAGGTATTTGCTGTCCGCACGCATAGCGCCTAATGAGTTTTAGAACCTTTTAACCCATGACTTGTATATATATACGAGTGGTTTGACTGGTCAAAGGGCTCACACACACACACAAACCACACGCCCATGTTCTTTGTTAAAACACCACACACGTGGCATTTCGAGAGACGCGTATACACTTTCACCGATCAACGTGAACCACTTCTCTCTTTTGTAAATTTATAAATAACTAATAAGACCTAAATTTCTAGACCCAAAACTTTATAAAAAATCGACTCGAATTCAACACTAGCACCCGAATATATAGGCTAATTACCGTTACACAAATAAGGAAAAAACAAATTTCCACATTTTGTATTTTTTTTTTCATCTTCTTCTTCTAGGTTTTGTTATCAAAGATATACATTTTTCAGTTGAGAGTTAAGACAAATCAAAACATGTTTTGAAAATATAAGTAGAAAACGACAATACAATATACATACATATATATATATATATGTGTGTGTAACTCGAAATGTGAGCTATGGGAGTAGGAAACACAAGAATCTCAGATTTTAATACATTGGAGAAATATAAGGCAATATACTTTTTTGATTCATTAGATGCAAATTCTCTGTAAATTAAATATGGTGGAAATAAACGACTTTGTTTCTTAAAATAATCTAGAAGAACTTAGTCTCTGTAAAAACTGTTAAACTCCATGCATTATCATTCACTGACACAGTAGTGGTCATCAGAAAATATGGTGAAATATATGTAAAGATTTTTGCGGTTGCATGTTAAAAAAATATATTACATATATATGTATAACGTTATTTAACCTTTTATATAATAATATATATTTAATTTACACAAAAACATACATTACTTATTCAGAATGTTAGGCCGCGTTATTTTTGCATATAGTTCTTCTCTAAGATTTTGTTACATGCAAAGAAACCCTAGTTTTAAAACTTATCACGATAAATAAAATTCTACACAATTATAAGTCAATAAATATTAAAAAAACAAGGGCAATTTCCGAATATACCATGAAAAATAGTTTTTTGGACAAAAATACCATCATAAGTTTTTTTCCTTAAATACCATTAAAATTTTTTTTGGACAAATATACCATAAACTTAAAATTAAGTTAAAACTTTCAAAATTAACATGAAACCTTCAAAACTAAACTCTACCACCTTAAATAATATACCCTAAACAGTATATAACGAACCCAAATGAAAAAAAAATAAGTTTTAAAGTGTTAAAATTAGATTTTTGTGTTTATGGTATTTTTTTCTAAAAATCATTTTAATGGTATTTGAGAAAAAAAAAATTGTAATGTTTTTTTTTGTCTAAAAAACATATTTTCATGCTATTTTGAGGAATTTAATGAAAAAATAGAAACATCTAGATACTATTATTATTATTATTATCAAATCATCAAACAAAATATAATATCGTGGATAAGATTGAACATGATGCATATCTATACTATTAAAAGAGAAGACAAAACGTCTACGTGTCGCGACGTGAGAGTTTCTAGGAATTTTTTAATTTTTTTGCATTTTAGTCCTTATATTTTTGCCTCTTTTTAAAATCGATTTTTATAATTTTTTTGCGTTTTAGTCCTTATATTTTTTCCTCTTTTTTAAAACGAATTTTATAACATATAATTTCAAACGAATTTTATAACATATAATATCAAATTTTCTATTATAATACATATATTTTAAATATTCAATGTATTTAGCGTATCATATATAATATTCCTTTATAAATTAAGGTAAATAATATTATCTATACGCCATATAGATAAATATTGATTATTATATTGATTATGATATTAAGGATATGCGGGAAATATTATATTTGAGAAATAATATATTGACTAGATAACGATCCGCACGTATGTGCGGAATTCAATATGTTTTTAAATTTATACATTAAAATTATTTAGTAAAAAATATCTGTTATTTATATAGTCTCTTATTTAATAGAATACATTAAACAAAAGATGTACATTGTGCGTGATAACAAATAAAGTATGGCTTAACGCGGGATTGATTCGCGTATTATAATTATTTAAAAATTTTACGCCGCGATGTACCTTCCAAGATGTCTTGATACAAATTTAAAAATAGTTTAGTGAAGTATATTTAATAAAAAGTTCAAAATTATACTTATGTATTTTTTTATATTAGGAATATAATTTATTTATATATTATACATTATTTATGTTATTATTCGACCCGTCGCAAAATTACACATATATTTATGCATAAATTGAACTCGATTTAACTCATAACAATTATCATTCGTCTAAATTCGCTTTGTGATCTTTTAACGACCCGTAACAAAATTGAAAATATGTATTTACTAATCCTTTCTTTGTGTCATGTCTTAATTAACTATCTATGAATTTAAAAATAAAGCAAGTTTAGATCGTTGTAGATATTATTCTTCGAATATCGAGTTTTTTTAAATTTTCGATATGAAAACTATTATCAAATTTTATTTTACTTGCTAAATTTAATCAATTTTAGTGTTAGAATTTAAATCGATTGTTATTAAAGATATTTCGCGAATATTATTATTTTCATATTTTTTCCTATATAAATTTTGAAATTTAAATCGATTTTTTGTTTACTTCCTTTATTCGTTTTTGTAGAATATTTTTTCAATGTAAAGTTTAAAATTAGTGAAGATAAGATTGTTAGGAAATATATTTATCGAATATTATTATTTCCATATTTGTTTCCGTTTTTAATGTTGCAATTTAAATTGTTTTTCTTTATTTTCTTTATTTGTTTTTAGATTTAATTGTTAAAAAATATTAAAAACCATATGTTAACTTGAGTGACATTATATTGTAAATAGAATGAGTCATCTTCTCAATTGGGTGTTTCTGAAAAACCATGATCTCCTATATCCAAAAAAATCTCTTATATCCATTTTTTTTTATTTGTAATAAAAAAATTCGAAAATTCACAAATCTAAACCCTAAACTAATCAAGGGGTCTTGGTTTAGGGTTTGCGAACCCAAATGGTAAAATTTTAGTTTCTATACCCTAAAAATATTCAAAAAAACATTTTAAAATCGATTTTATAATCATTTTTGGGTGATTTTATGATAAATATTTTAATTTCGTTTTTTGATTTTTGAAATATTTTTTTCTGATTCGTAAAATTAAATTAAAAATATTCACGAAAACAGATTTTAAAAATTATTTTTTTTGTGACGTATAAAATTAAAAACGTAAAAATAATCAAAGAGCACCCTTGAAAGATTAGGTTTTTTCAAAACAACCAATTGAGAAGATAACTCAAATAGAATTTGTTTTGTCCTCTTTGTAAAAATGATTCTTAATTTTTTTTGGTAATTAAAAAATGATTCTTAATTAATAGATAAAATTATATTTAATCGAGCTATTAATAAATTAGAAGATAAGTTTGTTTTTACGATAAGCCAAATTGTTAAGAAAATTATTTTTCAATTTTTATATAATGAGATGACAAATATAGATTAAAAAAGTGTTGTTAATATTATTTTATATATTTTTGGATGATTGAATTTATTTAAGTTTTTATTTCTTCCAGGTTTTTTTTATATTGTATTAGAATCATGTATATTCACGGATCCTTATTCAGTAACTGATAAGAGGTATAAAATATTTATAGGATTTCTAAAAAGATATATGTTTTAGATTTTTTTTTCAAATAAAAGTGATAAATTAATTTTGAAAAATTATTTGACATAGACTTTTATTTCAAAATCACACGATTTGAAAAGAAAAGTGTGACTTCAATATTAGTGTATTTTGGAAATTATTTGTTTTATCGTGTCATGAATGTTTCCTAATTTTTTGCATGGAGGAATATTTTGGGGCGAAAAAAAGGGTGGAAATTAATTAAATTATTATAGAGTCAAACGTTTGTTTTTAGAGTCAAACGTTCAATTCGATTTTTGTTATGTTTTTTTTGGTTTTTTCATAAATCCTCATTGAAAAAATTAAAGCATAGGTTATGTAGTAATGGCATTGTATGGTAATTAAAAATTTATTTTTGTCCTCTTTGCAAAAATGCTTTCCAATTAATATATAAGATTATGATATTAAGGTAAAAAACGAATATTATAACATATGTCGTTTTGAACAAACTAAAACAGTTTTTTTGTTTTATAAGGAGACGATATACAATATTCATATATATAAGATCAATTATATAATTACCAAATATAATATCGAAATACTATAATACATATGTCAGTATATTATATAAAAAATTTATGTAATAATATAAAGATTATCGTGGCTGCAAATTTTTTACGTTGTTACCCTCTAATTAGGGTTTTAATTAGGGTTGCCTTTTATTTTTTGAATCTCATATCTATATTATTAAAATTGAAAACAAAACGCCTACGTGTCGCGACGTGAGAGCTTTTAGGATATTTTTTATTTTTTTGCGTTTTAGTCTTTATATTTTTGAATAATTTTTGTTCGGCGAATTCTATAAATTATATTTCAGACCCAACGAATTCATGCCCACATATAAAACTTTTAAAAATTAAATTTCTCCCACATTGAAAACAATAAGAAACAAAATAAGAAATCTTCTAATATAAATAAGACTTTATCACATACAAAATCATTAAAGCGGACCTTCGTCAAATGGGGCTGCAAATTTCGGTAAATGGATTGCGCCTTCATTTACCGGAGTATGCATAATGCGAGTCTTTTTCTTTGAATAAGCGTGCAAAGTTTGATTAGTTATTTCGGCTTTCGATAATGGTCTTTCATAGATGCATGCCTCATAAATTGCCTACGGATATCGGGAATTTTGATTAGTGGATTAGAGTCTGTGCATTCGGATTTCAGGTCATGTTCATTCGGATAGGATCCGTTCGGATTATTTACAAATACATTTCTGTTTGGTTCGAATCTATTCGGGTTCAGGTCGTGTTTCATATATTTAACAAAATCTAACATGGTTCGAACACGACCTAGTAATAATATACAAGGTCAAACAAATTGCAATCAATCGATCAACTTTTCTTGGCTATCATAAACAAATTAAATCTATTAACAAAAAAAGATTATACATTATAGAGATAAGATCTAATTGTAATTTTTTTCTTTATTTTATAAATTTTTTAAAATATGATTAGGGTTTATATTTTTTCAAAAAAATAAAGTAAAAGAAAAGAGGTGATCAGAAGTGTTATAAATGAAATAGTCAGCGTGTCTATCGGGGCACATGATCTATGAAAATCGACAGCGATTATTAAGCTTTACGTCACGAGAGCCATTCCATTCCATTCCATTCCCATTCTTCTTCTTACATTAAAAATCTTCAGTTTCGTTTTGTTTTTATTCGTTTTTGCTAATTTTGTTTCATTTTGTCTACTCACTTTTGGTTGTTTAAAATTAATTTTGTTTTTTTTTCAAAATAAATTTTAGAAAATTTATAGTGACATAAATAATATAGAAAGATGCTTAAACGATGACATAAATAATCTATATTTAGCCCTTAATTTATCTCAGGTGTTCTCTCTCTTCTCCTCTTTGCCACCGACCAAACAAGCTTAATCATATAATATTGTTAAAAAACGTGATCCACCTATATATTTTGCTCATACTCATATCGTATTAATTAATTGATTGATCATTAAAGAAAATCAGTTTAATTAAAATATAACAACAATCACTTAACAGCATAATTTTTTGATGCTCTCTCTTAGATCTTTGGGTAGACTAAGAGCAAGAAACTAGTCCTAGGTCGAAATTCAATTTTGCCTACCAAAAAAATATAATGATTTTCTTTGTAATGTATTTTAATTTTATAAAAGTGTACTTTTCTTTTGCTTAATACCCCCTCTGTTGTTTTTTTTGTATAAGCAATATAAAAATACATTTTTAAAAAAATGAAAATCCATTAGAAAGACATATAAATAACTACTAATAAATATATATTTAACATGTTTGAATACTTTTAAACCAATAGTTTTAGTGTTGCAAAAATGTACAATTTACAAATATCAATAAATAAAACTATATTGATATTTATAAAAATCAAACAATTAAAACAAATGTTTTTCTAAAACATCAAACATAAAAAACGGAAGGAGTATAAACGATCGATCATTAATTAAGTAAATGTGCAAACTATCTATCAACAAAGAGAGGCACATAGTTTATCAACGAAGTTTTGTTTTCTAATTAACCTACATACAATATAATTTTGTGACCATGTTAAAACCGAATCTACTAGAAGATTATTTTCTTTAAATCCACTAGTGTCTTTTGTGTTTGACTAAAATATTAAATTTATATATTCATAACTTTTGTAATAGCCAAAAACAAAAGCTACATAATAATGTTTTCTTTGTGTTTGTATCCAAAGTACTTGAACGCTAAAAGCTCTTCGATTATGCATTCACATTGTATAAAGAGTATATATGTCGTAATAGCAATATATGCTAATTAAATGTTCACGAACTTTATTGCATTATGCCCTGTAATTATTAGAAGTAACTTCTGATCTAAACTATACACATATCAAGTCTTGGTCGATCTACGTCACGGAGGTTCGTTTTCTATGTTACTAATATTTAATTAGTTGTTAAAATTTTAATATTAAGATGAAAACTGTTGAGAACTGGTGAGGCCCATGTCCAACTCTTAATTAATATGATATTGTCCGCTTTGGGCTCATGTCCAACTCTTAATTAATACGGTTTTTCTTATTGGGTTTCTTCCCAAAAGGCCTCATATTAATTGAGGTTGAACTCTCTTTATATATTAGACATTACTCGTCTAATATTTCGATGTGGGATTTAGTTTGTTATCCCAACAAAGACAACGTCCACCATTTAATTGTGTTCTTTCCTTTCACAATTTGCAACTTTTAAGAGTATATTAAATTAAGTCAATAATTAATATCCTCGATTATGTTTAATGATTGTAATTAGCGTCAGAATGAAACTCTTTTTTGTGTGGTCCCATGAGCCACGAGACAAATACAAAAGAGTTTTAAAACAAAAGTTGTTGCAGGTTCCATGTACTATTCATGGGTTTAATATATATTGCCACTACTTTCTAGTCTCGTTCTAGTAAAATAACAGATGGTATATTTATTACAAAAATAATACATTTCTTAAATGTCGAAAATGTGGTCCTAACTAACTCATCACAAGTTAAATGTAAGTGGTACATAGGTCAAAATATTATAGCACAAATATTTTACGGAGGCTATTTTTTTTGTAAAAAAAACGAAGACTATTTCATAGACTTAATTTTAATTTATAAGCAAAAATAGATAAATTAAATACGGGCCTAAAAGCCTAATAAGAGATCCGGCCCATTAATAGAAATTAGTCGGTTTGGGTCATAAATGGGCTTCAAGATATTAGTCAACGCCCAAATACCGAAACTCGAATAAAAATTTCATTTGTTTGATTATTTCAAAATTAATTTTGATATATTATTGATATTATAGTTATACGTAAAATTATATAGAAATGTCATTCAAAAATAACAATGATAACCATCATGTTAACGATTATGCAGTGATGGAGAAAAAAAATAGATTGTATTTTTTGGATAAAGACTAAAAATTAACTGAAGAAGGAACAAACCTGAACAACTGGATTAGGATAAAATTAAAATGCAAAACAAAACATTAAGCAAAACTCTTTAACAAAAAAAAAAAAAAACATTAAGCAAAACAAAAGAAGCTTTAGTTGTCCGAAGCGTAAACACGTGCATGAGTTTAAAAATCAGCCGTTAACTTCCTTTAGCATAATGACTAACGGCGTCGCCAAATATTTAACGGAAGATGCCACAACTTCACTCTCTCCTTGTCAGCTGTATATAAAAAAAATTCGTAAATAATTTATCAGATTTATATATTATTCTATTATGACTTTGACAAATATGTTAATAAGAAATTTAATATAATTCTTTTAGATGTCACCAAATATTAAAAAAATCCGAAAATTGATTACATATATACTGGATTAGTTTATAATCACACTCCTCCTTAAATTCTATCATTCATCCTAACTCGTGAATAAGTTAAGCATATACTCCATAAATAAAGAAAATACAACATATTTTTTTTCAAATTCTTTACAAAATTATATTAGTAGACAGAAATTGTAATCCGAAATATTTATTAAATACTTAAAAAACAGTTTTTTAATATTTAAATATAACATTAAAGATAACATATACTAATTTCATTTAATAATAAATACTAGTATTTCCTTCGTGCATCTTTTTAACAAAAAAAATAAAGACAGAACGAAAATTAAAAAAAGGTAAATAATAGTTCAAAAATAAGCCTACCAATTCAGCTAAAATGTGGTCGGAAAGGCGAAGATGAATATCAACCATAGCCACATAGCTTAAGCAAACAACAAACAAAAGTTAAGCTTTTGTTTTGATTCTTTCCTCTTTCTTAATCTGATTGTTGAATCATATGCATCTTTAAACTGGGGTTTGTCTCAATGTCTGTCTTTTTTGCTTTTTTATTTTTTATTTATTACAGATCTTTAATCGTCTTTGCTTTGACGAATCAAGAGGTTCGTCTTCGTTAACTGGTGAGATTAATTTTAATAATTAAATTTCATTTTTTTAATACGATTTTATTGGATGCTTAATTTTATCATTCGATCCAATTTTTTTTTTAATTTCTTGTTTGTTTTATTCAAAACTGTTTCTTTGATCTGATCTTATTGTTTGATTTGCGACCAATGAAACATCTTTTTAACTTAAAATTATCCTTAAAAAATTGTACTTTTTTTATCTTTAAACGTTATTACAATCTTCTTTGACAGTGATTTTTGCCTTTGAAGATCCTGTGGAAATGTTCAATTATATAATGTGTCATTGTCTTATTGTATTGTTTTCTTTTTATTATTTAGTGTGTGTTTCATTATGTTGGAAGCTCCAAGTTGTTTAGTGTCAAGAGACTTACCATCTTCTTGTGAGGAAGAGATCAAGTGGATATACAATGCACACTGTGTTCTTCATCTTCATTTCAAGAAACCTTCCCTCTTCGGTGTTACTAACAACGAAGAAGAAGGACAAATAACTCATCACCAAGGCGCTGACGATTATCAACAGAGTCCACCGATATCACTTCTTGATCAAAACGCGCTTTTAAACTGCTTAGCTCACTGCTCTTTGTCTGATTTCGGGTCCATTGCCTCGACGAATAGAACTTTACGGGCACTTGTCAAGAGCAGTGAGTTGTATCGGCTTAGACGAGTAAAAGGTATTGTTGAGCATTGGATTTACTTCTCATGCAGGCTATTGGAATGGGAGGCTTACGATCCCAACGGAGACCGTTGGCTACGTGTGCCGCAAATGACATTCAACGAGTGTTTCATGTGTTCGGACAAAGAGTCTCTAGCTGTTGGCACCGAGCTTCTTGTCTTTGGTAAAGAGGTTATGTCTCATGTGATTTATAGATATAGCATATTGACCAATACATGGACTTCGGGTATGCAAATGCATATCTCGAGGTGCTTGTTTGGATCAGCGAGTTTAGGCGAGGTCGCGGTTATAGCTGGAGGATGCGACCCGCGTGGGCAGATATTGAGCTCGGCGGAGATTTATAACTCGGAAACCGGGGAGTGGACAGTCATACCGAGCATGAACAAGGCAAGGAAAATGTGTTCGAGCGTGTTTATGGACGGGAATTTCTATGTTATAGGAGGTATCGGAGTAGGAAACTCGAAGATGCTAATGTGTGGTGAAGTCTATGATCTCAAGAAGAGGACATGGACATTGATACCTAACATGTTACCTGAACGAAGCAACGGTAATGGAGGAGATCAAGCAAAAGAGACTACCGCGGCTTCAGAGGCGCCGCCTCTTGTAGCGGTAGTGAAAGACGAGCTTTACGCCGCGAACTACGCGCAGCAAGAAGTGAAGAGATACGACAAAAGGCGTAACGTGTGGGTCAAAGTAGGGAACTTGCCCGAGAGAGCTTCCTCGATGAACGGTTGGGGAATGGCGTTTAGGGCATGTGGAGATAAGTTAGTTGTTGTAGGAGGGCCTAGGGCACTTGGAGGAGGTTTTATTGAGATCAATGCTTGTGTCCCAAGAGAAGGAGAGCCATTACATTGGAGAGTTCTTGCTTCAAAGCCATCAGGGAGCTTTGTGTATAATTGTGCTGTTATGGGATGTTGATGAGATAATAACTTTGATTAAGATTATTTTTCAAAACAGTTTGTTTTCTGAGTCAAAGAGAGAAACTCTCTGTTTTCTTCATTTGTCATTTGTGGAACCAAAGGAGTTTCAATAAGATCTTAAGACCAAACCAAAACATGTTGTAATTTGATTCCTTTGTAAGAACTTCTTTCTCTAAATTTTTTTTGAAAGATATTACTCCTTTGTTTTTGTTTTCTAAGGCAAGATTAGTTTGTAACATCTCAAGGCTCCATTGAAGATAACTAATATTGCAAGATTTAGGACATGGTTTGATGAAAATGGTTCGTACAAACATGGTAAATAAACTTAAATATTCGAAAAGAATAAAAAGCTTGAGAGTCTGGTCATTGCTAAAATAGTAGAGAACCTTCATAACACAAACTTTACAAGCAAGCTTAGCAATGTGTTATCTTGGACTCGCACCATCATTCCTCACCATCTAAATCTTCTTCGGCGGCGTCATCTTCTTCAGATCCCTGAAGCACAACAAACAAACCATGTTTACTAATAGTTAACCAATAAATGGATTTTGAAGGGACAATGAGGAGAATTGTTTTACCTCTTCGTCGTCATCATCATCTTCTCCATCAAAGTCCTCTTCATCAGCCTCCTACATGATACATCAACAAAATGTTACACAGCTTTTTCACCTTTAAAGAAAAGAAGACAAATTTTTAAGATAAAAGAGTTTCTACATTGTTGAAGTAAGTGAGAGGGTTAGACCACAAATCTTCCTTAATGATATCAGCAACCTGCTACAATAGAGGTTTTCCGAGTTCAAATCGAGTTGTCTTTTAACTTATAACAAGTCTCAAAAGTAAATGATCATCTAACCTCGTCGTGAATCTCATCACCAGCATCTTCCTTATGCTGAGCATCGGTAAACCAAGTAAAGAAGCTGAAGAGAAAGTAATAGAAAGCAGTTAGTCATAAGCAGTTACTAATAAGAAAGCCTTTAAACTATGTATCATATTGCAATAAACCACTTAAATGGGACCTACCTCTCCTCTGGTAAAGCACGTTTGTATCCTTTCTCATCATCATGGTTCACTCCATTAGGCAAGCCCTTCATAACCGAAAAAATATCATTAAGACAAAAACAAAGTAAGATCATTTAATATTTTGCACCACCACCACCACAAGTAAAACATATTTGTTTACCTTGCCTTCCTTCCATTTGATAGGAGTTGCTGTGATATTCGTTGTTCCTTCGTCGAGGAAGGTAAAGGTCTTGGTAAGCTTTGCGTCCTCGAAAAAAGGGTTGGCATTGAAGTGCTGCGAATGACACGCAGTTTAAAAAGTTAGTTAAACAATACCTGATATTCTTGTTAGATCAATGATAGTAAAAGAAACATACAACAAAATGAGATGGATAAAGAAACTTACAAAAGTTATGGAGTATCCGGATTTCACGTCTTTAGCATCCTCCACTTCCAGAGAGCTCAAGTACTTAAAGATCTGTAAAAGCAGAGAAATCAAAACAAAAGGTGTTAAGGATGAAACTTTACAGAAAATCAAATCAAAACTAGAAATGGACATTACAATCTCGAAAGCACAAACACATACCTTCTGGTCTTCTTCAGTCAAGAGCTCGCCTAAAGCAGGATGACTCAAAAACTGCAAATAACATGTCAGGTTTCAATTACAAGAAGACTTTCTTAAAACAAGTAATCAAAATACATAAGCAGAGAATACTACTGCTACTACTTACAGCAGTCATCCAAAAATCAGGAATCGATCTGATAACTTCCTCGCGCTTATCATAGACAGGCTTTCGAATCTCGTTGTACTTCTGCTCCACTTCCAAGACTTCATCACTTGCCTTCTCATTAATCTACAAGCCATGAATGAAAACAAACACAAATCTTAAGCACTTGCTTGAGCTTTGACTTCACAAAACAGAGCTTATTCAAATGCAGAGAAGTATCAATACTATTTATCACTGTAGCAGTATTAGTACGAAAGACTTAAACTTTCATGCCAAATTCAACAAACCCATGAACAAAAACTTAAACTTTCATGCCAAATTCAACAAAACCATGAACAAAGACTTAAACTTTCATGCCAAATTCAACAAAACCATGAACAAAGACGATAACTTTCACGCATAGACAACAACATAAGCACCATGGTTCATTCAAAATCAAGCTACAGACACAAAACATCAAATAAAACCTGTAAGAACAAAGATAAATATATGATTTTAAAAACCTTCTCGAGATCGTCTTGGATCTCTTGAAGCTTCTCAATAGAGAGAACAAGCTCTCCATCGATCTGCTCGATGTCTTCTTCCTCTTCGATCTTCGCCTTCTTGCTCTTATCAGCGACCATTTTTGTAAAGAGAGGATTTTTTTAGGGATTCTTCTCCTCTCTCTGTGTGTCCGCTTTGGTGCTAAAACCCTAGTTCCCTGATGATTCTTATGCTGGTGGTGAAAAGTTTCGTGTGGGCAAAAATTGTATTTAGGGTTTTGAAGGGTTTATGTTGGGACCAATAAGATTACGCCAAGCTTGGGCATTAAAGGGTATAATAGTCAATTTTGTAACTAACCCTTTCCTTTTATAATCATCAAAAATCTGAGAATAGTTAATTTAACAATTAAGTATTTGGGATTAGAGTTGATTTTGCAAGTGTTTTTTAATTGTAAGAAATGGTCATTCGAGAAAATTTCTACACAACAAAATGTTGCTCTAAAAGTAAAAAAAAAATTAAAAACAAAAATTAAAAAGTAAAGATGTTGACAGTGGGATTTGAACCCACGCCCTTTCGGACCAGAACCTTAATCTGGCGCCTTAGACCAACTCGGCCATATCAACTTTTGTGAACAAAGGTAAAAAATATAACTTAAAAAGTCATTACAATACTTAATACTGTCTTAATTATCTTGGGGTTAATTATAACACTTAGCATTCTTCTTAGTTGAAAATGTAATACACAGAATATTTTTGGACTAATTTGAAAATTCATCATAATTTTTACCAAACCTTTGACCCAAAAGAGAGAAATATGAGCAGCCACGTTTCTGAGTGGTTCTTCTGGTTTCTGAAAAAGTCTCAACCTTTGAAATCTCCTTCTCCTTCTCCAAAAATCTAACCTTTCTCTATTATCTCTCTTCTTCTTCTTCTTCTTTCATGGCTGTTTCAGCTTCATTCTCCATCTCATCACCAACTTTTCTGCCTTCTTCCTCCAAAATCCGAAGACCCTTTCTCTTGTTTAGTCCCAAAAGCTATAAACCCGTCTCTGTAAAAGCTTCTGCAATCTCCATCGATGACAAATCATCAGTCCAGACCAAAGTAAGCATTAACTAGTTTTGTCTGATCGTTTCTCTCTTGTTGTTTGATTAAAAAGTTTGATCCTTTTGATTAAATGGAATGTAAAAGTTTGTATGTTATTGTTCTGTTTTTCAGACAAGTAATTGGCAATGGAAGTTCAAAGGAAACAGTATTGGTATATACTATGAAGAGCATGAGAGAGGCAAGAGTCAATCATCATCATCTGCTAAGAACATACTTATGATACCAACAATATCTGATGTTAGCACTGTTGAAGAGTGGAGATCTGTGGCTAAAGACATTGTGCAGCGCGATAACGGCGATTTCGATTATCGAGCTACTATTGTGGATTGGCCTGGTCTTGGCTACTCTGATAAGCTAAAGATGGATTATGATACTGATGTTATGGAGAAGTTTGTTGTTGACTTTATGAATTCACCTGATAGTCCCATGAGCCAAGCAGGTTAGTTAGTGTGGTTTCATTTATATGAGCTTCTTTGTGTTGATAGTGTTATGTTTTACAAGATTTCATAGGTTGTGTGTATCTAGATTTTGATCTGGTTTTGTTGATTTTTGATATTTGGGATATGTAGAAGCGTTATGGTTAGTTTTTAAATGCTACAAAAATGAAGAAAATGAGTTAGTTTTCTGCATATTGTACGAAAAAGTAGGCCGCTTTAGAAGCTAGTTTTCGTATAATTGTTGTCTCGAGTCAGGCTCAGGGCAAGTTCTTGCTTACAATGGTCAAAAGTTCTTTAAGCTTATGGCTTATACTCTTGATATGGTTTATATTGGTTTGTCTTATTTGCTTTTTTGATTTACCGAAAAAACCAGGTAACGATGATCTAGTAATCATCGGAGGAGGGCATGGAGCAACATTAGCAATCCGTGCTACACAACGTGGCCTACTTAACCCATCAGCCATAGCTGCTGTTGCGCCTACATGGTCAGGACCACTCCCTATTGTCTTTGGTCGTGATTCTTCCATGGAGACAAGGTCATGTCCTGGTCCTGTCCAATAACATCTTTATATATATCTTTCCTCTATTAACCTTCTCGTTTTTTTTGTCTCAAACAGGTATGGTTTACTAAGAGGAACACTAAGAGCACCAGGTGTTGGTTGGATGATGTACAACATGCTCGTAAGCAACGAGAAATCAATAGAGTCTCAGTACAAGTCCCACGTCTACGCTGACCAAACCAACGTGACAGAGGCTATAATACAAAGCAGATACGAGCTAACGAAACAGAAGGGTTCACGCTACGTGCCTGCAGCTTTCTTGACAGGCTTGCTTGACCCGGTTTCGACAAGGGAAGAGTTTGTAAAGATGTTTGCTGATTTAGAAGGGAAGCTACCGATTATGGTTATGTCGACAAAAGATGCTCCAAAGAGATCTAAAGCTGAGATGGAAGCACTTAGAGGAGCTAAAGGAGTAAGCAAGTTTGTTGAAGTGGAAGGTGCATTGTTGCCACAAGAAGAGTATCCTTCACTTGTTGCTCAAGAGCTTTATGAGTTCTTGCAAGAGACTTTTGCTTCTTCTATGTAAAGAATGTTGTGGATACAAACAAAACCAATAATGGTGTGTGTGAAAGCCCATATAGTGTTGTGTTTTTATTGTTTGATGGATACTACGGTTTAAACTTAAAAAGTTTATGAAGTATAACTAAAATACTTTACTATCATTTTCATTGTGTAATCTATTTTATAATTAGTAGTTGAATAATTTATGCTCATAGTCTTAAGTCTTACGACTTATAATTTCATATCACACGATCAATATTACATTGGATAGATTTCTCAATATATATCAAAAGGATTTATTTTCTCACTTTCTAATTATTAGTGAGGATCCAGTTATTTCTTTTATTAAATATCAACAGCTATTTTGGAATGAAGACTGTTTTTTTATATTTTACTAGGTTTGTACCCGGGTGTCCCACCGGGAGTAATATTTATTAAAAAATAAATCTTATTTATTATAAAATTTTGATAACTAATTTCGAAGTTATTATAAAAAATAAAATCTTATTTATTTAAGTATAATTTAATTAGATAATTTAGTTATTGTATTGAAGATCCAATATGAGATTATTTTAAATCCGATAATTTAGGAATCATATATGTATGTTTTGATATTACAAATATAACTTTTTATATCTTACAAATTATGTATGATATTTTCCGACCCGTCGCAAAGTTACGCATATATTTTCTATAGAAAAATAATTTGATTTTATCTCATAACAATTTTTATTTTTGTATCAAATTTGATTTGTGATCTTTATTGACCGCTACGTAAATTAAAATATGTGGAGATAATCTTTAATCAAATTAGATACTAAAATCTAAAAATCATGGTTACATTTAAATATAAAATTAGACCCGCAAGTAACATTTATTTTACTTTTTTAAAAGTAATATATGCATTTAAACTCTTATTAATTTTAAAAACTTTTAAAAGAACTTTAAATATATTTTTAATATTCTATGATTTTCATAAAGTTGAATTATTCATAATATTTTAATTTTTCATAATGTTACTTATTAAATAAGAATATTTTTTTATATTCATTTTTTGTTTTTTTTTGTTTTTTACCTTTAATCCTATTAAATAGGAATAATTTTTGATATTTATTTGTATTTTATTTATTAATTTTGTTTTTAGTTTTATAATTATTTTTGATACTTATTTTTTAAGTTAATAGGAATAACTTTTGTTTTGTTTTTTTTTTAATCTAAATTACCTTATACTAAAATTTATACAATGACATTTACATGTAAATAAAAAGAACTTTGAAGATTTCTCAAATTTTTTCCTTCCCATTTAATAAGATAGATGATATATTTACATAAATACTAGTAGCAGTTCTTTATAATATATATATATATATATATTTTTTTTTAAATCGCAAAACTAAAGAAACATTAAAATCTATTTATTTGATTACGTCACTCTTATTTTTGCGTGCGCGTTCATTGTTTGGTGATATAAATCAAATATTGGGCTTTTTAATGTTATTCTCTCTTTAGGCCTTTACGTATTACATAAGCTTGGGCCTTGTTCATCATTGAGATGAGAAATCTTTTCTTTCTCATAAAAGGGCTTATCAAATACTATTTGGCTTTAAGCTACAAATGAAGAAAATGTCTTTGACCAATTATCCAAAACAAAGGAGAAACAAATGTCAACAAAAAAAACCCATAGGTTTTCGAAATCTGCAGAGATCAAAGACCAAATCTTGCAAGCTCAAAAAGTCCTCTGCTTCATAGAAGAAAGAGCAAAACATTCATCAAAGTCTCCGTTCTTCCTAATTCATTCAGGGTACTAACTATTCACAATGTTTCTTCATCAATGAAATTCATCAAAAGCTTAAACCTTTCTCTGCAAAAAAAAAAAACCGACAAGAACAACAACACTTTTGTGTTCTGTCTTTATGATAGTTAATAAAGGTTCAATAACCATGTCTGAAAAGAGCTTCCTTTCATCAAAATTCCTCCTTTACACAATAACAGTTTCAACGCTAATCTTCATCATCTCTTCTCTCTTCTATCTTCAACGCAACGAATATTCTCTCTCTTCAAGTTTAGTTCGCAAGCTGATTCTTCCAAGAACACAATTTAACAGCGAAGAAACCGATTTCAAACCGGTCTCGTCTGAACTAAACCAAGATGGTGTCTTGAAAGTGTTTATGTATGATTTACCAAAAGAGTTTCACTTTGGTATGTTGAATTTTCAAAGACAAGGAGGAAGAGAATCTGAGATTTGGCCTAATGTGAAGAATCTTAGCACAGTCCCGTCTTATCCAGGAGGGTTAAATAGGCAACATAGTGCTGAGTATTGGCTTACACTTGATCTTTTAGCTTCAGAGAGACTTGAAATCAAGAGACCATGTAATGCTATTAGAGTTAAAAGTTCGCTTGAAGCCGACATTGTTTTTGTGCCTTTCTTCGCCTCGTTGAGTTACAATCGAAAATCTAAGCTACGCGGTAACGAAACAAAGATTGTTGATAGGTTGTTGCAAGAAAAGTTGGTTGAGTTCTTGAAAAGCAGAGAAGAGTGGAAGAGATTTGATGGGAGAGATCATTTGATAGTAGCTCACCATCCGAATAGTTTGCTCTATGCAAGAAACCACCTTGGATCAGCTATGTTTGTTCTGTCTGATTTCGGAAGATACTCATCAGACATTGCTAATCTTGAGAAAGACATCATCGCGCCTTACTTCCACTTCGTTAAGACTATTGCTAACAATGAGTCAGCTTCTTTCGAGAGGCGTCCTGTGTTGGCTTATTTCCAAGGAGCAATCTATAGAAAAGATGTAAGTTAAGTTAGCTTTTCTCTCATAAGTCAATCTTGTCATTGATGTGATCGAAATTTATGTTCTTAGGGTGGAACTATTCGCCAAGAGCTCTATAACCTTCTTAAAGATGAGAAAGATGTTCACTTTGCCTTTGGAACTGTTAAAGGGAACGGTACTAAACAAACAGGTAAAGGCATGGCTTCTTCAAAGTTCTGTCTAAATATCGCAGGTGACACGCCTTCCTCTAACCGTCTTTTCGACTCCATTGTAAGCCATTGTGTACCGGTTATAATCAGTGACGAGATTGAGCTACCATTTGAAGATACTCTAGACTATTCTGGTTTTTCCGTGTTTGTGCATTCTTCGGAAGCTGTAAAGAAAGGGGTTCTAGTGAATCTTCTCAGAGGTATAAGAGAGGATCAGTGGACGAAGAAGTGGGAGAGATTGAAAGAGGTTGTTGGGTGTTTCGAGTACCGGTTTCCTTCTGTGCCTGGAGATTCTGTTGATATGATCTGGTCAGCGGTTTCGCATAAGCTTTCTTCACTTCAGTTCAATGTTCATAGAAAGAATCGGTACCATAGATCTGAAATTTTTGATAGAAACCGGTCAAAGTAAGATGGTATGTGTGAAAGATACTACTTGTAATTGTAAAACCAACATTGTTTCTTCATGCTTTATCTGTGTGTCTTTTCTAAAGCTGATCCAAGTGCAAGGACTAGTGTCTGCCCTCTGTACTTTTATCCAAAGTTTGTAATGAAAGGAAGCCATTATAAAATAGTGACAGATTCATATAAACATGACAAGTTTAAATCTTCAAAAGTTATCAGAGTAATGTAACAACAAAAGCTGAAGAAGATCCAAAAGCCTTGTGGTGGAACATTGTCGGCTCAGGGAAAACAATCACAATAACAGAAACTTAGCAGCCAACAATAACACTTGGCCGACATAAACAAACACATACTGACAGTGTCGCTACCAGAGAAATCAAGAACGATACAGGCTTCAACTTTCTGAAGTAATTGGTCACCTCTTTCGCTCTACTGGAGTTGTCTTTGCTGCAAAAGCCAACAACACAGTCAAGAGAAGTTACATTAAAAGAAAATGGAATAACCACAGTGATTAAAAGATGTAGTAGTTCTTGGCTCTAACCGTTTCCTTCCCGGGGCGCTGGAAGAGGTTTCTCCTTCTTGTTACTCCCCGTTTTGCCACCTGAGTTTGCGAGTCTCGTTGTTCTTGGAGACTGAGAGGTGACCTTACCATTACCTGAAGATGGTAGAGAGTGACGTCTTGGAACGCTGCCTTTCTCAGTCCCATCTTGCTCAGGAGGAGACTTTGGTGAGCCTTGCAGCCTCAGCTTTGCTTTTGCAGATTTTGTTGCTTGCATATAGCTTGGAATCGACGGGCTACTTTTATGATGCCCGTTACTCTCTTCTTCACGCTTGGTCTTGTTAGTAGATGAACTCTTTTTCCTTGACTTCTGATTCTCCTTACCAGTTGAATTTTCTTTATTGTTTGGTTCAGGACTTTTCTCTTCTTTCGCATCATCTTCCTTCAAGAGATTTTCTTCAACAACCATGGCTTGATCAATGCTGTCAATTTGGTTGACCACTGAGGAATCTATAGCTTCTTTGATCTCCAACGGTCCAAGAGTTTGTACTTCCACCTCCACGAGCTGTTCTTGGTTCTTCTTTTCGTCAAAGAGATTCACATGCTCTTCCACGGTTTCATGAACCAGCGGATATGATGATTCAGTTGTCTTCTCTACGCCAAGCTTTGGCTTCTCGACTTCGACATGAAGGACTTGTTGTGGTTGGATAGAGCTCTCAACTACAGGATTATGCACTTTCCTCAAACTACGTTTAACTTTTTCAAGCTCAATCTGAGGATTTTCAACAGCACGTGGTTCTATCGACTGGCTCGATACTTTTCTGAAGCTGCGTCTTAGTTTCTCAAACTCGAAAGATGAGTGTACAGAGGAACTTTCAACATTTGCAGCAGGCACTTTACGGACACTCTTCTTCGGTTTAGGAGATTCAGCCTCTACTATCTGAGCAGTAAGGGCAAGTCTGTTCTGTGGTTTTCTCCCCGTTGTTTTCTTTGGTTGAGGAACTGGCTTCCAAAAGCATGATGCTGACCAATTCTCTAACCAGACTGAGTTTGAGTTTGGATTTGATGAGTCATAGAGTGTGTGTACAGGCATCACTTTCGGCGATGAAGCAAGAAGCTGTAAACAAAATCATCAATTAACATCTTTAAATGGAGATTAAGACTCCATAAATATAAAAGAGACATTCTACACAGTGAAGTTTAGTTCCTTATTTGTTACTCCTAAATTCATAATGATAAGTAGCTTTATAGTGTACCTTCAGAGCAAAAGTGTTAGCCGTTAGTTTCTTGATTCCAAGGTAAGCATCTGTAGAGCTTGCAGGCTTATCCTCCTGATAAATAGAAAAGACAAATAAATTTCTCCAATCGCAACTACAGTAGAGTATCTAAATATGTATTTAAGCGCAACAGTATATACTCGGCTTACAAAGAATCGAATATATCATTACCTGACGCAGGTACGATCTGCACTTCCTACGTACTTGAACTCCAATGTCAGAATTTCTGATCTCTCTTCCACGAGCAAACGCTTGCAACTTAACGATTCCCATGACACAGCAAAGAGTTGCAACAGCTTGTCTCCTAACTAGGTATCCACGAATAAGTGCTTGTAGCCTTATTATGCCTTTGAGTGCCCAAAAAGCACGCCGAGCCTTCACATAGAGAGTTCAGATCAAAATATACCCAAAAAATCCAATAACTGCAATGAAGAGAGTCGAGCCTACGATTCACATAGCTAAAAACATTACCAAGTAACCTCTAAACGCAGCTTGCACAGACGTTGCTGCAATCTCTTGTTGGATTCTCTCTGCATCAGACAGTGAATTATCTTGTACAGGTGCAGAATCTGTGTGTTTGCCCTCGGGAAGCTGTACTTCATCGTCTGAGATGTCTTCAGTATCTACTTTTTGCGTCTCTAACACACCACTGCTTTTATCAGCCGTAATTTTCGCTGTATTTGCAAAAGGTGGAAGATCTGATAGCACATCGGATTCTTCTACTTTTGCGGTAATTCCACTCACAACAATCTGCGAGTAAGAACTAGTGATTAGAACAAAAAAAAAGAAAAAGACAGCTTATGTGATTGTACTAAGAAAAGTAGTAGTCTGAATTCTCAATTCGGCACATTTAGACTCATATCATGACACATTATAGTTAAAAACATGTCACCTCTTTTCCTTTGGAGCCACTAGATTTAGAAGATTTCTTTCCAAGTAGTACATTCTTTAACCATTTCGTAGACTTTCCCATCTTGTTATGGAACACTAAAACACCTGCAAATGTCCAAACAACAACACAACTTTATCTCTCTAAACATTACTCAATGAATAAGTGTACTAACAATACTCATAATGAAGAAAATTAGTAATAAATCAAAAATTCAATCATTAGATTATCTAATAACAAAGAAAGGTACTTCATCATTTTGTTAGATTAGATGTAATAATAAGTTTGAGAAGAAGATAAAACATTAAATCATTAAGGAATAATGATTGAACAAAACAAAATGATTACTTTTAACAATTCTAACAAAAAAGTTTGAAATTTTGACAATAAAAATCAGAGAAATTATCAATTGCATGAAAACCAGATCTGGAACACACAGTGCAAGTTTAAGAAACCCTATAGACTTCAAAATACACAACAACAATGCTTTAAACAAATAAACACACAAAAAAATCACCGACATAATCAAACAACAAAACCCAGATAGATCTCATCAAAAATCCTTATTACACAACAAAAACAATGTCGGTTCGTGTAACTGTCGGATCTCTGTTTCTAAAACCCAAATCTGATTCAGACAACAAGAAATCGAAGAAGAAGACGAAAAGATTATACCTTTAGTGAGAAACTAAGAAGGTTTTTTTTTTAAAGTTAAATGCTTCTTATTTGCTTTCTCTCTTCACGAAGCTTTTGCGACTCTGAGAAGTAAGAAGAAACTGCTCCTCTTCCTTGTGGTTTGTTTCAGACTTTCAGTGACCAGAAGGAAAGAGAAATATACTTTTTTATAATATTTTTTCTAAAAAATATAATATTTTATATTTTTGATTTTTCACCAAAAAGTTAGCGCATCTCCATTACTACAATGTTTCAACCGTTGGTTTTTAGCCGTTGGATCTTACCCCACGATTATTTAACTAATTAATTTATTAACACAAAAAAATCAGAACTTGAAAGTGGGGTAAAAGAGACCAAAAAAGGAAAAACATTAAATTCGAAAATTTAGAAAATGATCTTTTTTTAAAGGTATTATACAGAATTTATGGAGATTGTTTTATGCTTGCTTTAAAGCTAATTAATTTTTAAAATAAAGCATAACAGAGTTTAATTATTTAATTCTATTTAATATTCCCAAATTGTATTTAATATTTTATGGAGATTGCTTCAAGAACAAGTGTATTTATGCCACTACGTTCATATGAAGCATTCATGGTAAATTTACATTTATACCCTTCTTCAGTTAACTTTATGCGAGTGGGACGCGTGGGGAATTTCTTTAACCGTGAAAATCGTGCGTGCGTCTTCACGTGCAAACCAATTCTTATTGGGCCTAAGCCCATTTGATAAAATAAAACTAATACTGTATAATCATATTTGCAACAAAAAAAAACTCATTGAGACATTTTATCGAACACCTTGTGCTCAATTCCTAAAAAATTCAGCAGAAAAACTTCGCAGAGAGAGAGAGAGAGCTTTTCAATGGAGAATGAGACGAAGAAGAAGAGAGTCATGGAGATCGAAGGTTACCCAATAGATGGATTATCTATCGGTGGTCACGAGACTTGTATCATATTCCCGTCTCTTCGTATAGCTTTCGATATCGGTCGTTGCCCACATCGCGCGATTTCTCAGGACTTTCTCTTCATCTCTCACTCTCACATGGATCACATCGTAAGCAACCTAACTCTTCTCTCCTCTTATGGGTTTTCGAAAAAAATCGATCTTTTTGATTGTTTTAGAAGACTATTTGGTGAATCATGAGCATTGTGTTGGTTTTGCTTTAAGGGTGGGTTACCTATGTATGTTGCGACACGAGGTTTGTATAAGATGAAACCACCAACGATTATAGTGCCTAAGTCCATTAAAGAGATTGTTGAGAGCTTGTTCGAGGTTCATAGAAAGTTAGATTCTTCAGAGCTAAAGCACAATCTTGTTGGCTTGGACATAGGTAGTGTACATCTCTGGAAAATCATTGTGGAAACTGAGATTTTTGAGGTTTCTTTGCTGGGTTTAGGGTTTAAAGTTTAAACCTTTGTGTAGGGGAAGAGTTTGTTATAAGGAAAGATCTCAAAGTTAAAGCCTTTAAGACATATCATGTTATACAAAGCCAGGTTCCTGTAGTTTTAGACTCTTGAAGAGTTTTTCTCCATATCTTCGTACAGGTCTTTGTCTTTGTTGAAATCGCTCACGCTTTTGTTGGGTTTTGCAGGGTTATGTAGTTTATTCGACTAAACATAAACTCAAGCAAGAATATATTGGACTTTCTGGAAATGAAATTAAGAGCTTAAAAGCTACGGGTGTCGAGGTTTGTCTCTTTAAAAAATGTCGGTTTATCACAGTAAGTAGTTGTGCTATAGTCTTTGCAAAGTATAGGCTTGTTTAATTTTGTAAGGTTATATGATGGCAGATCACAAACAGCATAACGACTCCTGAAGTCGCTTTTACGGGAGATACAACGTCGGATTTTATAGTTGATGAGAATAATGCTGATGCTCTCAAGGCGAGGATTCTTGTCATGGAGGTGAATATTTGCTGCTGATATGAATTAGAACAATGTGCGTGATTCTTAGTGATATACGTTTTCTGGTCTTAATATCATGGTTTTGTACTTTAAACGAAAACTGTGTGTTTTGTTTGTCTCTGTTTCTGCTTGTGCAGAGCACATTTATTGATGATTCGGTATCCGTAGAGCACGCGAGAGATTATGGGCATATCCATTTATCTGAGGTCAGGGTCCTTGTTTCTTTGATAAACTCGTTAGTCTCTATCTCGTGATGCTCATTAAAGCGTTTCATGTTTCTTTCATTGCAGATAATTAATCATGCTGAGAAGTTTGAGAACAAAGCAATCTTGCTGATTCATTTCTCGGCTCGATACTCAGTGAAGGTGTGTTGTGATATCTTTTATCCAAATCTCGTTATGAAACAGTAGTAAAAGAGTTGTGTTTCTTCACTGAATCTTTGCGGGTTTTTCGCAGGAGATCGAAAATGCGGTTTCTGCATTGCCTCCACCTTTAGAAGGACGTGTGTTTTCTCTCACACAAGGATTCTAAATCAGTAAACAGCTCTTGTAACTTTTTCACACTTTGTTTTTTGTTTGACAAGTTCTTGTATTGCACAGACAAATATTGTATCCTATTTTTTCAGAGTTTTGAAGAATTATATCCCAGAGATAAACATGTTTATGTGGTTTTCAAAATAACCACATCTGTAAGTTTTACAGTTTTACTATTGGGTTACTTCACATTCTTTAAATGTACGACTTTGAATTTTGTATGTTATCGAAAGCAAAGATATTTAACTAGTTAAAATTTTGCAATATTTTACAGTTTAGACTTCTCAACGTGAGTAACAATGTTGCTTCTAAGTTCACGTAACAAAAAATATTATGTCGGTTCAATATAACAAAAGAAAAATTCAATTGTTATGATAAGAAGAGTAGTACATAGTACTTTTGAATAAATTTCAACGTAAGAGTATCTTTAAAAAATTGGTACAGAAAAATGGTTTGTTTTATGATTTTTTTTGGGGATAGTTATTTGACGAAATTATTCTTCAAAAGTTTCCAAAGCTTCTTTTTTGTCTGTTTGCTCCTCCAAATTTGGTTAGTGCCGCGTAAAGTGAGCTAATTAATTAAATCCAAGATTAATTCCTTAAATAAATGACATGTTGACAATTTATGTATTATAGGTGTATATCTATAATGACTTCTTTATGAAGGTGTAGTGAATTGTTACGAAGGTGTTTATATCTATAATGACTTGTTTAAGAAGGTGTGTATATATATATATAAGACTATAATGACTTTGTTTAAGAAGGTGTATATCTATAATTATTAAGAAGTTTAGCATCTAAATTGGTGTGCGGATATTTGAATTTCTTATGTTAGGTTTACTATAAAAGTACTTGTATATTTTTTTGTTGAACTTTATTAAATTATGAGTAAAAATGTACATGAAGTTATTAAAACTTTGCTATTAGTGTAACCTCTCTTATATAAACATACCATAATTATTTTCTACGAGAATTAACACATGTGTATATAAAAAAGTTAGTTATGTGGCACCAAAACAAGAAAAGTAGTTTCAAAATTTAGAACTATATCACACGACACTCAACTTTGAGTCCAACACAATGAACAAAGAAAAGTGAATATTAAGTCAATAATATTAACGAAATAAAAATTAAATATACCATATGCAACAACAACTAATTCAAAGTCTTAAATAATAGAAAAAAATTACGAGCATAAGTGACCGCGTCTAACAGTATCTTCATGACTTAAAAGTCATACTATAAACAATAATATCGTTACATCAGCCAAAAAATACTAATTAAATTATGGTTTGTTGGAGTATTGTTTAAGATAATTGTGATGATAAAATAGCATTTTGACTTTTATTTAATTAATATATTCACTTTGATAATTAACAAAAAAATATATATATTCACTTTGACCACGATTATTAAATTAGACCAAAAGAATAATTGTTCTCTCAATAGGTGACTTGTCGTAATCATTATATGGACATGGAAAAATATGTGTGACTTTGCATTTTCCATGGAAACTTTGGGAGAAATTGCTACAACATTGTGGTTTACTCAAAACAAGAAAAACCAATCCCATTTAATTTTTTTTTTTTTTTTGGTAATTAATCCCATGTAAATTACAAATAGATTTTTGAATTTTCAGTTGTTTCTTTTACATTACAAAAAAATATTGTATAAAATTATTATTTTATGTTCATGAATTTGTAATGATTTTGGAAGATCCAAAGTGGGCTTCCAAGCATTAGAAGTTTTGACTTCTCAAATAAAGTAATTACGAAAAAATATTTGGTTTATGTAAACAATTAAAACAGAACTACTTATCGAAGAAAATTTTGTATTATTTAACGATACGTATATAGTTTAGTTAAAACTCCGGTAATTCACAAAACTATATCATTTCAATCATTCATTTACGAAACTAAATCTAATTTAATATTTTTATATATTCTCATATTTTTAAATTTTTAATTGGTTAATTTACTTTTTAAAAAATTACCAAAATTTAAATTTTTTATTTTGATTTGATAATTGTAGTTTTGAAGGAGTATAATAGTATTAAAGGAGTATAATAGTTTTAATATTAAAGGAGTATAACAGTATTTGTGATGTAGTTTTGTGAAATGCAAGTTAAAAGTTATATTTTTTGTAATTGTCGCATCAAACTATATATACATGGAAAAATATTTGGGTTCACCCCTAGGTGAACCTTCTCATTTACCTTGTGAGAGAAACCATACTAGTGGATTTACGCTCTAAAAGAACTTATTAAGAACATTAAAACATGAAAATGAAATAGCTTATTAAAGCTTTATTGTGCACAAATATAAAGAGAGGAAAAGAACTTAAGAGTGTCACCAAGAACACTATGAATCTAAATTAATATTTTATAAATATGGATAAGAGAGAGTTGCACAAATGGCAACTCTTAGTTTGATTACATTCAAGCTCATAACAACATATATATATAGAATCTAGAAAGCCCTAATAACATGGTATTGTAAACTTGTATTGGGTCATAAGGTTGAGTTTGTGATGGGCTTTAGTGTATGTCTTAATAGTCCCCCGCAAACTTTGCGTCGGATAAAAGTTTGATGCGAAGTTTGAAACCGCAAAATGATGATGACTTGGAAGATGCTTGAGAAGTCGAAGGACCAACTAAGAAGATGTGGAAAGATACTCGGTTCACCGTAGAGATCGGAGTCGATATGAGATTGCTCGGTCTATACTTGGAGAGTTACCATGGCTCACTCAGAGGTACTCTTTTGATACTTGGAGGCTTAGTATAACCTTCTCATAGCATGCGACCATTCTTTCTCACTAAGAGTTTGGGTTTCCTTTACCCGCTTAACTCAACTAATCCATCTCAATAACAAACGAGAATGTTCCCAGAACTCTGAAAACTCTATTTCCCATCATCTAGCCAACAAAAATATGCATCTATACAAACTATTCTTCTTTTAGGCATTTTCGCAAACACCTTGTGTGCATTCCACAAAACTTGTATTTTCCATGAATACAAACAGAAACTTGCATCTAAACCTCATTCTTATCAAGTGCATATCAGCCTATTTCGTTCCTAGACCCATAAGTTCAACAACTATAATCTAAACCATGAAACATGTTCTTCTTGATATGTCACTCAACATTTTCTACCTATGTTCTATCTCAAGTCAAAGAACATGATTACCATTGTAAGTGACAGAAGTTTGTTGACCAACCATCATCTTCTTCTTGCTAATCTTAACCTTGTCTTCATCTTTAATCTTCTCTTGCTCTTTTATCTGTTTATTCCTTTCTTTTCCAAAGGTGAACATCTCCTTTCTCTTAACAATGTTTGACTTGGTCAGAAGAATTTGAAATCCAGATTTGTTGAACACGTGAAGCCATCGTTGCTAGTTTGCAGCAAGATCCAAAAGCGGCGTTGTGCACATAACAAATGAGGAGGCTACAAGATGGTGAATACAAATCCATAAGTCCCATAGATTGACTGAAGCTCTGATACCATGTGAGAGAAACCATACTAGTGGATTTGCGCTCTAAAAGAACTTATTAAGAACATTAAAACATGAAAATGAAATAGCTTATTAAAGCTTTATTGTGCACAAATATAAAGAGAGGAAAAGAACTTAAGAGTGTCACCAAAAACACTATGAATCTAAATTAATATTTTATAAATATGGATAAGAGAGAGTTACATGAAATGGCAACTCTTGGTTTGATTACATTCAAGCTCATAACAACATATATATATAGAATCTAGAAAGCCCTAATAACATGGTATTGTAAACTTGTATTGGGTCATAAGGTTGAGTTTGTGATGGGCTTTAGTGTATGTCTTAATATACCTCATTTATTATCAACCAATCAAATCATCTCTTTCTAATGTTGTAGCATTTTTAATTTTATAAGCCATAAAAATTATTTTTTATTAGATTTAACGAATTTGATAGCAATATTTCAAAATTCGAAAAAACAATTTAAAATATTTTCGATAAAATATTCAAAATATGATATAAAAACGACATAAATTATTTTTGTGTTGAATTTTAGGGTTTAGTAGTTAAATATTTGCGTTTGGGTTCGCAAGTCCAAATTTAAGACCCTTGGATTAGTTTAAGGTTTAGATTTGGTGGGTTTTTGGGTTTTTATTACAAAAGAAGCATGAGAAAAGTGTGCACATAATTTAAGGTTTAAGGTTTGGTGTTTAGGATTTAGATTTGTTTTAATTTTTCCATAATCTAATTTTTTTTTAATTATTTAATTTCAATTTATTTAATTCATTAAATTATTTGGGTTTTAAAAAAAATACAAGACATGATTCAATTGGCTAATAAAAGATGAGGTGAATGAAAAAGTTCACCTAGGGGTGAACCCAAAAATTGTTGATATACATGTCCACTTCATTCACATTGACATCATTGCAATAAATGAAGTGAATAGTGTAATCGATAACATGATATTCTAGGGAATAAGGTTGACATTTTCTGATTTAACGAATATAACCTCCTCTTGCAATCTTTTGCATGTAACCACATTTTTTTAAAAAATATTAATTAGTAAACGTATAGTATTCTTTATTTGTCTAGAAAATATGATATTAACAATCTATTAACTAGTTTTAATCAAGACTATCAAAATTTTATGTGCAATAACACATACTATTACAAAATAGTCTAGACGGTAAGAATCTTTTTAACGGTAAAAAATGTAAACGAAAAATATGTTTAATATTTCCACAAAGTGATATGACTTTATACCACTTTTTGTCTTAGGTTACCACTTTACCTAATTGTCACAATATGATCAATACACAATGGTACAAATCATACTCACCAAATTTATGAAATTAAACGACAATCTAACATTATAAAAATGTTATTTGAATAAACAAAGATAGAAGGCAAGAAAAATAGTCTCTTTTGACCAAAAAAATGTTTTCTATGTAATTTACGTAACACAGAAATTTCTGTGAAGAATTCTCTGTAATTTACGTAAAACTTTCTGTGTAGTTTCTGTGAAAATAAATTGAACAAAAACCAAAATTAATATGAATATTCATTTTAATGGGACCCAATTAAAACCATCAATAAATAGTGGTACCATAATCCATTTCTCTTCAAATCTCTCCACTTTTAACACAAATCTAAACTGCAAATTATTTCAAGAAACTCACACACTCTCTCTCTAATGGCATCACTTCACCTTTCTTCTCATTTTCTAAGCTCAAAAACAAAAAAACAAACCTCCATTTTCATCTCTCGTAATAACACACTAACACCATTCACAAGTTTCTCTTCCCACAAGGTTTTGTTTTATTCGTTTCTCTCTGTTTTTTTTGTTATGTTCTGTTTCTTGTCTTCTTCAAATTTTTTAATAGTTTAAATTAAATAAAAAACCTTTTTTTGGATAATTTTGGCAGAGGTTTATGACGTGTACGATGTCTATGAATGGATGCGATGGTGATTTCAAGAAACCACTTGGTACGGTGGAGACAAGAACTATGTCGACTGTTTTATCTCCGGCAGCCGCTACTGAGAAGCTTATCTCCGCCGTGTCGGAACTTAAATCTCAGCCTCCGTCGTTTTCCTCCGGCGTCGTCCGTTTACAGGTACATTAGAACACCTCCATCGGTGGATGGAGTTCTAACCAATTAAACAGTGATATTTTTTTATATAATATAATTATTTAATTTAAATTTAAAACAATAAATATGTATGACTAATAAGATGAAGACACGTGGATATGAGAGGTTCTAAACTTGCTAAAATTGATTGTATAATTAGTATTTTTAACAACAGTTTCTACTTTCTATCAAATGTTTCTCTATTATTTTATTAAAATTTATTTTTAGAAACTTTTCAGTGACTATACAGATGCCTAAATATTCTGACTTCCTCTGTTTTTTTTTCTTTAAAAGAGAGATTCGATTTTTTGGTCAGTGAATGAATAGATCACGCCACGTGGTGGTTATAGATTGGTTAATAGAGATCTCTGTTTTATGCCCATATCGTCCACTGTTCAATCATTGAACGAATATAAATTAAATATTTTATTGTTTTACTAAGAAGAGTTAATAAAGTAATAATATTTCTATATAAAATTAGTGGTAAACAATATTATACACGTAACTTTTTCTTAGTAATTACGTCGAATATGATATTTATGCTTTTATGAATAATTACTGATTTTTTTTATATATATATATATATAAATTTTTTTAAATGGTAGTTGCGTTTGGTTATTAATTGTAAACAATATCTTCAAAAAGTATTATTAGTTTATGAAAAAAACACACATATACTCAATTTGGGTTATAGTAATTTAGTCACTCTAACTACTAAAAATAGACCTTTTGGATACTAAACATGGACAAGAAAATTAAATCGTTTTTCTTAAGTCAATTTAAGGTAGACAATCACATCCAAATGAATGACAAATATACACAAAATATTCGTAAAATATAATTAATAATTTAATACACATGTTTAGCTACCTATTTTCAAGAAGAAATTTTCCCGCTTAATTTTTTAAATTTGAAAATTGTTAGGTACCGATTGACCAACAAATTGGAGCAATAGATTGGCTTCAAGCTCAAAACGAGATCCATCCTCGTTGTTTCTTCTCTCGTCGCAGCGACGTTGGCCGTCCCGATCTTCTCCTCGATCTAGCGAACGAGGAGGAGAACGGAAACGGAAACAAAATAGCATCATCACATGATCGCAATCTCTTAAGCGTTGCGGGAATCGGCTCCGCTGTTTTTTTCCGCGATCTTGATCCTTTCTCTCATGATGATTGGAGATCAATCCGAAGGTAACTAATTAAAAAAAATCGATATTTTTTAGTGATCTGGTGATCAAAACATGTTAAAATCGTATTAAGTTTCTTTCGAAAGTGTCCCTAGCCCAAAAACTATTTGGTTTCGATGATTATTAAGCCGTTTAACTATTTTAACAGATTCTTGTCGTCCAAGTCACCACTAATTCGCGCGTATGGAGGCATGAGGTTTGATCCTAACGGCAAGATTTCAGTAGAATGGGAACCTTTCGGTGCATTTTACTTCGCGGTTCCTCAGGTTTTTTTTTTATACTTTTTGAATTTTGATTCTATTTAAGAGAGTTTGTGTTTCGAATGTTTATTGACAATGCCTTGTGTGACACTCTTAGGTTGAGTTTAACGAGTTTGGTGGTAGCTCAATGTTGGCTGCAACTATTGCCTGGGACAACGAACTTTCGTGGACGCTAGAAAACGCAATCGAATCACTTCAAGAATCTATGCTTCAGGTTTCTTCTGTTGTAATGAAAGTAAGAAGAGAATCTTTAGGAGTATCTGTTTTAAGCAAGAACCATGTTCCTACAAAAGGTGCTTATTATCCTGCTGTAGAGAAAGCTTTAGAGATTATAAAGCGAAAAAGTTCATCTCTTAACAAGGTATAAACTAGTAGTGACCATGTCTTTGTCTATATATAAATGTTACGGGTTTGTGTTAAACCGATGTTTTTTGGCTTGCGAAAACTAGGTTGTGCTTGCAAGAAACAGCAGGATTATAACAGATACCGACATTGATCCCATCGCGTGGCTAGCTCAATTACAGAGTGAAGGACATGATGCATATCAGTTCTGTCTTCAACCACCTGGTGCACCAGCTTTTATCGGAAACACGGTATGTTTATAAGTAGTCTATGATCACATTTTTGGACTAATCAAATGCTGTTTATAAAATATATGTGTACTTTAGTCTAAAATGATTGCGAGTGTGACACATATTTATGTATCTTTTGCGAAACAGCCTGAGAGACTTTTTCAAAGGAGTCATTTAGGTGTATGCAGTGAAGCATTGGCTGCAACTAGGCCTAGATCTTCTTCGACGGTTCGCGATATGGAGATAGAGCGTGACTTACTAACCAGGTTAATATTTTAAGAGATCATAGAGTCTATTGATATTTTCTTGATGTGATTTACTGATATGGTTGTGATAAAATTGTTGCAGCACGAAAGACGATCTTGAGTTCTCTATTGTAAGAGAGAATATAAGAGAAAAGTTGAATGTAAGTTACAATCTTGTTTGCTCTTTAAGTTTTTCAATTTTTGTGTTTATAAAGAATGATCTTTAACAATTCTTGTGATCTTGCAGTCTATATGTTATAAGGTTGTTGTTAAGCCGCAAAAAACTGTGAGGAAGCTTGCAAGAGTGCAACATCTATATTCTCAACTAGCCGGGAAGCTTAAGAAGGAAGACGACGAGGTACGATAATAGTTATTTGAATACTATTACATCGTGTGATCGCTTTAAGGGATATGAATGTTATGTGTTAATGCTCTTCTGTGTTATGTTTGTGTGTGTTTAGTTTGAGATATTAGCTGCTCTGCATCCAACACCAGCTGTTTGTGGGCTACCAGCAGAAGAAGCAAGGCTTTTGATTAAAGAAATAGGTAAAAATATATGTTGCAATCTCATTAGTATAACAAAATAGCTATGTTTTCTTCATAAATTTTCAACAATTACATATACTTCAACTCAAAACATTTTTTCGCGGTTTTGTAGAATCATTCGATAGAGGAATGTACGCTGGGCCTATCGGTTTCTTTGGTGGTGAAGAGAGTGAGTTTGCAGTTGGGATCAGATCAGCTCTAGTAGAGAAGGTTACTATTTGATCACTTAGTAAATAAAAGTTACACTTTGTTAAGTTTTAGTAAACCGGTCTAAACAGTTTGTTTTCGAGTTTTAGGGTCTTGGTGCATTGATCTATGCCGGGACAGGTATAGTAGAAGGAAGTGATCCAACATCAGAGTGGAATGAGCTTGATCTAAAGATATCTCAGGTACTTAGTTTATTTATCAAAATGTGACATAAAATCGCTGTTTCTTAATTTGTTGTCGAAAACTCTTAGTTATATTCTTTGTGTTGTTTTGTTTTTGCAGTTTACTAAGTCAATTGAGTATAAGGCAACAACAAGTTTGCAGAGGATTAATTGAAGAAGAGTTAACATTTGTAATTTCATTGTATCATTTGTGTTGTGGTCATAGTAGAAATCAATGTCTTTGTCTTAATTTGTCTTAATGTTGTAAATAGAAAGAATCACATGTTAATGGGCTATTGTTGTAATTTGTTGGGCTTTTAATATTGTTAATGGGCTTCTATAGTATTTTCAATAAAAATAAATATTTTCCTAACGGGAGATAAAGCGCTAACGAATATGATTGGTTAAAAACCCACAAGAACATCATCTGACGTGGCAGTTTCTCTGTCTCCAGACCAGAGTCCACAAGATAGTGTAAGAACGGCGAAACAAACACACGAAAAGCATCATCATCATCATCTCCAGAAGGAACTTACTCTCTTTCGCTTAGAGATCTTCCTCTCCAATGTCTGTCTCTGCTCAAATATCGTCTCCGGCGACTCATCCGCGTACACAATTTCTCTCCAATCCCGTTCTCCCACGATTCCGCCGCTCTTTCTCCGCCGTGAAATCACCGGCAGCTTTCTCCGTCGTTTCTATGTCTCCCCAAAAGAAGGTAACTTTCAATTTCTTATACCCTTTGGTCCTTTCCAAATTTGAATCTTATATATATGTTTAGTAGTTTCTTACATCAGATTTTAGATTCCTCTGTCTCAATTCAGACAAAAACCAAAAGACTTCCCCTTTCATGTCTCTGTGACTCTGTCTCTGTATAGTGTTCTTGTCTTAAATACTTCAACTTTTATGTCTCTCTATAACGTCTTGTGTATGTTAACATACCCTTTTGATTAATGTGTGTTTGTGATCGCTGAATTGTTCATAAAAAGGTGAATAAGTATGATCCTAAGTGGAAGAAACAATGGTACGGAGCAGGATTGTTCGTTGAAGGAAGCGAGGAGATAAACATCGACGTTTTCAAGAAGCTAGAGAAGCGTAAAGTTTTGAGTAAAGTCGAGAAATCGGGCTTGCTCTCGAAAGCAGAAGGCTTGGGACTTACATTGACATCTCTTGAGAAGCTTGGTGTATTCTCCAAAGCAGAGGAGCTTGGTCTTCTTAGTCTCCTCGAGACATTAGCGAGTACATCGCCTTCGGTCTTGGCTTCCGCTTCTTTACCGGTTCTGACGGCTGCCATTGTAGCTGTGGTGGTTATACCAGATGACACGACGACTCTTGTGGTTGCTCAGGCTGTTCTAGCCGGTGCTCTTGCGCTTGGAGGCGTTGTTTTGTTGGTCGGTTCTGTTGTTTTGGATGGACTTCAAGAAGCTGATTGATTCTTTTCAATGTAAAACCAAACACAAACTACACTCTTTGTACTATTGATATATAAGGTTCAGTGATTTTTGGTCAGAGCAAAGTCACAACAAAGCAAGTAAGAAAGAAGCTTCATAATAAGAGAATTAAACAAACATTACATACAAATACAATCATTCTCCAGTGGAGAAAGCCTAAACTAAAGAAAATAAATTACAAATTTTTCAACTTCACAAACCAAAACAAAAAGAATCTCTTGAAGCAAAGTGAAGTAAGACAAAAATTACATATGAAATATACCAGAAAAAACCTTCTTTGTGAACAGAGGAAAGCACAACATTGGTGATAAACAAGTGTAGAGATTCAAACGGCAACATATTGTCCGGTGAGTGCGTCGTGGAGATGCAATGAACCATCTTTCATCAAGTTTATGCTTAAGCTTTTGAATCTCTCTCTTGAGTATTGTCTTGATGCTTTTCTCCAATCGGTTCCAGCTTTCATCATCACCACAAATTCATCATAGTTTATACGCCCGTCCTGCAAAATCAAACATTGTGATAATCTTTCTCTAAGAAGAGTCATTAGGTGGAAAAGATGTTATTGTGTAGAGTTTCAAAAGGACCTTATCAGTGTCGACTTCGCGCATAATATCTATTAGAACACTGTTGTCTGGTTCGCCTAACTCATCGGTTAAAGCTTTCCTTAGCTCATCTGATTCGATGTATCCACTTCCATCTTTGTCAAAGAACATAAAAGCTTGTCTGAAATGGTCATCATTCTCCATCTTCTGCAAGTGAATGATCACTGCTACAAATTCTCCATAGTCCAAGCATCCATTTCCGTTAACATCCGCCTGCATCAAAATCATGAATGTTAGTATCAGAGAAGACGGACAATGTCGAATCTTTTGATTAAAAGAACAAATCTTCATGAGAAGAGTGTAGCTGGTGAAAAGTTTACCACTTCCATCAACAATTTGATCTCTGGCTCACCAAGTTGTGAACCAACTTTCTTTAGTCCAGCTCTGAGTTCTGGATAGGTAATTTTACCGTCGTTGTCATCATCCATCAATGTAAACATGTCTCTTATCACTTCAACTTCTTGAAGAGACAAATGCTCAGCTATAACCTGTAAGCATCAAAAGGGAGTAAACAAAAGTCTCAAGTCATATGAAAGAATGTGAGGCGCAACACTTACGCGAAGAGCTTTCTTTTTCAATCTATTCATCATGGAGAACTGCTTCAACCTTGACCTAACAATATCGCCTAAAGGAACATTCGGAGCTTTCTTCGCATTTTGTATCCAAGGATGATCTACACAAGAAACATAATCAGTCTTTACAATAAGAAAAGTAAGCAAAGACCCATAAAAAAAAACACCACAAGATCATTCCATCATTACCAAGAACTTGCTGAGCAGTCAAACGCTTAGTCGGATCAGGATCCAACATCTGCTTCACAAGGCTCTTGGCGCTCTCCGATATCTGAGACCAAGGATCTCTCTTAAAATCAAGAACACCTCTCAAAATCGCAAGCGCCACTCCTTGTTCAGTCTCTGTAATCAAGAAAACACTTCACTACAAGATCGCTTCTTAGCAAACATGAATCAAAAAAAGCTTTTTTCTTTACCAGCCCAAAAAGGAGGAACACCACAGAGCAAGATGTAGAGGATAACTCCTGCACTCCACACATCAATTTCTGGTCCATAGTTTCTCTTCAACACTTCAGGTGCCATGTAATAAGGACTCCCTACAATCTCTGTAAACTTCTCTCCTACAAAACACAAACAACACTTCATATCAATACATGTAAGCCACAACAATGTAATAAGGAAGATAAATGATAAGTCACCAGGCTTGAAGAGCACAGATAAGCCAAAATCAATAGCCTTGAGAGCAGAGTTCTCCTTCTTACTAGCAAACAAGAAATTCTCAGGCTTTAAGTCTCTATGCATAACACCATTCACATGACACATCTTAACAACCTCGGCGACGGTTCTCGCGACGGTGGCCGCCGCGCGCTCCGTGTAATGCCCTCTAGCAACGATCCGATCGAAAAGCTCTCCTCCTTCGCAGAGCTCCATCACTAGATGAACGTTCTCGTTGTCCTCGTAAGTCGCCTTGAGTTTCACGACGTTGCCGTGATCGGGAATCGCCGACATGATCGTGACCTCGCGACGGACGTCTTCGACGTCGACGGCGGTCCGGAGCTTCCTCTTCGAGATCGATTTGCAGGCTAAAGCCTCGCGGGTCTCTCTGTCCGTGCAGAGATAAGTGATTCCGAACTCGCCGCGGCCGAGCTCGCGGCCCAGGATGTATTTGTCGCTGATCTGAGTCCGGTGGCTCATGGGCACGTCGGGTAGGACTCGAATCGGACCGTGAGATCTTAATCCGTCTGGATCGTTGAATGGGTTTCGTTTTCTATGATCAGATCGTTTCTTCGTCGTCGTGTTGGTTTGTTTTGGATCTTCTGGGTCAAAGTTTACGCAGGCGATGCAGTTACCCATGTCTGGGTTTTGAAGTTAGAAGCTTCGTTAATGTTGATTTTTGAGGTGGTTTTAGGGCATTTTACGGCGACGGCGGAGTATTTTTTCCCGGCGAACAGTCTTTGTAGAGAAGAGAAGAGAAAGACTTGGGTTTTTAGCTGAAAGGTTCTACCTTTTTCGAATTTTATTAATTTGATCAAAATTTGATTATAAATTAGCAAGAAAAATGTAAAAATGCAACTTTATATGTATTTGTATCATTTTAAAAAATAATTACAAGAAAGTAGAAACTGGTCTTTAAATTAATTTTTATGATTCAAAACTATTAAATAATACTCCTGTGGTTGAATTATTTAAATCATTTAAATAATTACACGAAATATTTTCAATGATTTTAATTGGTTGAATTATACTTGTGTGGTAGCACAATAAACTCTGTTACACGTTTCGTGTATTTACAACAACAAAAGTAAGATTTTAAAAGAGTGACGTGGAGAAATAACAGCCGTTGATTTGATGTGGTGATGAAATTAAGGGCTAAGATTTAAGCTACGTGACAGGAAGAGTTTGATGAAGTTGTTTGATTATGATCGAAGTGGATATGGTGACAATTGTCAAAAAGTGTGACGTTGTTTCATTTGTGAGTTGGTATTAACAAAATAAAATTGAGTAATTAAAGATTAAAATTTTGAGAGTTGTTTTGTCATTTTCCCCTCTAATTACGTTTGTTTTACCTAAATTTATCCTCTTTTTGTGGACTCTAATTTGTATGACTTATCTTACATGGGATTTAAGCTTATTTTAGTATTTTAAAAATGGTTTTAGAAAAATTATAATGTAATAATATATTTACCATTCATCATCCTTGTTGTTATTATTCTTCATTACAAATAATCATTCAAAGTTAATCAATATTTTGTGGACATTTCACAAATCACTATTCTCCTTTGTCGATGTAAACAACATTCATACTCTTTAGATTGCTTTAGATAATTGCCCAAATATTTAATAGTGAATTTCTTTAAGATGGGTGATTTGAAAGTATCTGCAAAGAAAGATTTGGTGAAGATAATTTCAAAATCTATGAGATTTGTAATCAGTATTGGACAAAGTAGGTGTAGATTTTGTCAAAATGCAAGGATCAATCAATCATATATACTTTATTTTGTTACATTAAAAACATGAAAAAGTAAATATGAAGATTTCTATTGATCAAAGTCAACAAAATGCAAACAAAATGAAAAAAGTCTTTGATTATTTCCTCAAAATGAAAATTGACAAATGTGTCGCCATGTCTATCCATTTATTTATATATAGATATACACATGGATAATTAACTTTATACTCTTTATATTGCTTTTAACTATCTCAAAGAAGCTTACCGAGAAGAAGAAATATTCTGGAAACAAAAGAGTAGGGCAAATTGGCTCAAGGAAGGAGATAAGAATACAAAATTTTTTCACGCCACAACAAAACAAAGAAGAGCAAAAAATAGGATCATTGGACTTCTTAACCAAGAGGGAGTGTGGGTTGACAGTGAAGAAGGACTGGAAAATTTAGGCGTAGGATATTTTGGAGATCTTTTCCACTCGGGTTTGACGGGTGAGACCAATTATCTCTTAACAGATGTTTCAAGGAAGATCTCTGAAATGGATAATGTAATGCTAACAAAGGATGTCACGAAACATGAAGTGAGAGCAGCGCTTTTTTCTATAAATCCCGAGAAAACCCCAGGCCCGGACGGAATGTCGGCTTTATTTTATCAGAAATTTTGGGACGTAGTGGGAGAAGATCTCTTTATGATGGTAAAAGAATTTTTGAGCAAAGGAGTCCTAGATAATCAAATGAATGAAACAAATATTTGTTTGATACCAAAGACGAAAAGACCGAGAACGATGGCGGAGTTTCGACCAATTAGTCTCTGTAACGTTAGTTACAAGATTATCTCGAAGATTCTTAGCTTTAGACTAAATACATTGCTTCCGGTGTTAATATCCGAGACCCAATCTGCATTTGTGGCGGGGAGACAAATCACAGATAATATTCTTATAGCTCAAGAGAACTTCCATTCTTTGAGATCCAATCCAACAAACCGAAAAAAATTCATGGCAATTAAGACAGATATGAGCAAGGCTTATGACAGAGTTGAGTGGGGATATATCCAGGCTATGATGGAAAAGATGGGATTTTCACCTAAGTGGGTAGGATGGATAATGAGTTGTATTTCTTCGGTAACTTACAAGATTATCATTAATGGAGTTCCGAAAGGGTCCATAACTCCAACTCGAGGAATTAGGCAAGGAGATCCTTTATCTCCCTTCCTTTTCATTCTATGTACAGAAGGTTTGATAAGCCAAATAGAAGAAGCGGAGTGGAATGGGAAAATTCATGGACTCCAACTATCACGGGCAAGCCCGTCAGTATCCCATCTTCTTTTTGCAGACGATACTATGTTTTTTTGTAAAGCAGAACCAAAGGAATGCAAGGAGATCATAGACATCATCCGTCGTTACGGCGAGGCCTCGGGACAACGCATAAACTTCAACAAATCATCAGTGATGTTTGGTAACGAGGTAACTACAGAAAGAAGAGTAGAGATCAAGACTACATTGGGTATCCATCTAGAGGGAGGTATGGGATCTTATCTCGGAATTCCAGAGAAGGTTCATGGCTCAAAGGCTGAAGTCTTCGCCTTTATTAGGGAAAGGTTACAAAATAAGATAAATTCATGGTCGACGAAATTTCTTTCCAAAGGAGGAAAAGAAGTGCTCATCAAATCGGTGGCACAAGCTATTCCAAGCTATACTATGTCATGCTTTCTCCTTCCAAAAGTTGTGAGTTCAAAACTGACAAGTGCAATAACGAGATTTTGGTGGAGTTCAAATCCAGATAAGAAGGGTTTACATTGGAAAGCATGGAAAGAAGTATGTAAACAAGTGTCAGAAGGAGGTTTAGGTTTCAGGACCATTGAGGAATTCAATCTAGCTCTCCTAGCTAAGCAATTATGGAGATTAGTGAAATTTCCAAATTCCCTCTTAAACAAGGTGCTTAGGGGAAGATACTACAAATACTCGGATCCCTTACATGTAGAGCTCTCATATAGACCATCCCTCGGATGGAGGAGTATCTTAGCCGCAAGGCCCTTGTTGCTTTCAGGACTTCGTAAAACAATTGGCTCCGGGTTGTGTACAAGAGTGTGGAGTGAACCCTGGATACCGGATATACCAGCTAGAAAACCAACAAGGAGGAGAGAAGAGATTGATGATTTGTTATATGTGGATGCTCTTATAGATCCCACGACTAAGGAATGGAAGGTTGATATGCTCAGAGAGTTCTTTGTTCCGGAGGACATAGCTTTGATTCTAGGCTTATCTCCGTGTCAAATTTACACCAGCGATGATTATAGTTGGTCCTTTACCAAATCCGGTATTTACTCTGTTAAGTCCGGATATTGGGCCGCGAGAGATCTCTCTCGTCCTATTTGTGACCTCCCTTTTCAGGGACCAAGTGTTAACTCACTAATGGCGCAAGTATGGAAAACTAAAACTTCAAAGAAGTTAAAACACTTTATGTGGCAATGTTTGAGTGGATGTGTTTCTTCATATGAAAGACTTGTCGCTCGACATATAGGGAAAGATGCATCTTGTTCGAGGTGCGGAGCTGAAAAGGAGACTATAAACCATTTAATTTTCGAATGCCCTCCGGTGAGGCAAACTTGGGCCTTATCTCCAATTCCGACAGCCCCAAATCTATTTCCTTCATCATCTCTATTCCGAAATTTTGACTTTCTTTTTTGGAGAGCAAAGGAATACGGTATAAAGGAAGAAGCCTTGAGAAGTTTCCCATGGATCATTTGGTATATTTGGAAAGCAAGGAATAAAGATATATTTACAAAAGATAGAGATTTCCCACATGAGATTGTGGAGCTTGCAACAATAGAAGAAACATCTTGGAGAGAAGCGAACAAAGAGGAAGAAAAGGAACCATCCAATATAAACACCATGATCCCGCGTACACTTAGGACGGAAACTTTAAGTTCTCCAAACGGAATAGTGTGTCTCACGGATGGTTCATGGACTAAGACGGATGTATCGAGTGGAATTGGATGGGTAGTCAAAGAAAACGATATTGTCATAGTAGAAGGAGCCAAAGCCATAAATCGATGCCTATCTCCATTACACACAGAAATTCAAGGTCTCCTTTGGGCAATGAGAAGTCTCCTGGATCTCGAAAGACTTGAAGCTCGGATCGCTACGGATTGCTTAGACTTGATTGCAATGACAAAGACTCCTTCGGATTGGCCGGCTTTCAAAGCGGAGTTGAGCGATTTTTCTTATCTAATATCTCGTTTTAGTCTTTGTAATCTCTTTTATGTACCTCGTTTGGATAATTCCCAAACCGATAGATTGGCCAAATTGGCTAGATCACGAGGTCCTAGTTATACCCATGTAAGATCATCGGCTTCGGCCCCGCTTTCTCTAGAAGAAAATAGTTAGTGATGAACTTAATAAAATGGGTTTGGTTGACAAAAAAAAAAAAAAAAAAACTATCTCAAATATGTAGGTGTATATACAAGTCTAAAAGTTACACGTAACTATGATTAATTATAAATGAAAGTAATGTCGATGAGAAATGATGGACCATGTTTTTTATCTTGTGCAACTTTTAAGCTGGCATATGATTTTTTTTTTTTTTTAATAATAACAATTGATTTTATTTTATTTTAGAAAGTGACTTTAATTAATGAGGGAAAAGACATGAGATTGTGTATGAAATGATGGGCTCAACCAAAAATGTTTTAAGATAGCCATGTGTTATGTGGCGTTGTCATGCCAACTATTCATTGTATTCAAGTCCCATCACTTTTTTTCACAAAAATCCTTATCTATAACCTAAAACTATATTATAATACTTTCATGGGATAATTAAATGTTATTACAGAACATGAAAGAGTCCATAACTTTTGCCTTTTTTTTTTTTTTTAATGCAGTAACTATTTTAATGGTGTTCGGTGTGGTTGCTTACCAAGTGATCGTCCATTAAAGTTCAAATTTTACAAGTTTTAAACATAAGTTTGTTTACCATAAGTTTGTGGTGAAAAAAAAAAAAAAACATAAGTTTGTTTACCAGTCCATTAATTGGGCATATAAGGAACACAAAACAAAAATATTAGGCCCAACATTTTGTTTGCCAATGTTCTTTTACAGATTATTGGGCATGCAGAAAAATTTGCTAACAGAGGTAATACAAAAGCCCATTGTCTTTATATGAATTATGAAATAGTTGCCAAGAAAAAGAAAAATATATGAATTATGAAATGCTTTAAATAGTGTATATGCACTTTACACGTGTTAATCTCTTTCCAATATATTAAATTTTGGATATTTATAAGATATGGACATGGAAGATAGGTTTATTAGGTGATTGATATTGACATGAATAGTGCATCATTATTCACGAAAACAAAGACTTTTTTACCCTCACTCTCTTTTCTCTCTTCTATCTTCTCTCTTCTCTCTCTTCTCTCTCGTCTCTCTCTTCTCTCCTTTCTCTCTTCTCTATGTTCTCTCTCGCCAAGCTATCTTTCTCTCATAGAATTTGATTTTTATTTTTCTTTCATAGATCTCTCTTCATCTCCCTATCTTCATCTCTTTGATGTTTCTTTCTTCATCTCTTGGATTTCTTTTTTTGTCTCTCTTTTATCTCTATCAATCTCTTGGAACTCTATCTCTCTCAATCGGATTTCTCTCTCTCGGTCGGATCTATTCCGAATCTCTCTCTCGGTCGGATCTATTTCGATCGGATCTCTCTTGATCGGACTTCTCTCTATTGGATTTCTCGGATCTCACTTAGGTGTCTCGGTCGGATCTCTCGATCGGATTTCTCTCAAATTAGGTGTAATTTTGTGAATTAGTTTTTAAACGAGATTATTTTTTTTTTACCATTGTATGTTTGGTTATTGATATATAATTTTTTATCGCAATAATTTTTTTGTTATCGCGAATATATTTGTTTGTTTTAAATCAAATAATTTATGATAAATATATTGAGTTACTGATATTATAATTATCGTGATATTAATCTTGTTATCTTAGTTTTTTTTTGTTATTGCGATATGTGTCTTGTTATCGCGATATCTTTGTTGTTATCGCGATATCTTTGTTGTTATCACGATATCTTTATTGTTATCCCGATATTTTTTTGTTATCGTGATATTTTTTTTGTTATCCTGATTTTTTTTTTTTGGATAACTCAATTATCGTATTGTTTATATCACCCAACTTATATATTATCATAATAACTTAATTAAATATCATTATTTACTTGATTTAAAAATATAAAATAAGTATCGGATAACAACAAAAATATCCGATAACATTTGCACATTAATGAATAGGGGTATAATGGTCAAAACAAAAAATTCTTTCTCCTCCCACCTAAATAAAAAAGCAGCACCTAATTATTTGGTCTTCCATGTCCATATATTTAATTGACCTTAAATTTTTGAGCTACAATGATATACAACTTTTTTTAGAGTTTATGCTTTTTTTTTTCCTCTTAAGAATTTTTTTTTTTCATCTATTGAAATTATTAATCATAAAAGAAATATATTGGCCTTAATACAAACATTTTGGTCCAGAAACAACATAAAAAACAACAAAAGCCCAAATTAAAAGGAAGCCCTTGAAAAAAGAAAAACACAACTTAGCCGTAACTCCATTGTTCACCATGCCGGATAAACCAACAACCGTTGTAAAAGTAGAAAAAACCTAAGCGGTCACCGAAGCAAAAGAAGCTTCCCGTACCGAAGCGAAAGCGGTCACCAGAGTTAAAGAAACCTCTGATACCGAAGCATAAACGGTCACCGGAGCTATAGAAGCCTCCGTACCAAAGCAAAAGCGGTCACCGGAGTTTGAAGAAACCTCCGATACCGAAGCATAAACGGTAATCGGAATAAAAACATCCGATACCGAAGCTAAATGCAGCCACTGGTGCTATAGAAGCCACCCATGCCGGAGTTTTGTACAATCAAAACTCTCAGATCTACTTTTTCTCTCTCAAAGATTCGAGAGAGAAAGCATATGCGCCGCGAAAAAATCCTCTTGATATGCTTTTTTTTGTTAGTACTTAGTATATCAAAAAACTAAAATCTCAAATTATCTGACTTCAATTCAATGTTCCACGAATTTTGTATTTATTCATAATATTTAGGGATATTCTTTTTGGATTAAAAGCTTAAAACGTTCTAAATTAAGGAGTCGACGGATATTTAGTTTGGTCTCGAATAATATATTTGATCAAATAGTTTCAAGGCTTTACGTAACGCCACGTGTACAACGATCTTTGAGGAGGGCAAAGCCGAAACGTAGCACAAAGGGCAACAAAGCAAAGACGAAAAAGTAAAATATAAAAAAAAAAAACTCAACTTGTGCCGTTTTTATAGCAAAGTCCAGAAATTCTTTATATTCACACAAATCAACCACTAACTTTTAAAAGTATCACATTTACACACAGCATTTTGTTTCAGAGTTAACGGTGAAAATAGATTTATACGAAAATGTTATTTTAAATTAATAACTACTAGTTTAAACATTTCTAAAAATCATTATGGTGGAAGTGGAATTATAAAGAAATATTTTTCATGGTGTTAGATAATAAATATAAAGATTTAGGGGTATAATTGAAAAGCTTGGTAGGTTTAAAAAGGAAAAATAATAATAATAATAAAATAAAAAATTGAAAAAGAGAAACAGTAAAAGCAATAAAAAAAAGTCGTGACCTTTGCAAAGTCATAATAATATTTTTGCTTGGAGAGCAAAACAAAAAAAAGCTTCAAGCTTTACATATTTGACGGCCACAGAGGAAAGACAAGGCAAATTTCGCCTTTCTTCTCCTCTAAAGATTATATTTTTTTTTTGTTGATTATTAATATTTGAAGAAAACTAATCAAGACGGAGAAAGTCAAACGCTTTAGCCATTTTGAAGGTGAATCTATAGAGTCTCGTTGATCTTTGCTTCTGTCTTAGCAATAAGTTGTCGGAGATTTATGGGTTTATCTCCAGAGAGTTTGGAGCTCATGTTATGTTTAGTGTTTATGAGATTTTGTGTTTTAAAACTTTTGCTATATAATTGTTGAGCTTAATTTTAGCTAGAGCTCTTCTTATTTTCGTGTGTTTTAGTCTTTTGGATTTATTCCAAAAATTTGAAAGTCTTGATTGTGAATCAAATGTTTGAGATTTCAACAAATTCTCAAGCTGCACAATGGATTGAAAATAGACATAGACACGTGTTTTAATAGACATTGTTGTGGCCTTTATTGGTTGTGTTAAAAGGATGATACTTTATGGAGAAGCTGAAAGGGAAAAAAGGGAAGGCTTGGCTTTATGTTTCTGTTATATGTGTTTACTGTTTAGTCTATGTGGGAGTTATACAAGAGAAAGGTGTGATTTTGAACAAGTAATGTACAAAGTTTCTCAGTTTCTTAATATCAAGGACATAGATGGCTAGTCAAATGTATATATATCTTGGTTTCATGGCCAAGTGTTGAACTTTATTACTGCGTTGGTGGCTCGGTTTTACGTGTTTATGGTGTGATATAACAGGTAGTGTAAATAGGTTTGCTAAAAGATTGTTAACGGAAGAACATTCTTTTTGTTGTTTGGCTTGATATTTGGGATCTTGTGATCTTTCTCTGAGTTTGTGTTTCATTTTTGTTTTGTTTTGCAGACAATGATTCGAGCAAAGAACATCAGTAATCTTTCAAGTTCAGCAAGATCCTTCTTTCTTAGTGGAACGAGATCTGCTGCAGCTGATGGAAGTTCTTGTACAAGCGCCGAGGATGAAAGCTGCGTCTCAAGACGCCAGCAAATTAGGACCGAAGCTGTACAGAGTGGTAAAAGAGCTTCAAATTTAGCGGCAAATATATTACCAGTTGAGATAGGCAAACAGACTGTAGTCACCAAGAAAGTAGAGCATTTCACACGGCCGTCTCTTCTTCCTCAACGTGTTACTTCTTCCTCTCCTTCTGTGTTACCGGTGAAATCAGATTCTGTGAATTATGCTTCTGCTCTTACTGAAGAAAGCGTGGTGGCACCTATTGGGGATCAGATATTCAAGGCTGGTATTGGAATTGTTAATTTCTTGTCAGATATAGCAAACTATAAGATCCCTTTATCCGATGGAACAGAAGTGCCTAAAAGCTGTATGGTTGATCCTATTCGGCCGATTACAAGTATAAAGTCTTCAGATGTGAAAGTCAATAGAAGTGAGCATCTCTCTAAAGTCTACCCTAAATCCTTTTCGAAAGACTCATCAGACCGAATTAATATAAACGACACTCGAGTTACTAAGGAGGCTGGAAGATCTGGCTTTGTCAAAGGCTTGAAGCAAGCTTCAAATGACGTGGCATGGAGTTCGTTTCAAGCCCAGGGTTTACGCACGAATAGCGCATCTGGAAAGAGGAAAAACATGTTGCAGAGACCCAGAATTGATTCTTCGGATGACAGGACGATGAAATATCCTGTTGAAGGTTATTGTAAACCCTCGAGGGAGATGATGAGAGCAACATCAGGGACTGCTCCAACATCTAGGCAGTATTATAACTCTGGTTATGTCGTAGAAAGTGTTTCTAATATATTGAGGAGATTCAAATGGGGCCCTGCAGCTGAAGAGGCTCTTCAAGATTCTGGTATGAGGATGGATGCATACCAAGCAAACCAGGTTCTTAAGCAGATGGATAACTATACAAATGCGCTTGGTTTCTTCTATTGGCTGAAAAGACAACATGGGTTTAAGCATGATGGTCATACTTATACTACTATGGTAGGTAACCTTGGACGTGCAAAGCAATTCGGCGAGATAAACAAGCTTCTCGATGAGATGGTCAGAGATGGATGTAAACCAAATACTGTTACGTATAATCGACTTATCCATAGCTATGGCCGTGCAAATTACATCAACGAAGCTATGAATGCTTATAATCAAATGCAAGAGGCTGGATGTGAGCCTGACCGTGTAACTTACTGTACTCTTATAGACATCCATGCTAAAGCTGGATTTCTCGACATTGCCATGGACATGTACCAGAGAATGCAAGCAGCAGGGCTATCTCCTGACACTTTCACCTACAGTGTGATAATAAACTGTCTTGGAAAAGCTGGCCATTTACCTGCTGCGCATAAGCTCTTTTGTGAAATGGTTGGTCAAGGTTGTACCCCTAATTTGGTGACTTTTAACATCATGATAGCTTTGCATGCCAAGGCGAGGAATTATCAGAGTGCGTTGAAGCTCTACCGTGATATGAAGGATGCCGGGTTTCAACCAGACAAAGTGACGTATAGTATAGTTATGGAGGTGCTTGGACATTGTGGATTTCTCGAAGAAGCAGAGGGTGTTTTCACTGAGATGCAACGTAAGAACTGGGTTCCTGATGAACCGGTTTACGGTCTTTTGGTTGACTTGTGGGGAAAAGCTGGAAATGTTGAAAAAGCTTGGCATTGGTATCAAGTAATGCTCCACGCTGGTTTGCGACCTAATGTTCCCACATGCAATTCCCTTCTCAGTACTTTCCTTAGAGTTCACAGGCTGTCTGAAGCCTATAGTTTATTACAAAGCATGCTGTCTCTTGGTCTACAGTCTTCTTTGCAGACATACACATTGCTTCTAAGTTCTTGCACAGAAGCTCGTTCAAACTTTGACATGGGATTCTGTGGCCAGCTAATGGCAGCCTCAGGTCATCCAGCACATACGTTCCTCCTCAAAATGCCACCTGCAGGTCCTGATGGCCAAAAGGTGCGTGACCATGTCAGCCACTTCCTTGATTATATGCACAGCGAGGACAGAGAGAGCAAGCGTGGACTCATGGACGCGGTGGTGGACTTTCTGCACAAGTCAGGCCTAAAAGAAGAGGCGGGTTCGGTCTGGGAAGTGGCTGCGGTCAAAAACGTGTATCCAGATGCATTGAGGGAGAAAAGCTGCAGCTATTGGCTTATAAATCTCCATGTAATGTCAGAAGGAACAGCAATCACCGCGCTATCTAGGACACTAGCATGGTTCCGTAAACAGATGCTGGTCTCGGGAGAGTGTCCATCACGGATCGATATAGTAACTGGCTGGGGAAGACGAAGCAGAGTCACGGGGACATCGATGGTTAGACAAGCAGTCGAGGAGCTGCTAAACGTCTTCAACTTCCCGTTTTTTACTGAGAATGGTAACTCTGGCTGTTTTGTTGGATGTGGAGATCCTCTCAAGAAATGGTTGAATGAATCATATGTTGAGAGGATGCATCTCCTCTAGTTGTAGATTAGTTGTTCCTTGTTTTTCTTCTTTCTTAAGGCCTATTGAATTATCAGTCTTTGGTTAATGTAATTGAAGAAGCAAGTGTCTGAATCTCTTCTTGCGTTATGCTGTCACAGTCTTCTTGCCCTCTCCCTACTATGAATAACTTCACAAACCATTGTTCTTTTCCAAAGAACTTATTACCACTTTGATGTATCTTTTTACTTGGGGATTCCTTCCCATAAAACCTCGTCCTAATTTGAACATAATTGTGTGGTATTCTTGTCTTTCTCATGTCCTTTCTTTAAGGTGTAAGGGACCTAGGCACACAACTTCCACGTCAGTCACTAATGGCACCTCTCTAGCTCACTGTATTCCTTCCTACTATTCTGTGTTACTAAGCAGGTGAGACTTAGCTAAGAAGAAGCAAACAACATAGCAGTTTCAGACATTTTATCCTCTTAACACAACCAAACTCAACACTTCCCTGTCTCCAACCCATATGCATCAGTTGCTTTAGGATTCCAACGCGCCATCCTTTTTGGTGAGATCAGAGCACATAAAAGAAAAGATCTCTCTATCCATGAGAAACCAATCCATCATCACATAGAGAAAGAGAGAAACGCAGCCAAAGTAATCAAAAAAGTTAAAGTCCTAAATTTACGCTATAGCGTGAAAAAAAAACATGTTGGACTAACGATCTAATGACAGGATGAACATATCCGGTTTGTTTTTCGCAAACTATAATGCAAATGTAGCAAACTTAAACTTCTCAAATCAAATATGACAACACAATCTACAATCTTTCTCTCTTTCACCAAGTTCCTTTCCAAAGAACTTGGTCCTTTACAAGATGAAACATCCTTCCTCTCTCTTTTGTAAAAGACCAAACAACATAGCAGTTTAAGACATTTTGTCTTCTCACACAAACTAAACTCATCTCTTCCATAAGATGCGCTCACATGTTTCTATTCCCAGCACTACATTTTCTCCTCTGCGGAGTGACTTCTATAAACATGCTGTCTTGCGGGCAGAGTTGCTAACTTTCCGGCCAACGCAATTCCAAAGTCCCTTTCCGTGAAAGCATAGAACACAGAGAGAAAGAGAGAAACGCGGCCAAACTAATCAAAAAAGTTTAAAGTCCTAAATTTACGCTATAGCATGAAAAAACATGTTGGACGTGTGCCACCAAAACTAACGATCAAAAGACAGGATGACCATATCCGGTTAGTTTTCTCGCGCTATAATGTAAAATTAGAAACTTGAACTCCTCTAATCAAATTACGACAACACAATCTACAATCTTTCCTCAAAGAAGTTGAAGTCTTGTAAGGGCTATCTTGGTAATGTGAGAGTGTAGATTCTCAAAACTCTCTGTAAACTGTTTTTCCTCTATGGGATACTCTCACTAGATGCTTTCCAACATCAAACCCTCTTGTAGAACTAGAGTTTTTCTCCCACTGTTAATCTTCTCTGCGACTCTGCCTTTAGTCTCTCTCCTTAGGTTCCTCTCTCACATGAGTCTCTATCTATCTCTCTCTCTCTCGCGGTAAATTATCACTATCCTCCTCTCTACTTGTGATGCAAGAAAATAGTCAGGCCATGAGTTATTATTGTTGACTTGGGCTTTAATTAGGCCTAGACTTTTGAATTTTGATCAATTAAGATATTGAATTTGAAATTCACATGCTCAACAACATCTACTCTTGGTATGTATAAAACCTTAAATTTTATCAACATGTGCAAATAATTTTTGTATGTTTTATTTTTGATACAACATCAAAATATTACAAAACTGCTTTTCTTTACCAGCTAATAGACTGCAGATTCTATGTGAATGGAGAAAAATAAAATAAAATTTGGAGAGGAAAGATCTAAAGGAGTCTTGAATTATAGGAGCCACATGATGTGCATTTGTGGTATAGCCAATGGTAAGGTGCATCTCCTTTTCTTCCACAATCATTACATAGTATCACCTGCAAAAATACCATCTTTACATTTCAGTTTATATGTTCTTGCATCTCTATACAAAGATTGTAGAAAGAGAGGAGGAAGTGTGTGTGAGAGAGAAAGATGTTGACCTGAGTTTTGTTGGAGTATTCATCAGGCATCTTCTCTTCTGCAAGCAATGCATCTAACATCCTAAAGTAGACCTGTGTGAAACACTTCTTCTGTGTTTAGTTAATGAGCAATGTTCTCTTTGTAAAGAGAAGAACTATATATGGAGTGTGTTACTGACCTGCATATCTCCAAGGGACTTGCTGCAGACAGGGCATGTGTAATGTGAACATGTGTACTCCTAACAACAAGATTCAGAGAACAAACAGTAAGTAATCTCAGAGACGAGTTTCAGGGCAGATTCTGAGAGAGATAAGTTACTTGGAAGCAAGACGAGTGCATCAAGTGGCCGCAAGGAAGAGCCTTCACTGGGGAGCTAGAGGTGAAGATATACTCGTGACAAATCGGACAATTATCTTCTAAGCATTTTTCTCTGCATACATGCTCTAGTAAAGAACGCTGCATACAAGCATTGCATTTCATGCAGTGGAAGTAGTCTATGCCCAATCCTTTCCCTACTCGGCATAGGTTGCAGTACGGGCAATGATAAATCTTCCTGTTAAGAACCTTTAACTGTTACTCTCCACCGATATTTAGTCCAGAAAGGAGCCTAAGAAGTAAACTAAATTCATATTTTGGATAAAATGCCACTTTTGAGCCAAAAAGCGTTTTCAGACCAGACTCCATTGATAATGACACAATGCTAATCATCAACATTCAAAATAAAGATGCTGAATTCGAAGAATAGCTTACCTTTCGTCGTCATATAGTTTGCATATTTTGCAGAAGTATTTTCCCATTGAAGACTTGCACAAAGTATTTGAGCAATTTGCGCCAATCGGTTGAATCAATAGGCATTTCATGCACATCATCTTTTTTATCTGTTTCCTGCATCAAAATTCAAGAGAGACATAGACGGTTTATGTCCAAACAAGATTGTCAAAGCTCCTTTAAATGGAAATAGAAGACCTTGTTTACACTACCTGTCCACTGAGTGATCAGCCTCTTCATCATGGCATCGTATACAAGTGAAGAGCTGGTCACAGCAAGGAGCAAGAAGCTTGCAATTTCTCTTGTAGTGCTTGCATCCAACGACCAAACCTTGAGGATCTCGATAAGATGGATGCTGACCAGGAACTGTTTCTATATTGCTTGAGAGACTGGATGGTTCTAAATTATATGTCCGTTGAGATATAATCCAACGGCTGAAAGAAGTGCCTAACAGAATGTTAGTCTAGACATATAATGAATTTTTTTTTTGTTATAATCTTGACTATATATGGATATGAGAAAAATGAGAATAGAGGTGCATGGCCTACCTCATTAACAAGTTTTGCCGGATATATGATTTCTTTTGAGGATCTAGCGAAGAGTCGCATGATATTTTTCTAATCATAGCCGCCATTTCTTCTTGACTCAATGCTAACAAGTATTCATATTTACTTAACTGACCAAACTGGCTAGCTTTCTGAGTCATTGGAGAAATTTGATAATGATTCATGACCTGAAAAGTTTGTTCCTTGCCCTCCTTTTTGTCAGCTCCTCTACATATCTTTTTACTTTCTGAAAGTTCTCGATGTTCGCCTTCTTTGTTGCTAACTTCGACATTGTTATAAGGAACAATCTTTCCAAGTGGCTTATTCGTGATACCTGCCACGTCTGTCTCTACAAGCTCGACAAGTTTGTTGCTAGTTCTCCCTCTGTCCCCATTAGAATCTCCTTCAAAAACATAGTTCCAGACAATCTCCAGTGGATCCAAGTCCTCGAATGGATCGTTGTTTGTTTCTTCTGCTTCCCCTTGTATGAAATGGCCATTGTACCATTCTGTTAGCCATTCAAGAAACATTGTGTTCCTCGTTGCTTGGCGCCATAAGGACATGACAGCATGTTGTTCATCGGAGGTTAAAGAATCCATTAACCAAGGAATCATATCTTGCAATATCTCGCCACTTATTCTCCCAAGCATGCATCCTATGATTCTCTCCTGTTCTTCAATAACAAAGGAGTCCCTGAATAGGCCCCAGAGCTCAGTTTCTTCATGTCTGAAATGCTCTGACAATATCTTGTTCATGGATTTGCATATCTCTTGAAGACTCAGACATAAACGCTCATACTTCATCTCTCTATGGTCCGCTGCACCGGAGTTTGTAATAGAAACCAACATGTTCAGCTCTAGCATCTCATTCAAAATGAATGATACTTTATCAAAGTGTTCGATCTCTAGCTCATGATCAATACTAAATGAGTGACTAATGTTTTGCAATTTTCCCTTTGCCTCCAGTGCTGGAAATGCGATCTCATCCTCTGCATCAGAGTGTATCTGATATAAGAACTTTATCAGATGGAACCTCTGTTGAAACTCTCCAAGGAAGCGAAAGTCGGATGCTAGTCTAACAGATCCACAAACCAGGTAGTCTAGATCAGCCTTCATCGCCTTATGGAAGAAGAAAAGGAGATCAATTGGTTTTACATCCATAACAAATGGATCATCAATATTCTTCTCACCAAAAAAATCTGGAAGATGTAGAGGAGGCCTAAGCTTTCCTGAGAAAAGCATTTGCTGATTCATTCGACTAGAGTAAGGCGTCTCATTCACGTCTCTACAAGCCGGATCCATTGTAAGGGAACATGTTGAAGACTTGTTTCTTTTCCCTGGACATACATGCAAATCAACTCTAGAAGATCCTTTGCATAGTTGGAGTTGTGCTTGATGAGAATATGATCCAGATGCTTCTTCTTCGGTATGCTCCTTTTTGCAGACACATCCTATGTTGAACATAACAGAAATCTGTTTCCAGAAACTTTCAACAGAGGTTTTGCCTGAGTAGCCAAAGCGAAGCCACTGCAACAAGAGATGTGCCAACGATTTCTTGGGAGAAGAATCTTCCAAACTCAAAAAATGAAAAATGGATTGAGATTCCTCTTCTGAGAGATGAGAAGAGAACCAAAGTATGACACACTTAAGCAATCCAAGAGGTAAGACATGTATGCTTGTGTATAAAAGCTGCCTCTGCATTTCATGGTTACAATTCTTGCTGATGATTGAGAACACCTGGAGAACAATGAGTGACATTCTATCGATATAATATGCATAACATGAAACCGAAACTCGAAACAAATAGTTTTGCAGAAGGAGCATCGAGAAGTTACCTCTGTTCTTTGTATGGAGAATTGCTTTGCTACTTGGACTATAAGGGACCTCAGTTCCTCCTGAAGCTTCAATAGAAAATTGTCTGTTCTCAGTTTATCATCAGCATTTTTGTATAATAAACTCTGAAAATTCTCGAGACAACCATCTATGGAGAATTGTTTGGCACTTGAAGAGCGGCGATTTGTTATTTCTTCTAACACTGGATGAAAGAACTTCTTAAATGCATTGCTGCAACGCAACAAAGTGTATTATGTGACCCATTTAGGATGAAAATAAACAAGAACTGTGTAACGAGACTATGCACCATACCTGTAAGAAACAAGAACATCAGCGAGGAAGTTTAACCGAGCCAACAGTAAATCAAGGTCCAAAAGAAGGCTTGGGGACTTTGCTTGGCCTAAACCTTCTTGAATGTCTCTCAAATCTTTTTCGATTGCTTTTTGTAAAAGCGTAAGACCATGGATGGGGCTGTGTCCTACATCAGGAATAGAAAGAGACTTTTTACTCCACTGCCATAAGCGTTGAAAACATCCGTTGGACCGATGTGTTTCAGATGATTCCTTCATGATCTTTGTAGAAGCCTCACAAGTAGATTGACTTTCATCAAGCACCCAATAGCTTATTACCTTGAGAAAGTCTTTTACTTTGTCAGATCTACGAAAGACGAAAAGAAAGCATAGCATATCTAAGAAAAATGATATACCTGATGCAATGAGTCTTCTGCTGGGACAACGTCTTTTATGCAATTCACAACTTCGGTTTTCTCCTCGTGAGAGAGATAAGTCATCATCCAAGGCAAAAACTCTTCAAGAACCATCACCGGAACACTACAAATGAATTGGCGCACAAGAGATGCTTGTTCTTTGAAAGAGAACTTCTCAATCAACAAAGGAAAGACCTGCAACAAACATGACTTGTTAGGCACCATAATGAGAAAATGATAAGCTATGTACAGAGGAAACAAACATACATACATACATACATACCTGTCGCTCTTCTTTAAGCATATGCTGACATATAGATGATTGAATGGTGCCTATGCATAATATAACTTCACGAAGCACGTCGCTTATGCTCCCTAACTCCTCTTCAAGAACATGTAGCCAGTGAAAGATCGATGTGAAGAGATCATCCGTGCCAGCGTGCTCATGCGAATAGTTAGATACAATGTTTTTCACACGTTCATCAAGCGCCACGAAGATAACCTGCCATTACACAAAAAACTCATTTCAAAGGCCACTGCCAATAACCAAAGCTTATATTATACACCCAACAGGTATTGGACAAGATCGAAACCTATGTCAACCCAAGAACAAAGGAAACAAAGAGGAAGATATGTAGATAAGTCAAAGGAGGACTTAAAAAGTTGAACAACCTTAAACAAAACTAAAGATTACAGGAGATTATGGTAACTAGTTAAGATCCTGTCTGAATCCTAATAAGCATCATTAGCACCAAAACCCATTCTAACTATTGGCTAATGGCTAATCTCAATGTACTAACTACTAATCTTCTTCAACAATAGTATCTATCAATACAACACTAAACAACTCATAAGACTAAACAAAACTCTTTCCACATCATCTCCTATTTCTTTCAACAACATCTCCAAAGACAGAACCTTTTTCATAAAAAAAAGTCTCCTTTTCGTTGAATTAGCTTCAAAGCAAGCAAGAGACTTTATTATATGAAAATCAAACCTCATCTTCAGCTGCGCTATGATACTTATAAACAAGCTTTAAAAACTCAAGCTTTCGACAAAGCTCCGCCGCTAGATCTCCGTTACTGCGACCAGATTCCGCCGCGTCGGTAGCGAATCGCCGGAGCTCGACGAGATGGGCACGGAAAGCTTTGTGAAAGTAGACGAAAAACAGAACCGGAGCATCGGCGAGCTTAGTTTCGTCGACGGAGACGGCGGCGGAATTAGAAGTGGAAGCGTTTTCCGGCGGAAGACGGTGGAGTTCTCCTCCTCCCATTTACGGCCAACAGCCACCGTGAAGAAACGGAGGATGAAAGTGAAAGGGGAAAGGGAAAGAGAAAGGAAAGGACTTTGATGAAGTGGAAGAAGGGTTTTTGTAAGGCATTGATCATCTTCTTCGTTCGTCGTCGTCTCTGTGATGGAAGCAAGAGATTATTTTTAATCAATTTTTGTGGGATTTAGTGTGTGTTTAATTAAGTGTTTTAATTAGTTTAATTAATTTTAATTATGTATTAGAAGAAGTGATGGAGACGTTGGAGCTGAAAAACCAACAATGCTTGTATCATAGTTAAAAACTTTAATTTTTGTTTTGTCTTTAGTATTTGGTAATTTACTAATTTGTTTTTCTAATCCATAATACAAATTGTTTTAGAGATTTTTTATTTTTAGTTTACAGCAAACTGTTTTTAAAATTTCTATGCAATTTTATAGAGTGGTTTAATAATTTATGATAAATTATGTTTTGCATTTTCTTTTATGATTAGTTGAATTATACTAAATTAATAGAGTATATCTTATGTTTTCGAACATATAATATATATTTACCATTTCTTGTTTAATTTAATTTTTATTGAGAAAAAGAAACAATAAACTTTTTTATTGTCAACTATGTTCCAACATTAGTAGTTTAATTACTCCAACGTCGTTGATTATGATATTATAGTAAGCATAAAGAAAACATTAAACTATAGGTTTAACTTATGCGTGATCCGACATATCTAAGACTATAATACATCAATATTTTTATTAAAAAAAAAAATACAAAAATGAGTTTTATAGTATGAGATTATTAAACTGATTTTGATTTGATGATTTCTTACGAAAATTGTTTATATTAGAAACATTTAAAATCTCGTGATTTGCGGGAGATTAGCTGAATCAGCATCGTGATTATTAAATACAATTTGGTCTAATTTTCTTACTTACGTTATGCAATAAAAATGGCCTGATTATTGCCGGCCGTACAGTTGTCTCCATCTACCTAGACCAGTTACCTTTTGACTCCGTTAGTTTATTCCGTTCATTAACTTCCCGTTCCGTCTCGTTTCCTCCACGAGCCGGGTCGTGGCTATCGTGTGCTCTTCATGCGACTCCCTCCACGTGTCTCTCTCTAGTTAATTGGGCTTATTAAATCAAAGGCTACACCTTCTTAAAAATATATGGGCCTATTACAATATATTCAGCCCATTTAAGGTTTAATAAAAAAAAGGATGGCCCATCTAATTATAGACTTCTTAGATTGTAACTTATGTTTGTATATCAAATGTCATGTTTATTAATAACAAGAAACAATAATGAGATCTTTTTCTCTCTATTTTGTGTGGAGTTTCTTCCACAAATGTGAGTTTTCTTGAAATGCAGACTTATTAAGTTCCCCTTAAATGTTGAAATTCTTAAGACATATATACATTTAAGTGATAAAATTGCAGGCCATCAAGTTTCTAACATTCATTAACTATGTAGACTTACTAATCACAAACCAATCAACATTCACCAACACCTATTCATTTCTTTTTTTTTGACATCAGCCTATTCATTTCTTTATGACACAAAAAAGTCAAAAATTTTGCAGCCATAAATGAAAAGATGGTTTCTTTTGTGTTGTCATCTTTTATTCTTTTATACTTTCCTAACTTCAAACCTACTTTTAAAACCCATAATAAAGTTCCTCAAAAATCCAAAAGTAAAAAAAGTCAACCACTTTGACTTTCCCAATCTCAAGCCCGTGAACAAAAAAGCAAGCAAAGCAAAAAGATAAAGACATAAACTTTTGTCTACTCGCGTCTCTCTCTCTCTCTCTCTCTCTCTCTGTTTCTGTGACACGAGACAGTTGAATAATTCAAAGCTAAAATGATTATTATTATTAATTAACTATATATATTATCTTATGAGAGATTTGTAAAGGATATGGTTGTTGTTGTTGTTGATATTAATGGGAAGACAGTAAACTCCATCGCAACTGCATTTATTCTTGTCTCTATAAGTCAACACAAACTAATTTTTCTTTATTTATTTTATACATATCCTTAGAATCGATCTTATGCATATATAAAAGAGGTTTCTTTTTACCTTTTCCACTGTCATTATCTATCCTAATTTCAAGATTTGTCTCTTCTGAGACAAAGATGACTCTTAATCATAATCCTCTTGTGTTCTTCTTCCTGTTCTTGTTGTTGTTATGTTTTGTTCTTTCTTCATTGGCTCTTCCTCTTTGTTCTGATTCAAGTAAGTTCCTTTTTTTAATAATCTATTGGATTTGTTTCTTTAAGTTTTATCTTTGTTTATACTTTTGTTTCTTTTTATGGTTTTGTTTTAGGAGCTCCTCTGGAGTTGAATTCAACATTGAGCTTTTGTCCTTACAAAGGCAAAACATGTTGCGATACTACAAAAGATTCGAATTTGGAGAAACAGTATCAATCTATGAACATTTCAGACAAGGCTTGTGCTTCTGTTGTAAAGTCAATCCTTTGTTCTGTAAGTACAAATCTTTGCCTTATGACCATTTCCTTACCATTTGTGATGTTTTTTAGTTTAGAATCTTCCAAAAGTAGAATTGTGTTCTAAGTTGTTGTTGTTGTGATGTTACACAGAGATGTGATCCGTTTTCATCAGATTTATTTAGAGACAATTCAGACCAACAATCAGTTCCTATCCTTTGCAACTCTTCAAGCTCAGTGAATTCAACAAAGGACTATTGCTCTGAGACATGGGATACATGTCAAAATGTATCTATATCAAGTTCTATTTTCTCTGCCTCCTTGCAAGGCCGGGCTGGAGCGCCAGCGAATAGCAATGCCACTAAGCTAGCTGATCTGTGGCAGTCAAAGACCGACTTCTGCAGCTCATTTGGTGGAGCTAAATCCAATGAAACTGTTTGTTTCAGCGGCGAGCCAGTTACTACTCTTAATGACACTACCACTCTTGACAAGCCACCTTCTGGTCTATGCCTTGAGAAAATCGGTAATGGCACGTACTTAAACATGGTTCCTCACCCTGATGGTTCGAACCGCGCTTTCTTCTCTACGCAGCCTGGGATAGTGTTCTTGGCTGGTTTACCGGATCAAGACTCGGGAGGGGTGTTGGATGTTGATCCGTCTAGCCCTTTTGTTGATTTGACTGATGAGGTTCATTTGGATATCATGTTTGGTATGATGGGTATGGCTTTTCATCCAAAGTTTGCTCAGAATGGTCGGTTTTTCGCTTCTTTCAATTGCGATAAGTCCAAGTGGTCGGGCTGTACTGGAAGATGTTCGTGTAACTCCGATGTGAACTGTGATCCTTCGAAACTAACTCCTGATAGTGGTTCTCAACCTTGCCAATTCCAAACTGTAATAGCTGAGTATACAACCAATGGTACCTCTTCAGATCCTTCAAAGGTATATAAACTCTTTTTAAGCCTTCTTAGTCTTTGTTGTTTGTCATGGAGCCTTAGATTTTTTTGTCACTGTTTTTTTAGGCGAAGAACGCTAAGCCAACAGAAGTTAGGAGGATATTCACAATGGGACTTCCTTTTACATCACACCATGCTGGACAGATTCTCTTTGGTCCTGATGGGTACTTATACTTTATGATGGGAGATGGAGGTGGAGGCGCAGACCCGTATAATTTCTCGCAGAACAAGAAGTCTTTGCTAGGAAAGATCATGAGGCTTGATGTAGATAACATTCCTAGTGGGTATACTTAGATTTAGTTGCTTGGAGTTCTTTGTAAGACAACACTATATGAATGTTTGACATTTATCAATATTTACAATTTGTGTTTCAGGTGCTTCTGATATCTCCAAAATGGGTCTATGGGGAAACTACTCAATACCGAAAGACAACCCTTTCCGTGAAGACAAAGAGCTTGAACCTGAAATATGGGCTGTCGGATTAAGAAACCCTTGGAGATGTAGTTTTGATTCTTCTAGGCCTTCCTACTTCATGTGTGCTGATGTTGGAGAGGTAATGCCTTGTTTTGTGTATTTATATGGTTGCTGTCTTCTGCTTTTCTTGATATGTTTTGCGGTTTAATAGGACACATATGAAGAGGTGGATCTCATTACAAAAGGAGGAAACTACGGTTGGCGTGTCTACGAAGGCCCTGAACTTTTTCATCCTGATTCATCCCCTGGTGGAAACACATCTGCTAAATCCTTAAACTCGATATTTCCCGTGATGGGTTACAACCATTCCGAAGTTGACTCTAGCGGAAAATCAGCTTCAATCACCGGAGGATACTTTTATAGATCAGAGACTGATCCTTGTATAGCTGGAATGTGAGGCCAACACACTCTCTTTTAGCCCACCTCCTCCTCTCTTGCGCATCTCACATTTATATGGTAACATAACAATTTGCTACTATAATGTTTTCTTGAAGGTACTTGTATGCTGATCTATATGGAAATGGTATGTGGGCTGGGATAGAGACACCGGCTAATAGCGGGAACTTTGTGACCAACCGAACAACCTTTAGCTGCGCAAGTGACTCACCGATGAAATGTAGTGATTCACCAGGCGCATCAGGGCTATCTTTAGGCTATGTTTTCTCCTTTGGCGAAGATAACAACAAAGACATCTACTTGCTTACAAGCAATGGTGTCTATAGAGTGGTCAAGCCGAGCCGCTGCAACTTGAGTTGCTCCAAGGAGAACTCCACGTCGGCTAGAAGAAACCACCCCGGCCCCACGATTTCTCCTTCTTCTTCATCGTCTTCTTGTTACAGGCACATGAATGGTTTCCATGGAAGCTTGGTGGTATTAATGGTGTCTTTGTCTCTGATTCTGCTTGGTTTGTTAGTGTAAAACGTTTTGTGGAAAGGTTTAAATCTTTTTCATAGGACGAAAGTTTTCAAAAGTTGTTTCTTGTTTGTGTTGAAGAACATTTGTGAGTTTTTGTTATTGAATTGTATTTCAAAAGGAACGCCATATAAACACATTTTATAAGCCCATTATTTTATTTGCTTAGCAGCGAGCAAACACAGTGAAGTCAAATTAAACTCCAAAAAATAAAAAATAAAAAGCCTAAATGGTGTTCATGTCCAAAATTGATTTTGTTGTTAGTTTAAGAGACACAATAGATTGTTTTCAACAAGCCTAAGTAGATTCTCCGGTTACCTCTGCTACACGTAAGATGTCTTTTCCAATGAGGAAGACTCCCTTGAAGATAAAGATGATATGAGTTTGCCATGAATTTAGAAGAAGAAGAAACCTTAAAGATGATGATGACATGATTGAGCAATAGAGTTTCAAAAACTTACAAGCAGCATTGCAGGAAGTGGAATGATAAATTCAAAGTATATAGAAGGTTTAGAGCATGATTATTGATGCTTCTTAGGGAAAAATAAAGAATGTTTAGAATTAAAAATAAATACATTTAATTCAATTAACCTAAGTATCGGTGTTTATATAAGAAACTTTTTTTCTCTTTAACACTGGACATGTGTTGGAAAGGAGAAAAATATATGGTTTATTTTTTTTTTGTCATTTTTTTTTCCATTGGTCGAGCTTATTAAAAAAAAGGGAGTGAGAGGCGAAGGCGATTCGACTCTTCATTCCGGCGAGAAAATCCGGCTGAAATCGGAGAAGTAAAGGCAATACGAGTCGTAATTTTAGGCGTAAAGTTTGAATTTTTTTGTGTTCTGTTCTTGAAGAAAGTTTTGACCTTTGTGATTGATAATCAAAAGGGTTTATAGATTTGGGAATTGAGATTGTAGAAAGATGAGTTTCAGAGATGATAATGAAGAAACAAGGAACGGTCTGAAACGACCTTTCATACACACAGGAAGCTGGTATAGGATGGGTTCAAGACAATCTAGTATGATGGACTCTTCTCAAGTTATCAGAGACAGCTTTATCTCTGTTTTTGTTTGTGTCTTGATCGTTGCTCCTGGTCCTATCCAATTCGGTTTTACTGTAAGCCTTCAAATTATAAAAATCCAAACTTTTTGTTCTGGAAAGGTTGTGCCTTTGTGGGTTTTGATTGTGATTTAAAGGTTGAATTTTCAATGTTTCAAGGATCTTGGTTTAACTGTGTCATCACCAAAAAAACTAAGCAACACCAATAATCATCACAAAAAAACTAAGGAACTAAAGTTTCTTAAACTAAAAATTAATTACAACTAAATACAAAAAATTAACTAAGCACCTTACTAAGCATCAACCAATAATGATGCTTTTAGGGTGTAGGAAGATATCGAGCAATAAATGTGCAATAAATGTACAAAAACCCAATCCTGAGACAATATGTCCAACATAAAATACATTCTTACAGAGTTATAGAATCAAAAACACTATTATTGTGAAGCTCAAGGAAAAAAAAAAGATAAATAGGTCAGATTGGTAAAAAACTTTCACAATCTAAAGGCATCATTCAAGCTATTATTCAATTATTTTTAGCCAATTACAAATGATGGACTCTTACTAACCGAAGAAATAAAAAATGTTTTACAAAATTTAATTACAAGACATAGGCGGGAGTATATATAGATGTTGTTGCTTGTATGTAGAAAGCAAACGGAGTATTGTTCAACTACGAGATATCTTGGATGAGCACTGCAATTGGGAGGTTCAAAAGACTAACAATACGAAGGCAATTAGAATACGGCGCTAACACACTCGTTCACTACCGATACATATGAACAAGTGGTGAGGAGGAGGTTTAGTGCTTCTAAGCAATATCGCTTTACATTTCTAAAGAATGTTTTGTTTGATCTTGTTGGTAAATAAGAAAAAGATACTTTTTTAAGGATCTTGTTGCTTCAATTGCGAGTTTGCTCTACAATGAAACTATGTGCTATCTCTATGTGATGGATCTTGTTTCTCAATTTTCTTGAATATTCATCTCTGAACTCTCTCTCTAGTGTTTGTGTGATGATTCATCACACTAAGGAAGAAGAAGGAGAAAAGGGAGTATCTTAGAGCATAATTATCGGTAAGGGCAAAAAAAAAACCTTTCCCAAATTTTTTAATATTTTTTTTCCTTTTTTCAAAAAAAAAAAAAAATTAAAAAAAAAATTAAAATTCCACCAATCTCGGCTCAACAAATCTTCATCCACTAACTCAAGCCTCTTCCAATCAAAATAACACCTCACATACAAAAGGGAAACGAGACAAGTCAATAGAACTGATGTCTAAGCTGCTTTTGAAGAAATGAATATGTACTTGTATGCTGATGCAGTGATGCTGATCTATATGGAAATGGTGTGTGGGCTAGGATAGAGACACCGGCTAATAGCGGGAACTTTGTAACCAACAAAACAACCTTTAGTTGCGCAAGTGTCTCACCGATGAAATGTAGTGATTCACCAGCTGGTTATGTTTTCTCATTTGGTGAAGATAACAACAACAAAGACATCTACTTGCTTACAAGCAATGGTGTCTATAGAGTGATCAAGCCGAGCCGTTGCAACTTGAGTTGCTCCAAGGAGAACTCCACGGCCGTTAGAAGAAACCACCCCGGTCCCACGATTTCTCCTTCTTCTTCATCGTCTTCTTGTTACAGGCACATGAATAGTTTTCGTGGAAGCTTGGTGGTATTAATGGTGTATTTGTCTCTGATTCTGCTTGGTTTGTTAGTTTAAAACGTTTGTGGAAAGGTTTTAAATTTTTTTCATAGGACGGAAGTTTTCAAAAGTTGTTTCTTGTTTGTGTTGAAGAACATTTGTGAGTTTTTGTTATTCAATTGTATGTTATGAATGCTTTCTCTTTGTCAATAGTTTTGTGAAACTCAGAAAATGAAAGAAAATTCTCCATTTAAATTAAGAAATGAGTTTATACATATGAGAATAAATCAATTGATTCACAAAGTGAATAAACAGTAAGACAGTATGCTTTGTTTCCCCTACTCTTCTCTCCCATCTCCTACAAGATTAGAAGGCTTTGAAGCTAACCGAAGCCGGGACTCTCTCTATGGTGAGCTTGCAAAAATGGTTTCTTAATGTGCCTAGGCTTTCCTACATCAAGCTTCAAGGCATATTACATCTTAGGAAACATAACTGTTTCCCTCAATAATCATCTCATGTTACAACACTCTGGCTTGTTCTGTCTTAAAAGCTTGTCCCATAAGCATATCATCTGTCTTGGCGACTGATAATGAGCTGTGTAGTAGTTCTCAACACAACCGAACTGGCAAAACCTCAGGCTGTGTCTGTAGTCCACCGGGTTTGATGTGTTCTTGAATTGCTCCACCCACATTCCAACACTAACATCTTCCATCTTAAACAGCTGGTGTATGTATGTGACCAAAAGACTTGTTTCAACATATACAGAGAATGAAATGTGAAAGTGAAACAAATGGTTTGATTCTCTATTCTGCTTACCCGTAATTTGTGTCTCTCAAACTCTTCCACGATGAAGCGTGCAATGTCAGAAGATAGAACATATCCGGGTCCATTTGCATAGGGCGGATAGTCCTCCTCTGGCCATTCCTAGCATATGCAGAAAATATACATGAATTATAACAATCATAAAGTATCAACATGGTGCATGTATAGACGATGAAGATACACTATTTCACGCAACATACCTCGTACGTGACTGCCCATTTACCACCACGGAGAGGTTTGTGGTAATAATTCATGTTACCAATGTACAAGCTTCTACCTTCAGGTACTTTTTTCACTTCATTGATTACCGCACCAAGTTTCACAAACGTATCATCGTCACATTTCATTATGTACTTTGCAGAGTATGCAAGAGCCTGCAGGAATCAAAGTCATTTTTTTCAAAAATTAACATCACAGAAGCACTAAGTAAAGAAAGATTCTGCGGAAGCTTAAGATCAGATAACTCACTCCGTGTTCGCAGATGGCAACAGTTTTCAGAACTACAAGATCATAGCTATCCATGTAAGGAACAAGTACAATGTCGCCAAAATACTCTGCTTCTTTCTTCAGTTCAACATTCACTTCCTTTCTCCCATGCTGTCAAATGCACAGAAATAGATACAATAAGATAATACTATTCAAAGCCTCCATGACTTATACTTGTAAAATCCGACGTACCAGCGCCACAAAGAACCGAGCAACAACTTTTGAAGAGGTTATAAGAACATGCTGCATCCATGATTTTCTCACGGCCATCCTCTCAGCGAAATGATTGCCTGCAGAAAGAATGCCTATAAAAAGTTCCACAGGCCCATCAGAAACTAAAGGGGCTTGCCATCTCCCTGACAACTCGAGGTGCCTTTGGGGAGCAAAGCTTGGATGTGATGTTGGCAGAGAAGCAACAAAAACAGAATGAACATCAATGTCTCCATTTACGGTTAGCCCTGTTGCGTCTTCGAGTGTGAAGCCCTATTTATATATAACAAAGAATTACACAATAAATGTATATGTTCAATGTGAAATTATCCGAACACAGTCATGTAGAAATGGAGTATGATATATACTCACGGTGCGATAAGGGAAAGACGTAACATGCTGTCCATCGACATTAACATGGTAACCTTCTAAACCAGCGCTAAGAGTGAGAACAAAAAGCTTCTCTTCAACAAAAGGAAACGGCCATTCTACTTTAACTCTTTTTCTCCGTCCTATTAGTCGATTCAACCACCATTTCGCCCTCGATCCTTCTGAGTAGTTATCATCATCACGGATCCACTTCTCACACTTCACATGACTATCAACTGCAACCACACTAAAGTATTAACTACTCCACTTGTTCAAAACTAAACCATATAGTTCACTACAATGGATCATAAAGACATAAACTGATTATACACTAACTAAAACTTTCCTACAAAGACTTGAACGTTGATGCCAAATAACTACAGAAGAAACCTTACCAGTCTCTTCATCAGCTCTAGACCTCCATCCTTCACACCGTTGTGAAGACCCCCATTGCATCCTATAGCAAGTGTTCTGTTCAATGACCGGTTTTCGGCTCCAATCGCCCTTAAGCCTAGGATTGAAATGAAGTATCCGAGGAGGATCCTCTCCTTCAACAGTCTTCAAGCCTTGAAGCTCAATCACAAACTGAGAAACAAGCTTAGACAAATCTCCTTCCTTTGGATAACTTTTCCTTGGCCTACCAACTAAAGTAATATGCGAGCCTAGCGTTAAACCACAAGGCAATTCCATCAGCTTGTTCTCCCGGGTCATAAACTCAGACCCGGTTAAAGAAACCGAATGTGGGCAAGAATCAGATTTGTTCTTCTCTGGCTTCTCCACTGATTTCTCAAGCCTTCCTGATTCAAGCTCCTTCCATAGCTTTCTACCTAGCTGCCAAGCTTCTTTAGCCGATTTGTGAAGCTCCACTGACCCGTCTTTGCTACTCGGGTCAAAAGTCTCTGAATCGAATCTCAAGCTCGAGAGAAGACCACGGTGATGCTCGTGGATCTTGTTAATGTCCGTACGGTTCACTGTCGGGTCTGGATCCGTGTAAGAGACTATTTTAGACGGCGGATTAGGGGTTTTCTCGGCTAGGTCAGGAGGCTCTTGCTCGAGATGAGAGAGAGAATCGATGGAGGAGACGGAGCTGCTAGACCAAGATTTGAAGACGAGAGGTATCTCTACGGAGACGATAAGGAGATAGAAGAGACCTATCGCCATTATTACACGAATCGATCTCTGCTTCCATAGTGATGAGAAGAGATCAAGCTTGTCGAATTTTTCTGCTTTTGACAATTTGGGTTTTTTCATAGCTTTTAGGATCCAAGCAATGAAACGAAAAAAGGCTTTAACTTTGCATTGAGATGGAGAAAGTTTGCAAATTTTGGTATAAACAGAGGATGGATGATGGAGAAGAAGAAGAAGATGAGAAGATCTTGAGATATACACACATAAGTGGAACTTTATTTAGGCGTATGTTAGTATAAATATTAAAGTAATTTTCATTAAAATATAAGTTTTTATATTTATTTGTTATTCGAAATTCTATATGTTCTGACGAATAAAGATTCTTCCAAGTTTCCATGGTCACAATTGATTTTTAGCAGAATTAATAAATGTTATATAAAGTTTCAATAATCGAAAATATGACTATGTTTGACACATGTGACGTAAGCTCATATCTCAGAAGCATTACATAATTTAATAACGAGCTATTAGATTCAAATTTTAAATGACACATAAAAAATTTATTAAAATCATTTAGAATGGGCTTGAAGAAGTAAAGTTACCCACATTAAATTCTTCTTGTGATTTTCTACTACCCAAGAAATATAGGCAAGAAAGTGAAGATACCTTTAAAATGTATATGATTTTTACTCACCACATTTGTAATTGAAAGGGCATACCAATGGTTTATAGTTTGAGTTATTTGCCATATTTGATTATACTCATCTCATTATTCATTTAAGCAAACTCATCAACATTTTACATTTTTAAGAGAGGAAATCTATAACTTTTTTTTTTTATTACGTAGCAAATTTTGACTTGAGCATTTTGATTGTTTTACTATCAGTCTTGAACACCTTCATCAAAACCGCGTTTGGAATCGCGGGTTTAGTAGCCAACAGAGTGTGCGGCAGAAGAACTTCGCTAGGCAACTCGTTATTAACAACCGTCAAAAGACGCGTTTGCGTTTTCCCAACGTTCCACTCGTAGTGAATAAGTCCGGGAGGGATCACAAACATATCGCCTGGTCCAACAACTTTGGAAAACAACGTGTAGTTAGTCGTCAAAAACGCGACCAAAACCGTACCTTCAAGCACGACACCCGCCTCAGTCGCACCACGGTGCGTGTGAGGCGTGTTAACTACTCCAGCTGCCATTACAACGTTGTACATAGATATTTCCATGGTGTTTAAACCTGGAAACGTCAAGAGGTTTGCTGCATTTGCAGACAAACCTCTTGAATTCGAAGTGTTTAACGGAGTGTTTAAACCCGAGTAGAAAAAGTCTTCAGAAGAGACTTGTGACTTGCATGGGTAGCCAGTGTTAGATGGCGAAACTCGAAGATCGGCTATGCAGAAGTCTTGTAAAGGGTTTAGGGCATGGAGAGATTGGTTTGCGTAAAATGTAAGAAAGAAAAAAAGTGTTGAGAGAAAAGAAGATATATGTGGAATATTAGACATTTGATTATAAATACAAGTTATTATTATTATTATGGTAAATGACCATGCATATTGATAGATTTATATAGCCTTAAAAAATTTGGTTATTTTTGGATCGATCTTATAACCAGAATACTATGAATTAAAAGGAAACATGTGAAAGATTGAATGTTTATAAATGTTGGGTTTAAATTTTGTGAAATTTGTTTGGTAGTTTCAGTTTAAAGACAAAGCTTTTGGCTATAAATACATTCAGTTAGGTTTTGAGCAAACCATGATTTCTTATACGTTGGCTTAAATTAGTTAGGCACAAATCAAACCCTAATTACTCATTGAGACCTTGACTTTTTATATAAACTAGGTATGTATCTACACGTTTTAAGTGTTATATAATAACATAATTTTATATTTAATTATGCAAAAAACTTTGGTCATAAGCTTATAATTTAGGTAACTAAAATACTTGGTGCTAACACTAATACAAGACGATACAAATTTGGCCAAATATTTCTGAAAATATGTTCTATTACCTTTGAGAGTTAATTAACTTTTTTTTAAAAAAATTCACATGTATTTTAAAACATACAAATCTGTTTTAAATCAATCTTACAAGTTGGATTCATGGAACAAATGTGAATCTTTTTAGTAAGATAGAAAATTAAAACAAATGTTTTGAAGTTAAGACAATGCTTTGAAACCTTGCTTGTTCTCTACGGAACAGTAAAAAAAAAAGATGGTATTACAAGTTCATAGATTCTGAAGGCATAGCAACAAAACTACGAAGCATGTGTAGATTCTGAGATATTTGTAATAGAATTGCTTCTCCTTCACTAACATCTAAAACCTCTGCAATATGTTTCAACAGTTCGCCATTTGTTTGAAGATCACTTAGTCTCTCTGTTATCTCTGAAAGCTCTTTTACTATATCTTCTTTGCTTTCAAACCCTAAAAACCAATTTCATCACAAAACACACACAAATTATAAGAAGATAGTATTTTAGTCTTGATTCAAGAACACACAACTACGAGTATAAATTTCATACCTTTCTCTTGATTTGAAGAAAGACCCGCAAAATCTGAGTCTGGTTTGGTTTCTTGGCCATCGCTATAGCCGTTAACAGTGCCTTGTTCTTCAAGGAACTCTTCTTTTGCTTCGTCTTCATCGGTTAAACCTCCATATCTCTCTCTGTAAGCTTCAAATTCAGCTTCAAGATCTTTCATTTCTTCTTCTTTCTTCGCTAATTCGCTGCTCATAGACTGTAAAGCTTCTTGATCATACTCTGCTTGTTCATCCATCATTCTTTGATACTGCAATGCCTCCATTTGAACAGAGGCTTTCTCGGCTTGTAGCCTAGTGATCATAGCCATCGCGTTGTTGGCCGCAACAGCAGAAGCGTTTCTCTCCTCATCTAACTCCATGTACAAATCAATCAGTGACTTCTTGTCCAAGCGAACCTCTTTCTTGAGCTGGTTAAGTATGGATTCACCACCGTTTGTATCAGCCGTGTCCGAAGCAGCGTTCTCTGTCTTATCTAAATTTGATTTCTTGAGAGTTCGAACGGACCATCGTGGACTGTTTTGAGCCGAATCAGGCAGAGGAATCCCAAAGAACTTGTTGCCTCCTCTTACGAAACTCGGTGTTTTGTCCACATCAAGATCCTTGAACTCGGATTCGTTTTCGGACATTTTGTTATGCGAAACCCTAGGCGAAGGAGCCGGAGCAAGGAATGAATTGCTGTTCTTCGGTAGTTTCTCGGATTTTATCTTCAATAATTCTCCGCAACACGAACAATGTTCTTTCAAGATATCATCCTTAATGTTATTGTTGTTGCTTGTCTTGTAATCCACAAGACTTTCGTCTTTCTTGAGAGCCAAGGGAAGTTCTCGTTCATCGCCAATGAGAAGCTCGAGATCTTTGTGTAAGATTCCAATGAGAGACTTATAAGTATCACAATCAGATTCTTTCTCTGTGGCGAAAGAGAGAAGACATCCTTCACACATATGTTTGATCTCGGAGAGTTTCTTGTGGACATGACAATAAGCAAGAGAAGATACTTTCTTCTTGTGAGAGTCACATATCGCTTCGTTGTAATAGGATTTAGGGTTTCTTGGTAACAGAACATGGTCTATTCTTGTGCAAAGAAGACAAGGAGTCTTGAGATCGAAGAACGTTGCGAATTGATTCGATAGAAAGGCGAGAACACCGTCGACGAAGAGGATGGTAATGAGCATCCATTCAAGAACGGTGTAGATGATGAATTGAGGAAGAGATCCTAGTTCTTGTTCGACGAATTTCTTGAAAGAACGTTTCGTCATTGTTGCTTGTAAAACAAGAAACAAGAACAAGAAGAAACAGAGGAGTTGAATAAACATATGAGAGTTTACAAAATTTTGGTCAACGGATCAACAAATGAAAAAGATCATCATGATCTCTTTCTTAATCTGTTTTTTGTGATTTGTGTTACTATTTTTGGATTTGACAAAAAAGAGTCTTAAAACAGATTTTGATTAGGCTGTAATTTGAGGAGAGATTATACCCAAAACACAAAGGATAATCATAGATTTTGAATTTGATAAATTTAGAGATAATTTTAAGACAAGAGATTTACAAATTACAACAACAAAAGAACACAAAAAACATAAACTTTCCCGCTTAGACGTGAGGAGAACTTTGTACGTTGACTCTAAAACTAAATACAACGTCCTTACACGACCGAAACAGAAGACATCCCAACACATACATAGTATGAGATGTGTTGTGATTGGTTGATTTATTTAATGAAGATCATGTTCTTTGATTAAAAGATTACTGCATACGTAACATGTAATGTATCTAATCACCACACACTAAATATATAAAACGAATCTTGATTTTGATGGGAAATGAAAAAGGTCCACTATAATGGAACTAACCCAATAAGTTGTGACATTATTGGAATCATTTTAAGATAATGACATTCTACAATATCTTAACCTTGAAAATCAGATATTATTATTTTACTACAACATAACATTAATATAACTTTTGTAAGTTTTGATAGATCCACGCGAATTAAACAAACAATATTACAACAACTTCCAAAATATGATTTTTTTTTATCAAGAACCCTAAAAAAAACTCACATTAGTCTTTATTCACCAAACTCCTCTGTTTTATTAAGTAAAAAAAGGTTTCAAGACCAAACTATACAACAAAGAAAGTAACAAACATTGTCTATTACATGATTCACCTTTTTGAATGTTTCTCTAAGCAACACTAATTGTGTTGAATGTTAAATGCCTTGGCTCATTGAGATTAGATGAAGCTAGTGAGAGGTTTAGAGAGAGTGGTGCTTGAAAGGTTAATACAACATTATCTATAAAATCCAAAGAAGAAACATGTCCATATGTTTGATTCCATGGTCCATTACCACCAAATGTTTGTACCGGTAACTCTTGCATAAGTGGATGTATAGAGAAACTATTGCTTTCTGATGTGTTCTCTTGCATAAGTATATGGTCTTGTTCCATAGGCATGACCTAATAAATAAAAAAAACCAAACAAGATCTATTTGTTATATACTATACGGTTTCACTAACTAACAAACACCATATACACTAAACCTAACCACTTATATCTTGGCTTAATCATTAGAATGGTTAATTAAAGAGGTTTAGAGGTTTTTGCTTAATTATTACCGTATCGGTTGTTATGTCGAAAAGGCTAGATCTTCTACGACGACGTTTAAGATTGTTTCGACGAAGGAAGTATTTTTGAGCATGACTAGCTACTTGTGTAGATGTCCTACTCTTCACATAGCTTTTGGATATACCTTTCCAATCACCTTTGCCTACTTTTTGTAATCCAAGTAAGAATAGCTTGTGCTCTTCCTCACTCCATGGAACTCCTAAAAATCATTTTAAAAAAAACAATAAAATATATAGCCATCTTTTTAAAGATCCAACATCAACACATATAAATTCATGTCCAAATTAATAGATCCATGTAAATATACATACCTCGTTTCCTTTCTCGGGTTGCGGCGAGAGAAGAGATAGGAACAGCTTCATCCGCGGTGGCGTAACCGGAGGAGAGTTTTGTCTTATCTTGTCCATCTCCGCCAATATGTTCATATTGAGACAAGTTGTGTAAACTCACACTCTTTCTCATTGGATCAAGAACAACCCTAACACCGAACAACATAATCTCTCTTCTTACACAGCCGTTTCCGCCGCATGCGACGGTGGATTCAGATGAACTACTACTACTACTACTACTAATAGTACCTTCTGCCATAATATATGCTTAAGGCTTTGTGTGATTTTTATTGGAAGAGAGCAAAAGGCAAATGAAGTGTTTGTGAGTAGATCTATGCTTTGTCTTGTTTAGGGTTTTTATAAGCTAAGACCATCTCTTACCTATTCAGTGGGTCCATGAACAGTTGGTTTAAAATAAAATAAAAAAATAAAAAATAAAAACGGACCAATCATGGGCCGCCACATATGCATGAATAAGAAATATAAGATTCAGATCTTAACTATTTAGGTGGACTCCACATGCTAAGATCCCGTTAAGAAACACCATTGAATTTGCTCTAAAAAGCCACGTGGTTTTGTCTTAAAAAAAGTATTATTTGTAGTTGTTGCTGACTGTATCATGTGACACGTGTTTTGTTTGGATTTGTCTGTTCTTGTTTCTCTTTCTTACCTACCTGTCTCGCTTAACAGTCTCGATATACTTTTTATTTTATTTGGCTGACTAGATTGATTTATTATTAGGTCTCAAGATTAGTTTTTGTTGGTTTTGAAATTATCTTATGCTAAAATAATTTTTTAAAAATGAAATATGCAACTTTTTAACATGGAGTTTTTCATTTTTGTTATTTAACGCATAGAAATGACCATAAAAGAATATTACATCAGTTATAGTATATGACTATATGGTATAGTTATATATCGTACAATCATTTTTATTTTTTGTCAAAATCTTTGGCAATTATTTATGTTAGAAAAATAAGGTTATAAAATGCAACTTGATTTTATAAAAATATAATATAGTCAGCTTCTGAAATGATTCTGTACTCTTATTGTTATAAAATATCTAGTTTACAGCTACATCCTTGTACCTTTTTTTTTATAACTATTAACAACTATATCTTGTCTATCTTTGAGCAGATTTTTAATTAAGACCCTGGAGACAGCTAAATCAAAATTTTAAAACTATTAATAACATTAGTTAAAGTAGTAAATACTTTAGTAGAATGTTAGGATATGATTTTGACAGTAAGCAAAAATGATAACGTATGCATATAAGTTTTGGATAAATGGTTTTGGTAGACAGGAAAGGCACTATCATCGGTTATAAATCAAAGCAACCATGAAGTAGTGTGTCAAGCACTAAAGGCAAAGCTTTTTCTTTCTCCTTTATTTTTCCTATTTTTTTTAATAACAATTTGGATAAGAAGCTTTGTAGTGACTTTCCTCAATCAGAAAACAAACATGAGAAAAATGAATCATACATAACAAGAATCTTGCACAAAAACAAGATTGTCTTTAATGGGTGGAGTTAGTATGTATGAGTCAGATTTGTCATAAGCAAGATATGGAGATAGTGACAGACCATTAAGATGAGATCAAAAAGCAAACACTTTCTTTTGTAACTAAGAGAGAGCTTCAAGATATTACACCAGCATTTAGCTTCATTGTAACCAGAGAGAGAGAGAGAGAGAGAGACTGTTTAAAAAGAAAAACAAATAGATCTATGGCTGCAAAATCATAGGTCTGTCTAACAATTCCATCAAAAAGACATAGTTGGGCTACTTACTTGGACATTTTGTAACATTGCTTCTATAAAACTAAAGATGACTATTTGTCTTCCTCTTATAGCCTCTTCTGTCTATGATAGGCTAACACTACTGCTTGACACCAACACAACATTTTTACCATGGACATGAAGTGCATGTGAATGAGTCTTAAGAACACCATAGGAGCACATGTTTCACAGACCGATCTAGATGGAGGAAGACAAAAGAGGCCTTTGATTGCTGGAAACTGGCCATAATAACTATGCATACCGGTTAAGCTGGGCTTCCTGCTAGTTCTTTTTTCGACTTGGTTCTTCTTTGGGAAGGGTTACCACCGTTATGGTTCGTGTCACTGTTTGTCGAAGCTCTTGTTCCAGAAGCTAATATTGGCGTGTTTGTCAAAGCGACTAGAGTTTTGTTTTGAGACTCTTCTGAAGTTGGTTCTTTCGTGGCCAGTAACTGCTTTAGCTGAGATCTTTGGCACATGATGCGACCTCCATTCCATCCCGTGAAGGAAAACGATGACGAGACATGGTCCTGCAAGAAGGAGAAAGCAGCTTTCGCGATGGGAGATTCTCTTGCAGCAGAGCTTTTCTCCAGTTGCCCCCTTCTGAAGATTTAGAAGAAAAAAAGAGTTACAAAAGCCAAAAGACAAAGCTTGGACTTATCCTGCAATGAGGCTAGCCAGCATCAAAGTACTTACACTGAAATAACAACAGCTAGTTGAGGAAGATCCTCTCCTTTTAAAAGCATATCGTTTATATCATTTAGCCAAACCGATAGTGCCGTGTACATGCCACCCTCTAACATCCTGCAGATCATAGAAAACAAAGAATTAGATTGGCTGGTGCTTAGCCATTTCATACACTTGAATTGAAGCCAGTGTAAGGATCTTAACATACCTATGCACATCTACAGACCAAACAAGTTTGTTTTTCCGGAATAACTCTGGGAAAAGTCCTCGTTTAGTTGCCTCCTTGAGTACCCTTGCAGCTCGCTCTTTCTGGCCCAGCCACCACAAAGCATCCAGAAGTGCATTGTAAAACCTTATTCCCAAACCACATCCTTCTGAGTTTAGTTTGTCTAAGACATATTCCACTATCTGCCAATTTGAGTCATCATCGTAATCTCCCTTTACCATTTGCCCAATAACTTGATGGATATTTGATACTCTATTCGAAAGCATCTCCTCCAGTAGCTCATTGACATCATCCCACCTGAAAAGAAAAGAAAAATGAAACTGTAACTAAACATGACACAGAAGTATTTGTAAAACAATGGTTTGGAAACAAAAAACAAGGCACTAAACCTCTCGGTTTTTCCATAAACAGACAGCATCATACAGTAGCACATGATACTGGGAAGTATATCAGAAGCTTTCATCTCCTCGAACTGCTCCCTACACTCATCAACAAGTCTTGCACAAGAGTACACACTTAAAACAGCCTCGAGCGTCCTTTCGTCAGGATCACATCTCGACTTCTCCATATCTACATATGTTTTCACAGCTTCTTCAAATTTGCCTCCTTGCTTGTAGGCTTCTATTTGTGCATTGAACGTATCTCGGTTCCTTGGAATACCAGAATCCACCAGCCTAGATAAAATCACCTCAGACTCCTTGAACAGTCCTCCCCTTGCAAAAGAATATAACAGAGAGTGGTATGTTTCAACACTTGGATTGCTTCCCATTTCATGCATAGTGTTAAAAGCAACAAGTGCTTCTTCGTATAAAGCAGCCTGCCCAAAAGCTTCAATAACCCCAGTGTACGCCTTGGAACTTGGCACAACATCCTTAGCTGTCATATATTGTAAAATCTTCCTAGCATCTTCGTGGAGTCCTCCTTTCCCACAAGCAAAAATTATACCTTCATAAGTCTCCATGTCAGGTTCAATATTCTCCTCCACCATGTCATGGAACAAAGTCACAACCTCCTTGAAATACCCACCTTCTCCAAAAACCTCTATCAGAATGTTGTACGTAGCAGCATCGGGATCCGTATTGCTAGATTTCATCTCAAGGAAAAGCTGACGAACATCATCGTACCTCCCACTCTGTCCAAACAAATTCAACAAAACACTATATGTACTCGCGTTGGGCGTACACCCTGCAGCTTGCATCTGATGGAAGACACCCATTGCCTCCTTAATAGATCCAGATTTCGCATACGCCTCTAACAACACGTTATAAGAAGTGATATCCGGCAAGCTACCTCCACTAGCCATCTCATTCAAGAGATCGCACACTTTCTCTAACCGTCCTAACTTCCCAAACGTCTCAACAAGGTGACTATAAGTAGTCAAATCCGGAACTATCCCACCATCATTCATAGTCCTAAAAACCATCTCAGCCTCATCACCTAAACCCCTAATGGCACAAGCACTAAGCAACGTGTTATAAGTCACTAAATCGGGTTGTATCCCTTCGTGTCTCATCTCAGCAAACAAACCCAACAAGCCTTCCCAATCTAAATCACCTCTAGCACAAGCATTGATCACTGTGTTGTAAGTCAATATACTAGGAGATGTCTTCTCACACTTCATCCTATCAAGTAGCTCAAGGGAAGTCTCGTACTTTCCGTTCCGACCATAAGCATTGATCAAAGCAGTGTAAGAAAAGACACTCCTTGACACACCTTGGCTTGGCATCTCATCGAATATCTCAAGGCATTTCTCAAGCAAACCTTCTCTGCCTAAAAGAGAGATCATTATAGTGTAGATATGCTCATTGGGTTTACACCAAATCTGCCTTTGCATATACTTAAAGAGACGTAGAGATCTCTGCCAATCTCCACGGCCAGCGAATTCTTTGAACACTAGAGAGAAATCGTTGAGAGAAAGCTTGTTTTTGAATATGTCTAAGCACCTCGCGATGCTGCCACGTGGAGGAAGGCTGCTTAGCTTGTTGATTAGAGATTCCACGTCGTAGCTGTATTTGCCTTTCTCCACGGAGACTGATGGGTTTCCCAAGACGAGATCTTTCGTCTTCGCTTTGATTCTCCACGCGACGGCGGGAGATGGGTTTTTCGCGGCGGAGAGGAATCGGAGACGGTTTCCGTCGGCGAATCTACGGTTTCCGATGAAGCTTGTGTTTTGGATTAGGAACGAGAGGTGGTGTGAGTTTGGATTCGGAATCGCGAGGTTCATTTTTCGTGATTTAAGTAGAGTTTCACATATAAGATTTAACAGAGAAAGATTTTCTCGGGAAAACAGAGTAAAGTTTCAGTCAACTTCTAGAGAGAAGATTGTCTCAGAGAAGAAGAAGAAGATGAAGAACTTGGAGGAAGACACGTGGATTCTTATTGTGGATAACAGCCGCGAAGAACTAACCGGTTTACATAAACCGGTTTGGATCGGTTGAATCAAAACCCGGTTCGAATTAATTTTTGCGCTTAAACATCCTTTTAAGCTCTGTTTTAATTTAGTAGATCACTTCTCTGATTTGTAATTACATTTCTTACATGTAAGAAGATAGCAAACAAAAAATAACAAAAATACCATCCATGTTTTGATAACTTTTGGCTGATAATTTGTAGGATATAGCAAGAAACAGTGTCTTGAAACTGCCAAATAACACAAATGCTTTATTACCAAAGATGATAGAAACTAATACAAAGTTTGTAAACTTTCCAATGTAAGTAAATGATTCATGTGGATTTTCTGTGATTCTTTCTTCAGTAAACTTTTGAATCAAAAGGAGATGGTATCATCATCAAGGGTTGTTTTATTTCTTTACTTATAAGATGATTTCATCTTGAACACTCATGTTAAGTGTCTTGTTTGGTAGAACAATACTACTTGTCACCACAACCTCGTCTTCCACTGCAACAGAGTCTCCTGAAACCATTCATGTCTCATGTTAGTTTTCTGTCTATAAAGAGAAGAAAGGAGAGGAAGTGAGAGTTAAAAAACAGTTTTACCGAGGATTGTAACACCGAGTTTCGAGTTGTAGACTCCTTCAGCCTGTGATCAACAAAGAGTAACTTCAGGTTCATATGATTGTATAAGGATAGTAAACAGAAACATGTCATGGTCCAGACTAAGAAGAATGAGTCAAGACTCTTTAGTACATTAAGAGATGAGAAATAAGAGGGTAACTTTCCTGGACACGGGACCATCTCCCGATAGATGATTTCCATCCAACGATTGCGTTTGTCACCACTGCATTCTCCTGCGAAAACAGTCACCGAAGAGTCAAACCTCAAGAAAACTTAGCCTATCTTTGATAATAAGAAGACATACCATGATCTCAACGTCGTCTAGGATGATACAGCTGATAAGCCTGACACCAGGTCCAACACGAGCATTTGCAGAGATTGAAACGTTAGGACCAATCTGTGTCAATAGACGAAAAGGATGCTTAGAAGTGGCATAAGGAGAAGTTGATTCAACAAGGGAAATAAACCAGGGATACCTTTGCTGTTGGGTGCACTTTTGCGGAAGGATGTACGTAGACATCACCAATCACTATAGCACTCTTTGTTCCGTCACCACAAGCCAACACTTCGGGAGAGGTTGACCGGAATTGGGAAAGATAGAGTCCCGAACACCTCAATGACATTCTGTGCAAAAAGTCAACTCATAAGTAAGAGACATAAACATACACCATGTTGTCTTCTTGCAGAAAACACACAAGGCAAAGAAAAGCATACCCAGGAGATTTGATTTGCTCCCAAAAGTCCATAGTCTCATAAGTATACAACTGTTTCTTTCCAGCTAAAGGTGAAAGGATGTCTTGATCTAGTCTTACAAAATCTGTCGGGATCCTGTTTGAAAGGAAGTTCAAAACAATGGGATCTTAAGCAGATGATTCAAAAGGCTTTTCGGTTATGGACAAAGAGAAAATCAGCAAACCTTGTCGCCGGTTGAAGAGCTTCGACGCTTGAAACACGTCTAAGAGTTGCTACAAGCAAAAGGAAACAAAACCACAAATGAGAGTTTACCGAAGATGGAAGCTACGAGAAGGAAACACGATAGGCGATACTATGTTTCAAGAGCTTTGCTACTGCTTTTACCTGTATCTTTCCTTTGAGAGGAGACATCTCTTATGGCAGTAAAAATTTCAGGGGTAAATACATAAACGCCGCAGTTAATACGGTCACTGACCTGTATTTTCCAAGATAGAGGATTAAAATCAACGTTGAAGATGCTAAAGATTTGAGTCATTTCAGTGATATATGTACATACAAAAGTTTCGGGTTTCTCGGTGTAATGAAGCAGTTCATTAGTAACTGGATCTGCAACCAATTCTCCAAATTGGCTAGCTGATTCAGGAGAGACCTAAAAAACAAAACATAGTCGTGTCACATAAATTTGATAAATTCACAAGAAACAAAAAAAAAGACTATATCATATCTTCATATATGCTCAATCACAAACCTTGATCACAAGAAGAGTTCCAATTCCACCATATCCCCGGTGAGCCTCTGTGGAATAAAAGTATCAAGAGTAAGAATGATGATGAGTCCACACAAGAGAATGAGACTAAAAAGTAAAGATACCGAGCATTTGCGGCAAAGGGAAACTGCAGCAGACATCACAGTTAAGCAGGAAGATATGAGACTGCAATGAAAATAGACACGAGAACTCGAATGTTAGACGAAACACTTAAGTTCATAAACAGTTTGTGCAGAAGAATGATTCAATATAATTAAGGTCTTTGGAGACTAACCGGGTTATCTTCCATGATTAGATTTCTAAAGTGATACAGCCCACCTGCTGAACCATGTGGTTTGTCTTCTCGCAGATATCTAAAGACGCGAAAAAACCAAAGAAAACAAATCAAAGCTACATAATTTGAGCCACTGGATACATAAGATGCAAAAGAAGAGAGTTTTATATAAACCTGACAGGAACTTTGAGTTCATTAGAAATTGCAGAGACATAAAGTGCAAACTCCCTTTCCTCATAGAAACCAACAAGATATATCTGTGCTAAATTCGGAATCTACATACAATTAAAAAGTACTTATATCATCATTATCATGAGCATTATGTTCTCTATGAATCTTGGAAAGTGAAGCTTAATAACCTTTTTACAAGCTGAGATTGGATGATGAACCATTGGTTGTCCCGCTATAGGAAACAGAGGCTTTGGTATATTCAGAGACAATGGTCGGAATCTAGTACCTGTGGTTGATCCCAAATATTCCAACAGAATCAGAAACCATGGAATCATTCAGACCAGAACTGTCCTAATGCGTTCACAACACACAAATCTAAAATGGATTCGTTTTTTTCAGATCAAATGAATCTGAAAGGACACAAAAGCAAAAGAGGTTTAACCTTTGGTCGGACCACCGACCATGATCACAGCCACAACTTTCTCTTCCATTGAGCTCACCATTTCTTCAAAATCCCAAAAAAAAGCTCAGATCTTTAAATAGACACAGACAGACAAACACAGAATTGCCACTGTTGGGTCACACTAATCAGAGTTTAGAGCAAGAAAGATGGAGTCTTTAAGGGAAGATCTCGTAGATGAAATTGTTACAAAAGACAAAGGTGAAGTTTTTTTGAGAAGATCTGATTCTAAAGTGTGACGCTAGTAAGTTTTGAGATCTAAAGAAGATGTATTGGTGTTAATGGTGATGGGTCCTAGTCACATTCAACATTCACCTCTTTGCTTTAAAAGGATAAGCGCGAGAAAACCCACACACACATCTCTCTTCTTTATCTTCTTTTTCAGATTTGTTTATACAATTTGCTCATATTTATTTATGGAATAATATCCATTTGCTCATAAAAGTAAAACACTTTTCTAAGCAAATACTATTGTCTATAGTATAATCTGACTTTTTAGTTAAATGCCATGTGAGTTTTAAACTTTGATGTGACTTGAAGGTGACATAAAAATTGTGCATGTTCTTGTTAATACCACACCACATCCCTAAATTGATGCCTCAAAGATATATCCTTTAAGAACTTTATTCATTGTCTTTACTATAACTCAAAAAGGTTTAACAAATAGAGTTAAAAAGACCAAACTTGACAGATAGAGAACAGACAGTAATTGATGTAATATATAGTCTTTCATTACTCAGACGGAGGCTTGTACCATCCCCAGGGTTCCTTTGAAGTGTATAGAGTCACTTGCTTCACACTCAAGTAGTTATCAAGTCCCCTGAGAAAACACACATAAGAAACAAGCCAAAACCAAGTCTTGGTCAGTACAAGACATCAAGATCTTAAGCCTTGGATACTAGGCAGAAGAGAAACAAAAAAAAGTGTACCATTCTCCTAGTTCACGGCCAAATCCACTGCGTTTGACTCCACCCCATGGAGCTTGAGTAAAGCAAGGCTGTGAGCAGTTAACCCAGACAATCCCGGCCTCAAAGGCCTAACAAAGCAGAACCGATTAACGAGTTGTGTTATAAGATAGTGTTTGTTATTTCATATGCTAGCATATACGGAATCTGAATGGTTCAAGAAACAGGCACAAACCTGGCTAACACGGTCACATCTTTCCGGATCATTAGATATCACTGCAGCTCCTAATCCGTAACTGTCGTTTGTCAATGATTTTCAGTCACATGAGATCTTAATTAAGGAAGAAGATTAAACACTGATGCCACGGAGGAAATGATTTGATCAGAGAAACGTTTATCTTACTGAGTGTCATTTGCTATCTCAATTGCCTCATCCTCACTGGCAAATGTTTTCACGCAAAGAACAGGACCGAAAACTTCTTCTCTCCAGATTTGCATTGAAGTGGTTACATCAGTTATGATGGTTGGTTCAATGAAGAAGCCCTTTTGCAGATGCTGTCAAACATATACATGTGATGTAAAAGGCGATTTTCATGTTGATGAAGAAACTGAATCAAGGATAAGTATGCAAGGGGGGTATAATACCTTAGGTCGGGAACCACCATGTAAGATCGTCGCACCTTCACTCTTAGCCGTTGAGATAAACTTCAATATTTTCTCGTACTGTAATATTCATATTTTAAAGCTCATTCAGATTATATGATCACAGATGTTGAAGTACATCTAAAAAATAAGAACCGGTCAAGCCTAATGACAAAATGATTGGTCGATGACAAATATAGAAAGACAGAACAAACGTCGACTTGAATTTTACCTGTCCTTGGCTGACGATAGGACCAAGCCTGCATCCTTTTTCCATTGGGTCTGAAATTTGAATGTTCTTGCTCCATTTTACAAGCTTTTCTGTGAATTCAGTTGCGATGCTTTCCTAAGATAATTCAGAAAATATAACATTAAAACGTCAAATAATGTTTTCCATATAACTTAGAAATGGATATGTAATTGTATTGTATCCAGCAGTGACTTATCCATGTTGGCATCATTGCCGTTGGAAATTTTACGTCTAGGATAATAAATATTAGCGTATGTAATATGAGAAGTTCAGGTTCAGCATAAAAGCAATCAAAAATTTAACTTGATTGGCACTTACATGAACAAGAAGGCGGGAAGTTGCACTGCAGATCTGACCATTTGTCCAGAAGCAACCAAAGAGAGCCCATTCAGCAGCTATTCAGATCATATTCAGATGTCAAGACATAGAAATAGGTTATAAAATCTTTAATATATCATAAGAAGAAAGTCATCCAACAAAGCGAAGATTTTATGACAGTCACCTTTATCAAGATCAACGTCTTCAAATACAATGAGAGAGCTTTTGCCCCCAAGTTCCATAGAAACAGGCTACAACATGGCAATGAGTGCGTGTCATTGCGACTATTTTGATGAATCAAAAACAGGAGAACAGATACATATAGAAGAATTTTTGGAAATTTGAATTACCTTCACCAACTGAGCAGCTGCTGTCATGACCTTGCTTCCCGTGGCAAAACTTCCAGTAAATGCAATCTGCCAAGAAACCGCAACTTTTTCATTTTAGCATCTAAGAATGATGGTGTAGTCAGTAGCCTTTTTCAGTTACTTGTATCGGGAATTATCTTTAACATATTTATTCAAAAACCCAATGTACCTTGTCAACACCGGGATGTGATGCCAAAGAAGCACCAGCTTCTGAACCTAATCCAGTCAAAACGTTGAAGACACCATGAGGAAGACCAACTTCTTGACAAATATCAGCAAGCTCCAAACAAGTCCTGGAGTCAAAACAAAGACACAATGAAACCTCCAAGAATGGCCAACGCAGAAGCATAAGCTACGTAAACAACAAATCTGATCTTACACAGATGCAAGCTCTGATGGCTTAAGAATCGCGGTGCACCCTGCAGCAAGTGAAGGAGCCACTTTCCAAACAGCCATCAGAAGTGGGTAGTTCCTTCAAACATCAAACCAAGTATTAGCTGCCATAAACATTCTAACAAGCTAGTCCCAAAATGATAGAGGAAAAACCGTCGTTCGTCGTCGACGACGGAATCAATGAATCTACGATGAGATCCGTAGAATTTTGTATTTGAATTTTGAGAGAGAAAACTAAAGAAATCTAAAGAGAAACTAAAGATTATTATCAAATCATATTTTTTCATAATTCCTCTCTTTACATCTCAAGTATATATATATATGAAATGCAAGTAAAATATCTCTTCCTTTATTATCTTTGACACGTCACCAACTCTGCCAACTATACCCTCTATTTTCACATATACCACCATATTATTCCTGTAACAAATCTTCCTTTTTCGAAAAACCTTGACCACAAGGTTTAATAAGAACATCATTTCATGAACATCTACTAACTATTAGGGATAAATGTCCCACATCGGAAACACAAAGGGTTAAACACTAATATATAAAGGATATGAGCCTCTCCACTTATCGCCAATTGGTTTTAAGTTGGAAGCCCATAATCCTAACATGGTATCAGAGCCCGATCCGATCTTAGGCCTGACCCGACTGGTCCGCCTCTCTTGCCCAAACTACCCGAGATTAATGGTTAACGAGACCCATTATCTCGAGGGGGCGTATTAGGGATAAATGTCCCACATCGGAAACACAAAGGGTTAAACACTAATATATAAAGGATATGAGCCTCTCCACTTATCGCCAATTGGTTTTAAGTTGGAAGCCCATAATCCTAACACTAACCATTGTCTCATGGTGTTGAGTAGTCTTATGTGGAAAAGCCTCAAATAACTGAGAGAAGCTTCGACTTGAAAACGTTATGATCTTCTTGTGGCTTTGGAAGCGACCCAAACCGGAATCTCAAATACATTGTTCTATGTTGTGATATCATAAGAAGAGAATCTCCAATGACAAAAACCATGTCCTCTTTTCTTTTATCAGCTTGCTCCTTATACCGAAGCAACAAGATCTTGAACTTGAAGATCCATTTGTGTCTCTCTTGACATTGAACGCCATAAAGAGTAAACCGTGTTAAGCTACTTTCAACAAGTCTCAACCCCATTGTACAAAGCCTAATCATCTCAACCTCAAGTGAATGTTGCTTCCTCGTAGTGAAGTTTCGAACATGATTCTTATTACGCCACTTATGTCTTAAATGAAACCTCATATCATCGTTGAATTGATATGCTAAGTCACCAACTTGTTGTCTCATATTGGCTCTGCTTAACAAACTAGATGTATGAAAGTGCTCACCCAAATGCATCATTTCCAAATCTTCTCCTAGCTTGTATCTCTTAAGAGTCATTTCATCAAACACCTCATGTGCATTATGATAGACATCGACACTTTCTCCTTTCTGATACAAGTCACTCATCTTCACATCATCCAAAATGAAAACACTCTGAATCGATGTATTCTCCATCTGCACTTCGATGTCCTGAATCGTTGTCTGCGTTTCTGCTTGCATTGATGGAGTTACAAAGCTAGATTCATCATCGTCTGATACTATCTTCTCAGAAAATCCAGCAACAGTAAGATTCATAACTGAATCCTTTGACACCTCCAGACTTTCTCCTTCGTGAATCTGTAATGTATCTTCTTCAGATTCTGGTTTTGAAAACTCTTCGCGTACATAAACATCTTTTGGTTCCATCTTCATCGCGTTTTGTTCGTGAACAGGAGCAATTGATGAGAACGATATGCTTCTCCATGTAAACAGCGATTGAGAAATCCACAACTTATCGTCAACGGTCAGATACGCCGATGACTTCCACTGAATCTGTTTTAGTTTGGTGCAATCGCAAAACGCTTTTACAGAAACATCAAGAGACGGTTTCGCAGCGATGATCGCATCCAAAACTTTCCACAGATCTTCGATTCTCGATCTCCATATGTCTTCATCGTCATAAAACGCCATTGATCCCCAACTATCGCGCGGCTTATCTCCGGTGAGATCCTTGCCGTGAAACAAAGTTTGAAGCTGATCGAAGTAGTTCTGCAACCTCCGTTCGTTTTCCGCCATGATTCCGAGGACGTGTGGCTTTGATAGAGAAAGATCACGACTAGAATCTCCGGTGAGATTCATGAATCGCGATTGCAAACTCTCCGTCATGATTCCGAGAACACGAGAGAGCTCTGATACCTTTGATAGAGGAAAAACCGTCGTTCGTCGTCGACGACGGAATCAATGAATCTACGATGAGATCCGTAGAATTTTGTATTTGAATTTTGAGAGAGAAAACTAAAGAAATCTAAAGAGAAACTAAAGATTATTATCAAATCATATTTTTCATAATTCCTCTCTTTACATCTCAAGTATATATATATGAAATGCAAGTAAAATATCTCTTCCTTTATTATCTTTGACACGTCACCAACTCTGCCAACTATACCCTCTATTTTCACATATACCACCATATTATTCCTGTAACACAAAAACGAAACTACTAACAAATTACCATGGCGTAATAAGTCCCACAACTCCAATAGGTTGCTTGAGAACATAACTCTTAAAAGTCTCCATAGGAAGCGAGACGGGTGCTTTCTGCTTAGCATCTAATCCTTCAGCAAGGTCAGCATAATATTCAAAACATCCAGCCACATCCTCCTACAAAAACATCAAAAAAACAAGCACACATTAACATCAAAACCCTACAAAAAAAGAAAGAAAGATAAACACTTTCATCAAAAAGGAAGTAGCAACAAAGTACCATATCCCAGACAGTTTCATCTAATGGTTTACCACAATCAGCCGATTCAAGCTCTGCTAAGCGTGCCTGTCTCTCCGTTACCTAAAAGCAAATCACATCTAAAACCCATCAAAGCTCTCTGATTTATATCTCAAACATCACAACATCAAAGATAATACCTTAGCAGCAATAGCTCTTAAGTAGTTAGCACGAACAGCTCCTGATGCTTTAGACCAATCTTTACCTTTGTTCCTCGAAAAAGCTACTCGAGCGGCTTTAACAGCAACATCCACATCCTCTGCTGTAGCAGCAGGGATATCACCTTAACAACACACACACACACAAAGATCGTTAAAAATCAAAAGGGTCATGACCAGATTTAGAAGATACCCAAATAGAGACATCACAAAATCGAAAGGAGAAGATTATCTTGGGATCTAATTTTGAAGAAAAAAGGGTTTTTGAAAAGTGGGTTTTTTTTACCGATGATATCTTCTGTGGTGGGATTAACGATAGGGATACGTTTCTTCAAGATGGGTTCTCTCCATTCGCCGTCGATGAATAGATTGCGACTAGGAATCGAAATCGGAGTCGCCATTGTTCTTCACTGTTTACCTGAATCTACACTTTCTCTCTCTCTCGTTCTGTGAAGAAGGAGACTCGAAGCTGGGCTTAAATGGTTGGTTGGTACACGCGAAGAGACTGATACGCTTCTTCTCTCTTTTGGTGACACCTAAAGTTTTGGCCTTTTTGGGTTCACTTCACAAAGTTTCTTTTTCTTTAATAGATCTGAAATTGTTGCATCAACACTCCACTACATTAAAAAGATAATATATAACTAAACGCCGTTAACTTAAAAAAATTAAAAATAACTTTGATTAATTTTTTAAAAAATTGGTTTAAAACGCAATCAAAAATTGGAGTAGATTAGTCAAATAGTTAGTTCATGAATTATTGTATTTTTTGAAAAAAGTCTCGAATCAAAATAGAGTTTAGTTCTCCCAGCTTTGGCCCATTCGGTACCCCAAGAATCACTGTTCCTGACTCAGTCTTTGAGCAAGGAGCAGAGCTCCATAAAGACTTCTTGTTTGGAATCTTTACGGGTAAAACCCCTTCTTTTGGCCACATTCAAGCAGTGCTTACCCAAATCTGGGGTAAAGGCAATAAGTTGCAAATCCACCTAAGACCTGAAACAAGATTCATGTTAGTCTGTGTTCCAAATGACTTCATAAGACGAAAGATTGTAGAGCAAGAAATATGGCATATTGGAAATTCAATGTTTTATGTTGCTCAGTGGTCAACTAATTTGTCTATTAGTCCCCCCACTTTCAACTCCATCCCGTTGTGGGCCCACATAACTGGTATCCCTTTTGATCTCTACCACAAAGTTGGTCTCAGTCATGTAGCCGGATTACTTGGCTTGCCGGTAGAGGTTGATGAGTTCACTAGAAGAATGGTTAATCTCGACGTTGCTCACCTGAAAATTAAAGCAGATTGTACGAAACCTCTTCCTAAGACTGCAGAAATTTTAAGAGAAAGTGGTGAGGTGATCCCAATCTCAGTGACTTACCCTTGGGTGCCACCTACCTGCCCATGTTGCTCTCAGTTAGGCCATCTCCAAGTTTTTTGTCCTAATACTTCTTGGGCCCCGAAAAGTAATGTGGTTCCTCCAGTTACAGTCATCCCCCCGGTCTCCTCTGTTTCTCGCCAGGCAAGTAATCCTCATCAAACGTCTTGTCAAAGCCCTCACTCGTCTTCAAGAAAGGAAGTTGATAGAATGTTTGTGGCTTCTCATGTCTTGGGTATGCCAATTGGAATTGGCACGCTGGGTGTCACTACTCAAGTTTCTGTCTCCAACTCTCGTAGTCCTACAGCTTTTTCCCCTCGTAGTCCTACAGCTTCTTCCCCTCTGGGACTGGTCTTCTCTGCTTTGGGTACCTCTAATCCGCCTGGTTCTGAAGTTACCCATCTGTTGGGACTACCTGCTCCGCCGAAATCAAGGGTCGATTCCTACAGAGTCACAAAAAGGAAAGCTAGTGGTTCAGTTAATAAGCTTCCTCCTAGACAAATTTATTCTCCCAACCCATTCTCTTGCCTATCTAGTGATTCTTCATCCCTCCCACCTTCCTCCTCTCCCTTCCTAGATCCCATTACCATCTCAAATTTCCTACACACAAACCCCCAAAACAATAAACTAATTCCTCCTGAGCCTAACCCTCCCTCTTCTATCCCAGACCCTAACTTTTGTCCCCTCCCTTCCTCAGAACTTACCTCTCAAAGCCTTATTATTTCTCCATCTATTTCACCTTTGGACACTACTACCCTGTTAGCGGGTTCTTCCCTTCTTGGGAAGAAATCTTGTTAACTTTTATGTCGCTAAACCTATTTTTTTGGAATGTCAGAGGTCTAAATGAAGATACTAAACATGATGATCTTAGATCCTGGCTTGTAAATACGGAGATTTTATTAGGAGCTTTCTTAGAAACCCACATTAAAGAACCTAACTTGAACCTTGTGATGACCCAAGTCTGCCCGTCTTGGTCTTTTGTCTCTAATCATTCTGAGGATGAAGATGGAAGGATAGTCATAATCTGGAAATACCCTATGTCTGTATCAGTTATCCAAAAATCAAAGCAGATGATAACTTGTAAGATTACTTGCCCAGGTGTTGACTCTTTTTACTACTCAGCCATCTATGCTTCAAATACAAGGGACAAAAGAAATGAACTTTGGCTGGAACTAATCAACTTGCAAAGCTCTTCAATTGGTGCTAATGTTCCTTGGATTGTTGGGGGAGATTTCAATGAAATATTTCATCCTCATGAGCATTCGCATCCTGCAAGTGGCAATTATACTCCTCCAATGATTGAATTCAAATCCTGTGTTGATCAAATGGAACTTAGAGACCTTCGATTCCATGGTACAAGATTTACGTGGTCCAACAAACAGCCTGAAAGCCCCATTGCTAAGAAGTTGGATAAAGTCTTGATAAATGAGCATTGGCTAAACTCTTTCCCCAATAGTCTTGCTTGTTTCTCCCCCCATAGAATCTCTGACCACACCTCCTGTTACATCTCCCTTGCTTGTTCCCTCCCATCTGCTGGCACAAAACCCTTCAAGTTCTAAAATTACCTAACCTCCCATCCAGATTTTCTCCCAACAGTTAGCATGGCCTGGAATCACACAAAAACCTTGAATCATTCCCTTTTCACTTTGAATGATAAGATGAAGGATTTGAAAAGAGCTTTAAAAACACTAAACAGAGAAAACTATTCAAACATTCAAAAGAGGGTTTGTGAGGCTAATAGTTTGTTAAATTGTGTGCAGGTACAAGCTCTCAATCAACCAAATTCACTAACTTTTCAGGAGGAAATGACCTTTCAAGATAAGCTCAACATGCTCAAGGATATAGAGGAGGCTTACTTTAAGCAAAAGTCAAGAATAAATTGGTTGAAGACTGGTGACCAGAATACTCCCTATTTTCATAAAGTTTGCAAAGAGAGAAATGCCTATAACTCTATCCATACCTTAGCAGCAGTTGATGGCAGAGTAGCCACGTCACCAGAGGACATAGGAGGGATTGCAGTCCAATACTTCACAAGTATTTTAGGACCATCTCCCCTACCTCAATCCACTAACTTACACCAACAGTTGCAACCATCCTCTTTCAATTGCTCTCAGGCTGAGTGTGCATCACTATCAATGATACCGTCTGCACAATTAATAGAAAGAACAATCAGGAAACTGAATCAGAACAAGAGCACAGGTCCGGATGGCCTTACTTCGGGGTTTTTTAAGGCGGCTTGGCCTGTTCTAGGACGAGAGCTTGTAAACTCTATAAGAAAATTCTTTCTATCACCAGTTCTTCCTTTAGGAACCAACTCTACAATTCTTACTCTTGTCCCTAAGTTTCCAGGAGCAACTATTATCAAAGACTACAGGCCAATCTCTTGTTGCAACACTACCTACAAGGCTATTTCTAAAATTCTAGTTGCAAGACTGAAGCCTATTCTACCAAGATTCATACTTCCTAATCAGACGACATTCATTAAAGGCAGACTTCTACTAGAAAATTGCCTTCTAGCCTCGGAGTTGGTACAAGGGTATCATAAAAACAAAGGACCAAAAAGAGTAACTTTGAAGATTGATATAGCAAAAGCATTTGATTCTGTTAGTTGGTCATTCATAGTGAACTTTTTGAGATCCCTAAGATTTCCTGAGGAGTACATCAATTGGATCTACAAGTGTATCTCTACTCCTACCTACTCTGTTGGCATCAATGGAAGGCTTCACGGGTTCTTTAAAGGGACAAGGGGACTAAGGCAAGGAGATCCTCTATCTCCCTACCTGTTTGGCATTGTCATGAATGTACTATCTAAAAAATTAGATGAGGCTGCAGCAGCTAGAAGAATCAATTACCATCCTAGATGTATGGACTCGAAGCTTACACACCTTTGTTTTGCTGATGATGTCCTCATTTTCTCTGATGGCTCACCATCATCAATGAGGGGAATTCAGAACGTGTTGGAGGAGTTTAAAACCATCTCGGGGTTGGCCATTAGCCCTGAAAAGTCGTGTTTCTTCTCGAGTGGTCTATCAGCTGCTGAAGTTGAAGATTTAATCTCCTCAACAGGATTCAAGCATGGTCACCTCCCCATCAGGTACCTCGGCCTCCCTCTATGTACCAAAAAGTTGACTGCCCTGAATTGTGAACCGTTGTTGCAATCAATAAGGAAAAAGATTACTTCATGGACAGTAAAATACCTCTCATTTGCAGGTAGACTTCTTCTAATAAATACGGTGATAGGTGGCATTACTAATTTCTGGTCTAGTGCATTTGTCCTCCCTAAGAAAGTCATCAATCTAATTACTTCAATGACAAGTGCATACCTTTGGAAAGGTTCGATAGAGGCCACACATGGTGCCAGAGTGGCTTGGGATACGGTGACTACACCAAAGGAAGAGGGAGGTCTTGGGGTCAAGAACTTAGGAATCTGGAACAAAACATGCACATTAAAACTGTTGTGGTTAGTGTTCTTTAGAACAGAATCAGTCTGGGTCCAATGGATTCATCAAAATGTGATCAAAGATGAAACCTTTTGGGTCATGAAGCAAAAGCAGAGCCACTCCTGGGTGTTTAACCAGTTCATAAAGCTTAAAGGGGATTTTGTTAAATGGATAAGAATTATACCTGGGAAAGAAGGGAACTGTAGGTTCTGGCATGACCCGTGGACGTCTTTTGGTCCCCTCATAGACTACATTGGCCAAGGAGGACCTCGTCAATCAGGTATACCCTTGGATACTAGGTTAAGCTCACTCTGGCACTCTCATTCGTGGGTTCTACCGTCGGCCAGGAACGATAGATTTGAGACCCTCCTCTATCACATGTCAACAATCATTCTTCCGGATTCCCCTGACTATGTAGAATGGCACTTCACCTCTGGAGGCAACACAAACTTCATCCCGACTTTAGTCTATGACCATCTAAGAGCACCAAAACCACGTTGTATCTGGTCCAAGATCATATGGTTCAAGAAGGGGATACCAAAGCACCAAACCCTGACCTGGATGGTGAATTTGAATCGTTGCCGACGAGAGACCGACTTAAGAATTGGGGACTATTATCGGATGATTCTTGCCTCTTATGCCGAAATCATTCCGAGAATCGAGACCATCTATTCTTCAGCTGTGAATTTTCTCTGCATATATGGAGAGCTATAGGTAGGAAGCTTCGATTTCAAACTGCTCAATCAAATTGGGATGGTGTGGCAACTTACCTCATAAACCTTCAATCCTCAAGACCTCTACAATATCTTTCACTATTGGCTTGGCAAGCTGCTATCTACGAGATCTGGATTGAGCGCAACAATCGCCTTCATAGGTCAGTTTCGAAATCCCCAGAAACCATATTCTCTCGCATAGACCGTACTGTTCGTAACCGGATTGCTTCTTGGAGAAAAAACAACAACAGAGCTGGAAGCCAGGCCCTTCAAGCTTGGTTCGCTTTCGACTAAATCGTCGTCTATTTCTACGCTACGGTTCGTCTCTGGTTACAAGTCCTATAATGATGCTCTAAATCACTAAAGGTTCGATGGGTTTATTACTTTAAGGTTCTATTGGGTTCTTAGGTGTGGGCTTTTACTTTCGGTTTAATTATCTAGTTGTGCTTGTAAGCCTTCTTGCTACTTTTAATTTAAATGCAAAACCATTTTCAAAAAAAAAAAAAGTTATATATAAATTAAACTTTAGGTTATAAATGATTTTTAAGATAAATCAACTAAGCCAAATACGAAACATGAATAACATTTTTCAAAATACTGGCATTTGCACAGAAGAATTTTTCACTAACAATTAATCAGTCGCTACGAATTTTTTTGTTTTGTTTAGTTTCTGTTTTTTTAAACAACGTGCCTATTGCTTAAATTATTTCATTATTATCAATCATATAATGGCTTTAAAAAAAAAGACAAGAAGTGAATTAAATCACGTGGAAAACAAGGAAAACACGTCAATTCAACACAGTCTCACTATATCCCCGCGTAATCCAATTAAAATCCACCACGTGTACTTTCTTAACGCGCCAGTCAGCAATATCTTCTTCTTCCTACTTCACTCCCTCATATATAAATCATCACACAGCCGCAATAATCAAATAACAGAAAAAACAAACAAACTGTAACAGAATCATAATTCTAACCAAACCGAACCGAACCGAACCGAACCGGGTTTTGTGACAATGGTGAAGAAAGCGATGATGATGATGAAGAAGAAGAAAGAAGAAGAAGAGGAAGAGAAGATGATGAAGTCGTCGTTGCAATCAAAGTACAGAGGCGTGAGGAAGAGGAAATGGGGAAAATGGGTATCTGAGATTAGGCTTCCCAATAGCAGAGAACGTATCTGGTTAGGCTCTTACGACACTCCGGTAAAGGCGGCGCGTGCTTTCGACGCTGCTCAGTTTTGTCTACGCGGCGGAGACGCCGATTTCAATTTCCCGGATAATCCGCCGGATATCGACGGCGGGAAGTCTTTGTCTCCTCCGGAGATTCGAGAAGCTGCCGCGAGATTCGCTAATTACGAGGATGGATCGGGTTTATCCGGATCCGAGATCCGACCCGATTCTCCTTCTTCTTCTTCTTCTTCCTCTGTTTCTGAAGTGGTTACGACGTCGGAGACGACGACGGTGGGTTGTGATTGGTCGTTCTTAGATAGGATTCCGATGGATTTCGGGATGTTTGATGAATTCTCCGGCGATGGATTCTCGGAGATTTTGACTGTTGAAGATTATTACGGTGAAGAGAATTTTGATGGATCTTTGTTTCTTTGGGATTTTTAAACTTTTATTAATTTAGGATCATGTTGTTAATCTAAAGATTTTTGTTTAAAGGAGCTCCAATTATTTTATTTAATTTGTTATTGATTGTAAAGTTGGAATAAATTACAGAAATTTACGTATCTAATGCGACTTTAATTTATATTCTGGAAGAATATCTTCCACATTCGGCAAAAAGATTATAGTTGGGCCTATTAAATATTTTGTTCAGTCCATTTTTTTTTATCAGAAATGATTTGTCACATTTTTAAAGATTGTATTGATTAACAAACAAAAATGAAAAGACTACAAAAGATTCAAATCATTAAGAGACAGATTTTTTTGTTCATGACAAATTCAAACTCTTTTGTTCCTATCCAAATTCTCCTACCACATCAGAGAGATCTTTTGGTCCTAAGAAACTTACCTTAGCTTTTAGGTAAGCTTAACAAACTGTGCTGTTTCCCGCAACAACATAACATGGGAAGTTCTTGTAAACACTGCAACACATAACACATTCATATATCATAAATCATCTAAAGCAAATATCATATCATTTAACCGCATTTATGGACCGTTAAGAACAAACTTTAACTTTATATACTTCAAAAGATTCTGATGATGCAAATTGATGCGATATGGATGTAAGTGGGGGGTACCTTACAGCAAGTTATACAACCAGGTTTAGGAGTAGAAGCAACGACTTTTTGAATTTTACTTGTAAGGAGCAAAAATGATGCTGGAGTTATGGCCACCAAACCCGAAAGAATTTGACAAGGCTGCTTTAATGTTCAATCTCTCTTTCTTAGGCCCTACCAGCAATCCTGTATCCTGCTCCATTTACATATTAAGTTAGTGTTATTAAATACCTCGCCGACAGTTTTTTTAATGGACATTGAATGGTGTTTGCGAGTATACTAGTATCGAACTACGATCAGCTTGGACAGAAAAAATGTGAAAAAATAACTAATGTACCACTCCATTGTCTGGATTCTCTAGGTTGATATTTGGATGAACCCATCCTGTCCTTATTGCCTGAATAATGAGAAACAGGCAATAGTGTGAAGATTGCTAACAGTTTCGCTTTATTATAAAAATTGGTTTAAACAGCATTCCCTTCCTTGTAGGTACACTGAAGTCTCTAATAATAAATGTTACCTGTATGGTTGCGACAGCTTCTACGGCCCCAGCAGCTCCCAGCAAGTGTCCAATCATAGATTTTGTGGAATTTACCTTAAGCTGCAACACCGTGAGAGGGCAAGTTAGGGCAGTACTTTAGTACATGTTGGGGACTTGGAATATCTCTCAATATACTAAATTTAAGGAGGACAGAAAAAGAGAAGCTACCTCAGGATTTTGGCCAAAACAGTGAGCAAGGGCTTGGTACTCCTTAAGGTCTCCAGCTGGTGTTGAGGTCGCATGCGCATTTATATAATTTATATGTTCCTTTGAAATACCGGCATCAGCTAATGCTCTTTCGATACAAAGAATGACACCAGCCCCTGTGGATGTAACACAGGATAATGACGATAACATTATCAACAAAAGAGATTTAAAACTTGGAGTTGATTAGCAAACTAATGTGAAACAGGGGAAAATTAAACTACCATCAGGGTGAGGCTCGGTCATGTGGTAGGCATCACAAGTGAAACTCCCACCAAGGAACTCTGCATAGATAGTTGCTCCCCTTTTCTGAAAAAATGCAGAATACATATGTTCTCAGAATTTTTTCCATAGGAAATATAAAAAAATGAACTTTAGCTCCCTCTCGGACTCTCCCATCAAGAAATGAACTCATTGAGTTATATACCTTAGCATGCTCAAGTTCTTCCAAAAGCAGAACACCAGCTCCCTCTCCCATCACGAAACCATCTCGATTCTGTAATGCAATCAAGATTAAGTTTACAAGAAAAGAATTATGTTAAAACATAATAGTATAATACACTGATTATAACATGAAAGAAACCCTTGGAAGAGTTTTAAAATATGCCAGAAGAAAAATGGAAGAGAGGACAAACTTACGCTATCCCAAGGACGTGAAGCTTTTGCAGGATCATTATTTCTTTGTGAAAGAGCCCGACATGCAACAAAACCTCCCAATCCTGCAATATTACACGTACGATAAGATTCATGAAGCTTAGAGTCCAAGAACACAGCGAACAAAGTAATATAGTAGATCGAGTTCGCACCTATTGGAATAATAACTGAATCTGAGCCACCACAGAGCATTACATCCTGAAAGGTTTAGTAGAAAGACAGACAAAGTCTAATAAAGTAGAACCAGGAAAAGTCTACCAAACAGTTGAACTTTAAAGGTAGTGGTGGTGGAGGATACTTACAGCTTCACCTTTAATAATGTGCTTTGCTGAATTCAGAATGCAAAAGTTGCTTGTGGCACAAGCAGTTGAAATAGAATAGTTTGGTCCCATCCATCCCTAATACATGACCACAAAGGAAGGTCAGTACTAAATTGCTACTGGTTATATCCATATACTATTACATAGCATATAAGATTAGTCAGACCAGATCCAATGCAAGCATAGCAGAACCCATGTTCGTCGTCGCAAAAGGTACACAGAAAGGATTCATCTTCTTGTAAGAGATCTTCAAAGCTTCGATAGCATCTTGAAAGACCTATATCAATATGCAACAATTAACAGCATTTCCTAGTCTTTAGCTTCAATATTCATGTGAACCTTGTGTTAGAGACAAAAGTGGTTGATATGAGGGAACAACCACATGCGATTCTAAACAGAAACTCGGGGATCAAGAACATACCTTCATGCCTCCCATTGCTGAGCCAATCAAAACTCCACATTTGGCTTTGTCAAACTCTGCCATTACTTCATCAGTTACCCCACCATCAGCCAAAGCTTTCTTACCGGCTGTAAGAAGATAGAGCATGAACTTGTCCATCCTTTTCGAAAGTTTTGGAGCAACCCATCCTTCGGTCGAGAAGGATTTGATCTCTCCCGCGATCCTCTTAACAAAAGGTAAAACAAAGAAAAGATACTCAAGTAAACTACAAAAGCAAATGGAGTAATCCCAAGAGATCCTTATATAAACATGTTTACCGTAGGAAACGCAGAACAATCAAAATTCTCAATCTGGCTAATCCCACTGTTTCCTTGAAGCAAATTCTCATAAAAGGTATGTGGGTCATGACCTAACGATGTTTCGACTCCCATTCCAGTCACGACAACGCGACGCTGCTCCATAGGAGGCTTCTTGTTAACCGCAGCTTCCTTTTCCATCTCCATAGCAACAGCCATAGCTCCACCTAACAAAAATACCAACAAAAGACATTACTTAGCTAATATCCAGGCACATTCCATAACCCACATCTCAATAACATAGTACCAAAATGGCTACAAAGCAACTTCAAAACTCATACATAGTTCACACTTCACAGCTAGTTCTTCACTTTTCTAAGCTCTGTATCCTAATCTAAGAGTCCAATATACGCCTAGGAATCGATAAACCAATGTTATTACCTGAAGAAGAAGAAGAAGAAGAAGCTTGATTGAATCGCCTTTGGTTCCGATTCAAAGAAACACGATTCGATCCAAAGAGAGAAGACAAGGCATTGCTATTGCTACTGTTGTTATAGTGATTACAAGGCCCAAAATCGAAACAGGAAGTCACGAGAGCCTGAATGCTACCGGATCCAGAAGAAGCGGCGGCTGATAAGCAGCCGGTGAGCTGTCGCCGTCTCCTTCGACGACTCCGCCTGTCGGATTGTAAATCTACGGCGGCGGATTGTCGGCTATCTCCGCCGCCGTGAGAGACGGACATGCAAGCCGCGACGAACCATGTGCATAACGGAGACGCCGCACCAACAACCATGGCTTAAGTAAGTGAAAGCGATAGAGACGAAGAAGAAGAAGAAGAAGACGACGAAAGCGAGAAATGAGTGAAGGAGGGAATCTAGAGAGAGAATCGATCTCCGATCTCTCTCTCTCTTTAGAGAAGCGTGCAGAGAGAAACTGGATGCGTAAAATCGTAAAGTGGAGACGCCAAATAAAAATAAACAATCTCTCTTGTGAATAAACAGAGAGAGATAGAGAGGTAGAGATTTATACACATATACTTACACTTACATATTAATATATATATCGATGGATACTTATTAAAATGTTGAAAATATTTGTGACCAGAATAAATTTTTGTTTTATCCTTTTTTATATTCTGAAACTCGAAGGGAGAAGAATATATTGCAACTTTTAAAATCAAAAATAAAACACTACAAGATTTTTTTTTTTATAACTTAAGGGTAATCTCAGACTTATGGAAGGATCCGAATTAATTCTCTTTGGAGTGGAAAGCCTATGGATAGACGTCCTTTCCAGTTTGTCAAATGGACCGAAAGCAAGGTCATATCCATGTTGGTGTCCAAATAAATGTGATTTAGTTTTGCATAGTCGGAAGATCGAACTTAAAACGTGGTAGCGTCTTAAACCCGTCCCAAACCACTAATAACTAGGGAGTATCAAATACAATACCTAAATAAAAAAAAATCTTATAATCTCAACGTTTTTTTATTCAACGAAATTATGGATTTATAGTTTTGTATACGAAATTTGACGACCTCGGTTTAATCGAAGGAAAAGTTATTATTTTATTTTGGATTACTTGTTATTGTGTCAGAAAAGTGTGACAGTAAAAGAAAGCGATGTAGCGAAAAGAAACACTATTTGTATAACTTGTTACACTTTTTATAATAAAATCTTCAAAAATACAAAGTATAAATTACGTATTCAAAGAGGAAAATTCTGAAGTTACAAACTCATAGTAGATATTCAAAGAAGAAAATTATTAAGTAATCCTGTGTGATGGTAGTAGATCCAGGAAAAAAAATCATAATAATCACGGATTTGATATGATATGATATATACAGACTATATAATTTACTTTGAAAATAGACCCCTGAAAATCATTTAATTGTCACAATTAATGTCTTTTTGACATGTAATCAATATATTTATAGGAAACACGTGATTGGGTCTTTTTCCTACACACATTACATCAAGTAGCTGCTCTCTACTACTCACCCATTATTGCATCAAATCCAAGTTTGTGATTTAAGTATTAGTTTAGAGCACAAGAGTTTATGTTTTAATTTGTTGTTTTCAAGTAGTGGAACTATAAAAAAAAATTAAAAGACAAAAAAGTAAAGAGAAAAATCTATGGAAAGAGTCAAAAGTTGGTAAGCACTTTCGTCATAACAAACATTCCAATTTTGCATCGCAATTCTCAGCTAAACCAGCCTAATTTCCGGTTTTCATTTTCTTATGTAAATATGACATCATTGTCTCACACGTGGCAACACTTATGTGGAGGAGACTAAGTCAAGTTAGTACAATTAATTACAAAACATACACAAAACACATGTGCTATGTCTCTGTTTATACAACAACATTGAGATCATACAAAAGTCATAAACAAATTTGATTTTCTTTTCAAACAAAACAGAGATTAGTTCATCATCATCTACACATAAAACTTCAAATAAGAAAACAAACACATTAAATAATATACATTAAGAACTCTTTTAACGCTTGGAGAATTGTGGTGCTTTACGCGCTTTCTTAAGCCCGACCTTCTTTCTTTCCACAACTCTAGCGTCTCTAGTGAGCAAACCTTCCTTCTTCAGAGGCGATCTATGGTCTGCGCTTACCTTTAAGAGCGCACGAGCAACTCCGAGAGTAATCGCTTGAGCTTGACCAGAGAGACCTCCTCCGTGAGCTTTCACAAACACATCGTAGCTATTCTCGTAACCTAGTGTCACTAATGGCACTTTTACATATTGAAGCCACAATGGATTTCCCTGAAGATACTCCTGAAAGAAGAGTTTACATCGATCATCGTCATCATCATCAACAACAATGTGTGTATGGATTCAAATCTATCACATTCACAAAACAGATAAGTTTAAAGAGTCTTTGACCACAATCTATCACTATTATCTCTTTTTTCAATAACTTAACCTTCTCCTAAGAGCATAGAATTCACCATAAGAACTACATATATGTTCGAGCAATTCTTCAAGTTTCAGAGTTTGAGCTTGATCTGTAAAGTGCGGATACAGATCTTACATCACAAAGAACTGTATACAGATACAGTTTTGATCACAATCACATGACTTATACATAACCAGAGACTGTCTATATATATCAAGCACATTGAGTTTCTCTGCTACACAAACTTTGCAATTGCAACCATATCTTACTCCAAATTCAAAATCCAATCCCTCAAGAACATAGAAACCAATACACGAACCGCCGATTCAGCTGTGTAAACCTCCTAAAAATCAAGGCCTAAGCAAACACACCAACATAGAGAGAGATAACACTATAGAGCATTGATAGAGTTACATAACCACATGACTTATATACATATCCTACATAGCCAAAGACTGTCTTTGAAAAGCACAATGAGTTTCTCTGCTACACAATCTTGCGAGATTGCAACCATCTCTCACACAAATTCAAAATCCAAATCTCTCAAGAACATAGAAACCCTAATATACACAAGCAGCGATCAATTCCGAAAAAAAATCTAAGGCCCTAAAGCAAACACAAGATAACGAAGAAGATAAGAGTTTACATTGGCGTCGCGATAGTTTATGATAACTTTCCCTGTGCCTTCCTGAAGCACGACTCTAGCGATTGCGCATTTACGCCTTCCCGTGCCTATGATTCTCTGAGCTGCGAATCCTCCAGGAAGCCTCGATTTCACGAACTTCTTAAGCTCCATTGTATCTTCCTCCGTGACGGGATCAGCCACCGTGGCTGAAATCGAGAGAGAAGCGCGACGACGAGATGATTTCGCCGGCGATGCTAAAACCGCGCTCTCGCGAGAGAATGAGAGTGCGTTGGGTCTAAAGGAAACATTGTAAGAGAAAGAAAGCGAAGAGAATGAAGAGACGAGACTTGAAACCGATAACGCCATTGTCACTGTAAGCTATTAGAGAGAATCTACACAACACAAAGGAAGAAGAAGAAGAAGATAACGAGAAAAAAGTGAAGATGCTGTATTGTATATTCATGAGCTCCTCCTAGTTATCAAATAAGCCTATAAAAGCCCATTTAAAGCCCATTCAAAAATAGCACTCAAATGTTTTTTAATACCAAAAACACAATTAAAATGTTTTACTTTACACAAATACAAAAAAAGTGGTTTAACACTTTTGGATTTTATTTTCTTTTATTTGAGTTATCTATATAGTGTTTAGAGTATTGTTTTGAAAGGGGGTATGATTTAGTTTTGAAGGTTTATAGTTTATTTTTGAAAGTTTTATACTACTTTAAGATTTGTGGTATTTTTGAGAGAAAAACTTGTAAAACTTTAAAAAAATGTGTGTTAATTTTGTAAGAAAAACATTACTTATTGCTATTCATGTGAATTGCTCAATAATCAAAAAATCTTGTGTTGATGCAAAACTTATTATGTGGCAAAAAAAAAAGACAACAATTTGTAGACAAATACACAACTTGAGACAAAACTTGTAGAAAATGTGTATAACTTGAAAAACTTTGTCGTAGAAGAGACACAACATCGTGTGTCCTACTTCTTCCATCACTACAACAAGAAGTTACCAAAGCGTGTACCATTAGGAATCGAAGCAAAACCAGAGTACCCACCAAAGAAACCAGACCCATGATTATGTCTTTGTCCAAGTCTAGGACGAGCTGTCTCGAGCCTAGTTGCAACAGACGGTCTATTTGGTATTATTGTACCACAATCACCAAGAACCGGTTTAGATCTCGGGTCAGAAGACGGTTTACCCATACCGTACAAAGGAACCAAACCCTCTTCTTTAACCAGAGACTTACAAACAGGACAATGATTTGATTTTGAATGGTAATGAAGCCATTTGTATAGACAAGGCCAACAGAATAAGTGACCACATTGAGTCACGATTGGTTCTTTTGCTAGCTCAAGACATATGTTACATCCAAAGTTGTTTGATATGTCTTCTTCTTTGTTCGTGTTGTTGGTCGTTGACATATTGGTTCCTGTATTCGTTTTTTTGTGAAATTAATCGAGACCCATTATTAGAATCGATCGAATATGCAGAAAAACGACAAAATCTAGAAATAGCGATTTCAAAGTTTCGATTTTTACCTGAGCGAAGAAGACGAGAGAGAGAGAAGCTTTGCTTGGTGGTGTGAGAGGCGGCGAACGAGAAACGGAAACAGAGGTTTTAATATATACTACTTTACGAAATTTCCTGTGAAGCTTCCTATTTTTTATTTACAGTTTTTAACCTTTTTTGGGTGAATTTGTTTTACTATTAAAGTAAAAAGTGTAAAACTGAACAAAGAGTTTGTTTGTTCTTGTTGTTACAACTTTTTTGTCGTATTCGGTTTAGTGAACAGAGTCCTAAATTTATATGGGCCCAACTAACAGGACAAGACCCATATTAATGGCTGATTCATGAAAAAAGAGTTTGTGGCTGATAATAATTATCAATTTTTTAAGTTTTAACAAAAAATGATAGAGAAAATTGAGAAATATTATAATGTAACCGCTTTGTAATGTAAATTGTTGAAATGGTAAATGTGATAAGTGTAGGTCGAAAACGAGGTGACATGTCTAATGTTAGATCGAAAACGAGGTAATGCGTGCGCTGTAAATCTCGTTTACTGACAATTGTAAAAAGTGGTTTACAAGCTAGTGTGTTTCCTGACCGTAGCTCGTACGATATGTTCTGCGACCTACGGAGTTCGTACTGGACATATCTTTGACGAGTTTTAATGGGTTTCGGGATAAATGAACCGCGGCGTCGAGCTTAGTTCGTTAACGAAATTCGGATTTTGACCTAGATGACGTCGAAAATTCTCGGATGGACCAAACCTTCTTGGGTTTAAACTCACCCCTAACATAAACTCTAAACACAACTTTGACAGTAAAAAATAACTTTGTTAACAACTAGTTTTTGTAGTCAAAAGTTATTCCTTTCAAACCTCACTTAATACTTATTATGAAGAGTGTAAAACTTGTATGTTTACACGTTTAAAACGTTTTTATGGTGTTATGGTTAAGACTTAATATCCCAAGTTTGACTTTAAAATTATTCCACGAATGCTAATCATTGTTTATACTATTCTTCTAGAAGACGGTATTATTATATTTTAAATAACAAGGAATCGTATTACGGGTATGAAAGCTCCATATAGAACATGATCCAACACATATATCAATACGTGAATGAAATTATTTGCAAATAAACATCTATAACAAATTATTTGTTGTCATAATTTCCAAAAAATATGATTTGTGGAAGAATTTTTAATGAGAAATTCACAAAACTACACCCTTTCTATTCTCCCTTCGCAAAACTACACATAATTCAATATTTTCATAAGTTTACACATTTTCAAAATTTTAAAAGCTTGATTTACCCTTTTAAAAATTATCAAAATTAAAATCTTTTCATTTGGGTTCGCTAATTAGTGTTTAGGGTATAGTATTAAGGGGTATGATTGTTTGGGTATGATTTATTTGGATTTAATTTTGAGTGTTTAGATGTAGTTTTGTGAAATATTTTGAAAATGATGTAGTTTTGTGAAATGTAATTCAAATGGTGTAGTTTTATAATTCTCCCATTTTTTAATTGGTTATAAATTTATAATATACTTAACTCTATTTAAAAAAGAAACTTTCATTAAGTTTTAACAAAAAAAAAAAAAGAAACTTTCATTAATTATCCTACAATAAATGCTGAAGAAAACTTCAAAATTGATTTGATAACAATTACAATTATACGACTTGATACGTCTAATGTGATCTCCGATAAATACTTCATCATATCTTACAAAATTTACAACTTTTGATTATGACATAATATTTTTTCCTCATCAAGAAAATATTATAACTATAGTGGACTGGCGATATATATAATTGTTGGAAATATTGTAAAATAACACAAAAAGTTATATAATAACATAAACGGTTTGACTTTGACATTTTCAATTTCGTATTTACCAATTTATATATATATATATATATATATAACAATTTCCCAATACTCAATAAAAAAAAAGTAAATGCATTTTTGATCTCTCTTAATTTCTCAACTGCTTCTTCTTCTTCTTCTTCTTTTTTTTTTCTTTCACATGCACAAGACTCTGATTTTTGGATTGATTTTGATTTGTTATGTTAACGATGGTATCTCACACCGTTAATTACTGGCTAACGGAACATCCTAAGATCGTTAACTTCCGTTGGAGCCCAACCCAATCATACGCCTCCACGTGGTCTTTCCTTTTCACCGCCGTCTCATCATACATCATCTCCGCCGTTTCTCTCCACCTCCTCCTCCTCGCAGTTCGCCGCCGTCGCGGCCTCTCCCTCGGCCCAATCCCAGCTCTACACAGCTTAGCCATGTCCTTAATCTCCGCCGTCATCTTCGTCGGAATCCTATTCTCCGCCGCCGCGGAGATCAGAGACACGCGCTGGATATGGAGACGCACGCGCACGACGGCTCTCCAGTGGCTCCTCTGTTTTCCTTTAGGCACACGCGCTTCGGGGCGCGTGTTCTTCTGGTCGTACGCGTTTTACTTGTCTAGATTTCTTCATTTGTTACGCACGTTCTTCTCCGTGATACGACGTCGTAAGCTAAGCTTCTTCCAGCTCATAAACCAGTCTTCTCTTCTCTGTATTTCCTTCCTCTGGCTCGAATACTCACAATCTTACCAGGTAAACTAAACCGGTTCGGTTTAACCGGGATTTTACGATTCACTTAATTTGAACCGGTTTTTGTTTGGTTTTAACAGGTTGTTGCGATACTGTTAACGACCGTTTCGTACGCCGTCGTGTACGGTTATAGATTCTGGACGGCGATTGGGTTACGTGGCGCGTGTTTTCCGTTCGTCGTTAACTGTCAAGCGGTTCTGTTAGGGTGTTTGACGGTGTGCCACGTAGGCGTTCTGTGTATACACTTGGTCAAAAGGGGAGGTTGTAACGGTATCGGTGCTTGGGTTTTTAACTCCGTTATAAACGCCGTTATCTCGTTGCTATACTTGAAGTTTTATGTCAAGACGCGTACAATGACAAGTGCTAAGCTTACATAAACTATTAATTTTTTTGGTGTATAAAGCCCAGATTGGAAAGACGTTTAGGCAAAGGTTGCGTAGTCAACGCGGGTACTCAACGCCAATCAAGAGTTTATTGTAAAATCTCACACGTGTGGCTTTTTTAATATAACTGTTATTTTAACCAAGCGTCATGACGTTCTAAATTCAAGCGTTTGGGTTTGAAGACCCATTGTTAAAAACAAATATATAGATATATAGTATTTCAAAAAACATTTAAATAATCAAAATTAAAAAATCCTTCCATATATAATTTAAGAGACGTAAATAATATCAACAAGGAATTTGAAAACCTAAGATTTTGTAATCCCAATTTAAAATTCTAAAAACAGAAAATTGCAACAACAAATATATTACTTATTTGATAATCTAAAATCATAATGATTCTTTCGGCATAGTCCCATCATAATATTTTAAAATTATCTTCAAATCTTTTAATAATTAAATTTAAATTTTACATAAATTCTCTATAAATATTGAACTTTAAACCTAATCACTTTTATCAAACTCTCATCTTTATGCATGGTAAGTTTTTCCCATTATTTTTTTGCAACGATTAATAAATATTGCCTATTTTAAATATGTGAATTTTGTTTCTTTAATACAGAATCATGGCAAATTCAACTCAAAATTCTTCGCAACCATCTTGTGAGGTAACTTTTTTTTTATCATTGGTCTTGTATAAATTAATTATATGTATTGAACATAAAATATAAAATCATGATATTGTTTGTTTTTTGTTGTTAAACATTTTTTTCTATAAGTTTTATTGAGTTGTGTGAATCTGTACGTGATCTATAATATAAATATTTATAAAGTTCTTTGTTTTGGTTTTTTAGTTGAAGAACAATACGAAACATTAATTTTTTAAAAAATATGTGCTTGTATTTTAAACGAAGATAATTTATATATTTGACACATAACTCTTAAATTGCATTCTGATTTTTTTAAGTGTATTATTTATTTAGCCAAAATTTTATTGGTCTCATGCATTGAGTCACGGATTATTGCAATTATGCAATGACCAAAAGGACAAAGGTCATTGGAAGGGTACTTTAGACCATGATGGTGATCTTTATTGGGCCGCGATTGATTATCTTGCATCAGATGAAAGTGGTCGTCAAATTTTCATGTCATTACCAAATGATGCGGAAAAGATAAAGTTTCTCGAACGGAAAACGAGAAAATGAATTGCTTTTGTTTAGGATCTCATTTTAAATTTCATTTTGTTATTTAGTTTCGAATAATCATTTTTAATTTTACTTTCTCAATAAGTATGATTTCATTTTTCTCGTTTTTGGTGTTTTAGTTTATTTGTTGAATTTAAGATAATAAATGAAGAATTAATATTTAATATATTTTTCTTTCGTCTATATTTAATATTTCTATTAACTAACATATTATATTTTTAATCTTTATCAAAAAAGTGTGTTATTGTTTGTTAGTTAATATATTTATTTATATTTAAATACTTACTCTTAATTCTTTCATATTTTAGGTACTAGCTATTCAATTCAATCAAAATTTGCTTAAAGTACTTACAATGTTGATTGATGATGAATGTTCGGACCCAAAGCGTGATAGAAGATTGATGAGAACCGACAGAGGTCGTGGATGGCGTCATACTATGCAAATGATAAATGGTCATGATCAAGAGTGTTATGAAACTCTTAGGATGCATCAAGAAACTTTTAGGCGTTTATGTTTTACTCTGAAAAGTTATTATGGGCTACGAGAGTCACATGAGTGTGGATTACAAGAGAGTGTTGCAATGTTTCTCGAAACTGTTGCGCATGATGAGGTGCAACGAACAATTGCAACACATTATCAACGCAATCAAGAGACCGTTAATCGAAAGTTTCATGAAGTTTTGGATGCCCTTATCCTTATGTCTCAAGATATCATAAAGCCTAGAGAAAATGAACTTCGAGAGGTGGATCCCATTTTGTCTTCGGATAGAAGATATTATCCTTTTTTCAGTGCTTGTGTCGGAGCTCTAGATGGAACACATGTGTCAGTGCGAGTTGGGAGTGATAAAAAGGAAAAGTATTGGAACTTACGGAAGCAACATCCTACAATGAACGTGCTTGCGATATGTAACTTTAACATGGAGTTCATATACACATATGTGGGAACACCAGGAAGAGCACATGATTCAAAGATATTGACATATTGTGCTCAAAACGATGAATATTTTCCAACTCCACCAGAAGGAAAATATTTTCTCGTTGATTCAGGATACCCTAATAGAAAAGGGTATCTTGCTCCATATCGAAAAATTCGTTATCATTCGCATCAGTGGCAAGGAGGAGCTCCTACAAATGAGAATGAAATGTTTAACAAACGTCATTCTTCTTTGCGTTCTGTTATTGAGCGGACTTTTGGGGTGTGGAAAGGAAAATTTGCTATTATCAGAAATCCATCACGCTATGATTTACAAACACAATGTAAGATTGTTGTAGCCACAATGACATTGCATAATTTCATTCGGAAATCTGTAAACATTGATAGAGATTTTCAAGAGTATGAAGAAATGGGGAATGAAGCAATCGAGATTTCGGATTCAGAAGATGATGATGAGCATACTCAAACAAGTCAATATGTGCCTACGGGTGATGCATATATGGCTGGTGTACGAAACAATATCGCTGAGCAAATATGGACAATTCGTAGATAGATTTCTAAGTTTTTGTTATTTCATTTCAGACATTTTTAATATATTTTTTACATTATTTAAAAGAAATAAATTTGAAGTTTTTAAAAATGTTATAAATTTTACTCTCAATTTTCACGATCAACTACAGCTCACAACACTTACAGCTCACATCTCACATCTCACAGCTCACATTTCACAGCTCACATCTCACAGCTCACAGCTACCGCTACCGCTTCCGCTTCCGCTGTTTACAGCTATACCTCTCCGCACCATTCTACCAAACTGGGAAGTGTGGAATAATATTATATTATATTATCCGGAAAAAATCTACTTCAGGTGATATTTAACTGGAGATGAGATATTTTTTCAGTTGTTGTATGATACTTATTATATTTTAGAATGAAGAGGAAATATTGTAATATATAGTATTAAATGTTGTGTCAAAAATATAGTATTAAAATTGAAAATTCGTATCAAATTGTATTAAAAGATTTATCAAATGAGGCTAATATATTTGTTTCAACATATATTGACACGTACAAATCAAAATGAGATACACATGATATATCTTTTTTGTTACATTTCATTAATTTATTTAGTACTTTTACTTTCATTATTTTAAGATTCGGTGTCTTTGAAAAGTTAAGAGGTTTTGTCGTGTCTACAACAATTGGGTTTAGACAAGAACTCATTAACTTGTTTCAAATTGGGCTTATATTAGGCATAGGGCTTCTTAGACATTGAGCCTTTAAGGCTTTGACTGTGCTTACATCCTTATATTTTACTAGTTGTTTCTTTTTCTACCCCATACTATATTTTTTATAGATTCTGTACCCGTTGACGAATCGGTGGCGAATATAAACTTTTGAACCTATCAATCACATCCTCACATTTGGTCTACTATCAATATTTTTCAAATGATTTTATTATTATTCAATAATAGTAACTTTCTTTATTTAGTCTACTAAAAATTAAAATTAGTTGAGTCCAATGTATTTAGAAGAATAAACGGTTTTTTTCTTAAGCACTAGAGAAGACAATATTTTCTTCCTATGGTAAATAATTTGCTTAATAAGTTAATATACGTTCTTGATTAAATCAAATATAACATAATTTTGAACTACATATTATCTATTGTTTTTATAAAATGTTATGTAGACACGATTTTTTATTCATCATTCCATAGAGTTTATATGCCTTTTTGCATGTGGCAACCACATAACTAATAATAATAATAAAAACTTAGATCTAAGATTTAGAACAAAGAGGCATCGTGTTAATCAAATTTTAATTACTCTATGTTTATCAAAGGTGTTTATGTAGAGTACTTGTGTATTTTTTTGTGTATTTGAGTATTAAATTAAATTAAAACATGTATTATTAATAAGCATCCTATAATGAAAATGCTTAATAAAACATTTTAAGCTCCTCTTTTGTAGAATGCTTATTAATAATACATGTTTTGATTTAATTTAATACTCAAATACACAAACACTCTACACAAGCACTCTACATAATAGTAACATTATATACCACTTGGAAATATATCTTTTTCTTGAATCTGAAAATATTATGAATAATCCAACTTTTTTTTTGTTTTGAAAAGTTATATAGCGTGATTATCATTTTCTTTTATGGTACAACTAATTAATGAAAAGTAAGAAATAAAACATTTTATAAAGTTTGCTTCACGTTTTGAGTTTCAAAGAGTTTGGCAAGAGAAACTCTTTCTTTCAAAAATTGGGGTCACAACTCACAAGTGTCACCTTTGGTGGATTCGTCTTCGCGGCGGCTTTGACCATTCAACAAACCAACCAATCATATCTCTAAACCACCATACACCGTACCGTACCTGATCACTACCACCGTCTCAATAAAAGATCCGACCCGGAATCGGATCCTTTCTACGAAACTTCGTTTTGAGATTCGGATTCCTCTGTTCATTTAACGTTTTATCTTCTTCTTCGTCGTCTTCCTCGTTGCCTCTCTGGTCTCTGTAAAGTTTGCTTTTTTATTTAGTGGGTATGTGAGAAGAGAAGTGGTTTTCTCTTTGCTCTGTCTCTAAATCACGTGGGGATCTGATTTTGTATTACTTTGCTCTATTCACAAGCCTTTCCCAATTTGGGTAATGTTTTTATATTCTTCTTCTTCTCGGTGATTGCTTTTGTATATTTGAATGATTATGTCGGAATCAAACCATTGCTTACTTTAGATTTAGATTTTGCGATTTTGATGAGGTTCATATAAAGTATGAAATATTGGGTTGATATAAAGGAAATATTTTTATCCATTTTTTTATGTTTATTTTTGTTGATTAAGAGATCTCTATGACTTGTGGGTCATTGCTAGATTGTACTCAAATAGCATTTAATAGGGTCTTGCATTGGTTTCTCTAGTTTCTTGTTATCTTTGTGATGGCACTTTAGTAATGTTTTGATTCTCAATTTTTGTTGTAGTTTTGTCTTGAGGAAGTTTGCTTGTGTAAAAAGATGGAAGCTTGTGTAGAAGACATGAGTTCCGATAACTTAAAGAACCGTCCTTTGACTCCACTTAGGATCTTGAGAGGACTTATGATCTTACTTGTGTTTCTATCTACTGCTTTTATGTTCTTGCTCTACTTTGCGCCGGTTTTTGCTCTTGGTCTACGGCTTCTTAGCGTGCGTCAATCTAGGAGAGTCGTATCGTTGATCTTTGGCCACTGGTTAGCTCTTTGGCCTTACCTCTTTGAGACTGTTAACGGGACAAAAGTCGTGTTCTCTGGAGACAGAATACCTGCCGAGAAACGTGTTTTGCTTATAGCGAATCACAGGACGGAAGTTGATTGGATGTATCTGTGGAATATCGCTTTAAGGAAAGGCTGTCTCGGATACATCAAATACGTGCTCAAGAGCAGCTTGATGAGATTGCCTATTTTTGGATGGGGGTTTCATGTTTTGGAGTTTATCCCAGTGGAGAGGAAGCGTGAGGTCGATGAGCCTGTTATGCTTGAAATGCTTTCAACTTTTAAAGATCCTCGAGAGCCTTTATGGCTTGCTCTATTCCCCGAAGGAACCGACTTCACGTACTATACAATTCTATATATATATATATAACGTTGCAAAGTAATGCATGAACCTGCGCAATCTCAATCTGAGACTTTCTTTGTTTTGATTTTGCAGTGAAGAGAAATGCAAGAAGAGCCAAAAGTTTGCAGCTGAAGTTGGTCTTCCTGCATTATCAAACGTGCTTTTACCAAAGACAAGAGGCTTTAGCGTCTGCTTAGAAGCTCTACATAACTCTTTGGATGCAGGTAATGATGTATGTTCACTTGATTATATATAGTAGTATATCGTGCTACATCTTCTGCAAACAGAAGCTTTTCTTCGGTTCTTGATTTTATCTTCTTGAAAATGCAGTGTATGATTTGACTATCGCGTATAAGCCTCGGTGCCCATCTTTCATGGACAATGTGTTCGGCACAGATCCTTCACAAGTCCATATCCACGTTCGTCGAGTCCCACTCAAAGAGATTCCATCGAACGAGGAAGAATCATCGGCTTGGTTAATGGATTCGTTTCAGCTAAAAGACAGACTCCTATCCGATTTCAGCTCTCAAGGACAGTTTCCTAATCAAAGACCAGAAGAACAAGAAGAAGAACTCTCTGTACTCAAATGCATCTCAACTTTTGCAATGGTAATATCATTGACAACACTGTTTATATACTTGACCTTGTATTCACATAGCATTTTCAAAGTGTATGTTGGTCTAAGCTTTATTTACTTATCTTTTGCTACTTACTACAAGTTTAGGCCTTCACTGTCTGTTTGTAAAGGAGATTCTTGTAAAGAAGTAAAGTCTCATTAACTATATATGTTGTACATACAATTCAAGAATTTTACAGGTCTTTTATTCATTTTTTAGTTCTTTGATATACACAACTCTTATAGTTTACTTGTTAATTTTGGTTACAGTTTGTTATTTATATTGTTGGTTTTGCTTTAACGGATTTTATGCGAACGTGTGAAAATGTTTATACACACGTGAGGCCTCTCTTCACGTCTATTCGATTTTTGTGGGTTTTTAGTTAAATTAAAATTTTAAATGTTTGATAATAATAAGTTTAGTTGTATTCATGAATCCGAAATCAATGACCCATTTTTACGATTAAAAATTCACAAAAGCAAAGAATCATGGGCTAACAATCAAAATTAGTACTTAATTACCATAACTTGTAAATAAATTAATTAATCAAGAAAATAAAAGCACGACCCTTATAAATACAGAGGATCATTGCAAGTAACTGACATTCATCATCATCATCATCATAACAATCATCATACACATCACATAAACACAAAACATAGATCCAAAGATGGCTAATTTATCAACCATTATCATTATCTTCTTCGTCTTCAACATCACAACAAGTAAATAACAACACTCTGTTTTTTTATTTTAGTTTCCTTCTCTCTGTTTTTTTTTATTGTTGTTAAAAATCGAAGCTTTCTTCTCTGTTTCGCTTATGTTTATGTCTTTCTCTCTAATTACAGGCCTTATTGTTGTTTCCGCCACCGTCTTCACATTACAAAACAGTTGTCCTTACACAGTTTGGCCGGGAATTCTCTCCGGCAACGGCAACACTCTCGGCGACGGCGGATTTCAATTATCTCCCACCGCTTCCGTAAACCTCACAGCTCCTCATGGATGGTCAGGCCGGTTCTGGGCTCGAACCGGCTGCGATTTCGATTCCGCCGGTAACGGAAACTGCGTCACCGGAGACTGCGGCGGAGTTCTCAAATGTCTCGGCGGAGGAGTCCCGCCGACGACGTTAGCCGAATTCACCGTCGGATCTAACGATTCCGGCATGGATTTCTACGACGTGAGCCTCGTCGACGGTTACAACGTCGAGATGGGTATTAAACCTCACGGCGGCTCCGGCGATTGCAGATACGCCGGGTGCGTCGCCGACGTTAACGTGGTCTGCCCATACGAGCTTCGGATCATGGATCCGAACACGGGGATAATCGCCGCGTGTAAGAGCGCGTGCGCGGCGTTTGATTCGCCGGAGTTTTGTTGCACGGGGGCTCACGCGACGCCGGATACTTGTTCTCCGACGCATTACTCGGCGATGTTTAAGAACGCTTGTCCTAGCGCTTATAGCTACGCTTACGACGACGCGACGAGCACTTTTACTTGCTCTGGTTCTGGTTACTTGATCACTTTCTGCCCTACCCGGTCTTGAGAAACCGGAGCTCCGGTTTAGTTTCGGGTCGGATTGTTTTTTCTTTCATGTTTCTTTTGCTTATGACTTTCGTAGTATCATCTTCTTCTGTTTTTTTTAAAAGATTTTTCTTTTTAAGTATTTTTATTGTTTACACTCATCTCATGTGCATATTGTTGCTTGTTTTTCTTTTGAATTAAAAGTTGATGAAATTAAAACATGATTTGCAATACTTATAATATCATTAAACATGGATTAATAAAGATAGATACTTGGTTAGAGATTAGATGGTTCTTGATGTACTTACATAAGAGAGTTAGAGAGAGAGCAATAACATAATCTAAAAGAGAATTGGCTTAACTACTATACTCTTAAGCCATGGGATGGTTAAAAATATGTGACCAGAGAGCTCGACAAGGCCTATCCAAAGGAGGAGGAGGAGGAGGAGGATAGTGTGTTAGTCTATAGGTGTTTGAAGTTAAGATCAGTGTTTATGGCTTGTTCTTCTTCTTCTTCTTCTTATGCTTTCTGTTTGCAACTTGCTAGCTTTCTGCATACTTTTCGCCGCCTGCACGAATCCTACAATGACCTGAAGCTCATCCATTTCCTGTATATAAAACAAGAAAAGACGATAAAATCACACAAATTGTTGAATCTTTTTGTGTCCTTTTGTTGGAAGAAGAGGGATGTTTTACATTAGACATGAAGTGTCTTTGAACAATGTCAAGTAGTTGCTCCTTTGATGGATTAGGAAGCGCGTCCACGAGGCTATAATGTTGCCAATATCTAAGTAAAGCAGGCGTATCGAGTTTGCTAAGATCGATTTTCTTAGTGAACATAAACAAAATTTCTTCAATCAGTGACTCGAAACAATCGAAATGGAAACTCTATCAGTGGAAGGAAGTTAAGTACCATGTTCCTACTAGGAGTAAAACCCGAGCTTTTCGAGTGTGAGTCGAAAGATAAGTCCCTGCACATTGCCTTCTGAGATAACCGCGCTGATCTGTGACTGTATTCCCTTTGCTTCGAGTTATGAGGCTTAAGAGTGTCTTCACATGCTACAAAACACACAATCAAAAACCAGGTCTTAATAGAAGTACACTGCATTGGGAATAGTTGATATAAATGTCTTGTTTGTTACAAAGAAGGAATAAAAAACTTACTTATTTGTGAAGGAATCCATTGTGTATGATCAACTTCAAGATCACTGTATTGTTCATTACCTGTAGGAGCTTCTATGACACTAAGTGCATTCCTCTGCAACTTCACTTCTATACCATTTGTTAAAACCTGATACAAAGTTAAAGTTTAGGACTTTCTTTTAGGTAAGTGAAGAAAATTTGATATATATATATATATATATATTAGTACAAAAGTATAAATTAATTATATGTGAAGATGACCAAAGAAAGGAATTAAAACTAAACAAGCCTAATGAAACAGAGCAAAGAATTGAATATCAAATAAATTTAGTATCTAATTAGTGACAAGTAAAACAAATCTAAAAGCCATCTTTGAAACCACAAAAAGAATTTTTTAAAATGGGATAAAGATTCACAAGTAAATCAATGAAAAGAAACAAAAAACAAAAAAGCTAAGATAAATACAAAAAAGTGAAGATCATTATGATGCGTTATAGTAATAAAGATTTTATCTTTTGATTAAGAAAAATCGAACTAACCATTGATTTGTAGAATTATTAAAGCTTTGGATTTTTTTTTAGATTTTAAGTTCATGAAAGTTGTAAATAAGACCAAAAAAAAAAAGAGTGTTTTTTTTCTTTGATTTTGGGCTAACCAGCCAATGCCAACCACCGAGTCCGACAGCTTTTTTAACGACACCGTGAAGACCGACAAGAACAGACTTCGTACGGTTGTTTCCGGTAACGACAACTTTCGTATGACGTGGCAGCACCGTAAGTTCCTCTTCGCTGCTGCACTCTCCGAAGAAACTACTATGATGAATCTGAGAGAATCCTCCATTGAGGACGCTTGTGTTATCAACAGCTTCAAGCATTTGTATCTTTCTCTCTCTCTCTCTAGACTCTGTTATTAGAACACAGAGCAATCGTTTCCTAGAGGTTCAAGATCATTCAAAGAGGAGAATCGTGCATTGACGGTGGATAGAGCAGATAAATTAGGGATTTTTTTAATTCTGAGGAAGAAGAAAGACAGAGTAGGAGTGAGAGAGAGAGTGAGTGATGGAGGAGGAAAAAGAAAGATATTCTAGTCTTTTTTTTGTTAATTTACTTAAGTTGATTTCTAATTTTTTATTAGTTTTTTTATTTTTCTAAATTAGTTTTCCTTTCATTTATTAGGGTTTTAGCTATAAATAAGAGTCATTAGACTCATTGTAAAAGAATTCAATAATTATTATTTTTAATAAAACTTTAAGAGTTTTCTCTTATTTTCTCTCGTGGAATCGAGATTGATCCTCCGGTGGATTCCAGGGTTCTCTTATTTTCTCTCGTGGATTCGAGATTGATTTTCTGGTGGATTCCAGATATTTCTAGTGGATTCTAAAAATTTTCTTTCAAGTTTGTCGCTTGCGAACTTGAGTTTCATTCGGGTTTAACGCTTGGTTACCCTAGAGATTTCCGACTGCGTGAGAGAGAGAAAGGGAAGAAAAAGCAGAGTAAAAGTTAAAGAAGAGAGAGAGAGTGAAGAAGAAGGGAAGGGGATGATAGCGACATCCTTCCTTGTCGATATGACCGATGATTAAATGCACTATGGAAATTGAACGGTTTTTTTTCACTACTATCCTATTTGTATATATAATTTATTAAATAATTATTTTTCCAATTATTCTCTATGTAAATCGTTTTTAAAATACACTAGATGCGAATCCGCACATACGTGCGGTTTTTAATTTGTTGTATTTTTTATATAATATGATATGTATTTAAACTTATTTATTTGAAATTATTTGGTAAAAAATAGATTAATTTTTTTTTACATCGACTTCTGTCGTGATCTCTTGTTTTATAGAGTACATGAATATATTGCACTTTTTATTATTTTTTTAAAGTGAAAGTATACAATTTTTTGTTTATAGATTTTGATTTTTTGAATACGATTTGGTTATATTTTATAAACTATGTTTGATATTTTCTGACCCGTCGCAAAAATTACACATATATATTATACATAAACTAAAATGGATTTAGTATCATAACAATTATCATTCGTGATTTCATATTCAATTGGTTTTTAATGACCCGTTATAAAAACTAAAATATGTGGATCATAATTTTATTCAAATTAAAATTAAAATGACCCGTTATTTAAATATTTTTTCCTATTTTAATGTTGAAATTAACATGTTTTTTTTTTGTTTTTAATCATTATTTTTTCTAAATGTTTAAACATATGTTATATTGGATGGCATTGTAGTATAATTACAATTTTCTGTCCTCTTTGTAAAAATGTTTCTCTTTTAATAGTGTAAATTTTTCTTTTCTTTTTTTTATTTTTATTAAGAAATAAAAAAAATTGTTTCCTTTTTTGTTTCTTTTTTTATTTCGAAATTAAAAAAAAAATTATTTCGATTGTTTTTTGTTTTTTTATTTTAAAATTAAAATTGATTTTTTTTCTTTTTTTTTGAATATTCTAAATGAAATTTTTTTGTTTCCTATTTTGGTGTTGAAATTAAAAATGTTGGGGAGAATTATAAAACTACACCATTTGAATTACATTTCACAAAACTACACCATTTCCAAAATACTTCACAAAACTACACCTAAACACTCAAAATTAAATCCAAATAAACCCTACCAAACAATCCTACCCCTTAATATTATACCCTAAACACTAATTAGCGAATCCAAATGAAAATATTTTAATTTTGGTAATTTTTAAAAGGGTAAATCAAACTTTTAAAATTTTGAAAGGGTGTAAACTTGTGAAAATATTGAATTAGGTGTAGTTTTGTGAAGGGAGGGTTGAAAGTGAGTAGTTTTGTGAATTTCTCAAAATGTTTTCCTTTTTTGTTTTTTGTTTTTAAACATTATTTTTCTCTCTAAATCTTTTAACCGTAGATTATATTAGTGGCATTTGATGGTAATTACAATTTTTTGTCCTTTTTACAAAAATGCTTCTCTTTTAATAGTTAAGATTTTTGTTTTTTTTATTTTATTTTTATTAAGAAATAAAAAAAAATTAGTTTCCTTTTTTGTTTCTTTTTTTATTTCGAAATTAAAAAAAAAAATTATTTCAATTGTTTTTTCTTTTTTATTTTAAAATTAAAATTGATTTTTTTTGTTTCCTATTCTGGTGTTGAAATTAAAAATGTTTTCTTTTTTTGTTTTTTGTTTTTAAACATTATTTTCTCTCTAAATCTTTTAACCATAGGTTATATTAGTGACATTTGATTGTAATTACAATTTTATTTTTGTCCTTTTTACAAAAATGTTTCTCGTTTAATAGTTAAGATTTATAAGGTATAATTTTTGTAGAATAATTTATTTATGGGAGAATTACAAAACTGCAACATTTGAATTACATTTCATAAAACTACACCATTTCCAAAATACTTCACAAAACTACACTTAAACACTCAAAATTAAATTCAAATAAATCATACACACACAATCCTACCTCTTAATACTATACCCTAAACACTAATTAGCGAATCCAAATGAAAAGATTTTAATTTTGGTAATTTTTAAATGGGTAAATCAAGATTTTAAAATTTTGAAAGGGTGTAAATATGTGAAAAAATTAAATTAGGTGTAGTTTTGTGAAGGATGGGTTGAAAGGGTGTAGTTTTGTGAATTCCTCGAGATTTTAATTTAGGTAATTTTTAAAAGGGTAAATCAAGCTTTTAAAATTTTGAAATGATATAAATATGTGAAAAAATTAAATTATTTGTAGTTTTGTGAAGGGCGATTGAAAAGGTGTAGTTTTGTGAATTCCTCAATTCTAAAAAGATGCGGTGTAATTAAGCAGAACGTAGAAAGAAGAAGTTCATGTCTTAAGGATTGTTTATCGGAAAAGAGAGATATATCTCTTTGTAAAAACTTTTTTAATATGTATATATATAACTATAATATATATGTGTATCTTTTTGTTATTCTTATGTCTTATCTTCCTCTTTTCTTTCAGGATTAGCAATCACCGTAAAATCTTGGAAAGCGATCAATGAGAGGATAGTGCCCGAAAAAACAGAATTAGCTTTAGATGCTGCTATAGTGACAATGACATGAACAACACCGCCTCTTGAATAGGCCTCAATAGATTCGACATAGAATAATCCACTTAGGCTTTTGAATCTGATGCCATGAAAAGATGCTGTGTAAGCATAACATATAAGTAAGAACTTCATGTCATAAGGGTTGTTCATCGCAAAACCGGCACCCAATGCGGCAACCAATGCGTCATCGCTTGCTTGCTTGTTCTTAAAAGCCTGCGTAGAAACGGTTAAGCCTCTTCTCATCATCTTTTTGTATTTTTATTTCAGATATATTTAGTGATTATATCATAATGTCACTGTTTATTGTATATATATATTCCAATTTTTTTCCTTTCTTCTTCCCCAAATTTCTGTGATCAACCAATCACATATTTTCATTCTTTTTGTTTTTTTCTTTTTAATTTATTTCTCTCATTTTCTTTTCAAAATTGGTCCTAAAAAGTTTTTTTTGATATTTTTTGTTACGAAAATGTATTTTCTATTTTTTCGTGCAATATTGGTACACGGAATATTATAACCTAACTCGATCAAATAACAAGACAAAATGTTGAAGTACAATTCGTTCCACTCTTATGATGGATTATCAGAATCCCAACAACAAAAAGCCCACTTCAAAGAAGAGATGGTCAAAGCGCATGAGCAACTACCTCCTATATTCGCGGACGGTCGAGGATCGATTGTTGTTCTTAATCATTTATAAACATCTTGTAATCGATTCTCAAGCATTATTATCAATAAAATCATATATTTCATTCTTCATATCATTTTATAAAATTTGTATTCGGATATTTGGTTACAAAGAAGATCGATTCTCATATATCTTTGTGAAGCTGTTTTTAGTTTCTTCATGCTTTAACTTATTTTTTTAGTATTAATAATACTTAACACAACAATAAAAAATTACTTAATTGGTGAGATATAAATCGGTTTTTTCCTCTATTCCAAAAACATTTAAAAGGGCCTTTTGTTACGAGCTTAATAAAAGTTGGAAAATATTAGCTATTTTTCAAATAGTGTCTTTGACCATAATTATTGAACACATTATTTATTATATTTTGATTAGTTAGTTATTGATATTTTAATAAAATATATTTATAGTTAACTGGAACTATGCTTTTATCAAAGGAAACAAATTATAACAAAAAATTATTACTCTCTCTGTTTTTTTATATAAGATGCTTTAGTTTAAAGCACAAATATTTATGTATCATTTATGTTTTTTGTTTTCTACAAAAAAAACATTATTCATTGCTAAATAAAAATAATTCAACCAATCATACAAAAAATGCATAATACAATTAATTACATTACACTAAATATAATTAATTTTTGCTTTGAAACTCTAAAACATCTTATAAAATAAAACAAACCAAAAATACTAAAACATCTTATAAAAATAAACAGAGAGAGTAATAAATAATTAAATACTTATATTGTCCCTCGATGTTGTTTTCCCGAAAAGTTTTAAAAATAATTAAAAACAAATCACATGGTGTGAGGAAAATGGTGGACAAAAAATATTTGTTGGACCCATCCTCAATAATATTCTATTTTCACCCGCTTTCATCTCTCTTTTATTAAATATAAATTCCCTCCGATTTTTATTGTTTGATTTTATAGGTTTTTCATACAAATTAAGAAAACACATAAATGACTAATAATAAATATGTTTTGAACAATTTTCAATATTTTTAGACCAATAGTGTTTCAAAACTCTCAATTAATATACTTCGAAAACTATAATTCACAAATATCAATACATAAAACTACATTGATATTTGAGAAAATCAAACATTTAAAAACAAATTTTTTTTCTAAAACATTAAACATAAGTTCTATTACTGAGAAAATATACAAACTCACGTAAAAGGTTTAGAAAGTTAAGGGATGTTTTTTTTTAATTTACTTTGTTTTACAAAAGAAATAAAATGTACCACACGGCACACGTGTGTAACGTGCCACACCACTTTATAGTTACCACAAGGAGAGTTTTTTTTAGTAATCTCCACCACAAGTAGTTGCATATGAGTGTGTGTTTAAATGTACATGACTCTATTCTTCTGTTAAATTAAATTTTTGAATGAAGGTAATGGAGTATTAATATTGTATGTTTTCATTTTATTGAAATATTGATCCCTTTTCCAAAAAGTAAAATAATCTTCTCTTCAAAAAAGCATTCAATGCATGTTTTAATCATAAGATGTATTTTTTCTACCAAAAAATCATAAGATTTATTTTGAGATATCATCCAGGACAAATATACGCATCAGACTGAAACCACCAAGAACAAATTTTTTTTTGTAATTAAGTACATATATATATATATACTAGATGAAATCCCGCGTAATACGCGGACAAATTACATAAAAACATTTTATAATTAATTATATATTATTAAATTTATTAAATTTGTATAGTTATAGTTAGATTTAAACGGAAACTAATATTATACCCGTTATTTTATTAACAAATAATATAAAAGATACACAACAACATATCGGGTAATAGTAAATAATTGATTTTTACTTTTTCCAACAATTAAGAAATAAAATAACACATTTTTGTTTTATTACATTGTTTTTGTTATTACATGAAAAAAATTATTTTAAATTAATAATTAGATAGTAGATCCATGAATATAACAAATAAGTTATCATAGAGATTTTCTTTATTTATCAAGTAATTTTACGTTTTTATTTTTTCTTATTTCTAATTATTTTGTTTTTATTGATTATTTTTTTAAATATTGTTAAATTTTTCTTTTTCTATGTTATTTTCCTTATTTGTGATTATTTTATTTTAAATTATTTGATAATTAATGTTAAGTTTTTTAGTTTTGATTATTTTCCTTATTTCTGTTTTTTCTCAATATTGTTAAGTTTCCATTTTATAAAATGTATAGATATCAAATTTAATACACATGTCACGATCTCAACTAACCATTACAAATGTTACGATCTGGTGAGTTATAATTTTGCATACGTGTCGAGCTCACGTTAAACGCACTCACTTTTATATAATGAGATTCCCGGTTGACGCGGGTCCTCGCGTAATCACGGCGAAAAATTATTTTTTTTTAATATGTTTCCTTTTTTATATACAAAACGAATTAGAGTAATGTGTTTTAGTTGCTTTTTTATATACTAAACTAATTAGAGATTGGTTAGTTTTTTTTCTCCTTTCTAAAAATAATGAGTTTCATTTTATTAAATTTCATTTTTAAGGTTTTTTCCTTCTTTTTTTCTTCTTTTAAAATTATTTAAATTTTTCATTTTTCATTTTTAAAATTTTCCATTTTTCCTTCTTCTTTTATTCCTTTTTTTAAGAAGATTACTTATTTTAAAAATGACAAATGTCACGATCTAAATTAAATGTGACACGTGTCACGATCTAGTGAGTTATAATTTTACGCGCTTTCTTTTATATAATAAGATTTTTAAGAAGATTACTTATTTTAAAAATGACAAATGTCACGATCTAAATTAAATATGACACGTGTCACGATCTGGTGAGTTATAATTTTACGCGCTCTCTTTTATATAATAAGATATATTATTTAGTACATGTATTGTGGGAAAAGGGTAAAAACAAATCATGTTTTTTGGGTATTTTTTTATAGAATATTTTTGTCTTCGAACCAAAAAAAGAAAAAAGGGAAAACAAACTGTTAGTGTCCTACAAATTAGTCCACGTGGACTATCAAGATTGAAGAACCTACTAGACCACATGACCCAATATGAGCCCAATATGTATATATCATAGCCCCATTGTCTAAACAAAATGGTCAATATTGTAGTGTTAGTGTCATTGTTCAATTTTATAGATTTGGTTTCAAAAAGCATTATTTGTAGATAAGTAATCTCAAGATGTAGTATGATTATTTATGTTCGGTTACACCAAATGTTGCATTAGCAAAAGATGTATGATAACATTTACTTTTTACAAAAATATCACATCTTTTATTTCCTTGCAATGCAAATATCTTTGTCATACAAAGCTAGCTAGATGTAAATCACACAATCAATCAAGGCAAACTATACGCTACAAATGTTACAATTTCATACTTAACAATCCAATTCGGTCTCGGCCACACGGCTTCTCGCTTCTTTCTCGGTCTCAACATTACATTCTTGGTATCTAAAGCAGCCTATGAGATGATCATTCACAAGGCCAGAGACTTGCAAGAAGGAATAAACAACGGTAGGTCCAACGCATCGAAACCCTCTCTTCATCATGTCTTTGCTTATAAACTCTGCTTTCGGAGACTTTACCGGTACTTGACGCCCATAGCGATAACCGTTTCGTATCGGCTTGTGGTTCACAAATCTCCAACAATAGTTGCTGAATGTTCCAAACTCCTTTTTGACCTTGAGAATCGATTTCGCGTTATCTACGATGGCTCGTAGTTTCTGTTCGGATAAAACAAGACAACCGTTTATTTTGAGAGACAACAACTTCTTCTCTGTGAATTGTGATATAGCTAATGGATCAAATTCTTCAAAGAGCTTCCTGCAATAACAAAACAAAACAAAACAAAACAAAAGCCTTATGTTATTTTACACAAAACCAAAACAGAGTAAATAAAAAAGGAACAATCTTTCTCTGTTTTCTACAGAACAGTACCAGAATGTTTACCTAAAGGTGTCTCTTTTATGAAGTAATAAAGGCCAGCTAAACTCAGCCAAGGCTTGTGAGAAGACAAGCATCTCAAAGAGCTTATTGTCTTCAAGAACAGGAACACCATACTCCTTGTCATGGAACAACACATAGATCGGGTCTGTCCAACAAAATTTGACATAATTCTTGAGTTTTTTGTTTGTGTTCTGTGTCTTAATTTTCAAGCAAACAAGAACTACTTCTTTTGGTGTGTGTAATTAAATATGTTGTTGACATGTATGAAAACTGATTGTTACCAATAAATCTTTTACAACACTTAATACATTTCCCAAAAAAAAACTCACATGGCTACAATGTCGTAGTAGTAGTAGTAGTTGATTAAGATGTTTTTTAGTGGACACAAAGAAAGAAACAGAACAGAGCAAGTGTGCAGGTTTTGTATTAAATGTGCAACAAGGACAAGTTATCTCTACATTTGGTAATAATTTAATTTACCAAACAAAATAAAGAAGAAAAAAGAGAAACCCATTTCCTCGTTATTCACGAAATTATTACTATGTGTGTAAAAAAAAATGTGATTTTTAAATTAAAGTGGTAATGAAAAATAAAATAAATATTGTCAGAAAAAATAAAACAGAGACCTGAATTAGGAGTGATCCATTGGCATCTATTGACCAGTTCCGAAATTTCAGGAGATTTGTCTTCAACGGCGGCGACATTATTAAGCTCCGACACTGTTCCGTTCCGTTTTAACGGTTTTGTAATAATTTTAACGGAGTTTGTCATTTTCACCGTCGAAATTTCCGAGGAAGAAGAAGACGAAGAAGAAGAAGATGAATCGTAAGTGGAAGAAGCTGAGAAATTGGTTGTAACGGAGGAATCCGGCTTCTCGTTCGCCGGAGATTTCGTCGGGATCTCTTGTCTATTCTTCTTCTTCGTCGCAGTCTCTGTTTTGAATCTGTTTCCTGAGGAACAGAGTATGGCTCGTGACTCGACCATCGGTTTTGCCGGAGAACGAAGCTTGGTCGCTACAGACATTTGAGAAAGTGGTAGAAATGGAGAATTCAAAAGAAATCTAAGGGTAAAAATGGAAATAGAAGAAAATTGAGATGAGAACAGAGAGAAAATGTCAGAGAGAGAGAGAGAGGAAGTGGAGGTTTTTAAAACAGAACGGTAACAAAAACAAAAAAGGGGATGTAACCGGTAATAACCGGTTAATATTTTGCTTACGTGTCAGTTATTTTTATAAAGCCGTGAAAATTACGCATTTTTGTCATTAGTTTACGGGGTTAATTAAGTTTTTGCCGCTCTTATTTATTTAGAATGAAATAAGAGAGTTAGTTAAACTTTTTAAAAATATGTTTGGTTTAGGAGAACGTAACCAAAGTAATTCACAAAGCTACGCCCTAATTCGATATTTTCACAAATTTTAAAAGTTTGATTTACTTTTTTAAAAATTACCAAAATTAAAATCTTTTCGTTTGGGTTCGCTAATTAGTGTTTAGGATATAGTATTAAAAGGGTAGGATTATATGGGTAAGGTTTATTTGGATTTAATTTTAAATGTTTATGTGTAGTTTTGGTGAAATAATTTTGAAATAATGTAGTTTTGTGAAATTTAATTCAAACGATGTAGTTTTGTAATTCTTAATTAACGAAACAACTATTTGTACTTTTGCATTAATTACCTTGAATTAACTGCTTGAGTCGCTCGATGCAATGGCGGATCCAGAAAATAATTTTATGGGGGTCATAATATATTTTAAATTATTCCACTTAAGTTTTAGGGGTCAATATAAAAAAACCTTAACTAATTTAGTCAAAATACTTATTTCACATAAGGTTATTTATTGAAATTATACAACTTTAGGGGGTCATATGACACCCCTTGTTCTAATATGGGTCCGCCCCTGGCTCGATGAAAGGGAAGTACAATGATTGTAAATTAACATTGACCATTGTTTTGTTATACAATTGTTTTATTATTACACTGTTTTTTTCCCTTTAAATTATGTATTAATAGGAAAATAATATCATGTCCGAAAACAGTTTGTCAATATTTAAAACTAAACGACAAATAAAGAATTGTTCATGTTTCTTCTCATTTTAGATGTAGCCATATAGGAAGTTTGACAAAAAAAAAAAAGATGTAGCCATATAGGCATACATTTTATTATTTTGTTTCATTTTAGTCTATTTTTGTCAAGCTAAGTGAATTTTTATTCAAAACTAATTGAAAATAGTATATCTGTTTTTAATTCAAAATTATTTTAGATATATACAAAACCATGTCTATACACGATTCTAGATTATAATAACAAAACCAAACAAAAAACAAAGATCCAATTATTTCAGGCGTGCTATCAAAATTCTCACAAAGGAAAGTAAAAACAAAATACTAAAATACAAACATTCTTGAACAAATAATATAAGATTTATCTACATAACCTTTATATGTATTGCCGCTAATGAAAAACCCCATATGATTAACAAATTTGCAAAAATAGGTAAATTAAAGAGGTGGGCAGAGAGTCAAAGTCTATATTTGGTGAAATGTGTGGGTGTAGTGTTGAAATATGAGTAAAGGGTAAAATAGGAAATAAAAAAGCTTTAAGCATAAGTTTAGAAAAGTAAGCTTACCGTTAACTAATACACCAACTCCACGTAGCCTTCCGTTTTCTTTTTCCCTTTTTTACTTTTCTAACGGCTAACCACTAAAATCATCTTAATGGGCCTAACGAATTTAATTATATGGGCCCATTAATTAACAAACATACAATAATTTGATTCAGATACTGTAACTATACACCTTTGTTTGTAAGTACAAAGCATAGCCTTTGTGTAAGAACTAAAAGACTAAAAAGCTTCGGTCTTTCTTTAAACCGGTCCAAGAGTGTTGAAATGGTCCCATGCTTCCTACAAGATTTGAACAAAGATTCAAAGACCATGCAAGATTCATTGTTTTTTTCGTAGTTGTCATAGACAATATATGTTTTTGACCTGTAATAACTCGAAAACTTTCTCAGCCATGTACTTCTGGTTTGCGGAAGCGCCTTTCTGTTGTAGCTTGTCTGGATGAAGGATGAGTAATGCTCTCTGGTAAGATTTCCGGACAGCGTTTCCTTCGATCATATCCATCAGAGGAACCGCTTTCCACCCGCTCCCGGGCCAAAGAATCTGTATAGTTGAAAAACTTACAATCATCATTAGTTATGTACATAAGGCTATATAACACATTGAACTTTACTAGGAAAACTTACATATTGCATAGTGGACAGAAGAGACCGAATGTTTCCGCTCTTTCCACTTGACCACTTTCGGATTTTAGCATCGATGTTCTGTAATTGTTATGTTTTCATTTTGAGGATTTTTTTTTCGGAGTATGTATATTTGCAATTGCAATAGTGTTACCTGGATTTCTTCAGCTTCGTTTCGTGTTTCTTCGAGTTTGTTCTCATCTTCTGTTATATCCTCCACCTGAGTAGTACATTTACGAGTTTCATGCCACTTACAAAGAGTCACATGAAAAACTTGGAGGTTGAAGTAGATATTGTTATGCTTACCAAGAAATTTACATGGATGGGCTCTTCTATATCTTCTAAGGTAGTATGTGCTGAAAGAACCAAACATGGTAAGTTCACATGTTATGTAAGTGTATAGTAATAAACAGATTTAGAAACAACAATCCAAGAACTCACCTGTGATTGGTTCTTCTCTCTTCTCTTGCTCATTAATTCGAGTAGACTTGTTATTCTTAACGCTGATCCGGTCTGAATCCTTCTTCTGAGTTGCCTTTGAAGGTTTCTTATCTTTGTCCTGAAAGAAAGGAATCATAAACCACAAACACAGACACGGAAACATATGTAGGAAGATCTTGATTTGCTGATTTAGTACCATGTTGGGTATCTCTGGAGTCGATTTCTTTTGTTGAACAGGAATGTTCTTCACAGTTTCTTTGACATTAGCATCAGTCTTGGGAATTTCTTTAGCTCCCCATCTAGAGCTTTGTCCAAGAGATTCTCCGCTTGATCCAACCGAAGCTCCTTGACTGAAAATCTTAACAAAGTCCTTCACTTTTCCTTTGACTCCATCTTTGTCTACTTCTGTTGTCGAGGATGAGCTTGCGAAGCTTGATTTAACAGGTTGTATCGGGCTATCCAATGAACTTCTCTTGCCTTGTGGCTTCCTTTTGCTTCTTGAATCTCCAACAGAGCTTCTCATGTTCTTTGCTTTGATTTTACCTTTCTTCACTTCTCTCTCTGGTTCTATCTCCTCATCTACAACGACATAGAACAAAACCAAATGAATACACAATAGAAGGCTAACGAAAACCAAATGAACAAAACATATACATGTCTGCAGAGACCAACCGCATTTCTCGTCCTTATCGTCTATAAAAGAATGAAGAGGTTTCACATTAGCCTTCGGCACATCACTAGAGAAGGCCTTCTCATAGATCAAGCCGGAATCTGTTTTCTCTTCTTGCTTTTGTGAGGTCTTATTTTGCTCTTTCAAACCAGAAAAATCATTTTCTTTACCACTTTTTTCGACTAAATTAGACCGCAGATCACAAGGTGTGTTCTCTTCAGCTTTAGCCACAGAGCTTAATCTAGAACTACCCCAAATAACAAGAGGAACTCCTTTGTTAGGCCACTTGTATATAGAGAAATGAAACTGCCTTCCTTGAGCAACATCACAGCCTTTTGAATCTACTGATTTATCAGAGGCCAACATATCAGCTTTGCTTGAAGATCTCGACAAAGGAGACATGAAACCGGTCTCTTTGTTCTTGCTTAAGCTACGAGTAACTGAACCAAATGTCGGAATCTCTGTTGCTTTTGCAGGTAGACTAATAAGACATAACACAATCATATCCAAAATTCAAAAAACACACAAAAATGAAGTTTGGTTTATGATTATGAAACTAATAAAAACAGAGACCTGAATGAAGTTTTAGGAGATTCGGGTTTGTGAGGGAGAGGAAGAGACGGGCTTAAGATCCGAGAACCCGGAAGCGATGACCCGAAACTTTCGTTCTTTATCTTCTTCGGAGGCGAAGACGACGACGAAGACGACTCGTTGGCTCTGAAAATATCGTCGAAGAAATCGTCTGCTGTGAAACGGCGACGTATCGACGGATCTTCGCCGAAGACGGGCTTCTCTTCGCGTGGAATCAACGCGCTGTTGTCGACGATGACGTCACGTCGCCGGAGAGCCGTTTCGTTGAAGCTGTGTCTAGTGATGAATTCGTTGACTTTTGACCTTCTTTTAGGCGGGCCACCGAACACGTCGCCGAAATCGATGTCCACGTCATCGCCAGGTGGCGAGTTCAAGGCTAGGAGAACTGTTTCTGAGCTCATCGTTGTAAAAGAAACCTTGACAGATCAAAAACAGAGAGTTTAATGAAGAAACAGAGTGTGTGTGTGTGAGAGAGAGAGAGAGGTAAGTGTGTGGTTTCATTTGATTTGAAACCACAAAAATGGATTTTTAAGTTATTAAAGAGAGAATCTTAAAAGGTTTACCTTTGTGGATAAAACATATATGAATCCAAAAACCTTTGTCTTCCTTCTCTCTCTCTGTCTCTTTCTCCATTTTGTCTCTCTCTAAAGTTTCTCTTTTTTTTGTGGTCATCAGAATATGCAGAACCAAGTCTTGCATAAGTAAGAATAAAAGACTACAGGATACACATAACAGAGTTTTTTTAGCCTACCTTTTCTTACTGATTATAAGCAGAATCTGCCATTGAAGTAGAAGAAGAAAGTTTGGTTTTTTCTTCTGCAATCTTGTTAAACAAGCATATCTATATATCAGTCAAGACCATCAGTGTAACTTGCTTCCGGTTTAGCTTATAAGGATGGTAATTCAAATACAAAATCCAAACTAAACCGATATACTAACCGGATCACATCTTACTAGTCCTTTTTTAACTTGTGATCTTACTAAAGAGGAGATGAGCACCATGTTGAGGCTGCAATGTCACAAACAAAACAGGAGCATGTGCATAACTTGGAGACAATCTGAAACTGTAATGCCTCAAGATCGTTGCGAGAACCGTCTTGGCTTCAATTATTGCAAGATTCTGCCCCACACAGGTCCTTGGACCTAACCCAAACGGCACAAGCAATGCTGACTCTTTCCTCTGATCTTCAAACCTGCGCGGGTTAAACTCTTCCGCGTCCTCTCCCCATGTTTCCGTGTCGTGGTGCATTGCGATGACTGATAAATAGAGCTGAGTTCCTGCAGGAATCTCAAGGTTTCCGAGCTTAGCTTTCTTAAGTGTGTCGCGGTTTAGTGTCATCGCTGGAGGGTAGAGCCTGAGAGTCTCGTTGATTATCATACCTAACTGTTAATAAGACAAACGCAAAACGAATATGTTATTAAGAATTATAGTCTCTTTAAAAAACATGTCTTAAGTTGTGAGACTTACTGTCTTGAGGTCTTGTAAGATATCTGGAGTGGGGAACCCAGTTGGTCCAAGGACGCGTATAACTTCTTCCCTAGCAATGTTTTGCCACTCTTGGTGCATCGCTAAGAGTACTAAAACCCATGTCATAAGATTGCCCGTTGTTTCCTTGGCTGCAAAGTAGAAAGTCTTGCACTCATCTATGACTTCTTCAATACCAAGCTTCTCTTCTTGACCATTCTTGTTCGTGTAAGGAGACATAAAAGCCTGAAGCAGAGTACCCGATGTCTCTGCGGCTCTTGTTTTGTTTTTTTCGATCAGTTTCAGGATAGAACCGCGGATTTGTTTCTCAGTCCTCCATATCTCTCTATTAGTCTTGGAAGGAAAGAATCTAAAACCAGCATTTCTAAATGAGCATAAAGGTTCTTGTTCAAAACTTATTAGGATGGTTCTTACTAAGGCATTTACCTGAAACCAGGGATATAAACGCTCCATCGAACTAGATAGAAGAGACGCATCATACGCTCCTGCAACGCGAAGATTCGTTTCCCTTCTTCCACACTGTTACCAAAAGCTGATCTTGATAACATATCTTCAGACAAACTGTGTATCTCTCTGTGTACTTCTAACACAATCTCTTCTCCTCCTTTTCTCATCTCCTCCCATTTATCCAACATCATCACAGTACTTTTCACCATTTGTGGCACCATCCTCTACAAAAAATGAAAAATCTTAACTTTATTCACATTTTGAGCTTATATGCGACAAACTCTACATATTAATACCCAAAAGATTAGCTCTTTGGAATATAATTCTTCCTAATTATGTGATTTACTATCTCTGTTATTACATAAGTCCTAGTTTATGCTTACAAGGTGTTCGATGAAATGCGTCAATGAGATTAATGTGTGTTACCTTGACTTTCTCTATGGTGAAAGCTTGAATTGCGATTTTTCTATGGAAAGCCCATTGATTTCCTCTAAGACCAGGTAGACCCTGAGCATAAAGCAGCTTAGACAAAGGGTTATGTCCGATTCTATCGAAAGACCGGCTCGTTTTCAAAGCTTCTCGAATTAGTGTCGGATCCGACGTGGCAACCACCGGTTTTGACCCGAACCAGTAAAGGAACATCTTACCGTAGGCGCGTGACCATTTGTGGTAGTGAGGAGCTACACGGTGGACGAACTCGTGAGGATTATCGCCGGAAGAGATCGGCTTTGACTTCGCCTCCGCCGTTAATCGGCTTACTTCCGATGAGTTTCCGGTGAATATCTTGTAACGGGGTCCTAACACGTGGTGGTTTTTGAAGTGAGATTGGATTCTCCAAGGGATCCATAGATAACTGTGAACAAATCTGAAGAAAAAAAGTAAGAAACAGAGGAAGAAGAAGATAAAGGAGAGTATCATACTTTAGACTTGTTGTCTCCAAGTCTCTCCTCTCTCTCTCTACTCTCTGCTTAAATTTCATAATTGGATCTCTGAAATAAAATAAAAATAAATAAATAATTAAACTCATCTATATTAGTATTTTTGAAGTACTAATTTGAAATTTTCCAAAAAATCACATTAAATTACACATTATGCCATTGGGCATAAAAGGAAATATTTTTGAACATTTAATTACGAAAAATCAAATAAGAAAATATTATAATTCTCTCCAAAAATAAATAAAAAATATTAAAGAAATTACGTAAAAAATATTTGAAAAACAAAATAAACACATGTAATTCACATAAATACATTATTACATAGTTTTTTTTATAAAAACTACCATTAAAATTTTATTTAAATCAAAACAAACAGGTTTAATTAATATTATTAAGAATTTAAAAACGATTTGAAAATTTTTTTTGTTAAAAATATCAAACAATAAAAAACAAAATAGTTTGTTAACGAGTTTGATTTCCGGTTCGATTATAAACAAAAAAGAAGAAATTGCTATTCTACTAAAATTTAAATCTTATATTACATATTTAGAATATGTTTACAACAATTATTTATATATATATAATCAAAATAATTATAATTTTAAATAAATTTGGGTAAATCGCATAATATGATTTGTGTATTTTGATTCGGTTTGTATTTTGAATTCGGGTATTTTCGAATCCTAAATATAATAAATAATAAATTATTGGTCTTATCAACTTATAAATTATATTAAATTTTTGCTATACGAAATATATAATAAAAATATATATATTATTATTTTTGAAGTACTTTTTTGAACTTTTCCAAAAAAACTCACTTAACTACATACTATGTCATTGGTTTTAAACTCACTTAAAGAGTTATGTGAAACTTACACACAAACATATCACATTCTATATATATACTTTTTAAAATTGACTTAAATATCAACAAAAACAATAAAACCAATTTTAACATAAAATCAACCATTAATTTCATATTTATGATATTTTTAATATAATCTTTTTATTTTTCTTACGGAGGTCTATAAAAAATTTCAGAATATAAATATTTTTTAAAAAGTATATAGTTTAGTTTTTATATATAATCATTGTCCATATTATAATTTTCTATTTATATTAATATTTTAGATGTTAATAAACATCTATATTGAACATAGATAAAGTTTGTTTAAATCAATTAACACTAGCATAACAATTATTTATTAACGGGTTCAGTTTCTAGAAAAATTCTAGATAAATGACAAAAAGTTTGAAAATAATGATTAAACTTTATCATAAACAAATTTCGGGTAATTCGGGTTCAAATCTAGAAATTTGTTTTGGCTTCGAGTTTTCGAGTAGTAAATTTCTCAATTCGTTCGGGTTATTTATTTTTGGAACGGTTTCGGTTCTTTAATTTCGGTTTGGTTCCAATTATGTACTTCAAATATAATTATAACTATTATTATTTTAAATAATTTTTGGGTAGTTAGAGTAGTTTAGTTTAGTTCTACAAAATTGAGTTCGGTTCAGATTCGATTTCGGGTATTATGGTAGTAAATTTCCCTATACATTCGAGTTATTTGTTTTTAGAATCGGTATTGATTTGGGGATTTCGGTTTGGTTTGGGTTCGGTATTTCGGATCCGGAAGTTTTATCCATCCCTAATTTTTATAGTTTATAATAGTTTGGAATAAACACACTTACAAATTATATTAAGATTTTGCTATATAAAATATATTTCTCATTATATATTTATGGGAGAATCACAAAACTACACCATTTGAATTACATTTCACAAAACTACACCATTTCAAAAATATTTCACAAAACTACACCTAAACACTCAAAATTAAATTCAAATAAACCATATCCACACAATCATACCCCTTAATACTATTTTTAAACACTAATTAGCGAACACAAATGAAAATATTTTAATTTTGAGAATTTTTAAAAGGGTAAATCAAGCTTTTCAAATTTTGAAAGGGTGTAAATTTGTGAAAATATTGAATTAGGTGTAGTTTTGTGAAGGAATGATTGAAAGGGTGTAGTTTTGTGAATTTCTCTATATTTATTTGCATAAACAATAAAAGAACAAAATACTCTTTAGAAATTCTGAATATTTTTATTTATTTTACAAAATCAGAAAAAATATTACAAACTTCTAAATTAACTGTATATATAAAATTATTTATAAAAAACATAAACCCGTGGTACACCACGGGTTAAATCCTAGTTACTATAAAGATTTGTTACATAATCATGTAAAAAATTTTTTTTTTTTTACTAGAGTGAAAAAAAAAAAATCATGTAAAGTTTTTTTTTGCTAACTTTAGCATGAAGAGTGTTAATCAATATAATCATGAGAAATTCACAAAACTACGTCTTTTCAACTCTCCCTTCACAAAACTACATCTAATTCAATATTTTTACAAATTTACACATTTTCAAAATTTTAAAAGCGCGATTTACCCTTTTAAAAATTACCAAAATTAAAATATTTTCATTTGGGTTCGCTAATTAGTGTTTAGGGTATAGTATTAAGGGGGTAGGATTGTTTGGGTAGGGTTTATTTGGATTTAATTTTGAATATTTAGGTGTAGTTTTGTGAAGTATTTTTGAAATGGTGTAGTTTTGTGAAATGTAATTAAAATGGTGTAGTTTTGTGATTCCTCCATTAATCATTTTTTCATATCAAAATATATGTCAACATAAATCTTACATCGAAAAACAAAAAAAAAGGCAAAATTACAAAACTACACCATTTGAATTACATTTCACAAAACTACACTATTTCTAAATTACTTCACAACACTAAACCTAAACATTCAAAATTAAATCTAAATAAACCCTACCCACACAATCCTACCCCCTTAATATTATACCCTAAACACTAATTAGCGAACCCAAATGAAAATATTTTAATTTTGATAATTTTTTAAATGGTAAATCAAGCTTTTAAAATTTTGAAAAAGTGTAAATATGTAAAAATATTGAATTATGTGTAGTTTTGTGAAGGGAGGGTTGAAATGGCGTAGTTTTGTGAATTTCTCTAAAAAAATGGTTGATTACGTAATTCTGGTCCACCATTAAACTCTCATAAGTCATAATCATAATTTAAGTACAATAGTAATTTTCAAAATGAAAAATTAATTAAATTTAATTTTGTATTAAGAAAGAGATTCGATAAACATTGGTCTCTTGCCTAACCACTCCGGATTGTATAAATATTTAGATTTTATTCCTCGATTAGTATAAGTCCCCCCACGTATATATACAAAAAAAACCACACGACCATAATGTACAAACTTTATAAACATACTACTAATTAATATACATTGTTTGTCAACATTTATATAGACATAAAAATCGTAAATCCGTGAATATGTCACATCACATCACTAAAAGATTATATATGTATAAATACACACAGTTAGAAATTAGATAGATTCTCCTGAAATCGTGTTCTCACGTTAGCTACGAGCAAGGAGCACCTTAGTTTATATATATAAACCGGCCAAACAAACAAACAAAAAACCCTCTTAAATTTTTTTATCAATCTTTCTTCTCTTAATAAAGATTAAGAGAAAGAGGAAACCTTGTAAACCTCTCTTTCTCTTTAATCATCCCAAAAAAAATTTAAACGTAATTTCTTAAAAAAGACATTAATAATTAATTAGATGAAAATGAGGAAGCTTTGTCCGAATTTGGACAGAGAAGATGGTTTAGAAACGGTGTTAGAGGTTCCGGTGCCCGAAGAAATGTTTAGAAAGATGGGAAGCAACGCGAACGGACGTTGGAGAAACATGCACGCTCTCATGAAGGCGCATGCCGTCGTGACCGCGGTCGCGGCTGATATCAGAACCCCCGCGTCTTCGTCGTCTATGAGTAATGTTAATATGCATTTGCAGTCGAAATCGGATAACGAGTTCGTGGCTTTGTTGAAAATAGTTGGAAGCCCTCTTATTCCTTTTCATGTCCCTCTTGAGTTTTGTCTCTCGAGACCTATCAAAGATACTTCCATCGTACGTATAACATATCATTATATTATCATTATGTTATAATCTTCGGTTATTTGTTTGTAAAATCTTTATAAATTAATAACGTCAAAAATACAATATTTTTATCAAAATTTTATTATTTAGAGGGTTATTAGTTTTTAAAAAGACTATAATTACACCAAAAGGTAGATTTGTTACAATAATTTTTTTTTAATTTATAGTTGTATTAATAAATGGAGTATTACTTTAAAGAGATTTTGTTGTAGTTTTGTGTTTTTCTAAATATTTTCAATGATTTTGATTAATTTTCATATGAATCATCAATAAAGACATTTGGGTGGTATGACTTTAACTATGGTAGGGCCAAATTTAAATTGACAAGATAATTTGCCTATTAGCCTATAAAATCTTAAAGATGAATTTTGTAGCTTGTTGGATTAATCGATTCTTGTCTTTTCTTTGTATAAATATTAATCATATTACAACACACACACACTTTCTCGTCTAGATATGAAGAAAAACTATAGTATGTGAGTATTAAGTTGATAGTATAATGGTGTGTAAATTTTGAAGGAGGCATCAACGGCTAAGTACATAGTGCAACAATACGTGGCGGCGTGCGGTGGTCCAGCGGCTTTAAACGCGGTTAAAAGCATGTACGCGGTGGGTCAGGTGAGGATGCAAGGCTCAGAGATGGTAGCTGGAGAGGACGAAGGGACAACGACTACGCCGGTTCGGTTAGGAAAAGGCAATTTCGAAGTGGGAGGTTTTGTTTTATGGCAGAAGAATCCTAATCTTTGGTTCTTGGAGCTTGTGGTTTCGGGTTTCAAGATTAGTGCCGGTAGTGATGGTAAAGTGGCTTGGAACCAATCTTCTACACAACCTTCTCAGGCTCATCGTGGTCCTCCTCGTCCTCTACGTCGCTTTTTTCAGGTACTAATGTTATACATTTTGGACTTATTTAAAACCTTTATAAATTAATAATGTTATACATTTTGGACTTATAAAAACTGAAATAACAGGGACTAGACCCTAGGTGCACGGCGAGTCTGTTCTTAGACGCGGTTTGCATAGGCGAACAAACCGTTAACAACGAAGATTGTTTCGTCTTAAAAGTAGAAACACCATCGGATATTCTCAAGGCGCAATGTTCGACAAACACCGAAGTGATCCACCACACGGTGTGGGGTTACTTCAGCCAAAGGACAGGACTCCTAGTCAAATTCGGCGACACGAAACTCGTCCGTGTCAAATCCGTTAGGGGCAAAAGCGACGGCGTTTTCTGGGAGACTAGCATGGAGTCGATAATCGACGATTACATGTACGTTGACTCGGTCAACATAGCGCACGGTGGCCGGACTTTGACGACGCTTTATCGATACGGAGGAGCGGTTAACCACCGGAGAAGGATAGAGGAGAAGTGGAGAATAGAGGAAGTTGATTTTAATATTTGTGGTTTGTGTTTGGAGAGTTTCTTGCCACCTTCGGATATTAACAATGATCATTAATAGTTACTACACAACTTAACGGTCCATATCATTACATATGAGATGTTTTGACCATTAAAAAAAACATTGACTTGTTTTGTATACGTGGCCACGTGTGAGTGGTTCCATAGTGACAAAGTGTAATATCTTTTTGGTATTTAATTTAAACGTTTACATTAAACACTAATCAGCTTAGGCGAATCACTAATTAATTACTAATTTTATATGGGCCTGAATATTTATGGTCTGGCCCATTTAAAAATGAAACCCTAGTCCCGCTCTCTGTATAAATAGCATTCACGAAACCTAATTTTTAAAGAAAAACAAATCTCGTTCTCTCTTCTTCTCTTACATCTCTCTTTGTTTGATTTTTTGTATGAGTTTGTTTTATAAATTGCGTCTGTTTATTATATTTACTTCACTAATCATATGTTAATAATGATTAGAGGAGAATTAAAAACAGGTGCATAGATTGATATGGTTATCTTACCAACCCATTGCTAATTATCTGTTGCTTTGGCGTCAAATGAATCGACCTAAATTTTTAGTTTATGTTTTATTTTTTATTTTTCTTATATTTAAATTTGGCAAATGAAGAATTGATTTATTTATGCTTAAAACGCAGAATATTACTGTTGACAAACAATCTCCGCTTATTATCTGATGCCAAATATTATTTCGAAACTAAAATTAAATATGTTTTATTATGTGTTTTTATTAAATAAACGATGATGAGATAATAGCAGACGGGCGGTCTGAATTGATGTCGTGTAGATTGTCTGCCACTTTTTGCTACTTTTGTTAGCTTCTCTGAGTTTCTTTTTCTTAATATAATTATGTTAATATAATACATTTTCATATAGATTTTAATAAATTTTGTTAATGCGATGATGAAGTAGCATCTAATTATGTCTGGACATATGAGATTATTTTTAATCATTGATCAGAATATTGCAAATCTTTCTGAGCTTTTGTTTTCAATCGTATTATTGTTTCATATTTTACTTTTTTTTATTTGATTTTGTTTATATTATAATCAAATTATCCACTAATTTACTTCTTAAAGTACTATTTCGATTTTTATCTATAGGTACACGAGATGAAGATTAGGTGTCAGGCTTGCGATCTAGAGATAATTATCCACATATAAAGCTTTTTGTAATGAGCTAAACAACATCTACCACTACACAATTTGTTAAAAGTGTTAAACTCTTTGGACTATTTGAACATTATGTAATGAAAATTAATCATTATTTTTGGTTTCTATATTGTATGTGACTACTAAATTTATAAAATCTCTGCTAGTTTAGAATTTTTTCTTAGAACCGATAATAATAAATCATCCATTGCAAAACCGTCTATATCTCTCTCGAAACCGAACCGACAAATCTAATTTCTGCAAACTTACTGTACAATACGGTAAAAAAGCAAAGAGATAAAACGGTAATCCTAACGGTAAAATCAGCACAATCCAATCCAAACGGTAAAATCGGCCCAATTAAACCCCACCCCTAAAGATCGGCCCATTTGCCTTAATAGTTTTTGTTTTTTTTTAATACAAAGTAGATATAAATAAAATATTATTAATCGTGTGATGTGATGTGATGTCGAGGTTTTTCTCTAATCAGTAATCACACTCTACAAAAAATATGAAGAATCCAACATTCGGATAAAACCTTCCTTCATCTTCTTCTTCTTCTTCTTCTTACTCTCTCATTTTCATGGCAATACTCTCTCTTTCTCTCCCTCTCATCGTCTCCTTCCTTCGTCCTCACGCCACTTCTCCTCGCTTCTTCCTCCTCCCTCGTTATCTCTCTACAAACCCTATCCGCCGTCGATTTCACCGCTCCTCCGCCGTATCCTCCACCGCTCAAAATCGCTCTTCCTATCGCAAACCCGACGATGAAGACGACAACCCCCGCGTATCTGTTCCTACATTCCAACAAGCAATTCAGCGTCTCCAGGTTCTCCCTTTCTTCTTCTTCTTCAAAATCTCGCGGGGAATTATTCACTAATTTCTCTGATTTTTTTTTGTAGGAATATTGGGCTTCTGTTGGATGTGCCGTTATGCAACCAAGCAACACGGAGGTAAATCACCACCATTTACACAATCTCTTATAAAAATCCTCTCTTTCTCTGTGACTTATACTTATATATATCTTTGATGGGTATTTAAGGTAGGAGCTGGTACTATGAATCCTTCTACTTTTTTGAGAGTTCTTGGCCCTGAGCCATGGAATGTTGCTTATGTTGAGCCGAGCATACGTCCTGACGATAGTCGCTATGGAGAGAATCCCAATAGGCTTCAGAGACATACTCAGTTTCAGGTCATATTGAAACCTGATCCTGGAAACTCACAAGACCTCTTTATCAACAGTCTCTCTGCTTTAGGTACTTATGAAATTATGTAGTGAAACATTACTTATGTGACTCTCTATATGTTGAACCTTAATCCTTGTGCCGGTTCCCTTGGTGGGTTTGCTCAAAGATTTGATTTTGATCATGTTAAGGTCTTCTTTGTATAGATAGTCTTTCTGCTTACGAGTTCTTATGTGGTGTTTATAGGTATTGATGTGACTCAACATGATATACGGTTTGTAGAAGACAACTGGGAGAGTCCGGTAAAATTTACAAAACATTTTTGGTTTTTCCATGTCTTTTTGTTACACATTGTATTGTCAGAGTGAGCTTCAGCATCGCAATGTATGTTCAATTTGAATGTGTTATAGGTGCTCGGTGCTTGGGGTTTGGGTTGGGAGATTTGGATGGATGGCATGGAAATCACACAATTCACTTACTTTCAACAGGTAAATTTCGTTTTTATGTATATTTTCTGCTAAAGCTTTTCGAAACTGACAATTCTCTTCCTTCTAGGCTGGAAGTCTTCAGTTGTCTCCAGTATCTGTTGAAATAACTTATGGGCTTGAGCGCATCATCATGTTGCTTCAGGTCAGTCTTGTACTCCGTCCATTACTCCATTTTAACAAGAATTCCCTTATTGTTGATTTGCAGATTTTTCCTTAAGTTAGCCTTCCGTTTTATCTGACAGGAAGTTGACCATTTCAAGAAGATCTTATATGCTGATGGAATCACTTATGGGGAGCTTTTCTTGGAAAATGAGTAAGAGACTGATACTCTCTTGTATGGGTTTTTTTTATCTTTCAGTATCAAAATTATTCATATTGAGATTAATATTTGGGTGAGTTTTGCAGGAAGGAAATGAGCTCATACTACTTAGAGCATGCTAGCGTGGATCGTCTTCAAAAGCATTTCGATTATTTTGACGAAGAAGCACGTTCCTTGCTCGCCTTAGGCCTTCCAATCCCTGCGTATGTTTATCACTTGTTTATGTTTGTCCATTATCTTCTCCATATTTTACATTTTCTTCTTGAATTTAACAAAATTGCTTGGGGGCATGCTAGGTATGACCAGCTTCTGAAGATGTCTCATGCTTTTAACATCCTAGATGCTAGAGGTTTCGTTGGTGTAACTGAACGAGCTCGTTATTTCAGTCGAATGCGCAGGTAAGATCTGTTCCAGTATTCTGTGTGTATTATTGTGAAAACTAACAAGTTTCACTAACTGGAGTGAAGATGCTTTACTCTTTGATATATATACATAACAGATACATCTAAAGTGCTTATGTTTGTCATTTTTGAAGAATAGCTTGGCTCGCCAATGTGCTCAGTTGTGGTTAAAGACACGTGAGTCTCTTGGACATCCTCTTGGTGTCGCCTCCGAGCATATTCCTACCATACATCACAAGGCTGTTTTGGAAAATGTGGCTGAAAAGGTTGGCCTCTTTTCTAATAACATATGGTCTCGATTATCTTTGTTCATGTGGTTTTCAATCATCGCAGGTTTCTGAGGAACCAAGATCATTTATCATTGAGATAGGGACTGAAGAGATGCCACCTCAAGATGTTATCAATGCTAGCGAACAAGTAAAATTCATTTCAGTTGGAGAAACTTGAACATGCTGCAGCATTTTAACTTCCCAAACTCCTTAGATAAATTTTTTCATGTGCTTTTTGATCGTCCTTTTGTGTTATGTTCTTGTATTAGATTGGACATAAAGTAACAGTCCTTGTTAATGTTTCAGCTCAGGGTTTTAGTGCTACAATTACTAGATAACCAAAGATTACGGCATGGAGTTGTGAAAGCATTTGGCACACCTCGCAGGCTAGTGGTAATTTATACTTCTTGGTTATTCTTTAGCATCATTGACTAATTATTTTCAAATTTGGATTTTTACTCGAGGATGTGAAATTGTATAAATGTATCTGAAGTTTTGGTTAGTCAGTTGATTTATGGAACTTGAAAAAAATTTGGACTCTATTTCTTTTTTAAGTAGTTTAAAGTGGATGCCTCTTTTTCAGGTTTTAGTTGATGCTATGACTTCTAAGCAGCTTGAAGAGGAGGTTGAAGTTAGAGGACCCCCTGCTTCTAAAGCCTTTAATGATCAAGGAATTCCTACAAAGGTTTATTTTTTACCCTTTGTTCCTTGCTGTTGCTCAGACACCATTAGGCTATTAAAATAACTATTGAAAGTATTTTGGTAGAGTTAGACAGTGGTAGAATTTAAGGAAAAATCATATGAATCAATTGCCCACTGACCCCTAGGTTTTGTACTTTGCTTGGTATTTCTCTTTTGGCTTGGACTGACCACTGACTGCCTAAAGATATGTAGATATAATTTTTTTCGTTGTTTTTTCCTGCCAGGCTGCAGAAGGGTTTAGCCGCAGATATGGCGTTCCATTGGAAAAATTGTACAGAAAAGTTGCGGGTGGGTGCATCTATATATTAACTGGATACTTTTTATTGTTACCCAGCCTATGACTGCTTTCTTGTTCTTTGTCCCCGAAGCAGTAGTTCTGATTTTAGTTCTTTTCGTTTTAATTTTTTTTATTTTTATTTCAGGGAAGACAGAATATGTTCATGCACGAGTCACAGAGCCAGCTCGATCTGCTTTGGATGTTCTTCTTCACTCCTCATCTTTGCATCTGAATTTTTTCTAAAAGGAAAACTACAGTTATTTGCTAAGCATATATTTTCTTGATTCTTGTGTATTGTAGGTTCTGTCAGAGGAATTACCTGGTATACTGGCTAAGATATCATTCCCAAAGTCCATGCGCTGGAACTCTTCAGTACGTAATTTATATGGGCGAGTCAGTAGTAAAACAAAACGTTTCAATTAATGCATTTATTTTGTGCTGTGATAAGCAGGTAATGTTCAGCAGGCCAGTTCGCTGGGTTATGGCCTTACATGGAGATCTCATTGTGCCCTTCTGCTTTGCTGGCAACACAAGGTACATTTACTTGGCTTTACTCGATTTTCCATGCTTCCTCTGGCATATGTTAGTATATCCGAAAGACAGAGATATGCAAACTATTTGTAAATAATGTAACAATTCGTTATGTTTGCTTCTTGTTCAAAATGCAGTGGAAATGTATCTTCTGGACTTCGCAATACTGCTTCAGCAACACTATTGGTAACATTATTCCCTGCCAGTTTTTGTAAATTCTATGTTTCAGATGTGTGCTTTATGGTGTTCTAAATATTGCAGGTACACACTGCAGAATCGTATGAAGATATTATGAGGAGTGCTGGAATCAATATTGAGATTGAGGTATGCCCATTCTTCTCTATCCATTGTTTCTATTTCCTTAGATACTTTCCACAGGGTGTTAAATTTCTTTTCTTTTAGATTTTAGGTTATGGATCTATGTAGTTATTTATTTGGTTAACACTTAACGTAACTTACAGGAACGGAAGAAAATCATTCTTGAGAAGTCAGATGTACTAGCAAAAAGTGTTAATGGGCGCGTTGTTGTCCAGCAGAACTTACTTAATGAGGTAAATTATGGTGATCTGTGATATGCTCTACCAACAAATTATCTTTACATCATATTACCAGAAAGTTGGATTAATTATCGTTGTTCTACAGGTTGCAAATCTTGTCGAAGCTCCTGTGCCATTAATTGGGAAATTCAAGGAATCATTCTTAGAACTACCAAAGGAGCTATTAACTATTGTAAGCTCTCTAAAAACTAATTGTAACCTGCTTGTAATATCTACCTACTTTCACGTGCTTTGTCAGCAAATATGCTTGTCTAACTCATGTCCCTAATATGTTGTAACCCCGTAGGTTATGCAGAAGCACCAGAAGTATTTCTCCATTACGGATGAGAGTGGACAGCTATTGCCTTACTTTATTGCTGTAAGTCATCCTAGCCTTGCATTGTTTTATTCACTTTTAATAGCACAAAACAAGTTTCTAATAGCTGACGGAACAGAGTGTGACTTTGTTTAGGTTGCCAATGGTGCAATAAATGAGGATGTTGTGCGGAAAGGAAATGAAGCAGTTCTCAGGTTAGACTTGTAATAACTGGCTAAAATCTTAAATCAATCGGTAGATAGGGTAGACCTTATTAAAAGCATCCAATGGTTATATATTTTATTTTTGCAGGGCACGCTATGAAGATGCTAAGTTCTTTTATGAGGTGGACACAAAGAAAAGGTTTTCTGAGTTTCGAGATCAGCTAAAGGGTATTCTTTTCCACGTAAGTATTTCCCTCATATACATGTCTTAGACCAGAAGCTGGACAAAATAATTCATTACCAGATGGCACTAGTTTTTTCTGTAGTTTCTCTGCCATTGCAATGGTTCAGTACTTGTATAAGAAATAAAAACAAGCAATATATTATTGACTTTAGTAGCACATACAAGTACAATATAAGCTTTCATCCAATTGATTTAAATTAATAGGAAAAGCTGGGGACGATGCTGGATAAGATGAACCGTCTAGAAAAGATGGTAACTAAGCTTTGTTTAGCTCTCAAAGTTGATGAAGACTTGTTTCCGGTTGTGGAGGAGGCTGCCTCACTTGCTCTCTCAGACCTTGCAACTGCTGTAGTTACAGAATTTACTTCTCTGTCAGGAATAATGGCTCGTCATTATGCGCTCAGAGATGGTTATTCAGAGCAGGTAATGGATTGTTCAAGTTTGTATGTTTTTATGTTTGCAAGTTGCACATGTCTGTTTCTTTTGCTCAATAGATTAGCTGCTACCTACAATGTTATATATCCATTGGCATGTACTCTTTATTATACAACACAATCGTTTCCCCTGGGTTTTAGATCGCAGAAGCTTTGCTCGAAATTACACATCCTAGATTTTTTGGAGATGTCATCCCAAAAACAGATGCAGGGATGGTTTTGGCAATAGGTGATAGGTAATTTGAAAGCTTCACTTTTGGTGTCTCCCCCATTTCTTTCTATTCCAAAAGTGTGTGTACTTTAATATAAATATTGTATTCCTATATACTAACACCTATGCTTGATTTAACGACCGTAGATTGGATAGCCTTGTTGGCCTATTTGCTGCTGGTTGCCAGCCAAGTTCAACTAATGACCCATTTGGCCTTAGAAGAATATCTTATGGCTTAGTAAGTTTGTAGATTTTATGATTTGTCTTTTTTTGTTGTGTGATTTTCTAAAACATGAGCAACTTATGGATGCCTAGCAAAACTTTATATGTCACAGGTTCAGATTTTGGTTGAAAAGGATAAAAATATCAACTTCAAGCATGCTCTAGAACTTGCAGCCAGTGTACAACCGATAAATGTTGAAGCTAACACATTAGAAGATGTGAGAATCAAGTGCTCCTATAGCGCTATTGAGTGCCTTCAAGTCTTGTTTTCCCATTTAGAAGTTGAAAGCCATCATCTGAAGTGTTCTTGATATAATTAACTAACTTCTCTATTGTTGTGCAGGTGTATCAATTTGTTACTCGAAGACTGGAACAGCTTCTGGTTCGTTTGCTTTTCTTTTTTGCTTTCTACTTCCATCAGACACAATTTCTTGGCTCTTTAAACTTAAAGCATCTTAGTGTCTGGTTCCTGAAACAATGTTCTATCATTTTTTTTACAGGTTGACAATGGAGTAAGCCCTGAAGTAGTTAGGTCTGTCCTAGCAGAACGTGGAAACAATCCTTGTCTGGCAGCGCGGACTGCACACAAGGTAATTGAATCGTGATATGATCCAATAGCGACTAGATATGGGATTAGGTGATAGTTTGAGAATGATGTGGATTCTCCAACAAGCCATGATGATTTATGGCGATTTGATTGAGCCTTGCAGATGGAGAAGCTAAGCAAAGGCGAGACATTTCCGAAGATAGTGGAAGCATATTCACGTCCCACACGCATTGTCCGCGGGAAAGATGTTGATGTTGGAATAGAGGTAATGAAGACTTGTGAGTAATACAAATAGCGAAAAGTCATCTGTGAAACTTGCAAGCTTATAACATTTAGAATTGAATCCAATAAGGTGGATGAGAATGCATTTGAGACTTCACAGGAGAAAGAGTTGTGGAGCACTTACACTTCTATCAAAGATCGAATTCACATTGGTAATTCAAACTTCCAGATTCTCTCAATTAATCAATGAAAACTAACAAGTAAATTTATTTTCAAATGCTTTCCGGAAATTTCAGGCATAGATATTGAAGAGTTCACAGAGATATCTATGCAGCTGGTGGAGCCGCTAGAGGAGTTCTTCAACAATGTGTTTGTGATGGTGGTAAGTTTGAAGAAACTTGTGACTTTTTTGCACAGTGAGTGATGTGGTAGATAGATAGATGATTTAGAGAGAGCTTTTGTAATGGAGAATGTTTATACACATATTGTTGCAGGAGGAAGAGAGAGTGAGGAAGAACAGACTAGCTCTTCTCAATAGCATTGCTAATCTTCCCACAGGAATCGCTGATCTCTCATTTTTGCCTGGTTTCTGAGTTTTTTTTACTTTGCTTCCAACATAATTACTTTTGATTCAAAGCATATAAAGAGAAAAAGAGTGATTTGTGTATGATTTGGTGTAATCATTATGATTATATATTGGGATCTCTATACCTCAAGTCCTCAACACTTGTAAAAAACCATAAGAATACTAAAAACATTTTTTCTCTTCTTCTCCATGAGGGACCAATCAACGATATTTTTATACTCAACTTAAATTTTGGTTTTTTTTGTAAATTGTAAAGTTTTATCAACTACATATTTCCACTCTTTTGGGCTCATATGTATATAAAATCTCAATGGAGTATAATACCATATATGTGCCTAACTAAATAATCTCAGGCCCATTAAAATTCTCATCAAATATATGGGCCGAATTAAATAATCTAAGGCCCAATAAATACCAAAACCCTAGAAAACACCTCCAAATGCTTCCTCCGCCTACAATCAAAATCTCTCTTTCTTCTTCGTCACTCTCTCTCTGTTTTTTTTTAAATTTAATTTCGACTTTTTTACAGATTAAAAAGAAAATGGATTTCTCTTCGTCGCCGTCGTTGTCGTCGCCGTCAATGGGAGGAGGATCAAAATCTCCGGAAGCGTTAATGGAGCAGGTGCAGACGCAGCTAGCACAAGCTTACGCAGAAGAGTTCATAGAGACACTGCGAGGAAAGTGTTTCGACAAGTGCATAACGAAGCCAGGGTCGAGTCTAGGAAGCGGAGAAAGTAGCTGTATCTCGAGATGTGTTGATCGTTACATAGAAGCTACTGGTATCATCAGCAAATCTCTCTTCTCTCAACAACACCGTTGAAGAAATTATTATATTATTTTATTTAAGAAGAATCTTGTCACAAAACAAAAAAAAAAGACAAATCTACTGTGAGGCTTTCTTTATGTTTTCATGTCATGACTGAAACTTCAAAGTTTCAAAGTTTGTTTTTGTTTTGTTTCTGGTCTGATAATTGCACGATGATGATGATGTGGTTGCTATGTTGTTTGGTCATGTGAGATCGTTGATACCATATTTTATAGGGAGAATTACAAAACTACACCATTTGAATTACATTTCACAAAACTATACCACTTCACAAAACTGCATCTAAAAACTCAAAATTAAATTTAAATAAACTTTATCCACACTAATTAGTGAACCCAAATAAAAAGATTAATTTTTTAAAAGGTAAATCAAACTTTTAAAAGGGTGTAGTTTTGTGAATTCCTCAATTTTTTTATAGATAAACGTTGATTGAAATTTGAAAGCTTTTTACAAATATTAGTCTTATCAAAAACACTTTTTAAGAGTTAGTCAAGGTTATAAAATTTGGAGCATAAGCTTTGGTCACACTCTGTTCATGGTTATAAAGTTATTGTGATCAAACATAACACTAAGCAGTAAACAACAATAATGGAGCATAAGCTTTGACACTTGTGTTTCTTTTTTTTTTTTGTTGGTAATGGGACACTTGTGTTTATTAAGTAGTATACAAGTTTTACACTACTTTCTTTGGGACTTTCTTCTAAACAATAAAGTCTTTCACGAGATTACACAAATGAGAGAGGGAGATATTGGGCATGTGTGTGTGTGTGTGCACACTGTGTAGTAGTTGATACTACACGGTGTTGTTTGTGTTTGAATCTTCTACATTTTTGTTTACTTGCAATTTATGTTTTTTCTTCATTCTTATTACATGTAAACGTGAAAAACGGACACGTGTCCGGAGATATTTTATTATTATTTTTTTGTCCGTATGATTTTCCTTTCTACTTTTCTTCTTCAGCCCAACCTCTCTCTCTCTCTCTCTGAGTTTTCTCTCTCTAGATCGCTCCATTTCTATTCCTTTCTTCTTCTTCTAGGGTACGCTCTGTTTCTCTCCTTAAAAGTTTGTTTCTTTGGTAAAGTTTCTGTCTTTATTGTTTTTGAAATTAAAATATAGTCAAAGTTTCGATCTTTGCTGTTTCTTAGTATTTTCCTATTTTGACTTCAAAAAAGTTTCGATCTTTATGGAGAAATACAAAAAAAAACAAAAAACTAAAGCATATATGTTAATTGAATCCAATCTTGTTAAGCTTACAAGACTCAACAAGGAATCTAAACTTTACTAGATTAAAGTGGTTTTGTTGTATTAGTAGCTAAGTCATGCTTGGTCTGTGTTTTCCACTCACATGATTCAAATGAAACCTTCTTTTTCACTTTAGTGTCTCCACTTGCATGTTGTTGCTTGTACATTTCCACTTGTGGCTTCTCTGTTTTGTTATGTTTCATTCAACATTGGATTTAACGCCTTGATATTCATTGTTGTTATTGAAGATGTTTCGTCGCAAGACTTGTTCTCAAGCTGAACAAGAGACTAATAATGAAGCAGCTCTTAGAGAAGCTAAGGTTAATAACAACAACAAAAACTTATTAGGCCCTTTGCTTATGAGTTTTCCACTGTAATTAAACAGTTTTTCTTCTCATCATTGTATGATTCAGATTAAAGAGCTTAAGGCTCTTATCGGTGAACTCTCTGGAAGGAGTTTGCTTTATTGTTCAGATTCTTGTCTGAAGAGATATCTTGAAGCTAGGAATTGGAATGTAGGCAAAGCCAAGAAGATGCTTGAAGAGACTCTTAAATGGAGATCGGTTTTTAAACCCGAGGAAATTCGATGGGTATAAACATATAAAACAAACACAATCTTGGATTCTTTTAAAAGAATTTTTACGAAAAAAAACTTACCGGTTTGAGTCTTGGTTATGTACTAGAGTGAAGTTTCAGGGGAAGGCGAGACCGGGAAAGTATACAAAGCTGGATTCCATGACAGAAGTGGAAGAACCGTTCTTATACTTAGACCCGGCTTGCAGGTTTCGAAAAGATCATCTTCTCAAGTCAATATTATAGTTAACTTCGAGGCGAAAGATTTAACCATTTACTTCTTTTTTCATGTGCAGAACACAAAGTCGTTAGAGAATCAGATGAAACATTTGGTGTATCTCATTGAGAATGCTATTATGAATCTGCCAGAGGATCAAGAACAGATGTCTTGGCTTATCGACTTCACTGACTGGACTTTAAGCACCAGTGTGCCTATTAAATCTGCTAGAGAGTCTATAAATATACTTCAAAATCACTACCCGGAGAGACTAGCTGTAGCTTTCCTCTACAATCCTCCAAGACTCTTTGAAGCATTCTGGAAGGTAAAGACATTAGTAACATTAGTTTGATTCCGACAAGTTTGCTCGTGTTTGTGTTTACTTTGGATTTTGTTTTGTGTTTGTTGTACAGATAGTGAAATACTTCATGGATGCAAAGACATTCATCAAGGTGAAATTTGTTTACCCAAAGAACCCGGAAAGTGTGGAGCTTATGAGCTCGTTTTTCGACGAGGAGAATCTCCCAACAGAACTTGGAGGCAAAGCTTTGTTGCAGTATAACCATGAAGAATTCTCCAAGCAAATGAACCAAGACGATGTTAAAACTGCAAACTTTTGGGGATTGGTTCATAGTAACAATCACCAGCAGCATGCGAGCAGCGGACTTTCTGGAGCCGAGGTTGCCCCTGAGCCCATCCAAACCAACCTGAACCGGTTTTGAAGGGAAAATATTGTGATAAACCAACCCTTTTACAAATAGGCTAACTATGGCTCTAGATGCTAAGGAGAGAGGTTGTATTATTTAGACACAAATAAAAGTAAGACAGTACCAGCAACATGCTTTGTATCTTTCACTATGAATCACAACAAAGACAAGAAGTGCTTTTGAAAATTGCATCAACTCAGGGTTGTCTCTGTCGAGCATAAAAGAAGAGTTTAATCAAATTACAAAACACTTGAAAGTGTGTTGATATACATATAACAGGAAGGCAAGGTGATTATTGATACACATAACAAACAAACAAATCTTATGAATGTTCCCAACCCCAAGTAACAACAGCTTCAATAAAAATTTGACAATTCTTGGTTTCTTCTTTGTTCTTGGCCAAACCAGAGAAAAGGGTGAGAAAGAATGGTGAAACTGTTTCCGAATTTTATCATCTGAACAAAGCTTGAAGTTCTTCAAGCGTTTTGCCTTTAGTCTCAGGAACCCATAGTTGCACAAACACCACTGTGAATGCACAAACCACCGCGTATAGAGTGAAAGTTCCTGCCAAGATATTAGCCAAAAAAACCCATCAAGAAAATGAACTATAGACACGACGTAGAGAAGAGAGGTAGAGAGAGAGGAACCTCCACTGCTCCAGGCTAAGAGCAAGTTTGCAGTCATGGTGATTAACCAAGAGAAGAACCAATTGGCTAAAGTTGCTATACTTCCAGCTAAACCCTTTATGTTCACAGGAAGGATCTGTTTATCGAAAAACAAAGCAAAACAAAACAAAAAGACTGTTTAGTAATGTTTTTTCGCTTCTCCGTCTTTACAATACTAACTTCTAACCAACTCAATACCTCAGACATAATGAGCCAGGGGATTGGTCCCATTCCCAAGGAGAAAAACACTACCATGAACTGTAATGACACCACATAGTTAGAGTGCAAAAGAAAGCTTGTTGCATTAAGAAAGTATCAGTATAGAACAAATAAACAAACTTACCACAACGCCAACCACTGACACGATGCTGAGCATACTGTACATGTCGGAATCAGGAGAGACATATCCCTAAAGAAGAGTTGTAAAACTCAGAAGATATAAAGAAAAATGGTGTTTAGAGAAGTTTAAAATTGAAAAGTACCTTAAGGTAGAAAGCAGCTGAAACAATTACAAGGCTAACCGTCATCCCAATCGAAGAGATCTAGATAACATTTCAACTTGGCTAATTAGATAATCGTAGCCGTGGGAATGCTTTAAACTGTTCCCTAGAGATAAGTCTCAAAGATGAAACTAATGAACTACAAATACTCACACTGAGCAGAAGCCGACGACCTGCTTTGTCCACCAACCATGTTGATATTGCAGTCGCCACTACCTGAATAGCACCGACCCCAAATGTTGCTGCATTACTCGATGTAACTCCTGAAAACGAAAACGCGCAAACTATGTTAGGTTATGTAATAATATGAACCATGTATTCTTAGATCAAGGGACCTACCTGCAGATTCAAAGATTGTACTGGAATAGAATAGGACACCATTAATTCCACCAAGTTGTTGAAGTACAAGCAACCCTATACCAACCTGTTATACATAAGATGATAAGAAAGAGCTTTAAGATAATGTTTCTTATGGTAGACAGAGTATTTTCCAAGAGAAAGATATTCAGTATTAGTACCATAAGTGGGAAATAGTATCTTCTGCGCTTGAGATCCACAAACCGAACTGTAGATGATCGCTTTGTAGATGATGCTACAGATCTCTGCCGGTTTGAAGAAAATGTGAAAATTAGTCTTTTCTTTACATTTTGGAAGGGAACATTTTCAGAGGGAAAATATTACCTTGATTTCATTAACCTCAACAGTAATATCAGTCTCAAATCCTCGAAGAACTTGTAATGAAGTTTCAAAATCATCAGTCATACCCATTTTCGCCTACATTTGACCAAAACAAAACTCCCATAAGAGTGGATTAACCACAACAATATGCACTCAACTCAAGGAAAAATACGAAAACTATTGTAAGGCGTACCAGCCAGCGAGGAGACTCGGGGATGAAGAAGAGACCTGGTATCAAAACCGTGCATGGCAATATCCCTAAAGATAAAAAGAAATACAATCAAGAAAGTGATTATAGCGTACTAACCAATATATCATAATCAGAGAAAATGGTCTTATATAATGGGATTTTACCAAGAACTGCAAGAATTCTCCATGGAACAAAGAGACCAAGTAAATACGCCAACATTATTCCGATAGTAACAGAAAGCTACATTAAGATATTACCGAGCATTTACATTTAGCATAGAAGTTTTTCGTAGGCTCATAAAATGCAAAAGAAAAGACATGTCAAACCTGGTTCACTGAACCCAATCCTCCTCTCATGTTTTGTGGAGCTATCTCAGCGATATATACAGGCACCTAAGACCAATAAACCGAGTTGCATAAACATACAAACGCGTTATTTATAAGCAAACAAATTATCTGAGTTCAGTATTACAGTGTAAGAGATGATCCCAACACCAAAGCCTTCTAAAAGCCGTCCCATGTAAAGAAAAGAAGTATCCTGCAAAACAAGAACCGTGCGGAGAGATAAAGTCAAGCCAACATTTTTCATATCGCCACAAATAAAGAAACTTGAGAACAACAAATACTCACATTTGCAAATGATATGCAAAGCCATCCAATGATATTGGGAATTGCAGCAATCATCAGAGACTATCAAAGAAAACACAACAAGGAGATTAAGTAAAGTACAAAAAGAAGAGTTTATCAAATGGATCGAAAACAAAAGTATTATACCCCTTTTCGACCAATGTATTCAGCGATCTGACCACTAGCGATTGCACCAACCATAGCACCCACATTGGACAGAGAACCAAACACAGAGTACTAAAAACATAGGAAGCAAGAAGATCAAAAGTCAAACACAATCAAACAAGCATGTCACTAACAAAACAATACAGGGTCTAGAGACAAATGGATCTATTATTACCTCAGATACAGTTAAACCAAGATCCTTGGTGATTGCAGCTTGTGTAGGAGATGAATAACCACACTAATCAAGATCAACACAATAACATTATCCAAATCTTTAGTCATCTAATCTAATCTACTCATAAACATGCAAAAACTCAACTTTCAATCACCAACAAAACCAAAAAAAGACACAACCTTTACATCAAAAAGTTTGGATTTTTATATCAAAACTTACAGTGAAACCGAATTGGATAGGACCAAGAGCAACGATCAAGACACAAGCAAGAACAGAGATTGAGTTGTCTTTAATAACTTGAGAAGAACCCATCATACTAGATTGTCTTGAACCCATCCTATACCAGCTTCCTGTGTGTATGAAAGGTCTTCGCAGATCGTTCCTAGTTTCTTCATTATCATCTCTGAAACTCATCTTTCTACAATCTCAAATCCCAAATCTATAAACCCTTCTTACAAATCACAAAGCTTTCTTCAAGAACAGAACATAAAGGTTCAAACTTTAGCCTGAAAATGCAGATTTCTAATGTTTAATCGCTGGAGAGGAGAAGGAGACTGCTTCCTTCACAGAGATTTGATTGTTGTTTTGGTTTTTTAGATCACAGTTTTGCGTCGTCGCATTAAAACTAAATTTAGACAAAATAAAGGTTTTTGGTGTACGGATGGATAAATGGATAATTTTTTTGATCTTTATGAAACAAAATTATGTTACTCAACAAAATACTAAAAATTGATAAAAATAAATAATAATGCAGTTTTGAGAAAGATATGTTGAAAAGTAATGAGATAACGATTTTCGTTCTGTATTATGAAAAATATATTCTTGTTTTTGTGATAATTCGAAAATTTGTAACCAGTCTTCTATGGCCAGCTAATAATTAGTGTGATATTACCGGGTTTTATTTAACGAATTTAATTTGTGAACAAAAAAACAACGAATTTAATTATTAATATTTTGGAAAATTGTTTTATTGGATAAGACATCCACATATTACTTACATCATTCATCGATAAGTATATCTGGAAATAAATAGTTGGAAAATTGTGTTACTATATAAAATAAAATGCAAGTTGTATCAATAGTGTTTTTAAATCATCAAATTAAATGCCGATTAAGAAACAAACTTCACTAGAGCAAACTAAAATTTCAAATAAAGTAACAAAATATTAACAAATTTAGTGGTTACGATATTTATAACATCCATATATTTTCTCATATTTGATAAACATAATCGCATTGTATGGTAAATACCTAGACAATGAAAGTCTACAAAATTTTTAAGAATTAATAAGATTTAAAGTCTTAGTTATGAAATTTTGCATCCACATAAAAAATTTGGGTTAAAGGATATTCATTCCATTTTAACTTACGAGTACTCTTTCCGTTTTTTATTATAGGATTTTCTACCTTTTTATATATAATAAACAAATATATAAAAATATATTATTTTTTATGATTTATAATTTTCAACAACTCTAAACCAATAATGTTTAGTTATTTTTCTTGAATTGTATAATTTATCATTAACAATTGTATATAAAAAATAAGAAAATCTATTTTTTTTAACCAAATATTTTCAACAAAAATCATATATTAAAAAACGGAGGAGTATCAAATTTGACAAACTAAAAATAAAGAAATATATATGTACACTTTTTTCCTCAACATACGTTAAATAAAGTTCACAAGAAAATCTTTAACAAACAAAAAAAAATTACAATAAATATTTATAATCGTTGAATATTCAATGCCAGACGATTACGCATTTATAACTTCCGTAATCAATAATACATCAACAATTTCGTCCATTTGCAAGTTATACAAATAAATGTTGTAATTTTCTTTTCTTTTTTGAAAAACAAATAAATGTTGAAATTCAACAAATAGACAGTATTTTGTGGATTGTGAATATGAAATTCTGTCCGATAATATTAATTTGAAAGTTTTCGGAAATATGCAACATATCAAGAAACACGAGCCATATATTATTTTTGTAAAGGGATATGTTTTGGACTAAATCAAAATTATGTTTTTTTTAGTTTGATGTTTGGTAGGAAATAGAAGAAAGAGCAAAACAAGAGAAATGTGAGCTAAAAGAAGAGGCCACGACAGAAAATATCATATCGCACCAAACACGTCTTTGTGATCTGATATTCATATGTCTTTATTCATCATTAAATCTTTATTGTTGACCCACAAATTTGATAAAACTATTTTCTTTTCTCCTCGTTTCTCACGTGTTTAATTATAATACTCATGTCGTCATTGAAAAATTATTTTTAATCCAATATTTTATAATCAACTAATCTCAAAATGATATATGATAAAATTATTTGTTTTTTCCCACTTTTTTGTCAATGGGTAAATAATTTCCGAGTTTATTGGGCTAAATTTTAAACCCAATTAATGCATTTTGGGCTTTATATAAACAGGCCTATTATTTTTTATTATAAGCCCATATACACGACGTCGGAGCGTGAAGGCCACTCTCTCTATAAGCGCGTTAATAAATAAACAACGTCAAAGCCCGAGAACCAAAACTTTACTCAGCCGTGGTTTATTCTCCGGTTAGGTTTTTTCAACGCTTCTCTCGTCTCCGTTAGCGACCAAACCAAAAAAAACCTAATTTCATCAGAAATCGGAGCACCGATTCAACAACATGAGCGAACATTCACCGTCGTCACATACCCAGAATCAACCTGAATCGCCCAAACCCGAAACCCTAAATCCAATTCCGCCGCAAACCAACGACGACGATAACTTCTCCTCCTTCTCCGTCGCAGATTCTAGCGTAATCGTCTCATCAACCTCCATAGAAGCACAACGGGTCACTGAGTTAAGCGATTTATCGTCTCCCCCTTCAAAAATCCCTCTCCGTCCTCGAAAAATTCGAAAGCTTTCACCCGCCGCCGCCGACGTTAACAGTGACGGATTCAAGGAGGATCACATTCACGCGACGGAGACAAAGCCACGAGCTTTAACGATACAGAGGATCCACGCGAGGTCTCTTACCTGCGAAGGCGAGCTTGAAGCAGCGATTAGTCATCTACGTAGTGTAGATCCTCTTCTTCGATCGTTAATCGATATTCACCCACCACCAACATACGAGTCTTTACACACTCCTTTCTTATCTCTGATTCGTAGCATTCTCTATCAGCAGTTAGCTCCTAAAGCAGGAAACTCAATCTACACACGCTTCGTTGCTCTTTGCGGTGGCGAATATGGCGTTGTACCAGAGAATGTCTTGCCTTTGACTCCTCATGATCTTCGACAAATCGGTGTCTCTGGTCGTAAAGCAAGCTATCTCCATGATCTTGCAAGGAAATATCAAAAGGGTATCTTGTCTGATTCAGGGATATTGGACATGGATGACAAGTCTTTGTTCACTATGTTGACAATGGTGAATGGGATTGGATCATGGTCTGTTCATATGTTTATGATGAACTCTCTACATAGACCCGATGTTTTGCCTGTTAACGATCTCGGTGTAAGGAAAGGCGTGCAGATGCTTTATAACTTGCCTGAATTGCCACGTCCTTCGCAGATGGAGCAGCATTGCAAGATGTGGCGTCCGTATAGATCGGTAGGGTCTTGGTATATGTGGAGGCTCATCGAAGGTAAAAGCACGCCAGGCACGCCGTTGAATGCAGAAACCACTCTTTCGTATCCGCAGATGGAAGATATTCAAAATCAGCAGCAACAGTTACAGCTTATGGACCCTCTTAATGTGTTCAATGCCGGGTATAACTTCTGTAGTGGTTAATGTGAAATATAGATAGCATTTAGAGTGATTGGCCTTATTGCTATAGACTTGCTAAAACTAGGTACTAACGGTTTAGATAGGTTTTGAAACTAATCTAACTCGCATAAAAGACGAACATACGAGACACATGAGAAGAATACCATAGTTTTGTGAACATTTTGATGTTCAAGAATAGCATATATGCATGGAATTAGTATGACTTATGAGGCTGGTTTCATGGCTAGATGTGTATATTTAGCTTTTCGTAATAATATATTTCTCATGTTGTGTCGTTTGCTTACCTTTCATATAATCCTAAGCCCTTAGGCTATGAACAATATAGTCACAAGAAAATGCGAAAAGCTCAAGTAAAGAGAATTATCAGTAGAGCATGAATATTATTTTGTAGTGCTATATACTTGGTTTGTGAATTAAGGACTAGTTTCAATAACAAGAAGTTGCTAATAGATGTGTCTTCTTATTGTCTTTCTTAACAGAGCATGGGGCCAAACGTAGCTAGCTTGGCACCACAAGTTGTTGCCTTTCGTGGTCGTTATAGAGATTCTGGCCCGGTCTTAAGCTACTGTCTGATGTACAAGTCAATAATAAAGCAGGAACTTATTTAGGTTTGGTTCCACAAGACAAAAAAAAGCTGATAAGACATTGAAACAGAACATTTTTTTAACTAAGTTAATAGTATTTAAGATTTAGTTTAGCTTAATGAACTTATCATTTGTCTCATTGATTTTCTCTTATTGGAGATTTGAGAAGAAACCTTGACAGCTTCTCCTAATTTAATCTAAAATTTTCTTATTTCTAATAGAAGAAAAGAAAAAATATGGTTTTTGGATGATAAAGAAAAGTCACAAGAACTTATAAAACAGAAGAGGTTATGATGTCCTTGTTGAGTTGTCAAAAAAACAGTAACACAAAGTACTTCTTCTCATGGAAGCAAAAAAAAAGAAATAAGTCTTTTGATGATACATCAGTTTTGGGATCTTCTATTATCAGTTTAAAGACAACAGAAACACAAACAGATCTGTCTTTCTCATCCACACAACAACTGTGTTTTAGTAAAAGCCAGTGAGGAGACTTGTGAGGCAAACCAAAACCTCACTTAGTTTTGATTTTGTAGAAAACAACAAAAGCAAAAGTGTGTTGTGAAAACAGTGAAGTTAAGAGGTTAGTTCTTGTTTTGGCTACAAAACAAGTTGCAACATAAAACCATCAAGTTTTGTTTTTTCAGAAAAAAAATAAAAAGAAACAGAGAGCTTGATAGAGACAAATCAGTGCTTTCCTTTTCATTCATTTCATTTTCCAGCTAACCTTTTTTTATTTTCACAATTTATATGTTCTTAACTAATGCATTGACATTATAAAACAAACTCCTATTAAGTTAACCAAAGATCGGTTTAGATGAACCGGATTTTAAATTGAATCTTTTAGTAAAACCATGTTGGTGGATTTTGACATTCCAAAACCCAAAATGTCCCTACACTATAGAATGCTATAAGCTACACATACTTTAGGTGTAAAAAATAATCATAGGAAGAAAAATTACAAAGCTAAAAGAGGGAAAAGAAAAGTAAAAGAGGGTTGCTTGTGGTGAAGCATGGAGAGTGGCAGAGTAGAGAGAGAGAGAGATTCAGACATTGTTGGGTTCTACAGTTTCTTACTAATTGAAACTGCTTTTTTGGTTTGATTCTCTGTCTGAATATAAGACATTTCATATCTTCACAAAATTTCTCACACACTTCTCTCTTTCATTAACTGTTTTTTTTCCTTTTCATTTGCATTGATATTTAAAAATAAATTAATAAACATTCTCATTTTTTTATAACTGTTTATATCCAAAAATTATCCACTATTTAAATATTTGTTGATGAGTTATTAAGTCAAGACTACTCATCCCAAAGCAACCAAAAAGATAAAAGATTATTATAAACTAAAATATTATACAAATATAGAAATACTAGTTTATTAATGGGATCTGATGATAAGCTTGATAATCTGATTTAATCATGGTATTTTTGTATTTGACTTTCACTTTTTGGTAGATTTTTACACTATTCTAATCCAATGCGTAAATCTAATGAAGTGTAGCGTCGAATATTTATTTCACATAATTTTGAGACACAATGATCTTGTTTGTATCAGATATATCTCTTCAATGTTTCCATGAGATGTATGATTTATGTCTATAATAAAAATTATGCAATATACAATAATACAAAGTTATAGACAATATTTAAACATTGATCACAAACCTAATTTCAAGAATTCTTTGTAAACGAAAGAAACAATAGTATATCTAGTTGGCTTGCTTACCACTTTTGTAAAATATTAAATTAGTAAATCATTTGTTTTGGTGTTAAGGTCGAATATTTTGTAAAATTAATAAGGCAAATAAAATGGTTAGAAAGAGAATGAGGTCATAATGCAAAAGGGGACAAAACATGTTATGGTAGATAAGTAATTATCGTGTGACAGCCTGTTTCTGCAGAAGCTATGACGATTACTTTTTTTTATTTTTCCTTATGAAATAAATTAGTAGTTGTTACACCAATTTTTTTACATTTTTTTGTAACCTTTTTAAAAATTTGTTCACACGCGTGTCTTAATGCAATATGAAATGGTTACATTTTTTTTGTACCTCCATGAAATGGTTACATAATATGGCTTTCTTAGTGCTAATTTAGAAGATTAATATGTTGTATTGACCTTGTAATTTTTATAATTATTTTTTGAAAAAATATTTGGGTGTTTTATTACTCTTTATGTCAATGACTACGTGAATTGTCTTGCGAAAAACAATAAAAATAAGAAAATAATCGAGAAAACAATTTAAGAAATCTTGGTCTATTTCATATAAGATTTCTTAAATTGTTTTCTCCACAATATAATTAATAAATAAAAATCTTTGATAGTTTTTTTACTATTAGTACGCCTCTGAAGCTTGTAATCTAAATATTAAAAGGGGAAAGTAAAAAAAATACAAAGAAGGATTAGATTAGGTAAAATAAAAAAATAAATAGAAAGAGTAAAAGAGGAAAGAAGGAAAAGACATGAGTAAGAGTAACTAGTGTTTGGACAAATTAGGGTTTTAAGTGTTTAAGAGAGAGAGAGAGAGAAATGTAATAATGAAAGGGGAGAGAGAATGGGTGGGGCCCATAATGTGGCAGGGGGCATGTGGCTGGGCTTTCAACTTGACCTTGTCGGTTGTTCTCTGCACTGCCCTTTCTCTGCATCCCCACACTCTCTCTTTTATTTTCTTCCCCTCTATTTAATTTTTAATCATTTTCTTTTTATAACTTTTACTCTCATTTAAAATTAAAATAAAAACAGTATAGTAATTATTGTAGTAATTTTTCATTTTCTATATACGGTAAAACCTATTTAAATTAATAATTTTGGGACTACGAAAATTTATTAATTTATAGTGATCTTTATTAATTTACGGAGATATTTTTACGGAAAATGTAACATTTTTTTACCGATTTTGGATCGGCAAATTTTATTGTTTTATAGTGATCATTAATTTATAGAGTATTAATTTATAGAGGTTATATTTTTTTTTGTTAAAAAATTGTTATGTGTTTAGTCAAAAATAAATAAATTAAACGATAAAAGTTGAGTATCGATCGGTAAACAAATTATACATTTAAACTAAAATTTGCAATTTGATTATAAAACCAGTAAGGTTAATATAAGATCGATGGGCTAAAATTACAATGTTTACAACTGATTATTTAATTATTATTATCGGTTGACTAATTGTATATAATTGTTTATTAAATATACACACGGAGTCTATGTCCATGACATATCTAGTTATGTATTCAACCATTATCCAAAAACAATAGCCAAGATAATAATAGGAATTCAAAAAAACTATACATTTTCAACCATTTCTTCATAAAACTACACATAATTTAATATTTTCACATATTTACACCCTTTCAAAATTTTAAAAGTTTGATTTACTCTTTAAAAATTACCAAAATTAAAATCTTTTCATTTGGGTTAGTGTTTAGGGTATAGTATTAAGGAGGTAGTATTGTGTGGATATGGTTTATTTGAATTTAATTTTGAGTGTTTAGATGTAATTTTATGAAATATTTTTGAAATGGTGTAGTTTTGTGAAATGTAATTGAAATGGTGTAGTTTTGTAATTCTCCCGTTAGAAAACTACAGTAGTAATAATTTAAATGGTGCATTTTCTCAGATTTTTAGTTGTGTTTTTTTTTTTACTTTTTACACACATACACGGTCAAAAAATGAGTTCGTGTAAAAACTGGAGATAGGTAGTCAATAATTGCATCAGTTTCATGCGAGTCACAAAATATCCTGAAAATTTGAGCTTCAAGTTACTGTATGAAGTGTTTAAAATTATTTTCTTAAACAATCAAATCATACAATTAATAAACTTATCCAACGAATATGTATAAAACTATGCAATACTGCAATGAATTCAAAATATTTGGACACGCTTTCCACTATCTATACGTAGTCCAAAAAAACACCACACACATGAACTAGAAAAAGAACTTAGTAATACGTCTGTTTCAAAACAAAAAAAAAAATTGACGTTTTTGTACACAAATTTGTATTGATATGTTTTATAAAAAAGGATCATATTAGTATGTGATCAATTTGCAAAACACATAACTTGTCTTTTATTTTTCACGCTAACCAGATAAGTTTATACATCAATTCCATGAACAAAAATATTGGCATAATTTTAATTAGCTTTTCCTTAATTACATCAGAGAACCAAATATTTTAGTTATGTATATACACACATATATATATGTAGTGAATATATATTCATAAATTTACTTGAAGCTAGAAATTAAAATTATTAGAAACAAAAAAAAATTAAAATTACATAAATGTGTCACACCTAAAAATAAATTTTAAAAAATGAGAGTTAATTACTTTAAATGGAGGAAGTATAAACTTGATTAATATAAAATAGTACACATATATAATGGTAGTATATGTATATTAGTCTCATCTAACATAAAAAAGGGAAGTATCTTCATATCTCTTATCTCTTTCTCTAATGGCCTCACCACAAGAAACCAAACTGTCTCTTATAATCAGATCTCATCAAAGGCTGCCTTGTTGGGAGCACTGAGACACATCACAACACATGGTTTCTTCTTCTTCTTCTTCTCTCTTTTAAAGTTTGAATCCTTAATTAAAACCTAATTTACTCCTTTTTTACATTATTAATCCCAAAACTTCAAAAAAAAACCATCCACAAGTTAATTTAAAAGCTTTAAATTAGTTCAAGATCCTCTTCAGTTCTTATAATTCTGTAAGTTTCTGAACTAATCTCTGTCTTTAATTTATTTTAAATTCATTATTATTTAATCTCATTGTTATGTTCTTTTTTTAGACATAAAATCAAACATTCTTCATATTTAATTTTAAGCTTATCTTCTATCACTAGAAAATTCCAAAAATTAGCCTTTTGGTTAATCTATTTAATTTAATTATGGTTATTTAATTTTTTTAATTTTTGAATTATACAAGAAATTAAAAAAAAAATGGACATAAGAAGCCATGAAATGATAGAGAGAAGAAGAGAAGACATAATTAATGGCAACAACAATGGTGATGATACTTGCAATGGTAATAACAACAACAACATCACACGTGTCTCTTGCATCTCTCAAACCCTAGATCACCACCTTCTTCACCATCCCCAATCTAAATCTCCGTCGGCGTTTTCAATCTCCGCCGCTAAAACCACCGTAAGATACCGTGAGTGTCTCAAGAACCACGCGGCTAACGTCGGCGGAAGCGTACACGACGGATGCGGAGAGTTTATGCCTAGCGGCGAAGAAGGAACAATAGAAGCTCTTAGATGCGCCGCTTGTGATTGTCACCGTAACTTTCACCGCAAAGAAATCGACGGCGTCGGAAACTCCGACGTAATCCGTCGTCACCAGTACAACAGCGGCGGCGGCGGCGGAGGAGGAGGAGGGAGAAGAGCTACCCCGTCGAATATGTTGCTTAACCCGCTAATGCTTCCTCCGCCGCCGAATTACGCGGCGATGCACCACCACAAGTACGGTATGAGTCCTCCCGGAGGAGGAATGGTGACGCCGATGAGCGTCGCTTACGGCGGCGGAGGAGGAGGAGGAGAGTCGTCGAGTGAGGATCTGAATATGTACGGACAGTCAAGCGGAGAAGGCACGGCGGCGGGGCAAATGGGTTTTTCGTCGTCGTCGTCGATGAAGAAAAGGTTTAGGACGAAATTCACGGCGGAGCAAAAGGAGAAGATGATGGATTTCGCGGAGAAGTTAGGATGGAGAATGAACAAACAAGACGAAGAAGAGCTTAAGAGATTCTGTAATGAGATCGGAGTTAAAAGACAAGTCTTTAAAGTTTGGATGCATAACAATAAGAACAATGCTAAGAAACCATCACCACCTATGATTATTACTACAACAACAACGACGACGACGACTCTTTAATTATGAGATTAATTATTATGTAATAGGTTTACTTATTAATCTATTGTTGTTTTTTTTATTGTTATTTTTAGGTTTTTGTAGCTTTGTTGTACGATCTTTGGGATCAATCAATGGATGTTTTTTTATTTTAATTTTATAAGTAGTTAATGTGTTATAATAATTATGGTTTGGTTTTCGTTGTTGTGTTTTGTCTTTTACTTAGATCGTACTTGTAATCAGTTTCTTTTTTTTAATTGTTAGTTTATGCTTCTGTCTTTTTTTACATTTAAAGCTTAACACAAATCATTTGCGTGTGTACAAACTTATTATATACTAATCTAAAAATTATGATACATAAACGTTAAATGCAAACATTCTAAATGTGTGATTAGTCTTTTTTAATAATTACCACTTGGTCTAAGAAAAAAATAAATGTACATATATATATATATATATATATATATATTGATGCAAAAGATAAGAATAGAGATGAATATAATGTACAATTCAACTATTTTTAACAGAGAATATTAAGATAATTTAGATTTCTTATAGATATATGCATATTGTATACGCAAGCGTTATGATCAAAGCTGATTTTTTATATGTTTTTTCCAAGGGTTTCTCTCTTTTTTTCCAAGGAAGCTGATTTTTTATATGTGAAATAGGTTCAAAATTATAACCATACTCTATGGTCTACTGAGAAAATATATTTAAAAACAAAAAAGAGAAGATTTTAACTGTTTTGTATCTCGCAGATGCATGAAGCCAAAATTACATAAATCATGACCCATATGTATCTTTTCTTTTCATGTGTCGTCAAGACATTATGTAAATATCGTCAAGACATTATGTATCTAAGCTACCATAAGTAATAATTTGTTATAAAAAAAATATTTTTCAGAGCAGATAGTTTCTTTTGCGACCATTTTTGTGTGGGAAACTGTTTGATAATTATTACTTTCAGTGAAATATTCTCATCGAATTTATGTTTTCTTCCTTTGATAAAAAGAAAGTGGGCCATAAAGTATTATACTAAAAGCTTTGTTATATCAAAGTCCTAGTTCTGTAGAATGCACAAAAGTATAATTAAAGTTCTGTAGAATAGCTACATTCATATTTTAGAAAAAAATATTTTAGAAACTCGCAAATTATATAAATAGGCTGGTTAAACAAATTTGGGCCTCACTATAAAACAAACCAGCCCATTTTAAACACGCTTATAAATATAATTAATGACTTTTAAATTTTTAATGTATTTGTGATTTTTGATGATAACTGTTGTGTTAAATATTTGAGTTAAAAATGTTTAGATCTGATTAACAAAAAAAAATGTTTAGATATATTTTCAATTCTAAAGTTTATTATATATATGTCCCAAGCTTTTGCCATAAATATTAGGAAGAGAGTCAAAATAAGTCGATACTTTTTTTTGTAAATAAGTTATTCTGAATCTTAAACTACTGAATTTTTAATTCAATAAAAAAGACAGTAATGTTATATTTTTTTTAAAAAACAATTTAAATTTTGAGAAAATATAGATAGTAAGACCATGTTTATCAAATGTGTTTATACTATTTTTGTAGAGTGTTTGTGTATTTTTTTGGGTATTTGAGTATTAAATTAAATCAAAACATGTATTATTAATAAACATCACTTAATGAAGAGTGCTTAATGAAGCATTTTAATCTCCGCTTTTGTAGAGTGCTTACCATTTTAATCTCCGCTTTTGTACAAATACACACAATACACATAAATACATAATTATACTAATTTTTTTTTCTTAAGCATCACACAATTAATCTCTCTTGATAAACATGCTCTAAGACCATGTTTATCAAAGGTGCTTATATGTAGAGTGCTTGTGTATTTTTTGTGTATTTGAGTATTAAATTAAATCAAAACATGTATTATTAATAAACAATCTACAAAAGGGGAGCTTAAAATGCTTCATTAAGCACTTTTCATTATAGAGTGCTTATTAATAATACATGTTTTAATTTAATTTAATACTCAAATACACAAAAAATACACAAGCACTCTACATAAGCACATTTGATAAACATGCTCTAATGATTATGGAAACAAATAATATTGCTTAATTAAGCCATGTTGTTTTCTTCTTTAGGCAAAGCTTTTTATTTAAATCACTCTTCCCCATTTGCTAAAATAGGAAACTACAATACTCGTGTCTTGTCGGCTTTTCGATGAATTATTATATACTTATCCAGTTTATTAATTATCAATTAATTAAAACAAGGTTTAGTTAAAATTTCTTCAATTAAAGTAGAACACAAAGACAAATATAAAAGCAAAATGATGAATACAAACATAATTAGTAGATAGAAGAAGAATCACATATCCCTCATGAATCTTATACAAGGACTTGTTCCACGTTAGATCTTAAGATTCTTCATTATCCTGTACAAGAATTAATCATAAATCATAAGTGAAGGCATGTTTAGTTAATGAATGAAGCACGTTAACTAGATTCCAATCACATAATTAATGTCTAATTAAACAAGTTGAAGATATCGGTAATTAAAGGTTTTCCTAAACTCGAGTTTTTGCTTAATACAAGTTGTAATATAAATAACATGCACATTATATGATACAATGTTTTGTGTTTCCAAATAATATTAATTAAAGACAATGTGCATCTTATCAAGTACAAGACAAGATTATATTTCATGTGAACACTTCTCTTAATTTAGTGTACGTGTTACTTTTACATGTATAATTTGATTTATATTTAACCCCAAAATACAAAAATAGTATAGTTAACAAAAAGTTTACATTTATATTTAACCCCAAAATAGTATGCAAATATCTTATGAAGGATAATTAACAAATTCAGCCGCAAAAAAGCGTTTTCCATTTAATTTCTTCATAATTTATGATATTTTCACAAAAAAATTATATTATATACACAGTTTTAAATGATTATAACACTACTTAACATGTCTACTCAATAGAAAACGAAACACAAAGAAACAATAAAATCCATAATCCAAAAGACCATATATAGTTTGTAGTTATTGTTGGACGAACGAGACATGTCTACATATAGAATTAATGACTAAATGAAATAAATATATAAGCATATATAGATTATAGTCTTGTACTAATAAATATAAGCATATAGACTATAGTCTTGTAATTAATATAAGCATATATATGGACTATAGTCTTGTAATAAATATAAGCATGTAGACTATATAGACTTGTAACAATTATAAGCATATATATGAACTATAGTCTTGTAATAAACATAAGCATATAGACCTATGTGTATATAGTCTAGTAGAATATTACCTAGGGTCGTAATTTTTGATGGCTCTTGAGTTAGATTCAAAAGTCTTGTAATTAGGCAAAGGAACATGACCTAACTCGATGTTGATTAGATCCTCAACGAGTATATCATAGTGACGTTTCACTTCTTCTGCTGATTTTCCTCCGACCGCGTTCGCGACATTGTACCAACGGTCAGGTGTGTCTTTGTCGTAAACCGCCAAGGCTCTCTCGAACATTTTGTTTTGTTTAAAAGTCCATGAAGAGCTTGAGCTTCTAGAGTTTGATGCCATTAATGAAAGATAGAGAGAAAAGAGATGTGAGTGATATGATAAAAAAAGTTGCTATGAAATGAATAACAAGAAAATGGGTCCTTATAAAGAGGAGAAAAAAGAGAGACTTCCCTAGATTCTGCAAGTTGGAGTATTTTTTCAAAATATTATTGAAATATTTATGTATAATATTTATTTATTTTTTGAGTTTTTTCGTTAATAAGATGCATGTATAAGAAAATGTTACGTACACTCTAGTGTTACTAACTTACGATTGATATTAATATGTCACAAATAGTCTTTTATATAAAATTTGGCTAGTTTATAAAAAACTCAATTATTTTCGTATATATATGTATCTAATTTTAAAACTATTTGTAGACATTAATCATATAAGTACATAGTGGATGCATAATATATATATATACCCATGGCATTATTGGAATGAAAAGTTTTTGATTTAGAGACGACTATCCCATCATACATTATAAGAAATGGTAAGATATGCAAATATTTATATTCTGCAAAGTTTAATCGTTTGTCCAGAAATGATTATAACTAAATAATGACAAGTCACTATTTTTAGCATCTTTCTGCTTAATTTTGTCGGAGAAAAAGTGAATTAAATGACATCAATCGTATATATTTACCATTGGAGATATATATTCAAAATCATATTATACGATATGAAGATGTATGATATGATAGTTTATAATATAATTATTGGCATTAACTAATAATGAAATAACTCCTAAAATGCTAAAAATCAAGATTCGGTATGTCATCATATATCATCTCTTTAACCAAAGTTTGTAAATATTTTCCCCCAAAAATCCCTAACTTATAATTGTCACCAATAGAAAATGTTAAATAAGTTTTATAATAATTTGGAACCTTGAATCTAATGACTTTATGTGTGATGTAATGGAAGAGACCCATTTATACGACAAGCATTTTTATGAGAACCACCAAAATTTTGATGCAAAAGAATAAGAACTTAAAGGATATTATCGTTTCCATTTGTGATAAAATTCCTATATCCCAAATCTAATCTATTTTCTGTTTGAAAATACTTCATGTCTAATGGGATGTTTCAAATAATTTATTATCCTTATTCCAAATTCTTATTAAAGATAATTTTTTTTAAAAAAATCTTATTAAAGATGTATCCAATAGGAATTTTTTTTGCTATAGCACCATCTTTTATTTTTGTAGGCCAAAAAGACCTAAAAGGTTTTTTTTTATGTCAAAAGTACTACTAAATGATTTTTGGCAAAAAATACTAATAAAAAATAAAACTTAATTATCTTCATTTTTTTATGGTCTCTCTTTGTCCTTTGCTTCTTCATAAATCCTTATGTTAACCTAAGGAGCAAAAAACATGAGTTGAATGAACATAAGATTCCAAGGGGTGCCCAAAAAAAAGAACATAAGATTCCAATGAAAACTTAACCGAAGAAACCAACTTTTCTTTCCGTGCATGAAAAGTTATCTTTACTCTTTTGAAACAAAAAAAACTAAACATATACATAAAAATAAACACATGAATGAATCAAAAATACCATTTTAAACATCTCTTTTCACATTAACATGCCTCCTTTTCGTTTTAAACTTCCTTTCTTCTCCTATGGCTCTCCTTCTCGTCTCTCTTCACCGACTTCTTCGCCATCACCACCACCTCCTCCTCCTCCTTCACGGCCTCCTTTTCGCCCCGCGGGCATTGCTCAGCCGTCAAAGACAGAAACAAAGTCCAAGGTGCCTCCTCCTTTTCGCCCCGCGGGCAATGTCAAGTCCATATCAGCTTCTTCCACGCCAACTCGGCTTGCGAAACAGAGTAACCAGTCTGGTTCTCCGTTAAAGAAACCTGAGTCAATGAGTGTGGATGAGAAGCCATTGAAAGAAACTGAATATGAAGCTAGAGAGACGATCGATTCGGTGACAGAGAAAGCTGATCAGGGACAGAGGAAAAAGACAGAAGTAGAGAAACTTGCGGCGAAAGTAATGAATTCAGACACAGCTCCTGAACAACCTGTGAGAAAAGAAACAGAGAAACTTGCGGTGGAAGAAAAGAAGAAAGTTCTTTTTAAGGACATGGAAGAGTATTCAGACAAAATTCATGAAAAACTTGTGAGAAAAGAAACCGAGAAACTTTCGGTAGAAGAAAAGAAGAAAGTTCTTGGTAAAGATACAGAAGAGAATTCAAAAACAGCACAAGAACAACATAAGACAAAAGAAACAGAGAAACAACTTGCATCACAAGAAAGAAACAGAGCTCTTCATGCAATGACTAGAGAAGATGCAACTCTAAGCAAAACCAAACCACATATCGCCTCAACATCAGAATCCAAAGGACCAATAGATACACCAGCGAGAAAGACTCACACCGATGACAATCATCAGAAAGTTAAAACCGAATCCACGACTAATCATGAAAATCCGAGAGTTGTCAATGGAGAGGGATCATCTTCTATGAGCAGAAAGATCAAAGAAGACATCAGAAATGGAATAAGTAAGCTTACTTGTGGAAAAAGCAACAACAACGATGATAAATCCGTTAGCGTCTATACACTAACCGGCGAAAACAGAGGAGCTACAATGGGAATAGCTTCCGACAAAGACAATAAAGACAACGAGGTTCACATTCGCCGCGGATACAAAAGCAACCCAGACGAAAGCCCTAACACAACATCTACAGAAACAGAAGGAGACACGAAACCCTTCAAAGGCGAAAACCTTAAAGAAGAAGCTAGGGTTAGGGCATACGCAAACGGAAACACACAAGCGATTAACAATTCGATTGTGTTGGAGAGTTCAGTGAGAGAAAACAATCCAGGGATACATATGATTATCAAACTCGAAGAACGAAAGAAGAAGAAGGATGATGAAACTAGGGTTAGGGTTTATCCGCGGGAGAATGAAGCCGAGAAGAAACCAGAGAAGTTGAAGTATGAGACTAGGGTTAGGAGAAGATGCTTGAGAGGGTTACTTGCAGAGACAAGCGAGTCTGATCCAGAGAATCCTTTGAAACCAAGGAGACATGGTTGCAGATTCACATGTAAAGACAATGACATAGAGAACACTTAAAAGATTATATGAAATCTACATGTAATTGCTATATTTGGTCCTTAATCGTATTAATTGATAATTATGTCAAAGCGTACTAATAATAAACTGATAATTATAACGTCACAAGTGAAGTAGCCGTTACAAAGCTGGTTCCAACATTCCAGAGACTTCTCTCATTGGTTCCTTATTTTAATGTAATAAATCTCTGAATCACTTTCACTAATTAATGGTCAAATCTTAAATATTAAAAAAAATTATTCAATATTTGACCAAGTGTGTTACTTACTGTTTACTCTAACATATATTTGGATCGGACACCAACTCAAAAATAGGAAGACTTGGGACCAGACAACAACACAAGAACAAGACTCTTTTATTTCACTATTTTTTGTTGTTGTTAAAATTATTATATAATAATCAATAAATATCTCGTTTTTTAATTTGACTGTTATAAGGTTTACTTTTATCCAAAACCACTAAAATTTTGTTTTAATTTTCGAGTACATAAATTAGACTTTGCTGTGAAGGGACAATCAATCAATACATAAATACCTTTGAAGTGATGCAACATCTTTACACGATGTTTCTTCATTGTACAAATTCATAGGACTCTTAACTTTAAAATTAAACAAAAGTTTATATCAACATCTAATGTAAAACATGTTCCAATAAAAAACAAAGGTCCATGTGTGATTTTTTTTTTGTTCGTGCACCAAAACCTTCGTCAAGTCCAGGTTCAAGTGTGACCTTAATTAATAATTAGTTTTTAAGTAAAGAAAGTATATTACATTTTGAGGTAGAGAAAAGACTTATCTTAAAACTAAAGCAAAGTTTGGTAAGGGTATAATCGTCAATAAGCAGCCGACATATGGTCCATAAATTACCATTCATTCACTCACATTTCTCAAATCATTCTCTCTAACCACTAGAATTGTACTAAACCACTCATTACAACGTTTTGAAGAAAAAAAACAAATGGCCATGGAGAAGAAAAGCAAGATTCTTGTGATCGGAGGAACCGGTTACATAGGAAGGTTCATCGTCGAAGCTAGCGCGAAATCGGACCATCCAACATTCGCTTTAGTTAGAGAAGCTACTCTCTCTGATCCAATCAAGGGCAAAAGCGTCCAAAGTTTCAAAGATCTTGGTGTCACAATACTACAAGTAACCAAATATAATTTCATAAAAATCATAACTAACCATATAACTATACTTATAGGAGGAATTCACAAATCTACACCCTTTCAACCTCTTCTTCACAAAACTACTCCTAATTTTAATATTTTCACATATTTACATCCTTTCAAAATTTCAAAAGCTTGATTTAACCTTTAAAAAATTACCAAAATTAATTTTTTTTCATTTGGGTTCGCTAATTAGTGTTTAGGGTATAGTATTAAGGGGGTAGGATTGTTTGTGTAGAGTTTATTTGAATTTAATTTTGAGTGTTTAGGTGTAGTTTTGTGAAGTATTTTGGAAATGGTGTAGTTTTGTGAAATGTAATTCAAATGGTGTAGTTTTGTGATTCTCCCTACTTATAGTGTGTATAGATTCTTGTTTTTTATTTTTGAATGTTTATTTTTATGGTTAGGGAGATGTGAATAATCATGAGAGTCTAGTGAAAGCAATCAAACAAGTAGATGTTGTGATATCGACTATTGGTAGTATGCAAATATTGGACCAAACCAAAATCATTTCTGCCATTAAAGAAGCTGGTAACGTCAAGGTTAGTATTTTATCCAAATCCTCTTTACATATAACAAAAATTTAGAAAAGATAACCAAAAAAAAAACTTAGCATAATCTAAATATATAACCATACAAAAACTAAGCTATGAGATTTCATATATTATATATACTATTACCATTTATATATTTATTAAACACTCACACAACATCTCTTCTCATAATTTAAGGTTTACATTTGTCTTTTAATATATACTAGGGGAGGACCCGCGCTACGCGCGGGTGTAGTTATCATTTTGTTTTTTTATGCAGTTTTTGAGAAAATTTTACGTTCGCGTAATATATTGTAAGATAACGTATTTTAAGACACACTGGGAAAAAAATTCAACTGTACTGGAATTTTAAAATATTAAGTTATACTCCATATGTTACTTATTAAATGTTGTTTTAGAATATTTTTTGTTCCTCTTTAAATGTAGTTTTAGTTTTTCAACAGATTTTCTATATTATACCCCTTAATTTCATTAAAAAAGAATAAAAATAATATAAATAGTATAAATTAATTTCACTAAAGTCATTTTACAACCTTCCTTAATTTTTCAGAAAATATTTAAAACTCAATTTAATGTGGAACAAAAGGAGTATTTCTTATAATTTTATTGATAATTTGTATTAAGTGTAAATTACAATTATTTTAAATTTAATTTTTTTATATATTTTCTCTTTGTTAAATTAATATTTGAAAAGTTTTGTTTACTAACGCAATTGATAAATATAAGTATTTACTTGAGTTGTAGAAATTTTAGATGCTAATCTAATTGAATTTAGATAAAGTTTTAGTAAGTTGTATAATTTATGCCCTTGTAAAAATTCATTTTCTACTTCAGTTATCTAGGGTAAATGCAGATATCTTATTGTTTTATAATCATTTGATTTCACATTTTTTTGTTTTATAATTCTTTTGTTCCATAATTTTACTCCAAATCATGTTAATCTTAAAAAAAAAAATTAATTGAGTTTTTTACAAATTTTCATTTGATTTCGTATTTATTTTTTTTGTCTTTAAGTTTATGTTAGACATTTTTACTATTTTATCAACTTTTCGTTTTATTTATATTCAACAAACGTTTTTATAATTTTATTTTAACTTTATTTTTATGTTTCTTTTTCGATCAAAGAGTTATGGTTATGAGTTATGGTTTAGTAGAGACTACAGAGATAATTATTCCAGATAATCAATTTTTATATGTTTATAACTTTCAAGTTTAAACTTTAATTTGCTACAAATTATATTACACGAGAATATCATCAAAGCTGCTTATATTGCCTCTATCTATATCCATCACAGACTCTTCTTCTTCTTCTTCATCATCATCGATGTTGCAAGAATCTTCGATTTCAATACCCTCCTAATACCAAAAGAACACAATATGTTTCTCATACAAGCAACAGAACAAAAGTGGCTTAAACATACACCGAAGAATATGTTTTTTTGTTGTTGTTACCATTCGATCGATCTCTTCAAGGATGGCTTCAGTGTGTTGAACAAACATTGGCTCATTAAAGTCGCAATCTTCTTCTTCTTCCACATCTACTATGATTCTATCTATTGCTTCTGTTTTTTTTGTTTCTTAGGCATAAGATAACAAATCCCTTTGAGATTAGACCCTTTTAGCGTAAGTCATGTTTACACAGTACACCCTTTATATAGTTTTCGATGTAAAGAAAGGATACCTATTTCTTATGGATTTGGAGATTATTCTCAGCTAATTGAGCACAAAACTTCGTGAAAATCCAAATCAAGATTAAAACTTTTCATACACTGAAGAATTAAAAGAAGATGAAATGAGATAAGTTACCTTGTGATAGGTTGATGCACATGAACAGATGGGATCTTCTTGTTACATATCTTACTTCTCCTGTCAAAAAAACAACAACAGAGAATGATTCATTAGTATAAAATCAAAACAAAACAATAATATACATTTAAAAGTTATAGAAGAAGTTAATGAGTATATACTCGGTGAAAGGTCTTTTATTGACAGCACAAGGATAAACTGGTGCTCCGATGATGTTATTGTTTATATTACTCAGTGCTCTTCTTGTTCCTCCTCCACGTATACCCCCCTTTTCATTATATACCAATAATCAGGTTTTAAGTCAAAATCAAAATCAAAAGATGGATCGATATATATTTGTACCTTGTAGATTCATCGGTCCAACGTTCTTGTTCTCGTCTGATCAACCCATCTTTTATTACTTGTCTGAATAAAATCCCAGGAACATATGTTAAGATTCAAATCAAGTCCTAAAGTTTCAACCTTTAATAAATCCAGATTTGAAAAATTGGGTCTTTGATTCGATAATGAGAAACTTAATCAAGAACAAGACATAATATCATAAAACCTAGATGATTTTTATTTGTTTATACCTTTTTTCTTCAACGATCCTTGTGCTCTCTCTCTCCTCTCTCTATGTCTCTCTCTCTCTGCTGTGTTAGAGAAATAAAAATCACAAAAGAAGAATCATCTTCATCGTCCTCTCTCCATACACACACACGCCTCTCTCTACCCTTTTTTATATTTTCTATGTCTTCGAATCGTAATCGATTCAGTTCCACCATGAAAGATGAAAGAGAAAACATGAGGGATTAATTGTTTTTTTGACTTTTTGACATTAAAGGATAAGGGCCCAAAGGAGAACAAAGGACCAATCACATCACGAATAAAACTGCTGACGTGTCATCACCTCGAGAAAAGTTGCTCTCTTATTATAGTATAGATTTAGTCTTTACATATAACAAAAATTTAGAAAAGATAACAAAAAAACCTTAATTAGCATAATCTAAATATATAACCATACAAAAACTAAGCTATGAGATTTCATATATTATATATACTATTACCATTTATATATTTATGAAACACTCACCCAATATCTCTCCTTATGATTTAAGTTTTATTTTTGTACTTATGATACTACATAAAAAATTAGTACTATAGTTATATTCTATACTACAAAGCCAAAAATAGTTATTTCACTACTTTTACTTTACACATAATTTGCAATTAATTGTCTTATATTTGATTTTTTGTTGGTTTGTTTGTTTTTGTAGAGATTCTTACCGTCTGAGTTTGGGACAGACGTGGACAGAACAAGTGCGGTGGAGCCTGCGAAATCGGCTTTTGGTGTGAAAGTTGAGATAAGAAGAGCCATAGAAGCAGAAGGCATACCATACACATATATTGTTAACAATTGCTTTGCTGGTTATTACTTGCCTACATTGGTTCAATTCGAGCCTGGTCTCACTTCTCCTCCTAAAGACAAAATCACCATTTTGGGTGATGGAAATGTCAAAGGTGAAATAACTATTTATTATAAATGCTAAAATAAGTACACTTTGCTTAAACACATGAACCACAAGATTTTATATAAAAATCAAAAAATTGGGCAGTTTTCAAAATATCATCTTTTAAAGTTTTTAGGCTAAAAATTCTATCACAAGTTTTTAAAGCCTAGAATATTACTAATTATTTCTTGGCCAAAAGACCAAAAATACCTTCAAATTAAACTATAAAACCCCATAGCTAAATCTTAACACTATATATATATAGGGAGAATCACAAAACTACACCATTTGAATTACATTTCACAAAACTACACCATTTCCAAAATACTTCACAAAACTACACCTAATCACTCAAAATTAAATCCAAATAAACTCTACCCAAACAATCCTACCCCCTTAATACTATACCCTAAACCCTAATTAGCGAACCCAAATGAAATTTTTTTAATTTTGGTAATTTTTTAAAGGTTAAATCAAGCTTTTAAATTTTTGAAAGGGTGTAAATATGTGAAAATATTAAATTAGGAGTAGTTTTGTGAAGAAGAGGTTGAAAGGGTGTAGATTTGTGAATTCCTCATATATATATATATATAAAATCCAAAATAAACCATATTTTTTGCTTGTGGTGTTTTAATTTGGTAAAAAGAACTTGTATATTCTCGACCTAAAACCTTTTTAGGGAAGTTTTAAAGAAATTATCTTTTTTGTTGTTGTTATTGTTATTTGTAGTTGTGATCAATAAAGAAGAAGATATTGCTGCTTACACAATCAAAACCGTGGATGATCCGATAACTCTTAACAAAATCCTATACATTAATCCTCCTAATAACACTTTGTCGATGAACGAAATGATCACACTATGGGAGAAAAAGATAGGCAAGTCCCTTGAGAAAACTCACATTTCAGAAGAACAAGTCCTTAAAAGCATCCAAGGTAATTAAGTATCATCATATCATTCATTATAGATTTTTACCAAACTTTTTAACTCGTTTTAAAAAAATATAAGTTTGTTAAACATTTTTTCGTAGAATCTCCGGTTCCAATCAATGTTTTGCTGTCGATAAACCACTCGGTGTTTGTGAAAGGAGATCAGACTAATTTTACTATAGAGCCTTCTTTTGGTTTTGAAGCATCTGAAATTTACCCTGATGTTAAGTACACAAGTATTGATGAGTATCTTAGTCATTTCGCTTGAGAAACATCGTAAATCGCTGAATTTACCACCATAAAGTTTTATATTTGTAATAAGAAGTGGTGAAGAATGTGTGTGTATATGAATGTGTAATCTAATTACAGAGTTTTTTTTACCTATTGTTTCAGATGTTACTATTATGAATGTGGAATTTTACTACTAGACCTTTTTAAGTTATTTACAATGTTTACAATATGGGCCTTTATTGGGCCTATAGAGAAAAGATTTTTTAATTCATGTTAAAGTTAGCCAAGCCTGTTAAGGAGTGAATATGCAATCATGAATGTTAGTGAGAGATTCTATTTAGAAACTACTTTTTAACTTTTAATTAAAAAGCAACTGATAACACTTGAAAAGATTTTAAAACATTGAAAAAGTCATGCTTTAGGTATTGTGATGCCACACCAATAGCCTATCAAAAAGCTTTAAAAATATATATATATTAAAAATTATTACAAAAGTAACGCAAATAAATGAGGATATATAAAAAAAAAATACAATAAAATGACGGTGTATTTATGTCTAGTGGGCTCCATTTTTGTGCTTTGACTGACATAATTAGATTCTCGATCTTAAAAGCATTGCTTTACATTTTTTGTTTTTCATTTTCTAAAAAGCTAAACAAAAGATGTAAAAAAAAAGCTAAACAAAATGAAATGATACTAGATTATGCAGTTTTTAGATTCTTACTTGATCCAAGATTTACTTTTAAACTATTATTTCGTACGTTATAAGTTATAACTTTCATGTTTTAAGTGCTTGGTTAATTTGTTGAAAAGTTCAAGTTTGTGAAAAACAAAATTCAAAAATCGTATGTTTATTCATATATCAAATTGTAGTGTGTGATTTCATGGTTTTGTGAATATTAATGAAACTAGTGTATACTTTTGATGTTAGAAAAAATTCTATATGTTAGAAAATTTTCTATATGTTAGAAAATTTTCTATATGTTGACCTTTCAAGATTTCTATATGTTAGAAAAATTACTATTCGAATGTTAAACTCTTATAAGCAAAAAGGTCAACATCACTTATGAGCAAGATTTTGTTTTCTATATTTTGGAAATTTTACTATTCAAATTTTAAACTTATGGATACAAATTTTCTACACTTATTACGAGGAAAAAGGTCAACATCACACACGTGGATGTCGTTGTCATTTTTTCCTTTTTCTTGAGATGTCGTTTTCTTTAGGATTCATATTTTATTCCTATAATAACTCTTAATTAATCATAGTATTTTAAATTATGGAAAAGACACTATCAACAACTTATATGTATCATATATGTGTCGTTCGTTGGTGCATTATAATAGTAACATTTGGTGATTAGTGATCACTTACTATGTCTCTTTCATGTTTTCTTTTACGTAAAAGATTTTATTTTATTTTGCAGTCGATATCACGAAGGGAACACAAGAAATATAAAACTTAGATTCGATTTGTTTTTTTGTTTTTTTTAAATACTCAAAGCGGTGATAACAGGAACAATCTTGGAAATGGCAAAAAATATTTTTTGGATTTTATTCGACTTGTGAGTTATGTTCATATTATTTTGGAATTATAACATATGAATTTGTCGAGAAATGCATGGCTTATGGCTCCTAGTGATTGACAGCAACTATGAAGCTGTGAATCATTGTACATTTATACCAAAATGTGTGCATATTATATACTTTTGGACAATATTTCCAACAACCATCACTGAAAATTTTAAATAAAAATCATGAAACTACTTGTTTAATATGAAATTACTTGTTTAATTCATATGTTTAATACGTATAATTATGTTGGGTATCTTCTCATAACAATAGGTGGTAAAATGGTGTGACAAGAATCTCTGTCTTGTATTAAAAAAATGTGATTAATTAATTCGAGAAAAAGACATAGCCAACGGCTTAATATATATATATACACTTTCGTAATGCCACTTGTTTTCTACCCTTTGTTTCCCAAATTAATATATATATATATCTTTTGATTAATTCGTATGATTTTTAAAAAAAATATTTGCATGATTAGTACATATAACCAACATTTTATTACAACTACTAATTAGTCAAATGATGGTGATGTAGTGGTCCTCACTTTAAAATAATTTCTTGTATTTGTCTATGCCAAAAATAAGCTTCCTTGAAAATACAAAATTATCAAACTTCTGCTTTTAGTTAATTGAAGAAGATATCATACTTTAAAGTTTATAAACCCATTTAAGAAATATAAAAGACTTGATTACTAGTTACCAATACATAACCACAACCCATTATTCGGAATTATAATTAGCATACTGATATTTATAACATTAATAATATAGGAGTAATTAACAACTTGTTATATATGTTACTCTACGATTTCTTTTGAGCTTTACATAAACCATGATTTGGTTATTTTACAATGATAAAATAACGATTGAAAATTTGAGCTAGAGCTAATTCCCAACGGTAATTTTGTTACTGCGATACTTTAAAATTCCGAATATACCCTAAGCATTTCATATTCTATTAGACTTTTATGCACTATTGATGACAGCTACGATATAACTTTCTTTCGAAAATAATATGTTTTTTTTTATCAAAAAGGGTAATATAGTAAAAGAAAACACATTTGAATATTCTCCCAATCGACTAATCAATCCCATGTGTTTCTTATAAAAATAAAAAATGTAAAGCATGTACTAAACCCTTTATTTTTGTCGAAAGCTTTATACATATGGTTACTCTTATGTTATAGCAAGCAGACCAAAAGATAGAGCAACATGTAATACTATATTAATTAATTGTATTATAAGCTAGTTAGTTGCTAATACGTGATTTGCTAATATAGATTTACCTTCTAGCTAACCATTAACCCGAAATAAAATCAAGGGTTCATTTAGTTTTATCAATTTATATGTTAGCCAAAAAATGTAGTTTTGTCTTTAATTTGTTTGTCAACATTTTTTATATTGTTTCAATCCTTGCAATAGAATACACCATATTCTCTATATTGTGGAAAATCATACATTTTTAAAATAATAAAGATATATGAACTATGTACTTTTCTATCAAATTAAATAAAGCTTGACGCGTGAAATAGTTTTGATTTGAAACAATTTATACTCCTAAACTAACATTATCACATGAAGAAAAAAAAAACTACAATATGATACTAGAACTATCAAGTTATATTGTGTTAAAAAAAAAACTATCAAGTTATATTCAGTTTGGTAAGACATCTTAAACTAGTAATTAATAATTAAACTAAATAAACTACATAGAAATCGACCGACACATAATTAAAAATATCGCAATTAGTTAAAGTATTTTACGGACTGTTACTAATTTCTCACGCGCTTTTTCAATTACTTAATTTTATTTTCAATTTTAAAATATCTATGACAAGAATAAAAAAATACACAGCTCATTGCTCTCTCTCTCTAGGCTCTGCAATTTTCTTCGTCTGCAAAATTAGGAAGAGAGAAACCATAAGCGAAGAAGAAACACTAATCAAAAGACATTTCTTCTTCTCTTTGCTTTAATGGAGTACGAGAAGTCGTCTACAGCTTTCTCAAGGAAGATGAGTAACCGTAGCCATAGCCTTAGCTTCAGTGCAAATGCCATATACGACGGCGTTTTCGCTTCTAAGACGAACACGAGATCTCCGATGGTCGATTACGGCGAGATATTCCGAGGAAGCTCTGGTCCTTCTCCGTCTTCGATTCCGTTTCTAGACGTCCCTGAGCTTAACAACGGTGGTGGTAAGGTTAAAATCGATGTTCGTAGCTCGAAACTCGATTACTCCTCCGTGTTTGGTGGATTCGGAGATTGCGATTTCGCTGTTAACCATAAGGAATTGATCGTCAAGTCCAAAAACGATGTTAAAAGGTTAACATTCTCTGCCTTAGAATTTGAATCAGATGTTTTGATTTTACTTTTGCTTTAGATAAGGTTTGTTTTGATAGTGTGGTTAAGTGATTTTTATCTAGTACTCTTTTTTTTCTTTTTCTTCCTATGCTTCGGTTTTGTGCCATTAGTGAGACTTTGGCCTTGTTTTACTCCTTTGTTGTGTAGGAATCGTAGGAAAGGTGGAAGCTCTAATGATGATGTTGTTCCTCTTTGTACCGAGGCGAAGAAAATCGATTCTTCGCCTGATATGGTTAGGATGAAGCATTCTGATATACCTAATCAAGAGACTAGACAGGGTAAGGAGAGTGTGACTACTCATTCTAGTGAGGTTCCTATTGTGGCTGGTCCTGCTAAAATGGTTGATAACATTAGTCCTTTGAGGAAGGTTGAGAGCGAAACAGGTGTTTCGCTAGTTGAGAAGAAGCAATGTAATGAAGGTGTTGAGAAAGTCAAGGCTTCTTCTAGAAAGAGGAGTTCGAAAACCGAGGTAGATTTCGGAGAAGTATTTGGTAGTAATGATTGCGGTACGCGTGATAAGTCCACCATGTGCAATACCGGTTCTGATGATGGTTATCGGGATGCGAAACCACTACCTTCGAGCTTGCAGCGTACAGTCAATGGCGGAAATGGAGGTTCCGAAAGATTAATGGGAATGAAGTTAGGGGTTTCGGAAAAGTTTAAAACGGAAGATGATGATGATTCTACGAGTTCACCACCGTTCTTTGATGCTGAAACAGATGTGGATTCGTCTGCTGCTGAGTCTTCTGCGGCATTGAAAAAGGCTATAGAAGAGGCGCAAGTGAGAATGAATATTGCAAAACAAATGATGGATAGGAAAAAGTCAGGCTTTCGTAGTTCTGCAAAACTGAAATCTTGTGATGACCCTAAAGTTGAGGATAAAGTAGACATAAATGTTGGAGGAGTAACAGAAGAAATAAAAGACAACAATCCTCAGATAATTGGTGAAGTACAAGGACACTCTTCTGAACAATCATGTTTAGACGAGGGGGATCAGAATGTAAAAAGAGCACGGAAGCTGTGGGGAGTTCCTGAAGTACTTTTAAAAACTACCACTGACCATAAGCGGGAAGAGGTAGAAGAGCAAGAAGTGGTACAGCTTGAAGAGGACCAAGCAAGAAGAGGTCGAAAACACTGGGAGTTACCTGGAGAGATATTCAAATCAGTAATCAATAGTAAGCCGCAAGAGCCAAAAAACCTCGCACCAGCCAAACCTGAAACTGATACAAAACAAGAGGTGCAACCATTGTCTGAAAATCCATTCTATACATTTGGACAGCTTGGTAGTAAACTAAAATGTGTTGTAGAGGCCTTCACGGGGAGCAAGGTCTCACAAAAGGACGAGACACAGGTAATAGAGAAGGAAAATTCTATCCTCCCTCAAATGGTTCAAGGTGAACAAAGTGACTCACAAGAAAAGTTAGCTGCTATTCCAGTCATGGAAAGATGTTTGAAGGAAGTGGAAGAGACCCTGCAACAAACTGAGAGTAAAACCGAAATTAAAATAGAAGAGAATCCTGAATCTCAAATGTGTACTTTCGCAGAAGAGTGTTCTCAGAAGATGGATGAAGAAATTGGAGGGCAAGTTATGAGTGCTTGTGACTCCGAAGATGGACCTAAGTGTGATGGAGAAGATTTCCGAGAAAATCCTGACCCAACTTACAATTTTCTAGATCAAGAAGGTGAGAAGGATATAGTCTCTGGGCCGCAGGAGATGTTTGTTGGTTCTGATGATACCAAAACATATGTAAAGGAAGTGGAAGAGATCCCAACACATGATCAGAGTTTGAGTAAAACTCAGGTCGATGTAAGTGTTGGAACTATAGTGTCTTTTGTCACAGAAAATACTCAGCCAGGACACTTACATGAGGAGACAGAGCTCAAGGCTCCCAGGCGCAGAAGAGTTTGGAAGACTTCTGAAGACGTTTGTAATATGATAAAGGCCCCAAAGGAAAACAACAGGCCATGGCAGCTAGAAAATGCGGAAACAGAAACTAGCCAGATGCCCTTTCAAATGGAAGGTTTAAGGATCCATGATACTAGCGAGGAGACAGGAAGCACATCTGAGCAAGCTAGTGATTCAGGATTGCAAGAAAATTGGACCGTTCTTAAACAGATGTTTAGGCAGATGTTTCAGACAACAGATACTACTAAGGTCGACGGTGAAACTTATTGCTTAGTTGACTCTGAAAAGGAGCATATTGATATCTACCAAAAAGCTGGAGAAACTTCTTACTGTCAGATGACTGGTACAGATAGATATGAGCAAAATCAAGTGGAGACTGTAGAGACAGAAGCCTATGCACATACCAGAGAAAATGAAGACGTTGAGTTGGCACACGATGTGTATTGTAGAGAAGAGGATGGTAAAGTAGAAGTACAAGGAAAATCGTCTTCGGTCCATGAACTAATTAGAGAAGAGCTAGAGGCCACTGGAGTGGCTAGCGACCAAGAACGCGAAGATGTGCCGGAAGCATTTGAAGAAGCTATCTGGGCTCAAGGACTTTCTCAACTTAATGAGATAAAGGAGCATGCAGATACTCATCCAGAGATGCTTGAATATGATCCCAGTGAAACCGACTCAAATAAATCTGGCGAGAGATTTGAGAAAATGCCGGAAATAGCAAGGGAAATCAAGACCGATGGTAGTATAGATACTGACACGAGCAGGTCATCTTTTGAAATGAGACACGGTGATTCATATATTGAGGAGGTTGGCGTCGAGCAAGATCTCAGTGATCAATTCCATGAAAAAAACAGTGCTGCCAGCAGCACAGAAGAGCACATTGAAGAGATAGATTCTGATTCGATTCAAAGTGGTTGGAGTGTGGTAGATGATGACGACAAAATCAACTCTTATGTTGATGTAAGTTTGGCTGGTCATCTGCAGAAGCCTGAAGAAATGGAGGAAGCCAAAGAAGAAACTGATGAAATGAAAGATGTTACAGAACAGGAGCACCGGTTTGAGTGTCAAAAGGAGGAAGTGGATAGAAGCAACGTAGAGCAAGCTGAGTCTACCTGTTCTTTGCCCAAAGAAGACGAAAATATTGGCGCATCACACGTGAAAGACAACGAGGGTGATGAAAGTTGTCGATCATCTATGGAAGAAGAGGGAGATGCTACTTCTGATGCTTCACAAAAAGAAGCAGAACGAGTCAAGAAACATCTAAAAAAGAAAGATGAAACAAGAGAGAAAGAAAGAGAGAGATTTATGGTAGAAAGAGCTATTCGTGAAGCCCGGGAAAGAGCGTTTGCTGACGCAAAGGAAAGAGCAGGAAAAGCCGCAATGGAGAAAGCAAAGGCAGGAGCTCCCCGAAGAAGGGCTCCGGAGGTTCCAAGGAGATCGGAGAAGGGATCCGTTGATGTAAATGATAAGTTATCATCAGCTGAGAAGGCTTCAATGCAAGCCAAACAAAGATCCGAGCGTGCTGCTGTAGAAAGAGTACTATCCGAGGCCAGAGAACGTGCCTTAGAGAAAGCATTGTCTAATAAATCTGCTGCTTCACAAACAAGAGGTTATGGTGGCAGCAAATCATTTAGCTCTTCTTCTGGTGAAAAACGAGCCTCCTCATCTTCTGTAAGTTTCAACCCATTTTCTCTTCATTCTCCATTCAAACAGATGTTTCATGTAACATTGTGATCTATGAAATACTTTAACAGGGTACAGAGAACAAAAGTTCGGGTCCTTCAAGTTCTTCAAACCTGCCTGGTAAGTATATCTATAGATGTATATATTGTCGTTTCTAAGATGTTTGATTTTACTCTGACATGTACATTTCGATTTGCTTGATGAAGCCAAAGGTGAGCCAATCCAGAGATGCAAAGCTAGATCCGAGAGACACCAGAGAACATCTGATCGTGCGGTATGTACATCATCTATTCATCTTGCATAGTACAATCCTTCCCTATGCTAAACCATGTTTTTGTGATGCCATCGTTACAGGCAGAGGCTCTTGCAGAGAAGAAACTTCACGATCTCAAAGCTCAGAAAGAGCAAGCAGAGAGAAATGTAAACCGCATAAACAAGACTCACTATCATCATATAGTTCTCATAAAACATCATCTTAATGAGATTTGGTCTGTCCTAATCCTTCTTCGTCTTCTCTGAATGAAATTGCAGAGGCTTGCGGAATCTCTTGACGCTGATGTCAAACGGTGGTCTAGTGGCAAAGAAAGCAACTTGCGTGCATTGCTCTCAACACTTCAATATGTAAACTGTTTTTCCTCTCCCCATTAGCTTCCTTATGCAACAGAGGATCGGTCTTCTAACGATTATTGTCCTGTGTTTTTTGATGTTTTTGCAGATCCTTGGAGCAGAGAGTGGATGGAAACCAATTCCTCTCACTGATCTTGTGGCAAGTGCTTCTGTGAGAAAAGCTTACCGAAAGGCAACTCTTTACGTTCATCCCGATAAGCTTCAACAACGTGGCGCATCCACACAACAGAAGTACATCTGCGAAAAGGTTTTCGACCTTCTCAAGGTCTCTCTCTCTCTCTAACTTGAGTTACTTCCATCTGCAAATCAGTCTCTAACTGGCTTGTCTAATTCTCCAGGAAGCATGGAACAAGTTTGGTGCAGAAGAACGATAAGTGAAGAATGGTGTGAACCTTTGGATCTTCCTTTACCCTATTATCCAGAACTAACCAACCCAAGAACCTAAGTTACAAAAGTATAAGATCAAAGTTTATGATATGGGATGAAGACAGATCTAGAGATGTAATAACCGATATAACATTCATATAATATATAACGAAGCTCATTCTTATTTCCCCGCGAAACCATCCACATTATCCTTACCATAAAGGTTTTCTCATTTTAAGGGTTAACAATGGTAGTACACATTTTAAGCTGTGGCACACACCGACAAACACGCGAGTGAGCCTAAGATAACACAAATGGGTTTTTAAAAGCCGAGCAAATGTAGCATTATCGCGTTCTGGGCATGCATGCGATTCTCAGCCTGAGGGAAGACAATGGAATAAGGAGCTTCCACTACTCCATTGGTAACTTCCACTCCTCTTTCTGCAGGCAAACAATGCATGAAATAGGCTTTTGGACCAGCCAACTTCATAAGAGCTTCATCTACCTGAAACCGTGTGCGTTAGTATGATACCGATAACCTAAACATTGTACTACGCCACAAACTTTTAAATATTACATAATATGTTACCTGGAAGCCTTGGAATGCTTTAATGCGGTATTCAGCTTCATCTTTTTGCCCCATACTGGCCCATACGTCTGAGTACACAACATCAGCTCCTAAGACAGCTTCTTTAGGATCATTGACTATCTCTATCTTACTTAATCCAGCTTTTTCTGCCTTTAAGACTCTTTCTTTGTCTGGTTCGAACCCTTTCGGGCAAGCGCAGACGAAATGGAAAGGAATAACAGATGCTAATTCTAACCACGAGTGGACCATATTGTTCCCATCTCCAACATAGACTACCTGAAGTTTGTTGAGTCAATGTTAGTAAAGGGAAACCTTGTCTATATGATGAGCTTACATGTTAGAAAAACATAATATGAGATTATCTTACAAGTCTATTTGTGATTTAATTTTCCAATGATTCAAGATTATACGCACTGATAATGGGATTTGATTGTGTTACCTTCAGGGTTTGAATAATATGCATCTACTCTGTCTAAACTAATGTTGACGAAAGATGAGGAAAGTACCTTTGTGCCATCCACTTGACCAATGTGCTCAATAATTGTGAGGGCATCAGCCATGATTTGGCAAGGATGGTTATGATCCGTCAGACCATTGACGACTGGTACACTCGAGTAGTTAGCCAAATCAAGAATGTCCTGACAAAAAAGTGGATTCAAGTTCGGTCACTAAGCTTTCCGAAATTGCAAATATAATATCAGAATCAGTCGGAAAAACTAAATATACACTAAGACACACATGAGACTACCCCAAGCCATATAAATGTCTCCACATTATACATTTATCAATCAATTCAAGAACTCACCAGAGCATTATACCTGATGAGCAAACACACGGGCCATAATGATGTCATTATAGCGTGACAGAACACGAGCGACGTCGCGTGTCTCCTCCCGCTTACCCATCTGAATATCATTAGGTCCAAGATACAAAGCATGCCCACCAAGCAAGAAGAAACCAGTCTCGAACGAAACACGAGTCCTCATAGACGGTTTCGCGAATATCATAGACATAGACTTGCCTTTGAAAGGCTGATAGTTTCTTTCTCCTGATTTGAGCAAGGCTTTAACCTCTGAAGCCTTGTCTAATATCTTCTTAATAGTCTCTGTCTCGAAATCGTCTATGTGAAGAAAGTCTTTCAAATCAGATTTTCCTACACAACAATAAACAACAAAGCACCAAAATCGATTTAGATGATTGATTCTTCTAATAGACAAATTCAAAGCACGAGAGCGATTTACATTCAAATTCGGATAATATATAAGAAACGAAACCTTTCAAATCGGGAGAAGAAGGGGAAGCGACGGAGGAAGCTTGACAGGAGACGCGGAGGCGGAGGGAGGAGAAACTCGCCGGAGAATTAAGCGACGACACGGAGGAGAATCGATTGAGATTAGCGACGGAGAAGAGAGACGGAGAGGAGGAGAAGGAAAGAGACGATGATCGTGGCGTAGAGACGTGAGGAGGAGATATAGCCGCCATTGTCGCAAATTGGGTTTTTGTTTGTTGAGTTCTTCTTCTTCTTTAGTGACACTGTGATATTTGACCTTTATAGCGACCCGACTCGATTTCTCGGATCTTATTTTAGTTATTATTGGGCCTTAAGTCGTAAAGCCCATTTTTGAGTAAGTTTTAATGTAAATTACTTTTTTACCCTTCAGTTTATAATCTGGTACCAACCGTGACAGAGAAATTAAGAATCTAATATATAATGAGAGAGTTTTTGCCTCTCACCTAAGGTGTCCACGTGTATTTATTTTGCATTGGGCCTAAAAATTTTATGTGAGCCTTCTCTAGCTGTGTGTTTAATCATATAATTTCTGGTCCAAATGATAAAGATTGCTCCGTTAGCGATCGCTACCCCTTCCTGCACGCTTCGGAGGGTTTTCGCTTCTGAATTTAAGTTCCATTAAGATCTTCTCATCTTCCCCGCAGCGGTTACAGAGGTTACATATATAAAATCAAACCCACAAATTATCACAATCTCACACAAAACAAATCTTACAAAACCAACGAATCAATACACAATCCAATGAAATTACATCTATTAGCATCCTAAGAAAAAATCAAAAGACGAATAAATCAAAAAAGGAGAAGCTTACGTTGCAGTGGTTGGCATTTGTGCAGCTTTAAGAGACTCCGTGAAGTCTTTTCCAAGTTTCTGAAACTCCGCAATAACACATCTACAACAACAACAAAAAGGGAATAAAATAAGATTTAAGAGCTTAGTAAGAGAGGAAGAGGAATAAGAAGAAGAAACCTGGTGGTGAATAGCTTGAAGGGACCACCGAGTAAATCGGGGATAGTTGTGTCGGCGGGAGTGATGACGTTGGAGATTAGATGATGTATGAATGTTCCGTCGCGAGAGGATTTTGTAAGGCGGAATCCGAATCGACGGTGAAGAACCCGACGGTTCTTCCGTTCTTTTTCTGTCTCATCTCTTCTCTTGTCTTCTCTCTTTGACGGGGAAAAACTAAAACGCAGCGATTCGCGTAGACGAAGAAGAAGATGATGAAATTAGGGTTTTTAAGGGTTTTTTTTTCTTTGTGATGAAAACGCCGATTTAGAGAGATATGAGTAAAGTTGAATGTTTGGTTTGGTTTTTACTAAAAAAAATGAATGTTTAGTTTCTTTTGGTTTTATTTGGTTTTTTCTGATTTGGTTTGTTTAAGAAATTAAATTTAATTGGTTTGCTAAGAAAACGATGATTATAGCTTATATGCATATTATTACTGTTCAATCCCATTTCTTTGCGAAAATTTTCAATCCCATATGGAAATTGAAAATTTTAGTTGGTATATTTCATATATAATTATATATTTAAAATAGATTCATATCTTATTATATAAAATAAATATACAAAAATATTACAAAAATTGTTTTTTGTTTGATTAAATTTTTCACACAAATTAAGAAAACACATAAATAACTATTAATAAATAACTAGATGAGGACCCGCACGTACGTTCGAAATTTAATAAAGTTTTTAATTTTATATATTTATAGTTATTTAGTAAAAAGTATATATATTAATTTTTTTCACCGACTTGGATTATATGTATAGATAGTCTCTTATTTCATAAAATACATTAAATAAAACATGTAGATTGTGCGAGGTATGGCTTAACGCGGGATTCATCCGCGTATTAGAAATATTTAAAAATTTTACGCCGGGATATACCTTCCAAGAGGTCTTGATACAAATTTAAAAATAGTTTACGGAATTATATTTAATATAAAGTTCAAAATTATATTTATATTTGGAATATAATTTAGTTATATATTATGAATTATTTTTGCTATTTTTTGACCCGTTGCTAAATTACACATAAATATTTATACATAAATTGAATTCGATTTAATCTCATAACCATTATCATTCGTTTAATTTTTTTTGTGATATTTTAACGACCCGTTACAAATACTAAAAGAAAAATTACAAAACTACACCATTTGAATTGCGTTTTACAAAATACGTCATTTCAAAGTTATTTTTAAAAACTATACCTAAATTGTCAAAATTAAATCTAAATAAAGCCTACATATACAAAATCTACCCTTTGATATTATACCGTAAACACAAATTAGCGAACCTAAATGAAAAGATTTAAATTTTGATAGTTTTTTAAGGATAAATCAACCTTTTAAAATTTTAAAAGAGCGTAATTATAGAAAATATTTAATTAGATGTAATTTTGTGAAAGAAGTGTTGAATTGGTGTAGTCTTGTGAATTCCTCAAATAAAAATATGTATTTGCTATTATGATTTGTATAATTTGTATTCAATTGGGTCTGAGTATAGGCTTTGTAAATTCTGTAAATTAGCCCACATTATAAACATAGGTTAGTAAAAAAATATATTGACATTGTATTGTAATTAGTGTTTTTAAGGGTAATTTGCAATAATGCTTTCCAATTAATAGATAAGATAAATGTGTGTTTAATAAATTTTAATTAAACAAACATCCCGTGATCGACATGCCTTCCTCTTTAGTCCAAACAATCCTCCACGTGTTCACTGCGGTATTAAGAAAGCATAACTCACTTATGTTTCCCGTGATCGACAAGCCTCTCTCTTTAGTTGCAAGGCTCGGATTGTTGATATTGTATCGCGCAATGGCTGGTTCACCATCTCATGCAGCGTCTGTGATAAATCAGTACATTACTATGCGGCTACTCACCAGTGCGGGCAATCCAGTGCCATGCAATCAGATGTTATTGTCAAGTAATCCCATTTCCACCCTCCTACACGCAACCCATAACTTTTATTCCGAAATGGTTATAAGAACGCATGGTCAAGAGGTACCGCATTGAAATGCTTGTGGATGATGGTCAAAACTACGCTACTTTTGTGGTTGATGACAAGGACATAATCGCTCTAACTTCCAAGATGGCGTCCACCCAAATTTCTGATGAGGTATCGCTACCCTAAGCTTTATAACACCGAGAATATCTTCTGTCACTTGGGCACAATAGCTTATTGTCGACCTTTCAGGTTGCTCTACCTGAGAGAAACGTTATTCCACGGGCCCTTAAACAGCTACGGGGTCGTACTTATGTCTTCCATGTGCTCACAGCAGACAACTTCACAACGACTAACCGCCCCTTCAACGTTGTCGGCATCACTCAACTGGCATGCAAAGAGGTAGTACACTCAGACTTTTTTTAACTGATGCATCAATCTTCTTACTATGATTTGTTAAACTTATACACAGACTACGGTAGACGCCGCAAACAAATCTGATGCATTGGAATATGAGGACCTCTCAGGCAAATCCGCTTCCCCAAACATGTCACAGATTACATTGGCACGCGGAGGGGTACATGTATCAGAATCATGAATGCGTGCTCTAACGCATAAGGTAACAAACTGGAGTTGGGTCCATTTATTTTCGCTAATAACTTGCACTTTTGAACCTTATGTTTTTACTTTGACTTATTTCGGTCCTATTTGCGGTCTAACTGTTGCAGCGGGTAATACAATAGTTTTCTCGTAGATCAATGGATTACGATAAAACTCTTGTAGCTTAAGAAATCAAAGTTATCTTCCTGAGATGAACGATGAAAACTCTAAGACTTTTAGAACGAGAAAAACTTCTCTTTATTAATCAAAAACCAAGTATCCCTAAAAGGGTTACAAGCCCTTTATATAGGCAACATAAGCAATATAGAAATCCTACGAGAAATAGAAATCAACTAAGAAAAGTAAAATTAACAAAAACAATAAAATGGAAAATAGTTTAGGTGGTGACTTGCTGGACAAGTATAATGGAATGACGCTACATCAGGTCTCCCGGGGTAAAGAAAAGTTCGACCCCGAATTTTCATTTTGCTCTGTCTCCAAATAAGGTACTAAATGTTTGACATTGAAGACGTTTGTAGTGTGCATCGTAGGCGGTAGTTGTAGTCGATAAGCGTTATTGTTGATTTTCTCCAAAACTTCCAGTGGCCCAATCTTTCTTGACTTTAACTTGTTATATGTTCCTGGTGGAAACCTATCCTTAGTGAGGACAGCCCATACTTTGTCTCCCACTTTAAACTGAAGTTCACGTCGATGAGCATCAACGTCACTCTTGTACTTTGCGGTAGTGCGCTCCAAGTTGCTGCGAACCTGAGCATGTAAGTCCACAAATTCTTCGACCATATCACAAGCACGACCATGAAGGCGCGTTCTATCTGGTGCGATAGAAAGATCTAATGGGGCTCGGGGATTTGTGCCATAAACAACACGAAACGGGCTAAAACCAGTACTTCGATTGAGGGCATGGTTATGAGCAAATTCAGCTTGGCAAAGTACCTTGTCCCATGCTTTGATATTGTCGCCTACCAAACACCGTAATAGATCTCCTAACGCACGATTCGCGACTTCAGTTTGACCGTCGGTTTGAGGATGATAAGCCGAACTCATGTCCAAGTTAGTACGCAAGAGTTTCCAAAGAGATCTCCAAAAATGGCTAAGAAAACGCGAGTCACGATCTGATACAATGGACAAAGGCAGTCCGTGAAGCTTATAAACTTCTCGAAAAAACAGATTTGCGACTTGAGAATCATCCGTCGTTTTCTTACACGGAATAAAGTGCACCATCTTTGAAAAGCGGTCGACAACAACAAAGATAGAATCATGCCCACTTTGAGTTCGTGGGAGACCAAGGACGAAGTCCATACTGATGTCTGTCCAAGGCTGAGACGGAATAGGCAAAGGGAGGTACAAACCCGCATTCGTAGCATGTCCTTTAGCCGCTTGACAAACCACACATCGTGATACAAAACGTTCAACGTCACGTCTAATGGTTGGCCAAAAATATGACATGGTAACTAAGTGTAGTGTCCTGTCTCTCCCTATATGACCCTCATTATGTAACTCTTTGATAACTTGTAGTCGTAAACTACATTCAGGAAGGCATAATTTCGTACCGTGAAACAAGAAACCGTCTAATAAGAAGAAATCATCGCTCAAACCAGCTTGAGCATCGTTCCAAATCTTTCCAAAGTATACATCAGTAGGATAAAGCTCCGGCAAGACTGAAAAACCAGTAACAGTCATATGCAATGTCGTTAATAGTGAGTGACGTCGACTAAGAGCATCAGCAACTTTGTTGAGCGAGCCAGCCGTGTGCTTAATGACGAAGGTAAATTGTTGAAGATAAGCAAACCAAGAAGCGTGTCGAGAAGAAACCTTGTCTTGGGAACCCATGTGTTTCAAAGCGTCATGATCGGTGTATAATACAAACTCACTATGAAAGAGATAATGACGCCAATGTTTAATAGCTTGAACTACCGCGTATAGTTCAACATCATAGGTGCTGTAACGACTTCGTGGACCCGCCATTTTCTCACTATAGTATGCTATAGGACGACCATGTTGACTAAGGACAGCTCCTATTCCCGATTTGGAAGCATCGGAATGTAGTTCAAAAGGTAGAGAAAAATCCGGTAAGGCAAGAACAGGTGCTGTAGTGAGTTTGGTTTTAATGATTTCAAACGCTTCATTAGCTGCTATTGTCCATTCAAAAGTCAACGACTTCATACAATCTGTGACAGGTGACATAATGCTGCTAAAGTGTGGAACGAAACGTCGATAAAAGGACGCCAAACCATGAAAGCTACGAACTTCCGTAATTGACGTTGGCGCAGGCCAAGATTTTATAGCCGATACCTTGGCTGGGTCAACCTTAAGTCCTCGTGTCGACACAATATACCCAAGGAACAAGACCTCGGTGACACCAAAAGTACATTTATGTGCCGCACCAAATAGTTTCTCGCGCCGTAAGACCAAAAGAACATCACGACAATGTGTGAGATGTTCCGACATAGAAGCACTAAATATTAGGATATCGTCGAAATAAACTACAACACACTTTCCAATAAACGGGCGTAGTGCTTGAATCATAATCCGCATAAATGTACTAGGTGCATTTGATAACCCAAACGGCATTACTAACCACTCAAAAAGCCCTTCGCGCGTTTTAAAGGCTGTCTTCCACTCATCACCAGGTCGAATCCGTATTTGGTGGTATCCACTCTTGAGATCTAGTTTAGTGAAAATCACTGCCTTGCCGATTTGATCTAAGAGGTCATCTAGACGAGGTATAGGAAACATGTATCGTACTGTAATCTTGTTAATTGCTCTACTATCCACACACATACGCCATGAACCATCTTTCTTTGGTATTAAGAGTGCGGGAACAGCACAAGGACTCATGCTCTCACGCAAATAACCCTTCTCAAGTAGTTCCTCGACTTGACGTCTTAATTCATCATGTTCTTTAGGACTCATCCTGTAATGTGGCCGATTAGGAAGTGTTGCATCAGGAGCAAGGTCAATGCAATGTTGTATATCTCGTAACGGAGGAAGCCCTTTTGGTAACTCCATTGGGAACACATCTATAAATTCAGCAAGGAGGTCTTTAAACGCCGGAGGAATCACCAATGGATTGTCTTGATGTGTATCATCAGTGATCAACAAATAAAATTTGTCTGCTATACGAAGCTCATTGGATAATTGAGAATGTCCCAATAGCATGATATGATTGCTCGGTGTTGCAGCTGCGGGTGGCGGCGGTAAGTCCGAACAGGTCGTTGTTGGTGTGGATGAATCTTGTGTTGGTAGTAAAGTAATTCTCTTATTCTCAAAGGTAAACGCATATGTGTTTGCGAATCCGTCATGCATCGTTCTCCTATCATATTCCCAAGGTCTGCCGAGTAGGAGATGACACGCATCCATAGGGATTACATCACAAAAAGCGGTGTCTTTATAATTCGTTCCGATCGAGAATGGCACCCTACAACGCTTAGAGATTCGTAATTCTGTTTTGGTATTGAGCCATACGAGTTTATACGGTGAAGGGTGAGGCTCTGTTTGTAATGCGAGCTTGTGGAGTGCTTCTTCTGAGATGACGTTTGTGCAACTACCCGAATCGATTATAAAACGACACACTTTGCCTTGAATCGTACAAGACGAACGAAAGATGTTGGTTCGAAGCCATGATTCATTAATGCCTTGTGGTAGAAGACAATTACGGCGTATGACTAATAAAGTCCCAATATCGCCATGTAAATGTTCTTCCTCAATGTGAGCTCTATCCTCATCTCCGTAATCATCAAATATTGGCTCCTCTTCTCCATAAAGACCACGCCGATTACCCTTGGGACAAGCGGATTGTCGATGTCCCTGTTCGCCGCAACCAAAACATTTAAAGGTGGGTAAACGAGGATTGCGCAATGCCATTGTTCCCTCATTGTGCTCTATGTTTCGAGTTGGGTTTCCTAAGTCCCCCGTATGCTCTGGTGGTTTAGGAGAATCAAACGAAACAACACGACTACGACTATTAGCTGAATTCCAAGTATTAGACGAGCCACGCGAGTTGGTTTCGATGAGAAGGGCACGTTGATGTGCTTCAGAGACGGATAATGGATTAAACTGAAGAAGTGTGTTTTGCAGTTGTTGGCGTAAACCTCCAATGAATCTAGAAACTCGCTGGTCCTCTGTTTCCATCAGATTATTCCGAGCCAAAAGGTGAAAAAAATCTGTGGCGTAATCGTCCACCGAGCGAGAACCTTGGTGTAGGTTTTGAAGTCTTGTATATATCGTGCGGGCATAGTTGTAAGGTAAAAACGCCTTACGCATCTTTCGTTTCAGTTTATCCCAAGTTTCTATACGCGTCTTTCCAACTCGTGTGCGGTTCTCCTTCGTTTGTTGCCACCAAGCCGAAGCTCTACCTCGAAAACGCGTCGCAACAAGGGGAACTTGCATATGGTTAGGGACTTCTTTGAATAACAACAATTCTTCAACTGTACTAACCCAATCAAGATAATCTTCAGGTTGTAGACCTCCACTAAACTCGGGTAAATCTAGTTTAAAACCAGACTCCCATCGACGGTTATCAACTCTAGGAACCACATCACGCTGAATTTGTTGATCTTGCGGGTTACGGAACCTTGCGAACGGATTGACTTCATTAACATCAGCGTCTTCATCTTCCTCTAAGACTTGTTCATTGTGGTGAGGCAACACTGGAGCTTGAGGTAGAACTTGTAATGCTGCACGCATCCCTTGTTCAATAGATGTACGAATAGTATCTCGCAAATCTTGTTGAAACTGGTTAAGGGTTTCGTGGAACGCGTCGTTCTGCTCTTCAAGTTGTTGTTGCAAATTCTTCTTAGGAGGCATGACTAAGATCGGTTCGTCTCTGATACCAACTGTTGCAGCGGGTAATACAATAGTTTTCTCGTAGATCAATGGATTACGATAAAACTCTTGTAGCTTAAGAAATCAAAGTTATCTTCCTGAGATGAACGATGAAAACTCTAAGACTTTTAGAACGAGAAAAACTTCTCTTTATTAATCAAAAACCAAGTATCCCTAAAAGGGTTACAAGCCCTTTATATAGGCAACATAAGCAATATAGAAATCCTACGAGAAATAGAAATCAACTAAGAAAAGTAAAATTAACAAAAACAATAAAATGGAAAATAGTTTAGGTGGTGACTTGCTGGACAAGTATAATGGAATGACGCTACATCACTAACGAATACATTTATCCACAAAATGACTAATTTGAGTTTACAATATACCCATTGCCACTCTAAGAAACACCCAAAAAAGTCTAAAATCGTTTTCCTACATGCCTCCACGTCTACTGCCTCATGATGGCCAAACGAGAGCATCATACAAAATTTTCATGCCTTCCACACCATTCAAACTCCACACAAAAACGTCAAAACGCACACATATTCAACCCAAGTAAGTTCAAATTCCCCCACCGACCACAACAGTTGATGCTTTTTGGTATGTTTCACGGTTCCGTCGACAAGCATAAGACAAGTTCAATGCTACCAATTGAGGTATAACGAACATCCCCGCGCTTGCGCGGGGCTTCGCCCCTAGTATGTTTGTATGCAAAAGTGACAATAGTTTAGTGACTGAAAATGAATGTTCTAATTTAGTCTTTGGTTCATAGCTATGTATAGATCATAAAACTCAAAAATCATGCAATGAAAATTGGTTTTAAGATAAAAAAAAAAGTAGTGTTCTCGTGTTTCCCAACAAACCAATGATTAAAAAGACTCGATATTTTGTCTTTTTGTCTTTTTTTTTTTTTTTTGCCAAAACACTCTCATTTTATTAAGTTACGATCACGGTATGTTACTTTCCACTAGAGCAAGCCAATCCGGGATTACGTCACTTACATGGGAAAAAAGAGCATTACAGTTTCTAGCTCGTCTTGCTAACAAGTCCGCTTGGACGTTTAGACGTCTAGGAACATGTATAATTGAAAACTCACTAAACAAACATCTTAAACATAAAACATCTCCAAGCTCGGTTTCAAAAGCCGGCCACGCCGAGGGATATCCTACATCTTCACAAGCTCCTTACTATCGGTAGCAAACGTTATATGCAACACCGACTTTGCAACTAATACCTTCATTGCCCAAAGAAGTGCGTGAATCTCCGCATGAAGAAGAGACAAGGTCTTGGTAACGGAGCTCAAGCCATATAGGCACTCTTTTCCTTCGCGACACACAACCCAACCAAGCCCACTCCATGCGTCACTAACCGCCCAAGATCCATCCGTAAAGCACAATGTACGCCCATTCGCCAATTCCACACCGGCCGAGTCTTCGTGTTCTACTTCCACCAATTCCCTTTCTTCGTTAACTTCCTCCATCACTTATTCTCTTCTCATAGTATCTAATTGGTATGTTGAATATGTTGCAATAATGCACTTTAAACTATTCCTAATGTTTTTTAACAAATATTAATTTTGAATGTTTTGTTGTCTCAAATGTTTACTTGTCTGAAATAATGCACTCGTTTTGTTTTCGGGGAGACGCCAAGATCAGACACAGACAGTGTTAAACTCTGTTTGTATATTACCAAACTTATAAGAATAACATTTGCAAGAAATTCTCTTTCTGCACGTGACTAATCTAATCTCACGTGTTTCTCGTTTTATCGACCATTTCCTTTTGGAATCCATGGGCCTTGTAAATGCAAGAGAGGCTATTACCGTTTGCTAATGTGTGGATAAGTTTGCTCCTCTTTTACTTTGCCTGCGTGTGACTTTTCAGACTACCATTTTTTTTTTTTTTTACAATTACTACCATTTTAAAACATAGATACAAACGAATATTTGGTTAGAGATGGTATATGGTTAATTTATAGGAAACTATACTATATTTGTTTTTTGGTAAGGGGAAACTATACTATATTTTGTGCAACCATTTATTGGTTGAGTGTCCGTGAGATTACAAAATTATATGCATAATTTATTTTTATAAATAAACCAAACAAAACTCTTCACTTTCCATCAAAATCGTTTTATTTCCCTTTTCGTTTTCCCCCATTAACAAAATAACACACAATTAATCTCCATCGTAATTAATTTCTTCAAAACTTATATATACTTTAAAGATACATTAAGCTTTTCAATTTTGTTCCTCTGTTTTAAAATTTTCACGTTAAAACAATGACGAAGCCGTTCGAATTTTTCAACGGCGTGGAGGCGGAGAAAGCGGAGGCGAAGAGGAGATTCAACAACCGCAGAATCTCCCGTCGTAACATCTTCCGAGCAACCGTCGTGGCTTCGGTATGTTACTTGTGGTTCCCTACGGTGGCGATTTCGCTACAATCCGCCGGAGATTGGTTATTATACCGTACCGGACCGGTTATGATAACCGATCGTTCCGTCGTCTTCTTCGTATCTATCATCCTCGTCGCTTTGATTTTCCTTCTCTCTATCAATCGTCACGAAGAAGACGACGAGAGAAGAAGAAGAAGAAGAAGGAGTGTTAGTGATAAACCAGATATGTACAATCAGTACACCTCTTCTTCTTCCTCCGCCGTAACCGTCTCCGTCTCCGATGAGAAATTGGACGGCGATGATGAATCGAGTAAGAAGATCGTGTTAATTGATCGCGACGAGCGCGAGAGAAGAAGACGTAGTGTTAGTAACAAACCAGATCTATACAATCAATACACCGCTTCTTCTTCCGTCGCCGTAACCGTCTCCGTATCCGGCGAGAAAATGGAAGGCGATGATGAATCCGGTAAGCAGATAGTATCTATCGATCGCGACGAGCGCGAGAGAAGAAGAAGCAGTGTTAGTGAGAAACCAGATCTATACACATCTTCTTCCTCCGCCGTAACCGTCTCCGATGAGAAAGTGGGATGTGATATCGCGGAGGCTGATCGGGAGACGGTTACGATGGATTTGAAGATGAGTCATAGGAGAACGGAATCGGAGATGAAGAAGGTCATTACACGATCGGCGACGGAGTTACGGAAGTCGGAATCTGAGACGACGACGGAGATGATTTGTTCGGCGACGGAGTATCGGAGATCAGAATCGGCGAAGGAGATACAGAGTCTGAGCGATGAAGAGTTTAATTTGGAAATAGAGAGACGCATTAGAAGGGCAAAAACGTCAAAACATACAATTATTTAGAAAATTTTAGATAACTATGGTTTATGAGAAAATTGAAGGTTTTCTCCGTTATTTTTTGCAATATAAATGTTAATTTAACGTATAGCTAGATTAACAATGGGCAATTTCCAAAATACAAAAAATATCATTAGTGTTTTTTCTTAAATATTATTAAAAAATTGTACAAAAAAATACCATAAACATAAAATCTTTAAAATTAATCCGAAATTAAAATTAAACATCGTCTTTATAATGAAATTTTTTAAATTATAGCGAAAAATTAGACTTTTGTGTTTATGTAAAAATTAGATTTTTGTGTTTAAGATATTTTAATCATTTTAATAGTGAAAGAGAAAAAACTTATAATATATTTTTGTCCAAAACAATATTTTTCATACTATTTTTTAGGAATTTCTTATTAACAATCTCTATATTTGGCACACTTTAATGAATTTTATAACAAAAAAACAGTTAAAATATTATACTGGATAATATATAAAAAGGTATTAAAATATTAGACTGAAAAATTGTAGGGCTTTACCCCAAAGGGAGCCCTTCCAGAAATTCTCGAAGGCCCAAGACAAGCTTAGGCCCAGGAGGGGGTTTGGAAATAGTTTTCAACCAGCAATAGACGCGCCTCGGTTATTACCTCATTAGCTGCGTCATTGCCCCAAGCGCAAAGATGAATTTATGAGAATGCACGCGAGCCTCTTTATATAGCACATGTCTCATGAGTCTTCAAGTTCACATAAACGATGTGGGAGAAAAATACACGCATTAGCTCTTTTTGTCAAAGCTTTGTACTTATTGGGCCTATGAGTTCAAAACAGGCTTTTTTAAGCATTATGATGGGGCCCACTAAGAATAGTTCCTTGTTATCCAATTTCGTAGCCCAGCGATTTTTATGGATAACTTTTTGTATATTTTGACCTTTTTTTTTTTTTTTTTGAAAGTGTCAATAATGGGCTAATTGGTAATCTAAAATCGATTTCGGTCTCAAAGTTGGGCCCAAGTGGTAACATAACGGCAACGATTTTTGTGTTTTGATTTAACAATTAATCAACATCATTAAAAATTTACAAAATTAGGTGAGACTTTGCCTTGAGTTTGAACTATGATTAGATATTATCAATTTATCATATTATGATGTCGCCATTATTGTCTCGACTATATATTAGTGTCGTTAGTGTATTATTATTATTAATATTATTAATCTGACTCTTGATATTTATATATTGAGTTTGTTCGTTTTAGAATAATCTCTCGAAAGTTATAAATTTATTATATATATATATATATAAATACAATAAGTTATATTGGTTTCTAGAATCTAGAGAAATGGGGAGGAGACTTTCCTTTTGTTTGAAGAAAAGTTAAGTTGAAACAAAATATATAAATAATTTATAGTCAAGTCATATTTATAAAAAAATAGAAAGATATTTAGATGCTCGTATATAAATGTGATAAGGTATATTATATTAGAGATTTTTGCAACTTTTAAAGATTCGATGTCGGCTTTTCAAAGCCCTCTCTTCATTTTACTATCTCAAAGTCTCAATACTTTAATTTTTAATTAGCCTCTCCCAACAAAACCAACCCTACCATTTTTTGTCTTTTCTTTCTAGTTTCTTCCTTAGCTTTTTTAATCACTATGCAGAATATTCATTTTTAATTTACATATAGCGTAAATGTGTTATATATATCGATCATCATGGTAGACTTAGTTTTATTAAACACTAATATAATAATAATAATAATAATAATAATAATAATAATAATAATAATACCCTTACCTAAAAATTGAGATAACAAATTCAAAACATGCTCAAGGTTATAACAAAACATCATTACATGTAACACAACCGTATATACTTTATACAATTATGTATATACAATATATATATATATATATATATATGTCTAGATCGAATATGGATTTAATATTCAAGATATGATAGAATCATGCATGTATGTCCGAGATGCTCTGGTTTGTGTAACTTGTTCCTCGCAAATTATTTATGTTCGATTATTGTTATAATTCTTTGGTCTTGGTTTAAAGAGAATCCTTCTAGAATTCACATATCTATTCTAAAAGCATTTTTTTCTTAAAACAAAAAGTATATCCTTTCCATTTACATCTTTTTATTATATAGGGTATTCATCAATCTATCGTATGGTATAGACATAACCCATAATTATTATGTTTATGTTTAATTAGTCGGATTAATAATATTATTAATATTTGAAACCCTATGAAAATCTTGTCCCAACGGTAATAACTTGGCTCCAAATTCGAAATCATATATATAGCTTATAAAAATGGAAAAATAAAATTCTCAATTGATTGCATTATTTAGTTTTTTATATAGTAAGTATGCGCTAATTAGCTAAACTTCGATTAGTAATTTAGTACTATATTACTCTTTAGTATATGTAGTGATAACTAAATGTTTTTTTCGGTTAAACTCATTATATAATCACTGACATATGTTTGAATGATGTCATAATTATACGAATGTTGCACATTTTTGCCTTAGTATCGAAGGAAAATTAAAGTTCATGACCGTACAAAGCTAGACAAGAAATTCGACCCCCCCCCCAAACTCCAACAAAATATAAGTTTTGATGTGATTATAAAGAGAAAATGTTTACGTATATTTTTCATGTTTTCTTTATAATTAAATGAATGGCCAATATCATTTGATATCTTACTATCGTTTGTGCATATGTGAGGCGTATAACGTGTAACGTGTCCATGAACATTAAAATATCTTTGTGATTTTGTTTTTGAAATTATAGCGATATATTCTATAGCTTAGGATATAAACTAAAAGAAGTTGTCAAAAAAAAAGATATAAACTAAAAGGTTGTGAAATGTGATTTAATTATTTTTTTAGAATTCATCAATCTTTTTAAAAAATTTAGTTGTTATAATGAAATAAACTTAAAAACGCATTTTAGTCTAATCTGTAAGATATTTATTAGCATACTGATTAATGATTATAATTAACAAGAAAATATACACATTAAATAAATAAAAAGCAAAATATGTATATTTTCTTTTAAAGGTTAACTTTTGCAAATATGAAATTGACCCCAATTGTTTTGCATTTATTCATGTCTTACCCTACATGACCAATCATCAAATATTAAATAATTAGCTGCAAGAATTTATATTTTCAAGATTTCGTATTAATGGAACAGTATAGTATTTGACTAAACAAGTTATGAATTCCTACTTAATTAATCCCTCTATGTTTCTGTTGGTGGCCAAGACAACTGACTGAAAATTAAAAACACTTGTCTGTCTTACAAATATACTTTCATTTATAACAAAAAACTATTTAAATATTTCATGCTTTATTTATAAAGCTCAATTTATGAGCATTTAATTCTTTTTAATGCAGGGTAGTATAATAACATGAAATCAAATTACAGTGTAGAAAGCCGAATCATAGACATTTAGGCACTAGCTAGATTAAAAACAATATTCAAATATTTTTTGTTCTATAAAATTTGATTTTATATACCTTTTCTAACTGATGTTAAATCATAAACTGAAGTAGTACTGATTAAAAGTCGTTGAATTTATTTATTACTATAGATTTTATATGTATAGTTGAACACTAATTATTCTTTAGTCTATGTAAAAACCATTTTGTAAATTATAATAAAATCGATAATTATTGATTTAAAGGATTTATTGGTTGCCACTAGCTAGTTATTTATTATATATATATTTTTATGTATCTGTCTTAGATAGAGATGCTTAACGAATATTAGGCAACTTTTTCCATTTAGTGATGGTAATTAGGGATTACGAACAAACCACCTATATTTATCAGTTTTCACATTTATGTCAAATTTTATTTACAACTAAACTACATATAATCAGTTTTAACTGATCCTAAGTACTTAACCGAATAAAAAGAAAATGAAACTTTTAATTCTAAAGGTTGCTTTCATCATACAATTTGTTTTGGTTAACAACTCACACGCGCATTTTACCAAATTTAAATCCGAACTGAGACATAATTAATAACATCACTAACACAAAATAATCAAATTTGATCCGTAAATTTTATATATATAACATCAATAAAGTGTCCATTCATGCAAATTGACTAGTCACCAAAACCCACCTATAAATAATTTGGCAAAATTTCTTTTGGCTTTTCATTTTCCAGGATTCCAAAATTAATTATAAAAGCTGAATTTTCTTCTTACTATATCATCAATTGTATGACCAAAAATCTACTCAGTTTACTATATCATTTTTGTTTCATGTTCCTATATATATATTATCATACAATAATATTATTTACCAATAAAAACTATAAATGTTTATATAGAACAAAAAACCCATTAATTAATTAATAACTTAGCTTCAAGGTAGAAAGTACATAAGATAAAACTAAAGTTTTGTGATTTGTGAATATAAAACAACTCCACAATGCTCGCAAAGCAAAAGAAAAGAGAACAATGCTAAGGAAGAAAGATAGGCACAAGGCATGTGCTTTGAGTATTTGAGATTGTTAGGCAGATTCGGAATCTTTCAAATACACTTTAATCTAAAAAATAGTTACATTTGATTCTACTTTTGACACATAAACCTGTTTTTGCATAAACGCAATATCTTTGCCTTTGGTTACTTTTATAATACTTTTTTCTATTTGTGTGAATATGTTTCACTAACCAACTTGGATCCCTTTTTGCGTTGGGTTAAAAAGTGACTTCACACCACTCACCACTTACCAAACTTTGTTTGTGACACTAATTTTACCTGTTTTAATTTGTTTTATAATTATCATTTAAGAGTTTTTATATAAAAAAAAACTATAAATGGTGGCCAAAAACAATATGTACAGAAGACAATTAGTACAAATTAATTTTATTACCCGTTCCCATAAATGGAGGGTCAAAATTGATTAATAGGATACCTAATCTTCACTAATTTGCTTGAACCAACATTGTCTATTTTGAAAACATAGATTACTATTATAAGATGACACGTGTCTACCTTACATCCAATCTAAGGTGTTATACATGGGATCCACATGGGCGCACATAGCACGCACTCTTGCACGTGAGTTGTCCGTACGGTGACGGTTCATCTAGCAATTTTTTTTTCTAATTAAAACATATAGAAAAGTTTCGTTTTATAATTTATTTAATTTACAATTTATGATAAGAGACGTTTGTTATGTTAGCACTTAGCATAGAAAAACACGCAAAAACGCTATGTCAAAACCCAATTGTTTTCTTTGGAAAATAATATAACTATATATAGACTAATTACATAGTTATAGTTAATTAATAATTAATTTAAAGTTACTTAGCTTAGCTTTACAATGGAAAAAGGTTAAGTAACTAATAGTATTTGAATTCTCCATAGGCAGATTAATTCGTGTATTACTTGGCTAACCAAATGGAGATTTAAATTATTATTTTTTTGAACACGATGATAGTTTTTAATGTTAGGAGTTTGAATTAGTGAGATAAAGATTAACGTGCATGTCTTAATTCCTTATGCGAATAAAGAAAATAGAGCAAGGTAGTACTAAAGAAGATTAAAAAAAACCTTTATAAAAAACCCTAAAAAGGATAGAAGATTAATTAAGATTAGCACACTACATTGTAAGCACGAAAAATAAAATTAATAAACGATATAAACTAAATTTCACACTTCTTAGTTGTGAAATAGTTTTACATGTGACCGTATTATATAAAAGTTCCTTAACAAATAAGTGTTTCTAAAACGAAAATAAAGTTATTATTTTAGTTCGTGGTGATGTTTGAGATAATATTTTTTTTTTGCTCTAACTCGAAATATGCAGATTTTAACTAGAACTTTCTTTTAAATAAAAATATTGAGAAAAACTTGAAAAAGTTTCGGAATTTAATATACCATTTATATATATATTCTATAGATTTGTAGGTAGGAAAATTGAAGTCTTATGCTTGCATAACCACAAAAACTCCAACGGCTGGTTTAGTTTAAATACTCCACAGAAGTTTAAAATACATTTTCTCCACAATATTTAAAATTATTATTTGAAGTTTCCAGATTGATTGAATTATTATGGACATAGGAATAATAAAGAAAACGTAAAATACCGAAAACACCCATAATATATATGAAATACCACCTCTACCCTTATTAATAATTTGTCTTACACTCCAGGTGTCCGTTGCTCAACGGTTAATTCTGGTACTTTTGGGCGGTGATTCTCATGTTTATTAAAATAAACTCGATTACCAAGAAAAAGTATTAATTATTTATCATTATTTTATGTTAAGAGATTCTTTGTACAAATTAAAATAATTTGACCCCAAAAACAAATCGCATTATTTTATATAGAAATAGAAAGTTAAAAATAATGAAAACGGAGTATGTATCTCTTCAATGTTATAAAAAATCCAAAATATAATATTTACCCAAGGCAATAGTCTTTACTTTTTTCCCAAATAAAATTGTCTAAATAAGGTAATTAGTTATTTGCCGAATCAATAATTTACAATTAAACATTTAAACCCATAATAACATTTACAAAAATTAAAATCAAAATAAATATTGCAAAACAGCTGGAAACTTGACTGTTTCGGAAATTCCCACTTCACATGTTTCATCTCCCAACAGCTTCCTAATTTCCCTTTCTTTTTTAATTTTTATTTTTTTAAATAATATTCACTTATTCAATTTTAATTATATATTAAAATTTTAAAATATTTTATTTGTCCTCTCACTCTATAAATTCCCTTCCCAAATCACTAATTTACCTCTTCCTTCTTCGCTTTCCAATACACACATTACACTCTCTTCTTCTTCCTCCTCCTCATTTTCTTCTTATTTTTTTCTTTCTTTTAGACATAAATTGTCTCAAAGAAAATTAAAAAATCTTGTTGTTAAATAAATTGATGTGGAGAAAATAATCAAACAAGATCTTGATGTTAAAACATTCATGTCTCCGGTGATTAGTGAAATCCTTAGATCTGGTTTAACTATAGACTCGTCTCTTAGACGCAGGACCCATCTTGTTCAATCTTTCTCTGTTGTCTTTCTCTACTGGTTCTATGTCTTCTCATAAATCATCTCTCCTTATTTAGCCCTTATAATATATATATATATATATATATTATTATTAAACTATATATTATATCAATCATATTCATCATATTAATATAATCTCGTTGTTTTTACTTAATTTACATTTCGGGTCCTGCGTCTTTTAGTTATTTGCGTTTTGTGTCTACTACTTTTTTTTAATTAAAAACTATGAATAAATCTGAAATGGTATCGTCGTCCTCGTCGATTTCAACGACGACCGGTTTACAAAACTCCGGTTCGGAATCGGATCTCCGGCTAAGAGATCTCGTCGACGAGAGGAAACGGAAGAGGAAACAGTCTAACAGAGAATCGGCGAGGAGATCGAGGATGAGGAAGCAGAAGCATCTCGACGATCTAACGGCTCAGATCTCGAATCTCGCGGAGGAGAACGGTCGGATCGTCGCCGGAATCGCCGTCACGACGCAGCACTACGTCGCGATCGAGGCGGAGAACTCGATACTCAGAGCTCAGCTCGTGGAGCTTAACCACCGTTTGGATTCTCTCAACGAGATCGTCGATTTCGTCGAATCGTCTTCGACTTCCTCCGTCGTTGGAGGATTCGGTATGGAGACGGGACAAGGAGGAGGAATATTCGAATTCGGCGGCGGCAACGGCGGCGGCGGCGGATTTTACGACGGAGTGATGAATTCTCTGAATTTAGGGTTTTATAATCAGCCAATAATGGCTTCTGCTTCTACTGCTGGTGATGTTTTTAATTTCTGATTTATATCAGGGGTAAAATTGTAATTTCATTGTTAAATGATGTGACGCTAGTTTGTAATATATAAGATTAATTAAAGCTTAATCGGTGTTTAAAAATGGGTCGATGGTGATGTAATATCGTAGGAAAATATATTAAGTTTTGTTTAAAATTTTTATTTAATATTGGAGAAATATTTATTATTTTGTCTTTTTCATATTTATAGGAGCATTTGTTGCTCTTATTAGAAAGATGGAAATTTTGGATACTAGTGATGTGAAAAATAATGTGAAAGCTCGTCGTGAACGGTTTTTAAAATAGAAGGTGGTCCATTTAAATAATACTATATTTTTTTTGTGTGCAACTTTTAAATAATACTATATATAAATGGAATGTTATCATTATTTTGTAGATGATATTGTCCAAAATGTCATAAATAATGATGCATTTTAGTACTTACAACAACAAAAAAATTGAATTATTATCATGGGTCACTTGAGTTTTTTCTCCTTTTCAAGAATCTTACGTACGATGCAGATGATCTCACTTACTCAATAATTTTTTTTTTTTTTTTTTTTTTTTGATAATCCTGGTGTCCTGATCCTCACCGAAGTGAGTTCATACTATTTTCAGGAACGTCTGCACTCGCATGTTAATTCCGCAGTGACTGAGGTTCGAACTCAGGAGGCTGAACTCACAATATGTAGCCCTTTATCACTGAACTTGAAGTTCCGGTTTCAATAATTTTATTTTTTTATTTATATTATGTAAATGTCAATTTTTATGATCTCAACTTCCCATCAACTAATTATAATTATGGAATATATATAAATAAATCATTATATATCACTATGAATCAAAGTTTTAAAATAATTTAGCTAGTAGCTTTTTCTTACATATTTGATTATTGAAAAGATAAACTTCTTGAAATACTATATATTTTAGAATTTGATATTCCATGCAAAGAGAGATGTTGAATAAACTTTTTGCCATTCTCAAATGTCTTTGATCTAAATTATGGTGTTTGATTTACAATGATTATATAATTTGACAACTTTACCACCTTCAATGATCGTGATGCATTAAAACAGTACTTTATTTTAACATTTACAAATCTATACGAAGCAAACATGCACAAGTGGTCACTGAGGAAATGACTAAACCATATAAAAAACAATATTTGAAAACTCATATATGTTCAATGAATCCACTATTGTGTTTATTGATTAGTGATTTTGTCCTTATTTGTTTGATGTAAATTGTATAATATTATACAAATACTATGTGAAAAGGGAATAAAAAATAGCGACAAGTAGATGTTCGTGTCTCTCACTTAGCGTAAGAATAAAACTATATATACTTCAAGGGCAATATTATATTATGTGGAATATAATATTTGCCAATAAACATATTATGTGGAATATAATTAATTGTCTCCACCACAAATTATGATCTTGATTTTCCCTCCATTTTTTTTTAATCTATCCGAATAATAATACACGTACGAAAGGTTGATTAGAATCTATTCTATAGTTGCAACACCATTCACTTCTTCATTTTTTTGCTGGTATAAAATTTGATTATTCACGATTATATTCTCGTTATTATTTGAATTTAAAATAAAATAATAAAAGTTTCAACTTCAATTTTAAATTATAAGTAAAACCCATTTACTTTCCAATTAAGAGTTCTTGTCCAGACTTATTTTGTAATGGGCCCTCTGCTAATTGGGCCATATAGTCACAAGAGTCATAAATAGAATCCCCATTATTTAAATACTATGTTTGACAAATTAATAATCAAATCTATAATAATATGGAAAGGGGCAATTACAATACTATAATCTTCAAATTGCATTTTACAAAACTATATTATTTTAAAGTCATTTTTTAAAACTACACTTAAACACTCAAAATTAAATTCAAATAAACCTTATCCACACAATCTTACCCCTTTAATAATATATTCTAAACACTAAGTAAATTTTTGTAAATTTTCAGTAATTTTATAAAGTATAAATCAACAATTTAAAATTTTGAAAATATTATAAATATGTAGAAATATTGAATTATATATAGTTTTGTGAAAATGGTTGAAAATGCATAGTTTTGTAAATTCCTAATATTGAAAAGTTACAAAACAATCACTAAATGGACTTCCCATAAATGAAGGCAAATAATGAATTCATACCATAAATGATCATAAGACATAAAATGAATTTATTTACAAATAAAATATTAGTTCCAAAAAATATTAAATTCGTAATTTTTAAAAGATAATGGAAGTGCATAAAATTGTGTACTACTTAAAAACCAATTTCGGATCATAAAAAAAGATTGTGTGTAAATGGTCTTAACCTAGTTGCTGACAAGTTTTGGCATTTTCTGATAATGATATTTAATTTCCTCTTAATATACTGTCTATCTGATAAGAGTGGTTGAACAAATATACATTACTTAAATGGTACTTCCCATTGATAAATAATTTATTTATTTTCAAGTGTTGACAAGAAAAGCAATTTATTTAAGTAATAAATACTTAATAATATTTTTAAAGGCAGAAAAGTTTTTGGCTTTTGCGGCTAATGGAGAAACAGTAACACGTAGAGCGCACTCCTCGTGGTCCATAAGCCACCCAATCTCTCCTAATAAATTATTTTAATTAAAAAAACATAATTAGTTGTATTTTTAAGAAAATTATATAACAAATGTATTTTTTTGCAAACATTTGGATTATTTTTTGCAAAAATCTAGTGTTTTATGAGTTTCATAATGATTTTTGTTTTATCATTCAATTAATGATTCAGAAAATAGACAAAAACTTTACCATAAAGCAAAAGTAAAAGACGAAAAAAGCGAAAAAAAATAAACAAAAAAAAAGAAAAACTGAGGAACGTGGCACAATTCCCCGTACGTGTTTTCTCTCTTCCCAAACGCAGACGCAAAACGCACCCAAAAACTGTTTTCTTCTCTCTCTCTCTCTCAGATCGATTTTGATTTTCGCCGATCAACGATAAATCTCCGCCGTTAATTCATCGCCGGGAGGATCCATATCCGCCGTTATCTTATCTAAACGCGACGCATCTCTTAAACGCCGTTCATGTTTTGATTCGATTCGTCGAAACATTCGTTGTTCTGGTGAGCCTTTTGTTTCCTCCATAGATGTTGAAATCTGATACATAACTATTTGAATCGATTGTTTATTGTGTTAGATTCGTTTATGTGTTAAAGAAACATATATCACAAAAATTGGATTTGAGTTTTGTTGAAGAAGATGCTCTTCCTATATTGTTGAATTGATTATATACATCTTTTGTATAAGAAGATTCTTCTGTGAAGAGTTTCAGATCTTACTTATAGTTTCATTGTGTTTCTTCAGGGATCAAACAAAGAAGAGAAGTGGCTGTTATTGTGTGAAGATTTGTGCAAAGTTTGTGTTTTTATTATGGGTTCGGTTTGTTGTGTAGCTGTGAAAGATAGGAAGGTACCACCTCCTAGTAGTGGAGCTTCTCTTCATAGAAACTCGGCTTGTTCGCCTCAATGGAGTTTTCGGCGTGACAATAGGAGGCGTGTGGCCGATGAAATCGAGGGTTCTCCTTATTACAGTCCTTATGTTGGGAGTAGAGGACTTAGCATTGATGATAAGATGTCTTTAGGATCCGAGAGAGGAACTTTATCTGAAGGTGGAACTACTCCTCCTGATGGGCATTTAGGTACTCCTGTCTCTGTGAAATCAGCGGCGCCTGAAACGGGGACACATTTGATGGTACCACTTTCTTCAGGTAACTTGTTATTTGTATCTAACTCGGTTATTTTTGAACCGGTTTTACTTCTTTCGTTGAATCTTCCGTTTCATCAAAACACGATCTTGTGGGGTTACGTTTGCTGTAATGTATTATTGTAAATGAGAAGCTTTTTAATGTTTTGGATTGAGTGTTCGTATTGTGTCTTATGTCACTCATTTCTGTGATGCAGATTCATCCTTGGCAAGCCACGATCCCAACGAGGTGAGATAATCTACTTGTTCTCTAGTTTGAGCTTTGTTTTTGAGGTTAAGAGTCTCGGGTTTTCTCATTTTCTCGTGTTTCTCGTAACCCTTTTCTTGCTCTTCAATGTTTCAGGTGAAGAGTTTAGTTTACTCACCGAGTATTATTCCATCAGCTCTTCAAAAGCCTTTGTTCTCTGCGCCTTCTCTTTCTACTCCAAGCTGTGATCTTTCATCGTGTCATTCGCGTTTGCTTCCTCCTAAATCAACACCATCAAGACGGGCTAGGCGATCACCAGGGCATCAGTTGTTTAGGCAGGTTTCTGATAGTCAGATTCTAGGAATGAAATCCCCGAATAATAATTACTCAGTCTCTGAAGGAAGGTCGTCCTTTGTGCTTTCGACTTGTAGCAATGACTTTGCCACTGGATCACATTACCCTTCTTCTGAAGGTGGCTGGTCTTTGAACACTTTTTCTGAGCTCGTGGCGTATTCTCAAAGGGAGAGATGGTCCTTCGATAGCGAACACTTTGGTTCAGGAAGACGGAAACTTAGCGGTGGTAGCAGCAGATTCTCCTTCTCCCCTGCCATTGTCGATCAACAGACTTGTGGAGCTTGCTCAAAGTTACTAACCGAGAGGTCTTCTATCGCCACTTTCGAGCTCCCAATCACCGCTGTTCTTGCATGTGGCCATGTTTACCACGCAGAGTGCTTAGAGACCATGACTACCGAGATAGAGAAGTCCGATCCTGCTTGTCCCATATGCACGATTGGGGAGAAACGGGTTGCAAAAATCACGAGGAAAGCTTTAAAAGCTGACGCAGAAGCAAAGGCAAAGCAATACAAAAGAAGTAAAAACCGTGTGGTGGATAGTTACGGAGAGAGTGAATGCGATGAGTTTATGTTTCAAAAGACGCGTAAACGAGAAGGAAAAGCTCTAAAGTTAGAACCTAGTTGCAGTAGCAAAAGCTCGTCTAAGTCGTTCTTGAAGTGGAACTTGGGCTCTCTTAGCTCCAAGCTGAGTAAACCCTTGTCTAAAGACTCTTCATTGAAGAAAGGGTTCTGGTCTAGACATCGTAATAACCGATCTTCTTCAAGCATAGAGGTAAAAACCCATAAAACACCGTAAATTTCATTCGCGTGTTACTAATTTAACCGATGATTCACACCTTTCAGGGACTTAGCCAGACATCTCAGCTTTGATGGGAACCAGCCTCGAGCCGGTTTCAGAGGAATGTGGGTTATGTAGGAAAGCTTTGTATAAAAAAAAACAGATCTCAAGCTTCAGCTTTAGCCTTTAGAGCTGTGTCTTTTAACACTTCTTTTGTTTTGGGGATGTTTTGTGTGTGTTTCAGTGTAACCTACGGTGATAAATTTATTTAGTTATGAAACAAACCTTTTGTTTTCGAGAAGATTATTAGAGAATTGTTGCCACCCATTTACAGAGGCTCTGAAGTGAGAAGTTCTGCCATCTCTACACTGCATGCCGTTTCTTGTTTGAGAAGTAAAACATCATGCCGTTTTTTAATCTAGAACCATCGTCATGTTTTCAAATAGATAACAAAGATTCACAAAAGTATTTGCTTATACCACCATGAATATTTATACACAAAACATTACAATATTTGGCTTACCAGAGTATACACAACTCAGCAAATTTTCAATATACAAATGTAAACCTAACAATTTCACAAAATCTAAACCTTTATATATATATGCCACAACCAAATATCACACATATCTTAATATATGTATCTTCTATCTATAAAAATGGGAATAAGCTGCAAGGAAATCTTGCGCTTCAAGAATCATATATCCCCCCCAAAAATTTTAATCACTTTTTCAGACAACAAAGTCATGTAACTGTTGTGGATTAGAGAATCTACCATCTTGTTGGTTTCCAAGGCCAATGTAACGATTGTAATCATCGATACCAAACCCGTGGTAGTTCATCAAGCTGTCGTAATCTCCATTAGCACGGTCCGGTTTCGGATCTGTTGCATAGACAAGGCTTTCTTCTGCTTCAGAAGTATATTGTATGTTGTTGTTATTGTTACCATGATGATTCTGTTGTTGCGAAGAAGAAGAGTCTTCGTGTTTAAGCTGAGAAGATGTTTCCTTGTTAGTTAGTAACTCTGTTGAATCTCCAAACTCTTCTTTATACATCTCTTCTATCATCGGTTTCCATAGCCTAACTCTCGCGTTTATAAACCAGTTTGCAACCTAATAACAATGTTTAAGAAACATTCAGATAAAAGCAAGACCAAGACTAAAGATTGAAACCAACAACAAAAAGTGAAAGATCTTACTTGGTTTTTCGATAGTCCTGTTTGTTTCGCAAGCATGATTTTCTCCGACTCCTTAGGATATCTACACGAAAAAAAAGAAGTTCTTACTACAACAATAACTAGGAAGTTCTGAGTCGAAGCCCATAAACCCCTCGTGCCAGGGACCAAGCCATATGTTATATGGTCTTGTCCCAAGTGCTACGGATCAAAACACTTACGGATGAAGGAAATGTTCAAAGAGCCAAGCGCGGAGTATAGAGACAGAGTTTTCGGGTAAGCCTCTTTGTGGTCTCCAAGCTGGTCTAACCATACCAAGCTGTTGATGCAATGCTCTCTGTTGTCTTAACCTTTGGTCTAAATACCGAAGACGAGGTATCCTCTCGCTACCTTGTTGCTCATCAGAAGTCTCTTTCTCTCCTAGCTTCTCTCTAACCACAAGAATCTGGTCTCTTATCGCGTCTCTTAAGCATCGGAAATGGCTAGAGATTCTGTTTAGAGCCACTGATGTGTAAGTCTTAGATGATCCAGGACATGTTACCATCTCGAAAGACGACGACAAAGCTTGCATTTGATGGTAATATTGGTTATACCTTTTATCTACCTACACCAAACAAAACAAACAAACAACAAAACACAAAAAAAAAGACTTAAACTTGTGTTCAAAGTTTGTGTCTTTTTTTAATCAAATAAGTAAATTTTACCTCATTTGCCATTGTTAAGAGCTTGTTCTTCTTGTTATGAAGCTCTTGACGCTCTGATGGAGATAACTCTTCTTGAGATTTCTCACTTGAAGAAGACCCATTAGTAAAGTCTTGACCTTTATCATAGTTCTTGATCTTCTTGTTCTTGTTATTGTCATCATTATTAGCCACAAATTTCGAATCTTTCTTGACACTAACAACTTCATCTAACAAATGTTGTGTTGGCTTAAGATAACGAGATCTAAGCACACTACTCACAAACCCATTGTTGTAGAATCCAACTCCATTGTTGTAATTACCAGATTCTTGATGATGATGATGATTTAAGGTCTTAACATTCTCATCAGACAAAACAGAGTTTGTTGTATGATTGTAATTTAATTGGTTCGTGAGATTCTGATGATGATAATGGTATTGGATTTGGTTACCTAAGCTTAAAGAAAGTCCACCACCGTGAAAGCTTAGATCTTTGTTTGACACCGTTACGTTACCGTTAAGTTCCGTCACGACGACGTCGTTTTGGTTTGTGGTTGGTGGGATAAAAATCATCTCGTTTCTTAAATCGTCGCCGGAGCTAGGGTTTGTCACGCCGCCGCCGGTGAAAGATGCGGTGGCGGCGGCGGAGGAAGATGAAGCTTGGTCGTTGATGTAGATTGATTCTTGGTATAGAGATTGCATGTTGACATTGTTTTGGTAATAAACAGCCATTGATTTATTTTTTTGTTATTACAGTGAGTATATCATCTGCTTAAGCTTTTGTCTGAAAATGAGAGTTCCTGTAAGAGAAAAAAAGAGAGAGAGAGAGAGACGTGTGAGTTTAAAACAAACAGAAGTTAAAACATCGTAATCTCAAAGCATACAATTACATATAGAAAAAATTCAAGAAAATTAAGATTTTAATTAAATTAAACCCATAAAAAAATCCTTATTTAAAAGTGATGATGAAAGTTTTAAATTTTTATTTGATGATTTCATACTTTCATAAACAATGATGATAATTTTAAACAAAGAATATAATAATTTCTTGCTAAAAAAGAAAAAGCTTTTACATAGGACAGAGCAATCATAGGTTAGAATCAAGAAACTAAGAACAATGAATTATTATTAATAAATTAAGGGTGGTTTACTAGAATGACACCATAACTGGTGGTTTTTATTAGAATGACGCTCCCAGACAAAAGTTTACTAGAATGACACTGAAAAGTTGACAAATTACCATATGGATAAACTTCCCTCAATTTATTACGAAAGTGCCATCGAAAAAAAAACTGAAATATAAAGAAAATGAAAATAAATAAACTGAAAATATAAAGAAACTGAAATATATATCAAAACCAAACAAATCAAAAAAAATAAAAAATTAAAACAAACCCTAGATCTATCGAAACAAACTTTCATCCTCTAATTTACAACTCCTTCTTCTCTAATTTCCCATTATTCTTCTCTAATTTCCCATTATTCTTCTCTAATTTCCCTTTCTTCTCTCTAATTTCCCCTTCTCCTTCTGTCAATTTCGACTTTTATTTGTTAGTTTCCCCTTCGCCGGTAGTCATAAAGTTCGGCTTTTTCGTCTGCGTTTTTTCATCTCCGCCGCCGTGGTTCTTCTCGGTCTCCGGCCTGGTTATTTTCCGTCCCCGACTTCGTCTTCTTCTTCATTGTCTTCTCCGGCTTCCTCCTTATCTTCACTGTCTTCTCCGGTTTCCTCATCTCTTCACCTGGTTTCTCCGGCTTCTTCTCTTTTCCGTCCCCGACTTCGTCTTCTTCTGGGTTTGCTTCTTCCTTACTTCCCATTTCGACTTTTCCGGCTTCCTCCTCGCTTTGATTCGGATTTGGTTGTTTAAATATATGCTCTGTATTTTTGTATTTGATTTCTAAAGTTCATCGATGTACGAAAGTATTGTTGAGAAATGTTTTGTGGATTAAGTAACATGAGTGTTATTCTTGTAACTTTTTTGTTAAAAGTCCAAAACTTTTTTCATAAAACCCTAAACTATATATATTAAGTGGTATTTATGAAACATCTAAAAAACTGCTAAGTTATTGGTGGCAGTTTTGATGTGAAACATATAAAAACCTGTTGTGAAATGTAGTAGGTTTTTAAAGGTTTTTAAAATGTAGCAGGTTTTTCATATGTTTAAGCATGTTTATTAAGTAAGAGTTTTATGTGTTGTTATGTAGCGGCAGTTTTTAAAGTTACTTTTTTTAAATGTTCCAGTATTTATGATCCTAGTTAAAGTTGCAGCAGTTTTTTTGATAAGTAGCAACAGGTTTTCTCATGTTTTGTTTAACTTTGTAGGAGATAAAAGATCATGGTTTCGGCAAAGCCGAACGAAAGTATCCTTCAAGGATGTTTCCACCGGGAAAGCTCCAAGCCAACATAGGAGCATGAATCATAGTTGTCATTTGTCAAATATGACAATTATTAAAGAAAGTGTGGGCGTTGATGCATGGGATGCTATTAGTAATTCTTCTGTAGGCGTGATTTGTAAACTATTGGAGGGAGATTATACTTGGGCTGCGAAGACAGTTCATTACTTTCTAACAAATCAGTTAGCGGTGAATAGGCCTTATGAGATTTGGTCATTGATAAATGGTCAACCTATCCGTTTTTCGTTGAACGAGTATGAGGTGATAACGAGCCTAAATTGCGGATACCTAGATGGGGGAGTAGTGGTTAACAACGAACATCATGAGTTTTGGAAAGAGCTTTCGGTAGCAACTCATTGGGGACCTTGTTATAATGAACTTTTGAAGGCGTTAGGAAAATGTAGGAATTGGAGTTTTGAGAAGAGGAGAATGCTCGGATGGTTGTGTATTATATCTCGTTGGAATATTGGGCATATCTCCTTCTAGTAGGATTCCATTGGAAATGGCGAAGAAGGTGTTTTGTGTAGAAGCTTTTGAGAATTTTCCTTGGGGTAGAGTTGGATTTGAAAGCTTGATTGGATCAATTAAAGTTGTAGCGTATGAGGGAAAGCAATCGTACACGTTGTTAGGATGTGTACATGCTCTTCTCATTTGGATATTTGAGTTTGTCCCTGGTATTGGTGAGAGATATGGTTTTAGACGTGAAGGAAGCGATAATCTTGTTCCTATACTCCGTTGGGCTGGATCACGAAAGCGGTTAGATGATTTGAAATTGATCAAAGAAGAGGTTGAAAAGCATGGAAAGGTATTTATAATGATTTTTGTGTTCCTAATATTATGGGTGTAAATTAATAACAACAACTTATAAAGTGTCTCTTTTGGTTGTTTAGGTAAGGGTACACCATTTAATTGTCAAACCCTACGAATATATATATCCCAAATGGAGTGGAGATGGTGAAGATGCGGATTTAGACAACCTGATTAAGGATATTCTGGATGATACTTTGGATTCTAAATGGTGGGATAAGAAGACAATATCTATTCCAAAAAACATTAAAGAAGGGGACAAAGCTAGTAAAAAGAGTAAGGCTGATGTGGTACGCGAAAAAGGGAGTAAAGAACGTAAGAAGAGGAAGGCCGAGGTGGTAGCTAGCGATGATGATTTTGTGGATCAAATCCCTAAGACGTGTAAGTCTAATAACAACCAAGAGAAAGACAACCTAAACGGAAAAAATACCACCACCACTAAAGAGGTAAGATGTTTGTATTTTTATATGAGGTTGTTTTTTTAATTTAATTGCCACGAGTTTTTAAGTCCAGCCACAATTTTTTTAAGTCCAGCCACGGTTTTTTAAATATGACAGTTTTTTATTTTTGTGCATTTGTGCATAGGTTCATACAAATGTGCCTTCCAACAATGAATTGGTGATAGTTGGGTTGGATGCAACAATCAAAATTTGCTTTGACAAAGTGAATGATGTTGAAAAGAGACATGTGTCGTTGGAAAAAGAACTTCGAGAGAAGATTCAAAGCTTGGAAGAAGAAGTGAAAGAGTTAAAAGGCAAGAAAAGAAGTCATGAAAAAGAGGCAATTGTAGAAGAGGCAAGTGTAGAAGAGGCAAATGTAGAAGAGGCAAATGCAGCACTCAATAAGGATGATGATGAGGATGATTGTGGCAATTCCAATACGGTAATAGTTTGCCAATCTATTATAGAATAATGTGTTAAATTTTACAAAAACTAACAATATTTTTGTTTTTGTAGTCTTGGACGGCAACAACTAAAGTTGTAGCAGAAGGTAATGAGCGGATACGGTGTGCTGTCACAAAGAAAAGTATTAAAAAGGAGATGGTTGATGTTGTTGATGAGATGGTGGACGTCACTGGACGGAGAGGTTATAAAACACCATCTGTTTCTGAGGAAACATGGTCTGATCCTATACAACGAGAGAAGTTCAAGCGCTTAGGTGTAGCTTTAGACGGCATGGCAAGTTTTATTGGCAAAGAAGGTGTAATCGAAGATAAACTGAAGCGTAAACCCCACATGGCGCAAAGTCAATTATCACCATTCGTAGGCAACTCAACAATGAAGCGCGTCATCTCCGACCCTGCTTCATCTCCCATGGCGTATGATCCTTTTGCTCCGGCGGACAAGAGGTTAATTGATAAATTGGAGGCATTTTTGATGATTAACGAGTAAGTATTCATATCTCTTGCACTAAATATTAGGATTACCATTTTTTGTTAAAAACTGAACTAATAATTGTGAACGTATAGGGTTGAACCGGTTAACACTTACGATTCTCGCGCTGAATTTTATCGGATTATTGTGGCTCCAAGAAAAGAATGGAGGACGGATGATTATGGTTGGTTGGGTTGTGCGGTAAGCATTAATGTTTGGTGTATATCAGGTTTTTGGTTATTTATGAACTAAAATGGTTGTTCACCTTTTGTAGCAAATCAGTGAAGCAATGTCCATGCTACATCAACGGAGTTTAAAGACGCCTTCACCGTTTCGGTCTTCGCGGATTCAGTTTTTGGGTCATTGGTTTGTTAATCAGTGGGTGGCTGATTACAAGAACTTTGTGAAGAATGAGTGGACCATGACAGACGCATACAAGAATATGTGCAATGGACTCCGACCTCGAGATATGCCATCGGGAAAGAAATGCACTACAAGAAAACAGGGTAATTTCCTACCACATTTCCGACCGTAAAAATGTGGTCGGAAATTTCCGACCACTTTCCGACCGATTTCCGACTACATGGATATTGGTCGGAAATCGGTCGGAAATTTCCGACCAAATTCCGACACAAATATTTGGTCGGAATTTGATAGGAAATCGGTCGGATTTCCGTCGGAATTTATTTCGGTCGGAAATCCGTCGAAAATTTCCTACCGATTTCCGACCGATTTCCTACCACAATTGATCCGTTGCACAACGGTAACGAAACGTTCAAATATCGGTCGGAAATTGGTCGGAAAACTAATTGGTCGGAAATTGGTAGGAAATTGGTAGAAAATTCCTACCAATTTCCGACCAATTTCCGACGGAAAACTTTTCCGACCGATTTCCGACCGATATTTGAACGTTTCGTTACCGTTGTGCAACGGATCAATTGTGGTAGGAAATCGGTCGGAAATCGGTAGGAAATTTTTCTTATATATATCACACCCTCACTTCTTCTTTCTCATAATTTCTCTTATCAATCTCCATTTACCACAAAATTCAATACAAATTAACAATTTCTCTTATCAATCTCCATTTACCACAAAATTCAATAAAAATTATTATAATGAGTTATTTTAGATCGTGGATGGATGGAAATCATAAAGATCCGGCGACGGGATTACTTTCGGAAGAATTTGCGGAGGGGCTTAAACAATTTATGGAGTTTGCCGCAATTCAAGAAAGAACCGTAGCAACGAGGTAAAATGTATTGTCCTTGTAAAAATTGCGATAATCGTAGAAATGTTTTGGTAAAAGTAGTATGGAAGCATTTATATAATGTTGGTTTTACGCCGGGGTATAAAATATGGTATTCTCATGGGGAAAATGATTTGATGGTAAATTATCCTAGTAGTAGTAATGTACAATATTATGATAATAATTTAGTTGTCCCTCCGGTAGAAGAACCTATATCTCGTAGATAGGACCGTGCAAATGGTAAATGATATTTTTCGCGAAACTATGCCGTCGTTTGTTGGAGATCATCATGAGCCTACATTGGAGGAGCCAAATGTGGAAGCGCAGAAATTCTTTGACATGTTGGATGCCGCTAAGAACCCGTTATATGGTGGGTGTAGAGAAGGTCATTCACCTCTTTCAGCTGCGACAAGAATGATGTCTATCAAAACGGATTACAATCTTTCAGAAGATTGTGTGGATGCGTGGGCCGGTCCGATCAAAGACATTTTGCCCGAAGATAATATGGCACCGGGGACGTATTATGAAATCGAGAAGTTGGTATCCGGTCTAGGATTACCGTATCGGATTATCGATGTGTGCGTCGATAACCGTATGTTATATTGGAGAAGAGATGAAAACCGCTCGGCATGCCGGTTCCGTAAGAAACCACGATATAAAGAAACCGGTGGAAGAGTGTCCATACCTTATAAGAGAATGTGGTATTTGCCGTTAACGGATAGACCGAAGAGGTTATATCAGTCGGAGCGCACAGCAAGTTCGATGAGATGGCATGCGGAACATGAGATGTTAAATGGAGAGATAGCACATCCTTCAGATGCTCAAGCATGGAAACATTTTCAAAATGTGTATCCTAGTTTCGCAAGTGAGAGTCGCAATGTGTATTTGAGATTAAGTACCGATGGTTTCAACCCTTTTGGGAAACATGGGAGACAATATTCTTTATGGCCGGTGATCGTCACGCCTTACAACCTGCCTCCGTCATTGTGCATGGTTAGGGAGTTTTTGTTCCTATCTATTCTTGTTCCCGGGCCGGAGCATCCGAAGAGAGCACTAGACATATTTATGCAGCCGTTGATACATGAGTTGAAGATGTTATGGGAGAGTGGAGTTGAAACGTACGACATATCAATGCAACAAAACTTCATGATGCGAGCGAGTACTAATGTGGACTATTAGCGATTTTCCGGCATATGGTATGTTATCTGGATGGACCACACATGGACGGTTATCTTGTCCTTATTGTCAAGATAACACCGATGCTTTCCAATTGAAGAACGGACGTAAATCATGTTGGTTTGATTGTCATCGACGATTTTTACCAAACGATCATCCATACCGTCGGAGCACTACTTTGTTTACGAAGAAGAAGAAAATCTATGAAGGACCTCCCGAAGAAGTAAGCGGTGAACATATACTAACTCAACTTAGAGATTTTGGAGCTGAGAAGACAAGTACGTTGTGGTGGTAACGGACATCAAGTTGTGGATGGATATGGTGAACATCATAACCGGCACAAAAAGAGCATATTTTGGGATTTGCCTTATTGGAAGGATCATTTACTTCGGCACAACCTAGATGTTATGCACATCGAGAAGAACTTCTTTGACAACATCATGTTCACCATTATGAACGTGAAAGGGAAGACGAAAGACAACTTGAAGTCCAGATTAGACTTGCCGACTATTTGTTCTCGGAAGGAACTTCATGTCACCAGTCAAGGAAGATATCCCCAACTCTGCTTTTCGGTTAAACGCTTCAGCAAAGCATGAATTCTTTAGCTGGATAATGGACGAGTGTTAAGTTTCCGGATGGTTACTCTTCTAACCTTAGAAACTCGTGTTGATCGTGGAGAAGGTAAGTTTTCAGGGATGAAGAGTCATGATTGTCATGTTGTTATGCAACGTATTCTTCCATTTGCATTCGACGGGCTTCTTCCGCAAAAAGTCCATGAAGCGATTGCGGGAATAGGAGCTTTTTTCGGAGACATTTCTGCGAGATCCCTTTCCGCCGAAGAAATCCGAAATCTTGACGAGAAGATCCCTGTGATATTGTGCAACCTAGAGAAGATATTTCCGCCTTCTTTCTTCGACGTTATGGAACATTTGCCAATTCACTTGCCTCGGGAAGTAGAACTCGGTGGTCCTGTTCAATATCGGTGGATGTATCCTTTCGAGCGATACATGTACCATTTGAAGAAAAAAGTGAAGAATTTAGCGAGGGTTGAAGGTTCAATTATTGCCCAAAGCATAAACGAAGAGAGATCTAACTTAGCTGGGTACTACTTTCCACCACAAACCCAAACAAAGAGTGGAAAACAAAAACGACATGATGATGGAGGAGTGCATGCTTGTTATCCCGTATATGTACCAGAACTTTTTAGACAGGTTGGGCGTTTAAGTGGAAAGGGTAAAAGGCGAAGACTCGGCGAGGTTGAGCATGCTAATGTGCACATGTATATTTTGACCAACTGCGAAGATTTGGTGCCGTACGAGGAGATTTACATGGCGCAAAAACGATTTGAACATTCGGAAGCAACGGACGATGAATTAAATGAAGTCAAAGAAAGAGAATTTGCAGAATGGTTAAAGTTATATGTATACGGCAGGCGGCGCGAAGGAGAGTTAATTCCAACATGGTTAGAAGAGGTGGTGAACGGTCCACAATATATTGCTCGTTTCACACCCGATGTATCGCACGCGTGGATACGCTTTTAAAATATTTCGTGAGGGAAATTCAAGGTCGACGGCAAACCATGGGGTGTCGGCGGTAGCCGGAGATTTGGTTTACTACGGGGTATTACATGAGATATTAGAAGTGCATTATAGCGGGATGCTCGATCTAAGATGTGTTACGTTATATTGTGATTGGTATAGCCCCGTTGCGGGACATGGTGTACGTACGGACGAGTTTGGTGTTACTACAATACATTCTCGGAGGAGGTTACAAAAATATTATCCGTTCATTCTTGGATCGCAGGCCAACGAAGTATCATACATGACTTATCCGCGACCACACGGCAGACGGGATCCTTGGATAGTTGTTACGGAAATAAACCCGAGGGGAAGAGTTCATGGTAGTTCTTCGGAGGTCGATCCTCCTTTGCAAGCGACAACGAGTTGGGCATTTGGGAGAAGTGGATGTTTCATTACAAGTGGATTTGGTTGTAGATTTAACGAGAAGATGCTAATTTTGTTGTACATGAAGAGTCCGAAGAAGAGGTTGGAGAATTTGAGGAGGGATCCGATTCCGCCACCGAAGACTCAACCGAATCCGAATGAAATGTTTCAAAAAAAGTTCAAATTTTTTGAAAATATTTTTAAAACACTTTTCAAAGAGTTTTCAAATTAAGAGTTTTGAAATAGTTTTTAAAGATTTTACAATAAGTTTTCAACAAGTTTTTTAAAGAGTTTTAAATTCTTTAACACTTTTTCAAAGAGTTTTCAAAGATTATATTTATCAAATAGTTTTCAACGAATTTTCAAATATTATACAATTTTTCAAAGAGTTTTCAAAGAGTTTTAAAAAAAGTTTTCAAAGAGTTTTAAATTCTTTTACACTTTTTGAAAGAGTTTTCAAAGACTTTTCAATTAAATAGTTTTCAACGAGTTTTCAAAAATTTTACACTTTTTCAAAGAGTTTTAAGTGAAAAGAGTTTTTGAAAAGAGTTTTCAACGAGTTTTCAAAAATTTTACACGTTTTCAAATTTTTAAATTTTTTTTTTATTTTTTTACATTGCGGTCGGAATTCGGTCGGAAATCGGTCGAAACTCGATTACCTCGTACCAACTCGATTACCTCGTACAAAATTAATTTTTTTTTTTTAAATTTTTAAAAAAACGGTCGGAAATCGGTCGGAATTCCGTCGATAGCCGCCAAAACTAAATTACCTCGTACTAAATCGAAACCCCAAATTCGGTCGGAATTCGGTAGGAAATTTCCGACCGAATTCCTACCGTTTTTTGATATGTGGTCGGAATTCGGTAGGAAATTTCCGACCGAATTCCGACCGTTATAGGGTTTCATTTCAAAATGATGTTTTTTTTTGTCGAATCAATGAAATACCTTTATACAATACGTTTTAGTAAAAAAATAAACTCTAGAAATGTCTAAAATGATCATAAAATGCAAAATAGTTTTAATTTTTATAAATATATGTTTCATTACAACTTAGTTAAGTAACTTTCATATGTTTTTTCAAAATTTTGGTATTTTCATAAAAATATTTGAAAACGTGAAACATATTATACTTATATATTGTTATGTTCAAGAAATCTTATATAAACACTCCATTAAACCTATTCGAAATTCGTTTTTATGCGAAACACTAAATATACACTAAATCACGAACTTCGGTCGGAAATCGGTCGGAAATTCCTACCGATTTCCGACCGTAGTTCTTGAAATTTATCCGAAACTCGCTAAGTGTTCGGATGATAAAATGACATGCATTTTCCGTCGGAATTCGGTCGGAAATTCCTACCGAATTCCGACCACATTTAAATTTTTATATAATTAATTAATTGTGGTCGGAAATCGGTAGGAATTTCCGACCAATTTCCGACCACAATTAATTAATTATATAAAAATTTAAATGCATGTCATTTAATCAATGCGATCACTTATCGGTTTCGACCGAATTCCGACCATTATAGGGTTTCATTTCAAAATGATGTTTTTTTTTGTCGAATCAATGAAATACCTTTATATAATACGTTTTAGAAATAAAATAAACTCTACAAAATGTCTAAAATGATCATAAAATGCAAAATAGTTTTAATTTTTATAAATATATGTTTCATTACAAGTTAGTTATGTAACTTTCATATGTTTTTTCAAAATTTTGGTATTTTCATAAAAACATTTGAAAACGTGAAACATATTATACTTATATATTGTTATGTTCAAGAAATCTTATATAAACACTCCATTAAACCTATTCGAAATACGTTTTTATTCGACCGTACTTCTTGAAATTTACCCGAAACTGCTAAGTGTTCGCATGGTAGGAAATTAAATTTTAAAATAATTAAATTATTGTGGTCGGAAATTGGTAGGAATTTCCTACCAATTTCCGACCACAATTAAATAATTAAAATAATTAATTATTGTGGTCGGAAATCGGTAGGAATTTCCGACCGAATTCCGACCACAATTAAATTTTAATATAATTAAGTATTGTGGTCGGAAATCGGTCGGAAATTCCTACCGATTTCCGACCACAATAATTTTGAGCGCTCTTTTTTTCGCCAAGTTTTTTTCAGTTTGGCGGTCAAAATTCATTGTGGTCGGAAATCGGTAGGAAATTCCGACCGATTTCCGACCACAATAATTAATTATATTAAAATTTAATTGTGGTCGGAATTCGGTCGGAAATTCCTACCGATTTCCGACCACAATGAATTTTGACCGCTCTTTTTCCGCCAAATTTTTCACTTTGGCGGTCAATTTTTCACTTTCCTACCGATTTCCGACCGAAATTTCGGTCGGAAATTTTCGTATATATACCCCCCTTCCCCTTTCATTTTTTCACAACTCAAACAACATCTCTCTACATCTCTCTAAAAAAAACACTTCCGAAATTTCTACAAAATCTCTCCAAATCTCTCCAAAAAATGTAATTTTTTTCTTCTTATAAATCATTTTTTTTAAATATTATTTATATTTGTTTTTTTAATTAATACTAATTTGTTTTTTTTATATGTTTTTAATTAGGTCTAATGATGGTATTGGATCCTCACAATCCGTGAGAATGTCCGTTGAAGATTTGGTCCGAGCAGGGAGGACGGGAGAGACTGATTCGGCTCGATCCCAACTTTGAAGCCATTCCCAGTAACCGAGTCACTTGGTAAATATTTACAAACATTTAAATTTACAAAAAAATAATACCTAAAAATATTAATTATTAGTTATAAAATAATTTAAGGTTTAGACATGAGGGAGAAATCCTACGGATATGTGGTCGGAAATGTGGTCGGAAAATGTGGTCGGAATTTGGTCGGAAAATGTGGTCGGAATTTGGTCGGAAATTTCCGACCACATTTCCGTAGGATAGTGGTCGGAAATTTCCGACCACATTTTGGTAGGAGAGTGGTCGGAAATTTCCGACCACAATTATGGTCGGAAATTTCCGACCACTTTCCGACCAAAACCGGTTTCCGACCATCTGAAACCGACGACGCAATTTTGGTCGGAAATCCGTCGGAAATAGACATTTCCGACCGATTTCCGACCAAAACTACGGTCGGAAATCGCCTGCATTCTTGTAGTGATGGTTCGTCGACATTGACCACTTGTATGCTTGTCTTCATGTGAATGGGGATCATTGGATTGCCCTTGATATCAACTTACAAAAGAGTACTATCCATGTCTATGATAGTATTCTATGTGTTGTGCTCGGATGACAAAGATATCCTTGAAGCTTGTCGCGTGTTTACGCGGATGATACCGGCGATGTTAAATGAGGTTGTATCTCCAACTTTACGCAAGAAAAGCAACAAACAATTCAAGGTAGTCCGACTAAAGAGTGTTCCACAAAACAGAAATCCCGGCGATTGCGGTGTCTTTGCGATTAAATACCTTGAGTGCCTTGCTCTTGGATGCTCTTTTGAAGGCTTGGATGATAGAAACATTATGACCATTAGGTGGAGGTTAGCGGCTGAATTGTTTGATCTGGAACCGAGTCCCCAAGTTGCGTATACAAATCCTTTGCCTCGAGGAGATTTCGACGATCATGTGCCTCTTATGACATCCTCTTTGCCCGAACTTTTGCCTTAGTGGACATGTATTGTTGGTTTTGAAAATTATGTTTCAGGTTTCTCTTTGTCGTGCTTTTTAATGACATTAGTGTTTAATGACTTTAAGTGCGACAGTTTTTCTATCCGTTGTATTTTAACTTGACATATTTTCCTTTTTTTATGTGTCATCCTCTTTTTGGGTTGTAATTTAAGTTTACAGTTGTTTTCCTGTGCGGCACTTTTTGGGTTGTATGTTATGTTATAAACATAAAAATTTCTGTCTGGCAGTTTTTTAAGTATGTAACGGCAGTTTTTAAGGTATGTAACGGCAGTTTTTTAAAACAGATTGTAAAAAGATGATGTACATTGACAACAGGTTTTCGTAAAAGATGATGTCTATATTGTAAAAATTTAACCTAGTTTTTACACTTTAAAAGCCAGCCGCCTATATATAGGTTGCTTTCATAATTTTTTACTCCTCCTCTATCTATAATTCTCTTTTTTTAACAAAAAGTATCATCTTCCTCATTCTTTTCTCATTCTAATTCTAAAATTAATCTAATACCTTTAACTTGCTCCTTTTATGCAGATCTAATGGGAAGAACTTTTAGCTACAGTCAACCGTCTTCATCAGAAGCAAGCTTCAACAGCGGAGGTTGCCAAGCAGATGGAGAATCAGGAGTTCCCAAGAAATGCTTTTGTGGGAGAGATATGGAGCTACGCACAATGCTTGAAGGTGATGAAAAAGGGCGGCGCTACTACGGCTGTGTCTCGTTCCAGGTAATGTCCTTCCCAACCTGTTTTATAGATCTATTCTCATAGATCTATAAATACGAAACTCTTGCGTGTTGTCAACGTAGGTGGGTAATGACCACATATGGAAATGGTGGGAGGAGGCCATGATGCAAGAAATCGACTCTTTGAGTTATCAAATTCAATACAATGTCGATATTATGACAAGGTTCCGTGAAAGGACCCCTTTACCCTCCGTCCGTGAGCCGATAGATGATGTTCGTCGCCTTCAAGATGAGCTCCTTTTGACAGATTTGGAGTTATGTGACCTCAAAGCTCGAGTAACAAGGCAAGAGAATGAACTAAGCTCCACCAAGAAAAAACTTGTAATGGTGGGTATTGTTGGTCTTCTTGTGCTATTGGCAGTCACGGGAACTCGCTTTTTCTTGTAAATATGTATCATCTTCTACCATGTTTAGTTTGTGTGTTATGTATGTGTTTTGTATTTTGTTTGAAGATTGCTTGTGATGCCAGTTTTTTATAACCTATGACAGACTTTTTAATAATTTTAAGTTATTAAATAATCTATGTGAAAAAAGTTTATGGCAGATTTATTTTTGTTCTGTGTAGTGCATAAACCTATAACCTGTAACCATGACAGACTTATATTGTAACCTTATACACTAAAAGCTTATACCCAAACCCTATACACTAAAAGCTTATGTTTATACACTAAAAGCTTATACCCAAACCCTTATACACTAAAAGCTTATGTTTATACTGTAACCCTATATACTAAAAGTTTATACCCAAACCCTATACACTAAAAGCTTATGCACGAACTGTAACTTAACCGTTATCCAAATCCAACAATCAATAACATTAGAATGAGAAAGTATCACAAATCCAACCGTTTAGCTTACACAAAACACAATAACACAACAATAGTTATTCGAAAAAAACAAACAAAGAAGACTAAATAAAAAACTTCTCAAACACTTCAAATCTGAATGTATTCATGTAGGATTAGGACATGTCGTGCGGTTGTGCCCTGTTTGGTTGCACTTAGAACACGTGTGACCCTTCCTCGGACGTTTTTCTGCATTTGCCTTTTCAAATGCGGATTTCATTCTAGATTTTTTTGGCCTTCCAGGAGGTTGTCGCACATCCGGTGGCAAACATGTTTGTGTTTTGACTTCTTCAGGAATGACCATTGAAAAATCTCGTGGCATGACCACCATGGAGTAGGCGTTCGCTAAATAAATCCTAGTAAAATAAGAATTACATAACATAATTCTTGAAACTTTAGAACCCTCTGCCGCTGCAAGTGCATGTATGCATGGTAACTTCTCTAAGTCAAAACGGCGACATGAACATGATCTATTACGTAGATTGACAACATGGGTGTGCTGACCATTTGAGACCTCGCTGCGTTCACTGTCGATTAGTTGCACGTTAAGGTGTCGAGCTTCTTGCAAACGTTTCTATGATATGTAACTTTCATATTAGTTAATTCATAAAACAAGGATAACGAGTTACATTTTATGAATTGATTACGTACCGTCGAAGCTTCTCTACGCCGCGCGTTAGCCGTGTGTGAAGTGCGGTCGCGTCGTTCCTTCTATTACAAAACCATCGTGTAAGCATCACACGGATAGCTTCTAGGAGACCAATAATTGGCAAACTCCTTGACAGATTTATAACATTATTCATAGATTCAGCAATGTTGGATGTTGTCATGTTGTATCGGTTTCCCGGGAAATGAACACGTGCCCATTTACGCACATCAGCTCTCACCAAATAGTTGTGTAAAGCCGGATTTAATGCTTGAACCATCCCAAAAAGTGTCTCAAATTCACTTAGCCTAAAACAATTTGCCGCTTTCTTAACTAAACCAAATGCTTCCCTCCCTCTAAATTTCACCAAAATATTTTTGTATAGATGGTACGTACAAATTCCTCTATTGGCTAACGGATAAACCTCCCTTATAGCATTACCAATAGATTTATGTCGATCCGATATGATAGCCAACGATGCATCATCAGGAATAACGTGGTTTAGTTGACGGAAAAACCATTTCCACGAATCATCATTTTCGGTGTCTACAATAGCGAAAGCGAGAGGAAAAATCTGAAAGTTACCATCTTGTGCTAGAGCCGTTAATAGCGTCCCTTTAAATTTCCCTTGTAAATACGTACCATCAACGACCACAACTTTCCTCATGTATGGAAAACCATTGATACAAGCCGCAAAAGCAATAAAGACGTATTTGAATTTCCCCACATCGTCCACTTCCAAACGAGTTAAAGAGCCCGGATTTGATTTCCGTATCAAATATAAGTAACTCGGCAATTCCTCATAACCGTTTTCCGGAGAACCGGTGACCAAATTACGTGCACAAGAAAGTGCACGATGAGCCTTCCAATAGTCAATCTACAACATAAACAAAATATTATTAGTTCATATCTTCATATCTAGTGTTGCAAGGTTAACAGAAAATTACCTTCAAACCGAATCTCATGTTTAAGGAATTTGCAACATGACAAGGTAGTACAGTTTTATCAACACTACCAACAAACTCTTTATAAATTTTCCCAATAATCTCTGGCGTCGCTTGTCTACAACGTCGCGAACGTTCTGTAACAGAACATGTGTGATCACCACAAAATACTCGAACTGTAAAATGTGTTGAGTCGCCCATCGGGGATGCTCGTAAACGCCATTTACGAGTCATTCACCCAACAACGTACAATAAGAAGCTTTGGATTCGATCGATCTACGTTGAAGTCAAATTGCTTAACAATAGATAAAGTCTTCAATCTCGTTTCCAATAAATCTTTCGTTTCAAAAGTTTGCCCAACAGCTAAATTAAACGAATTGATTTCCAAATTCACAGGAGATAAATCGTTTACACATCGATTTATTTTGGGTAATACGGGTTCTTCATCCTCATCTGAAACTTCTCCGAATTCCGCATAGTTATCGTCGTCCGAGTTCGCACCATCTGAATCATCGCAAAAATCAAATATAACACCACAATCTTCTTCTTCTTCTTCCACAGCCGATGCTTCTTCTTCTTCTACAGCAGCCGCCGCCTCAGTCTCTTCCAACAATACTTCTTCTTCCGAGCTTCTGCAAGGATCAGTTGACCCGCCACAGGTTTGGTTAGTGCTTCGTTTCTTTATAATTTCTACGCATAATTGAATCGCTCCAATTTCAATTGCGAAAAGTATCCTTCTAATTGGCGAAAATTTCCAATTCTCACAGGAGGAGTGTTTCTCGGCATACTTGCAAGCAACTTCTTGGGTAGAGCATAAGAAACTTGCACTTCATCCTCACCCAAATTGACCCCAAAATCCTCACCCAAAATCATTAAGAAATCGGCATAGTTACCATATGAATTGACATCGAAGAACTTACGACCTTTTCCACTATCTACCTCAAATCGCCATTTTCTTCCATCGTTGTTCCAAGTACCACAAACAGCTACAAATTGATTCATCTCTCTTTCTCTCTTCGTTTTTTTGTATATGCTACCGCAGGTCCGCAGCCGTGGATGTGAGCTGGGACCTCTAGAGAAGAAAAAAAAAACAAAGTAAGTTTTTTGGTTTTATAAATAACAACGGTGATGACTCATTGCTCACGCTTCCATTATCTTCTTCTTCAACAATCAAAACCCATATTTTCACAATTTTAGCTGGGACCTCTGGACTCGTAGATCGAAATTTTATAGTGGTTGGGTGACAACCCTAAATTATTATTAAATAAAGGGAATAAAATGGTTGTTGAATTTTTTCAGATTTTTTATGGTTAGTTGTTGGTAGTTGTTTTCATTAATGACACAGAAAACCTGTCGTCAAGGGATGTTATTTTAATAATAACTCAAATTTATGGTGTCATTCTAGTCATTAAAAAGATGTCTATAAAGTCTGTTGTAAAGACACAAAAAACTATCATTTCCAATAAACTGCTACCAAAGAATAACGAAACCTGTCACTATATAATTCTGGAAAACTGTCATTTAAAATAAAGTCCGTCACGATTTTCTATATCCGAGGTACGTTTTACAATCCGTGGCGCTTTTAAAAAGTAGATTCAAAAATCTGTTATAACGTGACCGACAAAGACCGGAATTTGTGTCGAATTTGTCGGTTCGTGTCAAATCTGTCGTCGACGACAACAAATTGAAATTAAAATCTGTCACTACTTTAAAAACTTGTCGCGCTTTTGAATATCTGTCGTCACATTAGTACATATAAAATTTAGAATGTCGACCACGGGTTTTTTAAAAACCAACTAAAAACGTGGCACAAAATAAATCGTGGCACCATTCTTCATCGTCCGAAAGTTTGCCATAACGATGCTTTACATGCGGAAAAAACTGCCACAGATTTCATTAATGGCAATTTCCGTAATTAGCTTTTTTGTAGTCAAAGGGGATAAGGGCATTTTCGGTATGGCATTTATTTGAGTAATAAAAAAAAGATTGGAGCCATTTTTGTAATAAAGTATGATTCGAACGTCATTCTGGTAAATCTCTCATAAATTAAATAAAAAGAGAGAAACTTTTAAAAAAAAAACCCTACAAAGAGAGAGAGAGAGAGATTGTGGATGTGGCTGGAACAGGGAACAGAAGAAAAAGAGAAGAACTCTCTAACAGTGAAAGACAAAAAGAAGAGAGAAAGAAGAAGAAGACACCCAATCCCAAGAGAGATTGATTAATAAATTTGTAATCATAAAGAAAACAATTTTTTTTTATATTTGATTTTTGGGTCATTCACCGAAGAGAACCAACCCATCTTATCATTGGAACCGCTACAACAAACACCACATTTTAATATTAATTAAAATAAGTGAGAATCACAAAACTACACCATTTGAATTACATTTCACAAAACTACACTATTTTCAAAATACTTCACAAAACTACATCTAAACATTCAAAATTAAATTCAAATAAACTATACCCAAACAATCCTACCCCCTTAATACTATACCCTAAACACTAATTAGCGAACCCAAATAAAAAAATTTTAATTTTGGTAATTTTTTAAAGGTTAAATCAAGCTTTTAAAATTTTGAAAGGGTGTAAATATGTGAAAATATTAAATTAGGAGTAGTTTTGTGAAGAAGGGGTAGATTTGTGAATTCCTCTTAAAATAATAATTAACAAATAATAATCAACTATATCATAATTTTATATGGAGAAAAATTGTCATAATTTTATTGTGTTTTTATTCCACCGAAGCTTCTATATCAAATTTAAATTTATTTTGGGTTTTTTTTTTCTGTGGCCAACCATTTAGAAAATAGCACGCGTGAGCAGAAAATTCATTTTATTTATATTTTTGTGTTGAAATTATTAAAGATAATAGAGAATAATTTTTTGAGGATTTCACAAATCTACACATTTTCAACCCCTTCTTCACAAAACTTCTCCTAATTTAATATTTTCACATATTTACACCTTTCAAAATTTTAAAAGCTTGATTTAACCTTTAAAAATTACCAAAATTAAATTTTTTTCATTTGGGTTCGCTAATTAGTGTTTAAGGTATAGTATTAAAGGGGTATGATTGTTTGGGTAGAGTTTATTTGAATTTAATTTTGAGTGTTTAAGTGTAATTTTGTGAAGTATTTTGGAAATGGCGTAGTTTTGTGAAATGTAATTCAAATGGTGTAGTTTTGTGATTTTCCCAAAAAATTTTACAATACGACTTTTTATTCATTTTTATTTCAAACTATCAATAAACAACTACACTAATACGAATATTGTGTTGTCATTGACTTGACTTGGTTTTTAATTTTCAAAAATAAATAATTAACTAATTAACAAAAAAAATATATATATATATAATAAAGAATAAATGAGAACATTTTAAAAAAAAAAAAATGAAGAAAAGAGTTGAATTTTGAATTGTAGTATTGTTTTGTTTATAAGTTTAATAACTTAGACACAAATTCAAGCAACCGTTGATCAATTGTTTTACTATTATTTTTTCCACCAAAACTTAATAGATTAATTAAGTAAAGAAACTCAAATTAGTTGTGGTTGTGATGATTAGGGGTGGGCAAACGGTTTAATCGGGTTAATCGGGTCGGTTTATTCGGTTTTCCAAAATTTCGGTTTATTAAAATAGGTGCCGAATTGAACCGAATTGAATTTCGGTTCGGGTCGGTTCGGATATCGGTTTATTCGGGTCGGTTATCTACTTTTTTCTCAGTTCCGAAATAAAACCGAATTATTTTTATTTCGGTTATTTTGAACCGAATTGAACAAAAATATAATTAATGGGCTGAATTTAAACTTAATTTGTTAGCAAAGTAAAACCCAAATAACAATTACAGTAAACTCATTGCAAATTAAATTAAAGGCCCAAATCTATATTTAACTAGGGTTAATAATAGAGATTAACGGCGGCGGCGAAGTGGCTACAACGGCGGCGAGTTCAAAAGTGGCTACAACGGCGGCGAGTTCAAAAGTGGCTACAACGTTTCGTATGATATCAATAGTGTCAGACAAAGTTGAATATTAGTATATTACTATCAAGTATCAACTACAATAAAACATGAGAAATATCTATATCTTAGAACTATTTCACCAAATCGAGATATGTACGTAGATACTAACAAAATTGAAAACAAAAATAGTTAAAACTTTTACGGAATAACACTTTAGAGAATAAGAAAAAACGATGTATATATCTAGAAGATGAAGTTGCTTAGAGGAAAAGTAGAAACAGATTTAGATGGCCAAGAATAAAAGAAGAAGTGAAGAGTAGATCTAGGGTTTTTTAGTTTTATAGTGTGACTCCCTTAACCGGTTAACCGATCGGTTTACCTAGCCGAACCGAACCAAACCAAAAACCGAAATCCCAAAATAATTTCTCAGATCGGTTCAAGCTTCCTCAAATGATCGGTACCGATAACCGAATTTTTCGGTTCTCTCGGTTCGGTTCTATCGGGTTTCACCGATTGCCCAGCGCTAGTGATGATAAAATCATAGGTTACTGTGAACCAACAACATATGTTTTTATTTCTTGCATAATTGTAAATCCTTGTTTATACTTAGACATGATACTTCATAACTAAACTGTAGAATATAAATGTATAAGGACCTATTAGTAAATACTAAATACTTAGAATACCTAAATGTATCATGTATATATACTGTATAATATCAATGAATACAATCATTCGGTCATATCTCTATATGGTATCAGAGCTCTAGATCCCTAATTTTATTTTCAATTTTTTTTTTCTGGCCGCCTCTGCCCCATCTCTTCGTCCTCCTTTTTACATCTTTTTTTTTTTTTTGGTGACAAAACCATGTCTCAATCTCATTCCTCAAGTCATGACACCGTCCTTGTTCCCAACACAAACCTTCTCAACGTTAATATGAACAACGTTACCAAGCTCACTGCATCGAACTTCCTCATGTGGAGTCGTCAGGTAAACGCTCTCCTCGATGGCTACGATCTTGCTGGATTCATTGATGGTTCCTCAATCACGCCTCCACCTACAATAACAACAGAAGGCGTGGTCTCTACAAATAAAAAATATGTCTTGTGGAAGAGACAAGATAAGCTGATTTACAGCGCTTTACTTGGAGCTATTACAATCTCCATTCAACCTATCCTCTCAACGACCACGACCTCCGCTCAGATCTGGGAGACTCTCTCCTCAACGTATGCAAAGCCGTCTCGTGCACACATCAAGCAACTACGTCAGCAAATTAAAAACTGGACCAAAGGCACGATGTCCATTGATGCATACATCCAAGGTTACACCACTCGATTCGATCAACTCGCTCTCTTGGGCAAACCATACGAACTCGAAGACCATATTGAGCATATCCTTGAAGGGTTGCCTGAGGAGTACAAGCAGCTCGTTGATCAGATCGAAAGCAGAGACTCCACACCCTCGGTTACGGAGGTTCATGAGAAACTTCTCAACTACGAGGTAAAGCTTCAAGCTACTCCGACAACGCAGACAGTTGTTCCCATTACAGCTAACATCGCAAACTATCGTGGCTCCTCTTCCAATAATGGTCCCCGAAACAACTACCAAAGCTACAACCGCAACAACTATCACAACTCTCATCGTCCGAGCAACAATAGGAATGATCATACGTGGCAGCAGCAACAACAATTCACATCGCGTAATGACACGAACCGTGGCTACCAAGGCAAGTGTCAGCTATGTGGTGTTTATGGACATAGTGCTCGCCGTTGTTCTCAAATGCAATTGGTTGCTAATTCATCCAATTCTCGAACCCACTCTCCCGCACCAAACTCTTGGCAGCCACGTGCCAACATGGCGTCTGCATCCTCGTACAATCCTAATAACTGGATTCTCGATAGTGGAGCTACTCATCACCTCACCACCGATCTGAGCAACCTAGCTCTCCATCAACCGTACACAGGTGGCGAGGAGGTCACCATCGCTGACGGTTCAGGTCTCTCCATCTCGCATACTGGTTCAACATCACTTAAAACTCCCTCTCGCTCGTTTACTCTAAACGATATCCTTTATGTCCCTAACTTACATAAGAACCTTATCTCTGTTTATCGCTTGTGCAATTCTAATAACGTATATGTTGAATTCTTTCCTGCCTACTTTCAGGTGAAGGATCTCAGCACGGGGGTCCGATTACTTCAAGGCAGAACTAAAGATGAGTTGTACGAGTGGCATGTGACATCCCCAAACACCATCTCCCTTTTCGCCACTCCCACACCAAAAACTTCTATCTCCTTTTGGCATTCCCGTTTGGGACATCCCTCTTTAGCTATTTTACAAAATGTTGTCTCAAAGTTTTCTTTACCTTTATCATCTTCTTCACAAACACCATGTTCTCACTGTTTCATTAATAAAAGTCATAAACTCCCTTTTTATTTCAACACAATTGTTTCAACTCAGCCTCTCCAATACATCTACACGGATGTTTGGACTTCACCCACACTCTCTATTGATCAATTCAAATACATATACATGGTTCTATCCTCTCAAACAAAAGTCCCAAGTTAAACCAACCTTCATCACCTTCAAAGCCCTTGTCGAGAAACACTTTGATTCTAAAATCCGCAACTTGTATTCAGATAATGGTGGGGAGTTCATTGGACTTCGGCCGTTCTTGTCCTCTCATGGCATCTCTCACCTCACTTCTCCACCACACACACCAGAACATAATGGTATTGCTGAGCGCAAGCATCGACACATTGTAGAAACATGACTTACTCTTCTACATGAAGCTAAAATACCAACGACGTACTGGACGTACTCTTTCGCGGCTGCCGTATATCTCATCAACAGATTGCCCTCTCCGGTGATAAAGAATGAATCTCCGTATCAAAAGTTGTTTACCAGACCACCCAATTATTTGAAGTTGAGAATATTTGGATGCTTATGTTTTCCTTGGCTGAGACCCTATACGACGCATAAGCTTGAAAGTCGATCACTCCCATGTGTCTTCCTCGGATATTCCATTACGCAAAGTGCATATTTGTGCCTTCACCTTCAAACTGGCCGCATGTATACGTCTCGTCATGTTCGGTTCGTCGAATCCACCTTCCCATATGCTTCACAAGTTCTCGACAAGGTTCTGGTTGTTGATACAACTCCCCCACTCTTTTCTCCACCTACTCATGTTCCTATCTTCACACCTCCACTCGTACATCACTCGTCCACTCCACCCCCGAGCGATGATCCTCAATCACCAGTGTTGCCAGCAAACTCTGTTTCACAAGAACAGAATATTAATGGTGGTTCAGGAACTAATTCAACTAATACGATTACTAGTCCTGCGCAGGTACAAATGGAGACCTCCACGAGCTCACCCTCACCTTCTCTGAACCCACAAACCCAACACACCTCACCTCCTCTATCACCTAACCTACAGAACGTAACCACTATGCCCACACCACCACCACAAGCTTCACCACCACCAGTTACAAATGTTCACCCAATGCAAACACGAGCCAAAAATAACATCTCTAAACCAGTTAAAAAGCTCACCCTACTAGCTGCAACAAGCAACCCGAAACCATTAATTCCAACAACCCTTAGCCAGGCCATGCGAGATGAGAACTGGCGTCAGTCCATGTGTGACGAGTATAATGCTCAAATTCGCAACGGGACGTTTGAACTGGTTCCACCAACACCGGGCCAACACGTTATTAATACTATGTGGGTACACACTCTAAAATATTTACCTAATGGTGTCCTTGATAGGTACAAATCTCGCTGGGTTGCAAGAGGAAACAACCAAGAGTACGGCATTGACTATGCTGAGACGTTTAGTCCTGTTGTGAAGTCGATCACCATTAGACTGGTTCTTCAGCTAGCTGTCTCGCGTTCGTGGGGAATAAAACAACTTGATATTAACAATGCTTTCTTACAAGGCACTCTTACTGATGTTGTCTATGTTAGTCAGCCTCCTGGTTTCGTTGATCAAGATAGACCTCACCATGTATGTCGTCTAAAGAAAGCGTTATATGGTCTCAAACAAGCTCCGCGGGCGTGGTATCAAGAACTCAAAACTTACTTGTGCGCAATGGGTTGTCAAAACTCACTAGCAGACACTTCTGTTTTCATATATATTAATGGTCCTCATGTAATCTACATCTTGGTCTATGTTGATGATATTATAGTCACTGGCAGCAGTAGTGAGCTTCTCGACGAGTGCATACGAGTCCTTGCCGCACGTTTCTCGCTCAAAGAACCAACGGATCTCCGGTACTTTCTCGGTGTTGAAGCGACACGTACACATCATGGTCTTCACTTAATGCAACGAAAATACATTCAGGATCTCCTAACGAAGACAAACATGTTGGAGGCTAAAACGGTCTCTACTCCCATGGCTACCTCACCTAAACTCACGTTACTCTCCGGCACGGCTCTAGATGATCCACGTGACTACCGCATGATCGTAGGGAGTTTACAATATCTTGCTTTTACTCGTCCGGATATAGCCTATAGTGTTAACAGATTATCGCAATTCATGCACAAACCTACAGATGTGCATTGGCAAGCGGCTAAGAGAATCCTTCGCTACCTTGCTGGTACGCTATCACATGGGATTTTTCTTTCTTCGAAAGCTAAGCTGACATTACACGCTTTCTCTGACGCGGACTGGGCCGGTGATACTGATGATTTCGTCTCTACTAATGCTTACATTTTATACTTGGGAGCCACACCAATTGCCTGGTCCTCGAAGAAACAGAGTGGAGTCGCACGTTCGTCAACGGAGGCTGAATACAGATCAGTAGCTAACACTGCGTCAGAAATCAGTTGGGTTTGTTCTCTTTTAACCGAACTCGGCGTTACACTACCGTCCACTCCTGTAGTTTACTGTGACAATGTCGGCGCAACATACCTTAGTGCTAATCCGGTTTTTCATTCCAGGATGAAGCATTTAGCGTTGGATTTTCATTTTGTTAGGCAAAATGTTCAGTCGGGAGCGCTGCGCGTCACTCATGTCTCCACAAAAGATCAACTCGCTGATGCTCTTACAAAACCTCTCTCTCGGTTCCGATTTCATCAACTAATGAGCAAGATTGGAGTGATTCAACTCCCTCCATCTTGAGGGGTGTGTAGAATATAAATGTATAAGGACCTATTAGTAAATACTAAATACTTAGAATACCTAAATGTATCATGTATATATACTGTATAATATCAATGAATACAATCATTCGGTCATATCTCTATATAAACTATGTTATATAATTGGTAAGTTATCATAATAACAAAACTCTATAAAAATTGTAACTAAAACATTAAAAAAATTATAACTAAAATCAACTAAACATTGTTTGGTTCATCCTATTTTTTCATGTATAAATTTATGCGTGATACCTAGGGCACACAATTCTTTTTATGTGACGTGCAAAGATGGACATTAATTAAGCCAATTTTTCTGGTTTTACATAATATTTATTAAATCCAATAAATGAAGAAAATGTCAGCAAATCAGAATATTAAATATTAAGAAAGTACTTTATCAAAAAAAAAATATATATTAAGAAAGTTGTCATAAAAAAAATATATTAAGAAGCGAAATTACAAAACAACCCTTGGAGCTAATTTGATTTTGCCAGAAGTGTTATTTGAGGAAGAAGTGTTTTCTGCTCAATTGCTTAATTGTGGGATTAAACATCCTTAACAACCAGTTGGTGACTACCCAATTTTCTTCCTTGTAACATAAAAACAAATTATTTGACTAACAAGATTATTCCTTGTAACGAAAAATCAAATTCTTTAATATAACAATATGAAATAATAATCATATATGTCATGAGGAAAAGAAGTGTTCATATAAACAATACAAATATAAGAGTTTTGAGCTTTCTAATATATAGGTGTATTGATTGTCCCATGGGATCTATCGAGGCTGTGTAATAAATAATAGAAAAAGTAGGATTTTGAACAAAAAAAATATTTCTTCATAAAAGTATAGTTTTAAGATAAAAATGATGAAAATGAAATGAATAAGGTAGATGCGTCGGACGTATGGTTGGTGAAAGTGGCCAAAAAGACTTGGACGCGAAATTGCCTTATCGACGCTAAAGGAAGAGAAGCTAACGGCTTTGTGACCATATTAATTGAATATTTATTTTAATTTATATATTTTGGTATTTTATTAATTCGTTGAGTTTCTCTTTGTCGAAAATTGGAATAGCCGACACAAACCTTTCGATGAGAATCAATGTGTTAACACAATTGTTTATGTGTGTTTTTGATTAACGAGGTGGATTATTTGTTTGTTTTTTTAATTAACGTTATATTTGTCATAAAAAAATATTAACGTTATATAATGTAGAATTGGTAAACGGGCAGGTGGATATGGGGAAATAGACAAATTTGAGTGATCAAATATTTTAACTTCCTTTATTAGGTTAAAAAACGTGATTATCTAAAGCTAAAATATAATGAGTATTGAAATCAATAAATCAACATTAAAATATAGTTTAAGATGATGATTAATCGGTGATTGATTTATGATATAGTGCTAAAATGATGAAATGGAGAGTCAGAAACCAATTAATAGTTTTTTTTTTGTTTTTGAAGAAAAATAAAACTCTTTCCCAAGTGTATTTTAAAATCAACATATATACATATTATATGATGTTTTATCATTTGAATTGTTGCAACTATTCTCATCTTGTGACCAAAACTAAAGCATTATTTTTTATCAAGCTGTTAACAAAACTAGACCAAACTAAGAAACTTAAATCCAAGTTCAAAGTACATACATTAATAAAAACATAGATTAATAACTAACAAACTCATCATAAAGTAGAAGAAACATAGATTGTTTTTAGATATCGCGAAACTCTATTTTATTTTTTGTTTTCTTTAGTTTGAATCATAAATAGTTTCTCTAAGCATGGATTCATCTGAAGAATCTCCAAACTCTTGTTTATACATCTCTTCTATCATCGGCTTCCACAGCCGAACACGCGCATTTATAAACCAATTTGATACCTTAAACACCACCAACAAAACCCACACAAAAATAAAATCTCAAAAATCATAATCTTTAATCATATAACAAACTTTTCAAGATAATGTAAAATTTAGATTCAAAGAAAGTTACTTGGTTCTTGGAAAGACTGGTTTGAGATGCTAACATCAACTTCTCCTCATCATTAGGATAACTATTTATTCATTACAATAACCAAAAACGTTACCATATACAAATATAAACTTCTATAAATTAATATTCAATAGATTAATATATTAATAACCACGGTAAACTATAATAATGTTATAATCAAATATTGTAGTTCCAAAGTTATTAATTTATAAAAGTTTTACTGATTCTCTGTTGTTAAGTAACTTGAGAAGCAAGAAAAACTCACGGATGCAAGAAATGTTGAAAAAGCCAAGCCCTAAGAATCGCGACCGATGTTTCGGGCAAGCCTCTTATAGGTTTCCAAGCATGTCTTTGTGGTCCTTGTACTAAACCTAGACGTTGAAGCGACAATGAGGATGATGAAGTGTTGTTGTTGTTGTTAATGTTACCATCAAACAAGCTTAGTTGTGACAAGCCAGAGCTAATGATCTTATTAGGAACAGTATTAACATCTTGTGATGAGATTATGAAACTTTTACGAAGATAGTTTATTTGAGAGATTATAGATTCTTGAAGTGAACCGAAATGTCTTGTCATGGCTTGAAGAGCTAAACCGGTGTATGCTTTTGATGATCCTTGTCCTACTATTTCTTCAAATGATGAAATTACTTGTTCTAATTGATTGTAGTATTTGTCGAATGTTTCTTCTACCTGTTTGATAACCGGGAGAGAGTAAACCGGTTTTTGAACCGGAAATGAATAAAAAGTACTAAGGGGAAGATTATAATGGGATAATTAGGCAAAAGTATTAAATTAGTAAAGGGTATAATTTCTCAAAAATATCATTTTATTTTTATTTTTTTGGTCGATTGTATCATTACAAGTTTTTGTCTTTTAGGAATATACTAAAGAGTATTTTACCCAAAAAATACCATAAAATTTAACATAGTTTAAAAATCTTCAATATTGAGAAAATAAAAATATTTTGTTTTGGTTTCACTTTTCAGGGTTTTATGATTAGTTTTTAGAGTTTAAGTTAAAAGTTTTGAGTTTATAATATAATTTGTAGAAAATTATGGTAAATTTTAAGATTATTACAAATTGTGATATAAAACTTAAAGCGTATATATATAGTTACTGACCTGTTGTAACAAATTAAGAAGCTTAGTGATTTTGATATGAAGCTCATGATTTTCAGGCAAAGACTTGAAACCTAAGTTACATAGTTCGGTTTTGATCTCAGATGATAAGCCAAAGCCAGATCTTCTTCTTCCTCGAAACATTTGGTTGATAAGAATGTCATTGCAAAGCTCAACTTCTCTACCACCAATGTCGATAACTTCTTCTACAAGGCACCTCACTGCCTTTAGGTATCTTGAATCCAACGAAGTGCTTGTGTGAGAAGAAAACTCTTCCATCTTCTTCAACTTAGTTTGGAGAAAATTTAATTTAAAAAGAAAGTTTTGTGAGCACTTTTATCTTTACTATGTTCCTCTACACACATCACATTTTATATAAGTTATAAACCAATAACCAATATTTACATTATTCATACTCTATAAATAAATAGGTATATAGTTTTCTCAGAAAAGTTAGTTGACTTGCAGCGAATTTATGTTTTGACTTTTGAACCTAATATATATAGGAATTCACAAAATTACACCATTTCAACCCCTTTTTCACAACACTATACCTAATTTAATTTTTTCACATATTTACACCCGTTCAAAATTTTAAAAGTTTGATTTATCCTTTTAAAAATTACCAAAATTAAAAATTTTTCATTTGGGTTCGCTAATTAGTGTTTATGGTATAGTATTAAGGGGGTAAGATTGTGTATGTATAATTTATTTGAATTTAATTTTGAGTGTTTAGGTGTAGTTTTGTGAAGTATTTTGGAAATTGTGTAGTTTTGTAAAATGTAATTCAAATGGTGTAGTTTTGTGATTCTCCCTATATATATATATATATAACACTAGCTACTAGTCTATCAAAAGAGTACTATAAAAATTATAATGAAAAATAAATGAAGTTAATTAAGAATTTCATTATGTTTTCTTTTGATAAATTTCTTATTAAGCAACATTATATTTTCGATATACACTATTACTCACAAAAAAAAGAAAAAGAACTTGTTTATGTATTTTGTGTTGTTTGCATTATTCAGTTAAATAAAATTTTAACATTAGACAACAATATTCGAGGTAATCAATGGTCAAAGCTGGTTTATAGCCAATTAATTGTGTTAAGAAAAGCAATCAAGATTTTTGAAATCATGAAGCAGCTAGAGAGTAAGAGCCCAGCAGCAAAAGCACTATGAATAGTTTACCTATACCTATATTCCTACTAATACTAATTAGTATTATTAAATTTTAGGAAATAAATGAAAAAACATTTAATCAACACCAATCCAAGAAACTTTCCTTTTTGTATATATCCTTGTCAAAAGAAAGAAGAAGAGAAGAGGAATTTTTAAATATTGGTTATAACTTATATTGGTCCATCCTCCGAGCACCAAAGAAACAATAGGCTTACTTTTTTGCATAAATACTTCTTATTATCTTACACTGTATCAGTACTCTCGATGCCTTTTTTGAGCTTATAACTTTGTTGGGAATTTCAAAAACCAAAAAGAGAAAAAAGACATACACATGCAAACAACAAGTATTAATTAATTTACTATATTCTTTTTTTTTAAATAAGCAAATTAGTATCTACATATATTTTTAGGGACCTTTTTAAAAATGTATAATATATCACGCAATTTTTATACAACTATATACCACGTAAATTATGTGGCCTATTTAATTTTTAAATCCATACGCAAATTGAGATATATATGAGCTTTTAGGTTTACTATTATAACATGCAAATTAAAAATAAACTCCAAAATTCTCGAAAAACCAAAGATTAGAGAAATACAAAGCCTCTAAATATGGACCTTAAATCATTTTATTTTATTATATATATATATATGTATTCTTTATTGGAGTTTCAAAGATTTTGGCTGCTTATCAAAACCAAGGCACATAAAAACTTTAAGAATAGTAAAGTGTATATATTCGTTGATAGAAGCTGCAAAATAAGACAACTCGTAGATGTTGAGGCAAGACACTGCCAAATATCTTAAAGACAATACTTTGACTTCTTAATTATTCTTGAAGTTTTATACATGTGACCTATCCCTAGCTTCTCAATTTAATTTTTCAATTTTTTTATATTATAAGGTTATAAAACATTATTCATATATAATGTTGCCCAAACCGTAATGATCATGTTGTTTTCAGCGGCAATAATGGTAACGGTAACTATAATGGTGAAATTACGTTTATACCCTTGAACACATCAAATAGCTAATCTTATTTTTTTAGAAACAAAAGTAAAATAAAAGTTCAATAGAATTGGTTACGGAAGTGATAGAGGCCGTAATTACATAACAAACATGATAGTAACTGTTGTATATAAACGTTATGTATGGCGTTTTCTGGCATTTTATTGTTTACTTTTGTATGATTTGTAGTATTGATTCATGAACATAACCTACTATATATATTTATTTAGTTAAATGTACATGTGGCAATTTTTCTTTCGTTTATATGTCAATTTCTTAAAATTATAATGTATACTTGTTTTTGGACATAAATATAATGACTCACATCCAATCTAAAACTAATTTATTTGATTTATGCATATCTTGTCCTAACTATATTCCTATTATTTCACACACATATATATATATATATATATATCCATTTAACTCTTTTTAATAACAAAAGATTCATCAATAAACATTTGGCTCATGCTCGCGCGCCCACAATTCATCTTGCTTAATTTCCGAGTCAAAGATTTGTTCAATAGAGGTAATTATTAATCTTGATAATGCATACATTACCCTCCGATATTCCCGAGTATAACCATATGGTTCCCAAAACAATTGAATATTGTGAAAGGGTTATTAATTTATGCCACTGTCAAAGGATATGGCATTTGCAATCCATGGTTAAGACATATTGGATGGTTTGATTTTAAGCCATTATTATCTCCTCAAGTAAATGGGATGGGATACGACAATAGTATAACCGAAAAACATTACAAGATCTTAGGAGCCGGTTTTAATTATCCGGTCGTGAAAGGTTATATTACCGAGTATGGATCAAATGCATGGAAATCTTACATATTTAAAGGCGATAATTGGAATATAGCTTCGTATAATTTTAGTGTATCTTTGAATGGGACTTTGTATTGGCCGGCTTCTAATCACGAGTCGTGTAAGCATTTTGTTCAAAGTTTTGAATTTTCTAAGGAGAGTTTCAAACCATATTGTTTCTTACCTGCTAAAAATGATCCATACAATGATAGAGCTCTTGCGATTTTTAGGGGAGATCGGTTTTCGATTTTAGAACAAGATTTGTAATACAAATGATATAGAAATTTGGGTGACAAAGAATAAAATCAAAAATGAGGATGGAGAAAACGTGGAGTGGGTCAAGTTCATGAATGTCTTAGTCCCTACATGTTGGGGTTTATAGGAACTGGCGGCTATCCGCCAAGTTACTTCATCGACGAAGAAAACTCGAAGTCTCGTATTGTGTTGCTCTAATGAGGAGGATGACACTTGCATTTATATCGCAAAGGGATATGCTACATTTCATGAAATTAAAATAGATGGTAATTGAAACATTGATAGATTTGAACTCAGTAATTTATGGTCTCATTATGGTTGGTTAAGTGGGGCTTGTCACTTTAAGGGGACTTTGTGACAATATAATAGATTGGTAAATATAATTTCTTTTGTTCATTTAGTTAAGTAAATATAATTTTCTACCAAAGAAAATTAAGAGAGCATATAATAGAGAGGCTTTTATTTATATGTGAAATGTAAAAGATGGTAATAACATAATTGATGATATGATATCCTTAGAACCCAGACAATTTCTAGATTCTATAAGTAGAAATTAAGTGTAATTTATATAATAATAATAATAATTATTTGGTTTAATTAGTTGGCCATCTTATAGTATTTCGCCATATATATCTTTTTTATATTATATGGTTTTTAAAATGTTACGGTGCGAATGTTGCTCCGATGGAGATAAGGCTATTATTCCCAAAACGTCCGTATAATCCGACGAGTCTTTTTCCACGAGCACCCGTCATGCTGAATTTTATCTCGTCAAAATCCTTCGTGGCGACGCCAAAAGTATGACGAACGCCACGGGACGTAACAAAGAACAAAGAACTTATATAGCCACACGGTATTCTCAATGTGCCTGGAACGTAAGTTCCTCCAACTTCCTTTATATAGCCGCTTTGACGCGTACCAAGTGGCCCAAACTATATTTCAGATAAATTATTAAACCAATATTAATAACAAAAACCAAACTACACTACAATTTTTAGGCAGTAGATATATATTGGTAATTCTTATGAATACCACTATAAAAAAGTTTTTTTTAACATAATTAGTATAGATTTTCGAAAATTTTATAAATACCATTAAAAAGTTTTTTCTCATAAATACCACAAATCTTAAAATTTTCAAAATTACACCCAAAACCTTCCAAAAACTATACCCTAGACGTTCAAAAATATACACTAAACACTATATAGCGAATCCAAATGAAAAAATTTAAAATCTAAAAGTGTTAAAACTCGTTTTATGTATTTGTGGTATTTTTGTAAACTACTACTTTTTGATGATATTTTTGTCATAAAAAAAAACTTAATGGTATTTTTGTTATTAAAAACTTTGTAATAGTATTTTCAATACAAAAACTTATTTTGATGGTATTCTAAAGAATTTCTATATATATATAAGGGTCAACATATTTTTATAACTAAACTAATGTAGTGTAATTTTTTAAAGAGTAACATTATAAATTTGTTAACATCCTTCAAGTTGACCCCATATATTCCATATATTTTTGTTTTAAAATTTTGAGAAAAAACGATTAGAGTTTATCGACCATTAATTACCACTGCAAATATCATTTTGTATATTTAAACAATTTCCCTATTAGTAAAAAATTAATGTACCTAAAACTATAATCTATATCTCTTTAGTGGTAGTTATGTTCTAACATGTTTCTTCTCACATTATAACATCTAACTTCTTCTTTTTGTCATGATTAATGTATGTATAGAAAATATTTTGACCCCCAATGAGTTACATTATATATAATAAATATATATAAATGTACGTGGATTATGTTATGTATATCTCATTATATATTACCACTACGACTCCTCGAGGTGCTTCTCCATGAACGACCCTAAGAGGGTGTCCATGATGATCATATTCGACCTCTAAGGACACGATACGGCCTGCCTCGAGCCCGACGGTCACTTTCTCCACGCCATCATGTACATCATCAAAGGGAATCCCTCCTAGTCTACTTCCTTTAGGTCCAAGTCTCTGTTGATGAGCCATTGTTATTATATTATATGATTATTTAAACTTTAATTAAGTTGAGAGATATTGAGAGAGATGTGTATATGCATATGGAGAGATAATTTATACACAAAACCTTATTTGATGTGAACATTTTGTTTCAACATTGTAGCTAGTACCTATTTTGAGTATTTTCATTCCTCAAGACTTCATGCATACTACGTACTCTAATTAGTATTATCATCGCCCATTGTAATTAATGCAATTCGAATATTATGTTTAGTCTAACCAACATTTATAATTTATTTTACCTAATGAAACTATTTTGTTGCAAATGGTTCTTGTTTAATTTAGTAATATAATGAGTTTTTGTTTCATGGACTTGATCGATAGTGCTTATTTGTTATGAAGTAGAAATGTAGAATCAAGGATGATTCCTTTAAAAAATTTGATTAACATATGAAAATATTGGTAATTTTACAACAATTTTTTATTATTATCTCTTAGAATCTATCCAAGTACACATCTATAAAATATTTCACTACACACGCATTTACATTAAGTCATTAGCCAAAATTAGGAATCACGCAATTTGAGTATTTTCATCCCTCAAGAATTTCATGCTTGATGCGTACTCTAATTAGTATTATAACCATTATAATTAATGCAATCGAATATTATATTATATAGTCACTACACATTTACATTAAAGTCATTAACCAAAATTAGTAACCACACACAATTTAGTTAACTATTTCCCTCGCAAAGCAATTAACCAGCTAAGACTTTAACAAAGATATCCATTTACAGTTAAGCTCTCGTAATTTTTAAAGATAAATTAAAATAGCTTAATGGGAGCAGGTGAATGTTGTTTAAAATTTAATTCATTTTATACATACATGACGAAGAAGTCAAGCTTTCATGCGTAGCTATTCTAGTCAATATCCAACTTCAAATTTATAATGAAATGCATCCAGCTAATTAATAAGCAATATTATCTCCAATCAATTTTTTTAAAAAATTTAGTCCATAACCCAAAACTTTCACATAATTCAATATCGTACGTGAACGTATAGTCCATATGTAACCTAGACTTGTTTCTAATAGTAGCACAACTTCAACAAACTAGATGTTGCAACAAAATTTATTTAAAAACCACATAGTCTTTTAGTTAATATACTATAAAAATCATTAATGTGAAATATTCTAAAAATATATCATTTAGACGAATCTCGAATCATAAAGATGGTACGACTTATCGACGCATATTCGAATGTTATATGGCCAATATGGTAAATGTGCAATAACCAAAATTAGAAACTCTGAAACAAATAGTTTCTACTTCCGGACAAAGTAGTTAACAAAAGCTATCTCATTCCTCAATTTAAGCTCTCATAATTCATAAAGACAATATATTAACTAGAGAATGAATGTGTGGAGTTTGTTCAAAACATTACTCATTTTATACATGTCCAAGAAAGTCAAGCTTTCATGCACATCTATTCTAGTCAATATATACAAAAATAAAAGCCTACCTAACACAACTATTCAAAAATGTCCCTCTACAAATAAAAGGTTTTAAATTAACACGTAAATTAAAGCATGAGAAAGGCCTAGTGTTTGAAGCCCAACGTGATTCTAGTAATAATTTGCGAAATTTAATCATAGACACACTTTTCAATCTTATATTATTCTATGAGACATTTTTTTTGCCAAAACACGCTTTCAATGAATTAAAAGTCAAAAACACCCCTAAGTTATATTATGTTTTAATCGCTTAAATTTTTTATTTCTTAAATTTTATTTTTATTTTTTTCCTAAACATTTGCTGCTATTTTGGAGTTCGAAAGTAGTCAAATGGTATTGATATTTGATATTCATTACTTCTTTACACGTATACATCTTTTCTAACTTTTGCGTATATTTACTCATTTTCAGTTTGTGGTACACAAGTACTGGTACATTCACACGAAAAAATCTACATAAATATTATTCATAATTATTGGTATATAAATAGTGGTACATATATAGTGAAACAAAAAACACACCATATATGTACATAAGTAACAATGGTTAATAAGTGTTACACCTACACTTAGCACATATAAGTCAAACAAACACCATTAGGCTATAACAATTTATAAACTGCTGATAAAACCTCTCAAATTTCACAATTTTTGAGACTTACAAAAAAAGGAATGCCTAAAATATGGCAATAGAGCTAACAAATTGATAAAACAAACTTTTCATATTGGTGCATCCACATTAACGCAGTGGTACATAAATGATTATATAAAAATAATGGTACAACAAGCAGAACATTTATGTACATTATTACTAATACATGAAAATTGTTACAATAATACTAAACACGTACAAAGTCTAAAAAACAATGTTTATGTGGTACAAAGAAAAACATCCACATAGGTTCCAAATCAAGTTTTTCATGGTCCACAAATCCCAATCCACGATTAACACCGAAATTAGAATTATTACACTCATTCACAACAAATTAACGTAAGGGTATATTGTCAAAAAATATAAACTTATGAAGGAAAATGTCTCAATTCCAAAAAGTGCCTCAAATTGATACGTAACTTCAAAAAGTGTTCCATTGTGAAATTTACTCTAATAATTTATACCATGTTATATTTTTGTTACAAAATCATTTCTTGGTCACATTTTTCAGTTATTTTACTTGCAATTTATTTTTTGGTAACACATTAATATTTCTTGGTCAATTTTTGAACACATCTCTCTCTCTCTGTATTTAGTTCAAATGGAACATCATGAGACAGTGATCAATAATAATAATAATAGAGACAATAAATGCAAAATATTATAACATTCTATTGATGATAGAAGAAAATAAAACCCACAAAGAAATGTAACAAAAAGTGGTACTAATATATCAGCCAAATATTACATAAAAGATAAGTCTTAATCCCAAGCTCCCACATAGTCTTCATCTTCACCACCATCCTCATGAACAATGATGTCTCATCCACTTTTTTTTTTCTCCCTCAAAAACCTTTCTTTAGCTAATTAATATTAATAATAATAAAAACTATAAAAAAGCAAACACACAAAGAGTCATAAAACACAACGGCACACCATTAATTTGCCTATTTTTTTAATTTGGGTAATGGCACATTTTGTAATTATTATCTCAAGAAAAGAGAACTTAAAAGTGGTCAAACATTGTCCGTCGACTGATGAAGCAGTGGAGTTGTAATGGACGGCTTGATTGAGCCACGAGATGCAGGTGCACGCTCGTTACCGTGTTCCGCGGAGGACTGGATCGCTGCCTTCTCAAGCGCTGCGAATTTTCTCTCTTCGCTCTTACCGTACAAAACAAAGTAAAGTCCCGTTATGATCAAAACAGCTCCGAAAATCCTGCCATTTAAAATCCGCCACGTGGCACAAATCATTCTTTTAGCGCCTTAAATTTAATTAAGAATTGATGTAAATGCACTAAGATCTTATTTTAATTTAATTTTACATACCCTCCTAGATAAAACTCTTCTCCTAACGCAATCGAAGCCATAATCGCAACGACTAGAGTCTGAACAGGTTGATAAACCGCAACGAAAACTGGACCTCCTCTGTCGATACACCAAATCTGAACCGCAAACGCGATTCCAGACGCAACTATTCCCTATAAATTATAACACAAAGTTAGGACTAAATTGATCAATTTAAAACAATAAGGACTAAAACCGAAATATTTAATAAATCTAGAGTAAAAATTAGGACCAACACTAGCTATTTACTAAATATTGACAGTGTTTTTAGTTACTTGATACATAAGGACTAAATTGATACATAAGGACTAAATTGATCGATTTAAAACAATAGGACCAGAACCGAAATATTAATAAATATAGAGTGAAAAATAGGACAAACACTACTATTTACTAAATATTGATAGTATTTTTAATTACTTGAGACATAAGGACAAAATTGATACATAGGAAATAAATTGACGTATAAGGACTAAATTGATCAATTTGAAAACAATAGGATCAAAACCAAAATATTAATAAATTTAGAGTAAAAAAAAAACTAACCGCATAGAGGATGGTGAAAAGTTCCCAACCAGAGTGAAAAACCCAAGCTTGAGAATCTCTTTCGCAAAAAGCAGCAATTATCAAGAACTGAATAATCCCAAAGAAACACGTGTAAGAAGTAACCGAGAGCCTAGCCGGGTAAGATTTGAGAACCGGTGCTTGAAACACGAGCCAACCAGACCAAGAAAGACAGTGACCTATCAAGTAGATACAACCTAGTGTCCAGTTTTTAGGCGCGGCGTCTCCGAGCGGTGCTATGACGGCGGAGTTTGTGGTTAAGAGGTGGTTGTGGAGGTGGCTTGTCGGTGTATAGATCGTTGGACCTTTATAGAGAGTTATTACAGAAGCTCCGGCTACACAAAGAGCTGTTCCTAAGACTTTGGAGATACCATCTCTTCTGTTTATTCTTACTTTCTCAATCCTGTTATTTATTTTATTACATGCATAAACATAAAACACCATGTGTTACAATATATTAATTATCTTCACGTTAATTTTGTAGTTATTTTGGTTATTAGTTACAATAACTAGGAAGTTATATGACATTATAATGGAAATGGCACTTATTGTTATCTACGTAAAATGTTATTATCCACTTACTATGGTAGGGTTTATTTTACGTTGAAAAGTCAAAGGAACATTATTAAAGTGGTTCGTTATAATATTATACTAGCTGGCCATGTTTATTTTATTTTTATTGTGTTGAAAATAATTTAAGACAGGAGAAATATATTAAGAAGAAGAGATGTATATGGATCGAGACCTGAGAAGAGCAGCCATGAGGAAAGTAATGGCCGGAACAGAGTTTTGCATGGAGGAAGCAAATGTTGGTGACGTGTTGTCTAATCCCAACAAATAAAACCCTTGGTTCGCTGTTATTCTGTCATGTAATAATTTAATTAATCAGCAAAATAATTAGTTAAAATTAATTTATTACTAAAAGAATACAAAGGTGAATACATAATTTATGTGTCTAAATAGTTATATACCCAATGAGAGCCAAAAAGAAGAATTGGATGAGAAAATTGAGAGTAATAGCTGGTCTCTCCTTCCTAGTTAAATACATACAAAATATATATATATATAGTAAATTATTAGTAACTATATTACTATATATAGAAACATAGGGTTTTGTAATATAAAAGGAAAGGTTAATTACTTTTCTAGGAAGTAAGCGAAGGGAAGGAGAAGTAACAAAGCAATGATGTTACGATAAACAGGGAAGACAAGTTTGCTTATGCCCATGTTAAGAGCAGCTCTAGATACAACGTGGAACCCTGCGTAACCGAACTGTAACGTTAGCATAGCTATGTGAAGCTGTAGCTTCTCTGGAACTCCCCATAAGGTTCTTCTATTATCGGTGTTATCAGCCATTTAACACACGAGCCCTTTTGGATTGGTCTTAATGTGTTGTGTTGTGTTTGTGTGTTTTTGTTGAGGAGAAAGGAGTGAAATTGTGGAGATATAAATATAGTTAGATAGCCATCTCATTCCTCTCTTTGGCTTGTGGGAACCACCACATTTTGTAGAAAAATTGAAATATTGTATATCTTTATTAAATGTGTATATTTTTATAGAACTTATAACGAAGTGAAAGTATTGAAAAAATGGAGTTAGGGAAGTTAATTAATTATTTGTTTATGTTTTATATAAGTAAATTTTGTTATTAATAAACTATATATGGAAATTTTTTAGGCATTCACTCCTTGATTATATATGATTTTGAGTTGGCAAGACTATTTTAATGTTTAGCTATTTGTTATGGCATGATCAAATAGGTAGTTATATGTAATCTTCTAATTAATTACTAATACATCAAAATGTTATTTACACATTAAATCAAATTAACTCTTTGCATTCATGGTTAGAGATTATGACATATATATTGAGCCAAATATTCTTATAACTAATAACCAAAACATTCTGACTAATTTTATAACCAAGAGAATGGAGATTAGATAAAGAAAAACTAATTAAGTGAATGAAGTTTCAACTGTATAATAGTGTTTTACAAAATAAAGAAGAGTGAGCTTAAAAAATGTGTAAAGGGCAAAGGCTGTCTCCCACATTCTTTTATTTTATTTTTCTCTATGCATGTTTTAGCTGACATGACAACCCTCACGCCACTACTCATTAACGCAACCATCATTGTTATTCTTAATTTTTATGTATCTAAAATCTTTTTTAAACTGAAAAAATAAAAAAAAGTATAAAATTAAATAGAAAAAGCACATTTGTTTATTACTATGTTCCCTTAACATGCACTCACTATTAGACATTGTAATGGTTTTAGTTTGTCCTTTGCCTTTCATTTATAAATGGCAGAATGACATTGCTACTAATTATTACTTTGTACAGTGATCACCAGGTGAATAACAAATCTTATAGTACTATATGTACTAATTAAACTTTCTTTCTTAATATTCTTTATTTACTTATTTTGTAAATTATATTAAATTTTCATGTTAAATAATTAATTTGGTGGGGTCGAGACCCACGCGCACTCGCGAACCATGAGACCCACAATACCTCTAATATCGTAGGCACACCCACACGCACAATATTTATGTACACGCTTACACACCAATACAATTATCTGTATTTGTCTTCAATTATTTTAGTTGTATTTTCCTATGCTCCATAATCAATACATGTGTTTCTTTAGTTCTAATTTAATTCAATACTCAAAATATATTTGTATTCTTATAAAATAAATCATCGAAAAATTTATAGTTGATTTGTATGCTTTCATTTTTCTCCTTCTCTTTGTTTTGTTTTTTTGGAAAAGATGAGACTTATTTGGTAAAATGTCATTTTAAGCATGTGCATTTCCACGTGAAAACAAAGGGAAAATGCTTTTTTATTATTATTATACGTATAAATCACGACAATTTTTTTTACTGTATTATTAAACATATATTACATTAACTATATGTAATAGTACCTAAAAATATTGTCAATAAATAAGTAAAATCATATTTTCCATCCGTGTAAAAACATTATTAATGCACAAAATTTAAATAATATCCTAGTTTTTTTTAATTAATAGAGAGAGTACTATTAATGTTTATTTACTAATTAGGATTATATTTGTGATGAAAATGGTCGTACAAGTGGCACACGTATGCTCAACCGTATTCATAATGATATTTGTCGCGAGAAAATCTTTTCATTAAATATGCTGAAACTTCCAAAATCATAAAACAAGTCATGTAAATAGATTAATTGTATTATTGTATTTTTATAAACCGATATAGAAATATTTGGAAAATTTACAAATATCTTTGTTATTTACATTATTAATTATTTTATTATTTGGATAACTACCTTTTATTGTTGTGGAATATTCTAAGGTTTTATATTTTATTATAAATAGGGTTGTTATATCTTTCGTTTTATGGTAGTCGTTTTATTGATATTAATTTTGATTAATAACTATTTTATCAAGAGTTCTTCGAAACAGCGTGAAGAATATTCACAAACCCTAACAAGATAGCAATACCACAGAGAAGGGTATTTTCAACTCTTATGTTCTAACGAGATTCCCTCGTTAGATCTAATTTATCCTTAAATCGCTTCCGCTGCATCATAAACGAACATGCCTTTGAATATTTTAACTATTTATTCCGCTTTTCATATGAAAAAACTATTTATTCCTCTTTGACGCCATGCTAATTAACTATCAGATATTAATTCTTCATATTATCGTATGATTAAAACTGGAAACGAAATTGAGAATTGTTTTTTCATATATATATATATATATTGGTATTCACAAGGAAATCACTAGATTTAATAGTATTTCATTATGAAAGGGTATGGAAACATACCAAATCCAGCACCAATAATATTTAGTTTTTAAGTTATATTTATAAGGCATACCGCATATGATAATATACATCTATAACTTAGCTTCTTCTTTTTGATAAAAGAATAGCTTAGCTTCATGAATGTTTGTATCATTCTCAAATGACGTTTTCTTATAGTTTTCTCATTTCATTAACACCCATTTCATTGTAAAGGGAGTATTATTGACGGTAAAGACTAAAGGTTCACTATAATTTGCCCAAATTCCGGAACTAGTGCTTAGTTACAAAGTATTTACTTAAATATACAATTAATTAGTATTTTCCCCCTTTGTGAGAAAAGATAAACCCTTGTTTAGCTTAGAAAGAAGAAAACAAATCCCTATTTAGATTGAAAAGAAGAGATTAAAATAAACCCTAGCTATTACATAAAGTTTAAACCTTTTTTTTTTTTTGGTCAAGTTTAAACTTTATTTTGTAAGTCTATCACTCTAAAGGGTTAATAAGTGAAGAAACGGGTCGGGTATAAGGACCCATCAAGAAAAGTAAAGATAGTGAGAAGACGAAATTATGAAGAAGATCAAGAAGAAGAGGTAGACCAATCTTAGTTGTGTTATTTAATTGCTTTGTCTCCTTTTTTCCTCACTTTATTTCATTTCTTTTTATATCATCTCTCCTTGCCCACGAGCGAATCTTCTTGTCTCCAAAATCTCTCTCTCTCTCTCTCTCTTTTAAATTAACTTTTAACCTAAATTTGTATATCAAATAATTTAATTTCTTTTAAAGATATAGTTAACCTAAATTTATAGATAAAATCATGTTATATCTTTTACAATAAACTAAACAATATGTTAATCATTTACGACAATTCTTGTTATAAGTCACATAATAGTAAGGGTTTGATAATTTATATAAACATTTTAACCAAAAATATGTTTGTCCGAAGAAGGTAGACATAGTTATGCAACAATGGATTACATTTAATGTACGTGTCTACCTCGAAATATGTAATGGTGTACATGCAATTCAATGGTGTTTATGTATAATGCATGTGGATACTGATAAAATGATAACGAAGGAGTGGTGACCTATTATTGACATGGTGGTTGAATGGTAAAGAAAATTTTGTATAAATATATTATAAGCTAAAGTTATTAGAGCAAATTCAATGATGTTTCTTAACGGGATCTTAGCATGTGGAGCCCACCTAAATAGTTAAGATCTGGATCTTATATTTCTTATTTAAGATCTGAATCTTGACTATTCATGCATACGTGGCGGCCCATGATTGATCCGTTTTTATGTTTTTTTTTTATTTTGTTTTAAATCAACTGTTCATGGATCCACTGAATAGTTAAGAAATTTTGTGGGTTTCTCTGTTGGAGATGGTCTTAGAACTAATTTCATAACATTCGAAGAATACTTAATACAATTTAATATTTTAATCAATAGAAAAGTATTCATTTGATGATTTGATTGGTATTTGATAGAGGGTCGTTATAGATTCGTTTATGAATTGTGATGATAAGTGGATGTCACTAAGGAGATACCTTGACGTGTGACTACACTAATTAAGGACGAGACAAGTGTATGACCCTCCAACATATAATTATTATAAATTTATAAGACTAACACCACTTTACCCACTAACAATATTTCACTACAAGTCTACAAATAATTTTTAGCCTGGTAACGTTAGACTAATTAATCCCGAGTTCGAAGTTACATGGAAACAAATTAATACTTGAAACCGCCCCCCCCCCCCCCCCCCCCCAAAAAAAAGGGTTATTACATGAGCTAATATATTTGAGTTTTTGGGACCTGTTATTACTTATTATAGATTCACATGATTTTACGTTAATAAAGCCTATATTTTGTCTTGCAACGACACACATGAGGCCAAAAAAATTCTACTCACATTTTTTTAGTTACTAATGATTACTCAGAAACATGCTCCATTACATTAGTAAATCCAGTAATACTTATTACATTATTTACAAAAAAATGTTTTTTTAAGTTTTTTCCTTGTTAGGCGATTAGGTGTTTGTGCAACTATTTTGTGGGTTGGCTTTTTGCATGCGAGGTTTTTCTCAATGTCCAAACATATACTGACTTTTATTATTGTTTTTGTTTTTATTCACCTAGATTGCTATTGTTTGGCATGCATGCAAAAAAAATAATTATGGGAAAATCTAGTATTATATTTGACAAGAAAATTGGTGGAATTACTTATTAGTTATTAGTGATATTCCGACATGATTAAAACTACTGATATAATTGTCATAATTAAATTTCTTTAGTCTTCTCTATAACACAAATTTTTCCACCAATGGATATCATTTTCTACCTTAAACATGATCATTTTTATCTCTTTCCTTTATTAAGTCACGCTTTTGTACTACATATTTTGTTGACCACTAAGTTACCTTAATTAATTATGTTCTTATACTATTTATTTAAAACCAAATATTTGTTAATTTTTTATAATTAATTAAGGTCTAATATGTTTTAGTTCAAGTAAGATTTACAACTTCTTTTGACATATCTCTATTGTTACCCTCATTCACATCAATGACTTGGTAAAAAAAAAAGAGAATCTTTTCAACATTTGTAATCACAAGCTCCATTAAGAAAAGGAAATAAAAAGATTTTGCTAACAATTAAAGTATCAATGATAATTCCTTCAATTTGCATGCTTTATTCACATTTCACTGTTTTCATCCCATAAATGTAATTATACAATATCAGCCTACAAATAGACACGCCAATGAAAATTTATAAAAATGATTAGAAGTGTAATTTTTCTGTGAAAGTATTGAGTTTATTTCTTTTACAACTATTTTATGATTAAATCGCATTTTGAAACAAGTTTATGTTAAAAAAACACCACTTGCCTATTTTATGAGTATATATGTCCAAAATTTAAAATCCTAAACATTTAGTTATTCCGTATCAACTAAAAAAATGATTTTGAGTTATTCAAACTCAAGTGATATAAAATTTGAAAATAAAAGTAGAGAGATTAAAGATATATAAACACTATTAGTGTGTCTGCCACAAACAAAAAGTGGGGAAGTATATTAACCATTTATATAGTTGTCTCTATCATTAATGTTCATCTTGTTATTCTAACGCCTCAAGTGTCACAACTTGGAATCTTCACAAGAAAATCAAGAATTTTGTTTATGTTTGATTGAAAAAAATTAAATACGAAGTTTTAAGGTCGTTTTCAAAATGATAAATCAAGGTTATGTTCAAGCAGTGGAAGACATATTGAGGTCTCTTCTCTTTAGACAAGACTACATGTTGTTCGTTATATCTTTATATATAAAACCAAACTCCCACATGAATATTTTGCTATTTGTCCTCATAAACTTATACTCACTCTCATAATATTAGCCTCCTTTTGCCTTTAATATAATACTAGATAAGGACCCGCACATACGTGCAGAGTTTAACATATTTTTTATATTTATATATTTAAAATTATTTAGTGAAAATATATATAATAAAAATTCATAATTTGGATTATATTTATATAGTCTTATTTCATAGAGTACATTAAATAAAATCTATACATTGTGCGGGTAACCGATATATATGGGATAACCCGAGATTGATCCGCGTATAAGAAATATCAATTATTTATGTTATTTTTTGACTCGTTACAAATTAGAATTATACATAAATTGAATAAACTATGTATTTTTTATTCCTTTCTTTGCTTATGTCTTAATTAGCTATATATAAATTTAAAAATAAATCAAGTTTAGATTGTTATAGATATTATTTCATTTGAATAATTCAAGTTCTTTTATTTCGATATGAAAATTGTTATCAAAATTTATTTTATTTGCTAAAATTTTAATTGATTTTCATTTGAATTTTAAATCATTTGTTATCAAAGATATTTCACGAATATTATTGTTTTCAAATTTTATCATATATAAATTTTGAAATTTTAAATTGTTTTTTTTCTTTATTCGTTTTTGTAGAATATATTTCGAATTAGATGTAAAATTTGTGAAGAATAAAATTTGAATGATTCTTGTTATCAAAATTTTTTTTTACAAATATTTAAACTATATTATGAATTCATTTGAGCCTTTGTAGTGGGCTTAAAATTATAATTTGAAAATAAAATCAAAAGCATATGTTATATTAAAAACATGTAGTGGCATTGTATTGTAATTAAAATTTTTTTAAAGGTTTTTTTAAAATGCTTTCCATTTAATAGATAAGATAAATTAAGAAAATTAGTTTAAAATACCATTTAAACAATTTTAATTTAAAAATATCATCATAACTTTTTTCGAAAAAATATCGCTAATTTTATCTTCATCAAAAACACTACAAAAACAATAAACTTTTTAAAAATTTACTTTGGATAACGATTTGGTATATAACTTGTAAGAGTTTATAACTCTCTATTTCAAAATTTAAAGCTAATATTTTAATATTTAATTTTAGTTTTATAGTGTTTTTGCGAAAAAGTTGATACTTTTTTGCAAAAAAAAAACTAATCATGAAAATTTTAGAGTAAAAAATTTCTCAAAGATTATGAATGTATTTAATGCCCACTTGGATGAATCTTATTCAAGTGGCTTTCTTGTACTCTGGTTTAAGCTCATATGTGCCTTGGTTAGATCCTCTCTTATTATACACACAAAGATCGTTTAGTATTTCTTTCAAAAACATCGCCGGCTGCGCCGTCTCCTGAACCAGCTGCTTCAATGTCCAGTTTGGTTTGCCTTCGAATAGCTTAAACATTATAGCTTCTACTTCGCCACGGTCTCTCCTCGTCCTCTTAAACTCGGATTGCTTAACCGGCGCAAGTTTCTTCTTTTCCTTTGAATTCGATGAAACTAAACCAACCATTCCAGGCATTGGTCTCATATGTACACCACGGTCATTATCAATAACCTTTCAAGTACACAAAATTCAAAAGAAAGATAAGCCTATATATAGTTAGCTAAACACGGTTATAGCCCGAGAAAAAAGGTTTATAATGAAAACTCAAAGATTACCTGTGTTTTCCGGTTTTTAACCATGGCTCTGCTTGTTCTCTCGCGACAAAGCTTACCGTATTCTTCAATGTTTCCGCCTTGTGGCTTCATATCGAATTTTTGTACTATCTTCCCTTCGGAACTTAGATTAACTACAAAACTCATAAACACAAAAAGGGTCTCAAATATATGCCTAAAATAACATGTTTATTAACCAAAAAAGTAAAAGTAAAAGATCGAAAAAACGAAAGAAAAAAAAGCTAACCTTGATTTGTTTCTGAAAAGATATTCATAGGAACAAAGTCTTTGAACATGTTCATAGAGTAGCTCTTTGGCATGTTCCCATACTCACCATTACACATCTCCATTGTGAACTAGCAAATTTACACAACACAAGTTCAAGATATGATTTTTGAAGAATCAACACATGGGTATTGCAAAAAACTCAAACTTTATACACATTATACATCACAACAATCAAAAAAGTCAGATACTAATAAATACCAATTACATTGGATACAGTTTCAAGCTATGATTTTGAAGAATCAACACATGGGTATTGAAAAAAACTCAAACTTTGTACACATTATATATCTAATCAATCAAAAAAGTCACATACTAATAAATACCAATTACATTGAATACAGTTTCAAGCTATGATTTTGAAGAATCAACACATGGGTATTGCAAAAAACTCAAACTTTATACACATTATAGATCACAACAATCAAAAGGTCACTTATTTATATATATACTTATAGTTCCTAACAACATAATAAGATCAAACAATTTAGGGTTTTAGCCTAAATACAAAAGAGAATTGCGAATCAAAAATCGATTATGTATATACACTACACTACCTCTGGTTCGGGATTTAGAGGATCAAGACTTAGAACAATCTTAGCCATGGAAGGAGAAGAAGAAGAAGAAGAAGGAGATTGCTTCTGCCACGCCTTGGAGACAGCGACAGGACACTTCATCAACCAAACTTGACTATCTGTTTTGTCTAAATCAAGAAACTCTTCGTTACTTGGATCTTCTTTCATAGTTTTAATCTTAAGCTCTCTCTTTCTCGTTAAAATCAAAATCCTTATTCTTCTTCTTCGTCTCGCAAGTGTTTGTTTTCTTACTTTGAAGCGGCTGGTCAAAAAAATTATGAGAGACTCGTTATTATATATACTTTGGGATTTATTTGGGTATTTAAATAATTGGGCCAAGGCCCATTACTTGTTTACATATGTATTGTTTTTTAAATGGCCCAATTATTATTTATCAAAAAGGCTTTATTAGGAAACTATAGATTTTTACTTGTAATTTGATTGGGCAATAATAAGCCTTAACATAGTTGTTATTTGATTATCCATAAAGTCGTTGAAACCATTTTTGTAAATATTGTAAAGGGGATTGAGATAAATTAGAAGGTGTCATTATCAAATCGTAACATGTCATAATCAATATAGGTATTTAGCTATAACAGAATTTCGAAGATATATTTCAAAACCCTTTTGTTCTATATATATATATATATTATATAGTCTCTCATTTTGGCTATAAACTTTACAATGATGTGTTGGGTCTTTGGACTCTTAGACCATCATTATTGGTGGTGCTTAGTGGAAAATTAGGGGTGCTTAGCATTAAAAGAAATTAAAATTAAATGGGTTGAAGTAAGCATCGAATCTTATATAGGCAACTTTGTATAGGTGAAGCATCAGACACATGTTACGCGTACAAAAAAGGCTGGTTATATTTTTTTTTCTTCTCCGCCGTTTGATAACATTATTTGAGCATTGAACCATTCACCATCAGTTTTACTATTTTCCTTTGGTGTACAATATGCCGGTTGTTTCCGAATTATCAATTTTCTTTTTAAAATGTTTATTTTTCTTCATTTTGTAATAATAAATATGTTTTATAAATTTTTGAAATATTTAATTTTTTTAATATTAAATTTTATTTTTAAGAAATCTTAAATAAACAACACCAATAATTGCCAAAAAAACTATTAAGAAACTATAGTTTCTTAGACTAAAAAATAATTACAACAAATAAAAAATAAATTACTAAGCAACTAAGTTAAGCAACACCAATAATGATGCTCTTAATGCTTCTTGAGTCTTAATCAACTATTTTCTTTTTTCAACATAATTTAATTTGATTGTTAACTATCATTTCAAACTTAGCCTAACATATTTTAATAATGAATAATTAATGACAATGCCTAACATTTGACCTGCGAGGATTTCTCTAAGTATACGCGCGCACCATATAAACCCCCATGCATGCACATCACCATATCGTGCGAAAATATATATACGAATACAAAAATTATGGCTACATAAAATGTAACATGTAGAAGAAAATGAATATAAATATATATATATGTGTGTGTGTGTAGATATAGACTGATCCTACGAGGTTGTATAGCTTTTGCTAAAAAACAGTGAGACAGAAAAGGCAAAGAAATTTCAGAAGATGATTGTGATTTCTGGATCAGTTACAATTTCTCTAGCTAAATACTTCAAAAAAAATTGAACAATTAATTTTAATAGAGACAGAAATAAGAGGTCACATGTTATAACTCGTGAGTAATTCCAATAATTAATATAATGTCATTTTACTTGTCCTAAATCAAGAAATCTACATATAATTAGAAGTCCACTATCAAAACCTAGATAGAGTGTCAAAGCCCATAAATGTTTAGGGTTTCAACCAAGTAGCCTCTATATATATCAGTGTTTTGAGATTGTGATTTGTAACCTAGAGAGAGACAACTCTCTCCTTCTTTATATTATCAATCTAGCAATATAAAATCATAGTGTTCTTGGTGACAATCTAAAGCTTTCTCATTTCTTCTATCTTTCACAATAAAGCTCTTATGAGCTATTTCATATTCATGTTTTAGTTTTCTTAATAAGCACAAATCCACTAATATGGACTATCTTACAATTATTAGTATAACTATATATAGTTAATTCAATCATGACTATGATTTATTAGCCGACAAGACCCTTTTTTAACTAAACTTTTTCAATACTAAAATAAGCGTTTTTCCAAATTAATCTTTCATCAATGAAACACGAAAGCTAGTTAAGTCATGTTTAGATCCGGCAAACAAACCGATAAAAGGTTAAAAAGCAGCTTCGAGCTCATCAACAAGAAAGCTAATTCAATATCAAACTCAAAAATATTTTTATATAAACAAAAAGAAATTATTAAAGGATTTATTGATTTGACCTTTACTTAAATTAATACTATTTTCATATATATAGTAATACACAAAAAACTAAACCAGAATCAAAAGTTTCGAACAAAGAGACCCATTCTATGCAATGAACCAAAGGTTAACTATAGAAATGATTTTATGTAGAATTATACAATAACGAATAACTACACAAGAGAAAATTACGAAAGTGCAATAACTAAAAAAAACTTTTAAAACTAAAACATTTATTAAATTAACTCTCAATCTTTAAAAAAGGTACGCTACATAAATGTGCATGTTAATCACCACCAAGTAACAACCTAGCTAGTGCATGATGTCTAAATAAAGATAACAAACCTAGCTTAACAAAGTTTTATCAAATTGCACGAAATTTTATAACATCAAGAAAGAAACTAAAGTCTCTCATTATTTATTATAACTTTTTGAACATGATTATAACATTCTATAACCAAGTCTAAATCTTATGACCTTGGAGGCGTGAAGAAAGGCGTACCGGCCAAAAATGAGTTTAATTGAGCCGGGTAAAGCAAAGAAGGATCAAGAACTAATCCATTGCTATTGTTTCCAACATCACTAACCGCGGTTTTCGCAACGGTCTCTTCAACATTGGTCGTGGTTGTTGTTGTGGAAGCAAGTAGGTTAAGTTGGTGATTATAGTCTTGGTCTAGTCCTTGGTCATAGAGTATGCCTTTAAATACATGTCCTCCTATGTTCACTGCCGTTTGATAAGCATACTCTTTATCATCTTCTTCTTGATTATCTTCTATTGTTGAACTTACTCTAACACATCGGAAAATGGCCGGCGAGTTAAACTCCGGTGGTAATTGTTGGCTTACTTCAAACCCTAGATTTCAATATAGTTATTATAAGAATAATAATAAATTGTATAAACAATAAGCCTTTTAGGCCTATATTAAAAACAATTCTTGATTTCATTTGTTATGAAAAACCAAATCTTGAAATAAAAACCAAATTTAATTTATGTCGTCAGGTTTACTGAGAAACAGTAAAAAAAAAAATATATAAAGCAGTAAATATCCGGTAGACATCCTCATTCACACGCAAATGATGTTGTACTTCTTTACAAAAATTTCATAATTAAAAACTTTTATCACTTTTCTTGAAAAAAAATTCAATAAATTTCATAAAATAAATTCAAATATAATCAGTTCGTAAAACACACATCATTATAAATAATTACCTGAATTAGAATTAACATTCATCACCACACGGTTATTAGTATTATTTCCAAGACTTGATCCACCATCACTACTAACTTCTTTATCACTTTCGCGTACGCGTTTTGCGTTTTGCGTTTCGCGGCTAGAGGAAGCTACTTGTGCTAGACGTTCACGGCGTTTAGCGGCAGGAACCCAAGTGCTTTTAACGTGAGTTTGGCAATGAAAGCCACGGCTCTTACAACAAGTTCTACATCTCATATGTGGACAATCTTTCTTTGATTGGTTCCCACAATCTTGACAATTCATACCTCCTTGTCTTGTCACCGTGAAACCTCCTTGCTCATGATGATGATGATCGGTGACTACGTTGAAGTATAAACTCTTGCTCCGGTTAGTGTTGTTGTTGTTGTTGTTGCTTGGGACCATACCAAAGGAGTAGAAGTTTGTAGGATTTGAGACATGTTCTTGTTGTTGTTGTTGTTGTTCTTGGAAGTATTGTGGAGGCCAAATCTCAAAACCCTTGTTTGTGTTATAGATCTCATCTTTGTAAAGATAAAGATAATTGTTGTTCTTATCTTGATGTTGATGTTGATCTTGTTTGTTGTTGTTGTGGTTGTTGTTATCTCTCCCTCCTAGATAGAATAATCCTGCCATTTATTTCTTAAGTGATAATCTATATCACACACACACACACAAGACACACTAAAGAGATCCAAGAAAGATAAAAAAAAAAATATTTCGAGTAGAGAAATTAGTGGAAGTTTATGGAGAGGAAGAGATTAAGAGTAAATGATGAGGAAGATTGAATTAATTAAGAGACTATAAAAGCATCCATGGAATTTGTGGAAGACTTCATCATTTTAAGACCAAATACATTTTGATCTTTGAAAGTGGAAGTTTTTGAGATAGAGAGATAGTGTGTGAGAGAGAGAGAGAGAAGGGGGTTTAAGACATAGAGAGTCCCATGAAGATCTTTTGTTTTGGGCACTTCACTATAGTTATCTTCTAGTTTGAGTGAATCCCCATCACATAAATATCACTCACTATACAATATGTTTTTTTAATAAATAGAAAAGATAAGCTGGCATTATCTAAAGTGATTTTTATTAAGGTAATTATGTCATTATGTATGTTTGTTTTCATGGGACTGATCATGAGTATTCTACCTGAGCAAACAAAATTTAATTAATTACGACATGGCCAGTTAAAATAAATTAGCAAAATATTATTTTTAAGCAAATTAAACTTTTAAAAGTAAACCAAAGAGAAATAAGCCATATTGTTAATTTCTTAGCAAAAAAAAAGTGGATTAAGTGCCACGTGTTAGAATAGGGAGTTATTTTACACATGTCCCTCCCCCGCAAAACCCTCCCCACCGTTCATTTGTCTTTCTTCCTTTCCTTTTTTTCCTTTCCCTTTTTAATTTCGAAATTTATTTTGTAAATTACATAAAAATATGAAACATTATAAAAAATGAAAAAGTTGAGAGACAAAAAAAATAAATAAAATAAAGGGGAGTCTAACGTCACACTCACACCATTTTGACATTGTTATCGTCAAGAACGATCTTATAGTATAACGTTTACAGCTTAATCACAGCGATTAGACCTTCATTGACATATTCTTAAATAAAAACTTTTTCAACGAAGCATGATATGTGGCATATAACAAAATGTATACATGTTTTTATTTTCTGCCATGGCATTAAACGTTGTAAAAAAATAAAAACAAATTGAAGATGTCTAGACCGTAATTCACGTTTCAATTAAAAATGGGTCATTTTTGAGAAATCTATTATATAATGAGGTACTTTTTGCTTCACCCACAAGAAGCCACATCATCATCTTAAAAAAAATAAAATTTTTAAAAATTATATTATTTAAGATAAATATTTTTTTATGAAAACATTAATACAACCATTTAATATTAATAAAATTCAAATAAAATTCCAAAAAATATAAACAACATCACTAAAATATTTTTGATAAAACCCATTAACATTAATAAAATCCGAAAAAAATATTTTATAAAATATTTATATATATACGTATATCAATTTTAAATAGCTATTAAAACTAATAATAAATAAATCTTACGAACGATATAAACAAAAAAACAAGAAAACTAGAAACATCTTACAATTCATATGATCACAATCAATATTTAAAAAAACAAATTAAAATAAATATAAGTGAATTGTGTATATCTATACTATTAATTGGGAATAATTTTTATAGAGAAACCCTTCAAATCATCTTTAATTTCAGGGTTCTTAACCAAAACTTTGTCAAAGTTTCTCTACTCTCTTTTTTATTAGCTTTTCTAATAATGATGGATTTTTCTTACACAACAATTTTTTTGACAACATTAATACAACCATTTAATACTAATAAAATTCAAATAAAACCTCTAAAAATATAAACAACATCACTGAAATATTTTTCATAAAACTCATTAACATTAATAAAATCCGAAAAAAAATATTTAATATAATTTTTAACATTTATAAAATATCTATATATATATACATATATCAATTTTAAATAGCTATTAAAATTAACCATAAATAAATCTTACAAACAGTATAAACAAAAAAACAAGAAAACTCGAAACATATAACAATTCATATGGTAACAATCAATATTTTAAAAAGCAAATTAAAATAAAATTAAGTGAATTGTGTATATTTATACTATTAATTGGGAATAATTTTTATAGAAAAACCTTTCAAGTCGTCTTCAGGGCCCTTGACCAAAACTCTGTCAAAATATTCTTTACTCTCTTTTTTATTAGTTTTTCTAATAATGATGGATTTTTCTTACACAACTATTTTTTTGCAACATTAATACAATCATTTAATACTAATAAAATTCAAATAAAACCCCAAAAAAATATAAACAACATCACTGAAATATATTTGATAAAACTCATTAATATTAATAAAATGCGAAAAAGAAATATTTAATGTAATTTTTAACATTTATAAAATATCTATATATATAGATACATATATCAATTTTAAATAACTATTAACACTAATCATAAATAAATCTTACAAACGATATAAACAAAAAACAAGAAAACTAGAAACACATTACAATTCATATGGTCACAATCAATATTTTAAAAAGCAAATTAAAATAAATTTAAGTGAATTGTGTATATCTATACTATTAATTGGGAACAACTTTAATAGAGAAACCCTTCAAATCATCTACAACTTCAGGCCCCATACCAAAACTCTGTCAAAGTATTATCTATTCTTTTTTTATTAGCTTTTATTATAATGATGGATTTTTCTTACACAACTATTTTTTGACAATATTAATACAACCATTTAATACTAATAAAATTCAAATAAAACGTCAAAAAAATATAAACAACATCACTAAAATATTTTTGATAAAACTCATTAGCATAAATAAAATCCGAAAAGAAATATTTAATGTAATTTTTAACATTTATAAATATCTATATATATAGATACATATATCAATTTTAAATAGTTATTAAAACTAATCATAAATACATCTTACATACGGTATAAAAAAACAAAAAAACTAGAAACATCTTACAATTCATATGGTCACAATAAATATTTAAAAAAACAAATTAAAATAAATATAAGTGAATTGTATATATTTATACTATTAATTAGGAAAAACTTTTATAGAAAAACCCTTCAAGTCATCTTCAACGTCAGGGCCCTTGACCAAAACTTTGTCAAAATATTTTCTACTCTTTTTTATTAGCTTTTCTAATAATGATAGAATTTTCTTACAAAAGGTATAAATAAAAAAACAAGAAAACTAGAAACATCTTACAATTCATATGGTCACAATCAATATTTAAAAAACAGATTAAAATAAATATAAGTGAATTGTGTATATCTATACTATTAATTGGGAATAACCTTTATAGAGAAATCCTTCAAATCATCTTCAACTTAAGGGTCTTTAACCAAAATTATGTCAAAATATTCTTTATTCTCTTTTTTATTAGTTTTTCTAATAATGATGGATTTTTCTAGCTTTATACATTTAACTGAAATGAAATTCAAAAAAGTATTTTATAAGTAATTTTTCAACTTATCATTGTTTATAATTCTTATTAGCAATTATGTAAATATACAATTTCTGATACTAAAGTTACAAATATTTAGTTTTAGTTTTAATTAGTAATAACTAAATTCAAAATAATTATTTAAAAGAAAACTAAGTGCATCACACATTATTACGTCTTACTGAAATTGACAACAATCATTGGCATAACAGTCAGGTGGTTGTTTACTTGTCTTTGTGGGATGATGTTGCGTCTGTTTTTAGGGGCATCCTCAAATCGGGTGAAAGGACACAATCTGTCATGTTTGTCAGCACTGTTAATCTCGAACTTTTTGGAGGTAAAGTCTTGAAATTTGTAAACTTTAATTGGTTCTATGAGCACCATTGGTTTCTCTAATAAGTTGTTGTTCAGTGGTAACTCAAACATTCTTTATATTTGAAATAAGTAAGAAAAGATGAGCAAGTGTGTGTTGCCTTATCACTAACATTATCATCATTCTTCATCTAAGTATCAAACTTAACCGAATATATCTTCCTTTGATATTTTTTGTCCTCTTTGCCATGGAATGTGCTTATTATCTTAATAGTGGTCGTTTGGCTTTGCTTTGTTTACTTTTATCTTCCTTTCATTAAACCTGATATCTCAGGTGACTAAAACTTTGAACCCACCCTGAAGTCAAGTCTGTGTTCTTGCGTATCTTTTTGTTTTTTTAATGACAACGCTTTTTTTCTTTAAAGTATTCAGATTGTTCTCTGTTTTCTGTTTTCTCTTCGCATATACAAATAAAAAAGTATTCACTTTTTATGGTGCATATGTTTCTCAGTCTAAATTTATGAACAAGTTTCACTTTAAAATTTTCTAAATATTATTCAAACTTTAAAAATAAAAAAATTGTCACCCTATATGTTCACCAATTTAAATTTTCATCAACAATATTAGAAACTATCACAATTTAAAGTCTAACTCTTACAAATGGAGAACAAATATAAAATACATCTACTGTTAGCATTTGATATCAGTCATTTTTGTCGTCACAACACTGCACACTCCTACTTCAGCTCATAACTTTTCTCATCGATTCAACATTAGTTAAATATTTGTTACCATATTTAAAATACACATACGTCCCCGCGCAAGCTTCGCTCCTAGTATATAGAATAGTTAAGTTAAATTAAGTGTAGGTTGTATAAGCAATAATGCAATTATACTTATTCCCTTCATAAAATTAACTAGCCAGCTGTGATTTTTAATTATTTATAAGCGATTCAATAAATATTGTGAAGAAAAAAAAGATAAGTGGGTTTAAAGAAATTAACCGAAATAAAATAATATGTGATGTGTTTAAAGGATTTTGCTGAATAGCAATCCCTAAGCTAAGGTTCATGTCACGAGTCATTATGATTAGCTGATGAATCAATATGATCTTTCTTCCATTTTTGCCCTAACTATTATATTATGTATTTTCTGTGGTTGGTATTTTTTAGCTCGTTCCAATCTAATTACAAAACTTAGGTTTCAAAATATATATCTTCAAAATTTTGGAAAAACATCAACATTAAATTACGATTATCATGATATTTTTGCTTTTTTTCTTACAAACGAAAATAGAGCAATGCATATACCAAATTAAACCTATAGAGGAATTCAAAAAACTACGCACTTTCATTTTTTCCTTTACAAAACTCTACCTAATTCAGTTTTTTACATATTTCAACATTTTCAAAAATTTAAAAACTTAATTTACCCTTTAAAAAATTATTAAAATTAAAATCTTTTCATTTGGGTTCGCTAATTAGTATGGATATGATTTATTTAGATTTAATTTTGAATATTTAAGTGTAGTTTTGTGAAATAATTTTGAAATAGTGTAGATTTGTGAAATAATTTTGAAATAGTGTAGTTTTGTAAAATGTAATTCAAATAGTGTAGTTTTGTAATTCTCCTATATTATAAATGTGTATGTATACATAATACTCTTGGGTTTATTTAAAACCGTTAGTGGTTTTATCAGAAACTAGCTATTATTAATTACCGCTCCCTAAATATTTTATATTTAGTATGTAGCTAGCAATTGGTCATTCACATTCCGTGAGTTTTAAATTATAATCAATAAAGATTTACTTCTTTTTTACAATCAAGATTTACTTAATTCATTAATACCTTTTGAGTGTCTTTGATCACGTGGAACGGCGTGAATTAGCGGCGCAATTGGCATTTGATAATGATAATTATTAGTTATCAAATAAATGCTTTAAATGTTTATATTATTTGGTGAAGAGATATATCCATTCCATAACTGATTTTTTTTTGAAATACCCGTTTTAAAATTACCATTCTTTGGTCGATCATATTTAGGGGCCCGAGATACGAGTATTTTGTATTTTATTGTTGACTAACACTAAATCAGTAATTTGATTTTATTTGTAAAATGTAATTACATACTCCTAACTTTCATGACTCGCGATCTTTAATATGATTAAACTAGTTGCCTAATGTCCCTTTTGTCTTTACTTTATTTTTCCTTTTGTTCTTTTTCTTGGTTTAACATTTTTTGTTCATATCATTTTTTGATAAATTTGACGAGTTTAGTAGCTACCATTGATTTCTAAATTTTGATGGGAGATGCTATTCAAATTTAAAGACTGACCAAAAATAAAATTATAAGCGAAATGGACATATCTTAGTTGGTTGAATGAAGTTATGATTTACCAGTGAAATAATGTTTTTAACAAAAAAAATTCAATGAAATTGTGTTTTTTTTTAATCAACACAGGCTTAAATTATTGGTAAATCAACGCCACACAATTATTTAACCATTAATCCTTGTAACATAAACCAATATATTTATTATCAAATTATGTGCATTGGGTTTATTTTGTCACCCACACAGCAACAAGCCAGGCAGAGAGTGAAGAAATTAGCAATCTATAGAAATATTAAATAATAATAATAATAAAGATTTGCTCCAATAATTATCATGTTGTTTTCTTTCACTTCTCTCGAGCCTTGTGCTTACCTTTCTTCTCTCTCTTTTATACACATTCGAGTCAATGACTCTTCCCACTAACAGTATTTTCCCGACAATCTTCTCAATGATTATATCTATTATATATACGTTTAATTTTAAAGTTTCTGATTTGATATAAATACCAAAAAAAAACAGACCCACACAAAATTTATAGTAGTTCCATTATAATGTGAACGTTATGTTTATTTTCCGTTGATACATATTTCACTATGATCAAACTAAATTCAAGAATTCACAAATTTATACAGTATATTTTATGAAACTATAACAATGTAAACGATACTTAATTTTTAATCAAAACTTGAGAGTTACTATATTTTATTTTTTGACATTATGGCATCATGCCTTTTGTGACAATAATTTTTGCTTAAAGCTAAGTTATAATTATGTTCTTTCCGCGAGAAACGGATTTTTGTCTTCTTGAACTTGAAAAATAAAAGGATAGAAGTGACTCAAAGCGTCTTCCTAAAGCTAAGATTATTCGATTTACTTCGTTAGGAACAAACTTTATTCAAACAAAGCAATAAATTTGAAAAAATCAGACGAGGGAGAAAATAATACTAAATTTCGACAGTGTCCCTACTATTTAGTCTATTATTACTAACACACATGAAATTCACATCGTATATTTATTTCACATAGTATAAATAAGCATAAAACAATAATAAAAAGAAGGCAAAAACAATATTTATATGTGATTGTAGTAATATATAGTTGAATAGTACATAGCAAGTTAGGTATAAATAAGAAAGTCTAATTCTGAAACCCTAGGCGACGAACATTGCATGCCAATAGTAGAAACAGTATAACGTACGATCATCACGAGATCTAAAACTTGTATATATATACGTACTTTACTTTCATAGGATCCATCCACTTGTAGGCACTAGCCTCTTGCCACGTGGTCCCCTAAACCATTAGCTTTATGGGGGGGGCCTGTGGGGTCCATCTTCCCATCCATGCACATGCTTCACAATAAGCTCTAGATCTATCAATGTGTGTGTATATAAAACTTACTAATTAATATTCTTATACGTATTATTTAATTAATTACTAATTAATATTCTTATACGTATTATATAGGTCTACTATATATATATATACTAGGTGACTCGCCCGCGCCATGCGCGGATTTACGTTTTTTGAAAAGTAATATATGCATGATGCATTAATTGATTTAGCTCTTAAAAATCTTTTAAATTATGCAAAAATTATGTTTATAGACTTTTTTAATTGTTATAATCAATGTTATTGAAATATATATATGAAGATAAAAAAAAAGAATACATGTTACATATAAAAATTTGTGTTAATATATTTTTTTAAAATTTAATATTATATATATATATATATATATAATTTAAAGGTTTGAATATTGATTTATATTTTGTATGATTAAAAATACAAAAAATGGTAAATATTAGATGACGAAAATATTTGTAAATTTCGATTAGTATACTTAATTTAAATGTAAATGTGCAACAACATCCCGTATTAGTATCTAATATCACCGACAACAAATAAGTCTATGTTGAATAAAAAAATAAATATTTGTAACCCCAAAAGGGCGAAAATAACGAAGAGAATAAACATAGCGTAAAGCGATCCTCATCACTCCACCGTCGATCTTCTCTATTGGTCTCGGATCCGTTTTCACTCCGCCGCTAATCGCTCCAAATAATTTCCTTCAAATACATTTATTTTTCTTATTTTACATATACATATAACATAACACATTTATTTTGAAATATTATTACACATAAAACTGATCTGGCTAACTTGATAGAGTGGTGTTGTCATTATCCTTCTTCTCCTACTTGATGTTTTCGAAAACCTCCTTGTACACCACGTTCATAGTTTTCTTTTGAGGAATCCCGTTTTCATTAGTGATAAGAATTTTAATGGTTACCTCCCATTTCCTTGAATAAATGATTCAATTATGTCGTTGTCCACACATACCAAGTCTACTACGTATCCGGTTGTATTTCCTTTGTAATTATTGTCGCCAATGGTAATTTTCCACAATAGTTTCTTTCCAATTAAATCGGTAAGAACAGGGGAACGAAATTCGCATCTTCGATTATGCTCTGAAAACTTTGAAAATTAGTTTCTAAACCCTATATGTTAATCAGACTAAGTGAATGAGTTCAAGTAAATGTCATACAACCTCTTCATAGTGTGCATATAGTTCGTCCACGGTGGAAAGGTTTAGCTTGTGTGCCACATGATCGAAAAGGAGAAATTTGATCTCGGTCAACGGATCATCAGATACTCTTAACACCAGATAATACCTATAGAAATTAGGAAATAGATTTTAGTTTTTCACAAACGCGTTTATATAAGAGTCACCTAGTTCAACTTAATTGTAACTCCGTTACCTGCCATCAACATTCGTGACATCATCACATTTTTCACAACTAAACAACGGTTTTCCATTCTCATCAATGATACCATCGGGATAAGGCTCAACCTTCTTGTTGCAATCAACACACGCCATGTAGAACCAGTTTTTAGTTTGATCGATAGCATCAATTGTGGCAAAAGTAACATACTTCCCGGCCTATGCAAAAAAGATTAAACTACTTTCGTACCTATTGAATAAATAACAGTAGAATTAAGTAATAACTTACTTTCGTATCTTTTTAATCAAATTCATAAACATTAATAGATGCTTATTTTTGTTTTCTTTAGACATAAGATCTTCGCTAAAGTAAAAAATAGTGTTGTAATTTCTTATCTCCCCTTTATTTTTTGTAAGCTCGTATAAGAAAGACATATTTTTAAGAAGTGAATAATGATTGAGAAGAAGTACACTATCTATATAAATCTTTAGGTTAAAAAAATTTCACAATCCTGTGAGTTTTTAGTTTTAAAAAATCATTAAAACTATTAGGGCCCATCGCCGCTCACATGATTATTGAATTTAACACGGGTCCATTTGAAAACATATCGTTATATTTAACCTAAAGATTTAACATGTCATATATTACTCTTTATTACATATCGTTATTACATTTAACATGTAATCTATTACTTACCATTTTTAAACAAATAATCATAAGTGAATGTCATGTCATCATTCTTTTGCTGAAATTGAATGTGGTGTTGACACTTAAGCATTTTGTGAAAATCACTTCACAAATAATATCTTAGGGATATATCATATATAATAAATAGCAAGGAGTTTTGCTTACGTGTCAAGTGGAGAGAGTTTGTAGGAAATTAATGATTTTATTTATTTTTTATCAATATAATAATTTTTTTAAATTACGATTATCTCATTTATTTTTTAATAGTTTATATCTTCAAATATTATTTATTAATTTAATATTTCGAAATTTCAATTATGTTTCCTAAATTTATTAATTTAATATTTCGAAATTTTAATTATATATTCTAAAATTAAAGAATTTATATATTTTTATTAATTTATTATTTTGTTATTCGTTTATGATTATCCAGTTATTTTTAATGGTTTATATCATCATATATTATTGTTAATTTGATATTTCGAAATTTTAATTATATTTCCTAAAATTAAGGAATTTTTTGATTTTTTTAATTTAATATTTTTGTTTATGATTATCCCTTTTATTTTTAATGGTTTATATCATCATATATTATTGTTAATTTGATATTTCGAAGTTTTAATTATATTTCCTTAAATTAAGGAACTTTTTGATTTTTTATTAATTTAATATTTTGTTTATGATTATCCTTTATTTTTTAGTTAATTAACGTATTATATACATTTTAAAACATAATTTGTCAATAAACTGTTTTTGATGTAATAATTAAATTTTGGGTAATTTAATTTGATTTTCGTACTTAAAATAACAAATTTAACCTTATTCACACAAAAATTATTCAAAAAAATCATTCACGAAAAATCATTCACATAGATCATTCATTGATATCATTAACAACTCACCTTTGACATAAATCATTCATTCACATATATTATTTATCATTCACATTATACCAATTATCATTCAAAACGATTATTCACTCGAAATCATTCACATGTGAACATTTACTGACAACCATTCACGAGATTTGACAATTTTAAAGTTAATGGTAAAATTGTAATTTAAAAAGTCAATATCACATTAGAGAAAATTAAAAAAAAAAACTCAATTAGTAAATTTATGTCTTGAAATATACTTATTTTCTCAATTTTCTTTTTATGTTTCAATGGTTTATATCATTATATATTATTTATTAATTTAATATTTCAAAATATCAATAATATTTTCCTAAAGTTATATATGATGTCAATATTTTGGGAATTTTAATTTATATAATATTTTAATATAATTTATTATTATAAATGGTACTATATGCAACCTCATCTGATTTTGTTTACATTCGTTCTGATTCAAGTTGATCTTTAGTTTTCTAATATTTATGTAAATATTATAAACTTAACTTCGTTTAAAATGTTAGATAAATATTGATTTATTGTTATAAATATGTTTATATAAATTTTTTTATACCACATCATACAATTTTATATATTTCGTAATCCAAAGCCATTATAATTATTAACATCTTCGTTAATGGGTTGTTCTTTAATTATTATAAAACTATTTTTGTTGAATACGCTTTATTTTTATTAACCAAATTAGTTTGTGAACATATATATACAGCTTTCACTTCTCTTTAAGGGCATCTCCAAAAAGGAACCTCAAATTTGAGGTTTCATCAACCTCAAATTTGAGGTTTCATGTGTTTCTCTCCAAAAGAAAAACCTCAAACTTAATTTTACATATTGCATTTAAGTCCTTACTATTTTTCACAATTAAATAAATCTCTTAATTTTTGTAGATAATATAAAATATACCTCAAATAATTATTAAACCAATAAATAATTATTAAATTAATATTTTTATTTTAATTTAAAGTCTTTCTTTTAGTTTAACATGTGAAAATTAAGTTTATATTTACAAAATATATTTTTTTATGTACTAAAATGATGAAATTAAAAAGTTAATAAAGATATTTGTGAAATATTATTAATTGAAGGGATGAAAGTGCAAAAGAAAGATGAAACCTCAAATTTGAGGTTTTGAGGTTTCTTTTGGAGGACAAAAAACTTTATATTTGAGGTTATAAGGTTGCTTTTGGAGATGCTCTAAGTATCAAACTTATTATTTGGTAGAAGAGAATATGTAACAAACATATGCTTTGGTAGCATACAAACTTACATTTGTAACAATTTTTCAATTTAATGGATTAATTTTATATAAAATATCATGTCATTATTATAATTGTTTCTCAAAAGCGAAAAACTATAAAAATAAAACAAATTTTGTATTTTAAATCATATAAGTCTACCATAAAACACAAAGCCACATTTTTGAAGTTTGTTATTTTTCATGTTTTCATTTTTATGAATAATTTATAACATTTTTATTTTGGATTTACCTCATCGTAATCTTAACGTATACTTTGAATTATCATTAATGTACCATTTGAATTCATTTTAAAATGTCAATATTAATTATTTTTCATGTAATTTTCTTGAAATTTATTTATGTCCGCGCAATGCGCGCGGGTCAAACTACCTAGTATATATATATATATATGTCTTTTAAGGAGAAGAGACCGCCCGAAGAAAAGACACCGTTGTGGTCTCCACGAAAGGATACAAAGACTCATTGTCACGTGACCAACACCACTCTTTAGAGTCTTATATTTATGTGTGTGTATGTATAAAAGTATCAACTATTATTTTTTATAGAATTTTGATAATTTTGTATTTGTGAGAACATTCACTAATCTTTAGTGCTATACTATAGTTTCAAAATAAATACGCGAGCTGACATATATATAGAATGTATTATAATGGTGTGATGCATTATTCAACAATTCTATGAAAAATATTAAAAGCCATTTCGATATTAAAATTGGATAGCACAAGTTTGAGTTTAATACCGAAAGAACAATTCTATAAAAGCCCATCATATATCTGGGGAACCCTGCCTCAGGACCCATCTATATTTTCTCCAAAGCCCAAAAGTTTCTTTAAATAAATATTTTTAAAAGGGTCTTATAAATAAAAAATGAGGCAAGAAAAGATTTCCGAATTATTAGTGACTTTTAAAGAATCATTATTATGGCTTCCAAACCTGATTTTTCATTTATTAGCTGAAATCTGGTTTTGAAATCTAATTTTGGGATAATTATTAGCAATTGACTAATATTGCGTAAGCCATTACGTATATATATATATAAATAGATTAAGGTGTGGGGGGCATAGAGTCATATAAATTAAATTAATGAAAACTCACAGAGTGGTCCACTGAAATCATTAAATTCGCTTAATAAAGAAATATATTTAAATTGCTGTTAAAGAATCGAGAGGTTTCGATATTATACTGCCCATCCAGATCCAACCAATTCCCTTATTTTATTATATCTATTTTTATTTTTCTTGACAGCCATTTATTTTATATTTTTATCCTACAAATAGTATAAAATATTCCAATATCAATGTGGTAGTTATAAGGGAGAATCACAAAACTACACCATTTGAATTACATTTCACAAAACTACACCATTTCAAAAATACTTCACAAAACTACACCTAAACACTCAAAATTAAATTCAAATAAATCCTACCCACACAATCCTACCCCCTTAATACTATACCCTAAACACTAATTAGCGAACTCAAATAAAAAAAAATTAATTTTGGTAATTTTTAAAAAGGTAAATCAAGCTTTGAAAATTTTGAAAAGGTATAAATTTGTGAAAATATTGAATTAGGTGTAGTTTTGTGAAGGGAAAGTTGAAAGGGTGTAGTTTTGTGAATTTCTCTAGTTATAATAGTGTTACGATTCACGAAAATAATTACGATAGGATTACCGTGAATTCATTTTAGTGATATATCATGAAAATCAATCAAATAAAAAGATGTAAATGTTTTTTTTTTGTTAAAGGGAAAAGATGTAAATGTTGTATTAAGTTCTGTATAAAAAAATGTTGTATTAAGTTAATTTATTACGGTCAATATTTTTGATTATTACAAATTACAAGGAGGTAAAATCATTCATAGTTGTTTATGGTCAAATTATGACATGGCCGTACTAAAAATAAGTAAAAAAAAACAAATCTTACTAGTCTATAAACCTGATTTTTGATGTTTTTATCACAAAAATTATGTTTTAAGATTTAACTTAAATATATTGCTATTAAAAGAAAATGAGATAGATGACTTATGAACAACGTACGAGAGAGACACAACGGACCGAACAGGCCACGTACGTGTTGTCTCTCCTCTTTGTCCATCTTTTCTTCTACCTCTTCTTTTGGACTAACACATATCAAACATTTAATCAATTAACTTGTAACTATATTAACATCATCATTCACTTTTAGAAATAAAATGAAAGCAAACAAATTCATTTTTGACCTAATTAGTTTTCTTTGAGTTTGTGATATTTAAAAGTTTTTTTCCACCATGATTATAACTTTGCTATATATATATGAGATTATGGTCGTGGGGGGCCGTCTTGTCCCCAAGATCACTATCGCAAAGTCATACTCTTGTAATTAAACTTCAACTTGTGTTAAACGCTGTTCACATGGAGTCAGAATCAATTATGTGCTTCCTCTCAAATTAATTATATCGATTTTTCATATAAAATGCTTCACCCCATCTCGATTCACAATATATGTGTATCATATATATACAAGATTATATAAGGGAGAATTACAAAACTACGTCATTTGAATTACAAAACTACACCATTTGAATTACATTTCACAAAACTACACCATTTTCGAAATATTTCACAAAACTACATCTAAACACTCAAAATTAAATCTAAATAAATTCTACCCACATAATCCTACCCCTTAATATTATACCCTAAACACTAATTACCGAACCTAAATGAAAATATTTTAATTTTGGTAATTTTTAAAAAGGTAATTATATCAAGGGTTTTAAAATTTTGAAAGGGTGTATATATGTGAAAAATTAAATTAGGCGTAGTTTTGTAAATGAGGGGTTTAAATGATTAATTTTGTGAATTCCTCGATACAGAATTTGTTTTATTTTTTATATTGGTTCAAGCCAATTACTTTAAATTTTAACAATAACACAAAAAGTAGTAGCATTTTAGTTTTAAGTTGTGTTTACAAAAAAAAAATTGATGCTTGGCAGGTTTCGATATGGGTTAAAAGCTTCTTTAAGCACATGCTTGTGTAGTTAATTGTCTAAGAGCATAATTATCAATGTAACTTAAAAAAAAGTCCTTAAAAACTATTTTATTATTATATTTTTTTTTTTTTTTAAAAAAAAAAAAAAAAATTATATTCGAACCAATCGCGGGCCGCCACGTGTCAGTGGGGCCCGCGAAAATCTAAAAAACCGGCACTTAGAGAAGCAATATTAGTTGTGTTGCTTAATATTATTGTGGGGCCCACAGGGTTAAGGACCCCTTTTGGGCCCCCGATAATCACGCTTAATATTCTAATTCTTTTAAAATGCTGCTACTTTTTTAGGATACGAATTTAGTTATGTTTATGTACAAGATACGTTGCTACTAGATTACACTAATGTTCTTATTATTATAAGAGAAGATATCGATATCCAACACATAGTGATTTAAGTACTTAATTAGTTTTTTATTGTCAACAAGTAAAAATGTAGTTATATTTTTCTTTTCCTTCTAAAAGTTACACTCACGTAAAACAATAACTATTTTTTAATGAAACAATAACTATACTAGTCTTGGAAATTATAGTATTTACTTAACTAGTCTCTTACTACAAGCAAAGTTTCTTATAATAGTCTTGGAAAGTTTAGAAATGTAAAATTAACGCTTAGTTTTGTTTTTAATAACGAAAATGCCATTTATTTTTTTTTTGTTAAAAAAATACTCTTTAATTTTTTTTTCTTTCTCTCTTTCTCTCCACTTTTCTTTCTTCTCTCTTTCATCTCGTTATTTCTCCATTTTTCTTATTTCTCTCCAATTTGTTCTCGTTCTCTCTCTGTAACAAGTGGGGACGGCGGCGACTTTGTAGATCTGTTCTCGACTTTGAAGATGGTTGCAAACAATGGGAACGGCGGAGACGACGGCGACGGGAACGGCGGCGACAACCTTCCTCGAACGGCGGCGGAGACGGTGGCGAACGAAGGTTTTTCATGTTTTTTTTTTCGAAAAGCTTCTATTTAACCGATGATTCACATTATTTCTATGTTGTATGAACAAAACAAAAGTCTATTTGTGTTGTTTTACTCGTTTTAAGAGATGTTTTTTTAGGGTTTTGAAAAATTAGTTTTAGATCTATTCATTTTTGTTCTTCATTTGGTTATATTCTTTGTTCTTCATTGTTTTCTCGCGGTTTAGGATGTTTATTGTGGTATAAGATTTGTTGATATTTGATTAGGTTATTTTTTTCGGTTATTATGTTTTACGGCATGTTTGTTTTAGTGGATACATGTTGTGGTAGACTTAATATATTAACTTTGTTTTATGTGTCACTATTTGTGGTAGATTTTTATAAGTTTCCTTTGTGCTTTGTGCTTTATTGATGTGGTAAACTTGTTTTAATAATTTTATTGATGTGGTAGACTTGTTTTAATAATTTTATTGATGTGGTAGACTTGTTTTAATAATTTTAATAATGTGGTAGACTTGTTTTAATTATTGAAATTTATTTTGTTAGGTTATGTTTTTAAAAGTTTCCTTTGTGCTTTGGTAGATATATTTTGTTAACTTTGTTTTGTGCGTTACTATGTTGTGGTAGACTTACTTTAATAAATTGATGTGTTAATAGTTTTGATAGATAATCTGTTATGGTAGACTTTTTTTAATAATTTTAATAACGTGGTAGACTTGTTTTAATAATTTATTGAAATGACATGTTTGTTTTAGTGGAGTCAAGTTGTGATAATTGTGTTTTGTGCATTACCAGTTGTGGCAGACTTGTTTTGTTAATTTTGTTTTGTGCATTACTTGTTGTGGTAGATTTATTTAGTTAACATTATTTGGTAGACTTGTTATATTAAGCTGTTGTGGTAGACTTGTTTTTTTTATTTGATTAATGTGGTAGACTTGTTTTAATAATTTTAATAATGTGGTAGACTTGTTTTAATTATTGAAATTTATTTTGTTAGGTTATGTTTTTAAAAGTTTCCTTTGTGCTTTGGTAGATATATTTTGTTAACTTTGTTTTGTGCGTTACTATGTTGTGGTAGACTTACTTTAATAAATTGATGCGTTAATAATTTTGATAGATAATCTGTTATGGTAGACTTGTTTTAATAATTTTAATAACGTGGTAGACTTGTTTAATAATTTATTGAAATGACATGTTCGTTTTAGTGGAGTCAAGTTGTGGTAATTGTGTTTTGTGCAGTACCAGTTGTGGCAGACTTGTTTTGTTAATTTTGTTTTGTGCATTACTTGTTGTGGTAGATTTATTTAGTTAACTTTATTTGGTAGACTTGTTATATTAAGCTGTTGTGGTAGACTTGTTTTTCTTATTTTATTAATGTGGTAGTCTTGTTTTAATAATATATTAGTGCGTATTGGTAGATTTTTCTTTCTATTGTATTTTGCTCATAACTATATGTGGTAGACTTGTTTGATTACATTATGGTAGACTTTTAATTCACAAAATTTGTAACATTACTAGTGGTAGACTTGTTTGATAAATTGTTATTTTGTTTTATTGTTGTAGATATGGACCGTGATGGTGCGGTGAGACCTTATCCACCAAGATTGTATCCTCTTGGGAAATCTCCAATGCAAAAAAGGAGTTTAAACAATAATAGCAAGTTGAGTGATTTTACCAAGTTGATCGATGGAGTGGGTGAAGACGTGTATAATGATATCATGAACACATCTCAAGTTGGAGTTTTTTTTGAAGCTTGCCGATTCTAGTTTTGTTTGAGGCTGCGAAGACGGTTCACACGATCCTCACACAACAATTAGCTATTGAAAGATGCAATGAGTTGTGGTCGCTTATTGATAATCGTCCGATTCGCTTTTCGCTTTACGAGTTTGCGGAGATCACCCGATTGAATTGTGATCCTTTCGATGGAGAAGATAATTTTGAAGTTAGTCAAGACGTGTACAAGTCTTTTTGGGAGGAGATGGACGTGAAGTCAAAAGTAGAAGGACCATCATGGAATGAGTTGGTAAGTGTGTTGGAACGATGTAGGAATTGGGATTATGCAAAAAGGAAGATGGTTGCCTTGTTGTATATTTTGTCGGTTGGTATTTTTGGTGTTCACCGAAACACTCGTCTACCATTAGCGTGTGCTAAGAGGGTTTTCGATCTTGATGCTTTCGAGAGGTATCCTTGGGGTAGAATCGCTTTTAAGAGCTTAATAGGAACCGCGAGAGCGACCGTTTTGGAAAAGGACGGCTATTTGTTGAATGGGTTTGTACCCGCGTTGCTTGTGTGGGTATATGAGGCTGTGCCATTTGTAGGAGAAGCCGGTGGTAGAAGACGGGACAATGACATTCCTCTACTTCGTTGGGGGTCATCTAGAAAACGACTTCAATTCTCCGAACTTATTGAAGCGGAGAAGGCCAAGACCGACGATAAGAAGGTATATATCTATCATCCATTGTCAATACTTGTGATGGTAGATTTTATTTGTCTTCGGTATAAGGGTGATTTGAATTTACGATTGCGTGATTGTAGATTTAATAAGTTTTTCGTTGTGGTATTATTATGCTTATGTTATGGAAGATTTATTAATTGATTGGTTTATGATTACATGTTGGTAGATATATTATTACTTGATGGTAGATATATTATTACTTGATGGTAGATATATTAATATTTGGATGGTAGATTATTAAAACTGGATGGTATTACTTGGTGGTAGATTTATTATTATTTGATGGTAGATTTATTATTACTTGATGGTAGATTTATTATTACTTGATGGTAGATTTATTATTACTTGATGGTAGATTTATTATTACTTGATGGTAGATTTATTAATACTTGTTTGTAGATATAATATTACTTAATGGTAGATTTATTATTACTTGATGGTAGATTTATTATTACTTGATGGTAGATTTATTATTACTTGTTTGTAGATTTACTTGATGGTAGAATTATTATTATTTGACGGTAGATTTATAAATACTTGGACGGTAGATTTATTAATACTTGTTTGTAGATATAATATTACTTAATGGTAGATTTATTATTACTTGATGGTAGATTTATTATTACTTGATGGTAGATTTATAAATACTTGTTTGTAGATTTACTTGTTTGTAGATTTATTAATACTTGTCGTATGATTTATCTAACGATGTTTGTTTAATTTTTTTTTTAGGTCCGTGTTGTTCATTTTGTGCCAAAACCAATTACCGAAATTTACCCGGCTTGGGAAGATGAGTCAACGGACCCAAGCGTCGATAGGAAGCTTCATAACATGATCGAGAATTTGGTTGGAGGTCGTTTGGATGAGAATAGATGGAATGTTGATGAAGGTGGTGAAGAGAATGGAAAAAAGAAAAAGGAACGTGGAATCAAAAGTTCTATTAGCAAAGAGTCAAAGAAGAAGAATTCCGTTGAAAAGTCTCAAAAAAGAGTGAAGAAAATCAAGAAGATAAAAAAGAAGGTGATAGAGGAAGAGGATAGCGAACCCGTTTTGAAGAAGGAAAAGAAGAGGAAAAGGAAGGCGGATGAAAAAGAGGAAGACTATGATATTTCACTAGAGGAGTTTATAAAGAAAAACAAGATGGTAAAAAGAAGAGAAAAAAACAATGAAACATTGGAAAAAAAGAAGAAGAAGAAGAAGAGGAAAGAAAAAAGAGTCGCGAGAGAAGTTGGAAGAGAAGTAGAAAAGGAGGCTTTCGAAATAGCGGAAGAGAGTAAAGAGAAAAAGAAAGGGCCGTTGAATGAGGAAAATGGCCACAATAAGGCTGAAGATAGAGTTGAGGCTAATGCAAATCAACTCATTGATTTGCTTACATCGTTGAACACCAAAATTTCGGACATGGATACGAAAATTGATTTGCGTTTAAACGCTATGGAGAGTCGTGTGGGCAACCTCGAAGGTTCGGCTAAAAAAGGAAAAAAAGGCGACGGAGGTGAACGTAGCGGATGCTCAATCACAAGCCAAGGGAGGTGAAGATGGTTCGAAGGATAAAGATTCGGTACGTAAGTGTTTATTTTAGTAACTAGGAAGAGTTACTTATTGCCGAAAATCATAAACAACTCAATGGCGAGACTTGTTTGAATTGTTTTTCTAATATTCAAATGATCGTAATATTGTGGTAGATTTAATTTTGAGTCTTTTCGTTTTTGTATTATCAACTTCCAAATTTTCATTTATTTTTATTTGCAATTAAACTTCTGATATTATCATAATTTGTATTTCTCCAGTCGTGGATGTTAGAGGCGCATGCAACCTCGGTGCAACAATTGAGACAATCTCGTGATTCCAAGAAAGGTAAAGCAAAAAAACTCGATACCCCGGTTTCGAAAGTAAAATTGGAGCCACAAGATCCGATCACACCTTCGTTTCCACAAAAACCTTCAAAAGGTGTTGATATTGATGAGTGCATAGATCTCGAGGAGTATGTTACACCTTTACGAACAAGAAACCCCGATTCGCACGATAGTCTAGAAGAGGCACAAAAAACAAGACTTAGTAGTGCTTTCGACCAACTCCAAAGGTTTAAGAAGATAGAGGAGGATGTTGTTCTTGGACGTAGGATTAGAATTCTCGCTCATACTCAACTTGATCCATATGTTGGAAGTTCTTTGGTGAAACGAATAGGAGATGGTAGTTATGATCCATTTGAGATGGTTGAGGACACGAAAAGGAAGAAGTTGCTAGCTTTTGTGGAGACCGAATTGTAAGTCTCACGTACAAGTTATTTATTTGTACTTACGTATATATTTAAATTTGTATGTGTAATTTAAAATATAGGGACAATCCGACGGAGACAACCATCGCTAGGGTGGAATTCTTCCTAATCTTGATGACGGCAAAAGACATGTGGCCGATTGAAAAATATGGGTGGTTATCAGATACGGTATGATATTTTACTATGATGGTAGATTTATTATTACATGATGGTAGATTTATTATTACATGATGGTAGATTTATTATTACATGATGGTAGATTTATTAATATGGTAGTTGATGGTAGTTTTTTGTTTATATAATGGTAGATTTATTATTACGTTATGGTAGATTATGGAATTATTTTGTTTACATGATGGTAGATTTATTATTACATGATGGTAGATTTATTAATATGGTAGTTGATGGTAGTTTTTTGTTTATATAATGGTAGATTTATTATTACGTTATGGTAGATTATGGAATTATTTTGTTTACATGAAGGTAGATTTATTATTACATGATGGTAGATTTATTAATATGGTAGTTGATGGTAGTTTTTTGTTTATATAATGGTAGATTTACTATAACGTTATGGTAGATTATGGAATTATTTTGTTTACGTGATGGTAGATTTATTTGTACATGATGGTAGATTTATTTTTACAAGATGGTAGATTTATTAATATGGTAGTTGATGGTAGTTTTTTGTTTATAATGGTAGATTTATTATTACATGATGGTAGATTATGGAATTTTCATGATGGTAAGTCCTTGTTGCCAACACTTATTTTGCGAGCATATGGTAGGAGGGATGCATCTATTTCGGCAACGTTCATTGCGCAAGCCTACTCCGTACCGAAGCGAGAGGATTGCATTCCTAGACCCCGATTTCACTAATATGTGGTGTCACGAGTATTTTAACACATTTATAAAAGACGAGAAAGCTTGGGTGTTTCCCGGTGGGTATGAGGTCTGTGTTTAAAGGTGTGTCACCTTGATTTTGCGAAGACAAAGAAGAAATGGGTGGAAGATGTTGACATGCTCTACATTTGTCATAATGTTCGTGGGGATCACTGGGTAGGCTGTTGAGGTAGACATTCCCAAAAAAAGGTTAAAGTGTATGATTGCATACATAGGGAAAACGATGACAACTACGTCTCCGAAAGTATCAAGCCGTATGCAAAGATGATTCCATGCCTCATCAAACACTTAGCTCCTCCAGACAAGAAGAAGAAGATGAGCGAGGCTGCGTACACTTTCTACCGAGTGAAAACCGTTCCGCAAAATCACCAAGTCGGCGGCTCGTGGTGTATACACGCTCAAATATATTGAGTGTTTGGCGTTGGGTCATCCTATGGTAGGGCTTTGCGACAAAAACATGGCCGAGATTCGCATGAAATTAGCGGCGAGAGATCTTGGACGAGGTACCGAGAGGGAAACCATTGTTTTCTCCGATCCTAACCCTCGCGGTGTGTGGGATGGCGACAAGGTGCCACTTCAGACTTATTCAGGTGATGTTGGTAGATTTTTCTAGGGACGTTATGGCAGGTTTATTGTGGGGACGTAGTGGCAGGTTTTTTGTGGATACGTAGTGACAGACTTTTGCAAGAACGTATTGGTAGACTTTCGTAACCACGCGGTTTTGTGGTAGGTTTGTTTTTGTGTTTAAACCATGACGGTAGACTTGCACATCAAGAGGTTTTTTATTTTTTGTAACCTCTTGTGTAGTATATGTGCGTTGATTGTAACAGGTTTACGTGGCATGTTTGGACGAATTGTGACATGTAATCTTTATGACAAATATAAAAGAAATTGCAAACTATTAATCAACAAGAAGTTTTAACTAACATTGTCCAACTACAAATGAAATTCTAACTCAAGTCTCCAAAATCAAAAGTGTAAGTCATCGCAAAGCAATGAACACAAACGTCTGGGGCAGAGAAGTGATTTAAATTGCAATTTGGTAAAACATCTATTGGAAAGTGAGTCATCCCGCTGAAAGCATTGCTTTGTGATGTTCCCATTGCGATTATTTGGGTTTTCACCGCGTTTGCAATCCGGACAGATTCCGTAAAGTTACCAACTAGACATAAGAAGGAGGTGTTAACAAGGAGACCATGTTCGAGCGAGCCGCATAGACAAAGAAAAATACCAAATGCAAAACGAGCTTCCTCGAGGTGTCGACTCGCTCTACCTAGCAAGTTTAGGCCTTCTTCAGAAGGTCCGTTTTGAACCAAAAGTCGTAGACCTTCTAGATATTGGGCGGTAGGGTTGTTGCATCGCACACACTCAAGTAGGAAAGGCCGATAAATTGAACCTACGTTGACATTTTGAGGGGTTTGAGTATATTCTTCAAGATTCACGTCACGCAACACTTCTTCACTACATACAATGTCGTGTAGAGTTCTTCCGAGCAGACGATGAACGGACCAAGAAATCGAAAACCAAACAAACCGACGTACCGAAATATGTCTGCCATCAAAGCTTTCGGTAAGTAAGTCATGAAAAACTCCTTTAGGAAGAAAATAGCTAAGATTGAGAGGGTTTTAAGTTTTTTAGTGAAAGAAGAAGATGAGATTTTCGAAAGATAACATGGTTGGGAGGTATTTATGCAGAAAAGTAACTTGGATCTAAATAAGAAATGCAATTAATGCGTTAATTACGGTAGATTTTTGGTATCATTGTGGTAGATTTATTTGGTTGGTGAGCGAGTTAATGCAAAATTGTTGTTGAGATATGGTAGGTAAACATATTTAATTTACATGTTATTATGAGTTATTGTTCGGTTTAATTGTTTTCTGAATGTAGGTGCGGTGATTAAGAGTTATAATATATTATTAAAAAAACTCATTTACACGTTATGTAATGGTAGACATATACAAACATTTCGGTATGTTGTGGCGGACATATACATAACTTTCCGTATGTAACATTATTAAACACCGGTTTATAAGACTACCATAAAGTCTTACAAAAACACAAATTGAGTCTACCAAAACATATAACAAGTTTCATGGCTTAAACGATTGGAAACATGATCATGTCTTACATGTACCACGATTATGTCCGGGTAAGTGACATTTCGAACACACATGCTCTTTTCTTGGACGTTTTTTCTCCAAAGATACCTCAAGTGCGCTTTTGTATCTCGAGTTCTTTGGCCTACCAGGCGGTTGACGAACGAACGGAGGTTTGCATATCTTTTTAATGACATTATCTGGTACAAGAGTGGAAACGTCTCTTGGCATTATCGATTGCGAGTAACCTTGACGTAAATAGTTAGTTCGGAAATAAGGATGGCAAAGTGCAATGCCCGAAACTTGTCGAGATTCCGCAGCGGCAATCGCGTGGGCACAAACTATTTTATCCAAGTCAAACCTACGACACGTACACGAAAGTAACTGCAGATTGACAACATGAATAGATGTCCCGTTGCTTACTTGTGTGTGATGCTCATCTATTGCTTGCACTTCCAGACTCTTTGCCTCGTTTACTCGTTCCTGCTTTTGTGCATAAAATTACAATAACGGTAAGTATTAAGCAACAATATGAAGCAACGATCTATAAGTCTACCGTCAATTCTAAAAACACAAGTAATTAAGTCTACCGTCAGAGCTACCTTCAATATTTAGAAAAGTCTACCGTCAAAAATATCTTAAGTCTACCGTCATAATCGAGAAAAGTCTACCTTCAATAATTTTTCGACTCCCGAAGTGAGAAGCGTTTTCATATCATTCGCTTTACGCCTTCGTATCGCGAACCATCTTGTTAACATAGACCTAACGACATCTAATAGGTGGACTATCGGATAACTTCTCTTCGAAGACAACACATTGTTTATTGACTCCGCAATATTTGTCGTGGTGAAATTGTATCCGTTACCCGGAAAGTGAGCACGGGTCCATAGACGTACATCAGCCCCGATCAAATAATTGTGCGATCGCGGGTTCGAAGTTTCAAGCCGACCAAATATTGCGTTAAACTCTAACTCGTCGATATGCGGTAGCTTGCTTTTTTAACTAGCCCAAAACTCTCACCTCCCCGAAAATCTTAACAAAATATTTTTCTTCGGATGGTAAGTGCATATACCACGACAAGCGAGCGGATAAACCACCTCTATTGCTTTAGCAATTGATCTATGCCTATCCGAAATAATGGCAAGATCTTCATCATCGGGGATAACACATTGTAAGCTGTCCGAAAAACCACTCCCACGACTCATTGTTCTCCGTATCAACCACAGCAAAAGCTATAGGAAATATATTGAAATTTCCATCTTGTGTTGAAGCTGTAAGAAGTGTACCTTTGTATTTCCCTTGCAAATGTGTTCCGTCGACAACGACGACTTTTCTCATAAATTGAAAACCATGAATACTTGCACCAAAAGCGATGAAACAAAACTTGAATCTATCTTCAATGTCAACAAGAAGCTTAATAATTGTACCTGGATTGGATCTCCTAATCATATACAAGTACGAAGGCAGATCTTCGTACCCACTTTCTGAGCTTCCGGTTGTTAGCATACGCGCAATCTTTAGCGTCCGATGGGCTTTCCAGTACTCAATCTGCACAAAAATTCAACATGGATTAAAAATCTACCATCATGCTAGATTATAAAACCTGCTAGATTATAAAACTACCATTATACGAATGGAATTTTACGAATTTCTCTACAAATATACCAACATGCTAGATTAAATCTACCATAAATGGAATTTTACGAATTTCTCTACGAATATACCAACATGCTTGGATTATAAAACTACCATTATACGTGATTATAAATCTACCAAAACATATTTTCACATTACTTAAATGACTTAAACATACCTTGACTCCATAACGTTTATTCAAAGCTTCGGCAACATGGGCGGGCAACACTGAAGAACCCACGCCACCTACAAACTCTTTGTATAATTGTCCAAGTATTTCCGGCGTGGCTTGTCGACAACGGCTTGAACGCACGGTCACAGAACACGAGTGCGCACCATCATAAGTCTTTATATGAAAACTCGTACCAAGCCCAATTGTTGTTGCACGGACATTCCAAGTACATTCGGGCACCCAACATCTAACCGTCAACAATTTTTTTGTTGAGCTCACAACATCGAAGTCAAATTTGTTAACGACGGATATCATTTTAAGTCTTGTCTCAAGAATCTCTTTTGATGCATAGATCTGCCCTACCGCCAATTGGAATGAATTCCCTTCTAATTTCGAGAGTTCAGAATAAGGTGGTTCCTTTTTACTTGATGGTAGATTTTCACTATCATCTTCTTCCTTTAAATCTTTATGTGTTCCATATTCGCCATCATCCGAGCTTGCACCATCCGTATCATCACAATAATCGAATCGCAACTCATCGTCATCATCTTCTTCTTCTTCATTGTGTTGAACATTTTCATCTTCACATACACCTTTCCCTTTACGAGAAGCTTCACCATCGAGGTTTGTTGGTGATTGAAAAACCTCTTCTTCTCCAATCTTTGTGCTTCCTAATTTACTTGTCACCTCAACACATAATCGAATGGTATTGCTTTTCAATTGTTGTAAAAAACCACTTAATTGCCTTGTATTACCAATGAAAACCGGTGGTGTATCTTGAGGTAATTTGATTAGATACTCCTTAGCCAACATATAACTCAATTTTACCTCAACTTCCCGTGGATCTAATCCAAAATCTTCATAAACCATCCGTAGAAGAAACCCATAATCGATATCTTTGGCTACACTTAAAATACGACATCCTCTAGCTTTCCCGACGAAAAATATCCATCGATTCTTCTCAAAAATCCAATTTCCACTAACCAATATGACTTGGATCATGTTTGGTTGAAGAAACAAGCTTTCAAAATTATTTTCAAAATTTTTTGTGAAGGATCGCAAAAAAAAGTGTTTGACGGCCAAACCTAGATGAGGGAGAAGAAAGAGGTGTTTTGCATAGTCGAGGGCATAAAGGTAACTTCGAAAAATGTTAAGTCCGCAAATAAGAAAAAGTCCGTCGTCACATAATCTGTTTCCTATTTTATGTTTTTAAATAAATCTACCGAAAACTGATAAGTCTGCCATGCGAAGACTATTATAGTAACCTCTACAAAGATTAACAAAACTCTACCATCAACAAAAATAAATCTACCAACATATAACAAATCTACCACCAAAGAAATAAATCTACTACCAAGACGGGAAATGAAAACCGGTACAATTAATCTACCGCAACAATGGTTCCGTCTATCTAATTTTACAAAATCTACCACTACATGAACAAGTCTACCATCACACATAAAACAAATAACAATATTAAACCTACCAAGTCAGTAAATAAACCTACCAAAAAACATAAAAATTCTACCATCATATAAAACAAATCTACCGATTTAGTCAACGAAAATTCCTAAAAAGTCAAATGTGAGCTTCCAAGGTTTAAAAATCTACCAAACGTATTTAACTCTACCGTGTCTGTTAAACAAATCTACCAATGTCGATAAAAGTCTACCACACCCAAACAAATCTACTATGTCAGAAATATAAGTCTACCGGATTTAACGAAATAACTCTACCAACCATTTTTATAAGTCTACCATCGTTTTTTAAATCTACCGTTTGAAAATATAAATCTACCGATCCCAAAATATAAATCTACCGTTCTAATAAGTCTACCGTAACATCGGTGCATCTGGTTTTTTCGTAATAAACGCAAAAGCGCGAGAAAAATAGTAATGGCAGTTTACGTAATTACGTTTTTTGTTGTCAAGTGATAAAAGGGTAAAAAAGTAAGCAAAAATATTCTAGTAATAAAAAAAGTTTTAGACTATTCTAGTAATAACCATACTTTCCAAGTCTAGTATTGTCATCCACCCTTTTTTAATTGATAGATATTATTGAGCAAAAAGAGTAAGAAAAATAATGATATTGCAAAATCACCCTCTTATATTACTTCCTTTTTTTCTTTGGTATCATATAATTATATCATAATTTCTCTCACCTTTTATTACACAACTCTCTCAAAATCTCACTTATTCTCTCCTTTTCATATCTCTCTCTCTCTCTAAGTCTATTGATGAAGATCAAGTGCGACGTGTGTGACAAAGAAGCAACGGTGTTTTGCACCGCCGATGAAGCATCTTTATGCGGTGGTTGCGACCACAAAGTCCACCACGCCAACAAACTAGCCTCTAAACACCTCCGCTTCTCTCTCATCTACCCTTCTTCTTCTCCCTCTAACAACAACTCTTCTCCTATATGCGACATATGTCAGGTCTCTTTCAAGATCAAAGATAATTAAGACAAAAGGGTTTTGTCTATAAAACCTAAATTATTTTGTTTTATGTTTTCTTGTAGGACAAGAAAGCTTTGTTGTTTTGTCAACAAGACAGAGCTATCTTATGCAAAGATTGTGACTCATCGATTCATTCATCTAATGAACATACAAAGAAACATGATAGGTTTCTTCTTACAGGAGTTAAACTCTCTGTAACATCTTCTGTTTACAAACCAAGTTTAGAAACTTCTTCTTCAAGTAATCAAGATTGTTCTGTTCCTAAAACATCATCGATCTCTAAGAGCCAATCTTTTTCAAAGATCGATGAGATGGCGAATCAGACGAGTACTATATCAGAGTATTTGATTGATACTTTGCCTGGTTGGCACGTTGAAGATTTTCTTGATTCTTCTCTTCCTCCTTTTGGTTTCTCCAAGGTTTGTTTTTGTTAATTAACCTCTTCTCTCTAATTAAAAATATATAAAAAGGGTAAAAGATTTGGTTTTTGTTTTTGTTAATTAACCTATTCTCTATAATCAAGAAAGATATAAAAAGGGGTCAAAGATTTGGTTTTTGTTGGTCAAGATTTGATCTTTTCTTTTATTAGTATATAACCTAAGTGATCTAGGTTTAATTCACTTTTAGGATGGATATATACATATATTAAATGATTTTTTCTATTAGTAATTTTAATGATCCTTAGAGCAAGATTATCAAGTTCCTTAAAAGGGTTCTTAACTATGTGGGCCCCACATATATATTAAGTACCAACACTTATAATACTTATATAAGAACCAACACTTACACTATTTGCGGGTTCCACTGACATGTGGCGACCCGCGATTGGCTCTTATTTTATTTTTTTATCACAATTTTTTATTTATTTTTTATTTAATTTTTAAGTAGCAATTAATGTCACTAATGGATAATCGTGGTCTTAGTAGATTGAAATTGCATTTTCTCTGTTTAAGTAAATATCATACTATTTTAGATCTAATTGAGATTTGAGAGTATATAAAAAGTAATGAACTTTTGTGTGATGTGGATAGATCTTTGCTACTTTAGGTATTGTACAAAAGTAATCTGAAAAGTGAATTTGTTTTTGTGTATACTTGCAGAGTGGTGATAATGATGATGGAGTGTTACCATATATAGAAGGTGACAACACTAAGAGAAACAACAACAACAATAACATAGTGTCACTTCCATCTAATAAGAAGTTAGGGATTTGGGTCCCTCAAATTCCACAAACTCTTCCTTCTTCATACACACATGATGATCACTACTTTTCTCATGAAAACAACAACAACAACAACAATAATATTATTGACTTTGGGATGTACAACAACAAAAACAAAGAAACATCAACACATGTAGAGTGTTATGCTCCATTACAAAACATGAAACAACAAGGACATAACAAGAGATGGTATGATGATGGTGGCTTCACTGTCCCACAAATTACTACTCCTACTATTTTTACTTCTAATAAAAAATCCAAATCTTTTTGGTAATTTTAACTCTAAATGGTTTTGTTTGTTTGTTTGTTTGTTTGTTTGTTCCTTTTTGTTTTCTCCGCACTTTGATCTTCATATAGAATTAGTACTAGTATTTTTGGTTCTTGTCTTTTGTAAATTTTGAGTGTTATATATTATAGTGTTTATTATGTTAAAATCTTTGTAATAATCCAATATTATTCTCTTTTTGGTTTATGCAAATGTGTTATTTCTTTCATCTTATCTTATCCCATGTTGTCAAGTATAAATGACACATCACACATGGCATATTTTTGTGAATTTTTTAAGGAGCAAACTTCTCCTTTTATTGTGGAAACAAGAGACTTCATAGTTACGTAAGTCAAATTAAAAAAAGTTATAAATTGTATATAAATTAATATGAATGTGACAAACTTTCCTTTTTATCTTCTTCTGTCACACCCATTATATATCATATGGGGGCAAAAGGATTGTTCTTGGATTTGGTTTGTATTTATTTTTAGTATATATATTAAGAAATAAAGACAAGGTAAAGAGTATGTAATGGAGAAACAATTTAACCATAACGACAAAACGTGTCCATCACCTTTCGGTATATTTTTGGTTGGATTGAATTATCTCCTCGAGAGCTTTGATTTATATGATAAAACTAAATGATAAACAAACAAGACGTAGTTAACAATAGATTTTGTTTTGCTTAATACAACTAATATTGGATTATGAAAACTCCAAATTCTCATCACACATACATAATCATTCACAATAATCTATTTAATACAATACAAGCAAAAATAATTAATGTATCAACTTTCCTAAAAACCAGTCTCTTGACTCACTTGGGCTGAGTTTTAAACTGGGCCTTATTAGAAAAAAGTATAGTATTGAAACATGCCCCACTTATATTAGATTAAAATATATAAAAAACACTCCGTTGCCGGGACTCGAATCCGGGTCTCTCGGGTGAGAGCCGAGTATCCTAACCAGCTAGACTACAACGGATTGGTGTTTCAATTTGTGAATAAATAGTATTTATTAGTTTAATTATCAATTTTTAGTCCACCAAACCCTATAGACTACAAGCATGTGCTTACATGCTTAAAGAAGCTCTTAAAATAACAATTGTAAATAATATTCAACATATACAAATGTAGCTCTCAAGGGTTATTATATGAATTTCATATGATGTATTTTATCAACTTTTCATGGTAAAAGTGCATCATGTAGTATAATATAGGATAATCGGTTGGGCAGCTAATGTTTTAATTAGTCTAATTAGTTTGGTAGAAACTTGCTTCTTTGTTTTTATGATTTCGCTTCATGTATATTGTATTTGCCAACTACTTCTTAGTTATATTAGGACCCACCAATATTTCTATAGTTTATACAAAATTAGAAAACATAAAAAAAAATTAAGTTTCGGTTTGCATGTGACCAATCTCGTTGATAGACACATGTGAGTTTAGTTTCACTATAAGACAATTTCGTTACAAACAATTTTACATACTTATTTACATATATTATAAGAAAAAATTGTTGTTAATTACGTGAGATTCTTTATCTGTCATTTTCTTCGAGATTTTATTTTTCTTGTGTGTACATTTTTTTATATATAACTATAGGACTATATCTTTTTATAAAAAAATATCTTTTTCGTGATTATTAATATATTTTCTGCAGAAAAAAAATGAAGTGAAGTAGATTCGAAGATGAAGATGACTTAACATACCATAAAAATCCAAGAAAGATATACGGCTTGCATGTGCATTATTTTGTTTTAACATTTATGGTAGATATTAAATACGAGAACCGTAACGGGTTCGAGTACTGTCATTGTACGAACAAGACACCTTTAATTTATCGTGTCTCATTAACAAATTTCGAACATTTATTTGTCAATTTGTTTAATTCGCTACACACACACATTACTACCATATTGGTTACTATTCATCGATCAGGCTCGTTTAATTTGTTATTGTATATACATAAGACCATCTCCGGTCATTAGAAATCTTATAAGGTTTTTAAACAAAAAATATATTAATATTATAATATAATTTGATTGCATAATTAAATTTTAAATCATAAAAATAAAATGAACCAATCACAATTAAGAAAACATTAAAAAACCTCCACTAAGGTTTGCTCTAACAAATCCCTCACGGCTTTTGTATTTTTTTTTATTAAAGGCTTTTGTATTTTATGGTTTTGTTTGTTTTTAAGTTTTAGTTTTATTTCATATATTGTTTATTATATTTAATACATATTTTTATGACTTCCTAATTATTTTATAATTTTTTAAAAAATATAATTAGAAGTTAGATATCTTAAAAAAAATATAGCCGTAATTTTTTGTATCGTGTGCTATTAAGACCATGTACATCAAAGTCTCCTAAATATGGGGTGCTTAGAATTTTTAATTAATATTTGAGTGTATTTGTATAAAAAAAATACTTAAGAACTTTTAAATGTGTTTACTAAAATTTGTTTTCCATTGAAAGATACTAAAATAGGTGCTTAAAAAATCATAAAATTCAAAACATTATACTATACATATTTCACATAATACATAAATGAAACATACATACATATTTCACATAATACATAATTAAAACATATATATTTCACTTTATATTATAAATATTTTGGCCAACCCTCATTTGACAAACATATATAACATAAAATAATTGAAAAATACATATTTCACATTATATTATAAACACACATATATAACATAAAATATCACAAACAAAAATAAAAATAAAAAATCGGTCAACCAACGTTTGACACGTGTCGATGCTTATTGAGTTTCAAAAGTTCTCCCTTAAGCATCGATGCTTATAATTATCCAGGTAAATACCTTTTAATTTTTTATTTTATTAATCTAAATACATTTTATTATACTTAATCACTTCTTTAAATCCTTAATGAACCTGTTCTAAGGATTCCGAGAATATGAATAAAGCATGCATGTGGGTGTGTATAAATAGTCTCCGTGGGATAATTAAACGCAATGAAAGTGAATTTTCTAAAATTAATATTGGGATAGTGAGGGGCTACTACCCTGCAACTTGTAGCTATTAAATTATTTTTAAGTTGCACTTGCACACATTACATTGCTGGTTTAAATGCTAACTTTAAGCTTCAAAATGAAAAGAAAAAATAATCTTTAAAATAAAATATAAAACATAAATTTGAAGCTGATATATCTCTTTCTAGGAAAGAACTCTTCCATCAATGTTTAATGCCCGTGATTTGGGTATTGAAGAAATCACCTTCGAGCTTGATTTGGTTTAATTGGTGAATGCTATCTCGAAATTATCTTAATCTTTTGAGTTTCATGGTATCGTCTCGGATGTCAAGTCGAATTTCGTGTTTTTTTTTTGCTAAACAAGCGATAAGCAACAATGTTATGTTTTACGTTTATTAATGAAAAATTGTGACAAAAAAGCTATATATCTCTAGAAGTTCAAGAAAAGTTGGAAAAACTTTAAAGAGGTGTTACTATAGCTTATTGATTTTAATTGATTTATAAATCCAACCGAAATTAGGAATTTCTGACTTTGAAAGAGTAATGTAGTCAAAACTTAAAAACTGAGTATATTAAACAAAACTGAAAATATGCTAAATTACAAATTAGAGAAGCGTAGAAAGTTATTAAAAAGGCATGTGAATCTGTTGAAACAGTTACAAATTTTTTTTGTATATGTTGTTCGAAACATCATTCCCTTCTCTCTGCTTCTTTGTTTTTTTCCTTTATATTGTTTATGCACATATTTTAATCTTAATATAAAGATTCACTGTATATGGTTAATTGGTTATGTAACATCCAAGTGGACAAAAGTTTGGTTGCATGTGTCACGTTATAACATTTTATAAATTATCGTTTTCTAATCATAAATATAAAGTTTATTACTCACAAGTGGTTGGTTCATTGGGTACAACAACTTTTCTTTTATCCTTATGAAGTTTCTGCTTTGATATCTTTGCTTATTGTTTTATTCTTCTAGTTTCACGGGTTCAATAATCAAAATCGTGGTACTCTTATGTACTTTTGCGAAAAACTATGATAAAAAATCAAGTTAATTTATGGGAGTATTATGATATTGACATACTATATATACTTACCATGGACCAACATATAACTGTAAACAACGCAATATGAATTCCAATACAAGTTTTATTTTTGGTCTATAAGCTTAGTTTACTAAGCATTTTATAACACTTGCAAAAAAACTATAATATGTAAGTTTCTACAATCCTGAGACATATCTTTTAGCCAATTACTTAAATTTGAGGAAACAGATATTTAAGAAATCTTTGTTTGATTTTAGGTCAAAAATCACTATTTGACAACGTGCATGAAGTAACACGTCGAGTGTTTTGTACGTGTGAGTGTGATCTTTGCTTGTTAAGATGATGTGATATATTTGAATAATTCATTAACAACTTGTATAAATTAAATTAAATCATAAAATCCCTATGCTCGATGTAAAGAAAACGGGACAAGTAAATGGGAGATTGTGTCAATATAACCATAAAGTGGAGACAATAAAAAGATAAAATACGATTTTGCAACAAATTCGAATAAAACCCTAATCAACCTCGAATGATGAGATTAATACCCTAATAAATTAATAAAAAGCGTGCATGCATGACACAAAAAGAAATTACTAGTATTTTTTTACATAAAAATAAATACCATTAGATATTCAAATATTTTTCAAGTTTCTAACCACAAAAAGTGAAAAGCAAGATCATTATCAAGATTCAAGACCGTCCGTTCAATAAATTCCACACATACCCTCGTCTCGTTTTGGACCCCACATCTTCACATGCTTTGAAAAATAATAATTAAAATACCTATCACATATTAATCTAAACTACGCTCGATATATATATATATATATATATATATATATGCGTGTGTGTTTCTTTTAGTTTGTATAAGAAAATAATCTTTTGGAGCCAAACCAAATGACCCAAGCGGTCGCTTTCTATTTTGGACATTCTATCAAATTTTGCAACAAATTAAATATTTGGTATCATCTTAATACACAACGTATGCTTTAGCCGTAACTAACACGAAATTCTTATTCAGACAACAATATCACAATCTCCATCTCTCTTTATGTAAGATATACATATATGTGGCTGCACGTAAATTCGTATATATATTTTAAATTAATTAAAATGCTAATTTTATTTTTAAAATTAATTAAAATACTCATTTTAGTTTTTAAATAATAAAACTCCACTCACTCTAGTCCTCAATAAATACACCCAACCACAATTCCATGACTCCTCCTCCCTCACTCATATTCACACTCACCATTTCATTATAAACAAAAAATAACAAAAAAAAGAAAGATCTTGAAACTCAAAAACACACAAAATTTCTACAAAATTCAATATAATGGCGATGAAAAAAGCAAACAAGCTAACACAGACGGCTATGATAAAGCAAATCTTGAAGAGATGTTCAAGTTTAGGCAAGAAACAGAGTAGTAATGTATACAATGAAGTCGAAAATGGACATCTTCTTGACGTGCCTAAAGGTCATTTCGTGGTCTACGTTGGTGAGAATCGGGTTAGGTACGTTGTGCCCATTTCGGTCTTGACCCGACCCGAGTTTCAAGTTCTATTACAACAAGCTGAAGAAGAGTTTGGTTTTGATCATGACATGGGTCTCACTATACCTTGTGATGAAGTTGTTTTTAGATCTCTCACTTCTATGCTCCGATGAAAATATATTTTTAGGGTTTAGTTTTTTTTATTTTTAATATATTTTGAGATGTGAAACAGAGGAAGCTGGTTAGTTAAAATGCTTTCTTTGTTTTTTAGAGAATTAAGCTAATTTTTATGTTTTTGGTTTAATATGGGGGTTAGTGTTGTATTAGAATGAGACTAACCCTTGTTAGAGAAAAGTTACTATTTGAGAATGGTTAACTATTTTTGGGTTCTCTTTTTAGATTTGTAGATTTTTTTTTAAAGTGTTAGTGAAGATCACTCTCATGGTGGTGCGGTTGTTGAGTGTGTGCCCTATGAGAGATATTTTACTATTTTATGAATGAGACTTTTTAATATTTTATCAGCCAATGCTTTTAGTTTTTATTTATGTTATTTTTCTTTTGCATAATTAGTGAATGTTGTGTAATGTGATTCATAGTAGTGAATGTTGTGTAATGTGATTCAATGTAAACTCGTGTGTGTGAAGTCGCCCTAGCCGCTTATTTCCTCCCAGACACATAAATCGAGGCACGCTCAAAGCTATGCTCTTCGACGCCGGTGGAGCTGGAGCTCGCCGGCGTCGCCGTTTTGCTCCTTCTCTTTGCTCTCTTCTCTCCTTTTTGCTTTTGTTCACTTGTTGGTGCGTTTCCTCGTTCTCTCTTCCTCCACTTTCTTCAACTATCATCGCCATGGCCAGATCTCGTCGACGTCATCTCCGTTGTGTCTTACTCTTGGCCCTTGTTGGCTTTCCCACGTTGTCACTCTCTGCTACCTTGTTTGGTCCCGCTTTCTCCAAGACATGTTCCCCTTCTCGGAATGATTCACCAGCTAGGATTTACCAACAATGGAAGAGTGTTGTCAGATATGGGTTTAAAACGAGGCTGAATAGTAGATCTCGCAGCCTCCACGGTACTCAAAGCTCACCCACGATATCAATTTCAGTTCAGGCGCTTGGGGTGAAGGTTTGCTACTCTGTCTTAAGTGATCTTCTCCACGTTAGCCACGCTTCAAATCTTTATGTTGAAGTCACAGACAGATCTACTTTGGATTCAAGTCCTCACTTGATGAAAAAACTATCTCGGGTAAGGCCCGAAGAACCTTTGGTATGTGTGAAATTGCCTTATATGTTGGTTAATTCTCAAATCACGTCATCAAGGACTCTTTGCAACAATCATGGGTTATGTTTTAATGCAACATTGAAGTTAAATCTGACTTTTTTGAAGTCTCAATTCTTTAGTCTCTTAGATATGTTCTTCCTTGAAAGATCTATCAAAAATTCCTTCCGACGAGGCCGGGAGAGATCACTTTCATTATCCTCCGTATGGGAGAGAACTATACCTCCCTCATTCTCCTCTATGGAGTTTTCTGAGTTCTTTTGTCTATTTGGCACAGGTTTTACGCACGGTACAACCTGGAACTCTCTTCGAGCTCTTGTCACGCCGACCTTTACGAGAGAAGCGTGGTCATCACTAGAGTCTCTATTTTCAACGAGATCAACCAGAAAGGTTGCACTCTATCTCCGGTCTGCTCTTCTCACTATAGTGAAGTTGCTATGTATTGACCAAATTCACAATGATCTCCATGGGATCCTTCAAGTCCTTAGTGATTTGAAGAAGTGTTTTATATCTATATGCTTTAAGTTCATTTCTTATTTGGCTAAGATGGTCGTTTGTATTACTCATAGAGTTCATGAAACTCATGCGGATTGTTGTACTACAAAAATTTAATCAATGAATTCATGTTTGTGACAAAAAAAAAGAAAAGTAGTTTGACCTATTCTTATGCTTAAAATAAATTCATTAAAAACTTCTATTAGGGCGAAAGTGAAAACTGCTAATTCGACTTATAATTGTTTTTTTTTAATTCGACTTAAAAATATTACTCCGTTTTACATATTTTTTTGTTGTAAAAAAACGACGTGATTGGTGTATATTTCTAAATGTTTTTAGCCGTTAAATCTGTTGAAATAACAAAAATTAGCCGTTAGTTGCAAAATCGTTTTAGATACCTATATCTCTCCCCTATGTTAATATTCATAAAAAGCTTTAACAAAATTTTTTTTCATAAAAAGCGTTAATTTTTTATTAATTAATTTATGAAATTAGAAAGTAATATTGGCATATACTCCCTCCATTTCCATTTCATCATTTTCCAAAACGCATACTTGTTTGCACTTTGCAGTGTTATTTATTCATTTAGAAATGTTACTTTAGAGTTTAGACTATAAGCTATAGCTTGGATTAAAGTCGTAACTAACTTTAGTATTTTTTTCTCATAGACAGGTACATTTCTGAAATTATTAACTTTCCACCACACCTATTTTTATGTACTAAAAATACTATAACCTATATATATAATACATATAACTCCTAAAATAAGCTAAAACTCAGATGTTGATATTCAACCGTCAAAATTTATTATGAACTTATTGCAATATGGCATTTCAGTTTTTTTTTTATAAACCCGCAAACACTTTTCTATAATAAACGTATAATAAAGCAATAAAATGTGAAGACTCTCTGTTTTGCTTGATTGATAATAATATAATTACTTCCATCGCTTATGCATAGCTAAGAAAATAACTAATGATAGTAATTTAATAAATGTTCTTGAAAATAGTAAATTTTGAGATATGTCAAAATCAACATCAGAGAAAGATAAGCACATGCGAAAATGGGACCCACATTTTGTGAAATCTCGTATAGTTGTTTAAAACTCTTTTACAAGATTCTGATGGGGTTAATAATCCTCTACGACACAGAGTTGGTAGGTGGTGGAACCACTTTAGATAATTTAACGGCTGAGATTAAAAGATTAAATTAAATCATGGGCTTAAAGATTACGATAAGATTCACCGTATCGTTAATGCAATCTTAAAATAGGATTTGACCAAAGTACCCTTTATCATTACCGTACGGTACTTAAAAACGGACGGATGTAGTTTCATTCAACTGAACTCAAGTTACTCAACTAACTAATGTTACATTTATTGGTCTTTACGCAAAATAAAACTTTATTGACGAAATTCCTAATATATTATTTGTCAAGTGATTTTTGTGAAAAAGCTTACGTTCATCAATTTAATTGTGACATGATAAGTTTACTTAATAACAATCAATTAAATAGCACCTAAACAACTTCATTAAAAAAAACGTAAAAGGCTTTCGAAAGCCCACTAATAAAAGTTCTCTGCAAAACATTGGTTATAAAATTAAATAATGACTATTAAACTTGAATATTCATTTTATAAATTTTTGTGGAAAATTTACTAAAATAACCAATAAATTAACGAAAGACATATTTCTTGAAAATGCACATTTAATTCAGAGAATTTTTTAAAAGTATCATGAAAAAATATTCAATTATTTTTTAGGTTAAAAACTATTTTGATGAATATTCTATTTTCATCAATAAATTATTTTAATAATAAAATGCGCAAAATGTCAAAATAAATTTCAGCTTTTGTTTACTTTTATTTTAATCACAAACTTTTGTTGACCGTGAAATCGTTTATCGGAGTTGTTCATCCGTCCCGTTAAATCATTTAACATCGTGCCTTTTTAGCTAAGCCAATATGGTTGAAATATAAAATTTGCGAAATAACTTTTAATTTAAATAAAATATTCGGAAAATTGATATTATGAATTTAGGAAACTTTATAAATATAAAATCTAGAATTTTAACAAACAAAAAGATTTGTCATGTTTAATTCTGAATATTCATTTCTTTTACTTGCTCAATAGAGTTAAGCTTTATGGTTTCTTAATTATAAATATCCTTTTAATTGTTAATAGTTTCATGAACACCAATTATTTTGATTTCAATTCAATTTTTCTTTACACGTATGCGTTCTTCATATATATTTCAATAATATGAATTATAACAATGAATATTTACAATCATAATTTTTAGAAAGTCTGTAATCATAATTTTTAGAAAGTCTGTAATCATAATTTTGTTTTTTTAATAGTTAAATCAGTTAGTTTAACATTATTAAATTACTTTTCAAAAAACATAAATCCGCTCCATGCGCGGAAAAGTTACCTAGTATTCAATAAATAATTTGACCGTGGACTTTTTATTCATGAAAAAATCAAAAAAGTAGGGTTTTCAAAAAAAAAATTTGGTTATTTTTTTTATTACATCAGTTAACAAAAACTAAAAATTAAGCGGCTTCATCAAAGACCCAACTCGGTGTAGTCTCGCTGACATACATGGAAGCAGGCGGATAAACTCTTCCCGAACGCGCCAACTTGTCTGCTTTTGAGTTTCTGTCCCTTGGAATCTTTTTTATTCTGAAGTCTGTAAAGTACTCGAGCAACGTCTCAAACTTCTCGATCATTGTCTTAAACGCAGGCCACTCTGTGGGACTCTGCAAGATTGCCACCAATGTCGTACTGTCTGTTTCAAATTCCTGACATGAGATGTTCCGTGCTTTTATAACTTCCATAGCCCATAATAGGGCCCCGAACTCAGTGTGTAGAGGAGATAAACCCCTTCTTTTACGCCTTGTTCCCATTAGATGACTTGAGCCATCCCCGTTTATACAAATCCATCCTAGATGTGTTTGAATTTTGGTTATTTCCAACAATAATAATGTCACTTTCTTAGGTCCATCTATTAATTGTTTTGTTTCAAAAAGGTTTAGTAAGGATTAACTGTAAAAAATGTGAAATTCTTCGTTCTTATTACATAATTTGGAAAATTATATATATATATATATATTTTTATCATTTTGGTCGGCAAATTTCTTATTGGACATTGTCTCTGTGAACAAAGGATAGATAGAAAAAATACGGTATATATATTTATAGAATGGAAGATTTATAAATTAAATGCATGAGAATGGGTCGGTGAAGAGATCACACACTACAAGAAATCAGGAGTTTTACCACGACCATAATCGTTGTAAAATCGTGGTAAAATAGAGTTTACCACGATTTAACGACGATTTCCATTTCGTCGTTAATCGATCGAAGTAAAAGCTAAATCGTCGTAAAATCGTGGTAAATTTTACGACGAATAAAATTCGTTGTAAATTCGTGGTAACATATTCGTTATAAAATCGTTGTAATTGTTACAACGATTTTACAACGAATATTTGGTTGTAAATTTGTATTTATAATAAATCGAAAATTCTTACAATCGTGGTAAAATCGTCCCTAATTAGGGACGATTTTACGACGAATTGTAAAATTTATATTTCTCACAATCGTCGTAAAATCGTCCCTAATTAGGGACGATTTTACGACGATTGGAAGAAATATAATTTTTACTAATCGTGGTAAAATCGTCCCTAATTAGGGACAATTTTACCACGATTGTAAGAAATATAAATTTTACAATTCGTGGTAAAATCGTCCCTTATTAGGGACGATTTTACCACGATTAATATTATTATAAATAAAAAAAAATAATATTTTATAAAATAAAATATTATTTTTTTAAAATATTTTTATTACAATTTCAAAATACAAAATACAAAAATAATTAGTCGTTTAAATTGAAATTAGGCCCGAAATAGTTCCGCGTTGCGTTCTCGGGATCTACGTTGCTTGTTCGGCTCGCTCGGTCGTCGGACGGAGGGGATGTGTCCGCATCGTCCGAAGTAGTTCCGGGTTAGATGCGAAAGCACCATGAACATGCTTGTTGTAGAACCGCATGTTATTCGCCCGAGTCGAATGCGAGGTTCGAATCTCGACCGCAACTCGGCCTCGAGATCGGTAATTGGGAGGAGCAAGTGGGACGTCCCGCATGGATCCCATGCCTAGAACCCGTCCTTTCTTCTTAGGAGCAACCTATAAAATTAAACAATTAATAAATGAATGTTTTAAAAAATAATTTTACGGTAAAATTTTACCTCATGATATATTTGATCGAGCTCGGCGGTTGTAAGCGGCTCGCCCGGATATTGAGTGCCTCCCGGGGATCTCTGAGATCGTTGAGTCTCGATCTCCGTCTTCCGAGCTTCAAGATCGTTGAATATCCGCTCGGAATGGGAGTCAACGAACTCGCCGGTCTTTTTCCGGTGCGTCTTCTCGAAGACGGCAGCGACGGCCGGTTTGTGACCCGGCTCCTTGGCCTACAAACAAATAATAAAATTTATGTGCATTAGTATAATATTAGTAATTTGAAAATAAAAATAATTTGGAAGAGTTAGTAAGAAAGACTTACCATTTCGTGCGCCCGACCCGCGAACGGGATTTGTCCGGACGTGTGAGCCATCCGCTTCGGCGTCCCGTCAGGTAGCTTCGCGTTCCTGGAGGTGGAACACTTCTCAGCTACGGTCGCGTTGTGGCCATCCGTCCAATATTTCTTCAAGCCGTCCCAGACCGCGACCGAGAGATAAACCGGCTTCCCCGCGTCGCCGACGACTCTCCACTTGCCCTTCCGGTCGAGACCGTGTTGACGAGACGGAATTTCGCCGTCTTGTTGAACTCCGTCCTCACGGTCTCGTTGATCGAGACATCCCAATGCCACTTTTGCCGCAAAATATGAGAAATTATAAGTTGCTTTACGCGAATAATATATAATAAAAAATTTAAAGTTAAATAAATAAATTTAATTGAAATTAAATTAGAACATTACCGCGAAACATTTGAACCACGTTCTCTTGATGTGCTCGGGTGTCTTGCTCCAATTGGGATGCGACTCGGTGAAGTATCCCTTGATTATGTCCGCGATAGAACGCGATACCCGGTTGTCGTACTTGAACACTGAAAAAAACATTAATTAATTTATTAATATAATAAAAAATAATAATAAAAAAAATTAAGTTAATTACCGGTAAGTGCCCGGAGACTTGTACGGATCCAACCGGCGGAGACTCGTCATGTCCGGGTTGAGCGAGAATATCCTCAACCCGGAGGTTGGAGTACGGCGCGTGTCCCGGTACATCCAACTCCGGATGTACCGGGCCCGGGATATCGTCGGCGGCGGCGGCGGCGGCGGCGGCGGGCACGAAGGAGGAGGAGGAGGATGCTCGCCATGGACGGACGTCCCGGTGTGGACGGGAGATGTCCGGGAAGCCGAACCGGAAGCCGAGCCTTCCCGGAAGCCGAGCCTTCTCGGGAAGCCCTCCTCTCCGCCAACATCCGCAAGTAGTCCGGCGGTAAGGTCTTCCCTCTCCTATGAGCCATATATAAGTACCGCCAAAAAAAACATTAAATATTTAAATAATAAACATTAAGTATTTAAAAACTAAACATTATATAAGTATTTTAATGACATTATATGTCCTAAACATATAATTCTAAAATTTGAATCATAAAACTAAAATCCGAGCCTAAAACTAAATTCTAAATCCTAAAACTAAATTCCAATTCCTAAAACTAATTCTAAAATCCGGTTTTATAACACATATATTAAAAATATTTACCTTTGGGGATGTTGAAGAGTGTGAAAGTTGTAGAGTTTTAGAGAGATAAAGTTTTAGAGAGATAGAGAGATTTAGAGAGAATGAGTGAAAATGAAAAATTTTGGTCCACTATATATAGTATAAGCAATCGTCGTAAAATCGTCGTAAATTTACGACGATTTTACGACGATTTCGTCGTTAAATCGTTGTAAAAAAAATTGAAACGTTTTGGTTCGTTTGGTTTGCCGCGTTTTGGGAATGATGAAAATAAAATCGTTGTTAAATAGTGGTAAATTTACCACGATTTTACGACGATTTATAAAGTAATCGTCGTAAAATCGTGGTAAATTTACCACGATTTAACAACGATTTGATTTAATAAATTCGTTGTTAAATCGTGGTAAATTTACCACGATTTAACAACGATTACCTTATAAGTCGTGGTAAAATCGTGGTAATAGTTGACGTTGACAACCTCGAACAAACAAAACTCCTGAGGATTTGACGTTTAGAGTTTCAATTTTGGTCGTAACTTCGTTGTTAACTTACCACGAATTTCCAGCGATTTTATGTGAATCGTCGTAAATTCGTGGTAAATTTACCACGAATTTACGACGATTTATTACACTAAATGGATTTCATCTGAAATTCATTCGCCATTTGACTTCATGTTGAATATAATTATGATATTGTATGCATATGAAATCATTCTAAGTCGTATGATTGCACAAAAACAAGTTTTGATAAAATTAGAACATATATACATATTAACAACAATATATTATAGTACACTTTATCTTAAACTTTATGAATTCTAAGAATATGTAAACAAAACTTATTGATAAGCAATTTTAACATTGTTTTTATAGTTATTCATTAACTTTAGAGGTCTTAACGAGTGTTTGTACATAATATAAGACATACTTTTAAAAATGTTTAGGGTTTAGGGGTTTATACAAAAAGACGTTGTAAAATCGTGGTAAATTTACCACGATTTTACAACGATTTCGTTTTAAAGCGTTGTAAACTCGTGGTAATCGTTGACGTCGACAACCTCGTACAAACAAAACTCCCGAGGATTAGATGTCTTTAAAAGACAAAGAATTATAAGATTATTCGTGGTAAAATCGTCGTAAATTTACGACGATTTTACCACGAATTGTTAAATTTACACATATCGTGGTAAAATCGTTGTAAATTTACCACGAATTTACCACGATTGTTAATTTATTTTATAAAAAAAAATTTAAATACATTATTTTCTTAAAATACATTATTTTCTTATTTATTACTCGGAGTCATCGGCGGACTCATGTTCGTCCTCGAGTCGGATTCATCAAATTCGTCGGTCTCTTCGACTTCTTCTTCGTCCTCATTCACCTCTTCGGCTTCCCTATTATGTGGATCAACGAGTAAGACCATGTACGTGTTTAGTTACGGCGAAGGAATATCGACGGACGTGTCATTCTGTAGTGGTGATTCTTCTTCCCTGACTATGTACCCTCTCGGGGCAATTTTGATGACGGATAGCCAATGTATTCCTGTGGACTTGAGACGCGGATAAGGAATGAAGCTTACTTGCTCAGCTTGCGATGCAAGTATGAAAGGCTCGAACTTGTTGTATCTTCTACTCTTATTGACATCAACGATCCCAGACTTGTTGATTCGTACACCTCTTCCGATCGTAGGATCAAACCACTCGCACTTGAAGAGTACGCACTTCAACATGAGCAACCCGAGAAACGTTATTTCTATGATTTCTTGGATGATTCCGTAGAAATCAATGTCTCCTCTAACACAAACACCGTAGTTAACACTTGTTCGATGTCGCCCGTAATCGTACGCGTGGAAAGCATAACCTCTTGTAAAATACATTGGCGATGTCCGAATCTTCGCAAGGGGACGTTGTAGCATCTCGTGGAACCACACCGGATAAGATTCGTCCTCGTACTCAATCTGCAGACACCAACAATAATTTTGTTTAAATATATTATGTTTATATGTAATTTCATATTTGATATTTTCATATACCTGTCTTTGCAACCACATCACAAAGTGTTGAGTTTTACGGGAATCGAGCTCATCTTCAGATATCCCCGGAATCCCTTTTTGAACTTGTTCGACGAAGATACTATATATATATGAAAATATCATAAGTAAACAATATTTCATGAGTGTTGTAATGAATTAAAGAGTATTAAAAAACATTTACTTTTACCTTTCCCATGGAGTAACAATATCGCAATTCAATACAATGTACGTGTGGGCACAATGAATTTCATCCTCGTTGCTCCACCAAACCTCTTTTATGCGTCCGCTAAGCCGACCAATGGGACAAAATATGTCGGGTACTCCTTCCACCGCGTACGTTGTTTGAATGCCTCCGTCATCATATCTCCTCGGCGCTCTTTTACGTGTCCTCACAGTTGGTGCAAAGTAGTACGACGTAAAGTGAGACGTTTCCTCCGTAATACTACCCGCAACGATTGAACCCTCGACTTTAGCTAGATTCTTCGCCTTCCCTTTTAGATGTTTCATAAATCGTTCGAAAGGGTACATCCATCGGAAGTGAACGGGCCCCCTAGTTACGCTTCGTGTGGGAGATGTACTTGGTAGGTGCTCCATAACATCAAAAAAGGATGGGGGAAATATCTTCTCCAAATTGCACAAAATGAGAGGAATGTTCTCGTCGAGTTGTTTTATTACTTCATCGTTCAACGTTCTTGTGGAAAGATCACGAAAGAACAACCCAACACCTACACAAATTATATAAAACGTACGTATTACGATATATTCGGTTATGAAATATTTTATTAGACATTACGTATACGTACCAGCAATTGCTTCGTGCACATTTTGTGGAACAAGTTCGGCCAAGACAAATGGTAGCGGTCGTTGCATGAACACATGACAATCGTGACTTTTCATACCCGTGAATTTACTACCATCTACACACCGAGAAAAATTAGAAACAAAACCATCGGGAAACTTAACTTCGGAGATCACCCACTGGAACAACGACGTCTTCGCCGCACTCGATAATCTGAATATAGGTATTGGGGCTTTTCCGTCATTATCAATGTGCAATTCGGATCTCGCACATATCTCGACCAAGTCAAGACGTGATTTAAAATTGTCTTTTGTCTTTCCCCGCACATTCAAAAGAGTGTTCATAATGTTATCGAAAAAGTTCTTCTCTATGTGCATCACGTCAAGATTGTGTCGGAGTAGATGATCTTTCCGAGTATGGAAGCTCCCGAGAAAATGCTTTTCTTATGCCAATTGTGTTCCGTAAGATAACCATCGGGCGGATTAGGCGGGACATGCCGGTTTCCTCCTTGGGGAACTGTGTAATTCGCACGATAATGATCCATATGCGCCTCAACTTGTTCGCCCGTGTAATAAACTGGTGGAGGATCACGAACCACTTTGTTCTTTTTAAACAATCGTTTGTTTTTCCGATAAGGGTGGCGCAGACTAAGAAACTTACGGTGACAATCGAACCAACTAGTTTTCCTTCCATGCTTCAATTGGAAGGCGTCAGTACGATGCATGTAGTAAGGACAAGATAGTCGTCCGTGTGTAGTCCAGCCCGACAACATTCCATAAGCGGGAAAGTCGCTAATCGTCCATAGAAGCACTACACGCATTGTAAAATTCTGTTTCCTCGAACAATCGTAAGTCTTTACTCCAGTGTGCCATAACTCCTTCAACTCTTCCACCAAAGGCTGTAGAAAAACATCAAGGGATCTTTTTGGATGTTTAGGTTCGGGGACTAAAATACTCGAAATAAAAATTCCCTTTGCATACACATCTCCGGTGGGAGGTTATAAGGGGTGACGATGACGGGCCATAAAGAATACCGCCTACCCGACATACCAAATGGACTAAATCCATCCGTACATAGACCAAGGTAGACGTTACCTTTTCGTCTAGCAAAATCGGGGTACACCGAGTTAAAGTGTTTCCACGCTTTCGCATCGGATGGGTGGGTCACCTCTCCAGGCTTCGTGTATGTTCCGCATGCCACCTCATCGAAGAAGCTCGTCCTCTCCGAGTGATACATCCTTTGTAGCTTGTCCGTTATAGGAAGATACCACATCTTCCGGTACGGTACCCTCTTCCGACCTACTCCTTCGGCCTATATCTTGGTTTTTTGCAAAAACGACATTCCTCAAGAATGTCGTCGTCTTTCCAAAATATCATACAATTGTCTACACGGACATCAATTGACCGATACGGAAGACCAAGACCGATAACCAATTTTTGAACCTCATAAAACGTTTCAGCAGCTAAATTATCAGAGGGTAGATATTCTTTTAACAATGAGGCCCAATCATCCATGCAAACCTCAGATAAGTTATGGTCTGTTTTAATATTCATCATTCTAGCGACTAATGACAATTTAGAGTGCCCTTCTCTACAATTATCATATATTGGTTGATTTGCGGCATTTAACATGTCGTAGAATTTTTTAGCATCTAAATTAGGTTCTTCAACTAAATTTCCATCGGATGCAACTTCGGGACGAAATGCATCGCTAACCATGTCATTTATCCTATCCGGTTCATTTCCATGATCATGATGAAAATTATAAAAATCATACTCATTTTCTACATGCTGGTCATAGTCTACGATTCCCGATGATAATTACTACTACTAGCAACATTACCGAATAACCTTCCCCATGCTGAAACCATATATAATATTGTGGTGTAAATCCTCTATTTAACAAATGCTTCCAAACATTTTCAACCAAAATGAATCGTCTATTGTCGCATTTGATACAAGGACAAAACATCTTACCGCTTTCGATAGTGACAGGTAGATTTGTGGCTTGCTGCATGAATACTTCAACCCCGTCGAGGAACTCCCGTGTCACCGATCCGTCATCGCTTCGATGTATGTACATCCATTTTCGGATTTCGTAAATATCGCCTCCGGACATTTTTTTTATAAAAAGAGTTTTTTTTGTAAGTGAGAGAGATAGAGAGATATAAAATTGATGGTGTGATTTATGGTGAAAGATGAGGAGGTATTTATAGGATTTTTAAAAATTTTCCAACTTTTTAACAAGGAAATTAACTACTAATTTACAACGATTCATAATTCTACAAGGAATTAACAACGAATTTACAACGATTTAACGACTAAAATGAAAGTTGTAAATAATTAGGTGCAACGAGTAAATACACGTTTTCAACTACCAGATTAAATGTCTTTAAATCGTTGTTAAAAAGTCCCAAAATCGAAGTTGTAAATTCGTGGTAAATTAGCAACGATATAGCGACGAAATATTCTTATAAACCAAAACGTTGTAAAATCGTTGTAAATTTACCACGATTTTACAACGATTTGGTGTTTAATCGGAAATTCGTTGTAAAATCGTCGTAAATTTACGACGATTTTAATCATTGTAACTTTTACGACGATTTTACGACGATTACCAAAATCGTCGTAAAATCGTCGTAATATCGTCGTAAGTTTACGACGATTCAAATCGTTGTAAATTTTTCGTGGTAATTTGCGCAGATTCTTGTAGTGACAATCCCGCCAAGTCCGAAAGTGCTTCATATACGAAACCAAATTTTAACACATTTTATATCATTACTATTATGACTCCTTTCGAATTAACTTATTGGTAGGGGCCAATGTTGACGGTCACTTTTCTCATGGGCCAACATACATAATCACTTGTGTATGTTTACCTTCTTCTCTTTCTTGCCAAAGAAATTTTGTGACCTAAAAAAAAGTTGGAAAATGTATATATATCATTAAAACGAGTGAAGAATCGTGACATCTGTTTTTCCACATTTTGAGCTTGGATTCTATAATTTATAGCCGTTTCTAAATAATGCGGTAGATCCACATGGATTCATTTGTCTTTTTTCTCTTGATTCGACTTATATTCCGAGAATGATATACTTGACCATAGATAATGAGTCTTTTATGTAATCATCATATATGTGAAATTTTATGTGGTGATAGAATAAGAAGTACAAGACATGTTCTACATGTCCAATATTAATTTGTAGTGTATGAGAAAAAAGGATCATGTCATAGTCGGGTGGGCACGAAGCGAATATCCTGGATTTTGGGAGTATCCGTGATCCGCTCCGCTCCGTCCGGATCAATAATTTTCCGATCCGTATCCGTTTCGTGACTAACCGGATATCCGTTAAAATGTGAATATTTGTCGGATATCCGTTCCGATTTGTAAAATAATAAAATAAACATAAAAAGTTTATTTAACTATTTAATTAACATAAAAAAACTAAAAAAACTATTTAAAAATTGCAAAATTTAATTAAACTATCATTATTTACTTACAAAACTTATTTAAATTTACAAATAATAATTTCAGGAATAAAATACTAATAAATAGTATAACTAAATTTGAAAAACATAAATCGTGATCATTTTAAGAAAATTATTAAATGTTTGTGTTATTCATTTATAATATCTTCTGGATTCATTTCAGAATAATAAAATTTTATCAAAAAATTGTGAATTTCTTATTTTTTTAATTCTTTCACTCACTAATTTACCTAACAAATTATATATTTCTATAATAATTATAATGTATGTATATAAATATAAATATATTTTACAAAATAGCGGAGCGGATATCCGTTTTAAAATTTTTAAGTATTTGTTATTTGCTTTCTTTTTTGACGGATATTGATTTTTATTATTTGCTTCGATTTGTGAAATTACGGATATCCGGATTTTTCGGATCGGATCACGGCGGATAACGGATCGAAGCAAATCCAGCAGATATTTTGCCCAGCCCTATGACATAGGTATATTTTATGTTTTAAATTCGGTGATTGATTCTTCATAGTTTGATGCTATTATTATAACTCTTTTTATATATGTACTAGTTTCATTTTCATTTTGGCTGCAATATATACTTTCTCTCCAAAATAAGCTAATTTAAATTGGCATTTTAAGACACATATTATTGTTTACTATGGATGCATGATATATATTTTAGTTTTTATATTGATCAAATATTAGGTTTACCATCTAACTTTTTTTTGAAAAATCTCACACAAGAGTATAAAACAACTTGCCTTTTTCCCCTTTAGCAAATATAACATGAAATTTGATAATTTTTGTCTACATATGGAATATGGAACGTATCTTGCTTGATTCTTGTAAGTTTCATACGCCCATTGTTTCAATGCTTTATAGTTTATAATAATAAACCTACCTACATTTTCTTCTATATAATCGAAAACTAACTAATTAGCAGCAAATCTAGGCCACGTGAAGATTCTAAACTATATTAAGGCGAAATAAATATGACATTAATATGATGACATTATATATGTACCTTAGAAAGTTAGAATGTACTTTTCACTATTTGAAGAACATAAATATGACATTATGAGAGTGAAAAAAACAGACCAAAGTGGCTTATTACTAATAGTCCTTTTCTTCACATGACTTTGTCGGATTTTTTCACTTTCTTTTCCAATCACTACGGTCCAATTGTTATAAACTACTTTCGCCGAAGATTAATACTTTTTAACTAGTATATTCACATTAATTTTATAAACTATATAGAGAGTTTCATTATTGAATTGCTAAAACTCTATACTATTATAGTTAATGTTAAACATTCTTAAGAAATTATAATCAAGATGCAAACTAGAAAACTAACAAACAAACAATCATAAAAGAATAAGAACACATAAATTTACCAACCGGTTTCTAAAACGTTGTAAGAAATTAAACATAAAAAGTAATTCCAAAAAATAATTTTACAATAAATTAATTTGTTATAAACATTTGAGTTATATATCTATCTCCAACATGTTGTACAATAACATTTTATACAATTTTAATGGAAATTGCAGAATCATAATTTATAATCAAACCGAGTTTAAAAACCGGTTCTCTTTTTATTATCTATTTACTCTATAACCCCTAACAAATTCACCATATTGCATTTTCGGATACACTATGAAGCAACGGTCGAGATTCAATCCATAAATCAACTTTCCTTCTGGTCTCCACGTGGCATTCATCGGAAGAACTAAACCATCTAGACCGGGTCGAATCAGAAATAAACCGAACCGATTCTTCGAAAACCGATTCTTCACAAGGCAAAACCAACGGTCCTTGGTTTACGAAACCGAACTCTTCCCCCGCTTGAACCAAAAGATTCTTTAAAACGGGATGGTTCAGGTACGACGCGCGCACCACAAATCTCCTGCACCTGCTACCTACGTAGAACGCCACGTGTCCTGCTGGCACATCCGACGGTACACAACGTTTGAGTGAAGATATTTTAGCTTTGTCGCGCCACCGTCGGAGAATCTGTCTCAGCCTCACAATGTGACGGATCTTACTGCATTTTCCGATACCACCGGCCATTTTCCGATAAACAATTTTCTCAGGCGAGAAAGTGTGAGACAATGTTGGAGGGATTTTGAGAGTTTGTGAAGACGATTTTTTATATAGTAATGGATGTAATAAAATGCCACTGGTTTTTGAGATATTTACGAAATTACCTACGTGGTCTTTACTTTGGTTATATTCCATTCCATAATTAAATTAGTGTGATTGGTAGAATTGATTATTAGGGAAACTATTTTTAATTATTTTTGTTTGTAAGTGAAATTAATTAGCATAATTGATTTATAGTATAATGACAATGTTGTTTTCTTCTTAATTAATAAACGTTGATACAAATATTAGTTGGATTTGACATGAGAGAACTAGTGGTTAATTGATTGATTATCGTTCAATATAATCAATTGTTTTCATAATTATGCTAATGAATCTATCACGAGAAAGAGTATAATTAAATAGTCATTATATAAAAGACCGAATTCAATTAATTGAATTGAATATATATAGAAGCGTCACTTTAAAAAAAACAAAAAGATGGTAGGGTAATTAGAGCATGCATGCATGTGTTAGTGTTGGATAAGACGACTAGACTTTGGAAAGAGTTTATATAAACATCACCTTGAGATTTTGATTAGTGACGACACACAATACTTAGTTTCTTTCTTGTAAATTCATCTTCTTGTTTTTTGGATATAATCAAAGTGTTCTTGCGTGATTTAATTTATGTTAAACAAGTAATAAATAAAACCCACCACATGGACAGCTAGGAAAAAGCCTAAATTGTATATATGAGAGAATATTACACTCATAGGTACTTTCAAGATGTGTAATTATATCTTGAGATACTTACACTCTTTGACATACTTTTGAAGAGTAAAAAGACACATATACCCATAGTTCAAGTCTAACTAAATTTCATTTTCTAATTACACATCTAACTAACTAAATCATCTCTTTTATAATCTCACCTTTCGTCTCTGCATCCTTCACTTTCTCTCTCTCTCTCTTTCTTTCTCCATAGCCAAATTTGCAAGAGAGTAGATTCAAATTAGGCTCTAAAAGTTACAAACTTTCTTAAAGGGTTTAACTTATTAAGTGTTTTAAAGAGAGAAAGCAATGGACTTTAACCAAAACCTTCACGGAGGTGGTGGTGTTAGTATGCGGCGAAGCATAAGCCGAAGCGTGAGCAGAGCAAGCAGAAACTTCGAAGACGTTTGGTATGGATATGTGAAATTCTTCTTCTTCTTGTAAAATTCTTCTTCTTCTTGTAAAATTCTCGGATTCTCTTCTTCTTCTTCTTCTTCTTCTTCTTCCTCCTCCTCTAATGGGTAACGTAAACACGAGAGAAGAATCGATTACTAACAACCCATCCGCCGTGGAAGAAGACGACGACGACGCCGAGATTTGCTCTCGCGAAGCCATGTCTTCGCTTCCGATGGTAACCACGCCGCTCCTCCCGAGCTCGTGGGTCAATCTCCTCTCATGTTTGCTCTGCGGAGTTCAAATTCGCTTTTTTCTTCTTCTCAAATCTCGGATCGGTTTTTTTTTGTCCGAATCTTAACGATCTGTTGAAGAAAAAGCTTGAAACTTTATGTCTTTTTTTGTAAGAAAGCTTGAAACTTTATGTCTTTCTTTTTGGTAGGTTCATGTGATTCCTTTACAGAGACCAGATGAAATTCACATACCAGATGAAATTCACATACCAAACCCATCATAGTCCCGTCCACGCTTTAAATAACAAAGTTTTATAGTGAAAGCGTTTGTGTGGATAATATCAACTTTCTTAATGTGATTTTTCTATTGAATTGTTGTTCTTATGGATGCATCCATGTGGATACTGTTTGACAAATTTAGAACGCAACATGATCTAAAGAAGTTTTATGGTGAACATTACTTCCTACGTATGCACACAACATGTTCGACGAAATGTCTCTATAAAAATCTAGTTTTTTCGTTGTTGTAGTTAGGTGGTGTTTGTGGATATGGTAACCTTTACAACTAAGGATACGGGACAAAGACGACGGATTTAACACACAACTCTGTTTTAACAACGGCGCGTGTTTCTGTCCACTAAACAACGTTTTGGTGGATTACGTTTGGTGGATAACCTTTAACTTTTTAGTGTTCAAGATACAAAAACATTGGTTAAGTAATTATTAGGATTAAATTTTAAGTTTATCATTAAGTGTGGATTGTACAACCAAAAACACTAACATTAAAAGCTGTAAAACAATAAACCCAAATGTAAAACATCAAACTCTAAACCCTAGTTCACAAAATGAGAAATGTAAAATTGTTCACCGTCCACGTCCTTATATTTACGCGCTGGTCCACTCGATTTAGTCCACGTAGTGTCGTCCACGTTTTAAATATTAAACAATGAAGGTAAGTTAAGTTCTTCATCGTCCACGTAATGTTTGTCCATGGATGCACACCCTACAAAAACTGATTTATGCACATATCCACGAAAACATGTCCACATCATCGAATATATGAAACAGATCTGCAGATGAATCTGATGGTCGAAATAATGACATATCATCAATCCACCACACATTTTTCCAGAAAATAATCTGACGCGTCCACATGTATCCACGAAAATAAGCTGACGCGTCCAAATGCATATCCATGAAAATATGTCCACGAAAATGTACCCACTTAAACTGATATATCATACTAGACCTTTGTTAAACTGATATATCATGCCACGAAAATGTATCCACCAAATGCGTATCCATGAAAATATGTCCACGAAAATGTATCCACATAAATAAGTCTAGATTCATGTGGACAATATATGTCAATTTTTATATCTATTTTAATTTAATATAAAGTACAACAAAATGGATGTCAAAATGTAGAGAAAACATTATCATAACTTAAAACATGTACCAAAATTATTTTAGATTCACCAATTAAGAATTAAAGACCAAATAAATTCAAGGACTTGTTTAGGGAAAAGAAATATATAGTTTACCTTTGGGTTTATCAGGAGAGAAGAGCTTTTTAATAGCGATATCATCAATAATGGGCCCACAAGTGGGGTCATCTTCCATGCCAGGGTTCTTGAAAACCAAACGCACATGATCCTCTTCCGCTTCAAACGCCCACGCGTAAGGGTCCCACCCTGTGAAGATGTGACAACCTTGATTACACAAAAGGTGTACTTCTGGGAGACTCTACTTCTGGTTACAGTTCTGGTTACAAAAAACAGGTTGCATCTGTAACTAAAAACCCCACTTATTTTCTCTGTTTAATATATAAAAGGGCAATATGGTCACAAATCATAGTTTTTCGTCTGGAAAGTGCACCTTAGAGGCAAAGTGCCTTAAACTGTAATATTATCAACTGAAAGTGCCTCATACTGTAATACACTCTTAATACTATATATATTCAAAACATAGAAAATTATATAAAATATTCTATTCTCACACGCAGTTAAGATTAACTTAGTTTAAAAAAATTAATATTATATATGCATAAGAAGGGAGAATAATGTAATACGGCGTACCACACAAAAAGCACTTAATTTGTCGTTTACAAAAATGTGTTCATGTCCCTATGTGCACGAATGTCACATCTCCAAATTATTTATCTATGTTCTAAAAGTTACGAGCAACCAAAACATATTTCATATGGTTGGAAAATTTTAAATTCGTTTAAAAGCATACTATAAAAAACTCCTAAGGGCTACACTACAGTTAAAGTAACATAATCATGTATACTTATATCAAAACATCAATTGAAACTTAAAAGAGTATTATATTAGAAACTTGTAATAAGACCAAATATTAAATAAAGTATTTACTTACTTAGTATAAAATAAATAAAAGTGGGTTTATATATGTGTATGTTATGTAAACTATATATGATGCATTCTGAAAGCAAATCTAAAAAATGGATTTGTATAAATTATTGAAATAGAAATCTAAAGAAGCAATTATTTGTGTTTGTCACCAAGAATCAAAATATTTTGAATGTTATATTATAAGATGAAAGGAGAGAGTTTTGCAACTCTCAAAGATAGATTACATTCAAGCTCATAACAACATATATATGGAATCTAGAAAACCCTAATTACATGGTATTGTAAACTTGTATTGGGTCATAAGGTTGGGTTTGTGATGGACTTTAGTGTATGCTTTAATAGTCCCCCGCAAACTTTGCGTCGGGTGAAAGCTCGATGCGAAGTTTGAAACCGCAAAATGATGATGACTTGGAAGATGCTTGAGAAGTCGAAGGACAAACTAAGAAGATGTAGAAAGATACTCGGTTCACCGTAGAGATCGGAGTCGATATGAGATTGCTCGGTCTATACTTGGAGAGTTACCATGGCTCACTCAGAGGTACTCTTTTGATACTTGGAGGCTTAGTATAACCTTCTCATAGCATGTGACCATTCTTTCTCACTAAGAGTTTGGGTTTCCTTTACCCGCTTAACTCAACTAATCCATCTCATGACAAAAGAGAATACTCCAACATCTATTAAAATTCTATCACTTTATTGTTTCTCATCCATTAGCCACCAAAAATATGCATCTATACAAACTATTCTTCTCTTTGGCATTTTCACAAACACCTTGTGTGCGTTCAAACTCACTATGAAACCAACAAAAACTTGCAGTACTATATCATCTAAACCAAACCCAAATCTGCTTTATACCACCAAAAACCTACGAGCCAGCTAACACATTTTTCTCAACCTATCATTTCCATTATCCATCGTTATGTCTTAGGAGAAAGTATAAGACATTACCTTTTGACCACAAACCATTGATTGACATGTAAAGCATCTAAACTGAAGTAGTTTGGTAGAGAGGTGAGGAATCTTCCATGTAAATGGTCAATGTGGTCTTGTGTGAGATTCTCGAATATGAAAGTGACGAATTCTGATTTTGAGGTCATAATCTACTGAATGTTAAGCTTGCACAAAAGCTTTTTGCTGGTGGTCTTTGAGCTTTAGATATCTTGTATTGATCTTGTCTTTAAACCCTCTGTTTTCTTCTCTTCTTCTCCCTTTTTGTAAAGATCACTTCTTCCACTCGTTTTTGTCTTTAGAAGACATAAATCACCATGTTTCTGCCGAATATTCAGAGATGGCAGATAGTATGACAAGCCAGATGAAAGATGATATTTTCGGTAGACATTGGTTAAAGATATTGAGATAAAGGAAACCCATTAATCGCCTGATGCTCTGATACCATGAAAGCAAATCTAAGAAATGGATTTGTATAAATTATTGAAATAGAAATCTAAGAATAAAACTAAATAGCTTAATAAAGCTTTATTAGAAAGAAACTAAAGAAGAAATTATTTGTGTTTGTCACCAAGAATCAAAATATTTTGAATGTTATATTATAAGATGAAAGGAGAGAGTTTTGCAACTCTCAAAGATAGATTACATTCAAGCTCATAACAACATATATATGGAATCTAGAAAACCCTAATTACATGGTATTGTAAACTTGTATTGGGTCATAAGGTTGGGTTTGTGATGGGCTTTAGTGTATGCTTTAATACATTCCCCCTACTTAATTGTTGGGTTTTAGGGATCTTAATTCTCGTTTAATTTTATCTTCCTAAGCAAATATTTATTAATTATTTATATGTTTTTATTATTATTGCTAGTATATAATTACAAGAGAGTCGATCGTATTCTATGAATCAAGATCGTATTCTGTCTCTCGACACTCCATGCACCAAATCGCAATAATATGCATGCACGCACGGTATTAGATCAAATATAACAAACAATAAGTTAATTGCCTATAATTTGTTTTTTTTAGGACACAAATCTCGTCAAATATTAGTATTTTTTTTATAATGTCATTTATTGAAGCTACAACAATATACATATGAATCTTTAATCATCAGATCCTAACTAGAAGAAAAAAGCTAAATGAAAGCGTAAGGTTATTACTTACTCCCTCTCTGTTCATAATTGATAGATGTTTAAGGTTTTCACATATATATTAATAAAACACATTAATTATTTATTATAAATATATTATTTAATGAATTCAACAATTTCTTATAAAATTTGAACCAATAGTATTCTATAAAATTCAATTAACGTGTTTTGATTTTTACAATTAGCAATTAAAACAATATTAAAAACCTAAAACATCTAATTTTAAATAAAAAAAAATTCTGAAACATCTAATATTAGGGAACGAAGGGATCCCTGATATAAGTTTTGATTTATAAATGTAATGGTGTAAATGTTGAATGAAAAATATATTAAGATGACGTGGTGCCCTTCTAACAAGAGTAGGACCCACAATCTTAGTACTAATCAAGTAAGAAAAGGACATACAAAGTCCCGTTGACCGTCTAAGTACAAAGGTTTGTTGACTATATGGTATATATAAATTTACGAATTAACTAAAATAAAAAGCGAATCAAGATTACCGATTAGCCACAAGCAGAGGGGATGAACCTGATTAAAATTTGGTTTCCACAATATTTATTAAAATTAAGTAATTAAATCTAGCTCTCACGTATAGCTTTTTACATATTGAAATTTGTCATCCTCCACTCACATATTTATTTGCAAAACTTTGTTTATATAAAAAGGTGATAATATGACGCGTAAAACATTAGTTGGGTGAATAGTTTTGCTATTACTTAACTTTTATCTTTATGAATAGAATATATAATTTCATACTTTACATTGAGTGTGAAGAATAGTAAAGACACGGAAATGCACATGCAGTGTTTAGGTTAAAATTTAAAAATATTTAGGTTAAAATTAAAAAATGTTTAGGTTAAATTAAAGGAATAAAGACATGCTAATCAAGATTATGTCTTGGATTATATAAGGCTATAAGCAAACGTCCGGCAGCTCTTACACCTTTTCAGATTTCGCCACTTATTTATTTCCCTTCCTATTTTATTTATTGATAATTATAAACCATATATACTAGTATGATGAATTCACAAAACTACGCATTTTCAACCGTCCTTCACAAAACTACATCTAATTTATTTTTTTCATATATTTACACCGTTTCAAAATTTTAAAAACCCATAAATTATAAACAAAAAACCCATAAAATAATATATAATAAAAATCCATATAAAGATACAAAAAATTCATAATTTATATTATTGGATTTACTGAAAACAATTTTTTAAACTTATTCTAAATAAAATCATTGTTACAAATTGTAAATAATTTATTTTTGTTAAATATAATTTCAAGTTTATGATATTTTGGTTAATAAAATTATGTTGGTGGTTTTCAACGGAAAAATCGATGTTATTATTGTTCAAAAAACTTTTTAAAATGTTATTTTATAGAAACATCATGATCAATAATAAAAAAATGGATCGTCAAAAAATTTAAGTCTCTCATTTGATTAGCTTAATATTTTAACAATATTAAGTCTCTCATTATCCCCTTGATTAGCTTAATATCTTTCTTTTGGACCTTAAGTTTAATATGGGCCAAAACCCGAATCATGTTAACTATAAGTATTTTGTGTTAATCATTATTATTATTTTTTCCTAAGTTAACGAAAAAGTTGGAATATGGTGTATAGTCTCTTTAGACTTTCATTTAAAGGGATATTGGATTCAACACTACAGCCAATTTCACATTGAGTCATGTTGTGCTTTTAGCATAGGAAACGTATAGAAAACAGAAAATTAAAAGAAAAAACTTGTGTATTCGATACAAATTTTACTTAAAATGTAAATGTTGGTATAAATGTTTTGTTATTAGATATGCAAATGAGGTTAAAGTAGTTAGACAAGAAAATGACACAAGTGGGAAACGTGCAAGACATTAAGATTCTGAATTGGATCATATCATATCTATATACAGATATTTATGGTCTCTCATAAATATTTCTACACCGTCACGACGTTTTTTTTTTTGAAATTTCCGGTTAAATATTTAATTTGCGTATTTTATATAATATGTTATTAATATTCGAGGAATAACTTTGGCATCGTTCTCTTTCCCACGTCCTCGTTATTCCTTTTGTTGCTAAACAATTTAAGAAATTTCGTATACTTTTTAACCATGAAACTTTCACGTAGCAATAAGTATCAAACATTAAACTTTACACTTTACAGACTCAAAAAGAAAAACAAAGAATCTTATTCCAACTTTGTAATGAGACCTAAACAAGAATCTTGTTACTTACAATTATTCCACCCAATCAAATCTGATATATTAACACAATAAATTAAAATATATAGTAACAATATTTTAAAAAATAAAAAAACTACCCAAACATTTTGTTTGTTGGTTCAATGATAAAAATAAAATTAAAATCACACAAACTATACGAACATTTCATTGTAACTTTACCCAAATACCTTCACTAGGTATATCTTGATTAACCACAAAGACCATGTAATAACCTGGCGGTGCAAGATTCGCATTTCTCGGTGTCTTAACCCTAATTTCATATGACCAAAAACTCAACCTCGTAGAGTAAACATGATCAAGAACCAAAAGCCTTTGGTTCATTGAAAAAGAATGTGTAGTAAACGAAGGAAACATCATAGTCACCTTAACCGGACTTTTCACTATACCGGTTACTCTAAACCGTAATCTCAATTCTTGACCGTAGTTGACCGTTGACTTTGAGCTAGGGCTCACAATTCTTGGACGTAAAGTCAAGTATTTAGATTCTAAATACGACGGCGAAAAAGCTTCTAGCCTAAGCTCTGTCGGAAAAAGCACACCGGTGAAGTTGTAATAAGCATGTGGATTGCTTCCTCCTACAAGTACTCTCCCGTCGCGGAGTAAACCGGCCGTGGAATGGTACATTCTTGGTATAGTACTCGGGATTTGAACTTCGAATCTTGAACCGACCGGTTTATCAGGATGGTATAGATCCGGATTCAAAACCGGTTCTCGACCTAGCTCCCAACCAGCTACACCAACAGAACCACCGTTAATTAACAGAACTTGTCCGTTAGGTAACACCGTCATGTCTCCCATGACTCTAGCCCTAGGCATCTTCTCAACGTTCCATAAAGGATTGTCCTCGTTGATCTTGATTCTTGCACACGTGTCAAGCCCTTCGATAAAAATGTTTTGCCTAAACGCAAGGTTGTACGAACCTCTAGGTGCACCACCACACACCATAACCTCTAACTCGACGGTTACATTCGCTTCAAGATTCTTTATAGGCAAAAGAACGGCAGAGCCGGTGCTTGGATAGCTTCTCGGATGGCCTCCGGGGATCTCCGGATATGTTTTCACGACGATATTCTTCGAATAATCGAGTAATATCGCTCTATTGTTAGCGAAAACGAACATGTTACCATCGCTGTTGAGAAAAACGTAAGGGTAAAGATTGTTTTCGTCGTCGCCGTCTTTGGTTTCCGACAAAAACGGTAAAGTGTAGAGGTTTTGCGCCTTCGTTTTGGGGAAAAACTCGTAGTTGAATTGTCCTCGACCACCTATGATTATTTGTCGACCATCGGGTAGTACATGGTTCGAAGCGTACCATCTCGAAGCCGCTAGTGCGTTATCAATTTCTTGCCAATCGCAAGAAACATTATTATTATTACTATTATTATCATTGCATGGAGAAAACTCTCTAGCTTTACGGTCACCGTCTTTGTCGCCACCGGTTTGCAAGAGAGTTCCATCGGGAAGTACGCCGCCGGAAGAGCACCATGTGTTTGATAAAACGGTTAAAGGACGTACACGGTTTAAAACGACGTCGTATTCAATAGAGTGCGCGGTGCAATCTCGTTTCGAAACGGCGTCGTTTGGGCTGTCCCGGCATAAGCCATTAGGGAGAGATATGTTGGACGGACCAAAGTTGGTTCGGTCGAATATTACGACGCGGTCGTTGAAGAGGAGTTGCGAGTGCATTGCTGAGATTCCGACGTTTTGTAGGAGAAGCTTCCATGTTCCTCCGGCGCCGGATGCCACGTGGCAAGAGAGAAAGAAAAGAAAGGAAATGAGAGAGAGGATTTGAGGTTTGACTTGGAAAGACATTGCTGTAAATTAATATTATTGAGTTTATGTCACGGTTTGGTTTTTTATATATTTTGTTTGTGTGGTACATCTATATATATATATATATATATATCATGATGTTGATAAAGTATACTAATTTATATATGGTACGAAAGAGAAAAAAACAAATTGCTAATTAATATCATGACCTTGGGGAATCGACCTAGTGGCAGTTATAAGTTCACATGAGGCATGTAGCACCATGCCATCCGGGATCGATTCCCAGCGCCTACGTTTGTGTAAGACTGGCTATTGGGTCGGGTTGAAAAAATAATATCATGACATTGATAAAGTATATATACTAATTAGTAACTGATACAATTATTCCGAAATCATTAATTAGGCCAAATTTCTCGTTTTGATCTTAAAGGTTTTTAATTTGTAACAGGGGGAAATTATTCGAAAATTATTAACCAAGACAGCACACCTTTTATTTGGTATAAAGAGTAATTTGAAAATTTGACGATTTCTCATTAATACAATACCGATTATGTCGTGGATGAGTGGCTTCCGTAAAATCTAAGAGATGGAACATAATCATGTTTATGTTTTTAGCTATTTTTTACTAAAAAAAAATATTTCCATTATAGTGATAGTGGAATCACGATGACATGTTCTATCTTTCTGTATATGTAATAGATTTCTCTTTTTCTCAAACTTAAAAATATGTTTAGGTAATAAGTTTAACATTAACCACCCATGTAAATCTATGTCAAACCTCCAAAGGTTGTGTAGTAATTATCTTAACCATATGATCATAATATTAATTTAGCCTAGTGTAACTTATATTTATATGGTCATTTACCACCCAAATTATAATTATGCTAACAACAAAAGAGGAATGTGGGACGAATGTCACACTATTATCGTTAGTGTAGGGTCAAAACTTTAAATTCTAAATATGTAAATATAAAATTGGGATAGTTGTGTCGCCACGATTAGGGTTATTCCAACGTTATAAAAAAGTTTCTTATCTAATTTAAATTCCACGCAATCATTCGTATAACTGTGAAGCCATATGAAATTTCCACAATAAATATACCAATTCCAAGAAGAATATCTATCTTTATTACATTTCGATGCTTGTAAATATATTTGTCAGTATATATCAATGCATTATACTTAAGAGCATTAATAAACAGTAGAAATTGTGTCAATGCTCCATATATAACATCGACGTATCTAAATTATCGGTTGGGTTCATTAATTACTATATTAATCAAATTATTTATTATTTATTAAGACGTGATACCAACCTGAAAATATCCATAATGAAATGTTAAGTGTCGTGGAAGAAGCATTTTTTTATTATTAGTTAAAACATTAATGATACGTGAGCGATTGAACTTGGAATAATTCTTCATCATGAATGTTTAAATTAGTCATTTGTTAATGAGATATTATGATATTTCATTATCAAACATTCCAATTAATTATATGATATAGTTAAGCAAGTCAATGTTATGTTTTCCCCCAATTAAGTGTAGTTTATAATTTAATTAATATTGCGCGTTTTAACACCACCATCACCAATATGTGAAGCATGTTTAAAAATTACTTTCACACAAATAAATACACTAATGGGCCTATTAGTAAATATAAAAGCCCAAATTTATATGTAATATTACGAGAAAGGAATCTTAACCGCCGTGGCCACACACACTTCTCCGTTGATTTTAATTTTAATACTCTCTCTCTCTCTCTCTCTCTCTCTCTCTCTCTCTCTCTCTCTCTCTCTCTCTCTCTCTCAGATTTGTTTGATTACAGATCGGAGATTTTGATCAAAATCTATCGCCGAGATCAGTGAAGAATGGGAGTGCCGGCGTTTTACCGGTGGTTAGCGGAGAAGTATCCTTTGATAGTATCGGACGTCGTCGAGGAAGTTCCCGTAGAAATCGAAGGCGTTAAGATTCCGGTGGATACAAGTAAACCTAACCCTAACAATTTCGAATACGATAATCTCTATCTTGACATGAACGGTATCATCCATCCTTGCTTTCACCCTGAAGATAGGGTAACGTTTCGTTTCGTTTAACATTTAAGTAGATATATATGCCTTTGTAATTTATGCTTTGATTTTTAGAGGAATTTACAAATTTACCATTCAAAAGTAGTAGTCTGCTAAAAATACCACAACTACATAAAACGAGTTTCAACATTTTTCGAATTATTTTCTTTTTTGAAGGGTAGGGTATAGTTTTGAAAGTTTAGGGTTTAGTTTTGAAAGTTTTAAACTAATTTAAGATTTGTGGTATTTTTTGAGAAAACAACTTTTTGATGGTATTTGTAAAAAAATTTAAAATGTGTGCTAATTTTGTAAGAAACAGCTTATTTAGTGTTATTCATGATTAGAGTTTGTTTGTTGTTGTTGCAGCCATCTCCGACTACTTTCGAGGAAGTGTTTCAGTGTATGTTTGATTATATCGATAGGCTTTTCGTGATGGTGCGGCCTAGGAAGCTACTCTATATGGCTATTGGTAAGTGGGGGATCTCTTGTTAGTGAGTTTCTTGAGCAGCTAAACATTTGATTAGTAGAGTTATGATTAATGTTCATATGTGTTTTTTTTTTGAAATTTGGGTCTTAGATGGTGTTGCTCCAAGAGCTAAAATGAATCAACAACGGTCTAGACGGTTCAGATCAGCTAAGGATGCGTCTGATGCAGTATGTTCTTCTCTGCCTCGTATTGGCGTGGGGTTTCTACTGTGTAGTTTCCTCAGCCAGACAAACTTGTTTATGTTATTTGCTTTCATTCAGACAAGTTTTTCTTAATGTCTGTTATCGGTCTTGATCTGTTTCTTTGTGTGCTTTTTTCATTTCTTCTAATGAGTCTCTTTATACAGGCTGAGGAAGAAGAGCGTCTGCGAGAGGAGTTTATGAGGGAGGGTAAAAGACTCCCTCCTAAAGTGGACTCTCAAGTGTTTGATTCTAACGTTATCACACCTGGAACAGAGTTTATGGGTGTTCTGTCTGTTGCCCTGCAATATTATGTGCACCTTAGACTTAATCATGATGCTGGTTGGAAAAATATCAAGGTATTTTTGATGATTATAGTTGTTAATTCCCTGTTATCTCTTCACATTTTCTCTGTCTTCAGTCTTCACACTCCTATGCAGATTCATTTATTGGATTTAGTTTGTGACTAATTTTGCTCCTAATTGCTGTACTGGAAAGGTTATCCTTTCAGACGCAAATGTTCCAGGTGAAGGGGAGCATAAAATCATGTCATACATTCGCCTTCAAAGAAATCTTCCTGGTTTTGACCCAAATACTCGGCATTGCTTGTACGGATTGGTATGGCCTTTTCATTTCTAGTTTCTTACTTACAAGAGATGTCTTTTCATTTTCTCATTTTAACCTTCTTTCATTGACACTGGACAGGATGCTGACTTGATTATGTTAGGCCTGGCAACCCATGAAATTCATTTCTCTATTCTTCGTGAGGTTTGTTGAAACACTCTTCCACATGTTCTTTTGTATTCAGTTCTATGTTAAGGGCTTTCCTATATTTTCTTCTGAAATATGACAAAAGGTAGTACAAAAGAAGGGAATATACAATTAGTGAATTAGATTTAAATCTTCACTTGGTACTTTCTTCCTGAGTAATCAAGCTGACTCCTAAAATGTCATCCCGTGATTTAGGTAGTCTACACTCCTGGGCAGCAGGACAAATGCTTCTTGTGTGGTCAAATGGGTCATATGGCCGCAGATTGTGAAGGAAAAGAAAAGAAAAAGTCAGGAGAATTTGATGAGAAAGGCGATGGTTTTGTCAAAAAGCCTTACCAGGTTGAATATCAAGACTGAGTTCATACCACACACACTATCAGCGAGTTTGAAACATACAGTTAAGTGTGATAATATTTTAAATTCCTATGTCTTTGTTTATTTTTGCCAGTTCGTCCACATCTGGATTCTTCGAGAATACCTGGAGTTTGAAATGAGGATTCCCAATCCACCATTTGAGATTGATTTGGAACGCATTGTTGATGATTTTATCTTCTTATGTTTCTTTGTGGGAAATGATTTCTTACCACACATGCCGACCTTGGAGATTCGAGAGGTTTGTGTTTTATGGATTCATATTTCATAATAAACTATTCCTCGAAAGAACAGTTAGTGATGTCCTAGTAAGAAATTATATTTTAGTATTAGAAGTGGTGGTTTAAATACCTGAGGCATATGCCAATTTGTTTGATGAAACATATATCTTGATATCTCCAGGGTGCTATCAACTTGCTTATGGCTGTTTACAAGAAAGAATTTAGGTCACTTGATGGCTATCTAACTGATGGATGCAAGGTGCTTATTTTCAGTTGAATTGTACTAGTTAGCAGATTTACGCAGCTCTGTATACTTCTTTTTCTAATTTACCCTTACATGACTTGGTTTTGACGATCTTTTGCTTTTATTCTCCAGCCAAATTTGAAAAGGGTAGAACAGTTTATTCAGGCTGTTGGATCGTTTGAAGATCAAATATTTCAGAAAAGAACCAGGTTACATCAGGTACATCGACTTTCTAAAGAAACATACTTCTTTTTTCGTCCATATGTATCCTCAAATTACGTAGAGTGTATGTGTATCTTGTTACATATTTTTATTGTTTACATTATGGTCATTCGAAAACCCCTGAGGAGAAATTTTGTAGCTTGATCCGTTTAAATACTTTTACTTGATTACTGACTGTTTTTTCTGTATTGATCTATTGATGCTTCTTATTGCTCTGGTCTTATCAGAGGCAAGTGGAAAGAATAAAGGGAGATGAAGCTCGGAAAAGAAGAATGGATGATGCAGCTCCGACAGTCGAACCAGATTCTCTTGTTCCGGTTGCAAGATTTAGTGGTTCTCGGCTTGCTTCGGCTCCTACACCTTCACCATTTCAATCTAACGATGGAGGTTCTGCTTTACGTCAAAAATTTCGACGAGTATCTACAGGATCCAGTATTGGTGCTGCTATTGTTGATGTTGAGAGCAGCCTTGAATCTGATGTATGCATTCCTGTCTCTGGAGAGGCTCCTTTTATGTGATACTATAACCTTTGCCACCGTGGAGTTGGGAGTGAATGACCTTATGTAAATGAACAATCCTTTAAATTTGTCTGTTTAATTCAGGAACAGGAGAACAAAGAAGAACTAAAGACAAAACTCAAGGAGTTATTACGTGAAAAATCTGATGCTTTCAACTCGGATACTCACGAAGAGGATAAGGTTCTGTGTACTGTATATTACTAGAGTTACATTGTATACTGGGATTTTCTTTGTTTTCCATACACTCTTTGGTTTTCAATCTTTGTTTCTCCCTTCATTTCTGAAATTGATGTTTTTATTTATATAGGTGAAGCTAGGGGAACCTGGATGGAGAGAAAGATATTATGAAGAGAAGTTCTCAGTAACGACCCCTGAGGAAATGGAAGCACTACGAAAGGATGTTGTGAGTTTGAGAATGATTCCGTTTCTGGATATATTTTGGTACTTCTACCCGAAGAGTTTTTCTTCTAAATTGTGAAATATTTTTATGTGCAGGTTTTAAAGTACACAGAAGGACTTTGTTGGGTCATGCATTATTACATGGAAGGTGTTTGCTCCTGGCAGTGGTGAGTTCCACTTCCTACGTTATTTTTTTTTTTTGAACAACATTCTTCACTTATTGATATATTTTGATTGATTTCTTTTTTGTGTGGTCTTTTGCTCATGTTTTTAGTTTTCATATATAACTACTATGATATATCTGTTTCTCTGTATAGACTACGCATATTTCATTCTTAAGATTTTTGTTAAACATCTCAAGGTATTATGTTATAGGTTTTTGCTGTCTCTACCGACACTTTTTTACTTTGCTGTTACAGGTTTTACCCTTACCATTATGCACCATTTGCTTCTGACCTAAAGGGTCTCAGAAAGCTGGATATTAAGTTTAAATTAGGAACTCCATTTAAGCCTTTCAATCAACTTCTTGGGGTGTTCCCAGCTGCAAGGTAAGTTACCTTAAGAATGTTTCTTCTAATTTCTTCTAGACTCTTGTTTCAATGTTATGATATATCTGTAAATACTACTTCATTTGGTCAGTTCGCATGCACTTCCGGAGCGCTATAGGACCTTGATGACGGATCCCAACTCTCCTATCATTGACTTTTACCCAACTGGTACTTATTTTCTTACCTCAAAAAGTTATTCTATCTTTTCACTAGGTGTTAACTGTTGAACAAATTACATACGTAACATCTCTTTCTCTTATTTTTTCCAGATTTTGAAGTTGACATGAACGGAAAGCGTTATTCCTGGCAGGTGACTTGTCTGTCTTACTCATTTATGTATTGGAAACACAACTCCTATAATCAGAATGACATTTTTGACATAGTTTGCCTTTTTTTCCTCTAAAGGGTATTGCAAAGCTGCCTTTCATTGACGAAAGACGCCTTCTAAAAGCTGTTTCCGTAGTGGAATCGACGTTGACGGTAGGGTGCAATGTCACTACTTCATACCTTAGATGATTACCTTCAGATCAAGGTGTATGCTTTTAAGATGGATTTTTAAGTCTTCTTTTCACAATTTTAGGAAGAAGAGAAGCGTAGAAACAGCATGATGTGTGACATGCTTTTCATAGCAACATCTCATCGCCTTGCTGAACTCATCTTTTCGCTTGACAACCATTGCCGGCAACTGAGTGAGAGGGAGAGAGCAGACATTAAGGTTAATATCAGACCTGAGCTCAGGTTTGTAAAACAAATGAAACATAACTTACATTCTTTTACCTCATGATGAGTGAGTATGTTCAAGATATTCTCGATCTGTTTTCTAATGTATCTAGAGTTGCTTGCAGTGATGGTATGAATGGATACTTGTCTCCGTGTTTAGGGGAGACTCACCCGCCTATATTCAGGTCCCCAATGGAGGGTATGGAGGACATCTTAACCAACCAAGTCATGTGAGATGATAGACCTAATAAAGCTTAAATCGATAAAATGTTCAGAAACTGATTTATATTCTCTACTTAAACAGATGTTGCATTTACAAACTTCCTGATGCACATAAACACATAACCAGGCCTCCTGCTGGTGTCATCTTCCCTAACAAGGTAAATGATACCGCAATGTCTTAGTCTGATTAATCTTCTAGTTCTAGGTAGCTTAAGTTTTTGGCTTTCTTTGTTGCGTAGATTGTGAACATAGAAGACTTGAAACCACCACCTGCTCTATGGCATGAGGATAACGGAAGGAGACCGATGAATAGTCATCAGGGAAGGTAAATAGAATCATAGAACAAAGTCTACAGTGGTATCTTTGCATATTAAAATTGTCAATGGTTTTCTTCTCAATTCTTTTAGGCAAAACCCACATGGGAGTGTATCTGGAAGGCATCTAGGAGAAGCAGCACATCGTCTCGTCTCCAACAGCTTACCCACGAGAACAGACCGACATGGCTATCACGCACCAGATCTACATGCTCAGCATCCTCGTCATGGTTACGGCTACAATTCTCCGCAGTATGTTCCACCGATGCCATACCAACATGGCGGATATATGGCTCCACCCGGCGTGCAAGGCTATGCTCAGCCACATCCACAACAACGACATCCTAATTACCAAAGCAGAGGTGGGTACCAACCTCGTGGAAATAGCGGGAGATACCCATCGGATCATTACCCGAACCAATCACGGGGAGATCACCGTGACAATAGAGGAGAATATTATGGTAATAGCCCAACACGGGGAGATCACCACCGTTACAACCAACAACAACAACAACAATGGCGTGGTCAAGGTCAAGGTTGGTCAGAACATAATAACCCACGAGGTTATGGTGGTCAGTATCATCGTCATCAAGGTGATGAACGCGACTATAGAGGAGGAGGAGGAGGAGGAGGAAGTTATCGACATGATCAAGGCCAAGGCCGAGGCGGGAGTTCGTATTCTGAATATCGCCCTAGACATCATCGATATTAAGTAGAATGATACTTACTACTATTACTACTCCTGACCTGACCACTATTACTGGTCGTGTAAGAGTAATCATCAGGTGTAGTTAATTTTCGATTATATTCATAGGTTTGTTTTAATTACTAGTATTGGCCTTGATATTTTTTCCTTTGGATTAAATGGAGTAAGTGCAGCTCAGTAAAGAGAAGCTTATGTTAAATTAGCTTTTTTCTTTATGATTAATTTGTGTATCATTTGTTTACTGATCTTAATTGTTTTTAGAAATTCAAATAAAAAGTTTTTTACGTCTACGCGCGCCAACAAAAAGAAAGATGAAAAAAACTTCTCAAAATAATATAATGGTTGAATTCAAAAGTTAAAAAAAAAAAACATAGGGATCATATCATTGTGTATGTACGTAGAGGAAAAGAAATCACATCTATATTTACATTAAAACATCCTACATATATTATACTTACAAGTAACCAAATATAATGCTTTGTTAAACAAAAAGTAACCAAATATAATTAACCGATGATACAGGCAAAAAAGGTGACTAAAATTTTTTAAAAAAAATATCACAAAAACTTTGGAATCGTTTATCGTAAAACTATTCATTTAATAGTATGTGTTTTGTTGACCATTATTTGTAAGAAGATAAGGTAAAAAATCTATGATGATGATATAATCGAAGAAGAAAAATAGATTAGTAGTTGAATATATGGAATCAAACCAATGATAGAAGAATCAACTATTAAATTTAGGGACCAAAAAGTTGTTGAATATCTCTATCTACACAATAAATTGGAGTTAATGATATGAAGCTTTGTTGTTAATTAAAAATATGTGAAACTAAAGAGTGTCAGCAATAACTTTTTCTTTTTCACCACTTTGTTTGATTCTCTCTAAACTATTCTGATGCCATTTCCAAATTTGGAGTTACTTTCTTCTTCTTTTTTTGTCAAATAATTTGAAAATTCTTCTAACAAAAATAGAAAAACAACCTACAAAAATAATAAAATTTGTAGGTAGTAAATTCCAAAAACCAAGCTTATTTTCTCATACCTAATTTTCAAGAAGTTACTTGACTATAGAATGAAGAGAAAATTGGTTGAGAGGGTACTTTTTAGTTTTCTAATTTGTTAGAAGGTAGTTTTTGTTTTGTAATTGGTAAATGGGTAATTTTATATGTTAAAAGACAATTATAACCTTTAAGTTAATTTTTATGTTTTTTCGTGGTGAATGGTGAATCTAATTCGTGAATGGTGAATGAATACATGAATGGTGAATAGCACCGATGAGTGGTGAATATCATTTGTGCGATTTTTATATCACTATTAACGTGTTATATATGTTTTGTTACCGAATGATTAATCCATATGATGAACGATGAATAATGATAAGTGAATGGTGGTGAACATCAGTTGGTGAATAGTGAATAACGTTGGTGAATGGTGAATAACGTTGGTGATTGGTGAATAACGTTGGTGAATGATGAATATGATTTGGTTAAATATTAATAAGGATAAATTAGTCTTTTGTATACTCTAAAAATTTAAAATTACCTAAATTCCTAATTAGAAAACTAAAATCACCCTATTGACAATTACAAAACAAAAACTACCTAATTTACTAAATTTCCCTAGAATGAATGTGCAAAAAGAAAAATACACTAAGATTTGTTAGACCATCTCCAATGTATTTCTCTATCTCTATCTCTAAAATAGAGGAACTCTATAATAGAAATGCATTTTCCTCTCCAATGTATTTTTCTATCTCTATCTCTATAAAATAATATTCTATAAAAGATTCTATTTATATTTTACTATAACACCTTTTATTTATAAAAGTTGAAATTAACCCAATTAAGTTTAATTTTCGCAAGATATTCATAAAATTATTATATTATTTAAGTTTAAAACTTTATTATAAAAAATAGTACATTACCCAATACAAAAAATATTATATCTTATTTAACTATCACCGCTAGAGTATTTTTTTCCATAAATGATCGATTATGTCTTATTATAAAACTTTATATGATTTATCTTTTATAAATAATAATTTCAATTTTGAGTTAATATTTATAATTTATTTGTAATTATAATAACAATATTTAAATGATTATTTTGATAATTAAAATAATTTTGATTTCAAAACATAAAAGAAAATGACAATTTTATATATTTTAGTTATAATTAATATAAAAGATGAAAGTAAAGGACTAGTATGCAAATAAAAAAGTATGTCTCTATTTATAGAGGAAAATATAACATTCCTCTATATATAGAAAAAAAAATAGCAATCTCTATTTTAGAGAAATAAATAGAGATGAGTTGGAGCAAATATTGCTCTATAATAGAGATTAAAGGTAAATATAGAGGTGGGTTGAAGATGCTCTTACGAGTTTTTAGTATTAAAACACATTATTATGATAAATAAGTATGAAATAGACGAAAATGAAATTAAGAAGCAATTTGTTTTAAGAATATGATGGTATATTTATTATCGTATTGGTGTATTTTACCTACCAATATTGGGTATATGGATTAGTCCTAAATGTACGTATAGTTATTAGGATCCACACAAAAAACCTAGAGTTAATAACTTTTGTTGTCTTAAAACATATATATATATTATATATATATATTCTCTTTTTGATAAAAAAATGGGATTAATTATTTGATATGATTATGTATGTTTAGTTAGGTCTTCGATTTTTGGAGGGAGATGTAATTCAATTACGAACGGTACGCAAAGGGGGCACATAGGTTTATAATTACTTTATAATTACATGAAAATGGGCATACAATTGTCTCTATCTTTTCTATTGTTTGAACCAAAACTTTAATGTTTAATATTCACAAACACACGTACAATATATAAAATCACAAACGGATTATGAGTGACAACATTTTCTGTTTTGAAATATATTCTTTTGTTTTTCGTGGAAATATCTAAAATTCTACAAATAAAAAATGAGAAATTTCAGGGAAAATATTCATAATTTCACTTGTTCAAAATTTTGGTAGCATAAGAAGTTCTCTCTCTGTCGGTGTTTTAAAAAACTTATATCATTCGTAGCTCTATATTTAATGTTATATTAAAAGCACTTGAAATTATACATATTGGGAATTGCAAGGTTCCCTTTATTGCAAATACATTATGGGTGATATTAATATAAAAACTTATGTCAATTTTGAACTTATAAATAGGGGAAAATTATTAACGAAAAATCAATCCTAATCATCCACATGCTTATTAGTTATTTTGTATAAATTTTATGTCAGTCGAATAAATTCCATTGTCAGCAGAGTAATTGTTTACTTAAATGTTATGTGTGTACGTAACGATTACTTTACTTTTTATTTGAATTCAAATTTGATAACAAACAAAACACCTCTTCAAAATCTATGGCTCCTTTTCTTCTTTTAAAACCGAAACCTAAAAAAAAAATGTAAATTATCAGCAAAAGTTTGAAGAAGTGACTATTTATTTAATAAAACATGATGATATTTTATAAATAAATTTATACAAAAGAGAGGGACAAATGTGGAACATGACAAGTGATATGTCCAAATATTGCGGCGAATATGAAGGCCAACGATTTTTTACATTCCAGTCAACGGTTAATCCTAAAATGTAATTTATCTTTATTGATAAAATTGTCACCCTTATGATTAATTTACCTTTGTTGACCAAAAAAAACTTACCTTGTGATTATTTGGGAATGATTAATACATTTTTTGGGAAATTAATAATTCTCACAACTGATGTAATAAAAAAATATAAATAATAATTCTCACAACTTATTATGCAGTAATTGATTCTTATTAGGTGCATTAAACTGATGATAATCAGAACATTAATAAACAATCTGTCCCATAGTTCTTACACTTACTTCCAGTGAAAAATTTTAACTCCATTATTTACTATACTGAGATTAATTTATGACACACTAATTGTTTGCTTTAAGAAATAATGCAGTATAAATTATTTGCAAGAAACTGATAAATCTTATCAATACATAAAATGATAAAAATGCTGAAATTTTACAACACTCTTGAAGTAAAATAAAAATGGGTTATAAATTATTTGCAAGAAATTAAGAAATCAAAGACATTGAAATATTCAAATCGAGACTAATAGAACATTTGGAATCCGTAATCACAGTTCCAAATACGAAGTTTCCAAAGACCTTGTCTGGTGCTATAACTTGTAATTCTTGATATTTTAAAACAATTGTTTTGACCATACATCCATAATCATTATTATATATTCTAATATGTACTAAACCCATCTTCTTTATTATTATTTATACACATGGAAACCCCAAACTTTTTCTACAAACCTTTTTATTTCTTTTATTATTTCAGCAAATGTTTAATAGCAAAACTTGAATTATTTTTCTTTTAAGGAAAATATATTAATTAATTGCATCACAACTAACAAACACAACAACCAAATGCCACAAAACAAGATACATGAATATCTTATCTATTAATTGGGAAAAACTTTTTTTGAGAAACCCTTAAAAGTTCATTTTAATTACATAAAATGTCATTGTATAAATTTTAGTATAAAGTAATTTTAGATTAAAAAAAAAAAAAAAAATTATTCCTATTTAATAGGAATATATTAAAAACGAAATTTTAAATAGAAAAAGAAAAAAAAAATTATTCCTATTTAATAGGAATATATTAAAAAGGAAATTATAAATATAAAAAGAAAAATAAATATAAAAATATTCCTTTATAATAGGATTAAAGTTAAAAACTAAATTAAAGAAAAAGAAAATAAAAATAAATATCAAACTATTTAATAGTTAACATAATGAAAAATTAAAATATTATGAATATTTTAATTTTATGAAAATCATAAAAAAATCAAATATATTTAAAGTTTCTTTAAAAAATTAACTTATATAATTTTTTTAATTATCTAGACGTATATTTTTTTCTTTCAAAAAGTAATATAAATTTTATTTGCGGGTCTAATTTTAGATTCAAATGTAGGTATAATTATAGATATTAACAATCAAATTTATTTTTTGTATATGTGTAATTTTGCGACGGGTTGGAAATTATCATATATAATTTGTAAGATATAACCAAATTATATTCGTAATATCAAAACATACATAAATAAGATTCAAAAATTTATCTTCAGTATTCATCAATAAAAAATTCAATCAAATTATATCAAATTAATATGTTTATAAACATTACGGACGCACGGGTTCGAACCTAGTAGATTAATTAATTAGTAAACTATTTTCTTCTCGTTATTACTTTTAAACTAATGACAATAATATTATTGAAAACGGTAAAAAGATAAAACAGTAAAACAAAGAAGTAAAAAAAAAATAGTGGATCCATCTTCGATTTCAGCACCTACAAATAAAAGCTCATAATTAAAGATAACCAAAATAAAAGCTCATAAACAAAAAAAGCTTTTAAAGAAACTCTCACAAAACCTTCTTTCTCTTTCAATTTCTCAATGGCTTTACTAACTTTCTTGCCTGAAAACTCCGAACCACCAAAACACAATACTACTCCACCTCCAAGCAAACGCAAGAAACGCGATTATAATCACCCCACCGACCAAACGCAAACGCAAACGCAAACGCAGAACAAACCTAAGAAAACGCAACCATCTTCTTCATGGTACCAAATCAAGAACCTCTTGACTTGTAAACAAATCGAAGGGTCAAGATCTGTCCACGACCCATCAAAGACTAACTCTCAATCTGGTCCGTCCATTAACTTGTCTCCTTCTAAGCTTGGCTCATCGTGTAGCTCCATATGTAGTTTTCGTGACGTGGCACATGGTAACACACGTGTCGTTCACAGGGCTGACCATTCTCCAGAAGTAGTAGCTAACTCGGCTGCTACTAACTCGGAGACTCGTGTGTTGACTCGGAAACATGGTCAACAACACGGCTCTTCTTCTTCATCTTCTTCTTCTAGGTCTCTTACAAGACCTAACGGTAGCGGAAGTTACACGTCATCTTCAACAACGACGACGACGTCGTTTAGAGGCATGCAGTTTCGTAAACTCTCTGGTTGTTACGAGTGTCACATGATCGTTGACCCTAGCAGGTAATTACTAATTATAGATATTAATTAGTGCTTAGAAAATTAAATTAAATGTTATTATATTTTTTTGTAAATTTTATTCTTTTTATTTCATTTTAGGTATCCGATATCGCCTAGGGTTTGTGCTTGTTCACAATGTGGAGAAGTTTTTTCTAAGCTTGAAAGCTTAGAGATTCATCAAGCGGTTCGTCACGCAGGTTAGGAGTTTTTTATATATATATATATTTTTAATATATACTACTATAGTTTGACTTTATCACTTTAGCTTAAACTATATTTTTAAAATATGTTCTATCTTTACTTTATAACTTTAGCTTAAACTATATTAAGTTACGCTCTAGGCTCTAGCTAAAATATTGTATGGTGGGATATCACATTTTTAAAGTTAAGCCTAGTACTAAGAATTTAACCTTTCTTGTTATATTGTGATTTTGCAAAATGCGATTTGCTTAGTAAAGTAATTATGGTTTTTTATATACCCCACAGATTTTTTGTGGAATTAGTTACATCAATGTCGTTAATAACTTAATATCTTAGTCCATAACATTATATCTTTAGTATTGGTTGAATTAATTAGCATTTAGCCGTTTGCACATGTTTTTTGGAGATACATATTTTGATTTGCCGATAGATTTATACCATGCATAATTAATTTTTTAATCAAATAATTAACGAACATGCTTTATTTCGAAGATTATACTTGAATATGTACTATAGTGGAATATCAATCAAATAAACTAAGAACGATTTTGCATTATGTTACATTTAGTCATTATTTTACTTATTAGAATAGAAATTCATACAATGAATTATCGTAAGAAAAATACAAATTAGAAGAAGAATGTATATATACAGATGGAAACATCATTACATTTATTTATTAGTGTCATTTTGCTTGGGACCATTTGTACTACAAAATAAAACAAAATAAATAAACAGCTGTTACATATCTCTTTAAAACTAAATTCAATGCCCCCTGGATATTATTACGTGTCAGTTTCCTATTCAACAATAAACTCATATTTCTGTTTTTTCCTCTAATTTTAATTATTATTTTAATTTATTTATTTAATTACAGTTTCGGAGTTAGGTCCTGAAGATTCGGGTAGGAACATAGTGGAGATCATATTCAAGTCAAGCTGGCTTAAAAAAGACAGTCCAATTTGTAATATCGAACGTATATTAAAAGTACACAACACTCAACGCACAATCCAACGCTTCGAAGATTGCCGAGACGCAGTGAAGGCGCGTGCGCTTCAAACGACGAGAAAAGACGCTCGTTGCGCCGCCGACGGCAACGAGCTACTACGTTTTCACTGCACCACTCTCACTTGCTCTTTAGGCTCTCGTGGCTCCTCTTCTCTATGCTCTAACCTCCCCGTTTGCGGCGTTTGCAACGTCATCCGCCACGGGTTTCTAGGGAAATCCGGCGGCGGCGGCGGGGGAGAGGGCGGCGTGAGGACGACGGCGAGTAGCGGAAGAGCTGATGATTTGTTGAAATGTGGTGGTGACGCGAGGAGAGTTATGCTTGTGTGTCGTGTGATCGCGGGGAGAGTTAAGCGCGTGGACTTACCGGCGGCGGCGGCGGCAAAGGAGAAGGAAAAGTCTCTGACGGTGGATAAGTCGGTCGTTGGCGCGTTTGACTCGGTGGCGGTCAACGCCGGAGTTTATTCGAATATGGAGGAGCTTGTGGTTTATAACGCTAGAGCTATATTGCCTTGCTTTGTGGTCATTTACAAAGTTTTAGAATCTTGAAATTTGTAATTTTTAATTTTTTGTAAGAAATAATGTGTTTTGAGAACTTCTAACATTTTAATATTGTAGGGGAGTTTAGGTTAATAATCATGTAAGATTTGCGTTATTAATCTCATTTTAATATTGACGAATATCATGTGTAATTATGAAGTCCAAGCTAAGTACTATTGGTTTTTTGTTTGCTAATTATTATTTGAGTTACAAAATTATTAATAGTAGAGTAAGAGTGGAACAAAAAAATTCATGATTATGATGAAATTAAACGTGAGATTTTTCTTTATGCTTTTTTGATTTTTTCTTATAGTGAGGAAGTGGCAGAGAGTGATATAATTGCTACCACATGCGAATAATACAGTTAAAATTGTTTGATTCTCCCAATATCTTTATGTGTATATATTTATTCAGTATTTTAGGGAAAGCTGAATTGTTTTTGATAACAAGGCAAAGATGTTTTGTTAATAAAAAAATACTAATATTGTCTTGATTTTAATTAGTTATTATAAAGTAATTGTATAACCAAAATATTATTCAGATCAGTTCAAAAACAACCCTGTTGGTCTTGGTGATGAGAAATCAGAATTTACTTAGGTGCTTAAACCAGACAAGAGAAGTCAATTTGGTTAGAGGTAAAAGTCAACATTGGTTTAATTGTTGGTTTAGTTTACTTAACCATCGGTTTACGGTTATTAGAAAACCGGTTAGTTCTCTGTAACTATTCTCTATGTATATAACTAGAGACCATGTGAAATCTCTCATTAATCGTTCTGTGATTGTGAGGAGAGAAAGGTGTAATCTTGGTGTGATTCAAGATAGTGTTGATTGCCTTGTTAGGCTCCAGAGTTTTTCCCAATTAGGGTTTCTCTGGGTTACCAAATTCCTTGTGTTCTTTTCTTTTCTGTTATTGTTACATACACAGAGAGAGAGAGAAAGAACTATCGCCATTAAAGTGTAACAAGTGGTATCAGAGCTTCAGATGAAGACGATGATGGCGAAATCACGAATCGAGGTGGAGCGTTTTGATGGGAAAGGGGATTTCTCGTTGTGGAAGAAACGCATGCTTGCACACCTCTCGGTTCTGGGTCTTAAAGATGTTCTTCAGGAGAAAGCTTCTCCGGATAAATCCGAGAAGAAGAAAGACGAAGATGAAGATGAATTCAAGGCAAGAATCGAAAAAGAAGAGTTCGAGAAAAGCGAAAGATGCGAGAAAGCGATGAACTTGATCATCCTCAATGTCGGAGATCATGTATTGAGAAAAATTGAAGGATGCTCAAGCGCTGCATCTACGTGGGCTACACTGGAAAGACTGTATCTCTCGAAGACCTTACCAAACAGAATCTACCTGCAACATAAGTTCTACACCTTCAAGATGAAAGAAGCCATGTCAATAGACGAGAATATTGACGATTTCTTGAAGATTGTTTCGAATCTGGCCAGTGTAAATGTCTCTGTATCAGAAGAAGTTCAAGCCATTCTCCTATTGAACTCTCTTCCAGCTCAATACAACAACCTGAAGGAGACTTTGAAATATGGAAGAGAAACCCTATCCATCGATGAAGTATCAAGCGCAGCTAAGTCTAAGGAGCTTGAGCTCAAGGAGTCAAAAGACTCAAGTGGGTATCAGAAGGATGGTGAGGGTCTCTTTGCTCGTGGCAGACAAGTGAAAAGAGAATCACTGGGAAACAATGGTAAGAGGAAAGGCAGGTCTAGATCAAGATCTGGGTCAAAGATCACTTGTTGGTTCTGCAAGAAAGAAGGTCATGTCAAGAAAGATTGTTATGCCCGCAAGAAGAAGTATGGAGATGATGATGAACCAGCAGAAGCCGCAGTAGTGATTGAGCTAAAAGAAGATTCAGATGCGTTGTATGTGTCTGAGAATTGGCATCAAAACAAGTGGGTCCTTGACTCAGGATGTTCATATCACATGACATCGAGGAGAGATTGGTTTGAATCCTTTGAGGAATTGAACAAAGGAAAAGTCCTGCTAGGAGATGACTACACCGTGGAAGTGCAGGGCATAGGAACCATCAACATAAAGACTAATGGAGGGTCTGTGAAGAAGCTAACAAACGTCAGATACGTTCCTAAGCTGAGGAGAAACCTAATCTCCACAGGGACCTTGGATCTGCTGGGTTTTCAACATTCAGGAGGAAATGGCAGGACAAGGTATTACAAGAACAAGAAGCTTGCCTTATCAGGAACTCTTCATGGGACTTTATACCTGCTGGATGGGGACACAGTCACAGGGCAAGTAAATAGCTCCACAAATAAGCCAAAGAAGAATGATGAGACTGAATTGTGGCATAGAAGACTGGGACACACCAGCTTGAAGAATCTTCAGATTCTGGCCAAGAAGGGTATTCTAAATCAGTCCAAGATAAGCAGCCTTGAGTTCTGTGAAAGCTGCATAATGGGAAAAACCAAAAGACTGAGTTTTAATGTTGGAAAACATAACTCCGGCGAAGCTCTAAAGTATACACACTCTGATCTTTGGGGTTCACCAAATGTCACAGCAAGCTTGTCAGGAAAACACTACTTCCTCTCCATGATAGATGATTACACTAGAAAGGTATGGGTTTATTTTCTGGAAACAAAAGGGGAAGCCTTTGAAAAGTTCAGTGAATGGAAGAAGCTTGTGGAGAACCAGGTAAACAAAAGGATCAAGATTCTCAGGACAGATAACGGACTAGAGTTCTGTAACTCTGATTATGACAGCCTATGCAAACAGTTTGGAATAGAAAGGCACAAGACTTGTTCATATACGCCGCAACAAAATGGAGTAGCTGAGCGTATGAACAGAACAATAATGGAAAAGGTGAGGTGTGTGCTGGATGAATCTGGACTTGAAGAAGAATTTTGGGCTGAAGCCGTGTCTACAGTGGTGTACCAGATTAATAGAAGCCCTTCTACAGCCATAGATAACAAGATACCTGAAGAGTTGTGGCTGGGAAAGCAGCCTGGTTACAAACTCTTAAAGAGATTTGGCTGTGTGGTCTATATCCATAAAGATCAAGGGAAACTGAAACCAAGGGCAGTCAAAGGGATTTTCACAGGTTATCCATCTGGGATAAAAGGATACAGGATCTGGCTATTGGATGAGAAGAAGTGTGTGATAAGCAGAAATGCAACATTCAAAGAAGATATGGTCTACAAGGATTTGAAGAGTGAGAATCCAAGGGCAGAAGAACTGATTGACAAAGGAAAGGGCCCTGCGAAAACTGTAGTGGTAGCAGATTTAAATGAGGCAGGACCATCAGAGTCAAATGGATCAGGTGAAGAACAACCCAGTCATCAAGAAGAGCTATCTGATTCAGAAGATGATAGTGAAGATGATCATAGATCATATCACCTAGCCAGAGACAGACCAAGAAGGACCATTGTCCCACCATCAAGATATGACGACTACGATATCTCTGCCTTTGCACTTCTGGTTGCAGAGGAACTCAGTCCAGAAGAACCAAGTGATTATCAGGAAGCTATGGATAGTCACGAAGCAGAGTTATGGAATGGAGGAATGGATGAAGAAATGAGTTCATTAGACAAGAATGGGACTTGGATTCTGGTCAAGAGACCAAACAATAAGAAGGTGATAGGCTGTAAGTGGGTATACAAACTGAAACAAGGCATACCTGGAGTGGAGAAGCCAAGGCACAAAGCAAGATTAGTTGCCAAGGGTTACTCACAAAGAGAAGGTATTGACTACCAAGAAGTATTCTCCCCTGTCGTCAAGCATGTTTCAATAAGACTGATGCTGTCCTTGGTGGTAAATCAAGATTTAGAGCTTGAGCAATTAGACGTAAAAACTGCTTTTCTTCATGGAGATATAGAGGAAGAGATCTATATGGAGCAGCCTGAAGGATATGAAGTAAAGGGAAAAGAAAAGTATGTGTGCCGTCTGCAGAAATCTCTGTATGGCCTGAAGCAAGCTCCAAGACAGTGGAACAAATGTTTTGACAAGTTTATGATCAACAATGGGTTCGGGAAAAGTGAGTTTGATCAGTGTGTATACTTCAGGACCACATCAGCAGGTAACTACATATATCTGCTGCTTTACGTAGATGATATGTTGGTTGCTTCTAAGGATGTGAATGAGATAAATAGAGTAAAAGAGATGCTGAGCAACAGGTTTGAGATGAAAGATTTAGGACCTGCAAAAAGAATTCTTGGAATGGATATAGTGAGAGACCGTGAAGGTGGAGTACTGGAACTGTCTCAGACAAGTTACATCAAGAAAGTTCTTGAAACCTTTGGTATGAATCAGTCTAAATCAGTTTCAACACCTATTGGAGCTCAGTTCAAACTATCAGCCTTGAAGGACAATGAAGAAGAGACGCAGATGAATGATATCCCCTACTCAAATGCTGTTGGAAGCATCATGTACGCTATGATTGGAACAAGATGTGATCTAGCCTATGCTGTGGGGTTAGTAAGCAGGTATATGAGTAAACCAGGAATGCTTCATTGGTCTGCAGTGAAGTGGGTACTTAGGTACTTAAAGGGAACACAAAATATGAACTTGGTCTTCAAGAAAAGTGAGAAGTTTCAGGTAGAAGGCTTCTGCGACTCAGATTTCTTTGCGGATTTGGACAAAAGAAGGTCAATTACTGGGTATGTATTCAAAGCTGGAGGTAATACCATAAGCTGGAAGTCGGGTCTCCAACACGTGGTGGCTCTGTCCACAACAGAGGCAGAGTATATGTCTTTGGTTGAAGCTGTAAAAGAAGCCATATGGCTTAGAGGGTTAGTGGAGGAACTTGGTTTGGGTCAAGATTCAGTGGAAATATGGTGTGACTCAAGGAGTGCAATGTGCTTAGCCAAAAACAATGTTCATCATGAAAGGACTAAGCATATGGACAGGAAGCTTCACTTCATAAGAGATATCATAGCTCAAGGTGATGTGAAAGTTTCAAAAATACCATCTGCTACAAATCCAGCTGATATTTTAACAAAAGTGGTCCCGGTTCAAAAGTTTGAAGAAGCTCTTAGTGAGCTTGGATTAGCTCAACACTGAGGTGTTGTAGCTGGCCTAACAAGGACATGGCTGTGCTTAGAACTAGCTACAAGTATTCCTGATTGTCATCAAGGTGGAGTTTGTTGGTCTTGGTGATGAGAAATCAGAATTTACTTAGGTGCTTAAACCAGACAAGAGAAGTCAATTTGGTTAGAGGTAAAAGTCAACATTGGTTTAATTGTTGGTTTAGTTTACTTAACCATCGGTTTACGGTTATTAGAAAACCGGTTAGTTCTCTGTAACTATTCTCTATGTATATAACTAGAGACCATGTGAAATCTCTCATTAATCGTTCTGTGATTGTGAGGAGAGAAAGGTGTAATCTTGGTGTGATTCAAGATAGTGTTGATTGCCTTGTTAGGCTCCAGAGTTTTTCCCAATTAGGGTTTCTCTGGGTTACCAAATTCCTTGTGTTCTTTTCTTTTCTGTTATTGTTACATACAGAGAGAGAGAAAGAACTATCGCCATTAAAGTGTAACAAACCCATAAATAATAAAGGAGTTTGCACGCTGAGAGTGACGCATTGGAACTTTCTTCCTTGTCAGAAACTGTGACATTGTTTATTTCGTAACTAACTATTTTCTTCTTGAATTTGCAAATGAAACCAAACCAAATTTAATATTCGAGTTTGTAAAATTAAAATTATTTGTTACATTCAAATGGGCCTTTCAAGACTTGTTTCACTTAGCCCTTTAGTCACCTTAGCCAATATTTGGGCCGAAAGGTCTTGAACCAATAGAATTAGGCCCATTAGTGAACCAAATTGAATATAGTTTTGTATAAGCATTTTATATAATCAAATTTCTATGGAAATAATAAACTATTAGTCTATTAAGTTGTTTTTTGAGTTAGCCAGGTGGTTTTAGTTTAACTTTTAAGGAAGAATTAAAGTACAAGACATAATCATAACCATTATAAAATTATCCTAATCAAGTAATCATTTCACCAAAAGCCTCTAATTCTTCTATGTTCTCTCCATGTTTCCCCTTTAATTTATTTTCTTATTATCTATCGTTTTTTGAAAATCAAACTATTGTTTTTGTTTTTATGATAATTAATGTTCATGAAGTTTATATGTATCGCTTTACTGGTCCCAAAATTTTGTTGTGCCCTAAAATTATGTTAAAGTTTAAATACAGGACCACAAAACTTTGTCTGAATGTAATCACTATGATTAAATATTAATCATAGGTTTGATTTTTCTCAGCTTTAATTATAACGAAAAATCAATCTATATATGATTATTCGTACGTTGATCAGTCCCTGATTTGTTTGTTTCATTGTAGATATTTTTTGAGCAAATTAAGTTTATGTTATATATAAGCTTAACGGTAACTGTGACAGTTGTCAATATATGATAATTGTTTGTCACTAAAGATTTATAGCAACTAATTTTACTCTTTAAAAATACTGAAACAATTAAATTGGATTAAGAGCTTTAATGAAATGGACCCTACATAAATATGTTCATAGGATAAACACATCTCAAGAAATTCTTTAGTGGTCTAATCATTAAAACACTCTTCTATGTTTTCCTCCTTGATGAATCATCACAAAATTTACTTCATAACATTTATTTTAATAAAATAAAATTAATATATATATATATGCTCCTTAATTAAATCATATCACAACATTTATATATACCTTTACCTAATCTATATAGAAAGATCCTTCATCTTAAGAAAAATATTCAACAAACTAAGAAAAATTCTCATGAGGATCATTGATTTCACTCTTCCTTCCTCCTCCTCTCGCCGTCACAAGAACACCGACCTCTCCGGCGACGGAGAGAGGTTTGAGCCGCCGAAGATATCGTGTAGAAGCTCCTACTATTCGTCTCATGTACATTATAGTGAAGCTATTGCAGATTGCATAGAGTTCTTCAACAAATCTTCGGCTATGTCTTGTAATGAGGATCTTGTAGCTCGTCATGTTTACAATAACGATCGTGATTGTTTTTACGTTTAGTAATTAATTAATAAAAAAACACTAAACTTGTTTTAATGTTCATTCAAGGCTTTGCTTTTATTTTAATTTTACTTTGTACTATTGTGGTTTTAAAAGTTCTAACACTACATGTTAGTCATTTATATCACTGTCCACAATTTTACAATCTTTTCTTTTAGGTTTTTTTTTTGCAATTTCATCATAATTACTATTCTATTTAAATTATGTATATCAATATAGTAAAAATTTACATTTACATTTACGAATAAACATTTCTATTCAAACATTAAATTTATGTTTACAAAAAGTATAGTAGAAGAAATAAATATTTTCAAGAACCATTTAGGAAGGCCACACTCATATATGTGGCATTATTATCAAAACACACACACACACACTCAAGAAAAAATTACAAATTTAGAAACAAAACTGTTTCATTACAAAATTTATTTCTTAGAGAAAACTTTTCCAAGAAACAATGGAACCAAACTCTTCTTCTTTGTCTTCGTCTTCTTCTCCTTCTTTCTCAATGAAGGGTGTCTATCAATAAACATCTCCACCACAGAACCATTATTATCACCCATCAAAGTAGGGTTTGCAAATTTCACATATCTTTTCTCACTCATTGATCTCAACTTTGGACTATAATTACTAATTATTACTTCATTATCAACTTGAGGAACCAACACTTCAAATTTGGTTTTGAAAACAGTCTCATCTATTGTCTTTAAAGGTTCCTTAGGAGCTACACTTAGTTTTAGGAGCTCTATCTTTGTTCTTTCAAGCTCTTCCTTAAGACAAGACAAAGAGTTTCTCATTTGTTTGCTTTCTTCTTTAACCCTTTTGAGATTTTGTTTTGTCTCTTTAAGCTCTTTCTCAATCTTTGTTGGATCTTCCAATTTTTCGCTCTCCGTCTATTTTTTAATCAAAAGTTTATCTCGAAATCAAATAATAACCAAAACATGTAGTCGAAACCGACCAACATAAGCAGATCAAACATGAGATTGCGACCATTATTTTTTGCAAATATGCAAACATGGTCTATTTTTTTTCCTCGTAGTTTAGGTTTTATAAGGTTTATATAACCGGACCTTGTATTAGGGTTTATTATTTTATTCACAAAAAAGCCTATAAATCAAAGAAACATATAGAAAGTAAGTGAGAGAGATAGGGACTTGCCACTTTGAGATGGTTTGAATAAACTTGACTAGCTAAGACTCTTTCGCCGAACAAAGCAACGGCTTCTTTGACGGTTCTAAACGGTGCCGTTGTGTCTATCTCCGCTCTCTTCATTGTGTACTCTCTTTATCGGTTGCTTAGCTTTCTGTGAAGAAGTGGAGAGAGATACATTATAAGCTTATAGCTTTGGTGGCTTTAGAATAGAGTGAGATATTACGCAAAGCATATTAGTTTCTTCATCTCCACTTCGCCAAAATACTCTTCTTTTTCAACACAAAAAATTAACAATATTTTATACTATATTTCAAACAAAAAGATCTATATTATATAAACATAATATTTTTTTTTCTTGTAACTAATTTATAGCACTCCACATGAAAGTAAATGTAATCTAAAACTCAAATTTTTTACTGAAAAGTGAAAATAAAGTAGAACATTTCTCAATTTTCAAAATTTTACATGCCTTTTTCGCAATTTAAAAGTCATTTTACATGAAAGTTACATTGAAGATGGAACCGTAAAGACTAAAAAAACGAAGCATTATTAATAGAGGCTAATTGAAAATCCCTTGCAGCACAAGAAACTGAAATCTATTAAAAAAACCTAAAAAGAAAAACTTACCAATTTTTTTCCATTTCATTCTCATTACAGGATCATGTCTCACTACTAATATTCCGAATAAGACAGAACATAACTCTGTTTTTTTTTGTCAACAAACTGTATATAATCCTTATAAAACTAAACATTTAACTATAAAGCAAAGCATCTTCACGGCTATTAGCTGCAGAGTAATTACTAAAACGGTGTCTTGTATCTTCATAGATAAGAGGGAAACGTTGTTCTTGTCTGTTCATCATGTTATGATGATGGTTCATTGACATTGCTGAAGAAGCCATGAGACGATGTTGCTGTTGAGACACATTGTTACTATACCTTGTAGAAGAAGCAACAACATGTAGAGGTTGTTGTTGAATAGTACTACTAGTTAGGTTTAAAGAGAGGTTTGGTTTACTGTATTGGTTTGATTGTTGCGCCACCGTGTATCCGTTTCTGTACTGACCAGACCATAACTTCTTGTGTAGATGTTCATGTTGTTGCTGGTTCGCGTTGTAAGACGTTTGAAACCTACTTGTAGTAGCTAGGTAAGGAGAAATTTGTTGAACCTATTATAAGAAACATTGACTTGTTTTACAAGCAAAACACTTTGGTCAGTAAAGAGACTATTTGTGTGTTATAGCAACAAGAACCTGATGGCTATTGTAAGTTGTAGAGGTCGGAAACCGTGAAGAATGAGATTGTGATACTTCTCTACTTGATGCAAGAGTTAAGAAATCGTAGTTCTGTTGGTAAAAGAAGAAGTATTAGTATCATAGAGAAGAAAAGATTTAACCGAAAATAAGAAGAGAGATGTATTTTTGACCTGGTTATGTGAAGTGTGTGGACCGTAGAGATCGAAAGAAAGCTTATTCATGTCTTCTTGCATTGGTTTTGTACAATGTGTTCTGTTTATATCGAGAATACGCATGTTTTGATGCCTTTGCGATGGAGTAACCATGGTTTTTAAGTCGGTAATGGTTGTCTTCGGATCAAGAAGTACGTGTTCTGATGAAGATCTTTGATGGTTTTGGTTAATGTGACTACTCTTATTGTTCTGTAATGCTTTGATGAGGTGAGAAATGTAAATGTGTGAAGCACATTTCTTTAACTTTCTTGGCTTGACTCGCAACGGTTCACTAGAATGTGAAGCATTCTTGGAAGTAGAAACAACTGCTTGGCCCATCCAATGTGGAAGATATGTTGTAGAAGATGGCCTAGTTTTAAGAATAACCAATGAAGAAACCGAGCATCGAAAAGAATGATATATAAAGACGGTTTTAAACGAATATGTTACTTGGAAAGAGCGTGTGAGCCGTGTTGAACCATTGAAGATAGGCCAGGCCATAGAGCAAGACCGTTGTTTTTGTAGCTCATGTCACTAGTTTCAACCTTTATTTCAATAGCTCTTACCTAATACAAAATCCAATGAAATATCAACTAAGTAAAATGAAACTTATAACACAACAAAGTAAAAGATTAAAAGTATTCACCGAGCTGGTTTGCGTCAATCTATCAAGATTGCTATGAGACTGGTCTAGTGTCATTACATCTATCACGTTAGTTTTGTCTGAAGATGGAACCGAAACCGCGTGTTCGAGTGATTCGGTTTTTCTAAAATCAGCTTCAATGACTAAGCTTGAGACAACTTTGGTTTTTTGTTTCTTATCATACAAAGATACACAACAAGTGTTGTTATTGATTGTGTTGGTCTCTTTGAACATTCCAGCTAAACCGTATAATGTCTCTACAACTTCTTTCTCATCTTTCGAAATCGTCATCGAATCAAGAACTATAGCTTTTGCTTCCTATAACCAAAATATTACTCAAAATTTAATCTTAATAAAAACGTTATATATTATATATAAAATTGTAGTAATCAATTTCTTTATAATAACATGTAATAAACATGCAAACCATTTCTTGATTCTCTTTCTTGAAAGATTCCATTCCGGTTTTGGACCGGTTTAGTCGTTTAGATGATAGCTTGGAAACAGATTCAAGATTCCGTTTCTTCATAGCTTCAAAATTAAAAGTGCACAAAAAAAAAGAAACTTTAAGTAAAAGAAACATATTATTATATAGTTTAATTTTGTTTTGTTAGAAAAAGATGATTGCTTTTGCATTTTAATTAAACAAAAAGGAAAAAAGAATATAAAAAGCAAAAGGGTTTGCTTGAAAAATAATCAAAAAAATCTCACTCAATAATCAAAAGCAAACATACAAACTCAGAAACTGAGTGTTACTGACACTTGCAGATGTCTCAATTATTATGGTAATAACTTAATATCTAAAAAAAATTCACAAGTTTGTATATATAAAATATTTGATTTAAAAGGATATCTCAAATAAAACCTAAAAAATAATTATAAAATTCAAAATAAAATATATTCATTTGAGTCACGAAGAACGCACCTGAACGAAGCTTCCGTGGCACAGAGGCATGATCCACACCATTATTACTCTCCTTCATATTTTTAAAATGAGAGAGACATGGAGTTATAATATGAAAGTGAAAGAAATTATAAGTAAATATATAAATATTTAATTAATAAATGGCGTATATTGATAAAGAAGTTACCTTCTTAAGAAGCTTAGATTTATTCATAGAAACCTCAATTTCTAAATTTGATGAAGAAAAATCACAGACCATTTCATGTTTCTTGATTTTCTTGAACATTATTTTCTTCGATTTTGCAGCAAACACAGATCCTAAATAAATTTATAAATAAATAACTAAAAACAGAGCAAACGACGTACGACTTTATTATATAAAAAGACAAAAAGAGTAAGAGATAAATTTATGTTTTTCTGTATTCATTTTTTGTAAGGTTGTGAAAATGAAAAAATAAATGTTTTTTTTGTAATTTATTATAATAATAATTACCAGATTGTTTCTTGGAGAATCGATTGGTTACTCCTCCACGTCTCATATCTCATACGAAGAATTATTTTATTTGTATATCTTCTTCTTATTATTACTCTCACGACCACTCAAAGAAGATTTCACTTCTTCTTCAATATCTCTTTGTAAAACAAAAAAAAAGAGTCTCTTGCGGTTAATTATACACATAAAGAGACTAATTTAAAAGTATAAAGACCTTAAAGAAGAAAAAAGAAACAAAAAGAGAGAAAAGTTTGTAAAAGATCGTTTCTCGTGTCTTGAAGAATCAGGTTCTTCGTGAAATATAACATAAAAATAAATTAAAAGTTTTTAACAAAAAAATAAATAAATTAAAAGTAATTTTAAAGGGTGGTAACCCGTGTTTAAACCTCTCTTGAAAATAAACAGAAAAAGCCCTGAATTTTTGAAGAAAATAATATTTTCAACAAAAAAATCATAGAAATACACAGAGACTGATTCAAGTTTTGCTTCGATTCATCTTTAAAAATAAAATAAAATAAAATTGTAAGAGAAAAGATAAATTAACCTTTTTGTGATCTTCTTCTTCTCTTTCCCTAAGTGAGATTATTGACAAAGTTTTAAGACATTAAGTAAAGACGGATAATACGAAGCTGTCTGAATTTCCTTTTTATAATTGTCACACACAAAAATCTTTTTATCGTTTTATTTTGCCTTTTTATGTAATCGAACGGTGTGTGATTAAAGGAATTTTTATAGCCGTTCGATTTATTTTAAGTGTACTGTCACGTAATCAGTGAGAGTATCGATGTGTCAGACACGTCAGCATTCAATAGCCTAAGTCAAATATGTACTTGTATTTCTACTACATGGGTTTCATATGATTTTATTTGGTTTGAATCCGTACTATTTAGTCACATAGTATTTGTTTCCCCCCCCTCCCTTCTTTTCTAACAATTAGTATTACATTTGGTATTTTTCCAAATCTATCTCAATTTTTTGTAGCTATTTAATTTGTATAATTATTTATCTCAAAAATTATTTATAGATATATTAATAGGATGACTAAGTAATAAATTAACAAACGGCTAAAGAATTAAATAGTTTGTTGAACTCCAAATTTTGTACTTGTCGAAAAATTAAAACCATATGTATATATTAAATATGCGTCGGCCATTTATTTTCATACGTTTATACGACAAGACAAAACACAACATCTTCTTGAGTGATATTTGGTTTAATTTAGCACTACTTAATTACTTTTCAAGTACTTTTTTCTACAACCCATTTATAACCAAATGTGAATATGTGATAGATAACGAGAGAATTTCGGAATAAAAGAAAAAATGTAATATTATCTTTTGTGAATTGATTAGGTATTTAGGGAGAGAACGATTATGTAAAAGGCCCATTAATGTAAGTTAAATTAAGGCCCATTTATGTGACAATTAAGACCCATACAACGAATATTCGCATTTCCAAACCCATTTTGAACCATGGTCTCTATTGTTTAATCTAGAAAATCATTTGCTATTTATTTTCTTATGAATTCTTGTAGTCTTGTGGACCAAATTGTTTGAAAAGTTCTATTAAATATCGATTCTTACAAAATCGTCTATAAAAATCCGATCGTCGGTCTTGGTATCCACAAAATAAATTGAAATCGATGAATTATTTATTTGGTTGCGATGGTATACAAGAATATATATAAATAAATTGATTTAATAAATTATTGTAAATGTTGAACAAAATTTGACATAAAGACTACTACCAAATATTCATTTTGATGATGTGGTAATACAAAAACATGGCTTATTTTATTTGTATGTTGTCTACTTGTCTTTCGAAGACAAAACTATCTTTAATCGCCGATTATATAAAAAAAACAATGATCGCAAATTAATAATTCATATAACAACACAATTTTTTATTATAAAATGGAACAGTACAACGAGATTATTGCAACAATTGAACAAGAAAATCAAAAACTTACAACAAGTAACATGATTTAACTTATAAAATTTATATCCAAGCAAAATACTATAAAACGACATCGTATCGAGTATAGAACTTGTGGATATTTTCTTTAAGGGCACTTGCGACGACCACCATGGGTGGTGAGGCTAGCATAACACTCACACGTGTCATAGTTTCCGTACGTGCCAGGTGGAACACAGTTACACTTGACGCAGCAAGTGCCACACGCTCTATGACATAGCTTTGGTCTCCTTGAAAGCTTGCACCGTGCCTCACACGCACTCCCACATTCTATTAAATAAAATAAAATTATCACTCACCGTGATTATACTAATTAACTAAAAAAGTAATTAGTTTCAAATTTAAATATAATTCATATTCATGTTGTATGTACATGTGTTACGTTATATACTTACCGATTTTGTTAGGGTAACCTTTTTTATTCTTTGAGATTTCCTGCATGAATATTCAGAAAAATGATAAATATATAAGACAATATTAATGTTACAAAAATTATAGATAAGTGATTTTGAATTTTACGTGATTAAAAAATACCATATCGGCTTGGACGAGTTGGAGAACAAGAAGAGATATGAGTAAAGAAGCAATAAAGGCTTTTGAAATAGCCATAATTCTCAAAAGAGAGAGAGAGAGAGAGAGATATACAATTTTGAGAGCTAAGCTCAATGAAGATAAGTTGTGTTTTTTTTTCTTTCTAAGTTGTTGTGTTGTGTCTAAATGAGAACTTGGAGGCTTCTATTTATAGGACTTCTTTCAATGTAAAGTAGACTCCATGGTTTTGGTCTAGTCTATTCTTTTTATTTTAAATAGTTTTCTGCAAAAAAAAAAAAAAATCTTCCCAACTTTCAAAATTCTTTTATAGAATATGATATCAAATAAATTTTAGTTTTCTATTAGTTGGTGATTATCATTAAAACACACACATACAAATATATTTTTATTCATCAAATATATATGAAACCTAGCTTTTATTTTACTTATTTGGGAATTCATTTGTAGATACTAATATTTTCCAATAATTAATTTTGTTAATATATACGGTTAATAGATGAAAATGGTGTATGTTATGTTATTTTCGTATATTTATTTTGTATGGGTTTTCTTTTCAAAATGGGTTGGTTGATGCGTAATATAAAAGCTGTGCCTATATGAGAAGAGAATATTTGTGGTGGAGAGAAGTGGTTGTATTATTTGTGGTCTCTTGTTTAAATTTTGATCAATTGATTCGGTATAACTTTTCTCCACTTATATTTTAGTTCTAAAATTATTTGGAAAGTGAATTCTAGAGAAAACTAAAAGCCAATGTATTATTGTGTAGTATATAGACTTCTATGATGTACGTATACCTAAACTCTATCATTGGTTTCTTTTGGGGTTTGGTAAGTTTCTGATAATACAAATAAAAATAATCTTGATTTCAGAGATATTAAATTATAATAATTCGTTTGAACATTTGACTTTGAATTCTACATAGTATGCTTTTTTAAAATTGTTAACAACCCTATATACTAATGTTTTTTTAAGCATTTAACCTTTTAATCGATGTTTAGTAAGTTATAGAAAACATATTTATCAAAAAAAATAATATTTGAGTTAACACACCATAACTTTAATTAATGCCCAAAAGCATTTTCGTTATGGGTGGGTGATGCCAATACAAAAACTTATGTGCTTTCTTTTGTGTTGATTTCATTTGTTTTGAGAATCCATCACAATTATTTGAGGCTATTAAGAAAAGAAATATACAAAATTAGAAAAAAGGAAATGGAATGATATATACAATTAATTAGTGACAAAGAGGGATTTAGAAGATGAGTTAATGTTGTTGAGACAAGAAGGATGATAAGATGTAGACGTGAGAGGTTCTTTTTTTGAGAATACACTTCATTTCACAGCTTGCAATTCTTCTTTCTACTATATTTATATTTCTTTAATTTTTATAAATCTATTTTGTAGACCAATCTTTACTACAATATAACCTCTTTAAATTAACACTCTTTTTCTACTATATATTTATATTTATTTAATTTTTATAAATCGGTTTCTAGACCAATCAATACTATTGGTATTTTTTTTTAATGGTCCACTCCTCCTTGTCACTATTTGTATTTTAGACCAATCTTTTCATCGCCCTATAGGTTTAGATTTGTTAGAGAACTTAAGTCACTATGATTTGGACAAAATATATAAATTTTGCTACATTTTTAAAAAAAATTGTATTTCATAGTATTTCTATTATAATTTGAGCTTCCATGTATGGTGAAAGGACATGGATATATCGTCTGTCTTGTGTGTTATGTGTTATCTACTCCAACACCATCCGCACGAACACTACGTACACACATCCTATTAGGCTATTATTACAAATTAAGACTATATAAAGTGTATACATACCATAAATTAATTAATAAATAATTGGGAAAAAAACATATATGCATATTTGTGCATGAGAATGTCACTTTACTAGTCACGAATGACATAATATCACATTATTCACACATTCGGTAATCGTCATTCATTAAACTCTACGTTCAAGTACGATAGTTATACAGTTTTTGTTTTGTTTTGACTAAATAATTGAGTAATACAAACTTTTGTATAAACACAAATCTTATAGGTTTTCTTTTCCCTTGACAAAAAATGTTACCAAACGTTTAATAAAATAAGCAAATTAAGAAAAGTGATAAAGAAGATGAGTTTTTAAGACAGCTGTCTTGTGTTGTTATTCTCTTTTAACAGCTATTAATTAATTAGTTATATACGCTAATTGCCAACTTGTGTTCTCTTTTAACTTTATTATGTTTCCATCCTTATCCATTTATTGATAATACCGTATAATATAGTATAATATTTTCATTTATGTTATAAAATGATATTGTATTATTTATTTGTAATATTAAAAAAATGGGTTAATTTATGGGCATATTTATTATTTTATGACCATTAGTATCGCATACTTTTGTCTTGATTGGTTTTAACATTTTTATGGACTCTTAAACAATGTTTTGTACAATTGTATACAAATTTACTAACAGTCACACATTTTTCCAAAACATTTTTTTTTTATTTCAAAACAGAATATACATGAATTATTGAAAATTCTGTCTTTTTTTTTTTCACGATTGAAAATTCTGTCTATAATCAAATTTTTTGAGAAAATCATATTTTTTTTAATTGAGAAATGCATTTTAGTATTTTCAGCCCATTAACAAAGCCCATGTAAGTCTCTCTCTCTCTCTCTCTCTCTCTCTCGAACGATTTTCTCTCTTACACATTCTTCTTTTTCTTCCACAAGATCGAATCTGAAATTAAATTACTTTTCGAGATGGGCATTCAAACTCGCTCCACAAATTATTCAGACAGAGAGAATTGGAACCGAATCTTCAAGAATTCCGTGAAAACCATTCTTCTAAAAGAAGAACAGATTCAGACTCTCTTAAAAAACCAGAAGATTCTCGAAGATGCGATTAAGACACAACACCAACAATGGGTCTCTGAATCTGAGAATTACAATTATCATCTCACTCTGGTAATAAAAAAAAAGTTACCATTTTTTTTCTTTTCTGTAAATCCAATTTCGAAAGTTTTAAGGTTTTTAATTTTTTGTTTTTCAGATGAAAAACGAAATTGAAACTTTGAATTTGATGCGTGTAGTTGAAACCGCTAAATCCGATCTATTGTTTGGATTAAAAGAAAGAGAACTATTTCTCTGCAAATCGAAACTAGGTTAGTTATACTTGTTGGATTTTTTTGGGTTTTTTCTATGTTATTACAGAGTTTAATATAATTAAAGTTTGGTCCTTTCCTCTGTTTTTTGTGTGTTATGTGTATTGCAGAACATAGTCAAGATGAGTTAAATGAATTCAAAGCTTGGTTTGAACATCTCAACACTCTCTATAACAATGTATGTAATAAAGTTTCAAACTTTATATTATTTCTCATGAACAATCACACCGTGTTAAAAGATTGTAAAAAACGGGTTTTTCTCTCTATTTTGTAGGAGGAAAGATGCAATTTTGGAAATGAAGATGATTGTAAAGCAATGGAACTCAAAATTAGTAAGATGAAACTTGAATTTGAGAAGCTTGCTTATGGAAAAAGATGCGAATCATCTAAGGTTTTAGGAGAAACCGCGATTGGGTTTGCTTGGAGTCAATTCAAAAACATCGAAAGCGGATTCGCTCAAAAGCTAATGAAGAAAGACAAGGAGATCAAGCAGCTTCAAAAGTCTAATGAAGAAAAAGACAAGATCATTTCGAAATTGAAGGCTAAAGTGGATGAAATCGATGGCAATGCTAGTGAGAAGAGATCATTAAGAAGGTCTCCTAGGCTCATATCGATGTTAAACTCGACGCGTAAGGCCTAACAATAGTAATTATCTTCATCAACAAACACTAAGTACTGAAGAGTTTGATTACACTAATGGATTGTGTAGTAACAAGAAGTTGTAGTTTTTTTTTAAATGTTTTTGGATCTATTAACTAAGTGTTTGCATATATATTAGTAACTTAGGACATCCATTAAGGTATATTCATCTTGGAGTAATTTATTTTTGTGCAAAATTATGCATTAGTAGTAATAACATTCATTATCATTAGTACTATCAAATATAATATTTTTCTTAATTTATCATTGTCTTTGAAATTTTGACATTTGTGGTGTTGGTTATTATTATACATATCTAACCATGTTTACCAAAGGGAACAATAAGAAACCAGAAACATGTTTTTTCATAGATTAAAGAGTTTACATTAGTAATAACAACATGAAGATAAATCCTAATATGTTCATACATTATTTGAAATAGAAAACTATAAACTAATTATTTAGTAAATTCGACCGCAAGGAATGAAATTATCGGGTATGGGACATTCATCTCTTGTCGGAATATTCGAAGGATCTTCTTCTCCATCACCTTTAACTCTAAAATAAAGCTCTTGACCAAGATACCATTGTTCTGCCTTTTGTGATCTCAAGTTCCACATCCCTTGATTATCCATTGCTACCAATATTGCTACCCATGAATATGGATAAACCTATAGCCAAACAAGTATATTTAGTTTAATCAAAAACGTTAATTATGTAATTAGTATATGATTTTAACCTGAATTGTTGACCGTGAAACAGCGTCTACTAGGTTATAATTTGCTCTCTTGCTTTCAGACCAACCTCCAAATCCCATTCTAACATCAACACAAATCATATTAAACCTAATTAATCACCACTAAACAACAAAAAATGCAAATTGTATATATTTAGTGTTATTTATCTTTCTATAAATTAATAATAGTTTTTTGTTTACAACTTTGTTACTATCAATATAAATTAATAATCACTATAAATTATGAGTTTACGTTAGATTAATGCAAATAAAGTGATTATATTTTTACCCGACGACGAAGAAGTTGTGACCATCCAAATGCCAGCTTTGCAAGTCATCCAGAGGATTTTCGAACACAATGTGTATGAAATCTTTGTAGCGAATATCGACCACAGAAGTTCCGAAACTCGGTGTTTTGTGAGAAGGATAAGTAGGTAATGTGTTTGGAATGATCGTGTTCTTTAGCTGGAAATGATCAACTAGTTTTAACGGCGTTTCGGGGAACACAAACGAAACGCCGTTGATCGTATAACGGAGTTTGTTCGATAGCGTCATAACGTCGTTTTGAAATATTAACGTTCGAGAAATGTTTATGCGACCATAGTGGTAAGAGCCTTGTGGGTTCCGTCTTGCTGCTCCAACACTAAGGTCCTCTCTATATCACAAAATAAATAAATTAGGATAATTAAAATGGACTTATAAGTTAGCAAACACTTACAAGTCTTAGAATACAATTTCATTGTAAAATAAAAACATTTTATCCATATAATTTGTAAGCAATTCGTCGGTTCATATATTATTTATTTAGATGGGCAAACTAATTACTTTTTCAAGAATAGATTTTTTACATTAATTTCACTAAAAATCATTTAAAATTGGTGATTTTCCAATAAGAAAAGTTTATTTACCTAATGGATAGGGCTTGCCTAACCGAAGAGGTATAATCCCAAGATTCAGGTGCGAGTGGAGCCGGTCCGACCGGTTCAATAGGTGAATTTGGATAATGAATAAAAGCTATACCGGTCAAGAAGAAATGATCAAACCGGGCTGAGGCTAAAATGGAGTAAGACCGGCAAATTTCAGCCGGGTCGGTTTTGGCGGTTACGAGAACGGAGTATGATTGGCCCACGTGGATGTCTAAGTTGGGATAGACACGTTTCTGAACGTAAGAACCTTCTGTCTCTACTAGAAGCATGTCATGGTCTTGGATCCTAAAGTTTAATGATGTTTTGAGTCCCACGTTTGATATTCTTAATCTATATGTTTTACCTAATGATTATTCACAAAAACAAAACCATACATTTGTGATGCATAGTTAGAGATAATGTATAATATGATTAACATGATTATTGTATGTAATTAAAAAAAAAAAAATCACCTGGTTGAAATGCAAAAAATGCTTCTTCAGGACCAAGCCCATTAATAAGAATACCATCAGGGTTTGCTAAACTTAGACCATTGTCAAGTGAAGCTCTCATATTCTTTTTTACCAAAACCATATGCCAAAAACAAAGTAAAATTAGTGCATGTAAGAAAAATGTTGAGTTTAAGCTATTGCGCTCTTATTACTTCCTTGTTTTTAATCTTTTTTTGCAAAGGAACTAAACCCTTTTGGTAACCCATATGTAAATCCAAAACTATTCATATTCATGATATTTACAAGTTAGCAAAAAATTTTTTTTTGACAAAACACCTATCAATTCTTGTACAAATACATTTGATCAAATCATAGTGTTATTTAAGTTTTAGTTTCAATAGATAAAATAGTTGATAAGGAATTTTTTCGATATCTAAGAATTTCTTGGCTGAAATCCGTAATCTCTCTCGACATAAATGAAAGCATGTTGCCATGTTATATGGTTTCGTCCTGCTACTCGAAAATGTGAGTCTATGAAGTGTAAGCTTTAGTAATGGGAATAATGGCTTTTTGTAATAATTATAAGTAAAAAAATGAAATTACCGTATGGTCAGCATAGAACCAATCTCCAATCAAGATGTCGAATTCGTCGTCGGGTTTAGGGAATGGTACCGGGATAAGTTCTGGACTATAAACTCTAATGGAACCGTATCCCCCGGCCGCTTTTTGTAGTAAAAGCGACGGGAAATAGAAGTAGCTACCGATCTGGTCCTTGATCTGAAACTGGTATGTCCAATTAGTACCAGGTAGTATAGGACAGTTTGTTCCTCGTACTCCGTCTTGCCACGAGTTCTTTCGCATTCTCAATCCATTCCTATATATTGTTGTTCATATCAATTATAGTTTATGATTAATTAGAAACAAAAACGAATGTAATTAAGTTAAAATGAGTAATAAAACTAATTATTACCAAGTCATGAGAAAGGGTTCGGACAAGTGGTTATAAATGTTAACGTGGACAATATCATCTGCTGTTGCCTTAAGGATTGGTCCAGGAAACATGTCGTTGATCACTATGACCTATTGATTATTATGTTATGTATTTATTTCATATATGTATTATGATTAATTAGTGATTTTTAAATCGTATTATAATAAATGAAACCTGTTTGTTTGCACCGAGAATGAAACGTTGAGAATAAGAGACGACCCATTCATATGAAACAGAAGGTGATAATGCGTCGCTTAATTTCAAGATGATCAAAGAAAGAAGTAACACTCCAAACACCAAATATTTCATCACTAACAAATTAATCAAAAACTCAAATTAAGAATTTGAAAAAAAAACTCTAGCTAGTTTTTTGAAAGATGCGTAGATATATGTATATATATAGTTTTATTTTAGAGATTTTGAGAGGGTTTTATTGATGACTAATTATACATTTTACTTAAATGAAAAGATATATTAGTTGTGTGAGAGTTAGATACGAATTATGTATATATATAGTTTTATTTTAGAGATTTTGAGAGGGTTTTATTGATGACTAATTATACATTTTACTTAAATGAAAAGATATATTAGTTGTGTGAGAGTTAGATACGAATCTGATCAAAATAAGATGGTTATTTACGTACATGCAATATGTGTTTTGAACCTAATCACCACATTTTGTTGATAAAAGTCTATTCACGTTATATGCAAGTATATGTAAATAAAATGTTAGCATTTCTTATATAATACTTTTGTACCCAGAGAATCTCTTTATATGTCTCTCTTTTTTTTCATGAACTTTATATGTCTCTCTCTATAGTGACTTTTTTTTTTTTTTTTTTTTTTGTCAAATTTTTTTTTTTTTTTTTTTTTTTTTTTTTTTTTTTTTTTTTTCCCACTAATTTTCCTGTTTAAATATCCTACAACAAAAGATTTCTTAAAATGTTTACATTTCATTGATTTAAAGTTTTAAACTATAAAAATACATAAGACAATTTCATCCGTGTTCATAGCTAAACCACAAGAAAGAAAGAAGTCAAGAAAGATTAATTATATCAAAGATGCATTGATGAGACAAGAGAGCCCTGAAGATAAGCATACATAAGATTTTTTTTTGTCTCTCTCTATAGTGACTTGTGTTCATATTTTGACGCTTAATTATGAAATTTTGGGCTTATTCGTTTTACGAAACTAATTAAAGACCCATTAAGTACTTTGGACATATGATGAAACTTTGGTCTTCTTTTTCTTCTTCTACGAAATTAAACCAAAAGGGGAAGTTGGGTTTAAAAGTTGAGCCCAGTAAAGTATCTAGAGGCCCATTAACGATAAACCTTCCTTTTGATAAAACGGTGTCGTTTTACCTGAAAGATCCTCTCCGTTGACAAAAAGAATCACACGCCTCTGAGTTTTTCAACATCCACCGCCACAATTACGCTTTCCTCACTTTATTCCGTTAAATCCCACACCGTAACGACCCGGCGGCGCGATTTAGACGGTGGCGTAGAATAAACTCAGATCTATATGTGTCTAATGCCGTTATCCGACGCGGTTCTCGGCAATCTCGCGGCGATTTACGTCGCGGCGATTATAGCGATTAAGGTGTACGGATTAGTCTCCGGCAAGAGTTTCAGCGCTGGATTCGTCGTCGTCGTTTCGATTTCCGCGATCGGCGTTTTGGTCGCGGTTACGCTCGCCTATGACGTGTCTCGAAGAGCCAAGGACGCGGTTACGCGGTACAATCGCGTCGTCGGTGGCGAGGATCTCAGTCACCGTCACGACGGAGACGACGGTGGAGGCGGTGGTAATTGCAGAGGAGGTATTTGCTGGCACGGCGTAGCTGTACGGTCACCTGCTTCACAGGTTCGATTTAGGCTTCCACAACACATACCATACGACGCTTTCTAAGTACACATAGCTTGAAGTTTTCTCTCCTTTGTAAGAAAATGGTTTCCTACTTATAGCTAATGAAGTTTTGTAAAAATCTGATAGTGATGATGATGATGATGATCTATGTTGTTGAATTCAAAAAAAGGCTTGTACAGTAAATCTAAATCATAGCATTGAGAATTGTGATTGTTGCTGTAATTTTGATTACTAGTGTTGAAGGCGAGAGCAACGCCGTGTGGCTGCGATATGTGGCTTTCCCTGGCCGTGTTATACAGGAGGAGACACCGTGGTTAGGCAGACATAGGTAAGGGTTTCCGGCGAAGGAAGTGTCGTTGAACACCGTGAAAACACCATTGCTTGGTATTATCCCGGAGAGATTGTTGAAGGAGAGATCAAGTGTGTTTAAGCTTGACATGGTTCCGAGTTCTGTAGGGATTGAGCCGGTTAGTTGATTGCTTGAGAGATTCAGTGTTCCCAAGTTAATTACTTTGTGGATCTCTTTGGGGATTTCTCCTTGGATACGGTTACGGCTTAGATCGAGGGAGAGCAAAGAAAGGCAGCTGGAGATTGAATCTGGTATCATGCCGCTGATGTTGTTCACGCTCATGTTGATGTTTAAGAGATGTTTCAGTTCAAAGATTTCTCTGGGAATGTTACCGCGGAACCTGTTCCTGTCTAAAGATAGTATCTGCAAATTTGGGAAGTTAGCGATTGCGGAGGGGATTTCACCGGAAAACAAGTTGTTGGAGAGGTAGATATGATCGAGGAGTTCCCCGGACATGGATGTCGGAAGCTCATTGGAGAAGAAGTTGTCAGTGAGTTCGATAATCGTAACCAAGGGAAGATTGAAGAGACCCGTAGGAACCGTCCCGTTAAGAAGATTCTTCTGGATTCTGACTTTGCTTAGCGACTTGCATCGGCCAAGCTCTTCCGGAATCGGGCCTGTGAAGGAGTTGTTGAAGAGGATCAACGTCTCAAGTTTTCCCCCTCTGCACAAATCCGTGGGGATGACTCCTGTGAGATGATTACAAGAGACGTCGAGCTTCCTAAGATTCCCATTCTTTCCTAGATTCGGCGGCAACTGTGACGTGAAGCTGTTTCCCCACAGTTCGAGTTCATGTAGTTTCGGGTGTCCTCCTATGAACTCTGGTATTTCCCCGGAGAGATTGTTTCTAAACAAATTGAATAGAGTCATGTTTCCGAGAGCGGTGAAGCTCTTAGGAATCTCTCCGGTTAACTGGTTAACCGAAAGATCGAGATATATCAAGCTTATTAAACCAGAGAGCTCCGGTGGAATATGTCCCGTCAAATAGTTGATATGAAGAAACAACCAACGCAAGTTCTTCAGATTACTCAACGTCGACGGTATCTCTCCCGTGAGATTGCAGCTCGCCATGTCGAGGACCTCGAGCTTCGTCAATTCACGGAACTCCTTTGGAACACCGCCGGTGAAGCTGTTGTAGTATCCAACATACAATTCTCGTAGATTCTCAAGCCTCGACAGAAACCACGGAGAATCACCTGAGAGACCAGCACCGTTGAGTCCAAGATACTCCAAGCTTTTGATCTCTCCGTAGCTCTCTGGAACCTCGCCGTTGAAGAAATTCCCGCCGAGTGAGAGGTGTTTAAGCTTCTTAAGCTTAGATACCTCCAGCGGCAAAGTCCCCGTGAAGTTGTTATTAAAGGCATCAAGCACTTGAAGCTCGACCATGGAAGTAAGAATCTCTCCAGGGAATCTTCCGTCGAGATTTCCGTTGTTTGAAACATTCAAGACCTCAAGAGCAGTGAGACTCTTCATCTCCAAAGGCAAACCGCCGGTGAGATTATTCGCGGCTAATGTCAGATTCACGAGACGGTTCAACATCCCAATATCCGGCGAGATAGTCCCAAACAGAGGAATAAAAGAGACGTTTAGGGACACAACACGAGCTTCGTTATCACACGAAACGCCTGGGAAAGAACAGTGAGCGGTCGGAGAATCGGAGTGAACCCAGTCGTGAAGGCCGTGACTGTTAGGACCAGTCATGGAGGATTTTAGGTTAAGGAGAGCTTCCATGTCGGTGTAAGAGAAGCATGGTGAGAAAAGTACAATGAAATTCAATAAAACGTAAAGATGGTGAAGAGGAGCTTTGAAAAATCTCATCTCTGTTTCTTTAAAGGTTTTCTCTGTAGAGAAAATAATAAGTTTTAGTGTGTGTGTGTGTGTGTGTTATGCAATAGGAAAGAGAACACAGACATATGAACAATTACGAAAGGCATATTATGAAGAAAAAGGAAGAGAGTTATGATACTATTCTAAAATTTGCCAAGGCTTTTTGAGAGAATAATATGCTTTTATATATAGCTTTTGCATTAATATATCATAAAATAAAGCGCCAAAGTAACCTACATATATTCTACATGTGTCAATCTCTCATTGGCTTATTACATCTGACATACTATTTAACCCTGCACATTTTTCAAATAGCAGAATTGATTCTATTGACATTCTTAAAATTTATTAAAAAAAAAACTACACACTTGATGTTGAGATAGACACTCACATGCAGTCAGGGACCATCGTTTTAGTGATTTATATACTTTTCGTTTTAATTTACACATGTACAAGGTAGTACAAGGTATTAATACATTTGCATTACTTATCATATGGTTAATTTACATAAAATATAGGAAAATAATAATGTAGCACAGTAGCTTAGGTTACATTAGATCATGCAACCTAACATAATAACACTAAGACCAACTCCAATGGAGTTGTTTAGGAGTTGTTTAGTATTCAAAAGGGAATTAAATAAATAAAAAATGGTAATTAAGGTAAGGGTTGGTGCTTATGGAAGCACTTTAAGCATTTTTTAAGCAACATTATAGTGCTTACGTGTCAGTTGTTGATTGGTTGACAAAAATAAAAATAAAAATAAAAATAAATTGGTGTTAGGGTTTTAGCAAAAATTAAAAAAATAATTTTATTTTTTAAGCATCAAAAATTGTTTAACCATTGGAGACAGGCCCGACCCAGAGGGGGTGGGCAGAGGTGCGTGGGCCCAGGGGCCCAAGATATATTGTGAAATTTTGTTAATGAAAAGGCCCCAATAATTTTTTTTTTAGGGCCCATTTTTTTGAATTATTAATATTTTTGGAGTATAATTTTTTTTTTGCCCTAGGGCTCTAACTATTAATGGGCCGAACCTGATTGGAGGTAACAAAAAATTAATCTAATATAAAGTTGCTTAAACATATAATTTAATTAAAAAATGGTTAAGCACTCTCCATTAGAGCGTGATTATCGGGGGCCCAAAAGGGGTCCTTAACCCTGTGGGCCCCACAATAATATTAAGTAACACAACTAAAAAAACTACTCTAAGTATCGATGCTTCTGATTTTTGCGGGCCCCACTGACACGTGGCGGCCCGCGATTGGTCCAATTATTATTATTATTATTTTTTTTTTTTTGAAAAATATAATATTAAAAAAATTACTAAGGGTCTTTTATTAAGTTTCCATGGATAATTATGCTCTTAGTGCTTAACCAATGGAGATGCTCTAACATCGGTATAAAACTATAAGATACGTGGTGAAGAAACAAGCCATATCCACTATATATATATATATATATATATTTGATTATTCAACATCTTTATCTTCGATTTAATTGTTTGCTACTTGTAATTCAATATTGTCAAAATAGACTGGCATTATATGTTCAATTTGTGGGGTTAACAACAATATAATTTACGTCCAACATTTCTGTGACATTCGTCCCACATCGGATATTTAGAGAATGGAAATCTAATATATAAGGGAGAGTTTAACCCCAATTTAATGTGAGGCCTTTTGGGAAGGAAACCAAGACCAAAACCGTGCGGGCCTTAGGGCCCAAAGCGGACAATATCACATTTTAGCATGGTGTCTTGGCCTTATCGCCGTGGCGTCACCATCATCGTGTCACTAGGTCGTTGAGACGTAAGGGTATTTTAACTTGAAGCTTGTTTTCGAAGAAGAGTTTTGCATGTGTCTGCCTTTCCTTGGTCGTGTTTTTGCGCTCGGTTCTTTTGGTACTTCGTTGTCTAGCAGATGTCTGGTCATGTTTCTTAACATCCGTTCCAAAAGGAGAATTACCTTTTGAGGTGATCACAACAGAGGTTCAAGTCATTGGTCGCCACCTTTGTTTTTGGTTGGAGTCGTCGCATATTGCCATATATTAGTATTTGAATTTTCTACTAGTTTTCTATTGCATCCACGTTTGGAATCGTCGGGTTGCAATCGGATCCATGGATGGAGTTTAAGTCAAAAGTGTTTTGCATGAAGTGCAAGTCTAGTGAAAAAGAAATCACAAGAGTTAAATGAAAAGAAAGGAAACAATATTTCACATAATAGCACAATTTCTCATTGAGTGTGCTCGCACTAAGGAGACTCATTGGAGGTTTTAGAGTGTTGAGATTTTCTGTTCAATGATTTGTTTTTGTTGGATTCGCCGGTTAGCTCTCGCATAGGTGTTCAGAGTCTTTATGTTCGCTATGTCATCAATGATTGGAGTTTACTTTTTCAACTAACATGATGTTTGGAACCATCGTGTTGTTGATATTCACCTAGTGGAGCCGCAAGTCAAAGGTGAGCAACGCAAGTGCAAGCCAATGGACAAGAAATCAAAAAAAGACCTTATGGGAAAAAAAAAACATTTTAAGATAAGAGGACGGATGTGGTTTCTTTAGTTCAAGTGCGCATTAGATGACTACATGTGTTGAGGACACATTGTTTACTTTCCGTTCGACACTGAGATTTTGGAAGTTCAATAGTCGCATTGGAACCGACTTTTGTGCATATTAAAATGTGAAGAAACATCAAACAAAATGTTAAAAGCCAAAGTGATGCCTAGAATGAAGACAAGGTCGTAGAGTTCGAAAAAACACTTGGGAGAATTGTAACAGATCATACCTTAAGTAGTGCAGACGACGCATTGTGGATTGTTTTATTAAATTAGCTTATGGTCTAGCGGGCAAGGAAATGGATTGAGCACATTGGATTGCAAAGAAGTACATCATTGTGACGTTGTATAGGGCGCATATCAATATGGTATTATAGCACAACAAAAGATTCACATCTAATTTTTGTCGAGTCTTTCAGAAGGCATTGACGGTCTTCTCCATATTTGACTACGTCTTATCATCCGCCGAAACGGATCGTTAAAGAAGACCATTCAAAATTTGATAAGAACTCTGTAATTTTAGATTCAGGTCGTTATCAGAAAAAGGATAACCAACTCCTCAGAATTCGGGACGAATTCTTTTGTAAGGGGGGAAGAATTGTAACGACCCGAATTTCGGCCCGTTTGTAAAGCGAAGCCCGTTTCGGAAAACAGGCCCATTAGCGTAAAACCCTAATTTTTCTCCCCTTCTCTATATAAAGAGATGTTTAACGGTGAGAGGAGGCACACAAAAGAAAGACGGCGAAGCCCTGGCCAATCTCCTCCATCCCATAGCCGCCGGAGTCACAGCTTCACCACCGCAAGAAGAGCTTCATGTAAAGGCCAAGAAAACTGCAGAGACACGTTTGGGAGAATAGATAAACGGCAGAGCAAATCATCTCAAAAGGTCCTGAAACTTTCGGTGTAAGTATACGACTCCTTTATCTACACGTGAGAGAAAACGATTTGTTATTCGGATATGTGGATTAATAGTTATGAATGTTTTGGTGAGAGGTACCAAAGCTGCCCCGAACTGCGACCAGCCCGAGTAGAGCTGCAACCAGACGAATCAAATCAGATCCGATCAAGATGAAATTTGTCAGAGACGTTTATGACATCGACAGCTATCTTCTGCGCAAATATCTCAGGAAGTGGACGGTGGGATCTAAAGTTATGGTTCCATCTCCGAACCCTTTAGATTATGTCCTTTTTCCAGAATTGTCGAGTTACTGAATTTGTGATATTTGGATGGTTTAGTGATGTCCGTTATGGTTGATACTTCACAGGAACTAAGTCTAGACAGAGAACTAAGTGTGTGCAAGAGGAGAAGTCATTTGGAGACCGGAAACATGGCGAATCCATAGGAGTAAGAAGATGCAGCGAATCTGTCCAAATACAAAGGTAAATGTGAAGTCTCTTTGATTGAGTCTAAGTAGTTTTGATTGAATTGGACTTAGAGGATTCAACCAATGTATGTTCATTTGTTAAGGTTGTGCTCCTTTGATAGTTAGTATGTTGTTATGACCTCCACGGACGGCGGCACTGAGACGAGCGGCTAGGCCGACAGCTCGAGTTTCAGGAGCTAGCGGGGTCTAGAGCCGGGCGTCGGCCGGGTCGGAGTCGTTACAAAGTGGTATCAGAGCGAGAAGTCACTCTAGTTCTGACCTAGAGGGCCGATTGTCTGGGGCCTGGTGCGCAACGAGGACGTTGCGCCTTTGAGTGGGGGTGAATTGTGACATTCGTCCCACATCGGATATTTAGAGAATGAAAATCTAATATATAAGGGAGAGTTTAACCCCAATTTAATGTGAGGCCTTTTGGGGTGATACCCAATAAGCAAAATCGTGAGGGCCTTAGGGCCCAGAACGAACAATATCACATTAAAGGAAAGGTTAGACTCTCGAAGTAACATTCTCGACCCGTCGGACAAGGTGAGCCCACGGACCTAGAGAGAGGCGCCGTGTGGCACACGGTAGGGGCGGGATGGGGATGTTACAATTTCATTATAAATACAATCCACAAATTACACAAACATATTGGAAACTAAGTACTTGGTAATAATATTCATGGCTAAGTTTGCTTCTGTCATGTCCCTTATCTTCGTTGCTCTTGTTATCCTTGCTTTTCTCGGTGAGTAATGATCTTTAGCATAACTTCATGGTATCATTTGTTTATTAAATTTCCCTTTAATAAACTTCTATATATAATAATAAAATATGTATTACATGCATAGAAACACCAATAATGGTGGTGGAAGCACAAATTTTGTGTCCAAGGAGAAGTGTGACAATGCTAGAAGATTGTTACAGAGCAGGTGATAATGAGGCATGTAACCATTTGTGCAAAAACATTGAAGCTGCACAAAAAGGATCTTGCGTTAATTTCAATGACCCAACACCCAAACCTCTTAAATGTGTATGTTACTTTGTATGTTAATTAGTTTAACCACCAAAATTAACTTCTTTGGTGCCTTGTGTATCTATTTTACATAAATAAAGTATGTGTTTATGTTTTAAATGTTTGTTGTAAGTTTGTAATATCTCATAATGTTTTATATTATTATTTGAGTGATACATGTTGGATTACTTTTCAAGTTATAAAATAAAATGAAACAGTCTAACAATCGTCAAAATAACCGAAAAACCCTCAAAATACTTCAAGTTCTAGTATTGAAACAAATAAAAATTGTAACATGAGAGAATAAACCCAAACAACTATATATATGTACGAAGGAGATACAAATTACACTATACACTACTCTCCAAGTTAGATATACTAATTAGAAACTCTCGAATTTTTTTACTGAAATCTTATCGTAATTGCTTCAATATTGACCAAGTAAATGTAGCACACATTTAACACACACACACAAATGTAGCACTCTAATACTACAAGCCAAACCAATGGCCGGCTTAGGTTACATGATAGATCATGCAACTTTAAATATGTAGATATGTGGTGGAGAAATTAAATATATATATATATATATATCAATTTTTGATTAGTCAACATTTTATCTTCTATATATATATTTGCTACTTGCAATTCAATATTTTTCAAGATAGACGGCATGTATGTTCAATTTGTGGGGTTAACACATAAAAATGATAAAACTAACCATCATTTTTCATTATAAATACAATTTGATCTTACATAGTACTATCACATACATATTGAATACTAATTACTATTCATGGCCAAGTTTTCTTCTATCACGTCCCTTATCTTCGCTGCTCTTGTTCCTCTTGCCGTTTTAGGTGAGTAATGAATGATCTTAATTAATATCCCCATGGTTATCATTTGTTTTAAAATTATACTTTGTAATATATATAAATATATTGAAAGTGCAAGAACTATCGATAATGAGACTAAATTTTGCTTGAACATATATATGTAAAACTCAGAAGCACAAATTTTGTGCCCGAGAACAAGTTTGACAATGCAAGAAGATTGTTACAAAACAGGTGACAATGATAAATGTAATTATATGTGCAAAAATATTGAAGCTGCACAAATGGGATCTTGTGCCATTTTCAACGAACCTATTTCTACAACAAAAGTTCCTAAATGTTATTGTTACTTTGTATGTTAAATTTCACTGAAAAGTCAATGATGCTTGCGTGTCTCTTTTTTTTACATAAATTATGTATGTGTTGTAATTTGTAAATGACCTTTTGTCATTTATTTTATGTTTTATGGAGCAAAAGAATGTGTGTAAAGAACTTTAACATGTTGGTATATACTTTGTTTGTATACTTCATAATTTTATATCGAATGATATATGTGGTAGAGAACCCATCCATATATATATCCACTATTGATTAATTAGTCAACATTTAGCCATGCCTCTCTATATATGTATTTGTGAGGGAGATACAAAAAGGTACACCACTCAAACTTACCAAGTTTGTTATTATTATCAAAAACTCTCTACTTTGATGAGTAAAATTAAATAAACCAAGAGGAATTCACAAAACTACACTTTTTCAATTCATCTTTCACAAAACTACACTTAATTTATTTTTTTCACATATTTACACCCTTTCAAAATTTTAAAAACTTGATTTACCTTTTTTAAAAATTACCAAAATTAAAATCTTTTCATTTGGGTTCGCTAATTAGTGTTTAGTGTATAATATTAAGGGGGTAGGATTGTGTGGGTAGGGTTTATTTAAATTTAATTTTGAGTATTTAAGTATAGTTTTGTGAAGTATTTTTGAAATGGCATAGTTTTGTGAAATGTAATTCAAATGGTGTAGTTTTGTAATTCCTCGATAAACCAACCGTTCATTTTAACTAGGTAAGTACACTAGCTAATCCAAACCCTCTATGTTAAAAATGTATATATAGCACAAATTTAACCCAAAGAAAAATACAATGTAGTACACTAGCTAAACCAAACCATTAGATTAGATCATGTAACCTTCCATATATGTGGTGGAGAAACAAGCCATACATATCCATTATTTGATTAGTCAACACACTTTATCTTCTATTTATTTGCTACTACTTGCGAATTTAATAATTAGTCAAAAATGGACGGTATTGTATGTTCCATTTGTGGGGTTAACACAATATATAATGACAAAACTCACCTTCATGGCATTATATATATACTTTTCTCTTAAGGCTTGTATCCACACACTACACATTACACATACATAAGCAGTGATAAGCATGGCTAAGTTTGCTTCCATAATCTTCACTTCTCTTGTTCTTTTTGTTGTTTTCGGTGAGTAATGATCATAATTCTAGTTATCATATGCATGGTGAAATGTGTTTAAATAGTCTATTTTTATTTATTTTTTATAATTGACGTTGTGATATGATAATATATATATATATATACACATATATATAGAAGCACAAATAATGGTGGAAGCACAAGCTTTGTGTCCAAGGAAAAGTTTGACATGGGAAGGAAGTTATTGTGATGGTCCTAATTATAATGTAGAGTGTAATTATAAGTGCAAAAACATTGAAGGAGCACAACAAGGAATGTGTAATTATCAAAGCTACCTATTAAGATACATGTATAGCATGTATAACTCTACTACTATAAATACCCCTTGTATATGACATTATAGTGTTAATGAGAAATCTTATGCTTAAATGTTAATATGGTATCGAAGCATTAAATTCATTTTTTCTCATTCATTTTTCTCTAACAAACTTTCTCGAGAAAATCTTTCCGCTATTTTCTTCAACGATCTTCTTATCGATTCTTCATCGATTCTTCTTCAATTTCACCGATTCTTCAAGATCTTCCGCTTATCTCATGGAATCGTCTGTTGAATCATCGCTTATCACCTGGATCTTGAAATCGTCTTCTTTGTTATCGGCGATATCAAGCTAATCTTCTTCTTCGTTATCGGCGATATCAAGCTAATCTTCTTCTTCGTTATCGGAGATATCGTCTTCTTCTTCGTTTTCTCCGATGAGTGCTTCTAATCGACAAATCAATTTCATCTCATTTGTTAACCTAATATCACGGGTTCTTGATTTCTTATCTTCTCGCCATAGCAATCCTCGTTGTATATTTGTATCATCTTCTTCACTAATTGATACTTAGAAGTTCCGGAATCTTCCAATGTCGAATCACAATAGTGAGGTTATAGATCAGTATGATAATCCCTACTTCCTGCATAGAACTGATGGTGCTGGTCTAGTTCTCGTGTCCGATAGATTAGATATCGGAGCCGAGTTTCATTCATGGCGTCGCTCCGTACGAATGGCTTTGAATGTTAGAAACAAACTTGGATTTATTGATGGTACTATGACTAAGCCTCGATTTGGATCATAGAGACTTTGGGTCATGGTCTCGCCGCAATGACATGGTAGCAACGTGGATAATGAATTCCGTGTCCAAGAAGATTGCACGGAGTCTCTTGTTCATATCCACAATTGAAGGTATTTGGAAGAACTTGATGTCAAGATTCCAACAAGATGATGCACCTAGGGTTTATGAGATTGAACGAAGCTAGGTAGCATACAACAAGGATCTCTCGGATGTTAGTACTTACTATACGGAGTTAGTAACATTGTGGGAAGAGTATCGAAACTATGTGGAACCGCTCGTATGCACTTGTGGTAAATGTGAATGCAATGCTCGCTACATTGTGGGAAAAATTGCGAAGAAAGGAGCAGAGTAACTAAGTTTCGATGGGTCCGAATGATTCTTTTGAATCCACACGAAGACACATTCCGATGTCGAAGCCTATACCTACCATTGAAGAAGCTTTCAACTTAGTAGCTCAAGATGAGAGGCGAGAAAAATATCAAACCATCAACAAACTCGGAGAATGTGGTGTTTCGGACTTCGCCTAATAATGTCAAGACTCGGGACAAGTCCTATGTTGGCTCGGCGGATAATGCAACCTATGCAGTTCATAATGGATATGGACCAAGGTCAAATAGGCCATTATGCACACACTCGTGGACGATCCGGACACATGGTTCGTAAATGTTACAAACCGCATGGTTATCCTCCCGGTTATATACCCGGTTACAAGACTCGTCGCTTCCACGAGACAAAGGCCTTTCCGGCTTCAGCCTAGAGGACAGTTTTCTCAAGGCCAAAGACCCTCACATTCTCGTGGCCAATATCATCACCGAGTCTTGTTCATATGTGCCATCTTCACCAACAAATATGGACTTTAGTCATATGAATGAAGAACGAGTTCGGACATTACTTCAACAGACTTACAAATCATGTGCAAGTTTCAAAAACACAGTGCTCGTTTCACAAAGAATCAACCATCACGGATCATGGTATTATGGCTTGTCAATCTACCTCTGGTATAAATCCTTTTCCCTCTACCTCTCTCAGATATGAAAATGACAAATTAACCTTTCAACACCAATGCTTATCATCCCTTTACAATAATCTACCTAATGGTTGTTGGATAATTGACAGTGGAGCTACTAGCCATGTTTGTTCTGACTTGTCATTGTTCAAAGAAACTGTCACAGTTTCAGGGGTCACAGTTTCATTACCTAATGACACTAGTGGTTCCAATAACACATTCCGGCATAGTTCCTTTGTCATCCACTCTTGTTTTGCATGATGTTCTGCATGTACCATCTTTCAAATTCAATCTTATATCTGTTAGTAGTTTACTTAAAACTAGTGAACATTCTGCTCATTTTTACTCTGATTCATGTTTTATTCAGGAGTGTATTCAGGACTTGACGATTGGTAGAGGGACCGTGATTCATAACTTGTATATTCTACAACTTGATGCACCTGCTAAGTCTCTTCACTTCTCCGGATCCTTGAAGGTAGATGGTAACTCGTGGCACAAACGCCTAGGACATCCATCTTCCGACAAGTTAAAGCTTCTATCCGGTACACTTAGTGTTTCACCATCTAGTCCGTCTTTAGAATCTCATTGTCATGTTTGTCCTTTAGCTAAACAGAAAAGATTACCCTATGAGTCACATAATCATTTGTCTAGTAAACCTTTTGATCTTATACACTTAGATGTTTGGGGTCCTTTTTCTAAAGAGTCTGTTGAAGGGTACAAATATTTCTTTACTATAGTTGATGATTGTACTAGAGTCACATGGATTTACATGTTAAGAAATAAAAGTGATGTTCTTACACAGCTTTCCACTCTTTGTTAATCATGTTAAAACTCAATATCAATCCGTTATAAAAGCTATTAGAACCGATAATGCACCCGAGTTAGCATTTATCGATTTGGTGAAACAGACATGGCATGGTACATCAATATTCTTGTGCTTATACTCCACAACAGAACTCGGTTGTGGAAAGAAAGCATCAACATCTATTAAATGTTGCTAGAGCCTTGTTGTTTCAGATCAAATATCCCTTTAGCTTATTGGAGTGATTGCATATTGACATCCGTTTTCTTGATTAATAAAACACCTTCATTCTTGTTAAACAACAAATCACCATATGAGTTACCGACTAAGAAGAAACCCGATTATAGCTCTCTTAGGACATTTGGGTGTTTATGCTATGTCTCTACTCTAATAAAAGATAGGAATAAGTTTTCTCCCCGTGCAGATAAGTGTGTATTCTTAGGCTATTCTTCAGGATACAAAGGTTATAAGGTTTTGAATATAGAAACAAGAAGTGTCTCAGTCTCTAGGAATGTTGTATTCTTTGAAAATGATTTTCCATTTGCATCTGATCATTCTATGAAATCATCAATAGATAGATTTGATCATTTTGTATTGCCTTTGTCAACACCCGTAGAATTGAATTCCGTTCCCGTGCATAACTCATTGTCATCCGCATCTCATACATCATCATTATTGGATCCTAGTGTCACAAATGAATCGGGAACCGTGTCCACATCGGAGACAGGGGTTTCAATGAACAATGATAGGCCTAGGAGAACATCTAAGGCTCCTTGTTATTTGTCTGACTACCATTGTTCCCTTACTCAAACCACACAACCACAAACCAATATTACCCCCAAACCTCATTTTCCAAATACCATCAAAACAATATCCAAACAGACCATTAAACCACAATCCCATAAACCAAAAACAACACCTCATCCTATTTCTTCTGTCTTGACATACTCTCATCTCAGTGACCCTTTCCAAACCTATATTTTAAACATCTCCATTGAAACCGAACCCAAATGTTTCAAACAAGCCATAATTTCGGTGAAGTGGGTCGATGCTATGACACTAGAGCTTAGTGCTATGGAACTTAATCATACTTGGAGTGTTGTTTCTCCGCCACAAGGGAAGAATGTTGTTGGCCGTAAGTGGGTCTACACTATCAAGTATCATTCCGATGGAACAATAGAGAGGTACAAAGCACGTCCGGTTGCCAAAGGCTTCACTCAACAAGAAGGGGTGGATTTTTTTGACACCTTCTCACCGGCTTGCTAAGTTAGCAAGTGTCAAGTTGGTTCCGGCTTTAGCAGACGAAGACAGGGGTGGAGTTTAACACGGATGGATGTCACTAATGCCTTTTTGCATAGTGACTTGGAAGAAGAAATATACATGAGCTTGCCCGAAGGGTATACACCAGCTGATGGGACTACACTTCCTCCAAATGCAGTGTGTAAGCTTCACAAGTCTATATATGGTCTGAAACAAGCTTCACGTCAATGGTATAAATGCTTTTCTAAAGTTTTGCTTGATGATGGGTTTGCTCGACCATATATGGATAACACAATGTTTGTCAAGCTTGTTGGATCATCATTCATAGCCGTCTTGGTCTATGTTGATGATATCTTGATAGTGAGCAATGATGATGAAGTCGTCGAAAAGGTTAAAGCCACTTTGGCTAAACATTTCAAGATCAAAGACCTTGGACAAGCAAGATTCTTTCTCGGGGTCGGAGATTGCAAGAAATTCGGATGGGATTTCGTTTGCCAAAGAAAATATTGTACGGATCTACTAAATGATGCTTGGATTGATGGGATGCAAACCAAAATCTGTACCGATGGATCCTAAGATGCCACCGGATAAAGCAAATGGAGTGCTCGCTAGAAGATGCAAAGCCATACAGAACACTCATTGGACGTCTATTATACCTCCGCATCACAAGACCGGACATCACCTTTGCTCGTCCATAAACTCGCTCGGTTCTGTCTTGTCCCACCGATGTACATCTTCAAGCAAGCACATCACATCCTCAAGTATCTCAAAACCAATCCAGGACAAGGTCCGTTTTACTCATCAAAAACGGAACTATGCCTTAATGGTTTTTCGGATGCAGATTGGGGAACTTGCAAAGATACAAGGAGATCTATTATCGGCGTATGTGTGTTCCTTGGGAACTCATTGATATCATGGAAATCAAAGAAACAGGATACGATGAGTGGAAGCAGACACAGAGGCGAATACGGAGGGATGGCTCTATGTACCAAGGAGCTTCTTTGGTTGAATCAAATGCTTAAGGATCTACACATCCCGAGTTACAACTCAAGCTAAGCTCTTTTGTGATAACAAATCAGCTATGCAAATGGCATACAATCCGGTGTGTCACGAGAGGACAAAACATGTGGAGATTGATTGTCACACAACAAGGGATCAAGTGAAGAATGGTTTCTTGAAGGTTCTTCATGTTGCAACCAATAATCAGCCTAGCCGATATCTTGACAAAACCACTCGCATCCAGGACCTTTTCACTCCTTGCTTGGTCGTCTAAATGTTTCAAGCCTTTATCATCCAAGAGATAATTTGGCTTGAGGGGGGTGTATTAAGATACATGTATAGCATGTATAACTCTACTACTATAAATACCCCTTGTATATGACATTATAGTGTTAATGAGAAATCTTATGCTTAAATGTTAATACTACCAAGTAATGAAGCGAGCGTATCCTCGTATGGTTTGTATGTGTTACTTTGTATGTTAATTCTACAAAATGCTATTTGGTCCTTTGTGTGTAACAAATGTCTATGAGAGATAGACATTTTTAAATTAAAAAAGGGGTCTTAAAGAAGAATATGATCTTTTAATTCAATAAAGTGAAAGTCCTTAATTATTTGTTATATAACCAATGAGTAATTATCCCTTTATTTCTAGCTTTCTCTTCTAGTTAAAACGACCATTTTGCCCTCGATTCCAATGTGTTTCAAGGTGAAATTAATTTCCTTAATATGTATCTAATTTTTAATCCAACATATACATTCGAATCGGAACAACATGACATTTTTACAATATTTAACACACAAAAGTACATTTTAAAAACTACTACAATATTTTTAGGGAGAATTACAAAACTACATTATTTGAATTACATTTCACAAAACTACACCATTTCAAAATTACTTTACAAAACTACACCTAAACACTTAAAAGTATATGTTGTGGATATTTAACCATTAAGCGGTTACCGCTTGCGGAACCGGTTAAACACCTTAGATCAATTCTTGTCCGGTTTAGTTCAAAGTTTAGTTTGTGTGTGAAACTAAGACTTAAAAGTAAATGAGACAAGAGACTTTAACGAGTTCAACGCCGCCGGTGTAGCGACGCCTACATCTCGCCGGGATCGTATCCCGGAATCCACTATCATCAAGAGTTTACAACCAAGAGCATAAGAACATATACACAAGAGCTTCAACCCCAAGAAAAAACATCATCTTAGAACCAGCCTTCTAACACCCAAGAATGTCTATCTCTTTGTGTTTCCCAAGCTAGGTTCTTCCACTCGTTTTTCATCTCCTTAAGCTCTAAACATGTTCCATCACTAAAGCAGACCGTGACCACAAAACCAGAACCAACCGAGAGTACCTTTTGACTATGTCATCAAGAAGACAAAACACCAGCGATGAGCTTATGTTTCTCACCTGAAGAAGCTTCCTTGTTGCTCTTCCAAAACCATCTTAGAGACAACAAGTTTCACTCATCTTCTCTTTAAGCTTTCTGTTTCTCCTTAGAGATACACATCTCTCTTGAGACTCATCTTTCACAGACAAGCTTCCTATCTTGATAACATTCAGCCGATAACATTAAGACCGTTGGTGTTGATGGGGAAGAGTCTCTCTTAGGACCATGAGACTCTTCCCCTTTGCTCTGCTCACCACCAAGCTCTCTCTCTTCTCCTACACGGATCTGGTCTCTTTTCTTGTCTTTGATTCACCAAGATAAGACCTTTTCTTCTTCTCTTGTTACTCCAACAAAAGCTCTCTCTTTTCTCTTTTGAAACTAGGTTTAGCCGTCAAGCCCTTACTTAATAAAGAGAACTTCCCTTCTCTTTATATCACCCAACCACTCACATGGTTACACATATGTTGGAGACTAAGAAGCAACATCTTCTCACGTGACAATAGTCACTTCTTCTTAAATTGCATCTTAGTCCTTTTACTTTGTCCTTTTGATCTCAATGATCTCAAGACACAAATCAACAGTATATCCAAATAAACCATATTCACACAATCCTACCCCTTAATATTATACCCAAATGAAAAGATTTTAATTTTGGTAAATTTTTAAAGGTAAATCAAAATTTTAAAATTTTTAAAAAGTGTAAATATGAGAAAAAATTGAATTAGGTAGAGTTTTGTAAAAGAAAAGATGAAAATGTGTAGTTTTGAGAATTCTTTCGTATTTTTACTACATTAAAATATAACAATATTTTTATTTGAGATTTGTATTATCTTCTTGAGTCTTGAACAAGTCAAACTAATAAACACTAGCTCAGCCAAACAAGCAGCTCAGGTTACATAGGTATAGATAGGGTGGTGGAGAAACGAACCAATTAGCTATAAACATTTATTAACTATTTGCGACTTTAATTAATATACAACAAAGATGAAAGTCTCACCATGGCACTATATAAATAAAGTTTGATCATAAGCTTATTTAGTTCACACACAGATACATTGAAAACAAAGCAATAAATAATGATCATGGCTAAGTTTGTTACCATCATAACCCTTCTCTTCGCTGCTCTTGTTTTCTTTGCTGCTTTTGGTAAGTATTGATTTTATCATATGAATCTAAAAAATGTGTTAAAATCTCTCTTTAATTAATTTTATAATTTTGATAGTTAACCTAAGATTGATAAATACTTATAGGGGAATTACAAAATTAAAAGACACTTCACAAAATTACACCGTTTCAAAATGTACTTCACAAAACTACATCTAAACACTAAATATTAAATCCAAATAAATCAAAAACATAATACTCATCTATTCCGGTAATGTAACACAAAATCATGAACCCAAATAAATAAATAATAATTTTTGTAAATTTTTAAAGGTAATTTAACCAATTAAAATTTGAAAATGATGTGAATTTAGAAAAAAAACTCTTTGAATTTCTTAATATTTATATAGCTTTGTGAATTTCTTAATATTTATATACAGAACCACCAACAATGGTGGAAGCACAAAAGTTGTGCACAAAACATAGTGGGACATGGTCAGGAGTTTGTGGAAACAATGATGCATGCAAGAATCAATGCATTAGACTCGAGAGAGCAAAACATGGATCTTGCAACTATGTCTTCCCATATCATAGATGCATTTGTTACTATCCATGTTAAATTATCAAAATCTCCTAATTTGGTGCGTAATTGTGTGTGTATTTTACATAAAATAAGTCGAGTGCCCTTAATTACGACATGTATTTTTATGTTTTGATGTTTGGTATGATAATAATATAAACTTTTATATGGTACGTACCGACCATTGCGTAATCTAACTTGTTCACAATATTATCCTTTTTAGTGTTGACCAACTCAAAGTTAATTAGCCCCCTTGTGAACTGCAGAAATATTGTCTCAAAATCAAACTAGTCGATGTTAATTATGACATTATTATATACATCATGCAACTTTTTTATATGTAAATACAAAATATATGTGGTGGAGATAATAGCCATAAGCTATAATATAATTAGTCAACTTCATAATTTCTATTAATTATTAGCAACTTGATATTCAATAATCCTATACTAGGTAAAACTTTTTTTTTTTTTTTTTTTTTTGTTAATTAGTACTAGGTAAAACTTTGATATTTCATTTTGAGGGGTTAACTCATTTATTGTACGACAAAAAGTACAAAAGTACACGACAATTTCATTATACATAGAAAATCATTTTTAGGGTTATTTCCTCACACTATACATACATCACATACATTGCATCATTAGATACATCATGCAACTTTTTATATTTAAATACAAAATATATAGAGAAATTCCTTAAAATACAATCAAAATAAGTTTTTGTTTTGAAAATACCATTAAAAAGTTTTTTATAACAAAAATACCATTAAAATTTTTTTATAACAAAAATACCATCAAAAAGTAGTAGTTTACAAAAATACCACAAATACAAAAAACGAGTTTTAACACTTTTAGATTTTAATTTTTTTCATTTGGATTCGCTATATAGTGTTTATGGTATAGTTTTGAAGGGGTAGGATATAGTTTTTGAAGATTTTGTGTGTAATTTTGAAATTTTAAATTTTGTGGTATTTATGAAAAAAAAACTTTTTAATAGTATTTGTAAAACTTTCGAAAATCTGTGCTAATTGTGTTAAAAAAACTTTTTTTAGTGGTATTCATAAGAATTGCTCAAATATATGTGGCGGAGAAAATAGCTAATAAAATACACTACAATTTCATTATAAATAGAAAATCATTTTAGGGTTATTTCCTCACACTGCACATACATTGCATCACATACATTACATCATTAGATGCATCATGCAACTTTTTATACTTAAATACGAAATATATGTGGTGGAGAAAATAGCCATAAGCTATAATATGAATATATGATTAGTCAACTTCATAATTTCTATTAATTATTAGCAACTTGAGATTCAATCATTGTATACTACAGAAAACTTTGATATTTCATTATGAGGGGTTAACTCATTTATTGACGACAAGAAGACAAAAAGTACACGACCATTTCATTATAAATAGAGATCATCTTAGAGTTATTTCTTCACACTACACATACATTGCATACATTCAAAAAACAAATATAACATTATTATGGCTAAGTTTTTTTTTTTTTGTTTTTGATAATCCTGGTGTCCTGATCCTCACCGAAGTGAGTTCAGACTATTTCCAGGAACGCTGCAGCCCGCATGTTAATTCCGCAGTGGCCGAGGTTCGAACCCAGGAGGCGGAACTCACAGCTGTGAGCCCTTTACCGCCTGAGCTAGAAGCCCCGGTTAAGTTATGGCTAAGTTTGCTACCATCATCAGCTTCTTTTTCGCTGCTCTTGTTCTCTTTGCTGCCTTTGGTATGTATATTGATCTTATCTATATATATATAAATTTTACATTTTTAAATTATTTGATAGTTAACTATGGTATATATATTGTTATGGGTGGGCCTTCTGGGCCCAACACGACTGCGCCCATTTAAGAAGCCCGTCACCGCAAGCCCACGACTTACGGCCCATTTGGAATCGAGGCCCGTTAGAAAGGAGCGACGCCACGTCACCTCCGACGCGCATTTATGAGCGCCGAACGACAACTCGACAAAGCATTTATGAGCGCCGAACCGAGCGATCCTACGATGAGACACTCGTTCGGCGGTATGGGAACAAGGCGGAGGTCGCGCACTGAGGAAGTCCGTCAACAAAAACATTTACTATAAATAGCAGACATCCTGCTCAAGGAGAAGGATCCGGATTTTAGAGAGAGAAATCTACAAAGAGAAACAAAGACTCAAAATCTACTATCTTTTTAGTTCGACATCTTTAAACCGTATTTACGTTCGGCATCTCTCGCCCATATTTCGTTCGGCATCTCTCGCTCGTATTCTCGTTCGGCATCTTTGCCATTTTCTCGTTCGCTATCTCTAGCGCTATAAAAAGCGTTCGCTATCTCTAGCGAACCATCACCTCGAACCATAGTTGTCATAACGAGAATTCCGACCCCTTTTCACATATTAATTCCGAACCATTTTCGTTATATAATTCCGAACGATCCATCTACCTAATTCCGAACGTTATACTTAACCGTTTTACACCTACAACATTTGGCGCCCACCGTGGGGTCTATCAGGAAATTCTCTCACGCTAACGGCAACTCAACAAAGACCCCGAAGCTAAAATCGACATTCATCTTCGTTCAATGGCGAACCAACAAGACAATCAATCACACATTCCGATCGTTCTGCAAGAAGCCCTTGCAACCGAACGAGCGATTCCGACGGTGGGACTCCCATCGGTGATCCCTGAATCGGATCCTCGAGCCACACCTTCGGAAATACCCCTAGTTCGCACGAACAATCGACCCCCCGAGTCCAGAATCACGAATGAGACTGCCAACGTCTCGCCGCAGACAAACATGATCATGCCTGGCACCGAAGTAGCGCAACCCGGCATTATTGAACTCCTCGCGAGCCCGGTCGACAAGGTGGACTCTCTCACCCAATCGACGAACGCGAGATTCGAAGCGCTCGCCGGACAGGGGCCGCAGTACAACGAACCAACGAGCTCACTCCGGCGTACAGCCGAAACCTCGTTCGGAGAAAACTCGCAGCCGACGCGAACCAACGGTCATGGAATCCCGCCTCCCATGAACGCCGGCCCGTTTGGACTTCCTTACGAAGCCCACCACCCAACAACGGTTTACGGAACCCCACCGTTCGCACATCCAACCGCCGCGATGAACTTTTCTCGGTCCGAGCGGATATCAACAAGATAACCGGAACCATCATCTCAGGCGAACGGTAACCGAGGCCGGGGCATACAACGCTCAAGCAACGCCGACCGCCAGAGACTATGAGTTCGAGCGAATGAGGCAAGAAATGAACGATATGAGCTCTCGAGTTCATGAAGCAATCAGCGCAGCACCCGAGATCGGACGCGTGCTACGGGAAGCACAGAGCGTCCCCTTCACGACGGACATCACTCGATTTTACATCCCGCACCCGGGAAAAATCACCATCCCTAAGTATAACGGGACGACCGACCCAGTCCAACACGTCACGGCGTTCACAATATCAATGGGCGAGCTCGGATTGCGCCCGAACTACGCGATGCGTGGTACCGTCGCTTGTTCGTCGAGAACTTGACAGGGGCGGCACAAAGATGGTTCAATCGGCCGGCCCCCAACTCGATCGGCAACTTCCATCGCCTCCGCACCGTATTCCTCAAGCACTATTCCATGTATATCCACAAGGAAAAGTCGATCGCCGATCTATGGGGCATGACTCAAGGAGAAGGAGAAACCCTGAGGAAGTACGTTGAAAGATTCAAGGAGATCGCCTCCAAAATCAAAGTACCGTACGACGTAGCCATCCAAGCCCTCCGCAACGGACTATGGTTCGAGTCACGCTTCCGCGACGAACTCACGACGAACGAACCAAGAGCTTTAGAGGACGCCCTACATAAGGCGACAGCCTACATAAAGCTAGAAGAAGAAAAAGCTGCTCTGACCAAGAAGCATGCGTCCCTCAAAACGCGCTCGAAGGATAAGGAGAGGATAAAAGAAGAGCACCGCGAACCGCGACAACATTACAACGCGGAGTACAAGAGCAAAAACACCCGAATCCATCCGATTGACGACGAAGAGTTCGAAAGGCAAACAATCAATAACGTATCTCGCCCGTAACCTAACCGAACGACAAGCGGTTCGGGATATCAGAACAGGGGGACTTATCGAAATAGAAGCCCCGTACACAGAGGATTGCAGGGCGATCAACAAAGTAGAAACGGTTCGGGAAACTATCCGAACAACGGACGACCCAACAATCGCGACACGAACAAACATTGCGATTTCCACAAGCAAGATGGGCATTCAACGGCAGAATGCGGATATCTTCAAGGCCTCCTCCTCGCGGGAATACGGCAACGGAAACGTCGACTACCGACCTCGGAAGAGAGACGAGCCAACTACACGTACATCCGGCCCGAGTCCGAACGTGATCGAGGAGAGAGCCCCGAGTCGTCGGACAAAAGGGAGCGAGAAGAACTTCCCGGCCCGCCGAAGGTGGCACGCAAGAAGATCGGCATGATCATGGGAGGTCTTGTCGATTGCAACGATTCGGTTAGGTCGATCAAAAGATCGCAGCGAGGAGCGATCGCCGCGATCAAATGGGCCAGCACCGGCAACGTCTCCGACCGTCCCAAAGTAAAGAAATTACGTTCGCCGAACGTGATAACTCCGGTGTTGCTTTTCCCCACAATGACCCTCTCGGTCGTCGAACTACTTATCGCAGATTGCGAAGTAGCTAAGGTGATGGTCGACACCGGCAGCTCGGTCGACCTCATATTTTACAAGACGCCGCAGAGGATGGAGCTCAAGGAGTATACCATCAAACCAAACCGAAGCCGTTGACGGCTTTCAACGGAGAAACAACAATGTCCCTGGGAACCATCAAACTCCCAGTACACATCGGAGGCGTCACAAAACTGGTGAAGTTCGACGTCATAGATACACCGGCGATCTATAACGCCATCATGGGAACACCATGGATCCACGCCATGGAAGCTATCCCGTCCACATACCACCAATGTCTAAAGTTCCCAAGTCCGAGCGGAACTCAGACGATACGCGGAGATCAACGCGTGGCGAGAAGCTGTTTCATCGCCGAACTAAAGATAAGGAAGTCATGTGCAATCATCCATGACGAGGAGGCAAACGCCGAAGCCTATCGATTCAAAGCAATGAACGAAGAGGTTCGGATCCACACGGTCGAAATCAGAAAGCCGGGAAGCGCGAACACGCAGTACGACGAAGTGACCAGCGAGGAGGCCCCAAAGCTCGATAAAATCGTACAAGTCAACATCGATCTCGGCGAAATCACTCGGTGCGTCGGAGTTGGTGCCGACCTAGAACCGGCTCGCGAACGAGCCGATAGACTTCCTCAAACGCAACTGCAAAACCTTCGCATGGTGCACAGAAGATATGCCGGGGATCGATCCGAGCATTACCTGTCACGAACTCAACGTAGACCCAACTTTCAGACCGATCAAACAAAAGAGAAGAAAGTTGGGACCCGAACGCGCCCAAGCGGTTAACGAAGAAGTCGAACGTCTCATAGGAGCTGGGTCGATTGATGAGGTAAGATATCCCGACTGGCTAGCGAACCCGGTCGTGGTAAAGAAAAAGAACGGGAAGTGGCGAGTCTGCGTCGACTTCACCGACCTCAACAAGGCATGCCCGAAGGATAGTTATCCTCTCGCCGCACATAGACCGAATAGTGGAGGCAACCGCCGGAAACGAACTACCGTCCTTCATGGACGCCTTCTCGTGGTATAATCAAATAATGATGCACGCGGAAGACCGGGAAAAGACTTCGTTCATAACCGACCGAGGCACCTATCGCTACAAAGTCATGCCTTTCGGTCCGAAGAACGCCGGGCAACCTACCAACGGCTCGTTAATCGGATGTTCGCCGAACAACTGGGCAATACAATGGAAGTCTACATAGACGATATGCTGGTCAAATCGTTGGTGGCAAAGGACCACGTCAATCATCTCGAAACTCGCTTCGCAACGCTTAACCAATACGGGATGAAGCTGAACCCGACGAAGTGTACGTTCGGCGTCACGTCGAGAGAATTCTTGGGGTATATCGTCACCCAGCGAGGCATCGAGGCAAACCCAAAGCAGATCGCAGCGATAAAGGATCTCCCTTCGCCCCGAACAACAAGGGAAGTCCAGAGACTGACTGGACGCATCGCCGCGCTGAACCGCTTCATATCAAGGTCGTCGGACAAATGTCTGCCCTTCTACCAACTCCTCAAAGGCAACAAACGCTTCGAATGGGATGATAAATGCGAAGAGGCGTTCGCACAGCTCAAAGAATATCTTTCGACTTCGCCGATCCTCGCAAAACCCGTCGACCAGGAGACCCTCTACCTGTATATCGCCATCTCAACATCGGCGGTAAGCAGCGTGTTGGTCAAGGAAGACCGCGGCGACCAGCGACCAATATTCTACACAAGCAAAGCCTTAGACGGTGCGAAAGCGTGTATCCGACCCCGGAGAAATCGGCACTCGCGGTCGTCTCATCAAGAAGAAAGCTCCGACCTTATTTCCAATCTCATTCGATTGTCGTCCCGACCAACCAACCACCGCGAACTATCCCGCACGATCCAAGCCGGTCAGGTCGTATCGCCAAGTGGGCGGTCGAACTAAGTGAGTACGATATCGAGTACAAACCTCGAACAAGCGCAAAGTCTCAAGTCCTCGCGGACTTCCTCATCGAGCTACCACCGGAAATGACAACCGCCGAAGAGAAGAACGCATGGACCTTACATGCCGACGGATCATCTAGCCAAGCACGGATCGGGAATCGGCATAACATTGCGATCACCAAAGGGCGAAGTCCTCGAGCAATCATTCCGACTCGCGTTCAAAGCATCCAACAACGAAGCGGAATACGAAGCAATAATCGCCGGAATGCGGTTGGCTATCGAACTCGGAGTCAAAGAACTCGATGCCTTCTGCGACTCACAACTCGTAACCAGCCAATTCAGCGGAGAGTTCGACGCCAAGAACGAAAGAATGGAGGCTTATCTACGAGTTGTCAAATCCCTGGAAGAAAAATTCGTCTCCTTCACCATCACTAAGATCCCTCGGGCAGAAAACACGTCCGCAGATACATTGGCAGCCTTGGCCTCGACCTCTGATCCAACACTGCGGCGAACCATCCCGATCGAGTGCATCGAACATCCAAGCATCGACCTTCCAAAGGGCGTATGTGCCATCGGCCACGATATGGACGAAGCCGACGACTTTGCCGAAGGAATACCCAATTCTCCGACCGGAACAGAGAATAGCCAACAAGGACGAACCGAACCAACGGACTGGCGAATCGAAATCATGATGTATATCTCACACGGGGCATTACCAAAAGATAAATGGGAAGCTCGCCGCGTGAAGAGCACATCAGCCCGCTACACGATGATCATAAACCGTCTTTACCGGTGGAGCGCATCCGGAGTCCTTCTATTTTGTATCGCCGAGGACGAAATCGAAAGAGTACTTCGCGAAGCACACGAGGGTGGAGCAGGAAACCACTCCGGCGGACGAACGTTAGCTCTTCAGGTCAAAAACCACGGATACTATTGGCCGACATTACAAAAAGACTGCGCAGACTTCGCCATGAAATGCGAGAAATGCCAACGGCACGGAGATATCAAGCATAACCCGACTCAACTGCTCAGTTCGGCGACCGCCCCATACCCCTTCATGCGCTGGGCAATGGACATCGTAGGACCCCTGCCGTCGTCAAGACAAAGAAAGTACATTCTGATCGTCACGGATTACTTCACCAAGTGGGTCGAAGCAAAAGCTTACGCAGACATCGACGCGGCCAAAGTTCAAAATTTCGTTTGGAAGTATATAATCTGTCGTCACGGACTACCCTACGAAATCGTCACGGACAACGGGACACAGTTCGTATCGAAGAAATTCGAAGCTTTCTGCGCAAAATGGAACATACGACTTAACAAGTCCACCCCGAGATATCCACAAGGAAACGGACAGGCCGAAGCAACGAACAAAACGATACTCGACGGAATCAAAAAGCGTCTCGAAGCTAAAAAGGGGCTCTGGGCAGACGAGCTTGAGGGAGTACTTTGGTCGCACCGAACGAGTCCGCGAAGCGCAACAGGTCGAACCCCTTTCTCGCTGTCTCACGGAATGGAGGCAATGTCGCCAGCCGAAGCAAACGTTCCAGGAATAAGACGTCTAATGCTGACTCAACATCCCGAAACCAATGAGAAAATGATGATAGACGAGCTGGATTACGCCGAAGAGCAACGGCACCACGCCTTGCTAAGGATCCAAAATTACCAACACCAAGCGGCGAAGTACTACAACAAAAAGGTCAAAGGCCGACATTTCGAAGAAGGCGACCTAGTCCTCGCGAAAGGTCTTCGAGAATACAGCAGAAAGACCCATCACCAAGCTCGGAGCAAAATGGGAAGGACCGTACCTAATATCAAAAGTAGTTCGGCCCAGCCGTGTACGAACTAATGGAGATGTCCGGCAAGGAAATACCGCGATCCCGGAACGCAATGCATCCGAAGAGGTTCTATCATTAGACGAAGCATAAAGACGAAGCCGAAAACGAGGCCCGAAATATCCGAAGATCAAAACAACAAAAAACGAGGAAACGAAGACAACGACAAGGGCGAAAGCGTTCGCCACACAAAAAAAAAAAAAAAAAAAAAAAAAAAAACCGGACTCAACACGAGTCCGAACCATTGTAAACGAACTACGACTGGCTTGATCCCCTTTGGGGTACGTAGGCAGCCTTTCACAGGGCACAGCTATAAAATAATAAAAATATTTTCATCATAAAACTCACGAGCTCCGCGCTCAAACTCACGAGCTCCGCGCTCAAGACTTAACGAGCTCAACGCTCCGTCACACAAGCCATGTGCTTATAACTAACGAGCTCATCGCTCAGATCGTCCGCCGATCTTATACTTAGCCACTTAGCAAAAAGAACTAACAAACGAAAGTCGCGCTCCGTAAGTTAGTGACTTAGCAAAAGCGCTCGAAGACTCAAAGCCGGTCCAAACCGCAGTCAGCCACTTTCAAAGGTGCAAAATATGTTAGCCACTCCGCAAGAGTGCGGTGGACCGATCATCCACCTTTGCAAGGATGATTCTTACGAACTCATGTTCAAACACTTGCAGTGGCCCAATCCGAAACCACAAAAGCCGAGTACCGCCTCGCATCAAACGAAGAATAGCTCGAACTAAAAAGCCGAGCACCACCTCGCATCATTCGAAGAACAGTTCATACTGAAAAGTCTATTTCGTCGGATCTCCGACAAAAGCCGAGTACCGCCTCGCATCAAACGAAGAATAGCTCGAACTAAAAAGCCGAGCACCACCTCGCATCATTCGAAGAACAGTTCATACTGAAAAGTCTATTTCGTCGGATCTCCGACAAAAGCCGAGTCCCTCGCACCTCCGAACAAAATTCAACAATATTCCGGACCAAGTAAGAAACGATTAGCAAAATAAGAAAGCAAAAGTCGAGGAAAAACGAAGGATTTTCATTAACCGAAGCGCGGACTACAAAGCGAAGAAAAGAGCGACACTTGAATAAAAAAAAAAAAAAGTAATAAAGGGAAAAAGCACACACTACAAGGTCGACCCCAACAATCGACCCAAAAAAAAAAAAAACAACAAAAGGAATCTAATCCAGGGACAGTTCGCCCACCGCATCGACTCCATCACCATCACCACTAGGCTCCCCATCCTCCCCGACCACGAGAGCCCTCTCCGTCGACTCGCCCGCATCCTTCGTCACGGGACGAAACTTCAGGAACCGAGGCAACTCCCAGCTCCTCAGAAAGTTCAAAGTCCGAAGCCTCATACGACAGCTTCGGCCTCAATCCGAGCCAAGTCTCGAGCTCTACCTTCCGCTTGCGAAGGACTTCAACAAAATCATCCGGCGGCGCTATCCCGTACTGACGCTCCATGGTTTTCAGGGTATCGAAGATCCCCTTCAACTGATTCCAGAGCAAGTATTTTTTCTTCTTCGCCTCCTGTTCGGCGAGATAGCACTTCAACTTCGACAACCGACTCTGCGATTCCTCGCGAAGCCGAGCGAACTGGTCCCTCGCAGCGTCCACGTACTCGGTGCGGGATCGACGAAGTCGGACGAATTCATGGCCGTCATGAATGACCATCTCCTCGTACCGCTTCTTCAGGAGCTCAAGCTCACCGGACATATCCGCCTCGGACTTACGAGCCAGCTCCAGCTCTGAATCCCGAACCTGCAGTAGGGAAGAAGTCGCTTCAAGTTCTTCCTTGGTTTTTGTTCGCTCCAGCTCGGCCTCCTCAAGCTGAGTTTTCAGCTGCCGAACCCTCTTCTCCCTCTTAGCCAGACGAAGAGCCCTTTTAAGTTCAACAGCTTCAGCCCGAGCCTCGTCCCGCTCTTTCTCTGCTAATATCTTCTCCGCTTGAGCCGAAGCAAGACGGTGTTCATAGTCATAAGCAAGCTTGGTCCTCCTATAAGCAACCTAAAGAAAGAAGACAAAACAAGATTTCAGAACTCCGAACGAAAACGGAAAGGACATAGTTAAGATAGGGCTTACCCTTTGCTCCAGACGAGCCAACGAAGCAATCTCTGCTTCACACACCAACGAAGCAGGAGGACGACGCTCGTCATGAGACTCCACGAGCAGATGATTGAAACCGGCGCAGGCCTCCTCGCTGTTCAGAAAGGCACCCTCGCCCTCGTAGTCAAAGACGAACTTATGGAGGTTGTCCTTGTCCAGCTTGAACGAGAACTCTCCGCCCTTAAAATAGGGAAGGCTAGAGGAGGAGAAACCTTCCCCTGTGCCATCCGAAGCAGCAGCACCGACAACATCAGCAATGTGGGTCTCGCCCTCAACCCCTCCGATGACGCCAGCAGCTTGGGCATCCCCCTCGACCCCACCCGGACTCGCAGCGTCAGCCCCAGCAACGCCCACACTCTCGGTCCCAGTAGCGCCTAAGGCGACGTAAACACCATCCTCCGAACCCTCAGGATGTGTTGGGATCTGCATCGGTGCCGAACCAACAGCGGCGACACTACCGGCCTTCGGCGGATCTTTCTACCCGAGCCCTCTTGACCCTAGGATTTTCGCCATCTCCAGATCTTCGGGTTCGCACCGAAGCAACCTCGGGAATAACAGCCAGAGTTGGGAGAACACTAGCATGTTGATTTTCTTCATCCTCGAAAAGCGAAGGTAGCTCGTTTTCGTCCATATCTTCGTCGTTCGCTCCCGAAGGCTCGCTGAGCTTTTCTTGAGGTTCCAACGATCAGGACTCTGAAAACAAACCACAAGTTACCTCCGGAATAAAAAAAAAAAAAAAAAAAAAAAAAAAAAAAAAAAAACAGGACATTCGGATTTACCTTTCAACGAACACCGGTACTTTCTCTCGTTGCTCAAGTACTTCGGGCCAAGGAATTTCGTTTTTTCGCCTTAGCTGATCCTTGAATCTGGTATAATCCTCCGGGAATGGCACAACCGGGATAAAGCGATCTGAAAAAGAACAAAAAAAAAAAAGACAAGTTAGTTAGCAAAATAAGGAAAGAAGAAATCAAACGCGAAGGCACCTACCAATAACAACTGCCCAGTCAGTTCGGTACTCCCTGTCAACATCTAGGACAGACGCAGAATCAACCCTAACGAAGAAATATCTTCGCCACCAGTTGCTAATCTTGACATGACGATCCGCAGTTAACCGAAAACCTTTCCGCCAACAAATCGAAAAGGTACCCGGAAGAGACGCGTTCGCTTGCGTCGTTGTAATCTCGTCAAAACAGCCCGAGTCATCTCGAAACCGAGATCCTTGGCCGCCAGGATCGCCGCCACCAGATTCCGAAGGCACGGAACCGTCAGTTGAGAGATCGCCATGCTCCTACGTTCGCAAGTAGCGACCAGAAGTCGGGGAAGAGGAAACCAAAGCCCCGCTTCGGTAAACGCCGACTCGTACAGACAAATGAAGCCCGGGGGGCAATGCCAAGGCATTTGATCCGGTCGCGGCTCGTGAATATCCAACAGCTCACGAGCCCCAGAAACTCTCTGAATGCCATCGAGTCCATCGGCGAACCTACTCTCCGACGAGGCAAACGAATTTATTTGCCTCGGTCTCTTCGGCTGTCTTCTCGCCCTTCTAGGGTTCGTTGCCGCCGAACGATCAGACGGAGCCGGTTGCACTCGAGGCGGAGGCGTAAAATCCTCGTCGACTAAAGAAGGGACCTCTATTTGAGGTCGAACGAAGCTTGGGGCACCCGCGTCGAAGGATCGAATGCGAACCCTCCGGAAGCTGCAACAAAACTAGAGTTGTCGCGGGCCGAATCAGCTCGCGGAAGAAGGCGAGAGTGATCTTGATTCGCTTCGCCACCCGAAGCCCCTCTTTCTAACACCCTCTCAGTGTTTGGAGAGAGAGAAGACCCCGAACTTGAAGACGAGGAAGAATCCGAACTCGAGGACGAGGTAGGGTCCGAAACCGAAGGCAAAGCGTTCGACATAACTCAAAGAAAAATCTAGAGAGAAGAAAATTTTTAGAGAGAGAAAGTACCTGAGTTCGCGCGGAGAGAATGATAAGAAATGAGAAATGAGAAGGAATGAATTCAGAAGAAGGCTATTTAAAAAAAACGAAGGAAGAAGAAGAGACGACATCGAAAACAAGCGAAGGAAGAGAAAGAGGCGCCGCCGAAAAACATGAAGAGACATCATGATTACAAAGGTATTATGACGTGGCACTCTATGATTCGCCGAAAACGAGACGGGACTTCTTAAACACGCCAAGGCCAACTGACGAACCGTTTCGTCTTCTCCGAAACGAATTGGGGAGGGACTAATGTTATGGGTGGGCCTTCTCAGGCCCAACATGACCAGGCCCATTTAAGAAGCCCGTCACTGCAAGCCCACGACTTACGGCCCATTTGGAATCAGGCCCGTTAGAAAGGAGCGACGCCACGTCACCTCTGACGCGCATTTATGAGCGCCGAACGACAACTCTGACAAAGCATTTATGAGCGCCGAACCGAGCGATCCTACGATAGGACACTGTTCAGCGGTATGGGAACAGTGCGGAGGTCGCGCACTGAGGAAGTCCGTCAACAAAAACATTTACTATAAATAGCAGACATCCTGCTCAAGGAGAAGGATCCGGATTTTAGAGAGAGAAATCTACAAAGAGAAACAAAGACTCAAAATCTACTATCTTTTTAGTTCGACATCTTTAAACTGTATTTACGTTCGGCATCTCTGCCCATATTTCGTTCGGCATCTCTGCCTGTATTCTGTTCGGCATCTTTGCCATTTTCTGTTCGCTATCTCTAGCGCTATAAAAAGCGTTCGCTATCTCTAGCGAACCATCACCTCGAACCATAGTTGTCATAACGAGAATTCCGACCCCTTTTCACATATTAATTCCGAACCATTTTCGTTATATAATTCCGAACGATCCATCTACCTAATTCCGAACGTTATACTTAACCGTTTTACACCTACAACATATATGTATGTAGAGGCACCAACAATGGTGAAAGCACAAAATTTGTGTGAGAGACCAAGTGGGACATGGTCAGGAGTATGTGGAAACAATGATGCATGCAAGAATCAATGTATTAGCCTTGAAGGAGCAACACATGGATCTTGCAACTATGTCTTCCCTTATCATAGATGTATTTGCTACTTCCCTTGTTAATCCCACATAATCCATTCAAGAATCAAAGCGTGCAAGTATTGTTGTGTGTACTTTTATAAGTTCATTGTGTGCTTAAAATAAGTCTGTGTTGCTCTATGAGTAACAATTTATGACATGTACCATATATGTTTATGTTGGTTTGTTGTAATAATATAAGTTTTTATACGATCGTTACTCATAGTCGTGTATATATATGTTTCTATATTACATTTAAACTAGGATTTAACCCGTGGTACCACGGGTTTATGTTTTTTATAAATAATTTTATATATATACAGTTAATTTAGAAGTTTGTAATATTTTTTCTGATTTTGTAAAATAAATAAAAATATTCAGAATTTCTAAAGAGTATTTGTTCTTTTATTGTTTATGCAAATAAATATAGAGAAATTCACAAAACTACACCCTTTCAATCATTCCTTCACAAAACTACACCTAATTCAATATTTTCACAAATTTACACCCTTTCAAAATTTTAAAAGCTTGATTTACCCTTTTCAAAATTACAAAAATTAAAATATTTTCATTTGTGTTCGCTAATTAGTGTTTAGAAATAGTATTAAGGGGTATGATTGTGTGGATAGAGTTTATTTGAATTTAATTTTGAGTGTTTAGGTGTAGTTTTGTGAAATATTTTTGAAATGGTGTAGTTCATGTGAAATGTAATTCAAATGGTGTAGTTTTGTGATTCTCCCATAAATATATAATGAGAATTATATTTTATATAGCAAAATCTTAATATAATTTGTAAGTGTGTTTATTCCAAAGTATTATAAACTATAAAAATTAGGGATGGGCAAAACTTCCGGATCCGAAATACCGAACCCAAACCAAACCGAAATCCCCAAATCAATACCGATTCTAAAAACAAATAACTCGAATGTATAGGGAAATTTACTACCATAATACCCGAAATCGAATCTGAACCGAACTCAATTTTGTAGAACTAAACTAAACTACTCTAACTACCCAAAAATTATTTAAAATAATAATAGTTATAATTATATTTGAAGTACATAATTGGAACCAAACCGAAATTAAAGAACTGAAACCGTTCCAAAAATAAATAACCCGAACGAATTGAGAAATTTAATACCTGAAAACCCGAAGCCAAAACAAATTTCTAGATTTGAACCCGAATAAACCGAAATTTGTTTATGATAAAGTTTAATCATTATTTTCAAACTTCTTGTCATTTATCTAGAATTTTTCTAGAAACCGAACCCGTTAATAAATAATTGTTATGCTAGTGTTAATTGATTTAAACAAACTTTATCTATGTTCAATATAGATGTTTATTAACATCTAAAATATTAATATAAATAGAAAATTATAATATGGACAATGATTATATATAAAAACTAAACTATATACTTTTTAAAAAATATTTATATTCTGAAATTTTTTATAGACCTCCGTAAGAAAAATAAAAAGATTATATCAAAAATATCATAAATATGAAATTAGTGGTTAATTTTATGTTAAAATCGGTTTTATTGTTTTTGTTGATATTTAAGTCAATTTTAAAAAAGTATATATATAGAATGAGATATGTTTGTGTGTAAGTTTCACATAACTCTTTAAGTGAGTTTAAAACCTATGACATAGTATGTAGTTAAGTGAGTTTTTTTGGAAAAGTTCAAAAAGTACTTCAAAAATAATAATATATATATTTTTATTATATATTTCGTATAGCAAAAATTTAATATAATTTATAAGTTGATTAGACCAATAATTTATTATTTATTATATTTAGGATTCAAAAATACCCAAATTCAAAATACAAACCGAATCAAAATACACAAATCATATTATGCGATTTACCCAAATTTATTTAAAATTATAATTATATTGATTATATATATATAAATAATTGTTGTAAACATATTCTAAATATGTAATATATGATTTAAATTTTAGTAGAATTGCAATTTCTTTTTTTTGTTTATAATCGAACCGGAAATCAAACTCGTTAACAAACTATTTTGTTTTTTATTGTTTGATATTTTTAACAAAAAAAAATTTCAAATCGTTTTTAAATTCTTAATAATATTAATTAAACCTGTTTGTTTTGATTTAAATAAAATTTTAATTGTAGTTTTTATAAAAAAAAACTATGTAATAATGTATTTATGTGAATTACATATGTTTATTTTGTTTTTCAAATATTTTTTACATAATTTCTTTAATATTTTTTATTTATTTTTGGAGAGAATTATAATATTTCCTTATTTGATTTTTCGTAATTAAATGTTCAAAAATATTTCCTTTTATGCCCAATGGCATAATGTGTAATTTAATGTGATTTTTTGGAAAATTTCAAATTAGTACTTCAAAAATACTAATATAGATTGGACCAACATGAAGCCCATAATATAAATAGACCCAATCCGAGTCATTATATATTGGTTTAGACTCTAGAGTTATTGTGTGTGTGTGTCTTGTTCTAAGGTTGCTACTTGTCTGTGTCACGTGATGGGGCTCTCTGATTAGGGCAACGAGCTAAGCTGTTGGCACGTGGCTATTATGAGACTATGAAGTTGCAATTGATTTCTCTTTCTTATGTTTTTTTATTATTTTTAAAAAGGAATTTGAATTTTCTTTTCGGTGGTCTAACTTTGACAGAGGTAAATAAGTAAGTTTAGTTTGTGGGTCGTGCGATTTTGGTCACTTTACAAACAATCTTGTATTAATATAAAACCATATTATATTAGTTCACATTTTTCGAATAATATGTATGTTAAATTTCATTATGATTTAAGTTACATGATTGTGAGTTGAATAAAAAATGATGTAGAAACGTTTATAAATAAATTAAAATAATAACAAATAAGGTAGAGAAACAACATATATTCTATCAACGTTTTAACATTCAAACCAAAAAGAAAACATATTCTATCAATTAACTCCATGCAAATATCCAAATTTCATCAAAGTAAATGCGATTGTGGTCGATAGTGAAAATATATTACGTGTAACCACATAATATAATATGAACAATTTAGCATCGAAACTAGGTATTGATAAGCACACTGTTTTTGAATAGGTCAACATATATCTTATCTACTGTTTGTAACCTATACTTTGCGTGTTAAAATTGTATAATTGGAGACGGTGCGTTTAGGGTTAGACACTTCATCGTGACAACATAACCAGGCATTACCATATCACTTTTCCACTATAAATAGAGGTTCCTCTTAAGCTTATACCTTCACACATCACACATCAAAAACACACAAAATACTAATAGTGATCATGGCTAAGTTTGCTTCCATCATGGCCCTTATCTTCGCTGCCTTTGTTCTCTTTACCGCTTTTGGTGAGTAATTATCTAAATTTATCCTATGCATATAAAAATTAGCTCTAAATTTTTTCATTTTTGCTCATATTATTATTTGATTGATAATATTATGATCATTAAATATGGTGTATATTTATGTAGAAGCACCAATAATGGTGGAAGGGAAGTTGTGTGAGAGACCAAGTGGAACATGGTCAGGTGTGTGTGGAAACAGTGGTGCATGCAAGAATCAGTGTATTAGACTTGAGAAAGCAAGGCATGGATCTTGTAACTATGTCTTCCCAGCTCACAAGTGTATCTGTTACTTCACTTGTTAATTACTTAAAATCTTAAAACTAATCTTTGATGTTTAAGTTATGTGTGTTGTATGTGAAATAAGTCTTTTGTCACACTGTCAATGAGTGACTTTATGACATGTATTACCAGATATGTTTATGTTGTTTTGGTTATAATATAAAGTTTAATAAAAAAAGATGCGCATAATATCATATGCCATTATTGGGCCTTAATTTACTAATGGGCCTATAACATTGATTTTTATCTTACCTTCACAAATTGTGTGTTGTGGGCTTGTGGCATTCCCTTTGTATGTTCTTTTTTTTGACAATTTTTCTTTTCAACAAAAAACACTATAAACTTATTTTCCAAACATGTCTCGCTTCAATTACAAGCACACAATTTTATAACCAATCATAAGAATATATTCAATATAATAATTCTGAAAATCATTTCATTAGGGATTCATAAAGGAAAAAGTATTTTTGGTGAAGAGTAGGTAGAAACGTAGAGCTAACTCTAACCCAATCTTCAATTTCATATGATTACTTTTTAGCTCATGTAATATATTTGATGCATAAGAAGAAATATATTAATAATGTTTCTCATTAGAAAGAGATGTTACAATAATAATGCGACCGTATGAAACTTATGTGATGGTAGGTTAAATAAGAGTTAAGTACGTTCTAATATATAGGTGTTTTTTTTGTTTCTTATATATGTAGTAAAGATGAAGAAAACTCTTAACTAAGTAGTCTTAAAGAAAACATTCTCAAGTATCTTGACAAAACAAAGACTATATATTATAAAGTGTTTAAAGAAGATTTTAGAAATAAAAATGAAATGGTGCCGTAACACTAAGTCCCCACGTTCTTGACGAATCCAATGATTAATATCAATTTTATGCCTCCCCCATTGTTTGGTGTCGATTATATTGTTCTTAATTTCTTTCTAATTTTTATTTACATTAATATTTTAAAATATCTATTTGTCTCATATAAATTCATCTAAAGAATTAACATTTAAACAAGGTTGTTGTTTTTGGTTGTAGTTGCTTATCAGAATTATATAAATAGTAATTTCATAACGACAATAATTACTTTCTAGTTTTTAGTTAGAATAATTTAAAATATCTATTTGTTTTCATAAATTTCATCTAAAGAATCAAAGTCTAACACAAGATTACTAGTGAATTAAGTTGTTATTTTTTTGGTTGTAGTTGTTTATCTTAATCATATAAATATTAATTTCATAATGACAATAATTTTTTTATACTAAAATTCGAATTTTAAAGTGCAAAAAATTAATATATTTTAATAATTTTAAAAGTGGGGAGAGTGTAAATGATAAGGTGTTGTTTGGTGTACACATTAGCTGTCATTAAAAAAGCTCATCTCAAAGTCACAAACGGTTCAAAAACCTATGAAAAAAAAAGAAATAAAAAAACAATTATTTTTTCCTTTTTGTCATTAATCTCTCATCGTTTTCGCTTTTCCTAATTTTGAATTTTGCACGTTCCTGCAATTAGGGTTTTTCTCTAGAGCATATAGAAGAAAGGTTTAGTCTTTAATTTCTTGTGAATGGCTAAGATCTGAGAGAAAAAGTAGAAAAGAGAGTTTTTTTGAAAAAGGGTTTTTGTATATTTTTTGCGGCGGAGATGAGCGCTTCAAGGTTCATAAAGTGTGTTACCGTCGGCGACGGAGCTGTCGGAAAAACATGTATGCTTATCTCTTACACAAGCAACACTTTCCCCACGGTAATAAATTTTTAATTGCTCTGCTTTTCTTGGTTTATTTATTTATTTATTGATTTTGCTCTTAAGAACGAATCTTGAAGTTTCAAGAATTGGGATTTAAGAGTACTAGTTTAATATCGTGTCCCTTTAATTTTGTATTAATAATTGATCCGATTAAATTATTTCTTGAAATATAGTTTGGCTTATATATATATAAAAGATGATTAGCTAACTCTTCTTATGACTTGGTGTTATGTGATGAATCAGGACTATGTACCAACAGTTTTCGACAATTTTAGTGCTAATGTTGTTGTTGATGGTAACACTGTGAATCTTGGCTTGTGGGATACAGCCGGTATATAATAATAATAATAATCCCCCTTTTTTTTAATTAAACCACATCGAAATCTTAATTTTCTTGGACTAATTGTATATTGGGTTTGTGTAGGTCAAGAAGACTATAACAGGTTAAGACCGTTGAGTTACCGCGGTGCGGATGTGTTCATTCTTGCGTTTTCGCTTATTAGCAAAGCCAGCTATGAGAATATAGCCAAGAAGGTTTGGCTTATTTTCTTATAATGTCATTTTTCTTGAGTTTTGTTTCTTAATTATTTGCTTCTTTGTTTTCAGTGGATTCCTGAGCTGAGGCATTATGCTCCTGGTGTTCCTATTATCCTTGTTGGAACAAAACTCGGTACACACGGCTATGTTCTTGTCCTAAAACTCTAAACTTGTAATAAAAACGAGACAATATAGTTTGATTTGTTGTTTAAATTTGTGCTCGTAGATCTTCGAGATGACAAACAGTTCTTTATAGACCATCCCGGTGCAGTGCCGATCACTACAAATCAGGTAAGTACTATGTAACAAAGTCCACAATCCAATATACTTTCAGACTATTAGAGTTTTTTCGTGGCGAGTTCTTGATGAGATATGTGTTTTTTAATGTTTTGTTTGCAGGGAGAGGAACTAAAGAAACTTATAGGATCTACTGTTTACATTGAATGTAGTTCAAAGACACAACAGGTAAACAAACACTCTAATACATCATATCTCATATGTTGTGTGTATAAGAGACTAAGAATGTTTTTTTGAAAATTGGTGTGTTTTTGGCAGAATGTGAAAGCAGTATTTGATGCAGCTATAAAAGTGGTGCTTCAGCCACCAAAGCAAAGTAAAAAGAAAAAGAAACAAAACCGATGTGTCTTCTTGTAATCATCTCTTAAATTCAAAGAAGATGAGTTCTTGGTGTATTTTTGTTGTTGTTGTTGTACTTTTACCATGTAGACTAATCTCATAGTTTCTCTGTTTTCAGTTATTGTATTTTAACAGAAGTTTAATTAATTTTATCATCTTCATTTTCTCTTCCTTTAAGCTTGGGTTTTGGTCATTTTGTCGATTTCGTGGTATTAATGAAGCTTTGATAATGGCATGTGATTATTAAACTCAGACAAAAAGAAGAAAGAGATAAGAATGTTTTGTAATATACAAAAACGAGGATGATTCTATACACAGAGAATATAATGTTAGCAACAAATAAGGATAAAAAGTTACACAAAAAGAAAACAAAACAAATGTGTATATATTGTTATGACACACATACTTAATTTTCAAGCATCGAAGTCACAGCTTGATAAGATCATATTTTTCACCCATCAAGCCACCTTTCTGTTTTTGGTACTTAATGTAACGCAACGTACTCGTAAAGAAAGGATCTGTGTGTACCGTTGTGTTACCGTTGTCGCTTTGCATCTCTGTGTTGATTAGCTCTATGAGGCTCTCTATATCAGACGGAGTTATATGCGGATTACCTTTCTCAAAGAAGTACATGTACTTGTTCAAGATTTCGATGAACAGCGTGACTGGTCCGCTGTTGCCTCGTGTTGCGTTAGCCATTTGTTGAGCTGCGTTTGCTATCCTCAGCGCGCGTCTTAAACAGAGAAGAGCTCTTACATAACAAAGGAAGTTGTATAAGTTTCGAGTTTCTCAAAGGCTAATGATAACGAAAGAGGAGAGACACACTTTACCTTTCTCCGTCTTTGATGCCGTCTAGATCATCGACCCAGAAAAGGTGAGAGCATGCATAAACCGCTCGACATTGATCAGGCTTCTTTAGAAGCCTTGCTGAGTACTGGTCACAAAAGAAAACTCGACATAAGTTGAGAAGAAAGCATATTAATGAGATAACATTGTTAATATAATATGTACCCCGGTTGCTTTATGTGTTAAAGTGTCTCTATTTTCGACGCCAAAGACATTGATCCTTTGTAAGGTTCCGATGATCAGATGAATTGCGGTTACTTGTTCCTTTGAGTCCTATAGTATGAAAATAACACATACAAGAACATGAAAAGTATAAAAGCTTAGGAGAGCCTTTTAGTTTGTGTAAAGTTCAAAACAGAGAGAAATGTAAATTACCGCGATTTCTTCTTCATATAATATAAATGCTTGGGTGAATAACTCATAAGCGACAGGTTCAAGATCACAATCACTTGCGGTCTGATTTTCAATCCAAAACGAGAAAAAGTTATTGAGTATGCTATGTACGATTACACCTTGCCTACAGACATAATCTAATTTTGTTGGTGAGCATTACCTCTGCGCACTGGAGGTAGAGCCTTAGCGCAAGTTCAGGACATGGAACCGAGGAGAGAACCTCGATTGTCTGAAACACAAAACACATGTTTAAGGATTAAAAGTGATTTATATTTAAAACAACACACAGAGAAAGTACTCCTGCACTGATTTTCAAAAGATGTTGTGAACTTATCAAGGAGATAAACGATTCACAAGAACAAATGTATAGCTCCTGGGGAAAATCTAGTCTCAATGAAGTAACATGTGTCTGTATCTTAGATTGTATGAAGAAAAGAAAGCACATAGAACCTGGTTGAGAATCTGAAAAATCTTCCTCGGGGTTGCTGGGTCATCTTCTCCAGTTATATCCCCACTCTGAGATTCTAGCTGCCTGACCAACTGTTGTGGAAACATATGACCAACTCTTAAAGTCAACATAATAAAGTCAACTCTTGAGAATCGAAAGTAGTCTTCTTGTTGTACAAGGGTACATATACACAACTAGACACGAGCACGTCACAGAGAAGATAGCAGATATACCTTGAGTGCAGAAAAAACAAAAGGGGGAACGGTAAAAGGCAGGCGTCGAGGTCCTCCTGCCATAAGATGCTTTCTTACAACGCATATAATCTGCATATCAATAAATTACTCATGTTAAAGACTCCAATAAATTGAATAAAAACTTTTTCACGGTTAAGAGAACAATCCACTGTTCCGAGTATATGATCTCTACTAAACCATGGAAAGACAGTAGGTTCAGAATTGCATATAACTAACTGAACACGAAGTTTAGTATATGCATAATGTTTTACCTTTAGCATCTCCTCTGGTTCTTCGTTATCAAGCATATGTATCAGTCTGGCTACAGAATTTTGTTCCTCATGGAAATCCTCCTCATCAAGCTAATAGTAAACACAAAAAAATAAACGACAAACAAGATGTTAGATAAGAGCTCATAACAGTTGCTCACTGCAAAAAAACACGGATCAAAGAAAAATGATAGAACCTCTTCTGCGTCTGTTCCATCCAAATCCTTAATAAGCCCTTTTATCAATTCAAACAGCACCTCAACCTAGTGAACGCAAATTGTCATGTTATTACAGTAAATATTTATACCTTTAACTGAAGAAAGTAGTAAGCATACCTTATCAGCAGTTGAAATACATGAATAGTTTTTCATTATACTTTGAATAATAAGCATTGCCATTACTTTATTCGTTCCATCATCAAGATAATCCATGACACGTGGATAATTTGACAGTGTAAGAGCTGTAACTATGTCACTGTATTTTTCTAAAGGAGCACTCAGAAGTGCAACAACTTGTTTCATTGCACGGGCGTCCTCCAGCTTGGGCACGCTAGAAAGCTTAACTACACATGCGCCCAGTACTTGATCCACATAGTCAAGCCGATCAGGGTGAACTCTGAGTGTAAAAGTCAGAAGAGAGACAAACAAAGTCATAGCTCCAACAATGGGCATCTCAAGCTGTGTATCTATCACCTGCAGCTCAAACCAAGTCCGTTCGTCATATTAAAGTACTTCAAGAAAAATAGTATTAAGTCCACTGACCTGAAGAACTTACAATATGAACTGAGGCTATTGGGACCAAGAAAGGGTTTGAGATCAAAATAAACTAGATCATGCATCATTCAAAAACTCGATAGCTTGAATGATATTTTAAAGTTCTGCATATAAGTTTACATGCGCTCCTCTTCTAACTACTGAACTCAAAAATTTAACTAGTAGAAGATAATCATTTTCAGACTATAGTGGCATTAATTTCTATCAAAGGTCACAGATATAATCGATTTGACGAACTATAATCAAGTTAGCTACTCTTCATAGTACTAGGGAGTAGGGACCTGCATAAGACTATTCTACATGCTGTTTTGTTTCAAGAATATCCAAAAAGCATAAGAAAGTTTCATTTGTAATAGACTTTTAGTTTAATGGAGCCAACCTTTCCCATCGCATTGCTCAATTTCGCAAAAGCTTCCACTTGCAAAAATTCATGTAACACCTGCCCAAAAAATATAGAATTGGAAAGGCATTTAAGTAACAGTAAATGAACAATAAAAAAGCATGAAGATAGCTCAATAAACATTTACATCTGGACTTGACGCAGCATAGTTTGACAACCGGTCCATCAGCTGAGTTAACACTATCTTGATGTCAACTGTTGGCTGAGAAATTTTGTGGGATAATGGCAGCATGAGAATAATTAATCAGAACGCAGCCCAAAAACCATTTTAGATAACAAACAAACTAGGATTGCATTGGAAATTTAGGGATGAGAAAAATCTTGAATGCTAGCGTACCCACCATGAGTTGGGTACAAGCAGCCAATAATGTCTCGAGAGTCTGCAAATGGTACTCATCAGGAAAGACTTGAATTATACACTCCATCAGATAATACTGAGCTAGCTCATCTTTACAATTAACGACCTGTTCAAGGTGATTTGTCAGATTATACAGCAACTGAAGTTTCACCCATTAGAAAGGAAACAGGTAATAGATGCAAAATTGAGCTGCTGAACCTGCTCTAAAACCCTAGGAAGAACAGTCTCTTTGTACATTTCGAGGTCAATACCTTCGATCTGTCCCAGAACATGCAGATTTTTCCCAACCTGAGAAGTAAACATTACATACAACTTATTAGGCAGTGACATGGTAAAATAAGGTTTCAATCCGGAAGTGTTATTGATAGTAGTACAAGATCACGAAGTTCGTTCCTCTCTTTCTCCTGCTTTTCTCTAACTGTTCCAGGTCCCTGCATTCCAAGGAACATCTCAGCTCAGGCACACGAATATCAGTGATTCACAAGCACCAATTAACCTGCATGACCAAAAGCATGCTCTTCACGGTTCACTTTTGCTTCACTCAGAGGCATGCAAGCGCAGAGGTGCTATGTGTATCTAACTTTCCACCAACTCTTTTACAGATAGAATATTCACCTGATGCTGCATTCGAACCCAGAGCTTATTCATCTCCGTGAAATTCTGTAGCACAAACTCCACAGCATCCATCACAGTATTCGCATCACTGCACAATGGTCACAAGGTAAGTAAACAAACATCACAACATCCAAATTCAAAAACCGAAAAAAAGAGAGAGATAGAACCCGTAGCAACGACCCACCCTTCATAGTCAGAGCCAATCTCAGGCAACTTATCCCTGCTAACTTGTGCAAGATAACTCCTCAAAAACAGCCCACGTATCGGATGTTGGACACCACGACACATCTCCACGAGATCTTTAAGAACATCTTTAGAAGGAGCTTGCTTGCTTTTGATATAAACAGACCCAACAGTACACAGCAAATACCTAATATTACCAACAACAACAGTTTCAAATAACTAGTCTAAATCTCATAAATATAGTCTAAACTCAAAGGAAGAATCTAAAAAAAAAACATCAATGTGTTGCTTACATTCTAGGCAATATGTTACCAGCATGTTGAACAAGCTCATACAAATCCATTACAGGCAATCCATGTCTGCTTTCGTCTCTGAAGAAAATCTCTAGCTGTCTTAATTGATCAAAAGCTCGCATATCTGAGAAAATCGAAAATCAAAAGGAGAATCAAAAAACAAGCACGAAATCGATAGAGATTTCAAAGAAGCTTATGGCGATTTTGGGAATATGTGTATACAGAGATCGTAGTATTTCTGAGGAGAAAGCTTAGATGTGCGTAGCTCAGAGAGCATAAGAGCAGAGTATTTTAGAACTTCTCTTAGGTTATTCGCGTCCTGTGATTTAGAGACGAAAACGAATCAGATTCAAAAGAGAAATTAAGAAGAAGAAGAAGAAGAAGAAGAACTAATAAGAGAAGGAAACGAGACCAAGGCGCGATGCATGAAGAAAGCGTTGTGTTGGATTCCGGCGATTCCTTCGGCGAGCCACTTCTCTTCGTCTTCTACTCCGGCGAGCCTCCTCATCCTCTCTCTCTCCTTCTTTCTCTCTCTCTCCTCGCTGTGTCAGCAGTTTTTTTTTTAATTGTTGGGCGCACGAAAATAATAGACTCTCGATTATTAATATTTTGTTTTAATTTTTGTATAAATTCACTCCTAATCTCGATATTAAATTGAATAATTATGTTTATGTTTATACAACGCATAATTAATTATGTCAATATTGGGCCTTTTCCTTAACCTATAAATTAATGGGCCTAAAATGAGCTATTAGACATATATAATAAAGCCCAAATGTATAATAAAGCCTGTTTATTGAAAATATCTTTGGCTTTTTGTTATAACTAATTAATTTAGTTTTTAGTTACAGACGCGTTCATACAGAAACCAACGGTCGCGTCTCTATGTTTTGTTACACTTTTTCGTTTCCTTTAAATTCAACACTCTTGCCTTCTTGATCGGTGCTTTCACACTCACACAAATATTTTTGCATTTTATATATATTTACAAAATCAAATCCAATCATTATCATGCAACATGGCAAAGAAGATTTGTCACTAAGTCTTTCGTTAGGCAAATGTGTGACAACTAATAATAATAATCGTATGATTTCTCATGGCTTGTATGATCCATATGTTCAACAAGCACATACCTTCAACAATCTATTACAGGTTAATTTCTTCTCAATTACTATTATTTAATTTTATTATATATAATCTTTATGATATATATGTACTTACAATTTTAATGTTTTAATTAAACAGAATCATATGACAAAAGGATTATACAATCAGTTTAATCTTCTAGAAGAAAGAGCCGTGGCATGCATGAAAGAAAAAGACAAAGCTTTACAAGCAATGATGATGACGTGTCAAGAAATGGAGATTCGTCTGAAAAAAGCTGTGGAAGAAGCAGAGACGTGGAAGAACATATCGAATGATAAAACGGCTTTGTGTGAAGAACTCTCGAGTAGGCTTTTGAAAATGAAAAGGAAACAAAAATCTAAAACGACGACGGAGAGGAAAATCGATGACGACGATGATGATGCTGAATCTTCTACCGGAGAAAATGGAGTCACGATGATGTGTAAACGACGTCGTGTTTGAAAATGGCGGGATTTGTGTTTTTTGTAATGATGAATAAAGACACGTGTGTGTGGATTGTTGTTTTTTTGCACGTGTGGTCTGTTTTTTGTGTTGGTGTAAAGCCCAATAAAACTAAATTTGGTTTGAAGCCCCAATCTTGTTTGGAAATATACTTTTAAAATTTATTAATAATAATTGGGAATTATCAATTATCCAATAGTGTGATTAATTGGTAATTTTACAATCAATTTAAACTAGTTTTGCATTGTGGTTTATTTAATAGTTTGGGATAAATGCTAATGGATATTTTTGTCAAATTGATTTTCCGTTAAACAGATAATTAAACAGCGTTTATTTTTCGGCGTTAATATGTGAGAAATGATATTCTTGGGAATTTTTGTATTTGAATGGTACTTTAGAGCATTTTGTAAATGTACTAAAATACTCAATCAATGTTGAAATGTTGGTTAATTTTTTTTTCCCACAATGGATTGCACAAATAATATAAATTTACATGTGTCTATTTATGTATAAATAAGTTTCATAACATAGAAGGGATATTTATATATATAATTCTATATTTGTCCTAATTGTCAAAAAAACCGAAATAGCAAGAAAATATATTTTATATTTATTTAGAAAAAATACAATTTCCAACTAATACGATGATGAAATATAATTAATCATTATGATATGAAAATAATTTTCAAATTTCCACACCAAATTTTTAAGCCAAATGTCCCTAAAAATTTGTAAAATTCATGTTTTTGTTTTGGGGAAAAGTATTGGTGTGAGCATTATTTTCAATATAATAAATATTAATATTGAATTTTGTAACTACATAGTCATGCCTAAGAAACCCCCTTTAAATCTGCAGCCTTGTTTTTTCTCCCCTCACACAAATGGCATTGGTTGTGTACCATCTAGACTAGCTACTATATTTATGTATCTGATTTTAAAACTCAATAAATAAATTAACTGAAAATATTAACCAAGCACCATTTTTCGAAAATTATAAAACAAAATAACACAAAAAAACACTATATATAAATTCATAGCAACACACACATTTTCATCTCCGACAATCCCATTTATTGCCGGTCACGTATGTGTGGCTTTTCTCTTCTCGTATTTTACTTGAAAACATAGAACTAATATAATGTATTAAACACTCTTTAGGATCTCTATATATAACATACTTCTTCATTTAGATTTCTTGAAAATATTTGATCAACACACATATACTAATTATAATGGAGAGACTTCATAAGTGTTCTCTCCTATGTTTAGTTCTATTACTTGGTTTGATTAGTTCACTAATCACTGCTAATGAACTTGCATGCTCTAGTACTGAACAAACTTTTACTCGTGCTAATTTTCCTAAAAAATTCATTTTTGGTACCGCGACCGCAGCTTTTCAGGTACCATATATACATTATAATGTATTTATTTTGGTATAAAACATGTACTTTTAAGGGTTGGATCAAAATTCATAGAATTCTATAATATTCTATAAAATATTTTGCCCCGCAATATTTCTATAAGACTATTATATGACTTTATTATACTAGAACAATTGTTGAAAATGTAATTAGTGAATTATGTGGTAATTAAATTAAATAGGTAGAAGGAGCTGTAAATGAAGGATGTAGAGGTCCAAGCATGTGGGACACTTACACCAAGAAATTCCCACGTCTCTATCTTCTTCCTTTGCTTAATTCAATTTTGATTAATAATTTTTTTGTCAATTAGTATTTATCATCTTCATTTTTGTTTACATATCATCTAATTTCTCATAAAAATATCAGATAAATGTAATTATCACAATGCCGACGTTGCTGTTGATTTCTACCATCGTTACAAGGTATTACTAATCATGGTTTTTTTTTTTATCCGTAGACCCTAATTTACAAATGCTTGTGAAGTTTCTTTTGAAAATAATTATTTTGTGTCAAAATAAATTTAGGAAGATATCAAGTTGATGAAAGATCTAAACACCGATGGATTTAGATTTTCCATTGCATGGCCTAGAATATTCCCTCGTAAGTTAAAAAAAAATATCAGCGAATTATATGTATTTAACGGCTTTTCTTTTCAAATATTTAACACTAGTTTTGATAATAACAAAAGTATCAAATTATATATTAATAACATAACAGATGGTAGAATGGAGAAAGGAATAAGCAAGGCAGGTGTGCAATTTTATCACGACCTAATCGATGAGCTCCTCAAAAATGGTAAAAACAAAAAAAAAATATTTTTATAAACTATATACACTACATTATATTACTCCTACTAACACTAATTAATATGTTTAAAATTCAGAAATAACACCACTAGTAACCATTTTTCATTGGGACACTCCACAAGACTTAGAAGATGAATACGGTGGCTTCTTAAGCGATCGCATAATGTAAATCGTTTATTCTATACGGCTTAATATGCAAATTCTATATTTTAAAAACGTAATTAAACTATTATATATATATTTTCATAAATATTTTAGAAAAGATTATACGGAGTACGCAAACTTCACATTCCAAGAGTACGGACACAAAGTGAAGCATTGGGTCACATTTAACGAGCCATGGGTGTTTAGTCGAGCCGGTTACGACATCGGTAAAACCGCACCGGGACGTTGTTCGAAATACATCAAAGAATATGGAGATATGTGCCACGAAGGAAAGTCAGGACACGAAGCTTATATCGTTAGTCATAATTTGCTCTTAGCACATGCCGATGCCGTTGATGCATTTAGAAAATGCGACAAGGTACACCTTATAATATAACATAACCAACATTTAAATTATTAATTATATACATATTCACGTATTGGTAACATAATTTATATATTAATCAACATTTCTTTACTTATACTAATTTAATCAAAATTCAAAAAAAATACAATATGCGCGTATAATTTAATGATAACATATTAGTAAACATTTCTTCTTTTTTTTGATATTATGGACAGTGTAAAGGTGGTAAAATTGGAATTGCTCATAGTCCAGCTTGGTTTGATCTACACGAGTTATCAGAAGAAGAGCATGAAACACCAGCTACTAGTTTAATTGACTTCATTTTAGGATGGTTATAAAAACATACACAAAACATATATATTTTAAAATTTTCAAATATACTATACTTGTACATATATGTGATGATATATAATGTCAACTATTAGGCATTTGAATCCGACAACGTATGGAGATTATCCGCAATCAATGAAGGATCATGTCGGAGATAGATTACCGACATTTACAGAGGCGCAAAAGGCTAAATTGAAGAATTCAGCTGATTTTGTAGGAATAAATTACTATACTTCACTATTTGCATTGCATGATGAAGAGCCAGATTCTTCTAAACCTAGTTGGCAGAGTGATTCTCTCTTCGACTGGGAACGTATAATTTTTTTTAAAACTATTTTATCAAATTTTTATAATATGTTTAGAGTATATATTTTTAAATATTAATTTTAGAGTATGTATTTTTAAAATAATACGTTTTTTTATATTTGTCATTTTAGCAAGGTATGTGGATAGATCAAATGCTTTTGGTGGCAAGGTACGTGATTTTTTATTTGTTTATTTTTATTGTTGTTATTTGTATAAGTTTTTTTTGGTATTTGTATAAGTGTGAAATATTAAATTTTGATTTGTGTTTTAATGTGTGTGGTTTAATTTAAAGCTTGATGTTTCTAAAGTGGAAATCTATGCAAATGGTTTGAGAAGCCTTTTGAAATATGTAAAAGATAATTATGGAAATCCTGAAATCATTATCACAGAAAATGGTTAGTAAAATTATTTAAAAACTCATATATCAATATTCATAATTTGTTAATATCTTATTTACATTCCAATATACATATCCTTTATATAAATCTTGAGTTTTTGGAATGTTTTGATCATGTATGTAATAAGGATATGGAGAAGATTTAGGCGAGCAAGACACAAGTCTTGTATCAGCATTATCTGATAATCACAGAACATACTATATACAAAAACATCTCTTGAGCTTACACGAATCAATTTGGTATGTACTACTAAAAACAAAGATCATGTTTTCAAAGTTTTTTATATTGATAAGTATATCATTTGTTTTTTCGCAGCGATGATAATGTAAACGTTACCGGATATTTTCATTGGTCGTTGATGGACAATTTCGAAAGGCAAGACGGATACAATGCAAGATTCGGACTATACTATATCGATTACAAAAATAATTTGACGCGCCACGAGAAATTATCGGCACAATGGTACTCAAATTTCCTACAAGCTGGAATGAAAGAGTTTGAGTTTGATCAGCATGATGATGATGATGATGAGTTGTAGAAATAATATAATTCAGTGCGTTTAATTTTTTTTAAAAATTGAAACATAAAACTATATTTTACACACTCTTTGTTTTAACAGTTTGATGTATTTTCAAATTCAATTAAATAAAAGTATAAAACAGATAAAATCGATGTAAAAGCAAGTAATGTTTGGAATTTATAGTCATATTCAAGAGTTTTTTTTTTGGAATTTTGAATATTTAATAAACCGAGGAGTCACACCATATATTGTTAAAATTATTCATTTCTCTATTTTGAATTTTTGAAAACCTGAATTTTTATCAAAAGTTCAATTTATAGAAAATTCCAAAAGAACAAACAACAAATTATGCTAATCAAACTTATTTTTGAGAAGAAGAAAAAAAAGTTTTTAACTTTTAATCAAATTAGGAATTTATTTCTATTTCTCCTTTTAGCTTTTAAGAAAAAAAACAATATAAAATAAAAACAATTTACTCGTACAATAAATAAATATCACCGTCTATTAAAAATTAGGGATTTATATATAACGAAAGAGACTCATACCCTTTCTCTCATCGCTTCTTCTCTCACAAAAAAAAATCTCTTTCAAGCAAAAAAAAAAACTTCTCAAAAATCCTCTCTACGATGTCGACGGCGAAGAAGATCGTGCTAAAAAGCTCCGACGGAGAGTCTTTCGAGGTAGATCAAGCGGTGGCTCTCCAATCTCAGACCATAGCACACATGGTGGAAGACGACTGCGTAGACAACGGAGTCCCTCTTCCCAACGTCACGAGCAAGATCCTCGCTAAAGTCATCGAGTATTGTAAGAAACACGTGGAGGCTTCTGCTTCGAAGACCGACGCAGCCGCCGCCGCCGTCGTCGATGCTGCTGGAGCTTCTTCCGATGACGATCTCAAGGCTTGGGATGCTGAGTTCATGAGGATCGATCAAGCTACTCTCTTTGAACTCATCTTGGTTCGTAGATCTCGATTTTGATTTACTTTCCTCTTTATCGATTTTGGTTTTGGTTTGTGTGATTTTTCGATTCGGGGATTTAGGGTTTTCGATTTGGGGATTCGGGTATTTAGGGCTTAGATCTGGAAATCAAAATTGGTAGAGCTCCAAAGTATTTGACTTTGATTATGGGTTTGATTTTTATTTTGGATCTAATGGTTTTTGATTTGGGGCTTTTAGGGTTTTGATCTGAAAATCAAAATTGTTAGGGCTCTTAGGTAATCGATTCTGGTTCTGATTTTGATTTTGGATCTAATGGTTTTCGATTTGGGGATTTTTAGGGTTTTCAATTTGGGTATTTAAGGTTTAGATCTGAAAATCAAACGTGTTAGAGATCTGAAGTGATGAATAATGATTTTGGTTTTTGAATTTGATTTTGGATTTTGGATTTTTTTTGTGGATATTTTGTTGTTAGGCGGCGAATTATCTGAACATAAAGAACTTGCTTGACCTAACATGCCAAACAGTGGCTGATATGATCAAAGGAAAGACACCCGAAGAGATTCGCGCTACGTTCAACATCAAGAACGATTTCACGCCAGAGGAAGAAGAAGAGGTTCGTAGAGAGAATCAATGGGCTTTTGAATGATTTCAAAAGCCAATAAGAAGAAGAAGAAAGACCCCTTTGTTAAGAAGAAAACAGACCAAACCCAGTTTCTTCTTCGTTTATGTGTTATTGTCTTGTTTTATTCTAAGTGTTTGTTTGTTTGTCTATCAATTTGTGGATGATGCTTATGATGCTTGGCTTTCTTTGTTGGATGTTTTACTTGTGGATCTTGAAAGAGTGATGCTTGTTTATCTTTTAATTGGTTTTTATCGTTAAGCTTGTTTGTTGATCACACTCTATAACTATGTCTTTATATATGTTTTCATTGCATTAAGACAAAGAGTTAGTATACATTCTAGCTACTTTGTAGACAAAGTTATGATGGTTGTGAAAGAAATAACTCTTAATAGTTTTCTTTCTTGTGTTAGAAGTGGATTCATGTTTAATGATGATAATTTAGAATTTAGAGAGATTTGTTTTTTTGGTTTATTCTCTACAATGGCTAAAACTAAAAGCCTTACAGAAAAGTGGAAGTAACTAAACCAGAATATTAGAAAGCCAAACCAAACATAAACCGGTTTATCCTATAACAACCCTTAAGTAAGATGTGTAATTTAAAAAAAAAAAATCAATGGGTGTTTAAGACAAGACAGATATCTCAATGTAGACTTGTGTATCTTTTTTCTTCAATTGAATTAAATAAATATTCAAAACGTTGTAACTGTATTTGAAATATACAATATCTTTTATCAAATATTATTATTGAAACTGTTAATGTTTAGTAAATCAAAGAATATCTATTGATATCTATGCTATTATTCCTGAATGATATATGGAGTCTTCTTAGCGACTATCCACTTCTCCCATCCATGGCGTTTCCTTAACTTGTAACCCTACACACAATTTAAATTATATAAATTAAAAATTAATAACAGTCTAAAACAAAAAAAATATATATATAAGATAATAGGGAAGATATGTAATTAGTAATTACCTTGACCTCAACATTTGTTGATAATCTCATTGAACACAGTAAAAATTCAATATCATTCGTCATGTGTTGAATCTGCTTGTGACATTAAGAAAATCAAACAATCATAAATAATTTAAACTCTTTAAAATTAAAGATTCTTATTCATTACAAAATTTGAAATTACTTACTCTTTGAAATTCCGCAATTACGAAAATATCAACCCATCCTTGGTTATCCATGTGACTTCTAAAATAGAAATCTTTTGCCAAATTGTCCTCGCTGCGTTATAGAACGATGTAATTGTATAAAAATAAATCCAAAAAACCAATAAAAAAACTAAAGAAATTAAAATAGTTTATTTACCTAAAATAATAATCAATTTGGTAGACGACTACACTAGGTAAATTAGTACTTAATGCAATCCTTCTTAAACGTGGAAGCTCAGCTAAATCTGTAATTTACAAACATATGTTAATAAAAAAACCTAAAACAAAGTTTAGCAATAAAACTTAAATTAAAAAAAATTAAACTTACCAAACGTAGGTCTATATTGAAATTTGGCAAAAGGAAACCAAGGAGGCATAGACATGACAGAAAAGTCGATAGTGATTGATAATGATTTAAGAGATTAAAAGAAAATTTGATCTTATAACAATGATTCTGTAATCACTAGTCAAATAAAAATAATGAAATCTATTTAGGATGAAGTTTATATATATAAGTTAGAGACCTAATCTATTCCAATTAGTAATAGTATTTTGATTTTTTTTCAATTAACAAAAAACCAATATTAAAAAATGTGATGATTAAACAATCCGAGTGGAAAAAGGAAAAGTTAATTTAATCTTTATCTAGTAAACAAAAAAAAAGGAAATTTTTGCAACAAACAGCATGTCTTAATTACATTTATTTTTTTAATTAAAAAGTCGGCCGTATAAAACACAAAGGTCTTCTTTTCCTTTTAGCTAAGATTTGACCAAAAACTCCTTTAATCTCTAGGCATCATCGTTGACTTTTTCAAACTTGTCCTCCTCTCCTTCTTTCTTCTTCCACATAATGTTACACAAACATAAAAAAAAAACCATAACTTTTCTCTGTTCTTGTCTCAATGGAGAACAAAAATCAAACTACTTCAACATCAAAACCAAAAACAAAAAACAAGCTTTTAAAGATGCTTCCTAAAGCGATGTCGTTTGGTCATAGAGTTCCTCCGTTTAGTCCCGGAAGAGATCTCCACCACCACAACAACCACAACCACCATCACAATACGGCGTCGTTCTCCGGTCCAATGGTTCCTTTAGTTCCTAAAGCAGCTCGTGTTAGGAGAAACAAAAACGACGCCGTTTTGGACGAACCCACTTCTCCTAAAGTCTCTTGCATAGGACAAATCAAGCGAGTCAAATCAAAAAGATGCTCTCCAAAGAAAAACAGAGCATCCTCGTCGATTCCCAAAATCCCCAAAAAGTCTTCGTCTTTGGAAGAAAAAAGTCGTCTTTTCAAGATCAAACGTCTCTTCTCCTTCGCCGGAGAAAACCCATCAAGAAAATCTAATCCAATCTCCGCCGTTGATAAACATCCCGTCGCGGTGGTTTCCGCCGCCGCAACGGTGCCGTATTTGGGTCAGATGAAGAAATTTGCGAGCAGCCGTGAAGCTTTAGGTGGATTTGATTGGGCCGTTGAGATGAAACGTGAAGAAGAAGAATCTCCCGGAGATCATCATCACCGTGGCTATTATTCCGATGATGATAGAAAAGGAAGTTACTTTAAAGACGACGACGACGACGATGATGATGAAGAAGAAGATGATATAATTATACCTTTCTCTGCTCCGTTGAGTTTGAAACCGAAGAAAGAAGTTAACTTGTGGAAGAGAAGAACCATGGATCCACCTAAACCACTTCATCTTCGAACCAATTAAATTTAATTTTTACTTTCTTTTTTTTTACTTTTAAAAAAAAATATATTAATTACTGTAATTCAGGTTATGTAATGATCATATCATACACACTAAATCTGGATTTTGTAATGTGTTTTTATTGTTATGTGTATATGTTAAATTGTGGTGTGGTAATGTTCATTATTTGCTTTCATTAGTTAGGTAGTCTTTGTTGAAAATTTTGGTTAGATTTTGTTATATTATGCTAAATAAAATGTGTCTCACTACTACATTATTACAACTATAATTACAATTAGAGACTAATTGTCTTTATTTGAGTGACAATGTATATGACAACAACCAATGTCTTCCCACCACCAAATTTGTCTAAATATATTAAATGTTAAAATAACAACCAACCATTAGTATTCACATGCATTCCTCTCACATACAAAATGATATTTAATGCTTATATGAATCTTCTTAATTTGGGTAGTTAGGTGACCAAAAAAAAAAAAAATTTGGGTAGTTACAAACAATTACAATATCAAACTCAAATCCCAACACATAATTTCCGTGCCTTCAAAGTTCAGCAAAATCAAATTCAAGAACCAATAATCACACTTTTTGCATTTTTCATACTAACCATTCTCCAAAATAGTGCAAACAAAACTCGAAAAAATGATGTTTTTCATTTCAACAAATCGAGTTTATGAACTTATAATACAAATTAGTAAGTAACACGAACACCCGAATATCGGAGAATTTCTCCGATAAGTTCTCCTTTACCGGAACCAACGTACCGACCACAAATCTCACCGTTTCTAATGAACAAGAAAGTAGGCACTTCTATAACATTCATGTTCTTGAGAAACTCCATGCAACTATCGTTTTCGTCACCGTTCATTCTAGCGAAGACTACTGTCTCGGCCATTGACCGTGACAGTTTCAACACGGTCGGATACACTTTGACGCATGGTCCACAATGTTTTAGACCGACGTCTAGCACAATTAGTTTGCCTCCGGTTCGGTTTTCGTCTATAAGATTCTCCACATCAGCACGGCCGTGGAGTTGCACCACGGCCGAGTGGTTGTCACCGTAGTATAGCACGTCTCCCATTAGCTGGTCCGGTCCAATACCTAATAAAACGGTCAACGTTTTAAAATTATTTACGTGTTTGCCACTATACTTTACTAAACACTAACATTGTTTATGTAACTAGCCTAACTTTTTCTTATTAAATTTCATTAATTACAATGAAATATGCTTATTTATCTTTTCATAAAGAATTTTGCTTGTGTTTGTATATAAATTATTAAAATAAATTTCATATAATTATATTGAACTTCCTTTTAAAGTTCGGTATGTAGTTAGTGTTGCAACATCAATAGTTACTTAAAATATATACTCGTCATAAATTGCAATGTATTGATAACTAAATAACTAAAGGGAGAATTATAAAACTACACCATTTGAATTACATTTCACAAAACTACACCATTTCAAAATTACTTCACAAAACTACACCTAAACACTCAAAATTAAATTCAAATAAACCCTATCCACACAATCCTACCCCTTAATACTATACCCTAAACACTAATTAGCGAACCCAAATGAAAAGATTTTAATTTTGGTAATTTTTAAAAGGATAAATTAAGCTTTTAAAATTTTGAAAGGGTGTAAATTTGTGAAAATATTGAATTAGGTGTAGTTTTGTGAAGGGAGGGTTGAAAGGGTGTAGTTTTGTGAATTTCTCATAACTCATAACTAAATTATGGGTATAATTTGATAGATTTTAGACATTATTCTAAAAAATTCGAGAGATTTTGTACTTTGTTCCTAAATTTGAGAGATTTTGTCGAAGTGTTCATATATAGACATCAGCATAATAAAATTATGTGGATTAGTATAACCAAACTAATTCGAAAGTTTTACTTTATTTATTTAAATTAGGAGTGAAAAAATTTAAGAGAAAATTAAACCTTCTTCCTCATGTATTTTCTCCATGCTCTTATAAAAGCTAAAGTGAGGAACTTTCTCAATCTTCTCTCTCCGACAAAGCTCTCTTGTCTTTTCTGACTCATCACCCATCACAAGCAAGAATGCCACGTCATTACACGTCCTGCTTAATTCCACCATAAATGGATATATCTTATTACTCTGATCACTCTTGCTTGTCGCAAACTCCACAACCACTAGCTTGCTTTTCGCATTTTTCAAAGCCTCGTCGAATTCTTCTCCGCTGTGAATCTTTTGTACTTTCTCGTCTTTCGCCGCCGGCGAACCGATTTTTCCCGGAGACGCCGTGCCGGCGTTGACTTTCACGGTGGTGAAAGTTTTCTTTAAGAGTAGTTTTTTGAAGCTCTGTTTTAGGATTAGAGAGTTTGGTTTGGTGGCAAAGAATAGGAAGGAGGATGTGGAGGCGACGGTGGAGGATGGCCGTGGAAGTACGGTGGCTATTGGTTTAGATGAGAAGTTAGTAACGGTGGCCATTTGTGAATTGGTATGTGTGGATTGGTTAGAGATTTGTGAATGGTATAGTCAATAATGTGGATAAATGTTATAAAAGGGTTTTAATAATTTGTGTCCACTTGTTTTAAAATTTGTGTGGCTTGTGTGTGTTTGCTTTTGATTTAGATTTTTTTTGTTTTGTTTGGGAATAAACGTATATATGATTTTTGTAGAGATTGGCTAATTCTAAAAGCTATTGAAGTGAATTCGTCAAAGTTATTGCATAGTTACAAATATTTTTTTGGGGGATTTTCTCGGCTTTAGACCAATAGTTTTTGGTCACATTATCAACATTATTGACTTAGACCAATATAAAATTATGGGCCATCACCAAAATTATGGGCCATCACCAAAATTATGGGCCTTTTTGAAAAACAATTTGTAGCCCATATCTTAACGAGAAATTCACAAAACTACACCCTTTCGACCATCTCTTCACAAAACTACACCTAATTCAATATTTTTACATATTTACACCCTTTCAAAATTTTAAAAGCTTGATTTACCCTTTTAAAAATTACCAAAATTAAAATATTTTCATTTGGGTACGTTAATTACTGTTTAAGGTATAGTATTAAAGGGTATGATTGTATAATAGAGTTTATTTGAATTTAATTTTGAATGTTTATGTGTAGTTTTGTGAAGTATTTTTGAAATGATTTAGTTTTGTAAAATGTAATTCAAATAGTGTAACTTTGTAATTCTCGACATCTTAATTGCAAGCCAATTTCGGTCAATCCATACACATTAAGTTGGTTATAAACACATTAACTCATCATTATTCAAAGATATATATTTTTATTTTTTAATGTAAACCGTAGTGCGTGCGTTCAACGACGCTGCACCCACTAGACAATGTGAGTATGTGACACACCATTACACTAAGAGCATCTCCAAAAAGGAACCTCAAATTTGAGGTTTCACGAGGTTTCATGTGTTTCTCTCCAAAAGAAAAATCTCAAACTTAATTTTACATATTGCATTTAGGTCTTTACTATTTTCACAATTTAATAAATCTCTTAATTTTTGTAGATAATATAAAATACACCTCAAATAATTATTAAACCAATAAATAATTACTAAATTAATATTTTTTATTTTAATTTAAAGTATTTCTTTTAGTTTAACATGTGAAAATTAAGTTTATATTTACAAAATATAATTTTTTATGTACTAAAATGATGAAATTAAAAAGTTAATAAAGATATTTGTGAAATATTATTAATTGGAGAGATGAAAGTGCAAAAGAAAAATAGAACCTCAAATTTGAGGTTTTGAGGTTTCTTTTGGAGAACAAAAATTATGAGGTTTCTTTTGGAGAACAAAAATTATGAGGTTTCTTTTGGAGATGCCCTAAGCTATATAATTTTTTTTTAAAACAATAATCAAATTCTTAAACTAAGCCAATAAAATATTAATATTTGGACGGCCCACAAATCCCACGACCACTTAAAAAGGTCCACTACTATCTATCTACCTACCACCTAAGCAAAACGTTTATTTACCAAAATACCATTTATTATTTTCAATACTCGCCGGCACAATCTTCCACAAATCTCCAAGTTTAACAACTACACAAGGCGGCGGATCTCTCCGGTGAATTTCCCGGCGAATAATCATCTTAAATTAAACAAAAAACAAATCCAATTAAAATACAGAGTACACTGAACAGATAGCAAAGTGATAAATCAACAAGAACATAAAGATTCTTATAAAAGGGCAAAACAGGAAACTTGTAAAAAAAAAAAAAAAAGACAAGAACAAGACAAAAAAAGATTAAACTGAGAAAGAAGCTTTAATTAGGTTTCTGTTTTGGTTTTCTACAGAGAATCATATGCATAGGAGTGAATATACCACTCTCACCACCTCTAGTCAAATAATGAGCTGTCTTAAACAACATCTCATGTACATCCACTGTCCCTTTAGGCGCAATCCCTATCCCACACAAAACCACAACCACCACATGGTTCCTCCAATAAGCTATCCTACCCATCTTTAGCCTTTTCCACCACGGCTTAGCCGGTGGTTTAGCCAGATCCTTCTCCTCCACAACCTCGAATCCTACTCTCTTTGCCGTCTCCGCTATATCCGAATACCTTCTCAGACCAGGAAGCGCGTTCCCTCTCTCTATCCCTTGTATAACCGCCACGTGTCCTTGTTCCTCTTCTCTGTATTTATCCGTCGTTACCCACTCGTACGAAACAAACAACGATCCCGGTTTCATCACCCTGTGTATCTCCGCGTACACTTGTTCTAGCTTCGGTGCGTGACACGTGGCCTCTATCGAGTAGGCACCGTCGAATGTATTATCGTCGAACGGCATGTTTAGGAAGTTACCGCAAACGACGTCGCATAGAGAATCCAAACCCGCTTTTCGATTGTGAAGCTTTGCTCTGTTGACTTGATATTCGTTGATTGTTATGCCAACGATGTTGGCTTTTGAATGTGACGCGATGGCTCTCATGGGCCCACCAACGCCGCAACCTACGTCTAGGATCTTGTGGCCGGGTTTGGCTATGATGAGATCGGAGGCTAACTCCTCGTGGATCCTCGTGGCGTCTTTGTCGGATATTTTGGGGAGAGAAGGAGAGAAGTGGAAAGATTGTCCCCATCCCCACTCGTAGATGTCGGTGACGAGGTTGTAGAACGTGTCGACAAAGTCAGGGACTTTATCTGTTGTCTCGATCTCTTTTGGTTTTTGGAAGAAAGACCAGTACTTGTTGTAATTCTCTTTCACATTTTCTGAGGATATTGAGCCTCCTGTTAGGTTTAATGCTCTTTTGCCTTTACGTTCTGCTGGTCCTAGGATGAATATGAACCAGTAGATTCCTCCGGCGATTAGTGCGGCGGTGCAGAGGAGCGCCACCGTGTCCATCGAGAGAGAGAGAGAGAGAGAGAGAGAGAGAGAGAGAGAGAGAGGGAGAGAGAGGGGTTGAGTTTAAAGACTTTTTGTTTGTAGCAAAGGGGGGATATGGGTTTTAAATTGTGATTTAAGAAGGAAGGAGAAATATTATAATTTAAAATAATTAATCTTGATTGTGAAATAAATACTATTGTAAGATTAACAGAAATTTTATATGGTCCATACTACGGGTCCTATAAATAATCAGATGAATATATTGATGGAAACGAAAATGAATAAATTGTGAATGAATTGAAAATGATTTAATAAAAAAAAAATAATAGGATTCACAGAACTACGACTAATTTAATATTTTTAAGTATTTCAATTTTTCAAAATTTTAAATTGTTGATTTATCTTTTAAAAATTTATCAAAAATTTTAAAAAATTATTTGGGCTTGCTAATTATTGTTTATGATATAATATTAAATGAGTATAATTATTTATTTGAATTTAATTTTTAATGTTCATATGTAGTTTTGAAAATTGTGGTGTAATCTTGAGAAATACAATTTAAAAGTTGTAGTTTTGTAATTGTGGTGTAATCATATATAGTATTACTACTATTTTGTTACATAAACGGTCCATGATCCATGATCTCATTAAATAAGTTAACTATAAGCTGTGTCCTTAAAGAGTATTAATTTTAAATTGGTTGTGTCACAAGACTTATATGATCATCACATGACTCATAATGTTTATACAATCTGTCTTTAATGCCGAGACGAATCTTTAATCAATCCATATATATATATATATATACACAGCTAATTTTAACATCGCTCACGTGCTGTTTTTGCGCACACGACATATTTAATGTATGTTAATAGTTTGGTCGAAACTTAATTATACTATAACTTATGAAACATCTATACTATTAATTTAGTCAATTTCATTCCAACTGTAGAAAATAATGATGCACAAAAGACACCTATCTCCAGCTGTTATATTATTCGACACCGAAAACTATAATTGATAGCTCGTCTAAACCATGATTTATAACAATTAAATAAAAATGATACGTACAGGTTAGAAAATCATTAAAAAAGAATCATATTTTAACTAGAATCATAATTGGAAATGCCACTAATATATGACTTGTATTCAAGATGTGGATGGGGTCTTTGTATTGAACGTGGAAACCTCTTTCTTAGAAAGAGAGTTTCAGATATTTTGATGAATATAATGTGCTGGTCTGTGTTGCTTTGTGTCCTATTCCATTTGAGCTGTGTTCGTTTTTGTGCTCTTTCATGTTAAAGATTGGTTAAACTTAAATAAAAGGGAAATATATATGTCATGGAGGCTATACAGTATATATATACACACACACTTTTTCATAATATTTACTTATATAGATAAAAAAGATATGACATGCATAAATTTTGAGTTGGCCATGCACAATAATGAAGCTAGAAGCCTAAAACTATGAACTTAAAGAATCACTACAAACATCAAATACATAAAGTATATAATATTCTACGAAATATGAAAATATCTTACACTAGGATTTAACCCGTGGTACACCACGGGTTTATGTTTTTTACAAATAGTTTTATATATATACAATTAATTTAGAAGTTTGTAATATTTTCTGTTTTGTAAAATAAATAAAATTATTCAGAATTTCTAAAGAGTATTTGATTTTTTTATTGTTTATGCAAATAAATATATAATGAGAATTAAATTTTATATAGCAAAATCTTAATATAATTTGTAAGTTGGTTTATTCCAAACTATTATAAACTATAAAAATTTATTTTATTATATTTAGGGATGGGCAAAACTTCCGGATCCGAAATACCGAACCCAAACCAAACCGAAATCCCAAATCAATACCGATCCTAAAAACAAATAATTCGAATGTATAGGGAAATTTACAACCATAATACCCGAAATCGAATCCGAACCGAACTCAAATTTTTAGAACTAAACTAAACTACTCTAACTACCCAAAAATTATTCAAAATAATAATAATTATAATTATATTTAAAGTACATAATTGGAACCAAACCGAAATTAAAGAACCAAAACCGTTCCAAAAATAAATAACCCGAACGAATAAAGAATTTTACTACCTAAAAACCCAAAGCCAAAACCAATTTCTAGATTTGAACCCGAATTACCCGAAATTTGTTTATGATAAAGTTTAATCATTATTTTAAAACTTCTTGTGATTTATCTAGAATTTTTCCGAAACCGAACCCGTTAATAAATAATTGTTATGCTAGTGTTAATTGATTTAAACAAACTTTATTTATGTTCAATATAGATGTTTATTAACATCTAAAATAAGAATATAAATAGAAACTTATAATATGGACAATGATTATATATAAAACTAAACTATATACTTTTTAAAAAATATTTATATTCTGAAAAGTTTTATAGACCTCTGTAAGAAAAATAAAATTATATCAAAAATATCATAAATATGAAATTAGTGTTTGGTTTTTTGTTGAAAATCGGTTTTATTGTTTTTGTTGATATTTAAGTTAGTTTTAAAAAGTATATATATAGAATGAGATATGTTTGTGTGTAAGTTTAACATAACTCTTAATCCTATTGTTGTCAAAGATAAGAATAAGATTAATCTTAAGTATTTTGTTTGGATTTAACTAAATTACGGTTTTACCATTAATGAAGTTTTTTCATCTTGTTTAAAACCAATGACATAGTATGTAGTTAAGTGAGTTTTTTTGGAAAAGTTCAAAAAAGTATTTCAAAAATAATAATATAGATATTTTTATTATATATTTCGTATAGCAAAATTTTAATATAATTTGTAAGTTGATTAGACCAATAATTTATTATTTATTATATTTAGGATTCGAAAATATCCGGATTCAAAATACAAACCGAAACCTAATCGAAATACAAAAATCATATTATGCGATTTACCCAAATTTATTTAAAATTATAATTATTTTGATTATATATATAAATAATTTTTGTAAACATATTCTAAATATGTAATATAAGATTCATAAAATTATAATTAGTTTGTTTATAATCGAACCGGAAATCGAACCCGTTAACAAACTATTTTGTTTTTATTGTTTGATATTTTTAACAAAAAATTGTTTCAACTCGTTTTGAAATTCTTAATAATATTAATTAAACATGTTTTTAATTTGTGTTTTTTTTGTTAAAAATAATGTAACGGTTTAAAAAAACTCTTTCTATTGGTATTTTAATTTAAATAAAATTTTAATGGTAGTTTTTATAAAAACTATGTAATAATATATTTAAGTGAATTACATATTTTTATTTTGTTTTTCAAATATTTTTTACATAATTTCCTTAATATTTTTTTTGAGAGGATTGTAATATTTCCTTATTTGGTTTTTCGTAATTAAATGTTCAAAAATATTTCCTTTTATGCTCAATGGCATAGTGTGTAAATAAGTGTGATTTTTTGGACATGTTCAAATTAGTACTTCAAAAATAATAATATAGATAAGGTAAGTATTTAATCGTTAACTAAATCCTCTAACTACATTTAAACCATCTCCAACCGAAAACGCTATTTATTTATTTATTTATTTTGGAGCATTTTCATAATTTGTTTCAAGGGATTACTCTATTTTCATTTCCAAAAATTATATTCATAAAATGGAGATTATATTTGATGTAATGATGTATATATAATAAGTATTAGTTTATAACAAGTTGTGTTTTGTAAGACTTATTTTTTTACATGTTTCTTTTTGCTATGAAATTTTGTAATTACGTAGATGTAATTTTTGCTTTGGTATAAGCAAGTTATAGCTCATGTTAACTTTTTAAGTACAATAATAATATGTTTGAGAAGAAAGAATAACATGTTTTCTACCTTGGTCGGACCCTAACATACATACATGTTTGTAGGGAAAGTTTTATCAATCCATGGAAATTTATAAATGTAAGATAAATTTTAGATAGATTTTTACTTACTAGCTCTCCGTGAAGTCCTCTCTAGAATAGTCACATAATTATAAATCTGTTATGATCAAGATTAAATTTAAATAAACATCAAGATATGACAGTAGGTTAATACAATATATATATAATTTTATGTATATATATATATCATGCATTATTATTGAGTTATTAGCAATTAGCCAATTTCTGAAAAGTCCATGTAACCATATACTATCCAAAGTTTTTCATTATGGGAATATTCAAACAATATGAAATAACCAAATAACTTGAATCATCTAGCCGGGCTTGGCTTTGTTGGGCCTAATATTCTTGGGCTAAACTTTGACATGTCTCTTCAATTTGTTAGCCATTTTGTGTGTGTTGTGTTAATAGAGTGAAGAAAAACAAGAACAAGACATGATCCCTTTTTATCATGTCAACAAAGAAACAAAAGCCATTTAGAGCATGTGCATCAAAGGAGTTTAATGAGTGCTTATGTATAATAGTTTGTTTTTTGGTTGATTAAATAAAAAAGAAAGATGTATTTATGCTCAAAATACTAAGCATCGCTGCTTAATTAAGGGTTTTCGCAACCCTTTTAACGACGACACGTGGCAGGCGGTGTTTGGTCGGTAATTAAAAAAAAATATTTTCTACCAATCTGAGAAAAATTCAGTTGAAAGCTTCTTCTTCTACGTCTCTCTCAGATTTCAATTCCCAACACTAGCGAAGCTTCAGTTCCAATTCGTCGGGAAACAGTGGAAGCAACAAGACGACTAAGAAGAAGATGATCCGACCAATCAGAAAACCCTAGGCGTCGCGTGGGCCACCGCTTCTCTACCTTCTTCTCGCTCTTCTTTTCGATCTTCTCTGTTCTCCGATTTCGGAGGTTCTTCTCTTTTTCTATCGATTATTAGGATTTATTGTGGTGTTTTTGATTGATTTTTGAAATTTCGCTATCAAAATGTTTAATATGAGAACGATTTAAAATTGGATTTTTTGGGTTCATCATCATTCATCACTGTTTGTTCCCTTTGTTCTCATATACCAGAGGTTTTACGAGGATGATATATATTTGTTTTGTTATTTTTCTGTGTAATGTGTCTTCTCCTTGTAAATTTGTGGCGTTTGTGTTTTTATGTTATTGTTGTAGTTACATGGAGAATCGGAAACTACAGAACCAATATGAAGCCGAGGCTTCAACCATATCCAAATTTATTTTCCTCCAACTATAGTTTTGTGAAAGCATTTGCAGAACTGAACCAAGTTTTGGTATTGTCGTGATTACCACTTTGAGTTGGATTAAGTCTCTTCAAGCACATAATTATCAAACTTATGATATTAACTTGTCTATTTGAAATCATGTTGAATTAAACACCCCATTTTAGTGTCTTTTAATGGAGGACAAATTTTTTAAAAACATTTAAGAGTGCTCGTGTATTTTGTTTTATGCAAATACAAACAAATACTAATAAAAAATTCTTAAGCATCAAATATTTAAGATCTTTTGATATACATTATATTATAAAATAACTCAAATTACAAACTTTATACATTATATTATAAAATAATCATTGTTTATAATGGAACAAGAGTCTCTCTTAATTAATTAATTAACGGTAAGTTTACCAACCATACCAGCACCTTGATGTGGTGCACAAAAGAAACCATAAGTACCAGGAACAGTCAAAGTAACCTCGTACTTGTCTCCTGCACCGTTAAGTAGCTCTTGGTCGTCCATAGAGATCTTGCTCTGTTCCACACCACTCGGTATCTCGTCTTCGTCGAACACAACGTTGTGTGGGAACCCTGCGTTGTTCTTGAACACTATCTTCTCTCCTTTCGCCACCGTGAATTCGCTCGGCACGAATACTAGACCACCGTCGTCGGATCCTAGAAGAACCTCCATGGCCATTGCGTTTCCGCCTAAAACTATGGAAGCTGCGGTTGCTACGGCTATGACCCCAAAGTCTTTGAGAGAGGATTTCACGGCGAGCTTGGGAGGAGATGTTGCGGTGGTGGTGGTGGTGAAAACCCTCATGGGTTTTGAGATCACGGCGAGTTTTAGGCCGGTGAAAGAAGGGATTGCGACGGTGGATGATGTTACTAAGGCCATTTTAATTATTTTAGATAACAAATGAAAAATATATGAGATTTGATAAGATTTATATAGAAAAAAAACTTTGGATGTTATATTTCAAAACGGTTTTGTGAGTTTTTTTGTGGTTAGAGAATAAAAGAGTTATCTACATGGGATTGTGGTGATTGGTTGTTTTAGATGTTTTGGTAGATGACGTGGCATTTATTATTATACTTCACAAGGAGGATAAGCTTAGGAGACTTTGAACATTCCAAGTTTTCATTAGTAGACTTCAAGAACCAAAAATGAATTTGAAGTTGTCCTGTGGCTATGAAGTTTTAGACTTTGCAGAGAGACAAAGAGGCATTTTTAGATTCAGACCAATGTTTTCAGATCTGATTCGGACCGTAAAAAAATAGCAATGTCGAAAAAAATCGGAATTTTCAAACTAACCTTTAGATTAGCTAAAGCCAGAGTCATGGTCTCCAATTGGAAGCCTTGACTTGAGTCAGTGGCTCTGGCTCTATTGAGTGTTTGGTTTCATCAACCTTCTTACAGACAAGAACCTGATCTGTGTTATGTCCAAGGCTGTCATAATTCAAATCAGGATAGTTTCTATGGTTCAATGAATGCAACCAAAGAGCTACAGATCCATATTTTCGCTCCGCAGAACCAATATGAGAATAGATGTGTTTCAATTTGAAAGCTTCGGCTTCTTCCTTGTAAGCTTTCATCGACACTTCCTCGTGACTATCTTCAAACTCTTTGTTATAAGACGTGAAGAAGCACTCGTCGAGGTATAGTCCAACTTCCGGCGCCATTGGCACAGTTATATCCACATCTCTGGTTACATAAATTTCCCAAAATTTAGGATCAAAAACAGAAAGATAAGTAAAGACATTGTAAGCTTCAAACCGCGAAAGCTTACTTGCTGAAAGCGGTTTGTATAAGCGATTCAGGAGCAGAGTTCCTCATGATAGCAACAGCAAGACCCATCATCTTCCGAATCTGATGAAGCATGAAGCTTTTTCCTATGACTTCACACTTGATGAAGTCAATGCCGTCAAGAGTAATGACTGTATTCGCGGTGAAAGAGATGATGTAACGGTAAGCAGCCGGGTCATCGGCTTTCATTCTCGTAGTGAAGTTGTGGAAATTAAACGAACCGACGTAATAGCTTAGTATTCTATTGAACCTTTCCTTCTCCTTCTCGCCGTAACAAAATCTACTCTTTGTGGAATATATCTTCAATTCACAAACATCTTCTTGTAACTTAGCTACTTCAAGTGAAAGAGAAGTTAAAGTTTCACTCTTTACATCGATGCTCAATGCAGTGAAGGTGTTCGACGAAATGTCTGAACCAAAGCTTGTGTCTTTACGATTGTTTAAAACATGAGGGATCTTACGACCTCTCTCTGAGCATTCTAAACACTTAACATACACTTCTCCTGATCTTAAACTAGCCATTACTGCTTCTCTATCACGATGCGAGATTGGATCAAGAGCAAACACTGGTAAGAGATACACATACCTTCTCCTATCGCAGAACTTTTTGGAGCTAAACAACGTCGTAACGCGCTTGTACCCAAACACTCTGATCTGTGCAGGAAGATTTGCGTTGAGACGATCAACGAGACCAAGAGGATCGATGAAGAATAGACCAGAGACAACTTGTCCAACGGCGCTTACTCCTTTGTCTGTCCTCGCGGATCGCGCGAAATCGTACTGTTTGGGTTTGCATCGATCTGATTCCGACACGGCTCCGGCTTGGAACAGAGCTTCTTCGAGCTCGCCTTCTATGGTTTTCGCGCCTGGGTTCTTCTGCATCCCTTGGTATCCCACGCCGCAGAACGCGAATATAATCGCGATTTTTCTGCGTGTGCAACTCGCGATTCGAGGATCCGTTGCGTCTCCGTCGCGGATCGAGTCTGTTTCATAGTCGGATTTTGTGGTGGTTGACATTTTTTTGAGCTTGTTCTTGTCTGATTTCTCGATCAGTAACCTCGTATCAGTTGCAATGTCGTGATTTTTCAAGATCATGTGCCTACTACTACTACTACATCGCACGCTTCCTCTACGACGCCGTTTTATTCTTGGGCTTCTTTAATGGGCCTTTTAGTCATATGTGGGCTTTATCCTCTTCAATTTCTCTGGTACGTGTATATGCAAAATCATAGCTACTCATGTATGATGATGCATTTGTGCACGAAAATTTTGAGAGTGCTAAAAAGACCGTATAATGTAATTTTACATATAATCATATATCATATTGTAATTGCCGAATATGATAGTATTTTTAATTTATTTTTGAGCTTATTCTAAATTTCTAATCATATATAAAAATATTGATAGAAGCGGCAAATCGTGTATATAAACCTTTTTATATAAGAAGGTGAAGAAGAAAGAGGCATAGAAGATAAGATTTAGAACATGCAAACAGCGTTTACACGTCACGCGCGTTCTCACATTTTCGCGTTTATTTCCGTCCCAACAATCCGTTTCCGCCTCCGTATAAATACCTCACGCAAATCATCTTCTCTTTCTTCTCCTCCTAATCTCTTAACCGGAAATTTCTCCAATCGAACCAAACCCGGTTATCGCTGTTTCTCTTCTTCGTCTTCTTCGCGTTCGAGCGTTGCGATCATGGGATCTACTTCGATGTTAGGCGATCGTTTACAGTATCCTACGGCACGGCGTGACGATTCCGTCGTCGATGATTATCACGGCGTCAAAATCGCAGATCCGTATCGTTGGTAATGAGCTTGTTTTCAGCTAACAAATCTCTCTCGTTCGTTTGGGTTTCTAGATCCATGGAAGTGAATGTTTAGTGTGAGAGGAGCTTATTATGTCTTATTGGATTTGACTTTAGAGATTGACTTTTTGTATTTCGTGTGATTTGTTCATTTTTCGCTATGATTCGTATCGTTTTTGAGATATTTTCGTTGATTTTGTTGTTTCTGGATTGGTTTTTGTTAGGTTAGAGGATCCTGATGCTGAAGAAGTGAAGCAATTTGTTCAGGACCAAGTGAAATTGACAGATTCTGTGCTTGAGAAATGCGAAACGAAGGAGAAGCTTCGTCAGAATATAACAACGCTTATTGATCATCCTCGCTACGATTCGCCGTTTAGGCGAGGGAACAAGTACTTTTACTTCCATAACACTGGTCTACAGGCACAGAGTGTGATGTATATGCAGGTGATTTTTGTTGAGACATAAGCATCTTTAGTTCTGGTCTAGCTTTATTTTTTTATCATTGACTTTTGGTTGGTGTCGAGGTTCAGGATGATTTGGATGCTGAGCCAGAAGTTTTGCTTGATCCCAACACTCTTAGTGATGATGGAACAGTGGCTTTAAACACATTTGCTGTCAGTGAGGATGCTAAGTACTTGGCTTATGGTCTTAGCTCAAGTGGTAGCGACTGGGTGACGATTAAGCTGATGAAGGTTGAGGACAAGAAAGTTGAGACAGACACTTTATCATGGGTATGGTGAATTGGAGATTAAGCTAATACTGATTTGTGGGGTTGGTCAATAACATGAATTCTAACATATTGTTGATCCTCTTGTGGAACAGGTTAAGTTTACCGGGATCACATGGACTCACGACAACAAAGGATTTTTCTACGGTCGCTACCCAGCTCCCAAGTAAGTCGTAGAAACTACTTGTTATTTGGGTTTGTAAGCATACAAGATGTGAGTAATTTCTTTGAAAGCTTGAATTCTCTTCCATTTTGATCATGGCTTCTTTTGTAGGGAGGGAGAGGATATTGATGCTGGTACTGAGACTAATTCTAACCTTTACCATGAGATGTATTATCATTTCCTTGGAACGGATCAATCTGAAGATATCTTATGCTATAGAGATCATGAGAATCCCAAGTATATGTTTGGAGCTGAAGTCACTGACGATGGGAAGGTAACACAAACTGATCTTATCTCGGGTTTTACTTTGGTTAAACTCCAGTTTTTTTTTCCATAACTACTGTCAGTCTGTCACAACACCATATTGATCTTTTTCCTGTATAAAAATGATGATCGTGGCTTTGAGTTGTGTTATTTAATGTTATAGATCTTTGATTCTTTATCTGGAACTTCAGTTCTTAATTTGGGTTCTGATTTTTAAGGATCATGTTGTTTATTCATGCAGTACCTAGTCATGAGCATTGGAGAGGGTTGTGACCCTGTTAACAAACTATACTACTACGATCTCTCTTCACTTTCAGGAGGTCTTGAGAGTTTTAGAGGAAGCACCAGTTTTCTTCCATTCATTAAGCTTGTTGATACATTTGACGCGCAATATAGTGTTATCTCAAATGATGAGACTCTGTTTACTTTCTTGACAAACAAAGATGCCCCAAAGTACAAGTTAGTCCGGGTCGATCTAAAGGAACCAAACAGTTGGACCGATGTTGTTGCAGAACACGAGAAGGATGTCCTAGCATCAGCTTGTGCAGTCAATGGAAAGCAACTGGTCGCGTGCTACATGAGCGATGTAAAACACATTCTGCAAATTAGGGACTTGAAATCTGGTTCCTTGCTTCACCAGTTACCCTTAGATATTGGTTCAGTATCTGATGTTTCTGCTCGGCGCGAGGACTCCACTTTTTTCTTTAGCTTTACTAGCTTTCTCACTCCTGGTTTGATATACAAGTGTGACTTAGCCGGTGAATCTCCAGAAGTTACGATTTTTCGGGAAGTCACAGTACCCGGATTTGACAGGGAAGCATTTAACGCCACTCAAGTAATAAACTCTTCTGTTTCATCTTCTCATGTTTCTGCTTTTGTGTATGTTGAAGTTGAATTTGCTCCTATTTATAGGTGTTCTACCCTAGCAAGGACGGAACAAAGATACCAATGTTTATTGTGGCAAAAAAGGATATCAAGCTAGATGGATCTCACCCATGTTTGCTATATGCATATGGTGGTTTTAACATAAGCATAACACCGTCTTTCAGTGCAAGCCGCATTGTACTTAGCAAACATCTCGGTGTTGTTTTCTGCTTTGCAAACATTCGTGGTGGCGGGGAGTATGGTGAGGAATGGCACAAGGGGGGCTCACTTGCCAAAAAACAGAACTGCTTCGATGATTTCATTTCTGGGGCAGAGTATCTCGTCTCAACTGGTTATACACAACCAAGCAAGCTATGTATCGAAGGTGGCAGCAATGGTGGACTCCTTGTTGGGGCTTGCATAAATCAGGCAAGTCTTTGTATATATAAAGATAATATTGTGCAATATTCATTGAATTTAGTTGCCTCACTTATTCATAATTTTTTAAAAAAACTGTGCAGAGACCCGACCTTTTTGGTTGTGCTTTGGCTCACGTGGGAGTCATGGATATGTTAAGGTTTCACAAATTCACCATAGGTGAGTAGAGTTTTCTCCACTCTCTTTACGTTCCTTTAATGTATTTATTACTCATGAGAATGTTGTGCATGCATAGGCCATGCTTGGACTTCTGATTATGGTTGCTCTGAGAATGAAGAGGAGTTTCATTGGCTGATAAAGTAAAGTCTTTAATTCAATGATATAATGTTGATTTTGTTACCCAATGCTGAGACAAGCTTACAATTTGGGCCTGAATTTGAATAGGTACTCGCCTCTGCACAATGTGAAGAGACCATGGGAGCAACGAACCGATAGTTTAGGTCAGTACCCATCAACGATGTTACTTACAGCTGATCACGATGACAGAGTTGTGCCACTTCACTCTTTGAAGTTGCTTGCGGTATATTTCCACACTTCTTTTTCTTGCTAATCTAATTTTGACTCTTATCTTCAAAAGCTTGTGCATATTGTTAAACTCGTATACAATATGCAGACATTGCAGCATGTGCTGTGTACGAGCTTAGAGAATAGTCCGCAGACAAACCCAATAATAGGTCGTATCGAAGTTAAGGCTGGACATGGAGCTGGTCGCCCAACCCAAAAGATGGTAACGACAAAGACGATACGTTGCTTAGGCTTTATCTTATATATATAACATACATTGTTCCATGGCTGAATGATATTGCTATACTTAAAACAGATTGATGAAGCGGCTGATAGGTATGCGTTCATGGCAAAGATGGTGAATGCTTCATGGACCGAGTAAAAAACATTCCTTACCTATAAAGCACCATAGATCTGTCCGAAAAAGGACTTTGTATGAGTTACTTATAGACACTTCATCATTTTCATTCATTCACGCTTTACGATTCAGTTCATTGATACCCAAAATTATGATCTTTGGAGTTGGTAATGATTATTGAGTACATCTAAGAGTCGAAAGTATTATTTATAGCTGTTTATTACAAGCAAAACATCAAGAGTTTACATATGTAATATTTGTTGCGCCTTTGCGATATTATTACAGCCGTTGTTGTTGTTATGGACATAAATGTGTCAAAGCGAAGAAGATAAACCGCGAATATCAACATAACCAGATAACACGGTTTTGTTCCTCTCCTTCACTTTTGTCTGATATATAACCCTGTGAACACATCAAAGCTAAGTTCAGGTTTTGCTGATAACAGTCTCGATGGATACAAAGGGAGACAAAGGGAAAATTGTGAACCTCAAGCCTTGAAGCCACATCTCGGTTATTAGAGTTTCACCAGGAAAAACAGTCGCGAGGAATCGTCCAGATATAGCTTTGACAGCAGTTGGGTCACCCTTGGAAACACACTTGATGATCGCCTTGATTGCAAACCCAAGTGTGCAAAGTCCATGCAATATCGGGCGTGGGAATCTATACCATAAGTCAATGAAACAAGTATCGAAACAAGATCTGAAGGCAGAGGATAGTAGAGAAGTATGATTGATTTACTAACCCGGCAAGTTTTGCAACTTCAGGATCTGAATGCAGAGGATTGTAGTCACCAGAGAGCCTATAAAGCAAAGCCTGCCACAAAATATAAACTAAAGGGTCAGAAAAATGTAAATCAGTTGGCTTCAAAGGAAAAAGAAACAGTTTCAAAGAAGAAATCAATGTACACTGCAGGAATATCGAAACAAGTTTGTACATCATAGACATGCCTGTGATTGTTGTGTGCGCTCTTCGCAAATAACAGAAGGTTTTGTTTGAGGGATTTTTACTGCTACTCCCTGGTTACTTGGATAATTTTTGTAAGAAAATGGTTGAGATGAATTTGAGAAACCACCAGCTCCTCGTAAAAACGCAGTCGTCCTAAGGACCAAGTCCCAATATTTAATTCACAGGTTTAAAATAAAAGTCTAAAATTCCCAGATTTAAGTACTAACATAGACATTTTTACCTATTCATGCATAACAGTTCCCCTGAACTTTGCTCGTAACTTCTGGTTTCTATTTCAAGGATAGCAGATTTACCTAAAAGATTGTCATGAGATAAAAAGATCATATCTAAAATGCCATATATCTACCATCTCCATAGCACATAAATACCATATTAATCCACTTCTTCTTAAGCTAGAGCTAAAGTAAAGGTGTCTACAAAACAAAACCTTAATCCACTTCCAATTACCTTTATCCTGCAATCCAGCTAGGCTAACTTTGTTAATTAACTGCGTTAAGACAAACAACATTCATTCAGAAAAAACGAAACAAAAAAACCAGTACAGCAACAGAAGAAGAAGCCAATCAGAAAGTTGAAGAATCTCTAATTTATCACAAACACAAAACTACGCAAGTTACAGGGTAGAGAGATCATATTTTACTATCGAAATCATGAACATAGGGGAAGAGTCACATAATATATTCCGACAAGACATGTACATTAAAGAGGTAATTATATATACTTACAGAAGCCTTGGAAGGTAATGGCCTGTATACTTCTATGTACTGCTGTCCATGCAACAAGAGACTTGGATCATATCTAAACAGAGATCATAATATTGGTTTGATTCTATTTTCTTTCCCACCACATCTTCTAAATAAGACCTCAATATATGCAACAACATAATACTAATACTTACTTAAAACCTGGGAAATCCAGTCCTTTAACCAGATATCCAGGCGAAAACAGTGAAGCGAAAGTCGGTAACACCTAAAAAAATCCAAAGTAAAATAAACAAAGGTTTGCTCAATAGAGACAACACATCAAAATTAGAGACCAAGATCAATGATTAACATGCCTGGACACAATCCTGTCCATTCTCGTGATATACATATTTGAGCTCATCTAAATCAACAGCATCTTTGCCACAAGCTCCTATTCCCAAAGCATATATTGCTACATCTCTATGTAAAACACACAAGTAGAATCAACTTCTTCACATTGCCAAATATGCAATTTCATTATGATATCTCTAGAGATACTATCGTTTTCTTCATCGTACAAACCCAAACACGAAGATGACAAAACAAAATCCATTCACAAAACAGAACACGAGATGCGAACCTTTCGTTGTATGTGTATCGCGTCTAAGAAGGAAAACGACAACAAAATCGCGATCAGATATGGATTTGATTACAGAGAAATTTGAATTTCGCGATCAGATCCAAAAACAAACCTGAGGAAGCTTGTGAGCAAGGAGAAGATCAGGATCGAACACAGAATCGCTAGCCGCCATTTTTAGCTTCTCGTGTGCTTTGCTGATTTTTTTTCTTTTTTTCCCCTCTTTATGTGTTTAGTGTTTTTAGCTATATAATAAAATACTGTTAATATAAACGATTAATCATTGTCGTTAATCTTGTGTAAGTAGTTTAATTACAATTTGCACTAGCTAGTTGCTTAGTTTAAGCCTTTAACCAACAAATTTGATCTTAAACTCGTATTGTTTTAAAAAACTGAAAATTCATGTTTATATGAATAATGTTTAGTACAATGAAACCAAATAGTTATACCAAATAAAGTTTCACAAACATAGTTTAAAAAGGTAAAAAGAAGAAAGAATAAAGACATCAAGCTAAGATCATTACATTAGCAAATTGAAGAATGAATACTACAAGAAGTGGCTCACCATTGTCTCTCCATCTCTCTCTATCTGAATCTGACTGTAGTAGTTCAAAGCAGCGGTCTGGTGTGTCGACCACCAGCCTTACCGCAGAGAAGAGCGTTCTTCGGGATCGGGTATTCGTCTCTGAGAGAAGTCGAGGTTGTGTAGACACGTAAATATAACTGTTGTCCTAAGTATTGCCTTGCCCAAAACTCTGATCTTAGGTTCCACATCCCTACGTTGTCCAGCGCTATGTATATCGCAGTCCACGAGCTCGGATATACCTGTAGATACATATATTAGTCTTACTTTTCACATTTTGTCGAAAAAACATGCTTATAGATTATAGCTTTTTACTGTGGTTACCTGAACGGTGCAGCGAGCCACTGCATCGCGTAGATTGTACTCGTTTCTACTTTCAGGACTCCATTGCCCACCGTTCATTCTGTATCACAAAGACCGGTTTAGTTCAATTTGCTTATATAGGAACAAGAAAATATTCGAATGTTAAAGAGCATTTACCCGACAACCCAGAAAGAGTAACCATCAAGATGCCAGCTCTGGACAATATCCTCGGAGTTTTCGAAGATAATCTCCGCAAAGGATTTGTAATCAACTTGCATAACAGACGTGTCGAGGTATATTCCTCCACCGTTGGGTTGGCTCTGTACGCTTCCGGCCCTGTAAACACCGTCGATCTTGAAGTAGTCCGCGAGTTTCAATGGGGTGTCTGCTGGGTTAAACGATACACCGTTCACAGCGTACCGTTGCTTCCCGTTCACCTGACCAGCAGAGCTAGCGAGTTTGATCGTTTTCGTCGTGTTGATCATACCGTAGTGGTATGATCCTTGTGGGTTCGGCCTCGGTCCACTAGCTGTAAGGTTAGTCCTGCAAAGACACAAACACAACAAAACCAGATAACAACCAAGAATCAGATTTCTACTACAAAGAACTAAGCAAAACCAGCCAAATCTAACTATGTCATTTCACATCAAGCTTCTTCTCAGACTCATCTACTTAGGCACAAGAAAGATAACCTGATGGCTCGAGCCTGGTTCAAAGACCAGTCAATCTCTATGGTGGGTCCACCTGGTATAGGTCCAGAAACACCACCAGCAGAGTTACTGTAACGGAGAACACCCGTGGTAGTAAGGACAGAATCAGTAAACCGAGAAGAGACCACGACGTAATAGTCCTTCGCAGGCTGGTCGGCGGTCACGAGGACAGAGTAAGACTGGCCAACGTGTACATCGAGAGAAGAGAAAGTAGTCTGGAGAGTGTGTGTCCCTTCCACTTCAACAACCTTCATCTTATGGTTTTGAATCCTGAAGTTGAGAGAGTCTTGTAACCCTACATTAGATATTCTCAGCCTATATGTCTTACCTGATAAGAAAGAAAGAAGAAGAGATCAAGATCATAAGCTAATCTGTAGTAATCAACCTCTAATAAGCAATGCTTTAGCTCTATAGCTATAAGAAGAAGCCAAGCAAGAGCTCAAGATCATAAGCTAATCAATAGTGAAATCTCAATGCCTTAGCCAAAACAATCAAAAATCAAGAAGAGAAAGAGGGTTTAAAACCTTGTTCAACATTGAGAGTAGCACCACTTCCTCTGCCATTAATGAGTATACCATCAGGTAAAGGAAGCTTCTTACCATTATCGAGCTGTGCTTTAAGATCCTATAAAACCATGCAATTCTCAACAATAGCACTAAATAAAGTTTTTCTTACAAAAATACCACACATTTCGAGAGTTACAAATACCATTAAAAAAATTCTCAAAAATATCACAAATCTTAAATTAGTCTAAAATTTTCTAAACTATATTCTACCCTTCAAATTACACCGTAAACATTATATAACGAACCCAAATGAAAAAATTAAAATTCATTTTTTGTATTTTTGGTAATTTTGTAAAGTACTATTTTTAGTGCTATTTTTATATAAAAAACATTTTAATGGTATTTTTGTAAACTATTATTTTTAATGGTATTTTTTATACAAAAAACATTTTAATGATATTTTGGTTTTATTGAAAAAAATTTTATAATGGTATTCTCAAAAATCAAAATGATAACTTATTTTTTTATGGTATTTTAAAGAATTTCACTACAAAACCAAAGCATTAAAATCAAACCAATCACTAAATCAACCGCATCGTTATGGATTTCTAATTTTCTAAACCTATATTTGCGATTACCGTGTGATTTGACTTGTACCAGTCGCCGATAAGTACGGTGAAATCTCCGTCGGGATCTGGGAACGGGACGGGGATCCTAGGGCGGCTTAGAATACGGATTCCGCCGAATCCACCGGCGGATTTGTGGAAAGAGAGAGAAGGGAAGTAGTAGAAACTTCCGATCTGATCTTTAACCTGAAGAATGTAAGTGTAGTTTTTCCCCGGCGGTATTGGGCATGTTGTTCCGTATACTCCGTCGACGAAAGAGTTTCTCCGGTGTTGTATCCCGTTCCTGCATTTATTCAGTCCCCGTAGTTTTTGAAATATTAGTGTTTTGCCCCAAAAGTATTAGATATTACCATTTTGCCCAAATAGAGGACGCAAATAATAATTTTGGTAAATATAAATTATTTTAGGATGTGTTGTGTAAACATAAGATTTGAGCAAAATAAAATCATCACGTATGTTTTTCACGCACGTTTTAATTTTTTTACGTCACTACTACTATAAAATAAATAAATAAATGATTTAATACTATTCACGAGGAAATGAAAATTAACTACTACGCCTAACCACTACTGTCAAACAAACACAATTCAATACTAAAAAAAGTGTTAGAGATTTGTAATTAATTTTATATTTCTAATAAAAAATAAAGTAAAAGAATATTATTATTTACCATGAAAGGAGGAAAGGTTCATCGAGGTTATTGTAAACGTTAATAATGAGATTATCGTTAGTAACGGAGTCAATGTCCGGTCCCGGAAACTTCCCGTTGATCAAAATACCCTAAACCGGAAAAATACAAGATCCATAAAACATTTATAAACCGGATCTATAAGTTAAACCGGAAATATTACAAGCAACACAACACTTGTCTTGGTTTAGTTTTTTACCTGTTGACGAACACCGAGTGGGTAGATATCGCCGTATGTTACGTTCCAATTGAAGAATTTGTACGGATTTTCCGCCGTCACGGCTAAGAGAAGCGATAAGCTTATGAATAATGCGGCGGAGAGTGAGGCATTAGCCGCCATATTTGTGAAAATCCGGGGAATGAAAGTGGTATTTTTGACGTTTAGAGTAATGGGGAGAAGAGAGACTAATGGTTTTTAAAGGAGATTATATATAGTAGTAGAGAGAGGAAAGAAACAAAAGAATCTAAAATGTTTTTAGATTCTGCTATATTTTTTATGAATCTAAACAAAATATAGAGTATAATTTAGGTAGGATAGTGCATATATAAGTATATATTACTCGTTGTATATATATAAATATAAATATATAATCTAAGATTTTATATAAATAAATATAATTATCGTTAAAAATATATATCGAAATATAATTATCGTTATAGGATATATATATCGAAATATAATCATCGTTATAGGATATATATATCGAAATATAATTATCGTTATAGGATATATCGAAATCTAAAGGGTCAATAAATAAAAAAGACCAAAGTCAGTGTCGGTGGCTGGACCCACAAGCGACTTTATGTTACTTTGATATATGTTGTATATGTCTCACATAAGCAACTTAACCAGCCATATTTACATGTTTTGTGCCCCAAAACAATTATTAAAGTAGATAAAGGAAAGTTTCAGAAAATGATTAGTACTGTATTAAACTTTCGGTGTGACCTTGGGTGATTGATTAGATTAACAATTTTTTTTTTTTTTACTTTGACTTATTTAGTAAAATGTTTCATGTTTCTTCTTCCAATGAAAAAAAATCCCTTGTGCAATAATTTTTACAAATTAAATAGGTCAACAAATAGCTTAAAAGAATCTTAAAAGTGTGACAAAAACATAAAACTTGGAAACGAAGAAAACACACACAAGAAATCGAAATAAAAGTAAGCCACCAAATTAAGTAATGTACGTGCCTTTATTCGAATATAGAGAAACCTTTTTAAAATTGCTTGAACATGAAAGATGTTAAATTTGTTTTGAAAGCTCAATATTTTAACGTAATTTGCTTTTTATCTATACTATTAAAAGAGAAGACAAAACGCTTACGTGTCGCGACGTGGGAGCTTTTAGGATATTTTTTATTTTTTTGCGTTTTAGTCCTTATATTTTTGAATAATTTTTGTTCGGCGAATTCTATAAATTATATTTCAGACCAACGAATTCAGACCCACATATAAAAATTTTAAGAATTAAATTTCTCCCACATTGAAAACAATAAGAAACAAAATAAGAAATCTTCAAATATAAATAAGACTTTCTCACATACAAAATCATTAAAGTGGGACTTCGTCAAATGGGTCTGCGAATTTCGGTAAATGGATTGCGTCTTCATTTAACGGAGTATGCATAATGCGGGTCTTTTTTTTAAATAAGCTTGCAAAGTTTGATTAGTTATTTCGGCTTTCGATAATGGTCTTTCATAGATGCATGCCTCATAAATTGCCAACGGGTATCGGAAATTTTGATTAGTGAATTGAAGTCTGGACATTCAGTTTTTAGGTCAGGTTCATCCGAGTTCGGATTGTTCGGGTTAAATGATATAGAATCCGTTCGGATTATTTACAAATACAATTCTGTTTGGTTCGAATCTATTTGAGTTCATGTCGAGTTTCATATATTTAACAAAATCTAACATGGAACCAAATATTATTCGGTTCGGAATTTTTGATTTTTTGGTTCGAATTTTCAGATTTTAGATAATTTTGGTAAGAACTTCCGATCTTAATTCGGGTAATATGGGTTCGGTTCGGGTTTTTGTTCGACTTATTCATATAATCCACAAAAAATAGAAATAGTCTACTAAAATCCAATTTACTTTATCCAAACTATATACATAAGTATATCTTCGGGTATATTCGAATACAATTCGGGCCTCAGGTCGGTTCGGGTTAGAACGGAAATCCGAGTTAGAAAATATTAAAACCCGATAGGATAATATGAGAACCGAAATCGGAACAAACCGCATTTTTCATGTCGATTCGGTTTCGGATTTCGGATCTCGGGTTACATGTTCAACCATAAATTGATCAATTCATGGTCTTCAATAATATAAATTAATATTATTTATGAATATCCTGTCCCGCGCCTTGCGCGGGTACTTACCTAGTTTGGTTATTAATCAAAAAATGAAAATTGGGCTTTAATTGGGCCTATTCCTTTTATTCGATTCATTAATAATCGTTTTGGGCTTTAATTGGTCTTAAGCCTTTCGTAGTGTCACGTGCGAGTCGCATGCTTTGAATAGAAGAAAATCTCTCTCTCTCTTTCTCCTCTCAGGTGCGAGAAATCGAAGATCAAAGGTGAAATCTAGGGTTTGTAGAGAGAGAGAGAAATGGGAGGAGATATGACTTATAAGGGAGTCACCGTACACGCACCTAAGACGTGGCACACCGTCACCGGAAAAGGCTTGTGCGCCGTCATGTGGTAACCATTTCTCTCTCTCTCTATGTCGCGTTTCGTCGCCTTTGGTTTCGACTTTTTTGTGGTCTATCTCTGTGTTTAGAATCTCGAATTTCAAGGATAGATCTCTCTATATGATTGGTTTTATGTGTTAATTGATCATACGATGAAGCTAATTACATCTTAGAATCTGATTTTTGAGATTCGTTTCTGTTTTTTCGGGGTTTTTTTTGTGAAATAGATTAGTTAAATTAGTGTTAGAAACAATCATGTAGATACTTATTTGAGATTTGATTATGTTTGATGAGAGTAGAAGCAAAATCATTTGGTTTGATTTTACTTAGCCTTGACATCTTTGACTCAGTTTTGTGTGTGTCTGTTTTTCAGGTTTTGGATTTTGTACAGAGCAAAGAAAGATGGTCCTGTAGTCATGGTTCGACTTTACTTCACTTTTTTTGTAAAGTTTATTTGAATTTTGTTTTCATTTATACACTCTTTTAACGGTGGTTGAATGTTGGATCTTTTTTAATTTTGCAACTTTTAGGGGTGGAGGCATCCATGGGATGGTCATGGTGATCACGGTCACGGAGATCATCACTAGGTAATAATAAGTTATTAAGCACGTTTAAATTTTTGTAATACAATAGTTTGCTTATTAATACACATATTATTGGCGATAATAGAACTTCTTAAGTAATACTTTGATGTTTCTGACTTCTGTTTGATTAGGAATATACTTAAGTTGTCACTTGCTAGCAAGAACTCTTTGACGTGGTACGTAGTTAGTTTCGAAGAAACTATAATATGAAACTTAAAACATACAAAGATGAAGTCTTAAGGATCTTTGATTTGGTTTATTTTCTCTATAATGAATCATTAAAACCCTCTTGGAAGTTTTAGTGTGTGAAAATTGAAAAGTTAATTAATAGTTTTCTTGCACATTTTCGTGAGTTTTTTCGGTCACATACATATGGTTAAATTAGAATTTAACCAAACAATTATTGTGGTGTGTTATTATACTCGGATTCACTTATATGAAACCTCGCTATAATATTGATATACATTGCTCATATGTTACTTTAGCCTAATATGGTTTTGGTTTTTGCTTCTAGATCTCAGTGAATCTTTGAAGATCATGGCGAAAAACCAAAGAACGTTGTCTCATTTTTTTTAATTTTCAGCTTTTGCATATGTCTGAATAAAGAGAATTGTGACGAAGACGTGAACATTGTTTTTGTACACAGCAAAACTTTGTAAGGCTTTCTGTTTGTGTATTAATTTGCTACTTGTCTTGCATTTCCCTGATAATGATGTTGTTTTGTTGTCTACAATTTATGAACAAAAGGAAAAGGAATAAATTAAGAAAAGGTGGTGTTGTGAGGAGTAATGTTGTGGTGTAAAATATAATTAAGATATTGATTAATAGTTTACTAGATGAGGACCATATTTTTAAATTTATATATTTTTAAATTTCTATATTTAAAATTATTTAGTAATTTTAGTGAAAATATATATAATAAAAATTCATAATTTGGAATATATTTATATAGTTTCTTATTTCATAGAGTACTTTAAATAAAATCTATACAGTGTACGGGTAACCGATAAATATGGGGTAATCCGATCCGTTTATAAGAAATATTTAAAAATTGTTTATTGGATTATATTTAATATAAATTTCAAAACTATACTTATGTATATATTAATATTATGAATATAATTTAGTTTTATCTTATAAATTATTTATGTTGTTTTTTGACTCGTTACAAATTAGCATTATACATAAATTGAATTCGATTTAATCTCATAACAATTATCATTTTTTTCAAATTCGCTTTGTGATTTTTGTAACGATCCTTTAGGAAAATTAAAATATGTATTTATTATTCTTTTCTTTGCTTATGTCTTAATTAGCTATATACAAATTTAAAAATAAATCAAGTTTAGATTGTTATAGATATTATTTCATTTGAATAATTCAAGTTCTTTTATTTCGATATGAAAATTGTTATCAAATTTTATTTTTTTTGCTAAAATTTTAATTGATTTTCATTTGAATTTTAAATCTTTTATTATCAAAGATATTTCACGAATATTATTGTTTTCAAATTTTGTCATATATAAATTTTGAAATTTTAAATCGTTTTTTTTTCTTTATTCGTTTTTGTAGAATATTTTTCGAATTAGAGGTAAAATTTGTGAAGATTAAAATTTGAATGCTTTTTGTTATCAAATTTTTGTTTTTACGAATATTTAAACTACATTATGAATTCATTTGGACCTTTGTAGTGGGCTTAAAATTGTAATCTACAAATAAAGTCAAAAACATAAGTTATATTAAAAACATGTAGTGGCATTGTGGGTTTTTTAAAAAATGTTTTCCATTTAATAGATAAGATGAATGTGACAAAAAGATTAATATAAAAATAGTTTTATATCTAAATGTTTAAACTTAATTTTGTCCTAGAAACTTTGCGTTGTTATTTACCAACAAACAATGTGTTATCTATACTATTAAAAGAGAAGACAAAACGCCTATGTGTCGCGACGTGATAGCTTTTAGGATATTTTTTATTTTTTTGCGTATTACTCCTTATATTTTTGAATAATTTTTGTTCGACGAATTTTATAAATTATATTTTAGATCCAACGAATTCATGCCCACATATAAAACTTTTAAGAATTAAATTTCATCCACATTGAAAACAATAAGAAACAAAATAAAAATCTTCTAATATAAATAAGACTTTATCATATACAAAATCATTAAAGCGGACCTTGCGGACCTTCGTCTAATGGGTCTGCGAATTTCGGTAAATGGATTAGGCCTTCATTTACCGGAGTATGTATAATGCAGGTCTTTTTCTTTGAATAAGCTTTCAACGTTTGATTAGTTATTTCGACTTTCGATAATGGTGTTTCATAAATGCATGCCTCATAAATTGCCAACGGGTATTGAGAACTTTGATTAGTGGATTGGAGCCTAGGCGTTTGGTTTTCAGGTCAAGCTCATTCGAGTTCGGGTTTTTTGGGTTAAAGGATATAAGATCCGTTCGGGTTATTTACAAATACAGTTATGTTCGGTTCGAATCTATTCGGGTTCATTTCAAGTTTCATATATTTAACAAAACCTAACATGGAACCAAATGTTACTTGGTTCGGGTTTTTTGATTTTTTGGTTCGAATTTTTAGGTTTTACATATTTTTGATAAGAACTTTTGGTCTTATTTCCGGTAATTCGGGTTCGGTTTATTCATATAACGCACAAAAAATTGAAATAGCCTACTAAAATCCAAATTACCTTATAAAAACTATATACATGTGTATATATTCGAGTTTATTCGAGTACAATTCGGGTTTCAGGTCGGTTCGGGTTAGAACGGAAACCCGAGTTAGAAAATATTAAAACCTGATAGGATAATACGAGAACCGAAACCGGACCAAACTGGATTTTTTAGGTCGATTCGGTTTTGGGTTTCGGATCTCGGGTTAAATGCTCAGCCCTAAATTGATCAACTCATGGTCTTCTATAATATAATTTAATTTTATTTATGAATATTATGTTCCGCGCCTTGCGCGGGTACTTACCTAGTTTTTATCGAAACAAAAAAAAAATGTTATCTGATGAAAACATAATACTTCAATTGATTAACACTTTCTTAAAAGTTAAAATTAACAATTATTAATCTGTTTTTATTAATTATTAGTTAGATGATAAGACAGAAGATTCTACGGAAGGAGTTTAATAAAAGTCAAAAACATAACGAGGCAAAAACACCCCCACTCGCACCAAGAGCGCGTTTAGCGCGTACCGTCAAAATTCGTGGGTTATAAACCACCAAAATCGCTTATTTTTACAAAAATCAAAAAAGTTTCGGACTCGGGGCGCGTTGGTTTTTGGTTGGGTTAAAAAAGCGAATACAACCCTCTTGGAATATTTGTTCGGCAAAAAACTATTAACATATAATTTATTTTCAATGGCCAAATATTTTGAAAATTTTATTTACGAATATCAGAATATGAAATGATTTGTATTTATGTGGTGATCGAATTACATAAGAAATTATTTAATTTATTTAGGATTTTGCTACCAAAACTATCTATACTACTAAAAGAGAATAAAAAACGCCTACGTGTCGCGGCGAGAGAACTTTTATGATATTTTTATTTTTTTGCATTTTAGTTTTTATACTTTGAACTAATTTTCTGTCCAATTTTAATATATTTTACTAATCTATCTATACTGTTAAAAAAATCCATATAAAATATATTTTATTTCTATCTAGCATCTACGTATTGTAAAAATCGACAATACACAATTTTAAATATATTTTAAACTCATTATTGGAATATAAATTTTACATAGGCCACCCTATCATCCACATACATATTTTTTGCGTTTAAGCCCTTATATTTTATTTATTTTTCGTTTGTACTCTTATATTTTTGAATAACTTTTTGTCTTCGATTTTATTTTATTTTTTATAGATAATTTCGGATATATTATTTAGTTTTTTGTTTATAGAAATATTGTTGAGTTTTTTGTTATCTTATCGATCAAATATTAATATTCTTTTGAGAAATTAATTTTAACAATTTTATTTCGTTTTGTGTCTCTAAATCTACGAAATATTTTTATCTCGTGTCTATTTTTTGGCGATATTTGCGTGTCTAACTTAATTACCTTCATGTAAAAAAATCATATTTTTTAAATAGATTATATTTTATTTTATACGATGATAAAAATATTTTATGAAATAATGTATGTTATAACGTTTTAAGTTCTTGTAATTATTTTCAGAAAATTCCAACGACTATCACATTCTTTAATATATTTGTATATTTTCATTGTGGTATTGGTATATATATATATATATGAATATGATGATATATATAAAGTTTGGATAATTTATCGTAAACATAGATTTATATTTATAGTTAAATAAGTATATATTTATATCTAAAATAAATTGTATTCGTAATACAACATTTATTTATTTTTTAAGATTAATTTAAAACATAAAATATTTTTTAAATTTTATATAAATCTAATTATATTATTAAAGATAATTTAGAACATAAAATAGCGCGGATTCGCACCTAGTTTACTGAAAACAACAAAGCTATCTACCTCATTAATAAATCAAAGTATTATTTTTTGTTGAGTGTAAATTAATCCTTAGATTGTTCAGTAAAAAAAATAACTAATGAACAAAAAACAAAACTTTAGTAGTGTGTATTGTTGTCATGTCATAACTCATAATGAAGTTCCAAAAATACACTTTCACGTTCTACCTATCGACCATACTTGTTGGAGAGTCCTCTGGCCCATAAGCTTTGCTCTTCCGACCATATAACCCTGTCCCCGAGCATCGAGCACCATCTTAGATTCAGAAGTGCTGCTGCGAGATGCTCCCGCGAGTTTCTGAACAGCTCTACTATCTTAGTTTCGGTTTCAGGGTCTTCACTCATGACGAAATATTCCTCGAGCTCTGTTTTCTTGTCCTGAAGACCCTCTTTGTCTTCGTCGTTGAGCATTCTTAGGCTCAAAACATTCAATGCTTCTATCGCTGTCGTGTGATACCCTTTCTCAACATAACAAGTGAACACAAAATGGCATGTGGTTGGATCTGGATTCACTTTCCTTTGGCGCATTTGCTCTACTATGTATTCAATGACATCAATCATTCCCTGCATACGAAAGTTGGTGTGTTTTATAAGTCGGTTTATTCAGTTCCATTATTCTTACAATGACTTATCTTTTACCTTCTCAAATGCTTTGCGTAAAATGGTGTTGTATGATAAGACGTCGAGATGTATCTCTTCCAATGCAGCTTGGTCCAAGAGATTGAGCGCCTCTTCGAAATTCTCATCATTCAACAAAATCTAATAGGAGACACAAAATGGTGTTGTATGAGCAGTGATAAGCAGCCAGATTCGGCTTGTGAGAATAAATTGTTCATGGAAATCGAATACTAGTATCAAGTTCTTGAAAACGTGATGGCAGTAAGATTTTAGACTGTAATATGTAAATACCTTCATCAGAGTGGTAAATGTAATTGCTTTTGGAGAAAACCCGTCACGGATCATCATAGAAACTAGAGCACAAGCTGATTGATAAGAGTGGATACTGCTGCAACAATCAATCATTATATTGTAGGTAGCAGCGTCTGCAGGGTAGCCATGTGCTTTCATACGTTTGAATATTTTGATCACCTTGTTAGTCTGCATGTCAATCAACAAATAACAATTAATCGTAGCGCTTGTGCAATGAAAACTTCCAAAAAGAGGTATTAGACGATGAAAACTTACTTCGTTTGCCTGAAGAAGTGACTGAAGCACTATGTTGTATGTAGACGTGTCTCGATACACATTCTCCGCCATTTGCAGGTGTTGGATCATCTCATTCACCATACCCTCTGCTCCGAGAGCTCTCAGCTTGAGAAAGTAAAAGTAAAAGGTAAACAATAAGTTCATTGTTTTTGAAGATAACAAACACACACACACACGTATGTAATAGAACTAACCACGTTCCGCCTTGAAATAAGACTGTGTTGAAACCCATTTCTCACCATGTCCATTTCTATAGCATTAATCCTTTTACAACACTGTACTTGAGACATCATGTTGCCTTCTTCATAGGGTGCATTCACATTACTAAAAACCGAAAAAAGCAGTTCAAACGTCCTCATATCTGGACGCAGTTTTAGCTGTTTCATTCTAGCCAAAACTCGGACAGCCCGCTCTGGTTGATCCTACAAAACATTAGTAAGAAACTGAGCCTCACAGTGACTTGCGTAAATTAGCAGAGCAAATTCATGTAATAAATATGGAACCATACAATACAACAACTAGTAATATAATACTTATAAAACATAACTAACCAAAGAGTCATACGCAGCAAGAAGGTTATTAAAAGGATATGCGTAGGAGCATTGAGAAACTTGATCCAGTAGATGCTCAGCTAAATCAACTTGAAAGGCTTTACTGCAATAGGCTGAAACCGTAGCAAGAGTTGAATCATATGGCTTCAGATTCTGCTGCTGCATTAGTTTCAACTGCATCGAGATTATATAGAAAAATCGTTGTTAAAAACGTGAGTTACATAAAGTTAGAAATTATCAAAGAGATGGCTTGTATAGTATACCAGTGTCATGCCATATTCATATCCTTCTGGAAATGCAACTGCTCTAATGAAACCATCAAATGTGTGGCTTGATGGTAGCAGCCCAATATTTTGCATCTATTAGTGTAGATAAGAAGCACGGAGATATGAGATTTTCGCCAAATAAAAAACAGCAAGACCGGAAACCCGACAAAAGACAAAAAGTCAGAGGGTAGCTATTTAAGAGAGTCTACAGCCCAACAAGAACGATAAAGAGCTTTCTTTACCGACTTTTCCAAAGAGGTTTTTTTCTCATAACACTACAGTATCACGTGCAGTGAGTAGCGAGTGGATAAAGACGATAAATGGGAAAGTAATAGGAGATACCTGCAACATTAGCTGCTCTGCTAGCTCAGCGTTCTTAGATTGTCCACATGCATGAATTACATCACTGAAAGACCACCTCAGGATCCTAGTTGCAGGGGTCTTATTGTAACCTTTCGGCAGATTCACTTTGGAAGACTCAATGCCATTGCTCTGTGCATCAGGGGATTTGCACTCCACAGTGTTATTTCCACGAGAAACCGTGTGATCAATTACTCCAAAAACAACTTTCTCTGATCCCGTTTGACCACTTGACGCCGGTATAGGAATATCCAGTCTTGTAGAGTGCAATTTTCCTCTGTTGAGTTCAACGAAGAGCTCTCCTCTTGAAAATAGAGCTACCATGTGTTGTAACAATTCATATGCTGATTTCAAATCCCCCAACCTCGTAAACGACCATATGAATTTTCTGAGAGAGAGTATATTCAGACTATAGTGGTTGACATAGTGTTTCAATATTTCATTAACAGACGATAGATTGCGCTGAAAAACTGCAAGCTGAAAATAACTTAAATCAGATAACAAAGAAAAGTCAAGACACTCAAGTAAAGATATGTCTTAAACTAACCTTGAGAAGTGACGCATATGTTATTTCATTTTTCCCCACTCTCCGTTGATCCATCAATTCCAAACATTTACTAACATAATTCCCATTTCTTGTTCTTGCACATGCTCCAAGAAAATAGTTATACACAGGTAAAAGAGGAGAGATACTATCATTGTCTCCAAGAGCATAAATAAACTCCGATGCCTATACAATTTAGCCAGAGAAATAATGTGAGTTGTTACTTTATCACATACGAAAATCACTCGATATTTGATTGGAAAGTTCATACCTTATCTAAGTGTCCTCCATTACAAAGGGCTTGTACTATGAACAACAAAGATCTGCTGTCTAGACTGATTTCCTTCTTACACATTACACTGTAAGTCTCCATGACAAACTACATAAACAAAATTACTACCTAAAAGGTCAGAGAAAAGAGAACGAAGAGTTTGTGATATATACTCAAGAAAAATGCAAAACAAAGCTTAATCATCACCAAAAGACAAGCCTATAGAGCGGCTTTTTCATGTAAAAACTTACCACAGGATCAGGTGATCGAGCACAGTACTTTAGTATACCATAAAAATCACTAGCACTAAGTGAATAGCTTCCATGAATCAATTTTAAAAGCAGAGAAGAAGCACCATGCCTTTCTCCACAACGAAGCGCATCAACAATCTGAAGCTGCAAGTTCTTCTTCTTAGCTGATGAGTCATCTTGGCATCGAATAAACTCATTACCTACACACAAAACCATGGTTTCTCTCAAGTAACCAAAGACCTCTTCTTTATATACTCTTTTTAAGTGATGAAACATTATAATAGAGACATACCAACAAATGTTGTAACACTACGAGAACAAGAACAACAAGACGCAACATTACCAATTCCACTTCTTCCTCTTCCCTAAATTCAAAATCCCCATTTAATCAAAAAATTATAACTTTTCAAATCTCAAAAAGCAAAAACAAAAGAGATATACTATTGTCTTTAACTTCGACGACGAAGACGAGCCCGCGATACATCGCAATCTAGAAACCCAGCTACAATGTACAAACAAGAAGCAAATTATTGAATGTTGTAGAAAACCCAGAAAACCCATTTCGCTAAATAACACTTACAGAGCTCTATACATGTCGCAAGCTCTAAATTCTTCACCAAAATTAAGGGTCTGTAAGTAATAACAGATTTTCTTTAAAGCTAAATTTCTTCGATTTATCGATCTGGGTTCTCTGTTTCTAAGCAAATCTGCAGAAGATTTTGTAAAAGCTTGCCGGAGAAAAGAATATAATTACGACATTTCAGGTTTTATCAGAAACAATTTTTTGTAATAATGGATAACGAAAAAATATATTAAATGGGCTGTCTTTTTCATAATTGGCCCATTTACTTTGTCTTAATGGGCCTTTTCTATGGTAAGACACTCTCAAAGAGAATGGGTATCTCCACATAGACATTAAGACACTATTTACTATCTAAAGACTCTCTTAAGAGTTATGACATTAATGAATTTTCAAGAAACAGAGAACGTTACCATATAAAGTCAACAAAAATCAAAATGCTGAATTAGAATCTTATAGAAGAAGAAGAGTGGAAATAGATTTTGATAATTCAAGAATCTTATATGCAACTTATGTTGCTCTCTCTCCCCACACACACAACACTTTACTTTAGTGTTAAGAACTAAGAAACTTGGAATTTTGGTCACAAAGTCATCATGATAGATGATTATTACATGTGACACCTTAAAAACACACATGGTTTTGTTTTAGAGAAGAAGAAAAACAGCAGGATCAGTTCTTGCAGCATAACCAAACTTGGATGTGTTGTATTTCCTGTGAACACCTGTTAGCTTCCCTGTCCCTGCCTTGTGATGCAAGCCAACCATCTTTCTTGAACATTCCCTATATACACAAGTCAAATTAATCCATCAAAACCTAATCTCAAGAGACTCCTATTAGCTTATTATGATAGTATAAAAGCTTCTTGATTTTTGTGTGTTTCTTCTTCTTACCTAAGCATCTCTTCTGTGTAGCCTGTGTGAAACTCACATGTTTTGCTCCATTCTTCGAACCCTAAAATTGTGCATTGAGCAGTGTAGATAGCTGAAGCAGCTAATTGTGAAGGAGTGTACTCAAGCATCTCATAATCCACTAAGCAAAGCTCTATCATGAAGAATGATAGTAGCTCAAGCTGAAAAATACAATAACAAATTTTAACATTTTGTCACATCTCATGTTGTGTTGATTTATGATAAGAGAGAATAGATTTTGATTTATAACAAACCTTTTTATCAGATTGTGCAGCTTTGAGAAACCTCCTCATGAACACATATGGTGTTGGTAGACAGAAATTGAATTGCAAGGTATTCGCCATTAACTTCTCCTGCAAGTAAAACCAAACCCTATCACACAATGATCATCATCATCTAACATAAAGAGAGAGAGAGAGAGATCATTACTATGTTTACCATGTCAAGAATCTCTTTTCTAGTGTAAGCCTTGTCAGAGATTATTATAAGATCATCAATGACAGGAACAGAGACTTCTTCGTATTTGCAAGCAAGCAACATAGCTGTGACACCAACAAGCTGTAGCTTCTTCCTCGCGATATGATGAGAAACCGCAAGAAACCTGTCTATTAGATTGATCATAAGGTATAGCGTCTCTTCCATCAAATCAAACTTGTAATGCACCTTCACAATCAAAACACAATACTAAAGTTACTAAACCCTAAAAACAGAGCAAAAAAAAAAACAGAACAAAGCTATGTTTTTTTTTTGTAATGTAATAAACCTCGATTAACCAATCAATCAAGATTCCTCTCATCCTCTCGTTAATGTCGGGTTGATTATCCATGTAATTAGTCGGGACGCAGCTACGACACTGCGAGGAAAAAAGACGGAATTTCAATCATTAATCAAAAGATACTTAAAAAGTCAAGAATGTTTCATTGGTTATAGAAACAGAACATCAAAAAGTTACCTCATTTTTCTTGTAGAAGCTATATATGTCGTCGATATATTCGACTACTGCTAAAGGATTCGCCTTGTCGCAGTTATCTATATCCATCACAGACTCTTCTTCTTCTTCTTCTTCTTCATCGATAGTACTCGAATCCTCCATTTCAATACCCTCCTAATACCAAAAAGAACTTAATATGATTCTTATCCAAGTAACAGAACACAAAAAGTGGCTTGAAAGCTTAAATCATTAACAAAAAAACATGTTATTACCATTCTATCAATCTCTTCAAGCATGGCTTCAGTGTGTTGAACAAACATTGGCTCATTAAAGTCTCCATCTTCTTCTTCTTCTTCTTCTTCTTCTTCAACAACATCTACTATGATTCTATCTATCGAATCGGGTTTATTGGTTTCCTAAGCGTAATAAGATCACAAATCACTTTTTAAGTCATGTTTACACAGCAACACACTTGATATAGTTGTCACAATATAAACAAAAGGGTACCTCTTTATTATGGATTTGGAGATTATTCTCAGCTAATTGAGCAGAAAACTTCCTAAAAACCAAAAAAAGATTAAAACTTTTCACATAAATAGTCACACTTAAGCATTAAAAGAAGAAGATTCAATGAAATAACTTACCTTGTGATAGGTCTATGCACAGGAACATGTGGTATCTTCTTGTTACATATCTCACTTCTCCTGTTTAAAACAACAACAAAGAAAATGTTTCATTATTAGTATAATAAACCCAATAATACAAAGTTTATAAAAGAAAAAAAAGGGATTTAAAACTTATATAAAAAGTCCAAAAGTAAGTACTTAGAGAAAGGTCTTTTATGGACAGCACAAGGATAAACCGGAGCTCCTATGATGTTCTTGTTTATATTACTCAATGCTCTTCTTGTTCCTCCTCCTCCACGTATACCCTCTTTTTCATTATATATAAATAAATATTCAATTTTTTTTACTAAAATCAACAAACAATAAATAACAAAAGATGAATCGATAATTATATATTAATTACCTTGTAGATTCATTGGTCCAACGTTCTTGTTCTCGTCTGATCCACCCATCTTTTGCGCAAGCCAAGTCTTAAAAATCCCACCTTTAAATTAATCAAAATTATATAAAAAAAATTGGATCTTTGATTCGATTTTTAAGAACTTAATCAAGAACAAGGCTTAATCTCATAAAACCCAGATGATTTTTATTTGTTTTTATATACCTTTCTTTTACAACGATCCTTGTGCTCTCTCTCTCTCTCTCTCTCTCTCTCTATCTTTCTCTGTATCACTAAGCAGTGATATCCATTAACATCAAACACAAATCGATCTCTGCCTCTCTCTCTCTCTCTCTCTAATCTCTTTTCTTTTTATTTTGAAAGAGTTTTTTGCTCAGAAAGGAAACAAGATTTGAGAAAAGAGAAAAGGGTCTGTATCGTATCATCAAGATTTTTTTATGAAGAGAGGATTATATGTCCATAAAACAAATTATTATTTATTTATTAATTAATCAACGGCTAGTTAATATCAGCCGTTGGATCAAAACCCTTGATGAAATAAAGAACCCAACGGCTATATAATTTTTTTTTATAAACCCCATGTGCCTTTTTTCAAATTATTACTATTTGGTTTATATTTTCTTCGTTTGCTATAATTATTTGCTACGACCAACAAAGCATAAAACGGTCCAATGGTCCATCCACTTTAATTGTCACCGACAACTAAACCGATTCACAATTAATTCGTTCTACTTCATTACAAAACTACTTAGTACACCATTTCAAAATTACTTCACACAACTACACATAAATATTCAAAATTAAATTCAAATAAACTATATCAAACAATCATATCCCCTTAATATTATATCATAAACACTAATTAGCAAACCCAAATGAAAATATTTTAATTTTTGTAATTTTTTAAAGGGTAAATCAAGCTTTTAAAATTTTGAAAATATGTAAATATGTGAAAAAATTGAATTATGTAGAATTTTGTAAAGGAAGAGATGAAAGGGTGTAGTTTTGTGAATTCCTCTTTTTAAAACCACCAAATTTAAATGTTAATAAAAAAACTATCTACATTAAAATACGAAAATATATTTAAAAAAAATTAAAATACTTCAGAAAATAATACTCCATTTCAAAAAATAAAAAATACTCCATTTCATTATACTCCATTTCATTTGAAATCATCTTTCTTTTGGGACTTTAAAAAAAAAAATCCAATACTATAAAAAAGAAAAAGTATGATAATAAATGATTTTTAGAGAAGGGAAAAGTAGAAACACAATTTAAAAGTATTTTGACTTATGTACAACCTTTTTTGCAATTTTTTTGTACTCGTAGCCTAGTGTTGACTTAAGTATTTTGATTTTTTTGTACTCAATTTTCCGCTCGTAGCCCAACTGAGAGCGGCGAGGTTCGAACCCGGATTATGCGATTAGATGCAGAGGGGACTACCATTGGACCGTTTGGTCATCCGCAACCTTTTATGCAATTTTACAACACATTTTTGCCTTTTCTTTGGTTGGTACAAACCATTTTTTTCCTCAATATAAATTCTCAATAACCGAAATAATACTAAGCCCATTAACGGCCCATTATAATATTAAGCCCATTATCATATTGGTGAGTTTCTTCTTCTTCTTCTTCTTCTTCTTCTTCTGATATTTCTAAAAAACCATTTTCGTTTCAAAACCGATCTCGATTCTTAGCCATCAATGGAGTTCGAGACTCACGAAGACGCGTATCTCTTCTACAAAAACTACGCGAAATCTATCGGATTCGGAACAGCGAAGCTAAGCAGCCGCAGATCCAGAGCTTCCAAGGAGTTCATAGACGCCAAATTCTCCTGCATACGATACGGAAGCAAACAGCAATCAGACGACGCGATTAACCCAAGAGCTTCTCCTAAAATCGGATGCAAAGCTAGTATGCACGTTAAGAGAAGACCAGATTCTAAATGGTATGTTTACTCTTTCGTTAAAGAGCATAATCACGAGCTTTTGCCTGAACAAGCTCATTTCTTTAGAAGCCATAGAAACAACAATACAGAGACTGTGAAGAGGAAGAAGAACAGTGTAATGTCTGATTTTAAGCATTTTAATGCTTATCATGATCTTAGTTTCTTAGATGGGTTTATGAGGAATCAACATGATAAAGGACGTAGGCTAGCTTTAGGAGATGGTGTTGATGTAGAGTTTTTGCTTGAGTTTCTTGTGCGTATGCAAGAAGAGAATTCGAAGTTTTTCTATGCTGTTGATTTCAGTGAAGATCATGTTTTGAGGAATGTGTTTTGGGTTGATTCTAAAGGTGTAGAAGATTACAGAAGCTTTAGTGATGTTGTTTCTTTCGATACGTGTTACTTTGCGAGTAAATGTAAAGTACCGCTTGTTGTTTTTCTAGGAGTGAATCATCATGAGCAGCCTGTGTTGCTTGGGTTTGGATTGATTGCAGACGAAACAGTGTACACTTATGTTTGGTTGATGCAAACTTGGTTAGTAGCTATGGGTGGTTCGACACCGAAAGTGATGCTTACTGACCAAAACAATGCTATAAAAACAGCGGTGGCGGCTGTTTTACCGGAAACTCGCCATTGCTATTGCTTGTGGCATGTGCTTGACAGGCTCCCTCGGAACTTGGACTATTGGAGCATGTGGCAAGACACTTTCATGAAAAAGCTGCTCAAGTGTATATACAGGTCATGGTCTGAGGAGGAGTTTGATAAGAGATGGTTGAAATTGATAGACAAGTTTCATCTTAGAGATGTGCAGTGGATGCGGTCTTTGTATGATGAACGTAGGTCTTGGGCACCTACTTTTATGAGGGGAGTAACGTTTGCGGGGCTATCAACACGGTATCGTTCAGAGAGCTTAAATTCTTTGTTTGATAGGTATGTTCAAGCTGAAACCTCACTTAAAAATTTCTTAGAAGGATATGGGTTAATGCTAGAAGATAGGTATGAAGAAGAAGCCAAAGCTGATTTTGATGCTTGGCACGAAGCACCTGAGTTGAAATCTCCATCACCTTTTGAGAAACAGATGTTACTTGTATACACTCATGAAATATTCAGGAAGTTCCAAGTCGAGGTTCTGGGCGCGGCTGCTTGTCACCTTACAAAGGAGAGCGAGGAAGGAACAACTTACAGTGTTAAGGACTTTGAAGACGACCAGAAATACTTGGTGGATTGGAACGAATCAAATTCAGATATTTACTGCTCTTGCCATTCGTTTGAGTACAAGGGATATCTCTGTAGACACGCAATCGTTGTTCTCCAAATGACGGGTGTTTTCACCATTCCTAGCAACTACGTGTTGCAAAGATGGACGAATGCAGCCAGAAACAGACATCAGATCAGCGGAAACCTTGAACTTGTGCAGTCAAATATCCGTCGTTTCAATGATCTTTGTAGGCGAGCCATTATATTAGGAGAGGAAGGATCTCTTTCCCAAGAAAGCTATGATGTCGCCATGTTTGCAATGAAAGAAGCTTTAAAACAATGTGCTATTAAGACCAATGCTATCGAAGCTGCAATTCAAACAGGAGATCATGTCCAAGAAGAAAGTCAATACGGATCCACATCAAAGCAGATTGTACCAGAGCCTAACATACATGCAGACACTAAGAAGAAAAGTAGCCTAAACAATACATCTAAAAAGGCAAAGGTATCAGAATCTCCTTGATAATGAAAGGCTTAACTTGGTTTCTTGTTGAGTACATTCCATTGATCTTTCTTTCGTTTTTCAAATTCTGTAGAATGTAACACAATCAGGAACAGTTGTTGAAGGAAGCCAACAAGTGTATCAACATATGGTATGTCTATTTTTCCTATACGCGTTACCAAATGCATACTACTAAGTAACATTTAGTTGAACTTGTAGGCATACTCATATGGTAGTATGATGTTTTTTTCCACTACAGGCTGCTCCAAGACCGTTGCAGGCGGTAATGGCAGGGCCATATCACAACACGATGCAAGGAGTGTTCCATAACGTAATCCCCGCGGAGTTCCGCAACATTCAGGCTACAAATATGCATCAGAACAATCCCACCGGATAAAAAACATCGGCAAAATAGGAAGAATCACTGCCTGTGCAAACAAACCTTAGTAGGGAGTAGGGACTATATGTAATATATCTTCTTCTTGTATAACGGCTAAGTTAAATAGAGTAAATGGTGTGTATAAGTGTATCTGTTGATTAGTGGATCTTTCGACGCAATGATTATTTTGGACATTGACGTTTTCTAATTTTTATTTATAACAATATATATATATAACTGTTTCAGATATGTTACAACAAAGTCAATATGTCCGAGTGGTTAAGGAGACAGACTTGAAATCTGTTGGGCTTCGCCCGCGCAGGTTCTAACCCTGCTGTTGACGAATATATTTTCTCTTATCTTATATTTTTTTGTAATAAATCCAACAGAATTGCCTTATTAATGCAAAATACTTATTTGAAAATTATGAACATAAAGAGAACAACTAAAAAAATGTATTAACTCAGGTAAAAATCATAATCAGATCCATATATTTATATAAAAAAACAAAACAGCACAATTATCACTACATCAAAAAAATCTTAGCTTTGAATCACACATCAAAAATGTAAACAACAAGACAACATTATTCCAACACTGGATAATCAAATACTCTTACCTCCCTAATTACATAAAAGAATCTGCATATTGTAAAACTTTCCTCCAAAAAAAAAGTAACATTACCAAACCAAACTCACCACCACTTTTGTCCTTATTTATAAGAATCTATCTTGCCATTATCAAAGTTTCTCTTCTGATTTCGAAGCTTCCTTTATCTCGATGCGATTATTACTCTCCTCGCTTTCTTGCATCTCTAGCAGTTTCTCTTCTTCCTCGTCTTGCGTTTGCGGTTTAGCTTCTTGTTCGACATTCGGTTTCTTGATAGTAGACTGCTGATACATAACACCACCAAACATACAAACCAACAATCCTAAAGTTCCAACAAACGTCGAATGCTTATCCCACACAATCAAATTAATCACAACCGTCAAAAGCTTGTTAACAATCCCGAGAACAGTAAAACCCGTAGCAGAAATCGCCCTTCGACAAGAGAATCCGAAGAAAGATATAGCCAAACCGAACAAACACGACAAACCCACGGGCAAAACCACTTGAAAAGAGTACCAATCCGACTCATCCGTGATCTCGTGTTTAATCTTCTTTAACTCTCCCATTATAAGCAACTCGAGGGGAAACAAAAGCAGAGCCTCGAGGTTATTATAAAGAACAAGACCCCAAGTGTTCAAACCAATAGTCATAACCACATGCTTGATGTAAACAAAGTCTATAGTCATGCTCACTAGATACGCTAAAGCCCAGCTATAAGCCGCAACCGTGAACTGATAATCCGTCAAAACATATATCAAGCTTCCACCGAATATTGTAGCCAGAGATCCCCAAGTCTTAAACTTCGGCCAAGGCTGGTTCAAAAACAGCGTCTCTCCTACCGCGACAAAGATAGGAACCGCGGAACGAAACACGATGAAAGTATCGACATTCGCGTGTAACAAAAGCTCGCTGTTGGTGAAAAGAGACAAGTAGAAGATCATAGCTGCAGGTAGAAACCTCCACATTGTCAAGAAATTGAGCGAATCGTGTTCGATTAGCTTCGTCTGCGCGCAGATCAAGACGCCGAGCGCGCTCGTGAAGTATTGCATAGCGGTTAAAGCGCCAGGATAAGGAAATTTCGTGATTGCCCATTTGTTGATTATCGAGAGAAGAGAAGCTGAGACACAGTAGCCTGCAGCTACGCCGTAGATCGAAGCTTGACGAAGAAGAACACTAAGCCATGTCTCTTGGGTTATTACAGGAACAGGAACATTCTGAGATTCGATTGAAACAAGATCTTCTTCCTCGGATTTCGACATGTTCGATTGAATCGTGAGATAAAGATCTGATTTTTCGAATGGTTCGTGAGATTCTACACTTAGTTACTTATTGATATTTAGGGTTTCTACATCACAACGACGATGAAATCGAAGCAGCAATTAGATCGAAGAAGGTTTACCTTTTAGGGTTTGAGAGAGAGTGACGGAGATGGAGGAAGAAAGAACCGACGGCGAAATCTCTACACTGCACAGACAAAAAAATTAAAAGACACTGTGAAGCTTTTCTATTTTGTCACATGTAATAGATTTTTTTTATATATACTTTAATGGATGTATATTATATTTTTACAAGATGATGTATTTTTAAATTAAGGAAAATTGAAAATAGATGATGTCTTTTTCTAGATTTGTCTATAATATTGTATACTTTTTTATTAAGATTTGGTGATATATGATTTTTATTATAAATAATCTTATTTGATCTTCAAATATTTATTTCAAAAAATATATTTGAATTTAGAATATCTAATAAATTATTTAAATATATTTTTTTGTTTTTTATATTAAATATCCCAAAAAGAAAAACAAAATCTCGTCCTCCAAATTACTGAACCGGTTTGCAAATAAAAAAATCTACTAATGGGTAATTTTATAAAAATTTAGGTATTTTAATGTTTATCCATAAAGTTGTTTACATATGACACTTGGAAATTGTTTATTAGTATTCTAGTTAATTACAACATCTTATATTATTAATACAGAAGACGGAGAGATAAAATCATTTTAAAATTACACGTGTCATCACCTGAGTATTTTTGGTCCCACATTATTAAAAATTCATAAAAAGCCCAAAACAAAAAGCTCAAATTTAACACAAATTGACTTAAATTGACATAATAAATAGATAATATTAAAAATGTTGAAAAACCCATAAAATATAATATTAAAAAATTCATAAAAAATACAATTTTATAATTTATAATAGATCTCTTAATATTTATATATTATATTCTATTACATTGATTTCAAAATAATGATAAAACATATTGTTCATTTACAAATAACAATATTATTTTGTAAAATTGTATTTAACACCAAAATTCATGTCAAATGAAAAAACTTGAACACACAATTTACCCGACTCATCGGTTGTACCACCAGTTCCCAAACTTTCAACAAAGAATTTTCGGATAAGTTTAGACATGAAATAATGATTAAACTTTCCTAGAAAATATGTTTAAAATATTTAAAAAACTAATGAAAAACACAATTTTCTAATTTTTCTAATGTTTGTATGTTATATTCTCGCACAAAAGAATGGTAAAACATATTGTTCATTTATAAATAACAATATTATTTTGTAAAATTGTATTAAACATCAAAGTTCATGTCAAATGACAAAACTTGAGCAGAAAATTGACTCGAACCCCCGAAAATTCAGTGGTTTTATATATCCGAGGTTTTAATAGTCCGATTTTATGACAAATAGAGACCGGATTGACATACTTTTCATTGTTAAACGAGTCATATCAAAGTTTCAAAACACTATGTAGTTATTGTTTTTTAATGATAAATAGTAAATTATACGTAAAGGTAAATATTCAACATCGAAATAGCAATGATAATCTTTTTCGATGATAAATATTAAAATAGTAATAGTAATAAATTTTTGTAAATAAAACATTATAAAAACCAAAATACAATATATTTTCTATATATACTTCAAATTTAAATTATGCGTTTAACGCGGATCACATGAGATACAAATTCTTTTTATTTCATTTTATACTACACATTGTTTTTACCAATAAACATTTTTTCTATTACGTAAATTTTTATCCCGCGCTTGGCGCGGGTAAATTCCTAGTATATAGTTAATTAAGAATGCAATTATAGAAGATAATATTTTCTTCCGCTAAAAACGTATATAAATTATTAATAAAACTACATGGGTTTAAAACATGATTACAATGTAATTTTCATCTTTTAATCTACTATATATATAATTTATTTTTTCATGAATTTAATCTGCTACTATATAATTAGATTTGGTAAAATAATAATTTCACATAGATGAGGATGTTGCTAAACTAGCTGGAAAGGAATCTTGGGAATGCATAAAAACTACCAAGAACCACATGTCACGCACGAGATCCAAAGCATATTTTCTAATCTCTTACTTGTCTTCTTGTAATCATTGGCGGAGGGAGCATAGACCTAGGGGTCAATTGACCCATGTGAAATAAAAAAAATAGTTTAGTGTATGTATATTTTTTTAAGTTGATCCTCGACCCTCCTAAAATTTAATTATTGACCTATACCAAATTTAATTCAACTAAAATTTGATAACATATTAAATATTAAAAATATTAATTTAATAAAACTCATGATAAATAATTTTTAACAAAAAAATAAGTAAACTAAAACTAATAAAATCTAATTATATCTCATGAAACAACAAAATAAAAATTTACTTTTATGAAAGTGCTTCGATTCTTTGATATTTTTTGGTGAATTAATAAGTTTATAATTATTTACACTTATATTGATGATTGAGTTTCTACGTGATTGTCTAATTTATTTTATAAAAAATTGGGAGAATTACAAAACTCATCATTTGAATTACATTTCACAAAATTACACAATTTCCAAAATACTTCACAAAACTACACCTAAACACTCAAAGTTAAATCCAAATAAACCCTACCCACATAATCCTACCCCCTTAATATTATACCCTAAACACTAATTAGCGAACCCAAATGAAAAAAAATTAATTTTGGTAATTTAAAGGTTAAATCAAGCTTTTAAAATTTTGAAAAAGTGTTAATATGTAAAAAAATAAATTAGGTGTAGTGTTGTGAATGAGGGGTTGAAAGGGTGTAGTTTTGTGAATTCCTCTAAAAAAATAGGTTTGGCTAGTGATAAAACGATTCTAGTATAGTATAAACATCCAATATTTTTTTAAGTATTCATTTGCAAAGATATTTGTAATTTTTTATAGGTTTTAATAAAAAAAAAATTTTTACTATTTTATAACCAAAAACATATAAATTACTTTGACCCTGGTGACTTAAAATCCTGGCTCCGCCACTGCTTGTAATGTGTCATAGACCTTACCAGAAACTTGTTATGTTGGTTCCTTAACAATAATATTGATCTTAATAGTGAAATCATCTCAATGTGCTACGCCAATATTAAAAGCTTAAATATTGTTTTATATTTGTGATAGGCTCTTATCTTATGTTTGCAAAGCTTTACACAATATACCATTAACGTTTAATATTTGTATTTTATAGTGTTGTGTGGGATATTGTTAAGGGTGCGCCTAGCTCACTGCAGCCCCGCCCATTCCGTAAGTCACCGAGAGAATTCGTGGGCGCCTATCCGAGTTCGCCCAAGCGCCCGCCGAAGTCGAGCGCCCGCCGAAGTCAAAAGCCCGTTTAAAGGAAGCATGCGCGACGATGACATCGGTACGGACTCGCTATGACTGACACATGTGACGTTTGTACGGCGATTCGGCACAGTCGGCAGAGGTGTCAGTACGGACCTGTAAGACGCAGAAGTCAGCCGAACGGACATTAAATGCAGGAGCATGCTCGACAACCACATTAAATGCAAAGGCATGTTCGACAAAATAGCTTTCCGTATGTCGAGCATGCGCCGAAGAGATCTCGCCAAGGAGCAAAACCCCGCCAAGTCTCCAAAATCTTCACTATAAATAGAGAGTTCCGGCTCATAAACAAGGGATCCGGAATTTTTAGAGAGAATCTATAGAGAGAAAATAGCAAGAAACATATACTTTCACTTCGATATTGTATCTAACAATCGTTCAATCAATAAACAAACGAACTCCGAGTTCTTAATCACATTTTCACTTCGGCATTTTATATCTTCACTTCGGCATTTATCCTTATAGTTTCACTTCGGCATTATCTGTTCGTCCCCATTATCACTTAACGAGTTTTCCGACCCCACTTCTATAACAATCATCTCAGTTCGGTATCCTACCCGAACCCTGTTTTAACATTTGGCGCCGTCTGAGGGGACACTTCAGGAAAAACTCTCACGCTTACGATAATTCACGAACAGCCCGAAGTCAAGAAGAATATCAACATTTCCAGCCTACAATGACAAACCAAACAGAGAACGCTTCACACGGACCAATCGTCCTACAAGCCGCACTAGCCGAAGCTACGGACATCGGCGATCCCGCCGATCACACACCAATAGTCGCAGAATCAGAGCTCCACACGCCGACGGCGGTTCGTACGACCCTTGTCGAACCAACCCGCGAACCAAGAGTCACAATAGCCATACCGAGTGCTGAGCCGACATCGGCTGCCGAAGCCAGTCGCAACAACCAAGACGGCCGATCAGAAATCGTCGAACTCCTCATCGGCCTAATGGATAAGGTGGACACCCTCACCAGGTCCACAAACGAACGGTTCGAGGCGCTCTCGAGCGAAAGATCTCAAAACCCAAGACCAGTCGCCAACTTCTCGCCAAACATTCAGAGAAACTTGTTCGGAGGACCCTCAACAGTCGCGACTCAATTCGCGACACAGCAAAATCAGAACCATCAGGTTCTCAGCCCGCTGACAGGACATCTTTACGGGACTCACGACCCGATGTCAATCTACAACACCCCGCAGTTCGCCCACCGGACCGCCGGACCTAACACTCATCGGCCGAACCCCGCAGTTCGCCAACCCCCGAGTTGCCGCGAACAACCATCTCTTCCAAGACGCACCAACATTCGCCCAAACCGGGAGGGATTACGAGCTGGAAAGAATGCGCCAAGAGCCGGCCGAGATGAACTCTCGAGTCCACGAAGCGACAAGCGCGGCACCTGAGATCGGCCGCGTCCTAAGAGAAGCACAAAATGTCCCCTTCACATCGGACATCACGCGTTTCCGTATTCCGCATCCCGGGAAAATCACTATCCCGAAGTACGACGGGACGAAGGATCCCGTGCAACACGTTACCTCATTCACCATATCGATGGGAAGGGCACAGTTCGCACCCGAACTGAGAGACGCCGGTTACTGTCAGCTCTTCGTCGAAAACCCGACGAGGAGGAGCACAACGATGGTTCAACGAGGCTCATGCCGAACTCCATCGGGAACTTTCACGAGCTCCAAACCGTCTTCCTCAAACACTACTCCATGTACATCCACAAGGAGTTGTCCATTGCCGACCTGTGGAAGATGACGCAGGCGGAAGGAGAATCGCTTCGGCTATACGTCGAAAGATTCAAGGAGGTCGCCTCCAAAATAAAAGTGCCTGATGATGTCGCCATCGAAGCACTGCGCAATGGAGTTTGGACCGAATCCCAATTCTTCCGCTAACTCACGACGAATTTGCCGAAGACCTTGGAAGACGCGTTGCATAAGGCGACGGCGTATATCAAACTGGAGGAAGACATTGCCAGTTTTAAGAAAAAACGAACGGCGAAGACCGTCCCAAAAGAAAAGGAGAAACAAGAAGAACACCGGGAACCGCGACAGCACTACGACGCGGAATACAAAAGCCGACATCCCAGAGTCCACTCAATCGAGGATGTCGAAGAACAAACAGTTTACAACGTCAACCGCCCCGAATATAATCGGACGGGGAACGGTTCGGGATATCCGAACAGAGGGAACTACCAAGAAAGGAGTAGTTCGGGAGGATATCGCAGCAGGCCGCAGGGTGACAACCCGAACAGAGGCTCATCGAGCCACCAAAACAATGACCAGCAAGGAAGACACGATGCGTCCAAACATTGCAGCTTCCACGGTCAAGATGGCCACTCTAACGAAGAGTGCAGGCATCTAAGGAGCCTGCTGATGCGCGAATACATGGCCGGACAGGTCAAACTACCAACGGCGGAAGAGATAAAAGCCGCATACACGTACAACCGAACCCAACCAGCGGCAAATGGGCAAGCCGAACGAAATCAGACGCGAAACCAAGATCCGTCTGACAAAAGAGAACGGGAAGAGCTACCAGGCCCGCCCAAAGTCGCTCGCAAAAAGATCGGAATGATCATGGGAGGCCTCGTCGACTGCAACGACTCAATCCGGTCAATCAAAAGGGCCGAACGCGGAGCTGTAGTCGCGGTCAAATGGGCGCCCACAGCCGATGCTCCGGCAAACGCGGCCAAAGAAATAACCTTCACCGAACGCGACACGACCAGCGTCGCCTTCCCTCACAACGACCCCTTGGTCTTGGAGCTACTAATCGCAGACTGCGAAGTAGCCAAGGTGATGATCGATACCGGTAGTTCGGTCGATCTCATCTTCTACAGCACTCTACAACGAATGGAGTTGAAGGATTACACGATCAAGCAGAATCGGAAGCCTTTGACCGCATTCAATGGCGAAACAACCATGTCACTAGGAACCATCAAACTCCCAGTGCACATCGGAGGAGTGACCAAGCTGGTCAAATTCGATGTTATCGACACTCCGACTATCTACAATGCCATCATGGGAACTCCATGGATCCATGCGATGGAGGTCATCCCATCAACTTACCACCAATGCCTGAAGTTCCCGGGCCCAACGGGAACGGTAACGGTCCGAGGAAACCAGCGCATAGCGCGAAGCTGTTTTATCGCCGAACTCAAAATCAGAAAGTCCTGCGCGATAACTCAGCCAGAAGACGAAGAAATGGCCGAAGCCTTTCAGTCAAAGGTAAACATCGCGCCATCCGATCCATCAACATCCACTTCGGCAACACAGTACGAAGAAACAACGAACGAAGAAGCCTCGAAGTTGGACAAGATATTGCAAGTCAACATCGACTTGAGCGATATCACGCGATGTGTCGGCATCGGCGCCAACCTCGAGCAAACGTTGCAGGACAAGCTGATCGAGTTCTTAAAGGAGAACTATAAAACGTTCGCATGGTGTACCGAAGACATGCCAGGCATCGACCCGAACATCACCTGCCACGAACTCAACGTGGATCCAACCTTCAAACCGATCAAGCAGAAGCGAAGAAAGTTGGGACCAGAATGCGCTCAAGCTGTAAACGACGAAGTCGAACGACTCGTAAATGCCGGGTCAATCGATGAAGTAAGATACCCAGACTGGTTGGCCAATCCCGTGGTCGTAAAAAAGAAGAACGGCAAGTGGTGAGTTTGCGTCGACTTCACCGATCTCAACAAAGCTTGTCCGAAGGATAGCTACCCGCTACCCCACATCGATCGGATCGTCGAGGCAACGGCCGGGAATGAACTCTTATCCTTCATGGATGCTTTCTCGGGCTACAATCAGATCATGATGCACGCCGAAGACAGAGAGAAAACTTCGTTCATCACCGATCGGGGTACTTACTGCTATAAGGTCATGTCGTTCGGCCTAAAGAACGCGGGGGCAACATACCAACGACTGGTGAACCGCATGTTCGCCGACCAACTAGGCGAGACGATGGAAGTGTACATCGACGACATGCTGGTCAAGTCGTTGGCCACCAAAGATCACGTTGATCACCTCGCTACCTGCTTCGCAACACTCAATCAGTACGGGATGAAGTTGAATCCCGCGAAGTGCACGTTCGGCGTGACTTCGGGCGAATTTCTTGGGTATATTGTCACTCAACGGGGCATCGAAGCAAACCCGAAGCAGATCGCAGCCATCAGGGACCTTCCCTCACCCCGAACAACTAGGGAAGTCCAAAGACTGACAGGAAGAATTGCCGCACTCAACCGGTTCATATCGCGATCTTCGGACAAATGTTTACCCTTCTACCGGCTCCTAAAGGGTAACAAACGCTTCGAGTGGGATGAAAAATGCGAAGAGGCATTCGCACGGATCAAGGAGTACCTCTCCACATCACCGATCCTCGCCAAGCCGGCCGACCAAGAGACCCTGTATCTCTACATCGCCGTGTCAACATCGGCAGTAAGCAGCGTACTGGTCAAAGAAGACCGCGGCGATCAGCAACCTATCTTCTACACGAGCAAAGCTCTCGACGGTGCGGAAAGCAGATATCCGACCTTGGAGAAGTTAGCTCTGGCAGTGGTCAGTTCGGCCAGAAAACTCCGACCATATTTCCAGTCTCACTCCATAGTGATCCTCACCAATCAGCCGCTGCGGACCATCCTGCACAGTCCAACACAGTCGGGTCGAATCGCCAAGTGGGCAGTCGAACTCAGCGAGTATGACATCGAATACAAGGCACGAACCAGCGCAAAATCACAAGTCCTGGCCGACTTCCTGATCGAACTACCACCAGAGATGACAACGGCATCAGAGAAGAACACTTGGACACTTCATGCCGACGGGTCTTCTAGCCAACATGGATTCGGCATCGGCATTACGCTCAAATCACCAACCGACGAAGTCCTCGAACAGTCGTTCAGACTGGGCTTCAAAGCCTCCAACAACGAAGCGGAATACGAGGCAATGATAGCCGGCATGCGCCTCGCGATCGAACTCGGAGCAAAGGAACTCGACGCATTGTGCGACTCACAACTCGTTACCAGCCAGTTCAGCGGCGAGTTCGATGCTAAAAACGAAAGAATGGAGGCATACCTCCAAGTCGTCAAAGAACTAGCCAAGAAATTACAGCACTTCACCATCACCAAAATACCGAGGGCAGAAAACACCTCGGCAGACGCACTCGCAGCCTTAGCTTCGACTTCAGACCCAACTCTCCGAAGAACAATCCCCATTGAGTGCATCGAGAGTCCAAGCATAGCCCTTCCAAAAGGCGTATGCATAATAAATCGGGACGTCGAAGAAACGGACGAGTTCGACGAAGATCTCTGTACGCCGAACTCACCACTAAGAGAAGATCGCTGCGCTCAAACCCCTGAAGGACCAGATGATTGGCGGCAGGAAATCACTCGATATCTGCTGACCGGCGAATTACCCGAGGGAAAGTGGGAAGGCCGAAGATTGAAATGCAGGGCGGCCCGCTACACCCTCCTCGACGACTGCCTCTACCGTTGGAGCGCATCGGGAGCCCTCTTATTCTGCATAGCGGGCGACGAAGTCAACCGGGTTATGCGAGAAGCCCATGAAGGAGCAGCGGGTAACCATTCCGGAGGACGCGCATTAGTCCTCCAAGTAAAAAACCACGGCTTCTATTGGCCGACGATGCAAAAGGACTGCGCTGATTTCGCCCAAAAATGCGAAAAGTGCCAAAGACACGGAGACTTCATCAACGCTCCAACACAACTTCTGAGTTCGGCAACCGCGCCTTATCCATTCATGAGATGGGCCATGGACATCGTCGGACCTTTGCCATCTTCGAGACAGCGAAAATACCTACTGATCGTCACCGATTACTTCACGAAGTGGGTAGAAGCGAAGGCATACGCGAAGATCGACGCAACAAAGGTCCAGAACTTCGTCTGGAAATACATCATCTGCCGCCACGGGCTCCCATACGAGATCGTCACCGACAACGGAACCCAGTTCACTTCGGCTAAATTCGAAGGGTTCTGCGCAAGATGGAACATCCGCCTAAACAAATCAACCCCGAGGTACCCACAAGGGAACGGACAAGTCGAAGCAACGAACAAGACGATCATCGACGGCATCAAAAAACGACTGGAAGAAAAGAAAGGATTCTGGGCCGACGAACTAGAAGGCGTCCTCTGGTCACACCGAACAAGTCCACGCAGTTCAACGGGACGAACACCTTTCTCACTTTCTCATGGAATGGAGGCCATGTCTCCTGCCGAAGTCAACGTCCCCGGTATCCGTAGAACGATGCTGACCCAACACCCACTGACGAACGAGCAGATGATCGTCGACCAACTAGATCACGCCGAAGAGCAACGGCATCACGCCCTACTCCGCATTCAGAACTACCAACATCAGGCGGCAAGATATTACAACAAGAAGGTGAAGGGAAGGCATTTCGAAGAAGGCGATCTGGTCCTCCGAAAAGTGTTCGAAAACACAGCAGAAAGACCAATCACGAAACTCGGAGCAAAGTGGGAAGGTCCATACCTCGTCTCAAAAGCCGTTCGACCTGGCGTCTTCGAACTCATGGAGATGTGCGGCAAACCGATCCCAAGATCTTGGAATGCAATGCACCTCAAAAGATTCTACCATTAGAAGACTATCAGCACCGAAGACCATCAACACCGAAGATAACCAATACCGAAGACTATCAACGCCGAAGACAACTTTTTTAAAAAAAAAAAAAAAAAAAAAAAAAAAAAAAACAATGTAAACCGAACTACGAATGGCTTGATCCCCTATTGGGTACGTAGGCAGCCTTCCAAAAGGCGCAAGCTATGATAATAAAAAAAAATTTTCCTTAATACGAGTCCCGAACTCGGGAAACACGAGCTCGCCGCTCGGACAAAAACGAACTCCGAGTTCGGTCACACAAGCTCTTCGCTTATACTAAAACGGGCTCCGCGCTCTCATTTTTAAGCCGGTCTATTCCGCAAACTAATTAGCCACTATTTTAAAGTGCAGTGGACTGATCACCCACTATTTTGCAAGGAAGATATCTACGAACTCATGTTCAACACTTGCAGTGGCACAATCCGAAACCACAAAAGCCGAGTACCTCGCAATCTCAAAAAAACGGTTCGTATCATTTGCGAACTATGAAAGAAGATTTTATACAAAAAATAATATGAGTTCGGCATACGAGTACGAAGACGAACCATCAAGTATCGAAAAAGCCGATCCTAAATAACGACCCGAAGAAAGAAGGGATGTACGAACAAAGGAAGTACGACAAAAGAAGGAAGAAAAATGTGTATTATATTAATAAAGATAACAACAAAGCCGATCCCAACAATCGGCCTAACAAAGATTACAAATAAAAAAAAAACAACAAAAGAAGACCGATCACAACGATCGGCCCAAAAAGTCTTTGGCCCTACTCTTCGGGCAAGTCAGCATCTCCGGCCCCTCTATCTCCGGCCCCTTCATCTCCGGTCCTTCCGTCCCCGCCCACTTCATCCCCGATCTCCTCATCTCTGGCCTCCTCGCCTTCAGCCACTTCATCTTCAGCCGTCTCCTCTTCGGCAACCTCATCATCGGCTCGACCATCACCGCCTCGGACTTCATCTGCGTCCTCAATCGGCTCCTCCACCAAGAAGTCGGCAAGGGAATCAAGCTCGAGGTCGGCAGGAAGCTCGAAGTCCGAAGCCTCGTAGGAGAGCTGAGGCCTTCCCTCGAGCCAACGTTCGATTTTTCCCTCTCTCTCGCGACATTGACGCTCGAAGATAGGCGGAATCTTGATCGCGTACTTTTTCTCCAACCGCTCCAGGGTATCGAAGACCCCCTTCATCTGAATATAGAAGGCAGAGTACTCCTCGGCGAACTTTTGCTCTTCGAGGTAAGCCTTGAGTTTGCCAAGTCGGGCCTCAGAAGCAACACGGAGCGCATCGAACCGCTGCTTCGCCACGACGAGACGTTCGCGGAAGCATTTGACCTCCAAGGCCCCGACCTCGGAAAGCTGATCGTAGACAGCCTTAAGTTCGGCGAGCTCCCTTGCTCCGGTCTCTTCGGCCTCGCGAGATGATTTCAGAGCCAACTCACGGATCCTCGACACCTCAGCCTCGACCTCGAGTGCCTTTTCGAGATCGCCTTTCTCGGACTCCATCCTCCTCAGCTCCTCCTTGAGAGCGATCTTCACAGACTCCGTCCTCTCTACCTTCTTCAAGAGAACGGTCTTCTCGGCCTCCGCCTTCGCCTGCGCCTTCTTGAGATCGGCATTCTCAGCCTCGGCTGCATCAAGCTTTTTCTTCAGCTTCCTCGACCTCCCGCTTTTCTTAACCGAAGCCAAGCTCGATTCAAGCTCCTTGACCTTGGCTACGGCTGCATCTCTCTCCTTCTCAACAGCGACGAAGCGCGCTTGGGCCGAACTCCTCTCTTCGGCCAGGAGTCGTTCGTAGGAGAAATTGAGACGAGTCCTCTTATAAGCAACCTGAACAGAGAAGATTTAGACAAGGCCAGAGTCAAACAAAAAGATACAAAGTTACAAGAAGTTCGGCTATAACTTACTCTCTGCTCCAACCTCGCCAACTCGGCTACTTCGGCAGCAAGGACAAGATCGGAGGGAGCCTCTTCGCCATGAAGGGCCGAATAGAGAGCCCGCTGAAAACCACCGCTGGCCTCCTTATGGTTAAGGAAGGGGACCAGGCCATCGTAGGAAAAGCAGAAGTCGTGCTCATTCCTCTCGTCAAGCGAAAAGCCGAACTCATCCTTCCCAGCCGACCCATCGACATCCTCCTGGGTGGGGTCAACGTCAGTCGCGGCCCGAACCGCCTCCTCGGGACCAAACTGAGTAGTTTGATCTCCTCGCTCCTCAACCGACGGAGACTTCATTCCCTCCTCATCCATCCGGGAAGGATCGGCATCCATCGCGGATCGCCCCCCCTCTTCGGATCCAAGCTCAGCAGCTTGATCCCCGACAACCACCGATTCACCAGAACCAGCCTGAATCTCCATCGGCGCTCCTTCAGTTCGACGCCTCGTCACCCGAAGAGGAGCCGCCGAAGGACCGCTCACCCCTTCGTGAGCCCTCTTCACACCAGTCGTTGGCATGACTTCGGTTGCGGCGTGCTGGCCCTCAGAAGCCGCATCCGCAGGAGTCGACGGTAGTGGCGGAGCAACGTCCGAAGGAGGACTACCCGCCGGCAGCGGTGGATCGGTCGTCACGGGAGGCAACGAACCCCCCCGAACAGAAGGAGAACCATCCTCCTCATCGGTCTCCCTTCCCTCTGCCTCCTCTTCGGCACGAAATTCTTCCTCCTTCTCATCGTCAAAGAGACCCCGGAAATCGGCGAGTCTCCTCATTCTGTCTATGCCACTTGGATTTTGCGGCGCAAGTTTCAACGAAACTGCAAACGGCGAAGAGAGATTCTAATCAAAAAAAAAAAAAAAAAAATTTATATTCATATCTACAGACCGCCGAACTCACCTCCCAGCGACGCGAAGAAGATTTCCTGCTGCCGAAGTACCTCGGTCCACGGCACCTCCTCCCTTTTAAGGAACTGATCCTTGAACGACTGATACTCTTTCGGGAAAGGATAAATCGGCGGAGGTTTGACTGCGGAAAACAAGGAAAAATGTGTTAGCAAAAGTAATGAAGTACAAAAGGAAGATTAGCTTTCCTACCGATGCATGGCGACCATTTGGTTTGATAAACCCTATCGACATCCAGAACGGATGCCGAGTTCACTCTGACGAAGAAATACTTCTCCCACCAGAGAGGCAACTTCACCGATGTATCCGATGTGAGCTTGAAGCCGGGCTTCCAGCAGATCGACCAGGTCCCGACCAATGAGTGGTTCGCACTGATACGCGTGATCTCCTCGAAAAGCCGAAGAGACATCTGGAGACCCATCTCTTCGGCCGCCACAATAGCCGCAACCAGGTTCCGGATGCAGGGAACCGTCAGCTGAGAAATGGCCACCTTCCTAGCCTCGGCAAAAGAGACGAGAAGCCGGGGCAAGGGGAACCACAACCCCGCCTGGGTAAACATATGCTCGTACAAGCATATGTAACCAGGAGGGCAGTCCCAAGGCCTCTGGTTCGGCGATGGAACCAGAAGCTCCAACTCTTCGCCAGACGCCGCGAAGGAACGTATCCTGCCAAGGGTCCCGTCGAGCCTACTCCTAGACGAAGTAAAAGAATGGACTGGCTTCGGCGTCTTCGGCTTCGTCTTCTTAGGAGCCAACGACGTCCTCTCCGTCCCAACGGGCTTCACGGCACTCTTTGCCGATATTTTGTTTCGCTTCGGAGGAGGACCCATCCTAGCCGAAGGCAGATCGCTAGCACGGTCAGTAGCCGAACCTACCACGGGAGACAACCTGTCATCACTTCGGCAAAGCCGTTCGTCTGCCGATGCCGAACGGACTACCCTTTTTGCCGCAGGAAATGACGACGAACCGGAAGGAGATGAACTCTTCTTTGAAGACATGACAAGCAAATTTGAAATCTAGAGAGAGATTGAAGAAAAGTCTAGAGAGAGAAAGTACCTTGTATTTGCGCGAGAACGAAATGAAGAAATGAAATCAGAAGGGGGACTTTTATAGAAAAATATGGGAAAACGAAGAGGTGCCATCGAAGGGCGCGAAACGAACCATCATCATTACGATGACGTGGCGTCTCCCTATTCGCCAGAAAAAAGGCGCAGCTTCGACGACACGACTCCGAAATACGAAGCGACGGGAGCTCATCATTAGGATGACGTGGCATCCAGCGATTCGCCAAGAAACGGTGCGCGCCCCCCAAGGTACCGCCAAAAACTTTAAATAATTATACGACCCAAATGACGTGGCAACCATCGATTCGGCGAAAAATGGTGCGCCTTTTTGACATGGCATTCAACAAATCGACGTGGCATTCCGGTGACGTGGCATTTACCGAAGCGATCGATCGCCGAAGACAATCAAATCGCCGATGGTAACTCCTAGAATGCGCCTAAGGCCGATCTCTTTAGTTCGCCTCTCCTAAAAAGCCGAACTGGGGGAGGGACTAATGTTAAGGGTGGGTCTAAGCCCACTCAGGCCTGGCCCATTCCAGAAGTCACCAAGAGAATTCGTTGGGCCTTATCCGGAGTTCGGCCCAAAGGCCCGCCGAAGTCAAGGCCCAGTCGAAGTCAAAAGCCCGTTTAAAGGAAGCATGCGCGACAGTGACATCGGTACGGACCTGCTATGACTGACACATTTGACGTTTGTACGGCGATTCGGCACAGTCGGCAGAGGTGTCAGTACGGACCTGTAAGACGCAGAAGTCAGCCGAACGGACATTAAATGCAGGAGCATGCTCGACAACCACATTAAATGCAAAGGCATGTTCGACAAAACAGCTTTCCGTATGTCGAGCATGCGCCGAAGAGATCCCGCCAAGGAGCAAAACCCCGCCAAGTCTCCAAAATCTTCACTATAAATAGAGAGTTCCGGCTCATAAGCAAGGGATCCGGAATTTTTAGAGAGAATCTATAGAGAGAAAATAGCAAGAAACATATACTTTCACTTCGATATTGTATCTAACAATCGTTCAATCAATAAACAAACGAACTCCGAGTTCTTAATCACATTTTCACTTCGGCATTTTATATCTTCACTTCGGCATTTATCCTTATAGTTTCACTTCGGCATTATCTGTTCGTCCCCATTATCACTTAACGAGTTTTCCGACCCCACTTCTATAACAATCATCTCAGTTCGGTATCCTACCCGAACCCTGTTTTAACAAATATAAAATTCGTTTATAAGACCAATGATTAACTTTCGGTGTAGTTTATGATTTGGCTAAAGCAAGTTGTGGCTTGACTTTGATTACATACGAAGGAAAACTTTATAGGATTTGTAAATATGTATATTTATAAGTTTTTTGGTTCCAAAATTTTTGTAATCTAGTTGAAACTAGGATTGATAATTACTATTCTTTCGTAGTATTTTATTTTCCTTTAATGTTTTTTTATGTTGCATGAAACTTGATTTAGATTCGTATAACATGTGTTGTGATAAGTTTCAAAAGTTTGTAAAATTTGTACGAAGACAACAAATAGGGAAACTCCTTACCTAAATTATGACGTCCAAAATTATCTCAACTTGGTAAAGGTTATTCGACCAATCTTATATGATTTTCATTTTTTAAGAAATCTTTATTTTATAAAAAATAAATCTTTTTAATATATATTAGAGAGGATAATCCATTGGCAAGGGAGAAAACTTTAATTTTCAATTCAACTCATAAAAAATAAAGTTTTGGTCGTGAAAATACTCTTTTCTAATATTACATTTGAGTTTTAAAACTTGTGAACGTCATAGAAACGCATTTCTATTTGAGTCGTAGTATAATTTCATAGTCAAAACATAATATCTAAACTAAAATAATGTCACGAACCTAACAATCTAATTGGATAAACATTTAAAAACTATATTAAACGAAGCCAAAGAATGTAATTAAAGTGGGAGTGACATAAGCCTCTTTGCCCTTTAAGTGAAAGATTTAGGACAAAACCCAAGTGGAGGGAAACCACTTGTCCCACAAGTATTTGTTTTCTTTCTTTAATTTGCGTATATATTAGTCAAAATATTTAACATGAATCATAAAAGTTTAATACTCCATCTTTTTATAATAACTAGGTAAGTACTCCGCGCCTTGCGCGAGACAGGATATTCATAAATAATATTAAATTATATTATTGAAGACCATGAATTGATCAATTTATGTTTGAACATTTAACCCGAGATCCAAAACACAAAACCGAATCGACATGAAAAATCCGGTTTGGTCCGGTTTCGGTTCTCATATTATCCTATCGAGTTTTAATATTTTTTAACTCGGGTTTCCGTTCTAATCAGAACCGACCTGAGACCCGAATTGTACTCGAATAGACCCGAATATACACATGTATATAGTTTTGATAAGGTAAATTAGATTTTAGTAGGCTATTTCAATTTTTTGTGGGTTATATGAATAAGCCGAACAAAAACCCGAATCGAACCCGTATTATCTGAAATAAGATCGGAAGTTCTTACCAAAATTATGTAAAACCTAAAAATTCGAACCAAAAAATCAAAAATCCCGAACCGAATAATATTTGGTTTCATGTTAGGGTTTGTTAAATATATGCAACTCGACCTGAACCTGAATAGATTTGAACCGAACAAAACTGTATTTGTAAATAATCCGAACGGATCCTATATCATTTAACCCGAAAAACCCGAACTCGAATGAACATGACCTGAAAACCGAATGCCCAGGCTCCAATCCACTAATCAAAGTTCCCGATACATGTTGGCAATTTATGAGACATGCATCTATGAAAGACCATTATCGAAAGCCGAAATAACCAATCAAACTTTGCAAGCTTATTCAAAAAAAAAATATGCATTATGCATACTCCGGTAAATGAAGGTGTAATCCATTTACCGAAATTCGCAGACCCATTTGACGAAGACCTGCTTTAATGATTTTGTATGTGATAAAGTCTTATTTATATTAGAAAATTTCTTATTTTGTTTCTTATTGTTTTCAATGTGGGATAAATTTAATTTTTAAAAGTTTTATATGTGGGCCTGAATTCGTTGGGCTGAAATATAATTTATAGAATTCGCCGAACAAAAATTATTCAAAAATATAAGGACTAAAACGCAAAAAAATAAAAAAATCCTAAAAGCTCTCACGTCGCGACACGTAGGCGTTTTGTCTTCTCTTTTAATAGTATAGATAGAAATATATGTTTTTATAACCATCTTTTTTTTGTGCACCTACGTTTTTTTATTTTGTATAACCATCTTAATTATGAAAATGTATACAACAATAGTATTTTGAAAAATATTACCAAATAATAGTATTTTCATGGGTTTTGGCTCAAAAATCATTGAGTAATCTATAAAAAAAAAATAATCAACGTAGAATGATGTTTTTAACCATAATTTTATGATATACAAATCAACTAAAAATCTTAAAATTATATGATCTCACTATACGTTTTAACATTTGCAACACGAGAATGATATTAACAAAGAATACACAAATGTTTCTCGAAGAGAATCAGATCTCCTCCACAAGGGTTAGTGGGACACACATTGCCCTCTATTTCTATTACAAATTATCCTTTAATCCAATAGGAAAAACAAAATAAAATATAATATTCTTATTTGATAAGTATAGTTTTCAACTATTTTTTTACCCATTGGGGGAAAAAAGCCAAACCTGCTCCCCACTTGTTTTATTACATTCCAACTTGTCACATCAATTATTAATTACTTTTAGCTTAGTTTAATTTTTTTTTTTAAACGTTAAGTAATTAAGTGATATGTATCTTCTCTTTAACTACGCTTTTAGAATCTTTATTTGTTTTAGAATCAAATATAGTTCTCTTTTCAAGAGTATACACATGGAAGAGCCATTGTTTTATTTTCTTTCTTGTAAGTAATTTACCACTAAAAGTTTAACAAAAAAAAAAACTAATTTACCACTAATTTATTCCTTCTCCAATAGACAAGATCACCACAAGAACTATTCAAGAATAATCAAATTATATTCTAAACAATGCGAAAAATTCAGAGACAAATTCGTTTGATATATTATCAAAATTTATAATATTAATTACTTATCGAATTAAAAACAAGTAAATAAACAAAAGTCAACGGCAAAATATTCAACCTATATTCACTAGTTTTTTTTATTTAATCTCATTAATTTTTGTCAACTCTATTTTATTACATTATTATTAGGTTCCAAAGCATTGCCTAACTGTACAACTACATATATTCAGATTCCAAATCACATTATATATTAATTAATAAAATGTCCAAGATTTGTAAAAGAAATTAATATCTCTCTCTCTAGGATATGGGAATCTCCGTCATGTCCTTTTGTGAAATATATAAAAAGAATTTAATAAAAAGAATTTTTTTAAATAAAAACATTAAATTAAAGAGTCTTTATTTAAATAAAAACAATAAAAAGAATTTTTTTGATTTTTTTTTAATTAAAAAATAAAAAAAGGCATAAGAAATTTTGGAGAGTATAGGAAATTTTAAGTTAGGGGCATTACAAAAGTACAAAAGTTGCCTCGTATGAGATAAACAATGCCACAAAATAAATTTATTTATTTATTTTAGTAAATATTCCGTGGAAGAGGTGTACTTGTTCATCATCATAAGAGACATACCAAATATCATCATCAAACAAACATCTTTTACAGCTAATATATCTTTTCCCTCAGATTTGGGAGGTTGTTTCAAAACTGTTTTTTCTCTTCCTGTGCTGTCTCTTACACAAACTATTGGTCTTTTTACGACAGTTCAAGATTCTCCTTTGTAATTAAAAAAAAAAGTAAACATTTAAAACCTACTCCAAGAATCTTCCAAGAATCTCACATCTTTGTAAGTTTTCTTCTTTACTTTTCATTTTTAACCTCAAAGGTTCTCATCTTTCTTTTGTTAATCAGGAATCAGATTAAGTCTTAAATACGTTCTTTGATTGGTGTTAATTCAGTAACCCACAAGTGATTAGTGTATAGTATTAACCAACTTGTAAGAATCAAAACCCCCCAACACAAATTTAAAGTTAGGGTTTTTCACTCTTGATTCTCTGTTTTTTTTTCTCTATTTTGAAGATTTTTGCTTGATTTGATTCTCCTCCTGAAATGGGTTTTTGTTATTCTTCATTTTACTCTGTTGGGTTTGATGAAAGTTTCATACTTTATATGAAACGTTAAATGAAATAATCAACACTTGTAGAGATATCATATCACTTGTTGAAAATGTATACACTTGGTTTTTGTTTGTTTTTTTTCAGGTGTGTTGCTTCATTGAAGTGTTAAAAAAAGAGCTAATGGATAATAACAATTCTCTTCCCATAATGGATCCATCTATGGATTCTTCATCATTCATGGATGGATTGCTTCTAGAAGGTTGTTGGTTAGAGACAACAGATGATGCATCAGAGTTTCTCAATTTTAGTCCTTCAACTTCTTTATTACCACCACCTTTTGATCCTACTTCCTTCATGTGGTCTCCAACACAACAAGACACAACAACAACAACAACAATATGTTCATCATCTAGCTTATCTCAGATCTACGGTCAGGATTGCGCAGAAAGATCGAGTCTCGAAGGCCTTAACAGACGGTTATGGATTGGACCGAGCGGTTATGGATCCACGGTTATGGAGAGATTAGTACAAGCAGTGAAACACATTAAAGATTTCACAAGTGAGAGAGGAGGAGGCTCACTTATACAGTTGTGGGTGCCTGTGGATAGAGGCGGTAAGCGAGTTTTAACCACAAAGGAACAACCTTTTAGCCATGATCCAATGTGTAGAAGGCTTGCTCATTACAGAGAGATCTCTGTGAACTATCAATTCTCCGCTGAACAAGAAGATTCGGATTCGAATTCGAATTCAAAGGACTTTGTTGGTTTGCCTGGAAGGGTTTTCTTGGGGCAGGTTCCTGAGTGGACACCTGATGTGAGGTTTTTCAAGAACGAAGAGTATCCAAGAGTCCAACATGCTCAAGACTGCGATGTCCGTGGCACGTTAGCTATTCCTGTGTTTGAGCAAGGTAGTAAGATTTGCTTAGGTGTTATCGAGGTTGTAATGACCACACAAATGGTTAAATTGAGCCCTGAGCTTGATAGTATCTGCAGAGCACTTCAGGTTTTTGTTTCTTTTCGCTTCATCTTTTGTCTTTCGTATACGCTTTCTTGGAGCCTTAAGAGTTGGTTTCTTTCTTTTCTTCACAGGCAGTTGATCTTAGGAGCACACAAGTTCCATTCTCGCCTTCGTTAAAGGTACACCTTTTTCTCTTTAGTTTGTCTTTGTTTCGCCTTACGTAACAACAAGCTCATACATTCTTAAACCAGGGACCTGACTTCTCCTACCAAGCTGCATTGCCTGAAATAAGAAACCTATTGAGATGTGCTTGTGAGACACATAAACTACCATTAGCCCAAACATGGGTCTCTTGTCTCAAACAAAGCAAAACAGGTTGTCGTCACAACGATGAGAACTATCTCCGTTGTGTATCCACAATCGACGATGCTTGCTATGTCGGTGATCCTACAGTCCGTGAGTTCCACGAAGCTTGCTCCGAGCACCATCTCTTGAAAGGTCAAGGTGTTGTTGGAGAAGCCTTTTTAACCAATGGTCCTTGCTTTTCATCTGATGTCTCTAGCTACAAGAAATCCGAGTACCCTCTCTCTCACCACGCGACTATGTTTGGCTTACACGCCACAGTAGCCATACGCTTACGCTGCATCCACACTGGCTCAGTTGATTTCGTCTTGGAGTTCTTTCTGCCTAAAAGTTGCCGAGATATCGAGGAACAGAGGAAAATGTTGAATGCTCTGTCTACTATAATGGCGCACGTGCCTAGAAGCTTAAGAACACTCACGGAGAAGGAACTAGAAGAAGAAGGAGATTCAATGGCGAGTGAGGTCATAGAAAGAGTAAAGACATTGCCTAAGATAGAGAATATATCTGAAGTACATCAAAGTATTAGTAATCTTCAAAACGTAGGATCGGTATTTGATGGAGGAACATCAGAGATTGGCTTTGACTATGGCAAAGGATTGAGTGTGAATGAGAATAGCACTTTCTCTAGTAGAATCACTGAGAAAAAGCGAACAAAAGCCGAAAAGAACATAACTTTGGATGTTCTTCGACAATATTTTGCAGGGAGTCTCAAAGATGCTGCTAAGAGTATTGGTGGTAAGTACAATATCGACATTTTCTTGTTCTTGAATTTCACTTTATCAGAGCTTCTGTAATTGAATCTTTGAGTGTTTTGTCTTCAGTTTGTCCAACGACGTTGAAGAGAATATGCAGGAAACATGGGATACAAAGATGGCCATCAAGAAAGATCAAGAAAGTCGGCCATTCGCTTCAGAAGATCCAACGAGTGATTGACTCGGTTCAAGGTGTTTCGGGTCATCATCTACCTATAGGCTCCTTTTACGCGAATTTCCCGAAACTAGCTTCAACTTCACAAGAAACATCATCATTACAACAACAACAACAATCCAAGAAGACAACGTTCTTGTCTTCTTCTTCACATTCACATTCACATCCTACAAAGTCCCCTGCTTCCTCGTGTAGTCACAGCTCGAGCTGCTCCAGCGAAACACAAGTAAACAAGGAAGATTCTACAATGACACTTTCAAGATCTTTTAAAGAAATACAAGAAGCCACACGGTTATCGCCATCAACATCGTCGCAAGACCACGAGTTTCTTAGGATAAAGGTAAGCTACGGGGAAGAGAAGATACGGTTTAGGATGAGAAACTCGCGTAGGCTAAAAGATCTCTTGTGGGAGATAGCGAAACGGTTTAGCATAGAAGATGTGAGCAGATATGATCTCAAGTACTTAGATGAAGACAATGAATGGGTTTTGCTTAGATGTGATGATGATGTAGAGGAATGTGTTGATGTTTGCAGATCTTTCCCTGGACAAACCATTAAGCTTTTGCTTATACTCTCTTCTCAGCATTTGCCTGAACACTCTTCTCTCAGTGGATGCCTTTCCTGACAAGAACAGGGAGATGTAAAAGAGACAAGATTACATATAATAGCTTGTCTTGTGTAAGCATTGTTCATAGTTTTGTGCTTATTTTGGTAGAAAGAGAGAGAGAGAACATGTAAAGAGCCTTTCTTGTAGACAAAATAATAATTTTAGTTTGTATTTTTAATAATATCTTATATTATTAATACAGGAGACAGAGAGAAAATCATTCTAAAATTACACGTGTCATCACCTGAGCATTTCTGGTTTCACATTATTAAAAATTCATAAAACCCCAAAACAAAAAGTCCAAATACTAAATTTAACACAAAATGACTTAAATTGACATAATAAATGAATAATATTAAAAAATGTTGAAAAACCCATAAAATATAATATTAAAAAATTCATAAGAAATACAATTTTATAATTTCTAATAGATCTCTTAGTATTTATATATTCTATTACATTACATTGAGTTCAAAATAAAGATAAAACATATTGTTCATTTACAAATAACAATATTATTTTGTTAAATTGTATTTAACACCAAAATTCATGTCAAATGAAAAAAACTTGAACACACGATTTACCCGACTCATCGGTTGAACCACCAGTTCCCAAACTTTGAACAAAGAATTTTCGGATAAGTTTAGACATGAAAGAGTAATTAAACTTTCCTAGAAAATATGTTTAAAATATTTAAAAAACTAATGAAAAACACAATTTTATAATTTTTCTAATGTTTGTATGTTATATTCTCGCACAAAAGAATGATAAAACATATTTTTCATTTATAAATAACAATATTATTTTGTAAAATTGTATTAAACATCAAAGTTCATATAAAATGACAAAACTTGAGCAGAAAATTGACTCGAGCCCCCGAAAATTCAGTGATTTTATATATTGAGGTTTTAATAGTACGATTTTATGACAAATAGAGACCGGATTGACATATTTTTCATTGTTAAACGAGTCATATCAAAGTTTCAAAACACTATGTAGTTATTGTTTTTTAATCATAAATAGTAAATTATACGTAAAGGTAAATATTCAACATCGAAATGGCAATGATAATCTTTTTCGATGATATATTAAAATAGTAATAGTAATAAATTTTGGGAGAATCACAAAACTACACCATTTGAATTACATTTCACAAAACTACACCATTCCAAAATTACTTCACAAAACTACACCTAAACACTCAAAATTAAATCTAAATAAACCCTATCCACACAATCCTACCCCCTTAATATTATACCCTAAACACTAATTAGCGAACCTAAATGAAAAGATTTTAATTTTGGTAATTTTTAAAAGGATAAATCAAGCTTTTAATATTTTGAAATGGTGTAGTTTTGTGAAAATATTGAATTAGGTGTAGTTTTGTGAAGGGAGGGTTGAAAGGGTATAGTTTTGTGAATTTCTCATAAATTTTTGTAAATAAAACATTATAAAAACCAAAATACAATATATTTTCTATATATACTTCAAATTTAAACTCCGTGTTAAACGCGGATCACATGAGATACAAATTCTTTTTATTTCATTTTATACTACACATTGTTTTTACCAATAAACATTTTTTTTATTACGTAAATTTTTATCCCGCGTTTGGCGCGGGTAAATTCCTAGTGCTTTTGGATTACAAATACAAAAAAGGATAAGTAACAGATATAAGCCAATATATATTGGGCCTAAATATGGGCTTAGATCTATAAAGGAAGTTTTGTGACACGTGGCAATGGTTTATTGGTTAGCCTATGGTGAGCCTTGTTGCAGAGTAGCCAAAAGTGTAAGAAACCGTAGGTGAGGTTTTGGTTGTAGCTCTGCTTGTGTGAATTTTCTTGGCGATTTTCTCGAGAAAATCTTCTGGTGGGGAAGAAGAAGAAGAAGAAGAAGATGGAGACTTCTCTGAGGTACACGTGTAACTCTAGGTCTTTGAAGATTCATGCGAAAGAGAAACTTCATGTGAACTCGAAAACCCATTTACAGGTTAGATTCTTCTTCTTCTTCGTGGCTACTACAACTTAGCGTATTCGCTTATGTTGTGTAATGGTTTCTGGGTTTGGTTAGGATTGTTATGTTATGAGTATTTTCATTGATTTGAAGCTTAAAAGTCCAAATTTTTAATGAGAATACTGAAAGTGTTAAACTTCAGGATTGAGTTGTTTTAGGACCTAAGTTTAGTAATGGCTTTGGTTTTTGTGTCTCCTATGTGTGAGTTTTGAGCTTATTAGAGTGTGAATTTTCTTACAAGTAAGATTGTTGTGTTATACTGTTATGAGTGGTTTATCTTCTCTATGGTGTAAAAGTTAAGACTTTGAGAGATGTTAGTATTAGATTTTGAGTAACCTTTGAGACATTTTGGTGTTAGTGTTTTGAGTTTCTTACAGTGTGGTTTAGTTTACGGATAAGATTATGTATGAGTTGGTTATGTTCTGTATAATGCTTATTGTTGAAAGGAAACATTCGTAGGCTTCTCTAGAATCCTTACTTGCGAGTATGTGTTAATAGCTTGCTTGTTATGCTAAGGTTGTTTGGTTTTGTCGACATATATAGTGCCGGTTTGTGCTACCTTTTCTTGTATAAACATGTTTCTTGATTCTTATTTTTTGGTTGGTTTTGTGTTATTGTGATAGCTTCATGGAGAGCTAGATACTGGAACTGGTGCACCGAGTTACTTTTGTGCGATGATTAGACACTTTTTCCCCGAGGTTTTGGATCTCGGTTTCTGCAGTTTCCTCTATCTTTTTCGCCTTGTAACAGTAATAATGGTGTTATGTAATTTCATTTTCCTTTAGGCTACAACAGGGCTTGGAGTAGGATTACATTACGATAAGCGCCAAAAGCTTCGGTGTCTTGTACGCGGGAAAAAAGAGTTTCCCGTGAGAACTGATGGCCATGTAACCTTTAACGTTAAAGGGAGATGTGATTTTGATCAAGACTTCATACAAGTTAGTTTCTTTTTCTACCTCTCAAGAACTTGAAAGTAACATGTTTCTTATTATGGCTAAGTTTTTAATGCTAAGAGTAGACTAAACTGTCTTGCGCAAACAGAGGAATCCTAAAGGAGCTGCAGAATTTGCGTGGAACATAATGGATTTTAAGGAAGATCAAGATCTACGGATCAAAATTGGCTACGAAATGTTTGAAAAGGTACCTCTCTCATAGCTTAAGTATGTTGTCTCTCTCCCTCTCTAAATTCACACTAAGCTCACAAAGTAGACTATTTGTCTCTTTCTATAGCATCAGTGATCATTATATAACAGTGTGGTCTCTCTCTCTCTGTGTGTGTGTGTGTGTTTCAGGTTCCTTATATGCAGATTAGAGAAAACAATTGGACTCTGAACGCGAACATGAAAGGGAAATGGAACTTGAGGTTTGACTTGTAATTGCATTCAATATTCAATCATCTTCTGAGAAATGTATTAGTACTATATATTGCTTATTAACACACATTACAATTCTACCAATTAATCAAAATTCAGAGATATCTTTCATAATCATCTTCATTACTATTACTGTCTCTTAACTCAGTAGATACATTTGCCAAGAGATTATAAGCAAATGTGTTTTGTATTTTACAAAATGGTAAAAAGTAAAAAAGAACACCAAATATATATATATATATATATATATATATAAGCTAGAGATTTCATAGGTTAAAATTTTAAAAGAACAAAGGAGCTAGTAGCATGTGAAAAGAGGACCAGAAGAAGAAGAAAGACCCAACATACTATAACCCGCTTCTTGAAACAGAGGGTTCTCCAAGTAATCTTTAACATCAAGATCGTTATTACAAAAGTTCAAAGACTGTTCTGTCTTAACGCCAAAGTTGTCTCCTTCTTCATTAAACTGAGACATGACCGGATTGATTAAGGCTTTAACCTCATCTACATTGTGGCCTAATGACCCATGAACAAGGTTATTATTGTAATTTTGATGATGATAGATTAGTGTCTTGGTAGGTTCTTGAAGAGGAGGTAAGGTTTGGTAATGATGATGATGATAATTGTTATAATTATGGTTATGTGTTGTTGCTTGTGAAGTGTTGTGAATGTAGCTGATTTGGTTATGGATTATTCCAATATTTTTTCTATCTCCTGTTTTATTAAATACTCTACAAATCACCCACTCCTCCTGTTTCTCACACCAAAAAATTAACAAAAAAAAATGTTATTAGACATTAACAATATATATATATATAAAGTACTTATATAAACATGTATATATTTGTATTGTTTGTTTATTTATTTATACACATAATTACCAATATTGATATAGATCTTGTTTGAAAAAGTGAGCCTGACCAATGATTTGTGATGATAATACATGAAAGTCAATAGTGTATGAAAACGACACAACAGTTGCATGTAATAACAGTAAACGGCAAGGTGTGTGTGTTTGAACAATCAACACGTACAAGTTTATGTCAAATCTATCAAATCTAAACTACTATTAGCCAAACCAAATCATGACAAATACTAATTTTATATAAAAAAAAAATGGTGAAAAATATATAGGTTAAACCTTTCATTTCAAACCCATAACTATAAAAAAGTCAACTCATTAATTAATTAAAAGTAAAAATTAATAAATACATGTAGTCGTTAATTACCTTACACGTGTGGCGGTGTGATTGGTCACTTTCAAGGCGATATTCATGCATAACCCATTTAGTCTTGACTCCACGTGGAGCTCTTCCTTCGTAAAACACAAGTGTTTTCTTCATACCAACAAGTGCTCCTCCTCCACCACCACCACCGCCTCCTCCGCCGCCGGAAAACACCTCCTTATCTTTTCCGGTGGCTTTCCAATAGCCAGCAGTAGTAGCTCTATTAGTCCTTAGCCCCGTTGGATATTTCCTATCTCTTAAGCTATAAAAATACCATTCTCTCTCACCCATTTTCGCCGTTTCTTGATTCACATAACAAAGTTTCAAGAAAACACACATTAAAAACGTTGACAAAAGATTCAAATTAATTAAAGAAACATATATAACGTACTTAAGAGGCAAGAAATAGGGGTTTATTGTAAAAACGTACGAGGAAGTTCCCAAGGCTCACAACGATTAAGATCAACTTCAGGTATGTGAAGACATGCATGTAATAAGAGTTTAGAAGCTAAGTAGAATGTAATAAGCTCTTCGTCTGTTGGGTGAAACCTAAAGCCAGGTGGCAAACCTCTCTCGTTTCTTTCTTCTCCGGCTAATTCAGACAACACATCTTCCACCGCAAGTAACATCTTAAACCCTAAAAAAAGAGTTTTTAAAAAAAAAGTCTTGTTACTTGAAGAGACACTTGAAAGAAGAACAAAGAGAGCAATGATACAAAAGGTGGTAGTGAATATAACCTTATTTACGTGCAAGATTGTGTATTTATATACCAGAATGGCACATAAAACTAGGATATAATTGTATATATATATATACTCATATGTATATATAGAGCATTTATGATAAAGGCTGTGAAATTCAGGGAGCAGTGTGGAAACTATTTGCTCTTACCTGGGAGCTTTTAAGAGTCTCTTTCTATATTTTTATTTTAGTTTTTAACTTATGCAATTTAATATATATTCTTGTAATGTAGTAAAAGAATAACTTTGGAAGTTTTGTGTTCTATCACTATAACTTTGGTTTTTGGGATTTTGATTAAGAGACTTTGTGATGTTGATTAAGTAACGATCTTTCGTTTAATGAGTACTTCTTGATTGGTCAATGGGTCATTACCGTTAGAAACATATACATAAGATGTTACAAATTACTAGTATATATTATATATATGGTATCAAAATCAAATGGTGTTGATATTTGGCTTCTGAATTTAGGTCATAAGTTGAATAAAACATTGACAGTTTTGTATAAATACACAATTTTTTAACATGTTAAATTAATGTTAATAATGTTAATAATTCATTTAATTTATCAAATTACATAACAAAATTTCATTCTATCCTACACAAATAGAACATTTGATCCAAACTTTTTGAACTAATTTATCATAATAAAATTTTGAAAATATGCAACTTAAAATTAGTAAACCGTTATATTAAAGATCTATAATTAATAATGAGGTTATCTCATACTCCAAGTCATTTTATCCACCCCAAAAAATGGCAGTCGCGGTTAAAGTTTTGAAGATTTCAAGAAATGAAAATTAAATAAAGTTTGGATTTTATGGTTAGCATAAAAACGAAAGCAAATAGATTTAGCTTTTAAGAAGAAGAAAAAAAAGGGAAAGAGTGTATGCAGTAAAAATGGCAGAGAGTTTTTATGCGTGCGGGTGTAAGCATATCATTTTACATTCATAAATCATACTTTTTATTTATTATTTTATACACATTTCTCCCCTGTGATTCCAATTTTTTAACCACTTTCTTTTTATATTTCTCAACGTTAAAAAGACTAGGAAAGAACCCGCGCGTTGCGCGGAATATTCGTTATTTATTATAGTAATTTAAAATAATTTTACATTGAATTTACTGGTGTTTTGGTTTGTTTTATGAAGTTTATTATTTTTGTAATAGATATATGGTTTAACTTTAGATATTTTTCATCTATTTTATATTTTAAACTAATGAAAATGATTTTGTTTACGAACAACTTCTGTTTGCATGTTTTAGTTTATTCTCAAACGTATGTTGTTTTAACTCGTCAATTAATTTAGATCATATTTGTTTTGTATTATCTATAACGTTATTGAATTATTTGTATATGTAATTGTTTGTTTTGCATGTGGTTTTGTTTTCTCCGTAATTTTTTTAAGTTTATTTCATATATTTATTTGGTACAAACATTTAGATTTAGAAAATATGTATATATGGAGTTTTTTCATCCCAAATTATAGTTATTTAAACTTTTATAAATTTATATTTATTTTATTTTTAAAATATTCTCTCTCTCACCCATTTTTAAAATGTTTTAGGTCTTTTGATTTGTTCCATTTTATTTGATTTTCACAATTTTCTATGGGTATTTTTTATTTATTAACTATAGTATGACCACTTATATTATGTAGTCTTAATTTTTAATTGTTTTGAATAAATGTTAAACATCATTTATAACTTTTAAATTTTGTGCTTTTAGATAAAAAATTTTAGATAATGGAACATATGTAATATATTCCAAAAAATTAGTATAAGAGATAAAAAAAAATTTATATTTTCATTTTAGAAAGTTGATATACATGTTTTTTATTAGTGTTAAATATTATATTGAATGTTTTTAATAGTTTATTAATATTGAATGAGTTTTATAAATATTGAATGAGTTTCATTAAATGATTTTTTAATTGAATTATTTTAATTATTTATGTTGATGATGTGGATGCCTTAGATTGAGAGAGTATTGTGCTATTATATAATAGATTATATAAATAATTATTTTTGTTAGCATAATGAGGATTTTCTAAAAATTGATTTAGCATAGTTTTAAATGTAAATAAAAATATTGATATGTTTAAACTTCTTGAGATTTGATGTGATAATTGTATTTTTTATGTATGGTTTGTAATTTTGTTCTAGAAACTACAAAAATGTAAATATATATATTAAAAAAAATATATATATATTTTAATAAAATAGTGGAGATAGCAGTGTCGGCGGTGACACGTGCGTAGAATAATATACAAAAATCAGGTAAAAGTTATAATAAATGCGAACGTACTATTAAACTATATTTATCTCAGTTTAATACTATCCACACGATCTTATGTTAAATCTCTCAAGCCATTCTTTTACCCTCTACACATCCCTATAATTTATATATATATATATATAACTTTATAAAAAGTAAATTTTTGAATATTTGAAACAAAAGTTTCATCCAATAATTCAAAAAACCCTGCTGTACTTGCATAGACTTAGGTAAGCCTATTTATTATTAAAAGCTTATTATATATTTTTTGTACTGTTTAATTTTGTAAATTATTTTTCTCCAGGGGTCTGGTCTATCCTTTGTAGCTCTCTGATAATATTTTTGTGACTCTTTTTTTAATTCTCGAAATTGTTATTTTTTACTATTTTAGCTAATTATTTTCCAAGTGATACCGTCAGTCTACTAAATTATAGAGCTCTTCCTCTGCATAATCATCACAAACAATATAATTGGACCTGTAAAAAATAATAATTTACCTTAATATTAAGAAAATTTTCTGCTAGGGCTAGGCATAGTCTATTTTTTTTTAAAAAAGTCTATTTAAAACCATTTACAAACAGAAACGGTAAATGTAAAAAACAATAGTCCATTTTGTGTTATATAATTACTATGCTTGTAATATTTCTATAAAGTAGTGTTATGTGACAGTGAAGTTTAGATATATTAGGTGCAACAAAAATCACTAAAGATGAATATAGAAAACTATTTGTAACACTTCTCTTATTAGTATGTGTCAATCAAATGACAAAAGGGGTCCATTCCTTTGCTCGTCTTTATCTGTTTGTTTTTAATAATATGTTTTTATTAAACTTAATTTCCAAAGTTCAAACTAAGAAAATAACTTATCGCTAGATAAATTATAAAAAAAATATTAATTAATTACAATTACGCGTAGTAAAATAATCAGTAAAATTAAGGGTAAAGTGCACAACATAAATTAACATCTCATTAATATATGCATGGTACGTACGTTCATTTCACAAATTAGAATTAACTTAAAAACTAAAACCATATGGAATGTTTAGTTTTTTTTGTTAAAACATTTTGTATGAAAACTTAAACCGAAATATATATATATATATATATATATATATATATTTTATAATCAAAATAATATTACTAAAGTCACACTCTTATCATAATTTTTTGAAGAAATATAGTTAATAAAAAAAGAGGTAGAAGGAGAAGGTGGGGAAAATAATAAATGAAGAGACAAAGGACAAAGGCAACACCGACCTTCTCACACTAGAGAACGACTTCTCACTCATTTCTATTCACAAACAATCTTCCTCCCATTTTTTTTTAATATAACGAAATATTTAATTTATTTTAATTTATAGAAACTCAGTAATTGCTAGTCTATTCGATACTAGTTGAAAACTCTTAGAAATAGTAAAAATAAATTAAACAAATGGATATTAGCAAATATATGGCGATTTATTCAATGATTATCATTCATCTTGGAGGTAATAAGCAACCAAATATATATAGCATATATTATATACAATATTACCACACGAGTAGTCTGATTATAGTCCCACATAATAAATTTGTTGATATTTCTATATGTATATATGATATGTTTGATACCTTTTTTGAGGTTTAGTGACAATTTTGGTCGAGTTTAATGATAATTTGATGCCAACAAACAAGATTTTGTTATGTAAATATTATTTAAATAATGATGTCCGTACAGTGGGATGTGTAATAAATGTGAAAGATTTCGACAGACGAAGACTTCATAAATATGGTCCATATATTCTCAAACCAAACCTGAGTGGGGACCAATCAAACCCATACATATATATATATATCTTATATAAAGTAGGGTTTTTCCCGAAAATACCATCAAATAACTTTTTGGACAAAAAAACTTAATGCTATTTTTGGACATTTTTTCATGCTATTTTGAGGAATTTCTCAAAAAAAACTTGTAATGTTTTTTTTATCCAAAAAACATTTTTTCATGCTATAAACTATATATATGTGTGTATTACTTCCAATTTTGTAAATTGGTTCCACAAAACTTAAAAGGATAATTTGGGAGTAACCATTAATAATCAACATTTCTCAGTAAAACACTGCTTTCACATCTAACCAATTTTTTTTTTATCAGTCTAACAACATCTCAAGAAAATCAGACCATAGTGAACATGTTTCTTGATTAACTCTTACACAAAGACACTTTAACCATACTCCTAGTTAAAGGGTCTAACACTATGATGAAGTTGGGATGCGTACACCGAGCTTGACCACAACAACTTCAAAGATACCATCAGGTCTAAACTTTGGCGAAAACAATCGAGGATCCACTTGTCCCGGAAGATTAAAAGTGATCGAAAACGGACCAGGAGGGCATAGTTGCTGCACTTGCATCCTGTATAAGCATCCCGTGTCACTTGGTATCGCAATCTCTGGCACTACTCCTTGTATGCATACTCTTCCTTCTCTCTGTATCTCACATTTTATCTTATCTATTCACAATATTCAGAAACAAGATTGCATTTTAGTGTCACATCACACTTCTCTCATACACTCACATATAGCGAAAAGAACAAAACTTTCGTCTTTTGATTATCCAATGCGAGGATGTTAGGACAAGAGAAATTTGTGAAGCTTACTTTGGTTTTTGTGGATACCGGGAAGAGAGACCCTGAAGATGTAAGCGATTTCGCTGACACCAATATCGACAAGACCAATGGGTGGTCCAAGAGAGCCTTGCTTGGCAGTGCCAGTGAAAAAAGCATGCGAGATCACTTTAGAATGAGTAGTTTGATGATTCTCAGTGTTCATAGTGTCTTGATTTAGTGCTTTTTTTGTTTACTACACAAAAGATAGAATCAAAACCAACCTGTTAAACAATGAAGACAGAGAAGAAGAAAGATAAACAAACAAACAATCATACCAAGAACATGTTGTGTTGTAAGATGTAAGCTAAGAAGCCAATAGGATGTTTATTCTACACAAGCACAAAGCAAAAGCTGAGACTTAAAAAAGAACTAAAGAGGAAGTTTCATCCTTTAAAACACTGTTTATTAACCATTCATTGTACATAATAAGCATGATTCTTCCAAGAACATGGAAACAAGATCAACATTTTCGATATACCCAATTTTCTGAAACTCAAAAATCATTAGAAACATAGAGCTCAATGGTATAAGCCAACACACACACACACACACAAATCAGAGCAAGTATATAGACAATGTAATAAAGCTCAATAAACAAAATCTGGTTCATGATTTGGGATAATTTTGATTTCTAACCCTAGAATTAAGCTTACGAATACAAATAAAACCCTAAATCACCATTCTAGAAGGCGATAACGAGGTTTCTCGAGAAGATAATCAACAAAATCTAAAAATAAGAGAACCTTAGAGAGATCTCCGGCGAGTTCCGATGGTATTATTGTCTGCTCAAGAAGGCTTCACCGTCGTCGTCGATTTTTTCACCGGTGGCGAATTTTGTTAAAAAGGAATATTTTTTCTATTTAAAATTTGCATTGTGAAACGAAAACAAAATACGAAGCCTATTATAAATGGCCCAATGCTTAATATTTAACCCAAATAATTATTTCGTAGCCCAATTTCAAGAGAAGCCCCAATAATATTAATACGCAGCTTAGTTGTTTAATTGGCCCACTTTTAAACCTTTTTTTTTTCCACGACCCACTTTTAAACTTTTTATAAATGCACCAATTCGTTTAAAATAAATTTTCATGTTGAATATTTGTTTTCTTGTTATATTATTTGTCGTTTCAACTTCAGAAATTCCTAAAAATATATGAAAAAGGTTTTTTAGACGAAAAAACATACAATTTTTTTCTTCTTAAAAACCATTAAAATGTTTTTTGGAATAAAATACCATAAACACAAAAATATAATTTTAACATTTTAAAATTTAAATTTTTTTTATTTGGATTTATCATATATAATGTTTAGGTTATACTCCGTAATATTGAAACGGTAGAGTTTATTGTAGGTATTTAAGAAAAAAAACTTATCATGTTATTTTTATCCAATTTTTTTCATGGGATTTTTTTGAATTTATCTTTGAACTTTCAAGATCTAGCTAATTTTCAATCCATTTGGAAATTCATCTGACATAAATTTTTATTTATCATAACAAAATGAAGAAAATAAACGTGAAAAATCCTAAAATAGAAATTTGAGTAAAATAAAACAAAATAAAACAAATAAATTTTTGAAAAGTAGTAACTTTCATGCTGAACAGAAAAGCGCGTTCTTCTCCTATAAAACATCTCTTCCTATTCTTTTTTTTTTATTTTCCCTCTCCAACACTTGTCGTTACGCCACGTCATCACACACTCGCTGAAAGATTCCGTCCAATGGATATGCGACGGAGGATTCCTAAACCGCCGGTTAAATCCGCCGGATCTTACGACGATCCTCGCCGTACAGTTACTTCTCCTCCACCGAAAGCTTCCGACGCGCTTCCTCTCCCTCTCTACCTAACAAACGCCGTCTTCTTCACTCTCTTCTTCTCCGTCGCGTATTACCTTCTCCAACGGTGGCGTGACAAGATCCGTTACAGCACTCCTCTCCACGTCGTAACAATCGCCGAGCTAGGCGCTATTATCTCTCTAATCGCCTCTCTGATCTATTTCCTAGGTTTTTTCGGCGTTGACTTTGTTCAATCGTTCATCTCACGCGCCGATTCAGACGATTCCGATAGCGATTTCCTCCTCACGCGCTCCTCACCACCACCGCCGCAACAGATCCTCTCCGTCGCGAAATCACCAAATCCCGAACCTATAGTAACCGAATCTCTCCCTGAAGAAGACGAAGAGATAGTCAAATCAGTCATCGACGGATCTCTTTAAAGAAGAATCAAAAATCCAAAGAAAGGTAGGGCTTTAAAGCCATGTGAGATAGAGAGAGAAATAATTCGTGTTTCTGTTGTTTGATATGTCCAAAGCTTTTGTCTTTGTTTTTTAGAAAGTGTTTTGTCTATATGATAAAAACTCAGTTTGTTGTTAATTTCATTATTATTTTCATAGAAAAAGAAAAAACATCTCAGTGTGTGTTGGGACATCTCTTACAAAACAACAATGTTTTGAGATATTTCCTGAATTGTATTTCAGGAATATAAAAAAATTCACAAACGTGTAATTTCTCAAAAAATTTATTGACAATGAAAAGAAATGGTAAAGTTAAGCCAAACAAACACATTCATTGTTCTGTTAACTAAACTCTACTAATGTTAACACATCAATGTTCGTTTCTCTACTATCACATACAAACACATGAGTTCATCAAATGAACACAAATTAAGACACAGCTCACCTTTTCTTTGAGATTGATGATAAGTCCTGTCACTGCTCGAACGGGACTCGCACAAACAGTCGACCGTGGAGGCTCACCACTGCTGATGTGTGCAGCGAATCGATTCTTGCTGGAAAGTTCACAATCTACCAAACAACCAAAATTCAAAAACCCGTTGTGTATATAACTATCCTTTATGATTGGAGAGTCAAAAGAATCTTTTAACCTTTTTGAAGGGTGTGATTCCCCAAGGATTGTCTAGCTGTTCAGGTTGCCCTGCTATCACTAGCCGCCCTGATGGATCTGATTGAACTCGGACCTATGTAATAAAATTGCTACTTATGTTTATACTTTATACCCCCAAAAAAAGGTGTGTTCAGAATATAATCTAGTTTCTATCTACTTAAATCTTCTCCAACGTCTCCGCAGCTACTGTTTATGTAAACCAAGTCAAAGATTCTTTGTACTAAAAACTATTTCACTTTAAGCATGCTCGTGACGAACAATGATTTAAAAGCTCACCTCTTCGCGGAGAAGTCCAGGTACCAGTGCATATATCTCAAAGCAGTCTTTCTGTAAATAAAGACAACAAAAACAATTCAGTTTCAGGACATGGATGATGGCGTTGCGTGAGAGGAGAAGAGGCAGAGATACTCACAGTTTCTCTGACACTTATCTTCACCCAGTCTGCAGGTGGTCCAACATCTATAATCTCGGCTGTTGACCTATGAAGCCGTAATCATACTATTAATTTCATTGGTTAAGACAAGAAATAAATTGAACAAATCTTAGTATTGACTCATATTAACATGTTTCAGATACACATGAGATATGCTTAGCTTTCGTAACTGTTTGCATGTTTCATGTGACAAAACAAGGTCCATGCCGGCTGGTGTTTTTTGTTTCTGCACACCTAAATACAAAAATTTAAACATGTTGTCATTAAGTAACCATTATGTAAAACATAGAGAGAATAGTAGCAGCTTCTCAAGAACATTACCAATATTTTTGAGGTTCTTTTGCTTTGGTGTTGAATTCAAGCCTTTATCCTAAAAGTAGTACAAAGAGCATTATGGCGCAGCACAAGTTTGTGAATGGTGAATCATGAAGATTGAATAGATACCTTAACAGAAGGCTCATTAGCCTCCCCAGATCCGAGAAGGCGCTGAGCATGCCAACCTTGCATAGCACGAGCTGCTGCATCTCTTCGTGCTCTTCCTGACCCAGAACCTTGATGGCTGCTTGCCTACAAAAGTGCTCTTATATTAACAAGGGTAACAGGGGAAGCACGTAGGGACATGTAAATGTTAATAAAATGTTCATAGGAAATTCTAACCTCCTTTTCTAGGCCAGCAGACGGAAGAGAAACTGAACCAGGAAGGTTAATGGCACCATTTAGCCTTAAATACTTTTCAAACTCTAAGAGTGCCTGCACTTGGAAAGAAAGTATGCAGATCATGAAGTATCCACATCCGTATTATTTGATAGAAGACTACACATAAAACCAAACTCGCTAGTCTCAGACACCATACAAGAAAAAGAAGCACAAGGAAACTGTATGAGTTATAAATATATGGACTGAACTGAACAAGTACAAACTTGCTAATCACAATGTAGATCCCTTATGAACAAAAAATGAAATTCACCTTCTCATAGAAAATGCGGAATGTCCAGGAGACTGTAGTGCATGTCCTAGATAAGACAATTGAACAAAATAATGTGGAAGTTAAAATCAAATAAAGAAGACAGCTTGCAGAGTTTGAAACAAAAAACAGGGCATTTACTTCGGAGGATGGAAGGATTCTCCAACTTGCCGCCATAGTTTAGATGTGGTGACCTTTGGTCGAAAATGAAAAGCACAAGCATTTTGAATACATGGTAAAGGGAAGAGAAAGGATAAGATCTTAGAAAAGAACGAAAGTGAATAATTACCACATCATAGCCACCTAACTTGATGACGGCTCGCCATAGCCTACATTAGAGAATAAAGTAAATCATGCAGAAAATCAAACAAAGGATTAACCGGATGGCGGATAAACAAATTTCAAAGGAATCAAAGCAACAATTTTTAGTAACTCACTTAAGACAGTTTAAGGGCTGTCCATAAAACTTAGGTGCTTTAAATTCCAAGAAATTCTCCTTGTAAAAGGCCTCCACTTCTTTAATAAACGCCACTTGATCCTCCGGCGTCCCTGCTTCTTCAACTTCACTGACCTGTAAGAAACAAACATTACTTGAATGCAGATGCAAATAGGCTACTTGTCTCAAATATATGATATAAACGTGCTTTCCTTTACCTCAGAATCACTACTCAGCAACCAAGTCCTCCACCTTTGAACACTTTCCTCTTCCACATGTGGAGGATCCGACGGTTCCCCCTTCAACAGAGTTGATTCATCTATTGTCGTCTCCTTTTGAACTCCATCACTCATAATCTTCTTCTCAGACAGATTAATATCGCCGTTATTCTCATCAACACTGTTCTGACCACCACCCGCCTCTTCATTAGCCACATTCTCATTAGTGATAGGAGCATCAGATAGCTCAACATCAGTGTCTAAAGTAAGAGTCTTATCCTCTGCAACAGGAGACTGTGGTGGTTCTGCACATGGGTTTTGTTCCTTTGCTGGTTCTAAAGACTCTTCTTCCTCAACGGATTTGGTGTCTACATGAGAAGTATCAGCACAAGAAGGAACATCTTGCTCTTGCATTTCTGTATCTGCCATCAAAAAGCTTCTTCACTGAGAGAGATATACACTGTCACAACAAGATAAAACTAATAAGAAGGATAAAAAATCAATCAAATAAAGTAAATTCAGCATTCGTAAACATGCATTGTCACATCTCTAAGCTTGAGAAAATGTAACTGAGAATTGCAACGCACGAGATCTAAAAGGCTTAAGAAATCAGAATTTCGCAAAACGAGAAAGAGTATATAGAATCGAAAATGGATACCCGTTTTGCAGCGAAGACGGCGACGGAAGAAATACGTTGAGAAGATTTAGGGTTTGTTAGTAGCCGGAGAAGCTGAAAAACGCCGCCGGCGAAAACAGAGATATAACAAAAAAAGAAAAATCAATTTTAACGGAGAGAGAGAGAGAGAATCTTCTTACTTAGCAAAATATTTTAATGGGCTTTAAACAATAATATTTAAAATGGGCCTTAGACGACATAAATTCAAATGGGCTTTTAAACAATTTTTACTACTTACTTGTTAAGCCCAACATTGTGTAGAAAACCATTTACTATGTTTTTTTTTCATAAAAACGGCAGATATTAGAAAGCCTTTTGATACAAGTTTTGAGACACAGAAAGAAACACAATCATAGGTTGTTGTTATAATATGCTTAAAAGGGAAAGCAAACTAGAGATATGCTTAAAAAGAAACACACTAGAGATAGATATGGTTATAAAGAAGCACACTAGAGATATGCATATGCTTATTATAATCCTCCTAGAGAGAGGACTTGTCTTGAAGATCATCAAAGTAAGGATGTTCCATAGCCATCTTTGCTGAGATTCGTTTTGCTGGCTCGTACTGCAACATTTTCTGTTCCATAAAGAACACAACACAACAAAATTAGTTAGTTCGTTGTCTGTTTAGTGTGTGTTTTGATAACTTACTAATGGTAATATTGGACTTACTGATAGAAGATCAAGTCCGGCCTTGTCGAGGCTTGGAACAGAAGAGGAGAGGCTCAACGGTTTCCACTGTGGGTACTCGTGCCAGTTCTTCAGTGTGCTCACTCCTGGCCACATTTCTTCATTAGGTGTCCCAAGCAGCCTGAGTTTTTTTTAACACAAATTCAAAAAGGGTTCTATCGTGTTTGTCAAATACGTAAAGGTCAAGAAATACTTTACCTGAAGATATGGAGGAGCTGTTGGAGCTCAGAGTCCCCCGCAAAGATTGCTTGGTTAGTCACAAGTTCAGCTGTTAACAAATGGTAACAGAAACAATGTTAGTTGTTGTAGTTTTCTTAAGTAAAGATCGATATTTAAGTAAATGTAGAAAATATTACCAAATATACAGCCAACAGACCACATATCCACAGCTGTAGAGTAATGTGTGGCACCAAGAAGAACTTCAGGAGCTCTATACCATAGAGTTAATATCTGTTACAATGAAAAAACCCGATTAAAAGAGTTACACTTTCAAGGTTTAAAACAACACATTGAACTAGAATTAGATTATTACCTCATGGGTATATTTCTTCATAGGGAGAGTAAAGGCTCTGGCTAAACCAAGATCTGCTATTTTGAGCCTCATTGTCTTGGGATCCATCAAGAGATTGTGAGGCTTAAGATCTCTGTTATAACACCAAATGAAGTAGTAAGACTAAGAGATCTTCTCTTACCAAAATCAGAGAAATTTTTACCTGTGTAAAACCCCATGGCCATGGCAAAAAGACATTCCTTTGCATAGTTGATACATCAAGCTCTATAAACAATTAAAGAAAGTTGTTGTATTTGGTTCAATGAGACTTACACACACATCAAGATAGCATAAAAAATGAAATGAGAGAAAGATAATGACAAGACCTTGATGGTTTGTGGTGGAATGTTACCACCGGTCTGACGAAAACTCCTAATGTATTTCTTCACATCAGTGTCCATGTACTCAAAGACAAGGTAAAGTACAGTTTTGCCTTCTTTGCTTAGTCCTTGCTTAACATCCATTAACCTAAAGCAAGATTACAATCAAGTCCATGTAAGAAGCAAGTCTTGTTTGATTTTGCAATGAGATCAATTTCTATGAATCATCTATTCAACGATAAGAAAATCAACTCTTCAAAATTTTTTTATAGAAATTGAAATTAAGATATAAATCCTTGGAATCGAACACTATACAAACCCTACAAAAATTGGGGGCGATTTAGACCAAATCACTATACAAACCCTACAAAATTGGGGACGATTAAATCACTATACAAACCCTAAAAATTGGGGGCGATTTAGACCAAATCACTATACAAACCCGAAAAATTTGGGGGCGATTAAAGACCAAATCAGAAGTTAAACCCCTAACCTGACGATGTGAGGATCACGAGCGAGAGTGCGTAAGATAGAGATCTCGCGGAGTGTTGTCGCAGGAACACCTTCTTCGTCTTCATGGAGACGAGTTTTCTTCAGAGCGACGATCTTCCCTGTAGATTTCTCTCTGGCTCTGTAAACTTTACCGTAAGTGCCTTCACCGACTTTCTCAAGCTTCTCGAAAGCGTCCATGGCGGAAATAGCTATCACTTCTTTATCCATCTTCTCTTCTCGAAATTTTCTTCTTCTTCTTCTCCGTCTCTCTCTCTCTCTCTCTCTCTCTCTCTCTCTCTCTCTCTCTCTCTCTCTCTCTCTCTCTCTCTCTCTCTCTCTCTCTCTCTCTTTCTCTCTGTAGCGAAAATGAGAAAATAAAAGAGAAACAAAGTGTATATAATAAAAACTGAGATTTGATATTTAGATTCGCTTTTTTGAACAACGGTTAGATTTCAAAATTCAAACAAGAGCGCTTCTTTCCTTTTTAGGCGGTTTCATAAATTAAAAGTAAAGAAAAATGCCCAATACCAAAATAGAAGCCCATATTTGGAAATTGCATAAAATAAAAACTTGTTTTCATTTAAGAAAAAAAAAAGCCCAACGGAGATGATCTCCACGACGGCGAGTATCGAGAGATTGCTGTTTCCGTCGCCGTCGGGAGCATCGTACCTTCAGCGACCGTCGATTGCGACTAGATCGGAGATTCTTAGCGTACGAGAAGCAGTACCGAGGCGAATCAAGCTGATTGTTGCGACGACGGCGACGGCGAAGTATAAGGGGACGAAGATGAGAGAAGAGAAGCTATCGGAGATGATAGTGGAGAAAGTAAAGGAAGCAACGGAGATTTGTGAGGAAGACGAAAGATCCGATGAATGTAGAGTCGCTTGGGACGAAGTCGAAGAAGTTAGCCAAGCCAAAGCGGATCTTAGGGTTAAGCTTAAGCTCATGAATCATGATCCTCTCGAGAGTTTTTGCCAAGAGAATCCTGAGAACGACGAGTGTCGAATCTTCGAAGATTAATTACACAATTTGGGTTTAATTGCAATTTTCCGTTTTTTCTTGGGCTGGTGTGTAAAGCAAGAATATTTCAAGCGAGAAAATGTAAAATCAGTGTTTGTTTTGCATATCTCTTATACTATTAAGAGAATTTTACACAAATATACACTTTTTGAGTTTCAAATATCAGTTTGAGACACTTTTGGCAAGTAAGGCACTTTTACTATGTGTTTAAACTATTTTGACCCCATAAATTTTTAATACTTTACTAGGATTTAACCCGTGACACCACGGGTTTATATTTTTTATAAATAATTTTATATATATACGAGTTAATTTAGAAGTTTGTAATATTTTTCTGATTTTGTAAAATAAATAAAAATATTCAGAATTTCTAAAGAAGTATTTTGTTCTTTTATTGTTTATGCAAATAAATATAGAGAAATTCACAAAACTACACCATTTCAATCATTCCTTCACAAAACTACACCTAATTCAATATTTTCACAAATTTACACCCTTTCAAAATTTTAAAAGTTTGATTTACCCTTTTCAAAATTACAAAAATTAAAATATTTTCATTTGTGTTCGCTAATTAGTGTTTAGAAATAGTATTAAGGGGTATGATTGTGTGGATAGAGTTTATTTGAATTTAATTTTGAGTGTTTAGGTGTAGTTTTGTGAAATATTTTTGAAATGGTGTAGTTCATGTGAAATGTAATTCAAATGGTGTAGTTTTGTGATTCTCCCATAAATATATAATGAGAATTATATTTTATATAGCAAAATCTTAATATAATTTGTAAGTGTGTTTATTCCAAACTATTATAAACTATAAAAATTAGGGATGGACAAAACTTCCGGATCCGAAATACCGAACTCAAACCAAACCGAAATCCCCAAATCAATATCGATTCTAAAAACAAATAACTCGAATGTATAGGGAAATTTACTACCATAATACCCGAAATCGAATCTGAACCGAACTCAATTTTGTAGAACTAAACTAAACTACTCTAACTACCCAAAAATTATTTAAAATAATAATAGTTATAATTATATTTGAAGTACATAATTGGAACCAAACCGAAATTAAAGAACTGAAACCGTTACAAAAATAAATAACCCGAACGAATTGAGAAATTTACTACTCGAAAACCCGAAGCCAAAACAAATTTCTAGATTTGAACCCGAATTACCCGAAATTTGTTTATGATAAAGTTTAATCATTATTTTCAAACTTCTTGTCATTTATCTAGAATTTTTCTAGAAACTGAACCCGTTAATAAATAATTGTTATGCTAGTGTTAATTGATTTAAACAAACTTTATCTATGTTCAATATAGATGTTTATTAACATCTAAAATATTAATATAAATAGAAAATTATAATATGGACAATGATTATATATAAAAACTAAACTATATACTTTTTAAAAAATATTTATATTCTGAAATTTTTTATAGACCTCCAGTAAGAAAAATAAAAAGATTATATCAAAAATATCATAAATATGAAATTAGTGGTTGATTTTATGTTAAAATCGGTTTTATTGTTTTTGTTGATATTTAAGTCAATTTAAAAAAAGTATATATATAGAATGAGATATGTTTGTGTGTAAGTTTCACATAACTCTTTAAGTGAGTTTAAAACCAATGACATAGTATGTAGTTAAGTGAATTTTTTTGGAAAAGTTCAAAAAAGTACTTCAAAAATAATAATATATATATTTTTATTATATATTTCATATAGCAAAAATTTAATATAATTTATAAGTTGATTAGACCAATAATTTATTATTTATTATATTTTGGATTCGAAAATACCCGAATTCAAAATACAAACCGAATCAAAATACACAAATCATATTAAGTGATTTACCCAAATTTATTTAAAATTATAATTATTTTGATTATATATATATAAATAATTGTTGTAAACATATTCTAAATATGTAATATAAGATTTAAATTTTAGTAGAATTGCAATTTCTTCTTTTTTGTTTATAATCGAACCGGAAATCAAACTCGTTAACAAACTATTTTGTTTTTTATTGTTTGATATTTTTAACAAAAAAAAATTTCAAATCGTTTTTAAATTCTTAATAATATTAATTAAACCTATTTGTTTTGATTTAAATAAAATTTTAATGGTAGTTTTTATAAAAAAAACTATGTAATAATGTATTTATGTGAATTACATATGTTTATTTTGTTTTTCAAATATTTTTTACATCATTTCTTTAATATTTTTATTTATTTTTGGAGAGAATTATAATATTTACTTATTTGATTTTTCGTAATTAAATGTTCAAAAATATTTCCTTTTATGCCCAATGGCATAATGTGTAATTTAGTGTGATTTTTTTGGAAAATTTCAAATTAGTACTTCAAAAATACTAATATAGATATATATAGAATGAGATATGTTTGTGTGTAAGTTTCTTATAACTTTTTAAGTGAGTTTAAAACCAATGACATAGTATGTAGTTAAGTTAGTTTTTTTGGAAAAGTTCAAAAAAGTACTTCAAAAATAATAATATATATATGTTTATTATATATTTCGTATAGCAAAAATTTAATATAATTTATAAGTTGATTAGACCAATAATTTATTATTTATTATATTTAGGATTCGAAAATACTCGAATTCAAAATACAAACCGAATCAAAATACACAAATCATATTATGCGATTTACCCAAATTTATTTAAAATTATAATTATTTTGATTATATATATATATAAATAATTGTTGTAAACATATTCTAAATATGTAATATAAGATTTAAATTTTAGTAGAATTGCAATTTCTTCTTTTTTGTTTATAATCGAACCGGAAATCAAACTCGTTAACAAACTATTTTGTTTTTTCACTACAAGAAAAACGGCAAATAGCAACGCCGTTTTTCGTCGCTAAATCGTCGCTATTGGCAAATAGCGACGATTTAGCGACGAGAATATTTTCGTCGCTATACGCTCGTCGCTATTCAATATTCGTCGCTAAATCGTCGCCATTTTCAAATCGTCGCTATTTCGTCGCCAATGTTTCGTCGCTAATTCGTCGCTAATTTAGCGACGAATTAGCGACGTTTGTCGTAAAATATTAGCGACGAATTAGCGACGTTGGTCGTAAAATATTAGCGACGAATTAGCGACGTTGGTCGTATAATATTAGCGACGAATAAGCGACGGTATAAAAAATAAATTTCCAAATTAAATATTTTGCGAAAATAAATCCTTGCTAATTCGTTGCTAAATTAACGACGAATTAGCAACGATTATAAAACACATCGTTGCTAATTCGTCGCTAATTTAGCAACGAATTAGCAAGGATGGCTTGACACGTCCTTGCTAATTCGTCGCTATAATAGCGACGAATTAGCGACGATTTAAAAAAAAAAAATTAAAAAAAAACAAATTTAAAAAAAACAAATTTAAAAAAAAACAATTATAAAAATATTAAAAAAATACAAAATATTTTAAAAATACAATAAATTAAAACTAAACGAGCGGGATCGGCGGGATCATCGGGATCGACGACGTAATCATCAATCCCGATATCACGTCCGAGGTCTCGAGCTGCCGCTGCCGCTACATCCGGAGGGATCACCGGTGGCCGAGTTGGTTGGACTCCCCGTCGCCGCATCAACCTCGCGAGGTTTGGACTTTCCATCGCGATGATGGAGAAGAAGTCCGTGATGTTCGATAGCGGACTTCTTGTGCCGCGAGCTGCTCCCTCAACCGAACATTCTCTTCGGCGTGATCTTGGGCGGTGGGACGAGGCCGCGAAGAAGAAGCGGCGGGAACCGTCTCAATCGAACCGACTCCAAAAGTGCGGTTCTTCTTCGTCTTCGGGGCCACCTATATAGACAATTTAAAATCGTTAGATATTAATAAAATAAATATTATTTTGAATTAAATTAAATTATTTAAAATTATTACCTCATAGTAGATCTTGTCGCACTCGGTGACCGACAACTGTCCCGAGGAGTTGACCGAACTACCTTCGGTCGACGTCGAACCCTGACTAAGCCGCTCGGCGACTCTAGCCTCATATGCGTTCACGATCTTTTCGGATCGTGAACTCACATAGGTCCCGTCCTTCCTCTTCCGGACCTTCTTCAAAATTTCTACAATGGGCGGAAGTTCGCCCATCTCCTCGCGCTATTGAAAATTATATTAATTAAATTATATATTTTTAAATTTTATATTATTTGAAAAAATAATGAAATTTTAAATATATATTAATTAATACCATCTTTATACGCCGTTCGGCGTAAGAAGTCGGTCCTGATGTGTGGACATACGGACCGGTCTCGTCGATCGGTGTGAGTCGGGACTTTGAGCAGCTCCCCGCAACTTGAACCGAATGCGGGTTCGTCCAATAGTCGCAAAGGCCCTTCCACACCGCCCCATCCATTGCTATGGGTTTCGCCTCGTCTCCCTTCTTCGACCACTTCGTCTTCCATTTGTTGATAATCCCGAGTAAGACGATGCATGGCTTTCTCCTCGAAACCCTTGCGGACTTCAAACATGTCTTCCTCCCGCCAATGCCATTTTTGCTATTTGAGTTTTTTAAAATATTAAAATAAATTTTAAATAATAAAAAAATAAATTTTGTAATAATTATTACATTTTATATAATATATAAGTTATTTTATTATAATAAATATTTATATATTAACTTTTTATAATGTTTAATTTTTTAAATTTAAATAATTAAAAATTTTACTTACCGCAAAAGATTCGAACCGGATGTCCCTTATATAAGGAGGGGTCCGCGACCGGTTGACGTGCGGCTCCACGAAATACGTCTTCATCACATCCGAGACACTCCTACTAACCTTGTTATCGCAAAACCTACGAAAAATAAATTTATCATTAGCAATTATTATATTTGAAAATCAATTAATTAAATAATATAAAAATCAATTAATTAAAATAAATCAATTAATTAAATAATATAAAAATCAATTAATTATTAAAATCAATTAAATAATTACCAAAATGTCCCTTGTGGCCGCTTGGAATGGAGCAACGGTAGGTACCGGTGGCTCTCCCGCCGAAGAAAGTCGAGGATCCGCCGCATGTGCGGTCCAAGATGCTGAGGTGGTGGTAAATCGACGGGGGGATCGACTGGAGCATCGGGAATAGGATCTTGACTCGGGTTTTGTTGGGGTGGGTCTTGTTGGGGTGGGTTTTGTTGGGAAGGGTTTTGTTGGGATGGGTTTGAAGTAGAGGTGGAACCGGATCGGTTCCTTATGAAATTATAGTAATGAGGGGGTTGGTTATTTTGAGACATGTTTTTGAAGTTGGGTTTTGGAATTGGGTTTATTTAGAGATAATGAAATGTTTAGAGAGAGAGAGAGAATGAGATTGTGTGAAATGAGGGAAAAACTCGTCGGGTATATATAGTATTTTGTGTCGTCGCTAATTCGTCGCTTATTTTGGTTCAAACCTTTTGGTTTCCCACCCGCGGCAAACGAAAAAAAGGCGACGATTTAGCGACGATACAATATAGCGACGATTTAGCAACGATTCGTTGCTATTTCGTCGCTATATGGTAACGTGACACGAAGCGATTTACATCGTATTTAATAAGTACATGCATGTCGGAATTCGTTGCTATTTCGTCGCTATGTATATTTAGCGACGAGTTAGCAACGAATCGTTGCCAATTCGTTGTTAATTCGTAGCTATATGTTAACATGACACGAAACGACATTCATCGTATTTCCAAGTACGAGGATGTAAGGAGGTTTAACATTAGCGACGAAATAGCAACGAATTCGTCGCTAAATCGTCGCTAAAGGTCAATAGCGACGAAATAGCAACGATTCGTTGCTAAATCGTCGCTAATGCTAAACCCTTATTTTAGGGTTTGAAACCCTAAATTCGGTTTGTATCGTTTTTTTACCACTTTTTCGTTAAAACGAGTTTATAACATTGATCATATGAAGTCACAAACTCAATATATGACAAAAAAACTTGTAAACTAGTTTATTATGAACTTTATAATATAAACTCTTATAAGTTATGGTTTACTTAGCTTAAATGTGTTAAGTATAATTTTGTAATCTATAATTTTTATTGGTTTATACAAATATATTACTAGTTTTGTACACTTTTTTAGTTAAGTAAAACTCGTATAAATCGATATTAAGTGGTGTTTTAGGGGTTTAAAGTTCGAAGGATTGCAACGACTTAGCAACGAATTGGCAAGGAATCATGGTTAGCAACGAAATGGCGACGATTTAGCAACGAAATGTAATTAAGTTTAGCGACGATTTAGCAACGATCTTGAACCCCTAAATCTGTAATCCATCGAAAATTAGATTTTTTATAAATCGTTGCTAATTCGTCGCTATATTAGCGACGAAAAGGCAACGAAAGAAGCGTAGCGTTGCTAAATCCTCGCTAATTAGCGACGATTTAGCAACGGAAATTACAAATCCTGGCTATTTCGTTGCTAAATTAAATATTATTTTAAAAAAAAATAATTACAAAAACACACACAATTATTACAAAAACACACAAAGATTACAAAAACACACACAAATATTACAACTAACACATGTACACAATTATATTACAAAAACACAAAGAAAATTAATTATTCATTATTATCGGAATCAACGGATTCGATTTCGCTACTTTCATCGAATTCATCCGCACCTCCGTCGTCTTCATCATCCACAATATCTTCAACAACTTGATTATCGGGGTCGACAAGAAATACATCTTCCGTCGATTGATTTGTTGGAATGATTGTCCCACTAATGACATCTTGTTGCATAGGAACTTCATCGTTACCCATAATTAAACCTCTTGGAACGATTCGGACTACCGCACTCCATGCTATACCGCTAGTCTTAACCCGAGGATAAGGTATGAAAGTAACTTGTTCAGCTTGCGATCCAAGGATAAAAGGTTCAAACTTCCGATATCGTCGTGACTGGTTGACGTCAATCACACCAAATTTGTTGTACCGAACACCACGACCGAGTGTTGGATCAAACCAATCACATTTGAAGAGGGTTGTTCGTAAATTGACTAATCCCGGATATCGCACTTCAATAATATCCGTTAGAAGACCATAAAAAACCGAATCACCCGACACAGTTACCCCATAATTCGCGGTTGCTCGACGTTGACCATGACTTAAGGTGTGGAACACGTAACCACGAGTGAAATACATAGGAGAAGTTGTGATCTTTCCGAGCGGTCCTTGTATTAACTCGCGAAACCACACCGGATACGTTGTGTCACCATATGCGATCCGCGTTTTCAGCCAAGCTGCAAAATCTCGTTCTTTAAGAGCGGTTACTTCGTCTTTTGAAAGCCCTGGATAAACCTCATCCACTTGCTCCTCAAACATTCTAAAACAACGCAGAAAACTGAATCAAAATTAAATATTTATGCATATATAATGGGTTTGCGAATGAATAGTTTCATGCATACCTTTCAAAAGGTCGGGCATATTCACAATTAAGGAGGATGTAAGTATGTGCGCTTTGCCGATGTTGATCACTTTCCCACCAAACTTCTTTTATTTTTCCGGCAGCTCTTCCGATTGGTGAAAATATATCAGGTACCCCTTCCATTCCATACACTGCGCCAACACCTCCATCATCGTAGCGTCGTGTTGTTGTTCTACGTGTTTTTACATTGGAACCGAAATAATATGAGGCGAAATGAGACGTCTCTTGAGTTAAAGATCCAAGCAACAATAGATCCTTCAACCCTTGCAAGGTTTTTCGCCTTTCCTTTCAAATATCCCATAAATCGTTCGAAAGGATACATCCACCGAAACCGCACAGGCCCTCCTAATTCTGCCTCGTGAGGAAGATGTATTGGAAGGTGTTCCATAACATCGAAAAAGGATGGAGGGAAAATCTTCTCCAAGTTGCACAACACAATCGGGATACTGTCACGTAACTGTTCAATGACCTCTTCTGTAAGCGTACGAGTGCATAGATCTCGGAAAAATGCACCGATCTCTGGAAAATTTTAAACATTATATTAATTATTATATATATATATATATATACTTAATCAAAATTAAAATATAAACATTTTAGGGTTCAATGATACCTGCTATTGCTCGTGTGTGCGGGTTCGAGTAAAAGCTCATCGAAAGCAAAAGGTAAAAGTCGTTGCATAAACACATGACGATCGTGACTTTTCATACCCGAAAACTTTTGACCATTCTCAACACATGCAGATAACTTGGAAACATATCCGTCGGGAAACTTGACATCCGAAGTGACCCATTTGAATAACGCGTTTTTTGCTTCGAGTTTCAATCTGTAGATTGGGACCGGAGCCTTACCATCGTTCGTGATATGCAACTCACTTCTAAAACATATTTCGGGCAAATCTAGTCTTGTCTTCAAATTGTCTTTAGTTCTCCCCTGTACATTCAACAATGTGTTTATAATATTATCAAAAAAGTTTTTTTCAATGTGCATAACGTCGAGGTTATGTCTCAACAAGTGATTTTTCCAAGTACGGGAGTTCCCAAAAAATGCTTTTCTTGTGCCAGTTATGGCTTTCTCCGTATCCATCGGGTAAATTAGAAACATGCCAATTACCACCCCGTCTACATGTTTTTTGCGCCCCATAAATATCCAACTCCTCCAATAACTCGCCCCCGTCGGATAAAGTAGGGGTGGATGTTTAACGACTCGATTCTTCTTAAATAACCTTCTGTTCTTTCGATATGGATGATTGATTGGAAGGAAACGTCGGTGACAATCAAACCAACTTGTTTTCCTTCCATGTGGGAGTTGAAACGCATCGGTCCGATGACGACAATATGGACAAGACAATCGTCCATGCGTTGTCCAACCTCGCTAACATGCCATAAGCGGGAAAGTCACTAATAGTCCACATGAGCACCGCACGCATCGTAAAATTTCTCTTGCGTGAGATATCATACGTACGAACCCCAGTGGACCATAGCTCTTTTAACTCATGTATCAAAGGTTGCGAGAAAAACATCAAGAGCTCTCTTTGGGTGCTTCGGACCCGGTACTAAAATGCTTAAGAAAAGAAATTCTCTTTGCATGCACATATTGGGAGGTAGATTATACGGAGTTAGTATAATCGGCCACAAAGAGTACCGTCTACCGGACATACCGAATGGACTAAATCCGTCGGTGCATAAACCAAGGTATACATTACGAACCTCTCTCGCGAAATCGAGTATACCGTGTTGAAGTGCTTCCAAGCCTTTGCATCTGACGGATGAGTGACTTCCCCATCTTCAACCGAGTGTTCCGCATGCCATCTCATCGAATCGGATGTCCTCTCCGATTGATACAATCTTTTGAGTCCGTCCGTGATGGGTAAGTACCACATCCGTTGATACGGGACTTTACTCCCCTTCCCTTGGACCTTATATCTCGGTTGACGACAAAAACGACATTCAAGCAATTCATCATCATCTTTCCAATAAATCATACAATTGTTAACACAAATATCAATCATTTCAGAAGGCAATCCAAGACTAAAAACCAACTTTTGTATTTCGTAATACGACTCGAGCAGCTACATTACCCTCGAGCAGATATTCTTTCGGTAACTCCGCCCATGAGTCCATGCAAAACTCACTCAAATTATTATCGGATTTTATATTCATCATCCTAGATGCTAATGATAGTTTTGACAATCCAACTTTACATCCCTCGTAAATTGGTTTATTCGCAGCCGTCTAACATATCATAAAATCGTTTAGCATCTAGGTTAGGTTCCTCAACTACATTTTCGGATAAATACTCCCTCGTATCATGAAATGCATCAGCAACCATTTCATGATATCTATTATCATCTACATGCACGGAACCACCGCCCCGATCATGATCATAGTTACTATCAAAATGAGGCGGTAAATTAGCAGAGTTCGTTACTAACATGATCACTAACAGGAAACGTATAACTACTATCTCCAACTTCAGTATTATAATTAGAGTTATACCCTTCCCCATGTTGAAACCAAACAAAATACTGCGGCATAAAACCTCTATTAAAAAGATGTTTCCATACGGTTTCAACAAACACGTATTTAGTGTTAACGCACTTCTTACATGGACAATACATTTTACCGGTATCTTGCGTATTCTGCATGTTTCCGGCCTGCTGCATGAATGCTTGAAGTCCCTCCGTAAATTCGTCTGTAACTACCCCCGATCGATCTTTATGCCGATACATCCAAGACCGTAACTCGTATATATTGTTATTACCGTGAGACATATTGAAATTTTTAGAGTGTTTATATTTTTATAGAGTTATTGATTTTGTATTGTGTTGTGGTGTGATTTTTTGAAGAGTGTAGATGGGTTTATATAGATGGAAAATTAGCAACGAATTAGCAAGGAAATCAAATTAGCAACGATTTAGCAACGTTTTTGAAAACGTGCTTACCTACTTAGCGACCCTCCTCGCTAATTCGTCGCTAATTAGCAAGGATATATATTCGTCGCTAAAAATCGTCGCTAAATCGTAGCCAATTAGCAAGGATATATATTCGTCGCTAAATCGTCGCTAAGTAGCGACGATTTAGCGACGCGGCTCTAATTCGTCGCCAAAATCGTCGCTAAATCGTAGCCAATTTAGCGAGGAAAATATACCTCGCTAAATAGCGACGATTTAGCGACGACATTATTCTCCGTTGCTATTTCGTCGCCAATTCGTTGCTATTTCGTTGCTATATTTATTCGTCGCTATTTCCTTGCTAAATTTCGTCGCTAAAAGCCCAGTTTCTTGTAGTGTTTATTGTTTGATATTTTTAACAAAAAAAATTTCAAATCGTTTTTAAATTCTTAATAATATTAATTAAACCTGTTTGTTTTGATTTAAATAAAATTTTAATGGTAGTTTTCATAAAAAAAACTATGCAATAATGTATTTATGTGAATTACATATGTTTATTTTGTTTTTCAAATATTTTTTACATAATTTCTTTAATATTTTTTATTTATTTTTGGAGAGAATTATAATATTTCCTTATTTGATTTTTCGTAATTAAATGTTCAAAAATATTTCCTTTTATGCCCAATGGCATAATGTGTAATTTAGTGTGATTTTTTGGAAAATTTCAAATTAGTACTTCAAAAATACTAATATAGATTTTAAGTAAAATTCTCTAGTTTATATTGATTAAATATTTTTATTATTTTTTTGGATTAAAAGGAATTTTTTTTTCAACCTAATTTCTTCCATTATTTTTTGTCTCTCTTTCGCATTTCCACCGTCATCGTTTCCTCCGTCCGTCGTCACCTAATCCTCTCCCTTCTATCGATTCTTCCATCTTCGTCTCCGTTCACTCTTCTGAAGTTGTAATTGTGCTTCTTTGTCTCCAACGGAAGTGAAGACATGGAAGGTAACTCTATAATAATCTGTATCGTTGCTTTTGGGTCCTCATTTGCTCTTTCTTGTTGGAGCTCTTTTGAAATCGATAATCACTTATAGTTACCTTATTTGTGTGGATACAAGTACTGTTAATCTCTGTTTCAATCTCTATAGTTTGCATTTATAAAGTTGAGTCTCTGTAATTTAACTAATCTTATATTCTATCTATGTTTCCCTCTTTCTCTTAGATGATCAAGGTGCGGAGAACTTGTAAGTAACCTATTACAATTAGTTCTCATATGCATACTCTTTCATTCAAATTAATACAATGAGTATGAAAGACTTTCGCCTGTCGTTAAGAAACCAGGTGAAACGTGGATTAAAGACATTGACACAGTCTACGCCCCGATGCTATGGAATGAAACACATTGGGTTGGGTTAGTCATTCACTTAAAGATGTGGTACATCCAAGTCTTGGACCCATTCTTTAGCTTATACAAGAAAGAAAGAGTCGCAACTTTCTTAGCTCCGGTAGTCGAAATTCTTCCACACATAATTGCACACTTAAGCACCCAAAACGGTGAAGACGATGCAGAGTCCGTTGAATGCAAGCTAGGTCAACAAAATGGCCTTAAACCTTTTGAATGGTAACGCATGGCAGGTTTATACGACAACAGACGCGGAGGTGATTGTGGGCCTGTCGCTGCTAAATTTATGGAGCTCCACCTCCATGATGATCCACCGCCTAGCAGGCAAGGAATCACAAACACAATGGTCGACCACTTCCGCAAGACCTACGCCATGGATATCTACAAAGAGTTTGTTGTAATTCTCTACACACCCTAGTTTGGTTTTCATTACGCTTTATTTGAAAACTTCTTTTATCTTAAACATTTCTCTACTTTGGTCTGATGGATAACTACAATCTTAAATGTTTTTTGGTGTACACCATATTAGATCCAATCATACCGGTCCACTAAACGACAATAATTTCAAATGCACGTAATCCACTGAATATAAATCCATTGAACAAAGAAAAAAGTTATAAAATGTGTACATGATTAGTCTACTTATACAGCTAAACATAATTACTGGGTACATATAGTCACATACATTTATACGTGACCAAGAAAAAAAATTCATAAACCAAACACTAAACTATTACGAAACTCCTAACAAAGACCTCTGTACACACACACCTATCCACATGTCCAATCCATAGATCAAAAACATTAAATATTGTACACAAATTCCAATCAACAATAAAATATTTTTTTAAAAAATGTCATGCCATATAACAACATAATCCGACACATTGCTTTAAACTCTCACATTGGATATCTACAAAGAGTTTGTTGTACCTCTCTACACACCCTAGTTTGGTTTTCATTACGCTTTATTTGAAAACTTCTTTTGTCTTAAACATTTCTCTACTTTTGTCTGATGGATAACTACAATCTTCAATGTTTTTTGGTGTACACCATATTAGATCCAATCATACTTGTCCACTAAACGACAATAATTTCAAATGCACGTAATCCACTGAATATAAATCCATTGAACAAACGAAAAAGTTATAAAATGTACGGCTAGGATTTTTTGTTAAATCCATTTAATCACGTACGGCAAGGATTTTTTGTAATTTAATCAAGTTAATTACAAAAACTAACTTTCCTATATTTTTTGTGAAAAATGATATCCACTAAAGGGAAGGGCAAAATCGTCCTAAAAACACATAAAAACTAACAAAAGTGTCTCTATCCCCAAAAGTGTCTTAAACCGTTACAAGAAACTTAAAAGTGCTCCAACAAGTAAATAACTCTATTATTAATACAGAAGACGGAGAGATAAAATGAGAGTGAAAATCTTACGTGTCATCACCTGAGTAATTATGACTCCACATCATTAAAAGATTCATTGAGTAATTCATAAAAGCCCAAAACAAAAGCCCAAATTTATCACAAAAGTCTCTTAAATAAACATAATAAATAGATAATATATTTAGAAAATATTGAAAAGCCCCTAAAATATAAAAAATATAATATTATAAAATCCATAAAAAACAATTTATAATCAAAAATAGATTTCCTAATATTTATATGTTATATTTTATCACATTATGTTTAAAATAATGATAAAACATATTGTTCATTTACAAATAACAATATGGTTCCCAAAATTTGAGCAAAGAATTTTCGGATAAGTTTATACATGAAAGAGTGATTAAACATTCATAGAAAATATGTTTAAAATAATTAAAAAACCTACAAAATATGATTTTAAAAAACCCATGAAAAACACAATTTTATAATTTTCCTAATGTTTGAATGTTATATTCTCGCACAAAACAATGATAAAACATATTGTTCATTTATAAATATCAATATTATTTTGTAAAATTGTATTAAGCATCAAAGTCCATGTCAAATGACAAAACTTGAACATAAAATTGACTTGAACCATCGGTTGACCCACCGGTTCCCGAAAGTTCAGTGGTTTTATCTGAATTTTTAATCATCCGAGTTTTAGACAAATAGAGACCGGATTGACATATTTTTCATTGTTAAACGAGTCATATCATGGTTTCAAAACACTATGTAGTTATTGTTTAACAATGATAAACTTCAAATTAAACTCCGCGTTTAACGCGAATCACATGACATCCAAATTTTTTTTATCTCATATTATATTACACATTGTTTTTACCAATAAATATTTCTTCTTTTATTCCGTAAATTTTTATCCCGCGCCAAGCGCGGATAACTTTCTATTTAACCGAAAACTAATTTAATTGAGCATTAATATTTGGACCTATTGTCATATTGGAATGGGCCTAATCATTACCTTTTCATTGGGTTTATAATAACTATATATAAATACACGGCCTAATGTTAATTTTGACGAAAATTCAAGGATTTGATAAAAACTTGCTAAGCGTGGCTTGCGTATCGTCGCCGATGATTGTTTACCGGTGAGAAGAAAAATTAGGGTTTGCTTGTTTAATCAGTTTGTTATTTACACTTCAGTCTCTAAATCTGCGACTCTTCGCTCTAAATCCGACGAAGAAGACGGTGGCGATGGTATTGGAGCAATTAGAGAAGTCTGTGGAGGAGAACCCAGACGACGCTTCTCTGCGATTCGAACTCGTAAGTGTTTTCTCCGACGAAGATTTGATTCCTTTGTCACATGGGTTTCGCTTAGAATCGGCTCCCGAGAGATAAAAATTTGAAATTTAATTTCAGGGGTTGTATCTGTGGGATAACGGTGGAGATTTCGAGAAAGCGGCGGAGCAGTTCGTCTTATCGGCGAAATTGAACCCTGAGAACGCGGCGGCGTTTAAGTACTTAGGGCATTACTATTCTCGTGTGGCGCCTGATCTTAATCGAGCAGCAAAGTGTTACCAGAGAGCAGTGTTGTTAAACCCTAATGATTCTGATTCAGGAGAAGCTCTCTGCGATTTGTTCGATAGGCAAGGGAAAGAGATATTGGAGATTGCGGTTTGTCGGGACGCTTCTGAAAAGTCTCCTAAGGCTTTCTGGGCATTTTGTAGATTAGGTTACATTCAGGTTATTTCGTTATATTCCTTTGTTTTCTGTGATTTTTTTGTTGTCTTGCTTGCTTATGAAGACATGGATTTGATTGCAGCTTCATCAGAAGAAATGGTCTGAAGCTGTACAGAGTCTTCAACATGCTATTAGAGGTTATCCTACCATGTCTGACTTGTGGGAAGTAATTGCTCTTTTTCTCTTTATCCTCAGTTACTATCAATACGCTACATTTTTTTTACTTTCATGATGACATTTGACATGAATTGTGTTTTGTCTATCTGTCTTTGAAGGCTTTAGGTCTTGCTTACCAGAGACTTGGAATGTTTACTGCTGCTATCAAGGTAAAACACTCTGTTTACTTTTTGAAATTTCTAAGTTTGTTGAACTGGTTTCAGGGTTTATTCTTGGTTTTGTTGTGACCTTAACTCTCAAGTATGAAACAGGCGTATGGCCGTGCCATTGAGCTAGTTGAGACCAAGATTTTTGCGTTAGTGGAGAGTGCAAACATCTATTTGATGCTTGGTTCATATAGAAAGGTAAGCTTTGTATCCACTTGACCTCATTGGAAAGTTTGTTCGTGTGCCTCCCAAAGTCTCAAATAGTACTTGTTTAGGGTGTGGAGCTATTTGAGCAAGCGCTGAAGATATCACCTCAGAATATATCGGTGCTCTATGGACTTGCTTCTGGATTGCTTAGTTGGTCAAAGGAATGCATAAATCTAGGGGCATTTGGATGGGCCGCTTCGTTATTGGAGGTATATAATATTACTTTTTCCTAATGTTATCCTTCTCTCCTCTCTATTGATACATTTAATGTTTATCCGCTGTAGGATGCTCGTAAAGCTACAAAAGCAAGTAGTGAGCTGGCCAGTAATATGTCTTGTATATGGAAATTGCATGGAGATATTCAGGTACTGAGGTATGCCTTGTATTTTTTTGTTTCAGTTTTTTTCCGTTACTAGGCAATTAATGTTTGTTTCCTGAGCAGCTTACATATGCAAGATGCTTTCCGTGGTCTACTGGAACTGAAAATTCAGAAGTCAGTTTAAAGATTTTTACTGATTCAATCCTTTCTTGGAGAAGCGTTTGTTACTCAGCTGCATTGTCAGCCAAAGCTTCTTACCAGCGAGCTCTACACTTGGCCCCTTGGCAAGCCAATATTTATACTGACATAGCCATAACTTGTGATCTTGTTTCAAGTTTAAGGGAGGACTCTGAAGCTTCAAGTTCTTGGTAAGATTAGATTGCGCTCTATATGGCATTTTCTTAGTTAATGATGTGCACCGTTGTAATAGTCTACAACATTCTATCAGGAAGCTACCAGAAAAGATGGTTCTAGGAGCGTTATTGCTAGAATGCGACAACTTGGAATTTTGGGTTGCATTGGGTTGTTTATCTGATAATAGCGCTTTGAAACTACATGCTTTGATCCGGGCATTGCATTTAGATGTATCTTTAGCCGTTGCTTGGGCTTTTATGGGCCAGGTAATGTGTCTTAACATTTTTGTCTTGCTGGTTTTGTATTGGATGTCCTGGCTCTATCAGCCTAAACTGTAGTTTGCATAGTTTTTCACTTCCAGATCTTCGTTGTATTAAACAGATCTTCAGGGAATCAAATGAGATGAAGTTTGCGAAACAGGCTTTTGATTGTGCTAGAAGCATCGATCCTACACTTGCACTACCTTGGGCCGGCTCAGCTGATACTTATGCTAGGTATATGCTTTTTAAGTGAAAGAATCATTATATTTTCAAACTTGTAGTTTTTCCCCATAGACTAATTGCTACCTCAGGGAGTCTATATCAGATGAAGCTTTTGAGAGTTGTTTACGAGCTGCGCAGATATCACCTGTAAGTACTAATTTAACTGTTGTTACTTGTAAGAGTGATGGCTTTAAATAAGGTTGTGATATCTTGTATACAGCTTGCAGAGTTCCAGGTTGGTTTGGCATGGCTTGCTTTGCTGCATGGAAATATTTCATCTCCGCAGGTATGAAAGCGTATATATTTATATTATATTTTAATTCATATCAAAATGTGGTTTTAAGTAATATCCCCCCTTGAAACTTTGTTGCAGATTTTTGCTTGCATAGAGCAGGCAGTGCAACACACACCTGACTACCCTGAATCCCATAACCTCCATGGGCTAGTTTGTGAGACAAGACATAATTATCATACGGCCATTGCCTCTTATAGGCTAGCCCTAGCTGCAATGAGTGTTTGCCCTGACGATTCAGTGAAATCTCATGTTGGAAAAATATCTATTAACTTAGTCAGGTCACTTAGCAAGGTGGGACTAGCCCTTCTTTCCATTGTCAACTTAATTTTTTAATGGCTAGTTTGAGACGGGATAACTTAATTTGTAATTCAATAGTCAATAGAAATGGAGCTAGTTTACTCACTTAAAGTAATCTTTGTAGGCAGGACGATTCACAGAATCTGTTACAGAATGTGCAAATTTGAAGTCACAAGGTTTGTACTTAGACCCTTTCCTTTTTTACGAAATTTTAGTCATAATTTACTAATAACTATGTAACTTTTCCAAAAGGTTTGCTCGATGCTGGAGGTTTGCAAATATATGCTTTCTCTCTGTGGAAGATTGATGAGAATGATTCGGCTCTCTCAGTGATTCGGGATCTGGCTGGTAGGATTTCCACCATGGAAAAATCCTCAATAGCCTTCCCAATTAGCTTCATCTGTAGCATGCTTTATTGCATATCTGGGTTAGATTCTGCAATCACTAGCATCCAGAAAATGCCTAAAGATTTCTTCCAGAGTTCGAAAATTAGCTTTATCGTATCTGCCATCCATTCTCTCGATCAGAGTGATAGACTCCAGTCCATTGTTGCGAGCACTCGTAGCTATATAACATCGCAAGAAGAAATAGTTGCAATGCACTACTTGATAGCACTCAGCAAATTGGTAAGCCTTTTTATCTCGGTCATTTTGGTATGCTGTATTGGTTTAAACCATGGTTAAAATGACATACTCATGTATATTGCAGCTGAAAATGGGAGCAGGAGATCTTCTTGGATTTGAGAAGGGGATTGCTCACCTCAGAAAAGCTCTTCATATGTATCCTCATAGTAATTTGTTAAGGTGCCATAAGTTACATAATCGATGATTAAGCTCGCTAGGCGTTAAGTGTAGTGATATTTTGTTATTGTAATCATAACTTGGAAAAATGATTTGTTGGAATTAGGAACCTGCTTGGATATATATTGTTAGCTGGTGAAGGAACGAAAGAGGCATGTACTGCTTGTAGATGCTGTAACGTAAATGTCTCTGACTGTGTGAATAAGGAAGGTCTGAAGTCTGCATTAGAGGTCCTTGGTGGAGGATCGGTTGCTTGCAATGTAATTGGCAATACAGCTCCAAGGTTCTCTTTTCCAACATGCCATTGTCAGTGTCTGAACGGCCCTGTGGTTGTTTTGGAACTGCAAAGGTATTTGAGAACCTTTCTACTTCATTTTAGCGTTTTTCAGATTTGAATTGATACACTGTCAAAGTGGTGCCTGGTCCTTTCTTTCATCTCCAACGCTATTGTTTTCCTATACGCAGATTCTTCCATCAAGAACCTTGGAACAGCGGTGTAAGATACTTGCTTATTCTGAATCTCATGCAAAAGGCCCGTGAGCAGAGGTTTCCTCGCCAACTTTGTAATGCTATTAAGTGTCTAATCTCTGTGGCACTCTCTGATGAGACATGTTCAAAGGAAGACGAATATCAAAAGTTCCAGATTCTGCTCTGTGCTTCTGAGATTAGTTTGCGGAAAGGAGATATAGACGAGTCAATTGACCATGCTCGAAAGGCTTCTTCTCTTCCGCTTCCATGTAACTACTTATTTCTAGGACATTTGCAACTTTGTCGTGCCTATGCAGCAAAAGGCAATACCAAAAACATGCAAGAGGAATACAGAGCGTGTTTGGATCTCAAGACTGATTCAGATATTGGTCGGATATGCCTGAAGCTTATAGGAGCTAAGTTTGATCTGGAACCTGATGTTAACCTCTCGGAGATGAGCATACAAGAATGCTGGAGCCCGGAGAAAAATTCATGGCTAGAGTTGATGGCACTTGGATTAGCTTCTATCGAGAAAGAGGACTTTTTCTCAGCAAAGGAGTTCTTCACAGAAGCCATTTCGTTGGGTAATCCAGAGAGCTCTCTACTTCTCTGCCATGGTTCTGTATGTATGGAGCTAGCTAGACAGTTTAATGAGTCACAGTTCCTCTCACAAGCTGTGAAGAGTCTAAGCAAAGTTCAAGCTAGTTCCTTGATTCCTCTGCCTATAGTTTATGCATTGTTGGCTCAAGCACATGGAAGCCTTGGCTCTAAAGAGAAATGGGAGAAGAATCTTCGCCTCGAATGGTTCTCTTGGCCACCAGGTACTGTAATGACTATATGTTATGTGTTTCTCTCTCACCTTACTTTGCGCTCATAAGTGAAAAAGTTTCTTTTAACTTTGTTTTGGACAGAGATGAGACCTGCAGAGATTTACTTTCAGATGCATATACTTGCAAGACAATCACAAGACAAAGCTGAAACCGTGTCTGGTATCGAAACCTATCAAACACCTGAGAAATGGCTACTTAGAGCCATCCACACTAACCCTTCTTGTCTCAGATACTGGAACGTCTTGGATAAGCTTGTTCAATATCCCATAAGCTAAGAAACAAAACATTGAAATCAAATCTCAGAACAGAACAGAACAAAGCAGAGAAGTTCATGTTCTGTTTGCTTTTGACTTTTGTACTATTTTTTCTTGTGTAACACCAAATAGAGAACACATTGTGATATGATTTTTTTTATGTAAATCAAAACAAACATGCAGTTTCTTTTCTCATGAACAAATGCTATTTTACATCAGATTTTACAACAAAATAACAAAAGAGGAAACAAACAACAAAGCCAAAACACATCAAAGAAGGCATTGTAGGGAGCTTTTGATTCTTTATTTTAACTCATCATGAGTGCAAACTCATCAAAGCTTAAAACTCCATCAAAGTTAAGATCAAAAGCTTGAATCATAACTAAACAATCATCAGTACTTCTTGCCACACCAAGCTTCATTAACATTATCTTCAAGCTTCTTGGTGTTATACACTCTTCTCCTTCATCAATATACATTCTAAAAGCTTCCATGATCTTACTCTTTGTCTCTTCTTCCTCTGTAAACTCATCATTGCCTTTGATTAACTTTGAAAACTCTTCAAGATCCAACATACCATCTCCATCTAAATCAGACAGTTTAACCGCGGTTTCGGCTTCTTCGTCAGACAATGGCTCTCCTAGCTTCTTGAAACTCTTCTTGAGCTCTTCAGGTGAGATTCTGCCATCTCTGTTTGCATCCATGTAGGCAAAAACAGCTTCTAAGTATATGTTCTTGTCTTCACCATTCTTGTCTAAAGACAAATGCTCACAAAGTTTCATGAAAGTTGAAGATAATTGACGTTGAGTATTCTTCATGTTGTACAAAAATTAATTACAAGTTTTCTTCTTTCTTTTTATTTATTTGTTTTGAGTTTGAATGAGAAAATTGTATAAAGGGTTTGTGTATATATATATATATATATATATAGGTGTAATTTCAAGAAGTCAAGAATAGGATGAGACTTGTTTAGGGGAAAAAAAATAGAAAGTGAAATGCATGAAACGTGTGAGATTCAGAATTAGTCATTAGATCTACAAGTAAATACTAATATTATTATTAGTGTTTTAGATGTAGAAGAAATATTATTATTAGTCTTTTAGATCTCTAGTGAAGGAAATATTAGTAATATATATATATTTGTCACAACTCATAAGTCATTGCCTCATGTTTAAAACAAGATCTTTCTTCTATTTAAACTTATAATTTATGATTAAGAAACAAAGTTTTGGTAAATATTACAAATTTGACGATTGCACATGTTCAACTTTTGTCTTGAAATGTGTGTAGCATGGCATAACATGAAAATCCTCTATGGCATAATGTAACACTATAACAAATAAATGTGTTTGACATCATTTACAAATTTAAAACAAGTGATGCACATATATGCATCAATTTTTTTTTGTCAAAAAAATAAAATAAAAAATAATTGATGCTAATTACATAGGATGATACTAAATGTTTGCATCTTTTTACATAACATATGGATTTAATAAAACAACAATCATGTTTATAAATTTATTACATTACAAACTATATATATATACAACAATCAAACATGCATTAATTAACAACAAAAACAAACAATGAAGGAGAGATAATTAATTACTCTTTTAACGCATCATAAGAGCAAACTCATCAAAGCTTAAAACACCATCATGATTAAGATCAAAAGCTTGAATCATAACTTTACAATCATAACTAGTTCTTGATTCACCAAGCTTCTTTAACATAATCTTCAAGCTTCTTGGTGTTATACAATCTTCACCATCTTCTATATACATTCTAAAAGCTTCTTTAAGTTCAATCTTCTTATCTTCCTCTGTAAAATCATCATCATCATTACCACCTTTGATCAAATAAGCAAATTCTTGAAAATCTAACATACCATCACCATCAATATCAGACAATCTAATAGCTGTTTCTGCTTCTTGATCAGATAGTTCTTCTCCTAATGTCTTGAAACTATTTTGTATCTCTTTAGGTGAGATTCTACCATCTTTGTTTGTGTCCATGTATGCAAATACAGCTTCCAAGTCTTTCTTGTTCTTGTCTTGATGATGATCATTGTTGTGTTTGTGTTGTATCTCTGAAGATGAATCTTTCCTTTCATGTGATAGTTTCTTCTTGCATAGTTTCAAGAAAGATGATTGTGTTTGAATATTCTTCATGTAAGAAAATAACAAAAAAGTTATAAAGTTTTCTTTTTTCTTTTCTTGATTATTTTTTGTTTAATCATCACTATTTATATATATAGGCGTGTGGTCAAGTTGTGGATATAAATGGGAGTTATTAAAAAATATATAATAAATGAAAGTGTATTAGACGTGGGAGATAAGTGTGTAGATATTTTTCAATGTTTATTATTAATGGTAAGATTAGGTCTATGTTTTTATTTCATATTAAATTGGATTAGGCCAAGAAAAGGGTATTTTTGGAAATAATAAACACCGGCCACTTGTTTTAGACACTTGCAATTGCAAAAACACGAGATTTTTTATTAACGGTGGGCGCTTGGAAGCTTCACTTATTTTGTTTTTATCTCTTTTAAGAGAAGATAAACATTTAATTAATTCCGTGTGTTGTATGAATAATTTATTTATGAAAGTTCATTGTATGCACATAGAAATATAGTTGCACATAGAAATATAGTTGAAGAAGTTTTTTAAATTGGTTAGTGGTGTTTTTATTAATTCAAGGATAAATAGAAAGATTGAACATTTAAACAAAATATCGTTTTGAAAATGAATAATTAACGTCAATAGTTTCATTTTTTTACAAGGAAAAATTTACGTGTTAGATGTGGTAATATCAACTAGTTTGAGTCAGAATTACCACAAATATTTAAAAGAAAAAATGTTTAAACAAGACGATACACTAATCTACCAAAAAAGCTACACTAGTGTGAGATTCCGGTTCAAGTTGCTTTAATGGAAATAAATTAATTATATTTCCTAATAGTACGCTTGTGATTTGGCAGAAATGACACAACTTGTGCATGGTTAGCCAAAATTAGACTAACAACCTAATTAAAAACCTGGTTTAATGTTAGCCAAAATTAGACTAACAACTTGTGCATGGTAAGCTATGTTGGCTATATTTCCATCCATAAATTAATGTCATCCAAATACAAATAAAATCAACTCAAAATCATGAATTTATCTAAGCCATAAAACAGTATTAACAATTATAAGTTCTCCAAAAACAAACTGTTGTAGTTATATAAAAGATGGGTCTTACAAAAAAGCACTAACTAAAAAACATTCACTTTCTCACCCTTGCTTGCTTATATATCACAATCATTCTACTATATAATATAAGTATATAACTATACATACATTTTGAAAAACTACATTCTCATCTCAAGAGTTAAATTAGCATCACAAGATCATTATAAACTACTTTTGAAACTTAGAAAGACCTTAAGAACAGAGCTAAAACATTGTTGTTCTTGATCATACAATCCTGTGTCTATTCTCTCTGTCTTCTCTTAAGCTTCTTCCTCTTCGATATTCGATCTCAGCATCAGAACTCGAGAAACCAGTAGGATAGCTTCTGTTTCCTTTATCAGATCCTACTCTAGATAACAATGCCTCTTCATCCGCGTGTATTCGGTTTCTTGGTTTGTTACCTATAAACCCACACAATGAAACAACTTAATTGATAATATGACACTACAAAGATTACCTGAGACTTTAACATTGTGAACAATACACTCTTTACCTTTGTAGCTATTAGATGCCTTTGGTGAATGAAGATCAGCTTCACGGCTTGGAGAGTAAGCGGCTTTAAGTAAAGAATCATCCATCACATCATTCATCTCTACATACTGACTACTAGTTTTTGTGTTGATTTCATCTGCACTAAACCCAAAAGAAGCTCTATAAGCTTCTAACTCCTCAATGTCTTGCTTTGAACTTTTGGTTCCATATCCATTTGTGGTATACACATCCGAGTCCTTGGACACGCTTAATCTACCACCGTTATGAGGAAACAAAGCGTCATGGTCTATGTAAAACTTGGCAAAAGTCGCAGGACAGAAGAAGTTAGACTCTTCCTGCAAAGTAGGCGTCCTGGCTCCATTTTGAGGAGTGCCTATTGGTGATCTAAGAGCGCTTGATGGACTACCGGGATAAAGTGAATACGTAGCTTGAAGATCATTTGCAACACCGTAATGATGATGATGATGACTCTTTCCCGAGTTCAAGAAACTAGCGTAAGGCACGTCAGGCGAAGAAGGAGTAGTGAGGTGTGCAAGCTCAGGAGGAGGAGTGAAAGGAGCAGTCGATGGCTCGGTTGTGTATGTGGAGAAAACAGGAGGTGATACCAATTGGGTTTCATGGGCGTAAGGTCCAGTGGCGTACATACTCGATGATGGACCTCCCGGTGAGTTTGCTGAGACAGATAAGTAACAGTTTGGTGATTGAGAAGTCGAAGGAAGAGCCGAATTGGTGAAGGAAGCAGGAGAAGAGGGTGGAGCCAAAAGAGATAGATTGATTCCTATTGTAGCTTGGTTAGTTAGACCAGCTTGATGAGCTAGATTGGTCTGTGAAGCTGAGGCATTGCCTGTTTCGGGTATGCGAGAAGCGGGTACTATACGTTTTCGACCTTTCTGTGATTTGAAACAAGAGAACACTCCTAAACAACCTCCCCATCTTTTCCTCTACAAAAGAAGAAGACATCAACACAACACAAGTGAAATCAATTGTTTATGCAATACTATGAAATGCTTATGGATCTGATAAAAAAAAGGGTATCTTTATAAAGCTTACACACATCAAAATCTAAGATCACAAACCCTAAAGCTTGAATTTTTGAATCCTTTTTTCTCTCTAATTTCTAAGTAAAAAATGTAAACTTTATGGGTTTTTTCTCCAATTCTCAATATATAAACTGGTGTGAGTAAGTCTTTAGACTAAAGCTAACAATAGAATGATTAAAAGGAGAAGACTTTTCAACATAAACACACTAAAGAACATTGCTTCATCAAGTGAAACAGAGAAGACGAATAGTCAGATCTAAGAAGAACTAAAAGCTTCAAAATTTGAAGAACAAAGAGAAGTATAAAGTCGAAAGTATAAGGCTTTAAGAGAAAAACCTGTTCATGATGCAGAGGAAATCTATGAAGCTCTGATCCCATTTTTAGGTGTCTGTTTTGTTCAGACAATCAATTTTTGTGTGTGTTTTTTCTCTCTCCAGAGTTTCTTACAGCTTACTGATACGATCCACAAAGAAAATTGAAGAAAAAAAACACAAAGTTAAAGTATTAAAGTTGATATTTTTTCACTAAAGTAGAAGAGATTAAAGAGAGAATGAAGAAGAGGAGAAAATTAAAAAAAAGGGAATTAAAATAAAAATAATTTCTATTTTTGATACCTTATTATGATGTAATGAAAAAGAGAAAAAAATAGAGAGAAAGACACTAAAAATTTCTGTTAAGGTTTATAAAAAATGTACTTAATTGGTAATTTTAGAGATATAAAACCATGATAAGGTTTTATTACGTGAGCACGTGAAGGAACATATCAAAGTCAAAATTTTAATATTTAGTTATGTTTGGTCTTAAAACACGTCAAAATCAGTGTAACTCCTAAGTCAAACGACTTTTGAAGTTAATAAATGCAAAATACTTATCAAGAAAGAGCAACATTTTTTTGGTAATTACAAGAAAGAGCAAAAGATTGTTGTGATTATCTTGCCTTTGGGAGTTCATAAAGTAAGTTTAAAAAAAAAGGAAATTGACAAATAATAAAAAGAGAATTTGAGTGATAAAAGAAATTAGCAAAGCTAATAAGTGACAAAAAAAAATCAATAGAAATGTTTAAAAGAGAATAATAGTAATGTTATCATGAAGGGATTATAAAAAACTTATTCCTTTCCCTAAGTTATTGTTTTGATCTTTTATGAATTGTCTTTTAGGTTTTGAAGGTTTCCAATAAAAAAAAGACATTAAAGCATAGGCACAAAAAAGGGTCTACTTGTTGGGATTTGTAATTTTTTTGGGGGGTCTCGATTCATAAAATTGCTCTCTTTTTAAAAACTGTTAACGAAAATTATTCACTACTCCCAATTAATAACCTAACAAATGAGTTTTCTTGTTTAGACCACATCGCATTGTATTTTGTCTTGTATTTAAAACACACATCACATGTGTCCTTATTTCTCATTTTTGGGCCTTGTTTTTAAGCAAAGAAGAGTTTATGGGCTCTAAAGAAGACAAATCTACGTTTGTTTGTTTTTTGTCGGTGGTCAAAGTTTGATAAAGTCAAACATGTAACGTTGTGTAAAAATGTTGAATGGTTAAAAAGTAGAATCATAAACCTATAAATAAGAGTCGGCGATGGAAAATTCAAAATTAGTTTGCTTTCTCTCTAAAGTCTAATGTCGTCAACGAATACGTCACGAAGAGAGAATACAATTTTGCTAAGTATGTTAGAGAATGGATCCATAGACGCGTCCACATACAAAGAGAAGCTTCCTTTTCTAAATTCATTCTCTGTATATATATTTACATCTTCTTCCACCATTTTCACAGAGACTTTAAGGTGTATTTTTGACAGAAAAAGAAAACAAATATATCAATATTACCATGGAGAAGGAAGCAGTAGCGAAACAGAGTATCCCTCTTATCTCTCCTTATAAGATGGGTAGATTCAACCTTTCTCATAGGTTTGTTATTTATGATTCTATGTTCTTTGCCTTGCCTTGAAGGTGTTCGATGAAATGCCTAGCTGAAAAAATTATAAATCTTAAAGCTTGTTCCTTTATGACTTTTCAGGGTTGTTTTGGCGCCATTGACGAGACAGAGATCTTACGGAAACGTTCCTCAGCCTCAAGCTGTGTTGTATTACTCTCAGAGAGCAAGCCATGGAGGTTTTCTCATAGCTGAAGCCACAGGAGTTTCAGACACATCTCAAGGGTAACTTCTTTAACCACTTTTTGGTCAGTTTTTTTTGTTAAAAGTTTACGTTTTTATTTGTGGGTTTTTTGATAAATTTGTGTATATTTTGGTTGTTGAAGGTATCCGGATACTCCTGGGATATGGACTAAAGAGCAAGTGGAGGCATGGAAGCCTATAGTGAATGCTGTTCATGACAAAGGTGGTATCATCTTTTGTCAGATTTGGCACGTTGGTCGAGTTTCGAACAAAGGTTTGTCGAAATTGAAATTGTGTTATGTAGTGATGGGAACAACCTGTAGTTAGTTTGTGTCTGACTATGTTATTGTGTGTGTGATTTACAGATTTTCAGCCAAATGGGCAAGTTCCAATCTCTAGTTCAGACCAGCCGTTGGTGCCTAAAATCAATGGCCTTGATGCATCCATGTTTACCCCTCCACGACGGCTAAGCACCCAAGAGATCCCTGGCATTGTCAATGATTTTAGGCTTGCAGCAAGAAACGCTATAGAAGCTGGTAAGCAAATTTGGATTGAGAAAACTCCAATATTGAGATTGAAGAAGCATTACTTCAAGACTCTAGTCTTATATATGTGTCTTTGAATGTTTTCGTTGTGGCAGGATTTGATGGAGTCGAGATTCACGGTGCTCATGGGTATCTTATAGACCAGTTCATGAAGGACAGTATAAACGATAGAACCGATGAATACGGTGGATCATTACAAAACCGTTGCAAATTTGCTTTAGATGTAGTTGAAGCCATATCCAATGAGATAGGACCAGACCGTGTTGGTATAAGGCTCTCTCCTTTTGCTGACTACATGGAATCCGGCGACTCTAACCCGCAAGCCTTAGGTTTGTATATGGCGGAATCTCTAAGCAAATACAAAATCCTATACTGTCATGTGGTCGAAGCAAGAATGAAAACAGTAGCAGAAATATCAGAGACTCCTTACTCTCTTACGCCTATGAGGAAAGCCTTTAAAGGGACTTTTATTGTTGTGGGAGGTTACACGAGGGAAGATGGTAATGCAGCCGTGGCAAAGGGACATACCGACCTTGTGGCTTATGGTCGATGGTTCTTAGCTAACCCTGATCTACCTAAGAGGTTCGAATTGGATGCACCGTTGAATCCATACGACAGGTCTACGTTTTACATTTCTGATCCTGTCAAGGGCTACACAGATTACCCTTTTCTCGAATCAACAGATTAAAACTCGTTATTATTAATACATGTTATGTGTTCCACTATTGATGTAATAATATTCATAGTTCATGTACTAATGATCATTTCGCACTATTGATAATGTTATGTGTTTCTCTCATTAACATACTCTGTGTAGTGAATGCTTTGTAATATCCATTTTGTAACGTAAGACTAATACAATAATAAGTGTAATAACACCCACTACGCCACTAAGCACTAATTAGTAATTATCTTACAATCCAATGAGCTTCCCTCGTAATAACTTTAAGACCTTTCACTTAACCATATAACTTGTAACAGTCAAGAACCAAGTGTCTCTATATAAACTCTGTAAGGTTATCACTTACTTTCTCATCACAAACACAAACAAATCAACCTGACACACTCTTTTCAAAATGTCTATCAAACTCAGTCTCGTTGTTACATTCACTGTCATGGTCATGGTGGCTTCTTCTTCTTCCACAGTGGCAGCTCGGCCTCTCACGAAACCATCCCTGGAATCCTCAAGCCTTGTGTACCGGCTCAGGCTTGATGAAGAAACAGGTAACTGTTGGGACTCTTTGATGCATCTCCAACAGTGTTCTGGTGAGCTTATCTTGTTCTTCCTCAACGGTGAGACTTACCTTGGTCCTGGATGTTGCAAAGCTATTAGAACCGTCGGGGAAAAGTGTTGGACTACTTTGACCAGTGTCATTGGTATTACTGCTCAAGAAGGTGACATGCTACAAGGTTATTGCGATGATCATGACTCTGAAAACAATGGCGAGGACATTGCTCTTGCCTCCTCGCCACTGTCTATGTCCATTAAGTTCAAGCCTACTACTACTACTACGGTTGTTAAATCTTCTTCTAACCCTTGAATCATGCTTTTTTGCTAAGAGAAATCTACTCTATTGTAATAGAAGAGGGATGTTAAAGAAAGAGTTTCTATGTTATTACTTTGCGAATAAAAGACCCTTAACACAAAGTTTTTGTGAATCTAGCAAACATAAATCTTCTTTTCTTGCTAATCAATGGACAATTATCGAAAAAGTGGCTAACGCTAAGTAAAAACATACCAATAATTAAAAGTGGTTATGATCCATAAGTCCATAACTATGGCTTCACTTCAAGAGAATTCTCAATCCTTTGAACGAGTTGTTTCGCCGTCAACGCACCTTCCTATAAGTCATAACGAAAGAGAGAACATTGTGTAAGAGAGAGATCAAGAACCATAGTGAAACCAAATACATATTAAAAAGACATGGAAACTCATCACATACAAAGCGATCACAAGGCTCTCCATTGTTGAATAAGATGAATGTAGGAAGTGCCTCGATCTTGTACTTATTGGCAATACTCGGATACTTCTCTGTATCGATCTTAACCACTTGGATCTTCTCTTTCAATGTTTCACTCACTTCACCAAGTATTGGGACCATAAATTGACAAGGACCACACCTAATTAAAAGGAAACGAATGTTAAGGCTTAAGCTAAAAACATGTCTCTTTAACATCAAAACTTGGGAATATTACAAAGAAGATAGACTCACCAAGTTGCATAAAAGTCAACAAGAACTGGTTTATCAGTGTTCACAAGCAGATCCTCAAAAGAGTCGTATGTCTTCTTCTTCGCTTCAATCTGGAAACAATAATGAAAAGGGCTCTTAAATAAGCTCAAGCTAAGTCTAAAAATAGAAGAAAGGAAGAGACTTTAAGCTCATCATCACAAGCCCTATGAACTAAAATCACATAAAACCATGAATAAAAGCTTAAGCAGAGAAAGGGTATTTACAGGAAGAGGAATGCAACGAGCCCTTGAAGAGAAAGTAGATAACTTTATCTCTCCGGTACGTATCCGACGAACCGGAAAGTGAAATTTGACGGCAGATATAGAACGTGAAGCGAGAGAAGAAACAGCACCGTAAGATTCTTTCGATTTCAGAGATGGGATCGTAGAAGACGAAGAAGATAGAGACATAGAAGCCATTGAAGAATCAGAAAAAAAAAGATCTCTTTGATGATGATCGCTAAACTCGCCGCAGAAGAGGAAACAGAGAAGAAAAAGGTCGCTGTTTTAGATTTGACCAGAAGAGACTATGTATGAAAGTGACAAAGAGGTAAGTGATCCTCTACGCTCAAGTGCATTGTATGTCTTTCTCTGTATCAGATACTTTGTATTGTAATTAAGAAAGATCAACACTATGGAACAATGTCTAAACCCAAAGGAAGTTAAGAGGTAGAAATATCTGAAAATAGTTGGAATAAAGCAACATAGGTTTTCTTCAAGCTTTTGTTTTTTGAGTGTTAGACAAAAAGTGACTAAGTACACAAATAGTCACAAAGCCTCCATAGAGATGAAAAAAGGAGACAAGAAATTTGATTTAAAGAGTTTAAAACTGATCAGGCTGTTCTTAGTGGTGGTGAGACCAATATCACCCCATCTCCTCTCACAAACAGATACTGAATCGTCCGCTTTGTCGTCTGCAATCACATACAATAAGAAGAAAAAAAACAATCACTCACAGGATTGACAAATACCGATTTAATCCTCTACTCAATATCAGAAACTAGCACACAAGAGTAGTCTCAAGAACTAATGTGCCTAAGAAGCTTAGGTACTTACTACACATGACTCATTGAGCTTAAAACTTGCATATAGCGATTTGGTGGTGAGACCCATCATCATCTTTTAGATTATCCATCAAACAACACTAAACTAACCGAGTCAGGGAAAGCACTTACCCGAACAATCTCTTCGTATGTTTCATCATCGATTTCAACCGTTGTGATAACCTCTTCGACATCACCAAGAATCATATTCAAGTGCTGATCAAACGCCTGCCCATAAAAGCAAAACAAAACCCTAAGTGAGCATTGAGCAACTTAAAGAATGTCGAAATCTGTCGAAAATTTACAAACTTTTTTCAAAACTAAAAGCATCTTCCAACAAAATATTACAACCCAGAACTTCTAATTACACCTAATCTCCATAACTCAAAAACCCTTCAATAAAAATTGGAACTTTCAAAAGCTAAACCCTAGATTCTCCCCTCCCCCAAAAAGGGCTAATCGCAATACAAATCAGCAGAAAAAGTTATTAACTTACATAAGAAATCGAAGGTAGTAACTAACTACAACACTCGCAAAAGAGGGCAAAAGAGTAAAAAACGTACGTGAAGCTTGCCGCGAAGCTCGCGATCTGAACGGAGCTTGACGTAGATTCTCTCGTCGAGACTAAGACGAATCAGATCTAATGGCTCCTTCACGGTGGCGTCTTCTTCGCCGGACATCGCCGTAGTAGGCAGCTTCAAAAAAAATCGAAACTTTTTTCGCGGAGGGTTTTTTCTCTGCCGGCGAATCGTAAACACAGACACACTAAACTCTGATCTCACGAAGCTCGCTAAAATCTGAAATTTAAAACCCAGAATCTTAACAATTTTGGATCCAATAAAAAAAAGTTTGTTTCTGAATTTTATTTGGGCCAGAGGCCCATTGGGTTATTTAGCCACCACAATATATAAACAAGTTTTGTTTCATCATTTGTATTTTGTAATTTAAATAGGCTAATTATCTTTTGATGTTTATATCGAGTAAAATGACAACTAAAATATTATTTTATCAATGATCAAGACCAATGTGTTTGCATCAAGAAGTGGTAATATTAAATAACGATCGGTACCTAAATGTTTTGCTAAAATAAATATCTAAAATTTGTTAGGCATTCTAAATATAATATTTGAATTATGATGTAAAGATAGTTTTTATATATAATATTAAATATATATATATACATAAATGTCTTGCTAAATTTTGCGTTAGGCATTCTATAGAGAATATTTGAGTTATGATATAACGATCATTTTCTGATCATAATATATATATATATATATATATATATATATATATATATATTTCCATAAATAGAAAGTAGTTGTATATGCTTAGTTATGTCATGTAAGTATCAATGAGTCAGTGAAAGGGACAAGAAAATAGAGTAACTTCTCAAAACTACGATTGCTCTAAATCAGCTTTCTTTCTTGGGGAGAGGCCATAAGCTTTTATGTGATTGAAGAATCTTTTTGAATCTGCCTTTTGATTTAATTTGGAGTAATAAAACAAATAAAAAGTAGAATTATTTTGTAGATAGTTTCATAAAACTCTTTTAAAGAAAATAGATGAAAAGAAATAACCCCCAAAATGTAGTTTTGGGATATCAATATATGCATGAATGTTAAACTTCGTATGACATTTTATTCAAGCCTTTTGTAAATAATATAGAGAATAAGTGAAACAAAGTAACAAAAAAGTTATATATGTGATCTAATTTTTTAAAAATAAAGAATAAGAAAGGCAAAAGAAGAATGTGAATTGTGAAGTTGTCTTTGTTTTGTCCTTCTTTTTCACCTATTTTTGCCCTTTCCTTATTTACAAGAGCCTCTATAGTATCTTTTTATCTTTCATTTTTTTTGTTTGCATTTGTTAACATTATCATTACAAAAATGTTTATTAGTTAAAAAAAGACACATAAGAAGTAGCGTTAATGCATTATTAATATCTAACTTTTTGCTGGATAAAATAAGTGAATATATTAATACTTAACAGTGACAAAAAATATACAAGAAAAAGAATAAATAACAAAATAAATATGAGAAATTAAATAGAGAGGGAAAAAGTGAGCTGTATACAGAGAAAATGAGAGGTAAAACCACATGGGAATATCAAAGTGTGGCGTAGATAACTCATAAAAACTCACATGCCCTTTTCTCTCTTCCCATGTGATTTATCTTTTTCCCTTTTCTACCCCTTACTTTCCGTTTTTTTTTTCATTTTTACACCTTTCCTATATACCAATTCACATTTTACTATTCAACATATACTTGATATTCATCGTGAATTTTTTATCACTTTTATTTCTGCCGTCCTAGTTTAACGTATGTTGAAATTATAACAATTAATGTTGCTTTTATATAGATGCCTCTTAATTGAATCTACTAACTTTTGTTTAAAAAATAATAATCCCAAGATTTACCCTTTTAATTTTTTTGGATGAATCATATGTGGACCCGCACTTGTAATTTTTCTTCTCTTGTTGAAATTTTAATCGATTGATATTAGGCTAGCCAAACAATCTACTAATTTATTTTATTCTTTAATATATACATTTAAGTTTTTATTCTCTAGGTGATTTGTGAACCCTTGATTAATTAATGCTTCCAATATTAAATTAGTTTTTGTATGTTATGTTATATTATATATAACATTTTGCTCCATGATTTTTAGGTAGACATAATAGTTTATAATATATATAGTGATGTAGACATGTTAATCATCCTCATCAGTCAAACAATCCATTCACATGTGTCTAAGTTTAGTGGTAACTATTCGTTAAGCAAGCCCAACCACATAAATTTCGATTTTAATTCAAACTTAGAATTTTGTCGGTCACTATATGTTTGTTTGCATGTAAAAAAAGACACTATAACATTTATAACTCTGATTTGTGGTGTACAATTATACATTTTATTATTTACGATTCTTTGAAAAAATGTTGACAAAATATTAAAAACAATTGATTGAATAGTTTATCATTTAAATATATTTAAAGTGAATACAATAGTTTTTCCCCATTGTTAACAATTATACCCACTTATCATAAAAAAATACTACCCACTGTCTCGAGGTTACATTTTGTAATGTACAAATATTATTAACAACAAAAGAAAAAAAAAATCAAGAGTGTGATTAATAATTTAGGGTTTTTTCTGAAAAGAAATAAACAAAAAATAAACACTAGATATTGTATATTAGTACTGACACGTTGGAAAATGAGACAGATTCGTAGAGAGAGTATATTAATTACTTCAGAGAACACTGACACATACATATTCGTGTGGTTTTCCGTGCGAGTAATGATAATAAACTAAAGCTGTTTTTAAAAATGTCTGCTAAGTAAAAAAAAATCAGTAAAACGATAGTAGTGGATTAACTTTTTATTTTTTACTCTATGGGGTAAAAGGTTAATATTATGGAAGTAGAAGGATAAATATAACAAAATTGATCAAATATAAAGATTTTCTTATTTTTAAGGGTGTGAGTAATTTTATCTTTTTTAATGGGTAATTGCTTAATCCACTTGCATTTTCACATTGAATTTACCATGACCCATCAAGAATTGAGTTACTTAATTATATGGTTTTATAATTCTTTTTGTACACTAATATTTCTACCAAATACTTGTGAGAAATTTAATATAACACGAGTCACAAGTACTTAACCTATCTATATTAGTATTTTTGAAGTACTATTTTAAAATATTCCAAAAAATCACACTAAATTACACATTATGCCATTGGGCATAAAAGGAAATATTTTTGAACATTTAATTACGAAAAATCAAATAAGGAAATATTATAATTCTCTCCAAAAATAAATAAAAAATATTAAAGAAATTATGTAAAAAATATTTGAAAAACAAAATAAACATATGTAATTCACATAAATACATTATTACATAGTTTTTTTTTATAAAAACTACCATTAAAATTTTATTTAAATCAAAACAAACATGTTTAATTAATATTATTAAGAATTTAAAAACGATTTGAATTTTTTTTTTGTTAAAAATATCAAACAATAAAAAACAAAATAGTTTGTTAACGAGTTTGATTTCCGGTTCGATTATAAACAAAAAAGAAGAAATTGCAATTCTACTAAAATTTAAATCTTATATTACATATTTAGAATATGTTTACAACAATTATTTATATATATATAATCAAAATAATTATAATTTTAAATAAATTTGGGTAAATCGCATAATATGATTTGTGTATTTTGATTCGATTTGTATTTTGAATTTGGGTATTTTCGAATCCTAAATATAATAAATAATAAATTATTGGTCTAATCAACTTATAAATTTTATTAAATTTTTGCTATACGAAATATATAATAAAAATATATATATTATTATTTTTGAAGTACTTTTTTGAACTTTTCCAAAAAAACTCACTTAACTACATACTATGTCATTGATTTTAAACTCACTTAAAGAGTTATGTGAAACTTACACACAAACATATCTCATTCTATATATATACTTTTTTAAAATTGACTTAAATATCAACAAAAACAATAAAACCGATTTTAACATAAAATCAACCACTAATTTCATATTTATGATATTTTTGATATAATCTTTTTATTTTTCTTACGGAGGTCTATAAAAAATTTCAGAATATAAATATTTTTTAAAAAGTATATAGTTTAGTTTTTATATATAATCATTGTCCATATTATAATTTTCTATTTAATTAATATTTTAGATGTTAATAAACATCTCTATTGAACATAGATAAAGTTTGTTTAAATCAATTAACACTAGCATAACAATTATTTATTAACGGGTTCAGTTTCTAGAAAAATTCTAGATAAATGACAAGAAGTTTGAAAATAATGATTAAACTTTATCATAAACAAATTTCGGGTAATTCGGGTTCAAATCTAGAAATTTGTTTTGGCTTCGAGTTTTCGGGTAGTAAATTTCTCAATTCGTCCGGGTTATTTATTTTTGGAACGGTTTTGGTTCTTTAATTTCGGTTTGGTTCCAATTATGTACTTCAAATATAATTATAACTATTATTATTTTAAATAATTTTTGGGTAGTTAGAGTAGTTTAGTTTAGTTCTACAAAATTGAGTTCGGTTCAGATTCGATTTCGGGTATTATGGTAGTAAATTTCCCTATACATTCGAGTTATTTATTTTTAGAATCGGTATTGATTTGGGGATTTTGGTTTGGTTTGGGTTCGGTATTTCGGATCCGGAAGTTTTGTCCATCCCTAATTTTTATAGTTTATAATAGTTTGGAATAAACACACTTACAAATTATATTAAGATTTTGCTATATAAAATATAATTTTCATTATATATTTATGGGAGAATCACAAAACTACATCATTTGAATTACATTTCACAAAACTACACCATTTCAAAAATATTTCACAAAACTACACCTAAACACTCAAAATTAAATTCAAATAAACCCTATCCACACAATCATACCCCTTAATACTATTTCTAAACACTAATTAGAGAACACAAATGAAAATATTTTAATTTTGGTAATTTTTAAAAGGGTAAATCAAGCTTTTAAAATTTTGAAAGGGTGTAAATTTGTGAAAATATTGAATTAGGTGTAGTTTTGTGAAGAAATGATTGAAAGGGTGTAGTTTTGTGAATTTCTCTATATTTATTTGCATAAACAATAAAAGAACAAAATACTTTCTTTAGAAATTCTGAATATTTTTATTTATTTTACAAAATCGGAAAAAATATTACAAACTTCTAAATTAACTCGTATATATATATATATATAATTATTTATAAAAAACATAAACCCGTGATACACGCAGGTTAAATCCTAGTATAGTATATTTATCACCACTTATCTTTTATTATAATCTGTCACAAAAAGTGTGAACGCATATTTACTAAAGTAATAAATTTATATATATGTAATGGTACGTAATACTATTCTTCATTTTTTAACAAAAATATACAATTCTTCATCCGTTATTATAAATTTATAATAGTCGTTTTCAATTGCTAAGTGCACCTACGAAAAAGACCCACGAGAGATAAACTCAATTTTTTATGTTAAGTAGAATAAGATAAAAAAAATTGTAAAGTTAAGGACTTAAGGGTTAAGCCATGATATTATTGAGTTGCTATAATATAGTTTTTTTTTGTTAAACCAAAAAGTTATAGGTTGAATCTCATAATTTTTCTAGACTCGCGACCAACTTTTGATAATACCAATTAGTGACATAAATCATCGCTTCCAACGCGGTTCGAACTCAGGAGCACAACATCACCAACGACCGCGTTTAACCAACTGAGTCAACCCGTCGTTGGTACTATTATATAATTCCTTAGGAAAATCATATTCAATGTTTGTAGGAGCTACCAAAAAGATGGTCCATGATATCACCTTTCAATATATTTTCGTCTAATCCATATCTAAAGCTATTAAGAAAATATTAATTTGTATGGTTTTATATTAAATTTATCATTTTTTCAAAATAAAATCTCCAACAAAACATAACTTTTGCATCTAATTAACTAATCCCCCCCCCCAACATCTCCTAATCCATTTTAATTTATACTCCATGTTGGGGATAAATTTAATCATCTCGGTTAAGGTTTAACCGGCGACAGAATCGGACCGGGTTGACGGCAGATCGGACCAGCTAAACCGGAATCAGCGGCAATATCGGAATCGGCCTCCTTTAGTTGATATTGGGCTTTATTTGGGCTTAATTATCGACATAAGGTAAAACGGAAAAGATATATTACTAGATTCTCTTAAATATTCATTAAGAAGGGAATCTAGGAAAATATCTAAATAAAAGGAAAAATGTCAATAAATGGAAACATGTCAATTCCTATTCATAAAATGAAAAGGAAGCTCATTGACCTAAAGATCTCTATATAAAGAAGGAGCTAGAAGACCTAGAGGATTCATTCATATCGACATTCATTCATATCGACATTCACACATTCATATATTCATACACTTTTCGACATAAGCACTTGCTTTTAAGGAGAATATTCGGTTATAAGCTTCTAGATTGTTCTAAGTCTAGATCTTGAATCATATTCCTCTTTTTTTGTATTCTTTCATCGATTAATAAAGACATCCAATTCAAACCGATTCTAGTAGTATTAACCGTTATCGAATTCCGTGGTTCTTCTAACGGATCGCTAACTTTTGCCCAAACACTCCATACTTTACTTATGACTATCTAATTAACATTTTTTTTGTTTAAACCAAGGCAGATTCATAAAGTGTGAGTGACAATAATGTGGAGATTATAATAATTTGTACAATGCGAGAGGGGACAAATCCAGGTCACTAATCAAGATGGATTAGTTTATAATGATTTTAAAAAAATTGTTGAACTAAGCAAAATATTATGGCTAAGTAACACTCAATGATTAAAGGTTAATGGGATCCACGTTAGGGTCATTATCGTAATTTCGAATTATAAATTCCAAAAAGTGAATTGATCCTCATCTCCACAACCATATTTTATACGAGTTTACTTAGCTCTTATCTTGTTTTATATACAAAATTCTGCAAAAATATATGGACACAAATGATATTTTTCAACATTTTTATATTCTCATTTCATTTACATACAATTCGCTTTCATACATTACCTTATATAATTTTCGTTATGTTTATCGTAATTTGACCATATTACATTCTCTAGTCGACATTTTAAAACTCACTTAAAAGTTGACTAAATCGCACATTCGCACATAATATTTAATATATTAAAAACTCGACCATCTTTTTTTTTTTGTCAACACTCGACCATCTATTATGTCTTCGATATAACCATACAAAAGTATAATCTTAAAAATTGATAATATTGTTACGTAACTCACAAAATAAATTAAATAAAGGAAAATGGTTGAGACTAAAAACCGGCTTTTTAGCTGGACGAACAAAAACCAACTAATAATAACCACCGTCTTTATTCGCAGCTGTCTAAATAAAACTCTGTAATAAATAATTTCTAATTCTTTTTATAAATAATATTTCAGTTTCATTTAAATATTTATTATTTCGTGCACACTTTTTTCATCATCATACAAACAAACAAACCATGATGAAATGCCTTACTAATATGAAAAACTAACCTAAACAATATTTAGTATTATAAATTTTGAATAGTGTCATTTAATATTAAATAGTACTTTAGAATCCCATATGATCATTTGATAATTGTAATTTAAAATGTAACAAGGTTAATAAAACTTTGAAGATTTCATTTTGGCTCAAAGTAAAAAGTATAAACAAAAAAAGCAAACTCTTATAAAAATAGGTAAATAGAAGAAAAAAATACAATATAAATATTTTCTTAAGAATGGCTCCTTGAGATTGACAAGCAGATCCCATCGTCAGAAAATAATATATAAAAAATTAAAAAATAAAAATTAACTTTGGTATTTACAAATTCTTTACTCCATAAAAACCTGCGCTTTGATATTTCACTCTTCTTACTCATGTAAACTCTCTCTCTCTCTTCTTCTCTCTTTATTTCTCCCATTTTTATTTTCTTCTACAGTTTTTTATTTTTCCTTGTAATTTTATTTTTTTCATTTTCTGTAAAAATCATAAAGAGGGGAAATTTTTTCAAGAAAATAGTTTTAAAGAAGGGATTAAATAAAAAAAAACTTTAAACAATGATGCAGCTGAATAATACTACAACCGCACCCGTTTCCGCCGCCACAAACGCTACTCTTGCAGCACCGCCGCAATCAAACGATTCAGCCGCTACAGAAGCAGCGGTTGGAGCGTTTGAAGTGGCGGAAGAGAATAACGACCGCGGTTTCGGAGGAAATCGGTGGCCGCGGCAAGAAACGCTAGCGTTGTTAAAAATACGATCTGATATGGGAATAGCGTTTCGTGACGCTAACGTTAAAGGACCTTTATGGGATGAGGTTTCTAGGTGCGTTTGCTTCTCTCTTTTTTTTAATTCTTTTTTGTCATTTTATTATTTGATTCTTTGTTTTTTTTTTTTACTTTTTTAATAACGATTTGATTTAGTTATAAATGATTAACTAAGGAGAGTTAAAGATCTTGATTACATATACTTAATTGTTCAAGATTCGATTTAGATTTTTTTTTTCTTGAATTTTGTAAGTAAATGTATTTTTTGTATAGTTCAGTGAGATTTTCAAATTATTCTATCAACGTGAGTTTCAGATTTAGACAGTTCTTGAAGTGTGTCTTAGTGTCTAATTAATTAGTTTTTAATTTTTACTTTAACAATTAAAAGTTAATTTAGTTTTTTAAAAAGAAATAAGTTGAGTCATGTTTTATGTATGAGATTGATATAGGGAAGAGTCTTTCACTAACTCATGCTAATTGATTCCATTTCTCAACTATATATTATACACTAAATTACTAATTAAAAACAAAATAATTTCGTGTTAATTAATAATTCAAAGTAGAGTTTATAAAACTCTTGTTTATTTTTTTATATAATTCATTTATATTATTTTTTTTCTTGTAGGAAAATGGCGGAGCATGGTTACATAAGAAACTCCAAGAAATGCAAAGAGAAATTCGAAAACGTTTACAAATACCACAAAAGAACCAAAGAAGGCCGTACCCGTAAATCCGAAGGCAAAACTTATCGCTTCTTTGATCAATTAGAAGCTCTCGAAACTCACCACCAACCGCCTCAAACGCAACCGCTTCAACCGCTTCAACCGCAACCGCCTCCTCAAATTATGCCGCCAATCGCAAACATGACTCTTCCTTCTACTTCAATCCCACCATATACTCAAAACATATCGTTATTTCAAAACGTCGTCTCCGACGATTTTCTTTCGGATAAATATTCGTCTTCCTCTTCTTATTCGACATCTTCCGACGTGGAGATCGGTGGAACAACGACGACGAAGAGGAAGAAGAGGAAGAGGAAGAGAAAGTGGAAAGAGTTTTTCGAGAGGCTAATGAAACAAGTTGTTGATAAGCAAGAAGAGCTTCAACGCAAGTTCCTTGAAGCCGTCGAAAAGCGAGAGCACGAGAGAATAATCAGAGAAGAATCTTGGAGAGTCCAAGAGATCGCAAGAATCAACCGCGAACGCGATATCTTGGCTCAAGAACGGTCCATGTCCGCCGCTAAAGACGCCGCCGTTATGGCATTTCTCCAGAAACTATCAGAAAAACCTAATCCACAACCGCAAGAAACTCGATCCCAAATGCAGCTAAACAACAATAGTCCTCATACAACACAACATCAACCGTTTCAACCGCCACTTCCTCCGAAATCAAACAATGGTGGTAATCAAAGCGTGAATCCGCCGTCTCAACCGTTTCAAACGCCAACTCCTCCTAAAACAAACAACGACAATGATCAGAGCATTTCTCAACCGCCTCAACCGTTTCAACCGCCTCAACCGTTTCAAACGCCACTTCCACCTCCGAAAAAAGACGACGGAGGCGACCAGAAGTCGACTCCATCGTCGTCGCGGTGGCCGAAAGTGGAGATAGAGGCATTGATAAAGCTAAGGACGAATCTCGATCAAAAGTATCAAGAGAACGGACCAAAAGGACCGTTATGGGAAGAGATATCATCGGGCATGAAACGGTTAGGATTCAACAGAAACTCGAAAAGATGCAAAGAGAAATGGGAAAACATAAACAAATATTTCAAGAAAGTCAAAGAGAGCAACAAGAAACGTCCTCAGGATTCAAAGACTTGTCCTTATTTTCATCAGCTTGATGCTTTATATAAAGAACGTCACAAATTCAACAACAACAACAACAACATTGCTTCTTCTTCTTTTTCCGGTTTAGTTAAACCGGATGATAATTCTGTTCCTTTGATGGTTCAACCGGAACAACAGTGGCCTCCGGTTAAACCGTTGGATCATCATGATCATGAGAATCAATCTCAGCCGTTGGATGAGAATTTTGATGAAGAAGAAGGAACAGAGGAAGATTATGATGATGATGAAGAAGAGGAAGGTGAATTTGAGGTTATGCCTAGTAATAATAATATTACAACGAATAATTAATAATCAGTGATTATGATTAGTAAATTTTTTTTTTATAAGTTTTGATATAGAACAAGTGAGATTTTTAAATATATTGGAGGGTTTTTTATTTTATTTTTAAGTTATATATTGAGGAGAGAGTAATTAAATTAAATGTTAAAAAGATAAAATAAAGTTAAATGTGATTTTGATTATTCTTCCAACTCCAAGGGTATATAAATAAAAAAGTTGATGTTATAAATGAATGGTCCTTGTTGTTGGTGATAAAATTACCAATAATGATAATGTGTATTTGTCTTTTTACATATTAATGTTATTGTTTTTTTGCATACATTAATTATAAAGAAAAATAATAACTAATTATTATTTAAGGTGGGACTGTGAGATGAGAGTAACTCTCTTCTTTTTCAGTAACAGTTTCCTTGGTAAGATAAATATTATAAAAAAAATTATTTAATTTAAAAAAAAAAAAAAGAAGATGCCAAGTTCACATGCACACAATGAAAGAGAGCGTGGGGGTTTTTGGGGTCCACGTGGTAAAAAACGAATCTTATAATTTTGTTGCCCTAAAACGCAAGTCTCTCTTTATGTAAGATTAAATTTTTGTAATTTTTATTGTTAAACGCACGTGATAGATCCAATGATGTATACAAAACTTACTTGAGTCTCGTTGTCATAAATTCATAATTAATATCTTTTAAGTACTATCGACACATGATTGGTCGGGTTAATTTCAAGATGTGTATTAACCAAAAATTGATGTATATATATATATGATCGTGACTCTTAACGTGTTATGTATGATTTACTTTCAAATATACACAAACACTCACTCGTGGAGTCTTGAAATGATTAATTAAATACATCATATAAAATGTGATTTAAAACCCTAGACACGAATATAAAAGCTTGCCAAATTCATTGGTTATAATTTTTTTTTAATTTGTTCGTGTCATGCATATAATATGTGACACTTATTTGAGACTACTTTAATTTGTTAGGTGTGTGTGTTGTTTATTTTTGGATTGAATAACAATCGTTAGTTATTATCTTTTAATGTTTTCTTTTTCATGTGAAAGTATCTTCTGATCGCATAAGCAAATCTCATTTTGTACCGTTGAATTTAAAAACAACTCATTAAACTAATTCGAAATTGAGAGTTTAAAAATGATTAATCAAGGCAAGAAGTAGTATAGTTTAGTTAAAGTACACGAAAAGGACATGTTGATAATATATATGTCCTTGTTTTAACACTATTGAAAATTAAAATTGTCAGTCTACGGATGTTGATGTAAGATATATTTTTACATCCATATATATATAAATTTCCTTGTGTTTATTGGTTGTTATTTTCTTTTTTATAAAAATGTTTATTGGTTTTTTTTGTCAATTGTTGAAGCATATAAGATATTTTGGATCCGTTTTTAATTTTAGGTATTTGATTACGAGTTTAGCCTTTTATAAGGTCTAATGATATATTTGAACTAGTTTTGCAGAAATAAATTGTGGAAAAATATATACCGTCAAATAAAAGAAATTAAAATGAAACTTGAAAAATCCAAAAGTGTAGTGAAAGTGGGCATGAAAAAAGGGACAATGAGATATGAGAAAGAATGGTGACAACTTATTAGAAACGGAATCTTGTTCTTTTTCTTTATATTTTCTATAAATGTTTTATAATTTCTATTTACATATTTTTTATAATAGAGGGCATAAAACAATGATAACGACTCAATTACTAAATATGTATATTCGTACAAAATAGCAGATTTAAAGTATAATTTGTATATACTTCAACGATTCGTTATCGTGTAATTGTAACCCTAGTTTCAAATTAAAGACATATATATATATATTATTGGAAAAGTTCCTTTAATCAACCGAAAAAGTGATATATCCAAAAAGAAATTGGTTATTTTTGCTATAAATGGTTTTCTGAAAAAATAGTTTATGCAAAGCGTAAATATCAAAGTTAGCTTTTTTACTTTTGTTTTGACAAGACAAAAGGTCAACATTTCGTGGGGACATCTAGTCCCACCTCTTAACTTGTGGACCCATCATCAAATATAAAAACCACATCTAAGACCATCTTCATCAGAGAAACCCACAAAATTTATTAACTATTCATTGGGACCCTTGAACAATTGGGACCCATGAACAGTTGATATTAAAAAAAAGAAAAATAATATAATTAAAAACGCATCAATCATAGATTGCCACGTATACAAAGGCCCACTAAATAGTTAAGATCCGGATCTTAAATAGGAAATATAAGAGCATGAACAATGGCAGAACCCTTTTTTGGGTTCTTATGACATAATTTAATATAAAAAATGTTAAGAGACTTTTTTTTTTTTTTGTCAAACTTAAATAAGATTTTAATGATAAATATGTATTATTGGTAGAATTGTTAATGGGTTCTTAAAAAAAAATTTAAAACTAACCAAGTACACTACAAAGACCAACCACTACAAATTAACGAGTACATTAAACAATCAAGCACACTCCAAACGACCAACCAAGGCAACAGACAAGTACACTTTAACAAACAAGCGCACTACAAAAGAACACTACAAAACTACACTAGACAGAGCAACCAACCAAGTCCACTAGAAAGATCACATGTGCCCTTTTCCCTTACATGATTGTGCCGCTTCCTTCACTCTAATTAAGAGACAAAACATATGGTCTCTTAGGGTTTTTTCAATTTTTGTTTTTTTAATTGGGCTTTTGGATTTAAAACCCACCAAGATCCATATCTTAAATATTTAATGGGCCCCACCTACTAAGATCTCTTTAAGAAATACCAATGAATATGCTCTAATGTTTCTCTTGTAAGAGGCACTTCTTACATTTTTTGCGGATTCCACTGCCACGTGGCGACCCGCGATTGGTTCCTTTTAAATTTGTTTTTTTTTTGAAAAAAATATATAAAAACAAAATATTTTTTTTAAGAGGTTACTTTTCCATTTTAATGGATATTAATGCTTTTAGGTGTTAATTCACCTTCATTTTAAATTATATAATTCACTTATTTTCCCATTATTTCATCTTAAAATATATGTTTTCCATTGCATGATCTTACTAATGCATAATTGAATACATATGCGTACATGAAATGATACAAAATATGAAAAAACAGTGTAGTCTTTTCAATTTTTAAATGTGTTTTTTTTTGGTCCACCTCGTGGCATGTAGGCACATATATTACATAATTAAAGGCCATCTACCACACGGGCGCTACTTTTGATACATTTTTATATTACAAATTTAGAGTTGCATAATTATAAATACAAAGTTAAAAATACGAGATAATATATATTCACAAGAAAGAAAAAAATGATGAAAACGACGACCCAATTTTAATCCGTAGGTCCAAAATTTTATTACTTGTGTCGGGTACCCATTGAAATAGATGGATTCTCTTGATTACCCTTGGCTTATCAAAACCAATTGGGCCAATTTATATATATATATATTCAAATTTTAAATATATTTATAGTACTATCATTATTTAAAAAAAATACAACGAAAAGGAATACTAGTAACTAAAAATTCAAGCCATTTACTTACATTTGTTGTATATATGTTTTTTCACCACGTTATGTAGTTTGACATATAAGTGTATATTACCATATCATTTATGAAGCCTTTTAGGTGAAAAGTTTGTTGTTAATGTCCATAGGCGAAGATGTTTTGTTCAACACAATGTCGAATTCACTTGTCTCATTGTCTCCTTCTCCTTCTTCTACTTCGCAATCATCTTCTTGACCACTTTCTCCTTCTTCTTTATCAACAACTTTGTCTCTATGATCATTCTCAAACTCGGTATGTGTTTCTTGTGAGACAAGCAACTCTCTTTGTGCCATTAGAGGCAATATTGGCATTGCCCTCCTCTCATTATACAAAGCTTCAAGTTGGTTAAAATAAGGACAAGTCTTGGAATCAAGTGGTCTTTTCTTGTCACTCTCTTTAACTTTCTTGAAGTACTTGTTTATGTTTTCCCACTTCTCTTTGCATCTTTTCGCGCTTCGATTGTAGCCTAACCTTCTCATCCCTGAAGAGATCTCTTCCCATAATGGCCCTTTAGTACCATTTTCTTGATAGTTAGCCTCAAGATTCCTCCTTATACTTATCAATGCTTCGACTTCGGTTTTAGGCCATCTCGAAGAGCTAGGAGACACCGAATTGTTAACATTGTAGCTTCCTATCTTCATTGTTGTATCCAATAGAACTTGCCTTGGCTCTTTAGTACTCTCAAATGTTATTGGATCATTGGTTTCATATTGTTTCCTTTGTGATACTACTTTATGGTTTTGTTGTTGTTGAGGTTGTGGTTGTTGTTGTTGTCCTCCTGATATTTTGTGTAAGAAAGATATGATCGCGGAGTCTTTAGCCGCGGCATTGGACCTTTCATTGACTAGTCTTTCATGTTCTTTAGTGATTCTTGCTACTTCTTGATTCCTCCAAGCTTCTTCTCTTGAGATTCTTTCTCTCTCGCGATTCTCTAATGTTTCCAAGAACCTCTTTTGCATTTTCTCTTGCTTCTCCATTAACTTAGTAAACAATCCTTTCCAATATTTCCTCTTCTTACTTGATCTCTTTACTTGATGATGATCTTCTTCTTCCTCTTCGGACGCGGTAGATGAAGAAGTAGAGCTTGAGAAAAGATTCATCGAAGAAACATTGTTCATCAAGTCATTAGTATACGTAGGAGATGGTTGCTTGTAAAGCAAGGTAGGGTTTGTGGTGAACATGGGTTTTGTACTAACTTGATGCTTATCCTGATGTTTCAACGTTAAGGAACTCTTTTCTTGTGATGGATTGTTAGACCATGGAGTCAAAGAAGTAGTCATGGTCGCGGTCGTGGTCGTAGCCGGTTCATGTGGATATGGATTTAGAGTATCGAAAGCTTCTAGCTCTTCGAAAAAGCGGTAAGTTTTGCCTTCGGATTTGCCGGTACGACCTTCTTTGGTGCGTTTGTGGTATTTATAAACGTTTTCAAACTTCTCTTTACATTTCTTTGCACTTCTTTTGTAACCAAGATCCATCATTTTCCTATTTAATTATCGACCAAGAAACCAACCATAAATAAATAAATTAACCAAAATATATTTTAGCTAGTTATATGTTACTAAATTTTTATATTAATATAGAAATATCATTAATTAACTATATGAATATATTCAAATGAATCGCCTAAAAGAATGATATATATAATTAACATGGACATATCCTTAATTACATGTAAAAACGTATAGTATAAGAACATAAAATTTATGTTTGTTTTTTTCAATATATAAATATGGATGTTAATTATATTGTAACAAACCTTGAGATTTCTTCCCATAAGGGAGCTTTAAGAGTGGAATCACGAAAGGCTTTATCCATCTCCGAACGTATTCTCAATAGAGCTAAAGTCTCCGGTCTTGGCCACCGGTTTCCTCCACCACCGTCGCCACCGCCTACTTCTCTTTTTTCCTCCATCTTTAAATCTTTCTCCTCCTCGCCCGAGCCGCCAACGCCGCCTCCACCGCCGCCTCCACCGCCGTTATCTAGTAGTCCTAACATATTTTTTAAACTATAATTTGGACTTATAATTATAGAGAGAGGTTAAGAGAGTTTGAAGAGAATAATGAAGGTTGATTTTAATTTTTTCTATAGTGGTTTAATCTTAGGAGTATTTAATTGGGTGTGATGGACCATTTATCTAGATTTTTTTATATATAAATATATTTTTGTAAAATGAAATTTATTTTGTGTAAATTTTTTGTTTTATTCTCTATCACAAAAATAGAAGTGGGACTTAAAAGGGGACTTTTATTTTGCTTTCCTTCTGTCTTTTAAATTTTGGGAATCTTCTCATTGCTTATAAGAATAATTTGGTACCAAAATAATAATTTCATTATTTATATTTTATTTTCATTAGCCTCGTAAAACTAGGTGTCTTTTTCACCGTAACATATGTTCAATGATTGGTTGATCAGATTTTTCGGTAATAATAATTTTTCGAAATTACGCAAACAATTAGAATAAGTACCAAAATAATTAAAATCCAAGACAGAATACAGTTTTAAAATGCATTTTTTATAAACTTTAATTTTTTTGTTGGATATATCATATATGTTACTACTTGTGAACTGTGAAATACTTTGAAAAATCTCTCTATTACACGCGTTGTAATTATTGAAAGCACTTATATTTGGGTATTATTTAAGTATATAATATAAATTCTAACTGAATGGTTATTCGAATAGAGACTATAATAACAATAATTTTGATTGTGAGCTGTGGAGAAGCCTAAAAAGTATTATATTAATCTAAAAATGATTGACACATAATGGATACATTTTAAATTATTAATATATAATATAAATATAATAAATAATCAAAGGTAATCAACAAGAACAGCTGCAGATAATGACGATAAGGATAATATTCGGGTAAAATATGGGCTCCACATGGACCCCACATTAGCTTCTCACCGCCGCTGAATTAAACCGCAATTTTGGTCACGACACCGACTTTTAATTTTACCATTTTACCCTTAAATGTTGACCTCACTAATCAAATCATGCAACTAGTTTTATAACCAACTAATCAATCACACGTATTCACATGTAATATATGAATTTTTACAATATAGTTTTGTTATTTTGACGGGGGCGTAATTAATATACGGGTATTAAATTAGACGGAGGAGTTAGATAAATGTCAAAGTTATATATATATATATAGTTATTAGGCGGATATCAAAACATTTATTATGTGGAAAAAACCAAGTAGAGACATGATTTAGTTAGCTTATGACCTACCTTATTTAATGTTATATTGATAAATATTCCGGTGCCTAATAAGTAATAATGCACTTATTTTTTTTACGTAAATTAACATTTTGTTGTTTCTTGGACAACCACTGATTTTAGTTTCGTTTGTTTATATTTATTTTAGAGCCTTTATTTTATCGTTTTCTTTTTCTTAAAAAAGTTTATGGGTGTTTTGTGAACATATCATATCAGTAAATCAACGTTTTTTCCGTTTTGTAGACACATTTGTATAAATCGAAATTGAGTAACGTAAAGTAAACACATATATACTCCCTATGTTCCTTAATAAATGATGTTTTAGAGAGAAAAAATTGTTTCTCTTTAAATGTAGTTTTATGTATTTTCACATGTTTTTTTCTATTATACCCTTAATTTCATGATATATCCTAATATTATTTTTTCAAAGTGACTTAAGTTAAGGTCAATAAAGTCATTTGATAATCTTTTTTAAATTGTCTGAAAAACTCTAAAACACCATTTATTAATGAACAGAAGGAGTATTAATTAGTAACATATTTGTAATTTTTTTAAAAGAAAATTTAAAATATATGTAGGTGTTTTGTTTAAATATGTATAACAAAACATGAATAAGAGAATGGACAATCTTACTGGCAGTTTGTTTTTTTGTCTAAAACACCAAAACACATCTCCCACTTTTTCGCATTTCTTTTTTTTTCGTATTTAGTTAAATTATATAATAGATTAATTATTATTGATATGACTTATTTATATCAAAATATTGTATATTGATAATCTATAGGGGATAAATAAAAAAAGGAGGAAATAAAAGCAGTGGTTAGAAAATGAGCTGGATTGAGATGTATTTCCACTACGTATAAGCTCTGTAAAGTAACCACAACTTGATCTCTTTATACGTTTTATTGTATTGTGAGCCTTGTGACTTAATCTCGGCCCACACAGAGAAAGGTAAATGCACCGAAGTTTAGAGTAGCCTACATTTACTGAAAACCGAGCCCTAGCATCTATATATATTGCTTGTTGACAAAGCAATTGGTGCTAACTTGTTCTCGTTGTTATTCGCTTAAACCCGAAACACAAGAAAACTCCGTAAAAGCCTAATCTAGTGAATTACTGCGTATAACTCCGAAGAGAGACGTACCCGCATTAGGGGAACTCTATAATCCGCGTGTGTCTATTTGTTTTGGTTCGTTTCTTCCTCCTTCTTTTCTTTTTACACGAGTCGCTATCGTCAGAGAGAGAGAGAGAGTTAGATTGATAGGATAATCGAGGATAGACATTCAACAATTGGTATCGTAGCCGCCGGTTAAAGATACTAGAGATTTGGATACTTACGGAGAAGAAGACGAAGGTGTGGAGATCGCAGGAAACGCATCACGGACTTAAGTGAAGCAGGGACTGATCAACACATCTCCATCGGCTTATCTTGAAAACTCCTAGGTTGTTGTACTCTTAAAGATCTTGTTAATCTTGGGAGATTCTCCTCTTGTTATCTGCAGGTAGCAACAGAGAATTAAGATAACAAGCAAGTATGGAGCCAACAAAAGGGAAATTTGAGATGGACAAGTTTGATGGGAAGGGTGACTTTGGGTTATGGAAGTACAAGATGATGGGTCAGCTTGAGATACAAGGTTTGCTTTCAGTGTTAAAGGAAGAAGATCAACAGACTTCTTCATCAGCTGCTGAAACAACAGAGGGTATCACTGTGGCCCCATTGGATCCAAAAAGAGCTGAGAAAGATCTCAGAGTTAGGAGTTGATAAACGAGATTTTACCCTCGTTCAATCGAATGCCTTATCGTAGTATATAAGGTGTCAATCCGAATCGGGAGCAATCAATATATTAGAACTTATGAGAAACTACACTTAGTCTAAGCAAATTAAAGAGTTGTTTGTTGAATGTTTTGTAACCGTGTAATCAATAAATAAAAACGCGAATTAAGAGTTTTGAAAGATTTATTAAAAGCTAAACAATCGAGGTTAAGGTGTTTTAAGGGTGATTAAACTTTCGGATTTCAAATTGTCTTTTACAAAAATAACTTTAAGGTTTTGAAAACGATTTTAGATCAATCCACTCTCGTGGCAATGATCCTTTTCTCAACAATTAAACTAAAACAATATCTTGGATAGTTTAATCGTCGAGAAACTTTAAGAACAAATCAATTCTAACCACCAAGCTTATTAACACGGATCTCTCGGTTAAGCTAGGCTTGGTTCTAAGATAATTGTTCAGGAACCTTTATAATCTCTCGATTCATAAAGTTTCCTGGGTTCGATAATCGAATGGCCAACTCGATTAAAGCTTTAAGGTTGTTACCAAAGACTAAAGTTTTATAATCAATTAAGTTTTAGACAATCATCTATCCTAGATTCAATCAAACCCCTTTTACCCTAACCCAATTGTCTATTTGGAACTACTCACAAAGCATGTTGAAATTCAAAGCAATTGAATTCAAAGAAAACATAAACATAAACAAAAGCAAAGATAATAAAGGGTTCAAGAAAACTCTTATTGATGATGATGGAGATTACAAAGGCGACCAAAGAAGGATCACCAAGAAACCTCACAAGTTGTCCAAAGCAAAAACAAAAGTGATAAAAACAAGAGAGCCTCCAAAAAAACATAATAAAAACCCTAATATAATGTCAAAACATAAACCAAAACGTTCCCCATCGGTTTAGGAAATCGTTTTTTTCCTTTTTGGCTCGAAAAACCGGTTTTTCCTTATTTTTCTCGTCTGTATCGGTCAAGTGTGACCGGTACAACAAACCGGTATGAATTTTCTTCTTGATATCGGCCACTTCAAACCGGTACAACAAACCGATACGAAGTAAAATTGGAATAACTTTAGATCTAACCGTTGAAATCAGCTCAAACCACCGCAAAATGAAAGCTAACATCTGTGGCTATCTTGTGGTAAAATTTCATAAAGATCCAACGGTGGAAACGTCTTCAACGAGTGTCTTTTTGACGCTTTTCGTCTCAATTCTCTGTCTTTTCCATTCTTGCACTCCTAAACCTGAAAAACATGAAACAAACCAAAATGCAACATATATGATACTAAATGCAGCCTAAATGAGTTAATTCTAATGCATAAAATAAGGTAAAATATGTAAAATATGCAAGTTATCAACTCCCCCAAACTTATCCTTTGCTTGTCCTCAAGTAAGAGATTAACATTAAAGTTCGAGAAAGTGCAGAGGCGGGGACCTCAGAACCAAAAGCAACGTGGGAAGTGTAATGAACGAGTATCCTAAACATAGTATCCTCTCGCGACCGAGCTAGTTCTACTTATTTCTATCTACCTTTAACTCCGTCTAAATCCGCTATTATTACCAAAAGCATGTGATCCACTTGTCTAGTCTAAGCACCTTTCACATTCAATTAAATACAATCAAGCATGAAACATGATCAAAAATTTCCAAGAGTTTTTCTATTTGTCTAGGTAAGAATGGGATTTCGAATCAAACGAGGAGGTTAACACTCAGGCATGTGGTTAGTTGTAGCGCGGTTTCTCTCGGGGAGTGAAAGGGTTAAGCAAAATCGGGAAAGACAAGGAGCAATACAAGTCCGGACATTCATTCCTACTCAAGACTATCCACTAACCAATCGTCTTTCTTTTAAACATTTAAACACTTAAACATCGAGTTTCATTTCTTTTCTTAACTACCTTAGGGGATTTTATTTTGGCTAAGTTTCCTTCTTTTTTTTTTCTTAATCGATTTTTTTTTCTTTCTTTTCTTTTCTTTTTTTTTCGATTTTTTTTTTACTTAGCCATTCTTTTACCCCCTAGGTGTTTTACAATTACTCGTGTTTATTTTCTTATTTTTCAAAATTCAAAGACATGTCTCACCAAACCATTATACCTTTCTAAATCACTAGTCTAAGAAAAACTAGCCCAATGGATGTCCTTTCTTGTCGCTCCCTATACTTTCAAGTTTTTGCGAAACCAAACAATCACTAGATGAAAAGAATTCTCACAAGTGTTTGGGTTTAGGCGTAGGGGGTGTGAGGGGAATCATCCTTAAAATGAGAATGACCGGATTGCGCTTAAAGTGTTTCGGTTTAGAAAGCCGCAATCCGTAGAAATCACAAAGCCATAGAAATTCTCTTGAAAACTATCAATCATGCTAATTAAAAGTCAAGTTTAAGTTCAGATAATTTTTCGAAGGTGACTTAGAACTATCAAGCTTCATAACCACACAATTGGCTTTTTAAACATCAATGTATAGGGTTGCGGTTTCAAGATTTTCAGCGAGTTCTAATTCGTTTACGGAAGATACTACACCTAAGAGACTGTTCAAAACACTAAGTGCGACGCTTTACGAGGTTAACATCATCATAGATCCCCTATGCATATGACCTAAATGCAATGAACTAATCCTAAATGCAGAATTATTTTTTTGTGTTTTGTGTTTTTTTTTTTTATGCGAAAGCTAATATGTCTACTCCCCCAAACTTAAATCACACGGTCTCCGTGTGAAAAAGTATCGAAGAAGGTTCCTAAATGCAAAACTATATGAAAACTAATGCGTATATACAAAGGTCTAGGAGTTACCTCGATAGGAGAACTAAGACGGGTCAATATTACTCCTCCGGAGAAAATTCGGTCCAAGCGTACTGATACAACATGTCGATACATGTATATCGATCTCAGCATATCGATACGACTACCCGATACAACTTCGTGTCGCGATTTCTTGCATCGATCGCGCCTTAGATCTCTGTGAAGAGGTTTGAGTTCCACCTTTGGAGCTTTGAGCTCGCTCCAATCACCATAATCACTAGTCTTACCATTGCTAGCATAACTCTCCATTCCGAAAGAGATCTCATCATTAGTCTTCACATCCTTGGAATCAACAACCTTAACCTCAAGAACTTTGGCATTTGTCTCAACTACCTTCGGTAGCTCCTTTCCATACACAAGACGTTCCATCTCTTCTAACTCTTCGTCCCATTGCGTGCTTCCATTGGTATATGCATCCTCTTCCACGACATCTACCTTCTTCGGTCTTGGCTTGTCTCCATAAAGAAGATTCTCAAGCTCCTCGATATCATTATCCCATTGGTTCTTCTCGGCGTTATTTTCACCCATCAATGGGTTGCCTCCCATTAAGCGCTCGTTTAACGTCATTAGCTTGACTTTATAACAAAAGAAAATAAGAGATTAGTAACAAGTAACTAAAACTTAGTCCCAAGTGATTTCAAAGCTCTAATAATTAATCGAGTTCCTGAATCGGCAACGGCGCCAATTTGATAAACGAGATTTTACCCTCGTTCAATCGAATGCCTTATCGTAGTATATAAGGTGTCAATCCGAATCGGGAGCAATCAATATATTAGAACTTATGAGAAACTACACTTAGTCTAAGCAAATTAAAGAGTTGTTTGTTGAATGTTTTGTAACCGTGTAATCAATAAATAAAAACGCGAATTAAGAGTTTTGAAAGATTTATTAAAAGCTAAACAATCGAGGTTAAGGTGTTTTAAGGGTGATTAAACTTTCAGATTTCAAATTGTCTTTTACAAAAATAACTTTAAGGTTTTGAAAACGATTTTAGATCAATCCACTCTCGTGGCAATGATCCTTTTCTCAACAATTAAACTAAAACAATATCTTGGATAGTTTAATCGTCGAGAAACTTTAAGAACAAATCAATTCTAACCACCAAGCTTATTAACACAGATCTCTCGGTTAAGCTAGGCTTGGTTCTAAGATAATTGTTCAGGAACCTTTATAATCTCTCGATTCATAAAGTTTCCTGGGTTCGATAATCGAATGGCCAACTCGATTAAAGCTTTAAGGTTGTTACCAAAGACTAAAGTTTTATAATCAATTAAGTTTTAGACAATCATCTATCCTAGATTCAATCAAACCCCTTTTACCCTAACCCAATTGTCTATTTGGAACTACTCACAAAGCATGTTGAAATTCAAAGCAATTGAATTCAAAGAAAACATAAACATAAACAAAAGCAAAGATAATAAAGGGTTCAAGAAAACTCTTATTGATGATGATGGAGATTACAAAGGCGACCAAAGAAGGATCACCAAGAAACCTCACAAGTTGTCCAAAGCAAAAACAAAAGTGATAAAAACAAGAGAGCCTCCAAAAAAACATAATAAAAACCCTAATATAATGTCAAAACATAAACCAAAACGTTCCCCATCGGTTTAGGAAATCGTTTTTTTCCTTTTGGCTCGAAAAACCGGTTTTTCCTTATTTTTCTCGTCTGTATCGGTCAAGTGTGACCGGTACAACAAACCGGTATGAATTTTCTTCTTGATATCGGCCACTTCAAACCGGTACAACAAACCGATACGAAGTAAAATTGGAATAACTTTAGATCTAACCGTTGAAATCAGCTCAAACCACCGCAAAATGAAAGCTAACATCTGTGGCTATCTTGTGGTAAAATTTCATAAAGATCCAACGGTGGAAACGTCTTCAACGAGTGTCTTTTTGACGCTTTTCGTCTCAATTCTCTGTCTTTTCCATTCTTGCACTCCTAAACCTGAAAAACATGAAACAAACCAAAATGCAACATATATGATACTAAATGCAGCCTAAATGAGTTAATTCTAATGCATAAAATAAGGTAAAATATGTAAAATATGCAAGTTATCAGGAGTCTCCTTGGAGCTTGTCTAAGTGATGTCATTCTAAGGAAAATAATGAATGAGTCAACAACTTTGGGTATGTGGAGAGCATTGGAAAGAGACTATCAAACCAAGTCTCTGCCCAACAGAATCTACCTAAAGCAAAGCTTTGCAAGCTACAAGATGACAGAGAGCAAGTCCATTGAGGAAAACATGGACACATTCCTAAAGCTCATAGCAGACCTAGCAAGTCTCAAGATTGAAATTTCAGATGAAGACCAAGCAATACAAGTCTTATCTGGACTGCCACCTCAATATGAGCAGCTAGTACACACTTTGAAATATGGAATGGGAAAGGATGTCCTCACACTAAGTGATGTCATCACTTCTGCCTATGCTAAAGAGGTTGAGTTACAACAAAGGGGTTTGCTAAACAAATCCAAGACAACAGCAGAAGGACTCTTTGTGGAAGAAAGGGGAAGGACGGATTCTAGACCTTATCATGGAAAAGGAAAAGGTGGGAGGAGGAGGAGCAGGTTTAGATCCAAGTCAAGAGATATAAAGTCTAAGGCATGTTGGTTATGTGGGGATGAGGGTCACTGGAAACGTGATTGTCCTACAAGGAAGAAGGGAGGACAACAAAACAAGCAGTCTAATTCTGCCAATATTGCTGTCACACTTCCTGACGCAGTTGCACTAACTGCCCACTTAACAGAGATATCAACACAAGATGTGGCAGTTTTGACAGCATGCTTAGTGGCCTCTGATGACAGTTGGATCCTAGATTCAGGTTGCACCTTTCACATGACTCCAAGACTTGATCTCCTATCTGATTTCCAAGATTGTGAAGGCAACAAAGTTCTTATGGGAAACAACACCTATTGCATGGTAAAGGGTATTGGGAAGATTACAATTGATAACCCAGATGGATCAGTTGTGACCCTAAACAAGGTGAGGTACATGCCAGAAATGGGAAGGAGTTTGATCTCCTATGGACAGCTTGAGATGTCAGGCTGCAGATATGAAGGAGAGAACTTCATTGTGAAGTTCTACAAAGGAGAAACAAACGTCTTGACAGGCAAGTACCAGCACGGACTATACCACCTTCAGGGTGCTATAAGGAAACCAGAACCGGAGGGTGATGCCTGTGCAGCATCAGGAAAATCAGAAAGCATAAAGGTGTGGCACTCAAGGTTAGCTCATATGGGTCAAAAGGGAATGGAACATCTAGCTAAGGAAGGGTATCTGAAGACTGACCAGATAAAAGATCTAGGGTTCTGTGAGCCATGTACCTTGGGTAAAGCTCACAAGAAAAGTTTTCCTAAAGCCAAGCACACAACAAAAGAGCCTCTAGACTATATTCATTCGACCTCCGGGGCTCTCCGAGAGTCACACCAAGCCTATCAGGAGCTAAATACTTCATGACTCTCATTGATGACTTCACAAGGAAAGTCTGGATCTATTTTCTCAAGACTAAAGATGAAGCATTCCAGAACTTTGAAAGCTGGAAAATCCTAGTTGAGAATCAGACTAACAGAAAGATCAAGTGTCTGAGAACAGACAATGGCTTGGAATTCTGCAACAACAAGTTTGACAAACTGTGCAGAGACTCAGGAATCAAGAGACACACCACTTGCCCCTATACCCCTCAGCAGAATGGAGTATCAGAACGCATGAACATAACAATTATGGAAAAGGTTAGAAGCATGTTATCTGAGACAGGGTTACAAGGTGAGTTCTGGGCAGAAACAGCTTCAACAGCGGTCTACATCATAAACAGGTCACCCTCATCAGCCATTGATATGAAGATACCAGAAGCCTTATGGACCAAAGGAAAACCTGATTATAACCACCTAAGGAGTTTTGGGTGTGTAGCTTATGTTCATACAATAAGAGACAAAATTAGTCCAAGGGCAACAAAGGGTATCTTTCTTGGATATGGACAAGGGACAAAAGGTTACAGAATATGGCTATTAGAGGAACAGAAGGTGGTGGTCAGCAAGGATGTGGTGTTTAATGAAGAGATGTTCTTTAAAGACATAAAAGCTGAAAGCAAAGCTCCTAACAGTTCAGAAAAGGAGAAAGCTGGAAAAAGGGTATCATTCAGAACTCAGCTAGAAGAAGTCCTTGGTGAAACAGAAGCTGTATACCCAACTTCTGTTCCAGGTGGAGAATCCTCAGAAACCAATAGTGGTCAAGACAACAATACAGAAATCGACTCACCATCAACTACAGACCAGACTCTACCTCAGGACTCAGAACAGGAAAATTCAGAAGACTCAGTGACAGAGACAGAAAATCAGACTAGTGACTTAGGGGATTATCTATTGGTAAGGGATAGGGTAAGAAGAACCATCAGACCCCCATCAAGGTATGAAGATGCAGATCTCATTGCCTATGCTCTAGCTAGTGCATATGTTATTGAGCTTGATGAACCAAGGACATTCAAGGAAGCTAAAAGAAGCAAGTTTAGTGACTTATGGGTTGCATCAGCAGATGAGGAAATGGACTCTTTACATAAGAATCAGACATTTGAGCTAGTAGACAGACCAAGGAATCAGAAAGTAATAGGATGTAAGTGGATCTTCAAACTCAAACCAGGAATAGAAGAAATGGAACAACCAAGGCACAAAGCAAGGGTTGTTGCAAAGGGGTTTGCTCAAATTGAAGGTATTGACTACAATGAAGTGTTTGCACCAGTGGTCAAACACTCCTCTATCAGTCGCTACTCTCAATTGTGGTTAACCAAGACATGGAACTAGAACGGATGGATGTAAAAACAGCATTTTTGCATGGAGTCCTAAAGGAAAGAATCTACATGGAACAACCAGAAGGTTATGTAGAAAAGGGCCAAGAGAATAAAGTCCGCCTATTGAAGAAGTCTCTCATGGATCGAAGCAATCACCAAGGGAGTGGAACCACATATTTGATCGAGTTTATGCTAAAACGAAGTACGGAAGATGCAAGAATGACCCATGTGTATATCTCAAGGGCACAGAACCTAAGGATATGATCTATCTCCTACTCTATGTAGATGATATGCTTATAGCAGCTAAGAACAAAAGGGTCATTCAAGGGCTAAAGGCACAACTGAGTTCAGAGTTTGAGATGAAAGACTTGGGAAGTGCAAGGAGGATACTCACTACAAGAATCTGCACATTTAGCAACGACCAAAATCGTTGCTAAATCGTTGCTAAACGCGTTTAGCAACGATTTAGCGACGATTACATTTTCGTCGCTAATCTCTCGTCGCTATTTCGAAATCGTCGCTAATTCGTTGCTAAATTAGCGACGACTCAAAATCGTTGCTAATTCGTTGCCAAATATTCGTTGCTAATTCGTTGCTATTTTAGCGACGAATTAGCAACGAATTTGCAAGGTTATTTTAGCTTCGAAATAGCAACGACTTAGCGTCGAATTTAAAAAAATTATTTTCGATTTTCAGAATTTAAAAACTTATGAAATTGCTGCAAACGTCGCTAATTCGTTGCTAATTTAGCAACGAATTGGCAACGATTCTTTATACAAATCGTTGCTAATTCGTCGCTAAATATTCGTCGCTAATTTAGCAACGAATTGGCAACGATTCTTTATACACATCGTTGCTAATTCGTTGCTAATTTTAGCAACGAATTAGCGACGATTTGATTAAATCGTTGCCAAATCGTTGCTAAATTTAGCAACGATTTGGCAACGAAGAACATAACAATCGTCGCTAATTCGTTGCTAAATTAGCAACGAATTAGCAACGATTTTAAAAAAAAAAATTAAAAAAAAAATTTAAAAACGAATTTAAAAATAAAATAAAATAAAATTATTATAATTAAAATTTAAAATTCAAATTACATTTTACAAAAACTAAACTAGGGATCAAAATCATTAATCCCGACATTCCGTCCCGATTCTTGCGTCTGCGGCTTCAGCCTCGTCGGGTTGGGTTGGTTCGAAGGTTCTCGGGGAGGATTAGAATCGGATCCGCTACCGTAACGATTACGGATGAAATTAAAATAATGGTTTGGACGAGGAGGCATTTTTGTAAAAAGGTTTAGTGTTTTGAGAAAAAATTGTGGTGTTTTTATAGAGAGATTGTAGAGAGATAAAATGTAGAGAGAAGGTTGTGTGAAAAAAATGAAAGAATTTGGCCTTATTTATAGATTTTGTGATCGTTGCTAAATCGTTGCTAATTAGCAACGATTTAGCAACGAATAGTTTTTGTAATCTTTTCGTTTTCCCACCGGAGGGAAAACGAAAATTTAGCGACGATTTAGCAACGAATCGTTGCTAAATCGTCGCTAAACTACATATAGCGACGATTTAGCAACGAATCGTTGCTAAATCGTCGCTATTTTTTAAAATATTTTCGGGTTTCCCTTGTTCACACGTTTGGGTTTAGCAACGAATTAGCATCGATTTAGCAACGAATCGTGGCTAATTCGTTGCTAAACCCTAACATGTATTACGCCAAGTACAAGGCCTATGACGGATACAGTGTACGTGTCCGATCAAGTATTTAGAAACTAGTAAACTAATCTAATATTAAAAAAAACATAAATTAAAAAATCAAAAAGTAAAACAAAACAGAGAAAAGTCTGGATAATGATGCCATGTGAAGAAGAAGAAGAAGAAGAAAATCTAGAAATCGCAGGAATCGCCATTGAAGTTACTTCGGCTTCGCCGATAAGTTTCGAGAGGAGATAATTTATACCAAAAAGTCAACATTATACTGCTCCTTAAGAGTAGATTTTGCTAGTTTATAGTCATAGGTCTTGTACTTGGCGTAATACATGTTAGGGTTTAGCAACGAATTAGCCACGATTCGTTGCTAAATCGTTGCTAATTCGTTGCTAAACCCTAACATGTATTACGCCAAGTACAAGACCTATGACGGATACGATGTACGTGTCCGATCAAGTATTTAGCAACGATTTAGCAACGATTTAGCAACGATTCGTTGCTAAATCGTTGCTAAATTACTGATTAGACTAATATGTTACATTCTATGTATCAGAAGTACGAGGTTAAATGTCGAAACATTAGCAACGATTTAGCAACGATTCGTTGTAATCGTTGCTAAATCGTTGCTATTTAATATTTAGCAACGATTTAGCAACGAATCGTTGCTAAATCGTTGCTAAACCCAAACCCTATTTTTAGGGTTTCAACCCCTAAAACGGTTTGCTATGCTATAATACATACTTCATATGTAATTATAGATTATAAGATTGAGAATAACACTTCAAAATATGATATTTACTAAAAAGCTGAAAATTTTCCGTATTATAAACTTTATGTTAGTAAAACATATAAGTTAACGGTAAGTTAATACACGTTAAGTATAATATTGTAATCAATTTTTTTTTATTGATTTATACAATTGTTTTCACCTTTGTTTACACTTCTTAAGTTAACACTAATTCTTAAAAACCTTTATTTTGGGGTGGATTTAGGGTTTAAAGATTTGTATATTGCAAAAATTAGCAACGATTTAGCAACGATTCGTCGCTAAATCGTCGCTAAATAGCAACGAATTAGCGACGAATCGTCGCTAAATCGTTGCTAAATATCAAATTGCAACGATTTAGCAACGATATGTAAAACATATTAGTCCAACAAATTTAAACCCCTAAAAGTACTAATCGTTGCTAAATCGTTGCTAAATCGTTGCTAAATTACTGATTAGACTAATATGTTACATTCTATGTATCGAAGTACGAGGTTAAATGTCGAAACATTAGCAACGATTTAGCAACGATTCGTTGTAATCGTTGCTAAATCGTTGCTATTTAATATTTAGCAACGATTTAGCAACGAATCGTTGCTAAATCGTTGCTAAACCCAAACCCTATTTTTAGGGTTTCAACCCCTAAAACGGTTTGCTATGCTATAATACATACTTCATATGTAATTATAGATTATAAGATTGAGAATAACACTTCAAAATATGATATTTACTAAAAAACTGAAAATTTTCCGTATTATAAACTTTATGTTAGTAAAACATATAAGTTAACGGTAAGTTAATACACGTTAAGTATAATATTGTAATCAATTTTTTTTTATTGATTTATACAATTGTTTTCACCTTTGTTTACACTTCTTAAGTTAACACTAATTCTTAAAAACCTTTATTTTGGGGTGGATTTAGGGTTTAAAGATTTGTATATTGCAAAAATTAGCAACGATTTAGCAACGATTCGTCGCTAAATCGTCGCTAAATAGCAACGAATTAGCGACGAATCGTCGCTAAATCGTTGCTAAATATCAAATTGCAACGATTTAGCAACGATATGTAAAACATATTAGTCCAACAAATTTAAACCCCTAAAAGTACTAATCGTTGCTAAATCGTTGCTAAATCGTTGCTAAATTACTGATTAGACTAATATGTTACATTCTATGTATCAGAAGTACGAGGTTAAATGTCAGAAACATTAGCAACGATTTAGCAACGATTCGTTGTAATCAAAATGATGCGGTAAATTAGCTGGTTCGTTAGTTTCAGGAACATGAAACGAACTACTTTCTCCAAATTCGGTGTTATTATAATTATACCCTTCCCCATGTTGAAACCAAACAAAATATTGTGGCATAAAACCCCTATTAAAAAGATGTTTCCATACGGTATCAACATGAATGTATTTAGTGTTCACACACTTCTTACATGGACAATACATTTTACCACTTTCTTGAGTAGTCCGCATGTTTCCGAGCTTGATACATGAATGTTTGAAGTCCCTCCGTGAACTCTGTTGTCACTATCCCCGATCGATCTTTGTGTCTATACATCCAAGATCGTAACTCGTATACGTTATTACCGTGAGACATTTTGAGTATATATGTTATGAAAGTTTTTGTATAAGTGTTTAGAATATATATAAGAGAGAATGTTTTGATATTGTGTTGTGATTTTGATTTGGTCGAATGAGTTTATATAGGGACATTGTAAATTTTAGCAAGGAATTAGCAAGGAAATTTAGCAACGATTTAGCAACGAAATATTTTTACCAATGAATTACCAACGATTTTGAGAGGAAATTGCAACGAATAATTCGTCGCTAAATACCGGTGGAGCTCAATGAAAACGTGCTCACCTACCTAGCAATATTCCTTGCAAATTCGTCGCTATTTAACAAGGAAATATCTTCGTCGCTAAATCGTCGCTAATTAGCGACGATTTAGCGACGGTATAGGAATTCCTCCTTAAATCGTCGCTATTTCGTCACTAAATAGCAACGAAATAGCGACGAATAGTTTCGTTGCTATTTGGCGACGAATTAGCGACGAAATTTAGTGTCGTCGCTAATTCCTCGCTAATTCCTCACAAATCCGTTGCTAAATAAATTCCTCGCTAATTCCTTGCTAAAATTCGTTGCTATTTGCCCAGTTTCTTGTAGTGACTAGGTATGGACATAATCAGAGACAAAGTCAAGTGCCAAATAGTCTTATCCCAAAGCGATTATTTAACTAAGGTTCTCAAGACATTTGAGATGTGGGATTGCAAGACAGTAAGTACTCCTATGGGATCACGGTTTAGACTACGAGGCCATTGACCAAGACGAGAGAAGCATAAGTGGCAAGAGAGATGGAAGATGTACCTTACTCCGAGTCTTGTAGGAAGCTTGATGTACGCAATGGTTGGGTCCGAGCCTCGATCTTGCCTATGCTTATTGGTCCGGTCTGCGGGTACATGACTAAACCCGGCAAAGATCACTCGGTCAGCTGTGAAATGGATAATGAGGTACTTAAAAGGAGCACTTAAAGTAAACCTAACCTTTACAAAAGAAGGCGACTTCGAGGTGGTTGGGTACTGTGACTCTGACTATGGCTCAGACTTGGATAGACGCAGGTCAATCTCCGGATACGTCTTCACGGTTGGAGGAAACACCATTAGCTGGAAATCAACTCTTCAATCTGTCGTGGCCCTATCAACAACAGAAGCGGAATACATGTCCCTATCCGAATCTGTAAGAGAAGCATTATGGTTAAAGGGCATATGTGAAGAAATGGGTTTTAAGCAAGAAGCAATAGAAATTCATTGTGATTCTCAGAGTGCAATGGATCTAGCAAGGAATCATATGTGCAAGGAAAGGACCAAACATGTGGCCACTAAGTACCATTTCATCAGAGATATAATTGCTCAAGACGATGTGAAATTGGTAAAGATACATACCTCGGTAAATCCGGCAGACATGTTGACTAAGGCGATTCCTAAGGACAAATTCAGCGGTTGCTTAAGGACGCTGAAGATGTCGGACGCCTAAGCTGAGCGTCTCTCCGTCACCGGAAAACAAGAAAGGGGTGACGGAGGAGTGTGGCTCTCTAGGTCGTGAGAGCGGGTCTCTGTAGAGAGATGGAGGAGCTTCATCGGATCTTGATCGAAGCGACAGGGCCTCTGAAGAAAGGCGGAGCAGCTTCATCGGACTTTGTCTGAAGCGGCGATTCCAGGCGGCGATTCACTAGAGCTCGGGAGAAGAAGAAGATAGGGTTTGGCGAGATGTAAGTCAAGGTGGAGTTTGTGGGCCTTGTGACTTAATCTCGGCCCACACAGAGAAAGGTAAATGGGCCTGAAGTTTAGAGGCAGTCCATTTACAGAAACCAGAAGCCCTAGACCTATATATATTGCTTGTTGACAAAGCAATTAGGTTAACTTGTTCTTGTTGTTATTTGCTTAAACCTGAAACACAAGAAAACTCTGTAAAAGCTTAATCTAGTGAATTACCAGGTATAACCTGAAGAGAGACGTACCCGGCATTAGGGGAACTCTATAATCCGCGTGTGTCTATTTGTTTTGGTTCTGTTTCTTCCTCCTTCTTTTCTTTTTACACGAGTCGCTATCGTCGAGAGAGAGAGAGAGAGTTAGATTGATAGGATAATCAAGGATAGACATTCAACATGTATAATTATATGCAAAAAATATAATGTGGTTGTATATTCACTATATATACAAATGCTGACGTGTCAATTTAAGAGCTGTTGGATCTTTTAAAATAAGTAGAAAGATGATTTGGCAGCCACGTGTAAGTTTTTTTATTCCCGCGTGTTCGATCTTTGACGTGACTCTTGCCACGTAGGATATATTGTCCGTATACGTGTGACTATTGAAGCCTTTTTATGTCTAAAATAATTGCTTTATTTCCAACAAACCATGTGAAAGCAATAATTTTTTTTTAAAAAACTCCTTATAATAGCGAAGCCACTTTTATTCCATTTCGACATAATATCACGTCGAAAAAGGCTTGTGCATGCTTCTTATATATCTTAATTTTGTAATTAGTAAAAAAATAAACATATGTTTTTGACTTTTGAGATTTGAGTATTAAAGTTATGAAGCTTGTGAAAAAGTGTATAATCTTTGTAAATATTTTGTATGGTCAAAGCTCATTTTTCATGCCAAGTTTGTTACAGTCCATCTTTATAATAATAATAATTGGAATAATTGACAAAATTTGATATTAACTTAACCTTGCTTGGCTTGACCCAAATAAAAACGTAAACTATAATAGAAAAATCTAATGAGTAGGTTTATTAATTTTTATTGAATTTGTTTATGGATTAACACTTAACCTTTTACTATTAAAAGCCCTCGAAACTATTTAACATATATAGGCTTAAATTGGCTTACAACCACAAATGGGCTTACACATCAAAGCCCACGAACTTATTAAAGAATAAGGGCATAAACGTCATTTTAATACACCGAAGCCCTAATTCCATCGCTTTTTATATTTATTTACGATCGCCTCCGTAGTTTTTTAGATCTGTAAAAATTAGCGTTTCTTTGCTTAATATTTGATTGTTTTTGGTTTTTCGTTTGAATCTGTTTTTTTCTGAAAAAATTATTGTATTTGTTTTCATAGATTTAGATGTTTATATTTTGCCCAGTGATGTATAAAATTATAAATAACAGAGCGGTGGTATTTGTGGATTTTAATTTCTCCAGCTTATCGTTGTTTAAAAAAAAATCCTTAAAAGCTCTTTTAAACAACAATTGTTTCGTCGACGATGAACATTTCATTCACATCTCACACAATCATCACTTTCACATATCATATATTCTCACGAATATGTTCATCGTATGCGAAATATTGGTGTTTTTATTTGGGCTTTTTTTTAGGGTTTTTTTAAGCTGGTTTTATTACAAATCTCATTTACTCTTAAAAGCCGTGTATGATCAGTTTAATAGCTATGAGATCTGAGGGCAATTTTCTTTTAATTTTAATTTTATTGTTTTAGATTTTACCCATTGATGTTAAAAAAATAAATTGAATCTGAGTGGTGCCCTGGTTTTTTCATTGATTTGATCTTTGTGGTTATCATTGCTTTATCATCATCATCATCATCACTATCATCTCTTCTTCTTCTTCTTCTTCTTCGTTATTCTCTTTGTTGCTGCAATGGTAACTATTGGTCAAATTTTTGATAACCGGAGTTTGCGCCACATGTGATAAATTTTATTAAATTTACTGAGGGTAATTTTTTATTACTATAATTCTTATGTTTTAATGATTTTTACAGTATATTTTGATATAGTTTTTAAGCCCTGTGATGATGTAAGGAATGTATATGAGTTTTTACCGCTTTGTTTTTTTTACCAGCCATAATTCATTATCTTCATTGCTGCTCTCTCTATCTCTTTCTCTCTCTCTCTCTCTCTCTCTATACACACACACACACACACATATATATATATATATATATATATATATATATGATGCTTGCAGTGGTGCGATGATTTTGTTATGGTTTTGGTGGAAACAAAAGCGATGTGACATCAATGAATTTTGAAAAAAATCTGAGGGCTTCTAGTTCTTTTTTTTTGTCTGATAAAATTTTCTTTATTAAAGGTTTTGTCTTTGATTTGTGCTGTGTATATTGCATTGAATATCTTTGCACTTATGCATTGTGTATGGTAGACGAAGGTGTTGTTTTTATTTGACATGTTTTTTAATTTTTTTGTCTTGTTTATTACTTAATCCAAATGTGTAGTTTATTGTTTATATTAACATTTCTTTATGTTTATAATACCATCTTGTAATAATTCAATTTTACATTCTTGTAATGGCAATCATCATCAAAAGAATATGATTTTTTATTTTATAATTTGACTTATTTTTTAAAAAATTTAAAGATAACTAAATACCGAATATGAACGTGCCGACCAATGCTATGTTAGAGAAGTCCACAATGTCGACCATATCGAAGTTGGATACATATAAGTTTTAAATGTTTTTCTATTTATTGTAAAATATATTAGTTCAATATTATGTTATGTAATTAAAATGCAAAACAAGAAATGGAGAAAAAAATGAAATGATAGCTAATTTAGTGTTTTATAACCACTATAACGGATATAAGATTGGAAGTGAAACTAGGCATATAAAGAGCTTGAGAATCACTATCAAACAACTTAAGGTTTCCTAACTCTTCTATAGGAATTTCACTTCCATTTGCAATAATGACATTACCTAAAGCCGGTTTAACATTACTAATTAAATCCAAGTTACTAATCATATGATGAGAAGCACCCGAATCAACAATAATATGCTTATACGGTTTAATGTCTATATTTTGAGCACTAAGAGAGTAAAAGGGTGAAATACCGGAGCCCTTATAAGGGCTTTGATGAGTGCGTCAAGGTCCGACTTCCTCACGAACTCGTCCATGTACGGGACAATGGCCGAAGACTCCTCTTCTTTGCCATGGCTTGGTCCGCTTGTACTTGGTATGCTAGCCGAGTCATCGCGAGAGTAGTTGGCCTTGGCATCCTTGAACTTGGTCGGCTTGAGGCTAGGGTGTAGGATCCAACACTTCTCCTTGTTGTGGCCTTTCTTCTTGCAATGCTCACACGTGAAGGCTCTCCTTTCTTCATATGTCCAGAAAATGAAATGATAGGTAATTAGTGTTTTACAACCAAAAAATGTCTCAAAAAAATGCTCAAAAGTGTAATTTATGTTTTATAAAGTGTGTCTGATGTAATTTTCACTTTTTTATTCTCACCAATTGAATAATATACTACTAAATACTAATCAATATATTTGATTTGTATTTTATGATACAAATTCTATAAACTTTTGATATTAAAAGATTAATATAAAAAAAACAATAGGCTATATATTTTTGAATGATAATAACAAAGAGAATCAGGTAGTAGAGTCGGTCCATTTCACAACCAATAACAACTTATTAGTTCTCTACCAAATTCCCCATTTTACCCTTTTAGCCACTTCTAAAAGATAACAACAACGATTCCTTCCTCCGCCGTCTCCGCCGTTCATGGAGTCATCTCCGATCAACCGTCTCCCGCCGGATTCTCTCCACCAGATCTTCTCTTCTCTCCCTCTCCGCCAAATCATGATCTGCAGATCCGTCTGCAAATTCTTCAACCACCTCTTAACCTCCGATTGTTTCACGGCGATGATCTCGAATCGTCCGCCGCTGAATCTCCTCGCTCTCCGTCCTCCACATCACCACCACCGCCACGGAAGCCACTCCACGGCCAATATCACACCGTACATCCACGTGTACGATCCAATAGAGAATCAATGGTTCAGATTCAATCTCGATTTCTTCCCTTTTAGATCTCCACTTCCCGTAGCTTCTTCGAGCGGCTTGATCTACCTATGGGGAGACTCGTTAGACTCGTCCGAGTCAAGCAAATCGCTAGTCGCTTGCAATCCCCTGACTCGTCAGTTCAAGGTTTTGCCACAGCTTGGCTCCGCCTGGTCTCGTCACGGCACGGTGATGGTAGATTCGGCGAATCGTGTAATGGTTCTAACGGAGCTAGCCGCTTTGTATTACTCTGGTTTGGTTGTATCTAACCAATGGCTAAAATTCTCTTCGAATCTGCCTTCGAAACCTAGAAGCCCCGTGTTGATGTCTACCTCCGTTTACGCCTTGTGCGATATCGGATCGCCTTGGAGAAGCCAATGGAAGCTATTCTCTTGTAAATTGACGAACTTGACTATCACACACACTAATTGGATTTGCTTGGAGAAGCATGAGTGGGGAGATATCTTCGATATTATAAAACGGCCGCGTTTGCTGCGCGGCGGTAGCTTGGATACCAAGCTTTTGATGATTGGTGGGTTGAAATCGACTTTCTCTTTGAACCCGGCTTGCTCGACTATACTTATACTTAGGCTTGATTTAGAGAGTTTGGAATGGGAAGAAGCGGGTAGGATGCCGCTTGAAATGTACCAAGGGTTTCAAGAATCAAGTAAGTTCAAGGTTTTTGGAGGTGGGGATAGGGTTTATTTCTCGGCTAAGCGAATGGGTAAGCTTGCGATGTGGGATTGCGTTGGTGGATGGAGATGGATCGATTGTATACCGGGTTACGTTGATGGGTTTTGTCGCGGGTTTGTTTTCGATGCTAAGCTTACTTTGATGATGCCATGAGGATATAAAGGTATTTGTTTTTTTGTGTTTCTTGTTTTTTATATATATGATGATTGTTTCTGTGTTGTTGTTTGTTAAGTGTTGTGTTGTTGTCATTGTGCTCCTCTTGTGTTGTTCTTTGTAATCCTATAGGCTTTGTTTAAACATGTTAATTGATGAAAATGTGCCTTATAGAATTGTAATTGAAGGTTAAGCTTGTGTCTCTCTTTATAGTCTTGTTTTGTTGATTGACTAAAGCTTCAAGCTTTCTCATATTTGCTTTGGTTTCATAACTATGCTTGATAATGATTGTACTTGTGTGTGTACTACTTCACTATGTGTTGGTTCCTACCATATCCATATAGTAAAGCGGTTTCTTTTGGTGTCATCAAGCAATTTCTTATTCTCCGTTGATTTTCAAAGTATATACTTTACTTTATACATTACATATGCATAAAGGTTGTTCGAATAAAATTATCACCGATTTGTCTATAAAATTGAGAAAAAGATTTATTGGACTCACTAACATGGGTTCTATTTTGGGTAATTACTTTGGTGGGTATTTATAAGGGGCAAATTATATGCTACTCAAACTAATGGGCCTTCTAACAAATTTATTTTTGTCGAAACCAAACAAAAAAATATATTTGATCAGTGTAACTTTTTTTTTGGTGACATGTATACGGTACGGTATAAGTCTAACGGAAATCCTGTAATAATTATTTACCGACCGTTAGTGTTAGAGCCGTTGATCTGAGGGTATTAAGGTCTTTTTATCGCTACCAAACTCAAACCTTATTCTTGTACTTTGTAGTACTAGAGGGCCACTAAGTAAAAATGTATTACAATTCTATAATATGAAAAGTTGGAAATTAATGTAATTATATCATTTAATTAGACTTTGCATAATGGTGAATTTGAGGATTTAATTTCATTGCAGCTAATTAAAGTGGATTATGGGAAATGAAAAAAGAAACTTTAAAACTTTATTGAATTAAAAACAACCAAACTTTGAAATTGAAGAATATGGAGAAAAACAAGGACTTGAACTTACAAACATTTGACTAATTTGCATGCATGCATGAAGGTGGACCCACTCTTCAACATGTTTGAAAGTTTATTACAACAACTTATTCATATGAGGAAAATTAAAAAAGAAGAAAAACACATAAAATGGCTCTTTAGAACATGTATTCGTTTTCAAGACTCTCTTAATGATCTTGTGTATTTTATTATATCACCAAAAGATTCTTTGTTTTCTTGTGTATTATCGTCAAGTACTTCTGCAAAAATACATATAATAACACGTATACGTAAGCATTTGAATTTGATATATATATATATATATATATATATATTGACCATATATATTAATTTAATTGTATATAAGCATGAGAAATGATAATTACCACGAGTCGACGATTAGTTTATCTAGTAGTGGTACGGAGGAGGTGGAGAATTGTAAAGGTATGGCTTGTGTGGAGGTGAGTAGTGAACTGGTGGAGGAGGAGAATGGACGGGAGGAGGTGGAGATTTGTATTCGTAGTGTACCTTGGGTGGTGGGGGCGAATGGTAAACTGGAGGAGGGGGAGATTTGTAAACCGGTGGTGGTGGAGAATGGTAAACTGGAGGAGGGGGAGACTTGTAGACGGGTGGGGGAGGAGACTTGTATTTGTAAACCGGTGGTGGAGGAGACTTGTAGACTGGTGGTGGGGGAGAGTGGTAAACTGGAGGAGGGGGAGACTTGTAGACTGGTGGAGGAGGTGATTTATATTTGTAAACCGGTGGTGGAGGAGACTTGTAGACTGGTGGTGGGGGAGAGTGGTAGACTGGTGGAGGAGGAGATTTGTATTTGTAAACCGGCGGTGGAGGAGACTTGTAGACTGGTGGTGGGGGAGAGTGGTAAACTGGAGGAGGAGGAGACTTGTACATCGGTGGGGGAGGAGACTTGTACTTATAAACGGGTGGGGGAGGGGACTTGTAAACCGGGGGAGGAGAATAATGCTTAACAGGTGGTGGAGGAGACTTGTAAACCGGAGGAGGTGAGTAGTGCTTCACCGGTGGTGGAGGGGACTTGTAAACCGGGGGAGGAGAGTAGTGTTTAACCGGTGGTGGAGGGGACTTGTAAACCGGGGGAGGAGAGTAATGCTTCACCGGTGGTGGAGGGGACTTGTAAACCGGGGGAGGAGAATAGTGCTTAACCGGTGGTGGTGGAGATTTGTAAACAGGGGGAGGCGAATAGTGTTTAACCGGAGGTGGTGGGGATTTGTAAACCGGAGGAGGAGTGTAGTGTTTAACCGGTGGGGGAGGAGAAGAGTAGTAGTAATTGGCGGTGGTTTCGGATACAAAACAAAGAGAGAATGCTAAGACAAGCAAAGTTGTTGCCAAATAGGCCATTGGTGACCCCATTTTCTGTTATGTGTTTCTCTTTGTGTTTGATTTGATGCTCTTACTCTCTCCCCCTTCACACCCTTTATATAGCTTTTCAATTTCACTTTTTTTTATCTCTCATGGTAAATGGCATTTTTGTCATATGTAAGAAAAAAACAACAATAATAATTGAATGTATAATTCAAAGAAAGACAATGAGGTTTGGTCTCTCTCTGGTTGCATATTATTTATTTTATATATTTTTTTCCTCTTCTATTATTTTTGGTCGTCGTTGATCGACATCTTTTGCATGTTCCTAACATAATCAAATACTATAATATAGAAAACATTGAATCTAAAGATAACATAATTTTCCATGATAAATTAATTACTATAACCCATATTTTACCCGTATTTATGAGAAAAGATGCATAAATATGCAAAAACAAACAAAACTATGAGAATTGAGATAAATTTGGTAAACATTTATGTAGTATGCTTCATTAGTAAATAATAACTCAATAGCTATATACTTTACCATGACCTACAAAATAGTCTAACGGATATTCCTAAATAGTGTACTAACCTATTTGTGCTTGAAGTTTTTCTTAGACGATATTTATTTTTTTCCTCAAAATATATTTTATTAATATATGAATTAATTGTTTTTTTTATAATGACTAATTTAATTATTTCCATGTATGATTTCCTATTTGTCATGTACTTAATTGATTTTTTCTCAACGTGTATTTAAAACATTTGATTTCCTAATTTATTTTGCTTTGTAAAGGAAACGCGTTAAAGAAGTCTTGAAGATTTGAACGGAGAAGGTGCACTGAAAGATAAGGTGGTCCTTCATGCACTGGATCTTTGATTAAATTGTTTCACACACGTTCTTCGTTTTTTTTTTTTTTTTTTTTTTGTTAATACACGTTCTTCGTTTTAATAACACGTTTCTTCTCATTAGTCGGTACTCGTTTTAAGTTAATCACTTTATCCTAATTATTATTTAGAAAACAGTAGAAATCTAAACTAGGTTTAAGATTAAAGATCATTTGTAAAAATATAATGTTTTGGTCAATTTTTACAGCGATGAATATAAATATATAGTTTTACTTACGATATGATGTCAACAACTCAACGAGCAAGAGATAATGTGCATGTATACATTGTATATTTTTTATATTTAATGTCAAAATCTGGGGATAATAATATTGTCACAAACTATTGTTTTGTAATTAAGTATTTAAAGTGGAATTTAATAACCGAAAGCTATTTTTCTTCAAAATAAGTTAGTAAACTAAAACATAGCTTATAATAAGCATTAGAAAAAAAAAACATTTTGGATTGTATATATAATTTAAATGTAAATTTTAGATTTGACTAATATCAAATGGGTAAGTAATTAACCAGCTGGATTAGGATTTAGACAAATCAACAACTTAATATTCTATATAGTTTATTTTCTTCGAAGTTGACTATTTTTGTTAGGCGTCAAAAAAGTTATATATAACTAATTATATTGACAATTTTGATGCCGAAGAAGTTGACGTCAATCTAATTAACTTAATATAATCACCGCAATTAATAATTTGATTTAAGTAAACATAATTTTGCTTTATTGTTAGATCATATTATTAGTGGAATGAGTAAAACAAAAGGTTTTTAGTATCAAAAACACAATATCAAAAATAATACGCGTGAACATTTTAATTTTTTTTAAGGAGTGTACGTGTGCATGTGAATATCTTGAGTTCCAATTTGTTTTATTCAAAAAGTTACTAATTTTATAAGGTAATTAAAATATCGTATTTTGATTATTTCAAAGTCCAAGCCAACCACTAAAAAACTAGTTGTTACCATGTAATATCCCAAGTGCGTTGTAGCTACATATCTTTGGAGATATATCCACTAATTACCACTTAAGTGTTTATTTTAATGATAATGATATCATATATACATGCATAATACATTTAAATTGAAATTTATGAAAAAGAAAGATCACATATATTGATATATAAATTCAACGATGTTAGTTGTTACTATTACATGGTAAACACCTATATATCTTTGTCATAATGCACACTTTTGTCAAACCTTAATTTTTCCAATAAACAAAGAAGCAAAATGTTGATACCAAAATTAAAGAAGCAAACTGTCTGTTTACAAATATATTTTTTATATCGACTAAAGAAATATCTGAGTAGAAAATAAAGTTAATTCAAAAACAAAAATTAGTAATTATTCTTCATTTTAAAATTAGGATTTAAACTTTATCTTTTAATAGCTATTAAACAAATACGTGTGTTGCTTTATTAGTTTTCTCTTTTACACTTAATAGATTTTCGTTATGATCTACCAAACAAATCAACCACTTTGAAAAATCCCATGCAAAAGAGTGTAAAAAGTATTTTATTACATCTAACATATGGCTGATTGATTTTTCATTTAAAAAATGGAATATAATCATTTAAAGCTAGTGAAAAGGCTCCCTCAATTACAGGAATATAATATGGTTTGCTTTTGTAGTTTATGCTTTTTAATTGGATTATTTATATAGTTAATCACTGATATATTCATACAACTTTTTTTTTTTTGTTAAATATATTCATACAACTTTAACCTAAAGAAACCATTACATACCGAACGTAGTTATTGTAATTACATTTAAATATTTAATATATCTTATTAACTAATATAACTAATTATTGCGAAGATTATAGAGGAATTCACAAATCTACACCCTTTCAACCCCTTCTTCACAAAACTACTCCTAATTTAATATTTTCACATATTTACACCCTTTCAAAATTTTAAAAGCTTGATTTAACCTTTAAAAAATTACCAAAATTAATTTTTTTTTATTTGGGTTCGCTAATTAGTGTTTAGGGTATAGTATTAAGGGGGTAGGGTTGTTTGGATAGAGTTTATTTGGATTTAATTTTGAGTGTTTAGATGTAGTTTTAAGTATTTTGGAAAAGGTGTAGTTTTGTGAAATGTAATTCAAATGGTGTAGTTTTGTGATTCTCCCAAAATTGTATCATATAGTAATTTTTTCATTGTAATATATTATATCGCAAATATTTTTTCCCGTGTGAAAGCATTAAGAGAAGTTCATAGACTTCTTCATTGCTTCGTATGGGACCAATACGTTTTTCTGAACAATTTTGTAATTCATTCTTTTAATAATTTTGTCTTTTTTCGTGAAAAAATCGACCCTCTTATTCTCCTTTTTACTTTCCAAAATGCATAATTGCCACTAATCTAAAAATAATTAATTAAGAAGTTCTTTAGTTACTAGTTAATAATTAATTAAGAAGTTCTTTAGTTGCTAATAAAAAATATGAAAAGTTACAACCATATATATTTTGATCTTTTTGTTGTAGTGTACTTATAGAGCTGTGATTAAATTTCTCGGAGTTATGGGTAATACTAATAAGTAAAAGTAGTAAAAGTATCGTTTTTTTTTTGTCAAGAAAAGTAGTAAAAGTATCGTTATAATTCAATATTATGTGTCTATTAAATTTATAAGTAAAATTAAAGAAAGTCTTGACGATAGTGAAATGTACAACAAGTACGTAACTTATTAGATAAAGACCTAAGGAAGTATTTTTTGGTTTATAGATTTTTTTTAAAACTATACGAAAGAGGAAAATTGTAAGTCTTAACTATATAAATAAAATTATTAAACCAAAAAAAAACTATATAAATAAAATTGAGAAAAGACTCGGCGATAGTGAAATATATGCACTACATGTACATATTTGGTAGGTAACGGAATATTAGACTAGGACCTAACGAATTTTTTTTTAGGGAAATTAATTGAGTTACATTTATACACCTATTCTTTCGTTTAAATACATAATTTCGCATAACCCAAAAAATTGCATAATTTGGCTATCAAATGCATATATTTTTTCCATGTAGATACATAATTTATCAATCCCCTACGCATAATATTTCGTTCAACCACAAATATGTACAATATATAAATAATACTTCATTTGTTTCTAATTGATAGATGTTTCAGGTTTTTCATACATATTAATAAGAAATAATTACCAAACCACATCTTTTGAATTGCATTTTACAAAACTACACAATTTTAAGTCACTTAACTACACTTACACTGAAAATTAAATCCAAATAACTACCTACACAATCCTCTATATTTAATATTATATTTTAAACACTAATTAGCGAACCAAAATAAAAACATTTTAGTTTTAGTAACTTTTTAAAGGTTAAATCAATTATTTCAAAATTTGAAAGGGTATAAATATGTAAAAAAATATTGAATTAGGTGTTGTTTTGTGAATATGAGGAATTCACAAAACTACACAATTTCTTCCCTTCCTTTACAAAACTCTATCTAATTCATTTTTTCACATATTTACATCCTTTCAAAATTTTAAAAGCTTGATTTACCCTTCAAAAAAATTATCAAAATTAAAATATTTTCATTTGGGTTCGCTAATTAATAGTTAGGGTATAGTATTAATGGGGTAGGATTGTGTGGGTAAGGTTTATTTGGATTTAATTTTTAGTGTTTAGGTATAGTTTTGTGAAATTATTTTGAAATGGTGTAATTTTGTGAAATGTAATTCAAATGACGTAGTTTTGTAATTCTCCCATAAATGATCGAAAGTAGAGTGATATCAATAAATTGAAAACAATATTTCGCTACTCATTGATCGCATACTTTTAAAATTAAAATTACATATTTTCCTAATTAAAAAGCCTAAACTACAATTATGACAATTAAAAAACTAAAAATACCTAATCTATCTTAATTTATTCTTCTAAATACATAGTTAAGCATAGCCCAAAATAAATACATAATTTAGCAATCAAATGCATATTATTTTTTCAATGTAGATACATAATTTATCAACCGCTTACGCATAGTCATTCCTTCACCAACAAAAAGTACAATAAATCAATAATAGTGTTTAGATACGATAATTAACATAATATGTTAATCATTCACCGACTAGGAAAAGTCTATACATAATAACAATTAAATTTAGTAATTTACAAAGAAAACAAATCAAATCTCGTAAGTGTATACATGAATAAATGGTTGGAATGGAACCGGAAGATATGTCATGTAAGATATATTTTATATACAAATTAAGATCTCTATGATTGAGGAGACGACTCAACAAATTGAATTATTATTATTATTACTATTGTTATGGGGTTAAAATGTTAAGGACTTCAAATATTTAATTGTTCCAAACTAGTAGTGGCTAAATAATACTTTAAATATTATACAGGATACTGCCAAATATCTATTTCAGATATAGTGATTAGTTGTATTTGTTTATTAACCTTGAGCCTGAATGTGAATACAAATATTGAAGGTTAATCGCTAGAATCAAATAAAATGTGAAGTAATTATAGTAAACTCTTAATCATTTTAATTTATTAACGGAAAGAAATGATTTGAAGTATATCATAATGCCATCAAAAGCAATCACGTCTATTCGTTTTACAAGTGTATAGAAAATTTACACATTGAGAAAAATTTGTTATACGATAACATTTATATTATACGGACCACAAAAATGATTTATAAATAAATAATATATTACAACTTTAATTATCTCAAACCTCAACTTTATAAGTCTTCCACGACTACAGAACCCACTAACACGTCTTCATATATTACAAAAACATGAATTATTAACTCACAAACAAAGTAGATGAAATCAAACATTTTCAAAAGTGGAAAAGGAAATTAGGGATACAAGTCAAAAATATGAATTAGGTTTAAACAAATAAATTATGATAATACTCTGAACCAAACACAAATAGAACCAGTTTGTTTAAATTCTCGAAAATACAATGCAGTACAATTTTTTAAAACGAATCTATATATAAAAAAACAAGCATTTATGGTAAACATTTTACATCAACAACACAACTTTAACAACAGAACACATGAGCTTAAAATCTAAGAAATGGGAAGTAAAATGTATGTTAAGTAAAAATAGCATTTTTAAAAGTTTTCTATCACCTCAGATTCTACACTACTCTTACACGCCATCTTTGTTTCTCTTGATTCATGTTTGCTTTAAAAGATCATACAACAAGTGATGAAGATGGAGGATGGCTGTTTCTGCTAAAAACTAGCAGACGCGAAAAACAATAATATTACAACTCTGGTTCATACAAACGCAATGTCTCAGGTCACCTTCTGCCTCGCTGTCCTTGTCTTAAAGTTGGTCTTCTTGAAAACTGTAGACGCAAGAACTTGGAATCAGGCTCGTTTTCGTCCATTCGATAACCTGTGAATTGAATTGGTTATAACAGAATATGAGATTTAGATCATAAAGGATAGAGTTCTTTGCAAAATGGTGTTTAACAGTGTAGGGTTGCGCTTTTGGAAACCGAACTTAACGTATCACAAATATGTATAAATCAAAAGACAATCAAACAGAAGAAGATTAAACAAAGAAAACAAAGTTAATATAACTGTGCTTAACAAGCCATGAAAATGACAAATAAGAGGTTTTGTAAGCTTGTTGTTTACCTTGTAAGGTGCTTAGAGCAGTCGCTGCGCAGGCAGAGTTTGTAAAATCAACAAAGCAAAGAACAACAGGATCTCCGTTTCGCTACATTTGCCCACATACATGAAAACCCTTTTAGTAAGTTTATCAAAATGGTAAAATTTCCAAGATACTGAATTTTAAACAATAACACCAAACTTTGAAGCAGGGAATCTTACGTGTTTGGAGTCTTTAGTCACAAGTCTCACTTCCCTGTATCCTACAAAAGGTCGAAATATATCTAAACCTCGGGTTAAGGACAAGTGTAGAAGATAAATGTTTATGTCGAGAAAAAAGTATATTAGTTTCAAGAATGTAAAAAATGAAACTTTTCATATAGGATACGAGCTACTTCCCTCCTCGAGCAATTAGAAGGAAGACCTTCAACAAATAGAGTGTTGGTTGCATCCGGAGGTAGAGGAAGCGGTTCACGGCTACGCCTATCAACAAATTCCGGTGGATCAAAACCCATAGCTCGACCGTTTGGTCCGTGGTCTAGAGGATGAACTCCACCACCACGTCTCATCATAAACTCACCCGTGGATTGTTCGTTACCTCCTCCTGGTCTTCCCATGGCAACACCATTACCACAACCTCCTTCTCCCGGTGGCATAGAAGATGTTTGCTTCAAAAACAAACAAACAATCTCAGGATCAAAATTATACAATAGTGGGCATGGAATGTTCAAAAAATGAACCAATAAGAATGGTATACCACGCTCTGGAGGTATCGATCATAAGCAGAACCGATAGTTCTTGTATCTGGAACATCGAGATCCTCTCCCCGGGGGACATAGCCACCATGCATATCATGTCCTGAAGCCATTGCAGGTGGTGGAGCTTCTACAAGAACATAACAACAATGCAGAATCTGGAGCTATAAGGTACACAAGAACATAACAACAATGCAAGAATCTGAAGGTATAAAGACAACGATTACGATGAGCCGCCATTATCTATCTATGTTCAAGCAAACTAAACCACATGGGCTTGATTCTATTGTGTAGTACATTCAGATAATAGACGAACAATCTTCTTAAGCTATTTGAGATCTATCAATGGAAATTGCAGAAGCTGTGTACTGTGTGCTTCTTCTTCTACCTATTATTGAGAGAAGCTTACCGAAATCGGAACGGTGACGTTTCGCGGGACCACCTTGAGCATGATGTCGCTGCTGGTTCCAATACCCATCCGCCATGGAAATCGAAGGAGATGAAGATGAAGAAGAACAAACCCTAATTTTCGATGAAATAGCTTCAGATTACAATCAAAAACCCAATAGATCGCTGTTGCTTCTTCGTCTTCTTCGTAGAATCGCTCATGAATCGAAGATAATTCTCGATTTCGATTTACTTGTGTGAGCAAATCTCTCGAAGTTTCTGATTCATTTCTTTGCTCTCTCTTCTCTCGACAGATTTAGCTGAAGATCCGAATCTCCACGACGACCCGACCCGACGACCCGACACCGTATCAGCAACATTAAACAGGCCATTAAATAATTTATTTTAGGCCCATTTAACCAAAGTTTGGGCCTGTGTGGTCCTTGTTTTATATCAGAATTCTTGTTTTAATGTGTCCGAAAGTAAATATTAATGCGATATGTTGAATTTGTGTAATTAAAGTGGATCACGGAATTGTTATATTCGCATGTGTTAACAAGTAGTACTATAATGTATAACAATTAATAAGCAAATTTATTGAACTTTTAATAAGCAAATTTCATTTGTTTGATGAGCATAAATGAATGAATGAACTTTTAATAAGCGAATTTATAGTTGGAAAATAAAAATATAAACGACAAGAATATAAAAACATAATTTTTTTTTTATTATTACAAGTTATATAGATGATATCAAATATGGAGATGGGCCCATTATACAACAATCACCAACAACAAAGTAAGTAGATTTCCATGTTTCTTTGGAGTTTTTCTTTCTCTTCATCAAAACTTTCATTTTTTTTATTGAGCCTTTGCCTTAATAAGCATTTTATTTTATTTCTCTTAAGTCCAATCATACAATAAGCACTCTTCTTGCATTTATTTTATCAAAAATATCCACCAAAAACCTTTATGTAGATTTTCAATATATGTCTTTTAAGAAACTATATACGTATGTATATACATTTCTAGAGTTTTTTTTTAATTCCAATAATAATTACCAAGACATATATATATCTTTCAAGTGGTGTTTATAAGAAACCATCAACATATGCATTTTTTTATATGAAGAACCAAAATATTCCACAAAGATTGTGGAATACAATCTACCCACGTTTATATTGTATTAATTTCGCCAAGGTATAAGAGGTATTCATATGCTAATTTATAATTGTAAGTCTAAATGGCATATACTCAAATTAAAGACCCATGATAAGATAATAATATAAATAGAAATTTATATTTTATATATTATGTATGGAAAATTGAAGTAGAACTTTGTGTCTTGATCCAAGGGCATGTATCACCTAATCCAAGGTTTCGATTTGCATTTCACAATGCATGACGAGCTAGATGGATCCTATGTAATTATGTATTGTTTTCAACAAATCACATTCACATTAGTTTATAATTTATAACCACCAACTATTTCTTGTTATAAATTATTACTAGTTTTAGTAAAATGTTAAGGAATATGTATATGATGTTTTGAAAAGTATAAAACCAAGAAGGTCAATATAATATTATCCATTAAACAAACGAAAATTCCCATATAGAAAAGTTGCATATAAGTAATTAGAAAGTTTTTTTGAACTCAAAACGTATTCAAAATATGTTTTAGTTGACCTTATATGAAAGTTGTCTCGTTATCTCTAAACTATATATTAATAAGATGTATCCAATCTCATGCCACAAAATATAATTAGTTTTTGTTTGATACAAAAAATTCTTTAATAAAATCATAAAAATTGTCTTTCTCTTATTTTTCATAAGTATAAGTTGTACTTTTGATCCATAATTTTCTTCTAATACCTAAGATTAACTGTTGACAATGTTACGTATAAAACGTATTTTCATATCACAATAACTCTTGTTTGTGTGGATCACTTTTGTAGACATTATAATTTAACGTATTCATATCACAATAAACGTATTTAAAATAGTTTTGGTTTATTTGACAAAAAATAGTTTTAGTAGTTCACCTTGGTTTTAAAGCCAAAAAGAGGTTTTGCAATTAAAACATGCTTTGTTAAAAAAAATATTAAAACATGCTTACTTTAAATTCGATAATAAGAGATAAATGAAGATTATAATCTATTATATAATAGCACAATACTCTCTCAATCTAAGACATCCACATCATCATCAAAAATAATTAAGACAATTCAATTAAAAATCCATTTAATAAAACTCATTCAATATTAATAAAACAAATAAAAAAAAATTCAATATAATATTTAACACTAATAAAAACATGTATATCAACTTTCTAAAATGAAAATATATAAAATTATTTGGAGGAATTCACAAAACTACACTCTTTCAACCCCCCTTCACAAAACTACACCTAATTTAATTTTTTCACATATTTACACCCTTTCAAATTTTTAAAAGCTTGATTTACCTTTTAAAAAATTACCAATATTAAAATATTTTCATTTAGGTTCGCTAATTAGTGTTTAGGGTATAATATTAAGAGGGTAAGATTGTGTGGGTAGAGTTTATTTGGATTTAATTTTGTGTGTTTAGGTGTAGTTTTGTGAAGTATTTTGGAAATGGTGTAATTTTGTGAAATGTAATTAAATGGTGTAGTTTTATAATTCTCCCTAAAATTTGTTTCTTTTTTAATACTAATTTTTTCGGAATATATTACATATGTCCCATTATGTAAAATTTTCTATCTAAAAGCACAAAGTTTAAAAGTTATAAATGATGTACTATTTTAACATTAATTCAAAACAAATAAAAATTACGACTACATAATATTATTGGTCATAGTATAGTTAATAAATAAAAAAACATGGATAGATACTTGTGAAAATCAAATAAAATGAAACAAATTAAAAGACCTGAAACATCTAACAAAATGGGTTAGATAGAGAATAATTTTAAAAATAAATAAATATAAATTTATAAAAGTTGAAATAACTATAATTTGGGATGGAAATACTCCATATATATACATACTTTCTAAATTCAAATGTTAATACCAAATATATGAAATAAACTTAAAATATTCACCGAGAAAATAAAACTTCATACAAAATAAACAATTACATATACAAATAATCCAATAACGTTACAAAGAACATAAAACAAAATATGATCCAAATTAATTGACGTGTTAAGATCTCAACATAAAACAAAAGTAAACAACATGCGTACAATTAAAATTAGACAAGCTGAATGAGTACACAACAACAATTTTTTTTACATATTGATATTTCATCGGTTTGATAATAAACTAAAACATTCAAACATAAGTTGTTTGTAAACAAAATCATTTTCATTAACTTGGTAAAATATAAAATAGATGGAAAATATCTAAAGTTTAACCATATACCTATTACAAAAATAAAAAACTTCATAAAACAAACAAAAATCTTCGTAAACTCAATGTAAAATTATTTGAAATTACTATAAAAAATAGTAAATATTTTGCGCAACGCGCGGGTTCTTTCCTAGTTTGATTAACTCGAATGTACTATTGCATGGTGAACGCCTCTTTACTTTTCTTTTTCCTTTAATTTTTTTGTAAGATAAAACATTATTTTAACTTTTAAAAAAGATTTGAACCCAAAAAGATTTTCTTTAAAAAAAAACGAAGAGAATAAAGTATTTAATAACTCTTTTTTTTTTTACGAAAGTATTTAATAACTCCAAGAAAGAAACAGTTTCCTTTTTATTTATTAAACATTTATTTATTTCTTATTTTTACCGTCTCTCTCTCTCTCACACCGTCGCCACTTTCTCTCTCTCTGTCTTCGCTGTCTCTGACTTCTCTGTCTTCCTCCTCCTTCTTCCTTTTTGCTTTCCCGTCGTTTTCTCCGCCGGATTTTTCTCTCTCTCCGTCGTGCTTTCTCTCTCTCTCTCTCTCTCTCCCAAGAGACGAATTGCTTCTCACATCTTCACTAAAGCCACCACTTGCGAAAATCAAACTCATCTCTTGTCGGAATTTCAGAAGATCGTGTAGCTTTTCTCTCATAAAGTTCCAATTTTTTGAGCTTTTAAGAAGACTCATTAGATCCGTGAGGTCAAATTAAACGGAAAAGGAAGTTACCCTCTTAAAAAAGTTTCAAGCTTTACGTTTCTTCTCTCTCTCTCTTCTCGATTGCTACTGGTACGGTGGGTGTTTAATTGATGGTTTCGGCGGCGACGGCGGCGATTAGGACCTCAGGGGAATCTGTGAATAGATGATGAACGGTGAGGATCGAAGAGGGTTTTGTTGTTCTGGTGATTATTTCACATGGAATGGCAGATCTTGTGACCTTTAGTAATGCTGACCACAACGTTGAACAGGTTCTTCTTTCTCTCTCTCTCTCTAACTTTCTCACTGTGATTTTGGTTTTGCTCTGTTTTTGATCACTTGGGTATTGAGTTTTTAGCCATTGATTAGTAGTATGAATCTCAAAGTTTGAAACTTTGGATGTTTTCTTGTTTTATTTTGGTAGGCATTGAATACATTGAAGAAGGGTACTCAGCTTTTGAAATATGGTCGCAAAGGGAAGCCAAAGTTTTATCCTTTTAGACTCTCTAGTGTGAGTTTCTGTCTACTCCAATCACTATTGTTATTTTGTTGTTTCGTCTGATAACGTTATGCTTGGTTGTTGTAGGACGAAAAATCTTTGATTTGGATATCGAGTAGTGGCGAAAAACGACTTAAGTTAGCTTCTGTATCTAAGATTGTACCAGGGCAAAGAACTGTGAGATATCTACAGTTCCTGTAGTGTCTTTTTATATGAGTAAACCGCGTGTTCTAATAAACCGTTTTGTCTTTTTCGTGCAACAGGCTGTGTTCCAGCGTTATCTACGGCCAGAGAAAGACTATTTATCGTTTTCTCTCTTATACAACGGGAAAAAGAAGTCTCTCGACTTGGTTAGTTCATAGTAAAACTGATATATGAACAACAATTTATAATAACTTTAACCGTAACAGTTTACTTCTTAACAGATTTGTAAAGACAAAGTTGAGGCTGAGATTTGGATTGGAGGTCTTAAGACATTAATATCGCCAGGGCAAGGTGGGCGCTCGAAAATTGATGGTTGGAGTGGCGGAAACATCACAGTTGATGTAAGTTATTCTGGCAAGGACTCTCTGTCATGTCGTTTTTCGATCATTTTACACATGTAGTTATCTAATACCTATGGTTATTCTCTTTATATTTCAGGCCAGCAGAGACTTGACATCGAGTAGTCCAAGTAGCAGTTCTGCAAGTGCTTCACAGAGTCACAGCTCTCCCGGGACTCCCTTCAGTTTCGATCCAATTCCTTCTCCTAAGAGTTCCGAGCCTGAGATTCAATTAACTGATTCAGAGAAGTCACATGTTTCATTGGACACTAGAAACATGCAAACAAAAGTATCTGGTTCAGATGGATTCCGAGTTAGTGTCTCTAGTGCCCAAAGTAGTTCTAGTCACGGTTCTGCAGCAGATGATTCTGATGCTCTAGGCGACGTTTACATTTGGGGAGAGGTTATATGTGACAATGTAGTTAAAGTTGGGACTGATAAGAACGCAAGCTATCTAACTACACGAACTGATGTCCTTGTGCCGAAGCCATTAGAATCGAATATTGTACTTGATGTTCATCAGATTGCGTGTGGTGTTAGGCATGCTGCGTTTGTGACACGGCAAGGCGAAATTTTTACTTGGGGTGAAGAATCTGGAGGAAGACTCGGTCATGGTATTGGGAAAGATGTTTTTCACCCTAGGCTTGTGGAATCTCTTACGGCTACTTCGTCTGTTGACTTTGTGGCTTGTGGAGAATTTCACACTTGTGCTGTTACTTTAGCTGGAGAGCTTTATACTTGGGGTGACGGTACACATAATGTCGGTCTTTTAGGACATGGCTCCTATATAAGTCATTGGATACCAAAGAGAATTGCGGGTCCTCTCGAAGGCCTTCATGTGGCTTCGGTAACTTGTGGACCTTGGCATACTGCTTTGATAACGTCTTATGGGAGGCTTTTCACGTTTGGTGATGGAACGTTCGGTGTCTTAGGACACGGTGACAGGGAGACAGTTCAGTATCCGAGGGAAGTCGAGTCTTTGTCTGGATTAAGAACCATTGCGGTTTCTTGCGGGGTTTGGCACACTGCTGCTGTTGTCGAGATCATTGTCACACAGTCAAACTCAAGCTCTGTTTCGTCCGGAAAGTTGTTCACTTGGGGAGATGGAGACAAGAATCGGCTTGGACACGGTGATAAAGACCCTCGGCTTAAACCAACGTGTGTCCCTGCGCTAATCGATTACAATTTTCACAAGATCGCGTGTGGACACAGCTTGACAGTCGGTTTGACCACGTCAGGACAAGTGTTCACAATGGGGAGCACGGTTTACGGGCAGCTCGGGAACTTACAAACTGATGGAAAATTACCGTGTTTGGTTGAGGAGAAGCTTGCGAGTGAATCTGTCGAAGAGATCTCTTGCGGGGCATATCACGTAGCGGCCTTAACATCAAGAAACGAAGTTTACACATGGGGTAAAGGAGCTAACGGGAGATTAGGCCACGGAGATCTAGAGGATCGAAAAGTACCGACTCTTGTCGAAGCTTTGAAAGATAGACACGTAAAATACATTGCTTGCGGATCAAATTACACCGCAGCTATATGTCTACACAAATGGGTCTCTGGTGCTGAACAGTCTCAGTGTTCAACATGTAGACTAGCTTTTGGGTTTACTCGGAAAAGACATAACTGTTACAACTGTGGTCTTGTCCATTGCCACTCATGTAGCTCCAAGAAAGCGTTTCGTGCTGCATTGGCTCCAAGTGCGGGAAGACTATACCGTGTCTGCGACTCTTGCTATGTTAAGCTAAGCAAAGTCTCTGAGATAAGCGACACGAACAGAAGAAACAGCGTCGTGCCTCGTCTCTCAGGGGAGAACAAAGACAGATTAGATAAATCTGAGATAAGAATAGCTAAATTCGGTACATCTAATATGGACTTAATCAAGCAGTTGGATAGCAAAGCGGCTAAACAAGGCAAGAAAACCGATAATTTCTCACTCGGCCGTAACTCTCAGCTACCTTCTCTATTGCAGCTTAAAGACGCTGTGCAGTCTAATATAGGCGACATGAGAAGGTCTACTCCGAAGCTGGTCCCTGCTCCATCAGGTATTACCTCGAGGTCGGTTTCGCCTTTCTCTAGGAGATCTAGTCCTCCTCGCTCTGCCACGCCTATGCCTTCGACTTCCGGGATCTATTTTCCTGTGGGTATAGCGGATAATATGAAGAAAACTAACGAAATCTTGAATCAGGAGATCGTTAAGTTACGAACACAGGTATGTATCTCTCATGGTTCTTATGCATTGGTTTGCTTCATGTGAGTCTTAACTGAAATCGCGGGTTTCTGGTATAGGTTGATAGTTTGACACAAAAGTGTGAACTTCAAGAAGTCGAGCTTCAGAACTCGATGAAGAAGACTCAAGAGGCCTTGGCATTGGCTGAGGAAGAATCTACCAAATCAAGAGCCGCAAAAGAGGCGATCAAGTCCCTCGTAGCTCAGGTTAACAACTACATTGAAGCTTCACTTACTTATTCTCACAAGGACTATATTCTGTCTCATAATAAGCTAATATCTTTGGTTATGCAAACAGCTCAAGGACGTAGCCGAGAAGTTGCCTCCAAGTGAGAGTATAAAACTCGGCTACCTTCAAAACGGATTAGATCATAACGGTTTTCAGTTCCCCGAAGAAAAAGAAAACGGTTTCTTTCACCCCTCAAGGTCGGAATCGATGACTTCTTCTATATCTTCTGTTGCTCCTTTCGACTTTGCCTTTGCGAATAACGCGTCTTGGCCTAATCTCCAATCACCAAAGCAAACACCTCGAGCCAACAACAACAACAACAACAACAACGTGTATCAAACTGATCCACGGCTTAGTAGCAGCGGATCAGTAACAAGCGAGAGACACGAGCCGTTTCAGTTCCAAAACATCACCGGTTCGGGCCAAACAGTTGGTACTAATCAAGTAGAAGCAGAGTGGATCGAACAGTATGAACCGGGCGTGTACATAACACTTGTCGCCTTACACGATGGAACTAGAGATCTACGAAGAGTTCGGTTCAGGTTTTTAACATTTTTTGCTTCATGTTTCTATAAGTTATGGTCAAGTGTGTGTGTGTGTGTGTGTGTGTGATGATGCTAATGGTTATGGTTATGGTTTGGTTTTGTAGCCGAAGGAGATTCGGAGAGCATCAAGCAGAGACATGGTGGTCGGAGAATAGAGAGAAAGTGTATGATAAATATAATGTGAGAGTGTCTGAGAAATCAACAGCTTCTCATCAATCAAATAGAGACAGAGAAGATGATGAAGACATTTCTTAAAGTAGTATGTATGATATGAATGATTATATAAGAAAATATACATTTGTATTGTTTTTGCCTTGTAACTTTTAGTTTATCTACGTTTTGCCCCTAAACTTTTCATTGTGTCAATTTAACCCATCTCGTTCTTGATTTAATATGTGGGAGATTAATTAACATGTATAATTTGTGTGTATATATATATATATGAAAAAGACCAAAAATTCTTTGATTACTTTAGCAACAAAAACATTTTTTTTTACATTCGTTTTAAGTAATTGAAGTCTTGTAACGAGGGTCTTGCTTTTGACTTTTTTCAAGTTGAATTAATCTTAACTTTTGTGATTAATAGACTAATGACAAGTCGTTAATAGTTTATTGTCTCTAAGATATATATAAGTCAACCTCACAACTACTTTAGCATCCAAAATCCATCAACTTGGGATGTAATATAGGCTTTATATTATTCATGTTACACCATTTTAGACTTTATAATGTTTTTGAGTTATATTTTTAATCGGTAGAATTTAGTACATAGTTAAGGCGTTCGTATTTGGTGAATTTTGGTTAATTTATAAATTAACCAGCACCCTTTTAAACTTGTCATTATTATCAACTTAAAGTAGTAATTAAAATTCACTTATTTCATAACAACTCTTGACTTTTTTATTCATACCAATAAATTCGAGATATCGTTCACATAATTAATTTTTCCTTGACTTCTTCTATGCTTTGGTGATTATAAAAAAAAATAGAAACCTCGATATATAAATTACAATAATAAGCAAAAGTCGAATTATTGGCTGAAAATAAGGTTGGTTGGTTGGTTGATGCTAAATTGCTAATAAATGTGTTATTGCCTCTGACTACAAAATAAATAAATTCAAAGTCCTTGTCGAATAAATAAATCAAAACAAGCTTACGTCATCATGAAGATTTATGATATTATACATACATTCACTTACTTGAATAATTTAGACTATATACATTCTCTTTTTGATGAAATATTAAGTTCCATTAATATATGCAAAGAATATATTTACGATGACTTCATTTAATTCTTATTTGTGCCTTAAAATATATGACTTCATTTATAGAAAATATATAGAGAAATTCACAAAACTACACCCTTTCAATCATCCCTTCACAAAACTACACTTAATTCAATATTTTCACAAGTTTACACCCTTTCAAAATTTTAAAAGCTTGATTTACTCTTTAAAAAATTATCAAAATTAGAATATTTTCATTTGGGTTCGCTAATTAGTGTTTAGGGTATAGTATTAAGGGGGTAGGATTGTTTGTGTAGGATTATTTGGATTTAATTTTGAGTGTTTAGATGTAGTTTTGTGAAGTATTTTGGAAATGGTGTAGTTTTGTGAAATGTAATTCAAATGGTGTAGTTTTAAAATTTCCCCAAATATATATAGTGTCTCAATGTCCCATGTAATATGTCTCTACATATTTCAAAGAAAAAAAAGTGTAGGTGGCCATTATGACATTTATTTATATAGAAACATTTTTTTTTTTTTTTGTCAACATTTGGGCCACAAATGGCCGGCCCATTAGCCAAACCTACATTATCGTAGGCGCGGAGAATCGATCCCGGGTGGGGTGGTGCTACCTGCCTCCTGTGGACTTATGAATGCCACTAGACCAAGGTCACTTCCCCGTATAGAAACATTTAAAAAACATATTTGCATGTCTTTTTTCTTCTTTGGTCAAATAGTGATCCATCTTTTGTTTTACCAATAAACGTTTGTTGGTGATTAATTAAACGAGTAGAATCATACATAAATCAATCATTAAAAGTTTTTCTCTGATATAAAAAAAAGAGGGTACATTACAATGATTCAATCATAAGTTTGCATATAAGAAAAACAAAAGTTTGCATAAAAGTGAATACATAATCATCCAAATTATATATAAAACAAGTAGAGTTAAAATAAGTAGGTGGCTTACAAAAACAGCGCGACCTTTGGTTATTCTTATTCTCCATGGAATTAATTAGCAACTAAATACATTAATTCCTTCCTAGATAACTTTCTTTAATTATGAAAAAATGCAAAAGGGAGAAAGAAAATAGACATAATTAGCTAGATAAATATATATATATATATATGTTATAAAAATATGTATTGTATATATAATATGTGTTATTATAAGTATATAATGTCTATATATATATATATATCATGGATATCTTTGAAAATGAGTACTTTGTAAACCATAAACATTGTGTTTCTTGGAAGGAGCAGAAGGTGGTATTGGCATTGTCTTTGGCAAAAATCCTGTGAAACTTTCTGGTGGATAATCATAATCATTATCATCATCATTGTAACCATCATTATCATCATGATGATTATTATAATGATGTTGAAGTGGATTTGGTCTTCTCGTCACTTTAAAGAATCTTTGTGGACTTGATGATGATGATGATGATGTGTATGATCTACTTAAGCTCCTTGCTTCACATATGCTCCACGAGAACACCATCATAACTACAACAAGAATCATCATTGCTTTTATGAGTTTATTGCTCATTATTTTTGAGTATATAAAACTTAATTGGAGAAAAATTAAACAAGTGAAAGGGGAAGATAAAGAGGAAATATATAGAGAAACTTATAAGTGTTTTGTTTGTCTTTAAGGTCATGAGTGTTGAATATAAAGGGGAAGATTAGTTGATATTATAAGAAAATTAATTGTACTAGCCAGTAGCTACAATATAATACTATATATATATTGATGATATGCCTCAATTTTATTAAATTTTTATTTTTGTAGTAACTAATACTCAATGTTGTTATTTATAAAGTGGTCTATACAAATTGGAATTAACTTTGGTTTATAGAGTCTACTTTTTTGATAAATAGAGTCTACTTTTCATTTTGTTGTTTATTTTAAACTATAAAAGTTTTCACCAATATAGTTTAGCTTTTATAGGAAAACAAATCAAGAAGACCAATTAAGCATAATTTTTCAAATAGTTGTATGAGTCGCGACTTACTACGATTTCAGGTTATACTTTATAAACATATACACACATAGAAAACTTTAACATTTTTGCATAAATTGTAATTATTATTTAATTAATTCAATAAAGAGGAATTGCTTAATTGATTAAAGGCATGAAAGATTGTGTTGTCTAGAGGTGGGAGTCGGTAAGATGTTTTAGACCATGTTTATCAAAGGTGCTTATGTATAGTGCTTGTGTATTTTTTGTGTATTTTTTTGTGTATTTGAGTATTAAATTAAATCAAAACATGTACTATTCATAAGTACCTATAATGAAAAGTGCTTAATTAAGCATTTTAAGCTCCCCTTTTTGTAGAGTTCTTATGAATAGTACATGTTTTGATTTAATTTAATACTCAAATACACAAAAAATACACAAGCACTCTACATAAGAACCCTTGATAAACATGCTCTTATACCTTTGAATGTTACTCTAGTGGATTCATATAATAAATATTAATATGCTTTTAACACAACAAATATTATTATTATAGTACTATATATTATTCTTCTTATTACATTGTAAAATTACACATAACTTTTGTAGTTTGTCAATGATATAAAACCAAGTCTCATAAGAGTAAATGTGAATGGTAGACTAAGAAAAAATGTATATATAAATTTAAATATTTGACACTAAAAAGTTGTGAGCAACATGTAAATAAAGTAAAAGGAGAAAAAATATATGAAGAAGGGAAAAATGGATTTGAAGCATTAAATACTATAATAGGAAAGTTAGATGTTATGGGACCATACTGACTTTGAAAATTTTTAATTTCAACAAAATAAAATAATAACGTGAGTCCCACTACACCGATTCTGTCTTCTATTACCTCTCCATAATAAAATTTAATTTAATTCATTTTAATTTTATTGTGGAGACATTGATTATATATGTTCATTCTATCTTTTCGTCTAACGCAAAACTCGGTCAATAAATTTCACCGACAAAAACATTTTCACAAAAACATGTCAATGTTCGTAAAAGTATAATGGATTTTAAAAAAGAAGTAATACTATAATAAAACAAAAAGAAAAAAATGTAAAAAGAAAAAGAGAAATAAAGATCAAAGTGGACCTTATATTTTGCCGACAAATATATGACATAAGCAAAAAAATAAAGACAATGTAACATTAAATATTGTTGGATAGTTTCAGGCAGTCCTACTTTTTTTATTTATTTGGTCATGCATTTATTATCATATGGTTGCTTTGTAGGTCCTTAAATTAAATTTTCAAATCCACAGGAATAACAATAAATTACAAAACCCCAAAACAAAAATTCGCATATAAATTTCAACGCCAACATAGGAGAATTTGAGCCTCCATTATCCTATTTCAACTTTAAAATGTAATTTAGTTCATTCCAATATATTCAAAATGTTTATTTAAAAAAAAAAGATATTCAAAATGTAAATGTTTCACAATTTTGCTTCCACAAACATATATAATATCACTATGATGGTTTAAAATATATATTATACATTACAAACTGCAACAACGTGTATAATATATAGTGGTTAATTAACAATTTTTCAAAAGAAAAACAATAATCAAATTCGTATAACGTAAAGTAAACCTTAATATTTTCCCCAACTCAAAGATGAAGTGAAACATCAACATAATATCATAAAACATACATCTCACAAACTTTCCATACATATATATCAATATTCATACTTGACATAAACCAAATCATAAGTCCCCACAAAACATCCAATAGTAAAAGTGATGAATAAATATATATACATATATGAAGATATCCATATAATACCTTATAATAATTTTGATGATATTTCATTTGAGCAAATTGATATTTCTCAAGGACCACATTTTTTAGGTGTCTCGAAACATTTAGGAGGAACAGGAGAGTACTTAGGACTTTCGTAAGCTTGGTCCGGTGTGTCTTGAAAAATATATTGACCTACATAAATCATAGTACAAGTCGATCTTGACCATAATAATACAATATATTATACTAATTAACACGAAATATATGTAATATGATATACGATGAATTTTCATATATTTTATTATTAAGGATACGTTACCTTGAGGATAAAAGGTTCGACCATGAGTAATTATGAAAAACATCATCAATAATATTGAGAAAATCATCAACACAAAGTGTTTCCATGAACTTAGCATTTTAGCCACTGAATAACTATCTATCTATCTTATCTTTTTTGTTCTTACAATAATTGTAAAGTGATATTTATAGACTCAATAATATATTTGGTTTAATACAATTTTTTTTGTAATATATCACAATAATACCCTTTTGGCATTTCCTCAATCCTCATATTTAGAGGTTAAGAGATACTTTTGTAAATCAATAGAAACTGACAAATTATGTGAATTATTCCCAAGCTAATAATCATAGACTAATAATTCTATTGTTTAATATCCATTAGACTATATGTAGAATTTGTGGTTAATAATTATTTGTATTCCGAAATAGATATAGTATTACATATATTCACACATACATATATATATACATACAAAGATTCAACAATAATAAACTAACAATCACATGCACAATTGCTACATTAATGTTATCATTCTATTTGAATTTACATATATAAAATCAATCTAAATGTCGACAACTATTAAGAAAATGACATCCTTTCATGATACGTTCCGCAGAATCGGTTAGCTTAGGATCATTGGACTTGAGAAATTTACAAATACAGAATCTCGCGCTTTTAAATTTCCGACAACAAGCACCTCTATGTTTAGGAGTCCCACCATTACCATAAACATGTACATTAACACAATGTCTAACGGTCTTTTTACATGTTTGCGGCATCGGCAATTTTATACAATTAGGTTTGCTATAACGACAACCTTTAAGCACACCATTACTATTCTTTTTAAGGGTCAAGTCTTCTGACAAAAGGAACTTGCAAACACACGGTACCGAGTTTCTAAGCTTCTCGCAACACGGGCCTTTGTATTTAGGCCACCCCGCGTCTCCTATCACATACTTAGTTATGCAATCCTTGACTTCTGGTTTGCATTCTGGTGGTATTGTTGGGACTACCTTAGGCGGGTCCTCTGGGAGGGGTTTTGGTACTACTATAATCATTGGATCGTCCTCTCCGCCAGGCGCTTCTATGATTTCACCGCTCCCACCTCTATATCCGTCTCCGATTGCAGGGTATGCCGAATTGTCGGGTGCCGGTTTTTCGGGGTTATCCTCGCGGCTCTCCTCACCGCGGCTATACCCAACAGGCTTTCCTAATCCAAAACCGGAGCCAATGCCACCTCTGCCACCACCAAAACCACCGCCAAAACCACCACCAAAACCACCACCAAAACCACCACCAATTCCACCACCACCACCACCACCTCCTCTTCCACCACCACCAGGAGGAGCTTTGACCTTAGCCGGAATTGATGTCAAAAGTATGATGAAAACAATGATCTTCATGTCTAAAGAATTGACTAATATATAAATGGTTTAAAAAATGGATTTATTTTTAATTTATAACAATTTTCTTTGGTTTTTTGTTTAGTTTTGTTTTTTAAGTCTTTAAATAGGAAACTCTCAAGTATAAATGGTTCATACAAAACATGAAAAATTAGCCTTTTAATATAGTTTTCATTCTATTGTTAGATTTTATATATAGTTGTCACGAAAAATATTATGACCTGCAAAATCATACAAGTCTTGACTCTTGACCATATTGAATAATTAATACTACTAATTAATACGAAATATATTTAATATTTTCATATACGGAGTTGCAATTAATTTAAATATAATACTAATTAATAACACTTGGAGAATATATTTGAGCTATGAGTGATTATGAAAAACACCATCAATAATATTTTAGAAAAGCATCAACACAAAGTGGTTCCATAAACTTAGCATCTTAACCATTAATGAATAACTATGTCTCTATCTTATCTTTTTGTTCTTACAATAATTGGAAAGTGATTAATTAGCATTTATAGACTCTATAATTATTATTTTTGTCGCTTATTACATCACTTTTATCCTATTACAAATACGCGAGACGTATCCGGTAATCAGATAGGGATTGATGCACGATGTATTGGAAACTGTGATTCCTACTACGTGCACTCCGTGCTAAAAGATCCGCTTTTTTGTTTCTTTCCCTTGCCGCAAACCTGAGTGAGAAGCCCGGAAAAGAGGACTGCAGATCACGTAGCAACTCCGCCGAAAATGCCGGCCACTGACAGGGCAAATTCGCCATCCTGACAAGATCCATGCAGTCTGTATAGAAAATTCTACATGGTTGCCCAATTCGCTTTAGATCTTCCATCGCGTTGAGAAGCTCATAAATCTTCGTATGAAGCGGCGAAATACGCCTGGATAACCCTTCATTCCGAGAAATTCCATCCGACCTTGATGTGTTTGAAGGACCCATCCAACGCCACTAGTTAGGTCACCTTCCTTCCACGATCCATCACAATAGCAGACCAACTCCGAACTGCCTATTGGATGGGAGATTCATTTTTTCTATAATATGGTTCATTTCTATAATATAGACTCTATAATATGGTTCATTTCTATAATATAGACTCTATAATATGGTTCATTTTTTTCTAATATCACAGTCATACCCTTTTAGCATTCCTTATATCCTCAGATTTAGAAACTGACAAATTCTGTTCATTATTTCCAAACTAATAATTATTGACTAATTATGTAATTATTCCATAGCCACAAAACGAGGTAGCTAAAATTCGTGGTTAATAATATTCACATATTCAACGATACATATACAAAAATCAATATTAATAAACAAACAAAACCCCCCCAATCATATGTACATTTTTCCATTAAACATTTGCATATATAATCAATCTAAATGTCGACAACTATTAATAAAATGACAACCTCTAAGTACACCATTAGCAGTATGTGTTAGCTTAGGATCATTGGATTTAATAAACCTACAAATACATAATCTCGCGGTTTTAAATTTCTCACAACATGCACCTTTATATTTAGGAGCCCCTCCATTACCATAAACATGTGTATTAACACAATGCCTAACGGTTTGTTTACATGTTACCGGCATTTGCAATTTTATACAATTAGGTTTGCTAAAATGACAACCTTTAAGCACACCATTACCATTTTCTTTAAGGTCAGTGTCTTTTGACAAAAGAAACTTACAAACACATGGTACCGAGTTTTTAAGCTTCTGGCAACATGGACCTTTGTATTTAGGCCACCCCGCGGCTCCTATCACATACTTAGTTATGCAATCCCTAACTTCCGATTTGCATTCTCTTGGCATTGGTACTTTTTTGGGGGGCTCATCCTCAATAGGTTTTGGTATTACCACAATAGCCGGACCGGTGTCTCCCCCAGGCATAGGTTTATTTTCACCGCTCCCGCCTCTATATCCGTCTCCGATAGCTGGGTGAGACCAGCTATCGGGTGGCGGTTTATCTACAACGGGGATAAGTCCTCCTCTGTAGCCGGTGGTTGGCTCCCCACTAGGTTTGCCTAATCCAATAGAGGCGCCAATGCTACCGGGACCAGTGGGGAGGCTGCCACCACCAACAACACTACCTGCTCCAACAACTTTGATCTTAGCCGGAATTGATGTCAAAAGTATGATGAACATCTTTAACAAAAAAAAAAAAAAAAAAAAGTATGATGAACATCCATGCAATGATCCTCATGTCTAATGAAATTATTAGTATAGGCTATAGATTGTTTTAGAAAATGGTTTTTTTAAAAAAAAAATTATAACAATCTTCTTTTTTTTGTTTTGTTTTGTAAGTCTTTAAAATAGGAAACTCTCAAGTATAAATGGTTCATTCTATTATTAGTTTTATCTTTTGTTTGGAGATTGTGAGTTCTTTAAGGAGTTTGTCACATTGTTTAATAGATTGAGAGGTGTTAATTCTACTTTTTTTTTTTTTACTTATAAAACCAAACAGTTTAATTTTTCAACAAGACACACACTCTTGAAACATCATTCACTTCAATGTCATTAGAAAAAGAAAAAAAGGATAGGTTAATCATACTTGTTACACACATAAGAGACTACTCAAAGAAGACCTATTTGGGCTTACTTGACCTCGTTTTAGCAAACTCAACAAGGTCTTTGAAAAGCAAATCTTCTGTTTTCTCTTCTTTCTTTGGTTCACTAGTTGCAGAGGCAGTCTTCATAGAGAGGTTCCTTGTCTGTCCAGCAAGACCCTCGTAAGAAGAATCAGAGCCGCTACTCGAGTTATGATGATGATGATGCTCAAAGAACTGTTGCCTCTGGTTATGCCTCGAAGGCGGTGGTGGAAGATTCCTTATCATCTCTGCGTCCCATGGAGCCGGAGGAGGAACTAACTCGGAGGCTTTCCTTTGTGGAATTGGATCATCGAAAGTAGGAAGACGAGGCTTCACTGCTTGTGAGGAGCCTTGAGGTTTATAGGCATCACCACTAAGAAAATCAACCATACCTGAGTCACTACCATGTACTGGTCTCATTGTAGGTGGTGGCGGAGGAGGAGGAAGAATGGTGTCGAAATCTCTTTTAGACCTGTAGAGATTGAATCAACAATGTCAAGAGATCATATACATATCGTTCCAAATAGGAATACTATATATTACCTATGAGAAAGCTGAGCAAAATCATCATCTGATTCACTATCATCATCATCATCATCGTCATCATCATGATTGGTGTGAACATGTCGAACGGGAGGAGGAGCTGTAGTATTCATTTCATTCGAAGGAACATCATCGACCTTTGTAATATCATCGTGGAGCTTAAGTACACGCTGCAAGTTATCGTTCAATGCTAATCCCTGACAAAGAAGACCCTCGTCTCTGGAGACAAAAGGTGCTTTAACCATTTAGCAAAACAGAGGAAACAACAAGATATGAAGGGAGAAAGAATCAGATCCTTACGTTGTAGTGCTCACAAGAGTAAGCACACGGCTTTGATAAGTACGACATAGCTCGACTAAGTCAACTATAAGTTCATCTTTCAAACCCTACGACAACATTACACAAGAATCAGCTTCTATTACCTTTAAAGAAAACCAATGGTTTCTTCTATAGATGAAGTAGAGGAAGCAAGTTTATACCTCAGGATTTTCGGGATCAAGTGCTCCAAGTATGTCCATCAAAACATCAACTGACCCCTCAGCGCTTTGGATCTCTTCCACGCTAAAAACAAACTCAACATATCAGCAACAAAAAAAACCCATCCAATACACAAAGAACATTGATATAGTAGAAGAGAGTACTTGAGGCTAGAAGCATCGTCTCCTTGCAATGACGCCTGAATAGCAGCATCTTCATCTGATGGAGCAACATCATGCGTAATAGGCTGAGTCTGAGGCGGTGTAAAGAACGATATACTACTCTCTGTTCTCGGTGGAAACTCAATTCCAAAAGACTAAAGTTAACATAAGGCAAAAAAACCATCTGTCAAGATAAATCGTCATAATTCATGAATGAAAAGATTGACATCTCTCAAGTTAACATACCCTGAGGTCATTATACGCGTCGTAGTATTGTTGGTATCGACCCCCACGTCCACCAAAAGCTTCTTGCCATGTGTCTAACAAACTTAGTATCTTTTCCCTCACATTCAAGTCAGGCTGCATAATTATATGGTTATTTACAAGGTAAGCAAAGTTCTAGAAATGGAATGGTGAATTGAGATACTAGGGGGAGGTGGAAATATAGTCGGAACCTTTTTCTTTACTATTTTGACCATATCAGTCAAAATATCACGATCCACGATAAGCTGGTACACGTTTTCGCCACAATTCTTACTTAAAGTCTCCAATGCCTGCAACAAAAACCTCGAAATTACGGTCAACACATAAATGAAACCAAACTTAAGCATAGAATCAGAGAATGGAGAAACAAGAACACTTACATAAAGTGCAAGAATCTGGATTTTAGGGTTTTTACTTCCTAACCGTTTCTTGAGCACCTTCACTGCTTCTTTTGCTTGACTAAATTACAACAAACAATGTTAAAACTATCAAGTTTTCGAGCCACAAAAGAAACCAAACTTAACGAGACAATCATACACAAAAGATTTTTATAACCTAGGATCCATGTTGATAATGTCACACAATTCAATGTTAATAGCCCAATCTGGACCAATAAGCATATCATTTGTAGCTCTTCCTGCACATGAAGCCGCTTCATTCGCCATTTTATGATCTTCTTATTAACCAAGTTTCCTATAAGCCACACACAATAATCTCTTTAGATACACAGCTTTATAACAACTAAAAGTTTAAAGACTCTTTAGAAAGCTTAAAAACACAAAGCACAACATTGAAACCAAATTTTCAAACTAAAACATTGGTGATTGCAACAAAACTCAATACACCAGATCACAAAAATCGCAAAATTGGTTCAAACCCATGAAAGATTAAAGCTAAAAATCAACAAAGAATCACAAAACTTCAAGCAAAAAAACAAAAAAGGTAAGAACTTTACCTAACTGTTATGACCTAAAGAAGAAAGATAAGAGAGCAAGATAAGATTTGTAAGAGACTTAAACAAATTTGAAGGAAAAGTTTACAGCTTTGTAAGTGGAACACGGTAAGGATTATTCTGATCGTGTTCAAGGGTCTGGTCTATGTTTCGCCGTCTAGAATCAAACTTGCGACTTTTCTGCAAAAACTTGTCTTTTGGGGTTTTCTCTTGCGTTAATGTCACGGTCGGTGATATTAAGACAAAGTCACCGTCAACTTTTAAAAAAATCTCAATGGTCAAAACGGTGTCGCATTATGTTTAGGTTTTGGTCGTTGACTTGTATTTTCTGAGGAGTGTCTAAACCGCTAAGAAGATATAAACGCGTTTTCTAAACGCAATAAAATAGGTAAACGCGTTTGGAAGAGAAGATGATTACAAGTCCCACAAAGAAGGACCTACCATTTAGCACTAAAACCATACTTCATCACTAACAACAACACAAAAGAATCACACTTTCTTCAAAACTTGAAGTGAAGGCAAAGATAACTTACACTGATTAGTTATAGCCATAAACAAATACACATGAATCTTTTGTTACTTGTTGATGAACATTGGTACACTTTTATCTGTTGTACATGATCATCATAGAATCTATAGATATACAATAACATTACATAGGCTTACACACAAGACTTACAAGTATATAGGTATAAACTACAACAAGAAGAAGAAGAAGAAGCAAAAAGAAAGATAGAATTTTCATGGTACATTGAAGAAGATTTGTTTGGCCAAGGAATGTGTAACCAATGAAAGAACCTCTCTATTCAATTTCGAAGATGTACATTCTTGAGAAAAGACAAGCACCCATTCTTCTCATCATCCCTGTAATTGCACAAGAGATTGTGTTACCGAATACGAAAGCATAGAGAGAAAGAGTAAGACCTAAGCATGAATCTAGCTTCTCTTGGGATCAATCTACACTATACAACTATACAACAGAGCTTCTATCTAATAGATACAGAACACATGTTTAGCATCCTAAATCACAATCTTTTTAACATAAAGTTCAAAACTTTTAAGTCTTTAAGTCAAAATCTCTACATGGTTAATGCATATATGATCACTATAGACTAAAAGAGCCTATAAAATCACAGAGTTTATGTATACCTTGGACTGATTCGGCGGCTTCGATCACTGTTGCTTCTGCTGCTACTACCACCACTGCTCTTTGAGCTTCCACTATTGACCCTTGAGACAGAGGCACCTCTTTGACTCCTACACGATTCAGACAATCTCTTCTTCCACCAATCTCTATCCTCCTCTGATTTCATCGACACATCAGAGACCGAACGTCTTGGATGAATCAGAGAGCCTCTGCTTGTAACAGAACAATCATCATCATCATCTATCTTTTTCTTCGTCTTCTTCTTCTTCTTCGTCGTCTTAGCACCTAAACTAACAGGAAACACCAATTTAAGAAGAAACCCACCATTTTTAACACCTCTGGGATCGACCCATCTATCGCTTTTAGTCTTCCTCGGTTTGTTTTTTCTCTGAGGAATTTCGTCGAACACTTGGTGACCATTCTCTTCTTCCTCTGTGTTAACCTCGACGAGATCTTTCAACGAAAGCTCGTAACACGATTCGGGCATCTTGCTTACCATCTCCATAAGCTCTCTCTGCCCACGAGCGATGACTTGAGACTTAGAAACAGGGGAGAGATTCTGGTAAACGTGGGGAGGGCTCTTTGGTGGACTTGTTCTTCTCCATAGAGGAGGTGAACATACGCCTGAATCTAGATGATCGTCGAAGGCTATGGGAAAGGTTAAATGGGTATTGAACGATTTCGAAGATTGATCGAAAATCGCCATGATTGTTGTTGATGATGATGATAGTCTTGTAAGAGATTACTCTGTAAAAAAAATTGGATATTTAATTAGGATTTTGGAGAAGAAGGTGATGAGTCTTTTTGTTCACAACTTCATAGAGGAGCCCCCGTTATACACGCTCTACATTATTTTTATTTCTACAATTTATTAAAGGTTTATTTAATATTATAAAAATTGATAAATAAATTATTATTATTTTGGGCCTCTTGGGCTTCTTATTTTAGAAGTTTTAGTTTTATTTGGGCTTATCTTTGGCTTTAAATCTTATATTATTAATACAGAAGACGGAGAGAGAAAATGAGTTTGAAAATCCTACGTGTCATCACTCAGAGTAATTCAGTTCCACATCATTAAAAAATTCATTGAAAATTTATAAAAGCTCAAAACAAAAAGCTCTAAATTTATCACAAAGTCTCTTTAATAAACATAATAAATTGATAATATATTTAGAAAATTTTGAAAACCCCATAAAATATAAAAATATAATATCAAAAAATCCATAAGAAACACAATTTATAATTTCAAATAGATCTCAATAATATTTATATGTTATATTCCATCACATAAAGTTCAAAATAATAATAAAACATATTGTTCATTTACAAATAACAATATTATTTTGTAAAATTGTATTCAACACCATAATTCATGTTAAATGACAAAACATGAACACATAATTAACGACTCATCTCAAAATTTGAGCAAATAATTTTCGGATAAGTTTATATATGAAAGAGTGATTAAACATCCCGAAAATTCAGTGGTTTTATCCGAATTTTTAATAGTCCGAGTTTTATGTCGAATAGAGACCAGATTAACATACTTTTCATTGTTAAACGAGTCATATCATGGTTTCAAAACACTATGTAGTTATTTTTTTTCAATGATAAATAATAAATTATACGTAATGGTAAATATTCAATATCGAAAAGGCAATGATAATCTTTTTCGATGATAAATATTAAAATAGTAATAATAATAAAATTTTGTAAATAAAACATTATAACAACCAAAATAAAATATATTTTGTATATATACTTCAAATTTAAACTCCGCGTTAAACGCGGATCACATGAAATCTAATTTTTTTATCTCATTTTATACGACACATTGTTTTTACCAATAAACATTTATTCTTCTATTCCGTAAATATTTATCCCCGCTTGACGCGGGTAACTTTCTAGTTAGTTTAAAATCTGGAAAAGTTAAATGGACTTAGAAGTTTGGGTCTTGTTTGTGGCTCATTAGAGGTTTGTTCTATTTCTTAAATCCAATGTTGTCGGAGTCTTTTGTTAAAGCTCGGTATGCATACGAATATAAAACATCTTTATATCTCTCCCTATCTTTTAATATATATATTTCAGAGAAAAAAAAATAATTATTATTATTTTGGGGCTTAGGGTATTGTTTGTCATTTGGGCTTAATATGATAGTTTTTTTTTTATTTTTCAATACCATGGAGAGATCATTTATTATTAGGCTTTATTAATTGTTACACGTCCCTTTAAAGACAAAAACATACTCCACGTGTATTTGTCTTCTTGTTAGAAACTTAGAATTCATAATCTTTGATGATTCATTATTTTCTTAAATTACACTAGACATAATTCATATATTAGGTGTCCAATTACGCATTTTACTAGCATCTTCACTATTTCATATAAGACTTTAAGATAAAATCTAACAATTTCGCATTCGCGGGGAATCGATCCCTGACCTATACCAACAGGGCGACTCCTCCACACAAGTAGAAACCACTAGACCAAGAGCACTTGGTTACTATTTCATATAAGACTTTAATATTCTAGTTATCAACATGGTTCACCTATCACATCACAGAGAAAACATGAATTATTTATTTATCATAAGAAAATAGATTACAAATTATGTTTTACCTTCGGCTCTACTATCATCGAGATGAGGCCTTTGTTGCGAGCCATTTTACTAAACACATTGTTTCCATATGAACACCCTCTTGACTCTAGAAATTCCCAGAATGGTACCAACCTTTCATTTTGCATTTGGGCACCACCTCCGGTTATCAGCACAACATGTATGCCAAAAATCTCATACTTGATTCTTTCACACTCCATCGCCGTAGAAATGTAGATATCCTGACAAATTAAAAATGTCAATATCCAATAAATATCTCTTAGTATTATTAATTAATGATACCGTTCCAATGAAAGATGTGTAGCTTGGAGGTATAACATAATCCACAACAATTGCCGACTCATTTTTAACCAAGAGTTTCTCTATTAGATCCTCAAACTCTTCCACTGAACCAAATTCTTCTTTGCGATAGAAGTTCATAGCATCCAGGTACTTCTCTCCACATATGACAGAGTAAGTATGACGAAGATCGCTAAGACCGCCACCTATATCGAGGTATCTAGGATTCACACCGTTCTTGAGAACCTTCAGTGTTAGAGCCTTTGTTGGATCATGATTCATCTTCTAACTAATTTACTTGTTTGTTCATAGATTTTATACTTATTTTTCTCTTTTTTCCAAGGTCTCAACTATGTTATTCTCTTGGAGTGCTCTTTTCCAGAACCTTTTAGAATCAATTGAACAACTTGAGGGTACAAATAATAGCCTTATATCCCTATAATTTGTTTTGTTTAATTTTTGACATATGTACACTTTTTGTACAAATAATAGTTTTAATAAGTCTTACTCCCGGGTGGGACACCCAAGTACAAACCTAATTTCATTTAATTTCTCGTTTTGCCAAGATGGTCATTTGTATTAATCAAAATGTTTTTTGAAACTCATTCGATACTTGTTATCTATAATCTTAAACAAACCAATGAAAGTATTATTGTTAATAAGGTTTGTAAATTCTTATAAACATCAAGGTATGGCCAAGTTCTTATAAAAACATAAGTGTGCTCATAACCAATATAAAATCATTGAAATTATCTGCCTTAAATTATTATTTGTACAAAAAGTGTTATATGTCAAATATTAAACCAAACAAGTTATAGGGATATAATGCTATTATTTGTACCCTCAAGTTGTTCAACTTATTATAGAAGGTTCTAGAAAAGAGCACAACTACTCCAAGAGAATAATATCGTCGAGAGCTTGGAAAAAAAGAGAAAAATAAGTATAAAAACTATGAACAAACAAGTAAATTAGTTAGAAGATAATACCTTAACATCGTCAAGAAGTTTGAGGTATTTGACGATTTCATTGATGGTTGCAAAGTCGCTTATTCGACGCGGATACTTAGAGATGTGTGCTTTAATTTGTTCAATAGACGGCATTTTCAAATCTAAACAAAGAAACTTCAAAACAAATAACAAACTTTTACAAGTTATAAAAAAGAAATGAATGCTAAAGAAGAATGGAACATAAAAACTCATCACTACACAAAATCATTAACATAATCACATATAAATTGGTGAAATTTTGGTTAATTAGCAACTTATTATTCTTAATCGAATGCGAAAACAAGAAAACCCTAAATATCTTTAACAAAAACTAATTTGTTTTTATAATAATCCGCACAAATAAAGCATAGAAAGGCAAGTCAAGAAATGAGTATAAAAAACTGAAGAGCTACGAAAGTAACAAACAAGCAAAAGACTAGCGATAAACTCAGGTCGGCACAGATCAATCGACACAACAATCGCAAGTTAATTCGAAAATTTAGGATAATCTGAGAGTTACTATCTTAATCGAACCCATAAACCCCAAATATCTTCACCACAAACGTAAACCCTGAAATTGTGAATCCCTAAGTGAAGAAGACGGAGAAGAAGAAGCGGTGAGCTTACCCTTACCCAGAGAGATGTAGAGAGAGGGAGAGAATCGCATGTAGAAGATGATGAAGCGGAAGCTATATTTCAGGTGAGATGTGAATCTGACCGAGCTCGAATTGGGAAAAAAAATTAAAGTCAAGGTGTAAAAGAAGGGAAAAACCGAAGATATTTATTTGTGTTATACTTATACATATACACATAATTTAGAAATTATTTTCACATTTTTATCTTTCTTTTTGTTTAGAAATTATACTTACTAGGGGAAGACCGCATCAGATATCATATAGTTTTATCTATAATTATGTTCTGTCATGTTCACTACATCCGGGCTACGTTACTGTTTAAAAAAATACTACACATTAAAAATATTATCGATTTATAATTTAAAAGTATCCAAAATTGAACTCGAAGAATAGATAATTTTTTTTTAAGATTTATGAGAAAAAATAACAATATATAATCTATTTAATTGATTTTTAAAACTATGAGAAATTTGATTTAACACATAAAATAAGAATCGGATAAATGTCATGTGTTAAAGGAGAAAGAGAGTTTCTTAAGGGATTCGTTAGGAATAATCGATTCTTAACTTTTTCTCTCAAAATAATAGTTTTTATTATTTCTGATTTTTTTTTTGCGTATCTAGTTAAGACCATCAACATCGGTAATATCTCATATAATCTCTCATGAATAAAATAATAAAAAAGTAATGAAAACTGAATAAAACATTATTTTTTGGGAGAATTACAAAACTACACCATTTGAATTACATTTCATAAAATTACATCTTTTAAAAATTTCTTCACAAAACTACACCTAAATTCTAAAAATTAAATCTAAATTAAGCCTAACGACCCAATCCTACCTCTTTAATATTATACCTTAAACACTAGTTAGCGAACCCAAATGAAAATATTTTAATTTTGGTAATTTTTTAGAACATAATGGAACCATTTAAAATTTGAAAATGATGTAAAAGTAGGGAAAAAATTAAATTAGGTGTAATTTTGTGAAAGAAGGATTGAAATAGTTAAGTTTTGTGAATTTCTCTTATTTTTCCAGTGGAAAATGTCGAGAAACTATTCTCAGACTCTAGTTACTATTCATAATTCATATATTCATAATTCATATATTAGTTGATCCAATTACGCATTTTACTATCATCTTGACTATTTCATATAAGACCTTAATATTCTAGTTATTTTATCTATAATAAAAGATTTTTAGAAAACTATGGCAGAAGTCATAAAAGTAAAAAACTTGCAGCCATATATAATATTTTGGATGTCATCGTTATATCTTATGGATGCGTTGACCAATGAGTATACTACTATATATATATATATCTCATAAGCAACCAAAAGATTTTGCACCTTTTAAAGTTTCAAAGATGGGCTTTGTTAGGTTTTGTCACAAATTATATATTTGTGTATGATCAAATAAGGGTTTATTTGAATTTACAAAAAAAAGCATGGGGTGTATAGGGAATCTAGTCTTGAGACACAACCTTAAAATCAATTATCTTCTTGGTTTTCTTGTGCAAGTAAAAATAGTAGATGTTGACTTTTAAAACTCAATCCATTATGTGTCAATAAGCTCACAAACAGAAACCACACAATCTTTTTATGAGTGGATCAAAGTGGTAAGCAATAAGAAACAAAAACAAAAAAATTGTATTTTTTTGGAAGAATTAAGCATAAGGGTTTGTTTGAAAAATAGTTTTTGAAGATATCTTTTTAATTTGTTGTTCAACATTTAAGGTGGGAGAAGAAGTTGAGGCCATCACATGCTCCACTAAGCAAATATGTTCTTTGTAGGAAAAGCACTTTGATTTTAAATTTTTTACTTTTTTGATTTTTGGTTTTGTACGAAAATAGAAGAAACTAGAGGATAATGGAATTAACAACAAACACATAATGTGGAATACATTATTGTGCCATTTGATAAATTAAATCTCCATTCACATCAAATTCTTTTCTCCTTGTTTCTTTTTTATTTATTTATTTGCTAAAGCCAACTCTTTTTTAAGAAATCTATAGGCTTCTTTCGTCATCAAAACTTTATTTCAATAATTTTGTTTAAAACATTTCAATTTTAGGTATCTACATAATGCTTTATCAACCACACAAATTTGTGGAAAATCCATCTTTCACTTATCACTAGGACAAAAGAGAAATACTTGTTTCCAAAATTTGTGTTAAGTGTAACAAGAATTTGATATATTTCTCTTAATTACAATTAACTAGAAATATTGATAATATCTTATCAAATGAAAAAACCTGATAATTTTAACTCTATATTATATGCTTATAAACTCACAACACACAAGCCTTAGTCATGATAATACTTATAACTAAAGAAATACCATTCAAAGATTCATTTTTCTAATTTATATTATAAGAATCTTAATAAGGGGTATGAGTTATTGCAATATTGGCTGGTTATATGTGTACTGTTTGTGGTTGACAACAAAATTAAGTGGAACTGTTTGTGTTGTAATGTATACATCGATATATAAAAGACAAAAATGAAGGTGTAATTTAGCAAAATATAGAAATTAATGGACCATTCGTTGTGATTTATTTTTGGTGAAAATGAAATTACATAGAGAAAGGAGAGTGACGTCGTTAGAATGTGTGAGTGTGGAGAGATTAAAAGAGCAAAGATACCGAATCTTCTCGTGGCTTTGCGTCACTTATGCAACACACCCACTACAAATATTAATAATAATTTGGGAAATTATATTTCAAATATATAGAGGTACTAGTTTTTTTAGGGGTATTTAGATGTTTATCTACGTAATGTGTATTTTGTGGTAAATTTTAATATTTATAGAAAAATTTCTCTATAAGTTAGACTTCATTATCACCAAATTATGAGTCAAACTCACACTGAAAATCTGTCGTTTTTTGTGTTAATAATATGTCATTAAAAACTTATACGTTGTTATGAATCATATGACATAGACATGTTTCTACAGCCGAAAAATGACAAGTTTCTACAAATTTAAATATTTTCTATTGAATTTTATACGATATTTTTGTGTTTAATATTGTTTCTTCGTGGAAATTACTTTGCGTGTAATATATCCGGATAACATAGTAGTATATATTAATTAACAAAAAAAAACATAGTAGTATATATTTAAAATGGGACTTTGATCTTCATATTAAAAATGAATTTCAAGAATTATCAGTTCACGTAAACATAGATTCATGTAAACAAAAATTAGTTAAGAAATTTAAGGAATCTTTATGTGAAACAATAAAGGGTTATAGTATTGGTAAATTTCACTATTGTAATTATTATTATTTGGTAATTAATAGTTACAATATTTTTTTTGTTTACAGGATATTCTAAATGGTTACAATATTTGATCAGTAAGTTTCCCATGTTATGGTAAAATGGTTGACCATTTTTTTTTTAATCATATGATAAATTGACGGCAAAAATGTTAAGAAAAGCCAATGGAAAATAAATATAATGCGGATAAGCAAGTGACCCAATAAGTAATACCTCAAGATCTAATCGCAGTATCCGGGTTGACACTCACGCATTCTCGAGTTGGGAGAAAACTATTTAGACACTAGGCTACGACTACGATGAAAAAAAAATATATATAATAAAAATCGTGACATACTAGCCGTTTATAATGGCAAATTATGTAGAATCGTCTAAAGGATTAATGTTTTAAAAATAGCACGTGGAATATGGATGGGACCCATTCTCTCCAAGAGGGCTATTATTTCTGAAGCTTACCAGTTTTCATAGTCCTTATTCAAGCAGCTACGCGACAAAATCAACCGTCCGTACTTTACCGTGAGATCCAAACGCTTCCATCTCCACGCGCTCTTTGCATCGTTCACTTATACATTAAGTAGAAAGTGATTATTTTTCTCATTAACGATCAAGTTATCAACAATGTGTTGGGTTTATATAGTTTATTATAAGATTTAACAAAATCTAACTATACACACATTTCATATAAAATTATAAGGTAAAATATATATACATGTGTTATTAGCTTGTACAATCTAAATATATCCAAAAAAATTAGTAACTCCTATTTTTTTCTAAATTGTATTGGAATTCAGTAGAATATTTTGGTTCTGCAAAATTTTCTTTATCAACTAACTAGTTTTTGGAACTAGTCAAAATATTTAAATTAAATATTAGCTTAAGACATGTTTTAGTTATTTTCTTCCTAATGACAAAGCAACATAAAAAGAATAGTAGTGTAGCACACGCGCTATAGCGAGAGTGTGTTTAGTTACAAGAATAAATCGTGTATTACTATATATTATTAACACCACCACTAATTATATAATGTTCGCTTCGTCATATCTGACTAATTCTCATTTAATTATAAAACCTATTTTGTAGATATTTATTACCTTCATTTTAAAATTATTAAAATTATTGTAGTTAAATCTCACACTAGATTCCTTATTAAAAGCCTCTTAATGAGAAAGAGGGTTTCATGCTCATTAAAATGAGAAGAAGAAACGCTTAGAGAGAGAGAGAAGAGGCAAAACACAACAACATCTTCTTCTTCTTCTTCTTCTTTTTCTGTGGACACTTTGCTTCTGTCTTTATCGTCTTCGTGTGTTTCTTTTCTTTCATCGAAGATGTAATTTTTTTTTAATTTTAAAAAATCGGTCCTTTATTAATCTCCATAGATTTCTCTCTCTCTCTCTCTCTCTCGACTCAACAAAAAAAATTGAAGCTTTCAAATATCTCAAAGGTAAACTATTTCTCTGTAATTTATATTATTTTCTTGAGTCCAATTTTTTTCTTTTTACTCACAATTTTTAGACTTTTGGGTATTTTTTACTCAATTTATAAAAATCCAGAAATTGATAAGATTTAGATTAGAGGTAAGCATAAACACACACAAGCTCCATTAAAAATTAACACTTGGATTCTATTAAGAGTGTTTAAGAGCGAATTATAGCTAAAATTTGATGTCGGCACAACATAATTGTATAGTTATATTGCAAATTAATAACCAATTGTGTGTTTTATTTAATTTTTATTTTACACCAGAGTGTTCTGATGTGTAAATCAATTGTGTGTTTTATTTTATTTTATCTTTGAACAATAATAAAAAAGATCTTCTTCTATAAATGTTTTATTTTTAGTTTTTACTATTTTATATTAAAAAATTACTTTTGACAGCTACATCAAAAGTAAAGTTTTTTTTTAAGCATAGATTCCTATATGCAAATAGAAGGAATCTTATGTCAACTCTTAGAATAAAAAAAAAAAGTAAAAAAAAATGTTCTAAAGATAATATCATTTTAGATTTTATTTCATAGTTTAAGAATCAATTCTTGTGTTTATTTCTTTGGTTGAGAAAAGACTACAAAAGAAGCAAAAAGAGATTCTTGTTTTTTTTTGTTAATTCTTTTAAAAAACAGAGAATCTCAGTATGTGGTTTGTCTTTATGAAATATTTTTATCTTATATATCTTCTTATAGATTCCTCTTCTTATGTCTTAGTTACTTCATGGCCAAGATTCATTTAATTTGACTCAACAGAACTAAATCTCCGAATATCTTATCTTCTTGCAAGTTGTTTGAAAAAGACTTATAAGCCATGCTTCTTCTTGTTCTCTGTCTTAGTGATATAATAATATAACTACTTTTGGTTTTAATCACAGACCCTGTCAAGTTCTTGAAAATGGCTAAAGTGTATTGGCCTTACTTTGATCCTGAGTATGAGAACTTGAGCAGCAGAATCAATCCTCCAAGGTAATACTATTACATTAAGTTGCTTCATTACACAACTTAAAAGTCATTGATTTTGTTTTTAAAAGCTTATGCTTCTCTATGTTATTGTTTGTAGTGTTTCTATAGATAACACTAGCTGCGAAGAATGTACTCTTGTTAAGGTAAGCATCCTTCTTTTTTTCTCGGGTTTAATCGGGTTTTTGATGATTATTAAACCGAAGATTTGATGTGTGTGAGAGTACTATTTTGTATAGGTTGATAGTATGAACAAGCCTGGAATACTATTAGAAGTTGTGCAAGTACTAACCGATCTCGATCTCACAATCACTAAAGCTTATATCTCTTCTGATGGCGGTTGGTTCATGGATGGTAATAACATTTCATACACATTCGTAACAAAAACTCTGTTATTCTTACCTAAAACATCTCATTGATAACATGTTTTGTACATTTTAATAGTGTTTCATGTCACTGATCAACAAGGAAACAAAGTTACTGATAGCAAAACCATTGATTACATCGAAAAGGTATAATACTTACTAGTGTATGTGCATTGGTTTGTTATTAGAGTGTAGTATGTGATTCTTGTTTGTTTGTATGTGAAAAAGGTGTTAGGACCAAAGGGTCATGCCTCTGCTTCACAAAACACTTGGCCAGGCAAAAGAGTCGGTGTTCATTCATTAGGAGACCACACATCGATAGAGATCATTGCTCGTGATCGTCCTGGTCTATTGTCTGAGGTCTCAGCTGTATTAGCAGACCTCCACTTCAATGTTGTGGCAGCTGAAGCATGGACACATAACCGTAGGATCGCTTGTGTTCTCTATGTTAATGATAACAAAACATCTAGAGCTGTTGATGATCCTGAAAGATTGTCTACCATGGAAGAACAGCTCAACAACGTGCTTCGTGGCTGTGAACAAGAAGATGAGAAAGTCTCTAGGACTAGTCTCTCTATTGGTTCGACACACGTCGACCGTAGGCTTCATCAGATGCTTTTCGCTGATAAAGACTACGAAACAGTGACTAAACTCGATGGTTGTTCGACTTCTCTTGGACTCGAGGCGAAGATCACTGTCGAACACTGCGAAGAGAAAGGTTACTCGGTGATAAGCGTGAGCTGCGAGGATCGACCAAAGCTAATGTTCGACATTGTGTGCACGCTTACGGATATGCAGTACATTGTGTTCCACGCCACGATTTTGTCAAAGGGTCCTCATGCTTCTCAAGAGTATTTCATCAGACACAAAGATGGCTGCACACTTGAATCGGAAGGAGAGAAAGATAGAGTTGTTAAATGTCTAGAAGCCGCGATCCATAGAAGAGTCAGCGAGGTAAGTAACTTCAAAAACACATTACTTTTTCAATGTTTCTTGGATTACAAGTGGTTAAGTTATTGTCTGAAAACTTCAATTCTAGGGTTGGAGTTTGGAGCTGTGTGCAAAGGACAGAGTAGGATTACTGTCTGAAGTGACTAGGATTCTGAGAGAGCATGGTCTTTCGGTGACGAGAGCTGGTGTGACAACAGTAGGTGAACAGGCAGTGAATGTATTCTATGTGAGAGATTCTTCAGGGAACCCTGTGGATGTTAAGACCATCGAGGCTTTGCGCGGTGAGATAGGACATAGTATGATGATAGATGTGAAGAATAAGGTTCCAAGTAGAAGATGGAAAGAAGAAGGTCAAGGTGGTGGAGGAGGATGGGCTAAAACCAGTTTCTTCTTTGGGAATTTGCTTGAGAAGTTGTTGCCTTGAGATACAAGTCACCTTTTTTAAAAAAATCAATTGCATTTTGTGTGGATAAGAATGCTATTATGTAAAATGTGTATGTATGATCTTAGAGGGTCTAGTCATTGTGGTTTTGACTTTGGTCAGGTGCTTTTTTCCGGTTTACCTAAAATTGAACCGGAGCAAAACAAAACCAGTTACTAGTACTTAGTCATATATATATAATATGGATGTTAATTAAAAAATTTGCATTTCATTTTATTAAAAGTTGTTCTATTCATAGTGTAGTTCTAACAAACAATTTGAAACTATATATTTAGTTGCTATAATCAAACTTTTTATTAAAATAAAAAAACAAACTAAGATGTTACATTGGTCAAACATGAATCAGAAACTAAAAGCCATGGATAATTCAAATGGTCAATGTAGCATAGCTATAAGCAGAAACCTTGTCAAGCTTCTTCTCCTTCATCATCTTCCTAACTCTTTCAACATCTTCCCACATCTCTCTAACCGCATACACATTAGCCAATACCACGTAAACGCCATCGTTCCACGGCTCGAGCTCGACCATGTGCCTAGCCACCCACTCAGCCATCTCAACATCACCAAACTTCTCACACCCACCCATCAAACAACCCCATACCATCACGTTAGGCTTCATCGGCATCTCTTCCACCACTTTCTTAGCTTCCTCAAGCCGCCCGTCTCTGCTCAAAAGATCAACTATGCATCCGTAGTGAGATAAACTTGGCTCTAACTCAAACTCCGACTTCATCATCGCGAAATAATCTTTTCCTTCTTCTACAAGACCTCCATGGACACAAGCAGTAAGAACCCCCACAAACGTGACGTTGTTTGGTCTTACACCGGAGTCTCTCATCTTACGGAAACACTCTAAAGCCTCTGATGTTTCCCCGTGAGCCGCGTAACCCATGATCATAGAAGTCCAAGAGACGACGTTTGTCTGAGGCATTTCGTCAAACACTTGGCTAGCTAAATCCATACGACCGCACTTACCATACATGTCGATAAGCGAATTCATCATCATGATATCAGATTTCTCTTTGGTTTTCGCATCGAGAACACATTTATGTAACTGAAAAGCTAACCACAAGTCACCTAAGCTTCCGCAAGCCGACGTCGCGCTAACCATAGTGAAATCATCAGGCTCAAAACCGCGCCTTTTCATATCAACAAACATTTCCACAGCCTCGTTGGCTCGAGCCGCCTGGTTTAGCCCACAGATAATAGCGTTCCAAGATCCCAACTTTCTCTGAGGATTTTCGTCGAACACCTTACGTGCTTTCCTAAATTTCCCTGCTTTACAATACAAAGTGATGAACCCACTCTCGCAAAACTCGTCTCCGACGAGCCCAAGCTTGACGGCGACGGAGTGAATCTGAGTACCCAACGGAAGATCGTGGATTTGTACGGCGGATTTGATTATGATCGGGAAAGTGTATTTATCAGGCGAGACATTGGATCTAACCATGTTGAGATACACTTGAACAGCGTCGAGAGGAGAGCCATGGCGTATGTAAGATCGCATGATATGGTTCCATAAGAAAGGTGTTTGGTGTTGTTCGAGGATTCGAGAGCGGAAGATATCGCCATGGACAAGACGGACTCGAGCGAGGCTGTTGCAGTTTGATAACAGCGTAGCTAAGAATTTGTTTCGTTCTTCAGGTGAGATCGAGACGAAAGGCTCGTCGTCTATGGCGGTTGTGACCGGAGGAGGAAGACAGTGACACGAACGGTGTAAGACGGTGAAGTAGTTTCTTGTCTTAGTGCCATTAAGCCTTGAGATAAGACCAGAGAAGAAAACCATGTTGTCTCCTCTGCAGAAAAGATTCAAGCTTTATAATGAAAGTACAAAGATTTATAACATTGAAAAGATTTTTAAGTGTTTTTCAGAGATCCAAACACACAAAGTTGAAAAGTTTGCAATTACTACAACATAGTACTGAAATCAAAAGCAAACTGTTTATATTTGAGACCAAAGATAGAGACATTTAACGATCACCACGTTCGAAATTGATCTTGGTCCGACCAGAACCACCACTATTGTCATCTCTTGAAGAGCTGCCGCCGCCTCCACTTGCTCTCATGGTTCCTCCCGATCCGATTTTGTCTAGAGGCTTCTTACCTTTCTTCAAATCATGCACCCACCGGTCAAGACCAAAAGGATCTTGTTCCTCTTCTTTCTCAAACTCGACTGGTCGTTCTCTTTTGCCTGATCTCTCGGAAGCACCTGTGAATGCTTTGTCTGGCTTAAACCTCTCGGTGTTCTTGAGCTTATCGAGCTGCTCGTCTGCGTTTCCGTACATTTCTTCGTCTGTGTCCTTCTTCGGCTTGTAGAGGGTAGAGAGAGTGGGTTGTGCGGTGAACAAGCCCTTGTCGTAGACGTTGTATTGGTCATCGGTGGCGAAACCAGAGTCCATTCCTTTCTCTTGGTTAAACAGTCTTTGATCATACATAACTTCCCCGCCTTTTCCTCCTGTGGAAGCCATTCCGAGAGCAACTTTCTCGCTGATGTCACGGTCTCTGTCTCTTGTGATCTTGCTCTTCTTGCCCATAGCTGCATCTTTAGCTTCCAACCTTCTCTCCCTCTCTCTTTCCCTACGACGCTCTTCACGGATCTTCTCCCTCTGAATCCTCTCTTCCCTTTCCTCTCTACTCTCTTTTGGCCCTTCCCTCTCTCTTTCCCTATCTCTGTCCCTTTCTCTCTCGCGGTCATAGTCGTAATCACCTCTTGGGTCAACACTTTCACTCCTGCCCCTGTCAGATGAGACAGGCATACCCGTGGCAGCGCCGGTTCTTTCAGAACGAGCTTTTTGGGCAAGAGCCCTTAACTCCTGCTCTTTTCTCTCTTTTTCCTTCATCAACATCTCTTTCTGCACCTTTGACCGCATTGAAACAGCCTCTCTAGCTTTCTGCTCAGCTACATAGAGCGCTTCTGATAACTTAGCAAAGTTATCGTTAATCTGAACGTCTTGCAGACCTCTACCATCAGCAGCAAGACGTTTATCAAGAGGGATTGTATAACCTTTCGGATTTTTCCAGTTCGATATACAAGGAGGGATTTTCCAGTCTTGCTGGTCCTTGACGGTAACAGGCCTAGGCGGCGAATGCATTACAGGAACTGGCGGAGAACCAGAAGCCTTGGGGACTCTCTTGTGCTTGAACTTTGGTGGGTCAAGTGGATCTACAGGCATCTCCACCATCCTAATGATCCTCTCTTTAGCACCGGAGTTGAAAGCTGAAGATTGCTGCGATGGCTTATATTTAATGTACTTCGAGTCACCATTTTGCCTGGCTACATTGCTAGGCTGCGCTGCACTCAGCCTCACATTCACAATCTTCTCGATGGCAGCTTTTGTTTCTTCAGCAGTCTCTTGTATAACCTTCTGCAACTCCTCCTCTTCATCAACAACCGAGCCCAAGCCTCCCTCGTTTTTCAGTACCATGGGAACGATATCTTTATGCTGAGAGTAAACAATCTTCTTAGAGTTCTCATTCTGCCTCACAATGGCGTCAAAGACAACGTTCCCTTGAGCATCCACGGTAACGGGGAGAGTCTTGGAACCAGGCTTGTTAGATTTATTCTTACCCATACCAAGGGGATACTGAGCAAGATGAATCTCAGGAAAAGCACCACCGTCTCCGAAATCCTCAGGGTTCCTCGGACGAAAGCCTTGCCGTTTCAGGTAAGCAGGCACGGTTTTGAAAGTCACAGTCGATGATTTCTCGGTTTCTGATTCGGTGAAACGGTTTTTGAACCATGGATCGTTAGAATGGTCATAAAACGTAGATGTGGTTGATTTAGCCGCAGGTAAAAGGTCTTTGAGAGACGCCATAGCGAGAAAGAAGCTACAAGGAAAGCTCGTGCCCCACCTGAAGATGAGAACATGAACAAAAACACAATCAGAAAACACCTTACCAGTTTCTATAGACTCTTGATATAAACCATACACAGAAAAAAAATCAACAGATCCACCATAGATTAGAGCGCAAAGCGATCAGATCGGCACGAGATCTCGGTTAATTCATACTAAACACTAACAAAATCTGGGTAAAAACAAGTAAGGATTTAACAATCTTTGAGCTATGAGATCGATAGAAACCTAAGAAAACAGCAGGAAACTAAAACCTAAAGGAGGGAAAGCAAAAGCAGTATCGTTTGTGAGTAGATAATGGAAGAAGCTAACCTCGAAGGAATAATCGACGGGAAGAGCGATTTTGACAGAGAGATAAAACGCGACGCGGTGTGATGCGGCGCAGAGCGAGGAAGAAGAAGAAAGAACGAATAAACGGAGGTGAATGGTTATGGAGAGGAAGATACCGGGCCTTTTAGGGTTCATATTTATCAAAAAATAGGATTATGTCGGTTACTATAATTAAATAAAAATTACTCGTCGCCTGAGAGATTCGAACTCTCGCGGGGAAACCCCATGTACTTAGCAGGCACACGCCTTAACCACTCGGCCAAAGCGACTTGTTGAATATGTAGATCAACATTTATTATATAATTTATGTTCCTTAGGAAAAGGGCATAACCATACTTAGACCATCTCCAATGTATTAATTACAAGAAGAATATTTTTGATACTCCATAAAAGAATATTCTAAGTATATTCTTTTTTTAACTTTTTTATTAATTACAAATATTGCCTCCAACTTTTATAATTTAAAAATTAACCTTATTTATTTATCTTCTACAAAATTAATAGAAATTATAATATTATTTTAATATTATTTTAATAAAACCAACAACAAGAACAACAAATCCCACTTTCTACTTCATTTGAAGAATATTTTAAAGATCTTGGTGGATCCGGAAGCGACTTACCGGATTTTTAACTTATTTTTTTGTTAAATCTTTGTTTTGGTTTCTTGTTGTTATATTTTAAAAATCAAGTTTTTTATGTTTATTTTGTGTTATTATTGTATTTTGAAATTTAAAATTAGTTAAATATTTATTTGCAAAAAAATATATTGTTTTCATATTTTTTAGTTTACTAATAACAAACAATTAATTTAAAACATAAATTAATAACAAAACAAATAAATATAAATTTTGAATGACTATTGTGCAATTAAAATAGTTCGTAGATATTAAAAATTCTCCATAAATGGAGTAGAAAAGTTGTTTTTTTCCATTTTGGAGTAGGAAATGGAATGAGTTTGGAGATGATTTTTTCTCTAAAATGGAGAAGTGTTGGAGATGCTCTTAGGTAAGGGTAAAGCTAATTAGTTTCATCATATATTTTGCATCAAGAATTGTCTTTCTAAATCTTTCTAAAAAAGTTGTGAAGTCTAAAAATATCATCATAAGGGGTTTTTTCCAAAACTACCATCAATTGTTATATCCCAAAATACCATAAATGTTCCCTTTCTTTCACTATAAAAACTCAGGTGGTCAATAGTAGAAGTTCCCTTTATTCAAATTTTCAAAGTAAACAACAAATTTGAAGAGAATAATCAAATACAAAAATCTTGAATGTTGGGAATATGAACTGTTAGTAGTGTAATGTCATATCTTCTTTGATCTTTCATAGTGTCAACAATGTTTATAAGCATGTCCTCTGCTCCTCAGCTTTTATCCGATTCCATGTCGCCTTTACTTTGCGGTTTGCTTCTAAGATCTCCGGATTCTCTTCCTACCTTCTTCTCAAAGGCCTCTCGGACATTGCGGATTTTCTTAATCGCACCTTCACAAGTTGTGCAAAACCATTCTCCATTAGGAACCGATGCGCATGGAGGGCTCATGCAATAGATGTGATACGCATCGTCACAACCATCACACAAGACAATCTTATCATCATCCTTATCGCTTACACAGTTTCTGCATAAGCACGAAGAACAATACCAACGAACACCGTGTACTTTTATTTGCCTTGATGTCAAACACCTGATGTGGTAATACTTGTGTGGACAGAAAGGGTGGTCACATGTTATGTACTTTCCTCCTCCGTTCTCCACTTTCGTTCCACATGTCTTACATAGCTCAGAATCTGTCTTCGTCTCCACATCATGGTTCATGTTACTGCGTGATTTCTCTTCAGATTCGTTTGAATCTTCTTTACATTCTGTACTCTTATCTACACATACGTTGTCTGTCTTCGTCATATTTTGGGTTTTCATTCTTTCACACACTACGCAATCCTCATGAGGTGATCCTATTCCATGTGATGTGCAGTTAAGACAATACCAACTGTTTGTAGACATCCCTTTCCCACCAGGATGTGCACATGAGACATGGTACATATCTTCGCAATGATCACATGCTAAACAGTCTCTCACCGCTGCTTTCTCTCCACATTGCTTGCAAACGTCATAAACACTCTCATTTCTGATGATCTCTTCATTAGGATGGGGGTTAGATTCCCCAGTGTAGAACTGTGTCAACTTCCAAATTTTGAAAAAAAAGATATTAGGAGATTTTATGGATAAAGTTAAAATAAAATAGCACAAGGAAAGAGATCATTTGTGCATGAGGATTCTCACCTGTTCAGTACATGAGGTTCTTGAAAGCTCTAAGAGACGATTAGCAAAAACAGCCATATCATTACCAATGTCCTGTATCTTTTGCCAGACCTGAAATCACTAGTTAGGTTTAGTTATATGTCTAGTCTCGATCTGAAGCACAACATCTTCAGGAAAAAAAACAACAACATTCCTTAAAGTTGAGAGTTTGATATCAGCTTATGAACCATGAAAACATAAGATATTTTTCACAATGATATGGTAATTTGTTATCTTCATTCTACACAGAGTTTCCATTAGTTTACCTCTTGGAGATCCGTTGAAAAGAGAAGAGGTGAATCTTCATAAACACCTTCTTTCATCTTCGTGTCTATCAGATTTCTACAAGTAAAGTCATCAATCTTGACCCCTTCAAGATTCTCCGATATCAACTTTCTTAGGGATACAAACTCCTTTGAAGCTAAAACTTGAGACAGAACGTTCTGGCAGCTCACTGTCGCAATCTCATACTTGGCTTTGCCTGGCTCCTATTTTACAACAGCCGAAAGATTACGAAACACATAACAATAGATGTGTTGGCAATAGCAACTATACATATGCTCTAGCTGTTCAAATAAATCATAATCAGATGTATCAAAATAAAAGAAAAGCCATGGAAAGTACCAAGCATATCGATTTTCCAAGTTTTCGACGCTTGTATGTTTGTAAGAACTCGTTATCTCTTGAAATTGCATCAGAAGAATCAGCCATATCACTACCACCTCCTCCTTCACTCTAATTACTCAATGTATCATTCACCATTGCTTGTTGCATCGTCCACGAGCATCTAACAAAACATACAGTAGAAAACTAATGGTCTATGCAAACAAAGAGCAATAACATTCTTCTCTACGAACAAACAATCTCCCATAAAAATATCATAAACAACGAGTTTTTCAGATACGTAACCTACAATGGAAACGAAGCTAAATCCAAATTCAAAACTACAGCGAGAAGTAGATTACAATAGAAGAAGAGTACAAACAGTACCAGAGTGAATAAATCTGCGATCCGATGCGGCGACAGAGAATACGTAAAAAATCGCCGGAGATTCAGATTCGCCGGGTGGCTCTGCAAATCCCGACGGTTTCTCTTTATCCGCGTTTCACAGATTCATCCTCTCTTAAACCTGTAATTAGCCAAAGTTAAACTGACACGTGGAAGTAAAAACTACACGGAGAGAGACTCACGGTAACGGAGAGTCCAACAGTAACAAGCTTGATTCTCTTTACTGGGCCTTGTAGGCGTAAAAGCCTTAACTAAGCCCATCTAAAAATTAATGTAATCCAAAACGATGCCGTTTAATACCACGTGTTGCACGTGATAATTTTCCCGCACAAAAAAAATAAGAAACACATTTTTTTTTTGTCTTCTTCTTCATCTGATTTTTTTACAATCTCGCAGATCCTTGCGAAAATTGAAATCTCCGGCAACAATGGATCGTGCTTTATCTTCGTCTACTCTCTCTCCTTTCCGTCACCGTCATATAATCTCTCCGTCCATCGCTCGAAGAATCTCTCCGGCGATTGTTTCGGCGAAACGATCTCCGATCGACGGAGTAAGCGACGAGCTTAACCTAATCGCTTCACAGGACTTGGATCAAGCTCCTGCACGAAGACGAGCACGTTCCGCTTTCGTTGACTTGCAACAGAATCTCGATCACTGTTTATTCAAAGTATACATCTCAATTTCTGTTTCTTATATAGCGAAACTTAACATTTTGTTTCGTCTCTAATTATCTGAATCTTGTGACAGAAATCTCCGATTGGGATCAGAACAGAGGAGGTAAGCATTGATTTTGTTCGTTTAGAAGTAGATTTTGAGTTTGAATTTTCTTCGTTGTGTTGTGAATTAGTGGTATGAGAGAAACTCGAAAGGGGAAGAGATATTCTGCAAGTGTTGGTTACCGAAACAAGGCGTTGAAATCAAAGCTGCTTTGTGTTTTTGTCATGGATATGGAAGCACTTGCACTTTCTTCTTTGATGGTTTGTTTTTGATGTTTCTACTTGCAAAAGGAAACAGTTGCATCTTTAGGCTCTTTCTTCTTCTTCTTCTTCTTAAATTGGTGGGTTTTGTTTTTTATAGGCGTAGCAAAGCAAATAGCAGGCTCTGGTTATGGAGTTTATGCTATAGACCATCCTGGTTTTGGGCTCTCTGATGGTTTACATGGTCACATCCCAAGTTTTGATGATTTAGCTGACAATGCTATTGAACAGTTCACCAAAATGAAAGGTACTCAAATTTTTACATGTTTCTGTTTTTTTGTGTGGAATCTGGATTTTGAGTTGTCTTAAGTTGTTGTTTGGTTCTTAGGAAGACCTGAAATGAGAGATTTGCCGCGGTTCTTGTTCGGACAGTCAATGGGAGGAGCTATTGCCTTGAAAATTCATTTGAAAGAACATCAGGCTTGGGATGGTCTTATCCTTGTAGCTCCAATGTGTAAGGTAAATCATCCCCTGCATATAGTCATATATAGTGTTATTGCTTGGATGTTTATGTTTGAAAAATACCTGACCTTGAGTTGCCTTAAGATTTCAGAAGATGTAAAACCTCCTAAGCTACTCTTGAATGCTTTAATCTTAATGTCAACGCTATTACCTAAAGCAAAGCTCTTTCCGAAGAAAGACTTGAGCGAGCTGTTTTTCAGTGATCCGAGTAAAAGAAAACTGGTACCATCTTAGTTTTTCTCAAGGCAAACACTGACTAAATGCATTTTGCTGACTTTCTTTATATTTGGTTCAAGTGTGACTTTGATGTGATTAGCTACGATGACCAAACTCGTCTGAAGACCGCTGTTGAACTTCTAAAGGCGACAAGAGACATTGAGATGCAAATTGATAAGGTTTAGTTATAGAATCAATAGAAGGAAACTTCTTTATCATCCAACAGATTGTGTCTCTAATAACTTCCTCTTCTTGTAATTTGCAGGTCTCATTACCATTGTTGATACTACATGGCGCTGCGGATAGAGTCACTGATCCAACCGTGAGCAAATTCCTTCACGAAAAAGCGATCAGCCAAGACAAAACTATGAAACTATATCCAGGTGGTTATCATTGCATTCTCGAAGGCGACACAGACGAAAACATCTTCACCGTGATCAACGACATGGTTGCTTGGCTAGATGCACGCACCGGTCAAAAGTAAAGAGAGAGTATATCTCCACAATTCTCTGTGTTATTATTGTCTTCTGAAACTCTTGAGCTTCTTAGATAATGTATCTTATTACACTTGTTGTCTGAGATCATGTGTCTAACACGTGAGAAAAATGAAGCATAACACTTGTGTGTCTTGTTCCAATAGTACACCATGACTATATGTAAATGTAACTTTTTGTTTCTTGTTCAAAACTTATTTTTTCTACATTTCATATACTGTAAAGCAAGTGGCATGTTCAATAGCTATACTTATTACACGAATATAAATAAATAAAAATCATGCCGACCACAATCTCTCTCGGTGGAGATTCATATATGCTTATATGTGTGTTGTTGTACTTGGGGCAATCATTAGGGAGGTTCATATTATTCATGCATCTAATCATGTAAATTATAAATTGGTGAACCATCAACATCATGTCACGTGTCTATATCCTCTTCCACTTTTTGTGCCTTTTTCATACCCACCAAAATAGAAAGCGGACAAAACTTACATTGCCGTTCTGACGTGGCAGAGATCCAAGCGTCTATCTATGTATGAGGTGGTACATGCGGCTCGTGATGACGTGTTGCAATTACATTCCGGGTTCCATTACATAAAGTGACTTACTTAAAGTGTCATTGGCTATTAGTGAAAGTGAATAATTAGTACGAAAGCGACATCGAAACACTTAAATAAATGGAAGAAAATATCTCAGTTTTAGAAAATGTATACTACTAACGTTACATATTAAAATCGAGAAGAAGGAGCCATGAGATTTCGCAACGAAATAAATAATATTTGATACGGTCAACGATCGGTCACATTTAGAAAGTACACGCATGACATTTAACGTGTCAATAATTATCGCCTCTTTCCCAAAATAGACATGTCTCAGACCGCTACAGTCCAATTAGTCTGACGTAAGCAATGACAAAATCTACGTAACATTACCGTCTGCCACGTGTCCTTTCATTAACCTCACTCCCATTATTTTTTTATTTTAAAAAAAAAATGGTTTTCAGATTCCGTCCACCAACACAAACAGCCTTCTTACTCGCCACGTGTCGACATCATCGTCCTATATATTCATCTCCTTACTTTTGATTCAGAAGTTTCAAAGAGATGAACAGTAATTAATTGTGGGGGTGGAAAAGTGAATTATGATGAAAGTTGGGGCTAATTTGCAATTTCCACCAGGATTTAGATTTCATCCGACGGACGAGGAGCTTGTGCTGATGTATCTATGCCGTAAATGCGCGTCGCAGCCGATCACAGCCCCTATAATCAAAGAACTCGATTTATACAGATACGATCCTTGGGATCTTCCCGGTACGGTTTCTCTTAATTCCTTGAATGAATCACACATAATTATTCGGTTTACGTAAACCGGTCTCAAATTTTAATTTAAATTCATTAATTAGACATGGCTTTGTACGGAGAAAAGGAGTGGTATTTTTTCTCACCAAGAGATAGAAAATATCCAAACGGTTCAAGACCAAACCGAGCAGCTGGTACTGGCTATTGGAAAGCTACCGGTGCTGATAAACCGATCGGTCATCCTAAACCGGTCGGTATAAAGAAGGCTCTAGTGTTTTACTCTGGAAAACCGCGTCGAGGAGAGAAAACCAATTGGATCATGCATGAGTACCGGCTTGCTGAAGTGGACCGATCGGTTCGCAAGAAAAACAGCTTAAGAGTGAGCAAATTGTATATTATTAAACCGGAATTTGAGTAAACCGGTTTTTTGATAACCGGGTATTATGATCATTTTGTACAGCTGGATGATTGGGTATTGTGCCGTATATACAACAAGAAAGGTGTAATCAAGAAGGAAGCGAAGCCTACTGTGACTGGTTCGAGCTGCTCACCGGAAGTCACGTGCGAGGATGAGAGAAACGGTCGTTTGAGTAACGCCCTCGATTTTCAGTTTAATTACGTAAATGCCATTGGCGATAACGAGATCGTGGCAAGTCTATTGGGAGAGAATCAGATGTTGTGGACGGTGGATCCACTTGTTGTTAAACAAAGAACTTTCTGAGTTGTCACGTGCGACTTAGTGAGAAATTATTGATTCGTCGTCGTCGCACGCGACGGTTGTGTTGGGTTGGTTGGTTGGTTAGAACCCGCTAGATGAATCAGAAGGAAAAGGATTGGGCTTTTCTTTGCAATAGTTAGGCATGGACTTTTTTCCTTCTATTAATAATTTAATATAGAGGTTACACTTATGTATTACCACCAAAATAAATGAACTTATAGGTTAAGAATTATTATTATTTTTTTTTTTGTCAAACAAAGAATTATTTTCATCAAGTTTTAGAAATAAATCTGTACGTTTTTCTTCTATTGTTTGTTTGGGCTTTTTAAATGGGCCTAAAATGAATCACCAATGGGCCTTAAAAATATTTCAGTTATAAAAAATGAAAGACCATTATCAACAGATATTAATTATCAAAATGCGATTATGCGTTTATGATTAAACGTACGAAATTAATTATCAAAAAGAGTTTTATTTATTTTAATAAATGGGATCCTACGGAACAGCAAAAACATTATTTTCATGGCATAAGAGAAAAGAGAGAAGAAGAAGAAGAAGAAGAGCTCACTGTCACAATCGCTTTCTCTTCTTCGTCTTCTTCTCTGTGTTTAGCTTTTCGCTCTCTTCCTCGTCAATTTTCGCGATCTGAATCCAAAATTCGTTGAAGAAGATGGAGGAAGGAAGTGTGTTCAGATCTCTACTAGCGATTCTACAATGGTGGAGTTTCAACGTTACAGTCATCATCATGAACAAATGGATTTTCCAGGTTTTTTGAAAATCTAATCGCTAATTTTGAAAATCCGAATCTATAGATTTCTAGGGTTTGAGTCAAAATCTGTAATGTGTTTTTGTGTGTGTGTGTGTGTAGAAACTGGATTTCAAGTTTCCATTATCGGTTTCGTGTGTACACTTTATATGTTCATCTATTGGAGCATACATTGTCATCAAAATACTAAAGCTTAAGCCATTGATAATTGTTGATCCTGAGGATCGTTGGAGAAGGATCTTCCCAATGTCTTTTGTCTTCTGTATCAACATTGTGTTGGGTAATGTTAGCCTTAGATACATCCCTGTTTCGTTTATGCAGACTATCAAATCATTCACTCCTGCTACTACAGGTTTTTAGTTATCTTTCTCTTGTTTCTTTACATGGTTTCTCTAGAGAATCTGATTGTTTACTATATGTGTGTGTGTTTTGAGTGTAGTTGTGTTGCAGTGGCTTGTATGGAGGAAATATTTTGATTGGCGTATTTGGGCGTCTCTTGTGCCTATTGTTGGTGGGATTCTTTTGACATCTGTTACAGAGCTTAGTTTTAATATGTTTGGATTCTGTGCTGCTTTGTTTGGTTGTTTAGCTACTTCTACGAAGACCATTCTAGCCGAATCTCTTCTCCAAGGTTACAATTTCGACAGGTCAGTGCTCTCTTCATGGCCTCTTCTTGCTATGATTACACTGTTAAGTTTTGAACTTTGTCATGGAGCCCTGCACTTAGTTTCCAGTACTTTTTCGTGTTGTGTCCTTTTTCGGGTTTGAGATGTAATCGTTTTGCCTCTATTACACTAGATAAATCATGTAATGTTATCTTGTCCAAAACAGTCACTTTAGTTGTGTTTAGCCACAAAGGTGTTTTGGTTTAGAGATAATCACATCACCTTTTGAGAAGTAAACCTATGAATATTCATTCTGTCTAGAAGAAAGATTTGATTTTTTTTATTGTTTTTTCGTTTGTATAGCATAAACACAGTATACTACATGGCGCCTTTCGCCACCATGATTCTCGGGATACCGGCTTTATTACTAGAAGGAAACGGAATCATGAGCTGGTTCGAAGCACATCCGTCTCCATGGTCAGCTCTCATCATTATATTAAGTTCTGGTGTGTTAGCCTTCTGTCTCAACTTCTCCATCTTCTATGTTATTCACTCCACAACTGCTGTCACCTTCAACGTAGCTGGAAACCTCAAAGTAACAAATATTTTTCTTTACGAATTGCTCACAAAGACAACAACTTCTGATTCAATTTAGTGCCTTAAGTGTCTTGAACATGCTTCGTATTGTTGTTTTGTAGGTTGCGGTGGCTGTGTTGGTGTCGTGGTTGATATTCCGTAACCCGATATCGTATATGAATGCTGTTGGGTGCGGGATTACGCTAGTGGGATGCACGTTTTACGGATACGTTAGGCATATGCTTTCGCAGCAGCCTCCGGGGACTCCTAGGACTCCTCGTACGCCTAGAAGCAAGATGGAGTTACTTCCTCTTGTTAATAACAACAACGATAAGCTTCAAGGCAAAGTCTGATCTCACTTCAAGAAGTATTTTCACTTGTTCACACAACTAGTGTTGAATTTTTTTAACTTTTACTCAAAAACATCTTCACTAGAGAAAAAAGTAACATGTTGTTTTGAGAGTCGCATAGAAGAGATATTGTTTCGTCCTATTTATATCTCTGTTGAATTGTAGAAATCTTTAATTAATTATAAAAACAGAAAGTGAAAAACTAAATTAGAAGAAAAAATCTTATTTACATCCCAATTAAACCTTTGGGGAAAAGTATTAGCCTTATATTTATAATTTACTCAAAAGAGAGGGACCACATAGCAAATAAAGAAAACAGTGGAGTGAATTAACGTGTTTCTTATCTAGTGACTTATCTAACGAATGAAAACAAAACACGTGTCAAAATAAAAGAAGGTGCACGAGTGTTACCCTACTCCACACAACTCCCGATTATATTCTCTCAATAAAAAGACGAAAAGAAAAAAAAAAATTAGTGCCAAAAAAGAAAAAAATGAACCGTTCCTCTGTCGCCTGCAAATAACGCGAAAAAATCTCTCTGTAATAAAAAAAAATAGAGAAAAAAAAGAAAAAAAGAAAGCGAACCAGTCGTGGCAAGGATCCGAAAGAACATGAACCAGATAAACTTGGCGAAACCCTAATCTTAGCCGCGCTTTTATCCCTTCTTCTTCATCTTCCTCTTCTTCTTATCATTTTAATCTGGAAGGCGCGAAAATCGGGTACGAGTTAGGTTTTTAGGCTTCGCGAAATTAGGGTTAGGGTTTTGATTTTAGCCGCGCTGTTTTCTTGTCTCCTGTTATCGAGGAAGGAAATTGAAGGCGGAGAGATTGGGGATTTAGGGTTAGGGTTTGAAAAACTTCTCCGCTTTTCATTGGCCGCGCGGCGGCGGCGGCGGTGGTTGGTTTGACTATTTTGGGGGGTTATGAACGTTGACCAATGCTATTAGCTGAAGAAGATGATGGGTAGGGGATTAGACGGAGGTTGTGGCGCTGAAGAGAAGCCTTGTCGAGTATTTCGCAGAGCTAAGCGAGAGAAAGAAGATGGTTATAAAGGAAACGACGATATGGGTTCGCCGAAAATCGATTTGTTAGCTCAGGCTAGTAAAAATCTATGCGAGAGGTCTCCTTATGATATTTCTGAAGATGGTTCTACTGTTGGGTTAAGTGTGCCTACTCTACCTATTGTGTTGGCTAACTTGGTGAACCAAACGGATAACAAGAAACGGCATAAGAAGTCTCATCATGGTACAGAGAAGAAGAAGAAGAAGTCTTCTAGGCAAGGTGAGAAATTGCGAGCTGGGAGTATATGGGTTGAACATGAGGATTACTTTAGGCGCTTAGAGTTGCCTGATTTAGAAACTTTGACAGATTTAGCATCTCTAAGATCTTTGTCTTCTAAAGATTGCTTTTCGGTTCCTTCAGTGGGATACGAAACCATTGATATTCAACAGAGGGAAACTGATGCGAGTGCAAAAAATGAGGATGTTCTTTGTTCAGAAGTAGCTAAAGAGATTACTGAAGGCACAGTAACGAAAGAAGAAGAAGTGGTTAACGAGGATGTTAGTCAGCCAATGAGTGTTGACAATGCGGGGAACGAGATATCCTCGGGGTCAGACTATTCTGGTAGTTTAGAATGGGTTTTAGGCTGTAGAAATAGGGTTTTGTTGACATCAGAAAAGCCCACCAAAAAGCGGAGGCTTCTTGGTGGTGATGCAGGCTTAGTAAAATTAATAGTTGCTGCCGCTTGCGAAAGGAATGTGTTGTTATGTGATGTTTGCTGCAGTGGTGGTGATGCCAAGGAACATCATCACCAGATGATTGTTTGCACTTCATGCAAAGCTACAGTTCACAGAAAATGCTATGGCGTGGTTGAAGATACAGATAAATCTTGGTTGTGCTCATGGTGTGAGCTGGAGAATGGTCGTAGTGGCTCTGAAAGACCATGCTCGCTTTGTCCCAAAAAGGGTGGCATTCTCAAACCAGTTCTTTCAAAAACCGAGGAAACTGTGCACGTAGAGTTTGCTCATCTGTTTTGTTCACTGTGGATGCCTGAAGTGTATATAGAAGACTTGCAGAAAATGGAGCCCATTTTGAACTTGTCTGGAATAAAAGAAACTCGGAGGAAGTTAGTTTGTAACTTGTGCAAGGTGAAGGCTGGTGCTTGCATTCGGTGCTGTAATGGTATGTGTTGTCTACTTCTGAGGATGGGTAACATTTATATTCGTAATGAGATGTTCTTGTGTATCGTTTGGGACCTTGGGGGGTTTTATTGAAGCTGTTTTTTCCTTGAAAAACATAAGAATTGTGCGAAAAATTGATCGTATTGCCTAAGAATAGACTATACTGGTTGCTTAGAAAGTGCTTCATTCTTTGGTGAATATCAGATTAGTTATTCGTATTTTATTACAATCTCTTGATCATAGGAACATGCCGAGCATCTTTTCATCCTATATGTGCACGTGAGGCCGGGAATAGGCTAGAGGTCTGGGGAAAGCGCGGGGTTGATACTGTAAGTTTCATCACGTGTAGAATGGAATCAGACATTAGTGTTTTTTTCTTTAACGACACTAAAAAATTGTAGGTTGAACTGCGAGCTTTCTGCTCAAAACATTCAGATATTCAAGTAAGTGGAAGGTCCACAGAAGGGGGAGTTAATAATCCAGCTGATGGTCGTTCACCTGTATGTCATCTTCCATCAGAATCTGCAAGAGAAGGCTACTTAAGTAATGATGATATGGGAGTCGGCGTAGGAACACCGGGTACAGGTTCTGATATTTCGAGAAATAGTGACTTGCGAGAACTAGAATCACCGCATTCAAAGTTAAACTCGTCTGCAACAGACAATGTAGAATCAGGGATGGGTGGGAGAAGCAACGATGATGAAAGATCGTTGTCCGAGTCTCTTAGCTTTGGATTGATTCTGAAAAAGGTGTGCATTTTCTTAAAACTTGTAGTATCTACTTGTAGAAACTCTTGCTCACTTAATTCACATTTTTTTAGTTGATTGACCTGGGGAAAGTGGATATCAAGGATGTGGCTGCAGAGATTGGGGCCAATCCTGATGCTTTAAAAGCCAAACTTGCGGTAACATGTTAAACTTCTCATATACCTCTCTAAAGCCTCTGTGTTCTTGTTGTGGGTGTCTGGGTATTGATTTCAAAGTTTTGCACTACAGGAAGGAGACTTGTTACCTGATTTACTAGGCAAGATAGTTAAGTGGCTTAGCCAGCATGCACACATGGGTACCAGGACTAAAGGTGACAGTTTGAAAAGTAAAAATACTACTAAATCTGAGCGCCCAGAAGCTATGGTGATGCTAGAGGCTGACATCTTAGATCCTGCCACAAAGGCTTTTTCTTTGGAGCGTACACTTTTAAGCGATATTTGTAATAATAATACGGATAATACAATATGTACCTCTGCGGAAAATTGTACTGGTAATGGTATTGTGGTTGATAAAGCTAAAGCTAGTAGACCATTTTTGAAGAAAGAAAGAAGTGTGAATTTGGCATCTGATCATTCTTCAGAAGAACAGGTAATCTCCCAATCTCAGGGAAATTTTGTGTTGAAAATAATTTTTCTTAGAATCTGGATGCTTTTACCATGGTTCACATCTTGTTAGTTATCAAAGGCTTTTTAGATCTGCCACCAAGGTCCAATTGCAGCTGCTTTGGTACTTTTTTAGGCACAACAAACTCCTGATGAGATATTTTACGTTGTGCTTTGTTTCTGATTCACAGAAATCGATAGTGCTCGATCAGGAAGTTCATTTCGGGAAAAGTTCAGTTAATCTTTCTGGTATGTACTTCTTAATTTTCAGTATTTTTTCTTGCCTCCAAGTTCTGAAGTCGGTTGTAGTTTTTTTTTGTTAGGTCGTAGTATGCTGATTTTCTTCTTGTGTTTTGCTTAGTTTTCGTAGAGTTGTTTCATTTCTATTGACGTCTTTTCATCAACAATGTATATCCAACTTAAATAATTATCTTAACTACTACCGATCTGGTTTTTAATCTGTTGCGTAGATGAGAATGGAGATCAATCAATCTCCAGCTCTTCTGATACCTTGCAGCATCTTGGAAATTTTAACTTTCCAAGCCCCATTATCTTGGATCTACTGTAAGCCTCGGAAACACCATGGCGGAAACAGTACATGCTGTTCTCTTGTCTACATAAATATCTGCCTACTAAATCACCTTTTTAATCTTTGATGACGCAGGGATCATAAAGCATATCCTTATTTCAGTCCTCGTCCTTATATCCACAGAGAACTGTCAGAAATTTGCAAGGGAAAGACCTTGAAAAGCAGCAAGGATTCTGATGTGGATCGGATGACAACAAAACCTGATGGTAAAGACTTTATGATATTTGCCTCAGCTTTTAGGATGGTAACATCAAAACATTTGGCAGGCTCTGAAGAAGGAAACAAACATCTGCAGGACGCTGGCAATCACCCTATCTGTTGTAGTCACCAAAGTCAGAGTGCAGACTGCAGAGACACGATTTGTCAGTTATCTAAAGCTAGAGAATTGGGCATACTGGATCTATCTCCTGAAGATGAAGTGGAAGGAGAACTTCTATATCATCAGCTTCGGTTACTTGGCACTGCAGTTTCAAGAAAGCAACTTTCTGGTGATTTTGTTGTCTATTGTGTGATTTGCCGATCCCACTTTTGCATGTTATTTTGCTCTATATAATTTCTAATATATTTTTTAAAAATTGATTCCTTTTTCAGATAATTTAGTCTTTGAAGTTGCCAAAAAACTGCCTCTGGAGATTGATGAACAACATGGACGAAGATGGGATGATGTTCTGGTCAACAAATATTTCCATGATGTTAAGGAAGCAAGAAAGCAAGGCAGGAAAGAGAAACGACACAAACAAGCCCAGGCTGTTCTAGCTGCTGCTACTGCTGCAGCTGCATCATCTTCTAGGAATACATCACTAAGGAAAGATATGTTAGAAGAACCTTCACAACAAGAGGTTGTTGCTATTTTTTAGTTTTTTGCTCCATGCGTTTGATTTATTCTTGCTATGATTCTTATCCTTTATCATTCGTACTGGTTATTCATTGGACAGATGAGCACTTCTAGACGTCAAGCTGCTGGCACATCTCACCTAGTGCCACAGTCAAAGGAAACACTTCTAAAAATGGTTGTCTATGAGACACCTTCTGAGAAGCGGTCTAATAACCGTACATCAGACTTTCCAGTAGAAAATCCACGGACTTGTGACATCTGCAGACGGTCTGAAACTATATGGAACCTGATTGTGGTGTGCTCTAGTTGCAAGGTCATATACTTTCTAATTTTTATTCATCACATGATATTCTCTTCTAGGAACAGTTTTTATGGTGGTGTGGATCTGATGAGGCTCCAATTACAGGTTGCTGTTCACATGGATTGCTACAAATGTGCTAAAGAATCTATCGGTCCTTGGTACTGTGAACTATGTGCAGAGTCATCTTCAGAACCGTATTCTTCTACAGAGTGTGCTGTATGTGGTGGCACCACTGGGGCTTTTAGGAAAGCCTCAAATGGGCAGTGGATACATGCATTTTGTGCGGAGGTGATAATCCCTTCTAAACTAGCAGTGTCTGGAGTACTTCATCTAGTAACAAATATTTCATATTACATGGTATTTAATTTCTTGCAGTGGACCTTGGAATCAACCTTCAGAAGGGGGCAAATAAGTCCTGTGCAGGGAATGGTGGGTTTATTATTATAATTGCAAAATCACTAGCATGTTTTATCCTCTTTAAAATGCTTAAGCTTAATGCCTTGTGCCTCTTCAGGAGTCTCTGGCCAAGAACATGGACACTTGCTGTGTATGCCAACGGGTATATGGTAAATGCATTAAGGTACTCACCTTTTCTTGTTTTTTTTAATCTGAAGAATCTAGCTCCAAAAATTGGGACAAAGATTGAATAAAAGCTTGTGTTATCTATATACAGTGTAGTTATGGTAACTGCCAGACGACATTTCACCCATACTGCGCCAGAAGCGCTGGCTTTCATATGATTGGTGGTGGGAAACTTCCACATAAGGCTTACTGTGAGAAGCACAGCGTGGACCAGAAGGCAAAGGTCTTATTTCTCATCTCCTTTAGTCATCTTCACAATTGTCTACTTGCATCATAAGGTTGCTTACATCTGTGTGACTGTTGCAGGCTGAATCTCAAAAATATGGGGCAGAGGAGCAGAAAAGTCTCAAGCATTATAGGGTAAGAGCTCTTAACTAAGGCTCAAGGATGTGTTAAGTGTATTATTTTCTCTCTCCTGTAAAATTCATTTGTAACCCTTGCTAAATCTCTTCCAGGTTGAACTTGAGAGGTTACGACTTCTCTGCGAGCGGATAGTCAAGAGGGAGAAGTTAAAAGTAAATCTATCTAAACCCCTACGTCTTCTTTTCATTGTGATACGAAACAAACGTGTGCTTGACCTTTCACTGGTATGATATGTTTGCAGCGAGAGTTGGCTATTTCCTCACATATAATACTTGCTGCACAAAGGGATAACGCTGCTCGTTTGTTACCTGTCCGTAATCCATTTTCTCCTCCAGAGGTTTCATCGGACTCGGCTACAACATCGATTAGAGCTCATCCAGACAGTAATGTATCTGGCAGTGAAGCAATACAGAGGTCAGATGATATCACCATTGACAGCACAGCATCTGGTAAGCGCCGTGGCAAAGGTCCCATGTTAATGGACACAGATCAGAAAACAGACGATAGTGCAACTTCCAAGGGCCGGTTTTCCCGCAAGCTGACCGAAAGACAAATACTTGCGGGGAAAACTGTTCCTCGCAAACACTGTATAGTCTCGCCTAGTGTTTCAGAGGATGGAGAGAAAGGAGGCTCAAAGCCTAAGAAGGTGAGAAGATTATATCTGTCCTAAGTTACATTTCATCGTAAGTTCCGACTCATTTGTTTTGGCTCAACTAAGTTCCATTCATGAGAGATCTTACACTTTGTTTTGTCTTGATAAACTGATAATAGCAGCATGTAGAAACATTTGCAAAGGAGCTCGTGATGACATCGGATGAAGCTTCTTTCAAGAACCGGCGGCTCCCAAAGGGATACTTCTATGTGCCTATAGATCGCCTGCAAGAAGACAAACGGAAGAACCAGAAAGAGGCTTCTTCAGGTGATCCGTCAGGTAAAGACGACGGGTAAAGGCGAGAGAGTAACACACAATTTGGACCTCGAGTGCTCTTTACCGTTATTACACCCTAACCAGGATCCACCAACTGGTTTAAGGCGGAATAGAAGCAACAGAAGCTTATGGAACGGCTAAAACAGAGCGAAAAACGGTTATTGTGAAGCTTTTTTTGGGGACTCAAAACAAACTATTGTCTATAGTAAATGTTTGAGAATAACATCTCTCTAAAGAAAATAGGCTTTCAGATTTGGACACACTTGTAATTGAAGAGAGCTGCATATGTAAACTCTGTTTGTGTAAAGAGCTTAGTTGTAAATATTCATTATTGTGTCTAAAAGCAAAAATTGAACAAGTTTTATATCGTCTCACAAGAATGATTAAAGTTTTGTATGCATTTTCGAGAAAGTTTTTTCCAAGATTTACACACAATATATACATTAACCGCGTAAATTTGCAAACATTGGGAAAAAAAAGTAAAAAGCAACGATGGAGAAAATGTATATATATTATATTTTACGTCAAAGCTTAATATTGTATAATTTTCCTGTAAATGGTTAAAAGCAAGCAAATCCATATGTATAAGCAAAATATGTCATGAAAGAATATCGAATTTCGGAACATCATAAAAGAACTATCGTTTTCATTTCTAGACTGCCCTAGTTTGCCGTACGTACGTTGTTAATGGTGAACCATAATATAAATCCTAATTAAGCTTAATTAAGTCTCAACAAAGATAAATTAAAAAAATATATTAGATTTTCATATTCTCTAATATCCGATGTGGGGCAAATGTTACAATTATCTTCGTATGAAAAAATAATATTATGAGACCAAGAGTCATATACGTACTAAAAGTAGTAGCTAGAATGCTTGTAACTTGTAAGAAATATTTTCAAGTTTCTATATTTGTGTTGTCCAAAAAAAAACAAACAAGAGAGGTAACTCACCACCCACTAATTGATAACACCCACATACGTACGTACGTACGTACGGTATAAAGCATTTGTGTGTGTGTGTGAGAACCAATGTTCAAGAGATTTCTTTGATTAAACTCTTCATGTGTTAAAACTTCGGATTCTTACCAAACTACCAAATTTCATTTTGTGTTTCAACTTTCCGAGTTTCTAAGTCAATTGGAGTCGAGATCACTTGCACTATCAAAGAATTTTCCGGATCGAGATATCTTCTAAAACAATGGAATGCGACTATTTGACCCTTATCCTCAAAATTTCTAAACGTTTCGCAAACCACGTATAAATTCAAAATCATTTGATAATGAGTGGAAAGACTCGTGATGTTCCGTATAAACTTGTGTTGAAATCCCCATATTTTTCATGTGGGATAATTTTAGCACTATAAAAATTGGTTTAATGTCTCGTTTAATTCTATTATATGAATGGCTCGAGATACATGTTTCCGTGAAAGATGTGATTGCATTTGGTTTTAAGAACAATCTCATCTTCTTGAGGATACCCTTTTTCACATATAGTACACGTTTGCGAACTTTCAGAATAACGATTTATGATCTTTGTCGCTGGTGGAGCAATCGGCACGAGCCTAGCTACTACATCTGCATCTTCAGGATCCAAAATTGAGTCTCTAGTTTTCAATGTGCTAATAAAAGAACGTACCAATCTTCTCATTTCAATCTCGGGAGCATGGTCTTAATCAAAATATCTAGTGTAAAAGTGAATACGAACACGGGACAACCTGGTGGTACCATGTCGAGAAATTATAAACTTTCTACGAATGATTTTGATAAGCCAGCTCTCGAACGTTTTTTTCGACCAGTGTATCGCGTTAACTGAAACCGGTGACTGATGCTCCAATCATCTCCACTAGTGGCTAACATAACTCCGACATCAGACTCATAAGACACATCAACCTTGTAAAGTCTTAGTCTAGCTAGACGGTTTTTCATTGTTAACATGTCCATATTGTTTTTTCTTGTTCCTATATATTGTCTAATTCAATATATATACACTTGTGCATTTTTATAGCCAAAACACATTTTCTAACTTACAAAAAATACTAATAATTAATGGGGAAATTAGGTGTAGTGTCATTTTTAGAAAGTTAATTAAGTAAATAAAAGTGATATTCTGTTCATAGGTATAATTACTTTTGGGCCCCCAATCTAAGAAAATGTGTTTTGCTTGCAAATTTTTTTGTTTATGGGTTGCTGGAATTTTCTGACACAAGACCTCTCTCATGTCAAGTCACTTTCTGACACAAGACCTCTCTTTTCTCTCTCCTATAAATAGTCACCTATAAATAAATAATAGTTTGTTTATAAATACTCACCTATTTATTATAGTTACAAATATATCATATGAAATATTTCTAAAATAGTCATCTATTTATTATAGTTACAAATATATCATATGAACTAGTCACCTAAATAGTCACCTATAATTCCACACCGTTTTCCTTTTGTTTTAACATTCACATGAAATTTCCCTTTGTGAAACTTGTGGTTTATAAATAGTCACCTATAAATAAATAATAGTTTGTTTATAAATACTCAACTATTTATTATAGTTACAAATATATCATATGAAATATTTCTAAAATAGCCATCTATTTATTATAGTTACAAATATATCATGTGAACTAGTCTATCATAAATAAATTTCCGTTCAAAATTGTGGTTTATAAATAGTAACCTATAAATAAATAATAGTTTGTTTATAAATACTCACCTATTTATTATAATTACAAATATATCATATGGAATATTTCTAAAATAGTCATTTATTTATTATAGTTACAAATATATCATTTGAAATATTTCTAAAATAGTCATCTATTTCAACCGTATAGGGTAAAGGGTTTAGGGTATATTGTATATGGTATAGGGTTTAGGGTTTAGGGTTTAGGGTTTAGGTTTTAGGTTTTAGGGTTTAGAGTTTAGGGTTTAGGTTTTTGGTTTTGGGTTTACCTTTTAAAAATAATAATCACCTATTTAGTTCAAAATTGTGGTTTATAAATAGTCACCTATAAATAAATAATAGTTTGTTTATAAATAATCACCTATTTATTATAGTTAGAAATATATCATATGGAATATTTCTAAAATCGTCATCAATCACCATCAATTTTTAAAATCCTGGTTTTTAAATAATCACATAAACGTTAAATAGTTGGTTTATAAATAGTCACCAATATTGTTCTAAATAGTCGTTTATCATACTGCTTATGCTAAGTTTATTGGGAATAATTTATCAAGTTAATTATTCATCAAGTTAATAGATAATTAATTAGTCACCTATAAATAGTCACCTATAAATAAATAATAGTTTGTTTATAAATAATCACCTATTTATTATAGTTAGAAATATATCATATGGAATATTTCTAAAATCGTCATCAATCACCATCAATTTTTAAAATCTGGTTTTTAAATAGTCACATAAACGTTAAATAGTTGGTTTATAAATAGTCACCTATATTGTTCTAAATAGTCGTTTATCATACTGCTTATGCTAAGTTTATTGGGAATAATTTATCAAGTTAATTATTCATCAAGTTAATTATTCATCAAGTTAATTATTCATCAAGTTAATTATTGGGTTTAGGTTTTAGGGTTTAGAGTTTAGGGTTTAGGTTTTTGGTTTTGGGTTTACCTTTTAAAAATAATAATCACCTATTTAGTTCAAAATTGTGGTTTATAAATAGTCACCTATAAATAAATAATAGTTTGTTTATAAATAATCACCTATTTATTATAGTTAGAAATATATCATATGGAATATTTCTAAAATCGTCATCAATCACCATCAATTTTTAAAATCTGGTTTTTAAATAGTCACATAAACATTAAATAGTTGGTTTATAAATAGTCACATATATTGTTCTAAATAGTCGTTTATCAAACTGCTTATGCTAAGTTTATTGAGAATAATTTATCAAGTTAATAATTTATCAAGTTAATAGATAAATATTATCAATTTATCAAATAACCAATATCTACTAGCTGTATTTTTCAGATTTTTGAATCTTTTGAGTGACAAGATAGATTGAGGGTAGTTTGGTATTAAAAAAAAAATATACTCTCTCTCTTACTATTTTAGCTAATTAATCTACTACTTTGTCATTCCACCTAATTTATACCTCAATAGATAATATTCACCTAAATCGTCCATAATTAATCAGATTCTTTAACAAATTTGATTTTTTTGTATTAATTGTGATACATAGATCTTAGAGTTTACAAAAATATAACACATGTCTTGAAAATGGTATAAGTTTTGTTATCCACCAACTATTTTTAGAGCTTATATTTAGTAGATATCTTAATGATATACACTCAATTATAACCAGTTTTAGCTATTCATATTAGATATTAGTACTATATTCTGATTTTTATTATTTATACATTATTTAAAAGTTTCTTTAAATTAATGTAATATGTTATTCTAAATCTTGTCTTCTCTTATCAAAATTAATGATAAACAAAATAAATCTTGTGACAAAAAAAACAAAAAAAATCTTGTGACAAAAATAAAACAAAATAAATCAAACCAAATGTTAGACCGATACTATATTGTTAAAATTTTGGAATATGGCATATAGCAAAGTTGCAAACTGTTGGATCCATGTGTCAACAAGATAATTATACACATGATTTTTTTATAAGTAATCTTTTGTTGCTAGTTAGACTTAGATCTAACAATTCGACAAAAAAATTAAAATATTTTTTGCAAGTACTATTTTCCTAAAAACATACTCCACTTTTTGAATGTTATTAAATAAAATAAATTAAATTAGCAATTGCAACCGTAACTCCGTAATATAGACTTCGAACTGATCTACTTTGTTTTCGTTGAAATAAAAATCTTAAGTATATCTCAAATCATTTGTGACAACAAACAAGGTAATGTTTAAAACGTGTAATTTTGTAAATTTTGTAAATTTTGTAAATTAATTTGGACAACAAACACGCGGTAATGTTTGTTGTTAAAAAGAACAAGATAATAATATCATCTTTTATTTACTGTGTGAAAATAGACATGGTGAAGTGTTTAATTGTTAATACAATTTGGGAGAATTACAAAACTACACCATTTGAATTACATTTCACAAAACTACATTTTTCAAAATTACTTCACAAAACTACATTTAAACACTCAAAATGAAATTTAAATAAACCCTACCCATATAATCTTACCCCCTTAATACTATATCATAAACACTAATTAGCGAATCCAAACGAAAAGATTTTAATTTTGGTAATTTTAAAAGGTAAATCAAGCTTTTAAAATTTTGAAAAGAAAAAATATAAATATGTGAAAAATTGAATTAAGTAAAATTATGTAAAGAAAGAGACGAAAGAATGTAGTTTTGTGAATTCCTCGTACAATTTTCTCCTCAAAACATGAATAATTGTTACACTAGAAGACAAATATTTATGTCTTTGAATTATTCTTAAGTCTTAACAAAAGGTAACTTAGTCAAATACAAGTGATTACGTAAATGAAATTAAAACTTCACAAGTCTTCCTTTCTTTAAGCACAATCGTAGTTAACAACTTAATATCTTACATATCTATACTATAAAAGTAGAAGAACTTTCTCCCGGTGAGTGACATGTGGCACTTTTCGACTGGTGGATTCAAAAAAAAAATTAAGAATCCAAACTATCACAGACAAGATTCGAACCCGGGTTAGAGACTTCAGTAATAGAGAACTTAAGCAAATATACTATTTCATTTTTCTTTAACTTATTCTTAAACATATACTCTTATTACTTAAAGAGTGTCAATTGCACCCCTACTTAACCTGTAGAGTTGATCCTTAACTATTAATAATATATTTTTATACTATACACAAACAATAAACATTTTAAATTAAATAATTATGAATAAATGTACCATTCAAGAAAATCATCTGCAAATATGATTAGTTTGATCAACTCACAAAGTTTGGAGAATGAATATGTTTAACATTGGGGTATTTTCAACTAGCTTGGGAAGCTAAGTCAATATTCAATTAAAAAACAATAATAAAATAATAATAATAATAATATTCTCATTCATGATAGGAGTCAACTTATCATATTACAATAAACAAAAACAACTACATCTTAAAGAAATTAGAGAAAATAAGGATGTAAAAAATTATATAAACCATCAAGAGAATTGAGCTATTGATCAATGACTACTCATATAGAAATATGTAAAAATGAAATGAAGTCATAATAGTATAAACAAAGAATAAGTAATGAAGATGAACTACCTTTTCGAAAAATTCTTTGTTAACCGCAACCTCACTTTACCTTCGAGGTTTTGTCACTTTATCATCTTAACCGAATAGCAAAAAAAGTAAAACAAAATACTAAATCGGCGTTTAAACATTAAGAACATTATATATGTGAAGAATTGATTTTTCACAAAAAAATATAAAATAAGTTTAGTAAAACAAAAATAAATATGTGAAGAATTGATTTTTCACAAAAAATAATAGAAAATAAGTTTATTTAGCACTTTACAAATCCATAAAAAACATTTGAAAGTTTAAAAATTATATAGAAATATATTTTCCATATTAAGAAAAAATGAAATTCATTCGCAGCAGCACATACCTTCTCACTACAAGAAAAAACGGATATAGTCACGATATAGCCACAAAATAATTGGACCTCCACTTAACAACATCTTTCTTAAAGTGTTTGCAGTTCAAAGTTAACATTTTGTACATACGAAGCACAACTATAATTTTTATTTGGCAAACGAATCAAAACAGTTAGATAAGACATTCGGAATGGAAAATCGTTAGGTTATGTGTAACATACTTTAACGAACTTAACAAGTTTAATAAGAGTTTTTCGATTCATTTTTAATGTAAAACACATTACTAAAAATATCTCAAAAGCTAAAATATCATATATTTGCTATAAGAAGAAAAGAAAGATTGCTAAATTTTTTAACTGAAGTAGAAAATGAATTTTTAAAATGACATAAATTATATTACTTGCTAAAACTTTATCTAAGTTCAATTAGATTAACATCATAAATTTCTCAAACCCATGTAAGTACTTATATTTTATTTACAAATTTCTTTAGCAAACAAAACTTTTCAAATATTAATTTAACAAAGTGAAAAAAAATAATTTAAAATAATTTTAATTTACAATTAATATAAATACTCAATAAAATTATAACAATACTCCTTTTGTTCCACATTAAATTGTGTTTTAAAGATTTTCAGAAAAATTAAGGAAAATTGTCAAAATGACTTTAATGACATTAATTTATATTATTTTTATTCTTTTTAATGAAATGTATAATATAGAAAATCTGTTGTAAAAAACTTAAAGCACATTTAAAGAGAACCAAACAAATATTCTAAAACAACATTTAATAATGAACATAAGGAGTATAATTTAATATTTAAAAAATCCAGTACAGTTGAATTTTTTTTTCCTGTGTGCCTTATAATGTGTTATAGTACAATATATTACGCGGACGTAGACTTTTCTCGAAAATTGCATTGAAAAACAAAATGATAATTACACCCGCGCGTAGCGCGGATCCTCCCCTAGTTTATTTAATTAAGAAATAAATATTCCAATTTTCATTTTCTTTCTTAGATAATTTATACAATAAAAGAAGAAGAACTATATCTGTATGAAAAACACTTGACAATAAAAAATTAAATACATAATTAAAATTAAAAATTTGATAAAATTTATTTAATACTAATAAAAATCAAATAAGAAATCATTAATAGGCTCAGTTTTATTTTTAATTATGTATTGTGGTAAAAATAAATTATAAATAGTAAAGAAATTAAAAGAATACACAACAATCTTTACTTCTCTTTAATTTATTTTTTTGTAAAATTAGATTTCATCACATATTGATATTCTAATCGTTTTATAATAATAAACTAAAATATCTTTTCAAAAGTTACAAATGAACAATTTTATTTTAATTAATTTAGTTATATTCAATGTCAAACCAAATACGTATTACAATAATAAAATATATTACAAAATCGATCATAATATCATAAACAGATAATATTTGAAATCCTAACATTAAAATAAATATAAATGTAGATTTTATCCTAGTTTAGTAATCCTAACAGTAAAATCTACATATTTGCTTTGGTCTCTCTCTCACTCTTTATGCATCCTTCTTTGCAGTGAAAAAAAAAACGAAAAACTTAGCCTTATGTCACGGCCGCCGCCGCCGTCGGCAACCGCCGATCTCCGCCGCGAAATCGATCCAAGGATCTGGCGAGCTTGCGCAGGCGCTTCTGTTAAGATCCCGATTCTTCAATCTAGGGTTTATTACTTCCCTCCTGGCCATTTCGAACACTGTTGCGATTCGACGGCGAAAATCTCCTCTTCTTCTACTTCTTCTTCTTCTGCGATTCTCTGCACCGTCTCCTCCGTAGAGTTACTCGCCGATCCGATCACCGACGAGGTTTTCGCACACCTCTCACTAACACCAATTCCCCACGGCGAGTCTACGCCGGCGCCTCCGCTTTTTAATCTCTCTAAATACGATATCGACAAAGAAGAGAACAAGGTGGTCGCATTCGCTAAGATCCTTACGCCTTCAGATGCTAACAACGGAGGCGGATTCTCCGTCCCGCGCTACTGCGCGGATTCAGTATTGCCTCCTCTCGATTTTCAGGCGAATATTCCTGTTCAGAATCTGACCATCACCGATATCCACGGCGTCCGTTGGGATTTTCGCCATATCTATCGCGGAACGCCGCGACGGCACTTGCTAACCACCGGGTGGAGCAAGTTCGTCAACGGAAAGAAGCTAATCGCCGGAGATTCCGCCGTGTTCATGAAGAAATCGGTAAACGAACTCTTTATCGGTGTAAGGAGAGCTCCTGTCTCCACCAACAACAACGAAACAAGCTTTTACGGTGAAGCCCACGACGAGTTCTCAAGCTATAACCAAAGCAGTGATGAAGCTAATGGAGAAGAAGAAGCAAACGTGAAGACGGGTTTTCGAAGAAGCGGTAAAGGCAAACTAACGGCTAAAGCCGTCTCTGAAGCTATGTATAAAGCAGCAAATGGTATGCCTTTCGAGGTTGTTTACTATCCAACGGCAAGATGGTCGGAGTTTGTGGTGAGAGCAGAAGAAGTTGAGTCATCAATGGCTATAGCTTGGAGTCCTGGAACTAGTGTTAAGATGGCTATGGAGACCGATGACTCTTCGCGTATTACTTGGTTTCAGGGCACTGTCTCTTCTACAGTTCAAGAAACTGGCCCGTGGCGTGGGATTCCATGGAAACACCTTCAGGTAATGATAATGGTCTATTGCTTTATAACTTCCCTATGATGTTTTAGCTGATGGGACAGTTTTAGAATCGACCATGTATATCTATAGAAACTGTTAAGTGTGTCGATAAGGGTTTAAAGAATGTGAGGTTTTTTAGCTGTGTTTAGTTTTAGATAGCTGGGTTTAGAGGGTTTATATGATTAGCTTTAGCTGCTTGAGATTCATTTTCCACAAAGATAACTTGGAAGATAAATAGGAAGGTCTTGGTCTTAGCTTACCAGTGCATATATTCCTTAAACATTGTATTTTGTTAAACTATCTCATGCCAACAAAGGTAATCTTTTTAAGAAAAAACAGTTGTTTTAGACACTTACATTATACTTCCTGTGATTATTTCTTTGCTTTGAACTTGTGCAGATCACATGGGATGAACCTGAAGTTCTACTCAACATGAAGAGAGTCAATCCTTGGCAAGTTGAAGTTGTTTCAAACACGGCTCAGTTTCACGCCGCTTTCCCTCCAACAAAGGCGTTGAAGTTTACACATAGCAATGTGTTCTTTAACGGAGGAGAAGGAGAATCTCTCTATCCTAGAAGAGGACCGTCTAGTGCAGCACCAGGCGTGGATCCACCACGTCCCTACACGTTCTCGTATACAACATTTCCTGCTGGCATGCAGGGAGCCAGGCAATATGGTTTTAGTTCTTACAATCCGACCGGAGGATTCAATGGAGTAAACCCTCTCGACAACTTGTTCGATCCGCTTCCGAAATTGGAGAAATTCTCGACTGATATGATCTTCGGAAGCCCATCGTGGGACGACTTGTCGCCTAATAGCAACACGACTAATATCTCCTCTGGAAACAGAGTCCCAAACTCATCAAAAGCTAACTCGTTTAAGCTCTTTGGCAAGATCATTAACGTACACGAGGAGCATGCAGAGAGCGGTCTTGATGAGTCTGGCTTGGATGAAGAAGAGAATGGTAGCAAAGAGTCTAGTGACTATGAACCTCTGATTCAGACAGGATTGTCCTTGAACCATGGTGGTCTTCAAGGCAAGAGTCGTCAGCGACGCAGGTTATAGCTGCAAAAGGTATATTTGGTTTTTAACACAAGTATATTAATCACACACATTGTGTTTCTTTATGATTTGTTTTTGGTTTGTTGTTGACAGGTTAAGTGGAGCAAGGGCTTGATCATGTCCTAAGTAGTTATGTAGTAACAGTACTTATAAGTATCTCTGCATTGACTTTTTCTGGTTTTTATCTTTGCCACGTGACAATGTGTTTTTTTTTTTCATTTTGATGAACATATTGCTCTCTCTCTCTCTCTCTCCTCCTCCTAATCGCTTACTAGTATTGTTGTTAATCCTCACAATATTAAACCAGAAGGTGTTACAGTCTTGGTTCTAATTAAACCACCACTTTCAAATCAAATTGTTAATCATAACAACAATTTGATTAGTACTAAAGGGTGTTTATACATGATTGTTTACATGTTAAACGGAACCAATATCTCATTAACTCTAGCCGTGGTGGTCTGAGACGGCGGGTTATAATCGGCCACCAAATACTCCGGCGACTTTCCTTTGCTTTTCTCAATGGCTGCAATCCATTCAGTACCCTGAAGACTAGCCATCAAAGCTTCAGCTTCGACTTTGGTCGCATTATCTGTGGCGTAGCCACCGATTTGCCTCACGGCTACGTAGGTTTGTTTCCACGGCTGCACGTGGAGGTTATCGGCTAGAGGCGGGTTCTGTTGGTTCGTCTTTGGGAGGTAGAACATGACGGTGTATTCTGATTTTCCCGGTGTTGCCTTTGTGATCACCGGTGATGTCATATTCATCTTTGTCTTGCTTTTGTTATCTCCTTTAATATAACTAAACAATCTGCATAAAAAAAACACCGATATTAGTTTCGATTTTTCGGATATCTAATAAGGTAAATAAAAATAGTTATTATACCTTTGGAAACCGGTTTTCGTGGCTTGAGTCATGGACGTGGCCGGGATAAGACCAGTGGACATATAGACCGCGGCATCGTACATTCGGATCTCGTAGCCGTAACCGGCTTCAGCCACTTTGAATGTGGGACACTCGTAGCGGTCACAAGTTCGTGGACGTATGCCCATAGAAGGGTCCCATGGTGAAGGAGCCTGAGCAAATACAACCACCACGACTAGGCTTAGGCATAAGGACAGCTTCAAGATGGTTAAACCGGTTTCCATTATTTTTGAAATAGTTTGGTTTTGTTTAGATATGATTTCGATTATGTTTTGTGTTGTGGTGTATTTATGGATGTTTTTATTTTTAGGTAAGGGAAGTGATAATAATAGAAATACAAAGTTATTAATATCTTTTGATTTTTAGATAACGACCGTACATATAAAGGCTATAATTGGAGTAAGATCGCCGCCAGACAATTATGAAACGCTTCTTTGGCAAACTAGTCAAGATTAGTGTTTAATTCTTGTTTTGGATTAAAAGATTTAGTGGTATTTCTGAGAACAGATTATAGTATAGTAGTAGTATTTTTGAAAATTGTGCAAAACTGCAAATATCTTATTGGGCCGGTTTTGTCGTTAGGCTAGATTTGTATAATGACTGTAGGGCCCAAAACATGACGTGTATTTTCGAAAGAGTAGACCTTCTTTTTGATTCAGAGGGTTTAGAGGGTCGCTTAAAATAAATATCTCGACGTGGTTTTCTCCAGTACGACGAAGAGAGAAAATCGATATATATAAATATATATAGAGAGAGAGATAGATAGAGAGAGAGAGATAGAGAGAGAGAGATTGATTTTGGAAGAATGGCGATAAGGAAGCTTCTCCTTCTATTGAAACCGATTGATTCGTACCCTTTCCTTCAGACAGAAGCTGCATCGCTTGCCAAAAACCCTCAGGTAAGTTATGCATTGAAGGTGTTCGACAAAACTCCTAAGTGAAATAAAAACCGAAACTTTGTAAGAAAATCGTTTTGATTTGTTACCTTCGTATATGTTAAGATTACAAAGCTTTATGCTTTATGCTTTCTTCTTGTTTGAATTAGCAAATTAAAACCTCTCTATGGTGCGATATGTGAATCACAATGATAAATTGTGAAGGAGACTTGAATATGTTAAGAGAGTTCAATGTGTTAATTACTGTGGCACATTCTTGTTTTTGGTTAAACAGGTTCTTAAGTATCTAGAGAGTAGGTGTAAAGTACATAGGAATGCTATAAAGTTATGTCAAGAGATACTAAGTAAGAAGCCAATTCAATGGAGACCCGTTTCGCGTAACGACTTCTCTCATCATCCTGTTAATGATTTGGATATGGTCATCACTGTTGGTGGAGATGGTACACTCTTGCACGCTAGCCATTTCATCGACGATTCTGTTCCTGTTCTTGGAGTCAATTCTGATCCAACACAAGCTCACGAGGTATCCAATCATATGATTTCGAATTAGATTTTTGGTGGAGAATGTGAAGAGAAGATTAAAGTTTGGTTGTAAGTGTAGGTGGAAGAGCATAGCGATAAGTTTGATGCTAGTAGAAGTACTGGTCATCTTTGTGCTGCAACTGTCGAGAATTTTGAACAGGTAACATTGTGTGAGGAATCGTAATGGACTTGTTCGATCTTTAGAACATTCGATCTCTAGGCATGTTTTGGTTTGAACATTCAATTCATTTGTTCATCACAGGTACTAGATGATGTTTTGTTAGGAAGAGTAGTTCCTTCGGAAGTATCGAGGATATCGATGAAGTTAAATTCAGAGCCTCTTCTATCACACGCACTTAATGACATTTTGATCGCACACCCTTGCCCTGCAGCTGTTTCAAGGTTCTCCTTCAAGTAAGTGTTTCTTAGAGTAAAAAAAGTATACATTTTCATAAAGATGATTAATTTGCGTAGACATGATCCCTCCTGGTTCACCTAGATAGTGTTATTTAATGCAAAACCACTATCTTTCTTTCGATTAGAACACCACTATTACCTAACACTATGAACCAATGTTCTTTACATTGTGTGTAGGATCAAGAACAGAGATGGTCAGACAAGTTCAAAGACAGTGAACTGTCGTTCGAGCGGTCTAAGAGTCTGCACAGCTGTTGGTTCAACTGCAGCAATGCGATCAGCAGGTGGGTTCGTGATGCCAATGCTGTCTCGTGATCTACAGTTCATGGTTAGAGAGCCGATTTCTCCCGGTGCAGCCGCCACTCAAATGCATTCTGCCTTTAAACAGGACCAAACCATGGATGTTAACTGGTATTCAGACCACGGAACCATCTATATCGACGGTTGTCATGTTCAATACAATGTCCAGCTCGGAGATACAATCGAGATATCTTCCGATGCACCTGTCTTAAAAGTCTTCTTGCCTCATGGCTATACTCAGAGCAGGTCATCAAGGTCATAGATTTTTGGATATATAGTTAAGAGAGTTAGTACATTGAGATATACTTTGAAATCCCACTTGTGTATAGATATGGTAAAGATTCTTTGGTATTGAAAGATTCTTTGGTATTGAAAGATTCTTTTGATTCTTGAATCTTTTGGTCTGTTCCACAGATTCAGTCTCCATCAACAGCTTCTGGTCTAAACTGGCCTACACATTTTAACCACCACCACTCAGTGTTTGTTCCAGACATATCTTATACCGGTTCATACCTGAACCAGAGGGCCGAGAAACAGCGGCGAAGAAGACCGATGTAACAGCTGCAACTAGCTTTTGTCTGATATAATAGACACAAGCTCTAGTTAAAATGGTGTTACTTGTTAGTTTAGTCTGTGACTGAATTGTTCTTTTTGTTATCTAAAAAAGGGGGTCGTTTGATAAATAATTATTTATTTGGTTTATTTCTCTTAATTCTTAACAAAACCGGGTCGTCTTCCCGGTTTACATTTATCTTTTAGTCCTTGAATTTAATATTATCTACTGTTTATGCCGTAATATTTTTCATTGGAGAAACCCAATCTTATCCAATAAATCGAAAGAGCAAAGAAGGCTTTTGCAGAGGAGAGTGAAAAACAAAAATGGCGGTTCTGTGTTCGTCTTCGACGGTTATTATCCCTTCTTCTTCTTCGGTGAAACCTTCCGGATATGAGAGAAGGTCTCCGTTTCTGGGATTCTCTATAGCAGCAGCGATCTCGAAACCGTCGTTACGAATCGGCGTTTACGCGAACGCGAAGAGAGGATTGAAAGTGAAATGCGAAGCTGAGCAAGCAACCACTTCTCTTGTTCCTGCGAATCAGCGATGGATGTTCGAAGAGGAAGAAGCTAATGGCCCTGTAACTATCTCTTTTCTCTATATTCCTCTTTAGTTTAGCATCTATAAGCCTTGAAAATTGATTGCTTAACATTCAATGTCTAACTTCTGATACTGATTTGAAATTTTCATTAGGAAACTTGAATGCTTATTGGTTTGTATATCTATCTCCCTCTTTGTTTAGCTTTAACGCCTTGAAATTCACATCTCAGAAACTTGAATGCTTACTGGCTGGCTAGTATAGAATGTTAAACTTCTGCTACTGATTTGAAATTTTCGTTGAATTTTTGTGAAAGTGTGTAGGAAACTTCTGTGTTTGGTTGGTGAATAGGTTATTATATCAAAGTTTGTGACTTTGGTTATGTAGCTATTTTATTAAGAATTGTATGCTTATGGTTTAACAGGATATTTGGAACACGACATGGTATCCAAAAGCTTCAGACCATGTGAACACGGACAAGCCATGGTTTGTGGTTGATGCTACAGACAAAATTCTCGGTAGATTAGCGTCAACGATTGCTAATCACATCCGTGGGAAGAATCTTGCTTCATACACTCCTAGTGTCGACATGGGAGCCTTTGTTATTGTGGTAATTATGAGCTTCTTTAACCAAATTTTTATACTTTACTTACTTTCTGTTGTGTCTAGATGGAGACTTATGATGTGTTGCTTGTAACCTGTCACTTGCTTTAAAGACTGTGAAGCTCACACTCGTGTGTAACTCATTGGAGTGGTTTTAATTAAAGGTGAATGCAGAGAAAGTTGCGGTATCGGGAAAGAAGAGGAACCAAAAGCTGTACAGGAGACATTCAGGAAGACCTGGCGGTATGACGGTAGAGACATTTGATCAATTGCAACAGAGAATCCCTGAAAGAATCATCGAGCATGCTGTTCGTGGAATGCTTCCTAAAGGACGGGTTAGATTAGACAATCCCTTGCTTTATATCAGTCTCTTATGCTGTCAAGCATTGAATGAACAATCATAAATGGTATAACATCATGGTTTTGTGGCACAGCTTGGGAGAGCTTTATTCAATCACCTTAAAGTGTACAAAGGCCCGGAGCATCCTCACGAGGCGCAGCGGCCGCTTGATCTGCCTATCAGAGACAAGAAGATACAATTGCAAAAGTAGAGGACATGCCATGGAGCTTGTGACCAAGCTCCTCTATTGTTATCGTTATCGCCAAGTGCAGAGAGTTTTTCTCTTGTTGAGTTTATGTAGTTTTCTTCTTCATCTCAAAACCAGAGAAGGTCTCTTACAGATTCTTGCTTCTACCAACACTATGGCTTTAAAGCTTTGTAATTGTTTTCATTAAAGCAAAAGGAGTAAATCAGTAAAAGAGTAAAGTAACAATAAAACAAATACTAAATAGTAAGAAAATAAGGGGTAAAATAATAAATATAAATTAGTTGGCTTTGCGCTCTCACGTGAGTGGCACGAGCTATCGCAGAAACTACACATCGCTTTTCTCTTAAGAGGAACCGCGAAAACACTGGCGGGAAAGCTTAGCCATCGTCGTCGCGAAGAAAAACCTCTCAAATCTGAGAGAAAAAAATCATTAGGAGGAAACGGAGAAGATGAGCAATACCGAAACGCTTAACGTTATCGACGAAATCGAGTCTCTTGTCACCGATCAGCTTCAAGTGGTAATAACCTAATTTTCTCTATTCCTCTCTCGATTTCTAATTAGGGTTCCGATTTCAAAATTGCTCAGAATCGTATTCGAGAGAGGGGTTATTTGTCTGAATCTAAAGCTACTACGTTTAGTTTGTTGTTGTGTTGGGTAATTTTGGATTGTAATGAAAGGATTCGTTTAAACCCTTTGGGTTTTTTCAGGTTTCTTATAAATGGCTGAGTCGAAATTTCTCGATTACATCAGAAACTGCCAAGAGGTACATTGTGAGTTTCTGTAGAGTTTAGCTACTTAACGACTGTTCTGTCTCAAAAAGTTTGGGTTGTTTGCTATTAGGTTGCTTAAGGATTTCGTTGAGAAACACCAAAAGGGTTTGGAAGTTGTGTATATTGTGTCTGGGTGGCTAAAGAACAAGCCTTCCGATTATCACACGAGGCTTGTCTCTAGTTCCAAACTTTCAGGTACTATCTTAATTGCTTAAGGATCTTTTTTCTTGTATCTTGAGGAAATGGTGTGTGTTATGTGAAAGACATGTTATCGGTTTGACACTCTATAGTCATTACTCCTATGCAGAAGTGGAGAAAGAGTTCAATGGAACATGTTCAGTTCACATCTACAGTATTCAAGCTAGTATTCCTATGGATCCAGCAGCGATATGGAACACTGAGTTTGTACAAGCAGAAGAACTCTTTAGGCAGCCTTCTGCTCTCAATAATTGCTTGAGAGACAACAGGTAGAACTATTTGCATGAAACCTTACAATACTGTTGACTCAGCCTTGCCATTCTAACTAGTGATGCATATGTATTTGTTCCAGGTTCTGCGGTATCTCCAATTCTTTTGTAAAGCGTAATATAGAGGGAGACATTGCAAATGTTACAGTCCCTCGAACTGATAGTGTGAGAACTACAGTACAATCTAAAAGTAGTTTAAATATTCAAGAGGGTACATCGTCTTCAAAACAGGGAAAGATATTTGAGCAATCAATCCCTAAGGTTGGACTTCAGGCTAAAAGTGAAACTCTTACTGCTCAAAATCAGTCTGTGAAATCCTCCAATGATAAGGAAAAACACCTTCCTGTGCCCGCTAATAAAAAGAACGGACAGAGCGAAAAAAGCACGACTGGAACTAAGGGTTCGTTGAAGAATATGTGGGGCCGTGCGCCTGTGAAAACAGAAGACGATTCTGCAACACTAGAAGTCAAAAATATTGATCATTCAGGTTTGTTTTCTAATCCATCCACTCTCAGTGTCTGCTTTTAGTTAGTTTTGTTACTATATGAAATGTTATGTAATTGGTGCAGAAGCTCAGAAACTTTCTCATGATGCTGAGAATAAGGGAGACAGCGATGATGAGACCCGAGATGTGAATTTCAGGAGAGCTTCTAGAAGCGATAACAGAAAAAGGAAGGTGATATTTGATCTTTCAGATGAAGAGTTCGAAGATGTTATCAGTTTAGCATCTCCTCCTATTAGTCCAAAGATTAAGTCGCATTCAGATAAGGAACAAACTAAAGATTCAGGTCCTGAGAAGCCCGAGGTACATGTATCCAGAGAAATAAAAACTGATGAACCAGAAGTCAGCAAAGAAGACAGGCAAAAACCTGCCTCTGTTGATACATCTAGTGTCAGAAAAATTGAAAAATCTATGGCTTCGTCAATGGCTATTGATTCTAAAGCTGAAGTGAATCCGTCAAAGGGAAGAAGTATTAATGTGCCTAGCTCACCGAAAAGGAAGAAGGTGGTGAAGTCGCGAATTGATGATCGTGGAAGAGAAGGTACACTCTTACACCCTTAAACATTCAAATAGTAACTAAGATAAGTATACTTAACCATTGCTTTAGCCAAGAGTAGTAGTAGCTTTGAATGTCAATGTCTCTTACTTATACAATTATCTTTTGACTGCATATAGTAACTGAGGTAGTCTGGGAGGAAACAGAAACAAACACGAAGAAGAAAGAGGAAATTAATACAAGTAAGAAGTTAAATGATGGCAAAGGCGCAAATGCTGTTAACAGGTATGTACATTGTACAATAGAGATGATTAAAGCCAGTGTGTAATAAAGAGCAATTTAACCTTTGGAAACAATCTTAAAGGATCCGAGTTACTTATTTCAGGGCGGTTGCACAGAAGAAGAGCCCTGCCATGGGAAATGCTGCGGCAGCTACAAACGCAGGCGGAAAAGCGGGTAGCAAGAAAGGCGGAAACGCCAAAGATCCAAAGCAAGGGAACATAATGTCCTTCTTCAAGAGAGTTTAAAAGGCTTTATGTGGCTAATGCTTGATTAAGGATATCCAAAATCAGAACTTTGGTTTCATATCATTATATGTTTTGATTATTGATGACAATTCTTATTATTATTTTAGTGTAAAAGACTGTTATTTGTGGGTGCTGTCTGTAACACTGATGATCTGTGAAAGTGACAGAAACAGTTTCTCAACGACCAGTTTGAACAGAGAGAGAAGGTTCTGTAATAAGAGACAACGTGGGGTGGCCACGTGAGATGGGCCCTACAGGGTCACGCCATCACGTGATCAAAAAAGGAAACGCCCCAAAGGTCAGCTAAAACGGCCTCGTGGCATTGTCGTAAAAATAGTATCGTCGCTAGTTTTTGGCGCGTGGTAAATCAAGCGTTGCGGCAAATTTGTAAATTAAGGTGTTCTTGAGGGTAAAGTTATTATATGTTCCCACGTGCTAGCTCCGGATTACACGCGTGACTTGATGTAGTGGCAATTTCGTAAATAAAGGGTCAAATCTCGGGTATATTTGGTATTAACGGATAAAGCGATTTGTTTTTCTTTTCAAGTAACAACAATAGAGCTCTCATGATTAAGCTTATAGAAGCTCCTTTCATCTTCTTCTTCTTCCTCCTCTGATCATCGGAAAAATTCAACACACTATCGAATCTCCGATCATCTACGTTAAGCTTAAGCAACTATTGTCGAGAGCATTTTACTTGTTCCAGATCTCTCGAATCGAAGTTGAAAGCCAAAATCGGAGATCGGAAAGTGTTTGATTCGATTCGAGATCTGAGAAATTGAGGAGGAAAAGGGAGAGTGATGACGTCGGGGACGAGGATGCCGACGTGGAGGGAGAGAGAGAACAACATGAGGAGAGAGAGACGGCGGAGAGCGATCGCGGCGAAGATATTCACGGGACTGAGAATGTACGGAAGATACGAGCTTCCTAAGCATTGCGATAACAACGAAGTTCTTAAAGCTCTCTGCAACGAAGCTGGCTGGGTCGTTGAGCCTGACGGCACCACTTATCGCAAGGTTCTCTCTAGATTCTCTCTAGATTCTCTCTGGATCTTTACTTACTTTTTTTTTTTTTGAATTTTGTTTACAATATTATTTGATTTTTTTTGGGTAAGTAGTAGTAGTAGTAGTAGCTTCTTTGATCCTGATCTGTCGTTGAATTGCTAACGTGTTCATTATATGCGTAGGTTAGCGTTTAGATGAGCTTTTTTAGTCAAATGTTTTTGATTCTTTCTGTGTAACTTGCCTAGATCTCAAGAAAGCTAATTTAAATATGTCATTGCACAGAGTTCAAAATTTACTGTTTTGATCTGTAGATAGTGGCATATGTGCACTTTTGCTTTTGTGTTTTCAAGTCTACACTCAACATTTCGATAACTGTGTCCAATGATAATCTGTCTGGTCAGGAATCCTTGACCCGATCCATTGAAGAAAGCAGAGAAATTGTTTGTTTCTCAGGGAAAAAAATAACATAAACTAGTTCTAAAGCCTTAAAGATACTAACACTTTCTACATAAGTAGTTTCTTGATAATTCAGGTAGACTTCTTTAGTTAAGTTTCTCTGTTTCTGATAAGTTATGTTTTGATCTGTTTTTTTTTACAGGGATGTAGACCTGTAGAGCGTATGGAGATAGGTCGCGGTTCAGCAACAGCGAGCCCGTGCTCTTCTTATCAGCCAAGCCCATGTGCTTCTCACATTCATAGTCCAGCTTCCTCCAACTTCATGAGCCCATCTTCTTCTTCTTCTTACGCTAACCTCACCTCCGCGGATGGACAATCGCTTATCCCGTGGCTGAAACACCTCTCGACAACATCATCTTCGTCAGCTTCTTCGTCTTCACGGCTCCCTAATTACCTCTACATCCCTGGTGGCTCCATAAGCGCTCCTGTAACTCCTCCTTTAAGCTCTCCAACAGCTCGTACACCGAGGATGAACACGGACTGGCAACAAACCAACAACAACAACTCCTCCTTCTTTGTCTCTTCGACACCGCCAAGTCCCACGCAGCAGATCATCCCTGACTCTGAATGGTTCTCAGCTATTAAGCTCGCGCAAAGCGTTCCAGCCTCTCCAACGTTTAGCCTCGTTTCGCAAAACCCATTTGGATTCAAAGAAGAAGCATCTGCTGGTGGAGGTGGGTCAAGGATGTGGACACCGGGTCAAAGCGGGACTTGCTCGCCTGCTTTACCTCCTGGTGCTGACCAGACATCAGATGTGCCAATGTCTGAAGCAGTGGCTGCTGTTTCTCCTCCAGAGTTTGCGTTTGGGAGTAGTAACGCGAACGGGTTAGTGAAAGCATGGGAAGGAGAGAGGATACACGAGGAGAGTGGTTCGGATGATCTTGAACTCACTCTTGGAAACTCAAGAACCAGGTAAATTTACAAATCACCTGTACAATAATTATTAAAAAAAAAAAAAACTTATGAAACAAAACCAAAAACATTCTCAATATGTTGATTCAATTTATTTTCCCCATGTAAGAAGAGGTTAAATATTCGTTTATACCTTTTGTGATTGTATCCTTATGTCATGAATTGTATTGTATCCTTATGTCACTGTCTTTTTTCTTTTGTATTTATATTTACTTGCAAGAATCTGGATAAACAGATTTGTTATAGTACTTAAAACGAATTTTTGTCATTTTAGACTTTCAAATTCTGTTTTAACTAAATTCTATGTAAACTAGCTTTTAACCCCAAAAAAACTATGTAAATTAGCTACTCATAGCTATAGTAATGAGCCCAAAACACATATATTGACACGTGACTGTATTAATGGTTTAAATGGGCCTAAAAGCAGCCCATATTCTTCACTTATTGGGCCGAGTCAAATAAATTATAACCATAAAGGCCCAAATCATAACAAGAGACGAAACTATACACACTCTCCCGCCGTAGCTCCTCCTTTAATCTCCGCCTCCTCCTTCGCCACCAAAAGCTTCGCCGGAAAACTACCCAAATCGGAAAAAAATCTCGAACACTTTCGCTTTCAAAACATACCAGATTCTACGCGAATTGAGTGTGGCGGCGGAGAGAAAATCAAATAATGAGAGAAGAAGAAATCGAGAAGATCCGTGGAGTCGTTAGAGACTGTGTTAGTAAACATTTATACTCATCGGCTATCTTCTTCGCCGATAAAGCAGCTGCTCTCACCAACGATCCTTCTGATATTTACATGCAAGCTCAAGCTCTTTTCCTTGGTCGCCATTACCGTCGCGCCTTTCACCTTCTTAACGCTTCTAAGATTGTTCTTAGAGATCTTCGGTTTCGTTACTTAGCTGCCAAGTGCCTTGTAATTTCCCCCAATTTTTTAAAATTATTATCTTAGTTTTGGCTTGAATTGGATTTTGTGTGAACAAGGGTTTATTGTTTATGTGTGTGTGTGTGTGTGTTTGTGATTTGATATTAGGGTTTTGGCTTGAATTGGGTTTTGTGTGAAAAAGGGTTTTTAGGGTTTATTGTTTATGTGTGTGTGTGTGTTTCTTAGGAGGAATTGAAGGAGTGGGATCAGTGTCTTTTGATGCTTGGTGATGCTAAAGTTGATGAGAATGGTGATGTGTATGATGCTAAAGATGGTAGCTTGATAAGCTTTGATAAAGATGGAGAGGACAGGGAGATTAATGTAAGCTTCTTTTACCCATTTTTTTCAATTTTAAATTGCAATTTTAGTTGTAGGGAGTATTGCCTACATGAATCTAGAAGGTTGTTTGTGAAATTGTTTGACTTTGCTATGTAAGCACCTGATATATTACAAGTTTTTCTTTTGCAGATATCTTCGGCAATATGCTTTCTACGAGGAAAAGCATATGGAGCCTTGCAAAATCGTTCACAGGCTCGACAATGGTCAGTGTGCTTCTTTCTTTCTTGTTTAATGGATCATTTGTTATCTGCATTTTGATTACTGCAAGAGGGTGATCTTATTGGTCTAGTTCTAGTAGTAAAATGTATCTTCATCTACTATTTAGCTCATGAAATTTGGTTGATATTGAAGGTATAAAGCTGCTATAAAGGCTGATCCTCTGTGCTATGAGGTACTTCTATCGCCCTAGTCATGTGCTGCATATAATATTATTAGAAGTTGCTGAGCTTATGTTGGATCACAAATTGAATTTGATTTCTCTAATCTATTCTTTCGCTTTCAGGCTTTGGAATGCCTTATTGAAAGTCATATGCTTACATCTGAAGAAGGTGAGTTATATTCGAAGCTTTTTTCTTCTTATTTGTTTCATAGTGCAAGGTAACTGAGTCTTTAATTTCCATAAATTTCAGAAGCAGATCTGCTTTCTTCACTGCAGTTTAGCCAAGAAGACGGATGGCTCTCTTCTTTCTATTCATGCTTGGTTAAGAAGGTAAATGATTTCAATAGTCATGGCACTGATATTTGGCATTTCCTTGGAGATTTCCTATTCTACTGATTTCTATCCGAAGCATCTTTTTTTCTTCTTGGTACTTATGAGTTCTTCATGACCAGTATGACAAAGAGAGCTCAGTAGAAGCCAAGTTCAAGAAGCTTGAAAACGAAACCAGTGATAGTGCTTCTGGCTCATCGATAATCAGTACATTGGTTAATAACACTGATCTGCTGGCCTGTAAAGCTGAGTACTACCATCAATGCTGTGAATATCAGAAGTGTTTTGAACTAACCTCTTCGTAAGTTGTATATTACTGCTGATACTAATTTTGAGCAAGATGAAATTTAAATGACTATGTTTTCTAACTTGCAGACTCCTTGAGAAAGATCCTTTTCATCTGAAGTGCACTTTGGTACATCTGGCCGCTGCCATGGAACTTGGTAATTCAAATGAGCTCTATCTAATGGCATGCAATTTGGTTAAAGACTACCCTTCAAAGTGAGTATAAATTTTTCATATGATTAGTTGGTGAAAATGTCATTTAGGATTATATGTGTTAAAATATTTCTATCGCAATCCCAGCTAGGATAGTTAACCTATTTTGTGGCTCAACTTTTCGAGGCCATGAACCAACTTCTTGAGCATGACTAATACTGTTGAGTTTTTAGTTGAAACGTTTTTCACTTTTGGTATTCGGGCATGTGAGCAGGATTCATTGCTTTTATGCTTCGTGGTGTAAATATTCATTCATCATCCATGACCTTGTAGGGCTTTGTCATGGTTTGGAGTGGGTTGTTACTATTATTGTATCAAAAAGTATGCTGAAGCTCGGCGGTACTTTAGGTAATTATTCTGGCTTTATCAACTCTAGTAGGTGCCTGCAATGGGTTATGTCTGACCTTGAGCTCTATTTTTTCTAATGTGGCTTTGCAGCAAAGCTACGAGTATAGATGGTTCATTCTCGCCAGCTTGGATTGGTTTTGGTAACTCCTTTGCCGCCCAAGAGGAGGGTGATCAGGCCATGTCTGCCTATCGCACTGCAGCTAGGCTATTTCCAGGGTAAGCAAGTTACTCTTATTCTTCAACATTAGTCTTGTTGTATCACAAATTGTCTTTTTTATAGGTTGATTCTTGATATTATCTTGTTCCAGGTGTCATTTACCAACTCTGTACATTGGAATGGAGTATATGCGAACTCACAGCTACAAGCTTGCCGACCAGGTAACAAGTAACACTTAATTTAACCTATCTTTTGTGCTAAAAGTGTATTTACTTTGATACATTCTCTTGGTCCAGTTTTTCATGCAAGCAAATACGATATGCCCTTCGGATCCACTTGTTTATAATGAACTCGGAGTTGTTGCATATCATATGAAAGAGTGCGTTCTTTATCATCTCTTTACATCTGCTTATCTCCACAATTTCAAAATGCTATTAGTGACATAGCTACATTACAAAAGGAAGAAGGTAACCACAACATTTTACTACGTTTCAGGTATGGCAAAGCTGTGCGGTGGTTTGAGAAGACGATGGACCATATACCATCTACATTAACTGAAATCTGGGAACCAACTGTTGTCAATCTCGCTCATGCGTATAGAAAGCTAAGGTGTATTTTTGCACACACAAAACAACTACCATGATCTTCCTCTTATGTAGGCAATCTCGTGTTGTGAATGCGATGAAGTTGTTTACTGACTCGCAAATTGTCTTACTAACAACAGGAAGTACCGTGAAGCTATCTCGTATTATGAAAGAGCACTTACACTATCAACTAAAAGCTTAAGCACTTATTCCGGCTTAGCTTACACTTACCATTTGCAGGTATTTGATTCTTCTTTTATTAACACCTTAAAAGCAAAGAATTTGCAATTTTTCAATTTTTCATCTTTCTTTTGTTGCAGGGAAATTTCTCAGCTGCCATCAATTATTACCACAAGGTATACACAACAATACTATACATGAGCAATTTTTTACTTGTATCAAATGATAAACAAATCATTCTCTCTGTTTCTTTTTCTCTTATGTATGCATTCAGGCACTATGGCTGAAACCGGATGATCAGTTTTGTACTGAAATGGTGAACGTGGCTCTCATGGACGAATGTCAGAACGGTGTTGATTCAAAAGTTGAGCTCTGCTAAGTAAACCATTTGCTATACTCTGTTTTATTTTATGTATCATTTAGTAACAGGTAGAATCTCAAGTCAAATACATACACTTTCCTTCTCATTTTTGATTGGCATGAACACATTAGACAATGTAGCAAAACAAACGGAGATAAACTTGTTGTATGATTTTCAGACAGTAACAGTAAGTGGTTCTCTATCATTACCTAAAGTGTCTAAAAGAAGCTGTGAAAGAATCTTAATCTTCTTTAGGACTTGATACTACATCAACAAGATACTGATTCAGCTTCTGTCCAAAAGTCTTCACTGAGAACGATTCAACGACATGCTTCCTTGCTTCAGCTCCCATTTTATTCGCTAACTCAGGATTCTCGATGAATCTAGACATTGCCGAACTGAAATCTTCTGGAGTCGGTTCACAGAGATAGCCTGTTACTCCATCTTTTACTGTCTCCACGGGGCCACCGCTGTTGCAGGCTATCACGGGTTTGTATGCAGCCATTGCTTCTAATGGAACTATACCGAAATGTTCATCCTAACAAATTTGAAATAGATAATGGAAAGAGATGAGATTGATACACTTTGAGGAAGAAGAGAGAAAATATGGTGACTTTACTGTTGGTGTGTAGAGGACGCTCAAGCAGCTCGAGAGAAGTTCGTTTCTTTCAGCAGTTGAACAAGACGTGACGAACTTTACTTTATCAGAAACTCCTTCTTTCTCAGCTAAGCTTTTGAGCTCTTCCAAGTACTCTACATTCTCTTTCAATCGTTCGTCATATCCACCTGGACAATGGGATTATCTTAGAATGTAAACAGTATATCTTCTTCATTCAACAATGATCATAGAAGAAAGAGTATTAGTAGTAAACTTGCCTGCAACTGTAAGGGTAACATCACTCAGATTTTGCTTATCTTTGCACAGAATAGCAAAAGCTGAAACAGCTAGATCGATGTTCTTTTTCCTCTCAAAGCGGTTAATGGAAAGAAAATTCAACCTGCACGAGACAAAGGAGAAGAGAAAAAAACTATAGAAACCGGCATAGACTTTTTTATCTTGCAAAACTGGAAGTCATGGATAATTAGATATACTATACTTATTAGTACGGGGTTCATTGAACTGATCAATATTGACTGCTGGGTAAAGAACAGCTGGGCGGCTTCCTCGTGCATGAAGACACTTAAACGTATTGGCGAATGTTGATGCTGTGAATTTGCTGTTAACAAGGATCATATCAGCCATTCCTGCAAGCCCGCAAACAATATAAGAACAAACGGTTCCGTATTGATGGAAGTAAAGAGGAAATGAAACCAAACCCGTGGTTTGTTCTTCGATAAAATCAATGGGTTTCCGATACATCCTCCTAAGTAAAGTTGTATGCTTAGCTAGCAAAAGATCCGGGAAATGGCAGTAGAAAACAACCTAGATACCAAACAAGTTCTAGATTAAGAGATATTACATAAACTGATCATAAGATATGATGATGACTAAAAGCAAATTTTTGAATACCTTTGATGACTTTTTGAGTTTGAGCATTGGAACTACTACTGAAACCTGGTCTGCTACTACAACATCGAAAGAAGACCATCCCAACAGGACACAAAGAGCAACAAACAAACACCTCAAATATGCACACACTGCGTGTAGGCGGTAGAAAACATGCCGCGGCAGGAAAGAACCATACACCGTAACTTCAAAAACACCTGAATAGTTTGTCAATACAAATCGCAAATCTCTAATCAAGATCATACAATGCTTCACCAAAATCTAAAAAAATATTCCTAAAATTAAGAAACAATTAATCATAAGTCATAAACTCTATGTAAATAGCTAATTCAAGGCAAAATATATTCATTTAAACATGAGATTTCATAGAGAAAACTCTCTACTCTCTTATGTATCTGTTTTTTTTCCTGAAATTCAAAGCTAAATCGTTTACTCACCGGAGAGAGTTTCTTCGAAACATCGAGACTTATCGTGGTGAGAAGTGAATACATGAACCTTGTGACCATGAGAAGCAAGCTCCATAGCCGCGTCCACGACCAATCTCTCTGCTCCACCTTCATATACCACAAAAAAACAATACAAAAATACACCACAAAACAATACAAAAATACACCGTTAAAACTCGCTTTCTCGATCGCTAAAATGCGTAAATGAAACAGTAAAGCTTGATGAAGAACATACCTATACCAAGATCTGGATGTATAATGGCGATCTTCATCTTTGGATCTTCTCTTCTCTCCATTTTTGCAAAAAAATCACTCTACGTTTTTATTGTTTGCTTTTTTTCCTCAGAAAATTAGAAGATATTTGACCCGATGGGTTAACTTATTGGGCCTTAAATATATATAATAAAGCCCATAATAATTAACCATTATGACAATAGCCACGTGGCAGAATCTATAAGCGTATCGTGTGATGCCACGTAGAGGATCTCCACACGGTTTTTCGTGAAATCAGATCAAACTCTTTAAAATATCTACGTGCCTGCCTCTTCCTTCTTCTTGTGACCACTCCTCTTTGTTTGTCTCATCACTGGTTTTGGATCTCTCTCTCTCTCTGATTTTGTTTTTTTGTTTCTCTCTCTATCTCCGATCTGAATTCTAGGTTTTGACTACTTCTGATCTGTGTATTTGATCGGATCTCTTTGATTTTTTTTAGGATTTTGTATCTCTTTGTTGATCGGATTTGAGAGTGTTATCGGAATCTCTTTGCATTTTGGTGGTGAAGATGCCTGTGTTTTACGGAGGAAAGCTTACGACATTCGAAGACGACGAGAAAGAGAGCGAGTATGGTTACGTTCGCAAGGTATTAATCCCATTCTTCGATCTCTGATTTCATTTTTTTTTGCTCTGTGTTAGTTCGTAGATCTGTTTGTTTTTTTAGAGAAATTGACTTTGTATCGGTTGATTTTTGTCTTGCTTCGTATGCGAATTTTAGGATCTGATCTGATTAGTTCTTAGGGATTTGACTTTTTCCTTTGTTATAATTCGTGTTTGGTAATGTGTGTGAGTGTTGATGTGCAGGTTTCAGGGCCTGTGGTTGTTGCCGATGGTATGGCCGGTGCGGCTATGTATGAGTTAGTGCGTGTCGGTCATGATAATTTGATCGGAGAGATTATCCGTCTTGAAGGAGATTCTGCTACAATTCAAGGTTTGTTCTCTTACACTATTGTGCTTCTTACTTGTAATTTAACGTTTTAAGTGGCTTTTGGTATGATATCATCACTGATCTTTGTATCAGTTTACGAGGAAACTGCTGGATTGACGGTTAATGATCCTGTTCTTCGAACACACAAGGTTCGTGAGTTCTTCATCTCGGTTTTGTTTTTCTCTCTTGTTGTTTGTGTGTAGCTAAGTAGCTAACATTGGTTTTTTTTTGTCTGATTTTTCAGCCTCTTTCTGTGGAGCTTGGACCAGGAATATTGGGAAACATCTTCGACGGAATTCAGGTTCATTTGGATTTACAATCTTGCCAAACATGAAGTTTAAGAGTTCTGAATGTGGCTTCTAACAGTTCTTTGGTTTCATGTCTTGATATATAATAGAGGCCTTTGAAGACTATCGCAAAAATATCCGGTGACGTTTACATCCCTCGTGGTGTGTCTGTTCCAGCTCTTGACAAAGATTGTCCTTGGGAGTTCCAGCCAAATAAATTTGGTAATGTATTTTTTACTTCATATATCTGTCTATGCAAGTATTCATATGGTCTTAATCTTGATGTCAAGTGAATTTGACTTGGTTGTAGTCGAGGGAGATACAATAACTGGTGGTGACTTGTATGCTGTAAGTCTATTGGCCTTTATTCCCTTGTTTGCACTGTTTTTTCGTGAAAGTTAACATTAAATTTGGTATGCAGACCGTCTTCGAGAACACTTTGATGACACATCATGTTGGCCTTCCTCCTGATGCCATGGGAAAGATCACTTACATTGCTCCAGCTGGTCAATATTCCCTTAAGGTTGGAGTTTAACTTTCTCTCAAATGATTATAAATAAATACATGTAAAACTCTTTTCTTCGTGGATTTCTTTTCCTTTAATGATATATGGTTTTTTATGGCTTTGACATTTCTCAGGATACAGTGCTTGAGCTTGAGTTCCAGGGGGTTAAGAAATCATACACCATGCTTCAGGTTCGAATTCATCTTTCATTTTCCTACTTGCAGGCATTAATGAAAAAGGATCACTTTATAAAATTTGTTCGGTTGGTACTATTTCAGAGCTGGCCTGTACGTACGCCTAGGCCAGTTGCATCAAAGCTTGCTGCTGATACTCCTCTACTTACAGGGCAGGTAATTACTATTATATTTTTTCCGTGGTCATAGTCATATAAACATGTTTATTACTGACAGATTGCTTTTCTTGTTGTCAGCGTGTCCTTGATGCTCTTTTCCCCTCCGTTCTTGGTGGAACCTGTGCCATTCCTGGTGCTTTTGGTTGTGGGAAAACTGTTATTAGTCAGGCACTTTCTAAGGTAGGTTGTGACATGAATTTTCTTTCACTTAATTTATTGGTTATATCAATTTGCAGAGCTAGCTAATTTTTTCTTACATACATAGTATTCCAACTCCGATGTTGTTGTTTATGTTGGCTGTGGAGAGCGAGGAAATGAAATGGCTGAGGTATACTTCATCTCTTTCTGAATATGCTTATTGGTTACACAGATGAAATTTTAATCTGACTGTTTCTCATAAAAAAGGTTCTTATGGACTTCCCACAATTGACAATGACGTTGCCTGATGGCCGTGAGGAATCTGTCATGAAACGTACTACACTAGTTGCCAACACCTCCAACATGCCCGTGGCTGCTCGTGAAGCCTCAATTTATACAGGTAATTTTCAGATATTCAAGTTTAATAGTTTTTTGAAGAAGCCCATCTCCCTTCTTTTTTAATGACCTTTGTTTGTAATGTGAACTCCAGGAATCACTATTGCTGAATACTTCAGAGATATGGGTTACAATGTTAGTATGATGGCAGACTCTACTTCCCGTTGGGCAGAAGCACTGAGAGAAATTTCAGGACGGCTGGTAATTTTTTGCGTCTTACTTTGCTGTATGGATGTTCATGGTGTTCGTGTCTTGTCTCGTAACTTTATTTTATCAGTTTCTGACACCTATTTCGTTTTAATTTGTAGGCTGAAATGCCTGCTGACAGTGGATATCCTGCCTATTTAGCAGCACGTTTGGCATCTTTCTATGAACGTGCTGGTAAAGTAAAATGTCTCGGTGGACCAGAACGTGATGGAAGTGTCACAATTGTTGGTGCTGTTTCACCACCTGGTGGAGACTTTTCAGATCCTGTTACTTCTGCAACCCTTAGTATTGTGCAGGTGATTACCTCAAGGCTGTTTCCACATCTTCCATTGTACATGTACATAATCAGATATGTTAATCGAAATTAACCAGACGGTGTTTGGTTCTAGTTCGGCTATAACTTTGTATATATTAGCATTTTTACTCTCTACTTTGAGGATCTTACCCATACATTTTGGTTGCTTTTATTTCTGCAGGTCTTCTGGGGTTTGGACAAAAAGCTTGCACAGAGAAAACATTTCCCTTCTGTCAATTGGTTGATTTCCTACTCAAAGTATTCAACGGTACGCTTAAATACTATTGGTGTTCTCTGTTTTTAATTTTATTAAGAGATTTTAAGTTCTCGTATATATGAAACTTGTTTGGATTTTTCAGGCATTGGAATCTTTCTATGAGAAGTTTGATCCAGATTTTATCAACATCAGGACAAAGGCCAGAGAAGTGTTGCAGAGAGAAGACGATCTTAATGAAATTGTCCAGGTACATGCCACTTATCCTAGTGTCTTAGCAATCCTAATACATTCTAAGGTTTTGAATGACAGTTATGACATCTAAACTTGACTTAAGCTATAGAAGTAAAATCGATCTTAGCAGTTAATAATTCTTTTTGTAAGGAACTTATTTGACCCTAAAATAATGCTTTGCATGTGCAGCTTGTGGGTAAAGATGCGCTAGCAGAAGGTGACAAAATCACCTTAGAAACAGCTAAGCTATTGAGGGAAGACTACCTTGCTCAAAACGCCTTTACAGCGTAAGATTTAGCTCCCTTCATTTTTCTTTACTTCTCTCTCTCTTTTTCTCCCTAAACTGATTATTTACTCTTGATGTAGATATGACAAGTTCTGCCCTTTCTACAAATCTGTGTGGATGATGCGTAACATTATCCATTTCTACAACCTAGCTAATCAGGTAATATAAGATGATGACTCATAAGACATCTACTCGATAAAAGTTCTATGTGTATCAATGTGTAACTCTGGTTTGAAATATTGGTTTGATGATACTATACAACAGGCGGTCGAAAGAGCAGCTGGAATGGACGGTCAAAAGATTACTTACACTCTCATCAAACATCGCTTGGGAGATCTTTTCTACCGTTTAGTGTAAGCAAACCTACTTGTTTCTTCTACAAACTCCTCCCTATAGTGAATTGTGTGTGAAAGTGAAATTGGTCGTATTGTGGTAATAAAACAGGTCACAGAAGTTTGAAGATCCGGCAGAAGGAGAGGATACACTTGTGGCTAAATTCAAGAAACTGTACGATGACCTTAACGCTGGATTCCGTGCCTTGGAGGACGAAACTCGGTAAAGCTCTGTCTTGTGTCTCCACAAAGTGTAAAACTCCTCGAAAGGTACCATTGTCCCTTTTCCGTTTGTGAGCCAACAACTATCATATCATATAGTGGTCGTTTATTTTATTTAAAACTCGGTTTTGTTCCATGGAATCGAGTTTTCGCTCTATGAACTGTTTTTACATGATTCTCTGCTGTGTAATATGTTTTTGATTCTTTCATGTTTTTCATTTTGATTGTAATAAGTGACTATCATCTATTTGACTTTTGATTGTTATTTCTCAATTCCAATAAGTTATTCATGCAAGTCAAAATGTATTATAGGCGTGGGGCTCCTTACTATACAAAATTACAAAGTTTTGAATTCTCCATATATATATATACTAAGCTTAAGAGTCTTCTGCAGCTGGACATTCCGAAATCGACGAAATGGAGACTTGGCTAGTATTATTCGCCGACCTTCCATAGCTTCCTGCATAAAACACACTCTCTAAACTCTCTTCGCCGATATCTCTCAACCTATTAAGCTCAGGCAATATCTCTTTATCAAGATCCGGTCTATCTTTCTTTCTCAGCTCTGCGCACTGCAACGAAAGCTTAGCCAAAGACATAGCTTCGTCCATAGGCCAATCAGGCACTGCTGGATCAAGCATATCCTTAAGCCTTCCTTCTTCAATAGCTTGCTCCACGTAATAAGTCAAACCCATCGGTTGTTTCGCAGTCAATATCTGCAATAGCATTATCCCTAATGAGTAAACGTCGGATTTCACACCCAACATTCCTGTCTGTTGATACTCCGGATCAATGTAACAGAATGTCCCTGCGGCCGAAGTTACTCTGTACTGAGTAACGTTCTCTGCTACCGCAGGGACTAGTCTTGCCAAGCCGACATCGCTTATCTTGCTAACGTAGTTGTAGTCTAGTAAGACGTTGCCCGGTTTTAAGTCTCTGTGGACTATTGGTTCGGGTTTTGCTTGGTGGAGGAAGAGTAGTCCCGTGGCTATCTCTGAAGCGATTCTGAAACGTAGCTGCCAAGTTATTGGTGGTGTGTTGCCTCGCATGAAGAGACGGTCTTCTAAGCTTCCTTTGGCCATGTATTCGTATACGAGAATACCGTATTCTGGACAAGCTCCTAAGAGAAGTACCATGTTTGGATGTCTTATGCAGCTTAATACTTCTACCTGCAATAAAAAAAACATCATTGTATGTGAATAAAATCAAGAACCAAGAACACATCTCAAAGATTGTTCTGTCTCTTACCTCTTTTTGAAACTGAGATCTTCCTTGAGCTGCATCAGGTCTTAAAACCTTAACAGCAACACTTGTATGATCAAGAAAGCCCCTGAAAACAGGACCATACCCTCCTTCTCCTACTTTCCCCGAATCTGCGAAATTCGAAGTAGCTTCTTCTATCTCTTCAACAGTATACTTCCTATACCGAACAAACCGGTGAGAGAATGAATCTGATTCTTTCAAAGACTTCATCTCTAAGTTCATTCTTCTCTTAGATTCAACTTCTGCTAATCTCTTTGCAGCTTCTGCTGCTTCCATGGCTGCTTTCGCTTTAGCTCTTTCCTTTTCTACTATTGACATTGTTGCTGCTTCTGAACTCTTTGCTTCTTCTAACTTTCTTCCCTCTTCTGTTCTCAGCTTTTGCAAGTCCGTCGCCTACAAGTAGTTGTATACATTAGTATCACAGTAAACTAATATACAACTTCCTATAAACCGAACTTTCAAATATGCTTTTTTATAACTACGAGGTTCTGAACCGAAACTCATAATTTCCCTAGGAGCATGTAATAAACCAAATATGTATTTTTGGCTGATTAAGAACTCAGGCTAATGACCATAACATGTTATATAGTTCGGTCTCAAGTGCTATTAGAACATGTGATCTTACTTGTTGTCTAGCACTTAAAGCTTCTTTGCAAGCAGTACTATACATATCCATGGTTTGTTTAAGCTCTAGACGCAATCTCTTCATTTCAGCTTCAACATCATCCTACAACACAATAACAAACCCATCTAAGCAAAAAAAATATTCCTTAAATGAAACAAGAGAAGGATCTTGAATTAATTAAACTAATACTAACCAAGCTTTGAGATGAATATGAACAACTTTCTTGAGAGAACATAGAAGATGATTGTGATTCATTAGGATCACTAAACTTGATTCCCAAGCGATGAGAACCGATGCTATGATCAGAGCTAGTTGAGATTCTTGCAGATTCAGGGAAATCAAGTGTGAAGGAAGAGCGGTCCACGCTTGGTCTACCCGAGCTAATGAATGATATGTCTGAGTCTCTATGACAAGTTGGACTTATGAATGACATATCACTATCTGAATCATATAATTCTCCATATGGCTTCATATTTCGTCTATTTAACGGCGATCTACAATAAAAGAAACACGAGAAAGTCGAATCTTTTTAGAGAAATTCCTTAAAACACCACTGAAAACAGCTAAACTTTTAGTTGTATTTTAGGTCTAAGAATTTATGATGGTATTTTTGGTATAAAAACTTAAAAAACATCAACAAAGTTAAAGACTATTAGCTTAATAGCTTCAGTCTCTTTAGCAAAACTCCTTAAACACACCACTCAAAACAACTAAACCTTCTCTGGTGGTATTTTTGGCCAAAAAAACATAAGAAATATCAACAAATTTAAAGAATATAAGTTTGATAGCTTGAAGATATTACCTTGTAGCATCTGATTCAACAGATTTACGCGGTGGTCTATACGGTGAAGTGCTACGCGAAGGATAGGTTTGGTCATGGATGTAGTTTGGTACTCTCGCAGGAGTAACAGAGCGATTATTAATGTCAGATTCTGTAGAGTTATGGTAAGGAGCAGGACGAGATGCGTTTCGTACCGAAGCAATTTTGCCTTTTGATATGACATAAACATTGCAAAAATCTGGTGTTGTTTTTGACAAAGTTGTTGGTAAATCTGTTTTGAATCTTCTGCTCCAAGGAAACAAAAATAAAATATTACATAAATTATACAAAAATATGTTAGAAAATGTTTAAATGTTGAGCAATTCCCCAAAATACCATATTTTAAGTTTTTGAGGTCTAAAATAACATCACGGGCTTTTTTCACTAAAACTCTTTTTGGTTTGAAATACCACAAAACTTAAATTAGCTTAAAGCTTCAAAGTTATATCCTAAACCCTCCAAACTAAATTTTTAAAACTAAATATTGAACCCAACTTTTTGCTAAAACTGTTTTGTATTTGTGGTATTGTGTGTTAATACACCTTTTTAATGGTATTTAAGGTATATAATTTGTGATGTTATTTTTGGGCTAAAACATTTTTTTACGGTATTTTAAAGAATGTATGTATAATGTATATATATATTATATTAATATATTTAGACCTCATGAAGCCGTTACGCGAAGCTGCTCCAATGACTAAATTCTCAATAGTTGAAGAAGAAACAAACTCAACAATGGCTCTAACTTTGTCTACATCTTCAAGTAATATATCTCTACAATTTATCTCTTTACGCGAACAATAACAGTGGAAAGACACAAACAAATCTTTAGCTAACTTCTCTGATTGTTGCTTTTGTTGTGGCGTTACATCTTCAAGAACATTATCTACAACAACCAAAAAAAGAGAGGAAAATATAAAAACCTAACGTGAGACACAAGAAACCTATCTAGAAAATGTATTGGGACCTGAAGAAGAATGAGATTTGGAGAGGACATGAATAAGAAAAATAGTTTGACCACGAGAAGCAAGATTCTCTATTGTCCATTTAAGAGCATTTTGACTTCCTTTGTCTTTGTCTATTGCAACTGCTACTTTCCCACTTCTTGTTTCTTTCTTTGTCCCATTTGCCTTTGGTAGCCACATTCTTTGTATTTTTTTTGCACTTAAAAGTAACAAAAAAATGATAGTTTCCTTTGTCAAACAGATAGTTGAAAACACTTTTGTTTTAGAGAAGAAACAAAAATTGTTTTAGGAGTTTTGATTAGTGGTTAAAAGATTAATTAGGAAGAAATAGATGCAAGATAAATTATGTTTTGTTATGGTTTTTCTAGAGTTTCTTCTTTTTTACTAGTGGTTATTATTTAAGGATTTTATTTTTAGTATATAATGTTCGATTCTATTTACAAAAAGAAGATAAAAAAGGACCAAACATATATATATATATATATATATATATATATATATATATATATTTGTGTGGTTTGATTATTTTCTTCTAAATATTGAATTACGTATCTTTTTATTTACCACCTCTTAAAAGTTGCCTTGCATGGATGGTAGACAAAATAATAATCCTTTTAAAACTTTTGAAAAAGTTAAATGATAAATACTTGTGGTAAATTGGTTCTATGATTCGTGAGAATCAATGAAGAATCATCTCTTTCACAAAAATCAAGAGACTTGTATATATAATTTTAGGTTTAGATTATAGTTTAAACCAATGGATGTATTTTAAAGCATTTTGTATATTATGCTTGTAAAAGGTTGATTTCAAATGTTTGGTTGTTACTATGAGCGTTTGATAAACTTATAGTACACTATTATTTAATAACTATTTATTTATTAATACCACAAATCTTGTTTCATAAATTTACAAGGTAAGAACCAATTTTTTTTGAGGAATTCACAAAACTACACTCTTTCTTCCTTTCCATTACAAAACTCTACCTAATTCAATTTTTTCACATATTTACACTCTTTTAAAATTTTAAAAGCTTGATTTACCTTTTAAAAATTATCAAAATTAAAATATTTTCATTTGGGTTCGTTAATTAGTGTTTAGAGTATATTATTAAGAGGGTGGGATTGTGTGGGGGTAGGGTTTATTTGGATTTAATTTTTAATGTTTAGGTGTAGTTTTGTGAAGTTATTTTAAAATGGTGTAGTTTGGTGAAATGTAATTCAAATGGTGTAGTTTGGTAATTCTCCCATTTTAAAAAAAAAATTGTTTATATGGAGAGAGCCAAGAAACTAAACGTATGTATCTCAATAAATTTATCTTAGTTTTAGTTAAAAACGTAAAATATTTCCAAAATAAGATATCAAATATTATGATCTTATTTGATAAATTTTTGCTCCTTTAACAACAATATTATCAAAGAGTTATATACATGTTTATATAAAACTTGACAAAATAATAATTATTCAATTTTTGTAATGATTATTTTCTTTTAAAATAGTGTTATTTAGTCATGCGCATAAGGGCTTGACTGGTTTAAACGCAGCGATAGCGATTGCGGTTGCAGGAGATTGCTGCAGCAGGAGATGGCGGTTAGTTGTGTTATTAAGCGGTTTGTATGACTGGTATAGTGGTTTAAAAATTATGCGTTTGCGGGACATTTTCGACTGGTTGACAAACGCTTGCGATAGCAATTAAATATTACCAAAATTATTTTGAAAACTAAAGAACACCAAAACTATATTATTATTATTATAAAATTTAAATTTAAAAAACAATAAACTAATAGTAGTATTTTCGAAACTTGTCAATAAAAAGTTGCATACATAATTTTTGCTACAAATTTTGCTAACGAGCATCCCATATTTCTTTTGCTATACCATCTCTAACCGTTGACATATATTCTTCAGCAGTCGGATCATAATTCCGATCTACCCTTGGTCATCATGAGATGGAGACATATTTCCTAATCCATCAACGTCATAACGCTCTGTTTCTTCAGCTTCTCTGAAGTCCATGTCCTCTATATTAGAATCACGGATAAAATTATGCAACGCCGTAGTTGCCGCAACAACTATGTGAGTAGGGTTTGATTATTTATTTTGATTAATAAAATGTGTCTAGAGTTTTTATAGGGAGAATTACAAAACTACACCTTTTAAATTGCATTTCACACAATTACACCTTTTTTAAATCACTTCACAAAACCCTACACCTTAAATATTATACCATAAACACTAATTAGCGAACCCAAATGAAAATATTTTAATTTTGATAATTTTTTAGAGCATAATTTAACCATTTAAAATTTGAAAATGATGTAAAAGTAGGAAAAAATTGAATAAGGTGTAATTTTGTGAATGAATGATTGAAAAAATGTAGTTTTGTGAATTTCTTTTTTTATATGTTTTTTATTATATAATTTTTTTTTAAAATGAATCGCTATCACCCGCAAACGCAAACGCTTGCGGGAAACAACTTTTGATTTTATGTTGTTTGAAACGTTACATAGAGATTTAAAGCGATTTGAACGATTTTTTCAACAACCACAAATCGCTACCAACCGCAAACGCAGCGTTTGCGGGTGGTAGCGGCTAAACCAATCAACACCTAAAACGCCGTAAAAAGCGTTAGAAAACGGTCGCATTTACCACACCCACTCACATCACATACCTTTTTAAGGATTATAACATTTTATATTTTAAAGCTCTTTGTATATTAATACCCACTTTTACATGTGGTCATTAATAAGAGTTTAATTATTATCATTGACAAATCGAGTTAGTTCTTGTTCACTTTCACTTACGTATGTTTGTGTCAAATTGCTATTTTAAGACCATAACTATCATGTGCGTATCACTTTATCTACAAGAACTATGCCTCCTCATATTTAGAAGCTAAGATTGTGACACCTGTCATGTGCTCTTTATCTAACAGTGTACAGTGTGTACACGTCGATATATAGTTAGGTCCTAATTAAATGCTGACTGATACATATATGTATTATAGTCTATGTAGATGTACTTTGTGTTTTGACAAAAAAAAAAGATGTACTTTGTGTTTAGATTTTTTATTAGAAAGTGACAAGTCTAAAGAGAGAATGGTATCTCTTTACCATACTAAAAATTAAATTAAATTAAATTAATAAGAGAAATGTTGTAATCGTTTAAATGTGTATTGATATTTTTTTTGTTAGTAAATTGTGTATTGATTTTTAACAAAAAAAAAAAAATGTGTATTGATAGTTGGGATAATTTACATACTGTTCAAAAACAAAAGTAATTAACTTCTAGAATTTAATATAATTTTTAAAAATTGATAAAATAAATAGAAATAGTTTTTGAAAATACTATTTATTTGGGTGGTCTCCACACTCTTTCAAGAAATCAACAAAAAGAAAGTGTTTGTTTCACAAAATTTATATTTTGAGTTTGCATGAACTAAACAGGTGGGCCATCTTCATTTATTATATTTGATTTTTTTGGGAGTACTATTATATGAGTCTTCATAATATGTAGTCGTAGGAATTAATGATAACTTAACTTAACTCACAAATAAGTTCACTTTATTAATTAACAATCTCAACACTAATTATTCTTATTGAATGCGTCCTTGAGCACTATATATACTATATAACACTATATTTTATACCTCTTCCAAAATTATAAAACGTAAAGGCAAACATTGGACCAAGCACAAGAGTAATCTCTCATATATCTCTCTCACACGTACATATAAACACATACATAGTGTTACTTATATACATATAGGGCTTGTCTATATATATAACATACTTACGTATATACACCACACAAAATATCATAATGTGAATTATTTGAATGACATTATATATAAACTCATATATGTAGGATCATATATATATATATATTATTTTTTTAGTTATGTGGAGGTTGAAGATAGGAGAGGGAAATGGGAAAGAAGACGACCATTACTTGTTTAGTAGCAACAATTTTGTTGGAAGACAAACATGGGAATTTGATCAAAACGCCGGTACACCGGAGGAAAGAGCCGCCGTCGAAGAAGCTCGCCGTGGTTTCTTGCTTCACCGATCTCGTGTTAAAGGTTGTAGTGATCTCTTGTGGCGTATGCAAGTAAGTTTTTTAGTTTATTTTAATGTTTAATTTGTCTCAAGTGAGTTTATTTATTTTCTTAATAATTTGTATTATTAATCATAGATATGATAAAATGTGCCTTAAATTAAACATGTTGTAGTTTAATATTGACTACATATATATACTTTATATAGTTTTTTTCTCTCATAGTTTTTTGTGACGTACTCACCTTTAATTTTTTGTTTTTTTTGACATACCTTTAATTTTTATATATAATAATTTACTAATTAGTTCATAGCTTATATATACAGTCGAATTACAACAGCATAATGACATATAATTATTTGCAAAAAAAAAAATCAGATAATTAATCATGCTTTGGGATAAACCAATTAAATTAAAATTTAATTAATGAAAACAACCAATGACAAAAATACTGATGAAGCTTTTAATATTGGGCCTTAAAAGTAAATGGGCCTAATCACTAATTACATGCCCTATATATATAAACAACACTTCCTTACTTAATTTTTTTCCCAAATTGGTTTTATCGTTCGCACACAGTTTCTTAAAAAGGCCAAGTTCGAGCAAGTGATTCCTCCGGTGAAAATCGACGACGTCGAAGGCGTAACTCATGAAAACGCGACGGATGCGTTACGGCGAGGAGTTTCATTCTTCACCGCTTTACAAGCTTCCGACGGTCACTGGCCTGGTGAAATCACCGGACCTCTCTTCTTCCTTCCTCCTTTGGTATGTCTTCTTCCTTATTAGAATTAGGGATTTAGGGTTTCTATCGCTAGAATTACTCTTAGATTGCTAGATGTTAGGGATTTAGGGTTTGTATTGCGAATAGAAATCGAAAGAATCTGTCTCCGAGGAATCTCTAAAGCAGCGAGAAATGTTTGTTTTTGTAGGTGTTTTGTTTGTATATCACAGGACACCTCGAGAAAGTATTCGATGAAGTACATCGCAACGAGATGCTTCGACATATATACTGTCACCAGGTACATTCATAGTTAAATTTGTTTGGCTTGGTTAATTAAGTGGAGCTTGTGATAGTGATATATCACATGAGTTTTGGTTTTATCCTTTAATTTTTAGAACGAAGACGGTGGATGGGGATTACACATTGAGGGCACGAGTGTTATGTTCTGCACCGCATTGAATTACATATGCTTGCGTATGCTTGGAGAAGGTCCTAATGGAGGACGAGAAAATGCCTGCAAACGGGCTAGGCAGTGGATTCTTGACCATGGTGGTGTGACTTATATTCCTGCTTGGGGGAAAATTTGGCTCTCGGTAAAAATTTTTTGGACCATATTTTAATATATCTCGGAGAATTGCAAAAAAAATTTGATTACTACGGTTAATATCTGGTTTTGTTGTTGTTGTAGATACTCGGAATCTATGATTGGTCTGGAACCAATCCAATGCCTCCCGAGATCTGGTTGCTACCTTCTTACTTTCCAGTACACTTAGGTTTGTTCTTAACTTTTACTCTATGTTATTGACTTGAAACAGCGATATACATTTGTGTTTGTGGATTTTGTTTTTAATATGTCTTCTCTTGACTTCAAAAATATACAGGAAAAACTTTGTGTTATACCCGCATGGTTTATATGCCCATGTCTTACCTTTATGGGAAGAGATTTATTGGTCCTCTAACACCTCTTATCATGCTGTTGCGCGAAGAGCTCCACTTACAACCTTATGATGAAATCAATTGGAACAAAGCGCGTCGTCTATTTGCAAAGGTATGGTTGACCAATTTTTTAATTTTCGACTTCCTGAAAATAGACGAAGATTACATCATTTACCCTTCTAGGAAGACATGTTTTATCCTCATCCTCTGGTTCAAGATTTGATATGGGACACTCTTCACATTTTTGTGGAGCCTTTCCTTACAAGATGGCCGTTAAACAAGCTTGTAAGGGAAAAGGCTCTTCGGCTTGCAATGAAACACATACATTACGAGGACGAAAATAGCCATTATATTACCATTGGATGCGTTGAGAAGGTAAGATATTTATTAAACCTTCGATTCTTTCTTTTTTTGCATGTACTCTCTCAAATTTTACTTCAGTTTACATGGCTAACTGTTTATGCAGGTTCTGTGCATGCTTGCTTGCTGGATTGAGAATCCAAATGGAGATCACTTTAAGAAACATCTGGCTAGAATTCCTGACTACATGTGGGTAGCTGAAGACGGTCTGAAAATGCAGGTTCTGATTGATTTAAACAAAATACTGATGTATACTTAGTAGAGAGGGAGTGTCTTAAGGATTCTGAATTGCAGAGCTTTGGAAGTCAACTCTGGGAGACAGGGTTTGCAATTCAAGCTTTAATTGCAAGTGATCTTTGTGACGAAACTTATAATGTACTCAGGAAAGGACACAGTTTCATAAAAAAGTCTCAGGTTTAAATTTCTTTGTATTATAGATTTATAGTTGCGTTAGGTACCTTGAGAACAATTGAATGTGTTCTTTTTCTTAATTATAAAAAATTTGCAGGTTAGAGAGAACCCTTCAGGTGACTTCAAGAGCATGTATCGCCATATTTCCAAAGGAGCGTGGACTTTGTCTGACCGAGATCATGGATGGCAAGTTTCAGATTGTACAGCCGAAGCTTTAAAGGTAAGCAAATTACTTGTTAAAGCAGAACAAGTTAATGAAAGTTTCCACAATAGTTATGCCTCCAAATTAGCTTTTACTTCTTTGGTCTTGTAGTGCTGCATGCTGCTCTCTATGATGCCAGCTGAAGTCGTGGGCCAGAAAATAGATTCTGAACAAGTGTACGATTCTGTTAATCTTTTGCTATCTTTACAGGTGAGATTATACTTCAAAGACTACTAATTCTGTTTCGGAAATTACTCTCTTAGATAATATTCACAAATACAAGTTTATTTGATGTGTAGGGTGAAAATGGAGGCTTGACTGCATGGGAGCCCCTCCGTTCAAGTGAATGGTTGGAAGTAAGAGCTACAACACATATCGACATTCACATTATTTTATTCTTTTTTGCGGTTTTTGAAAATCCTTAAGAGAAACCTTTTGTGGCTGTTTTGCAGCTGCTTAATCCAACAGACTTTTTTACTAATGTTATGGCCGAGCGCGAATACGTGGAATGTACATCATCTGTCATGCAAGCTTTTGTTCTGTTCAGACAACATTATCCCGATCACAGGACAAAAGAGATCAATAAGTCGATCGAGAAAGCAGTGCAATTCATTGAAAGCAAACAGACATCAGATGGTTCATGGTATGTTAATTGAATATAATAAATTAAGAAATGATCATGAAAACAGCTTAACACACAATTGATTTAATTTTTTGAGTAATGATAGGTATGGAAACTGGGGTGTTTGTTTCACTTACGCCACATGGTTTGCTCTGAACGGCCTATCAGCCGCTGGTAAAACTTACGAAAGCTGTCTGGCTATGCGCAAAGGCGTAGATTTCCTGCTCAGGACACAAAATGAAGATGGAGGTTGGGGAGAAAGCTATTTGTCATGCCCTGAGCATGTAAGTTCATGAATCAACACAAAATTTCTAGTATGTATACAATATAACAATTTCTCTTAAATCTTTCAAGAAGTGTTGAATAATGTATGGGGTGTGTATGCAGAGATACATACCATTAGAAGGAAACAGATCAAACTTAGTGCAAACCGCGTGGGCTATGATGGGTCTGATTCATGCAGGACAGGTTCAAATATTTTTCAGTATTTACATGTACAACCAACTTATATTGAAAAACTATGTTTATGATTTGATGTTTTGATATGTATGCACAGGCCAAGAGAGATCCTATACCTCTTCACCGTGCTGCGAAATTTATCATCACTTTGCAACTTGAAAATGGAGATTTTCCTCAACAGGTTATTTTCAGACATCCTCTTTTTGATAGATGTCTGAATATCTTATTACACTATTATATACGTTTATGTTGTTCTTGTTGTGTGTGTTTGCAGGAAATATTAGGAGTGTTCATGAATACATGTATGATACACTATGCTACATACAGAAACACCTTCCCTTTATTGGCACTCGCAGAGTATCGAAAAGCTTTGTTTTGTCGTTAATTAAATCATTCTACATATCTATTGCTTCATTACAAAGATAATAATACCTTCTGATTATATCATAATATATATTGAATGCAACAAATAAATATTTCGTCTATTCATGTTTTAGTTTCGTAGAAAATTGATAATCATCTCTCATCTTAATCTCACTACTTTCCTCTTTAAACGCAACTAGTAGTCATAATCGTCGTGTGCTCTATAAGACGAAGAAAGACCGTCTTTAAGTTTCATACTTGACCGTTGAACCATCCTTACAAGCGCCTCCACTACTTCCGACATCGGTGGTCTGAACTCCGGTTCCACTTGCACACACAGTGCGATGATATCGGCGAATCTTGACAACGACTTTGGTGGGTAAAGACCGTGCAATGCCTGATCCGCTATATTCGATAACGCCTCTATGTCGTGAAGTTGCGGTGTAGCCCACCGTACCAACGATCTCTCCGGCCTCGGCTTCTCTCCGTCGAACGGGACACGACCCGTGAGAAGCTCTAACATGACGACTCCGAAGCTGTAAACATCGCTCTTTGGTGTGTAAGCAGAAGTGTTCTTAGCTTCTGGTGCATTGTATCCTTCTCCTAGGTTTTGACTCGTTCTCTGTCACGATACCATATTATATACACCTATGAATCAACTCTCATATACAAACAAACACAATCCATATTAAATTTGATGAGAAATTTAATGCTTACAAGATAGAATTTTTCGAGTCCATAATCAGAGAGACGAGGGTTAAGATCTGCGTCTAGTAAAATATTTGAAGACTTAATGTTCTTATGCATCACAGAAGGTGAACATGCCTCGTGTAAGTACCTAATTAACCACACAAACTAAAACAATTACTTATGATCACAAACAAAACGTTTTAAGTAAATAAATTAGCGTTTGCGTTTAGATTCAAGAACGTTACTCGACGGCACGGGCGGTTCCCAAGGCGATACGAACTCTTGTGTTCCAAGTCAAAGGCTTACTGAAACAATCTGATAAATGAAGGTACTCGTGAAGCGAACCGTTCCTGAAGAATTCGTAGACTAACATGTTGTGACCTTTCTCTGAGCAAAAACCTATGATCTCTGCTATGTTCTGATGCCTTATCTTCGATAGACTCATTACTATCGGCGTTATTTCTTCTGATTTACCCGAATCGAACAACGACGAATCGATCTTCTTAACCGCCAAAGTCTGAATAAGACAACACAATCTTGGTTAGATATATATATATTGTGATGTTAGGCTTTCTTGTTAAGAAAGTTAGGTCATATAGGCTTATTACGCGTCCATCGGGATATTTGGCTCTGTAAACACGTCCGATGGAGCCTTCGCCGAGTAGATTTCCCGGTGCAAAATTTGCTGTTGCGGTTTGAAGATCAGAAAGCTCGAATTCAGTAGCGGCACGAGCCGAAGTGGATCGTTTCGCGTTAAGCCTGTTGGCAAACTCGGTGTCGTTGAACGAAGTCACACGCGTCGAAACCGAATGTTTTAGTCCCTTTGAACCAACACCACCTTGGATATTATCATCATCTGAATATCCAGACTTTCTACCTACAATATATATATATAAGCTCCTCTTTAAAAGTTACTTGTGAAACAAATTAGGTTAAAAAAATTAGGGTTTAGTGTTTTTCTTGTATTTACCTTCGTAATCGTTGCTAAAATCGAGCCGGAGCTCTTGTGCAGATCCATTAGAGGCTAAAGATTTGAATTTTGGTGTGTGTTGACTGTTTTCTTCGTCGAGGAAATGAGGAGATAGAGATGTTCTTTTCTTGGAGACAAGACAGATAAGGATCGTGATTAAGACAAGAACTCCTAAGCTTGCTACGGCTATCAAAACTCCGGTCATGGAGGACATGCCTCCTCCGTTAGAACCGGATGATTTTCTGCCGTATTTAACTCCCGGTGGTGGCGGTGGAGCCGTTTCAGTCGACCAATCGTTGCCTCCGGTTCTGTAGTAAATGCAAAACAGAGTGAAACAGGGGAAACTTTTGTTTCTTGTATAGCAAGTAACCTATTCGTTTTTTTACTTACAGTAAACTGTCTATGTCTTTAAGCTCATTAGGTATCCATCCTTCGAACTTGTTGTCTTCAACGTTTCTGTAATCACATAAGAGCAAAACAAAATGATAATTTTGATCTTTTCCGGAACTTTTTTCGAAAAGCTAATTAGGGTTTGTTTATGCTTACAAGTCATCAATGGCAAGGTTTCTAAGAACATTTATGTCTCCTGTGAATCGATTCTCCTGCAAGTGTCTTGTAATAACAAGAAAACATATTAATCTAATTTAGCATTTTCAAAATAAAACCTTTAATTAAAGTTTTTAATTCTTATTTTACTTACAGTCTCTTAAGACTTGTGAGATTAGCAAAACTCTGTGGTAATTTACCAGAGAGTTTATTAAATGATAAGTCACTGCATACGTTAAAATCTGGTCTCAAATTTTGATGATTTGTTTGAATATTTAGTGTTAGAATATATATAACTAAAGGAAATGTACCTACACAGTTTCGAGTTTTGACATTTTCTGAAACATATCTGATAGTTCTCCATCCATCTTGTTATGTCCAAGATTACTACATTTCACATAATTATATTAACCAAGTATCATTATAAACCCTATTTAAACACCCTATTTATTTATTAATTTTCTTTGGTTTTACTCACATGCTTTGGAGATTTTTCATTTGTGATAATGAATAAGGAACGTTTCCGTCGAGTTCATTCTCCGAAAAGTCTCTGTAACAATGTTCAAGTTTACGATTTGTTTCTTGTAAAACAAGTAATCCGAAAAACTAATGTGTTAACCTACAAATTAGCAATGTTTGGTGGTAGTTGATAAGGTATGTTTCCTTTGAGATTGTTTTTGCTGAGATCACTGTACTATCACGAATATTAATAACCCAAAAAATGTTATTTATAAAATATAGTTTAACTAATGTAAAAGAGATTATTAAATGAAGATTCTCACAAAGTTGTAAGAGATTTAAGGTTGCTTAGTAGATAACCAAGAGATCCACTTAGCTCAAAACCTGATAATTGCCTATGGAAAAAGAGAGGAAACAAAAGAGACATAAGATAACTTGTAACACAAGTAAAGTTCAAAAATTAGGGCAATGCTTACAATTCGGTAACCGATGAGCCTTTGCATTTTACGCCTTCCCAAGAACCGTCACAAGGATCTCCTCCGCTAGATTTCCAGCCTTTGAGTTTCGACGGCGAATTTAAACTAGTGAACATCACATTCAAAGCAGAGACTACAAAAAAGTACATTTTATAATTACAATATCTAGGTTAAACTAATGTATTAATCTAACACATTATAAGATCAAAACATGTTTGTTACCTTCTTGATTCTCGGTTTTCCCGTAAACTAAAGCGACGAAAATGGCGAGAGAGGCGATCAAGAACCGTACGAGCTTCATGATCTTGATCATTCGCAAGAAAGGTATATAGAATATGGGATTTTAGGGTTAGGGTTACGTAGCATAGGTTTGTTTCATGGACAAGGCAACGATGGTTTGAGAGAATGTGGCATTGTGATTGGATATAGGATTAGATACATTCTTGAGGTTTAGTTCATTGACAAGAAATTGATAATTTTCACGTACGTATATTACGACCATTAACTTCTGCTTAACAATTTGTTTACTAAATTTAATTTGTTTTGTTTAGATCTTTGAGGGAATTAAAGCGAAAGATACGCAATGACAGTGAATATTTGTGTGTGTGTTTTGTTTTTGTTAATTAACCAATCGTTTTAATTTATTTGTGAATGTTAAATTAAAATATATTTTTTTTTTTTTTGTTAAACCAGGAGGTTCTGGGCCGAAACCCATAATCCCCCTAGGCCCGCGACCAGCCTTTGATAATACAAATTAATGGCGTAAATCATCGCTCCCAACACGGTTCGAACTCAGGAGCACAACATCACCAACGACTGCGCTTAACCGACTGAGCCAACCCGTCGTTGTTAAATTAAAATATACTTAGTAAGCCTCTTATTATTTTTTGAAACATTGAAACGAATACATAAATTATTAAATAGTTTTTGGCTGTCTAATTTACAAGATTTATCCATCAGAATTTAAAAAAGTTAATCACGTTCACATTGATTCATGAACTAATTTTTAAAAAGAAGAAAAAAGCGAATCCTACACTTATAATGACTTTTCTTTGGTAATCAAATTTTATTATCTAATGGAATCTGTTGTAGGGGTAAAACGGTTAAGTATAATGTTCGGAGTGAAGTAGATGGATGGTTCGGGTTTGTGTCAACGAGTTTGGTTCGGAATGTGTATGTAAAAGGGGTCGGAATTCTCGTTATGACAACTATGGTTCGTTTAGATGGTTCGCTAGGTTTTCTAGCGAACATTTTTTATTATGTTAAAGATAGCGAACAGAAAGTGGGCAGAGATGCCGAACAGAATATAGGCAGAAATGCCGAACAGAATATGGGCAGAAATGCCGAACAGAATATGGGCAGAGATGCCGAACAGAAGATGTCGAACTAAAAGATAATAAATTTAATGCTCTTGTTTCTCTCTGTAGGTTTCTCTCTCTAAAATCCGGATCCTCTACTCTGAGCAAGATGTCCATTATTTATAGTAAATGCTCCCTCTGGCGGAGTTCTTCGGCACGCGGTTACTGTGACGATCCCATACCGCAGAACATTACTAAATCATAGGGTTGTTCGGTTCGGCGCTTCATTAATGCTCTGTCAGAACTGTCGTTTGGCGCTCATAAATGCTGTCAGAACTAGCGTTCGGCGCGGCGGGACTGTGCTGTCAGGCGTGACGTGGCGCCGCTTACTCGCTTCTGGGCTTGATTCTTAACGGGCAGATACAGCCTTGTTCGGTTCGATGGGCCTTGTGTGGCGGGCTTCTCTAAATGGGTCAAATCATGAAGGGTCTGAGAGGTCCACCCATAACAGAATCTAATAAAATTCTAATTGCCCATGTTTGAGATCATTTTCTCACCTTTCTGTGACCCAATATATATATTTTTGAAAAAATTCTAGTAGATTTATCATAAATTGAACTATCATAAAATGAATTATCATATTAATAGAATCTCTTTAACAAAAATTAAAATATTAATAGAAACGAGCTATTAACCATGTTTTTAAAATGACATAAAACATGGCACAATCTTCAACCAATCAAAAGTAAATATTTTATTTCTAATCTAATATCTTTCAAAAGTAAAGTAAATATTTTATTTATAATCTAATATTTTAGACCTATTAATATCTTTTAATGGAATTTTCATTTTTAATGAATTATAACTTATTGTATTGAAAGTCAATAGTACATTAACTATCAGTCGCGAAGTAATGAATGTTAGAAAAGACATTTAGTTGGTTGACAAAAAAAGAGTATACTAAGTTGTTATGCCACAATTTTGACTTTATATTCCTAAAACACATAAAATTCTAATCTTCCCCAACAATATTAAACAATTTAGTCACACCTTTTTACTTTATAACACACATTTCAAGCTTTTTAACAGTGGACTAATATAATACTAACTAATTAAAGATAGTTGTAAGAAAAAGGTTAATTATCGCATGTTCATCGAATACTCTTGATTTTCTTCCAAGATTTTTAGATTATAAAATAATAATAATAATAAGTGTGACACATATTATTATAAAATAATAATAATAATAAGTGTGACACGTATGTTTTGTCCTAGGCACGACACATAATCTACGTACACACGATAACAATTTTGTTCTGTATTATATTGTATTTGTTTCATGCACGTTTAAGAAAAATGTACACAAGAGTGATGAGTCACAAAAGGAGTGAACAACATGTAATATTTTAGTAAAAGTAAAGAGATATATTAGTAAAGGTTAGGTCTACGTTTAGTAGTTAAATCTGCTTAATAATTTATGGGAGAATCACAAAACTACACCATTTGAATTACATTTCACAAAACTACACCATTTCCAAAATACTTCACAAAACTACACCTAAACACTCAAAATTAAATTCAAATAAACTCTACCCAAACAATTCTACCCCCCTTAATACTATACCCTAAACACTAATTAGCGAACCCAAATAAAAAAAATTAATTTTGGTAATTTTTTAAAGGTTAAATCAAGCTTTTAAAAATTTGAAAGGGTGTAAATATGTGAAAATATTAAATTAGGAGTAGTTTTGTGAAGAAAGGGTTGAAAGGGTGTAGATTTGTGAATTCCTCATAATTTATTTGGGTAAAATACAACAACTAGGAAGATGAACAACCAATTAATGTTTAATTACTTTAATAAAAATATAATAATAATGTAATTAATTAAAGCTGTAAAATAGCTATCAGTGTTACCAAAAATTGGTCAAATTAAAGAGTAGTATTGACTTAACCCTAAATGGTACAACCGCACAAGAACCAAATCTCCAATTAGCTATTAACATCTATACATTCAATACTATATATCAACTAATTAATCACATCACAAACAACTTTTTTAAAGTATTAAATTAACAATTTATATGAAATTAAAATCGAGTAAATTTGACAATTATTGTAGTTTAATTATGTAACATACTATTAGCAACAAAATTTCAAGTAATTAATTAATAGCAAACCAGAGAGGGATGTGATTTGATACACATCATGACAGATATAAAGATCAAATAAAAAGATACAAAGCAAACATAAAATCACATAAGAAAACATATATAAATTACCCATAATTGATATTATGCATCAACCAACATATATTAGCTAGGGTTTTTAAATCTTGAGGTAAATATTATCAATAGGTTTAAGCACATGAGAAGCCTCTTCCTCAATAAACTTCAATTGTCCTTTCGTGAGATACAAGTAAACCATCCAATCTCCATCGTTCACCGAGCTCGGCATCGGCATCACATAACCGGCACTACCTCCCCATGGGAAATGGTATGATCCGAAAACCGGCGAGCCCCACCCGAAATTCACTTCTTTAACCGGGAAACTTCTTCCAGAAGAAACCACAAGCGCCGGTCCGTCCTCTGATCCGGTGCCGTAGATTCTTGAAAACGTCGGTGTTGGACGGCGGGTTTCGACCCAATCTATCAAATTCAAAAAATGTTCTTTGGTCACCGAACTTTTCAAGAAACTATGAACCTCTTCGGTCACCCAAGACAATGGCTTGTTGATCAAGTCATTGATTGTTTGTCCACCAAATGGGACCGAAAGTACGTTTCCGAAGTAATTGCTTCTTTCTTGATCCATAAGTCTCCTCCTTCCGTCCACGACGATCCCTAGTTTCGAGTTTTTGCTCGGATTTGAGTCTTTTGCAGCGTGTTTGGCCACGAGTTTCCACAGAAACGCGCTAAAGGATTCGATTTTTGTCCTTTTAGCCGTGATCTTGGAGCTGCTAGCTAGGGTTTGAAGCTCTTCTAAGGCCTCCGCTTTGATATAATAGAGACGGCTTGCAAAGATATTGTCTGGGCTAGTGGTTTCTTGCGGAGGGGGCAAGGATGTGACAGGCATGTACATCTGGTCTATAGATGAATCCACGATCAATGGTCGTCGTGGGTTTAGAAGAGATCTCCGAAACGATGGTACACAAGAGATTGGTACATCGGATCGAGAGATCTCTGCCCACGACACAAGAAACATGTTCATGGAATACGCATCGGCTACACGGTGATCAAATGTGCATCCCACAACTACGCTTCCACATTTTAGTAGAGTCACCTATATATATATATATATATGAACAAAATAATCAAACAAAACACCGAGTTATATTTCTTTTATAACCAAATTAGGTTATGTTGTTGTAATGAACAATTATCATAATAAGTAACCTGAATAGCTATGACTCCATGTTTCTTGATGGGAACAAGATTGGCAATACTTTCATCAGGATCATATAGGTTAAGTTCTTGAAGCTCCACGTCAGCATTTGCCTCTACGAAATCTACGCCACGGTTGTTGCATAGAATCTCAGGTTCTCCGGTGGGATTGGTGACGATTTCACCGGCGAATGAGTAGTAGGAGACTAGAGTCTCGGCCAAAGATGTTTTTAGGGTTTCGTTAGCGAGTGAGTTAGTAATGTTAAGTGGTTTCTTGTAGCAGAAGCAAACGGTAACGTCGATAGGAGGAAGTAATAGGTCTAGGTTTGAGAGAGGGAGCCAGTGGTCTTGGAGGGGAAGAGCCGCCGTGATGAGGTGTCTTTTTGTGGTGGTCACGTGAAAAGCACGTGCTTGCTCCGCAGCTTCTCCCATAATTGTTTTTTTTTTTGGATGAGAGATTGAAGAATGTTTGTGTAGTGTGGGTTGTTGAAAGATGCTATGAAGAAGTGAATTTATAATCAAAGTTTAGGAGACAATTAGGTGCAAATTTTCCAACATTTAGGTTGATTTTTTCTAAATTAAATTCAAATATGGTTTAATTTTAGAATTGACATTAATGTGTTACCTATCTATTAAATTAATTTAAAATATGGTTTAATTTTAGAAATTTCCAACATAACCCCCTAGGTCCGCGAGCAGCCTTTGAATATATCAATTAATGACGTAAATCATCGCTGCCAACGCGGTTCGAACTCAGGAACACAACATCACCAACCACTGCGCTTAACCGAGTTATTCAACCCATCGTTGGTACCTATCTATTATTTGCATCGATTGGTTTGGTTTATATCTTTGATCAAATTTGTTTGATGTAGGATAAAAATAGTAATATTATGGATATTCACGGATAATTTTTGTTTAGAAGTTTTAAACATTATTTTTTAGAACATTGTTTTGTTTTTCAACCAATCAACACTTTCTTTTCGCACATTTAGAAGTGCAAACTTCTATGTTTTTTCGTATTAACAAACTAACTGTATGTTACAAGCCACAATTACATATAGCTAATTATTTGTAGACATTAATATATTTTAGGCTTTTCAATTTTTTTAAATTCTAAGTGTTTTTGATCATTTAAGTTAAATTTAAATGGAATTATTATGATAAAGTGTCAAACAAACATATATGGTTATTATATTTTTTACTTTTGAAAAATAGAGCTAATTAGGTGATTTTGACCGTGATAATTAAATTTTATGCGGTTTTGTTTAATTTTTCGTTTTTAAAATGACAAATTTATTTTTATTCACAAAAATCATTCAAATAAATTATTTATGGAGGTCATTCACAAAAAGTCATTCACATCGATAATTCATGAATATTATTCGTCATTCACATATATTATTTATCATTCACAAATATCATTAACAACTATTAGAAATCATTTACATAAAAATATTCACAAGATTTTACAATTTCGAAATTAGAGATAAAATTTTAATTTAACATACGACAATTCAGTTTTAACAAACTAAAAAAAATCATCCAATTAACAAATGCATGTGTGCTTATTTTCCCAATTTTCTTAAAAATATATTATCTTCCATCTGAGGACATCTGGCACATTTGATAAAAAAATACATTATCGTCCCTATAATGGTACATTTGATAAGAAAACAGATACTTCGTATGTTACTAAAAATAAGTAAACTATAACAAAACAAAAAAATGGGAAATTTGCAAAATACCACTTCAGCTTAATTTTTCAAAAATTACATAGTGATATTTTTTTAAGAATTGATCTAATATTTTTGACTATGCATTACTAGGTATACGTGCACAACATAATGTTATTAACGATGCATTATACGTTAATAAGTATATAATTAAATATGTAAAAAATTCAAATGATAGGAAAGATTTACAAAAAAAGTCAGACGTGAAGATAGGATGCGAATTAATGGATTATTTTAGTATTTAGTATTATCAATATTGGACGTGGTCTCAACGTATATATAATATACATTATTAGTCATTACTCAACTATTTGATGCTACTAATTAAAATAAAGCATAATAAACAGGATTTTTTATATCGTTGAAGTCACCACGAAAGCACAGAATATTGTATCAATACAATAATTTCTGAATGGTACTGTTTTGTAATACGTCATTTGGAATCCTATTAGAGAAATTCACAAAACTACACCATTTCTTCATTTCATTTACAACTCTACATAATTCATTTTTTCACATATTTACACCCTTTCAAAATTTTAAAAGCTTGATTTAGCCTTTAAAAATTTATCAAAATTAAAAAAAAATCATTTGGATTCGCTAATTAGTGTTTAGAGTATAGTATTAAGGGGTAGGATTGTGTGGGTAAGATTTATTTGGATTTAATTTTTATGTGTAGTTTTGTGAAGTAATTTTGAAATGGTGTAGTTTTGTGAAATGTAATTCAAAAAGTGTATTTTTGTAATTCTCCCATCTTATTATAAATTTATAGTATGACATTTAAGACTAAGCAATAATCTCATTAATTAACTATTGTTTTCTTACTACTTAAAGAATAATTCGGTGATGTAATAAAATAAAAAAAAAGAATAATTCGGTGGGTGTATAATGATTTTTCAAATACATGTTATTTTAACACTACCAATTGCATTGGGGATACGTGATAGTATTGATTTCTAAGCCAATAATATTCAAGATTCAACTCTTAAGGGACCACACATCTATTAAACAGCAAATTTCTCCGAATAATTATTAATTATACCTCTTACAGAACAAAAAATTACCTGGTCAATATTCGTTAAATTATTCGTTAATAATATCTAAAATATTCATTAATAATATTTGGTTGTTATTATTTTGGTAAGCAAAATATGTTCGGAAGAATTACAAAACTACACAATTTGAATTACATTTCACAAAACTACACAATTTCAAAAATACTTCACAAAACTACACCTAAACACTCAAAATTAAATCCAAATAAACCTTACCCACACAATCCTACCCCCTTAATACTATACCCTAAACACTAATTAGCGAACTCAAATGAAAATATTTTAATTTTGGTAATTTAATAAAGAGTAAAATCAAGCTTTTAAAATTTTGAAAGGGTGTAAATATGTGAAAAAATTAAATTAGGTGTAGTTTTGTGAAGGAGAAGTTGAAAGAGTGTAGTTTTGTGAATTCCTCAATATGTTTTTATCTAATATAACATAAACACGGGTTATATAATAAATATATTTTTTTGTCACAAAACGTATAAATATTTTATATAATAAAAACAATTAGACTAAAAGGTTAAATTATATTTTATACAAAATTTTAGATAGAGAAATTCCTTAGAATACCACCAAAATAAGCTTTTGTTTTGAAAATACCATTAAAATATTTTTTATATCAAAAATACCATCAAAAAGTAGTAGTTTACAAAAATATCACAACTACAAAAACGAGTTTTAACACTTTTAAATTTTTTTTCTTTTCATGATCGCTATATAGTGTTTCGGGTATAGTTTTGAAGGGGGTAGGGTATAGTTTTGAAGGTTTTGAGTGTAATTTTGAAAATTTAAGATTTGTGGTATTTATGAGAAAAAACGTTTTAATGGTATTTGTAAAACTTTCGAAAATGTGTGATTGTGTTAAAAAAACTTTATAACTAAAATAATTATTCATGAGAATTGCCCTTATAACATTTAAAATACTAATTATTTGATGCCAATTTTTATGTTTAAATAATTATAACTAAAATAATATAAACATTTCAATATAAGTTATAAATTATTGGGAGAATTACAAAACTAAACAATTTCAATTACATTTCACAAAACTACACCATTTCAAAAATACTTCACAAAACTACACCTAAACACTTAAAATTAAATCCAAATAAACCTTATCCACACAATCCTACCCCTTAATATTATACCATAAACACTAATTAACGAACCCAAATAAAAAGATTTTAATTTTGATAATTTTTAAAAGGGTAAATCAAGCTTTTAAAATTTTGAAAGGGTGTAAATATGTGAAAAAATAAATTAGGTGTAGTTTTGTGAAGGAAGAGTTAAAAGGATGTAGTTTTGTGAATTCCTCTAAATTATTTTATATTACTGTATAAGACTAACTTTAAAAAAATTAGTTTAATTTAACAATATACTCTCTATGTTCCTTAATAAATGGTATTTTAGAGTTTTTCAGACAATTTAAAGAAACTTATCAAATGACTTTATTGACCTTAATTTGAGTAACATTGATAAATTAACGTTAGAATATATCATGAAATTAAGGGTATAATAGGAAAAACATGTGAAAATACTTTTTAAAATTTTGAAAGAGTTTAAATATGTGAAAAAATTAAATTAGATGTAGTTTTGTGAATTACTATTTATTAAAAAAGAAGATATGGAGTAATTAATATTAACTCGTAATTAATATTAACTCTGCGCACACGGCTCAATCCTAGTTAATAATCATAATATATGTCCGAATGAATTCAAGATTTATAAAGATACTTTTGAAACGAAACCGGATAAAAAAAAGTCATGGATCATTTGGTCAAACAGAACCATCAACCATGGATTATTAATTAAACCTAATTTTGTGAAAATAGTAACTTCTTACATTTACTGGTGAACGTATATATATAATTTATTGAATACATATACAGTATGTTCACAATATTCATATAGTTTACTAATTACTACTCTCCATAATATCGGTAAGCCGGAAAAATTGCAAATTAAACCTTAAAGTTTGAGATTTTCGACAAAAAAAACCCAAAGAAAATTATGTTCCATATTAAAACATTAACTAAATTTTTGGACAACTAAAACATAAAGTTTTGGTTTGAAACAAAATAACATCTACTATGTAACGGGGTTAAATTTTTGACAGAAGTTAAAATTCACCGTTTTATTTAGTCTCTTTGCTTTTGTTTTGACTGTAAAAACATATATAAGATATGAGATTTTGGGAAAAACACGCGATTTAGGTAACTTATGACCAAGATCGAATTCTATTGAAATACGAGACATTCCAAGAAGGTGTGGTTGTGGAGAGAAGATCATGATGATTTAATCATGAGAAAAATCTGAAAACAAAAAATTTAAGTTATTTCAACCATAAATTATGTGTTCTTCCCAAATCTCATATCTTAGATCTGTTTTTAAACTAGAAACAAAGCAAAAAGGCTAAATGAAACGGAGAGTTTTGACTTCCGTCAAAAATTTAACCCTGTTATATAGTAGAGGTTATTTTGCTTCAAACGAAAATTTTATATTATAATTGTCCAAAAATTTAGTTAATGTTTTAATATAAGGTTTAATTTGCAATTTTTCCACATAAGACATGTTTCCACCCAATGGGCCTTAAACCTTTTTGGATCTGAACTTATCAACGATGAAAATATGTAATTAGCCCAACAACTTGAACTAAGTGGTTCTTGTTACGATACGTGTCAATATTTGATGGCTTGGAATTCAGATATCTTACGTGGCATTAAAGATAAATTATAAAACTCATCAAAATAGAAACAGCGAGGCACTTTCAAAATCTAATATCTGATACAAAAACTGAATTATTATATGATCAAAAAGTGTGAAATACAATTTCATAAAAATACAAATCTAAGAAACATGTTATCAATGTACTGTTTATATATATATGTTACACTACCAAATCAGAAATTTGGCAATTTACAAACTAAACAAAATTACAAAAAAATTTCCAAAAAAATTAAAAAACTGAGGAAAGTGTGTGTGCGTATGTGTGTATACAATCAAGACACCATCCAATAAAAACTCAAGACTCTGTAGTATCATCTCTGAAGAAGACTTTACTTCTTCTTCTTGTCTCCATCTTCTGAAAGTGTCATGTCACAGTCTAAGGCGCGTGTTAGATACCAATCTAAGCTAGATTCAACACTAGTCTTCCTTTTTATATGGATAGTCTTCTCCTTCTTCTTCTTCTTCTTCAAAAGGAGAAAGATCACGCTATAAGCACAAGTAGTGATTTAACCAGAGGTCCCGGCGACTTCTGCAGCTCTTTGTCTCATCATTTCCATCACAGCGGCTCTACGCCGTGAATCTGATTGCTGTTGTAATCTTCTCAGATGCTCCTTCAGGTCTCTGTAAATATATATAGAGAGAGAAAGAGAGGTTTACAATGATCATCAACACAAGAATCATATGGACTAAAGTAAGTGTCTGATGTATGTAATGAAAGGTTATAAAGTTTGGTTTACCTGCAGCGAGGTACATGGCACTCGGATTCCTTGCAGGCACGAGCGTGGAGTTGCAGTAGATACCACATTTTCTTGCATAGGACACAACCTCCGGAAGCACGTACTTTGCACTGTATACCATGTCTGAATAGTCCCTTCACTTTCCTGCAATTCGGGTATTGACAATTTGGCGAACGACATTGTGATGCATGTACCAGAAGATCAAGCATTTTCCTAAGCTGCAAATATCCAAAAGGAGGCCATAGAAGAATGTTAAACCTTTACTTAGAAATATTCATCATAAAGTTTTACAAAGAATGTACCTGCAAGACTCGCAATTGCCTTGCTTCTTTGTTTTGAGCATTTTGATCAGCTAAAGAAGGATGGTTTGTCAGCTTGTGAGGATGGTTAACTCCACCTTCTCTTCTATAACAAGAATCACACACGTCGTAGTCAGGACATACTTCACAGCGCCATCCTTGACCAGATTCAATGTCAAGATGACACGCATTGCAGGTCGTGACAAAGGCAGGAGCTGTCGGGTTATGTAGATGATACAGGACCATCATCGACGAATGCTTTGCCCTTCTCAACGTGTCATACTGATAATGGTTCCCTTGACAAAGACTCAGAAACGCTTGCCTTGTGTCGAAAAACTCGCTTTCTAGTATCTCATCTTTGTCCCTAGTGTCTGTAGGAATATCCGTAATGTCAACCTGCAAAGCATCAAACACCACCAAACCAACATTCACAAAACCGATCACAGACAAAAGCTAAAGGACACTATCCTCAACAAGCAAATGAAACTCACGGGATACAATGCGTGTTTATCCTTGAAATTTACTGGATGCCTTTCCCTGTCTTCGCGTCTCTGCTCAGCCTCGTAGCACCTAAAAGGCAGAACAACATTTAGTATTCAGTAAATAGTTATGTGCAATACGAAAAAACGAAAGGAAGAGTTCTCACTTATCACAAATCTGGAAGTGTTTGCATTGGCTGCAAACCCAACGATTTCCCGACACCATGAGTATACAACAATGTGTGCAAGAAGGTTGTAAGTGGACCATGATAAAGTCCTCCTTCATCGGGTGAATAGTCTCGCCAAGCTGGAAACAAAGAGTGAATGTAACTACTTAATGAACAAAACCATAAAAAAACAAGAAGGCGAAAGATTACTTTATGCATTAGCAGAAGATCCTTGGAGGCGTTCCCAGATAGATCGGTCTGACCAGAAGCTTTTAGAGCTCTTTTTGTGATTGTTTTCTTGAGCATTCCTTTCTTATTGCCCTTTTTGCCATCTTCATCTTGACTCAATTGGTAAATAAGATCCTCTGCTGCACCTGGCCAGTAATCACCATCGAAATACGGGAGCCTAGCCGCCGTAACTTTAGCTTTACATTCACCAGTTTGCATAAAAAAATGGTCATATAGATTTATAGTTTCTGCAACAATGCCTTCCTTTGAAGCTTTTCTCAACATTGCCAAGTACCTGCCAAGAATAGCATTAAGTAAATGGATGATGTCAACGACTTTTTCATTACAAAACTTACGAAAGTTCATCACAAGAAGGTAAATGAAACTAACCACTCTCGTAGTTTGTCGGATTTTGGTGTCTTCTGAATTTCTGGATGACAATATAAGATATAGTCCTCTCCCTTCAAAGGCGGACAAGCCCATATGTAGCAACTTGTGAAGCCACGTAACTTGCAATATTCTAGGTAACCAATCTAAAGACAAGATCACGTGATACAAATCATCCATAAAGATTTGAAAGAAAGAACATATATATAAGCTAATAAGCAAGGTTTTGAGTAGCTCATGACCTACCAGAATTTCGTGGTAAACAAAAGTGCGAAGAGCCTCTCCGTAATAGGATCTAACATCAGGTCTAAAGTACTTGACAGAATCCAAATACGAGAGATAAACTCGCCGTTGATTAGGAAAGGCACATTCAGAACCGAACTCTTGTACATACATCCCATATAAGCATACTTCCACACCTTCGATCTTTTGAAACAACAGAACCACCTGCAAAATCGAAACGATGTGAAGAATGGGAAGGATAATGCAAGAGTAAAAATTAATGCATACATGCAGAAAATACAGCAACAATGCGTCTTGATAATTCTTACCTTGGACTTGTATGCAAATTCTGTTGGGTAATTATCTTCACGAAAAATGTCAAGAAACCGAGTTTTGACTTCAAGCTTCTTGTCAACAGATGAAACAACTCTAATTACAAGGGACTCTGCAGTAGGAACCTATAAGTATCAAGTCAACGAAACAAACAATGTCAGCTTAATTTGAAAACACTTGAAAGACATAGAAACCTTAACAAATTTACCCACTTGTTATTACCTCATCAAAACTTTTCCCTTGAACCCTGGCTCTCTCTGTTCTTTCCTGCTTTAGCCGCTTAAACAACCGCTGCTCTATATGGTCACTGAGAATTGTTCTAGGTAAGTCTTTAGCTCCCAAAACAGCACTTTGAGGTAAAGGCTTTCTCTTATTTTGCTCTACTTCTGCTATAAAGCAATACGGACATGTATACTCGGCTTGCCCTCCATCATTCCTTCGCCCATTAAATAAAGCACATATCTGATGCTGCCAGGCCTCGCATTTATCACATTGGACCCACTGCAAAAAAAATCACAGAATGTACTCAGAAAACCATACAAAAGCAGGAGACAAACACAACAAAAAACTACAAAGTGAATAGTCTTTTACCCATTCTTCAGTCTCTTCGTCATTTTTCTTTTTATCCAGTCTTGCCTTAGGTATAGGCGCTCCTTCAGCGAGTATAGTGTCCCCACGGGATTCGTTATAGCATGGGATACAAAAGTAATGACGACTGTCACCAGCTCCTACGGTGTAATACATAGCATTTCTCTTGATGCGGCCACCACAAGGGGTGCAATAAATAGGTGGTGGCTCAAAAGTAAGCTTCTCCACTGCACATAGTTGGCAAGAATTCTCGCTCATTGAATGCTCCATGGCCTGATTCCTTTCTGCTTTGGCTTTACTCTACAAGCACATAAAGGAGTTATCAATTATATTTTTAGATTAATATGGAGTTATGGACAAAACTGCTTCACAAAATATTATAAGTTAAGAAGTACCTGGCCAACCCATTGACGGAGGCCGCATATATGTTCTCTCACTTGCTCAGGAGTAAACAATTCAGTTAACGAAACACCCTTTATCTCTGCCTTTCCAGATTTCGAAGAAGGTTTTTGTTCAACAGACTCTACCAGCTTTTCTTTCTTAAGTGGCTCAGGTCCTTTCTCGGTTTTGCAATTCTCTCCCCGAGGTGAGTCATCAGAAAAGTCTTGTTTAAAAGCTTCACTAACAGGCCTGAGAATATTTTCAGCTATTCCATTTTTCGTCTCATTGAAACCGGATCTCGCCTGGACAGAAGTTTCAGAAATCTCAGCTTTCACTTCGAAATACTTTGAAGGTGCGCGTACATCACTGTGCCCGTGATATTTTTTTCCAGCGTACTGAGATGATTGTGCTTCTGTTACGGAAACAACAGAGCTCTTACAGCTTTCTGTCTCAAGTTCTACAGGTTGAGAAGACTGTTCCACTTTCAACCGTTTTAACGAAGGTTGCAAATGATTTGAGATCTCAGTACTAGGAGAAGCACAAGATATTGCTTCAGCAGAGGCTTGTACTGCATCATTTGATCTCGCTGCACTGCTTTCACTTTTTAAACGAGCCAAGGACCGTGCATTTGCCTGTTTCTGTAAGTAGGCCTTCACAGGAATACAGACAGGACAGTCAGATTCCTTACAATTTAGATGGTGATTGACCAGTGTCTTTGTAGGGAGGCAACGAGGATACGAACATTCAGGCGCAGCACAGCTTTTCATGTGCTTCCATAGCTTTTGAACTGTAACGCAATTCTGGTCATGACATTTCCCTTCAGGCGCTTTGCAGTTGCGAGCATGGCGTATAAACAGGAGCCATTTCTGTTGGTTTCTGTATCTCGGATCCTGATTTCTGTTTTCGTATCTACAATTAGTGCCTATAGGATTTTGAGGAATAAGGGATTCTGATGTAGTGGAGATATGACTTTGAGCTACAATAGACATATTATTGGGTTTGGCTTCATCCATTCCCGACATTCTTTGCCTGAAATCCTCCTGGATGTGCCGTTCTTTCTCCATATTATTAGATATTAGAGTGTGTTCTTGTGACTGTGACTGCCAGTGACCACGTAGACCAGATTCTGATTTCACTCCAACAGATAAGTTGCTATAACCGTTAATAGAGTCTGAAACCATACTCTGCGGGTGCGACATCTGCTGTACTTGTTGGCTATTTTGAGGAGCTGTTGTGCACATATCACTCTCAGAACCTGCATGACGGTCATCAGCATTGTTCTGGTATTGATTCTGAAACTGAGAAAGCTGGAACTGCTCAGGAGTCTGCGAGTGGATTGACTCGCTAGGGTTCTCCATACCAGATTCGTGTTTAACGTGTGTAACCATGTCGGAAGGCGCATGAGTTTGCCCGAAAGCGTCATTACTTATAAATCTCTGCTGCTGCTGGCTCTGCTGTTTCAATTGCCGTTGATGAAGAAAATGTTGCTGCTGTTGGAGAAGTTGACTAGGTTGTTGTTGAAACCGATTAGCCTGCTGCTGAAACTGCTGCTGTTGGTTTGGCTGCAACAAAAAAATGTACAAGACTAAATAACAAATCTAAATTCTCCAATTGACAAATTTCACTGAGTACTTACCAGAGAAGAGCTAGTTGTACTCACAGACTGAAAATTTGCTGTATTGCTATTATGAGTATTTGTCATCGGCCCAACAGACGTTACTGCGCCATATAAATTTCCAGATCCGAAAGAGTCAGAATTGTTTGTGCCATATCCTTCACCTGAAGTGGTAAATAGCATAAAATAAATATTTCGATTTACACTAACCCACAAAAAGTTACAATGCATATGAAACCAGACAAGCAGAAAAACGAGGGGGAGTCAAAAGTATTACCTTGCATTCCTGAACGTTGAAGGTTATCGTAAGCCTGTTGCGAATTTAAGGTACTTGAATCTACACTTTTTGTATTCATCCCAACACCGCCATTCATGGAGTTGTTAGTCACATTAGACATTTTCTGTTGCATGACAGGTCTAAGGCCAACACCCATTTGACTTCCATTGTTATGTAACAACATACGACTGTTCTGCCCACCAATATCCTGCCTCATTTGCTGTTGCTGAGGCTGAGATACCATCGTAGGCGCAGAAGAAAATCCAACGCTATTGTTGGAAGCTTCAACACCCATATAAGACTGACCATTGTTGCTATTGTTATTAATACTGTTGTTGACAAATCCCGGGGTAGGCATCATCTGGCCAGTATTTCTTTGTAAGCTCATGGATGCAATGTTCCCTCCGGAACCAACACCAAAGTTACTCGTTGAATGGTTGTATCCATTAGACATGTTACCTGCAAACACAAGACAACAATGAGCAAAGCAGTACGTGTTTTTTCGATATATTTTATAAGTTGTAATGAAGGTAACTTGAATTTAGCAGGTTTCCGTTGTTCATAGAAGTAGTAGTGATGTTATTACTTCCAGCCATTGTAGCATCATTAGAGGATGTAATCATCGGATTTTGATTCACGCCACTATGTTGTAGCCCTGGAGTTGGCATCATTGTACCAACCGCGGAGGAATTAGCATGTCGCTGATTGTAATTATTCAACTGTCTTCCTTTAATTAGACTCGCTAGCCGAGGCTCGAGTGTTGACTGATTCCAATAATCTTCCTACATTTCAAAATCGAAAAAAAATGTCGAATGTTTAGCGTATTGTTTTTCTTAAGCAATATAAGTTCTGTTTCAAAATAATATACCTTTGAGTTTGCGATTTTAAAGAGGCCTTCCTCTAAGCGTCGAGCAACATCCATATACTTTGCCTTTGATGCATCATCAGCGGGTGATGGTTGCTTTTGCTGCAAAATGTTGAAACTAAAGCAAACAAACAAAACAACAAAAAAGGTTCAAAGACATGATGAGTAACAAAACTCTTTTAAGACAAAGAATCTCTTCTTTAAAGCAAATAACATGAAGAAGAATAAAAAAGACCAAAGGCATTACATCTTGATACGCATGCCCTGGCGAAGTTTCAAGATGTCATTATCAACACGTGAAGGTACTAAACCAGAACCAGAAGGAGGAACAGAACTACCACCAACTAAATTCTGCTGAGACATGGTCCCTTGGTTTTGAACCTGTCCTCCAGACATATTGTGAGCCTGAACATTCATGTTATCTTATTAAGCCTTTTGTTCTCACTCTTGTCTTAACTAACAGTAACAAACCACTGCATAACTCTACTCTACTCCACAACTTCCAAATTTCATCTCCTGCCAATCAAAAGCTATAACAGGAAACAATTTAAACACACAAAGTTAATCAAAGTAAATGTCAAAATTGAACCAAAAAAAGAAGAAAAAAAACTTTGAATAGATACACAAAGTAGCTATCTTGTGACACAAAGAGAAGAACCCAGAAATGAAATTTACAGACACTAACCAGGTAGATATTGATTTAAACGATGATAGACTTGTCTGAAACGAAACCAAAGCTGATGCGGCACGTGTGAACCCAAAACCAAATCAAGGTTAGATTCAGAGATCAAATCCCAGAAAAAGAAGTTGAAGAAACAAAACGAATAATAAAGAGTACAGATTATTCCAAAATCGGAGGAGGTTTTTTTTCTGGGCACAGAGTTCGTCGAATTAGGGATTTTTTCGTGGATTTAGGGGTTTTTATTTTCTTTCCTTTCTAAGGATTCGTTGTTTTTTTTCTAAAATAGTAACAAAAAATAAAAACACATTAAAACATTAAATTTTGATGTCTGAATACGATAATTAGTGCAGCCAAAATATTTTAGATCGGACAAAAGTAAACTAAAGCATAAGTTCCTGTCCGTCCGATCAAACTTTTCATAGATTTTACAACTTTACCCTTATAGTTTATCTGTTTTGACTTTCACAACAAAAGTAAAAACACATTAAACCGGAACACATGAACCTAAAATCAAACTCAGGTACGTACCAACAAATTCAATTACACAGCACAAAAACTGGTTTTACAAAGGAGTTTTTCACATACCCATCTTTATTTGTATCAGAAGCAATTAAAATGTTGTCCCTTCACTGTTGTAGACTGTGTTTTTAACGGTAGAGACTCTCTGATTTCAGATTCTCAGCAATCTCTGTCTCCCATCTATCTCCATTCTCAAGAAGCTTTTCTTTGTCATAGAGAAGCTCCTATGAAACATAAACAAAAAGGTTCAATAAAGCATGCAACAAAAGTTGTTATTAGGTGTAGAAGATTTCGATAAACTAAGAGACCTCGTGTGTCTCGGTTGCGAATTCAAAGTTAGGTCCTTCAACGATCGCATCAACAGGGCAAGCTTCTTGGCAGAAACCGCAGTAAATGCACTTTGTCATGTCGATGTCGTACCTGCAGAGCTCTATTGATCATTACTATATGCAAAAATGGTAGAATAAGAATGGATATGGTTTAATTAATGGGAACTAAGAGTGATGATGGATGGACCTAGTGGTTCTGCGGCTTCCATCTTCACGCTCCTCTGCTTCTATTGTGATTGCTTGAGCTGGACATACCTAATGAAGTAAAAACAAGTATCCCACTTAGAATCACATTCGATACTATACGATCTTCACACATTAAATAGATAATCGCCAGTGGATATGAGCCGTTCATCAGAACATTGAAAATTTCAACAGTAAATATTACTAATTCTCCTAATAACTATGATGAGTTCCATAGGCCGCAGCCTAGAATCCTGACCTATGAATCAAATCACCAAACCCAGTTTTCCAAAGCAGAATAGGTTAACAATCTTCTAATAGTGGCTTACAAGAGCTATAAATACAAGGATAAGATTATATTAGCATAGAATTCAAAACTCACAGCTTCGCAGAGTTTGCAAGCAATGCAGCGTTCTTCCCCAGTAGGGTATCTTCGAAGAGCATGTTCACCACGGAAGCGAGGGCTCAGTGGACCCTTCTCAAATGGATAATTGATCTGCATAAAAAGGTAGAGCATAAAGATTTCTTTCAACCTAAACTTTTCAGAACTGGGAAAGAATGTCACTCACAGTAACTTTGGGGTCAAAGAAGTACTTGAGTGTCAACGACAAACCACGAACCATTTCAGTAAGAAATAGAGTATTTATGCTCCTTTCAAAGACTGCAAAAAACACAAATAATGAGGGAAACAAAACAGTGAGCATTTACGCATTAGAATATTAGCTTTACCAGTATTCCAGTCCTTGGAGATTTCCTTAGCAAGTTGCTCCTCCTCTTGATCATCTGAATATATATATACAGAGGCAACATACACATAAGCCAAAACGGTGAAGACCACAACGACCAAGATCCATACAAAGAGCTAAACTCACGCTTCAATTTAATTCACTAAAGAAACCCCCAAAAATCAGCACAAAATATACCTTTATTGGAGCCATAAGAGATACCACGAGACTGGAGACCAGAGATATGAGATCCCTGTAAAGCTTTCCCTGACAAAACCTTTCAATGAAGAAGAAAGCAATGAGAAACGTATACATAACATACACATCACACCATACCATAGGAAAGCTAATGAATAGATTCAGAGTTTCACAAGATGGAAAAATTATCTTGCAAAAATGCACTAAATCACATAAATTGAGAGATTAACGAGACTAGCCTACGAGTGTCTCTTCTAAGAAGAACAACGAAACACACACAGGAGGATTAGGTCATACGAGATTTCGACCACATAAGAGTATTCAAAAACAACATGAACGTAAACAACACAAAACGAAGAAACACAAGAGAAGAAGACGAGAATCATACGAGATTTCGAGCACGGAGAGTATTCAACGACCTACGAACAAGCATCGACGCCATTGATGATGGAGCACCCAAAATTCGATTCAAGGTCCCTTTCTTCTTCACTGCGATTTTACGAGAAAAAAATGAAATTATCAGATCAAAGATCAATAAATAGCCCTAAAAACTTAAAATACATTTTTGGCCCAAATTTAAAATATTCTTACAATTTAGTCCCTGACACACAATAGCTATTGGTTATCTGAACCGGAACATAATTTAACTGCATACACTTCTTTCATCACCATTGGTGACTAAAGAGTCTTTACAAAGAAAGATGTTGTGACAAATATTATTTTTATCAGCTGAAGTTAGTATGTTGGTGTTTTTGGTGGTGCAATGTAGATAGAAAGAGTTTCTGCAACTAATGTAAAGAAGGATTCCATCAGGGTTGTAGTATCTTTCTCTATTACACGACCAGAAGCTTGACATTCCTTAAATGAAGATGGTGCAGAAAGAGATCACTAAGATTGGCTCATGGAAAATTGTTCTCGAAACTACTTCCTCTAACAAAAGAGTTAATCCATTTGCTTAAAGTGTGATAAAGGAGAACATGAACCAGTCCTATGTCAGCACATATGAATGTGTGGTTAAGAAGTCTGCTTGATGTGGAGAGGATCACCTCCCAATCTGTTTAAGTGATGTCTTAGATTCGGAGAGGAGATAGTTTACCTTGTCTTGTTGGTCTTACTTATGCCATGACCATTTTTGTGTTAGATCCTCTTTGTTTATGCTACCGGAGCCTTGTCTCGGTCTTCATAAACCTCAAAGTACTTTTGTATTGAGGTCTAATCCTTTTCTAATATCATATGCAACTAAAGTGAAAAAAAATAAAATAAAATGTAACACAATCCTTGTAAGAAGAAGAAAAGATCAGCTTCTTTAAACTTTTTTTCAAGTAGTTTAGTTTACATCACTGAAAAATAAGTAGACAGAGAATCCACAGCTTCTTCATATATACAAAGAAAGACCACAAAAAGATATGATATTTATGACTCTGCATTCACTTGCTATGAATCCGATTTTTTCAATTCTTGATCCTTTGGTGAGCTATGGAAGTTTTGTCTTTAATGGTTTTGAATTCAAACTGTTGTATCAAGTGGATGTTCTTCTCCATTGTTTCTTGCTTAACTTGAAAGGGCTCCAGCTTTTTCTGTGTTTCGAGGTTTCGCAAAAGAGACCAGAAGCAAGAGCTTGTTGAAGCCATAGCTCAAACTCTTCTTCATCCTCATCCATCATTTCTACGTCTAGATCCCATGGGAACCTACTTGAGTTTGATCTCTGTGTTGTCTTCTCTAACCCTACCATGTTCACATGAAAGCTTGGTCTATGCGTGTTTGGTCTACACGCCATTCCCTATATAATCAAAAAACCAAAACATGCTTAAACATGTATCTCAATCTTCTTCACATTCAGGAACCGGTAAGAACACTACTGACCTGACAAATGGCCCATTCAGAGACATCAAAGATCTTGCTTTCCGCGCAAACAAAAGCACGCGGTATTTCAATCTTTAAAAAACAAGAAAGTTAGAGTGGTTTTAGTTGTGGAAACTTCAAACAAAACAAGATTTTGTAGTTACAAACATTAAAAAGAAGAAAGGAGCTTTGGTTTACCTTATGTGCTCTCTCAAATGGTAACGTTCCTTTGAGTTCGACCCATCCATCTCCGTCTTTGGCTTGATGATATTGTCCACAGTCCTACATTTAACAGATTAGTTGATATGAAGTAGGGTTTAAAGTAACAAAAATGAAATGAGGATGCTTTAAGAGGTACCTGGCACCATCTTGCCTTCGCTTTAGTCCTATTGGTGCATATCCATATGTGTGAATTACCACATTTTGTACAGTGTATCCGCCTCGACTCTTCTGATCGATAATTAGGACCACTCTGCAAATAAAAAGACAAAAAATGGAACATGAGAAAACACACCTCAAGTTATTACACTAAAGTGACAAGACAATAACTAACCTGATGTGAAGAAAAATGAGGTGTCTGACAAACACTCCTGGTCCTAGATTCTTCTTTTCGTAATTGCTCATCGTAGTCTCTCTTCTTTACGAAATCAGAAAGAACCTGAGAAACAAAAAAATTCAAGCCTTACATATCGAAAAATACCAAGAACATAAACATCAAAATTACAAATTCAAGATTATATGTCATCCATTTACCTCGTAAGCACACTGAAGTTTCTTGAATGATTCACTTGCTAATGGACTTCCCCTGTTTTTATCGGGATGAACCAACATTGCCTACAACAAGCACATACTTCATTAGCCTTTGAAGAAACGGTATGAACATACTCAGCTTCGAAAACAAGAGCAAACCTTCTTTCTATACTCTTTCTTAAGCACCGCGGCATCCATCCTTTTATGACGAGGGAACCCTAATGCTTCATAGTGATTTAAACTTTTCAGTATTCTCTTCATTTCATCAGCTGAACTTGTCTCTACTTTGACTACCTTAACAGTAGAAATTTCCTTCACGCTATTAACAATAGTTGTAGGGACAGTTGGTTCAGCCGATGACTTATTTTCGTGAACTTTTTTCTCGGTTTCTTCTTCGATAGGAGCTGAAGGATATTCAAATTCCCTTGAATAGTCTTCTTCTACGATTGTTTCTTTGGGTTTCTTTGGCTCCTCGGGTTGTGGTTTATCACTTAGATTGTCACACCATTGAAGAAGGCAGTTTAATACATCGTTGGACAAGAAAGCAAGGTTCATTGAGAGCAACACACCAAGCCATCCAAGCCTTACTTTGACACAGTACATCGAATATAAACCCGCCATTAGAACTACCACACGGGCATGGTTTAAGGAGAATAAATAGCCTGAATCAAACAAACAAAACTAGAGAAAATCAACACCATGTAGAGCAATCACAATATAGTCTCATTGACCAAGAACTTTAAAGACAACCCAGTAAACTAATCTTAAGTAGCTGTTTTGTAACAGTGAAAGAACATGAGAGTACAAATGGTCAGGGGGGGGGGGAATCGAAACTTGCCTCCAACAACAAACAATGTCCATGTGATCCAAAAGTTTGCATACATCCACAAAATCAAAATTCCAAATAGTCCTACAATAAAGAGCCCAGGAGTGCATCCCAAGTTCATAACAACAGCCGCGGCAGCCCCCTACAATAATTTCAAACCATCTCAATCAGTCTTATGTAGACTTTAAACAAGAATCTTGAAATAATTAGTGAGGAATAGCATCTAATATCAAACAAAAGTCCTTAAAGATCAAGAAAATGTGAAAAAACTAAAAGGCAATACCATACTGAGGAGAACATAGACCAAGGAAGACAAGGAAGTCAAGCTAAGGAAGCAACTCCACATTATCAAAAGCAAAGCCGATGATCCCAATTTGGCGCTGCAACGGAAACCCCTAAAGATACAATCTTTCCAATAAAGGATAAACAGACGAAGCAAGCATAATAGCTTCCTACATCCACTACACACCAATGGCCAGTGACGGTCCATGAGCTCTCCTATCTTCTCCACAAAACATCGAATCGCATAACAAGCATCTGACCACATATGTTTCTGAGATTGCATCCATCTCCAACCTTGCTTAACCAATCCAATATCCTCCATAGCTCAAAACCCAACAAAAAAAAAGAAGAAACAGCCACAAATCCAATAACTTTAACCCCTTAGCGTAGCCTCTCCTTAACTCACAAAAGACATGAACTTAGGCATTGAGAACAGAACCACAGAGAGAGACAACTCTCAATCAAACAAGCTTCTAAGCCATGGATTTGGATCCACCAGGTTTTGGTTAAGCTTACTCAACAGATTTGCCACATAAGCTTCACAAAGAGAAGGTATACTACAAGCAAGCACAGAGTAACAAGATGATGATAATCAGGTCACGCTTATTGGTTCAAAGAGAATCTCTTCACATGCAAGTTTCCTCAAAACAAACAGATTCACATAAAGCAAAGCTCCCCAATATCTGAAAGAAGAAAAAACAAAAGGAATCTTTCTTTTTTGAACTTTTTTTTAGCAAAACATAGTCTTTGCTTCATTCAAAGACATTCCCTAAATTACCCATTTTTCAAAATCAATACTTTGATCGGATCCAGTGAAAATCTCAACTAATCATAGTAATTTTCCGGCGAATTAACAGCTTCGTCGGAGAATCACCACCACCACCGGAGAGAGAGAGAGAGTGATGAAGGAAAGTAAGAAAAATGGGATTTGGTTAAAGTAATTTGGAGGGGACACTGTAAGATTAAAGGTCGAGAAACCCTAAAAGAGCTCGTGAAAAAAGCGAAAAAACAAAACTTGAAAAGTTTTAAAAAGTTCTTCGAGGAGAGAGAGAGAGAGAGAGAGAGAGAGAGACGACAAAGTTTTGCGTCTAAAGAGAGAGAGAGAGAAGATATATAATATCCATAGAGAAGAAGGTGAGATTAAGTCGCTAATTATTAATGAGAAATTTACTCGCAGAGACACTTTTTCAATCTTATATTACTCTATGAGGCACTTTTTTGTCAAGACACACTTTCAATGGATTAAAAGTCAAAAACACCCCTAAATTATATTATGTTTTAATTGCTTAAATTTTTTATTTCTTAAATTTTATTTTTATTTTTTTCCTAAACACTTGCTGCTATTTTGGAGGTCGAAAGTAGCCCAATGGTATTGATATTTGATATTCATTGCTTCTTTACACGTATACATCTTTTCTAACTTTTGCGTATATTTGATCATTTTCACTTTGGGGTACACAAGTACTGGTACATTCACACGAAAAAATCTACATAAATATTATTCATAATTATTGGTATATAAATAGTGTACATATATAGTGAAACAAAAAACACACCATATATGTACATAAGTAGCAATGGTTAATAAGTGTTACACCTACACTTAGCACATATAAGTCAAACAAACACCATTAGGCTATAACAATTTATAAACTGCTTATAAAACCTCTCAAATTTCACAATTTTTGAGACTTACAAAAAAAAGAATGCCTGAAATATGGCAATAGAGCTAGCAAATTGATAAAACAAACTTTTCATATTGGTGCATCCACACTAACGCAGTGGTACATAAATGATTGTATAAAAATAATGGTACAACAAGCACAACATTTATGTAAATTATTACTAATAAATGAAAATTGTTACAATAATACTAAACACGTACAAAGTCTAATTAAAAACAATGTTTATGTGGTACAAAGAAAAATATCCACACAGATTCCAAATCAAATTCTTCATCGTCCACAAATTCAAGTCATTAAACATAGGTTCCAAATCAAGTTTTTCATCGTCCACAAATCTCAATCCACGATTAACACCGAAATTAGAATTATTAGACTCATTCACAACAAATTAACGTAAGGGTATATTTGTCAAAAAATACCAATTTATAAAGGAAAGTGTTTCAGTTCCAAAAAGTGCCTCAAATTGATATGTAACTTCAAAAAGTGTTCCATTGTGAAATTTACTCATTATTAATTAAGTTATCGAATTAATTACATGAGTAGTATAGTCTCCTGGGTCCCACTTTACTTCCAAGAGTGTTGATTTTGAGAATTTACTACATAATGTTTCTACGGTCATATACAATCATTTCTAACTAATTCTTTTTTTTTTTTTTTTATTACATCAGTTAACGAATATCAAAAATTAAAGAGCACCGTCAAAAACCCAATTCGATGTAACCTCGCCGAAAGCAAGCGGATGACCATTTCTAACTAATTCTTAAATAGCCAAAAAATGTCATATTTTATGTCAGTGAAAGGTAATGTGAAAATGATTTTAAACATAAACATGTGTTTTTTTCTTAAGATTGACATTATTTAGTTAAGCATGTTCTGTTTTCTGTATCCGTAGTGTCGTGCTTATAACTTTGGGCTTACGAGTGAGACAAAGATGCGAAATTAATATAATTATGAAACCGTTCTTTGGTTTATTTTTTATGCAATAAAATATGGCTATATTTGTTTTTGAATGATAGAGAAATTAAATAAACACTTTTTGCTACAATTTTTCAAATATATCATTTATCGGGCATATATATATATATATATATATATATATATATATATATATATATATATTTCACAAATCTATACAATAAAACAGTAGAACTTGTAAATAAATAAACAATTAGTTACTTTGAATTGTTTTTTTTTTACTCAAATTGCTTTCAATAAGCTAAGTGTATATTTATTTTCCTAAGAAGAGTTCAATAATTTTAAATATCAATTGACTTTATAAACAGCTTATAGTCGTTTGAGAAAGAAATAAAATCATTTGATTTTTGGGTCCACATTTATTAGAATCGGTCTCAATATATTATTTCATATAAATTGCGAAGGATATTATATTAGATTAATAAACAAAGGGGCAGAATCACGAAACTACACCATTTGAATTACATTTCACAAAACTACATTATTTTCAAAATATTTTACAAAATTACACTTAAACACTCAAAATTAAATCCAAATAAATTCTACCCACACAATTATATCCCCTTAATATTATACCATAAACACTAATTATCGAACCTAAATGAAATTTTTTTAATTTTTGTAATTTTTAAAAGGGTAAATCAAGCTTTTAAAATTTTGAAAGACTGTAAATATGTGAAAAAATTAAATTAGGTGAAGTGTTGTGAAGCAGAGATTGAAATGGTGTAGTTTTGTGAATTCCTGTAAACAAAATCGGTAGCTTGTAACTTTACTCACTTGCATTAAGCTTTGTATATTAATTTATAATTATGACTTAAACGTGTAACTAACTAACATACCGATTGATCAACCAATAGTTATTAACTTAATATACTATCTCGTATATTAATACTCTAGTGTATAGTTTTGTAATGACTTTTAACATAAACAATAACGTCAGCGACCAAAAACGCGACTTCTAAACGCAGATCGCAGGAATCGGTCACTGTATCAATCTTGCGTTCACCGATTTGTAATTCGCAAATCAAAACTTGCCAATCTGGCAGTCATTGCAAGTCTATAGCAAACTAATGGGGTTATGTTGAATAAACACTAATCTAAAAGGATCAAAACGAAAATAATAAAAAGCATTATTAAAAAATCCTACGTGGCAATACGACTGGTCTCCGTAACAAGTTGAAGATAACGTTAAAGATAAGCCACCCAAAACCCGCCACGTGTCATAACCAGAATCACTTATCGCATCTCTTTATCTCTCTCACATATTTGAAGAACCAAACACACACAAACATAACACAAAGAGAAGAAAACAAACTTTGATCTTGTGAGAAAAAAATGGCTTCTACAGTGATGATTTCATCGGTAACATTGAAACCGGCGGGTTTCACGGCGGAGAAAATGTCGGCGGCGAGAGGACTTCCGTCGCTCTCAAGAGCTTCTCCTTCCTCTTTCAAAATCGTCGCTAGTGGCATCAAGAAAATCAAAACCGACAAGCCTTACGGTCCGTTATACAGACGGAGTTATTACATAATCGTTTTCAAAATCAACCGTTAAATTGTAGCTTAACTCCGTTAAATCGATTTTGTGTGTGTGTAGGAGTTAACGGTAGCATGGACTTGAGGGACGGCGTTGACGCTTCCGGTAGAAAGGGAAAGGTTAGTTCCGTTACAATAATACGCTACCGTTTTAATGTTAAGCGAATAAACGACGCCGTTTAACTTTAGGATGCTATGGTCTTTACTAAAACGATGTCGGATAATAATAGGGATACGGTGTTTACAAATTCGTCGACAAGTACGGAGCTAACGTCGATGGTTACAGGTTAATAATAATATTTTTTATTTATTTACATAAAGAAGCATAGGTTAATGATATAATGATATGATGTTTTTTAATATTTTTAATGGTTTATGTATAGTCCAATATACAACGAGAATGAGTGGGCACCAGGTGGTGACACGTACAAGGGAGGAATCACCGGATTAGCAATTTGGGCGGTGACACTCGCCGGAATTCTCGCCGGAGGAGCACTTCTTGTGTACAACACAAGTGCTTTGGCTCAGTAAAATCTTAAAAAGACATGTGTTTACTTACTCTCATGTTCCTTAAAAATGTCTCTGTTATTATTATTCTCTTCTCTGTTATTTTGTTAAAACTCTGAAAAATACTTTTGAATCTATAAGACTTAAAAAAAGTGTTTGTAAAGTATTCATATTTTCTCCATCTAGGGTGCAGTACAAGAATGAACTTTGAATACAACATATTTATATATTGAACTATGTGGAGAGTTTTTAAATGATAATACTTGAAAGTAAACAAGATATGAACATGCTTAACAAAGCCAAGTGTTCTTGATCAGAACAATTTGGTGGAGCTTACTAATCAGGCTTATGTTGTCATTGGAACTCGTCAAGCATGTCTTCTTCCTCGTGACGTGAGGCCGAAGAGTTGCTGCTAAACAAAGGGGTTGCTCGATGTACTTCTCCATCTAGCATCAACAATCTTACTCTCTGCAACAACAGAAGAAGATGCGTAAAGAGACCGAACCGATGCAAAAAAGTATTACATTCACAATTGTTTACAAAGACGGATCATCGCAATCTTGTGTGAATCGGAGAACAGAAGAAGCAAACCTTCTCGATTTCGTCTTGAAGAGAAGGGTTTTCTCTCAAGTGTTGCAATGCTTTCTCTCTTCCTTGCCCGAGCCTGAAACAGAGACATGAAACACACGAAAGGCGTATTTCGCACAGTCTGTATCCACTTCTTTCACAGAATGTACAAGTTTTAGATGTAAATTTTAGACCTCTGGTCTTCGTAGCTGTACCAAGAACCTTTCTTGACCACAACCTCCATAATCTCAGCGCAATCAAGAATACATCCCTACAAGTTTAGGTTTTACGTTGAAAACACACAAGTATAAAACGTTTGTTGTGTTGTTAGAGACTGATAGTGCGTACCAGCTTACTGACTCCTTCCCCAAACATTATCTCGAACTCTGCTTGCTTATACGGTCTTGAAACCTGCAAAAAAAAAAAGAAAGGTATAAGGCAAATCCACTTTTATTTACTAAATTTTTTTGTACATTTTGGCTTAAAACTAACCTTGCTCTTCTGCACTCTTACACGAGCCCGAAGACCAATATCTTCATCTCCTTTGCTCTATAAATGGAGTAAAATTTATAATAAAAAAAACCACAGAGAAGTAAACAACAATATAAACAGAAGTGTTATCCTTACAGATTTGATCTTCCCAGCAGAACGAATTTCTAGCCGGACAGATGCGAAGAACTTCAATGCAATTCCTCCGCTAGTCACTTCCGGATTCCCATAGTATACACCAATCTTAATACCATATAAGAGAAAAAGCACTGTTAAGTTCAAGAAACAGAACACATTTAAAATTGAGGTATTAGTCATCATAATTCATACCTTATATCTTATTTGGTTAAGGAAAATAAGTGTACATCCAGCTTTAGAGGCGTTTCCTGACATTTTACGAAGAGCTTGACTCATAAGACGAGCCTGCAAGCCCATTTGCTGCATTCCAATCTCACCCTATGTATAAAACAATAGACGAAACAAATCCAATTTAGAAAAGTTCATATTCATATCATAAAGCAACCATATTTTGGAAAGAAACAATATCATACTTCAATCTCGGCCCGTGGAGTAAGTGCTGAAACAGAATCAACACATATAAGGTCAACAGCTCCCGAGCGACACATACGGTCTGCGACTGTGTGAGTAAGAAGAAATAACATGTTAGCTCATTACACAAAAATGATAGACGTAATAAAAGGTTATATGATGTCTGGATTACTTTCTAGAGCCATCTCGCCGTTATCTGGCTGGCACACTATCAAATTTTCTACATCAACACCTAAGGCTTTAGAGTATGCTGGATCAAAGGCATGCTCAGCATCAACAAGCATCGCATTGCCTCCAAGCTTCTGCACAGTCAGCAAACTATGTTAAAGCAATTTACTCCGTGATGATATAAACATTCGATCACATCATGTTCGTTGTTGACAAGAAAAGATAACCTGCACTTCCGCAATGGCATGGAGTGCTAGAGTGGTCTTGCCACTACTTTCTGGTCCATATATCTTGCAATATCAAATTCCAAATCAATTATCAGTGTCACGCTAATTATTTTTTCTTCTTATAATGAATAAAAAAGCCTACTTTTTGCAGCAAGTCTATACCTCGATTATCCGACCCTTTGGCAAGCCTCCACCTAAGGCAAGATCAAGTGTCAAAATACCACTCGGAAAAGTCTCCCTGCAATATATAGACAAACGATACACAAACATGGCGGTATCAAGATATGAAGTGCAATGCTACTTAATTAACTTGGTCCATTACAACACTGAAAGTTATAAAATAGGTAAGTAACTAAAAAAAAGACTATCTATAGAGATTCTTACACTAGTGCTCCACCAGCACTTCCCAATCTTGTTACACTTCCTTTACCAAATGAACTGTTTATATCATTCATAGCTGCCTCTAAAGCCTTTTGCTATAAAACAAGCCAAGATAACAAAAACTTAGTAAAATAAAGAACTTAAACAAGAGGGAACTAAGAACAATGCAAGAGAGTAACAAGTAGAGCCAAACACACAAAAAAAATTATATAGTGCCCAAATAAATGGCAAAAAAAAACAGGTCAAAGAGAGAAATTTAACTCCTTTACTAAGCCCATAGGCTTATACAATGTTCTAACTTCTACTAATTTCAGAGCCAATGCAGTGTAATGTGAAGGGTCTTTCAAATGTTGATTAATTTCAGCTAAATATAAATCCAAACATACACTAAACACATAGAGTTTCATTATAAACATACAATAATCAAATCACAAGCACATGAATGGTGACCAAAGCCAAATCTACACAAAAAAAAAAGTGGGAGAGAAGAAGAAGTTACTCGGTCGAGGAAGGTGGAATCAGAATCAGAAGAGAAAGCTCCGTTGATTCTATCATCGGATTCAGAGCGGATGCTATGAGAAGCTTTCTTCGCGGCGGTGACGGTGACAGGAGAATAGAAGCGGCGGGAGTGGATAGAAGAAAGCCGGAGCGGCGGCGAATACGAAGATGAAGTGAAAGAGTAGAGAGGAGAAAGAAGATTCAAGCTTGAATTTAGCTTATGAGAGAAAACTAGGCATGAATCCATTAAGCAAAGAGACGAAAAGCCAAACAAAGAAGAAGAAGAAGAAGAACAAGAAACCCAATTTATTTTTAGTTTTGAAATTCACACTAAATAAAAATAATTTGTTTTTTTTGTATATAATATTAAGTTGTGGGCTAGAGAGGTTATGGGAAGAGGGGAGTTAAAAGCCCAACAATTATTTTAGTACTTGCAAAACAACCCAAGTCTAGTGTTCATTTAACCAAATCAATTACTAGCCTAATGCACACAAATTAAATGGAGGTTTAGATCATTCTACCATCAGAATAAGTTTTTGTTTAAAAAATACCATTAATTAAAAAGTTTTTTATAACAAAAATACCATTAAAATGATTTTATAACAAAAATACCATCAAAATGTACTATTTTACAAAAATACCACAAACTCAAAAAACGAGTTTTAATACTTTTAGATTTTAAATTTTTTTATTTGGGTTCGCTATATAGTATTTAGGGTATAGTTTAGAAGGGGTAGGGTATAGTTTTTTGGAGATTTTGTGTGTAATTTTGAAAATTTAAGATTTGTGATATTTATGAGAAAAAAACTTTTTAATGGTATTTGTAAAACTTTTCAAAATTTGTGCTAATTGTGTTATAAATATGGGAATTACAAAACTACTTACAATTCCATTTTACAAAATTACGCCATTTTATAATCATTTTTTAAACTATATTTAATTATTCAAAATTAAATCTAAATAAATTTTATCCAAACAATCTCATCCTTTTAATATTATATCATAAACATTAATTAGCGAATCCAAATACAAAATATTTTAATTTGATAATTTTTAAAACAATAAATCAATCATCTAAAATTAGCGTAACTGTGTAAAAATATGAGGAATTCACAAAACTACACACTTTCAACCTCTCCTTTACAAAACTACACCTAATTTAATTTTTTCACATATTTACACTTTTTCAAAATTTTAAAAGTTTGATTTACCTTTTTAAAAATTACCAAAATTAAAATATTTTCATTTAAATTCGCTAATTAGTGTTTAGGGTATAGTATTAAATGGTAGGATTGTGTGGATAGGGTTTATTTGGATTTAATTTTATGTTTAAGTGTAGTTTTGTGAAATATTTTGAAAATGGTGTAGTTTTATGAAATGTAATTCAAATGGTGTAGTTTTGTAATTCTCCCTAAAATATTGAAAGTGTAATTTTGCTAAAGAAAATTTGAAAAGGAGTATTTTCGTGAATTCCTCTGGCTAAAGAGACAAAATCATAAGAAGTCTTAATAAATTAAATAAACTTTTAATGATTTCATGTTTTTTTGGCCACAGTTCAACTTTAAAAGCCACTCTCTTATATCACGTGATCGACGTATTACAATGAACGCCGCGAGTGCGGTGAAATGCACGCGCCACCTGCCTCCTTATATTTAAATCTTCGCAGCGTCTCCGTAACAAACTATGCAAAATACCATTGCAAAAAAAAAGCTCTCTCTCTCTGTTTTTTTTTGTTTGCATGAACGACGGCGATGGCATCGGCTTGCGTCAACAATGTAAGTGTTTCTCAGGAACTTTCTACGTACGGTTGTTTCAATCCACGCGCTTCGTTTAGCCGTGAAAACGATCGGAGTTTTGAAACCGCCGCATCGGAGATGCACAAACAGATTCCACCGGAGGAGGAATCAGCCGATTCGCAAGGCGGAGCCGGTGGTTTCGAGGATCCAGGCGACGAGATTCTCTCCGACGGAAAACTATTGACGAATCGTCAACACACGGCGGAGTTCGGCGAGAAATTTGAGATATCTGGTTCCGATTATAAGGCGGCGCCACGGTGTTCGAGTAAGTGGAAGGAGTTGTTAGGTCTAAAGCGATTCTCATCTCATAGCAGCAAAGCGGCGTCGACGACGACGACGACGAATCAATCGAATCCGAGATCGTCGTCGTCGTTGAAGCAATTTCTAAATCGGAGATCCAGATCTGGATCCTTCTCCGATACTACGTTACTTAATCTTCCTCTATTAAAGGATCCTGACTTGGAATCTCTCTCTATATCATCCCCGCGTGATCCCGCGAGACTCTCTCTTGACGCAGAGAGACTTAACCACAATCTCACGGCGAATCCGTTCGCTCCTTCTCGTAGCCAAAACCTAAACCCGCCGCGAATGAGATTAGTCACGACGACGACTCGCGACGGAAGAAGCTCGACGAGGCGGCGGCGGCAACAAGCGGGGATGAGCAGAGGAGTATCTGTAGACAGTCCGAGACTAAACTCGTCGGGGAAAATAGTGTTCGAGAGCCTTGAACGTAGCATAAGCAGCCCAAGCAGCTTCTACAATAATGGCGGCTATAACAACAGACACAACAGAGGTGTAGAGAGATCTTATAGCTCGAGCGTCGTTAGGGTGACTCCGGTTTTGAACGTACCGGTTTGTTCTATCAAAGCTGGTTCGGTTATATTCGGCCATTTCTTCTCTTCTTCTTCTTCGTCTTCTTCGTCGCAACATAGTAGTAGAACAGGATTTAATAACAGAGCCATTATTAGAGGTCGTAACTCCACCGATAGAATCTAATCAAAATAATCAGTGAAACGTTACAATCACAAATGTGTTATTTGATCATATAGTAGATAGCCATTTGTGATTTGTTTACACGTTGGATTTGCTAGAGAGAGTGAGGTTAACGCGCTATAGGTGATGCGCGTAGGTCGTAGGAAGTACAGTAGGTTATTTTTATTGCTCTCACACGATCTCTATGCTTAGCTGTCTCTTTCATGTGATATTTTTAAAAATTCTGATATTGGAAATTATATTTTATTTTTTTTGTTTTTTTATGTAGTTTGTTTTGTCGTTTTGTGAGTATCAGAAATGCTGCAGATTTTCAGAGACTTCACCACACTTTTCTCCCTTTCTTTTTTGCATGTTGTGGTTTATTGTTTTTTTTGTTATGTGTTAATTTGAAGAAGGTTCCTTTTAAGCAGTAATGTTGTGGATCTATTGTTCATTTTGTTTGATTTTTTTAGAATCACATGTGTCATGTTTTCTCAAAACTTATTATCATAATAGTACTTTATATAGGTACGAAAGTGTGAAAATAATACAAGTTTGGACCAGCAAGAGATTGTATAAGTACAATACTATTTTTCAGATTTAAACAAAAACGAGTACCATATCATCAACCTAATAAGCCCCCTCTAGCACCTGTCTCTATCTCTGTGTCTTGGCTTCTAACATTTGTCTCCTGTCTCTACTCACTTAAAAACAAACTCTAACACATCATTTTAGGTATAATTCTACTCAATTTTCTGCTTGACAAAAAAGTGAATGTCTTTTTCAAAGTTACATCTAGAGTATGCTAAAGTTGCAACTCGTAATTTGTATAACAACACACAAAAGGAGGAAAAAAAAAGAAGAGGAAGCTAGGTATGTTAATTTTAGTTTTTGACCACACAATTGGACCAAGTAGGTGGTTGGTTTGTTAGGAAAAGGTATTGGGCCCATAGTCTAAATCTAAAATATGTAGATCAGTCTCTTTTATGAAACAGCTTGTAGTATTTTTATAGGCAAAGCCTACGAGATCCAATTTTAAATAGGCTTCAACCACGTGACTAGCACGTAAGACACGTGACTCTGTGTTTACAGACAATAAACGAGCCGACATAATCACATTTACAAAATTGCAGTTTTTGATCCATTGGACTAGTGGGTTCATCTAAAGCTTGGAACAAATAAAATAAAATAAAATTGGGCTAATACTAAAAAATAATATAAAAAACCCAATAAAAAGACCAACACTACAAAACGCAGCGTCGTGTATGTAATGAGAAAAACACCCTTGCACTTTGTTTGTTCATCATCTAGTTTCCGATGATTTTTGCTCTTCGTTACGCTCATTAACTATAAATAGTATACAAAACAATGTTTGCTAATGAACAAAAGCATCCATGATTAACCAAAAACTGTTTTAAATAATTTAATTTAATTTTACCTTGTGTGACATTAGCAGAAGAGATCATATGATCGATATTATCAATACGCCTTTGTATAGATTTAAGCAAAATATTCAAAGACGAAACTCTTTGCCTCACGCTCGTTATCTTCGACGCGTGTTGTATTATAAACGGTAACGGAGCGTTTTCCAGTAACTGATCAAGCTCTGTTTTCAATAACAACAAACTATACAATCTCAAAAATCGAATCTGAATCATATCCAATTTTCGATTCAGATTTTAAAAGAGAGAAAACAGTGACCTTGTACTAAGCGATCTAGCGACGAGGAGATTCTGTCTTGGCTATTTACCGTATCGATTGCTTTCGAATCGAAATCTCTTATCACTGTCTCTATCATCGCCGATAAGCCTGTAGCCATCGCATCTCCGCCGTCTCCTTCCCCCGCCGTCGCGACATCAGCTGAATCGCCGCGGCTAGATTCCGATACCTCCTCCATTTCCGCGGCGAGGCTTGTTAAGGTTTGTTTTCTGAGTCCTTAAGTTCTTAATAAAAAGGGGAAAAAATAGTGGTCAAGCAAAATGACGAAAATACCCCTGTGAAGTTATATTATTTTTGTTGAGACATACATCATCATAAGCAAATCATCTCTTCTTTGTCAAAATGTTACAAACAAGTAAAAGAATTGTATAAAAGACAAAGTCTCATGTTTCCTTTCTTCTTCTTCTTCTTCTTCTTCTTCATGATCAATCTAAATTGAACTGCATAACAATCCTATCAACTGAGTTTTGTCCGACGACTTTACGCGATCTAAGCTCTTCAAGAACTTCTTTAGCAAGCTCCAATTCATCCTCATGAGCTATCCCTTCCACTATTATCGAATACGTCGTCTCGTTAGGCACTCTCTTCTTCTCCACCATCATCTCAAACACTTCAAGCGCAAGATCCGTCCTCCTCGTCTTGCATAGCCCGAGTATCATCGCGTTGAAGTTGTCCACCGTGGGTTTACAATGCTCGGTCTCTTCCATTACCGACAATACTTGCATAGCTACTTCGTACATCCCTTCGAGGCATAGACCTCTTATCAAAGACGAGTAAGTGTGTGGGTCGGGATCAAAACCGCACCTAGTCATCTCATAAAGCAGCTGAAACGCCGCAAAGGTGTTTCCTTTCCTGCACAGGCTCGTGATCACGCTCTTGTAGAAGTCGTGCGTGCAGCATTTCTGCTTGTTGCTTAAGCTTTGTATGATGTAGAAAGCTTCTTGCACCTTGTTGTTGTGCGAGCACAAAGCGCCTATAGCGTTGTAGGTTCCTTCATTGGGTCTACAACGTTTGTATATCATTTCGTCTAAGCATTTCACCACGAGGTCGACTTTCCCTTCTTTGCACAGATGAGATATCACGGGGTTATAGCTCGTGGCAGTGACTCTAAACTGATGGTTTCCTCGACTCATCTCGTTTAAAACCTCCATAGCCTGCTCCGTTCTACCGTGGAAAGCTAACGAATTGATCAATATGTTGTAAGTAACAACGGAAGGAGACCGATCTCCACCGTCCATCTCAGCCAATAGCGAATTCGCCTCTTCCCACCTCCCATCACAACACAAACACCTCAAAAGAATGTTGTAGCTCACAACATTCGGCTTAAACCCTTTCGCGGGTATCTCTCTAAAGAGCTTCATCGCGTCATCGGTCCTCCCTTCTTTACAAAAACCAGTCAATATAACATTATAGCTAACCAAATTAGGCACACCGCCTTTCGATATAATCTCATCTAAAAGCTTAACAGCTTCATCGGCGCCGCGTTCTTTATAAGCAGCCTCAAGCAAGAAGCTGTAAGTGAAAGCATTAGGAGCCAAACCTTTAAGCATAAGCCTCTCAACAAACTGTAAGCTCTGGTTTAAGCTACCCAACATACAAAGACCACGAACAAGAGCATTGTAAGTAACCGTGTTCGAAGGGTAACCATGATCCTCCATCTTCTCAACGAGCTGCATAGCGTAGCCAACGTTGCCTCTCTTACAAAGCTGGTTAACTAAGTAAGTGTAAGCAGAGGCGTCTGGTATGATTCCAGAGCTAACCATAAGCTCAATGACACGAATAGCTTTCTTAAGCCTATTGGCTTTGCATAGATCGTAGAGAAGCTGTGTAGAGTGAGCTACATTGGGTTTTTCCCCTTTTGTGACTAAACCTTCGAGATGAGAGAAAGTGTTGCTTAGATTAGTCTCGTCGACGATTCTCGGGTCGTCGGAATCGGGTTTCCAGCTAGATCCGGTGATTGTAAAGGCGGAGTCTTTAGGGGATAAAGTAACATGGGTCGAAGCTAAAACCTTGGAGAAGCTTTTCGTGACGGAGAAGGGGTTGTAGCCGGTGGGGATGTTGTGAGGAATGAAAAAGGTTAAGGCTTTTCGCGGCGGTTCCGGAGATGGATTCGCCGCCGTGGATAAGACAGAGTTCAATAGAGTCGACATTTGGCTTTAAAATCGGACAGCGTTGAGATGAAAGTTTTGGGTTTTTACGGTAATGAACAACTTAGAAATGTAAAGGATCATATCGTACTTTCCTCTCCAAATGTGAGCCTGATTAAATTATTCTCGTGTTCTTTACTAAAGGTTCCTTTTTTCCTCCGTCTCTGTTATCCACGCGCTATAACCTGCACGTGACCACCACGCTCTTTGAGTGAACATGAATGGCTCGCGAAGAGATAGTAACTTATAAAGAGAGAATTTTCAAAAACACAAAAGATGAACTAAACAGAAGACAAAAACACACTCTCATCATAGTTCTGTAAAAGCTAAAGACCTTTTTTTCTTTGTACACAAAACTTCTTCTCCTACGTTGCTTTTCACTAGATAATGATCATCCTTTCTTCTACCTTTCTTGTTACGGTTTGTGCATTATGATCTTATAGCTTCATATACAAACAGATAAGGATACTGCTTCTTGGTTCTGTACTGCTTCAATCTCGATTACGAATCACTTCAAAGCTGGATCGGTTTTCTGGCTTCCAACCATAGACCGTTTCAAAAACTCCATTAGTATTCTCTTTTGCTGCTCATCGATGTGCGGGAAACTCGAACGTAGAAGCTCGATAGGCATTTCACGGACAATGGCTTGTGCGGCTGCGTCAGATATCTCGGTAGCAAACTGTGGTGGCAGTTGCGAATTCGTACTCTGCATGATGCTGTCGTATTTGCTGATACAATGCTTCATCAGAAGGTTAAAGAACTCGTTAAAGGAAGCACGCCATAGAGCCATTCCCGCATTGTTGAAGTTATTAGCCTGGAGAAGCTCAGAAGCTCGGTCTAGTGTAGATTTCAGTACCGTGGAAGCTCCGTCTCCAACAGGACTGTTTAAAGGACGGAGCGGTGGCTGCTCCGAAGAGCAAGAAACCGCGGCTAGACTCGCGCTGATTTGTCCTAGATCCATTTTGTGGATGCATGAGTTTACAACATTGGTAAGCTTGTTTGTTGTTTTGGCGATGTCGGGGTTTGATGAGAGGACTCCGAACAATGACCTTAAGTGACGGAAAATGGCCATGCATACTATCCGCATCAGGTCGCTGTCCGGGTAAATAAGCTGAAGATACCTTACTAGTAATTTCCGGCCCTTTGGAAGAGAGATGATTCTTAGAAAGAGAAAATCATCATGGGATCGGCTTTGCCCGTTCTTGGCAAAGGGATCAACGAGCTGAAGTGTAACCGCAAGGCTTTCCAACAAAGCTTGACGTTTTTGTTTCAACTGGTTTCCTCCGTCTTGGAGTTGGTTAAACCCTAAGAAACGATCTATATCATCGACGTCAAGGAAGAGATTAAGACCATTCTCAATGTACACTCTAGCTGCAAGCATGGGTTCTTCATCAAGTGGCTTATTCGTGGCTCTAACCTCAACTTTACCAGATTTAGTTGAATTTGGCGGGTCCATTTCAAGGAGAGGACGAGGCCTACGGATCGAAGAGAAAGGAACTCTACCAAGAGCATCAACCTGAAGAAAAGCATGAGGCTCATTGTTTGTCCGAGCACAAGGATGGAGGTCCCTCAAGTGATTTGGACAGAAATGATGTTTCACCTTCGCATCTGCAGATTTCTTAGCAAGACAGGCTTGTTGATAGTAATCATCAACGTAAGGATCATTGCTGTGTGTAGCCACAAGCTGCACTCTCAGTATATTCTCTAGCTCTTGTGCTGACATATATTTAGACCGGAATGGGTATCTCCTCTGAACGCCACCATCAAAGCCTTGTTGATGAAAATGAATGTTCTGTCTGTTGCCTTGAGCCGATCCTGGTCTTGCTTCCCTTGGATCAACAAACCCAAGCATTCCATCGTAACTTCCAGAGGATGATGACCGAGAAAGATGGGGATTAAATAACTGAGGCTGCATTCGATGGTGTAACATAGTCTGAGATCCCTGCATCTTAGGAGGCATCAAACCGTTTTGATGAGGCGGCTGTTGTAGCATTGCATTATTCATGATCCCGTTATTATCACCAGGATGCATATTTTGCCGATTCATCCATTGAGCCGGAGGGCGATTATTCAGAGGAAGAGCATGGGAAAACTCAGGCATGTTTCCAGTGAGCTGGGGAGATCCATGAGGCTGCGAATTTGGGAAATTAGAAAAATTTGGTGATCCGATTTGAGGCCCACCAGAATGATATGGTATATTTGGGTGTCCTGAACGCTGATCTGGCAATATGCTACCTGGAGGAGGGTATGAAACAAATGACGGCTTTGGGACAAGAACCGGTTCACTAGGAAATTGTTGTTGATTGTGATTTTGATGTATTTGGCGTTGTGGTTCGGGATACTGCATTCTTCTGTTAGGATCCAGAGACGAAAAGGGAGGTTTCGGCCACACCTTGTCATCTTTGATAGCATCAGAGTCCATTATCTGCGGGCCAAACCAATCTGGCAACTCCTTCCCATGGGTCCACTCAGGCTCTAAAGAATCTGGCAAAGAAAAATGAACTGTTAAACCACAAAATAAAAGCCTTGCTTGTAAGATAGATGAATATAGAGAACAAAATAAAAAGGGCTCACACTAATTTATAAAGTTAACAAGTAAACAACAGACACAGTGTTTCTAAACTCAGTACCTAAAGAAGTAAGTAACTAGAGCTAGCACATAACATAGCTATATATATATTAAAACAATGTCAATGGAGAAAAAGTGGGTTTTGAGACAACAGTAATGTAGATATAACACTCACTCTGTCTTGATCTCCTATCAGTGATTGGTCCCGTGTTTCTATATAAACCAGTATCCCCATTCAACTGTAAAATCATACACAAAATCCTCAGGCCAATAGCTTTTTCAAACGAAACGAAACATTTTAAAAACAAAACAAAATAGCTAACCTTTGAAAAGGTAGTAGCAAGATCATCAACTTCAGACAGAGGTCTAGAATCTTCAACCTTCAGGGAGGAATCATAATTCGTACGTACATGAATCAAGAATCTAAAACCAAACGAAATATATACAAAATGAGAGTAACAAACCTCTTGCTTATGAAATGAAAAGCCAGAAGAAGACAATATGTCATCTTCCTCTTCTAATCCACCAAGCTCAAACTCCTCCACGACATCGTTACCGAAAAAATCGTACTGTGATGCATCAAACAATGAACTCACTGCACTCAAACAAACCTTTATAATTAAAACAAAGCCTGGACAAAGAAAACTAAAAGACTCAAATGCAAATTCAGATTAATAATCACATAAAAGACACACTAGAGGAATGTTCACGCATGAAAACAACAACTAATCTTCTTCTTCTTCTTCTTCCTCATGAGAGTAATTGAAACAAAACTAAAGCTAATTGATATATACATAGTTAAAGAACCAAATTAAACTTAGATCCATATTCAAACAAAACAAAACACCTTGCGAGCAACAAAATCGAATTCGTAAGAGAAGAAGAAAAAAACCTGTAGGAGGATTATCTCCAAAATCGTCCATGATCGACGAAATTAAAGGATCAAAATCGTATACAAACCCTAAACTAGCTTCTCTTAAACTCAAAATCGATCTAAATCAGATTCTGAAACAACACTTTTCTCTGTAGATAATCGATTCCTAAGCTATATCGATTCACGAACGAAACCTAAATCCCTAAAACGCTTTATAAAACGGATATAGATTCACGAACGAAACGATTCAGAGCAACGAGCTTCCTTATACATATCGTCTCTTTCGTCGACGAAATCAGAGAAATTGAACCCTAAATTTTCCTTTTGAATGATTGATCTAAAAAACAATATTATTGCTTTTCTAATTTAAATATACGGAAAAAATACGCCGCATTTTATAGTGGCCCGATTACATTGATAAAGCCCAATTTAAGTGGCCCAATTTTTAAATAATTGTTATTGTTACAAAAATATAAAACCAAATAATTAATTAGTTTGGAGTTTGGACTTTCGTTGGAGTGTGACCAAAATGAGACCACTGTGTATATGTATCAATCATGTATTTTCATTTATTTATTTGGATTTTATGAACGTTACTTAGGTCTTGATTGTTTTGTAGTTTTTAAATGGTTTTTGGTTTTTGTTTTTCAAAAACTAATTTAAGCACCAATCAAATTTTCAAAAACTATTTAAAAAAACTGTTTTGGATCAAATTCAAACAATCAAGTTTTTAGATTCTACTACATCCTGATAAATAGAGAATCTAGTTTTTGACTCAATTAAGTTATTTCTTTTTAAAAACCAGAAACTAGTTATTTTAGGTTTTTGATTTTTATAAACATAAAAATCTGAAACTAAAATCCAAGAAACCAAAACCAAAAACTAAAAGAGTGATTTACATTTATAGACACTTAGGAGACTTTATGTTACACAAAAAAGTACTTATAGTTTGAGGTGCACTTTTGGACACTGTGCATATAATTTCAGACGAAAATGCCCATGTTACATTATTTTTGTGTAACTAGATGAATGAGTTGGTTTATAATATTTATAATAAAAGTTTTTTGTGTCATAATGCTTTTGCAGACATGGGACCCATGAGTTGACCTATATTCAATTATGATCATTGATTCAATAATATTCCTCCAAATCGAACGACCCACATCTATAGAATTCTCACCGTGTGAAGGACAAATTTTAAAGTTATTTAGGTGTGATCCAAATGTTTTTTGTCTTCTTGTGACAGAGCATATGTGACCTCATTACTGATTATGGACGAAAGTAAGTGGACGAGGGTTTGTGGACAGAGGTATGTGGATAGTTGCACATAGACATATCTATGTGGATGACTACAAGTGGATTTTTAGATTGCAGAAAAGATATATCTCTTTTATATTTGTTTTATATTTGGAGACAATCTTATTTGCAAAAAGATATTTTTCGTGAGAAGAAGAGATTGTTGAAGCAAGTAAATAATGTTTTTTGTAATTGTTTTTTGTTTCCATTAAGTGTTGTTATTGACTTGGTTGTTTATTTATGTGTGGTCAAGGTTCAATGGACGACTAATTGTTGTGAGTTAGTATGAAATATGGTATTGTGTTTAACTTTTTAAATGCAGTGAGGCTTTTCATCACTACTATGTGTCCACATGACACAATATTTAATGACCGGAATGTGTACATAAGTTTAGATGTATAATTGCATGTGTGGCTGTGGATTAGAAATTGTTGTTTCTTGTAGATGTTAGAAGAGTTTAAACTTGTATATATAGTTTTGTCGATTTATGTATTTTATAGAGGAACATATGATATATAAGTTTGAACTCTTTCAATTTTTGTTCTAAGTTGTGTCCACCTGTTTATGTCCACATGGACGTATAAACTTAAGCATTTAAGAATATATGAAACAGTATGCAGTTTTGTTGCAAGAATATATTGAATTTTGTTCACCCCAAAAAAAAATTACACACAACATAATGGTCAGGGCTATGGACTCAACAATACCCCTGCAAGTCAATATCAACTTGAACGTGTATTGCACCACGTGGACAACATAATCACATATATGACCACCATTGAGTCATTTTGATCGAAACTGGATACTTAAACAATTCTTCATCACTGCATCAAGTACCAAACTCGGTTCAATGGACTATGTGTTGTCCACCAAACACTGTCCACAACTCAAATTTCACACCAAAAATATCCACATGTATCCATCCATCCACTTGTGTCTCTTTATGTGGATCTGAAGTGTTCTGTCCACGTCGGTGGTCGTCGGAGCTTGTCGGTGGTTCGAGATGCTCCGTCCATCCATACACAAAACCTATCTAAAATTCATTTTAGAGTTAGGTTCATTATCCTTCTTTAAAAATTGATAGTTTTGGAGAGAAATACTTATTAGTCATATGCTTTAACAAAGAAATAGGGTTTATTAGATAAATTTTGAGCTGTGTACAAACAAAATCGGAGTGGTTCAATATGCGAATGAATGTATTTAGGGTTTGATTTAGGGTTTTCCATCTATGAAAGAAAGAAATCAGAATTAAAAATCTTTTTGGGGTTTGATTTATGGTTTGTCGATTTGTGAATATAAATTGGAAGGTAAAAAATCACAATTACTTACCAGCCATGGATTAAACAGAATCAGTGAGGTTCGAGCTTCTCTCGTACCAATTTAATCTGTGAAGTAAAAAATTTTACCGGTGATTTGCAGTAGAGAAACACGAGGCAAAAAGAATGGAGGATTTTAGGAGATAACAAAAGACCAAAGAGAAGAGTACATAAAAGAAATAAATAATAAACAATTAAGAGGAGATATAAATCTAGTTTGAATTATTTAGTTTTAGAGCATCTTCAACCCTACTCCATTTTGGAGTAGATCTCCATTTTGGAGAAAAAATCATCTTCAATCCTACTCCATTTTCTACTCCAAAATGGAGAAAACAACTTTTCTACTCCATTTAAGGAGAATTTTTAATCTCTACTCCATAATGGAGATGAACTATTTTAATTGCACAATAGTCTTTCAAAATTTATATTCATTTGTTTTGTTATTAATTTATATTTTAAATCAAGTGTTTGTTATTAGTAAACTAAAAAATATGAAGACAATTTTTTTTTTTGCAAATAAATATTTAACTAATTTTAAAATTTCAAAATACAATAATAACACAAAATAAACATAAAAACTTGATTTTTAAAATACAACAACAAGAAACCAAAACAAAGATTTAACAAAAAAAATAAGTTAAAAATCCGGTAAATCGCTTCCGGATCCGTCAAGATCTTTAAAATATTCTCCAAATGAAGTAGAAGGTGGGATTTGTTGTTCTTGTTGTTGGAGACTCTCTTTTTGTAAAATTTGTTCTTTTTGAGCTTGAATATAAGCACGAACATTCGGATCTATTACGGAACTCAAGTCACAAATTAAAATTTTGTGTTTCTCTTTAAGTTGTCTTAATGCAAAATGCATTAATTGAACATTTGTGGAATAAATTCACTAATGAAAATAATTGAATAATATCTATGTTTTATTTTATGATGTAATGTAGTTTTAATTACATAGTTTATTAAAATAATATTATAATTTATATTAAGAAATTTTGTAGAAGATAAATAAATAAGGTTAATTTTTAAATTATAAAAGTTGAAGGCAATATTTGTAATTAATAAGAAAGTGAGAAAAGAATATACTTAGAATATTCTTTTATGGAGTAGAAAATGGAGAAATACATTGGAGTAAAATTCATCTCCATTTTGAAGATACTCCATTTTGGAGTAGAAAATGGAGAAATACATTGGAGATGGTCTTAGTTATAGATAAATCTAGTTTGATTGAGGGGCAAAAAATATATTAGTTCAAAGTATCTTTACATGATATTACATAACTCAAAAGTACCTATAAACGTAAATAACTCAAACTAAAATCTAAAAAACAAAACCAAAAACTATCTAAACAATCATCACCTTATTGGTCTCTTATGTAGTAAGGCTCGTGTAGTGATTAGGTTTGTGTGAGATTTATTTATAGTCTATTTTTTTTTATTGACATCATTTATAGTCTAATTATTTACTTTTTGATTCAAACTTATTTAACCAAATTTCTTGAAATAGTGAAAAAGTGAATTAGTGATCTGACAAGAACAATAACGTACATTTATATTTCACTTCCATGAATAGTTAGCTACAAAACTATCATTATCGGTAAATCAAGTTTAAAATAGTAAAAAAAAATGTCTAATTGAAAAAAAAACATTTAATAATTACATCAATCACGGACCGCCACGTGTATGTGCGGATCACGAACAGTGCAAGATTTGGTCCTCGTCCTTAGAAAAGGATAATTTAACTTTTTTGTGGGACCAGAGGTTAACATCCCTCTAATGAATCCTATAATCTCCTAGTATTCATATATATATTATTTATAATTAAATAGTAATAATATTATTTTTACATTTATTATGTGTGTTTTTGATTTCTGAATGAATTAAAAGTGGTGGTGGGATCATAGTCACATATTTTTAGCAGTAGTGGGAATCATGCAATCTACACATTGGTTTTTAACTTTTTTAAAAAAATTGTTTGAATAAAATTATTACACATAAAAAATGAAAGGGACCAGACACTGAACACATAGCACAACCACACATGACACCAAGTTAAAGTCTTTTGCAGAACCTCTTCTCTTGTCTCCTAATGGGGCAACGATTCTTATAATTAAAAAAGAAAATCTTCAAATATATTGTTATGATAAAAGTTGTATTTTTATTATACGACTAAATAAGTAAGGTATTTTTTGAGGAGCAAGAAAGAGTGATGGCCCAACACATTTTTTATTAAATTGGGACTTCACAAAACCTAACTATTTCAATCATCTATCTATCTTCTCTTACACATTTTTAATTATTTGGATATTAAGAAGATGTTAGGTCGAAAGATATATTGGTGCATTAAAATATATTACAAAGATGAATTAATATATTGTGATGTAATATATGTTAGGTCACGAGCTTCTCATGAATGGAATGGACCATAGTGCATGTGATATGTATGCACTAGATATAGTAACCCCCCCCCCCCCTTTCAAACAATTAATTGAAACACATGTCTTTAGTGGGAAGCTTTACACATCCATTGGAGCCATCTTTTTGAATTGTTGTAATATCTATGTGTGTGATATGATATGATGTTGCAACAAAAGTATACAATTAATTAAAGTCATGACAATTAACGTATATGAACCGAAAGATAATTACGTTTATGGGTCTTGTATTTTCACAAAAGCTTGAATTATTTCTTTATAACAATTTGAATTATAGTGGTGCCTTTAAAGAAAGATGAAGTTTATAGGTAATGCACACTTTAAGATTCTTACAATGCTTATGGGTTATCTTGTTTTCTTTTGAAATGTTGATATCACATGAATAACACCGCACCAACTTTAAGTTGAGAATCGAATAAAGAAATATAAAACCCGAATAAAAATAAAGTAAGCAAAGTGAAGATTGAAAGTTATTTAAAGAGAAAAGAAAAGATGCAATACAACAACAACTTAAGTCAATGTGCAATATCACTTGTAATTTAATCCAAGAGAAAACCACATTTCGACATAATACTTCAAGTGGATGCTAATATTTCTATATTTATATATACTTTACAAGATATACTTTTTACATAATTTGGCCTTTCTAAAACAAAATTATATGGTGAAAATTTGAAAGCGTCTCGAAGAAAAGCATATTGTTTTTACTTTTAGATAATGTGTGGGGAAGAATATATATATATATATAAGAAAATCTTAGAGCATCTCCATTGGTTACACTCAATACGAGTACCTAACAATTATTTTTCTTTTTTTAGTTTTTTTTTTTAGTTTAAGATCTTCTAAAATTTACTTTTCTTTCCATTAGTAGACACTACTATTGGATCTTAAAAAAAACCAGTCACAACTTAATTAATACAAGTCACACATTGAGCTCAACTGTAAATAAGATAATCATTAAAAGAGTTTCAAACAAAGCCGATGTTAGTTTTAGACAAGGGCGATGCTAGTTTCGGGCAAGGGTGATGCTAGTTTCGCCGCCTCGTGGTTTACGGACACCGCCTGGTTGTTTACGGACACCGCCTAGATAGTTCTTGACTCTGCTTTATCATATGAATATGTCGTTACCTTTTCACCGAATGATATATGGCTTATACTACCAAATGCTTGCTGAAAGCATGCGGTTACTGTTATAAGTTATAACTATTACATTAGAAAACAACAAAACAAGGATGCATCATCTATTTCTTTACATGTGACAAAGAGCACTAGAGAGCTCTGATTCATCAGCTACTTCGTTATGAGCAAAAATACAACTTCATGTAATCTCCTTCATCTTATGCTTTGAGAAAGGTTTTCTGGTGAATCATCATCATTTATAAACAAAATCACAAGCTTTTGTTTAAGCTTCCAGCTTCTTCATCAGTCACTTACCTCTAAAAACCACTTTACTAATACCATCAAATGGCTAATATAACCGAGAAAAAATATCAAAATCGAAACAAAGAGAGTGGTAAGGATTTAAACGAATTTCTAAAATCGAATCGGAGAGAAACGAATCTCTTGACGATGAGACGGAGGCCAATGTATTATTTTTTCAGCTAGAGAAGAAGAAAATTAGGCTTCGTTTTGATTGAAACAAAAAGAGAAAAAATAATCAAATCAACCACAACTTGACACGTAGAGGTTTTAAACTTTCTCCAAATATTAGGTTCCAACAAAAATTGTTTAATTATAATTTTCTTCTTTTATTTTTAATTATAAGACACACTCTAAACATCTCTAAAACACATGAATAAAGATGGTCTTATGTGTTAATTAAGTAGAAAAAGTAAAAGGGACATAAATTAAAGGAGGAATAACTAGTTCTTTTGTGTCACTTCCCATATTTCTTTTTTCAACCCTTGGGTTTCTATCTATTTTAATTTATACATTGATTTTGAACTTACTAATGTTACAATCAAAGAATTTTAACCTAGATTTACCATGTGTGAAAAATATGCAAGAAAAACCTCAAAAAAGCATGAACCACAAATCCACTTTATCTTATAAAAGTCTCCATATTATCACACGATAAGTACAAGATATAGAGTTTTTTTTTTTTTTTTTTTGTCAAACAGATATAGAGTTTATACGTAATAAATTACGAGAACATTTAATTTTTATTTTCTTTTGTTCATGTCAAAGAAAAAGAAAAAAAACAGTAAATGAAACAATCAAACAAAGGTATCAAGGATGTTCAACCACGTGGCATCACATGGCGCCAAACTCGTACGAAATAAAAATAAATATTTACAAAAACGGAAAAAGTAGGATTTTACTCGTTTTAACGGACCGTACAAAAAGACAAACCGTGGGTCCCAATAATATTTGTCCGACACGCTGGAATGCTGACATGGCAATACGCACGACTCTTCCGTCTTTTTACACGTGTCATATCTCTATTGCATGTTTCTTTTCCCGATAGTAATTTTTTCATATTTTTACTGTGGTGAATGTCCTAAATTAACCGCTTAATAAACGGACCAACCAATTTACGCTATTCATTCGGTACGGTGATAAAGTTAAATAAATCAAATTCAAAATCCGAGCGTTACTCTCCTAATAATACTATGACCAAAAAACAATTCAATAACTTTTCCACCAATTTCGTTCCAATTTACCACTTAAAAAAAAATATAATGACCGACAATATTATGTGTGTTTTCAAAAAAATCCGCTGAATATATAAGACATTGAAAAAAAAAATCTAATTAAATTGAACAAGAGCAATATATTTGTAACAATACTCAATTCAAATCAATAGGAGAATTAGGTAACTAAATACCAAAACTGTTCAAAATGTGAAATATATATTGTCCAAATTTCAGAAAACGTGTGAATAAGAGTGTTTCATGGGAAAAAGTTACAAAAAATACATATAAACCAAATCAACATATTTCAACAAACTTGAAGAAAATGGTATGTTAATTAAATTAGATTTTATATTTTAGATTTAAATTAGAACAAAATTAAATATTTAAACATTGATAATTTTCTAAAATTCGACTACTTTATTCTTTCTCTCCCCTTAATTGACTCATAAAGTTAGTCGGGATAATGTGTATATATAGGAAACAGCCATTTAGTTAAAGGTTCGTTTCGATTTAGTCTTTCAAAGAAAAAGAAAAAGGCTCTCTCTCCTCTTCTTCTTGGCGCACATCAAAAGCAACAAACAAAAAAATAAAAACAGAAACGCATGCATTTTTAATTTTTCTAAAAATCTTTTAAACTTCCGTATCATCATCATCATCACCATCATCGTTTCTCTCTCTAAAACCTCTTCATCAATGGCCGTGGATGCTCACCATCTCCTTCTCTCTCCTCCACAACTCTTCTCCAATAGGTTCATAAATCATAACCCTCTCTCTCTCTCTCTTTTAAAATCTGTGTTATTTTTGGAGTTTTCTTTGTGGTATTTTTGATGATTCTCAACGATTCTTCTTTTTTTATTGTTCTGTTTTTAACAGAGAGTTAACGATGAATAACAACAACACAACAACATCCATGGAACAAACCAACGGCGGATTCTTCACTTACAACCAAACCGGATACGGCGCCGTTTCGGTTTCGCCTTTCTCCGTAATCGACGAATCCTCTCTTTTTAATTTCTACGGTTGTTCCTCCGCCGTCGATACTATTCCTACCACCACCGCCGCAGATTCCTTCGCTTACGGTGCTAACGTACACTATGACGATTTTCTCTCTATAAACACAAGGAAACGATCTAGAGACGATACTTATCATCAGAATCAAAGATCATCATGTGTTTCTTCTTCTTCTTCTCCTTCTCCGTTTTCGTTTCTAGGCCAAGACATTAATATCTCATCACACATAAATCAACAACACCGCGAAATCGATCGATTCGTCTCTCTTCACGTAAGTCTCGATCGATACCAATGTGTAATCAATCGATTACCGCCACGTGTCAGAATCTGAACGGTTTGTTTGTTTGTTTGTTTAGATGGAGAGAGTGAAACTCGAGATTCAAGAGAAGAGGAAGAAGCAAGCGAGGACGATTATGGAAGCTATAGAGAATGGATTGTTGAAAAGGCTTAGAGTCAAAGAAGAAGAAAAGGAGAGAATCGGGAAGGTAAACCACGCGCTTGAGGAGCGCGTGAAGACGCTCTCTCTAGAGAATCAGATATGGCGGGATCTCGCTCAGAGCAACGAAGCCGCCGCTAACAACCTCCGCGCGAATCTCGAGCAGGTTTTGGCGCAGGTTAAGGATATACGCGGCGGCGCAGGTTTGGATAACGTTAACGGTAACGGAGACAATGATGATGATGCGGAGTCTTGTTGCGGAAGCAGCTCTGGTGAAGAAACGGTTAGAAGGCGCAATGTAGCTAAAGAGGCGCATGATAGGATGTGTAGAAACTGTGGGGAGGAGGAATCGTGTGTGTTGCTCTTACCGTGCAGACATTTGTGTTTGTGTGGAGCGTGTGGGTCCAGTGTGCACACGTGTCCTATCTGTAGATTTCCTAAAAACGCTTCCGTTCATGTTAACATGTCACCTTGACCCCCGTTTATGGAAAATTATTTTTCTCTTTTAAAAAAAAAAAAAATTGTTAAGGAAAAATGTAGTTTATATGTTTTTTAGCGAAACAAAAAAATAAAAATTCATCAGAAGTAATTTTGAGATATTAAACTAGTCCAAATATATTGAAATATCTTGAAAAAAGTAATATATATATATATTGTTTATTTTATATACTATTTGTTTGATTAAAAAAGGTATACTCATTCCGTTCCAAAAAACATGTAGTTTTAGAGGAAAAATTTTGTTCCAAAATAGTTGTAGTTATCAATTTTCAATGCAAAATTTATTGTTGTTTTGTTTTTTTTTTTTTTTTTTATTACATCATTTGTTTTGTTTTTTTTTACCAATAGTATTATGTAGAGAATTTTTCTATTTGTTGTAATAAATGATGTTTTTGTATTGAAACACACAAAATTTAATAATTTCTTAAACATTGTGCATAAACCTTAAACAACACGTAAGTATAAGATAACTATAAACATGAAAAAGAATAATCCCAAAAATAGAGAGGGGAAACAATTAAAAGTAAACAAATTCGATAAGTGGTGAGGTGTGTGTGGGACCAAAGAACAGTACACTGATAGAGCGTGAGTTACATGCGCCGGCAAAGGCGCGTGCGAGAGGAAAGAAAGAGTGGGAGAAGTAAACAAAAAAAAGCTGACACGTAGGACGCGCGCAAATGTCGCTGTTGTTCGTCCTGTGAAATATTGAACTGAAAGTGATAATACATTAACTTAGCAAAGATGGCTTAAATAGCCTTACAGGAAACAAACGAAAGCAACAGAAGCAAGCTAAAATTTAGGAAACATACTCCACTACATAAACTGACTCAACTACACGATCTCACTACTAATCTCCTTAAGACTCGGACTCCACAACTTAGCAACCAAAGACCAACGACCAATTCAAACTCCAACATACCCTCCCTTAAGCTAATTCCTCATGAATTCAGCTTACTTCAGACAAGCTAACCATTCCAAGCAATGCACGCAGCTTTTCGAACTGCTCCATTTTCAACGGCTTAGTAAAGATGTCTGCAACTTGATTCTCTGTTTGACAATACTCCAGCCTGACAATGTCTCCATTCACCAGTTCTCTAAGATAATGAAACCTCACTTCAATGTGCTTGCTTTTTCCATGAAGAACTGGATGTTTTGACAACTGAATCGTCGAACTCGTTGTCGCATTGAATCACGGTTCGTCGATTCTTCTGCGCCTCCAATCTTCTCTAACACTCTTCTAAGCCACACACACTGAGTTGCACAGAACGATGCTGCTATATATTCTGCCTCGGTGGTAGAGAGTGCAACAACAGGTTGCTTCTTCGATGCCCAAGAGATCGCACCTGAAGCCATCAAGAACACACAGCCTGTTGTACTCCTCCGATCATCCAAATCACCGGCGTAGTCACTGTCCGTGAAAGCCATAAGATTCGGCTCATCGCTTTCTCCTCTTATGTAGAGAATTCCAAGTTCCATAGTTCCTTTTAAGTACCTTAGAATTCTTTTTGCTGCAACCCAATGAGAGACTCTCGGACTAGCCATGTATCTCGCTTAACAAACAAACTCCAAACATCAAATGCGGTCTTGTTACCGTAAGGTACATAAGACTTCCGACCAATTGCTTGAACATGGTTTCATCCACCTTTTCACCATTCTCGTCCTTCGTGAGTTTCGTTCCCGTACGATCGGATTTTTAACGGCATTGCTCTCCATCATTCCGAACCTTTCCAACACTTCACGAGCATATCGCCTTTGGCAAATAAAAATTCCAGCAACACTCTGTTTCACTTCCACCCCAAGAAAATGCCTCATTTTACCCAAGTCAGACATTTCGAATTCAAGCATCATCGACTCCTTGAACTCGTCACACATAGCTCTATTATTCCCGGTAAATATTAAATCATCAACATACAAGTCGACAATGAGAATATTACCTCCTCTTGTCTTGGTAAACGAGTATGTTCACTTGGACACCTTTCAAACCCCTCCTTTAGAAAGTATCTTTCAATCCGGTCTGTACCAAGCTCTCGGAGCTTGTTTGAGCCCATACAAAGCCTTCCTCAACTTGTATACTTTCTCTTCTGCTCCCTTCATAACGAAACCCTCCGGTTGTCTTACATATACATCCTCCTTCAAATCTCCATGTAGAAAAGCGCTCTTAACGTCCAATTGAAAAATTTCCCAATTTGATTGCGGCTGCTACCGAAAGAATAGCCCGAATTGTGTCAAGCCGCGCGACTGGAGCAAAGACTTCAGTATAGTCTATGCCATAACATTGAGCGTACCCTTTCGCTACTAACCTCGCCTTGTATTTATCGACTTCTCCCTCTTCATTCAGCTTTGTTTTATACACCCATTTTACTCCAATTGGCGAAAAACCTTCAGGTAAGGTAGTTAGCTCCCATGTGTTGTTCTTTTCGATTGATTCGATCTCCCGCTCCATTGCTTCTTTCCACACAGCAACGTTCACCGCTTCATCAAATCTAACAGGATCACTCTCTGTCATCATCATCAACAGCATGACAGATAAATTTGCTTCAGCCTCTTCTCCTTCTCCGGTTTCATAGTCAGCCATCCAACCCGGTGTTCTCCTTTCTCGGGTTATCTTTACCGCAGCAGGGCTTGGAGCAGAACGCGACGCAGCTAAGACTGGTGACGGTGACTCATTGTCGTCGCTGCTTGATACATTTGGAGATATCGCAACTACCGGTTCAGCTACCTTTTCTGGATTCTGATCTTCATCTTCATTTTCACACTCCAATATCACTTCCTTTGTTTCTGCATTGGCTTGACTCCAGTCCCAGCTTTTGCCTTCATCAAAGACTACATCCTTGCTTATCACAATTTTTTTAAAAACTGGATCGTAGAGTCTCCATGCTTTTGACTCCTCACTTACTCCCAAAAAGACGCATTTCTTGCTCTTATCATCCAACTTACTTCTCTTCTGATCTGGTATGTGCACATATCCTATGCATCCGAACACACGAAAGTACTCAACCACAGGTCTTCTACCGCTCCAGGCTTCTTCGGGTGTCATTCCTTCTACTCGCCGCCGTAGGAGACCGATTCTGAATGTGCACACTCCATTTTGTCGCTTCAGACCAAAATATTTTGGGAACTTGCCTCTCACTTAACATAGATCGGACTGCGTTCATGATCGTCCTGTTCTTCCTCTCAGCCACTCCGTTCTGTTGTGGTGTAAACGCCGTCGTCAACTCGCCGAGTAATACCATGAGAGCTACGGAATTCTCCAAATTCATTTGAAGTAAACTCTCCACCTCGATCTGTCCTTAAACAAGTTATAAACGCACCAATCTCCTTTTCTACACTTGCTTTAAAGGTCTTAAATGTGGCAAACGCTTCAGACTTTTCATGGAGAAAATAGACCCATGTTTTTCGAGTGAAATCATCGATGAAGCTTAAAATGTACCTCTTGCCACTGTGTGAAATTGGCGTGATAGGCCCACATATGTCCGAATGCACCGGTTGAAGCTGTCTCGATGATTGCCATGAACTTTTCTTTGCCATTGACTCTCCGTGTTGTTTTCCCGTCAAACGGATAGAGCATATCTCCTTAGTGGGCTTCGGGTTAGGCGGCCCAATAACCATCTTCTTATTTGCAAGTAATTTCAGCCCATCTTGATTTAGATGCCCAAACCTACAATGCCACAGATTCATCTCCTTGTCGATCACTTCCTCTGTTTTCAGACACATCGAATTTTTCTGCAGTTTGGAAGCAATAAGAAAGAACATCCTGTTCTCACTCATGGTGGTCTCCATGATCACGCCTTTGCTAGGATGATAAACCTTGCAGATTCCATCGCGAATCAGAATTGCTAAGCCCCTCTCTTGTAGCTGTCCAAGACTTAGCAAATTGTTCTTGAGCTCCGGAACATAATACACTTCAGGTATAACTTGAATGACACCATTAACTTGCACTTTCACACTTCCTTTTCCCACCACCGACATTCTCATGTCGTTTCCAAGTTTCACCGATCGATTGATTCCTTCTTCCAGCTCAGAAAACCACTCCTTACAACCAGTCATATGATTGCTGCATCCTGAATCAAGGAACCAAACTTCTTCTCTCTTTGCCTGATGTTCCTCCACATAAGCCATCAAAAGCAATTCTTCTTCTTCTTCAAGCTCCGCATAGTTTGCTTTCTTCTCCCATTCCGGACACTCATATTGAAAGTGACCGAGTTTGTGACACTTGTAGCACTCAACAATGGCACGATCAACACCACTTCTTCCTCTTCCTCTCGCCACGACCTCCTCTCGAATGCCCGGCGGCCTCTTCCTCTACTTGGTTTCTCGTCTTGAGATACCTTTAAGGCTTGCTCTTCTTGAACGGGTCCATTTAGTCGACCCTCGCGAACAAGCAAGCTCCCGTGTAGTTCATCAATGCTCAACATGCTCAGATCATTTGACTCCTCAATTGAGCACACCACATAGTTAAATCTCGGAGTCAAGGATCGAAGGATCTTACTCACTATCGTGCTCTGCTCCATCGATTCACCATTCGTCTTCATCCCGTTCACCACCGCCAAGGTTCTTCCAAGAAAAACATCAACTTTCTCTCCTTCTTTCATGGCCGGCAACTCAAACTCTCTTCTCAATGCCTGTAGTTGCGCCCTCTTCACCTTTGTTGAACCTTGGTACTTCTTTCTCATGGATTCCCAAATCACCTTCGAACTACTTTTGTCAAGAATAGTCTCCAGTATCTCTCTGTCAATGGACTGGAAAAGAAAATTCTTGACCTTCAAATCCTTAAGCTTTGCCTCTTCTACAGATTTCCTTTGCGTCTCGCTTGCTGGTGATGTTCCAACCGCCATCGTCGGAATTCCATCCTCCACCAGACTCCACAACTCTCTGCTTCTAAGAAAGTTCTCCATTGTCATTGACCAGAAGTCATAATAGCCATCAAACCTTGGTATGGCTGGCTGCACAAACTTTTCAGATTTCTCACCCATTTTTTTCTTTTCGATCACTCTCTCACACAAGAATTTTCTTTTGCTTTTCTCTCTCTATTTTTCGCAAATGGCTCTGATACCAAATGTGAAATATTGAACTGAAAGTGATAATACATTAACTTAGCAAAGATGGCTTAAATAGCCTTACAGGAAACAAACGAAAGCAACAGAAGCAAGCTAAAATTTAGGAAACATACTCCACTACATAAACTGACTCAACTACACGATCTCACTACTAATCTCCTTAAGACTCGGACTCCACAACTTAGCAACCAAAGACCAACGACCAATTCAAACTCCAACACGTCCTGCGTGTACTTACCTCCTGACACTTTCTCTGTTTTTTTTCTTCATTTTATTATTTTCTCAAAAATAATTATTATCTTTATCTTGTTTACATTATTAATTACTTACGGGAATCCGAGATTAGTATTTTTAATCACGTTTGTAACGATCAATAACATAACATAACTCTATGCTCCGACAAAGTAACGCTAGCTGAATTGTTAAACTTCAAAATTATACGCATCATGTTCCTTTTATATTATGCATAAGAAAGCACATAATATAAATCTTTTTATATCAAAGGCACATAATATCATTACATATCATTAAAAATATTGTATCTAATATATATATATAGTCATAAAGATCGTACGCATAAATAATTAATTTTCTAACTGGTTCCATGCATGTCATTGTTTTTGTATAATTAAATAAAGTAGTATAAGATTTTTGACCAAAAATAAATAAATAAAGTAGTAAGATAAAGACTATAATTAGTTTTTAATATCAAATTTATAATTAAGGTTGCAAAAGTTACTTTAACAGATGATTATGCACGATTGATCTTCTAAATATTGTCGAAAAAACTTTAAATATTAAAAGAAGATCTTGCCAACATTAAGAGAGGATATACTCGTTGCGCGAATAAAAAATCATAAAGCTTATTTATCTCTTTATTTTTATTGTGCCTAGAAAATAGTTTATTATATTAATTATGTTAATCATACGATGCTTATATAAGTGGATTTTCAGATTTAAATATTACGATTAGATATAGATGTAGACACCTTTAATTGTGCGGTTTTGGAGGCGGATCAACCAATGGAGGTTCAATATTCTAAATCATGACATTTTTTGAAACGTTCAATATTTTACGGGAGAATTACAAAACTACACCATTTAAATTATATTTCACAAAATATACAATTTCAAAATTATTTTTTAAAACTACACATAAACACTCAAAATTAAATCTAAATAAACCATATCCACACAATCTTACCCCTTAATACTATACCCTAAACACTAATTAGCTAACCCAAATAAAAATATTTTAATTTTAGTAATTTTTTAAAAGGTAAATCAAGCTTTTAAAATTTTGAAAGGGTATAAATATGTGAAAAAAATTAAATTAGATGTAATTTTGTGAAAAAAATATTGAAATAGTGTAGTTTTGTGAATTCATCGTATTTTATCTACTTTTTTATTTAATCAGTCTTTCACGTTATCATTATGCAAAAAAATAACATCGTGTTGGACAGATATAATATGATATTTTACTTGACCAAAAGTAAATGTGTTAGGTAAAATATAACTGGCTAAATTTTTAAATTTCTCCCAATAAAACTATTAATAAGAAAGAGAGAATATTCTTCTAATTTTGTCTAACTTTGAGAGATTTTTATATGAAAATTGTAAATTTGAAAATGGAGATATATGTGACCCCCCCCCCCCCCCCCCCCAAAAAAATGGAGATTAAGAGATTAGATACATGATTAATTAAATTGCAAACATCATCTTTAGAAGTGCAACATCCACTAAACTAAACGATTTTCATTGCCATATTATGATATAAATGTAGTGGAATATATATACCAAGATATAAAGACTATAGATTACATCAAAATGTCTTTATGAATAATTAAAAGTATGCGAAGAAGGGTCATAATGGCTAATATACCATTTTCTATTTTATAGATTAGCTTGTGAAAGGGGGCACTCGTGAAATGGTCCAACCTCACTACCCTATTGGTTTTTATAGCTTTTGCTTCTTTTTTTTTCATTGTCCTATGAAAATATTAAATATCAAATAACATAGCTTTAAACTTGATTTTGAGGTTACAAGAAGAGATATTAAAATGGTAATTAATATGGTTTTAGACCCATATGAATACCTCTAAAATATGGCAAAATCATTGATATATTATATCCCCACAACTATTAACTATTCATTGATACTACTTTTATCTCTAATGAACAGATAAAAAGTGTCTAGGAAAGTGTTTGTAATAGTTCTTTCTTGTCTATATTAGGCACCCAAATTCATATCCCAAAATTTAGAAAGAAAGAAACTATATATTAAAAGAAGAGAAAAGAAAGCCAACTACCCAAATCATTTATGTAGCTTTGGTTGGGGTTAGTGGGAAGATATCATATCTAAGGTGTAATAGGTTTATTATAAAGTATATATATATATATATATATTCACATATGCTAGTTTAGTGTTATTGTATAAATGAAAGTCATCTTTATTTCATGTGGATAGTTATTAGGGAAAAATCAGAAGGGACTATGTCAATGGAATAAAAAAAAGATATTTTGTTGGGGAAAAAGGGTAATTAAAGTGGATGATGTGGGTACCAATAAACATTAAACACTAGAAAAAATAAACAATAAAAAAAGATATGGGTATCAAAAGAAAAGAGAAATGGAGAAATTAAAAGTTTTGTACAATGTCTATGATTTTCTTTTTGACAATAGCAATGTCTAACGGTACAAGAAAAAACAAACATGCATGGAGTGGTGCTTCATCTTGAAGATGGCATCATATTTTATTCTTTTATAATCAACACCAAGTAATGACCCCAAAAGCAATATTTATAATAATTTTTATCAAAAATATATTATCATAACATAATCATGGAATTAGTTGGCATAGTTAGACCATTATAAGAAGATTCATGCATTAAAGTAAGATCTAATAACTATACAAAAGAATAAGTGCAAACACTTCTTGAAAATGCAATTGGTTATTTATTGATCACTAAAAAAATTAAAATGCTAAAAATGGTTTTTCAAGAGAGAGATTTTAAAATGGACCAAACAAGGAAGGAAAAATAAAATTTGGGTGATTGCATGATGTGTTATTCTGTCGAAAACAGTAGACATAACAAAATGGTTGTGAGTGTGGGACCACTGTACAATATTTATAATGGACCATATTATTTTGTCCCCAAATTAAATATATATAAAAAACATACATATATACATGAAAATGATGATAACCCTTAAAGTTTTGATATCTTTTACGTGTCAACTTGTTTATTAATTATGCATCACCATCTAAGTTTTTGTCTATGTACATACAAGTTTTCCCATATCAATCAATAATAATATAGACTAAAGTTTTAACAAGAAATTAAAAAAAAAAATCAAAACCATAATGTTGTTATAATTCTCTTTTGTTAGTAATCAAGTGTAACTTCTGTGTATAAATCACAATGTTTGGTATGTAATTTGGTTTTTTTTATCAAAGATGTGTGTTGATAATGGATCTTGATGCTTGAAAATCAACCTCAAGATATTGGCTTTATGCTTTTGAATTGTGAACCCTTCATTTGTTAATGACAAGGACAATAACTTATTTTACTTTTTAAAGTTATAAGAAAAAATCTGACTACTTTGGATTATTATTATTATTATTATGTGTGTCAATAAGTGTAATTTTATATACATGAATTTTTCAAAATAGATAGGTTTCGAATATTTATAGGTTAGTTAACATATTCAAACAAGACACAAAACCTTTCTTAGAACAAAAAAAAGACAAACTAATTCTATGATGTTTAATTAATCACCAAATGTTAATTAATTAGTCTTTATCCGTAAAGCAAAATTGATGTATAAACATCCTATAACCATCAAAAATAATATGTTTTTTTTTTTTTTTTTTTTTTTGTTAACTGATTTTCTATTAAAACAAAAGAAAGAAAATGTTTGTGGGGAGCAAAACCCATTACAAGCCTAAACAGATAGTTAATGAAACATCCCACATAAGTATAATAGAACCAATTGAACCGAGAAAGTAACTCAGTAGGTAAATGAAGTGAACCAGGAGTGAATTTAATTTGGTTAGTTTACCTAACTAACCAACAAAAGATTCCCCTCGATCATATTGTTGTCACAGAAGAGTAGCCAACCCGCAGTCATATTAGGTGGAAGATGAAGGAGGAGCAGAACGAAACCAAAGCTGAAGTAGACTCGAAGCAAGCGTTGGTTGTTTTGCGAGAGAGACTTGATGCTCTCGTTTCTCATCGGCCTATCCAAAGAGGTGAGAAGAGAGGTAGAAGATCTAAAAGTGTTCGGTGTACACGGTGATTTCTTTACGTCCATAGGTAGTATACACATGCTTGCCGAGCGAGGAGAGTTAGAGTTCTTTTCACTCCAGGTGAGTGCATGCAAATCATTGAGGATGAGCCCCCGGTCGGATCGGGATGAGAAACCACAACGATCGGCCATAGGGATCCGGATTCTTCGGCTAAAGCCGCAATCAAAAAACAAGTGATCCCTCGATTCACTAGCCGCTTTGCATAAGACACAAAGTGGATCCGCTTTGTAGACCCCAATTCGAGAGTCCGTCCTTGGTTGCGCAACGGTTAAGTGTTACTAGCCAAACCGAAATTGCTCGTCTAGGAATGCCGACTTTATTCCACACTTCGGTATGCCAATGAACAAGGGGTTTATGACTCTTGAGAAGGTAATATATCCGACTCGTTTTGTAGGATGATGATTTTTTATCTTGCACATACCACTCCATCGAGTCTTCAACATCTTCTAAAGTCGAGGTTGTCATGAATATGTGCGAGGTTGAGTTGTGCATCCGATCTTGGGTTGGGTAAAACCCAATTACCATTCCTCCATAGATCCGCGAGAGAAGAGAGCCTATTTATTCCCATGTTGATTGTCGCATCCTCTCCCAAGTAAGTAGTTAGTTTTCCAAAAGGGGACCAATTGTACGTCCAAAATCTTGTATTTTTACCGTTTCCCACTTTCTTTTTCATCCAAGGGAAAATGAACTCCCCGAGCTTTAACAATTTATTGGAAAACCAAGATCGTGATCGCTTTCTTTTAGTGTTGATTACCCAAAAATTGTTTAAATCACCTTTTAACACTTCTTTTGTGTACCGGGTGGCCCAAACGAAGTTGGTCTAAAGAACGGAATCCACGCTAGTTTTAGAGCTGCAGACTTTGTTCCAAACTTGTAAGTCCCTAAGCCCCGACCCTCCTTCCTCCTTTGCACATGTTACCGTAGACCAAGCCACCTTTGCAGAGTTATGCACATCAACTGTTCCTTTCCATAGGAACTCACCGCATAGGGAGTTTATCAAATCAATACACTTCTTTGGGAGGATGAAAGAACATGACCAGAAATTGGTGATGCCATTGATTACCGAAGTGATCAGTTGTTTCCTTCCAGCATAAGAGAGTGACTTTGCCGCCCATCCAGACATTCTTCCTTTAACTCTTTGAAGAAGGTTAGCACATCCACTCAAGGTTAGTTTCTTGGAGTTTAATGGAATGCCCAAGTATCTAACGGCAAGGAAGCATGTGACGAGTCCGTTGCCATAGATATATCATCAACTTCTACCCTAGAAAGGCCACAAGAGAAGAATTCTGTTTTTTGAGAACTAATAGCTAAACCTGACATTTGTTGAAAGTCATGCAGGATCCGGAGGACTCCTTGTACCGAAGAAAGTGTTCCATCTATGAAGATCAGTAGGTCATCCGCAAAACAAAGATGAGTTAGCTTAGTATCCTTGCACTTGAAATGGTAAGTAAATTTCCCATCTTGACTCCTTTGTTTAGTAGCGAGAGATAGACAATTCATAGCTATTACAAATAAGTATGGAGAAAGAGGATCCCCTTGCCTCGAGCCTCTCTTTCCTTTGAAATAACCATGAATTAACCCATTATAACCCACCGAGAAAGCAGTAGTACAAATACAAGCTTGTAACCGGTTTAAGTACACCTCGGGACATCGAAACCTCTCAAGCAACTAAAGATAAATTCCCACCTAATGGAATCAAAAGCTTTTGCAATATCCACCTTAATAGAAATACGCTTAGGACCCATATCTCCGTGGTAAGCATGAACAATTTCGAAGCCGAATAGTATTCTCAACTATTAATCTCCCTTTTACAAAGGTCGTTTGATTCCGAAGTATAAGCTCCGGTAGCAGGGGTTTCAATCTCTTCACCATGATCTTTGAAATGACCTTATAAATTGTGTTGCGGCAGGAAATAGGCACTATACTCCGTGACTTTTGAAGCACCTGGCTTTTTTGGGACCGGCGTAAGAATTGTAGCATTTGTGGCTAAAGGGAGAAAAGCCGATCCGAAGAATTGGTGGATAGGCTGCTAGAAGTTCCGGGCCCACTGTTTCCCAAGCTGCCTTGAAAAAACTCGAAGTAAGTCCATCGGGTCCGGGAGCCTTGTTTGGATTGAGCTTGAAGAGAGTGCACATTATTTCTTCAGATGTAGGTGTCGAGGCCATTGAGGCAAGGAGATGAGAGCTACATCGGAAGGTTGTTAAGGACTGGATCCATCCATGTTGAAGTTGCAAGGTAGGAAGAGAGGAGGGGGACAAAATATCTTGGAAGTGTTGAAGGGCATGGTTTCTCATCATCAGAGGGTCCACTAGAATGGTGTCATCTTCCAAGGTAAAAGATCTTATTGCATTGTTGGAGTTCCTCATTTCGAAGTTCCGTGAAAGTAGGTAGTGTTTTGATCTCCTTCTCTTAGCCGGTTAATTCTTGATTTTTGCCTTAGGTAGGATTCCTCTATGGATCGAAGTAATTTCCATTTTGCATGAAGCTCTCTCTTCGAGTAAATAGGGTAGAAGTAGGATTCCGTAGCGCTCTGAACCTCGCACATATTTCAACAAATCATTAGTCTCTAATACTCTCTTTTGAATTTGTGAAAAAGTCTCTCTTGTTAATGATTTTAGGGAAAACTTTAGTCCTTTCGAGTTTGACATAGTAATAAGCCGAGTCTCTTGACAATCTTCCGCTTTGGTTCCATGCGGTCTCAACCAGTAAAGTTAAAGGAAGTGTGGCTAGTGAGGTAGTTATAGAATTTGAAGGGTTTGGTTCCAACTGAGGGTAAACAGGCTTGAAGATCTAGGACACGAGGAGAATGGTCGGAGAATTGCAGGGCTTGAAAGGAGGCCACGCTATCGGGGAAATGAGACAACCAAGAGTTGTTAACCGGCGGCCTATCCAGCTTTTTAGCAATTGGCTCAGAAGGTCTACAATTAAACCAAGTGTGGTAAGACCCTTGGTAACGAAGATCAAAAATTTCTGCTCTTGTGAAACAGTCTTGAAGCTCAATCATCTGATTAGTTATGTTGTTGATAGAGGCGAGGAATGCTCCGAATGATGAATAATCCGGTTGAAGTCTCCACCAATCACCCAAGGTAAGTTTCTTTGATTGACCCCATCACTTAGAAGTTCAGATCCCGCCACGATTTACTCTTTCTTCTCTTAAATTAGAAGCATACGCGACGTGAGAATGAAAGTTTGTCTTTCTGGCATTTTGACTTCACAAGTTAACTCTTGACGAGATTCATGAAGCCTTGTAACAACCATTGGGCCCTTCCATACCAATATTATTCTCCCATCCGGATCAGAACCATGGTTTGAAATGTAATATGTTTGCATGTGTAAAAAAACAACAAAAATATAGGGTCCATGCAGAAAAATAATCGAGACATGACTTGGTTCGTATAATGGTACTAAGATACCATAATATTGTTAAAATATATGAAAAATAAAGAAGAAGTGGTAATCATGAAAACAATGACCTTTGTATATGTGTTTGAAAATGAATGCATCTCTTTGGCTCTTTTCACATGATACAATTCACATAGCCACATGAGTTCTGGACCCTCTCTTATTTTTCTCAAATAAATGTTAATTATGTCGTGTGTAAACACACACAAGATTCCATTAATTATCGTTTTCTCAAGAAAATTAAAAAAATAAAATAAATAAATGTGTTGGTTATAATACAAGATGCGTCCACATGGAATAATAACATTCATAGTATATATTCAATATAATATCTACAATGTCACATCTTTTATATAATTGGTACCATATTATTAGGCCGTGAGACACGTTCTAGCTTTTGTAAAATTCAATATGAGATTGAATTTTACGTTTCTGTTTGTTGACAACAAATTAAAATATCTTAACAAGTCGTACTCTTAATTTCTCCAGCAACGGATCTTAAATGGATTTAGGGTCTTAAATGGGCCTGGAAGGGTCTCTATGTAACGTGTATCTAGCTGCGAATACGACACCGTACTGAAAAAGTATTTTTACTTTATTTTTGAGAAACTTGTGTTTAGTTTTATCAAAGAAATTCCTTAAAACACACAATTAAAAAGTTTTAGGACTAAAATAATAATAAAAAAATAGATTCAAAATATCATTAACAAATATTTTGACCCAAAATGCCACAACCACACAAGAAAATATAATCATATATACTACACTAGGATTTCGTATGGAAGAACCAATACAGCAATACTTTGGGTAATATCAAATAATGTTTATATGCATATGTTAGTATTAGGGTAATATTAAATATACTAAAATACAATGTAATTTTTTTTTTTATATATACATGAATTTATATGGCAGTGAGACTGGTCGTTCAAATGATTTTAAATGAGATATTGGTGGGTTTCTTAAATTTGAAATAAATGCTCGCTAATAATAAACCTTAAATTCACATGCCATTACTCATTCTGCAGTCTACTCAAGCATTAACATTTTAATTTCTTCATTTTCTTAAAGTTGGAGTAGAAAAGTTACACCGCATAATTATTAATGTGAATACTAAAATTGGGCTTATTTCTTGATGGGCTACTCCCAATCAATTTATTTTATTGACGGGTTTAGTTATTGGGTGGGTTACGTTAACCCGGTTCAATATCATAATCACGCGGTCAAAACGCGAATATTTCGCGTTTTGTGTAACGTCTAAAGACGCCCTAGTCGCGTCTTCTCTTCGTCTCGCCATCATTCATCAGTGTATAATAAAATCCAAATCCGTACTAAATAAAAAATCAAAACGCTTGTAAAGCTGCAGAAACTTTCTGGGTTCTTCTTACTCAATAGAATAATCAATCTCACTAAAAAACAAAAAAATTTCGTCTTCCTCAAATCAAACCTAATCTTTTGTTCATAGCATTATCGTATATGGCTTCGACGCTTTTCTCCAGAAGCTTTTTGTCTGCAAGTCGCCGCTTGATTACTCCTTCTCTTCTTCTTCCTCCTCAGAACAACTTTAATCTCGCCGCTTTTCTCAGTGTAAGTCGCAATCGAACTCTGATGATTCTAGATCTCTTTGATCGCAATTTTAGCTTCTGGGTATTGATCGTTTATGGAGTTTCAGGGTTTTGAATTCGAACTAGTGGTTTTAGTAGTGTGTGTTCGAGCTTTGTGTATGACTATGTAGTGTATGTGTGTGTGTGTTTTGTGTTGAATGAATAATTGCAGAAGAGAGGATTCTATAAATCAGCTACATGGGCTTGTGGAGAAGCTATGGCTTCTACTAGATTGGGAACAAGAGGTGGATTTTCGACATCGTCTGCGTCGACGAAAGAGCCTGTTGTTTCTGTTGATTGGCTTCATTCTAACCTTAAAGAGTCTGATTTGAAGGTGACTTCTCTTTTGTGTTTAAAGTTGACTTGTTCAAAGACTTTGTCTTTCATGCTTAATATACTTACATGCTTTGTTCAGGTTTTGGATGCTTCTTGGTATATGCCTGAAGAGCAGAGGAATCCAATCCAAGAATATCAGGTTAGAGAGTGTGAGCAGATAGAAACAAAGTCTTTTAGTAGAGTTTGTACATTTCTTGATGATAATGGAGTTGGTTTTATCATACAGGTTGCTCATATTCCTGGTGCTCTCTTCTTTGATTTGGATGGTATATCCGATCGAACAACAAGTGTAAGAATCTCTATGTTCTACTTTTTGCGGAAGATGTAACCGCATTTGTTTTACTTCTAATTTTGACTTCACATTGTGATGTCGGTTGGCTTTCATGAATAACTAAGATCTCATCAATACCTAGCATCTTATTTTGCGTGTTCCTATTGTAATTTTAACATCTTGCTTGTAAATCTCTATTTGTGCTATAAAGGCTAACCATCTAGTTATATCAATTTATTTGTAACAGTTGCCACATATGTTGCCGTCTGAGGAAGCATTTGCTGCTGGTTGTTCTGCTCTTGGAATCGAGAACAAAGATGGAGTTGTTGTCTATGATGCAAAGGGAATCTTTAGTGCAGCCCGTGTATGGTGGTGCGTTATGGCCATCGTTTGTCATTACATTCTTTTGCCTTGCTCAGTGCCATTTCTCAAGCTTTATGAAAATTAATGTGTGCTCCTTCGTTTGACACTCTAAACAGGATGTTCCGAGTTTTTGGACATAACAAAGTATGGGTTCTTAATGGAGGTCTACCGAGATGGCGTGCTTCAGGTTATGATGTGGAATCAAGTGCATCAGGTGATGCTATTTTGAAAGCAAGTGCTGCAAGTGAGGCTATAGAGAAAATCTATCAAGGACAAACCGTAAGTCAGTCTTTCGAGAAATGGTTATTTATTTATTTTTGTCTTTCAGTGGTTTCATGATGACATTTTAACAGTGTAGACTTGCTTTGATTTTTACATTAATTTGGTCTCTCGTGGTTTTGCAGGTCACTCCAATAACCTTTCAGACCAATTTCCAGCCACATCTAGTGTGGACACTTGATCAGGTTGGGATCTGTATTCTACGATCGTTGTGCCCATTGAATAAAAGTTAGAAAACTTCATTTGAGAATCCTATAGATTTTAAGCTTGCACCTCAAATATAACAACTTGTTTAGATTCTATATATGATGACCGTCTTGTTGTGAATCCACAGGTGAAGAAGAATATGGATGATCAGACTTATCAACACATAGACGCTCGTTCCAAAGCCAGGTACTAAGATCACTTGTCTCTAGTGACGAGGCGATACTTTTGCAAAGCTTCCTTCTTCGTAATAAGTTGATACTCATTGTAGGGTGTTCAGTACAATAGATTTACGTTTTTTTACAGGTTTGATGGTACTGCTCCTGAACCCCGTAAGGGAATAAGAAGCGGTCATATCCCTGGAAGCAAGTGTGTACCTTTTCCGCAGGTAAACCCTGAAAAGGCTCTTATCTGAAAACATTAGAGAATTTGTTTCCTTCCTCAGATTTAGTGTGATAAACTACTTCTTTGTGCAGATGTTTGATTCTTCTCAAACACTGTTACCAGCAGAAGAGCTAAAAAAGCGATTTGAACAAGAAGGTAAACTATTTCATCTTCTCTTCAAGATTGAGTGTCGTCTTAAGATCTCAAGGCTTTTTATTGTTGGTGCAGACATCTCGATGGACAAACCTATTATGGCTTCATGTGGCACTGGTGTAACAGCTTGCATCCTTGCAATGGTAACTAACTTGATCCACCATTTGGTTATTCTGAGATTGGAGAGGAGACTGACATGGTCACTTGCTTTTGTTTAGGGGCTTCACCGGGTTGGGAAAACCGACGTGCCAATATACGATGGCTCGTGGACTGAATGGGCAACAGAACCAGACTTGCCTATGGTAAGTGCTGAATCATCTTCATGAAAAGTCCTCAAAGGAAAGGTTACACTAGAAAGCGGATATAATTATAATGTTTTAGCTCTTGTTGAGGAATTGGCTTGAAGAAAACCAAACTCAAAATCTGCCTCACGTGTCTATAGAATTTGGAATTTTCTTTTTTTGGGGGAGTATCCTTTGAATAAAAATCAACAAACTGAAAATCGTTAATGATTTCTGAAACAGAGATTGTTAAAACATTTTTATTAGCAGGTAAATAGTAATCGACGAAGCAATGGTAACTTTAAAATCAATAAAAGAGAGTTAATTAGTGGTTGTTAATATAGTATTTTATAATAATATATAAATACTGAAAGACCAAACCAGTACAAGAAGACCGCGTGGCCTAATGGATAAGGCGCTCGCCTCCGGAGCGGGAGATTGTGGGTTCGAGTCCCACCGTGGTCGTTTTTCATATTTTGATAGGTTTCTCATTATAAACAATTTAGTTATAATGGCTCTGTCTTCTTTTCTTTTTGGTACTAAAAGTATGATATAGTATTGTTTTTACATGAATTGAAAAGTACATATATATATATATATTTCACGTAGGAGGAGCTTTTCTATTTTTCTCTACTATATTTATGCTTCTTGATGTAATCTCTTGCATTCTTCATCATGAACCTTCTAATCACTGGAACTTGACACCAATGAGGATCTTCCCATTTCGATGAGCCATCATCAACAACAACAATCTTATCAGTAGTTATCGATGTTCCACGCAAGTCCAAAGCCTTTATCATGTTAGTCTCCGCGAGCTTAGGACACTCGAAAACATTTACGCAACCTCGAAGAAACAAGTACTTAAGCTGTCCAAGTTTCTTCATTGTCTGAGGAAGATTCATTAGCTTGTCACAACCAGACATGTTCAAGTAAAGCAACTCTGTTTTGTCTCCTAAATTCGAAGGCACCGTTTCTATAGCTGTATTCATCAGGTTCAACCATCTTATCTTTGTGCCAATCTCTGGGAATGATGTGACATTACCACAATTTGCGAGGCCGAGATTAGTTAGTGACTTGAGTTTCTTGATAGTTTCGGGTAGATTCGTCAGTTTCTTGCAGCCAGAGAGGCTTAGCTCTTTGAGATTAGAGAGTTGTTCTATTGATGTTGGTACTTGTTTGATAGTTGTCTTCCTTAGTCTCAGTATCTCGACGCTGTCCGAGATCAAAGGAAACTCTTCTAGGCTATAACATCCGTCTAGACGAAGAAGAGTAAGTGATTTTAAGTTGATGTTGTTTTTAGGTAGTCTTTTTAGTTTCTTGCAGTTGCTCATGTCTAAGCTGATGAGTTTGTTGAGTTGTCTAAGAGATGAATCAGAGATTTCCGTCAAGTTATCACTTTCTGTGAGTTTTATATTCTCGAGGTTAGTCGCCTTCGAAAGGTCTGGAAACTCGGTTAGGTTCTTGCAGTTTGTAAGGTTTAGGTTCCTTAAGTTTCCAAGGTCCTGAGAATAGTAGAAGAAGAAAGATTCATTTCAAAGGTTTTCTAGTAATATGAGAGCATGTTACGTTACGGTATCGAAAAATGGTATACCTGAGTTCCATGCCAAACTGTATGTATTGAGCTGTGAGAGAGGTTTAGTTCAACAAGAAAGCTAGTACAAAACTTAGATGGTAATGATTCTAGATTATAAGCATCCCAACGAAGATATCGAAGCGTAGGAAGATAGTCAAGACCATCTACCATCCTTGTTATGTTCTCTCCATTGCTTGAATTAGTATTTAACTTGAGAAGTTTGAGATTTGACATTTTCTTGAATATCCAAGGGGTTATTTTAAGCTCATTTCCTTGAGAAATGTCTAGAGATATGCTCTCTACCTCGATCGTTTCGTCTCCCTAGTGATTTATTAGTTACATTAAAAAATGTCTAAAATACGCAAGAATGAGACATAAGAACGAAAGTTTGATTGATTGTATGTTTACCATATTGTTGGAGAAAATGTGATTTATATCTTTCAAATCCCAAAGCATTAAGCGTTTCCACGGGGTCTCGTCTTTGCCTTCGCATATAATATCCTCGGCCATGTCTTGTAGCAACTCATGGACCCATAACCGTTTCGTCTTCGACAGGCTAATCATACTCTTCTCCGTCAAAGCTTTAATGCTTGGTCTAGTGGGCAACGGTTTTCGCCTGGAAGACACGAAAAACATGTCTAGTACATTTCTAACACGGTCCATATAAACCCCGTTGAAACAAAGCGCGATGTAAAGAAAGATCTTCTTCTCTAGCTCACCTAATGCGTCGTAACTTACTCTTAAGGCCTTCGACAAAGACTTATCGCTATGGTTTCTAAGTAAATAGAGCTTGTCTTCCCAATATTCAAGATCCCGGCGATATAAAGTTCCACCAACAACTTGGATAGCTAAAGGAAGACCACCAAGTTGCTCAACGACATCGATAGAGATCTCTCGATAATCTTCGTGTGGACGAGGTTTCTTGAAAGCATGCTTACTAAATAGTTGAAGTGCTTGTGTAGTCCTTAAAGGCTTAACTTCGTAGATACGTTCCACATCGTGTTGTTCAAGAACACGCCTGTCCCGAGTTGTTATAACGATTCTGCTCCCTGGTCCAAACCATTGAGAGCTTCCGGCCAATTCTTCTAGTTGTTGTATGTCATCGACATCGTCGAACACAATAAGAACCTTTTTACCGCGTAACCGTTGCTTCATCACATCACTATCTCTATTCCATGTATTCATATCTTTCTTGCGAAAGATATCGGATAAGATCTTTTCGCGTAAATGGGACGGTCCGTGTAGTTTAAAGTCTCTTTTCACATTCTCTAGTAAGCAAGAGCCATCGAACTCGCTAAAGAAGCCCTTGTAGACGTACTTGGCTATGGTGGTTTTGCCTATACCACCCATCCCCCATAATCCGATCATTCGGACATCATCATCATGTTCCATACTCATCAAAGGATATATACTTCTCATGTGTGTACTCATACCGATCAGCTCGCAAGTGTCAGTTGACGACACTTGCGAGAATAATCTATCCGAAAGATCTTGAACAATCTCCTCTATAAGTTTCGAATCCTGGCTCCTATATCGAGAAACTCGATAAATTAATGAGGGTAAGAACACAAAACGTGTAATAAATAAACATATGATCTATATACTACACATCAAAAACATAAAGAGTAGACTAATATACTATCGCTAATAGGTTTTAAGTTGGAATCTCATAATCCTTATAACACTATACAATAATTAATGTGCATAACCAAATCTTGAATATTGGTTTTTTGCTCACCAGTTTCTAGAGTCCCATCCAGAGATAAATCCGACTTTGGCCACAGCGTTTCTCCACGTCTTCACAATCTCTACATCACGTCTCTTGTCGTGTTCGGCGAAAGCCTCGGCGAAACTACCAGATTGTCTCTTAACATGTGAAGGATCAACACCGAAGAAGACAGGTACTAGCTCAAGACCATTCTTCTCTGCACACTTTGTGATGTGCACAAGCTCTTGTAAACACCAACGAGACGTAGCGTAGTTTTCGGAGAGCACTACGACGGCGAATCTCGACCGTTCGATGGCTTCTAAGAGCGCGGGGCTTATGAGATTGCCTCTCTTTAGCTCTGCGTCGTCGAAGAAAGTGTGTATACCGTTTTCTGTGAGAGATTTGTGGAGATGGCTTAGAAAGCCTTTGCGAACATCTGTTCCTCTGAAACTTAGGAACACATCGTATTTCTTCCGTAATTGTCGGGACGGTGGTGAGGTTAGTGGCGACGGTGGAGATGGTTTTTCCGCCGCCGTCGTTGGAGGAAGTGTTTTAGTTACGTTTTGTTTACGAAGATGATGAAATACTAAGGAGACGGCGATGAAAGAGAAAACGACGAAGAAAAACAGAGCCATACGTTTACGTAGAAAACGACGAAGATTTTATATCATATGTATATATTTTATATGTAATTTATTAACAATAAAAAGAAAGATTTTATATGTAATAATGTGTGTTCATACACTGTTACGAGGTTTTCACTGTGTGGGGTCTACACGGAGTCGTTGACTTTTCTTGCTGACACGTTTAATTATAATGTGTGTGTTCATACGCTGTTACGAGGTTTTCACTGTGTGGGGTCCACGCGTATTAACCTTGTCGTTGACTTTTTTCATTGCGGACACGTTTAGTTGTATGATTGTCGAAGTTTCTAAATAATACGTCTAACTATTTATTTCAAAATATATCAGAATATGAGACTAATAAAAGATTATGTAACTCGATTTTCTTTTCAAATTTATGAATCATATAATATGCAAAACTACAAATTGGTGGAATCAAAATAATGTTTTATACAAGAAAAATATCTCACATTATACATTTCATGTTGAATAAAAACAGTTTATCGTTTACAAAAAAATCTATAAGAAATGTAAAGACAAAAAAAAAAAATGGTACATTAATTAATTGTATGAAAGTAAGTATTATATAACCCCCAAAATGTAATAAAATTTGCTAAAAATATTCGAAATCAATGTAATCAGAATCATGGCTACTAACGTTGTTACTTCCTCCGTTAAGTTTCCCGTCACCACCGTTATAACTCTTCTTTCCTCCTCCTCCGTCAACAACCGTCACGGTCTCTTTCTCCTTACTGACATAACACGAGAAATCCACCGGCTCCGGCACGTGCGGCGGCGTGGCGCTCCGTATCAAAGCCCAATTAACCCCTTCGAAAAACGGGTGCTGCTTAATCTCAGTGGCTCCTCTCTTATAAGCGATACGTTTATGCGGCTCCTTAACCAAAAGGCCTTTAATCAAATCCCTAGCCGGAGAGCTGACGTGAGGAATCTCCGGGAATCTCAAAGCCTGTCCGATAACATTGTGCAGCGTAGCGCGGTTGCCTTGGCCTTTAAAAGGCGTAGATCCGTACAAAAGCTCGTAAATAAAAATACCAAAAGTCCACCAATCAACGGCGCTTCCGTGTCCTTGGCCGCGTATAATCTCAGGAGCCAAATACTCGTGCGTGCCTACGAAAGACATTGATTTAACGTTCGTTGGCTCCGCCATGAGCTCAGGCATAGATCCGTTAACGAATAGCCCGAAATCGGATTTGGCTTTTCGATTTTTTTTAGATGATTGGAGGATCCTTGGGAAGAATGTGGAAGGCTGAGAACAGCCTTGAACCGCCGCTTCTTCTTCGATTAGACCTACGGGACGGTTGTTTCCTCCTCCTCCGACGCCGCCGCTTCCGCCGCCGTGGACGGAGGAGGATTTGACGAGGGTTGGGCTGACGGAGCAGCGGAGGGATAAATCGAAATCGGAGAGCATTATGTGGCCGTCGTCGCGGACGAGGACGTTCTCCGGTTTTAAGTCGCGGTATACGATTCCGAGCATGTGTAGATACTCCATTGCTAATAAAACTTCTGAAGCAAAGAATCTATAAAAACACAAAAGAAGAAGAAGTTAATGTTCTTTGTCTTTCTTTGCAAGTTAATTTGATTTTGTGGCAATTCTCCAAAAATACCATTTTTAAGTTTGTAGACATATGATATAATACTATCAAAAGTTTTGTTCTTTAAAATACCATTGCTGTTGTTTGTTTTCTTGAAACTAATTTTGATTTAGACAATTCTATTAAATACCATTTTTTAAAAGTTTTGAAGACCTAAAATAGTAAACTACCATCACAAGTTTGTTTTCCTAAAATACCATTTATTTGTTCTTCAAAATCTAAGTCCTCAAAACCAAAATTAGCTTAAAACCTTTAAAGTTTTAAATTTCAAAATACCACTAAAATGTTTGCTAATACCATTAAATTTTAAATACCTTAAACTTTCAAAATTAAACTGTAGACCATAAAACTAAAATCAAAAACAGTAAATATTAAGCGCCAAAAAAATATAAAATTCCAAGGACTTAAAAGTGTTAAAATTTATTATTTTTTTATTTGTGGTATTTAGACCCAAAAAAATTCTAATGGTAAAATAGAAAAAAAAGTTGTGGTGGTATTTAAGCGTAGTTATTTTATATGGTAAAAGAAATTAGTTTCCTTTTAAAGATGGTAATTTAGGAATGGTATTCTAAGGTGTTTTTCTTTGATAGATATACTGCTTGGTACTAACCTGGCGGCTTCTTCGGTGAAACATTTGTTAGGTTGCTTCTGTCTCAAGGAATAAAGATTACCACCTCCACAAAACTCCATTACCAAACAATAAAACTTATCTGTCTCAAAATGTGAATACAAAGTAGGCAAGAAAGGATGATCAAGCTGAGACAAGATCTCTCTCTCTGTCTGTGCTCTCAACAACTTGTTCCTACTCTCCAATGAAGCTCTGTCCATCACTTTCATCGCGAAATACGTGCTTGTTCCTCTTAGTTCCACCAAGTATACACTCCCAATGTCTCCATAACCTAACCGTTTCAAGAGTCGAAAATCGCTTATACCGAGCTGGACTCCTCTCGAGGTTAGAATGTTGACTGCATCCCACCTTATGTCACCGCCTGTGTGTGGCTTTGCTGGGTTAGAGGATGTGCTCTCTATGCTATTGCTTCTTGAACTCATGTTGCTTGTGTTGTTGCTATTTGGTTTTGTATTGTTGTTGTTAATGGCTTGTGAGTCTATTATGTTTGAATTAGGAGATGATGGTATTTTCGGACTAGGTATTGGTCGGTGATGGTTGTTGTTGTTGTTGTTGAAACCGGTTGGTTCTGGTTTTGTTATGTTTTCGATCTTTTTCGAGTCAAAGTTTGGTTTGTTGCGCGGTTGTGGTGAGGGATGGATGATGTCTAAAGGTGGATAATTTGATGATTCTTTTGGACCCGAAGACGATACATTATGCTGGTAATTATGGCTTGGCTGCACAATGAAAATGAAAGAAAAATATCATCTTATATGCAAGATTAGGATCATTATGTATAGTTTAGTTTGTGCTTACCTCGGTGGAGTCAAGCTTCTTTCCGGTTTTCGATAACATTGCGAGAGAGATAGCGCGGCAAGTTTTCTTGATCAGAGAAACCTGTTTTTGAATGTAGAAAGATTAAAGATTTTGTTGGTTAAAGAAAGATCAATTTTGGAGAGTTCCTTTATCATTCATGTTTGGACTTTGACATTACTTGTTGTCACGAATGTTAAAGCCAAAGTATTGGTCTCCACGTTGTGGTACTATATATATGTATATATTTAATGAACACGAGTTTAAAGATTACAATATTTACCTTTAATGCCTGAAGTTTGGTGAAACCTTGATAGACTTTTATCAAATTTTACAGGGATAAATCATGTTTAAAATTTTGTGATTTGATTATGTAGTTGTAATTAATATTGTGTTTTTATTTGTGCTGAAAAAACATGAGAAATGTATTGAAATTGAAGAAATAAGGTGGAAAATAGGTATAGAAAATAAATGAATTAATTAAGAAAAGAAATGGGTGGAGAAAAAGTATTTTGTAAGTTCCAAAGAAAATGGAGGGAGGAAAAGTTCTTTTTGTTAATTTTAAAAGACACAAAGGATAATTCAAAATTGTGTTCTCTCCTTAATTATCTCTTTTCAATTTTCTATATCAATTTGTAGATTATTTCCATTTTTTTATCAGTTTGAAATTCCTTAATAAGTATTACAAAATTTTATAATCGTATGACATCAATAAGAAAGCTAATGAATAGGATGAAATAAACTTTTTAATAACTCTCTAAGCATAAACAAATATTTCTGAAGCTTTTTAAAAGATATACACAACTCTTTAAAATTCAATAAATCTATCGAATTTTAAACTGATGAAATTAGAATTATTTAAATCAACGGGATCTAAACATATAATTAGAACAAAAAATTCGAGTACTATACATGTACTTAAGGTAATAAATATTTTGATATCAATTTTTTTTTTTTGGGTCAACATTTGGGCCACAAATGGCCGGTCCATTAGCCAAACCTACACTATCGTAGGCGCGGGTATCAAAATACGTGATTATTGTTTCTTTCAAAAAATGTTATTTTATATAGGAATAGTTTTTAATTATACTCATATGCCTAAACCAAATCTCAATATGTATACAAATATGAATATGCAATAATATATAAAATTTAAAAATTATGAATGATTTTTTTAGTTTTTTGTTTCTTAGTGTATATTTCTTTAGTTTTTACTTATAATTTATGCTTTTAATATTAAAATAATTTATGAATTAATTTATAATTAAATAGTTTTTAGTTTTATCTAATTTAGTATTTTTTTGGTAAATTTTATACACATGAAATAAAAGCTATTTAATCATAAAATATTTTAATATTAAATAGTAAGCATAAATCAAAATTAAAAACTACAGAAATATACACTAGAAACGAAAAACTAAAAAACAATAGCATTCAAGTTTCTTTAAAACAAAAATCTACACCAAAAACAGAAACCAAAATCTAAAAACCTGAAACTAAAATCTAAAAACCAAAAATCAGAAACTAAAAACCATGCAAACAATCACCACCTTAATCATGCATTCAAATATGTGTATATATATATTTATGATAAAGAAATGAAAAAATATATGAGAAATATGTGGAATACAAAAAAATAGAGAATTTAACTTGAAAGTTGATATAGCATCTCATTCCATCTTGACTACCAAAAAGTCATTCTTTTGTAGTTATTACAATTTTGATCGCAAAAACATTTAATTTTTTCGTAAATGATTATATCCATCTCAGAAAAAGACCGTTAGCAAGTGTATAATAGTATATAGTTTTATTTTACAGTTTTTGGTAATAATCATGTGGGGTTATAATATGAAATCCTATCTTTATGCGAGCAAAAGGTATAGTTGACATAAATATAACAAAAATTATAGTTGCCATAAAAAAAAGAATATAATAATTCGTGCCGCGTAAAATTAAACTGATAAAATAATCAAAGAAACATTAAAGCAATAAAATAGTTTAGTTAGTTGGTTGTCTTAAACAAATAGTCTTCTTTAAATATTCCATCAAAGAAGGAAACAAAAAAAAAGAGACAAAGAATCTATCTTTTGTATTTCAATTTTGAAGAAGAAGAAGAAAAGATGTCCATGGGGAATTTCATAAAGAAGTTAGGAAGGGGAAAAAGCAAAAACAGTCAAAGTTTTAGAGATAAAACGACGCCGTCTTTACCTGATGAAGCATCACCGTCCGATCCTATAGTAATCTCAGTTTCCGACAAGATTAACGCCGCCAAGAACAAGTACCAATTTATCCCTGATTGCTTCTCTTCTCTTGATCAGGTTCTTCTTCTCTTTTTCTCCTTCTTCTTCTCTTGTATTTCTGGTGTTGACTTTTGACTTTTGACTTTTTCATCACCATAGTTTCTTGCTACTTCTCCATGTTCTTTCAAAGTCTAGTAATAATAATATATAGCATTATGGTTTATTATTGGAATTGATTTTAAAAAAGGTATCAAAAGCTTTAAGAGAAGCTGGTCTTGAGTCATCAAATCTCATTTTAGGAATTGATTTCACAAAGAGCAATGAATGGACCGGTAATACTTATTTTGTAAAATATTAACATGTTTTTGATGTAACAAAGTGAGTGACTATGTGTTCCGTTTTTACAGGGAAAACTTCTTTCAATGGTAAATGTCTACACCAGATAGGCGAAACTCCGAATCCATACGAAAAGGCGATATTTGTAATAGGCCAAACATTGGCTCCTTTCGATGAAGACAATCTCATACCTTGTTTCGGCTTTGGCGACTGTGAGTTTCTTTTGTGTGTGTTTTCTCCAACAATATCATCTTCAAAATCATTTTATGTTCTAAGACTGTGTTTTCTTGCAATATCAAGCAACGACACACGACGAGGAAGTGTTTGGTTTCCACAGCGACAATTCTCCGTGTCACGGCTTTGAAGAGGTCTTAGCATGTTACAAGAGAATCGCTCCTAACTTGCGTTTATCAGGTCTTTACTTTTATAACTTTCTAAAACCTCTTTAGTAAGTGAATCTCTTTACCTTCATTACCAAACTCGCAAGCTTTTGTTGTAAAGGGCCAACTTCGTATGGACCGCTCATCGATGCAGCAGTGGACATTGTCGAAAAGAACAATGGACAGTTCCATGTTCTGGTGATGGTCGCTGATGGGCAGGTAAAGTTTAAAGCTTGTCTTCATAAGAAAAGACAGTTAAAATAACTTACCAAGGCCACAAACTCTGTATGTGTAGGTGACTAGAGGCTTGGATATGCCTGAAGGAGAACTCAGCCAACAAGAGAAAACAACTATCGACGCCATTGTAAACGCAAGGTGAAGAAACTGTACAATCTGTTTTCGAGTATCTAAAACAGGCTTTAACTTGTAGAGTGTGGTTTTTGCCTTTGCAGCTCGTATGCTTTGTCGATTGTTTTAATCGGTGTTGGAGACGGGCCATGGGAAGACATGAGGAAGTTTGATGATAAGATCCCTAAGCGTGAATTCGACAACTTTCAGGTATATCAATCATCTCAGTTTCTAACATCTTCCTCTTATTATCTTTATCCCCTTTTCTTCTTGATCTTGATGCTGCTCTCTGCAAAGTTTGTGAATTTTACGGAGATAATGAAGAGAGATTCACCAGAGACTGCGAAAGAAACTGCCTTTGCTCTTGCTGCTCTGATGGAGATTCCTTTTCAGTATCAAGCAGCAATCGAACTCCACTTACTCGGGTACTTACAACACAAACCCTATTTGATATGCTCCAAGAGACAGAACATAGCTCTTGTCTGTCTGTTTTTGCTGCCTAACTACATCTGTTGTCTTTGTCTATAAAGGAAAACGACGGGCTTAGCGAAGAAAGTAAACCCGAGGCCACCACCTATTCCTTACACGCCTCTAGTTAGTACAACTAATATACCATCACCTGCATCGGATGAACAAACTCAGAGTTGTCCGATTTGTTTGACCAACCGAAAAGACGTGGCTTTCGGATGTGGTCACATGGTAAGTTACACCTCTCACCATATGAAATCAAAAGAAGAATATGAAAATACTTACCATTGCAAAAAAAAAACATGTTGCAGACTTGTGGAGATTGTGGAACAAGGATATCAAACTGCCCTATCTGCAGAGTATTGATCACAAGCCGCCTAAGGCTTTACCAATGATTGATGCTCACAAAACCTTTGTCTACACATAACAAAAACACTTGCACATACTGTCTTTTCTCCCAATTTAGAATCTACACTTTGGTTTACCAAGTGGGTCTCTAACAATGTTCAAGAAACAGCTTGTAAAATGTAATCTTCTATGTACTATAAACTTTATCTTGCAAACAAGAATGATGAAGAAATGTACAAAAAAAAAAACATGGGTTTTATAAAATTATGACCATAGATTGCATAAAAGAGATTAAAGTCAATTTCAAAAGAAGGGCTTCTCTATAGACTTGGCCAATTTCAAAAGGAAACGTTACAGAGATACAATGGAGAAAAGAAGAAGAAGAAGAGGGATCTAGAATCTCGCGTCTTCTTCGTCACTAGCCAATCTCCTCCATGTATTTGCTCTTCTCGTTCATAAACGACTTCTCCGATTCACCGGAGGGTTTCTAGGGTTTTAGATTTCGCGGCTCTCACTTACGGGTTCTAACTTTAGCGTAATTTCAATTAAGTCCCGTTTTTTTATGTATTTTGAATTTTCCCCAAAGTGTGCTATAATTTTCAATTTTGAACACTAATAGTCTGGAATTTGCGTTTCTCACCCTCTTGTTTGTTTTGGGTCAGTTACACCCTGATTATAAATTAATAATGGGCCGTTAATTAAAGCCCATTAAATAGGTTTTATTAGTTCACACTTGTGTGTGATTTACGACAGTTTCTCTTCCACTTGTTGTAAAGAATCGTTGAAACTTAACATCTTGCCAATATATTATTTTTGTTAGTAGAAAAAAAATAACGAATAAAGAAAGGATCAATTAAATTTGTGGACTCCAAAGAAGTGTAAATTAGGTAATGGGCCTAATTCACATTTCTTTTAGCTCTGCCACAAACCTCAAGACGTGGAAGGACGATTCTACCCTTCCTGCTCGAGCTCAAGAAACGGCGGCTTCCGACATGATCACTGTACTTGCAGAGCAAGTGGCAGAGAAAATATACGGAGGATTTTTGCCAACCTGGAGCATTAAATACGGGGATATGGGCGGGACGCTTAGAAGATCTTCTCCCTCTAACCAAAAGCTTATCTACCGACAAAAGCTACCTCTAGGATAATTATTACCTAATATTAATATGTTACTTATCGAATATATGTGTTGTTAGTATATAATAGGATATCATCTTGGTTACCATTAACGGTATCGACATTAAAAACACCATTAAACACAAAGAACAAAGAACAACTTTAATACACAAATCATTGGCATCATTTAATTACTGAAGTTTGTTAACAGGTATGGATGAAACTTATTTATTGTATCTTTCAATAAGTCTGTTAAACTGGACATTACGTGTTATTGTTCATATAGCATCGATAACCAACCTGTTAGATGATAATTTTCCACAGATCCCGCAATGCCTACAATGATAATAGTATCAAAGGGGCGTTGGGTACAAGACAGTGATGGTTGTTTTGATCACGTGGTGACTTCCGATTCTGACTTTGCACACGTCTTGCTGAAGGAGACAACCACACTGTGGGAAGCTAGTAGATCAATAAAGGCTACTTACAAGCTACAAGCAGCTGACTGCGTGGAGCTGTCATACAAATGGCCAACTTGGGTCATCGGTCCTGATTGGAGAACAGTAAGCCCAACATACATCGTGGACGACGAAGGGATGAGTTTATTTATGGCTGTACACGCGGATTTACAGGATATAACTCTATGCGTCAAGGTTCTGAAATCTAACAGTATATTAGCTGCTATGTCGATAGCGGATAAGAGGTGGTATAGCAGACAGAGATATTTGACAAATCTCTCAGTACGAATGGGAAATCAAGGTGGTGTTGTTATAAGAGATGTGGAAGAAGAGAGTATAGGAAAGCGTGGAGGTGTGAGTCCTGTGGCAGAAGGAAGTAAAAGACAACTAGAAGGTGGAGATAAAGGACGCAAACACACAAGGGATGAAAAGGGAAAACAACACATTGAAAGCAACGTTGCAAGCCCAAGTAGCCAACGAGAAAGAAGGTCCGTTGTGGAGGCATGGCTGTACGGAAATAACAGAGGAGTAGAAGAGGTCGGAGATTCAATGACTGATAACAATAATGTTAGCGCTTACAAAACTTGTAACGCTAACAGTATTGTTATCGGTAACGAGATACTACCTGTTGCAACACTCCCCACACCTGACATAGAATCTAAATCATTAGATAACCATGGACGCCTCACCGGGATGTTGAAGGCGGTGGAAGAAATGTTGATGTGTGTGAATGAAACGGATAAAGTCATTGAAAGGGGCAAGGGTCGGCTGTATGAAACACCTCTGAAGCTATTTCATGGAGAATATAGTTCTTCAATGGAATACTTGAACAATACATCGCACGAAAACCGCGAGAAGAAGGAAATATTGGCCCGGTGGAAGGAAATGTTGTCATCCTCAACAGCTGATGAACGTGAAGGGACCCGTGATATGGATGTAGACAGAATGCATCCAATAGCCAGGACTTTGACTTTTAATGAGATCAGTGACGATACCAACGATATCAATGGTGCATTGCAGCTGACACTAGGGGTTGCTTCTAAGATAACAAACATCTTACCGGTTACTCTTCAACCAACACCGGTGTATTATAATCTGAGCAGCTCGGACAATTCATCTTACGGTGTGCGTAGCGCAAATGAGTCGAGACCGTTTGACAGTGATGGTCACTCTAATTCCTCCCATGAGCGTGTGAGGAAACTGATAGCAGGTAAGTAGTGTAATAAAATCTAACAAGATCGGATTATTCAAATGGTTTCTAACAAGACTATTGAATCTTGTTGTCTAACAGAACAAGAACGTAATTTGTACTGCGCTTCATCATCAACCTCAGATCCGGACGGTCCAATTGATATTCCTCCACAGATACGACAATATTTAGGCGAGTCAATGGCTTTGGAGGAAAGAGATTCACTCCCTAAAGTAAAGGTTGGATGTTCATCATAGGCACCTGCAAAATCACCATGCTTTTTATCAACCTACAAGCCTGTTCCAACTGTGCTGTACGATAGAGATGCCCCGCCATACGTGGATGAACCTGCTGAAGAAGGTAGCTCTTGATAACATAATAGTTACCTGCTAATATATGATTTATTTATTAATTCATAAACTGTTAATATCTGCTAATATTTGATTTATCAAACTGTTTTGAGTATTGTTAACCCTTTAATAAAAATAGTAGTTTTAAATGTTATGATTTTAGCTGTAAATATACAAAAGTAGATTGGTAACTCAACATGTTATCCGTTCATAAATAGTTAACAGTTAATACATGTTGTACATATTGGGTGATCGTATACACGACATGGTTCTTACTTGAATCTTAAACACATGCAGAAACTCTCCACAGAGCAATATATGATGCTGACTACGAAGGTGACGATCTATTCCTCGGACGGGTGTTCAAGAACAAAGACGATTGTGCTACCAAGTTAGCGATTCACACAATTCGTAGAAAGTTTCATTTCATATATGCGAAGTCCAAGCCAACAATGATTCTAGTAGTATGTGTCAGCAACACATGTCCATGGAGGGTTTACACATCCAAGATGGATAATAGCGAATGTTACGAGATAAGAAGCATGACATTACAACACACATGTAGCGTCGATGCTCGTGGAGATTTCCATAAACAAGCATCAACCGGGGTAATAGGCAAATTGATGAGGGCTAAGTACATTGGATGTGGAAGAGGTCCAAGACCAAATGAATTGCGGAGGATGTTGCGGCAAGAATTTAGTTTGAACGTTTCATATTGGAAAGCTTGGAGGGCGAGGGAAATTGCTATGGACAACGCGATGGGTTCAGCAAGCGGAAGTTTTGCACTCATTCAGCCTTATTTCAAAAAGCTAAAAGAGACAAATCCAAACTCGCTTACTTACATCGAGACGGATGTGGAGTTGAATGGGGTCGAACGATTCAAATATCTTTTCATGGCCTTGGGAGCATCCATCCAAGGTTATGAGACAATGAGGAAGGTGGTTGTTATAGACGGAACACATTTGCGTGGGAGATATGGGGGCTGCCTTGTTGCAGCTAGCACACAAGACGCAAATTTCCAAATCTTCCCAATTGGATTTAGAATAATCAATAGCGAGAACGACGAATCATGGACATGGTTCTTAAGCAAACTTTCGGAGGTGGTACCAGACTCGTATGATCTGGTATTTGTATCAGATAGGCACTCTTCAATATACCAAGCAATCAAAAAGGTACAAACTTTATACTTTAAGACATAGTAACAATTGTGTAATATCTGCTAATATATATGTTATCCGTTAACAATATATGTTATCCGTTAACAATTGTGTAATATAACAATTGTGTAATATCTGCTAATATATATGTTATCCGTTAACAATATATGTTATCCGTTAACAATTGTGTAATATATATTAAATTTTTATCGGATAACATATATATTAGCAGATATTACACAAGTTTCGGTTCTAAGTGGTACAATCTGCTAACCCGAGTTACATTCTTTTGGCAGGTATATCCAATGGCTTCACACGCAGCTTGCATTGTGCACCTCCAGAGGAACATTGTATCAATCTTCAAAGACTCTATGCTAAGCGGATTGGTATCTGTGGCGGCTCGGGCATACAGGATAAGTGATTTCAACCGAGTTTTCGCACAAATCCGCGAGAAAAACGCAAGTTGTGCAGAATACCTTGAGGGTATCGGTTTCGAGCATTGGACTAGATCTCATTTTGTTGGAAATAGGTACAACGTCATGACAAGCAACATCGCTGAGTCGATCAACAACGTTCTAACAATGGCAAGAGATTACCCGATAATTTCAATCTTAAAGACACTCCGAACAACACTCGTTACCTGGTTTGCATTGCGGAGGGAAGCAGCCGAGGGTGATGACAACATACTGCCTCCAAAAGTTCAAGAAATGGTGATAGAAAACTACGAGAAAGGTTCGGGATATCATGTGTCAAAAATCGGAGACGGGATTTATGAGGTCCGTGATGATACCGAAGCGTCTTTCGCCGTTCATCTCTGCAGCTGCCGCGAATTCCAGGTGATGACAATACCATGCACCCATGCTATAGCTGCTGCAATCAGAGAGGGCTTGAAAGTGGATACTTTGGTTGATGTACACCATACAACACCTTACTTGAGGTTGTCTTACCAAGGGTTAATCATGCCGGTCCCGGACATGGATAAGCTTGCACCATCGCCGAATGATATGGGAGGAGGTAAACTGGCACCACCATACGTTAGGAGACCATCGGGACGTCCAAGGAAAAGAAGGATACCATCGAGAGGAGAGTTTAATGTACAAATATAAATAGCTGCTAACATATGTAATGATGTTTTGGATAACTGACGTCAATGAAGTTGCATGTTATTATAGAGGACAAACAGAAAGAGGTGCACACGGTGCAGGAGCTTAGGTCACAACAAGGCCACTTGCCATGGGCCTCGTGATGGTAATCCGAACATTTTAAGGAATCAAAATGTTATATTATCAAACCGGCCAAGCATTAAGTCGGATAACAAAAATCTTATCGCCGTGTATGCTGGATAACATAAACCTTAACTGTTAGTGAACAACTGAAACTAATGCTATATAATTGACATCTGATAGGAATATTGACAACTTGAAAAGGCAGAGGGGAGAAGGAGACATTTTGCGTGACGGTAAAAGGCAATTTATGGTTCTATTTTTTGTTGTACATTAAAGAACATAAATCATGCCTTAATAATGATATGATGTAAGATATATGTTGCTATGTAAAATATATGATGCCATGTGAGATATGGCAATATAAGATATATGATGAATGAAAAAAATGGGAATGTAAGATATATGATGCAAATCTATGATGCAATGTAAGATATATGATGCAAATCTATGATGCAATGTAAGATATTTGATGCAATAAATGATGCAATCTATGATACAATGTAAGATATTTGATGCAATATATGATGCAAATATATTTGCCCATATCCAAACACGATATTCTCATAATATCAAGATAACAAAACTATTATCAGATAACAATATGTGCGTGTGTGAGATATCTTTAATGTAACATGATATTATGAAAGTACCATAACTTTGTTATGACGTCACAAAACTGATGGTTCGACTATTTGACGTAAAACACAATATACCCTTAAACACAATGTATCAGGATACCCACTTCAAAAAGTACATATATTAGCAGATATTACACAATTGTTAACGGATAACATATATATTAGCAGATATTAGCATATAATGATATTATCAGCTAACAAAAATAGTATCAGCTAACAGTAAATCTGAAGTGACTTGAAAGACACTAATAATAAAAAAACAAAGATATATTTTTAAATAGTTTAACCGTATCTGCTAATTAAAAAGTAGATGATAAAAGTATTAAAACAAACACATCTGAGTTCAACTCTGTCCAAATTGAATCAATCCACATACGAGTTTCTTCAGTTGATAGGGAATGTCGTATAAAAAGAACGTCCGACATTCCTCAAAGCCACCAGTAGCATGCGCATGAATCATAAATATCGTACACAATCCAGAATCCGCCGGATTGGTGACTTGGCATAACCCAAGTTTCCCTTGGATACGAAATGGCTTACCGGCTATGTGAGGTGGCGAGAGCAATATTAGGACGGGCCGCTTTGAGCAGATAGGGTAGCATTGCCGCAATATGTTTAAGCTCGGATTCGATCTGGGAATCGCTGTGACCTTGGACATTAGTGTCAAGGACCAAGATAGAGGCCTCCCGCAAATCTATGCATAGAGCAACCCAATGCTTGCGATCAAAGTTGAAAGGGGCATAAATGCAGTCAACCTCGGTAAATAGCTCCACACGATCAGAATCAACTCCGCGACCAGCAATAGAATCTATTAACGCGAGTTGGAAATACGAACGAGTCGGGATTAGCATCTTTGACAAATTTAGGATGCACACGCGATAGCTGTGCTATAAAATGAGAATCCAAAACGGCAACCCTAAGCTTCATGCCATCAACATCAGCGGTCCGTAGGAGAAAACGACTAAACTTCATCAAAGCGTCTAACACCTGATTATTATTAGCGGTAACATAAAAAGTTACAAGATATCGATTAATTTACCAGATATGAATTACGACGATATGCTGTGCAACAGCTACAATGAAAGTTAGAAGATACAATTACCTTAGTGCTTATTGGTTTTTTCCTCTCAAGCAGCGATAAAACGTCTTTATTCGACAAAAACACACCATCACCCAATGATATTTTGCTGCATAACGCATAAAACAAGCATAAATGAAAGTAAATGTCTCTGGAAATAAGCAAACAACATCAAACAATTACTAAGGAAGCAAATAGTAACCTTCTCGTTTTTAGCTTCTCCATTGAGTCCTCGAACCTATTCTCAACCTCAGCTTCAGATTGCGTAGGGGAAGGGTGACCAACCAGACGCTTGGTTTGTTTATCGCACACAAATCGACTATCAATTTGTGAAGACATCATTCTAGCACGTTTGCTCCTCCTCGCAGCCAATAACACATTTTTATCTATCGGTAGGTCAACGACCTTTCCAACAGATACCTGACATATAATTAAACAAGTAAGCCCACCAAATACTATCAAATTCTCTATAGCATATATTAATACCATAGCCAATGGTTGAGCTCGTATAGCGGAAGCTTCGTCCAATTGTCCTTGCACTTTCCTCTAGTACAACATTTAAGAAAACTTGATTAGTTGTTCAAATAATGAAACAATTAAAACATTACTTATCATGTATTTGAGAACTACCTTGTGAGTGTTGACTGGAGTAAAAGAGTCTTCGATGCTTGTGTCGGTACCAGTATTTCCAACAGGATCATTTCGAGTCTCTTTAACCTTCTTAGAGTAATGCACAAATCATAATCCAAATAAATCGAAAATCATATAGCATCATTTACGATTAACGATTAAGAGTAATTCTACCATGCACAACTTCAAAAACAAGTTTCTTTACGTTAAAAGATAACAATACCGTTACCATGTAATGATGCATACCTTTTTAACGTCAAGTGTGATAGGAGCATCTTATAAACTACTACTGTATATTTATATCTTAATTTGGATAAGTTACCATTAATGTTAAGGGATAACATCTTAGATACCATGTAGATGATGCATACCTTATCAGCATCCACCGGAGTAGGAGCATCTTGCATTAGAGTGTCATTGTCAGTAATTCCAGCAGTATCATCGAGAGTCTCTTTGACCTTACTTGTATTCTGCAAAGATATCAAATAAGAAATTCATCTTAGCGGCTAACAGTAATGATATCAAGAACAATATCTACTTGTTTTTGAATAAAAAAGGTAGCATCACATAAAAGGATACATGAGATTGTTGGTTTAGAGAAATGTCAGGCACAACATTGCAAGGCGAGTGGTCACCGATCTCCTAGAAAACAAATTAAAATTTTAGCTAACAGAATAAGCAACAATTAGCATAAAAAAATGTTGAGTTTGAACAATTAACAAATAAAACCTCTGTGGTGGTGTGGTGTCGATCTACATCATAATCTTTATTTTGATCCTGAGTTGGAGATGGCTGCTTTTCTTCCTGAATATTCAGAAAGCCAATTATCAAAAATTGTCACCACACTATTAAGTTACTGGGTATTTCCCCAAATATATACAATCTAACACTTACCTCTGAAACTTTCTTTGTATGGGCAGTATTGACCGAAACATGCTCACCAGACATCTAAAACATAACAGTACGAATGAGATATTTATCATGGTACAACCAAACTTGACATAAAATTTTAATCCACATGCACATGTAATAAAGTACAAACCTGCGGTTCATAGACGCGATGTACAGAATACTCTTCGTTGGCACCATGATTGACAGAACCCCCAACACTTCCCTACATAGCTTATCAATAATCAGATAAGAAACACTTTAGCAGACATTATGGATATTAGTTATTCATTACCTGCTTGTCAATGCCAACTGAGTGTAAATCTGGATTTGTTGCATGCTTCAACGGATCAGCACCAGCCTACATGAAAAATACACACAAACAAAAGGTTACAGGATAAATTAACCCGTAAACTGTAACTACTAAACAAACGAAATTCACACCTGCGCATCAATGCTAACTTCAACATGATCTACACTTGCGGCTAGTTTCGAAGGCCCAGCAACACCAACATCCTACAATGAGATACAGAGTAACGTATATCTGATGTGATAAGAAAACAATTACAATATATATAAAAGTTATCAGGTAACCTCTCCAAACACTCCAACATTAGAATCAATATCGTCGACAGAATCAGCTACTACAACCTTCTGTTTGCCTCTGTCGATTTTTGTGGGGTTACGTGTAACACTAACAGACCTCTGAATACCCATTCCCGGATTTACACCACGAACCGAAACCTCTTTATCCCTTGGTACATTTGGCAGATCCTCCGCAAACACAACATGTTCCGAAATCCATTTAGTGATCCCTTCAATAATACGTTTCTCTGAATCAGCAAGTTTGCGATCAATCATTGATGACATGACATTCACATCGACAAACTGGGGTGACTCAGTATGACTCGACGGCTGCCTCGGGCTTCGCCTAACAGGCTGGGGGCAAATTTTAACCCCTCTTGTTGTACTTCTACGAGTCGGTGTTTCCGGTTTTTTAGCCGGCTGCTTGTCTTTCCTTGTTCGCAAAACCCGTGCTTTGGTTCCTCTCTTAGACAGAGTTGTTTCCTGACCAATCTCAGATGGTATGATCCCGCCTTTGAACATGGAATTATCAAATTCAAAACCTTCTCCAATCAACCCAACCATATTCTCAACAAGAGGGTCTTCTTCATCTTCAAGCCATGTGAGGTCTTCATCCTGGGGATCATACTCAACCTCTGGACGTATGATTGATATAACTTTAACCTGTAACATGTAAGATACCGTGTAAGTTAAGTCGTAACTGATAACACAGACACCAACACATAAACATCACATACCTCGCAAGCAGCGTCGAGCTCCCTTGCCTGAGCCAGCTTAAATTGAACAGTTTGTTTAGCTGGGGGAGCTTGGTCTGCCTCTTCATCAGAGTCAACTGGATCATTGTTAACCATTAGAGCACCTTCTTGAATTGCCGGAACGGCTTCAATCAATACAAGTTGTAGGGCATACAAAAAACCGTGAACGGTAACAGCTGTTGTGGCTAACTGCCTAACATTCCTTTCTTTGATGGACGTCATAATCAAATCAAACGACAACCTTCCCCATGGATAAGAGACAAAAGCATCAATGTCCTTAGCCATCTCAGCGTGGTCTTTGATGATCTTAGGATAATGAGATGTTGGAAGTAGAAACCCATCAACGAGTGCAAGGCAAGCATACCTTAGTCTTAGCTGCGGGTCAGGTACAGTCCTCTTGGAGAGAATGTCGATAACTCGATCAACGGTAACACCTTCTTCTAGGCCAAACAGTGTGCCATAATATGGGACTTCTTTGCCAGCCGTATCCTTCCTCTTCTTCTTAGGAACAACTGGGATTTTACCGCAAGGAAGGCCAGTGACTATCTTAAACTCTCTCAATGAAAATCTGACCGACGTCCCACCGTAAATAAACCAAAGCTCGTGCTTCTTTTCAACACTCAACATGCGAGCTAAGAGGAATAACGCAAAGCTAGTTGACCAGGCAGGTTTGTTGTGTATCTCTAAGAGCATTGCAAGTGGAGAATTTTTTATATAGTCCCTTTCAAAAGGATCAAGCGAGTCCATTATCAATCGCAGCCTTTCGTACTTGTTATAGACATTAATCCTATCCCCAAGCAATTCTTCACCAAATGCTATAATCCTATTAGGAAGTTCCGGATCGACATCTGCATAATCAAAAATACAGATTAAAGAAACATCGGATAACAACACAGTTAGAAGATAACAACACAGTTATAAGATAAACAACACAGTTAGAAGATAATCAACACGGTAAGTTGTAATGGAGTTATCAGATGACCATGATTGTTAATTAAAGAGACCAATTTTTGCTAAATCCAAAATTACGAATTAGGACGATGTGTACTACTCATTAACTACTACCATATACATAAAAAGATTTGAAATTGATAATAAAATACACACAAACAATCAAATCATAGTCCCCGAGACGACAGAAAATCATCTTCACACAAAAACAACAAAACCCCCAAATATCAATTAGGGTTCATCCGAAAACAGAGCATCGATAATCAACAAATCTTGTCAATGCGTGAGCAATGAATAGTGAATCTAATATGAAAGGGAAAAGATAACCAAAATATACAACTTTAAAAGGATTATCTCGCCGAACATACCGTTTGCAATTGGTTGTCGTTTGCTCGTCGTCTTCAATTTAAAATCACAGAACTTGAATTTTCTTTAGTTGACAGTTATTGCAGAGAATAAAGAGGAACAACTTAATGGAAACTCCGAAGAACCAGACTCCGAAGAAATAATGGAGAAAAAATCTTAGGATTTTTTCTTTGGAAGTTACACCATTATCGGCTTAATAAGAGAGAGAAAATAATGCTACACGAAACCACTAAAATAAAATCATCCGCCGGATATATCTCAGAACAGTTGTGTCAGTTGTGTGTCAAAAATTTTGATTTTGAAAATCAACATAAAACATGACGACAAGGGTAAAACCGTCTGTTCCATGGTAAATAGTATGCGTAACAGTAACAGTTTTTTCGGACCTAATATTGACTTCTTCTGAGTCCATATACTATAATTATCCATAAAGAAAAGGGACTATAATAATTGAATAGTTAAATATAATTTATTATAATCTTGGCTTATAAGATTATCCATCTATATATCTAACCGCCACCGTTCTCACTAGTGACTTGCCACCTTATGTTAAATTAATGCATTGCATATTCGAACCTAACAAAATTTGTTTAATTTTTTTTGGTATAACACGATATAATATGCATTGGTATTCTATAATTATTGAACTACTTTCTATATATGTGTTGATGAATCTGTTGATACTTTCTAACTTATTTGATATTTCCCGATATTTAGGTATCTTATCTTAGTTTATATTTACTACATAAGTAGTTGGTTTCTAATAACAAATTTAAGAGAGTTCGAATCCCAAGATATTCAAAGATTTGACAAAAAGAAGAAAATTGTATGGGAATATCTTTTCTATGGGACCTTTATCAAAAGACACAACATCTTATTAATTTGATATTAAAAAAATTGGTATTAATCAACATAATTAGTATCACTAGCTGTGGTGTCATTTTCCAAGAAAGATCATACCTAGAGATTTTAATTAAAATTAAATTAAATGATTAGCAGATAGATATACTCTAAAGAATAACAAAAGATTAAAGATCATATGATAATCGAGTCATGTATTTCAAAAAAACTAAAGAACCAAAATTTTTAAAAGTGTGTGATCAAAGACTAAAAAGAAGAGCCCATAATATATATATATATATATATATATATATATATATATAGTGTAGTGTACAAAAAGAAGCTGCACGGATCGGATCTATTCACATGACACATTGATTTTATTCCATGCTATTAAATATAATTATTTATTGGTTATTTTCTACATTATCTCTTCAAAATTGTTACAGATGACACTTTTTCCGATAATGAATTTAGAAAAAGCTATTTTGTTGCATAAATCTGATTATTTATACTACAAAACACGAAGTTATGCAAATAAAAAAAACTTTATAATCATTCAACTATATATAATCAAATTTCAATAACAAAAATTCATAGAGAGAGTCATTCTTGTTGCAAATCTTGCTCAATCAAGAAACAATTAAATTAATATTTACAATACGTGGTTTAATTAGTAAAAATATTACAAGTCGAATAAAATAAATAAGCTAGTACTATATAAATTATGTATTCTTTGATCCTTTACGGTTAATTAGGTTGCAAACAAAATTCATAAAACATTTGTTAATTAAATGAATAACTTGTAACTACAAATGAATAATATGAATTGTAGAATTTATGGGACCCCTAGACTGATAAAATGTCCTTTTTGTCTCTCTCTCCACACAAACACACACACTAGAAATTATAAACACTTGTCTATATATATATATAACAATAATGCTTTCCATAAAACAAAACCATCTTACAAAATATTCGAATCCAAAACTTAAAAAAAAACAATCAAACTCTTTGATAATAATAAATTAATAATTAATAATGAGCAGCTCATCAAAATCATATTGGAGGAAACAAAGATGGGAAACACCACCACAAGCCCTAACACCATTAATGGAAGGACCAGATCCAGACATGCAAGACGAGAGATCCAAAAACAAAGAGAGCTCATGGGAAGCTATTAGAGAATGGTTCAAGGTTCATAATAAGGGTATTTCTGGAAATATGTCTTCTTCTCCTAATTCACTTTGCTATGACGTGGCGGCTAAGGGACAAGACTTGAGGCTCTTGTTAGGTGTATTGGGTTGTCCTCTTGCTCCTATCTCAGTCTCCATCTCCGATCTATTAATGCCTCATAATGAGTCTCTTCTTGGTTCTTCTTTCCAAATCAAGAATGTCCCATTTGTGAGTATTATAATCAATATTTAATTACAAAAACAGTATAATTACTAGCTATAGTATTTGAATTCCTCTCCCACTTTTACTTTCTTTCTTTTTTTTACTTTTTCTTTCGTTTGTTAATGTCTTGATTAGAGTTTGCTTTCAATGAATTTTGTTGTTTTTGGTTTTTCTTAAATATGTTTATAGTGCAAGGTTTTTAAAAAGTTAATAATATATATATATATATATTTACAGTGTTAATTATTGGTTGTATTAAAATTTCAAGCATTTGGATTATATATGTGTTTAAAATTTATATCATCTAGCTAGAAAAGTCTTTTATTAAGTAGTTAATTAATCTTTGAGAACTAATTAATTATGGAATAACTAACAAATAATCTAACTATTTAAATAATCTACAATAGTCAATAGTTATTTCATCTAGTAGTAATGTAAATTATAGTATTAATTAGTAGTATAAGTTTTTTTAAGTATGTAGACAATAACGATTAATTAATGAAACAAATAAATGACATAGGAGACGTCGACGGCGCATTACATAATACAACAATACTTAGCATCAACGGGATGTTTAAAAAGAGCAAAACCGTCGAAAAACATGTACGCGACGGGTATAATGAAGATGAGCTGTTGCGAGACGGAGATAGCGGCAGGGGAGAGCGTGAAAACAATAGGAGGAGGAGGAGGAGGAAACGGTAGGAGCCGCGGAGATAGCGGTTGCTTTGTGTTGTGGCAGATGCAGCCAGGGATGTGGTCTTTAGAGCTTGTGTTAGGTGCCACTAAGCTTATCTCTGGCTCTGATGGTAAGACTGTGTGGAGACATACGCCTTGGTTAGGTACTCATGCTGCTAAAGGTCCTCAACGTCCTCTTCGTCGTCTTATTCAGGTTCGTTTTTTTTTTTTTTATTTCACTTTTACATAATTAATTATTAATCAATCAATTACTAGATACATACATTTTAGCTTAATTTATATATATAATTTATGGGATAAATCTTGAAGAAGCTTATACAAAACAAACTAGATTATATATTTACCAAAGATTATGAAATGTTTATAAGACACGTATAGTAGTAAGTTATATTAAACGTAATTATCTTTAATGAAAAAACCCTGGATTTCTATGAATTTTGAAGAATAGTTTGTGTGGTATGGTATGTTTAATTAGTAACAAAAAATTATCTATTAAACGTTTATCCTATTTAAATTTCTACGCTATGTTGTTGAGAATATGATCTATTAGTTATTTTAATTATTTTGATTAGAGGGGAAATAATAATTAAGGAAGTAAAAAGGAGAGATGACGTCATAATAATAAGATTGTGGAAAAGAGAAAGGAAAAAGAGTAGTCGTTGTCCAAATTATAAACGAAAGCTGAAATAAGATAAAAATAAATATATGAAACTGACAAGTGATGGAGAAGCTGTCTCCTCTTCTTTGATTTGCTTTCTTCTGAAACTTCAAAATCAAACATAACCCCACACTTACCCACTCTTGACTCTTCCACCACCGCACGTGATCTGTTAGTTTAAGTCACGTGATGTGACGTCATCTGTTTAATTGTTTCTCAAATTGCATTTTTGTTCTCGTTGTTTAGTAATAGTTTTTGTTTTAATTCCCTTTTAAGTAAAAGTATGAGGTTTTCTTCCTAATTATTGTTTCATTGTTTGTGGTATTTTCACCATTTGCTTTATTTTTAAAAATAGTAAATAAAAAAGTGAAATAAACTGTCAGAGATTCAGAACAAGTGTTAGGTAACCGTGTACAATTATTGGTTACAAATTATTATACTATTATATAGTAGTATCGTACGTATTTATATTATGCATGAATAGTAATTATCTCGTATACATATTGTGTGTATTATATCATATGCTTAAAAAATTCAATATCATGAATACGATCTTACATTGATATAATAATTTCAAAACATGTGGGGTAACTTGTTGGGATTATCAAAGTTTGTCTTTTCACTTTATCTTTTTTTTTTTTCTTTTTATAAATCTTTTGCTTTATGTGTTCTTTCATCTTTGTCGTGTTCATACACCAACGAATATTTGTCGGATATTTATATAAAAATATTTTAACAATATAATAAATTAAAAACATGGTTTTTGTTATTGGGCTATAAAAGGGCTTGGATCCAAAAACAACAGCGAGCTTATTCGCAAAGGCCCAATGTTTAGGCGAGAAAAGAATCGGCGACGACGACTGTTTCGTACTCAAAGTCTCCGCCGATCGCGACTCGTTGATCGAGAGAAACGACGCCGGAGCTCCGGCGGAGGTTATACGCCACGCGCTGTACGGATATTTCTGCCAGAAAAGCGGATTATTGATATATTTGGAGGATTCGCATCTGACGAGAGTCGTGACGATATCGCCGGAAGACGAGGCGGTTTACTGGGAGACGACGATCGGAAGCAGTATCGGAGATTATAGAGATGTAGAAGGAGTAGCGGTGGCGCATTGCGGACGCGCAGTCGCGACGGTGTTTAGATTCGGAGAGACGTCGTTGAAGTATAGCAGGACGAGGATGGAAGAGATTTGGAGAATAGACGACGTCGTTTTCGATGTCAAGGGTCTTTCTTTGGATTCTTTTATTCCTCCTGCTGATATTTTTCAAGATGATCATAATAATAATAATAATAATTATGTTAATTCCCGATAAAAAAAAATGTGGACTAATTTTTATAACTATTTATTGGTGGGTTAGTTTTGAATTTTGAATTTGATGGTATATGTACATTTTTGTATTGTATAATCTAAAATCCGATGTTTTTTTTGTTATTTTTGGTTGTAATCAAATTTTCAATATTGGATTGGGGGATGAAATTTTTTATGAATTTTCGCTTAGACTTTATATTTTGTTTTTTTTTTATGAATTAAATTAGAAAATGTTATGTAACATTGTAAAAGGCCCATCAAAGTAAAATTAAAATGTAAATATCATTTCTTCATGGCCATTGTGTGAAGCCCATCCATATACAAACGGGTTTTTTTGCTTCATTTTTTCATCTTTCGCAATGTAGCAAATAAATAATTTGTTGTTTTCCTCGTTAAAATGTACTAGTAAAACATTTTAAGTCTTTTTGGAAACAAATAAAATTGTTAATTAGAGAGATAATGGAGAAACCATATCATAAAAAGAAAGAAAAAACAAAAAAAAAGAAGCTTCGAGAATGTAAAGAGAGCATTCAACATCAACACATAGCAAAGATAAAGTATAATTTTGAAAAAATAAGTATATATTATCTTTAGTTTTCTTGTTTGAAAATAGAATAAGTAAGAGATGAGAAAAATGGAATCCAAGGTCGAGATTGTATAATGAGGTGTCTAGAGATAATTGTACTTAACTTGTATGGAGAAATGTGCATAGACCATATGAGTCCATGACCATGAGACACCAATACCCTTTAATACTTTTATTAACTATAGAGTATATCATTAGTACTTTAGTTTGCTTAACAGCCACAATAATTACCATATGATATGTGCGAACAAAGATTAACTTTTATTATTCTAATTTAACATTATGATATTAGAAGTAATTAAAGCGACAATCACATGCACGTTTATGCATGTGAAATGCGGATAAAGTAACATAGAGTGAGATGTATTCATATTAAAAGCATTGAATATATAGTTTAATTTATTAATTAACTTAAGGCTTGGTGCAATTTTTTTTGCAACAGAATATTCATTTAACATGCATCATTTCCATCACTGATCCAAATTCTATAAGTATGATGCATCTTCAAAATCAAAATGACAATAATTAATTATTATTATTACTAGGAGATCACCCGCGTATTCGCTAAGTCTTTTTTTTCGCAAAATCTTAATTGTATTCTATTTAATTTTTGACTTACTAATTCAATTATCATTTTTTAGCCGTCGGTTTATGATAGTTAGCATAATATTGATATAAATCAATATTTTGATAGTGGAGGTTATAAATTACTATTAGTAAAATCATTGAAAAAATTATATTCCAAATTTTTTTGTTTGATATAATTTATATATTTCAATATTTATATTTTACTGTAGGTTTGATAAATTTATAAGGTTTGTTGTTTTATAATATGTAGATGAGAGATTTTTTGGTTTATGTATTTTATGTATTTTTTAAATGATATATAATGTATATGCAAAAAATAAAATAATAATGTTTTGTACAATAATTTTTTTTTGTAAATTATTTAATTAATTAATTATGAGACGACATGCTTATTTGGCAAGCCATTGTGAGTTTCCCTCAACTTTTTATATATAGGATTATTGTAAAGTGGTATATATTTAGGATCTAAATCTAGGCTAATATTTAAACTTGTGACAATGTGGATTTATTATCACTTAAAACATTTATAATTAATGGTCAAGCAAGTTTGTAAAAATGAACCATATTTAAATTCTCCAAACTTATAGTGAATAATTTGAAAGTTGAATCCATAAAAGGAGAAGAGAGAAGCTTCCTCGAGAAGTGCACAATACATTTACATGCATGGAAGTGCGTTAATATAATCTCTTTCTCTAAATAGATGCTTCTTCTACTTCTTCATTCTCCTTTTTAGTCTTTTGTTTTTTTCTCAGCTTTTTTTTTGTGAGAGAGTGACTGTGATAGCTTTCTCTTTATACTATCCAACTTGCAGTCATTACGACCATATCTTTTTAATTTTTTTATCTATTTGTAATTAACAATTTAACAACAAAAGTTACCAAGTATTTAGTTTGTTATTATTTAAAAAAATTAACAACAAACGTTACCAAGATTTGACAAAAAAAAAAAAAAAACACGTTACCAAGTTACTCACTTACTCTTGTAGGCTAGTAACAAAGTCGGATTTAAATATTCACTTTAAACATATTAAAATGGGCAACAAATTTGATTGGTATATATATATATATATATATATATTAGCAATGAACCCTAATTTGAATTTGTGTTGCACATAACTGGATGCATATATAGAGTGAAATTAGTCATGTATTATCATGGCAACACACTTTTTTTTTTTTTTTTTTTTTTTTTTTTTTTTTTGTTAAAATGGCAACACACTTGATTTAATTTACAAATACTTAGTTTAATTAAAAATTAAAAAAAAATCAAGAAAGAATGTACTAAATAATTCATAAAAATGTACAAAATAGTGGTCATATGAAGCAGAAAAAAGAAAGAAAAGAATAAAGAACAAAGATATATATATCTCTACACAGAAGGAAAGATAGATACTCAGTGTCGGTTAATTTTTCTCTTTTTATAAAGGATCTTGTAGCTATCAATATAATTCTATACACAAAATACATGTATATATACAATATTAAAATCAAGTGACTATATATATATACATTTGAATCAAAGTCTACACAGCTTTTATTTTATTTGCATGTGTATTTTCCAAAACCCTACACAACCTTTTACTTTGATGGGGATCCTCATCATTATTATAACTGTCTCTGTTCTTACTTTTATTTATTTATTTCTGATTATTTTTTTTACCACAAGGCACAAAACTTTTGTTTTTTAAGTTTTGATTTGAAATTTAGTTTCCCAATGCAGATATCCCATTTTAGTGTAATCATATATTAAGGCATCAAGTACAAACTAACTTGAGATAGAAATAACTAACTCATTGAAATAAAAGCAAAGGGCCCTTTAAAAGCTTATTCGTACATATGTGCCTTGAAACATGACCGATCTCTATTCTCTACCCACAAATGTTCATTTTTTTTGTCCTATACAATGTATGTGTGTGTATATATACTAATTATTTTAAATATATACAATATATGTAATATATATACAGGCTATGTAATTACGTAATTGGTATAACTGTCAAACATATGAAAATCTTATAAAACTTTATAATATATAAAAATATTGTTAAAATTAATATACAAGGAAAAGTATATGGGTAGTAAAATACACAATCCTAGAATCATTTGGTCATTCCACTTAAAACAATATAAATATCACTTTTAATAACATAATATATCCTAAATATTATAGCAATAACAATAATATATATATAGTTCTTAGTACAAATTAAACACGAGCAAAACTAAGCCGATAAAAACATAACACACTTTGTATTTTTTTTTTGTCTCATCTCTAAACCCTAATCCAAGCTCATAATAACGAACAAAATATAATTAATATCTCGTTTTCTCACGTGACAGATATATAAAAAGTTTAATTATTGTAATCACCCAAATGGTGAGTTTCTTCCTTGTATTAAACCACCATTAGGGTTAATCATAGGACTTAATGGTGATCTTCTAGGAGATTGCCTCTCCATTAACTTCCCAACATTATTATTACCTTCATCGTTTGACTTCCTTTCATAAATCTCCGACAAAGAATCCAAATCAGTAGAGACATGTGTAGCCATTTGTATTTGAATCCTATGCTCATCATCATCGTCATCTAAAGTTTGGTCTTGATCATTATCAGACCACATGATAAGTCCTTTCCTTACATGATCATTACCAAAACTAGGGTTGTTTGGTCGCTTCTTCCCCAAGTAAATGTTGGTGTCCGCAACATTGTTGTTGTTGATGTTGAAATGGTTCTCTATGTTTTGATGATGGAAGTTATTATTATGATGATGGTCATGAAGAACTTGATGATGATCACTTGTGTTTCCATATATGTTTAGGTCTTGAAATGGCGGGAAACTAAGTGGATGTGGAGGTGGGCCCACTGCTGCTGATAGACTTGAACTTCCTAAATTGCCCTTGTAGCTTCCTCCGGCGGCGGCTGCGGTGGCTGCTGCCATGTTCTCACCGGCTAGGGTTTGACAAGCTCTCTCCAATATAGATTGCATGTACTTTCCTTGTGCTTCAATCCTTAGTTGCAAATGTCTTTGTACCTAAATTTATTAAAAAAATACAATACATATTAAGGATAAATATTATATTTTTTTGTATGAATAATTTTTTTTTTTTTATCAAAATATTTGTAAATTAGTTACCTCTAGTTGTTCGTGCAACCTTCTTTGCACTTCCATTTGCATCCTGATTAAATATTAACCGTGTGTTAGTTGTTGCTAATTAATATAGAAAATTAAAATAAATTTAAACTTAATTAAGAAGAAGAAGAGATGATAATAAATAAATACTCATTCATGTTGCGACTCATCATGCCAGAAGATGAAGCTACGTTGCGCTGAATATCCATTGAAGAAACTACACCCATAAGATATATATTTTTTAGAAAAAGATAGATTAAAATATAAATTCACAGATATATATACATATATATTATGTGTAATTTCAAAAACCCTAATATAAATATATGATACGAGAAAGTGGTAACCTCTTGAAATTTCTTTTGTGGAGTGATCTCCGTACTCCTTGTGTGGCTGCTTTCCAAGCCTAAATTTCTGCACCCATCCAATATTCATTTTTTATATTATAACAATAATATCATCATCAAGATGAAATAATAATAAAAAAATATATATATAAAGAGAAGGTCATCATGAAATTAAAAGCAAGAAGTGGAAAAAACCCTAATTTATATATTTGTGTGTACATATATACCTGAAGATGACTCTTTAGGTGGTAAAGAGTAAGTCCTTTCACACCCATAACTCTCATAATAGTCTTTGGTGTTGCTTCTATAATTTAGAAAAACAATCAAAAACATATAAATTAGTATTTATACAATTTTTGTTTAAATCGATGAAGATATATAATTATATAATATGTATGCGTTGTTGTGGTGTGGTGCATACTGTCGGGACCGCCTAATTGAGCGACTGCGTCTACGAAACGCTCATGGAGTTCAACGGTCCAACGCAAACGTGGTTTAGGATCGGTAGTGAGGACAAGGCCTGAATCGCCTTGAACGCACATAGCTCTATTCTCATATGAACCATTCATACTTGAAGGTTTCTTGGCATGGAACATTCTCTCTCTCTCTCTCTCTTTTTCTTTCTCTCTCTACAAAGAAGGGATTCAAAGGAAACGAATGTGATGCAAAAATGTGAGAGAATAGGATGCGTTTTTGAAGAGATCAGAATTACGGCTTTTTTGCTCTCTCCCCTCTTCTTTTTTATTTTTTTTTATTTTTGTGGGTATAAATTAAAATTATTAAATATTTGGTTATAAGTTAATATAATGTTTTATGGTAAATAAAGTGTTAGACTAGCTAGTACGCAGAAGTTCCTTTTGTGAAAAGATACTGTCGTTATCTTTTCAATTGTTTTTTTTAATCCTCTCTTCTCTTAGATTGAATACCTTTGATTTACTTTTATTATAAAATTGCGTGTAAGGACATTTATACGTATGCATGAAGTAATTCATGTCTGTCTCAAATTATTTTAATATATATATATATGTGTGCAAATTTTGATTGATGAAATTGTGAACCAAATTCATATATGGTTTTTTGTTTTTGAAAAAGATAAGTTTAATTTTAACATGGGAGATATATATATACACATAACAATTTATTTTATATACTGTATGATTAAAACCATTTAATTATAATATGATTTTTTTGCTTGATTGGGGTTTAAATAATTATGTCACTACTAAAAAAAGTCATATAGTCACGGCCGTATCGGTGGCTATAGCAAAAATCCGTGGCTATTTAGTCACGATTTGCCACGAATTTTTTTAGCCACGAACGTATAGCCACGGATTTAACGCTATAGCCACCGATACGACCGTGGCTATATGGATTTTTTTTAGTAGTGTGTAAGATTTGTAAATAGTAATTTTATAGGCCAAACTAAAATAACTTTGTCAAGAATGATATATATAAAAACGAGAATATATAAACTTTCAAAGGTGAATGTGAATATATTAAAGCCCTATATATATTCTATTAATTTGGTGGGCACGAGGATAGTCGTATAGTAGACTTATAGTAAGCCTACATCGTTATATTTTGCAACCGGGACATATACATACAAATAGCTCAAAAAAAAACTATAAGATGTTTTTATCATTTATGGTAGGGTAAACCTTTTTGGCTAATTATGAGCGGAATATACAATTCTCTAAGCAATGATGTGTTTCGTTATAAATTATTATACTATATTTTTTTTAACGAATTTATAATTGAAATTCTGGTTTACATCCACCACTAACCTATATTACATTAACGAATTTATATAAACATGCATGTAAAATGGTTAATTTAATATAAATGATGAGTGGGAGGTCCCATGGCATATTTTTACATATAACAAGAATAAGTCAATGAATGTCTGAAATTGACATGCACACAAAAAAGAGAGCATATGATCCAAGAATAAAAAATGCACCAAATCAGAATTTTTGTTACATATATTATTGGTTTTGTATTAAGTATGAATTAAAAACATGGATATGTTCAATGTAGCTAAATATTTAATTTAGAGAATGAATATATATAATTGAAGAGATTAATCAACATAATTAAGAATATATTGGAACCAAAAACTATGAGTTATGTATATAAATGGCTTAAGTAGTGATATGTGGAGATTTTTACATTAATGTGTAAAGGATAGTACTGTATTACTGTTGGGGACCTCTTCTTGTATATTTATTAAAGCTCTTTTATTCTTTATCTTATTTTTACCATATGTTTTTGCATCTTTTTCCCATTTTCAAAAATTGATTTATTAATTTAAAGCTTGTTGGGGCTATAACCCTTTTTGGCTTTTGTAGGACTGACGATTGTGCCGCTATACTTGGTAATACATTTTTCACTATTAAATAATGATTTATAAATCATAAACAATGTTTTCTTATATATATACCAAAAAGAAACATTTTGTTTTTGAGGAATTTACAAAACTACACCCTTTCAATCTCTTTTTCACAAAACTACACATAATTTAATTTTTTCACATATTTACACCCTTTCAAAATTTTAAAAGTTTGATTTAACCTTTTAAAAATTACCAAAATTAAAATCTTTTCATTTGGGTTCGCTAATTAGTGTTTAGGGTATAGTATTAATGAGATAGGATTATGTGGGTAGGGTTTATTTGGATTTAATTTTGAGTAATTAGATATAGTTTTGTGAAGTATTTTGGAAATGGTGTAGTTTTGTGAAATGTAATTCAAATGGTGTAGTTTTGTAATTCTCCCTTTGTTTTTTTTCTTTGCCTGAAATATTATGCCTTGGCTTTAACGATTTCCCCCTGGTAATATTAAGTTTTTGCTATTTAACGAATTGTTTTCTACCATAAATTAATCATCGCACACAATTTTGGTTAGGATAGAATATAAAAAAATGGTGTTAACTTTTTAAATTTAAAATAAGAAAACAAAGGTTAAATTGCATGAGAATTGGAATCAATTCTTGGCCTCTTTGATGAATAAAGATAGATTCTTATTGCGCCAACAAATATTAAAAAAAAAATGAAAATAAAACACCCGCGATAGATGCTAACCGTATCATTTTAGCTAGCCACATAATAATTTACATACTTAGACCAAATCCAATGGTGTATCTTAACGGGATCTTAGTATATGGAGCCCACCTAAATAGTTAAGATCTGAATCTTATATTTCTTATTTAAGATCTAGATCTTAACTATTCATGCATACGTGGCGGCCCATGATTGATCCGTTTTTATTTTTTATTTTTATTTTTTATTTTTATTTTTTATTTTAAACCAACTGTTCATGGACCCACTAAATAGTTAAGATATTTTGTGAGTTTCTCTATTGGAGATGGTCTTATATATCCATGCAATATGTTTACTAGACTTTTCTTGACCCTTTTATAGTTTAGATACACACACATTATTAATAATTATTGTACTTTTTCTTAACCATTAGTTATCAAACTAGTTATTTACAAAATTAATACATAAATAATATGAAATAATAATCTAAGTTATTTTATTTCTTGATTCATGTTTTTAAGCGACATAATTGAAAACAAAGCAAAGCTTTTGTTTTTTGTTTTTGTTTAAACCAAGTAAAAGCTAACGTTTAACTTTTAGCTAATTGTTGTTGAAGCAAAACTAAGATCTATATATATAAAAGAATAGAAATTAAAGACAATAAAGTAAGTCGGTTTAAAAAAATAGAGACTATGGTTGCTTGAACTTCAAGCATCTTTTTTTTAAATGGTGCTTTCGAATTTCTCTTCGAAATGAATATATTCCTTCCTCCCTTCTTATCTTTACCCAAATAAAATAATGAATAATACAAAAAACTAAAATCTCAACTTTGCCATAGAATCATGCAAAATATCTGACCACAAATTTTGAATAATTACATATCTCAACATTGATAAATTGATCGAATGCTTTTGAGAAAAAATTAATTAACATAAGAGTTAATTAAAAATTTGGGTACATTTTAAAATACTATTCACCAATTACGTGATTTTGATTTAGTAATTAAATTTGAGAGAATTACAAAACTACACCTTTTGAATTACATTTCACAAAAATACACCATTTCAAAAACATTTCACAAAACTACATCTAAACACTCAAAATTAAATCCATATAAACCACCCACACAATCCTACCCCTTAATACTATACCCTAAACACTAATTAGCGAATCCAAATGAAATTTTTTTAATTTGGGTAATTTTTAAAAAGGTAAATCAAGCTTTTAAAATTGGGATAATTACAAAACTAAACCATTTGAATTACATTTCACAAAACTACACCATTTCAAAATAACTTCACAAAACTACACCTAAATACTAAAAATTAAATCCAAATAAACCCTACCCACATAATCATATCCTTTAAAGGGTAAATCAAGCTTTTAAAATTTTGAAAATGTGTAAATATGTGAAAAAATTGAATTAGGTGTAGTTTTGTGAATGAAGGGTTGAAAAGGTGTAGTTTTGTGAATTTCTCTTTAAAATTTTGAAAATATTAAATATGTGAAAAAATTAAATTAGATGTAGTTTTGTGAAAGAGAGGTTGAAATGATGTAGTTTTGTAAATTCCTCATTAAATTTTAGGTAATTTTGTTTGATTTTCGTATTTAAAATGACATTCATAAAAATTTGTTAGCAGGAATGTGCATATCGGTTTAGTTACGAGTATGGTTAGAGTTCGGTTCAATTTGGTTATTTCACCTAACTTTAGTTTAACTCAGACAAAGAACAAGACAGCTCAAAAGTTGTCTGAACATAACACAACAGAGATACATACTATCCTAAATCATATGCTAAAACATTGGTCATAGACCAAATCTTTATTTCTTGACAAGAAGCCTCTAAATCTTTATTATGTTTATAAAGTATAACAAACAACAAAATCCAAAGGCTGAGTTTTTTTTTATTGGAATATGGAACTTACAGTTTCAACAAACCAAGTCACTGTCTGTTCATATCTCCTAAGCATATGTATTTGATCTGCATTGAAACCAAAACAGAGTCATTAACAGAAACTAACTCAACACATATATATATATATATATATATATATATATTTATGCTTATCAAATAATTTACAAGATAGATTGTATAACTTTGCATACTTTCTTATGTCTTCATGTGAGATTTCTTACATAAATAAGAGAGAGAGAGAGAGATAAGTGTGTTGTGAGTTACCTCAAGGTATTCATCCATACCATACTTGGATCCTTCTCTTCCAAGACCGGACTGCTTCATTCCCCCGAATGGAGCCACCTGCAATTACAATATGTAAGCAAAATGTATGTCTTATACTTTAGAGAATTGTGGTTTTTTCGTTTCGATGGTCTTGCCTCTGTTGATATGAGTCCTTCGTTCACTCCTACAAGTCCGTATTCAAGTGCTTCAGATACACGCCACGATCTTTGGACACTGTTTGTGAATATATAAGCAGCAAGTCCTGCACACATATACCACATTTTCTTTTATCATACTAGCTCAAGAACCCGACGACATATAGAAAAAATGTTAATAAGGTTATACGAGGTAAAACCTGCGATTGTGTCATTAGCGAGTCTAATAGCATCCTCTTCAGTTTTGAACCGTATAAGGGGAGCTACGGGTCCAAATATCTCCTCCCTAAGGAAAGAATATTAGTTCTTACGATCAAGAAAATGCAAAGAAACACTAGATGTTACTAGTTCATTCTTTAGAGACACAAAGAGTTATAACACTATGATTATATGAAGCTTTCAGAACTTACTTGGACATGATCATGTTATCCATTACATCTCGGATAACAGTAGGCTCATAGAAAGTCATCCCCAGGCTGTGCCTTTTACCGCCAAGGATAACTTTTGCTCCCTTTAAGACAAAACAACAACAATGCATGATATATACTTCATATGAATTGGGACATACAAATATAATATATGATTTGCCTCTCTTAAAAACGGAGGATAGAAGGAATCCGTAAGGGGAAACACAAACCTTGGAAACAGCATCTTGTACGAATGACTCTACCTGCAATTATTTAGCATGAAGAGCAATACTACTAAGATAAATGCCATCAATGTGTATAAAAAACACAAAATCTGGAAACTATTATTAGTGTACCTTTTGAATTGCTGCATCGTTTATAAGTGGACCCTGTAAGAATGTTGAAGTGACAAATAAATTTACAGCAAAATAGCAGAGTGCATAAGGGACACTGTTGACCTTAAATCAAGTCGCTTATCTAGTTTCGACAGCAAATAGCCTAATTTTTTAAATTTTCTTAATCGACAATGCAGAAGCATAAGATCAAAAAGAGATACCTGGGTTGTCCCCTCCTTAAAGCCATCTCCTACTTCTAATTTTTGAACAGCTTCAGAAAAGGCCTCAGCAAATTTATCATAGATACCTTAAAATGTAGAAAATATAAGTTAATACTATATGCAAGATCAATAAAAGGGTGTGCCGAGTACCCCAATTCTTACCATCTTGTACAAGTACTCTGTTTGCACAAACACATGTCTGACCACTATTCCTAAATTTCGCTGCAAGCTGCAAAATCACAGATCGTATGGGTAATATAATGATTAAGGTTTTAACAATCCCCTAGTGCACCACTAAGCAAGTAACCAAATAAGAAGGAAAAGAATAAACACATCTTGACAGAAACGAAACGGGCTATCATCACTTCAGATTAATTTCTTTGCATCTTTGGATAAAGCAATGCCTTAACACTTATGACTATCACTTACCGTTCCCTTTACTGCTACATCCAGGTCTGCATCATCAAATATTATGGAGGGTGCATTGCCGCCAAGTTCTAGAGAAACCTACACCAAGAAAAAAGAAGAGATACCAGCGATATTCAATTCTGGACAATATACTTCAAATAACATGATTTTGTTGCTTAAACATACCTTCTTGACAGTAGGTGCAGCAGCTGCCATCAACTTCTTCCCAACAGCTGTTGATCCCGTGAATGTAATTTTCCTCACCTGAGAATTACAAGAAACAAAAGCAGTCAAATGATAAGGTTACTTATCATGAATCACAACTGGCGGTAGAGATACAAATAAGTGAAGGTACTGTTACGTGTAGAACACGAAACAACGAATTTATTAATGAAAGTGTGATTACAAAGAAACCTTGAGGAATTTAACAATGGAGCTCCTCCCACTCCCCCTTTGATACAAGTCTTTTTACCCAAAAACTTGATAAAGATCTCTCCCACTCTCTCACACTTATTATATAGCTAAAAATTAGAAAAAGGCTTTAGTCATTTGGGCCTCGAAGCCCACTAACTCTATCAATACTCTCGCCTTTCAAATCAACCTTGTCCTCAAGGTTGGAGTTTGAAAATTGTTTGGCAAGCACAACTTTGAACTCCTTAGAACGTCTTTGTCTAGCTGTTTCTTTCCACCAACATCTTCATGCCTTTGTTGTTGCTTGTTGTGTTGTCTGAATCCGCTCCAGCCCCGATCGACTTTGCTATCACTGATCCCACGTGTATCCTCAAATTCATTCTCAAAATAGAGATAAAAGCTACCCTTCTGTATGAGTTTTCTAGGCTTCCCATGAACATATGTCACTATGACAAGCATCAAAACTCTTAGAAACAGCAACCTTGTTTCTCTCCTTTAAAGCCTTCTTCCTTTGCGAAACTCGCAGCAGCCACGTTCTGCAACCCCAAGGACAGTCACCATTGTAATCACCTTCAAACTTCTTCTTGTGCTTATGTCGAAACTTGTGTTTAACTCTCTGTTTCCTCCACATTGTTCTCAGCCACATATCATCAAACAAATGGTGCGAAAGCAAGCAAATCATCAAATCCATCAAAAGACAATAGCTCAACGTGTATACTTTCCCCCAATAAACCAAGCTTGTCCTCAAGCTTAAACCGAAGAAAGTATTGTCAAAACCCTCTTTAAATCTCCATTTGTGCTTTACTTTGAGCTGCTTCATAGCTGTAGAATATTGTCTCAGCTTATACTTGAGTATCCATGAATTCAGAACGCGTTTATGACTTCTCTTGCTTAGCCGATCCCTCCCAACATCACACAAACTTTTGTACAGCATAAGTTGAAGTCTATGTTTATCGTCTTTCCTCTTCAGCTTGACACATGTCTTCTTGTTGTACCATTTTCCACTTAAAGATGATCTACCAAACCTCTTGAAGACACGTTCAGCCCTCACCATGTTTCTCCTTTTACAAAACTGCATTGCACTCATGTTCTGGCTTTTAGGCTTCATTGTATTCATGTTATGCTTCATACACTTCCTCTCATGTTGCATCTTTGTTCTCCTTTTCTTCTCTCCGTGAAACCTCAACCATCTTTTCCATGTTTTATGACTCCAAGTCCAATGTTTAGCTCTCTTATGGATCACTTGGTGGGTATGTGTCTTCATCTTGACATTTGTTTTCTTTTTGAGCTCACCATGTTGTTCCTCGTGGTTCATCTTTCTTTCTAGCACCCCAACCAAAACCTTATCACCAAGGAGTTTAAAAACAAACTCAGATCCAACCATCTCTCGCCAAGTCTTTCCATCTCTTCTTCTTTCTCTTCTTTTTGTTCCTTTTTTTCTCTAACGGGCATTTGATCAAACACTTGGTGGGCAGATTCAACTGTCTCAACATCTGTCCCTTTATCCTCACCCATTTGATATCCATAGAATAGATTCTCTAAAAGCACAAATGAATCTTCTTCTTTAGCTACCTTCTGGCTTACCACCTCCTTTATTGTCGAATTCCTTGAAGCATCATGTTTGATTTTCGACACCGAAATCTCTGCCTTCTCGCCGTCGAACACCGACATCTTTTTATCTGACTCCCAGGCCTTTGATCGGATCTGCTCAACCACCACCTCTTCCTCCTTTGCTGGTTCTTCCTCCTGAAGCTCCACCGTCGATGAAGCCTGCGTCTGCGTATCTCCAGCGATGGTCTTGCCGGTAACAGAGGCTTGGCGTTCCTCCTGTTTCGTCAGCCTCTTTTCCAATCGATCCAGGACATCCATCTTTCTCAAGATCTGCGCAAGTGACGATAATATCTTGTTGAAACCCTGATCCAGATCATCAAACTTCGCCTCTAACCGATTCATCTTCTCTGGATCATCTTCATCGCAACAAAATTCTCCCATTGAATCGAACTCGCTCTGATACCAAGTTTGTTACGTGTAGAACACGAAACAACGAATTTATTAATGAAAGTGTGATTACAAAGAAACCTTGAGGAATTTAACAATGGAGCTCCTCCCACTCCCCCTTTGATACAAGTCTTTTTACCCAAAAACTTGATAAAGATCTCTCCCACTCTCTCACACTTATTATATAGCTAAAAATTAGAAAAAGGCTTTAGTCATTTGGGCCTCGAAGCCCACTAACTCTATCAGGTACACAAAGATGATTAGAGATACCTGTGGACTCGTTAGCAAAGCATCACCAATTTCAGGAGCATTTCCCATGACCATATTAAGTACACCCTGTTGAAAATACATCAAATTACTCATACCAAAAAAAACCAAAGCAGCTGAAGACATGGTGTGTTTAGAACATAAGAAATATTGTTAAAAATCTAGTTCCAGCCACAATAGTTATATATGAAGACAATACAAGCGCTTGGTGATTGGTCGATAAAAGCAGATCACATGTTATAATGGAAGAATTTGTTTCCGAATCTTAAAAATTATTAGGTTATCTCCCTGACAGAGGGATATAAAACTTGACAGACCAGAATGTGGGTTATATCGTTCAAACCTAAAACATAACTTACCGGAGGAACTCCAGCTTGAAGTGCAAGTTCAGCTGCAGCAAGTGCTGTTAGGGGTGTAAGTTCAGATGGTTTAACAACCACTGTGCATCCAGAAGCAAGAGCAGGACCAACCTGCAATACCGCCAACCATCCACACCAAACTTAATGAAAAAGTTCCACATAATCTAATGGGATAGTATACTAGATAGGCTATTCTCAGAAAAGAAGGTAAACTGAAATGGTAAAACAAGCAAGACCTTCCGAGTAATCATAGCCAATGGAAAGTTCCAAGGGGTAACTGCGCCAACAACACCAATAGGCTGCATAGAAAATAAAGAGAGTTAACTACTCATCTGATCTCTTCACGCTAAAAAAAAACCCTGTAATTAGAGTTTAATAGTATGAATCAGGACATTGGGCAAACCTGTTTTAGAACAAACAATCGGCGATCAGACAAATTTGGAGGAATTATATCACCATATACACGTTTTGCCTCCTCCGCATAGTATTCAATAAAACTTGCCCCATATGCGACCTGTAAACTAAATTATAGAATCATATATTGCATTTAAAAAATGATTGCAACATTTTATACAAGCCCAAAACAGCACATTCAATCTTGTCGATAGAGAATTGGATCATCTACCTCTCCTATGGCCTCCTTTAGTGGTTTTCCTTGCTCCAAAGTTATAAGTTGTCCAAGTTCTTCCTTGTGTGCAATGAGGAGGTCATACCTGTGTATGGAAAAACAAAGTGGATCAGGATCTCCATGCACACTGCAAAAGTAAAAGCATTAGCATTAATGCAGGACAAAAGTTTGCACCATCTCCGTAAAACTTTACTCCTCTCTCCAGCAGTCAATTTGCTCCAAGCTGAATGTGATCAAAATGGCCATCAAAAATTGAGAAGCCTAGAAAGAAAGAAACTCTAGTAATTAAGAAGAGAACCCTTGAGGTAACATACATGGAAACGCTTGGTAAGATGATGCAATAGCATCATTTGTCTCTTTGGTTCCCATACGTGCAACATCAGCTATGATTTCACCTGTTGCTGGATTATTAACCTGACAATAAGAATAATACAGCATGATGTCAATTATCAACAGAACAATCCCAAAAAGAAAATAAGAGGCAGAGAGAGATCTAACCTTGATGGTTGTCTTGTCATAAGAATCAATCCACTTTCCTCCTATAAGACCTTGTGTTCTTAAAAGACCCAAACTCCTTAGCTTTTCAGAAACACTGTGTGCGTCCATACTCATCTGATAATCAAATTCAATTAAAAAAATCATCATATACTCTTGTTCTTGTATAGGCTTTTCGTTAACAGTTAACACAATTCATCGTGCCTGATAAACTATGCGAAACTACACTAATCCACATTCATGTTCAACAATACCACAATAAACTATGCGAAAATACACTTTAGAATGTTTACAACGAGACGAGAATCGAGATCGAGATACAATACAAAGAAGAATCCATTGTTTTCTGATTTTCGAAACACATATCAGAAATTTGAAGAAATCTCTCTCGATCCTTCTTAAGCGAGATTGAGATTTGAGAAAAGTTTACCTGACGACACTGAGAAGCGACACGAAAGGAAGCATGTGACGAGACGAGTCTTCGAAAACCGCCGGTGGCTACACGCGCCGCTGCTCCGACTAACATGTTAATCTCTCTGTAAAAGCTTCAATAGAATCCCAATCTAAGAAGAAGAAGACGACGAAATATCAGAAAGCAGTGAATCTGTATCTCTCTCTCTCTCTCTATGCAACAAAATATCAGAAAACCAAAAAAATAGTAATAATAATAATTAAATAAATTTAGAAAGTAGGTGATAATTGACGTGGCGTTTACACGTGGATTATGTAAATATATAATTATATATTATAGAGATATGTTTCCCTCCTTCCCAATGTTAACAGCAAATTTTTTTCTTTTTTTGGGAGTTATTTTTTTCCATGTAGAACGCCCAATGCAATTTCTCTCTTTCTTTTTCTCTCTCACTAAAAGATAATCTTCCCCAAATTGATTTCTCTCGTAACCCTAACGTATAATATTCTTCGTCGCGTTTTGAGTCTCGGATCTGTTTTTTCCGTCGTAATTTCAATTTCGTCGGTTATGAGTTCCACCGGAGGAGGAGGCGGCGGATCGGCTGATTCGTCCGGTGTTAAGAAAACCTCTAAACGACCAAAATGTGATCCATTATTTATCAAATTTTTGGAATTTTGTTTTTGATATTTGTGGTTAATTAGGGATCGTACGTAGAAATTTCTTGTCTTGGTTTGATTTTGACATGATTTTTTGAGCCATTAATTTGATGAGTTTCTTGTGTTATTTCTGCCAAGAATGATTCATGGGGCATATAGATAGAAAGTCAGAAACTTGATTCTTTGATAATGTGTGTTTTTGAAATGCCTTGATTAACCATGTTTATGTATGTTTCGTTATCATAGGAGCATTTGTGTTTACATTTTTACACATCAAGTATCATCATTGAGAGATCTAGGCACATATGCATTCTTTTGTATAAACTAGATACATTGATAAGCTTGGTGTCTTCTGTTTCTTTTTTATGCAAACTGTTGTCTAAATTGGCTTTGGTTTCACGTCCTTAACAAAGTGTTGTCCAAATTTTGCTTTACCAGATTCCAAATTTACTCAGCAGGAGCTTCCAGCGTGCAAGCCAATTCTTACTCCAAGATGGGTAAGTCCCATCTCGGTTATTTGAAATGAGTCTTGATCCTATTCTGTTTTCTTACTGTTTAGTGCTATTTGCAGGTGATCTTGACATTTCTTGTCGCTGGTGTTGTCTTCATTCCTCTCGGAGTTATCTGCTTGTTTGCTTCTCAGGGAGTATGTGTATTAGGCCTATGTTGTTTCTTACCTTTTTTTGCTTAGACTTCATGGTTTATTGATGATATGTTTCATTCTGTAAATGAAGGTTGTCGAGATTGTTGATCGATATGACACGGACTGCGTTCCAGCATCTTCTAGGGACAATAAGGTTGCTTACATACAGGGTGCAGGAGATAAGATTTGTAACAGAACAATAATGGTAGATATCTTCTTCAATGGTTCTATATTTTAGCTGCTCTCTTAAGAATGGTTTCTTCACAAACTCGCCTTTCTTTTTGCAGGTCACAAAGACTATGAAGCATCCTGTCTATGTATACTACCAACTTGAGAATTTTTACCAAAACCATAGACGGTAACTCTTCCTTGTTTAGTCACTAATAGTACATTCAAGAACACACATCAGCGTGAAAATGTTTTTGTAGTTCGCTGCCACTATAATTTCTTGGTCTTTTACTCTTTTTTATCATCCCAAGAGGTTTTCACTTCTTTATGTATCCGTATCTCTGGTTGATTATGTGTAGGTATGTGAAAAGTCGAAACGATGCACAACTAAGAAATCCAAGCGACGAGCGTGATGTGAAGACTTGTGCACCAGAGGATAATGTGGGCGGAGAACCAATTGTGCCATGTGGTCTTGTTGCTTGGAGTTTGTTCAACGATACTTACCGCTTTTCAAGAAATAGCCAACAACTTACTGTGAATAAGAAAGGCATCTCATGGAAGAGTGACAGAGACAAAAAGTTTGGCAAAAATGTCTACCCTAAAAACTTTCAGACAGGAGCACCTATAGGTGGGAAAACCCTTGATCCCAATCAACCGGTAAGAGAATCTTTCAGTATAGTTAATCGTTTTCTGAATTTGGATGTTAACAGTTGGTAAGAAAGAGTTCTTTGTTTTGACAGTTGAGTGAGCAAGAAGACCTTATAGTATGGATGCGAACAGCGGCTTTGCCAACGTTTAGGAAGCTGTATGGGAAGATTGAAACGGATCTAAACGCTGGTGATACCATAACGGTCTTGTTGCAGAACAACTACAACACTTACAGCTTCAATGGAGAGAAGAAGCTCGTGCTATCGACAACTAGCTGGCTTGGTGGAAGGAACGATTTCCTCGGGATTGCTTACTTGACAGTAGGCAGTATTTGCTTGTTCTTGGCTGTTACATTCGCCGTATTGTATCTGGTTAAGCCAAGGTATGTCTTTATGAACTATCATTGTCATGGGGTCTTGTTCATTTTTGTGGACAATGCAAATGATATTTGTGTGTTCTTATTGTGTTTCAGGCAACTTGGAGATCCATCGTACCTTTCTTGGAACAGATGTCCCGGAGGTTGATATTACTAGACTGACTTCTTCTTCAGGCAAGCAACAAGGCTTGTTCTCTAGTAACCATTTGTCAAAACGGCGTAGTTTTGGCTTACCTAACAAAAATTCGTTGTTATTGTTGAAAACCATGCTTTAAACATTTGATTTGTCCTTGTGATTTTGGGATGATTTTCTTATTCCTTTTGTAAATTGAACATCCCCTAGTGTTAATAAATAAAAACTAAAATACAACATGTAATATGTGAGAACAAACTCACAACAAATCACTTAAAATGATTTCTTCTCATATGAGACAAGCCCATGAACTCCTCCTTCGACCTGTGCTGCGCCGGTTCGAGCCTATCGCGCACACGAAAACAAAGCAGAGGATTAACAACGGTAAGCTCAACAAATCAAGAGAGTACTTCTTACAAGGCGATAGTTTCGTTCACCTCGAGCCTAAGGATGTTAGATCTCAACAGATCATGTGCATATTGCAATGAAGAAGCACCAAGGTCTTGGAAGCCTTGCTTGACCGCGTGCATTGTGTAAGGTATCAGTTTTAAAACCGAGCCTTTATCTGCGACCGCTCCAACAACTCCTTGAGCTATCTTGAGTTTAGTTTTGTCTCCCAAGTATCTCTGATCGCTTCCTTTAGTCATTGCTTCTAGCGATCCCATCCCACGGTACTTCTTGATTCTCTTACCGTTCTATCACCACCACAAAAGAATCAAAACAACTAGCTTCTCAATAAAAAAAACCGAAAGAAGATGTGATAGTACCTTGTACTCGTAAGACCCAGGAGCCTCGGTGCTTCCGGCTAAGAAGCTACCCATCATAACAGTTGATGCTCCGAGGACAAGAGCTTTCACAATGTGACCTGAATTTGAGATACCACCATCCGCTATAACCGGAATCCCGCTCTGTGCAGCTATCGAACAAACCTTGTACACCGCAGTAGCCTAAGAGATCCAAATAAGACAAAAAGAACGAACCTGTTCAGTTAAGTTCACAAAGTCTACATCATTGAGAAGAATCAAATAAGGACTCATCAAAGCTTTTTTCATTTACCTGACCACGGCCAACCGCACAAACCTCTTGTGTGGTACATATCGAACCAGATCCCATACCGACTCTCAACCCATCAACCCCTGCTTGAATCAAGTTCTGCGCTTGGTAAGCCGTGACAACGTTTCCACCAATCACATCTAATTCAGGGTAAGTCTTCTTCACATATTTAATCATCTCAAGCTGATAAATAGAGTTCCCTTGAGAACTATCCAACACAACAGCATTGGCTCCAACACTAACCAAATGCTCAAGCCTCTCCTTATCAGATTCTCTCGTCCCTATCGCTGCACCAACCATCCACTCACCGTCTGAACCAACAGTGCCTGGTCCTGACTTTGGATACCCTTTAACCGTCTCTATATCGTCTTTCGTCACAACGTTCACAGTCTCACCGTCTCTTTCGAAAACCACAAAGCCCTTTTGCTTATCTTCTAACAAAGCTTCAATCTTGTCCATATCAATGTCCCATGGTGCAAAATAGTCACTGCTATCAAAGCTTTTCATGTAATCATATATCTTCATCTCTCTTTGTTCGTAATTCATCTTCTTCCACTGTGATTTCGTTACATAGCCTAATAGCTTCGGTGTCGTCATCGTCCCTGCTCAAAAATCAAACAAGCTTGTTATCGATTTCAAATCCATCATAAGAAAACGAATATGATTCTTTGTCTCTAACCTGTTTCAGAGACGAAAACGAAGGAAGAAGGACCAAAAGCATCTAAAGAACTAATCTCATACTCCGGTAGCTTCACGGCGGCGTCGGAAGCAATCGGATGTCGGAGAGATTTGGCTTGTCGGATAATCGAAGCTTGAGCGGCGATATCGCAGTTATAGTGAACGATTCCGATTCCGCCGAGCGCGGCCATCGCGGCGGCCATGTGAGATTCCGAAACGGTGTCCATCGGAGAGGAGACGCAGGGGATGGAGAGAGGAACGCGGCGGCTGAGGCGCGTGGATAGAGAGACGGCGTCTGTTGAGAAATCGATGAAGTGAGGGAGGAATATGACGTCGTCGTAAGTGTATGAGTATCCTTGTGAGAATAGCTTTTCAGCTGAGAATCCGTCCTCGAAACTCGACATCTCCGCTGTCGCCGCCGCCGTCGCCGGAAATAATTTAGGGTTTTAGAGAGGAAGGCGACGAAATTGTTAAGTATTGGAGTCGTTGGAGCGTTATTGTGTAATTGTCTGTAAGAGCTTATTATATATAGTGCGAATTGAATTGTATTGGCTCTTCCTTTTTTTATTTATTGGGCTTGTATATATCGTTTGTCTTCTTTCCTTTTTTAGTATTTTTATTTTGTCAAATTTCTTTTTTTATTTTGTAAATAAGTGCTATTTTCTTTCTACTAAAAAATGTAATCGCCACAAAAGTTGAGAAAATTGTATGTTCTCCTATGTTTTTCCAAATTTTTACTATTTGTAATTTTTATGAAAACACTAAACTTTTCCACAATTTCTCTCATTTTATTCCTATTCGATTTATTATTTCAACTTGCAACTATTTGCATATTTATGAAGGTAAATAAAGATGTGGTGATGAGAAGGAATATATGATATATTATTACTATATATCAATCTTGGAATATGATTGTTTGGGATGTTGTTAGTATAGATGCAACGTACTCTTCTTATGTCTAGAAGGTCTAATTCCATTACCATAAAGCATTGTACAATATGACGAATTTAGCATAAGATTTAATATTTTTGCAAATTCCAAAGTAAATTAGTACTAATAGCTTTTTAATTGGTCACAACTTACAATTTAGAGACCCACCTAATGTATTCTATATATAATAAAGATTTTATTTGATATTTATTCGTATTCTAAAAAAAGTAAAATAAAAGTGAGAGACGTCTTCGTCTTCATGCATCAGAAAAAAAAAATCAAAATTGCACGTATTTTATGATCGTTTTAAATAAAACAATATTTATTAGTTGAGAAATATATGTAAAATATTAAAGGCGAATGAATCATGGACCCACAACATATTGGGCTTAAAGCAAGGCCCATATTTCACACATGCAAATATCTATTGCTTCTTAAATAATTGGGCCAAGTTTAGTGGGCTTAACCACGCTCCAAAACGCTTTAATCTATTGTCGTTTTATTGATTTCTCCTTTTTTTCCCGTAAAATATATTGTTTTGTTTGTACGTGAAGAAGCATATGGACTGTATTGTAATAAGCCTTGAAACCATTTTCATCAAATCTCTGCTGCTAAAGTCTCTCTGGGTTTTAGGGTTTTAGCCGAGGAAGAAGAAGAGAAGACTGTAAAATCGCCATTTTTGGAGACAAGGTTAGCTTCGAATTTCAGTTCGCAATTATATGTCACAATAACACTCTTCGATGATCCGTGGAAGAATCTCGAAATCAATCCCTAGAAATCTCGTTTTCGCGCTTAGTCGAAGAATCATCTCCCAGACTCCATTGCTATTTCCATTAAACTCCCACAATGTTCGATTATCGCGCTATTTCGCTGTCGGAAATGGGTTTACTCCAGATTCTTCTTTTGGATTCTCTAAACAAATTTTGAGAAGATTCTGTAGTGATGATAAGAGTGGAAGTAGTGAATCTAGTGTCTGGACAGAGGAGATTGAGTATTTAGACGAGTCGGGTAGTGTAATACACAGTGGTAAAGGTATAAGATCAGTAGAGCCAGGGCTTGATGATCATGTAATGGTTGGTGTGTTAAAGAAGCCTTTCATGAATGCTTCTTCTGTGGCTAAGATTGTTGAGGTTGTTCAGAGGTGGAAATGGGGTCCTGAGCTTGAGACACAGCTAGACAAGCTCCAGTTTGTGCCCAACATGGTTCACGTTACACAGTCTTTGAAGATTGTTAAGGATGTTGATGCCGCGTTGAGTTTGTTCAGGTGGGTTAAGAAGCAGGACTGGTATGTGCCCTGTGATGAGTGTTATGTTGTGTTGTTTGATGGGTTGAATCAGGGCAGGGATTTCGTAGGGATTCAGACGCTGTTTGAGGAGATGGTTCAAGACTCGAGTAGTCACGGTGATTTATCGTTTAGTGCTTATAACCAAGTGATTCAGTATTTGGCTAAAGCTGAGAAATTGGAGGTTGCCTTTTGTTGTTTTAAAAAAGCTCAAGACTCGGGATGTAAAATTGATACACAGACGTATAATAATCTGATGATGTTGTTTCTGAACAAGGGTCTGCCTTATAAGGCTTTTGAGATTTACGAGAGTATGGAGAAAACCGATTCTTTGTTGGATGGTTCAACTTATGAACTGATCATTCCCAGCTTGGCTAAATCAGGCCGTCTTGATGCGGCTGTCAAGCTTTTTCAGCAGATGAAGGAAAGAAAACTCAAGCCAAGTTTTAGTGTGTTTTCTTCACTTGTTGATTCAATGGGAAAAGCTGGTCGGCTGGACACATCGATGAAGATATACATGGAAATGCAGGGCTTTGGGCATAGGCCATCAGCAACTATGTTTGTTTCTTTGATCGATTCTTATGCTAAAGCTGGAAAGCTAGATACTGCGCTTAGGCTTTGGGATGAGATGAAGCAGTCAGGTTTCAGGCCTAACTTTGGATTGTACACAATGATCATTGAATCTCATGCAAAATCAGGAAAGCTTGAAGTAGCAATGTCGGTCTTCAAAGACATGGAGAAAGCTGGGTTTTTACCGACACCATCAACATATTCGTGTCTACTAGAGATGCACGCTGGTTCTGGGCAAGTAGACTCTGCAATGAAGATCTATAACTCCATGACGAATGCTGGGTTAAGGCCTGGCCTGAGCAGTTATATCTCCCTTCTTACACTTCTGGCAAACAAAAGACTTGTTGATGTTGCTGGGAAGTTACTACTCGAGATGAAAGCGATGGGGTATTCTGTAGATGTCTGTGCAAGCGATGTTCTGATGATATATATCAAAGATGCTTCTGTGGATCTTGCTTTGAAGTGGCTTAGGTTCATGGGTTCTTCAGGAATCAAAACAAACAATTTCATCATCAGGCAGTTATTCGAGTCATGCATGAAAAATGGTCTATATGATTCAGCTAAGCCTTTGCTCGAGACTATTGTGCATTCTGCTGGAAAAGTTGACTTGGTGCTTTACACTTCGATCCTAGCCCATCTTGTACGATGCCAAGACGAAGACAAAGAGAGACAATTGATGTCAATCCTCGGCGCTACTAAACACAAAGCTCACTCCTTTATGTGTGGTCTCTTCACCGGTCCAGAACAGAGGAAACAGCCAGTTCTAACTTTTGTCAGAGAGTTTTACCAAGGAATCGATTACGAACTCGAAGAAGGAGCTGCTAGGTACTATGTCAACGTCCTTCTCAACTACCTTGTCTTAATGGGTCAGATAAACCGAGCTCGATGTGTCTGGAAAGTAGCCTACGAGAACAAACTCTTCCCAAAAGCCATAGTCTTTGACCAACACATTGCTTGGTCTCTCGACGTGAGGAACTTATCTGTTGGAGCCGCCCTCATAGCCGTGGTCCACACTCTCCACAGGTTCAGGAAACGGATGCTATACTATGGTGTGGTCCCTAGACGTATAAAGCTAGTCACAGGACCGACATTAAAGATTGTAATAGCTCAGATGCTGAGCTCGGTCGAGTCGCCTTTCGAGGTCAGCAAAGTCGTGTTGAGGGCACCTGGAGATTTGGTGATGGAATGGTTCAAGAAACCGATAGTGCAACAGTTTCTTCTGAACGAGATACCGTCAAGAGCAGATATATTGATGCATAAGCTGAATGTGATGTTCCCAAGCTCTGCTCCTGAGCTTAGATCTATGTCACCTCCAAAACCACTCATGTCTTCGAAGTCGTTTTAACAGAGGAGAAGACAAGAAGAATCAGGGGTTTGTTATAAAAGACTCTCCTTTACTTAGTTGTGTTCTGTTTTGGAAGCTCTCATTGTTGTTAATACTTGTTTTGAAAATGTAATGGAAAGCTTGTTATTTTGTGTTGTGGCCTATTAATTATTTTTTTTGCATTGTGCGTCCTTACCTTGGTTAGGAATTAATCTGTCCGTGTATCCAAACAACACCTCTCTCTCTTTTCACTCACTTTCAATCTCTAGGTTGCTTTTTCGTTACAGATCTGTGTGGAAATCGAATCACGTTTCTCCGATCTATAGATCCTGATCGTGAATCTTAAGCTTTTGGTTCTCCGATTATTTGTCTTGAAGATAACAATGGCGGCAACATCACCATTGTACAATCAGCTTAAGGTTGTTTTGAATCTGGCCATTTTTTTTGTTTTTAGAATTTTAGAATTTTCGCTTCTTATGATGAAATTGAATGTGTATAGGATGCAGAACCATTCTTCTTGTTGGCTGGTCCAAATGTGATTGAATCAGAGGAACATATTCTTCGTATGGCAAAACACATCAAAGACATTGCTACCAAGTATGTTTCTTCCTTTGTCCTTATAATCACTAATAATAACCTCTTGTTTTTGCCTGAGAGATTGTTTTGTTATAAATGGGTATTGATTGAACAAAGTATTATGTATGCTATTTGATCACAAAAGTTTATCACAAAACTTGTACACATCTTTAACACTGTGGTTTCTTTTTCTTCAAGTTCCTTATGCTATCATTTTTTTTTACTCTGTGTGTGAATGGTGTAGAGTTGGTTTGCCTCTTGTTTTCAAGTCAAGTTTTGATAAAGCTAACAGAACTTCTTCAAAGTCGTTTCGAGGTCCTGGCATGGCTCAGGGTCTTAAGGTATCTCCATTGTTTACCTTTAATCACTTCTCCTATGTCCTTGTGTTGATGTCCAAATATAATGATGATGGTCATATATATATATATGTTTCTCCAATGCAGATTCTTGAGAAAGTGAAAGTAGCATATGACCTACCCATAGTAACAGATGTTCACGAATCAAGCCAGGTATTAATGAACCTATTCATGTAGGATTATTGATATTCAGCTAGTCTTTTTGTACCTTCTGATGCGCTATTCATATTCGTAGTGTGAAGCAGTTGGCAAGGTTGCAGATATAATTCAGATACCAGCATTCTTATGTCGCCAGGCAAGACTCCTAAAACTGTATTTTCTCAAGGCTCCTTTTCGTAGCTTTAACACCTTTTAATCTTTGAATAACTGGTTCATGATAAGCTTTTAACTACAATTCCAGACAGATCTTCTGGTCGCGGCAGCTCAAACCGGAAAAATTATAAATATTAAGAAAGGACAGTTTTGTGCTCCTTCTGTGAGTTCTTTCTTCTTTTGTATTTTAAACTAGTCAGTTGTTTTTGTTGGAATGGTTTTGATGACTGGGTATGTGTAATGCTAAGGTCATGGAAAATTCGGCTGAGAAGATCAGACTAGCTGGGAATCCAAATGTGATGGTTTGCGAAAGAGGAACCATGTTTGGATACAGTAAGTAATCATGTCCTGTTCCGTTATTGCAAACCAGAAGCAGGTTTTACGATGTTGTTTGTGCCTATGGAACTTAGACTGTAGATTAACAAGCATACATTCTCAAATCTTATGCACAAAAAATGGATTAATGAAGTATACATGAAAGGGTGCTAGAAACAGTTCTTTGATTGCAGATGATTTGATAGTCGATCCACGAAACTTTGAATGGATGAGAGAAGCCAATTGCCCTGTTGTATGTTATCTTTTTCTAACGTTGCGTATTCGGCTTTATATTGTATGTTTGTCAACAATTTTAACATACCCATTTTGATACTTGGCGACAGGTAGCTGATATAACACATGCACTACAACAACCTGCAGGCAAGAAGGTATAGTCCTATTGATAATAATTGTTTTCTTTAGAAGCCAATGATATCCTAATAGGTTGAATACAAAACAATACATCCTTTATGTAGTTGGAAGGTGGTGGTGTGGCTAGCGGAGGCCTTCGCGAGTTAATACCATGCATTGCAAGAACAGCTGTAGCAGTTGGCGTCGATGGAATTTTCATGGAGGTATGATACTTTGCTAAAAAACTAATATGGCACCATACATCATTTAGAGATTCTTTGCAAGTACGTTAAATATACTCAATGATATTTTATATGAATATGAGTCAGGTTCATGATGATCCTCTAAGTGCTCCTGTGGATGGTCCAACACAATGGGTGAGTTATATGTCCTTGCTTATTGCATTAATTCAAAGTACTCCTTCTCGTTTTTGAAATAACATGAATATACTTGTGTTTTTTTCCCATTGTGAAAGCCTTTGCGTCATCTAGAAGAACTTCTACAGGAGCTCACCGCGATTGCTGTAAGGCTTCTTTATTCCATGATTATTTCAAGAATTAGTCTTCTTATACACCACTAGCATTTACAAGATCTTGGTTCTTAATTTTTTCTTACAGAGGGTCACAAAAGGGAAGCAGCGGTTCCAGATCGATCTTACACCTTATCGCGATTAGTATGGAAAGCGTAATAATCCTAAGGTGAGTGACCCAAATGGGTATTTTTCATATGACTTCATCCCCCTGAAACTTTTGTGCTTATGTGTGTGGTTATAATCTCTATAAATGATAAGTTTGGTATTATCTTTGAGATTAGACCCTGGTAAACTCTGATCCTATGTAGTGTGACAAAAAAACTCCAGTGTGTTATAGGATAATAACTATAATGAGTTCTGTTTACATTCAATAGGCAAGTTTTACAAGCTCATGGGTACACAATGCGTCCTTGGTTTCCCTACTCTTTATGATTTCTGAAAACCTACATATGCTTGAATGTATATATTATAGAGAGGTATATGTATGTTATCTTCAATGCAACAGTATACTATATATATACACCTTAGTGTGTGTGTGACCAAACAGCTTTATCAACACATGATAAAACGGTGTTGCACAAGTACTTGCTCTTCTTGCTTGCTCACCGTCCTTTGCACAGCTTGATAAAACTCGATCCAAGAAGACGAGTACAAACCAACAGAGCCAAACATGAAAGTTGGATTAGGACTTGCAGGGACCAAATCCAAAACCGAACTAGCGGTAACAGGTTTAAGCTGGTGAGGGAAGTTGAAAGCCAAGTTATCGACTTTGTGCTCGTAGATCTTGCCATTGCGGTCAAGCTTATACCGAGAAGTGCCTTGAAACTCTCCTTTGGCCTCCCAAGGAACTCTAGGCACACCTTTGAGATTCCACCTTATGAGTATAATGTTCTCTGATGGCTGCCAAACTCTGTAAATCTCAAGTGATATGTCTCTGAAGAGAATCTTGCCATGGAATCTCAGTGCCCAGAGTATTAGTTTGTAGTTATCTATGCCAGAGAATGTGTTCATTGGATCCAAAAGTGTTATATCATCCCTGCAAAACCAACAATAGAATCTCATTACATGAAGACAAAAGACTTGAGTTATTATTACAGTGAGAGACATACCTGTAGATGTTGTAATTGAGATCTTTGGTGAAAAGCAGAGGCATGTCTTCACGGAGTGTACGGACAGCTAAACCAATATTGATGTAGAACTCATCTTTGGTGACGTGTTTGTTGCTATCTTGAGCAATAGGTTTGGTCTTAACGTGCGCACTTCTCGCTGCAGGTGGAGCTTGGACAGGAAGAGAAAGTAGAGAGAGACTACTTTCTTCAAAGTTGTAGCAGCTATTTGAAAAAAATAAGGATAGAGATTGTGTTGAGATGGGGTTTCTCTTTCAGGGATTTTGCTGATTGAAGAAGGAAAGAAGGTGAAATATTAGGCACAAAAAAACGCCATTGAAAGCTGGATTTTTAAAGCTTGTGATTGTTAAGGTGAATAATCAGATGAAGAATAAGGAAGTTTTGTTGGCAGATAAAGAGCTGTTCATTTTTTGAGCTTTTTTGAGTGGTAATCAAAACCTCACGTTTGCTTTCTTTATTTAACTTTTAATTGTTTTTATTTATTTTAACATCTTCTTAATATACGATAAGAAACTCAACCATTTTATTAAATAGGCTTAATAACACAGAACATAACTGTCAAAAACATTAACATAAGCCAAAACAATGCATAGAAGAGAGTAAATAACATGTCACTCATATTAATGATGACATTGATGGCATCGCCCAATAAGTCTTTAACCCAAAAAAAAAACAAAAAAAAACAAGACGATAGATTAATAAATTAGTAGCAACCAAATATAGGAACAACCGAACAAAGATTGAACAGGCCATAACATATGTTATAACCAATTAGATAATCTTCGTAGCCAAAGTAGTTATCGGCAACGTACAGCACATAATCCACTATTGATTAAAATGAATCAGCGACTCTAAATTGTTGCCTTAATCAAAAATAAACCAAAAGGCAAAACAAAAGGATGATAATATAAGTTAAAAAATAGTTAAATAATCATATAAATATGTAAGGCCTTTTGAATGCACAACAGCTATTAATACTTAGACCATCGTACCAGAATATCAGCCTTGTCTTACTCTCGGCAACGTATAGCGCTTAATTACACTATTAATTAAGTGTACCAGTGACTCTAATTACATTGCCTTTCCTTTTCATCTAATCTAAATTAACAAAACCATTTAAAAAAAAATAAACCACACAACAACGAAAATAATAGATATTAAAAACAGATCCAAAGCCTCAGAAAATAGGAGGTTACTAATCATCAATGAGAAAATCTCAGATGGTACGGACAATCTCAAACATCACTGGCCTTATTAATCTACAAACACATGTAATAAGATTACAAAAAAACCATTACAAAAGTAGAAGAACAAGTAGAAGAAGAAGAAGAAGAAGAAGAAGACGCTGCTTTTTGTTAATGTGTGAATCAAAAGAAACGGCGGTTTAAATAGCAAAAATACATTAGGGTTACAATATTGTCTCACATGGGCCTCTAAATACTTTCATAGCCCACTTTATTGGCCCATTAGTATAAGCACACATTATTGGGCCTATTTATTAACTTTTAAATGGGCCAATTATTTATTAGCATGCCATAACATTCGATTACTAACATAAAAATTGATTTTATTTAACTTCCTAGCTATTGTCCAATGCGAAATGAGAAAAAAAAAAAATTAAAAATCCAAAGAAACAAATCACTCACTACCAGTTTTAATTTATTTCCTCTAGACCTATTAATTTAAAATCTTGTCCTGTCCTGACCTTATAATCAAACCTTGTACTTGTGTTCAGGACGATGAGTGAACTCAAAGTCGATATGCACGAAAGCTCTCTCTACTTCAGGCAATTGCTCAAGCTTCTCCTGAAGTGTCTCTCCTATGTTGTGAGCTTCGTGTAGCATCATGTCTTCAGGCAACACAATGTCTACTTCTACAAAATAGTGTGTTCCAAACGTGTATGCTCTCACCGTGTCTATGTGCTTTATCTTCTCGTGATGGTTCCATATCAAGAACGTTAGTTTCGCCAAGAAATCAGGCGGCGCAGACCTTCCTATCAGCGAATGCACGTTCTCTAGTACCGTTCTCGCCCATGTGCTTATTGTGTACAAAGCAATCTGTTAAAACATAGACAATATTCAAGACCGCCACTATAGAATCTCATGTAATGATGAAGGTGTTGTGTGATGATTTTGCTTACAACAATAGCACCAGAGGGATCAATCCACCAGTAGAATTTTACGGCCAAGACCGCTGTTGCTAAACCGACTGAATTGGTGACAACGTCAAAGAGGTGATCTTGCGCATAGGCCCTTACGATTTCGTTCTGAAAACTCCTGCAGTAAAGCATCAGCAGAAACTTGATCACTGTGGCAGAAGCCATTATCCCAATCATCCATTTCTCCTCTGTGCCATTCATATGAGGACCGCTCTGTCACAATGAGAAAGATCAGATATTTGATCATATATAACTGATTATGACACTACAAGAAGTAAAAAAAATGTCTTCTTGTGTACCTTGGAAACAAGTAGCCTGGTTGATTCTAGCAACACTTGTAGCCCGAGAGTTGCCATCACAGACGCAAACACAATGATCCCCTGCCAAAATTGAAGAGAAGATGTTTACTTTAATGAAAAGCATAACTTCTAAGCATCTTGTGATAAGGGGTATTAGGGAGAAGAGAGAGAGAGACTATATACCACAGGTTGCATACGGCGTTTCCCGATTGGATAGTGAAACTGGTTTGGTTTTCTCATGGCGTTTGCGGTAAACCAAAGAATAAATCCAGACAAGAGATCCAATAGAGAGTCCAGAGTTGAAGCAATAACAGCCATTGATCTACTCTCAACAGAAGCATAAACCTTTGCTACAAAGAGAACAAGGTTTACTGCGTTTGAGATGTGAACTGCAAGCCTCTCGCTCTTCGCGAGTTTCTTCATATCCTCCTGTTGAAAATCAAACAACAATGCTTATGATGATAATATCAATGAGAAGATTACAGCAATAAAAGAAAGCAAAGATGTAGAAGAACTTTACCTCTGTAGGAGCTCCAGAGACAAAACCAGTTTCGTTGATTGTCTCCATCTCATTGAAACCTTCAAGTAGCTTCTCTTGCTTCTTGTAATACTCAGAGACTCTACGTTCCTTTTCTGATTTTTGACAACAAAAGAAAGTAAAACCCATTTCAATACTCTATCTATAACACAGATGTTTCAATCACAAAAAAACATATACAGTGATGATATATCCATTGATAAGGATTTTGTATTAATCTACAAAGCGTAAAACCTACGAAGAATATGATTCTCTTCTGCTTCACACAACACACTCAAAAATAAAGCAAGATTCTGAATCATAATAACTATTGCTTTAAACAAACAATAGAATAATAAGATCCTTATAATAGAATCTAAACATATGCTCTTATAGAATATTTTGTGTATCTATCTATCGATAGAATTTCATCAAAAGCTTATTCACTTTTGAATCGATTGAAATCAACATTCAACGCACAAAAGCGCTTATGAACACGAAAATCGAAGATTTAGAGAGAGAGAGAGAGAGAGGAAAGAGAGACAAACTCGGAGTACGGAGGTAACGGCACAAGCGAGCACGACGGGCAGAAGATAACGGCGGAGACGACGAAGGAAGACGGAAAGTGTCGAGGCTGAGACGCCATGCAAGAGAGTCGTCTTCGCCGTTTCCGTTGGGCAAAAGGTCGACGATGCAGTCGTCACCACCACTTACGCCGAGATTCTCTTTCGCCATTGTTGGATAACCTCCTCTTCTTCTCTTCTCTTCGCTCTCTGTTGCAGATTTTTTGGGAAATTACGAGAGAAAACAAATATTGTTGCTTATTCTTTGGAAATTAAATTAAGGAATTGTTGGTATAAAATGCCACGTGTCCTCCTCTTTTATCTCATTGTGCTAACTAACAAACAAATTTATTAAAAAAAATACTATTGTTAAGCAAATCAGAACAACATTAAATAACGTATATTTGAGAATATTATCAGGAGATATATATATATTTTGATTTTGTCGTATAAACGAATGTAGATTTTTATAAAATTGATAAGAGCATACGTGGCTATGTATTCATGGTGGTGCAAAAAAGTTGTGGAGCTGAAAATTGGACCATATTCACGAGTGGTCTAAGATGAACCATACGCCTTGTTATTATTCTTCAGACTATCTTCTTTGTGTGCACGTCACTGTTGAACAATCTATCTATACTATAAAAAGAGAATAAGTTCTCTCCTGGTGATGACACGTGGCCTCTTTTTTTATTTCATATTTTATTAAAACGAGGACGTTTAGTGACAAAATAGAACGTTGTGATATCTTCTTCTTCCTTGGCGATGATTCTCCCCTTTCTCTCTGTAATCTCTGATGCACAGAGGCTTGAAATGTTATCGAAGGTGTCTCTTTTCCGAGCTAATTCTCTCTCTTTCCCTCTCTTCTCTTCATACACTGATATGGGATTCCTCTCCTTGCTTTTGATTCTGGATGCGTTATAGATTTTAAAGGATTAAGATACCAAATCTAATGTTTACAATTCTTTCTGGTGAGAAATTTTAACGATTGATTAGTGTGTGTGTCTATGTGTGTGAGAGAGAGACAACTATTTTTGATTCTCTGAGATCGATAAGCTTAAGAGATTGTCAATGTCGTTTTTTAGACTTTCTTAATTTTAAATTCACTTGTAGCTTTGTATTTGTGCTCAATCAGTATGTGTGTGATTTTTCTTTGGAATTGAATTTCAAAACTTTGTTGAGAAAAGCCCGAAGTGTTTCTTTTGTTTATGTTGCTTGCTGCTTTGAGTGGATTGATTGATAACAACATTGTTATTGCTTTTGCTATGAATCACGTGTCTTTGTGTTGAGAATATGTCACTAATCTTCTTTATGTTTCTTTTGTTTCTGTTGCTTGCTGCTGCGAGTGGCTTTATCTACCTTATAGGAAGGTGACACTTTAGTGATATATATACATAGATAGAGACTATTTGTGAAACACTAATCAACAAAAGAAGGAAAAAGGAGCTCCCGTTGTGCTGCCGTCACACAAGAAAGGTAACAATATAGTCATGTCAGAGATTATAAAATTAGTGTGTTGTTGAAAATATGAGATGATAAAACCAATGTTGTTTAGTTTGTTTCTTCATGTGATGATGTAATGTGTTTCTTATATGCAGTAATACAAAAGCTTCGGATAACCAGTATTTCTCTCAAAGCTTTGAGGCAGAAGACGAGTTTGCTATGGAGGAAAGAGAGAACCAAGAAACTAATGTGGTTAAGCCGGACTCATCGGTTAACTATCAAACCTACATGAACAAGACCTCGAGAACTCGTTGGTCAAAGGAAGATACAAACCTCTTTTACGAGGTTAATAAAGCTTGAGACTTTTGAATATACTTAAACGCGAAACATAACATTTGATTGTTTGTCTGTCTTTTGTCTTCAGGGAATACGCGAGTTTGGGAGCAACTTATCGATGGTGTACAACAATTGTTTCCTAATAGAACGCGTGAACAAATCAAACTCAAATTCAAACTTGAAGAACGTTGGTATCCTTTGAAGGTTGATGATGCATTATAAAGCCGCTGAAAACGTTAGTGTTCTTCTCTCTCTTGAAATCTGTATGAGTTTAATAGAAGTGATAAAGAAGCTTCTACAAGAAGTTGCATCTGCAAAAGAAGACGAAGAAGAAGACTGTTGTTTACTTATAGATCTCGAGAACTGTATCCGGATATCGCCGTTGAAGAAACCAGAGACACCGGATCCATAAGTCAGATCCACATTCGACTTGATATATCACCAATTGAATCCCTCTCTCTCTAAAAAAATGGGAAGATAAAAGATTTGGAAAATTTGAGAAAGAGAAGGTCCATGTTCATCCAAGTTTTTAAGAAGACTTAAAATCATTTATTTTTTTTTGTTAAAAATGACTCAAAAATGTTTCTCAAGCTCGCTTAAAAACAGTAATAAATATTTGATAAACAATAAATATATAAGGAAGTGTTTAATTGCTCGAGATGCAATCATAGGCAAGCAGTACCTCCGTTTAAAATCTGTTTAATTAAATCATCAAAACAAAAATTACCGCTGAATATTTAATCGATTAAATGATAACATGTGACACGCTAATATTTTTAGGAACACTAATAAAAATTTTACTTTTAAAACCTTGCGATTAGTTACAAATCTTTTTCGTAAACTTTTTAAAATACATATTTGAAGTTTCTAAGGTCTAAGAAAACACATTCGTCAACATCAGCTAAAATATCAATGATTGCAAAATTTCAAAACTTTCGGTATGAAAAAATGACAAGGCAAGAGCATCTCCATCAAAGAGGATTAGTTAGGAAGATTTCTGATAATATTAAACCAATATTTGTTATAATAATTTTTTTAACTAAATAAATTTATAAAAACGAAATAGTCTGACTAATAGTAACTTGACACGTGAAGGAATGGTCTCTTAAAAGATTTAATCTTATCTAAACATAGGAACTTTACAAAAGTTTTTTATTTCTGATAATGTGATTCGTTCCTTTAACAAGAAATTTCTTTGCAAAGAAAAAAAAGGGAGTTTGATTCCCGCGAACCGTCCAAATTAACATTTTTCGCAAATTAATTGAAATACAAACCCGTGAAAAATATATGTTAAAAATATTTTAAAACAATTGTAAAACTATTGTAAAACTATTGTAAAACAATTGTAAAACTATTGTAAAACAATTGTAAAACTATTTTTAAACATTCGAAAATTTCACACCCCGCGCGTAGCGCGGGAATTCCCCTAGTAATAATAACAATATCATAAGTTATACATGATTTTAATATTTTTTAAGAGAAATTGTTATATTTTTGTATCTGGGCTGTATTTCAATAAAAGACCATTAAAGCTGGTTTCATTACACTTGGTCACAAATATTAAACTGTTTGGTTTAATGGAGCAAAACTTCAGAAGTAGTTAGTTACTCCTACAAAAAATAGTTGTATGCCGTTTAAGTATAGAGAGCACACGGTATTCTTAAATAGCTGTTCAATTTTTTAAAGCAACTCTAAACTTTTGCTATACTAATCTTCCATAAAAATACGAAAGAGTTTGATAATTCAGAGTTTAATCTCATCTTATTAAAAAAGGCCCCCAAACAAAAAAGAGACGCAAACAGAAATCTCAAGCTAACTTGTTTGTCTGGTGATAAGAAAACCAGTCACAACTTGTAATACACAAAGGGAGATGAAAACTTTGACGATTACTTAAGCGTCGTCGAGAGCGAGAACTCCTGGGAGTGGCTTCCCTTCAAGAAGCTCCAAACTTGCACCACCTCCTGTTGAGATGTGGCTCATCTTATCAGCCAAACCAACCTTCTCGACGGCTGCCACAGAGTCACCTCCTCCTATGATCGTCGTCACTCCCTTTCCGCTAAGCTCTGCAAGCTGCTTCGCTATGGCCTGATGATATAACGAGACAAGACATCGGGTTAGTTATGTTTGGGGAGACAAATGTTAACATTAAGATGCATTGATGGTTAACGTTGTTAGCTGCTCGTACCTCAGTTCCAGCCGCGAACTTAGCAAACTCGAAAACACCCATGGGACCGTTCCAGATGATGGTTTTGGTTGTGTCAAGAGCTTCACTGAATGTCTTGATGGAGTCTGGACCAATATCCAAACCCATCCACCCATCTGGGATTTCCGTGGCTGGCACTATCTGCAACAAGTTCATGAATATGTAAGCTTTAAACGACCAGATATTGAAATTTCAAAACAGACCCCATTTAATGAATGTGACTGTTACCTTGCTGTTTGCATCAGGAGCAAACTTGTCAGCGATAACCACATCGGTTGGGAGCAACAGAGAGACACCTTTGGCTTTTGCCTTCTCCATGAGTGACTTGGCCAAGTCAAGCTTGTCCTCTTCCACAAGGGAAGATCCTACTGAGTGTCCTTGTGCCTTGTAGAAAGTGAAAATCATACCTCCACCAAGAAGGAGTATGTCAACGGTGGACAAGAGGGACTCAATGACACCAATCTTTGTGGAAACCTTTGAGCCTCCAACAATGGCAGCAAAAGGCTTCTTGGGGTTAGCCACAGCTCCGACAAGGTAATCAAGTTCCTAACACATTTATCAAGTAATAGTCTGATGAGTACAAAAATGGTGTAAACACTGGAAATAAGACACTCGAGTTACTGCAATATTCAACCACCTTCTGCATGAGGAAACCGGCGACAGAAGGCTTCAAGAACTTGGCAACTCCTTCAGTGGAAGCATGAGCTCTATGAGCAGTTCCGAAAGCATCATTAACATACACATCAGCAAGTGCGGCGAGCTTCTTTGCGAATTCAGGGTCGTTCTTCTCTTCTTCCTTGTAAAACCTAACATTCTCCAACAGAAGAACACCACCTTCAGGTAGTCCTGCAACCAACTTCTGGACTTCCTCACCAATAGAGTCATTGGCCATTACAACCTATTACCACCACAACAAAAGCATGTCAAAAAACAGTGCGCATAATAGCGAAGGCTACTCTTAAACAAAACTTGCACAAACCTCAACACCCAGAAGTTCAGACAACCTTGGCACAAGAGGCTTTAAGCTGTATTTAGGCGTAACGCCTTTCGGGCGGCCCTGAAACATAAAAACCGAGATCAGAAACATCCAATACGCGAAAACCAACCTTCACGAACTCAATAACCAACTATGATCATCAGATTTGAGCAACAATATAACTTACTATCAACATTCTATCACTAATAATACTGAAACCAAAGCCAAAAGCAGATCCAATCTAAACAAGATAGAGATAACAAAAACCAAAAAAAACAAAGCATACCAAGTGACTACATAGCACAACTCTAGATCCGTTTCCCATCAAATACTTGATGGTAGGCACAGCAGCACGAATACGAGTGTCGTCTGTGATGTTGGAGTTATCATCCAAAGGAACGTTGAGATCTACTCTCACGAAAACGCTCTTTCCTTTCAGATCAGCTTCTTTCAACGTTCCTACGCTTCTCTTCGTCGCCATATTAGATATTACTTTATCACTGCCAAATACAAATACAACAACGAACGTAAACACACCACCAGATCAGAATCAGATCAGAATCAACGGAGAAATCGAAAAAAACAGATCTGGAGAAAAATCTAAAGCAAAACCTAATCGAATCTGAAGAAACTAATCAGAGAGAATAATAATAATAGTAATACTCACAATGATGATAATAAAAAGAGAGGAAATGAGTTGGTGGATCTTTCGAGAAGACGAGACGGTGTCTATTATATAAAAGCAGCTTGGAGAACAAACCAAAGAAAGAGACAAACACTGTGTGGGCCCCACCGTGACGAGTGTTTATTTACGATTTTGCCACTGTCTTCTCTTTACTTTCTCTCCTTGAGCTCCACGGCCGTTTACGTGGGCCCCATCAAGATTGGGCCTAGAGATATTATTTGGCCTATAGATATTAATGGGCCTATAGATATTAATGGGCCTATAGATCTTAATGGGCCTAGGCTTTTGTACATAATTATATAGAGATATTTTGTTACAAATCTAAACCCCCAAAAACTTTCCTTGTTTCAATTAAACCCCCCAAAAACATACATTCTTGAAATAAAACCCCATAAACTAAATCAAGGAAACTTCAAGCCCATCATTTTCAACATATCAACACAGCTAGGTGGTGATCTTTGATCCTTTTCTTCTTCTTCTTCTTCTTCATCGACAACCTCACCGGAGTTACGAATCAATGCTGCAAATATTTCTTTAAAAGGAATCGCCTCTTCATCACTCTCACTTTCTCTGTTCTTCTCAACATTCTCTCTGTTCTTCTTCATAGCAATGTCTTTGTTCTTCATCTTCCTCAAAGTGCGTCCGTCTAGTTTCCATAAACCATTACCCCATTCGTAAGAAGGATAAAAAGACGGTGGCAATACCCTCTTTCCGACACTTGATGTCGAACCTCTCTCTCTTGTTTTTGTTGTTTTTGTCTCCTTGTCTTTGAAACTGACATCATCACAACAAGTGTCTTGATTAAGAATATCATCCCAATCTCCCAATATTTGTGTACCCTCACTCTCTTCTGATGAAGAAGAATAGGAAGAACCAAAACCCTTGAAAACAGACACAAACACACATCATGAGAAGAAGTCTTTTAAACCAATGTTTTTGAGACATGATTATTATTAGTTACTCTGTGTGATTTTCCTCCAAAATGAGTAAATCAAATAAAAATGAGTAAATCAAATAAAAATGAGGTTTGGTTTTTTAACTCATACCATAGTTGCTGATCTTGTTCACACTTCCTTTCTCAAAGCTTTCTCCTCTTGTGGGCACTTATTTTATTACATCTTTCAAAAACCTGTAAATATCCCCAAAATTGTAACAAGTCTATATGCTCTGTTAAAGGAGAAGAGTGTTATTCTTCTCTGTGCCCTAATAATCAAAAGAGAAGAGAGGAGAATAGAGAAAGGTTTCTATCAGAGATTTTTTTATTTGGGCCCAATTTATTTTCCATATCTATACAATATATGACGTGTCATGAAAACTGGGCCTAAGAGAGGTTAATGGGCCAAATAAAGGCCCATTAATAAGTAATAGAGCTTGAGCCTTTTAAGTATCGTCTCTCTTGTTTCAACAACGAAGCGTATCAGTGTAGTAGTAGATAAACCTCCTCTTACCGGAGAGAAGCGTCGTGATTCTCGCCGGAGAGATTAAGTAAAGCCCAATGATTTATTCAGCAGAGTAAAGCTCTTTATTAACCTGTTTTGTTATGCTCATTTTGAGCTTTAATTTTTGATTTTCTTCTTCGATGGAGATTGCTGCGATTTCGTATAAGCCGAATCCTCTTATCTCTTCGTCGAATAGATTGTTTAAATTACCTACAAGCTCTGGTTTTGTTCGATTTCGTTCCAAGTATAGACTGCGAGTTACTCGAAAAGACCCGATTTTTCGTGTTTATGCTTCCGAGAGTAGGAATGGGTCTTCGTCTAATAACGAAAGAGGGTTTTCGTGGGAGAGATTTATGAAGTCTCTTGAAGAGACTGTGAAGAAGGAAACTGGGTTTGATGCAGGCGCGAGAGTAGATGAGTATGCTGGTCGAGTCAAGGATAGTGTGAAGAAAGGCAAGCACGAGTTAACTCGGTTTAAAGATGAGACTGTGCCATTGTTTATTGATTGGAGCAAGTGGGATCAATGGAAGGTAAGCTTGTTCAGATTCTGAAGTGTTATATGCTAGATAGTGATTGTTTTTTTGCTCAGAAACATTGAAGAGGGAAAAGATTTGGATTAGAGTGTAGGAGATGACTAGAATTTCGATGATCTGATAACTTGAGAAACCGAGTTTTTGTTGTAGACCATGTACTTAGGTGGTGTTGCGGGTACTAGTTGTAGTTTCTTAATGAGAGAGTATGTTGTCTTTTGAACCAGGACATCAAGAATTGGGATGGTAGACGAGTTGCTGCGTTGATCATATACGCTTTCGCGCTGTTGTTTTCTTGTCAAAGAGTTTATGTTGCCATCCAAGCTCCTCGGATAGAACGAGAAAGAAGAGAGTTAACAGAGTCTTTTATGGAGGCTTTGATCCCCGAGGCATCTCCTGGTAATATAGATAAGTAAGTGTTTCCGTAGTAGTTTATTTACCGAGACATGATTAAATAATGTTATTGTCCTTAAATGAGTACATGTTCAGCTATGGAAGGAGTCTTAAGTAGCAAGAGTGTGGAGAATAAAGCATGTTTTGTTTAGTTTACTTGTGAGTGTGTCCTGAATTTGTCTAGTGTTTCAGGTTTAAGAGAAATATCTGGAGGAAATCAACACCTAAGGGTTTGAAACTAAAAAGGTTCATTGAAGGGCCTGATGGAACACTTGTTCACGATAGCTCTTATGTTGGAGAAACTGCATGGGATGATGATCTAGAGACGACAGAAGGATCTCTCAAACAAATTATTGATAGAAATGCTAGGATTCAGACAGAGGCAAAGAAGAAACTAAGCCAAGATCTGGGTGTCTCTGGTTAGTGCATATACATTTCTTTGATTTGTGTTATATATTGTTTTGAAAATAAAGTTCAAGATAGAGTAGCATTAGTAAACTTTTCCGTTTAGTCATCTAATCTCTCTATTGCATCCTTCTATGATAGGTGAAACTGGAGACAGTGTAGGTACTTGGCGGGAAAGGCTTGCATCCTGGAAGGAAATGTTGGATAGAGAAAAAATATCAGAGCAGTTAAACTCCTCGAGAGCTAAGTATGTTGTTGAATTTGATATGAAAGAGGTAGAGAAAAGTCTTCGCGAAGAGGTTGTTGAAAAGACATCTGAAACTGAGGGAACTAGAGCTCTCTGGATTTCAAAGAGATGGTGGCGATATCGCCCTAAGCTTCCTTATACCTATTTTCTTCAGAAGCTTGATTCTTCAGAGGTACAGCTCTAGCCTCTACAAAGCAATTAATGAAGCTGGACGTGATGGAGTTATATATATATATATTTTGGCTTCTTCGTTCTTGAGCTTATGTTGATTGACATGATATTTGATGTGTGATTTTTAACAGGTTGCAGCTGTCGTCTTCACGGAAGACCTAAAGAGATTGTATGTGACAATGAAAGAAGGTTTCCCTCTAGAATATATTGTAAGTGAGAGTTCATAGCTGTAAGTATTGAAACTGAATGATGTTCATTCACCATTTCATAATTTTTGTCTAGGTTGATATTCCGTTAGATCCATACTTGTTTGAGACTATTTCCAACTCCGGAGTCGAGGTGGATCTTCTTCAGAAAAGGCAAATCCACTACTTCATGAAAGTATTCATTGCACTTCTTCCTGGGATACTAATTCTATGGTTTATAAGAGAATCTGCCATGCTTCTCCTCATAACATCAAAGCGGTTTCTCTACAAGAAGTATAACCAGCTGTTTGATATGGCTTATGCGGAAAATTTTATATTGGTAATAGTCATTACTCTTGAACAGTCACTTTTTGCTTATTTTTTTAGATATGTTAACACATCTATTGATAAGTTTTTATTTCCATCCAGCCTGTTGGAGATGTCAGTGAGACGAAATCAATGTATAAGGAAGTGGTACTAGGTGGTGATGTTTGGGATCTTCTTGATGAACTAATGATCTACATGGGAAACCCAATGCAGTACTATGAACAAGATGTTGCCTTTGTCAGGGTAAAATACATCTTGACCCAAACTGACATGTGATAGTAGATTGTTCCATTAGTCTCAACTAGGCTTAAATTCTCATCTGTTTTTTCGTTTTTGAGTCAGGGTGTGCTTCTTTCTGGACCTCCTGGGACTGGGAAAACACTTTTTGCTCGAACACTTGCAAAGGAAAGTGGCCTACCATTTGTGTTTGCATCTGGTGCGGAGTTCACAGACAGTGAAAAAAGTGGTGCTGCAAAGATCAATGAGATGTTCTCAGTCGCGAGACGAAATGTAAGTGCTCGTTTGTTATAGTTGTATTCTACTCACTATTATTGTGGATCTGATTTTATATGTTATCTCCAGGCACCTGCTTTTGTATTTGTGGATGAAATAGATGCTATTGCTGGTAGGCATGCTAGGAAAGATCCACGAAGAAGAGCAACTTTTGAAGCTTTAATTGCACAGCTCGATGGGGAGTAAGACTCTGCACTTGCTCAGAAGTTCTACTGAGATATATGTTTTTTCGCTATTTATATTTAGAGATATATATGATTTGTATTAAGGTTCTAATACCTTTGAATTGTACCACCTGCAGCAAGGAAAAAACAGGTATTGACAGGTTTTCTTTGAGACAAGCTGTGATATTTATATGTGCTACCAATAGACCCGATGAACTCGACCTTGAGTTTGTCCGTGCTGGACGTATTGATCGTCGTCTGTATATTGGTTTGCCTGATGCGAAGCAAAGGGTGCAAATATTTGGAGTTCACAGTGCCGGGAAGAACCTCGCTGAAGATATAGACTTTGGGAAGGCAAGAAGTTTTTCTAGCTCTTTTGTGATCTTGATAGTATCTCTGATATATGTGTTTTCTCATTCATAAACCCTCTTCTCCGATTCTGCATCCAGCTTGTTTTCAGGACAGTTGGATTCTCTGGTGCAGATATCCGGAATCTTGTTAATGAAGCAGCTATTATGTCGGTATGTCATATTCGTATGTGGATCTTAAGCTCCCAACAAAATTATACAAATACGTAGAGAAGCATTGTTGATGATTCCTAACTCCTAAGAATCTTAATTCATTTTCTCAGGTAAGGAAGGGACGTTCGTACATATATCAGCAAGACATAGTTGATGTCTTAGATAAACAGTTGCTTGAGGGTATGGGTGTACTTCTTACAGAGGAAGAGCAGCAGAAATGTGAACAAAGTGTTCGTATCGACATCCTTTGTAATATTTAGCTCAAATCATACTATATCACAGAGACTGAAAAATGTCTCACTATTGTTTATTTAACATTAGGTATCTTATGAAAAGAAGAGACTTTTGGCTGTTCATGAGGCTGGTCACATAGTGTTGGCTCATTTGTTTCCTCGATTTGACTGGCATGCATTTTCTCAGCTTCTTCCTGGTGGCAAGGTACGTTACAAAACTTCTTTATCAGTTATTATAAATTGTTGTTTGAACAGTTCAAACGCCGTGTAAGAGTGGATTGAATATACTCATTCTCCTGAATTTTACAGGAAACTGCTGTATCGGTTTTCTATCCACGCGAGGACATGGTAGACCAAGGTTATACAACATTTGGTTATATGAAGATGCAAATGGTGGTAGCTCATGGCGGACGATGTGCTGAACGTGTTATTTTTGGTGATGATGTTACTGATGGAGGCAAAGATGACTTGGAGAAGATAACAAAAGTAAGTTCACCCCAAATAGCAATAAAACATCTATGTGACTGCATATCTCTGCAAAGTGACGACAGTGTTCAAAGTAACTTTTAGTCTTACATTTTTTTTAGTATTGATCTAAAATTTATATTTCCAGATTGCCAGAGAAATGGTGATTAGTCCCCAAAATGCAAAACTAGGTCTCACTCAACTTGTTAAAAAGATTGGAATGGTGGATTTACCGGATAACCCAGACGGCGAGCTGATAAAATATCGGGTATTACCATGCATCATAGTGTAGTACTTTCTCATTATTAATCTCTTACATTCTCAGTAGTTGATAGTGTTTTGTTTTGCTTGATGATAATTATCAGTGGGATCATCCTCATGTGATGCCAGCAGATATGTCCGTTGAAGTATCCGAGCTATTCACTCGCGAGTTGACAAGGGTAATCTTTCGTTTGACTCAAACATACCAAATCTTATTTACATTATTATCCTATGTGGATCAAAGCGCTTTAAACATAAAAAAAAAGTAATGGGGATTTTAAATGTTGTTGACAGTATATCGAGGAGACAGAAGAACTTGCGATGAATGCTCTAAGAGAAAACAGACACATTCTTGATTTGATCACAGGAGATTTACTGGAAAAATCAAGGATTACTGGACTGGTACACTATCAAACTTGTCTGACAAAGTCGATATTATCTTCAAATCTTCCTTTCATTTTGTAGGAAGTTGAAGAGAAAATGAAGAGCCTTTCTCCTTTAATGTTTGATGATTTTGTGAAACCTTTCCAGATAAACGCAGACGACGAGGTAGCTTGTTATTTATCATCATCATCATCATCTTCATCATGTATACCAATCATCTCTCTACTTAAATTGTGAATACAAACTTCTCAGGAAGAATCTTTGCCTCCCAAGGATCGGGTGAGCTATCAGCCAGTCGATTTACGTCATGCGCCACTCCATAGAAGCTAAAGAAGCTTTGGGGAGGTAGCTTGTTATTTATCTAAACGCAACACAAAAGCTCAGAATCAAAATCAAAATTCAAAAATTCGAAAGCTTATGCTCATGTGAATTGAATTTGACTCGAATAAGAAAATCAAAATCTTATCGTAGCAACTGTGGAGTAAAGCTTATGAAGTAAAACTATGAAGATTTCGTCTCTTGTTTCGATTTCTCGATCAGTACACAGAGAAATATGAACAGATTAAAACGCAACAATCAAACAAAAACAAACCTTGAGTTTTTTGTTTTCTCCTCACTATCTCTCTCTCGCTTTTCTCCTAAACACTTCAAAAAATAAAAATCTTTTTTAAAATCGATATTAAAATAATAGACAAATATTTATCAAAAAGGAAGAAAAAAATAATACCCAAATTTGGTCAAAAATACTTTAAATTCGAAAAGTACCCTTAAAAGTATTAGTAATTACTCTTTTTATTGCATTCGCGTAAATCTCACCGTTGATTTTGAGATAGTGGCGTAATGGACGGTCAAGATATAATTGAAATGTATATATAATCTTAACAATAGATCCGAAAGTATGTGATTGGGTCACTAGTGTAACTTAAATGATACTAATATATAGTTTGCATTAAAAAGCAATCTCCAAAAATCATAGCGAATATTTCATAATCATTAATATATTATTTTAAGACGTTGACTTATAATTCGCCGAATATAGTAACTAAATTCATCAGAATCTATTTTCTCATTTTGTATTTACTTCATACTAAAATTTCGTTTCATTATTTGTACATTTTTAAAATAATATTTTTTTAAAACAAATTATGTAGTTGCAGAAAATAGTGTAGTAATTGTAAGTTTGTAACAAAATAAAAAGATTATTAAATGATAAATTAATTACATATATACAGTATTGATAGTTATCTTACAGGATTTTATGGTCAATGGGCGGAAATAATTGCCCCCACTATATGTAAATAAAAAACAAAAAATGTGGTCGGTTCAGCGTATTTTTAAAAATATTGCATACATTTTATTTTATGTAAAGTAATTTGGTCGGCGAACCCTCAGAGAATAATCTGACCCATAACAAAAAAAAAATACAAGGTTATACTTAATTATAGGTTCACATTCACTTCAAGACATAGCCAAGTTTATTGATATGTGAAATAAAAACAAGAAAAAGTTGATATTGATATGTCAAGTTCCACATCATAAATAAAGAAGAACATATATAGATAAAATCCAAAAAACATGAAATACATATTATAAGATAATTAAGAATCTACTTAGGGAACTTGAGAAGATTAGCATCATTACCAAGGTAATGAAAAGGGAACCTTTGATTATTAGGAGATGAAGAAGAACCATCGCCACCATTGTTGTTGTTGTTATTACCAAAACACTTTGCTTGTTGATGATTAATATTGGTCGTAGTCATGAGAAGTTTGTCTAGAAACGACCAATCTCCACCATAGTTGTTGTTGTTGTTGTTGTTGTTAGAAGTTAACCTCAATAGATTCTGTGAACATTCAATGTCCGTTGTGTTTATAGCTGCAGCAGAGGTAGGGCTAAATAGCTGAGGTAGATGCATTGATGAGCCATGGTTTAAAGTGTTTGCAAACTCATGTAATGGCATGTGTATCTCTCTTCCCATGTTATGATGGTCTAGAGGATGATGTGGCATCAAAGTAGAATGATTGTTTGTATTGGATTCAATCATGTGATGATGATCATTGTTGTTGGTGTTTATGTATTGATGATGTTCTTGTTCTTGATGGAATCCTCTTAAATGATTCTTCTTCTTGAATACTCTACATACAACCCATCCATCTTCCTACAAAATGTAACACTTACATAAATTATATTATATGATGATAGGGATATATATCCACAATATATTATGTAATGTTATTTTCATATAACTAGCTAGCTAGCTAGCTAGAGAGATTTTAATTAAGTATATGTTATATATATATATAGTACATACTTGGACTTCATTTTCGTTATCGTCTAGGCGATATTCATGCATGATCCATTCGGTTTTGTGGCCATGAGGAGCACGACCAGTGTAGAACACAAGTGTCTTGCGTAGTCCAATCTTTTTGGAGCTGTTTAGATGTATTGTTTTGTCTCTACCAGTAGCTTTCCAAAACCCGGCTGCAGTGGCCCGGTTCGTCCTGGTTCCGGTCGGGTACTTCTTGTCTTTGTGGCTAAAAAAGTACCATTCGTTTTGAGGACCCGACCCGATTCGACATTTTTCTACATAAATACAAAACAAACATTGTTATTCTAATACTTATAATATGATGTAAACACACATTAAAATTCAAATTTATTCAGTCATTTTATAAAATATATATATGGTTTAGGGGAATGGGTTTTTATCTGTCTGTAATATGAAAAACCATTGGCTTATTTTGAGGGTATAGTATATGATAAAATTATGCAAATGTTTTTAGTTATATACTAGAAGACATTATACTTTGTCTTATGTTGCTCATCTAAAATACACGAGTAAATAGACATTTTTGTCTCTTTCTTGATGTATATATTTACACAAGCATCATGGTTCCATAAAAAAGGGAAATAATTTATCATGAGTGAATTTATAAATAAATTAAAACTTATAAGACATTATGTAAGTTTACATACATGTTTCCATGGAGACACAGACGACAAAGTCCTAGACAATATTACCCAATCTATGTATTTGTCCTTTGACATCTAACTTGTATTTTTGTGACAACAATATATTAATTCCCCATACCTTTAACTACCTTATCTCTCTTGCTATATATATATAATTAGAAATATATGATGTTAAGTGATCAAAAATTAACAATATGTACACTAATTAAATATGTGGTTTAGGTGGGGGATACTTAAGAGAGTTAATTATAACTATAGAGTAAAAGAGTTAATTAAGTAGAAGAGAATGATTAATTAGTTTAATACCTTTAAGTTCCCAAGGTTCAAGCCTGTTGAGATCAACTTCTCTAATAACATCTAAATCAATTGGTTCATAAGAAACTTTCTTCTTGAGGTAATAATAAAGAAGCTCCTCCTCCGTTGGATGAAACCTGAAACCCGGTGGCACTGACAGCTGTCCTCCTCCTCCTCCTCCGGCCACCACCGTGGAAGACGATCCTATCTCCATATATACTTACTCTTCTTTATATATAAGCAAGTTAAATAAGTCGTTTTCTCCTTTGCCCTAATCATTTAATTTATATATAATCAAGAACATAAATCACATTAAATAAGGTAAACACAAATGAATGGGTGGTTGACTATGTAAGAGTCAAGAGATATTTACAAGGTATATTTTTTTTTGTTTTTAGATCTAAAATCAAAACCCTAGCTAGTTAAATTAATTACAACATGCATGCACATATTCATAAAAGAACAAAAGGATTTAATTTTCACTAAAAAGTTAGCCGGATCATTCTTACACATATATGTTAAAATAGGTAAACTTGATCATATCTAAAAAGAAACATGAAAGTTTTGATGAAAATCAAACGGCAAGTCTTCTTAAGCAAGAGATGTTTGATGAAAGACTTATTAGTCATGTTCTTGAATAATCAAAAATAGAATTAAGAAATGAAAATAAAGAGTTTCTTAAAAGTATAAAGTACACATATATATATATATATATATATGTACGAGAGTGTATGAGTGAGTTGTATATATATATATATATATATATGGTGATGTAGATTATGACAATAATGGAAGATATATGATGGAAGAAGAAAGAAACCGAACCTTGGAGGATGGAAAAGTATTGCTTATGTTAGAGGCAAGAGAGAAAGAAGATGATGAAGCAAGCAAAATATGAAGATATCTTAGCTTCAAGGTCACGATGTTTTTTTTTTTTTTTTTTTTTTTTTTTTTTTGGTTTAAATCAAGGTCACGATGTTTAATTAGCTAACTAGGGTTTCTATCTCTTTCTCTTTCTTCTTCTTTGAGCTATAAGGAGATGAGAGAGAGAGAGACTTACGTTTCTATGGATTAGTGCTATTGTATATTAGATTTAATAAACCCAAAGCTGGTCATAGAAATATATGAGACTTTTTAGCCAAATATATATATATATATATATATATATATATATGAGAGTTTTATATTTTATTGTGTTAAGCAATTTCCGTCGTAACATTTTTTTGGTTTTTATGTTTTAAAAATAATGTTTTAATATTCTTAAGCTTAAATAGACAACACCTCTAAAATATGCAATGTCTTAATTATATGTTGTATGATCACATAAGCTGGCAGAATTTTCATCATACATAATATATATTGCATAGTTTTGTAGTATTTTATGTGGCATAACACTTCTCTAATTTTACTTCTTTCGAAATTTAACATACTTCTAATATGCATGCATGATGTTAAAAAGAATAAAAATGGATTAGAAATTAATCAAATTCTTCGATTAACATGTGATTTTACTAAACATGAGTATAAGCACAATTATAGAAGAATGTGTATAAATAATATTTGTACATTATTGGCGTATATGTGGAGTGAATATGATTATGAGGAGTAACTTTAATCACAATGGATTACAGCTGTTGTTATTAAAACTTATTAACTTGCTTTAGAGACAAGTAGGAAACTATTAATTAGTAAATACGATCATATATATAATATAATGGTAAATTATTAAATAATGGTATAAGATATGGTTTATGTATCCCAAGAAGAAAACAAAACAAGAATTGAAGCTTCTATACCCTCAAATTTGCAGTCAAATGTTGGGAAGAAAAATGATGTATCGTACCTTGAACTATGCTCCCCTTTTCTTTTTTTTTTTTATTGCATAAATTTCAGTGCAACTTTATTAAAATTGTAATACTATAGTATTATAAGAGTTTATTCAACCAATCTTAACTAATCCTATTTATTTATACAAAAGAAAAAGTAGTTCCAATTTGTTCCCTACCAAATTACTTTGTTGACAAACTATGAGATAAAAATGAAAAAACTTAACTAAATGATTGTAATTAGTGATATATTTCTTATGTTTTGATCAAAATTGGAATAAAAACACATAATTATATTAGACACACATAAAAAGCTTATATTAATTGTTCTACAAACAGAAATTTATTCACGTTTTTGTTCCGACATATCCATCAAAGAATTTATTCACGTTTTTGTATATTAACGTACAAAGGTATGTGGATTTAAAATTATAAGCTTTTATGTATAAAATTAAGGGAAGAGCTTCCATATATATATGAGTGACGAATTCTACTACGTAATAAAGTCAAATTTATATATACTTTTAGAATATTTGACAAAAAAGAATAAGAAGAAGAGAAGCACGTGAGGGTCCAAACACCTAATCCACAATTCAAGGTTCCTTGTTTGACTTTACCTTTCCTCTTGAGATTCTCGCCAATAAATTATTATATATGCTCCTTTTTTCTTCTTTTTTTTCATACGAAATATTACAAATAATAATATGATTTATCTTATGATGGTAAACATTATTTTCCTAAATTTTATGCGACATACATGAAACATACAAAAACATTGGATTCTCACGGTAAATGATCGATGATCATCTCTTCCTAACAATTTATTTATGAAACTTATTACAAACTTTTTTGTTGTTGCCCAGTACATTAATTAATTAATTACATCGCATTGAGATGTGCCGTTGCCTTCACGAAGACGTTAATGTACTAAAACTGTTATTAATAAAGTGTTTTAATCATATACTAATTAGATGCCAAACATGTTCTGAACACATCTATTTATATATAATAATTAATCCCCATAATGGCTGTCTAAGTGTACGTATAAATTCAGAGTGCCATACGCTCCTATTAATAGATATACATGTTTGTGTTGTACAAATTTTCGAGTTTATATTATAGTTTTGATTTTGAATACTATAAATCAACCAGATTAAGATGCCAAATTGACATAAAAAGAAAGTCATACGTCGTCGTTTTATACTAAAGGGCAGACTTGATATTAAATGGGCCTTTTAAAAGTCGGCTTATTAATTATAGAAAGCCCAACGTCAACTTTTTTGAACAAAACGAAGCCGTTTCATACAACAAATTTTCCTCTTCGTTGATTTCACTCTAATCAAATTATTTTCCTTTTGATTCTTCAGCGTTTGCAAAGTCAGCACCACAAAATCGCGTTTCGATCATCAAAGGCGTAGAAGAAGAAACGCAGATTGATAAAACCATAAAGGTTTGATTTTTTCGTGAGGGTAAGCTTTTAGATTCTCTTTCTTCTTCACCATCTATGTAATTTATCTCCGATTATGAACATTGAGAGATCATGGGTATTGCATATTCTAGGCTAATTTAGCTGTTTCGTTTCTCAATCTATGTTGATTTTCCTCAATTTTATTACAAGGGTTTATGGTTATTCTAGGCTAATAAGATCCTTTGTTTGTTGTAAAATCTTTCCTTTTAGAAGCTAATTTTTTGCTCTGTTTTAAGTGTTTTTTTTTTATAATGAATATATACATTTTCAAGCCAAATATTGCAAGTATTTCTCTTAAATATGATCTCTTTGTAAGAAGATCAAATTTTGGTTTTAATTGTGTGGGTTTTTTCAGGTCAATGGCGTCTTCTTCGGATGCATGGATGAGAGAGTACAATGAAGCTTTAAAACTCTCTGAGGATATAAATGGGATGATGTCAGAAAGGAACTCTTCAGGTTTAACCGGCCCTGATGCTCAACGCCGTGCTTCTGCTATACGAAGAAAGATCACCATTTTAGGCACCCGATTAGACAGTCTACAAACCCTTCTTGTTAAGGTTCCTGGGAAAAAGCAACATGCGTAAGCCATCTTTTTTGAAAGCAACATGTTTAGTTTAGTTTCATGTTGGTGTGTCTTGTCTTGACCACCTATGTGATTGTGATTTAAGGTCTGAGAAAGAGATGAATCGTCGCAAGGATATGGTTGGGAATTTGAGGTCAAAGGCAAATCAGGTGGCTTCTTCTTTGAACATGTCAAACTTTGCAAACAGAGACAACTTGCTTGGATCAGAAACAAAGTCTGATGATGCGATGAATAGAATCTCTGGTATGGATAACCAAGGCATTGTTGGGTTTCAACGACTAGTCATGAGAGGTAAATCTATGTTATGCTAATGTCACATTATCCTATATAAGACCATAGTAATTACATTGGCTTCTGTATTAATTTTCTATTCGATGGAGCAGAACAAGATGAAGGGCTCGAGAAGTTGGAGGAAACCGTCATGAGTACCAAACACATAGCCCTTGCTGTCAATGAAGAGCTCACTCTGCAGACAAGGCTTATCGTATGTATCTGCTGTTTTTCCTCTTGAATTATCTTTTTGATTACAAATCTGATTTTCTTGCATGCAGGAGGACTTAGACTACCATGTGGATGTTACAGACACCCGTTTACGGGTAATTACATTCATTTAACAAGTTGATGATCTTCATTAATCGGACACGCTGGTCTGTTATGTCTAGGAGCCGCTCTGTATTTGCTTTCATGTGATGTGGCCTGATTGTTTTCTCGTTTTATGAATGATAACAGCGTGTGCAGAAGAGCCTTGCGGTGATGAACAAGAGTATGAAAAGTGGTTGTTCATGCATGTCCATGCTCTTGTCAGTGCTTGGAATCGTTGGCCTTGCTCTTGTGATTTGGCTGCTCATTAAGTACCTGTAATGCCCATATTATGTTAACTTATGAAAAGTTGACCTTGTTTGATTCAGCCACTTGTCTATGTGAATGGCTATTGTCTGTTTTCTCTTTATGTGCTCTGGTTTTCTCTCCTTCCTTTGAATATCGCTTCCTGCAAGAACCCTTTAAAAGAAGTATATATATACTATGTATTGGTAATCAACGCTGAACATTTGTCTCTATATAACTCTCCTACTTGATTGTGTAAGTGTTGAATCAAATGCAATTTCTCTTGAGGCATTTCTCAGAGGTTATACTTTGGTCTTTTCATTAGTAAAAATACAAAAGAGAAAGAATTCTACTATTTTACTATAACATGAAGCAATGCTGTGGTTTGCGAGTGTGTCTGGCTTTAATATACAATTTTACCATTTCAATAAGAAGAGAAGATAATCTATGTGATTTGTGGAGAAGACGGTGTTGTGGCTCGAAGGAGTTGTTGCAGGAACCGAGCTGCAAGACGTTGACCTACACCGCCTGCAACACGTCCTCCAAGTCTTCTTGCTTCTGGTTGTTGTAGCACCTGCATTTGACAAGCAAAAGACTTTAGCAAAGAAACCAAGTACATTATAGGTTAGTGACACAACATGAATACCTGTACTATTGGCTGCAAAATAGCTGGATCAAAGCTTTCTGAAGATTGAAGAAGGCTCCAGATTCTAGAGACCTGGTCCCGGAGCTCAAGCGTGCTTTCTAGTTCCGTGGCACTCATTGTAAGAGGGCCATTCCCGTTTCCGTTGAAGATAAGAGATCTCAAAAACTCAGGCATGGAGTTGTATGTATCAACAACAGTCCCCAGAGCAATCGATTCACTGACTCTTACAGCTTCTTTAATCACTAATAGTCGAAGTTCTTCGCCGTTTGGATCCAGTAGCAGCTTCAGAACAGGTTGTAGAGCATCTTTTGCTGAGAAATCTCTGTCTTTACTTCCCTGTTGTAGAAGGTTCTCAAGTCTATTCCACCTAAGCTTTCCATCTTTGAACAGAAGCTCAATAAGGGCATCTCTTAAATACGGGTTTGGATCAGTGAGAAGCCTTTTGGCAAAATATGGGTATGAAGCAGCTAACACTTTGAAATTAGGATCTGCGTAAAGTGCCAAACCTTCAAGCACAGTAAGCGACCTCAGGATCAAAGCATAGTAGGCTGGGACATTAAAAGGATACTGATAGAAGACAGCACCTAGACCATCAACCAAAGTTTTGAAATTGAGCTCGCTCACAGTATAGTTTAGTGCATCATCAAAGAAGTCTCTGAGAGCTGGTATGATGGGAGTAACATCTACATCAGGCGATAAAAACTTCAAAGCATAGTAATCTTGGGCCATGGCTTCATAATCCCGGTTGACCAAATGAACAACATGACCTATGATAGCAAATCTAGCTTCCTCTGGTGTCTCACTCATCATGCCAAAGTCTAAAAAGGCGAGTTTCCCATCAGGTGTTGCCAAGAGATTACCGGGATGAGGGTCAGCATGAAAAAATCCGTACTCTAAGAGCTGCCTCAAGCTGCACTGGATCCCTGTATTTACAAGATCAAGAACCTTCAAACCCTGACTCTCAATCGCAACTTGCTCGTTCAATTTAGTTCCCTCGACCCATTCCATTGTTAGCACCTTGCGGCTCGTGTAATCCCAGAATATATCAGGTACAAGAACATCAGCTTTATCAGCATACAGTTTCTTAAACCTCCTAGCATTTTGGGCCTCCTGAACATAGTTTAGCTCCTGATAAACTCTGCAGGCAAACTCATCGATAAGGGCAAGGACATCGGTAGTTATGAAGTCTGCATACTTGTTTATGAGTTTCCCAACTCCTCTAATAAGATAAAAGTCAAGACCAATGGCTTCTTCGATCCCAGGGCGTTGAACTTTGACAGCAACAACCTGACCCGAAAACCTCAAATGGGCTTTGTAAACCTGGCCAAGACTAGCTGCTGCGATCGGCTCAGGGGAAACAGACGAGAAAATGGTTTCTAGAGACAAATCCAACTCTCTCTCAATACAAGCAAAGGCCTCTGCATCAGGGAAAGTCGGCAAAGCATCCTACTTAGCCACTCAAAAACACACATAAAAACAAAGTTAGAGATGTTTCTACTATAATGTAGAAAGCAAAGGAAAGAGAGATGAACCTGAAGCTCTGCAAGTTCTTCAAGGTAATCAGGAGGACACAAGTCAGGTCGTGTGGATAAGCCTTGACCCAATTTAACAAAAGTAGGTCCTAAGCGAGTGAAAATGCGCCTGAGCTCACAAGCTCTCTTCTTCATGTTCTTATCAAGCTTCCCTTGCTTCTGATCAATCCCTAGTTTAAGCGCAAAACCACCCAAAGCTGACAATATCTCAACACTTCTCCGCAAAGCCTAAAAAAAGGTTTTGAAAATTCGGAATTTTTATAAAATTTTCAAAATCAAAGTTGTGAAATTTGATTGAAGAAGCTAAACCTTGAAAGGCTGAGAGCCGTGTTTCCTAGCGATAAGCTCCGGCGAGTAAATAGAGGCATCAACGGCACGGCCTAAAGCTCGAGCCTCCGCTTGAAGATCATCGGCGAGATCGGCTCGTTTGTATTGAACAGCCGTCGGCGTAATCGCTTTAGACGGTGGTGAAGGACTCTCCGTAGCTCCATCCTCTCTAGGCCTAGCCTGAACCAGAGCAGCACGGGCTGATTTTCTCCGATTCGCAAAGAGAAACTTTGATTTCACACCATTTCTTCTTAGTAACGAATCAACACCGGCTAGAGTTAAACCCAGAGACTGACCACCAATCACTAGACTCATTGTGTAACTCTGCGAAAAGCAGAGAGAGAGAGAGAGAGAGAGAGCGAGAAGAAGAAGAAGAAAGAAGAAAGAAGAAAGAAGAAGGAGAGATAGAAGATATATTTGGGTTTGGTTCAACAAAATAAATACAGAGGAAAAAAAACAAGGACCACACTTTTGGCGTGCCGTGACGTTCTCTGTTTTATAACAACAACAACACCAACAATAAAACTCAAAATTTGTTATTATAAACCAACTTTTAAAAGCCCATATATATATCTATAGAAACAATCTTCGTGGCATGAGCCATGACCATCAAAGTTTTCTTTTCTGTGAATTGTAAAAACTAGTCAAACAATATCAACTACTTACTTAAGGTTCAGACCAAGAACACAGTTTACTACATTTACACCCAACAGTTGTCTGTTTCCTTCACTTATATATTAATGCATGTGAAATGTGAACAAACATTTAGTCTCAGAAATTTAGGCCCCTGTTATAAAAATTGCTTCTTCTAGTAAAAGGGATTTGTTCTTCTGCAATAGACAAATAAAAGCAAACCAATTTTTATGACCAGTCTTTAAGTTTCATGTGTATAACAGTGGATAGTCTTGATTTATAAGATTAATATGTTGTTACCATGGTGTTGTTCAGTGTTGCCCTCATCATCATCATCGTAATCTCCGTTATTACTTGTGAAGAATGGTGTTAGGTAGTTCCTGTCTAGTTCTGTAAACGACGCAGCACTGCATAATAATACAACAAAAATGTGACTTTAGTGGTTTTTAATAGACACAGACATGATTCTATCAGTAATTTTACGTCTTATGGAACTCTCTTAGTTTTGTCCTGAATCCACTTCCTGATGGTGAATCTTCATCATCATAGCTTGTCATATAACGATCGTTCACCACCTCAAAGCCCTGCCAAAACAAAGCATATTTATTAACCATTGTCTTTTTCTGCATCAATAGACAAAAGACTAACAAATGCGTTTAGTAGAAAATTAAGAGGTCTTTTAGGACATGAAAGCAACTTACATCACCAAGGGATGTATCATGGCTATCACCTACAACCTCTAGGGCTTCAAGCATTGTGCCAGTGGACCCTCCAATTAGTAACACCTGAAATTACTCCCAGTAAAATAACTAATTTGGCTCAGATATCAGCAAAAGACCCCAAAGGATGGCTTACCGTCAAAACAACAATGGCTGTCGTTGCTGTGAAGATAGTTTGACCATGTCCTTCTGGGAGATCGTGAACAGATTGCAGAGCAAGAGCAAAAGCCATAGCGCCTCTAAGTCCTATGAACCCACATGTCTTGTTACTTCTTACTGCGGAATTGAAACAACAGCTACTACATATAGAAACAAAGACAAGTATCTTACCACTGTACCAAAGTGCTTTTTGATGCGTCATTGGTATTTTCCTATGTGCAGGTCGTGCCAGGTTGACCAAATATCCACAACCAAACACATTAGCTGCCCTGAGTAAGACAGAGATGCCAAAGAGTAACACTATCAGACACGAAACAACAACAAAACTGCAAACATGATATGGAAAGATCTGGAAGTGAAGCGAAAAAGTGTACCTCGCAATTATGATAAACAGCTGGGATCCATCACGAACGATAAAAAGAAAGTTAAGGGAAAACAGCAGGTTATGCAAACTAAAGAAAAAATTAAGCTCCAAACCAGTAAAACTTGCGTAAGAGGATACAATAGAAAAACAGATAAATCCCACATGTGACCAGCTATGTTTTTCCATGGCAATATCAAAGCCCATGTAGATGAACCTGCACATTCGATTATTTGAAATCACAAGGTCAGGACATTGACAGAAATCAACCACCCGTATGCATGTGAGTATTAGAATAAAATGCATACACAAATGTCTCTGCCAGGGAAGATATTAGATGAAAAAATGAGGACACAAATCGCTGAGAATTTGCAGACAAGTTTGAGTAGGTATAATGCTTCATGACCTGAAGGACACAAGCAGTTTCCATTTAAACTACTTTAATTTTGGCTGAGGATCTTATCACACAAAATCCATATTAACAGAATGACAACTCACAATCCCAGTAAATAGAATCGATACGATGCCAGATAGGCTGAGACCTTCAGCAAGCATGTATCTAGCACAAGGAAACCAAAGTTAGCAAACTGCACAGCTTCTACGAACATAAACTAGAAAATACATAAAGCTTATTATATAAGATTAAAGCTTATATAGGATTAAAGCTACTTACGAGAAATATGGAAAAAGCACAAAGAGGCAGCACTCCAAATTCTGCAGACTGACAGAAGTGAAAATATCAGAATACAAAATTTTATTGATTACCACTAGAATCTATAACCGGATATTAAGAAAGTTTCAGACTCAGGACTACTGTCACTCACTTGTCAACATCCAGCCCTGCATACTTGAATAGGTGCTTTCCGTTAAGGCTAACAACTCGTTTATGAGTACGAAATGGAATACAAATATTTCATAAGAAACTTAAACCAAAAAAGGATATTAGAGCAGAAGTAAATCCAACTCCAACACCTGCAGAATCCCATATTTGTTTCTTTTATAAGTTATAACACAAAGCACACATCTAGGAATATATATTGACATATGAAAATGTTGAGTATCTGAAATGCTTGAAGATAAAATTTAGGTTGAGTTTCATATGTTATTTTCTAAGGTTGCTGGAACTTGTTCATAAAGAGTTTAGCAGCATTCTCAAAATCAGGTGCTACCATGACGGTTCAAATCAAAAGAGCCAAACCATGAATGAAGTATAGAAACAGAAATAAAGGAAGGCAGATGATAAAAGCAAACCTGCAGACATTGAACCGACAAAGGTTTCGAGAAACCTGACTATCACCATAAAGAAATTCTGTCCAGAAGAGTTACTTCTCACCAATGACATTGTCCTGCATCCCAGTTTAAAGCCTTGTTAAACTATCTTACCATTTGGCTATCGTCTTTCACAGCATACTTTTGAATTAGCAAAAATACCTGTACAGAGATATGGCCATCTGCCAAAAGCAACATAACAAAGAGGAAAACTTTATAAGTTCTGTGATATTTTTCATCCCAATATAAGTAATCGGAAATCACTACTTTAGAAACTACTAACAGCATCATTCAAAACTGATTCTCCAAACACCAGGGCATACAAATTGACATCCGAGCCAAGTTCCTGGAAAGCAATACAATAGAAGTGGTGAAATCTACTGTTTATAAAATTAAGAATTTCCCAGGAAATCTGTAAAAGGAAGTACCTGAAATATAGATAAAACCGTGACAGGATCAGTGGCTGAGATAAGAGAGCCAAACATGAGACACTCCACAAATGGAAGTTTGTACATGAGAAACATCACACCGCCAAGGTACCTTCAACAGGAAAAAAGAACTTGTGAATAACAAAAAAATAAAGAAATTTTCCTTCAAAAAACACAGAAACCACTCACAGGACATAGATACATACACTAGCACGCCAGTAACAATGGAAGCTACAAACGTTCCAAGTACAGAGAAAGTGACAATGGCTCCAAAGTTTGAAAAGAAAGGTTTCTGCACAAAACCCCAAAGACAACATAAGCATCATCAAGAATTCAAAAAGCAAGGATGCTACCAATAAAGATATAAGGGCTCATCAGTCTCTGAACTTACGGGTTGTAAACTGAATCCTGACTGGGTGCAAAACAAATATGTTAAAGAAAACAACATAAATTTGTTGCCTTAAATTGAGAATCATGAAAATACTATATAACATAAAAAGACAAGAACACAAGCAGATGAAAAACTTCTATTTAAAGGATATAATATGATAGGCGGCAACAGAAACAGAAAGAAGAACTCATCGTGGAAATTAAACCATGTCCTGTACAACAAAAAAATGATTAGCATCATACATATAATACACATATTTTGAGAAAGGACAAGAAAAATAGCAATTAAAATATAAGAAAATACTAAAATAAATTATCATAAGAGCTTCAACGAACCTTATACTAGTCTCAGTGTTCGATATATTCGCTAAACCACCAACGATTAACCCTAATTTGCACAAATTTCACCAAAAAAAAAAATCAGAGAAAATCGAAGGGGGAAGATCGAAATGTAGAAGACGGAGAGAAATCAAACCGATGAGAAGAGAAGCACTAGCTTCAGGTAGATAATAGAATTTATGACGGCGAAGGACATGGCCGAGTACGAAAGAGAGGACAAGCATCATGATCTGAAGCAAAATCCCGACTCCGGCGGCTTGCTGCTGCTTCTCTTGACCTTGTGGGTCGTGAATCGCCGGCGGCTCCGACATTACGAAAGAATCTAGGGTTTCTATCAATCTTTACTTTGCTCTGATTCTTCTTCTTCTTCGTATGTGTGTGTTTGATTTCACAGATTTAACTCGTGACTTCTTCTTCTTCCTTTGTGAAGAAGTCTTTTGCTTTTTATAACGAATCTGCGTCCCCACTGATTTCTGAAGTAGATTTTTGTTTTGGGCTTTTATGAGCCTATTTTAAACCCTACTCAAATTATTTGACCCAACTTCTCAATATATTACAAAAAAAAAAAGTGATTTATTTCCACAAGAAATTAGGAAGAATTACATGAATAAATTCATTTCTAAATCAAATAAACTTGATTCCTGCTCCAATTTAATTATATGTGTTTTATACTTATATATACCTATGTTTTGTTCTTTATTTTTATTTTTATGAAGTCCATGTTTCTTGTTAAGAGTTTTTGATCCGAAAACTTTTGTGCCATGATTGACTTTTTTTCCTTTGCATGAGTTTTTACTTACCACATTTGATTCGACCTCGTGCGTACAATAAGACACATAAAGTTATATGGTTTGCAAAAAAATATCATATATTAGCTTGATTGGTTAGGTTGTAGCTTTTTTTTTGTATGTTGTAGATTTTTTGGTTATAGATTTTTTTGCTTTGACTTTTGGAAAAATGAAAACTTGTTTTTTTCATTAGAAAACTTGGGTTCACCCTTTCCTTCACCTTATTTTTTTAAACCAATCAAATAACACATCTTAATATTAAAATTTAAACACTTTCTTTATAATTAAATTAATTAAAAAAATATATCTTATTACGTTAACGGCGTCAAAACAAAAAATCTTCTAAAACAAACTGTAACAAAAGACGAAAGCAAAGTAAAATATATTTAACATGTCTTCATGACTATTTTATGGATATCATATGGTAGCTAGATCACATGCATGAATGTTATTTTAGAAGAAAATATTAAGAAACAAGAAATTCGATTATAATTTTGCAACAAAGTGATTCCACAAAACAAAAAAATTCAAACTTTAACACTTGGTATTACAAAAGGTAACAAAACTTCAAGATGAACCACCATAACTTTTGTTAAACTCCTACAAAATGCAAGACTTAAATTATTTTGAAAAACAACTGATAACTCAAATATAAATCGAAAGAATGAAGCATTTACCTGGAATACTTGTGAGAGAAATGACTCATTATATGAGGTCCTACTTGTGGTAGTTACAGATAATTGTGTATCAAGAGAAATAGTTGAATCCTGAAATATAAGATTTCAAATTATGTGAAGAAATAACTAAAAATTCAAATATAAATAGTAAAAATAAAGAATTTACCTGGAGCACTTGTGAGTTAAATGACTCATTATATGAGGTCAGACTGGTGGTAGCAACAAATAATTGGGTATCAGAAACAAGAGTTGAATCCTCAAATGATAATTTTTTCTTTGATGTAGCATAACTTGATATTTTTGATGGAAGACGACTTTTCTTTTCAAGAACACTCAAATATCGACCATGGAGTCCGATTTTTTTGTTCTTTGATCGTCCAAGAGAAGCTTTTCTTTTTATTCCACGTGCACTAGGAACTTCTTCGTCTTCTTCTTCCGTAAGTTCTGTTGTGAACTGGTGAGGCCCATGTCCAACTCCTAATTAATATGATATTGTCCGCTTTGGGCTCATGTCTCGAACCCTATACCATGTTGAGAACTGGTGAGACTCATGTCCAACTCCTAATTAATATGATATTGTCCGCTTTGGGCTTATGTCTCAAACCCTCACGGTTTTTCTTATTGAGCTCTTTCCCAAAAGGCCTCATATTAATTGGGGTTGAACTCTCTTTATATATTAGACATTACTCGTCTAATATTTCGATGTGGACTTAGTTTGTTATCCCAACAAGTTCAACCTCTGAATTTTGGAGCATCCATGCATTCGATTTCACAAGTTCTTTTTTCTTTTCCTCCAATTTGTTAAGCAATTGAAAGGAATCTTCAGTTGCACACAACGTCAATTCTATATGATCAGCAGCAACATACGCAATCTCACGGAAAGTACGACATATATGGCTATATCGCTTTCCAATCGATTGCTTCGCTGTTTCACTTGGAGTCTCTGAATGATAAGAAGATATGTTTCTTGCTTTTGCCTCTTTGCTCCATCGGTTAAGAATGTAGGTAGATGGGATTCTTCTAACATTCTTCTTGTCCAATACTTTTAATGCATGACGACATAAGATCCCAGCAAAAGAAAACTTCATACAACCACAATTTATCTTTTCATTTGTAACATCATAATTGACCAAATGCTCTTGTGCTACACCACGAGAAGATACTTTGTATTCATAAACCATCTGAGACTTACTGACTTTTTTGGCAACGTAATCACCGATAACCATGTATTGCTTTTGGAACAAGGTAAAAACTTCTGGTGTATACACTTCTTTTGCATGCTGCAACATCTCTACGGTAGCACATAATACTGGCGAGGTATGCATCATATTGAAGTCAGCAATTAATTCTTTATATCGCCGATCATCCAACACTCTCTCATAGTGTTCAAAGAAACACATCAAGTTATAACCGCGCTTCAAATATTTTTTCAAAATATTGTTCATACTTTCACTACGTTGTGTGCTTACCATATCTGCTGTAAATGTATGACGTCCATATACCATTGCCCATTTTTCTCTCAGCTCAAACAAATTCTTCAACCATCTATTCTCTGTCATATTATGCTTACAAAGCATATCTCTCCATGCTAATAACCAATCTTCTTTTTCTTCATGGTCATATACACACTTACTAAAATCCATGGCAAACTGTTCTGCTCCATGAAATATATGACTCAAATTCTTTGCAGCATTTTGGTAAATATGCCAAACACATAACCTATGTTTTGTTTCAGAGAATACCTGCATTATTGCATTCGTCATTGCTCTATAAGAATTGTTTTTGGTTGTTTTCTAGACATTGCTCCAAGAAAAGTCTCGAAAAGCCATTTAAATGACTCAACGGTTTCATCATATAAGAGAGCAGCACCAAACACAACAGTCTGCTTGTGATGATTGACCCCGACAAATGGAGCAAAGGGTCTATCATATTCATTGGTCTTATAAGTTGTGTCAAAGCAAACAACATCTCCAAAAAGATTGTAATCACTTATAGACCGATCATCTGCCCAGAAGATATTAGTGATCATATCATCCTCATCAAGTTGCATTGAATAAAAAAAAGATGAACTATCTTCTTTCTTTCTTTGTAAGTATTCCAAAACTGCTCCAGCATCTCCCTTTTCCATTTTCGCCATTCGCTTTCGGTATATGTAATTTCGATAGTCTTTTTCCGTAAAACCTAGATTTGCTCGTCCCCCAACTTCTCTACTCATCATTTCAACAGTTGATTTTGCTGAAATTGCTGACATTACGGCATCATCAGCATGTTGTTTTTGAGAGTCAGAAATTGCCCGATTGACCTTTAACAAATGCTTCATAGGTGTCCTCACTAAATCATGATTATGATTCGCCTCAAAAGATACAATCTTATATCTTCCGGTGTCTTGAAGATAGCAACTCATATGAGCATTACAACCACACCGTGTGATAGGCTGTGAATAAGATGTTTTGATCTTAGGTTCCTTCCTATACCCATGATTTGAGCAAACATAGAGAAGCCTCACGACGTTCTCTTTTCTTTTCGTTCTCCGTTGTTTTCTTACGTTGAAACCATGAATGCCTCCATACTTTTTATAAGCTATATAGGCAGTCTCATCAGAACTAAACTCCATTCCAATACATAGTTCATCTTTCTTCTCAATTTCTTTGTTTGCCGTTAACGTAATAAGATATACCTAATAAATATATTTTATTTTTTTTTAATTAATTTAATTATAAATAAAGTGTTTAAATTTTAATATTAAGATGTGTTATTTGATTCGTTTAAAAAAACAAGGTGAAGGAAAGGGTTCACCTAGGGGTGAACCCAAGTTTTGTTCAGAAAAAATGGTTATGCATAGCCAAAATAAATTAAAAAAGAAATAAAGTGTCTCTGAAAATTATATTAAAGACAAAACATGATTGATTTCTTTATAAGGTTGTAGAAAAATTAATGATTTTACAAAGTTTTTAAAACATCTACCAATCAAACATACAATTATAAAAAACATTTAGATCATAATTACAAAAAAAAGTAAGAAAAAATAAATATATTGTTTGTATTACATTAAACATTATAGACAACATACAATAATAAAAAAAAACTCATATTACATTACTATATTTTGCTATATATATGATTAATAGCATAAAAAAACCTATAGTAAATCAATTCATAAGATATCAAACAAGTACAGATAAAATAGAAGTAAAGTAGTTATTAAGAAAACTAAAAAAAAAAAAAACTCTTTTATAATTTCTTCCAAGGAAGTACCCACCCCAACGGTTTATTAGCGTCTCTTCGAGTATAAATACCATCTTTTCTTGCAGCCCATTCACGATATTGCTTACATCGTTCTCTATAGGCTGCTCGATATGTTTCAAGTCCATCAAAATAGAACTCTTTTACAGGACCATAACGTAGATTACATACATATTTTGACCTTGCCCTTCTTGTACTAATATCGCCAAACTCGATTGTAAAGTTTTCACCGTTCTTCAGACTTTGGATTAAACTATCATATTTAGTAAAACCAGAAAAACACTGATATTGAAGAGGAATATTAGGACCAAGTTCGTTTTTAATTATCATTTTACTTAGTTTGCATCCTTCATTCAAACCGAAATACATACATGTAACTAACATTAAAGTTATGAAATTATTCATTTTTGTTTTTTGTTGTTGGAATGGTAAGATATTAGCATGTACTAGTATTTATAAGAAAAAAAAATATATATGGATGACTTTTTTTACCTTTACTTATTAAATAGTCTATTTATGGTGTTAGCTAAATTTAAAAATCAAACTTTAGTAAAATTTGTGTTTGAGAGAGAGTTTACTCAATTTAGTGTGGAGAATAACATGGATCGCCTATCAAACATATCCAAATTAATTGGTTTCCGAAAATGTATTATTTTAACAATATATATTACTAGCTAACGAGAAATGTGGATTCTACTGTCCACAATTAATTGTATGCATGCATTAGTAAACTCCATGAATAAAATTTAAATTTAATTGTGTAAATAATTGAAGTACTATAGTTTTAAAAAAATTTGTCTTATAGTTTTGGCTGTGATAAATATATCGAAAATATCTATTACAACTTAATATTTATCCCTCTCTCACACTTATAGTATCTCTGCCTCATCTACTACACAAACCATACATGATACACAAACCCCACACATAGAAGAAGAAGAAGAAGAAGAAGAAGATCACATGCAAACGAAGAAATGTAAGATTCAAGAGAAGCAAAACAATAAGTAGAGAGATCATCAAATCCCACAATTTGTGGATGATGGCTTCTTAGGGGAGAGTAGGGCCAAAACTTTGTTATAAATAAGAGTGTGAAATATATTAGGACCTTTTCAAATAATCAGTCTTGAAAGTCACCAGAGTTCTCCAATAGATAGTTTGCTGCTAATTCTTCGTTACGGTCACATGCGAGGAAAGCTTCTATTACTAAGGCTCTATCAAATCCCATTGCCTCGAGCTGTTATTACAAAGAGAGAGAGAGAGAGGGGTCAGAGATAAATCTCTAGTTTTAAAAGGAGTTTCAGACAAAAGTGTGTTATTATTTATTACTTTACCCGTTGAATTGCTTCTTGCTCTGCTGGGGTGACGTTAACTGCATGTGGCATTTCTTCTTGCTCGAGAATGTCTGCATCCCTGTTTTAGTGATTTTGTTCATCAGCTGCTTAGTTTAAAGAAATGTCGAATAAGAAAAAATGCTATATGGGGGGGAGGAGGACTCTCACCCGTCAGATCCATCATAGGGCTCGTTAACCAACTGAAGAAACTCTGCTTGGTTCTCTTGGATTAGCCTCAGAAGTTGAGGGTTTTGCTTCCCAAGTTCCTGAAGCATTGGCTGGTCACAGAAGCAGCACAGTTTTTAACTTAACACAAACGTATGTTCAGAACAAATGATATAGTCTCACAAATTACAGAGACAAGAATAGCGAAAGCTGGTCCATGTCTTACTTACTTGGAGAATCTGAGGGTTGGAATGAACCATGGTGCGTAATTGTTGGAACTAATTCAATAGCAACACAAAAAAAGGATAAGTATATATATGGATGAATTCACAAAAATTAAAGCAAACTAGACAAATCATGTCGTCATATGGAGGAAATTATAAGTTATGTCATCTGCGTCCGCTACTACTACAATAGCATATAATCAGTCTCTGTATAAGTTGATGATCTAAATGCTATTTTCATAATCAATATTATTCACTCCATGACATGAATGATGAAGAGAGATCCAAATGGTTAAAAGAAAACAACTACGCAGTTTAGGATAGATAGCAACCTGAACATTGTTTCTAAGAAATTCAAGCGTCCCAAGATCACCAGCACCAGGAGCAGCCACTGTTTCCTGGATTGAGAAGATAAACTCAATATACCAATCAAATTCTGTTGATACACAAATGAAATACTAAATACCTGAGGGAATAAATCCAAAGGAGACGAGTTAGGTCCTCCGGATGCAGGTGCTGCGCCAGATCCTGCCATAGTCACCCCTGGTACAGGCACAGTTTCAGGGATTCCCTAAAACATCAAAAAAATGTCACTAATTTCATCCTTTAACCCTTTTGAAGAAAATAATGTTACAGAGAGTGGCTATACAGAGTACAGATAATCCACTGCTCTCTCGGGATTGTTATAAGCAGCACGTAGTGCACGAGTAACTGTTTCTTTGTCCCAGCTTCCGCCTCCCATGTCCATTATATGTTGGACCATTTGCTCAAGACTACTGCCACTAACCAATGTTGAAGCAGCTTCTCCATAGGTGTCAGTCTGTGCCCTGCCACACATACCCATTAAAAAATGGAGATTATGGTTTATATCCACAAAACCAGAACAAATAAGCTACTCAGAAGGAAAACGACAACATGGACAGGGAAAAGAGAGAAAAAAGCTCATTATTCAATAATAAAACTTACGCAGGTTGTTGCTGAGCAGGCGCAACTGTAGTAGATGGAGCTGCAGTCTACACATATATACGAGCTTGTATTGAAAAATCGCATGTTTCCCCAATAAAACATAACCAACAATAAAAGTTACCTGAGTTGAACATGTAGTGGAGGTAGTAGCTGAAGCAGGCTGTGAAATAAAAGAAGGATTTTTATCACTGAGAATGAGCAGACTACTAAACCGGTGTTGTACGTAACTATAACAAATAGAAAACACAACTACCTGAGCCGACGATTGAGCAGCAGAACCTGAAGTTTTGGTCTACAGTTGATCAAATAACCAAAGGAAAGGCAAAATACAAAGTCAGTGACTCAGTGAAATAACGAAATATATTCCAAAAGGACACTAATTAATCAGCTTAAGAGAGATTCAAGCAAGAATCAAACTACATAACTAGTCAGTGAAACTATAAAGTATGCAACAATTAAAAAGAAAAACAAGGCTTGAGTGTATATAAAAAAAAACTATATATATATATATATATAAAGATTAAATATACTTTGCTAAGCATGACGACGAGGAAGCCTTGCTCGTTAACATTGTTATCCAACAAAGTAGTTTCATCTTTCAAAACTTTGCCATTGTGAATCAACAATTGTGAACCACATGGATAATTGTCTTTGCCTTGCGTTTCCTCTATTTTCTTCTTCACCGCCATTATCTCCATAATAACACACACAGACAAGAAACCCAGATTCAATTTCAAATTCATCGCAATAGTTACTTATAAGTTGGAGTAAAAGACAGAGAACAAACCGTATCTGAAGGTAGAACCCTGATTTCGAAATGACTACCCTTGAGTGTCTTAACAGTGAGCTTCATCCTTCAGGATAATGGTGGAATCGACGACGGCGCCGGCTAGGTTTAATCGCCGGGACAAATCGACGGCGGAGAACAGCCCTGAGAAAGCACTATTATTTTAAATGAGATCCAGAGCTAAAAACGTTTAGTATAATTAAATAAAAAGAAGCGAGAGTGAGTTTATAGTAATCCAAAAAAAAAAAGGCCGGCGCTAATAAAACGGTGCGTTTCGTATTCTCCACGTGCAATCCACGTGACACATGACCTGATTAAAAATAAACTCTCAATATTATTAATTTTGTGTCGGTATTTATTTAGCAATCATTCTTTTTCTTTTCTTTTTTTAGTTTTACTAGGGGAGGACCCGCGCGTAGCGCGGGTGTAATTATCATTTTGTTTTTCAATACAATTTTCGAGAAAAGTCTACGTCCGCATAATATATTGTACTTATAACACATTATAAGGCACACCTGGAAAAAAATTCAATTGTACTTGGAATTTTAAAATATTAAGTTATACTCCTTATGTTCATTATTAAATGTTATTTTAGAATATTTGTTTGTTTCTCTTTAAATGTGCTTTTAGGTTTTTACAACAGATTTTCTATATTATACATTTCATTAAAAAGAATAAAAATAATATAAATTAATGTCATTAAAGTCATTTTGACAACTTTTCTTAATTTTTCTGAAAATCTTTAAAACACAATTTAATGTGGAACAAAAGGAGTATTGTTATAATTTTATTGAGTATTTATATTAATTGTAAATTAAAATTATTTTAAATTAATTTTTTTCACTTTGTTAAATTAATATTTGAAAAGTTTTGTTTGCTAAAGAAATTTGTAAATAAAATATAAGTACTTACATGGGTTTGAGAAATTTATGATGTTAATCTAATTGAACTTAGATAAAGTTTTAGCAAGTAATATAATTTATGTCATTTTAAAAATTCATTTTCTACTTCAGTTTAAAAATTTAGCAATCTTTCTTTTCTTCTTATAGCAAATATATGATATTTTAGCTTTTGAGATATTTTTAGTATTTGAAATGCGCTTTACATTAAAAATGAATCGAAAAACTCTTATTAAACTTGTTAAGCTGTTAAAGTATGTTACACATAACCTAACGATTTTCCATTCTGAATGTCTTATCTAACTCGTTTTGATTCGTTTGCCAAATAAAAATTATAGTTGTGCTTCGTATGTATAAAATGTTAACTTTGAACTGCAAACACTTTAAGAAAGATGTTGTTAAGTGGAGGTCCAATTATTCCGTGGCTATGTCGTGGCTATATCTGTTTTTTCTTGTAGTGAGAATGTATGTGCGTTGCGAATGAATTTCTTTTTTCCTTAATATAGAAAATATATTTCTATATAATTTTTAAACTTTCAAATGTTTTTTATGGATTTGTAAAGTGCTAAATAAACTTATTTTCTATTATTTTTTGTGAAAAATCAATTCTTCACATATTTATTTTTGTTTTACTAAACTTATTTTATATTTTTCTGTGAAAAATCAATTCTTCACATATATAATGTTCTTAATGTTTAAACGATGATTTAGTATTTTGTTTTACTTTTTTGCTATTCGGTTAAGATGATAAAGTGACAAAACCTGAAGTTAAAGTGAGGTTGCGGTTAACAAAGAATTTTTTGAAAAGGTAGTTCATCTTCATTACTTATTCTTTGTTTATACTATTATGACTTCATTTCATTTTTACATATTTCTATATGAGTAGTCATTGATCAATAGCTCAATTCTCTTGATGGTTTATATAATTTTTTACATCCTTATTTTCTCTAATTTCTTTAAGATGTAGTTGTTTTTGTTTATTGTAATATGATAAGTTGACTCCTATCATGAATGAGAATATTATTATTATTATTATTTTATTATTGTTTTTTAATTGAATATTGAGTTAGCTTCCCAAGCTAGTTGAAAATACCCCAATGTTAAACATATTCTTTCTCCAAACTTTGTGAGTTGATCAAACTAATCATATTTGCAGATGATTTTCTTGAAAGGTACATTTATTCATAATTATTTAATTTAAAATGTTTATTGTTTGTGTATAGTATAAAAATATATTATTAATAGTTAAGGATCAAGTCTACAGGTTAAGTAGGAGTGCAATTGACACTCTTTAAGTAATAAGAGTATATGTTCAAGAATAAGTACAAGAAAAATGAAATAGTATATTTGGTTAAGTTCTCTATTACCCGAGTTCGAATCCTGTCTGTGACAATTTGAATTCTTAATTTTTTATTTGAATCCACCAGTCGAAAAGTGCCACATGTCACTCACGGGGAGAAAGTTTTTCTACTTTTATAGTATAGATTTCTTAAAATTCATACTTATATATCTTCGGTGTAATCTTAACGAACTGTGTTATTTTGTTTTTGACAAACCGCGTTTATCGGCGAATCGTGTCTTGCTTTAGCCTTGACTCGTCGGAGGAGAGATCTATACTTTTCCGACCGCCGACCAAAGTGAAACCGTCTGCTATCAGGAGCTGTAAGTTAAACTTCTGTCGGTATCCTCAATTGTCGACGGAGCTGTAATATCAGTTGTTTCTTCTTCATCTTCTTCTCAAGATCTCGAATCGTGTCTTTGTTTTTAGCTCTTACTCTCTCCTTCGCCGGTTCGTTATCTCTTTCCCTGATTCGATCTGTTTCCTTGATTTTATTGGCTTTATGTTCTGTGTTTTTTTTATTTTTGGTGATATATGAATGGTTCAGATTCACTGAGCGTATCGGTGATTTCTCTGTAAAGGAAGATGCTTTTTTGTAAATTTAGCAATATGGTATCAATAGTTTATAATGAAAAATTGAAACTTTACACATTTAAGCCATTGGTATATATCTCTCTTATTTTGGAATGTCCTGTTTTATTCAGGTTTGTGTTAAAGCTAGATTGGGTTTTTTTGGTATTTTGAGAAGGTATGGTTCTTGATGGGATTGTATCATCACCGTTACGAAGGCCACACGCTCTAAAGAAGCAATGGAAAGATTTGGGTGGCTGCTCCACCGTTGTTCAAAGGCATCGGTTTCTTTTAACCGCTATGGCTCTTTTGATATTCCTATGCATTGTTTATATCTACTTTGCCGTCACATTAGGCGATAGGCGCTTGTCGTGTTCGGGTATGACCGGGAAAGAAAAGGCAATGTGTCAAATGGCACACATACAAGCAGCTAGTTTCTCCAAAGGGAAACTTAAATTCTTTTAAAAAGAGTATCAATCAGCCAAAGCTGACGATAGGCCATTGTAAAACACTAAAACATATGTGTGTGTGTGTTTGTAACGGCCTAAAGAATGGCTTATGTTTCATTACAGTCTTCTTATATGTCCCTAAGATTTTTTAATGATTATATTGTTCAAATGAATCTTCATGTAATGCTTAAAGGTTTTTTTTTGAGTTTTGCCTTGAAATGTAGAGAGGAACATTGAGAGGCTTTGTTATATAACACATAATAATAATAATTATATAAAGAGTAGTTTGCAGAATTAAAAGAGATGATTGTGTTTTCAGATACTGCAGATTTCTCTTGCAATTCCAAGCTTCTTTTGTTTGGTATCATATATTACTCTCTGATTCTTCTGCTGGTAATTTCCAATGATACCAGCTTCATTTTCATATGACAGACTTGCCAAGGCCAAGCATACTAGAGATGCATCAGGCTTAACAAAGTAGAACACACCAGTGACATCCACTTGGATCTCGGCGTTGTCTTCGAAAAACATTCTGATGATTGGAATGCTCACATCTTCATAGCTTGTGAGGTTAAAGCAAGTGTCTAAGATTGAATAGCCAGTAGCTGAAGGGTATCCATTGAACTGTTTAACAAACTCTGTCTTCACAGCTTTGTAAATAGAAGGTGGCAATCTCGAGATAACCGTTCCTGAATCGATTATAATCCCTCTACCTAAGCTTGAAGCTTGAATCTCCACACCACCAATGCTAACACCGGTGAGATTCAGAATGTAGAAGGAACTAAGCTGAGGGTTTTGTACTAATGGTGTGTATGAAACTGAAGTTGAGTTCTTGTATAAAGACGAATCGTTACCGAAAGACAATGTACCAGAAGCTCCATCATCAAGAGAAGGTAAACAGTATGAGAAAACTCCACTGAAAGTTGACAGAGTTTGTGTGACTAAAGAAACTGAGCTTCTACCTAAACCCATTAGACCAGATGCTCCTCCAAACAAACCTTTGTTGTTTTTGCCACAGCCGAAGACAAAGCTTTCGACTTTCGTGTTGCCTAATTGTATGCTTTCGCTTCCCAAGTCTCCTCTAGTGTATGATCCATCTCCATAGTTGACAACATAGTCACAAGTTGTCTTTTTGATACCACTGATGCCTCCTCCACAAAGTCCATAACTGCTTGTAGCTGCTACAAGGTCCTGACAAGTGGATGAGTTGCAGAGAACTGTCTTGTAAGAAGATGAGTTTGTTGGGTCATACAAAGGACCTTGTTGGTTGTAACATGATTTGCAAGGTTGGCATTGGACCCAAGTCAAGTCACTTCCAGTGTCAACTATCAGACTCATGTTTTTCCCTCCTAAATCAACTGTGACAATGTAGTTCAAAGTCTGAAGTTTTATCCCTGAGGTCAGTGGAATCTGAGTGTCGGAAACCGATTGTTCGGTGGTCATTGCTTTGATTCTTAGTTGAAGTGATTGGACTCTAAGGTTATCAAGTACTAAAGCTCTTCTCAGCTTCTTACCCCAATCTATAGTCTTTCCTGAGCATATCTCTCTATGTTTCATCTCTAGTGTTGTGGATGATTCTCTTCTCTTTCCTATAACATGTTTTCAAATCAAAACCAACCATCAAGTTCTTATAAATATTAATTTAGAAAGCTTATTTTTTTTTTTTGGCAATATAAACAGAGTAACTAGTCAACAAAATAGATATCAAGAACAGAGGTTTTGGAGGCAACAAAGTATAGGAACAAACTGGATTAGACAGAGTTTAAAGGCAAAAGATACAAACATTAATGTTAGATTAGTTTTGTCTTAATTATGAGGAAAGAATCTCAAGCTTTATAAAAAAAACAACTATTACTACTAATTCAAATTCAATGAAAAGGGAGCTAAAAGGTAATGACTTTAATTAAGAGTTTAATCAAGTTTTGAGAGACCTTTGCTAATCTAAACCATAAATCACGCCCATTAATTAGTATTAAACTAAAGCAAAAGAAACAGTATATTTATATTTATATTTCTGTCTTTCTTTTCTCTATGGTTTGAGAGGAAAACTTACCAAGATTGTGAGAGAAACATGAACTTAAAGCTTGGTTTGAGTTCTTGGTAGACCAAATGTTGTTGTGTAGACTAAGAATCTTCTTCTCTTCTACGCCATGAACAACAACAACACATGACAGAAGAAGAAAAAGAATAACAAGAATGAAAGAAGCAAGTGAAAGATTCAATGGTAGAAAAGTTGGTTTTAATTTCGACATTTTTTCGAAGAGAGAAGGAGAAAGAGAAAGAGAAAGAGAGAGAGAGAGAGATTCTTGGGAAGTTTGGAGGTAGTGAAGAGAACAAAAGAAGAAGGGCTGGCGAGAAGTGGCAAATGAGAAAAAAATAAGACCCCACTTTGTTGCATGAGAAGAAAATAACATTATTGGGGATTCACGTGCATGTATTACTGCAAATTTTATTACCAACCAAAAATATTACAATGTTTTCTGTTGAGTTTTTTAACTCTTAATACTATAGGATACATATATATATATATATATATATATATATATTTGTTGGTTCAACCAAAATATAAAACAAATACAATGTGTGGATGGTGGTGATAAATTGCAGTATTGGCCGCTAGTGCAAGTGGAGATTTTCACATTCTCAATAATTTAAATATATATTTTGTCGACGTACACACTATAGTTATAAAACTTTAATCAACAAAATCTAAAATATTTTGTAAGTTGTTTAGCTTAATGTTACGACATAATCTTATAGGCATGATATATACCGTTTTTCTTCTATTATTTCAAAAACAAAGTTTCTGAAGACGACGTTGTTTCTGTACACTTTTATCCATATAATAATATAAATATGGTTTGTCAAAAAAAAAATATATAAATATGGTTATGAAAATTTTCATTAATATACATAAATTGTTATGCCTAGAATACATAATATTGTTATTTTTTTTTTGTTAAACTGAGAGGTTTTAGTAGAACCCATAATCCCTTAGCCGCGATCAGCTTTCGATAATACCAATTAATGGCGTAAATCATCGCTCCCAACGCGGTACATAATATTCTTATTATTGAAAGTTATGTTGCCACCTTAAGACCATCTCCATTGCTAGTTTCTAAATATAAGTTTCTCAATTATAATATTAATAATTTAAATATTATTATATTTATGGGTATCTAGAAACCATCCAATAGTTCCCAAATCTAGTAATTTTAGTCTAATTATTACTAGTTTTTTTAAAACTCATCTTATTTTTCCCCATTAGAAACTAGCAATAGAGATGGCCTTAATAACATTGTTTGGCATGGTTGTACTTTTTAACTAAGGCCATGGCTAAAAGAAAAGGCATTGCCATTAGATTTGAATATATATATAATATATATGCGCTGTATTTATCATAATATATGCTTTTGATTGGTTTACAATTACAACAAAAAACAAAACAAATAAAGAAGAAAAGACTTCACAACGTCACAGGGGAAAAGGAATCTAACTGTCGCAACTTCCACTTTTGTTTTTAGGTTTTGTTGTCTGAAAAATAACAGTAAGCTTGTTAACTAATGTCTTTGATGGTAAGTTTTATCTAAACCCTCGTTAACTAAGGTTTGCGGTAACTCTTATACATATAACATCTTCAATTATTACCACGACCAAATTTTTTTACATGTTGTTTCTTTATTCGCGAGACTTTTTAGTACTACATAACAAAAAGAAAATAGTTTATTCTCCTTTTCAGAAGATTTGAGTAGTATATTTATACAAATCATGGTGATAGAGTAACTATTAATGGAGGCTGTATAGGTATGATTATGTCTTGGACTTTGAAAAGTTTTAAATTATAATTAAGCAACTTGATTGCTAAATGTCCAATCTTTTTTCTCGATATATGAAAAAGGTTATATTAAAGAGACAAACATAAAACAAACGATTAATCTAACACTTGAATTGAAGGGAGATATGTCTTGTGATTGTGTACGGTTTTATTTTAAGTAGGGGCAAGTTGGTTACATGTGTTTCTTGTTGATCTTTGTTATGATTCGTAGTAATTAACATAATGATTTATCTTTGGTAACAACATGTTGAAGCTTTTTATTTGGTCTCAACTCTCAACATATGCTTTATATATAATCGAAATTTCATTGTCCTCACAATCCCTATAATGTAGTAGTAGTCCTTAATTACCGCGAATTAAACCATCATAATAAAAACAAATAACATAACTCAAGCTTTCTCTTGGTGTCTTGTGTTATAGTGAGTTTTCAATAAATCAGAAAAGAAGTTGTGTCTGGAATGGAAACTTTGGGCATGTGAATCTGAATTTATCTCTTTCGTGTTTGTTTTGCAAAAGCTAATATGGTCACTCGAAATTCGTGGTCTAAACACTTTTTGAACACAACACTAGTAATATACATACACACAAAACTTATCTATCTTTATATATATGATCATATTTTTGCCTCTATCTACTGCTGAAGCAACTTAATTAAGGTACAGAGACACACACACAAACAATTGTGAAGATCATTTATTTAAATCAAATGCCAGGTTCAATTCTTGAACTTGGAATATTGTTTAATTTTGTTGACCCCTATTTGTTTGAAACAGGAGGAAACAACAATAGATAATTAACGACATGTTACAAAAGTCTTTCTTTTGCGTGTAATATATTACGAAGGAGCCCATGTATTTAATTATTACAGTGTAACTTGTCGAAATATTACTCTATATAAAGAGTGATACTTCTTTGTAAAATGATATAACTTACCACCATACACTACACCTTTCTCTCTTCACCATAATTTATTTATATTTTTATGGTTGTTTAAATGCACCATAATTTATTTATTGTTATATTTATATGGTTGTTTAAACGCACCATAATTTATTTATATTTTTATGGTTGTTTAAATGCACCATAATTTATTTATTGTTATATTTCTATGGTTGTTTAAACACACCATAATTTATTTATTGTTATATTTTTATGGTTGTTTAAACACACCATAATTTATTTTTAATTTAATTTACAAATTTTATGGATGACTTTTTATCACCATAATTTATTTATTGTCTTAATATATACTAATGTGATATATAATCTTTTTATTACTTCCTTCCTAAAATAAATTTAAAGATTATTATAAATGATATATTTATTCACTAATACATAATAAAATTAAAATTTACATAATATATTTAATTGATTGCAAAATATTAAAAAAATTAGTTTTAATACTAACGGTCACAAATAAATTTTTTTCAAAATTTTTCACTTTTACAACGACTATGAACAGTAATTTTCTATCTATAAATACACTCGCTTTTTAATATATTTTCCATTCACATATTTCATTTTCTCCAAAATCTCTTTCTAAAAATATTTTAAAAGTTCTTAAAAAAATGTTTCGATTATTGTTAATCATTATGTTTTTGATAATCATTGCTTGTATTTACGGAATTATTATTGGAGATTATACTCATGAACAATATGTCTTAAATATAGTTTTAATTTTTTATGCTTTGTTTTTCTTTGTAATCGCTTTTATTATTAATGTAAACACGTCGTCTTAAAATTATTCTAATAAAATTTATTATGTTTTAGATATAAAAATGACAAACATCGAGAAACTCCAGTTTCCGACTCTAGAAATCACTGGTGCAAATTTTATATCGTGGACCACTAACGTTGAATTGCACCTTGAATCTCTTGGGTTATCAGAAACCATCAAAGAGATAAATACTTCAACAGCCCAAGAAAAGGCAAAATCGGTGATCTTCCTTAGGAGACACCTTGATGAAAGCATCATTTATGATTATGCTCATATGAGGGATCCTAAAGAACTCTGGAAGAGTTTAAAGGATCGTTTTGATCACCAAAAGGACATAACTCTCCCGCTTGCTCGGGATGAGTGGCAAAGTCTGAGGTTTCAAGACTTTGATAAAGTCATAAATTACAATTCCGCTGTTTTAGGAATTGTAGCTAAGTTGAGGTATTGTGGTGAAACCATACACTACAAGAAAAACGGCAAATAGCAACGCCGTTTTTCGTCGCTAAATCGTCGCTATTGGCAAATAGCGACGATTTAGCGACGAGAATATTTTCGTCGCTATACGCTCGTCGCTATTCAATATTCGTCGCTAAATCGTCGCCATTTTCAAATCGTCGCTATTTCGTCGCCAATGTTTCGTCGCTAATTCGTCGCTAAATTAGCGACGAATTAGCGACGTTTCTCGTAAAATATTAGCGACGAATTAGCGACGTTGGTCGTAAAATATTAGCGACGAATAAGCGACGGTATAAAAAATAAATTTCCAAATTAAATATTTTGCGAAAACAAATCCTTGCTAATTCGTTGCTAAATTAGCGACGAATTAGCAACGATTATAAAACACATCGTTGCTAATTCGTCGCTAATTTAGCAACGAATTAGCAAGGATGGCTTGACACGTCCTTGTTAATTCGTTGCTAAATTAGCGACGAATTAGCGACGATTTAAAAAAAAAAATTTAAAAAAAAACAAATTTAAAAAAAACAAATTTTAAAAAAAACAATTATAAAAATATTAAAAAAATACAAAATATTTTAAAAATACAATAAATTAAAACTAAACAACGGGATCGGCGGGATCATCGGGATCGACGACGTAATCATCAATCCCGATATCACGTCCGAGGTCTTGAGCTGCCGCTGCCGCTACATCCGGAGGGATCACCGGTGGCTGAGTTGGTTGGACTCCCCGTCGCCGCATCAACCTCGCGAGGTTTGGACTTTCCATCGCGATGATGGAGAAGAAGTCCGTGATGTTCGATAGCGGACTTCTTGTGCCGCGAGCTGCTCCCTCAACCGAACATTCTCTTCGGCGTGATCTTGGGCGAGTGGGACGAGGCTGCGAAGAAGAAGCGGCGGGAACCGTCTCAATTGAACCGACTCCAAAAGTGCGGTTCTTCTTCGTCTTCGGGGCCACCTATATAGACAATTTAAAATCGTTAGATATTAATAAAATAAATATTATTTTGAATTAAATTAAATTATTTTAAATTATTACCTCATAGTAGATCTTGTCGCACTCGGTGACCGACAACTGTCCCGAGGAGTTGACCGAACTACCTTCGGTCGACGTCGAACCCTGACTAAGCCGCTCGGCGACTCTAGCCTCATATGCGTTCACGATCTTTTCAGATCGTGAACTCACATAGGTGCCGTCCTTCCTCTTCTGGACCTTCTTCAAAATTTCTACAATGGGCGGAAGTTCGCCCATCTCCTCGCGCTATTGAAAATTATAATTAAATTATATATTTTTTAAATTTTATATTATTTGAAAAAATAATGAAATTTTAAATATATATTAATTAATACCATCTTTATACGCCGTTCGGCGTAAGAAGTCGGTCCCGAGGTGTGGACATATGGACCGGTCTCGTCGATCGGTGTGAGTCGGGACTTGGAGCGACTACCCGCAACTTGAACCGAATGCGGGTTCGTCCAATAGTCGCAAAGGCCCTTCCACACCGCCCCATCAATTGCTATGGGTTTCGCCTCGTCTCCCTTCTTCGGCCACTTCGTCTTCCATTTGTTGATAATCCCGGTAAGACGATGCATGGCTTTCTCCTCGAAACCCTTGCGGACTTCATACATGTCTTCCTCCCGCCAATGCCATTTTTGCTATTTGAGTTTTTTAAAATATTAAAATAAATTTTAAATAATAAAAAAATAAATTTTGTAATAATTATTACATTTTATATAATATATATGTTATTTTATTACAATAAATATTTATATATTAACTTTTTATAATGTTTAATTTTTTAAATTTAAATAATTAAAAATTTTACTTACCGCAAAAGATTCGAACCGGATGTCCTTGATATAAGGAGGGGTCCGCGACCGGTTGACGTGCGGCTCCACGAAATACGTCTTCATCACATCCGAGACACTCCTACTAACCTTGTTATCGCAAAACCTACGAAAAATAAATTTATCGTTAGCAATTATTATATTTGAAAATCAATTAATTAAATAATATAAAAATCAATTAATTAAAATAAATCAATTAATTAAATAATATAAAAATCAATTAATTATTAAAATCAATTAAATAATTACCAAAATGTCCCTTGTGGCCGCTTGGAATGGAGCAACGGTAGGTACCGGTGGCTCTCCTGCCGAAGAAAGTCGAGGATCCGTCGCATGTGCGGTCCAAGATGCTGAGGTGGTGGTAAATCGACGGGGGGATCAGCTGGAGCATCGGGAATAGGATCTTGACTTGGGTTTTGTTGGGGTGGGTCTTGTTGGGGTGGGTTTTGTTGGGAAGGGTTTTGTTGGGATGGGTTTGAAGTAGAGGTGGAACCGGATCGGTTCCTTATGAAATTATAGTAATGAGGGGGTTGGTTATTTTGAGACATGTTTTTGAAGTTGGGTTTTGGAATTGGGTTTATTTAGAGATAATGAAATGTTTAGAGAGAGAGAGAGAATGAGATTGTGTGAAATGAGGGAAAAACTCGTCGGGTATATATAGTATTTTGTGTCGTCGCTAATTCGTCGCTAATATAGCGACGAATTAGCGACGATTCGTCGCCATTTCGTCGCTTCTTTTGGTTCAAACCTTTTGGTTTCCCACCCGCGGCAAACGAAAAAAAGGCGACGATTTAGCGACGATACAATATAGCGACGATTTAGCAACGATTCGTTGCTATTTCGTCGCTATATGGTAACGTGACACGAAGCGATTTACATCGTATTTAATAAGTACATGCATGTCGGAATTCGTTGCTATTTCGTCGCTATGTATATTTAGCGACGATTTAGCAACGAATCGTTGCCAATTCGTTGTTAATTCGTAGCTATATGTTAACATGACACGAAACGACATTCATCGTATTTCCAAGTACGAGGATGTAAGGAGGTTTAACATTAGCGACGAAATAGCAACGATTCGTTGCTAAATCGTCGCTAAATGTCAATAGAGACGAAATAGCAACGATTCGTTGCTAAATCGTCGCTAATGCTAAACCCTTATTTTAGGGTTTGGAACCCTAAATTCGGTTTGTATCGTTTTTTTACCACTTTTTCGTTAAAACGAGTTTATAACATTGATCATATGAAGTCACAAACTCAATATATGACAAAAAAACTTGTAAACTAGTTTATTATGAACTTTATAGTATAAACTCTTATAAGTTATGGTTTACTTAGCTTAAATGTGTTAAGTATAATTTTGTAATCTATAATTTTTATTGGTTTATACAAATATATTACTAGTTTTGTACACTTTTTTAGTTAAGTAAAACTCGTATAAATCGATATTAAGTGGTGTTTTAGGGGTTTAAAGTTCGAAGGATTGCAACGACTTAGCAACGAATTGGCAAGGAATCATGGTTAGCAACGAAATGGCGACGATTTAGCAACGAAATGTAATTAAGTTTAGCGACGATTTAGCAACGATCTTGAACCCCTAAATCTGTAATCCATCGAAAATTAGATTTTTTATAAATCGTTGCCAATTCGTCGCTATATTAGCGACGAAATGGCAACGAAAGAAGCGTAGCGTTGCTAAATCCTCGCTTATTAGCGACGACTTGGCAACGAAAGAAGCGTAGCGTTGCTAAATCCTCGCTAATTAGCGACGATTTAGCAACGGAAATTACAAATCCTGGCTATTTCGTTGCTAAATTAAATATTATTTTAAAAAAAAATAATTACAAAAACACACACAATTATTACAAAAACACACAAAGATTACAAAAACACACACAAATATTACAACTAACACATGTACACAATTATATTACAAAAACACAAAGAAAATTAATTATTCATTATTATCGGAATCAACGGATTCGATTTCGCTACTTTCATCGAATTCATCCGCACCTCCGTCGTCTTCATCATCCACAATATCTTCAACAACTTGATTATCGGGGTCGACAAGAAATACATCTTCCGTCGATTGATTTGTTGGAATGATTGTCCCACTAATGACATCTTGTTGCATAGGAACTTCATCGTTACCCATAATTAAACCTCTTGGAACGATTCGGACTACTGCACTCCATGTAAATTCGTCTGTAACTACCCCCGATCGATCTTTATGCCGATACATCCAAGACCGTAACTCGTATATATTGTTATTACCGTGAGACATATTGAAATTTTTAGAGTGTTTATATTTTTATAGAGTTATTGATTTTGTATTGTGTTGTGGTGTGATTTTTTGAAGAGTGTAGATGGGTTTATATAGATGGAAAATTAGCAACGAATTAGCAAGGAAATCAAATTAGCAACGATTTAGCAACGTTTTTGAAAACGTGCTTACCTACTTAGCGACCCTCCTCGCTAATTCGTCGCTAATTAGCAAGGATATATATTCGTCGCTAAAAATCGTCGCTAAATCGTAGCCAATTAGCAAGGATATATATTCGTCGCTAAATCGTCGCTAAGTAGCGACGATTTAGCGACGCGGCTCTAATTCGTCGCCAAAATCGTCGCTAAATCGTAGCCAATTTAGCGAGGAAAACATACCTCGCTAAATAGCGACGATTTAGCGACGACATTATTCTCCGTTGCTATTTCGTCGCCAATTCGTTGATATTTCGTTGCTATATTTATTCGTCGCTATTTCCTTGCTAAATTTCGTTGCTAAAAGCCCAGTTTCTTGTAGTGATAACTGAATCCCACATGTTGGAGAAAACATATACCACATTTCACAAAAATCACATTACCCTACAACAACAGTATAGGATGCGTGGGTACACCAAGTTTTCAGACTTGATTGTGGCTCTCCTAATAGCCGAGAAGAACAATGAGCTTCTCATTAAGAATCATATGACTCGACCTTCGGGGTCCAAAGCATTTCCTGAAGTGAATGCATTGGACGTTAAAAACCGATAAGGGAAAACAAATCCTTTCGGAGTCGTGGCCGCCAAAACTATCGCGGACGTGGGAGAAACTTTAACCCCCAGAGAAAATCATTGCAATGGATTCGTCCAGAGCAATCTCCAAAGGGGAAAGAAGTTCAAGGAAGCACCTCCAAGAAACATGAGAACACTTGCTTCCGTTGCGGTACTAAGGGACATTGGTTCAAAGTATGTCGCACTCCTGCGCACCTTTGTGCTTTGTACAAAGAATCTGCGAAAGGCAAGGAGGTGAACCTCGCAGAGCACTCTGAGGATACCACACACCTTGATGCCTCTGACTTTGTGAATGATTTTGACGAGGCCACCGTCACCGAAAACTGAGGATGTGACTCTTGAATTATGATGCATGTGCCATAAATAATGAATGTTTGTGTGAACTATTTAAAATAATGTATAATTATGTAACATATTGTGTGATGCATAAATATGTATAATTAATATGTAAAATTCTACTTTCATGTATAATTATTGAGTGATATTTGCTTTTGTGAACTATTATTTAGTATTCTTATTTATTGGTTTTCATATTTCTCATAAATGGATTACAATACAAATGGAACAACATCCAAGGAAGATGGTAGAGATATTTGTATACCAGATAGTGGAACAACACACACTATCCTTAAACATAGAAAATATTTCTCAAATTTAAAACCGAAAAAGTTGTTGTCAATACAATATCAGGTCCTACAGACTTGATTGAGGGGATTGATAAAGCTAATTTTGCATTACCTAATGGAACAATGTTCTCGATTAATAATGCATTGTTTTCTCCAAATTCAAAAAGGAATTTGTTGAGTTTTAAGGATATATATCTTCAGGGATTTGATACTCAATCCACAACTGAAGATGGAAAGAAATACATGTATATAATTTCCGAAGAATCGGGAAAAATACATGTCCTAGAAAAGTTACCAAAACTCCCTTCTGGTTTGCATCATACTTATATCAATACGGTAGAATCACACCTTGTGATCAAAAGAAATCATGATAATTTCACTTTATGACATGATCGTCTTGGTCATCCGGGCACATCTATGATGAGAAAGATCATAGAAACCTCACATGGTCATTCACTGAAAATCCAAGAGATTTATCAGGGGAATAAAAAGACATGTATTGCATGTTCTTTAGGAAAATTGATTATAAGACCATCACCTAGTAAAATCGATAAAGAGTTACCAAACTTCCTTGAACGGGTTCAAGGCGACATTTGTGGACCTATACATCCACCATGTGGACCATTCTATTATTTTATGGTAATGATTGACGCGTCAAGTAGATGGTCACATGTTTGTCTATTATCATCTCGCAATGTGGCATTTGCGAGATTTCTAACTCAGATTATCAAACTAAGAGCTCAATTTCCGGATAATCCAATAAAAGGAGTTATATTAGATAACGCTAGAGAATTCACATCCCAAGCGTTTTATGACTATTGTATGGTAACTGGAATCGATGTTGAACATCCGGTAGCGCATGTGCATACACAAAATGGTTTGGCTGAATCACTAATTAAACGTCTACAACTAATTGCAAGACCATTGATTATGAGATCTAAACTCCCACCTTCTGTATGGGGACATGCTATTTTGCATGCAGAAACACTTATTCGGATTAGGCCGAGTGCGTACCATAAATTCTCCCCACTACAGTTAGCATTTGATAGAGAACCAAATATTTCTCATCTAAAGATTTTTGGTTGTGCGGTATATGTGCCTATAGCACCACCACAACGTACAAAGATGGGACCACAGAGGAGATTAGGTATATATGTTGGTTGTGATTCACCATCAATTATTCGGTTCCTAGAACCACAAACTGGTGATGTTTTTACTGCACGTTTTGTTGATTGTCACTTTGACGAGAAAGAGTTCCCTGTTCTAGGGGGAGAAAACAAACAAAGAGGAAAGGATATTAAGTGGTGTGTACCATCCTTGTTACACCTTGATCCTCCTACAAAGCAGTTAGAACTAGAAGTTCGACGAATTATGCATTTGCAAAGTATTGCAAATCAGCTTCCTGATGCATTTGCAGATACTAAGACGGTAACTAAATCACATATACCGGCTGCAAATGCCCCCGCTCACCTTGCAATGCCACAAGAACGTGATAGAGCGGATGATACTAGTGAATCCAAAACACGCTTGAAGCGTGGCGGACTCGTGGGTTCCAAGGATAAAAATCCTAGAAAACGAAAAGAAGTTGAAATACAAAATTCTCCCAATATAACCGATATTGTGGAAGAAAATGAGCATGGTGTTGAACAACCCGAGCCCGATGAAAATCATGAGATTTCTATAAACTACATTCATACCAAAAGGATATGGAATCGAAACAAAATCTCTGATATTGATGATATTTTCTCGTACTTCGTGTCAAAAGAAATAAACGAAGAAAACGATGACCCAGAACCAATTTATGTATCAGAATGTCAAAAGAGACATGATTGGTTCAAATGGAAAGAAGCGATACAAGTAGAACTTGATTCGCTTAATAAACGAGAGGTTTTCGGACCTATCGTACTTATCCCTAAAGACGTTAAACCAGTTGGATACAAATGGGTTTTCGTTCGGAAGAGAAACGAAAAAAATGAGATAATGAGATTCAAAGCTCGTTTAGTGGCCCAAGGGTTTTCACAAAGACCCGGGATTGATTACTGATAAACGAGATTTTACCCCGCTTAATCTAATGTCTCAATTGTAGTACTTGAGGTCAATCCGAATCAGGAGCAATTAAATTACTAGAGTTTGCAAGGAATCAACTTAGTCTAAGCAAATTAAAGAATGGTTTGTGTTGAGTTTTGTAAAGACTAACAAAGAAATAAAACGAAATTGCAAGTTGTAAAGGTTCAAATTAAAAAGCTAAACAACCAGGTCAGGGTACTTTAACGGGTTCATCAACTTTCAGGTTTTTCGATGTCTTTTATAAAAGTACTTTAAGGTTTTGAAAACGATTTTAGATCAATCCACTCTCGTGACAGAGATCCTTTTCCTAACAAGTAAACTAAAACAATATCTTGGATAGTTTAAATTTTAGAAAACATTAAAGTTCAAATCAATTCAACCACGAAACTTATTAACACGGATCTCTCGGTTAAGCTAGGTTTAGTTCTAGGGTAATTGTTCAGGAATCCTCACGGACCTCTCATCTGTGAAGTTTCCTGGGTTCTATCAATTGATTGATCAGGTCAATTAAAGCATTAAGATTGTTACACTAGATTAAAGTTTTATTAAGTTCTAGACATCGATCAACCCTAGAGTTGATTCACCCTTTTTCCCCCAACCTAATTGTCTATGGGAAACTACTCACTAAGCATATTGAAATTCAAAGCAATTAAATTCAAAGAAAGCAATAACATAAACAAGAGAGTAAAGGGTTAAAGAAAATCTTATTGATGAAAATCACAAAGGAGGCCAAGGCAAAACACCAAGAATCTCCAAGTCCAAAAGCTTAAGAAACAAACGATGAAAAACTAAAACAAAAGATAGAATAGTTGTCAAAACATAAAACAAAACCCTAATATAGTCTTGAACCATAAAATAAAGGAAAACCCATTGGTTTAGGAATTATTTTCCTAATTAAAACATGAAAACCGGATTTCCTTTTAATTTTCGCAGCTCGTATCGGTCAATGCAAACCGATACGATCTGTCGATATGCGCTTCGGTAGTCTTCCTTCGACTTCGTTTTCTTCGTATCGGCCAGGCTAAGCCGATACGACAGGTCGATATGTGTCTTCGGGTCTTTTTCTCTTGTATCGGCCACTCTAAACCGATATGCTTGGCCGATACAAGCTTCGGCGAACTTTCTGTCTTCTATATCGGCCAACAGAAACCGATACAACATGCCGATGCACATGCATCAGTTTCTTTTTGGCTTAAATTCATCACTTTCGCCGTCTTTGTGCTCAAGAACCTGAAATACACGAAACAAACCAACATGCAACCTATATGATACTAAATGCAACCTAAATGAATGAATTCTAATGCATAAACTAAGGTAGAAAGTGTAAAATATGCGAGTTATCAATTACGAAGAAACATATTCTCCCGTAATGGATGCAATCACATTTAGATTTTTGATGAGCCTAGCGGCTTACAAAAATCTAGAGATGCGTCTCATGGATGTCGTTACGACATATCTTTATGGATCATTAGATACTGATATCTATATGAGAATCCCCGATGGGTTTAAAATGCCAGAAACATTGAAATCAAAACCAAAAGAGTTATGTGCAATAAAACTGCAAAGATCATTATATGGGTTAAAACAATCTGGACGTATGTGGTACAATCGTCTCAGTGAACATTTAACTAAAGAAGGATATGTAAATAGTCCTATATGCCCATGTGTTTTCATCAAGAAAACATCATCCGAATTTGTGATAATCGCGGTGTATGTTGATGATCTAAATATTATTGGAACTCATGAAGAAATTCAAAAAGCGACAAATTATTTGAAAGGAGAATTTGAGATGAAGGATCTCGGACAAACGAAATTTTGTCTCGGATTACAAATTGAGCATTGTGAAAAGGACATATTTGTTCATCAATCCACATACACCAAAAGGGTGTTAAAACGCTTTAATATGGATAAAGTCACTCCATTCAGTACTCCTATGGTCGTCAGGTCACTTAATGTCGAAAATGATCCATTCCGACCACCTGACGAAAATGAAATGATACTTGGTCCTGAAGTACCATATATGAGTGCTATTGGAGCTCTTATGTACCTTGCAAATTGTACTCGACCTGATATATCATTTGCAATCAATCTTTTGGCAAGATTCAGTTCATCTCCCACACAAAGACATTGGAATGGCATTAAACATGTTTTTCGCTATCTTCAAGGGACGATTGATTTAGGATTACTTTATCCTAAAAATACAAATGGGCAAATGATTGGTTTTGCAGATGCTGGATATTTATCTGACCCTCACAAAGCTCGGTCGCAGACTGGATACGTTTTCACAATTGGTGGCACCGCCATATCATGGCGATCTCAAGAAACAAACACTTGTAGCCACATCTTCAAACCATGCTGAAATCATTGCACTCCATGAAGCAAGCAGAGAATGTGTATGGTTGAGATCACTAACTCAACACATCAAATCAAGTAGTGGATTCAAAGACACCACAAAACCGACTATCTTATATGAAGATAATGCTGCATGTGTTGCTCAAACGAAAGAGGGATATATCAAAAGCGACAGAACCAAGCATATCCCACCAAAATTCTTTTCATACACCCAAGAGCTTGAAAAGAGTAAGGAGATCGAAGTGAAATATGTTTGGTCATGTGATAACTCTGCAGATCTTTTCACAAAGTCACTACCCACGTCAACTTTCAGAAAACATGTCCATAACATTGGAATGCGTAATCAAGGAGACCTTTGAAGAGATGTTATGAACTTTTGAGGGGGAGCTTTTTATCGTTGTATTTTTTTTATCCTACCCTGATTTTTGCCACTGGGGTTTTCCTGAGAAGATTTTTAACGAGGCGATAGAAAATAAAACGCAAGAAACATAAATGACAGTGGTCTCCAAGGGGGAGTGTTACAAAAGTCTTTCTTTTGCGTGTAATATATTATGATGGAGCCCATGTATTTAATTATTACAGTGTAACTTGTCGAAATATTACTCTATATAAAGAGTGATACTTCTTTGTAAAATGATATAACTTACCACCATACACTACACCTTTCTCTCTTCACGTATGTACATTATTACTTTTATATTTTCTCTCATATACACTATTTACAACATTTTATATATGCAATAATATATATCGTTTCTTTCATATCAAACAAAATTATTATAAGACAAATCTATATTTTTATAACACGAGATAATATGTGGTGGTAAAGCTTATTTTTTCCTACCTTCTTCTGTACAAAAGAATATACAAAGAGAAGATATCTATATGTGTGATAGAAGAATACTAGTTAGGATTCTTCTGCTTTTTCTTCTTCGTTGTTGTGTATCATGTTGACAAGCATACCAACTTGCTCTTTCAACATTGTGTTCTCTCTTGTAGTAGTTGCAGTTGCAAATGTTCTTTTTTCTTGTTGTCACAAATCCTCTGCATAATGTGTGTGTGTGGTGTTGTTTTCTTTGTAGTACCTTTCTGTTCATTTCTTTGACAGCGACTCGTCGCGTGTTGTCAACTACATCATCATTCACAAGCTTCCTCTCCTGACCTATCAACCATCCTCTAAGGTTAGTTTGCATGCTCGAAATCTGGTGGTGGTAACAATGAACCAACATCATCTGTTGATCGCTTTCTGTTAAAGTTAGTAATGGGGTCAAGTGGCTCTCGGACAGAACATGAGTTGTGATCATTGGTTCCTCAACTTTCTCTGTTGTCTCATTCTTCTTTGGTGTAGTCTCCATAACATGATACTTTTCTCCTTATGCTCTTGTGCCTAAGTTATAGTACTTATTACTTACTAGGATAACTTTTATAAATAACCGTCATCATAAAATGGGCCTTACCTTAGCCCAACAAAGATAATGATATATAATAACACAAACAAAGACCATATCGAAAAAGAAAGATCTTTTAATTACTTTGCAGTCTTTACCACTTTGGCTTTGGCGACGAACAGATCTCGGCGTAGGGTTCTTCTTCTTCTTCGCTGCCTCTCTCTGTTAAAGGTTAGGGCTTTTCTCTTTTGATTTTCCTTGAGAGAAAAAGGGTTTCTTTCAATTTATTCATGGGTAGGCACGATAGTTCTTCATCTGAAGGAGAAGAGATAGTTAGAAGGAGAGTTAGGAGAAGAAGCGAGAGAAGCCCTGATGTTAATGACCACCATAATCGCATCTCACGAAGAGATCTCGAGATTCGTGATGTCGAAGATGACCGTAAGTCGAAGCGAGAAGGGAAAGAGAGAGAGATAAGCCGTGGAGATAAGGTTAGATCAGATTCCTCTTCTCATGAGGAATTAGCTACTATGCCTTCTAGAAAGGATCCAAGAGTTGCAGAAGATTCTGATTCTGATGATCTTGGAAGAAGGAAGAGAAGCCCCAAGCATGATAGAGAGAGAGGTCATAGGGGTAGTAGAGTCATTGCAGATAAACCTTCTGGTGAAGATGAAGAAGATGATAGACAAAAGAGCAGGAGAGGAAGGCAAGCAAGGGAAAGGACACGTAGAGATCACCATCAAGTATCTGAAGATGATGAAGAAGAAGGACAGATTAAGAGCGAGAGAAGAGGAAGAGATGATGAAGCCCTCTTGAAGAGGGGTAGGAGTGAGAGAGACCGGTCTGATAGGCGTAGGAGGGACGATGTAGTTCGATACGAAAAGGACAGGAGACATGATGATAGTCGTCAAAGAGAGAATATGAGAAGAGAAGATAGCAAGAAAAGGGAAGAAGATAAGATTGAAGTTGCAAAGCCAAAGTTGGCCGAACTTAATCCATCTGATATCAATGCTATGGCTTTGGGGAAAACTGGTGGAGTTTATATCCCTCCTTTCAAGCTAGCACGCATGATGAAAGATGTCGAAGACAAGAGCAGCGTAGAGTATCAACGTCTTACGTGGGACGCTCTCCGTAAAAGTATCAATGGGCTTGTCAATAAGGTCAATGCAAGCAACATCAAGAACATTATCCCTGAACTGTTTGCTGAGAATCTCATCAGAGGAAGAGGGCTTTTCAGCCGTTCTTGTATGAAGTCTCAAATGGCATCTCCTGGTTTCACTGATGTGTTTGCGGCTTTAGTCGCTGTTATCAACGCCAAGTTTCCTGAAGTTGCTGAACTTTTGCTGAAAAGGGTTGTTTTGCAGCTAAAGAGAGCGTATAAGCGTAATGACAAGGTTCGTCTTTTATGGTTCCTCAGTATATAGGTCTTGTCAAAGGTTTTGATTTGTATATGTGGTACTTATGCATTTGTTTTTGTTTTGGCAGCCTCAATTGCTTGCTGCTGTCAAATTTATAGCACATCTAGTAAACCAGCAAGTCGCGGAGGAGATCATTGCACTCGAGTTAGTCACTGTCCTTCTTGAAGACCCCACTGATGACAGTGTCGAGGTTGCTGTTGGGTTCGTGACAGAGTGTGGTGCGATGCTTCAGGACGTTACACCAAGAGGATTGCATGGTAAAAATCCTTTCAACTTCTCTTTCTGTTTATGAGAAATCTGATTTTTCATATTGAGAAACATTAGGCTGCCTGTAGTTGTGCATAATTCATCAAATTTTAACAAGTCAGTGATTATCAAAATATGCTGCTATGATAATCTATTTTTCTTGGTAATGTATAATGTAGAACTCTTACTGTGTATCTTAGCGATTCACTTCACGCATTAAGTTGTTTTTCTATGGCATACATGTTCATTATTGCCACAGATATTCCTTTGTTTTGTTTCTAAGCTTCTCGAGTTGTTAATGCAGTGATTTTTGAGCGGTTTCGTGGTATACTGCACGAGGGAGAGATAGATAAGAGAGTTCAGTATTTGATTGAAGGGCTCTATTCTATTAGGATAGCAAAATTTCAGGTAAATATACTTTTAGATTGAGTTATGTTTTGTATTAAGGTTTGTTAGAGAGATAATGCGATGCTTTGATTTCGCTAGTAGTATAATTCTCTTATAGTTGTATGAATTGTTTACTTTCAGGGACACCCGGCTGTTCGTCCAGAGCTAGATCTGGTGGAAGAAAAATATTCGCATGATGTTTCTCTTGATCAAGAAATAAATCCTGAAATCTCTCTGGGTAAGCTTGGCTTGTAAATTTTACTACATGATTCTAGAGAGACATGTTACTTTTTAGTATCACTAAAACAGTTCTTAATTCTGAAAGTTTCTCTCATTTTTTCCGTGTGCAGATGTTTTCAAACCTGATCCCGACTTCCTCGAGAACGAAAAGAAGTACGAGGCGCTAAAGAAGGAGTTGCTTGGTGAGGATGAGTCTGAGGATGAAGATGGCTCTGACGCTAGCTCTGAGGATAATGATGACGAGGAAGATGACTCTGATGAAGAAGATGAAGAACAAATGAGAATCAGAGATGAGACAGAGACTAATCTTGTTAACCTTAGGAGAACAATATACTTGACCATAATGTCCAGCGTTGACTTTGAGGAAGCTGGTCACAAGTTACTTAAAATTAAGCTTGAACCAGGTCAAGAGGTAACTAACTCCCTTCAAAACAAACTCTGATTATCTTATACTCTCCTGTCATTTTAAACTTTTGTGCAAGGCTGAAAACATTCTTGTCCAATTCATTGTTGCAGATGGAGTTATGTATAATGCTCCTGGAGTGTTGCTCTCAGGAGAGAACATATCTGCGATACTACGGTTTGTTGGGTCAGCGTTTCTGCATGATCAACAAAATCCATCAAGAGAATTTTGAGAAATGTTTTGTTCAGCAGTACTCGATGATTCACCGTCTTGAGACCAACAAGCTACGTAACGTGGGTAAGTTTTTTGCCCATTTGCTGGGGACAGATGCTCTCCCATGGCACGTCCTTGCCTACATTCGCTTAACTGAGGAAGACACAACTTCCTCGTCCCGTATCTTCATTAAGATCCTTTTCCAGGTAACAACAACACATTCCATGATGATTTGGTTTGCTTGAAAGATAGGCTCATGTGATTGATTGGTTCCTTGTTTCATATGATTGTTTGTGTTGATTTGGTTACAACATTGCAATGGTTGCAGGAATTGGCAGAACACTTGGGGATAAAGCTGCTGAATGAGAGGCTTCAGGATCCAACAATGCAGGAATCACTTGAATCAATCTTCCCTAAAGACAATCCAAAGAACACAAGGTTTGCAATTAACTTCTTTACTTCCATTGGTCTTGGAGGCATCACAGAGAGTCTCAGAGAGTACCTGAAGAACATGCCACGCCTCATTATGCAACAACAGAAGCAAGTTGCTGAATCAGGATCATCTTCTGACAGTTCTGAATCCGAGTCAGATTCATCATCTTCTTCTTCTACTTCTTCGAGCTCGGATGAAAGTGACAGAGAGAAGAGGAAGCGTAGAAGAAGAGCTTGAGTGTCTGTTTTTGTTTGTAATCTCTACCAAAAATTTCACATCTTGTTTTGGTTGTTAAACTTGAATTTACATGATAACTCAGTGAGCAATCATCTTGTTATGTTCTTGCACAACAATCATAAATATAATGCTCGTGTTTTTATAGAAACGTGAAAAGGATCAAATTTTGTGAAATCATGTGGTTCACATTTCTTTCTGTAAGGGAAACCAAAAACAAAAGGAGATTGCTTGCTTTGTTTGTTTGTTTGTTTGTTTGATAATAGCTTCTTCTCTTTCATTCACTAAAAAAAAAAGGCGAATTGATTCGGAATCCAAACCCAAGGCGAATTGATTTCGAGACGATCAATCTGATTCCGTTAGGTTCTAACTCTGAATCAGTGTCTCTGATTTGTGATTAAGGATTGGTTTGCATCTTCTTCATCTATTTTTGAGAGAGAGATTATAGCAAAGTAATGTCTGATCTCAAAGAGAGGTTGCTTCCTCCAAGACCTTCTTCTTCTTCAGCTATTAACCTAAGAGGAGGAGGCGATGCACCGTCTCGTCCTTGTGCATCAGGTAGACAGCCTCTCCTCCTTGGTGTTGATGTTTTGGGTCTAAAGAAGCGTGGTCATGGCCTCAAGTCTTGGATCCGTGTAGATTCCTCAGCCAATACTCAAGTCATTGAGGTCGATAAGTTCACAATGATGCGACTTACCAGCACGTGATCTTAGGCTTCTTGATCCTTTGTTTGTTTATCCTTCCACTATTTTGGGTAGAGAGAGGGCTATTGTTGTCAACTTGGAGCAGATCCGCTGTATTATAACTTCCGATGAGGTTTTGCTCTTGAATTCACTCGATAACTATGTTCTTCGCTATGTGGTTGAGCTGCAGCACAGACTAAAGGCAAGTTCTGTAAGCGAGGTTTGGTGTCAGGACAGCGCCGAATTTACCAGGAGGAGGACCAGGAGTTTTGATAATGTGTTTCAGAACCCATCACCTGATTATTTACCTTTCGAATTTAGGGCTCTTGAAATTGCACTCGAAGCTGCTTGTACCTTTCTCGATTCCCAGGTCAGTAATGGTTTAAGAACTTATTGGACTTTGTGCTATATGTTACCGTGTTAGGCTGAGATTACAGTCGCTTTTTGTAGGCTTCAGAGTTGGAGATTGAAGCGTACCCGTTATTGGACGAGCTTACCTCAAAGATTAGTACTTTAAACCTGGAGCGTGTGCGTAGACTGAAGAGCAGGCTTGTAGCATTGACAAGAAGAGTTCAGAAGGTTCGCGATGAGATTGAACAGCTAATGGATGATGATGGAGATATGGCAGAAATGTATCTAACCGAGAAGAAGATGAGAATGGAAGGGTCTTTACACGGTGATCAGTCCTTACTTGGCTACCGATCAAATGATGGTGTTTCTCTTTCTGCACCGGTTTCTCCTGTCTCTTCTCCTCCCGAGTCCCGGAGACTTGAGAAAAGCTTGAGCCTTGCAAGGAGCAGACATGACAGTGCAAAAAGCTCAGAAAGCGCAGCCGAGAATATAGAGGAGCTAGAGATGTTGTTGGAAGCATACTTTGTTGTCATTGATAGCACTCTCAACAAACTAACCTCGGTAACATTTATATATATATATATATATTCACTCACTTGTTTCAAAAGCAGTTAAAAAGCTGTTTATAATCCTCTGAAACTCTCTATAAACTCTTCAGTTAAAGGAGTACATTGATGATACTGAGGATTTCATCAACATTCAACTGGTATACACCCTTGGAAATCTTTATCATGCTTGCTTATACCTTATTTGCTTAGATAACCACAAGTGTTTTTTTCTGAAAAAAGTCTAGAATTTGCAGGATAATGTGCGGAATCAGCTGATCCAGTTTGAGCTGCTGCTAACGACTGCGACATTTGTTGTAGCAATCTTCGGGGTAGTAGCAGGGATATTTGGGATGAATTTTGAGATAGATTTCTTTGAACAGCCAGTTGCTTTCAAATGGGTTCTGACCATAACTGGAGTGTGTGGCCTTGTTGTATTTTTGGCATTCGTTTGGTTCTTCAAACGCAGAAGACTCATGCCTCTCTAAAGGATATATAACTGACCAGACAAGTAGACCATTACTATTACTGTTTATGTTGCCTCGTATGTTTGTTACCTTCACAAATACTAAACAATGTTTATAAGAGGAAATATTATGAAAATGAAGCTTTAACTTGGAGCAATAAAAAGATCAAACAAGATGCAATATCTGTGTTTGAGTAGAATTTCATAACTTCAAATACAGTGAAATGACAAGTGTCTGAGCTAAAACCACAGTGGCTTGCAGACATAACTGAGTTATGTTTCTAGCTTAAGTGGACATGAAAAACATTGAATGGATATAGTTCAGGACATGTATATGCTGACTAGAGTCTGCAACAAAGGATTCATATGAATTGGAGACAACTACTTGTCAGATGATGAAGAGAGACGGGATTTTCGAGCTTTATCAGCTTTTTCCAAGTAATCTTGGTGAGACCGGTGCTTTGAACCTGAAAGAAACCAAGATTTTGCCAACAATCAAGCCTAAGCATGAAGTATCAAATTTCAATTCACACAATCAAATTAGACAAGAAAACAAATTAGTATTGTTTTGAATACATGTCTTAAAGCAGACAAACATGGTAAGATTGGTGTGATCATGATGCAATTATTCTCATTGATCTAAACATAAAAATAAACATTTGTGACTCGTTTCCCAATTTATAATTCTAGCTAATTTTCTCAGAAATGGAACAACACACTAAAAAAAGTCCTTAAACTTTCCTTGTAATTTTCTCAGAAGAAGAAGACAAAAAGCTAGTAGAAAAAACAGACCTTGATTCATAAGATACCAAGGAATCCCAAAGATGATGGTGATGATTCCCATCCCAGCCAACACATGCTTCTTCTCTCCACTGTATACATAGTGCTCCATCTTTGCCCTAAATCCTCCTCCTCCTCCCAAGTTATTCGCCATCTCGATCTTCTTCTTCTTCTCTGCTGAATCAGAGATTGTCCCTTATAGTGTGGGTTTCTCTGAGGGGTTTCACCACCATCTTATAATGGGCTTTTATTTAGGCCCATTAAGAAACCCAATTAATTATAAGCCAACGAAAGGAAAGGAAAGGAAATAGCAGCGAGAAATCGAAGGGCAAAGACAATAACAAAATGGGAATAGTTGCAGCGATCGGAGTTTTGTTGCCGTTTCCTTTCTATTGGTGGCTATGGACGAATCCTCAGTCATGGGTCAATCTCTGTGGCCAAGGAGCAGACCCATCCACGGTTATGGCACGCGTATCTCACGTGCTCAAGGCTGCTCAGCTCATTGCTCTCTTCTCCGTCTCTTCTTCTCTCTCTTGGCCTCCTCCTCTCTACTTCTGGCCCCTTATGGCCTTTGGCCAGTTTCTCAACTTCAGGTCCTAATCTATCTTTCTATTTAGGAATCGCATTTGTCAAAGTTTCTGTCTTTATCAATCATACGAATCTCGTCTATTCTTCTAGTGTTTTGATTCTTAAAGGTCGCATCTTTACAAATTTTGATATGTAAAGGTCACATCTTTACCAAGTTACATCAACAGCTTGACGGATTTGTGTGATTTACTTGTACTAGAGTAGTGATTTTATAGAAAATTTGATTATGAAAATTTGTATCTTCTGTATTTCTTCCAATGTTTTGTTTTGGTACTTAGAGAGTGTTACATATATTTGCAGGGTATATCAATTGTTAGGTGAAGCTGGAACTTATTACGGTGTTCGGTTTGGTAAGAACATACCTTGGGTTACAGAGTTCCCATTTGGAGTCATCAGAGATCCACAGTATATTGGGAGTGTATTGTCTCTTTTAGCATGCCTCTCTTGGGTTCCATTTCAATACATTCTTCTCTGGTGTCTCGGTTATGCTTTCATGATGCTTGTTGAATCCAAAGAGGATCCAAATGCTCGCGCGAAAGCCCTCTCTTGATCCATTCACTAGTTAGAAGAGCTTAACTCCAATAAAAGCTAAGAGTCCCCTTGATTCATATCTTTGTTGTTTCATTGAGTCTGTATTCTCTTAAAACATATCTCTTTTGTATTGCAGATTCTATGAAAAACAATTACAAGTTACATTTTATAATCTACTACTCTTTACTAAGCTATTTATCGGTTTGATTCTGTTGATGCAATCTTCCTGTAACAGCTGCGGCTAAAGCTGATGTAAAGTTAGGATCTTTCGTCAACGAAGAAGCCATTTGCTCCACTAAAAGCTTCTGGAAATCCATTCTTGATGTTGGGCTCATCGCTTTCTTGGATTCAGTCAGATCAACAACATTCGCCGGCTCAGACAAGTTACTACTACTTATGTTGGCTGCAGCAGATGGTTGAGCCGAACCAAGAGAGATGTTGCGGTTTAAGCCATTGCTCGATTCGGATGGCATTGGATGGTTATGTTCACCTTCATAAGTGGCTACCAACACAGACTGATCCTCTACACTTCTCTGAACCTGAAGAAGAACCAGAATCAGATTCATCTGCCTAACAACAAATATTTCAAACTCTAAGCCAAATTTGTAGCGAAAAATCGCTTCTTCTTACCTTCTTTTTAACAGAACAGCTTGGAGCAGAAGCGCATTTGAAATAAGCTCTTGGAGATGGATTGTCTCTTGTTACTTTCTGTCCATATTTCCTCCATTGATACCCATCTTTCACACCCTATAAACAACATTTCTAATATCAATAAACCAGATAAGAAATTAAAGAAATGTAACAAAGTTGATATATAGTTTATGAAGCTTACAAAGGTAGTAGTGTTAGAAGCTTCTGTCTTGTAATAAACTCTTGAGGTTTTATCATTGACAACAACATGAGTCTCTTCTCTTTGCTGCTTCTTACACAAATAGTACTGATCATCATGATCTTGCTGATTAGTGGAGCTACTCTCCGACACACCACCTGCACCAATAATAGCCGATGAGATTGTCTCATTTCTTGCAGGAGATTTGCGTTTCTTGGGAGGACTAGTTTGGTCAATGTTGCTCTTGTTGTTGACATGTTCCATAAGTTGCTTCTTCAAAACATTGTATTTGTCGCACATCAAAGTTAGCATCTCGGTGAGCTTCTTGTTCTCACCACTCACTCGTTTTAATTCTTCCACCAATGCATTTCTCTACATTAATATAATTAACAACATTTTATGTGTATTAATTGCATGAATTAGTACCTAACAAACTAATTATGTGTCTTCATATATAATAAAATGAAAGCTAGTAACAATTTTGATGTAAAGAAATCAAAATACGATAGAAGCATACCGTTGGATATTCTTCTTGAACACCGATAGTGAGATCCAAAGAAGTATCGACCAAAGAGGATGAATACTTATAGTCCATTTATATATTATATATGTGTGTATGATGATTCTTGTGGCGGATGTTGTGTGTTGAGAGATTTCTAGTAAAGAGTGTGGATCTTTGGTTTTTATGATGGAGATTTAGTGATTTTTGATTCTACATATATACAGCAAGACTTGAGAGGAAAGAAGGTGGAAAGAGAGAGGAGTATGCAGTGCATGTGCTTTTCATTTTCATGCAGTATACTAATTATTAAAGGCAAAAATGCCAAAAAAATCCTCAACTTTCAAAGTTTCTCTATTTTAATCTTCAACTTTCAATTATCTATTTAAATCCTCAACTTTGGATTGACTTTCCATAAAAATCTCAAACTTATGTTGACTTATCCAATTTGGTCCAACGTTTATTCGACTAACGGAGTCGTAAGTCAACTTCGTTAGACCAGTCAACGTTGGGATCAATTCGGATAAGTCAATATAAGTTTGAGATTTTTACGGAAAGTCAACAAAAAATTGAGGATTTAAATAGAACATTGTAAGTACATGATTAAAATGGAGAAATTTTGAAAGTTGAAGATTTTTTTGGTATTTTCCTTATAATTTATGATATAGTTTTTCGTGTTTAGAATTTTAACTTTAAATGTTTTGATTCATTATTTTGCAATTTATGATATAATTTTGGTATTTAAGGTTAAGATTTTAACTTTTGCAGATGACGGTATAATTTTACGTGTTCAATGTTTAAAATTTTAACTTTTAATGTTTTTGTAATATTCTTAATAAATTTATTGAACATGTGGCAAAAAGAAAAAAGTAATAGTAGTAGAGTGTGGAGAACGTGTTTTACATGTTATGATGCGAGTTGCTATTATAACAATAATAATAATAATTATTATTATTATTATTATACTAACTTAGTATAATAAAAGTAGTATTTAATTTATATAAACGTGTGGATTGTACGGTCAAAGTCAAGCCGACACGGGTTTTCAAAAACATTGGACAATAGACAATATTTGGTGACGACGAAACTTTATCAAATCTCGTCTTTTGGTTATATTTAAAAAGCAAATTTAGGAGGTGTTAATTATAAGATTATTAGTACTTTGTTATTTTATTTTTGTTAGTGTTAAGGTGGGCCTAAGCCCACTCAAGTCTGACCCATTTCAGAAGTTATCAGAAGAATTCGTTGGGCCCTATTCGGAGTTCGGCCTAAAAGGCCGCCGAAGTCAAGGCCCATTCGAAGTCAAGGCCCATTCGAAGTCAAGGCCCATCCGAAGTCAAAGCCCATTTGAAGAGAGCATGCGCGACACAGTGACATCGGTACGGACCTGCCAGGACTGACACATGTGACGTCTGTACGGCGCCGCGGCTCAGTCAACAGAAATGTCAGTACGGACCTGCAAGACACAGAAGCCAGCCGAACTGACATTTAATGCAAATGCATGCTCGACAACCGCATTAAATGCAAAAGCATGTTCGACAAAACAGCTTTCCGTATGTCGAGCATGTGCCGAAGTGATCCCGCCAAGGAGAAAAAACCCCGCCAAGGATCGAAAGTCTTCACTATAAATAGAGGGTTCCGGCTCAGAAATAAAGGATCCGAATTTTAGAGAGAAAATCTACAGAGAGAAACTACTATAAACTCATCATTTCACTTCGTCATATGTATCAAACAATCAATCTATAAACAAACGAACTCCGAGTTCTTATTCACTTTTCTGTTCGACATATCATCTTTAGTTCGGCATATCATCCTTAGTTCGGCATTTTTATCCCTATTTTCACTTCGGTCCTATCTGTTCGTCCCTATTATCACTTAACGAGTTTTCCGACCCTCTTCTATTATAATCATCTCAGTTCGGTCCCGAGACCGAACCCTGTTTTAACAGTTAGTAATTTTTTACGTGTAAGATTAGAGAGATAAAAAAACGATATATATATATATATATATATTCATAATTGTTGATCTTGCAAAGTTTATTATCTCGAGTGGATTGTAGATAATGTATAACTCTCCTTTTTGTCACCAAAGACTATATAAGCATGTTTTAAAAATCATATATAGTTATAGGATTAAAATTTGAAATTTGTGACGTCACTAATGACGAAGATCATGAAGTAGGCAAATGAAAGTACAAGTGGACAAGAATAATATTCAACAGAAAAACCTTTTGTGTCTGAAAGAAAAGTCAATGATCAAACGGTTCCATGAACTATTATTATAGTAAAGGTCTAAAAAATTAATTATATATATGAATACTATTCTTGCCTTTTTGGAAATGGTATTTTGGCTAATTAATATCCATGTCCACTTTAGTTTTACGACATGAAACCAGTGACTAGTTAATAACAACGTACAATTAGCCATCATAAAAGATGATAAGAAGAGCGTGTGATACATGAATTACACGTTTATATACATACATTAGATATACTTTTATAAAAGATAGAAAAACGAAACTTTGCGAGGAATGAAGTACTAAAGCTCTACACAAATTTAAAATTTCGAAGCTTATCGTAAATGTAATTAATTTTACCCAAAAGTAAATTAAATTCAACTTTATATTTTTTTAACACATAATAGTAATACACATATTCTCACCTCTTACTTTTTGATATTTGATAAGTTAAAAGTTTTTTAATTACTTGTTACCTGTTTCAAAAGTAGAAACTTAGACAATTTGTGTTTGTATGAATAGCTTTATCAAATCTTTATATAAAGACAACCAAGTATATACATCAGGAAAAGACAATATATATTAAGAGATAATTTGTTGAAGTTTTGAGTTTTTAATTTTCACATGAACATCTAAATTGTGCTTAAATATAATTTCCGGAGATAAAAAGGTACATTTAGAAAAAGATAGAAAAAATGAAACTTGAGAAGAATGAAGTATGCACCAGAGCTTTTACACAAATTTTAAAATTGGAAACTTATCCTAAATGTTATTATATTTACCAAAAAGAAATTAAGTTTAACATCTATTTTTAACACAGATAATAGTACACGTATTCCCGCCTTTACTTTATTTGTATTTGATAAGTTAAAAGTTTCTTACTAGTTACCGATTTAAAAAATTTGGATTTGTATGAATAACTTTATCAAATCTATATATAAAGACAAGCCAAAACATTGTTTCTAGCAATTTTCAAATGTTTGTTCAAGAAAACAAAAGGTAAGCAAAGATGAGTCTTGGAAGAGAGGACTGTCTATTTTACATTGTTGGGAGCCAAAGTCACTCTCTTGATTGGAAAAAGTTGGGAAATACAAAAAGACCAAAGTCCATCATTAGAAACACTAGGGGTGTAGCCCCGCGCTAATGTTGATTTGCGGACGTCCATATATGCAACATATGTAAGTTTGTCATGGTAGTAACGACTGTGGCAATTAACGGTTTGCCGTTGTGTTTATCTTTAGATAATAAGAGCGATAGGGTATCGATTTCAAATTATGCGTATTTGGTAGCGTTTGGGAAAAAATATTCAGCACATTTATCTGGGTGAAAGTTCGATACCATTGAACTTGTTTATGCAAGGGAAGGGAAATGCAAACAATATTGAATCTCAAACATGCTAAAAAAGATATAAAAACATAGATGCAGCCGCTATGAAGCCGTGTATGACGTTGTCCAGTTGGATAATGGAGATTTCAAATTAGATATGCAATTATTGGAAAGACAAGCATATAGAACAGGTATGGCACTGCAACGTTACCTTCTCATCGAGTAGCAGCAGAGTAATCCCCATGAATTCACCTTGTTTTTTGATGTTTCTTGAATCCCAAAAACGCAGCAGCCGACCGACGATGGTCTGGTCGGAGCGACCAAGACGGAGAGCTTCGAAACTGGTTTGCACGCGGACGGTAGACGAGGATGCCATTTTCTAATCATTTACTTAGCTGCGTATGACCAAGTGATCGTTGAAGCTTTAGCCATTTATAGATCGCAGAGCATGGTAAACGAATCGCCGTAACGTCGATCTCAGTAACTGCGCCAACATTCAATAAACGAAATAAACATGGAGGCGCAGCCGGGAAGGTGTAAGCAGGGAAGGTGCAGGAAGATAATGGCTAGACAAACCCTAACGCACTAAGACCAAAATACAATTGAACCAAAAAAATACATTGGGCCTCCATTTCAAAAAGTTGTGGACTGCTTCAAAAAACTCATGTAGGAAAGGCCCATTTGGAAGGACATCATCGACACAAATCAATTAAAAATGACACGTGGACAATTATGGGAGAGGGTAAAGTCCCCTATTATATATACTAGGGGCGAAGCCCCGCGCTTGCGCGGGGACGTATGTGTATTTTAAATATGGTAACAAATATTTAACTAATGTTGAATCAATGAGAAAAGTTATGAGTTGAAGTAGGAGTGTGCAGTGTTGTGACGACAAAAATGGCTGATATCAAATGCTAACAGTGGATGTATTTTATATTTGTTCTTCATACATTAAATATTTCTTTTTCGTATTTTATTAATGTTAATTAGTTTTATCAAAAATATTTTAGTGATGTTGTTTATACTTTTGACGTTTTATTAGAATTTTATTAGTATTAAATGGTTGTATTAATATTGTCAAGAAAATAGTTGTGTAAGAAAAATCCATCATTATAATAAAAGCTAATAAAAAAGAGAATAGAGAATACTTTGACAGAGTTTTGGTCTAGGGCCTGAAGTTGTAGATGATTTGAAGAGTTTCTCTATTAAAGTTGTTCCTAATTAATAATATAAATATACACAATTCACTTAAATTTATTTTAATTTGGTTTTTAAAATATTGATTGTGACCATGTAATATGTTTCTAGTTTTCTTGTTTTTTTTATTTATATCGTTTGTAAGATTTATTTATGATTAATGTTAATAGTTATTTAAAATTGATATATGTATATATATATATTTTATAAATGTTAAAAATTACATTAAATATTTCTTTTTCGCATTTCATTAATATTAATGAGTTTTATCAAATATATTTCAGTGATGTTGTTTATATTTTTTTGGGGTTTTATTTGAATTTTATTAGTATTAAATGATTTTAAGAAAAATCCATCATTATTAGAAAAGCTAATAAAAAACAGAGTAGAAAAATCCATCATTAAAAGATGACTTTAAGGGTTTTTCTATAAAAATTATTCCCAATTAATAGTATAAATATACACAATTCACTTAAATTTATTTTAATTTGCTTTTTAAAATATTGATTATTACCATATGAATTGTTATATGTTTCTAGTTTTCTTGTTTTTTGTTTATACCATTTGTAAGATTTATTTATGATTAGTTTTAATAGCTATTTAAAATTGATATATGTATCTATATATATAGATATTTTATAAATGTTAAAAATTAAATTAAATATTTCTTTTTCGGATTTTATTAATGTTAATGAGTTTTATGAAAAATATTTCAGTGATGTTGTTTATATTTTTTGGAGGTTTTATTTGAATTTTATTAGTATTAAATGGTTGTATTAATGTTGTCAAAAAAATAGTTGTGTAAGAAAAATTCATCATTATTAGAAAAACTAATAAAAAAGAGAATAGAGAATACTTTGACAGAGTTTTGGTCAATGACCCTGAAATTAAAGATAATTTGAAGGGTTTCTCTATAAAAATTCTTCCCAATTAATAGTATAGATATACACAATTCACTTATATTTAATTTAATTTGTTTTTTAAAATATTGATTGTAATCATATGAATTGTAAGATGTTTCTAGTTTTCTTGTTTTTTGTTTATATCGTTTGTAAGATTTATTTATTATTAGTTTTAATAGCTATTTAAAATTGATATATATATATATATATATATATATAGATATTTTATAATATATTTTTTTCGGATTTTATTGATGTTAATGTGTTTTATCAAAAATATTTTAGTGATGTTGTTTATATTTTTTGGGATTTTATTTGAATTTTATTAATATTAAATGGTTGTATTAATGTTTTCATAAAAAAATATTTATATTAAATAATTTTTTAAAATTTTATTTTTTTAAAGATGATGATGTGGCTTATTGTGAGAGAAGCAAAAAGTGCTCATTATATAATAGATGATTACATTGTAAGGCAAAACTCTACCGAACTAAGTTCCTCCATTTATCCTTCAAATCCACCTCTGTTCTCTCCCGAAACACGTCAGGGTTTGCATTCTTTATATCTTTCCATGACTTACCATACTCTTTCACTCCTTCTCTCAGAGCTTCCACTTGTTCAAGTGACCAAAATTTCTTCACCCTTCTGATATTGCAACTTCTCTTATTCAAAGGTGATACATTCAGTTGTGAAGGGGTTGATAGACGAGGCCGAACTCTGCCAGACCATGTTCCTCCGCTATCCGTATCATCCTGTCCTTGCGGTGTTTCAGCCCTATGAACGCGTGCAGGCTGAGGAGTGACATCCACGGAATGATGATCAATTTCGTTGCTTGGTGGTTCTTGTCCTTGTATAGCGGAAGAAGGCTCAAGTTTTCCTTTAATCTCTAATAAATAATCTTTCAGCTCACGAGCAGCCGCTTTATCCCCCTCATCAAAACTTGGCTGATGCTCTTGATCTTCTTGCTCACCACCCATTGTCTCTTCTTCTTCTTCTTCTTCTTCTGGTGCATCACTCTTACCAACCGCATCATCCTTCTCTACACATCTTACCCCTTCAACATCATTAGCTTCCTCTCTACCATTCACATTCTCTTCCTCCTTCTCCTCACTCTCCAAAGGCCTCACGCTTTCATCAACAACAGCATTAGCTTCCCTTACATTGTCAACAACACTACGAAAGCTCCTAATTGCTACAGAATCGAGAGAGGAGCTACCAAGTAACTTCCACTGCTCTTGTAGAAGCTGATTGAGAAAGTTAATAGCAGTGTACCTTACGTTACTCTCTCGAATCCGTAGATACACCTCAGGATCATCAAGAGCCTTGTTAAGATCAGTCTCCCACTTGAACAAATCAACGTGTGTCACCAAATCGCTACCACTCTCTTTCAAAACCCCAATACGTTTCTTCCATATCCTCTCTACAGCGTCGCTGAATAAACCATCGGAAGCAGACAATGGCCACATGAATCTAACCGTGCACTCAACAGCAGTCCAGCAATAAGCAGACTTGTGAGACTCCGAATGTTGTTGTTGTTGCTGCTTTAACATAAGCTTGTCGAGAATCTCGAGCAGGTCAAGTGTTGTTTCGTCGATTCTGCCACGGACCAACGAATCGGAGATGTCACGCAAAACGGATGATACCTTGAGTTTCAGAAAGTCGTCGGAATCTTCGAATTTCAGCGCCGAGAGGAGGTTGCTCACGGAAACCCTAGGATTGTCTTGACGGCGGATTAAAAACTCGGCGACCCATTTGTCAAAAACCTCCATTTATAACCTTTCTGAGATCAAAACTGAATCTTTATAAATAGTTTGGTCTCCGCGGATTCAAGTGTGTTCGCCGGAGAATTTACAGAAAGATAGTAATGTTCTTAACTTCTTATCATAAAGGGAATAATATTTCAACAGTTTTAGTTAGTGGGCTTGTGCTTAATATCGAATTAATGGGCTTTTCTTTTGGCCCACAAGAATAGCATCTGTTGATTATTTAATGTAAAGGATTTAGAAAGTTGTAAAAATTGTGTTAAAGGAGCAATCGATGGAGGAGGAGGAGCAGAGAATCACAACCCGGCAACAGCGAAGAGCAGCATTTTCTTGCACCTGACACAGTTGGTCTGTTGTATTTCTAATAAAACATGAATGTTTTGCAGGAAAGCGAGGTTAAGGCCAAACCAAGAGTTGCAGCAACCGGCAGAAAATGAGACTTGTTTCAGCTCAAGCAATTTGTTTGGATTCATTTTTTTTTGTCTCATTCCTTAATACAAAAAGAAATTTCCTCTCTTGTTTTTTTCTACAAGCCCTTTAATGAAAGGAACAGAACATCTAAGTTTGGAGTAAATCTTACATTGACCTCAAGTTGCAATGATAAACACACAGAAAAGTGGAACTGGCTGAAGAACCAACCAAATTAAATTCACATACACATTGATCTAAAAAGAATTGGGGAAAAAGGAAAGATATTTATAAGATTCGCAATGATCCGCCGAGATCAACCGGTAAAAGAGGGATGAGTGAGTGCAAGACATCGGTAATAAGTGGTCTGTAACTTGGCTCAGGCTGTACACACAATACAGCAACCGCAGCTACCTGTTCACATACATTCCATAAGAAGAAGACACATCAAACCAAGTAGAAAAAAATGAATATTTTCGATGTTTAAGTAATGGGATACTTGAATATGTGATTTTGTTGAAGCTGACCTGATAAAGATGTTTTAAGTCCATGGTTCCTTTGATTGCTGGATCCAATATGTTTGGAAGATTAGCTCTGTCACTTAGCTTAGGTACAGCCTGCTCAAGAATGATAAGAAAAGATCAATAACCAGAGGATTCTTTCTAAAGACCAGACTTTGTATCATAAGTTTTGACTTTTTTACCCAGGTGACAATGGATTCTGGTTTCTCAACTGGTTTTCTACCAAGAAGAAGCTCCAGAAGAATTACCCCAAAAGAGTAGACATCATTCTTGTCTGTAACTTTCCCTGAAAGACAAAACGAAAAAACTTGTTAGGCGTATGCGAAAATTCAAAACCGGAGTACTACAATGTTAGACAAAACCCGCGAATAGATATGTTAAATACCATCAAGAAGATACTCGGAAGCTTTGTTTCCTAAAGTTCCAGGAAGCTTATAATTTTTGTTCTGAGTCATAACCACCGTAGCAGACCCAAAATCTGATATCTGAAGATAAGTAAATGTGGTAACAACTCAGATTTCTACTGGACAAAGTTTACACTATCATCAATTATTTGTATCATTTTTACCTTAGCATTGAACTCGGAGTCTAGAAGGATGTTAGACGATTTCAAATCTCTGTGAACTACCGCAGGATGGCAATGCTCATGAAGATACTCCAAACCTCTTTATGAAAAGAAACAGCTTCGTTAGCAATAGCATACAAATGTTCTTGGGGAATCACATTAAACTGCTAAATGTGTTTATATAGTATTGGATGAGTGGACCTTACCGTGCTATATCAACCGCGATTTTCATCCTAAGCTGCCAAGTTAACCCTGAACCTTGACTAGGCCCTTAAAGTATCCAAAAAGAATTCAAAATCAGTTGTCAAAAGATTGAAAGACAGGTGCCTAAACTTGAATCATCCTCCTTACCAAGTAACTGACACTCCAAAGATCCGTTCTGCATCATCTCATATACGACAAATCTATATTGGCGATATACGCAGAACCCCATTAGAGAAATTATATTCTGATGCTTGATCTTACCCAGCCAATCTACCTCTTTCTGCATAAGAAGTAAGACGTTCAACAAGGTACCAAAAATACGAGTCATGGTTTATCGAATGAAATGGTCGGATTCTGTGGAGTGTAATGTCTCCTACCTCAAATTGTCTTTCGGGGTCTGTCTCTCCAGGGCCACCATCAAGTTTCTTCACAGTGACAGAGGACTTCTCATCAAGACAAGCTCTGTAAAGGCATCCATGACCACCTCGGCTCAACACATTACTATCACTAAACTTGTTTGTTGCAGATTCCAATACTTGGTATTCATAGACAGGTATAGTTCCTTTCCTCACAGAATCAATCTTGTGTATAATAGGCTTTGTGGATACACCCTTTACAGAATCTTCAGACAAACAAAGTACCAAGATAAGCCTTTATAACTAACAGACAAAGACACAAAAGAAATACACAATTGTAAAGACAAGACACAAGAGATAATAAGCCTCAATACCTGATTTCCGTGTAACCCCAGAGAAGCTGGTCTTGATATTTCTGTATCTCCATAGCAAGAGATAGACAAGGAACAAGACAGTGACACAGAGGAGAGACGATGAGACTATAAGAGCTATTAGTATCTTCTTGTTCAAATCCTCACGAAGCACCACTTTCACAATGGGAGGACCTTAGAAAAGGGAAAACTTTTTACATGATTGGCCTAATCATCATAAAGTTTTGATTTTTATTCCAGAAATAGTATAAAAATTAGACTAAAGGCGACTTCTTTAAGCTTACTCTAGTAAACCCAATTCGGCAATTTAACAAAATATTCACTCAAAAGTTGAAATTAAGTGGGATTTACCTGGAGATTGAGCTTTCATTAGTGGAGAAGCTTGAGAAATAGGGATTTGAGGGGAAGAACCAGAAACGAAAACACCATAAGATTCTTCTGAATTAGTCACAAGAGCGAAGAAGGAGACACAGAGAGCCCAGATGTGTAGTAGAAACAGGAAACGAAGACGAAGGAGACACATTCTTTTTGTTTTTTGTTTTGTTTCACCCAAACATGCACAAGAGAAAAGACAAGAGATAGAGAGAGATGAAGCTGCTTCTATTCTTGTGTCTTGTTAATAATATGATTACTTTATGGAGATGTTAAATAAAGAGAGAGATTAAATTGTATGGAGATAGAGACAAGAGAAGAGGACAGAGTAGGGTTTGGAGAAACAGAGAGAGAGAGAGAAGGACAGTGTAATTTTAAGTTTTGTATGGTTTGGGTTTGGTCTTCATGTGGCAGTTATCAAAAGGTGGAAAAAGTTGTAACCAAAATTGTGATTGAGGAGAGAGAGAGAGGGGGGGGGGACGTGTGTGAGTGTGATAACTGATAAGACGTGCAATTGTGTAGAGAGAGAGAGAGTATTGTATAAGGTCGAATATTTAACATCCCAATGTAAAGATGATGATGCTACCATACGATATGCTTATAACATAGTATTACTCTCATAATTTGTTATTAGTAAAAAATCATTTCATACGTAAAGCTAAAGGATAAGACTTTCTAACGCCAGTGTCAAAACAATTATTAAATAGAATAATAGTGTATTGTATATTATTTGTTTTATTTAATAGGATGGATCATCCATCTATTTGTCGCTAAAGAAAGTCATTCATTATTTTAATCTACTAATAATAACAAAACGAAAAAAAAAAAATAAGGGGTGTGTTTGAATGTGTTATGTTAATGTGTCTTTATAAAATTGTATTCTTTCGTTGTAAAAGTATCTTTATAAAGTTGTATTTTTTCGTTTATTTACATAACCGTTTTACAAAAGTCAAGTCTTTTAATCGTGACTTTTGATCATGTCTTTTGATTATTATAAATAGAGATTTCTTGAGATTTCTTTGTTGAAATTTCGTAGGGGTGTGTTCCGTAAAGTTGTCTTTACAAACTCGTAAATATGTTTTTACAAATTCGTAAATGTGTCTTTACAAACTCGTAAATGTGTCTTTACAAACTCGTAAAGATGTCTTTACAAACTCGTAAAAGTGTCTTTACAAACTCGTGTTTTTTCATCGAAAATGTGTCTTCTAAAAGGTGTCTTTTGATTATTATATATATGTCGTATGACTACTTCCAAATCATTTTTTTAAGTTTCTAAAATTTTAAAGACGAAGAAGAAAACCTTATGGTATGATCTTAAACCTAATTTAGTATATTTATTTCTCGTTTGTCATTATTGTTTGTAGATCATTATTTATCTTTTTTTTATTTTCTTTATTTCGATTTCTTGATTTATTACTTATCATTATTTTTTTGGTAGTGTGGTGTGTATTTTATTTGTAAGATTTAGTTTTGTGACTTTAGAATTTAGTTTAAGAAATTTTAAGTTAATTTAATATTTATGGTATTTTTGTAACTACTTCCAAATCATTTTTTTTAAGTTTCTAAAATTTTAAAGACGAAGAAGAAAACCTTATGATATGATCTTAAACCTCATTTTGTATATTTATTTTTCGTTTTTCACTATTGTTTGTAGATTATTATTTATCCTTTTTTATTTTCCTTATTTCGATTTCTTGATTTGTTACTTATCATTTTTTTTGGGAGTGTGGTGTGTATTTTATTTGTAAGATTTAGTTTTGAGACTTTAGAATTTAGTTTAAGAAATATTAAGCTAATTTAATATTTATGGTATTTTGTAAAAAGAGTTTTTCAAAAGTGTTCAAAGAAAAAAAAACAATGAATCATGTTAGTTTATTAGTGAAATAAAATTTGATTACAATTTATTAATTGCCCAACTTTTAATGTGTGTTCCCTTAAATGGTGGTATAATTTAAGGTAATGAAAAATTAAAACATTTTATCTTAATCAATTCATAACTATTTTTCTTAATCAATTTAGACTAATAAACTAAATTTATTTATACCTCTCTAACATATTAAAAAATTAATCAGATAAATTTTATCATAAAAAATTTAAAGGAAAATTTCAATAAATTTAACAAAACTTAATAATTTTGATGACAATTACCAAAAATACCTTTAAAAATTATTTTCTATAGATATATTCACATATAGAGTATTAATATAAAAAGTTTAATTTTAGTTTAAAATCTTTAAAATTAAATCCTAAATCCTCAAAAATAAATCTTACCTACTTCAAAATTATATTTTAAACGCTAAATAGTTAAACCAAATGAAAAATGACCGTCTTCTTGTTTGTTTTGTTGAAAACATAGATTTTTGATATCTTACTAACGCAATTTAATAAAACGATTTAAAATATGAGTAAGTGTCGAGTATTCTTAACATATTTATTTGTAGTAAAGAAAAATGATGTAGGATTTTAATTTTTTTTTAAAATTGTGACAACATTTTTGAAGTTTAAAATATTGTTACGAGGTTTGTAAGTTTGTGATTGAGTTTTATTTAAATCTAATTGCAAGTTTTACACTTTTAAAATAACTAATGTATATAGAATATTGAAATTATAATGATTATGGATTATCTAATATATATAAATAAATATACTAATTAGTTTAGATTTATGAATTTTAAAAAAATATTTTACGTATTCTAGCTCCATGCGATATCAACTCCCGTGCGGTATCGCACGGTACCTACCTAATGTAAGTAATGATAAAAAAAAGAGAGAGAATATTACTAAAAAAACATGAACTCAGACTATTCCTCCGCGTGTACCTGCCCATTAAAAACCTGCGACTTTTTTTACCTTATAGGCAGGTCCCGGGTTTAAAAATTGAGACAGGTCCCGGATACCTTTCGGATTTTTACCCATCTTTAACATCCCTACTAAGATTTGTATGCATCGAGGCGCATCGATGATCCAAATGATTCGATTGGGTCACTGTGCAAATTAAATATCATGCGGATTTAGTGACACATAGGGACAAGTCGTGTTTGAACAATTAGTTAATTAATATTTCAATTGGGAGAAATGTCCAAACAAAAAGTAAAAGAGCAATGTTCATGTGAACTTTCGATGTCTCTGTCCTTTTCAACTTTTAATTACCGACACAAGTGGTCACTGACTCTCGCAACTGTACAGACTATACATCTTATTTTATTTTAATAATAATAAAAAATTGGGCTTATTGGGCCTAAAAGAACAATGAGATTAAGATGATAATGGGTTTATTCAACAAAATCTTAAAGAAAAGCTAGTTGGGCCACTTCATGGAAAGAAAGACCATAGAGATCAATAAACACAAGTGCACAAGTAAACTATTGTCTCTCAAGATTCGCAAAAATCCAAGTTAGGGTTCCTTAACATTTCTAAAAGTTACTCTTTAGTATACGTTTCTAAAGGTTTCTAAATTATAACATTATTTTTTTATTTCAGTTATACCACAAAATAAGTTAAGAAATCTTTAAGCAATCATTAAAACTCACCATTGGAGGAGATGCTCTAAGTTATTTAATTCTAGTATGTACTACTGATTATATTATAGTGTTAACTTTTCACCATGGTTTCATGGAGAGGGAGTTTCTGTATTAACATAATGTTCTATGGATTAAACACACCTATATTATTATTACATGTCTACTATGTATATATATTGTTGGTCAATCTGTTGTTGTGCAGAAACAAGATGTGTATATTTCACTGTTCATCAAAAAAAGTCTCTGGTCCCATATATGATTTATGGGACACAGCTTCTGCATGTACATCCTATGTTATTAACTACCTCCTCTCTCTCTATATATATATATGACCCAGCAGTTTATATATTTCATATATAGACATTACTGTCAAAGGTAAAATAACAAATGGATGGTAAATCATGACATACAATTAGGACAACTACATGTTAAAAGACTAATAAATAAGTTCAAGATCATTTCCTCTTGTTCCTCCACTAAACCCAAACACAAACAAAAGTTGTACTTGATATATATATTCCTACAAAACATACTAATTTCACATGGGTGGGTGGGTGATTAATATCAAGCTCTAAACCAAGTTTTAAGATTATTAAAAAGACTAATCACATTGTATCACTGAACAATTGTGAAACAGATGTGACTTTAATACATTTGTTCATATTAACACTTTTATTCTTCTTCCTCCTCCTCCTCCTCCTCTTCTTATCATCATCCTCCGTCGTCGACGACTGACTATGAGCTATCTCCTCCGGGAAAACACAAGGAACCGCAAAATTAGTCTTTGCTTTAGCCCCTCTAAGCCTCATAGCGGCCGTGTCGTAAGCAAGCGCCGCCTCCTCGGCCGTATCAAACGTACCTAACCAGTGTCTGCACCGTCCGATCCTGTCTCTAATCTCCGCCGACCATCTTCCCCACGGCCGTTTTCTAACTCCTCTGAATCCTCCGTTCTTCTGCGGCGTCTTCCTCCACCGCTTAACTCCGTCTTCGGGTTGTTTAACGGAGATGTGATCGGCGGAGATTCTGTTGTTGTCGCCGAACATAACGGTTTGGCCAACGACGGCGGCGATGGAATCATCAGTAAACCGAAGTTGGGGTTTTGTTGGGTTAGGAGAGAACAGAGAAGAGATATCGAACGTTGTATGTCCGTCAAAGGTTTCCGTTGCCGTTACGTAGGATAACGGAGTGTTATTGACTAACGGCGTCGATAATAACCCATACATTTCGAAACTAGAGTGTAACGGAGCATCAACGGTGTTTTCCATCTTTTTGTAAAAAAATGGATTATTTGGTTTGTTCAACGATATGGTAAAAAAAGTTAGTGCGTAGAACCATTTTATAGGGGTAAACAAATATACTGAATATAATATAATTTAATTTAATTTCCGCTATATATATGAGACTGAAGTATACAGTAACAGTAGTACAGTACTATTATTGTTGCTCTAATTTATATACTCGAAATATATAGTTTTTGCTTAGTAAAACGGTTGTGGTTCAAACACTGCAATTAATTTCGACGAGACTGTAACGATTTTGCATATTGGAGGGGAAGTATGTAAGTAAGATATGATTTGGGCCTTCTTAGGGCCCAAAAAAATAAAAAAGCAAGAAGGGCAAATCATGTTCTCTAATCTGAAAGATTTTTGACATGGGAAAAGAAGGAAATCCGTATTTTTGATTACGTAAGGACGCGTCATGTCTTTTTGGACATAATGATGATGATGGCGTCAACTCACACTATTCTCTCTTCATTTCTCTTCTATTAACTAAAGGATAATTATACTCTATCGACATAGAGAAACCGTTAATTAGCTCTGAAAAAGTAGACTCTGTAGCAACTTCTATTCACGTGATGTTTGACGTTTTTGTCACATAATTGACATATAACTGACGAAATATTTTATTTTGTTTTTATATAATTTTTTTTAGCAAACTTCTCTCTCATCCAAAAGTTAGTCACCATTGAAAGAAAAACACTGAAACTTTTTCCTATTGTTCTTTTGAATTTTTCTTCTTCTTTCATTGTTTCTCCTACATAAAAAACCCAAAATTTTCTTCTATTTTTCTCGGCATCATGTTTTGGCTTCGATTGTCCAGACCAAGACACGATAGTAAAAGGGTACAATCGGAGTTGGCGACGATTCTTTAGGTATGTGTTTCGAAGATCGATTTGTGTAGTTTAGTTATGATTTTTCAATTTTTTGTTATTTATCTTCAGTCTCATATATTTGCTATTCATTTCATGATTATTAATCAATTTTAACAATGCATTGTGAATTACCTTCAAATCTGATATATTTGTTTTTGTTTGTAATCCTAATCGATTTTGGGAGTTATGTTTTTATTGTTTATTTGTGACTAGTTGTTAGGATTTGGGTATATCTCTTAATCAATTTCAAATTAGTTAGTATTCTTACTTTAGTTCTTATATGATTTAGATCGAGATGTCACTTTTTCATATGATTTCGTTTTCAACCAAAGTTTCCAGCATAAACGTTTTCGGTGCTTCGTTGTAGTTGTGTAGTTTTAAATGTTGTTACCGGATAATGTACATATTACATTTGGGGAACATAAAATGTATCCTGATCTATATCAGATAATCGCGTTATCGGATATACTATACTTTACACACTAACTGTCAGGTTATTAACGTGTGTTGCTACCAATTCATGTATCTTCCAGATGGTTATATATCAACTTCGCAAAAGGATTATTGTTGATAGCGAAGAATTGCTTGGTGATAGGATTAATGTCTACCACAAAAATGAGAAGTTACGTATTAACATTGATTTTGTTGATCCGTTCGAGAGGGATACAAAAATCTCCATTTTGTTAGATGATAATCATTTTATTAGTGGATTGATGGGTACAAAACTATGTCAAAATTCGTTGGGTTTCTTTATAATTGTATATGTAATGGTTAAAGTTGTATATTTGTTTTCGCCTTATTGCTTCTTTTAATTTTTATATATTCTTAGCAACTACACAATTAGTTAGTGGTTAATGGAAAGAAGTTTTGTACCATCATTTTCTTAGTGAAATGATTATTACAAAACTTCTCATGTGATTTATTCACTGATAATTTATTACACGTTAGTGGAAACAATATCTTGTTTTCACAAACATTTATCTTGATTGTTAGCCGATAATATTGTTAGTCGATAACTATTGTTTTATGTTAGCGGTTACAGTTTCTTGTTAGTGGATTGTTATCCGATTTCTGTGTCACCGTTTATATTCTATCTTAACATACAATTTTATGATGGATAACTTGTCATGTTAACATTTTCTTGAATTTGTACACACATATAGATGTCCATAACCTTCCTAAGAGGAGTACTGAATATGGCGAATAATTGTTTTATGATACGGTTAACGTATATCACAAAAATGGAAAGTTGCGACTGATCATTGATTCTCTCAACCATTTGAGAGGGAATATATTCAGAAATCACATGTTGGCATACAACTTGATCTATCTAACATAGTAACAAACTTATTATCAAATTCGCTGTCAGCTATCTAAACATTGTTATCAGCTACATTTATTGTTACCGACTATATATAAACAATCTTAAATATTTTACAAGTTATCAGCTATATAGTTATCCGTTAAATTTGTAACCAAATTTTACACTAAGATTGCATTAACCATTAAATGAATATTTTTCTTCAATTATTGTCTTCGTTTATATTCGTTATCAGTTATCTAAATATTGTTACCCCCTACATTTAGTGTTACCAACTATATAAACATTCATAAATATTTTACAAGTTATCAACTATATAGTTATCAGTTAAATTTGTAACTAAATTTTACACTAATATTGTATTAACCATTAAATGAGTAGTTTTCTTCAATTATTGTCTCAATCAATATTCAATATCTCCATTAAATTTATGTTTATCTCAATTATACCAATATTCTCAACTGTTTTTTCTTCGTTCTTACCTTTTAATGGTTTTATCTCAATTGTATCGTATTAGCGGTAATACACTGCTTTTAAAGTTTTATTGGTAAAATATCATCATAAGAATTACATTATAAAAAAATGTATCGTATTAGCGATAACAAAATTATTAGCGCCACCAATTTGGTTAACGCTAATTAAATTGTTATCAGACGAAAATATATTTCTCTTACACAAGATATTTCCGACAATATAGATGTAATTCTTGTCTTCAACCGATATTTTTTTGAATCTTATTTGGTAGGGGTAAAATCGTCAAATAATTTTAGTAGAGATGAGAGAGAACTAAAGAAAATTAAAAAAATTTAAAAAAAACTAATTTCCAAATTATCCATGGCTATATATTTAATTCATCCTTAACTAAATAATAGATTTCATTTTTATTATACACCAAAAAGCAAATAATCTCACTGTCTAGTAGACATTATACAATCATGATTTACCATTTTTTTTAAAATGAAAGTAAAAAAAAAGAAATTTGAGATTGAGATGAAAGTTGTAATTACCGACAGAAGATCTTTATAAAGTATGTCAGACAAAGTCAGGCGAATAGGACAAAAGGATTTATAAACCGAATCCAACTAGTTGTTGTTTATGTGGGGGCGGGATACTTAACAATACGGATTATTAGTAAAATCTCAACCTACAAAATCTTGAGAATGACTAAATGATCATCTTATCACCTCTTGGATTGGATAGTTATCAGTCAATTTTTTTAATTTGACTTGTAATTTATGGACCTAATTTTTCTTTATTCCGTCATTATATTAAAGCATAACAAATCAACTAATGACAGAGCTTTGCGTCATCAATGGAGGCTGGAGCCCACACCAATTCATGACGTTATTACACAACACGTTGTCACTTTAACGAGGCATTGGTAATTTAGTTTCTTACAAATCAAAGCAGTAAAATACGCTTGACCTATTTGCATTAACTAAAACACATAGCAAGAGACACAATTCATAACAAAGTCAGTTAACGAACTTGCTGAAATTGGAGACTAAAATCTTCTGTTACTCTTTTTTTTTTTTTTTTTTTTTTTTATATATATGTACTACTTTTGCATGTATAATAATATCCTTCTTGGTCTCCTTTTAAAACTCTTATTCAATCTTCACTCTCGCCATCCATTTGAGCCATTAGTTTCCCAAGCTGTTTGTACTCAAATTAGTAAATCATCATTTATATATATATATATATATATATATATGTTTAGAATGTTTGTCTATTATCTATGTTTATGTAATTTACCTCTTCTTCCAAGCCTTGAATCTTTTCATCCTTTGCCTTAACCGCCTTCTTCTCCCTTAAATTGAAGCTCAGTTTCATTAATGGAAAACCAAAATACAAGTCAATCATAAATTATTCAGGCAGTAGCTGATAATACACCTAATATCTAATCTATATTGGGAGCCACGTCTCATACCTTTCTTCTATTTCTGCAATCTTTGTGCTCCATACGTCCTTGTTTTTCATCAGATTTTCGTTCAACTACACATATGAAACCACAACAAGTCATTACTATACATAAACGCATCAAACATTTAAGTAAAATATCATCAACCAAAACTTTCTTTTCCACCGAAACAATATTACTCACATCCTCAAGAAATTGCTTTTCTTTGCTACATTTGCCCAACCTGGTTTGCAGCTTCTGCAGTCTCTGGCTTATTGCCTTGCTCGCAGCTTCTGAAACTTTCTGCTCGGTTTCCTCTTTCACATTTTGTAGCAACTTTTCAAAATACTAACAGGAGAGTAACCAAGGGACAAAACAAGAAAAAAGTCTTAAACACTGAAGTAGACAGAACTATATCTTCATATGATGAGACCATCAATGTAAATAACAGAGGCAAATAAGATAAGTGCTTACATGTTTTTGGTTCTCTAGTTGTGCCTGGAGAAGTTCGTTGTACTCACTAATAATCTGTGGTTTAAACATGAAAACAAGCCAAGGCAGCATTATATAAACATTTATTTATCACTACAAAAGTCGAACACATAGTTAAGGAAACAGGAAACAGAAGCATTACCATTTCCGCTTTGCTGTTCAGGAGAGCATCAGTAAGTCCACTATCAGAATATTCACAGCTTCCACAACCATCCTTGCTCAGACTACCATGAGAATTTAGTTCCACTAGCTTGCCATCAGTTTTCGATTGAATAAGCCGGTGAACATAATTGTCACCAGCATAATCCCAAACACGCTGTGTTCCAAGCTCAAGTGAATAGCAATGATCTGTCTCCTCCCAGTGCCTTCTGGCATGTCCTTCCTTGTACCTACGATAAGTAATAAACAAAGAGAAACGGTTAAACTTGGACGGATGAGAAGGAAACAAGTCTTCATGCTGATTGCTGGAAGTGGAATCCATACCTCCCACAGCCAACAACCCCACAGATAACACACATCCAGAGATTATCCGTTGTTTGGCAAACACAACATACTGAGTTTTCAGGTTGCTGTTGGCAATAACGACAAACCTAAATATAAAAAACAGCATCAGATAAAGATACATGAAGAAAATCAACACAAGACTTAATCAGCATATGAATGATTAAAAAAACCTTACAGGGCAAGAAGAATCTGGCCAATTGGATATACACGAGCAATGAAAGGAATGATTGCACATGGTTGTGAGGATGCCACCTGTGTCTTGGTCCAATCTCTCTGAAACATGAGCACACAGTATTTAGACAAGGTTTAGATTAGACCTAACACGAACATTGGCAACATATGAAACCGGGCACTTGTCAATCTTAATAGTAAGATCTAAGTTAACCCTTTAGACTCTGCCATGTTTCTGAACAACTTGAATAAGTCAGCTCAAGACTTTACCAAGACAAACTGGGCAGGTGGGTTGGTCTATCAGGCCAGCAGCAGAAGGTTGTGTCTGGTCAATAGATCCACTATAACCCGTAAACTGAACATCCAGAGTAAAATACAGGCGGCAGAAATCTTCCTGCACATTGTTAGAAGCAGCTAATCAATCATAAGGGTACGAATAAGATTTTCTCACATAGGTTGAGTCAAACAAAATCATACCTCGAGAGAATTGAAATGTTTCCCTCTAGTATGCAGGTAGAATGTATCAGCAGAGTCCTGACTATCAAACCTTATTAAGATGCTGTATCTATTTTCAACCCCATCATTTCTGTGTAAACATCAAAACCCACAAGAAAATGAACTCTACAACATCACTTGATCTTTTAATGATCTATGCAGCTGTATGATTTTTCTACTCTTTACCTCACAGTTCGCATCTCGAGTATGTGTTGAATGAAGGAGCCACAAAATTGGCAAAAATCAGCGTAAGTCATATGGTTAGGCACCCCAAGAACGCATACAAGTGGGTTTCTTCCAATCTACACGACAACAATACCATTCCAGATTCAATAAACACAATCCGCGAGCAAAGCTTAATCGATGCAAAACAAAAAGAAGGAAGAAACTTCGAATGGATTTGGATCTTACAGGGAGATCCGACGAAGAGGAAGAAGAAGACGAAACGGCATCATCGGAAAATAGATGCATAACGCCGCGAGTCTCTCCGATTCTAGGGTTTCCAGAGGAAAAGTGAACTGTCTGAGTCATATCGGAGAGAGATGATTCACCGGAAACACTTGCTACCGGCGGCACGATCGATTCTTCTCCGGCGATTATCGTGGAAGTTGATGGCATCATCTTGTTCACAACTACTACGCAATTGCCGCCAAAGAAAAGAAAAGAGAGAGTTTATTTCATTTACTACGGCGTCGCTAAACAGATCTCTCGCACGCCTATTATACTTTCAAGTAAGACTTTCACACGTCATCAAGTCCTCCGGGACATTTTATTTTACAGAAGAAGCGCAAAAGTTTCAGTTTGATTAAATATGCCCTAATAACTTATAAGTAACTCTTGGCAGACAACAACACTTATTGGTGGAAAATAAACAATGTCTTGATGAGTAAGTAGTTCACACTCTTCAAAGTTCTTCTACATATGAATCAAACAGAAGCTGGAACTTGGGAGTTCACTGACTTGAGAACCTCCTCTCCCATCTCCTTACATCCCACCAGTTTCTGATCACACACACGATTCAAAAGCACAACACACATTATTACTGCACGAACTCATAACTTTTATCATAGCAAAGCAAACATAGAGTAAGAAGAAGGCTAAAGAGAAGTACAGTTCCCGCCGAGTAAATGTCTCCAGTTCTGAATCCTTTGTTCAGAGCAACCAACACAGCATCTTCAATTCTCTTAGCTGCCTTTTCTTCTCCAAGCCCGTATTTCAGAAGCATCGCAGCGCTGAGAATAGTTGCCAACGGGTTTGCCTTATCCTACAAAATCAAAGAATAGAGACGTTTTGTTCTTTATTTTGACATACAAGTAGTAGGCAAGGAAAGCTGTGTTTGCTTGAAAGAACAGAGTAAGGACCTGTCCAGCAATATCAGGTGCAGAACCATGTATAGGCTCAAAGATTCCAGGTCCCTGTATCAACATCACATAATTATGTTCGGACATGATCATATTGTTGCATACTAAAGGATTCTTTCAAATATATTATACTGAATCACTGAGACTAGCAGATGGAAGCATTCCAATGCTCCCTGTGATCATTGAAGCTTCGTCGGATAATATATCACCAAATATGTTGTTCGTGACAATTGTGTCAAACTGCATTTATGAAACAATCAAACCATTGTAAGCATCAAAGTGCTACCAACGCTGACTAGTTTTGCAAATGCACATACCTGTTTTGGGTCACGAACAAGCTGCATCGCTGCATTGTCAACATACATATGTGACAGCTCAATATCAGGATATTCAGATGCTATTGCTGTTACTCGTTTCCTCCACAAAATAGAAGCCTGCATAAAAGAAGATAGCATTGCCTTCAGTATCATATATGTTCCATAAAAATCACCAGAGAGGCAAACGTAATTATCAACCGTACCTCCAAGACATTAGCTTTGTCGACAGAACACAACTTGCCACGACGTTTCCGAGCAGTCTCGAAGGCAACACGAGCAATTCTATCGATCTGAGGAATGTTATAAATGCTTTATAAGATCTGTGCGTAGTACTCAACAAAGAGAGTATCGAGGTTTTGAATAGAATACCTCGTGAGCAGCATAAACCTCGGTATTAAACCCAACTTCCTCGCCATTTTCATTGGTCTTTATGCCCCTTGGCTCTCCAAAGTAAATACCTATTTTCATGAGACATCACATAGTTAAGAGACTGTTCCACAACACGGAATGAGAAAGACAATAATGAAAGAGCAGTCTAGATCAAGTAACAAAACAGACCTCCTGTAAGCTCCCTTACAACCATTAGATCAACACCTTCTGCTACTTCTCTCTTCAAGGTCGAAGCATCCACTAACTAAGAAACAAGCTCTATATCTTTAATTTGACACAAGGAAACAAAACTACATGTAACCAAACAATTCATGAGATAAGGAAGAGGGTGATTGATAACTTGTGGAAGAACTGAAGCAGGTCTAAGATTAGCAAAGACTTTGAGACTTGACCGAATCTGAAGTAAACCCGTCTCAGGTTTCAGATGTTTTTCATAGTTATCCCATTTATACCTGAAATTTGTACAATAAAAATAAGCACAAAAACGAACCAAAATAGTTTGGGGACAATAGAGAAGAGAGAGAGAGACCCTCCAATGGCACCAAGAAGCACTGCATCTGATTCTTTTGCAGCAGAGATGGTCTCTTCAGGCAAAGGCACTCCGACCAAATCTAAAGCAGCTCCTCCTATAGGCATCTCCCTGAAGCTAAACTCCAATCCTATTACACAATCGTAACTAAGAAACAGCTCTATTGATTCTAAATTAATCATCAGTTTCAGAAAAAATCAAAAGAGAGAGAGAGAACCTTCCAACGATGCAGCTTGTTGAAGAACATTTTTGGCGATGGAGATAACCTCGGGACCGATACCATCGCCGGGAAGTAGAGTGATACTGTATCGTTTCTTACCGGGAGAAGAAGCCGCGCATCTTACTCTAAATGGCGCGATAGATTGTTTGGTGAGTGCTCTGAATGTGGTCGGAAATTTAACTGGCCGGATATTCGTCTGCAGAGCCGTCGCCATTGGGCTGATAATGTCTCACGCTTTAGGTCTTTGCACTTGTAGTTCCCTTTTCCACAATTTTATTATTTTCATAATTGACCCCAAACTACTTTTTATTTTATAATTCACCACCAACTTACATGTCCAAAATTTCCCCCACGAGCAAATTAAAATAATTTTAAAAACTCGGCCCAATTTTAAAAACTCGGCCCAATTTTAAAACTCTAAGCCCAATGGGTAATCGGGTCAAAAACTACCCGATCTGAATTGGGTAATCGGGTCAATATTAGATGAGACGATCCCTAATTTTGGGGAGAAGAAAGGAAATAAACAGAAGAAAAATGGCACTGTCACTGTATTTGCGGCGATCCGATCGCGTTCGGATTGTTTTTGCTTCCTCTGTTCGATTTCTCTCCGCGAAACACGTTGCTAGTGTTGTTGATAGTGATGAAGATGACGAAGAGAGACATCCATGTTACGATCAGAAAACAGTGTGCGAAGCTCTTACTTGTTACAGCAACGATTGGCAAAAAGCTTACGAATTTTTCAACTGGGTCGAGAAAGAATCCAAATTCATACATTCCACCGATACATTCAATCGTATGATCGATATTCTCGGTAAGTACTTCGAATTCGATACTTCATGGGCTTTGATTAACCGTATGGCCAAAAACCAAGTCTCTGTGCCGAATCATGTGACCTTTCGTATTGTATTTAAGCGTTACGTTACTGCGCATCTTGTTCAGGAAGCTCTCGATACTTATGATAGATTAGATGATTTCGATTTGAGAGACGAGACTTCCTTTTATAACCTCGTTGATGCTCTTTGTGAGCATAAGCATGTTGTTGAAGCAGAAGAGCTTTGTTATGGTAAGAATGCTATGGGTAATGGGTTTAGAGTTAATAATACTAAGATTCATAATCTGATCCTTCGTGGGTGGTCTAGATTAGGATGGTGGGGTAAATGCAATGAGTTTTGGGAGAAGATGGATCAAGACGGTGTTGCTAAAGATCTGTTTTCGTATTCTATTTACATGGATATCATGTGCAAGAGCGGGAAACCGTGGAAAGCTGTGAAATTGTACAAGGAAATGAAGAGTAGAAGGATAAAACTCGATGTGGTTGCTTATAACACTGTGGTCCGTGCCATTGGAGTTTCGCAAGGCGTTGAATTTGGTATCAGGGTGTTTCGGGAGATGAGGGAGTTAGGTTGTGAGCCTAACGTTGCGACGCATAACACAATCATTAAGCTTCTATGTGAAGAAGGGAGGATGAAAGATGCGTATGGGATGCTTGACGAGATGGTTAAGAAAGGTTGTAAACCAGATTCAATCACTTACATGTGTTTCTTTGCCCGTATGGAGAAACCGAGTGAGATCTTAAGTATGTTTGGTAGGATGATAAGGAGCGGAGTTAGGCCAAGAATGGATACATATGTGATGCTGATGAGGAAGTTTGAGAGATGGGGATTTCTTCAGCCGGTTTTATACGTGTGGAAGACTATGAGAGAGTCAGGGGATACGCCTGATTCAGCCGCTTATAACGCTGTGATAGATGCTTTGATACAGAAAGGAATGTTTGATATGGCAAGGGAATATGAAGATGAAATGGTGGAGAGAGGGTTATCTCCGAGGAGAAGGCCTGAGCTCGTTGAAACGCCCTTAGATGAAACACTAGTTTGTAAACGATAGAGATGTCCATGGAAGAAGAAACTCTTTTCACATGTCCAAACCTTTTTGTTTGTGTCATGAGACTCATGTATTGATATCAAGAAGCCTCCTTTGGGTGAAGAAATCGCGCGAAGATGTTATACATTTGCATTTGTTTATCGAGAGGACCATGAGTACGTGCGCGAGACAGTGAGTGAAGAAACAGCGAGACCATGAGGCTTGAGCAAGTCTCTCTTGGTCGGGAAATTTTTGCCGTCGTGCATTTTTTTCAAACAACATTAAATTTCATTTTGGATATTTCTGAAAAAGTGAAAAAAACGATCATTAATGCTATTCCCGTTTCAACAATGCTAGTAGTTGAATTAAGTAAATGTATTAATGAAAGATTTTCCGTTTCCATGTTTTGTTCAAGGAAAAATCCAATTCCACGCGCCAAAGCTTTTTCATAAAGGGAAATTAGTTACCAAAATGGATTGTTGTATTAGTTTCAAATTTAATTTATTGTATACTGTATTTATCAGATTGTTGAGGAAGAGAAACCGCGTGGAGTTTCAAATAATATTTGTTTCCTGATTACTGGAAAAAAATTAGACTCACCCAATGAGAGTTTAATGAGTAATTAATTGATATTGTAAAAAAAACAATTAGAATAAAAATGGATGGAGAAAAATAAATTCTAAAAAAGGGAAAGAAATAAAATGAAGGCATCGTTTCATCTTCGTTCTCTCCTTGATTTACTGAAGAAATAAAAGATTCTTCATAAATAGTTAAACCCTTTTTTTAGAGTTTCAAAAATTAGAACCAATCAAAAGAGAAAAAAAAACAGAAGACAATGCTTTATAGCGAAACGCCGCCGTTTAAAGATCGCCGGTGTCTTATCCTCATATGCGTCGGAGTTCTGGTCTCGTCGAGTTTGGTTTCCTTCTCTCATGGAGTTTCTTCTTCTTCTTCTTGTCATCTTCCATCCTCCGCCTCATTCCAAGGTTCTCTCACATTCCTTTTTTTATCTTATTTTTATTATCAATGTTTTGTTCTCCCAATTTATGATTTTTGTTCAATAAATTTTATTTTTTAAAATTATGGTTTTAAAGGATTAAGGAGGCAAATAATGGAAGGAGGAAATGGGACATTGGTGTTAGCGGCGGAGAGGACACGGCGGCCTGACCCTTTAAACCATTTCAATATTTATTCCGATGGTTGGAACGTTACCAATTCTCATTACATCGCCGTACGTTAGTCACCTCCTTTCCTTTTATTTTTAATTTTTTTCAAAATTAAAATAAACATACAATCCCTCGAAATCCGTAACAATAGGTACTTTTTATTTATATGTGAAATGTAAAATATTTGGCCAGAAACAAAAAAAATAAAGAAAAAACATGAGGGTGCGTTTAGATAGTTTCAGGGGAAATCGTGTTAATATTTGATGTTAAAAACTAAATTAAACGAAAATATGATGTTACATGTGTTTATTGCAGTCCGTTGGATTTTCTGCAGTGCCATTCATAGTAATAGCAATCGTGTGGTTTGTATTGCTTGGACTATTCCTCATATGCTCATGCCTCTGTTGCTGTTGCTGCGGCTGTGGCCGGAGAAGCTACGGCTACTCTCGCGTCTGCTACACTCTTTCTCTCGTCTTCCTCCTCCTCTTCACCATCGCAGCCGTGTAAGTAAAGTAACCCCCTTTACTTATTAAATCTTGTTTTTAGACATAATCTTGAAACGATGCGGTGTTTTGGGCTTCAGGATTGGTTCTTCTATGTTGTACACTGGACAAAAGGAGTTCTACGGTAGCGTGGAGAAGACGTTTATGTACATTGTGAAACAAGCAACACAAGTTTTGAGTAAGCTCACGAGTTTGTGGGACTCGATTCAATCAGCTAAAGACATACAGCTAGATGGACATAACTTGTTTCCTCCAGAGTTTAGAGGAAACATTGATCATTTCAACAACATGATCAAGATGTCTAACATCACTTACCCTGACCGTGTCGCTAATCAGACTATCGGTTATCTCACCGGCGTACTTAACCCTGTGTGAGTATAATTTCATAGATGCCTTGCTTCACAAGTTAAATGTTTATAGCTTTTGATTATTTTGCCTAAAATTTTTGTATTATATTCAGGAGATATGTGTTGAATGTGATCGCTGGTGTTATGCTCGCTGTCGCATTCCTGGGTCTATGTAAGTCCAATACTATTAACATTCCTAAAATCACTCTGTTTTCACTGCTTTCTCTGTTTTAACACATATATATATATATATATATATATATTTGTGATTCTGAAACAGTGTTCTCGTTCTGCGGATTGCGAGTTCTTGTCTACCTGTGAGTAACACATATACTTGTATACAGTCAATATGTTGTTATATACTTATATATATATATATCATATGGATATTAAATGGTTAAATCATCAGCTTAGTAATATTGGGATGGATTCTCGTCACGGCAACGATTCTTCTCAGCGCAGTCTTCCTCGTCTTCCACAAGTAAATGACATACAAAACAAGATTCAAAGTCAGTTTTGTAGTTTCTCCTATATATTAATGAATGAATGTTATATATAAACTATATATGCAGTGTGGTAGCGGACACGTGTATGGCAATGGACCAATGGGTGCACAATCCAGCGGCAGAGTCAGCGTTGAGCCAACTACTTCCATGTTTAGACCCTAAAACCATTGGAGACACATTGGATATAACCAAGACTATGACTTCTACAGCCGTTGACATGACCAATTCCTACACTGTCAATGTTAGTAACCATGATTTCCCACCTAATGTCCCTTTCTACCATAACCAGTCTGGTCCGCTCGTTCCTCTTCTATGTAACCCTCTCGACCAAAATCGTAATCCTCGACCTTGTGCTCCTAACGAAATCCTACTCGCCAATGCCTCTCAGGTACTTACTTATATATATATATATATATATATATACTAATTAGACAATATTATATATTACATTGTCTTATATTGTGTGTGTTTTGTTTTGTTTTGTGGTAAATATATAGATATACAAAGGGTTTGTGTGTCAAGTGAACGCAGAAGGGAACTGCATAACGGAGGGGAGGTTGACCCCAGCTTCATACGACCAAATGATGGGTGCTATCAACGTCGCGTTCACTTTAGATCACTACGGTCCGTTCTTGGCTAGTATTGCTGACTGCACCTTCGTCAGAGACACTTTCAGAGACATAACTACCAATAACTGTCCTGGACTCACCATCACTAGCCAATGGATCTACGCTGGACTAGCTTCTCTATCTGGTGCGGTCATGTTCTCGCTCATCTTCTGGTTGATTTTCGTCCGAGAAAGACGTCATAGGTCTCATACTAAAAAGGCTATGATCCAGATGAATAGGTTTTAGTTATTGCGTGCTTTAGAATCCATAAATAATGAGAAAATACCCATATTATTACGGAGAGGTTGTTGAGTAAATTAAACTCAAAGGAAAGTCTTCTTTCTCTGTGTTTACTAATATCGCCGTACAAGCAAAAGAGATGTAAAATAACCACAAGATTGGAATTATGAGATTTCATATTTCACACTAGCCAAGGACTCTCAGCAATACAATTTCCTTGAAATTTATAGAATAACAGAGTCTAGCATCAAACCAAAAAGACAAACAATTGACTGAAAGGATCCAACCAAATGCTGAGAGAATCTCAAATTCTCAATCTTGTCTACATATACTTCCTTGCAAGTGCTCGTACTTTGGTGTCAAAATGCGTCGATGTAATCCTGGAACCCGGCAGATACAAGGGATTCAGAAGTATCTACATCAACATAATGTAATCAGATTGTGTTACCACAATCCAAGAGAGAATCCAACAAATAGGAATCAAATCAATCAGCAAAAAACTTACCTTTATATAAAGCTCATGCACCTCCTGGAAGAAGCTCTTGATGCCATCCTCATTGCGTGAATCATGAAGGAGCATGAGTCGTGTATGTGTTGATGGAATTAAGGATGAAAACAAACCTTTTTAACACTGTATATATAGGGTATGTGTTTAGCACAGAGCAACAACATACTAATAATCTGACATCATTTAAATCAGAAGAAAGTAAAATGGTTTGGAATTGGCTCCAAGTAAAAAAGGATATGGCCTGCGGTAACATACACCGACACAACCAGATCGTTAAACCTGTCTACGGATTTCAAGAACCTGCAGAGTTATAGCGATAATGAGAGGAATCCTTGAAAAAAACAGAATCAATTATTTATGAACAAAGGGGGACTTTTTACTTACATGGCACTTGTAGTCCATGCTAGGTCTTGAACAACATCTAAAGCTGCATGTAATATAAACTGGTGTAGTTGAGCAGCATCTTCTCTCTGTAAAACAATGAGAATGGTGTAAGTGACCGATGTGCAACTTATCAACTAGACCACATACCAAATGCTATCATGGTTGAAAGGTACACTATCAGGTAGACGAAAAGATAAACACAAAACGTAATCTTTTGTTCATATAGAGTTGAACTATGACCAAGAATAAAGAACATGGATGCAATGTATTTGATGGGAATGGTGCAGAAAAGCAGGAGCATGAACAATAGACCTAAATGATTCATATTTCAAAAAATATTAGTGGAAAGTAGAGTAAGAAATGGTTACTTTAGCAGAAGATCCAACTTCAGCTTCATAGATTGGGATATCATTCCGACCAACTATTATAAAGCATGCTGTGTTAGCCATTCAATCCCCCAAAAATGGACAAGACTAGATCTTGTTGTCTCCTGAAACACAACAAAAATGAGAAACAACACACCACAGATCTCAAGTTCAATATATGAAACTTTGCACCTGACTATTTGATCAATTACTAAACTTGGGAGGAAACAATCAAACCCAAAAGTACGATTTAGGAATACAAAGTGAGCTCAAGAGCCGTACACGAATCTAGGAGCCTAGCTATGCAATACAAATTAAAAAAAACTGGAGATCCTTATAAAGAAGAAGATACCAGGGGAATGATCAAACGCGATGGATGAATCTCACCACTTTCTTCACAACAACAAGAAGAAGAAGAAGAAGAAGAAGAAGAAGAAGAAGAAGAAGAAGACGAGATGACTTCTTCATTATAGATTGGGCCGTTTCAGTTTCTTATTGGGCCCTTTTAAAGCCCATCTAAGTCTGTGGCGTTTTATTCATTTATTTTATTTTATCTGTATCTACAAGCAAGTAAGGTACAAAGAGTGAAACGAGGTTTTGTACTCACCAATTAAAATGGCGACGGTATCGAAACTAGAGATAGCCACTACTTTGCTCGCTTTCAAAGCTTCTCGTTCTGCTACTGCTCTTAACTATCGCTTCTCTTCCGCCTCCGTCTCGCTTTTCTCTAGACGCAGATCTACGACCGTCTCCGTCAGCTCGAAACCTTCTTTGTTCTGTTCTCCGGTGGTAAATTCCAGTCGCCATAGACGATTCTCCTCCGTCTCGGCCTCAGCTTCCGATGTTACCACTAAGATTCCGGCGGACAATCGAATCCCAGCTACTATAATCACTGGTTTTCTCGGCTCCGGCAAGGTTATTGCTGTTGTTGTTGTGTCATTTCATAAGAAATTTTGCTGATTTTGAAGCTTGACTTTTGTTCATTAGACGACATTGCTGAATCATATACTCACCAGAGATCACGGGAAGCGCATAGCCGTCATAGAGAATGAGGTTCGTTGATCTTCCAAGTAGTTTAAAGTGTCTGTTTTTAAATTTTGGTGTTTTATTGTGATTTTTCAGTTTGGTGAAGTTGACATCGATGGGTCACTTGTTGCTTCTAAATCTATGGGAGCAGAAGATATAGTTATGCTCAACAATGGCTGCCTTTGTTGCACTGTCAGGGGTGATCTTGTGAGAATGATTTCAGAGCTAGTCATTAAGAAGAAAGGAAAGTTCGACCATATTGTCATTGAGACTACAGGTAAGCTCTATAAAGCTACTCATCATCTTTACAAACTTGCTATCTTCTTAATATGTTATTCTTTTCTCAGGATTGGCGAATCCGGCCCCTATCATCCAAACTTTTTATGCCGAGGATGAAATTTTCAATCATGTCAAACTCGACGGTGTTGTTACTTTAGTTGATGCTAAGCATGCTCCCTTGCATCTAGATGAGGTCAAACCCGAAGGTGTTGTCAATGAGGCTATTGAACAAATAGCTTATGCTGACCGTATCATTGTTAATAAGGTATATTTCCTATAAAATGTAATATTATTAGTTAAAAGTAGTTATCTTGAATGGTTGAGTCTTTCGTATCATAGAATTATTGTTCTGAAAAGTGAGTTTACTATGTTGGATGCAGACTGATCTTATTGGTGAGCCAGAATTAGGTTTGGTGGTACAACGCATAAAGGTTGATCCTGCTTCCTCTTATCCTCATCAAATAACTCTATAGTACATGTTTCTTCCATGTTAAAGTATTTGCTATGGTTATTCGCAGACAATAAATAGCATGGCTCAGATGACGCAGACAAAGTATGGAAACGTTGACTTGGATTATGTTCTTGGAATTGGAGGTTTTGATCTTGAGAGGTCTGGTTCTTCGTTCTATTTATGATATGATAGAATTTCATATGGTGTCTCGTAGCTTCATGCTTTTTTATAAGGTGTTTTCTTGTTTGTTACTTAAATTCTGCTTTTTCAGAATTGAAAGCGCCGTGAACGAAGATTTTAAGAAAGTTGATAATCATCACCATGATCACGAACATGATCACAAACATGATCACGAACATGATCACAAACATGATCACGAACATGATCATGATCACAAAGAACATGGTAAGTTTATCAATAGTTTGTATATGTATCTGAAAAAGGTACGAGGAAAGTTGGCTTTATTAGTTATAATTGAATATTGATTTTATGATTCAGCTTTATAAACATGGGTTCTTGGTACTGGTCTCTCACATTCACAATCTAACTAGTCTCTGATTCTAAAACAGCAGAGCAACATCATGCTCATGATCACACCCATGATCCCGGTGTTACTTCAGTCAGCATAGTTTGCAAAGGGAGCTTAGACCTTGAGAAGGTAAGTAAATGATATGTAGCTGAGAGACTCACACAAACAGATGTCAACACTTATAACAATTGAATGATGAAACCTTTTTAACCATCATATAAACAGGCAAACATGTGGCTGGGGACTTTACTGATGGAACGCAGCGAGGATATATACAGAATGAAAGGTCTCTTATCGGTACACACCATGGAGGAGAGGTTCGTGTTTCAAGGAGTACATGACATATTCCAAGGATCACCTGACCGGTTATGGGGCAAAGAAGAGGCTAGAGTCAACAAGCTCGTCTTCATTGGCAAGAATTTGAACCGTGAGGAGTTAGAGAAAGGCTTTAAAGCTTGCTTGATTTGAGTATTTTTTTGGGAACCAATTCAATACCATACCATTTTGTAAACTTTTGTATCACTTTTGTTATAAAAGTACAAACATCAACATCAAAAGTAATAACATGTCCAAGAAACTACAAGACATGGCCTATTAACAGCCCATATACACATAAATAAAAGGCAAGCTCATAAAGATACAGTTTTTAACCTAGAAATTGTTTTGTGTTACGATACATCTGAGAGAGAGAGAGAGAGATTGATTGGGGTTTCGTTTTCGAACAAGTTAGTGAGAATCATGGAATTAGACGACGATTACGAGGAGTATGTTCCAGTCGCCAAGCGTAGAGCACTGGAAGAGCAGAAGATTCTTCAGAGGAAAGGAAAGGTCTCTTCTGAGCTTAAAGAAGAAGAAGAAGAAGCTGAGAAAGATAAGCTCGCGGAAGCTAAACCGAGCTTACTCGTTCAAGCCACACAACTCAAGAGAGATGTACCTGAAGTCAGTGCAACGGAGCAGATTATATTACAAGAGAAGGAGATGATGGAGCATCTTTCTGACAAGAAGACTCTCATGTCTGTTCGTGAATTAGCCAAAGGTATCACTTATACAGAGCCTCTCTTAACTGGCTGGAAACCCCCTTTGCATATTAGGAGGATGTCTGATAAACAGAGAGATCTCATTAGGAAGCAATGGCATATTATTGTTAACGGTGATGATATTCCTCCTCCTATAAAGAACTTTAAGGATATGAAGTTTCCTATACCTGTTCTCAATACGCTCAAGGAGAAGGGTATTGTCCAGCCTACTCCTATCCAAGTTCAGGGTCTTCCTGTCATTTTGGCCGGGAGGGATATGATCGGTATTGCCTTCACTGGTTCTGGAAAGACTCTTGTTTTCGTCCTTCCCATGATCATGATTGCTCTCCAGGAGGAGATGATGATGCCCATTGCTGCTGGAGAAGGTCCCATTGGACTTATTGTTTGCCCTTCTAGAGAGCTTGCTCGCCAGACCTATGAAGTGGTTGAGCAGTTTGTAGCTCCTTTGGTCCAGGCTGGTTATCCTCCATTGAGGTCGTTGCTGTGCATTGGAGGAATCGATATGAGATCGCAGTTAGAGGTTGTAAAGAGAGGAGTTCATATTGTTGTGGCAACTCCTGGGAGGTTGAAGGATATGCTCGCCAAGAAAAAGATGAGCTTAGATGCCTGCAGGTAAGACTTGTTCTGCTCTTTTGGCTTTTTTAATATCATTAATCAACTTTATTGGAGACATGTTTGCTATTGCTTGGCCTGCATTTTTTTTTATCATGGTCTCTTTTCTCTAGCCAAATATTTCAAAGCTCTGTGTTTCTTTCTTTTGTTTTGAGTCTTGATGCTATGCCATGTTAATTACAGACCCTAGATCTCTAATCTTGGTGATGTTACTTAAGATGACTACAATGCTTAACTTTCTGTTTTGCTGATATAGGTACCTGACACTAGATGAGGCAGATAGGCTGGTTGATTTGGGTTTTGAAGACGACATCAGGGAAGTCTTTGACCACTTTAAGTCTCAGCGTCAGACACTTTTGTTTTCTGCCACAATGCCCACAAAAATTCAAATATTTGCAAGAAGTGCTCTGGTGAAACCTGTGACTGTCAACGTAGGAAGAGCTGGAGCTGCAAATCTCGATGTGATCCAGGAGGTAGAATACGTGAAACAAGAAGCAAAGATTGTGTACCTCCTTGAGTGCCTGCAGAAAACATCACCACCAGTTTTGATATTCTGTGAGAACAAAGCTGATGTGGATGATATTCACGAGTACCTGTTACTGAAAGGAGTGGAAGCGGTGGCCATCCATGGAGGAAAAGATCAAGAGGACAGAGAGTACGCCATCTCCTCGTTCAAAGCTGGCAAAAAAGATGTCTTGGTAGCTACTGATGTTGCTTCAAAGGGTTTAGATTTCCCTGATATACAACACGTGATAAACTACGACATGCCAGCAGAGATTGAGAACTACGTGCATAGGATAGGAAGAACAGGTAGATGCGGGAAAACCGGGATAGCAACAACATTTATAAACAAGAACCAAAGCGAGACAACGTTGCTGGATTTGAAACACTTGCTGCAAGAAGCGAAACAGAGGATACCGCCTGTGCTTGCAGAGCTGAATGATCCAATGGAAGAAGCAGAGATGATAGCTGATGCAAGTGGGGTAAAGGGATGTGCATACTGTGGGGGTCTAGGGCATCGTATAAGAGACTGTCCAAAACTGGAGCACCAGAAGAGCGTGGCTATATCGAACTCGAGAAAAGACTATTTTGGGTCGGGTGGATACAGAGGAGAGATATAATAAATAAATAGTATTGTAACCCAAGAGGGTTTGTTGTATGCTTGCAAGTTCCATCCTCTGGGGATGTTCTTTGCCATCTAATACTAGCACACTTATAAGGTGAAATCAGCTCACCACACTTTTTGGTATGATTAGCTTTAACAACACTAATCAATATCATTAATAGAAGTTGATAAGCAACCATTTTATCCATATTTTCATGTCAACTTGTGTTTATCGCATTTTTTTGGTTATATTTAATTATTTATATGTCATCTTGTCGTCCACACATGGGATGAATTTTGTTGTTGGTAATGTGAAAAGATAAACTCAAAAGCAGAGACGATATGTGTGAAGATAGAAAAAATAGGAGGTTTACAAAGTCAACGAAAGAAACGGTTAAGAAATCTGCCAAGGATAGAAATCCACGTGGCAGGAGTAGCAGAAATTAAGAAGGTGATCTGATAAATATTTGACCAATAAAAACCTAAAATTGATACAATCGTCCAACAACCGCTCGCTGGAGTAATAAATGAAAGAGAGAGGGTACAGTTTCCAACAACAAAAAAGTCAGAGTCAGATTCAGCCTTTTCTTTCTTTCTTTTTAAATCAGAGTTCTTCCCATTCGTTATTCTTCATTTATCTCTTTGAATTCATTATAATAATAATCTTCTTATTAGATGGGAGAGAAGGAGGGATACATAGGATCAATAGATCAAGGAACCACAAGCACGAGATTCATCATTTACGATCAATATGCTCTCTCCATTGCTTCTCACCAAGTCGAGTTCACTCAGTTCTATCCCCAAGCTGGGTTTGTATTTCTCTACTACTCTCTCTTTGCTTTCATATTTTGATTTTGATTTCGAATCACTGCTCTTTGTGTTTAATTCTGTGATTATTTATTTATTTATTTATGGATCGATGAAGATGGGTTGAACATGATCCTTTGGAGATACTTGAAAGTGTTAAAGTTTGCATTGCTAAGGCTCTTGACAAAGCCACTGCCGATGGCCACAACGTCGACGGTGGCTTGAAAGCCATTGGTCTCACCGATCAGCGAGAAACCACCGTTGTTTGGAGCAAATCCACCGGTCTTCCTCTCCACAAAGCCATTGTCTGGATGGATGCTCGCACCACCTCCATCTGCACCAGACTTGAGAAGCAACTCTCCGGTGGTAGATCCCATTTTGTTGACTCTTGTGGCTTGCCCATTAGCACTTACTTCTCTGCAATGAAGCTCCTCTGGCTCATGGAGAATGTTTCTTCTGTCAAAGACGCTATCAATAAAGGAGATGCCATCTTTGGCACTATCGACACCTGGTTGATTTGGAACATGACTGGTGGTGTCAATGGTGGTCTACATGTCACCGATGTCACCAACGCTTCTCGCACTATGCTCATGAACCTCCACACCTTGAACTGGGACGAAACCACTCTCAAGACTCTCAACATACCATCCCACATCTTGCCTAAAATCGTAAGCAATTCGGAAGTTATTGGAGAAATATGCAAAGGCTGGCCTATTCCTGGTATCAAGATCGCTGGTTGTCTTGGCGATCAACACGCTGCAATGCTCGGACAAGCTTGTAAGAAAGGAGAGGCCAAGAGTACTTATGGCACAGGTGCTTTCATTCTTCTCAACACAGGGGAAGTTGCAATCAAATCAGGACATGGACTATTGACCACTCTGGCTTACAAGCTGGGGCCACAAGCGAAAACAAACTACGCGCTTGAAGGATCTATTGCTATAGCGGGAGCAGCTGTTCAGTGGCTAAGAGACAGCCTTGGGATAATAAAGAGTGCAAGTGAGATTGAAGAGTTGGCTGGGAGGGTGGACTCAACGGGAGGAGTGTATTTTGTGCCAGCTTTCAACGGTTTGTTTGCACCGTGGTGGAGAGAAGACGCGCGGGGTGTGTGCATAGGGATAACAAGGTTCACAAACAAGTCACACATTGCGCGTGCAGTGTTGGAGAGCATGTGTTTCCAAGTGAAAGATGTGCTTGACTCAATGAACAAAGATGCAGGTGAAAAGGGTACATTAGATAACGCGAAAGGAGAGTTCTTGCTTAGAGTTGATGGTGGAGCAACAGCAAACAACCTTCTTATGCAGATTCAGGTATATATATATGATCACACACCTCTTGTTGTAGGCAATGATCTTGATGAAATTGCATGAAAACATATATATAATAGGCTGATTTGATGGGAAGCCCAGTGGTGAGGCCGGTGGATATAGAGACAACAGCACTAGGAGCAGCCTATGCAGCAGGATTGGCTGTGGGATTCTGGAAAGAAGAAGACATATTTGAGTCAGGAGAGAAGGCAAAGAACTCTAGAGTGTTCAGACCAACTATGAATGAAGAGATTAGGAAGAAGAAAGTGGAGTCTTGGTGCAAAGCTGTTGAGAGAACTTTTGATCTTGCTGATCTTTCTATTTGATATCTTTTCCTTAAAAAAAACCATTCCACATTGTCTTTCTTTCTTTCTTTCTTGTTTGTCTTGTTATTTACCACAGTTTGTTTCTTCTTCTTAAGTCGCATTATTATTATGTTTAACGTCCATGTATGAAGACAAATATATTCGCTCTTTGCTTACATTAAAAGGCCATTTCCTTTTTTCTTTTCTATTTTGTTCAACAACAACTATTCAATCAAAACACACTATATACTCAACGACGTACTACGGTTTTGTAGCTTATATGGGTCTATATTCATTTAATCTTTTGCTTTTCAAAATTTGAATCCCCCCATAACTTTTTCTGGGAGAAGTTATGATGCACTTCTCTTCATTGCATTTATTTCGTTTTTTTTTTGCGGAATTCAAATTTCATAGTTTAGTTTTGAATTGTTCAACTTAATTTGGTTATTAGTTATTACTATCACATTAACATCCAATGGGGTTGAATATTGTACTAAATTGGCAACAATTCTGTTAATATATGGTTGACTTAAACATTATAATTAATCATCTAAATATGTTTGAACGGGTACGTTTTAATCATAGTTTAGTACCGAATTATTAGCAACTAAAAACAATATTATTATTATGATGGGGTCAATTTCTCAACGAAAACTTCTAGACGTGCAAAGTCAAACATATTAGAATCTTTTTGTTAATCCCTAATAAAAATTCAAAATATTGGTAAAAAAAATGTCAAAATAAACACAAGAAGACGGTCTATTACTACTTTAAATAATTGAATAGTTATGCAGACGAATGTCTTTTTAGACAAAACCAAAACTCTCTTCTCATCTCTCTTCTCGTATAAGTTTATAACTTGACAAATAATCTCCATCGCCACCATGAGCCATCACCAAAACAACAACAACAACCACTCGGCTAACTACGCCACCGACCCTAACACCATGTTTGTCCAAGCAGATCCATCAAACTTCCGCAACATAGTCCAACAACTCACAGGAGCATCACCACCGGAACTCTCCACATCCATACATAAACTTTCAAAGAAAGAATTAGCGTACAAGAAGCTACACGAAAGACGTGACTCATCAAAGAAAATGGAGTTAAAAGTCAACAAAGAATCAATCAACAGAGGATTACTCGTGTCCCCCGTCTCCCACCTTGACCCTTTATGGACGCGCTTGAGCCCACATTCATCGTCGGCGGCGCGTGAGGAAGAAAAAGTCATAGCGGAGAAAGGGTTCTATTTTATTCAGAGTCCAAGAAGCGGGGGAGAGCCAGCACCGGAGCTTTTGCCATTGTTTCCTCTTTCTTCTCCTAGCGGAACTAATTATCATCACATGAGTAGTCATGAAGATGATTATGGAAACTATTAATTAATTAAAATCTGTGATAAGAGCATCTTAATCATAAATTTGATGAGTTTTAGGGTTACTAGCTAGCTAATCCGTAAGCTGTTTTTTTTTGGTTAGGGATGATAATTAATATCCCGTTTATCTATTTAAGATCGAGACGACTTTTATCTACATATATATATATATATATATATATATCATCCATCCTATTATTAATCCTTTGAATATTATAAACCTTAATTAGTTAAATAAAAAGGGGGCAATGTAATGTATGAGGTGAACAAATTAGAATGATAAAAGCTGCTGTAACGGCGTGTATTTCCTCTGGCACATCCAACGGCTAACATTTATTTATTTTAATTCCTTTGCTGTACAATAAAGACATGAAAACACAAAGTAGTAGTAACTAGTAATGAATAGTAACATAGGGTCGGGTGTCTCTGCAATAACTTGTAACAGAGGGTGTCTCTGCAATCTATCATTATATATCCTTTAATGCCACACTTGTCAGTCTATCACTTCTTACTACTCTGCCCCTCTCAGGTGGTTCTTTTTCTATTCTTCTCCTCAAATCCTAGCCGTTCATTCATTTGCTTATTGGACCTTACAGAAAAACGAATTAAACAACTTGTCTTACTCGACCCATTCAGGCCCAACAAACTAAACAGGTTTTTAAAAAAAAGAAAAATGCGTGAACGGCAGGATTCGAACCTGCGCGGGCAAAGCCCACATGATTTCTAGTCATGCCCGATAACCACTCCGGCACGTCCACCGTTTTTTGTTTATTAAACCTCATTTATTAATATCACTGTTTTATTTAATATTTTTTAATTTGGGAGGAAATTGAATAAAACCGGAGTAGACAAATTTAAACCGGAAGAAGAAGAAGAAGGACCCTAATTTTATACAATACCCCCCTTTACTTAAGATTTGTCTTGTTCGTTCGTCGTCCTTGTTGTTTCATCATCGTCTTACTAGTAGCCGATTAATAAGATGGGGGCTTCTCTTCCGACTAAAGAGTCCAACCTCTTCAAGCTCATCGTCGTATGTTTCCATATATACACCTCCTTTTGTTTGTTTGTTTCCGTCTTCTTTCTACGGATTATCCGTTGCCATGTTTCTAATTTGGAATACCACTAGTTTTCTCTGCTTTCTTAAACCCTAAATTAAGTTAATTGAAATTCGTTGACATGACAAGGTAGACTTTGTTGCGTTGACTATCTGCTTTTAGTAGACCTTGATTGATTGCTTCTGCAGTATCTTTGATGTTATATACTTTGATTTTAGTTTTAAACTGCTTTTCAATAGTTGGGATTTTGATATATACTATGAAATCAGGTTTAAGTTATTCTGATTGTGATCTTCTTTTAATGCAGAAATCTTATGAGACTAAACAGTACAAGAAGGGATTGAAGGCAGCTGATGCTATCTTAAAAAAGTTTCCTGCTCATGGTGGTGCGTTTTCCCTTCTTTTCTTTTCTGCATTGTATGTTATCCCATTTAGTTATGTGTTTTCCTTCTTTTTTTAGACTTGTTTCTTTTCTTCTTTGTAATTTTCAGAGACTTTGTCGATGAAAGGGCTTACTCTAAACTGTATGGACCGCAAAACTGAAGCATATGACCTTGTTCGGCTTGGAGTGAAGGTTTGTCTTTACTCTCCAACAATCATAATTTCATTCCTTTCCTTCTAGAGATGGTATGTTTTTTTAAGGGTAACATAGGACTTATACTTTCTTTTTCATGCAGAATGACATCAAAAGCCATGTTTGCTGGCATGTGCTAGGTCTTCTGTACCGATCAGACAGAGAGTATAGAGAGGCTATCAAATGCTACCGGAATGCTCTTAGAATAGATCCTGATAACCTTGAAATACTCAGAGACCTCTCACTCTTGCAGGTCATAATGCAAATTTATTACGTGTACAAATCAGATGTTTCATTCTCAGAGCTGATGGCAATTTCTACTTTTATCTCTTCTCCTTTCATTCCATCAACAATTTATCTTAATGCATACTTTCTTATTCATAGGCACAAATGCGTGACTTGTCTGGTTTTGTGGACACCAGGCAGCAGCTTCTAACTCTAAAGCCAAATCACCGAATGAACTGGATTGGCTTCGCAGTTTCCCAGCATCTAAACGCCAAGTATGTTGTTCTCCTTGAACCCTTAAATCTGAATATGCTCTGGACCCGTGATGCTTTATTCATTTGAATAGAATGCTAGTCCGTTTGGTTAATACGCTAGTTTCTTCATATAATTTGCAATTGTAATCTTGTTTTATTAAGGAGTATATACAGTCTGCTTTCGTGAGGACACATCTTGCATACGAATTTTGGGAAACTATATAGCAGTGAAATTTCAGTAGAATTACCCCCCGTGTACCAACCTTGATCTGTTAACTTGTTTTTTTATTGAAACTAGTGCTTCTAAAGCTGCTGAAATTTTGGAAGCATACGAAGGCACCTTAGAGGATGACTATCCTCCTGAAAACGAGCTATGTGAACACACTGAAATGATTCTATACAAGGTATCAAGTAGAAAATGTAACGGGTTAATGTAGCTTCTGGTATTCATTAATAACCTGTTGACAAGAATACCAAAAGAAGTACACAAATTTGGATATGAACCCGACAGTCTCTCCAAGCCACCTAAGAATTTGAACTATCTTTTTTCCAGGTTTCTTTGCTTGAGGAGAGCGGTTCTTTTGACAAGGCTCTTGAGGAGTTGCACAAAAAAGAGCCGAAAATAGTAAGTTCATAAAGCTGAGAGTTTGGTATATTTGGATCATAGGATACACACCACACGTATAGTAGTCTTAGTATTCTTCGTTTGTTGTTTTGTAGGTTGATAAGTTGTCTTACAAAGAACAAGAGGCATCTCTCATGTCAAAGCTTTGTCGCCTAGAAGAAGCTGATAAACTCTACAGGGTGTTACTTTCCATGAACCCTGACAATTACAGGTTTTTCTCTTTATACTTTTTCATGTCAGTCTAAAGCAATTACTTGTGTATATTTCATTGTTTCTCTATCGTCACTTTTCTTGTCTTGTTTCATTATTTTTTGCCTATGGAGTCTTCTCCTTAAACAATCTCAAAGCGCATATAATCTTTACTATTGTAAGTGTTATAAACAAATAAAAAATGTGCAATCCTTGCTTTTTCAGATATTATGAAGGCCTCCAAAAATGTCTTGAATTGTATTCAGAAAGTGGTCAATACTCATCCGAACAGATTGGGAAGCTTAACGCCCTGTACCAGTCTCTAAGTGAGAAGTACACTTGGTCATCCGCTGTTAAGGTGAGAAAAGGCATAACAGTGCCTGTGCTGATATACATTTTCTAATATCTTTCTACTTTTTAGGAACTACTTCTACCCTTTTGTTCTTGACTGGTAATTTTTTTATGCTGATACATGAAATTCTACGACTGCGGTTAAGTTATTTTTTATCTCTCCATTTTCAGAGGATACCATTGGATTTCCTGCAAGATGAAAACTTTAAGGAGGCGGCAGCAAACTACATTAAACCTCTTCTAACAAAGGTATATCTTCTTGCCCTTGAGTCCCTTTGTTTACACGATGCTTTAGTAGAATACTTTCTTATATATTTTGATGCTTGTCGCAGGGCGTTCCTTCATTATTTTCTGACCTCTCCTCTCTGTATGATCACCCTCGCAAAGTTAGTTTTCTGATTTGTCCTCGAGCATGCTGTTGCAAATTTCATTGATCTGGCTTCACATTGTTTTTTTTGTTAAAAAAAGATAAAAGCTTCACATTGTTATGATATATGTTTTACATTTATTTTTGTTATCTAGCCTGATATATTGGAGCAACTAGTTATTGAAATGGAACATTCGATTAGGACTACTGGAAGGTACCCAGGAAGGTATACATCTGAATTTATTCCTGAAGCATTCACCGTTAGTCTCTCATACGTAGCTTATTTCGTACTAAAATAGCACTGAACTGTTCAAAAAGTTAGTAATGATCAATGAATTCTTTTGTTAAATCTTAATTGGTGCAGTGATGTGAAAGAGCCCCCGTCAACTCTATTGTGGACATTGTTTTTCTTGGCTCAGGTCCCACTTTTGCTACTGTCTTAATTTCTTTCTAGATTGAACAGTTTTACGGTTAAAGTTTTGTCTGTGTTATATTAATATGCCTTCTTCTAATGCAGCATTATGACAGGCGCGGCCAATACGATGTAGCCCTCTGTAAAATTGACGAGGCTATTGCTCATACGCCGACCGTAATTGATCTGTACTCTGTTAAGGTATTTTTGTTTATCATGGTCAAAAATCTTTTTAGGAGTTCTTGGTATATCAGTTTATGCTTGCACTATCTATGAAGACACATTTTGAAAAAACTTAATAGACAGGATGGCTAAGTTTAACTTCTTTTGCTATAGAGATTTTGTTGACAGAATTTGTATTATGTGTGCTCACTGTGTGTCCGATGTATGTAGATGTACTTGTTTCTTCTTAACCATTGTACTTGTGTCTCTCAACAGAGCCGAATAATGAAGCATGCAGGAGACTTGACTGCCGCTGCTGCACTTGCCGACGAAGCCAGATGCATGGACTTAGCAGATCGTTATATAAACAGTGAATGTGTTAAGCGCATGCTGCAAGCAGATCAGGTTGACATCTCGTTTTTGTTCATATTATTTTGGTCTATCGCCTTTGACATTAGGCCTCAACACTAATTATGTCCTGTGATTTTTTTGATGAAGGTGACATTGGCTGAGAAAACTGCTGTCTTATTTACAAAGGAGGGTGATCAGCTCAACAATCTTAATGACATGCAGTGCATGTGGTACGACTCTATAGATGGCTTAGTTTTTTGCTAATATAAGATTGACATGATATCTTTCTAATGGTTATCTTATGATCTTATTTCGTTAAAGGTATGATCTTGCATCTGGAGATAGTTATGTCCGTCAGGGTGATCTTGGACGTGCTCTGAAGAAGTTTTTGGCGGTTGAAAAGCACTATGCTGACATTTCTGAAGATCAATTTGATTTCCACTCGTATTGCTTAAGAAAGATGACTTTGCGTTCTTATGTTGACATGCTTAAGTTCCAAGACCGATTACACTCATTCCCATATTTCCATAAAGCAGCAATCAGAGCTATAAGGTTAAATATTTGTTGCAGTCATGTAATCTTCCTACAATAATATATGTATGGTGTATGGATGCATGATAGAATCCATTAAATTGAAGTCACATTTGCCACTCCGCTTGATGTTCAGGTGCTACCTGAAATTGCATGATTCTCCCAAATCAACTGCCGAAGAAGATGAGATGTCAAAATTGGCTCCTGCTCAGAAGAAGAAAATGAAGAAGCAGAAGAAGGCAGCAGAAGCCCGAGCCAAGAAAGTAGGTGTTTTCAGTGTTTTTTCCGAATGAATTGACACTTAGGTGGCTTAAGAGTGGTATTCTTCGTTTTTCAGGAAGCTGAGAGTAAGAGCGAAGAGCCAACTGCCAGTGGTGTCTCTAAGTCTGGCAAACGAAATGTGAAACCTGTAGATCCAGATCCTCATGGACAAAAGTTAATTCAGGTGGTTTATTTGCGTCATTTGTAAAATATATTATGGTCTTCGTAAGAATAGTGTATTACGAGCCTAAACTTTATCAGAGGCTTAGTGAAAATCTGAATTGGGACAGGTTGAAGAGCCAATGGCAGAAGCTTCAAAGTACTTGAGATTACTTCAAAAACATTCACCTAATTCTTTGGAGACTCATCTGCTCTCTTTCGAGGTTAATATGAGAAAACAGAAGTTTCTGCTTGCATTTCAGGTAACTGATTTGCCTTCTGGTGATCTTATTTAAGATTACACTGGGTCTCTAATGTTTCCGTTATCGTTTTGTTCGAGTAATCTAAGGTTTTTGCTATCTCATTTTTTCATTCTTCAGGCTGTCAAGCAGTTGCTTAAACTGGATGCGGAGAACCCTGACTCACATCGTTCCTTGGTATGAAATATGTGCTAGTTTTGATGTTCCAAGTGTTATTAATGTGGAATGAGGAAAATGGAATAATGTTTCCTCTTCAAGACATGTTTTCAGTTTGGTGATTTGTGCATTTGAACTTGGATGTCAGGTTAAATTCTTTCACAAGATAGGGTCGGCAAGTGTTCCCACGACTGAAGCTGAGAAACTCTGCTGGAGCGTCCTAGAGGCTGAGCGCCCATCAATCAGGTGACTACTCAGACTATTACCCAATCTTACTGTAATTCTTTGTGTGAGTTGTGAGATAAATTGCCCACTTGTTTGCAATTAAAGTCAATTGAAGAACAAATCACTAACGGAGGCAAACAAAGAGTTTCTTGGTAGACATGAAGGTGTGTATCTGTTTGATTACAAATCCTCACAGAAATTACAGTGTCTAGTCACAAAATGGTAATGTTTGCATTTCAACTCTGCAGATTCTTTAATGCACAGATCTGCATATGCAGAAATGCTGTACGTTTTAGATCCAAGCAAGAAAAACGAAGCGATCAAAATATTCGACGAGTCAACCAATAAAGTGGTTCAAACGTAATGCTTTTTCAAATATAAACCTTAATGGTTCCTTTCTTTTCCCTATTCTCTATATTTCATATGTTTGTTGTCCATACGCAGAAATGGTCTTCTAGGAGGACAAGCAAGAAAATGGAAACTCAAAGACTGTGTAGCAGTTGATAAGCTGCTGGATACAGTTCTCATTGACTCGGAAGCTTCTTCCAGTAAGCACTAGATATTTTCACTTTACTGTCTCCAATAAAAATACCAATATGGCTTGTCCTAGGCCGCATTTTGATTATTATATGTTTGTTTGTTCTTCTTATGAACCCATCACACTTGCATGATAACTTGGGTATTGTTGCAGGATGGAAAGCACGATGTGCCGAGTACTTTCCATGTTCAACTCACTTTGAAGGGAAGCAAAGCTCTGTGATGGCTGATTCGATATACAACTCATCACGCAAGAGTAATGAGAATGGCGACACACCACCAAACCATCCAATGGGTCAGACTGAATTGAATGATGGACAAGTTGAAGCATTCAAGAGCCTCTCGGTTTAAACCTGAAGGAGAAGCTCTTGTTTAACAATAAGAAGCAAAACAACCTCAAGAGATAATTTACAAAAGGTATATGTGTATAATTGTTTTCTATATATAATGATAGAAAGGTTCTTGTGTCTTTTCCTAGTTTTGTTTCCCTCTCTCTACACACTTTTGAAGAGGATGTTTCCAGCTTTTTGATGTTGTACACTTTGCTTTCATTTTTTTTTTTCTCCACATTATTTAATTTCGGCCCATTACATTTTGTTTAAGCTTTATGAACATCTCTAGAAACTTTTTGATGCGATGAGGTTCTTGAAGAGTCCTGATTTTGAGTGGTCTCTTTTTTTTTGTATCTTTTTGTAGTCAGTCTTGTGGTATCATGAATTTAGAAAAAATTATTGGTCACTCAGGACCAAAGAAAATATTTTTTTTTTAAAAAAGGAATGGCTGACCGGAATTACCGGTCGCGGTTTTTGTACTAAAAACCGGTAAGTTCGTCACGTGTTTACTCAAAATCTCATTATTTGGGTTGTCTTTAACCATTTTGATTGGGTCTACGAATAAAGACACGAATCATTAATGTTTCCTATTGAGGAAACAGAGTCACGTGAGTTATGCGTGACCCTACTACAGTGAAACTATTTTGGATCCTTTCTTTATGTCCTTTAAGATTCGTGTTAGGGTTCTGAGTTATCTCAGATTTTAGAAAGCACGACTTGACCGACAGTGAAAATTGAAACATATACACATAAATGTATAATGGTGGAAAAATTATGTTTATAGTAATAGCATTAAATTGTGTAAAAATAATTTGAAAGAAGTAGCTAGAGAGAGAGTGACAATGACAAGAAAGTGTAGACAAAAGGGTGACTATTGAAGATCTATCTCGAAGAATATATGAACTAAAATTGACAACACACTCTTACAAATGTATTAAATTGTGTTTATGAACATGTTTTTTATTATACATATAGTTCTTCAACATCAATTTATATATCATAGCATCTTAATTAGATGCCCATCATAGATATCGACCCTTTAAATTTATTATATGTATACGTAGATATTCGAAGGGATCATCCCATATATATATATATATATATATATATATATATATATATATATATATATATATATTGTAGTCTTTATTAATAATTCAAAAGCCATCAAGGGGCCGGTGACGCTGTTCATGTAATTAACGAATAACAACAATTTTAAAATTTAGCAAGATCATATGCTAATATCCATTAATGACATTTTAAAATAGATTGTAGTATAAGCAAGTGTCTAAAAAGAATAACTATATACCAAAAAAAAAAAGAAAGACTTGGGTTAAAAAACGGTAGATACAATAAGACCCCACATTATATAAGACAGGAAGCAGAGGCTATACCATTATTGCTCTCGTGGACATTTCAAAACCCATCAGTTAAAGAACACGTGTCGTGATAGGCAGCGTCCAATAGGTTTTAGCTTACGAGTATAAATACAAAGTAGGAAACCCTCACACACTCATCAAGCCAAAAGCTAGTACCATTTTGTCTCATCATTTTCCTCGCGTTATATATATATATATATAAATATATTTACATAACACACACACACATATATATATATGATGTCAACGGAGGAGTATGTGACAGAGCTGACACTGGCTCTCCCAGGCACTTGCATAAAGTCATCATCGGACGGTCTAAAAAAGAGAGGAGACAAACGTAGATTCATAGAGACGACCGTTGATTTGAAAGTACACGTCAACAATAATTACAATATCTCATGCAATACTAATTGGTACGACATATGCATTATTATTATTCATATATATATATGTCAGTTTTTAAAAAAAAAGTAGATGCCATGTTGCAACTCATGATTGGCTAATAGCATGCAATGCATGCGTCTTTATATATATATATATAGTGAGGGATTGGCGGTGGGATGGCCGCCATTGAAGACAGTGAGGAGGAGGAAATACGTGAAAGTGGGTTTGGATGGTTTTGCTTTTCTTAGAAAAATCGATCTTGAGTTATATCATTGTTATGCTCAACTTTTCACCGCTCTACAAAACATGTTTTATGGTGACGTCACTTCAACATGTAAGTGACCGAAAGGGGTATATATATATATATATATATATTTGATAAATTTACATAAAAAGAGTGGTTAATATATATGAAGAAGGTGACAGGTAAGGAGAAGGAGAGGAAAGGAGAGGTAATGGCAACGTATGAGGATAAAGATGGTGATTTGATGTTAGTCGGAGATGTCCCTTGGATGTTAGTTAGTTTTACTAATTATAATTACTAGCTACTACTCTCTTTATTACTTACTATTAATGTTTTTAAATCAAACTCTATACCAATTAATTTTTGTTATTATGTGAGTGCATTTCTTAACGGTTGATTTAAATAATTTCATGTGTAGGATGTTCGTGGAATCTTGCAAACGTATGCGATTGATGAAAATCGGAGATGCTATTTATTGATCATATAACAACATGATAGGTTTTTGGCTCCTGCAATTAATTCCCTATATGAATTAATTGTGTTTCTACTTTCCAAAAAACCTAAGATTATTGTTATGTGAAAATTGTATTTTTTTCCTTTACATTTTGACTAATAATATGTTACATATATAGTTCAAACCTTTTTTTTTTTATCGTAGCCTATATAATTCAAAAGAGAACTTTGACCAGACCAACTTGGTATCAAAGAGCAAGTAATAAACGCTTTAATTATTTAAGAAATAAAAAAAAAATAAAGAAGAAGGAAAATATAAAAGTTAAAACGTGACGAGAACTCTAATCAAAGTCGCATCAAAAGCGCGTTGCGCGCGTGTCGCTGAAAACCGTGGGTTATATAGACCACCAAAATGGCCTTATTTCACATAAATTAGAAAATATTTAGAAAGGAGGCGCGTCTCGTTAAACTCATATGGTCCAAATTACATATAAATATAATTCTCTCAACACACTTAATAATAATCAGTGCCGACACCACAAAGCACATTAACAACGACGAGATTTTTCCGGCTTCATCAACTACTTTGATTCTCGCTCAATATCACAACACACCACACAAAAAATAATTAATATTATGATTTAACCCATGGTACATCACCACATATCTATATTTTTTAAATGATTTTATATATTCATATATTTAATTTAAAAGTTTGTGATATATCTTTTTGTTTTATAGAATAAATATAAATATTTATAAATTTTAAATATTAATATTGTATATACAAATAATTAAGTAGATTAATTTGATCATGTCGTATCCAAATAATCCGGATTTGAAATATTAAACCCGAACATAACCGAAATATCCAAATTGAAACTGATAAAAAAACATATGCCTCAAATGGGGGTAGACAAATTTCCAACCGAAAATCCGGAATGAAATTCGAAATGAGACAATTTTTATGGAATTAAAACGAATTACTCAATAATTATTTAAGTTGTTGAAATGAGATTTTTTGTTACTATATACTAATATTTTTTGTTGTACATAATCCATGTAACAAATTTTAATATAATTTGTAAGTTGATTTTTTCCAATTATTTTAAGCTATGAAAACTATTATTTTGTATATTACAGAAGTGGATAAATGCCCGAATACAAATTACCGAATTGAAACCAAATTGAAATATTTGAACCAAAACTGATCCAAAAAATTAAATAACCCGAATTGGTAGAGAAATTGATTACTCGATAACCCAGAATCGAATCGAACCAAAATTTTATGGAACCTAACCGAATTACTCGAAATTTATTTTAAATATTAATAATTTTTATCATAGATATGAATACTATTAAAAATATATTCAAAATATATAATATTAGATAAAAATAATTATTATATTAAGCTTTTGTGAATATTTTCTAAATCGAACTCATTAACAAATAATATTAATTTTTAGTGGGTGGTTTTGTTTTGAAAATCGTTTTTACTAGTTTTTATTATTAATTCAAATTTAAATTTAAATTTTAATATTAAAAAAAAACAATAATGGTAAATGTATATGTTTATAGGTAAAGATAACATAAAACTTATTTTAAATTAAATAAATGTGTGTTTTTGGAAAAGTTAAAATAAGTACTTCAAAAATAATAATATAGATAATTTTTTATAGAAACATATATATATATATGTGCAGTATATAGTAAGAAAATTAATAATAACATAATGTCAAAAGATAGGAAGAATGTGTGGGTGTAAGTACCGTTGCTCTCTTTTTACATACAAAGATTGAAAGGCAATAATGGAGACAAGAATCTCATCAGTTTGCAAGTATCGGGTTCCTCTCTTCATCGATATCTATCCCGAGGACACGGCCTGGGTCCGACCCGCTTGGTCCTTCCGCGTAAAGTGTAGGAAGATATGCCTTATAGGCTGGTAAATACCGAGACACAAAGTCATTCACCTAAACAGAATAAAATAACAAACATTATAACCACAAGAGTAACTTACTAATTAGTCTGATTTAGTATTAAACTAATTACCTCATCATCCGACATCCCGGCTTTGCCAGCCTGCCTCATGGCTATTTCAGCCTGAAGACGCCACCGGTATACATAACTTGGGTCCTTAATTTTGATGATCACCCAAGCATCTATGTACTTGTCCCATGCGTTGTAGTACGCCTCCAGATTCTTATTCACAATCTCTAGCTGTTAACAAAAAAAGAACAGAACAGAGTTTCTCATTAATAAGACGTTACTTATATCATTTGTACTAATCCTAAAATGGAATTAAATAACTAACCTGAGGATCAACAGCTTTAACAATATGAGATGGAAGAGGTTTAAAACCAAGCATCCATCCTTCAAACAGAATAACCTTTAGAGGACCTTCAACTTCAGCCCATGTCGATGTATCACCTCTGTCACCTCTCCCGCTGTACGCAGACTACAGCCAAATACATATATATATATATAACAAGTTAACACCTATTGGCTCCTCTTCTTTTTTCATTATGTGTTTATGATAACGCAGACAAGGTCAAATTCAAGCTTTGTCTCACCTTATCGTACCGAGGTACCTTCATCTTCATGCCTATATTTGACCAAAAACTCACCCGGTAAATAAGAATATAGCAGCCAATAGTAGTAAAGCTTTATTAATGAAACTAACCGTCCTTTGTCAGTTTAGTCAGGGCTTCTAATGTTTCGATAGAGAATGGAAGATCATGGCTTCCTGCATTTCCACGATACTGAAAAACAAACCATGCTGATATTTTTAAAGGAAACACAAACCAAATATATAATATAATGTTGAGAATCTCAAGATGAACAATACCTCTAGAAGTGCATTTCCTGGATTGGTTTCTCTCAGTTCAGCCTGCCAAAAAACGGAAGCTAAGGAACGGAGAAAGGTGGAAACAAAGGATACTTGTAAAACACCTTCAAAATTTATATCTTACTTGGCCTTGTGCAGTCAAGTAAAAATCGTCTATGGATATTGTGGCAGACTTCCTGAGATATATCTTTGTTTAGAATAAGAATCACATGACTGTAAATAAAGTAAATTGCAGTTGAATAGCGTACTTTTTTGTAGTTCTGAAAAGATAATCAAGTGCAAACACAAGTGTAGTCTTGCCGCATCCTTGTGGTGCGCTAAATCCAATCTGCATACACCAATTATATACAAATCAGATATGTTGATCATCACCAAACAATGATCATTAATTTTGAGATTTTATCAACAAAAAAATCAATGAGTACCACTAATGGAGGCACATCAACTCCATCTAGAAACTTGGAATTATGGAGAGCAATCTGATCTTCGCACCATACAAAGACGGGTATATAGTAATGGTAGAGCCTAGCTTTCTGAGGAATAGTGAGCTTAAGCTCATTAAGCTGAAAGAGTCTGCAGAGCTGGGAGCCATAGAGCAACCATTTGTCAATGGACTGGCCAACTTTGTCAGGAGTGATACCAATCTTTTCAACGAGAGGACCGGAGCATATGAACTCAAAAAGGTCTGAAACTGAAGAGACATCTACTAGTTTTGTTGGCAAAGCAGAAGAGTATTTCTTCTTAGTGTTAGTGGTGGTGACATTGCTGCTGCTATTAAAGGAATGATGATGATGATGATGGACCATTGAATTGTCCTGATTCCAAGAGCATCCACACCCTACATACACAGTTATTCAAAACCAACCAATAACACAAATGAAATAACTAAACCCTTAAACCAACAACACAAATGAAATTGAAGGAAGAGAAAACAATATCGGAATCAAAACTAAAAAAAAGTAGAGACCCATTAGAAAAGAAGGAACATTTGATTACCAGAGAAAGAGAAATGAGAGTGCATCGTAGAAAGCTTGTTGGAAGAAGAAGAGACGGTAAAGACATGGTCTTTATACTTTGAAGAAGAAGAAGAAAGGAGACGTCTTTTGAAATCAAAAGAGTGACACGGAGAAGGATAACCTCTGAGATTATTATTATTATTATTAAAATGGTGAAGAGTCGCTTGCCATGGCGACGATATCCAACTTGTACTCGCCACCGCCATTCTTCCCTCTTTCTCCAACGCCAACCAATTTATTTTTATGATATATATTTTATTTTTAATTACTCCTTGACGAGAAAAAAAATAATAATTCTTGCCACATAATATGTGAGTCATATTCCGCGTCAAGGATAACGTGTAACTAAGATTTAACCCGTGGTGTACCACGGGTTTATGTTTTTTATAAATAATTTTATATATATACAGTTAATTTAGAAGTTTGTAATATTTTTTCTGATTTTGTAAAATAAATAAAAATATTCAGAATTTCTAAAGAGTATTTTGTTCTTTTATTGTTTATGCAAATAAATATAGAGAAATTCACAAAACTACACACCCTTTCAATCATTCATTCACAAAACTACACCTAATTCAATATTTTCACAAATTTACACCCTTTCAAAATTTTAAAAGCTTGATTTACCCTTTTAAAAATTACCAAAATTAAAATAATTTCATTTGTGTTCGCTAATTAGTGTTTAGAAATAGTATTAAGGGGTATGATTGTGTGGATATGGTTTATTTGAATTTAATTTTGAGTGTTTAGGTGTAGTTTTGTGAAATATTTTTGAAATGGTGTAGTTTGTGAAATGTAATTTAAATGGTGTAGTTTTGTGATTCTCCCATAAATATATAATGAGAATTATATTTTATATAGCAAAATCTTAATATAATTTGTAAGTGTGTTTATTCCAAACTATTATAAACTATAAAAATTAGGGATGGGCAAAACTCCCGGATCCGAAATACCGAACCCAAACCAAACCGAAATCCCCAAATCAATACCGATTCTAAAAACAAATAACTCGAATGTATAGGGAAATTTACTACCATAGTACCCGAAATCGAATTTGAACCGAACTCAATTTTGTAGAACTAAACTAAACTACTCTAACTATCCAAAAATTATTTAAAATAATAATAGTTATAATTATATTTGAAGTACATAATTGGAACCAAACCGAAATTAAAGAACCGAAACCGTTCCAAAAATAAATAACCCGAACGAATTGAGATATTTACTACCCGAAAACTCGAAGCCAAAACAAATTTCTAGATTTGAACCCGAATTACCCGAAATTTGTTTATGATAAAGTTTAATCATTATTTTCAAACTTCTTGTCATTTATCTAGAATTTTTCTAGAAACCGAACCCGTTAATAAATAATTGTTATGCTAAGTGTTAATTGATTTAAACAAACTTTATCTATGTTCAATATAGATGTTTATTAACATCTAAAATATTAATATAAATACAAAATTATAATATGGACAATGATTATATATAAAAACTAAACTATATACTTTTTAAAAAATATTTATATTCTGAAATTTTTTATAGACCTCCGTAAGAAAAATAAAAAGATTATATCAAAAATATCATAAATATGAAATTAGTGGTTGATTTTATGTTAAAATCGGTTTTATTGTTTTTGTTGATATTTAAGTCAATTTTAAAAAGTATATATATAGAATGAGATATGTTTGTGTGTAAGTTTCACATAACTCTTTAAGTGAGTTTAAAACCAATGACATAATATTTAGTTAAGTGAGTTTTTTTGGAAAAGTTCAAAAAAGTACTTCAAAAATAATAATATATATATTTTTATTATATATTTCGTATAACAAAAATTTAATATAATTTATAAGTTGATTAGACCAATAATTTATTATTTATTATATTTAGGATTCGAAAATACCCGAATTCAAAATACAAACCGAATCAAAATACACAAATCATATTATGCGATTTACCCAAATTTATTTAAAATTATAATTATTTTGATTATATATATAAATAATTGTTGTAAACATATTCTAAATATGTAATATAAGATTTAAATTTTAGTAGAATTGCAATTTCTTCTTTTTTGTTTATAATCGAACCGGAAATCAAACTCGTTAACAAACTATTTTGTTTTTTATTGTTTGATATTTTTAACAAAAAAAAATTTCAAATCGTTTTTAAATTCTTAATAATATTAATTAAACTTGTTTGTTTTGATTTAAATAAAATTTTAATGGTAGTTTTTATAAAAAAAACTATGTAATAATGTATTTATGTGAATTACATATGTTTATTTTGTTTTTCAAATATTTTTTACATAATTTCTTTAATATTTTTTATTTATTTTTGGAGAGAATTATAATATTTCCTTATTTGATTTTTCGTAATTAAATGTTCAAAAATATTTCCTTTTATGCCCAATGGCATAATGTGTAATTTAGTGTGATTTTTTGGAAAATTTCAAATTAGTATTTCAAAAATACTAATATAGATAATTTTTAAGCACTGTCTCTCTGTCATTTTCTAATAATTAAAAGATTGTTAGATAAATACGTTTGTATTTATCCGTTAATAATTATTCATAAGAGATAATAATGTTTGTGTCAATCTTGTTTATTGAACCGACGTACAAAGGCTATATATAGCCTCATCTCATTCATTTGTAAGAGAAGAAGATGTTAATAACAAAAAGAAGTCAACGAAGGAGTTACTCCCTCTCTTCATTCACGATATATACATAATATATATTATTATTATATTAATTTGATAACACGTTATCAGCACGAGCGTCTCTGATTATACGAGGTAATCGTTGCATGAGTTTTTATATACCCGGTTAGATATTATCCAGGTAATTTAAATTATGTCATTATATTTCTAAATATAATGGAAAATTACGTTTCAAACCCATGCCAGAGTGTATTTAAAAATATTGTAAATTTTGATTTTTATCTAAAAGAAACTCTGGCAAAATTTAAATAAATATAGTTTAAAAATCTAAAAGAAACTCTGTCAAAATTTTAAATTAATAATTTTTGCCAAAAGTATAAAATTAATAAATCTAAAAGAAACTCTGGCAAAATTTTAACTAGTATAGTATTAAAAATCTAAAAGAAACTTTGCCAAAATTTAATTGATAAAAATTATCGATATTTATAAATTTAATTTTAATATTGGAGCAAAAAGTTTTGTCTCCAAAAATATATAATAGAATATGCCTCTTTGATCAAATAGAAGACTATAGTTCATAAATCAAATTGAAGACTATGTCTCTTTGATTATATGAAAATATATGTCATTAATCAAATTGAAGATAAAGTCTCTTTGATTATATTGAAGTTTTGTCTCTTTGATTAAATGAAAGGCTATATCTATTTCATTATACGGTAAGCTAAATAATTATTTATTTTAAATAATTTTGTTATCCAAATTATATTAAAATTTTGCAATATCAAGTAATGCAAAATAATTGAATGCTCTGTAAGAGCAAAATGTTTTATTAGAGTAAAATATTTTATTAAATAAAAATGCTAAAGAACCGAAATGCTCACAAAGAGCTTAAACGCTCATGAATAGCTTAAACGCTCATAAAGAGCGAAAACGCTGAAAACGAGCGAAAAAAGAGCTAAACGCTTTAAAAGAAAACATGATGATGACATGCAATATGTATAAAAATGGCAAAAGATATATATGAAAGTAAACATGAAGTTTACTAATTGATCAAAATATAATATAACCGGTTAAGCCATCCGGGTTTATCAATGATTGAAGATCATTGAAAGTAAGTTGAAAAAAGGATTTTTCAACTTAATGCATGTCTTATACAAAATGATAATAATAAGATCATCATGTAAAAAAAGATCATGGATGAATCACCATATTTTGGTTAAAAGCTCATTAGATATGTTGGTTGATTTCTTTATTCCCCAATATTATTCTCATAATATAACCGATCCAAAAATGAGAATCGGGTCAAGATGAATGTGAATAAAAAATTATCATCTTGAGAGAGTAATACGAATCTCATATCAAATGTTAGAAAGGATCTAAAATGATACATATGATCCAAAATGGATATGTTATCGATCCTTAAAAGAGATTCAGTTCGAGATGAATAATCTAAAAGAGTTATCATCTCGAGGGGGAGAATTAAAGAATCCGCAATAAAAATAAATGGAACAATTAAAAGATTATGTTCACACTCGTAATGAGCTTAACCTAAGAACATAAAGATAAGTTCTGGTGAAATATAATCAGTTTTCTCATGTAATTATTTCATGGTTGGAGATGATTATAAGTCAAATGATTTATGGAAATTATCTCTCCCTTGGAATTGATTCGTGATTGAAAATGATTAGAAAACCAACGAGTAATAAGAAAAAATTCTCCCTTATAAAAGATTTATGGTTGAGATCAAATCTCGTTTGGAAATTTGTGGGTGTGTGATATATATTATGAATGCTCCTTCACACCACATAAAAATAACATCTAAAAAGGATGAAGTGTATGAGCTGGAAATAAAGATCTGCTCTAAAAAGTCATCATTGATGATGTGCTTATTGTACGATTTGCAATCATTATTTTGATAATACAATTTCTCTAAGGGAGAAATATGAAATAGTTAGAATTCTTGAACAAAATGATTATGAACGTGAAGTTCAATAGTTCAAAGGATCACTATTCTAAAATATTGCAAATCAGTATAAAAGATTGATGGATGAGATTTCATGAAATGAATTATCATTATAAGATCCTCATACAAAAGAAATGAACATGAAGTTCATAGGATAATTCATCAAAGTGAAAATAGAAATCTCATATCTCATCTTAAAATACTTCAATAAAAATATGTGTCAGCAAATGACAACATCTATTATATAATAGCTTGATCTTCTCTCAAGTGGTGCAACCATGTCACCTCATTTTTTTAATGGGCCTAAACAACAACACAAAACTTAATTGGGACATATTAAGCATATATTAATACACAAATAATACATATATTGTCTTATTCAAAGGAGAGAAATTGTTTCACCTCATACAATAATTTTTAGATTTAACCTTATGCATCCACTTTATCAACTTAATAATTAATAATTTTAATTACTTAATTAAAAATAAAACTAACCATTCAATATAATTATATTGCTTATTATATGTCTATTCATTATCATGATATATAAATCACCACTTTATCAACTTAATAATTAATAATTTTAATTACTTAATTAAAAATAAAACTAACCATTCAATATAATTATATTGCTTATTATATATCTATTCATTATCATGATATATAAATCATACTCGATTACTAAAAACAAGACAAAAAAACGAACAAATAAATATGAAAAATTAAAATATAAACAATTGAATTAACATGTCAAAAAAATTAAATAATGAGTGAATTAATTTTATAAGCTTTCAATATTTTATAATTTGACATGTTAATTTCAAGCTTAGTTTTTTAAACTTAAACTGATCGTATAAAATGATAATTTCAGTCATATAAAACTTCAAAAAATTAGTCACAAAACTCAAAATTAAAGTGAAACATCATAGTCATTTATGTTTTTTTATTGCATTTTACCAGTTATATCATGCATCCACCTCACATCATAAATCTTAAATATTTAATACAACAAAATTAAAATAATTTTTTTAAATTAATACAAATAAATTTAATTTTATAGTTAATTGTCTTTAAATAGTTATTTGTTATAATAATGTTTGGTGATAATTTAATTTAAATGTTAGAGAATTGGAAAACTGAAAATTATGCTTAACTACATATTGGCGTCCATCGTCCATACAATACATAATACGAAAACAAGAACACAAATAATCGTAGGCACAATATAAAAGGATGTAAGATGTGAAATTCACATGATCTTAATTACTCTATATCATAATTTGGAACAACATCAAGAAAGTAAATATATGAACAACTTTAATCATTTAATTTTTAAAATAAAAGGTCATATATATGTTAAAGAAAATAGTAAACAATGATATAAAATATTATATTACTTATTTAAAAGAAATAGTAAAACTAACAAAATTTTCAAGTAAACTATAGTTTAAAATTGTTACGCTTATATTTTAAAAAGACAATTTTAAAATAGATTTGAGTTAGAAACAAATATATAAGATTTCATTTGATATTTAAGAATTATATTTGTCTCGCTCAAGATATGAATATTCAATTTAATTCTTTCAAAAGCAAAGTGATAAATACATATACACGAGTTTTAAATGATATGTCTTTTTAATTAGTTCTTATTTCTATATATGGATTTTATTAAAAAGAAAAATTCGAGAATTCTTTCGATTAAATTATCCTTAATATAACAAATACAAATTAAATAATAATAAAACAATTGTTCCGATTTTTTTTAGTTTCTTACCCGCCCGTAGGGCGGGTTAAACCCTAGTATTATTAATAAGTCTATAACATGTAAGAAACATGATAGACTACTTTGGTTTCAAAGATATAGAAAATTCTCGAAAAGAGAAATAATATCTTAAAGAGGAGCATGAGACAAGATTATTATAAAATTAGATATCTGAATGATATCATTGATAGTGATAAAGAGATCTCACAAATGATCATGTCATTGAAGAAATATGGAACCAAAGTCGAAATAAATGTCGACTATAACAATGACATATTGCGCAATGTCAATATATAAATGAGGATCATAAATCTCCACGTTGTGAATGAGTGTAGAGATTAATTAATGGCCAAATAAATAAAAGAGACAACCAAGTCTATATTCAAACGAGAGTTTGGACAAGATGTCCAAATCCGAAAAAGGGTATTATGATATATAAAACAAAACGCATGTTGTATAAGGTTTTGTTAAAATACCCGTTAGTAAAATATTTATGAGAGACTTGAGTTGGGTCTCATGAGAAACATGCATGAAAGGTTTAAATTCTCGAAAAATTAATGATATCATAATAATGTTCTCGAGAACAATGATCGATCAAACTCTTTTAGAGTTATTTATATGATAAAAGACCTTGAAAAGACAAAGCGTCTCAAGGTATTAAACATCTATAGAAATAGATGTTATGTCAAATACTTCTAAAGGAAGTAAAATATATATATTTGGTCATAAAGGACCAAAACTATATGCCATTGAGCATTTATCTATTATACATAAGCATTTGCTAATAATCTACATGTAGAATATAACTCAACCCTTATGCGCATATATTGGGTTGAGATTAAATGTGATTAACTTGGGATTATTAGAATTCCCAAATTTTGGTATAAGTTGTTTTGCAGATAAAGAAATTATAAGATCATGTAAACTGAGATCGCAAAACAACAATCTCGTGGTGTTTCCATGCTTATTTCAGAAGATGAATCTCTGAGGGGGAGCAATAGAAGGAAACACGTTTATTCAAAGATGATTATTTGTAAAGATAAGACTTCCAGATGAAGTCATGATTAGATGCGCGGTTGCACTCTTTTTCCCTCATCATGGTTTTTATCCCAAAGGGTTTTTCCATGGTAAGGTTTTTAACGAGGCAACAAAAACGCGCCAAAAGATAGACATTTGTGGAAGAAGAAAACATATTTTTCTGAAGATTTCTTTACAAAAGACGTCTATTCCGGAAGATGATGATTTCTGGGGGAGAAATGATGAAATGCGTGGTTGCACTCTTTTTCCCTATCATGGTGTTTATCCCACAGGGTTTTCCATAAAAAGGTTTTTAACGAGGCAACAACAACAAAACACGCAAAGAAAGAATTTGGAATGCGGTATATACAAGATTTGTGAAAAAAGTTTATAACCGATTAGTTCAGGGAGAAATTGTGATACACAATACAAATATCTCTATGAATAATTAAGGGGGAGTGTTAGATAAATACGTTTGTATTTATCCGTTAATAATTATTCATAAGAGATAATAATGTTTGCGTCAATCTTGTTTATTGAACCGACGTACAAAGGCTATATATAGCCTCATCTCATTCATTTTTAAGAGAAGAAGATGTTAATAACAAAAAGAAGTCAACGAAGGAGTTACTCCCTCTCTTCATTCACGATATATACATAATATATATTATTATTATATTAATTTGATAACAAAGATAACTTTTTATTCATTTCTTCGGTCCATTTGGGCCGGCTAACTAATTAATTTTTTAAAAAAAATTAGTAGTATCTCGTAGCATTAAATTGCTAGAAAATAAATGTACAAATGGGCAAGTGTTACAATTAAAAATAAAATAAAATAAAAACAAAAATCAGGTTTGGAAGAACCAAACAACTCTAAACTAAACCGGAAAAACCCGGTATGACACCGTGGCAGATCATCAACATATGTGTGTTATATCGGTTAAGAGATAAACCGTTCGGTTTAGTCTCTCTCTCTCTTTGTTTAGAATAGCTTGTCAGGTAGCTCTGGTGATGTGAAAACCGCCACTGATTTGAACTGTAAAGTTAACAAAAGCTGGTTACATTACCTATATAATTAAATAATGTTTCAAAAAAAGTTAGAGGCTTCAACAATTGAATCTAACCTTGTCTTGCTTGTACTTGATGCGTATAGAGTTTAAAGGACATCCTTTGGTGTTAAGCTGCAGATCTTGCAAGGCGTGTACTGATGCTTTGAGATCACATGCTTTGTACGTTGTATAATGTTCAAGTGTTGGATTCTGTAACAACAACAATATTATAGAGTGAAATTCAAGATTAATGAAACAGAACATAAGTGATCTTATGTGTCTTAAACAAAGAAGAGAAGAGTACCCAAGGGTGGCTTGATTGGTTCAATGTCCACTTGGCAAGAAAAACAGCAGAAGCAGCTATCACCGAAGGTATCAACTTCAAGAACTCATACTCCATTAACGTCAATTCTGTCAGATAATTCGCTAGAAACTCCATCTCAAGACTTATATTCTGCATATTAAAATACCATAAAGTTTCATTCTTTCTGCTAAATGTTTCATAGACACATTTGTTCATAAAATAACATTACCTGTTGAGTAGCTTGAGCTGCTCTAAGAAATCTCCTGCAAAGATGTTAACTTTGAATCACTACAAGACTTTACAAAAGAGTAACATATGAAAGCATTTTCACTGTCTACTGAGTGCGATTACTTACCTAAGGAATGTTTTTGAAGTGGGAGTGTATATTTGAAAGCTGAAATGCTTGAGCACTTGGCTCTCCATTTCAAGGACCTGATCTCTTGTGTAAGTGTTATCCGTTATGAAGCAGAACTCCTCAATGCGCGGCGCACATATTTCCTCATACTTTCTTCATGAGGTTTCAAGAAAAAACACCAAAACTATATTAAATGTCGTGATCAAGACAATGCATATTATAAGGTGATTATGAGGAACTTACGAAGCAATGAGCATACAAGTGATGCCTAGCAACTGAAGTCTCTGTCTTTCCATGAAGTTCCCATGGAGAAACCAGTCCATGAGATACACCGTGAGGTAGAGAGTGTCAGGCACAAGTGTGTATTCCTCTGAAACCTGAAAATTTAGACTTGTAAGAAGCACATAACAAGACTTAGCTACAACAGTAAAATGGAACCAAAATACTAACCTCAACAAGCCAATCAACAAGAATTCCTCGCATTGTTTGAGTGACATTTCTTTGTATCTTCTCAATAAAATCAGGACATGGTCTGCGCTTAAGCTGCAAAGTAGACTAGTCGTTAAGAACCGGATGCATCGGTCATGAGATGATCAAAATCCAATGGAATATTACCTCAGCAACACGCAGGTTATAGTAGATATCAGATGCATAGAGGCTACACAGTAGAGGATCCTTATCATCTGAATCAATGTCAACGAATTTCGGGCTACTTGCCACAGTGGAACTTCCTCCAACACAACTTCTATCAACTGCAAATCATTTACAGAAGAAAAAACATCAGAAAAGTTGTAAATCACTCACACATCAAAAGTAGCTAGCGGACCACTTGTAACGTTCACCTATAGAAGTTGATCTCCCAAGAGGTCTTGGAGGCAATGTGGAACTCCACTTCTCGACAAAGCTGCAAGATGGTTCGTTTGGGCCTAAGCTTGTGCTTGTACAGCCAGAGAAGCTGCTTACTCTTGCTGAGTCAACTTGTGCCTTTGAATCTGTAACTTGTGCCTTTGCATCTGTAACTTGTGCCTTTGCATCTGTAACTTGTGAAGTAGCTGAAGATGATGCCACCTTGGATGAACTTGACCTTCCCTTCTTCATATGCTTGACATTCTCCACCTAAATGAAAAGAAGCCACAAATATATCAGCAAAAACATACTTGTTGTCAATATAAGAAGCAGCATTGTGTATATAACAACCTGGATTTTAGGTGCATTGAAGCAACTAGTGTAAGAGGTAATATTAGTGATATCCTTAAGAAAAGCTCTTTTCTTGGGTGCATATGTGTTAATATCATCATCCAAGGCTGATCTTTTACAGTTTGATCTAAGAAGTCGTGCCTGATTGATATGTGTAGTAGAAACCAATTCTGAAGAAGTACGAAGAGCAGACGCAAGGGCACGAGTTAAAGGGCGACCAAGGAGTGGTATGTTGTTGTTTTCAGAAACATCTGCTTTCTTCTTCCCCATGATTGATGCAAGATCCAACCTTTTTTGAATCTTAGCAACACACCATCTTCATCATCATCATCATCTAGAGATCTGTGTCAGATTAATAAATTCTTAAATGGGTTTGGAGAAATTGTTTACAAAAGAAAAGGGAAGTTGCCAAATAATCAGACACGGTATATGTTTCAACAGAGACCAAAGAAGATGCATTCAACTTTCAAAGTTTCAAACTTTTCTCAAATTTCGCCAGATTCATAGCTTAAAATCACTTTTCTTTTTGAGTTTCTTATTGTGAAAACAAAACAAAATTCAGAACCGAGACGGAGAAAAACCCTCAACCAAAAGAATAAGTCGAACCAATTTTATAGGGTTTTTATAATAATTAAAAAAAAAAATATAGATTAACAACACAAAAAAAGAGAGTTCTTCTCAAGCAAGACCCATAAAAGAAACTTTGGATCTGTTGTTTAGAAATTTTATAGAGGAATTAAACTCCAAGAAAACAAATAAACCCATACGAATGAAATAACCCATAAAGCTTTAAAACTATAAAGAATGATTCAAGAAAAGCCGTATCGTCCGTACGAATGATTCAAGGTTTGTGTGTACGGACAACATCGCAGTCCAACCATAACAACAACAACAAAAAATGAAACGGAGACAGGCAGTGATGGGAACTTACAACGCTCCATACAATCCTTCATCAACAACAAAAAAAACCTTCTTATTTTTTGTTTGTATAGAGCTCTTTGTCTTGGAAGAGAGCTTATGGGGAGAAAATAAAAGAGAGAGAGAGAGAGAGTAAAATGTATAGTCAATTTTTGCTTTTATGCAAAGGGGACTGTCCGTCTCTGTTTGCGAGCGAGCGGGATAAAGTTTGTGTGTTTAAAGATTATTATTATTATTCCTTATTACAATTAGTTCATTTTATAATACACACACACACACACCTTTTTATATATATAAAGAAATGTTTGTTTACATACTTCTTCTGACTCAACTTATTATTGACTGTGTTTTCAGCCATAATATAAGGAGGAATCCTACAAATAAAAACAACTAACATTTCCATTAATTGATTAGGTGGTTGATTTTTCCCAATTTGGTATGTGATTCCTCTTAGATTTTTATTACATTTTGATTTTGGTAACTCATCATTTACCCTTTTTCATCATCTTAATCACCTTTTTCTTATTTTTGGATTCTTTGTCATTTCTTAATATAAGGAGGACATTCCTTCTTTTGGTTCCAATGTTTTCTTATTTACCTAATTAAGAACATTTAATTAATAGTAGTGATCATCTTATTTAGGAGGATTAGTTACGTTTTCCAATATTTGTAAATCATCATTGAAATATTTATATATATATATTGTTCAACTGCGCTGTGACTCTCTCTTTTTTAAATGTGGTTTTACTCTAGACAACGTGACACGATTTATCCAAAGGTGAACAAATTATTATAATACATACAATAAAAGTGAATAAATTATAACCTCTCTGTGTTCAAATTTTGAAGAAATATTCCATCGGTTATTTTTGTAATGGTAAATTTTTAACTTTTGAAATATATATATATATAAAACGAACTAGTAAAATAATTACAAAGACCCATGAATGAGTCTTTTATAATGTAACTTAATTGTTTTACGTTTATGTGATTCTTTTAAATATTACTACTTGAAGTTGGCACCACATGCTAAAGAGTGAAGATTCATCCATCAATTATAGTTATCCTCTCGGATTTTAAAATTGATTAGCTATTAGAACTTAATAGATTCCGTTTTCTTTCTATCAGATCTGTTCCGTTTTAGAAGAAGCATACTTGGACTTATCTATGTATTGATTGATATTAACGCTATGCGATAACGTCTAAGTTTTGTCTAAACAAAATTTATATATAGTTTTCTTAATGGTTAGTTTGACTAAATCAAAATGAATTTATTTTATTATTTTGGGGGAAAGATTTCTCCACTAAATAAATAATTATTCAAATCTACAACAAATACTTTTGTGTTTCAAATTGAATAGAGATAGAGAGATCTATTCTTGTATGATTCAACTTTTTATGTTTGATGATATATATATATATATATATATATATAGAAGATTAATGCGTCAAAGCTGTTATAATGTGAGAAGAACGTGACAAGTGGTCGTCGTGGACCTAATAATAACGGTTTTATTCCAAGACCAAAAAGTTATTAGATCTACGATTCAAACACACAAACAACGTTTTTTAATGAATGGATCAAGAAACAATACACTATTTAACAATCTAAAGGCAACAATGAAATGGAAGTAAACCATTTCCTCCTCGACCTTTTTATTCTTCATTAGTACTATTAATACATACATACATGTTTATCCAATTCAAATAATACATTGGGCAAATCAAATTCAGACTTTGGAGAAAGTACTTATTAAGCCTCACGAGAAGCTGCTTCAGAATCAACTTGCGATCCATCATTGGACCCTGAAAACAGAGAAACAGAAGAAAGGTCTAACGTTCTTAGCTTGAGTAGCAAGTAAAGTACAATTCCACACCCAAACCCTAAGGCTGCGCTTGACCCAGTCATGGACACTGCAGCACATACCAACATTATAAATGAATCTTCCTTGGTGTTCATGTCCTTTGAAGCCATTGCTAGTTCAATCCCCGCGAATAGCAATAGCACACCCAATATTCCAATGGGAAACTGACCAAGGATCCTTACAAACGAGTTGCCAAACACAAGACCTACAATCAATTTCCCCACACCAAGAAACATAACAGACAAACCACTCCTTGCTCCAAACCTGTACTGTCCTGCTAACCCACCAGCACCGTGACATACCGGCATTGCCCCAAACCAACACCCTATCAAGTTCATCACCCCAACGCTGACAGAGACTTTAGTCGCAGATAGTTCCTTGTCAAACAAGTCATTGGATAGCTTGCAAACGGCTATCACGGAGTTGAGTACAGACAACGGAATCTGAGGAATCGCGGCTCTCACAAACCCGATTTTCCAATCATCCCAAGTGATTCTAAGGATCTTGAACTTTGACGGTCCAAATTTAAGGTCTTTGAACATGGATGGATCGCGTATGAAACAAAGCACTAAGCCTATTGCGAAGACGATGAGAGCAGAAGGAATAGAAGAAAGAAGACGCAGTCTCCTTTTTTGTCTATTGTTTCCATCTGAAGTCTCTGCAAAGTCTGCATCTGAAGTCTGTGCATCTCTGTCGTTGCCGGAGCCAGTAGACAAAATGATGAAAAGCAGAGCAGATAGAGCCAAGATAAGGCCATCGAGACCAAGCCAAGAGCGAGGAGAAGAAGAGGGTTTGAGAGTGGCAGCATCGTAATTAAACCTGACGTATTTGATGGCGGTGAAGGCGAATTGTAGGCCCTGAGAGAGCTGGACGCCGCGGACGACAGGGAGAGGGATGATGTTGTAGAGGAAAGACATAGCCCCGGTGGCGCCGAGGAGGAGGAGAGTGGCGGCAGTGGATGCTCCAGCGGCGGCGATCTGAGAAGGAGTGAGATGAGGGGACTCGGAGACGGCGACGGCGGCGATGGATTTCATGGGCTGAACAGGCATAGGGATGTCGAAGAGGAGACCGGTGGCTATGTTGTAGAAACCAGTGAAGATTAGAGTGGCCGAGAGATCCAGCTTGGAGACAAGAGTTAAGGTTAGGACTATGGGGATAAAGGTGCCAAGATCACCCACGGCACCGGAGAGTTCTGAAGTAAGTGGATTCTTCAGACGGAGACGACGCCGGAGCCAACCGCAGCGAACACGGTTGTTGTCGGAGAGCAGAGGAGTGTTTGTTGCCTCCATGATTGGATATTTTTGGATCTCTCTCTCTCTCTGTGTTGACTATTTATTTTCTTGGGAATAAATAAAATATAATCCTCACAGAGTTTGGATAAAAGACGGCTTTTCAGACAGTTGATGGGTCGATGTTGTCGTCACGACGTGCAAATTTTTAAACCAATAGATTATTTGATTTGTAATTTTGTGAGGTGTTCCCTCCTGCTTATACTAAATTATATACTGAAAATTTAAATTTTTGTTTAGTAGAGAACTAACTTATTTGTACTTAACAATACACACAGACACAGGTTTGATTTTGATCAAGGAAGGAAATTAGAACATAAGACCAAAGTGAACTGAAAAGAATGTTCAAACACACAGTTACAGGCTAATGATACAGTTGTTTGAGAGAGATTTGGTCTTTTTTTTCAATCTCAAAGTCTTATTTTTTTGATTCATCCTAAAAGCCAGATACTTTCTATGTGTTGGTGGGAGCAGCTTTCTCCTGAGAGCTGCTAGTAGATTCTCCTAAAGAACCCTTCTCACTTTCGTCTTGATAAACAACAGGGACCTTGACAGATGAAGCTAATTCCATTTCCTTCTCCATCTCTTCTTCAGACCGTAAAGCGTTGAACTGTCCCTCCAGCGACTTTGCAGCCGCTAACCACGCAGTGACAATGACCAACAATATCACTCCTAGATACGGTGTCGAGTTTGCAAGTGATCCAAATGATAAGATCATGAACTGTTGGATTAGAGCTCCTCCTGATTTCCCCAAGGGGTTGCAAACCACGTCAATTGCAGCTTTGCCTTTAACCTTGGTGTCCTCATCCAATGGGATATATGCCATCTCTTTACAAGGGTCAAACAAGCTGTACTTGGCACTCTTGCTGAATATATTCTGAAGAGCACCGACATATACAGCTGCTAGTAGCGGTGTCATTCCAAGCTTGGCAACAAGTGGTGCAAATGGTCCTCCAAACAATAGCAGAGAGAAGAAGGCAACACCCGTCAATAGCAGTACTGTCGGTGTGATCTTTGCTGCTACTCCCCACCCATACTTATCAAACACGTACTGACTTAGAAGCATCATTGTGAACGTTGCAATACCCGTGCACGTTGAGAAGTCTCCCATGAATGCTGAGTACTCGTTCGGGCTTGGGAACTGCAAAGGATACATATGAGCTTAGGGAGACCATGGAAGAATCGGTAAATGAGAATGACGGGAGCTGTATATATAGACCTGAGCTTTAAGCTTTGATTTCCATGTGACTTCCACAAGGTTGATACTAATACCGTATGCTACCACTAAAGTAGCAAGATCCCTAATGTATGGTGATGACACCAAGAACTTCAAGCTCTCCATTGTTCCCATCTTAGGTTTGTTCTGTTAAAAGAGAAAACAATTCAACAAGAGTATTCGTAAGCAAAAAGAACACAAGGAAATACTTGTTACCTTCTTCTTCAGGCTGCGAGATGGAAGAGGAACATATCTATTGACCCACCAATAGAGGAAACAGATGGCAAGACCCATTCCCACCACAATGGTCATCATGGCTTTCAAAGAAACTGCCCAGCCATCAACTCCAGGACCAAGATTCTTTCTCAGGTTAGAAAAGTATTTCACAGTTCTTCCTGAGAAAATCAGTGCTACATTGGCTCCAAGTCCAAACAAAGGATAGAACTTCTTGGCCTCATCAACAGTTGTAATCTGCAAAGGGATCCAAGCAAGAAAGCAATAATGATATGCAACTCACAAAACACACAGCAGTTGTAATCAAGCATAAATACACCAGTCTGTTAATAACATAACAAATGAAGAGAAGCAAGCTATAGTATAGTCTCAAAGCAACAATATCATTATTATAGAGCAGTTCAATAACCTGATTAGCAAAGCCCCAGAAGAGAACTGAAACCACCACGCTGCCCCAAAGCTCAGCCATGACATAAAACAAACAGAAACTCCAAATCCGCAAGATAGCAAGAGGACCCATGAATCTTGGGCCAAGAGTAGCAAGCAGCTTATCAGCAAGAGCTTCTGGATGGATATAGTTGCTGAGAGGATACATCACAAAACCAAAAGCCCCAAAGTAGACAATGAAAGGGATGATAACAGTGTAAAAGAGAGCCTTCTTGGAGAGGACATTGGAGAGTTTGGTGTAGAGAAGCATGAAACCAATGGCCATAGGAAGATTAACCCATGTCTTCAAGAAAGGTATAATCTCAGCAGAGCTTCCTTTAGCAGTCACAACCAATACGTCCTTTGTGTCCCTTAAGATTGTGTAATTGAAAAGAATACAAAAGAACATTAAACCTAAAGGGATAATCTTTTTCAAGGTTGCAACTTCCACACCAAAGATCTTCGGCGAGTCGCCTTCGTCGAAGACAGCTCCGTCGCCGGTGGCTGCCGCCTCCGCTTTGCATATGAACTCGGTGCTTCTTTCCTTGTGGGAAATCGAAATCCCATGAAGGGTTGGCTCAAAGGCTTGAACTTTCGTGTGACCCTTAAAGGATAGAGACAAACCAGGTAGATTTCTAGGCTTAGCGGCGGAAAGTCTGTGCTTCAAGCCGAGTGATGGGTGAAGAAAGCTTCTAGATCCGATGGGTTTGGTGGGTATGGAGAGAATTCCTCTGGTTTGAATAGCAGCTTCCATCTCTTCTCACTCTCTAGCTCCAGCAGATACACAGAAAGACAGACAGGAGAAGAAAAAAGAAAAGAGGAAGATGGGATAGAGAGATACTAAAAAGGAGTGGGCAGTGCAAAGAAGGGAATGTAGTTTTTGCCAATGATAAATTAACAAATGTGGCAAACTATATATCTTTTTTTGGGGTTGGGGAACATGTAAATGTAACAAAAAGAAGAGGGGAAAATGTTCTTTGGAGAAGTAATCTTTGGATTAAAAGTTAATAAAAATTGTTCTTTCTTTAGGTGGGGAAGATCAATTTTGCGGTGGTGTTGTTGAAAACATGTGACCTATTTCATGGCAGTGACTTCAAATTCTTGCTTTTCCCCTTTCTATTTCACAAGTCAAATGGGTATATCATCACTATACACTTGTTTGTTATTTTGTTCTTAGTTGGTGGCTATAGTTTTCTTCTTTTAGTTGGTGGTTGATGATGGCCATTATTTGTATTACTTTTACTTATTTTTAGTCACGTTTCCTTTTAATATATTCAAATTGTCAATACTTTTACAAATGTGATTAAGCTTAAAACAATGTCAGCTTATAGTTTACTATTAGTTCCAAAACTTTTGATATAATCCCCCTCTTTACAGAATTTGTTTACCTACAAATGCCAAAAAAGGGAATCTAGTAAAACAAAATATATGGTCAATAGTCAAAACAAAACATAATTTGAATAATCACTTATCTTTATTGGTCGATAATCAAGTAGTAGTCATCTACACTCAATTGTATTGATGTCAATTTCTCCCCCTTTCAAAACGTAAAAGAATTTGTATCCTCCTTCAAGTTTAAACGAAATATGATAACCAAACTCTATGGTAACATTTTAGTGGAATATATATATATATATTTTGTCATTTTCAGCTTTAACAATAGCATAAATTCTATTCCAAGGACCGTTTTAGAAAACATATATATGCCATGAATCCTCTACCTATTATCAAATCAATGTACATAATCGTTGAAACGTACAAGGCCCATAATTACAGTCTTAAGAAGCATTAGGTTTACATGTTGCTATTAACACATATACTTATGAAACTAAATGGGCTTTCATTAACAAAGCTTTCAAAGAATGAAATATAAACCCAAACAAATGGATGTAAAAACAAAGCCCAAATATTTAGAGTGAAAGGTTGGTGGTGTCTAGGTGTAAACAAGGAATATAAAAAAGAGAGATTTAATAATATTATTACTAGGAAGTTACCCGCGCCAAGCGCGGGATAAAAATTTACTTAATATAAAAAGAAATGTTTATTGGTAAAAACAATGTGTAGTATAAAATGAGATAAAAAGAATTTGGATCTCATGTGATCAGCGTTAAACGCGGAGTTTAAATTTGAAGTATATATACAAAATATATTGTATTTTGGTTTTTATAATGTTTTGTTTACAAAGAATTATTACTATTACTACTTTAATATTTATCATCGAAAAAGATTATCATTGTCATTTCGATGTTGAATATTTACCATTACGTATAATTTATTATTTATCATTAAAAAAAATAATTACATAGTGTTTTGAAACCATGATATGACTCGTTTAACAATGGAAAATATGTCAATCCGGTCTCTATTTGTCATAAAACTCAGACTATTAAAACCTCGGATAAAAACACTGAATTTCCGGAGGCTCGAGTCAATTTAGTGTTCAAGTTTTGTTATTTGACATGAACTTTGCTGTTTAATACAATTTTACAAAATACTATTGTTATTTATAAATGAACAATATGTTCTATCATTCTTTTGTGCGAGAATATAACATATAAACATTATAAAAATTATAAAATTGTGTTTTTCATTGACTTTTTAAATATTTTAAACATATTGTCTAGGAAGGTTTAATCACTCTTTCATGTCTAAACTTATCCGAAAATTATTTGCTCAAATTTTGGCAACCGGTGGTTCAACCGATGAGTCGGGTAAATTATGTCTTCAAGTTTTGTCATTGTCATGAATTTTAGTGTTGAATACAATTTTACAATATGTTATATCATTATTTTGAACTCAATGTGATAGAATATAACATATAAATATTAAGGAGATCTATTAGAAATTATAAAATTGAATTTCTTATGAATTTTTTAATATTATATTTTCTATATTTTATAAGTTTTTCAACATTTTTTAAATATATTATCTATTTAATATGTCAATTTAAAACATTTTTGTGATAAATTTGGGTTTTTTGTTGGGTTTTTTATTTTGGGCTTTTATGAATTTTCAATGAATCATTAATGACGTGGGACCAAAATGAATATGGTGATGACACGTATGATTTTTTCAGTAATTTTCTCTCTCTGTCTCCCGTATTAATAATATAAGATTATTATGTAACTTAACAGAAAAAGGGTGAGTTAGGCAACAATAGTGTCTAGTTAGTTATAGCCCAGACAGCACATCCAACCCCGACAAGACATGTGTTTCATATCAACATAATGACAAAGCATTGTAACCAGTTGGTCGTTTATATTTTAAGCAAAGTCATATATATATATATATAGGTATTAGGGATGTCAAAAAAATAAAATATATATAGGTATTAGGTACAATAAATAATTCATAATTTAATATCTCTAGAAACAAAAATGCACAATTAGAGTATTATTAACAAGTCATTTGACAACGACAACGGCTCACAAAATCTTATGTCTTCCTTCTCGGATCCTATTCTTGCTAGAATAAACGAACAAAATAACAAAAGAATCGTAACATATCAAAATGTAGTTAACATTTAGCCGAAAAGAGGTAGAAAGAGAGAGAGAGAGAGAGATAAAGTTGAATTATTTGCCATGCATGAAAGTTAGTTTGATGTAGAGAAGAGGTTTGTACATCGTGTAGCTTTAGATGCTTCAGCAAGTAGGCCCTACGTGAGCTGCTCACAAATGTGAAAGTTCACTATTTTATTTATTTATTTTTAAAAAAAGGGATTTATTAGATTTATGAGCTCTCAAAACAACTGTAATTTGGGGACCCATTCACGTGATCTTTACACTTTTTTCACTTTTTTATACATTTTCCCTTTTCTTTCTTTTACTTGTTGCAGTATTGTGTATACAAACAAATACATGTTGTATAAATCGTAGACTGTGTTTCATGCATTTGGTTTGTCTCTTTAATCAAGAAAACAAAAGCACCCCTACATCATCATTCATACCCTTGTTTTCTTTTATCTACCAAGTGAGTGATTTTCTTTCATATTTGTGTGTGTGTGTTGAATTTTAAGAAATAACCTATTTACATGTTAGTGGGGATTTATAAAATTTATAGTTCCAACGATAAAGTTTGTTGACATTTAATTGTAGGGTAGCTTTAATGTTATAATTCACAAAAGAAAGATGATGTAAATCCAAGGGCATGGTATGGTATGGTCCTTGTTGTGTAAAATTTAAAATGGGTCCCCGACAAGAATCTTCACACGAAATCCAACTTTGAAAGTTAACGGTCACAAAATTAAAAAAAATAAAAGAAAAAGCATAATAATAAAAAAAAAACAGGTTCATCGTTGATCACGCTATCCGTTGGTCATCTGAACCCACCACTGTAACATTACACTACTTCTCTCTATATTATAGTCACCCCCTTTAATTAAACACTGTTTTTTTTCGTTTTTTAAAATTTCATAAAATATCTCAACTCTTTTATGGTAAAATAAAGCCTGTCATATAAACATATATTAGCTGTTTATTTTTACAATTTAAACAATTGTTTCTATCTATAGTTAGTAGTAATCCAATTTTTTCTGTAAACACATGCATTTTAAAATGATATTTCCCTTGTAATTAATTTTTCTTGAAATGTCTTCTTTTTAAAATGTAAAGGGTAGAAGAGTAAAATAAAGACTGCTGATAACTGATTGGTCCTAGGAGAGTCGTGCTAATTTAACACTGAATATTCGTAAATAATTTAATCTAGAAAAGATAATAATAAATTAATAGTACTTTTTAGAATTGATGATAATATAAATTCCAAGTAAATTCCAAAAAAGAAACGTTGTAGAAAAATAGGAGCAGAAGAAAACGGGAAGGCCTTTTTGTGCTTTCCGGATCATTCAATCAAATAAAGTTTCTTCTTTTTTTTTTTTTCTCTTTCTTCGCCGTTCCTGCGATTCTGAAATTCAAAAGCTCTCATTTTTCTTTTTAATTTCAGAATCGTAGCAATGGCGTCCCCTCTTGGTTTTTGATTTCTCATTGCGATAAAAGGGTTGTTTTCTTCCTCTTCATTTACGCCGCCGTTACGGCGCCGGTAGATGGCCAACATCGCCACCGTAATCATCTAAAGATTGGTGGATTGTTGGTCGTCTCTGTTTTGTTGTGTGGCTAAAGGGTCTCACATAGTAAATTAAGAAGAAGAGAAAGGATCTGGATTCAGATTAATTTTGAGAGAGAGAGAGAAAGAATTACATTTTTAATTTTATCAGATAATTTTGGAAATTAGGGATTGAGAGAAGAAAATGGGGAAAGGATGGTTGATAGTAGAGAAAGCAAGAAGATGCATAAGAACAGTTTTCTTCATGGTGGCAATGTTGATGTCACTGTTGGTATCGTCTTTGCCTGTGCTTGTAGCTATTGGTGATGTCTTTGTTCCTACTTTTTTGCTGTCGAGCTTTACTTGTTTGTCATGTTATGGCTTCAATCACCATTTTAGTCGTTACGGTTTCAAGAGCTCCTTGACTGATATTCCTCTCGTCTCCCTCCTCAGATCTTTCCTTGTCATATGTAAGATTTTTGATTCAGAACTCTCTCTGTGTGTGTGTGTTTTGTCTTCTTCAAAATCCTGAAAGTAATGTGTTGATAATCACATCACAGGTGTCTATTCACTATCAGATGGCCCTGCACTCTCTCACGGTCCTTACCTTGGAACTGTGTCTTTGTGTTCTGTTGTTTCAATCATTCTTCTTTCCGTTAAAACTTGCGTTTTCACTGCTAATTCTCAACTTAACGCACAAGCATTGTCCTCTCCGACAAGGCAACGGCTCCATCTTAAAAAATCGTGGGGGATGCCTGTTTTGTTCCTTTCTTCTGTGGTGTTTGCTCTTGGTCATATGGTCGTTGCTTATAGAACAAGTTGCAGAGCTAGGAGGAAACTCTTGTATCACAGAGTTGACCCTGAAGCTGTAAGTTTACTTGCTATTGTTATGCTCATAAGAGAGAGAGTGTTTGCTTTGTTTTTGGTCTAATTGAAAATATAATTGACTGTGTTGTTGTTGCAGGTTCTTTCATGCAAAAGTGTCTTCTCCAGTTACCAGAAAGTTCCACGTTCTCCCATTCCTTTGGTAGGTGGAAAGGCATCTAAGACTGATTGTGAGGCAAGAAGAAAGTTGCCTTTGTCAACATCTCATGATGAAGGAGAGCTTCCAGTGAGATTTCTTGCTGATGTTGACAGCTTATTCGTTACACTCAGAGGGCTCATTGTGCATTACAAGATTAGCACACCTGCTTCTCCTCCTCTGCCTGTCTCTTCAACCATATCTCCTGAATCCAGTTCTATGCTCAATATGCCTGAGGCAATGGCGGGAAGGTTAAAGCTTGACAGGACAATACTGAGCATGGTCTCAAGAAACAATCTCAATCATCACCACCATAGGAGCTATAGCAGCCTGTTCAACAACTCATCTTCCTTGCAAGAGCCTCTCCTAGACGGCTCTCATACTTCTCCTCTTCTTTACACAGATACTAAGGAAGAAACATGTCGAGAGGATGCTATTATAAATATGTCAAACTTTGGTCACACGGAGCAGCAAGATGTGGATGGAAGTGGTAAATTCGGTGTAGTGTTGGTTCATGGATTTGGTGGAGGAGTGTTTTCTTGGAGACATGTGATGGGTTCTCTCGCCCATCAGCTTGGATGTGTTGTCACTGCATTCGACAGGCCTGGTTGGGGATTAACCGCGAGGCCTAACAAAAAGGATTTGGAAGAAAGAGATCTGCCAAACCCTTACACTCTGGAAAATCAGGTAAAGTTATTACTATGTTCAACAATCCAGACAATAAGGAGGTGTTGCCTGTACACTGGGAAATAAATGTTAAAACTCAATGATGTTTTTGATGTTTTCCAGGTAGATATGCTTCTTGATTTTTGCCACAAAATGGGATTTGCTTCTGTAGTCTTGGTTGGTCATGATGATGGAGGTTTGCTTGCTCTCAAGGCTGCACAAAGATTGGTGGCATCAAAAGATGCCATCAAAGTGAAAGGAGTGGTTTTGCTCAATGTAAGCTTGACGAGGGAAATAGTTCCAGCTTTTGCAAGAATACTTCTGCACACATCACTAGGAAAGAAACACCTTGTTCGCCCGCTTCTACGCACTGAAATAGCTCAGGTGGTGAATCGTAGAGCTTGGTATGATCCTGCCAAGATGACGGCAGATGTCTTAAGACTATACAAGGCACCACTTCATGTGGAAGGCTGGGACGAGGCACTTCACGAGGTAGGGAGACTCTCGTCAGAAATGGTTCTTCCAACCCAAAATGCATTGTCACTTCTCAAGGCAGTAGAGAACTTACCAGTGTTAGTCGTTGCTGGAGCAGAAGACGCACTTGTTCCTCTCAAGTCCTCCCAAGTCATGGCTTCAAAACTCTTAAACTCTGTAAGTTCCCCGTTTATTAAACAACACACACACAATACTCTCTTGTCTCAACATCTAACATTTTACCTGACAACAAACAGAGGCTAGTTGCAATCTCAGGATGTGGGCATCTGCCACATGAGGAGTGTCCCAAAGCGCTTCTTGCAGCCATGTCCCCATTCATCAGCAGACTTGTTATTAGTGAGTGAGTGATTGGTCACTTCTTGTTGTCTTCTTAGCTCACAATCGGTTAGTGTTTTTTTGTCTGCCCAAAAGGAAATAAGTTGGGTGTGGGTTTTGAAGTCTTAGCAGTTGGGTGTTCATCATAAGTAACCAAAGTTTTTGTAGCCTTCTCTGTTTTTTCTCTTTGTCGGTTTTTTATGGTTTGGAGTCTTCTATTTATTTGCCATTTGAAAGATGAGCAGCTGAATCTCTGTAAATTTTCCCATTTGGTAGACATGCAGCTTCGTTTCTTGTGTACTTTTTACCTTCAAACCAAAACCAAACCCAATTAAAGTAACAATGCATAAAGATCACTGAAGAATCCAACAGAACATAGTAGAAGTGTGATATATGTCTTAAAGAAAGCAACTTTGATATGAATTCAACAAATCATGCCTTCCATATGGAGTTTATATTGTGAACAATATTTTTCTAAAAATTTACAAACACCACAAATTAGTTTTTCTAATTATCTGATAGGACAAAGTAGCTAATTTTGATATATTAATACTCAACCTAAGCTCAAAGAAACCATCCTCAATTCTAAACCTGCACCATAGCCTCCACAATGACAAAGATGTCAGAGGAGTAGGGATCAATGAAAATGCCTATCGCCTTGCCCTTTTTCTTCTCAAATCCATTTTTTATGCTCCCGCTTGATGAACATCTTGGTTAAGCAGTCAAATATCTCCGGAAGAGCAAGTAGTTTTAACATTCCCTTCAAATTCAAAAGAAAAGCATACAATTTTAGCATGGAAGACACTAAGGTAGATTTAAATATATTAGTGTTAAGATTCCTAGTAAACCTTTTCCGAGATTTCTTTCTAGACTGGGAGTTGCAGCAGATTTCAGTGAGAATCTCCTCAATGTCTATAGTATCATTGTCATCATGAGTATGCAGCAAATTACAATTATCCAAAACCTTGTTAGAGATTGGGACAAGGGAAGCATCATCATGTACCCTTTTTCTTAGATATTCCATTAGCACAAGCCCTGCAATGTATATAACATACTACTTGTTATGGTAAAAAGATGGGAGACTTACCACTTGCAAAAAAGTATGAGACTATGCAAATATTTAAAGAGTATCACAAAGAGAAAGAGAACAAGACATACCGAGAGATCGCAGCATACTGAGATCAAATACAAGAGCTAGTTCTTGGTGACCACATGTTTTAGCTCGTTGAATAGCTAGCTTCTTTAAGCTTATGGCCAAATCCTTGCATAGAAAGCAGATATATATATATATATATAGTGGATGTTAGTCTAACAGTCAATGATGAGTGAGACAAGGGGAAATATTTGGATTCATTACCAGTTCAGATTCTGAGAGAGAGCAAAACCAATTGATATCTTCTGTCTTATTGTTCTTCAAGATTTCGCTTACTTGTTCCATTTATAAGTTTTTTTTTCAACTCTTCCTAAGAGAAAGGCATATTGATTTTATACATTAGGCATATACTAAAAAACCTTATCTAAAAATTAATGACTGAATCATAAAATGCAAACAACGTCTTTGTAAGAAAAAGCTTAGATTATGTAAAATAGAATCACCTCCCTCCTCAAGCGAATGATTAAAACAGGCTTACACTGAGAAAGAATGTAACTTGAAAGACTTTTCGGCGATGGTGAATTAAAGAAAGAATCTTCTCAAAGGAGGAAGAAGGAGACGCAAGCAAGGGTTTTTATTTCTCTCGTAGATGTGCAAGAGATTTATAATTCAGAACAATAATTTTAATTCACCATCGCCTAAAAGGAGACGCAAGGGTTCAAAATTTCCCGAACTTTGATCCTTTCCCTTTTTTTTTGTTTAAAATAATTTTAGAGCTTAAAGGCCCATTTGATAGGCCCAACATATAATATCGATCCACCTCTTACATCATCTTCTTCTTCTTCTTCTTCTTCTTCTTTTTGGGGATACAAATCGAGAGAGAGGCAATAAAGCGAAGAAATCTAATAAGAGGGAAGGGAAGCAATAGAAAGAATGTCACTGACATGCGTAAATATGTCGGAAGAGGTGTGGTTGACTTGTCTTACTCACGCATTGTCCACCGAGACCGAAGAAATCATGGGTCTCCTCCTCGGCGATATCCAGGTTCCCTTTTTCCAATATCTATCAATCAATGCTTTTTTTTTGAGTTCGATGATTTGATTGTTCTTTTATTTATGGAATTGAATTAATAAAAAAAAAAAAAGTACACGAGAGAGGGAAGCGCGACGGCAGTGATATGGGGAGCATCGCCGCAGAAAAGGTCAGATAGGCAAAAGGATAGAGTAGAAACCAACCCTGAACATTTGGCTGCTGCTTCTGCCCATGCTGATATATCCCTTCTTCTTCCTTCTTACTTGTTTTTCATATTAATTACATCATCTATATATGTGTGTGTGGCTTCCCTGACTAACCTCAGAGCACAGAATGACCTTATCAACAGGCAGAACTACTCGCGTTATCGGATGGTATCACTCCCATCCTCATATTACTGTTCTTCCTTCCCATGTCGGTATGTTCCCTTCCTTTCTCTCCTCCTCCTCCTCCTCTTGTTGTTTTTTTTTTTTTATTATTAAGACCTGTCTTTGCTGTAGATGTCCGCACACAAGCAATGTATCAGCTCTTAGATTCTGGTTTTATTGGTCTCATCTTTTCCTGTTTCAGTGAAGATTCTAACAAGGTTTTTATTAAACTCTCCCTTATAAGTCGTCACTTCTTTAATACTCAGCTTTGACTATGTCTTTGGCTTAGGTTGGTCGAATCCAAGTTATTGCTTTCCAGTCTTCTGATGGAACCCCCAATACTACAATGAGTCTGGTTCTTTCTAATAAAGATTCTGTCATTGACATTGATTCATCTTTAAGTTCTTCCGACTCCATTTACCAGAGTTCTTCTTCTTCTTCTGCTGCTCGGAGAGATTTTCCTTACAAAGACACTAGTGATACAGCTACAACTTCCTCATACAAGGTCTGATACTCTCTCTCCCCAATTTTGTTAAAATTTAATTCTGTGTTCTAACTGAAACATTGGTTGATATATATATATATATATATACATATTGATGTTTGAGCCTTGTAATATGTGTATGCCTGAGTAGGGTGGAGGACGAGCTTCAGATTTTGGGGATTTCTTTGTTAAGAATGATGATGCCAACACCATTAAACGAGATGGGAAAAGTGGAAACTACAGTTCAGGCAATCTCAGCAGCTCAGTTGTTGAAATTGATCCGATGGACATGTCCGAAAGCATGCAAGAAGCAATGCTCCGCTCGAATTTGGAAACCAGGTATGTATATCTCCACGTGCGCCATTCATTTACGCAATGACTTAACCTAAAGATATTTTACTTGCAGCGGTGCAGGGTATGTTAGAAAAGAAGTTCCGCTTCACGTTTTGCCAACTTCATCCCTTCTTCAGCTCAATTCACCATTAGCCTCTTTTAAAGATCTGCAACGAGTGCTCTACGAGGAGGAAAGAGCAGCTTATCAACAGTCAGTCAAGCAGAGCACAAGGTTTTCAGTTAAAATCTTTTTTTATACATATTATATCAACCGAATCATAGAGATCTAGTGTAAAGAGTACTTCTTTCTTGTCTTCAGAAATGGGAAAGTTCATCCCCTTGCTTTCATTCACAACACATCAACATATCAGGCTTCCATGTGCAAGCTGATGGAGTACTGGTTAGTTAAGCGTGTGAAAAACATTCAATACTTGGTTTTGTTATATGTGGCATTTTACATACGCGGTCTTTAATTGCTGCACAGCTTGAGTCCTGCCATAAACGCACTTCAAGGTAGGCTGAGGGAAAACAAGATCCGGGTATGATTCTCTTCACAAGCACTCATGGATATTTGTGATGCTTCTGTTTGTGTTGAAACATATTGTGTGTTGAACAACAGTTGGCAACGCTGATGGAAGAAGCTGAGGCTTTGGAAGCACAGAAACCTAAAGGAGCAGAGACAAGCGGAGGAGCATCTGGTTTGGTTCATGGAAGCAGAAGAGGATCCTCCTAGAGGAGGAGGAGGAGGTCTCCTAGTAGGAGGCAAATGCCTTCCTCTTTGTGTATTGTGCTATATTTTTGAACATTTTGCTTTCTTTGAATTTGTATAATATTCAGACATGTTTTCTTGGTGTACCCATCGTCTTGTATCATTATTAGTTTTGTTAAGTGGACCTTTTTGGTACAGAGATGTTTGGAATGAATATTAGATGAACATTAATTAATACTTAGTTGCTACATTCATGATGAGAATTGATTGTAAAGATTATAAATTGATAAAGTCATGTACTAAGGTCTAAGTTAGTCTCACCATTCATGTGGTCAGAGAGACTTGGAGATGGGTTTAGAGATGAAACAGCGAAGGATCTTCCTAACGTCGCTTTGCACGGAGAGAAAGGCAGAGAGGGATGAGAGAAAGAGCGTAGGGTAGAGACGAGGAGAAGAGGAGGAGGAGGAGTCCAATAGAAGAATGTCTCGGATAAGACCCCAATAGATCAAGAGAGTGCCAATGAAGCTTAACCTAGTGGGTTTGAAAAAGATGCTTAGTAAAGCTCCTAGAAGACATAAGAGGCAGCCAGCAAACACCTGTGGGGGCAATACAAGACAACAACAACAACATTCAACAATGAGGCAATGCAGAATTACAATCAAGAGAGAAACAAAGGAAAGGAAAGGAAACGAACCTCGAGATGGGTGGAAAAGGGGGAAGTGGAGGTGATGTCGAGATTGGGATAGGTGGGGAGACCGTAGCCGAGGAGAAGAGACTTGGATAGGGAACCAAGATATAGGAGTGGCTTGATACAAGATGATGGGACGATTTGAGTGGCAATCAAATGAGAGGAGATGACCTCTAATGGAGAATGACATACATTGTTCATGCACCCAACTCTGTGAAAGAGACCATCAATCATATCATATTTTTTAGGAGACTGAGAGAAATTCAATCAACGATACTTTCGATGTTTACCTGAAGAGGGGAATCTGGAAGACGATGATGAGTGCAAAGAGGGAAGTTGCGATAACGGAGATTATCTTTGATGTCCATTTCTCTGAAACAGCCATTGTTTGGGGCCTTACCAATACAATTCAATTAACCCTATAATTCAATTTGAATTTGATTTGATGAATGAAACTATGAATGAATGAAAGAATGATTTCCCCTCCCAATTTTATTATTATTATTATTATTATTATTTCTTCCAAATATCCCGATTAGATCATCATGACTGCCCTTACATAATTTCTTCTTCTTTTGCAAAATTAATACTAATCAAAAAGAATAAGATAGATAATCTTTCATATCATATCATAAAGAGAAAATGTTTATCATATGATATGTTTTTTTAATTGTTCTTTTGTACACACACTACCTATCTTCTATATATATGTTGAGAGCAAGGATGAATTAATGGAGGGTCTGCATGCATGCATGCAGAGATCAACAATCTCATTAATTCCTTAGACAAGGGATCTTATGGTATTTATTGACTATTGTATGGGACGATCGTCTCATATATCGATGAGCTTAACCCAACAACAAGCCAACTACCACAAATTAAGGAGAAAGGCACTCAACAACAACAACAACAACAACAGGAAGAACAAGCTAGCTAGGACAAGAAGCTAGCTAGGACAAGAAGCTAGCTAGGACAAGAGCAACCCTTCTGACCTATCTTTTGAAGAAGACGTCATTTGCCTTTCAGTGGCCTATCTTCTCGTCCTCCTATAGCTTGCTTTAGGTATATATAAGTCTCTTACAAATCATCTAAATCTAAATCTAAATCTTTTTCAAATGGAACCTTAGATTTTTATGCTTAATTTTCCTAGTTTTAATATACAAATAATTATAGATCTAGAGAATATCATATATTTATTTATATACAAACTAGAAAGGGTGATATCTCTTTTCAATTGTGTGGATAAGTGATGAGACGATATATACTTAATACAAGTGTGCTATCATAACTAAATCATTCAACATTCGATCCCTTGTTTAATAAAAGTTAAATTAATTACTAAAAGATGCTTTCCGTAGGGACTAATTAATTAGGGGACAAGGCTAGAAACAAATACAAAAATAATCCTATAAATATATACATTCCCAAACAATAATAAACCATTAACCATCATTCCAAAACATAACAAAGAGGATGAGTACCTTACAACAAGTTTCGGTGCAGTGTAGTAATAGTATTAACTCCAAGAAGAAGGTTAATACTTTTACAGACAAGAGAAGATCTGTGTCAACAGTACCTACCAGCGGCAACAAGCTGCTTGAGAGAAAGCAGACTGTCCATGACCATGAAGATGTAGACATATGCGCCGAAGCTTTTATACAAAACTTCAGAAGACAGCTTCTTCTTCAGTGCGATAACATCCTCCCTACATGACGTCTTTGATATTTTTCACACTTTAGAAAAAGAGTAGGAGTATAAAGTATATATATTTATGACCCTAGATTTGCATGTACTATAGTATTGGTTACAGCTTTGCATATGCCATATTGCTCTCGAGCTGAAATAAAAAAAAAAGAGTACATAAGATCTTGGGAACATAGCATACCAACTACACATCTTGCAAGCAAAACTAATACAGTGAATATATATCCACAACTTACTGGGGTATCTGTTGGAGTTTCCAATTCGTCCCGAGCTTTATAAACAGGGAAGAATAAATAGTTGAATGAATCTGCTAATAACATGTCAGTGTGCCTCATAATATGCATGGGACAAGACAACATCTATTTCCACCACAACTATACAGAAGAAGCTTAGGAGAAAAGAGAAGAAAGAATCCTTTTGGCTGCATTGTCGTGTTAAATGTAGCAAAAAATATTTATCCACTTCATCTAAACATATCACAAAACAGACTTAAGGGAGAGCAACTGTTTTGAGCTGAAAGGAGGTACTCTTTTGTCTACTAACTCCATAATAAGCTTAGCCTGATCAAGATTTCCCTTTTTCACAAGCCCCTTGACCAGCATACCAACTGTGTCCAAGTTTGGGTACCACTTTTTTCTCATACAATCCTTACACATCGTATAAGCCAAATCAAACTTTCCTGCCTTACACAGATAGTGGATCATTGTCTGGTAGATCTTCACATTGGGTTTGTAACCCTTACCATGCATCGCTGTATAGACCCTATCTGCCATTTCAGGGAAACCCGCAAGAAAAAACCCTTTGATAACCATGTTATATGTGATGTTGTCTGGTTCCATCTTGAGTTTTGGCATCAAAAGCAACAGATCATTTGCATCCCAAGCTCTTCCCCTATTCACTAAATACTGAATCCTAACATTAAAGGTAGTCAAATTAGGCCTACATCCCTTGAGGACCATAAGGTTCCACAGTCCGTTCCCAATCACATGCCTATCATGCTTGTAAAACGCAGATATAAGCGTAGTGTATGTAACTACGTCTGGTTTTAACCCTGAACTCTCCATCTCCATCATTGCAAGATACGCCTTGTCAAGAAACCCCATCTCACAGGCAGATTTAATGACAATGTTAAAAGAAACAGCATCAATTTCAACCCCATACTTGGAGGGGACATGGCGAAGGAAGTCCTGGATGGTGTGGAGATCAGGCTTCAATGTCAAGACTTTAAGCGCGGCATTGAAGGACTTAACAGTCCGCTTGCAACCATATGAATCCATATTGTAGAAAGTATCCAACGCGTGCTTAGTCATTCCAGCATTCCCATAGAGCATTATAATCCTAACGATGAAACCCTCGCGCCTGCCTTGGCGAAGTGTCTTCTGATGTTCAAGAAGATCCTCAATGAAATCAAACCGGCGTGCGCCAGCTAACCTAGAAACTGTATCTTCAAAAGCAAATCGATTCTCAATGACAAGATGGTTAGTGGCATTAGCTTTAAAGAGATTGAATAGCTTGTCGGGGTCTCGCTCGGATTTAAGCTTGACAAGGGGAGGTTGTTCAATAGGTTTATGATTGGAATCAGCAGCTGGAACATGAAAGCTAGAGGCAATAAAAGTGGCAATAGAGGAGGAAGAAGAGTAAGTGTAGCAGAATCTGCGAAAGGGTCGCAGAGAAAGCATGATCCAGAGCCTCTCTCTCCAACCTAAACATACCCAAAGTAGCAGTCTTTGCAATTTGTAAGATCTAAAAACCAATCATGCTCTTCCACAGATTCAAACAAAAGAGTTATTGAGACTCTTATCTCAATCGAAACAATACCCTAATAAAAACTCAATCCCAAAATCAGTCACACGGAGACTAACTTGAAGTTGGGTCGTTATGATCCAAAACCGGAGAGCAGTGACCGGTGAAAAAGGAGAGAAATTTCGATCTGAGAGAAGATGGAGGGAGGCTAATGACGGAACTTATTTGAGAGAGAGAGAGAGAGAGAGAGAGGTTTAAGGTTTATGTTTTTGGGTTTTTCTCCACAAATTAATTTTCAGCCCACACTTCTTTTATTGGGCTTTTTCTTATATTGGGCTGTTTAAACTTCAAATTCTCTTTTTATTTACAATACTAATCCCTTTACTTTCATCTCATTTGAAATACACACCAAAACTTACAAAATAAACAACGGGGACAATAGTAGTAGGTAGGCATGTTGTCATGGGTAATTTTACCCTACCCTACCCGAACCCGAAAAAAGCCTGCCCTGAAAAAACATGTTTTGAAAAAACTCGGATAGGGTAAAGTCTTGGTAGGGTAACCCAAACTCTACCCTATACAATTTAGGGTAACCCGCGGGTACCCGCTTCAATTTTAAAATGAAAAATTCCTTAGAATACCATCAAAATAAGTTTTTGTTTTAAAAATACCATTAAAAAGTTTTTATAACAAAAATACCAATAAAATGTTTTTTATAACAAAAATACCCTAAAAAATAGTAGTTTACAAAAATACCACAAATATAAAAAAACGAATTTTAACTCTTTTAGATTTTTAAATACCACAAATACCATTACAAACGTTTTTATGACAAAAATACCATTAAAATATTTTTTATAACAAAAATACCATCAAAAAGTATTAGTTTACAAAAATACCACAAATATAAAAAAACGAATTTTAACACTTTTATGAGAAAAAAACTTTTTAATGGTATTTGTAAAACTTTCAAAAATCTGTGCTAATTGTGTTAAAAAAACATTTTTAGTGGTATTTGTAAAACTTTCAAAAATTTGTGCTAATTGTGTTAAAAAAACATTTTTAGTGGTATTCATAAATACCACAAATATTAAATTTTCAAAATTACACCTAAAACTTTCAAAAAACTATACCCTAAACACTATATAGCGAACCCAAATGAAAAAATTTAAAATCTAAAAGTGTTAAAACTAGTTTTTTGTATTTGTGGTATTTTTGTAAACTAATACTTTTTGGTGGTATTTTTGTTATAAAAAATATTTTTAAGGTATTTTTGTTATAAAAACGTTTGTAATTGTATTTTCAAAACAAAAACTTATTTTGATGGTATTTTAAGGAATTTTTCTTTCTAATTTTTCTTTCTAATTTATTGATTTTAAAAATCTCACGGGTACCCGAAACCCAATAAAGTAAAACCTCACTAAGACTTAGGGTAAATAAAACCTGCCCATTTTCAACCCTATTAATTTTAACAAATAAATTCAGGTCACGGGCCTTAAGTTTTACATCGGGTCACGGGTACCCAATGGGTAATTACCCATCTTTAACATCCCTAGTAGTAGGGAAAAGAATGTAAAATTTTATTAGACCAAATGTCTCTCATGAATAGGTTTGAACATGATGATGATGATGAACACTTTAGATTCATGTACCACCAAGCAATGCCTTGGCCATCCAACAAGCCACGTCCAGACCCGTACGTACATGCGAAGTTTAACATGTTTTTAAATTTATATATTTCAAATTATTTAATGAAAAATATATTTTAAAAATTTCTAACTTGGATTAGTTTATATGTATATAATCTCTTATTTCATAGAATATATAAAATAAGAGAAATTCACATAACTACACCAAAAGCTTCATTCCTTTACAACTTTACACCCAATTTAAAATTTTCACAAAACTACACCTCCTTCATCTGTAAAAAGACTTCATTACCCTTATTTAATTAGGTTTTTGTTTTCTTTTTTTGTCAATAGAGAACACGAAGAAGCTGAAGAAGAAGAAGGAGACAACCGATAATCGCTGATATTCAGACGACGATCTCGAAATCTGGAAGCATCTTCTCCGTCGCAGTCGTCGGTATGAGCTTCTCCGATCACGAATTCGCCTTCTTCTTATAGATCTGGAACTATTTTCACATACAAAGATCTTATAGATCTTATAGATCTTGTAGATCTTGTAGATCTTATAGATTTGTAGATATTGTAGATCTTATAGATAGAGAAGACAAATAAGCCTAAGAAGAAGAATAGAAGATCTAAGATCTGAAACTATTTTCTCAGATTTATAATTAAAGGTAATTACTCCTCATTTTCATGGATTCTCCATGTTAATGAAATAAATTGAATAATTAAGAAATTGATAATTAAGAGATTAGGCGTATGAGCAGAAACTTGGATTAGGTTCAAGAGCATTTGCTGTCATACCTTTTTGATATATTATAAATTTCACAATCTACTATTATAAGTATTATAAGCTGAACCATTGTTTGATGTTGATAAGTAATATTATAAGTATTATTGTTGATGTTGAACCATTATTCTCTACATGGCACATGCTTTAAAACGAAGATATAGATGACGAAGTTTCAAATACGACAATCTCTAAGATCTGAATGTACCTTCTCAAATTTATAATTAAAGGTAATTACTCCTACTTTTCACGGTTTCTCCATGTGAATGAAATAAATTGAACAATTAAGAGATTAGGAGTATGAGCAGAAGCTTAGATTAGGTTCAATAGCATTTTGCTGTCATACCTTTTTGATATATTATAAATTTCACAATCCTACTATTATAAGTATTATAAGTTGAACTATTGTTTGATGTTGATAAGTAGTATTATAAGTACTATTGTTGATGCTTGAACCATTATTCTCTACATGGCGGATGCTTGATCTCTATCGTGTTTGTGGGCAGTGGAAGTCAACAAATTCTTCTTGGGAATTTGTTATTGATGTTGATAGATGTGATTCTCTTACCTCCATCAGCCAAGATATGTCTTATGGAGACTAGTTGTGTAGCTGCAATTTGATTTATTTTCACCATTTATGTGTTTCATTCAATTTTTAATGCAAGACTTGTCATAATATACTAGTAAGACTTCCAAATGATTCAGATGTTATAACACTTATAACACTTATAACACTTATAATAAATGTTATAAATTATATTAGCTTACTGTCTTTTACTTTCCACGTGTACATGTTTGTTACCCTATTTAATGCAAGACTTGTCATAAGATACTAGTAAGACTTCCAAATGATTCATATTTTATAACACTTATAACACTTATAATAAATGTTATAAATTCCATTAGCTTACTGTCTTTTACTTTCCAGGTGTACATGTTTGTTGCCCTATTTAATGCAAGACTTGTCATAAGATACTCGTAAAAAGAGATGAATCTGTAGAGGAAACCGTCGTCGAAGAGAAACTCTAGATCTTTTGATATTTTACGATATGGGCTCTGTTTATTATAAATATTATAAGTGTTATAATTCATTCTATCGTTTTAAAATGGGCTCCGTTTATCATAAGTGTTATAAGTGTTATAAATATTATAACGTTTGTTGTTTTTTTGTAATAAGTGTTATAGAACAAACTTCTCAAAAATATCAGATAAATGTTATAAGTGTTATAAACCAACAATTGTTGAGATTTCAAAAAAATTCAGACCTAATCAAGAAGAGAAAGCTCAGACATCAGATAAATGTTAAGATTTCAGCAAAGATATTTGATGCTAGTTTCTTCCTCAACTCCAATATCTTCGCATCCTTGAGCTTCAATAAGTAAGAGATCCTCATAGCAATGCGTTCCAAGAGTTTCAGGGACACAATTTCTGAATCTGTCTGACAAACCTATCATATTCAAAAAACAAAAAAAATACATTAAGTCAATCTGCCAAAAATATGTGGAAACAATTGAATCATTAAGTCACCAATGACTATTATATACGGTGATGTATCATAACTATCATATATAGTTTAATCATTAAGTCAAGTTAGGTTTAGAATTACACTTTATAACTAATACTTTATGATACTGTTACATTTGATTTTATACAATTTGTGTTTTATAATACTTATAACACTCATAACACTTGCCATTAAAACGTTGTAACATTTTAGCTGGTGAAACAGTTGAGTCATTAACACACACAAACTATCAATTTAAGGTATTATTCTCTTTATAACATTTATAACATTTTTACCTCTTTCTTGTTTCTCTCTTCCAAAAGATTATGGATGTTATCAATCCTAATGGTTAGGCTGGTAACAATATTGATAAGGATATCTAGTTTTTCATTAACTAAATCTGCAATAATCTGCCAAAAAGTAAAATCCATTAAAACACATCAATTACTAAATGGGAAATCACTTATGTATCACTAATAACTCTTATAACTGAATAAAAAATCCATTAAACACATCAATCATGCTGAAGCGAGATCGAGAAGATGAAGCTAAGGTGAGATCTAGACGATGTAGCTACGGCGAGATCCAGATCTAAACGACGATGAAGAAGACGGCGAGATCTAGATTATGAAGGCGAGATCTAGACGACGGTGAAGAGACGGAGAGATCTAGATTATTAATGTGAGATTCAGATCCAGATCTAGACGGCGAGATCGATACGGCGACGATGAAACGATGGAGAAATCGAGATCGAGATAGAAATTGAGAAGAAGAAGAAGAAGAAGAAAAAGAATAAGAAGAAAAAGAAGAAGAAGAAGAAGAATAATAATACAGAGGAAGAAGAAGAAAAATACAGAGGAAGAAAAAGAGGAAGAAGAAGAAGAAGAATACATAGGGTAATATTGTCTTTTTGATTATGAAAGAGGTGTAGAATTAAAAAGTCACTTTCAGAAGGTGTAGTTTTGTGAATTCACTTTCAAAAGGTGTAGTTTTCAGAAAAATATATTTTAAAAATTTCTAACTTGGATTAGTTTATATGTATATAATCTCTTATTTCATAGAATATATAAAATAATATATATACATTATCTAGGGTAACAAATAAATTATGGGTTAACGCGAAATTGATCCGCATATAAGAAATATTTAAAAAATTGTTTATTGAATTATATTTAATATAAAATTCAAAATTATACTTATGTATATTTTAATATTATTAATATAATTTAGTTATATCTTCTTAATTATTTATGTTATTTTTTTTACCTGCTGCAAATTATAATTATACATAAATTGAATTCGATTTGTTCTCATAACAATTATCATTCGTTTCAAATTCGATTTGTGATTCTTTTAACGATCTCTAAGGAAAATTAAAATATGTATTTGATATTCTTTTCTTTGTTTATGTCTTCATTAACTATATCTATACTATTAAAAGACAAGACAAATCGCCTACGTGTCGCGACGTGAGAGATTCTAGGAATTTTTAATTTTTTGCGTTTTAATCCTTATATTTTTGCATCTTTTTAAAACCGATTTTTATAAAAAAAATTTCGTTTTAGTCCTTATATTTTTGCCTTTTTTTAAAACCGAGTTTTATAATTTTTTTGCGTTTTAGTCTTATATTTTTGTCTCTTTTTAAAAACGAATTTAATAACATATAATATCATATATATAATTTACAATTTATCGTATATATAATATTCCATATATTTAGCTGACAAAATCGCCATATAATATTAGGTTATGCATGAAATATTATATTGATTATGATAAGATCAATAATACCTAATTGTAGTTGTAGGCTTTCATATACACCGCATGGTATATAACTAATATAAGAATTTAATCAGAAATACCCTACTTTGTTTTACCATTCGTATCTATCTCTATCTAATAATGGTTTTCCTATGACAAATTTGATCTATTTAATTATATATTTATCGATATATATCAATATATTTATGTTTATCGGACAAGATTTATTCTTTAAAACTATGAGATTTTACAATCGATTCAATAAATAAGGTTATAAAACCGCTGTTTTGATAGCACATCCCTCTGCACAAATCTTTAAACAGCTACGATGAAAAGACCGCTTCGACTATGTGGATCAAAAAACAGAGGTTTTTGTCTCCGCATAAACAGTATAGTTAAATACTTTTAAGAGTTGATAATTAAATCTGTGTTCTTATTACTTTTAGAAATTCCCCCGCGAAATAAGTTCTACGCCCCACAGACGGTTAATCACTACGATAATGTAGACCCTCAAACACAAAAGCACATTGCGTACAAAAAAGCAATAAAGAACATAATTGAAATTCTAAGGAGAAAACGCCTAAATCTGAATACAGTTGATCCGGGTAATTATCATGTTTAATTTTTACTAAGTTTCTCCTGATTGAGATTTTATTTTGCTCATTAGGTGTTCTATCTACACCGTCGATCATTGATGAGTTCGTCTGCTTTCTTGCAACCGATTCTGAATCTGAGGAAGCGGACATGACGCAACCATCAATACCTCAAAGAGTTGTGCCCAATGCCAATGTTGTCCAGCATACGAATATACATTCACAAGGTAATACATGGGTCTGTATTTATATATCAATCACATAAATCTTCTTATTGAGAACATATTTTAAAAAATTAACATTGCTTGTGAAGTTTATTTGGATGATGGCGATCCCATCTACAAATGCAGTAATTGCCAAGCGTTCATGTGGTACGGGAAAGGTTGTGTAAGAAAAGACAAGCCAAAAACCCGGTTTTTACACTTTGTTGTAAAGGTGGAAAAGTTAAGCTCCCCATACTCAAGACTCCTCCAGCGACTCTCCTAGCTTTATTGTACAATCAAGATGATAAGAGCAAACATTTTCGCGAATATATAAGAGCCTATAATATGATGTTCTCTTTGACTTCCCTGGGCGGAAAAATAAACCATGCGATAAATAATGGCGGAGGACCGTCTTTATTTCAGATGTCTGATGAAAACTACCATCTAATTGGAGATATCTTGCCCGGTCAAGATGAGGCACCGTCTTTCTTACAACTCTATATTTACGACACTATGAATGAGATATCAAACATAATAAAAGCTTATGGGTAATATCTTCTTTTAGATTTCGGTTGCCTAATTTCTTCTTTTTTACAGAAAAACAGGTAATACCGATGAGTCGATGACATCCGGACAGTTATAGTTAGCCGTCTAAAAAAATGCTTGACACTCATAATCCACATGTTAAAGCGCTTCGTACCGCCAGCGAACGATTTGTTAACTTTGGTGTAGCTCAGGGCTTGCGCTTGCGTTTATCAAGCACACGGGGTACTGATGGAAGAGTTCACAACCTACCTACTGAGACCGATGTCGCTGGCTTAATACCAGGGGATTTTAACATCGAAAACACAACACGTGATATAATCTTGCAGTCTAGGTCCGGTAAACTGCATAGGATTAGTGAACTACACCCGGCATATCTCGCTTTACAATATCCTTTGTTATTTCCTTATGGAGAAGATGGTTTTAGACTAGGTATAGATATTGGATTTGTTGACGTTGGCGGAAGAAAGAGAACGACTATTACTATGAGAGAGTTTTTTGCATATCGAATATTCAATCGTTTTGGCGAGACACCAACTATTGTCATGAGTGGGCGTCTATATCAGCAATTTCTTGTGGATTCATACACGATGATTGAGTCAAACAGATTACGTTTTATTCTCTTCAACCAGGATAAACTTCGTTCGGAAAGCTATGACAAACTAGAAAAGTCGGCCGACGCAGGAAATTGTAATCTCGCGGAAAATGGCAGAATCTACATACCTTCTTCTTTTACAGGCTTCAAACGGTTTATGGTTCAAAATTATCTAGACGTCATGGCTACGTGCAAGTACTATGGATTTCCAGATCTTTTTGTTACAGTAATGTGTAATCCTAAATGGCCAGAGATAACTCGATTTTTAAATGAGCATAAACTAAAACCTGAAGACCGACCTGATATTTGTTGCAGGATATTTAAAATAAAATTGGACAAGATGGTTCATGTTTTAACAACACAAAACATTGTTGGAGAAGTACGCGCAGGTTAGTTCTTTCTATTTGTTTTTAACCATTTTCCATGTCCAATTTATTATATATCTTTGTTTATAACATTCGAAAGTTTACATTTAAATAAGAAATCAAGTCTGATGCAAACACCATTTTTTAATATGCTAATTTATATTAAAATATTGCCCATTCAGACTTTCTACGTCTGAGTCTAATAACTATCCTCGATATCCAATGCAGTTATTTACACTATTGAATTCCAAAAGCGAGGGCTTCCACATGCACATATGGTTTTATTCCTTCAACCAGGTTCTAAGACCATCTTTATAGGGGCTCCAGGGAGGGCTTTTAACCTGTGGGCCCCACAAATTAATTAAAAGCCCAAGCTTAAAACTCTTATCTAAGAGTTGGCTCTTGACTATTTCGCGGGCCCACCGACACGTGGCTGCTTGCAATTGGTCAATTAATTATTTTTTTTTATTTTTTATTTTATTTTTGAAAAAAAAAATTAAAAAAAAATAAAAGAAATTTCTAAGAGTCTTTACAAAGACTCTACCTATAATGATGCTCTAAGCTGCCGAACGGCCAGGATATTGATAAAATAATATGTGCAGAGATTCCAGATAAAGATCTTGAACCTGAATTATATGAAATTGTTAGTGATATGATGATTCACACTCCTTGTGGTGAGGCTAATAAGAAGAGTGTGTGCATGTTCGACGGTAAATGCACAAAGTTTTACCCAAAGCCTTTTACACATGTCACTACCATTGACGATGCTGGTTTCCCGAATTATCGGCGACGTAAAGACGATAGATTTGTTAATAAACGTGGGTTTCATTGTGATAATAGATACGTGGTTCCTTATAACAAGGATTTGTCCCTCCTTTTTAAGGCCCATATTAATGTCGAGTGGTGCAACCAGACACGTTCAATAAAATATTTGTTCAAATATATTAACAAAGGACCAGATTACGTCGGTGCTACTGTAACTAGGAATAATGGCGACGATGAAGTGGACAATGAGGTTAAGAAATACTTCAGCTGCAGGTATATTAAAAAAATATATATTTTTAAAAAACAATTATTTTGTTGCTCTCAATTAGACCTTTTACACTTCTCTGGTCATTGTCTCTTTCACATAGATACATATCTCCATGTGAGGCAACATGGAGGATATTGGCGTTTCAAACACAGTTTCGTACCACTCCTGTTGAAAGACTCTCTTTCCATCTTCCAAATCAGCAATTAGTTATCTATAATGAAGACGACCCGGTCGATGATGTTTTGAATCGGTTAAGCGTTGGATGCACTAAATTTTTGGCATGGATGGAGGCAAACAAAATTTACCCAGAGGGCCGAAATCTATCTTACGCAGATTATCCAACAAAGTTTGTTTGGAAAGTAAAAGATCGCGTTTGGAAACCGCGTAAGAGAGGATTTTCCATTGGAAGAATAACGTTCGTTCCTCAGACAATAGGAGAGCCATATTTCTTAAGGGTGTTGCTCAATATTATAGCCGGCGCAACCAGCTTTGAACAAATTCGAACGATTAATGATATTTTATACTCCACTTTCAAAGAAGCGTGTTTTGCTTTGGGTTTGTTGGATGATGACAAGGAATATATTGCCGCCATTAAAGAGGCAAGCCTATCTTCGTCGGGAACCGGTCTGCGAAGGTCGTTTTGTATTATGCTAATTTCAAAATGTGTCATTAGTGCCGTCGAGATTTGGAATGCAACTTGGGAATTGCTGTCAGAGGATATTTTGTTCATGCGTCGGAGATATACAAAGAAACGAGGTACAAATTTTTAAAACACACTTAATTTTAATAGGTTTTACATTAGTTTAAAACATTTTAAAATTAAAATATGAAACTTCAAAACTAAACTTTTAAAACCTTTTTTTGTTTATAACATTTTAGGATAATATTCTTTTTTGGTTGAAAAATGTTATTACCATTTTTAAAACATAATCTTCTTTTTTGAAATTTATCTCACAAAGATTTATATAGACCACATTATAAAAACTATATTAAACAACTTAAATATCCAGACCAACCATGTACATATTGCTAGAAATTTTTGATACCTTTTAGTAACCTCTGCAAAAATATTTAAATAATCCAATCATTCGTGCTAATAATCAATTGATTGTTGGTTATGCTGGAAATTATTGGCAACCGGATCTCGGTTTGCCTCGGAATTTAATGCTTATCATACGCTTTTCATTATTTGTTTTTTCATTACTATCTATATTTCACTACTAATTATTTTAATATGACAAATTTGATTTTAACCGAGAGTCAAATCAAGAACTACGCATTAATAGAAATAGAAAAGTTGTTGAGGTCTAATTCATCATGTCTTAAAGAGTTTAAACACATGCCTTTGCCTGACATGAGCTTGGCAATGAAAAGAATTAACTATCTCATTTACGACAAAAAAAAATATGACCGCAAAGATCAGTTGGCTGCACATGATAAAGATATACTAACAATAACTCAAGAGCAACGTCTCATTTATAATGAGATTTTGGCCGCTGTAACCGGTTTCAATGGTGGTGTATTTTTTGTGTATGGTTTTGGCGGGACAGGGAAAACATATATGTGGAGACTTTTAAGTTCAGCATTGAGAGCCAAGGGTGATATTGTACTTAACGTCGCGTCGAGCGGTATTGCAGCTCTATTATTGCCAGGTGGGAGAACAGCACATTCTAGATTTTCTATTCCACTAAACCTAACCGATACAAGTACATGCTCCATATCAAAGGGTTCTGATCTTGCAGCTTTAATTAGAGAAACAAAACTTATTATATGGGATGAGGCTCCAATGATGAGTAAGTTATGCTTTGAAACCTTGGATAGAACTTTAAAGGATATTACAAATTCTGATCTGCCGTTCAGAGGGAAAGTAATCGTTTTCGGTGGTGATTTTCGGCAAATATTACCGGTTGAGACGGTTTTATCATCATTGAGTTCGTCAGTTCTATGGAAGTATTGCAAAGTCTTAAAATTAAACACAAATATGAGACTACTCAGATCCGGTTTGAACGAACAACAAGCGTATGATATGAAAACTTTCGCGCAGTGGATTTTGGATATTGGCGATGGCAAAATAAACGAACCTAATGATGGTGAAGCTGAAATAACAATACCTGATGATTTACTGGTAGCTTATTCATCTGACCCCATTAAGACCATGATAAATGAGGTATACGGTGAGGATTTTGTCGTTAAAAGAGACGCTTTGTTTTTCCGAAACCGAGCGATATTAAGTCCAAGAAATCAAGATGTGGAGTCTATCAATGATTATATGCTTTCACAAATAAAAGGTCAAACTCTTTCTTTTAGTTCAATAATAATCAATGGATATGTCTATTATCGTTTATCTATTTCTTACCGTTTAGACTTTCTTATAATAATTACATTTAAAGATTTTTTAATATATACATTGAATTTAATTTCTTTTTAGGAGAGGAGATGACATATTTGAGTTCAGATAGCATCGAGACATCAGAGTTTCTAAATAGCATCAAGATCTCTGGTCTTCCTAATCATAACATTCGTTTGAAAGTTGGGTGCCTATGATGCTTCTAAGAAATTTAGATCCAAATGGTGGATTGTGTAACGGCACACGTCTACTTATTACACATTTATATGATCATGTCGTCGAAGCAACAATCATATCAGGAGATGATGACTTGAACGAACCTGTCTTGATTCCTAGGATGTTTGTCTCACCACCGGATAGCAAATTTCCTTTTAGGATGAGAAGAAAGCAATTTCCTTTGACAATTGCTTATGCCATAACAATCAACAAGAGTCAGGGACAAACTTTAAAAAGCGTTGGATTGTTTTTGCCTAGGCCGGTTTTTACACATGGTCAACTATATGTTGCTTTTTCAAGGGTTACATCTCGAACTGGACTCAAAGTGCTAATTATTGGGGACGATGGCAAGCTAAAGAAGAATAATATTAACATTGTTTACAAAGAGATCTTTGATGATATTTAGTTTAAAAAATCAAAAACAATTTCTTGGGTTTTTTAAGATGTGACTTTTTAATATTTTTTTTGTTTTTCAAACCAAAGACTTTATATATATTTTCTTTTTTTTAACATTGTACTTTATTCAGCTGATTTTTGTTTTTGAAGAATGTGGATTCTACAATTCAAATAAAACCTATTATTCAATTTAAAATACAAATTAATATCTAAATCTAAAATAAATTATGTATATTATATCTAAAAAAACCTGGATTGATATTTACAATATCCTCACCTAGCTAAAATTAGTGTAATTTACAAATTAGGCTACTAAATTATATAAATCAAATGCTATATTAAAAAAATAATAAATTGATATTTATATATCAACATTCAATCACTAATTATCGTACTTTGTATTAGTTTATACTATGATTCTTGCAAGACTTCATATTTTTTAATCAACATATTTAAAAATATGTAAAAAATTAATTAAGAACATGCTAAAGCTTACTATAATTCCACAGTTATATGATTATTTAGTAATACTTCGCCCCGCGCATGGCGCGGGGTCATCACCTAGTATAAATTTAAAAATAAAGTAAGTTTGGATTGTTGCATATATTATTTTTCGAATAATTCAAGTCTTTTTATTTCGATATGAAAACTATTATCAAATTTTATTTTATTTGCTAGAATTTTAACTGATTTTCATGTTGAAGTTTAAATCCTTTGTTATCAAATATATTTCACAAATATTATTGTTTTCAAATTTTGTCATATATAAATGTTGAAATTTTAAATCGATTTTTTATTTATTTTTTTTATTCGTTTTTTGTAGAATATTTTTCGAAATTAAAGTTTAAAATTAGTAAATATTAAAATTTGAATGATTCTTGTTACCAAAATTTTCGTTACAAACATCTAACAAACTATATTATGAATTCTTTGAAGCTTTTATAGTGGGTTTAAAATTGTAATTTGCAAAAGACAGTTATGTTAAAAAAATGTAGTGACATTATTTTTTAATTATAATATTTTTTAGAGAAATTCACAAGACTACACCAAAAGCTCCCTTCCTTTACAACTTTACACCCAATTAAAAATTTTCACAAAACTACACCTCCTTCCTCTGTAAAAAGACCTCATTACCCTTATTTAATTAGGTTATTATTTTCTTCTTTTGCCGATACAGAACAGAGAACGAAGAAACCAGAGAAGGAGAGGGAGAAGGAGACAGCCGATAATCGCCGATCTCGAAATCTGGAAGCATCTTCTCCGTCGCAGTCGTCGGAATCAGCTTCTCCGATCACGAATTCGTCTTCTTCTTATAGATCTGAAACTATTTTCACATACGTAGATCTTATAGATCTTATAGATCTTATAGATATAGAAGACAATAAGCCTAAGAAGAAGAAGAGCTTCACATACGACGATCTAAGATCTGAAACTATTTTCTCAGATTTATAATTAAAGGTAATTATTCCTCCTTTTCATGGATTCTCCATGTTAATGAAATAAATTGAATAATTAAGAAATTGATAATTAAGAGATTAGGCGTATGAGCAAAAACTTGGATTAGGTAGAGCATTTGTTGTCATACCTTTTTGATATTTTATAAATTTCACAATCTACTATTATAAGTATTATAAGTCGAACCATTGTTTGATGTTGATAAGTAGTATTATAAGTCTGAACCATTGTTTGATGTTGATAAGTAGTATTATAAGTCGAACCATTGTTTGATGTTGATAAGTAGTATTATAAGTACTATTGTTGATGCTGAATCATTATTCTCTACAAGGCAGATGTTTGATCTCTATTGTGTTTGTGGGCAGTGGAAGTCAACAAATTCTTCTTGGGAATTTGTTATTGATGTTGATAGATGTGGTTCTCTTACCTCCATCAACCAAGATATGTCTTATGGAGACTAGTTGTGTAGCTGCAATTTGATTTATTTTCACCATTTATGTGGTTTCATTCAATTTTTAATGCAAGACTTGTCATAAGATACTAGTAAGACTTCCAAATGATTCAGATGTTATAACACTTATAACACTTATAACACTTATAATAAATGTTATAAATTCTATTCGCTTACTGTCTTTTACTTTCCACGTGTACATGTTTGTTGCCCTATTTAATGCAAGACTTGTCATTAGATACTAGTAAAACTTCCAAATGATTCAGATTTTATAACACTTATAACACTTATAACACTTATAATAAATGTTATAAATTACATTAGCTTACTGTCTTTTACTTTCCACGTGTACATGTTTAATGCCCTATTTAATGCAAGACTTGTCATAAGATACTAGTAAGAAGAGATGAATCTATAGAGGAAACCGCCATCGAAGAGAAACTCTAGATCTTTTGATATTTACGATATGGGCTCCGTTTATTATAAATATTATAAGTGTTATAATTCATTATATCGTTTTAAAATGGGTTCCGTTTATTATAAGTGTTATAAGTGTTATAAATATTATAACGTTTGTTGTTTTTTGTAATAAGTGTTATAGAACAAACTTCTCAAAAATATCAGATAAATGTTATAAGTGTTATAAGTGTTATAAGTGTTATAAACCAACAGTTGTTGAGATTTCAAAAAAGTTCAGACCTAATCAAGAAGAGAAAGCTCAGACATCAGATAAATGTTAAGATTTCAACAAAGATATCTGATGCTAGTTTCTTCCTCAACTCTGATATCTTCGCATCCTTGAGCTTCAATAAGTAAGAGATCCTCATAGCAATGTATTCCAAGAGCTTCAGGGACACAATTCCTTAATCTGTCTGACAAACCTATCATATTCAAAAAACAAAAAAAATACATTAAGTCAATCTGCCAAAAATATGTGGAAACAATTGAATCATTAAGTCATCAATGACTATTATATACGGTGATGTATCATAACTATCATATACAATTTAATCATTAAGTCAAGTTAGGTTCAGAATTACACTTTATAACTAATACTTTATGATACTGTTACACTTGATTCTATACAACTTGTGCTTTATAATACTTATAACACTCATAACACTTGTCATTAAAACGTTGTAACATATTAGCTGGTGAAACAGCTGAGTTATTAACACACACAAACCATCAATTTAAGGTATTATTCTCTTTATAACATTTATAACATTTTTACCTCTTTTTTGTTTCTCTCTTCCGAAAGATTCTGGATGTTATCAATCTTAATGGTTAGGTTAGTAACAATATTTGATAAGGATATCTAGTTTTTTATTGACTAAATTTGCATTCATCTGCCAAAAAGTAAAATCCATTAAAACACATCAATTACTAAATGAGAAATCACTTATGTATCACCAATAACTCTTATAACTGAATGAAAAATCCATTAAACACATCAATTATTACCTTTACGGCGTGATTCTGAAGCGAGATCGAGAAGATGAAGCTAAAGCGAGATCTAGACGATGTAGCTACGACGAGATCTAGATTATGAAGGCGAGATCCAGATCTAGACGACGATGAAGAGACGGCGAGATCTAGATTATGAAGGCGAGATCCAGATCTAGACTAAATCTAGACGACGAGATCGAGATCAATACGATACGGCGACGATGAAACGATGGAGAAATCGAGATTGAGATTCAGAGGAAGAAGAAGAAGAAAAAGAAGAGGAAGAAGAAAAAGAAGAAGAAGAAAAAGAAGAAGAAAAAGAAGAAAAAGAAGAAAAAGAAGAAGAAGAAGAAAAAAAGAAGAAGAAGAAGACAGAGGGTAATATTGTCTTTTTGGTTATGAAAGAGGTGTAGAATTAAAAAGTCACTTTCAGGAGGTGTAGTTTTGTGAATTCACTTTCAAATGGTGTAGTTTTGTGATTGTCCCATATTTTAATAATTATTGTTTTTTGGTTATAAACGTGATTTTAAAAAGCTTCTTATATCATATCTTAAAACATTATACATTTGAGGATTTAAAACTATTAGCATTCATCAATAGGTATTTCTCTATTCTTTTCCCTTTTACGTATTACAAAAACTTATCTTGAATAACAAAGACATGCTAGAAAACATATATTCTTGTAAACTTTTCAAACTTTATTTTTTATTTTTAACGGATTACTTTTTAACTTTATTTTCATATATTTATAGATAATTTAAGAACTATTTTGTTTATCTATATTCAATTTATTCCATCACCGGTTACTTAACCCTATCGGATTGGTTCCACTAGACAAAGGGTTTTGGCTCCAGTAAATGGTATATAGTTTTCAATTCTACATGAAAGTATAAATTTAAAATTTTAGTTTACGTGTCAATTCGAGAAAACTTAAGAATTATAAAAATTTATTTTTTAAAATTGTATTTTTTACATATATAATAAATAAAGATAAAAGATTTTATGGAGAGAGAATTTATATATTTTTTCTCATTTATAGGTTTTCTTTATTTTCGTTAATAATGACGAGCACATGATCATAAATTTAATGTTTTCTCTTAATATTATAAACTAATATAGTTAATATAATATATGATAAAAAAACTAAAAATTTAATTTGAAGTGCTTTTCTTTCATCGACTTCTTTAATTTGGTCACTCTTTATAAATTAATTACTTTTTATTTTTATATCGAGATTTATATAACAATTTCATTGGAAAAATAAATACAGTTGAAGAAAAATATTATTTTTTACTATCCCTATTTGAGAAATTCACAAGACTACACCAAAAACTCCCTTCCTTTACAACTTTACACTCAATTAAAAATTTTCACAAAACTACACCTCCTTCCTCTGTAAAAAGACCTCATTACCCTTATTTAATTAGGTTATTATTTTCTTCTTTTGCCGATACAGAACAGAGAACGAAGAAACCGGAGAAGGAGAAGGAGAAGGAGACAGCCGATAATCGCCGATCTCGAAATCTGGAAGCATCTTCTCCGTCGCAGTCGTCGGAATCAGCTTCTCCGATCACGAATTCGTCTTCTTCTTATAGATCTGAAACTATTTTCACATACGTAGATCTTATAGATCTTATAGATCTTATAGATATAGAAGACAAATAAGCCTAAGAAGAAGAAGAGCTTCACATACGACGATCTAAGATCTGAAACTATTTTCTCAGATTTATAATTAAAGGTAAGTATTCCTCCTTTTCATGGATTCTCCATGTTAATGAAATAAATTGAATAATTAAGAAATTGATAATTAAGAGATTAGGCGTATGAGCAAAAACTTGGATTAGGTAGAGCATTTGCTGTCATACCTTTTTGATATTTTATAAATTTCACAATCTACTATTATAAGTATTATAAGCTGAACCATTGTTTGATGTTGATAAGTAGTATTATATAATTAAGAAATTGATAATTAAGAGATTAGGCGTATGAGCAAAAACTTGGATTAGGTAGAGCATTTGCTGTCATACCTTTTTGATATTTTATAAATTTCACAATCTACTATTATAAGTATTATAAGTTGAACCATTGTTTGATGTTGATAAGTAGTATTATAAGTACTATTGTTGATGTTGAATCATTATTCTCTACAAGGCATATGCTTGATCTCTATTGTGTTTGTGGGCAGTGGAAGTCAACAAATTCTTCTTGGGAATTTGTTATTGATGTTGATAGATGTGGTTCTCTTACCTCCATCAGCCAAAATATGTCTTATGGAGACTAGTTGTGTAGCTGCAATTTGATTTATTTTCACCATTTATGTGGTTTCATTCAATTTTTAATGCAAGACTTGTCATAAGATACTTGTAAGACTTCCAAATGATTCAGATGTTATAACACTTATAATAAATGTTATAAATTCTATTCGCTTACTGTCTTTTACTTTCCACGTGTACATGTTTGTTGCCCTATTTAATGCAAGACTTGTCATAATATACTAGTAAGACTTCCAAATGATCCAGATGTTATAACACTTATAACACTTATAATAAATGTTATAAATTACATTAGCTTACTGTCTTTTACTTTCCACGTGTATATGTTTAATGCCCTATTTAATGCAAGACTTGTCATAAGATACTAGTAAGAAGAGATGAATCTATAGATGAAACCGCCATCGAAGAGAAACTCTAGATCTTTTGATATTTTACGATATGGGCTCCGTTTATTATAAATATTATAAGTGTTATAATTCATTATATCGTTTTAAAATGGGTTCCGTTTATTATAAGTGTTATAAGTGTTATAAATATTATAACGTTTGTTGTTTTTTTGTAATAAGTGTTATAGAACAAACTTCTCAAAAATATCAGATAAATGTTATAAGTGTTATAAGTGTTATAAGTGTTATAAACCAACAGTTGTTGAGATTTCAAAAAAGTTCAGACCTAATCAAGAAGAGAAAGCTCAGACATCAGATAAATGTTAAGATTTCAACAAAGATATTTGATGCTAGTTTCTTCCTCAACTCTGATATCTTCGCATCCTTGAGCTTCAATAAGTAAGAGATCCTTATAGCAATGTATTCCAAGAGCTTCAGGGACACAATTCCTTAATCTGTCTGACAAACCTATCATATTCAAAAAACAAAAAAAAAAATACATTAAGTCAATCTGCCAAAAATATGTGGAAACAATTGAATCATTAAGTCACCAATGACTATTATATACGGTGATGTATCATAACTATCATATACAGTTTAATCATTAAGTCAAGTTAGGTTCAGAATTACACTTTATAACTAATACTTTATGATACTGTTACACTTGATTCTATACAACTTGTGCTTTATAATACTTATAACACTCATAACACTTGTCATTAAAACGTTGTAACATATTAGCTGGTGAAACAGCTGAGTTATTAACACACACAAACCATCAATTTAAGGTATTATTCTCTTTATAACATTTATAACATTTTTACCTCTTTTTTGTTTCTCTCTTCCAAAAGATTCTGGATGTTATCAATCCTAATGGTTAGGTTAGTAACAATATTTGATAAGGATATCTAGTTTTTCATTGACTAAATTTGCATTCATCTGCCAAAAAGTAAAATCCATTAAAACACATCAATTACTAAATGGGAAATCACTTATGTATCACCAATAACTCTTAAAAACTGAATGAAAAATCCATTAAACACATCAATTATTACCTTTACGGCGTGATTCTGAAGCGAGATCGAGAAGATGAAGCTAAAGCGAGATCTAGAAGATGTAGCTACGGCGAGATCTAGATTATGAAGGCGAGATCCAGATCTAGACGACGATGAAGAGACGACGAGATCTAGATTATGAAGGCGAGATCCAGATCTAGACTAAATCTAGACGACGAGATCGAGATCAATACGATACGGCGACGATGAAACGATGGAGAAATCGAGATCGAGATTGAGATTCAGAGGAAGAAGAAGAAGAAGAAAAAGAAGAGGAAGAAGAAAAAGAAGAAGAAGAAAAAGAAGAAGAAGAAAAAAAAGAAGAAGAAGAAGACATAGGGTAATATTGTCTTTTTGGTTATGAAAGAGGTGTAGAATTAAAAAGTCACTTTCAGGAGGTGTAGTTTTGTGAATTCATTTTCAAATGGTGTAGTTTTGTGATTGTCCCTATTTTTTAAGAGTTTTTTTGCAAAAATGTTTTTTATTAATAGATAAGATATTTATTATTTTATTTTTTATTAGGTCAGATTAATAGATACCATTTCGTTAGTTTTTTTTTTTTTTTTTTTTTTTTTACATCAGTTTGAAAGATAGATTAAGTTGCTTCGTTGATGATCCAATTTGGAGAAGACTCGCTTACATACACTTGGTACAAGCGAATACTCCCTTCCCGATCGCGCTAACTTGTCCGCTCTTAAGTTCCTCTCTCTTGGAATGAATTTTATTCGAAGTCGTCGAAGTATTCTAGCTTCGTCTCAAACTCCTCGATCATTGTCTTAAACGCGAGCCACTCGTGGGATTCCGCAAGATTGCCACCAATGTCGTCTTGTCCGATTCGAATGTCCGACATGAGATGTTCCGTTCTTGAATAACTTCCATAGCCCACAAGAGGGCTTCAAATTCCGTGTGTAAGGGAGACAAGCTCCTTTCTTTACGCCTCGTTCCCAAAAGATGACTAGAGTCATCCCCATTTAAACAAATCCACCCGAGTCCTTCAAATATCTCCGTGTTTTTCCATGATCCATCTACCTGACAAACTAATCCTGAAGCAACATTCTGCGATTCCTCCAACACGGAATAACTTCTCCTTTCTTCTATTTCCTCCTCAACACTTTGTGCTTCCGCCCAAGCTCGTGACTCTTTTAATGCCTTGTCAATTATATCAGGTGGATCCATTTCCACATCCTCAAAGATCTTTCTATTTCTCGATTTCCAGATATACCATAATATCCAAGGGTAGCATGATATATCCCGAATTTGTCCCTCATCTACTTGCACTCGTGAAAACAAATAGTCCATATTTGAATAAATACCTCCTTGTGGAAACTCCTGATTGATTGAGACGGGTGAGACACCCCATGTGTAAAGCGAATGTGTACATTCAAAAAACACATGATTTATTGTCTCAATATCTTCCTCACAGCATGCGGCAAACCGGATCGCATTGTATACCTCCGGAGTTTAGCCTTTCCTCATCGCCATACTTCCCGAAATAACTTGCCGCATGAAGTCGCCTTAATTTACGTAGGCATTGTATATCCCATACTTTTATTAGTAACGCATTAAAATTAGGTCCCCACTGATCCGCTGTAATATTCTCTTTTCTTATTTTTTGTAACAAATTGAAACCTGATTTCGTTAGTTAGATGATGATAATATAGTCAAAGCATGAGAGACAATAAACCCAACTCGTAGCAGTAGCGCGTTGCGCGCGTGTCGCGAAAATCTGTGGGTTATATAGGCTACCAAAAATGGCTTTATTTCACATAATTAAAAAATATTTAGATCTGAGGCGCGTTTGGTTTTAATTCACGGCCCAAATTGATATGTTTTATTATCTCCACTTTTTAAGCCCATCAATTTTATAAAATTACAATTGACAATATATGTGGATTAAGCGACTAAATTAAAACCATTTGAAGATTAAATAAGAGTTTTTAACCTAACAACGATAGTTATTATAGTTTAATTAGTCAAGGCAAGAGATGTAGTAGTATTATTCAAGGTAATTGCAAATCAATATATCATCCGTGGTGATCCAAAAGTGTCAATATTGGCTCTTTCCCATAATCCTAGTTGCCTCTTTTAATTAGTACTTTTAAAATTTATTATCTAATCCTCTCGACCTTATTGATCAAATAAATAAGGGACAATTACAAAAATACACATTTTGAATTGCTTTTCACAAAATTATACAATTTCGAAGTCATTTTTCAAAATTACACCTAAACATTCAAAATTAATTCCAAATATATAAATCCAATCCAAACAATCATACGTCTTTAATATTATACCCTAAACACTAATTAATTAACGAACCCATATAAAATGATTTTAATTTTGATAAATTTTAAAAAGGTAAATCAACCATTTAAAATTTTGAAAAGTGTAAATATGTGAAAATATTAAATTAGGTGTAATTTTTTTTTGTTAATTAATTAGGTGTAATTTTGTGAAAAAAAGAATTGAAAGAGCGTAGTTTTGTCAATTCCCCGATAAATTATGTGTTAGCTAAACGATCTTAAATCTTGATCGTATTATATAATAAATATGCAAATAACACATGAAAATGTTCAAATAAATATGATTATATGAATATTAGTTTCAAATAAATATGATTATTATGGACTTATGGTACCATGCATTCTTCATGATCGAGCACTGAAGATCATATCAGTCAAAGCGTGACAGATGCGAGGCGCGTTGGGAGTAACTCATGGGCCAAATGATACATTTATGAAAAATTCTTAACAATACCATCAAAATATGTTTTTATTTTGAAAATAGAGAAATTCCTCAAAATAACATGAAAAAATATTTTTTGGACAAAAATAATATTACAAATTTTTTTTTCTCAAATACCATTAAAATGTTTTTTGGACGAAAATACCATAAACACAAAAATCTAATTTTAACACTTTAAAACTTAGTTTTTTTCATTTGGGTTCGCTATATACTGTTTAGGGTATAGTATTGAAGGGGGTATGGTTTAGTTTTGAGGGTTACATGTTAATTTTGAAAGTTTTAACTTAATTTTAAGTTTATGGTATTTTTGTCCAAAAAAACTTTTTTATGGTATTTAAGGAAAAAAACTTCTGATGGTATTTTTGTCCAAAAAAAAAATTTTCATGGTATTTTCGGAAATTGCCCTTCAAATACTATTACAAAGTTTTTATAACAAAAATACCTTTAAAATATTTTTTATAACAAAAATACCATTAAAATATTTTTATAACAAAAATACCATCAAAAAGTAATAGTTTACAAAAATACCACGAATACAAAAAACGAGTTTTAATGTTTATGGTATAGTTTTGAAGGGGTAGGATATAGTTTTTTGAAGGTTTTGGATGTAATTTTGAAAATTTAAGATTTGTGGTATTTATGAGAAAAAACTTTTTAATGGTATTTGTAAAAATTTCGAAAATATGTGTTAATTGTGTTAAAAAAAAAATTTTAGTGGTATTCATAAGAATTGTCCTATATTTAATTCTCTCCACTTTTTTAAGCCCATCAATTTTATACATTACAAACTAGGATTTAATCCGTAATTCACCACGGGTCTATATATTTTGAAATCGTTTTATATGTCTATAAATTTAATTTAGAAATTAGTGATACATCTTTTGTTTTAAAGAATATATAAAACTATTTTTGTTTTAGAGAATATATAAAACTATTTAGAAGTTTTTATTTTATTATAGTTTTTTATTATTTTACAAACAAATAATAATTTAATCATTTAATAATAAAAATTGTTATAATATTTTTTTGTTATTATATATTATCCAAATTACCCGGATTTAAAATACTTAACCGAAAAATAACTAAAATATCAAAGTTGAAACTAATCCAAAAAATAAATATCTCAAACGGGAAGAAAAATTTTACTAACCGAAAACCCGGTATCGAAATCTGAAACGAAACAATTTTTTGAAATAGAACCGAATGACCCAAAATTATTTAAATTTTAATAGTTCTTGAAGTAAATTTTTTTGTTACTATATAATATTTGGTAGTACATTATCTATATAGTAAATTTTAACATAATTTATAAGGTTATTTATTTCAAATTATTTTACACTATAGAAATTGTTATTTATTATATTATAAAGTGAACAAAATACTCGGATCTAAATTAACGCATCGAAACCAAACTGAAATTTTCGAACCGAAACCGATTCATAAAATAAATAACTTGAATGGATAGAGAAATTTACCACCCGAAAACCCGGAACTAAATCTGAATAACTTAAATTTGTAAAATTGATCCGAATTTTGAGGGTTACCCGAATTTTACATTATGAAAAATGTTATTTATTATATTATAAGGGTGAGCAAAATATTCGGATCCAAATTAACATATCAAAACAAAATTGAAATATTCAAACCGAAACCAAATTAAAAAATAAGTAACTTGAACGGATAAAGAATTTTACTACCCGAAAACCCGGATTCGAATCCAAATCGAGCCTAAATTTTTAAAATTTAACCGAACTACTAGATTAACCCAAACTTTCGTGCGACCCGGCGGCTTACGTGCGACCCGGCGGCTTACGTGCGACCTGTGGCCCACGCCTCCTATTTGTTAATTCTGGGTTGATTTGAACATGTTCTAAAAAAGTCGAGACATTTCAAATTGTTATTTAAAATAGAAATAATTTTAATTATAGATACAAAAAATTTATTTAAATATATTTATAATATAAAATATTAGTGGTTGGTTTTTGTATTGAAAATAATTGTTTTTATTGATTTCTTGTTATTAATTCAAATTTTAAGAATATAATAATATTAATGATATATGTTTGTATGTATGTTTAATATAAAACCTTTTTTGAAAATTGTTATCAATGTTAAGAATAATATTATCCTTATAAATTTTGTTTGGTAAGTAGAAATTATGTTTTTACCCTTAATAATTTTTTATATGTTTAAATTCAATGTTATAGTGTGTAAGTAAGTGATTTTGTTCTTTACCAAAAAAAAAGTAAGTGATTTTGTTTGGAAAAATTTAAAAGAATATTTCAAAAATAATAATATAGATACATTTAACATGGAGAAACGTAGCAAAAGAGCCCGCCAAGTTGATTAAAAGAAAAAAAGGGTATGAGGTGAGTGATGATGAACGTGAAGCACTAATATAACGTCTACATTGTTTCAGCTAAATACCAAAACGTGTCTCTCGATATTTGTAATATACTTTTGACAGTTACTTGTAGGGTTTTTGTCTATATCTCCTACTTCACCCACCACCGTCTGTTTTCCCTGTAAAGAAACTAATTATGTACTGATCATGGGAACTAATAAATGGTGAAAATGTAATTATATGTCCTATGCACAGTTACCCCCATGTGGGTTGTGGTCAACGTGTCAAAGTATCAGAGGCCGTTGGTTTGTTTTCTTGTTTAGACGACTAGAGATCTTTTATCCCATTAAATTAATCTATGGTCCCCTTTAATAATTTTCACAATATTGTTTTTCTTAATTATTCTCTTGGCTGGTGTCAGCTTAGACCAATAATACATACACACTTATCTTTAAAATAGTTATAATTAATTATATAAAGACTCTCTAGGAAGAAGAAGTAGTCCATAATCATAATAATAATACATTATTAATATATATCAAGAGAGACTCATAATAATGGAGATATAAATATTATATTACTTAATTGATTTGAAGGAAGCTAGTGATATATATATATGCAATCAAGATGTTACTGAGAAGCACATCAGCTCCGATCCAGAAGTCATGGCTTCCACAACAACAACAACAGTATTGGTCGAGAGAATCATCACCGGAGGCAAGGGATCAGACACAGCGCAGCAGAAACAAATCCTTGTCTCTTTTGTCGTCTTCGTCAAAGTCATCAATAGATGAACACGCAGGGGAGCTAATAATATTGCACCAAGCTCTCTTTGAGCACATTAATAAGGATAGTAGTCATCATGTTTTTAAGTCGAATAGTAACAACCATGACAAGATGAATAAAAACATAGCACCAGCTGGCAGGCAAAGAAGGTCATCTTTAGATGAAAGTTCCTATGGAACAATTACCAATATTAGACGAAAGGCTTTGAATCACTCGTCGTCCACTTTTCTGGTAGAGAGGTTGTATGATGATGATGATGATGATGATGATGATGATGATGATGATGATGATGATGAGACTCTTGTTTCATGTGGTGGCGGGATGGGAAACAATAGCGGAGGAAAGATATGCAACGGCGGTGGAAGTAGTGAGGAAGCAACCGATGTTTATTACAGAAAGATGATCGACTTGAATCCTCGAAACTCTCTTTTCCTTGCTAACTACGCCAAATTCTTGAAAGAGGTTTAATTACTTATTTACTTTACTCTCTTTTTTCTTTCTTTCTTTCTTCTTACTATAGACTCTGACTTGGTCAACAAAGTTACAAATACTCTTTCTTTTGTCAGCCGTTTTTTATGGTATTTAATACTACGTACTACTACTACTACTACAAGTTGATCATCCTATATACATAATAATGAATATATATATATATATATATGTATTGGATGAATAGGTGAGAGGAGACATGAAGAAAGCAGAAGAGTATTGTGAAAGAGCAATTTTGGGTAACACCAACGATGGAAACGTTCTCACTCTATACGCTGACATTATTTTGCAAAACCATGGAGATCGTCAAAGAGCCCATTCATATTTTCAACAAGCTGTCAAAATGTCCCCACAAGATTGGTAAATTCTATTATTGTATAATTACAATTAATTAATTAATTATTAGTTTATATATAAACATGCACCTCTAAAGTTAATTAGTTAATCAAGGATAATAATTAAATGAAGACTTAATTAATTAGTGATCATAACAATAAATGATGGTGCAGTTATGTGCAAGCTTCATACGCCAGGTTTCTGTGGGATGAAGAAGAAGAAGAAGAAGAGGAAATTAAGAGTAATGAAACTGCCCATAATAATAATAATAATATGCCTCCAAAGACCATCTTCCGTGATTTCCATCAACATGCTCCTATTACCACATCATCCTAATTAAACACACTCATCATACCTATATCTATATATGTATATGTTCACAGTTTTATATATAAAATGTTAGTAGTAATTTAAATAAAAAATAAGTATTTATAATATTATGCATGTATATTATTAACACACAATATGCCAAATGCAATATCCGTCTATAATTCACATGTTAAGATAATTTCACAAGTTATAATAAGATATATGGATATCTTTCCGATAACTTACAAGAACATTAATTATTACTATAATAATTAAGACGATTGCAAAAAGAGAATACAATGAGATTACATAAAAGTTGGATTTCGTTGACCTAACCAAACTTGGGCCAACCTGACCTTTTAACACCCGATAACTTTTGGGCGTAAAAGTAAGAATTATTGTTGGTAATAGAATAAGAAGCCTCGAAACTGTAAGAAATGGCCTATTTTTTTTTGTTTACATCAGAAATGGCCCATTTAAAGAGCTAAACAGCTATCTTTTCTTTATTCGTTTTATCCGTTTATTGTTATTCTCTACATTCCACCATCATCAACTATATATTACTTGTGTTTTTTAAATTACAAATAATATCTCCGTTTTCTTCAAATTTTTAGGCCAGTTTTATCATAAAAGATGGATATTATTGTGGGTCCGTATTCTGCTTTTATCGCGCATAGCCTACTCTCTACTCTATGATTTTTTGGGTCAAACATTCTGTATGACTTTTATCTCTTTATAATTTTAGGGTATTTTAGTTTGCTTTTTTTCTTTAAATTTAATTTCATCTCTTTCTAAATTTTACGAATAGTACTAGATTGGAGTGCATAGATACCTTAAAAATAACAACACACTTACTATATATCACGGCACACTCATTAATTAACAACTTTTCTCGTTAATCATCGAAATTTAATTTACGAAGATTCACATAATTATCATTTAATTCTACATTGGATATCTGACTCCTGCTCCCAGTAGCCTCTGCTGCTCCAGCTGCAATCATTTCATATTTAATCCAATCATATATAGTACGTGTAAATATGATTAATTACATTCATGTTAAAAAAAACTTGCATACGATGCAATATATATATACGTACGCTTGATCTAACATGACAAACTGGTTTGTACGTGTAAATAAACTAAGAGAGTGTACCAAGAAGAGTTCATGCATCATATTCTTCAGGTAATGATACTCATGTTCAACAATCTCCAGGCCTCTCAAACACCTAAAGCAAAGCATCATCATATATATATATATATATATATATATACTAATTAATTAATATCATATATACTGAAATATATATAAATGTATATAAAATGAGTGAAATATATATATATATGGAAGGTATAGTTAGTAGTAAGAGAACCCAGTGTGGTTGTTAAGCTCGGAAGCAGAGCGAAAAGAGAGACAGACGTTACGAAGGCGAAGAGCACCGATGCTGGAACTACTTCCCACCAACTGGTTCAGATGCATTCCTATCTTCTTGTAGTCCGAGAACTCTTTGTCCATCCTGCATGCATGCACGTTCATGATGCATGGATCGATCTTTACTTATATATAACTAGCACGTACATGCAAATATGTAATAAAAAAAAAGAAGAGTGCTCACAGCAATAGTTTGAGGTTGGAAAGTAACTTGTCGGATTCGTCAAAATAGATATGAATGACATCATAGACAAAGTTAGGACAAGTGTCGTCTTGAAGTTGTTGGAGCTGCAAGAAGTGCTCGTCAAGGACACCCTGATGGAAAAGGGAAGTAAGAAGGCGGTTGATGTCGGCTTGAAGCCGGTCCACACCCAACCCCAACATCCACAATGGCACACCCGTCTTGTCCCTTTTTTATATATCTTTCTCCTCTTTTTCTTTGCTTTGGTTCCTACCTACATTAATGGCTTAATTATATATTCATTCCCCCTTTGTGTGTGTTGTTGGGGACTATTTATAGCAAGTGTTTATTTGTTTTATACGTGAGGTCACCTACTTCTTCTATTCTAATAAGAGAGTCAGGGTTACCTTTTTCCCAACTTTTTCATTTTCGAACTAGTAAATTTATTTAACAGGCAATATAAAATTCCACGCGTGTGTAAGAAAATAAGGTAATTAGTGGGTGTAAAAATCGAGGAAGGGGGGGTGGGGTGTGGGGAATAAACCGGACCATGTCATAAAGACAGTAGTGAGAGTGACCGGTTATAGCAGGCAGGCAGCCGGTTAACCCCGCGTGACTCTGTCAATAGCGGCGTTCTTCCTCCCGACAAACCGCCTGTAACCAGTCAGATCCAGACCAGGTTACTCCTCCCGCAGCCCCCTAGATCTCTACTTATATTTATTTACTTTTAATCAAAATTTTTTTCCCTTTTTAGGGTTAAGCATCTAATAAAAAGCTTTACAATTAAATTATACTACAAATCATTATCTAACATAAGATATATAATATGTACCTTTATTTACTTTATAATCTTATTTCAAAAAATCAGTTTTTCTCTCTAAAATATTAATTTAATCAACACTCTTATGATAATATTTTATTTACAAGTACTAAAAACAAAAACAAAAAGTTACAAGTAGGAAAATTAAAAATTGGGGGGCATGCATAGGTTTCTGAGAGTGTAAAAGAAAGTCCCACACTTTGTTGCTCCCTCGTATAACGTGCGACTTTCCCTCACTAACTTTGCAGTGAGTGTTTGCTCGCTGGTTTCTATGCTTCAATTTCAATTCATCCTTTTTCTATATCCGAAAAGGTTTTTCTCGATCTAATAAATAAGCTTCATCATATATTGCAAAACAAATTAAGAACTATGTCTATATGAGTACATGAAACACAAAAAAATGCGTGAATTGATTATTGTTTCCCCAACAAAAATGTTTTATTTTTTGTTTTAAATATCAATAGGTAGATACCCGTCGAGGTTATTTAAGAGTACTTTATTTATGTCAGTAAGTATAATTAATTTTGACAGAGAAAAGTCTTTAACGTACATATTCTGATCAAATTTACCATTTATAGGATATATATAGCTATGTATGGTTTGGTTTTGGTGAGTATTTCAAACCTGAAAAAACAGGTAAATTTACGATTATTTTTCTAAAAAGGGCCATGTCATTATAAAATTTGTTTGATGTTTCTAGTTAAAACATTTGCCTTAGACCACCATTTATAACGAGTTTCCGTGGAAGCAAAAATATTGAATTATAGGAAGTAGCGGTAATTAACAAAAAAGCATGGTCATAAGTGAAAATTATGCGCTAATTAGTTTAATGTAAGTAGATATAGTGAAACCGGGGCATGTTATCGATAAAATGCGCGTAGAAATAGTGAAATGGCGTGCTTCGAAACAGGACAAACAAATGGAGTATAAAATACTATAAATACATACACTACTTTCCATGCTAGCTATATATTATCATCCGAGTAATGTGGTTAATGGTTTTGATTACGGATAAAAGCTAGTGATCCCTTAATTAAACTATGATTATCCAATAATTATATAAAAGAAATTACCCTAAATTGTTTATTTCGTATCACATGCTTGTTTGCACCCCTTTATCGAGTACCGTATTCATTACTCGCTACCCTTTCAATATTTCACAAAATCGTATATGATTGTGTTTGTTCTTTTTTTTTGTTCCATAAATATATATATATATGGAGTTATTTTTACATAGAAAATTGGAAACGATTGAAAGTCTCATCTAGCAATATATAGCTTGTTTGTCAAGCAAAAAGACTCAGACATTCATAGCTAGGAAATAAAACAAGGAAAGGAAATAAAAGTAGTACACAATAAACAAATGCTCCATCTGAATCAGCATTGTGTAACACCAGATGATCCTGTAATATTACTCTCCAATGCAACCAATACTCTTTGCTCATCATATCCATATATATTGTGCAGTCTATTATCCTATTTTCCATTAATTTTTTGTTTTCATTTAGGCTCTCTTTAATTATCAAATCCTAATTTAAGCGTTAGTTATAATTAACATATGTGGTCTAAAACATGCGCCCCACGTCCCCTCTTTCAAATTCATTGCCTTCCACACAATTATCTATTTGCCAAAATCAGTAGTGTGTTGCATCTTCTATATTGTTTTGCCGCTCATTCCTCATTTTATTGTTATTATTTTGCATATCTCAAAGAGAGCGAGCTAGGGGGGGGGGGGGGGGGGGCTTCTGTGGCCTTTTTTGATCCTCTCTTTGTGTGGTTGGCCTCTCATCCCTAATTGGCTAGTTAATTAGTGCAACAAGAAAACCAAAAATTAAGAATGGTTCGTGTATCGTCAGAGCAAGAGCAAGAAAGCTATAGGAGCAAGCTCTTCAATTTTAAATGGAGGAACAACAACGACAACAATGTAGGGAGACAAACCAAGAGCACAAGTAGTGTTGAAACCGGTTTGGATGAGTCTTATAACACCGCAGGGTTTAATCATGAGGTTGATGAACCATTGACCATAATCCATCCTAACAACGTCGCAGCTCATTCAAGATCGCCTGCGGATGAAGCAGCCTTAGCTGCCGCATTTGCAAGAGAGAAGCAACTTATAGCAGACATGGAACAAATGAAAGAACGCTTCTCCAAGTTGTTGTTGGGAGAGGATAACTCTGGTGGAGGCAAAGGAGTCTCCTCTGCTCTCGCCCTCTCTAATGCTATCACTAACCTTGCTGGTATATATATATATATATATATATATATCTCGAGGTTAATTAATAGTAATTTTGTTAAACATCTAGTTAATTAATTAATTAATTAATGTTGTGTTGTTGGATAGCTTCCGTGTTCGGAGAGCAACGAAGATTGGAGCCAATGCCAGCAGAGAGGAGAGCAAGATGGAGGAGAGAAATTGATTGGCTTCTCTCCGTGACAGGCTATGTTGTTGAGTTTGCTCCTTCTCAACAAAAAAACAAAGATGGAACCAATATGGAGGTCAATATTTACCCCTCTAGCTCTCTCCTGGATTTCACTAATTACAATATCCTCCATGATTCATTATTAATTTTACAGATAATGACCACACGTCAACGTACTGACCTCCACATGAACATTCCTGCTTTGAAAAAACTTGACGCCATGCTCATTGTAACACCCTTTTCTCTCTCTCTCCTTCATATATATATATGAAATTACTACTTGAATTACACAAAAACAAAAAAAAGGATGCCTTTTGTTTATTATATGTTGTTGCCAATTTTGGAACTTAATTAGGATTGCCTAGATAATTTCAAGGAGCAAAGCGAGTTCAGCTATGTTTCAAAAGACTCAGCTGATTTAGACGCCAAGAGAAATGATGAGAAATGGTGGATTCCCACTGTCAAAGTTCCGGAAAATGGCCTATCCGAGGCTTCAAGGAGGTTTTTACAATATCAAAAAGATTGTGTGAACCAGGTTCTCAAGGCAGCCATGGCCATCAACGCACAAGTTCTATTTGAAATGGAGATCCCTGAGAGCTACATCGATTCTCTCCCAAAGGTAATTAAGCTAAACTAATTAAACACTCTCTTCTTCTTCTTCTTCTTTTTTTTTAATAATGAGAATGGAATCAGTGGATGGAACAAAGTAAGTAACTTAAGCTTGTTTGTTAATAATATATAATATATATATCAGAACGGGAGGGCGAGCCTAGGGGATCAAATGTACAAGAATATAACGGTGGAATTCTTTGATCCAGACCAGTTCTTGAACAGCATGGATTTGACGTCAGAGCACAAGATCGTGGACCTCAAAAACAGAATAGAGGCATCAATAATCATATGGAAACGCAAAATGGTACAAAAGGACAACAAATCATCAGCACCATGGGCCTCGGGTGTAAGCATCGAGAAGAGAGAGGTGTTTGAAGAGCGAGCAGAAACCATATTGATAATTCTCAAGCATAGATACCCTGGCATTTCTCAGTCTTCCCTCGACATCAGCAAAATCCAGTTCAACAAGGACGTGGGTCAAGCGGTGTTGGAGAGCTACTCGAGGATACTAGAGAGCTTAGCGTATACAGTGTTGTCGAGAATCGATGACGTTCTAGAAGCAGATAGAGCGTTGAACAAAACAAGCATAACGAACAAGGAAGCAGCAGAGGAAGTTGGGAGCATGACTCTATTGGATTTCATGGGATGGGACGTTGACCAACCCGACTCCGAGTCAAAGAATAATAATATTATTATTATTGATGCATCATCCGATGATCTGTTGGTCAAAGACAAACTAAACCTCCTCACCACCAAGAAGACATCATACCTTGATTCCATTGGCGCCGTCAACAGTCCAACGGCGCGACATTAATTTCATCTCTTTTTTTTTTTTATTTAGTTTGTTTCGTAGCGGACAAGAACATATTATTAGGGCACAAAGGATGACGAAAAAGAGAGAGAGAGAGGTTAATTTATTAGGATTAAAAGAGGCCTTTTGTAATTATTTCTTTAAATTGCTTTATATAAGCGGGCTTTTAAAGATATTATATTATTAGGCCCATTTTCTCTAAACCCTATTCTATCATAAAGATTATATATCTCTTCTGTACATAGTAGAATGTGAATGGAGACAATCTTATATTATTTGATTCAGCCTATCCTTTATCCATCCAATGAACGATGATATGCTCTTTGTACAGCAATAAAGTGGGTTGTTTATGTAAATGAAAAGATATGCTACACGTTAATTATATGATGTAAGTACTTAGTTATAATTGAGTGTTGTGATCAACAATCTTGGATATGGAAGCTTGTCTTAATGTTTTTCAAGGTGACGGAGACGAGGTTTGTGACAGATTCAACGGCCTCCATACTAAGCTTTGTAGCAGGGGAAGGGTTGATAAGCGTTTGTAGGGCAAGTGTGAGCAAAGAACCACCTTGTGTGTTTCTGTCTTCTCGTGACGTGATAACGAGTGGTCTTGATTCTATTCCATCTGGTATTATTGAGAACCCTGAGGGCAGGATTTGGATGTTGCTTGGATCATGTCCTGATATCACCATTTGTGTCATGTTTATATCTACAGGAGCGTATACAACCACCGACTCGTACGAGTTTGTTGAGCTGTCTTGCAACACCCATGTGCTCTTTTCTCTCGATTTCACCGTCTGATAAGGATCGTTGATCATTATTATAATATACAGGACAAAAATAAATTTTTGAATACATTAGAAATTATAAAAAAACATTACTTGAATAGAGACTGAATTGCCTCTGTCTTTTCCTTTGGATAAGCTTGCAATGGACTGAACATCCGCTCCCTTTGAAAATGCATCCCACTAATTAATGATGATAAGATTATATATATATATTTATAATTATGAGTAAAAAAAAGGTGTTTGTGGTGTGTGTAAATAGCTAGGTTTTATGATTCGGCTATATTATATATACCTCATGGCGACGATCTTCATCTCTAAAGAAATCAAAGAGAAGAGTAGGAGGAACAGGTAACCATAGGGAAGAAGAAGCACATAGGATAACTCCTGTGGGCTCTCCAGGATCATGTATGTTTTTTCTTGAAGCTATCCTCATTTCTTGTCCACTTTTGGTCGTAATCTTGCTCCATTGATGGTAGCTTGAGGCACCAATGGCCTTGTAAAAGCTTTGTGTCATCCTTTGGGACATCTTTAGCACGCTCTTTCTCCCCGCTAGCGTTGTGACCCCTGATATTCGATGTGTTAATTCACGAGAGGAGGAGAAAGAAACGGATGGGTAAATACGGAGAGAAGAGACAAACCAAGAGAGTCTTTGGTAGGAACGTTGGTAGCCATATAGAAGACTAGGCGTTCGCAATGGAGCTGGAGAGCGGCGACCCAATGTTGAGCACCAAAGGCCAAACCGGTGTTTACAAAGGAGCGGAAGAGAGGGTGAACATGAGTGGAGGCAGACAAGTGTAGGTGCTCCACCCATGTGACTTTGGAGTGGCCATTGGAAGAGTCCTCTATGATGCACCCTGATGGGCGTTTCTGACATTTAACCAGAGAAGCCTCTTTATCATCCTCATCCTCCATTGAGACAGACACGTCCACTATGGCCCACTTATCATGGCTCAACTGCCTGCAGCTTCTCACAAAGTACACTTCTCTTGCGGGGACAACCGGAGTCAGCAGCTGCATCTCTCCAAACATCTAATTAAGATACATTTGTATATATCAGCTCATGATTACTTAAGTCTCTCTCTCTCTCTCTCTCTCTGTATATATATATATTTATAAAAGGTGGTGATGATCATTAGTGTATATATATACTCACCAACTGAGTGGCACCATCAATCCTTGAAGTCCCTTCCCCTTGTTGGATTACATCAACTATTGTTGCCTTTGAGATCAAGCTCGAAAACATCTCTTTCCATTCCCCCTAAATGTACGTTTATACATATATAGTTTACACACATCAATCTCATTTTGCCTAGTTTAGGTATAATTTATAATTAATATGGTACAATAAATATATTAAAAAAAAAAAAAAAGTATTACCATATCCATGAAACTCTGAGCAAGTTTGTGTGCATCCATAAACACAATCCCCATATCTCTGGATGCTTCGATGGATTTCCTTGGATGAAGAGAAGAAGAGGCGTGGGATTGAGGAAACTCCTTGAGATACTCATCGTAGTTGAGAATTTCACGGCCAGTCTCAACACTACGGAGCCAAAGAGGTTGAGCAGAGGAGGCCATCTTCTGAAGTTCAAGGGTGGCTCGGTTGACAATCTCTGTGATGCGACACTTGTCGAGGGAGAATACGCCAGCAGTAGTTGACAAACCAAGATGGTGTTGTTCGTGATCGTCTGAACATGATGATGATGAGGCATGCAAGGGATAGGGAGTGCGACCAAGAGCAGCACGAAGCTTATCAAGCTCGGCTTTCAGTTTGGAGTTTTCAAGATGGAGATCATCATGAGGGGGGCCTCCTCCTCCTCCGCAGTTGGGGCAACAAGAACTTGCCTTGGAAAATGACTCTCTCATCGCTTTGTTTTCCTCTTTCAACTTCTCTAGTTCTGCTTTCAGCAATGAGTTCTCGTGTCTCTCTTGAATTGCCTTTGTTCATGCATATGTCGTTATATATAATTTAGTCTTTTTTCATCTAAGGAATCCATATTGACTACATAGTATATATAGCTATATATATATATAAAACATATACATACTTTGATTTGGGTTCGGCGGTTTTGGAACCAGAACTTGACCTGGCGAGGAGCTAGTCCTAATTGCTTGCTTAGCTGTTGTCTTTGCTTCTCGTCCGGATGTGGCGTCTCTTTGAATAGCCTGCATGCCATGCAACCTTAAAAATTCATCTCACTTTTTTGGTATTCTAAAACGTACGTGAAACTTCATACAATGCAACATGTTTATAATTGAACCCTAAGATCATCTCCAACAGAGAAACCACAAAATTTCTTAACTATTTAGTGGTCCATGAACAGTTGGTTTAAAATAAAAAATAAAAAATAAAAATGGACCAATCATGGGCCGCCACGTATGCATGAATAGTTAAAATCTGGATCTTAAATAAGAAATATAAGCTTAACTATTTAGGTGGGCTCCACATGCTAAGATTCCGTTAAGAAACACCATTGGACTTGCTCTAACTACTTATGCATATGTATCATTAACAACAACAACAACAAAAACTACCTAAACATATGTAGCTCTTGATCGGGAATTAATTATGATCAAATTCATGAACACTTCTACGGTTTGGTCCTACGTTATACTACTATATAACTTGTCCAACCAAAATCAAAACATGTGTGGTTAAGAGAAAATAAAATAAAGAGCAAGTGACAAACGCATTAATAGTGTTGCAATATCTTTTTCCATCACCGAATACATAGGCATCTTTTTAATTTATCTATATATTTTCGGTGGCACCAAAACGCACAAGCTAGAATTAGCCTCTTTCACACACACACACACACATATATAAATATATCTAGAACTTGTTCAAATAATTAAAAGGGTATAGCGAGGGGAGATTGATTACTGATCTCGAAACCCTAGCTAGTAAATTAATGAATTGTAAATAAATATAAAATAGAGATAGTGAAGGGAATATATAATAAGAAAACGTACGTTTCCATGTGTCTGATCTGATCAGTGGTGTGGCGATGATACTTCTTCCTCTTCCTCTTGTTGCCCTCTTCCTCCTCTTCTTGTTGTTGATCCTCACCATCTAAATCATCCTCTGATCTGGATCTTGTAGTCGTAGGTCCTGAGTTCTCGCTGCTCATCTCCACCGTCCGATCCTCATGATTGTCAACTACTACCCTTCTGCCCAAAAAGTCTTCTTCAGGGTTCGTGCTCTCGGATGATGCATTCCTGAATATCCCAGCCTGTATTATAATTTATTAAAATTAGGTAGGAGTATATATATATATATAGCTAGTAAGTACAAAAGAGATAAAGAGTGAACATATATACGAGAGAGAGGGAGAGAGCTGGAGAAGAGAAGAAATCTTTGGTTGGTTGTTTTGGTGACATCTCCACGGCCATTGACATACGCTCCCTTCCTTCCACTTCCTATCTTTATCTCCTCCTTCTACTTATATATATTTTATTTTATACCAAAACGTATAACTCTCCTAAGTTATATATATATATTGTATTATTAGCTACGCTATCCCTTCATTTCCAATTTTATAAACGGTCATTTTCAGATATATTTCTCTACTGCTTTGACTTTTAGGTGCACCATTTTATTGTACTTAATTAACCCTTGCTTATTAATATATTTATATATAATTCAACTTGATTTATAATTTTATTGACTACTTCAATCTCACAGTACTTGATTAGGTTAAAAACAGAGCCGTGCCACAATAATAAAAAAATAAACATTCGCTTATGGCATCAAATATTGAAAAAAAATAAGGGCATTAATTTTATATAGTTTCCCCTAATAAAATTAGATAATATTAGATTTTACAAAGTATGTTGAAAGCTAATAAATAAAAACATTATATGAGTTTTTATATTTTTATATTCTAAACATGGTTTTCAATATGTTAATTACTTCTAAATGTTAAGATATTGAGGAAATTTGCAATATTAATTTTTAGTATCGACTTTTGTCACGTATTTCATAGTATTTCGATTGTTAAAGTAAAATCATAGTAACAAAAATTTTTTTTCAAAGTTTTTTCTAGCAAATCGTTTTTAGAATTAACATTTTGTCAAATACTTTTTATTGCATGTTATAAGTTAGTAGTGTTTATTTTGGCAAAAAGTTTTTATTTTCAATGAACTGGGGCATTTTATTTTTATTTGTTTATGATACTTATTCACGTTGGCACGGCTCTGGTTAAAAACATGGCCAGCTATATAATTAATATCAATTGCAGCCATTTGATCCACTTCATTTTCCTTATTATTATTTTCTTAAAAAAGAAACGAGCAAATTCTCGTTTAAATCAGGAAACCAACTCTCCCTTCCAAAACAGTTTATACAAATACATCATACATGTTGACTTGAATATAGTGTGGTTAATTAATTAAACATATACTATAATTGTGTCATTAATCACTTAATTATTATTTGAGTTTATTAGCTAATTGGTCTATTTTTGGTAAAGTAATACAAAAAATAGTCCATACCACTATTCACAATTGTGAAATAGGTCTGTGGGTCATGACTTGTGTAATAAAGCTTTGTGTAATAGAATTTGAAGAGGAATTGTGGACCATTTTGCGAAATAACATAAATGCCCTTGTGTGTATATGTTTTTTGTGTATTTCTTTTTTTCCTTTTTACGTTTCTTCTTTCTTCTCTTTCTCTTTCTTTCTCCCTTTTCTCATATCTTCTCTCTTCTTTCTTTTCTTTTATCTTGATTCAAACTCATGTTTTATTTTTTTTTCAAGTTTTCTTTCTCGTTATTCATGTTTCTTTCTCTTAATTGCATTTAATAACATCCATTTGCACAGTTTAGTGGACGGTGTACAATTGATGGATGTCAGATTCAACTCATTTGTACAATGTACGTAATTCACTTGGACAACTGGTTTGTACAGAAGATGATTTACGTCGAAGAGTCATATGTCCACTGGATTATACGAATTGTTCCATTTGTGGATGTTTTTTTAGCGGATAACATCCATTGTACAATGTAGACCAGTGGATGTTTGTGTATGTGTGTATATGTTTTTTGTGTATTTCTTTTTTTTCCCTTTTTCAAGTTTCTTCTTTTTTCTCTTTCTTTCTCTTTCTTTCTATTTTCTCTCATATCTTCTATCTTCTTTCTTTTCTTTTCTCTTGATTCAAACTTATGTTTTATTTTTTCAAGTTTTTTCTCCTTATTCATGTTTATTTCTCTTAATTGCATTCAATAACATCCATTTGCACAGTTTACTGGACGGTGTACAATTTGCTGGATGTCAGATTCAACTCATATGTACAATGTACGTAACTCACTTGGACAACTGGTTTGTACAGAAGATGATTTGCGTTGAAGAGTTGTATGAAGACTGATTCAAATCATTTGTACAATGTACAATTAGAACGATCGTTTCGAGTATCATTTGTTTTTACAATCTGGCGGACAATATGATTGTAAACCTAATTTGTACTACTCTAATATACGATGCATATATATGAAAGTATTTGTATAGGATAATGGTGTATGTATAGGAACATTAAATGTGGTGCATGATATGTTGACTTGTGTAAGTTTTTGTTTGAGAACATTAAATGTGTTTCTCTTTTTTTCTTTCTTTATGTTTATAGGTAAAAGTGTAAACTATTTATTAATTTCTCTTTTTATTTTTCATTTAATCATGTTTTTCGCTAGATAATGTAGTAAAATCGTCCACTATATGGTATAATGGATGTTAGATTATCCACTAGATTGTACAAATGAATTTCATTTGTACGTACAATCAGGTGTACCCTTAAATGCATAGCCGAATTGTCCACTGAACTGTATAGTCAAGAGTATAATCAAATTGTCCAATGAATTATACGAATTTTATCCTCTAGAGAAAATATCCACTAGAAAAACATACACTGGTGGATTGTACATTGTACAATGGATGTTATCCGCTAGAAAAACATCCACAAGTGGAATATAATTTGTACAATGAATGATATCTATTAGAGAAACATCAACTAGAGAAATTAAACATCCATTATACGAATGTCAAACATCTACATTACGACTTTAACTAGAGTAAGTACAAATCGATTTCAAGACATTCCCAACAGAATATATTGTACAATGGATGATATCTATTAGAAAAACATCCGCTAGAGCAACATCCGCTAGAATTAAATCCGCTAGAGAAACCTCCACTAGAAAAAAACAAATGAGAAAAAAAAAGATGAGAGAGAAGAGAAAAAGAAGATAGATAACTAGAGGAGATAATTAGATAATGAGAAGAGATATAGAAAGATATGAGAGAAAATGAAAGAGGAGGAGAAAAGAAGAGAGGAGAGAGAAACGGAAATAGAAAGAGAAGAGAAAGAGAAGAGAGAGAAAGAAGAGAGAGAATTAGAGAAGAAAAAGAGAGAAAGAATGTTGACAAAAAGAAAATAAATAAATGAAGAAAAAAAAATAGAAAAATGTTGGCAAAAAGAAACGTGAAAAAAATGAAAGAGAGAAGAAAAAGAAAAAAATAAAAAGAAAAATGAAGAGTGGCAAACTCGTAAATAATGATATAAGAGAAAAAGAAGATAGATAACTAGAGGAGATAATTAGATAATGAGAAGAGATATAGAAAGATATGAGAGAAAATGAAAGAGGAGGAGAAAAGAAGAGAGGAGAGAGAAACGGAAATAGAAAGAGAAGAGAAAGAGAAGAGAGAGAAAGAAGAGAGAGAATTAGAGAAGAAAAAGAGAGAAAAAATGTTGACAAAAAGAAAATAAATAAATGAAGAAAAAAAAATAGAAAAATGTTGGCAAAAAGAAACGTGAAAAAAATGAAAGAGAGAAGAAAAAGAAAAAAATAAAAAGAAAAATGAAGAGTGGCAAACTCGTAAATAATGATATTATTATATCCATATATGTAATCTAAAGTGGAATGTCAAACAAAAATTTGTGGACCTACAGTCCTTTCTCCTAATTTTAAATAGTAGCATGTCTTCTTTTTAAATACTTTTGAAAAGTGGTCCATAAACCCAAATATCTCTTATTATTTTTGGTCGCAATGCTTTTTTATTTATTATTATGATCATCAAGGAGATGTTATACAATTAATTACCATTAATCATGAATTTAATGGGTTAAAACTACATATAATGGCGTTCCTATAAAATCACTGTAGACAGAAATAAGGAATGAGAATAAGATCGAGGGTTAAGATGATTTAAGGGTATACAGACAAAACACGAACTTCTTTGTCTCTTCTTTAATTGAGTTGTGTCTAGAGAGAGAGACATATGTATGTATGTATGTATGTGTGTGTCAGATTTATTGTTTCAAACTAATCAAAAAAGAGGACAAAGGGAGAGAGTTGACCGTTAGATACTGTGGGATGGACTCAACTAACTTTAAACACCTAAAATTCTCCAACCGCATTTTCTGCTTTCTTCCTTCCTTCCTCCCCTCCTTAATTATCATCATTAATTATCACTTGTTCTCTTTATTTATCTACAGTACTTATTACTACTGCTATTAGTTGTGCTTTAATATATAGCATCTGTTATTATTGTTACCTCTTGTTTTCAAACAATTAGTAACTTTTGTACGTATACAAAAATATGCAATATAAATCTCAATATATAGGGGAAGTGGCCTTGGCCTAGTGGCATTCATAAGTCCACATGAGGCAGGTAACACTCTCCCACCCGGGATCAATTCCCAGCGCCTACGGCAGTGTAGGATTGACTAATGGGCCGGCCAGTTGTGGCCCAAATGTTGACAAAAAAAAAAAAATCTCAATATATATTTGTTTTTTTTTCGGTTAAACAACCATATCCATATATATAAACTTGACTGTAAAGCAACGAACTGTTTGTATAGGAAAATTAAAAAAGCATTGATAAGAGAGAGCGAAAACTGAATAGGATAATATTACAGTTACCTTGGTAACCATAAATGCCTTGTGCTCATGTATAATTATAATAGTATATAATAATAATGCTAATAGATTCGGAATCAAAATCTACTCTAATACAATAGTATAATGTGGTATTATTAGAAAGTAAGACTAGTTAAAAAAAAGACTAGTTAATGCATGGTAGAGTAAGGAAGAGTTGTTGAATAAATTTGAAAAAGAACTACAATAGTATATATATATATATATATAATGTAACAGAAAGAGACGGTCGGATATAGGAAGATCAACTAGAGACATTGACCGATCGTTACTCATTAATTTGAGAGACCTTAAAAGGAAATGAATGCTCTTTATGGATTTGCTTCCAACCTCTTTCCATTTCCTATACACTCTCTTTATTACCATGCATCTATATTTATATATTTATTTACAACATGTCAACATCTCTCAATATTCCACCACTCCCATCTCTCTCTCTCTCTATATAACGCCACCACCTATAGGTTCTCATATATATAAACGGAAAGATTTGTACATATTCAAACAAAAGAGAGTATACGTAAATTGGTGTACGTAGGTTAAATAAATCCTAAGCATATATCTATAGTTAGTATAATTAATGCTAAAAACGAATTTGCAACTCAAAAGCTTAAGAATGATTTGTTTTGTTCATATCGTATTTTTACTTTGCTGTTGCTGTTAGTTGTACGTACGTCTGATGGAAAATGTTAGTTAGGAAAGGTAGATACCGATTGTATAAATATATGGAAGCAACCGTAACAAATATGTTCAACACATGCTCTTTGATTAGTTATTTAATTAACAATATGCCTATCGCTCTAATTAATTATATATCTACATATATTAATTTTTGTTGTTGTTTTTTTTTTTTTTGGTCGAAATTAATTTTTGTTGTTGTTAAAGACATATACTTTGATGTAATAAAAAAAAAAAAAAGACATATACTTTTATTTATTTTTTTGTTAATTTTCTTCAAAAGACATATACTTATTAATTATTGTATTCCTTTTCACAATTTCATTCATTTCTCTTGCGTTCCTCTCTCTCTCTCTCTCTCTCTCTTTGGTTACTATTTTTATACATTAAGAATTCACTAAATTATTATATATGTACATACTTAACAAATTACTACCTAATAAGATAACTGACCCACCCAAATGAAAATATGAAATCAAATGTTTTAACATATAAATGTGACATTGAGTGTGCACACGTGTGAATAATAGATAGATAGGGAGAGAGAGAGAGAGAATAGTGGCATAGGAGAGAGTGCCTGCATGAAAAGACAGTTGGGGACAAGTTGCTCGCTAATGCAATTGATTCATCAATCATATCATATACAAGTCGTACGTACTTTGCTAATATTCTTGGTACCTCTCCAACCACAAAAAAGAAGAAGATGGATAGTTAGTTGCGGACAAGCATGTTCATCTCAAACTAAAATACACCAAATTGTGCTCGAGCATTTTCCTACATTTCTTACCCCCAAAATAAGAAATGACATACACACACAAAAAACATATAGATCATTTCTATTCCTTATGAAGAGAACTAGAATTAAAAAGACCCGTAAATATTTCATACATTTCGTACATTGTTTTTTTTTGTTTTTGTTAAAATTTCTTACATTGTTTCAGACCACTAAATCATACAACCATGGAATTATGTAAAATAACTACTTACGTTAAAGAAAAAAACTAAAAAAAAGTTTGAAGTAAAGCACGTAACAATTCACAAGAAGAAAAAAAAAATGGGAATAATGAAGTTGTTGTACGTAATTTGTAATAGCGGTTGAAAACGTAGTGCAATTTATTTAGTATACAATTTCAACTAGCTTGGTTACTTTAATTGTTGTTTCTAAACAATGGGCCGAAAAGGCTGCTGTAAACCTTTTTTATATCTATTTCTAAAATCAACAAACCCAAAACATGACGGGACTATAATTGTAAATGGGACGACGCCGTTTACGACGCCGGTGGAAAAGAAAAAGGGTGGTGGGATTTGGATCTACAAAATAAATAAACACGTTCATAGGATCTCCTTGGTCAGGCATCTCTCCTCCCTCCCTCCCTCCTTGTCGTAAGCTTTTCTCTTATTCCCAATAGCTAGTGCTATGCTTCTTGTGTCGTCTTCTTTGTCCCCTTTATTAAGATCTTAAGGAGCTTAATAATTTTATTGTTTGTTGAATATTTTTGGATTGGATCGGATCGGGTGCGGTGAATAGAAGATGGCTTGGTTCGGTGGGAAAGTGTCGTTGGGAGGATTCCCAGATCTGAGTGGGGCAGTCAATAAATTCCAGGAGAGCGTTAAGAACATCGAAAAGAATTTCGACAACGCCCTTGGCTTTGATGAAGAAGGAGGAGGAGCTGGAGGAGGAGGAGGAGGAGGAGGAGGAGGTAGTTCAGATGATAATGCACAATCATCAAGCAGCATGTGGCCACCTGCTGTTGATCCTAAAAGTCTCTTTGATCCTGTTATGTCCTTCATTGGTAACTCTTCTGATCACAAACTCCCTTCATCAGATCAAGATGATGATGATGATGATGATGATGATGATGATGATCAAGGGTCCGCTAAGCTAGGCACTGTACAAGCTGTATCTGTTGATGCAAATAACGAAATAAACGTTACACAAGAAGCTGATCAAGTAGACATTCCTGCTGTTTTAGATCTCAAAGATGATGAACTTGATTCACATATGCTTCTCCAAGAACCTCCTTCTGCATACTCTCTTCAGCATTCTCAAGAGTCACCGCCAGAGCAACCCAAGTCAGTAGATTCTGGATCAGAGGCAGTGGAGACAAAGACAGAGGATGACGGAACAAACAACTACACAATTTACTCCTCTACATTAGATGGACCACATAATATTGCTGAGACAGACGTGAAGCAAAACGAACAGGAATTCCAGGGTGAAAATCCGGAACATAGAATCTCGTCTAGAAATGTTCAAGTTTCACCACATATATACAATGCTAACAGGATTGAGTCCCCTGATTCTTTGCCGCCTATAATTACTGGATCAGATTGTCCTGCTTATGAAACTTCTGTACCACAAAGGTCTTCTTCAGATGAAATTTCTGAGAGAATTGTAGATATTGTGTCTCGTGAACTGGATTCAAGACTTGATGCTAACGAATTAAGTGCAAGCCAGCGTTCGAGCTCTGCAACAAATGCATCTGACTCTGCTGACGTTGTCCTAGAATTAGCAAAGACGAAAGAGGAAATGAAAATGTTGGAAAATGCCCTACAAGGTGCTGCAAGGCAAGCTCAGGTACATTTTAAGGTTTCTATGAAAGGATTGTGGTACAGCTATATGGTGCTTCTGGACAAATATTTTCTGATGTGTCTATTTACAGGCAAAGGCTGATGAGATTGCGAAGTTGATGCTTGAAAATGAGCAGCTAAAATCTGTCACCGAGGATTTGAAGGTACTAGAGAGCATGCAGAAAGTTCATATTTTATTAGATGAAGGATTGACTGTTCCCCAAGTCTTCTGACCATATCTGTTTACTTCGTGTTGATTTAATCTAAATTCTAATACCCTCTGTGCTCTGAAACAGAGAAAATCTAATGAAGCCGAAGTTGAGTCTTTGCGAGAAGAATACCATCAGAGAGTTGCTACTCTGGAGAGAAAGGTATATCTTTCTCTTGTGATTATTTTTTCGCCTAACAAATATGCATTCATTCACGGTGCTTACCTTTGTAGGTTTATGCTCTCACCAAAGAGAGGGATACACTTAGAAGAGAACAGAACAAGAAAAGTGATGCAGCGGCCCTTCTGAAGGAGAAAGATGAAATAATAAATCAAGTTATGGCTGAAGGTAGGGAAACCTTTTGGAATGCTTTAACTCATTCTGTGTTAAAAATGCATCTAGAGATTGAACTGTAATTGTTTGAAATTGAAAGGACTTCACTTTTCATTTCCATGAGCCCTTGTTGTTAATGCCTGTCATTGTAGGCGAAGAGCTTTCGAAGAAACAAGCCGCTCAAGAGGCTCAGATCAGGAAGCTGAGGGCTCAGGTATAAAATTTCTGTCTATTAAATCTTTGTTAGCACGATTAATCTCATTGCTTCTTCTCTTACATTATGTTGTTTGCTTGTAGATTAGAGAGATAGAAGAAGAAAAGAAAGGAATGATCACAAAGCTTCAGGTAATTTGTCTGTGCGTTTTTTTGTTTCACTAGCCTTATCATTCAGAATGAAACAGCATGGAAGACTTGTCTTGATGTTCCAGAAGCATTTGTTAAAGCCTTGTTGAAAAACCAATCTTCTTGTAAGCAGTCATACTATCCTAAAAGACTAAGACTTTGGCATATTACTTTTTCCTTTCAATTATCAGTCCGAAGAAAATAAAGTAGAAAGTATTAAAAGGGACAAGACAGCTACAGAGAAGCTACTGCAAGAGACCATAGAAAAACATCAAGGCGAACTTACTTTTCAGAAAGAGTATTACTCGAATGCATTAGCAGCAGCAAAGGAAGCTCAAGCATTAGCTGAAGAGCGTACCAACAATGAAGCGAGAACAGACTTAGAGAATCGTTTAAAGGAGGCTGGAGAGCGGGAATCCATGCTTGTACAGGAACTGGATGAATTGAGGCAAACCTTAAGCAAAAAGGAGCAACAGGTTTTGTCTTATTCGACTAAAATTGGGATATCTACAACTGGGGTCTATCTGATGATTTATTGATACTTATGTAGTTTGTGGCTTTTATCTTTTTGCAGGCAGTGTTTAAGGAAAACATGCTCCGTGGAGAAATGGAAGACCTTCAAAGACATTACCAGGTAAATTAAAACCTTTTATTTTTCTTCGTACATATTTCTTTCTTCGGTTATTTTCTGTTGGTTACTCACACTCTCCGGTAAGACCATTGTGTTTTAACAGTACTTCTACTAACTAATAATTTGTTCTATTTACACTGTTTAAACGAACTTTTCCTATAGGCTAGTGAGCGAAGGTATGAGGAATTAATCACTCAGGTTCCTGATTCTACAAGGCCGCTGCTAAGACAGATTGAGGCTATGCAAGTAGGAAGTGATCCTTATGGTTTTTCAAAAGTTTTCTAGATTTAGAAACTTAAAATATAACTTATATTATTGCATGCTTGTTATCTGATTGACAATAGGAAACTATAGCCAGAAGAGCAGAAGCTTGGGCTGTTGTAGAGAGAACTCTGAATACTCGACTGCAGGTATGTTGAACATCACTTCTCTGTGTTTTTGTTCAGCCATTTGTTTCTATGGTCACTTTTTTTGGGCCAATTTCTACGAATATTTAGGAAGCAGAAACTCAAGCTGCGACAGCTGAAGAAAGAGAGCACTCTGTCAATGAACGCCTCTCTCAAACGTTATCAAGGATCAATGTTTTAGAGGCCCAGGTTTTCTATTCTCCTTGGCATTTTTCTTCATCAATGTCAATGCTTTTCTATAAAATTTAGCTTACGCTGTTTTCCTATCCAGCTTGCATGTCTTAGAGCAGAACAGGGCCAGTTAAGCAAGTCGCTCGAAAAGGAGAGGCAGAGAGCAGCGGAGAGTAGACAGGATTATCTGGCAGCTAAAGAGGAAGCAGATACCCTTGAAGGTCGAGCAAACCAACTTGAACTGGAAATTAGGGAATTGAGGAGAAAACATAAGCAAGATTTGCAAGAAATCCTGCTTCACAACGAGCTTATCCAAAAGGTGCGACTTCGTTTTAGCCATATCTTTATCTAGTAAGAATCGGTCTCGTAATAAATTCCCATCAGTAATGTTCTTCTTTCCCAAACATGTTCATTACAAGTAGCACGTTTATCCTGTTCCACTACGGTTGTCAATATTTAAATACTATGTTATGAGGTACTTGTAGCGACTACTAGCATGCAAACTACTTCAGTTTACTACTCTCTTTACATGGTCGGAACTTTCTCAGGACCTAGAGAAGGAAAAAGCTTCTCGTTTGGATCTTGAAAGAACAGCCCGTAACAATTCCACAGCAACCTCTGAACAACATTCCATAGCAAGACAAAATTCCGCCTTTGAGAATGGTATGATGCATCTGAGTTTGGATAACATTCAATAATTTAGGCTTTGTGCATTTATAATTCCTTAACTGTGTCAGGCGGAGGCTTGTTAAGAAAACTTTCAAGTGCAAGCAGCCTTGGCAGCATGGAGGAGAGCTATTTTCTGCAAGCTTCGCTTGACTCTTCAGATAAATTTTCTGAGAAGAGGAGCATGCCTGAGGCAACAATGAGTCCATACTACATGAAGAGCATCACACCGAGTGCTTATGAAGCAACACTTCGTCAGAAAGAGGGTGAACTTGCTTCATACATGTCCCGCTTGGTAGGTGTAGGAAGTATCCAACAGTTCTTTTTTTTTGTGGAGCTCTGTTGGTAGACTTTTGGAAATTAGCTTAGAAATGAGATGTAGGCTCATATCAATTTGTTATCAGAGACCTCACAACGACCCACCTTGAATAGGTTAAAATGGGCCACTATGGGTGTTGGAGATCATGTTGAGTAATAATCAGCTCATTATGATATGAGCTGGATTTGAATCTTTAGGTCTAGTTATGGACCATAATATAGACTGGTTCTTTAGTATTTGTCCACTATTATAGAATCTGAGTGTAAAATGCTAAACGTATCCTGGTTGTATTTGTCGTGCCAACAGGCATCAATGGAGTCTATCCGAGATTCCCTGGCTGAAGAACTAGTCAGAATGACTGCAGAGGTAGGTATAGCGCTCCAACAGTTTAAATTTGGAACTTTCATAAACAGTATAATAATGATGTGGTGTCTATATATATATATGTTCATTGTGGATGTAGTGTGAGAAATTAAGGGGGGAAGCGGATAGGGTGCCAGGCATAAAGGCAGAGCTGGAAGCACTAAGGCAAAGGCATGCGGCTGCACTGGAATTGATGGGTGAACGAGATGAGGAGGTAAATATACATATGAATAAAATAGTTTAACAGTGGTAGGCGTTGAGTTAAAAGAATGTGGGTTTGGTGGTAGTTGGAGGAACTTCGAGCGGATGTAGTGGACTTGAAGGAAATGTACAGGGAGCAAGTGAACATGCTGGTGAACAAGGTAAGCCACAGTCTAGAGTGTTTTTTGACAGGGGGCCGTCATGCACATTCTTCTTCTTATGCTAATTGTTTTGCTGCACATTTTTTTGGGTTTACAGATACAATGAGAAAACAAGTAAAGGATGATGTTGATGACCAAATTGTTGACAGGCTCAGGCTCATTAGTACTGTATAGCTCTATAAGCTACCCACCAACTTCAAGCCCACTATCTCTTCTGTTTCTTTTCTCGGGTGTTGAACTTTTGCTGCTCCAAAGATTTTTTTTTCATTTTTTACATTTATTCTCGTCTTAACCCGCTCTGTGCACTGGTTTTGTTTTAGGTATCTGCGTTGTAAATAAGATAATTATGTTTTTAAAATCTACAATTTGACTATCAACCTTCTCCTACAGATTTTTTAATCTTCTTGTAGTGAAAAAGCCCAACTTATGTGTTGTCTAGTTTCATATGGACTGTACCTCATGAATTAGTAGTCAACTAGTAACTTTTTTGTATATGCAACAGGAGAAAGTGCAAACTTAAGGCAAAAGAATCTGAGCTACATATTGGTGGTGGGGGAAAAAACATGGAAGATACAATGGAGTTGGTTAACCAAGCAATCGTTGTTTGTGAGAGGTTCAAGGAGGACCTGCAAGATCTCTAACATCTGAGTAGATATGTGTAAAGAAGGCCACACTTGTGCAACACCTAGAATATGAAGTTGACGAAGAAGTTGAGGTTCATCATCATCACATCACACCACAAAACATCACATGATACTTGAGTGCTCATGTGCCTACACTTAGAGTGATCCATTTCAGAAAGACAACCACTCATCAATGTCGAAATTTTGGCTTAAACAGTAAGTTGGTAATATGATTTGGGAACACAATGAGTAACCTTTGAGTGGAGTGGAGAGGAGGCAAGAACCTGATCAGCCAAGTGAACCTCGCCTAGCCTCCTTAGTCCCTTGCTCAGGACTTGGGACACGTACTCGTCTGCCTCCCAAGACTGCGACCCCCACTTTTCGTCTCTCATCATTGCGTATATCCTCACCGCTGAATCCCTCCTTTCCGCTCCTACCACCGCCTTTATCAGCTTCGCAAGACCCTTATCGCTCTCATAACCGCCCTCGATTTCATCAATTTCTCCAATAAGACGGTCTATCTCGTCGCGATGTCCGTTCCTGGAGAGGGCGTTGACCACATCGGCGTAGATATCGAGGTCAATGGGAGGATACTCGGCACGGAGGGTGGAGAGAACGTGGACAGCTAGGGTGCAGTGTTCCTGGCGAAGAAGCTCACGGAGGACGGATAGTAGGTCGGCCTTTAATAGACGTCGTAGAGAAGGGAGGCTCATGGAGAGGGAGCCGGTGCGATGTGCTCGCTTTAGGGACTGGATCGATTGGATGGCTTCTGAACTCAAGATTCGACCTTTGAGGAGAGGACCTCGGTTGTCGCGTGGTCCGCATCTGATTGTAGCTAACCTTCTTCTTCTATGAACGACGACGCTACTATGGCTATGGCTAAGGCTATTCGGTGGCCGTAGTGAAAGAGAAAGAGCCATCATCCAATCCTAACCACTACGCTTTCTCACCTCTTATTAATTTGGGCAGAGGAGGCCCATTTTTACTTATAAAAAGGCCCATTTTCTATTAGGTGTCTTTTTCAATCGCTGAATGAGGCCCATATTAGTTAATTTATTAGTGAATGAGGCCCACATCAGTTAAAACAGAATACTGGGGAGTAAATCCAAAGGCTTTAAGAGCATGATTATTGGAAAACCTAAGACCATGTACAACACAGAAACCCTCAAAATTTCTTAACTATTCACTGGGACCCATGAACAGTTAGTTTAAAATAAAACAAAAATAAAATAATTAAAAACGCATCAATCATAGTTACTAGCGTATCCAAAGAGCGCATTAAATAGTTAAGATCCGGATCTTAAATAGGAAATATAAGATCCAGGATCTTAACTATTTAACGGGTCCCAGCTGCTAAGATCTCTTTAAGAAACACCAATGCACATGCTCTAATATTGGGTTCTTAAGCTAAATTAAAATATAAAAAAAATTAAGAGACTTAATAATAATATTAATGGAAAATGGTTATTATTGGTAGAACTCCTAAATGAGTAAATGGTTCTTAAAAAAATGACAACAAAAAAAATTATAATTTTTTTATAAATATAATTTTACTTATCATACTTAAAACAAAGTACCATTGAAGCTATAAAAGTCGAAAGATAAATTGATAGAGATCATAATGACACCTTTCTTTTTCATCAATCAACCTCTGTTGTGTTTTGGTTTAAAGATGATGAAGTATCCGTTTATCGTCCATAAGCTGCCAATGAACACCAACATCCAACCGCTGGAAACCCACTTGTCGTGGCTCATAAACTCACTCTCAGCTTACTGCACTATCCATAAGATTTACAAAGTTATTCGTTGAGTTACATAAGTATACTGAACAGATGAAGGTAAAGCTATAGAAGTGAACCATCAGAGAACAAAGCAACACACTGAATACATCAAAATCATTCATGTTCCCCAAGTTCAACAATCTAAGAACCATTGCTCACTCTCTTACTTCACATCCATAAGATTTTTAGAGAGGATTCGTTGAGTAACACAAGTATACATAACAAAATGAAGACAAAGTTATGGATATGAACTATTAGAGAACAAAGCAACACAAAGCATATTAATCAAAGACATTCATGTTCCCACAAGTTCAACATTCTAATAACCAAATCCATTCTCCACATACATGATTCAACTTCTTTCTTTATCCAAAAAAGCCTACTCTTAATATATAAACTAATAATCATAAAGGGATATTCAAGAATTCACATGACTACACTTAATCTTTCTGTAAAAACTTCATAGAGTAGTGAACATAAAACACTCAAAAGTAGCATGAAACATCAATCAAGAACCATAGTTTTGTTTACCTAGAAGGGTATCTACAAGCTCCTTGACCTGAAACACACACACATGAGAATCAAACAACTTCATCATCAATCACAACAAGAGATCATATGAAAGGGGGATTTTTTAATTACTTGGATTAATAAAAGTAAGAGCAATATTGTTATCGAAATCGCAAGCATTGTCTTTGAGTCCGTTCTTGAGATAATAATCGTCGAATCGGAGTTGATTTGGTCGGAGCGAAGCGAATCACCGTTTGTATCGCCGGAGGAATAGAATCGATGAACGAGAGAGAAGAAAAAAAATGGGCTTTTTTTTCGGAACCGGTTGAGTTGGTCTCTAGGCTTTTTTAGGTTTTTGATTTAATTAAATGGGCTTTTTGTTTAAAACCCACTTTTAAAGCTAATTATGGTCTTAGATGTTTAAACACAAAACAGAACAATTACATCAAATCCAAACAACAAGACAAAGAAATTGAAACAAGGATCTGTCCTAATAAACTAAGATGAGAAAACTAAGAGCAACATCAAAGGGAGCAGTGGGGAGGAGATGGCATGAGAGGAGGAGGAGGAGGAGGAGATGGCACGAGAGGGGAGAGGAGACATGGACGGAGGCATGGAAACAGTACTCATCATATTGTGGTGATGATGATGGTGTATATGCATCACATCCACAATGAGACGCTGTCCGCTATGGCAGTGCTCTTTGGAACCACTTACGAAGTAGAAAAGACCAGGACGATCAAGCTTGTACGTGCTGTTCCCATTGTCAAACCATGTCATGAAATCGCTCGTGTTGCAGTGGTAGTATGCCCATTTGTCTACCTCCATCACCGAGTCCTTCTCGTATACAAACGCTGCATTTTTTTTTACACAAATTTATTATTAATTATTACAATATAATATTCAACAAACAAATCCAACGGCCAAGATCCCAAGTAAAAAAAATAGAAATATATATATATATATATATATATATATATATATATATATATATGTATATGTATACTCACAGAGAGAATCACCAATATGGAAGCGGTTGGTGTTAGCCCATTGGCTGTAAACCTCTGTATCATTATCCATTGGAACTTTCCAACCTAAGTCGTCTCCGACCTTGAAAAGCCTTGAACCTTCCCACTCCATGGAACCCCTTACCATTAAGCACACGAATACAATCATCACAACACTTTTATATCTCATCATCGTCTTCTTCTTCGTTTTCTTTCTTTTATTTATTGACTAGTGATATGGTTCATATATGTTACGAGGCATTATATATATATAATGGGATGTGGCGGTTGAGTTAAGTAGTAGATTTGACTGTTTCTTTTGATTTATTATTAATCATTAATTCTCTATGTACGTGCCAGTCATGGTCCCTTCTCTTCCGCTTACTCTCGTTAATGACGTGGACTAGTCAACTTCTCCTATCTTTCTTTCCCTCCAAACGCTGCGTTTTTACTTTTATTTTCGATCTAGCGTCTCTTGCAAGTAAGTCTACATATGAAATCTTGATGGGCTCTACTAGAAGACCATCCAAAGGATCCATCAAATATATGGGCTCTATAGGCCAACAATATGTTCGGCCCCATTATTAATATTAGATCCATCAGATATATAAATGGGTTCTATAGAAAGACCAACCATTATTAATGTCACGTTCATCAAATATAGATGGGCTCTATAGGAAGACCAATTATATGCTTTGGCCCATTATTAATGTTAGCTCCATCAAATATAGATGGGTTCTATAGAGATACTACCCATAGGCATTAGTAAATGATAGATCCATAATAGAAAGACCATAGGTTTGAACTCTTATTACAGAAAGACCAAACATATATAACTCCAATATTTTAATTAGAGCATCTCCAATGCTTTGGCCCATTATTAATGTTAGATCCCTCAAAGAATCACGTCTTGACCATGATCATTGATAATTTGATATTGGCAAATGTCTAGTAGTATCCATGGAAAGTCGTTGTTCTTTTCGTTGTTCGAATATATTTATAAACACGAACTTTCTTGACCATGATAAGGATAATCTCATTTTATTAGAGTATACATAATACATCACACGTGTGTAGTAGGAACTAAATTAAGCGTTATATATGGTTATTAGACAAATTAAGAGCTACAATTATATATATATATATATATATATATATATAGAGAGAGAGAGAGAGAGAGAGAGAGAGAGAGAGATGTAGTAGTTAATTAAGGTCCCTGGTGATGGCAGGAATACAACTTGAGGTACGGGAAATAGAAGGCTTATTGGGAAGAGAAGAAGTCATGGGTTTATTAGGGCTAATAGACTGACTCCTCGTGCTTCTCCTGAACATGTCTCTCATTGCCTCTGCTTGAAAGAGAGCAGGATACTCCCTCCCAAGCTTGTTAAACCTTACACATGCGCTCATGTGCTCCTTCAAGGCCCCTTCGAGCCCATTCTCTTTCCTTTTCTCTCTTTCCTCTTTCACCGCCTCTGAGCATAAACCGCATATCCATTTCCCCAAGAACTTGTCCCTCACACTCTCTATGTACTCCACCGTGCACTCCTCCCTCATCCCGCAACACTCACACTTTGCCTTCTCCACTTCCTCTATCATCCCAAGCCCTTTCTCTTCTTCTCTCATTTGGCAATTCATCAACGATATGTCTGATAGCGTTCTATGCAGTGACTCTTTTGCTAGCTTTGGTGGAGGTGGCTGCTTCATTACGCTTCCACTACTCAAGCTCTTCCTCCTCCCATTTGTCGCCATCCAAATTATCTTTTTTTTTATTTTATTTTTAGTATTCAATAGATATACATGCATGATGTCTTTAGGGATTTATATTTATAAGCGTTGCATGTGGCCCGGGTTAATATATGCATGTGTGGTTTAGCATTGGCATCTCACTTACGTGCTAATGCAATAGCGACGTCTTTTACTTTTTTTTTTTTTTTTTTTTTACGACATGTTACTAAAGAAATACTAAGCCGCTTCGTCGATGTTGGTAATCCAGCTCGGAAGATACTCGCTCACGTACTCTTGTGAAGTAGAGAGTGCTCGTCCAGCTCGTGCCAACTTGTCCGCTTGTATATTCCTGGCGCGTGGGATAGTCTTGATTTGGAAGTCTGTGAAATAATCGAGTAAGGTCTCGAACTCTTCTAACATAGTGGTGAATGCAGGCCACTCGGTGGGACTTTGCAAAATTACCACTAATGTCGTACTGTCTGTCTCGAATTTCGACAACGAAATGTTTCGTGCCTTTATGACTTCCATCGCCCATAGGAGAGCTTCGAACTCGGCATGTAAGGTAGAAGAGCTCCTTCTGTGACACCTTGCTCCCATCAGGTGACTCGAGCCACGTCTTTTACTTTTTCTTCTTCTTTTGATTTATTTTTCACAACAATATTAATTAATGAAAGTGATAAAGTTATCACCAATTCACGTGCTACAATGCAATTGGCAGCTAGCAAACAACGTAGCTCTTTCCAAGTGATTGTACTTTTATCGTTGCAAATATTAAGTTATGATGAGGAAAAATTGCAAAAAAAACCCAAGATTTAGTGATTTCGACAAAAAAAACCTGACAAATTTTCAACCGTAAAATAAAACCTTAAGTTTATGTACTTCATATTTTAAAACCCGAAGTTTTTAATTATGCAAATTGAACTCCAGTCGATAACGGGGTTTTTTTTTAACGGAGCTAAAATGTCACGTTTAGCTTAAACTCAAACCAGTCAATTGAATAATTAAAACGACTGAGTTTTGCAAATTAGTCACTTACTTTCATCGTCAAACAAAAATCACATAGAAAGACAAAGAGGCAATTAGGGTTTTTGGCAAAGACGTCGAATTCATTGAATTTCAATCGTTTCAAAATAGCACATTTTTCTTCTTCTTTCACGTTTTTTTTGCCGTTCTGGTTTGTTAAAAACGAAGAAAGTGATTTGTTTGAATTTAAGTTAAAACGTGTCGTTTTAGCTCCGTTAAAAGTTAACCTTGTTATCGGCTGGGGTTCGATTTGCATAATTGAAAACTTCAGGTTTTAAAATATGAAATATATAAACTTCAGGTTTTATTTTACGGTCAAAAATTTGTCAGGTTTTTTTTGTCGAAATCACCAAACTTTAGGGTTTTTTTTGCAATTTTTCCTACATGATGATAAATGTAAAGAATCATATCAATATATGGTTTATTTTATGTGTTTATCAATGATCTTAGAGCATCATTATTGGTTAAAGCTTAGTAAGGTTCTTAGTTAATTTTGTATATTTAATTGTAATTAATTTTTAGTTTAAGAAACTTTAGTTCCTTAGTTTTTTTGGTGACGATTATTGGTGTTGTTTAGTTAGGAGTGCTTAAAAATAAAATTTAATATTAAAAAATTAAAAATTAAAAACATATTTAAAAACTTATTCATTATTAGAAAATAAAAATAAACAATACAAATAAACATTTAAAATAGAAAACTGATAATTTGAAACGGAAACAAACGAAGAACAAAAAAAAAACCCATATATTTTTCTCCCTTGCCGACACGTGTCCGGTGCTAAAGAGAAAGAAAATTCCTTATATAAGCATCAATACTTAGGTTAATTCAATTAAGTGTATTTATTTTTAATCCTAAACACTCTTTATTTTTCACTAAGAAGCATCAATAATCATGCTTTTAATATCTCGATTTCGCATTTCATGTTTTTAATGAACTGTAAACTTGGCGTGTCATGTCTCTACGTATAATATGTATGCAATGCACGCATATGTGATCTAAAAGGAAAGAAAGAGACTACTAAATAATTAAAAGCAAGAGTTGGAGAATTGTGTGGAGGTAAATAAAAGGAGCTATATACGGATGATCCCGAAAACAATGATAGGTCACGTCACGTGTGTGTAGGTTTTGTCTAACCACAGAAAAAGAGAGTTAAACAACATGACTCGAAGGAGACCACTCATTCGGAAGCTATAATCAATTATACTTTCAACTTTCAAGAAAACGCACTTTCACGATAACTTGTAAAGTAAGGTGCGATGATCACGGACAACAACACGAGATACGAAATTGTTTCATGCCGTTTAGTTTTTTTTCTTCTCCTATTGTTTTAATTTTAGGAAAAATTATACGAACATCTAAACGAGGCCACGCATGTACGTATATGTTGGTTGTTAATTTTTTTTTTTTTAAACCAGGAGGTTCTGCGCCGAAACTCATAATCCCCTAGGCCCGCGACCAACTTTTGATAATACCAATTAATGACGTAAATCTTCCAACGCGGTTCGAACTCAGGAGCACAACATCACCAACGACTGCGCTTAACCGACTGAGCCAACCCGTCGTTGGTTGTTGGTTGTTAATTTTGATAAAATGATATCGTGTTTTAATAATTTTGTCGTAAATGTGTCAACAATGTAAATAGTTGAGTAGTTATGAAGTAATTAAGACCAACATTATCGGGCCCTTAAGGAGAGTCATTACCCTGTGGGCCCACATATTTATTAAGAACTGGTTTCAAAACTCTCCCTTTAAGCACCGATACTTCAATTTTTTGCGGGCCCACTGACACGTGGCGGTCCGCGATTGGTGGAATTTTATTTTTTTAATTTTTTTTTTTTTTCAAACAAAAAAAAAAATTTAAAAAAATTGGTAAGAATTTTTTTTGGGCACTTACCGATAATTATGCTCTAACAAGCATTACATTACGAATTTAGCATAATAATATGGAGGAGGCATTATATATGATGAGAACTGTCTTAGTTGTCGGGCCGCTAAAAACGGGCCTTATGATACTTTGTGGTCCAACATCCACCTGAGATGGGCATTGCGTGTGACACACAAGAGTCCAAGTATGTACTGGTTAGATGAGACTTTTTTCTCTCACAATTAAATTTAAATAAAATTAAATGTTCCAAACCAACTACTACATGTACGCAATTGATTTGGTTTGGTAGTTGAATTGAGAAAAGAGAGGTCACAGTCAATAAAAACTGATTATTAAATTTGTGGGGGGGTAAAATAGCAAATAGTGCACAATATAGGGACCGGTGGTAAGTGGGAATAAGTGAAAAAGAAGGGAGTGGAGACGCAAATTTTTAAAAAGGGAGTGGACACGTCAACAATTTCCATGGAGGTTCTTCTGTGACAATTGCGGAGTTTTCAGATTTAGGGCGGAGATAAAGAGAGAGAGAGAGAGATAGTCTCTGTTGTATAGTATAGGAAGAAGCAGATCCAGATCGATCACGGCAACGCTGAAGAAGACTCTCTCAATCTCGTCCCTTCGTCTTCGTCTTCTTCTTCTTCAGAGTAGTAACAAATCATCATCCCAAGGCGCTATGATCTCTCTCAGCTACTACTCCTCCTCCTCATTTCTGGTATATTATTTAATTTGTCTTGTTTCTTTCTCCATCTATTCTTATTTTTTAATTGAATTTGCAGAACAAGACGGGTGTTCCTGCTGGATCATTTTCCACCCACCTGCCCAGAACTAGAACCTCTCCTCCTTCTTTCTTCAGAGTCTTTTCTTCTCTGGGATCTAACAAGGATCCCAACGGAAGCGTTTTGATCGAGACCACTTCCACTTCCCTCCTCGAGACTTCCGCCGTAGACTCTGTTCCCAAATCTACCGTATCTGGCGGAGTCCAGGATGTCTACGGTGAGGACGCTGCCACCGAGGACATGCCCATTACTCCTTGGTCTCTTTCTGTTGCCAGGTAACCTCACTTTCTATCTATCTATCTATCTATCTATTATTATATCATCATCATCCATTCATTGTGAATGTTTTAATGTAACACACAGTGGGTATACGTTGTTGCGCGATCCACATCACAACAAAGGCCTTGCGTTTAATCACAGGGAGCGTGACGCTCATTATCTACGCGGCCTCCTCCCCCCCACTGTTATCTCCCAAGATCTTCAGGTGTTATCTCTCCCTTTCCTTCCCTTCATTTCTTCTTTACTTGTTATTTCTTCTTTACTAAACCGACTCACTTGTAAACAGGTTAAAAAAATGATGCATACTCTTCGTCAGTATCAAGTTCCCCTCCAGAGGTATATGGCTATGATGGATCTCCAGGTACTTTCTAATTTCCGAACTAACACCAACTGTATTTGTTTCCCAATTTCTTTCATATTACTTACTTTTTTTTTTTTTATCTCAGGAGACCAACGAAAGGCTTTTTTACAAGCTTCTCATTGATCATGTCGAAGAGTTGCTACCTGTTGTCTACACTCCTACCGTTGGGGAAGCCTGCCAGAAGTATGGTAGCATTTTCCTGCGTCCACAGGGCCTTTTTATCAGCTTGAGAGAAAAGTGAGTCTTTCTATACCGACCTCTTTCCCTATTCTTTTGCTCATCTTTCTAATCGAGAATACATCCCCCCCCCCATAGAGGCAAGATTCTTGAGGTGCTGAGGAACTGGCCTGAGAAGAACATACAGGTCATTGTTGTCACTGACGGGGAGCGCATCTTAGGTTTAGGGGATCTTGGGTGTCAGGCAAGTTGTTTGATTCTTTTCTGCTTTCCTTTATGAGAGTGGAATGCCTGTTTATCCTCTTACTAATATGTACATTCCATGCTATCATTAATATCGCCAGGGAATGGGAATACCAGTTGGGAAACTCTCTCTGTATACAGCCCTTGGAGGTGTCCGCCCATCTGCTGTAAGTATAGATGTTGGCCCATCAGCTTTATCACTCAACCACATTACCTGATCTATATTTGTTGCCAGTGTTTGCCTGTAACAATTGATGTTGGGACAAACAATGAAAAGCTATTGAATGATGAGTTCTACATAGGGCTCCGCCAAAGGAGAGCTACAGGAGAGGTAACTAGCACTTTTGCACTTTTCAGAAGATAGTACTGCTAAAACTGAACCCTTAATCCACTTATTTCTAAAGGAATACTCCGAACTTATGGATGAGTTCATGACAGCAGTCAAGCAGAACTATGGGGAGAAAGTAGTTATTCAGGTTAGTTTAACACATGGATAAGTTTACACTGCCAACGTAAATTTACTCTTTAGATCTTCAAGTTCTGTCTGTATATCTGGTAGCTATACATTTTTTTTTGGATAAATTGCAGTTTGAAGACTTTGCCAACCATAATGCTTTTGATCTGCTTGCTAAGTATGGTACAACGCATCTTGTTTTCAATGACGATATTCAGGTTAAGATTATAATTTGGGATACACAATGTAATTTTAGCTTTGATTACAGATTTACCAAGTCCTGAAACTGTGATTTCATTAATAGGGCACTGCATCAGTTGTGCTTGCGGGACTTATTGCTGCTCTTAGATTTGTTGGTGGATCTTTGTCAGACCACAAATTCCTCTTCCTCGGCGCTGGAGAGGTACGGGTTGAGGATTTTCGTTCACTTAAATCAAAATGTTTATTTATTTCGTGGATGAGGATGAGATATCTGCATGCTTGTTACATGGTGTTGATTGTCCATTTCTTTGTGATGCAGGCTGGCACTGGAATAGCTGAATTAATTGCTCTTGAGATATCAAAGAAGGTAAGCTGTTTGCATTTGTGCTATTAAACTAATTGTTTTCTTATAGAAAACATATGTTGATAACTGTAGTCCCAAGTTCCATTGGACGAGGCTCGGAAGAATATTTGGCTTGTGGATTCAAAGGTAATTTTCTTGAGATGTGGATTTGTCTTTTGTTTGCACATATTTAAATCTTAAGGCCACATTTTAATATGTGTAGGGATTGATTGTCAGTTCACGGAAAGAATCTATTCAACATTTCAAAAAGCCCTGGGCTCATGACCATGAACCAATCAAAAAACTTGTTGATGCTGTCAAGGTGTGTTGGTTGTTGTTCTGCAGCAGAATACACCACTCAGGAAGAGACATTGTTTTTGTTTACTTTCAACATTGACATTGATCCACTTTTTCATTCAGGCAATCAAGCCGACAGTTTTAATCGGAACATCAGGCGTAGGTCAAACGTTCACTCAAGATGTGGTGAAAACCATGGCAGAGCTGAACGAGGTAGGTCTGCATGTAAAAGAAAGATGTTTTTGCATATGCGTTTTGCCTAGGAGGACATCATTCTGACCACACTTAAAAAATTTGTTGATTACAGAAACCCATCATTCTTGCTCTTTCAAACCCAACTTCTCAGTCAGAATGTACAGCAGAAGAGGCTTATACGTGGAGTCAGGTAAACAGTTTTTAATATTGGTTATCTATCATGATCAGAGAGAAGTGTGGACGGTTGGCTCTGTGTAACAAATACAAATTTAACCTTTTAAACTCACAGGGGCGGGCGATCTTTGCAAGCGGAAGCCCATTTGCGCCAGTAGAGTATGAGGGGAAGACTTTTGTGCCTGGACAGGTTGTGTCAAAATCTAACAGAAAATGGGATATGAAAACTTATTGGAAGAGAGCTGGTTCTGATTGATGTTTGAATGAACAGGCAAATAATGCATACATATTCCCTGGGTTTGGACTGGGGCTAATAATGTCAGGGACAATTCGCGTTCATGATGACATGCTTCTGGCCGCATCAGAAGCTTTGGCTGAGCAATTGATGGAGGAGCACTATGAGAAGGGGATGATATTCCCTCCCTTCAGGAATATAAGAAAAATATCAGCTCGTATTGCAGCAAAGGTTGCTGCCAAAGCCTATGAACTGGGTAAGTACCCTCTTAGACTTTAATATGAACTGAGATAATAATGTGTTGTAAAGGTGTGAATTATACAACAATTACATTTTATAGGATTGGCCACGAGGTTGCCTCAGCCCAAGGAGCTGGAGCAGTGTGCTGAGAGCAGCATGTACAGCCCTTCTTACCGTAGCTATCGCTGAGGATTAGCTTACTCTCATTTCTCGTATGACTCTCGTCACCCTTTCTGTCTCATTCGCTATCCATGCGTGGGTGGGATTATTTTATTGCCAGCAGCATCTTTAAAAAAATCTATGTGTGTTGTTGTAACCACTGTTTGTTCTTTAATAACCTATGAAAATGGGTTCATTAGGCTCTCTCGCTCGTAGCCGTACGTGTATGTTTAGTGTCTTTGTTGAAACATCGCTTTTTATGATAAAACATAATATACTGATTGCTGGGCTCTGTTTTATTTTATTTATATTTTGTTAATATCAAATGGGCTTTCCTAAGAAGTTAATATCAAATGGGCTTTCCTAAGAAGTTAATATCAAATGGGCTTTCCTAAGAAGTTAGCCGTATGAGGACCCCTCCTCTCCTCCTAAAAAGAAAAGGAAAAGCAGACTGAGATATTATAATATAGGAGGAATTGTAGATCTAAAGCCTAATCGTAATCGTTGTTCATATAGAGAATGTCGTCGTACCGGCCGCCACATCCTTCTCTACCACCGCCTCCTCCACCACCACCGTCTCAAAATCCTTCACCCCCGCCTGTTCCGCCGCCGCCACCACCACCTTACTCTTATCTCCCGCCGCCTCCCCCTCCGCATTCATACTATTCTCAAGCTCCTCCACCACCACCACCACCACCACCACCATCAGCTCCTCCTCCAATAGTACCAGATCCGCCTCGAAACGAAGCACCTAATGAACACCGTAAAGAGCCCCCTAAGACGATTGCAAGGCGGGAGCGTGGTCAAGGAGCTCCATCCAAGCACCACAGGCCTCCTCCTGTTAAGAATCCAGAGACCGAAGAAGAGAGGAGGCTAAGGAAGAAGAGGGAGCTCGAGAAGCACAGACATCAGATGAAAAGTTCTCACAAGCCCCACACCTCTGAGGAGAGGAAACCTACGCCTCTAATGGAGAATAGGTTAAAGAAACCAACCACCTTCATCTGCAAGTTCAAGTCAGTTGGATTCTTTCCTTTTCTTGCTTGCTTTGCTTTTACATATATATATATATATATATATATATGTATTATAGCTCAAGCTTCCTTCCCTTGTCTTTGTTCAAGGTTCCGAAATGAGCTTCCTGACCCAACTGCACAGCTTAAGCTAATGACCATCAAGCGTGATAAAGATCTGTATGTGTTTCCCTTTCATCTTTCTACCATCTCATTCTCCTTATCTCTTGATTATGCCTTTTGTTTTCTCTACTAGATATACAAAGTATACCATCACCTCCCTGGAGAGATTATGGAAACCAAAAATCTTTGTGGAGCCTGATCTTGGAATACCCTTGGATCTTCTTGACCTAAGCGTATACAAGTATTATGATCTCTATTCTATATACTTATCTTTGTTTGTCTATTGGGATGTTTTCTTATTGTTGTCGCTCTTTACAGTCCTCCCAAAGTCAAGGCACCTCTCGCCCCTGAAGATGAACAACTGTTGCGTGATGATGATACTGTTACCCCTATTAAGAAAGATGGCATCAAGAGAAAAGAAAGACCTACTGATAAAGGTGTTTCCTGGCTCGTCAAAACTCAATATATTTCTTCTATTAATAATGAATCGGCAAAACAGGTATCAATCTATCTGTTGTTGGATACTTATTTTTGTGAATGCGTAGCTTGTAAATATGTTATTGAATCTTCTTTCTTCTTTGTGTGAAGTCTCTAACTGAAAAACAAGCAAAGGAACTCAGAGAATTGAAAGGAGGCAACATCATCTTGCAAAATCTTAACAATAGGTGTGGTGTTTCTCAAATTCTTGTGTGTTTTGAAGAGTGTGATCAACAAAAACGGACTAATGCTTTCTAATGTTTCTTTGGTCTCTAGAGAGAGACAAATCAAGGATATCGAAGCATCTTTCGAGGCTTGCAAATCTCGACCAGTTCATGCAACCAGTAAAAACTTGCAGCCAGTTGAAGTTTTACAACTATTGCCATATTTTGATAGGTTGGGTGCTCCTTATTTTCCCTTTTAGAAAATTCTTAAATCTGATATCTCAAATCAGGCATATTTATCATAGGTTAGCCTTTTCCCTTTTTGACATGCGATCAGTTTATGTCCGTATATTTACAAATCATTGCTGCATTTGTAATTAGTTAGCCAGATTCATGCCTCTATGTTGAAATTCTGGATAGTCATATGTGTTGTTAAACACAGCATGTACAGTTTTCCATTTGCTTTGTAATCAATTGGATGGGAAACCCAGCCTTGTTGAGGTCTAACTACATATTTCTTAAGAGAGATGCTGGTCTTAATTTTTTTTACTTTTCTTCTTCTCCGTGTCCTCCTCAAATGTTCCTTTGGTACAGTTTAGTGCATTGCTTTTTGGATGTAAAATCTTGTAATAGTTTTCATGAACTCTTGCTAATCACCTATTACACTCCCTTTAATTTTTGATACAGGTACGATGAGCAGTTTGTGGTAGCTAATTTTGATAGTGCTCCTACAGCTGATTCCGAATTCTTTGGCAAGTTGAAGTCTTCAACTCGTGATGAATATGAGTCACGGGTGAGTTCGTGCTGTCAATATCTGTGATTATAGTTCAGTTAAAGCTGTTCTCTAACTTTGTGGAGACCAATATCACTTTTGTTGCTTACACAAGTGTACTTGAATAAGGATGAGATATATAAGTCATGGGGATGAATCAAATACCCTCGACATAGTTTGTATATAGGAAACACATAAATTGACCTTGTTTGCGTACCAATGGTGACCTTGTTCTCCTTCACAGGCCATTTTGAAAAGCTATGTGGTTGCTGGAGCAGACAGCGCCAATCCAGAAAAATTTCTGGCGTACATGGTTCCTTCCCTGGATGAGGTAGACATGCTTCTCCCCGAATAGATCTCTGATTCTCTGTCAAAAAGTCTTGATAAGTCAAGAAAATATAATTTGATAGATGTGTTATGTTGATTCATGTTGCTTCTCCAGTTGTCTAAGGATATGCAAGATGAAAATGAAGATATCGCTTACTCCTGGGTTCGCGAATACCACTGGAATGTACGTACCTTCGTGGATGTGATTTGAGTAAAGCTTTGTCTGTTTTGTCTGCAGATCAAATATTAAATAATGTTACGTGATGTTATAACAGGTACCTGGCGGCAATGATTCAAACGATGCTGGCACATACCTGGTATCGTTTGGCGATGGGACTGCTAAGTATCTGGTATTTCCTAAAATATACCTGCACCAGTTTTTGTTACATATTTGCTCACTCTGTAATACATTGGGATGACCTTTGAGAGCATATGGCAGCCCCTACCCACAAAGCTAAACTTGAGGAAGAGAAGGGCGAGAGAAGGAAGAACTTCTGATGAGATTGAACACTTTCCAGTACCTTCAAGGGTGACGATAAGGCGAAGATCAATTGTATCATCGGTAGAACATAAAGACTCAGGGGTATAGTAAAATCCAAACACGTAGCCTTGAGCAGAGTTACACTATCATTATGTGGAAATACTTTTTCTTGCTAATTTATTTATATTTTGGATGTAGGTTTATTCAAATTCTAGGGTTGGTGCTTCAAGCTCCAAAATGAGAAGGTTAGAGGACGAAGAAGGCCTTGGTAGATCGTGGAAGAACGAGCCGGAACAAGATGCCAATCAATACAGTGATGGCAATGAGGATGCCTATTCTGAGTGAATGTGGGCCTTGTTTATGTGCTTTCAAACGGTCCTGCTTTCGAAATCTCCCGTCCAAGTGGATCTTTCCTCGATCACTTGTTATGGTCTAAGAAGTCTATGGTTAGGAAAAGGGGCTGCCCCACTATTATTATGACCTTAAGGGAACTTTTTGTTTTTGCTGTTAATATTGATTTATTTTTGGGAGAATCACAAAACTACATCATCTGAATTACATTTTACAAAATTACGCCATTTCCAAAATACTTTACAAAATTACATCTAAACACTCAAAATTAAATCCAAATAAAACCCTACTCACATAATCTTACCCCTTAATATTATACCTTAAACACTAATTAGCGAACCCAAATGAAAAGATTTTAATTTTGGTAATTTTTAAAAGGGTAAATCATGCTTTTAAAATTTTGAAAAGGTGTAAATATGTGAAAAAATTAAATTAGGTGTAGTTTTGTGAAAGAAAAGTTGAAAGGGCGTAGTTTAGTGAATTTCTCTTTATTTTTTTCACTTTAGTTTTAAAAAATTTAAGTATAATCCGTGTATTATTGCCGACACAAATCACATATTTTTACGAGATAATAAGAGATTATGAGATTAGGATAGTGTTGATAATGAATTTTTTTTCTTTAGTTTGAAATTTTTAGTAAATTTTTGTAGAGATCCGATGCAGACCAATTTTTTTTGGTAAATTTTATTTAGAATAAGTTTGGGAGAATCACAAAACTGCACCATTTGAATTACATTTCACAAAACTATACCATTTTCAAAATACTTCACAAAACTACACCTAAACAATCAAAATTAAATCCAAATAAACCTTACCCACACAATCCTATCCCTTAATACTATACCCTAAACACTAATTAGCGAACCCAAATGAAAAGATTTTAATTTTGGTAATTTTTAAAAGAGTAAATCAAGCTTTTAAAATTTTGAAAGGGTGTAAATATGTGAGAAAATTAAATTATGTGTAGTTTTGTGAAGGAGAGGTTGAAATGATGTAGTTTTGTGAATTCCTCAATAAGTTTGAAATTGTTTTTATTCGGTGGGTTATAACACATTTATTTTACCAAAAATTTCTATGAACGCGCTTCAGGATCCGATTGTAGAGATCTTGCATTACAAGTTATATCAATAATTTTATTTAGAATCGGTTGGAAATTATTTTTATTCGGTGGGCAGTGTTCAAAAAAGTGTTAGGCCGTAGTCGGGCGGTGACCCTCCGCCTAGCGCCTAGAACGCGTAGTCGGAGCCTAGGCGTTTTTAAGCGGTCTAGGCGATTTTTTAAAAACGTTATATATTTCTATACATATTATATGATATGACAAAATTATATTATAAAAAAATTTCAAATTTCAAAAGATAAATCTATACTTAACATAAGTAAAAAGATCTATTAATAATTTTATACATACTTTTAATATATTTTTAAAAAATTCAAAAAAATATAAATATTTTTATTTCCGCCTAACCCGCCTAAATCCGACTAGTCAACGCCTACACCCGACTAGTCAACGCCTAGTCCGCTTATTAGCCGAATAGTCCGCCAAATTTTCCAACCGCTTAATAGCACCGCTTTTCCAAAATTCCAAGCGGTGAATGGGCCGCCTAGGCCGCTTTCTTGAACACTAGTTATAACACATTTATTTTACCAAAAATTTATATGAACGCGTTTCAGGATCCGATTGTAGATATCCTGCATGGTGGGTCATGCATTGTAGAGATTCGATGCAACGAGCTGTAATACTCTTAAAGGGATTATCTCATCCTATGAACGCGATTCAGGACAAATAATAAATAGACAAAAGTCCTCCATCACCTTCGCATCAAAAACGTCAACTAGAGGTTTGGCAAATAGACTACTCTGTACCAACCAGGAAGGAGGTACGGGGGTACGGGTAAGTATCTCGGTCTACCAGAGCTATTTGGGAGAAAGAAACGAGTTGTGTTTATAGCTCGGATGGATAGAATAAGACAAAAAGCACATAGTTGGTCATCGCGTTTCCTTTCGTCGGCAGGGAAACAAGTGATGCTAAAGGCTGTTTTATCTGCAATCCCGAGTCGGGTGTCAATCGAGCTAACCCGACCCGGCCCGACCCGAACCCGCAAAACCCGTATATATTTGAGTCCGACCCGAATATTTTTCGGGCTTATATTTCAAAGCCCGACCCGACCCGCTTCGGGCTTTAGGGCTTTTCGGGCTTTTTCGGGCTTTTCATATATTTTAAAAATTTCGTCCGAAAAATATTATTATAATTTAATTATATTTTAAACAATAAAAATTAATTGTTTACGAATTAACATTGTGATAAATATGAATAAAAAATATTACCAAACTACTTTAAAAATAAAAACTGAAAATAAAATCGATCATATGTTTTTGTTATCATATGATTAATAAAAAAAAACAAAGAAAAAGTTTGAAAGAGAAACACTTGATATCAAGATAGTAACAAAAAAATTAAAAATCAAAACACTTTAAATCTAGGTAGTAAGACTGGTGGAGCGCAAACTCTGATATTCTTCGACGTCATCTAGATCTTCATCACCATTAAGAGCTACAAACAAAAATAAATATCAAATTTTTTCCTAAATAAATCATATAAAATTAAAAATTCGGTAGATAATAATTTAAAACGTATTAATATATATGAATGATATTGTAACATGGATCACTAAATGTAAAATCATTAACCAAGTGCGAGTCCAAATCAATGCTTTAACATGTCTATGCAAAAGACGACTTCTATGCAAGATTATGTTTACAAATTATATAAAGTATATAAAAATATTATCTTATTTATTTTCGGGCTTTTCGGGTTAGCCCGAAACCCGATCGGGCTAAGCCTGAAAAGCCCGATTTTTTTCGGGCTTAAATATGAAAGCCCGAACCCGATATTTTACAGGGATTCCCGACTTACCTGATGTCATGCTTTAAACTGCCCCTGTTTCTATGTAAGAAAATCCAATCCTTACTCACAAGGTTCTGGTGGGATGACAAGCCGGATAAAAGAAAATTACTACCAAAATTTGTCAAACATTAGAAAATAAAATAAATTAACAGAAACACTCTTTTAGTCCATAATTAATAATATCTAGTTAAAATTTGAGATTTTTGTGGATTATAGCTTAGCATACTTGATTTTAGCAAACTTTAGAAAACAAAAGAAATTAATAAAAACATTCTTTTAGTTTAGCAGACTTGATTTTAACATACTTGATTTTTGCAAACTGAATTTTGGCAGACTTGATTTTGGCAGACTAGATTTTGGCAAACTGATTTTGGCAGACTTGATTTTGGCAGACTTGATTTTAGCAGCCTTGATTTTTGCAGACTTGATTTTGACAGACTTGATTTTGGCAGACTGGAATTTCGCACACTTGATTTTGGGGAAAAATGTCAATTAAATCATGAACTTTCAAAATTCACCGAAATAAAGCATGAACTTTCACGTGAACCATTTAAATCATGTATTTTTCGTTAACTGACGTTTTAAATCATGAATTTTTTTTTACCGGAACAAAAAGAGCACAACGTAAACAAAAATATTCCAAAGTTAAGTCTATTAACGCAATAGTTTGACATTGTTTGAGATTTATTTGAAGAATCGAACACTTCAATTGGTTAGAATTGAGCATACTGTCAAATTTTCCGTTAACGGACTCAATTTTGTGCTCTTTTTATCTCAGTAAAAAAAATTCATGATTTTAAACGTCAGTCAACGAAAAATATATTATTTAAATGGTTCACGTGAAAGTTCATGTTTTTTTTCGGTGAATTTTGAAAGTTCATGATTTAATTGACATTTCCCCCCTTGATTTTGGCAGACTTGATTTTGGAAGACTGATTTTGGCAGACTTGATTTTGGCAGACTCTATTTTAGCAGACTTGATTTTTAGCAGACTTGATTTTAGCAGACTTGATTTTTGCAGACTTGATTTTGGCAGACTTGATTTTTGCAGACTTGATTTTGCAGACTTGATTTTGGCAAACTTGATTTTGCCAGACTTGATTTTGGAAAACATGATTTTAGCGGACTCGATTTTGGCAGACTTGATTTTGGCAGACTTGATTTTGGCAAACTGATTTTCGCAGACTTGATTTTGGCATATTTGATTTTGACAGACTTGATTTTCGCATACTTGATTTTGGCAGACTTGATTTTGGCAAACTTGATTTTGGCATACTTGATTTTAAGAGACTTGATTTTGGCAGACTTGATTTTGGCACAATTGATTTTGGCAGACTTGATATTGGCACACTTGATTTTGGCAGACTTGATTTTGGCAGATTTGATATTGGCAGACTTGATTTTGGCAGACTTGATTTTGGCAGACTTGATTTTGGCAAGTTTGATTTTGGCAGATTTGATTTTCGCAGACTTGATTTTGACAGACTTGATTTTAGCAGACTTTATTTTGGCAGACTTGATTTTCGCAAACTTGATTTTGGCTGACTGATTTTCATAGACTTGATTTTGGCAGACTTGATTTTGGAAAAGTTGATTTTGGCAGACTTGATTTTGGAAGAGTTGATTTTCGCATACTTGATTTTGGCAAACTTGATTTTGACAGACGTGGTTTTGGCAGATTGATTTTCATAGACTTGATTTTGGCAGACTTGATTTTGGTAGAGTTGATTTTCGCATACTTGATTTGGGCAGACTTGATTTTGGCAGACTTGATTTTGGTAGACTTGGTTTTGGCAAACTTGATTTTGGCAGACTTGATTTTCGCATACTTGATTTTGGCAGACTTGGTTTTCGCATATTTGATTTTTGCATACTTGATTTTGGCAGACTGATTTTTGCAGATTTGATTTTGGCAGACTTGATTTTAGCAGACTTGATTTTGGCAGACTTGATTTTGTCAGATTTGATTTTGGCATACTTGATTTTGGCAAATTGATTTTCGTAGACTTGATTTTGGCAGACTTGATTTTGGCGGACTTGATTTTGGCAGACTTGGTTTTGGCAGACTTGATTTTGGCAGACTTGATTTTGGCAGACTTGATTTTTGCAGACTTGATTTTTGCAGACTTGATTTTCGCATACTTAATTTAGGCAGACTTGATTTTCACAGACTTGATTTTAGCAGACTTGATTTTGGCAGACTTGATTTTGACAAACTGATTTTGGGATACTTGATTTTGGCAGACTTGATTTTGGCAGACTTGAATTTGACAGACTTGATTTTGGCAAACTTGATTTTGGCAGACTTTATTCTGCAGACTTGATTTTGACAAACTGATTTTCTCAGACTTGATTTTGGCATACTTGATTTTGGCAGACTTGATTTTGGCAGACTTGATTTTCGCAGACCTGGTTTTGGCAAACCTGATTTTCGCAGACTTGATTTTTGCAAACTTGATTTTCGCAGACTTAATTTTGGCAGACCTGATGTTTGCATACTTGATTTTGGAAGACTGATTTTCGCAGACTTGATTTTGGCAGACTCTATTTTAGCAGACTTGATTTTAGCAGACTTGATTTTGGCATACTTGATTTTTGCAGACTTGATTTTGGAAGACTTGAATTTGACAGACTTGATTTTGGCAAACTTGATTTTGGCAGACTTTATTCTGCAGACTTGATTTTGACAAACTGATTTTCTCAGACTTGATTTTGGCAGACCTGATTTTGGCATACTTGATTTTGGCAGACTTGATTTTGGCAGACTTGATTTTCGCAGACCTGGTTTTGGCAGACCTGATTTTCGCAGACTTGATTTTTGCAAACTTGATTTTCGCAGACCTAATTTTGGCAGACCTGAAGTTTGCATACTTGATTTTGGAAGACTGATTTTCGCAGACTTGATTTTGGCAGACTCTATTTTAGCAGACTTGATTTTAGCAGACTTGATTTTGGCAGACTTGATTTTTGCAGACTTGATTTTTGCAGACTTGATTTTTGCAGATTTGATTTTGGCAGACTTGATTTTTGCAGACTTGATTTTGCATACTTGATTTTGGCAAACTTGATTTTGGAAAACTTGATTTTAACAGACTTGATTTTGGCAGTCTTGATATTAGAAATTATGGACTAAAAGAGTGTTGCTATTTATTGCATTTATTTTCTAAAATTTGACAAAATTTTTTAAAATCAATGTGTTATAACCCACAAAATCTCAAATTTTTACAAGATATTTGAAATTATGGACTAAAAGAGTGTTTCTATTAACTTCTTTTATTTTCTAAAGTTTGATAAAATTTTGTAAAATCCGTGTGCTATAACTAACAAAAATCTCAATTTTTTACAAGATATTAGAATTTATGGACTAAAAGATTGTTGTCATTGATTTCATTTATTTTCAAAATTTTGACAAAATTTTGTAAAAACATGGTGCTATAACCCACAAAATCTCATACTTTTACATGATATTAGAAATTATCGATTTAGAGGAGGGTAGCTATTTATTGCATTTATTTTTTAAAATTTAACAAAATAGTGTAAAATCCGTATGTTATAACCCACAAAAATCTCAATTTTTTACAAGATATTAGAAATTATGGAATAAAAGAGTTTTGCTATTGATTTTATTTATTTTCAAAAATTTGCCAAAATTTTGTAAAAGCAGTGTGCTATAACCCACAAAAATCTCAAATTTTTATAAGATATTTAAAATTATAGACCAAAAGAGTGTTTATATTAATTTCTTTTATTTTCTAAAGTTTGACAAAAAAAATTAAAATCCGTGTGCTATAACCCACAAAAATTTCAATTTTTTTACAAGATATTAGAAATTATGGACTAAAAGATTGTTGTCATTGATTTCATTTATTTTCAAAAATTTGTAAAATTTTTGTAAAAACAGTGTGTTATAACCCACAAAATCTCATATTTTTACATGATATTAGAAATTATAGATTCGACGAGGGTTGCTATTTATTGCATTTATTTTCTAAAATTTGACAAAATTTTGTAAAATCAAAGTGCTATAACCCACAAAAATCTCAACTTTTTACAAGATATTTGAAATTATGGACTAAAAGAGTGTTTGTAATTATCTTCTTTTATTTTGTAAAGTTTGACAAAATTTTGTAAAATCCGTGTGCTATAAACCTCAAAAATCTCAATTTTTACAAGATATAAGAAATTATGGACTAAAAGATTGTTGTCATTGATTTCATTTATTTTCAAAAATTTGTAAAAACAGTGTGATATAACCCACAAAATTTTCATATTTTTACATGATATTGGAAATTATAGATTCGAGGAGGGTTGCTATTTATTGCATTTATTTTCTAAAATTTGACAAAATTTGGTAAAATCAAAGTGCTATAACCCACAAAATCTCAATATTTTACAAGATATTTGAAATATTGGACTAAAGAGTGTTTCTAATTAACTTCTTTTATTTTCTAAAGTTTGACAAAATTTTGTAAAATCCGTGTGCTATAAACCTCAAAAATCTCAATTTTTACAAGATATAAGAAATTATGGACTAAAAGATTGTTGTCATTGATTTCATTTATTTTCAAAAATTTGTATGATTTCATTTATTTTCAAAAATTTGTAAAATTTTTGTAAAAACACTGTGTTATAACCCACAAAATTCTCATATTTTTACATGATATTAGAAATTATAGATACGAGGAGGGTTGCTATTTATTACATTTATTTTCTAAAATTTGACAAAATTTTGTAAAATCAATGTGCTATAACCCACAAAAATCTCAATTTTTTACAAGATATTTGAAATTATGGACTAAAAGAGTGTTTCTATTAACTACTTTTATATTCTAAAGTTTGACAAAATTTTGTAAAATCCGTGTTCTATAAACCTCAAAAATCTCAATTTTTACAAGATATAAGAAATTATGGACTAAAAGATTCTTGTCATTGATTTCATTTCTTTTCAAAAATTTATAAATTTTTTGTAAAAACAGTGTGCTAACCCACAAAATTCTCATATTTTTACATGATATTAGAAATTATAGATTCGAGGAGGGTTGCTATTTATTGGATTTATTTTCTAAAATTTGAAAAAATATTGTAAAATCCGTGTGCTATAACCCAAAAAAATCTCAATTTTTTACAAGATATTAGAAATTATGGACTAAAAGAGTTTTGCTATTGATTTAATTTTATTTAAAAAATTTGACAAAATTTTGTAAAAGCAGTGTGCTATAACCCACAAAATCTCATATTTTTACATGATTTAAGAAATTATAAATTAGAGGAGGTTGCTATATATTGCATTTATTTTTTAAAATTTAACAAAATAGTGTAAAATCCGTGTGTTATAACCCACAAAAATCTCAAATTCTTACAAGATATTTGAAATTATGGACTAAAAGAGTGTTTATATTAATTTCTTTTATTTTCTAAAGTTTGACAAAAAAAATTAAAATTCATGTGTTATAACCCACAAAAATCTCAATTTTTTACAAGATATTAGAAATTACGGACTAAAAGATTGTTGTCATTGATTTCATTTATTTTCAAAAATTTGACAAAAATTGGTAAAAACAGTGTGCTATACCCACAAAATCTCATATTATTACATGATATTAGAAATTATAGATTCGAGGAGGGTTGCTATTTATTGCATTTATTTTCTAAAATTTGACAAAATTTTGTAAAATCAGTGTGCTATAACCCACAAAATCTCAAATTTTTACAAGATATTTGAAATTATAGACTAAAAGAGTGTTTCTATAAACTTCTTTTATTTTCTAAAGTTTGACAAAATTTTGTAAAATCTGTGTGCTATAACCCTCAAAAACTCAATTTTTACAAGATATTAGAAATTAGGGACTAAAAGATTGTTGTCATTTTATTTCATTTATTTTCAAAAATTTGTAAAAAATTTGTAAAAACAGTGTGCTATAACCCACAAAATTCTCATATTTTTACATTATATTCAAAAATTATAGATTCGAGGAAGGTTGCTATTTACTGCATTTATTTTCTAAAATTTGACAAAATTTTTGTAAAATCAGTGTGTTATAACCCACAAAAATCTCAATTTTTTTACAAGATATTTGAAATTATGGACTAAAAAAGTGTTTCTATTAACTTGTTTTATTTTCTAAAGTTTGACAAAATTTTGTAAAATCTGTGTGCTATAACCCTCAAAAATCTCAATTTTTACAAGATATTAGAAATTAAGAACTAAAAGATTGTTGTCTTTGATTTCATTTATTTTCATAAATTTGTAAAAACAGTGTGTTATAACCCTTAAAATTCTCATATTTTTACATGATATTAGACATTATAGATTCGAGGACGGTTGCTATTTATTGCATTTATTTTCTAAAATCTGACAAAATATTGTAAAATCCGTGTGCTATATAACCCACAAAAATCTCAATATTTTACAAGATATTAGAAATTATGACTAAAAGAGTTTTGCTATTGATTTCATTTATTTTCAAAAATTTGACAAAATTTTGTAAAAGCAGTGTGCTATAACCCTCAAAATTCTCATATTTTTACATAATATTAGAAATTATAGATTCGAGGAGGGTTGCTATTTATTGCTATTTATTGCATTTATTTTTCATAAATACTAAAATCTGTGTGTTATAACCCACAAAAATCTCAAATTTTTACAAGATATTTGAAATTATGGACTAAAAGAGTGTTTATATTAATTTCTTTTGATTTCTAAATTTTGACAAAAAAATTAAAAATTTGTGTGCATAACCCACAAAAATCTCAATTTTTTACAAGATATTAGAAATTATGGACTAAAATAGTTTTGCTATTGATTTCATTTATTTTCAAAAATATGACAAAATTTTGTAAAAACAGTGTGATATAACCCTTAAAATCTCATATTTTTACATGATATTAGAAATTATAGATTAGAGGAGGGTTGTTATTTATTGTATTTATTTTTTAAAATTTAACAAAATAGTGTAAAATCCGTGTGTTATATCCCTCAAAAATCTCAAATTTTTACAAGATATTTGAAATTATGGACTAAAAGAGTGTTTATATTAATTTCTTTTATTTTCTAAAGTTTGACAATAAAATTTAAAATTCGTGTCCTATAACCCACAAAAATCTCAATTTTTTACAAGATATTAGAAATTATGGAATAAAAGAATGTTGTCATTGATTTCATTTATTTTCAAAAATTTGACAAAATTTCGTAAAAACTGTGCTATAACCCACAAAATTCTCATATTTTTACATGATATTAGAAATTATAGATTCGAGGAGGGTTGCTATATATTGCATTTATGTTCTAAAATTTGACAAAATCTAGTAAAATCAATGTGCTATAACCCACAAAAATCTCAATTTTTTACAAGATATTTGAAATTATGGACTAAAATAGTGTTTCTATTAACTTCTTTTATTTTCTAATGTTTGAGAAAATTTTGTAAAATCCGTGTGCTATAACCCTCAAAAATCTCAATTTTTACAAGATATTAGAAATTAAGGACTAAAAGATTGTTGTCTTTGATTTCATTTATTTTCAAAAATTTGTAAATTTTTTGTAAAAACATTGTGTTATAACCCATAAAATTCTCATATTTTTACACGATATTAGAAATTATAGATTCGAGGAGGATTGCTATTTATTTCATTTATTTTCTAAAATTTGACAAAATATTGTAAAATTCGTGTGCTAACCCACAAAAATCTCAATTTTTTACAAGATATTAGAAATTATGGACTAAAAGAGTTTTGCTATTGATTTCATTTATTTTCAAAAATTTGACAAAATTTTGTAAAAGCAGTGTGCTATAACCCACAAAATCTCATATTTTTACAAGATATTTGTAATTATGGACTAAAAGAGTGTTTCTATTAACTACTTTTATTTTCTAAAGTTTGACAAAATTTTGTAAAATCCGTGTGCTATAACCCTCAAAAATCTCAATTTTTACAAGATATTAGAAATTATGGACTAAAAGATTGTTGTCATTGACTTCATTTATTTTCAAAAAGTTGTAAAATTTTGTAAAAACAGTGTGCTATAACCCACAAAATTCTCATATTTTTACATTATATTAGTAATTATAGATTCGAGGAGGGTTGTTATTTATTGCATTTATTTTCTAAAATCTGACAAAATATTGTAAAATCCGTGGGCTATAACCCACAAAAATCTCAATTTTTACAAGATATTAGAAATTATGGACTAAAAGAGTTTTGCTATTGATTTCATTTATTTTCAAAAATTTGACAAAATTTTGTAAAAGCAGTGTGCTATAACCCACAAAATCTCATATTTTTACAAGATATTTGTAATTATGGACTAAAATTGTGTTTCTATTAACTAATTTTATTTTCTAAAGTTTGACAAAATTTTGTAAAATCCGTGTGCTATAAACCTCAAAAATCTCAATTTTTTCAAGATATAAGAAATTATGGACTAAAAGATTGTTGTCATTGATTTCATTTATTTTCAAAAATTTGTAAAAAATTTGTAAAAACAGTGTGCTATAACCCACAAAATTCTCATATTTTTACATGATATTAGAAATTATAAATTCGAGGAGGGTTGCTATTTATTGCATTTATTTTCTAAAATTTGACAAAATATTGTAAAATTCGTGTGCTATAACCCACAAAAATCTCAATTTTTTACAAGATATTAGAAATTATGGACTAAAAGAGTTTTGCTATTGATTTAATTTTATTTAAAAAATTTGACAAAATTTTGTAAAAGCAGTGTGCTATAAACCACAAAATCTCATATTTTTACATGATATTAGAAATTATAGATTAGAGAAGGGTTGCTATTTATTGCATTTATTTTTTAAAATTTAACAAAATAGTGTAAAATCCGTGTGTTATAACCCACAAAAATCTCAAATTCTTACAAGATATTTGAAATTATGGACTAAAAGAGTGTTTATATTAATTTCTTTTATTTTCTAAAGTTTGACAAAAAAATTTAAAATTCGTGTGCTATATAACCCACAAAAATCTCAATTTTTTACAAGATATTAGAAATTATGGACTAAAAGATTGTTGTCATTGATTTCATTTATTTTCAAAAATTTGACAAAAATTCGTAAAAACAGTGTGCTATAACCCACAAAATCACATATTTTTACATGATATTAGAAATTATAGATTCGAGGAGGGTTGCTATTTATTGCATTTATTTTCTAAAATTTGACAAATTTTGTAAAATCAGTGTGCACCCACAAAAATCTCAAATTTTTACAAGATATTTGAAATTATGGACTAAAAGAGTGTTTCTATTAACTTCTTTTATTTTCTAAAGTTTGACAAAATTTTGTAAAATCCGTGTGCTATACCCCTCAAAAATCTCAATTTTTACAAGATATGGGAAATTAAGGACTAAAAGATTGTTGTCTTTAATTTCATTTATTTTCAAAAAATTGTAGTGTGCTATAACCCTTAAAATTCTCATATTTTTAGATGATATTAGAAATTATAGATTCGAGGAGGGTTGCTATTTATTGCATTTATTTTCTAAAATATGACAAAATATTGTAAAATCCGTGTGCTATACCCCACAAAAATCTCAATTTTTTACAAGATATTAGAAATTATGGCCTAAAAGAGTTTTGCTATTGATTTAATTTATTTTCAAAAATTTGACAAAATTTTGTAAAAGCAGTGTGCTATAACCCACAAAATCTCATATTTTTACATGATATTAGAAATTATAGATTAGAGGAGGGTTGCTATTTATTGCATTTATTTTTTAAAATTTAACAAAATAGTGTAAAATCCGTGTGTTATATAACCCACAAAAATCTCAAATTTTTACAAGATATTTGAAATTATGGACTAAAAGAGTGTTTATATTAATTTCTTTTATTTTCTAAATTTTGACAAAAAAAATTAAAAATTTGTGTGCTATAAACCTCAAAAATCTCAATTTTTACAAGATATAAGAAATTATGGACTAAAAGATTGTTGTCATTCATTTCATTTATTTTCAAAAATTTGTAAAATTTTTGTAAAAACAGTGTACTATAACCCACAAAATTCTCATATTTTTACATGATATTAGAAATTATAGATTCGAGGAGGGTTGCTATTTATTGCATTTATTTTCTAAAATTTGACAAAATTTTGTAAAATCAATGTGCTATAACCCACAAAAATCTCAATTTTTTACAAGATATTTGAAATTATAGACTAAAAGAGTGTTTCTATTAACTACTTTTATATTCTAAAGTTTGACAAAATTTTGTAAAATCCGTGTTCTATAAACCTCAAAAATCTCAATTTTTACAAGATATAAGAAATTATGGACTAAAAGATTGTTGTCATTGATTTCATTTCTTTTCAAAAATTTATAAAAACAGTGAGCTATAACCCATAAAATTCTCATATTTTTAGATGATATTAAAAATTATAGATTCGAGGAGGGTCGCTATTTATTGCATTTATTTTCTAAAATATGACAAAATATTGTAAAATCCGTGTGCTATACCCCACAAAATCTCAATTTTTTACAAGATATTAGAAATTATGGACTAAAAGAGTTTTGCTATTGATTTAATTTTATTTAAAAAATTTGACAAAATTTTGTAAAAGCAGTGTGCTATAACCCACAAAATCTCATATTTTTACATGATATTAGAAATTATAGATTAGAGGAGGGTTGCTATTTATTGCATTTATTTTTTAAAATTTAACAAAATAGTGTAAAATCCGTGTGTTATAACCCACAAAAATCTCAAATTCTTACAAGATATTTGAAATTATGGACTAAAAGAGTGTTTATATTAATTTCTTTTATTTTCTAAAGTTTGACAAAAAAAATTAAAATTCGTGTGCTAACCCACAAAAATCTCAATTTTTTACAAGATATTAGAAATTATGGACTAAAAGATTGTTGTCATTGATTTCATTTATTTTCAAAAATTTGACAAAAATTCGTAAAAACAGTGTGCTATAACTGACAAAATCACATATTTTTACATGATATTAGAAATTATAGATTCGAGGAGGGTTGCTATTTATTGTATTTATTTTCTAAAATTTGACAAATTTTGTAAAATCAGTGTGCACCCACAAAAATCTCAAATTTTTACAAGATATTTGAAATTATGGACTAAAAGAGTGTTTCTATTAACTTCTTTTATTTTCTAAAGTTTGACAAAATTTTGTAAAATCCGTGTGCTATATAACCCATCAAAAATCTCAATTTTTACAAGATATTAGAAATTATAGACTAAAATATTGTTGTCATTGATTTCATTTATTTTCAAAAATTTGTAAAATTTTTTACATTATGAGAATTGCTATAACCCACAAAATTCTCATATTTTTACATTATATTATAAATTATAGATTCGAGGAAGGTGGCTATTTACTGCATTTATTTTCTAAAATTTGACAAAATTTTGTAAAATCAGTGTGTTGTAACCAACAAAAATCTCAAATTTTTACAAGATATTTGAAATTATGGACTAAATGAGTGTTTCTATTAACTTCTTTTATTTTCTAAAGTTTGACAAAAAAATTTAAAATCTGTGTGCTATAACCCTCAAAAATCTCAATTTTTACAAGATATTAGAAATTAAGGACTAAAAGATTGTTGTCTTTGATTTCATTTATTTTCAAAAAATTGTAGTGTGCTATAACCCATAAAATTCTCATATTTTTACATGATATTAGAAATTATAGATTCGAGGAGGGTTGCTATTTATTGCATTTATTTTCTAAAATATGACAAAATATTGTAAAATTCGTGTGCTATACCCCACAAAAATCTCAATTTTTTACAAGATATTATAAATTATGGCCTAAAAGAGTTTTGCTATTGATTTAATTTATTTTCAAAAATTTGACAAAATTTTGTAAAAGCAGTGTGCTATAACCCACAAAATCTCATATTTTTACATGATATTAGAAATTATAGATTCGAGGAGAGTTGCTATTTATTGGATTTATTTTCTAAAATTTGACAAAATATTGTAAAATTCGTGTGCTATAACCCACAAAAATCTCAATTATTTACAAGATATTAGAAATTATGGACTAAAAGAGTTTTGCTATTGATTTAATTTTATTTAAAAAATTTGACAAAATTTTGTAAAAGCAGTGTGCTATAACCCACAAAATCTCATATTTTTACATGATATTAGAAATTATAGATTAGAGGAGGGTTGCTATTTATTGCATTTATTTTTTAAAATTTAACAAAATAGTGTAAAATCCGTGTGTTATAACCCACAAAAATCTCAAATTCTTACAAGATATTTGAAATTATGGACTAAAAAAGTGTTTATATTAATTTCTTTTATTTTCTAAAGTTTGACAAAAAAATTTAAAATTCGTGTGCTATAACCCACAAAAATCTCAATTTTTTACAAGATATTAGAAATTATGGACTAAAAGATTGTTGTCATTGATTTCATTTATTTTCAAAAATTTGACAAAAATTCGTAAAAACGGTGTGCTATAACCCACAAAATCACATATTTTTACATGATATTAGAAATTATAGATTCGAGGAGGGTTGCTATTTATTGCATTTATTTTCTAAAATTTGACAAATTTTGTAAAATCAGTGTGCACCCACAAAAATCTCAAATTTTTAGAAGATATTTGAAATTATGGACTAAAAGAGTGTTTCTATTAACTTCTTTTATTTTCTAAAGTTTGACAAAAGTTTGTAAAATCCGTGTGCTATAACCCTTAAAAATCTCAATTTTTACAAGATATAAGAAATTATGGACTAAAAGAATGTTGTCATTGATTTCATTTATTTTCAAAATTTTGACAAAATGTCGTAAAAACAGTGTGATATACCCACAAAATTCTCATATTTTTACATGATATTAGAAATTATAGATTCGAGGAGGGTTGCTATTTATTGCATTTATGTTCCTAAATTTGACAAAATTTAATAAAATCAATGTGTTATAACCCACAAAAATCTCAATTTTTTACAAGATATTTGAAATTATAGACTAAAAGAGTGTTTCTATTAACTTCTTTTATTTTCTAAAGTTTGACAAAATTTTGTAAAATTCGTGTGCTATAAACCTCAAAAATCTCAATTTTTACAAGATATAAGAAATTATGGACTAAAAGATTGTTATCATTGATTTCATTTATTTTCAAAAATTTGTAAAATTTTGTAAAAACAGTGTGCTATAACCCTCAAAAATCTCAATTTTTACAAGATATTAGAAATTATGGACTAAAAGATTGTTGTCATTGATTTCATTTATTTTCAAAAATTTGTAAAAAATTTGCAAAAACAGTGTTCTATAACCCACAAAATTCTCATATTTTTACATTATATTAGAAATTATAGATTCGAGGAAGGTTGCTATTTACTGCATTTATTTTCTAAAATTAGACAAAATTTTGTAAAATCAGTGTGCTATAACCAACAAAAATCTCAAATTTTTACAAGTTATTTGAAATTATGGACTAAAAGAGTGTTTCTATTAACTTCTTTTATTTTCTAAAATTTGACAAAATTTTGTAAAATTAATATGCTATAACCCACAAAAATCTCAAATTTTTACAAGATATTTGAAATTATGGACTAAAAGAGTGTTTCTATTAACTTCTTTTATTTTTTAAAGTTTGACAAAATTTTGTAAAATCCGTGTGCTAACCCTCAAATATCTCAATTTTTACAAGATATTAGAAATTATGGACTAAAAGATTGTTGTCATTGATTTCATTTGTTTTCAAAAATTTGACAAAATTTCGTAAAAACAGTGTGCTATAACCCACAAAATTCTCATATTTTTACATGATATTAGAATTTATAGATTCGAGGAGGGTTGCTATTTATTGCATTTATTTTCTTAAATTTGACAAAATTTTGAAAAATCAATGTGCTATAACCCACAAAAATCTCAATTTTTTACAAGATATTTGAAATTATGGATTAAAAGACTGTTTCTATTAACTTCTTTTATTTTCTAAAGTTTGTTTATTTTCTAAAGTTTGACAAAACTTTGTAAAATCCGTGTGCTATAACCCTCAAAAAACTCAATTTTTACAAGATATAAGAAATTATGGACCAAAAGATTGTTGTCATTGATTTCATTTATTTTCAAAAGTTTGTAAAGATTTTGTAAAAACGGTGTGCTATAACCCATTAAATTCTCATATTTTTACATGATATTAGAAATTATAGATTCGAGGAGGGTTGCTATTTATTGCATTTATTTTTTAAAATTTGACAAAATATTGTAAAATCCGTGTGCTATAATAACCCACAAAAATCTCAATTTTTTACAAGATATTAGAAATTAGGGACTAAAAAAGTGTTGCTATTGATTTCATTTATTTTCAAAATTTTGACAAAATTTTGTAAAAGCAGTGTGCTATAACCCACAAGTAGGAATAATAGATTCGAGGAGGGTTGCTATTTATTGCATTTATTTTCTAAAATTTGACAAAATTTTGTAAAATTAATGTGCTATAACCCACAAAAATCTCAAATATTTACAAGATATGTGAAATTATGGATTAAAAGAGTGTTTCTATTAACTTCTTTTATTTTCTAAAGTTTGACAAAATTTTGTAAAATCCTTGTGCTAACCTCAAAAATCTCAATTTTTACAAGATATTAGAAATTATGGACTAAAAGATTGTTGTCATTGATTTCATTTGTTTTCAAAAATTTGACAAAATTTCGTAAAAACAGTGTGCTATAACCCACAAAATTCTCATATTTTTACATGATATTAGAAATTATGTATTCGAGGAGGGTTGCTATTTATTGCATTTATTTTCTAAAATTTGACAAAATTTTATAAAATCAATGTGCTATAACCCACAAAAATCTCAATTTTTTACAAGATATTTGAAATTATGGACTAAAAGAGTGTTTTTATTAACTTCTTTTATTTTCTAAAGTCTAACAAAACTTTGTAAAATTCGTGTGCTATAACCCACAAAAATCTCAATTTTTTACAAGATATTTGAAATTATGGACTAAAAGAGTGTTTCTATTAACTTCTTTTATTTTCTAAAGTTTGACAAAACTTTGTAAAATCCGTGTGCTATAACCCTCAAAAATCTCAATTTTTACAAGATATAAGAAATTATGGACTAAAAGATTGTTGTCATTGATTTCATTTATTTTCAAAAGTTTGTAAAGATTTTGTAAAAACGGTGTGTTATAACCCACAAAATTCTTATATTTTTACATGATATTAGAAATGATAGATTCGAGGAGGGTTGCTATTTATTGCATTTATTTTTAAAATTTTGACAAAATATGGTAAAATCCGTATGCTAACCCACAAAAATCTCAATTTTTTACAAGATATTAGAAATTATGGACTAAAAGAGTGTTGCTATTGATTTCATTTATTTTCAAAAATTTGACAAAATTTTGTAAAACAGTGTGCTATAACCCACAAAATCTCATATTTTTACATGATATTAGGAATTATAGATTCGAGGAGGGTTGCTATTTATTGCATTTATTTTCTAAAATTTGACAAAATTTTGTAAAATTAATGTGCTATAACCCACAAAAATCTCAAATTTTTACAAGATATTAGAAATTATGGATTAAAACTGTGTTTCTATTAACTTCTTTTATTTTCTAAAGTTTGACAAAATTTTGTAAAATTCGTGTGCTAACCCTCAAAAATCTCAATTTTTACAAGATATTAGAAATTATGGACTCTAGATTGTTGTCATTGATTTCATTTATTTTCAAAAATTTGTAAAAATAGTGTGCTATAACCCACAAAATTCTCATATTTTTCCATTATATTAGAAATTATAGATTCGAGGAGGGTTGCTATTTATTGCATTTATTTTCTAAAATTTGAAATTTTTTTGTAAAATTGATGTGCTATAACCCACAAAAATATCAAATTCTTAAAAGATATTTGAAATTATGGACTTAAAGAGTGTTTTTATTAACTTCTTTTATTTTCTAAAATTTGACAAAATTTTGTAAAATCTGTGTGCTATAAACAACAAAAATCTTAATTTTTACATGATATTAGAAATTATGGACTAAAAGATTGTTGTCATTGATTTCATTTATTTTCAAAAATTTGACAAAATTTTGTAAAAAAAGTGTGCTATATAACCCACAAAATTCTCATATTTTTAAATGATATTATAAATTATAGATTCGAGGAGGGTTGCTATTTATTGCATTTATTTTTTTAAAATTTGACAAAATATTGTAAAATCCGTGTGTAACCCACAAAAATCTCAATTTTTTACAAGATATTAGAAATTATGGATTAGAGGAGGGTTGCTATTTATTGCAATTATTTTTAAATGTTAAGAAAATAGTGTAAAATCCGTGTGTTATAACCCACAAAAATCTCAAATTTTTACAAGATATTTGAAATTATGGATTAAAAGAGTGTTTATATTAATTTCTTTTATTTTCTAAAGTTTGACAAAAAAAATTAAAATTTGAGTACTATAACCCACAAAAATCTCAATTTTTACAAGATATTAGAAATTATGGACTAAAATATTATTGTTATTGATTTCATTTAAATTCAAAAATTTGACAAAATTTCGTAAAAACAGTGTGCTATATAACCCACAAAATTCTCATATTTTTACATGATATTAGAAATTATAGATTCGAGGAGGGTTGATATTTATTGCATTTCTTTTATAAAATTTGATAAAATTTTGTAAAACAATTTTCTATAACCCACAAAAATCTCACATTTTTACAAGATATTTGAATTATATACTATAAGAGTGTTTCTATTAATTTCTTTTATTTTTTAAAGTTTGACAAAATTTTGTAAAATTCGTGTGCTAATAACCCACAAATATCTCAATTTTTTACAAGATATTAGAATTTTTTATGACTAAAATAGTGTTGTTATTGATTCCTTTTATTTTAAAAAATTTGACAAAATTTTGTAAAAACAGTGTGATATAATCCACAAAATCTCATACTTTTACATGATATTAGAAATTATAGTTTAGAGGAGGGTTGCAATTTATTACATTTATTTTTAAAAATTTAACAAAATTTTGTAAAATCGTGTGCTACAACCTACAAAAATCTCAATTTTTTACAAGATATTAGAAATAATTGACTAAAAGAGTGTTGCTATTGATTTCATTATTTTTCAAAAATTATATAAAATTTTTTAAAAGTAGTGTGCTATAACCCACAAAAGCTCATATTTTTACATGATATTAGAAATTATAGATTCGAGGAGGGTTGCTATTTATTGCATTCATTTTCTAAAATTTGACAAAATTTTGTAAAATCTGTGTGCTATAACCAACAAAAATCTCAATTTTTACATGATATTAGAAATTATGGATTAAAAGATTTTTGTCATTGTTTTCATTTATTTTCAAAAATTTGACAAAATTTTGTAAAAAAAGTGTGCTATATAACCCACAAAATTCGAATATTTTTAGATGATATTAAAAATTATATATTCGAGGAGGGTTGCTATTTATTGCATTTATTTTATAAAATTTGACATAATTTGTAAAATCCGTGTGCTATATAACTCACAAAAATCTCAATTTTTTACAAGATATTAGAAATTAGGGACTAAAAGAGTGTTACTATTGATTTCATTTATTTTCAAAAATTTGACAAAATTTTGTAAAATTAGTGAGCTATAACCCACAAAATCTCATATTTTTACATGATATTAGAAATTATAGATTAGAGAAGGAGTGCGATTTATTGCATTTCTTTTATAAAATTTAACAAAATTTTGTAAAATCAATTTGCTATAACCCACAAAAATCTCAAATTTTTACAAGATATATGAAATTATTGACTAAAAGAGTGTTTCTATTAATTTATTTTATTTTCTAAAGTTTGACAAAATTTTAAAATATGTGTGCTATAACCCACAAAAATATCAATTTTTTACAAGATATTATAATTTATGGACTAAAAGAGTGTTGTTATTGATTTCGTTTATTTTCAAAAAATTGACAAAATTTTGTAAAAACATTGTGTTATAACCCACAAAATTCTCATATTTTTACATTATATTAGAAATTATAGATTCGAGGAGGGTTACTATTTATTGCATTTTTTCTAAAATTTGATAAATAGTGTAAAATCCGTGTGTTATAACCCACAAAAACCTCAATTTTTTACAAGATATTAGAAATTAGGGACTAAAATATTGTTACTATTGATTTCATTTATTTTCAAAATTTTGTAAAAGAAGCGTGCTATAACCCACAAAATCTCATATTTTCATGATATTTGAAATTATAGATTAGAGGAGGGTTGCTATTTATTGCATTTCTTTTGTAAAATTTAACAAAATTTTGTAAAATCAATTTGCTATAATCCACAAAAAAACTCAAATTTTTACAAGATATTTGAAATTATGGACTAAAAGAGTGTTTCTATTAACTTCTTTTATTTTCAAAAGTTTGACAAAAAAATTTAAAATCCGTGTGTTATAACCCACAAAAATCTCTATTTTTACAAGATATTAGAAATTATGGACTAAAAGATTGTTTTCATTTATTTTCAAAAATTTGACAAAATTTTTTAAAAACAGTGTGCTATAACCCACAAAATTCTCATATTTTTACATGATATTAGTAACTATAGATTCGAGGAGGGTTGCTATTTAATGCATTTATTTTATAAAATTTGAAATTTTTTTGTAAAATCCTTGTGCTATAACCCACAAAAATCTCAATTTTTACAAGATATTAGAAATTAGGGACTAAAAGAGTGTTACTATTGATTTCATTTATTTTCACAAGCAGTGTGCTATAAACCATAAAATCTCATATTTTTACATGATATTAGAAATTATAGATTAGAGGAGAGTTGCTATCTATTGCATTTCTTTTATAAAATTTGACAAAATTTTGTAAAATCAATTTTCTATGACCCACAAAAATCTCACATTTTTACAAGATATATGAAATTAATGACTTAAAGAGTGTTTTTATTAATTTCCTTTTATTTTCTAAAGTTTGACAAAATTTTGTAAAATCCGTGTGCTATAACACACAAAATCTCATATTTTTACATAATATTAGAAATTATAGATTAGAGGAGCTGAGGATGGTTGCTATTTATTGCATTTATTTTATAAAATGTGACAAAATTTTGTAAAATCAATATGCTTTAACCCACAAAATCTCATATTTTTACATGATATTAGAAATTATAGATTAGAGGAGGGTTGCTATTTATTGCATTTATTTTATAAAATTTGACAAAATTTTTGTAAAATCAATGTGCACAAAAATCTCAAATTTTTAGAAGATATATCAAATTTATTGCATATTTTCCAAAATTTTGACTAAATTTTGTAAAGTCAATGTGCTATAACCCACAAAAATCTCAATTTTTTACAAGATATTTGAAATTATAGACTAAAAGAGTGTTTCTATTAACTTCTTTTATTTTCTAAAGTTATTTGAAATTTTTACAAGATATTTGAAATTATGGACTAAAATTATTTTGATTGATTCTCGATAATGGCACTTATATAAGCACTTATATAAAACCTTTAGAATGCTTAAAATGTTTATGTATTTTGTTTGTACATTATACACACAAAAACTAATTAAATATTCTTAAGCACTTTTTATTATTATTCTTTGATATACATGGTCTTACAAATAGTGTTTGGTTTGCATAACTAAACCGGAAATAAAAAAACTAAATCGAAAGCTGAATTATAAAACTAAACTGAAACGCTAACCGCATTTCCTATAACAATACTCCCTTGATGAGAAAATCCTTGTCCTCAAGGATATAAAGAAAGTAGATGTGGTGTCATCTTAGAGCAAAAGGTTGTTTCTTTGGAGTGAATGAAGTTCTAGGAAGTTTTATCTCCTTCTTTCAACCTGCAAACATTGTCGAGTAGCTGCCTTGATGGTGGAGGATGTTCTTTCCACTGAACAAGCAGTTTTGTGACAACATGGTTGTGAAGCTTAACCCCTTTCTTTCCATCTTTGGTGTCAAATTTGTTGTTGTCAGCAATGTGTTCAAGTTTTGTACCATGGCTTAAAATAAGGAACTCATGACTCTTATTTACCGTCATCATTAGTTCACATTTCTTAATATGGTCAGTAATGAAGTCTCTAAAGTCTCCCGGAATAACATACCGATCCGTCGATCAAGAGTCGGGTCTATGGGCCGAGATAGCGGGCATAGGTTGCTCACGAACGGTGGCGGGTCGGGGTCGTTACAAGTGGTATCAGAGCGAGTTGCCACTCTAGTTCTGACCTAGAAGGCTGACTCCATGGGGCCGGGTGCGCAATGAGGACGTTGCGACTTTGAGTGGGGGTAAATTGTGATACCCCGATTTGTGAAATGTGATATGTATGTGGAGAGACTTATAAGAATTGATTTGGCTACTTATGTCCCCAAAATGCACTTAATTTTCCGGTCATCTGTTTGAGAGAACTCTACAGTTAAGCGTGCTTGGGCTGGAACAATTTAGGGATGGGTGACTTTCCGGGATGTGGTTCCCGGAATCGTGCGAGTTTGGACAAAACACTGGGAAATATCATGTGGTGATTGCAGGGTCAGTAATGAAATCTTTAAAGTCCTCCAAAATAACGGATTGATCATCGAGCGAGAGTGGGACCCATGGGCCGAGAGAGCAGGCATGGGGGTTCACAAACGGTGGCGGTCAGGGTCGTTACAGGCAGCTTCTTCTTTATAGAAGAAAACGCAAATTCAAATTGTATCGAATTGGAAATATACATCAAAGCAAGGTTATAATATGGAAATGAGCTGCTCACCGAGGTTGGCACACGGCTTCAACTGAAAGAACGTATGGAAACTTAAAGCTTCACCAAAACTGAAAGCCTTTATGTGGAATTCCATCGCATGAGCCTTACCGGTGGGGAAAAACCTCTCTAGTCGAGGTATAGAAATAGATAAAATATGCATAAGATGTGGCTTGGAGGAAACAACGGAGCACGTCTTGTTGGACTGCGCCTTTGTGAGACGAGTATGGGCTTTATCCCCTATTTATTTTCCAATGACTAGAGAGCTTCCAAGTCAAAACGATTTTATTTTCCAATGACTAGAGAGCTTCCACCTACCGGGCTCCATATTGCATACTTGTACAGTTGTACCTATGGTTGTGTTAGAATGTTTGGACAGCAAAAAACAAGCTTATCTTTGAAGAAAAATCTTTCTCTGAGGAGGATGTGGTACAAAAAGCGTGGAGGGACGCTCGAGCTTGGCAAGAAGCTCAAATCTTCCTACCAAAATGTCGCATAGCCCAACCCCAGCAGCAAAGTAAACCACTTGAATCAGACATTATATGTCATGTATATGCGGCTTGGCGGGAGTGTGGTATGGGTATTACCTTCCGTGCAGTGTTGTTCCTGAGTTTTGAAATTTTTAAAAGGATCGAACTCTAAAGCGAAAAATATGGGTTGATTTTACATTTTTTTTTAAAAATGGGCCGCTTTTCATACTAATTTTGTTTTAAAAAAGTTGGGCCGCAAGCACGTGCTTGTGCTCAAGACCGCTTTCGTGCTAATACGAATATGTCATCTGATTTGTCAGTTTTTACTTTTTAAAGATTGCATCCAGTCATCTCTAGCGGCGGAAGCTTGGGCTTTGCTTACAGCCCTTGAGCAAACAAGAGACAGAGAGTTCCACAGGCTCCATGTCTTCTCCTACTCACAAATACTAGTTAACTTACTAGTTAAGGGAAAAAAGCACACCAGCCTCTATGGACTTCACATGCCGATTTCTCTTATATTTCTTTCAATTGTGTACCTTGTACGGCCAATTTTTTGGCAGCCTCTCTTGCTAAAAGAACCGTTGTAGTTCACTGCACTATTTCTTGAGTTTTAATAAAGTTTAGTTGGCGTTGACAAAAAAAAATCAAATGTGAAAATATATATATATATATGTAGAATAAGAAGAAGTAAAGACAATATGAAATGGGGCCAGGCAGTAGAAAACGAGAAAGACGGAAAGAAGAAAAGAATAATAAAGATATGGGACCCTAAAGATATCCTAAAAAGTGGAGTAATAAAAGAAGATTAGAAAAATTGCAAAATACATCCCCAGCAATTAAAGAAGATTACGCAAGTGGCGCAGAAAGTTTGGCAGCTTGTTCCAAGACGTCAAGAATCTCAGCACGACTCCTGACGATGCGATGAAAGACTTCTCTGATCTGTTGCTGTAAAGGCACAAGCTCCTCCTCCATGATTTTGCATATAACCGCCATCTCCGCCACTTGAACGGAGGCGGCGGAAGATTCAGAAGAAGGCTCTTTCTCGGCGGGATAATGAAAGGCATGAGCGAATTCAATGAGAGAATGAGAAAGCTTCTCCAACCTGGTAATCTCATCCATCAAACCAGCAGATCCTTTCTTGTCCTTCTTCTTCCACTCGTCTCCTATCTTGTCATGTATTCCTATGAGACTCTGTGCCCAGCTCAGGTGCTTTGGAACTGGCAAATGATTGGCTAATCCTGCTCTCTCCTGACACGGCACCGCCGCCGTTAAAACCCACATTACGAACACCATCACCGTGCTCATTATATACATCGGCAGCGGCAATCCCGCCGCTTCGTTCCCTCTTGGCGGTGTCAGATTCGCAGTCATCGCGTGGATCTGCTTCGCCGCTGACCAGTTTCTCCCCACTGCCCACGAAGACGCTTTTAGCTGACCAATCGTAGCTCCTCCTTTACTCGTAGCAGAAGATCCGCCGCTACGACGTCCAAAAGACCAAGATCTCTCCGTCGTCTTGTTACCGCTGCTGCTGCTGCTGCTTCCACCGCCGTCTTCGAGGCTCAAAGCGACGAGGAGATTGGCCAAAGCGCGTTTGGCTCGCCTGACGTTACCGTCACCTAAAGGACGTTGCTCCAAAGAAGTAACGGCGATCTGGGCTAAACGCTGGTAATGTCTAACGGAATCGATGCCGTTAAGAACGGCGGTACAGATGTCAAGGGCTTTAATAGACCGGTCTAACATTTCGGGAACTAACCGGTCGAATGGTGGTTTAGAAATCTGGGTTGGGTCACGGCCCATTAACAAAATTGCTTTGAATTCTGCTTCGCAACAGAGGAATACGTCCATTAGCTTACGAAGCCACGTCACAGACATTACCTGCGGCGGCTCCGTCGTCGTCGAGGAGGCCACATTGGATTCATCGGAAGGAGGAGAGAGAAGCTCAGTGAAACGATCGGCGATGTGTTTTTGGAAAAGCTCGAGATCTTCTTGCTCTTGTTCGTTGTTCACGTCCACGAATTGGTTGCGACGGATGCTGATTCGCCCTAGGAACGAACCTTGATTATCCTGTGCAGGTTTCATTTTTGAGAGAAGAAAGAATAACTAGATTCCCTTAATAATATTGTAAAAAAATGAATTATTTATATATATATTAATAATTAAACGTTCGGTGGGAGAGGAAGGAAGAGGTTTGTTTGTGGTGTGCATGTCTTGTCGGAGACCTTCATACCCGTTCTCTCTTTTACACACACGCAAGCACGCACGCACGTTCTATTTTTAAAACATTATCATCATTAACTAATATATATATGCATTTAGTGATTCATAAATTCCTCGATCCAATTTGCAATATAGAAACAATGGAGATGAGTTGTAAGAATCTCTCAAGTGTGATACTTTCACAACTAAACAAGAACATATATATAGAAATACTAACTAACTAGTATCAACTCTACATTCTTGACTTTTATATATATGTGTATATTCTTTTGTAAACAAGTATTGTAGTTTATATATCTCATGGAACACAACAAATCTTGTTGACCCAAACCACTCATGCTTGTAGCTTAGGACATATTGGAGAGTTTGGATTGGACATAGAACCTGCATGCAGGAAACATACATCATGTGTTAGTTAGAATTAGATACATACTATATGCAATTATAATTATAAGGACTTAATTGTTGTAACACATTCATTACATATGTCTGCTAGACAAGGTTGTTTGGTGGCTATATCATCCTCGAAAGCCGGAGGCACTTGCCCATATATCATCTCACAACTCATATCTTCATAATCTACAAAACCACACACACTTGGCCTATATATGTTATAAAATTCATAACATAAAGATTCAAGAGAGAGAGAGAGGAAATTAATAAAGGGAAAGCATTAATTAATTAATTACTTGGGTTCATAGTGAGAGGGAGACCAAACTGATTGGTGAAGAAATCTTGGGTAGGGATCTTACACATATTGACACACATACCTACACAACCACTGTTCTCCAAATATCTACATTTCTTGATAAGAACACCACTTGACTGTTTAACACCATTGACTTGAACTTCAATAACATGAGAGGGACCAACAAGCCAAAGAAAGAAAGGAACAGTGAGAGCAGCATTGAACTCTGCAGACCATTTAGTAGGTGGAAACAGCTTACGAAACTGTTGAGGAGCACCAGGTGGAAGCATAGAGAGAAGAACCTCTCTAACGACCTCTTGTTGTTGAAATCTTGAACGTCCTTGCATCACTCTCTTTGATACCTCCACGAAGCTCTCATAGTCATATTCAAACAACCCTTTCTTCTCCTCCTTGGAGCTACCAAACTTGGACATCTTCCTAGCGAAGAGACCCATGAACACTCTCTCAGGTAAACCATCATTGTATCTTGTCTTCTGTCCCATTGGAGCTGGCTCTCCGCTTGGCTCTGCGATCCCACATCGGATGCCACCACGTGGATTGAACCTGATGAGATGAATTGGGTGGAGACTAGCCATAAAAGTTGTGTGAAAGACTTACTTTTTGGGTAATGTTGTCATCGTTATTATCTGATATGTAGTAATTGAGGCAGAACTAGTGAGTGGTTCAAAATCCAACCAAATCATGGATGGATTATATCCTATCTGTTGACTATTCAAATGGGCTTTTTGTTGCTAAAAAGTATATGTTAATAACGGCCCATAAAATACTAAATTACAGACAAACACCATGCCGTTTTATTTTGTTAGTATACATATTAGGGATTTGTGTTGCTCTTCTTCTTCTTCTTCAACCCTAAATAGCCTCCTAAAACCTTAAAAGGCAAAAGCTACTTTCGTTGGGATGTTGAGGAGGAACGTGAGGTTGAGGAAGGAGTATTTGTACAGGAAGAACTTGGAAGGAGATGAGCGTCTTGTCTATGAGAAGAAGCGCAAAATCAGAGAAGCCCTTCAAGAAGGCAAACCCATCCCCACTGAGCTACGTAACGATGAGGCCAAACTTCGTCAAGAAATAGATCTCGAAGATCAAAGCACTCAAGGTGCTTTCTCTTTAATCTATTTACTTTTATGAATCAGAATCACACTCCTCTGTTGTTTACTTGATGTTGTTTGGTTTGGTTTGTATAGTTCCAAGGAGTCATATAGACGATGAGTATGCTAATTCTAATGAGAAAGATCCCAAGATTCTGTTGACTACTTCGAGGGATCCAAGTGCTCCTCTTGTCCGCTTTGCTAAGGAACTCAAGATTGTATTCCCCAACTCTCAGAGAATCAACCGTGGTGGTCAGGTGATATCAGAGATAATAGAGACGGCAAGATCACATGATTTCACAGATGTCGTATTGGTACATGAGCACCGTGGCATCCCTGATGCTCTTATTGTCTCACATCTCCCTTTTGGTCCTACTGCTTACTTTGGTCTCCTCAATGTCGTATGTATCCTTCCCTTCCTCTCTCTGTCTTTTTATCTTCCTTTGTTTAAAACAACAACATTTGTGTTGTTTGTAAGGTGACAAGGCATGAGATTCAAGACAAGAAAACAATTGGGAAAATGACTGAGCAGATCCCTCATCTCATTTTCAACAACTTCACCACACAGATTGGTAAAAGAGTGATGAACATCTTGAAGAACATATTCCCAGTTCCAAAACCGGATGCAAGACGTATAGTTACTTTTGCTAATCAGTCTGATTATGTTTCATTCAGGTATTATAGTTAGTTAGTTATTCTCCCATATATATTTGTGGATGGTGTTTTGTTTGAAAAATCTATATTTGTGTATATATAGGAATCATGTGTATGATAAGGGAGAAGGAGGCCCAAAAACAATAGAGCTGAAAGAGATAGGTCCCCGGTTTGAGTTGCGGCTCTACCAGGTTTGCCTTTTTGTTCTCTCTTGTTGTTACGCCTTTTTTACAATACATATATGAATGAATGAATGTGAATTGAATATTGTGTGTCACAACAGGTGAAGTTGGGAACAATGGAACAAAATGAAGCAGAGACTGAATGGGTTATTAGACCTTACATGAACACTGCCAAAAAACGACAGTTTATCGGTGAATGATGCCACCAACACACATCCCTGCTTTTTTTTATCAATTGTTTTTTATGTTTTGGCTTGGATTTTGAGTTAAAAACTGCTGTTTCTGTTATTCGAGTTACTGTTAAATTATTTTTGATAACTTTCAATCTATAATCTACAGTAGAGTTGGGTTTAATGCACATCCTTTTCTCATTGGGCCTAACATCTAAACCCAAATATTACACGTGATGTGCACATGTCTTAAGATAGAAACTTTGGTGAAAAATTAGATGGATTTGATTTATTTATTAATAACATAAGAGAGACAAGTGGACAACCCACACGTATACCGTTACTTGTCAAACTATCATATTTAATGTTTCACCAATTACTTATTTTATTATTCAATCTATATATATATATATATATATATATTATACTCAAATAATCCAATCTCATCATATTTTAATTAACTAGTCCTATTGACCAAAAAGATATTGTAAATTACACATTAACGAAAGTTGACAAATGGCAACAAAACAAAGAATAAACGTAAGACGATTTCTCCCATTGTAATTACTAGGGGCGAGCCGTATAGACATGGGGATGTTGATTTGTGGCCACACTTACATATATAATCCTCGATGACTTGGCGATGTTCGGGCGACGATATGATTGAAGCGATGTGTTTGTGGAGTTTTGGTCAAACTGGCTTCGAGTGATAACCACAAAATAAGAAATTAACCTCGCACGATGTATTATGGAGTGAAATACTATCAAGAGCAATTTTATTGGAATGGGAATTCAAACAATACTGAATCTCATAAACGTACGAAAAAACGATCTAAAAAACATAGACGAAGCCTGCGTGATCCAAATTTCTCATTAACCTTCGATATCTTCCCCTCTTTCCTCAATGGCCGACTTTATGTGTTGTTCTTAGAGTTGTTGCCTGAGTGCTCTCGAAGTTCCATTGCGAGCACATTGTTTGGCAACGTCGACGATAGACTCGCAGTGGTTCGGTGGGATTGTGTTTCAAATTTGATAGAGTTGTGTCAACAAAGCAATTAGAAAGGTTTTCTACCTCGTCTCTAATGAAATCGCCGATTTCGTACACGGGAAATGGGCAAGTACGTGACTCGAATTTGTCCGCCGGATTACATGGAACACATAAGCACGACCACAAAGTTGTTCGAGGGCTCGTGGAAGGCCGTTCCCAACTTCACTATTAACCCGAAATACCTCATATAATCTAGTAACAATGTCTGATTTGAGAGGTCATCATTAGGTTGAAAATGCCAGAGTTACCTCATCAACAAGCAGACTTGATGCGCTTCTCGCGATCAGGTTATGTATGTCCTTGTTTACAACCGAGAAAGTTGCATAATTTGTGCCATCATCAACCAGTAGCTCGACGCAGAGACATAGTAATATTTTACAAAAATATTAATTTTTATAATAATTGAAATGGGTCCACTTATGTTGTAATCCTCATGTACGGAATCCAATTTGTCCACCTTCTAATGTGGGCCTTTGCAGCTCTCTCTCTTTACAAATTACTAACCACATCTTTCACAATCTCATAGCTCATCGTCATTCCTTTCGGTTTTCGATTTAGATAAAACTTTCGGTTCAGATATCGTACCGGGATAAACCGAAACCTATTAGAGACAATACATATCACACTCTTCCTTTGCCTATACAATCTCTTCTCTCCCTCTATCTATCTCTCTCTAATCTCTCTCCCTGCAAATAAAAAACTTGTGTTCTCTCCCATGGTGGTTCATCTATTTCAATCATGCACTCTCACCCCAACTTTCTCTTCGTGTATATATCTACACAATCCTATTTCATAGAAACAAACAAACAAAAATACAACTATTTGATATTAAAATTTGAAACTTACTTGATGTATCTTCTCTCTTACCAAGTGGCATAAGCCCAATTAACTTCGATAGGTTGTTCAAACCTGTGATCTCGAGTATCATAAGCTAAGTGAAAGCGTTCGAAGCATAGAGAGAAGAACAAAACTACGAAATAAAATGTTCCTTACAGGTGGCTCCCGTTCAGGGGACATTATAGCAAAGAGTCGCGGATCTCCGGTCAAATTAGTGAACAAATCCATATGATGACCGGCAAATCGGAGAAAGATTCCGTTATTTAGTTAGCATGAGAAACACCAATTTAAGAAAGTGTTTTGTTATCAAATGGTCTCCATTCACAATCTTTACAAGAAAAAAGAAGTAAAAAAAACAAATGGGTTTTTCTCTACCTTATCTTTTCGATGAGTTTACATGTCTCAACAGGACCGAGTGCTTGTAAAAATCTCTTGAAGGAGAAGCTCTGTGACATGTGTATGGATGTTACCAACATATCCGCAAAACATTAGAACATAAGCTCAAAAATACACCTTCAAAACAAAAAAAATAACCCAAAAAAAAGCAATGTTTGAGACAAAGCCACTTACACACTACGACAAGTAGTTGGATCAAAACCAAGAGGAATGTTTCTACTTGGAACATGCTCTAAATCACAAATCTTTCTCATCTATTGCTAATATGTAATAACGATCACACATACAAAGACATGACCTTTTTTATCAGAAACAAAAACTTTAACTATGAATTGCTATATTACAAGATCTGAAAACTCTTAACTTTCGCCGATCAAACAATTACAAAAAAAAATAATTAGGACATACAACAAAAAAAAATCTCAATAAATTCTAACCAAAATTAGAAACATAGAAGATGTGCGTGTGTGTTATAGAAGAAATGCGAGGACAAGGACATACTTAACTCGACCGATGTGGTAACGTACGGTTGAATAACCGCGGTGGCATTCAATATACGAATTAAACTGGCCTTTAAGAAGTGGTAGATGATGGGGAGCTCTAACCAGAACGTTACGGAGATGGCGAAGTTCGAGAGTTTGAGGCGAGATGGGGAAGATGTAGGAGAGACGACAGCGAAAACCCTAGTTTCTTTTTGCACAAACCGCAATAAAGTCAAAGAATGCGATAGGGCCCAACCTAAAATCAGAAGTAGCCCAAAAAAGGATTGTAGAAAGGCCTTAATGAGGTTTTCTAAATCTCAAAACCAGAGCCCAACAAAAAATCAACTATCGACCCAAACATATATCTCCTGCCACGTGGACAACTCTAGGAGACAGTAAAGTGGCTCATTATATATAAGATTTTTAGCATATATATATCTTATTATATAAAAGAGAGCGCGTAAAATTATAACTCACCAGATCGTGACACGTGTCACAATATAACTCACAATATCGTGACACGTGTCAAGAATATATATAATTCTAATATTGTTAATAATTGGAAAGAAATATAAATATAAACACGTGTTAATTAATAATGTTAATAATGTATAATACGTGTTAATTAATAATGTTAATAATGTATAATATATATAATAATGTTATTAATTTGGTTAATAATTGGGAAAAATATAAATAGAAACATGTGTTAAGATATAATGTTAATAATTTAGAATAGATATAATAATTTAAATAATTGGGAAGGAATAAGTTGTGCAAAACACGTGTTAAGTTCAATTTTTAATATAAATATAATGTTAATAATGTTTATGAAAAAATGTTAATAATGTTAATAATGTTTATAAAAAATGTTAATAATTTTAAAAAAAGAAAAAGGTAACATTTAGGAAAAAGGCAAAACAAAAATAAGAAAAAATGAAGGAAAAACCAAAAAAAGGAAAAAATAAACAAACGAAAAGTATTCACTACATCTATATATACATATCTAAAATTACTAAGTTTCATTGTGTTCTCCTCTTTGTTCTATTTACTATTATTAAATATTTTTTTTAACTCAAACAGAGAAAAAGATGAATTTCATAGTTTCTAAAAGCCAAAAATCTTATTTCACACTAAATCAATTAGATCGAAATGTCCTTACCGTCGTACGATAGTTCGTGTTATTCGAAAGTGGGAAGCTAGAAATCCTAAAAATTTTAGATAGTTCTTTGTTCTATTTACTATTATTAAATTATTATTTTTAACTCAAACAGAGAAAAAGATGAATTTCATAGTTTCTAAAAGCCAAAAATCTTATTTCACACTAAATCAATTAGATCGAAACGTCCTTACCGTCGTACGATAGTTCGTGTTATTCGAAAGTGGGAAGCTAGAAATCCTAAAGCAAATAATGTTTGTTTTATACAAATTAAAATAATTATATAAAATAAACCTAGATGAAATCCCGCGTAATTATATACGTTAATTACGCGAGATTTCATCTAGATCATAATTATATAGAATAAACCTAGATGAAATTCCCCGTAATACGCGGACAAATTACATAAAACATATATTATAATTATATATTAATATTGTTAGTAAATTTGTATATTTATAGTTAGATTTAAACGGAAACTAATATTATACATGTTATTTTATAAACAAATAAATATAAAAGACACACAACAATATATAGTAATTGTAAATAAGTGATTTTTACTTTTTTTCTATTAAGAAATAAACCTATACTATACTAGATGAAATCTAGATTTTTTCATGTAAATAATAAAAAACAATGTAATAAAATAAAAAATGTGTTACTTTTATTTCTTAATAGATGAAAAAAGTAAAAATCACTTATTTGCTATTACCATATATTGTTGTGTGTCTTTTATATTTTTTATATTTATTTGTTAATAAATAACGGTTATAATATTAGTTTATGTTTAAATCTAACTATAACTATACAAATTTACTAACAATATTAATATATAATTATAAAATATTTTATGTAATTTGTCCGCGTATTACGCGGGATTTCATCTAGTATATATATATTATTCAACATAAACTTTCTGATTCTAAAAGATGTATTTGAAGGATTATGATGAATTTGTATAAATGGGGATGGCTCAAGCCATCTAATGGGAATAAGCCGTAGAAGAAGGGGTTTATCTCCTCTACCTACCGAGTTTGAAGCCCTTTTATAGGCTATGGAAGTTATCAAAGCACAAAACATTTCCAGTCAGACATTCGAATCAGACAGTACGACATTAGTGACAATCTTGCAGAGTCCCACGGAGTAGCCTGCGTTTAAGACAATAATCGAGGAGTTTGAGACGTTGCTCGAGTACTTCACATAATTCAGGATAAAAAATATTCTGGGACAAAAACTAAAAAGCAGACAAGTTGACGCGGTCGGGAAGAATTCATCCGCTTGTTCCCATGTACGTCGGAGAAGCGACACCAAGTTGGGTTTTCGACGAAGCTGCTTAACTTATAATATTCGTTTTTTTTTCTCAAAGAATGAACTTATAATACTCGTTAACTGATCTGATAAAAAAACATATAACTAAAGTCTTTACGTTACTTTATTAAGAAGGAAATTAGACTAATATTGATTTCATTTATATATCCACCCCTATTCCTAAAACCATGTTTATCAAAGGTGTTTATGTAGAGTGTTTGTGTATTTTTTTGTGTATTTGAGTATTAAATTAAATCAAAACATGTATTATTAATAAGCACCCTATAATGAAAATTGTTTAATGAAGCATTTTAAGCTCCCCTTTTAAAGAGTGATTATTAATAATACATGTTTTGATTTAATTTAATACTCAAATACACAAAAAATACACAAAAAAATACACAAGCACTCTACATAAGCAGCTTCGTAATTGGTTAATTAATGGACTGTAATAGTATACTATAAATATATTAAAATTATATTTTAATCATTAAAAGCAGATGTACTATTTATTTCAATTATTTGAGCTCTATTGCAACGGTTACATTTTCGATGAGAAAAAAAGAATTGGGCCAAAACATTTGTACACTGTCGATAAAGGTGTACTTTTAAGACAGTGATAAGTTAATGTTTTTCTGAAAATACTATAAAAATCATATAATTTTAGTAATATTTACATTTCACATAAATACACAATATATACATATAAAAATATATAGATAAGATGATGACAGAAATAAAAGTTTTATTTGAAAGCATCGTCTTATATGTGAAAAGATTTGCAAATTTTCCAATGTCTCTTTCAATCTCAAGTCCCTCTTCCTTCTCTCACATTTAATTTTACATTCCAAAAAAAGTAATTTTACATTATTGTAAAAAACAAATATTTCACTACAAATGTTTGGCCAGCTCCCTATAAAAAAACAAAAAATGGTGTTTTCCCCTAAAAAAATATCTGAAAATGCAAATTTCTATTGATGATCTTTTAAAATTGTTTCAACTTTCTTTAATAATCATTTCCTATTTTTCAACATTTCCTTTATGTTTCTTCTTTCCTTCTTCCTACTTCTTCTCCTTCTCCTTCTCCTTCCCCATCTCCAAGAATAACAAGTAATCCTCATTTATTGTCCTTTCATATTTTTCTTGTAACCAAAAAGAGAACCCCAATTTTTTATTTAAAAGAACAAACATTTTGTTTCTTCTTTTTCATTAGTTTGGTAGATGAAGAGACAAAAAAGGGTCCCTTTAATTTTCACTAACGATCTTTAAAACCCAATCTCAATCATGTTTTTCACTTTTTTCTTTCTTTCTTTTGGTATGTAATGTAAGAAACTAAAGATTTGGGGTTTTAAAACTCATAAAAGTTTTTTATCAGACCCTCACAAAAGCTTAGTGATTGATTGGCTCCACACTCTCTGAAAGAAATATTAAAGTTTGCATTTTTTTTTTTTACCCATAAGGTAAGCATATCTCATTTTCACTAACGATATATGCACACACATACATGGAAATATTGCATTTTTAGGCTAAAAGATGTTCCTTTCATGAACAAGTTTTCACTACAAATCTCAGTCTAGGGTTTAGGGTAAGGAAATAAAGGAAACCCTTAAAGTAAAATTGACAGTTTTGTAAGCAAAACAAGTAATTTTATGACAGAATTAGAAAAATTCTCTGTTTTGTGTGTTGTTGTTTATATGTTCTCATGGGTTTGTTGGTGTTTTGTTAAAAGGTAAGGGCTTTGTTGAATGATATGTGAAGAGTGTTTGATTATTATCAACAATGGAGAAGAAGAGATCACCAAGAAGCAGCAAGAGTCCTGGATCTTCCATTTTCCCTAAAAGCCCTCTTGTCTATGATAGTTATAAGTCTGGTTGTGGTTGGAAACTGATCAACTTGTTCGATTTCAGACATGTTAAATCTGGTAATAATAAGAGGCTTTGTTCAGACAAGAAGAAGTTCATCAAAGATTCTGCTGGTTTGTTAGTTACTTGTTGTGTTTCTTGGATCATTTCATCATCTTAGTTAGTGTTAAATTTTGATTCTTTATGTTCTTTTTGTTGTTGGTAGGTAATGTTTATACTAAAAGCCAGCTTGATCTACTCAAGAAACTTCATCAGAAATGTCAGTGTAATGGTGTAAGTAATTGAATTCTTAGTTTTCGGTCTAAGATTTCCGGATTTCAAAGGAGAAAACTGAACCTTTGTGTGTTGTTTGTTCAGCGGATTGTGGAAGGAGAGAGTTCATGTAAGCCTAAAACAAGGAGAAGATCTTTAAGCTGTGAAAGAGTAGATGACAACTATGAATCAAAACCTGTTCAAGGGTTACTAGAGAGAGAGTTAAAAAGGATTAAGAATCTAAAGAAGGAAACTTGCTCTAGCCCGGATCAGCTAAATCAATCTTCTCTGAGTGAAACTGAATATTGTAAGAAGATGGCAGAGACTATAAACCTTCAAGTCTGTGTGAATGAAGCAGCTGAAACACTTATATGTTCAAAGGCGGAGGAGAAAGGGAAAGACATGTCTAAGAAGTTCATGGAAGCATTGGATATTCTAAGCTCTAACAAAGAATTGTTCATTACACTCTTACAAGATCCTAATTCATTCTCAGCCAGAAAAGGTCAAGACTTTGAGGGATCTGCTAAGGTAAAGGAACCATCTACTTCAACGTCTAATGATGATTTGGATGAAATTGTTGTGTTGAAGCCTATTTTACCAAGCTCGGTTGACGATAAAGCCTACTTGAGATTCAAACATCTATCCAAGAAGGTGAAGCTTGTTGTTGGATCTAACAAAGACATCAATCATGCAGAAATTAAACCCGAATGTAGCGGTAAAGCAAGAGAAGCAGAGGCTGGTGCTTTTAGAACAACTGATATTACTACAGAAAGTTCAGTTGGACATAAAAGCCCCGAGTCACCTGTGTTTAGGCGCCAGAAACGGGTTGAGTCTGATGTCTTCAAGCTAAACATCGACAATGATGTTCTACCAAGGAGATTCACTGTGGAAAAGCAACAGGAGAGGTCAAATTCTTCACCGGTATATGAAGTTCCTAATGCATTGAGTAGCTTGCAGACAAAACTCGAAGAGAGAAGACAGAAGCTGGAGAAGAGAAGAGAGCGCTTCAAGTTATGGTCTCTGGACAACAACTTGGAGGTTTTTGACCCGAATCCGCACAACTCCAATCTAAGGTCTCTTGTAGAATATGGAATTGAGGAAGATAGATATCTAGAGAGCTCATCAATAGTAAGTTGTGAAACGAAGAGTAAACATTTTGTTCTTATGTCTCTACGCAGTTTTGTTATATAAGCTTATGCTTTATTACATAGTTGCAGGAGTCGAATATGAGTCTAGAGAGACGAGAAACCAACATAAAACAGGAGCAGGAGCAACCGAGTCCTGTCTCTGTTCTAGAAAGGATTCATTTGGAAGATGAAGCCATTTCTAAACTCGGTAAAAGCTCCTCCCTCCCCGGGGATCAATCCTTCCTACATGGCTTTGATGCAGAACAACATGTTGGATTGTTATGCTTTGATGATCCAAACATGGATCATTCTGAGAAAGAATCTGTTTACGAGTTTGTGAAGAAAGTTATTGAAGCTTCAAGATTGAATTGGACTAATCTTATGGAGAGATGCAGCGAAGAAATATCATTACTAGACGAATTCTCACACGATAACCACAACAGTGACAAGCTTCTTCTTCTTCTTGATTACACAGATGAGATTCTCCGAGAGGTATACCGTCAAGACATCATGTTTTGGCCATTCACGCCAACAAAGAGCTCGAGAATCATCAATCTATCACCGTTCATTATCGACAGAGATCTGATTGATGAGACGATGAGACGTGTGGACTGGAGTTTACTCTGTTTTGACTCTCTCTCTGCTACTCCAAGAACATTGGATGAGATCATAGAGACCGATATGAGGAAGCCATGTCTTTGGTTGGGTTTAGGAGGGGAATCTGAAGGTGTTGTGTCTGATGTTGTTGAAAAGATTATGCAACAATTGGTACTTGAGATATCTCATGAGCTATAAGAAGTACAATGCACAGTAGAGGATATTATTATGTTGATCTATCTTGGGTTTCTACAGAACTAGTCAACATGTTTTTTGGCAATGTATAAAATGGTAGAATCTTATCTTCATAATTAGTGTACAAAATTATATAAGAAAAAGAGCACAACAAACCAAACACATATTGTAGGAATAAAATCATGAAACAGATTAGATTTGATCATAGACCAACAAGTGCTAACGCCGAAGCTGTTATAACTGCAATAGACATTCTCTCATATAATTTGTTTCCTGCAGTAAAAAAGACATATTAACATGTAAAGTTTGTTATGAATTCATATGTTTTAACACCAAAATCTAAACGGTCCACATATCATTTCACCTTTTATAACAGCAAGACTCTTCTGTTCTGGCTGTCCAGGCGGCACGGTCAATGGTCCAGAGGAGGTGTTATACCTTACAAGACATTTAGGCAAGAAGATCTGAGCCCAACGAGCTTGGCTGCAACAATCCAAGATACCTTGCACCGCAAGGTCCAAGCACACGGTGCAGTTTTTCATATCAATATCAGGACTACACTGGACAAGTGAATCTACATTATAAGAGTTATCAGACTCCGTCACAAGATGTTGAGCCTGCGTAAAATACGGTTCAGGAAACAATGACTTGGAGGCTGCTCTTGGGATAAGTTGGTCCATAATATCAGAAAGTGTTTCACCGAAACGGCTTTTACTTGGGAAACTAGTGGGAGAGGATATGGATGGGTTAGGTTCACTTTCTTGAAGTCCAAAGAAGGAATAATCAGAGTAACGTACCATACACTCTTCATAGAATATAAACCCTTGTTTTTGATAAGTGCAAGATCTTGATATCTTTGTGATGGCTGTACGGACACAGATCCTGCATGTCGAAATGGTGATGTCTACTCGACATTGGTACATACCATAGACCGTGTCGGGGCTAGAACCCTTTGTGACGCTTAGATAGCGTGCACCGGAAGAAGAAGAAGCAGGACGGAGATAGTCTAGAGCTGAATCTAGGTTTAAATCGTATGAACTCCTTCTTGTGAAAGTGTTAGAAGATTGGTTGTTGCAAAAGGTATTCATGTGATTCGTTCTTGGCTGTGATATTGTTTTTAGAGGTAAGCAAGAAAATATGAAAAACAAAAGTAGAGACCAAGAATATGTAATTATGGTTGTTGCCATTCTTGTACTAATTAATTATCTCTTGTTTGTTATGAATGCACATAACAAACCATTCAACATATATATTATGATTTATAGAAATAAATATTTGTATGTTAATTTGATCAATTCAAAACATAATATATATGCTCAAACATATATAGCATCTTATACCGATTCTTTTTAATTGTGTTTGGTGGCACGTCTTATACCAATTCAGAGAAGAGTATATATAAGATTTAGATGATTTTATCAATAACAACTTGAGACATATGATTATCTTTTATTTATTTATTTATTTTTTCCTTGGACCAAATAAAACTATTATGAGAATATGATTTCTGTATTAAAGTTTGTACTTAATTTAGTAACTACTTATATGTTGACAATCTTATTATATAAAAGAGAGCGCGTAAAATTATAACCCATCAGATCGTGACACGTGTCACAATATAACTCACCAGATCGTGACACGTGTCAATATAGAATAGATATAATGTTAATAATGTTAATAATTGGGAATAAATATAAATAGAAACACGTGTTAATTAATAATGTTAAGAATGTAGAATAGATATAATAATGTTAATAATTGGGAAGAAATATAAATAGAAACATGTGTTAAGATATAATGTTAATAATGTAGAATATATATATAATAATGTTAATAATTGGGAAGGAATAAGTTGTGCAAACCACGTGTTAAGTTCCATTTTTAATATAAATATAATGTTAATAATGTTTATGAAAAAATGTTAATAATGTTAATAATTTTTATAAATAATGTTCTTACGGGAGTCGAAATAATACTAATTGATGAAAATGTATCTATACTAGAAAAAGTACTCTCAATACAATATCTATTGTTTATGTAATTTAATAATAATCATTATTTTTTAAAGGAAAATACAATTCAATGATTCGTGCATCACTCAATGATTCAAAAGTGTGGAGATCAATTAATGGAAGGAAACATCATTGAAATATGTGATTTCAACGTACAATTTGATAATACAAAGTCTCAGACCATCAATCTTTTATCAGGTTTACAACAAAAATTACAAGTGTTGGTCAAGAAATCTACAAAATTCCATTACAGAAATTTAGAATTTTAACATATTAAAACTTGATCAAAAGGTTGGACATGACCGATGACTTATATGGTAAGATAAATAATGTACATATATATAAATAATTTATATCTTATTAACTAAAATACTCACTTAATATGTTAAAATTTTATGCAGATGCAATTGGTTATATTGTGGACGTAAGGAATAACGAAATACGCGTAATGGTTAGTTATCAGATCGTAACATTTGTAATGGTTATTTGAGATCGTGACATGTGTATTAAATTTGATAACTATACATTTTATAAAATAGAAACTTAACAATATTGAGAAAAAAACAGAAATAAGGAAAATAATCAAAAATAAAAAACATAATATTAAATATCAAATAATCTTATTATATTATACATTAATTATCAAATAATTTTATTAATTAGTTCATATCGTGACATGTGTATTAAAATTGATATGTAAACATTTTATAAAATAGAAACTTAACAATATTGAGAAAAAACAGAAATAAGGAAAATAATCAAAAATAAAAAATTAACATTAATTATCAAATAATTAGAAATAAAATAAATTAATCTGAAATATTGAAAAATAAAAAAATCAGAAATAAGGAAAATAACATAGAGAAAAAAAAATTAAGAATATTTTAAGAAATAATCAATAAAAAAATAGAAATAAGAAAAAATAAAAACGTCAAATTACTTGAAAAAATAAAAAAAATCTCTATGATAACTTATTTGTTATCTTCATGGATCCACTATCTAATTATTAATTTAAAACAAATGTTTTTTCATGTAAATAACAAAAACAATGTAATAAAACAAAAAAATGTGTTATCTTTATAACAAATTTACTAACAATATTAATATATAATTATAAAATATTTTTATGTAATTTATCCGCGTATTACGTGGGATTTCATCTAATAAAATTAGTGTTCATTTGTAATATAATATATGTGTGACATGCCTAGCTAGAGCTTAATTAACTCTTTAATCATCTTGTTAATATGACTATTCAATTTTAGTATGTATATAATTTGGTAATGAAAACCATGTCTTAAAAGGGTTGACTTACAAATATATGATCAATATATGTTTTCAAAACATTTAGTTATATGATTTGAAATTAAAACTTGGTGATACATATAGTCATTGAAAAGATCTATTAATTATCGTTTTTATATAGAAAAAGTAAACTTGTTTGGGCTTTTGGCTTTGGCATCTTCTCGGTTTAGTATTTCGAGTTTTGATCGTATTTCAAAAACGCATCCCACCCTTATAATATAATCAAGATGACAAAAAAAAAGTAAACTTGTTTTTTTTTTTTTTTGTCAAGAAGTAAACTTGTTTAAAGAAAGGGAAATCTTGCATTATACCATTCACTTGGGCACCTATACGGAACACATCTTTAATTAGAAACCCATTTCTATGATCAGCTCGGATTTAATAAGTTCCTTTGGTACCCCTCTCATTAACAAATTTAAATTTAAATATGTTATGTTATTTTGTAGATTCCCAAAAACTATTTAAAAGAAAAAATTGAATGTGTCAAAATTCCAAAATCTTCTTAGTTTATGTGATCAAATCAATCCACACAAACATGAAACAACATAAACTTCATTCGAAACAATATTAACTCTTATTTTTTGGTTTTAGATCTCAAGAACATAACACCTCAACAAAGACTTAGATGGTTTATTTTAAATCTTAAGAACATTGCAATAATCAAAATCTAACACTCTTTTTTTCATAAGAAGAAGAAAATCAGAGGAAAGGAGAGTGTAAGACAAACACAGAGGATACATAGACTTTCTTTTAGTAGAAATAAAATAGTTTCTTTTTGTTGTTGTTGTTGAATTATTCTAATATAATACCCAAATAATTCAAAGAGGAAGAATATTGGAAAAACAATACTATGAAGCATGAGATGATTTCATCAATAAATAGTTTTAAGTTTCTGAATCAAAACCAACCACAGTGTTGACAAAGTTGCTTAGTTAGTCTCTGAAGCAAAACAAAGAGAGTATAAAGAAAACAAAAGCTTCTTCTTATTGATTCAATTCAAACCAAATAGAAATAATCTTTGTACCAATTCATACATTAGGAAGAAACTTCTAACAAACAAAAAGATGATTTCATTACTAAATAAGACCGAATCAAAAGGTTGATGACATATTTGTGTCTTTGCTTAAGACTATGAAGCAAAAACAGTCACACAAAGTTGGATGCATAAAAAGAGAGAAAAAAGAAACACTATTGGAGACTCATGGCACCGAACGGGAGAAGAATGTAACATTGAACAAAAGAATATGCTTGATGAATACCCGGGCTTGCTCCTTGACCAGCAAGAGCTGCACCTTGACCAGCAAGAGTTGTAGCAAACATCAAAGGATAAGAACCCAAGACAGGGTAGAACATCGCGGCAGAAGAAGTAGCAGTAACAGCAGCAGCTGATGGAGGAGGAGGAGGAGTGGTGGCACTGTTAAGACAAGGAGATGAGCTAGTCTTGGCTCCACACGCAGTGCATCCGGATGATGTGGACGAATTAACAACAATGGTCTCAGGGGCTCTCTCATTAAACAATGGCTTAGGAACACCACCTTCGCTGCTTACTGGAGACTTACAATCAGATGCAAATAATGTATTGTGGGGTGACGCAAAGGAGCTCCGATTCGGGTTACTGAAACAACTGAAAGCGGCATTGGGTTGACCAAAAGGAGAATAATTCATGTTCCCCTGAGGACGATCCTGAGAAGCCAATATCCGAGTTGATGGGTTTGCCCTTGAGGAGCCTATAAGAAAAGCAAATATGAGATTAGTTAATCAAAGAGAGAGAGAGAGAGACAGTATTGTATGAAAAAGAGTTAGTACTTATAAGTTACCTTTGTTTCCTTGCTTGTAATTTTCCCACCTTAACTCTTCATGGCTTTGATATTGATAAGGCATGGAGGCAGATATGGAGATAACCATGCCGGGATCGACAGGTGTGACAGGTGTGACAGGTGTGACAGGTGTAGCCTTATAAGCAAGAAGAGGCTTAATACATCCTTGTTCAGCGCGGTGACTACACCCGAGAGATGCACAAACACGAGGCCCAATATTGGAATAGATCGATGATATCGGAGCAGTGGCAGCTGCAGTGAAACCAAGAGGTTGTGGAGATGATGTTTCAATGCCATTGCCAGCAGGGACTGAAACATGAGGAGAAGAAGCAGTCGGGTTTTGTCTGAAAGGGTTGATGGGAGATCCAGGCAAGTAACCAACACCAAATCCAGGTAAACAGCTTGATGCAGAAACAGAGCCCCAAGTCTTTGGAAACTGTTGGGATGGGCCAAAGACTGAAGAAACATTCACTGGTGGACTTACTTCAGGTTTTTTCAAGGCAGCTTGGGAAACAGTGGGCCCGGAACTTCTAGCAGCTATCCACCAATTCTTCAGATCAGCTTTTCTCCCTTTAGCCACAAATGCTACAATTCTTACGCTGGTCCCAAAAAAGCCAGGTGCTTCAAAAGTCACGGAGTATAGGCCTATTTCCTGCTGCAACACAATTTATAAGGTCATTTCAAAGATCATGGTGAAGAGATTGAAACCCCTGCTACCGGAGCTTATACTTCAGAATCAAACGGCCTTTGTAAAAGGGAGATTAATAGTTGAGAATACTATTCTGGCTTCTGAAATTGTTCATGCTTACCACAGAGATATGGGTCCTAAGCGTATTTCTATTAAGGTGGATATTGCAAAAGCTTTTGATTCCATTAGGTGGGAATTTATCTTTAGTTGCTTGAGAGGTTTCGATGTCCCGGAGGTGTACTTAAACTGGTTACAAGCTTGTATTTGTACTACTGCTTTCTCGGTGGGTTATAATGGGTTAATTCATGGTTATTTCAAAGGAAAGAGAGGCCTGAGGCAAGGGGTTCCTCTTTCTCCATACTTATTTGTAATAGCTATGAATTGTCTATCTCTGCTACTAAACAAAGGAGCTGAAGATGGGAAATTTACTTACCATTTCAAGTGCAAGGATACTAAGCTAACTCATCTTTGTTTTGCGGATGACCTACTGATCTTCATAGATGGAACACTTTCTTCGGTACAAGGAGTCCTCCGGATCCTGCATGACTTTCAGCAAATGTCAGGTTTAGCTATTAGTTCTCAAAAAACAGAATTCTTCTCTTGTGGCCTTTCTAGGGTAGAAGTTGATGATATATCTATGGCAACGGGACTGTCACATGCTTCCTTGCCAGTTAGATACTTGGGCATTCCATTAAACTCCAAGAAACTAACCTTGAGTGGATGTGCTAACCTTCTTCAAAGAGTTAAAGGAAGAATGTCTGGATGGGCGGCAAAGTCACTCTCTTATGCTGGAAGGAAACAACTGATCACTTCGGTAATCAATGGCATCACCAATTTCTGGTCATGTTCTTTCATCCTACCAAAGAAGTGTATTGATTTGATAAACTCCCTATGCGGTGAGTTCCTATGGAAAGGAACAGTTGATGTGCATAACTCTGCAAAGGTGGCTTGGTCTACGGTAACATGTGCAAAGGAGGAAGGAGGGTTGGGGCTTAGGGACTTACAAGTTTGGAACAAAGCTGCAGTTCTAAAACTAGCGTGGATTCTGTTCTTTAGACCAACTTCTGTTTGGGCCACCTGGTACACAAAAGAAGTGTTAAAAGGTGATTTAAACAATTTTTGGGTAATCAACACTAAAAGAAAGCAGTCACAGTCTTGGTTTTCCAATAAATTGTTAAAGCTCAGGGAGTTCATTTTCCCTTGGATGAAAAAGAAAGTGGGAAACGGTAAAAATACAAGATTTTGGACAGACAATTGGTCCCCTTTTGGAAAACTAACTACTTACTTGGGAGAGGATGCGACAATCAACATGGGAATAAATAGGCTCTCTTCTCTCGCGGATCTATGGAGGAATGGTAATTGGGTTTTACCCAACCCAAGATCAGATGCACAACTCAACCTGCACATATTCATGACAACCTTGACTTTAGAAGATGTTGAAGACTCGATGGAGTGGTATGTGCAAGATAAAAAATCATCATCCTACAAAACAGGTCAGATATATTACCTTCTCAAGAGTCATAAACCCCTTGTTCATTGGCATACTGAAGTGTGGAATAAAGTCGACATTCCTAGACAGCAATTTCTGGTTTGGCTAGTAACACTTAACCGTTGCGCAACCAAGGACAGACTCTTGAATTGGGGTCTACAGGCGGATCCACTTTGTGTCTTATGCAAAGCGGCTAGTGAATCAAGGGATCACTTGTTTTTTGATTGCAGCTTTAGCCGAAGAATCTGGATCCCTATGGCTGATCGTTGTGGTTTCTCATCCCGATCTGACTGGGGGCTCATCCTCAATGATTTGCATGCACTCACTGGAGTGAAAAGAACTCTAACTCTCCTCGCTTGGCAAGCATGTGTATACTACCTATGGACAGAAAGAAATCACCGTGTACACCGGAACACTTTTAGATCTTCTACCTCTCTTCTCACCTCTTTGGATAGGCTGATGAGAAACAGAGCATCAAGTCTCTCTGCAAAACAACCAACGCTTGCTTCAGGTCTACTTCAGCTTTGGTTTCGTTCTGCTCCTCCTTCATCTTCCACCTAATATGACTGCGGGTTGGCTACTCTTCTAGACAACAATATGACTGAGGGGAATCTTTTGTTGGTTAGTTAGGTAAACTAACCAAATTAAATTCACTCTGGGTTCACTTCATTTACCTACTAGTTACTTTCTGGTTCAATTGGTTCTATTATACTATGTGGGATGTTTCATTAACTATCTGTTTAGGCTTGTAATGGGTTTTGCTCCCCACAAACATTTTCTTTCTTTTGTTTTAATAGAAAATCAGTTAACAAAAAACATTCACTGGAGTTGTACTGGTTTTGTCCGAAAAAGTTAGAAGAGGAAGAAACAACTTTCCCAAACAGTGAAGGAGAAGCAGTATTGCCAAAATCTTGTGGTGGACTGAAGGTAAAGGCTGGAGAAGAAGAAGGGGTGGATGAAGTAGTACTAGATTGGACAGGAGCTTGCATTGAAACAAAGCTAGGTGTTGTCTGAGAAGAAAAGGCATCAAAACAGGAAGTGGTTTGGCCAAGAGATTGTGTTGGTGCAGAAAATGGAGTATAACCAAACACAAGAGCTTGTGATGTGGGAGCTGCACTAGACTGCCCTGCTGGTTCTGGTCCTGAACTAACACAAGTGGTCACAACAGGAGATGGAGACAATGTTGATGTGGAAACACCAAAAACATCATTAGCCTCATGTCCAATAGCTTGAACTGGTCCTCCGAAGCTAACCGGGACAGAAGTGGATGATGATAATGAGGAAGCAATAACAACATGGCTAGGTGGTGGTGGTGGTTCTTGTGTACGGCAACGGAAACATGTATTACACTCTCTCTCTCTGAAAAATCAATCATCATACTTCTTCTTCTTCTTCAAAAATCAAATCTTTGGTTATCGAAAACCTAACAGAGAAGATCAAAAAAGATAGAGAGAGAGAGTACTATTAGCGAAACTATATGTGATGAATACAGTATTGTGATAGCGTGAAAATTAAGCAACATCAGATCATTAGTACACAAGAAAACCCTAATTAATTACTATTAATTACGGAGAACAAGAGAAACCATATCATCTTTTAAAGAGAGAAGCGAACCTTGAACAACAAGTAAAGCAGCAAACGAAGCAAAGAGATCCAAGATTGTGGGAGATCCTTATTAGGGTTTAATCAAGTGAATGATTATTATTATGATGAATAAGAATCAGAGATCTCTTTGTGTGCTTTTTATTTATAGGAAACGGTTTTCTTCACTTTGGCTTTCACGCTATTTTTTGCCTTTTTTTTATTTATTATTCTGGTGGCGTTGTATTCACGCCACACTCACTTTATTATACGTTTCATTTTCCTTTTTTATTTATTTGCAGTTTACTAGTTTAATTAGAGTAATATATAACTTTTATTTATTGGAATAGAAAATTTTACAGATTTTAAAAAAAAAAAAAATTGAAATGACTAAAATGAGAAAATACAAAAATAAGAGTGAAGCTTATAAAACATAGGGTAATTATCATGTATACCACTAATTCAAATATTTTCTTAACAAAACTAGCACATATATATAGGATAATTAAATACAAACAAACTTGACTAATTTCATCTACAAATACATCCCAACTTAGCTTATGGCTGATATATAGTTTTAATGATATGGTATAATGTAAATAGTATGCACAAGGAGGAAGACATTACTTGTCTCATACGTTTTAATTAAACCCTAGAAATAGGAGAGAAAGTAACATTAGGCATGAAAGCCGAAAGTACTTCTTCTTCTTCTTCTTCTTCTTCTTCTCTGTTTCCCGCTGGAGTTTCCATGTCTATAAGCTCTCTAAGCGAACTACATCTAGACAAAGAGTTGCTTCTTTCTCCTCTACAAAGTACTTGTCTTCTGTGCAGCTCCGCGACACACACTGAAAATGCTTGTAAAGCTGAGAGCTTCGCGTGAAAGCTTACCTCATAGTGTGTTCCTCCTTGTCTTATACATACCATTTTCATTGCCGGTGTCATCTCCTTCCCACCCTGAAAACACACTTTTTTTAACATATCAATATAAACATGTTTTTCGTGTACAGACTTCGTCCCAGAACCTCCTAGTTATGAAAAAAAAACAGATCTTACCTCGATGAAAAGTTGCAAACCATGGTGGTGATTGTCGATGAGTTCTTCTCCGGGTGATGATTGTAAGACTAGAAGGTGACAGCCCATGTCCCATCCGCTACAATCACAACCACCACCAGATCTCCATCTCTTTAGTATCGATGTTGGACACGAGTTCTCTGCATCATCAGGCAAACCGTGGTTCCCCGTTGGAACTATAACTCTAACCTCTCTTCTTGAGAGTTTGTTGTTCTTCATATACTCAAAACTTTCATTGCTCGAAGACGTGTCTCGGATAACAACTGCAGCGATCTCTAGTCCTGGATGTAAATCTGAAGCTGGCCAAGGATCATATGCATTAGTCTCTGAATGTTTTGATGGATTTCGAGTCAATCTTCGGCTAAAACTTTCCTGCCTTTGCAGATCTGAGCCATCAAATACTTTGTTGTCTCTCTCTGAATATATAGTATGGTTTGAGTCTGGTCCTTGTCTGAAACTGTTCTGTCTTGATAGATTGAAGCCGCTTCTACGAGCACGTGCCATGTCAAAAAGAACGAACTCCGACACAGTTGATGCCACAAGATCATCTTCATATGGTTCTGTTTCTAAAAAAATCTGAGTTGTAACTTGCATTTGTCCTATAAGTGAAGATTCTACACCAGAAGAAGCATTAAACCGAAGTCCACCGATGTTTTTATTGGTTCTTTTACCATCGCCAATGCATCGAAACGAATAGACAAAGCGAGAGTCATTATCATCAAACCATGTAGTTGCCATATAAACATCACTAGGATGGTCTAGAGAGAATGTGAAAACAGGCATACCAAGTTCATATACTATACTTAGATTAGCATGTAGATGAACCGGCCAAGACTTTCTCAAGGACTTGTTAGTCGATAGCGTTTCTTCGCCTGATTTTGGTATAAAAGGATTCCGATTTGAAAAGGGATTAGCCATTTTCTTGATACGACTATACCAGCTTGTAGATTTATCCGTGGAACAAGAAGACTGTTTGCTTGCTTTCATAAACGGAGGAAGTTGCATTCTTGCAGAAAAAGACTTTTGTAATCTTGGTTCCATGTTTCTCTCTGTGGCTAAAGACGGTTTAGCTGATCTTTGTTGTGGTCTAGCATTTTTGTTCAAGCGTACACCGAAGAAACCACCAGAAGAGTATTGTTGGACAGAGAACTTTTCGGCATCTGAAATGTTCCTTCTGCTTGTTTGATTGAAGAAGAGACCGTGTTTGTCCATTGAATTGCTCCCTGGTTTAGTAGGTCTAGGTGGGATGCTATTGCGCGAGGAGTTTGGAATCTGATAAAACATAAACTCATCCTCTTCCCCTGCCTTTTGGGAATTGAAGAAATCGCGTAGTGTAGGAATCACATTTTCAGAACTATGAGACATCTCTTTGCTGCTATTTTGTAGACTTAAAACAAATCTCTCTAATTAACTTCTGCATAAAGATTTAAATGAAAAGCTTGTTTGTTTGAATAATATGATAATATGATACATAAGAGCTAACAAACAAATAAAGGATCACTTACCAATCACTTGTCAATGTTGATGAACTTTTTTTACACAGACAGAAGTTGAAAAAACAAAACAGATACGCTCCTCCTACCCTATAGATGTAAAAGCACTAATTTGTAACATAGGAATCTCAAGTATGTGTAGTTGTGAATGTAATGAAAGCAACGGACAAAAGTTAAAACAAGAACATAAATTTATTTAAAAATCAGACAAAAAGGCTTTATGGTTTCACTTGGATTGTAAGGCAATCATAGAAAAGTGTGTGCATAAAGAAACAATCATCAAATACCAATTGATGGTTTTAGAGTAGTCATCTTCAAGTTTTGTAATTAAAAAAAAAGAAAGAAAAGAATAAGCCACATGCAATCATTCTTTCAAAATAAAAAAAAGCAAAAGTATAAAATATACAGAATGTTAAGAGCCTTTGAAAATAAAAAAAGGCTTATGTAAAAGTCAAATACAAATTGCTCTTCTTTTACAATACATATATACCACAAAACATTAATTTACAAGACCTCAAAGCAAATCCACAATCACACCATTCCCCACAAGTTTATGATCAAACTATGCAACTTTCTCTTCTGTATAAGTAATCTCATGAAGATATGTTCTTGCCAGTAACCAAAACAAAATTATGTATGCTTTTGAGTATTAATGTAAGAAAGGTGAACAATCTTCTTCTACTTTCTTTGTGTGTCTCTGTTTTTTATAATCATTAACCATCACAACACATTTCTTTTGCTTTCGAGCATTGACCCGTCTTGAAGAGCAGCATGTGCTTCCTTCTCTTCTCCTAGTGCTGATAAAGCTACAGCTTGAAGATAAGATGCAATATACCAAACAGGAGATATCTCTTTTGCTTGCATTGCATCGTTCAACGCCTCTTGTGGCCTCTCATTCATTAAGTAACAAAGACTTCTCCTTGCGTATACAGTTGGTGAAACCGTCGTCCAACACTCGATAAACTGCCAATAACCCAAATTCAATAACTGGATCATAAACTATTTACTTATTGACCGTTAAACACTCATCAAGACAAAATATATATATGAACCTGAGAATAGCATTCGGCTGCATTAGCAAAGTCTTTATGTCGGAAAGCAACATCACCCTGAATCTTGCAGTTGAGTCCGACCTGCATCTGGTTGGTCCACATCTGGAACGAAAGCTGAGATTTTTACGCAGAAAAACAAAGCCACAAGAAGGTGATCAGGACTACAATAAGTAACAAGGTATACCATAGTTTACGGTATAGAGAAAGAAACCTCTGTGACTTCCCCTTCATCATCTTTGTATCCAAGTTTCAAAACAATCTCATGTATAGCAGTTAGATCCATTCTAAGGCATGCTTCTCCTAGCGGTGAAAGAGGCATTGTTGAGGCACTGCTTGGTATGCCCATCAGTTGATGAGAAGGTGTCTAATTAACATCATTAGTTAAAGAGGGCTTCTTATTAGTCTTGGAGCCTACGCGTGAATCAGTGCGAATATAGAAATGTTGTTGGAATCATGACATTACCTCAAGATCCTTCTGAAGAGGAATCATTGTAGTGACTAGAGATTTCGGGTTAGGCCGTTCTCGAGGCTCATACTGCAAGCATCTTGAAGCTAATTTTATCAGTTCAGTACCTTCATAACTTGAAAACTGACCCTCCAAGCATGAATCAATCAACAATTGAATGTTCTTGTCCCTTATAAGCTCCAACGCCTAAAGAATACGCAGTACACGTGAAATCCTAATTTAGAAAAAAAGAATATATATGGTGGAGATTATCTGAGTTTAGTTATCTTAATCATAAAGCTTACATGGCTTGGAGGAATGTGTTTTCCACTAAGAAGATCAAGCAACAGAGTTCCATAACTATAAATCACACTTTCTGCTGTCACGCGACCTATAGAACACAAACTATTATGTCAGGAAAAAACTAACCACAAACAAACTATTATGTCAAGACACAACAGAGTTTAAGTATAAACCTGTTTTGAGATACTCAGGAGGCGTGTACGCAAGGTTGGTGCTATAACTCTGTCCGTGTCTACTATTTTTCATCAGACCAAAGCAAGAAAGCCTTGGATTTGAGTCCTAATATGATAAATCAAGTTAACAATCTTCACACTAACGTATCGACATTGTAAAAAAAAGTCATGTAAAGATTTATAAACATACATGATCAAAGAGAACTCTATAAGCATTCAAGTCATGGTACAGCGTAAGCCCTTTAACGTTACAATATTCCAAAGCTTGAGCAATATGTAAAGCTACTCTTAGCCGCATAGCCCAACTCATCGGTTGTGACTCCCCTGAAAACATATCGATAGTTAGATAATCGGAAAAAAAACACGACAAACAAGCTTGACATAAGACACAAGGTAACTCCTTACAGCGGAAAAGATGTTTGGACAAAGTATGATTAGGCATAAACTCAGAAACAAGAAGCCTCTCTTGGCCTTGACAGCAACATCCAAGCAGATTAGCCATCCTATAGTTTCTTAACTGACCAACAGCTTTAGCTTCCTCCTAGGAAAATGACAAAAACCATAGATAGATTCAATAACTGAAGAAAGTAGTAAACATCTTTAATGATAATAACAACGAGAAGAAGAAGAAGAAGGAGTAAATATAAATACAAGAAAGCGGAGAGAATCAGGCCAAGCTTTCCTATTAAACCTTTTGACAGCGACAAGTGTTTGATTATCAAAAAGTGTGCCTTTGTAAACAACATTGGGAGCTTTATCACCAAAATCTGATAAAATGTTATCAGTTGCAAAATCTGATGTTGCTTCCCTTAAAGTATCGATAGAGAACTCACGAAACTGTGGCAGTTCATCATTGCTTTGACTTGTTTTATTCTCATCATCTGAGCCCAAGAAAAACAACACATATATATATATATATATGTTTGGTTAAAAATCGAAACTTTAAGGGAAGAAGAAGAAGAAGAAGACTATGGAAGTTTTTGAAAATACCTAAAGAAGAAGAAGAAGAAGTGAGTGGATGATTGGATCGTTGAGGGTCAGATACGCAGCAAAATGCAAAGAGCTTGGAATCCTTAAAACCCATAAAACCAATTCACTCAGAAACCAACCAACTAACTAACCAACCAATGTTTGTTTGTTTGTTTTCTTCAGCTTTACAAAAGGAAAAGGGTCTCAAAAATAGAGAGAGAGAGAGAAAGGAATCGGTAAAGAAACGAATTAATAAACAAAAATTGAGCTAATAAAAAGTCAAATATGTCGAAATTTGGACGAAGCTTTCTCTTTTTGTTGCCTCTTCCGATGGACAAAATAAAAAAAAAAGTGTTATTTTTTTTGTATATATAAAGAAGAAGAAGAAGAAGAAGGAGGAGAAGGTGTCTCCAAGTCAAATGGTTAAACAAGTCATTGGGCAATGTTTATTATTATTATTATTAAGGTTTTCTTATGTACATTGTGAAGAAGATGAACTTGAATTGTTAGGTATTGAGCTCTCTGTGTTGTTAGGCCGTTTGTAATTCTTCAACAAGAGAGAGCAACACACAACACTAACAGAAGAAGCAGCCATTGCTGCACCTGCTATCCACGGTGGCAACCTAAACCTTGTCCCCGGGAATAGCACTCCTCCTGCTATCGGTATCCCCATTAGGTTATACCCGAGTGCCCACACGTAGTTTAATCGGATCCTTGAGAATGTTTTCCTCGATAGATCAATTGCTGTTATCACATCTTCCAAGTTGCTTTTCATCAGAACTATATCAGCTGCTTCTATCGCAATGTCTGTTCCTGCACCTATCGCCATTCCTACATCCGCTGCTACAAGCGCAGGCGAGTCGTTGATTCCATCACCCACCATCGCCACTACATGACCAGCTGCCTGTATATATAACCATTGCTTTTTTAGATCATGTCTACTTTCTTTTATTTGTGGAGCTATACAGGTTGGTTGGTTTACCTGTAGTTCCTTGACTTTCTCTGCTTTCTGCTCGGGTTTGGCTTCTGCAATAACAGAGTCGATACCCACTTCTCTGGCGATTGAATTTGCAGTTCCCCAGTTGTCACCAGTCACCATGATACTTATGATCTTCATGGATTTTAGAATGGAGATGGCTTTTCGTGCATTCGGTTTCAGAGAATCAGAAACAGACATAACTCCAATCAATTCACTGTTTATAGAGACGAGAATCCCTGTCTGTGCCATCTCTTCAGCTTCTGCTACCAACTCTTCGGCATCGGCTGGAATTATAACTCCATGATCGGTCATAAGGTTCTTGTTTCCCACCATAATCTCTTTTCCCTTAACGGTTGCTTTCACTCCGTTTCCGGTTATAGACACAAAATCACGAGCTTCAGGCCATGCAGGGTTCTCTTCATCGTCTCTGAATTTCTTCGCATACTCAACAATGGCTTTAGCTAATGGATGCTCACTGTTTACCTGATACATAATAGTATCATCCTAGTGATATCGTATTTGATGTATGCAAAGAGGTCCATAGATTTAACCATAAAAGAATATTGTATGTGTGTTTGATGGTTACAAGAACTACCTCAGCTGCAGCAACAAGTTCATAGAAATCTCGAAGCACCATGTTTTTCAGGAGTTTTGTTTTAACAACCACAGGTTTTCCCATAGTGAGAGTCCCTGTCTTGTCAAAGACAATGCAATTTACCTACACCATTCATTCAATCTGTTAGGTTTCAATCTTAACAAGGTACAGAGAAAGAAAGCCTATAAACTCAGTATGTAATCATGCATCAACCTTGTATGCTCTTTCTAGTGCTTGACCACCTTTGATCAGGACACCTTGAGATGCGCCAACCCCAGTGCCAACCATAACAGCGGTTGGAGTAGCCAGCCCAAGAGCACATGGACACGCTATGACCATGACAGAGATTCCGAACTGAAGAGCTAGCTCGAAGCTATCCATTGAAGAAGGTATCCATGATTCAGGGTACCAATGCAATTTCCCAGCTAAGAACCAGGTAAGCCAAGTTGAGAACGAGAGGAAAATTACCTGCAACATAACAAACAAGTTATTTAAGAAAATAGTCGTATCTAAAAGACTAAAAGCTTTATGTTTAGCAACATGTTAGATTACTAACAAGAGGAACAAAGAACTTGGAAATCCGATCAGCCAACTTCTGAACAGGAGCTTTGGCCAGCTGTGCAGATTCAACAAGTCGAACAATCTGTGCAAGAGCACTCTCTGAACCAACTCTTGTAACCTTAATATGCAGAACTCCATTCTCGTTCAATGTGCCTCCTATTACTGTATCACCCTTTCTCTTTGCCACTGGCCTTGCCTCTCCAGTTATCATACTTTCATTCACATGGCTTTGTCCCCATATGACATAACCATCTGAAGCTACTTTTGCACCAGGAACAATCTTGATCACGTCGTTCTTCTGTATCAATCGGCCATCAATCTCTTCTTCACCACTCACATTCCCTTCCTTGTCCAAAGTCAACAATATCGCAGTGTCAGGTGCTAAGTTCATAAGCTTTGCAATAGCCTGAGATGTTTTCCCTTTAGCCATAACTTCCAAATATTTTCCTAGTATGATAAACGAAATGAGCATGGCACTAGTCTCAAAGAAATCTACTCCCTTGAAATCAGGAGAGGTTGCAGCTCTCAACACTATGTATAACGAATAGAAATAGGCTGCGTTTGTTCCTAGCGCAATCAGAACATCCATGTTAGCCGATCCTCGGCGTAAAGCCTTGTAAGATCCAACATAAAACCTCCAGCCTATGATAAACTGGACAGGGGTAGCCAAAACCCACCTTATGATTTCTCCAACAGTGAGCATATTGATGACCTTAACCATCAGCAAGTCTTTAATCCCAGGAATATACATAAAGACCATGGCTGTCAAAAACACCGGAACCGTAAAAACCAAACTCCAAAGAAAGGACTTATAGTACTGCTTAACCTCCCCTTGTTTCTGAGATTCTCTGTCTACCCCTCCCTCTGAAAATATTGTTGCCTTGATGTGACCGCTATGACCAAAGACAGTAGTCTCTATCACCCGAATGAAATCCCTTGGTCCCGTCACATCGGGTTTGTACAATATAGAAACCTTATCGCTTCCATGGTTGATGTCAACATTCTGAACACCAGGAAGCGCTTCAAGAGACCTCTCAATGATCTTCACGGATTCATCGGTAAACTCGCCATCAATCTTCAGATCGATCTTGCTCACATCCTCTCCTGTGCTAATAAGTACAGCTTCGAACCCAGCGTTCTCTATATCTTCCAATAGCTTGTCACAGGTCAAGAGCCTTGGATCATAATGAATCTCGGCTTCCTCGATAGCTAACGCGACATGAGCTCTACGCACACCGTGAACTGATCTAAGAACACTTTCGATGGTGGAAGAACACGATGTACAAGTCATACCATTTATCCTAATTCGACAAACTTGGATAGACCTCTCATTAGAATCATTCTCTATCAAAGATGCTTGAAAGCCAGCATCTTCAATAGTCTCACGTATAGTCTCCACCTAAACCAAAAATAAGAGCCCTAATTTTCAACAAAATCTATGAGGAAAAAAGCCCTAAAATTCCAAATCAAAAATCGAATCAGAATTTCAAATCTGAAACATACAGTGACGAGATTGGGATAAAAAAGGATTTGAGCGCGATTGTTAAGGGCGTCGATAACAGCTTCGTGGATCCCAGAGAGACGCTTGATAGCTTTCTCTACAGATCCAGCGCAAGCGGAGCAAGTCATACCCGTTACTCTGAAAACCGACCTGGAAACGGCCTCGTCGATCTCAACCACCGCCGTGTCCGACGAGGATCCGCCGCCGGGAGATTTTCTGGTAAGGTGTTTGCGAAGAAAAGGGTATCTTCCGCTGAATCTCTCTTTTCGGATGCATGTGAGAGACAACAGCTTCGTCGCCGCCATAGATGATCGATCAGTAGCTTCGTATTCTTCTCTTCTGTGAATCTTGTTTTCGTTTTCAAGCTTGCTTTTTTAAATAGAGAACAACGAGGGAAAAAGGGTTTCGGATGCAATATCACAAAATATGTGGGCCGATGTTGTAAATATTCAAAAATAGCGAGTCCAACATAAAATTAGGGTGGGAATTCGGGACGAGATTTTTCGGGTCTGAGAATGGGACGGGAATTTCGGAACGTAAAAAATTGTCTCATTCTTGTCCCATTTTATATTTGGGACGGAACGGGAACGGGACGGAACGGGAACGGATCGGGAATTCCCAAATATCTAGACATTCATAATTCATTTGTTAAAAATTTACAATCGTGATTACTTATCAATTCTCATGTTAAAATAATTTATATCACAATTCTTATACGAAATAATTTTTGTATCAACGATATAAAAAATATATTTGGTCACACTTAATTAATAATCAAAGTTCATAAAATCTAAACCAATAAAATCCACCACAAAAGCCGCAGTCATATAATAAAACTCAAGTAAAAAGAAATGTCTAATAATAAAAAAACTTCAAAAATCAAACATGAAACAACTAAGTACCCACTGTCTCTTTGCATCATTCTTCTCTCCGAGATTGTTTTCTCATTTCTTTACAAACTCATAAGAAAAAATAGTAGATTAACTAGGTTTAGTAATATAACTTAAATCTTAAATATTAGATTAAATAGATAAGTAAATTAGATTTGTTTATAATTTATTTATAACTTGTGTACACATAGAAAAATGAAGCAATATATATATATCACATCACATCATTAAAATTTACTTCGGGACTTCGGATATTTTTGTCCCGTCTCGTCCCGGTCCCAATTGGGAATTAAACTTTGTCTCATATCGGGACATTCGTTCTATATGAGACGGGAATTTGAGAACGGAAACGGGACGGAACGGAACGGGACGAGAATTATGTCCACACCTACATAAAATACTGTGTTTTAAAGTTAAAACCGCCATTTATTCAGCATTTTGTTGTGTAATTAATAGTTGTAAACAATTAACATATAGTGTCATTATTACGACATCAAAGACACGTAACACGTTATATAGATAATATTTTCCACATACTGATAAGTTTATCGTTGACAAAAAAATAATAATAATAAGTTTTATCAATTAACTAGGAAGGAACCCGCGATACTCGCGGATTTTTTATATTATTTGTTTTTGTTTTTTTGATGATTCAAATAATTTTTATTTTCATAATTTATATTCTTAACTACCTGTATAATGTTACATTAATTTTTATTTTATGAATTCTCTATTTTTGATATATTTTCACTAATCTTAAACAGTTTGTATATTCTTTAGTTTTTGTATTTTTTGTTAGTTTTGTATCACATGTTTTTTCTTGTGTATTATGATTCTATTTACTTATATTGATGTATTTTTCATATATTTGCTTATTTAAATGCGTGTCATAATATATGTTTTATATTATTTGATTATTTAGTGTCTTAAATTGTATATTTTTATTTTTTTCTTTATTTAGCTTTCATGTTTTCTAACTAATTTTATAAATTTTGTATATTTTTATTTTATATGTTACTTATGTGATTTTGTTTTAGATATAGGGGTTTGAAATAATTTTATTTATTCAAAGCCCTATAAATTTTTTTAAAAAAACATATATTTAAATTTTTTTAAAAATATATATATTTAAATTTTTTTTATAAAAAAACATATATTTAAAAAAATTTATGTACCAATAATTGTTTTGCATTTGATATTGTAATATAATAATATTATTAAATATTAAGTTGAAATTTAATATGTTTTATGAATTAGCAATTAAATTGTGACATAAGTTTTTTAAAATTAATGAATTTACTAAATAAATTAGTAATAAATTTGAAGTGATGATGTGTCAAACCAAGGAGAACTCCCCTCATCTTTAATATATATGATGATATGTTACTTATGTGATGTTGTTTTAGATATAGGGGTCTCAAATAATTTTATTTATTCAAAGCCCTATAATTTTTTTTAAAAAAACATATATTTAAAAAAATTTATGTACTAATAATTTTTATGCATTTGATATTGTAATATAATAATATTTTTAAATATTAAGTTGAAATTTAATATGTTTTATGAATTAGTAATTAAATTGTGACATAAGTTTTTTAAAATTAATGAATTTAATAAATAAATTAGTAATAAATTTGAAATGATGATGTATCAATCCATGGAGAACTCCCCTCATCTTTTATTTATGATTTGTAATTAAATTGTGACATATTTTTTTAAAAAATTAATGAATTTAATAAATAAATTAGTAATAAATTTGAAATGATGAGGTGTCAAGCCATGGAGAACTCCCCTCGTCTTTTATATATACTAGGGGAGGACCCGCGCGTAGCGCGGGTGTAGTTATCATTTCGTTTTTCTATGCAATTTTCGAAAAAAGTTTACCTTCGCGTAATATATTGTAATATAACACATTATAAGGCACACTGGAAAAAATTCAATTGCACTGGAGTTTTAAAATATTAAGTTATACTTCATATGTTCATTATTAAATGTTGTTTTAGAATTTTTTTTGTTCCTCTTAAAATGTAGTTTTATTTTTTTAAACATATTTTCTATATTATACGGCTTAATTTCATTAAAAAGAATAAAAATAATATAAATTAATGTCATTAAAGTCATCTTACAATCTTCTTTAATTTTTCTAGAAATCTTTAAAACACAATTTAATTTGGAACAAAAGGAGTATTTGTTATAATTTTATTGAATATTTTATTAAGTGTAAATTAAAATTAATTTAATTTCTTTTTTTCTATTTTCACTTTGTTAAATTAATATTTGAAATTTTTTGTTTGCTAACGCAATTGATAAATAAAAATATTAGTATTTACTTGGGTTCGAATAATTTAAGATGCTAATATAATTGAACTTAGATAAAATTTGAGCAAATAGTATAATTTATGCCCTTGTAAAATGTTATTTTGTACTTCAGTTTAAAAATTTAGCAATATTTCTTTTCTTATTATAACAAATATATGATATTATAATTTTTGAAATATTTTTAATATTTGAAATAAGCGCTACATTTAAAATGAATTGAAAAACTCTTATTAGCTGTTAAAGTATGTTATACATAACATAACGATTTTGCATTTTTAATGTCTTATCTAACTGATTTAATTCGTTTGCCAAATAAAAATTATAGTTGTACTCGTATGTATAAAATGTTAATTTTGAACCACAAACACTTTAGAAATGATGTTGTTAAGTGGATGTTCAATCCTACTGAGAAAGTATGTGCGTTGCGAATGAATTTCATTTTTTCTTAATATAAAAAATATAGTTTTCATTATACATCTATCTATTAAAAATCTATGTATCCGAATAATAAAATGTTTACATAATACATAAGGTGATATCTTTTTTATTCACTAAACTCTAATTATAGTATAACTAATTACAGTTAATCTAAATTATTAAACTAAATTCCTAAAAACAATTAAAGTAAAAAATACATATCATGTACACATGATGATTTTTATTTTTTTTAGACTATGTTACTAATTGTAAACATACTTGCCACGTTGGAAAGTAACGGCCGTGGTCATTTTATGCCAAATAAAATATAACATTTTATAATTACTAAGTCAAAACAATTATTTGGGCATTCGGTATGTTCTATAAAAACAGAAAATGTTATATTGGCTCAAGTCAAAACAAAAAGCGTGTCACGTGTCGCCATATGGAGAGAAGTTGCTCTCTTTTTATAGTATAGATAGATATTCTAGATAGATTACGGCCAAAATGAACCTAATACCTGCTCCAATCTAGATAGATATAATATGTTATCAATTAGAAACAAATAACAAACGTTTACTATATATCATAACGGTTATAATGGAAATTACTTAAAAGTTAAAACAATTATATATTGTAGTAAATAGATAAATAAGTTCATAAAAGAAAAATGTATCCTCGAAAGAAAAAAGTAATCCTCAAAAGCAATTAAAAAACTAATACAAAACCTTAGTAATTTTGTCTGAAAATAGAAATACTGAGACATTACGCTCATCAACACAAAGATGCTACAACACGACAATAAAGGTGTACTCTTCATCTTCCTCATCATCATCATCATCAACACCAGCTCCATTCAAAGCCTTGACTCTCTCTATCAATTTGTTCTTCCTCTCTTCATAAGTAAGCTTCTTCAAGTTGTATCTGTTTCGATAACATATAAACTTAATGAGAGAGACAAAACCAAACCAATAATGTCATTGTAAGTGATTTTGTTGTTTCTTACCTTTTGTGTTGCTTGGGAGCAGGTTTCTCTGTCTTCTTCGGGTTGGGATCAGCGCAAATAGTTGCGTGAACCTTCTTGTACAACTCCTCGGTGTTCTCAGCGTCGACTCCTTTCTTAATGTATCCACTGAAGTGAGATTGATACTTCTCTGGCTCGTTATCGGCCAATAGCTTCATGTAGTTTGCGACATGGCCTCCGTAGATGTAGTTCCTGTGGATTTCGGCATCAAGCTGTTTGTTTTCTTTGTCGAATCCAGCGAATCTCTTGTCGCTATGTGGGATATCAAGTCCACCGTCCAAAGCACCCTACAAGATGTATCACTGTAACATCATATACCCATGAAACACATTACATAACAGATTTTAATAACAATGGCCAATATAAATCACAAATATAAATACATATTTAACAGCAATTTGTTACCTTGAGTGCACCGAAAACACGGTTTCCGGTTGTGGTCCTGATAAGTCCAACATCAAGAAGAGCACAGAAAGGTCTCCTTGACTCGGTTGGCTCCACCGAAAAGTCCTCACCAGTGGCCTGATTGATATGTGAGACTACCTTTTAACAAAAGACTTGACATTCAATATTCAAGGAAGAAATCAAAAAGCAATTGCATACCTCAAGATTACCCTCATACTCAGCATCCATTTCCAACATCTTGAGAACACGGCGACCCAAAAGAAGCCCGGTACAATAAGCTACATCACAAAACAAACAATACTCTTAACACAAAACCATAACCAAAGAATCAAACATACAACAAAAACCATATTGCTAGTCCACAATACCTGCAGCATAGTTTTTTTTTAGGTGAGGAAGAATGGTGAGTGAGGCTTGGAAGTTTCATAGCTATTTATATCCGAATGTGAGAATTTGAGGAGTTTGGTGGAGCTACGGTTTTGAAGAAATAAAGGGGAGTGAATGCTGTCTTTAAAGAAGGAAAATTAAACTCAGAGAATAACAAAGATGAGAAATTAAGATTTTCGTTTGGGAGAGAAGATACAGAGAACCTTATGTTGGGAGAGAGAGAAAGATGAGAAGTCATCGTTTTTTGCCCTTTTTTTAAATTTAATGTCAATTCCGGCCCAATAGTTTAGTTCACAGAATCCAACACAGCATAAGTAATTTGGGCTTTCGGGAAAACCAAGATATAAGGTCCAAGCCAAAACAAAAAAAAAGTACACGTGGCAGCACCTGGAGAAATCCCATTCTCTTATTATAGTATAGATATGATAAGTCAATATATAGGGCACAAATCGATGAAGTAAAGTTTTAATTGTTTATGTTTCATTTTTGTTGAGGGTATAATTATTATAACTTGTATGCATTGTCATCTGATGTTATAGTATAATACTAGTTGCGTGCAATAAAAGGAACTTATTATAAAATTGTCAACTAAACTATACTTAACAATTATCAAGTTTAACGTAAAAAATAAACTTATTATAAAATTGTCAACTAAAACTTTGCTTAACAATTATCCAGTTTGAGTTAAAAATAAAGTTATCATAAAATTGTATATGTGTAATGAATATCTGATAGCAGTCAACATCATAAGAAGTGTAATGAAATTCAAGTATGTGTTTGGTCTCATGGATAATCACAAACAATTAATCCAGATTAGATCACAATAATTAATTATTATAAAAACTAATCATATATATAATCACCTTTCATTAGAATCAAAAAGTGAAACTTTTCATTAGAATCAAAGCATCCTCCTAACATTAGAAAAGAACACAAACAAAGAGACAAGAAAGTCGTAAGTGAGTAGGACATAACATAGATAGAAGGAACATGATCAAGACAGATCAATCATTGAGTTATAAGTGCTTGTAATATATAGGACGTATACCCCGATACTCGTATATTTTGAAACCGAGTTTGTTCATCTTTGTAAATAAATGTAGACAAAGCAAAGGGAAGCTTATAAGAGCAGCTACAGAAACATTTCATCAGCAATATATAGAAATCACAATATCTGGTCGATTCATCTTTCACTATATAACACTCTTAAGTTTATTGAAATCCATAGCAGTTAGGTCCAATATAACTAATAACTCTTTCTCATACTTTGATTAATGCTTGAAATATATCACAAGCTTTTTCATACCTTTTTTTTTGTCCAAGTTTCATTTAGAAATTAGGCATCATATATATATTTTGAGTGAGTTAGAGATAACTATTTAAAAGAAGAAAACTATAAGCTTTTCTCTCTCAGGCACGAGTTACGAGATAAGCTAAGTTTAGGGTGCTTTTTCAGATATCGTTACCCCCAAAATCCCTACATCTACTTTTCTTTACCCCTTAAAGACTCGCTTTTAAATTTCTTTCACCATTTTGGGAGGTAAATCCTTTTATCCGCTGGTTCGAGATAGGACCCCTGTTCTCTTTCTGATGGGCCTCCATATTCCGACTAATCTTCAGGCGGAAATCAGCCCCTCCTGGCTGGGTTCCTCCGGTTAAGAGGTTACCACCTCTCTCGACCCTCGAGTTATTAAGTTGGGATAGCTTCATTACTGCTGTGTGCAGTTTCTACCTATTTGTAAGGAACCATTTAACATCCTCGTAGCATTTACTTCTCCACCACAAATTTAAAAGCTTCTCTCCCCTAAAGAGTATTAATGGCTCACCGATACTCAAGACAAGAGAAAGGCAAATGGATCTCTAGTCCGAACAATCTGGTTAAAAGGGCTCCTATACCCATAGAAGAAGAAGACAACTCAGAGCTTATTGCTGAGAACAGAATTACCCTCATAGGTAGGGTCACAAATGCGGCTATTCAACGCCCAAAAGCCATAGTGGAGCTGTTCACCCAGAACTGGAGTGTAGAAAGGCCAGTCACAGGAAGGCATCTCGGACCGGAAACATTCCAGTTTAAATTTGAGACAGAGGAAGACCTACAAAAGGTGCTGGATAGAGGGCCTTACCACTACAAGAGATGGATGATTATCCTGCAGAGGTGGGAACCAATAGTATCCAATACCTTCCCGAACCTAATCTCCTTCTGGGTAAAGAATTACGGCATCCCCCTGCACTACTGGACGGACAAAACCATCAAGACCATAGGACAAGAACTTGGAACCATCACAGACCGAAAGGCTAGTGAAGCCAAAATTAGGGTGGAAATCAACGGGCTAGCTCCGCTGGAAATGTCCCTGGAGATCTGCTTACCCACTGGAGAGATTACAGAGGTTACCCTCGAATATGTAAGGCTAGAAAAACACTGTTTCAGGTGTTTTTCTCTCAGCCATGAAGAACGTGATTGCTCACTTACAAAGGCATCTCACACAGACAGAGAACACCCAAGAATTAACAGAGATAATACCTTGTCAAGAATTGAGGAAGTTAAAAGAAGACAAGAGGTCAGGAGAGCGTCACGAGAGACGGGAGAGAGATACCATCAGGGGAGAATGGCCCAAAGTAGTAACAACCCTCGATCTCCCAAAGGAAGATCCCCCACAAGAGGGATTGGTGAATGCCCTAGGGGAACAATCAGCTACAATAAAAGACCTCATGGAAGGGAGGATAGCTTAGCAAGGTCCTTTAGATCTCGTAGGACTGAGGAGGATAAGAGATTCAATCCAAGTTACTAAACTTCCCACTCTCGTGCCTATAACCAAGCAGATAGTAGAAGAACCGTCCCCCCACCCCCTCCGATTAGGACTGGGCAAGAGGGCAGTAAAGGGGACTCTAGGCGCTCGCTCCGAGAAGAAGAAGGGGCTGTCTCCAAGGATAGAAGACCGACCCTAGAGAGAATTACAGAAGCACAACAAGAACCAGACAGTACTAATCATACTGAGCAAAGAAGAACCCCAGGAGAAATGCACGATGTCCACAGAGGAGTCTTGGATGAGGAAAGCCAAATCCTATTCAACAGGAGCTACGTTAATAACCTACCGTCGACAAGTGCGGTTCAAGTTCCCCGGGAAGACAGAATCCCAGTTAGCCTCAGATTAGGGCCAACTCAGAATGTGACAGAAAAAGAAGTTCGAACCCCAGTTAATCAAAGACTGGGAGGAAGAGAGGAGAGCATGGGTAGCGAGGAAAGGATCCTAGTTAATCTCAGGCTAGGACCAATGCAAGCTCCTGTTAGCAACGAGGATAGACTACCGGCTACCCTCAGACTGGGAGCAAGAGAAGAAACCCCACCTAGTGGAGAAAGAGTTCAGGCAAGTCTAAGGCTAGGACCAAGGGAGAAACCCCCGACGAGTGAAGAAAGGATTCCGGCGAACCTAAGGTTAGGACCACCGGAGCAGCTACTAGGAAGAGGACAAAGGGAGAAACTCAAAACAGAGAAGGCCCAGGTGAATCTAGGCCCATCAACTAAAGTGCTAGGGAAGAGGAAAATTGCACCAGGCCCAAGCAAGAAGAGAGGGGGGAAAAGCCCACTACAAGGTGCAAGCCTGAAGAAAGTGAACGCTGCTAGAGCCCAAGTTCAAGTAAGAAAGAGACAGTGTGTGAGGAGGATTCTAGAAGCAGAGGTAGGAGAAGGAACTACAAACCAAGCGGGACCAAGTCACTCCAGAGCAAGGGACCCGACCATAGAAGTGATGCCACCGAGCTCAAAGGCGAGGACGGGTTTTCGTCTCCCGGCCAACCCTCTTCCTTAGTCGTATTGACTTGGAACTGTCAGGGTTTGGGAGGCACCTTGACAGTTCGACGTCTGAGATCTCTCTCTAGAAGATTCTCTCCTGACATTTTGTTCCTGATGGAAACTAAAAATAAAGATGAAGAGGTGATGAGGAGACTAAAAAAGCTAAATTACGACTCTTTCTTTCTTGTCTCTCCAGAAGGTATGAGCGGAGGACTGGCGCTAGCTTGGAAAGACTCTATCCAGCTTCATGTGTCTTCATCGAGTGCTAACCTCATAGATGCAACTGTTACCTCGAAGGGGGAGATATCGCACATCACCTTCACATATGGAGCCCCCCGTCAAGGAAGCAAGAAGGCTTTTTGGGACATAATGGGGAATCTGGGATGCGGCCGAGAAGAGCCCTGGCTCTTAGCTGGAGATTTCAATGAAATCCTGGACAACTCTGAGAAAGAAGGAGGGCCACAGAGATGGGAAGGCTCCTTTGTTGCGTTCCGAAGCTTTGTCTCCCAACAAGGAATTTGGGATCTAAAACATTCTGGAGATTCTCTGTCTTGGAGAGGCACAAGGTACAAATACTTCATCAAAGCCAGGTTGGATAGGGTTATGGCTAACTGCTCCTGGTTTGAGCGATTCCCGAAAGGTAGATGCCAATACCTCCCCTTTGAAGGGTCAGATCACAGACCAATCATCACCTACTTCAATAACCGGCCTGATAAAAGACAAAAGGTGTTCAGATTTGACAGAAGACTGGTCACTAATCCAGAGATAAAGGAACTGGTTACAGACTCCTGGACCAGATTTTTGAAGGCCCCAATTCTCTCAAAACTTGATAGGTGCAGACGCAAGATCATAGAGTGGAACAAAGAGCAATACTTGATTTTGTCAACCAAATTCAAACAAGCCCAAGAAAGCCTGGAACAGGAATTGTCGGCTCCTTTTCCAAAGGAAACACTCATAGCTGCCCTATCAAAGGTGCTAGAAGAAGGATACAAAGAGGAGGAGCTGTTCTGGAGACAGAGAAGTAGGGTTCAATGGTTGAGAGAAGGAGACAAAAACTCCAGGTTCTTCCATGCAATTACAAGAGGAAGGAAGGCTACAAACACCATAAGTGTGCTGGAAGATGAGCAAGGTCAAGAGGTTTACGAAGAGGATAAGATTGTGGAGGTAATATCCAACTTTTACAATACCCTGTTCACAACAGAAGCGGAGGAAGACCTGAGCATGGTGGAGGAAATCTTAACCCCAAAAATCTCAGAACTTATGAATCAAGACCTAGTGAAGATCCCTTCCAAGAAGGAGATAAAGGAGGTTGTCTTTTCCATACACCCGGACAAGGCTGCGGGACCTGATGGCTTCTCGGCCAGTTTCTATCATGCATATTGGGACATCATGGAAGAAGACGTTTACCGGGACATCCGGGGTTTCTTTGAGGAAAAAACTTCATTAAAGAAGATCAATGAGACTCACGTGAGACTCATACCCAAGAATACAACAGCAAAGAGAGTGGGAGACTATCGGCCGATAGCTCTATGCAGCGTCCACTACAAAATCATTGCCAAGATACTCACAAGAAGACTCCAACCTCTCTTACCTTCCATAATAACTGAACACCAATCAGCGTTTGTGCAAAAAAGAGCCATCTCGGACAATGTGCTTATAACACATGAGATACTCTACTTCCTCAGAACTTCAAAAGCTCAAAAACATTGCTCAATGGCCATTAAGACGGACATGAGCAAAGCCTACGATAGGATTGAATGGAGCTTGTTACAAAAAGTTTTGAGTAGGCTTGGGTTCCATGAACGGTGGATATCATGGATTATGGAATGTGTAAGCTCGGTGTCCTACTCCTTCCTTATCAACAATTCACCAAGAGGATTAGTTATACCGTCTCGAGGACTCCGACAAGGTGACCCACTCTCGCCATACCTCTTTATTCTTTGTACAGAAGTTTTGTCGGGTCTTTGTCTGCAAGCGCAAAGGAAAGGACACTTACCGGGTATTAAAGTATCAAGAAGAAGCCCACCAATAAACCACCTGTTGTTCGCGGATGATACAATGTTTTTCACAAAGACAAACGCAAAGAGTTGTGCGGCCCTAGCTGACATTCTGGGAAAGTACGAGAAGATGTCGGGCCAAAAAATCAATCTAAACAAATCCTCCATCACTTTCTCGGCCAAAACACCACAAGAAGCCAAAAGAAGGGTTAAAGCTACTATGCGAATTGACAAGGAAGGAGGTATAGGGAAATACCTAGGCCTTCCGGAGCACTTTGGCAGAAAGAAGAGGGACATCTTCGCGGCCATAGTGGATAAAGTTAGACAGCGAGCCCACAGTTGGAGCTCTAGGTTCCTTTCCGGAGCCGGGAAACAAATCTTACTCAAGGCTATTCTAAGTGCAATGCCAAGCTATACCATGTCTTGCTTTAAGCTCCCTGGGTCACTCACCAAACAACTTCAATCCCTCTTAACGCGCTTTTGGTGGGACGATAAACCGGGAAAGAAAAAGATTTGTTGGGTCTCTTGGAAAAAGCTCACTTGCCCTAAAGCAATAGGGGGATTAGGCTTCAGAGATTTGGAGGCATTCAACGATGCCTTGCTGGCCAAGTTAAGTTGGCGGATCGTACACCAACCAGAAAGCCTCTTAGCTCGGGTACTCTGCAGCAAATATTGCCATGACAGTCACTTTATGGATGCTAACACTCCCTCTCTCATGTCACATGGCTGGAAAGGGATATTGGCTGGTAGAGAAATCCTCCGGAAAGGATTAGGCTGGGTCATAGGAAATGGTGCAAGCGTTAGTGTTTGGGAAGAACCTTGGCTCTCTCTAGAAATTCAGGAGCGGCCAATGGGACCAGCGACAAGAGAGAACTATTCTCTAAAAGTTTCAGATCTGCTAATGGAAGGGAACGTTTGGGATATAGAGAAAATCCAACAACACTTACCTCAATATGAGGTTACAGTAAGGAAGCTGTTAACAAGCTCTTACTACCTACCCGATTCTCGGGTTTGGCTCCCTGAAAAATCAGGAATGTACACAACAAAATCAGGCTATGCCCTTGCTAAAGCCGACTCCGTGGAAGGCCAAGAAGACCAGTTTGAATGGAGGAAAAATATCTGGAACATAAAGACGGGTCCAAAGATAAAGCACTTCCTATGGAAGGTTAAGAGTAAAGCCTTAGCGCTGGGAGACAATCTCCTGAGAAGAGGAGTCGCTAATGCTGTCAACTGTAGAAGATGTGGACAAAAAGAAGATGAACTGCACCTTCTTCTCTCATGTCCTTTCGCCAAAAAAGTGTGGGATTTGTCCCCGGTTTGGCTAAAGTCTGACGGTGACCGCACCCACTCAATTGATGATCTGCTTAAGGAGGCTAAGAAAGGAGTAAATCTCCCGCCATCAGAGTTTTCACGGAAGAGGAGGTACTGATTAAATCACTCCAAGAAGCTAAGGAATGGTGTGAATCTCAACCAGCTCCCTTACCACCTAAACCTCGTAAGCATCCTGTAGCCATGGACACTCGACATACCACCCACCTCTGCTTCGTGGACGCAGCCTGGTCTCCAGTCTCAGAAGCGTGCGGAATGGGATGGGTCTTCACTACGCCTGGAGGTACATCCAAGGCGCAACACTCGGCATCCAGATCTTTCACAGGGTCTCCACTCGCAGCGGAAGCGTTAGCGATGCGGTCAGCGATAGCCTCTGCCCTGCAGTTGGGATACTCTGACTTACGAGTTCACTCGGATTCACAAGTTCTAGTATCACTCATCAATGCTAAGGGTTTTATCTTAGAGATCAAGAACGTCCTTCACGACATCGAAGAACTGGCCTCTTTATTTAACTTCATATCTTTCGCTTTTGTTCCTCGTACCTCGAATGTGGAGGCTGATACTTTGTCTAAAGCTGCCTTGTTAGCTTTAAGCCTCTCCTCCTCTAATGGAGTTTAACTATCTTAATTAATATAAAGGCCTTTTTAACAAAAAAAAAATATATATATATATTTTGAGTTTAAGAACCAATGTTAATTATTCAAACAACCAAATCTTAAAAGTTGCATTAAATTACCAAAACAAAAACCGAGCGCACTGCTTAAATGCCATTTTTGGCCCAAAAAAAATCTATCATGTCACTCTCTAATCACACTATCACCATTATAAGGAATTTTCTATACTAACCTCACGTATTTTGATTTAAATTAAAGAATAAAATAAAATAAAATAAAATAAAATAAAATAAAATAAAATAAAATAAAATAAAATTTAAAAACAAAAGGAAAACAAAAATAAAAAAACAAAATACTGCATATCTGTGAGCTTTCTTCCTCTTCCTCCATTGTTGAACGAGTTCATCCTCCTCCATCATCATCTCGAGCCGCCGTAGAATAGATATTGCGGATCGAATCGTCCATTAGTGTTCATTGATTTTTCATCTGCATCCATTGGTTTGTTCTTCTTTCTCATTTCAATTTTTTGTGTTTTTTTCAAGAATTGTAAATTTAGAGATTTGTAATGAAATTGATTGTTTAATCATGTCCACATTTGTTTGTTAATCATCTTGCGTGTATACGTATGGATAATTTAGCGAAAGTAGGTTATGAATCATGCAAATTTAGTTAAATTATAATATCGATTGGATCTTCATTTCAATTCAGATTATATACAATTGGTGCAAATGGTACGACTATTATAAATCTCCATAATCAGTACAATTGGGTCAAATAGTACAAATGTGGACAAATGATGTTGTAAATGATAATCTTGTTACTGACGGGCTTAACGAATCGACTGCAACGGTGGATAGCCCGGTGGATAACCATGTTGATGAAGGTTTTGAAGGCATGAATATGTTGAGAATGATCATGATGGAGTTTGTATTTGTTTTATTGTATTACGTTTGGACAACTTAATCAATCTGGTACAAGTTTTGTTTAAATGGACAAATTGGTCATTTTGATTGTTGACTTAATGTTCTAATGTTTCAAACCACGTAAACTTAATAGTTATACCAAAATTTCCAATGAAACAATGATTCAATCCACAAATAAACTATTTGAACGAAAAAATCATATAAATTCAATTTTTATCCAACATGTGTTCGACCTCATAATAAAACCCTTGATAGTATAAGGAAATTAGGGTAAGTTATCATTTGTTACACAACAAAATTGTCGAAAGTAAGATTTCATGAAATTTTTGTTGTAGCAACCTATTTAATGGTAAATAAGGGAGGAAACTAAGATGACCAACTGGATATAGATCTTTGAGGTTAAGGTTCAACTACAATTTGTGAAAATCCTAAAAAGTACAATTATGTATATGAAAGTACAACTGTACATTTATGTACAACTATGTAACTTTTACAACTACATTTAAATTTGAAAGGTGACCCATTTCGACAACAGAAAGAGACAAAAAAGGGAAAAAGCGAAAACAAATATTTTTTCTTTTTTAATTCTCTTTATTTTTGCCTTTATATATGTCGACCTCATCTCTCTCTCTTCGATCCCTTCTCATCTCCTCTCCCCCTTTCCAAACCCTAGACGACGGATCCCCAATTCCTCTCCCCAATCTCAATTTTCTTCCAATCTACACGATGCCAATCAGTTACACAAATAACAGTTCCTCCGAAGCAAGTTTCTCGAGCGGCTGCAACCGAGCTGACGACGATTACAGTGTGTCGGATAAATGTTGGTGTGGTCAATTCATGAAAATCGTAGAGAGTACGTATGTGGAAGATCGTGGAAGAAGATACTACAAATGTCCAGCCACTGCGGTAAGTGTAACACAACTTATTACCCTTATAATGTCACGGTCATGGATGTTGTATTTAGCTCTAGGAACATACGTGTATTGATTTCTGCGTAGGATGGTGGTGGAGATGGAAGAGACCACAAACGGACATGGTGGGATCATGCAATTGATGAATAATTTAGCAAGATGAAAACTCGAGATGAAGAACTGCATAATTTCATTAACTCTTCAGTGACCATGTTGTGGAAAGAAATTGCTCGTATTAATGGCCGATTATCCGAGAAAGATGAGGAGATTAAAAGGTTGAGAAGATTACTTGCAAGGAGGTAGAAGGTGGTTGTGGCTAAACCTATAATTTTGCGGCGGAAAATCCTAATGTTGTTCCCTTAAATTGTTCTCATTTGTCCGAAAACTTAGATTCAGTTGTTCTAATTGCACATACATACCTAAATACAAATGAACCTAAATTGTTGCAGTTGTACCAAAAAACAAAAATCAAACCAAAGTACAAAACAAGTCACCAAAGTGTTAAAATATTTTAATTTTAATTTTTTATCATAATTAAATTGTACATATATTCAATTGTTTATAGTTGTACCATGAATATATTACAAAATTAAAGTAGTTATACCAGTTTTACTAATTATACCATAAATTGATACAATTATACCATGACAATTTTATCAAATTAAATTAATTATACAATGATAACACACATGAAACGCGAGCAGCAAGACGACAATGACAACAACGACGACGCCGTTTTAGAGAATCTCTTTTCCTCCGTCGTCTTCGCCACTAATAGCATCATGACCACCTCCAACATTGCTTTGCATTCATCTCCGAAACTCTCACTGAAGAACGATTACATCTTCCATGAAGGTAACAAAACCACGATCTCTCTCACTCTTTAATCAACTAATTTCTTTAATTTAAGCTTGATTTGGTTTGGTCCATATACCAAATTTAAGCGTTTATTTGGATTTAATTTTGAGTGTTTAGGTGTAGTTTTGTGAAGTATTTTTGAAATGGTGTAGTTTTGTGAAATGTAATTCAAATGGTGTAGTTTTGTAAATTTTTCTTAAGGGCTTCCCAAATAATATTATAGAGATAAACGCTAAAATATTCCTCAACTTTCAAATCAAATCCAGGAAAAGATCTGAACTTTCATTTGAGTCAAATTATTCTTTAACTTTCAAATCGAAACCAAAAAATGTCCAAACTTTGATTTAGGTCAAATTATTCCCTAACTATTTAACGACGTCAACTGATGAGTTAACGTTTGACTTTTTTCCGGTCTAAAATGGTTTGGTCAACGAAAGTAGAGATTTAATTAGTTCGCGCCAAAAAGTTGAGGTATAAAATGGCTTAAATGGGAGTTGGAGCATTAAACGGCTTTAATTTGAAAGTTCGGGAATTAAATTACCATTTTCCCTATAAATAATACGAAAATACGCTTATATATGTAGAGTGGTGTATTTTCGCCAAAAGTAACATTTAAGCCATTAATCCACAAAAACCCATGTATTATTCTCACTTTTGAATATTTTTTTTATTTTTTTGTATCTTTGATACTTTAAATCAATTTTTTGCCAATCTCCAAAAAAGGTTATGCTTGAACCAACTCTCAAGTTATTCCATCAAATTCTTAAATTGCAACACAAGTCAATAATGCTTTTTTAGCTTTTTATAATAAGATGTATATATAAATAAATATATGTATGTTACCTTTGCACTAATTGCCTTCTCATCCCTTCCTCTTCTTCTTCCTGAGATAAAAAAACAATGAAGCTAAGTGAGTCAAGAGGTGAATCAGAGAAGCAAAAGCGTCAACAACACTTCGAACAAGATCTTAAGAACATGATCTCTTCATTATCCTACATGGGAGGCCGAGCAGAGAAGGCAGGACCGAGTCAATACCAAAGAGAAGAAGAAGAAGAGGATGGCATTAGAGTCATCACTCTATCTGGTTCCAACCTTGGAGCCACCATGAAGACAGAGCTTGATCAGGACAACCACAGAAATGGCGATGACGACGAGCTTGATGAGTTGTTGACAACATACGTTAACAGCAACTTTCAAGCAGTGAACAATTCGATAATGATAGGAGCCAAATACGAGACTCATGATCCAGGCGTCCATCTTGACATCTCAGGCGATTTTGATAAACCACCGTCGTCGATGAAATATTTACATGCAAAAGGGTCAAAGGGAAAGAAAGGTAAAACTCAAGCAACAAGTGATCATTGAAGACACATACAAAAAAAGCTACTTGTCTTTGTGTATTGATTCTATTTTGGAGTTTCTTTGTGGTCTTGACTAAAATAAATAATAAGCTATGAATAAAAACTAACTCTACTTTCAATAAGCTATGAATAACAACTTATCATTGAACACATGCAATTAGTAAGCTCACATGAGGAAGGAATTGGCATGAGTCAAACTTATACGTTTAAGACATTGACCTCCTCACTTTATCTCTCTTGTCTCTTATTGGGTTGGTTGGTTGGTTGTTCTTAAACCCCATCATCGATAACTGCAACACACAAACCATTAGCTGTTTTTTCACTATGTTGACGAAAATACCCTCAATCCATTTTCTTTCCTTCTTCTTCTTCTTCTTCTTCTTCTTTTGGGATTCAAAAGACCAATAAAAAGTTTAAATCCTCACTGACCCATTTGTTTTCTTGCATTATTTAGCAAAACCCTTAACCAAAGTTTGCATCTTTCTCCTTTAAAAGTTGGTTTCTTTCTTTGATAAAGCAAGAAGCTTTGATAATATCGATGGGTATGGGAACAAGCACTTTCGTTATCAGATGGGTCAATCTTCTTACAATGGTGGGTTCTTCTTCTTCTTCACTTTAGTTTCTATTCCAATTAGATTCCTTTCAATGCCTTTGGTTCTTGTAGAATTCTACAACTTAGGTTCTTGTATAGTGAAAGTGATACTTACACTGCTTTAGTGTTGTAATAATGTCTTTTGTAAAAATTACAATTTTTGTTGTGTGGTGTGGTGTGAAGCTATTGGCAGTGGCAGTGATAGTATTTGGAGTGTGGATGAGTACACACAATGATGGATGTAGAAGATCACTCACATTCCCTGTCTTGGCTCTTGCTGCCTTCATCTTCTTCATGTAATAAGTCCACACAACAATGCTTCTTTGGTTATGTCTTTCTTGTTTTTTTGTTTACTTGTTCTTGAAATGTTGACACTGATTTTGTTGTTCCTTTGTTATAGATCTATAATTGGTTTTCTTGGCGCTTGCAAAAAAAGTGTGGCTCTCCTTTGGATTGTATCCTTACCTTACAATGTTTTGTTTTTGTGGGTGAAAAAACTTTGGATTACTATCTTTCCTTGACATGATGATTCTCTATTTCCAAGTATCTAGTTGTGCTCTTGCTTGTTTTGATAGCCATTCTTGTCTTTACCGTGTTAGCGTAAGTCTCATTCTCCTAAAGTTTATTTAGCTATTTGAACTATTGAATCTTACTTCAAGAAACTCTCAAGTCATTGTTCTGTTTTTCGAGGTTTTACAGTTTCATCGTAACAAACAACGGATCAGGTCACAGTAACCCTGGTTTAAAGTAAGTATAAACCGATGTTTCCACCATAGTTTCATACTAGTTGTTTCTATGTAGACATTCTTGAAACTCTATGTTTCTGTTTAGGTACAAGGAGTATAAGCTGAATGATTACAGCTCATGGTTTCTAAGACAGCTTAATAACACAAATCACTGGAAAAGACTAGAGAGTTGTCTTGTTAAGTCCGAACAATGTAGAAAGCTTTCCAAGAAATACAAGGTCTATATACCGAATATTCAACATTGAATAGTCCTTGACATGTTCTTGATTGTTTCTATTATTGTTTCAGACAATCAGACAGTTTAAATCTGCAGAGTTAACACCGATAGAAGCAGGATGTTGTCGACCACCATCCGAGTATATATATTTATTTCATTGATGTTTCTATTTATATTTTGTTATCGCCAAATGTTTACATTGTCTTAATGTTTTGTTGCTGGGGAAGGTGTGGTTATCCAGCGGTGAATGCAACATACTACGACTTGAGCTTTCATTCAATAAGTAGTAACAAAGATTGTAAGCTTTACAAGAATCTGAGGACAGTCAAATGCTACAATTGTGATTCTTGCAAGTAAAAGCTATCAACCTTCTTTCCCTTTTCTTATAAAAATCTACAATTATGTTTCACATTTTGAAACTAAATGTTTCCTTTTTTCGGTATGTTTAATAATAAACGCAGAGCAGGAGTAGCTCAATACATGAAAACCGAGTGGAGACTTGTTGCGATCTTCAACGTGTGTCTCTTCATTGTCTTGGTAAGACACTCATTAACAACAAAATCAAAGCTTTCACTTAAAGACAATTTGTAAAGTGTGACACTTTTTCTCGACGAAAACAGACTCTTGTGACCAGCTGAGCTGATTTGTGTTGTTTTTCTTGACAGTCAATGGTGTACTTTGTTGGATGTTGCGCGAGAAGGAATGCTTCTACTTACCGATCTAAAGCTTAGGACGACTTGAAGAATCCCATTGTTATAAGAAAAATCTTTCATTGAGAGTTGAAGAAGAAAGATCAAAGAGGCACAAGAAAAGACACAACACAAACAAAAACTCTTCTCTACATTCTTTTACTTATCTAGTCAATTGATTTTATGTTTCTTCCGGTTAAACCGGTTTATTACTAAACCGACTTTTTCAATGAAAACCAAACCGGGTTTTACTCACCTCCTTCCTTAAACCCTAAAAACCTCTGAAGAAAATAGCTATTTTCTCTTCTCTGTGGAGATGTATTCGTCGATTCTCAGGGAACGATACGGATCCATAAAAGTAGTGTCTTTATGGAGTCGAATCATCAAAAGAGACATGGGTGGTGGTCCAAGAACATTCCCTGGAGGTCTAAACAAGTGGCAATGGAAACGTATGCACGAGAAGAAAGCTATAGTCAAAGAAAACAAGCTCCTTGATCATGAGAAACAGCTTTACGAGTCTCGTATCCGGTCTGAAATCCGATCTAAGATGTCCGGAAACTCAGATTCCGGCGATAAACCGGGTCAGAGTCACGGACCCATTAGCCCTGAAGAGCATATAAAGTCCTTGGCTGATCGGTTCATGAAAGCTGGAGCGGAGGATCTGTGGAACCAAGACGATGGTCCTGTAATGAAATCAGATCAACGGTCTAGATTAACTCGATTCTCAGGTTCGAATTCGATTGATTCTTCGTCTGATTCGCATATTGATGTGAGGAGATTAGTCTCTGAGAACCGTGTTTTAATGGGTCATAATCGGATTTTCGATAGTAGAACAAGTAGTAATAGAGGCTTTTCGAGTATGAGTAGAGGTAGGTTTAAGATAAATGAGAGTTCTTGTGATGAAGGAGATGATTTTGATGCTAAGAAGTTGGATACTTTAAGTCCTTTTGCTCCTAGATTTGCTGGTAAGAAGGAGAAAGTTAAGAGCTTTAAGAATGTTAGTGGAGTTATGAAGGGTAAAGGCTTGTTAGGTCGAAGGAAGTTTAGGAAGAATGATAGCTCAACCGAAGAAGACTCCGATGAGGAGGAGAAGGAAAACGAAGGCAGTGGGAAGATGAGAGGTTGGACTGATTTGAGGAAGACAGGGAGCAGCGCGTCTTTAGGAGATCACGATATCAAACCGTTGAAAAGAATGAACCGTAATGTCACTGACGAAGAGCTTTATCCTCTGTTGGATATCAACGTAGTTAGAGAAGAACTCGGTAGAAGGAAGTATGTTGAGAATGCAATGGAGGAAGAGAACAGAGAGCCACGTGACTCGATTTACAGTGGGAAAAGGTATATTAACACAACACCTTATCTAAGGCTTTTGATTTGTCGAGTTTTAGTGGATGTTGATGAGCTTTTCTTTTACAGATTTGATGAGTCGAGTATATCTCCTTTGACTCTAAAGGCGCTCTCTGCTTCTGGCATTTTTAAGATGACTAGAGTGCAAGATGCTACTCTCTCTCAGTGCCTTGACGGTATGTATTCTGATCACTCTATTTCGGTTTAGATTTCTTCACTTGGCTCAAAACATTAGCATTTTCTGACAAAAGTACTATCCTGTTATGAAAATCAGGTAACGATGCATTAGTAAAAGCCAAAACCGGGACGGGGAAAAGCATTGCCTTTTTGGTACTTTACAATCTCTTGCACCAATAAGATGGGCATTAAGCTTTTTGTTGTTTCTTTAGATACATCTTTTAAATTGAAAAAAACAGCTTCCTGCCATTGAAACAGTTCTGAAAGCTATGAACAGCGGTGGTAATAGTGTTCATAGAGTTCCTCCGATATATGTTCTTATTCTCTGTCCGACAAGAGAGCTTGCAAGTCAGCTCGCTGCAGAAGGCAAGGCTCTCCTCAAATACCATGACGGTATCGGTGTTCAGACATTGATTGGAGGAACACGCTTCAAACTTGATCAACAACGCCTTAAATCCGAGCAATGCCAGGTTCTGACCAATCACAATTCTCACTTACATTGCTTGTCTAATATCGCTAAATGTTATTATGAGTCTTCTTTTCTTTCTGCAGATACTAATTGCGACTCCTGGAAGACTTTTGGATCATATAGAGAACAAGTCTGGTCTAACGTCGCGTTTGATGGGGCTTAAATTGTTTATACTCGACGAGGCTGATCTCTTACTAGACTTAGGATTCAGGAGAGACGTCGAGAAAATCATAGATTGTTTGCCTCGTCAAAGACAATCTCTTCTCTTCTCCGCAACCATTCCTAAAGAGGTCCGTCGAGTATCACAGCTTGTTCTGAAAAGAGATCACTCATATATCGACACAATCGGTCTTGGTTGTGTAGAGACACATGACAAAGTAGTTGAAACTCTTCTTTTTTGTGTCTTAAAAAGCTATGATTCTTGAATTTAACTAACAAGTTTCTTGATTTTTTTGCTTCTCTTAGGTGAAGCAATCTTGTATCGTTGCTCCACACGAATCTCATTTCCACTTAGTGTCTCATCTTCTAAAAGAGCACATAAGCAACACGGTCGATTATAAGGTAATCACCTCCTAAATGAACACTTCTTTTCTTGTCTTTATAACTCTCTCTCAAGTATTCAATTTTGTTTTTTCAGATAATAGTCTTCTGTTCAACGGGTATGGTAACATCACTGATGTATACTCTTCTCCGTGAAATGAAACTGAACGTTAGGGAGATACACGCGAGGAAGCCTCAGCTCCATAGAACACGTGTTTCAGACGAGTTTAAAGAATCGAAAAGACTGATTCTTGTCACATCCGATGTCTCTGCTCGTGGAATGAACTATCCTGATGTCACATTAGTTATTCAGGTAAAGGCAAAGAAGCTATAAAGTACAAATCTCTTACAAGACATTCTAACAAACTTGAACTGATTATACTCTGTTCTTGTTAGGTCGGTATACCAAGCGATAGAGAACAGTATATACATCGACTTGGTAGAACCGGTAGAGAAGGCAAAGACGGCAAAGGGTTGTTTTTGATCGCGCCATGGGAAAGATATTTTCTTGATGAGATCAAAGATTTGCCTATTGAACCAACTCAAGCTCCTGATCTTGATTCAAGGCTTAAACTTGAGGTTGATCAGTCAATGGCTAAGATTGATACGAGCATCAAAGAAGCAGCATACCATGCTTGGCTCGGTTATTACAACTCGGTTAGAGAAACTGGTAGAGATAAAACCACATTGGCTGAGTTAGCTAACCGGTTTTGTTATTCGATTGGGTTAGAGAAACCACCTGCTTTGTTCCGTAGAACCGCGGTAAAGATGGGTCTCAAAGGTATTTCCGGTATTCCTATACGAAAGTAGAATCAAAACCGGGTTTTCGGTGGTTTAAAATTTATTATATATATTCTCTTGGAAGAGAAATGAATCAGACATTGATCATGAAAGATGGGTCTATATGTTCTTCTTCTCATAGTATAATACTATAATGTTAGTTTTTTATAAAAAGATGAACAAATCTTTGAAGTTGGTTTATAATTACAAATATTTTAAACCGGGTTTGGTATGTCAATGGTTTTCAATAAAACCCAAACCGGACTGCCCATGCTGTCGTTTTAGGTCTTGTTTACACAAAATCAGTCTCGTCTCTCCCTTAAGACAAGACAAGGGTAGGTTCTCTCTGTGTTTTATGCAATTAATTTTTCAATCTCTTCTTGTTCAGAGCCAAAATAGTTTAGATTTTTAATTTGTTGCAGAAGAATCTGATCCAAGAATGAGTAATGTGTCTGACTTTGAGTTCAATAAGAGGATGCTTCTGGTTCAATGGAGAAAGCAAGATTCGTGTAGTGGATGATAAGAGAATCAAGAGACCATTTTCTTCTTCTTCTTCATTACTCGTATTGGTGGTGCAAGTGGCTACACTGGTTATGAGGTTTATTAACAAACAATCTCTACTTTTTTATATGATTTCATTTGCAAATTTGCTTTGTGTGGTATATGTATGCATCATCTATCTTGTTCCAAGTTTGTGGCTTTATTGGTTTGTATTAAGCTTCCTTGTTTAGCCTTAAGTATGCTGAAAAGATTCATGTGTGAGGTATCTATCTAAGTTTTTATTCAAATTCATTAGTAATCGAGGTTCAGAATCGGTTTCTAATAATGGAATGGCAGTTTATAAGGCTTCTTGCGAATCATCCGCGTTTCCGTGTGACTCTGATGACTGCAGATAGAAAAGCTGGACAGTCCATGGAAAGCGTTTTCCCGCACCTCATAGCTCAAGTATTACTCATTCTCTATCTCTTTCAAACGATATACTTTGTGGTGGTATGGCCAATATATTGATCAAACACTCTTCTTTGTTATATCATATGTTTTCAGAAACTACCGAGATTGGGATGCTGATTTTCTACTACTGATACTAAGGAGGCGAACCTGTACTCCGAGATAGCTGAAGGCATATCTTCGTATGGTGTCACACGTCATCGCCATGGTATGTCACAAACTGTTTGTTACAGGCCTTAAGGCTTCAACTTAATGTCTGTCTTTATGTTTTATAGTTCCTGAAATAGAACAAGGTTTATCTGATGTTGCGCAATCAAAAGTAACAATCAGTTTTACGCCGCATCTAATGCCAATGGTACAAACAGTCCTAAATCCTATTCACTATATAGTCTTTCATCTTTAAAGTGAACCTATCTATTTGAGAGTAGATCCGTGGAATGCAATCGACGATATACGTGGAACTGGCTCCAGGGGCTAGAACCGAAGACTTGTACCATCAATTAAGAACATCTTATGAGGTGTGATGAATGATTGATTACTCCTGTTTTATAAAGCCAAGCCGGTTACTACTTCTGTTACTTATTATGTCTATTTGTAGGAGGAAGAGTTTGTGAAAGTGTTGGAAGAAGGAGTTGTTCCCCTCGGACACACAACGTTAGAGGATCAAACTATTGTCATATGAATGTGTTTCCTGACAGAATACCCGGAAGAGCTGTTATAATCTCTGTGGTAATTAAAAGCATAACAATCTTATGTTACTAACTAATCTGTAAAACACTATTCTTGTTTTTTATAGACAAACATACAATCTAATCTCTCTGTGTGTGTGTTGCAGATTGATAATCTAGTGAAAGGAGCATCAGGACAAGCTTTGCAGAATCTGAACATAATGTTGGGATTACCCGAAACAACGGGTCTACTTCACCAAACTGTAAAACAGCTTCTTGTCTTGTGTCTTTAAGTTGTTAGTTTCTAACATTTTGAGACAAATGGGTAAAGATGGTTTATGGTTACATTATAAAAGCCCCCTTCTCTTACAATTTATAAACAAATTGGTTTTGTTGTTCTTTGACTAAGTTGAAAATAAACATATTGTAAGATTACTCAAGGTAAGTATTGGAACACTTTGGTACATGCTAAGCATAGTGTGTGTTCAAGACATAGTTAATCTTATATAAAAAAAACTCATATCATAGAACACAAGGTGTTGTTATCTTGTAAGAACTAAAACATGTCAACAAAAACACCAACTAAAGTGTGTTACACATAATTAACAACATTCAATGTAAAACTACAACTTATCAAATGTTGAACCCCTTTCTTTTTTACCTGGGTTCCTCTCTGCTAATGATATATATATATATTATACTCGCATATTTGCAAGTTTGTTTTCTTCTTCTTCTTCTTCCTCTAGACTTCCTCGCCGTCTTTGTAGTCGGTGCTCTTGAGGATGTTGTATTTGCATAGAGGACAAGTAGCGTTTATGTACAGCCATTTGTCCACACAATTGCAATGGAAATGATGGCCACAAGGAAGTTCTCGCAGCTCTGTCTCGTCTTCATAAGCCGAAAGACAAATGCAACATTCCTACAGACTCACAAAAGCATATATCAAGTATAGTCCATTAAATAAGAAAACAGTTTAAAGGTAAGTGGTGATTTTGCGTGTTTACTTACTGCATCCTCGTGAGGAAGAGTATGTTCGACGGGTGAATCAGTATCACATTCAGCCATCACTCCTCCTGAATCTCCTTGTGCTTGCTCTTCATCAACACTCTGTTTCTCAAGATCACTAACCTTTCGGAATTTGAATTTAGTAAGTAGGTCGATGTCTTCTTTCGAAGCTCCTTCCTGCATTTTGTCAACAGATTTTTTTCACTTTTCTTGATAGGTAACAAAGAAGCAACAAAACAGGTTTAAGAAGTGAGTAGTTACCTGTTCTGCAACGGCGTAGAGAACTGCAATGATGCAAGGTAAGCAGCAGCAAACAGCAATGCCGATAACACAAGCCATTGCAATGCAGAAAACCACAAAGAACACATCGAAACCGAGAAAGACTATACACAACCTATACAACAAATTAATCCAACTTTCAAGAGCTTGAAACACTTAAAGAACACTCTTAAAAGAGAAGTTAAGAGAGACATAAGGCAAAGAAGCAACAAACCAATAAAGCTGAGATGATCCTTGTGCTAACTCTTGACCACCAGAAGATACCCAATAGAATCCAATGAGCCACCACATAAACGAAAACATTGTGTTCCCAGATTCTAAATGCTTAGCAAACCTGCTTTAGACATAGTCACAAAGACAAACACTAGTTAAGCCAAATCTCACAAGAGCTTAAACAAGTTATCTTCATAAAGAACATACCTGCTTCTTTCACTCTCTACTTGCCTTTGCTCAAAGTATTGATCTTGTTCCTCCATAGAAGAAGAAGAAGAAGAAGAAGAAGGAGAGCTTGTACTCATATCTCTTCTTCTTCTCCTACGAAACTCAACACAGACACAAAGCATATGCATAACACATTGCAAAGCATACCCAACAATCCAAACCCTAAGAGGCACATTGGGTTTCTCGTCGCTGCTAAGCACAATAACAGACGTAGCGACGGCGACGAAAGCTAAGTTCCATACGAAATCCAAAACAACCACAGGCTTAGAGTAAGCCCAATCGCTTTGCCTCTCTTCCAGCTGCTCCGCCGCTGATTCACGGACAAGCATCGACGGCTCTCGAATCATCATCATCCTTCCTCCGCCGTCGCTGCTTGCACGGCGTAACAGCCTCGACGCTTCTCTGATCCCTTGTCTCCTCGACGATCTCCGTTCACCGGTTAAGATCAAAGGCGTCGTCGCGTCAATGGCGTCGGGAAACGATGAGGAATTGTTCGTTGACATCTTTTTACTTGGAATTGATTGATTCGTTGAGATTGGTGTAAGCTATTACGCCATTAAAAATCGGATTTTGAAGAAGAAGAGAGAAAGACGATGATTACGGATAAATTGGGGGAAAAATGTGATGGGTTTGTAAAATCTATTTAATATTTAGCGTCTCCTTAAACGATAACCGAACAAATAAGAGGGGCTTATATGTAAATAATTGTAATACTTTGGTCCAGTATTTAAAAGGACCTCTTACAAAATAAAATAAAAACGGTTTTATTATATACCTTTGCAACTTGGACCGGTGGAATATGATTTTCAACTTTGAAAAGTGAAAAAAGTTCAACGATTTTTGCATTTATTGACCCGTCTAAGAGTTGACAAAAAAAGAGTTGACTTTATATAAGATAATGCATCATCATATACTTTAGTTGTCACGTTACATTAACATAGCAAAATATTGTCAAAACACAAAAAAAAAATGAATGTAGACAACAAAACACACTAAAATGGTCAATGGCTATTGCTTTTAACTACTTCTTCTTCCTACTTGGTCTCTCTTTCGCCGACACCAAGGAAGGCATAACCATCCATTTGAAAACGACAATGAATCCTAGGCATGGCTCAAGCGGAAAGCCACAAAAAGAACCTTATTATTTTCCTTTTCCCAAACTTGAGCTATGCAAACCCGAGAAAGAAATGGTTTCTTTGGAACAATGTTTGCAACACAGAACAAGTCCTTGGTTGGGATATTAAACCAGTTCGGTTTCAGATATAGAAAGACGGTCAACACTCTTCGTCTCAAACTATGTTAACCGAGACAGGGACATGGAACCATCAGTACCATCACCATGCATGCATGTGACTTTGTTGTTGTTGGGAAATCCAAAAGCAAGTCTACGAAAATTATTTTTCATTTAAAATTTGATATATGATTTTTTTACTACCCGTTGTAAGAGTTTCTCCATCATATAGGTTTTTGATTTGCAGTTTTGCACTATCCATATTTTTATAAGAAAAAATTATTATTAAACAAATGGTATATTTGACAAAGTTGGTCTAAAATTGTCCCTATCAATTGTATGTCTTTATTTTATTTTCGTATATGCGTATATGTATATGTTTCTTTATTGAAAAATTTAAAAAATATTTTTCTTTTATTGTTTTGAGCATACATTTTGGCGAAATTATAATTTATTTTGAAAAATAGACAATCGATTTATATATTTTGTATTTTGTTTTCGATTGTGCCTAATTTGGTGGGCTTTGTAAATTTTTTATCTTGATCATAAATTCCAAACATAGGTTATGATGTAAATATTTAGTTTTTTGTCCTCTTTACTCAAATGTTTTCAATTAATAATATAGATACTTTGTAAAACAATAAAAAGAAGCATATTTGCTAGTTTAGAGCTAAGCAAGTATGGGCTTTTCTGGCTTTTACTATGTTTGTTAATTTATTGGCACATATTTGTCAAAATTTGGTTGGCAGGTTTATGAGATCATAAAATAAAAACATACTAGGTTTGTACCCGGGTGTCCCACCCGGGAGTAATATTTATTAAAAAATAAATCTTATTTATTATAAAATTTTGATAACTAATTTCTAATTTATTATAAAAAATAAAATCTTATTAATTTAAATATAATTGAATTAAATAATTTAGTTATTGTATTGAAGATCCGATATGAGATTATTTTAAATCCGATAATTTAGGAATCATATATGTATGTTTTGATATTACGAATATAATTTTTTATATCTTACAAATTATGTACGATATTTTCCGCCCCGTCGCAAAGTTACACATATATTTAATTTTCTATAGAAAAATAATTTGATTTTATCTCATAACAATTTTTATTTTTGTATCAAATTTGATTTGTGATCTTTATTGACCGCTACGTAAATTAAAATATGTGGAGATCATGATCATGATCATTAATCAAATTAGATACTAAAATCTAAAAATCATGTCTACATTTAAATCTAAAATTAGACCCGCAAGTAACATTTATTTTACTTTTTTTAAAAGTAATATATGCATTTAAACTCTTATTAACTTAAAAACTTTTAAAAGAACTTTAAATATATTTTTAATATTCTATGATTTTCATAAAGTTTAATTATTCATAATATTTTAATTTTTCATAATGTTACTTATTAAATAGGAATGTTTTTTTATATTCATTTTTTGTTTTTTTTTGTTTTTTTACCTTTAATCCTATTAAATACGAATAGTTTTTGATATTTATTTGTATTTTATTTATTAATTTCGTTTTTAGTTTTATAATTATTTTTGATACTTATTTTTTTAGTTCCTATTTAATAGGAATAACTTTTGTTTTGTTTTTTTTTATCTAAACCTTATACTAAAATTTATACAATGACATTTACATGTAAATAAAAAGAATTTTGAAGGGTTTCTCAAATTTTGTCCTTCCCATGTAATAAGATAGATATGAGATATCATCAAATTTTCAAGAACAGATATCTCTAGCAATAATACTAAATTCACTAATAAATATTGCTTATGATTAATAAAAATCTAAAACATATAGTAGATTTCTGTTTTTTACACTTGATTAGTCATATAACCTCTTTTACTAACAAAAAAGGTTCTACATAATAAGACGACTAATCAACAGAAAAACAAGAAATCTATGATGTTATCAAACTTGTTATTATATAAATAATAAAATTAACAGAAAATTATTATTATAAATATATCTTTTTTATTTATCATCAAATATATTCAAATATTAGTTTTAAGGTATGATTATTATTTGACAAGAGATAGAGCCATTTTTCAACTCCTTTTCTTTTGTCCACGTTGCTTCATCGGTTCGCCCTAGCCGCCGCTTCTGACTTCTGTTTTCGACGCCGGCGAGCTTCACCGCCGTCGGTGTCGACACAGTGCCTTCTTCTCTTGCGAGATCTGTCTTCTTTCTCGAATTAGTCATCATTCTCCATGGTTTGGTTCTTCTCTTCTTCTCTGTTGGTGTTTCTCTCTCGATCTGACATGTCTCATAACCGGACTTGTCATAAACTAGTCTACGGTGTAACTTGTCAAAGGGAGAGAACGCTTCTGATTTTTCGCTCTTTTTCTTATTTCCGAACCGTCTTTGCATTCTGATTTCACAAATTTCTAATTCCACATGGGTTAGCTCTTCGTCAGGTTCTCCTTCTCTAGGTTCATGCCAAACGAGGTTTGGTTGGTTTGCCTGATAGTGGTTGCTTAAGTTTTGATGCGGTTTGGCGAGTTATCGGTTTATTGAAGTTCTTGGTCGAATTAAAGTTATCAGAGGAGAAGGTGGTCTGTTTTGCGGCTAAGGTTTCATTCGTATTTTGGATTTGAATCTCTGTCTAGACTCTTGGTAGTAGTCTAGTGTCGATATTGTGCAGGGTCTTTGCTCTGTTCTCTCACTTTACTTCGGTCTCTTCGTCGTCGTTGTTGCCGGTTGAGGTTTGATTTTGTTTCCGATCACTCTAGTAGGGATGGAACTCATAACCGCCTCGCTTCCTTTGGCTCGGCCTCGGTATCTCCCGGTTTTTGTTGAGAGCTCTTGGTGTGATTATCGACTTGTGTATACGCTTCAAAATCCAAACGCGAATGTATTTCTTAGGTGCTTAGATTCCACTGGTAATTTCTTGTTTCCCTCGTTTGGGCTTTTGACTGCGGTATCTTCTCGAAGTCAGTTTATCGGGTATAGATAGTCGTCTTTGTGTGTGCTTCTGATGCGTTTGTTTCTTCCGCTTGATAGTTTGATAGAATGTTGATCCATTTGTTTAGGATCTTTAGTTATCGTTTGTAAGCATTTCAAGTTCTTGTCGCCAGAAATACCGGAACTTAGCTCGGTATTTTCTTGGCTTGAATTTGTAACTTTTGTTTACATTCTTTTTAATATTAACCGGACGACAAAAAAAAGGTATGATTATTATTTACTACATAACATGCATCTTTTAAAAAAAAACAGTGTTCCGACAAATGAAATGCCATTACTCATAAGTAATGTTTTAAATTCAAAAAATATTAAATTAAGTTACACAAAACTAGAAGAAATAAAATTTATTTCGTATACCATTGTAATGAGATGGTTATTAGAGGCTTGTAGCTTTATGAATATTATTATTGCATAATATAAATTATTTAGGGACGACGATTTTTTTACCCTGAAGAGTACCTTTCCACACTGAAACCACCTATATTCTCATCCTCTACACGTAAACACCTAAATTCGTAAAATTATTTGATTGTCCACCCAAACTTATTATAATCTAATTAATTTCACATTTGTCCAAAATTGTAATTAATTTATTAACTAATTGCGTTCAATTAAACCCGATTATTATCCGAATTTTGTCCGATAACTATCGAAACCGCGGATCTAATCCGCGAAAAACATGTAAAACTTAATTTCACGGTTTTGAATCGTCATCCCAATTATTAGTACTCTTCAGGGGTAAAAAGATCGTCATCCTAATTATTTATGATAGTAAAAGCATTTCACTTTTGGATAACTCCAAATGGTATATATGTGTTTACTTTTTTCGCTTTGGCTCAAACCACAAACTTTTCGTTTTTTTGACGAAAACATGTGGTTGTTGTTATAACTCTCTTATTGTGTTCTTTTTGTTGACTATTTTGATGAGTTGATTCACTTTAAGTTTCTACTCATTGTATGTAAATATTTTAATGATATGTTAATAATAGACTAATATTCTTTACTATAGCTTATTTATCAATCAAAAATAATAGTATATAAGTATATAAATATATTTCATCATTTTGTTTGGAAAAATTTCCACCAAAAAGTTAATATCATAACGGATATCATATCATCAAATCAATATATGATTTTACAGAATCTAAAGGGTCGACAATTTTTTTTTAGAGAAAATTATGACACACTTTTTTAAACACAAATTACACTTTAGAACACTTTTTGACATAGAGACACTTTATTATTATAAAAGACTAAATTACCCTTCAATTCATTTATTCTACATAAATTTCACAATCATTTTCTTTCTCATTTTTCTATTTTGCATTCTAATTTTAATTTTCTAGGGTAACATAAAATAATTTATTTTCGTATATTGATTTATAAAATTTTAATATATATATTTTGATATCCACTTTTATATATTTTATTTATGAATGAATCAACATTTGTGGACAACTAGTCAATATCTAATTTTTTTATATATGTCCACATAGAATTGTACAAATGTTCAAAGTATAATGGACGAGTTTAAATTTTATTCCAATGAATTTATATATCATAAACAATTCATATGATGATTTGTGTTCAAGTTTAAATAAATTATAATTGTAGTTAAAATTATATGAAGGTTCATGTTCAAAAATGAATAAATAAGTTTTAATAATGACATTTATATGTTTTGATGTACATGTAATTTTCATGTTTTCACTTATTAATATCAACATGTTTCATTCACATTTATTAAGAATATTACAAAAACATATGGGAGTGTAAATATTAAATATAAATTACTTATGTAAATAGATATATGATAAACAAAAAAATATTGAAATAATATATTTTACAATAAATTAAAATACATTTACGAAATTGTACAAAAGTATGTCCAAATAACATAAAACGTATCCACAACTTTTTGTACACAACGTTGTGTATCCACAACTTTCTGTACACAACGTTCTGTATTCACAACTTTTTGTACACAACGTTGTGGATCCACAACTTTATGTACACAACGTTGTGTATCCACAACTTTATGTACACAACTTTTGTGTACACGAAGGGTAAAACTGTATTTAAAAAAATAAAAAGTGTAAAAAGTGTCTCATATCACAAAAGTGCCTTATTTTGATATGCAAGTGTTAAAAAGTGCTCCATTGTGTAAATCACTCTTTTTTTTATCCATGAAGAGTAGTTATCCACACAGAATCTCCCTGAATTTTTATCATCTACATATAAACCCCTAAATTTACAAATTTGATGATTGTCCACCCGAACTCATTAAAATCTAACTAATTCCACATTTGACCAAAATTGCAATTAATATAATAATTAATTATGTTCAAATAATCCCGATTATAATTTGAATCTTGTGCGATTACGATTCAAAACCGTGGATCTAAGATTTCTATACTTTTTGCGTATTAGATCCACGTTTTTTGATCGTAATCGGACAAGATTCAAATCATAATCGGGTTTATTTGAACACAATTAAGTACTATATTAATTGCAATTTTGACCAAATGTGAAATTAGTTAAATTTTAATGAGTTCGGGTGGACAATCATAAAATTTTGTAAGTTCGGAGGTTTATATATAGAGGATAAAAGTTAAAAGTGATTCACTGTCGGTAGCTACTATTCGGAGTTAAAAAATCGTTAACCCGAATATAAATGTAAAAAAATAGTCACTTTTAGCATCTAGAGAGTTGCACTTGCATGTCATTTACCCATGCTTCTCTCTCTCTCGACACATGGTCCACAAATGCACTTGTTTTTTTCTTTTTATAAATGGACATACATTAATATAAAATTAAATGTACTTAAATTTTTTAATAATATTGATGAGTTTGGCCCAAAAGTTGTATTTAGAGCCACATGTCGTGAAACCCATAATGACACTAGTGACTAGACAATACACATATAGGCATATAGCTAAAGCGTTTTCGTTTCTACACTCTTTATCACACATAACCCAGCAAATCAAAAAGATAAGATTTTAAAATGTGTGGACCAGTGAAAATGTAAGAATATTCAATGTGAATGAGAATTTTAATTAAATGCATCTACTATGCTTTTCATATAAAAAAAAATTCATTTGTTTACTTTTAAATAAGGAGAAAATCTGACACCATGCATTCTCATGTATATCAACATTGGTTAGTATCAGATATTGTGACCACAAACTAATAATATCAACATTTAATATTGGGTTAGTACTAGATTTATAAATGTGGTCAAGTTTTGTTTTAACTTCTCTATTTTTCATATATTGTGTCCACAATCTCTTTATATATTTATTATAATTGAAGAAGACAAAAATACCTGTCAGCTAATTACCATTAAATATTCCAACTAAAATCGTGTCTTTTTCTTTTTTATGCCTTAAAAAAAATTAAAATAACAATACAAATTGAAATTGAATATGGACACATATGAATCATTGTCATGTTCTTTTACAATACTCATAAATACCCAAAACAAGTTGAATACATGCACATTTATATACTCCATGTCTTGTCCTCTATTATATAAACATATAAAATTGAGTAAATTATAAATAGTGTTTTAAAAAAAAAACTAGAGGAGTTCACAAAACTACACATTTTCGACCTCTTCTTCACAAAACTACATCTAATTTAAATTTTTTACATATTTGTTGTGTCTTGACTCGATCTTTGATGGAGATTGGACGTGAAACACAAGCTAATCAACGACGATTTTGAGCGGAGAAATAGCGATAGAACAACTATGTAAACGACACACGACTTTATCCAGTTCGGAAGCAAATGTTTTCCTACGTCTGGCCGAGACTACCCCGGAATCCACTAGAAAGATAGTCACCACGGTGGTTACAAGATCTCCGATCTACCTCCGCCTCTCTCTCTCTATAACTTGTTTTCTCTCTCAACAAATAATCTCTCTTTGTAAAGAAAACAACAACCACAATAAGATCTAATCCTAAGACCTTATATACTCTCTTATCTCCACCCATTTAGCCGTTGTAACAATCTGAAACTTCCCCAACAGATTAACGCCTTCTTCTTTGTGGATAAGATCACCGTGAGAGAGAGTACACAACATTTTGCTGTTTCTTCCTTTTGAGCAAAACTACGTCGTATCAAGCCTTCACTAAACCAGACTTGGTTTAACCCCTAATGCTGACTACCAAAGCCCAGACCAAAAAGCCCAATAATATTTATACTCTTTCAAAATTTTAAAAACTTGATTTATCCTTTAAAAAATTATCAAAATTAAAATATGTTTATTTGGGTTCGCTAATTAGTGTTTAGGGTATAATATTAAAGGTGTAGAATTATGTGGGCAGGGTTTATTTGGATTTAATTTTGAGTGTTTAGATGTAGTTTTGTGAAATATTTTTGAAATGGTGTAGTTTTGTGAAATATAATTCAAATGGTGTAGTTTTGTGACATGTAGTTCTGTAATTCTCCAAAAAAAACTATATATTTTGGACTATACGGTCAAATAAATAATGACATTCTATATAAGCAAATGACTATATAATAACAGTTTAATTGCGGGATTGCGAGGAACATGAAATAAATGTGAAAAAGTTTGACAAAAAAAAAAAAAATAAATAAATAAATGTGAAAATATACATTATATATTTTATATAAGCTTCGATATTATTTTTGACATCAAAAAATGATATTTTATATATTTTTGTTTTCCTATTACTGATTATCACTAATTTTTTTAGTTATTCAACCAAATTCAGCTGTTATATTCGGCCATCGTATATTATTTATTTCACTTTTGACCCCAAAATTTTAACATTAACACAAAAAACCCCAAAAGTTTCTAATAATCACAAAAACCCCCAAAATTAAATAAAGAACGTGTCCAATTAATGAGATTCACTAGCAGCCATGAAAATGATATAACCCAAAATGATTGATTTGGATACAAAAGTGTAAATGCAAATTCGAATTATCTTTAATAAAAACTCTTCCTTTGATCCTTTCTTCTCCTTCTTCATCTTCTTCCATCGATTCCTCCGCCTTCTGGGTTTTGAAATCTCGAAGATCCAAGAAAACCCATTATTGGTATTTGATTCTCTCTTAGCTCTTCATTGTTTTAACGCATAAAGGAACGATCTTTACGTTGATTCAATACATAAAGGGGCCATCTTTTTCTCATTGTTTTAGCACATAAAGGAACGATCTTTAAGGGTTTTTTGGTGGGTCTCTCTCTCTCTCTATATGTTAGATTACAAGCAAAAGCTTAAAACTTTTTTAATATTTGGAGTTTTCTGATTTGTCTTTGAACAATTTGTGTGCCTACTTAAAGCAACTTGTGTTGTTTGCTTTATAAATCATCGACTCCACTAACATCTATTTTATATATTATTATTATTATTATATATTTTAAATTGTTATTATTTTGTAGGCATTTGCCTTCCTTCATGCTAAGTTTGTGTGTTCTGATCTCTTTGTAGTATTTTTAATAATATATTTGCAGAGATTTTGATGTGTATAAGATCTCAAGAGAGTCATCAGCTTTTGTATTGAAGAAGAACCTCCCCCACAAAAAAAGAGGATATATTACAAAGTATCATTGTGAGTATATTGTTATTAAGTATATAAATCTCTCTGCTTTGGATTGTTTGTTAGTACAAAACATGAAATGCAAAGAGTTTCAAGTATACATAAGCTGACTCTCTCTCTCTCTTTTTGTTTTTTTTTGTTTTGCTTATTTTGTGTTGTGACTTGTGAAGAGTATGAATTAGCTGAATTTTGGATTTTAATTTTGGTTCTTTATTGTCATCATTGGTTTTTTACTTGCTACATGAGATCATATTATCTTATTACATGTCTTGTAGAGATAGCTATAGCCATTTTAGTTGCTGATTTTGCTTATATGTATACTAAAAGAAGTCATGTTTTGATTTATATATTGATGTGCTTTAGCACTAATCAGATTCTTCTTCTTCTATGCACAACCCTTTTCAGGTTTTGTTACTTTTAGATTCTCTAATGATCTCTTTGTTGTTTGAGTCAAATTGTTCTTTGTTCCATTGTCTCTTTCTTTCATTTCATTTCCTGGAACGGGTTTTTGGCGTAAATACATTGTATGTGTTCATTTTTGTATTAATAGTGTGAAATTTCATTACCATCTATAAGGCTTGTTGTGGGATTTGTTGACTAAAATCTCAATGGAAATTAAGTCTTGGATAGCTTTGAATGTGTCACAATTGTTCTTCTCTCTCCTTTCCATTCCATGTTAGGATTCAAAATGTTATTTGACTTTCGATAAGATTCTCATTTATTTGTATTAAATTCATATTCTTTATGCCACATACACATTATCTCTTTGCTTCATCTATATATAAGATCATTCAGGGTGTTCTAATCTCCACATTCTTCTCCTTAGGCTCTTATCAAAAGTTTGCTCCGTGCTTTACGCGATTAAAAGATGGTTGCTTTTGGGAAATATATGCAGCGGAAACAAATCCAAGAATGGAGCGGGTATGCATTTTCTTAAGCCATCTCTGTTTTAGCCAAATCTTAGTGGTAAATATGATTTATAATGATGTTTTGATGATTCCCTTTGTAGATATTACATCAATTACAAACTGATGAAGAAGAAAGTGAAGCAATACGCTGAGCAAATCCAAGGCGGATCTCAACATCCTCGCCACGTTCTCAAAGATTTCTCAAGGATGCTCGATACTCAGGTATGCTTATAGACAACTATCAAGATAATCGTAGACCGTTGTTTGTCATTTTATCAGATTATTGAAAGTGATTCATTTCTTTTGTAGATTGAGAAAACGGTTTTATTCATGTTGGAACAACAAGGCTTGCTTTCAGGGAGACTAGCCACGTTGAGGGAAACACATGATGCTATTCTTGAGCAGCCTGACATATCAAGAATTGTCGAGCTACGCGAATCTTACAGAGATGTTGCACGTGATCTTCTACAGCTTCTGGTCTTCGTTGAGCTGAACGCTATTGGTCTGCGCAAGATACTTAAGAAGTTTGACAAACGGTTTGGCTATAGATTTGCAGACTACTATGTGAAAACCCGTGCTAATCATCCTTACTCACAGCTTCAGCAAGTCTTTAAGCATGTGGTAAATTCAATTTTCTTACCGCTCTCTTTCATTTGTTTCTTCTTCACCCTCTTCTTCTTGTCTGAAATGTGCTTTGTATGGGGAATCTATAGGGTGTAGGAGCTGTCGTTGGAGCGATTTCTCGCAATCTTCATGAGCTACAAGAAAACGAAGGAAGCTTTTATTCAATCTACGATCAACCTGCTCTTCCGCTTCAGGATCCAGTGGTCGAGGCTCTTAAGACCGCAGTGGACAAGCTAACCAACTCGACGCATTTCCTCAACTTCTTGGCACAACATGCTCTCATCATGCAAGATGATATGCAGACTCCTTCAGAGGATCCCATCGATGAACGTGCTTACCATTTTAACTCGTTGCTCCTAAACTTAGGGAACACTTTTTTGTACATGGTCAACACGTATATCATTGTCCCTACCGCGGATGACTATTCCATGAGTCTTGGAGCCGCTGCAACGGTTTGTGGTGTTGTCATTGGATCTATGGCTGTGGCTCAAGTGTTCTCGTCGGTTTATTTCAGCGCTTGGTCCAACAAATCTTACTTCAAACCTCTTGTGTTTAGTAGCATTGCTCTCTTTATCGGGAATTTGATGTATGCGATGGCTTATGATGCCAATTCCATCGCTCTTCTCTTGCTCGGCCGTCTCTGTTGTGGGTAAGTTAAAAGTCGAATCCTTTTTTCCTTATAAATCGTGTTATCCTTTACTTCAACTTGTTATAAAAACTCTTTGGACATGCAGGTTGGGATCAGCAAGAGCTGTGAACCGGAGATATATAAGTGATTGTGTGCCTTTAAGAATCAGGATGCAAGCATCAGCAGGTTTTGTGAGTGCAAGTGCTCTTGGAATGGCTTGTGGTCCTGCACTGGCCGGTTTACTCCAAGTCAAATTCAAGATCTTCAAGTTGACATTTAACCAGTCTACTCTTCCTGGTTGGGTTATGGCTATAGCTTGGCTCTTCTATTTGGTATGGCTATGCATTTCATTCAGAGAGCCGTTGCGTGACACAGAGGAAGAAGAAACCACCAATCCAAATGAAACCACTTCAAGTAATCTGCTTTTTTGTTGTTGTAAATGTGTTCCTTTTGCTGATTGAAACGGTTATTAATTTGGATTCTTTTTGAGTGACAGATAGCGAAGAAAGTGCCAGAGTCGAGGAAGGTCTTCGAAAGCCGTTGCTGATTACTTCAGGAATGAAGCCGGAGGAAGATGAAGAGGACTGCGATGAAAGTGAAGAATCTCCTGAAGATTCTCGCAGACCCGCTAATTCTTTCGGTGATGCATACCGGCTTCTTACTCCTTCTGTTAAGGTAAAGCATTTGTAAACATTCATGATTTTGATGGACTTGTTTTATCTTATGGAAAATTATGTTGTGTGGTTTTGATCTATAGGTTCAACTGTTGATCTACTTCATGCTAAAGTACGCGATGGAGATATTACTGTCCGAGTCAAGTGTCATCACATCATACTATTTTAGTTGGACAACAAGCTCTGTTGCCATCTTCCTGGCTTGTCTTGGCCTCACGGTGCTACCTATCAACATTATTGTCGGTAGTTACATCAGTAACATGTTTGAAGACAGGTAATCTTTGAACCAATACTTAAAAGTACTAAACTTTGATCTTAAGAAGCTTGATCCTATTCTTTGAATATCCGGCTATAGCTTGAAATTTTTCGCATTTGAATATCTGTAGATGTTTTCTCGTGCTTCTTGTGATTGAATCCATATAAAGTTTGGTTTTGGTGGCTAAAATGTAATCATTGTCTATTGCAGGCAAATCCTATTGACATCTGAGATAATCGTCTTCTTCGGGATCCTCTTCAGTTTCAACTTGTTTGTTCCATACACAGTGCCTCAATACGTAATCTCTGGTCTGGTTATGTTTGTCGCTGCTGAAGTGCTCGAAGGTATAAACAAAGCTCTGTTTCTTATACTCTTAAAACCCCATTTGTTTCTAACAGCCTTTTGTTGTGTCTCTAGGTGTGAATCTATCATTGTTGTCTCGAGTTATGTCATCGAGGCTATCGAAAGGAACATACAATGGAGGATTGTTGTCGACAGAAGCTGGAACATTGGCTCGTGTTGTGGCGGATGCAACCATAACATTGGGAGGATACTTGGGAAGAGGACATTTGCTGAATGCAACTCTCTTACCATCACTTGTCATCTGCATCGGCTCCATTGTTGCTACTTGTTGTACTTACAACTCTCTCTATTGATTCCTTCTATGCTGTCTTTTCTTTTTTTTTGTTGCTACCAATTTTGACAGAATTATAATAAAAACGAATCACTATGTATTGTAATGATCCTCAACAGTTTATTTTTGAATATTTCTTTTTAATGATTAGTGTAACTTTTCTCCACATTTGATCATGGTTTTTACCATATTGTTTACTAAGAGAGAGAGAGAGAGAGATGTTTTGTTTGTGTGGGTTACATTACATTTTGATGGAAAGCTTTCTCAAACTTGCTATTTTTAGTATTTTATATGGTCTGATTTTGTTAAAAACACTAGAGTTTTTGTTGTCTTACATAACTCTCTATGTAATGTAATTACATTTTATTACATGTTTTGTATACAAGAAATAAATTTTTTTACAAAAGATGTATACAATTGATTCATTAATAAACATAAGAAAACAATGCAAAATGGTACATTTTTATTTTTAATAAACAAAAAACTTTAACAATACAACAACATCAATAAGAAGGAAACATACAAAAAATAAAAAATACAACAACATATTTCATCCATAAACCCAAATAAGATACTTGTTTTAAAAACCCAAACTTCCTTGTTTTTTTTTTTTTCATTTGAAATTTTTATAGTTTAGAACAATGACCTTAAAACAAACCCATTTTAAAAAGCATTTTAAGGTTTAACTTAAGTCTTCTTGTTTGGTTCAAAGACAAACTTGATAAGAGATATTCTTTGATAGACAACAACTCGGGAAACTCTGTCTTCAATTTAGTCGCGTCGAGCTCATTGGTCCTCCAATGTCAACAATAGTCTCCACTTTGAAAAATGAGAAAACAAACTAATAAAAAAATAAGAAAAAAACAATACATAATTAATTAATTAATTATGAACACAATCATGTTCCATGAAAGAAGGAGAAGTCCTTGTAGAACAAGCAACAAAAGCCCTAGAATGTCCCACCATTGTCACTACTCTTAAAGCTTCTTCTTCATACTCTTTTCTCTCAATCTCTTCCCTTTTTACCCTTCTCCTTCTCCTCCTCGCCGCTACAACCACAACCACCGCCACCACCACAAACCCTAAAAACACCAAACCCACCGTCAAAGATCCAACAATCGATCTCCACCGTCCAATATTCTCCTCCTCCTTCTTCTTCTTCATGTCCTTCTCTTGATCATCACTAATAACCACTAAACCAAAATGTCCGTTACTTTTAACGGCGCACACAAACGGCTTAACTTCTACATCAAAAGTTACTTTCCCATCTAAACCTAAAGTAACACACATTGGTTTGTTCAATAACGTTCTTCTCTCTACAATCAACGGTCTAGAAACGTTCTTGAAATCAACGGTGGATAGATCTTTAACACCACCACCATCTAAGAAGAGATTTACTTGATAGCTAGAGCTACTTTTATCGTTTCTTGCGTTGTAAGCTAAAAGACCTAGAACCGGAGAAACAAGTTTATAACCAAAGAGATCATAGTTCTTGTAATAAACATTTGACCAATTTGGTCCCAAGATTTGTTTAACAACCACAAGACGTTCATCACAAGGTTCAAGAATGGCTCCTACGTATACGCCGATATGAAACTCTTGGATTTGAGCACCATATCGACGGAGACTTCCACAACGGAACCTAACGGCGTCAAGTTTAACGCCGGAGAAGTTAGAGGGAAGATGGATATGTTGAAGAGAACCGGTCTTGATTTGTTGGTTATTGTTGAATGTGTTGAGTGTGTAGTCTCTTAGGATTAGGTCAACAAATGTTGATGATATGTTGAGAGGTTCTTGAGTAGTAATAGAAGTTAAACCTTCTAGATGGAAAGGAAGGTATGAGAATAGTAATAATAATATGATTGTTATTATTAGTGGAAGAGAGTGGAAACAGAATGTTGTTGTTGTTGTTGTTGTTGCCATTTAATTTCAAGCTTTGATTTGAGTTCTTGTTTGTTTTTGTTGTTGAGATAAAATGTGAAAAGGAAGATATATTAATTTAGTTAGTTGATCATGAGATATATGAAACTTTCTTTAGCTTTATTCAAGGCTTTGGATTCAAGGGAAGGTTTGTTAATTTTTATTTGTATATATAGAGAACTTTTGTGAAAATATGTATGTGTGTTTTTTTGGATAAATTATGTATATATATATATATGTGTAATTATGTATGTTTGTATATGTTTATATGCTAAGGCGGCGTGGGATTGTTTTGAGTAAAGTGTACGTCTACATATTAAATTAAATAAATAATATTTATGAAGTAAATTATACTTTTAGATTATATATTTGTGCAACATATATAGTGTATTAGTGTTGCTTGTAAAAGGCTTCTTGAATGGGAGTTTGAGAGTATCTCCAAGCAAAACTACATTACACATTCTTGTATGTATTACACATTATACTCTCTATATATATATTGGATATAAATTTTTTTAGCACACAACTTTTTGTTTATAAATACGTGGTTTGTACTAAATTACAATTTGATACAACATTTCATCTGTTTAAAAATATATTACAAACATGTTTTTTAAAAAATATTTAGTTTTAAAAGTGTAACCAACCATAAAATAGACTTACATATTATAATAGTCACAAAATAGTGAAGAAAAACAATTTATAACTTTATCTCAACTAATGAAAAAAACAAGATCTTAGTAGTGAACAACTCAAACAAAATCATAAACAAAAAATAATTACTCAAACCAAATATATCTTAAAGTTTAGTAAAACTCCAATTTAATAACCATAATAAATTTTTAAATCTTATTCTTTTATGGCTGCATAATATTCATTATCTTATCTTCAATCTCCGAAATATTGATATTTATTTCATCTTCGACCTGAAATTTAAACCGAGATGAGATATATTTTGTTAACCATAAAATGTTTTTTTAAAAAAATATATAAAAAATGGTATTAGAGCTAAAAACTATGTAACATTATTTCATAAATTTTGCTCTTAATTAATAATTTAAATAACAAATTTTACGTTTGAAACAATGGTGTGCATGAATCTATGTTGTATCCTTGTTGAGATACAACTAACAACACTAAGCCTTTGGTCTTGAGACAAAATTTGAAGAGCACTTGAGAGACAAGACTTGTTTCTTCCAACACAACAACTCAAAATAATCTCAACACCAACCAAACAAGGCATAACCATAACTATAATATTGTGTTTGTCTCCTACACATGATGATGATGATGATGATGTACATCTTGATGTTGATAATGATGATGTTAATGATGATGATGATAATGTAGTACTACTTGTACATTCCTCTTTAGTAATTTGATTTTTCTTTTCATTGAGTTCTTTGATTTTGGTTTTTAAGTCTTTGATGTAGTTCACTGATTCTAAAATGTGATCTGATGTAGAGCGTCTACCCTGTAATATTTAGATTAATTATTTGATTTAAGTGTACACATAATTACTAGTAATCATATATGTAGTATATATACACTTACTTGTTTCACCCAAAAACAAATATGTAAATATTTAAAAATTACTAGTGTAGCAAACTTATAATGTAAAATTACTGGAACTTTATTAGAATAATTTGTAAACATTAAAACAGATTTAGATTGATTAATTATTATCTTTCATAAAGGTAATTATTAAATCTAAAAATTTTCTAGATTTATATCTTAGTGTTTGATTACTTATTGACCTGATTTCTAATGAAATTGCTATATTTTTCCTTGTTCTTCGATTAAAATAACATTTAAACTCCCACTATATATCTTAATTATAATATGTTTATATATAGTTCAAAATTATATATATTTAGATTAATTATATTTTGAATAGGTACCTGGATATATTGAAAAGGCAAGAGAGTTCTTAAACACTTAAAAAGAGATGATACTTCTTGTCTTCTTTGCCTTTCAATGTCTCTATGTCTCATCTTCTTGCTTTCTTGATCATTATCCTTTTTGTTGTCATATATATCACATATACTTCTTTTCTTATTATTGCTTCCAACATTTTTTTCTTTGATGATATCATTGCAAACATCATTGTTTTGGTATGATATAAATGGAGAAACAACAAAAGAATCAGATAATAATAATCCATTTTCTTCTGTTGAATCAATCATAAACATTGAAGGAACATAATTCATTGTAGAAAAAGAATATAAAACTTAGAATATTAATGTAATTAGTACTTTTTAGTTTGATTTTTGTAGTATTGTGTTTGTGACTTCTTTATGTGTATATTTATACTTGGATCCAATATTGTGATGACATGGTGAGTGATCTCAAGGTGAAAGTTAAACTTTAATTAAAATATGAGTAGTTGAGATTTTAATGTTGATGATAATATTAAATAAATATATATATTTGGCGCTGTACATTTAGTGGCTATTTAATAATCAAGTTAAAAGGTGATGGGAACATATGTTTTAAATGTGCTTGAATTATATTTTAACTTGATTATACACCACCCAAATTTTTAATTTTAACTAATGGGACAATTATAAAACTACATTTTTTTAATTACATTTTTACAAAACTACACCATTTTAAAGTAATTTTCAAAATTACACTTAAACATTCAAAATTACACTTAAACACTCAAAATTAAATCAAAATAAACTATATCCACACAATCTTATCCTTTTAATATTATATCTTAAACACTAATTAGTGAACATAAATAAAAATATTTTAATTTTCGTAACTTTTTAAAGGGTAAATCAACCATTAAAAATTTAGAAAAAGTGTAAATATATAAAAAAATACTAAATTAGATGTAGTTTCGTGAATGAAAAATTGAAATGCCTTAATTTTGTGAATTTCTCTTAATAGATTTATGTTCCATAGTAAATTCAAATAGTCCATAACTTTTGTAAGATAATTATTTTAGGTAATTTGTAATTGGGTAAGAAAAGTGTACGACCAGTGACAAAAAAAAAAATATTTTAGGTATCAGAATGTTTATTCGTGTAAATTATATTATGTCTAATAAATATTTTCATATATTCATACCAGAAACAAATAAAAATAAGTGAAAATCACAAAACTACACCATTTGAATTACATTTCACAAAACTACAACATTTCCAAAATACTTCACAAAACTACACCTAAACATTCAAAATTAAATTCAAATAAACTCTACCCAAACAATCTTACCTCCTTAATACTATACCCTAAACATTAATTAGCGAACCCAAATGAAATTTTTTTAATTTTGGTAATTTTTTAAAGGTTAAATCAAGCTTTTAAAATTTTGAAAAGGTGTAAATATATGAAAATATTAAATTAGGAGTAGTTTTGTGAAGAAAGAATTGAAAGGGTGTAGATTTGTGAATTCCTCTAAAAATAAATCTTTTCATATAGATAGACTATCACTATAAGTGTTGTTTTTTCTATTTTATTTTGAATATGTGTATGTCAAAGAAACGAATAAACCATTGTATCTAAAATTATAAAAAAGCTGGACTGGAAAGATTTTCTACCATATCTTTGTGAAGTAGAAAGGAGATTAAGAAATATTTAAATTTATATCTTATCTATTAATTGGAAAGCATTATTGCAAATTGCCTTTAAAAAATTTTTAATTACAATACGATGCCACTACATTTTTTTACTAACCTATGTTTATAATTTGGGCCAATTTACAGAATTTACAAAGCCCATACTCAGCCCAATCGAATACAAATTATACAAATCATAATAGCAAATACATATTTTAATATTTTAATTTGAGGAATTCACAAAACTACATCAATTCAACACTTTTTCTCAAAATTACATCTAATTCAATATTTTCTATAATTACACCTTTTTAAATTTTTAAAAGGTTGATTTATCCTTAAAAAAACTATCAAAATTTAAATTTTTTCATTTAGGTTCGCTAATTAATGTTTACAGTATAATATTAAAGGGTAGATTTTGTGTAGGTAGGATTTATTTAGATTTAATTTTGAGTGTTTAGATGTAGTTTTTAAAAATAACTTTGAAATGACGTATTTTGTAAAACGCAATTCAAATTGTGTAGTTAGACCATGTCCAACAGAGAAACCCTCAAAATTTCTTAACTATTCACTGGGACCCATGAACAGTTAGTTTAAAATAAAACAAAAATAAAATAATTAAAAACGCATCAATCATAGTTCGTCACGTATCCAAAGGGCTCACTAAATAGTTAAGATCCAGATCTTAAATAGGAAATATAAGATCCAGATCTTAACTATTTAACGGGTCCCACCTGCTAAGATCTCTTTAAGAAACACCAATGCACATGCTCTTATGCGATTAAATCGAAATCAATTTATGCACAAATATTTATGTGTAATTTAGCAACGGGTCAAAAAATAGCATAAATAATTCATAATATATAACTAAATTATATTCCAAATATAAAATTATACATAAATATAATTTTGAACTTTATATTAAATATAATTCAGTAAACTATTTTTAAATTTGTATCAAAACATCTTGGAAGGTATATCCTGGGTAAAAAATTTAAATATTTCTAATACGCGGATGAATCTCGCGTTAAACCATACCTCGCACAATCTACATGTTTTATTTAATGTATTTTATGAAATAAGAGACTATCTACATATAATCCAAGTCGGTGAAAAAATTAATATATATATATATATATATATATAAAAAATTATAAATATAAAAAATTAAAAAACTATATTAAATTCCGCACGTATGTGCGGGTCCTCATCTAGTTTAAATATTAATCATAATGAATTAGTGTAGCAAAAAGAAGATTAAGACTTTTGTATTAGATATATTAATAATTAATGTAAAGTTCAATTATTAGGAATATAATTGCAGATGATAACGTGGACACTCTAAAACCATTAAATGGTTTTGCAATAATTGTTAGTGCAGTAAAGATTTTGTATTCAATATTATTAATTGTAAGAAGCTGAGGTCATTTGTGGGTGTAGGTTTGGCTAATGGGCCGGCCATTTGTGGCCCAAATGTTGACAAAAAAAAAAAAAAAACTGAGGTCAAGATTATGTTAAATGGGTCCTTTAGTAAATATGATCATTAATATGGTTTTAAATTTCTGGTCCAAACTAGTATTAAACTCACTTTTTGTTTTACTATTTTTACATCAGAAAAAGTGAAATATCAGATTTTGGTGTTAGTATACAGCCCACTTAAATTGACAAGTTAGCCCAACATATTTTTAGCAAAATTGATTCTGCCTTTACTAGACCAATATTGGTCTTATGACCTTAACACATTACAAGAAATTTTTTGAAAGAGGTATAAATGTTGAAATTACTTATTTTCAAAACCTTTTCCACAAACCATATATAATTTTTGTTTTACTAAATTTACACCATTTTCGATTATTTAATAGTTAAGCTACTTTTCAAAAATTTATACAAATTAAAAAAATTCATTTTGGATTTACTATTTAGCGATAGGTTTAGTGTTTAAAGAGGTAATGTTTTGTGTTTAGGGATATTCGAATTTAATATATAGTATTTAAATGTAATTTTGTGAAATGTATTTTAAAATATTGTAGTTTCGTAAAATACACTTTGAAATATGTAATTTTGTAATCCCCATGTTTAGATTTTATTTGAGTTTAATATTTAATCTCGAAGTGTATTAATTTTAAATAGATGTAGTTTTGTAATTTTCACTAAACTTAACACATTATGAGATTTTAGAAGAGGTAAAATGTTATAATCATGCATGTGGTTATGAATATTTTCCACAAAAGTTGTAAAAACGAAAACACAAGTGATGATTCATGTTTATATAAACGACCAATCCGCATTTTATCTCAACTTGAGGTGTAAACACAGACCAAGCCAAATTGTTTTGTGGTCTACTTGTCAAATTATGTCTCTTAATGTTTTTTTTTTTAATAACCTTGGTGTCATGATCCTCACCAAAGTGAGTACAGACTAGTCAGTTGGGTCCGAGGCGCGCAACGGTCCACACGTCATGTCGGCAAAGGGGACACGTGGTCCAAGGACAACTTCGAACTGTCGTTCCAGGGACGCTGCAGTCTCTTACTGTTTTAAAATAGCAAATATTATCAAAGTCCATTACCAAAGTCCAAGAGAAGTGTCACAACCTATGTCTTTAGGATTTATGAAAGCAAGTTTTTTTAGTATAAATATCACTCTTATGAGATCTTTGTAATTAACTTTGAGAGTTGTTCATAGCAACTCTCCTCTTTTTATATTATAAGATCATTATAAAGTTTATGTGTTCTTGGTGACAAACACAAAACATCTTCTTCTAGTTTCTTCTTCTAAATAAAGCTTTAATAAACTATTTCATTTTCATGTTTTAGTGTTCCCAATAAGCTTTTTTAGAGCACAAATCCACTAATATGGATTCTCTCACAAATATATATTTTGGATTTATTATACAAAAATAATATTTGTTTTCTATCAAATGTATAGAGAGGATATCTCCTCCTATAAATTTTGTGGCTAGTGCAATTTGGAAGAAAAATATAAGGACAATATATTTTGATATGGATTTATTTGTATTATCTACTTTTTCGACCATATAAGAATTGATATGAAATCATATTATCTATTAGCCAGCTGGGAACTAATTTTGAAATTTTAAACTATTATCATTTTATTAATCCAATATCTAAAAACCTTCTAAATATTGTGTACAAATATTACAATTGCTATTTTTTAACATAAGCATTTCTTAAATTTGCCAATTTTGCCAGTCTCATATTACACCATGACTATGATTAATGAATATGTAATGTTTATCTCATTTTAGTTAATTATTTTATGTAGAATATCTAGTTTAAATACATGCGATTGTGAAATGAAAAGCTACACAATAATTAAATTTACGAATAGCTCATATATATTTGACATCATCTTTATACAATGAAAAGAGTAATAATCGAATAATTTCAGTAGTAGAATACTAATTCAATATTTCATTTAATTTACCATTTGCACCGCACATAAAAGAATCATAAAAATTCTTATTTTATTTTTACAGATAAATTCAATTACGTATCCAAAAAACATTGCACACAAATTAAATAATTACTTCCACTTGTTAAACATTTTAACATTAAAACCAAAAAAAAAAAAAATTTTTACACAGTAGTGGAAAAAAGTATTTAGAGAATCCAAAACTATAGGGACCCAATTGAAAAAAGTAAAAACAAAGCAAGGGTAATATAGTAATTTACACATTCTCCTCTCTCCCTCCCAAAAAAAAAATTCTCAACGACCCAGAATCTAAACGACCCTACACCTCTCCAAATTAAAAAAAAATCGAATTTTTGAGTTTTAACCTAAAAATCAAAAAACTTCGTCTTTCTCTCTCAATTCTCTTCGCCGTCTAACCCAATAACCCGTTAACCCGACCCGGATTCTCCGATTTTCGATTTCAACACTACCCAAAACATGATTCTACAATGACCCGTAACGAACCCAATCGAAAACGGAGCTCCGATTACAATTCCGACAATTCCGGCGAAGGAGACGGCGGAGGAACCACCGCGATGAGAGTAATCGTTCCTTTACAAGGAGTAGTTCAAGGGCGTGGAGGATTGTTCTTAGGTTCAGTGATTCCTTGTGCTTTCTTCTACTTTCTCCAGTTTTACCTCAAACGCAACCGCAAAAACGATTCCGATTCCGGCGACCAAAACGCCGATTCCGGTCCAAACCCAGGTTTTTTAGATCCGTCCCGGTCGCAATCAGCTGGGCATTTAACGGAGCTCACGGGTCTGCCTCGTTCTCTCTCTAGGATCCTTCTCTCGCCGAGAAACTCAGGCGGATCCGTATCGTTGTCGAATCGGGTTAGTTGTGTAACCAAAGGAGGAGATTCCGTTTACGATTCGGGTCGAATCCAGGTCGAAGAAGATCCGTATGATGAGTCGGGTAACCCGGAAGGAGTTATCGAACTTGGTGTTATAGCTAACAACAATAAGGATCATTGGTGTTTAAAGGACATTGCTTCTTATGAGCCTTCTTCTTCTCTTGGGCTTATGGATCTTTCAATGGTTGTTCTCTCTAAAACCCTTTTAAAGTTTTGACCTTTATGTTTCATTAATACACTGAAAAGAGATCTATGGATTTTGCTAGTTATGTTCATTTGGAGTGTATTTGAGACAATGTTGAACCTTGTTAGGACATTGCTCTTCCTTGTGAGCCTTGTCATGGGCTTATGGAGCTTAAAGTTTTGAACTTTATGTTAATTAATACATTCAATGCTTCTATGGAGATTTCTAGTTATGTTCGTTTTGTGGTGTTTTGAGACAATATTTAACCTTGTTGTGATGTTTTCGATGTCTTATTGATAGAAGTTGATCTTTGATCATGAACAGGTTATGGCAGGATTCATGTCCGAAGCAACCAAAAACTCGGTTTCTTTCCATCCGTCGCAGTTAGTGTTAATTTCATGTGCGGCGTCTGCCATGGAGATTCTTTCATTTAGTTTAGCTGATCCCGGAAACGCCTTTCTTGTTCCGACACCTTGTTCTCCCGGGTAATAGTATTTTTAGGACTCTTTGGCTCTATAGATAGTGTTACTATGTGATATGAGAAGTGATTTAAGTCTCTTTGATGATGGTTGTGTATAATAGGTATGATAGGGAATTGAAATGGCGAACGGGTGTTGAAATCATACATGTTCCTTGTAGAAGCGCCGATGATTTCAACATATCAATGCTTGTTCTTGACCGAGCATTCTATCAAGCCAAGAAACGAGGTGTTAGGGTACGTGGTATCGTAATCTCAAACCCTTCGAACCCTATGGGAAGTCTCTTGAGCAGAGAGAAGCTGTACGCGCTTTTAGACTTTGCCCGCGAGAGAAACATTCATATAATCTCAAACGAAATATTTGTCGGGTCACTACACGATGGCGAAGAAGAAAGAGGAGAAGGGTTTGTTAGCATGGCTGAGATAGTTGACACGGAAGAGAACACCGACAAAGAAAGAGTTCATATAGTGTATGATCTCTCTCAAGACTTGTCTTTTCCGGGACTTGGGTCCGCGGCTATCTACTCGTTTAACCAAAACGTTGTATCCGCTTCAAGAAAGCTCGCGACTTTCTCGCCTGTCTCATCTCCGTCACAACACTTGCTCATATCCGCAGTCTCTAGTCGGAGTTTCGTCGAGAGTTATGTGAGAACAGAGAGGCAGAGATTGAAGAAGATATACACGGAACTCGTCAAGGGTTTGAAAGATTTAGGGATCGAGTGCACGAGAACCAAAGGAGGGATATTCTGTTGGGCGGATATGCGAGGATTGATGTCGTCGTATAGCGAAAAGGGAGAGATTGAGCTGTGGAACAAGCTGTTGAAGATAGGCAAGATGAATGTAATAGCAGGATCTTGTTGTCATTGCATTGAACCAGGTTGGTTTAGGTTCTGTTTTAGTGGTTTGTGTGAGAGAGATGTTGGTGTAGTTTTGAACCGTATTAGTAACGTTTGTGAAACTTGTAAATCTCAAAATTGATTTATTAAAGCTTGGTTGTTATCAATAATTGCTATACCGGTTCAAATAAGAGATTACGAATCTATTCCTTTAACCGGTCGGTTAACTATTAACCGGAAATTAGAGAACAAACCAAAAAAATAGGGTCTTCTTCTTCTTCCACCGCTTCTCGTCACATCGGAGAAATCTTTCCCAAAAAATGGCTGCAACGATTTCGATGACGACTTTGATCTTTCGACAGTTTATTAACCATCGCACGCTTCTTCTTTTTCGCTCTTCGTCGATATCGTTTCATCAATCTCTTCTTTCGCCGTGTCTCCGTCGCAGCACTCTAATTTTTCCGGTTCAATCTAATCCCAGATTCGGATCCTCCGTCCGTTGCGCGGCTTCGAGCTCCGGTGGTGATCGGAAAGTTTCGTCGCGGTTGTCGCAGGTTCAGCAGATGCTTTACGAGGCGGAGGAGAGGGCTAATTCCGCCGGAAATGAACCTACTCCACAAATCACCATAGGTTAAAGCTTTTTTTGAAACTTGTGTGTTTTACAGATTATAAACAAGAGTTTTACTATATGATTGTCTTTTCAACATTTTCAATCTCAATTTCTACCATGTAAAATTGCAAAAATACACCTTTAGTATTGTACTTTGCAAAAGGGGAAGCCTTTATAACCTATCTGTTGGAGTAAGTATATAGATTGTAGACATTGTGTTTGTGATAATTTTTATGCAATTTTTTAAAAATTTGGTTTTAAAAATCGCAAAAATTCTCTTTATTTTGGTATAAGGATCGAGATTTCGGGTAATTTATGTAAAGGGGAAGTTGCAAAAATGCACCTTTAAGGTTGAGTCTGTGCAAAAGTTCACTTTTAGGATTGTAATTGGCAAAGGGATAACTATTTGGAGTAGGAAGTGGAGAAGCCTATATAACCTATCTATTGGAGTATGTATGTATATATAGACATTGTGTGTTTTGTGATGATTTTGATGTAAAGTTTTTTGAATTTGGTGTGATTATAGTATAGTTTTGTTCATTTGAATCTTTGGCTATGTTGTTCTTGCAGAACATGTAACACTTAACTTTGCGAGAAGTGGTGGTCCTGGTGGCCAAAATGTTAACAAAGGTGTGTGTCACCTTCTTTGTTATCGCGCTTTTACACGTTACTTGGGCTTACACAACATCACTTGACATGTTGTTTTTGTTGATTCTTTTGGTGTCAGTGAATACGAAAGTAGACATGCGTTTCAATGTGAAAAACGCCTACTGGCTAAACGATAGGATCAGAGATAAAATCATACTTACGGTTTGTTCTTTAAATACTAATCTTTCCCTCTTTTGATGTTGCAAGTCTTTAGTTATATAGCTTTGTTTATTTGTTGAATAGGAGAAGAATCGGATCAACAAAGACGGAGAACTTGTAATATCTTCAACCAAAACAAGAACTCAAAAGTAAGTATAACCTTTTGTCTTTGTTGTTCCATGTTCAAGGGAAGCTCTCTGTTTCTCTTACGATGATGTTTTTACGCAGAGGCAACATCGATGATGCACTTTCTAAATTACAGGTAACAAAAAAACTCTAAAATGACAATTCTCTATTGAATTTTGCTTACGGTGTTTCTTTCAGGCGATAATTGATGCGGCTTCTTATGTTCCACCACCACCATCAGAAGAACAGAAGAAGAAAATTGTAAAAATGTCAGAATCAACGATTTTTTCGTCTTTTTTACTTTTCGAATCTCAGACTCTTAACGGTGTGAGTTCTTTTTCAGGGCTGCGAAAGCTGACAATAAACGGCTTAAGAGCAAGAAAGTTCTTTCGGACAAGAAAGCCGCAAGAAGAGACCGTAGTAGTTGGGATTAAAACCAAGGTTGATTCTTAAATGCTTTTACTTAGATGATTATTATGTGGTTTGACAAAAAAAAAAAAGATGATTATTATGTTAATTTTCTTGGATTTAATATATGTAACCACATACAATTTAATATATTTAAATTACAAATTTGCAATGTATTAGGGTTTATTATTTACAAATCACTCTCATACAAATCAAACATATCATTTCACACTTTTCTTATATTAGATTTTGTTTTACTTTCTAATAATATTTTCTTCTCCTGATCTTTGATCAATATGTTTGATCCATTTTCTCTTGTTATTGTTATTGTTATTCTTCCCTGTGCTTCTAACCGCTGCAGCCGCTGCCACATGAGCGATTTCTAGACCGCCGGAAACGGGCAGAGTCACCGTTCTCACTACTCTCCTGTCGCTAAACGCTTTTGTCCAAGAGAAACACGAGGCGTTTCTTCTGTAACCGTTTTTGCATACCACGACCGCTCCTCTGCTACCAAATTTTGCGTTTCTCAAAACGTTTGCCGCGAAATCGTTTTGATCCCAATCGATTACCAAGAAATCGATTTCCTGCAGCGTCTCCATCGTGTTCTTCGCCGCGTTTTCTTCGTCGTTTATTATGATTGTTTCGGGCAAGTTTGAGCAAGATTGTGCGATCATGGCTTGAAGATAAGCGGTTTGCGATTTTGCGTTTGGTACGATGCAAATGTGTCTTGCGTTTGTGTGTTGGCTTGCGACGTTTAAGCCGAGGCTTATAGCTATGGTTTCTCCTTCTGACCATGTTTCAACTATTAGTGTTGCGTTCCACCCAGCCGCCATGGCCGCTACTAGCTCTGCCGCTCCCGGCGTTCTGAGTTTCTCGCACTATATAGACACAAATTTGGTAAACAAAGAGTGATCAAAACATCTTTTTGTCCTGAAATATCAAAATGTTATGAAAAAGTAGTGACAATTACAAAAATAAACTTTTAGATTTGTACTTTGCAGAATTACACTTTTAAAAGCTCATTTTCAAAATTATATATAAAAATAATAAATATTGAATTCAAAGAAATCATTCATTTGAGCTCTTTAATTAGAATGTATTTCTAAGTATTTGCTTAAACCTTCACATCTTGATGATCTATAATGGTATGAATTATTGTCAAATTTATAAAAAGAAATGTTATTATTGAGAAATGTTAGAAAAGATCCAAAAGAAAGTTTCTTTGTGAAAAAAGTATAATTTTTTTATTGATTTTTTTTTTTAAAAAAGTTTGAGATGCAAGAAATATGAAGAGAAGATATGGGATTTACTGATTTAACGGTGTCGATATAAGCTTTTGAAGCTGTTTCTGGTGACCAAATAAGTTTCATATTATCCTTTTGTGTGTTTGTGTAGAAGTTGTAGGTTATGTCTGTCTAACGTAAAACATACAAACCGTGTTTTGCTTTTATAATAAAACACAAAAGAGACAATACACAAAAGTGAGAAAGTCTTGTTTAGATATTTTTATTGGTGTTTGCTATTTCGAATAAACAGTCAAACATTAACCCTTATACTTCTGGTTTGTTTAATTTTTAGCTCAAATATTATTGAAATTATATAATCACCCCCTAGGGAGGGGTCTTTTCTTTTTTCGGATAATTCAAAATATAATTAGAAAAAAATCAAAATAGCACTATAATAATATCTTTACATTACCATTTTATTATTATTGCTCACCTATTAATTCAGCTAAAAGATATAAAATGTTTACATCATTTGACTATTATGTAATCCAACTAATCATTTGACATACATGCCAAATTTGTGTTTCTTCTATTTTAACTATGGATCTTAAGTTAAATTCAAACTTTATTAAACAAAATAAAGTATCACTATTTTAACTAACAATCAATGTTTTTTTTGACTTTGTGTATCTTGTTTTCGTGTGTGTTTAATTTCGACATTTGTGGTAAGATAATAAATATAAGAGATAAACATGTAAGACACCATAAAACGTGGGGGTCAATATTTAAATTATCTATAAAGATGATTTATTCCCTGCCTCATTTCTTGAAGATAGGCTGTGTTGTGTTGTTAGATGTCGTTGACATTTTGTCCAGGAGAATCCTACGTGTAAGAGTTTTTGGATTAGGATTATAACCTAATTAACAACTAATTAATCTCTAATTAGTAGTCGAACCGGCTTAAGAATATTATATTTTAGAGTAAACAAGAATTGAATTGTCCATTGCTTTGGTATGATTAGATTACTAACTACCATCTTAAATTTGATTTGACTCGGTACTATGTATATTAATATTCAAAGATTATATTCCACGTATATTTTACACGATTTTAAAATTTTGTACATATTTTTCGTTATGTTTTTTTTTTCTTTGATAAAGGTTTATGTTAGTTAATTAGATGATGATTTTAGTTAATTTGCTAAACCAAAAATAATTAAATTAGACCGAATTTCCCGTCGCTAGTTTTGGATTTGGTCGGCTACTCGTTTTGGACAATTTTTAGCCAAAGTATCAAATAAAGTTTTGATTCTATTCATACACAACATGTCACACTTTTTCTAGGTTCCTTATTATCTACATATGTATATATATATAATAGTATTTATACAACAATTATAAATATGCTATTATATTACAATTAAAAATTTAAAATACACACACATATTAGAAACACACATATATGAACTCAAAACAGCTGTTTTTACTTGGTTGATGTCAAAAAAAAAAAAAACAGCTGTTTTTACTTGGTTGTATAGTGTTGGTGTTAGATGTTGTTGTTGCTTTCCCATTGAAGGCATTTTGATATATTTATTAATGTTTTTTTGTGTGTGCACGTATGTATACATTAGCTACATATACATAACCAATGTTTTTCTCATATACTACCTTTTTTATATCACATTGTGAATTATGAGATCAAAAGTTATGATGTATTTTTTTTTTGTGCACAACAAAAGTTATAATGTATATATTACGTTATTATTAGTGATTTTCTAGTAATACCAAATGTATTTGTTCCCCATAATACAATCCTATAACTATAATAATGAGGTTTAATTTGGGAAACAAAAAATAACTTTATTGTTCTTCCCAAGTGAAAGAATATTATGTTATGTTTCCCATTTTATTCCTCCCACTTTTTTTTTTTTTTTTTTTTGATAATCCTGGTGTCCTGATCCTCACCGAAGTGAGTTCGGATTATTTCAAGAACGCTGCAGCTCGCATGTTAATTCCGCGATGGCTGAGGTTCGAACCCAGGAGGCGGAACTCACAGTATGTAGCTCTTTACTGCTGCAGTAGAGCTCGGTTTATTCCTCCCACTTTTTCAAATTTACTTTCCTATAGGCTGATAAATAGAGTTTCAATAATATTCACGTAAATTCATAATTAATATCATCCATGTTGTTGAATTTTATTCGGATTCGGATGTTACTTCAAAAAAAACTATATTATATCATAACACAAAAAAATTAAGTTTGTTGGTAAAAATTCATACCGTTATGACATGAATAATAGTATTCTAATAACAATCCATAAAAAAAATTTAAAACTTTATACAATTAACATCTATAAATATTTTATATTTGGACAATTCATATGTTATCAATATAACTAAAATTTGTTAATTCAAAGAAAATATTTGCACAAATTAAAAGATTTGTTTTATATTCTCGAAATAAAAGTGACGTGTTACTAAATAGTAAATGGGCCAGGCCCATAGACACAATGTAGATTCTGTTAAACGACACCGTTTTGTTATCCTCACTGAGCTAAAACGAAGAGTAACACTAAAAAGGGTCACAGCAACTCTCAGAGAGTCAGAGACGAAGAAGAGCAATGTCAACAACAACAACAGAGCCTATAGAAACCCGACCCGGATCCATACCCGATAACCCGGAAACCCGTTCGATGCTAAATCTACCCGAAGAACAATCTCCTCTAAATCTCACCGTCTCCGATAACGACGTCGTTTCCGATGCGTCGGCGACTGAAACAGACCAATCGGAGCAAATCCTTGAACACGGCCAAAACGATAACTCTCCATTGACGACGGATCTTCTTCCTCCTCCTCCTCCTCCTCCTCATGAATCTCTTGGCGAAGAATATTCCGATCTAGCGGCGGAGCAACGATCTCAAAATCCAGGTCCTAGGGCTAGAAAACGCCGCCGCAGAAAACGATTCTTCACGGAGTTAAACATCGCGAACCCGTCATTCTCCAGAAACCGCCGCAACAGCATAGGCAAAGAGGTGGATTCCGAAGCCCTAATCGCGATCTCCGTCGGCTTCCCCGTGAATTCCCTCACGGAGGAAGAGATCGAATCCAACGTCGTCCATATCATCGGAGGCAAAGAGCAATCAAACTACATCGTCGTGAGAAACCACATCGTTGCCCTGTGGAGATCCAATGTCACGAATTGGCTAACTCGTGACCACGCTCTCGAGTCTATAAGATCAGAGCACAAGAGTCTTGTCGATACGGCTTATAGCTTCCTCCTTGACCATGGCTACATCAATTTCGGTCTAGCTCCGGTTATCAAAGATGCAAAATTGAGGTCTTTGGACGGTTTAGAGCCGCCTAATGTGGTCGTTGTAGGAGCCGGTTTAGCCGGTTTAGTAGCTGCTAGACAGTTGTTGTCAATGGGTTTTAGAGTATTGGTTCTTGAAGGTAGAGATAGACCGGGCGGGCGCGTCAAAACCCGTAAAATGAAAGGCCTTGTTGGTGATGGTGATGGTGTTGTTGTTGAAGCTATGGCTGATGTTGGTGGAAGTGTTTTGACCGGAATCAACGGGAACCCGCTCGGCGTTTTGGCGAGGCAGCTTGGTTTGCCTCTTCATAAGGTAAGAGACATTTGTCCATTGTATTTACCTAATGGAGAGCTTGTTGATGTTGGTGTTGATTCTAAGATAGAAGCGTCGTTTAATAAGTTGTTAGATAGAGTTTGTAAGCTTAGACAATCCATGATAGAGGAGAATAAAGCCGTAGACGTGCCTTTAGGCGAAGCCCTTGAGGTTTTTAGATTGGTTTACGGCGTAGCCGAAGACCCGCAAGAGAGAATGCTTTTAGATTGGCATCTAGCGAATTTAGAATACGCGAATGCTACTTTGTTAGGGAACTTGTCTATGGCTTATTGGGATCAGGACGATCCCTACGAGATGGGCGGTGACCATTGCTTTATCCCGGGTGGTAACGAGATCTTTGTACACGCTTTGGCCGAGAATCTTCCTGTTTTCTACGGGAACACCGTGGAGAGTGTTCGTTATGGAAGCGACGGGGTTATGGTTTACGCGGGAGACAAGGAGTACTATTGCGATATGGCTCTTTGCACGGTTCCGTTAGGTGTTTTAAAGAAAGGAGCGATAGAGTTTCATCCCGAGCTTCCTCTTAAGAAGCAAGAAGCGATACAGAGGCTCGGATACGGGCTTTTGAACAAGGTCGCGATGCTGTTTCCGTATAACTTTTGGGGAGAAGAGATTGATACGTTCGGGAGATTAACTGAAGATTCAAACACGAGAGGAGAGTTTTTCTTGTTCTACAGCTACTCATCCGTCTCGGGCGGTCCGTTGCTAGTCGCCCTTGTAGCTGGAGACGCCGCTGAGAAGTTCGAAACAATGTCTCCTACTGATTCCGTGAAACGGGTCTTGCAGATACTACGCGGAATCTATCACCCGAAAGGAATCGTCGTGCCCGATCCCGTTCAAGCGCTATGTTCTAGATGGGGACAGGACAAGTTCTCGTACGGGTCTTACTCCTACGTCGCTGTAGGATCATCGGGAGACGATTACGACATATTAGCCGAGAGTGTTGGAGACGGAAGAGTCTTCTTCGCAGGGGAAGCCACTAACAAACAGTACCCAGCTACAATGCACGGCGCCTTCTTAAGCGGAATGAGAGAAGCAGCAAACATACTTAGAGTCGCTAGAAGAAGGTCAAATTCGTCTTTGTCGCCGGCGGCTACAAACCCTTGCCATGAAGAAGACAACGGTTTGGATCAGTTGTTCGAGACACCGGACCTAACGTTCGGTGATTTCTCAGTGTTGTTTACGCCGAACTCAGATGAGCTAGAGTCCGTGTCGTTGCTGAGAGTTAGCGAGAAACACGAACTGGGTTCTTGTCTTTACGGTTTAGTGACAAGGAGACAGGCTTTGGAGCTTAGTGTAATGGAGAGTGATGAGGTGAGAAATGGTTACTTGCGTGATAAGTTAGGGTTAATACTTGTAGAGAGAAAGAGGCTTTCACAAGAAGGTGAATCATTGATCTCTTCACTCAAAGCTGCGAGATTGAATCGACAAATCTTTGATTAGTTATTTGTAATATGAATTAACATTTGTTGATTACACAATCTTATTAGTCGATAATATTATTAGTCGATAATATTATTAGTCGTAAATTCGGAGTATCATTTTTGCATGTGATTTGAGAGTTATATATATATATATTTTTAACTTTGACATTTTCGCTAACCCATCTAACCTCTCGCCTCAAATACCGAGTCAGTCACAATGCCCTAACACATCTCTACTAACAAAAACAATTATCATCAAAATAAAGTAGTAAAAACACATCTTAAATTCTTTTAAAAACTAAAAACATGTCTTTTAAAATTAAAAATATCAATTTAACCAAAAAAATAATATATCAAGTCTTCTATAAATTAAAAACATCACAAATCCTCCAAACTTGATCTAACAATTAAAAAACATCCTATCCTAGAGAAAAATATACAAAAACGAAAATGATTTCTTTGGTATCGAAACACTATTATGTTTTGGCCTTGTTAGCTATGCAAATACATTTGATACAAAGTTTTCTTTTTTCAATAAACCGAACCAATGAGTATCTACACCACATATGTCTCAATGGAGAAGGAACATTCAAATCAAAAACTTATGACAAAGAAGTCAAAGAACTCATCGATTTTATGTCGAGATCTTATCTTAAATTCGGTTTTGGCAATGCTCTTGGTAATGATGGTTCTGATCAAATAACCGCTAAATTCCAATGTCGCGGCGATGCATCCAAATCCGTGTGCAAAGCTTGTATGTCCATTGCTTTCTCCGAGGTAATCTCATTTCAATATTATTGATTGGAATTTTAGTAAGGATATAGAAAATAAACATTGTAAAACTAATAATTTAAATAAAATAATAAAATTCATTTGTACGAATTATTTAAGATCATTTGTGACTTTAAAAATTTAATGTATTAGATTATGTTGTTGATATACATTTTTATGATGGACGATAGTGTTATCTTTTGTGATTGTAAGTTGTTATATGCTAGAATTATGAATAAAACACATATCTTGTTTTAATTGCACGAAGAGAATTATAATCTAGTATTATATATATATAGTAAGCAAAACAATAGTTTTTAATTTTTGTATTTATGTATATGACAGATTCGTAAGAAATGTCCAAACAACAAAGGAAGAATAATATGGTATGATAATTGTTTTCTCATCCTTTCTTCGAACTATACCTTTCAAAAAATCGACTATCGTGAAATTTTCTATATGAACAACGCTAAGGATGTAAGCACCGATAAAATGTTGTTCAATAAAAACACAAAGGCTCTCTTATATAAGCTAAAGGAGAAAGCAATTATTAAAGACAAAATGAATTACTTAAGAGACTATATGTATGCGTCGGGGCACGAAAATATCGATGCCACAAAAGTGTATGGAATGGTGCAATGTGCACAAGATTTATCGCCTAAGAATTGTACTATATGTTTCGAGTGGATTATAAAGGAGTTCCCCGAATGTTGCGATGGTAAACAAGGAGGAAGAGTTTTGAGTCCGAGTTGTAATTTTAGATACGAGCTTTATCCGTTTGTAAAATTGTAAGACTATTGTTAAAGTTCCATATATATATATATATACACATATGTTTTTTTCTTAATTTGATTGACATATATGTGTGTTAACAAATAAAATTAAAAGTATCATTGTGATTTGTTTTGTATAACACATTTGATTACTCTTTGTGCATTAGATGTCTCTAACGATAGAATATAATTTTATTTTGTAGATTATACTTGTTTGCTTTATTTGCATTTGATGTCTAAGACATATCTATATAAGATTTATGATTGATGATATTATTTTTTTAATGTTATCATGCCCCAACAAATTAATAGTTTTTATAGCTCTTCCATTAGTCGTGGTGTTATAAACAATACAACTAATTTAAAACACCACTTAGTCATTAAAATGTAATGAAAGATCAGTATAAATACTTAAAACCCTAAAAATATTGATACTTTAATCAATCATATAATTTTGTAGTTTAATTTCATGTTAGAGTATATAAGAAGTGTGCTTTCTTTCAACTTTGACCTTTTCATTGTCTCCTCCAGCCTCTTCGCCAAAAATACCGAATCTGAATACTTATTTTAGAATTTTTTATTCATATAATAAAAAAATATATGTATCTCTTCTAGTAATAATTAATAACATTAAAATATATATATATATATGTATATTTACTTAATATCAAAAAAATCCTAAAAGTTTCCTATATAATCATTACAACTCCTTCAAATTTTTCCTAAGAAAAAAAACATCATTTTCTAGAGAACAATTATTAAACCCAAAATGATGTATTTATCTTCGGTATTGAAACGCAACGTTTTAGGGTTTGTATTGGCCATGTTAGCCATGCAACTTCTTTTAATACATAGTGTTTTGTCACTAAACCAGACCGATGAGTATCTACACCACATATGTCTAAAGGGAGATGGAATATTCAAGTCGAATAACTACGACAAAAGAGTTACAAGTCTTTTAGATTCTATGTCTGAATTTTATCTAAAATATGGTTTTAGCTACGCTGTTGGTGGTGATGGAGATTATGGTCCTGATAAAATATATGCTAAGATCCAATGTCGTGGTGATGGATCCAAATCTATGTGCCAGTCTTGCATGTCCACTGCTCTCACTCAGGTAATTTCATTTATATATTTCTATTCAAAAATAAACTAGTATATATATATATGTGACCAAAAAAATGTACTACTATATATATATATAGAGGAAGTCACAATACTACACCCTTTCATCCACTCATTTACAAAACTCTACCTAATTCAAATTTTTCTCATATTTACACATTTTCAAAATTTTAAAAGTTTGATTTACCCTTTAAAATTTAAAAAAATTCCAAAATTATTTTTTTTTATTTGGGTTCGCTTATTAGTATTTAGGGTATAATATTAAGGGGGTAGGATTGTGTGGGTAGGATTGTGTGGGTATGATTTATTTGGATTTAATTTTGAGTGTTTAGGTGTAGTTTTGTGAAGTAATTTTGAAATGGTGTAGTTTTGTGAAATGTAATTCAAATGGTGTAGTTTTGTAATTCTCCCATATATATATATATACATTAATTTTATTATATCTTAATTAGTGATGTTAAAAGTAAATTAATTATACACTTTTATGGAAGGTTTAGCCTAGATGATGCTGATAAAAAAATTAAACGATACTACAAAAAATATTTTATTATATAAAGTTGGACGCATTCAATGTGAATATAACAAAATTATAATTATAACTTAAAATATTTTGACATTCTTAATCGTTAATTTAGTTTTGTGATATGTGAGGATAATTTTAAAGGTGCAAACATTATGTACTTGATTAATAAGAGAAAAATCTTTAAGAATGTAATTTTATTCTTAAGAAACTATTCTTGAATTTGGTATTTTTGAACGTATAACAGATTCGTAAAAAATGTCCAAACAACAAAGGAAGAATAATATGGTACGATTATTGTGTTCTCATCCTTTCTTCAATCTCTACTGCCCAACAAATCGATTATAGAGACATTTTTTATATAAACAATGTCAAAGATGTAAGCACCGATAAAAATTCGTTTAACAAGAACACAAAGGCTTTCTTATACAAGTTAAAGGAGAAAGCAATTAGTAAAGACAAAACGAAATCCGGAAAAGACTTTATGTATGCGGCCGGGGAGGAAAATATCCAGGCGGCGAAGTTATATGGAATGGTTCAATGCGCGCAAGATTTAACGCCTAAAAATTGTAGTATATGTTTTGATGGGATTATGAAGGAGTTTCCGAAATGTTGCAATGGTAAACAAGGTGGTAGAGTGTTAAGTCCGAGTTGTAATTTTAGATACGAGTTTTACCCTTTTGTGAAATTGTAAAATTATTTATTTAGTTTTAGTGTTTCGCAATTCTTATGTTTATTTTTGTGGGTATGAAATAAATACAATGAAATAAATATGAGTTAATTAGAAGTATTTTGTGTTTTCTTTTTGTATAACACACTTTTTTAACTCTAGTTGTATTAGATGTTGGGAAAATTACAAAACTACACCATTTGAATTACATTTCACAAAACTACACCATATCAAAATTATTTCACAAAACTACACCTAAACACTCAAAATTAAATCCAAATAAACCCTACCCATATAATCATACCCTCTTAACACTATACACTAAACACTAATTAGCGAATTCAAATGAAAAAAAATTAATTTTGGTAATTTTTTAAAGGGTAAATCAAAGTTTTTAAAATTTTGAAAGAGTGTAAATATGTGAAAATATTGAATTAGGTGTAGTTTTGTGAAGGGATGGTTGAAAGGGTGTAGTTTTGTGAATTTCTCTTAGATGTTTATAATAATGAAAATAATTCTAGTTTAAACTATTTAATAAATTAAGCCAAGTGATACACAAACCCAATGAATAATTTGCGAGTTTAAACTAGTTTAATTAGCGGACGAGCAAGTAACCCAATGGTAGTCACCTCTGCATCTAATCGCATAACCCGGGGTTCGAACCTCGCCGCTGTCAGTTGGGAGAAAACTACTTAGACACTAGACTATGATGGAAAAAAAAACTAGTTTAATTATAGTTAAAACGAACATAAAGCCATGGACACCCAAAATTAACAAAAGGAGATATGAACACACATACTTAAAAGATATCAGACTAATATGCTTAATTAATTATAACATTTCGTATAACTTTAAACTATTGAAAAGTATGCTTCAATAACGATTATTAATGATGTAACATTTTGCCCATCGTAATTACGTCTAGGAAACATCTAATTCATTATGGAAACGAATGTAATTGATATTATTATGATTATGATTGTACATTGTGATTCTAATATGGCGTCTACAACATATATATCATGATCATGATCTCATTTTCATTCACGAAAAAATTGATAAATCAATATATATATAACATTTTGGTAAACTATATTTATTCTGATAGTATATCACATAATTATTTATATTTATGTTCATGTTCGCACAAAATGTAAAAAGTTAAGTTAGCTTCTTTAATTTTTGATGTTTCTAATTTTTAATTATTTCACAAATATACGAGTTAAAAGCCCAAATAAAATAATTATACGTGGGGTCGAGACTATAGTCTTTGTTACTTGTGAGTTCACAATATTATGATGTTGATATTGGAATCTTTTATATTAATTTGATACTACACATTCACGTAAGACTATTCTCGTCCTACGAATATATATATTTTATTTTATTTGGTTTAATTCCTACGAATATATTTTAAACTATTTTTGTTGGTTCATAAGCAATTACTCTATTTATTCCATACTTCATAAATATGGGAAACCATACTATATAGATAACTTTATTTTATAGTTTTAGAAGAATACAAATTTTGATAATATAAAAAATATTATATATGACAAAAACATAATACGCTAAATCTTATTTGCATTGTTTATTCCCCACCAAATAAACTCAGCTTCAATCAAATTAGTTATTAGATTTTATTGAGATATTAAATTAATATACTCAACCAATTTTCTGTCCACAAGTTACTAGTAATATATTTATATTATAATATTATTTTATTTATATATAAATACCTCCAGATATTCCTCTTTTAGAAAAATAGATGATCCAATAACAAAAATGAAAATCTTATCTCAATTCCAAATCTTTATTCTCTCCATCTCTCTTCTTCTCTTCATCACAACTTCATCAACATATTCAAACCAAACCAATTTAAATTACATAAAAACATCATGTAACGTTACACTTTACAAAACCCTTTGTTACAATTCTCTATCTCCATATGCTTTAACAATAAATTCAAACCCTCAAAAGCTAGCCATGACCGCTCTTAACCTCACACTCTCCTCAGCCAAATCTTTAGCTAAATTCATCGAAAACGTTCCAAACGGTAAAAGCGGTTTAACACCTTTGGAAACGGATGCGGTTGCTGATTGCGTTGACGAGATTGGTGACTCAATAAAAGAGCTAAAAGATTCAATAAAAGAATTAGATTATATTGAATGCAAAGTTAGTTCAAAATTTGAGATGGTTATGTCGGATGTTAAGACATGGGTTAGCTCTGCCCTCACGGATGATGACACGTGTATGGATGGTTTTAGCCAAAGTGGTCGAGCCATGAAAGTTTTGGTTCGAAGACATGTTGTCAAGGTGGCTAGGTTGACTAGTAACGCACTTGCTATCATTAATATGTATGCGTCCACACATGAAAAATAATATATTAATTCATGTTCGTATACACACAAAAAAAAAATCGATTTTTTTGGGTTAAAATATATAATTAAATTGTTTTATACTAGTTTTTATTGGCAAAAGGGCCCATGTTGTATGTATGCATGTATTTTTCTATCAACTTGTTATATGTATATATTAATGTTTTTTTTTTTTTTGGTTTAATGTATATATTAATGTTCATGATACACAAAATTGTTTTGTAGTTATTATTCGCAAAAATGCCCCCATGTTGTAAACTTGTATGTATGCATATAATTTTGTTATTAACTTGTAGAACTTTTACGTCATTTTAGATTTTTCTTTGTATGTATATTAATCATTACCCCATCATTATATTGTGAAGATTTGGATTGTGTATAGAATATATATATAAGATGGTGACAAAGTAAAGAGCTTGTGGGGCTTTTTTAATGGGCCTATAAACTTGAATGAGTAGCAACGTACTTGAGCTTGCTTACCGATAATAATACTTTCCGATTTTGTATAGGCCATTTTCGAGGAGAAAATGAAAATATTTTTAAATAATATATAGCCCAATTCCTAAAAACCGATATTTTCTAGGACTGTGCGGATAGGTTTAGTTAAGGTTAAATTTTTAGTGTTTAGGTATACTTTTGTGAAGAAATTTTTAAATGGTGTAGTTTTGTGAAATGTAATTTAAAAGGTGTAGTTTTGTAATTCCCCCTATTAAATACTAAATTCAGTTGAAAAATAAAATTTAGGGAGAATTACAAAATTACACCATTTGAACTACATTTCACAAAACTACGTCATTTCAAAATTACTTCAAAAACTACACTGAAATACTTAAAATTAAATCCAAATAAACCCTATCCACACAATCCTACCCCCTTAATACTATACCCTAAATACTAATTGGCGAACTCAGATGAAAAGATTATAATTTTTGTAATTTTTAAAAGATAAATCAAGCTTTTAAATTTTTGAAAATGTGTAAATATGTGAAAATTGTGAATTAGATAGAGTTTTGTAAAGGAAAAGATGAAAGGGTGTAGTTTTGTGAATTCCTCCGAATTTTAAAATATTAAGAAATGTTTTATGTGTTTGTAATACGTTGGCCAAAAAATTATAATACTAATTTAGAGTAAAAAAATTGTGTAATGTTATATTGATTCCCTAAACCCGGGTTACAAAGTATGGTTGATTAAATAATGTTAGCCGATGGTGTCATTGAGAAATCAGCATTATGTTATGTCGGTACCCACAAATTAGCATACGTGTCACGACTTTGTTTTGCATGTTCTCTGTCGTGTCCACAAAGCAGAGAAGTGAGACAGTAAGTGGAGAGGTTGATTTTGTTATTATATGCCATATTTATTTAATCTCATTTATAAATTAAAATATATATATATATATATTTGTTATCCAAGAATTAAGAATATAATAGTAAAAAATCAGCTGATCACTTGCATGGTGTATTTATTAATTTATTATGGAATTTTCTATGCCCACCGATCAACCTTTATACTATCGACTAAAAAAGTGATATTAAAGTTTAGTTCACACAAATATAGATTAAATTTGTTTCTTTTTTTCATTATTTAAATTATAATGTATCATCATTAACACCATTAACCACCATCACTTGTTTTTTTGATAGCTCTCTTTTATTCTTTTAAAAGTATCTTTTTTTTTTTTTTGCTCTCTTATCTCTCTATGCTTGCCATGGCTAAGTCCTTTTGTCTCGGACCAGCTTTACTTCTTCTATTGCTTCTCATAGTTCGAACCGAGTCTCGCGGTCGGTTAGAACCAAAGATCCTTTTACCGACCGATAAAGCCGAAGCTAGTGACCAAGAAGATTCTGCCGGTACAAGATGGGCGGTTCTTGTAGCCGGTTCGTCCGGTTATGGAAATTACAGGCACCAGGTACACAATTACACATATATATATATATATATATTTTTTTTTTTTGTTGGCTAAACATATTACTAATCTTATATCCTATTTTATGTTAAGTATTGATCTTATATATTCTTTGGTTTTTATATTGCTTGACCATTTCATTCTACTTTTTCTATTTAATTTTGTTTTTGTGCAAAAAGAATTCATTAACTTTATTATTTTCCCTTCATATTTTGTGGACTTCATTATTATGTGACATACAAAATTTTATTTAAGTTATCTTCTTTTTTGTAATAAAAACTACTAATATATCTAATGAATTAGTTCAAGCTTTCAAGGGTATATTTGGCAACTAAATTCATAGTTTTGCTTTGTCACATGCATAAGTCTTTGTTTAATTTAACAATCGTAATAATTAAACCCAAAAAAAAAATTCAATTATTTTGTTATATTATAGTATATATTTTGGTCTGTGCTTGTTGCTTAGGCTGACGTGTGTCACGCATATCAAATACTAAGGAAAGGAGGTTTAAAAGAAGAGAATATAGTAGTTTTAATGTATGATGACATTGCAAATCATCCACTTAATCCTCGTCCCGGTACACTCATTAACCATCCCGACGGCGACGATGTTTATTCCGGTGTCCCTAAGGTAATATTCTTAATTAGACTAATTAGTTTAAGATCTTCTTTTAAGTATTTTTGGTGGTCTATATGTGTTAATTACTATTCAAGTAATACGTATTTATTTGGTCAATTTAGCTTTAAGCATGTTTTAGAGGTTTAATATAAGATATTTTGTATAATGAGAATCTTTTACATAGAATCTTATTTGATTTATACTTTATTCTTTTGTGTGGCACTTTGGTTATTAGATATTTTTTTTTAAAAATGTGTTAACCAATGTTTATGAGATGGTGACTTGGACAGTACACAACAATTATAGTGATAATGACTCTAGGGACCTTTGTGTGGACCTTTGTTTGGTATCTCTCTTAAGTTTTTATCATAACCACTAATTGTTTTCCTTTAATGGTTATTCCATTAAAAATATCTATTCTTTATATTAGGACTATACCGGTAATGATGTCACGGCTTCAAACTTCTATGCGATACTTCTAGGCGACAAAGACGCTGTTAAAGGTGGATCCGGTAAGGTAATCGCTAGCAAGGCCAATGATCACATTTTCGTGTATTACACCGATCATGGAGGTCCCGGAGTTCTTGGTAATTTCATAAACCGTTTTGATTTATCAATTGGAGATTTTTTTAATAGATTACTTATAATGGTTTGTTTTTTAATTAAATTATCTTCGGTTAGGGATGCCAAACACACCTCACATATATGCGTCCGATTTTATCGAAACACTCAAGAAGAAACATGCGGCCGGAACATACAAGGAGATGGTAATTTTTAGTATAACAATTTAATTTCTTGAGTGGTTGATTTATTTATTGGAGTTAATAGTATTATTACATTTGTATAATTTTGTGATAATGTAATGTAGGTTATATATGTAGAAGCTTGCGAAAGCGGGAGTATATTCCAAGGGATAATGCCTAAGGACTTGAATATTTACGTTACAACGGCTTCAAATGCACAAGAGAGTAGTTATGGAATATATTGTCCTGGCATGAATCCGTCTCCCCCATCCGAATACATCACTTGTTTAGGAGATTTATATAGTGTCGCGTGGATGGAAGATAGGTACATAATAGTATATAGTCCTACTAATTTATAGTGATTATTAATATATTGAGACAAATAATATTAAAAATCAAATCATGCACCTGGAAAACTTATTAATATATAGAAGCTAGATTCAATTCTTATGTTTATATTTAATTTGTTTGTGATTCATATGTAGTGAGACCCACAATTTGAGAAAGGAGACGGTAAAGCAACAATACCAAACGGTACTAAAGAATTTCACTATTTTACTCGAGTACTCGATGGTTTGTTTGAGAATGTGAAGTATGTAACAAATCTTCTAATCTGGGTGTGTAGGTGAAAATGCGGACATCAAACCATAATACCTATTCCGAAGGCTCCCATGTGATGGAATATGGTAACGAAAATATCAAGTCAGAGAGGCTTTTTCTATACCAAGGATTCGATCCAGCCACTGCGAGTCTCCCTCCAAACGAATTACCTGTTAATTCTCCCGTAGGAGTTGTTAACCAACGCGACGCCGACCTTCTATATCTTTGGCACATGGTATTGAACTTTTCTTTTGCCTATTTAGTTATGAATTTATTTATTAAAATTTGGTTTATGTTAAACCGTATTGGCTTTGGTTTTATAGTATCAAAAATCGGAAGATGGGTCGAAAAGGAATGAGATATTGAAGGAATTAACCGAGACAATAAGGTATAGGAAACATTTAGACGCAAGTGTCGAATTGATAGGTGCGGTTCTATTTGGTCCCACGACGAATGTTATTAACTCAGTTAGAGAATCCGGTTTGCCTTTGGTCGACGATTGGGAATGTCTTAAATCAATGGTAAAAAATTCTCTCAATTTTTCACTTACCTCATATACCATTACATACTTTTTTATACAAGTTTATTGAACACACTAATCTTAAAGTGTTGGTTATATAATGTTAAAACTTTGAAATTTATCTAATTAGGTACGCGTATTTGAAACACATTGTGGATCGCTAACGCAATACGGTATGAAACATATGCGAGTGTTTGCAAACGTTTGTAACAACGGTGTGTCGAAAGAGGTTATGGAGGAAGCTTCCGCTGCGGCGTGTGGTGGTTATGAGGCTAGTAGCCTCATGTCACACCCGTCCGTTGTTGGCTATAGCGCCTAAAATGATGTATTGAGGGTTGTCTTGCATGATCATAAAGTTATAGTGTTACAATATGGTTTTTCAAAATAAAAGAATTGTATGTATATATATACTTATATATGTAGCAATAAGGTTTGTAATTTATTATCTAATAATGTGATAATCTTAGCTATATAGGTATCCTAATAATATATAATGTGATTAATCTTACCAATAAAACCTACTAAGAGAAACGCTTCTCACTTATGAGATAAAGAACTTTCATAGACTTAAACAGTAGTGACTTTATATAGAGAAAATTTCATTAAAAACAAAAACATAACAAAAAAGAAGTAACCAAATCATAACTTATTTCAAAAAGAAAATGTGAAATTAATATCATTTTTTCTTCTCGTCACTCAAATGATAAAATCAAATCACACACAAATGACATAACAAATCAAACCCCCTCCCCCAATTATATAAAAAGAGAAACAAAAAAAGAGAATAATCCAATAAATATTTGTAAATAATTTGGTGCATAAGTAGCAACACCATTATGTGCGTCTTTAGAATAAGGATGAATAAAAGCACTGTTCATTTCCCAAACTTTAAACGACGTCGTAATTGTCGCGTTAAGAGCATTGTTAAACAAGAAGAGCTTTGTGTATCCATAGATAGCTTTTGTTGGATAAACTCTTGAAGTAATACAACTTCTTCCACCTTGTCCGAATCCTTCTACTATTGAATGATCCACCTATTTACCCAAAAATAATATATTTAAAATTTTGTAACAAATATAATTAAATTAAAATTCTTGTTTCCTTTTGTAATGAAAAATAATTAATGATTTGTTTTTATGGGTTAATTAAGGATATAATGTTGTATTACCAAGATTCTCATGCTTAATTTCTCTCCTTTTAAAACCGGTACAAAGCTTCCGTATACCGGTTTCACCACATCGTTTGCCATGGTCGACCTATTATAGTTAGATAAAATTTATTGTTAAATTCAACCATATATATAACGTATTTTTTCAAAAAATGCATTTGATATTTGAACAATAGAAGTCCACACGATCATTAGTCGATAAAAGATTCGATTGTGCGATGGAAACGTAGGTCAAAACACTAAAAACGCTATATATACATCAACACTTAACTCGAAGAGTTAACTAAAATGTACAATTTTAAATTAAATTTGAGGATTAATTAAATAAAAATTGTTGAAGAATATATTACTTACCTTGAGGTATCAGTACAAAAGAATGTTTTGAGCTTTGAATCTTTTCCCTTAACCACATAGAAGTAAACTGGAGTTTGTTCGGACAAACTTTGGTCAGCAAGAACCGAGAATCCGAAAGGTCCTAAAGCTCCACGTACGGTGGAGCCACCGCTAGTTTCGCAGCTAAACTCTTTGTCGTCCACCGCGGAATCATCTCCAAAGATTACATCAAGATCGTCCTTCTTGATCTCAAACTCAGCTTGTATGTCTAATTGAGCGGCAGGACCTACATCGATTGGAACCACTGTCCCGGGTCCAACATTCATGTGGAAACTCTTACTACTTAACCTCAAAGATTCAATTTCTTTCACGGGCCATTGGACTAAGTTCTTCCCCGTCTTTGTATCCAATACAACAGTTCTTGGGACGCCCTAATCAAAATATACGCAAATTTAGAAATCCTAACTTGGATCACAAGTAACTATAATATCAAAAACTAACTTGCATACCAAGGTAGGTTATATATGAAATCATACCTGAATAGAAGACCAACCCTTTTGTACATCAGAGGATTCGCTGTCCGATTCGCCTATCCAACCCCATAAGATTCTTCGTTTTTTATGTTGATCGTAAAACGTCTTTGACGCGTAGTATTTACCGTAATCATATCTTAATCCGGTGCTTATCCCGACATCAATTGTAGGGTTATCCGGAACCCATGTTCCATTAGATTCATAGTATGTCCCAATAGCGTAATGGTCAATTCTAGTATCGTCCATGCTAGCTTTCATAATATGTTTCACATCATCTCCGTTGACCGAAGTGTCTAGACCACTAACTTTAGTCTTTGAAACGGGGTAAAAGTCAACGCACTCCCACATACCGGTGTTTGGGACTTGATGCAACAATGTCTCCTGTTTTTTGTATGTTTTAAAGTCGGTTGTGTCGTAAATAAGTGATATTCCGGTTCTATTTATTTTTGAACCGATTGTGATCCGCCATTTTCCGGCCGATGTCTTCCATGCCGTTGTCGGGTCACGGAAGTCCTTGGCGCCGATACCTGGAGGCGGTACGAGAACCGGGTTTTTCGAGTATTTGGTCCATTTCAACAAAAGTGGGTCACTAGGATCTTCAGGATATGCAAGGTTTTGAACCTAAAAACAAAGTAATTACTATTATATATAATCACTGGTCAAAGATTTTTAGGTTGTTGATAAGTATAAAAATATGAGTTTTGAGTTCAATACTTGTACGAATTTATCGGTAGAACCGGTGTAGAGCATGACAATGGAGCCATCATCCAAGAAAGTGGCAGAACCGGTCCAAACACCATTAGCATCGTACCATTGGTCAGGAACCATAGCAATTGGGAGGTAAAGCCAATGGATAAGATCTTTTGAGACAGCATGACCCCAAACAATGTCACCCCACACGGCCCCATTTGGATTGTATTGATAGAAAAAATGATACCATCCCTTATAAAACAATGGACCTAGACACAAATATGTTTAACATTATATAAATATATAACATCTCACATTACTAAAGTTTTGTAACAATATGGATCTTTTGGCTAATACCAAAAATTATATATATATTCCTAACACGAAAATATATGAGAAATTATTTAAAATAACACCATGTTTTAAAGCTAAAAATAACATAACTAAGTCTTTTTTAGTCTCAAATTATCTTTAAAAGTGTTTTAAAATATTTAATTCTTTTTTTGAGTTTAGTGTTTAGTTTTTTTTTTTTTGGTAAAGTAAAGTGTGTTTAGTTTTCAGAAGGGGTAATATTTAGTTTCAAGATTTTATAGTTTAGTGTTATGATTTCATGGTTTAGTTTTCAAAGGTAAAAGTTATCCTAAATTTTATAGTATTTTGCAAAAAAAATTATAGTAATACTTTTCTGAGACAGAAAAACTTCTTATATATTTTTTTGTAAGTTTTCCAAGATCTTAAGCTAAATTTAATATTTAAGAAAAGATATTAGAGTATGGGTTTTTTTTGTTAAAAGGCATAAATGCATTTCACAAATAAAATGAGCGACGTTTCAAAATACAGTTGGGTTGTTAAAACAAATTAATTGAGATACACCAATGGGCAAACCAAGCAATGATTAGTACAAATTGCACATGACTCACGTGATGTAACAAATAAACAAAATAAAATTAATAAAAAGTATAATAATTGGCTTTCATGACTTTATGTTCAGATCTTGTCTTTGTACTTTTATTTTTACTACCTTTTTAGGCGTAAATTAATATTTGTATCATACTAATATTTTATTTTATTCTCTAAAATTTTACTTTTTTGATCCAATGACATTAATTGAGGTCCACAAAGACGTGACATGTTGTTATCCCACCAATAATTTATTTTTTTCAGATATATCTACCAACTGTATTACATGTTTTTTTTTGTTAAAAGTTGTATTATATGTTTTCCAAATTTTTATCTAAAAAACAGACAAGGTCAAAGGAAGAAATAAATATACTTTTAACCAAATAGAATACGTTAATGTAGGATCTAGAGCTTACCGTTAGGATCTGCATACCAAGATAATCCATAATTTAGCCATTCACATACGCCACCGGATTAGAGAAACACATAAAAAATCACAAATTAAACAATAATTTACATAAAAGAATAAGCATAATATTTCTTCTATAAATACAAATTAATTGTATGATTTTTTGCATAATTAGTTGAATTTTTCTCCTAGCTTATGCTCTAATCAAATAAATCGTTACACCATATAAATAAAAATGAGAATAATAAATCTTTTATACTAATGAAATTGTATGATTCCTGACTGATATATATATATATATATATATCGATACTTTGGATTTCGAAATTGTGAATATCTAATATCATCCTTGTTTAATTACTTTAGTCTTTCTCTTAAAATCAACTTATGTCCTAAATGTATAAATTGCAATAAAATACATTAATATATAGAAAAAAGGGGAAAATGGACATTATTTTAACGTTGTTTGGAAAAAGTGTTAAAACACTTTTTAACTATTTTAAGCCATCTAAATATAATAAAGAAATAAATATTAATTAATCTTTCTTAAAAGATTAGTTTCTTATACATATCTAACCAAATAATTAACTAAATAAAACAAATAGTATTATTAATTATTTTAATAATATATTACCGTTCATCCAATTTTTCTTAGGCTGAAAATGAAACGCCGTTCGTTGCCACGACAACATCGTATTGTTCCACTCGAACCCTACCTTTGTCCGATCACCGGAGACTCTTTTCTCCGACACACCGGAGAAACGTGCACGTGACTCCTCCGTCGTTATAATTTCATCATTATGGACAACATTTTTATGTACGGATCCGTCGTTGTGTGTTAATATGAGAGAGACGTAAAGACCGATCAATAACAAACCGGAGATGACGGCAAGATAAACTTTGATGGGTTTTTTCCGGTGATTCTCCGGTAAAAAGTCCGATGATGGATCTTGTTGTTGAGAAGTGATTAGCAAGAGAGATTCAGAGCTTGCCATATTAATTAATAATAATAATAATATGTTCTGTTTCTTTTTTTTGGTTTTTGGTGTTGTAATAGAATAAAGCAAAGTCTGATTTATATATCCAAAATTTCAACAACAAAAAATAGAAGAAGAAAACTTTTTTTTGGTCAAGCGAAAAAAAATATTTTACAAAAATATATATGTTGAAAAAAACATGTGGAGTGTTTAGAGAGAGAAGTGGATTGAGTCTGAAAATAAGAGCAGTAATTTCGGTACTTAAGGTTAATATCCTTTTTTTTTGTCAAAGAAAGCTTATTATATTTAATTAAATATAATCATAGTAAGAGAAATTTACAAAATTACATTCATTTGATTTTTTTCTTAAACTATACACCTTTTTAATTTTTAGATTATTAAATTACTCCTTAATAATTTATCAATATGATTATATTTTCATTTGATATCATTATTTAATTTACATGCCTAACTGGCTCGCTCTAGTTAATGTTTTGAGTTTAGTTTTAAATAGTGTAAAATTTTGTGTTTAAAATTTATTTGGATAGATGTAATAAAAAAAAAAAAAAAAAAAATTTGGATAAACTATATAGAGTTTTAAGTGTATTAATAAAATATTGTGAAATATCATTCTAAATGTGTACTTTAATTCCCCTTCTAATTAACACTATATGATCACTTCATTTTTCTACTTAATTTGTTGTCTTTACCAGAGATTAGTTACCATAATATCTAAGTATTTTGAGATATATAAACATAAAGGGACATTACTTTATGGAAATTATATGTACTTTATCCATTTTAAAATAATTTTGTACATATCTTACAAAAATAGTTTTTGTTATATATTATTTTGAATAGAGAGCGCACTCCTTAACATTTTACTTTAGTACACTATAACTTATAAATTCCTGATATTTAAAATAGACTAATACTTTTATCGGGAAAATTTTTTATAATACACCAACTAAATTATTATTAGCTTTTTAATACACCAACTTTTTGATTGCCCAGAATAATACACCAACTATTTTATTTTGTTCATTTTAATACGCGAACTATTTTAGTTTCTTATTTTAAATCACAAACTCAAATCATCTATCCATTTAACTAAATCACCGTTAGTTGACCGTCAGTTGACCGTTAGTTTATTTTTTAAAAAAATCTAAATTTTATTATTTTAATAAAGAAATAATTTAAAATTATGTAAAAAAATTAGAAAAATTTAAGAATATATAAAAAGATTGTAACAAAAATAAAAGTTTCGAAAATAATATTTTCACAATTTAAAATCATAAACAATTAAAAGATAGGAAAATAACAATTTTTAAATTTAATTTTTGAAAACATTTTCATTTTTATTCTTAAATTTTTTATTGGGAACCTCTTGTATATTTCCGAATTTTATAATTTTGTTGGATTTTTTACATAATTTTAAAGTATCATTTTATTAAAATAGAAAAAATATTTTTGTTTCAAAAATGTGTAACGGTCAACTAACGGTGATTTGGTTAAATGGATAAATGATTTGAGTTTGTGATTTAAAATAAGAAACTAAAATAGTTCGCGTATTAAAATGAACAAAATAAAATAGTTGGTGTATTATTCTGGGCAATCAAAAAGTTGGTGTATTAAAAAGCTAATAATAATTTAGTTGGTGTATTGATGAGATCGAGTTTAACCTCAATCACAAACAACCCCAAGTGCAAGGCACAAGACGTTGTAGTAATATAAGGATCGAATCCACAAGGAGAGAAGGCTTAGAACAACAAGAATACAAGAAACTAGTTTAGATTAGATCGAGTAAAAATATTGGTTTGTAGCTAAACTAAACTAAGAGAGCAATATAAGTAAAATAAACTTGAAATCAACAAAAGCGATATCAAACTAAAGAGATACTAATGGTAAAGTATGGATCTTGGGGTTAAGATCAATGGTTTTGGATGGATGAAATCAAGCTAATGACACTAAGACTAACAAAGGATATGGCTTTCTAGGACAAGGATCACTAAACTAGATTAGATCACTTCCATGATTCAAATCCATTCTCTAATCATAAAAACCACAAATCTTCCGACCGAGCCTAGATGATTAGAGATCATTAAGTATAAGTCCTTAAAAGTCCATCTTAAACCTTAGTCATCAACTTCCATTGGCTAAGTATAAAAGAATAACAAGAGATTGGACTAGACATTTCATCGAACACCTTCCGGGCATGAAACATCCTATAAGTACTAAGCTAGGATAATTACTTCTACCTTAATGTTAAGAACATCTAATGCTATAGAAACCATAACCTAAACATCCTAAACATCACTAACCATCATCCATCATCCTAACTAGGGCTGGTAATTAAAACCGACCCGATTTTTCCGAATCGAACCGAACCGGTTAAAGGTTAAATCGGGTCAGATTCGGTTATTGCTTAATAACCGATCGGTAGTGAACAAAATTAGAGATGGTTAGTGGTTCGGTTCGGTTCGGTTTGAGAGAACCGAATGGTTACCGAAAATTAAACCTAAAACTTAAAAGTGTATCACTTATATTTTTCACTTCTCCTTCTCTTTTTGATCCGCCGAGCTCGCTTTTCTCTCCTTCTCTTCTCCCTTTTCTTCTTCGTTTCCTCCTTGATTCTTCTTTATTCCTCTTTGTTTTGTTTTTTTTCTCCTTTGTTTGTCTTTCCTTCCAACTCCATCTCTATCTGCTTTATCTTCGTCTTTCATCTTCTTCTCTGCTTGAATATAACTCTTGTAAGTTCGTAATTTAATTTATTTTTCTTGTGTATTCACTTTGTAATCGATTATACAAGACAAATATGCATGTTATCGCTTTTAAGGTTTTGATTGTTCATGATTTTAGTGTATGTTATCACTTTTAGGGTTTACGATTTTAGGGATTTTCGATTTGAGAAGTTTTATGGATTTAATGTTATTACTTTGTACTTTGTAGGAACGGTAAGAGCTGAAGACTCAAGAGAGTGAGCCAACAAGATCCTTCTTTCTCGCTTGATAGTAAATATGAGAACTTATGATTAAACTTAGAATTTTTGTTTTGCAGAAGAAAAGAAACAACCACAAAGTCCACATGCTAAGACTTGAAGCTGCTACCGGGTCTTTTTATCTCTTTGTGAACTTGATAACTTAATGTTGTTTTGTAATGTTGTTGAGATTAAACTTAGTAATGGTTAATAAAACTCAAGCTTTTGTAGTATTATTTAAACTTTAAAACCTCTGTAATGTTTGAACTTTTGCAGGTTTTTCGTTAAAATTATACTTTGCAGGTTTAGGTGTATTTTTGGATAAGAGGAATCGGTTATTTCGGAATAATAAACCGAAATAAACCAAAATAAACCGAATAACCGTATTAACCATTATATTTCGGTTCAATTCGGTACAATTATAAATTTCCGAATAAACCGAAACCCGAACCGATCTGACCCGATTAATAATTCGGTTCAATTCGGTATACATTTAAATTTCCGAAATAACCGGAAAACCGACCCGAACCGACCCAAATAACCGAATTCCCAGCCCTAATCCTAACCTATAGAAATCCCAAGATCCAAAAGATGACTACTCACTATGCATAATAAAAAGAAAGCTAGAGATTAAAGATAAAGACATTAATGTTAAATATTCAAAGATTAAAAATAAGAATCTAAGATTATATAAAACCTAGGAATGTAATAAAAAAAAAAAAAACCTAGGAACCTTCAAGGTTTACAAAAGTGGCTACAAAACTAGAGAGAAAAAGATGTGTCCATTAACATAAACCCTAGTAGTATTTATAGGGAAATATGAGAGATAAATAAGTCATGCTTGACCCGGCGGTTTGGTCCAGCGGTTTGGAGGCCGCTGGACTGAACATCCGCGACTTCTTCGTCTTTGTCTTCTCCGGCGGTTTGGTCCAGCGGTTTGGAGGCCGCTGGACTGAACATCTGCAACTTCTTCGTCTTTGTCTACTCCGGCGGTTTGGTCCAGCGGTTTGGAGGCCGCTGGACTGAACATCTGCAACTTCTTCGTCTTTGTCTACTCCGGCGGTTTGGTCCAGCGGTTTGGAGGCCGCTGGACTAAACATTTCTTCTCCTTTGCCTTCTTCAAGCTCTCTTGTGCTCTCCCTTAGCTTCCACTGAGCTCCCTATAGCTTCAAGTACCTAAAATGAATGATATAATGCAAAAATGACCTAAAAACTAACTAAGACTCTATTCTAAACTACTTAGTGAAAATATGCTAAATAAGACTATAATCTATATGAATTATGCAACTAAGGTCCTAAAATGCTATGAAAATACATGTCTAAAACAGCTAAAATACACAGTTATCATGTATTAATATGGAATTTCCCCTACTTTATCCATCAGTTATATATATGCCTTCAATAAACATTTTTGGTGTTACTTTTTATACAATCATTATAAATTAATACTCCCACCGTTTTTATTAACAGATTTTATAGGGTTATCACACATTAATAAATCAAATATTTATTGTCTTGTTGTTTTTTGTAAGAATATTTTTCTAGATAAATAAACCAGTAGTAATTCATATTTTGTCCAAACGATTAATTAAATTACTCCTTAGTAATAGTAATTTACTAAAATTATTATTTTTTATTTGATTTCATTGAATTTATTTGGATGCAATATTTAGATTTGAAATATATTAGTAAAAATTGCCTTTGATTCCCTTCTAGTTAACACTATATGATCATATCTTTTTATACTTGATTTGTGTATTTACCAGAGATTAGTTACCATAATATATAGTATTTTGAGATATAAAAACATATAGGGAAATTACTTTATATTGGAAAGGAAAAATTACAAAACTACACCATTTGAATTATATTTCACAAAATTACACCATTTCAAAATTACTTCACAAAACTACACATAAACATTCAAAATTAAATCCAAATAAACTCTACCCAGACAATCTTACCCCTTAATATTATACCCTAATTAGCGAACCCAAATGAAAATATTTTAATTTTGGTAATTTTTAAAGGTTAAATCAAGCTTTTAAAATTTTGAGAAGATGTAAATATGAGAAAAATTTAAATTAGGTAGAGTTTTGTAATGAAGGAATGAAAGGACGTAGTTTTGTGAATTCCTCTTATGGAAATTATGTACTTTATCTATATAAAAATATTTTTGTACATAGCTTTCACACATATTTAACTAAAGAAACACTAAAATATATAATCTTAATATAAACAATATTTACAAGTACCAAATTATTTTGTACTTAATAAGAGCACTTTTCAAAAAAATTCAAAGATATATAAATAATTATAATATATGACTAAAAATAAGAAATTGATGTAGAATTATAACAAAACAATACCTTCTGAACAAAAACATTTTTTGTTAGTAAGTACTCCATCCGTTAGTTTATGTTTATGTTTAATTTTTTTTTTATTATAATTGTTTGATTTTCACAAATATCAATGTAGTTTTATCTATTGATATATGTTAATTGTAGTTTTGAAGATATATTACAAAACTACACCATTTGAATTACATTTCACAAAACTACACCATTTCAAAATAACTTCACAAAACTACACCTAAACACTAAAAATTAAATTCAAATAAACTCTACCTACACAATCCTACCCACACAATCCTACCCCCTTAATACTATACCCTAAACACTAATTAGCGAACACAAATGAAAATTTTTAATTTTGATAATTTTTTAAAGGGTAAATCAAGCTTTTAAAATTTTGAAAGGGTGTAAATATGTGAAAAAATTGAATTATGTAGATTTTTGTAAAAGAAGGGAAGAAATGATGTAGTTTTGTGAATTTCTCTATATTAATTGAAAGTTTTGAAATACTATTGGTCCAAAAATCAAACATTTTGTAAAAGAAGGGAAGAAATAGTAGTTATTTATATATTTTCTTAATTTGTGTAAAAAACCTATAAAATCAAACAAAAAGAATAGAGATAATACTATTTTGAATATTAAAGCACTCATTAACATTTTACTTTTGTACACTATATATAACTTATATAAATTACTAATATTTAAAATAGACTAATACTTTTATAAATCAAAATTTTCTGCCTTAAATTTACATTTATGGTGCTACTTTTTTATACAATCATAATAAATTAATGTTTTTATTAAAATAGTGAAGTCATAACCTTATTATAACCTTATTAATGAACAATACTTGGGTTCACCCTAGGTGAACTTTTTCATTCACCTCTTTTATTATTAGTCAATTGAATCATGTCATGTATTTTTTTTTTTAAATCCAAATAATTTAATGAATTAAATAAACTTAAATTAAATAATTAAAAAAATAGATTATGGAAAAATTAAAATAAATCCTAAACACTAAACACCAAACCTTAAACCCTAAATTATGTGCAAACTTCTCACATGCTTCTTTTGTAATAAAAAACCCAAAACCCACCAAATTTAAACCCTAAACTAATCCAAGGTCTTAAATTTGGACTTGCGAACCTAAACGCAAATATTAAACTACTAAACCCTAAAATTCAACATAAAAATAATTTATGTCGTTTTTATATCATATTTTGATGATTTTATAGAAAATATTTTAAATTGTTTTTTAGAATTTGAAATATTTCTATCAAATTCGTTATATTAAATAAAAAATAATTTTTATGGCTTATAAAATTAAAAAGACTACAAAATTAAAAAGATGTGATTTGATTGATTAGTAATAAATGAGGTGAATTAGAAGGTTCACGTAGAGGTAAATCCAAATATTTTTCACACCTGAATAGTTTGGGATTAGCTGACAACTTTTAAAACCCACGTTGGAATTACTGTCTATTTTTTTACATAAAGTTAGTGTCTATAAATCCCATCAAAAAAAGAAGTTAGTGTCTATAAATGGGCCAACTTGGTTTACTTTTTTAATCAGTAGTTGTTTCAAATAAGCACAATAATTAAATAGATATATGAAAAAATTGAACTTGTTATTCATGTCAAGCCCTCGAAAGACACGTTGCATAGAAATAAAAATACATATATTATATAATTATGTAAAGGACAGGCCAACCAATAAGAGGGATTATAAGTTTTTATTGGATTAAGGAGCATTGACAAAGTTATACCAAATTAAATATATTAGAACCATGATTGTAGCAAGATCTTAGATCTATCTATATATTAAAACATAAATAAAATATAATTTTAGTTACTAATAACCTTTCACTAATTTTTTTTTTCAACATTTGGACTAATCGACCCATTAGCCATTCCTACGTTGTCGTAGACGCAGGGAATCGATCCCATGTGGAAAAGTGTAACATGTCTCATGTAGAATTATGAATGTCACTAGACCAAGACCACCTTTCACTAATTAATGCTTCTTACTGTTTTTTTAATACTTTTGTATTATCGAGTTATGTCCTAATCTAATTTATTTATGAAAAGTATTTTAGAATGTATTTCAAATGCAAGTTTCAGCATTATGATACTAGTTAATTTTTTTTATAAATTCAGTGAAATTACAACATTTTATTATATGTTCTTTTGATTTTTTAATTATAAGGATTTGATGTCTTGTATTATATTATAATAAAAGATAAGATTACACAAATCTCAAATAATTAAAAAACGACAAGATGTATAAATTGTTGGACGTGGGAAAACAATATCCACATGTATTGGTCTCTCACATGAACAGACGTGCTCTACCTACATCTCATATTAATTAACAAATTTAATTTCTAATATAATCTACAAGTTTTCTTTTTAACTACTTGGTCGGATTCAAATATAAATTTAATAATCAAAAATATTTTGAAAATAGTTAAAAACTAAGTACTCAAAATTTTGAAACTATAATTTTTTGGAATTAGTTAAAACTAAACACTCAAATAATTTGATTAACTAAGATCTGATTTTTAACAAAAAAAAAAAAAAAAAACAAACTAAGATCTGATTTATTTTAGTATTTTAAAGATATCAAAAACCTATTTAAAAGAAATAGTGACCTAAGATTTGACATGGATCTGACTCAGAAGAACACGTTATATATATATATATATATTCAATTATTCATCTATTCTTATCTGTCATTTGGCACAGACCAAAGACCAACTTAAATATATATATCCTCTGTTTCAAATTAAATATCATTTAAGACCAACTTAAATATATATATCCTCTGTTTCAAATTAAATATCATTTAAGACTTTATATTTTGTTTTAAATTATCTTTAGATTTTTTTGTTAAGATATTAATTTAGAGTTTTGCTGAAAATTTTGATACTGAATACTATCAACCTTAAATTAATTATTAAAGATAAATAGATATTTAGATATATATTTTTTTTAATATACATGAAAAGAAAAAAAAACTTATTTTGAATGAGAGAGAATATAGAAATTAAATTATTTTTAAAAAAATCAATGATTATATTTCGTAAATATATTTTAAAATGACAAAAAATAATCTCGTAACAATTGCTACTTATACTATTATTTGCTCTGAATTCTAAACACATGAACTTTAACACTTTTACTTGCTCATAATAACCTAAGATGTTTAAATTATCAGAAATGATTTTAAAAGATGTTAGACAGTTTTCAACCCCCATCATAAGTACTTGTTTATAAATCACTAGATGAAATCCGGACAAATTACATAAAAACATTTTATAATTATATATTAATAATTTTATTAAATTTGTATAGTTATAGTTAGATTTAAACGGAAACTAATATTATACCCGTTATTTTATTAACAAACTAGGTGACTTCTCGCGCATGCGAATAAATTTTAAAAATAATATAGTTTGAGGAAGAGATGGATAATGATAATGAGGTTTAAAGTTTATTATAATAATATTTACAATTTGATTTATTTTTTGTTTCGGTTATAAATTTATACTATTTTTTTATTTACTAAATTAAATTCAGTTTTAAAGTGTAATTTTTTATCGTGAATTAGTCTACTCGTAACCATGTTAGTTTTCAATATAGGATTGATCGAGGAACTACAACTATTATCTCGAGACTTTCGTATCATGGGCAATATTATAATTTTGTATAATTTAAACAATATTTTTTTCAAAATCTCGAAAATCTTTGTTATAATATTTTCCCAAAATCTCGAAAATCTTTGTTATTAGTTTATTTCCAAAATCTCAAATTTTTTTGTTAGAAGTACTCCATATAATATTTTTAACACTATATATGATAACTCTTCGATTATAGGAGAAATAAGAACAAATTTATATGAAAATTTTCGAAAATAGAAAAAGTTAAAAATTAAATTATCATAATATTTATGAAAAATATAATCTAGGAATTATACGATCCCATCAAATAAATGTATATTTTTTTGTCTTTATTATTATTTTTCAAGTAGTAATTTGAACATGTCCAAAAAATCACTCGATATTACACATTATGCCATTGAGTATAAAAGAAAATAATTTTGATAAATTAGGTAAAAAAGGATTCGGATGGTCTATTTTTGTAATTCCCCACAAATTTATATGGCCCGTGAATATGTCTTTACTTAATTTGGCTCTATAAACTAAATATTTGACAATAAATTTTGTTCGCAAAACTCCCTTAATTAACGTATAATAATTTGGAAAATCATATCAAATATGATTTTTTCCTAACAAATATATGGATATTATTTTTAGTAAAAGTTATTACGAAAGTTACATCCTACCTTAAAATATCTTTGTATGTTAAAATTATTTTTGATAAATATTATTTAGGGAGAATTACAAAACTACATCTTTTGAATTACGTTTCACAAAATTACACCTTTTAAAAATTTCTTCACAAAACTACACCTAAACACGTAAAATTATATCCAAATTAAGCTCACCCATACAACCCTATCCCTTTAATCACTATACCCTAAACACTAATTAGCGAACCCAAATGAATTTTTTTAATTTTGGTGAAGTTTTAAAAGGTAAATCAACCTTTTGAAATTTTGAAAGGGTGTAATTATGTAAAAAATTGAATAAGGTAGAGTTTTGTAAAGGAAAGGATAATAGTTTTGTGAATTTCTTTATTATTTATAACATGGGAAAATATTATACGATCTTTTAGTTCTTTTTGGTAAACATTATTTGAATATAATTTAAACAAATGGGATCCTACTATTTTCTAGATCTTCATAAATTCGAAAGAAATATGTTTGATTGCTTCGTTAAAAGAATATTATCAAACGAAAACGTTTGTGTTAAAGAGTTCTATTTTCTAACAATTTTCTTGTTAAATGACTATTTTTTGGCTCTTTATAAATTTAATTATATCATGCAAGAGTTCCATGTTCGTAATCAAAATAAAAATCATATTAATAACTTTAGTTTATTGATTTATTAGAGAATCTTGTTTTTTGTATTAAACTTTCATCATTGTGAAAAATTAAATTTTTACATTTTTATCTAGGTAACTTCTCGCGTCATGCAAATGTAAAAATGTAGAAATTTTATACATATAAAAATTCTCGGCCCAAAGTTTAAAAATTCTCGGCCGATTTGATTTATATTTATTTGTGAAGGCCATGTCATCATTCTTTTGCTGAAATTGAATGTGGTGCTGACACCTAAGCATTTTTGTGAAAATCACTTCACAAATAATGTCCATTTGATTATTTGTGTGTGTATATATATGAGCTAACTCATAGAAGCGACGGCTCGCCGCTCACATGATTATTTATTGGTCCATTTGATTTTGAGTTATTGGATTTTAACCTATTTGAAAACAAATCGTTATATTGAATTTAACATGTCATCTTTTACTTACCATTTTTAAACAAATAATAACGCCATATCATCATTTTTTTGCTGAAATTGAATGTGGTGCTGATACCTAAGCATTTTTGACAAATAATGTCTTAGGGATAGGGATAATATAAAAGATACACAACAACATATTAGGTAATAGTAAATAATTGATTTTTACTTTTTCCAACAATTAAGAAATAAAATAACACATTTTTGCTTTATTACATTGCTTTTGTTATTACATGAAAAAAATATATTTTAAATTAATAATTAGATAGTGGATCCATGAAGATAACAAATAAGTTATCATAGAGATTTTCTTTATTTTTCAAGTAATTTTACGTTTTTATTTTTTCTTATTTCTAATTATTTTGTTTTTATTGATTATTTTTTAAAATATTGTTAAATTTTTCTTTTTCTATGTTATTTTCCTTATTTGTGATTATTTTATTTTTAATTATTTGATAATTAATGTTAAGTTTTTTAGTTTTGATTATTTTCCTTATTTCTGTTTTTTTCTCAATATTGTTAAGTTTCCATTTTATAAATGTATAAGTATCAAATTTAATACACATGTCACGATCTCAACTAACCATTACAAATGTTACGATCTGGTGAGTTATAATTTTGCATGCGTATCGAGTTCATCTTAAACGCGCTCACTCTTATATAATAAGATTCCCGGTTGACGCGGGTCCTCGCGTAATCACGGCGAAAGATTTTTTTTTGTTAATATGTTTCTTTTTTTATATACAAAACGAATTAGAGTAATGTGTTTTAGTTGTCTTTTTTTATATACTAAACTAATTAGAGATTGATTAGTTTTTTTTTTCTTCTTTCTAAAAATAATGAGTTTCATTTTATTAAATTTCATTTTTAAGGTTTTTTCCTTCTTATTTTTCTTTTTTTAAAATTATTTAAATTTTCCATTTTTCATTTTTTAAATTTTCATTTTTAAAATTTTCCATTTTTCCTTCTTCTTTTATTCCTTTTTTTAAGAAGATTACTTATTTTAAAAATGACAAATGTCACGATCTAAATTAAATGTGACACGATTATAAATGCTTATAAACTTTACTTTTAATCTATTTTATAAAGCAATACATATAAATTTTAATTTATTTATAAAGGATTTTTCATAACACATAAATTATTCGGGACATACCAATGGAACTTAATTTTACTAGTGGACAATATTATAAAAACACACCAAAGTAAAAAAAAAAAGAAATTTTTTTTAACATACATTAAAGGCACGTACTCTTATTATGCATGCATGCATGAAACTATAAACACAAACATATATATATATATATATATATATATATATATATATATATATATAACTCTAGAATTTAAGACCAGAACCTTGGAGTTTCTCTTGAATTATCATGTCTATCTTATTCTCCATTTCTTGTGTAAGATAGTTCTTCCAATCACCAACTTCCCCTTTACGAAAATATAAATTGTGATCCACACTTTTCTTTTTCCCTTTCTTATTAACATCTAAGCCACTTAGACCATGTGCATCAAAGAATTTATAAGAGTGCTTATGTATAAAACTGTGTATTTTGATGAATTATTTAAATGAGAATTGTGTATTTGTGTTCAATTGATTAAGCACCGGAGCTTAATTAAGCTCTTTTGCCAACCACTTAGCAGCGACACGTGGCGCTTTGTGGTTGGTCAAAAAAAAAATTATTTATTTTTTTGCTCTCAGTTATTTGGTCGAAAATATTTTGGAAATTTTTAGATTTTGAGAAAGGGGCACGACTGAAGAAACAAGATAAGGTGTCTTTTGCTTCTGGCTTAGCTAAGAGATGGCTCAGGTTAGTTCAAAGTTACATACTTTAGAAAATTGTCTGGTATTTTGGACCTCTGAGATATGTTTTTTGTTTGCAATTTCAATTTTTAAGTTTCAATTTTTGTAAAGGGGGCTTGTTAACTATTGATTTTTTGTTCAATCTGTAGGTGTTTTGGCCGGTGGACTCTATGTGGTATACATGTTTTTGGTAAGGCTTACTAGTGAAACTATGAGGAAGACGAAAGGTTCCTTTTAGATTTTTTAATTGCAATTAGCCCCTTTTCTCTTTTAGCCATGGAGAAACTGTGTGGCGATATACACCGTGGCTAGGTGATCACACTTCTAAAGGCTTATACTGTTTCTCTTTACAGGTTTCTCAATTCTCACCAACTTCAATCATAATGCAAGTTGCTTCTGTAAGTTTTTTAATTTCCTATAAATTTGTGTTAAATGTTGATTAGATAGTTGTAGTTGTGGAGATATAGTTGTATTGAACTTAATGCTTTTGCAAGTTGTTATTTTCTTGTTAGGTGTATTTAATAGAAAACTAAACCCTAAAACTAATCCTTAATATTATAAATAAGTTAGCCAAAACACTAACCAAAACACTAACCAAAACACAAAACCTAAACCTAAAACACAATCTAAACCCAATGGATCCATACGTTCCTGAGTCTATGGATCCATTCTCCTACAATGCAAGCTTCACCGATCTTCTTAACTCTCAACAATCTGAAAATTTCATTCCCCAATCAATCCCCCCTTCTAATAGCCAAGCTCATGATGATGTTGTTGTTGAGGCACGTAAAGAGAGAAGGAAGTGGACTCCTAAACAGGACATCGTGCTTTGCAGCTCTTGGCTAAACACAAGCAAAGATGCTGTCATTGGCAATGAGCAAAAGCACGATGCCTTCTGGAATAGGGTAGCATCCTTCTACAATGCTTCCTCTAACCTCAAAGGACATGAAGACAGAGATTTCGTACACTGCAAAAACAGGTGGCAGAGGATCAATGATGCAGTTAGCAAGTTTGTGGGCTGCTATGAGGCTGCTTCAAGGGTACCAATCAGTGGCCAGAACGAAGCCGATGTGATGAAGACTGCTTTTGATCTTTACTTCGAAGACTACAAGGTGAAGTTCACGCTGCAACATGCTTGGCTAGAACTAAGATTTGACCAGAAGTGGAAAAGTTCTTTAGCTTCTAAAGAAGATGCAAGCAGTAAGAGAAGGAAACTGGATCAGACGACAGCCACATCAAACACAGAGGAGGTGAGACCAAAGGGTGTAAAGGCAACTAAAGCAATGAGGGCTAAGGAGAAAAAAGCAGAGTGTAATGCTACTAGTGTGGAGAGTGAGAGTAGTGTGAAGGTGTTTGAGCATATGGCGAATCTAACGAAAATGCACATGTGGATTACTCGTTTTCGACAGATATGCCTACAAATCTACAGAATGTCATAGCCACTCGCGCTCGAGTTAAGGATAGAACAAAACATGAACAATTAAAAACGGATTTGGTCGAGAACATCTGGCAAAAATTCGGAAGAAATTAAGATTACAAACGAAATCTTTGTAATATAATGTGAAATATGTATGTTTTAATTATATATTATGTGAAATATATTTGTAAGTTTAAATTATATATTATGTGAAATATGTTTAATATAATGTTTTAAGTTTTTAAAAAAGTGCTTATGTATAAAAGTTTGTATTTAGATGAATTAATAAATGAAAATTGTGTATTTAGGCACAATTTGTATTTAGGCACAATTTTTTTTTTTTTAAGAAACTCAAAATAGTAACCCTCAATGGAGGGAAAAATTTGATAAATCATTTTATGATTGCTTAAGTTTTGGATATACTGAAAAAAATACTAAAAAATTCTAAGCTACCCATTTTTAAACAACTTTGATGGTGATGCTCTTAGGTTACGAAGAGAGCAAAGATCCAAAATCTTATCCACTAAACCACTCTCTTCTTCTTCCTTTGTAAAAGAACAATCCAAGAAGCTAGCAAGTCTCTTGATCTCATCGTGAGGCTTCTCTTTAATCTCTTCATATCTCATGAAAAGAACATTCTTAGGGTTTTCTAAGCTTGCTCTCCAATAGCTTAATATATGATCCCAAAAAGGTCCAAAAAAGATAAAACCTCCACAAAAATCTTCGAACACATCCTCAAGCACGCTTATGCTTGGCTCTATTTTGTTAATAGCGCAACGGAAAAACAACCACGACACCAATGTGTCCTTTATGTTCCTACACACATACACAATCTTGCATGGAGTGTCCTTGAGATTCTCTTGCATAGCATGCAATGGCATGTGTGTAGACAACAATCTTGGAGAAGATATTGGGAACTTGGTTAGGTCAGGACTTGAGCTTTCGTAATATGAATCGAGTTCCAAGAACGGTACAATGCCATGAGGATTGTTAGATAGTAAAGGATGATCATGATGGAGAAGAGAATGGTTCTTTGATCTTTCAAGGAGAGAGACCATGAGGGCCTTGAGCCATGTAGTGCCTGTTTTAGGGTAAGAAGCAAGGATTATATCGGTTTCTTGTGGTTTAAAACCTTTTTGAAAGTTAAGAACTCCTTGGAGAAGATTGTAATAATACCAACATCCTTGATAGTTACACATCTTGTCCCCTTGGGAATCTGTGTGTAAAGGAAGCGAAGAGATCAGTTTTCTGGTCTCTTCGCTTACCCTATGGTCTTTTGCGGAATCCATATATGTTGTGGTGGTTTTTCCCTTGTTATGTTATAGTTATGTTAAAGATGTATTTAAGCTTTGAAATGCAATGATAATATATATATATAAACTAAGAAGCTAAAATAAAAACAAAGATTGTTGGTAATCAAACTATTTTAATTTGCTGGTAAAAAAAAACAAAACCTATTTAATTGTTGTTATGTATTTTTCAATATATGGATTGTTAAAGTTGGTATATCTCTTTAGAGTCATCCCTTAGAATCTTTGTACGTCAGTACAAATACGTATAACAATGTAATTTTCATAAGAATACATGTAAACAGATTTAGTTGTTATATATCGCAATTAATTCATAAATAAAAAGAAATTCAAATTTTGGATGTACAAAAATTTACGTTTTAAAAATATACCCAATTTTTATATCTTATTTGGATTCACTATTCAGGATTTCGCGTTAAAAATATAGAGTTTTGTGTTTAAGACTTATTTAAAAGATTTAGTTTTGTAAAATACATGTTAGAATGTATAGTTTAGTAGTTCTCCGGGACGGGCTAAGCCCGAAAAGCCCGATTTTTTTCGGGCTTAAATATAAAAGCCCGAACCCGATATTTTACAGGGTCGGGTCGGGCCGGCCCGCGGGCTTTAGCCCTAATTGACATGCCTAGTTCTCCCACAATATAATACTCCCTCTGTTTTTTATTATAGGATTTTCTAGTTTTTAAGATATAATAAACAAATATATTAAAATATATTATTTTTTGTGATTTATAATTTCCAACAATTTTAAACCAATAATGTTTAATTATTTTTCTTAAATTTTATAATTTATCATTAACTATATAGAAAAGTGAGAAAATCCATCATTTTTAAACCAAATATTTTCAACAAAAATCTTATATTAAAGAACGGAGGCCATACTTTTGTAGAACCCTTGTGAGAAATTATTGATTAGGATCATATGCTCTTATATTAACATACGAGAGTCGCTTGGAAGCACATAAAAATTTAATAACACAAACAAAATAGAAATTAAGAAAAATAGAGAAATATGTTTCTAAACAATACAAAACAAGAAACAATGAAGAGAAGAGAAAACAAACACAATTTCTTATTAGCATTTGACATAACTAAACAAAGTTAACAACAACAACAAAAATGTGTAAAAACAAAAAGTCGGTTTACCTATAATTTAACCGGACCGGTTAAACCAAATAATAGTGTTTTATCTCCACCTGATAATAGCAGAGCCCCAAGTTAAACCGGCTCCGAAACCGGAAGTGGCAATGGTATGTCCCGGTTTAACTTTACCGGTTCTAACCGCCTCGTCAAGGGCTAAAGGTATCGATGCAGCGCTTGTGTTACCGTAGTTAGCCAAGTTTGATATCACTCTCTCTTGTGGGAACTTTAGCCTTGTAGCCACTGACTCTATTATTCTTTGGTTCGCCTGCCAAATTATTATTATCTTTATTAAAGGCTTTTCAATATCACCACTTTTTTTATGGCACAAAAAAGTTTAACCATTTTCAAATGATATGCTCCGGATAGTTGCCAAAAATACCATTTTTTGAGAATTTTTGAATAAAAACGTTATAGTGGTATTTTTGTCCAAAAAAACTACTTATAAGTAGATGAACCTGATGTAAGAGTAGCCAGTCGATGGAAGAAGCGGTAAGACCGGCTTTTTCTAAAGCCGACTCAATAGATTGTGGAACAGATTTAACAGCAAATCGAAACACTTCTTTACCATTCATCTCAATACATGAATACGATGTTGCTTTTTTCGGTGGAAACTCTCCCAAAGCCGAACCATTCGACCTCAACGATGCTCCACTTTCTTCCTCTTCTTTAACAGAAGCATTTAAATGCCTTGCAAAAGTAAACAAAAATAAATCTTATATGTGGCAAAAATGAAGGGAGTTTTCCAAAAATACTACATTTTCTTAGTTTTTGTTCCGCGATTACCATCACAAGCTTTTTTTTCATTATACCACAAACTTCAAATAGCTAAACACTATATACTAAACTCACACCTAACAATTTTAAACTCTAAAGACTTAAAAATTGTTTTTAGTATTGTGGTGTTTTTTTTCGACGTAGTATTTTTACAAATAAAAAACACAATGATGGTATGTTTGGCACAAAAACATTCCTTAGTATTTGTTTTATAAGAATTTTCTAAAGAATGAAATGTAAATATAAAGTACCTACGACCGTCTCCATCGCTGTGGACATCAAAACTAAATAAACCATCATCCTCAACATCACAAGCCTGGAAACAAAAATAACTCAAAAGACCGATCGTTTTAATTCGACACTTTTTTGGGCTCTAAGAATGTTTGGTTACCTGAATAACGACGGCACCAGCAGCGTCTCCAAATAGAATACAAGTCCCTCTATCCGTCCAATCAACAAACCTCGACAAAGAATCCGCTCCAATCACTAAAACATTCTTAAACCCTCCTCCTACAAATAAAAAAAAAAAAAATAATTAACAAAGACTAATCTTTGTAAATTACAATTAATCAAATCTTGGATCATCTTTATTCAAACTTAATATTAACCTCTTATATGACACGCAGCGGAGACTAGACCCAAAACAAATCCGCTACAAGCAGCCGTTATATCGTAAGCCAACGGGTTCTTTGTACAACCAAGCGCCTTTTGAATCTGCCCATCAAATATATATATACGTAACTATAGTGAAACATATATACACCAATAAGGTCAGTACTACACTAATTTTACTAAAACATTGTTAAATAGTATTATTTTGTAGCGCAACAATCAACACATAGGCAAAAACAGTAAAGATCTGAAAAGGTGAATAATAAGGGACCTGTGGAGCGGCTCCGAAAAGATCATCAGGAGTAGAAGTACACATCAACACTAAGTCGATATCTTCGGGTTCAACCTCTGCCATTTCGAGCGCTTTCGTTGATGCTTCTACGGCTAAACCAATCAAACTATCTTTGCCTATACGAAAAAACCAATGTCTTAAGTATACACTCTAAATTGTAACAATACATAACAAAATTTTGAATATATTATTTAAATAGTGTTACCGGATACAACTCTACGGTTTCTGATACCGGTGCGTGAAGCTATCCATTCGTCGTTAGTATCTACTATTTTCGCCAAGTCATTGTTAGAAATCACAAGGCTTGGCACTGCGGAACCGGATCCAATCAATTTGCAGCCACTAGGAACTAACCTAATACAAAGTAGAAACAGAGATACCATTTTCAAACAATGGAGTAATAAACTTGTCTTAAGAGATCATTGTACTTTTAGGCCAAGGCTTAGAGTCTAAGACATAAACATAACTGTATAATATGCATCATTGTCATAAAAAGCTAGAAACTTTTTGTCACCAAATCATCCTAAAGTTTCAAAATTCAAAAGCTTTTTAGCCTCAGATTAACTTTGGAATAAAGATTTCTCAAAAGACATAAACACATAAATAAGCATGAACCCATAAAGCTAACAACTTTAGCTAACAAATCTTCATAAAGCTGAGAACTTTAGCTACCAAATCATCTTAAATATCAAAAAAGCTTAAGGCTAATCACAAATCAGAGGAAAGAGTGAGTTTTTATTAAATGTTTCTCACATGGGTCTTTGATATTGACAAGGAAGAGACGGCGAAGCATACTTATCGACGACGGAGCAGAGAACCCTTTTGGTGGAGAAGCAAAACCCAGATCGAGAATGTGTAATCGGGAAATGGGTTCTGCTTCGATTCAAGAACCCATATGCAGAATTCGCCATACAAACAAAATCCAAGGAAGATAAAAGGATACAACTTTGAGTGATTATTTGAAAAAATGTGTGCTTTTTTAATCGATTTGTTTATTTTGAATATGTGTGTGTGTGTAGAGAGTCTCAGTTTTGAGGAGATTCCAATGCTCTTTTTGTAAACTAAACACATTTTGTATTTTGGGATTTTACTTATTTATTCACAAAATTGGCATTCAAGTTCATGAGTATATTATTTAACAAAAAAAAAAAAAAAAATCATGAGTATTGTACATAGAGCCCATTGCCAATTTTTGTATATGTTTTTTTTTCAAAATATCATAATTTTTTTAAGAAATTAATTTTGTTTTCATCTTACTTATCCCTACGAAAAATCACATATGTTTTCTATTTTACCGTTAACTAGATGTGGAATCGTATATACGTGCGATATTTAATTTGTTGTAATTTTAGATAAGAAGATATGTTTTTAAAAATATATAATATAGAATTATTTTGTAAAAATATAAATTAAAAATTCTCTACAGCTACTTGGATTATATGTTGGTGGTCTCTTGTTTCATAAAGTACATGAATATATTCAATTTCTTTTTATTTTTATTATAATGACGAAAATATAAATTATTTATTTCTAATGGTATAATTTATTTTACACGAATTGCATGTCCTTATATTATAAAACACACTGAACGGTAGGTTTAAATATTATACGAGTCATTTTTATGTTTATATTATTAGAAGTGTTTAATTTTGTTTTTTGAGAACGGAATTTTGTATAAAAAAAATAAAAATGTTTGTCTTTTTTTTTTTGGTCACAAAAATGTTTTACTTTTAATATAATAGATTAATATGAATATTTAATAAGGCCAAAAAGATGAAAAAGAACTATTGTAAATATGCACGGGAAATGTAAAACAACAAAATAATATGAAACCAAAATTTTAACTCTAGAATAACAGCTAATATAAATGAGAGGGAGTATATCAAAATTTTAACTCTAGAATAACAAACGAAATTATTTTTTTATATATTGAAAATAGTCATTTTATATGTTCGATATGTTATTTTAGTTTAACATATGCTTCTGTTTTTCTTGTCATGGTTTTGTAAATTATATAATAGTTTAAATATGGAGTTTAAATCAAATATGGAGTTTTTGATTAAATGTTTTACATCAAATATGAATTAAAATTATCTTCACGTTCGAAATTGTATTTGCCCATTCTAAGTTTCCACACTAATATCTCTAAAAGATTTTAATAATTACAAAAACAATTATTAAGTTCTACAAAATTTCATGGGGTTTACAGAAAAAAAAAATGTGGACAAGAACAACAAGGTGGTTAGGTGCCGGTAAGATATTAGTAGAAGTTTGTTGAACAACTTGAGAAAAAAAAAAGAAATTAAACCAAAACCACTTTCTTAATTCAACAAAGAAAGATTAAATTCAAAGGAACAAAACTTGTTAGTAAAAAATAAAATAAATAAATATGAAAGAAGATGTAAATGTTGACATTTGTAGTTGGATGTGCATGTGGACCGGACCGTCTTAATAGTGTAATAAGAAGCTTCGTAGTTTGGTGAACGAGACAAAGACACAAAGATGTTAGAATTTGATGTGATTATCAAATATTTATTTGGTCATCTTACATGCAATGCAAATTCAATACACATTTTGAATTTTGATAAACACAATGTCATAAGAAGAAATGTGAAGCATAAAAAAATTTATAAGCAAAAACAAAACTATACATATTATAAGATGAATAGCAAACAAGAAAAATTACAACAAGTATGTGTTATGTACTCCATTAATTCTCTATGTTTAATATAATAAATAAAAGAACAAAAAAAAATCATGGGAAGAAAAAAATAACTTGAATGTATCTTATCAACCAAAACAAAACAAATAGGTTTAACCAAATTAAAGAATATGAATTATTGAGACTAGTGGTCCATATAAACCACTAGTTAAATATATGGTTTTGAACTTAATTAGTAGTATGGGATTGATGGTGGAGGAGGAGATGCATAAGAGACACCTTTTATAGGTGGAAGAGGTGTGTCCACGTAGGATGGAGGCGGTGGAGAAAGTGGTGTTGGTGTTTGGTAGTGATGGTCGTTACTTATTGGACCTTCGTTACATCCCTTTGTTGGTGGTGGAGAATAGTTTGGAATTGCGGGTGGTTGGTACTCAACCGGTGGTGGTGGCGATGGTGGTGGTGGAGGACTTTGTGTTACCGGTGGTGGTGGGGGTGAGCTTTGTGTAACGGGTGGATAGTATATTGGTGTTGGTGGAGGTGGACTTGGTGTTAATGGTGGATAGGAAACCTGTGGTGGTGGACTTTGTGTAATAGGTGAATAGTAATATGGTGGCGGTGGAGAGTTTGTCACCGGCGGTGGAGGAGGACTAATTTGTGTTACCGGTGGATAGTACATTGGTGGAGGAGGCGAGCTTTGTGTTACCGGTGTGTAGTAAGCCGCTGGTGGAGGACTTGTTGTTGATGGTGGGCAGTCAAGGGGTGGTGGTGGTGGTGGCGGAGATTGTATGGCGTAGTAAGTAGGTGGTGGCGAAGATGGTGGACTTTGGGTTTTAGGTGGATAGTATTCTACATAGGGTGGTGGTGGTGGCGGAGATGAGTATACATATGTCGAAGGTGGTGGTGGAGATGAGTAGATATATGGTGGTGGCGGCGATGAGTATACGTAAGTTGGAGATGGCGGAGGAGGTGGTGGCGGTGGAGGATATGATCTAACGGTGGGCGACATTCTAGAATAAGGAGGAGGCGGAGATGATTCATATTTAGGCGGGGGAGGAGGATAGGCCTTGACAGAAGGCGACATCTTTGAAGAAGGTGGTGGCGTGTATGCTCTAAACGTCGGAGACATCTTAAAAGAAGGAGGCGGTGGCGAAGATGCTCTAAAAGTAGGCGACATCTTAGAAGACGGTGGTGGAGGAAGTACTCGAAAAGTGGGTGACATCTTGAAAGACGGTGGTGGAGGTGAGAAAATATTATTGCAACCCAATTTGCTACAATCAACAGGGCGAGAGGCTGGAGAAGAACACTCTTTACCCGATCGTTGGCGGTCTTTACCGGCAATACAATTCATCGATCCATTAACCACCACACCGTCTCCCGAGAGAGCCGCACATCTCGGTGCATCACCGGTAAAGAAGTTAGAAGAATAAGTGAAGTTCTCGAGGTTCGAAAGCTGACAAATGCTACTCGGAATAGCACCCGTGAACCTATTAGTCGCAACATTAAGTTGCTCCAAGCTCTTCATGTTTCCTACGCTTGGCGGTAACGGACCGCTTAAACGGTTAAAACTAACGTCGAAAACCGTTACATTCTCGAGATTCCCAATCTGTGGCGGTAAACAACCGGTTAAATTATCATTAGAGAGAATGATCTCATTAAGGGTTTTACCCATTTTCCCGATACTCCCCGGTATGCAACCGCCAAGATCATTATCCGCAAGAACCAAAGCAGAAACCGGAGAATTCCCCATATTCTCCGGTATACCAAACCTAAACCGGTTATGGTTCAAGAATATGGCATCAAGCTCATTATCGAAAAGTTTAGAAGGTATCCCTCCTTCAAACTCGTTGTAACGAAGATCCAAAAACTTCAAAGAAGGCAAATACAAAACAACCTTAGGGAACTTTCCGACAAATCGGTTGTTACTCAAATCAAGCTCATATAAAAGCTTCATGTTTTTGAAAGTCGTGGGCACTTGCCCACAGAAACGGTTTGAATTTAGATGAAACAAAGCTAGATCAGTAAGTAGACCTAGCTCGGAAGGTAAATAACCCGCCATGTCAGCATGGTTTAGGTCAATACCCGCGACAACTCGTGTTTTCGGACTAGTAGGCGAAGGAGCACAAAAGACACCATTGTAAGAACAAACATTAGAACCATTCCAATTAGTAGTGAAGTTAAAAGGGTCGGAGAAAATAGCTTGTTTCCATGATTGTAAAGCAATGTAGGCTTGTCGTAGACCCGGGTTATTGAACTCGAGACTCGGGTCTACTTTAATATTGTCTTCGCCGTCGTCGTCTTCATCGGCTTGAATAAGCAAGAAACAAGAAGAAAACAAGAGGAGAAGAAAGAAAAAGATTCGAAGAGAAGAAGGTAACAATAACATTTTATTTTCTTTGTTACAAAAGAAAAAACCTCACTAATTGTAACATTTAAAGATCTCCATGTGCTTCTCTTTATATAAAACAAACTCACATTATTTTTACTTTATTTTTTTATTTGTTTATGAATATTTTTGATTTGATTAATGACAATTTGGCATGTCGAGGAAGTAGACAAAATATTGAACCGTTAATTACGCGGCAATAGATGTATCCACCGTCACAGACTTATATAATCTATTATATAATAGCTTGATCTTCTCTCAAGTGGTGCAACCACGTCACCTCATTTTTTTAATGGGCATAAACAACAACACAAAACTTAATTGGGACATATTAAGCATATATTAATACACAAATAATACATATATTGTCTTATTCAAAGGAGAGAAATTGTTTCACCTCATACAATAATTTTTAGATTTAACCTTATGCATCCACTTTATCAACTTAATAATTAATAATTTTAATTACTTAATTAAAAATAAAACTAACCATTCAATATAATTATATTGCTTATTATATGTCTATTCATTATCATGATATATAAATCACCACTTTATCAACTTAATAATTAATAATTTTAATTACTTAATTAAAAATAAAACTAACCATTCAATATAATTATATTGCTTATTATATATCTATTCATTATCATGATATATAAATCATACTGATTACTAAAAACAAGACAAAAAAACGAACAAATAAATATGAAAAATTAAAATATAAACAATTGAATTAACATGTCAAAAAAATTAAATAATGAGTGAATTAATTTTATAAGCTTTCAATATTTTATAATTTGACATGTTAATTTCAAGCTTAGTTTTTTAAACTTAAACTGATCGTATAAAATGATAATTTCAGTCATATAAAACTTCAAAAAATTAGTCACAAAACTCAAAATTAAAGTGAAACATCATAGTCATTTATGTTTTTTTATTGCATTTTACCAGTTATATCATGCATCCACCTCACATCATAAATCTTAAATATTTAATACAACAAAATTAAAATAATTTTTTTAAATTAATACAAATAAATTTAATTTTATAGTTAATTGTCTTTAAATAGTTATTTGTTATAATAATGTTTGGTGATAATTTAATTTAAATGTTAGAGAATTGGAAAACTGAAAATTATGCTTAACTACATATTGGCGTCCATCGTCCATACAATACATAATACGAAAACAAGAACACAAATAATCGTAGGCACAATATAAAAGGATGTAAGATGTGAAATTCACATGATCTTAATTACTCTATATCATAATTTGGAACAACATCAAGAAAGTAAATATATGAACAACTTTAATCATTTAATTTTTAAAATAAAAGGTCATATATATGTTAAAGAAAATAGTAAACAATGATATAAAATATTATATTACTTATTTAAAAGAAATAGTAAAACTAACAAAATTTTCAAGTAAACTATAGTTTAAAATTGTTACGCTTATATTTTAAAAAGACAATTTTAAAATAGATTTGAGTTAGAAACAAATATATAAGATTTCATTTGATATTTAAGAATTATATTTGTCTCGCTCAAGATATGAATATTCAATTTAATTCTTTCAAAAGCAAAGTGATAAATACATATACACGAGTTTTAAATGATATGTCTTTTTAATTAGTTCTTATTTCTATATATGGATTTTATTAAAAAGAAAAATTCGAGAATTCTTTCGATTAAATTATCCTTAATATAACAAATACAAATTAAATAATAATAAAACAATTGTTCCGATTTTTTTTAGTTTCTTACCCGCCCGTAGGGCGGGTTAAACCCTAGTTTAGTAATAACTTGGTATACATGTCCCAAAATATTCTTTTATTATATTAAAATATCTTATAATATTAAGCCGTTAACGCGTAACGCGTTTATCAATAATTCAAAAAAAAGTTGTTTAACAGCTTAAAAAGATATGAAAGCATATATGTAAATTATTAACAATCATGGAACATAAAACTTTATATGCATATCTGTCATAACATTTCTTCAAATATGATTCATCATTTTCTCTTCCGAATAAACCTTGTTTCCTCTTAAAATTCGATGATTGGTTGATTATTCTCCCAATAGAAATTGTTACGATTTATTTATCCACTAAAGTGGAATAATGTAAGATAATCAGAAAAAACTTAGGTAGCATATTAGTTTATAGATACTTAGATAACATGAATATATTTTCAATCTTAACCTCTTTAATTACTATGTATCTTTGATTTCCAAACTTTTAAAGTTAAAGAAATGTTTTAGTTTCAATGTTTTTCGATAAACCTTTTCTTGTTAATCTTTTTTTAACTCACATTGTTAAATTCTTTTAAACGTTGACACTTAAGTGTTTTTGATTTTTTCGTTTGCAAACAACACATTTAATTTATGCATAATTTTTCATAATACCCAAACTACACATTTACATTTATATAATAGTATATTACAATAATGTTACGATACTTTCTACATATAAAAGGAACTTTAGTACAATTAATTGGAAAACAATTTTTGGATTCAAATACAACAGAACTTTTACTCAATAATAAAACATGATTCGTTAAGAGATATTACAACATTATAAAACCGAACGATATTGTTTTACTTCGGTTTATTAGTTTTTTTAAACTTTACATACATATCGTTAATATAGTATAACCAAAACCGAACCATATTGTTTTACTTCGGCTTATTCGATTTGGAAAATTTTACATCCATATGGTTTATAACCGAACCATATTGTTTTATTTTGATTTATTAGTTCGATTCAATTCGGTTTTTCCGCATTCAACCCCCAAATAAAAAAAAAATTAGTGATTTTAAATAATATGTGGTTAAAAACAAGAAAATATGGAGAACAAATATTTAAACATGGGCTATAGTTGGGTTTATGAAATAAAAGTAATGAACTTCTAAAGTAATGGGCTTTTATAATTAAACATGGGCTGTTTTAAAAATCCAGTTCATGATAGCAAATGTTATTTGCTATTTTGTAATTAGTTATTTTTTTAAAACATTAAAACTGTTACACTTAATAAATTGAATGGCTTAAATAACATTAAAACTATTACCCTTAAAATATTATATACAATAAAATTTTTTTTGGGATCAATATACCAAAACCAAAAATAATTTTTTATTTTTTTAATTTAACTTTTTTTATTTGGATTCAGTATATAGTTTTAATTTTGAGGATTTCACAAAACTACACCATTTCAACCCCTCTTTCACAAAACTACACCTAATTTAATTTTTTCACATATTTACACCCTTTCAAAATTTTATAAGCTTGATTTACCATTTTAAAAATTACCAAAATTAAAATATTTTCATTTGGGTTCGCTAATTAGTGTTTAGGGTATAATATTAAGGGGGTAGGATTGTGTGGGTAGGGTTTATTTGGATTTAATTTTGAGTGTTTAGGTGTAGTTTTGTGAAATATTTTTGAAATTGTGTAGTTTTGTGAAATATAATTCAAATGGTGTAGTTTTGTAATTCTCCCTTTAGTTTTTAAGATAATAGTCTTTAAGGTTTACTTTTAAATGTCTTAAGCTATATTAATTTGTGGTATTTAGTAAAAAAACTGATGGTAATTTAGAAAAAAACTATTTTTTTTGGTCAAACAGAAAAAAACTATTTTTTATGGTATTTTTATGCTATTATTTAATCAAATTTTGTATTTATTTTTCTTTTACCAAACTTAAAGGCATGCTCCTATACTCCTTAGACCATGATATTCCCTTTTATTCTGTCTGAGAATAATTATCCAACCTTTTAATGTCTATATAGTGTACAAAATTGATAAGTGATCTAACTAATACTCAAAAATTATAATGTAAACAAACCCAAAAAATGTTCGGATAATAACCTAATAAAAACAAGGCGAATATCACTAAAAAAAAGTTTTTTTAACACAATTAGCACAGATTTTCGAAAGTTTTACAAATACCATTAAATTTTTTTTTTCTCATAAATACCACAAATCTTAAATTTTCAAAATTACACCCAATACCTTCAAAGAACTATATCCTATCCTTTCAAAACTATACCCTAAACACTATATAACGAACCCAAATGAAAAAAATTAAAATCTAAAAGTGTTAAAACTCGTTTTTTGTATTGTGGTATTTTTGTAAATTTCTACTTTTTGATAATATTTTTGTTATAAAAAACTTTGTAAGGGTATTTTCAAAACAAAAATTTATTTCGATGGTATTCTAAGAAATTTTTCTAAAAACAATAACCACAATGTTGAAATATATCATAATAATATGATATCAAAATAATAATAATCAAACTCATAAATACACAATGGACTTATTTGACCTTTCAAACATACCAAGTCAAAAATAAAGAAAAAAAATGAACAAAACCTTACAAAAAAATTAAAAAGTCTTATCAAGATTCATACTTGAAGAACAAAACATTCTCTCTCTCTCTCTTAATTTCTCTCTCTATGAAGAAACTAGGTCGGAAAGGAACCGTACATCCATGTACACCGTCAACAACAACAAAACACGACCACGACCACTTTCTCTCTCTCCTCCCCTTCACTATTCTCTCTCTAGCGGCGGCTCTCTCACAAGAAGACCGTGAAGTTCTTGCTTACTTAATCTCAAAGCCTCTCTCTCTACACAACAAAGTCAAAGATCATAACAATAATAATAATAATAAACACTCTCCTATGTTTCTATGTGATTGTTTTAGTTGTTACACAAGTTATTGGGTTAGATGGGACACGTCACCGAACCGTAGACTCATTCATGAGATCATTGATGCTTTTGAAGATAATTTGGAGATGAAGAAAAAGACAAAGAAGAAGAAGAAGAAGAAGAAACGGTCCGTACGAGTCAATTCGGTGAGTCAAATCAGTGAGTTAGGTTCGAATGAGTTGGTTTCCGGTGATGACTCGGTGGAGAACGGCTTTGTTTATAAGTTTATAAGTTTTATTGGTCAGAAATTTTCTCGTGTTTCGGGGTAATTTTGAAAATTTCTGATACATTTTGGTGGTAGAAATGGTAAGGAAATTACATGGGAAAAAATAAGCGCTATAGTTTATTTTTGTATATTTTGTTTTATATCAAGTTTTTTTCAAGGCCTTTTCCTTTTTGTTATTCTATTTTTTTCCTTTAAAAAGGTTTAATTTCTTTTTTGTAATATATATGTTTTAACTTTTTATGTTGGGTTTATTATAGATGTTTAATCATCATGTCGTTTTCATGTTTAAGTCATTGTATTATAACATAAATGTAAAATGTATTGACTTTTACAAAAATAAAGTCATTAACTAACTTACTTTCGATATTAGAGACATTGTTTAAAAAACATAATTCTTTGTTAAACTATATAATATATACATTTTTCATGAATGCTATCAAAATATTTTTGTAAAACAATTATCGATCGTCCACAACTTTTTCATATATATATAACATTTTGATTATTGAAATAATGGTCGGAGGGAAAAGACATTGGTCTAGTGGCAAACATAAGTCTACATGAGGCAGATAACACCACCCCATCTGGGATCGAATCCCAGCGCATACGACAGTGTAGAAATGACTAATGGACCGGCTATTTGTGGCTATTTGTGGCACAAATGTTAAAAAAAAATAAAATAATGGTGAGACGTTACAATACAAACAACCGGATTTGAATTTCAATATTATGAGATGATAGCAACATTAAATATATACAACTATGATACCTTATCATCGTTATTATATATAATAAACTTATTAACCAAGAAAACGTATAAAATAATTACAAACCATATTATATGAATTGTGGAGCTACATTATATAATATACATAGAAGAATATATAGTTAACGCCGGTATTAGGTGTGCCGCCTATAACCACCTAACAACCATTTTTGTGGTTACCATTAACATGAAATAATACAATTACGTGAAATAATTAAGTCTCCTCACTATTTGGAATGTTTTTTTTTTTTTTGATAAATATATGGGAGAATTACAAAACTACACCATTTGAATTATATTTCACAAAACTACGCCATTTCAAAAATACTTTACAAAACTACACATAAACATTAAAAATTAAATCCAAATAAACCCTATCTACACAATCCTACCCTCTTAATATTATACCTTAAACACTAATTAGCGAACCAAAATGAAAAGATTTTAATTTTGATAATTTTTTAAAAGGTAAATCAAACTTTTAAAATTTTGAGAGAAAGTATAAATATGAGAAAATTTAGATTAAGTAGAGTTTTGTAAAGGAAGAAACGAAAGGATGTAGTTTTGTGAATTCATCTCAATAAATATATCTGAATTGTTATATGTAGTAATCATGGAGAGCTTCTACATAATTGAATTTTTTTACCCACAAAATTACATTGAATTACATGATCATTTTCTAGTATTTGCATTAAAAGCGGTCGAACAAAACCACATCTCAAAACAATAAAAATAAGGTATTTTAGTTTTAGATTTTTCATTTTTTTGAAAATTATTTTATTATACTAAATAGTTTTAATAAAATATTGAATATAATCTATAAATAATTTAATACAATTTTGTTAAATTATGTTGCAATGTTCTGATACCACTTGATTTAATTAAGCTATGTTATTATAAGTGGAATACTGAAATTATTGTAATTTAAGTAATAATCCACTATTTTCTATCATCGTAATTTTAATGTTTTGATGGACGAATTCAAAATTATTGGTTACATATAATATGAGTATATATATATATAGACATTGCATATAGATTTGGTCTAATGCCTTCACAAATAACAATGAATCGGTACTTTAATCTTAGAAATGGGCATATTATATTCCAACATTGGGTTTCACAAATAAAATACAAAAAGAAGAGACAATATGGCTCTTATTTTGGTGTAACACTTTAACCTCACAATCAGACTTTAACCTCACAATCTTTTATACAAGTATTTAATTTAGTAGTGTTTTTCAACTATTAGTAATTTAGTATTAATTAGACTTATTATTGAATTTTTTTTTTTTTTTTGTTAAAGTTGAAATTTGTATCATAAATGTTGATAAACTTTCAAAATGAAATGTCACTTCTAAGTTTGTTCTCATACTACAAGAATTAGTAGACATTCAAAATACACATACAATAATTTTAACTTTCAAGAAGTCACATTCGTAATGATTTCTCACCAAACCACTAATATTAAATTTTGATACACACAAATTATTGGCCTTGATAAAGTTCAATCACCATACTAACTAATGTCACTAAAGAATATAGATGATTATTATCATTTTTTTTTTGTTTCAAAGATGAATTAAACATTGTAAGAGTAGCCATTTAATATTATTTCCTTAAGACAAGAGGGATTATAAAAACAATTAATGAATACTAATATTAATATAAATTAACATAGTTGATATAAAAAAAATACATTAACATCAAACCATAAAAATCTATTATATAATGATGCACTTTTTGCTTCTCTCACAAGAAGCCACATCATCATCTTTAAGAAAATAAAATTTTTAAAAAAATTTATATTATTTAATATAAATATTTTTTTATGAAAACCATTAATACAACCATTTAATATTAATAAAATTCAAATAAAATCCCAAAAAATATAAACAACATCACTAAAATATTTTTGATAAAACTCATTAACATTAATAAAATCCGAAAAAAATATTTTATAAAATATCTATATATATACGTATATCAATTTTAAATAGCTATTAAAACTAATAATAAATAAATCTTACGAACGATATAAACAAAAAAAACAAGAAAACTAGAAACATCTTACAATTCATATGATCACAATCAATATTTAAAAAACAATTTAAAATAAATATAAGTGAATTGTGTATATCTATACTATTAATTGAGAATAATTTTTATAGAGAAACCCTTCAAATCATCTTTAATTTCAGGGTCCTTGACCAAAACTCTGTCAAAGTATTCTCTACTCTCTTTTTTATTAGCTTTTCTAATAATGATGGATTTTTCTTACACAACTATTTTTTTGACAACATTAATACAACAATTTAATACTAATAAAATTCAAATAAAACCTCCAAAAATATAAACAACATCACTGAAATATTTTTCATAAAACTCATTAACATTAATAAAATCCGAAAAAGAAATATTTAATTTAATTTTTAACATTTATAAAATATCTATATATATAGATACATATATCAATTTTAAATAGTTATTAAAAGTTGGAAAAAAAATAGCTATTAAAACTAATCATAAATAAATCTTACAAACGGTATAAACAAAAAAACAAGAAAACTAGAAACATATAACAATTCATATGGTAACAATCAATATTTTAAAAAGCAAATTAAAATAAATTTAAGTGAATTGTGTATATTTATACTATTATTTGAGAATAATTTTTATAGAAAAACCCTTCAAGTCATCTTCAGGGCCCTTGACCAAAACTCTGTCAAAATATTCTCTACTCTCTTTTTTATTAGCTTTTCTAATAATGATGGATTTTTCTTACACAACTATTTTTTGACAACATTAATACAATCATTTAATACTAATAAAATTCAAATAAAACCCCAAAAAATATAAACAACTTCACTACTGAAATATATTTGATAAAACTCATTAATATTAATAAAATGCGAAAAAGAAATATTTAATGTAATTTTTAACATTTATAAAATATCTATATATATATACATATATCAATTTTAAATAACTATTAACACTAATCATAAATAAATCTTACAAACGATATAAACAAAAAAAAACAAAAAAACTAGAAACATATTACAATTCATATGGTCACAATCAATATTTTAAAAAGCAAATTAAAATAAATTTAAGTGAATTGTGTATATTTATACTATTATTTGAGAATAATTTTTATAGAAAAACCCTTCAAGTCATCTTCAGGGCCCTTAACCAAAACTCTGTTCTCTACTCTCTTTTTTATTAGCTTTTCTAATAATGATGGATTTTTCTAGCTTTATACATTTAACTGAAATGAAATTCAAAAAAGTATTTTATAAGTAATTTTTCAACTTATCATGGTTTATAATTCTTATTAGCAATTATGTAAATATACAATTTCTGATACTAAAGTTACAAATATTTAGTTTTAGTTTTAGTTAGTAATAACTAAATTCAAAATAATTATATAAAGGAAAACTAAGTGCATCACACATTACTACGTCTTCATCGAAATTGACGACAATCATTGGCATAACGATCGGGTGGTTGTTTACTTGTCTTTGTGGGATGATGTTGCGTCTGTTTTTAGGGGCATCCTCAAGTCGGGTGATATGACACAATCTGTCATGTTTGTCACCACTGTTAATCTCAAACTTTTTGGAGGTAAAGTCTTGAAATTTGTAAACTTTAATTGGTTCTATGAGCACCATTGGTTTCTCTAATAAGTTGTTGTTCAGTGGTAACTCAAACATTCTTTATATTTGAAATAAGTAAGAAAAGATGAGCAAGTGTCACTACAAGAAAAACACGGTATAGCCACGGCAGATACCGTGGCTATGAACAGATTTCCGTGGCTATATGGGTCCACAGCCACGGATAGCCACGACAAAAATACGTGGCTATAGCGTCGTAGCTGTGCAATATTCGTGGCTATTCGTAGCTACGTAGCCACGATATAGCCACGGACTGTCACAGAATAGTTAGCCACGGATTTACCACGGATTTATCGTGGCCATGTTAGCCACGATAAAATTCGTAGTTGTTTCGTGGCTATATTTGCCACGAATGAAAACGTAGCTAGTCGTGGCTATTTAACCACGGTTGTATTTCGTGACTATTCGTGGCTCATTTGCCACAAAAATATTCGTGGTTTTTCCGTGGCTCCGTAGCCACGATTATAATCGTGGCTTATCGTGGCTAATTTGCCACAGAAATATCCGTGGCTAGTTCGTAGCTACGCACCTACGGTTTAATACGTAGCTTTTGTCGTGGCTGTCTTAGCTACGGATTAATACGTAGCTGGTCGTGGCTAGGCTGCCACGATACATTCCGTAGCAATTCGTGGCTACACCTAATTAGCCACGGAATAGACCGTGGCTTCCTTGTTTTAATTATAAAAAAAAATAATTACTATTTAAACTAAACCTGATTAATTATATAATCAAAATATAATTAAAACCCATTGTATTAAAACAAAACCTGATCATGTTTTTGATCAGGTATTCAATATTCAATAAAAATACAAAGTTATAAGAACCAATTACAAGTTTTTTACTAATCAAAACAATGTTTTGCGAACCAAACGATCACCTTCCTCCTCCTCATCATCATCATCATCACCATCATCCTCACCCTCACCCTCACGGACACGGTCAGCCATAACACCAACACCAGCCTCCATATCAGCTTCTTTCCCACTGACAACTCCTTCCTCGCGGTTATCTTGCTCGCGATTAACGCTTTGAGAAGCGAAGTTGCCACTCGGGTTGAGGCGTTGAGTTGGAGGCCGCAGCATGTGGAGAAGGGGTCGCAAATGGCTGGTTTGTCTCTGGATCGATCCCAAGACTAGCGAGAATCACCTTCTGCGACTCTATCATGACCTTCTGCGACTCAAGTATGGCTGAAACCGTTGTCTCGAGAGTTCCCACACGCATCTCCGTGCTGACATTACGCGCAAGAGAATCCGCCACAGCTTCGGACGGTTCGAAAACTTCGAACTGCTTGCTTCCGAGGCCGTATATACGGCCTCTGTTTGGCTTGACCCGCTGAAAATACAAACACATTTGCTCACATTTAGCAACAACAACATAAAACAAGAAAACCTAACCAAAACAACAATAGTGGTGAAGGAGTCTAACCTCTAGATACGCCTTGTTAATCAGTAGTGGTGAAGGAGTCTCATCATCTTGGGTGACCTGAGAAGCTACCGACTCTACGTCCAAGACTATCGACTCCGCCCGACGGTCGACGAAGCTGCCATCTCTGCGAGTGTGAGTCTTACGCACAAGGTCAGTGAAGGATGGTTCAACACCACCAGCCTTCTGCGTCTGCATAACAACAAAACAACATAACAAGTAAACAGCAACTAATCAAAACATAAACAACAACTAAACATAAACATAAACAGAACAACAACAAGTAAACAACAAAGGATTAGTTCACCAAGCCACGAAACTTTTATTATTTTTTTCGTGGCTTTCCGTGGCAAATTCGTGGCTATATTTCGTTTAGCCACGATTATTCAGTAGCTTTGTCGTGGCTATATCTGTTTTTTCTTGTAGTGTGTGTGTTGCCTTATCACTAACATTATCATCATTCTTCATCTAAGTATCAAACTTAACCGAATATATCTTCCTTTGATATTTGTTGTCCTCCTTGTCATGGAATGTGCTATTATCTTAATAGTGGTCGTTTGGCTTTGCTTTGTTTACTTTTATCTTCCTTTCATTAAACCTGATATCTCAGGTGACTAAAACTTTGAACCCACCCTGAAGTCAAGTCTGTGTTCTTGCGTATCTTTTTGTTTTTTAAATGACAACGTTTTTTTCTTTAAAGTATTTAGTTTGTTCTCTGTTTTCTGTTTTCTCTTCGCATATACAAATAAAAACGTATTCACTCTTTAGGGTGCATATGTTTCTCAGTCTATATTTATGAACAAGTTTCACTTTAAAATTTTCTAACAATTATTCAAACTTTAAAAATAAAAAAATTGTCACCCTATATGTTCACCAATTTAAATTTTCATCAATAGTATTAGAAACTATCACAATTTAAAACCTGCCTCTTACAAATGGAGAACAAATATAAAATACATCCACTGTTAGCATTTGATATCAGCCCTTTTTGTCGTCACAACACTGCACACTCCTACTTCAGCTCATAACTTTTCTCATCGATTCAACATTAGTTAAATATTTGTTACCCTATTTAAAATACACATACGTCCCCGCGCTTGCTTCGCCCCTAGTAGAATATAATATAAGATTGTAGGTAAAGTTAGTTAAAACTTAAGAATCTTTAGAAAAAACCTTCCTTGGTAGGTATCTATTGTTATCATCATCACTTCTTTTACATTATTTAATCTATGATAAAAGAAGATTTAAGATGTTATATGCCATGCTTAGATAATGAGCTCTCATTGATTAACATTAACATAGGGGTTGATTGGTTGTAGCTGTAGCTTTTGATTTTTCGCTGTAGAAATCTGGCTGTAGTTTTTTTTGCTGTAGCTTTAAATTTTATTGCTGTAGGATTTTGGCTGTAGAAATTTGGCTGTCACTTTTTAAAATAAAAGCATGATTGGCCAATTGTATGTTTTTTTATATGACTAGTAAATATAAATAAATTATCAATACAATAAAATAAATTAATCGTTACATGTAAATTAACTAAAATATGTAAACATATAATCTACACTTTGTACGTATATTTTAGAATATAAGAATATATTTCTTTGACACAAAAACTCTTTTTAATATAAGTATAAATTTTTTATTATGAAAAGTCACTTAATGCATGTCTAATAATATGTGTTATGTTTAATTTTGTAATGTTTTGGCTGTACAATTTTAGTTGTAGTTTTTTTTATAATAAAAGCATGATTAGATAGATGTAGAGTTTTTATGTTTATACTTTGGCACTAAACCATAGTTTATACTTTGTAAAAATATTTTAAAATATAAGAATATGTATTTTATACATTTTTTAGATAATCTCTATTAAATATAAATAAATCAGAGTCGGTGAAAAAAATGGCGAGAAAATAATTTTACATAGATTAGTGAATTATATATCAAATATATAATAAAATATTACATATAAACTAACGTCAAATTAAATAGCACAATAGCACATCTAATAAATAGAGACAAAAATATTTTGATGAGATATTTGTAAAGCACTAGTTTTTGGGTTGTGGAAAAAGTGATGTGTACAGCCAAATTTTATATTTCATTTTGTTTTTTGACTGTAGATATTAAAAGTAAAGGAAATGATGATTGGTTGACATATTTGGCTCTAGCCAAAATTTTGACTTTCAAAATTTTCTACAGCCATAACCAATCAACCCCATAATGTGAGTACATACATAATTTCAACTTTTCTTATAATTATTTAGCACATAAAGGAACTAAAACCAAAATATAAATATGTTTTACTAGAACTAATATCATTTTAGATCCAATTTACACAGATGTGAAAATCTTAGGGGTTGTATTCAATCATTAGATTAAAATGTTTATTATTAAAATCACAAATCAGGTGTTATTAAAAAAAAAAAAATTGCAAAACTAAAATCCATTATTATTGAATTTGTAATTTTAAAAATGTACATTCAAATCAAAATATTTTAAGTGGTGGATTCTTAGTAACTTCACGAGATTTTAGTGGACTACCTCTAGAGGAAAATACGAAAACTCAAATCACATGAAATTTTTAATAACAAATTACATAATTAACTCAAATCATTCAAAAATTCAAGTAGAAACTCATTAAAACCTCGAATTTTTTCAAATGTTTAATTTAATTCAATACGCTCTAATTAGTCTTCACATGCTTTAATGAAGAGTCGAGCTTCGATAGCCGATAAAGATACATCTATTTCCCCAAATCCATATTTACTTGTTTCTCCTCCCTATATAATAAATAAGAACATCTTTTAGTTTTGCCTTAATACAAATGTTTTTCAAAGCTAGAAGAAGATCAATACCACTTCTTGCTTAGAAACCCAACCGTTGTTGCGGAAACTGATGATGTCCCGAATCAAATATCTCGATCGCATAACCAATTCATGATTGTTTGCTAGTTTCTTTAAATGATTGAAATATATATCGTTTATCTTTTTCGAACCCATGCTTCCATCAAGTTCTTTGCCGATAGTTTTGAGAAAGAGACAAAGAGCTTCAACATTTTCATGTGTTGGACACATTTCCTCATCATCCCCCATAAGCTTCTGCACAATTAAAGTTAAAAGATTCTGATAAGATTTTGATATTTCAATTCAAAACTAATTAATAATGACTCCATTTATCATTTATATACTCTCTCTCTCTTTATTTTAATTAGTAGTGTTTAAGTTTTTTACTCACAATTTAAGAAACTTCAATTTTCATACAAACATCATTAAATATAAATGTATATTGCATTTAATTTATTAGTCAGAAAAATCAAATACATTTAATTTCTATATAAAAACTTGAAAACATCACTTAATGTTTTTCCAAACTTTCAATGTAAGATGTTTCTCACCACATAAAGTAAAAGTTTATACTTCAAAGAAAAAAAAATGTGTAAGCTTATATAAGTGTTAATTATTTTACCAGAACAATGGAGTGAGCAATCTTAATTGTAACCATCTTGAGCTTTACAAGCTCACCAATGAAGCGAAGATTCCCTCGAGCTCGAAGGTTCGAAAATATATTCTTGTACTTAGATTCTACCTTATTATTTGCCGTGTTCATCTCTCTAACCTCATCACTTACCGTGACACCTTTCTCGAAAACCTCTTGACAACGATTCAACAAAATTCTCTTGAATGTGACCATTTCGTCCCCATGCTCTTCGGATCGAATATCAGGCAACATGCCACTGATATCGACGCATAATTTAGCGTACATAGGGCACAAAGTCGGCTCAAGGATAGCTTTATCAAAAATAAGGGTTACAATATGCTACAAAAAAAATGAAAGATAAGGTTACATTACATATATCAACTATATTGATTTAGCGGAAGCTAGATTTTTAATATGATTTCATCATAAGAAAAAGAGTAAATATGCACACCATTAAGATAGTAGGTGTAGTACATGACTTGCTAAGATGTCTCAAGAGACAAACATATTTTTCTTGAGATATCTTGTTCATTATCCTGCCAAATCAATCAATAGTTAAAACAAATTACAAATTAAGTGCTGAACAACTAAGATCATCTTTTTATATAAAGTTTGATTTCAAAACTTAGTAACTCGTATATATGATTAATTCTAACAAAAAAATAATATATATGTGAAATATGAATGAAATTTTACCAGCTTCCATCTTCCAAAGCCAATGCTTCGGATGTTATCCAATCTTGCAACAATGCTTCAGACCAGACACAAACCAACTTAGGATTGTTCATATTCGAATGAAACTTAGATCGTTAGATTCCGTTTGGGTTAGATCTGTTTATTCTAACAGAGACCGGATTGTTTATTTGGAGTTTAAATCTTTGTTTGCTAGAGATTTAGTTAGAGAGATTTACTTAGATCCATTTGTGAAGGTAAGATATATTTTTCAACCAATAATTTATTGTTTTGATGGGGTTTTTTCTATTGGTTTATTTTATTATAGTTAATAATATTTTTATGTAAAAGACAGTTTTATTAATATGTGTTCAACTTCCTTAAACAAACTAAAATGGGAGAGAGGGAGTATATTGTAATATTATTATGACATAAAAAACATTATTAAATAAATAAAAAGTGATTATTATGTGTTTAAAGTAGACAGTCAGCAAAGAGATAAAGAACTAAAAAAGGACATACACCACTTTTGTTGATGTTATAACTCAGCTTCTGACTATCTCTTAAGAGTTAAGACTCTAAATTAAATAGGTTTTCAAATTTTAATTCGAGTATATATAAATTTGAAACTTTAATTATGTGAAGAAACCGAATGAAATTTTAGTTCTATGTAACATTTGATGTATAAAACTTTTTGGTGGAAAAATAGATTTTCAACCCAAGCAAGATGTTATATAAATTTTTTGTATTCAAGAAATAAAATAAAATAATTGTTGTCTAAAAATGTTGTGTTTTATACATCTGTTTATATATACAAAAAAATCAGGACAAGCAAGATGTGTAAACAAATGATGAATGCATATATATATATATACACATCTCTCTTGTGACAAAAATAATATATATATAGGGAAAATTACATATTAATACATCAACTAAATTATTATTAGCTTTTTAATACACCAACTTTTTGATTGCCCAGAATAATACACCAACTATTTTGTTTGTTCATTTTAAAACGAGAACTATTTTAGTTTCTTATTTTAAATCACAAATTCAAATCATCTATCCATTTAACCAAATCACCGTTAGTTGACCGTCAGTTGACCGTTACATATTTTTTGAAACAAAAATATTTTTTTCTATTTTAATAAAAAGATACTTTAAAATTATGTAAAAAATCCAACATAAAATATAAAATTCTGAAATATACAAGAGGTTCACAATAAAAAAATTAAAAATTAAAATGTTTTCACAAATTAAATCTAAAAATTGTTATTTTCCTATCTTTTAATTGTTTATGATTTTAAACTGTGAAAATATTATTTTTCGAAACTTTTATTTTTGTTACAATCATTTTATATATTCTTAAATTTTCTAGTTTTCTTACATAATTTTAAAATATTTCTTTATTAAAATAACAAAATTTAGATTTTTTTAAAAAATAAACTAACGGTCAACTAACGGTGATTTGGTTAAACGGATAGATGATTTGAGTTTGTGATTTAAAATATGTAAGTAAAATAATTCGTGGTTTAAAATGAACATATAAAATAGTTGGTGTATTATTCTGGGCAATCAAAAAATTTGTGTATTAAAAAGCTAATAATAATTTAGTTGGTGTATTAATATTGAAATTTTCCCATATATATATATACATTTACAATGAGAAGCCACTATGATCATCAAAAACAAATTCTATATCATCTTCTATTATATAATAGCACAATCGTCTTTCGCATTAAACCTCCACCTCATCATTAAAAATATTAAATACATAAGGGCATCTCCAATGGTTGAAAAGTTGGTAACTACTATAAATCAACATTTTGGATAAAAAATTAATTAATTAAATAAATAAAAAAACAAAAAATAATTTTGACTAATAACAAACTGACACATAAGAAAAAGAGTTATTAAAAACTTTATAATCGTTGTTAGCAAGGAACTTTTATGGTCGTTACTTCTTTCTCTCTCATCTTTTACTTATTAGTATTTTAATAAAATTTAATGTAGTAACTTCAATTAATAACGATGTTGGAGATGGCCTAACTAAAATTAAAAATTTGATAAAATTTATTTAATATTAATAAACATCTAATAAAAAAAACCATTAAAGACATAAAGTCATTTAATATTAAAATAAAACATTACATTATATACGATAACAAATATAAAAAATGGTTTACAAAAATAATGGATTGGTACTTTAATTTTTATTCCAACATTGGGTTTCACAAATAAAATACAAAACGAAGAGACAATATGGCTCTTATTTTGGCGTAACACTTTAACCTCACAATCACACTTTAACCTAACAATCTTTTATACAAGTATTCAATTTAGTAGTGTTTTCAACTATTAGTAATTTAGTATTAATTAGACTTCTTATTGAAATTTGTATCATTAATGTTGATAAAATTTCAAAATGAAATGTCACTTCTAAGTTTGTTCTCATACTACAAGAATTACTAGACATTCAAAATACACTTAGACCATTTCCAATGTATTTCCCTATCTCTATCTCTAAAATAGAGAAACTCTATAATAGAGGTGCATTTTTCTCTATTTTTCTCCAATGTATTTTTCTATGGGAAAAATGCCAAAAAATCCTCAACTTTCAAAGTTTCTCCATTTTAATCCTGAACTTTCAATTTTCTATTTAAATCATCAATTTTGCGTTGACTTTCCATAAAAATCTCAAACTTATGTTTGTAAACAAGGCCCATCTAAATCATAACGAGGCCTTGTTGTGTTCTTCCAAACTGCACTCCAATAGGCCCAATCACCAAGCTCCTAACGGTAACAGAACCTTGACGCAGAAGAGGACAAGCAGCAGTCCTGCCAGTACGACATTACAACTGCATAACCGATTTGTAGCTTTGGGATCTGCGGCTCTGACCAGTTGAGCTGGCAGTCTCTGTTCTTATCCTGTGCACACTTCCTTTCCCTTTATAGGTCATGAGTTTTGCATTGTAGCAGACACAGAAAAACAACAATAATATCAAAGTTCTTCTTTTCTCTTTCAAACTTGTTTCAAGCTTTCATGGTATCAGAGCCCAGGGATTAGAACCTGAGGCTTAACTATGGATGGTGATTCATTCACTGCTCCTCTCACCATTACTCAGTGTGTCACACTGAAACTCAACGATTCCAACTATTTGTCATGGAAGTTTCAGTTTGAACAATTTCTTAACAGCCAATCTCTTTTAGGTCATGTTACAGGCGCCACACCTCGTCCTCCTCCTATCATCGGTGTTACAAATGGCGACCTTGTTACAGACCAACCAAATGCTTCATACACAAAATGGGTACAAACAGATCAGCGAATCATGGCATGGTTGTGTGGGTCTCTGTCTGAAGAAGCCATTAAAAGTGTGTATGGTCTTAAATCTTCTCAAGAACTGTGGTACTATCTTTCGCAGAAATACAATCGTATTTCTCCTACAAGGAGATTGGAGTTACAAAGTCGGATTCAAAACACTAAGAAAGGGTCTCGAACCCTTGCAGAATATCTTGCGGAGATCAAGTCTCTATGTGACCAACTGGACTCGATCGGAGCTCCTCTTATGGACCAAGAGAAGATTTACGGAGTTCTCCGTGGTCTGGGTAAAGAATATGAGTCCATTTCCACTGTGATAGAAAACTCAATGGATATTTTTCCTGGCCCTAATTTTGAAGATGTGGTGTTTAAGCTGATCGGTTTTAGCGACAAACTCTCTTCCTACAAATCTACGGCCGATGTGTCTCTGCATCAAGCCTTCTACTCTAACAGAGGAGGTTATCCTTATCGGGGTAGAGCAAACAACAGAGGCGGATATCGGGGAAGAGGAGGCTACTCAACTTACGGACGTGGCTTTCATCAGCAAATTAGTCAGGGGTCAGGAAGAGGAGGATCTACTTCAGCTGAAAGGAAACAAACGTGTCAAATCTGCAACAAATTTGGTCATCCTGCATACAAATGTTACAAGCGATTTGACCATTCTTTTCAGTCTGAGGATTATCACAAAGCTCTCTCTGCTTTCCGGTCACAACCTCAGCAAGTCACGACACAAGAATGGTGTGATGATTCAGGAGCTACAACTCATATTACAAATCAATCATCTCGTCTGCAATCTGCTCACGCATACACAAGAGATGATACTGTATTGGTCGGTAACGGTGAGTTTCTTCCAATAACTCATGTCGGTACAGCAGTTCTGCCTAGTCTACAAGGTAAATTACTGTTAAATGATGTTCTGGTTTGCCCTTCTATCACTAAATCTCTCTTGTCAGTCTCCAAATTCACCGCTGATTATCCTTGTTCCATTGAGTTCGATTATGATAGTGTTGTTGTGCAGGACAAACAGACAGGGCAAATGCTAACTAAGGGCAGTAGACAAAAAGACTTGTACGTTTTGGAGAACCCGCAGTTCATGGCTTACTATTCTCACAGACAGCAAGCCGTCGGTGATGATGTGTGGCATTTGAGGCTAGGTCACCCACATCAAGATGTTCTCCATCGTCTATCTTCAAATAAAGCCATCATTGTCAATAAATCAAGCTCGCAGTTCTGTGAGGCATATCAGCTTGGAAAGTTTAGTCGTTTGCCTTTCTCAGTTTCTGATTTTGTTGCAACCCAACCTCTAGAAAGAGTGCATTGTGACCTCTGGGGACCCTCTCCAGTGATTTCCACTCAAGGGTTTAGGTTTTATGCAGTTTTTGTCGATCATTACTCAAGATACACTTGGTTGTACCCTTTGAAAATGAAATCAGATTTCTTTTCAATATTCTTACGGTTTCAGAAGTATGTTGAACATCAACTTGATTGCAAAATAAAAACTTTCCAAACAGATGGTGGTGGAGAATTTACTAGTAAACAACTAAAAACTCATCTTGCAGTCTGTGGGATCAAACATCAAGTGTCATGCCCACACACGCCGCAACAAAATGGTCTCGCGGAGCGAAAACATCAACATGTGACAGAGCTTGGTCTTTCTCTCATGTTCCAAAGCAAAGTTCCTCATTAACTTTGGCTGGAAGCTTTCATGACATCTACTTATCTGAGCAACCTCCTTCCTTCTTCGGTGCTTCCTGGTCATATTAGTCCTTATGAAGTATTGGTAGGCAAATCTCATGTGTATACTTCGCTGAGAGTATTCGGCTGCAGTTGCTATCCTTTCCTGAAGCCATATGCAGAAAATAAATTTGACCCAAAGAGCCTGCATTGTGTATTTCTTGGCTACAGTGAAACACACAAAGGTTACAGATGCTTGCATCCACCAAGCGCAAGGGTGTACATAAGTCAACATGTTCTGTTCAATGAATCAAGTTTCCCTTATCAAAAGCAGTATCAATCATTTCTCAACTTGTCGGATACAAAGCTTTTGTCGGCATGGAAATCTGAATTCATTGCTAAACCCTTAATTCAGCCTGAACCCGAACCTGTCGAAGAAATATTTCCTCATATCCAACAATCTCAGATGCCCATTGACACTCGAACATCAGCAATCTCTGACGACCATGGCTCTCCTGTGCCTTCTCCAATCGGTCAACAAACACAGGCTCCAATTCAGAATGTTGCCACACATCCTATGGTTACCCGCGGCAAGGATGGTATCAGCAAACCAAATCCACGATACATATTAATGACAATAAAATCAGATTTTCCTGTTCCAAAATCTGTTGTTGCTGCTCTTAAAGATCCAAATTGGACAGCTGCGATGGGGCAAGAGAAGGCTAACATTGAACTGGCAAGAACTTGGGATTTGGTCCCACTGGAGCCAAATATGCAACCAGTAAGCTGCGGATGGGTATTCAGATCACAGTGTCATGCTGATGGAACTTTAAAGAAGCGCAGAGCAAGATTGGTGGCAAGAGGAAATGAGCAGGAAGAAGGCATTGACTATATTGAAACATATAGTCCGGTTGTACGAACAACCACAATACGGTCTGTTCTACACATAGCTACAGTAAAAGGATGGCAGATCAGGCAATTAGACGTGGAAAATGCCTTTCTCCACGGTGATTTGAAAGAAACTGTGTACATGAAACAACCTCCTGGTTTTGAAGATCCAGAAAAACCGCATTACTTGTGCAAACTTCGGAAATCTATCTACGGTCTTCGACAATCACCACGAGCATGGTTCGACAAATTCAGCACCTTTCTCCTTGAATTTGGCTTCAAATGTACTCATGGAGATCCGTCACTGTTTGTTTACTTGCATGATCAAGACGTGATTTACCTTCTGCTATATGTAGATGACATGCTACTTACAAGCAACAATGACAAGCTCATCGAAAAGTTGTTGATAACTCTGCAAACTGTTTTTCGCATGAAAGACATGGGTCTTGTTCATTATTTTCTTGGAATACAAGTGCAGGCTCATGCGAATGGTCTGTTTATGTGTCAAGAAAAATATACTAATGATCTATTGGAGATGGCAGGAATGGCGTTTTGCGATCCAGTGGCAACACCATTACCCCTCCAATTAGACAAAGTGCTTGGTCAAGAAGAAATATTTCTGGAACCAACGTATTTCAGAATCTTGGCTGGTAAACTACAATACTTGACTTTAACAAGACCAGATATTCAGTTTGCGGTAAACTATGTATGTCAGAAAATGCATGCTCCGACGAAGGCAGACTTCACAAATCTGAAACGCATCTTAAGATATTTGAAGGGTACAAGCAAACTTGGTTTAAACATCAATGAAGAAACATGATTTCTATTGTATGGTTTCAGCGACAGTGATTGGGCAGGATGTCGGGAAACGCGCAGATCAACGGGAGGTATGTGTACATTCCTCGGTTCAAATATAATCTCCTTGTCCGCGAAGAGACATCCCACAGTGTCAAGATCATCCACAGAAGCAGAGTATCGTACACTCTCAATCACGGCAACAGAACTGAAATGGCTAGCCACATTGCTTGGTGAAATGGGCATTACATTACCAGATCCTCCTCAACTGTTTTGTGACAACCTGTCGGCGGTTTATCTAACGGCTAATCCGGCGTTGCACAACAGATCAAAACATTTTGATACAAATTTTCACTATGTTCGAGAGAGAGTGGCACTTGGTGCTCTTGTTGTAAGTCATGTTCCCTCGGCAAAACAACTTGCTGATATATTCACCAAGTCCTTGGCACAACAACCGTTCTGCGACTTGAGAGACAAACTTGGCGTAGTTCTTCCTCTTGTGCCAAGTTTGAGGGGGTGTGTAAACAAGGCCCATCTAAATCATAACGAGGCCTTGTTGTGTTCTTCCAAACTGCACTCCATTAGGCCCAATCACCAAGCTCCTAACGGTAACAGAACCTTGACGCAGAAGAGGCCAAGCAGCAGTCCTGCCAGTACGACATTACAGCTGCATAACCGATTTGTAGCTTTGGGATCTGCGGCTCTGACCAGCTGAGCTGGCAGTCTCTGTTCTTATCATGTGCACACTTCCTTTCCCTTTATAGGTCATGAGTTTTGCATTGTAACAGACACACAAAAACAACAATAATATCAAAGTTCTTCTTTTCTCTTTCAAGCTTGTTTCAAGCTTGTTTCAAGCTTTCAATATTGACTTATCCAATTTGGTCCCAACATTTATTCGACTAACGGAGTCGTTAGTCAACTCCGTTAGACAAGTCAACGTTAGGACCAATTCGGACAAGTCAACGTTAGGACCAATTCGGACAAGTCAACATAAGTTGGGGATTTTTACGGAAAGTTAACGAAAAGTTGATGATTTAAATAGAAAATTGTAAATACATGATTAAAATGGAGAAATTTTGAAAGTTGAAGATTTTTTTGGTATTTTTCTTATAATTTAAGATATAGTTTTTCGTGTTTAGAATTTTAACTTTTAATGTTTTAATTTATTATTTTGCAATTTATGATATAATTTTGGTATTTAGAGTTTAGATTTTAAGTTACATATTATTGGCCTTGATAAAGTTCAATCATCATACTAACTAATATCACTAAAGAATATAGATGATTATTATCATTTTGTGTTTAGCTTCAAAGATGAATTAAACATTGTAAGAGTATCCATTTAATATTATTTCCTTAAGACAAGAGTCTTGTTGACGAAAGGGATTATGATTGCTTAAACCTTCACTACACTATAAATTAACATAATTGATATAAAAATATATACATTAACATCAAACCATAAAAATAGAATATAAATATAAGATCTTTAGAAAAATAGAATATCCATTGTTATCTCATCCCTTCTTTTACATTATTTAATCAATGATAGAAGAAGATTTGAAGTGTTATATGTCGTGCTTAGATAATGAGCTCTCATTGATTAACACTAGCATAGAATCTGCGCGTTGCGCATGATATTCGTCAAAGCTGTAAAGTATTTTTAAAATACATTTATATTGAGTTTATAATGGTTTAAGGTTGATCTTGTAAATCATTTTATTATTGTAAAAGATATTTGATTGTTGTATTCTTTTTAGGTTCTACATTTAATCGATTTTTTCGGTGTTCGCAATACGTTTACTTTTGTTTTATTATGATATCTTAATTTTTTTTTAAATTGCAACATATTTTGTTTTATTTTTCTGTGTAACGTTATTGATTGATTTATATGTGTTATTGTTTATTTTGTATGAAAGGTTTTTTTCATGTGGATATTTTTAACCTTTTACATAACAATTATATTAAAACTTGGATATAGAACATTATTGATAACAATTTATATGTATAAACATGGAGTATTTGTATCCAAATTACAATTTTTTAGTCTTTTAATTATTTATATATATATATACATGTTTTTATTATTATTAAATTTTACATTAAATGATTTTTATTAGTGTTTTATTAATATTAAATAATTTCTATTAAAAAATAATTTCAATTATGTTGTCTTTATTTTGAATGACGAGGTGGATGAATATGGTGAGAGATTATCTTGCTATTATATACTCCATAGATGAACATAATGTGAGTACATACATAATTTCAAATTTTCTTATAATTCTTTAGTACATAGGAAATAAAACGAAAATAGAAATACGTTTGTAAGAAAATTTTATCAGAGATCCAATTCACATGAATGTTCTTGGACTTGTAATTTGAAAAATATATATTCAAATCCACTATTATTGAAACTATTTTAAGTGGTGGTTTTTAATGCTTTTAAAGGTCTTTCGTTTAAAGTAATAATACTAAAATCACATGAATTTATACTGAGATTGTAAGAAAAAAACTTAATACTAACAAACAACATTATTTAACCAAAACATTAAAAATTCATGTAGAAAATCATTAAAAGTCAAATTGTTTCAAATGTTTGATTTTAATACTCTCCCTTAATCTTCACATCCTTAAACACTTGAGTTCCTCAAATCCATTTTAGTATTTTCTCCTCACTATATAACAATGAAGAACATATTATTTTTTTACTTCTTTGTTATAAAACCGATCGAGTCATTATAATATTAATGTTTTCAAAGCTAGAAAGAGCATACCACTTCTGGCTTAGAAACCCAACGGTTGCTGCGCAAATTGATGATGTTCCGAACCATATATCTCGATCGCATAACCAACTCAGGATGGTTTGCTAGATTCTTTAAATTAATGAAATATCGATCGTTTATCTTTTTCGAACTCATATTTTCATCAAGTTTTTTGCCGATAGTTTTGAGAAAGAGACAAAGAGCTTCAACATTTTCATGTGTTGGACATGTTTTCTCGTTATCCCCCAAAAGAATCTGTGGAGTAAAAGTTAAAATTATGTTAGGATTATGAACTTTCAACTTAAAAATAACTTATAGTAACTTGGATTGGTCGTTATTACATAGTTATATATCATTTTAATTCTTCAAAATTTTATGTGAAGATATTTCTCACCAAATAAACCACATAAACGTAAAAAAAATTACTTCAAAGAAAAAATGTGTAAGTTTATATATATAAGTGATATTTTACCTGAAAAATGTGGTGAACAATCTTCTCTGGAACCACCTTCTGCTTGAAAAGCTCACCAATCAATCGAAGATTTCCTAAAGTTTGTAGATTCGACAATATATTCTTGTTCTTACATTCCGCCTTATGATTTGTCGTGTTCATCTCTCTAACCTCGAAAGCCTCTTGAGAACGATTCAATAAAAGTCTCTTGAATGTGATTCTTTCAACCTCATTGTCCGTAAATGTAGGCAGCTTTTGATCGATATCGTAGCACAATTTAGCGTACATAGGGCAAAAAGTCGGTTCAAGAATAGCTTTATCAAAAATAAGGGCTACAATATGCTACAAAAAAAATGAAAGATAAGGTTACATTACATATATCAACTATATTGATTTAGCGGAAGCTAGATTTTTAATATGATTTCATCATAAGAAAAAGAGTAAATATGCACACCATTAAGATAGTAGGTGTAGTACATGACTTGCTAAGATGTCTCAAGAGACAAACATATTTTTCTTGAGATATCTTGTTCATTATCCTGCCACCACAAAATCAAACAAAAACATATCAAAATTTAATGCTTATGTAATAAGTCTTTATAAAAAAAAAAGACAATGAAAGGCTAAAAGATGAACTCTAATTAATAATTTACCAGCTTTTATCTTCCAAAGACAATGCACTGAATGTTATCCAATCTTGCAACAATGCTTCACTAACTTCAGATCCAAAACAAACCAACTTAGCATTGTTCATTTTTAGCTACAAAGCCGCGATGGCGATGGATGAGATACAAACCAAAGATTGGTTGTTTTTGTGAAGATCAAAATAAGTTTTAAGAGATTTTACTCAGATTCAATTCTAGAGGTACAATATATTTTTCTCAATTTTAGTATATATTAATACTATATTATGACACAACATTACATGGGCGGATGTAATGTGTGGGAAGAGGCCTCAATTGATGACAACCATAAAACACTTTTTTTGGTTAAATTTTATAAATATTTTATAATTGACACCTTTCAAAAAATATTTTTGACAAGCATGAAATATTTATCTATTTAAAGTCTAATAAATTAATACAATATTATCATACTAGTCCAATTAAATTTATCAAAAATATAAATTTTTTTTATTAAAGTATGTTAATCCAAAACCTAATTAACACAAAAACCTAATTATATTATTTCTTCTTATTGTCCTCTCTTTCTCTTTCTTTTTTTTTTTGTTTTTTTTTACTTTTTTCTCGTATCAACATTGATTAAAAGAGGTAATCATATTCAAAATATTTAAAATTATAATCATCTTTTATAAATATATGATATTATAGAACTACGTAAAGTGGTTTAATTTTAATTATTCGTATCAAAAACCAAGTCACTTTAAACTAGTTTTGATTCTATTTGTGGCAATTACAATTCTTGACAAATATTTTTATGCCATAAGTATTGTGTAGACGAGTTTGCATGATAAGATTGATGATACATTTTCTAGTGAATGTTTAGTTTGTTATATTAAAAGCATGTATTTGACACCAAGATTTTTCAAAACATGAGTGAATTTTTACAATGTATATTTGTTATCAAACTTTTTAATAAAGTTTATGCAATTTTTCTTAAACAAGAACAACATTATTTTTTTAAAGTGACTGTTGTATAAAGTAAACAGTCAGCAGAGAGATAAAGAACTAAAAAAGTAGATAGGCAAGGGACCTACCATTTTGTTTATGTAATAACTCAACTTTTGACTGTCTCTTGAGAATTAAGACTAATAGGTTTTGAAATTTAAATTCGGGTATAAATAAATTTGAAACTTTACTTTGTGAATAAACCGAATAAAAATCTTAATTATGTTATATCTGATGTTATATCAATTTTTTGATACATAAATAGATCGCCAATAATATAAAATGATGCATATGTATATAAACAACTCACTTCATTCCCTTTATAATTAGTAAAGTAGTAACCAAACACATTCGACCCCATACAAATTAATTAGTTTGAATACATTTATATCATCCAATATTCACATCTCAAATCTACAAAATAAAATTGAATAAACTTATGAAAAAAGAATAGTAACTTTTACAAGAATTAAACTACTATGCATTTACGGGAACAAAAGAGGAGGAAGAAGAAGAAGAAGATTGTGACCTAATGGATGCGACGCAGCCTTTAAATCGATCAAGAATCGCTTTCTTTGCATTTGTGAGGCTTGCGTTTGAAGTCAAAGGCAATCCTTCTTTGACACATTCCTCGTATTTCTCTAGCACCGCCACTATGTTTGAAAAATCCGGCCGTTTCGAAGGGTTTTCCGACCAACATCTCTTGATCAGGCAAGCTAGCGCCGGCTGAAAACTAGCCGAGAGTGGCGGTCTCTTGTTCTAATAATTTTAGATAGATAATATTCAATGGCTTGCGTCACACGTAACTAATTTGAATATGACTTGTATACGAAGAAACCATAAACACTATCGAAAAGTAAAAGGGGAAATTGCAAAAATACACTTTTAGGATCATATTTTGCAAAACAAACACCCACTCAAAGTTTATTTTTTGTTAATACACTTAAACACTAATTATTGAATCCAAATTAGTCCAAAAACACTTAGCTCTACCCACTTCAAAACTAAACTCTAAATAATAAATATTGAACCCAAAATCAAAAATTGAAATTCCGATGTATTTTTAAGGAGTAGTTAAATCATACGAAAAAGGTGTATAATTGAAAAAAATTGAAACATGAAGTTTTGTAAAGTAGTGCTTAAAATGTGTAATCTTGTAAATTTCTCTAGAGTAAATCACAAACGCTAAATCACCTTTTGAGAAACTGCAAACGCGGCTTGCACGGGAGTCATGCCTTGGAACGGATGCAAAGTAGTAATGAGCTCCCATAGAACAATACCGAAGCTATAAACATCGACTTTTCTAGTGTAAGGCTTCTCCTTAATCATCTCCGGAGCCATCCACCGATAAGTTCCCATATTACCTTTAGTCTCTTTGCATTGCTTCTCAAGACAAGAAGTGCCAAAGTCCGCGACTTTAACTCTCATTTCATAATTCAATAGTAAATTATTAGACTTTAGGTCTCTATGGATAATGCCTTGCGAGTGAAGATACTCCATTCCTCTTGAAATATCTAGAGCTAACCTTAGCACGGTCTCGATGGAGAGCGAATAAGGATCTTTCTTGTTAAGGTATATTCGGAGATTACCTTGCGTCATGTAATCTGTTATTATGCAATATACCGGTGGCTTCTTGCACGCCGCGATAAACTAAATATCAAAAGTAAAAATATAATGAAGAATTGAATATATTGACAATCAAAATCTCATAGAGAAAATGAAAAAAATACATTTTTTATGAGTCAAATGATTAAATTACTCTTTAAAAATAGTTCATACCTGGACAATGTTAGGGTGAAAGAGACGAGAGAGGAGAGAAACCTCGGACTTAAACTGTTGTTCGAGCTTAGCCTTTGTCTCTTCATTGTGTGTAGGGATCCTAACCATCTTCACAGCGACGGCTCTCTGTTTATAGATCCCTCGATAAATCCGGCTATGTGCTCCGGAAGCAAATTTGTTTCCGATAAAAAGCTGTGAAAAGTCTGCGGTCCATTCCTCTCCTTCGCCTTGAGTAGCCTCCCATGTTTCGACGTTTTCGGATTCAAGAATCATCGACCAAGATTCCATACTATCCAATCTTTTCTTCTCCGTTGTCTCATTTTCCGCATACGGGTTTGTTCTCGAGGAAGACGGGTTAGCCGATAAGGACGGTAGGGAAGAATCCGAAGAGGATTTGGATGGCATATACCGCTTGAGACAAAAAGGGTTGTTGAAACATGAACTAGACATAGTGAAATAAGTTTACGAAGAGCTTGCTTAGATCATAAGGTAGGGTTTTGAAAACCAGAGGATCTAGGGTTCGATAGTATTCAAAGAGAGGTTTGTTTTTGAATAAGTTTAAGGCCAAGAAAGATTATGTCACAAAGAAGAGACTTTTACAAGAAGGAAACAAAAACAGAGAAGGAAATTTTCCGGGAAAATTAAACAAAGTGGTGAAGAAAATTTTACCAAGAAAAGGACACACGAAGACGGCAAGAAAGTTTTTGGACACAAGTTGAATTTTTTTGGAAGTTAAAGAAGAAACCAAATGAATAAGGAAAGGATCCAAAGTAAGATATTTTCAAAGGTTTATTGTGTTTGCTTCCTTTAAAAGTTAGCTTTTTGAGTTATAAAGAGTTAATACAATTTTTTTAATATGTTCTGAGTGGTATTAATGGGAGATAGTTAATTACTCATGTGGAGTTAAAAAAAAATAAATGGATGGTGATATATACTTGGGGTAGGCCATATTTGTGTGCAAAACATATAACATTGTAAAAAGAAAAGAGAAATTCACAAAACTACACCCTTTCAACCCTCTCTTCACAAAACTACACCTAATTCAATATTTTCACAAATTTACACCTTTTCAAAATTTTAAAAGTTTGATTTACCCTTTTAAAAATTACCAAAATTAAAAAATTTTCATTTGGGTTCGCTAATTAGTGTTTAGGGTATAGTATTAAAGAGATAGGATTGTGTGGGTAGGGTTTATTTAAATTTAATTTTGAGTGTTTAGATGTAGTTTTGTGAAGTAATTTTGAAATGGTGTAGTTTTGTGAAATGTAATCCAAATGGTGTAGTTTTATAATTCTCCCAAAAGAAAACTAAATCCAAATTAGTTTATTTATAATAATATGGTTGGACTGGTCTGTGAATGCCATTAGAGATCATTTCAAATTTGGAAAAACATTATGATTTGCAGGTTCACATCTCTATATAACAATTTTCCTCTTACATATATATAATATGATCAAAAAATAAAAAATCCATCATAAACAACTTTTTGGCTGATATTTTGAAAACGTTGACCAATTATACATAAATATTTCCAGGGACGATTACAAAATTACACATTTTGAATTGCATTTTAGACAACTACGCAATTTCAAAGTCAATTTTTAAAACTACACATAAACACTCCAAATTAAATCCAAATAAACCCTAAATCCACACAATTCTACCCCTTTAATAATATACCATAAACATTAATTAACGAACCCAAATGAAAATAATTTGATTTTGGTTATTTTTAAAGGATAAAACAATCATTTAAAATTTTAAAATGATGTAAATATGTAAAAATATTGAATTAGGTGTAGTGTTGTGAATTCCTAGTATTTATATTCTTTTATAATTCGGAAATGTCAATGGAAGCAATTGTGAATAAAAGTGAATATATTACAATATAATATGTGAGTGATGTAATAAAATGTTTATTATTATTATATCTTGCATAAAACATAAACACCCACACACTTCAAACTTACCATTACACCAACAATTAACCACCATATAACTCTTACTTACATAAATACTAATCTTACTCTTAGCTTATAAAAGTAACACACACACAACACACAAACCATCTTCTTTTCTCTCTTTTGCTAAACTCGAAAACTCGGTTTCTTAAAAAGTCTCTACGGCCGCGGTTGGGTTCAAATCTCCAACCACGGAACCATTCTTCATAGCCTCGAACCGTGGCTCCTTAGGCTGAAACTTGACCCCTGCATAAAGCTTCATGTAGTCATCAAAGACAAAACTCGGGTACTCGGATTCTTTTTCGACAAGTGATGTAGCCGGAGAGATCTCGGCATCGCTTCCCGGGTTGTAGAAAGATGCAATAGACATTCTATTTCCTTCTTGTTGAGTCACTACACGGTGCATCACACTCTTGTACTTGCCATTGGTTATAACCTAATCAATGATAATAAAAAAAGATACTTCATGTTAATTAAATCTTAAACTAATCGCCAATAAAATTTCATATAAGAATGCAAATGTCAAATTCGGTTTAATTTAGTCCGGTTTTAGTTAAAAAAATTTCATCAAACCGGAAATAAACGAAAACCCAATTTTAAATATACATGATTACAAATATACTAAATGTATCGAAAAACTAATTTTAGATTTGAAAAGTATATTGAGTTTTGAAAGTATTAATTTTGTCGAGCATTAATTTATAGATGTTCAACTATATATTGTAATTAACATGATATAAAGTTAAAATCTTTTTAATTTTTTTGCGGTTTAGTTATATCCGATATATAATAGTCTACACCGCTTTCTTGAACACTGGTTATATAACATTTACAAACCGTTTCTCTCAACTAAATCAAACCGAAACCAAACCAAAATTCAAATTCAATACCAAAATATCTCTAAACAATGTGGTGTGTACATAATTAACAACATACCTCAAGTTGGTCACCAAGATTAATGACAATGGAATGGTTAAGTGGAGGCACATCAATCCAATCACCATCTTTAAGAAGTTGTAGACCACTTACTTTATCATCTTGAAACAACAAAATTATGCCTCCTGCATCAGTATGTGCTCTAAGACCTTTTATCATTTCTGGTTTAGGACATGGTGGATAGTTACTCACTTTTGTCCCAAATGTTGGTCCTTTTGTTCCTTTAAACACTTTCTTTAAATAACCTTTCTCTAATCCTAAATTCTCACATAATATATCCAACAAATCTTCTGCAAGATTCTCTAATCTTTTTCCAAAATCTTGCATGGTTGTTCTGTTAAATCAAAAACAATTTTTTAGTATCAAAATAAAATATTTATTATTATTTAAATATATATCTTTAAACAATTTATAAAGGGTTAATAATACAAATATAAAGTGCTTTTTACTACCAAAAATGTTTCTCTTTAACCAATAAAAAAATATCTCAAAGTTTTGTGAAAAATGGAGGGAAAATACTTTTAATAAGGTAAACCAGTTAATAACCGAAATATGCGTTTACTAGTAATACAGTAAAGCCTCTATACAAATTTAAAACTTGATAAATCAAGGGGAATTACAAAACTACACCAAATAAATTGCATTTTACAAAATTACACCATTTCAAAGTCACTTTTCGAAACTACACTTAAATATTCAAAATTAAATCCAAATAAATCCTACATACACAAATACTATAACCTAGATACTAATTAGCGAAACCAAATATTTTTTAAAAAATTCGGTACTTTTTTAAAAGGTAAATCAACCATATAAAATATTGAAAAGGTGTAAATATGTAAATATATTGAATTAGGTGTAGTTTTGTGAAAGAATGGTTGAAATGGTGTAGTTTTGTGTCCTCATAAATCAATAAAATATCACAAACTATTAAAATGGAGGTTTTATTTTATAATTGTTTTATATAATGATGTTGGACCTATAAAAAATTAATTAAATGGATTTAACATATGATATAAAGTTATTTAAAAAGATTATGTACCGGTAATCATGAGACATATCAGGAATGTCATAGAGATTGGATTTAGGAAGATGTCTAAGATAGAAAGTACTTTCCCAATCAACATCTTCAACTTCTGTCTCAAGACTGTCTAAGCCTTTAGACTTAAGCATGTCATTGAACTTTTGCTCCATTGATTTCTTGTAATGTTCCTTAGTCATTTTTTCAACTTTGTCCATTAAATCATGTGGTAAACCATGGTTTACTAACTGAAAAATAGCAAATAAAATCCACATTATTAATTAACATTTATTATAATAATATTTAAATCTAATTTCAATTTTGTGATACTTTAGGCCAAAGAGAATTTTTCTTAGTATTTTAGAAAAAAAAATAAGTTTGTGATGGCTCATCTTCAAAAAACTTGTGATAGTATTTTAAACCAAAAAAACTTAAAAATATGGTAAACCGTGGTTTACTATCTAAAATCAGCAAACATAAAGATCAACACTATAAACATTAAGTATAATATTAGTTAAGCTAATTTCAATTTTGTGATATTTTAAGCCAAAAATATTTAGTGTATTTAAAGGGGGGAAAATTGTGATGGATAATCTTATAGAAAAACTTGTGATAATATTTTAAATCTAAAAATATAAACATGGTATTTTGGGGGATTTCACTAATAAGGTCATCATTATTACCATTAGTGTAAATATAAGAGAGATATAATAAAAATATGTATATTTAATTTTACACCTCAAAGAATCCCCAATTCTCACAAGCATCATTGATTAAAGCCATGGTTTGATCTTTCTCTTCACCATTAAGCTTAGATAAATCTACAACTGGAAAATTAATATTCTTCTCCATATTTCTTTCTCTCTCTTTTTGGTTTGAATTATTTTTGTTTAAAGTAGAGCAAGTTGTGTGTATTATTGATTGTTTTGATGTGAGAGTACTTTAGGGAATGAGAGAGGGTTGATATTTATAGGCTTAAAAGAAGTAAATAGATTGAGTTTCATTTTAAAACAAATTAAATTATGTGCCCATTTTTATATAACTAAAAAAAAAGGTTATAATATTTCTTTGCCAAAGCTAATGTCTACTAATAGTAACAATTGTGATCATAATCTTTCTTTCTTTGTCAATACTAATATTTACTAATAGTAACAAATGATAAAACACACATGTTTTCTACTTTAATTTGTGTTAGTCGTTAAAGATAAATTTATAAATGATTCATTTATAATTTAATTTGCGTTAGTTAAAGATAAACTTTATGGTATATATTCATATGGATAAAAATAAAATAAAGTAAACAAAACATAAATTTGTAGAATATGTATGTGAACACATATATTGTGGACCCCTACCATCTTCTCTCTTTATTAGATTGATTCATTTGGCATTTTCCTTTTGGGTCACCTTTTATGAATTTCAATTGGTGTATTTTCTCTTTTATTTCTCAATTATTTTTGTATTGAAAATAATTAGGAAAGATTGTAAATAAGAAAATTGAAGGAGTCTATTGCACAATTTGAGTCAATTGTTAGAAACATAGCCACATATTATGAATAGTTGTTGGAGAAAAGTATACTATTAGTATCACTTGTAGTCTTCTTCAAGATGTCTATGTTGAAAAGTTCATCTTCCTTATTGTTAGTCAAACAATTAAACATGTATATATATTATTTTATATATATTTCAAATTTATAATTTTTGCTATTTTATTAGATTTAAGTATGTTTAGGTATCTATTTCTTCTTGGTGTTTTTCTTTCATTTTAAATGCATATATATTGATAACTAGGTAGAGGCCCGTGCGTTGCACAGGTGCTTTTATAATTAGGTTTACATTCCCGAACCATCATGTTACGTAGTGAAGTGGTTTGACCCGATGATTGTGTGACTTAGAATGCAGCATATGCGGAAGTTTTTTAACGTGCCTCTGACCTTTACAATGGAGTTCTCTTAGGTTTTATCTCGTGTAATGATTCAACTTATATGTCATGAGGTGGAAGACACATCAAGACATAATAGAAGAAAAAAGACAGTGTTGTTTATGCATTCTTGTTTATCCATAGACTAAATTTCAACTTAAACCAAAAAAAAAACTTTCGGTTTCTCAATGTTTTTACCATATTTGCATTTTATCTATTGAGTTGACCTTAATGTTTTACGGTTCTTCTGAACTTTTCAAGTATTGTGGGCCATTTGAATTCAATTCGATGTGTGCATATTTTTTTTGTGAACTCCTTCCCGTTTGGAATTTGATAATATATTAATTTTAGATATAATTATTGGAAATTAAATTCGACGTATATTTTTCATAAAGTATTTGATTAAAGAGATGGAAACTGGTAGTTTCATTAAAGGAGATTATATTATGTTTTCATATATATATATATAGATTATTTCGTCGTAGGTTATCTTGCTTCCCATTTCTTCTGAAATTTTGTAACTATTGATGCGTTTTCTTCTTTATAAATGCGAGTTGATGCTGTTGATTCTAATTGGAGTCTGCCTCCGAGAATCACATTAATATTTTAATATTTATGCAATAAATTTTAGAAATTGTAAAACATACATAATAGTTCAAGATCATATATTACGGTTTACCGTCATAGAATCTTGGGTTTATGCTTGTAACCAAAATGAAGATTCTTTCTAATTTACAAAACAACCATTTTATTTTATTTTCTCTTATTAACAAAATATAATATTTTACTAATCTTGTGTTTCTTTTCTTTCTAATTGTTTTGTCTTATTAACAAAATATTTTATTTTATCAGCAATAGTATGGTGAGTACTTACAGTTTTATAAGAAGACGAACTACTATTGGATGCTTTGATGTTGGATCATTCAAGTGGAATCCTTCAATAAAACGCATTTTCCCAATGACATCTATAATTAGAACGTCGGATATTAGTTCTTAGTAAATGATTTGTATTATTATGGTTATGTTTTAAAAATACCTGGAAGTTCTTTGTTTGTGTTAGCTAAACTCCGTAGAAAATTGTAATTCCGTATCATGAATTTTTCCCTTGATATCTTTGGTCTGTTGTTGATCACGACAATCATTGTAGTTGTTTCTTTAAAGGTGATGAAGAAATGATGATTTGTTTGTTTGAAGTTGTATTTGCATATATTTCTCCCTCAATCATAATTTTTTCGAACTCAAGTGTGAGTGTAGCATGGATGAAACAACTGATTGCATCTCTCTGCCATAAGTTGTTTACAGTGTTAGTGATAGTAGACAAGTTTATATGTTTATTTTATAGAAATAGTAAATAGTTTTCATCTTTTCATCGAGTAACAAAAAGCGTATACCAATAAATTCATTATCTTGCCATATATTGTGAGTTTTCCAATAACGTAGCATACGCCTGACAATAGGTTGAGAAGAATAACCTTTTTCTAACTGATTAAAAGTTTTGTAACCGGTGAACGTGCCTTCATTAACAAAATCTGGGACATAAAATTTTCCATTTTTTTAAAATGGTCAACGCAAACATTGCTTTGTTATTACCGATTATTATACTAAAAGTTTTACCATTTATTTTAAGACTGTTTATTTGTCCTAGATTTCTTTCTTCCTTCCTATCTACAATCGATAAAAAATTGATAGTTAGCATTTTTTTTAAAAACAATAAGTTATAGGGAGAATTACAAAACTACATCATTTGAATTACATTTCACAAAACTACGCCATTTCCAAAATACTTCACAAAACTACACCTAAACACTCAAAATTAAATCCAAATAAATTCTACCCACACAATATTCCTACCCCCTTAATACTATACCCTAAACACTAATTAGCGAACCCAAATGAAAAAAAATTAATTTTGGTAATTTTTAAAAGAGTAAATCAAGGTTTTAAAATTTTGAAAGGAGGAGTTGAAAGGGTGTAGTTTTGTGAATTCCTCTAAGTTATAATATATTATCTTCACTTGTGGGTGAAAAAAAATAAATTACACTCACTTATGGAGAAGTTGTTTTCTGATGCATAGTTTGTGTGGATGTTTTCTAGATACCTCCCTGATTTTTCTCGGCTTAATATTCTTTTATATGTGTTTTTTTATTTATTTTAATTAATTTTTTCTTATACCGTTTTTTTCCGTTTGGGTTTGGTTATGTTAGAGCACCTCTCCAACGGTGTAGTTTAAAGATTTCTCAAGGGTTTTTAGTTTAGTTGGATGTAATATTTAAATTAAAAATAATGTGTCAATTTAAAAACTCATAGCGACGTATATTGCAGAAGGAGTTTTAGAAATATTAAGCAACCCATACGTGGATTATTTTTATTGGTTGAATTTTTTTTGTTTTTTTAAAAGTGATTTCATTTTTTTCTAGATTTCCTTTTGCTCAAGATATCTTTCGTTGATCATCGTGATTCTTTTTTTTTCTTGGGTTGATTCGCAACGGAGAGAATCGGAGTTGTTTTCTCGGCGTCGCTAAAGATCTTGACAATAACGACAGTTTCCTCGCCGAAACTCTCTCGAAGAGTTGGACTTTCGGAATCACATTGATTATAAATGGGTTTGGCTTATTGTAAGCGGGTGATCACCGATTCTGCCTCTATGGATTCAATTTTTGGGTTCACGGTTCTCTCATCTCTCTTTAGTTACTTGATAATTGTGTAGAATGAAAGGGATATTTGAATTAGTCACAAATATTATTGAGATTGAACCATTAATACTACACTTAGATCTGACATGTACTAAATTTATTTTGTTTGAGTTTGTGTCTTCTGTTTGTTACAGGGATTATTGAAATTTCACCATTGAAATATACATCTTTTTTAAAAACCCATATGGGTTCTACCATTGGACAAAAAATAAGAGTAAATGCATCACAAATTTCTTAAACACAAAATTAAAACAAAAAGAAAAAGATAAATAGTTAAGCAACTCAAATAAAACATGACCATTGGAGATGCTCTTACCGCATTAATTAAGTTACGAAATTACTCTTGAGTTAAACACAAGAAAAAACACACTTTTTTCTATTGTTGAATCTTATTGGCTGTTAAGATTATTGAAGGATTGCTCACAAGAGATGCTTGCGTGGTCTTTGTCTCTTCGATATCATAGCCTGCGTGTTAAGAGATGCTCACAAGATCATAAGCCATAACACAATAGGTTTCAAAGTGAGATATAATAGATGCAGGAAGATAATAACTTACAGTCAAACTTTTTCCAAGCTAAGACAAGCTTCTCTCTATCGAATACTACTCGAAATCCAGCCATGTAGTTTTTTGTTTCATCAAAGAGTAAACAACAATGTGGCAAGTCTTTTATCTAACAGATGTTCAATGATATATAAGAAGAGAAACTGATCTTACGTCCGATTATGTTGAGTTCAAAGCTTTTGACAATGGCCAGACAATATACAAGTTCACCCTGTGAAAATGCAAAGCTACTAAAACTATCAGCACACAGATAGAGAATCGGCTGAAGAAGAAGAGAGTAAAGAGAGAGAGAGAGAGAGAGAGAGAGAGAGAGAGAGAGAGAGAGAGAGTGTGACCTCGGTGGAGATGACTATTATTGGACCGTTGATGGTGAAATGACTGTTTCCTTTCATTGTTAGGCTTAAACTCGGTATCAAACTATCATTCGCCTCAGTGCTAATCTCACAGTTTACAGGAAAGAAAATCTACGATTTGAGTGGTGGAAACAAAAAAAACATTGACTGTCCATGGATACAAACTCATACCTCATATCATAACAATACTCAAAGGGAATCCTTGAATCCGGTGAATGCCGCTTATCTTGAGCCTGAGGATGAAACTGAAGAAGCAATGTAAACCATAGATGTACCGGCGTCGAAAAGAGCTGTGAACTCATCATCTATTAGATTTGTTCCCACACGCACTCGAGTGACCATGATGTTGTAGTTTGGGCTGCAGTGAGTTAATTAATAGGCACATCCATTGCACATCAGATTCTAACAAATGAACAGAATCTAGCACACAAGTGATTACCACTTACTGTGAAAGGTTCAGATTAAACGGTGTCTCTTCCTGATCAGAACTACCTTTGTCACCAAAACTAATCCTACCAACTCCATCGTGTCCAAAACACATGGAGAAAGAATCAACAACAAGTCCTTCCCTCGCCAAAACACTTGGAACCGATATCTTCTCCATGCCAAGACCAAACAAACCATTAGGTGCCGCAATGTCAAGAAAAAAACCACTTTGAACCTGTCCACATCTACACAAAAGTTCCACATCTCAGGAACTCACTACATTGAACTCTAAACAAAACAAGAACCAACATGAAGATGCTAAACAAACTCCTAACCCGAATGTAACATATGCCTCGACACGTTCTGGATTCTTATCTTCTGTAACATATGCCTCGAATGTAACAGTTTCTACGAAAGAAGCGATTAACAAAAACCAAGTTTTTGATTTTGAATTAGAAGCCTTACCGTACAAAAGTAAATTAAGCTACATATACTGTTAATCAAATTTTGAGCAGCTAAATCCTAAAAAATTCACCTAATTTCAACGAACCCAAAACTGTAAAACAAAAAAACCCATGAAAAATCAAGCTAATTAAGAGAAAACAGTTTCTACGAAAGGAGCGATTAACAAAAACCAAACAAAAACCAAGTTTGTGTTTTTGAATTAGTGGCCTTACCGTAGAAAATCGTTTGAAGATAAATCAGAGGAAGAAGACGAAGAAGAAGAAGAAATAAGCAGCGGAGCGTAAAGCGAGAGAGAGAGGGAAGGAGAAAGCTTCCAGATCCAACAGACGACGGAGTCGCAGAGGAGGAAGAAGCGTTGCCAAAAAGAGGAAGCAAAGAAGCTAGAGAAAAAGGAGAAGAAGGAGAAGAAGGAGAAGAAGGAGAAGAAGGAGAAGAAGGAGAAGAAGGAGAAGAAGGAGAAGGTGGCGTCGCAAAATAATTTAGGGTAAATTTTGTGGACACGTGTCGTTAACAGAGGTGGACACTTGTCAGCACATGATGCAAAGTTAAAAAAACTTTGTGTCATATTATATAAGATACAAATTTAGTCTAACGTATGATGCATATATGATATAACATATATTATAGACTAAATTCCAAGATAAGATATCACACATTCATAATTGGAAAAAGTTTTTACGAGATAATAATATTATTATATACCACAACCATAAGCAAATAAGCCATCGTAAGACCATCTTCATCAGAGAAACCCACAAAATTTCTTAACTATTCATTGGGACCCATGAACAGTTGGTATTAAAAAAAAGAAAAATAAAATAATTAAAAACGCATCAATCATAGATCATCACGTATACTAAAGTGCCACTAAATAGTTAAGATCCGGATCTTAAATAGGAAATATAAGATTCTGATCTTAACTATTTAATGGGTCCCACCTGCTAAGATCTCTTTAAGAAACACCAATGGATATGCTCTAAGTGTTTATAATATAAAATGTTATTAGATTTATATCACGTAATTATTTAATTACTAGTCTTCGTTGAATAGCAAAATGTCTCACTATCTTCTTCAAAACGTTGACCACAAGTTAGAACAAAGACTCTGGTCGTGGCTGCTAACTTTACTCAATTCATGTGCGTATTATTATTTTAAAATAATTGTATAAACCTTTTTTTTGTTAATAATAATTGTATAAACTTGGGAACATGTTTATATAAAATAGAAAAACTTTTTCATCATATTCATATTATCAAATCTTTACTCTCCAATAATATTACACAAATTACATTAACATAAGTATATGACTTCCTCTACTTAATTGGTCAAGATTCAAGAAAGTTATCTAAATATAATTTTTTTTTAATTCTTTTATCATATTAAATACTTTTTTAATATCCATAAATAATTTGATAGGCTATAGTCTTTTTGGTAAACGTTTAGATATTTCTTACGTACAACACATCACTTGAATAATCAAAGATTTTGGTCAATTGGTTATATATGACTTATATGAGTGTTTGAAAACGTAAAACAAATCAAATCATACAAATTAGATTAATTATATATCACAAGGCGACATATATAAATATATATAAATATATATATATATATATCAGGTTCATGAACTTCATGTATTTCGTGTTTAATTATATTCTTATACGCCACCGTTCAGCATATTATATCTTTATTAGTATTTTTGTTCAACATGTTTTTTTTCTTGATAACTTTGGGTAATCTTAAACCAATATAAGGGTTTAATTAGACTAATCCATGGAGTAACTCTTGTGTAGCCCACAAATTTTTATTTATCCATAATATAATTGAGGCGACAAAACTAAATAAAATTTGGTATATATATATATATATATATATATTGTCATCAATAATCATGTTATGTAAAATTTTACGTACTTTTATTAGTTAGGTAATTTAATAGAAATTATTGGGACTTCGGTAATGCACCTGACATAAATATTTTATACATAAATAGTATGGCCTTTTGGACTAAATTCTATTAATCTAATTACCATCACATTATATAATTTGGTCTCCTCTTTATGGCAAAATTTGTGTGGTCACATTTCTACTTAATAATCAAACTCCCTCTAATCATATTAATGAAACTTACATCAAAAACATTTAACAAATAATTTTCAAAATAATTATAAACAACAATAAATGAATAAATGATCATTAAGAAAAGTTAGAAGAAATGAGAAACAGAAAATCATTTATATTTATTGTAGAATTAGATTAATTAAAACTTTGTATTGATATTTGAAAAAATTTAATAAAAATGGATCAAACAAAAGTTTTTTTTTGTCAAAATGGATCAAACAAAATAAACTTATAAAATCTTACATTTTTGGAGAGAGAGTACTATTTTAGATCTACCAACTTTGTCCATGCATATCTGGCATACCTCTAGTTAGATCTTGGAAAATGCACAACTCATTTTTTTATCTATTTTTAAATTTTATTTTTACTCCAACATAAAATAGTCTCATGTATGGGATTTTTATGTTATATATATTAATCTTTGGCTTCAGAATAGTCGGAGATGCAAAATGCCATAAATGACATGTCACATTGTCACTACTATTATTATCACACACTAATATTTTGGAAAACAAAATTTGGTCCAAGAATATTTTGATTATCATGTTGTTCTAGCGTGTTAAGCCATCAACATATAAAGCATAAGTTCCAAAAACTAATGTTCAATAAATTAATACAACACTAATAAATCAATAAGTTTTCATGTATCAAAACTAGATTTTAATACAATTAATAATTTTATTAAATTAACAAAACTATTAGTTAATAAAGTATCATAGTCTCAAAATTATTAATTTATAGATATTTGATTGTATATGTCCACACCTTATCCAAAAAAAAATATAGATCTATATTTGGCATGTATAGTTTTATTATTCAAAAATAATAACATGTAAATTGTTTCCATATTTTCGGTAATGTAATTATATATATTGTCTAAAATTTGAGAACATATCAACGTGTAAACACAACTATAATTGAACCAACCCACTATACTTGGTCGTCTTAAAATAATGTATAATCACTAGCAAAGTGGAAATTAATTAATTAAATTAGTGGGATAATAGTGAAAAGATTACCATTTTAGGTAAAAGTGTGTCTCTTTAAATGTGTTTGGTCTATGAGAGGGGCCAAAATTTAAGGATTTGTGGCCAATTTGGTTAAAAACATAAATGAGAGATAAGTTCATGCACATGGACAACATTGTCTCAAATATTTAAATTGAAACTTGATGCACATGCCTTGTTCACATTAATACATACATATTATGATAACACTAAATATATATCTTACATGGGTCACATCCATGGCACGTTAGCTTTTATTAGTAGCCACAAATAATAGCACCCACTTTTTCACATATCTATAGAGAAAGTTTTAACATTTTTTCGGATAACCACAAAACCATTAACAAGAACACCAACAAAAAAACCACAAAACCCTTCTTATGCACATGTTGATCAATCATAAAATAAAACTGTTTTAAGATACATTTATAATGGAGAAGTATAATTACTTTTTTAGAAAAAATTGAGAACCATAAAGCATCTCCAATAGAGTCTCTTAGAGAGATTTGAACCGGTGGAGTTCACAAAATAGTTAAGAAATCGACTCTTAAATTCTTCATCTAAGACCATATTCAATGTAAAATTCTAAATGCACAATTTCCTATGTTATTTTTTTCTTTTTTTAATTTTTTCTGATTAAAGAAAAAAACATAAAAGTGAATCAATCGCGGGCCGTCCCGTGTCAGTGGAGTCCGCGAAGCTCCCAAGAACCGGATCTGAAACAAGAGATGTAAGAGGTAAATTCTTATTTTTTTGTGGGCCCAACTCGTAAGAGCCCACTTAAAACCCCCCAATAATTATGCTCTAAGATTCGATCTTAGAGGGATTTTACATTGTTCATGGACCCCACGTATCAGTGGGGTCCATAATTGGTGCGTTATTAAATTATTATTTTGTTTTTTTTAAATTACACTGTTTATGACTCTCGTTGAATAGTTAAGAAATTTTGCAAGTGTAAATACCTTAAAACATTTTTATATAGTAACCCACTAATAAGTAATAACACATAAGAGTATTCACCATAGCCTAGATTCCTACATATCTTCATGTGATTTGCATGTAACGTTAACATTTTTTATATTAATACTTGGTAGTATTTGGTAACATTAAAAGCACAATAAAACCAACCCATGCGCTTAAACATAATTTCATCGTTTGTAGGAACATTAAAACTTTGCAATCAATTTTTTTATGACAATTTGTAAGAAAAATTAGTGAACCAAATATTTTTACAAAGAGGTCTAATGCCACTTTACATAATCAAACTTGATAAATTAAACATATCATTACCGTCGATAAGATCAATCTTACTATCACAACATTCCATGATTTTTTTTGTTGACAAAAAAACATTAATTCCATGATTTTCCCCAATAAAAACTGAGAAACATTTGTTTTAAAAAAAAATCAGAAAATTGGGCCTAGTCCTACAATCATATGAGCCCTAAGTGTAACTAGAAACTGAACGGTCCAAATTATAAAAGCCTTAAAATAATGCCTTTGCTTTGGTATTAGTCTTTAGTTTTTTTTTATTATCACAAATGACTCACCGACCCATTAAGCATTCGATTTAGTATTCTATGGTGCTATTTGACTTTGTAGACTTTACCATTGTGATGAAATTACTTCCCCAATTTTTTTTTATCCCATTCCATTATTCATTCGACATAGCAAACCATGTACTTTAATCAAAAGAATTAAATAATTTTTGAACATTTCATTTTATCCAATTTTCTTTTAATTTCATGAAATTCTTATCATGTAATTATTGACCATGAATCAAAGTTGTGAAAACTTGTATGTTACGTTTTGCCGATATGAAACTATGTTCTTGTGTTGAATCTTTAGCTTTGATTGTTTGCGGAATTGGTTTGATAAAAGACACTTGAGATTTTGTTACCTCGAGTTCACCGTAATTGGCTACGTCTCGGTGGCTTTCGCACGGCGTTATCACTTAGACTTGGTCGGAAAAGCCCCGGCCGTGGCAAGTACAAGAACCTAACTCCTGTTCTTGTTAATCGCGAGTACTTCACAATACAAGGCAATGAGATTAAGAGAACGACTAGCTACTCCAAGCAACCACCGCCTTCTCCGATGAATTACCCAGGCAAAGACCTCTTCTTTACCGGTAATTCTTTCTCTATATCCTCGCCGTGTAAGTCCTCTGTATTTGCTCTGTTTTTCTCTGCTGCAAAACTAATCACCTTTTATATGTTGCAGGTAAACAAAACGGCGTCGCTTTGCTTGATATGGAGCGGGCCTTCTGCTTGGGCTTCGTCTTCAAAACAATTAGGCCAGGCCCAAATAGAAGCCCAACCTATATAAGTGTAGAGTAAAGACACTAGGTCAACAATCTCCACCTTGTCTTCACTCTATACCTAATTTTCGCCTCCAACCTGAAAACCCCTAAAATGGCGATTTTCTTCGTCTTCATCTTTTCCGACCAACTTCTTGTCTCTTTGTGCTTCTTCTCCGATCTAAAGCGCCTCTCGCTGATATCGGAGCTTCTTCTCTTCTTCCTTTCCTTCTATATCCTTTTCCTTCGCCTAAAACTTCACAGCTTCCCTTTACCAAACTCTTCGGCTCAAAAGCTTGAAGCTTTTCCGAGTCACCATGACTCATAGATCTCAGATCTGCAAACCCCAGACACGGATCTAGCTCCTCGAACAGACGACGCTTCAGCTCCATCCTAGATCTGGTAAGACCTCGAACCCTAGCCTCTGCTTCTTCTGAAAAAACTTAACCGATAGCTAACTTTTTGTGTTTTCCGTTTGCATGTGTGAGATCTGGAAACGGTGAACCTGATAGAAGACCTTGAAGAAACCGGTGAACCTCCTCCACCTTCAGCTGGTAAGTCCAACTCCACCTTGCTGAATATAACCCTTTATTCTCTTAACACCAAACATACTAAGTAAAAGTACTAACCCATGTTTGTGTTTTCCCTTTGTGTCTGCGAGGTGATGAATAAAGAAGAACACCCCACAGACGTTGCATGCAGCTTCAGTTCAGGATCTTGAGGGCATCTAGATGCCTCTCAAGCACGGTACCAGGTACGCTCTTAGTGAAAATATCCGCAGGATTCTTGCTTGTGTGTATCTTAGCAATAGTGACCATACCATCATCCACTTGATCCCTGATAAAGTAGAACTTAGTAGCCACATGTTTTGTCCTTTCATGATGTCCTCCATGCTTAGATAGATCAATAGCACTTTGAGCATCACAATGAACCTTTACTGCACCTTGTTTGAACCCTAGATCCTCACAAATACCCTTAAGCCACATAGCTTCTTTTACTGCTTCTGTTAGTGCCATGTATTCCGATTCCGTAGTAGATAAAGCCACAACGTGTTGTAAACCTGACCTCCAACTTACTGTATTACCACCAACTTGAAACACGTAACCTGTGATTGATCTTCTTCTGTCCAAATCTGTGCCATAATCTGCATCACTGTACCCTTCAATAGTAAAATCTGAACTTGAACCTTTAGTAAAAGTTAAAATACAATTTGTTGAACCCTTGATGTATCTTAAAATCCACTTAACAGCCTTCCAATGCTCTCTGCTTGGCTTCCCCATAAACCTGCTAACCACCCCCACTGAGTGTGCAAGGTCTGGTCTGGAACCAACCATTGCATACATAAGACTGCCCACTGCACTGGCATATGGTATATTCACCATATGTCTAGCCTCCCCTTTTAACTCCTCCTGAGTTAAACTCTTTAACTTGAACTGGTGACCAAGTGGTGTAACCACTGGTTTGCTGTCTAACATGTTGAAAGTCTTTAGAACCTTTTTCAAATACTTCTCCTGTGACAGCTTCAAAGTACCCTTTACCTTGTCCCTTGTGATGTCCATTCCTAAGATTCTAGCTGCTGGCCCTAGATCTTTCATCTCAAACTCATTGCTTAAGCTCTGTTTGAGAGTAGTTACCTTCTTAGGATCTTTAGATGCAATTAGCATATCATCCACATAGAGTAGTAGGTAGATCATGTTCTGAACTTCAGTTCCTTTGATGTAGACACATGCATCACTTCTGCTTTGCTTGAACCCTTGCTCCTTCATGAAACTGTCAAACCTTTTGTTCCACTGTCTTGGAGACTGTTTCAGTCCATACAGTGACTTTAGAAGTAGGCAGACATCACCTTCTCTTCCTTTCTGTTTGAACCCCTCTGGCTGTTCCATGTAGATTTCTTCCTCTAGAGTTCCATGCAGAAATGCTGTCTTAACATCCAGCTGATCTAGTTCTAAGTCAAAATTCACTACAAGTGATAGCATTAATCTGATAGAGACATGCTTCACTACTGGTGCAAATACTTCTGTGTAGTCTATTCCCTCCACCTGAGAATATCCCTTTGCCACCAATCTGGCTTTGTACCTAGAACTTTCCACATTTGGAATCCCAGGTTTTCTCTTGAAAATCCATCTGCACCCAATGACCCTTTTATTCTTAGGTCTCTTAGCAATATCCCATGTGTGATTCTTACTTAGAGAACTCATTTCCTCTTTGCAAGCTTCTGTCCATTCTTCTCTGTCTATACTCATCATAGCCTGAGCATAGGTTTTTGGTTCTTCAACTTCTATGTCTTTGGCAGCAGACAAAGCATAGGCTGATACATCAAAATCATCATATTTTGATGGCATCTTCTGTTCCCTTCTCACTCTGTCTCTGGCTAGAACATAGTTGTCCAAGTCTTCCAAAATTTCCTCTTCCATTTCTGTTTCAGTCTCCTCAGTGTCAGCTTGAATCTCTTGAGTCTGATCTGATTCTGATTCTGGAAATTCATTTTCTGAAACCTGAGCTGTTTCTGATACTGATGAAGCTCCACCTTCATTTAGTGAACCTGAGTCACTTGAATCAGATACAGCTCCACCTTGACTTGAACTCTGAGAACTTTCTGATGGACCTCTGATCAATTATGTGCTGAAAGTGACCTTCTTACTCTTCTTAGCTTCTGGTTCCTTAGCTGAATCCTTTTTTGAAACTGAACCCTTTTCTGAAACTGAACCCTTTTCTGAAACTAAACCCTTTTCTGTTCCTTTACCTTGTGTGTCCTTGAAGACCTCTTCTTCATGAAACACCACATTTCTGCTTATCACACACTTAAGCTCTTCTGGTAGCCAAACCTTGAACCCTTTTGTTCCCTGTGGATACCCTATGAAGTAACCTTTTACTGCTCTTGGGTTTATCTTGGATTGAGTGATATGAACATAAGCTGAACAACCAAATCTCCTTAGGTGTGCTATACTAGGTTTACTTCCTGACCATAACTCTTCCGGCGGTTTAAACTCAATAGTCGAACTAGGTGATCTATTTATCAAATAGACAGCAGTAGAAGCTGCTTCAGCCCAAAACTGCTCTTCCATTCCACTTTCAGCTAGCATACACCTTACCTTCTCCATGATTGTTCTATTCATTCTCTCTGAAACCCCATTCTGTTGAGGTGTGTAGACACATGTTCTGTGTCTTGCAATTCCAGAATCTTTGCACAACTGATCAAATCTGTTGTTGCAGAATTCAACACCATTATCTGTTCTTAATGTCTTGATTCTCTTGCCTGTCTGATTCTCAACCAAACTCTTCCATTCTGAAAAGTTCTGAAATGCTTCATCTTTAGTTTTCTGGAAATAAATCCAAACCTTTCTTGAGTAGTCATCTATAAAGGTGATGAAGTATTGATTTCCAGCTAGACTTGGTGTTATGCTTGGTGCTCCCCATAGATCTGAATGAATGTACTCTAGTACCTCCTTAGATGTGTGTTTTGCTTTCTGAAAACTCTGCTTCTTAGATTTTCCCAGCACACATTCTTCACAGAATTCTAAGCTTGTTACATCCATCTTTGAAATGTACTGATTCTGAATCAGCCTTTCCATGTTCTTCTTTCCCATATGGCCAAGCCTTGAATGCCACTTTCTTGCTGAGTCAACTGCAGACCTCACTGTGTTGACTTCTCCTTTTGGCACTGTTCCTTCCAAGTAATATAAACCATCATCATACTTTCCTGACAGAACTTTCTTCCCATCTTTCTTGAGCAGAAAGTTGACTATAAAGTCTTCACCTTCATATCTACACCCTGCCTTTTCTAAACAGCCGTAGGAAATTAAGTTTCTGCCCATCTTTGGCATGTACCTAACTCCTGTGAGGATCACACTTAGGCCTTCATCAGTGATAATTCTGACTTTGCCTATACCTTTGATTTCACTGAAAGTGTTGTTCCCCATTAGCACCTTACCACCTTTGAACTCCTCTAGATCAAATAGTAAGTCCTTGTCATGTGTAATATGGTAGCTGCTCCCTGAATCCAATACCCAATCATCCTCTGATTTTTGAATCCCAGCTGAGAGTGTCATAGGTTCTGATCCTTCACAAGTGTCCTCAGGTAGTTCTAACACTAAGGACTTAGGAACCTTCATTGCCATGTTAACACTGCCTTGAATTTTCCTTGCCATATTCACACTGCCTTGAGTCTTCCTTTCTGGACAGTCTCTCTTCCAATGCCCCTCTTTACCGCAGACAAAGCACCCTTTGTCTTTCTTTCCTGATCTGGGCCTGGATTTGCTCCTTGAATGTCCTCTGTTCTTACTGAAACCATGCTGGAATTCTCTCTTTTCTGATCTGCCTCTGTTGTTAGAAACAAACAAACCTTCTGCTTGACCCCTGCTTGATTTACTGCTTTCTGTTATCTCTCTTTCCTTGGACTTGGCTGAACCTATCACCTCCTTGATGTTCAGTGTTTCCCTTCCATACTTGAGAGTTTCTTTAAGCTGATCAAACTTGCTAGGTAATGAACTTAGCAATAGAATAGCCTGCACTTCCTCTGAGATTATTACTCCTATGTTGCTTAAGTCTGATACTAGTTTCAGAAACTCATCAACATTGTGATCAATGTTCTTGGACTCTTGCATCTTGAAGTTGTAGAATCTCAGTTGTAAGTAGATTCTGTTAGGCAAGGTGCTTTCCAAGTATAAACTGTCCAGCATCTTCCACATAGATGCTGCAGTTTCACAGCCTATGATCTTCCTCAGTACATGATCACCAACATTTGGAATTATAATGTTCTTTGCCTTCTCAGATTTCTCAACCTTCTCTGGATCTTTAACCTTTGCTGTGATTGTTGTAGAGTCTGTATCTTGTTGAGTTGTTTCTGTGGCAGATTCTTGTGGATCTTGTGTTGCTGTTTCAGGTTCCTTAAGAAGCTCTTCATCGGAGAGAATGTCCTTAAGACCCAGCATGCTAAAGTGAGCCATCATCCTCACTTTCCACAGAGAGAAGTCCCCTGTGCCATCAAATCTGTCTACCTTGACCTTAACCCTCATCTCCTTGTCTTTACCCATGGATCTTGCTTGCTTCAGACGCTGCCTTGAAGATCAAGATTCAAGCAAAACACACAGTACTTGCAGATAAGTTTCGAACCCTATCTGTTTACCTTCTTGCTCTTACTTAACCTTCCCTGATTGCTTCTTTGCCTCTGATCCTGAGCTGCTCTGATACCACTTGTTACGTTTTGCCGATATGAAACTATGTTCTTGTGTTGAATCTTTAGCTTTGATTGTTTGCGGAATTGGTTTGATAAAAGACACTTGAGATTTTGTTACCCTGAGTTCACCGTAATTGGCTACGTCTCAGGGGCTGGCTTTCGCCGGCGTTATCACTAGACTTGGCCGGAAAAGCCCCGGCCGTGGCAAGTACAAGAACCTAACTCCTGTTCTTGTTAATCGCAGGTACTTCACAATACAAGGCAATGAGATTAAGAGAACGACTAGCTACTCCAAGCAACCACCGCCTTCTCCGATGAATTACCCAGGCAAAGACCTCTTCTTTACCGGTAATTCTTTCTCTATATCCTCGCCGTGTAAGTCCTCTGTATTTGCTCTGTTTTTCTCTGCTGCAAAACTAATCACCTTTTATATGTTGCAGGTAAACAAAACGGCGTCGCTTTGCTTGATATGGAGCGGGCCTTCTGCTTGGGCTTCGTCTTCAAAACAATTAGGCCAGGCCCAAATAGAAGCCCAACCTATATAAGTGTAGAGTAAAGACACTAGGTCAACATTGTAAAATAGATAAATTAGGTTATGTTATTTATAAAAGTTCATGACAAAAAGTGGGTTACAAAACGAAATCTTTTAAATTGCGTTTACAAAACTATACCTAAAAACTAAAAATTAAATCCAAATTATAAACTCTACCTATAGTTTTATCAATAATTAAAAACATTACCTACCAAACTCTATCCGTGTTAACACTAAACCCATATAACATAATTAAGGTTTATGTCACCAATCAGTTTAAAAAAATTGGAATATAATTAAGTATGCTTTAGAAAAAAAAATATATAACAAATCTTTAAACAGTGACAGAGGGTGACGTAAAGCAAAGGAGAGACATTGTAGTTTGTCTCCCTCTTCTATGACGTCGTCTCACAACCTCTACTTTTCTCCTTTATTCTCTATAAATATAAATATATAAATATATATATGTATATATATATATATATATATATTTACATATTTATAATATATATGGATGTGTAAATATTACACTGAAGTATGTATAGTTTGAATGGACCCTCCAATAGTAAAACCCTAACCCTAAATATATATATGCCACAAACTTTAACAAAACAAAAAAAAAGTTCATAGAGGTTGAAGTTTTTTTTTTTGTTAAAACTTTTGATAGAGGTTGAAATTTATAATATAATTGTGTGATATGATCATTAAATGCTTTAAGGACATTTAAAACTAATGAATTGGTTCATGCAATTAAAAATTAATCTTTCATATCTTGCAAGAAACATTAGTTTACTTTTCTTAGAAAATGAAAGAGGAGTTTTTACCCTTTTTAGTAGATACCTAAAAGAAAAAGAAAACCAAAACACTTCTCGGCAAAAAGAAAATCACTAGTGTCCATATTTATAAAGGAAATAAGGTGAAATTAAATGTCATAATTAAGCTAAAATATACCAATGTTGATTTTTTGTGGGTACGGTGATATCCTTCACGGGGAACCCTATGACCCTACTATGATTTGAAGGTTACCATAATGAATATATAAAAATATATGATCTATAAATACATATAATATATGTATATATATACTTTATATTATCATCATCATGATGATATTGTCAAAGATGGTATCATCCGTCCACGAAATTAGTATACAATCAAAAGTATCAAATGATCATAGCCAAATATTCATATGCTCACACCACATAAATTTAGGCATGAAAAGATAATAAATTATTACAAAGCATGAAAGCATATAGATTATATATATTTTTTTTTAATTTTTTTTTTGTCAAGATAGATTATATATTTTATTTAATCATTTTTGTTATCTAAACACCAAGCATCCCATTATAACATAACTTAGCTGTCTTCAACAAACAAAAAAAGAAAAGTATTATTCCTTTTTATAGTTTGAGAAAAATTTACAAAACTACACCCTTTCAACTCATCCTTCATAAAACTAAATCTAATTTAATTTTTCACAAAACTACACCCTTTCAAAATTTTAAAAGCTTGATTTACCCTTTTAAAAATTACCAAAATTAAATTTTTTTCATTTGGATTCGCTAATTAGTGTTTAGAGTATAGTATTAAGGGATATGATTGTAAGTGTGGTTTTAAATTAACTATTGGAATGATTAAAATAAGGAACCAACTTCCTAGCAAATGCAGATTATATGCTCTCACCTGGACTAAGGGTTCGATTGGTGACTGCGGTTTTGCGGTACGAGACTAACGGACTAACGAATTGACAGGTGCGATGCAGTTCAAGTGCGGTGCGGAAACAGGTGCGGTGCTGTTCACTAGGCGGTGCGAAATAATGTTGATTGGTGCAAAATATAATAAGCGGTGCGGAACAGAAATTGTAATATCTTGTATAATAAATAGGAAGTAATTTGACTTATGTGTCAAGACGAGAGTGAATTTAGGTAGCCTATATATCAATTCGAGAAAATTTAGAAATTTTAAAAGATTTAATATTTTTAACTGGTTTTTTCCAATATATATAAAAAATAAAACGAGATACTTTATGAGAAAATAATTTGGGATTTTTTTTAGTTTGATTTTCTTTCTTTATTTTTTTATATATAATAACATAAATTTATAACGAGCATGATCAATTATGCACACGATCCTGAATCTCATGGATTTTTCAGTATATTATAAGTTAATATTTAATCATATTTATATGAACTAAAGAATCATAATGGAAACCAAAAATTTGCTAATTATATACAGAAATTTATAACTATATACTTTTAATAGTTAAGAGTTGGACCATCTTTAAATGGTCAATTTGTTATTAAAAATTAAATAAAAACCATGTTTGTAAATAAAAGAAATGGAAAACCACACCAAATTTGCTGTGGATATGGGAATGTTTGTCCTTTAATGGACTAATTAGTGTGATTGGGAAACAAAAGACGTTTTTACATGTCCTGCTAACAAATCCAAACTTGCAAGTAACTGTTTCAAATTCTTTTGGTTTTACAACTTTTAAATGATTGCCTACAATTTAACTTCCTATGTATTAGTTACCTGACTTACCTCCTTATTTGACTATTAAAACATAGGGAGAATTACAAAACTACACATTTTAAATTACATTTCACAAAACTACACATTTTAAATTACATTTCACAAAACTACACCTTTTAAAAATTTCTTCGCAAAACTACACATAAACACCAAAAATTAAATTCAAATTAAGTTTACTCATACAACCCTACCTCTTAATCACTATACCCTAAACACTAATTAGCGAACCCATATGAAAAAAATTAATTTTGGTTAAGTTTTAAAGGGTAAATCAACATTTTCAAATTTTAAAAGAGTGTAATTATATGAAAAAATTAAATTATGTAGAATTTTGTAAATGAAGGAATAAAAGGGTGTATTTTTGTGAATTCTTCTAAAACATATCCATCAAGTTTTCATTTTCATCTCTATTTTCATAAATTTTCTAATCGAACTCTATTTTTGTCTCTACAATTGAGATTTCTATTTTTTCTATTTTCATGATTTCTATTTTTTCTACTTTGTGAGTTAAATTCTTGGAGTTGAAAATAAAGTTTTCGATTAGAAAAAAATGAAAAATAAAATGAAGTTGCCCAAACAATAAAAAATAAATAGAGTTTTCGGTTAGAGATGGTCTTATATATCAAAATTCACATGAAATATCTAGGTGAACTTGATATTAATCAAATCTATAAGAATGTTATCGATTAATATCATTAATATCATTAATATAAGAATGTTATTGATTAATATTTTAATGAAATATCTTTAATTTGGTTTCGATAAATTATATACTTTTTTTTGCTATTAATCAATAACATTTTTATAGATTTGATTACTTGTATTAAGTTACTGATTTTTATGAAAGTTATTTGTAACTTATTTCTATGTAAATTTGTGTAAACACGAAAAAGATGTATTTACATTACAAATTGTTTGTCATGTACTCACGTAAATAACAGTTTTAAAATTCCATGAAAAAACAAATAATAATAACAGTTATAATATTTTAGAGAATGTATAGACTGAAAGAAATAAAAATAAAAAAGAGTTGGGAGAATTACAAAACTACACCATTTGAATTACATTTCACAAAACTACACCATTTTAAAAATATTTCACAAAACTATACTTAAACACTCAAAATTAAACCCAAATAAACCATACCCACATAATCCTATCCGCTTAATATTATACCTTAAACACTAATTAGCGAATCCAAATCAAAAGATTTTAATTTGGTAATTTTTAAAAGGGTAAATCAAATTTTTAAAATTTTGAATGGTTGTAATTTTGTGAAAAAATTAAAGTAAATATAGTTTTGTGAAGGAGGAGCTGAAAGGGTGTAGTTTTGTGAATTCATCATAAGAGTTTGGGTGTATAAATATGATTTGATAGGTTCCTTGTAGTAATATCTCTCTATCAAATAGTTTTCTCAGCCATCTTTTCTTTGCCAGAAATGGCAGTGGCAGAAAATAGCAAAGAAGAAAATTGAGGAGAGAGTTTGTTTTCTTTCATGGGGAAAGTAAAATTGTGCCCTTGAAACTTTACCTCTTTTGTATTTTTATCACTTTTGTGTGTATTGCTTTTAATAATTTTTAAATAGAATCCTTATGAACATAGAAGCCATAAAATTATGGGGATATTTCTATTTTAAAAATTATTACCACCAATAATATTTCGTAAAATGTGTCACATCTACAAAAAAAAAATTGTGGGGTATCCAATTTTTTTTTTTTGTCAAAAAGTGGGTTATCCAAATTATATAACGAAAACTCCACACAAAATACAACATTTGGCATAATTGGTTATGCTAGTTTAGTATAACTTATACACAAGTTTTAATCTAGAGGAATTCATAAAACTACACTCTTTCAACCCTCTCTTCACAAAACTACACATAATTTAATATTTTCACATATTTACACTCTTTCAAAAATTTTAAAGCTTGATTTACCCTTTAAAAAATTACTAAAATTAAAATATTTTCATTTGGGTTCGCTAATTAGTGTTTATGGTATAGTATTAAGGGGGTAAGATTGTGTGGATAGGGTTTATTTGAATTTAATTTTTAGTGTTTAAGTGTAGTTTTGTGAAATATTTTGAAAATGATGTAGTTTTGTGAAATGTAATTCAAATGGTGTAGTTTGTGATTCTCCTTTAATCTATCATTAATGTAGATTAATAACGTAGGGATCCAATTTCTGTCCATGACTAGTGTTTCCTCTTTTCAAAATAAATAAAATAAATTTCTTCAATTATATATCTTATAAGAAATTTTTGTATAATAATAGCAAACACAAATTTTCTTACTATCTTTCATGTCTCTCTTCTGCTACTTCACTCTCCCCCCCCATAACTATCACTATTTAGATTTTTTTCAATATTAAAAAAGAAGTTGATTGTTGAAGCATAAATCCCGGGAGACCACTTTTTCATTTTCAAATAATTAAATTATTGACTAAAACATATTTATTCATATACACTCACACATATTTTACTCTTTTAGGGTTTCCCAATAAATTCATAGTACTTTATTGTGTTTCATAATATTCATCATACAATGCTCTTCTCTTTTTCTTATTATTACTAGGATGGAACCCGATTCGTTTCATAATAATTTCAAAAAATATTTACAGTGAATTTTTTATTGTAATATGTATTATTATTGTTATTCGAATATACACTGTTTATATTTTACCTAATCAATGAAAATTAATTTGTTTGCGTATACATTTTGTCTACATCGTTTACTTTAATATCAAATTGTGGGATATTAATATGCTAAGAAATCTAATTTTTCAAACATTTTCTTAAAAAATATTGAAGATTGTCGTGCATCCTTTTAAATTGTTGACTTTTTAATTGATTTTTATTTAGAGATTTTAACCTATTTTTTACATAACCTAGTAATATGTTTACTACGGTTTTATTTAGAGATTTTACCTTATTTTTTAAATTGTATCATATTTTTGTATTTTTTTCTATGTAACATTATTAAAATATTTATTTATGTTATTGTTTATTCTGTATAAGAATTCTTTTTCGCGGTGGATATTTTTAATCTTCTCACGTAAAATTGGTATCAACTTTATGTTTTAAAAGATTATTGTGAATAATTTATGTATTATTTCTATTTATAAATATAGAATATTTAAATTGATATACATATTATTTTAGGGAGAATTACATTGAATATCTTTTTTTGAATTTTATTAATATTAAAGAAAGAATTACTACATCATTTGAATTATATTTCACAAAACTACACAATTTCAAAATTATTTTACAAAACTACACCTTAACACTCAATATTAAATCCAAACAAACCCTACCCACACAATTCTATCCTCTTAATACTATACCCTAAACACTATTAGCAAATCCAAATGAATTTTTTTAATTTTGGTAATTTTTTAAAAGGTAAATCAAACTTGTAAAATTTTGAAAATGTGTAAATATGAGAAAAAATTGAAATAAGTAGAGTTTTGCAAATGAACGGTTGAAAGACAGAAATAGTGTAGTTTTGTGAATTCCTCAATATTAAATTAGTTGTGTTGTCTTTATTATTTGTGTTTTTTAATTAAGTTTATTAGTATTAATGATTTTATTATATTTTTATTTCAATTATGTTGTGTTAAATATTTTTAATGATGATGTGTCACTTATATGGAGAAAGTTTTTCTTCTTTTATAGTATAAATTTCTTTTTAAATTTGTTATTTTATTTCTTTCTTTGTAGCAATATATCAAACCCAAAGTGAATAATAATAATAATAATACTTTTGTTGTAATAAACTGGATTAATGAAAGAGAAATTCACAAAACTAGACCCTTTCAATTCTCCCTTAACAAACTACACCTAATTCAATATTTTAATAAGTTTACACCCTTTCAAAATTTTAAAAGCTTGATTTAACCTTTTAAAAATTACCAAAATTAAAATATTTTCATTTGGGTTCGCTAATTAGTGTTTAGGGTATAATATTAAGGGGGTAGGATTGTTTGGGTAGGGTTTATTTGGATTTAATTTTGAATGTTTAGGTGTAGTTTTGTGAAGTATTTTGAAAATGATGTAGTTTTGTGAAATGTAATTCAAATGGTGTAGTTTTATAATTCTCCCTTAATGAAATTATATTTATTCATTAACTTAAGGATATTATATAAGAAAATACAATATATCATAAACACTAATAGAAATAAGTAGATAGCTGAATTTTTTTTTGGGATTTAGGGCAAACGGTTCGTCCAATTCATTTAAGCTGAACCATTCGAACAACTTTATCAAAAACAAAAAAAAAAATACTATTGAGAGAAAGAGAAGATGGAGAGTGGTTCCAACATCACTTGTCCAAAAGCTTTTGGCGATGATAATAGTCATGATCCAATGTGTCCTATGATGATGATGATGCCCATCATGTCATCACATCAACAACAACATCATCATGATGGTTATGCATATAAATCACACCATCACCAACAAAGTAGTATTATTAAGACCAAAGTGGCTTCTTCTTCTTCTCTCATGGAGATGCATCACCAAAACGACATCGTTTCAAGTGGAATAAACAATCTTTCTTGTTCTTCTGTCAAGGCTAAGATCATGGCTCATCCTCACTATCAACGCCTCTTGGTCGCTTATGTTAATTGTCAAAAGGTAATTAGTACTTTTATATAAACCCTAAAAACATTATATTATCCTTTGAAATCTATATTCTTAATTGCTTTATAATACTTATAACTTTTTTGATTTTTCTAAGAAAGAAGAGGAAGATTCTAAAAACCCTAATTAACCAAACTTTACCTTTTCTTTCTCTTTTACATAATCTTTAATTTTTATTTTGTTAAAACATAACCTTTAATTACTTTGATGTTTCAGTTTCAGTTTGATTTTGATATCTTATTAGTTACTTGATTCATCAACTTAAAACACACATAAATAAGAAGAAAACACTATTTTCTATGAGAAAGTTTCAAGAAATTCAGAACTAGAAAAAATACAGAAAATTGTAATAATAAAACTATATAGTATATTGGCTTAAAAATGATGACATATATATATTCCATTTGTATATGAAAATTTCACAAGAAAATAGCAATCCTTATATATATTTTCTAATAATATTATTTTAAATTCTAAAACATTCATAATATTATATTCTTATTTATTACAAGGTGGGAGCACCACCGGAGGTTGCGGCGAGGCTAGAGGAGGCATACATGGCGTCTGCGGCGGCGATGGGAGCCACCACAGGGAGGTTAGGAGAAGATCAAGGGTTAGATCAGTTCATGGAAGCTTATTGTGAAATGCTTATAAAATATGAGAAAGAACTCTCTAAACCATTCAAAGAAGCTATGCTCTTCTTACAACGTCTTGATTCTCAATTCAAAACACTCTCTCTCTCCTCTCCTTCCTCTTTCTCCGGTTTACTCTCTCTCTCTCTCTCTAGATCTTTGTTATTTTTTTAGAAAAATAATAACATTTTTATTAAGGAGCCTATTTTTGTAACAATAATATTATTTTGGTCTAAATTATTATAAACTTAACTACGTTAAATAAAATTTTTGTATTGTTCAAAAACTAACTTTACTTTCTTCCAAGGACTAACTCTATTTTCTCCTTACAAGAACTTACAACAAAAATTTTAATATTGTGATAATGTTTTAAATTTTAAACATATTTTTGTATGGTAGATGAGAAGATTTTAATATTGTGATAATATTGTGAGAAAATTTTAAATTTATTAATTATGACGTCAAATTAAACGTAAGATGAGAAGATAGTTATTTTTTTCTTTGTTGGTTTTAAGAAAGATTCTGATTTTTTTTTCTTGGGTTAATAATTTTTTGATGTTTGTTACTAGCTAGGGTTAGTGTCAGATTTTTATAGATAGGTTTACTAGGTTTACGTGTATAATCTTATCTATATACAAACATATGTTTGTGTACTTACATATATATATATATATATAGTTGTTTACTACAACAACAATCACTGTTCATGTCTCTTTTGTTTGGTTATATATATATATTAAATTTATTGCATCAAAAAGAATATTTGGATCTAGAGTTTGTTCGTCCTTGGATATATTGCTTAATTTAGACATACACATGTTTTTGTACATATAATCTCATATACATATATTTATACAATGTCATATCACTCTTTTCTTGACTTCACGAGTGTAGTTCATGTTTTGGTTGGACACGATCAATTTGTGTATCTATAATTAATAGTTACGATAAATTGATAATATTCTAGTAAAATAATAGTAATTTATAAAGATTTTATTGTACCTACTTAACTTGATTCTTTGAATAATTTTGGTTCACTAGCTAATTCATTTTCATTTTTAGTTTCTATATTAGATCTTTGTTAATTAAAATAATTTAAATTTAGTGACACATATTGAGTTTTTTGGTCATAACTTTTTATTCTTTTGACATGATTTCTCAAAATAGGTTATGGAGAGACAACTATTGATAGGAACAATAATGGTTCATATGAGGAAGAAGTTGATATAAACAACGAATTTGTCGATCCACAAGCCGAGGGCCGCGAGCTTAGAGGACAGCTTTTACGCAAGTATAGTGGTTACTTGGGTAGTCTCAAGCAAGAGTTTATGAAGAAGAGAAAGAAAGGAAAGCTACCTAAAGAAGCTAGACAACAATTGCTTGATTGGTGGAGTCGACATCACAAATGGCCTTACCCTTCGGTAACTTCTTCCTCTTATATACTAAAGCCTAATAAACTTTATCGTTCTTTTAAAATGCATTTCATAATTTGCATTTTACATGATTTCAACACCTAATCAAGATTAATGGATGGAGATTTTGGTCTTTTAGCTCATGTTTACATTGATTCATGCATTAACTAACGGAAATCTCGGTGTATGTATGTTGTTTTCGGTCTTTTAGCTCATATGGTAGCCTTGACTCTTGCTTGCATACTATTATTAGAGTCCAAATACCGTATCAATTTAGTCAACACAAGTACCAATTTCATCTTATGGCTTTAGATAAACATATTTCAAGTCATAACATTCGAAAGTAGTGTGCAAGAAATGCGATTTCGCGATGGCCCCAATGAAGTACTAGATTATGTCTTATTACACTTATGATTGATCCACGACATAGTATATGTCCGAGTTAGCTACTTTAGTAATCCATAGACTAATTATCAGAATATATAGAGTCGGTTTAATATTGGTTATTGATTCGGTTTAGTTTATGGTTTAGGTTGTTGTATTTAAAGAGTTCATCTCTTTCACTTTACCTTTAATGAAGCTTTTACACTTTTATCTCTAAACTTGAAATGGTATCAGAGCATTTTTTAAGCTTCGTTCACAAAAATTCTTCCGCAAAATTTTCTGTTTCCGATCTTTGATTCACCGGAGTTTTCTCTCCGATTCACCGGAATTTCACCGGAAATTTCACCGTCATCACATTCATCGGTTTGTTTTTCAGATTCATCGTCGTCTTCATCGATTTTCTCACTTATTCTTCATCGATCTGTTTCATTCGATCGATTATCTCCTTCTCCCTTGGTTTCTCTTCGTTTTGTTCCGTTCATATCTTTGATCGGCGTTGTTTTTCTCGATCTATCGTTTTCTCTTCGTTTAAGCTCAAAATCAAGCTCAGATCTGCTTTTTATGGCATCGTTTTCATCGATTTCAAGTTCTGGAACTTTCTGCGATTGATTGCACTTTGTTTTTGAACCGTCTTTTTCGCGAATTCATCGCGACTTCGTCTCTTTCGTCAGATCTGTTTTCTATTCTTCGATCTAAGTTGTTTCAGGTTCGATTCGTTACATTCGATCGATTCCTTGTTTGATTTCTCACCGTTTCATCGGTTTATTATCTCGAATCGGTCGCGTATTCACCGATTTCGTCTTCATCTTCTTCGTTTTATCCGATCTATCAGATCGCGTTTTCATTCCGATCGCGTTATCATTCCGATCGCGTTTTGTTCCTATCGATTCATCCGATAGTGTTTTGTCTCTTTGATTCATCTTTATCAAGCTTCGATTTCTCTGTTTCGAGCTTCGTCCTATGGATTCTTCTTCACATATGCTTATTTCACCTTGTGTTTTGGCTACATTACTCGAATATGCTTCCCTTATTGGAGAAGCTACTTGTTTATTCTTTGGATGTCTTTCAAGACCACCGGAGATTCCTATGAACCTTAACTCATGGAACATCTTCTTTGACATGGTATGTATGTGGCTTATGTTTTCACTCTCAAGAGGTTTCAGTTCAATAATGGTAGATGATGATGATACTTGGCTGCTATGGTTGAATCTAGAGTGTGGATTCTATATTGATGGTGTTGTTGAGTTTTGGCACAATTTGGCAAGTAGATATGTTCTGTGCAAGGGGGAGTTTTGGTTAGTTGTGCACAATGATGTCTATGATGTTAGTCAACCATGCTTAGAGCTTTGTGGAGTTACACACTTGGAATCTCTAACTTGTAAAGTTTCTGCAATGATTCATGCAATGATTCATGCAATGGTTCAACACTTAAGCTCCTCATTTTTCTTAATCTCTCTTGATAAGCAACAAGTGACTACAAGAGATAGTTCAAAGCTGATGTATAGCAAGATCATTGATGATTTAAAGACTGAAACTATTTGTTTTGTGATGGAATTGTTCATTGTTGTTGAAAAGATAATGGTGTTGGATGATAGAAGATGGTTAGATTTATGGATCTGTGAACAAGTTTTCACACTTCCTACCTCTGTTTTGAAGTTGTGTGTGAGTGACTACAACAAGGATGGTCTGGTGTATAAGAGCTTATGGCTTAGAATTCAAGAGGTTGATATCTTGATGTTGTTGGATCTTCTTTTTTCTGCCAAGTTCAAGAAGTCTTTTGGTATTGTGGATCATATGCTGATGTGGTTTGTAAAGTTCATGCTAATGGTGAAAAAGGAGACGTCCGCTTTCACATGTTGGCTGATTTTTGTTGGAGGTTGTACTTCCCAAAGCTGTGTTCCATGGCAGAGAGAGATATGGTTAAGAAGGGCCAATCAAATGATTGATGGAGTTACTCCATGTGAGTTGTTGGTTCTGCATAGTGATGCAGAAGTTAAAGATAGCTTGAAAAGGATGAGATTCTTCTTTGATTTTCAAGTTTGTCTTCTTCAAGTTAAGAGCCAAGACTATGGTTATATTAGGTTTACGACTGTGGCTCGTATTGGGTTGTTTGCTCCAATACTTGAAGTACTTTATTGTTCTTTACCAAGACCGCCAGAAGATTACAAGATCTATCCCTCTCCTATTCACATGAAGATTCACACATATGGATTATGAAAGTGCAAGCTGAAAGTCCCTTTCATCTTGAGGGGGAGTATCAGAATATATAGAGTCGGTTTAATATTGGTTATTGATTCGGTTTAGTTTATGGTTTAGGTTGTTGTATTTAAAGAGTTCATCTCTTTCACTTTACCTTTAATGAAGCTTTTACACTTTTATCTCTAAACTTGAAACTAATATTTTCGATAAATTAATACGTCGATAAATCAATAATCTTTATGGTCATAAAATAGTTTTTACGACATAATTAGTACTTCAATCACATTAATAATTTGATGTAATTAGCGAATTTATAACATATTTTAAATAATTATGAGAATCTCAAGAAGTAAATTTGTTGAAATGGCAGGAGCAACAAAAGCTAGCCATGGCCGAATCGACGGGTCTAGACCAGAAACAAATAAACAATTGGTTCATAAACCAAAGGAAAAGGCATTGGAAACCATCAGAAGATATGCAATTTGTAGTAATGGATGCAACACATCCTCACAATTACTTCATGGAAAATCATCCTTTCCCTTTTGATCACATTACTTCCACTATGCTTTGATCAAAATCCTTTTTTAAAACTCTTTATTTTATTATTATAATTTATAATCATTAATTAAAACAGCTTTATGTTATATGTAAACCTATGGTTTTCTATGTTCCTATTGGTGAAAAAGGGTGTAATGTGTTACACCAATTATATGTGGTTTGTGTTGTATTAACTTTTGGTACTATGAGTGTTATATGAAAAACTCAATTTATTAAGATGAAAATCATGTTGATGAAGTTATAGGATATTTGTAAAAAAAATTTGGAATTTAATTTAATATTTGGATTTTGGATAACAGCTTTGAGTCAATCCGGTTTGGAACATATATGTTAAGGTAATGAACTTTTAATTAATTTGAATAAACTATTTGATATATTGTTTTCAATTAAAAATCATTAAATGAATAAATCAAGACATGCCATGTCACATATATGAATCAATGACAGACTTTTTTTTTTATTACAACAATCAATGACAGACTTTCTCTAGCTAATTTATATTTAAGTAGAAAATAACAACATTAAAGGAAAATTCTAAACTTTAGAAATTTATTTATTTTCTAATTATGCTTCCTTTTCTGTTTTCCTGGTCAGAATTAAATAAAAATTCCTTATAAGCAAGAGTCATACCTTAGCAAATAAGAAATTAATTAATAATAAGACAAATTAATTTATAACGCATATATAAAAAAAATTATTCACGTTGGTAATGTGCATTTTCCAAAAGCATGACTCTCATTACCTTCAACAATATATAAACACATCTTATAAGAAAATGGAGAATCCTAATAATCAAGATTTAATGGAGACCAATACAATAAAATTAAGAGGCTTTTGTTACATATGGCTAATATTATGTGTATTTGTAATGATTGTATGTGTGATATTATGTAGAGCAGAAGAAAAATATAATAATGAAGAAGATCATATTCCAATGATTTATTCTGTTTTGGTTGATGGTGTACCATTGGCCTTTTCTGATGCTGCTAAAATCAACAGGTTCACAAAATGAATATATATATATATATAATTTATTTTTAATTTTGGAAATTTAAAGAATTTTTTATTATGTGAATTTAAACCTACTTGGAAAGTCAAATATTAGTGTGGTGTTTTTTTCATGTTCATTAACTATATATTTATCTTGGCTAAATTGTATTTTTTTTTTAAAATTAATAGAATGTATACGTATTTGAAGCAATTTTAATATATTTAATTGTAATTTGTTATGTTTTTGCCGTATATGTATATACTAAAACAAAGAACTAAAATTAATTTTCGGTTGTTTTTTTGTTAAAATTGACTTGTTTTGTTTATACCATAATCGACTAATTTTTTTATAAGATTAGTGGATCCTTCATAATCAATCTTTTATGTAATAAGAAATTTTGGCAAAGATCGTTTGTGAAATTTTTTTAGAGAATTTTCACTAGTTAGCACTTGTTAATGTAATTAACATTTGACAATTATTTGTGTATAATTGTTTATGATGTCCTATAAATTAAAGTATTTATTGAGATTTACTATAATTTGATGTGTTAAAAAATTTAGCAAAGCAATGGCATATGAAGCAAAGAAGATAGAAAAGATGCATGAAGAGATACTTGAAAGCACACTTGAAAATGGAACTTACACAAAGCTTTATAGTTTCAAACATATTATCAATGCTTTTGCAGTCCATACCACTCTTTCTCAGGTCATCATCTCCTCTTAATAACCAAAATTAAATATCGGTTTACTATTTCCGGTTTGGTTTAGTTTTGTTCGGTTTACTGAAATTTGGTAGTCAAATATTAAATTTTGAACCTACTATAAAACTTCAGAAAATACAAATTATGTAACTTGAAATATTAGGATAATTTAGTCCGGAAAAACATAAATCTTTGTTTTGGTTAAAAGATATTAAATACAGAATAGAGCAATAATTTGGTTGGATTTAATAACGTTTTTTTAACATTTAATCATCTATGAATATGATACATCACATTTCTACAAAATATAATTATTAATGAATATAGTAATTCCGGTGGTTCAATGTATCCACATCATCATATCTAGAGAATTTCAACCAAATTTTTTTTTATATTTTTGTATTCGAAATTTTACCATATATTATGGTTTGTTAAAAATGTAATTAAAACAAAATATCACTATACTAAAACCAGCATTTTACAATTTGGTTTTCGTTTTTTCCAATTAGAGTTTCCCCTACTATTCTTTTATTCACATGACATATAAAGTCAAGCCTATAATTTTTCTTTAATTTTGGTATACTATTCTCAATTTGGTTTGGTCCAACACTTGGTTAATTTCGGTTTAGTTAACCGGAAATTAACAATAATTTTGTAGGCCAAGAAACTAAAGAAAACAAAAGGAGTAAAAGCAATAGAAGAAGACAAAGGAGTGAAACTTATGACAACATACACTCCTAACTTCTTGGAACTTCCTCAACATGTATGGCCAAAAGTCTCCGGCGACGGCAGCGGCCAAAAACACGCGGGAGAAGATATCGTTATAGGTTTTGTCGACACCGGAATCAACCCTACTCATCCTAGCTTTTCCGCGTCATTAGATCTTACTAACCCTTTCTCTTCGAATCTTTCGCGGCTGAATTTCTCTGGTGATTGTGAGACCGGTCCTCTCTTTCCCATCGGATCTTGTAACGGGAAGATTGTTTCCGCGAGGTTCTTTTCCGCTGGAGCTCGAGCTTCTTTCGCTCTTAACGGCTCATTGGATATACTTTCTCCATTTGATGCTTCCGGTCACGGAAGGTATGTACATATCTATGTTATAAACTTCCAACTCATAACTAATTAGCAATTAATGAATAAATTTATTCATATTTATGTATTAGTTAAGGTTTATCTTAACTTTGGAAATGAGATATTTCTCACATTATATTTGTTTTTGGTTATTTCTAATTACTCTTTATATATTTGTTCAATAACATACAATATGCGAATTTGAGTTTAGGTTGTAACGTAGTATCAACATTAACATAAAACCATTAGGTTATATATGTCTGCTTAAATATGATTTTTATTTTCATGGTTAATATAACTTAAGTTTTGTTCAACTACGTAATTACATTTTCTGTTTTTTTTTGGGTAAATTACAATACAATTTTAACATGAAACACATAGAATTACTCTTTAACAAAAAAAACAACACATTGTAAATAGAAAATGATTTTGTTAAAATATAAATATATCGTTTAGTTACAAGAATGTACGTCTTTTGTTTTGTTGTTAGACTATATATATATAATACATTTTCGAAATTTTGTTTACAAATTTGTGTGTGTTTTGATTTCAGCCATGTGGCGTCCATCGCAGCCGGAAACGCAGGAGTGCCGGTAATCGTCGACGGCTTCTTCTACGGTCAAGCAAGCGGTATGGCTCCACGTGCACGGTTCGTCGCATTCATATTTAATTATCTTAAAGATTTAATTAAGACTAATGATACTCTCTAAATTTTTATTGTAATCTAATTACTTACAAATTGTCTTATTGGTTAATGTGGCAGAATAGCCGTTTACAAAGCGATTTATCCATCTATAGGAACTCTTGTCGACGTTATTGCAGCCATCGACCAAGTAAATAAACAACAATGATAATTAAATAAAATAAACTCTATAGAAAATTACATAATTCATACCTAAATTACTTTTTTTTAAACGCCACTAAAAATTTATTTTGGCTAAAAAATACTACAAAACTAAATTAGTTTTAAGATTTCAAAATAAACTCTAAATACTCAAACGTAAAATGTTTTTTCCAAAAACATATATTGAAACAAAAATATTAAATTCAAAATTGGATTTTTATTTGTGTATGTGGTATTATGGACAAACAAATATATTTTAATACTCTATATGTCTCATAATGTAAAATATTTTAGGGATTTTGTTTTGTTCCATATTACAAGATATTTTAAAGTTCCTAGGTAAATATTAAAACGAATTAATATTTTATTACAAATGATATTTAGTTATCTATTTAGCGATTGATTGAACTATTTAAAACTAAACATTTCTTAAATTTTGGGTAAAACATCCTATATTATGGCAGGGAGAAAGTAGTTTTTTGAAAGAAAAACACCATGATCATTTTTATACTTAATTTTTTTTGTTAATATTTTAACAATTTATTGTTACCCATTTTTACTTTTAATTTGATCCAAAAGGCAATAATGGACGGTGTAGATGTATTGACATTATCGGTAGGACCGGACGAACCACCGGTTGATAAACCAACGGTTCTCGGGATATTCGACATGGCGATGCTAATGGCTAGAAAAGCAGGAGTATTTGTGGTCCAAGCCGCAGGTAACCATGGTCCATCACCATCTTCTGTCTTGTCTTATAGTCCATGGGTGGTCGGTGTAGCTTCTGGTAGTACGGACCGGTCTTATCCTACTATTCTTATTCTTGATGGTGGCATTACCGTTCATGGTGTTGGACTATCAGGTAATAAACTAATAAACTTATAAGTTTTATAACCAAATTACTCAAAAAATTTACTACGAAAAATATTACTAGTTTTGCTTATGAAAATGTTAAGAGTCATATACTAAATATCGAAGGTAAAATGGTTGCAACTATCTACACTACATATATCAAAAATTGTAGAGTTATATATATACATTATATACAGGTCCCCATATATATATTTATATGTTTTGACTAAATTTTAATTTTACGATAATGATGATGTTATTTCCAATATTTGATCGTAAATGAACAAAATTGCAAGTTAGATATTATATTTTTTTTAGATTTTAGTTTTGTGTCTAAATAATAGATTATTTACCTTTTGAATGTATTATAATTAACAAATTGTATATTCCAATGAAAATGTTGAGTTTCTATTGGTATCTAGAATTTTGTATTCACAAAAAACAATTAATGTAAATTTCTTAATATGTGTAGAATGTTTAGAAAATCCATTAAAAACGGGGAGTAACAGTTAAAAACCACATATAAGTGTTCACATTCACATTTATAATTTCTAGATTCATAGTATGTGTTTGGTCTATGTTTACAATATACATGAAAGTACAATAAATAAATTTTATTGTTGAATTACATTTTCTTCATTTTGAAATTTAAGGTCCAACTTTTGGAGCTCCTTTCCTTGATTACAAGCTAGTCTTAGCCAGAGATGCAATTAAAAGAAACGGCTCGGTTCAACAAACCGTAACCGGAGACATTGAAGAATGCCAGCGGCCGGATAATTTTGATCCGGCCGTGGTGCTTGGTAGTATTGTTATTTGTACATTCTCTGATGGTTTCTACAATCAAACCTCGACGGTCCGAGCCATCACTAAAACCGCAACAACTCTTGGTTTCTTCGGTTTTATACTTATAGCTAATCCAAAATTTGGAGATTATGTCGCGGAACCGGTTATATTTTCGACTCCTGGTATTCTAATCCCTAAAGTATTAGATTCCCAGGTAATTTAATCAATATATATCCATTATAAAGTCCAATAAATTATAGTGATCCTAGCAAATACATAACATATATATTTGATTTTTATGTTACATAGTAGACAATATCAAAATAACATAAATATAACAATCGGTATAAACATAATTACAACTTGAGTGTAGTAAACTACATTATATTAATTAATGAACTAACCGTTTTATTTGGATTTAAAATTATACTTCAACGAATATTTATCTCATGAATATATTTTATATAAAGATTATTTTGAGGTACTATGAGGAGAAAACATATAGAGACAAAGGAAGTTTGGTGACACAATTTGGAGCACGTGCGCGAATAGGCGAAGGCCGAAACTCGGTCTTTGCCGGAGTAGCTCCAGTGGTGAGTAGATTCTCATCAAGAGGACCGGCTTTTATCGACGCAAATCGAAATCTCTTAGATGTGTTAAAACCAGATATTCTTGGACCTGGTCACCAAATTTGGGGAGCTTGGAGTCTTCCTAGTGCCTTTGATCCAATTTTCACAGGTTTTTTATTTTTATTTTATGCCCCACATGTTTTGTATTTTTTTGCAATTTACCCCCTCAAGTTTAAAATTGTTTTTGGGAGTAGGAAAGAGTTTTGCGATATTGTCGGGAACTAGCATGGCGGCTCCTCATATAGCAGGGATCGGGGCGCTTATAAAACAACTTAATCCTACTTGGTCTTCGTCTATGATTGCGTCGGCCATCTCTACTACTGCCACTGGATATGATCATTCCGGTGAAATTATATCGGTAGAGTCTTATGAAATCGACGAATTGTATCCTTCTAACCATTTTGACATTGGCGCCGGCCATGTGAACCCGGCTAGAGCCATAGATCCAGGGCTGGTTTTGCCCACAGGTAAAAAAAAAAAAAAGACTTTTACTTATAATAGGAGAAAAATGATGAATACTAAAGTTAGTGCTTTTAATTTAAATGAAAACAAACTTATGGGTATACTTCCATAATTAACAATATTTTGGGGATTTGAAACAGATTTTGAAGACTACATAAGTTTCTTATGTTCACTACCAAACATTGACCCGGTCACTATCCGAGCCGCGACCGGAGTCTGGTGCACCACGCGGCTTAGCCACCCTGCGAACCTTAACCAACCGTCGGTGACTATATCTACACTCAAAGAACCACTTGTGTTGAAAAGAAGTTTTCAAAATGTCTTTAACAAAACCGAGACATATCTCGGTTCGGTTTTGCCTCCCAATGGTACGACCGTACGGTTAAACCCGTATTGGTTTACTGTACGGCCACAAAACATCCAAGATCTAGACATTGAGTTTAATGTCACACAAGTCTTGAACCATTTCACATTTGGTGAGATTGTTCTTACCGGAAGCTTAAACCATATTGTTCGAATACCGTTATCGGTTAAGACAGTACCGATTTGAAAAACATAGCTATGCGTTTATTTTATTTTGTTGGTTTTGATAAAAAAAAATTGTGTTTTAGTTCGGATTTTATTTAGTTGGTGTTCTTTTACAACTAAATGGTTATGAGACAATTCATGAAAATCAATTATGTGTGCTATTTGAAAAATTTCTCTAGGTCATGAAGTTTAAAAGTTGTTAAATAAATTTAATTTTCATGTTAACTTAAGTAAATCTAATATTTCACAAAATAAAATTAAGGCGTAAGAATTATAACAACAAACAACTTATATCCATATTATAACATTAGAATTTTACAAATGCATAGCCAAATAAAAGTGCAAGTTTATTGTATTAGAATATACAAACTCTCATTAATCTAATAGAATATCACATAATTATATTATAAACAAAAACAAGATGTTTCTGCATAGATATATTTCAAAGTATATATATATATATATACTTAACTAGACAAACCGGTCATGACAAACTAGTCATGACCATTGATATGGTGGTCCATGTGGATGCGGTGCACGAGGTCTAGGCGGTGGTGGGTGAGGTCCCGGAGGTGGTGGGTGAGGTCCCGGAGGAGGCCGAGGAGGAGGAGGCTGCGGCTCCGGATGTGGTGGTCTTGGTGGTGGTGGCGGGTAGTAGATAGGAGGAGGAGGACGATGAGGAGGAGGCATGTTTTTGGTTTGTTATTGCAACATTTTGTGTTTTGTATATTTGGTTTATATAAACATCAAGATTGCAAATTATTGTTACCTACAAGTCTTTTGAAGTGTAAAAGAATCTTAAGTAGTATGATGTTTGGTAGAATTTGAATGGTAGTTAGTAACTATACCCACCTAATCAACATTTTTAGCTTATTTTATTGTTATTGATTTCTCATAACATGTATAGAGAGAGATGTTTAGTTTTTGTAATATTTTCTTGAATATTATTTAGTTGTATTTTTTTTTGGTTAAGCAGTTAAGCACTTAAGCTAGTCTTTTTCTATAATGAATATTTGTAGGAGAAATTGACAAAAGATCATTTTACACACTATTTTTTTTTTAAAATACATCTTTCTCAAAAAAAAAACATTTATAAGGAGTTAAATGATAAAATTACCTCTGCAAATTTTTAAAAAATTACCTCTTGCTTTTAGTGTTTAGGATTTAGTGTTGAATGAAGTAGAGCTTATTGTTTAATGTATAGAGTTTATTTGTGTTTAATATGTAGTGTTTAAAATAGATTTTAAATAAGGTGTTGATTGGTTCTCCCGCAACCACCCGCAAACGCAGCTTTTGCGGGCGATTGCGATTTATCGCGTTTGCAAAAATCACTCAAATCGCTTTATACGAGTTTTTCATCGTTTTGCACCACTCGAAATCGCCATATTTCAAAAGCTCCTTTCCGCTAGCGTTTGCGATTGCGGGCGATTGCGATTGGTTTAAATAATTTATTTTTTCAATAATATTAAAAAAAAATTTAGAAAAAGAATTATTTTATCCATAATAATATTACAAATAATAATACTAAAAATGTATCTATAAATAAAAAAGTTTTGAATAATTATTTAGGTCTTTTCTTTAGTTTTCATTGTTATTATTTTTAATTTATTATAAGATATCATAATATATTACTTTTTATATATTTTCGAAAAAATATATTCTATATCATAGTTGTGACGATATAAAATATAGTTGTGATGTTTGTAATTTTCAAATAATTTTGATAATTTTTAACAGCTACTACAAGCGTTTGTCAACCAATCAAAAATATCCCGCAAACACAAAATCTTTTAACCGTTATACCAGTCGTACAAACCGCCTAATACCATAATTAACCGCCATCGCCAGCTTCAGCAATCTCCCTCAACCGCAACAGCAACCGCTGCGTTTAAACCAGTCGAGCCCTAAGTGTATTTTTACGAAGTATAATCCTAAACATATATTTTTTAATTGTTTCTTAATAGTATTAGAGCTATAATATTTGATAAATTTAATGATGCATTAATTTATCGAAATACTCTTTTTCAAAAGTATTTAACTTTTTTTTTTTTTAATAATTCATTAGCATGCGAATTTATTAAAAAGCAACTCGAATGTGTATAGCCCTACAAAGATATTCCTTTTCTCCAACATTAACGGAGGGTAGTTTCGTCCAATAGAACAATTCACGATTTTTTTTTTTAAAAACAGATCTGATCTGAGAAAAGATAAACAGAGACGGAGAAGAAGAAAATATCTATCGGCGACGAAGAAGAATCTCCGGCGCCACCGTATTGGCTTCAAAACGCCATGTTCACCGACGAAGACAATCACGACGGTTCTTCTCGTCACTCTAATCCTTCTGTACGACTTTCTCTCTCCTACTTTTAATCGATTCGAACGAACATTTTAGGAGAAATCTGACGAATTCGTTGATTATTATGCTGTTTTTGTAGATATCTATGGTGAATAGGTTCGTAGTGATTGTGTTCTCGTTGCTAGTTTTAGCTTGTACGGCTTTATCTGCCAGATCTGATGCGGAGACTCGAGAGAGGTTTTACGGCAATCTTATGAACTCTACGGCGCCTGGAAACGGTGAAGGAAGTATCGCTAAAATGTTCGATAGAGTTCTCGAGAAAGAGTTCTCCGAAAATGATCAGCCTGAAGGTTAATTTTAGTCTATGGATCATATTAAGAGCTATAAAAAGCTTGTTCATAGTATTAGCTTTTGTGTTGTTTTGTACATTGAGAAAGTTTGGGAGAAGATAAAAGTTTATTGTTGATGATGTTGTGGTGTGAAGCTTCTGTCTTCGATTTTTGAATAATGTTAAGTTTAGATTATATTATGAAGGTTAATTTAGTCTCTAGATCTTATAAGAGCTAATCAAGCTTGTCATAGTACTACTAGCTTTGTGTTGTTTTGTATATTGAGAAAGTTTGGGAGAAGATAAAAGTTTGTGTTGGTGGTGTTGTGGTGAAGCTTATATCTTCGATTTTTCACTTAATGTTAAGTTTTGTATTATTATGTTTAGGATCTGATGGAGGAGCAAGCTTTAACATCAGTGTTGCTGATCAACAAGTAGGTTTCAGACATTTTGTTTTTGATGTTATTTTTTTGGATTTGTGTTTAGATTCTTACTTTGTGATGTTTACTACTTTGTGTGTTTTTGACAGGCTGAAATAGAGACTGTGGCGAAAGTTACACATGAGAAGGGAAAAAGAAATGATACACAAGAGAATAAGTATGTGGAAACTTGTTTTAATTGTTTAATGATGGTTTATAACATGTTTTCTTCTGATTTTGTTTTGTGTTTTCTTAGCGGTACGAGACCGTTCCAACTCCAAGATGTATTTTCCCTGGAAAATGAAGATTCTGATGATATGACTCTTATCGATAAGAAGGTATTTGAATACTAAGCAAGATACTTGTCACCATTTTTTTTAGTTGAAGCTAATGTTCTTATCCTGGTATTTGCAGAACAATGTTTTTGTCATGTCGAACAAAAAATCAAAGTATCCGATACTTCAAGTAGATCTAAGGTTGTTCTCTCTATGTTTTCCTCTGCACTGGAGCATTTTTTACGTGCACTGTTTCATTTTTTTGATGTGAAGTTACTTGCCATTTCCCGCAGATTGATATCAGATTTGGTGGTTATTATTGTTTTTGCGGCAATCGGTGGCATTGTCTTCTCGTGTCTAGGACAACCGGTATGCATCCCTATAAATTAGTATGAAAGACATCTGATCTTGGGTTTTTAGTATCCCAGGCTCCACATTGTGGTCAAAACTATTCTGATATTATGTTTCACTATCACTACATGTCTTAGGTCATTGTTGGATATCTATTGGCGGGGTCAATCATTGGACCAGGAGGACTGAAATTCATCAGTGAAATGGTTCAGGTATTTTATGACAGTTATATTGTTAACTTGTATTGATCATGGTCTTCTTTTTTCCTTACTTTATGCACAACAATGATGTTAAGTAGTTTAGGATATATATATCTTCCTTCTTGGCTGAGCATGTTATAGAACATTCATACATTGTTTGGGGATGGAGATCATCTGCATTAATTTGAAGTGAAAATGTGGTACCATCTCCATCAAAATCATATCCAATGTTATCATAAGTGTTTTTAGAACTTCATAAAATAATGCTTGCTGGCATTGTGGTAAACCTTATACACCTAAACACTAAATAATATTTTTAAACACTAAACCCTATAATCTTGTTAATTGTGTTCAAACCATTAGAAGGGTTATAAATAAGAGCTTGTGGGATCCAACATTCATACATTGTGTTCTTTTTCTGATGCTATGGCAGGTTGAAACTGTAGCCCAGTTCGGTGTTGTTTTCCTCCTTTTTGCTTTGGGCTTGGAATTCTCAATGACTAAGGTAGGCATCCGTTGGCTCTTGGCTGCAACTGAAATAACTTCTCATGTGGAGTTTTTACGATCTCACTTGGACCATGTGTTGTTATTGTGTCAATGTTTCAGCTGAAAGTTGTTGGGCCTGTAGCTGTCCTCGGAGGACTTCTTCAAATTGTCTTACTTATGTTTTTGTGTGGTGTAACTGCTTTGGTATGGGAAAAACTGTTATGTATGTTATGGTGCATACATTTAAAATGGAAATGACTTTAAAAGTTGATTTGTTGATATTTGCAGTTGTGTGGAGCAAGGTTGTCAGAGGGTATCTTTGTCGGTGCTTTTCTTTCTATGTCATCAACTGCAGTGGTAATTTTCTCGTCTTTTGTCTTCTCGATTTTTACACAAGATACTCTTTTCGTGTTTTATTTCTAAGTTTCTTTATCCAAATATGTCTATTTGATCAGGTGGTAAAGTTTTTGGTGGAACGGAACAGCACAAGTTCTCTTCATGGTCAAGTTACGATAGGAATACTTATCTTTCAGGTTTCACTCATGACATCCTATATTTACGAATTGAATATTTCATTGTGCAAATTTTTTGTTGACTTCAGCTATTTTCTTTCTTATTCTTGGAATTTCAGGACTGTGTTGTTGGTTTACTATTCGCGTTGCTTCCAGTTTTGGGTGGTAACAGTGGTTTACTACAAGGAATTATATCAATGGGAAAACTGTAAGTAGTATCGTAGGAAGAAGTTTGTCCAGGAGATCCTTATATATCCTCATTACATTATCTGACATAAAATGTTTTGTTTTGTCTACTTTAGGCTCCTGATATTGTCCATATATCTCACTGTTGCCTCTCTTCTAACATGGTCTTTTGTTCCTCGGTTTCTGAAGTTAATGATTCAATTATCATCTCAAGTAAGCTACTTTGACTATTTTCTTTTGTATCTCTTCGACTGGTATCCGAATTTTAGTGCCAATGTGTCTTATTATGTATCGCAGACAAATGAACTCTACCAATTAGCTGCTGTGGCTTTCTGCTTACTATCTGCATGGGTAAGTCTAGTATATCATTCTTTATTTCTTTTATGCATATTTCTGCTTGATTAGCTTTCTTGTATCTTTTGGTAAATTTAAAACCCCGAGTAAAATATCGACTATGCTTGCAACTTAATGAGGGATTGCAGAAGAAAGTAATAACGATTATAATAGACAATATGTAGTTTGTCATTATTGACTTAAAGTGTTGGTTCCTTGCAAAACTTCTTCAGTGCAGTGACAAGCTTGGTCTTAGTCTTGAATTAGGATCATTCGTGGCTGGTGTTATGCTATCTACAACCGAGTTTGCTCAACATACACTAGAGCAGGTACTTACTCTACAGTCAGGTTAATTAAAAAATTAAGTATCAATGTCTCAGGGTCATTAAGGGTTTAATAACTCAACTTGCTTGTACATATAGGTGGAACCAATTCGTAATTTATTTGCTGCGCTCTTCTTATCTAGTATCGGGATGCTAATCAACGTGCACTTTCTATGGAACCACGTCGATATCCTTTTAGCATCTGTGATTCTAGTCATAGTAATTAAGACAGCACTCGCAGCCGTAGTAGTTAAGGCCTTTAGGTACAACATGAGGATATCTTTCCATGTGAGTATTCGGCTTTGCTTGCTTTTACGAATCTTCTGTCTAATCGAAAAGTAAACCCATCGTTCACTACTCACGTAGGTTTGTTTGGTCGTAAATGTAAACAGGTAGGTGTATTGCTTGCTCAGATAGGAGAGTTCGCCTTTGTTCTTCTAAGCCGAGCATCTAACTTACACGTTATCGAGGTTACACACCTTATTTTGCTCTTCTAATAGAACACTCTTTTACTATAAGTTTTTTTTTTGGGCAATACCACTTTTTGAGTTTTTATGACAAGCTTTTCGAGCCAAAAATAGCACTAGAACTGTTTTTTACTCCAAATAGCTGAAAACCCGTAGAATTAAACCCTAAACCCTTGCAACTATACTTGTGATGGGATTTTTTGCCTAAAACCTCTTTTTAGTGGTATATGAAGTAATGTCTTCTATTTTTTATTACTTAACTTTGTGATTTTTTGGTTATAATTGAAATGAAAAAATTGTAGGGGAAAATGTATCTCCTCCTTTTGGGCACAACAGCTTTGAGTCTGGTAAGTTATATACATCACAAAACAGACCAAAACAAGCCTTTTTGTATTCATTACATACATATAGTTTAGTTACACACTTTAAACACTCTTTAAAATGAAATTGTTGTTTGTCTAATTTTAAGGTGACGACGCCATTGTTATTCAAGTTAATACCGAGTGCAATGAACCTCGGTGTCATTCTTCGATGGTTCCCTTCCGAGAATACTTCTTCCCCTAACGAGGTCCTTTCTCTTCTCTTTTCTTACTCCTATGCGCATCATAGTTATATATATATAGATTAACGACGTATCAATAAGATAAATCGACAAAACTAGACCTTTTTCAACACTAGTTTACAAAAAGATAATTGAGTATACACCTTTTAGGGTTCATAGTTTAGTTTTGATGGATGTAGGGTTTATGATTTTAGAGTTTATTAGAGTTCAATTATTTAGTGTTTAGGTGTATTTACGAAAATTGATATTTAAATTGGTGTATTTTTGCAAATGGCTGCTGAAAAAATTGAGTTCATTATTTAGTGTTTAAGGTATAGTTTCGAAGGATGGTATGGTTTATTTGAGTTTAATATGTAGTTTGTAGGTGTATTTATGAAAAATTGATTTTAAATTGGGGTGTATTTTTGCAATTTCTTCTGGAAAATAGTGACTAATGAGAGTATTGCAGGAGAAAGCATCGATGATAGAAGTACATAACAGAACCAAGTGAAAATCTCTTTTGTACATTAATTACAAAAAAACACATAATTTGATCCGACCAAAAACACTGACCCATACCAATATCAGACAGAAACCAAGACGTGGTTTTTGTTCTCTTATCTATCTTTTTCGATTTCTGGTTTTGTGATTCGTATATAATTAATTAATCACTTAATTAGTAGTAAGTGTTAATTACTTTTACGTGTAGTTTAAGCTTACTTAGCTTTTATTATTTGGTGTAAAAGATACGATACACACACACAAATGTATTCCCACGAATTCAACAATGGTTTATTCATAGGTGCTAATGTTTTTAGTATTTTTAGTTTGAGATTTTTCTAATTGCAAAAATCTATGTTTTTATACGAATTTAGGTGTACACATTCGCTCTTCGTGTTGTATTTTTTAGCAAATGAAAGCATTAAACAATATTGTAATGATAAACATGCAAATTAGTATTATTTAAACATACAAAAAGGATTAAAAGAAAATGAAAATAGTGTGTTGCCGATTAAACATACCAATACAAATATGGTTACCCCCTTTAAATGCAAGAAAAAACGTATAACAAAAAATATATATTCAAACCCAAATCTTCTATTAATGGAATTTTACAAATTTAATGACCTTTTTGAATGTATTTATTTCCCTTAAATTAAATTACTCTAAAAAACGTTACTTAAGAAGGTCCCACATATATTAACACGTGGACACTGAAACGATGTCGTTTTCATGAGATTTCAACGTGTCTGCCTTCATTGATCTCTCCCTTCGCTATCAATCTCTACAAAATCCAAAAAAAAACTCTCCAATTTTAAATAAAAACCCTAAAAAGGAGATTTTCGAAATTCGAAATCTCAGAGATGCAGATTCGCCGGAGCTGAATAACAACAATCTCGATTTCGGCTTCAATGGCGCGAAAATCGCAGCCTCCGTCGTCTCGTCGCGGCGGCGTAAGGTTCCGATGGAAGCTAATCATCACTCTCTCCGCCGCGTTTTGCATATTAACTCTCCTCGTAATCCAATTTCAGTCGCGATCCACCTCGACCTTACCGTCGCTCTCCGCCGCGAGATCTCGGATCTCTCACCGGAAATACTCCGGCGATCGCCCAAAGATAGCTTTCCTTTTCCTCGCTCGTCGTGATCTTCCACTAGACTTTCTATGGGACAGTTTCTTCAAGGTTTCAAAATAGTTTAGTTTTACAAAATTAGCATACATTTTGTAAAGTTAATACAGATACCATTAAAAACTTTTATTTCTCGAAAATACCACAAATCTTAAATTAGTTTAAAACTTTCAAAACTACAATGAAAAAACAATTAAAATCTAAAAGTGTTAAAATTCGTTTTATGTATTTGTGGTATTTTGTAAACTACTTTTGATATAAAAACCATTGTAATGGTATCTTCAATATTTATCTCCTGATGTTACTCATAGCTTCTTCTTCTTTGTGTTATGATATTGCAGGGAGGAGATAAGAGAAACTTCACAGTTTATATACATTCAGTACCTGGTTTTGTATTTGATGAACCAACCACTAGATCACATTTCTTCCGAAATCGCCAATTGAATAATAGCATTGAGGCTAGTTCCTTTTGTAGATTCCTATGTATGTTTTGTGTTAAAAAGTGTATTTTTGCCCTGAAAGATTGTGTCTTTACAGGTAGTTTGGGGAGAATCAAGCATGATTGCAGCAGAGAGATTGTTGCTTGCATCTGCCTTGGAAGATCCTTCGAACCAAAGATTCGTTCTTTTGTCTGATAGGTCCGGTTTTTGCTTTACGCAATTTTAGACATCAAATGCTTGTACTTGTAGGAAGTTATACTCATTTCTTATGGTTTTGAATCTTTTGTGATTGCAGTTGTGTTCCTTTATCAGGGTTTGGTTACATTTACAATTACCTTATGTCTTCGCCTAAAAGTTTCGTAGACAGGTAAAAGTTTCAGACTTTTTAGTTCATTAGTAGCAGAAGCACTTGATACTAATTGTTGTATTGCTTAGTTTCCTTGATACTAAAGATAGGCGTTACACAATGAAGATGTTTCCTGTTATACAGAAAGAGAAATGGCGTAAAGGATCTCAGGTTTGTTTATCTTCTAGTTATTATATATTTGACTATAATAGGATAAAGAAACTTCCTTGTTTATGTTGGTAGTTTTAGTTTTTTTGGTGACAAGAGTTCGTATTGAAGTTTTATGAATCATTCTTTGTTTTGTTGTTGTTATTGAAGTGGATATCGTTGATCAGAAGCCATGCAGAGGTGATTGTTAATGATGATACCGTATTTCCTGTTTTTCAGAAATTTTGCAAGGTAAAGAAAGTTCATGCTTTTAGTGTTTACTTATCGGTTTCAATACGTAGTGGTAAATCAGCCTTGTGAAATGCTTGTCACTTGTGAGCTATATGAAGAAATAAACTGATTATGCTTATATTTCCTGTCTTTTTCCAGCGATCTCTACCTTTGGATCATAGACAGAAATGGCTTTATCTTGTAAGTATTGTCCAATTGAAATACCTTGATTCGCCCTGTTCTTATACCACTTTGATTAGTTGTGAAATGTTACATAACAATGATGATTAGGGAGTGTTATTTTATTTCCCATGGATATCTCATATTTCTCCTCAGTAAATCGCAGTTTGTTTCACTCTTAACATTTCTAAGTTGCTTTGATTCGCGGAAACAGAAACAAAGACGCCACAACTGCATTCCTGATGAACACTACGTGCAAACTCTGCTTACAGTAAGCACCCAAACTATGATAAAAAAAAATCTCATTTCGGTTCTAGACGGCTGGTTTTTTTTCTGATATTGTATTCTCTGTAGATGCATGGCTTGGAAAGCGAAATGGAAAGAAGAACAGTTACATACACAACATGGAACTTATCGGCTAAAAAAGCTGAAGCTAAATCTTGGCATCCTCTTACTTTCACTTCTGACAATTCTGGTCCTGAAGAAATAGATGAAATAAAGGTACTTTTTTATCATGAGAAACTCTTTAAAATACCATAAACAAATGTATTTAGCCGAAAATACCATCTGAAGTTATTTCCCTTAAAATACCATTAAAAGTTTTCACTTTTCAGCCGAAAATACCACTTTAAAGCATTTGGGATCAAAAATTTAGTGTTTAGGGTTTAGTTCTAAAAGGGGCAGAATTTAGTTTTGAAGGTTTTAAGTTAATTGAAGTTTGTGGTATTTTTAGAAAAATAAACTTGTAATGTTACTTTATGCCTAAAAGCTTTTCAAAAATGGTTCATATGGTTTTAAGTTTTTCTTCGGTTACAACATTGAATCCGGTTTCGGTTTGGTTCGGTTTCTCTGGTTGTTGTGGTTTTTTGCTGATGCCTACACGCCGATTAAGCTGATCAATCTCTATTTTTGTTTTGGTTTATTGGCGATTTTAACAGAAGATAAACCATGTATACTACGAAACAGAGTATCGAACAGAATGGTGCCGTGCGAATTCAAAACCCGTACGGTGCTTTCTATTTGCGAGGAAGTTCACAAGAGGAGCCGCGATGCGTCTTTTAAGCGAAGGATTAGTAGAAGAAGAATCATCATCAATAGATACTACAACAACAACCTTTTAAAAATAGGTAAGTAAGTAGCAAAAGGTTAAAAGTTATAAAACTTAAGTAAGATTAAACAACAACAAAAGAGTTTTAACTATAGAAGAGATTATTATACACAAGTGAACAAACACACATACGGAGACAAAGAGCATTTATACCACATTTTTTTTAGTATTTTTATATGTAAACCAACAGTTCTTGGGATTATTTATTATTATACCCATGTTTTGGGAAATGATTAATTGTTTTTAATCTTCAAGGATTTTAACTTATTATCCAGCGATTAGTTTATTAAGCTGAACACTGATGTTTATGCCAAAGTTAAATCATAAATCTAACTTTATAGTTTTGTATAGTTTTTAATCTTCACATTTTAAAAATATCATAAACAAGAGACTTTATATTAAGACAAAACAAACAAATTATAAAACATATATATTAATATGATAATGCATTGTCCCTCTTAACATTAATAATCGAAAAGGTGTAAATACTTAAAGTACTTAAAAGTAATGTCTTTTATTGACTCTTGTTATCATTAGACAAAAAGCTCTTTTGTTTAGATTCTGATTAAATTGCAATGGTTCATGCATACTTGGACTATTGTTGTAAGAAAACGTTTCTCTAATACCACATTTTTAATTAATTCATTAGTTAGTCCAATTTATTCAAGTCTTGCAATGTTTGGTAAGATTTTGAATAAAGTTGCAAAAGAAAATGACAAATATAAGTTATGATATTTCATAATAAATAATTATTTATCTTCATGTTGGTGATCAATAGTAATAAAAATTAATGATATTATGACTTGCAATCGTCATGAGAAACTCCACAATAAAGTCTACAAAAGTTTATTTAATTTATTTTTCTTCTTTAGTCATGTGAAGATTTTATATATAAAAGAAAAAGAGAGTTTGTATTCTTCAACATGAAGACAAGAATATTTGCGCCATTTTTCGTAAATAGCACTCACAAGAGACATTTGTAAATGGCAGACATTAACAATGAAACCAATTATCCTTTTCTTCAATTACACCAAAGAAGAATTTTAGAACAATAATAAGCTTCATTAGTGACAACAAAAATTAATAAAATCACATCACAAATTGTCTTCTTTTATGCATGGCTATTGATTTTTGAAAACTATAATTAATTATAAAAAGATAATATAGTGTTAAAACTATCTAGTATATATATATATCAATGTTATGTATAAGTGATGTGATTTTATTAATTTTTTTGAAGAGAATTTAGAAAATTCAAAGCAAGAACCGACCACCTCTACTCATATTTGTGGTGATTTTCGTTTCAAGAATTGATATTTAATATAATTTTCATTTCAAGATTTACTATTCTTTTTTAAATTTTTTTATGTAAAACCAATATTATTTGTCAAAAACCAAGACAAATATATCGCATAAAGTTTCAATCACACGAGGTCTAAGTTGGTCAAAATTATATATTAATGAGAAAAAGTAAAGTGTTATCATCTTTGTTACCTTCTTCTCCCGTCATTGATTTTTTTGTCTTCATTGCCTTTTACAAGTCATATATATAGACCTCTTTTGGAGTTATCCATTAATATAGATTTATATCTTATTACTATATAAAAAAAAATCTTAATATATAAGGGGAATTACAAAAATACACCATTAGAATTGCATTTTATAAAACTACTTATTTTACAAAACTACACCTAAACAATTAAAATTAAATCCATATAATTCTATTTTTTAATATTATATTCTAAACACTAATTACCGAATCCAAAGAATTTTTTTTTTAATTTTGATAATTTAAAAAAAAAGTAAATTAATCTTTTAAAATTTTTAAAAGGTGTTATTATAAAAGTAAAATTTTATGTAAAAATAGAAGAAATGGTTTAGTTTCTTGAATTTCTAAAATGTATAATGAATTAATGCCACTAAAAATAGTAGTATTAAATTATCAATAAGAAAGACTCTTAGATTAGATATAGACAAAAAAGAAAGACTACGAGAAAAAAAGGACAAAAACATATATAAAAACAAGAAAAGAGTATTTTGGATGTTCTCACTATTTTATCAATTTTATGTAAGTTTTTTATTTTAAAAGTAATCAGAAGGTTTCTTATATTTTTCTTCTATTGTTGACCTTAATGTTAAATAAGCAGCCGTTCATGAAACTTGTTCATATATATGTGGTTCAATGTTCTAAACTATGTTTTGGTTTCTTAGTTGGATATTAAATCGAGTTTACTAAAAATCAACTAAATTTTTTTCCAAATTTGGTAAAAAGTAGTCCATATCATTTCGTAGTAAATAACTATTGACTAAATTATATGAACATATTTATAATATAACTTTTTTTTGAATAAAACATTTTTTAGTTGTTGAAATGTGAAATTTATTGACCAACAAATGTATTTACAATCAGTTTAAGTAATATTTTTTTGGATAAAACATTTATAATAAAATTTCACAATTCTATTTTGAATAAACTACTTGATTAAATCTACAAATATATTGTGTACAAACAAAACTCAAACTCTTAACATATCGCCTAAATATTATTTGCAAATTCATGTGTCGCTCTTACGTTCAAAGTTGAAAAAAGAAATGTAACATGACACCATTTTAATATAACATGGCTTAAGAAAAATATCACATGTTATTTGGAAGTTTTGTTTAGAAAATTATGTCACATTTATTATTTGAATATTTTTGGAAATTTAAAACACATTATAGAAATATACAAAATTTATGGAAATTCTGGAAAGATATAACTTTTTTTTTTTTGTCAAACTGAAAAGATATAACTTATAATATAAAAATAATAATATTCTTCTTTCGATCGTATATAATAACAAAAAGTTTGATGTACTTTATATATTTTGTGTTTTTAAAGGTTTATCAACTACCTTTTTAGGTGAATTAATTTTTTTTTATAAACTCACATCAATTCAAAGACATACTAAAGAAAATACATAATAAATCTAACTTTTTGATAAAAGAAAATGTGAGATCAATCTTTCAAAAAAATAGCTTTTCTTTGGAAACATATATCTTTTAGTGATAATATAAAGATGGTAGAGAATTAGTTAGAACAAAAAAAAATTACTAGATCATTTTTTTGTTATTTTTAACTTGCTTCGTATATTGGAAATAATTGAGTTATTTGACCTAAATAAATTCTTGATTTTCAAAATATACAAAAATACCATTTATAAGTAATATTTACTTTTATGTTAAATTAATAACATTAATTTGTTTGATATTTAGAATTCATATTTATAATAAATTCTCGCACTTATATTTAAAACAATATATATTATCAAAAATATCATAAATTATATCAAACCATAAATAACAAATAAAAATTACTCATAACCAAATATTCAAAAGTTAGATTTAAATTTATTAAAAGTTGTTTACTGCATTATATATACGAGGGTGAATCATCGATTTAAAATATACACCGGCTGCCATATACTTTAAAAATTACAATTATATAAAATGTTATTAATTATAGATCAATCACATTGATTACCAATAATTATTTTTATTAGAGTGTTATATTATTTCGCTTGTAGCAAAGATCCTAGTAATACATAAACCTAAAATAAGATTTGATTTTTTAAAATCTTGGTCGCTTTTAATACTATCGATTATTGCTGAATGTGACAGATTGTAATTAAGTCTATCTAATATCTATGAACGATTAATACATATATATATTGGTAACAAAAAAGTCTCATATAATGATAGAAAAATTATAATGAAAGATGCATATAAGTGTGAAAAGCATAATTAGTAAGTACTCTACGTTTCATTTTATTTGATGTTTAAGGTTTTTACACACAAAAATCATTTAATTTTTTGTTTTTGTTTAAAATCATCATTTAATTATTTACATAAACATGATTTAACCAATAAAAATACATTTTTCATCATCTAAATCATCGAAAAATACAAAATATCAATTAATTCTACTTTGAAAAATCAACTAATTTAAAACAAAAAAATTTGTATAAAAAAACTGAGAGAGTAAGATAAATTAAATGTAAACCAAAACTGTTGTCTATCAAAGCTTTCTACGTCATGCAAACTCAGCCACGTGTTAAAATATCATGTTTGGTCAACGCAAAATCTCAAACAGCTCTGCACATTTTCTTCTTTTTTTTTGGAGGAAATAATGTAATATATCTTCCAATAAATTTATAAAATTTAATTTAAATTATTTTTATTACTTGAATGGGACCCTCTTTTGATAGCTTACACGCTTTCTTGGCTGTTTCCTTCATCTTAAATGTGAAATGATTTTGAAGTATATAATCCCTATTAATTATAAATAAAAGGGTTTAATTAATAATAAATTAATAATAATAATAATATTAATGTCATTAGAGAGAAAATAGAAAGGACAAAAAGTCAAAACTAAGTAGGGGTGGGCAAATTATCCGTTATATCCGATCCGATTCGATATTTGCTTCGATCCGATTCGTAAAATCCGGATATCTCAGATAATTCAAAGCAAAGCAAATACTAAAATTTAATATCCGCGAAAAACAAAGCAAATAACAAATAGTAATTATTAGAAGGTCAGATATCCGATCCGCATCGTACCTTCGTATATTACATAATATGTATATTAGGTAACAAATATATAATACTTATTATATATTTTCATATTTTCAAGTCAAGGAAAATAAGTTAAATTTATACATACAAAATAATTTAAATTATAATGTGATGAGTTTTTATCTTAGTTATCCTTATTTTTAACGTTTTTTCTTCTATTTTAGTTTAAAATTAGTTGATTTTACTTATTTTTTATGTGTTTGATCATTTTAACAAAAGCTAGAGTATTTTTGTATAAAATTTATTAGTATTTTCGGCTTTATGTAGTATCGAAATAAGTGATCCGAATATCCGCAAATATCCGCAAATACTCGTAAAATTTTCGGATATCCGAGCATCCGGATATATGTATTTTTCCGGAGCAAAGCAAATCACAAAATTAGATATCCGTAAATATCAAAGCAAATCACAAATACTAGAATTTTTAGCGGTATCCGCTCCGTAACGACTCCTAAAACTAAGGACTAGGTCGTTCCGGTAGACAGTCAACTTGAGATCTATACATTTTTGTCAATACGTGGGAGCCTCTTAAGGCTTTTAATTTTTTTAATTTAATTTTAATTTATAAAACGAGATTTTATTTATTTATTTCTTCGTGTGTGGACTCAATTTAATTTTTGTTTTATTATCTTCTCACATTTTAAAAATAATTGTAGATCATGTCAGGTACGGTGACACGTTTCTTCACCATCTTATTGTTTTAATTTTTTTTTAAAACTGACATGTTACATATATTTTTAATTATATTTCTTGTTTCCATTGGTGATTTTATGTTGTTGTGATCATTTTTAACTAATTTTAATCATCAAACAAAAAATTTGGTGGTAAGCCAGCAAATAACACACAAAAAAATCAACGTTTTCACGTTGTAATAAATGCAATTATAGTTGATAACTTGATATTTATAAGATTTTAGTAGTAGTATTTTACTTTAAAATTTTAAATGCATTTCTCACAAATGCATGCCATTTTAGTTACTACATTCTCAATAGTTTTAATTATTATTACATGTAATATTTGAGTTCTTAGAATATCAAAATCTACAATTTTATATTGAAATTTATCATGAAAAAATTGAAACACGTCAAATTAATTTTTAATAACTAATCCATCGAATAACCTAATTAATGTGTACTCTCAATCTTATAGACGTTAAATTATTCTTATTACGTTATAAAAGTGTTTCATAATAATCTTCAACGAAGTACACATATGGTAACCATTATTAACAAAAATTAGTCGGTGTTAAGCACCAAAATTAACAACTTAATTTACTTTAGCTAACTTGTAAAGTAACCTATCAAAGATTATATTTTATATAAATGATTATATATATAATATTCAGTGGGACCAACGCAACCGGTCTCCGGTCAAACTATAAGAAGCCGGGCCGTCAAAATCGTTGACTAAGTTAATACATTAATTTTTTCTATTTTTATTATTCGTATTTATCGCCCATTTTGTAAACTAGGAAAGAACCCGCGGGTTGCGCGGAATATATACTACTTTTTATAGTAATTTCAAATAATTTTACATTGAGTTTACGAAGATTTTTGTTTGTTTTATGAAGTTTTTTATTTTTGTAATAGATATGGTTAAACTTTAGATATTTCTCATCTATTTTATATTTTACCAAGTGAATGAAAATGATTTTGTTTACAAACAACTTATGTTTGGATGTTTTTGTTTATTATGAAACCGATGAAATATCAATATGTAAAGAAAATTGTTGTTGTGTACTTCATTCAAACTTGTCTAATTTTAATTGTACGCATGTTGTTTACTTTTGTTTTATGTAGAGATCTTAACACGTCAATTAATTTGAATCATATTTTGTTTTATGTTCTTTGTAACGTTATTGAATTATTTGTATATGTAATTGTTTATTTTGTATGAGGTTTTATTTTCTCGATGGATATTTTAAGTTTATTTCATATATTTGGTATTAACATTTGAATTTAGAAAGTATGTATATATATGGAGTATTTGAATCCCAAATTATAGTTATTTAAACTTTTATATATTTTTATTTATTTTTTAAATTATTTTCTCTCTAACCCATTTTGTTAGATGTTTCAGGTCTTTTGATTTGTTTCATTTTATTTGATTTTCACAAGTTTCTATCCATGTTTTTTTTATTTATTAACTATACTATGATCAATAATATTATGTAATCTTAATTTTTAACTGTTTTGAATTAATGTTAAAATAGTACATCATTTATAACTTTTAAACTTTGTGCTTTTAGATAGAAAATTTTAGATAGTGGGACATATGTAATATATTCCGAAAAATTAATATAAAAAAGAAACAAATAACTTTTAAACTTTGTGCTTTTAGATAGAAAATTTTACATAAAGGGACATATGTAATATATTCCGAAAAAATTAGTATAAAAAAGAAACAAATTTTATGTATTTTAGAAAGTTGATATACATATTTTTATTAGTGTTAAATATTATATTGAATTTTTTTTATTTTTTTTATTAATATTGAATGAATTTTATTAAATAAATTTTTAATTGAATTGTCTTAATTATTTTTGATGATGATGTGGATGCCTTAGATTGAGAGAGTATTGTGCTATTATATAATAGATTATCTTCTCTCTTTTTCTTCTAAATTTGTTGTCAATTATCATTTATTTGGGGGTAAATGTTGTCAATTATTTATTGTATGTTCATATTTTGGATAAATGATTATATTATTAAATTAATAAAAATGAAACAAAAAAGAAGAGATATATAATCACGTGAAAAGCGGCGTAGTAAACGTGACGGTGGATCAAACTTTTCTTCTTTTTGATTTTTATTAATAAGAGAGGAAGTAGTCAATGCGCTTTCTTTGATAATATTATATCAACAAAGACCATTGCATTTGCGCCACATTTATTTTATAAACCATTTTTTTCTTGTGATTTTGTTTATTTTTGAATTTAATTTCTCGTGATTTTGTTGACTTCAAAAATAAAACTTAAGCAAATCAGTATATGGGGTGATACTACTCGACCCGGATCCTACCTTTTTTTATTTATTTCAAAAATAAACATATTTACCATATTTAATTAACAAAATAAAATAAAATAAACATTACTCAACCGTTTATAATGCTTTTTAAATTAGTTTTCTACAATTTACACCGATTAGTTTTTAGTATTTTTCAGCTTTGTAGCTAATTCAACATATTTTGGATTTAACAAAAAGTAATAATTTAACATATTTATATATATGCAATAAGAGAAATAACTATCCAACTTTTTCTCATATTAGAAATATACAATTTCATTGGATGATAAATCATTGTACTTAAGGATTTACATAAATTATACTTTATAAATTATAGGTTAAATATAAAACGCAAATATATATATGTTTCTGTTACACTTTTGCAAAACTTTCTGTTTTTATTATTATTTTCATGGAGGAGAAGGTATCAAAGAAAAAGAATTAACAAAATAAAATAATTATCAAAAAATAATTTGTTAAAAATCCAAGTTAATTATGGGTCGGGTCAGGATCCGACATGACGCAGTATCTTACGTAAATCTCTCTCTTTATTTTTTTTTTCTCTTCTTCTAAAAAAGTCTTCGTAAAATAAAATCAAACTTCATTAATAAAAATTTAAATAAAAAAAACGAATATGACGAAAGAAAATAAAAATCGATCCACATCTTAAACCCTTTTTATAGGACTGCCTAACGTTTCTAACAAAAGACTTCACAATCTCTCTCTCTCTCTCTAAAACAATCTCTTCTTTAATCTCTTTCTCTCTCTCTATAAAAATTTCTTAATCTTCTTCTTAATTATACTTTTTTATTTATTTATGGACAAAGTATGGTCGGGTCTTACTCTTGATTCATCTTCTCGTGATCTCATAAACCCTAATTCTTATAGTAATAATAATAATAATAATTATCAACTTTTCTTGAATCATTTCAATATGTCAAGAAGTTGTAACGATGATAAAACGAAAGTTTCAACGTTAAGAAACGAGTTTAGGTTTCCGATGAATCTTTCCGGTAAAGATGATGATTTTTCAAGTGGTTCCGTCGCCGGAGAAAATGACCGGGAAGTTCCCGGCGAAGTTGATTTTTTCTCCGACAAGAAAACTAGGGTTTGTTGTGATGATGTTAAGAAAGAGGAAAATTATGATCAAATGGAAGTAAATGTAAGTAATTAATATATTGTGGTTATGGATTAATTAATGTTGATCTCGTCCTAATTATAATTTTGATATACACCTTTTCTTTCAAATTATTAGATGTTTTAAGAAAAAGATTGTTTCAAATACTTTTTTTGATTTTTTTTCTATTTATAGTTTGGTAGTCAATGATAATAAATTGTAAATTTTAAGAAATATAATTAAGTTTTTTTTAATTAGTGTTGATTTAGAATTTTTAAAAGTTATTAAGCGTAAAAATAGTATTTTTTATTATGTGTAAAAGACATAAAACATTTATCAATTTGAAATTTTGAATAGAAGGAGTATTTATTTTGTTTTTATTATTAATTTCATTTTTTGTGAATTTATTTATTGAATAGACCGGTTTGAATCTTCGAACAAGTGGTAATACAGGGAGTGATCAATCAATGGTCGAAGATGGAGAATCTTCAGAAATGGTAAATAAAAGTACCAAAAATGAGGTAATTAAAATTTAATATTATTTTACATTATTATGTCCTAATTAGTAGTACTAAATTTTTTTTTTCCAATATTAATCATAGTTTGTTAAGTTACAAGATGAGCTTAACAAAATGATTATGGAGAATCAAAAGCTAAAAGAGTTACTTACACAAGTGGGCAACAATTACACTTCACTTCAAATGCATCTTGTTTCACTAATGCAACAACAACAACAAAATAAGGTAATTAATAATTGATTAATTAATTAATTAAATGATTAGTCAATGAACATTATTAATTAGCTTATACAATTATTAGACAATAGAGGTTGTTGAAAAGCCTAAGGATAAGGTAGCACCTAGGCGATTTATTGATCTAGGCACATCTAGAGTAGCCGGCGAGGCCGAGGATGTGTCGAATTCTTCATCAGAAGATAGGACTCGCTCGGGCGGTTCTTCCGAGAGGCGTAACAATGAAGCAAAAGATGGAAAAAGACTTTTGCGAGAAGAAAGCCCCGAACCGGAGTGTAATAAAGTTAAAAAAGCGAACATTAATAGTAGTCCAACAATGTTTGAACAATCCGCTGACGCTACAATGAGGAAAGCCCGTGTCTCGGTTCGTGCCCGGTCCGAAGCTACTATGGTAAGATACTTAATTTAGATAATATATATTTAAGGTTGATTTATAATTCTCGAGAATAATTAAACTAAGAGACTCATTATGTTTTTCTGATTATGATTTTATAGATAAGTGATGGATGTCAATGGAGAAAATACGGCCAAAAGATGGCGAAAGGGAATCCTTGTCCGCGGGCTTATTACCGTTGTACGATGGCCACGGCTTGTCCAGTCCGCAAACAAGTAAGCATTTGTTGTCACTTTATAATTTAGGGGTGTCCAATGCGGCAAAACCCGAACCGAATCGAATAAATCGAACCTAAATTGGTTTTGGATATGTTTGAGTGATATTTTGGCTACTAAGTATTGTCTAAAATGCTAATTCTATAGGTTCAACGTTGTGCGGAGGATAGATCGATTCTAATAACAACCTACGAAGGAAACCACAACCATCCGTTGCCGCCAGCCGCGGTAGCCATGGCTTCAACAACCACGGCCGCGGCTACAATGTTACTATCGGGATCAATGTCTAGCCACGACGGTATGATGAACCACACAAACTTACTAGCTAGAGCCGTTCTTCCTTGCTCCACAAGCATGGCTACAATCTCGGCCTCCGCACCGTTCCCTACCGTCACATTAGACCTAACACACGCACCACCTCCGCCTCCTCCTAATGGAACCAACCCTTCGCCTTCCACAACCGCGGCTACAAACCACAACAACCAAAATCCGATGATGCAATGGCAACAACAACAACAAATGACGAATTTACCCCAAAATATGTTGCCACATGTATTAGGTCAAGCATTGTATAACCAATCGAAATTTTCGGGGGTGCAATTTTCCGGCGGCTCTCCCGTGGCGGCGTCTTCGCAGACGCCACACGCGGTGGCCGATACTATAAAGACACTCACGGCTGATCCAAATTTCACGGCGGCTCTTGCCTCGGTTATTTCTTCCATGATCAATGGGTCAAATCAATAAGAAAATATATATGTTTTTCACTTTTTTACTTCTTCAATTTTTTAAAAATTCGGTTATAGGAAACAGAGGGTTTATTTAATTAATTCATATTTGTTCTGTTTGGTATTAATTTTTCAGTAAATATATAAAAGAAAAAAATGTTTGTATTTCGGATAATTTTAATTTTTAGCTATGTATTATATATTCGTTTAAATATATAAAAATGAGTTACGTAGCTTACACCGTTAAAGAAACCTAAATAGTTAATTTGGTCTTATCTTTAATAAATAATGAAGTTGTTTTTTTGAACAATACTATAGATAATAAGTTATGATAAAATAAGTGTAGTACATAATGACACTTATTGAACATTTAATGTAAAATCTGTACTTGTATAAGTAAGATATTCAAAGGTCAATAAATGTTGCTATAATAATTTGATACGTACTTGCCGTCTAATAAAAGTCACCTAAGAGTCTGTACATATTAATATTGTTAACAAAGATTATAAACAACTTCCTAGAAACTACGAATTTAATGGCATCATAAATATGAAAAATTAAGATAAATAAATAAGCCTAATTAAATAGGCGACCAGAAAAAATTAGGTAATATAAAGAAAAAGTTCAACTTAGTCAAATATTTTCTTCATATCTCTCTAGTAAAATTAAATTAAGGATTGGATAAATTTAAATAATATTCTTGTTATGTTCAACTAAAATATTCCATTAAGTTAAGGATAATCCGTCGTGACCGGGCACAAAACATGAAGTGAAAATAAACAGCTAACATATTTGATTTTATATAAAATTAAATAGCTAACATATTTGATTTTATATAAAAATAAACAGCTAACAAAATTGAATAGTTCTACTCGATATATTTTGTTGACTTTCCGTGCAACTCCCGTTGACGTGGGGGTCATGATTTTCCAATAATGCTTTCAATTTAAAATAATTAGAAGTATTTATTAGGGAGAATTACAAAACTACACCATTTGAATTACATTTCACAAAATTATACCATTTCAAAGTTAATTCACAAAAATACATCTAAACACTCAAAATTAAATCCAAATAAATCTCACCCACACACTCATATCCCTTTAATATTATACCATAAACACTAATTAGCGAGCCTAAATGAATTTTTTTTAATTTTGGTAATTTTTGAAAGGGTAAATCAAGTTTTTAAAAATTTGAAAAAGTGTAAATATGTGAAAAAAATTGAATTAGGTAGAGTTTTATAAAGGAAGGGATGAAAGGGTGTAGTTTTGTGAATTCCTCGACTATTTATATCTATTTCAAAATAAAATCAAAGAAAACATCAAAACCCATTTATTTTGCATTGAAAATCACTTATTTTAGTTCTCCAAAACATAATTTAAAGGGAGAAAAATTTAGTTTTGATATTGTAAATTTAAATTAGGTTTTACTCTAGTTTAAATCTTGTGTAGTTTTAGTGAAAAAAAACTTTAATTTTAACGATATTTTTGATACATGATACTCTCTATTTCAAAATATATGGCATTTTAAAGTATTGCACATATATTAAAAAATTAGATTTTTATATTTAATGATTAAACTAACTAACATAAAAATACTCTTGGTTAAAAAAATTAAATGATTTAATTTTTTGCATTGAAATCCTAGAATATCATTGATTCAATAACAAAAATTTAGCCTACAAATCTACAATGTTATTTATTTTGAAATGGAGGGAATAGTATTTTTTGACATAAAAGCTTGAAAATAACATCTTTGACAATTACCTTTATATATGCTATAAAAAGTTATGTCATAAGGCTTGCGTGAGGTCGAGAAGAGAGACTTCTCTACGACTTTTGAAAAATGGAGTCGTTGAGTCACATGTTTGCATGTGGTCATACTTTTTTTTAATGCATCTTTCTCTTCTTTATGATTCAAGACATCTCATTGGTTATTTACATTATGGTTTGGTATAACGATATGAGACTATCTTATATAATAAGATTGGATGTTTTTTTAAGAAGCTCTAATTTGTTGACAAGTGTTCTATTTATATTTTGACATGTGTCCATTCTTATTTTTTCAATAATGATCATTAAATTTAAATATATCTATTAACATATATTCATAATTATATATGAATAAATTATTTTTGTATTAAACAATTTTTGATGATTTTAACAAAAATAAGTATAATGAAATTTTGAAAACATTTGTTATTTTATACATTTAAATGAATAAACATATAAAAATGAAAGTCAAAATAAAAATCTTATATAATAAAATAAATATTGGTTTATAGTTAAAAAGTTAGATATAATGTATCTATTTTGTTTAAAAATTACGTTGGACAAATTTTTAAATACACTTTCACTAAACCCCACATTATCATAATTTGTATATATTTTAAAAATAAATTATGTTGGACAAAAAATTTTGTGTTATGGCCTACAAAAGCTTAGTTACTTTTATCTATCTTTTTCTAATCAAATGAAAAAAGAAAAAATTACGTATTTGTGTGATTAAAAAAGAAATAAATACATATTTATTTTTTATCTATTTACAAAAAAGGGAAATTTGGTCCACAAAAATAATAATTCTCATTATAACAAAATTAAATTGTGGTCAAACAAAACTTTTATTCTTAAATTGAATTCATAATTGATTTTTATGACTCAATTGTGTAACCACCAAATTTAACATAAAATATGTGTTAAATACTTAAATGTGAGTAATTGTGATGTTATGCATTACATGGTGAAAACAAAGAGTTTTACATCCTTCTCTCTTATATAATAAGAAAACATCCAACATCTTTGACATATACAATTTTTTTCATCTTTTGTAAGTATCATTTTATGTTAAATGTGAGTAATGATAGTATTAGAGATTACATGGTGAACCAAAGACTCTTGCATCCAAAATATCCAACATCTTCTCTACACCATTCCTCACATATTTTCTATATTTGCTTCACATCTTTTCTCTTTTAATTCTCATGAGTATCCTTTTTTATTTTTAGGACAAGTTTTTTCATATTTTCATACATTTGAGTTTTTAAATAAATATTGCTTTATAATTATCAAACTTAGATATAATGCATCATTTTGATTTAAAACAATTTTTTTTTAACTTTTAGTGTGAAAGTTACAAGTGATAGTCTATTTAGTTGACATGTGTCTATTTTAGTTTTCATAATTATCTCTTATATTTTTTAAAACAAGATTTTTTTATAATTTTCATACACTTTGGTTTTTTTAAATAAATATTGGTTTATAGTTAAAAACTTAGATATAATGCATCTATTTTGTTTAAAATAAGTTGTATGACTCTAAACCAATATTCATTTAATAACTTAATTTTTATTTTGATATGTATCACTTATTTTCTATGTGTCATTTTATTTTCTTTTTGTTTGTTTGAGAGTACAACAATATAGAGTTCGATATTTTCGAGTGATGATAAATCATAACAATTATGTGATTGTATTTTGGAATTCGAAATGTCATGAAACCGTTAGACTAATGGAGTTTTCAGAATTAAGAAAATAATGTTAGACACCTCCGCAAACTCACATATTTTCCACATTATTTTCTTATTAAACGAATATTTTAAGTAGATAAAAAAAGAAGAAACAATTGTTAGTTGGTGTTGAAAATGTGGGAAGTGTTCTATGCCTTTTAAAAAACAAATACGTAGTCCGAAAAAAAAATTATAAACAACTTATTAAACAAATTAAAAATCTCAACAAACATATAGTATTAATTTTAGTTAACTTTGTGGATGGATCTAATTACATAGTAAATAATGTTTTTTTATCTATAAATTTAACTAATTTCTACAAACAAACATTAAGAACAATTTTTTTTTAACTTTCAGTGTGAGAGTTACAAGTGATAGTCTATTTAGTTGACATGTATCTATTTTAGTTTTCATAATTATCTCTTATATTTTTTAAAACAAGATTTTTTCATAATTTTCATACACTTTGGTTTTATTAAATAAATATTGGTTTATAGTTAAAAACTTAGATTTAATGCATCTATTTTGTTTAAAATAATTTTTATGAGTCTAAACCAATATTCATTTAATAACTTATTTTTTATTTTGATATGTATCATTTATTTTCTATGTGTCATTTTATTTTCTTTTTGTTTGTTTGAGAGTACAACAATATAGAGTTGGATATTTTCGAGTGATAATAAATCATAATAATTATGTGATTGTATTTTGGAATTCGAAATGTCATGAAACCGTCAGACTAATGGAGTTTTCAGAATTAAGAAAATAATGTTAGACACATCCGCAAACTCACATATTTTCCAAATTATTTTCTTATTAAACGAATATTTTAGGTAGATAAAAAAAGAAGAAACAATTGTTAATTAGTTGGTGTTGAAAATGTGGGAAGTGTTCTATGCCTTTTAAAAAACAAATACGTAGTCCGAAAAAAAATTATAAACTACTTATTAAACAAATTAAAAATCTCAACAAACATATAGTATTAATTTTAGTTAACTTTGTGGATGGATCTAATTACATAGTAAATAATGTTTTTTAACTATAAATTTAACTAATTTCTACAAACAAACATTAAAAAACATTTTATATTAAATTTTCCCGTGAAACGCACGGGCCATAAAACTAGTTGTAAATATTTAAGTTGACTACTTAAGATTTTCTCCGTTTTTTAAAAATGTATGTAATGTCTTTTTATTTTGTTTTACAAAGAAAAAAATTTAGATAAATTTCTTGATTTGTTGTCGAGTTTAAAAAATAATTAATGGTAAAATTTGAATTCTTGAAATACTATTGGATGATTAATATGAGAACTTGTGTAATTTGTTGAAAATATGATAGATTAGTAAACATTAATAGTTTTGTTAAATAACATGAAACCAAAAAAAAAAAAAAAAAAAAAAAAAAAAAAAAAAAAAAAAAAAACATGAAACCATCAAAAAATTTATCTTTGTGAAACGGAGTATAAAACATCCGTGCTTTTTTTTTTTTTTTTTTTTTCATCTGGTGGTTCCTTCATTTATATAAAAAAATTGAAGTTACAAACAAAAACAGGCACAAACACTACAAGAAATCACGACTTTTACCACGACCATAATCGTTGTAAAATCGTGGTAAAATGCAGTTTACCACGATTTAACGAAGATTTCCATTTCGTTGTTAACCGATCGAAGTAAAAACCAAATCGTCGTAAAATCGTGGTAAATTTTACGACGAACCAAATTCGTTGTAAATTCGTGGTAAAATATTCGTTGTGAAATCGTTGTAATTGTACATTTGTAATTATAATAAATCGAAATTTCTTAAAATCGTCGTAAAATCGTCCCTAATTAGGGACGATTTTACGACGATTGTAAGAAATATAAATTTTTCAAATCGTCGTAAAATCGTCCCAAATTAGGGACGATTTTACGACGATTTTAAGAAATATATATATTACAAATCGTCGTAAAATCGTCCCTAATTGGGACGATTTTACGACGATTTTTACTATTATAAATAAAAAAAATAATATTTTATTTTATAAAATATTATTTTTTAAAATATTTTTATTACAATTTCAAAATACAAAATAACAAAATACTAGTCGTCTAAATTGAAATTAGGCTCGAAATAGTCATGGGTTGCGTTCTCGGGATCTACGTTGCTTGTTCCGGCCTCCTCAGTCGACGGACGGTCGGGATGTGTCTGCATCGCCCGAAGTAGTTTCGGGTTAGATGCAGAAAGCACCGTAAACATGTTGTTGTAAAACTGCATGTTCTTCACCTGAGTCGCATGCATGTTCTGAATCTCAGCCTGCAACTCAGCCGGAGATCGGTAATTGGTAGGAGCAAGTGGGACGTCCTGCATAGATCCCATGCCTAGAACCCGTTCTTTCTTCTTAGGAGCAACCTAAAAAATTAAACAATTAGTAAATGAACGTTTAAAAAAATAATTTTAGAGAAAATTTTAGAGTAAAATTTTACCTCATGATATATTTGATCGAGTTCGGCGGTAGTAAGGGGCTCGCCAGGATATTGAGTGCCTCCCGGGGATCTCTGAGATCGTTGAGTCTCGATCTCTGTCTTCCGAGCTTCAAGATCGTTGAATATCCGCTCGGAATGGGAGTCAACGAACTCGCCGGTCTTTTTCCTGTGCGTCTTCTCGAAGACGGCACTGACGGCCGGTTTGTGACCCAACTCCTTGGCCTACAAACAAATAATATTAAAATATGTGCATTAGTACAATATTAGTAATTTGAAAATAAAAATAATTTGGAAGAGTTAGTAAGAAAGACTTACCATTTCGTGCGCCCGACCCGCGAACGGGATTTGTCCGGACGTGTGAGCCATCCGCTTCGGCGTCCCGTCGGGTAGCTTCGCGTTCCTGGAGGTGGAACACTTCTCGGCCTACGGTCGCGTTGTGGCCATCCGTCCAATATTTCTTCAAGCCGTCCCGGACCGCGACCGAGAGATATACCGGCTTCCCCGCGTCGCCGACGACTCTCCACTTGTCCTTCCAGTCGGAGACCGTGTTGGCGAGACGGAATTTCGCCGTCTTGTTGAACTCCGTCCTCACGGTCTCGTTGATCGAGACATCCCAATGCCACTTTTGCTGCAAAATATGATAAATTATAAGTTACTTTACGCGAATAATATATAATAAAAAATTTAAAGTTAAATAAATAAATTTAATCTATATTAGTATTTTTGAAGTACTAATATGAAATTTTCCAAAAAATCACACTAAATTACAACCAATGCCATTGCTTTAACTTATGTTCAAAATTTTAATAAAGGGCAAAACAATAACTTATATAATACAATCATAAAAGGTAATAACACTAAACCTACAACCAAACAAGTGTGAATTCATTTATAAATTTGTAGAGAAACATAGCATATATTTTCGTTTTCCATTTATAAATTTGTAGAGAAACATATTATATAATTCGTTTTCCATTTATAAATTTGTAGAGAAACATATTATATAATTCGTTTTTCATTTATAAATTTGTATAGAATAATATTTTATTAAAAATACAATATACCATGTTATTAAAAAATCTTAGAAGTAATTTCTAGATTAAACATAATTAAGTATATTAACTTTTTATACCGAATTTTATGCTATAGATGCTTATAACTTCTAATTTCTATGACATGTATTCCATATAATATTTTATTACATATGAATTACGATACCATATATATTAAAAAAAATATGCCATGTATATTCTAAAATGCTACGAAAAAAAGGAATGTTAATTAACTAAAAAAATAAAATCGATACCAATAATTTGTGTATCTATGACATGACTTATGCTAGACTGAACTTATTTACCTTTAGTAATCATGACGTGTTACCATAAACATGTGAAAATTAATACCATATATTCAAAATGTGGTATTGATTTATATTAAAATACAAAAATGCATTTATTCAATGCAGCCTTTTAAAAAATGAAAAACGTATTACCAATAATGGCAAAACTTGATGCCAAATTTTATAAATCTTCTTAACAAAAGGAAACAAAATGTTACGAAAAAATAAAAAAAGAATGTTAATAACTAAAAAATAAAATCGAAACCAATAGTTTGTGTATTTATGACATGACTTATGCTAGACTTACCTTATTTACCATTAGTAATCATGGTGTGTTACCATAAACATGAGACAATTAATACCTTATATTCAAAATATGGTATTGATTTATATATTTTTTTGACAATCTTTTTTTTTTTTTGACAATCTGTATGGATTTATATTAAAATACAAAAAGGGCATTTATTGTATTTTAATACTAATATAAAATTTTCCAAAAAAATCACACTAAATTACAACCAATGCCATTGCTTTAACTTATGTTCAAAATTTTAATAAAGGGCAAAACAATAACTTATATAATACAATCATAAAAGGTAATAACACTAAACCTACAACCAAACAAGTGTGAATTCATTTATAAATTTGTAGAGAAACATATCATATATTTTCGTTTTCGATTTATAAATTTGTAGAGAAACATATTATATAATTCGTTTTCCATTTATATAATTTGTAGAGAAACATATTATATAATTCGTTTTTCATTTATAAATTTGTATAGAATAATATTTTATTAAAAATACAATATACCATATTATTAAAAAATCTTAGAAGTAATTTCTAGATTAAACATAATTCAGTATATTAACTTTTTATACCGAATTTTATGCTATAGAGGCTTATAACTTCTAATTTCTATGACATGTATTCCATATAATATTTTATTACATATGAATTACGATACCATATATATTAAAAAAATATGCCATGTATATTCTAAAATGCTACGAAAAAAGGAATGTTAATTAACTAAAAAAATAAAATCGATACCAATAATTTGTGTATCTATGACATGACTTATGCTAGACTGAACTTATTTACCATTAGTAATAATGGCGTGTTACCATAAACATGTGAAAATTAATACCATATATTCAAAATGTGATATTGATTTATATTAAAATACAAAAAGGCATTTATTCAATGCAGCCTTTTAAAAAATGAAAAACATATTACCAATAATGGCAAAACTTGATGCCAAATTTTATAAATCTTCTTAACAAAAGGAAACAAAATGTTACGAAAAAATAAAAAAAGAATGTTAATAACTAAAAAATAAAATCGAAACCAATAGTTTGTGTATTTATGACATGACTTATGCTAGACTTACCTTATTTACCATTAGTAATCATGGTGTGTTACCATAAACATGAGACAATTAATACCTTATATTCAAAATATGGTATTGATTTATATTTTTTTTGACAATCTTTTTTGTTTTTTGACAATCTGTATTGATTTATATTAAAATACAAAAAGGGCATTTATTCAATGCAAATTTTTAAATAAGGAAAAACGTATTTCCAATAATGTCAAAACTTGACGCGAAATTTTATAAATCTTTACGAAAAAATAAAAAAAGAATGTTATTAACTAAAAAATACAAAAGTGACATTTATTCAATGCATATTTTTAAACAAGAAAAAACGTATTACCAATAATGGCAAAACTTTATGCGAAATTTTATAAATCTTTACGAAAAAATAAAAAAGGAATGTTATTAATTAAAAAATACAAAAAGTGCATTTATTCAATGCATATTTTTAAACAAGGAAAAAGTATTACCAATAATGGCAAAACTTGATGCGAAATTTTATAAATCTTTACGAAAAAATAAAAAAGGAATGTTATTAATTAAAAAAATAAAATCGAGATGAAAAATTTGTATATTGTGTAATACTCTTGGTCACCAAATATAGAAAAACCCTAAACTTTAGCTATGTAATATGTCACCTATATATAGGATATCCTACTTATTCAATACCATCACAAACTCATTAACAACTACAACTCAACGATAAACTTCATAATAACAATAGCAACTACCTTTGCACTCCTTCGTGATCTGCGCCCGTACAAGACACAATGGCGCATTCAAGTGAAAGTTCTCCATAGTTGGAGGCAATACACTGCAAAGTCGGGAGAGACGCTAGAGATGGTTCTGTCCGATACAAGTGTAAGAATTACCACATTTATGTTTTGTGGTAACATATAATACGTATAAATATTTTTCAACAGTTTTTAAAACATTATTTATTTTTTGCTCTATCATACATGGATCAAAAATTCATGCATCCATAAAAAAAAATTTGGTTTTGCGATATGCAAACCTAATCACTGAAAACGAATGGCGATTTATTGAGGTTTTCAACCTCACACATGCAACATGTATTTTTTAGCTCAAGTGTAATTTTGTGAAATGTAATTCAAATGGTTTAGTTTTATAATTCTCCCAAATTATAAATTGTTAAATTATAGATAAATACATTTATTCATTTTAGAAAACATAGACCCGTGGCACACCACGGGTTAAATCCTAGTTGAAATTAAATTAGAACATTACCGCGAAACATTTGAACCACGTTCTCTTGATGTGCTCGGGTGTCTTGCTCCAATTGGGATGCGACTCGGTGAAGTATCCCTTGATTATGTCCGCGATAGAACGCGAGACTTGGTTGTCGTACTTGAACCTGAAAAAAACATTAATTGATTTATTAATATATTAAAAAATAAAATAAAAAAATTAAAATAATTACCAGTAAGTATCCGGAGACTTGTACGGATCCAACCGACGGAGACTGTCATGTCCGGGTTGAGTGAGGATATCCTCAACCCGGAGATTGGCGTACGACGCGTGACCCGGTACATCCAACTCTGGATGTATCGGGCCCGAGATATCGTCGTTTGCGGCGTCAGCGGCGTCGGCGGCGTCGGCGGCGGGCACATAAGGAGAAGGAGGCTGCTCGCCATGGACGGACGTCCCGGTTTGGACAGGAGATGTCCTGGAAGCTGTAGCTGAACCGGAATTCGAGGCTTCCCGGGAAGCCCTCTTCTCCGCCAACATCTGCATGTAGTCCGGCGGTAAGGTCTTCCCTCTCCTAGGAGCCATATATAAGTACTCGCAAAAAAAAACATTAAATATTTAAATAATAAACATTAAGTATTTAAAAATTATTAAGTATTTTAAAAACTAAACATTATATAAGTATTTTAATGATATTATATTAGTATTTTAAAAACTAAATATTAAGTATTTTAATATTAATTACGTATTTTAAAAACTAAGATTAAAAAATAATTATGTTAAGTAATAAGTTTTAAATATTTTAAAAACTAAACATTAGGTATTTTAATAATTAATTATATGTTATAAACATATAATTCTAAAATCTGAATCCTAAAACTAAAATCCGAGCCTAAAACTAATTCCAAATCCTAAAACTAATTCCAAATCCTAAAACTAAATTCCAATTCCTAAAACTAATTCTAAAATTCGGTTTTAAAACACATATATTAAAAATATTTACCTTTGGGGATGTTGAAAAAGAGTGAAAGTTGTAGAGTTTTAGAGAGAGAACATATAATTCTAAAATCTGAATCCTAAAACTAAAATCCGAGACTAAAACTAATTCCAAATCCTAAAACTAATTCCAAATCCTAAAACTAATTCCAAATCCTAAAACTAAATTCCAATTCCTAAAACTAATTCTAAAATTCGGTTTTAAAACACATATATTAAAAATATTTACCTTTGGGGATGTTGAAGAATAGTGAAAGTTGTAGAGTTTTAGAGAGAGAAAACTTTAGAAAGAGATAGAGATTTAGAGAGAATGAGTGAAAATGAAAAATTTTGGTGGACTATATATAGACTCAGCAATCGTCGTAAAATCGTCGTAAATTTACGACGATTTTACGACGATTCGTCGTTAATTCGTTGTAAAAAAAAATTGAAACGTTTTGGTTCGTTTGGTTTGCCGCCTTTTGGGAATGATGAAAATAAAATCGTTGTTAAATCGTGGTAAATTTACCACGATTTTACGACGATTACTTTATAAATCGTTGTAAAATCGTGGTAATAAAATCGTTGTTAAATCGTGGTAACTTTACCACGATTTTACGACGATTACTTTATAAATCGTTGTAAAATCGTGGTAATTATTGACGTTGACAACCTCGTAAAAACAAAACTCCTAAGGATTTGACGTTTAGAGTTTCATTTTTTGTCGTAAAATCGTTGTTAAATTACCACGAATTTCCATCGATTTTGTGTGAATCGTCGTAAATTCGTGGTAAATTTACAACGAATTTACGACGATTCATTACACTAAATGGATTTTGCTAAAATTCATCTGCCATTTGACTTCATGTTGAATATAAATATGATATTGTATGCATATGAAATCATACTAAGTCATATGATTGCAGAAAAACAAGTTTTGGTAAAATTAGAACATATAGACATATTAACCACAATATATATAGTATATTTTATCTTAAACTTTATAAATTCTAAGAATATGTAACAAAACTTATTGATAAGCAATTTTAACATTGTTTTTATAGTTATTCATTAACTTTAGAGGTCTTTAAGAGTGTTCGTACGTAATATAAGACATACTTTTCAAATGTTTGGGGTTTAGGGGTTTATACAAAAAGACGTTGTATAATCGTTGTAAATTTACCACGATTTTACAACGACTACATATTAAATCGTTGTAAAATCGTGGTAATCGTTGACGTTGACAACCTCGTATAAACAAACTCCTGAGGATTTGACGTTTAGAGTTTCATTTTTTGTAGTAAAATCGTTGTTAAATTACCACGAATTTCCATCGATTTTGTGTGAATCGTTGTAAATTCGTGGTAAATTTACCACGAATTTACAACGATTCATTACACTAAATGGATTTTGCTAAAATTCATCTGCCATTTGACTTCATGTTGAATATAATTATGATATTGCATGCATATGAAATCATACTAAATCATATGATTGCAGAAAAACAAGTTTTGGTAAAATTAGAACATATAGACATATTAACCACAATATATATAGTATATTTTATCTTAAACTTTATAAATTCTAAGAATATGTAACAAAACTTATTGATAAGCAATTTTAACATTGTTTTTATAGTTATTCATTAACTTTAGAGGTCTTAACAGGTGTTTGTACGTAATATAAGACATACTTTTGAAAATGTTTGGGGTTCAGGGGTTTATACGAAAAAACCGTTGTAAAATCGTGGTAAATTTACCACGATTTTACGACGATTACGTTTTAAAGCGTTGTAAAATCGTGGTAATCGTTGACGTTGACAACCTCGTACAAACAAAACTTCTGAGGATTAGAGGTCTTTATAGGACAACGAATTATAAGATTATTCGTGGTATAATCGTCGTAAATTTACCACGAATTTACGACGTTTGTAAAATTTACACATATCGTGGTAAAATCATTGTAAATTTACGACGATTTTACCACGATTTGTGCAAAATACAAAAAAAGTCGTAAATTCGTGGTAAATTTACCACGAATTTACGACGATTGTTAATTTATTTTATAAAAAAAAAATTAAAATACATTATTTTCTTATTTATTACTCGGAGTCATCAGCAGACTCATGTTCGTCCTCGGAGTCAGATTCATCAAATTCGTCAGTCTCTTCGACTTCATCTTCGTCCTCATTCACCTCTTCAGCTTCCCTATTATGTGGATCATCGAGTAAGACCATGTCCGTGTTTAGTTCTGGCGAAGGAATATCGACGGACGTGTCATTCTGTAGTGGTGATTCTTCTTCCCTGACTATGTACCCTCTCGGGGCAATTTTGATGACGGATAGCCAATGTATTCCTGTGGACTTAAGACGCGGATAAGGAATGAAGCTTACTTGCTCAGCTTGCGATGCAAGTATGAAAGGCTCGAACTTGTTGTATCTTCTATTCTTATTGACATCAACGATCCCAGACTTGTTGATTCGTACACCTCTTCCGATCGTAGGATCAAACCACTCGCACTTGAAGAGTATGCACTTCAACATGAGCAACCCAGGAAACGTTATTTCTATGATTTCTTGGATGATTCCGTAGAAATCAATGTCTCCTCTAACACAAACACCGTAGTTAACACTTGTTCGATGTCGCCCGTAATCGTACGCGTGGAAAGCATAACCTCTTGTAAAATACATTGGCGATGTCCGAATCTTCGCAAGGGGATGTTGTAGCATCTCGTGGAACCACACCGGATAAGATTCGTCCTCGTACTCAATCTGCATACACCAACAATAATTTTGTTTAAATATATTATGTTTATATGTAATTTCATATTTAATATTTTCATATACCTGTGTTTGCAATCACATCACAAAGTGTTGAGTTTTACGGGAATCGAGCTCATCTTCAGATATCCCCGGAATCCCTTTTTGAACATATTCGACGAAGATACTATATATGAAAATATCATAAGTAAGCAATATTTAATGAGTGTTGTAATGAATTAAATAGTATTAAAAAACATTAACTTTTACCTTTCCCATGGAGTAACAATATCGCAATTCAATACAATGTACGTGTGGGCACAATGAATTTCATCCTCGTTGCTCCACCAAACCTCTTTTATGCGTCCGCTAAGCCGACCAATGGGACAAAATGTGTCAGGTACTCCTTCCACCGCGTACGTTGTTTGAATGCCTCTTTCATCATATCTACTCTTTTACGTGTCCTCACAGTTGGCGCAAAGTAGTACGACGTGAAGTGAGACGTCTCCTCTGTGATACTACCCGCAACGATTGAACCCTCGAGTTGAACCCTCGACTTTAGATAGATTCTTCGCCTTCCCTTTTATATGTTTCATAAATCGTTCGAAAGGGTACATCCATCGGAAGTGAACGGGCCCCCCTAGTTCTGCTTCGTGTGGGAGATGTACTGGTAGGTGCTCCATAACATCAAAAAAGGATGGGGGTAATATCTTCTCCAAATTGCACAAAATGAGAGGAATGTTCTCGTCGAGTTGTCTTATTACTTCATCGTTCAACGTTCTTGTGGAAAGATCACGAAAGAACAACCCAACACCTACACAAATTAAATAAAACGTACGTATTACGATATATTCAGTTATGAAATATTTTATTAATTAATTAGACATTACGTACCGAGCAATTGCTTCGTGCACATTTTGTGGAACAAGTTCGGCCAAGACAAATGGTAGCGGTCGTTGCATGAACACATGACAATCGTGACTTTTCATACCTGTGAATTTACTACCATCTACACACCGAGAAAGATTAGAAACAAAACCATCAGGAAACTTAACTTCGAGAGATCACCCACTGGAACAACGACGTCTTCGCCGCACTCGATAATCCGAATATAGGTACCGGGGCTTTTCCGTCATTATCAATGTGCAATTCGGATCTCGCACATATCTCAGCCAAGTCAAGACGTGATTTAAAATTGTCTTTTGTCTTTCCCTGCACATTCAAAATAGTGTTCATAATGTTATCGAAAAAGTTCTTCTCTATGTGCATCACGTCAAGATTGTGTCGGAGTAGATGATCTTTCCAGTATGGAAGCTCCCATAAAATGCTTTTCTTATGCCAATTGTGTTCCGTAAGATAACCATCAGGCAGATTAGGCGGGACATGTCAGTTTCCTCTTTGGGGAACTGTGTAATTCGCACAGTAATGATCCATATGCGCCTCAACTTGTTCGCCCGTGTAATACACTAGTGGAGGATCACGAACCACTTTGTTCTTTTTAAACATTCGTTTGTTTTTCCGATAAGGGTGGCGCAGACTAAGAAACTTACGGTGACAATCGAACCAGCCTAGTTTTCCTTCCATGCTTCAATTGGAAGGCGTCAGTACGATGCATGCGATAAGGACAAGATAGTCGTCCGTGTGTAGTCCAGCCCGACAACATTCCATAAGCGGGAAAGTCGCTAATCGTCCATAGAAGCACCGCACGCGTTGTAAAATTCCGTTTCCTCGAACAATCGTAAGTCTTTACTCCAGTGTGCCATAACTCCTTCAACTCTTCCACCAAAGGCCGTAGAAAAACATCAAGGGATCTTTTTGGATGTTTAGGTCCAGGGACTAAAATACTCGAAATAAAAATTCCCTTTGCATACACATCTCCGGTGGGATGTTATAAGGGGTGACGATGACGGGCCATAAAGAATACCGCCTACCCGACATACCAAATGGACTAAATCCATCCGTACATAGACCAAGGTAGACGTTACCTTTTCGTCTAGCAAAATCGGGGTACACCGAGTTAAAGTGTTTCCACGCTTTCGCATCGGATGGGTGGGTCACCTCTCCGGGCTTCGTGTATGTTCTCGCATGCCACCTCATCGAAGAAGCTGTTTTCTCCGAGTGATACATCCTTTGTAGCCTCGTCCGTTATAGGCGGATACCACATCTTCCGGTACGGTACCCTCTTTCGACCTACTCCTTCCGGCCTATATCTTGGTTTTTTGCAAAAACGACATTCCTCAAGAATGTCGTCGTCTTTCCAAAATATCATACAATTGTCTACACGGACATCAATTGACTCGATACGGAAGACCAAGACTCGATAACCAATTTTTGAACCTCATAAAACGTTTCAGCAGCTAAATTATCAGAGGGTAGATATTCTTTTAACAACGAGGCCCAATCATCCATGCAAACCTCAGATAAGTTATGGTCTGTTTTAATATTCATCATTCTAGCGAGCTAATGACAATTTAGAGTGCCCTTCTCTACAATTATCATATATTGGTTGATTTGCAGCATTTAACATGTCGTAGAATTTTTTAGCATTTAAATTAGGTTCTTCAACTAAATTTCCATCGGATGCAACTTCGGGACGAAATGCATCGCTAACCATGTCATTTATCCTATCCGGTTCATTTCCATGATCATGATGAAAATTATAAAAATCATACTCATTTTCTACATGCTGGTCATAGTCTACAGATTCCTGATGATAATTACTACTACTAGCAACATTACCAGAATAACCTTCCCCATGCTGAAACCATATATAATATTGTGGTGTAAATCCTCTATTTAACAAATGCTTCCAAACATTTTCAACCAAAATGAATCGTCTATTGTCGCATTTGATACAAGGACAAAACATTTTACCGCTTTCGATAGTGACAGGTAGATTTGTGGCTTGCTGCATGAATACTTCAACCCCGTCGAGGAACTCCCGTGTCACCGATCCGTCATCGCCTCGATGTATGTACATCCATTTTCGGATTTCGTAAATATCGCCTCAGGACATTTTTTTTATAAAAAGAGTTTTTTTTTTGTAAGTGAGAGAGATAGAGAGATATAAAATTGATGGTGTGATTTATGGTGAAAGATGAGGAGATATTTATAGGATATTTAAAAATTTTCCAACTTTTTACCAAGGAAATTAACTACTAATTTACAACGATTCATAATTCTACAAGGAATTAACAACGATTTTACAACGATTTAACGACTAAAATGAAAGTTGTAAATAATTAGGTGCAACAGTAAATACACGTTTTCAACTACCAGATTAAATGTCTTTAAATCGTTGTTAAAAAGTCCCAAAATCAGAAGTTATAAATTCGTGGTAAATTAGCAACGATATAGCGACGAAATATTCTTATAAATCAAAACGTCGGTAAATCGTTACAACGATTTTACAACGATTTGGAGTTAATCGGAAAATCGTTGTAAAATCGTCGTAAATTTACGACGATTTTAGTCGTTGTAACGTTTACGACGATTTTACGAATATTACCAAAATCGTCGTAAAATCGTGGTAATGTCGTCGTAAGTTTACGACGATTCAAATCGTTGTAAATTTTTCGTGGTAATTTGCGCAGATTCTTGTAGTGAAATTAGGTCTATTTAACTGAAACAACAAAAAAACGAGGCCCATAATACCCAATCCAGTAAACCCTAGATTAAAAAAAAACAAGTAGTCGCCAAGGAGAAATCCGACCAAAATCTGATGGAACATGGCCGGATTTTCACCGGTACAACGCGACTAATTTCTCTACTGAAGCTTGAGCAAAAACAAACGGAGATCTTGAGAATAAGCTGGTAAAGATCTCGATGTCGGACAGAACAAACCAAAAGGATAGGGAGGAAAAACGATCCTCGATAACAAACCACCCATCGATGCTGCGTCAATTGATGCCGGAGAGAAGCCGCACAACATAACTGAAGAAGCCATCGTTGACAGAAGCAGAGCCACACATCAATACTGAAGAAGTCATTGATGGCAGAAGCATAGCAGCCAAGGAACTAAACCGAAGTTTCCTTTGCCGAAACTAAAGCCAACCACCATTACAATGGAAGCTAATGGTGTTGGAGGCAAAAATCCGGAGTCGATATTGTCGGATTTGCTATCGAACTCGCCGGATCTGAAGCCGAACTCTCTCTCTCTAAGATTTTTCCGGAGAGAAGAGAGAGCATCCGTGCTTTTATTTCAATATTATTGTTTTTCAACTCTAAAATTTCATTGCAAAAATTCAAGAATAATCATTATCCAAAAAACAAAAATCAAGAACAATCACAATCAAGAATAATTCAAAAATAGCATTGTTACTATTAGGACTAGATTTTTTTGACCCGCGCCAACCGCGGCGTTTAAACTTATACATATATATTGTACAAAAAATATGAAAGTATTTTTAAATTTTGGCATAGACGATTATTTAAAATAAATTTGAAATTTTTTTTGAACCCTTTTTACTATTTATTAGTGCATTTATTAGAAATATCATTAAATCTTTTTTCTTAAAACAATAATGACATCTAAAATGTGTTAACTACAAAGTTATAGAGAAACTTACAACAATGTTTACTCGATTTTTATTTGATTAATCACACCAAAAGAATGAAGTTTAATATATTATTTTATCCGGTCCAAAAAATTTATGAGATCCAACCATAAATTTCATTATATATCCAAAATAAAAATGACTATTATATTATATGGGCTTTTGAAATGTGGGCTACGTAATTGACTATTGTAATTTTTTTAGAATTGTTCTAGTGATGACACGTGTTATATTTCCTTGTTTTGTTCAAATAATGTGTCTCAATTAGTATATATATGATTTTCTAATTTTTTTTTTTGATAAATCGTAGGAGTTCCGGACCTTCGGCCCATAATCTCCTCCTCTATCGGAGCCAACCGTTAATAATATCACATTTATAACTAATTTCACATGGAAAATTTAATAGAACCAACATCTATATTATTATTTTTGAAGTACTAATTTGAAAATATCCAAAAAATTAATCAATATTACACATTATGCCATTGAGTATAAAAAGAAATATTTTTGAATATTTAATTACGAAAAACCAAATAAAGAAATATTACAATCCTCTTCAAAAATAAACTCAAAAATATTAAGGAAATTATGTAAAAGTCATTTGGAAAACAAAATAAGAAATATGCAATTCACATAAACACACTATTATATAGTTTTTTATAAAAAAATATCATTAAAATTTTACTTATATCAAAATACCATTAGAAAAAGTATTTTTTTAAAACCATTACATTATTTTTAACAAAAATAACACACAAATTAATAACGAGTATATATAATTATATTATCAAGAATTTTAAAACGAGTTGAAACATTATTTTGTTAAAAATATCAAACAATAAAAAACAAAATAGTTTGTAAACGGGTTCGGTTTCCGGTTCGATTCTAAAAAAACAGAATAAATTGCAATTATATTAAAATTTAAATCTTATATTACATATTTAAAATATGTTTACAAGAATTATTTGTATATATAATCAAAATAATTATAATTTTAAATAAATTTGGGTAAATCGCATAGTTCGATTTGTGTATTTCGATTAGGTTTCGGTTTGTATTTTGAATCCGGGTTTTTTCCAAATAAAAAATAAATTATAATAATTTGGTTTAATCAACTTACAAATTATATTAAAATTTTGCTATACGAAATATATAATTAAATAGTAATTAAAAAAAAATTCATTTCAACAATATTAATTGATCCTATTTTGTTTAAACAATGAAGATAAAATAATATTCAAAATTTCTAAATTAAATATATAAAATCATATAGAAAACATAAACCCGTGGTGGATCACGAGTTAATTCCTAGTTAGTTTATAAAAGGTATGTGTTAATAGACTAATTGTGAATTGTTTTTGAATTATAAATTCATAATCTTAACAATTAATTACTTCCACTATAATATCAACGTTCTTGCTATATATTACAAGTTCTCCATTAATGGTAAACCATCTCTTCGGACCTAAATTTTTTTTTTGGTAGAACAAAATTTGGTTTAATTATTTTTTATATATTTATTATTATTTTAAGGATTTAAAATGTTATGTTATAATCCCCTGTATAAGTAGAACATAATGAGATATCTAAAAGTATCTTTGTTACTCGATGTATTTGGACAATAACAAACTTGTACATGCAACTAACTAGCAAAGCAAGTTATATATACATGAACTTTTTAATCACAAGAAAACATGTCAATTTTTGTTTACCATATTTTCGAACAAAGTGATAGTAAGAGAACTATTTTTTATTTTGTTTCCTACCAATTTTCTTACAAAAAGCATTGCTACCATTTTATATGATAGTATTGTTGCAATTACAATTATAATTAAATATATACATGTGAAAGTGTTGTCTTGTTTTGAGTTTTAGGGTTAGGGTTTTCACAAGTGGGCTTGGGCTAGTTTTTCAGTCAGGCCCATCAAGGAATGGTTTGGGCTGTGTGAGCTTAAAGCCCAAATCCAGCTTGAAGGTATAAAAGGGGGAAATCGTCTTCTTCTTCCTTAATCAAGATAAGAGAAAATCACATAGAAGAAACAGAGGTACAGAGAGAGAGTTAGTCAAGAACATTCAATAGAGAGAGATAAAGAGAGAGAGAGAGAGCTTCATCACGGTAAAGTGGGTGGTCTCTATCTGCGTCTGCGTCTCGGTGGTTCTGGGTTTGGGTCTTGGCGGTAAAGCTCTGGGTTGGCTCGCATCTCCTCAGTTTCGGCACGCACCTGTGCAGTGTTCTCGCATAGCAGCCTCAGGGTCTGTTGGTACCGATACTGGAAGTAGCTGCATACACAAGCAAGATATAAGAGAGTATTGTATATTGCGGTATTGTGTAATCATAAACTCTAAGGAGAAAGCATTGGATTATAGTGGATGCTTGAGAGTTTGGATCTCTCCCCTGAGACGTAGCCACATCGGTGAACTCAGGGTAAACAATTCTTGGTGTTCTTTACTTACTTGCAGCACAATTAAGCCCATAAACTTAGAACCCTAATCCAAGAAAGACTTGTCGAGATTCCCAACAAGTGGTATCAGAGCCTTGGTCAAGAGGAGCAGGGTAAGGCTACGGTGTAGTGGCTCAAGGCTGCTCAAGTTTTCCGTGTTATCTTGGTCTAAAGATAAGGGAAAAAAAAAGCAGGTTCCAGTTTCAAGAAGAAGAAAATTGAATCATGGAGCCTACTCTTGGCAAGTTTGAAGTGGTCAAGTTTGATGGAAAAGGAGACTTTAGTCTGTGGAATTCAAGATGCAAGGACAACTTGAAATTCAGGGATTGGCTTCAGTTCTTAGTGAAGAGACAAAAGAAAGTGAAAAACCAGCCAAGCAAGAAGAAGGATCTAAGCCCAAGAAAGTACTTACTAGGGCAGCTAAAGATCTAAGGGCAAGAAACCTAATCAGCACATGTCTAAGTGATGTAATCCTGCGGAAAGTCATGAATGAAACCACAGCCTTGGGTATGTGGAGGGCACTTGAAAGGGATTATCATACTAAGTCTCTACCAAACAGGATATATCTTAAGCAAAGTTTTGCTAGTTACAAGATGGAAGAAAATAAGTCCATAGAAGAGAATCTGGATACTTTTCTGAAACTAATAGCAGACATGGCCAGTCTAAAGATTGAGATATCAGAAGAAGATCAAGCAATACAGATTTTATCAGGACTTCCTCCTGCGTATGAGCATCTGGTACATACTCTCAAGTATGGCTCTGGGAAGGATACACTCACAGTCAACGATGTTGTGAGCTCAGCTTATGCTAAAGAGGTGGAGCTTGGGCAGAAAGGGTTACTACACAAGTCAAAAGCTAAGAACGAGGGTCTGTTTGTTGCTAGAGGCAGAACAGTAAAGAAGACAATGAAGCATGACAGATCAAGGTCTAAAAGCAAGGACAGAAGGTCTCAGTCTAGAGGGAGACCTCCAGTAAAGACAAGAGAATGCTGGGTATGTGGAAAGGAAGGACATTTCAAGAGAGAATGTCCAGAGAGAAAAGATGGGAAGCCATCAAATGCTGCAAACATGGCTCAGGAAAAGGAATTTCCCATGGTACTTACGGTTAGTGCACAAGACACTAGTGGAGAATGGATACTAGACTCTGGGTGTACGTTCCACATAACACCAGACAGAGATGCACTGTTTGATTATATTGAAACAGAAGGACCAAAGGTACTCATGGGAAACAACACACATAGCGTGGTAAAAGGCATTGGGAAGGTTAAGCTCATCACAGAAGATAACAACATTGTGATACTAACTAATGTCAGGCACATGCCAACTATGGGAAGAAATCTGATATCATATGGTCAACTTGAGAAGAGTGGCCTGAAATATGAAGGGGAAGATTTTGTGGTGACATTCTACAAGAAGATGCCAGGAGGGGTTAGAGGAACAAAAGTTCTGTCTGGAAAACTGAAGGATGGTCTCTACCATTTTCAAGGAAAGCTGGTCAGCGGTGAAGTTGACATGGCAGAGCTGAGGTAAATCTAACCAACATGTGGCATTCAAGGCTAGGACACATGAGTTTGAAGAACATGGAACTGTTGGTGAAGAGAGGGTACTTGGACTCAAAAGAAGTACACACTCTAGAGTTTTGTGAAAATTGTGTCTTAGGAAAAGCACACAAGCAGCCATTTCCAACAGCCAAACATACAACCAAAGAAGTCCTAGGTTATGTCCACAGTGATTTGTGGGGTTCAGTTAATAATGAGGAAAGTCTATCAGGATGCAAATACTTTCTAACCATGATTGATGATTTCTCAAGAAAGGTTTGGATCAGGTTCTTAAAGAGCAAGGATGAAGTATTTGAAGTATTTGCAGAATGGAAAAAGATGGTGGAATTACAATCTGGAAAAAGGATCAAGTGTTTGAGAATAGACAATGGTCTAGAATTCTGCAACAATCAGATGGACAGAATCTGCAAGGAATCAGGCATAAGGAGGCACAAGACGTGCACGTATACTCCTCAGCAGAATGGTGTGGCTGAAAGAATGAATAGGACAATAGCAGATAAGATAAGGTGTATGTTGGCAGAATCAGGTTTGGAAAAGAAGTTTTGGGCAGAAGCTGCTGCCACTGTTGTGTACTTAATTAACAGAACCCAAACAGCTGCCTTAGAGTTCAAAATCCCTGAAGAGCTATGCTCAGGTTCTAAGGTAGGATATGGTCACTTGAAGAGGTTTGGATGCACAGCATATGTGCACACAGTGCAGGACAAGATGAGTCCTAGAGCTACCAAGGGGATATTTCTGGGATACCCACAGGGAACAAAGGGATACAGGGTATGGCTACCAGAGCAGGGCAAGGCTACCATAAGCAGAAATGTCATATTTGACGAGGAAACTCTATATTTCTCAAAGAAATTAGAAAAGGCTCCAGAAGAGAAGAAGGTTAAGAGAGTATCTTTCAGTCCGATACTGGTTCAAGAAGGAGAATCATCAAGCTCTGAGGTAGTAGAACAGGATGAGGAAGAACAGGTGGGGTCACCTGGAGAAGGTGGAGCTTTGTCTGAAAGTGCTGAGCCAACAGAGTCATCATCAGAATCAGATTCAGATCAGGACCAAGGGGATCAGAACCTAGATGACTATGTGCTAGCAAGGGACAGGAAAAGAAGGACAATCAGGCCACCCTCTAAGTTTGAAAATGCAAACTATGTGGCATATGCTCTATCTAGTGCAGCATTGATTGAACTAGAAGAACCAAAGACTTTGGCAGAGGCCAAGTCAAGGAAGGACTGGGATAAGTGGAATTCAGCAACCATTGAAGAAATGAATTCACTTAAGAAGAATCACACATGGGACTATGCAGATAAACCACCAAATCAGAGGTGTGTTGGCTGTAAATGGATATTCACATATAAGGAAAGAATTCCAGGAGTGGAGGCTCCAAGGCATAAGGCAAGATTGGTGGCTAAGGGGTTCACACAAATTGAAGGGGTAGACTACAATGAGATTTTCTCACCTGTGGTAAAGCATGTTTCCATCAGAATTATGCTATCAGCTGTAGCTAATTATGATTTGGAACTTGAGCAACTAGATGTTAAGACAGCGTTCTTACATGGTGAGCTAGAATAGGTGATCTACATGGACCAGCCTGAAGGGTTCATAGAGAAAGGAAAAGAGAATAAAGTGTGTCTACTAAGGAAGTCTCTGTATGGATTAAAACAGTCACCAAGGCAGTGGAATCAGAAATTTGATGAGTTTATGAAGGATCAGAAATTCATCAGAAGTAAGAATGATCCGTGTGTCTACATGTTGGGTTCAGGGATTAAGGATGGTATTTATCTACTTCTGTATGTTGATGACATGCTAGTGGCATCAAGGGACAAGAAGAAGATACAGATATTGAAGGACAGACTTAAGGAAAGGTTTGAGATGAAAGACTTGGGTCCAGCCACAAGGATTTTGGGTATGGACATTTCCAGGGATAGAAAAAAAGGTATTCTGAAACTATCACAGTCAAAATATCTCATGAAGGTCCTTAAAGTATTTGGAATGGATGGGTGTACATCTGTGGTAACTCCAACAAACTCTCGGTTCAAGCTAAGGAGTCTAACAGATGAAGAACTGATTACAGAGTCAAGGGAAATGAGCTTTATTCCCTATGCAAGTGCAGTTGGAAGTTTGATGTATGCAATGATAGGTTCAAGACCTGATTTAGCTTATGCTATTTGCCTGGTAAGCAGGTTTATGTCCAAACCAGGAAGGGAACATTGGAAGGCTGTGAAATGGGTACTAAGGTATCTAAAGGGAGCAGCTGACCTTAGTCTCACTTTTACAAAGTCAGAGGAGTTCAAAATTGAAGGGTTTTGTGACTCAGATTATGCAGCTGACCGTGATAGGTGCAGGTCAATTACAGGCTATGTTTTTCAAGTTGGAGGAAATACAGTAAGCTGTAAAGCTTCACTGCAAGGGGTTGTAGTTTTATCTACTACAGAGGGCTGAGTACATGTCTCTATCAGAGGCATGTAAGGAAGGTATGTGGTTAACTAAGTTTTGTAAGGAGCTAGGCTTATGCTCAGGGAGGTTCAGGATTCACTATGATTCACAGAGTGCTATTGGGTTAGCTAAGAATCCAGTTCACCATGAACGGACAAAACACATAGCTAACAAGGTTCATTTCATCAGAGATGAAATCATAGCAGGTGCAGTGGAAGTTGTTAAGATTCACACTACACTAAACCCTGCTGATATGCTAACTAAGTCAATACCTGGTAACGCGTTCGACAAGTGCCTCGTAACGCTTAAGGTCCTCTCCTGATTTGGTCCAGCAAAACTCCGAGATGCTTCTGTCGTTTGGGGTCATCTCGCAGAGTATAAACAAAAGATCAAGAGTTAGACTTGGTCAAGGAAACGACAAAAGGGAAAAAAGGTATTAGCTTGCATGGTATGTTTAATGGAAGCTAATGGTTCTTTACAGGGAGCTAAGTGTGTCTAAAAGGTGTCTGGGTTAAGGAACTTACTCGGCGCATTGAGGCAGCTGGTTATACTCCTCGATCTCTTGTTTAGCTGAGACATGCAGAAACGAGATAGGAAGAACAAAGGTCAGTAAAGGTTATTTCGTTCACAAGTGTTGATAAAGACAGGGTAGAAAAAATAAAAAGGGAGAGTGGTCAGAAGATAACTTACAGAATGGTGTGTTGGAATTTGGAACGTCACGGAGGGTTGGTTCCGGTGCCGTTTGGGGAGCAGCTCGAGATCTGTGCTGAGACTGGCTCGATGATGCAGATCTATCTGCCATTGGAAGCGTTGAGTTTTGTGTGAAAGAAGAAGAAGGAAGAAGATCGCAACCCTAGGAGAAGAGAAACCAAAAACGGCGACAAAGGTGGAGATTTGTGAAAGTGTTGTCTTGTTTTGAGTTTTAGGGTTAGGGTTTTCACAAGTGGGCTTGGGCTAGTTTTTCGGTCAGGCCCATTAAGGAATGGTTTGGGCTGTGTGAGCTTAAAGCCCAAATCCAGCTTGAAGGTATAAAAGGGGGAAATCGTCTTCTTCTTCCTTAATCAAGATAAGAGAAAATCACAGAGAAGAAACAGAGGTACAGAGAGAGAGTTAGTCAAGAACATTCAATAGAGAGAGATAAAGAGAGAGAGAGCTTCATCACGGTAAAGTGGGTGGTCTCTATCTGCGTCTGCGTCTCGGTGGTTCTGGGTTTGGGTCTTGGCGGTAAAGCTCTAGGTTGGCTCGCATCTCCTCAGTTTCGGCACGCACCTGTGCAGTGTTCTCGCATAGCAGCCTCAGGGTCTGTTGGTACCGATACTGGAAGTAGCTGCATACACAAGCAAGATATAAGAGAGTATTGTATATTGCGGTATTGTGTAATCATAAACTCTAAGGAGAAAGCATTGGATTATAGTGGATGCTTGAGAGTTTGGATCTCTCCCCTGAGACGTAGCCACATCGGTGAACTCAGGGTAAACAATTTTTGGTGTTCTTTACTTACTTGCAGCACAATTAAGCCCATAAACTTAGAACCCTAATCCAAGAAAGACTTGTCGAGATTCCCAACAATACATGATAACATGAATTTTTTAATCACAAGAAAACATGTCAATTTTTGTTTACCAACAAAGTAATAGTAAGATAACTATTTTTTATTTTGTTTCCTACCACTTTTCTTACAAAAAAAAAGAATTGCTACCATTTTATAGTTTTTATGTAAAATTGGGCGTGTTGTGTACGAACCAATTAAAGCAAACAAGAGGACTAAATTAACTGAGAAAAAATTGAATTGGTTTAAAGTTGTTTCATTTTACAGATAAGAACCTAGACATTATACTATACAAATACATTAGGTAAACATATTTTTATATAAATTTATGGATAGACGCAGTTTTTCAAAACACCGAAAGCAAGAATTTATATCCATTTGGTGTCAAAATAAATATATTTTAGTTTCGCATAACCGGAGATCGAATTTGAAACGTGATAGCGGCTCAGACCCATCCCCAACCACTTGATCACAATCACTCGAACTAAGTAAACATTTTTATTATGTAAACCTCTTGTAAATACCATTTTTTCTTGTTAATTGAGGGTATATCCAGCTAAACCCACACTAGTCTTCCAAATCATAAATTCCAGATTTTTTTTGCTATAGAAAGGGTGATGGGTAAACAAACTTTTAAATGCAAGAATTTTCCTAAAACACTTGAGAGAAATCAAAAATATATATACATAAATTTAACCTATATAAATTAATAACGTGGTGATTACATTATTTTAATAAATATTTTTTGAACCAATTTCAGAACCAAAAAAATTGTTAGTTTATATAAATACTAATCTATTGAGTATTAGTTTATATGGAATATATTGTATGCATAGAGAAACTCATAATCCAAAACAATAAGTATAAGAGTCTAATACAAACCCAACATTCATTTAATGAAAGTTAATTTAACATAGCTAAGAATGCACTCATATATAATGTTTATATTTACACATCTTTAACTAATTATAAATGTTATTGTTTATCTAATTATAAGTACATCTTATAAAAAATTAGCAGAAATTTGATAAGTAGTGGGTCGCTGCCATCAGTCTATTTTTAAAGATAGTGATAAGAAAAACCTAATAACCATGTTTGATTATAATGGTACCAGTTAGGTAAAGTAGAGATTATTATATATATAAAGATTAACACGTAAAGTGATCAACTAGAATTGATTTATTTGCATTAATCATAAACCTTAAAAATAAGAAATGTTTATATATATGTATTGTACAAGTTATTAATTTACTTATCCTTACGAGATTCCATTATCATTTTTTAAGTATCATCATTGTGTAACACTAACTAACCAACTCAAGCTTATAAACCTGATATGTTTTGTACTAAACTAATCTCCATTAGCTTTAATTTCTTCACCCCTATATATATTAGTAAATACTAGGGTTAGGACATCATAGAGCTAAACAAAACATTCATTAGTTTCTTGTATATTCATCGATATATCGAGATGGAAAGCTTAGAAATTCCTATGGAAGAAACCCATATAAAAATCGATAACTCTATATCGAGTGACAAAGAGAGAAAAACTAACCTTTCTCAATCCAAACCCATTGTTCTAATGTCTCTTTTGAGTAGTCTCCACGCGGGCTATTTTCGAATAAGCCTCTCTCTTTGTAGCCAAGCTTTGTTGTGGAAGATAATGACCGCGCCTAATTCACCTAGCATGTCTCGTTTGCATAGCAATCTACCATCTATAGCCTTCCATCTCCTATGGTATCTATCACTTGCAACACAAGTTTCACTATGTTTCTTGTACGCGTTGAGATGTGTTTTCATCTTTGATATGGTGAAGGAAGAGTTTTCGCATTATATCGGAGTGAACTATGTCTATGCTCCATCAATCTCATGGCTTCTTTTACTACAATCATCTCCTATGCTTGAGCCACACAATGTTCTTTACCAAATACTATTTTGGGTCTTTGTTATACCGGTCTTGACTTTAGACACAAAGCTTTATGGCCAATGGTTCACAACCGAGAAAAGGTTTTTGTCGATAATGGCTAACCCGTCTAGCCAAGTGTCAGTACTCGCAAACCTAGTGGCTGCACGAGGAGCAGCCGAGATGGGATGGAGAGAGTGTGGTCTATGCTTGTTTTCACTTGGCATGGTTCATTATTTGGTTATATTTGTCACACTTTATCAACGTTTACCCGGTGGTAGAAAATTTCCGACCACACTTAGGCCGGTATTTTTCTTGTTCTTTGCCCCACCAGCCGCAGCTAGTCTAGCTTGGAACTCTATTTGTGAAAACTTTGATACTCTAGCTAAAATGTTGTTCTTCCTTTCACTCTTCATCTTCATGTCCTTGGTAAGTTTCTAAGTTACAACACACCGCGAAAATTTGTTAAAAAGATATTTAATATAGTAAAATTTATTTTTTTATAAAAATTTTGAGGGTCTTAAAATTGGTCCTATTCGACCGTTGCATATGGTCTACTTGGATTAAGTACTAAAATTCAAAACTAAAATGTTTTTTTTATTTTCCATTTGTTAACAATTTTTAGGTATGTAGGCCAAATCTTTTCAAGAAGTCAATGAAAAGATTCAATGTGGCATGGTGGGCTTACTCGTTCCCCATCACAATTCTTGCCTTAGACTCGATTCAATACGCGCAAGAAGTTAAAGACCATGTTGGTTCTGGATTGATGCTTATCTTCTCATCGTTTTCGGTTTTGGTCTTCCTTGGTGTGATGTTATTAACCGCAGCAAACAGTAGTAGCCTACTTCGACGCGATCCTGTCCTCGGATTCGCTACTTGTCGAAAAGACAAAAGTAAAAATAACTTTGTAAACAAAGGTAGTAAAACACCTTTGGGATAGAAAAAAACATCTTTGTTTACAATTTGCATGAATAAACTTGACTATTTTTTATGATATATTTAGCTTTTTAAGAAGTTCAAGTTTAGACTCGCAATAACTATGTTTTTGTTATAAGCAATAGTGACTTATATATTTCTTATACATAACTCTCTCATTACATGTAATGATGACACATGTCTATGAAAGTTTAAAGTAATTATACTAATTAAGGTTTACCTTATAGCATAAAAAATGTTTTGAAATCAGTTTAGAATCTATAATATTTCGGATATCGAAATAATAAATAGTGAAATAGATTAAATTTTAATTTGGAAGATTTTCTGAAGTGTTTCCGATATATAATTGGAATAAGAAAATTAGATAGACGAATTTGAAAAGTCAGAAAAGTTCGAATAATTTGGAACTAAAATCACACTACCAAACTCTCATATATTTGAAAAATGTTTAGTATTTCATATAATATCAAGTAACCTAAAAAAGAAAAAATGGTTTAGGGAAAATTAAACTACAACATTTGAATTGCATTTTACAAAATTATATTATTTCAAGCGTAACTTTACAAATATAAACTTAAACACAAAAAATTAAATTTAAATAAGTTCTACCCACACAATTATATCTATTTAATATTAAAAAATATTTTAAACACTAATTATCGAACCTAAACGAAATGAAAATAGTTTTGGTAATTTTTCAAAAGTAAATCAATTATTTAAAATTTTAAAAATGCGTAAAATTTTTTAAAATATTGAATTACGTAGAATTTCGTAAAAAAATGAAATGACATCTATACTATTAAAAGAGAAGACAAAACGCCTATGTATTGCGACACGAGAATTTTTAGGATATTTTTTATTTTTTTGCTTTTTAGTCCTTATATTTTTAAATAATTTTTATTCGACGAATTCTTTAAATTATATTTTAGACCCAACCGAATCATTACCGGACTGTGAAATAAAACCTCGAAGCTTTTTATTTCCTCACCGTAACAATTCAATCTCTTCGCCGTCGACGACGAACAATGAGCCGATCAAACATTATCTTCTCGATACTCAGAAAATCCTACGACCCATTTTGTCTTAGCTGTTTAAAATCAAACTCTTTCTCTTCTTCTTCTTCTTCTTCAAGCTTAGGCCTTCGAGCAACAAACAAGGAGCTAAACCAAATGATAAGAACTGGATACATTATCGAAGCAAGATCACTTTTTGAGAAGTTAGAATCTAAAAACACAGTTACATGGAACACGATGATAAGCGGATACGTTAAGAGGAGACAAATGAAACAAGCACAGAACCTGTTCGACGAAATGTCTCAAAGAGATGTTGTGTCTTGGAACGCGATGATCTCTGGTTACGTCTCTTGCGGTGGAACCAGATTTCTAGAAGAAGCACGAAAGCTGTTCGATGAAATGCCCGAGAGAGATTCTTTTACTTGGAACACTATGATTAGTGGGTATGCTAAGAATCGTAAGATAAGCGAAGCTATGTCGCTTTTCGAGGCAATGCCTCTGAGAAATTTCGTGTCTTGGAGTGCTATGATTACTGGGTTTTGTCAGAACGGCGATTCGGATCGCGCGGTTGAGATGTTTCGGACAATGCCCGTGAAGGATTCGTCTTCTTTGTGTGCACTTGTGTCTGGTCTTGTTAAAAGCAAGAAGCTTGAAGAAGCTTTATGTGTTTTGAATGAGTATGAGAGTAGTAGTGTAGGTTCAGGTCAGGAACATTTGGTTTACGCTTATAACACTTTGATTGTAGGATATGGAGAGACAGGACAAGTCGAAACAGCTAGGCGTCTGTTTGATCAGATTCCGAATCTATGTAATGACGAGTGTAGAGGTAGTTTCCGTAGAAATGTCGTGTCTTGGAACTCTATGATCAAAGCTTACTTAAAAGTCGGTGACTTGGTCTCTGCCCGGTTACTATTCGATGAGATGAAAGACCAAGACCGCGATACAATCACTTGGAACACGATGATCGATGGGTACGTGCACGCGTCTATGATGAAAGATGCTTATGATCTTTTCTCTGAGATGCCTATCCGCGACACGCACTCGTGGAACATGATGGTATCGGGTTTTGCTAGCGTAGGCAACATAGAGCTCGCTCGTGACTACTTTGAAAGAACGCCCGAGAAGAATACCGTCTCTTGGAACTCGATCATAGCGGCTTACGAGAAGAACAATGACTACGAAGAAGCTGTTGATTTATTTATCTCGATGAATATCGAAGGAGAAAAGAAACCTGATCCACATACTTTAACTTCTATTTTAAGCGTATCGGCAGTGCTCGTGGATCTTCGGTTAGGAACACAGATACACCAGATCGTGGTCAAGACCGTTATCCCCGATGTGCCTATCCACAACGCTCTCATCACTATGTATTCTCGATGCGGAGACATAACAAACTCGAGGAGAGTCTTCGACGAAATGAGACTCAAAAGAGAAGTAATTACGTGGAACGCGATGATAGGAGGTTACTCTTTCCACGGTGACTCATCACAAGCGTTGAATCTATTTCGGTTAATGAAGAAAAACGGTGTACGCCCTTCTCATATAACGTTTGTATCGGTTTTAAACGCTTGTGCTCGTGTAGGACTTGTTGACGAGGCTAAATTGCAGTTTATGTCTATGGTTAACGAGTACAAGATCAAACCGCAAATGGAACATTATAGTTCTTTAGTAGATGTAATAAGCAGACAAGGACACTTTGATGAAGCCATGGATGTAATAAAGAGTATGCATTTTGACCCGGATAAGACGGTATGGGGTGCCTTGTTGGATGCTTGTAGGGTTCACAACAACGCGAAGCTAGCACACGTTGCGGCCGAAGCATTCTGGAGGCTCGAACCAGAGAGTTCGACGCCTTATGTACTGTTGTATAACATGTATGTTGATATGGGACTATGGGACGAAGCTTCGAAAGTGAGAATGTTAATGGAGAGTAAACGAATTAAGAAGGAAAGAGGGTCGAGTTGGGTCGATTCTTCGACATAGCAAAACATTAAGAACACATATATACTCTTATATTATCCGCGGAGATTAATTAGGTTATAGTTACTGCATTTTCATAGACTCTGGCTCGGCCTGGAAAGTTGTTGAACTTGCAATGTCGTGTTCGAGACCATCTTCTGCGGAAAGACCAACCATGACTCTAAGTTGTTCATGAACTAAACGAATGTGTATTTGTATGAAAACTCGAGAAGAGGAGAGAGTCAAAATGTGAGCTTAGAGAGTTCCAATGAAGTTAACACATAAGCAATGCAACGGCTCCAATGGCTCGTTGACTTGTAATCTATAATGGGTTTAATGTGTTCTTGTTAATAGCTAATTATGATTTATATTGGCTAATCATACTTATAATGGAATGCATTTAAGAGACAATGTCGTTTTGCATTTTTTTTTGTACTAAAGTAGTCATGAGTTCAAGCAAGCCAAATGTAATAATGCTGTTTTTAAATTAAGGTTTTTGAGGATGTCGATGTTGACCCACCATATGTAGTGGAGCAGGCGATAAAGGAAGCGAAAGCCTGGTCAGAAGCCCAAACTAATGACGAAGGGGCAGAGGATACGCGATGCCATAATCTGGTGGACGAAGCCCGAATAAACAACTCGGAGTTAGTGTGTCAGAGGGATTGTTCCTGGAAAGATACAAAGAATTTTGAGGGACTAGGATGGGTGTGTACCAACGAGGATGGTACTAATCACTTGCTAGGAGGAAGGTGTCACAGAAGGAGTTTATCTCCTTTGCATGCTGAGTTTGAAGCTCTTTTATGGGCTATGGAAGCTATCCAAGTACGACGTATTCCCTGTGAGACATTCGAGACGGACAGTACGACACTAGTGGCGATCTTGCAGAACCCTACAGAGTGGCCTGCCTTTACCACAATGTTAGATCAGTTTGAGACTTTGCTTGGATACTTCACAGATTTCAGGATCAAAGCTATTCCAAGAGTGAAAAACTTAAAAGCGGACAAGCTAGCACGAGCAGGACGCGCAATTGCAGTGACATTAGATTACGTGAGTGAACACCCTCCAAACTGGGCAGCTATCGCTTCGTTGTAATCCACTGCTCTTATTAATATGATGTTATAAAAAAAAAATTAAAATGGATTAATTTTATGAAAATGTTTTGAATAAGAAGGGCTCATTTTTGGATTTAAGTTTTATTTTAGATAGTATTTTTTTTTTTTGAGCACCATTTTAGATAGTATAAAAATAAAGATTAATAGACAAGGATTGGTCGGTTAGAGGGAACAAATTCTTTATCCTACAAATAATTTTAGATTCTGTTACTAATTTTGCATTTGGTCACGACAAAAGCTATTCTTTATCTCACTTTTTCTCTTTATCTATTCCCTTCTATTATACCTTGTTTTCTGAGCTATTAGATTGTATATTTCACTCATCGTTTTATATTAAAAAATGTATTAGAAAATCTAAACATTAATTAATATACTTAACATGTTACAATCTCATTATCTAAATACACATTTCACCATTGTATTATTGGCTATAGAGCTATAGAATATGTTGATTGTAATATTCTCATGTAAAAACCTTACAATCTTATTTACTAGTGATAGCAAATTAACAAATAAACAAGAGTTTCCACTCCCTGAAAATCAGTTTATATAAGAAAGAAACATATAAAAGTGATTTTGACAATAATTTAAAATTTATAATTAGAACAGGAAAATAATGGTTGCTTCTAAGTTGCAAAATGTGTGGTGTTTCTTAATTAGTCCTCTCTTATGATAAAAATTCATAGCTTATAGTTTTGACTTTGCATTTAAGTAGAATAATTTTTTATTATATAAAAACTATACACCAAAAGATTTTGTATAGTAGCAACAAAACTAATCCAATGAAAAATGTATTTTTGTCACGAAAAAGAAAATACTAGTTTTGAACCAACACAAAGAAAAACTAAATATCCATATTTTTAGTAGCCTTTGACTATAAAGTAAGAAATCTCATATAATTTCGTTAAGAGTAATTACTATACTTTTTATTACTAATTATCAATAATATATATTTCCCAAACTATCATATCATATACTATTATGTACCTTACTTGCTTTATACCATTTCATAATATCATCTACTTTTTATATGCTACATTACAAAACTGCTGAAAAAGAAACAATAAGAATCCAACTAAATAAAAACAAAACTAGTAAAAAATCCCCCCAAAAAATATTATATATAGAAAAAAATCAAAAGGAAAATTCAAACTATAGTGCAAAAAAGACAAAAGGCCCAAATAAGAAAACAAATAAACAAAAAAAAAGAAAAGAAATATAAAGGAAAAGATAAAGTGTACTGACAAAAAGCCCAGAAATAGAGTCCCAAATAAAGAGACCAGAAACAAATACCATATTTTAAAATTAAATAAATGAATTAAAAAATAAAAACGGATTAAAATTAAATTCCTCTCCGTTACAGCTTTCATCTTCTTCTTTCATTGTAGAAGACGAAGACGAAGAAGAAGAAGAAGAAGAAGCAGAGAAGAGAAGTTAGTTTTTTTTTCTTCGTCGGAGATTATGGCTCGTCTTTCATCGGCGTCTACGACGGCAAAGCTTCCTCCGATAAAGCCAGAAGATTACGCTCACAGTCCAGTTCACTACGCCGTCGTATTAGGAGATCGCGTTTCACTAACTCGTCTTCTCTCTTCTCTACCAAAGCTATCAGATCCAGATCAGATCCGAACCGAATCCGACTCGTTAAGCCAAGAACTAATCTCCGATCAGATCTCCGCCGTGCTCGACCGCCGCGACGTTCCTTATCGCGAAACGCCTCTCCATCTCGCCGTCAGACTCGGCGACGTCTTCTCCGCGAGAGCGATTTCTTCCGCCGGAGCAGATATCTCTCTCCACAACGCCTCCGGATGGAATCCGTTACAGGAGGCGTTCTGCCGCCGCAACAACGAGGTCACGAAGGTACTTCTCCGCCATCACCACCGCTTGGCGTGGTGCAAATGGCGACGGAGACTGCCGCGATTGATCGCAGTGCTCCGTCGCATGAGAGATTTCTACATGGAGATCTCTTTCCACTTCGAGAGCTCCGTGATTCCTTTCGTCGGCAAAATCGCACCGTCCGATACTTACAAGATCTGGAAACGCGACGGAAACCTACGCGCCGACACTACTTTAGCAGGATTCGACGGATTAAAGATCCAAAGAGCAGATCAAAGCTTCTTATTCCTCGGCGACGGCGACGAATCTCTCGATATATCTCCTGGATCTCTCCTTGTGTTAAACCGCGACGATCATAAGATCCTAGACGCCTTCGAAAGCGCAGGAGCTCCGATTAGCGACGCCGATATCGCCGGATTCTGCTCGCAATCGAGCTTATACCGGCCAGGTATGGATGTAACCAAGGCGGAGCTCGTCGGAAGAACGAATTGGCGACGGCAAGAGAAGACGGAGATGGTCGGAGATTGGAAAGCTAGGGTTTACGATATTCATAGAGTCACTTTCAGTTTCAGATCTAGAAAAATCGTTAGCGACGGATGTGATTTCGCTGGTAGCGAACAAGTCTTACCTCTTGAGCTTGACGAAGACGACGACGGTTTCCTCGTCGCCGAGAATCCTAGTTTCTTACCTCCTCCGCCGCGTTCGCAGCGACGGCACAGCAGCTTCGTTAAAGAAGATAGAGATGTGATCTCCGTCGGGAGAAAAAGCGTCGACGTGTTTCCATCCGCCGCCGCGCCACCACTACCGCCTAGAAGATCTGTAACTCAATTTCAACCGCCGAGAAGATCTGTAGCTTTACCTTCTCTTCCTCCGTCGTCTCCGATGAATCCTCCGTCTCCGTCACCACAGATCAAAGAGAAGGAGTTCGTGAAGAGCTTACATCCGTCTGTTTGGTTAACGGAGGAGTTTCCGTTAAAGACGGAAGAGCTTCTTCCGTTACTTGACATCTTAGCCAACAAAGTCAAAGCAGTCGCGAGGATGCGCGAGCTTCTCACCACAAAGTTCCCGCCGGGTACTTTCCCAGTCAAGGTAAATGGCAATCTCGTAAATTCTATTTTTTCTCGTTAAACCCAATGCGTTAAACCATCCGACGTGGCAAACACCCATTCGCTAGTGACGTGGCTATTCCTTCTTTTTCTATCAATTTAAACACTCTCCACGTGTCAATCACGCATTCGTTACTCTCGTAAACGTTATAGCTTTTAGCCACATCAGTAGAATAGTGACGTGGCAAAGTCACGGATAGTTCAAGTGGGACCCAAAGCTTTATGTTTATTTTATTTAAGGAAAGTCAAAATCCTCCTAAATTATTATTATTATTTTTGAATTCTAACATAATATTTTGTGGTGGGGTCCAGCTATCGATACCGGTGGTCCCTACGGTGAAAGTAGTAATAACGTTCACTAAGTTCGTCGATCTTCCACCGGCGGCGGAGCAATTCTACACGCCGCTCTCTAGCCCTAGATTTTTCCTCTCCGGCGCCGGAGAAAACCAACCCAAAGAAGAAGAGGAGGAGAAATCGGAAGGTAGGAGCTCGGTTTCGAGGACATCGTCGTGGCTGAGACGCGCCGGAAAAAGCTTACAGCGGCGGTTAGAGGAGGAGGAGGAGGAGGAGAAACAAATACCACCGGACCCGTTTGATATACCAATTGGTTATAAGTGGACAAGCATGAGAAGTAATAATAGTAAAATGAAAAAGTCAAAGTCTACTAAGAGATCTAAGTGACAAATTATATAAAAAAAACAGTGTAATGTTTAGTCTCTTTTATTTTTTTTTGTAGATAATCTTTTGAGATATTAGTCAATATAGAGGAATTATTGATGACAAATTCTGGTTTGTAGTTTTTTTTTAATTTTTTTAATATACATTTTTTATATTTTTCTGAAATGGTTTATATGATTTTCAAGTCATGTCATTTTTTTACTTTATTATTTTCCTTGGCCATGGTCTAAAAAGAGTTCTAACATTAAAAGTTTCGAATATAAGAACCAACAAAAGTGTTTTCTTATTAAAGAAAAAGAAACTTCAACTATATGTTCATTGCTTTATTGCTTTATTTATTTATGGGCCAACATCTGTTTACTAATCCGTTGTGATGACTTTTTTTATATACAGAAATGATTGTTGTTGATATATTAAACATTTGATTGTATATGTTAGTAGTATTATTCTCCTAGTAATCTGTACTAAGCTTCGAAATAATTGCTTTTGATAAAAGCAATTATGAGTGTTCTGCCTTTAGGTTACATAAGCCAAGATTTTGACGTTTTGGAGACATTCTATTCCAACCTCGCCTTTTGTATATACTATTAGGGCTTGGAAAATTATCCCTTATATCCGATTCGATTATGTATTTGCTTCGATCCGATTCGTAAAATTCGGATATCTGTTATGATTCGAATCAAAGCAATTACTAAAATTTAGTATATGTGGAAAACAAATCAAATATAACAAATAATAATTATCAGAATGTCGGATATGTGCCTCTGTATATTAGATATATATTTACCTATATGCAAATTAAAAGATAGATTTATAATACTTTTTCTATGTTTTCATATTCTTTATTCGCCAAAAGAAAAATAAATAAAATTCATATACACCAATGAATATTAAAATTAAAAATGAAAATGGTTCAAAAATAAAAGAGAAATTCACAAAACTACACCATTTCAATCCTTCCTTCACAAAATTACACTTAATTCAATTTTTTCCTACTTTTACATTCTTTTCAAATTTTAAATGGTTCAATTATGTTCTAAAAATTACCAAAATTAAAATCTTTTCATTTGGGTTCGTTAATTAGTGTTTAGCGTATAATATTAAAAGGGTAGGACTCGGTGGGTGGACTTAATTTGGATTTAATTTTTAGAATTTAGGTGAAGTTTTGTGAAGAAATTTTTAAAAAGTGTACTTTTGTGAAATGTAATTCAAATGGTATAGTTTTGTAATTCTCCCAAAATATAACACTCTTCTTCCGTTAGATCGTCTAACTTTTCACCTTTTTAATTATATTTTATTTTAAAACTAGTTGATTTTACTTATTATTTACGTGTGTATCGTTTAATAAAAACAAGAGTGTTTTGTATAAAAAATATTAGTATTTTCATATTTGTGTTGTATTGAAATTAACGATCCGAATATTCGCAAATATCCACAAATATGCGTAAAATCTCTCGATATTCGAAAGTCCGGATATTTGTATTTTTCCGGAACAAAGCAAATAGCAAAACTAGATATCCGTAAAGAGCAAAACAAATCACAAATATCGGAATTTTGAAGATATCCGCTCCGCGCCCACCCCTATATATTATATTTGATTTTAAATATATAGACAAAAATATTCTTACTATGTGGCTCCGGTTAGTATTTTTTTTTTTTCACTGCAATACTTCTATCCTATTTTATTACAAATACATTATTTGTATATGTGACCCAAGTAAGAAGAGATTGACTAATATATTGGAAACTACATTTCCGGCCACGCGCACATCGTGCTAGAAGATCCGTCTTCCGATTCATTTTCCTTGCTGCAAACCGTAGTGAGAAGCCTGGGAAAAAACCTTACAGATCACGTAGTGTCTCCGAATCGGTGGAAAAAGTTGGCCATTGATGAAGTTGGTCCATATAATCCGTATAGAAGATCCTGCATACTAGTCTATATCCTCGTTAGTATATATTTACCACAAAAGAAAAATTAATTCGTTTAAACAAAATAAAATTGTAACATCGAAAAATTGTGAAAAATGATATTTGTGTGATTGGATATAGCAAATCTTATAAGTTTCAAAGGAGATATGTAAAAAATAATTTTTTTCTTTACTATTAATAGTTTAGAACACAAAATAAATGTCACATGGAATGGGACATATAACATGTTTAAATTTATTAAATCACGACCTACATCTTAAGCTTTAGGCCTAAATATTCCAAAACAAAGTTTATTTTGCAAGTCGGAAACGAACATATTTTTGAGTAATTAATTAGTTACAATATGTAAAAGAATACTTTCTTTTGTCTGTTATTGAACAAAACCAAATGTAACAAAAAATGAGTTTACAAACTTATAAACTCTAAATGGTTTTCAAGAACTCTTCTAAAGAAACGAATAAATCTTCATCAAAAATATTCATCAATGAGTCTAAAAAATTAAAACACAAAACATTTTAAAAAAACAACTTTAAACATTAGCTCTGATTATTACAAACAATCAATAACCGAAACACGGCCTCTATTGAATATAGCCATCAATTCAGACACAACCCCTTCATGCTTCAACACAAACTTATTCAAGAAATCTTCATTACTAATAGCCAAAACCGACGAAAGCGGAGGAAGCTTGTCCCCTATAAACCCTTTCAACATAAGAGCCTTAATCACATCACACCTCGGCACGGTCCTCTTCTCGAAACTATACCCAAGAACCGCAGGATTCGAAGCAATAGCCTTTAAAGACCAACCCATCTTCTTCACAAGAAACATAGTCTTCTTCTTAACGGACTCCGAAGAGTATCCCATACACGAAGGATAACGCTTAACAATCATCGCATACTCGTCTCTACTAAACCCTAAACCTATAAAAGTCTCCACAGACTTAACTATCCTCTTCTCGGAAGCACCGATACACCTCGGAGAAGCCTTAAAGACCGATACAACACCGTCTTTGTGTAGTCCACATTTGCTCATCAATGTAACATAAGTATCACTTATCTTCTTCTCCGAAAAATTCAAAAAGAAAGGACATTTCTTAAACATATCCCACACATCTTTAACATCAAAGCCTAAGCTTTCATAAACTTTGATCTTTTCATCGATTGTTTTTTCGCTGTATCCGTAAACAACCCTTAAAGCATCGATGAATTTCGATGTTTTGGGATCGAAACCCATATCGAGAACTCTCTTTAGAGATTCTTGAAACTTGCTTTTACCACAAACAGGCTGAAAATTAGAGATTAACAATGTGAATAGTCTCTTTTGAGGCACACCTAAGTCTCTTAAAGCCAATACATTTCTTATCTTGTTCTCTAAATTACTATTACTACTACTAATACAATCTTGTGACAAAGATGAGATCTTACATGGCTTTAGATTGATAATCTCTTTCACAAAATCATAGTATCTGCTTATGGTTTTGTCTCCTTTCTTTGATAAGATCTTAGGAACCATTGTTAGAATCTGAGTTATCTCTTCTTCTTCTTCTTCTCTTCTTGTTCTTGATTTCAGAAAGTTAAGCTTAGGACCAAGAGATGTTTCAGAGTCTAATGTAAGAACTTGTGGGTAGCTTGTAATGATACTTGAGATCTGTGAATCTGTGAATCCATGGAGTCTGAGAAGAGACAGGACAGAATCGGGTTTGGTTCTGTTAGAGAAAGTTATCTTCTTTGAGATTGATTCTGCGATATTTGGTGATAAGCTTAGAGATTCTATGAGGTAAGAGACGACAGTGAAAGTTTGTGACTTTGGGTTTGTTATTGAGATTGGTTTAAGAATTGGGCTTGTAGAAGAAAAGGGTTTTGAGAAATGAGATTTGTTTTGTGAGAATTTGAAGATGTGGCGCCATTTGTGGAAGCTTCGTCTTCCATGGAGAAACAGAGAAGACATTTGATGGAAAAACGGCAAAAGAGTAAATATCAAAAGTTTGTGTTTTTTTTGCTGTTGAAGATGAACTCAAATGAAGATTTTCTAGGGTTTAAAGTTATGAACCGGTTTAATCACAATTTAGAAACCGGTTTAATTTAAGGGAATACACTATTTCAATTACATTTTGCAAAACTACATCATTTCATAGTCATTTTTCAAAACTACACCTATATACTCAAAGTTAAATTCAACTAAACTATAAACAAACAATCATACCCTTTTAATATTATATCATAAACACTAATAAACATATCCGAATGAAAATATTTTAATTTTGGTCATTTTTTAAAGAGTAAATTAAACTCTTAAAAGATGTAAATATATAAAAATATTGAATTAAATATAATTTTGTAAATTATTTTTAATTTATCACAATTGGTTTACTATTGGTATACTAAATTGTAGAATCATAAACTACTCGTAACCAAAGATTATTATGATTTAGTCATTTGAGTTACAAATCGACAACCTACTAACCCATAAACTAGAGAAATTCTTTAAATACCACAAAGATGTATTTCTATATATAAAAACCACGAAAAAATTCTATTTTTACAATAATACCACAAACATGAAAATAGAATTTTAACATTTTTAGAATTAATTCTTTGGATTCGTTATATAGTGTTTAGAATATAATTTTGTTAGTAGTATTTATATAAGAGGAATTCACAAAACTACACCCTTTCATCCTACATTTACAAAACTCTACCTAATTTAATTTTTTCACATAATTACATCTTTTTAAAATTTGAAAATGTTGATTTACTCTTTGAAACTTTACCAAAATTAATTTTTTTCATTTGGGTTTGCTAATTAGTGTTTAGGGTATAGTGATTAAGGAGTAGGGTTGTATGGATAGGCTTAATTTGAATTTAATTTTATAAAACTTTCAAGAATGTATGCTAATTTTATAAAAAAACATTTATTTACAGCTATTGATGAGAATTGTTTGCACAAACAACCCTCCAAATTACAAGCAATAATCAAGTTTTCTACTGTTTTTTGTGGAGTTTGATTCAGTTTCTTTAATTCTTCTCTATCTACAAGAATTACACAAGAAATAGTAAAAAGAGCAAAACTAAACAATGTTGTATACCAACAATTCACACAGAAAAAACATGTATTAGAAGATATCAATAGCATAAGTATTGACTATTTTGATCATTTCCATGACCAAACAAAGAAGAAACCTAGACAATGTTACGGTCTACGAATCGCGTTGTCGTTGTTGTTGTTTTCCGGGTTAAGATAGCCATAAGCTCAGGAACCATCTCTTCATGCTTCAACACATACTTGCTCAAAAACTTTTCATCGGTGCTCGACAAAATAGACGAAACAGGAGGCATTTTGCTTCCTTTATACCCGTGAAGCAAACCTTTCGACATCAAAGCCTTCACAACGTTACACCTAGGCACGATCCTCTTCTCCAAGCTATACCCAACAACCTGTGGATGCAAAGCAATAGACTTTACACTAAACTTCATCTCTTTAAGCAAATACTCTGTTTTCCTCTTAATCGAAACCAAAGAGTACTCTATACAAGCCGGGTACCTCTTAACCATCATCGCAAACTCGTCTTTACTAAACCCGAGCGCAAAAAAAGTCTCCATAGAGCTCAAAATCTTCTTCTTCGACACTTTCAAGAACGTCGGTGTTGTCTTAAAGATCTCCCATATGTCCACAACGCTAAAGCCTAAACCTTTATAAACCTCGACTTTCTCCTCTATCGTCTTTTCGCTCATCTGATAAAGCATACGCAGGGCCAACACGAATTTCGACGTTTTAGGATCGAAACCCATCTCCACAACTTTCTTAAGAGACGAATCGAAGTTCTCTTTACCGCAAATCGGCTGAGCTTTCGAAATAAGCAAAGGCAACAACAGTCTTTGAGGCATACCCAATTCTCTAAGTATAGATACGTTTCTAACTTTGTTCACTAAGCTACCTTGAAGGAAACAATGGCTAAGCTTAACATAACCAATAGAAGAAGACCTATCACTCTCTTCTACAATGCATTTAACAGAGTCATAGTAAACGCTTATATATTTCTTACCTAAGATCTCAGGAGCTCTTGTAACGATCTGTGTAAGCTCAGAGACAGAAGCTCCTCTTGAATGTAATAGCTTAAGCTTAGGAGCTAAAGACTTGTCTGCGTCTAGATTAAGCAGTGAAGGATACTCTGTTACGATGTTTGAGATCTGTTGGTCTGAGAAACCGTAGCTTCTGAAAAGGGTAAGAACCGAATCTGGGTTTTGATTGTCTTTAAGGGTTACTTTCTTTGAGATCGATTCCGCGAGATTTGATGGTAGATTCAGTGATTTCGTAAGGTATGTGATCGTAAAGGTCTTGCCTTTACGATCTATAGACGACGATGATGAAGAAGAGGAGGAGGAGGAGGAGGAGAAGGGGTTGTTTTCGAAGGTGAATCTTATCAAGTTTAGAGATTTTTGAAGCTTTAGAGATCTTCTTCCATGGAGTATTAGAGAATACATGACAGAGGAAGAAGATGAAGAAGAAGAAGATGATTTTTTTTGTGTGAGGAAATGAAAAATAGGGTTTGTGATTTTTGAAAGGAGAGTGTGAAGCTGTTTAGTTTCTCATAGTTAATTAATGGGTTTTTGAAGCCCATTAAGCCTATTAAAAGACCCAATGAAGATGTTGATTTGGATGTTAATTTTGGGTTTTGTTTTACATGAATTCATAAAACTACTAGGAATTTGGATAAAAATTTACGTAATAGAAAAATGTTTATTGGTAAAAACAATGTGTAGTATAAAATGAAATAAAAAGAATTTGTATCTCATGTGATTCGCGTAGTTTAAATTTGAAGTATATATAAAAAATATATTGTATTTTGGTTTTTATAATGTTTTATTTACAAAATTTATTACTATTACTATTTTAATATTTATCATCGAAAAAGATTATCATTGTCATTTCGATGTTGAATATTTACCTTTACATATAAATTGTTATTTATCATTAAAAAACAATAACTACATAGTGTTTTGAAACTTTGATATGACTCGTTTAACAATGAAAAGTATGTCACTCCGGTCTCTATTTGTCATAAAATCGGATTATTAAAACCTCGGATATATAAAACCACTGAATTTTCGAGGGCTCGAGTCCATTTTCTGCTCAAGTTTTATCATTTGACATGAATATTGATGTTTAATACAAAATAATATTGTTATTTATAAATGAACAATATGTTTTATCATTCTTTTGTGCGAGAATATAACATACAAACATTAGGAAAATTATAAAATTGTGTTTTTCATTAGTTTTGTAAATATTTTAAACATATTTTCTAGAAAGGTTTAATCACTCTTTCATGTCTAAACTTATCCGAAAATTATTTGTTCAAAGTTTGGGAACTGGTGGTTTAACCGATGAGTCGGGTAAATTGCGTGTTCAAGTTTTTTCATTTGACATGAATTTTGGTGTTAAATACAATTTTACAAAATAATATTGTTATTTGTAAATGAACAATATGTTTTATTATTATTTTGAACTCAATGTAATTGAATATAATATATAAATATTAACAGATCTATTAGAAATTATAAAATTGTATTTCTTATGAATTTTTTAATATTATATTTTATGGGGTTTTCAACATTTTTAATATTATCAATTTATTATGTCAATTTAAGTCATTTTGTGTTAAATTTGGGTTTTTTGTTTAAGGCTTTTGTTTTGGGCTTTTATGAATTTTTAATAATGTGGGACCATAAATGTTCAGGTGATGACACATGTAATTTTAGAATGATTTTCTCTATCCGTCTTCTGTATTAATAATATAAGATACCCTTTGGTCTCTTACTTCACAAAACTTTATCTAGTTCAATATTTTTTATATTTACATTTTTAAAAAAAATTTAAAAGTTAATTTACCTTTTTAAAAAATTAACAAAATTAAAATTTTTCATTTGGATTCGCTAATTAGCGTTTATGGTATACTATTAAAAAGGTAAAATTGTGTGAATAAAATTTATTTGAATTTAATTTTTAGTGTTTAGGTGAAATTTTGAAAATTGACTTTGAAATAGTGTAATTTTGTAAAACGCAATTCAAATGGTGTAGTTTTATAATTCTTCATTTGTTTAAAGTTATATGATCATGTTTTTAAGTTATGGTTCATTGTAATGTTATCATTTTTTTTTTTTTTGTTAAAGTAGGGAATTGTAATGTTATCATAACCATGAGTTTCTATTTTTTTGCTATTTAAATTATTTAGTTTGATTTTTTAGATTTCTTAAACCTATAAAAAAATACATAAATGATTAGTGATAATTACATATTTTTATCTTTTGAACATTAATTTTGTGTTTTTAATTAATAGTCTTTTAAACTGTTCAATTAATATATTTTAAAATTTACAATTCACTAATATCTACACATAATTTAAAAATATATTAGTAAAAATCAAAAAAAAATTAAATTATTTTTTTTTGAACATCAAACAAAAACAAACGAAAAAAGTATTTTCTGCGTTTTCTTTTTAATTTATTAGAAAGGGAAAGGGATTACTTCATACTAAAAAATGGTCTAAGAAGTATAGTAATGGAATGTCAAAATTAACATATTTTTCAATTTGTTGTATGTGGTTTTCCGAAACAATATGACTTTGGACAAATATTTTATCATGTTCCATTTAAATAATTTTTGAATAAATACTTTTTAACATCACTGTTAAATAACGAATCCAAATACATTAATTGAGTATCAGTGTCACAAACCAGAAGTTAACATAAAATAACAAATTCAGTTCGTAGTTAATTAATGTCGAACTTGTGTCACTATTATGTTGTGTAAGTGTAACCATGTCTTCGGCTTTAAATAAGATATTAGATTCTTACGGTGCCTCCGTACGGGAATAATATTTACAAAATATTAATTTGATATAATTTTAAATTATTTTTTTGTTGGTGTATGTTGAATAATTTTTTTTTGTTGGTGTATGTACGTTCTAGTATTAAAAATATTTTTGTATATATCATAAATTATGTAAGATATATTTTGACCCGTCGCAAAATTGCTCATGACGTCGCGCAAAGGTATCTAAAAGTACTAAAAAAATTTTTTTTTAAAGATTTTCGGATGATTTTGGTTCTTTATTTACATCATCGATTTGAATTTTCAAAAAAATACTTTTAAATAATGAAATATTGTTAAATACTTTTAAATACTTTGAAATAATGAAAATATATTATTAATATTGTACGATGAATAAAATTTAAATATTATAATATTTTATATTTTCATTATGTTACTTATTTATTTTTATTTTAGTTTTAATTGTAATCTTATTAGTTATGAATATTATATATATTTTTGTTTCGTTTTTTTAATCCTATTATCTTTTAATCCTATTAAATAGGTTTTTTTAATCAAAAATTACATTATACTAAAATTTAGACAATGTCATTGTAATCAAAAGAAAATTTTAAGGGTTTCTCAAAATTTGTAAATAGATTTTTGGAGATATGTGAGTTTTATTTTTAATATATGTATTAATATAATTATATAATGATAACAATGTTGTATGTATTTTTGATTTTAGAGATTTTGAGGAATTCTCAAAACTACACCCTTTCATCCCTTCTTTTGCAAAACTCTATCTAATTCAATTTTTTCACACATTTATACCATTTTTTAAATTTTAAAAGCTTGATTTACCCTATAAAAATTACTAAAATTAAAATATTTTTATTTGGGTTCGCTAATTAGTGTTTAGGTATAGTATTAAGGGGTTAGGATTATGTGGGTTGGATTTTTTTGGATTTAATTTTTAATGTTTAAGTGTAGTTTTGTGAAATATAATTCAAATATTGTAGTTTTGTAATTCTCTCATTTATTTTTAATAATTTATCTCCCATACATATCCTAGTTCGATTTTTCTTCTTCTATTTTTTTGTCAATCCTAGGGCGGTTCAAAACTATTTAATTAAGATTTGTTCAGATTGTTTTTAGATTGTTTTCATAGGAATTCACAAAACTACACCATTTCAACCTTTCCTTCATAAAAGTACACCTAATTTAATTTTTTCACATATTTACACCTTTTCAAAATTTTAAAAGCTTGATTTACCCTTTTAAAAATTACCAAAATTAAAAAAATTTATTTGGGTTCGCTAATTAGTGTTTAATGTATAGTATTAAGGGGATAAGAGCATTAATATAGGCTAGATGCTAAAAAACCTCTTAGAATTCATCTTTTCTTCTTTATTTCAATTAAAAAAAAACATAAAATCAACCAATCGCGGGTCGCCACATGGCAGTGGGACCCGCGATTATTTCAAGAGGTGGCTCTTATAATAGAATTATTAGATGTGGTTTTTATATTAATATGTGGACCCCACTGGTTAGAGGTGGGTTAAGAGCCATTGATATTAATGGTCTAAGATTGTGTGGGTAAGGTTTATTTGGATTTAATTTTGAGTGTATGGTGTAGTTTTGTGAAATATTTTTGAAATGATGTAGTTTTTTTGAAAAGTAATTCAAATGGTGTAGTTTTGTAATTATCCCTTGTTTTTATTATGTATCCATCTAATTTAATATTTTTAGATGGTTTTTATTATGTACTAGATGAAATCCCGCGTAATACGCGGACAAATTACATAAAAACATTTTATAATTATATATTAATATTGTTAGAAAATTTGTATAGTTATAGTTAGATATAAACGGAAACTAAATATTGCATAGTTATAATATTATACCCGTTATTTTATTAATAAATAAATATAAAAGACACACAACAATATATAGTAATAGTAAATAAGTGATTTTTACTTTTTTCATCTATTAAGAAATAAAAATAACACATTTTTTATATTATTACATTACTTTTGTTATTTACATGAAAAACATTTATTTTAAATTAATAATTAGAGAGTGGATCCATGATGATAACAAATAAGTTATCATAAAGGTTGTCTTTATTTTCTCAAGTAATTTTACGTTTTTATTTTTTTTTATTTCTATTTTTTATTGATTATTTTTTAAAATATTCTTAAATTTTTCTTTTTCTATGTTATTTTTCTAATTTTTGGTTATTTTATTTTTCTATATTTCGGATTAATTTATTTTATTTCTAATTATTTGATAATTAATGTTAATTCTTTTAATTTATAAGTGTTTAATTTATAGATTTTTCATTTTAATGTGTTTTCATTCTTCTTTTTTCCTATTTTTTAAGAAGACTCCTTATTTCAATAATGACAAATGTCACGATCTAAATTAATTGTGACACGTGTCACGATCTGGTGAGTTATAATTTGCATACGTGTCGAGCTCACAGCTCACGTTAAACGCGCTCACTTTTATATAGTTGATTTAGTGTGAAGTAAGATTGTTGGCTTTTATAAACTATGAAATTTATCTTTAATAATAGTAAAGAGAACAAAGAGGAGAGCACAATGAAATTTAGTGATTCTAGATATGTATATATAGATGTAATTAACACTTTTCGTTTGATTACTTTTTTCTTTTTTTTGTTTTTCCTTCATCTTTTTTTCTTATTTTTTGTTTTGCATTTTTTTCTTAAACGTTACATTTTTCTTCTTTTAAAATTATTAACATTTTTCCTAAAACTATTAACATTATTAACATTTTTTCCTAAACATTATTAACATTATTAACATTTTTCCTAAACATTATTAACATTTTTCCTGAAAATTATTAAAACATTATTAACATTTTTCCTAAAACTTTTAACATTATTAACATATTTTCCTAAACATTACTAACATTTTTCTAAACATTATTAACATTTTTCCTAAAAATTATTAACATTTTTCTTCTTTTTTCCTAAACATATTAACATTTTTCCTTTCTTTTTTTCTTCTTTTAAAATTATTTTTTCTTAAACATTATTCTAACAACATTGAATATTTAATTTATAAGATTTCCATTTTTAAGGTGTTTTCATTCTTCTTTAAACTATTAATATTATTAACATTTTTTCCTAAACATTATTAACATTATTAACATTTTTTCCTAAACATTATTAACATTTTTTCTAAACATTATTAACATTTTTCCTAAAAATTATTAACATTTTTCCTTTCTTTTTTTTTCTTCTTTCAAAATTATTTTTTCTTAAATATTATTCTAACAACATTGAATGTTTAATTTATAAGATTTCCATTTTTTTAAGGTGTTTTCATTTTTCATTTTTTTGCTATTTTTTAAGAAGAGTACTTATTTTAATAATGACAAATATCGCGATCAAAATTAATTGTGACACGTGTCACGATCTGGTGAGTTATAATTAAACACGCTCACTTTTATATAATAAGATACAATAATGAATAAAATTAACATAAATGTTTACCTCTTGTGAATTTGTCTTCTATAACGTATTAACGTGAAAATGGCAAAAGAAAACAAAACCTAATTTTCTACTCAAGACTTATCCACACTTGCCCATATTTTTTTTATAAAAATAATTACTTCAAAACAAACGATAAAAAGTTATAATTTTCCTCTTCAAAACTTATCCATAATATATATCTTTAATTCATTTATTAAAATAAACGTGGATCCAGACATAACCACTAGATTCACACGGACAAAGGTAGGGTATATAATACGTGTAACATCTTTTACATAACTCCAAATAAGCATTTATATTATATAGTTTTATATGATTTATAACAACTAACTAGGATTTAACCCGTGGTGTACCACTGATTTATGTTTTTTATAAATAATTTTATATATATACAGTTAATTTAGAAGTTTGTAATATTTTTTCTGATTTTGTAAAATAAATAAAAATATTCAGAATTTCTAAAGAGTATTTTGTTCTTTTATTGTTTATGCAAATAAATATAGAGAAATTCACAAAACTACACTCTTTCAATCATTCTTTCACAAAACTACATCTAATTCAATATTTTCACAAATTTACACCCTTTCAAAATTTTAAAAGTTTGATTTACCCTTTTAAAAATTACCAAAATTAAAATATTTTCATTTGTGTTCGCTAATTAGTGTTAAGAAATAGTATTAAGGGGTATGATTGTGTGGATAGGGTTTATTTGAATTTAATTTTGAGTGTTTAGGTGTAGTTTTGTGAAATATTTTTGAAATGGTGTAGTTTTGTGAAATGTAATTCAAATGGTGTAGTTTTGTGATTCTCCCATAAATATATAATGAAAATTATATTTTATATAGCAAAATCTTAATATAATTTGTAAGTGTGTTTATTCCAAACTATTATAAACTATAAAAATTAGGGATGGGCAAAACTTCCGGATCCGAAATACCGAACCCAAACCAAACCGAAATCCCCAAATCAATACCGATTCTAAAAACAAATAACTCGAATGTATAGGGAAATTTACTACCATAATACCCGAAATCGAATCTGAACCGAACTCAATTTTGTAGAACTAAACTAAACTTCTCTAACTACCCAAAAATTATTTAAAATAATAATAGTTATAATTATATTTGAAGTACATAATTGGAACCAAACCGAAATTAAAGAACCGAAACCGTTCCAAAAATAAATAACCCGAACGAATCTGAACCAAACTCAATTTTGTAGAACTAAACTAAACTACTCTAACTACCCAAAAATTATTTAAAATAATAATAGTTATAATTATATTTGAAGTACATAATTGGAACCAAACTGAAATTAAAGAACCGAAACCGTTCCAAAAATAAATAACCCGAACGAATTGAGAAATTTACTACCTGAAAACCCGAAGCCAAAACAAATTTCTAGATTTGAACCCGAATTACCCGAAATTTGTTTATGATAAAGTTTAATCATTATTTTCAAACTTCTTGTCATTTATCTAGAATTTTTCTAGAAACCGAACCCGTTAATAAATAATTGTTATGCTAGTGTTAATTGATTTAAACAAACTTTATCTATGTTCAATATAGATGTTTATTAACATCTAAAATATTAATATAAATAGAAAATTATAATATGGACAATGATTATATATAAAAACTAAACTATATACTTTTTAAAAAATATTTATATTCTGAAATTTTTTATAGACCTCAGTAAGAAAAATAAAAAGATTATATCAAAAATATCATAAATATGAAATTAGTGGTTGATTTTATGTTAAAATCGGTTTTATTGTTTTTGTTGATATTTAAGTCAATTTTAAAAAGTATATATATAGAATGAGATATGTTTGTGTGTAAGTTTCACATAACTCTTTAAGTGAGTTTAAAACCAATGACATAGTATGTAGTTAAGTGAGTTTTTTTGGAAAAGTTCAAAAAAGTATTTCAAAAATAATAATATATATATTTTTATTATATATTTCGTATAGCAAAAATTTAATATAATTTATAAGTTGATTAGACCAATAATTTATTATTTATTATATTTAGGATTCGAAAATACCCGAATTCAAAATACAAACCGAATCAAAATACACAAATCATATTATGCGATTTACCCAAATTTATTTAAAATTATAATTATTTTGATTATATATATAAATAATTGTTGTAAACATATTCTAAATATGTAATATAAGATTTAAATTTTAGTAGAATTGCAATTTCTTCTTTTTGTTTATAATCGAACCGGAAATCAAACTCGTTAACATTATATTTTGTTTTTTATTGTTTGATATTTTTAACAAAAAAATTTTCAAATCGTTTTTAAATTCTTAATAATATTAATTAAACCTGTTTGTTTTGATTTAAATAAAATTTTAATGGTAGTTTTTATAAAAAAAACTATGTAATAATGTATTTATGTGAATTACATATGTTTATTTTGTTTTTCAAATATTTTTTACATAATTTCTTTAATATTTTTTATTTATTTTTGGAGAGAATTATAATATTTCCTTATTTGATTTTTCGTAATTAAATGTTCAAAAATATTTCCTTTTATGCCCAATGGCATAATGTGTAATTTAGTGTGATTTTTTGAAAATTTTTAAATTAGTACTTCAAAAATACTAATATAATTAACATATACGCTTCCTACATTTAGCAAACGTTCCATTAATCTTATTATTATATATGATAATAAATATAGTACAAAAATCGTAAAATCGAATGATTATATATGGAAATAAATATAGTGAAAACGAATGATTATATATGGAAATAAATATAGTGAAATGTTATGGTTATATATATTATATGGAAATAAATATAATAAACTATAATGCATTAGCTAGAAAACAGTTCACCAGCACATATATATATATATATATATTATTGTGACCATCTGTCAAAATTTTGTAATGCATGTCGGATCCAAGCTTATATTTATGATTGATAAAGAATTAAATAATGTTTAAACCATTTTTTAGTTGCAACAATAAGTCTTTACATATTAATATCCTTCTCTTTCTCTACGTAGAGATCACAAATCACGTGGGAATGAGTAAGACAAAGTTTGATCTAACTTTGGTTAACGAGATTTACTTAAAATCTTAATCTTATCTTAAATATTTTTGCTAAAGATTAAGATTTTTTTGTATTTAAATATTAGCTATTATATATATATATATATATATGTATATAAAAAGAGCTAATCGAATAACTAATTTATCATGACAAATTGGGATATAAAAATAAAAATTAACATAATTCTGTTATAGGCATTCGTTGGAAAACTCGATTATACTATAATGTATATGATTAATGATAGTTGTATTTCTTAAGCTGTTTATGTTACAAACTTCATTATTTGATATTATGTTGATAAATATTAATTATTTCATATATATGATTAGCGTATTAGTCAAGGCTCAAGAGTATATGATTAATTCTTGTAAGAAATGTGGTTAGATGATATAAACTCTTATTAATTATAAGATTTTAATTTTTTTTTTTTTTTTGGTAAGATTTTAATTTGGGAAATTCGTTTTAAAATTATTTGAGACTATATAAATGCAAAATGGCCCCATATGGCATGTGAGAGTAAGATATTGTCAGTTTATGAATCTGTATATTTTGGATTTATTAAATACCATAATGAAATCTCTTTAAAACCCTACTCTGTTTTTTTTCTTTCAAAAATAATCAAGTGTTTAATTTTTAATCTAACCAATTAAAAAGCAGTACTGGACATTTGAAAACTAAGTTTTCAGTTTTCAGTATTCAGTAAATTTCAAATTTGAAATTTGTTTGTGTCCTTTTTTCTCCCAAAAGTTGAACACAAACATAGTCAAATTTTCATTATTTCTTGATGATTAATTGACTAATTAGTCAATTAAAAAATGTCACATATCTAGTTATTTTTCTTTTGGTCAACAGTAATTAGTTGTTTAACATTAAATAATATAACTATGTATTTTGTAGATTCTAGTTGATGGTGCTATGACGTTAATTTTTTTATAAAGTTAAAATCGATGCCAAAATTTTAAAATTGCGAAATCTTTTTGTTTGTCAAAACTCATAATTTATACAAAATGAAATAAAAATTATTCAGCTGTTGCCAAAAGGAAAATAATAGTTTTATTCCTTCCAATTATACAAATGAAATCTTAGAGAATATTTGTTCAAAAGATTGAGAATTTCACGTAAAGTCAATGAATCACTTACACATAAATACTAAATATATACTATTAACTAATAATCAAAAATGTTGGACTTTCATGTGATTACATTTGTTTAACAGCTTTATCAATAATTACGAACGTGATGAATTTCAAAAATACCCTTTTAAAGAGATAACTTTCAAAAATATATAAGAAGAAAAAGCGTGAACGCATAACTGCGACGTGTTAATTATAGCATGCAAAAATAGAATCTTGTTCGGATTTGTTTTTGTGTTCTTATAGTTTGGCGTTTATGAAAAAACCGCGTTTGCGGTTAACGCGTTGACTAAACAAGTCTTTACTACCACATGATTTTGATGCACGAGTTTTGTGTGTAGTCTTTTTGCTTAACATATCCTACGTGAAATTCTTGTTAATGGTCCCGTAAAGAAACTAACTAACTATTATTCATTTTATTTTCGTTTATTTTTCTCCCAAATAACACTTTAAACTTTTATTTTATCTCCAATGTATTTCCCTATCTCTATCTCTAAAATAGAGAAACTCTATAATAGATGTGCATTTTTCTCTATTTTTCTCCAATGTATTTCTCTATCTCTATCTCTATAAAAGAATATTCTATAAAAGATTCTATTTACATTTTACTATAACATCTTTTATTTATAAAAGTTGCAAATTAACCCAATTAAGTTTAATTTTCGCAAGATATTCATAAAATTATTATATTATTTAAGTTTAAAACTTTATTATAAAAAATAGTACATTACCCAATACAAAAAAATATTATAGCTTATTTAACTATCACCGCTAGAGTATTTTTCCCATAAATAATCGATTATGTCTTATTATAAAACTTTATATGATTTATCTTTTATAAATAATAATTTCAATTTTGAGTTAATATTTATAATTTATTTGTAATTATAATAACAATATTTAAATAATTATTTTAAAAATTAAAACAATTTTGATTTTAAAACATAAAAAAATGACAATTTTATATATTTTAGTTATAATTAATATAAAAGAGAGAATAAAGGACTAGTATGCAAAAAAAAAAGTATGTCTCTATTTATAGAGGAAAATATAACATTCCTCTGTATATAGTATATAGAGGAAAAAATAACAATCTTTATTTTAGAAGAAAAAATAGAAATGAGTTAAAGCAAATGTTACTCTATAATAAAGATTAAAAGCAAATATAGAGGTGGGTCGAAGATGCTAACGGTCCCAATTACATTATTTTGTCCCTAACTTTTGTTTCCATCGACAATGCCATTTTTACCCTCTTTATAATAGCAAATTGTATTTTATCAAAAATAAATCTTAGCAAATTTTGCTAAAAAAAAAAAAAAAAATCTTAGCAAATTTTACTTTTCCAGAAAAAAGAATCTTACCAAATTGTATATTATTAGCTTTCTCCCCATGGTCCATATTTAAGCAAAACGTTAATTTATTGACGTCAAATATTTTTTATTTATTTGTATTTATCAAAACAGAAAAAAACAATTTGTGTTGGATATGCCTTTGCTGATACTGGTATTAACCAATCTAAAATAATGTAACAGTCTATATTTATTTCAAATTTTTTTTTTATTTGACGGTATTTAAAAAATATTAGTTTCAAATTCTTGGTCAAATGATCATTTTTATATAGGTCATAATCATTAAATACCATAATTTTTTTTGTAGAGGTAGCATTTTATAAGTAAAAAGAGAATTATAAAATACAATTTTAGAATTGCGCTTTACAAAACTACATTCATTTATAATCTACTTTTATAACTACATTCATTTATAATCTACTTTTATAACTACATAACACTAAATATTAAATCTTGATAAACCATAAACACACAAGTATTTTTTTAACATTAAATAGTGAAATCAAATGATCTTTTTAATTAAGATAATTTTTAAAGGATAATATAACCACCTCAACTTTTTAGAAGTGTAAATTAAATTATAACATATCTTTTTGACCAACGACGGATTGACACAGTTGGTTAAGCGTACTCGTTGGTGGTGTTATATTTCTGAGTTTGAACCGCGTTAGAAACGATAATTTACTCTATTACATGGTAACGCTAATCGCAGGTCTAGGGAGATATGGCCTCCAGCTTAAAACTTCGTGGTTTAACAATAAAAAACATATAACTTTTGAATTTCTCTAAAAAATATTGTCCTTCGATAACTAAATTTGTGTGGCCTGAGTAACTTGGCTTTTCTCGACGACATAAAACAAGACTCTCCCTAGTCCCTACATGATTCAGGAATAAATTTAGGTCATGTCCAATGATATGTCTGGGTAATATTTTATATATAACTAAAAAAATATGATAAAATAATACTATCAGACTATCACTATAATATTTTGTTGTTACTAATATTCCATTTGTGGAATCTTGCCATTGTTAATTATTGCCAAAAATTGAATATCTAAAACCAAATTTTCAGTATTAACGTATCATTGTTTTATTTTATTTTTTTTCCTAACAAATTTAAGAATGTAAGAAAATTGTGTTGCCTGTTGTTTTCTTCTTCATTAAAAAAGTTGGACCAATAATCAACATTATAATTAAACGGTAAATATATGTCATTTCCATACAAAAACCATAACTAAAAACTCATATTCGAGCTAACCATCATTACATATTGGACTAATAGTAGATTAAAAATAATTATAAAGCTCTAAGTATGAAATTATCTAGTAAATTATAGGTCGAAAAATTCAAAACTTTAAGGTATATTAGAAAAAATTTAATACAAAATATTAACAATACATTAAATAGTTATTTTTACTAATTAGGTTTTGAACACACATATATATCGATATTATCGACCAAAGAGTTAGGCACCAATTTAGAATATGCTTTAGACGTGTATGAATATCCACCAGATAATTATTTGTTAAAATAATTTTCAGATAATTATTTGTTAAAATAATTTTGTCACCTATAATTCAATAACCTTTTGTTACGTGAAAATGCATAATGCGTCAACACTACATAAATACGGGCACGTGTCTACTGACGGGCAAGTCATCATGTAATTAAATCATCCAAGAACCAATGATATAGTGACACGTCTCTCTTTCTCAATATTTTATAACAATTATTTTTCTTGTATTTATTGATGATTTGATGTACTAAATCCTTTAGCTTTACCAAAATAATTGTCATTTTTTTTCTTTTTCTTCCAAAAATTATTTTTTTGCGGGTTATGCATTTGTGGCCGTGAATATGAGTTTAATTTTTTTATTAATATATATATATTATTTGATTTAAAAATATAACAAATATGGTCGGTTTCTAGAGTCTCTTTACAAAAGTTCTAGATTCTTATATGGATAAATATACCCAAATTAATAACATATCCAAGAATAATTTAAATTTGTCTTATGAAAAATGTTTTGTGCAGTTAGTGTTCGTTCGATATGAATTTAAATCGTTAAAGATTTATAATTCATAATAATTATATATAATGATGAATCAATATACCGATACAACTTTTATAAAATCAAGGTTTTTTTTTATATATAATCTAAGGTTAATTAGTCCTTCAACATCACGCAATAGTGGATCTTGGGATTCCTTTATAGAATCGTATTTAAATATTTCAAATCGAGATCTTGTATACTCCCTCCGTTTTATAATGTTTGATTTTATAGGTTTTTCACATAAATTAAGAAGACACATAAATGACTGCTAGTAATTATGTGTTGAACAATTTTCAATACTTTTCAACCAATAGTGTTTCAAAACTTTTAATTAATATACTTTAAAATATACAATTCACATATATTAATAGATAAAACTACATAGATATTTGTGAAAATCAAACATTTAAAAACAAACAAAAATTCTAAAACATCAAATATAAAAGAACAGAGGGAGTATATATTTATTTATTATTTCGAAAACTTTAACTTGACGATAAAAAATGAAATTTGAAAAGGCCATTCATGTCTTTATATTATTTATTTCACTAATTATAGATACATAGAAAGTATTTTTGCTCTTAACTTGATCAAGCAATAACTATCTTCACTTTTATGTGTTCATACGCATACGTTGCAAACACATGCAAATTTATACTAGTGTATTAACTTATTAAAGAAAACAATCACATGCAACAAATAAACTAATTGTTTTGGAAACATGACCACTTTTCTTTCCCCCCCCCCATAAATATATAGTTATTATTCATTTGAAAAAGGCAAAATTCCATATTAATACACCAACTAAATTATTATTAGCTTTTTAATACACAAATTTTTTGATTGTCCAGAATAATACACCAACTATTTTATTTGTTCATTTTAAACCACGAACTATTTTACTTACTTATTTTAAATCACAAACTCAAATCATCTATCCATTTAACTAAATCACCGTTAGTTGACCGTCAGTTGACCGTTAGTTTATTTTTTTAAAAAATCTAAATTTTGTTATTTTAATAAAGAAATACTTTAAAATTATGTAAAAAATTAGTAAAATTTAAGAATATATAAAAAGATTGTAACAAAAATAAAAGTTTCGAAAAATAATATTTTCACAATTTAAAATCATAAACAATTAAAAGATAGGAAAATAACAATTTTTAAATTTAATTTGTGAAAACATTTTCATTTTTATTCTTAAATTTTTTTATTGGGAACCTCTTGTATATTTCCGAATTTTATAATTTTTGTTGGATTTTTTACATAATTTTAAAATATCATTTTATTAAAATAGAAAAAATATTTTTGTTTCAAAAATTTGTAACGGTCAACTGACGGTCAACTAACGGTGATTTTGTTAAATGGATAAATGATTTGAGTTTGTGATTTAAAATAAGAAACTAAAATAGTTCGCGTATTAAAATGAACAAAAAAAAATAGTTGGTGTATTATTCTGGGCAATCAAAAAGTTGATGTATTAAAAAGCTAATAATAATTGGGAGAATCACAAAACTACACCATTTGAATTACATTTCACAAAACTACACCATTTTCAAAATAATTCACAAAACTACACCTAAACACTCAAAATTAAATTCAAATAAACCCTACCCAAACAATCCTACCCCCTTAATACTATACCCTAAACACTAATTAACGAACCCAAATGAATTTTTTTAATTTTGGTAAATTTTTAAAGGTTAAATCAAGCTTTTAAAATTTGGAAAGGGTGTAAATATGTGAAAATATTAAATTAGGAGTAGTTTTGTGAATAAGGGGTTGAAAGGGTGTAGATTTGTGAATTCCTCATAATAATTTAGTTGGTGTATTAATAAGGATATTTCTATTGAAAAAAATACCACAAATAATAATACGACAAGATGCAGTTGAACGTTATATAAATTAAATTGTGACTTGTGTCGTGTCTTATTCTTATTCAGTCAGATTATTAAATTTCTTGTAGTAAGTATTAATTGGGAGAATCACAAAACTACACCTTTTGAATTACATTTCACAAAACTACACCATTTGAATTACATTTCACAAAACTACACCATTTCCAAAATACTTCACAAAATTACACCTAAACATTCAAAATTAAATCTAAATAAATTCTACCCAAATAATTTTACCCCCTTAATACTATACCCTAAACACTAATTAGCGAACCCAAATGAAAAAATTTTAATTTTGGTAATTTTTAAAGGTTAAATCAAGCTTTTAAAATTTTGAAAGGACGTAAATATGTGAAAAAATTAAATTAGGAGTAGTTTTGTGAAGAAGGGGTTGAAAGGGTGTAAATTTGTGAATTACTCAAAATTTAATTATTTTCTTACATGCACAAGTAATATATCTGGTTTTAATTAAATTTCATTAAGAGAAATCAAAAATGATGGGAATATTTAGGTTGTGGACTAAGATGCATGGATGGTTGCTTTCGATTATTATAAATGTTTTGATTACTTTAAATATATGTATTTATTCATCATTAATTTTGAATTAGTATAGGGAGAATTACAAAACTACACCATTTGAATTACATTTTACAAAACTACACCATTTCAAAATTATTTCACAAAACTACATCTAAACACTCAAAATTAAATCCAAATAAACCCTATTTACATAATCATACCCCTTGATACTATATCCTAAATACTAATAAACGAATTCAAATGAAAAAAAAATTAATTTTTGAATATTTTTAAAGGGTAAACCAAGCTTTTTAAATTTTGAAAATGTGTAAATATAATTTTTTTTTAATTAAATAGAGTTTTGTAAATTTTTTTTTGAAATGGTGTAGTTTTGTGAATTCCTTTTTATAGAGTATATTATATGTCGGGGTCGTTATAAATACTAGAAGAGTGAGTCATTACTATATTGTCTAACTGCCTTATCACTCAATCGATGTATTATACAATATATCATCAAATGCATGCATGTTCTTCAAAATTTAATGTAAAAACAAAAATAAAAAACTAATGACTCTTATGTTTAATAAAAGCGATATTAACAGTACGTTTCTAATAAATATGTTAGGAGGTTTGATAATGAGATTACATATAAATATTCGATCTTCACTTTTTTGCCCTATTATTTTGGGACCAAAACCTAAGATGGCTTTTGACCAAAAATTAAAAATTTTCGTACCTTTTGTAAAAAAAAAAAAATTAAAATCGTTTTTATATCAGATGATTTTATTAAAAACAATTGAATTTATTTTCGATTTTTAAATATTTTTTTTAACAAATTTGTTAAATTAAATAAAATATCACGTTTTTCAATTTATAAAATTAATTAATTTTTACTTAAAAATAAATCAAAAAATCAAAATTATCAAAGAGAGCATAGTAACCTTTTGACTTTTCAGCATTTGATCCATTATTGATCCATTATTTCTAACCCGGTCATGTATGGATTTAGAATATTAAAGTTATAAAAATAAAAATAAAAATATTATTGTACATTCACTACTCTTACACACAATCTCCATGCATGTTATTACATGTCATTATTTTTCTGAAAAAATGTGGTCTATTTTTCTCCCAAAAAGGGAAATATATGTCATTTCTAATCTAATATATTACCTACTTTTTGTTTCATAAATACATGGTTTGAATATTCCAAAGAATAATAATAATTAGTTGGAATATATATAAATTAAAGTTGAGGCGATATATTGACCATGCAAATTGTTCTCTGCCTAATCAATAACTTTAATGTGTTTGTGACAAAAAATATTATATCTTACTACATTAATAAAGTTGGGACAATTGCAAAGTTTATAATTGTATTTTCTAAAATACATCTGTTTTAAATTTACTTTTATAAATAAACTAAATGTCAAATACAAATAATAAACTTAAATGAAAAAATAAATTATAATTTTTTTGTCAATTTTTCATTTTGAGTATAAGTCAACTATACTAATAATAGTTTTCAATTTTTACTAGAATGATTTTGGGATAAAAGTACCGATAGTCTAAATCCGAGCCCTAACATATTATATATCATATTCATGTGTTATATATTTTTGTTCAAATGAAATATCAAACAAATATATTATCAATGATATTATATTTGATCTGTTTTTGATGCTCATTAAATCCTGGAAGAATTACTAAAAATGCATTGTTCTTATTGTATATTTAAAATACAAAAAAGTTACAAAAATGAAATGGGCACAATTGGAAAGTTAAAATTTAGATGTATTTTAAAACATGTAATTTTGTTAATTCTCCTTCGAATGAGCTAATTTCATGATTCCACTAGGAATTAACCCGTGGTGCCACGGGTTTATATTTTGTATATGATGTTATATATTTATATATTTAATTTATAACGTATAAATGTTATTTTTCATCATGGTTTACAAAAATAAATATGATCATTTAATATTAAATATTGTTGAAATGAGATTTTTTACTATTTAAAATTTGTATTCTATATTTCGTATAACAAAATTTTAATATAATTTGTAAGTTGATTACACCAAACTATTATAAATTATAAAGTTTATTATTTCTTATACTTAGGAGTGAAAAGAGACCCGAATTCAAAATACAACCGAAACCTAGCTAATATAATTTATTGTCTTAGTTTATATTTTTAATATGAAAACCCTTTATCAAAAAAATAGTCCTGAATTCAAAACATAACCGAAACCAATCCGAAACAAATTTAATTATGCGAATTACCCAAATTTATTTTAAAGATATATATATATATATATATAAATATTCCTTGTGAATATATTTAAAACTAGGTGACTTCTCGCGCCATGCGCGACGAATAAATTTTAAAAATAATATAGTTTGAGGTAGAGATGGATAATGATAATGAGTTTTAAGGTTTATTATAATAATATTTACAATTTGATTTATTTTTTGTTTTGGTTATAAAATTTATATTATTTTTTTATTTACTAAATTAAATTCAGTTTTAAAGTGTAATTTTTTGTCGTGAATTAGTCTACTCGTAATCATGTTAGTCTTCAATATAATATTTTTAACATTATAAATGATAACTCCTAGATTATAGGAGAAATAAAAACAAATTTATATGGAAATTTTCGAAAATAGAAAAAGTTAAAAATTAAATTATCATAATTTTTATGAAAAATATAATCTAGGAATTATACGATCCTATCAAATAAATGTATATCTTCTTATCTATATTATTATTTTTGAAATATTAATTTGAACATGTCCAAAAAATCACTCAATATTACACATTATGCCATTAAGTATAAAAAAAACAATTTTGATAAATTAGGTAAAAAAAGATTTGGATGGTGTATTTTTGTAATTCCTCACAAATTTATATGGCCCGTGAATATGTTTTTACCTTATTCGGCTCTATAAACAAAATATTTGACAATAAATTTTGTTCGCAAAACTCCCTTAATTAACGAATAATAATTTGGAAAATCATATCAAATATGATTTTTTTCCTAACAATATATGGATATTATTTTTAGTAAAAGTTATTACGAAAATTGCTTTATTGTCTAATTAAAAGTTACATCCTACCTTAAAATATTTTTGTATGTTAAAATTCTTTTTGATATATATTATTTAGGGAGAATTACAAAACTACATCTTTTTAATTACGTTTCACAAAACTACACCTTTAAAAAATTTCTTCACAAAACTACACCTAAACACATAAAATTATATCCAAATTAAGCTCACCCATACCACCATACCCCTTTAATCACTATACCTAAATACTAATTAGCGAACCTAAATGAAATTTTTTAATTTTGGTGAAGTTTTAAAGGGTAAATCAACATTTTAAAATTTTGAAATGTTGTAATTATGTAAAAAAATTGAATTAGGTAGAGTTTTGTAAAGGAAAAGATAATAGTTTTGTGAATAACTCTATTATTTATAACATGAGAAGATATTATACGATCTTTTAGTTCTTTTTGGTAAACATTAATTGAATATAATTTAAACAAATGGGGAGATATTTTTTACATCAAAGTTTAATCCTACTATTTTCTGGATCTTCAAAAATTCGAAAGAAATATGTTTGATTGCTTCGTAAAAAGAATATTATCAAACGAAAACGTTTGTGTTAAAGAGTTCTATTTTCTAACAATTTTCTTGTTAATGTACTATTTTTTGGATCTTCATAAACTTACTTATATCATGCAAGAGTTCTATGTTCGTAATTAAAATAAAAGAATATTAATAACTTTATTTTATTGATTTATTAGAGAATCTTGTTTTTTTATTAAATTTTTATCATTGTGAAAAATTAAATTTTCGAAAGCAAATGATTGCATGAATAAAAAGTGGTCATATTTAACATGATATTTCACATAGCGTTTTACATAGATCTTATGATTGGGCTTTGAAAGATGTTTAATGATTTTAAATAAAATGATTAATGATTTTTCCATGTTGTATATTTTATTGGTTGTTAATGATTCCTTCTGCTATGTCACCATTTATTTGCCGAAACTCATTATGGGGTCGACACGTAGGATTTTTAAGGAAAATCACTTCCCAAATAATGTCTTAGGGATATGTAATATTATATTTAATTTTCAATATTATTTTAAATTTATTGTGTTTTTTTAGAATCGAATCGGAAACTGAACCCATTAACAAATGTTATGTTTTAATTGTTTGAAATTTATAAAAAAATTGTTTCAACTCATTTTAAAAAATTTAATCATATTAATGATACTCGTTTTTAATTTTTGTGTTATTTTTGTTAAAAAAAATTAATTGTTTTTGTTAAAAATTCTTTCAAATTGAATATTTACATAAGTAAATTTTAATTGTATTTTTATAAAAACTGTGTAATATATATTTGTATGAATTATATATTTTCCTTAAAGTTTGAGTCTCATTTTAGGAAAACTTAGAATATTTCTTTAATTGTTTTTTTGTAATTAAATGTTTGTATTTATTTCTTTTTATGCACTGACATGTAATTTTGAGTAATTTTTTGAACTTCTTCAAATTATTACTTCAAAAATAATAATATAGATTCCAACACTTATTAATATTATTTTTTTAAATAAAAAGAACAAATTTATGCTTAACATATTTTATTGTGATACTTTTCCTTAAATATGCAATCATTTTCACAAAAAATCTTTAATATGCAATATTTAAGAAATAATTACAAAAGTATATAAGTAAAATCATACTTTACAAAACTATATTAATTTAAACTATATTTTTAATTTTTTATTTTAATTAAAAACATAGAATTTGAAATATAATAATAAGACAAAAAACAAGTAAAACGACATTTCCTAGTTTCTTCTTCTCTAATTTTTTAATTAAAAACAAAAATCAAAAATGGTAGACAAAATACTTAATTAATTATTATTATTTTCCGTCATAGACGGCAAAATAATCATTATATAACATCTACCAAAGCTACAAAACAGACATACACACAGAGAGAAGAAAACAATAGAGAGAGAAAGTTAGAGAGAGAAAACACCATCCTCGTGATTTCTACATTTTTTTCTCGTAAGCAAAAAAAAAATGAATTCAGAATCGTTAGAAAATCTGCACCGTCCATTAATAGAATCGTCGAAATCGTTCATCGATTACCGTCTCGAGACGGTGCTTACCGATAGGGAGCTGCCGTATCTCCGCCGTATATACTTAGCGATGATGATAGAGATGAAGTTTCTCTTCCACCTGGCAGCTCCGGCGATCTTCGTCTACGTTATAAACAACGGAATGTCGATACTCACTCGTATCTTCGCCGGACACGTAGGCAGCACAGAACTCGCCGCCGCTTCCGTCGGTAACAGTGGCTTCAACATGTTCACCTATGGTCTTCTGGTAAAACACCTTAGAAACTATCTCACCAAGTTTTTTTAACTTTGATTTTTGAAAAATATCTTCAGATTTTGAATCTAATCGTCGTTTTTCTTCTAGATCTGAATCTAATCTTCTTCGTTGTTGTTTTTGATCTCTCTTCGTTGATTTTTACACTGAATCTAATCGATTTTCTTCGTGTTTTTGCTCTGTCTTCGTTGAGATTTTGAGCTGAATCTACTCGATGATCTTCGTTGTTGTTGTTGTTGCTCTCTTGTTATTGAGATTTTGAACTGAATTTAATCGATTTTCGTCGTGTTTCTGCTGTTTGTTCGTTAAGATTTTGAGCCGAATCTGATCGATTTTCGTCGTTATTGTTGATTTTACTCTCTCTTCCTTGAGATTTTGAACCGAATCTAATCGATTTTCGTCGTGTTTCTGCTCTCTGTTCGTTGAGATTTTGAACTAATCTAATAATCGATCTTCGTCGTTGTTGTTGTTGTTGCTCTCTTCTTCGTTGAGAGATTTTGAGCTGAATCTGATCCGATTTTCGTCATTTGTTTGCTTTATACAGCTTGGTATGGGAAGTGCGGTGGAGACGTTATGTGGCCAAGCGCACGGAGCACACCGTTACGAGATGTTAGGCGTATACCTTCAGAGATCAACGGTGGTTCTAATCATAACATGCCTTCCCATGTCTCTCCTCTTTGTCTTCTCGAATCCCATCCTAAACTCTCTCGGGGAGCCGGAGAAAGTCGCGTCGATGGCTTCAGTTTTCGTCTACGGCATGATACCAGTGATATTCGCATACGCGGTCAACTTCCCGATACAGAAATTCCTACAGTCGCAGAGCATCGTCACGCCAAGCGCTTACATATCCGCGGCCACGCTGGTGATCCACCTCGTGCTGTCGTGGATCGCGGTTTATCGCCTCGGGTTCGGATTGTTGGCTTTGTCTTTGATACATAGCTTCTCGTGGTGGATTATTGTCGTGGCGCAGATTGTTTACATTAAGATGAGTCCGAGGTGTAGAAGGAGCTGGGATGGGTTTAGCTGGAAAGCTTTCGAAGGTCTTTGGGAGTTTTTTAGATTATCGGCGGCTTCAGCGGTTATGCTATGTCTCGAGTCGTGGTATTCTCAGATTCTGGTTTTGCTCGCCGGACTTCTCAAGAATCCGGAGCTTGCTTTGGATTCACTCGCTATATGGTAACTTTCCCGAATTTTTTTATATAAAAATAATTTCTTACGTTTTTTGAAACAATAGTAAACAATAGAAATTACCCAAAATAGGGAGAAATTAACTGAAATTCTTCTTTAAATTATGCATGAAATTTTAGGACTAATTTTTTTAAATAGAATTAAATTTGTATGCATTAAATATTAGTTTGATGGATATTACTAATAAATTTGTTTTTTTAAAGATTTTTTAAAAATAAATAATATTTTAGTAAATTAGTGTCGTCAAACTTTTAGCACTAGACACTAGTTTTTGTAAAGATTTGTTTCCATGTATATTATAATTAACAATAAATTTGAACATAGTATAATGTTTGGCAAAATTAGTGATTGGAGAGAGGAAATTAATTGAGAATCTGTTCATAATTATTAGCAATAATTTTCTTGGACATATTTGTTTCCCTGTTTACTAGTAGTATAACTAAAGTAATTAACAATAAATTGGTCAGAAGACAAATACGTATTTTGTTCTATTAAATGTAATTAACAAATGATTTTGTTGTTGTTATACTCATCAAATATGAATTTTATACAAACAATAATTTCCACGTTCATGATTAGTAATGTATCTGAACATAAGACAAATGATTTGGTCGTATATAAAGCGAGATACATTTTTATAATTAAAAAGGTTAATTATTTTTAAGCACTTTATGACTACTTTTTTTCTCTATGAAGAGTCTCAAAAGACGACTCCTCATTACGTCACGTCTTCTTCGTATTCAGTACAAAGCTCATTAACTTTTTTTGTCTTTTATTTTGTCGTTTAGCAACTCCAACTGCGTGTCTTTTTCAGTGACCAAAAACGTTACACACTCCTTATTTTATTTATCTAATTTTTTCTTCTTCTATTGCAGCATGTCAATTTCTGCAGTCTCCTTTATGGTCTCCGTTGGATTCAACGCAGCTGCAAGGTTTGTATTTTAAAAAAAAATATTTTCGCAAATTGATTTTATAATTTACTTCAATTTTTTTTGTTTATTTACTAATAATAGTATGTTTTGTTTTTGTAATTTATGATTAGTGTGAGAGTAAGCAATGAATTAGGAGCAGGAAACCCAAGAGCGGCCGCGTTTTCAACGGTGGTTACAACCGCGGTATCGTTTTTACTAGCGGTTTTCGAAGCAATCGTGGTTTTATCGTGGAGAAATGTCATAAGCTACACGTTTACGGATAGTCCTGCGGTAGCTGAGGCTGTCGCGGATTTATCTCCGTATCTAGCAATCACTATCGTTCTTAACGGAATCCAACCGGTTTTATCCGGTAAAAATAAAAATAAAAACAAAACCAATAATTACACTAAATTAAATTTAAAATGATTATATTAAATTATAAATATAATTTTTAGGTGTGGCTGTTGGGTGTGGATGGCAAGCATTTGTGGCGTATGTTAACATTGGATGTTACTACGTTGTTGGTATACCCATTGGTTTTGTTCTTGGTTTCACTTATGATTTGGGAGCAAAGGTAATTTAATAATTAAATTTCTTTTAATAATAAAACCATTTGATTAAAAAATGTAATAGTAATAAAATGTGTATATTTGTTTATTAGGGAATATGGACAGGTATGATTGGTGGCACATTAATGCAAACAATAATCTTAGTTGTTGTTACACTGAGAACTGATTGGGATAAAGAGGTAATTAACAAAATAGATTTACGAGAAATTTCTTACAATACCATCAAAATAAGTTTTACTTTTGAAAATACCATTACAAAGATTTTATAACAAAAAATATCATTAAAATGTTTTTTATACAAAAATACTATAAAAATAGTAGTTTACAAAAATACCACGAATACATAAAACGAGTTTTAACACTTTTAGATTTTAATTTTTTTTCATTTGGGTTCGCTATATAGTGTTTATGGTATAATTTTGAAGGGGTAGGATATAGTTTTTTGAAGGTTTTGGGTGTAATTTTTAAAATTTTAGATTTGTGGTATTTAAGAGAAAAAAACTTTTTAATGGTATTTGTAAAACTTTTGAAAATATGTGTTAATTGTGTTAAAAAAAACTTTTTTAGTAGTATTCATAAGAATTGGCTTAGATTTATACGAAAACGATTATGCAAGTTTTTTTTAATTTAATTTAATTTGTATTTTAATTTTATTTTGAATTATAGGTGGAGAAAGCTTCAAGTAGATTGGACCAGTGGGAAGACACTCGTGAGCCACTTTTGAAGCAATAAAAGATAAGAGCAAAAATACAACCAAGTTTTTGGGGAATTTTGAGGTGAAAATTGAAAAATCAATTAATTTTTTTTGTTGTTTCCCAATATTTGGTGGTAGAGAATCACAGTCACATGAAAGAAAAAAAAGCCAATTCGATTGATAAAAAAAAATAAAACACTAAAATTTTTCTATCGAAAAATGTGTGTTGTTTTTTGTAAAATTGAAAACTCGACATTTGAGGTTTTGTGGTTGTTCGGAGATTGTTACAATGGGAAATAAAATTCTTAATTTGAAGTGTTTTTGGATAAGAAAGCAAATTATTTGAGTGTAAGAGTGGATATTTTGTTTTATATACAATTAGAGAGGTGATTTTTTTATAATTATATAAGAAAATAATAAAAGTCGATCTGATTAGATGTGTTCTAATCAATAGGAAGAAAATGGTCCAAGCGTTTCTGACATAACTAAAGTAAATAAAAAAATGGTCCAAGGAATTAAAGTAAATTAAACTAAATTTAATGAACCCAACCATTCATCACAACTATATATATATATATATATATATGTATATACCTTGGTTTTCAATAATTAGTCGTGTTGTACAAAATTGATAGACTACAAATACACAAAATATAGTCATTAAATTGATGAAACTTAAATGGAGATTCGAGATAATAAAAGGACGTGACATTTCTGTGTCAAGAAGATATTGGTACTATAGTAAAGAGTATGTACCATCCAATTTCATCATTAGGGATTCACAGTTTATGCAAAAAAAATAAAAGAAAGCAAAGGAAGAAAATTATGTATGAAATTACTAGATTATACACACAAAAAACGATCTAATTGTTATATACTACATCCGTCCTATAATATAAGATTGTTTACGTCGTTTAAGAAAAAAAAAAATAATTCAATACAATCATAATCTAATCAATCATAAAAGAGACTACAAAATAATATAATTGATTATACAATATTAAAACACTTTATAAATTTGCATAAAAGATTGAACACATCTTATATCATGGAATAAAAATATAACTCTAAAACTTCTTACATAATGGGACAAATGGAATAACTTTTATATAAATTAACTAACATAAATTTTTGTATTTAAATTTTGCATTGATACTTGAAAACATCATGGAATTTAAATATAGATTTTATATCTAAAATATCGGGGAAAATGTCAATTAAATCATGAACTTTCAAAATTCACCGAAAAAAACATTTAAATCATGTATTTTTTGTTGACTGTCGTTTTAAATCATGAATTCTTTTTTACCGGAACAAAAAGAGCACAACGTAAACAAAAAGAGTCCAATGTTAAGTCTATTAACAATGTTTGAGATTTATTTGAAGAATCGAACACTTCAATTGACTGTTAAATTTGAAGAGTCCAATGTTAAGTCTATTAGCATACTGGTAAATTTTCTGTTAACAGACTCAACTTTGTGTTCTTTTTGTCTCAATAAAAAAAATTCATGATTTAAAATGTCAGTCAACGAAAAATATATGATTTAAATGGTTCACGTGAAAGTTTATGTTTTTTCGGTGAATTTTGAAAGTTCATGATTTAATTGACATTTTCCCCCTAAAATATCACATAAAATTTGTAGCAAACATGAAAAAAACAAAAATTTATACGATTTCTTCAATTCAAAATCTAGCAAAAACTTTGTTTGTTTAATATGGTGAAAAAAATTCTTGTTACATAGAAACTAAAAAAATACATTTGAGTATATTTAAGAATCAAATCTTCTGATAATGTGGTCTTCAATATATTTTTTGTACCATGAAGCAGAATGTTTTGGTGTCCTTTTAAGAGTTGTATAATCCACATGGAATAATCCAAATCTAAGCTTATATCCATATAACCACTCAAAATTATCTAATAGTGACCATGCAAAATAGCCCTTCACATTTGCTCCATCCCTACACAATACTCACAAATATATTATTGTACTAATAATAGATTATATAATTTGACATGTATAGATTAATACTCACAAAATATTTAATTAAATGCAATTAAGATGGCTCATTGTATAATTCACATATTATTAGTTTCTTTTACCTCATTGCTGACTCCAAAGCATCCAAGTATCCACTCATGTATTGTATCCTTTTTTATCATTTAGAAGTTCATTTTGTGTTGTATTAGGTTTTTGCAAGTCTCCAAAACCTACAAATATATCGGTTTTGATTGGTTTAAACAAATATGGTACATGATATGATATATATAATGGGTTGGATCTTGAGGTTTTGTACCGTTTTCGGTTATGAAGATTGGTATGTTGTGGTATCTATTTTTTAAGTAATTCAACATCTTTCGAAATCCTTCGGGGTGAATGTGTTGCCAATTTACATCGGTCTATCACGAAAAGAAAATCGAAATTAATGTCAAAGCACTAAAGTATATATATGTACTCGCGAATACGAAATTATGTTAGAGAAAAAAATGAATTCAAAATGTACTCACAAGTTCTCCGATAGAAACCGTGCCTTTTCGGTCTAATTTGAGTGCAAATCCTTCTACTTTAGAAGCTCCTTCTCCAAAATTACAAGTTGATAACAAACAATCTTGAATGTAGTAACTTGTATAGTGGTTAATGCCTATAAAGTCTAGTTTTGACTTCTTTAAGTTCTCCACTTCATTTCTTGAAAATCGCGGTAACGTTGATCCGAGTATATTCACCATTTCTTTTGGATATTTCCCGTATATAATTGGATCTAGAATCCTAGTATATATATTGTAATCTTTCATTTATAAGAATGTGTATAGTATGTGAATTTTAGACCATAGTATATTAATCATTGTATATAGAACATACCAATTCGAATAAAACGATTGAGCTCTCTCCGCGGCTTCTATATCCGCAATGGAATCGCTAATAGGTTCAAACCACGATGTTTGTACCGCAATGCCGATAATTCCCTTTTGTTCTTTCTAAATCACATCATGACTTAAAACAATATTAGACCAAAATAACTATTAAGTTTATATATATCAATAATTACTAGATTAATTACCTGATATTTACTTCTATATAAGTGGACCGTCTTTGCGTGTGCCAGGATCGCGTTATGCGCGGCTATGAAAGGTTCGGTTTCCGAGTTCCCCTTGCTACAATACCCATACGGTAAAGAGCAACGGGACGGCGGAAATTGACCTTTTAGATGACTTAAGATTATTTGTTGGTTTGGTTCGTTTAATGTGGTCCAATGTTTAACTCGGTCACCAAAATGTTTAAAACATATGTTAGCCAAGTATGCGAAATCATTCCTACAAAATCAAAAATATATAGTTGAAAATATATGTATTAGTGTGCATTAAAATTTTAATTACACTAGTTAATATTTATTTTTGTAGAATTTGGTAAAGATTTTGTAAAACCACTTACTGCATCTCCGGACTTAACCAACTTTGAAACCGGTTTTCGAGTTCTTGTGGATAGTCCAAATGGTTTAATGTCACAAATGGTTTAATCCCTGGATGCATTTAATCTTTTTATATCATATTCTTATGTTTAATTAACTCAAATAAGTAATAAAAATATACTTAAGGATTTAACTAAAGTAAAACAAAAAAAATATTACCTCTACTTATGAGTGCATCGATTAATCTATTGTAATATTGTATTCCTGAATAATTAATACCTCCAAATCTTCCTCCTGTTTTAGAATTTTTTTTTAAAAAATGTTTCATTTTCACAAATATCTATGTAGTTTTATCTATTGATATATGTGAATTGTATTTTTCAAAGTATATTAATTGAAAGTTTTGAAACACTATCGGTTGAAAAATATTGAAAATTGTTCATCACATAATTACTATTAGTCATTTATGTGTCTTCTTAATTTATTTTAAAAACCTATGAAATCAAACAATAAAAAACGGAGGGAGTAATAACTATTTCACAATACTCTCTTTTATATCCCAAATGTGTGAGTATATATTAATTTCCAATTTAGGTTCTAGTACAAAGATTTTTTTTTTTGACATCTAATAGTACAAAGAACTACAATTTAAAATTTGGTAGCTTTTTTCCTAAACCAGTATAGTGATTATCAGTTAATGATCATGATTAATTAAAAAAACAAAAATTACTCACTTGGTAAGACTCTAGACCAAGAAATTGAAAATCTGTAACTGTTGACACCAAGGGAAGTCATTAATTGGATGTCCTCCTGTAACCATATCATACAAATTTAATACAAAATTCAATTTTCTAATAAGAAAACAAAACAACAAAATTATTCTCTTATTAATTAAAAAAAATGATTTGACCATAAATCGATGGTATTGATCAACAGCCATGTCTCCATTGTTCTCATCACGTATTTTTCCTGTAATATATTTATGCTTGTTAACAGAATATAATTTGATATTTGTTAACATAATATAATTAGTATTCATATTCATACATATATTGAAGATTATAGATATGAACAGCTATAAACATATATGTATACCAACATATACATATACATATACATACACATATATATGTGTTCAAAGACAATTTTTATGAATACCACTAAAAATGTAATAAAAAAAAGAATACCACTAAAAAAAGTTTTTTAACACAATTAGCACATATTTTTGAAAGTTTTACAAATACCACTAAAAAGTTTTTTCTCGTAAATACCACAAATCTTAAATTTTCAAAATTACATTCAAAACCTCCAAAAACCTATACCCTACCTCTTCAAAACTATACCCTAAACACTATAAAGCGTACCCAAATGAAAAAATTTAAAATTTATAAATGTTAAAACACGTTTTTTCGTATTTGTGGTATTTTTGTAAATTACTACTTTTTGATGGTATTTTTGTTATAAAAAAACATTTTAATGGTATTTTTGTTATAAAAAACTTTTTAATGGTATATTCAAAACAAAAACTTATTTTGATGATATTCTAAGGAATTCCTCGAAAACCTAAACCAAACTTTATACTGTATTTGTTTTTTACCAAAAAAAGTATATATATATTTATTTAATGAATGGTAAATTATAATCGTGAACAAAGTTATTTGGATTAGTTGTATTTTTAAGGGTAATTGCAAAAATTAGCATATTTAAGTTCTTAGTTCAAAATTACTATCACAAGCTAAAATACCATTAAAATATTTTTTCACAAAAATATCAAAAAAAAGCTTAAAACTCTCAAATTTAAACACTAAAGCCTATCATATACAAAACTAAACCATGAAGACTAAATAATAAATCCAAATGAAAAAATTGTAAATATTAAAACGTGTTTTATGTGTTTGTGGTATTTTTGGTCTAATTTTTTTTGTATTGGTATGTTAATGAATTCTTCTATTTTAAAAAATGTTAGTTGATTTTCTCATATCACATACCGGGGTTTTCATGTGTAAATATATCCCAATTATTCAATCCTTTCCCTTCCGTCAAAAATGCACCTTCATACTATTTACATAAAAATAATAATTATAAATCAATAAAAGTCTTAAAAGATAATTAAGAGCAAAACATGATCATAAAAGATATCCAAAGAAAAAAGTACTTGGTAAGCAGAAGATGCTGTGCCAAAAAGAAAATCAGAAGAAAATGTAGAAGAATCTTGTAAAATATTGTGTGAAGAATTTTGATAAAAACATGAACTATATACATTAAACATTAAGCTTTGTAATAAAATGATAATTACAAAAATGTATAATGTTTCCATTTTCTCTGATTCTCTTTGTGTTTTTGTTTTGCCTTCTCACTTTTGGTTTTCTATTTTTTTGCACTATACATTTTAAGTGAAAAATTATAACTCATCCACTCGGAGGTTTATATTGATTGATATATTACTGATATATTACAAAGGGAGAATTATAAAACTACACCATTTGAATTACATTTCACAAAACTACACCATTTATAAAATACTTCACAAAACTACATCTAAACACTCAAAATTAAATCCAAATAAACTCTATCCAAACAATTCTACCCCCTTAATACTATACCCTAAACACTAATTAGCGAACCCAAATGAAAATATTTTAATTTTGGTAATTTTTAAAAGGGTAAATCAAGCTTTTAAAATTTTGAAAGGGTGTAAACTTGTGAAAATATTGAATTAGGTGTAGTTTTGTGAAGGGAGGATTGAAAGGGTGTAGTTTTGTGAATTTCTCTATTATAATTGTTTTATTAATAATAATTTTGACAATAAATAAATATCTCACACGTAGAAGAGAAATGATCAAAGGAAGACCTTAGGGATTGCTCAACAACTAAATTTGTTTTTTTTATGGAAAACCTATTAAATATATTATATTGCTTTGAATGAGTTGTGTGTATATAGATATTAAATTATAATACACATAATATAATTATATAACAAAAAAATAAAAAAATACACATAATATAATCTATCTAAACACATTAATTTTAATGTTCTAAATAATGTAAAACTAGATGAGGACCCGCACGTACGTGCAGAATTTAATATAGTTTTTAATTTTATATATTTATAATTATTTAGTAAAAAATTTATATATTAAATTTTTTCACCAATATTATATGTAGATTGTCTCTTATTTCATAAAATACATTAAATAAAACATGTAGATTGTGCGAGGTAAGGTTTAACGCGGGATTCATCCGCGTATTAGAAATATTTAAAATTTTTACCCCGGGATATACCTTCCAAGATGTCTTGATACAAATTTTAAAATAGTTTACTGAATTATATTTAATATAAAGTTCAAAATTATATTTATGTATAATTTTATATTTGGAATATAATTTAGTTATATATTATGAATTATTTATGCTATTTTTTGACCCGTTGCTAAATTACACATAAATATTTGTGCATAAATTGAATTCGATTTAATCTCATAACCATTATCATTCGTTCAAATTTGTTTTGTGATCTTTTAACGACCCGTTACAAAAACTAAAAGGAGAATTACAAAACTACACCTTTTGAATTGCGTTTTACAAAATACGTCATTTCAAAGTTATTTTTAAAAACTACACCTAAATACTCAAAATTAAATCTAAATAAATCCTACCTACACAAAATCTACCATTTAATATTATATCGTAAACACTAATTAGCGAACCAAAATGAAAATATTTAAATTTTGATAGTTTTTAAGGATAAATCAATCTTTTAAAATTTTAAAAGGGTGTAATTATAGAAAATATTGAATTAGATGTAATTTTGTGAAAGAAGTGTTGAATTTGTGTAGTCTTGTGAATTCCTCAAATTAAAATATGTATTTTCTATTATGATTTGTATAATTTGTATTCAATTGGGCCTGAGTATAGGCTTTGTAAATTCTGTAAATTGGCTCAAATTATAAACATAGTTGGTAAAAACATGTAGTGACATTGTATTGTAATTAGAATTTTTTTTAAGGGCAATTTGCAATAATGCTTTCCACTTAATAGATAAGATACCCCGAATTAACTACTACTATTCTCGGAAAATTGCCGATTTAATCATTAACCGTCAAAATTACACCAATTAAATCATCATTCTTTACTGGATCCAATTAAATCTCCAATTTACATTGACCAATTCAAATTGAATATGAAAAAGTCAAAATCGCATAATATTAAACTCCGTTTATTATTCCGTTAAATTAGAAAATGACGTCGTTTAAATCTGCTAAAACGACGTCGTTTTGATTGAAAACAATATTATGCAGCATGTGGGATTCAAACAAGAGACCTCTTCACTACACACAAGTGTTAACCATTGTGTCACATGACCACATTGTTAATTATTTACTAAATAATTAATAAGTCTTAAAAATATATCTTTATATATCCGAACGCAATATATTTAAAATTAACACAATATATTCAAACTTAAGTAATGTTATATTTTATATTTATAATTTTACATTGTTAATTGTTTACTAAATGATTGCAAGTTTCGCGGATTTTTTTTCTAGATTGAAAATAAATATTTGTAGATTATTTTAGTTTTATTCAAAAATTTATTTTAGTTGTTTTTTTGCATTTTCAATATTTATGTTCTTGAGAATACACATTTAAAACTTAGAATTAATTGATATTTATGTGTTGATATTTTTAATGCATTTATTCTTATAATATAATAATATATAACAAATTAAATTCAAATTCAATATTTTCTATGGATTAATAAGTAGGATGATTAGAGTTCCCTCCTAGTAATTATAAAATTACCTAATTTTAAATATATTGCGTTCATGTATTTAAAAAGATATTTTAAGACTTATTAATTATTTAGTAAACAATTAATATTGTTGTCATGTGGCACAATGGTTAACACTTATGTGTATAGCGAAGAGGTATGAGGTTCGAATGTTACATGCTGCATAATATTGTTATTCACTCAAACGACGCCTTTTAGCAGATTTAAACGACGTCATTTTCTAATTTAACGGAACAATAAACGGAGTTTAATATTGTGAGATTTTTGACTTTTTCATATTCAATTTGGATTGGTCAATATAAATTGAGGATTTAATTGAATCTAGTAAAGAATGATGATTTAATTGGTGTAATTTTGACGGTTGATGATTAAATCGGCAATTTCCCCCTACTATTTATATGCCGATACACATAATTATGATAATTTCAATAATTCTTTTTAAATTTTTGAGAAGCAGTCTCATCATATTATATTTATCTTTTGTTTTTTTCCAATGTTGATTAAAATTTACTATAAAAACATGTCCATCTACTAGACAACTGAGGAGCAACTTAATATTGTATCTGTTTTTATAGTGTATAATTCTTGACGTACATATCGTCTTGATTAATTATACTTATTTTAACAAATTAATTATACATAATTAGTCTTAATTAAAACCAATTCTTGACGTACATATGTCTACATATCGTCTTGTAGAATCTATATTATTATTTTTGAAATATTCTTTTGAATTTTTCCAAAAAAACTCAATTAATTACATAATATGCCATTGGATTTAAATAAGGAAAAAAATTCATTATGGTAAAACCATATTTAATTTTTATCAAACAAAATCTATAAGATAATATTATTATGGGAGAATCACAAAACTACACCATTTGAATTACATTTCACAAAACTACACCATTTCAAAAATACTTCACAAAACTACACCTAAACACTCAAAATTAAATTCAAATAAACCTTACCTACACAATCATACCCCCTTAATACTATACCCTAAACACTAATTAGCGAACCCAAATGAAAAGATTTTAATTTTGATAATTTTTAATAGGGTAAATCAAGCTTTAAAATTTTTGAAAGGGTGTAGTTTTGTGAAAAAATTAAATTAGGTGTAGTTTTGTGAAGGAGAGGTTGAAAGGGTGTAGTTTTGTGAATTCCTCTATTATTATTAACTTTGATAACAATTTCAAAACAAAGTTTATATTAAACATACATACAAACATATATCATTAATATTATTATATTTTTAAAATTTAGTTAAAATTTAAATTAATAACAAGAAATTAATAAACAATTATTTTCAACACAAAAACCAACCACTAATATTATATATTATGAATATATTTAAATAAATTATTTGTATCTATAATTATAATTATTTTTATTTTAAATAAATTTTGGGTAAATCCGGTAGTATGGTTAAGTTTTAAAAATTTATGTTTGATTCAGATTCAGTTTCGGATTTTCGGATGGTTAAATTATCTATCCGTTCGAGTTACTTATTTTTTATCGGTTTCGTTTCGAATATTTCAGTTTTGTTTTGGTATATTAATTTGGATCCAAAAATTTTGTTCACTCTTATAATATAATAAATAAAAATTTCCTTAGTATAAAATTTGGGTAACCCCAGAAGTTCGGTTCAGTTTTACAAATTTATGTTCAATTCTGATTTGATTTCGGGTTTCGGTAGTAAATTTCTCTACCCGTTCAAGTTACTTATTTTGTAGATCGGTTTTGGGTCGAATATTTCAGTTTGGTTTCGATGCGTTAATTTAGATCTGAGTATTTTGTCTACCTTATAATATAATAAATAACAATTACCATAGTATAAAATAGTTTAGAATAAATCAACTTATAAATTATGTTAAAATTTTATTATATGAAATATGTACTACAAAATATTATATAGTAACAATTTTTTTTACTTCAATACCTTTTAATATTTAAATAATTTTGGGTCATTTGGTTCTATTTCAAAAAATTATTTCGTTTCAGATTTCGGTTCCGGGTTTTCGGTTAGTAAATTTTTCTTCCCGTTCGAGATATTTATTTTTTGGATTTGTTTCAATTTGGATATTGTAGTCATGTTTCGGTTTAGTATTTTAGATCCGGGTAATGTGGATAATATATAGTAAAAAAAAATTATAACAATTTTTAGTATGAAATTATTATTTTGTAAAATAATAAAGGACTATAATAAAATAAAAAAATATAAATAGTTTTATATATTCTTTAAAAACAAAAGATGTATCACTAATTTCTAAATTAAATTTTTAGACATATAAAACGATTTAAAAATATATAAATCCGTGGTGTACCACGGGTTAAATCCTAGTTTATATTATTATTTTTGAAGTACTAATTTGAACATGTCCAAAAAATCACACTTATTTACACATTATGCCATTGAGCATAAAAGGAAATATTTTTAAACATTTAATTACGAAAAGCCAAATAAGGAAATATTACAATCTTCTCCAAAAATGAATCAAAAATATTAAGAAAATTATGTAAAAATCATTTGAAAAACAAAATAAAAATATGTAATTCACATAAATACACTATTACATAGTTTTTTTATAAAAACTACCATTAAAATTTTATTTAAATCAAAATACCGTTAGAAAGGATTTTTTTGTTAAAACCGTTACATTATTTTTAACAAAAGAACACACAAATTAAAAACATGTTTAATTAATATTATTAAGAATTTTAAAACGAGTTGAAACAATTTTTTGTTAAAAATATCAAACAATAAAAAACAAAATAGTTTGTTAACGGGTTCGGTTTTCAGTTTGATTATAAACAAAAAAAAAGAAATTGCAATTCAACTAAAATTTAAATCTTATATTACATATTTAAAATATGTTTACAACAATTATTTATATATAAAATCAAAATAATTATAATTTTAAATAAACTTGGGTAAATCGTAGAGTTTGATTTGTGTATTTCGATTAGGTTTCGGTTTGTATTTTGAATCCAGGTTTTTTCGAATCCTAAATATACTAAATAATAAATTATTGGTCTAATCAACTTAAAAATTATATTAAAATTTTGTTATACGAAATATATAATAAAAATACCTATATTACTATTTTTGAAGTACTTTTTTGAACTTTTCCAAACAATCTCACTTAACTACATACTATGTCATTGGTTTTAAATAAAATTTTAATAAATTTTATTAATGGTAAAACCGTAATTTAGTTAAATCCAAACAAAATACTTAAGATTAATCTTATTCTTATCTTGGACAACAATAGGATTAAGAGTTATGTTAAACTTACACACAAACACATCTCATTCTATATATACTCGGTTCGGTATCGGTCCGGTTCCATTCGGGTTCGGTTCTTTCGGGACCATGGTTTGAAGTCCCATTGGGATATTTCTAAAATTTGGATCGGGTTCGGTACGGTGTGTCTCGATATCGGTTCGGTACTAGTATGTAACCATGGTTCCGGTTTTACTAAATAACCGGTCGTTACATGGTAGTATTGTGATGTAAATGTAACAATCAATACAAGAATATACCACTTTTTACAAATGACATATAAACAAAATAATCACTTACACGAAATAAACTAAGGTAAGAAGAGAAAATAAGTCTAAAAATTTAAATAAAAAGCTTAGCAACATTCTTTTGAAACCAAAGAACATTCAATGTTTCAAAACTCAAAGAAACAAAAGCAAATAGCAAACTGTTTAGAAATAACAAAGAAAAACATAAACATGTCCCAAGAAAACATCAAACGAAACAATAGACCACTGATCCAAACCAACCAAACTTCACAACGTCCTAAAGAAGTCCCATCAACACAAACCAAATGCATAGTCCATATCTCCTTGATTCCTGAAAAGAATTATTGTAGTTAACCTTTAAAGAACAATGTTAGAGAAGTACCTTACCTTTACAGTCGTTTATCAGTTTCTACTTCTCAATGTAAATCATGGGTTAAGGAAACTGGGATATCGAAGAGGATTCGAAGGAGGCTAAAGCTACAAAATCTCAACAACCCTAATATCATCGTGTAAAAGGATTCAGATCTATTGGTGCTACTCTCGGTTCTCGGGTTATACCCGAACCGGAACCGATACTCAAAATATTGAGCTTCAAGATCCAATAAGTAAAAATCAAAAGCCCCATAACCGATCCGATACTCATTTTGCGGTACGGTTCCGGTTCGGTTTTTCGGTACCGGTATTTTTGCCCAGGCCTATATATACGTTTTAAAACTAACTTAAATATCAACAAAAACAATAAAACCGATTTTCAACAAAAAACCAACCACTAATTTCATATGTATGATATTTTTTTATAATCTTTTTATTTTTCTTACGGAGGTCTATAAAACTTTTCATAATATAAATATTTTTTTAAAAGTATATAATTTAGTTTTATATATAATAATTGTCCATATTATAAGTTTCTATTTATATTAATATTTTAGATGTTAATAAACATATATATTGAACATAGATAAAGTTTGTTTAAATCAATTAACACTAGCATAACAATCATTTATTAACGGTTCGGTTTCTGGTTCGTTTCTAGATAAATCACAAGAAGTTTTAAAATAATGATTAAACTAAATTAATAAACAAATTTCAGGTAATTCGGGTTCAAATCTAGAAATTTGTATTGACTCCGGATTTTCGGGTAGTAAATTTCTCTATTCGTTCGGGTTATTTATTTTTGAAACAGTTTCGGTTCTTTAATTTCGGTTTGGTTCCAATTATGTACTTTAAATATAATAATAATTATTATTATTTTAAATAATTTTTCGGTAGTGAGAGTAGTTTAGTTTAGTTTTAAAAAATTGAGTTCGGTTCGGATTCAATTTTGGGTATTATGGTAGTAAATTTTCCTATACATTCGAGTTAATTGTATTTAGGATCGGTATTGATTTAGGGATTTCGGTTTTGGTTTGGGTTCGGTATTTCGGAACCGGAAGTTTTGTCCATCCCTAAATATAATAAAATAAATTTTTATAGTTTATAATAGTTTAGAATAAACCAACTTACAAATTATATTAAAATTTTGCTATATAAAATCTAATTCTCATTATATATTTATTTGCATAAACAATACAAGAACAAAATACTCTTTAGAAATTCTGAATATTTTTATTTATTTTACAACAATAGAAAAAATATTACAAACTTCTAAATTAATTGTATATATATAAAACTATTTGTAAAAACATAAATCCGTGGTATACCACGGGTTAAATCCTAGTTTAAGTAGTATTTTGAAAACTTTTAAAATATACTTACGGAATTCGTAAAACACGTATTTTATAACATCTCAAATTTGGTAAAATGTTACATTTTCTGTAAAAATATCTCTACATATTAATATCAGTATAAATTAATAAATTTTCGTAGTCCTAACATTATTATTTATAGAGGTTTCACTCTATATTCACCATTTCTTCATGATATTTCCCATATACAAGCGTTTGTGTATTAAGACAAAAAAATACATCAAAAACCTTTTGACCAAAAAAATACATCAAAAACCTAAATAAAAGAGTTATTTCCGAAAATACCATGAAAAATTGTTTTTTTGACAAAAATATCACCAGAAGTTTTTTTTCCTTAAATACCATAAAAAGTTGTTTTGGACAAAAATACCATAAACTTAAAATTAAGTTAAAATCTTCAAAATTAACTCGAAACCCTCAAAAAAATTAATGGCAAATTAAGAAATTATTAGGGAGAATTACAAAACTACATCATTTGAATTACATTTCACAAAACTACACTATTTCAAAATTATTTTACAAAACTACACCTAAACACTCAAAATTAAATCCAAATAAACCCTACCCACACAATCCTACCCGCTTAATACTATACCCTAAACACTAATTAGCGAACCCAAATGAAATTTTTTTAATTTTGGTAATTTTTTAAAGGGTAAATCAAGCTTTTAAAATTTTGAAAAATGTGTTAATATGTGAAAAAATTGAATTAAGTAAAATTTTGTAAAAAAGGGACGAAAGGGCGTAGTTTTGTGAATTCATCAAATTATTACATACCAGGAACTTTATGGGTAAAAACATCCCAATTGTTTAGACCTTTTTCCATCGGTTAGATACGCACCTTTATACTAAATACATACATAGAAAATCTCAAAACATAAAACTATATATTAAAAGTATAATCTAATTTCAAAAATATTTAAAATAAAATAAAATAAAAATTGTTATATTTATAAACGAGGAAAAAAGAAGTGTCTGGTAAGTAGAAGAAGCCGTCCCCAAAGAAGAAATCAGAAGGAAATGTAGATTTTGAATTATCTTATTTTTGGTGAATGATTATTTAGTGCCTCATTGTATTATATAATCCTTAAAAAACAACGATCTTTTTTTTTTTTTTTTTGTTGTTGTTAAACCAGGAGGTTCTTGGCCGAAGCCCATAATCCCCCTAGGCCCGCGACCAGCCTTTGATAATACCAATTAATGGCGTAAATCATCGCTCCCAACGCGGTTCGAACTCAGGAGCACAACATCACCAACGACCGCGCTTAACCGACTGAGTCAACCCGTCGTTGGTAAAAAAACAACGATCTTTTAAGTCTTCTCCCCATACATATCACAAAACTAGGTGACTTCTCGCGCCATGCGCGACGAATAAATTTTAAAAATAATATAGTTTGAGGTAGAGATGGATAATGATAATGAGGTTTAAGGTTTATTATAATAATATTTATAATTTGATTTATTTTTTGTTTCGGTTATAAAATCTATATTATTTTTTTATTTACTAAATTAAATTCAGTTTTAAAGTGTAATTTTTGTCGTGAATTAGTCTACTCGTAACCATGTTAGCTTTCATGACTTGATCGAAGAACTACAACTATTATCTCGAGACTTTCGTATTATACGCAATATTATAATTTTTTATAATTTAAACAATATTTTTTCAAAATCTCGAAAATCTTTGTTATAGTATTTTCCCAAGATCTTGAAAATCTTTGTTATTAGTATATTTCCAAAATCTCGAAAATCTTTGTTAGAAGTACTCCATATTATATTTTAACACTATATATGATAACTCCTAGATTATAGGAGAAATAAGAACAAATTTATATGGAAATTTTTCGAAAATAGAAAAAGTTAAATATTAAATTATCATAATCTTTATGAAAAATATAATCTAGGAATTATACGATCCCATCAAATAAATGTATATCTTCTTATCTATATTATTATTTTTGAAGTATTAATTTGAACATGTCCAAAAAATCATTCAATATTACACATTATGCCATTGAGTATAAAAGAAAATAATTTTGATAAATTAGGTAAAAAAAGGATTCAAATGGTGTATTTTTGTAATTCCCCACAAATTTATATGGCTCGTGAATATGTTTTTACCTAATTCGGCTTTATAAACTAAATATTTGACGATAAATTTTGTTCGCAAAACTCCCTTAATTAACGTATAATAATTTGGAAAATCATATCAAATATAATTTTTTTCCTAACAAATATATGGATATTATTTTTAGTAAAAGTTATTACGAAAATTGCTATTTTAAGGAGATTACTATCAAATATATGATTTTTTAGGGAGATTACTATCAAATATATGATTTTTCGGAAAATTGCTATTTTACGAAAATTACTATCAAATATATGATTTTTTCCTAACAAATATCTTTGTATGTTAAAATTCTTTTTGATAAATTCTTTTGAATTACGTTTCACAAAATTACACCTTTTAAAAATTTCTTCCTAAAACTACACCTAAACACATAAAATTATATCCAAATTAAGCTCACCCATACAATCCTACCCCTTTAATCACTATACCCTAAACTCTGATTAGCGAACCCAAATGAAATTTTTTACTTTTTTGGTGAAGTTTTAAAGGGTAAATCAACATTTTAAAATTTTGAAAGGGTGTAATTATATAAAAAAATTGAATTAGATAGAGTTTTGTAAAGGAAGGGATAATAGCTTTGTGAATTTCTTTATTATTTATAACATGGGAAGATATTATACGATCTTTTAGTTCTTTTTGATAAACATTATTTGAATATAATTTAAACAAATATGGAGATATTTTTTACATCAAAGTTTAATCCTACTATTTTCTGGATCTTCATGAATTCGAAAGAAATATGTTTGATTGCTTCGTTAAAGGAATATTATCAAACAAAAACGTTTGTGTTAAAGAGTTCTATTTTCTAACAATTTTCTTGTTAAAGGACTATTTTTTGGATCTTCATAAATTTACTTATATCATGCAAGAGGTCTATGTTCGTAATCAAAATAAAAAGAATATTAATAACTTTATTTTATTGATTTATTAGAGAATCCTGATTTTTTTATGGGAGAATTATAAAACTACACCATTTGAATTACATTTCACAAAACTACACCATTTCAAAAATACTTCACAAAACTACACCTAAACACTCAAAATTAAATCCAAATAAACCCTACCCAAACAATCCTACCCCCTTAATACTATACCCTAAACACTAATTAGCGAACCCAAATGAAAAAAATTTAATTTTGGTAATTTTTAAAAGGGTAAATCAAGCTTTTAAAATTTTGAAAGGGTGTAAACTTGTGAAAATATTGAATTAGGTGTAGTTTTGTGAAGAGAGGGTTGAAAGGGTGCAGTTTTGTGAATTCCTCTTTTTTTATTAAACTTTTATCATTGTGAAAAATAAAATTTTCGAAAACAAATGATTACATGAATAAAAAGTGGTCATATTTAACATGATATTTCACATAGCGTTTTCACATAGATCTTATGTTTGGGCACTGAAAAATGTTTAGTGATTTTAAATAAAATGATTAATGATTTTTCCATGTTGTATATTCTATTGGTTGTTAATGATTTCTTCTGCCATGTCACCATTTATTTGCCGAAACTCATTCTGGTGTCGACACGTAGGATTTTTAAGGAAAATCACTTCCCAATTAATGTCTTAGAGATATGAGAAATTCACAAAACTACACCCTTTCAACCCTCCCTTCACAAAACTACACCTAATTCAATATTTTCACAAGTTTACACTCTTTCAAAATTTTAAAAGCTTGATTTACTCTTTAAAAAATTACCAAAATTAAAATATTTTCATTTGGGTTCGCTAATTAGTGTTTAGGGTATAGTATTAAGGGGGTAGGATTGTTTGGGTAGGATTTATTTGAATTTAATTTTGAGTGTTTAGGTGTAGTTTTGTGAAGTATTTTGGAAATGGTGTAGTTTTGTGAAATGTAATTCAAATGGTGTAGTTTTATAATTCTCCCACAAAATATTATCTATTTAATCTAATTTATCTTATTATCATGACACAACAAAAAATAAAATAAATTGATTCATATGATATATATATATTAATTATTCGATCTTTTCTGCAAAACTATAAGATGTTACACACAATGTAAAATAAAAATAAAAATAAAAGCAAACACTCTAATGTTGTTACCAACTTCAACCTCTTGTTAGCTAATTTATATAAAACTCCACCACAAAGACTTAACCTCTTAAACCACCTCACATTTTAGCCTGCCAAAAAGTTAATAAAATTTTATCAGAACCAAATATTTTTCCTAATCATAAATTTGAGCAACCCTAAAAAACCGCGTTTTTTCGCTATTTATTTGATTTGCTCTTATTATTTTTGAGAAATGTCTTAGGCAACTAGGACAATGTTTTGGTATGCTTACTTGTGAGTAAAGGAAAGTTCCAAGAATCGCGATAGCGGCACCAAGTGCATTGATAGGTTGAACCGGGGTACGAAAAATTATAATCGAAGCCACAATAACCGAAATCCGCTTCATGGTATTACCGATACTAAATGTCAAAGGCGAAATTTGGTCTAAGGACATGTATGAGACTTGATTGTACAAATGGTAGAACACACTTTGTGCCACTACCCACCTATTGATATCCAAAACCAAATACACAAAAAAAACATATAAAGTCTTAAAAAAATTCATTACCAAAAATCAAAAACTCGAAAACGTAATTGATTTGGTTTAGTTTTCATACCAAACAAAGTTTGGTCCGATTTGAGAAACCGCGTTTTTCCAACCGGCAGCCCACATTTTAGGACCTTCGATAGCGATTGCGAATGGCGTAAGTATCAAAAGCGACATCATCGATAAGCAAGCATAGTAATTCATTCCGCTCACGGATTTTCCTTTCATTCCTTTTTTCGAAAATATGTTCCGAAACACAAATGCTAAATTCGATATCATTGCTCCCATAAACCCTACCAAACGAAAAACCACATCATTAAACCACACATGTGAGCTCAAAATGTTATATTAAAACCTACATTTTCCACTACTTTTAATGTAACGTTTTGACCAGAAAATCGATAACTAGACTAGAAATACTCTATAGAGTAACTAATCCGAAAAGTCGAGTCGTTGTTAGAATGGGTAAATTATTAAACATATAAGTTAAGGAACATAATGTTTAATTTGAATCTATAAGAATGTAATGTTTTTGTACCGACGATGTTGAAGTTAAGCTCGGTGATAGCCGCGAGAGCGCAGCCACCGATGATAGGGAAGAGAGAAAGATAGACAGGAAGAGGGAAAGTTTCTCCTAAGAAGAATCTTGAGACCAAAACACTGAAAGCTGGTTCACCACTTTTGATTATGTGTGTGAATGAGACTGCTACTTTCGACATACTTACTGTCGCCGCCACGTGTCCTATTGTGTGTGCTATTGCAACCTGATGAACAAGGAACATCAAAACACTCTTCTTAAAAGAAAAAATTCAAACCAAGTTCTGTTTTTAGTTTTGACAAAGTTCTCATTTATAAAAGATAAATTCCTTAAAATACCTGTTGGATAATTCCAAAGACTTGGAGACAAAGTAATCTCTTCCTAGAAGATGCTAGAAGAGATAGAAAATAGGAAATACAAATAGAACTAGTTTTGTAAGTTTTCCTTTATCATATAGGAATAGGAAGTTGCCTAGACCTATAAATAAAGAGCCTATGGAGAGTTGTTCCATAAGACTCAAGAAAGAGATTTAGTTTTTGAGAAGTTTTCTAAATCAATAAAGAAAGGTGTTCTTTAATTCTAAAAGTCTAAACAATTTGATTTGGTATCAGAGCCAAAGGGAGAAGACTCGTAGGCTCGCTTAAAAACGGAGAGAGATGTTGCGGATCGGAAAGATGTCCGACGCAACGAGAACTCAACCGCGACCTAAGGAGATTGGATCCGCAACAATCCAATGTCCGATGTTGACCTCAACAAACTATACTGTCTGGGCAATGAGAATAAGAGTTATCTTGAACCTTTATGAGGTGTGGGATACGATTGAACTTGGTTCAGCGGATTCAAAGAAGAATTTTCAAGCGATGGCTCTATTGTTTCAATCTATCCCCGAAACTCTAATTTTGCAAATTGGTGAGCTTAAAACATCAAAAGAAATTTGGGAGGCTATCAAGTCACGGCATCTCGGAGCAGATCGTGTGAGAGAAGCCCGACTCCAAACTTTGATGGTAGATTTCGACAAATTGAGCATGGGAGGAAGCGACTGCGTCGATGACTATGCGAGCAAGATCTCGGGAATTGCAGCTAAAGCGGCTTCACTAGGAGAGACCATAGAAGAAACCAAGATGGTGAAGAAGTTTCGAAGGGACTTCCAAGTAGACAAATACATTCGGATTGTAGCTTCCCTAGAACAAGTTCTTAACTTGGCAACCACGGGCTTTGAAGACATAGTGGGAAGAATAAAGGCATATGAAGACAGAGTTGGAGCCGCAAAAGCCAATGTGGAAGATCAAGGAAAACCGATGTGGTCTAGCGAGCAATCAAAACAACCGTGGAGGCTACGGAGGCCCTCGAGGCAGAGGCCGAGGCAGAGGAAGAGAGGCTAGTGGCAGAGGCAGAGGAAGAAGAAGATCGAATGATCAAAACTCGGGGAGGAGAGAAAGGAGACAATAACCAAAAGCCAAAAGACAAATCGCATGTGATCTGTTGGAGATGTGATAAACCTGGACACTATGCAACAGTTTGCACCGAAAAACCCATCAAGAACCAAGAATCAAATCCGAACGAAACACAAAGAGCGGATGAGGCCCTCTACGTTCATGAATTAGTGTTCTTGAATGAAGAAAAAGTATTTCCAAAAGTCTATGATACAAATAATGGGGATGCAAGCATTTGGTACTTAGACAATGGAGCAAGTAATCACATGACGGGAAACGAGAGGTTATTTCTCAAGCCTAGATGAGAACATCAAAGGTAAAGTTAAGTTTGGTGATGGATCATACGTTGATATAGTTGGGAAGGGGTCAATTAGGTTTGTAGGGAAAGATGCGAGAGAAGAGAACTCTACAAGACATATTCTACATCCCCAACCCGAAACACAATATCATCGGTCTTGGGCAAGCAACGGAACACGGGTGTGAAGTAAACATGAAGAACGATGTGTTAACTTTAAGAGATCCAAACGGAAGGTTACTTGTCAAAGTGATAAGATCACCAAATCGCCTCTACAAAGCACCAATGGAGATTAGCTATCTTAAGTGCCTACAAATTGAAGATGACGTTGCTACAAGAGTGTGGCACGCACGGCTGGGACATGTGAGTATTGGTGTCATGAACAATATGGCTAAGAAGGAGATGACCTTAGGATTGCCAAGAGTTCAATATCAAAGAAGCACTTGTGATGCTTGCCTAGCCGGAAAACAAACGAGAGCTTCGTTTCCGACCAAAGCAATGTCTCGCGCATCAAAGGTATTAGAATTGGTTCATGGAGACTTGTGTGGACCAATTTCACCACCAACGCCAGCCAACAATCGATATGTTTTTGTCCTCATTGATGATTTCTCAAGATATATGTGGATCATACTACTAAAAGAGAAATCTGAAGCGTTCGATCGGTTCAGAAGGTTTAAAGGAGTTGTTGAGAAGCAAGCAGACTCAGAGATAAAAACTTTTCGCACCGATAGAGGAGGAGAATTTACATCAATTGAGTTCAACCTATTCTGTGAAGAGAACGGGATCACAAGACATCTAACTGCTCCTTATACTCCACAACAAAATGGCATTGTGGAGAGAAGGAACCGAACACTAATGGAGATGACAAGGAGCATGCTAAAAGCGATGAAGGTACCAAATTTCATGTGGGGAGAAGGCGTTCGACATTCGGCGTATGTCATCAACAGAGTTGCTACAAAAGCTTTAGAAGACAAAACTCCATATGAAGCTTTCAATCGTAAGAAACCAAACATAGAGCACTTAAGGGTGTTTGGTTGCATAGCTCACACTAAGATCAACAAACCGCATCTTAAAAAGTTAGATGAGAGATCCAAGAGTATGATAAATCTTGGAACTGAGCCGGGTTCTAAGGCTTATAGACTCTATGATCCAATTGAAAAAAGAGTTGTTGTTAGCAGGGATGTCGTATTCGAAGAAGAAAAATCATGGGATTGGTCTCTAGTAGTAAACAAAAGAGAGACAGATGCAAATTCACTAATCATTCCTCACTACGCTCCATTAATAGTGGAGAATGAAATTGAATACGACAACAACAACCAAGAAAATGAGCAAATGGAGCAAGATATCGAACAAGAACAAGATGCGGACCACTATGAAGATCAAGCAACAGAGGAACCGCAGCAAGTGGTGACAAGATATGGCCGAGTAGTAAAAAAGCCAGGGTACCTAAGTGAGTATGTACTTCTCGCAGACATTGAAAGCGTGAGATTGCTGCTCACAATAGATGGAGAGCCACTAAACTACTTCGAAGCTGCAGAACAAAAGGAGTGGATCGATGCAATGGAGAGCGAATTGGATTCCATTGAAAGGAACAAGACATGGGATCTTGTTGATAAACCTGATGGAGTAAAAGTCATTGGACTAAAATGGATCTTCAAGATAAAAAGAAAAGCGAGATGGCTCGGTGAACAAATACAAAGCAAGACTTGTAGCAAAAGGATATGTACAAGAACAGGGAATTGATTTCGAAGAAGCTTTTGCACCAGTTGCAAGACTCGAAACAATTAGGTTACTCATAGCTTTTGCAGCTGCAGAAAGCTGGGAAATTCATCACTTAGATGTCAAGACTGCATTCTTGAATGGAGATCTAATTGAGGAGGTCTATGTAAGTCAACCAGAAGGCTTTGTCAAGAAGGGACAAGAGAAGCAAGTATACAAGTTGCACAAGGCGTTGTACGGTTTGCGTCAAGCACCAAGAGCATGGAACAAAAAGCTTGACAATGTACTTAAGGCAATGAATTTTCGGAGATGCCTAAAGGAGACTTCGGTATACTTGACTACGGATGGTAAGGAACTCTTGATCATAGCTATATATGTAGATGATCCGTTAGTGACGGGTTCATCAAAGAAGATCATTGATAAATTCAAAGAAAACATGTCAAGAAAGTTCGAGATGTCCGATCTAGGAAAGTTAACGTACTACCTTGGAATTGAAGTGATTCAGAGGATCGATGGAATAGGCATAAAACAAGAAGGTTACGCACAAGGAATCTTAGTTGACAACAAGATGGATGCGTGTAACCCAGACGCATATACCTATGGAAGCAAAATTGAAGATATCAAAAGCAGAGCATGAAGCGAGAGATTGATGCAACGGAATATCGGAGAGCGATTGGTTGCCTAAGATATCTTCTACACACAAGACCGGACTTAGCATTTGCAGGTGGGGGTTCTAAGTCGGTATATGCGAGAGTCCAAGAGAGTCACATGGACAAGCTATCAAACACATCCTGAGGTATGTTAGAGGAACTACTAATATGGGCTTGTTTTTTAAAAGAGACGGGTCAAGAAAAATCGTTGGCTATAGTGATAGTAGTCACAACATTGACATCGATGATGGGAGAAGCACTTCGGGTCATGTCTTCTACTTGGGATCGTCTCCAATAACATGGGCATCGCAAAAGCGGCCCACGGTTGCTTTGTCTTCGTGCGAGGCCGAGTTCATGGCGGCCACCGAAGCAACGAAGCAAGCTATTTGGCTCAAAGAATTGTTAGAAGAAATTCGGAGTAAAGAAGAGAAGATCACACTCGGAATTGACAACAAGTCGGCCATGGATTTGACAAAGAATCCAAGTATTTCATGGGAGGAGCAAACACATTCTCAAGAGGTATCACTTCATACGTGAGTGTATAGAGAATGAGCAAATTAAAGTGGAGCATGTACCAGGCAAGGAACAGAAGGCAGACATACTCACAAAACCATTAGCAAGGATCAAGTTCAAGGAAATGAGAGACCTCATCGGAGTTCAAGCTATACATTCACCCAAAGTTCAAGTTGGAATTAAGGGGGAGAATGTTGGATAATTCCAAAGACTTGGAGACAAAGTAATCTCTTCCTAGAAGATGCTAGAAGAGATAGAAAATAGGAAATACAAATAGAACTAGTTTTGTAAGTTTTCCTTTATCATATAGGAATAGGAAGTTGCCTAGACCTATAAATAAAGAGCCTATGGAGAGTTGTTCCATAAGACTCAAGAAAGAGATTTAGTTTTTGAGAAGTTTTCTAAATCAATAAAGAAAGGTGTTCTTTAATTCTAAAAGTCTAAACAATTTGAATACCATCAAAATAATTTTTTTGTTTTGAAAATACTATTAAAAAGTTTTTTTAACAAAAATACCATTAAAATTTTTTCTATATCAAAAATACCATCGATAAGTAGTAGTTTACAAAAATACCACAACTACAAAAACGAGTTTTAACACTTTTAGAATTTAACTTTTTTCATTTGGGTCCGCTATATAGTGTTTAGGGTATAGTTTTGAAGGGGGATAGGGTATAGTTTCGAAGGTTTTGAGTGTAATTTTGAAATTTTAAGATTTGTGGTATTTATGAGAAAAAAACTTTTTAATGGTATTTGTAAAACTTTCGAAAATATTGTTAATTGTGTTAAAAAACTTTAGTTAGTGTTGTTGATAAGAATTGTCCTTTATAGAATTTTCATGTAATGGAGCTTTCTTTATAGTACTCTTAATAGAATTTTACCAAAAATTGAACTCTTAATATTTTTAAAAAAATCTATATTTTTTCTACTTCCTTAAAACCCATAAAAACCATTAAGTCAAAATTGGTCCAACAGATTGAAAAACAAATGCACAAATAATTATAAAATCCACCAAACCAATTTATTAATTTACTTACCGGGAACAGAGTTTTCCAAAAATCAAAATCGGTTTTCGGAGCCTCGGCGATTCTTGTAGTCCAAGAAACAAGCATCATCAAGGAGCCACAAGCTAGAGACAACGTCGAAGTAAGCCACGGATAAGGAAAGGCATTAAGCACTTTCTTGTTATATATGTTAAACACAACATTAAGCGACCACCATGTCGCGAAATACAACCCGATTTTCGCCTTATTAGCCGATTTTTCGTCGGGTAGGTCGATAGATATGTCGAACGAACGTTGTTTATCGGCTTCGTAAGCTTGGAAAATGTGTTTGGATAAGTTTTTGTTGTTGTTGTTGTGGATAGTTGAAATGTGAAGAGGCTTAGAGATGTTGAAGTTGTTGTTGAAAGTTTGGTTATGATTGTTTCTTGAAATGATGTTTAAAGGAAGAAAATTTGGTTTTATTGGCGGAGATGATTGTTTTGAGATTGTGGAGAAGGAAGATGAAATTGGTTTCATTGAAGAGATCATAGCTTTCTTGATGAAGAGGAGGTATGATTTCTAGGTATTGGTTTTGAGATTTTGTTGAATATTGTGTGAAATTAAGAGAGAAGAGAAGTTTGTTTGTTTTCTTTGGAAAGTGGAAGAGGAAGAAGAAGAGAATTTATAAGGAGGTGGTTAAGAACATAGGAGGGAAAGATTGTTAAAGTTGCAGAAATACCATTTATTAAAGCATCTTTATGATTAACCAAATTTTAAGTTAAAAGATATTAAGGGTAAAAGTTTTTGGTTAATGTTAAGGGTAATTTTCAGAAATGTTATTTTTGTGACAGAAATATCATTACAAGTATTTTTGATCAAAATTTAAGTCTATTTACAATCCTCAAAATTAAATTGACTTAAAACTATTCAAAATAAATTTTAATCCTTTCAAAACTAAATGTTGAATTGTAACTAGTAAAACCAAATAATTTTTTTTTAAAAAAAACATTTTTGGTATTTATGGTATTTTGAAAAGAATAATAGTATTTGGTCAAACCAACTTGTGATGGATATTTTGGCAATATGCCAATATTGTTTTGTAATTCTCATTTTAGTACTCTCTTGTTTTCAAAACATATTCTTCACATAATTTAGAATCTAAGACCATGAAGAGATCACTTGTTTAGTCATTGGGTCTTACGTTTAGGAAGCAAATATCAAATTTGAAATCGTAAAACTTTCTTGCACGGTTGCACCTACCCAATTACTTTCTTGGTGTTTTTTAAAATAATTTAAAATGTTTTTATAAAATAAATAATATAAAAACTGCATTTCTTAGCTGCCTCATATTTTCTTGGTAATTAGCATAACATTATAAACTAATTAATCACGATTTTGTAACGATATATTAATATAATTAAAGGTATGATTTTATACTATACAGAAAAAAATTCATATTTTTTTTTATAACAACTTTTGCAAAATACTAGACCATATTGTTGGTGTTGGTATCCCAAATTTCATATTTAAGTTTTAGTTTATTTTCCTTTGTGGATTTTTGAATTCAAGTTTAATTTATTTCGTCGACAATGATTTTTATTTTTGTGGCCGCCAGTAGTTGTCAGAGCGATCATAGCGTGACCGTTCATTCAATATGTAAGTTAAAATATTTAAGGAAATTAATAAATCATTTGTCGAAAATACTATAGAATAAGTTTTATTGCTATTTAAATAGAAACACAATTTATGGAAGTAATCACCTTAATTTGTATTAAAAGATGTTAATTATGTTTATTTAAGAGTACAAGACATGAAGTATACAAAAAAATTTAGTGGTGTTTCAAATAATTTTTTAGAAGTGTTTTTATAAAAAATGTTTCTTAAAAATAACGTCAAAATATGCTTATATTTTGTATGTGTAATGTAACGTTTAATTTAGACCGTTGAAAATGAAAAAGAGGATCTGGTCACATGTGGGACCGTACAGCTTACAACTTTTCATGTAACGTCACAAATAAGAAAATCTCACGGCACAAAATATCTCAAAGGAAAATTACAAAACATTTAAACAAAAGTTTATTTATTTTTTGGTTTTAAATATAAACAAAGCTGTTGAAACACATGCAAACTTTTTTATTACACGACAAATTTTGGTTCATTTTCGACGGCTAAGAAATTTTAAAGGAAAGTTAATAATAATAATATATAATATTGAAGAAAATTAATGGACGATCAGAAATTTCGCATTTTAAAAAAATTGTTCACTTGACTGATATCTCTGACATTGCGAGTTACCTATGTGAAAATATGAGCCGTTTATTAATTTTAACAATAATATATTGAAAATATTAGTATAATTTTGTAACACAATGTAATTCAAGTGTTTTAATGGATACAAATAATAAAGGGCCTAAATATAAAAACCAAACAATAGCTGATTTATTTATTCACACAAACTATATTCTTTCCAACTTTCCTTGACAACATTCCTCAAGATTCCTTTGATTTAAGGTTTGTGGTATTTTTGAAAAAGAAACAATTTAATGGTATTTGTAAAGCTGTTGAGAATGTGTGCTGTTTTTGTAAGAAAAAACTTGATTTAGTACTACTAATGAGAATTGTCCCCAAAAATGAACACTTGATTTATTGCTATTCTTGACAATGATCCAACTTGTATATATTAAATTAAACTATACTGTCTCTTTCTTGTATAACATTAAAGTAGAATAACAATAATAATTATAAATTGTAATGGTAACAAAAGTGTTATCTTTGACATATGGTAAATGAAGTGAAGTGACCTTATTATCTTCTTCTCTTTGATTCTTTACGCATCTCTGCAAAATAGTTATCGAGATTCTGCTTCTCCCATAGCTTCTTCTTCACAAGATCTTCTTTCCTATACTCATCTGCTCCATCAAAAAGCATATTCAGACACAACTTGTGTTTATTTATATCCGTGTGTTTTGTCCGAAAGTGAGAAACATAAAGAGAGAAAGTAATGTTTAAGGACATATACCGAGATTACTCCAAGCGTCGTGAGATACTCCGAGTGATCTTCGTGTAAGGTACGACGCGTCTTCCATTGAATAAGGAGCTTTCTTAACTTTGTATCTCCATACCCAACTACTATACCATGCTAGTAGCTGATAGAAACAGAGAGTTAAATCACGAGAAACCGTAAAAATCAGAAGAGGCTTGCCAAGTTGTGGTAAGTTCTGAAGAAAAGATGAAAAAACCTTGATGATAGTGTATGGTAAGAGAATGAAGCGAACACCGAGAAGTTCCCAGACCGACGGTTTTTCGGCTCCTTTTATTTGTAAGTCGAGTTCGTTGCTTAGCTCTTCTTGCAATTTCCTGACAAAACAGAGATAAAAACACAGAGACCGTAAAGACTTGCCCGCGGCTTGTAAGAATAGGCAATGTACGAAAGTTGAATAGTAGCGTACTGGTCGATCTGCTTTGGACCTTTCTTCTTGTTAGTTACTCCGCCTGTGCGTTCGAGTTCCAAAGCCTTGAGCTTGTTTTTGTATGCAGGGGTTCGTTTAACCGTTGCTAAAGCCTGAAATCGAAAACAATGACCCAAGAATAAGCTTAAAGTCCGTTACGGTATGATTCAGTATCTTGTACTGTTGCCTATGAATGATGATACACTTTCAGAGTTTAAGCTACATAGAGTTCTTATATTGCAATCACAAAAGTAAAATGAATTACAATCAAGAGATCATAAGTCCATAAATTACATGTAAATGCAGTTCAAGAGGTAACACTAACACGTCTTCATCAGACATTAGTGTTCATAGTGAGTAGATCCATGTCTATAATACATACTACCTCATTATTATCAATTAGTATTCATCATTCTATATGAGTAGTTCTAATGCTTAATAAGGCGTACAATACAATAAGCTAGACTTGGCGTAAATCACTACGGAACATAGACTTAAACTACAAGAAGAAGATGGTGAGATGGTCCATGACTCTACAATACATACCTCGTTATACCTCGCCACGTTGTTCAGATACTGAAACGCAGACAAAACCACAAGCAGACCAACGAGAACAGCACGAGGATCCTACAAAAACACACACAAATTACGTATCAGTTAAAAAGTTGACTTTATCGCAGGAGAAAAGAACTTATCGAAAATATCCATCCTATTACACAATAATATCTTACCGACTTATGTCCATATTTCGCTCTATAATACTGCGCGGTGTTGTAAAACACCTAAACACACAAAAACACAACATCGAAAGAAACTCTTTCTATCAGCGAAAATCCGCAAAACGACATAACATTAACATGTTTTCTCAAAAGAATGTTGATACTTTACCTCATTTGGATGTTCGATTGCATAATCGTATTGCGACCTAGTCTCGTTATCTTTCAAAATCTACAATAAGATTCATCACAAAACACACAAAACCAAAACATACCCTTTATATACTAAGCTACAACAATGCAAGTAGAAGACTAAAAAAAAATCACAATCTCAACATAATCTTCTTCGATTCAAGACACAGATTCAACACAAATTACCTCATAAGCGGTGGCGATTTTCACAAAGAGCTTCTTAGATTCAGGATCTGGATTCTTATCTGGATGACTAATTCAAAAGAGACAACACACGAAATCAGCGAAAGAGAAGACAGCACAATCTATTACATCTCAAAAAAATCAAAACAATGTCTCAAAATAAGCAAAAAAATCGGATAATCAAATGATGTTTTCCTTACTGTTGAAGAGAAAGCTTGTAGTAAGATCTCTTGATATCAGATGCGTTTGCGTCTTGAGAAACTCTGTAATCGAAGGCAAAAGAGAGATTAGAGAGAGAGAGAGAGAGATTAGAGAGAGAGAGAGATTTGAAATCTGAACCCGAGGAGAGCGTAGCAATCTTCGGCGCCGCAATAGATCGCCGTCGAGGATTCGATGAAGAAGGAGAGTGAGAGGATAATCAAAGCTAAGCACCACCGTTGATTCGACGGCGGCGGCGCCATCTCTTAAGCTTACACGACGGCGGCGATTTTTGTGAGGAAGGAAGAAATAGAATATTCTTTTGGTTTTGTTTAAATTTATATAAGAAACTGATATGGAGAGTTTTTTTTTAAAGGTCAACAACAAATTTTTAAATTTTTAAGTCAACAACAAAATAGGGGCAATTCCCATAAATATCATTAAATAAAGTTTTTTTAAACATAATTAACACATATTTTCGAAAATTTTATAAATGCTATTAATTTTAAATGTTTATGCGTAGTTTTTTACAAATACCATTAGTATTATTTGAATTGGCTTAGTAATGTTTATGATATAAAATAATATTCAAAATTAAATTCCAATGTTTATGTGGATAAATTTTATTGGAATTTAATTTTGAATGTTTATGTATAGTTTTTTAAAAAATAACTTTAAAAAGGTGTAGTTTTATGAAATACCATACAAAATGTGTATTTTGTAATTGTCGGTTTGTTTTTTTATATTTAAATTATAGATGTGAATTCGAATAAGAAATAATATTGTGTAAATAATTGAGGCGTATCGTGCAAAATACTTGGATTAAAAATTAAACAAATTAGAGTAAATTATCAATTATGATACTGAAATATATAAAAAAGATTAGCTTCTCTAAAGATGGTATATTCTTGTTTTGACAACTTTGGTGGTATTCTTGTAGGCTTTTAAACAACAAGATGTTACTTTAGTTTTGACCCACTTTGGTGGTATTCTTGTTTGATTTGAGCTATTGGGCTTATGATACTTTTGGTTGAATTGTGTGGTTATTGGGCTCTTAACTATATTGCTTATTCTATTGAGTTGGTAATATTTTGATTTCGACCTAAAAGTATATATACCACACTAACATATTCGCTTTTTGAAGAAGTTTATCTCTACAAGAAGAAACCTTAATGATCTTAAAATCATTTAAAAAGCCATAAATTAATCCACATACTTTTTTTTCAAATTTAGAATCCTAACACTTGCTTACATATTATTAAAAAGAAATACACAATTAAATACTTATTAGTTGTCAATTCTTTTCTTCTCAAAGTGATATACCCATTTTATGTGCCAAGGTATCTTTTAGTTTTCTCCTTTTATTACCACATTAGTAGTTACTACATAAACCTCGCAAACCCATCCACATTACATTCCATGACCTACCAAATTTAATAACTAAAAAAAAAAATGCATAGCAAAGTCGACTCGTTACCTATCCGATCGGGTCAACCACCCCGACCCATAGCCCGACATCACTCCACGAGCTACATTGTTCATCGGGTCAAAGAAAGCCTCACGACAAGAGTCTCTAAACTCATATGCGCGATTTTCTTATCTCTTTTGCTATGTTTAGGTATCGTTTTCTTCATCTTATGGATCAGCCTACGTCCTCATCGACCACGTGTCCACATCAGCGGGTTCACTCTCCCCGGTTTAAGTAACCCTGACGGATTCAAGACTTCTCATTTAAACTTCAAGATAACGGTTCATAACCCAAACCAAAACGTCGACGTTTACTATGACTCAATGGAAGCATCTGTTTATTACAAAGAGAAACGGGTCGGGTCAACTAAGTTGACTCATCCTGTTTCTCAAGGCCCAAAGAACACGAGTTTGATCGAAGGGAACCTACGTGGGCCCACGATGGCGGTGAATAAGGACCGTTGGATGGAGATGGGACGAGATAGGGATCAAGGGAAGGTAGTGTTGCGTTTAGATGTTTTGTCAGTGATACGATTTAAAGTGTACACGTGGCATAGTAAGAGCCATAGGATGCATGCAAATTGTTATGTTGAAATTGGATGGGATGGTATGTTGTTGAGTGGGACCAAAGACAAGAGATGTCCCGTTTATTTCACTTGACCAAATGTGTTAAGAGTTGTTTATATTTGGAATAAAATTTGTTTTTTTACTAGTAATATTATATTTTGATTAATTCAATATTGATTGCATTCTAAGTATTTGTTTTAAATTGATTTTAATAAATTATTTTGAAAATGTTGTTTAATTTTATATAAATGTAACATTCGGCTCATGATGACAAGTATAATATTTTATAATATAGTTTTGTACGACGTAAGTGTTTTTAAATTATACTTAGCTAATGATTTGCAGCAATTATACGCACTTATGTTTATGTTGCATCGTTAGACTTATAGTTAAGGATAATAATGTTTATATATCTTAGGAGAATGAACTATGTTCTTGATAATAACTTTTTTTTTGTCTAAAATGGATTAGTTGTTTGAAAGTTAGTAAAATTTATTAAACCAAAAAAAAAAAAAAAAGTTAGTAAAATTTATGTTGCCATGGGCTGAGAAAATAACTTAAAAGAAAAGAATGAAGTGAACTAAAAAAAAAACAAATTACGTTTTTAAATGTTAAAATTTCTCTTTAGATTTGGGTTTATTTTTTTAAAAATGGAATAATTTTTTGATTTATATGTTATTTGAGTCCGATATAATTTTTTTACAATATCCAAAATTATATATACACATATTAAATAGTGATATAAAATAATTTATATTGTATCTTTCTAGGACTACGCGTGGATATGTATTTTTTCTAACTATATATATTTTTTTTTTGTCAGCGATTTTTTCTATATATTTTTTCTATGTATTTTTTATGTATTTTTTCTACGATTTTCTACTATTTTCTATGTATTTTTTCTAACTATATATAAAAACTTAACTACCACTTTTGTGAAGTAAATATGTTACGAACATATTTTTTTCTTTTTGGCATAAAAATATGAAATACCAATTAAAGAATCTTTAGAAAATACATAAAATATGTTTATATGAAAACATTAAAAATTCTAACAAAATAAATTCACCCTAATAGATTCTTTTACTAATGTACCTTGTGAAAAATGTATAGTTGCGTGTTATCACCAGTGCCGTGCCAAGAGTAATTGTGGCTTGGGGCGAATTAAAAAAATGTGGCTCTTATTATTAAAAATACGAAGATGTTCAAATTTATAGATTTAAGCAACAATACTATTGAAAAAAAGTTTCAATCCAAATTTTTTGAAGTGTGGCCGATTGAGAAAATATTTTTTTTTCCATTATTTATTCAACTAATATGTATTATTAATGTAGTATTATAGACTTTAATTATAATTATAGTGTTATGGGCTTCTAATTTTTTGAAAATTGTGGCCTTTTAACTAACAAAATTTTGGTGGCCTAGGGCAAATGCCCTTTTCATATACCTCTAGGCACGCTACTGGTTATCACATAAGTCTTATGTAGTATATACTATATACCGTATTATAAAATAAAATTTTATGTCCAAGGTGTTTTTTTGCTAAATGTGTCTAAGGTTTTTCGGGTCAACAATGTCTTATGTTTATAAAAAATTATAACAATAATTTGATATAATAATGGATTACATCACGAAAAAGAATAGTGAAAAGAAATATATGATTTTTTTTGTCGACAATATAAAAAAGCTATGTACATATATTTATATAAATGGTGTAGTCTTTATTATAGATATATAGTTATTTATATCGTTTATATTGTGTCATTCTTTATCATAATAAAGGAAAACTGGAATAAAAAATAATCACCAAATCGTCAAAGGGAAAATAAAGATTGTCAAAATATTTAGTACTATTGTGTATTAGGATATATTAAAAATATTAGTTTCCAAAATCAATTAAATGATTTCATAAAAAAATCCATAAAAATCTATGTCACATTTTTTTAAAGACATGTCACAATAATTTTTAGCAATGACATATTTAAAATGGTGAAATTGATTGTGAGAGCGACAAATAATTTTTTTCATAAACTAAATGTGAAATCCCATCTGTCTTGTGTTTTGGTGTATTGTGTTTGTTTAATTATGTTTCGACATAGAGGATATAATGAGTGAGCTCCGAAAGGCGTGGATCATACCTGTTGTTTGGAGTTTGTTGACTTACTGTCTAATTGTAGTGATCTGCATCTCGTGGGCTTCAGACAAGGCCGAGGATCGTGTGGTTGAGACGGGGATTGAGTTAGAGCCTCTAGCTTGAGTGGGAGTCGATTGTTTTTAGTTAGATAGTTAATTTATGATATATATATATATATATATATATATATATATTGAGTGATTTACACAATGTATGACTTTTTAACACTTGCATATCAAAATAAGACACTTTTGTGATATGAGATACTTTTTACACTTTTTATTTTTTTAAATACAGTTTTACCCTTCGTGTACAAAAATTTGTGAATATACAACGCTGTGTACAGAAAGTTGTGGATACGTTTTATGTTATGTGGACATATTTTTGTACAATTTCGTAAATGTATTTTAATTTATTCTAAAATATATTATTTCAATAATTTTTTTGTTTATCATATATCTACTTACATAAGTAATTTATATTTAGTATTTACACTCCCATATGTTTTTTTGTAATATTTTTGATAAATGTGAATGAAACATGTTGATATTAATAAGTGAAAACATGAAAATTACATGTACATCAAAACATATAAATGTTTTAAATTCATTATTAAAACCTATTTATTCATTTTTGAACATGAACCATCATATAATTTTAACTACAAATTTTATTTAAACTTGAACACATATCATCATATGAATTGTCTATGATATATAAACTCATTGGAATAAAATTTAAACTCGTCCATTCTACTTTGAACATTTGTACAATTCTATGTGGACATATATAAAAAATTAGATATTGACTAGTTGTCCACAAATGTTGATCCATTCATAAATAAAATATATAAAAGTGGATATCAAAATATAGATATTAAAATTTTATAAATCAATATACGAAAATAAATTATTTTATATTACCCTAGAAAATTAAAATTAGAATGCAAAATAGAAAAATGAGAAACAAAATGATTGTGAAATTTATGAAGGATAAATGAATTGATAGGTAATTTAGTCTTTTATTACAATAAAATGCCTCTATGTCAAAAAGTGTTCTAAAGTGTAATTTGTGTTTTAAAAAGTGTGTCATAATGTTCTCATATATGTTTATGTTTATGTAATTGAGAGAACATTGTTGATTGTTGGAGTGTTGAGTACTATATGTTTGTATTTATGTGATTATCGGACACACAATATGAAGTCTATGGAGATTGCTTTAGTTACTTACATGTGATGTATTAAACAGTGATTTGTTATATAGTCTCATTATTAATCATAAAAGACACCATTGCATACATCTCTGTTATAATTTTGTTATATTTTTGTTATATTTTTGTTAGTCCCAAAACCAATGGTGTCAAACACACTAAACATTTCCAACTCCTTCAACACCCATAACTTTTTACTTTTATAATTCAATTTACTTTTTTTGAAACAAAATGAATTATGTCAAAATATTTTCAAATATTCACTAATTAAATTTCGCTCTTAATTCTATTTATTTATTATCATTAACATATGTTAGAATCTAGTAAGTAAATTGTTTTACAAATGTCGAACTAATTGACACGTTTCACGATCGTGTTAATTATATAATAGACGTATCAAATTTTAGATGAGAAGTAAGATATTAGGTTTTTCATATTAAGTTTCATTTTTCTAAAAGATGTCTTGTCTCTAGAACACAAAACAAGCAAAACAGAATAAAAATATAATCATAGTAAGAGAATAATATAAGCAAAACAAAAGCAAATTTACCTTTGATATATACCACCTAGTCATAAAACCTTAAAAATATTAACCTCCAAGAGGTTCATAAGCATGATTAAATTCGCGGGTTAAAAAGATAACAAATGGTTAACTCTCTCCAGCGATGTTTGGAATATCTAAACAATTAAGTAAATCAATAATTATACACATAATAAAGATCAATGTTAACTTAAATGTAAGTGAACTTGATATGACTATTCAATAGATTTGCTTTTTGCTTTGAAGCTCTAAGATATAATCACAATGGAGATTAACATTAAATAGCACTCCCTCTGTTCCTTTATGTTTGATGTTTTAGAAAATTTTTTGTTTCTAATTGTTTTATTTTCACAAATATCAATGTAGTTTTATCTATTGATATTTGTGAATTGTAGTTTTCAAGATATATTAAGTGAAAGTTTTGCAATACTATTAGTCCAAAAGTATTGAAAATTGTTAAACACACATTTATTACTAGTTATTTATGTGTCTTCTTAATTTGTGTGAAAAACTTATAAAATCAAACAACGAAGGAAGTACAAATTACATGGTTGGAATTCAATAGTATATTCGAAAATCGATAATTACTATTCAAAATTGTCATTATTATTATCACCGGTTCAATTCCGTTCATAGAGATGTCGAATTTTGGTTTCAAACTTCGTGGTTTATATATATAAAACTAGGATTTAACCCGTGGTGTACCACAAGTCTATATTTTTATATAAAATTAATTTAGAATTTTGTAATACAACTTTTGTTTTTATAGAATATACTAAAAGCAAATAGTAAAACTTGTTGAAATAAAAATTTTGAAATTTGTAATACAACTTTTGTTTTAATCATTTAATACTAAAAATTAATTTAGAAATTTGTAATACAACTTTTGTTTTAATCATTTAATACTAAAACTTGTTGAAATAAAAATTTTGTTACTATTTATTATCCAATTACCCTGATCTAAAATACCAAACCGAAACATAACCAAAATATCTAAATTTAAACTGATCCAAAAATAAATATAACGTAGAAAGAAAAATTTACTAACCGAAAACTCGGAACTGAAATCCGAAATGAACAATTTTTTGAAATAGAACCAAATGATCCAAAAATTATTTAAAATAATCACTTTTTAATATTAAAAGTTGTTGAAGTAAAATTTTTTGTTACTACTTAATAGTTTGAAATACATATTCTATATAGAAGGTTTTAAAAATAATTTGTAAGCTGATTTATTCCAAACTATTTTATATTATAAGGGTGGACAAAATATTCAGATCCAAGGTGAAATAATCCAATCGTATTAAAAAATAAGTAACTTGAACATGTTGAGAAATTTATTACCCGAAATCGAATCCGAATGAAACATAAATTTGTAAAACTTAACCAAACTACCCATAATTTAATTAAAATATTAATAATATTAATTATAGATTCAAATAATTTATTTAATTATATTTATAATATATAATATTAGTGGTCGGTTTTGTGTTAAAAATAATTGTTTTTATTGATTTCTTGATATCTTTTCAAGTTTTAATTAAATTTAAAGAATATAATAATAGTAGTGATATATCTTTGTATGTATATTTAATATAAAACGTGTTTTGAAATTTTTAATTAAATTTTAAAAATATAATAATATTAGTGATATATGTTTGTATATATGTTTAATAAAAAAGGGCAATTCTTATGAATACCACTAAAAAAGTTTTCTTAACACAATTAGCACAGATTTTCGAAAGTTTTACAAATACCATTAAAAGATTTTTCTCATAAATACCACAAATCTTAAATATTCAAAATTACACTCAAAACTTTCAAAAAACAATACCCTACCCCTTCAAAACTATACCTTAAACACTATATAACGAACCCAAATGAAAAAATTTAAAATCTAAAAGTTTTAAAACTCGTTTTTGTATTTGTGGTATTTTTGTAAACTACTACTTTTTGATGGTATTTTTGGTATAAATTTTTTTTTAATGGTATTTTTATTATAAAAAACTTTTTAATGGTATTTTCAAAACAAAAACTTATTTTGATGGTATACTAAGAAATTTCTCTAAAAAAAATTGTTATCAAAGATAAGAATAAAATTATCTTTATAGATTTTGTCTGGCCAAGAATAAATTATAGAGAAATTCACAAAACTACACCATTTCAATCCTCCATTCACAAAACTACACCTAATTTAATATTTTCACAAATTTACACTCTTTCAAAATTTTAAAAGCTTGATTTACCCTTTAAATAATTACCAAAATTAAAATCTTTTTATTTGGGTTCGCTAATTAGTGTTTAGGGTATAGTATTAAGGGGTAGGATTGTGTGGGTAGAATTTATTTGAATTTAATTTTGAGTGTTTAGGTATAGTTTTGTGAAGTAATTTTGAAATGGTGTAGTTTTGTGAAATGTAATTCAAATGGTGTAGTTTTGTGATTCTCCCTAAATTATATATTTACCCTTAATGAAATTTTTTCGTCATGTTTAAAACCAGTTGCATAGATAATAATTAATTGAGTTTTTTTAGAAAAGTTCAAATGAGTAATTCAAAAATAATAATATAGATAAAATTAAACAAAAAGTTTAGAATATACATTAATATTTATATTTTGATAACAACACATTATTTTCAAATAATAATTTATTTTTCATTAACTAATGATATAAAATTAAATATAAAAGAGGAATTCACAAAACTACACCCTTTCAACCCTCCTTCACAAAACTGCAACTAATATAATTTTTTCACATGTTTACACCCTTTCAAAATTTTAAAAACTTGATTTACCCTTTTAAAAATTACCAATATTAAAATGTTTTCATTTGTGTTTGCTAATTAGTGTTTAGGGTATAGTATTAAGGGGATAGAATTGTGTGGGTGATGAGATCGAGTTTTAACCTCAATCACAAACAACCCCAAGTGCAAGGCACATGACGTTGTAGTAATATAAGGATCGAATCCACAAGGAGATTGAACTAAGAGCAACAAGAATACAAGAAACTATCTTAGAATAGACCCAATAAGAAGTTTGTTTGGTAACAAAAACTATATCTAAAACAATAGTGCTAAAGTCAACAAAAGTAAACTAAACAAGAAATAGCTAGAAATGTGCTTGAATAAGATAAAGGTTGGATCTTGGGGTTTAAATCATTGGTTTTGGATAGATGGAATCTAGCTAATGATGTTAAAACTAATAAAGGAGACAACTTTCTAGAACAAGGATCACTAATCTAGATTAGATCACTTCCATGACTCAAATCCATTCCCTAATCATAAAAACCTCAAATCTTCCAATCGAGTCTAGATGATTAGGGATCATTAAGTATAAGTCCTTAAAAGTCCATCTTAAACCTTAGACATCAACTTCCATTGGCTAAGTATAAAAGACTAGCAAGAGATTGGACTAGACATTTCATCGAACACCTTCCGGGCATGAAACATCCTATTAGTACTAAGCTAGGATAATTACTTCTACCTTAGTGTTAAGAACATCTAATGCTATAGAAACCATAACCTAAACATCCTAAACATCATTAACCATCATCCATCATCCTAACCTAACTAAACCCCAAAACCCATAAGGTAACTACTCACTAATCATACCAAAACACATGCTAATAACAAAAGATAAAGACATAACAAGATAATAAAAGAGATTTAAACTAGATAATCATAAGATTCAAACCACAATAAATGAACCTTTAGAGGTTTCACACAAGGTGGCTATAGTTTTAGAGAGAGTATTAAAAACATAAGATAAGGTATTAATGATGAAAACCCTAGGAGTATTTATAGGGAAAAGTAAAAAGTGCACAAGCGCACAATCCCAGCGGTTTGGTCCAGCGGTTTGGAGGCCGCTGGACCAGACATCCGCAACTTCTTAGCTTTGGTCTTCTCCGGCGGTCAGGCTCGGCGGTTTGGAGGCCGCCGGAATCGCACCCGCAAGCTTGCTTCTTTTGGCTTCGTCCGGCGGTCGGGATCGGCGGCTTGGCGGCCGCCGGATGCTTCTTCTTCGGGACGTCGTGGTGCTCCGGCGGTTTCCTTCCGGCGGTTTGGAGGCCGCCGGGAATTTCACCGCAACCTCGCCTGATTCCTCCTTCCTTGGCGGCTTGGCCTCGGCGGTTTACGAACCGCCGAGGCTCCATTTCTTCTTCTTTGCCTCCAATGAGCTTCTCCTTGGCTCCCATCTGCTTCCTATGAGCTCCCCATAGCTCCAAGTACCCGAAATGCACATGATGCAATGCAAAAGGGACCTAAACCTAACTAAGACTCTATCCTAGGCTACTAAGTGAAAATATGCTAAATTAGACTATAATCTATATGAAATATGCAACTAAGATTCTAAAATGTTATGGAAATGCATGCCTAAAACAGCTAAAATACACACTTATCAACTCCCCCACACTTGCCTTTTTGCTTGTCCTCAAGCAAACAACACTCAACAAACACAAAAGACGTAGTGGAGGATGGATCTCAGAACCAAAAAGTTAAGAATCAAACATATGCAATGTTAACTAAGGCAATGAAGCACTTTGAGAAGATGTTTAACCATAAGTAATGAGAACTCTCAATCAAGTATCCGAAGCACACTATCACTAGTCCTAGCTAGATTCGATGCCCATATCCACTCACTTTTTTCATTCACCACATCCTTAAGTTCATTAATTAGTAGCCGGTGGTCTCGCTAGATGCAATGCAAAGAGGTTCAATCGGTTTGGGAAAGGTCTTATTTAAGTGGTTAAGTGTTTGGATGTTTAAGTGTTTTAGGGGGCTTACTCTCAAAAGCAAATAAGTAGTGTAAACATAATGCAAAAGTAAGGAAGACTAGGAACCAATACGTACAAGCCATTAAATCCCATGTTCTACCCTTCCTACTTATCGTTCTAAGCACTCACTACCTTTCTTTTCTTGCTCACTCCCCTTTTTATCTTTAAACACCCACTCAAACCCTTTCTTTTAATCCTAACTCTACCCTTTATTCCCTTTGGGTTTCCTTCTTTGACAACATAAGTCTATCTTTCACCTTTTTACACTATCCTTAAGGGTTTTCTTTTGGATTAGGCTTCACTCTTTGTACTCCTACTTTCTACCCTTTGTGTTTGGGTTTTCTTTTCTTTTGTGGATTAGGAGTTTTTAAACTTGTTTTCAATGCCCTTTCTTTTACTTTTTTTTTTTTTTTCAAACCTCCCTTAAGGTAGTTACTCTTTTAGTTTTGGTGTTTAGACTCTTCTAATGATAACCCAACTCTCTTTCTTTTCAATTCCTCACTTCCCTCACCCATAACCAAATCAAAACTTGCTAACCACCTAGATGGGATGTGGGACTTGTCGTCCCCAATACTTACAAAGTTTTGCCAATGTAACACTTTCCAAAAGGCCTCACTCAAAGAATTAAACGGGGCTTGAAGGAATGGTTTCGGGTTAAGGGTAGGCCATCTAAAAATGAGATGGTTATCCAAACAATCAAGAGGGTGGTAAAAAGGAATAAAGTTTGGATATATATCATGAAACTACAATGCACATTATCAAGCGAGAAATTAATGATTCAATTAGGTTCAATATTCGTGGAGTGGTTTCAAATCAAGTGAGCATCAAACAAGCAATATCCTCTAGACTAAGAAAGTTCAAAATGTACAATTTCAACGATTTAAAAGATTCTATCACTTATACCAAACAATCTCGAAAAGGAATTCACATTGCAATGTTTTTCTATAACTCTTTACAAGGTAATATCATCATTGATCCATAGACAAGTGTGTATATCCTAAAGCTAAAGACTCGATCCTATACTATATGAATGATAAAGCAAAAATGAAACTAGTTTTCTTTTTGTGTTTTTCAAAATTTTTCGATTTTTTTGGTGTTTTTGAATGCATATAACTATTAACAAATGCAATGTACTAAACTAGATGGATGCAATGCATGATCACACATAACTAAAACAATAAACATGATTAGTAACTAATGGCCCGTCCCCCACACTTAAATCACACCGTCTCGGTGTGAAAAAGTAGTGAAGTAAGGCCATTCTAACTATGATAAAAACTAAAATGCAAAAGAAAAATAAAAACTACACTACATGAATGGTATTTACAATGATAGGTAGGTACCTTGGTTTTTATTTCAGTTTTCCGGGGCCGATGATGATGCACCGGGTCTTCTCCTACGTTGGAGCATAAACTCTTGCTCCTCTTCTTCACTTTCATCTTCCTCCTCGTCTTCCTCTTCTTCTTCTTCTTCGGCTTCCTCCTCGTCGGACGACACATATCCCGGCGTACGTTTTAACTTCCTTTTGACCTTCTCGAGTGCTTTGTACAACCACGAGTTTATCTTCTTTTGAGTGTTGTAGGCTTTGTACAACAACTTCTCCCTTGCATTGTTGGGTCCGAAGTTGAGCGCAGGTAGTTGTAGATGATAGTGTTCTCCTTCCTCTTCTTCTTGATCCTCATGCCTAGCTTTTCCTTTTCCTTTTTCTTTTTCTTTATCGTTCTCTTTTCCTTCATGGATGAACGATATGTTCTCTAGGCTTGATAGACTCGTCTTTGCTTGGTCCGGGAGGGGTAATAGGCTAGGTCTACCTTCTTCGTTTGTGAACACGTAGACGAAGTGCGATTCGTCCATTGTTTTCTTCAAGATGAAGGTCTTTGTCAAGTATTCTCTATCTATCTCATTCTCCTTTAACTCCTCTTCATGGTATCGGAAATCCACCCCGATGTTCATGAAAATGGGAGAGAGTAGACTACCTATCCACAATTGCGGCTCCGTTGTGTCCTTCGCCCAGCTTTTATAGGATACAAGGTTCTTTGCGAATACGCATCCGAGATTCACATCGTTACCAAACGAGGTGTCGAAACGTCCCCCATTCGGTTTTCTTATCAGGTGCTTTAGTCCTTGGAATACCATTTTCAGTTCATCGGAATTAACCGACCCCGTATCTTTCCTCGCAAAGAAGGTGTTGGCGATGAACCGGAAAATGTACCTCAATGCAGGGTTCCTAACCGCAGCGGCTTTGTTTTGTCCCTTCTTGTAATTCCCTCTTGCTATCACTTCCCAAAACTCGTTTGCTTCTTCGAAATTTGGGAAGGCGGTTCCCTCTTTCTTCTCGAACCCGAATATTTCGCATAATTCGAAGATAGAGACGGTGTATTGCTTGTCCAGGAGCTTAAACCTCAAGAATCCCTCGCTTGCTATCTTCTTTCTTGGGTGCGTGTAGTGGAGGTCAACCGTGGCAATGAAGTTTGTGACTAGCTCCTTGTATAGGGGGCGGTTAAGACGACCGAATAAGCGTAGTCCCATCCTTGCCAATGTTTCTTCAACATCTTCTCTAATCCCCATTTTAGTGAGGATAGGCCACTTGATCGTTCTCGTCCGATGGATGTTTATGTACTTAAATTCCTTGACTACTTCGAGTTCTTCCGGTGTGAACTCCATCGGTGCGTTTGGGTCAACCATCGCTTGACTTTCTTCCTCTCTTTGCCTCTTTGACGGCTTTGGTTGACTCACATTCTTCCCTTTGTTTTGTTGAGAGGAAGATGGTCTTGTTCTCGAACTTGATGAGGTTTGTGGCTGCTTTTTCTTAGCGATCATCTCGTCGGCCTTCTTTTTGAGTTTGTTGGTGCGGTCCGTCATTGTTGTTCTACCTTGCAAGATCAAGAGATGTATTAGCTTGTTTAAAGAAACATTAGATAGTCAAAAGTGTTCATCCTAATTTAGCAAGACAAGGGTTTTTTTTTTTTTTTAGTTTTTAGCCCTAGAAATAAGATTTCGAAAATCTACCTTCTAAGGATAAAATTTGTCAATGATTTTGCTCACCCAAGGCTAACTTATTAGATATGAATATGATTTCTATGCTTCAAGGTTATGAAAAGTCAAGCTACCAAACCTTTTATTTGTACAACAATGGCGGTTTTTGAGGATAGAGGTTAGAGAAATACCTTTGATTTTGATTTTGCAAGAGATTTAACAATAAAAGATCGACGAAGGAGAGTATGTTTGCTAATTAAATCGATAAAGTCCTTGGAGATTCTTCAAAAATCGGCTTTGAAAGAGAAGTTTATGAAAATTAGGTTTATTTTGCGATTTGGAGAATAAAAAGGGATGAGGAGGAACCTGGGTCTATCTGGGCGGTTTGATGCAGCGGTTTGCAAACCGCCCAGATAGACAGCCGAAAGAGCCGCGAGTTTGGTAACCTCCAGCGGTTTCTTCTAGCGGTTTGGGAACCGCTGGAAATCTCACAGAAGATCTCACCTTTTTGTTCGGCTCAGCGGTCTGTCTCAGCGGTTTGTGTACCGCTGGAAGGGTTGGCAGAGGCCGTTGATACCGTCGTTGTTTCCAGCGGTTTAGAATGGCGACCATGACCGCTGGAATTTCCTTCTTCATGCCTTGTTGCTCTTTTACCTACAAAAACATTAACACTAAACAAATTATTTCATGCATGGATAGTAAAATATTTACATGGATAGACATGGGATTGCCTCCCAAGTGCGCTTGTTTTAAGTCTCTTAGCTTGACTTTTTCAATCTATGACGAGTTTGGGTCATCTAGAGGCATCGATGTTGGATCCTCTATCTCTTCGCTTGCAAGGTACGGTTTACATCTCTCGCCCATTAACTGTGAATCCAACTCCTGAACTGTTGTAGAGTACCAAGGCTCCGTAAGGGCGCACTTCCTTTATGATAAAAGGTCCCGACCATCTCGATTTTAGTTTTCCGGGGAAAAACTTAAGTCTTGAGTTGAAAAGTAGGACCCTATCTCCTTCCTTGAAGTTCTTTGGAATGATCTTTTTGTCGTGGAACGCTTTGGTCTTTTCTTTGTAGATCCTTGAGCTCTCGAAGGCATCCTGTCTTATCTCTTCGAGCTCTTCCAAACGGATTAGCCTCTTTTCTTGGGCCGTTTTTAGATCAAAGTTGAGCGAGTTTCGTTGCCCATATGGCTTTGTACTCGAGTTCAACGGGTAAGTGGCAAGATTTACCATATAGAAGGTTGAATGGTGTCGTTCCTATGGGAGTCTTGTAGGTCGTTCTATATGCCCATAAGGCATCATCGAGTTTTATAGACCAATCTTTCCTTGTCTTGCTTACAACCTTTTCAAGTATTGCTTTAATTTGCCTGTTTGACACTTCCACTTGTCCCGATGTTTGGGGATGGTATGGCGTTGCTACTTTGTGCTTGACCCCATGTTTCCTTAGTAGACTCTCAAAAACCTTGTTGATGAAATGGCTCCCTCCATCGCTTATGACGACTCTTGGAACACCAAACCTGGGGAATATGATTGTCTTGAAAAGCTTTAGCACTACCTTTGAGTCATTGGTTGGGCTTGCTATGGCTTCTACCCATTTAGAGACGTAGTCCACCGCTACCAATATATATTGGTTTCCATAAGATGATGGGAAGGGACCCATAAAATCAATACCCCAAACATCGAATATGTCTACCTCAAGTATAAAGTTCAAGGGCATTTCATTCCGCTTTGTGATGTTCCCTCTTCGTTGGCACGAGTCGCATCGTGAAACATGTTCTTGGGCGTCCTTGAACATTGTCGGCCACCAAAAACCGGCTTGCATGACCTTTTGTACTGTTTTGAAAGAGGAGAAGTGTCCCCCGTAATTCGAGTCATGACAATGAGATAGGATTCCTTGAGTCTCCTCCTCGGGTATACATCTTCTAAAGAGTTGATCTTTGCATTTTCGGTAGAGGTATGGTTCATCCCAATAGTAATGCCGAAGGTCTTTGTAGAACTTTTTCTTCATGTACCCTTGTAGGTTCGGTGGTTCTCTACCACTAGCTAGGTAGTTAACGAAATCCGCATACCAAGGCGAGGAGTACTTTGATAGCTTGTACTTCCATTAGCTTGTCTAATGCCTTGTCCTCCGTGTAAAGGGCTCTTATCATGTTAACGTGCTCTTCGGGCAAGGAATCGTCAATGGGTAGGTCTTCCTCTATTCTCATTCTCGAGAGGTGATCCGCTACTCCATTCTCTACCCCTTTCTTGTCCTTGATCTCTAAATCAAATTCCTGCAAAAGTAATATCCAACGGAGTAGTCTTGGTTTAGCATCCTTCTTTGCCAAAAGGTGACGGAGAGCCGCATGATCCGTATGAACTATCACCTTGGATCCCACCAAGTAGGATCGGAACTTTTCAAAAGCAAAAACGATTGCTAGGAGTTCCTTTTCAGTTGTTGCATAATTTGTTTGAGCTTCGTCCAATGTCCTACTTGCGTAGTAGATGACATGAAGTCTTTTATCTTTTCTCCGGCCCAAAACTGCTCCTACAGCATAGTCACTTGCATCACACATTACTTCGAATGGTAATTCCCAATCCGGAGGTTGAACGATAGGTGCGCTAATCAAAGATTCTTTCAAGTGGTTGAAAGCTTTCTCACAATCCTTGGTGAACTCGAAGGTGGTGTCTTTACAAAGCAACCTTGTCAATGGTCTTGCTATATTCGAAAAGTCTTTGATAAACCGCCTATAGAAGCCCGCGTGTCCCAAGAAGCTTCTAATCTCTTTAACCGTTCTAGGGGGAGTTAGCTTGACCATAACCTCAATTTTTGCTTTGTCAACTTCGATCCCTTTCTTGGAGATTAGATGGCCTAGGACAATTCCTTTCCTTACCATGAAGTGACATTTTTCCCAATTCAAAACCAAATTTGTGTCTTCGCACCTCTTTAGTACCTTGCAAAGATTAGACAAACAAACACCAAAAGAAGATCCATAGACGGAGAAATCGTCCATGAATACCTCCATTATATTCTCAATCAAGTCCGAGAAGATAGACATCATGCATCTTTGAAAAGTTGCGGGAGCATTACATAGTCCAAACGGCATCCTTCGATATGCAAAGGTACCGTAAGGACATGTAAAAGTCGTCTTCTCTTGGTCTTGAGGGTGGATAGGGATTTGGAAGAATCCCGAATACCCATCTAGAAAACAATAATATGAATGATTTGCTAACCGTTCTAGCATTTGATCAATGAATGGCAATGGGAAATGATCTTTTCTAGTAGATGAATTTAACTTTCTATAGTCAATGCACATCCTATGCCCAGTTATAGTTCTAGTCGGAATCAACTCATCCTTATCGTTTTTGACCACGGTTACTCCTCCCTTTTTAGGAACTACATGCACCGGTGAAACCCATTCGCTATCGGAGATAGGATAAATGATCCCCGATGTAAGTAGTTTGAGTATTTCCTTTTTAACTACTTCTTTTAAGTTGGGGTTTAGACGCCTTTGATGCTCAATAGAGGTTTTGGTTTCATCATCTAAATGTATCCTATGCATGCATAGAGAGGGGGAAATTCCTCTAATATCCTCTAGAGAGTATCCTAAGGCTTTCCTATACTTTCTAAGCTCATCAAGAAGTAGCTCGGTTTCCTCTTCGCTTAGATCATCATTAATTATTACCGGGTAGGTAGAATTAATGCCGAGAAACGCGTACCTTAACCCCTCCGGGAGAGTCTTCAATTCCAAATGAGGTGCGTTGAGTTCGCTCCAATCCTCCTTCTTGTCGTTCTCACTCTCACCGGTTAAGGTTTTCCCTTCCTCCAATTCTAAACAATGGAAATCTCTCTCATGGGGAGCGTGAGAGTCGAGCAAATCCCTATAGTTCCTTGCTTCTAGAGTAAAAGTGGAGCATTCTTCGTCCTTTTTAGTGAGTGCAAGCTCCAAGGGGTCTCGAGTGATCATTTCTTCAAAGAAATCGTTGACTATGTCTTCAAAGGCTTCGAGGTAAAATGCCTTCCCTTCAATGGTAGGTTTTTTCATAGCTTTCATTATGTCAAACTTGAGTTTGAAGCTTCCCACATGAAGATCGATCATTCCCCTTTTCACATCTATGATTGCTCCGGCGGTTGCCAAAAAGGGGCGGCCTAGGATGATTGGATCAACGGGTTCTTCGTCCATTTCCAAGACAACAAAATCTGTAGGGATCACACAATTTCCGACCTTCAAAGGAAGGTCTTCTAGTATTCCGATTGGGTACCTTATCGATCTATCTGCAAGGACTAGAGATATCCTAGTCTTCTTGAAGCTAGTTAGACCTAGTTTTCTTGAAATCGTTAGAGGCATCAAACTAACACTTGCCCCGAGATCCACTAGACATTTGTCAAAATACAAGGGTCCAATAGTGCAAGGGAGCGTAAAGCTGCCCGGATCATTGAGCTTGGGAGGGAGGTTCCGCTGAATTATTGCACTACACTCATGATTTATCATTACCATTGATTCTTCCAAAAGTCTCCTTTTTGTCATGACATCCTTCAAGAGCTTGTTGTAGATGGGGCACTCCATCATTAAGTCAGTGAAAGGTAGAGTGACTTGAACCGTTTCCATAAGCTTCTTAAACTTCTCGAATTGCTTATCGAGGATTTGTTTCTTGAATCTTCCCGGAAAGGGGAGCTTTGGTTCATATGAAGGTGGTTCAAAAGGAGGTTCCCTTGCCTTCTCTTTCCCTTTAACGACTTCCTTTTCTCTAATTTGTTCTTCTTCTTTGTGATCCGAGTCGGTAGGCTTAGATGATTTTTCACTTTCCTTGTCATATTCTTGGGTTACTTCCTCTTCATCCTGCACTTCTATCGGCTCATCAATCTTCTTTGTGCATGAAGGGAGCTCCCTACCACTCCTAAGAGTGATAGCCTTGCAGAACTCCTTCCCTTTAGAGCCGGGAGAAGGAGCGTTATCAACTTTCCTAGAGAGTTGTTCAAACTTTTCATTTAACTCGGTGTAGAATCCATCGACCTTTTTGTTGACCGCCTCAAGTTTCATGTCAAGAACCAATGCCGCCTTCTCTTGTCCTTCTAAGATTTTGTTGAGGAGGTTTGTGGTCTCCTCCTCTCGGGTTGTCGTAGGATTCTTTGCTAGCTGGGTTCTCCATGGTGGGTGTCCTAGGTGTTGATAGTATCCTTGGTCGCTTGTTTGGGGTTGGTTGGTTTGGTAGAACCCCCTCGCCGAATGGTTGCTTGGATAACCTCTTTGGTCATACCCATTTGCATAGTTTACTTCCTCGAAGTCCTCTTTTGCAAATTCTAAACCGCCTTCAAAACACTCCCCTCGGCGGCTTTTAGAAAAGTTTGGGGTGCTTTTTCTTCTTAACATGTTGGCGATAAACTCTTGTACCTCGTCGTATCTTGGGTCTCTACCGACTTCCTTTCCATGGTTGTTCCCTATGTTTATCAATTGTTCGCTTTGGGCTAAGTTCTCAACTAATTTTTCTCCTTGAGCTATTGTCAAACTAGCAAAGTTCCCATTACTCGTTGTGTTGAGTGCTCGTTGATACTCACGATGGATGCCTCGATGGAAGATACCAAGGATGGCCTCTCTTGCTACTCCATGATGGGGACAAGCCCTTGTGTAACTGCTCATCCGTTCCCATGCGTCATACAAGCTTTCTTCTTCTCCTTGCTTAAAGGTTGCAATGTCACCTCTAATTTTGGCCGTCTTTTGAGAGGAGAAAAATTTGGCCAAAAATTTTCTTTTGCATTCATACCATGTTGTAACAGTCGATGTTACTATGCTCTTCTCCCATTGAGATGCCTTGTCTCCCAAGGAGAATGGAAAAAGCGTGAGTTTGAGCACGTCTTCCGGGACGTCATTCATCCTTATTGTACTACACAAACGGTCGAAATTGTCTAAATGTTCCAAGGGGTGTTCGCTTTGGAGACCGAAGAAACGGTTGTGTTGAACCATGTTTATCAAACTAGACCTTATTTCCCAATGGGACACTTGGCAAAATGGTGGTCTAATCCCCATATCGGTTCCGTTTGTAATCGGTGTGTCATGATCACCAATCCTCCTTTCGACTCCTATTCCCTGAGCTTCTTCATTGTCCTCCATTTGTGATTTGTACCTTGGTGTCAAAGATGGAAAAGGAAACAAAATGTAGAGAAATTAGTCTCCCTTTCCAATGTATCAAGTGGTCTAAAACTAAGAAGATTCCAAATCCTATTGACTAGTTGCAATCTCCCCGGCAACGGCGCCAAAAACTTGATGAGATCGAGTTTTAACCTCAATCACAAACAACCCCAAGTGCAAGGCACATGACGTTGTAGTAATATAAGGATCGAATCCACAAGGAGATTGAACTAAGAGCAACAAGAATACAAGAAACTATCTTACAATAGACCCAATAAGAAGTTTGTTTGGTAACAAAAACTATATCTAAAACAATAGTGCTAAAGTCAACAAAAGTAAACTAAACAAGAAATAGCTAGAAATGTGCTTGAATAAGATAAAGGTTGGATCTTGGGGTTTAAATCATTGGTTTTGGATAGATGGAATCTAGCTAATGATGTTAAAACTAATAAAGGAGACAACTTTCTAGAACAAGGATCACTAATCTAGATTAGATCACTTCCATGACTCAAATCCATTCCCTAATCATAAAAACCTCAAATCTTCCAATCGAGTCTAGATGATTAGGGATCATTAAGTATAAGTCCTTAAAAGTCCATCTTAAACCTTAGACATCAACTTCCATTGGCTAAGTATAAAAGACTAGCAAGAGATTGGACTAGACATTTCATCGAACACCTTCCGGGCATGAAACATCCTATTAGTACTAAGCTAGGATAATTACTTCTACCTTAGTGTTAAGAACATCTAATGCTATAGAAACCATAACCTAAACATCCTAAACATCATTAACCATCATCCATCATCCTAACCTAACTAAACCCCAAAACCCATAAGGTAACTACTCACTAATCATACCAAAACACATGCTAATAACAAAAGATAAAGACATAACAAGATAATAAAAGAGATTTAAACTAGATAATCATAAGATTCAAACCACAATAAATGAACCTTTAGAGGTTTCACACAAGGTGGCTATAGTTTTAGAGAGAGTATTAAAAACATAAGATAAGGTATTAATGATGAAAACCCTAGGAGTATTTATAGGGAAAAGTAAAAAGTGCACAAGCGCACAATCCCGGCGGTTTGGTCCGGCGGTTTGGAGGCCGGCTGGACCGGACATCCGCAACTTCTTAGCTTTGGTCTTCTCCGGCGGTCGGGCTCGGCGGTTTGGAGGCCGCCGGAATCGCACCCGCAAGCTTGCTTCTTTTGGCTTCGTCCGGCGGTCGGGATCGGCGGCTTGGCGGCCGCCGGATGCTTCTTCTTCGGGACGTCGTGGTGCTCCGGCGGTTTCCTTCCGGCGGTTTGGAGGCGCCGGGAATTTCACCGCAACCTCGCCCGATTCCTCCTTCCTTGGCGGCTTGGCCCGGCGGTTTACGAACCGCCGAGGCTCCATTTCTTCTTCTTTGCCTCCAATGAGCTTCTCCTTGGCTCCCATCTCGCTTCCTATGAGCTCCCCATAGCTCCAAGTACCGAAATGCACATGATGCAATGCAAAAGGGACCTAAACCTAACTAAGACTCTATCCTAGGCTACTAAGTGAAAATATGCTAAATTAGACTATAATCTATATGAAATATGCAACTAAGATTCTAAAATGTTATGGAAATGCATGCCTAAAACAGCTAAAATACACACTTATCAGTGGGTAGAGTTTATTTGGATTTAATTTTGAGTGTTTAGGTGTAGTTTTGTGAAGTATTATTGAAATTGCGTAGTTTTGTGTAATATAATTCAAATGGTGTAGTTTTGTAATTTTTCCAATATAAAATAGTGTTTAAAATAATATTTATTAAACGGGATTAACCTAACCAAGCATTGAAGTGTTTGTGTTTCACAAATGAGCACGAAATTAACGAAGTAAATAGGGGTTTAAACCAAAACATATGTAATACAACATTTGTATGAACCGATTAGCCATATGATGTGCACGTGTTTGGTTCCGAAATACAACACGAAACAGATCTCAATGAAATAGATTGGGAGTTTGTTGTCCAAATATTGTAATATCCAAAAATAATTCAAAAAATATATGATGCAGCTGTGCATAACAAACATTTTTAAATATTTAACTAGGAAAATCAAATAAGAAAAAATTAAAATTCTTCAAAAATGGGACTCGATTATTAAGGAATTTATGAACAAATCATTTAGTAAAACCAAATACTAAAATTATGTAATTCACACAAATAAACTATTACATTTTTATAACAAATACCATAAATTTTTACTTAATCAAAGTACCCTTAGAAAGATTTCTTAACAATAAAAACCATTAAATTGTTTTTAATAATAAAATTTATTAGATTGTTTTAACAAAATAACAAAAGCTTAAAAATGGTTTTAATTAATAGTAAACATTATTAAGAATTTAAAACGAAATGAAACAATTTGTTTTTCTAAAGTATCACATAGTATAAAACGGAGGGAGTGTTTGATTCTAAAAAACAAATATTATGTTTTGATTCTAAAAAATCACAAGAAATTTAGAATAATAATAAAATTTTAATCTAATATTATGTATTTTAAATATATTTACACAAATTATTTATATATAATTAAAATAATATAATTTTAAATAAATTTGGATAACTCGCTTAGTTCGATTTGAGTAATTCGGTTGGTATTTTAAATTCGGGTTTTATTCCATTCCTAAATATAAGAAATAACAAATTTTATAATTTGTAATAGTTTGCTATAAGCAACTTACATATTATAGTAAAATAAATTCTACAGGATGTATAGAATACAAAATCTTAAACAATAACAAAAATCTCATTTCAACAATATAAAAACCCGTGGTGAATCACAATATAAAAAATCGATTCACTAATTAGTGTTTAGGGTATTTAATGATAAAAAAGTAAGGTTTTGTATTTAAGTTTTAAATATTAATGATTATTTGTAGTTTTATGAAATACACTTTAAAATGATGTAATTTTATAAAATGCAATTTAAAATGTGAAGTGTTGTAATTCTCCCTTTTCTCAATCTATTTTAAAAGTTTAACATAAAGTTGGAAATAATTGGAAATAGTTTATCAAAAAAAGTTGGAAATATATATCGTCTCTCGCCAATATTTGATCATAATTAGGTAAGAAAAATAGAAAACCGTTCAACGTGATTTGATTTTAGTTATAAATCTGGAAGAAATAAATGGAAAGATTACTTTATAAAAAAATATGAAAAGATTATGCTTTTTGTTTGCTAAAAATTGAAAGATTATATTTTTTTGTTAAATTTGGAAACATAATTAACAAAAAGAAACTAACTTTAAATGTAAGTTTGACCAAGGAAAGTATCTTCTACGTATAAATTGTGTTACTATATATCCCTATATATATATGTTTAATCTAACGTTAAAGTTTTTTAATATATAAATTAATAAGAGAGCAACAAAAAAGATGGCAAAAACCATGATAACTCCCATTTTATTTATTTTTGCAATCATGTTCATCATATCTTGTGTTCATTGTCGTGTGACAATTAACGATGATCATCCCTCAGGCTCAGGTATTAAGTTATATTTATATATCTCAAACTTTTGGTTATGTATATGCTTTTTTATTATATTTTTTGAAAAAGATTATGCTTATGGATATAATTTTGGGAGAATTATAAAACTACACCATTTGAATTACATTTCACAAAACTACACCATTTCCAAAATACTTCACAAAACTACACCTAAACACTCAAAATTAAATCCAAATAAACTCTACCCAAACAATCATACCCCTTTAATACTATACCCTAAACACTAATTAGCGAACCCAAATGAAATTTTTTTAATTTTGGTAATTTTTAAAAGGGTAAATCAAGCTTTTAAAATTTTGAAAGGGTGTAAACTTGTGAAAATATTGAATTAAGTGTAGTTTTGTGAAGGGAGGGTTGAAAGGGTGTAGTTTTGTGAATTCCTCTATAATTTTTCTTATATTAATAAATAGGTTATGAAGTTCCAGTGTGGTGCGGAGGAAAATTTCCACCGTGTAGAAAAGAATATCTTTTTGGTTGCACCAATTTTTGTAAAGCACATAGTTTCGATTATGGACTGTGTGATACAGATCGTGGATGTTGTTGTCATAGCTTTCATTAAAATATTCTTACACAATTAAAATAATCTGATACATTTTTTCTTTTTAATTTCTTTAAGAATAAACATATATCATTATGTTTATTTTTGAAATATTTAAACTATATAAAAGTTATGAAGCGGATTGAGATATCTATACTATCTATACTATTAAAAGGAAAGCATTTTTACAAAGAAAAAAAAATTGTATTTACAATACAATGCCATTATATAACCTATGATTAATAAAGTTCAATAAAGAATTCTCTATAAAAACAAATAAAAAGGAAACTGAATTAATTTTCAGCACAAAAAACGGAAACAATAAAAGGAAAGTCATTTTTCTTAGACTATTATTAGTAGATTCAATAAAGAAAATAAAGTATTAATTTTTAGCATTAACAACGGAAACAATAAAAGGAAACGATAAATAATTAATCATCAGCCAGATTTCGCAATATTTTTGGTAGATTAAATTTTTTTTTTCGCCAAAATATCTTATATAAAAAATAAAAAATAATTGAATATCGAAATTAAAAGAAAGAAACAAAAATATTTGGACCATATACTTTTTATATCAATCGCAAGTTCGTAACTTGATATAATGGAATTATTCAAAGCATAATATTTTGAACAATCTAAACATGATAAATTATTAAATTTCATATGTCGACAATTAGGTTATAAACAAATAAAGGAAATTTTATCTATTAATTGGAAATCATATTGCAAATTCCCCTTAAAAATTCTAATTACATTACAGTGTCACTACTTTTTTTACTAACCAATGTTTACAATTTAGACAAATTTACAGAATTTACAAAGCCCATACTCGGGTCCAATCAAATACAAATTATACAAATCATAATAGCAAATAAATATTTTAATCAGAAGGATTCACAAACTACACCATTTGAACACTTCTTTCATAAAATTACACTTAATTCAATATTTTCTACAATTACACCCTTTTAAAATTTTAAAAAGTTGATTTATCCTTAAAAAAATTACCAAAATTAAAATCTTTTCATTTGGATTCGCTAATTAGTGTTTAGAGTATAGTATTAAAGATGTAGAATTTGTGTGGGTATGATTTATTTAAATTTAATTTTGAGTGTTTAGGAATAGTTTTTTAAACTAACTTTGAAATGACGTAGTTTTGTAAAATGCAATTTAAACGGTGTAGTTTTGCAATTCCCCCTTTAATTTTTGTAACGGGTCGTCAAAAGATCACAAAACGAATTTTAACGAATGATAATGGTTCTGAGATTAAATCGAATTCAATTTATGCACAAATATTAAAGTGTAATTTAGCAACGGGTCAAAAAATATAAATATACATAAATATATAAATATAATTCAGTAAACAATTATAAATTTGTATCAAGAAATCGTGGAAGTCATTTTAAATATTTTTAATACGCGGATGAATCCCGCGTTAAATAAGACTTTATTTGTTACCCCACACAATCTCTATGTTTTATTTAACGTATTTTATGAAATAAGAGACTATATACATATACTCCAAGTCGATGAAAATAAATTAATATATATTTTTTACTAAATAATTCTAAATATATAAATTTAAAAGGGAGAATCACAAAACTACACCATTTGAATTACATTTCACAAAATTACACCATTTCAAAAATACTTCACAAAACTACACCTAAACACTCAAAATTAAATCCAAATAAACTATACCCAAACAATCCTACCCCCTTAATACTATACCCTAAACACTAATTAGCGAACCCAAATGAAAATTTTTTAATTTTGGTAATTTGTTAAAGGTTAAATCAAGCTTTTAAAATTTTGAAAGGGTATAAATGTGTGAAAATATTAAATTAGGAGTAGTTTTGTGAAGAAGGGGTTGAAAGGGTGTAGATTTGTGAATTCCTCAATTTAAAAACATATTAAATTCCGCACGTACGTGCGGGTCCTCATCTAGTATATATTTAAACTATATAAAGAAAAATATTGAGATGATATTTTTAAGTCTAAAAACTTTCTTCCAAAAATACTTTTGGAACTTAAAAATACCATCTCAATATTTTTCTTTATAATACTAGCTACTAGAAAAACTTTTGATCCTAAACTTTCATAGCAAACAAAACTTTAGAACTAAATACTAAATCCAATTAAAAAAAATAATGTTGGTTTTTGTATTTTATGATATTTTAAGCCAAAACAACTTTTAGTAGTTTCTTAGAAAAACAATTGTGATAGTATTTATATCCTAGAATATATTTTTTGATAAGCTAAATCATTTATCTATTATTAGTATTAGGTGGTTTGACCCGCACCATATCGCAAATATTAATAACTTTCGAAAAAAATAGATAGTTTTGATATTTTTGAATTGATTCATGTGAAAAATAATGAAAATATTTTTTTAAAAAAATAAATTGTAATGCCTATTAACATCAATTTAAAAGACAATATTAAATTATAAAAAATGAAAAAAAAATGTTTAAAACCAAAATCGTAAACATATTATCAAAGCTTGTTCGGGGGACTTACAGGGATTATGAGTTTCGTCCCATAATCACTTTGTTTAAAAAAATCGTAAACGTAATATGTTAGTAATAAAAAACAAAAACTTAAAAATAAAAGATAATATGATTATAAGATAATACCATTTAAAAATAAAAGGAGTAAATAAAAATAAATTTCGAAATAATTATAATTATAAATTATAAAAATAAATATATTGATCTTTCATAAATACATGCCTCATAAATTGGCCAACGGGTATCGGAGATTTTAATTAGTGGATTGGAGCCTGAACATTCGGTTTCCAGGCCGTGTTCAGGTCGGGGCTCATTCGAGTTCAGATTTTTCGGGTTAGAGGATATAAGATCCGTTCGGGTTATTTACAAATACGGTTCTGTTCGGTTCAAATCCATTCAGATTCAGGCCGAATTTCATATTTTTAACAAAACCTGACATGAAACTAAATTTTATTCGGTTCGGGTTTTTTGGTTCAAATTTTCATGTTTTTCATATTTTTAGTAAGAATTTTGGGTCTTATTTCGGATAATTCGGGTTCCGTTCGAGCTTTGGTTCGGCTTATTCATACAATCCACAAAATTTTTTGAAATAACCTACTAAAATCCAAATTTCTTTATCAAAACTATATACATGTGTATATTCGGGTCTATTCGAGTACAATTCGGGCCCCGGGTCTTTTCGGGTTAGAACGGAAATCCGAGTTAGAAAATATTAAAATCCGATAGGATAATATGAGAACTGAAACCGGACCAAACCGAATTTTTGGATCGGTTCGGGTTAGAATGGAAACCCGAGTTAGAAAATATTTAAATCCGATAGGATAATATGAGAACCGAAATCGGACCAAACCGGATTTTTCCGATCGGTTCGATTTCGGGTTTCAGATCTCGGGTTAAATGCTCAGCGTTCAATTGATCAATTCATGTTATTCCATAATATAACTTAATATTATTTATGAATATCATATCCTGCGCAAGGCGCTGGTAAAAAGTTATCTTACAATTATGAAAATTTTAAATATATTTATGAACATCATAATTTCGAAGTAGTGAATAGCATTAATCTCGTAATTTTATACTTCAAAAACATATAAATTATGATTTTTAGATATTAATTATTCTTAGAAATATTATTTTTCCATTTTGTGTATATATTCTTATTTCCGTTTTTGGTGTAGAAACTTAGATATTTTTCAAATTATTATTTTCGAAATATTTTCGAAATATGATTTCTGTTTTTGGTGTGGAAATATTATTTTCTGTTTTTGGTAAACTGAAATTAAATCGATTTTACTTTCCATATTTGTTTTTGTATTTTAAATATTTTTAATGTTTATAAAATTATTTTTTCTAACTGTTTTAAGCATAGGTTAAACTTTGGTATTTTTTGTCCTCTTTGTAAAAATATTTCTCATCTAAAATTAATCTAATATTTATTTCTGTTTTTATATCAATTATTATAATTTCGAAATCAAAAAAGAAACCTAATCGAATTCACAAATTTAATTCAAACTGAAATTTATTTCCTATTTGAATTTTTAGAATATTTTCGAAATCTATGTTTAAAATAAGTGAAAATTTGAAAGTTATGTAAGATATTTAGCATTTATTGTTATTTCCATATATGTGTCTTTTTAATGCATTTTCGATTTTTATTATGACTTTTTTGTTTTTTTCATAAAACAACTTTGAAAAAAATTAAAGCATAGGTTATATGAGTGGCATTACAATGTAAATAGAATTTTTTTTTTGTCAAAAATGCTTCTCTTTTAATAGTTAAGATTTTTAAAAACGGAAACCTATTTAAAATTATGAAATATTTTAGAATTCCTAAATTTTCTCTTGATTTAACACATAAACTAATTTTCTTTTATTTATATGTTGAAAAACAAAAACTTATTTAAAATTATGAAATATTTTATAATTCCTATATTTTCTCTGGATTTGACACATAAGTTAAATTTCTAAATTTTCTCAGCAAAACTATTTGTCTTTTATTATATATGATGATTATTGTCTTAAGTTAAGTATGAAAAAACCGTTGCATATTTCTCTTTTTGTATATTCGATAATTATTGTAGGGTTTTAGTATTAAAAAGATAGAATTGTACCGGTAATTTTTTTTAGATTTTATTTTGAACTAGTTTTGAAAAATAACTTTGAAAATGGTATAGTTTTGGAATTTCCCGTAAAACATAAAGCCCAAAATCTTAAACAAAGAGGAGTGACACGGCAACAGACGCAGACACGTGTCAACGACTAAAGGCAAAACCGGCCAAGTCAAAAGTAAAGAAAAATCGAAATGTGGGGAAAAGAAAATCCCCAAAATCAAGGAACCCTAAAATTTAAAATTATGGGTTTTGGGGATTTTAAAGAAATCAAAGGGTTTCGAGGGAGAAGAACTTAAGAAGAAGAAGATAAATTTGAGATTACACAGAAAAAAGTTACAAGCTTTTGTGAAAGAGATTATGAAACCTAATCAGGCAGGTAGTAGCAATTGCTGGGTTTTGTTTTCTTGAAATTAATGTTTTGTGTTGTGTTTGATTTGCTTCTTTCTCAATGACAGTTTCTTGCCAAAGGGATACAAACACTATATATATATATGGGTTTCAAGATATGATTACTCATTGGGTTCATAATAAGTAACCTTTGGGTTTATTGTGGGGTGTTTTTTTTTTGTTTTTGTTGTTGCAAAAGAAACAAAAGACTATCATGTCATATGTTTCTCTGGAGAGATGATATGTATTCATCAACGTTTCTGATGTCCTTTCAGGTTTGCTACTGTTGTCAAGATATGTCCGGTTACTACTTACTCTCTTGAAGATGTTTATGAGACTATCAAAACTACCAGAAGATGATGAAGAAAACGCCAAATGCGATTGTCAGGTTCCTGTAAAACTCAATCTTAGCTGTGTCTCTCCTCATCTGCCACAAAAAAAGTAACATTAGACGACGAATAACTTTTACAAAACATGTAACTAAAACTGTTGTTTGTATGTAAATTCTCACCGTATACTTCTCGTAGGTTCTCATCAACGAAGAGTAGATCACAAGGACATACCAAATGTCAAGCAACGCCACGGGAACAATGAATGTAAGCTTCGTGTCTCCTGCGATGTTGTTGACGTCTCCTAAACGAACAACCGACTCCAAACACTCCGTGGCTATGAGGTATAAGCCTCCGAGAACAAGAATCCTCGACTTTAAGCCGCCTCGGGCATGCTCCAAGACCTTGTAAGCCATACAAACGTCGAGGACAACGAACCTCGTAATCGTCTTCTCCATCGAGAGAAACGTCACCACGGCCCACATCGTCCAAAACGATAGCTTCATCCCGGTCGAGTTCAAATCAAGGCACTCGACGTAGCGAATAGCCATGTCAAACAAACCCAATGCAATAAGCAAGCAGATGTGATAATGTACCTGGGCTTTGGCTGTCTGAAACCAAGCAAGCCAAAACAACCCAAACAACACCGAGGAGAAGATACGCTAGAGTCATGTGAAGGAAGAAACGTCGTAAAGGAGCCACCTTCCCCGGCAAATAACCGCCCGGGTTCTTCCACAAGGTTCGTCCTCGGATAACCGTACCGTCGAGTTCCGGGTCACAAACCATGTAATAAACATAATACATGTCTGTCTTGTTTATTACAATGTCTCGAGGAGACATCTTGGCTTGAGTGTTGTTACCTTCAAAATACGTGTTGATCTGTATCGGCCACTCCGGTTCCTCGGGATCCCTTCTGATTATGACTTCGCCGAAGGTACAGGATCTGTTACGTGCAAGCTCGGTTGTGCAACAGACCGCTAAACCTACAACCAAACAATTTTGTTTTCGTTTTTCTTTTATAATTTTAAAAAAATTAAATTTTTTTTTTATTAAAAATACAATATACCATGTTATTAAAAATTCTAAAAACTCTAACAAGTAATTTCTAAAATAAACATAAAAAATCCAAATAATATTTTATTACGAATTTAAATATTCTTTTAAATTTCTAAAATAAACATAATTAATTATACTAACTTTCATTTAAATTTAGACAAGATAATATTTTGTTAAAAATACCATATACCATGTTAAATAATATTTTCTTACATTTGGAATATTTTTTTTAAATGTATTTCAAATGATATTTTATTACATTTGTATTATGATACCATATATTAAAAAAAACTATGAAATATTTATCGGAATTTTCGTAAGAAAATAATTATCGGAATTTTCGTAGTAAAATTTTGAAATATTTAAATATTATTTGATAATAAGAAAATAATATTTTTAAATATAGTATTATGCATGTACGAAAATAAAAAAAAGCCTAAACGTACCTTAATAGTATCACCATTAATCATTGTCTATTACCATAATCATTGATAATCAATGTCATATATTCAAATAAGGTATTTATTTAGTACGAAAAATCAAAAAAAGGAAAACATGTAAATGCTAATTTTCATCAAGTAAATTTTAAAATCATTTGGGTTACCAAAAGTATGTAAAAAATTGATTACAAAATTTTTAATCTTTTAACTTTTGGCCACAAAATATTTCGAAAATCAAAAAATGGAAATATATAATTCATAATATTTATAAAACCAGTTTTCAAAATTGAAAAAAACTTGGTCACCAAGTTTTGCTAGACCTAGACTTTAGCTAAAAAATATCCCACCTATATATATATGCTATCCTACCAACTCACAAATGACAAAATATTTAAAATTTCATTTCAACAACTTTTATATAGTAACAAAAAATTTCATTTCAACAACTTTTAATATTAAAATTGTTATTATGTTAAAAAATTATTGTGTAATTCGGTTCGATTCTAGAAAATTTGTTTCAATTCTGATTCAGTTCTGGGTTTTCGGTTAGTAAATTTCTCTACACGTTCGAGGTATTTATCCTATTTGTTTGTATACATAATAATAATTTACTTTTAAATATTTCTATTTATTCCATAAAACAAAAATATCACAAACTTCTTAAATTAAATATATAGATATATAAAATTATTTGATATTTAAAACTATTTTGGTCAAAAAGATGTATCACAAATTATATTGTCAGAAAGATGTATCACAAAATTCTAAATTAAACTTATAGATATCGAAAACTATTTACAAAAAAATCATAGACCCACGGGTTAAATCCTAGTAACTTGTTAAAACCTGATAAAGGACGATTCGGTTTTGGAAGAAGCATAGAGGCCTTCGGTACCTCCGTCGTAATAGCGAACATTGACTTGCTCCGTAAGCTTCTCGTCGTTATACATATGTACCGAACCATATGTATAGTCGACAAAGACGACCAATAACTGAAAAAATCCAAAAACAAAACACACATTGTTAATCAAATATTGAGAGAGAGAGAGAGACAGAGAAGAAAAGATGATTGTTTTTTTTTACCGCAAGAAATGAAAAAGACAGTGATAAAGTCATTGTCGGAGATTATTTGCAAGGAAGCTGTCGGAATCGGAAAACGCGATTATGAAAATTTGAAACCTCTTTATCAACAGACAATCAAAGAATGCTCTTCTGATTCAAAACTCACATCCAAGTTACTGGCTGCACATAGGCCAAAACACACACACAAAACTTTAGTGTAAATCCTCAAATTATATATACCAAAAAGTACTTGAAAAAGGCAATATTGCGTGTAAAGATAGAAGCTTTAGAGTGAATATCAAATAAAGTCTTCAAAATTTATCAGACCCATGAGTTTAATTATCGAATCCGTATCAGAAACAGAGCAAAATTGAAAACTAAGAGCTTAATCACTAAAGAGAGAAGACGAAGAAGATTAATCAAAGAACATACCAGCTAAAATCCCAAGTAATCAGACAAGAACTTAAGAAGAAGAAGAAGAAGAAGAAGAAATAGACGCAGGTTTTAAGCAGAAACGGGATTCCTCTTCTTCTCTTCGCATGAAATTGGAAGTTATTCTTACAATGGTGTGTGTGTGTGTGTTTTTTTTTTTGCTTACTAGTGAGTGAGACTGTGAAAGTAGATTCTGAAGACCTAAAATCGCGTTTCCAGAAAATCAACGTTTTAGAAAAAAAAAATTATATATTTTTATTTTAGAAAATTGACATACATGTTTTTTATTAACGTTAATTATTATATTGAATTTTTTTTTTTTGAATTTTATTAATATTGAATGAATTTTATTAAATAATTTTTTTTATTGAATTGTCTTAATTATTTTCGATGTATCAAATAAAATGGAGCAAATCAAAAGATCTAAAAAATTTAACAAAATGGGTAGAGAGAATAGTTTAAACAATAAATGAATATAAATTTATAAAAGTTTAAATAACTATTATTTGGGATGGAAATACTCTATATATATACATATTTTCTAAATCTAAACGTTAGTACCAAATATATGAAATAAACTTAAAATATCTACCGAAAAATACATATACAAATAATCCAATAACGTTACAGAGAAAAAAAAAAAAAAAATATGATCCAAATTAATTGACGGATTAAAATCTCCACACAAAACCAAAATAAACAACATGCGTATAATTAAAAGTAAAAAAAGTTGAATGGTACACAACAACAATTTTCTTTACATATTGATATTCCATTAGTTTGATAATAAACTAAAACATTCAAACATTAGTTGTTTGTAAACGAAATCATTTTCATTAGAGTAGTAATTAGTAAAATATAAAATAGATGAAAAATATATAAAGTTAAACCATATACCTTTACAAAAATAAAAAACTTGATAAAACAAACCAAAACCATCATAAACTCAATGTAAAATTATTTGAAAATACTATAATAATTAGTGAATATTCCGCGCAACACGCGGATTCTTTCCTAGTAATAAAAATTAGAGAAATTCACAAAACCACATTCTTTTAACCCTTTTTCACAAAACTAAATCTAATTCAATATTTTTTACAAATATACATACATCATTTCAAAATTTTAAATGGTTAAATTACCATTTAAAAAATTATCAAAATTAATTTTTTTTATTTGGATTCGCTAATTAATATTTAGGATATAATATTAATAGTTATAATTGTGGGGATAAAGTTTATTTGATTTAGTTTTGAGTGTTTGTGTGTAGTTTTGAAAGTGATTTGAAATTGTATAGTTTTGCGAAATTCAATTATAAATGTGTAATTTTGTAATCGACCCTTTTGATATGCTACTTCTCTATATAACTTTATATGTGTTGGGCTGAAAAGAAACTGAACCCAATGGGCATATGTATATTTTGTTTTATTATTTAGCCTATAGGGGTCTTTGTGCTACGCTTTCATTCTCAGAATGGGCCTTATTGGGCCTAGCTTAACTACTTCGGTCCCTTAACAAATTGTGATGTTAAATGGGTCTGTAATTTAAATATTTGAATTGGGTTAAAGGCCATTTAAATTGTAGGCCTTTAAATTTTTATGTTCCAAAATTTTGATGAAATAGAAAAAACAGCTTATTGAAGATGGACATGCCTTGAAAAAACAGCAAATTTAAACTTTGTAACATTTTATGGACATGCCTTGGAAACACAAAAGATTAAAGCAAATAATTTTTAGGGAAATTTAATAGATTAGATATTTTTTGTTTTGTAATTGTGAATAGGGTAATTGAAGTTTTCTAATTAGGAAAATAAGTAATTTTAATTTTCAGGGCATGCGAAAAGACTGTTTTATCCTTTAGTATTTAACAAAATATATTCACTATTCACCAACCGTTATTCACCATTCACCAACCGTTATTCACCATTCACCGATCGATATTCACCATTCACTAATCGATATTCACTATTCATCAACCGCAATTTACCATTCACCAATCGATATTCACCATTCACCAATCGATATTCACCATTCACTAATCGATATTCACCATTCACCAACGTTATTCACTATTCACCAACATTATTCACTATTCACCAACCGGTATTCTCCATTCACCAACGTTATTTACTATTCACCAATCGATATTTATCATTTGAAATTTACCATTCACCTATCATTATTCATCGTTCATCATATGTATTCATCATTTATCGGTGTTATTCACCATTCACGTATTAGATAGATCATTCACGTATTCGATTCACCATTCATCACGAATAAACATAAAAAATAACATAAGGTTATCATTGTCTTTTACTTTATGAAAATTATCTTTTAACAATTAAAAAACAAAAACTACCTTATAACAAATTAAAAAACTAAAAAGTACCCTCTCAGCCAATTATCTTTAATTTTTAATGGGATTGGGTACTATTAGGGTTTCAATTGAAAAATGTTTAGTTTATCAAACTCTTAAGAAAAAAGTATTGGTGAAAATTATCTAAGTTTATCTAATTTTCCTTTTTTAATTTCAAAAATTTCATGCACACATTTCAACCATCCAAAATGTATGAATCTAGTCTAACATATTTTTTGATAAATAAGTAGAATACATATTTATTTATTTTTGACACCACATAATTTTTTATATAATCCTTTGTTACTATATTTTAAAAAATTGATTACAAAAAATAATTTTTATCACTATTTCATATTCAGTTTAAAAAATTGTTGAATTATAAATGTTTCAAAATTTAAGTCTTAGTTATTAATTAATGTAGTTATTAATTAAAATTTGGACAAAATAGCCAGACTTTCTTCAGGGTGTAGTTTTCAAAATTAAAAACATAAAAGAAGTATTTTTCAAAATCCCCCTTAGATAAAACATAAATTTTAGTGGAATGATATCTATGCTAATCTATACTCCATATTAATTGACTAGAGAACAAAGTCTAATTAGTCTATAGTTTAATATTTAGTTACCAATATTCATTTTGTTCAAGCTATAATTAGACATACCTTAAACTAACTTGATTAAGTTTTCATATTCCACGGTTATTTTTTTGTCACAACCAATCATTGATAGATAGTGTATGTAGTTTGTCAATTATTTATGAAACGATTGAATGTAACTAAGTGAATTTATTAATATTCTTGTGATAACTATTCTCGCAAAAATTAGTAAAACGTAAGAAACCGAAGCAACTTTGCTCTATCTCGGATGGGTTTATTGTCTTTCTCCATCACTTATATAGTAAAGAATTAAAGATGTTATTTTATAGAACACATTAACGTTATAGAATAATATATAAGCAAAGTATGAGGATAATATAAGAAAAATATAAGCAAAACAAAACCAAATTATCACCACTAGTGGCTACCAAATCATACCGTACGTCCAAAATATTGGTTTCCATAAAAGTGACGATCAAAATCTAAAAAGTACAAAGGTTATTAATCATGTGTAACGTTTACTTACCTTCAATATCTTTGTTTAGTTCGGTTTAATCAAGGTGTTTGGTTATTTGGAAACAGAATAAAAGCTAACCCATCAAAAATATTTTTTTCTTTATGTAGATCCTAGTTGTGAGAACGCCATAACGGGGATGAATGCTTGACGACAGTTTTTGAGAATTCGAAAATTGAAAATTCATCCGAAAATATCTTATTATTATTTTGGTTCGGTTTGGTTAGTTAGGTTATTTACACGGTTCTCGGTTAAGTATTTTTCATTAGCCTTATACAAATGGGTCTATCATATCTTCTGGCAAATACCCCAATCACTCTTTTTCTGCTTTCGATTAATTATTTAAACTCGGTTTGCTTTTCAATTTTTAACACTTGTCATTTTTTATTTGTGTTCAATTACTCTTTAGTTGTTGGATAGGCATTACGTATGCTTCGATCCACAATTACACGGACGAAGAGATCAAGGAGCAAGCTAATGCTCGATATTTCAATGGAGGCAACAAAGGTCTCTATGCCTCTAACCTCAATGCCTCTGACAACAAACATGATAAAGTACCAAAACTTGATAAGGTACCAAAACTTGAATATGTTTAGATAAGTTACTATTATGTAACTGTATAAGTTTTTCATTATTCTTTTATTCTAAATAGATAAGATACCGAAACTAGAATATGTTTAGTTCACATTTTGATTTTAGGGTTACTTTGCTAATTAAAATATATTGTATGTAACAGAATAACATTCCCTTTATTGTCGTTCGCCATCACTTATATATTAAAGATGTTATTTTTTGAACACATAAAGGAAATAGAATAATATATATGCAAAATATGAGAATAATATAAGAAAAATATAAGCAAAAAAAAGCAAATTATCAGTTATTACCAAACCATACATTCCTTAATATTTGTTTACATAAAACAAATGATCAAAATCTAAAAAGGTTATTTATCACGTGTAATGTTTACTTACCTTGAATATCTTAATTATGGGCTTGTTGAAGCGATCCTAATACGAAGGACCGATCGCGATAGAATCAGTGGTGCATTTCTCAACATCGACGCATGGCTGATCTTGCCGGTAACGATTCATGTGTTCTTGGACAAGTCATCGTCAAGAGAGATCCGGACGAATACGATTGGCTGAAATAGGTCAATACATTCTTCGTAGGAAATCAGACTGAGGCCGAGATGTCTCTGGAGTTCGTCTTCATCAACAAGACTGGTATGTATTACCTCTACTTCATGATTTGCGACCCCGACTTGAACGGGACAGTGATTAGGGGTAGAACGGTTTGGAAAAACCCGTCCGGTTACTTACCGTGAAAGGTCGCTCGGTTAAGAAGTTTCTTCGGGTTGATGACATTAGGATATTTGTTGCTCGGCGTTGTTTGGTCCGTACGGGTTGTTCGGTTCCGGAAACATGTGACCGAGCTTCAGTATCTCATCGATTATGTCACTTGAGATTGTTGAGCGTATGGGACACGCCAGCGAGTTCACTGGAGAGATGCTCTTGTTCTTCGTCATCCCAGTTTTACTACTGGATTCTTGGATCCTCTGGATCAAGTTCTCGTCGGCGACAAGGACCTTTCATCAACGTTAGGTAACAACAACAACAATTGTCTTAAATTATTATCCAATCTTTGATTCTTAAGATCTAATCTAATGTTCATTTGCATATTCAAAGAAGCATTGCAATGGTGGAGTTTTACGGAAGGTTCACCAACATGCTTGGGGTGTTTGCCTTGTTCTGCATTCCTTGTATTATATACAAGGTAAGCTTCTACATGAGTGACATTATGGTCGATATTCAGACATTGTGGATCATTCCAGCATCGTGGGCGGTATTGTCTTATGGCTTGCTCGTGTTCATATGCATCACGTGGCCTCTAGATCAGCTCGGTGAGACACAGGCTGAGTCGGGTATTGAGTTGAGTTGACTATCTAATTTGTATTTATATGCATATATAATTAGAGTCCTTTTAATTATGCTTGTTGTATTGTTTGTGTGAGATCATAGAATGTTAAACTGATCAGTTTGAGATTTTTGTAATAATATGTGTGTTTCTAACACTTTGTAGTTACAAAACTCTTGTTAGATTGGTCCATTAGTGACAATATTGGTTCGAAATCTGAAAGTATTGACTATAAAGCATGAATGGTAATGCTCATTGATTAGAGAGTATAACATTTTTATGTCATAAGATTAGTATAGTTTTTGTACACTACGAAACTCTTCTTTGGTTGCGACATGTCCTATTCAAAATAGACATCGCATATCATTCCATCGTGGTCGATATTGTGTTATGGCTTGTGTTCATTTTTTTATATCAAGTTTCTACTGTCTTGTGGTTATGTCAATCTTGTGGTTATATATTAGCTACTCATCTATATATTTTCAAACTTTGACAAAGAATCATTTTAGACCACTTAAACTCTATATTTTTACTATTTTCTTACTTAAATTTACTTTTTATTTGAAACAAAATGTGTTACGGCGCAGTATTTTCAAATATTTACTAACTAAATTTATTTATAAATAGTATTTATTAATTATCATTACCATATGTTAAAATCTAGTTGGTAAATTATATTACAAAAGTCGAAAACTAATCGACTAATTTACACATTTCATGATTGTGTTAATTATAAAATATACTTACCAAGTTTCATTTTTCTAAAAGATGTTATAACACAAAAAAATACAATAGAATAAAAATATAATCAAAGTAAGAGAATAATATAAGCAAAGCAAAAGCAAATTTATCTTTGATACCATCTAGACACAAAACCTTACAAAATTAACCTCCAAAAGGTTTATAAACATGATTAAATTTGCGGGTTAAGAAGATAATGAATGCTTAGCTCTCTCCAGCGATGTTTCAATAAGAAAGTAAAATCAATAATTATACACACAATAAAGATCAATGTTAACTTAAATGTAAGTGAACTTGATATGACTATTCAATAGGTTTGATTTTTTCTTTGGAGCTCTAAGATATAATCACAATGGAGATTAACATTAAATAGTACAAATTACATGGTTGGAATTCAATAGTATACTCGAAAATCGGTAATTACTATTAACATATTTTAGAATCCAGTAAGTAAATTGTTTTACAAATGTCAAACTAATTGACGCGTTTCACGATCGTGTTATATATAATAGACGTATCAAACTTTAGATGAGAAGTAAGATATTAGGTATTTCATATCAAGTTTCATTTTTCTAAAAGATGTCTTGTCTCTAGAACACAAAACAAGCAACAAAATAAAAATATAATCAAAGTAAGAGAATAATATAAGCAAACCAAAAGCAAATTTACCTTTGATATATATCACCTAGTCATAAAACCTTAAAAAGATTAACCTCCAAGAGGTTCATAAGCATGATAAAATTTGCGGGTTAAAAAGATAACAAATAGTTATCACTCTCCAGCGATGTTTCAATAAGAAAGTAAAATCAATAATTATACACATAATAAAGATCAATGTTAACTTAAATGTAAGTGAATATCAACTATTCAATAGGTTTGCTTTTTGCTTTGAAACTCGAAGATATAATCACAATGGAGATTAGCATGAAATTATACAAATTACATGGTTGGAGTCCAATAGACTTATATTCGAAAATCCACTACAAGAAAACAGAGGTTTTCCGACTACAACGTTAGTCGCACTGTAGTCGGTAAAAGATCATTTACGACTACTACATGATTAAGCCATGTAGTCGTCAATCTTTAGTCGCTAAATTGTATAGTCGTAAATATAGTCGCTATTTAGCGACTACATTACGACTACGCCAAAAGAGTCGTATATTAGTCGTAAACGAGTCGTTGCATATTACGACTATGTTACCACTAATTTACGATTAATCAACATGAATATACGTATCGCCAAGGTAGTAAGAAAATAGTCGTAAAGAATGTAGTGACTATTTGACGACTATGAAACGACCATTGACTGATTGTTTATTTTAGTCGCCAAATAGACACTACATTATTTACGACTATTATACGACTGCTTACCGTCTACCTAACGACTGTTTATCGACTATGTGGTGACCATTATTTATAGAAAATTATACGTTTGGTATTTGTTTGGTTTGTTATTGCCATTTATTTGTATTCATAAAACAGAAGAATCTTTCTTCTTGATCTGTTGTAATAAACAAGAAGCTCACACAATTGAATATAAACCACAATCCATGAAATTATCTTAACAAACATACAAGTACATCAAGTTATAACCAAAAAGTTAACTTAAACATTGAAAAAGAAAAGTGACTAGTTCATGATAGAGGGATAAGTAACCTAAGTAGCAGGAGAAGTTGAGAGAGGTGTGGTGGTGTCTTTAGCTGATTCAGTCTTCATAAAGTCGAGAAAGGCAGGATCCGTTTGGCGTAGGTACTTTTCGACCAAGGATAAGTGTGCGAGCTTGCTCTCTTGTGCAACTAAAGCTTGCGAATGCTCTTGTTCACGCTTCTTATTAGTTGCGTCTTGTTCTTCGATCTTTTTTTGTGCTTCCTTCAGCTGCTCTTGCACTGACACAAAGGATGAAGAGCCTCCTTGTGTTTTGCCGCATGTGAAAACATTCTCAATATTCTCCTTGAGGCTTCCAAGTCCATACATATTGCCTCGTGAATCCTTTTGAGTGGACTTTGAACAGAAACAACAAAACAAGAAACAAAAGGAATAACACCTTTCAGGTATTCATAAATGTTTATGAAAAAAGTTTATAAATGAAAAATGTTTTATTTTACCTCGAGAAAGATGGTTGTATATTCATCCGCTGTGAGCTCTCGAAGGCGTGAAGCACCGTCTGAAATAACTGAATTCTCTTCATTAAGGTGAGACAATCTCTCGTTCCAACTTTTTCTCATAATCGAAGCAATCTTCTCTCGCCTTCTTATCGACAAAGGTACCATCTGGCTTCGTATGTGTCTTAATGAAGACCTCACCAATACTCACCGGTCTTCCCAATTTCTCTTCCTGCAATGTTACAAAAGAAACACTTATTACACATCAACTTAGAGAACATATATAATTTTGTTACTAACCATTCCATATTGGATTTGTTGATAAGAGGTCGGTCCTGATAAATGGATGTGGGGACCAAGACCACCACGATCAGACATACGAGCATTGGAATAAATGAGACTTCTTTCTTTTGCTTCGTCAGTATCCCAATGGAGAGTCATTTCCTTCCACAGAGATTTGCCGATCCATGTAGGGCGCTCTCTAGAATTTCTCACAGAGGAAACCATGTCTTTCATCCGGCGTTGACAAATGTTCTCGAAATGTTGTTGAACTGTCCCTGTTATCAAGGGATCCCATGTGTGAGTTTTCTACAAAACAGAGAGAATATTATGATGTTAGGAAAAGAAATAAACAATAAGAGAAGAGAATACTATAATGTAAAAGTTAAGAGAATGATAAATGTACCGCAAACTCGACAAAGTATCTTTCTTGCCTATCCCTAGGCACACAAGTCCAACTATAAAATGGACCATCAAATTTGTTCGTAAATTTTTTTGTAATCTTACGAACCAATTTAGATCCCTTGTCGCGAGTAAACCTAAAAGAAAGAAGTGATGAAGTTGTATTGAGCCGGTAGACGGATTTTTTGCGGCGCCGGGGTTAGAGATATGTTGGGAGTTATCTTTCGTTTTCTTCCTTTTTTTTGCTGATTCATCATGAGATCTCGTCTTGATGATGAAGAAGGAGTGACAATCGATGAAGACGAAGAAGGTCTCGACGGCTTGACGACGAAGAAGCGGATAGACGAAGAAGAAGCGGCGAGCAGAGGAAGAAGAAGATTATAGCTACGTTATGCCATTGGGCCCAAATGTGAAGCCCAAATTTAACTGGTAGTCACTTATTAGTCGTTTATGAGTCACCATTTTATATATATTACTAATAATGCATATTACAAATACATATTTTAAAATTTAAAATTACTAATTATTCATATTACAAATACATAATTTAAAATTTAAAATTAGTAATTATTCATATTACAAATACATAATTTAAAATTTTACAAATACATATTTTACAAATATATTATTCATATTTTAAAAATACGTTATATAAAAATAAAATACACTATTTCAAATTTTACAAATATATGTTACATACCAAATTATTCTTCGTAATATGTTTCATCATAAGAAGAAGACAAATTACATTGGAATTCATCTTTTGGTTCCGCATCCGCGACATTGTAATCAAGACAACCATCATATAATGGATCTTTTGCACTTTCTAACAAGTCGTAAAATTTATGTGAATGGTTAAATACTGGTTCTTCTACATTTACATTGTAAAATACTGGTTCACTCTCACTCGATATATGTAGGATCAATGTAACCTGGTTCCTAAATTCATATTGATTTCTTCTCCCATTATCTTGTGTCGAGTAGCTATGTAGTCGCTAAATAAGCGACTACAAGACGACTTCGCCGAAAAAGTCGCATATTTGCCACTAATTACCGACTATATTCAAACATTGTTTTTCTTATGGAGATTAGTCATTTATTAGTCGTTAAATTACGACTACAAGACCGATTACTTGTTGTAGTCGTAAAATAACGACTCATAAATGACTAGAACTTTGTAGTCGTTATACAGTCGTATAGTCGTAGCTAAACAGTCACGACATATGACGACTATGTCTGTAGTCGCTACCTGTAGTCGGAAATTCTCTGTTTTCTTGTAGTGATCTGTAATTATTATTCAAAATTGTCATGTGTTAATAATATTTTCAAATGAGAAGATTTCCACATCAAAATAGTTATTGTTATCATCACATCACCTGTTCAATTTTTGTTCATAAAGATTGTCGAATTTTGGTCTCAAACTTAGTGGTTTATACTTTATATAGATATATATATATATATATAAAAAAAATTAAACAAAAAGTTTAGAATATGCATTAATACATAAATGAAGGAAAACAAATAATTCTTTTTAGGTAGCTTCCTTGAAAGCGTAATTTTGTGTCAATGATTATGTTTAGAGGATAATGATTATGCAAAACCATCATATTCAAAAATTAAAGCAAAAGTTAAATATCAACAAATAAAGTACTCTATATTCTCATATAATAAAAGGAAAAGAAATGACAAGTGACAAAATTGATTGGTTTGTGGATCCCATAATTTATACAAAACTCCAAAATTTTCCTCCTCTCTTTCTACATTTTACACATATTCCCCCCCACACTTCCATTTTCACAAACAACCCCCCAAAAAAAATAAAACAAAAAACACACATCTTTTGTTCATGTTTCAAAAAGAGTTTTTAAGTTTTGAATCTCACAAAACCCAAAAAAAAAACTCTTCTATCTATGAACTTGAATTCCCCTTCTCTATCTTCTCCATTATAGTTCCTACAACAAACATACAATTTTCACAAAATTCAATTAGCATTAAGATAAAAATATTGAATTCAAAATAAAACCTCAAAGATTAGTCTTGATCTTTGTTTCAAGAATCCAAATTAATTATCACAAAACAACAACCTATATAAATTAATATTCGATAGACAAAAATCTATATAATTCAATAACTTCTCGGATTCCAAATTTAATTGTTGGTGTTATTTATTTTTCTTTAAATTATATTTAGTAAAATTGTGTACTACTAACGTTATTAATTTATAAAGGTTTTAATATATAAACTCACCAGTATGATAACAAACGGGAGGAACTTCAAAGAGAGACCTAGAGATATGTTTTCGAGCAACACCGATATCGAAAAGAACAAGTCCAGAAGAAGAATCATTCACTGCAATGCCTTTAACAGGTAACCAAAGAAAAAGCTCCTCTTGTGTTAAACCTTTAAGCCCAACAAGCCCACCATAGCTTAGGTTTGCTCTTATCACACTATCAAAGTATACTCTGTTTTCGAACCGCGCGAAACAAGGGCTCTTTAAGTGAACTTCAAGCTCTCCTGTCTTGTCATCTAGAGTGTAAGTCTCTACATTTTCGGGAAACAAACCACCTGGTAAACCGCGAGCTTCGAGGAGGCTAATGATAGATGATTGTGAAGATTGTTGTGTTATGAATTGGATAATAAGAATAAGAGGAAGAAGTAGAGACATTTTTCTTTATTTGTTATGTGAAGGTTTGTGTGTTTTTGAAGAGTTTAAATGTTTGGTGTTATGTTTTTGTCAAAAATGTGGAGAAATGAGTTGGCTTTTTGGGGGCATATTAGCTGGTTAGCAATGAGTTATGTGTGATGTGTGAATTTGTAATTATTTCAAAAAGTATTTATATCTTAAGGAAAATTGTAAAAACCCCACTTTTTTTAGTTATTGTGCCAAAAAATTATTATTTTCAAAATAGATCAAAATTTAAATTATTTTTAAACATTCAAAGTAAATCTGTAATCTTTATAACTAAACATTACTCCTCCTGATATTAACCATAAACACGAAATAATAAACTCGATTAGTTAAATGTTTGGTATTATGTTATTATTTATTCTGATTTCTGAGTTTATCATTATAGCAAAACATGTATTTCTTTAAGGTTGTTTTAAAGAATAATTTGGGTTTAAATAGTTTGTTACGTGTATTTATGAAATTGGAATTTAAATGGATGTTTCTTTGCAAGGAAAATCATATATGTGTTATTTTTGTAATCTTCCAAAGCTTTAATAGTATCTTGAAAACGCTTTGTGATTGTATTTTTAACCAAAAAGTAAATATTTAAAAGAAATTTCTCTATATATTAATAGTTTTTCTACAATGTTATGGTTTAAAAATAATTTAAGCAATATTACATGGTTTGTTTTTTGATAAATAAGTAAATATTATTAGTTGTATAGTCCTTAGCATTGAACAAAGCCATGTTGGACTAATTGACGTTGTAACATCCGTAAATCACGGTTTGTCTCCGGGAAACATTATAATGGAATATTGTTTTCTTAAAAACATAAATTAGTGGATATATAGTACCAATCATGGTTAAGTGTAACACACACATTATTCATAATTTTATATCCTTTCCCTACTTAATTTCTTAAAAGATATATAATCACTTTATTTACTAACACAATGGATCGATATGAAACTGTTGATGTAATAAATCTTAGAATTACTATACCAAAACAAAAAGATTTAAAATTAAATATGGATCGACATCATGATGTCACAATGGAATTTTTTTTCCGTAAAATATATATATATATATATATATATATATATATAACTACTATACATAAAACAAAAGATCATTTTAAAAGTAATTTTCAAGTTAAGAGTAACATAAAAATAATAGTAGCCTTTTCTGTTTTATTAATTTCATAAATTACCAATTATGGAATTTTGGACACCATTTCATCGAGAAAAATAACTTGTATTGTAACAATGAATAAAAAATGATAGAAAAATGAATACAAAAATTCAAATAGAAAATAAAAGAGTCAACATTTTAATTTAGAGAACTAATATTCTTTTATATACATAATAATTTCTTTACATTAATACTCGATTCGTTAATACATTTCTAAGATAATAATTTTTCCGGTCCCAAATTTTATTTTTGGTGTAATTTGTATCTCCATAAATTAATAATCACAATATATTAATAAGTTTTGTATAGTTCTGACATTATTAATTTAGAGGTTTTACTGTAGATGATTACTTATTATTGTATTAATTTAGTATTTATTAGCATTGCTTGTCTTACTCAAATGATAATTCGAAATAAGTTTGAAATTGTGAAAATCTAAACTTTAACTCCAACATAATATTCTAACAAATATCTATGTTTCAAGTTGAAACTTTCAACGTTTTGTATCATCTTATTTAGGGCTGGGAATTCGGTTATTTGGGTCGGTTCGGGTCGGTTTAATCGGTTTTCCGGTTATTTCGGAAATTTAAATGTATACCGAATTGAACCGAATTATTAATCGGGTCAGATCGGTTCGGGTTTCGGTTTATTCGGAAATTTATAATTGTACCGAATTGAACCGAAATATAATGGTTAATACGGTTATTCGGTTTATTTTGGTTTATTTCGGTTTATTATTCCGAAATAACCGATTCCTCTTATCCAAAAATACACCTAAACCTGCAAAGTATAATTTTAACGAAAAACCTGCAAAGTATAATTTTAACGAAAAACCTGCAAAAGTTCAAACATTACAGAGGTTTTAAAGTTTAAATAATACTACAAAAGCTTGAGTTTTATTAACCATTACTAAGTTTAATCTCAACAACATTACAAAACAACATTAAGTTATCAAGTTCACAAAGAGATAAAAAGACCCGGTAGCAGCTTCAAGTCTTAGCATGTGGACTTTGTGGTTGTTTCTTTTCTTCTGCAAAACAAAAATTCTAAGTTTAATCATAAGTTCTCATATTTACTATCAAGCGAGAAAGAAGGATCTTGTTGGCTCACTCTCTTGAGTCTTCGACTCTTACCGTTCCTACAAAGTACAAAGTAATAACATTAAATCCATAAAACTTCTCAAATCGAAAATCCCTAAAATCGTAAACCCTAAAAGTGATAACATACACTAAAATCATGAACAATCAAAACCTTAAAAGCGATAACATGCATATTTGTCTTGTATAATCGATTACAAAGTGAATACACAAGAAAAATAAATTAAATTACGAACTTACAAGAGTTATATTCAAGCAGAGAAGAAGATGAAAGACGAAGATAAAGCAGATAGAGATGGAGTTGGAAGGAAAGACAAACAAAGGAGAAAAAAAACAAAACAAAGAGGAATAAAGAAGAATCAAGGAGGAAACGAAGAAGAAAAGGGAGAAGAGAAGGAGAGAAAAGCAGAGTCGGCGGATCAAAAAGAGAAGGAGAAGTGAAAAATATAAGTGATACACTTTTAAGTTTTAGGTTTAATTTTCGGTAACCATTCGGTTCTCTCAAACCGAACCGAACCGAACCACTAACCATCTCTAATTTTGTTCACTACCGATCGGTTATTAAGCAATAACCGAATCTGACCCGATTTAACCTTTAACCGGTTCGGTTCGATTCGGAAAAATCGGGTCGGTTTTAATTACCAGCCCTAATCTTATTAATAAAAGACCAGATATAACTCCTGACATATTTTTCAAAACTAAATTATTTTTAATGTTGTCAAAAAAAATATTATGTTTAATAAAAAGATACGCTATTTATGATAATCAAGAACTAAAAGTTGTAATATAACTTTGGCTCAATTAAATATATGGACACCAATAACTTCAAAATTAGGTGCAGTCTTTTTATTTAGGTGGAAGGAAAGATAATTTTTTTTTTGGACCATTATACCCCTGTTTTTTTCAGTGCAAATGTTATCGGATATCTTTGTTATTATTGCAAAATTATTTTATAGTTTTAAATCAAGTAAATACCACTATTTAGAAAGTTATTATGATAACCTATAATTTAGACGATATCATTTATACGATAATTGAGTTATCAAAAAAACAAATCGTGATAACAAAAATAGTATCGCGGTAACAAAATTAATATCACGATAACAAAAAAATTATCGCGAAAACAAAAAGAAAAAAAATGCGATAACAAAAAAAATGCGATAACAAAAACAATATCGCGAAAACAAAAAGAAAAAAATGCGATAACAAAAAAACATCGCGATAACAAGAGAAATATCTTACTGAGAAAAACCTTAGAGATCCAACTGAAAGATATTCGTCGACCAAAAAAGAGATTCGACCGAAAAAGAAATCCGACCGAAAAACATTCAATCACATAGAGATCCGAAAAACTTCCAACCGAAATAGATCAGAAAGATCGAGAGAGATTCGTCCGCGAAAGATTGAAAGAGCTTCGACAAAGATAGATTGAAAGATATTCGACCGATTGAAACATCGAGAGAGATCAACCGAAAAAAAGATCGATAAATAAGAGATCCAAAAGAGAAATAAAAATCAAAGAGAGATAAAGAGATATATCCAAAAATTTTAAAAAAATCTATGAAAGAAAGAGAAAAAACAAGAGAAAGAAGAAGAGATTTGTGAGAGAAAGAGAGATAAAGGAGAAACAAGAGAAAGAAGAGAAAAAGAGTGAGAAATTAGGAGAGAAAGAGATAGGGTAAAAAAGACTGTCTTTGTGAATATTGTTATACTATTCATTCTCTCTCCTACCACCTAATTTACACTTTATCCATGTTCATGTAGTATAATTATCCTATAACTTTAAGGGGAAATTACAAAACTACACCATTGTAAAGTCGCTTTCCAAAATTACACCTAAACATTCAAAATAAAATTCAAATAAACTTTATCCACATAATCTTAACCGTTTAATAATATCCCCTAAACACTAATTACCGAACCCAGATGAAAATATTTTAATTTTGATAATTTTTTAAAGGTTAAATCAACCTTTTAGAATGGTGTAAATATAGAAAAATATTGAATTGTGTAGAGTTTTATAAAGGAATAAATGAAATGGTGTAGTTTTGTGAATTCCTCTAACTTTAATACAACAAATAATTATTTATAATCTTATTGCTGATGAATCCTATAAATATCTAAAAGTATAAATATCTCATTTATGTCTAACGTTACTCAAAAAAAAAAAATTAAATTCTTCACTATAAAATCCCATTGATCTCATTCTACAACTTTTAAGATTTTCACCTTAAGCATGAGCGTGTTAATTACCATGACGATATTTTCTTTTCAATTCTTTTAATTTTTCGATGCGGCCAAATTAATAAACCCTTTTTTAACCACTTTAATTGTGTAAAGATTTATCTTTTAATTATAGAGAGGCATAATGAATTTTTTACACAACTATGGTTTTCGAAATTGAGAGTTTGTTATGTTTGGCCTCAGGAAAGATTAAGAGCAATGAAAGGTAAATAATTACTAAACAAGATTTAATATAATAAAAACTTAACACCAAAACTATTATTAGTTTTAGTTAAAGCAGGGATTTATCATATTTAAGGTTCATGCATACAAAATTCTTTTTTTAAATGAATTTCATTTGTTTTGTTAAACTTAAAAGTGAGTAAGTAGTATTATTAATATGAGTTTTTTTTTATAAAACATTATTAATATGAGTTGTTATTATTGTACTTATCTAATACATATCATAAGAATTCAGATGAAAAATCTTTGTTTCTATCACCTATAATATTCATTTCTTATGTTTTCATTTGACATGAGTTATTACAAATCATTTTTTACCAAACCATTAATGTTTTCTATCAATGTTTGATGATACTAAAAGAGATTTTATACACCAAAATCAATATTACTTTTTTTGTCTTCAATATTGCTATATCAAGTAATGTGGGCTTCGTATTATTTTTTTTATCATGGGCCGATATTGGTTAATAGTCTTGGTAATATTGCTATATCAAGTAATGCATATTTCTCCCTTTTATAATTTATATAAGAAGATTTGTACACGACATGTATTTTTCTATGCTTAAATTAATCAGCATGGTTCTAGTTTATTGGACTATAGATTTTGATAGCAAAATGTTAGATTGTTTTTTTTTTTTTTTTTTTTTTTTTTTTTTTGTTAAAAAAAATGTTAGATTGTTGAATAATAACTTTTTAAAAAAAAAACTTAGTATCCAAATTAGTTCATTTGGAATATTGAATTTACACTATTTCATAAACCCTCTTAGGACAACTCCAGTAGGACACCAAACATTGAATATGGTGCAAAATTTGCTCTCATAGGATACCAAAACTTGCACCACAAAAAATATTTGGTGAATAGTATCACACTATATTTGGTGCAATATTATTCACAAAACACCAAATATTTAATATTTTATATAATATTAGAAGAATACTTTATATATCAAACTAAAATTAAATAAAAAATCATTTAGTTTTAATAGTAAAATAATAAAATATATTGTTTTTATGTAAAATTTGGTGTTGTTGTTGGAGATAAAAAAAAAGTTTAACACCAAATTTGATGTAATTTCAACACTAAATTAGTACCCTAGATGTTAATCACATGTTGTTTGTAGTTTTCTATGTAGAACCATAAAAAAACTCCAAATAAAAGATAACTTAGAAATAGAAAGAGACATTAATTTTATTGTAGCAACTTATACCGAATTGTGTTACAAGTGGGACCATAGAGACGACCATAACATAAATACTCTAATACGCGTCGACTTTTTTATTCATTTGTTCTTTCAAAATCAAAACCTTCTTAGAAGTCTACCAAATTAATGATGATTGCTTTGACTAACGGTGAGTTGATTTATTAGTTAAATGGGAAAAATGCCAAAAAAATTTAACTTTTTAGATTTCACCGATTTAATCATCAATTTTGATTTTGTTTTTTAAATTCCAAACTTTTCGTTGACTTTATATTTTAACATATAAATTTTGTTGACTTCGCCAATTTAGTTCCGACGTTAAGTCAACAAACGGTCAATGTTGACGGTGTTAAAATTTGTTAAATAACAAAGTAAAAAAAATCCTTAACTTTCAAACTTGAGACGATTAAATCCCGAATTTTGAAAATATCCTTTAAAATGTCAAACTTTCGTACAATAGTCCGTTTTGGGCACGTACGTTGTGGTTGACCTAATTAACCAAAAATCATAAAACATAATTCTACCAAACCAAAATTATCGATCATAAATTGAACAGTCAAACGAAAATTTTGATAGTTTTATAAAAAAGTCATGAGATAACCAAAAATCAGATCATATTAAATTAAAATTATTCGATATGAAACAAAATATTTTTTTAGGTTTTGTTTTGTTTGGTTATTTTGTAACCAAACCATCCAAATTATATGATTATTCAAAATAACTGAATTAAATTATCAATATATGTCTCAAATTTTCCAAGTGTTTGAGGTGTAGTACCAATTTCGCCGGATACCCTTTTAATTTGAATCCATTCAAATATTTACGTTATCTAATTCGGTTTCGAATCAACTAATTTCGGTTTCAAATAAGCTAATTTCGGTTTTTGTTTGGTTTTTATGGTTTTCGGTTAATTTGGTCAACCACAATCAACGTACGTGCCCAAAACGGATTAGTGTACGAAAGTCTGACATTTTAAGGGATATTTTCAAAGTTCGGGATTTAATCGTCTCAAATTTGAAAGTTGATGCTTTTTTTTACTCTGCTATTTAATAAATTGTAATACCGTCAACGTTAACCGTCTGTTGACTTAATGTCGGGACTAAATTAGAGAAGTCAACAAAACTTATATGTTAAATCATAAAATCAATGAAAAGTTGGAGATTTAAAAAGCAAAATTAAAGTTGAAAATTAAATCGATGAAATCCAAGTTGAGGATTTTTTTGACATTTTTCCGTTAGTTAAACTCATATATTTCCAAAAATGTATTATTTTTTTAACATCCCATATTCGATTCACGTTGGAAAGAAAAAAAAACTTATAAAGAATAATTGAATTATATGATATGAGTTTTACCATGAAATTGTTTTGTTTAAGAAAAATTATAATTTCAAAAGAGATATATAGCCATATAGGTTCTTAAGTTTACACAATTTTTACTTGGAACAATCAAACATAATTTATTACATTTGACGAAATGTCAAAGGAAATCAAATGTGATATTTTGTGATGTGGATATTTTAAGATAAAAGTTTTTTATAATATATATGACTCAAATTTGAATATGAACTACACGTATAAATTATTTTCCATTTAGGTTAAATCATTGCGATCTGTCAAATATACACTACTAAAAAAAGTCATATAGTCACGATCGTATCGGTGGTTATAGCAAAAATCTCTGGCTATTTAGTTACGGTTTACCATGAAAATTTTTAGTCTCGAACGTATAGCTACGGATGGCGAATTTTTTTTAGTAGTGATATTGTATTTTTACTATATCAAAAAAAAATATATATATTGTATTTTTGTAATAACATTGGTTTTTCACTCAATATATCTATTAGAATTTTCCAACAAAAAAAGAACAAAGGAAAAAGACAAAACTAGAGAAGAAGCGTGGGGCGGCTCTTGTCGTGTCCTAAGCACGATATTATCTAGAAGAGTCGTATTAATTAGTCTTGAGTTCTGCGTTGACCTTTTAAATGTAAAAAACAATTAAAAATTAAAATTATGAGTCAACTTTACCTAAAAAAGTACTAAAAGTTATTAAGAAGACTGATACATTCAGTAGTCAACCACTGATTAATAGCCACATAAGAAAAGTCAGATGTTTTGATTGTGCTAATTTTTGCATTTATAGCGTGTTAAATTATTATATTTTGGAGTTTAACATTTGATTACTTTTTCTAAAGACAATTACAATTTCTTCTTTTATTAGTAAGCACAAGTTTAAACCTTTTTTCTTCTATTTTGAGGTAAACATTTAAACTAATCTTCGAGCATGATCAAAGGAAAATTTAATAGGGATTCTTAACAAAAAAATTAATAAACAATGAAAAAGTAAGAAGGAGAAAATAAGAAATTTTATAATTGCTTCTAAGCAATTTTATGAATAGATTAAAAAACTTTTACATTATGTGTCATTTTATTATTGGTTTAGTTTTATTTTAAATATTAAAACTTAATTAAAAACAAAATTTTATAAAAATATCACTATAATAATAGTAAAAACCTTAATTTAGAAAGTTCTCTTTTGATCATGCTCTAACAAAATTAATTAAAATTTGGATGTTTTAATTATGGGTTAAACAAAGCGTTATAGTGATATTTCAAATTTGAGAAAATTTATTTCCTATTATATACCAAAACCCAAACTAAAAACTTGTGAAATTCTGCATGTATATATTTAAACTCTTTTTTAGTTATTTTCTTCAATTTAAATTTTAGATACAAGTATAAACAATATAACGATGCCATAATTTTCTTTTTTGTTAAAAAATAATCATGTCATAGTTATGTCATCAAACGCTACAAAATAGCTAGGGCTATTTGTCTTGCGGCAAAAAAAAAACATTGCCAACATATTTAATCAAGTACAAAAACTAAAAATAAGTTATATATAAAATAAGATGTGAATAAACAAAGCTTTTTTCTTTTTGACCGTAATTGATAAATATTTTTTTAAAAAAAATTGAAGACGTTATCTTTTCTCAAATAATATTCATGGAGTTTACTACCCCACGTGTCTGTCACGGCCATGATAAATTTTCAGATTGTATCAACATTTTTATGTAATCGTGCAAAAAAATAAACTTTGTTTTTTTTGTAATCTTGTGCATGTCATTCTTAGGTAAGCATGACATATTGATATGTGTTATCATACGCATAACTAACATAACAAAAGAGAGTTAATACATTTTAACAACAAAAAAAAGAGTTATACATTCATGAGTTTGCATGTTTTGTTCCATTTTTAAAATAAAATAAAATAAAAGAAATGTAATTATGAATGGTGGTTTAAATTGTTGATCCGCATAATGGTATTATAATATATGTAATTTCGTACGTTTTTACACATCACGAATTTTTTGACTAGACTTATCACATATGTATAGACATCCTGCTAGATTTTTGACACGACATAGTCACAAATTTCAGAAAATAGATATGTATATATATATATATATGATTTTTGGTCAACATAAAAAAAAGTATATATAAAAAGCTATCTATGAACATTCTTATCTCGTCCTTACACTTGTATATTAAAAGTTGTGCAATACATATAAAATTAAGTTATATCAATATTAGAGGTTATTTATATATTGCAGTGTTACAAATTACAATACAAATATAAATTATTATTGGTTATTCTAATTATTATATTCATTTATGTGTTATTTAATTTAAAAAATAAAGCTTATGATTTTTTAAAAGATTCGTATGTTGTTGCATGTGGTTGCATTGGACATGAAAAGAGCTTAAAAAAGTTGACAAAAAATAAAATCTGTTTGAAAATAAAGTTTAAAGAATTTTTCTTTACTTTTTTTTTTAATTTTTTATTTTTTTACTTCATATTTTATTTCGAAACTTATATGAACTACATGGAAACTATAATTAGAAACAGCGTTACGTTACATACGTGTAAATATGAATACTATGTATCATCATGAACGAAAATACAAAGAGTTTTGCTTTTGAAAATAACTATATTTTTTAATTGTTAGCCAAATAAATAAATTAAAAAAGGGCAAAATTGTTCAATGAAATGATGATTTCAGAGTTTGAAATAAAAGAATGTTATGAGTCGCTGACACTTATCCGACTATCTGTGCCAAACAAAGTATCCACTCATTTTTGCCGTGTGGGTTCCACTTTTTAATTTTTTTTTTACTATTTAATTTGTCGTTTTCTTTCACCTACTTTAAAAAAAAAATTCATACATGTTCATATTGCTTCTATATATAAATAAATATAAATTTACATATATATATATATGTCTATATTTTTATAAAACTATGTATCATTGTGTTTGTGTACTATAAGTCTATATTGTAATATTACATATTTATGTTGGAAAGCAAACTAAATTTGGTCTTTTCATTGTCAACTAAGTTTGTGTTAAGTGCATTAATCTCATTTTTACGAATTAATCATTTAATTTCCACTTGTTCGTCCAAAATATATGTGTACACTTGCATTTCTATATGATTAATTAGGTCAAAATAATTATATGTTACACGTTTTATCGCTAAAGAAAAAGTCAAACTATGTCACATTCATAAACTTAAAAGGGTTCTAAAGATATTTTGTCATTCGAATATAATTCTTGCTGATTTTTGGATTCGTTAGAGAAGATTTACATGTTTATAAAAGTTTAAACAATATCCATTGTAAGGTGGCCAAGGTTTTTCAACTTTTAGGAATGATCTAAATGTATATAGTAATATATATAAATGTTTATTAATCAATTTTACAAATAACCCTTAAACAATAACTAGGTTTACTACTTAGCTTAAAATATTTAGGAAAAACCATAAAACTAAACAAGTAACTAGGTGATGTATTTTCGTGGACACTCAAATATAATTAAATTGGTATATTATTATGGAATTTTATTTTTCATTTATACATAATTTCATTGTTTAAAAAAATAACTAACTTTAAAAAAAAAAGCTATTTATTACATATATGTGATTACAATGATTGAAATGTAAGTGTTGGTCGAGAGGAAATGACTGTCAGAAATAACACAAAATGGACTGACATAAATTCTTCGGATCCAGTTTATATTGTGAAAGGATTGTTGTGACACATTTTAACATTTAATACTTAATTTAATAACTTTTTTTGGGTATATATTATATATATTAACCTATAAAACTAAACAAATGGGTTCACTACAAAAAAATATTTAGGTCAGCTTTGTGGATTAACACTACTAAACATATTAAGAACACTCTTTCACTACTAAACAATTTTTCGTATAATCACAAAATATTTAAAACTATAAAAAAACTTCAAAAAAACTATTTGTAGTTACGAAAACCATTAAAAATTCTTTATATTTACAAATTTATTGGCATACAAAATCACCTAATGGGTTCACAGAATCTAAACAAAGTTTTAATTAGCCATAAAATATCATTGGTTAGATCGTGACCATATAATATTAGTAAATTTTTAGTAATGTAATGAGCTTAAGCAAGTTCATTAACTATTTTATGCCAACCATTTGATCAAATTGGTCTTGACACTATCTATATAAGTTGTATAAACTATAATTTTTATGCTGTCAAAATTAAAAAACTATAATTTTTATTGGTTGATATAAATGTTAGTATGTTACTAGTCGCATGGATCTGACCTAACTATGTGTTTCAACGCTTTAAAGCTCTTTAAGTCAAAACAATGTGTCGCAGAGAGATACTACCAATAAGCATTTTTATAAAAAATATTAGTTATTACTAAATTTCAACATGATTAGACTCATTGAGACCATTTAAGTCTTAGTTTTTTCTTCAATAACCTTTATTCCATAAGATAACGACATTTTAATTTGTTTTTTTTCTGGATAATGAAAATTATAAATTTTAACTCTTTCATTAACACTAAAACGTGTAGCTTTTAGTGAAAAAAATGTATTTGATTAAATTTTTCATATCACATCTAGCCGTTCATATAACATAATTCAAACATTATATAACCGAAAATTATATTTGAAAATAATTATTATAGAGTTATACTATATAATTATATTTAAGTTTAACAAAATATTATTTTTTAATTTGTGTACTTTACTTTAAATGGAAATAATAATACTAAGAATAAAAATTAAAATCGAGAAAAAAGGGAGAAGACAAAACTATGACTTGTATATATGTAAAGTGCAATAATTGATTGACTTATCACATTTATCAGAAGAATAAAATATTTTTATAGAATTTAGAAAAAAAGCTACTTGAAAAAAGAATATGGACCGTAAAAGAGTAAAAGTCACAAAACACAATAGGGTCCATAAACGGTGACGTGACACATTGATCAAAACTCAACATCGATAGACGATCGTCATCATATTTTATCCCTTTAGTCTTAAGCCACAAGAACGAATCTTATTTTATACTATTTTTATCCCAAAAAAAAATGTAATTGAAAAATCTAATCTTTATCATAGGATAATTATTGTATATGGACTCAGAAGAAGTCAATATTAGGTCCGAAAAAACTCTTACTGTTACGCATACTATTTACCATGGAACAGACGGTTTTACCCTTGTCATGTTGATTTTCAAAATCAAAATTTCTGACACACAACTGACACAACTGTCTGAGATATATCCGGCGGAAGATTTTATTTTAGTGGTTTCGTGTAGCATTATTTTCTCTCTCTTATTAAGCCGATAATGGTGTAACTTCCAAAGAAAAAATCCTAAGATTTTCTCCATTATTTCTTCGGAGTCTGGTTCTTCGGAGTTTCCATTAAGTTCTTCCTCTTTATTCTCTGCAATAACTGTCAACTAAAGAAAATTCAAGTTCTGTGATTTTAAATTGAAGACGACGAGCAAACGACAACCAATTGCAAACGGTATGTTCGGCGAGATAATCCTTTTAAAGTTGTTTATTTTGGTTATCTTTTCCCTTTCATATTAGATTCACTATTCACTGCTCACGCATTGACAAGATTTGTTGATTATCGATGCTCTGTTTTCGGATGAACCCTAATTGATATTTGGGGGTTTTGTTGTTTTTGTGTGAAGATGATTTTTGCTGTCTCTGGGGACTATGATTTGATTGTTTGTGTGTATTTTATTATCAATTTCAAATCTTTTTATGTATATGGTAGTAGTTAATGAGTAGTACACATCGTCCTAATTCGTAATTTTGGATTTAGCAAAAATTGGTCTCTTTAATTAACAATCATGGTCATCTGATAACTCCATTACAACTTACCGTGTTGATTATCTTCTAACTGTGTTGTTTATCTTCTAACTGTGTTGTTATCTTCTAACTGTGTTGTTATCCGATGTTTCTTTAATCTGTATTTTTGATTATGCAGATGTCTGATCCAGAACTTCCTAATAGGATTATAGCATTTGGTGAAGAATTGCTTGGGGATAGGATTAATGTCTATAACAAGTACGAAAGGCTGCGATTGATAATGGACTCGCTTGATCCTTTTGAAAGGGACTATATAAAAAATTCTCCACTTGCAATGCTCTTAGAGATACACAACAAACCTGCCTGGTCAACCAGCTTTGCGTTATTCCTCTTAGCTCGCATGTTGAGTGTTGAAAAGAAGCACGAGCTTTGGTTTATTTACGGTGGGACGCCGGTCGATTTTCATTGAGAGAGTTTAAGATAGTCACCGGCCTTCCTTGCGGTAAAATCCCAGTTGTTCCTAAGAAGAAGAGGAAGGATACGGCTGGCAAAGAAGTCCCATATTATGGCACACTTGTTTGGCCTAGAAGAAGGTGTTACCGTTGATCGAGTTATCGACATTCTCTCCAAGAGGATCGTACTCGACCCGCGGCTAAGACTAAGGTATGCTTGCCTTGCACTCGTTGATGGGTTTCTACTTCCAACATCTCATTATCCTAAGATCATCAAAGACCACGCTGAGATGGCTAAGGACATTGATGCTTTTGTCTCTTATCCATGGGGAAGGTTGTCGTTTGATTTGATTATGACGTCCATCAAAGAAAGGAATGTTAGGCAGTTAGCCACAACAGCTGTTACCGTTCACGGTTTTTTGTATGCCCTACAACTTGTATTGATTGAAGCCGTTCCGGCAATTCAAGAAGGTGCTCTAATGGTTAACAATGATCCAGTTGACTCTGATGAAGAGGAAGACCAAGCTCCCCCAGCTAAACAAACTGTTCAATTTAAGCTGGCTCAGGCAAGGGAGCTCGACGCTGCTTGCGAGGTATGTGATGTTTATGTGTTGGTGTCTGTGTTATCAGTTACGACTTAACTTACACGGTATCTTACATGTTACGGAGTTAAAGTTATATCAATCATACGTCCAGAGGTTGAGTATGATCCCCAGGATGAAGACCTCACATGGCTTGAAGATGAAGAAGACCCTCTTGTTGAGAATATGGTTGGGTTGATTGGAGAAGGTTTTGAATTTGATAATTCCATGTTCAAAGGCGGGATCATACCATCTGAGATTGGTCAGGAAACAACTCTGTCTAAGAGAGGAACCAAAGCACGGGTTTTGCGAACAAGGAAAGACAAGCAGCCGGCTAAAAAACCGGAAACACCGACTCGTAGAAGTACAACAAGAGGGGTTAAAATTTGCCCCCAGCCTGTTAGGCGAAGCCCGAGGCATCCGTCGAGTCATACTGAGTCACCCCAGTTTGTCGATGTTAATGTCATGTCATCAATGATTGATCGCAAACTTGCTGATTCAGAGAAACGTATTATTGAAGGGATCACTAAATGGATTTCGGAACATGTTGTGTTTGCGGAGGATCTGCCAAATGTACCAAGGGATAAAGAGGTTTCGGTTCGTGGTGTAAATCCGGGAATGGGTATTCAGAGGTCTGTTAGTGTTACACGTAACCCCACAAAAATCGACAGAGGCAAACAGAAGGCTGTAGTAGCTGATTCTGTCGACGATATTGATTCTAATGTTGGAGTGTTTGGAGAGGTTACCTGATAACTTTTATATATCCTGTAATTGTTTTCTTATCACATCAGATATACGTTACTCTGTATTTCATTGTAGGATGTTGGTGTTGCTGGGCCTTCGAAACTAGCCGCAAGTGTAGATCATGTTGAAGTTAGCATTGATGCGCAGGTGTGAATTTCGTTTGTTTAGTAGTTACGGTTTACGGGTTAATTTATCCTGTAACCTTTTGTTTGTGTGTATTTTTCATGTAGGTCGGTGCCGATCCGTTGAAGCATGCAACAAATCCAGATTTACACTCAGTTGGCATTGACAAGCAGGTAATGAATAACTAATATCCATAATGTCTGCTAAAGTGTTTCTTATCTGATTATTGATAAGCTATGTAGGGAAGTGTTGGGGGTTCTGTCAATCATGGTGCCAACGAAGAGTATTCTGTACATCGCGTCTATGAACCGCAGGTTTGTACTTTATTACATGTTCATGTGGATTAAAATTTTATGTCAAGTTTGGTTGTACCATGATAAATATCTCATTCGTATCTTGTTATGTTTTAGATGTCTGGTGAGCATGTTTCGGTCAATACTGCCCATACAAAGAAAGTTTCAGAGGTAAGTGTTAGATTGTATATATTTGGGGAAATACCCAGTAACTTAATAGTGTGGTGACAATTTTTGATAATTTGCTTTCTGAATATTCAGGAAGAAAAGCAGCCATCTCCAACTCAGGATCAAAATAAAGATTATGATGTAGATCGGCACCACACCACCACGAGAGGTTTTATTTGTTAATTGTTCAAACTCAACATTTTTTTATGCTAATTGTTGCTTATTCCGTTAGCTAAAATTTTAATTTGTTTTCTAGGAGATCGGTGACCACTCGCCTTGCAATGTTGTGCCTGACATTTCTGTAAACCAACAATCTCATGTATCCTTTTATTTGATGCTACCTTTTTTATTCAAAAACAAGTAGATATTGTTCTTGATATCATTACTGTTAGCCGCTAAGATGAATTTCTTATTTGATATCATTGCAGAATACAAGTAAGGCCAAAGAGACTCTCGATGATACTGCTGGAATTACTGACAATGACACTCTAATGCAAGATGCTCCTACTCCGGTGGATGCTGATAAGGTATGCATCAGCTACATGGTATCTAAGATGTTATCCCTTAACATTAATGGTAACTTATCCAAATTAAGATATAAATATACGGTAGTAGTTTATAAGATGCTCCTATCACACTTGACGTTAAAAAGGTATGCATCATTACATGGTAACGGTATTGTTATCTTTTAACGTAAAGAAACTTGTTTTTGAAGTTGTGCATGGTAGAATTACTCTTAATCGTTAATCGTAAATGATGCTATATGATTTTCGATTTATCTGGATTATGATTTGTGCATTACTCTAAGAAGGTTAAAGAGACTCTAAATGATCCTGTTGGAAATACTGGTACCGACACAAGCATCGAAGACTCTTTTACTCCAGTCAACACTCACAAGGTAGTTCTCAAATACATGATAAGTAATGTTTTAATTGTTTCATTATTTGAACAACTAATCAAGTTTTCTTAAATGTTGTACTAGAGGAAAGTGCAAGGACAATTGGACGAAGCTTCCGCTATACGAGCTCAACCATTGGCTATGGTATTAATATATGCTATAGAGAATTTGATAGTATTTGGTGGGCTTACTTGTTTAATTATATGTCGAGTATTCGTTGGAAAGGTCGTTGACCTACCGATAGATAAAAATGTGTTATTGGCTGCGAGGAGGAGCAAACGTGCTAGAATGATGTCTTCACAAATTGATAGTCGATTTGTGTGCGATAAACAAACCAAGCGTTTGGTTGGTCACCCTTCCCCTACGCAATCTGAAGCTGAGGTTGAGAATAGGTTCGAGGACTCAATGGAGAAGCTAAAAACGAGAAGGTTACTATTTGCTTCCTTAGTAATTGTTTGATGTTTTTTGCTTATTTCCGGAGACATTTACTTTCATTTATGCTTGTTTTATGCGTTATGCAGCAAAATATCATTGGGTGATGGTGTGTTTTTGTCGAATAAAGACGTTTTATCGCTGCTTGAGAGGAAAAAACCAATAAGCACTAAGGTAATTGTATCTTCTAACTTTCATTGTAGCTGTTGCACAGCATATCGTCGTAATTCATATCTGGTAAATTAATCGATATCTTGTAACTTTTTATGTTAACGCTAATAATAATCAGGTGTTAGACGCTTTGATGAAGTTTAGTCGTTTTCTCCTACGGACCGCTGATGTTGATGGCATGAAGCTTAGGGTTGCCGTTTTGGATTCTCATTTTATAGCACAGCTATCGCGTGTGCATCCTAAATTTGTCAAAGATGCTAATCCCGACTCGTTCGTATTTCCAACCGCGTTAATAGATTCTATTGCTGGTCGCGGAGTTGATTCTGATCGTGTGGAGCTATTTACCGAGGTTGACTGCATTTATGCCCCTTTCAACTTTGATCGCAAGCATTGGGTTGCTCTATGCATAGATTTGCGGGAGGCCTCTATCTTGGTCCTTGACACTAATGTCCAAGGTCACAGCGATTCCCAGATCGAATCCGAGCTTAAACATATTGCGGCAATGCTACCCTATCTGCTCAAAGCGGCCCGTCCTAATATTGCTCTGCCACCTCACATATCCGGTAAGCCATTTCGTATCCAAAGGAAACTTGGGTTATGCCAAGTCACCAATCCGGCGGATTCTGGATTGTGTACGATATTTCTGATTCATGCGCATGCTACTGGTGGCTTTGAGGAATGTCGGACGTTCTTTTTATACGACATTCCCTATCCACTGAAGAAGCTCGTATGTGGATTGATTCAATTTGGACAGAGTTGAACTCAGATGTGTTTGTTTTAATACTTTTATCATCTACTTTTTAATTAGCAGATACGGTTAAACTATTTAAAAATATATCTTTGCTTTTTTATTATTAGTGTCTTTCAAGTCACTTCGCATTCTATCGTTAGTCGATACTATTTTTGCTAGCTGATAATATCATTATCTGCTAATATCTGCTAATATATATGTTATCCGCTAACAATTGTGTAATATCTGCTAATATATGTACTTTTTGAAGTGGGTATCCTGATACATTGTGTTTAAGGGTATATTGTGTTTTACGTCAAATAGTCGAACCATCAGGTTTGTGACGTCATAACAAAGTTATGGTACTTTCATAATATCATGTTACATTAAAGATATCTCACACACGCACATATTGTTATCTGATAATAGTTTTGTTATCTTGATATTATGAGAATATCGTGTTTGGATATGGGCAAATATATTTGCATCATATATTGCATCAAATATCTTACATTGTATCATAGATTGCATCATTTATTGCATCAAATATCTTACATTGCATCATAGATTTGCATCATATATCTTACATTGCATCATAGATTTGCATCATATATCTTACATTCCCATTTTTTTCATTCATCATATATCTTACATTGCCATATCTCACATGGCATCATATATTTTACATAGCAACATATATCTTACATCATATCATTATTAAGGCATGATTTATGTTCTTTAATGTACAACCAAAAATAGAACCATAAATTGCCTTTTACCGTCACGCAAAATGTCTCCTTCTCCCCTCTGCCTTTTCAAGTTGTCAATATTCCTATCAGATGTCAATTATATAGCATTAGTTTCGAGTTGTTCACTAACGAGTTAAGGTTTATGTTATCCGAGCATACACGGCGATAAGATTTTTGTTATCCAGCTTAATGCTTGGCCGGTTTGATAATATAACATTTTGATTCCTTAAAATGTTCGGATTACCATCACGAGGCCCATGGCAAGTGGCCTTGTTGTGACCTAAGCTCCCGCACCGGGTGCACCTCTTTCTGTTTGTCCTCTATAATAACATGCAACTTCATTGACGTCAGTTATCCAAAACATCATTACAAATGTTAGCAGCTATTTATATTTGTACCTTAAACTCTCCTCTCGATGGTATCCTTCTTTTCCTTGGACGTCCCGATGGTCTCCTAACGTATGGTGGTGCCAGTTTACCTCCTCCCATATCATTCGGCGATGGTGCAAGCTTATCCATGTCCGGGACCGGCATGATTAACCCTTGGTAAGACAACCTCAAGTAAGGTGTTGTATGGTGTACATCAACCAAAGTATCCACTTTCAAGCCCTCTCGATTGCGGCGGCTATAGCATGGGTGCATGGTATTGTCATCACCTGGAATTCGCGGCAGCTGCAGAGCTCGTTCCCGGAGATGAACGGCGAAAGACGCTTCGGTATCATCACGGACCTCATAAATCCCGTCTCCGATTTTTGACACATGATATCCCGAACCTTTCTCGTAGTTTTCTATCACCATTTCTTGAACTTTTGGAGGCAGTATGTTGTCATCACCCTCGGCTGCTTCCCTCCGCAATGCAAACCAGGTAACGAGTGTTGTTCGGAGTGTCTCTAAGATTGAAATTATCGGGTAATCTCTTGCCATTGTTAGAACGTTGTTGATCGACTCAGCGATGTTGCTTGTCATGACGTTGTACCTATTTCCAACAAAATGAGATCTAGTCCAATGCTCGAAACCGATACCCTCAAGGTATTCTGCACAACTTGCGTTTTTCTCGCGGATTTGTGCGAAAACTCGGTTGAAATCACTTATCCTGTATGCCCGAGCCGCCACAGATACCAATCCGCTTAGCATAGAGTCTTTGAAGATTGATACAATGTTCCTCCGGAGGTGCACAATGCAAGCTGCGTGTGAAGCCATTGGATATACCTGCCAAAAGAATGTAACTCGGGTTAGCGATTGTACCACTTAGAACCGAAACTTGTGTAATATCTGCTAATATATATGTTATCCGATAACAATTTAATATATATTACACAATTGTTAACGGATAACATATATTGTTAACGGATAACATATATATTAGCAGATATTACACAATTGTTATATTACACAATGTTAACGGATAACATATATTGTTAACGGATAACATATATATTAGCAGATATTACACATTTGTTACTATGTCTTAAAGTATAAAGTTTGTACCTTTTTGATTGCTTGGTATATTGAAGAGTGCCTATCTGATACAAATACCAGATCATACGAGTCTGGTACCACCTCCGAAAGTTTGCTTAAGAACCATGTCCATGATTCGTCGTTCTCGCTATTGATTATTCCAAATCCAATTGGGAAGATTTGGAAATTTGCGTCTTGTGTGCTAGCTGCAACAAGGCAGCCCCCATATCTCCCACGCAAATGTGTTCCGTCTATAACAACCACCTTCCTCATTGTCTCATAACCTTGGATGGATGCTCCCAAGGCCATGAAAAGATATTTGAATCGTTCGACCCCATTCAACTCCACATCCGTCTCGATGTAAGTAAGCGAGTTTGGATTTGTCTCTTTTAGCTTTTTGAAATAAGGCTGAATGAGTGCAAAACTTCCGCTTGCTGAACCCATCGCGTTGTCCATAGCAATTTCCCTCGCCCTCCAAGCTTTCCAATATGAAACGTTCAAACTAAATTCTTGCCGCGACATCCTACGCAATTCATTTGGTCTTGGACCTCTTCCACATCCAATGTACTTAGCCCTCATCAATTTGCCTATTACCCCGGTTGATGCTTGTTTATGGAAATCTCCACGAGCATCGACGCTACATGTGTGTTGTAATGTCATGCTTCTTATCTCGTAACATTCGCTATTATCCATCTTGGATGTGTAAACCCTCCATGGACATGTGTTGTCGACACATACTACTAGAATCATTGTTGGCTTGGACTTCGCATATATGAAATGAAACTTTCTACGAATTGCGTGAATCGCTAACTTGGTAGCACAATCGTCTTTGTTCTTGAACACCCGTCCGAGGAATAGATCGTCACCTTCGTAGTCAGCATCATATATTGCTCTGTGGAGAGTTTCTGCATGTGTTTAAGATTCAAGTAAGAACCATGTCGTGTATACGATCACCCAATATGTACAACATGTATTAACTCGTTAACTATTTATGAACGGATAACATGTTGAGTTACCAATCTACTTTTGTATATTTACAGCTAAAATCATAACATTTAAAACTACTATTTTTATTAAAGGGTTAACAATACTCAAAACAGTTTGATAAATCAAATATTAGCAGATATTAACAGTTTATGAATTAATAAATAAATCATATATTAGCAGGTAACTATTATGTTATCAAGAGCTACCTTCTTCGACGAGGTTCATCCACGTATGGCGGGGCATCTCTATCGTACGACACGGTTGGAACGAGGCTTGTAGGTTGATAAAAAGCATGGTGATTTTGCGAGGTGCCTGTGATGAACATCCAACCTTTACTTTAGGGAGTGAATCTCTTTCCTCCAAAGCCATTGACTCGCCTAAATATTGTCGTATCCGTGGAGGAATATCAATTGGACCGTCCGGATGCGAGGTTGATGATGAAGCGCGAGTACAAATTACGTTCTTGTTCGTTAGACAACAAGATTCAATAGTCTTGTTAGAAACCATTTGAATAATCCGATCTTGTTAGATTTTATTACACTACTTACCTGCTATCAGTTTCCTCACACGCTCATGGGAGGAATTAGAGTGACCATCACTGTCAAACGGTCTCGACTCATTTGCGCTACGCACACCGTAAGATGAATTGTCCGAGCTGCTCAGATTATAATACACCGGTGTTGGTTGAAGAGTAACCGGTAAGATATTTGTTATCTTAGAAGCAACCCCTAGTGTCAGCTGCAATGCACCATTGATATCGTTGGTATCGTCACTGATCTCATTATAAGTCAAAGTCCTGGCTATTGGATGCATTCTGTCTACATCCATATCACGGGTCCCTTCACGTTCATCAGCTGTTGAGGATGACAACATTTCCTTCCACCGGGCCAATATTTCCTTCTTCTCGCGGTTTTCGTGCGATGTATTGTTCAAGTATTCCATTGAAGAACTATATTCTCCATGAAATAGCTTCGGAGGTGTTTCATACAGCCGACCCTTGCCCCTTTCAATGACTTTATCCGTTTCATTCACACACATCAACATTTCTTCCACCGCCTTCAACATCCCGGTGAGGCGTCCATGGTTATCTAATGATTTAGATTCTATGTCGAGTGTGGGGAGTGTTGCAACGAGTAGTATCTCGTTACCGATAACAATACGTTAGCGTTACAAGTTTTGTCAGCGCTAACATTATTGTTATCGATCATTGAATCTCCGACCTCTTCTACTCCTCTCGTTATTTCCGTACGGCCATGCCTCCACAACGGACCTTCTTTTCGTTGGCTACTTGGGCTTGCAACGTTGCTTTCAATGTGTTGTTTTCCCTTTTCATCCCTTGTGTGTTTGCGTCCTTTATCTCCACCTTCTAGTTGTGTTTTACTTCCTTCTGCCACAGGACTCACACCTCCACGCTTTCCTATACTCTCTTCTTCCACATCTCTTATAACAACACCACCTTGATTTCCCATTCGTACTTGAGAGATTTGTCAAATATCTCCGTACGCTGGACCACCTCTTATCCGCTATCGACATAGCGGCTAATATCTTGTTAGATTTCGGAACCTTGACGCATAGAGTTATATCCCGTAAATCCGCGTGTACGGCCATAAATAAACTCATCCCTTCGTCGTCCACGATGTATGTTGGGCTTCTTGTTCTCCAATCGGGACCGATGACCCAAGTCGGCCATTTGTATGACAGCTCCACGCAGTCACTGCTTGTAGCTTGTAAGTAGCCTTTATTGATCTACTAGCTTCCCACAGTGTGGTTGTCTCCTTCATCAAGACGTGTGCAAAGTCAGAATCGGAAGTCACCACGTGATCAAAACAACCATCACTGTCTTGTACCCAACGCCCCTTTGATACTATTATCATTGTAGGCATTGCGGGATCTGTGGAAAATTATCATCTAACAGGTTGGTTATCGATGCTATATGAACAATAACACGTAATGTCCAGTTTAACCGACTTATTGAAAGATACAATAAATAAGTTTGATCCATACCTGTTAACAAACTTCAGTAATTAAATGATGCCAATGATTTGTGTATTAAAGTTGTTCTTTGTTCTTTGTGTTTAATGGTGTTTTTAATGTCGATACCGTTAATGGTAACCAAGATGATATCCTATTATATACTAACAACACATATATTCGATAAGTAACATATTAATATTAGGTAATAATTATCCTAGAGGTAGCTTTTGTCAGCCGATAAGCTTTTGGTTAGAGGGAGAAGATCTTCTAAGCGTCCCGCCCATATCCCCGTATTTAATGCTCCAGGTTGGCAAAAATCCTCCGTATATTTTCTCTGCCACTTGCTCTGCAAGTACAGTGATCATGTCGGAAGCCGCCGTTTCTTGAGCTCGAGCAGGAAGGGTAGATTCGTCCTTCCACGTCTTGAGGTTTGTGGCAGAGCTAAAAGAAATGAGAATTAGGCCCATTACCTAATTTACACTTCTTTGGAGTCCACAAATTTAATTGATCCTTTATCATATTAGTATATTATGTGTGTTGTGTAATAAAAGTAAGTATTTCTTGCAAAAACTAAGGTATTATCATTGGATGCATATGTTTTATTAGTTTTTCTACTTTTTGCTGTATTTAAGCTTAATAAGATTTGTACAAAGATTTGATTTGATTTGTATGGATTCTAAAATTAATATATTTCTAATTCAAAAAAATTTAATTACAAAATTATACTAGAGGCCCCTTAAAAAGATTTTATACATTTACAACTTTTTTGGTACTGATAAAAATAAGAGATACATTTTTATTAAATTTTAATGGAAAATGGAACAAAAACCATAGTGTAAATTGGATTAACAAAATTCAACATAAAATTTGATTCAAATTTATTACAATCATGAAAGAACTTATTTAATCTAGAATGGTGACAAGTTTCTACTAACGACCACTTAGTAAACAATCGATTTTTAGAATTTTTTTGTCCACCAATCTTACTTAAAATTAAATATCGAACTTTTGTCACCTTTCATTTTACCACCAAACACCTATCTAATTTCAGATTAAATATTTACTTTAATTAAATATAAAAGGATAATTATCGCTTCTTAAAAAAGCTTAACAACAAAGAAACAAATCACACATAGACAGTTGTTCTTAGAATAATCCAAGAAAATTGAGGGATTAGGAACCCTCAATTATTACAACATCTTTCTTCCAAATAAAATATATTAAACCTTTGGAATATATTTTATTCTAAAAAAAAAATTATTTTATTTATTTTAATTCACTTGGGAATGTTATGATGATATAGTTTTGTCTAAAAACAGTTTCAAAATGTCAACTAAAATTCTGGTAATTTCCACACACTTGTCTCTACATGCCCCCCCCCCCCCCCTATATAAACATACACACCTTCATAAAAAATATTTATCAAAATTTCACATTAATGCTCTTTACACCACAACACTCATATAATAAAACTCTTGAGCTTTGTTCTTTAACAATCTAAATAGTAAAGCTTATATTACTATTTGTTTTCTTAATTCTATATGGCTGAGGAGTTTCAAGCGACGGCAGCTATTTGTGGCGGCGCGTGGTGGAACTCGCCAAGGAGTGTTATTTCTCCTTCGGATCATCACTTCTTGTCACCATGTTTCACTTCTAATGAATTTGCCCCTCAAGAGAGTAATAATACTAATAATATCAAAACTAGGATGGCTTGTGTTGACAACAATAACAACATGGTTTTCCGGCAACGAGAGGCCGCGGATTCCGACAGCGGAGGAAGCACCGTGACAATTGACTCCACTTTGCAAATGATGGGATTAGGGTTCTCATCAAACTCTTCTTCGGATTGGAACCAAACCATTTTGTAAAGCTTCTTACAAAAAAAACCCTAATCTTGATTTTCTTTTAATTTTTTTGATATAGTTGAATCGGGGTGGACACGAATCAGATATCCTCATGAAATCTCTAGTCTTGATTTTCTTTAATTAATTATTTTAGTTTTTTGATATAATTGAATAGGGGTGGACACGAATCAGATATCTTACATTTTTCATTACTATTTTCGCTAATACTCATATTTATTTTATTTTTGTAGACAAGAAGACTTAAACTCAAGTTACATAAGGAACACACAAGGTCAAGAACATGGACAAGGATTCATATCAACAAATATTTCACCTAATTATCTTCTTAACCCATCTTGTTCTTCATCATCTCCATCAACTACTTCTTCTTCATCTAGCTTGTTACCAACTTTTTACGAACCCGGACCGAGTCCATACAACTTTGTATCTACAACTAGCTCCACAATCAATGATCCTCATAACCTTTCTTGGGCTAATAAGACAAACCCTCATGATCATCATCATCAAGTTAATTATGGGCTAATTAACAACTTCTCTAACCACACAAACTCTCAAGTTCCCTTTTGGACTTCTTCATCAAACACTAACTTAAACAACATGACTCAAAGTAGTTTTGTAACCACTCCACAAATAATCTCTACTCATCATGAGGACAAACCCAAGGTAATTAATTAATTAATTAGTCACATATATATGTTTCAATTTGTTGATTTTTAAGTTTTAAGACTAATTTGTTAAAAAAAAAAAAATTGTGTGTGTTGAAGAATCAAAAGACAAGGGGTCAAAATGAGTCTTTGAAGAGAGCAAAGGATAATGAAACTACTTCTAAGAAACCAAGAGTTACAACTCCTTCACCATTGCCAACTTTCAAGGTATACATAATTATTGTAAATCATGATTTGTTTATATTAATTAATCTTTTTATTGTAAAATGAATTGTTAAATATGTAACAGGTGAGAAAAGAGAATCTAAGGGACCAGATTACTTCATTACAACAGCTAGTTTCACCTTTCGGAAAGGTGAATTATTATTTTATGTGTTTTAATTATTCTATTTATTTTCCACAAAACAAAAGTATTGTTTTCTTATTCTTGGTTATGATTATTTATGTGTTTTATTCTATTTATTTTCCTCATAATATGAATGTATTATTTTCTTCTCATTTGTTAGGATTATTTATGAATTTTGAATTATTCTCTAATTATTTGCCTTATAATATACACACAAAAAGAATATTGTTTTCTTCTTTTTGGTTATGCTTTTGTATTGATCTTGTTTGTTTTATTTTCAGACAGATACTGCTTCTGTTCTCCAAGAAGCTATAGAGTACATCAAGTTCCTTCACGACCAAGTCACTGTACGTTAATTTATAGTAATATCTATCATAATTCTTTTTATTCAAGAAACCCTAGAAATTCTCAATTATTAAGCCTATTAATATTTTTAAAATACAGGTTTTAAGCACTCCATATATGAAACAAAGTGCATCGATCCAACAACAACAACAACAACAGGTTTATTATTCGATTTAATGCTTAAGTTTTGTATAATAATTACTAAATATACAATTTTCTTTTGAATCTTGAAAATTGTTAATTAAATGTTAATTAATTATATATGTATTAGTTATCTAGCAAAACAAAGGATCAAGAAGTAATAGAGAATCAAGAACTAAGAGCACATGGTCTATGTCTAGTTCCAATATCAAGCACGTTTCCTGTGGCTAATGAAACAACCGCTGATTTTTGGACACCAACGTTTGGAGGCAACAATTTCAGGTAGATTAAGAAAAGAAAAAAAAGATTTAATTTTTATATAAAAATTAAATTTATATAAAGATTTATATAAAATAAAAAAATAAAAATGTTATATCACATGCATGGTTGTTTACTTTTTTTATTGGACAATTCTCATAAATTAAAAATACTATTAAAAAATCAAATCTTACCGTTTTCAAACTAAACCCTAATCGTTAAATAAAAACCGAAATGAAGTTGTAAAAAAAATCTAAAAATAATTTTATTGTGAAATTTTAAATTTTGGATTTGGTGAATTTTTGACCAAATATTTTGGTAATGGTATTTTGGGCCTAAAATATTTTTAGCGGGGTTTTAAGGAATTTCTCATTGAATTCAAGATACTAATAAAAAAAACTACTAAAATAATAATAATAAAAAGAGGAAAAATAAAATTCGCAAGTCATGATCAAAGAGTGAATCATTGCTTGGATAAAAAAGTAGAGATAGAAGAAGAAGAAGAAGGTGACTCTTCAAAAGTGGGGAGAGGCAACAATGGTGTTGGAGGGGACCAGGTTACAAAAGCAAAAATGATTTAGGGCTTAGAAAAATTGTTTTATAATATTATATTTTATAAAAAAGGAAACATACATATTTTTAATTAGTTATTATGCTATGTAATGTATGTAATAATTATGCTAATAATTTTTTTTTTTAATATTATATAGGTGATTAAAGAGTGTAATTGTCAAGACGGATGGGAACATATGCTAAATTCAGCTTGAAGACTCTAATTAATTAAAGCATTACAATAATTTTAATTGTATTTTTCTTCTTTCTTTTGTGTTTTTGAATTAATATTTCGTAGAGGGTTTTATTGCTGAATTTAGCAGATATGGGTTGTTTTTATCTTTAAGAACCTTTTGTTCCTGTCATTGTTCTTGAATATATAAAAATATATATACATGTTTTTGTCTTTGGTGCCCATCTTTTGTTAATTAATCACTTACTAAAGATAGTTGATATCAAGTTTTTCATTGTTTCTGATTTCTATGTGTGTGTAAATGATATTAATTAGTTTCATAAAACAATTTAATTATATGGTGGTGAAATAACAAGTATATATCACTACTAAAAAAAATCCATATAGTACTAGCGTATATCGGTGGTATAGCGTTAAATCCAGTAGTTATACGTTCGTGGCTAAAAAAAATTAGTAGCAAATCGTGACTAAATAGCACGGATTTTCTTATAAGCACCGATACTGCACGTGACTATATGACTTTTTTTTAGTAGTGTATATATATATGTTTATAGATATTATAAAGATAATATTTATAAATTAACTATGTTCATATATTGTTATCAACAATATACATGCAATGATAGTAAAACATTTTTTTATGTGAATGATAGTAAAACATTGTTAGTTTTAACGTAAGTTGCTTAGCATTTATTTATGTGTAGTTTTAATAATGGATTATAAGATATAAATTGTGACGACCAATTCACATATCATGACTATATCCATAGTTTACAATCTTTTAAATTGATTATAAATAAAATATATGTATCTAATTTACTAATAATTTTTTAACAATACTTTCATTAAACATATATAGTTAATTAAATACTATTAAACCGTTGATAAAACTGACATATAACCGAATTCTTAGAATTTCTGAATTTAAATTATGTTGTATACATACATATATATCTATAATTGTGTGTTCATGAATTAAAATTTCAAATTTATTCTTTTGCTTAGAACTATATATTATGATAATTTTGTAATGGAAGCCAGTAGACAATCGCCCCACTGCTTCCTACTTTATGATATTAATATACATATATATGGTTTAGTATATATACCATTATATAAATATTTACCAATTTGATATTCAAAATTTTCATGTTTTAAGAAAAAAGTTTATTTAAATATTTTAATTATAAAGACATAAATGTGTCTAATCTATCAAATGTCATTAAAAATATATGCAAGAATTGAATTCTCACAAAGATCTCAATCTCTATATAAAATATACTCAAGAGGTCCCATGCATGCATGATTAGCCAAGTTATCTGAATAAAATAAAACTATGCACATGTAATTTACCAAAATTATATTAATTTATTATATTGGTTATTAGATGAGAAAAAATAGCACAAACTCGAAATATATTTCAAATCAAATTTACAAGTCTACCTATGGATCAATATTAGAATCTATCTTATAATATATATATATATATATATTTTTTTTTTTTTGGGTAAATGCTTATAATATATTTTGACAAGCTATGTCATGCTCCAAAAGAAAGAAAAGAGGATCATATTCATACATATTATTACATAATATAAAAAAGTGTCCTATAAAAATGTATATAAAAGGCAAAAGAAAACATTATGGGCATATATTTTTAATTAGTTATTTAGATGTACAATAAAGGACGAACAAGTTTCATCTTTTTATTAATTATGCTTTTTTGTGAAAACAAATTCGTAGAGTCTTCAGCTATAAGCTTTGTTTTGATTGAAACTTAAAAGCCGTATTCCTTTTTTGTAAAATATAATACTCCCTCCGTTCCAAAAATGATGTTGTTTTAGGGGAATAATTTTGTTCCACAAAAGATGTTGTTTTGTATTTTCCATGCAAAATTTATTAGTATTTAATGTTTTTTAACCAATTATATTTTAGAAACATTTGTTCTATTGGTTGAAATTGAATATATGTATTTCTTTTTTAATGTTATTATATTGAAAATACAAACAAATAATTACTCCTTAATATGCGTGAAAACAACATGTTTTTTGGAACGGAGGGAGTAATAAACAATTTTTGATTCCATTTTGTTAAGCTTTTGAGAAATATCACATTAATATATACACACGTCTTAATTATTATCCTCCAAAGTGTTTTACATATTCGACATGTGTAGTATATATTGGTTTGTATCAGTATCGTTATCCCGAGTTTAATATTAGATAATGTTAATAATGTTCCTATGTGAATTGTATATTTAATTAGAGACCTATATTTTGAGATTTATTTGTGCATTTTTAATAAATCAACTTGTCTTATATTATGAATAGAGGAGACGGAGAGAGAAAATGAGTGTGAAAATTACACGTGTCATCATCTGAGTATTTATGGTCTCACATTATTAAAAAATTCATTAAAATTTCATAAAAGCCCAAAACAAAAACTCAAATTTATCACAAAAATGTCTTAAATTGACATAATAAATGAATAATTTATTTACAAAATGTTGAAAAACTCATAAATATAGAAAATATACTATTAAAAAAATTCATAAGAAATACAATTTTATAATTTCTAATAAATCTTCTTAGTATTTATATGTTATATTCTATGACATTGAGTTCAAAATAATGATAAAACATATTGTTCAATTTATTTTTCGATGATAATCTTTTTCGATGATAAATACTAAAATAGTAATAATAATAAATTTTTGTAAATAAAATATTATAAAAACCAAAATACAATATATTTTGTATATATACTTCAAATTTAAACTCTGCGTTTAACGGAGATCACATGAGATCCAAATTCTTTTTATCTCATTTTATATTACACGTTTTTTTGGTTTAAACCGCAAAAATTATGAGACAAAATTCATAACTTTTTCATTTATAAATCTCTTTTTATTTAATTAGCGTTTACATACCCATTGGCATTAGGCCCAATAAATTCGACAATAAAAAAACATGTCCTAAATGTTTTTGAAACAAGACCCAAAAATGGTTGTTTTGCGACTTACCAAAAATATGGAGTCGCGTTATGTTTTCTCAAAAAGTAAGATTTTTTTACCACCACAAAGAGTATAAATTTGTAACTATATATACATATATTATAAAAATACAAATAAATATTTTTAATTTTTGGCAAAAAATTATTTAAACAAATTTGAAATTGTTTTTGACCCGTTTTCAACCAATTAATTCATTTTAACTCGTTTTCAACCGATTAATACTCCAAATCGGTATAATGTAAATTGAAATTGAAATTGTTTTGGATTAAAGTCAATTATGATGATAGAGCAAATAATTGATTTTACTAAACTCATTTAACTTTTCAAAACACAAATGACTTATAAATATATAGTGTTCGAACTAACATGTATCAAAGCCCATTACCAAAGCCCAAAGAAAGTGTCAAGAACCTATGCATTTAGGGTTTGTGAAAGCAAATAGCTTTAGTATAAGTAGCAATGTTATATCAGCTTTGTATCTAACTTTGGAGAGTTGCAAAACTCTCCCTTTCATCTTATAATATAACATTTCAAAACACTTTGATTCTTGGTGACAAACACAAGTAATCTATTTTTTAGTTTCTTTATAATAAAGCTCTATGAGCTATTTCTATTTCATGTTTTAGTATTTTCAATAAGCTCTTTTAGAGCACAAATCCACTAGTATGGATTATCTTTCATGGTATCAGAGCACACAAGATCTATTGGGACTATTGGGTTTTGAAGTCACCACCTTCTAACTCAAAAGCTCTGGCAGTTATCTCTTCCGCTGCAAGAAACAACAAAGGACGAAGCTGCAAAACTTTCATATCACATACTTGACTTTTCAAGCCATGTGTGTTTGTCCCAACAAGTAATTGCACCCAGAGAGACCACATACCTATCTTCATGGTGGCTGGTTTTGATAAAGAGAAGGTTATAACTGGAAGTTCATGGCTTTGTTGTCTGCATACAACATGTTCGATGAAATGCCAAAGAGAGGAACAACTTGGTAATATCTGCCTCGTGATATTAATCAAACATCTAAAGAGTAATGTTGGACTTACATGGATCATAAAGAAGCGTAAAAGATCAGTTTCTGGTTCATGGCTTGTTGTTGATCAAGGACTATGGAACAATAATCATCAATGGAAAAAGATAAAAGTAAAGCAAGCTTCCTCGTCACCAAATCAATGGTATGTGTCTTTGTTTGGTTTGAGACATAACAGAGAATAGAAGTTGGCTGGTATAGTTTTAGGCATAGAAATTAGAAGGTAGACTCGAACAGATTTGGGTTTGATAAGGATAGTTTATGGCTGCAAGGTTTATGATTTTTTGGGTGCACACCACGTGTTCGACAGAATGTTTATAAGGAAAGAGAATGCTTATGGTTTTGAGATTAAGAACTTAAGATTGAAGAATATCTTTTGGTGTAGAAGATGGCTTATTTTCATTATGGGACAACTTAGGGGAGTTAAGCGAGGTAAAGAAATTCGGACTCTTCGTGAGATGAATAGGCTATAAAGATAGACCTGAAAAGATCTCACACTAATGATTGATCTCAAGGTGAAGTGATGTTATTAACTACTTCGAAAGGTCTTGCTTCGAGTTTGTTTCACTTTCTCGAGCCATTGCACTTATGTTTCCAAACTTAGCTTCGTCGTGTTCACCTTACGCTAAGTTTGCGGGGGAGTATCAAAGCCCATTACCAAAGCCCAAAGAAAGTGTCAAGAATCTATGCATTTAGGGTTTGTGAAAGCAAATAGCTTTAGTATAAGTAGCAATGTTATATGAGCTTTGTATCTAACTTTGGAGAGTTGCAAAACTCTCCCCTTTCATCTTATAATATAACATTTCAAATCACTTTGATTCTTGGTGACAAACACAAGTAATCTCTATTTTAGTTTCTTTATAATAAAGCTCTATGAGCTATTTCTATTTCATGTTTTAGTATTTACAATAAGCTCTTTTAGAGCACAAATCCACTAGTATGGATTATCTTTCAACATGTAGTTTTCCCTATCAACGTGATAATTTAAAAAAAAAATGTTTTGCCAATGTTATAGGTTTTTAAGTTCATATTTTATGAGTTTTTTAAAATTTTCATTGTCTACTCAATAATTTATATAGGATATACTGTTTAGGGTAAAATTTCAGTCAAATTATTTGTACTTACAGTACTACTAAACATTTTTTAAATCCCATAAATACAATACACAACTTTAACATTTTTTTTTTGAATTTCAGTTATTTATTAACTATGCATATTATATTACAAGGGGTTAAGATATAGTTTTCAGACTTTTAAATTTAATTTTGATGGTTTTAAACTAGTTAAATTTGTAATATTTCAAAAAAATATCACTTTGACAAAAAGAAAAGTACTAGTATTTTTCAAATTAGGTAACTTCTCGCGCCAAACTCGATAAATAAATTTTAAAATAATAGAATTTTACGTAAATTTGAATAATTATGTTTAAAATTTAATATAAAAATATTTATAATTTGATTATAACAAACTTCAAATTTTTAGTTCAATTCCATTCAGTTTTTGTAAAAATATATTTATAAAAATATTCAAAAAAATGGATCCAGATAACCTTAAAATGTCAACGGGTATTCGTTGACCGAATATCAGAGTAATATATATGAATTCGGGTCATTTTTATGAATATGGCCAGATGCAAATCCGAATATGCTAAAAAATATGATATCTGGATCCAGTTCACCCTAATATGCAATATATATATTTATAGGGTTGTGGTGACGTTTAACATTCATTTTTATTTAATACTAGAATTTTTTATTTCATCCATTTCCTAATAAATATGGTTTTAAAGAGTTTTTTATTCCATATATATATTGTTTTTAATTTTTAACCAAAAAGTTTAATGCTTTTGACTTTTAACCAATATAGTTTAAAATTATATTTTCTATATTTTTTGTACTCAATATTAAAATTTATATTCAAAAATATTTACTATTTCATTTGTTCCTCAATAAATGATGTTTCAAATTTTTTAGTGATATGTAATTATTGGCCTGTAAGCCTTTTTCGTTATGTTTATTTTAATAAATGTTTTTTTTATGTAACATGTCTTAGAGCATGTATATCAAAGGATACTAAATAAAAGGTGCTTAAGAATATTTAATTAGTATTTGTCTGTATTTATACAAAACAAAATACATAAGCATTCTTTAAGATTTTATTAAAATTTGTCTTCTATTAAAGGAGACTAAAAAATGGTGCTTAAATTTTTTTAAAAACTCAACATTATACTAAACAATGAAGATATGCTTCTAAAGCAACAAACTCGAAAGGAATAACCTTTGATCCATCTTGACTCTCAAGGCTTTGCTTCGCGTCCTTCTTGGCTTCACTCCCTTGATCTCCAAACAATTGTGGAGTTCCAGTTTCTCCTTGGACGTGGTCTATTCTCGTACGAAGCTCTCTATCAGAATTCCCTTCCTCCTATACACAACGAATACAAAGCAAGTAGAGAGTGATCAATACTTAAACATCATCTTCAAAAACAACATCACCATTGCATAAACCAAAGTATCAACAATGTCTCAAGAGCAAACATATCATACAAATTCCATTATTAGCTACAACCCTCACTCTTTATTACATTAGAAATTTCACAGTGAGAAGAAAAACCCTAAATTCTAAAATTAACCTGAGGTTTGGAGGCGTGACGGTGGCTAATAATCCACTTCTGCAACTCATCGATGACGGTGGCTCTCTCGCGGCCCAAAACAGTAGACGGATACGAAAGAAACGGATCCAGAATCCGAAGATCTCGCGCCGGAAGAAAAGGAAATTACTTGGAGAAGTTGTTGATTATGGAGCTATGGAGACCCAAGCAAAGAACCTTGTTCAAATTGAAGATTTGGGAAAAAGGAAAAAAAGAGAGAAAGAGAGGGCGTGAAGTCCTGAAGGAGAGATTCTTCGCCGGAATATTCTCTTTGCGTGATCTCACGGCTGTTTTCTTCTTCTCCCCAAGAAGAAACTTGTTCTTCTCTCTATTCTCGTCGGAGTTTTGGTTTCGATTTTGGATATGCGAGGTCAAAAAACGAAGAAGATGATGAACGCTATGGTGGAGAGAGCAACAAGCAAGGGTGCTTAAAAAGCTTAGGTAAGCAACGGTGTTTGGTATAAAATTATTTTTTGATTTATTTTATTACTCAAATACACACAAAAAATACATAAGACCATGTATATCAAAGTTGCTTAACATAATTTTATACCAAACACCGTTGCTTACCTAAGTATTGATCACTCTCTACTTGCTTTGTATTCGTTGTGTATAGGAGGAAGGGAATTATGATAGAGAGCTTCGTACGAGAATAGACCACGTCCAAGGAGAAACTGAAACTCCACAATTGTTTGGAGATCAAGGGAGTGAAGCCAAGAAGGACGCGAAGCAAAGCCTTGAGTATTAGGGATAAATGTCCCACATCGGAAACACAAAGGGTTAAACACTAATATATAAAGGATATGGACCTCTCCACTTATCGCCAATTGGTTTTAAGTTGGAAGCCCATAATCCTAACATGGTATCAGAGCCCGATCCGATCACAGGCCTGACCCGACTGGTCCGCCTCTCTTGCCCAAACTATCCGAGATTAATGGTTAACGAGACCCATTATCTCGAGAGGGCGTATTAGGGACAAATGTCCCACATCGGAAACTCATAGGGACAAACACTAATATATAAAGGGTATGGGCCAATCCACTTATCGCCAATTGGTTTTAAGTTGGAAGCCCATAATCCTAACATGGTATCAGAGCAGAGGGTACTACTCCAACAATCGTGGTTCATGGAACTCTCAGCCGTTTTGGCCACCACCACCGTACTGGGCGCAGCCTTATCAACCGTGGATGCAGTCTCCGCGCTCGACTCCTGGCCCTCAACAGCAAGCTAATCTCGTTGAATTTCCGATGCAGGCCTATACCTCCGATGTCGTTGCTGATCCCTCTGCTACCGACTGGTTCATGGATTCAGGAGCCTCCGCTCATCTAGCCAACACCGCAGGTAAGCTCCACTCTACTCTTAATCGTAATACCAATCAAAGTGTCATTGTGGGTAACGGTTCCTCTATCCCAGTCTCAGCCATAGGTACCTCTTCCATTAGAACAAACACCAAACCTCTTACTCTAAACAATGTTCTTGTCACTCCTCATATTGTTAAGAACTTGATTTCTGTTCGTAAATTCACACGCGATAATTGGTGTTCTGTGGATTTTGACCCATTTGGTTTTACTGTGAAGGACCTTCAAACTCGGAAAACTCTACTCCGATGTGACAGCTCCGGCGAGCTTTACTCTCTTCCTCGCCTCCATCAATAAAACGCCGGTTCTTCGCTTCGCTCTTTTAGCTTCAACGCCTGACCTTTGGCACAAAAGATTAGGCCACACAAATAATGCTTCTCTTACGTCTATTTTTAATTCAAATCCAAAGTTATGTAATAAAGGGAAACTTTCTCCTTCTTGTGAACCATGTTTTCTGGGAAAATCTTTAAAACTTCCATTTATTTCGTCTGAATCAATTGTTTCCAAACCTTTCGAAATCATTCATTCGGATTTATGGACGTCTCCCATCTCGAGCATAAGCAATCTTCGATATTATGTTCGTTTCTTGATCAATTCACACATTATCTTTGGGTTTATCCACTACGACGTAAGAGTGAAGTCTTTTCCAAGTTCCTTCACTTCTCAGCTCTTGTCGAAAACCAATTCAACACTACGATCAAAACATTTCAGTGTGATAATGGGGGGGAGTATAACAATTCCGAGTTTCATAATCATTTTGCTTCCAAAGGAATACATTTCCGCTTCTCTTGTCCTCATACATCCCAGCAAAATGGAAGATCAGAAAGGATGATTCGAACCATCAACAATATTGTTCGAACTCTTCTCTTTCAAGCTCGCCTTTCACCAACGTTTTGGGTCGAAGCTCTTCACGCTGCTGCTCACATACTTAACATAACCCCTTCCAAAGCCATTTCCAATCAAATCCCTTTCACTCTTTTATTTCAAAAACGACCAACCTATCACTACAAGAAAACAGGGTAATTTCCTACCACATTTCCGACCGTAAAAATGTGGTCGGAAATTTCCGACCACTTTCCGACCGATTTCCGACTACATGGATATTGGTCGGAAATCGGTCGGAAATTTCCGACCAAATTCCGACACAAATATTTGGTCGGAATTTGATAGGAAATCGGTCGGATTTCCGTCGGAATTTATTTCGGTCGGAAATCCGTCGAAAATTTCCTACCGATTTCCGACCGATTTCCTACCACAATTGATCCGTTGCACAACGGTAACGAAACGTTCAAATATCGGTCGGAAATTGGTCGAAAAACTAATTGGTCGGAAATTGGTAGGAAATTGGTAGAAAATTCCTACCAATTTCCGACCAATTTCCGACGGAAAACTTTTCCGACCGATTTCCGACCGATATTTGAACGTTTCGTTACCGTTGTGCAACGGATCAATTGTGGTCCGATTTGGTTTACTACGGGGTATTACATGAGATATTAGAAGTGCATTATAGCGGGATGCTCGATCTAAGATGTGTTACGTTATATTGTGATTGGTATAGCCCCGTTGCGGGACATGGTGTACGTACAGACGAGTTTGGTGTTACTACAATACATTCTCGGAGGAGGTTACAAAAATATTATCCGTTCATTCTTGGATCGCAGGCCAACCAAGTATCATACATGACTTATCCGCGACCACACAGCGGACGGGATCCTTGGATAGTTGTTACGAGAAATAAACCCGAGGGGAAGAGTTCATGGTAGTTCTTCGGAGGTCGATCCTCCTTTGCAAGCGACAACGAGTTGGGCATTTGGGAGAAGTGGATGTTTCATTACAAGTGGATTTGGTTGTAGATTTAACAGAAGATGCTGATTTTGTTGTACATGAAGAGTCCGAAGAAGAGGTTGGAGAATTTGAGGAGGGATCCGATTCGCCACCGAAGACTCAACCGAATCCGAATGAAATGTTTCAAAAAAAGTTCAAATTTTTTGAAAATATTTTTAAAACACTTTTCAAAGAGTTTTCAAATTAAGAGTTTTGAAATAGTTTTTAAAGATTTTACAATAAGTTTTCAACAAGTTTTTTAAAGAGTTTTAAATTCTTTAACACTTTTTCAAAGAGTTTTCAAAGATTATATTTATCAAATAGTTTTCAACGAATTTTCAAATATTATACAATTTTTCAAAGAGTTTTCAAAGAGTTTTAAAAAAAGTTTTCAAAGAGTTTTAAATTCTTTTACACTTTTTGAAAGAGTTTTCAAAGACTTTTCAATTAAATAGTTTTCAACGAGTTTTCAAAAATTTTACACTTTTTCAAAGAGTTTTAAGTGAAAAGAGTTTTTGAAAAGAGTTTTCAACGAGTTTTCAAAAATTTTACACGTTTTCAAATTTTTAAATTTTTTTTTTATTTTTTTACATTGCGGTCGGAATTCGGTCGGAAATCGGTCGAAACTCGATTACCTCGTACCAACTCGATTACCTCGTACAAAATTAATTTTTTTTTTTTAAATTTTTAAAAAAACGGTCGGAAATCGGTCGGAATTCCGTCGATAGCCGCCAAAACTAAATTACCTCGTACTAAATCGAAACCCCAAATTCGGTCGGAATTCGGTAGGAAATTTCCGACCGAATTCCTACCGTTTTTTGATATGTGGTCGGAATTCGGTAGGAAATTTCCGACCGAATTCCGACCGTTATAGGGTTTCATTTCAAAATGATGTTTTTTTTTGTCGAATCAATGAAATACCTTTATACAATACGTTTTAGTAAAAAAATAAACTCTAGAAATGTCTAAAATGATCATAAAATGCAAAATAGTTTTAATTTTTATAAATATATGTTTCATTACAACTTAGTTAAGTAACTTTCATATGTTTTTTCAAAATTTTGGTATTTTCATAAAAATATTTGAAAACGTGAAACATATTATACTTATATATTGTTATGTTCAAGAAATCTTATATAAACACTCCATTAAACCTATTCGAAATTCGTTTTTATTCGACCGTACTTCTTGAAATTTACCCGAAACTGCTAAGTGTTCGCATGGTAGGAAATTAAATTTTAAAATAATTAAATTATTGTGGTCGGAAATTGGTAGGAATTTCCTACCAATTTCCGACCACAATTAAATAATTAAAATAATTAATTATTGTGGTCGGAAATCGGTAGGAATTTCCGACCGAATTCCGACCACAATTAAATTTTAATATAATTAAGTATTGTGGTCGGAAATCGGTCGGAAATTCCTACCGATTTCCGACCACAATAATTTTGAGCGCTCTTTTTTTCGCCAAGTTTTTTTCGGTTTGGCGGTCAAAATTCATTGTGGTCGGAAATCGGTAGGAAATTCCGACCGATTTCCGACCACAATAATTAATTATATTAAAATTTAATTGTGGTCGGAATTCGGTCGGAAATTCCTACCGATTTCCGACCACAATGAATTTTGACCGCTCTTTTTCCGCCAAATTTTTCACTTTGGCGGTCAATTTTTCACTTTCCTACCGATTTCCGACCGAAATTTCGGTCGGAAATTTTCGTATATATACCCCCCTTCCCCTTTCATTTTTTCACAACTCAAACAACATCTCTCTACATCTCTCTAAAAAAAACACTTCCGAAATTTCTACAAAATCTCTCCAAATCTCTCCAAAAAATGTAATTTTTTTCTTCTTATAAATCATTTTTTTTAAATATTATTTATATTTGTTTTTTTAATTAATACTAATTTGTTTTTTTTATATGTTTTTAATTAGGTCTAATGATGGTATTGGATCCTCACAATCCGTGAGAATGTCCGTTGAAGATTTGGTCCAGCGAGGAGGACGGGAGAGACCGATTCGGCTCGATCCCAACTTTGAAGCCATTCCCGATGAACCGAGTCACTTGGTAAATATTTACAAACATTTAAATTTACAAAAAAATAATACCTAAAAATATTAATTATTAGTTATAAAATAATTTAAGGTTTAGACATGAGGGAAAAATCCCAAAAGCTATTCTTAAATGCATCCACGGAATGTTACCCGCTCCGTATCCAAAATACCGAGATTTCCCAGCCGAACTTCGGGAAATGTGGTTCCGTTCTTTTGCGGTTAGTAAATAAATTTTTTTATTTACTCAAAAAATTATTAAATAAATAAAAAAAACTTATGAAATTTATTTATAAACTTTAAATTTCCAGCAAGAGTTTAATTGGGAACCACAACTCACTAGTCAAATTCAAGAAGAATTTGACAAGGCTTGTGCGACTTCCTACTCGAATCATATGTTCGAGTGGAAGGAAAAATGGCGTTTGGGTGGGGAAAAACCTTCGTTCCTAAACCCTTCGTTTGGGACGGGTTTAAAAACTATTGGACGACGGAAGCGGCCGGAAAAAAAGCCAAGCGAAACGCCACAAACCGCGAGAGGTGGGGACGGGTCCATCGAGAAGGCGCCTCCAACTCACAATGCCGGCGCAAACACTTTCGAACAAATCTCGGATGTCATGGTATATTTTAAACCAACTAAATATATACAAATTATAATAATTATGATTAATCATACTAACATTTAAATTTTAATTCCGTAATAGAGAGTCCGAGAGGGTGGTCACGAACCTCATTGGTTGAAGGTTATGGAGACCACCCATACCAACAAAAAGACGGGTGAAATTATACCAAAGGTTCGTAACGTCGTCGAACGGGTGCAAACGAAAGTCACCCGGTTAACTCAATCTTCCGACGAATCAACCGGTTCCAACACCCTAACCAATTCGGAAATAAACCGGTTGGTTCTCGAGGTAATATTTTATATTTAAATAGTTTTTTTAAAAAAATATAATTATATTAATAATTTAAATTTCCGATCGTAGGAGACTCCTATGTATCGAGGTAAACCTTACGGTTTAGGGACCCTTCCCGAATCCCAAGAGACGTCTTTGCCTTACGTACCAAACACCGATCCATCGCTTCTTCTCGAGATCTCCGAGCTCGAAAGATGCGCTTCGAAATGCGAATAAAGAAAAAGATGAAGCAATTGAGAAGATCCGGCAAGAAACAAGCGCTCAAATCCAGAAGATGAATGAGTATTTGATGAACCGTTTCCCTGATTATCCTCCAGGATCTGGTTCGGGGTCGGGAACAGGAATTTAGTTTTTATTTTCATTATTTGTTTTTTTTCTCTTTTTTGTAATTTTTTTTAATTTTCGTTTTTTTTAATTTTAGTTTTTTGTAATTTTTTTTTAATATTCGTATTTTTAATAAATTTTTTTTTATTATAAAATTTACTTCCGTCGGAAATCCGTCGGAAATATTTATTTATTTTTTTAAAAAAATATTCATTTCCGTCGGAAATCCGTCGGAAATGTAATATTTATTTCCGTCGGATTTCCGTCGGAAATTTAATATATTTTTTTAAAAACAATTATTTGTTTCCGTCGGAATACCGTCGGAAATGTAATTTAATTTTTTTTTAAATTTATTTATTTCCGTCGGATATCCGTCGGAAATCCGTAGGAAATTTAATTTAATTTTTTTAAAATAAATTAATTTCCGGTGGAAATCCTACGGATATGTGGTCGGAAATGTGGTCGGAAAATGTGGTCGGAATTTGGTCGGAAAATGTGGTCGGAATTTGGTCGGAAATTTCCGACCACATTTCCGTAGGATAGTGGTCGGAAATTTCCGACCACATTTTGGTAGGAGAGTGGTCGGAAATTTCCGACCACAATTATGGTCGGAAATTTCCGACCACTTTCCGACCAAAACCGGTTTCCGACCATCCGAAACCGACGACGCAATTTTGGTCGGAAATCCGTCGGAAATAGACATTTCCGACCGATTTCCGACCAAAACTACGGTCGGAAATCGCCTGCATTCTTGTAGTGTATGAGCATCTACGTGTCTTTGGATGTCTTTGTTTCCCAAACCTTAATCATAACAATCTGCCTAAGCTTTCACCCAGATCAACTCCTTGCTTGTTCCTAGGATACCCTTCTCAACATAAAGGATATCGCTGTATGGATTTAAAAACAAATCGAATAATCATCTCTCGTCACGTCTTATTTGACGAAGAGAAGTTTCCAACGACAACGCTCTCTGCGCCGAAAAATTCATACTCTTTTCTTGACGCGCAAGATGACCCTTCTCCTATATTTCGGACTATTCTTCAGGCTCCTTTTTCACCTCCACAACGACCACCGCCATCTTCTCGCTCCTCCACGGCCTATGCGGTCTGACCCGATGTTTCGAGCTCCTTCCTCGATTCAAACACGCTCCAAATCTGGTATAACCAAACAAAAACAGTTTATCTCACTTCTAGCCAAAACGAAATCACCAATACCTCGCAGCCCATATTCAAGCTTTTTCGGACCCAAACCGGAACCCAAGCAATGACCGATGAATATGGTGCTATGATTAAGACCAAGACTTGGAGCTTGGTTCCTCGTCCTCCTCATGTTAACATCGTGCGTTCCATGTGGTTATTTAAGCATAAGTACGATGCAGATGGAGTCTTGTCTCGTCATAAGGCTCGTTTAGTTGCCAATGGTAAATCGCAACAAGAGGGCGTTGACTTCACAGAAACATTCAGCCCTGTTGTCAAACCTGCAACAATCCGTGTTGTTCTTAATGTTGCAGTTGGTTTGGATTGGCCTATACATCAATTGGATGTGAAAAACGCGTTTTTACAGGGAGATCTTGAGGAGGAGGTCTATATGCATCAACCACCAGGGTTTATTGATCCCAAATACCCAAATCACGTATGCAAACTACACAAGGCGATTTATGGGCTTAAACAGGCCCCTCGTGCTTGGAATGCTAAATTCTCGTCTTTTCTAAAACTAATGGGTTTTGTTCAAAGCAAAGCGATTCCTCTTTGTTCATTTTCGGGAATGGCCGTGAGGTTTCTTATTTGCTCCTCTACGTCGATGACATTCTCCTCACCGCGACAACGTCGACTCTTCTCCAACGCGTCATCACCAAACTCAAAACGACTTTTCCGATGACGGACATGGGGAAACTGAGTCATTTTCTCGGGATAAAAGCAGAGTTTAATTCAAAGGGTTTGTTCTTATCTCAAACCACATATGCGCAGGATATAGTTGCTCGTGCAGGGATGTCGGACTGCAAACCACTTACCACGCCTGTTGACCTCAAATCGAAGCTATCAATCGACGACGGCGATCCCATTCCTGATCCGACGTCGTATCGTCAGCTTGCGGAGCCCTCCAATATCTCACTTTAACTCGGCCAGACATAAGTTACGCTGTACATCAAGTTTGCCTCTATATGCACCAACCACGACATCCACATCTCCAAGCGCTGAAAAGAATCATTCGCTACATCAAAGGGACATTCAACTATGGGATACAATTGATACGAGGTGAGATTGATACTCTAACAGCATACTCAGATGCTGACTGGGCAGGCTGCCCTGATACTCGTCGCTCTACATCAGGCTACTGCGTGTTTCTCGGTCCGAATCTAGTGTCTTGGTCATCTAAACGTCAACCTACACCCTCGAGATCGAGTAGAGAAGCCGAGTATAAAGGAGTAGCCAACACTGTTGCCGAGCTAACATGGTATCAGAGCCCGATCCGATCTTAGGCCTGACCCGACTGGTCCGCCTCTCTTGCCCAAACTACCCGAGATTAATGGTTAACGAGACCCATTATCTCGAGGGGGCGTATTAGGGATAAATGTCCCACATCGGAAACACAAAGGGTTAAACACTAATATATAAAGGATATGGACCTCTCCACTTATCGCCAATTGGTTTTAAGTTGGAAGCCCATAATCCTAACATTGAGAGTCAAGATGGATCAAAGGTTATTCCTTTCGAGTTTGTTGCTTTAGAAGCATATCTTCATTGTTTAGTATAATGTTGAGTTTTTAAAAAAATTTAAGCACCATTTTTTAGTCTCCTTTAATGGAAGACAAATTTTAATAAAATCTTAAAGAATGCTTATGTATTTTGTTTTGTATAAATACAGACAAATACTAATTAAATATTCTTAAGCACCTTTCATTTAGTATCCTTTGATATACATGCTCTAAGCACCTAAAAAAATATGTTAAGCAACTTTGATATACATGGTCTTACGAATTTATTTTCTAGAAATGTATTTTTGGAGTTTGGACCGACATATTAAAATTTTAGCGTGAAGCCCACGAGAAATATATCTCTTCTTTGTGGGCCCATCTCTCTCTCTTTCTCTCTACGCACCAAATCACTGACCTTTCTCTCTCTCTCTTCAACCTCCAAAAACCCAGAAACCTTCCTCTGCAAAAAAAAAACGGCGAATCAAAAATCCAATGAAACAATGCTCCCAAGTCTCCAAATCAAGCCACACAATCAACGTTTAAGACCTTTCTCTCTCTCTTCTCTCACCATGACCTTCATCTCAAGGTTCGTCTCCGTTAAAAATCGAACCTTTCTTTACAAAATTCGCATAAAGTCTCAAACTTTGAATCAGATCCTTGTTTAATCGAATCATTCTTTGATGGGTTTTTGATTTCTCGCAGGTTTTTACTCACAAAAGTAGTCAAAAGCTACACACAACAATCTCTATACTCCAACAAAACAGCTGTTAGTACTGTTCCTCTTAGGTTGTCTCAATTCAGAGCTTATTCTCCGATTTTAAGCAATGGGTATCGTCAAAATCATACATTTACTCTTTTTCACAGTGTTAAGACAAGGTTACTAGGTAACAACAATCTTGTCTCTAAAAGCTATGTAGTAGTAGCTACTAAGCAAAAACAAGCTCAAGTTTCTTTGAAAAAGCTTGTTTATAGTTACTTTATTCGCCGTAGACAACAATGGAACTTTCCTTTGATTAGTGGTAAAATAGCTCAAGCTTTAGCCTTGTCTTTAGCCCGTTCTTCGCGTTTGTTAGTACCCGGTTTATTGGCTTTTACTTATAGTAGAAAAGTGGCGTTTTCGCAAAAAACGGCTGTTCAAAGTCCGGTCATCATTGATCGATACCCTTCAAAGTTTTCTCTATATAGAACCGCGGTGAATGTTCCTATTGTGGTATCTACGCTACTGTTATCGGCTATGGAAGGTGTAGTTTTGATCGGGAGGGGTATTTACTTAGCGGTTTTGCTTTCTCCGAATCTTGTAATGGCGTTTTTGGAGTATTCATGCGGTCCACGGTTTAGGAAGCTACGTCTAGAGGTTCTACACCGTACTTTAGAGAGAGCCGGTCCTGCTTTTATCAAATTCGGACAATGGATAGCTACAAGGCCGGACCGGTTTTCGAAAGACTTGTGTTTGCAGCTTTCGAAGCTTCATAGCAACGCACCCGAACATAGCTTTGCTTTTACCAAAAAAACAATTGAAACTGCGTTTGGGCGTAAACTCTCCGACATTTTCGAGGAGTTCGACGAGTCACCGGTGGCTTCGGGTAGTATAGCTCAAGTACATCGAGCTACATTAAAATTTCAGTATCCAGGACAAAAGTTAAAATCTTCGGAAGTAGCTGTCAAAGTTCGACATCCTTGTGTCGAAGAGACAATGACCCGTGATTTCGTTATAATCAATTTAGCCGCAAAGGTAACGACTTTTGTGCCGGGTTTGAATTGGCTCAGACTAGATGAATGTGTGCAACAGTTTAGCGTCTATATGTTGTCTCAAGTCGATCTTTCGAGGGAAGCTTCGCATTTGAGCCGGTTTATTTATAATTTCCGCGGATGTAGAGATGTGTCTTTTCCTAAACCCGTGTTTCCGCTTGTGCATCCTTCGGTTTTGGTTGAGTCGTACGAGCATGGAGAGAGTATGGCTAGGTATGTAGATGGCTCGGAAGGACATGAATGGCTAAAGTCTAAAGTTGCTCATATAGGGACACATGCTCTCTTGAAGATGCTTCTGGTGCTGTCTCTTTTCTTCTCTTGAGAATCTTTTTCTTAGTTATAACTTCAGAGAATTTACTTAATATACCACTGAAAAGGTTGTTTTGGTTAAATACCTTCACAAACCTATTTGGCCTGAAATACCCACAAGACTTTTTCTGGCCAAAATTACCACAATTTGAAAAACAAGTTTTAACACATTAGAATTTTAATTTTCATTTATTTAGTGTTTAGGGTTTAGTTTTGAGAGGGATAAAGTGTTGTTTTAAAAGTTTAAGGTTTAGCTTTGAAAGTTAAGGTTTAGTTTTGAAGATTTTAAGCTAATTTAAAGTTTGTGGTAGTTTAGAGAAAAAACTTTTGTGGTATTTAGGCCAAAAACGGGGTATTTTAGATCTAAACACTTAAACAGATGGTATATTTGACCAAAACACTTAAAGAGATGGTATGTTTGGGAATTGCTAATAACTAAAAACTTTTGTCTGATTTTTGTTTTTGAAGGTCGATAACTTCATTCACGCAGATATGCATCCCGGGAACATACTTGTCCGTAAAAACGACACACGAAAAGGTCTTTTTAAATCGAAGAAGAAGCCTCACATCGTGTTCCTAGACGTGGGAATGACTGCAGAGCTCTCGAAAATAGACCGTGATAACTTACTCGGTTTCTTCAAGGCTGTTGCACGTAGAGACGGCAAAGCAGCCGCTGAAAGAACACTTAAGTTATCCAAGCAACAGAACTGTCCTAATCCACAAGCTTTCGTCGAGGTGAGACTTATCTCTCCTCTGTGTTTTTTCTACTACATTTTTGAAAGTTACTACATTTGTTGTTAATGTTGTTATATATATATATATATTGTGATAGGAAGTAGAAGAAGCGTTTAGATTTTGGGGAACAAAGGAAGGAGATTCGGTTCATCCCGCAGATTGTATGCACGAATTGTTCGAGAAAATGAGGCGGCATCGTGTTAATATCGATGGCAATGTGTCCACCGTTATGTTCACAACTCTAGTTCTCGAGGTGAGTTTTTTCAAATACCGAGAATTTTCTCAAAATACCACTAAAAAAGTTGTAGACAAATTTACATTACAAGTTTTTTAGGCCAAAAATATAACAAAAAGAGTCTTTTTGACCAAAAATACGACAAGTTCGCTTTAGTATTTGCTATATAGTGTTTAGGGTTTATGTTTGAACGGGTATATGTTTGCGGTATATTTTTCAGAAATAACTTATCGTGTTATTTTTGTCCTAAAACCTTAATGAGGATGGTATAACAATTTTCTGATGGTATTATTGGCCTTAAAATTTAAGAAAATGGTACTTTTGGCAATTAGCTTTAAATATATTGTCATTCCACATAGAAAACTTAGCATGTTTGTATAAGATTTGAATGCAGAAGTAGTCATCTTTGGATTAACAACACTTTGGTTTTGGTTTTGGTCTTTGTTTTCCGCGGTGTTTAGGGATGGCAGCGGAAACTTGATCCCGGATACGATATAATGAACACTCTACAATCAATGCTTCTTAAAACCGATTGGGCGAAATCGCTTTCTTACACTATCGATGGACTTATGGCGCCGTAGATTCGGAAAAAGGTTCATTCTTTGTTATTCTTTTGCCAAATTTGAAAGATTTGATTTTGTTATACTTATTAGGAGTTGAAAGAACAGAAACACTTCTTTCATAGAGAAGAAAACATAAAGGAAAGTGCATTTTTGTTTGTCTTTTTTTGCTTGAAATTTAAGTTTATCATTCTAACTTAAGGATTTGCTGACATAAAAAAGAAACCATACAGAAAACTTATGTTTTATACAACAATATTTCTATTTATTTGATTCCCCAATGTAATAATAAATTATTATTTTGTTGTTATTTTTGTAAATTGACAATTATAAGAACAAAAAGTATTGTAATGGAGATGATCCTTCAAGTATTAACAAATCCATTTTTAAAGCCTCAACAAAATTTTAGTGAAAAATATTTTAGTAAAATTAACCATTGCCTACAAAAATATTATGTGCAATATATAGAATCAATCAATACTTAAAAATAGTTTCTTTTAGACTTAACATAAACAAAATATTAATTCTATTAGTTGAAGATTTTAAAAGTGAGCTAATTTTATTTTAAAACTTATTAATTTGTTAATGCTTAATATAAAAGGACAATTACAAAACTACACATTTTGAATTGCATTTAACAAAAGTACACATTTTGAATAACATTTCACAAAACTACACCATGTCAAAGTCATTTTTGAAAAATACACTAAAACACTCAAAATTAAATCCAAATAAACCATACTCACACAATCCTACCCCTTTAATAGTAGATCCTAAACACTAATTAGTGAATCTAAATAAAAAAAAATAATTTTTTAATTTTTTAAAAGATAAATCAACCATTTAAATTTTTTGAAAGAATGTAAATATGTAAAAATATTGAATTAGGTGTAGTTTTGTTAAGGAAGAGTTGAAAATGTGTAGTTTTGTGAATTCCTCTAATATAATTCGGATGCAAAATTTGATAGAATACAACAAAAATAATACTATAACAAATGCACATAAACAATTATAGAATAAGTAAACAATTATAAAAAAAAAATTCTACGAATTTGATGAGATAATTGTTGTTGGCTATCATCTACGTAATCTCTTAAAGTTGTCAAACAATATTTGTTACCATATCAATTTTATTTAGAGTAATTCACAAATCTACACTCTTTCAACCCCTTCTTCACAAAACTACTCCTAATTTAATATTTTCACAAATTTACACCCTTTCAAAATTTTAAAAGCTTGATTTAACCTTTAAAAAATTACCAAAATTAAAAAAAAATTATTTGGGTTCGCTAATTAGTGTTTAGGGTATAGTATTAAGGGGGTAGAATTGTTTGGGTAAGGTTTATTTTGATTTAATTTTGAGTGTTTAGGTGTAGTTTTGTGAAATATTTTGGAAATGGTGTAGTTTTGTGAAATGTAATTCAAATGGTGTAGTTTTGTGATTCTCCCTTTTATTTAACCCTTTTTTTACCAAAACCATAGTGGCAACTTGAAAAAATAAATAAATAAATACACAAACTCGACATGGTTTTAAATCTGAAAATTGACAACACACTCCAACGAACCATGAATAAAACAATATACATTAACTTTAATATAACAAATGAAAAAATAAAACTAAATTATTTGTTACATGAATATTTATCAGAAGCAGCAAGAATTGCTAGAAATCGTTTCCTTACAGATTCCTTATCCACTATACGACTTCTCCTTTTACTACAACACTTAATGTTTGATATTGCAAGAGACATTGAAGTTAGATCAAATACATTTTTTGTCTTCTTCTTCTTCTTCGTAGAGACAATATTATTAGTTTTGAACATAATTACATCTTTGTCAAGAGACTCTTTAAGCAAACTTACATCAAAAGAAGAAGAAGAAACACAATCTTCATTGTTTGTTTGCTTTTGTGAAGTTTTCTTTGACTTTGGCTTCATATCCTTTCGTTTCCTTAGAAAAAAAAATTAATGAGAGAGTAAATAAATAAATAAATAAATAATAGGTTAAACTTTAAAGAGGCGTGTTGTGTTTTTTTTTGTTTTTACTCCGCCGTTTGATTTAGGGTTAATGGATTTTCCGGCGATTAATTACTAGGGTTTTACCCGTCTTAAGCGAATAAACATTATTATTTTGTGAATTTAATAAAAACGTAATTGTAATATTTTATAAAAAAGAAAAAAAAAATTTGTTTGAAAGATATAAAAGGGGAATATTCTGTATACGACCCAAGAAAATATTTTGCGTGGAAAAGAAGAAGATTTTTTACCAACAGCAGGTTGTCTCCAGTGCGTTAAACTCAATTGTTGTTGACGTTGTGCTCCTGAGTTTCTAACCGTGTTGAGAGCGATGATTTACACTATTTATTGATATTATAAACGGGCCTAGGGGATTATGGGTTTTGGCCTAGAACCTCCTAATTTAACAAAAAAAAAATATATTTACCAAATTTATTTATTTAAGAGTTTCAGCTAGTATTACTATTTATACATCGAGTTGTCTGTTAATAAAGATCATAAAATACATATAATACCACATAATATTGGATTATTTAAGGGAAAAATTGGAGAAATATAATGAAAAAAAGTTTTGAGGACAAAAACAACATGATAAGGTTTTTTTCCTTGAAAACCATTGAAAAGTTTTTTTGGACTAAAATACTACTCCCATAATACTTGTCGTTCTAGAAGAAAAGTTTTGTTTCATATTACTTGTATTTATTGTTAACTTTTACACTTTTCCTACCTTTTAACCCTATTAATTACTTATTTCAAACAAAACAATACATAACTTAAGGGTAAAATAGAAAATGTAATTGTTTTCTTAATTTGTGTGAAACTCCTAGAATGACAACTAATTTGAAACGGAGGGAGTATATAAGATTTTAAATTAGTTTAAAACATTCGAATTAAACTTTTAATTCTCAAAACTAAATCCTACTTTTTACTTTTTAGTACTATTTTATAACCACTATATATCAAAACTAAATTTTACATTTTAAATGTTAAAATAGAATTTTTTTTTTATGGGTTTTTAGTGCGAAAAACTTTGTAATGGTACTAAAGAAATAAAAATATTTGTAATGTTTTTTTTTGTCCAGAAAAAGCTCTTTTAATGGTTATTTAACGAATTACTCTTATTTAGATTCATCCCCACAATTCTCATTATATTACTAAAGCGTACACACAAAGACAAAACGTCAAAACATAACAGATAATGTTCGCAACAAGAAACATATGGCTTTGAACTCATAGACCAGTTAAGGTTTGATCATGTCTTAACTGGTCTCACAAGCCCTAAACCAGAGCCACTACCCAAATGCTTGTACTCCTTAGCCTCAAGATGATCGTCGTGCTCAGCGAAACCGGTTCCACCTTTCTTCAAACCAACCAAGTTCCTGTCCTTACAAGGCTTGTCACAGACAAGACATACTTTGTCCACTGGCATAAACTTCTCACCACACTTTTTGCAGAACACATGACCACACGAGCTAAGCGCCACAAGCGACATTGTGTTGGTCAAAGTGACTTTGCAGCTCGGGCAAATGTAGGTTTTATCATAAGAGCTTGAAGACGAAGTCGTCTTCTTCTCGTCTTCTTCTCCGCTGTTGTCTTCGGTGAAACGGATAGCAAAGAGGTTCTTAAGCTTGAGCTTCTCTTTGCCTTCAGGACATACTGTGTGAGTTTCTGGTGCTTCTACTCTGACCGAAGCTCCTGGCGTAGCTGATGGAAGCCAGAATGCTTTCATAGTCTTGAGAGCTTCTTCTTCGAAAGAAGTCGTCTTCACGCTGTTTGCACCATGAAAACCATTCTTGTCCTGGCTCTGGCTCTTGTCACCACTGTACCGAGGCATTGCACCGTGGTTTGTCTGATCAAACTCGTCGAGCTCTCTCGCCTTTTGTAGCATTAGCTTCTCTTCTTCTTCGTCTACATCTTGCTTCTTCTGGGAAGTATGCGCAGCAAGCCTCCTGAAAATAAACCCACATGTTAATGTAAGTACTACACTCTACATATCAAGATTTACGCACATAAAGCAAATATAAATCAGCCATGATAATCTTCAAGACACACGATAACACGGATCTAACAAGTTACAAGTGAGAAGAGTTAGCTCAACAATATCTATGGTAATTATGAGACCTCACTTGCCATTATGTGCACATACTCATTTAAACCGAAACATAATGAACAAAAACAATCTAGAGATTAGTTAAATAACGCTCCACGGGATCCTTGTAGGCTGTAGTAACCTCTCCTATGGTTCTAGCAAGTTACGAAAAAACACGTGCAAAAACATCAGTCTCTCCTTCTCAACTACTCTGGTTTTAGTTGTAAAAAGAGGTATACTTAATGTCCCTTTAAGGTCACATAGCTTAAAAGCCTAACACGTACTCTTTAAACAGTAAACAAGCATTAACATGAGGATACACAAAGAATCATCCAATATACAATAAATCAAGCTCAATCACACACATCGCGAGGGATAAAAACAGAGCTTAGATCCAGAAATTTGGAGAAAAGACACAAACCATTAGATCCCATTTGCCATTATGTGCACATACTCATATAAACCGACGAAAATCAACACAAGCCATCTCTAGATTATTCAAATTAACACTCCACAAGCTCCTTGTAGCTCTCCTGCTAGTCTATAAAGTTAAAATAAAACTCATCCAAAAACACCATCTTCTTCTTCTCCTTAACAACTACTACTTCTAACCAAACCACGAACTTCTTGTGGTATATATACTTAATGTCCCTTAGAAGCCAAACACTTACTCATCAAACACTAACTAAGCATATTAACAAGCATCTCAAAATAACCCAATTTACACTAAATCAAGCTCAATAACACAGAATCATTAGACCATAAACATAGCTTAGATTCAAAAACTTAACAAAACCCAGAAACCAAGAATCGATTTTGACACGAATAAGCATTCTCAATCACAAAAAAGCAAAGCTTTAGATACACAAACATTAGAAGAGAACCCAATAAGCTAAAAAAAACAGAGCTTACTTACCTTTGAATATCTTTCTTCTGCGATAAAAAGCATTCAAGGATACATTCTCTGCAAAAGACATGACCCTTGTGACAACACATAGGATCTATGAATGGTTTCAAGCAAAGAGAACAAGCATCGAAAGGCTTTATCGAGTCTTTGCCTAATCTCTCTCTTTGGGTTCCATAGCCTAACTTCTTCTTCTCGTCGTATGTGAAGTATGCGAGATCGTTGTTGTTCTTTGAATGTCTCTGCGGCATAGCTTTTTTTTCGATGAAGAAGAAGATGATTTTGTTTAATTAAAAGGAAGAAGAAGAAACCCTAAAGAGAGAGATTTGGGGATTTTTTTTTTATTAATTTATTTATTAAAAAAGAGTAATCTAGTGTTTCGCTGTCTATTTAAGTAAAAAGTACAACAACATCTTTTGCCGTCGGATATAAATCCAACGGTTACCTTTTATGTAAATAATTTTATTAATTTTTTTTTTTGTTAAAGGAATTTTATTGGTAACTGGATTTTAGGTGGATTTGTCATTTAAAAATATATTTTTTTTTTTTGTACGCCAAACTAATTTATTAAAGAAACTCTCAAAATGCAAAATAGTGTTTTATGATTTTAGTTTTACTAAGGGGAAATAACAAAACTACAACTTTAAAATTACAGTTTACAAAACTACATTTAAACACTAAATCCAAATTAATAAAGAGAAATTCCTCAAAATAACATGAAAAAATGTTTTTTGGACAAAAATAACATTACAAGTTTTTTTTTCCTCAGATACCATTAAAATAATTTTTTTGAACGAAAATACCATAAACACAAAATCTAAGTTTAACACTTTAAAACTTAATTTTTTCATTTGGGTTCGCTATATACTGTTTAGGGTATAGTATTGAAGGGGGTATGGGTTAGTTTTGAGGTTTTCATGTTAATTTGAAAGTTTTAACTTAATTTTAAGTTTATGGTATTTTTGTCAAAAAAAACTTTTTTATGGTATTTAAGGAAAAAAAAACTTCTGATGGTATTTTTGTCCAAAATTTTTTTTTTCATGGTATTTTCGGAAATTGCCCATTAATAAAACTCTAAACATAAAATTATACTCCTTTTTAACACTAAAAATTGTGAACCCAATAATAAATTTTAAAGTAAATTTAAAAAAAATAATTTAACTATTTAAAATTTGGAAAATTGAATTAGACATAATTTCGTAAATTAATATTTGAAATGGTGTATTTTTGTAAATTTTCCATTATTGAATTTATGAATAAATTTATACGGGCTATGTTACGAAGTTAACCTAATTTAGATGACAAAACCCTAAATTCATAAATTATATATAGATTATTATGCATATTTTCATCATCCAAAAAAAAAGAAGTTTATCTCCTTTTATCGCCTATCTACTAATTAGTCTTAAGAAGAAGGTATACATAACATAAGCTTCTTTTGATTGTATATATCTGTGTTTTTCTTATCTTAATCAATATTCAGAATATTCTTGGTTGGTTGTGTTTTGTTCCCTAATGATCGATCTGTCTTACTTTGAATCTCTTGCGAGAATATATTTATGTCTTTTTTTTTGGTAAAAAAGGGTTAGACTCTTAAAGGTAACGGACCCAGGTCGGTGTCGTTACAATATCTTTCTTTGTTTGTTCTTCTTGATGATAAGTTTTGTAACCCTTTTGTTGGTTCTTCTTGATGATATATATACCGATTAGTATAATTAATTGTATTATGATGTTTTAATTGATTGATTTTTTTTTTGTTAGTGGAGACTTGAGACAATGTCTCACAGAAAGTATGAGCATAGTGTTTTGGGTTTCTTCCAAAGGAAAAGAGCTAACAAACAACGTCAAAAAGGTAATTACATGTACATCATAGTTTATGTTTTGTCTCGAAGCATCTTTTTGTATATATGTAGTTTTTGATTCTTAACACTCAAAAGTTTATGATTTTCAGAGAAGGCATTCCCTAAGGATGATCCCACTAAGCCTTGTAGTCTCACTTCCTACTTCCGACTAAGTGTGTTCTCTCTCTCTCTCTCTCTTCTTTCTATTCTATGTGTGCATCCATTTTATTTGTTTGATCTCTATTAACCTTTTAATGAGAAAGTTACAAAACTACACCTTTTAATACATTATTTTGCAAAATTACACATATATCAAATTTAAATGATTAAATTAATCTTTGGGGATGTATTGAGATTTTCAATCAGTTTTTTGGTGATTTGGGTGAACAATAAAATTGTTGTTATTAATTTATTTTGTGCAAATCCAACTAAAAACATGAGATTTAATTATTTTTTTTGTATTTTTTAAAAAGAAATCACAATGCTTAAATAATTTCAAATAACACATCACTAATCCAATATTGATGGATTTTAGAAGATTTTTAAAATTCAAATTTGAATAACACATGATTTGTAATATGACCACAAATTGAATACATCATCCTAAAAGTTTGTATTAATGTTTAAAGTTTAGTTTTGAAGGGTAGAATTTATGGTTTATTTGGATTAAATATTTAGTATCAGGGCCGACCCTGGGCTAAAACCCGTAAAACAAGGGCTTTAGGCATCAACTTTAGTTTTTAGTTGCAAATTTTTATATATATATAGGGCATCAAAATTTTTTGATTTCCACAACATTAGTAATTTTTGCTTTAGCTAGCATCTTTTTACGGCTTTTTACGGGCCGACATTAATGTTTAGTATTAAGATGTATTGTATTAATATTCCGAACATATAAGACATTTTGTTTATAAATATAATTTTCTTAGAGATCCACAAGAAGGAAACAGGTGAAGTTGTTTCCACCATTAGTACACCTCAAATGTTGTTTGTTGGTGTGGTTGGTTATGTAAAGACACCTCGCGGTCTTCGCAAACTATGCACTGTGTGGGATCAGAATTTGAGTGAGGAAGTTAAGTGCTTGCGCGAGTCAAAAGAGAAAGCTTACGTTAATTATTACTCGGAAACACAACAAGCAACCCAACAAGACATTCAAAGACTACTAGAGAAAATGAAAAAGTATAGCACAGTCATTAGAGTTCTTGTTCACACTCAGGTATATATTTTTGGATCCAATAGCTAATTATTTAATTAATAAGAAAACGAAAAAATTTGTAATTGTGTTACCTATTTTTAGTGGACTTATGAATGTGTCAATTCACTAAAATACCATTTTTTAGAGTTTTCAAGTCAAAAGCACCATCAAAGTTTTTTGAGGCTAGAAATACCGCGAGTTTTTTTTTTCCTCCAAAAATACCATAATTTAAGTTACCTTAAAATCATTAAATCTAGGCTCTTAAATCCTTGATTTTTTTTTTTCATAATCTTTAAATAATAAAATCTTAAAACTAATAGTATGTAATACCTAGCTTCAAATATATACACTAAATACTAAGCCAAATTAAACTAAAAAAATATAAGTTTTAAAGACTTCAAATTTGCTTTTGACCTTATGGTACTTTTGAGTAATAATTATTTTTTTTGGTTTTGGTTGTGGTGGGTATTTTTTAGCCCAAAAACTTATCTAATTGATAATTTATTTTTACTCTTATTTGTTTTTGTTAATTAATTTGGGTGTAAAGCAGAACAAGGCACATTTCAATGAGCTTCAAGTCAATGGTGGAGTTATATCAAATAAAGTTAACTATGCCTACAGTTACTTGGGGGTCCAAGTCCCTGCAGACGAATACAACGGGTAATAAAACCAACAATCTTGAAATGTTTAAAATCATGTATAAGTTAATATTCGATAAACTAATACTTTTCTGTTTTTTTGAAATTTGATTTTTGATATTATTTGTCTTGTTTTTTATATAAATTAATATTGTTTGTAGAATCACGACGCCGCCGACTTCTAGGGTTCCTATGGAGTTGAAGACGGTAAGGATCTTGGACTCTTTTCGTGGATGTACTTGTTGTTGTCGTCGTCGTGGTCGTAATTTCAAGACTTCTCAAGAGAAGCCATGGAGGTTTTTTGTTACAATCAAAGCTTAGAATCATATCCCATGGGAACATTGTTTTTTTTTCAAATTTTTAAGACTCATCATATATATTAGGATCTCCAACACAAATAATCTATATGTAAGAAATGATAATTTTGCTTTTAAAACATTACATTCTCACTACTACTAATTAAGCATATCCTCTAGTTAAGGTTGAAAAAACTATGTCTATAGTTTGCATACTATATTTATTTTTTGATAACTTGTTTGCATATTACAATGTGGAACACAACAAAGCAAATGTGAACTCATATACATACTTCATTTTGTAAGTGGTTTATTTAAATCTATTTAATTAGTGTACTTTAGTATTATTTATTATTGTATATATATGGTTTAATACTTGAATTATAGTGGTACTATTTATATTTATTATAGAAAGTAATTAATGTTACCCCTCCCCAAAATTATTTTGTTATAGTAATTAAAGCTGAATGTATATAATAAAAATATAGAATCATATCTTTAAAGTGTTTAGCTATGCAAATACATATCTTAATGTATTAAATATATGAACTTTTGGATTGTATTAGTTGTTATGTATTATTTCAAAATGACAAATGGCAAAATAACTCACTTCTTAAAAGCAAAAAAAAAAATCATATAACAAACCATATTTCAATATATGAACTTTTGGATTGTATTAGTTGTTATGTATTATTTCAATCTTTCCCCCAAAAAAAGACAATACACTTATACACTTAATCAAGGACACAAAATAGATGTGATTTTATCTATAATTAAATAGTTAAATATATACTTTACTCCACAATATCAAAAGAACAAAAAGACCAAATGGATTTCTCAAATATTCATAATATCATTTCCATATTAATCACATTTCTAATCATCTTTGCAACAACATCTTTTGCATCTCATGAAATTTTGCTTTTCTCACCAAAACATGTTATTATCATCAACAAACTTGTAACTCGAGCGACATTAACTTTGCATTGTAGGAACAAAAATGAAGATAAAGGAATAATATCACTAAGTCCATGAGATAGTTTCGATTTTAGATTCCGTGTTAACTTACGCAAAACAATGGTATATACTTGTAGTTTTGCTTGGCCTTGAAATACCGCGACATTCGATATTTTTAGAGCGGATAGAGACGATAATCCGAAAAGTAAAGTTGGAGTTTGTAAAGAATGTATTTGGGATATTTATGAGCCAGCGCCATGTAGAGATAGACGTGGTGGTGGTCAACCTAATTCAAAGATAAAAAAAATATATTTATTGCTTATTTTTATTTGTTTCTTTATGTTACAATACAAATTTTAGTAAATAAAGAAATGTTATTTTCTCTTCGAGTATTCTATACTACTGATGTTTCACACAATGCACTGAAATTGAAAACAAAGTTTTTACGAGTGTTACATCAATTTCAAGTTTAATAAATTATAATATAAGATATTTTAATGTGGTTAAGATATAATAAAAAATGTGGTTAAACTAAAATATACAAATAACCAAAAAAAAAATTTTTTATAACATCACAAATAACCAAATTAATGTTTGTTCACATTTAACTAAATTAATTAGTACCATCTATTATAGACGTCATTGTCAACACCGAAACTTGTAGATGTAACAACATATGGTACCATGTTCATAATCATTTCAATATTTTTGTTAGGTATGTTATAATGAAAAGAAATTAATCGTTGTTGAGTGTTCACAATGCTTTGAAATGTTTAATGCTATAATATAATCTCACATGACATGTGATGAATAGCTAGGGTTGCTAAAAAATATCTAATATATACATCATGATACGTTTAAAATGATATACAAAACTACTAGATTTTAATGAAACCAAACATGAGAACCCTACCTTACATGTTTAAACATATTATTAAAGAACATTAAATAGAGTAATGATGGTTTATATTAGTAACACCATGCATGTAACCGTGTGAAGGTGATGACTTTTTCATAGCTTAATTTAGAAGTAATTAAAAACAGCTATAGTATAATTACTCTAAATAATTAATTACCCAAATGATGCAACTTTGTTAGTTAATACTACTTAATACATTCAACATATCCTTATGCGTATTAAATAGTTTATCCATATAGTCAAATAACAATATGCAATTAAGTTACACATGTATAGTTTATTCATATAGTCAACATTTTTTCTATGTGATTATTAAATGCCTCGAATATTATTTTTTTTGGCATTAAACACCTTTAAGATACAAATTGTTAGGTAGCACGACCGTTATCTTAAAATAAAATTGCTCTATGGAATATTGAAATCAGAAAAGGTAAAATTTATTGACCTCTGTTAAATTTAACAAATCTGAAAATCTGTTAACTGCTACTATAAAATTATACAAAAAAAAATAAAATAAAAACAATTTAAGGAATTGGATCCATTTAAAACATATATAAATCTATCAACAATTTACCTAAAAATAACAGTCATAACTTAAATAAAAATCATATATATCCGAGCCAAACAAAAAACATGGTGTAAGGAAATTTTATATATGAATAATGAATACGCACTTTAACCAAAAATTATATAGAAAATTTTCAAAAATATCTTATGTTTAGTTTCTAGGTTTATATTTAAAATTCTGCAAAAAAATTCTGCAAAAATTACATAAAAGATCACACAACTTAAAATTTTCAAAAGTAAAACGTTAAAGTTAATCTCTACTCTCTCCAAGACTATACTCTAGTCTCTATTTTCAAAACTAAACTTCAAAATACTAAATTCAAATCAGAAAGGAAAAATAAATATTAAATATGTAATATTTTGGTCCAAAAAATTTTAAGACTTATAAAACTACACCATTTGAATTACATTTCACAAAACTACACCATTTCCAAAATACTTCACAAAACTACACCTAAACACTCAAAATTAAATCCAAATAAACCTTACACAAACAATCTTACCCCCTTAATACTATACCCTAAACACTAATTAGCGAACCCAAATGAAAAGATTTTAATTTTGGTAATTTTTAAAAAGGTAAATCAAGCTTTTAAAATTTTGAAAGGGTGTAAACTTGTGAAAATATTGAATTAGGTGTAGTTTTGTGAAGGGAAGGTTGAAAGGGTGTAGTTTTGTGAATTTCTCAAATTTTAAATGCATTTTAAGGTTAAAATACTTGTAATATTTTTGTTGATCTAAAATATTTTACTGATATTTTAAAGAATTTTTCAAAGTATATTTAAAAAAAAAAACAAAAAAACGGTACACGATGGATGTTTTTTTGGTAAAGACATTGTATTAAGGTTTCAAAAGTCAAAAACTTTAAACTATTCAAGACTATACTACGGCCACTATATAAATAAAACACACACATATCATAAAACTACTATTTCATTAACTTATAATTTTGGTGGAAATTATACTTATCTTAATAGATATATAGTATTAAAGGAGTGAAATCATACATATAATGAGGGAGTTTTCTCTCTCACCACAAGAAGCCACATCATCACCCTTAAAATAATATAATTAAAATAAATTATTTAATACAACTATTTTTTTATCAAAAACATTAATACAACCATTTAATACTAATAAAATTCAAATAAAATCCCCAAAAATATAAACAACATCACTAAAATATTTTTGATAAAACCCATTAACATTAATAAAATCCGAAAAAAATATTTTATAAAATATCAATTATAAATAGCTATTAAAACTAATAATAAATAAATCTTGCAAACGATATAAACAAAAAAACAAGAAAACTATAAACATCTTACAATTCATATGATCACAATCAATATTTAAAAAAACAAACTAAAATAAATATAAGTGAATTGTGTATATCTATACTATTAATTGGGAATAACTTTTATAGAGAAACCCTTCAAATCATATTCAACGTCAGGGTCCTTGACCAAAACTCTCTCAAAGTATTATCTACTTTCTTTTTTATTAGCTTTTCTAATAATGATAGATTTTTCCTACACAACTATTTTTTGACAACATTAATACAACCCATTTAATACTAATAAAATTCAAATAAAATGCCAAAAAATATAAACAACATCACTGAAATATTTTTGATAAAACTCATTAACATTAATAAAATCCGAAAAAGAAATATTTAATGTAATTTTTAACATTTATAAACTATCTATATATATAGATACATATATCAATTTTAAATAGGTATTAAAACTAATCATAAATACATCTTACATACGGTATAAAGAAAAAACAAGAAAACTAATAACATCTTACAATTCATATGGTCACAATCAATATTTAAAAAAACAAATTAAAATAAATAGAAGTGAATTGTGTATATTTATACTATTAATTGGGAAGAACTTTTATAGAAAAACTCTTCAAGTCATCTTCAACTTCAAGTTTTTTGACTAAAACTTTGTCAAAGTATTCTCTACTCTCTTTTTTATTAGTTTTTCTAATAATGATAGATTTTTCTTACAAAAGGTATAAATAAAAAAAACAAGAAAACCATAAACATCTTACAATTCATATGGTCACAATCAATATTTAAAACATAAATTCACAAAACTACACCCTTTCAACCCCTCTTTCACAAATCTACACCTAATTTAATTTTTTCACAAAACTACACCCTTTCAAAATTTTAAAAGCTTGATTTACCCTTAAAATAACAAAATTAAAATCTTTTCATTTGGATTCGCTAATTAGTGTTTAGGGTATAGTCAAAGTATTATCTACTCTCTTTTTTATTAGTTTTTCTAATAATGATAGATTTTTCGTACAAAAAGTATAAATAAAAAAACAAGAAAACCAAGTAACATTTTACAATTCATATGGTCACAATCAATATTTAAAAGAGAAATTCACAAAACTACACCCTTTCAACCTCTCCTTCACAAAACTACACCTAATTTAATTTTTCACAAAACTACACCCTTTAAAATTTTTAAAAGCTTGATTTACCCTTTAAAAAATTACCAAAATTAAAATCTTTTCATTTGGGTTCGCTAATTAATGTTTAGGGTATAGTATAAAGGGGGTAGGATTGTGTGGGTAAGGTTTATTTGTATTTAATTTTGAATGTTTAGGTGTAGTTTTGTGAAGTATTTTTGAAATGGTGTAGTTTTGTGAAATGTAATTCAAATGGTGTAGTTTTGTGATTCTCTCTATTTAAAAAAAACAAATTAAAATAAATATAAGTGAATTGTGTATATCTATACTATTAATTGGGAAGAACTTTTATAGAGACCCTTCAAATCATCTTCAACTTAAGGGCCCTTAACCATCTGTCAAAGTATTCTTTACTCTCTTTTTTATTAACTTTTCTAATAATGATGGATTTTTCTAAATTTATACATTTAACTGAAATGAAATTCAAAAAAGTATTTTATAAGTAATTTTTCGACTTATCATGGTTTATAATTCTTATTAGCAATTATGTAAATATACAATTTCTGATACTAAAGTTACAAATATTTAGTTTTAGTTAGTAATAACTAAATTCAAAATAATTATTTAAAGGAAAACTAAGTCCATCACACATTATTACGTCTTACTGAAATTGACGATAATCATTGGCATAACGATCATGTGGTTGTTTACTTGTCTTTGTGGGATGATGTTGCGTCCGTTTTTAGGGGCATCCTCAAGTCGGGTGATAAGACACAATTTGTCATGTTTGTCACCATTGTTAATCCCAAACTTTTTGGAGGTAAAGTCTTGAAATTTGTAAACTTTAATTGGTTCTAGGAGCACCATTGGTTTCTCTAATAAGTTGTTGTTCAGTGTTAACTCAAACATTCTTTATATTTGCAATAAATAAGAAAAGATGAGCAAGTGTGTGTTGCTTATCACTAACATTATCATCATTCTTCATCTAAGTATCAAACTTAAACGAATGTATCTTCCTTTGATATTTTTTGTCCTCCTTGCCATGAAATGTGCTATTATCTTAACAGTGGTTGTTTGACTTTGCTTTGTTTACTTTTATCTTCCTTTCATTAAACCCGATATCTCATGTGACTAAAATTTTGAACCCACCCTAAAGTCAAGTCTGTGTTCTTGCGTCTCTTTTTGTTTTTTTAATGACAACGCTTTTTTCTTTAAGGCATTCAGTTTGTTCTCTGTTTTCTGTTTTCTCTTCGCATATACAAATAAAAATGTATTCACTCTTCGGGGTGCATAAGTTTCTCGATCTATATTTATGAACAAGTTTCACTTTAAGATTTTCTAACAATTATTCAAACTTTAAAAATAAAAAAATTGTCACACTATATGTTCACCGGTTTAAATTTTCATCAACGAGTATTAGGAACTATCACAATTTAAAACTTGCCTCTTACAGATGGAGAGCAAATATAAAATACATCAACTGTTAGCATTTGATATCAGCCCTTTTCTTCGTCACAACACTGCACACTCCTACTTCAGTTCATAACTTTTCTCATTGATTCAGCATTAGTTAAATATCTGTTACCATACTCAAAATACACATACGTCCCCGCGCTTGCGCGGGGCTTAGCCCCTAGTTTTCATAAAAAGGAAAGCTTTTATTTTTGTGTAATGGAATATAAAGTTAAAGAAAAAACGTTACAAGAGACTTCTACATGGGCCGTTGCTGTGGTTTGCTTTGTCTTGCTTCTTATCTCTTTTCTCATTGAGAAACTTCTTCACAAAATTGGAACCGTAAGTCCACTTTTTAATTACTTCTTGCTTTGTTGTCTTTTTCTTGATTCTTGATTACTTTGTTTCTTCTTCTTCTTATCTTAGTGGTTAAAAAAGAAGAACAAGAAAGCTCTTTATGAAGCTTTTGAAAAGGTTAAAGCAGGTAAAAAAAGTTAATATATTAACACAAAAATATACAATTTTTTTAAAAAAAGAAACAAATTTGAAATTTCCCTCCAAAAGAAACATTTTAATTATTGAGATTTTAAAAAATTAATTAAAAATGTGAATTTTGTAGAGCTTATGCTAATGGGATTCATATCACTACTTCTAACATTTGGACAAAAACATATATCAAATATATGTATATCCGAGGATATGGCCGCGTCAATGCACCCTTGCAGTGCATTCGAAGCCGCGATAAAATACCCAGAAAAAGACGCGGAAAAGTGTAAGAGAGAAAAAGAAAACACCGGTAGAAAGCTTATCGAATTAGCCGAATCTTTCGTTCCTAGAAGAAGTTTAGCTACAAAAGGATACGACGAATGCACGAAAAAAGTATTAAAAAACTTCTTTCTATATAAAAATTGTGTTTTTTCGATTTTTCGATGGATGATTGTTACTACTAAAAGTTTGTTTTTTATAGGATAAAGTCGCTTTTGTATCGGCTTATGGGATGCATCAACTTCATATATTCATATTCATTCTCGCGGTTTTTCATGTGATCTATTGCATTGTTACTTATGCTTTGGGCAAGACCAAGGTAACCTCTTTTTTTATTATTACTCATCCACATTAAGGTATACCAGTTCTAAATCTTGCTTATTTTCCGCTAAAAATTGTATCTTTGTATAAAAAGATTATATATTTCTAATTAAAGATTGTAATTTTATTTTATCTTTGCGCTACCTTAGATGAGAAGGTGGAAGATATGGGAAGAAGAAACAAAGACAATCGAATATCAATATTCGCATGGTATAATATATACATACGTTTAACAAACTTTGAAAACAAAAATCGATAAATTTATAAGCTCTAATGAGACATTTTTTCGAACAATGTAGATCCCGAGAGGTTTAGGTTTGCGAGGGATACATCTTTCGGGCGTAGACATTTGAATTTTTGGAGCAAATCGAGTTTTACGCTTTGGATTGTATGTTTCTTTAGACAATTCTTTGGTTCTGTAACCAAAGTTGATTACTTAACACTTAGACATGGTTTCATAATGGTAAAAAAAACTCAAAAATCTTTTTGATTTTAATTGTTAATCTCTCTTTAAAATAAAGTTCTTATGACATTGTACAAATGCTTCGCTAGGCCCATTTGGCTCCCGGGAGTGACCAAAGATTCGATTTCCGAAAATACATTCAAAGATCATTGGAGGAAGATTTTAAAACAATCGTCGAAATAAGGTTTTGGGGACTAATAGTTTTTAACAAACTCTTATTAATTTACCTCTTAGTCTAATGTTTCAGTTTCTTATATCTATAGTCCGGTGATATGGCTTATCGCGGTAGTATTTCTCCTAACCAACGCAAATGGTACTATACTTTTCAAAATGTTGTCGCGTCGATATCTTTTAAAATATTCTTAAAAGTCACAATACTAATGTACTTAATGCTGTTTTTTATGAACTAGGATTATATTCTTCCCTATGGCAACCATTAATTCCATTCGTCGTAAGCAACAAAACCTTCGAAAAATAATACATTTTGAAGAATGAAATGTATATATATAATAAAAGTAATAAACCAACAATTTAATTTGTAGGTGATTCTTATTGTTGGGACAAAACTTCAAGTGATCATAACAAAACTTGGTCTTTTAATCCAAGAGAAAGGCGATGTCGTAGTGAGTGGCATGCCGCTTGTTCAGCCCGGTGATCATCTCTTCTGGTTCGGGCGCCCACGTTTCGTTCTCTTCCTTATTCACTTAGTCCTTTTCATGGTATTATTTTTCGCAAGTTTTTTTTTCTTACAATAACCGCAGAAAATATGAATGAAACGACCAAACCGTTTTTCGCCATTTGATTTGTAGAATGCGTTTCAACTCGCGTTTTTCGCTTGGAGTACGGTAATTACGCTAGCGATTTCGCAATCTCAACTACGATTTATATGAAATATAATGATTTTGATATTATCATATAATATAATGATCTTAATTATCATTGTAGTAACATATTTTGATGTTTTGTAGTATGAGTTTGGTCTAGATAATTGTTTCCATAAAAATAATGTTGATGTGATCATCAGAATCTCTATAGGGTAAGTAACGATTTAAGCTTTAACCTATCATTTAAACATATAATTTAGAACTATCCATTCACATTACTATTTTCGTTCAAATAATTACGCGTTTTTTAAATTACAAATTTTATTCAAATAAGTAAGAATTTTTTTTTCAAACCCATCATATTTTAGCCACAAAATTGAAAATTTATCGAATTATATAGATATATTTCTATCTTTTTTTTATTGTTGAGAGTTAAGAATTGTTTTTATGCACTCAAAATTTCCAAACTTGTTTCTTACCCCAATTTTTATATTGTTTCTTTATCGAAAATTTCGATTAATAATTTTTTCACTACCCGAATTTACCGTTCCCGCCTTTTTTCAAATATTTTTCGATCCTTAAAATGGACTTTCCTAATTTCTTAGAATTTAGAACTTATTCTTCAAAGAAACTAACAAAGTCACAAACTTTTCTTCACTATCTTTCACAATGTGGATCTTGCAGAGTTATTGTACAGATTCTTTGTAGCTACGTTACTCTTCCTCTTTACGCTCTTGTTACTCAAGTAAGCCCTAACACACATATCAAAGATCAATACTTTCTCAATTCTCAAATCTCTAAGAATTTGATTTTTTTTTGAAATTTTTGTATATTTTGCGATGTGTGTGTTGATTAAGATGGGTACAAAGATGAAACCAACAGTGTTCAACGAGGAAGTAGCAACAGCTTTAAAGGCTTGGCACCAAAATGCCAAGAAACATATCAAACATGTTGGTAACATAAACAAATCAGAATCAACCACTCCTTTCTCTAGCCGTCCAACGACGCCTACACACCGCTCTTCTCCGATTCATCTCCTCCGCAACTTCCATAAACGAAGCAGAAGCGCCGAAGAAAACTTCTTCTTCGAGAAATCTGATATGTCTAGGTTTAAAGAAGAAGAAAAAGAACATGACTTGGAGAAGAAGCTTTCTTCTTATAGGGTTAGAGAAGAAGGAGAAGATGACTTGGAGAAAAAGCTTTCTTCTTCTTTGAATGTGGAGGTTGCTTCTCTTGGACATGAAGAAGTTGGAATAGAGCATGAGATTAGTATAAGCTTGAGGGATTTTTCTTTTAAGAGATGATTTTATTTATATATTCTAGATTTGATAATTACTATTATCTAGTTTTTTGACAAAAAAAACATTATTATGTGGTTTGCTAATATGTTATATATAGAAAGGGTTATTTTATATTTTTAGCTTAATTATATTCTAAAGTTAATTTGACAATGAAATTCCTTAAAAAACCATTTAAAAGTTTTTGTTAAAAAATAACCTCGCAATATATTTAAAGCTCGGAAAATTATTATAGACAATTTTTGGTCAAAAATATCATAAATGCAAATACACAAGTTTTAACATTTTAGAATTTACTATTACATTTTGGCTTTAATATTTAATGTTTGTAGTTTATTTTCCATAATATATGGTTTAGTTTGGAGGTTTTAAGGTTTAATTTTGATGGTTTTTAAGCCTTTATGGTACTTTTGGCTTAGTGATAGTTTAGGACTAGAAAACTTATGATGATATTATTGACATAAAACTTGCATTTGTTATGTGTAGACTCTGTATCTTGTTGATACTTTGCTCCATAGAGATTATATCATTGCATACAAAAGACAGAATATGTTTACACATGTTTGTTATAAAATTACAAAGAAGCTGAACAATACCAAAGAGAAAAGCAAAGAGTAGACCAACATAAACAACATAAACACATGTAATAACCATATTATCATTCTCAATGGAACTTGAGGCTAGTCAAGACATTGTTGTTAACCGGATCCGCCAAATGATCAAGAAGGTTCTGGTAAGGTCCAACACCGGTAACTAGTCCTTGAATGAAGTAACCAAGTACACCCAACATAGCAAGCCTACCATTCTTAACCTCTTTCAATTTCAACTCTTTCATCGACTTTTCGTCTTTACCAAACCCAAGTGGGTTAAAGAACGGTCCACCCGGGTAAGCCGGGTTACCCGAACCGGAGAAGCCTTTCTCTAAACCCAAGAAGTATTGTTTACCCATAGATCCGGGGTTATACCAATCTTGTAGCCTCCTATGCTCGGCGAAACCCATCAAGGCCATTTCTAAGACAAAGAGTGTGAAAGGGTCTGCCCAATAAGAGTATGTTCCCGCGGGTGGGATAACGCCGGTTTGGAACCATGGAAGTGCGGTTTCGGCTGGGATTAGACCGGCTTTGCCTAGGATTTCAGGGGCTATAGCACCTACTACACCTAACATAGCGAACCGACCGTTGATTATTTCCCCATAGGCTAACCATCTCGGCTCGATGAACCCTCCCGTGCCTTCTGGGTCTGAAAGTCCAAGCGGGTCGAATCCAAAGTCTCCGGGTAAGCTACATAAACACAACAAACATCTCTGGTTTAAAACCTAGAAAACTAAACCCTAAAACTATAAAAACTAAATGTTACCCTCTTCAAAATTGAAACAATAAACACTAAATCCAAATGACAAAAAAAAAACTATTCTAAAATGTTAAAGCTTGTTTTTTGTGTTTCAATATACTCATTAGTTTATATATTAGGGTTCAATAATCAAGATAATGAAGGCTTAATAAAGAAACTAAAGATCCATCAAGTGTATATGAAACATTACCTGCCATCCAAGTAAGAGAGACTTTGTGAAGAAGCAAACCACAATGGCCTGTTTGCTCCTTGCTAAAAACCAAATCCACACACACATAAACAAACAATATCAAGATTCAAGATTACTATTCAATATCAAGAGAGAGTGTGTGTTTTTGTGTGTGTGTTATGTGTTCATGTTACCTTAACAGGTGGAGTAGAGACAGCCTTAACAACAAAGGATCTCTTCTTCAATGATGAAGACAAAGCTGGTTTTGTGCCAAGTATTTGTCTAGCTGTCTGAACAGAGGAAGTAAGTGAAGAAGACACAAGTGCTTGTGCTGCCATTTTTTTCACTTATGTCACCAAGAAAATGATGATGATGATGTGGTTCTGTAATGGTTATTGCAAAGGGAAGTGTTGTAACAAAAGGAAGTTAATGTACTTGTGGTTTTGCTTTTAGATTAGATTAGTATCTGCTTTCACCAACTAGATTATTCCACGTGGCATTATTGTTTGGATAAGGAGATTTTGTATTTGTGTCTCTCCTTATCTGCCACAGAAGAGAAAAAAATCTTTAGGTTGAATCTAATTTGGTTGTAAGATTTTTATATGATTTATTTGGTTTCTTTGATTTGAAATTGGCGCGGATAAAAAAACTGGTGTTTTTTCATATGGTTAGGAACGGAGACGGTAAACCAACTCAAACCGAATCGAATTTAATAGTAACCATGGATAAACCATATAGGAATTCACAAAACTACATATTTCATTATTTCATTTACAAAACTCTACCTAATTCGATTTTTTCACATATTTATACATTTTCAAAATTTTAAAAACTTGATTTACTCTTTAAAAAATTACCAAAATTAAAATTTTTTCATTTAGGATCGCTAATTAGTGTTTATGTTATAGTATTAAAGGGGTGGAATTGTGTGGGTAAAGTTTATTTGGATTTAATTTTTAGTGTTTAAGTGTAGTTTTGTGAAATAATTTTGAAATGATGTACTTTTGTGAAATGTAATTAAAATGATGTAGTTTTGTAATTCACCCTAAACCATATTCATTAAATAAATAGTTTGAGTCATTGCATAATTCATTTAAATTAATAGATTAAATGGTCAAATGAGTTGACTCTTAAAATCAAAATCAAACATAAGTTCAAATGATTTTGTCTGTTTTGTATTTGCATAAACATAGTAAAAACTAAAAAAACTACTTAAAAAAAAAATTGTGAATAAACGGTCATCTCGAGAATATATTTGCATAAACACATTAAAAGTTTATTTATGCACTCAAATCATACACATTTTATGGTCATGTTTAGTTTAATGTTGTAGATTTTGTTTTTAAAATGATATTTTAAAAAACAAAAAAACTTATACTATTCGTTTAGAAAGAATAGTCAACAATGTGTATACCAATAATTTTGTGGTTTGATTTATATTAACGAAGGAGAAAACTATATTTTTTCTTTTAAGTTAATCACCGAAGGAAAATTTAACATATCAAGTAATTTAATGTTCACATTTATTAAAATTATTTATGCTATAGAGATTAAATAATCATTAAATTAAAACATTTGGAAGAAATTGAATTTAATGAGTTTTAATGAATTATAGGTTAGTTATGAAATTTTATTATATACTAGAATTTAACCCGTGGCACACCACAGGTCTATGTTTTTTAAAATAAATAAATGTATTTATCTATAATTTAACAATTTATAATTTGGGAGAATTATAAAACTAAACCATCTGAATTACATTTCACAAAACTACACTTGAGCTAAAAAAATACATGTTGCATGTGTGAGGCTGAAAACCTCAATAAACCGCCATTCGTTTTCAGTGATTAGGTTTGCATATCGCAAAACCAAATCTTTTTTATGGATGCATGAATTTTTGATCCCTGTATGATAGAGCAAAAAATAAATAATGTTTTAAAAATTGTTGAAAAACATTTATACGTATTATATGTTACCACAAAACATAAATGTGGTAATTCTTACACTTGTATCGGACAGAACCATCTCTAGCGTCTCTTCCGACTTTGCAGTGTATTGCGTCCAACTATGGAGAACTTTCACTTGAATGCGCCATTGTGTCTTGTACGTGCGCAGATCACGAAGGAGTGCAAAAGTAGATGCTATTGTTATTATGAAGTTTATCGTTGAGTTGTAGTTGTTAATGGATTTGTGATGGTATTGAATAAGTAGGATATCCTATATATAGGTGACTTATTACATAGCTAAAATTTAGGGTTTTTCTATATTTGGTGACCAAGAGTATTACACAATATACAAATTTTTCATCTCGATTTTATTTTTTTAATTAATAACATTCCTTTTTTATTTTTTCGTAAAGATTTATAAAATTTTGCATCAAGTTTTGCCATTATTGGTAATACTTTTTCCTTGTTTAAAAATATGCATTGAATAAATGCACTTTTTGTATTTTTTAATTAATAACATTCCTTTTTTATTTTTTCGTAAAGATTTATAAAATTTCGCATAAAGTTTTGCCATTATTGGTAATACGTTTTTTCTTGTTTAAAAATCTGCATTGAATAAATGTCACTTTTGTATTTTTTAGTTAATAACATTCTTTTTTTATTTTTTCGTAAAGATTTATAAAATTTCGCATCAAGTTTTGACATTATTGGAAATACGTTTTTCCTTATTTAAAAATCTGCATTGTCAAAAAAAAAAAAAGATTGTCAAAAAAATATAAATCAATACCATATTTTGAATATAAGGTATTAATTGTCTCATGTTTATGGTAACACACCATGATTACTAATGGTAAATAAGGTAAGTCTAGCATAAGTCATGTCATAAATACACAAACTATTGGTTTCGATTTTATTTTTTTAGTTATTAACATTCCTTTTTTATTTTTTCGTAACATTTTGTTTCCTTTTGTTAAGAAGATTTATAAAATTTGGCATCAAGTTTTGCCATTATTGGTAATACGTTTTTCATTTTTTAAAAGGCTGCATTGAATAAATGCCTTTTTTGTATTTTAATATAAATCAATACCACATTTTGAATATATGGTATTAATTTTCACATGTTTATGGTAACACGCCACGATTACTTAATGGTAAATAAGTTCGATCTAGCATAAGTCATGTCATAGATACACAAATTATTGGTATCGATTTTATTTTTTTAGTTAATTAACATTCCTTTTTTTTCGTAGCATTTTAGAATATACATGACATATTTTTTTTTAATACAATATGGTATCGTAATTCATATGTAATAAAATATTATATGGAATACATGTCATAGAAATTAGAAGTTATAAGCATCTATAGCATAAAATTCGGTATAAAAAGTTAATATACTTAATTATGTTTAATCTAGAAATTACTTCTAAGATTTTTTAATAACATGGTATATTGTATTTTTAATAAAATATTATTCTATACAAATTTATAAATGAAAAACGAATTATATAATATGTTTCTCTACAAATTTATAAATGGAAACGAATTATATAATATGTTTCTCTACAAATTTATAAATGGAAAACGAAAATATATGCTATGTTTCTCTACAAATTTATAAATGAATTCACACTTGTTTGGTTGTAGGTTTAGTGTTATTACCTTTTATGATTGTATTATATAAGTTATTGTTTTGCCCTTTATTAAAATTTTGAACATAAGTTAAAGCAATGGCATTGGTTGTAATTTAGTGTGATTTTTTGGAAAATTTCATATTAGTACTTCAAAAATACTAATATAGATTGTTACTAAAAAGCTATAATCTCAATTTCCACTAAAATGTTAATCCAAAAAATAAGTGCGGATGTCAAAATACATTTTTGTAGTCATTGATCCAAAAATAATGAGATTTAAATATTTTTTAAAATAAAAAAATATACTTTATATAATAGAGAAATTAACAAAATTATACGTCTTCAACCTTAATATTTTTACATATTTACCGTTTTTTTAAATTTAAATGGTTGATTTACTATTTAAAAGTTATCAAAATTAAATTCCTTTTATTTATATTCGCAAAATTAGTGTTTATGATATAGTATTAAAGGAATATGATTGTGTGAATATGATTTATTTGGATTTAATTTTGAATGTTTACGATATAATTTAAAAAAATGATTTGAAAATAATGTAATTTCGTGAAATGCAATTTAAAAAATGTGGTTTTGTAATTATCACATAACGCAAACGAGTCGTTACTGCACAAAACATCATAAATCATTGATTAAGCACTTCCTAAAAATCGTATAATCTACACGGACTTTTAGTAATTAAACAAACTAATAGTTCGAGTTTGTGATCTACACACCACGTGTCACTGTCTCTTCCGGACACAGATTTTTATAGTCCAAGACACTGTAACAGTACATGTAAGAACGTTTTGGATTATGCACACCAAGTGTTCGGTGAAATGTCTTAACGAAACGTAAGGCATCAAAGGCTCTCTCTTTTGTTACCAGGAGAGAAAACTAGTGTCAGACAACATCGGAGACTAGCCTGCAAGATCATACATAACAGAGGAAGCTACGTTTTGGATTATGCACACCAAGTGTTTGTTGAAATGCATGAACGAAACGTAAGGCATCAAAGGCTTTCTCTTTTATTAACAGGAGAAGAAACTAGTTCAGACAACATTGGAGACGAGCTTGCAAGATCATACATAACATAGGAAGCTACGTTTTGGATTATGCACACCAAGTGTTCGTTGAAATGCCTGGACGAAACGTAAGACATCAAAGATTTGCTCTTTTATTACTAGGAAGAGAAACTAGTCTTGAACAAAATGGTAGACTAGCTTGCAGATCATATATAGAACAGAGAGGAAGCTGCGTATAAAGGAAAGCCCGAGTTGTGTAATAAGTGAAAAATCTGAATGGTATATAGTCTTCTAAGTATTTTATTATGCACTTAGAAATGTTTCAAAAACTGCCCTCTAGTTGCTATATGTGTGTATAGCATTGCTTAAATAAAGGGCCTTTAGGACACAACTAAGAGAGACCCACATGATTTGTTCATTTAACAATCTTTAAATTGGTTCAGGAGATATCTATATTTCACAAGTTCTAGGCTCTTAAGAGTTAGCAAAGCCATGTAAATCGACGCGTGGTTGATTAGGTAAGATGTTAGATTCTTCAGGACATGCTGTGAAAATTCTCATATTTTCATTGATGCAGAGTATAAATGTCTATTTCCTCCCACTTGTATTGGACTCAAAGCTAATAAGGGAATGAAGATAACAATGGTGGTATATGAGGTCAAACGTCGCGTGCTTGATTCGCGTAAAAGGTTAGACTTCTTCATATTCTAATAAGGTCCAAGTTTGATCCTTTAATGAAAAAAACCGCTCAACTTTCATTGAAATCCAACTAAAGTTTTAAAGAAAAAACTCGCCAAGTTGAAGTTTCTTTGATAGAAACCCCCTCTCATCTAATTTTTATTGAATGAAATTAACAATTTTTCTTATAAAGACAATCTTTAATGGTTCCCATCTAAGAAAACACATCACTTTATTTTATTAGAATTTGATGTGTTCAAAATTTAATGGCAAAATGACATAAATTCTCTTATATTCAAAAAAAACTATGTTGTTTTACTACCAAATTGTGAACATAAATTATTTTCTAGTAAATTAAAATAATTTTGTTAAGTATTTTTATAGACAAAATGTTTTCTCATTAAAGATTTAGTTGAGGATTTATAAATGGATTTGCTCATAATTGAGGGGTTTTTTTCATTAAAATCCCCTTAAATAAACTAATGAATAATTCTTGATTATTAAGTGTGGTGTGGTCAACATTTAGGTGCTTGAGAATAGTCTCACAAGTTCATGAGTTTCTTTTCTTGGCTTACTTGCTCTTATTAACATGTTTGCTTCTTAAACTATGCTAAAGGAGATTGTTCTTGCAGACAAAAGAACGTGCTTGGCGATGACAAGGTTTGTTTGTTTGCTCTTCTTTACCATGCGCTTAAGATTTAGTAGCTACGCAGCTATAACGCCAACAAGTCTTTTGTCAATAGACCAAACTCTCAGCTCCTCTAATGAGGTTTATGAATTGGGTTTCTTCAGTCCTAATAACTCCAGGAATCAATACGTCGGAATCTGGTTCAAGGGTATCATTCCCCGAGTTGTTGTGTGGGTGGCCAATAGAGAAAACCCTGTTACAGACTCCACGTCGAATCTAGCTATAAGCAGCAATGGAAGTCTTATCTTATATGATGGAAAACATGGTGTTGTTGTCTGGTCAAGTGGTGTAACTTTTGCTTCTAACGGAACTCGTGCAGAGCTTTCAGACAGCGGAAGTCTTCTTGTTATAGACAACGTCTCAGGACAAACTCTGTGGGAAAGCTTTGAGCATCTTGGTGATACTCTTCTCCCTTTCTCATCACTGATGTATAATCTCACAACCGGCGAGAAGTTTGTGTTGAATTCCTGGAAAAGCTATGCTGATCCATCCCTTGGTGACTTCGTAGCTCAGATTACGCCCCAAGTGCCGTCTCAGCTTTGTGTTATGAGAGGCTCAACGCCTTATTACAGAACTGGTCCCTGGGCTAATACAAGGTTCACCGGGATACCGCTAATGAATGAAACATTAGCAAGCCCGTTTAGCTTTCAACAAGATACAAACGGGTCAGGCTCTTTCTCTTTTATAGAAAAAAACTCCAAACTCTCGCGTCTAGTTTTAACACCAGACGGTACTCTGAAACGGTTTCTACTTAGCGGAACCAAATGGGAAGTAACCTACGAAGCTCCAGCCAATTCATGTGACTTTTACGGTGTATGTGGACCTTTCGGGTTATGTGTAAAGTCGGCACCTTTGAGATGTAAATGCTTTAAAGGGTTTGCACCAAAACACAAAGAAGAGTGGAAAAGAGGAAACTGGAGTGATGGTTGTGTGAGACGTACCGAACTAGATTGTCCGAGAAACGCTGTTGGCAAAGATTCAAATGTCTTTTATCCTGTTTCCAACACAAAGCCTCCAGACAGTTACGAATATGCAAGTTCTGTGGTGGATGCTAAAGACTGTCACCAAAGTTGCCTCCGAAACTGTTCTTGCTTGGCCTTTGCTTATATTCGGGGAATAGGATGCTTAGTGTGGAGACAAGATTTAATGGACACCTTGCAATTTTCTGCGGGTGGAGAGATTCTTTCTATTCGTCTTGCACGCTCTGAACTCGGTATGTGTTTGAAAATAACATGAAATATCTACTTCTTCAATTTCATTGATGTAATAGCATTGCTTACTGTCTAATTTGCCTTTTAACTTATATATCTCAGGTGGAAGTAATCGTAAGATGATCATTACTGCTTGTGTTGTAAGCCTCTCTCTTGTTCTTATTTTGGGGTCTGTTGCGTTTTGTTTATGGAGATGCAAAGTTAAACATAACGGTACACACGAAATATCTCACCATATCTCAATCTGTTTCTTGTTGTTTATATACTCATTTGCTTGCAAATGGTAAGATGCTCTAGTTTGGCCTCTAACGTAACGAAGATTGCTTCACCAGATGCATGGAGAAACGATCTAGAACCACAAGATGTCTCAGGGTTATACTACTTTGAAATGAGTACCATTCGAACTGCCACCAATAATTTCAGTCCATCCAACAAACTCGGACAAGGTGGATTTGGCTCGGTTTACAAGGTAATAGAATTTTTAGCTCTTTTGTGTTCTCTTTTTTATGCTCTTGGCATGACAATCTGCAATCTAATTCAGGGAAAGCTGCGAAACGGGAAAGAAATCGCTGTGAAACGTCTCTCTAGCAGCTCGGGACAAGGCAAAGAGGAGTTCATGAGTGAAGTAGTACTCATCTCGAAGCTACAACACAAGAACTTAGTTCGGATCTTGGGGTGTTGCATTGAAGGAGAAGAGAGGATGTTGATTTACGAGTACATGTTGAACAAAAGCCTTGATACGTTTCTCTTTGGTGTGTCCCTTTCTTGACTCATACCTTTCCTATTATAGTAACAGTTTATAAAATAGTTTTTACGCTGTGATGTTTGTTTTAGATTCGAGAAAAAGGCTTGAGATTGATTGGAAGACGAGATTCAATATAATTCAAGGTATTGCGCGTGGACTTCTCTATCTCCACCGTGACTCGTGCCTCAGGGTCATTCACCGAGATCTCAAGGTTAGTAATATTCTTTTGGATGAGAAGATGTACCCGAAAATATCGGATTTCGGATTGGCTCGGATCTATCAAGGAACCGAATATCAGGACAACACTCGCAGGGTTGTCGGAACTCTGTAAGCTTCTAATTTCCAAAACATGCTCAAGTATTAGGATTTATAGTTATACTAAATCATATTTCTCTATTAAGGATTTATAGCTTTTTTGGTCTATTTGTGGTATTTTTTGGACAGAGGATATATGGCTCCTGAGTATGCATGGACAGGTATGTTCTCCGAGAAATCCGACATCTACAGTTTCGGTGTTCTCCTTCTAGAAATCATCAGCGGAGAGAAGATCTCAAAGTTCAGCCACGGAGAAGAAGGAAGCACTCTTCTTGCCTATGTAAGTTCAAAGACTTTACACAACAATGTTCAGACACACACACACACACACAGAGGATATTCAAATATGTTGTCTTTGCTCTTTAAACAGGCATGGTCATGTTGGTGTGACAATAGAGAAACTCATCTTTTGGACAAAGATGTTGTTGTTGTTGGTTCATGCCATACATTAGAAGTTAAGAGATGTGTACAAATTGGTTTGCTTTGTGTTCAACACCAACCTGTAGATAGGCCAAACGTACTTGAGTTGTTGTCTATGCTTACCACATTAACTTATGATCTTACATCACCTAAACAACCTATGTTTGTAGTGCACACACGAAATGAAGAGAAATTGTCCAATGATTTGAATGAGATTACACAGTCTGTTGTATCTGGACGTTAAAAGAGAGAAGTTGTTTCTTTTTAATGGAAAATTATAAATTTCTAGTGGTGTTTTAGTCCTAACATTATTTTAATGGTATTTTAGGGAATTTCCTAAATTAAAAGTGTGTTTAGATTGTTCACCTAAACGTATAATTTTTCTCCCACCAGTCAAAGATGATGTGTGCGTAGATATTAATACACATATCTTAAACGTTATGACTATTATTCAAAAGGTATGTTAAATTCAATTCTCCAATATACTATTATTTTAAGTTGTTAGACTTAGCCATAGGAAAACATCACAACTATTTTTCCTAGTTGAATAATAATCATGGAAATTAGGACTAAATCGAGACTAAATCCTAGAGGTGGGAAAAAAAACGAACCAGAAAAATCAAACCAAACTCGATTTGAAAATTAGGAAACAAATTCGAATTTGAAAAAATACCGAAGGTCAAGTTGAAGAGTATTTCGGGTTACCGAACCGAAACCCGAATAAGTACCCGAAAAACCCGAACCTTATTAACCTATTAGCATCTTTTTGTTGATTCGAGTAATTTTGAACATTTTTATTAGTTTAAATATGTTTTAAACCAAATATTTTCTTGTCTTTTGAGTACTTTAAATAATTTTATTATCGGGTTTTTTCGATTTTTCGAGATGTTCGAATATTTTTTAGATATTTTAAGTATTTTTGTACTCGAAATCGATCCAAACCCGAAATAAATCTGAACATGTAAATATTTTGGATAGACTCGGGTTTTATTAAATTTACTAAACTCTAATCGAACCCCAATAAACATGAACCGGACATTATCGGAAATTTTCAAAAATACCCGAATAGAGATAGGGCTGGGCAAAATACCCGAACCCAAAAACCCGAACCGAAACCGACCCGGAAAAACCGGTTCGGGTCAGGTACGGGTAATACAATATTACCCTATTGGATCTTAAAGTCATGGATCCAGTGGGTATCGGAAACCCGAACCGAACCCGATATCCAAATGGGTACCCGTTATTACATCAATTTTTACATATACTATATATGATTATATCTAATATCAAACTATAAATATATTTATATCCAAAATTTTTAGATTTGTTACCTAAACTTAAATACATTTATTTGTAAAAACTTAAAATTAAATTTATTTATACTCAAACACTTGAATTTTTAAATTATATATTTTTAAAAATTAATAATGTTGTAAAATTTTCGGGTATTTGGGTAATTTTTCGGGTAAATGAGTAATTTTTTCGGGTTTTGGGTAAAAATACACAAAAAAATATCATTTGTTCGGTTATTTCGAGTACTTATTCGTTTCTTTTAGTACTTCGGTTACAAAATTAACTGAACCGTTGATAACCGAAGAGTAATTCGGTATTAATCGGATCTTTGATTGAAGTACAAAACCGACCCGAACCCGAATAGCTCCGAACCGAACCGAACCGAACTTTTTGAAATATACCGATTGGGATCATGTTGCCTTACACCGAAAAACCCGAAACCCGATTGGGTGGATCCGAAACCCGGTTGGGTACCCGATTGCCCATGCCTAAATAGGGATAAAAGTTTTCACTCCAAAATGCCCACTTCTACTAAATACTAACATTAAATATTGAATTTAAATATATAAAAATGAATTGCAAATGTGAAAACTTGTTTTTTATAGTATTTTAGGCCAAAAAAACTTTTTAATGATATTTTTAAAAAAGTTGTAAAAATGTTTTAGGTTGAAAATCCCTAAGACATTATTTGTGAAGTGATTTTAGTTCAAAAGCTTACGTGTCAGCACGAAAATGACTTTCGACAAAAAAATGTGACATGACAGCATAGAACTTTAACAACCAATGAAAAATGTGACATGAAAAAAACATTTATTAAAAATAAATAATAAAAAGGCTTTTAAGCCCAATAATTACATATCAATAAAAAAATTCAAAACATAGTTTATGGAAAAACAAATGAAATAGTAAATACTTTAGCATATAAATTCTAATTCTAATATTCTAATTTTTATAATAAAATTTTATTGGTTAAAAAAGTCAAAACGCATTAAATTCTTTCATCAAAATTTTTAAAAAGTAATCAAATGAAATACAAAACTCTTTAAAACCACATTTATTATGAAATGGATAGAACAATAAATCTCAATATTAAATAGGAATAGACGTTAAACGTCACCATAACCATATAAATCTATACTGCATATTAGGGGCGAACCGGATCCAGATTTACGGTCTTTTTAAGATATCCGGATTCACGTCTGCACAAATCCGTAAAAAATGACCTGTTTTTTTGAATATTTTTATAAATATATTTCTATAAAAACTGAATAGAATAAAAATATAAAAATTGAAAATTTTTATAACAAAAAAAGTAAATCAAATTATAATATTCTTATATTAAACCTTAAACATAATTATTCACCTTTACGTAAAATTTTATTTTTTTAAAATTTATGCGAGAAATTACCTAGTTGTTTATATAATTTTTTAAAAAAATATTTATATAGTGTATTCAATTCGTTTTGTAAAAGTATAGGTCTTTAAAATGATTTTTTAAACCAACATTTGGCAACTTGTCATAATATTCCCTAATTAATTATAGTCGTTATTGAATAATCAACAATACATAATAAAAATATGGCGAACTTCTCGTTCTCTCCTGGTCGTGTTTCCCCCTGGTCCCTCCCAGCTCATGCCGGCAGTCCTCACCGTCCTCCTCCCCTCCCTCCAGACCCTCCAGACCAAGCCTCCTTTCCCCCCCTCCCTTCTTCCCCTTCTCCTCGTTTCTCTTCTTCCCCCTTTCTTCCAAATTCCCCTCTAATTCCCACCTCCTCCTATATTATCCAGCCTACCCTCTCCTCTTCTCTATTCTCTGGTTCGACCTTTTCAACTATAGCTTCGGCTACTCCGTTGTTGCCTTGTGCTATATCTACTGTTGAATCAAGATGTGGTTCAAACCCTAAATTTTTGAACAGTACTACTCAAATTGGATCTGGTAAGAGTGATTTGCCTCCTCCTTTAACCAGTCCTTTTGTTTCTTCAACTAAAGCTCATTCTCCCATTCCTCTCTCCCAAACTCAAGGCCTTTTGGCTTCGTCTTCCAATTTTATGGCCCCCTTTCCTTTAGATGGCCTAAAACTCCCTTTAGATCTTAATGTGCCATTCTCTGGTACCACCCCCTCCATTCCAGCCACAACCATTACCTCCTTACTCCTTCCAGCGTTACTACCTACCCCTTCCCCCTTATCTGCTTCTGTACCACCAGTCCAGCCACTACCTCAAACCTCTACTTATCCCCCGCCACCTAAAGCTAATTCTGGTCATCAAAATAAACCTTCTCAATCGCATAATTCAGAGTCTTATGCCGATAAAGCAAAAAGATTTGCGGATAAAACTCTGAAACATTATACTTCTCCTACTTTTTCAGAATCAGGAGTTCCTAGAGTAAAGGTTCTTGACGAGGTTTTTGATCATGGAGCTACTCAACATAAAGAGTTCATTGTGGGTTACTTCTTGGGTAAAGCCCCAGACTATACTCTTATCCAGAATGTGCTCACCAACCTATGGGGTAAAGGTAGAAGGTTAGAAATCCATGTTAATCATCGAACTAGATCAATGATTGTCAGGATTCCTAACGAATACATCAGGCAGAAAGTTCTGGAAAAAAGGTTATGGTACATAGTTACCTCTATGTTTCATGTTGCCCCCTGGTCATGTTCACCAGCTGGCCCTGCTCCAGCTCCTTCGATGGAAACAATTCCGCTATGGGCTCATGTTCATGAAGTTCCTTTTGATTTGATGACTCAATGGGGACTAAGTCTCATTGCAGATGCCATGGGCTTTCCTCTTGAGATGGATGATTTCACCAAGAACCTGACAAGTATTAGTGTAGCTCATCTAAGGATTAACGCGAATACTACTAAACCTCTACCAAAGGTGATAGAACTGGAAAGACAAAGTGGTGAGGTTATTACCCTTCAAGTGGAGTACCCTTGGACTCCTTCAATCTGCTCTCACTGCAAGTGCATTGGACATGTTCTTAGGTATTGTCCTGACGACCCGATCCCCAAATCTCAACCACCTCCTAGGTCAAAGGATCTCCCTTCTCATCATGTTAGTAGCAAAGTTCCCCAAAGAGGTACTTCGACTCAGGCAAAGGAAAAGAGACAACAAACAAAAAATTCGGATGTTGATGTTCCACCGCCTAGTCCTCAAGCTCAGAGCGCTCATCAACCTCCTGTTCATGTTGCCTCCCCTGCCGCTAAATCTGCTGATCAGCATCTACCTAATCAAAAGGTTGGCAAGGCTGTGAAGCAAGTTTATGTTAAAAAAGTTATTGGTCATGCTACCTCTGCTTCCAACAACATTGTTCCAAACTCAGAACTTATCCTTTGTCCTCCTATAAGAGATTCTACCATGGTTTTTTCTTCTAATCCTCCCTCCTTTCCCTCATCCTCAAAAAATCTATCTCTCATTGCCCCTGCATCATATACTCCCAAACCATCTATCTCTATCCCAGGTAACATAATCCCTAAAACACTATCCTTACCCCCTGACCAAGCTCTAGACCCCTCCACTCTACCACCTCTCCCTGAAACTGCCCTGTTTGAACTTCCAAAAAACAAAAAAAGAAAACCATCATCTTCTTCACCAAATACTTTAAAAATTCAAAACTCTTTTTTGGCCCTAACCTCCTCCTCTTTTTCTGAGGTGGAACCCTCTTGTTAAATATGAGTATCAAGCTCACTTTTTGGAATGTCCGTGGCCTAAATGACCCGGATAAACATTCATCTATATATACTTGGCTTAATTCGGTAAAGCCAATAGTAGCTACTTTTTTGGAAACCCACATAAAAGAACCCTTTCTCAACCAAATTATGAACAAAACATGCCATGGATGGAACTTCATTTCAAACCACATCTCAGACCCGGATGGAAGAATAATTATAGTTTGGAAGCAACCGGCTGTGATTCAAATTCTTTGTCAGTCCAAGCAAACCATAACTTGCTCAGTGAGTTATCATTGTCACACCTTCCTATACACGGCGGTTTATGCATCAAATCTAGAGTTTGAGAGGATCGTACTCTGGGAAGAACTAAAAACACTTCATCTCTCCCTTTCGACGGATACTAGGCCTTGGGTTGTTGGAGGTGATTTTAACCAGATTATTCATCACTCAGAGCACTCACAACCTTCGGTTAACTCCATCACTCGTAGAATGGTTGACCTCCAAGACTGTTTCATTGAGTCTGGCTTATTTGATCTGCGGTTTACGGGCACTCCTTTCACTTGGTCAAACAAGCAAGTCACCAATCCTATAGCAAAAAAGCTTGATAGGCTTTTGGTAAACAGTTCATGGCTTTCTTCTTTTCCTCACAGTTTGGCCACTTTCACAGCAAATGAAACCTCAGACCACTCCCCTTGTACCCTTGACCTTTCAACAAACCTTCCCTCAGTTGGAACCAAACCATTCAGATTTTGGAACTTTTTGACCAAACATCCGGACTTCTTGACTACTGTTGCTGAGCATTGGAACTCAAGGGAAAACAATGACCGGGACCTTGGAGACTTTTGCTACAACCTAAAATCGTTAAAAACTCCACTAAAGAGCGTTAATAAAGAAAATTTCTCAGATATTCAAAAGAGAGTAAGTGAGGCTAATTGTTTGCTTAAGTATGTGCAGGTTCAAGCACTTACCAGTCCTTCAACATCAATTTTTCAACAAGAGAAAGACCTCCTTCAAAAATGGATATTCCTTAAAGGAATTGAGGAATCCTATTTCAAACAGAGATCAAGAGTTCAATGGCTAAAAGAGGGAGACAACAATACATCATACTTTCATAGGGCCACAGAAGCAAGAAACGCGTACAATGCTATCAGATGTTTTTCCTTGCCTGATGGCTCTACTATCTCGGATCCGCTTCAAATGAGCTCCCTTGCTATTAGTCATTTTCAGTCTATTCTATCCCCTGCGTCTCTTCCACAACATATTCTCCCCTACAACTGGTTCCAAGAACTTTGCTCCTTCAGATGTCCCGAAATTTTGAAATTGTCAATGTCTTCTAAACCACTTACGGAAGAAATAAAGAGGATTGTGTTCAAACTTAACTCAAACAAAGCTCCGGGTCCAGATGGGTTCTCTCCTGGTTTCTACAAAGCGGCTTGGGATGTCGTTGGAATGGACCTCACCTCGGCAATTAGCTCCTTCTTTAGCTCAGGCTTCTTACCGCAATCAACAAATAACACTATCCTAGCTCTAGTGCCTAAGTTCCCAGGTGCTTCTTTAATTGCAGATTTCAGGCCAATCTCTTGTTGTAACACTCCTTACAAGATCATTGCGAAGCTGCTGGTGGATAGGTTGAAACCAATGTTGCCTTCATTAATCTTGCCAAACCAAACAACTTTTATCAAAGGAAGACTGCTTATTGAAAACACGGTGTTAGCTGCTCAAGTGGTTCAAGGTTACCACTTAAAAAAGGGTCCAAAAAGAATCACTATTAAGGTGGATATAGCCAAAGCTTTTGACTCGGTCAAATGGGAGTTCATACTAGGATGTTTGCGAAGCTTGGAAGTTCCAAATATTTTTCTAAGATGGTTGGAAGCTTGCATATGTACACCGGCTTACTCAGTGGGATATAATGGTACAATACATGGATACTTTAAAGGAAAGAGAGGACTAAGGCAAGGGGACCCCTTATCCCCTTACCTCTTTGTCATAGCAATGAATTGTCTATCTATTCTCTTAAACAAAGCTGCAGAGGAAGGTTGTATGGGCTATCATCCTAAGTGCATGAAAACAAAGCTGACTCACTTGTGTTTTGCAGATGACTTGTTAATATTTATGGATGGATCTGTAAGTTCAATTCAGAATGTCCTTCAGACTCTACAAGACTTCAAAGAAAATTCGGGTTTAACAATAAGTCTACACAAAACAAGCTTCTTTACTGCGGGACTTTCATTACCTGAGATTATCACCATAACCCAAGCAACAGGACTTACACATGCAGAGCTACCAGTAAGATATTTGGGAGTCCCTTTATGCACAAAGAAACTCACCATGGCTAATTGTGCTCCCCGATACAAAAAATAAAAGGAAGAATCAATACTTGGTCAAGCAAAATCACTATCATTTGCGGGGAAGACTACAACTTCTAAACTCGGTCATCGCGGGTGTCACTAATTTCCGGTGTAGCTCATTTATTTTACCAAAAAAGTGTACTAACCTGATTAATTCTTTGTGTGGAGCTTTCTTATGGAAAGGAAACACGGACGGCCATCACACGGCAAGGGTGGCTTGGGAAACAATTACTTTTTCTAAGGAAGAAGGAGGTCTTGGTATTAGGGAGCTCAAATCATGGAACATAGCATGTGTGATTAAACTTTTGTGGATGCTCTTCTTCAAGAGTGGCTCTCTCTGGGTTGCCTGGTTCAAAACTGAGATATTAAAAGGTGATTTTCAAAAATTTTGGAGTATGAAAGAGAAACAAAACTACTCTTGGTTGGTTAGAAAACTGCTCAGTCTAAGAGAAATAATTTATCCTTGGATCCACAAAATAGTAGGGAATGGTCAAACTTGCTCCTTCTGGTATGATAATTGGTCACATCTCGGCAGCTTGAGAAAGTATCTAAGTAAAGGAAGGACATGCAATTTGGGAATACAAGACAACGCTACCTTGTCGGATCTTTGTAGGTCGGGCTCTTGGCGGATTCCACCTGCAAGGACAGAAAGACAAGTTCAAGTCCAGGGCTTAATCTCGGATATTACGCTAACAACTGAGGAAGATATGGTTGAATGGATTGTGGATGGGGTCAAGTCAGTTTCTTACTCGACAGGGAAGGTATATAATCTTCTCAAGGCCCACCAATACCACGTATCCTGGTGTGATGTGGTATGGTTCTCAGGAGGAATCCCGAGACAAAAATTCTTAGTTTGGCTGGCTACCTTGAATAGATGTCCGACTCGTGATAGATTAGTAGCGTGGGGATTATAAACTCCGACGTTGTGCGTCCTCTGCAACATCTCGGATGAGTCAAGAGATCACTTATTCTTTAATTGCGATTATAGCTTCAGTCTTTGGAATAATCTCGCGCAAAGATGCGGTTTTCAAGCTTCGAGGAATTGGATATCAAATCTAAACGCCTTACAAGCTTTGCCTAAGAAAGGTGCTCGTCGAACGCTAACGCTGCTATTATGGCAATCTTCGATCTACTCACTATGGACAGAGAGAAATAGTAGAATTCATAGATCGGAGCATAGACATCTAGACTCCCTTCTTTGCGCTATAGACACGCAAACAAGAACAAAAATTCAGAGCTTCCGTGAGAATAGAGAAAGATTGGCCTCTCAGATGATCCAGATTTGGCTTGCCTAAGATTGATTTTTGCTTCTCCGTTGATCAGGATTCCAAGCGACGATTCCTAGGCTAGCAGGAATGTTTTCTAAGACTTGGTGGTTGGGCCATTAAGGTTTGTTAGTTATTACCTAGTTATTGGATTGCAATTGAAAATAGTCAACTAAGGTTATGCCTCAACTAGATTGGTTAAGTCATTTGGATTATTGTTATTGGTTTTTATTTCGTAAAAACAAAACTGAGGTTCTTAAAAGCCTATGTATTTTTTTTCTTTTCTCTTGCTTTTAAAAGAAAAATTAAACCAAAAAAAAAAAAAATTATAGTCGTTATTGAAAATAGAACACACAAAAAAAAACAATTCTTTTTTGGAATATTATAAGTCGGCCGTGTCGTTTCTCTTGGAAGCTTCTACGAATTTTAATTCTCCGGCTGGTCAAAAGTCTTCGTCTTTTGTCCACATTACAATCCACGACAAGTCTCTTGTCTTTGTCTCCGCACTAACTAAATGTCCCGTGACGTTACAGTTACTTTTGAAAATCATGTTATCGTCTCCGTTTCTCGTTTTAAGCCGCCGTTGATTCCGGCGACAAAACACTTATGCCCATATGCTCAGAATCCTATGAGCCGGCTACAATCCCCGTCAAGTCTCTGTCTTTATCAATACCCTTAAGACCCATTAAATAGTTTCTACGGTTATGTCTTATTAACTTCTAAGTTATGCACTGAAAGTGTTCGACGAAATGCCTGAACGAGAAGTAACCGTTTTATAGGTGGTCGGAAACTGTATAAACCGGTCACACTTAGTGTCTTGATCAAGATCCTTAAGACCCATCAATGGTTCTAACAGTTATGTCTTTTTAACTTCAAAGTTATGCACAGAAAGTGTTCGATGAAATGCCTAAACGAAGGGTAACGCTTTTATAAGCTTGTAAAAATGATCTTTAAACTTGTAAAAATGTTACTTTTATGATCTTGTACGATGATGTTTACCTAAGAAAATGAATCATCTTGGAGAATGTAAAAAAAGATTTTTTTAAAGTCTTTGATTTGTAGAAAATTGACTTATGAGTACAACACGCTGTTTCTTTTGTGGACAGTAAGATAGGAGTAAATTTCAGATCTCTATTATTTTCCTTTGTTTTGTTTTGTTTCTTTGACTTTGTTTTTTTGTGGGTCAATAAGTTTTTATTCTATTGGTGCTTTATAATATTCAAAGTTAAGCAATCTTGTTCATATTCAAACTTTTTCATAAAGATATCTTGCAGAGAAACAAAAGATATGGGTATAGTTTCATATGCTTGCTTATTGTTCTTACTAATCTTGTTCCCAGCTTATGTTTATGCAGCTATAAACTCGTCGAATCCTTTGTCTTTAGGACAGACTTTGAGTTCTCCTGGTGGGTTTTTTGAGTTAGGCTTCTTTAGTCCTAACAACACCAAGAACCAGTATGTTGGTATATGGTTCAAGGAGATCGAGCCTCGGGTGATTGTGTGGGTAGCTAACAGAGATTCACCGCTTACAAACTCCGCTGCGAATCTCACTATAAGCAGCAATGGGAGCTTGGTCTTGCTTGATGATAAACAAAGTCTTGTTTGGTCAACAGGAGATGCTTTCAGATCGAAAAACAAGTGCCGTGCGGAGCTTCAAGACACGGGAAATCTTGTTGTCATCGATGATGTTTCGGGGAAAACGTTATGGCAAAGCTTTGAGAATCTTGGTGATACTATGGTGCCTCAAGCATCTTTGACGTATGATACTTCTCATGGAAAGAAGCGTGTGTTGACTTCGTGGAAGACTTACAGCGATCCAACGATTGGTGAGTACACACTAGAGATTACGCCGCAAGTCCCTTTACAAGGCCTTATAAGGAAAAACTCAATGCCTTATTGGAGAACTGGTCCATGGGCAACAACAAGATTCTCCGGGTTCCCACAATTCGATGATTCGTATGTAAGTCCATTCAGCGTGGCCCAGGATCTAGCAACGGGCACAGGAACTTTCTCTTATTCGATGTTGAGAAACTATAATCTATCATATCTTACCTTAACATCAGAAGGGCAAATGAAGATTTATTGGGATGACGGTAAAAAATGGATGCATCACTTAACGACTCCAGAAAGCTTATGTGATATATATGGTGCTTGTGGTCCTTTTGGTTTGTGTGTGAGATCCAATACCCCGAGGTGTATATGCTTGAAAGGGTTTGTACCAAACTCGGATAAGGAGTGGAAGAAAGGGAATTGGACAAGTGGGTGTCGGAGACGTACAAGGTTATCTTGCAACGACGCAAACTCTTCTATCAAAACACAAGGCAGAGACACAGACATCTTCTATCGTTTGAAGAATGTAAAGACACCGGATAATCATCAGTTTGCAAGCTTCCTCGGCTCAGAACAATGCATCGAGGGCTGTTTAAGCAACTGTTCTTGCACGGCCTTTGCTTATATAAGTGGAATCGGTTGCTTAATATGGAGTGGGAAGCTAGTAGACACGGTTCAGTTTATGTCTAATGGAGAAACACTTTCTATCCGTCTTGCAAGTTCGGAATTAGGTAAGGATGAAACACAATCTCTAGAATTCTTTTATAAGTTCTGTAAGAACATTATCTCTTATAATGTTTTGTCTGGTGAATATCTCAGCTAAAAGCAATCGATCCAAGATTATCATAGGTACTACTGCTGGTCTTTCCATATGCGCAATCTTGGTCTTTACCGCATTTATGTTCTGGAGATTCAGAGCAAAACAAAAAGGTGAGAATCTTAAAAACTTTTAGCAGCCTTATCTCTTGTCACTCTCTTTCCATGGCCCTATAGTACATAACTACCACTAATACATGCACATTGTTTTCTTGTAGAACCAAATGTTGTCATAAGTACTTTGCTAGATACATGGAAGAGTGATTTCGAGCCAGAGGATATCTCAGGCGTAAATTTCTTTGGGATGCATACTATTCGCACTGCCACTGATAACTTCAGCTCTTCAAATAAACTCGGTCAAGGAGGATTTGGTCCGGTTTACAAGGTACCCGAACAATCTCTCTTATTTATCTCTTCTGTATATTTCATGTTCTCCCTATTTATCTGAAAGTATTCTTACCAGGGAAAGCTTCTAGATGGTAATGAAATAGCAGTTAAACGACTATCTAGCAGCTCTGATCAGGGCACAGGGGAGTTTTTGAATGAAATAACACTAATCTCGAAACTACAACATAGAAACTTGGTCCGGCTTTTGGGGTACTGTATCGAAGGAGAAGAGAAGCTATTGATTTATGAGTTTATGGTGAACAAAAGCCTTGATATATTTATCTTTGGTATGTCATTTGTCCGATTATACCTCTTACTTCTATCATATAGTAATAGTTAGTGTGTTATTGTCACTAATCTATTTTGTGTTATTGTCTAGATTCAACTCTAAAGCTGGAGATTGATTGGAAAAAGAGGTTCAATATCATTCAAGGTATTGCGCGTGGGCTTCTCTATCTCCACCGTGACTCTCGCCTTAGGGTCATTCACCGGGATCTCAAGGTTAGCAATATCCTTCTTGACGAGAAGATGAACCCGAAAATATCGGATTTTGGACTGGCCCGGATGTTTCAAGGAACTCAATATCAGGACAACACTCGAAGGGTCGTAGGAACTCTGTAAGAAACTTGTCTTAAAACAACATGGTTAACAAAAAGATTCATAGTTTATCATCCTAACTAGATTTGAAACTGTTTCGACATTTGGACAGAGGATACATGTCTCCTGAGTATGCATGGGCTGGTTTGTTCTCTGAGAAATCCGACATATACAGCCTCGGAGTTCTGATGTTGGAGATCATAAGCGGCAAGAAGATCTCAAGGTTTAGCTTTGGCGACGGTAGCAAAGGCCTTTTAGCATATGTAAGTGAACATATGATTGCTTTGGTTCTCATAAATTTCTCCTCGCCGTGTCAAAACATTTGTTGTTATTACAATTCAGGCATGGGAGTCTTGGTGCGAGACAGGCGGATCGGATCTACTCGATGGAGACATTGCAGACTCCGGCAAGGCCATTGAAGTGGCGAGATGTGTACAGATTGGTCTCTTATGTGTTCAACACGAAGCTGTGGACAGACCAAACACACTTGAAGTACTGTCTATGATCACTTCAACAACAGATCTTCCCATACCAAAGCAGCCAATATTCGCTGCAGCGACACTTAACGATGTGTTCATGTCGCAGTCCAAGTCTAAAGAACTCTTCTCTGTCAATGACTTAACACAATCCGCGATCCAAGGACGATAAACCCTTTTAGTATATAATACATTTACATTTTCAGTCTATAGCTTATGTGAAACTTAAGATGATGAGATATCATTTTTGTTATCATACAGTTGTTATGTGACCAAAGTGCACATTGCCCCTCAAAATCTTAGACACACAAAAGAGTATATAAGTTTTTATGAGTAACAAGAAGACACATTTTATTTAATTCTCATATGATCAATCACTTTCTTTAACTTATCTCTCTTTTACACAAACCTCACATGCTTCTTTATCAATTGATTCCATGTGGCTCTCCTCTTTTCTTACATACTTCCAAAAATTAATACAAAAACTATTCCACCAAAATTTTATTTATCAAATCTCTTAGCTTGGAACTTAATATATGTCCTCTTTTGCCATTCTAGAATGAATTTATATAGTTTTATTTGGTACAAAAAGCTGTAAAATGTTTTTATTTGTTGGAAAGCCTCTTTAAATAAATGAAATTTTATTGCAATTTGATTGATAAAAATGTTATCTTATATTCTTATGTAGCTTCTGAGAAGAATCTTTAATCTATATATTAAAGAGTTAAAAATACAACTTTTTAAAAGATACCACTTAAAAAAACCTCTTTTTGTTTTGCATTTCACCAAACTAAAAGAGAGAATAATAATAAAAAAAAAAATGTTCTAAAGCTATTATATTAATATTCTTGAAGTTGAATTTTGGAGGCCACATGGGATTAAGATTAGTGGGAAGAGAACAAACAAAAACAAAAAAAAAACACTTTTGTAAAAAATATACACTCAAAAGAAAAATTCACAAAAATTAAAAATAAAATTACAAAAACCAAAAAGAAAAACATATATCTAAGAATGCCACATACCACTAAGTAAGCTTCTGAATCTGTTCATAGATAGCTTCTTCACAAGTCTCTTAGCATCTGATCCTTCACTTTCTGCTAGCTTCTCTATGCTTTTCAAGTACCTCGAGCTCGCCATCTTCCTCCTCGCGCTGTTACAGCTCGTTAAAGACATCAATATCGATATCAGAAACTTGCCATTACCCGAATCTCCTGTCCCTTCTCCATGGTCTAAAAGCTTGAGAATGTAGCTAATGTTATAGTCATCTTGTGCAAACTTCTTCCTGTTCCTCGGAACCGATAACAAACCGTATAGAGCGGCGCTAGCCATCTCTCTTACGTCTAGAGATTTAGCGTCGAGGAACTTAACTAGCTCGGGCATGAAACCCGCGTCACCAATGATCTTTTTAACCTCTTCTTGTAAACAACATAGCTTAGAAGTAACTTTCAAGGCTGATTCTTGAACAGAGATGTCGCCGTTACTTAGCAAATACAACAAATGATCCAAGAACTCGCAGTTAAGCAACGCGTCTAAACAACTAATAGACCCGAAACATAAGTTATCTATCGCTTTTAACGCTATCTCTTTAGTTTTCGAAGACGACGGCAACAACGGGTTAGGATCCGATAACACACTAACTAGCTCTTTGATTCCTCCTTTACTAACCAACATTCCTCGTGTTTCTTCGTCGTTACAACACAAACTCAACAAAAGATCAATACTATTCACCTGAACAATCTCTTCCTTAGATCCAATAAGCTTAACAAAAGTAGCTAAAGTATCGTCTTCTTCGATCATAAACCTCTTGATCTCTTCGACGCCCACAAGATTCCTCAACACACAGCACGAAGTAGCGATCAATACACCGCTAATTCCATCGCAAGAACAGATCTTTAGCAATGCAGAGACGCCTCCGTGAGCAGAAACAGACCAAGCATTCTCCGAATTCTCAGTCAATTTCATCAAACACCTCGCGGAAGCTTCTCTACCGACATCGTTACCACTCTCAATAGCCCTAATCAAAGGACCAATCACGCCGGATCCGACAAGAACAGACCTGTAATAACATCCAAACATTGCAATAAACAACAAAGCTTTCGCAGATTCCTCTTGAATCTCTTCTTCTGAATCAAGAAACAGGACAAGCAAATCAACCATAGAACTCATCTCCAAAACAATCTTAACGTATCTATCATCTTCGTCCATGGCTTCGTTAAGCTTAAACAAAGCTTGTTTCTTCATAACCAAATCACCAATCTTCATCCTCGTCATCAAATCTTTCACATAGAATCTCATGTCTTCTCTGCAACAACCGCTCGTCGAGCTCGGCTTAGAGACGACAATGGCGAATCCGTGGCTGAGAATCGCAGCAGAGTAAACCCTCGCGAGATTCGCCGCGTGGAGATCGAATCTAGACGCCATTAGATCCAAATCGCTCTGCATCAGGAGCTTACCCGAGTAAGCCACGTCGACGCAACGTGTCGCGAGATCGTAACAGTCTCGTAGAGAGGATATAACGGCGGAGATCAAGCTTGTGAGAGATGGGTCGTCGAGATCGGAATCGAGATTTGAGAGAGAAGAGAGGATAGAGTAAATCTCGTCGAGCTTTGATCTTATGAGAATCCATTTCGTAGTGAAGGATTTGATAGAGTGTGAGAGTGAGATTAGTGATGATATAGCTTCGATTGCTTTGCTTATGCTAAGCTTTGATTCCATCTTCTTCGTCGTCTTCTTCGAAAGAGAGAGGCTTTAGAGAGAGAAACCCATCACGAAAGTGTATCCCTTTCTCTCTCTAACCCTCAAAATTGATGGATTTGGCTCTGCAAGGGAAAACTATGGAAAGGGGAAGACTTTCACAGGTAATCTAGTTGGGGGTTTCTTGTAATGGTTAATGGCGTTTGAGGAGAGAGAAAGAAAAGGTAGAGAGAGAGAGAGTTTGGCAATTTTGACGGGCTGGCTTTTCTCGGTGGGGTTGGAGACAAGTAGTGACATGTAGAAGAAGAAGAAGGAGATGAAGAAGGAAGGGTAAAATGGTCATTTAACATGTACTTTTTTTTGTTTTTTTGGGGTTAGACGAAAAAGCGTATTTTGGGAAAGGTAAGTGTGAGATTCTTTATGATGGTTTAGGTGATTTTAAAAAAACAAATATTTATGTTTTATTTTTGTTACTGGAAAATTATAAATAGGAATAGTTACTTACTAAAACTTTTTTTTTTGACATCACTTACTAAAACTTTAGTAAACAAAAAAAATAAAAATAGTGACGAAGGATGTATCTATTTAGGTGTAAACCAATAAATAATCACCATTTGATTAAATTTTTAAAAATAATAGATAATACTCCCTTCGTTTCTTTTTGTTTGATTTTATAGATTTTTCACACAAATTAAAAAGACATATAAATAACTACTACTCCCTCCGTTCCAAAAAACATGTTGTTTTAGGAGTTTTCACGTATATTAAGGAGTAATAATTTGTTTGTATTTTCAATATAATAACATTAAAAAAGAAATACATATATTCAATTTCAACCAATAGAACAAATGTTTCTAAAATATAATTGGTTAAAAAACATTAAATACTAATAAATTTTGCATGGAAAATACAAAACAACATCTTTTGTGGAACAAAATTATTCCCCTAAAACAACATGATTTTTGGAACGTAGGGAGTAATAAATGTGTGTTTAACAATTTTCAATATTTTTGGATCAATATATAGTGTTGCAAAACTTTCAATTAATATATTTTGAAAACTACAATTCACAAATATCAATAGATAAAACTACATTGATTGTGAAAATAAAAAAATTAAAAAAAAAATAAAAAAATAAAACATCAAACATAAAGGAACGGAAGGAGTAACTAACTATAAAATAGTAGGGATATAATAAATACTAACTAACTATAATATATGTTATAAAAATTTAAGATAGGCAAAACATCATAAACGCTTCATCTTAAGCATCAAACATTAACTAAAGCAATTAATGATATGTTTACTAAACGATCATCTTAGTTTTATTTAATCATTTGTGAAAAAGTACATTAGTTTTGAAATTTAAAACTATATTTTACATTTTGTATTAGAGAAATTTACAAATGTAAAATATAATAGAGAAAATTACAAGTACACTCTTTTAAAACACTACTTTACAAAACCACATCTATTTGAACTTTTTTATAAATTTAAACCTTTTAAATTTCAAATAATTAAATTCTCTTTTAAAAATTTGTCCAATTTGAAAGAAAATAATTTACATTCACTATTTAATGTTAAGGGTTTAGCATTTAAGAATTATTTGGATTTGATATATAAAAATGGATTTTAATATATGTAATTTTGATATTATAGATGTATATATATATATATATATATATTTTTTTTTGTTAAAGATGTATATATATTTTTCCCTATATAAAAATGGATTTTAATATATGTAATTTTGTAATACCCCAATATATCATTCATTTTCAATGTATAATCGAAAAAGAAAGAAAGCTTTATAATCACTCATATAAAATGCACATCTATTAATGTGTATTATATATAGTTTTCTTTAGGTAATATTAGTTTGAAGCTTAACTCTAAAGAAGCCATGCATGCTTCTTTCTATATTTGCAAGAGCACACGAGAAACCCGCAAGTGGATATCGTTATATATAGACGGTGAAGCTGGTACACATATATTAATTAATACTTATCATATTTTTTCTTATTTTTATATATTATATAAATTTTACTTTTTGAATTAGCATAATAATTACACAAAAAAGCATGAGTTGTCGAAACTGAAAATTGAATACATGCTTTTTCATTCATCTACTTTGATATTAAATGAAAAAACATACATATAGTATATGCATACACTATAATTTTCAAACAATTGATTTTGCAATATTAAAATATATGTAAAATAATAGTTGACTCGAGGTATATATATATTTATATATTAAAGGAAATGGTCCGTGACGAAAACATGAAGAAAATGGCAAAATTGAATGTAAAGCAAAATGGGTTGGCTACCTCTCACATGAATCCAAATATAGATCGAATTTAAAATTTAATTTCTTTTTTTATAAATAAAACTTTCAAATTTTACTTTATTTTTTTCAACCAAATTTTTACATATCACTCACGTCTACAAAATCGTCATAAATGCTAGTATTATATACTCCATCCGTTCCAAAATAGATGTAGTTTTAGAAGAAAATTTTTGTTCTAAAATAGATGTAGTTTTTCAGTTTCAATGTAAAATTTATCATCATTTAATGTTTTTTTGACAAATTAGAGTTTGCTTACTATTTTTTCATTGCCTCAAATTAGACCTAGAGATATATTAAATATTGTTTTAGTATTATAAATACACAAATTTAATAAATTTTTAATATGCATGAAAATTTTGTTTTTTTAGAACGGAGGTGATAACTTGCATATTTTACACATTTTACCTTAGTTTACGCATTAGAATTCATTCATTTAGGTTGCATTTAGTGTCATATAGGTTGCATTTTGGTTTGTTTCGTGTATTTCAGGTTTCTGAGCATAAAGACGGCGAAAGTGATGAATTTAAGCCAAAAAGAAGCGGATACACTTGCATCGGCATGTTGTATCGGTTTCTATTGGCCGATATAGAAGACAAAAGGTTCGCCGAAGCTTGTATCGACCAAACATATCGGTTTGGAGTGGCCGATACAAGAGAAAAAGACCCGAAGACGCGTATCGACTTGTTGTATCGGCTTAGCTCGGCCGATACGAAGGAAACCGAGTCGAAGGAAGGCTACCGAAACGCATATCGGCCGACCTGTATCGGTTTGCTATGACCGATACAGACTGCGAAATTTTATAAGGAAATTCGGTTTTTATGTTGTAAAAAGGAAAACCAATTCCTAAACCAATTGGGTTTTCCTTTATTTTTCTTTTGGTTTGATATTATATTAGGGTTGGATTTGACAGCCACCCTATTCTATCTTTTGTTTGAGTTTTGGATCGTTTGTTTCTTAAGCTTTTGGACTTGGAGGATTCTTGGTTTTTGCTACTTGGCGACCTTTGTGATCTTCATCAATAAGATTTTCTTGAACCTTATTCTCTTGTCTTTGTTTATGTTATTGCTTTCTTTGAATTTAATTGCTTTGAATTTCAATATGCTTAGTGAGTAGTTTCCCATAGACAATTAGGTTGGGGGAAAAATGGTGAATCAACCCTAGGGTTGATCGATGTCTAGAACTTAAAACCCGATAAAACTTTAATCTAGTGTAACAATCTTAATGCTTTAATTGACTTCGATCAATCAATTGATAGAACCCGGAAACTTCACAACCGAGAGGTCCGTGAGGATTCCCGAACAATTACCCTAGAACTAAACCTAGCTTAACCGAGAGATCTGTGTTAATAAGTTTAGTGGTTGAATTGATTTGAACTTTAATGTTTTCTAAAATTTAAACTATCCAAGATATTGTTTTAGTTTACTTGTTAGGAAAAAGGATCTCTGTCACGAGAGTGGATTGATCTAAAATCGTTTTCAAAACCTTAAAGTACTTTTATAAAAGACATCGAAAAACCTGAAAGTTGATGAACCCATTAAAGTACCCCGACTCGGTTGTTTAGCTTTTTAATTTAAATCTTTACAACTTGCAATTTCGTTTTATTTCTTTGTTAGTCTTTACAAAAACACGTAAACAAAACCATCTTTTAAATTGCTTAGACTAAGATTGATTCCTTGCAAACTTTAGTAATTTAATTGCTCCTGATTCGGATTGACCTCAAGTACTACAATTGAGACATTAGATTGAACGAGGGTAAAATCTCGTTTATCAAATTGGCGCCGTTGCCGATTCAGGAACTCGATTAAATATTAGAGTTTTGGAATTACTTGGGACTAAGTTTTAGTTACCGGATACTAATTTTTCTTTTCTTTTGTGACTTTTCGTGCTCTGAGGTGTATGCAAAGAAGAAGTCACGGACAAAGTGATAGCTTGCTCTTCTACGCCGACATCAAAGCACACGAACGAGCCATCTCTAAGGAAAAGAGACCGGATCACCACTCCGACTCCGAACCACCCGCACTCGACGCTTCAGACTCGGAAACGGAGATGGCAAACAACACCGCACGCGCGATCGGGGACGCCGATGTGCCATCAAACATCACCAACCGTAGTGGCATCATACCACCAGCCATCGCCAACAACAACTTTGAGATCAAGTCTAGTCTCATCAATATGGTGTCCAGCAACAAGTTCTATGGGCTGCCTAGTGAAGACCCCATTGATCATCTTCACCAATTTGACATGCTATGCGACACAGTGAAGATCAATGGTGTCAACGAGGACATGTTTAAGCTGCGTTTGTTCCCCTTCTCACTCGGGGACAAAGCACACATATGGCAGAAGAATCTTGTGAAAGACACCATACAAACTTGGGAGGCGTGTAAGAAGGCCTTTCTCACAAAGTTCTTCTCGGTGGTGAGGACATCAAAGCTGCGAAACGAGATCTCAGCTTTCGCACAAAAAGACCAAGAAACGTTCAGCGAATCTTGGGAACGATTCAAGGGCTACACGGTGAGATGTCCGCACCACGGTTTCACGGGAGAGAGCCTACTCAGCACGTTCTATCGCGGCCTAAAACCGAAGTTCAGGATGCTTCTCGATTCAGCTAGCCAAGGAAATTTCCTTGGGAAGACGGAAGCCGATGGACAGCTTTTGGTGGAGAACTACGCCCTAAGCGATAGCAACTACGGAGAAGATTATGATCGCACCATCCGCAGCTCAGGGAACGATGAGCAATTTAAGAGAGAGATAAAGGCGGTGAATGAGAAGTTGGATAAGTTACTCATGTCTAACCAAGTGGGGATTAACTACGTTGGAAGCGGAGATGAACAATTACCCCCAACCGAGGGAACGCAGGAGGAGATCAACTACATGGCAAATCAGAATGATTGGCGTTTCAACAACTATTCTCAACACCCAAACCTCTCCTACCGAAACAACAACGTAGCCAACCCCCAAGACCAGGTTTATCCCCATGCGCAACAAGGAGGTTACCAAGGTAAACCTCAACACAACCAAGGCGGATACGTACCGAGACCACCACCTAATCGTCCTCCAGGGTACAACAACCCTCCTACTGCTCAAGGAGTGGTTGCATCACCAGCTCCCCCAGGTGATCAAACCATTCAGATGTTAAAACAGATTCTAGACGGCCAAACCCGGAGTCAAATGGAGTTCAACACGTTCAAGAAAGAGATAAACGCAAAGGTTGATAACTCCTACAATGATCTCAACGCCAAGTTTGAATCAATGACCTCTCACTTGAAAGCTCTGGACAATCAAGTGGCTCAAATTACCTCGGCCTCTAAGCGACCAATGGGTCAACTTCCGGGTAAACCTGAAGCCAATCCTAGAGAGTATGTCAACTCAATAGAACTTCGTAGTGGTACACAAATTCTTTCACGCGATCTCATTGAGGACAATGCGAATCAGGTCGGGGAGGTGGAACAGTCCCACGGTTCAGAAACCACGGTCCTAGACGATGAAAACACCGCAAACGGTAACGAGAGAGATACAGGACACTCGTATCGGCCAAACGTATCGGCCACAACAAGCCGATACCGACCACCTATACCGGCTGGGAACAAGGCCGATGCACTTGAGAAGGAGACAGGGGACTCGTATCGGCCAGGTGTATCGGTTTCATCTGACCGATATCGACCACCTACATCGGCCAAAAACATGGCCGATACGAGAGGAAAAATCCGATAAAAAGAAGAAGCTCGTTTACGTGACGTCTTCTTACGTGCCTAAGCTTCCTTTTCCGGGTCGAGCCAAGATGCATCTCTTGAAGGAGTACTTTAGAGCTAAGCTCGAGAAGCAAATAAACGAGGTGCAAACTCCCATGCCTCTTGTTGACGCTTTCAAGCAAGTCCCTCACTCCACCAAATCTTTGAAAGACACCATCAAAAACAAGTCCAAAAACTTGGAAGACACGGTGACACTTTCACAAGAGTGCAGCGCGATCATTCAGAAGGACCATTCTCCTAAGAAACTTGGAGATCCAGGGAGTTTTACTTTGCCTTGCACTCTTGGTCCTCTGATCTTTGAAAAGTGCTTGTGCGATCTAGGGGCTAGTGTCAACGTTATGCCTCTATCTGTTGCTAAACGACTTGGTCTTTCTTCTTTCCAACCTACTAAGATCTCCTTGGTGCTGGCCGATAGATCCGTGAAGGTACCCGTTGGAATCTTAGAAGATATTCCGGTAAAGTTGGGAGACGTTTTCATTCCAACAGATTTTGTCGTCTTGGAGATAAACAAAGAGCTTAATAATCCACTCATCTTTGGAAGACCTTTCTTGGCAACCGCTGGAGCCGTCATAGATGTGAAGGTTGGAAAGATAGATTTGCACCTTGGGAAGGACCTTGTTCAGCGGTACAACATCAACGATGTGGTCAAGAAGCCTACGGAGACGGTCCCTTGTGAAGCTTTGGTGATTGGAGTGGAGAAAGATGCTAGCAATGGTAAGTCTAGTGATGATGCAAGGAGCAAATCCAAAGCTCCAAAAGTGGAACACCAATCCCCCCCTAGGAAGTTCAGAAAGGCGCATTGGAACATGTCTCACAACCGCGTCATTAGAAAGTTAATCAACGAGGTTAAATCTTTGAAGAAAGCTTTCAAGAAAGAAGCAAGGAGTGCTCGCTGCGACTCGGATAAAGGCAAACACAAGGATGGAGGCGAGTTTGGTGTGAAAGGAGTAAAACTCAAGCCGCCCCTGGACCACAAAGTTGTCACCGAAGGAGATTCGACATCTCTTTCAAACCCCAATGTCGCCTAAAAAGAAGGGGGTAAAGTCAAGCTAAGAGACTATAAACAAGCTCACTTGGGAGGAAGTCCCATGTCTATCCTTGTATATACAATTTTAGTTTGCATTTAGATGATAATTTACTTAGAGTTTGTGTCGTGTTTGATGGTTTCAGGTGAAAACGAAGTAGGAAAACGAATTCTGAAAAGGGTATCGACCTGTTATATCGGTTGCTGGACCGATATCGGGCAAGAGTATCGGTCTGCTGAGACCGATACAGACGACTTCGACTCGTCGTGTTAGTACTACAGAGGTAACACCTGAACCATGTGCATACGCATTAGTTTTTCATATTAGAGTCATTCATACATACATTTAGGAACCTTCTCCAATGATTGTTTCACACGGAGACCGTGTGATTTAAGTTTGGGGGAGTAGTCATATTAGTTTTCGCATATTAGCATTCATACAAAAAAAAAAAAAAAAAAAAAAAACAAAAAAATCTGCATATAGGACTAGTTCATGGCATTTAGAGCATATGCATAGGGGATCTATGATGACGTTAACCTTGTAAAGCGACGCACTTTGTGTTTTGAACAGTATCTTAGGTGTAGTATCTTCCGTTAACGAATTAGAACTCGCTGAAAATCTTAAAACCGCAACTCTAGACATTGATGTTTAAAAAGCCAATTGTGTGGTTATGAAGCTTGGTAGTTCTAAGTCACCTTCGAAAAATTATCTGAACTTAAACTTGACTTTAAATTAGCATGATTGATAGTTTTCAAGAGAATTTCTATGGCTTTGTGATTTCTACGGATTGTGGCTTCCTAAACCGAAACACTTAAAGCGCAATCCGGTCATTCTCATTCTAAGGATGATTCTCCTCTCACCCCCTTAACCTTAACCCAAACACTTGTGATAATTCTTTTCATTTAGTGATTGTTTGGTTTCGCAAAAACTTGAAAGTATAGGGAGCGACAAGAAAGGACATCTATTGGACTAGTTTTTCTTAGACTAGTGATTTAGAAGGGGATAATGGCTAGGTGAGACACGTCTTTGAGTTTTGAAAATTAAGAAAATAAACACGAGTGATTGTAAAACACCTAGGGTGATAAAAGAATGGCTAAGTAAACAAAAAAAAAAAAAAAAAAAAAAAAGAGAAAAGAAAAGAAAAGAAACTTAGCAAAAAGAAAATCCCCTAAGGTAGTTAAGAAAAGAAAAGAAACTCGATGTTTAAGCGTTTAAATCTTTAAAAGAAAGACGATGGGTTAGTGGATAGTCTTGAGTAGGGATGGATGTCCGGACTTGTATACATCAGTTGCTTCTTGTCTTTCTTGGTTTTGTTTAACCCTTTCACTCCCCGAGAGAAACCGCGCTACAACTAACCACATGCCTGAGTGTTAGCCTCCTTGTTTGATTCGAAATCCCGCTCTTACCTAGACAAATAGAAAAACTCTTGGAAATTTTTGATCATGTTTCACGCTTGATTGTGTTTAATTGAATGTGAAAGGTGTTTAGACTAGACAAGTGGATCACATACTTTTGGTAATAATAGCGGATTTAGACGGAGTTAAGGTAGATAGAAATAAGTAGAACTAGTTCGGTTGCGAGAGGGTACTATGTTTATGATACTTGTTCATTACACTTCCGTGTTGCTTTTGGTTCTGAGGTCCCCGCCTCCACACCTTCCTAAACTTTGATGCGAAATTCTCTTACTTGAGGACAAGCAAAGGATAAGTTTGGGGGAGTTGATAACTTGCATATTTTACACATTTTACCTTAGTTTACGCATTAGAATTCATTCATTTAGGTTGCATTTAGTGTCATATAGGTTGCATTTTGGTTTGTTTCGTGTATTTCAGGTTTCGGAGCATAAAGACGGCGAAAGTGATGAATTTAAGCCAAAAAGAAGCGGATACACTTGCATCGGCATGTTGTATCGGTTTCTATTGGCCGATATAGAAGACGAAGGTTCGCCGAAGCTTGTATCGACCAAACATATCGGTTTGGAGTGGCCGATACAAGAGAAAAAGACCCGAAGACGCGTATCGACTTGTTGTATCGGCTTAGCCTGGCCGATACGAAGGAAACTGAGCTGAAGGAAGGCTACCGAAACGCATATCGGCCAGCCTGTATCAGTTTGCTATGACCGATACAGGCTGCGAAATTTTATAAGGAAATTCGATTTTTATGTTGTAAAAAGGAAAACCAATTCCTAAACCAATTGGGTTTTCCTTTATTTTTCTTTTGGTTTGATATTATATTAGTGTTGGATTTGACAACCACCCTATTCTATCTTTTGTTTGAGTTTTGGATCGTTTGTTTCTTAAGCTTTTGGACTTGGAGGATTCTTGGTTTTTGCTACTTGGCGACCTTTGTGATCTTCATCAATAAGATTTTCTTGAACCTTATTCTCTTGTCTTTGTTTATGTTATTGCTTTCTTTGAATTTAATTGCTTTGAATTTCAATATGCTTAGTGAGTAGTTTCCCATAGACAATTAGGTTGGGGGAAAAAGGGTGAATCAACCCTAGGGTTGATCGATGTCTAGAACTTAAAACCTGATAAAACTTTAATCTAGTGTAACAATCTTAATGCTTTAATTGACCTGATCAATCAATTGATAGAACCCAGGAAACTTCACAACCGAGAGGTCCGTGAGGATTCCCGAACAATTACCCTAGAACTAAACCTAGCTTAACCGAGAGATCTGTGTTAATAAGTTTAGTGGTTGAATTGATTTGAACTTTAATGTTTTCTAAAATTTAAACTATCCAAGATATTGTTTTAGTTTACTTGTTAGGAAAATGATCTCTGTCACGAGAGTGGATTGATCTAAAATCGTTTTCAAAACCTTAAAGTACTTTTATAAAAGACATCGAAAAACCTGAAAGTTGATGAACCCGTTAAAGTACCCTGACCTGGTTGTTTAGCTTTTTAATTTAAATCTTTACAACTTGCAATTTCGTTTTATTTCTTTGTTAGTCTTTACAAAAACACGTAAACAAAACCATCTTTTAAATTGCTTAGACTAAGATTGATTCCTTGCAAACTTTAGTAATTTAATTGCTCCTGATTCGGATTGACCTCAAGTACTACAATTGAGACATTAGATTGAACGAGGGTAAAATCTCGTTTATCAGGAGGGAGTACTTATTCATCACATGAAATTTTGGTTGACTTTATAAATTTGCCTTAGCTATTTAGCCCATTAAACAACAAAATTAATGTGACTAGTAGATTGAACACACACCTATGTATATAAAGCATTAAAAAATTCGAATATTTTTGTAAAATTTAATTTAGATATTTTTAAATATATGCAACGTTAATTAAGGGATGAAGATGATACTATACAAATTTGTATACTAGTATAGTAATATAAATTGGGCAAATATTCTCATATACATAACACTAAATCAATTTTTTTTTTACAAAAGTAGCACATGATAACTTGCATATTTTACATGTTTTACCTTAGTTTATGCATTAGAATTAACTCATTTATGCTGCATTTAGTATCATATAGGTTGCATTTTGGTTTGTTTCGTGTATTTCAGGTTTCGGAGCGTTAAAACGGCAAAAAACGAAGAATTCAAGCCAAAAAGAAGCGGAAACAGTTGCATCGGCTTGTTGTATCGGTTTGCTATGGCCGATGTAGGAGAACTACTTTTGCCGAGACTTGTATCGACCTGTCGTATCGGTCACACATGGTCGATACAAGCTAAAGAGAATCTGAAGACATCATATCGACATGTTGTACCGGTTTGGAGTGACCGGTACAGAGGAAAAGAAGAAGAAACACTTATACCGACATGTTGTATCGGCTTGGCCTGACCGATACGAAGGAAACGAAGCCGAAGCAAGGCTACCGACCAGCACGTATCGACCAACCTGTACCGGTTTCACCTGACCGGTACATGCTGCGAAAATAATAAGGAAAATCGGTTTTATGTTGTAAAAAGGAAAATCAATTCCTAAACCAAATTGGTTTTCCTTTATTCCTTTGGTTTAACAATATATTAGGGTTTTTGTTATGTTTTGACATTCCATCTTTTAGAGTTTTTGTTCTTCGTTTTGTTTTCTTTTGCTTTTGACATTGGGAGAATTCTTGGTGATTGCTTCTTTGGCCACCTTTATAATCTTCATCATCAATAAGATTTTCTCGAACCTTATTCTCTTTTCTTTGTTTATGTTTATGGTTTCTTTGAATTTAATTGCTTTGAATTTCAATATGCTTAGTGAGTAGTTCCAAATAGACAATTGGGTTAGGGGAAAATGGGGTTGATTGAACTTAGGATAAATGATTGTCTAAAACTTAATTGATTATAAAACTTTTATCTTTGGTAACAAACTTAAAGCCTTAATCGAGTTGGCCATTCGATTATTGAACCTAGGAAACTTTATGAATCGAGAGATTATAAATGTTCTTGAACAATTACTTTAGAACTAAGCCTAGCTTAACCGAGAGATCTGTGTTAATAAGCTTAGTGGTTAAAATTGACTTGTTCTTAAAGTTTCTCGACGATTAAACTATCCAAAATATTGTTTTAGTTTAATTGTTGAGAAAAGAATCATTGCCACGAGAGTGGATTGATCTAAAATCGTTTTCAAAACCTTAAAGTTATTTTTGTAAAAGACAATTTGAAATCTGAAAGTTTAATCACCCTTTAAAACACATTAACCTGATTGTTTAGCTTTTAATTAATCTTGTAAAACTCTTAATTCGCGTTTTCGTTTTGTTTAATTTTCGGTTACAAAATCACTCACTAACAACCTTTTGATTACACTTAAACTGAGTTCGTTTCACATAAATTCAAGTATTTTGTTTGCTCCTGATTTGGATTGACATCTTAAATACTACATTACGATATTAGATTTAACGGGGTAAAATCTCGTTTATCAGCACACATTCTCATATAAATTTGACCCTTCTGATGTAAGTTTACATAGTTTTTCTTTTGTTCTTTGATAATTTCTTTGTTGTAGTAGAAATCTAAACTAACCAGATTTTTAGTTATATAGTTTCTACATAAGTGTTAAAGAGATGAAACTAAATAATTACATGATAATTGTATACACATACGACATGTGTGAATGTATCATAAAATATGGACATATAAATAAATTATTGAGACACTAAAAATTTCTTTTATAGAGATGAATTCATGGTTTTAGATGTTTTGTCATGTTCAAAAAACACTCTTACATCTAAAAAGACATGCAGATTGTTTTTATCATATATATAGTAATTTAAAACATAAAAAGACACAAAATTGTACTTTTTTATATGGTAAATTATATATGCAATTATAGAGCCGTAAATAAAATATAATTTAATGTAAAAAAAAAATCCAAAAGTTAGGTGAAGAAAGACAAAAAATAAACAAGCAAAGAAAGTGATGTTTGAGTAGTTGAGAAGGGAGATTCATATGTGCAAACGCATTACAATATATTCCTTAATTTTCACGAAAGATATAATAATTAAAACTATCAAATTAGTATTCACTAATTTAATATCATAGTTTAGGTGGTAAAAAAATAGAATAGTTTATATAAAACCCTAAAATAGTTACATGTCTCATTAAGATATGTTAATCAATTCGTCGTTTTATTATTGATAGAAACTAATATGTAATTCTACTAAGTAACAAAAAAAATCTACTAAGTACAAAAAACCATATTTTTACATTGGGGGTTTTAAAAAATTTGTCCAAATTGGTCCATTTTTTTCGCGTGACTTGGGACCACAAATTTAAATTAATGTATTAGTTATTTTATAGTGTATTAATTTATAGAAGTTCTATTGTATTTGTCATGGTTGCAGATTTAAATTTCAAAGAATATTATGAGCTATAATCTAATTCTTTGAACAAAATTTTAGGCTTGTCTCGAAGAATAATAATTAAACAAATAATTGAAAAAGATAATGACACACAAAATTTGGTAAAATTTAGGAAAACTTCTCCTCAACACCCATTTCGTGAGAGTAAGAATTTGATTATTATTTTCATTTGCATTTATATATACTTTGGTTAAAAAATAAAATATTGTGTTTCCAATAAAAAAGGCATATACCATTTTGTTGGCCAAAATAAAGGCATATATCATTTTAGTTTGCATTTACATCAAATAATATACTTTGATGATGTAAACAAAAAAGAGTACAAAAATATAGGATTTACTTGCATCTATAATAAACAAAAAAATATTGAAACGAAAATAAAACATTATATTTTTAATATAAGCACTATCATTTAATTTGTTAAATAATCAAAAAAAAATTACAATGTCTAGGACATAGTCATCCATACAATAATGCTCATGTCATAGAGCATTTCATGGCAAAAACTCTTTAAACTTTAATTAATTTTAAGAATTAAGATTGTGAGAGACATAAAAAAAACTTTGTAAGCAATAATTAACAAACTCGTGAAAGAAAAGTAATAATATAACTTGAGATCGCTTGAAAAAGACATGTTGTAATTTTAGTGGCACGACATAAAGGTCCACATGTAAGTCATCTTTGTTCCAAGCTAGAGTTTATAGGGTTGATAATATATAACTAAATAGCAAGTTTTTTCTTAATTAAAGCTTCAACAAAACTTCACCTCAATAACAAATTTTAACGAGGAATTCACAAAACTACGTATTTTCAACCATCCGTTCATAAAATTACACATAATTTAATACTTTTACATATTTACACTCTTTTAAAATTTTAAATAATTGATTCACCTTTTAAAAAATAATCAAAATCAAAAAAAAATTATTTGGGTTCGGTAATTAATGTTTAGGGTATAGTATTAAAGGGGTAAGATTGTGTGGATATGATTTATTTGTATTTAATTTTAAGTGTATATGTGTAGTTTTAAAAATTGACTTTCAAAGATGTATTTGTGTAAAATATAATTCAAAAGGTGTAGTGTGGGTAGGGTTTATTTTATATACACGCATTTTTTATCAAATTATTATTCAAACAAATCTGCCCAAATAACAAAATTAAAGAGAGTTATAATTTGCATTACTTTGTGTCAATGTCAGTGATTCTTCATTATTAATGAATGAATGGTACGGTCCACTTTTTGTCAACAAATGTATAATATAAGATGAAAGCATTTATAAAAAAAGCATATTATGAGATGGGTTTGGATCCTAAGACAAGATAAAGATCATTGTAACATAATATGATTTTTTTTAAAACATGATATGAAATTACGATTAATTTGAGAATTTAAAAACTATGGAAAAATCTAAGATAAATTAAAAAAAATATATATTTATCTATACTATAAAAGTAGAAGAGTTTCTCTCCTATTATTGACACATCATCATTTTAAATATTTAACACAACATAATTAAAATAAAAGTATTATAAAATCATTAATACTAATAAATTTAATTGAGAAACAAAAATAATAAAGACAACACAATTAATTTAATATGAATAAAATTTTTTTAAAAAATATTCAATGTAATTTTTAACATTAATAAAAATAATATCTATATCAATTTAAATAATTATTAAAAATGATCAAGAAAAAATCTTTTTATCACTAATTAAAAAGTTCAACAATTCTAAGTTGGGATGCAAAGATTTTATATTTATACATAGAAATAATACATAAATTATTCACAATAATCTTTTACAAACATAAAGTTAGTACAATTTTACGTGAAAAGATTAAAAATATCCACAAAAAACCCTTATACAAAATAAACAATAACATATATAAATCTTCCAATAATGTTACAATTCAAAATATGATACAATTTAAAAAACGTGTTAAAATCTCTAAATAAATTGTAGTAAACATGTTACAAAAAGATAAAAATCAATTAAAAGTCAAGAAGTTGAAAAAGATGCACGACAATATTCAATAACAAACTAATTTTCATTGATTTGGTAAAATATAAAATGCGTATAAAAAATTCGAACTACGATAATAATACATATTACAATGACAAAATCACTGTAAATATTTTTTTAAATTACTATGTGACGAATATCCGCGCAACACGCAGGTTCCATCCTAGTATAAGATAAATTTGAATAGCACGCATGAAAAACACGTTAGAATGTCCGGTCTTATTTAGATGCGAGATTCATTAGATTATAAATTAGTTAATTAAAATTAAATGTTATAATTAAAATTCCGTAAGTTTGATTAGAAATTTTGTGTTCTCTTTTAAAAAAATATATGTGAAATTATAAGTGAAATAGTTTTAATGAACATAATTTCTCTTGTACAAAATCTCACTTAAATTGATAAGTTTTATATAACTTGAAAATCATTATATATCTATAAAAAAAGCAAAAATAGAAGGGCCCAATACAGCCCAACCCATAAATATCAAAAGCTTGCGACTCTGTTCTGAATTTCGATAAAACTAGGAATTTACCCGCGCCAAGCGCGGAATAAAAATTTACGTAATAGAAAAAATGTTTATTGGTAAAAACAATGTGTAGTATAAAATGAAATAAAAAGAATTTGTATCTCATGTGATCCACGTTAAACGTGGAGTTTAAATTTGAAGTATATATAAAAAATATATTGTATTTTGGTTTTTATAATGTTTTATTTACAAAAATTTATTACTATTACTATTTTAATATTTATCATCGAAAAAGATTATCATTGTCATTTCGATGTTGAATATTTACCTTTACATATAATTTGCTATTTATCATTAAAAACAGTAACTACATAGTGTTTTGAAACTTTGATATGACTCGTTTAACAATGAAAAGTATGTCAATCCGGTCTCTATTTGTCATAAATTCGTACTATTAAAACTTTCGAGGGCTCGAGTCAATTTTCTGCTCAAGTTTTGTCATTTGACATGAATTTTGATGTTTAATACAAAATAATATTGTTATTTATATATGAACAATATGTTTTATCATTCTTTTGTGCGAGAATATAACATACAAACATTAGAAAAAATATAAAATTGTGTTTTTCATTAGTTTTTTAAATATTTTAAACATATTTTCTAGAAAGGTTTAATCACTCTTTCATGTCTAAACTTATCCGAAAATTATTAGTTCAAAGTTTGGGAACTGATAGTTCAACCGATGAGTCGGGTAAATTGTGTGTTCAAGTTTTTTTTATTTGACATGAATTTTGGTGTTAAATACAATTTTACAAAATAATATTGTTATTTGTAAATGAACATGTGTTTTATCATTATTTTGAACTCAATGTAATTGAATATAATATATAAATATTAAGAGATCTATTAGAAATTATAAAATTATATTTCTTATGAATTTTTTAATATTATATTTTATGAGTTTTTCAACATTTTTAATATTATCCATTTATTATGTCAATTTAAGTCATTTTATGTTAAATTTGAGTTTTTGTTTTGAGCTTTTTATTTTGGGCTTTTATGAATTTTTAATAATGTGGGACCAGAAATGTATACGTGATGACACGTGTAATTCTTAGAATGATTTTCTCTCTCCGTCTTCTGTATTAATAATATAAGATGGTCAAAAGAAAAAGAGAAATTCATAAAACTACACCCTTTCAACCCTCCCTTCACAAAACTACACCTAATTCAATATTTTCACAAGTTTACACCCTTTCAAAATTTTAAAAGTTTGATTTACCCTTTTAAAAATTACCAAAATTAAAATATTTTCATTTGGGTTCGCTAATTAGTGTTTAGGGTATAGTATTAAGGGGTAGGATTGTTTGGGTAGGGTTTATTTGGATTTAATTTTGAGTGTTTAGGTGTAGTTTTGTGAAATATTTTGAAAATAATGTAGTTTTATGAAATGTAATTCAAATGGTGTAGTTTTATAATTTTCCCAAAGAAAAATGGTGTAAAATGTATATATGACACAAGTAGAAAATGAAATCAAGAAAAAACAAAATAACAGTAAAAAAAACTTTATCATTGGTTTTATATGATCGAATAGTTTTGAAAAGATTAGAATAAGTAAAATGCTCCTAAGATATACACAAAAAAATAAAGTAATTCCTTAAAATATCATAAAAACAAAATTTAGGCCAAAAATAACATTACAAGTTTTTTTTCTCTTTTTAGTTATAATACACCACTAAAAATATTTTTTCATTTGGGTTCACTATTTAATATTTAGAGTTTAGCTTTAAAAATATTAGTTTCGAAGATTTACGGTTTGGTTTTTAAAATTTTAAGCTAATTTAGGTTTTTAGTATTTTGGTCGAAAAAACTTTTTAATTGTTTTTTTTTTTTTGTTAAATGGTTTTCTATTGAAAATATAAGACTTATTTCCGGATTTAGACCCATCACAAATCCCTAATGGGCCTGATCCAATACACACAAAACCAAACCAAATCCCTTCCCCAAACCAGACCGGTTTCATTACAAACCTAACCGGTTACAATTAAACTTAATTCCAAGACACGAGAACCATGTACTGGCCGCCATCCCTTTACATCGCGGATGTCGACGGAGAGAAACTCCACCGACCGGGACAACGCCGCCTGAACTGTAACCAACACACGTCCGTCGATAACAGCCACGAAAACTTGATTTTGACTAGGAGGAGAAACTGATTATTGAGATTCGCCAAAGGTTTTGAACTAGAACGGAGAAGAGTCTTTGTCTCTTGCATCCCTAGTCTAGACGCCTTGGTCCTCCGCTCCACGCCGCTGCATGTCCGGTTGAGAACCATCCACGCCGCGCAGATTCTGCTAGCCGCCGTCAAGCACCGTGATTTAGGAGAAGTTTTTTGGTGATTTAGTGAGATAGGACCACGGATGAAAGAACCATGGGTCGTGGGATCCTCAACGTCGCCGGAATCGACGGAGAATCCCGAGCTCGGTGCAAGCGGTCGTGCTCAAGCGGTTGCTTCGGTGAGGTCTTCCCCTTTTTACTCAACCTCTCTATCAAGATATCCTAGATCTAGAATAGAGAGAAGGGAGAGAGAAAAAAGGAAGAGAGAGGTTTTTTTTATTTTTTTTATTTTTAATTGTTTTTTAGGGAGAACAAAACTTGTAATATGATATTTTAATCCTAAAAACTTCTTTTGATGGTATTTTAGGGAATTGCCCAAATATACACTTACCATTGAAATTAAGATAACAAAAAGGATAATCATAACCAAGATTATATCCAAAACAAAACTAAACAAAAAAGTTACTTCAACATGAGCATAATATGGGGAAAAACAGGTATAAGAAGCAAAGCAAAGATAACAATAAATAGTATAATAGCATAAAAAGTCCATTTCCTCGAGCTCTTTTGATACTCTCTCGCGTCTTGAAGCTGATCAGTTCCTCTTCTAACGAAAGAACTCGCTTTCGAAACATGACTTTCAATGTCATTTAGTTGTTGTCCTTGTGATTCCACAAGTGCAGCCATGTCTAAAAACACTTGGTGTAGCTCTATGAGATTCTTCTCTATCTCTTTAACCGCGTCGTGTCTCTCTTGGATCTCTGATATTGTGTCCATTATTTGGCCTCTTCCTTGCTCTTGTATTGCCTTTTGGAGAAAGTTTTCGCTTTCGCCGCTCGAAATCAAGTTTTCGATTGTTTGTTCGTCGGCTTTTTCGCCTGTTATTGTGAAATATCTGCATAAATTGGAACAAGAATTTAGGTTAAAAAAGGAACAGAGCATTTAACTTGTATCCCAAGAAATAAATCAAGCAATAACTTGAGGAGACAATTGCAAAATTACATTTTTTGGACTGTACATCGCAAATATACACTCATTGAAAGTCTATTTTCGTTAATACATCTAATCACTAAAAACTAAAACCAAATAAATTCTAAAACACTAAACCTTACCACCTTCAAAACTAAACCCTAATACTTTCAAAAATAAACCCTAAAAAATAAATTTAGAATCCAAGTAACAAAAACTAATTCAAAAGTATTTTAAGAGTTATTTTTATCATTTGACCCCTTCAAAAAATTTATTTTAAAAGAAATTTGAAATGGATGTATTTTTGTAGAGTATGGTTTAAAAGGTGTAGTTTTGTCAAATTTCTCAAAACTTGTCATGCAAGAAACAAAGAAAAAAAAAGAGAGAAAATATCAATTTTTCACCTTCGTTCAACTGTTTCTTTATATTCATCATTCATTCGCGCGCGCAAACCTTGAAAACTATCCATCAAATCCTTAAGTTTCTTCCCTAATCCGCTTACCACGGACGTCCTGGTTCTATCGGTAGAAGAACCAGGACCGCAATTTGGGACATTACGGCTATTAGCATTCCCTTTCTCGAGGGCCTCGAGCTTTTGCTTGATGATTTTGACTCTCTTGAGTACTTGAGATACATCTCCATCCATTTTACTTCTTAGTTCTTTAACTTTCTTGGCATTGTGTACCGTTTAGCACTCTTCATTCGAATCTTGAAGCTTCTTGTAAAGAGTCTCTATGCCTTTCATGTCGTCTTTGACATTTTCGACATCCTCGAAGAATTTATCGAGGTTCATCGACTCTTTACCCGCCTCGATATCATCCTTTTCGACATGTTGTTTTAGGTCGGTGTATTTTTTGAATGAACTAGAGAATAAATCATTCATTTTTTTGCTTGAGAGTTTCTTTATTTTTTTCGAAGATTCGTTTTCTTGATTCAAGAGAAGATGATCTTGACGATCATCCTCTGAAGAATGTAAAAGATTGTTATCTTTTTTTGGGAGATAGGCTTTGATTTTGTTGCAAATTTTTGTTTTTGTTTTGTGTGGTGAAAAAGGGATGATTAGTTTTGGAATTAACTAAAACTAGCCAATTATGGAAAAACCAAATTAGCATAAATATCTATTATTCTTAAAAGGAATAACAAAATAACGAAGCTCGCCATCTTCTTATATGTATTAATTTGATTAAACTCAAAGACCTTATTAAAGCACAAACATTCACTAAAAATTATAAACTTTGTAAAACATTTTTTTTGGCAAGTGATTCTATCTACCCAATATTGTCGTATGTTTATGGTATAATACCATAATTAATCAATAATAAAATATTATTTCCCTTTTCTTTGTTCTAATGGTTTCTGTCTATCTAATAAAACTCGTCCGCTTACCCGATTATTCTTCTGAATTTCTGCTATTCAATGATCATCCGCGTCGATTAAGTTATTAACAACGTGTAAGCATATTTATACTAATATAAGAGACATAAGGTTAACTATCTTCTACTAATTACACCAAGACCCTTTTATATTAGACTAATTATAATCAACTCTCATACGCCCCCTCAAGATGGAGGGCTCTGCGAGACTCCAATCTTGATACAAGCTTCGTGAAAGCGCAACCTCGAGAGAGGCTTTGTAAGTGTGTCTGCGAGTTGGTCACGAGTAGACACATGAGTAACCCGTAGCATACCGGCCTGTATCTGGTTCCGAATGAAATGATAATCAAGAGCAATGTGTTTCATTCGGGAATGAAACACAGGATTAGCACAAAGGTAAGTTGCACCTACATTATCACAATATATCACCGGAGCAATCGGAATCGTTATACCCAACTCCGTAAGGAGCGAACATAACCAACGAACCTCAGAAGCAGTATTAGCGACAGACCGATATTCTGCTTCCGTAGACAACCTCGCAACTCCATTTTGTTTGCGTGAAGACCATGATATAGGATTACGACCCAAATAAATAATATATCCATTAGTCGACACAAAATCATCAGTGTCACCTGCCCAATCCGCGTCGGAGAAAGCATGAAGAGTCAATGGTGAGGATTTGTGTAACATGATGCCATGAGTAGTTGTACCAGCAAGGTACCGAAGAACTCTCTTTGCAGCAGCCCAATGATTATGTGTCGGTTTGTGCATATATTGAGACAAACGATTTACCGCGAAGGCAAGATCAGGGCGAGTGAAGGCAAGATATTGAAGGTTGCCAACAAGGGATCGATATTGAGTTGGATTCGTTGGAGGACTGCCATCATGAAGTGTAAGCTTCGGAGAGGCTGCTAACGGCGTTGAGACTGGTTTGGCGTCAATCATGTTGTATTTTTGAAGAAGATCCATAACATATTTTCTTTGCATGAGATGAAGACCAGCAGTAGTGCGAGTTACCTCAACACCCAAAAAATAGTGAAGATCGGTAGGGTCTTTGATGGAGAAACGATCAGCAAATTCCCGTAGAACGCGTGAAACCATGTTCAAATCGCTGCCCGTAACAATAATGTCATCAACATACACAAGAACATACGTATATGACGAACCCTTGATATGAACAAACAACGATGTATCTGCAAGAGAAGGGGTGAAACCAGTGGCAATAGGATGTTGCTTGAGAGATAGATACCAGGCACGAGGAGCTTGCTTGAGGTCGTAGATTGGTTTGCGAAGGCGACAAACATGGTGAGGTTGATCAGAATCCACATAGCCAGGCGGTTGTGACATGTAAATTTCTTCTGTGAGTTCTCCTTGCAAGAAAGCGTTGTTGACATCTAGTTGTTTTATTGGCCAGGAGCGTGCTGCGGCAATGTCAAGAACTAGTCGAATGGTGGTGGTCTTTATCACCGGACTAAAAGTCTCCGCATAGTCGACTCCATATTGTTGTGTGTAACCCTTGGCGACAAGTCGAGCCTTGTAACGTTCAATATCTCCATTGGGCATAAACTTGGTTGTGAAAATCCAACGACACCCAACAAGATTTTGATGTGAGGAAGGCGGAACAAGATCCCATGTATGATTTTTCATATGCGCATTAAACTCGGAGGAGGAAGCACCTCGCCAATTAGGATCTTTGAGAGCTTGGTGAATAGTGGTAGGTTCAAGAACTCGATGTGAACCTGCAATAGCGTACGAATATTTTTTTGTTGGTTTAACAATGTTATTTTTGGCTCTAGTTTTCATTTTATGGGTGTTTGTGGTTTGTATGGGTTGTATAGGGAGGGACGAAGAGGATGGTAAAATAGTGGATGATGAGGTTGGTGGATTAGGCATGGTTTGGTTTGGTTGAAGATCATTTGTATGTGACTGATTCTGAGTTGGGGGTGACAACTCATTTTGAAGTGGAGCAGTGGGCTCATTGGACATTGGGTGTGGCTGAGTCATGGGTTGTGACTCATTTTCATGAGGAGTAGTGGGCTCAGAAGAAGAAGACAAGGAGAAAGAAGAAGTAGAGTTAGGAGTTAATACATGAGGCGTCAGTAAAGGAGCATGTTGATTAACAGGCGTGTCATGGTGAAGGGTCAAGTCCGGGGGTCCCAAAGAAGGCTGCCGATGACGATCTTCAAGAGGAATATGAGTGACTAATGGCATTGCAGCACATGGTTCATCGATAACAGCTGGAGTCGGTGTGGGTAACGATGTAGCTTTGAATGGAAATCTACTCTCATCAAAACGTACATGTCGTGATGTATATATTCGACCCGACGGAACATGTAGACAGAAATATGCACTTTGTGTTGTTGAGTAACCCAAGAATGCACATTCAAGCGACTTGTCATCAAGCTTCTGTTGATTGTAAGGCCGAAGCCACGGAAAACATACACATCCAAAAATACGTAGCTTCTCGTAATTTGGTGGTTGACAAAACAATACTTGGTAGGGTGAGAGCATGTCAAGGAGCGGATTAGGCATCATATTGATCAAGTAAACCGCAGTAGCAAAAGCATATGTCCAATACGTTTTTGGCATAGAAGAATGTGTCATGAGAGTGAGCCCGGTCTCAACAATATGGCGATGCTTGCGTTCGGATAATCCATTATGTTCCGGCGTATGCGGAGGAGAAGTGAGGTGTGAGATGCCATTTTCAGCGAGGTACGCACGTAGAGCTACAAATTCTCCCCCATTATCCGAGAAGAGAGTGCCAAAACGGGTTTGGAGACGGTTTTCTACGAGGGTTTTAAACACGGGAAAAACAGTTTTGACGTCGGATTTTCGTTTGAGTGGATAAAACCAGGTGTAGCGCGTGTGTGGTGATCAACAAGGACAAGGTAGTATTTGAATTCATCAATAGAGGTGATGGGTGAGGTCCATAAATCAGTATAGACATATTCAAGTGGTCGAGTAGATGTAATAGAGGTATTTGTGAAAGGAAGTTTGTGGCTTTTATTAATCAAGCAATCCGAACAATGAGAAAGGTTTGAGTTCAAAGGAGAAATAGGACTAGAAAAACGAGAAATAATAGAGTTTAAAATGGGGGAGGATGGATGGCCAAGTCTTGAGTGCCAAGAAGAGAGGCTCGTACGTGGACCGGACGCGGATAATAAGGCTCTAGCAACCAAGTTTGTCATCGGCCACTCATAAAGTTCCTCTTTAGTATTGCCTTGGAGTAACGGGACCCCCGAATTGAGATCCTTCACCTGAAACGACGTAGGAAAAAATTCCACCGACACATTGTTAGTATTACAAAGACGGTATACCGAGATCAAGTTCTTTTTAATATCGGGAACACATAGAATCTTGTCTAACATTAATGGACGAGTTTTAGAGGAAAGAGACATAGAACCAGTATGTGTGATATTCAGATTCGATCCATCTGCGAGAAGCACATCGTCTCCACCATTGTACGGATGATGTAGCGAGAGATTGTTGAGATCGGAGGTCATGTGGTGAGTAGCCCCAGAGTCAACGAGCTAATTCGATGTTGCGTGTTGGGTATTCATGGCTACATTTGCTCGTGGTTGCCAGGGCTTGAATGGATTAAATGGATAAGGAGCAGCGGATTGGATGTTTTGAAGGTGTGGGCATCGTCGAGCGTTATGGCCTTGAGTATGACAATATTGGCACTTCCCCAAATATGGTCGTGGAGAACGAGAGTCTTGTGACCCTGCTTGCCAATGAGATGGTGGGCGATGAGGTCGTGGCTGATTGTTGTTGGGATTGATGTAGTTGTTGTTGTAGGTATTGTTGTTGGTGGGATAACGATGGTTGTTGTTGCTTTGACGATTTTTGAAATTACGCTGAGCGTTGTTCGCAGACACAGGAACAGGCGTGATGGAGGCTGAAGACGACGCTACAAGGAGCTTGGCTTCATGATTTAAGAGACGTTCATGGACCTCAGTGAGTGATGGTGTGGTATCTTTCCCTTCTATCTGGTCAATCACGTTTTTATAGTCTTCGAGAAGGCCATCAAGAATAACTTCGATTGCATCCTCGTCCGTCATCTTCTCATCAAGTGTAGCAAGTTGATCCAGTTTAATGAGAACTCCCTGCATATACTCATCAATGGTTTTAGTACCTTTGGAGGATGCTTTGATTTGTGCCTTCAACTGTTTAATGTGACCACGACTTGGTTTCCCGTAAGTCGATGCAATCTTCGTCCATATTTGAAGGGACGAGTTCGTACGAGACACAACTGGTTGAATCGAGGGTGAGATTGCACCAAGTAGGGTTGCATAAATCATCTTGTCTTGACGTTCCCATCTGGTGAATTCTGGATTTGTCGTGGTGATTGTGTCTGTAGTGACAGTAGTGGCGGGAGGGTTGTCTTGATCATCAATATGATTGGCAAGTCCATAGCCTTGGAGAAAGGCTTGAACCTGAAGCTTCCACACCATGTAATTTGTCGACGTGAGTTTAGTTACCTGAGACATATTAACTGCAAGAATCGTTTTTGTGTTTAAAGGAATTTCAGTGGTGGTTGATTGATCGGCGACGGCCATGATCGATGGTGGAAAGAAAAGTTTAGGGTTTATTTGTTTTAGGAGCGTTTAGCTCTGATACCATATAAAAGCTGAATGTATTACTTTTTATTAACAACGTGTAAGCATATTTATACTAATACAAGAGACATTAGGTTAACTATCTTCTACTAATTACACCAAGACCCTTTTATATTAGACTAATTATAATCAACTCTCATACATCAATCTAATTAATTTCTATTAATTTCGTATAATCCAATTATTTTTTTGATTATTTTTATGTCTATATTTACAATTAAAATCAATAAAAATTGATAAATTATTAGTTTTACAAATTTATAGCAACATAAATGATAATAAAAATTAATATATATAAAAAAGCATAAAAATAAAAATATATCCAAAAACTAGTCGCCAATTAATTTCTAATTTTTATTCTAGGCCACGGTCGTCCGCATACGTAGCGCCTAGCTATTGGTTTCGGTCAATAATTAGTATGCATCAACATTAATTATATTTGTCTCCTTACATACCTATTTTTTATCCATCCATTCCGTGATTTATTCACATTATTATCTCTTTCGAAATTTAAGAGCAATGAAATTCAAATGACACGTGTCATTTTATAATTTACCTTTGGCCGATGAACAAGTAACTGATCTTTCAGATAAGATTCTCTTAAAAACCGTTTTTAACTCACGAGAAATTACCGGTTTTAAGATTGTATAATCCACAGTCGCATACTCTAGCGCGTGGCTTCTACTAATGCCGACGTTGGACGACACGTGGAAATTTACTCTTAACCACTGGCATGGAATCTTCACACGCGCGAACCACAGCGCGTGGATAGTAACCGCGAGGGAATTAAATGGTAACTAAAGATAACTTGTCAAATCTGGCGGTTACCTATCAGTCCAAAGATTTATCAACTTGACCGTTGAAATGTTGTCGTTTTAGGTTAAACTTATGGTCGGTCTGTACTTTTAAACGTAACAAAAATAAAGTGAAAATTGGCTAAATAGGCCTTATTCAGAATTGATTTGTCTCTTTATACCTTTGGACATATTATTTTGTCTCAATATATCTATTTTTTCCATAAATACAAAATTGCCCTTAATATAAAACTATAAAGATTTGCCTTAAAAATATTTAAAAGCATTAAGAAAATCTAAAAGCAAAATTAATATATTTAAAGGAGAATCACAAAACTACACCATCTAAATTACATTTCACAAAACTACACCATTTTCAAAATACTTCACAAAACTACACCTAAAGACTCAAAATTAAATTCAAATAAACTCTACCCAAACAATCCTACCCCCTTAATACTATACCCTAAACACTAATTAGCGAACTCAAATGAAATTTTTTTAATTTTGGTAATTTTTTAAAGGTTAAATCAAGCTTTTAAAATTTTGAAAGGGTGTAAATATGTAAAAATATTAAATTAGGAGTAGTTTTGTGAAGAAGGGGTTGAAAGTAGAGATGGCAGATGGGCTTGCCCGCGGCCAAACGGACAGTCCGCGATGGACCGCGTTTCATTTTTGTCCGCAGCGGTCCGGCCCGCCAAGACCGCGGATAATATTACAAGGTCCGTGCCCGCCCCGCAAAGCTTAGCGGTTTATCGGACCGGCCCGCGGACATTTCAAAAATAGCATTATTTTGTAAAATATTGGTTACAAATTCTTAATGTTAATAATGTTTCCGCAACTTTTTTACTAAAGTTGTTTGAAATTATAAATTCTTGTTTCAAAATTGTCATCAACAACATTTTTAAGTATCTTTTATATATTATTATAATACCTTCTCTGCAACTTTTGAAACGTAAATAAAATATGCAAGTCTTAAACATAAAACCAATAACATAAAATGTATAAAATAATCAAAAACTGAAACATTCAAACTAAAACAAAATCCTTAGTAAATTGTTTACTAAAGTTCATAAACAATTTACACCAAAAACCCATAGAAACAAATTACACCAAAAAAGCCTAGAAAGTAGAAACTAATTGTTTTTGCGGATACTCCGTGAACCCGAGAACCCGCGATGGGCAATCTGTATTTTGTCCGCGACCCGACGGTCCTAGTCCGCAAGACCCGCCGTTTTTTGGACTTTCCGTGACATGCCCATACCCGCCCCGCTAAACTGCATATAGGGCTATGCCCGCGGGCTAAAGGCCCATTTGACATCTCTAGTTGAAAGGGTGTAGATTTGTGAATTCCTCTATATTTAATCTAAAAACACAAATTGTTAATTCACTATTCCTCTTTATCTTATATTTGTTCATCGTTTTTCTCTTTTTCTTCATCGTTCCTCTCTTTTTCTCTATTTTTTTCTATGTTATTATCTATGATATCTAAATTCTACGACTTAAATTGATAGAGGTTTGGAGCAGAAGCAGAAGAAACATGTATACGTTTTTAATTAGGTTATCGATTTACATTGTGAAGAGGAATAATGCATTCAATTATCGATTTTGGTCGTTTTAGTTTTTAGAAACTTAAAATTGTTTTTTTTAGAATTAAATTAATATAAAAGTTGATTCAAAGAAGTTTACTTTGTGCATGTGTAAGTTTATGTGTAAGTAAAAAATCAACTCTCCGATTAAGTAATCAACTTGTCCATCTTTTTTCTTGATGAATCGAGGGGAACCTTTGTTCTCGGCGACATGTCCTAGATTTTGTCAGATTTTAAAACATAGAATAACCGAAAAGATTGAATACATATTCTAAAACTGATAGATTACAAACAAAAGTCAGAATGTATATTCTAACCTGGTTAAAACATAACATATATGTGAGAACAAATTGTTTTATGTAAGATATATGATAGAGTAAAGGATATAACATAATTAAACGTGTTCTATATTTTTCCACAATAAAGCTAAGAGCTTATAATATATATTGTGGGTTGTATACAACAAAGTGTTTTAGTTAAATATGAGGCAAATGTGTTCTATATTTAGATAGATCATAGAGAATATTTTACAATACAAATTCTAACTTTTATAAAACGTAGAATATAAGTTAGAACATCTATTGTATCTTTGTAAAAATGGTTATAATATACATTCTAACAAATATAGATCAACTTATCCAAATTATTTTTGGAATCCAATTTTCGTATATCAAAACACATAAAATATTCTTGCGATTGTGTTGATTTTTTTCATATTTTTATGATTTATATATAATTTTTAATAATTATTTTTTTTTCTATAAGGATGTTTATGTCTAAAACTGAGCAAAACTTATAAAGGTATATTAGGACAAATACATTCTCATTATGGTCTATTTTCCCAATTTCTAAATTAAGATACTTTTAATTTTTAACATATATTGTATTATAATGGGGGTTTTCACGCGTTCTCGCTTTCCAATTTTGATTTCATAAAAAAAATATTATATGTTGTAATAAAAAAATATTATATGTTGTAATAAAAAAAAAATTATTATTATAAGAACTTCAAAACGTTGAAAACAAGAAAATATGATACAAATACTATTTACCAAAAAATAAAATAAACAATAATACAAAACTTATCATGCGGTGGGAATTACTAATTAGTATCAGGCTAATTTTATAATTATATAATTTCATATTTTAACTTCAACACATTGATAGATAATTCTAATAACGATGCTTTTAACATCAAGGCCGCATGTCAATATCGACTTTATGCTAATATTCTATATTCCCTTTGTTTTTTGTTATAGGATTTTCTAGTTTTTCAGATATAATAAATAAACGTATTAAAATATATTATTTTTTGTGATTTATAATTTTCAACGACTCTAAACCAATAATATTTAGATTTTTTTCTTGAATTCTATAATTTATCATTAACAATTATATATAGAAAAATGATAAAATCTATCTTTTAAAATCAAATATTTTCAACAAAAATTCTATAATAAAAACGGTGGGAGTAGTAAACAATATGTGACTATCTATTTGATGACAACGAAAATATTTACAACAAAAATATTTAGAAATATCAACCTATATATTTACTTACAAATCAGGATATCCCTCGTTTTTAAATCTTGTTCATAGAAATTGTATTTTATAGTACATGACTACTTAGCCTCTTTTGAAGAACGTTCGACTGATTTGTATTGTATTAAAAATACTATAATTACAAAGTTTACAGAAAAACATCCGTAAATAATAAAAGGTAAATTATAAAACTATATTTTTAAAAGTGCAATTTATAAAACTACACTCATCGAATTTTTTTTATATAAAAGTACATATAAACACTAAATATTAAATCCAAATAAAATTTAAACATTAAATTATAGAGAAATTTACAAATCTACACTCTTTCAATCTTTCATTCACAAAACTACACTTAATTCAATACTTTTACATATTTAGACTCTTCCAAATATTTTAAATAGTTGATTTATTCTTTAAAAAATATATCAAAATTAAAATATTTTTATTTTTGTTCGCTAATTTGTGTTTAGGGTATAGTATTAAAAAATTACATAAATCACATCTCTTTTAACGGTAAATTCTATATATCAAATAATAGATCAAAATAAATTTTAGAAATGTTAAAAATGTATTTATTTAAATTAACAAAAGTAAAGATTTAAAAGGAATTTGAAAGTGTATATTTTTATAAAAAAACTAAAAGTAGTTTAGTGTATCTTAATCATTTATTGCCATCAGTGAGGAATACAGCCTGGACAGAGAGCCAGTGCTGACCCAATATTCCTATTATAACGGTCCAATATATGACCGTTGTAACTTGCATGCTCCATCTCTTTCTCTTTCCACAAATATTCAATAATTAATCTCATTTTATAATGTATATTTTTTTAACAAGTGGTTATAGTTTAGTTGTTTTCATTTGGTGGTGGACTAGCTAGTTGTTATATTGGTTTATATTTATATATTGGTTCACTTAAAATACGAAATCACTAAAAAAAATATTATTAGTCAACTGAAAATAGTATTACATATTTTCTAAAAAATATACTAGTATATATTTTGGCTTCATATTTAATAAATACTTTTTAAACGTTTAGTATTAATAATTACTCCCTCCAATTCAAAATAAATGATGTTTTAGCCTAAATTTTTTTGTTACTAAAGAAATAGTATTATAGGATTTCAATGTAAAAATTAAATTATTTAATTTTCTTAACCAATAATATTTTATTGTATTTCGTTTTTATTGATTGGTTTGGTCATTAAATATACAAAAAATAAGTTTTTTAATATATATGCAACAATTTAGAATGTCATTTATCTTAAAATATAGGAAATAATAATTTAGTGGTTTTATTATAGACCAGTGTCTACGTGAATCTAAGCCAAGTATCAATCTTTCTAAGACGGGAAAGTATTATATTTTACGTTTTGGTTGATTTTATATTTATAATAATTTAGTGAATAAATTATTGGACAGTATAATTTCGTATCTTAAGTTATTAAGGAAATCGCCTTTTATTTACGTGAAATTCGTAGTTTTGTATGTGTAGAAGTATTCTTGGTCAAAGAATTACAAATAAACATTTTACAAAAAAAAATCGAATTACAAATAAATTATAGTATATGCACATAAACAAACTTAGTCCATAAGCTATTTATTATTACACATTTTCCTCGACAAGACACTTTTTTCCCTTCACCACTTAAATAAAAATGCTTTACTTTAATATTATACAATTTAGTAAGTATACAATTTTGTCCCCACATTCGCTTTATTGATCCCTAGACTAATCTGGTTATATGCGCCCATCACTAATCCACTACGAACCTATTTACGAATAACCCAACAAATGAAATCAATATTTAAAACAGAAAATTTAAAGATAGGATACATTTTTTTTATGACAACAAAGATAGGATACATTTTAAAATATAAATTTGTTAATTGAATGATTTTTATTTTATTTTGTATAAGGTGATTTCTACGTATTAAATTACTATTTTGTCTTTTAACTTTAAAATTGCAAAATATAATGAAGGGTTATGTGTGAATGGTGATATGCGAATGATTTCGACGTAATGCTCGTTGTGAACGGTGAATGATTCATATAAACGATCAATAATACATATGAATAGCGAATGATATCCGTGAATGATACATGTGAATGATTTTCTTGTTAATGATATTTGTGAAGAATTTTACGTCAATAAAAGTAAATTTGTGATTTCAATTACGAAAATAGGTTCAGCAAAATTACTTTGTTTCAAAATGTACATAATTCGCCAATTAACTATATTTAAAAAGGCTATGTTCTTTTAATATTTTAATATTAAGATTCTAATACAATTTGGTTTTATTTGTTAAAATAATACAATTTAGTTTCATATGTTTTTCTGTAAAAAAAACTTGGTTGATTGACAAGATTATGTTCATTTATATAAGAAAATTTACGGATATATTTCTCATTGCGTCAACTCCTAAAATTATTTTGAGTTTTTACGGCAAATTTAGGCGAATTATAACAATTTTTTACATATTTTATTATTAAAAGTACGAAGAATTATTTTCTTTAAATTTGTTTAAAAAAAGAAAATAATTTTCTTTCTTATAGACAACTTTTATTTTGTATTTTTTATGACAACTACTTTTATTTTGTATTTTTTTATGACAAATACTTTTATTTTGTATTTTATGACAAATCAGTATATATTATCTATATATCATATTGTCAAAAAAAAAAATATCTATATATCATTGAACCACTGCAAAATAAAAAAATGTTTATAAAAAATAAATAAAAAGTGATTGTACAAAATAAAACAATTTTTTTTTGTCACAGATTCTACATCACCATTTATTACAGATATATATTTTACACGGAAGATATGTAAGTTAGTTTTATGATCATCATTAATTATCATGATAATGTAAATTAAAATCATGTGATTTAATCAAGACCCATATCGCAATCACTCTCCATGAATCTTCACCGTCCATCTAATACAAGTAAAGATCTAACGGCTAAAATCAAATCATAGGCTACTTCACATAACTTTCCCTCCTCTATATAAACAGAGAAAAAAAAATAACAGAGCGTGTACCAAAACAAAACAAAACACTCACACATAAAAAAACAAGAGAGAGAAACACAAGTTTTAGAGAGAGAAGGTGAAATCGGAGAAAATGGTTTCGTGGCTGATGACAATAAAGGCGGTGCTAATCTCTAGCGGCGTCGCCACCGTTATACTCTTCCTCAAGCACTCTGTTCCGGCGGCGATCGATTTCGCCGTTTCGAGAGCTCCGATCATGTGGATCTCGTTGCTGACGTGGCTTAAACCTCCGTATCTATACGTAATCACCAACGGAATCATCGTCACAATATTCGCTTCTTCTAGATTTTACCGATCAAGTAGCCACCGTGACGGCGAAGAAGACGATCGGATCGTATACGGCGGAGACGGCGGCCGAGATTATCAGATCCAGAGGAATCCGATCCTATACCGTGGCGGACGCGGCGGAGATAAGATTCAGACGGATTCGATTCACCATGACGGCGAAGAAGATGATGGGATCGTATACGGCGGAGACGGCGAAGAAGACGATCGGATCCAGAGGAATCCGATTATCCGTGACGAAGAAGAAAACGATGCGATCGTATACCGTAACATCCGCGGCGGAGACGGCGGAGATTATAAGATTCACCGCGACGAAGAAGATGATGGAATCGTGTACGGCGGCGACGGCGGAGATTATAAGATCCCGGCCGATCCGATTTTCCGTAACCCAGTTTCTCCGAGAATAATGATGGTAGCGGCGGAGAAATCGGAGGTTGTTACGGCGGGTGTGTATGATGAAGCGGCGGCGGCGGAGGAGGAGAAAGTAGAAGAGGAGGTTAAGAGAGTGATTGTGGCGGAGAATTCGGATCTGTTGAAATACGGCGTCTTATTACCGGCGAATTCAAATTTGACGGCGAGGATGATTGAATCGGAGAATCTTCCTCCGTTGGAAAAACCTTTGGTTTCGTCAAGGTTTGGCAACCGGAAACCGGTTAAGTCCGGTTTAGAAGGTACTGATTTTAGGTTGATTTTTATTTATTTATTTAAGAAAATCAAACATGAAAAAAAAAATTTTGGACAAAAATAACATTACAAATTATTTTTTTTACCGTTAAAATGTTTTTTGGACTAAAATACCATAAAACACAAAAATCTAATTTTAACGCTTTAAAACTTAAATTTTTTCATTTGGTTTCGCTATATTCTGTTACGGTATAGTATTGAAAGGGGTAGAGTTTAATTTTGAGGGTTTCATGTTAATTTTGAAGGTTTTAACTTAATTTTAAGTTTATGATATTTTTGTCCAAAAAACTTTTTAAAGGTATTTAAGAAAAAAAAAACTTATGATGGTATTTTTGTCCAAAAAACTATTTTTGATGGTATTTTCGGAAATTGCCCAAAATCAAATTTGGCGTCGATAATATTGGTCGGTGGTTTTGAATAAGGGAAAATTCCATATTAATACACCAACAAAATTATTATTAGCTTTTTAATACACCAACTTTTTTATTGCCCAGAATAATACACCAACTATTTTATTTTGTTCATTTTAATACGCGAACTATTTTAGTTTCTTATTTTAAATCACAAACTCAAATCATTTATCCATTTAACCAAATCACCGTTAGTTGACCGTCAGTTGACCATTACAAATTTTTTGAAACAAAAATATTTTTTTCTATTTTAATAAAATGATACTTAAAAATAATTGCTTCAAATTTTAGTTATTTCGAACTTTTGTTAGAATTATGCAAATAATTTTAGATAGATTTCTCAAAAATAACTTATACACGTACAATACAATTTAATTTATGGTATTTTAAAATTTTATGATATACAATTTTAATACTTTTGACAAAATACCACAAAAATTGAAATTAATTTGAAGTTTCTAAAAACTAAAGCCTCAACCTTCAAAGTAAACATTGTTCTTTCAAGCTAAATCTTAAATACTAAATTATAAATTATATTCTAAAATATTAACAACTATTTTGTGTGTGTGTGATATTTTATATATAAAAACATAATGATAATATTTTTGATCCAATTTTTAATAATAGTATTTTAAAGAAAATTTACATATTTGTAAACAAGCCTACTTTTAAAACTTATTTTCATCACAAATTTTGTTTAAGGTAAAAGAGCGTTGCGAGTAACAAAACCAAAGGGTAACGAAACGCTAGAGAACACATGGAAAATGATAACCGAAGGAAAGTCAACGCCGGCGTTGACTAAAAATTTATACCGGAGATCCGACACATTCATACGTAGAGACTCCGGCTGCGACTCAAAACCTGCGGTTTACAAGAAATCGGAAACGTTTAGAGACAGAACTAACTATTACCAATCTCAAGCGGCGGCGGCGGCTGCGAAAGGGAAAATGAAGAAAGAGCCGTCGCTGAGTCAAGAAGAGTTGAATCGGAGAGTCGAAGCGTTTATTAAAAAGTTTAATGAGGAAATGAAATTGGAGAGGTTGGAGTCGTTGAGACAGTACAAAGACAGTACATGGGTTTAGTCTTTTTCTGATTTTTTATTTTTATTTTTTATTTTTTTGGGTTTTCTTATACACAAAAAGTAGAAAAACAGAATTAGATGGGTTTATATAAAGTTGGAGTGGATTTAGCAAAAAAAGGATAAAAAAGCTACATATTTTTTTTTATTAATTTGTGAAGCATTAAGTTTTTTTAATTAAGGTTTTTTTAATAATTAAGGATTTATTTGTTGTTGCAAAGGCTTTATGGCTATGTAGTTTTTAGTGTGTGTCACTAGTTGTATATACATTTGGTGATGAATATTACTAATATATTGGGTTTAAACTTTTACTAGAATATATTTATATTTTTTAAATATTATTATATTTGAATTTAATTATACTCTAAAGCATATTATTGATATGTTATTTAAAATTAATATATATATATATATATATATATATATATATGCAAAATGATACAGAGAAATTCACAAAACTACAACCTTTTAATTTTTCATTCACCAAACTATACATAATTCAATATTTTACATATTTACATTCTTCCAAATTTTAAATGATTAATTTACCTTTAAAAAAGTTACTAAAATTAAAAAAAAATTATTTAGGTTCGATAATTAGTGTTTATGATATAATATTAAAGGGATATGATTGTGTTGTTAGAGTTTATTTATATTTAATTTTGAATGTTTAGATGTAATTTAAAAAAATGACTTTAAAATTTTGTAGTTTTTTGAAATACAATTCAAAAGGCGTAAATAATTTGCTAATAAAATAAAAATAGTTTCCTAGTCATAAAGATAGATACAAATTATCAAAAATACATCCACCCAAACCCACTCAATTATCAAAAATACAAATTACACAACCACTACAAAAATATTGAAAACTAAACGGAAATATTCTAATATAATTAAATGATTTTATTACAACTAAGAAAATTAGATGCCATGAAAATTTAAATATTTACAATAAAACAATGTTTGTTTAGAAATAAAATTAAAAGTAGATGATAGTTGAAGAAATTTTAATGGCACTTTCTATTAAGCAACAACATGAAGTGGGAAAATGAACTGTCGACACATTTTGTCTCCAATAAAAGTTATTTTTTAGGTTTGTATTTGCCAAATTGCATTAATACCATCATGAGAACGGACCGACCAATTTGTGATTACTAAAGACTTTGAGATAGAGACATTAGTTCCTTTTATATAAAGTAATTCACAAAACTACGCCATTTCATCATTTCCTTTACAAAATTCTACCTAATTTAAATTATTCTCATAATTACACCTTTTCAAAATTTTAAAAGTTTGATTTACTTTTTAAAACTTCACCAAAATTAAAAATTTTCATTTGGGTTCGCTAATTAGGTATTAGGGTATAGTGATTAAGTAGGTAGAATTGTTTGGGTAGGCATAATTTGCATTTAATTTTTAGTGTTTATGTGTAGTTTTGTGAAAAAATTTTAAAAGTTGTAGTTTTGTGAAATGCAATTAAAAATGTGTAGTTCTGTAATTCTCCTTTTTATATATTTTCAAGTTAATTAATAAAGTATTTAATATATAAGGACATATATACATTAGTTTTCTTTTAAATTATGGAATGGCATAATCCTAATATATTATCATATATTTTTAATTTAAAACATAGCTCTGATATTTGATTTTAGAAATTCAAATAATAAAGTATATATTATCTTTTATTTGAAATGTATTTTTGAAATAATGCAAATTTTTCATGAGACCACAATGTACCAAAGTAGACGACATAAACAAAATGATATTCACAAACTGAATTTATTATATATTATTACATACTTTCTGCCAATATTAACACAAAAAATGTGTGCACATTCTAAATTGAAGAATTAGTTATATATTCACTAATTATCCACCAATAGCATGTGTCTCTTTGTTATCAACTATCACCAACTTATCCTCCTAATAAATTAGATGCTCCTTTTATATATATAAACAACATTTCTTCTCTATAAATAATATAATTTTCTTCTCTTTATCAACCACTAAATACAAAAAAAATACACAAATAAAATCAAACCCTTCCAATAAAAATGAATACAAAACTCAAACTCCTTTTAACAATTTTGCTTATAACACTTACACTAACCCATTCACGCCCGACCCGACCCGACTCGGACCACACCAAGAAACACTCCAAAGGTAACAACAACAAAGGTAATGGACCATCACCAGGAGGCTATTTTGCTCCTGGAACCGAACCAGGAACCGGTTTTAGCTTACCGGGTTTTAGCGGTAAAGATTGGGGAAACATAGGTGGCGGATACTGTGGTGGATATAGCAAAGAAAGTGTGGTGAGACAATTGTTGGTGTGTAAAGAGAAAAATCATTGTTATATGAAGAAGCTGACGTGTCCGGCCAAATGTTTTAAGTATTTTAGCCGGTCCGGTAAAGGATACGGTGGTGGTGGTTGCATTATCGATTGTAAAAAGAAGTGTGTGGCTTATTGTTGAAAATGTGTTGAAATGGTTATAATATAAATAAATATATACGTAGTCTGTTTTTTTTGTTCTTGGTTTATGTTTTGAATTTTATCTTACTATATTTTTACCAAATATAAATGGTAATAGAGAAACAATATGAAAACTTTGGTTTTGTCAAAAATGACCATAAAATTATTTTAGTTTAGACGAGAAACAAATGGATTTACATATTTACAATACAATATATAATTTCATATTTTACTGATATTTTGTATGATAGAAATTATAATTTTGAGTCATAACATAATCGGTTATTGTTGGGTATTATTAATTTTGTTTTTTAGATTTAGTTGTTTATATTTCGTAACATTGTTTTTTGTAATTTCATACATGTTTAATGTTAGTTTGAAAAATGTATTTCATAATCTATACTATTTGTTGGGGATAAATTTAATCATCTCGGTTAAGGTTTAACCGGCGACAGAATCGGACCGGGTTGACGGCAGATCGGACCAGCCAAACCGGAATCAGCGGCAATATCGGAACCGGCCTCCTTTAGTTGATATTGGGCTTTATTTGGGCTTAATTATCGACATAAGGCAAAATGGAAAAGATATATTACTAGATTCTCTTAAATATTCATTAAGGAGAGAATCTAGGAAAATATCTAAATAAAAGGAAAAAGGTCAATAAATGGAAACATGTCAATTCTTATTCATAAAAGGAAAAGGAAGCTCATTGACCTAAAGACCTCTATATAAAGAGAAGAAGCTAGAAGACCTAGAGGATTCATTCATTGATATCGACATTCACATATTCATATATTCATACACTTTTCGACATAAGCACTTGCTTTTAAGGAGAATATTCGATTATAAGCTCTAGATTGTTCTAAGTCTAGATCTTGAATCATATTCCTCTTCTTTTGTATTCTTTCATCGATTAATAAAGACATCTAATTCAAACCGATTCTAGTAGTATAAACCGTTATCGAATTCCGTGGTTCTTCTAACGGATCGCTAACTTTTGCCCAAACAAGTTTGGCGCTGAGAGAGGGGCGAAGTATAGCGCTACGATGAGCGATAACGGAGCAACCTACTACACCGTTCTCGACGAACACGCTCAGCAACGGGTGGATGCCGTCAACGAGCAACTTCGGGCAAGCAACGAAAGGCTTGCTCGGCTGGAAGAGGATAATCTTCGACTTCGGGGGCAGAGCGCTAATCTCACCACCCAGGGTCAAAGATCCGCTTCCCGGCAGAATCTCGTCACCCCCATCCGGCCGATAAGATTATTCCAATCAGGGACGGAACATCAGACGACGGAGGAAAGACCTGCTTTCTCCGACGATCAGCACACCGACGATCTAGATCGCAACGGATCCGATCTCGGAAGGGATCACGCTTACATAGATTCCGTCATCGAGAAAAAACTCAACGCTTTCGAATCGATGATCGAGCGGATGCCAGGAGTAGCTCCACCTATAAGACGTTCCGACCGCTACTCCTACGCCGATTCGCCCTTCATAGACGAGATAGCCATGGTAGAGATGCCCGGAAAGTTCACCTTCCCGTCAATGAAGATGTATGATGGCTCTACCGACCCCGACAATCACGTGGCCTTGTACAAGCAACGGATGCTCACCTTAACAATTCCCCCCGAGTCAAGGGAAGCCGTCATGTGCAAAGGTTTCGGATCAAGCCTAACAGGACCGGCGCTCCGGTGGCTCGTCAACCTCGCCAACGGCGAAATAGATTCCTTTGCCGGCCCGACCGACGGGTTTATAGAGCAATTCGCAAGCGGCCGCCGCATAGAGAAAAACGCCGACGACCTCTATGAAATCGTCCAAGAAGCCGGGGAGCCCCTTCGGGCATATGTAGGACGATTCAACGAGGGAAAAGGTGAATATCCCGGCATGTAATGTGTCAACGGCCATATCTGCTTTCAAGAGAGGACTCTCGGTGACTGGCGATCTCTATAAGGAACTCACCAAGTATCGTCCAAAGACGATGGAAGATGTTCCGAGCGAGCATGGGCTCGGATCAAGTGGGAAGAGGATCCATCTCAAAGGAAATCTCTTCCCCCGGAGTCGACTCAAGGATCATCCGACCTGAGAGAGCTCCTCGAGACGACAAACCCTACCTGCGACCTCGGGTGGACCCTCGTCGAAGTAATTCCCATCGACCAATCGCCCATATAGGAGCCGGAGGATACCGAGATAACTCATGGCCCAACGCGGGCGGTTTGTCTATCCAAGGTCGAGAACGGGTCCGCGCCTTGGGAAGGATGGGAGACGCGGTCGGATGGCCTCAGAAGATGAGGGGGGACCCAGAAGGACGAGACACGCGGAAGTGGTGCGATTTCCACAGTGACCACGGGCATCGCACCGAAGATTGCGTCGCCCTCAGGATGGAGGTAAACGATCTAATCAAGAGAGGGCACCTCAAAGAATTCCTGTCTGACAGAGCTCGGAGACGGCCAAACACCCAGAACCCCGAGCAAGAAGGGGGCAAAGAGAAACCTAAATCTCCACCGAGACAGGATCGAGTGATTAACGTCATATCCGGTGGCTCAGAGGTTAGCGGGATATCGCATTCGGCTGCCAAAAGGAATACGAGGATTGCGAGAAATTTCCAAAAGACCATGATGGAAATAACCACCGACCAATCAGTCAACGCAATTACCTTCACCGCCGAGGAGGGTGAAGAGATGATGACTCCTCATCATGACGCCCTCGTCATTACTTTGTCAGTGGCAAACTGCCTGATAAAGAGAATTCTGGTCGACAATGGAAGCTCGGCAAACATTCTGTTCCTGGCCGCATACAAGGAGATGGGCCTCGACGAATCAAAGATTGTCTCCGGGGCAACCACTGCGGTAGGATTCAGTGGAGAGGTGAAACAGACTGTGGGCGAGATAACCCTGCCCGTCTACACCGAGGGAGTCAACAAGCAAACCAAATTTCTCGTTCTGGATTGCACGTCGGCCTATAACGCCATAGTGGGGAGACCTTGGATCCATGACATGAAAGCCGTGCCATCCACATTCCATCAGACAATAAAGTTTATGACACCCTGGGGTGTGAGGAAGATAAAAGGTGACCAGGAGAACTCGCGATCCTGCTACCAAACTACGCTCAAAGGAAAAACGGGGACGACCATGCAGATAGAGGGTCCGTCGACGACGAAAGAGGCATCGAGCTCTACAGAGGAGCCTGATGTAGAGCAGATAGATGAGATCCCATTGGATGAAGCCAATACAGAGCGCAAGGTAAACATTGGGTCAAAACTACCGAAAGACGTGCGTCAGAAACTCATCGACTTTCTGAGATCGAACGCCGATTGTTTCGCCTGGTCGCATGCGGACATGCCAGGCATCGATCCCGAGATCATCACACATCGTCTACAGGTCGATCCCGATCATCAGCCGATCAGGCAGAAAAGAAGGAAGTTTGCGCCAGATCGCGATCTCATTGTCAACGACGAAGTGAACAATTTACTCAAAGCCGGATTCATCCGCGAGGTAAAATACCCTGACTGGCTAGCTAATGTGGTCGTCGTTCGAAAGAAAAACGGTAAGTGGAGAGTCTGCATAGACTTCACCGACTTAAATAAGGCGTGCCCAAAGGATCCTTTTCCTTTGCCTCACATTGACAAACTGGTAGACGCAACAGCCGGCCACGAACTGCTAAGCTTCATGGACGCCTTCAGCGGGTATAATCAAATTCTGATGCACCCCCAGGATCAGGAGAAGACGGCCTTCATGACCTCCAGGGGCATATATTGCTACAAGGTAATGCCCTTTGGATTGAAAAACGCTGGTTCAACCTATCAAAGGTTGGTGAATGCGATGTTCGCCGACCAGATTGGCCACACCATGGAGGTATACATCGACGATATGCTCGTAAAATCATTAGTTGCCGACGATCACATCATGCATCTACGCCAAGCGTTCGACACGTTAAGGAAATACAACATGAAGCTCAATCCGACTAAGTGCTCATTCGGCGTAAGCTCGGGGAAGTTTTTGGGATACATTGTCACACATCGGGGCATTGAGGCGAACCCCGATCAGATCAGGGCCATCCAGACAATTCCACCACCGCAAAACATAAAGGAAGTCCAAAGACTTACGGGAAGAATGGCAGCCCTTAGCCGATTCATCTCTAGACTATCCGACAGATCTCATCCGTTTTTCGAGGCTCTCAAGAAGCCGAAGGGATTCGCGTGGAACGAAGGATGTGACGAAGCCCTTAAACAACTCAAGGACTATCTAACTTCTCCACCGCTACTGTCAAAGCCAAAGACCAACGAGGCACTACTCCTATATCTAGCCGTGTCAGAACACGCAGTAAGTGGGGTATTAGTGCGAGAAGAAAGTGGAAGACAGCATCCGGTCTATTACGTCAGCAAATCCTTGCTAGAAACCGAGACCCGATATTCTCATCTCGAGAAATTGGCTCTCGCCTTGGTTGTGGCAGCGAGGAAGTTACGGCCGTATTTCCAGTCGCATCCAATTATCATGGTGACATCACATCCGATCAAAAGTGTTCTCCACAAACCAGATATCTCGGGAAGATTGGCCAAATACGCTATAGAGCTTGGAGAATACGACGTGATCTATCGACCAACCTCCGCCATCAAGTCACAAGTCCTCGCCGATTTCGTGGCCGAGTTTACACCAAAGATGCTTTCGAGAGGTCCGAGGAGGAAGTGAACGCATTAGAAAACCAAGGCGGTAACGGGGACATGGAAACTTTATGTGGACGGATCCAAGCAACGTACGAGGCTCCGGCCCGGGACCGACACCGACCTCCCCTATCGGAAACACCATTTCAAGGGCAATCCGATGCGGCTTCCGAGCGACAAATAACGAGGCGGAGTATGAAGCCCTAATCGCAGGTCCATCTCTAGCATGCGATTTAGGAGTAAAAGATATAGAGATCTATAGTGACTCGCAGTTGGTCGTTAGCCAAACCGAGGGTGACTATCAAGCCAAGGACTCAAGCATGATCAGATACTTAGCGATAGTCAAACAGCTCGAAAAAAGGTTCAATAGCTGCAAAATCACTCAAATCCCTCGAGAAGAAAACGGGCAAGCAGACGCTCTCGCCAACCTCGGTTCATCTTTCAAAACCGACTCACCGACGAATGTGCCACTGCTAGTATTACAGTGGCCGGCAACGCAAAGAGATCTCGATGCGATCCCGGTCAACGAAATAAGTGGAGCCAGATGCTGGATGACTCCCCTTGTGGAATATCTGAGAGATGGAACGCTGCCACTGGAAAGAGCAGAATGCCGAAGGATTAAACGACAAGCAGCTCGATTCAGCCTCATTCGCGGAGCGTTATATCGCCGATCATATTCAGGACCATATCTCAAATGCATCAGCATCGCCGAGGCTCAACAAGTCCCGCTAGAGCTGCATTCCGGCGAATGCGGAAACCATTCCGGAGCCAGAAGTCTAGTCCTCCGAACCATGCGAGCCGGATATTACTGGAAATCGATGAATCACGACGCAACCATGTTCGTCAAAAGATGCGACAAATGCCAAAGGTTCGCCACTGTATCCAAACTTCCGCCGGAGAACCTAAAAACTATCAGTGCTCCCTGGCCATTCATGAAGTGGGGCATGGATATAGTTGGCAAACTTCCCACGGCACCAGGTCAGAAAGTCTTTCTATTGGTGATGACCGACTATTTCTCCAAGTGGATAGAAGCGGAAGCGCTCGGCCGGATAACCGACAAAGAGATCCGCAGCCTTCGTATGGAGGAATATAATCCGCAAGTTCGGCATTCCCCACGAGATAGTGACCGACAATGGACCACAGTTCACAAGCAACAACTTCAAAAACTTTTGCGAAGACTGGAAAATCAAATTAAGTTTCGCAACACCCAGACATCCGCAATCCAATGGCCAAGCCGAGGCCTCGAACAAAACCATCGTCAAGCTCCTTAAGAAAAGATTAGAGAGTGCTAAAGGAAAGTGGGCCGAGGAACTCCACGGGGTCTTATGGGCCTACAGAACAACCTCAAAGGTCTCCACCGGCGAAACACCTTTCTCACTCGTTTATGGAATGGACGCAGTGATACCCATCGAGATAAGTGTGCGGACCGACCCGCACCGAAAATCCCGATGAGGAAAGTAACAACGAAGCAATGGCATTCGACCTCGACTTGCTCGACGAGAAACGAGAAGCCGCGCAAATAAGAAACTCGGTGTTACCAACAAGACGTAGCCAGGTCATACGACAAAAAGGTGAGGACGAGAACCTTCAAACCGGGTCGGTGGGTCTTAAGGCGAGTATTCCAAAACACAATGGAGAAAGAAGCCGGAAAGCTAGGACCAAACCGGGAAGGCCCATACCAAATCGTTAAAATCCGTGGAGCTGGAGCCTACTCACTCCAAGACAAAGACGGAAAAAGACTCACCAACAAGCTTGGAACGCTTTGCATCTCAAGAGATATTTCTTCTAATAAACGGGCCACGCCCGCAAAAGGTCATGTATACTTAAACTATTTTTTAAATTCTATACTTTTATATCTTTCAGCTAAAAACCTCGCCGAGAATTTCGCCAACGGGAGAAACCCCAAAGGCGAATTTCTCGCCAAGATTTTCGGGGGCAAGGGATATCCATCCTTTGAACTCGAAAACCAAAAAGCCCTATCCCGCATAGGCCAAAAGCCCTACTCCGCGTAGGCCAAAAAGCCCTACTCCGCGTAGGCCAAAAGCCCTATTCCGTATAGGCCGAAAAGCCCTACTCCGCGTAGGCCAAAAGCCCTATCCCGCATAGGCCGAAAGCCCTACTCCGCGTAGGCCAAAAGCCCTATCCCGCATAGGCCAAAAGCCCTACTCCGCGTAGGCCAAAAAGCCCTACTCCGCGTAGGCCAAAAGCCCTATTCCGTATAGGCCGAAAAGCCCTACTCCGCGTAGGCCAAAAGCCCTATTCCGCATAGGCCGAAAGCCCTACCCCGCGTAGGCCAAAAGCCCTATTCCGCATAGGCCAAAAGCCCTACTCCGCGTAGGCCAATCCTAGCCGAACACATCACGACAGCCTGTGTCAGTGTAAATCGAACGCTAGAAGGGTTCCATACGGGTTTCCGGACCACGTTAGGACCAGGCAAAAGTTAGAGTTATTGTCTGCGGGCATGTAACCTAATAGCCGAGTGTACAGGTGCGACGGCACCTCGCTCCATAAGACTGCCGCCAGGTTGCTCGAACCGCACGAGTCGACAAGGTGGAGGCTAATTGTGTGTTAATGACCTTCCTCGAAAGTATAAAATCAGCAACGCACATTAGTCGCCCTCTTGGGTGTACAGTGTCCGACGGGACCTCGCCGAAACCACACCGAGATGGCCGATCTACGGATCCCATCCAGAGCAATGTACAGCACAAAGGCTCGGCGAAACTTAACCGACTCACCCGACAGGCTCTGTACGGTTAATACAGCGCCGAGACCCTTAACTGGTCCACTATTAATGACGATCGAATCTCCGAGATCTCGTCCAAAAAACGGTCGACCCCCGCGGTCCCATACGCATTAAAAACAGCCAGCGGATAGAATCTCCACGAGAGATAGTAGATTCACCACTTAGAGATGAAGGATGACCGACCTCGTCGGATCCATCCGGATTTAAGATGGTCAGCGACGGATAACCTAACGAGGCATAATTTGCTCGGTGCATCTAAACGGATTTGACGCTCAAAGGATACAGTTCAAACTTATCGAGAGCTCAAAACAGAAAGATAACCGAATAAACAAATTTAGCCTCGGGGGCAAAATCCAAAACGCCCACCAAGGGCAAAAACATAAGGGTCCGCTATGATCAACGAAAGTTTGAGCGGCCCACTTAACAGTTTAAAGATGGCCCATCTCACGGATGGACCACAACAGAATTACAAGTTTTTTAGATAAAGAAGAGTTAAGACGGAGGAGTATCGCTAAACGCCATCAGCGACTCAACCACTTCCGGAGCAGGCAGACCCTTGAACTGTGCCTGAGCCTTCACCACTTGGGCGTAACGGCGATCAAGGCTCTCAAGGTCCCACGACAAATGCTGCCCGGCCAGATACTCCTTCACCGTCTCCCATCGGGCTATAACCGCAGACCCACCAAGGAAGAAGTCGTATTCAGCCTGAAGCAACTCATTCTTCCTCTTCAGCGACTTCACCTCCTCATCTCTGAGCTCATCCTCCCTCTCCAGATCAGCAACTCTTTTTTGGAGACCCTCCTTAGTCTGATCACATTCGGCTATGGAGTCCTTGAGATCTTTTATCTCCTTGTCCCTGGCATCGATGGCGGCAAGCTGATCCTCTCCTTTCTTCTTCTCCACCTCGTACCTTTCTCTCATATAGACGGAGGCCTCATGATCCTTGGAAGACTCCTCCACAGCTTCAGCGAGTTTGGTCTCCATGCTGCTAAAAGAGAACATCACCTACAGGCAGCAAAACCAACGAGGTTTAGACAATGCTCATAAAAGTTTCAACTACACGAAGACTTTTACCTTAAGGAGAGAACGGCAGACTTCATCAGTGGCTAAATCGGCGCCCACCTCAGCAATGGATTCCATATCCCATGACAGGAGTTTATTCTTCATCTTGCCTACCCGAGAGGAAGATTGGGAGCTGCCAAGTTCACCACCTGACGAAGGAGATACCTTCACCCTGCGACCCTCCACGGGACCGCATGAACTCCGTCCAGCTTTGCGTTTGCCAGCGGCCACTGTTCCACTCCTCGGAACCTCGGTGACCTTTGCTTGACTCTCAGGGACATTAACAGATCCTCCCATCTCAGCTAACCTCCCCGAAGCAGCGAGAAAAAGTTCAAAGGGATCGGGGGCAGATGCTCGTTGACTCTCAGACATGTTACAATCTAACAAACAATGTGTCATCCTCGGAAATTAATGTTAAAGGAAGAACTTAAAGATGGAGTAAAAACTTACCCCAGATGGCACTGTGTTCCAAGGCAAGGTGGCTGGAAAGAAATTCAAGGGATCTCCGTTCAGATGGAATCTCTAACAGCTGCTCTATGATCTTTTTCCCGACGGCGTCGTCACCTTTGTTCAAATGGCTGATGTCTGCAAACAAACAACAAAAGAACAATAAGGAGAAGTCAGCAAACTTACAAGATCAGAGAAATAAAAGCACCCACCAGAATAGGACCACGCGGTTGGAAAATTTGGAGCAGGTCCAACCGATAAGAACAAGAAACGACGACGCCAAGTCTTCTCCGACGCGCCTTGATCACCAATCTCAGGGTTAGTCACCAACGCTAGATTACGACGAGGATGGAGGTGATAGCGATTGATATCACCCGCATAGGGTTTGAAATAGAAGGCGTACAGGACATAGGCCACCGATACCTCGATGGAATTCAAATTGCCCATCACCTCAAGTGCCATCAGCATTCTCCACACCATTGGAGAAAGCTGCCCTGGAGATAGACCAAGATAGCGGGATATCGCCGCAACTAGCGAAGGAACAACTCCGCGGAACCCATAGCCGAACGAGCCTCATACACCGCAATCTCCTCTCGGACCGGCATCCATCGGGCGCTCCGCCGCGTTGGGAATCCTCAAACAGGAAATAGGGAGACCAAAGGTCCTGGAGATCTGAGCCACCGAGTTCATGGTGGTGGAAGATTTAGGGTTCTTCTTGGAATCTATCGGCGGATCTTGGGAAGAGCCAGAGTCCTCGACTTTTATCGCGTCACGAAGGCAACGACGGTCAGATCTGGTGGATCGCCGTGATTTTAGACGCTCCCCGACAGATGAATCATTCGAAAGATTCATAGCTTCAGGATCGAAGGACACGATAGCAGTAGTTGGATCCCAATCAAGCGATGACATGCAAAGAAGAAGAAAGAAAGGAGAAATCAAAGATGCTCACCTGATGACAAGACGAAGAAATCGCAGATTCAATCACCGTCGAAGACGATACCAAGCTTTATCTGACTGAGTATGGAGAAGGTGAAAGAAAATCTTGAGAAAGAAGATGAAAGGACCGCCGCGGAAGAAAATGAAGTAGACGAAACGCGAAAAATATCCTTAGGTCAACAAAAAGGACATTTCGCATGATTCGGGCCTGAAAACCAAGCCCAAACTTGAAGAAGAGACCCAAGACGGTGATAGAAGGCCATATTTGGAATTGCGATTGAACGAGAAGTATAAGCTTGTGGAAGATCGATTCATCACCGATCAAGGCGAATACGAAGCTCTTAAATTCATCCTCGACAAGCTACTTTCCTCTTCTTATCCGAGGTCAAAGAAGAACAAAGCTGGGGGCAAACTGTTGGGGATAAATTTAATCATCTCGGTTAAGGTTTAACCGGCGACAGAATCGGACCGGGTTGACGGCAGATCGGACCAGCCAAACCGGAATCAGCGGCAATATCGGAACCGGCCTCCTTTAGTTGATATTGGGCTTTATTTGGGCTTAATTATCGACATAAGGCAAAATGGAAAAGATATATTACTAGATTCTCTTAAATATTCATTAAGGAGGGAATCTAGGAAAATATCTAAATAAAAGGAAAAAGGTCAATAAATGGAAACATGTCAATTCTTATTCATAAAAGGAAAAGGAAGCTCATTGACCTAAAGACACTCTATATAAAGAGAAGAAGCTAGAAGACCTAGAGGATTCATTCATTGATATCGACATTCACATATTCATATATTCATACACTTTTCGACATAAGCACTTGCTTTTAAGGAGAATATTCGATTATAAGCTCTAGATTGTTCTAAGTCTAGATCTTGAATCATATTCCTCTTCTTTTGTATTCTTTCATCGATTAATAAAGACATCTAATTCAAACCGATTCTAGTAGTATAAACCGTTATCGAATTCCGTGGTTCTTCTAACGGATCGCTAACTTTTGCCCAAACACTATTAACTGGGAAAGACAAATTTTGAGAAATCCTTCAAATTTTCTTTTAATTACATGTAATGTCATTGTATAAATTTTAATATAATGTAATTTTAGATTAAAAAAACATTCATATTTAATAGGATTTATAGAAAATCGAAAATAAAAAAAGAAAAATATAAAAAATATTCTTAATTAATAGGATTAAAATTAAAAAACGAATTAAAAATAAATAAGTAACAATAATGACAAAATAAAATATTATAAATATTTCAGTTTTATGATAAACCACCGTACAATATTAATAATATATTTTTAAAAAAATATAAGTTATAGAAAATTTTAATTATTTAAAAGTATTTTTTCTAAAATATTCGAATCGATGATGTAAATAAAAAACCAAAAGTATCCGAAAATCTTTAAAAACTTAAATTTTTAATATTTTTAGATATCTTTGCGAGAGACGTCTTGCGTAATTTTACGACGGGTCAAAATATATCAAACATAATTTATGATATACTAAAAAATTATTTTTAATATTAGAACATATATATATATATATATATGATTAAAAATTTATTATTCAACATGCATCAATTTAAAAATAATTTAAAATTATATCAAATTAATATATTGTAAATATTACTCCCGTGGGTCCCGCACATGTAAGAATCTAGTTAATATATAAGACAAAACTAAAAAAATCGGGGAGAATTACAAAACTACACATTTTTAATTGCATTTCACAAAACTACACATTTTAAAAATTTCTTCACAAAAGTACACCTAAACATTAAAAATTAAATCCAAATTATGCCTACCCAAACAACCCTACCCACTTAATCACTATACCCTAAACATTAATTAGCGAACACAAATGAAATTTTTTAATTTTGGTGAAGTTTTAAAGAGTAAATCAATCTTTTAAAATTTTGAAAAGGTGTAATTATGACAAAATTTGAATTAGGTAGAGTTTTGTAAAGGAAAGGATAAAAGAGTATAGTTTTGTGAATTACTCAAAAAACCGGCCATTTTTAAAAACTAAACTCTCCATAAATTATTTTTAAAATGGTAGAAATCTAAACCCTTTTGATTTGTAAAACAAACAAATATATATATGGAGAATTACAAAACTACACCATTTGAATTACATTTCACAAAACTACACCATTTCAAAATAACTTCACAAAACTACACCTAAACACTAAAAATTAAATCCAAATAAACCCTACCCACACAATCCTACCTCCTTAATACTATACCCTAAATACTAATTAACGAACCCAATGAAAATATTTTAATTTTTATAATTTTTTAAAGGATAAATCAAGTTTTTAAAATTTTGAAAGAGTATAAATATGTGAAAAATTGTAAAGGAAGGGAAGAAAGAGGTAGTTTTGTGAAATAAACTAACTTTATTTTTCTCTTACACAACATAGATAAAAACTAAACCCTACATAATAAATCTGAAACCCAAACAAAAACTGTAAATATGTAACCATAGATTTTTTTTTTCTGAAACCTAGCCAAATTTACTTGTTGTTTAAAACCTATGTCTGTTTTTATAACCAATAATAGTTTGTACAATATTTTTTGATATTTCAAATTTTCTGATAAACGAGATTTTACCCCGTTAAATCTAATATCTTAATTGTAGTACTTAAGATGTCAAACCAAATCGAGAGCAAACAATATACTTAAATTTATTAGAAACGAACTCAGTTTAAGTGTGATCAAAAGGGTTGTTTGTTGAAAGTTTTTGTAACCGAAAATTAGACAAAACGAAAAACGCGAATTAAGAGTTTTGAAGATTAATTAAAAGCTAAACAATCAGGTTAAGGTGTTTTAAAAGGTGATTAAACTTTCAGATTTCAAATTGTCTTTTACAAAAATAACTTTAAGGTTTTGAAAACGATTTTAGATCAATCCACTCTCGTGGCAATGATCCTTTTCTCAACAATTAAACTAAAACAATATCTTGGATAGTTTAATCGTCTAGAAACTTTAAGAACAAATCAATTTTAACCACCAAGCTTATTAACACAAATCTCTCGGTTAAGCTAGGCTTGGTTCCAAGGTAATTGTTCAGGAATCTTTATAATCTCTCGATTCATAAAGTTTCCTAGGGTCAATAATCGAATGGCCAACTCGATTAAGGTTTTAAGTTTGTTACCAAAGACTAAAGTTTTATGATCTATTAAGTCCTAGACAATTATCAATCTTAGATTCAATCAACCTCTTTCTACCCTAACCCAATTGTCTAAGGGAAACTACTCACAAAGCATATTGAAATTCAAAACAATTAAATTTAAAGAAAGCATAAACATAAAATAATCAAGGATAATAAAGGTTCAAGAAAACTCTTATTGATGATGATGAAGATTCAAAGGTGGCCAAGTAGCAAACACCAAGAAAATCTCCCAAGTCCAAAGCAAAAGAAACAAAGCGATGAAAAACTAAAACTAAAAGATGAAAAAGAAAAACTAAGATAGGGTGGCTGTCAAAACATCCCAACCCTAATATAATATCAAAACCAAAATAAAATAAAGGAAACCCAATTGGTTTAGGAATTGGTTTTCCTTTTTACAACATAAAACCGATTTCCTTATAATTTTCGCGACTTGTATCGGTCATAGCAAACCGATACAATCTGGTCGATACGCGCTGGTCGGTAGCCTTGCTTCAGCTCAGTTTCCTTCGTATCGGCCAGGCCAAGCCGATACAACAAGTCGATACGCGTCTTCGGGTTCTTTTCCTCTTGTATCGGCCACTTCAAACCGGTACAACAAACCGATACGAAGTAAAATTGGAATAACTTTAGATCTAACCGTTGAAATCATCTCAAACCACCGCCAAATGAAAGATAACATCTGTGGCTATCTTGTGGTAAAATTTCATAAAGATCCAACGGCGGGAACGTCTTAAACGAGTGTCTTTTTGACGCTTTTCGTCACACTTCTCTGTTTTTTCCATAATTGCACTCTTAAACCTGAAAACCACGAAAGAACATGCAAATGCAACCTATATGATACTAAATGCAACCTAAATGAGTTAATTCTAATGCATAACATAAGGTAAAATGTGTAAAATATGCAAGTTATCATTTTCACATCTCCGTGTGTGTATTCTTTATTTATTTTCAACAAAATGTGTTAATTAATTATCACAAAGTATGAAAATTTCTAACTTTCAAGTACCACAGATTTATAGAGTCGTATTTTATTAAATGTTCTTAGCTATATTTAGATAATTTTATATGATTATTAATTTAGGATGCTAATAAATCCATATATTTATATGAAGTTTATTAATAATTCGATAGTTTTTAGTTTTTTACACTAGCTTAAATCAAAATTTTGTTTTTTATTAATTTATAAAAATTGTTATTTATAGAAGTTCTACTATATATATATATATATATAGATGAAAGTAGACGTGACAAATTTTCTTATCAATTGTCAGCTTATCATTTACAATTTTCTTTGATCGTTTTCTAAGTTCTTTTGTTCGACTATGTTTCACTTCACATTTTCTTCTTTAGGATTTTTGGGGTTCATTTTCCAGTTACGTCGAGTTTTGTCTTTGTTGACATATCGAATCATTGTGGCTAATAATTCCTATAAGATTTCAGATTCAATCTTTGGTTATGTTTTGAATCTTCATTTGTTGTTCGTTTATGTTGGTTTGTTTCTTGCCTATTAGGCGTGCGATTAATCAAAATCCAATCCCAATTAACCTTTGGACCCTCTGTGCAGTATATGCACGATTAGAGATAAACATTAGGTTCTTAAGATCATAGATTGTATCGACTTCCAAATGAGACATCATTTTTCCATGAATATATTTTACCATGATGATTTAGAGCTCTTTCTCTATATTGATCGTTCACAACTATTGAAGCAATGATGTTCAAGTACGAGAGATGCTAGATCTTGTGTTCTTTCTACAACTTGTTGGGTCAACAATGATTTTAGAATGCATTAGATTCACCGATTTAGAAGAATATAACAGTTGCAGAAAGATACAACAAACCACTAGTATAGAGATTTTCAAATATCTTTATTTGACCTTTTCCATATATGTTAAGGGAGATTTGGGAAAGATCGTTGAGTTCCCACTAGTGAAAGATGGTGCATCTATTGATATCACTCTGGAGAATAGAGAAAGTTATATATCTAAAAAGATATAAATGGTCTATATGACACTTGTAAAGGAGCAAGTGAGACACTTTCGTGAAGGATTTGGCGAAATCATCCGTGACTTGAAGACTTTGATGCTCTGCTCTGTGTCAAGAAAGATCTACGCGTAGATCACACATAGAATATATACCAAATTCGAAGAAAAAAATATTGTCATCACTTGGTTTTGGAAGGTATATGGTATTTTTTATAAACCATCTCCCTCCGGTTTATGAGAGAAAGGGCTGAGATACCCTTTGACTCCAAGTCAAAAGCTCAAATACCCCTCTATTTTCTTTTTTATTTTTATGATTTATTTTTATTTTGAAATATATGTTATATGACCAAAAAACAAGCAAATTTCGAAATAATTACATACCCAACCTAAAGATCCGACCCAAACCCAATAACCCATGTAATTTTCGGATTTTTTTGTTTAAATTAAATCGATTTTGGCCCTTTTCAAACAAACCCTAAAAATCATCTTCCTCTTCCTTGTTCCTTTCTCTTTTCACGAGTTCAACTACGAAAAACTGGAAGAAAAACTTGATAATCTAACAAGGTAAGAGACATCTTCCTTCGATTTATTCTTCTCTTTTTCGGTTTGTGTTTATTTGGGATCCGCTTATTTGTGTGAGCCGAAGTAATCGATTTCTTTTTTCGCGAAAGAGAAAGACTGTCCGAAGGAGAATGGTTCGTACTAAGAATGCAAAGAAAGTTGATTCAAATCCTCGTCTTGTTCGAAAATCACTTGTTGAAGAAGAATCATCTGAATCGCATATGGAAGATGAAACAAATGTTCAAAAAGGGACTCAAAAAGAACCACCGGTGGAAGATGATGAAGAAACACATTCGGAAGAAGAACAATCGGTGGAAGATGATGAAAACGCGTCTGAAGATTTAGCCGATTCTGGTGGTGTAAGTGTTCTGTTATGTTGTTTAAATTTTGAGATTTTGATGAAACATATGTGTAATAGTAAAACTTGGTATAACTTGCATGTTTGGTGTAACTGTGGAAAACTTGGTATAACTTACATGTTTAGTATAACTAAGAAAAACTTGGTATAACTTACATGTTTGATATAACTGAGAAAATCTTGGTTAAACTAACTTGAACTTGCTGCGAATGCGGGATTCGGTGAAGAATCAAAAAATTCGAGAGGATGCGGATGAAATATCAGAACCAATGGAACCGATGGGTATGCATTATGAACCCAAGGATTATAACAAGCCATTTAAATTGTCGGCCAAGTGTTATATTAAGGAGGCAGTTGATAATATTAGCACATTGCTAAGACCTGACGAGTTGCAGTGGTTCTTAGAGCACGAGCAGTTCCATCATTTCTTTCATATGCCTAGAGACAAAAATCATAATGTGATGGGAATGTGGATGCTTATTCTTCGTACAACGGCTGTTGATAAGATGAAAGAGGCTTGGTTCGTTGTGAACGGTGTTCCTATCCGCTATTCAATTGAAGAACATGCGCTCATCTCTCGGATTAAGCCGCCTTGAGTATCCTCGTTCATATGAAAGTTTGGGTAGTTTAGAGTTTGTAGGCAAGCATTTCGGAGTGGGATCAACAATCAAATACAAAGATATTGAGAGCAAGTTTTTAGCAATGAAGAAATATTCGTCGGATCGATTGAAGATGGCGGTCCTCTATTTCTTAACAAGTGTTATGATAGGGCAAAGAAAGTCCGGATTACAAGCAACTCCCGTGGAGCCATTCTTGCTAAGAGCAGCTAGTGATCTTAATCTTTGTAAGACGTTTCCTTGGGGACGTTTAACTTTCGATGCAAATCTCAAAGATCTGAATCATATGTTGGGCCACTTTAAAGGTGAAGTTCGTGGTGCATGGGTAATTCCGAGTTTTATTATGTCTTTAGAGGTAATATTTTGGATTGTTAGTCATACTAAAGTTATAATTTTTTATATAGGTAATATTTTGGTTTAACTAAAGTGTTTGGTTTGATGTTGTGTTTATGTAGTTGTTAGCCTTTGAAGCGATTCCACGTCTTAGGAGACATTTCAGAGAAGATGTTCGTAGCGTAAATCCGGATTGCCCGAGGATGTGCAAGATGAAGTTCAAACAATGTTCTATGAAAGGGTTTCCGTTATCGGAGTTGCATGATAAACTTGGTACAACTAAGGTTAGTAATCAATTTAACATAATTTTTGTTGTTTATTAATTAATGGTTTTAAATTTGTATGTTTTTGATTGGCAGAACATTCAAAGTATCTTGGTTCCCTCAAGGAGAGAGCAAGTGTTTTTAGAAAGATTACTAAGTGAACACGGATGGGACGATGTAGATGATACTGTTGTGGACAATTGGACCAGGTTTCCACTTGAGAAGAAGGAACGAATATGTTTAAAACGGCTCTTTGATTTGGATGTGGCTAGTCGTACTCTTCAAGAAAACCCTGCATGAAAACATTTGCATGAACACATGTTGCGTGTATCTCGTTCTCAACGAAAGGAACTAACATCTGCTCACTCGGTGTCTCTGCGCATATCTTCCTATATTTGTTAGACCATTCAACCAATTTATCAACAATCTTATCAATCATCACAAGTAACGGTTGCTTCCTCGCGTCTAAGAACACACCATTAATAGATTCAACACAATTGGTAGTGTCTATGTTGTACCTTTCACCGGGAAAAAAACATCGAGCCCATTTGTCCTTCCCAACACTTTTATCAAGATAGACAGCAGCAGCAGGGTATTTTTTTTATAAAAGCGGCATAAAGTACTTCAAACTCACCCTCCGTATAAGCTCTTGCACATTCCATGAATTTTGTTGCAACCATATCACGATTCACGTTTTTAACGCTTGCTTTCACATTTTGCGACAAATGATATATACAATATCCATGGTGAGCCAACGGATAGACCTCACTTACTGACTTAATTAAGCTTGCATTTCTGTCCGAACAAAACACAAGCTCACAACTATCCGGTACAACTGAGTTCAACTTGGTGAAAAACCATGTCCAACTATCATTATTTTCACTATCGACAACGCCAAATGCGATAGGATAATGATGATGATCGGGATCTTGAGCTGTAGCTACGATAAGCACTCCACCATGTGTCGTTTTTATGTGTGTTCCATCCACGCTAATCACTTTTCTCATGGCTTGGAAGCCTTCAATGCAAGCTCCAAGCGCAAAGAATAAATACTTGAATCTATTTTCATCATTTGTTTCAATGTATGACACTGTACCCTCATTCATTTTCTCCAACATGTACATGTAACTGTAAATCAACTTGTAGCTATCATCAGGAGTACCCCGAAGTTCCGCTGCAGCTTTCTTTTTTCCTCTCAAAGCGGTTGAGTATGACACTTTTACTCCGACTCTTGTATGAACTAAAGGGATGACATCTTTTGGAGACGAAGTACTTAGCATACAAGGAAAATCTTCCCGCAACACAGATGCAACTAACAATGATGACCCTTTCCTTTTTTTCTAATTGTACTTGTAGTTACCCGGGAACACGTATGCATCTTATTATACGTTCTGACCGTAAAAGTGTCAACTACATCATCCTTCACAGCTCTTAAAGACCACTTGCAACCTTTTTTGGCTTCGCTGCATTTCACCACATACAACCTCGTGCACGACTTCCTTACAACAAACTCGAAACAGTTTTTATGTGCCGTCTTGTGAACCAAATCTGACAATGCCTTTTTACTTTGGAATTCTTCATGTAAAGTCACATCCATACCGTCTTCCCATTCCACAACAACATGTGGCGTGACCTCGGGAACTTCAAAGATTTGATTGTTAACTACATCTTCGTATTCTTCGTAAATAGTATTTTCATGAGTTTTCATTGACTCATTACATGTAGACGGCCCTCCTTCATGACGATTCATGTTCTCAGCATTCACTCTTGCGTTTGACAAAATTTCTTCGGTACTTTCGCCAACGTTACTTCCTATATCTTCTCTTGGAATTTTATCACCCCTTACACAATGGTCACGCTCGTGAACTTCGTCATCATCTTTATCAACTTCAACATGCAAAACATGAATTTGATGTTGATTAATTTCCAAAAAACAAATCACATCATCATCATCGAAGATATACGCCGGTCTCTTTGGATGTACTTCTTCGGGTACGTAACTTAGTTTTATAACTTTCTTAGATGCATCAACATTCATCTTCACACATATTCTTGTCACCAATTGAGAATATGTCACCTCTTCAATAGTTGTCTTCACCAAAAGCATATGATGAACTTGTTCTTTAGATATCCATCGTATATCGTTCCCTTTCTTAAATAATATCCACCGTAATCAAAATAAATGATTGGTCGACGAGTATTACTCATTACACCTGAAAAATGTCAAAAAAACAAACATTATGTTATCTAGTTATACTTAGTTTCACAAGTTGCACTTGTACGCGAACTAGTTGTACCTAGTAATACAAGTTGTACATATAACAGTTGTACACAATTTAACCAGTTATACGAATTCGAGTTATACTAAGTACTACTAGTTATAGACGAAAACAATCATTTTTCAATTTTTGGTGTCTTCAGTTCTTACTGCAAATTCATGAACTGTACATCTTTAATCGATTGACCCAAATATACTACATTACCATTACCGTTTGAATCTAACATGTATATAAGTTAAATCTTATCTAAATCTTAAAAAAAATGATTACCCTCAATTCACTCACTTCAAAAACAGAAAACACAATACCCATTAATTTTATCGAATAACTTCGATAAACTCGATAAATAAACAACAAATATCATACATTACAAGATCTGAGTGAAAAGAGTAAGGATTGTACCTTAAATTGCAAAAAGAAGTGTAATATGGATGGAGGATGATTCGATGGAGAAGATGAGGAAGAAGAGAGAGAAGAAAGGTAAAGTTGACTGAGTCCCGCTTTTTTTCTTTATTTTTTAACTTTACCTTTTTAATTACAAGGGTATTCAAGACTTGGGAAGGTAGTTGTGAATGTATTTTTCAGTTTAAGGGTATATCAACTCATTGTCCCCCACGTCACACACTCAATCTTCGAAATTACAAGTCTTTCAAAGCCATCGAAAAGGATACGTTCGCTCTATATCGCATAAGAAGAGATCTCCATAGGCTTTGGCGCAGCATAGTGATTTATGATGCTGTCTCATTTTTTCTTTTTTTGTCTTTATGATTGACACAAAGTTAACATACATTGATTTGTCTTTATGACTGATACATAGTTAACATTCAATAAATAAATAAACTAAAAACCTTCCTCCTTTTTTCTATTACACAGACAACATAGAGAGAAAGACATATATGAAGACAGTATCTAAAAAAAAAAGAAACACTCAAACTCAAGACTTTACATACAAACAACAAAACCAGACTGTTACCAAAAGGATCTATCTTCTCACACGGCGGCTCTCAAAGCTCCTCTCGCAGCCTCCCGTCTCATCTGATCTTGCTTCCCGCTGCCGCGAAAGTACATATACACTTGCTGCTCAAAACCAATACCCAATACACATATGTTAGTAAACCAAAACAATCAAATATCACAAAACCTATAGTTCAAAGAGAGAGAGAGAGAGAGAACCTGAATAACCCATATGCTAACCACTGATTCTAGGCAGAACAACGCAAACCCGACAAAGTAGAATATCTATAAAACATATACAAAGCAACATGGGTTTAATGCCACATTATGATCGATAAGGATTAAAATCAAGTTTCATGCTTTTTCATATGGAAAATTGCCAAAAATACAATCTTTCTAAGTTTTTTAGGCCAAAAAAACACTATCAAAAGCTTTCTAGACCAAAAAATGTATTGGCGAAAAATAACAGGACTTAGATTTGCTCAAAACCGCCCTAAAACCTCAAAACTAAATACTAAACCCGAATAAATAAATATTAGTGGTATTTCTGACAAAAAAAACTTTTTAGTGGTATTTTAAGAAATTTCTTATTTTGTATCTTAGTTACTGGTTTAAAGAGAGAGAGAGCTTACCCCGACCAATGCGTTACCGCTTAAGACATCTATTGCAGGCAATATCCCACTGTTAAAACATGAACACACAAATCAATTAAAGACAAAACAAACTACATTACTTTGAACAATTCAAATGATTTCTCTTTACACACAAACTACGAAAAAGCAGTGACAGATTCAAGTTTGAAAGTTGAGAGAGACAATCGAAAAAACTTACGCTAGAGATTTTCCTTTGAAGACGATAGGTGGAGCAACCGCAGCAAATACACAGAAAAGAATGTGAAGCTAAAACAACAACAACAAAGGCTTCAAAAATCGGTTTTTTCATACAAAGAAAAGAATGTGAAGCTAAAACAACAACAACAAAAGCTTTGCTTACCATATAGAACACGAAGAACCCTCCAAAGCTCAAAGCACTATCAGTTCTGTAAAAAACAATAAACAAAGAATGTAGATTAAAAAAACTCGGTAACATAATAAACAAAATCTAGTCCATTTTTGTAATAAAGTAGAAAACTACAAACCTGAAGGCACGATAGAGAGGACGATACCATAACACATATCCTCCAGGGACACCCGCTATGAAGTAAATAACGGCAAGAAGCCATATCGTAACTCCTGAACAAAAATTACGCCAAAAACTCGTTTTTAAGTTTTAGAGAAAAGAATGACTAATCTTGAGAATGATAATAAGAGGTAAAGAAACAAAACCTTCTCCTTTGATCCAAGCTGTAGTAACCGCGATTATGTTCCATAAAAGACAAAGAACCAATCCTACAAAATAAGAACCACATCTAAATCAACCAAATGAATAAAAGGCTAACGAAGAATCTAAAATCTTGTGCTTGAAAAATAGTATTTGCATCATAGGATTAAGTTGATAGTATAACAATATATAAGTAAGTACCCAAGTATGTTGCAAAGGTAACATATTGTAGCCTTTGGAGATGAACCGGGATGTCGTTTGCAATGTCATGGTGGATAATAGGGAAGAAAGGCGGCCAGTTTTTCACTTCGATTACAATCCCAGCTGCACATAGAGAGAGAAGAACCGTAAAATTAAGATAAGCCGGAAAAAAAATCAATAATCAAGATGCATTTTAGAGAAAGAATAGTTAATAACACATTAATAAAATCGCCACTTGAGATTTATATGCATAGTACCTCGTGCTGCAGCGTCTTCTTTGCGTTTAAGGTCCTACATAAAACAACGATAAAACATTCAAATAAAAGAACAATCAGCGCAATAAAGTACCGCAAAATCTCAAAGTTTGATAACATAACCAAGAAAACGAAAAAACTAATCTTGTGTGCACATATAAACCTACTTCAAATAATTATTAGCTAAAAGACTTGAGATACTCAAAAAAACAAGAATCAAAGTCTCAAACTTTTTACACTTTAAAAATCCGTAGATAGAACCAACCACCGTGTAAGTTAAATAACCAAGAAATCACAAAACGGTGTAGTAAAAACATCGATAAACTTCTTCATAGTGTATATATAAGCTTAATGTTTAAAATTCAACTACTACTTTTTAATAAAGACAATGTTAGTAACCTGCTCTCGTCGTCTTAGCTCAGCTTCTTTGGCTTTAAGTTCCTTTTCTTTCTTCTTCAAATCCTATATTCCCACAAAACAATCAAAACAAGACAAAAAGTATAACTCCAAGATCCACCTAATAACACTATACATAATACTAATAATATATCACTCTAATTGTATCTCAAAACCAACCTGTGTACCGGATACTTCTCTATCAAGAGGAATGTCTACGGTTCGACCATAATCGAAACCAACAGGCTCCGGTGGCAATGGCGAAAGTCTCGAATTCGACGCGGGAGGGATACTCTTTGGATTCTACAAATTATTAGTCACAAGTAAAATACTAATCCAGTTTATTTACTAATAAAGATAAGCTTTAATAGTCAAGAGTTTAGTGATTGGTATATAAAAATTATATTCAAAACCCAAGTTTAAGAAAGTATAAAGTTTGAAACTTTAATAACCCTTTAAGACTAATCAATGATTATAAATTGAAGAGGAGAAAAGCATAACAAACACACACACACACACAAAGAATAACAATCCTTGATTAATCAAATGAAATTACTTACAATTTTTGTTAAAAAAACCCAAGTTTATGAAAGTATAAAGCTTGAATCTTTAACAAACCCAAATTCGAAAATTTCAATTTTAATAAAACCCAAATTTCAGAAAGTAGAAAGCTTGAATCTTTCACAAGTATTTTGATTAATCAAAAATTAAAAAAAATAATCAATTATGTTAAAACCAAAGTTACAGAAAATAGAAAGGTTTAATGAATCTTTGAACAAACCCTTATAGACTAATCTAAAAATGATAAAATTCAGAGAGAGAAAAAGCATCACAAAAAGAGCCCAATTTTGATTAGATAGAAAAATTTGAAACTTTAAACAAACCCTTGAAATTACAAATCTCTTAATACTATATTAAGTTATTAAAAAAGAGTTACTAAATTCGAAAACCATAGCAATTAGATCCAAAAATCGGAAGAAAAGCTTACGGCGAAAGGATTAACTTCTTCTTCTTCAGCGAAAGGATTTCGATCATAGCGATTAGCCATGGCTGCTTTAGAATTATCAGAGATTCAACGACCAAAGTATCAGAAGAAGAAGATGAAGAAGACTTGTTTATGGATCTACACGGACCCGATAATTAGGCTAACGTTGAAAAATACAATCTTTATCATATATACAGTGTATATATTACACACAAAACAAAACCGTGTTTTTATTGAAAAAAAAAACAAAACCGTGTCGAATTAATTAATTTACGGGGAATTACAAAACTATACAATTTAAATTACATTTTACAAAATTATATCGTTTAAATTATATTTTCAGTTTTCAAAATTACACCTAAATAGTCCAAACCATATCCAAATAATTTTACTCAAATAATATTATATCATACTAAACATTAATTAACGAACTCAAACGAAAATATTTTAATTTTAAAAGAACGTAAATATGTAAAAATATTAAATTAGATGTATTTTTGTGAAATAAAGATCGAAAGGGTATAGTTTTGTGAATTCCTCTTAATTTATTATTTTAGTTTATTTGTCTTGATTTCTTGTACTCTGCTATAAAATATAGAGGATTCACAAAATTAAATTATTTCAACATTTCTTTTATAAAACTTAATTCAATTTTTTCTATTTATAAACATTTTTAAATTGTTTAATTATCCTCTACAAGTTTACCAAAATTAAAATTATTTAATTTGAGTTCGCCAATTAATATTTGTGATATAATATTAAATGGATAAGATTTTAATCGTAGGATTTATTTTGATTTAACTTTAAGGTAATTAGATCTAGGTTTGTAAAGTGAGTTTGAAATGGTGTAGTTTTGTGAAATACTTAGTTTTATAATTCTCCTTAAAAAATACTTGTAATCTAGATCACTTTTTTGGTTAATCTCTTTTTGTATATACTATCTTAAATTAATAGTTACAAAATTATTATTATCTTAAGAAATTTCTCTATATCATAAAAGTTATAATCAAGTATTAATATTATTAGCTTATGTTGACAAAAAAAATTATTAGCTTATGAAGAACTAATATTTTTTTTCTTTATAATCAATTATTCAACGACTCTGTTGTCAAATAATTTGAATTTTCTTTAGAGAGAGAGAGGGGAAAATAGATGGTAACAAATTTAAAATAGTCTATAGGTCAATGAAATTGTCTCCTTCTAAGAATGTTTTGAAAAGTATCCCATAACATATGGCACTTTTTCAAATTTGTCATTATAATTTTGGAAAAATATAAAAATGATTGCTATAAACCTAATCAAAATTCTCACGTCAAGAATAACTTAACTTTATTTGTGAATATGCATCTATCTTATGTTGTTTTATGAATTAAGTTCTTAAACGCATACTAAACAAAGTATTCTTTACTTCACATTATCTCTTTTATTAAAAACTGTTTTTAATTAACAACATAAATCTGTTTTGTTACCCGTAATTAGGCCTGGGCAAAATACCCGGAACCGAAAAACCGGAACCGAAAAACCGAAAAAAACGGTTCCGGTTCTGGTTTCGGTTCCACCCTAAATACCCGATGGTTCCTAAACTTAAGAACCATGGGTATCGGGTAGGAACCGGAACCGAACCGAATACCCATGGGTAGAACCGAAGAACCGAAATATTTTTATATACTTTGAGTATTTTTTATATTTTCGGGTATTTTTGGCTATTTTTCTAACTTCGGGTATTTTTTATTATCCTATCCCGGGTATTTTTTTGTTTTTGGGTATTTTTTTCAATTTTCGGGTTTTTTCATAATTTTGAGTATTTTTATGAATTTTTTTTGGGTATATTTTATGTTTTCGGATATTTTTTCTATTTTTGATTTGAAATACCCGGAACCGAACTGGAACCGAATTGGAACCGAAAATTTCGGATATTTTTCGGTTCCTCAAACAAAGAACCGAACCGAAACCGATAGGAACCGAACCGGAACCGAAATATTGAAAAGTAGTGATTGGGTAATAGATTCAAGAACCGAACCGAACCGGAACCGAAATTTCGGACCCGGAACCGAATACCCGAATGCCCATGCCTACCCGTAATTCTAGATTTAAACTAGTCTTACCTATTTAACCATTACCACTAGTAATTCCCATTTTTTTTGTTGAGCAACAAACTCAATAAATTCAACAAAAAATATGAGATTAAAGAGAAACTTAAACCACACCTAAACAAGATAATGAAAAACTACACTAACTAAAGAGAGAGTGATAATTAAACTATATAGTAACTTATATATAATAACAATGAGAAAAACCCTTCTCTCTTATATCAAATCTGATTTTTAAAAAAACTGTAAATATGTTTTTTTTTATATATTACTAGTACTAGTCTCTTCTTCACCTTTCCTCTGCAACAAACTTGAGACCACACTACTACTCCTGTGCTTTAATCTCTTGTTAATATTATTTCGCCTCGACGAAGATGAAGAAGACCGGTCTATCCAGTTCTTGTCTTCTGAAACCGCTCTGTTCCAACGCTCTTTAAATGTCTGAAGCTCCCACGTCGACTGCCTTCGTATCTACGGTCAAAGAACACAACCAAGTTAAGATTCTTGCTCAGAACACAGAATCCGAAGCACGGGTTATAATAACTTACCTCTGTTCTTGAATCAAATGTCGCTGAACTGCGTCTCTGTACATAAAGAAAAGGGGCAAATTCTCAGCATATATATATAGTAGTAGTAAATCAAGTTTCTTCGACAAATTATAACGTACAATCTCAAAAGTTTTACAAATACCACAAAACTTATATTAGCTTAAAACCTTTGAAACTAGACTTACCCCTTCTAAACTAAACCCTAAATACTGTTATAATATAAGTTATAAAGAGGTTATAACTCGTTTTTGTATTTGTGGTATATTTCGTCTAAAAAACTTTGTGATGATATTTTTTCAGTATTTTAATCATATCTTCTAAGAATATAATGACCAAAGAGATGCTAACAAATTTGTCAAATATTTGTTTTTTTATTTTAACAATCAAGAAATGAAGAATTAGAGAAAGTTTACTTTGTTGATTCGGTTACGAGCTGAGTTCTGCGAAAATCAGTAAAAAAGATTCATTTTATTTATCGGTGTTTTAGTTATATATCACATGGAAGAAGTTATGTGGGATGTGTTTGTTACCTTCTTATCGGGATAACCGGTTCCTCCTAGAGTTTGTATGCCTTGATGGAATATATACTCGCTATCGACAATCCCAACTTTCTTGCTTCGGTCACCCTATAAACAACAACAACATTCTCAAAAATCGATACACATATATAAACCATGAAGCATAGTCTTTAAAAAAGAAACTTGATTTTACCATTTACCTGAGCACAATAGCCAAGTTTCATATCCATTCCCCACCCATGAACCAAATCATTCTACAAACCGCAAAGAAATCGACAATAAGTTGCATAAAATTGAGAAATTTCGGAAAGTAGAACTTGAAGAACAGATCAGCTTGTAACATTACTTGTATGAGATTCCAAGTGCAGAACCAAGCAGATCTCGAAAACACCGGAGCCATTCCTTCAACAAATCTAAGACAAAACACAGAAAAACATAGACAAAGAACATGGCATTTATGTCTGAAAAATCCTTAGCAAGTCAATTTCGAAAGCTACGAGCATAGCAACAAACTAGAATCTATCTATTGACATATACGAGTATTGAATCCTATGTAACTTCAAAAACATTAAAAACTAGAGGAAATCTTAAACTTTTTGTTACTTCAAATATACAAAATTCTGACTATAGTCTATCTATAAATTTCGCAACCTATGAGTGATGGTATAGTTACAAACTAGAATCTATCTATTGACATAAAAGAGTCTTGAATCTTTATGTTGCTTAACAAAAATCTTACCCGGTGCATGGAGGCCCTTCACTAGCATTTGAGCACTTCATATTGCCTCGACTATCGTAAACTCGTCTGCGGTTTTAGTAAACCATTTTGTATAAGTAATTAAAGACACAACTTTTCAAAGAGAACTTTATAAAAAGTGGTTTCAAAGGAACTTACTTACCTATGGAATATTTTTGTTCTAGACCGAACCGTGATTCTATGATGAACTTCGGTTGAGTTTGGGTGCAATGCCGGTTGAGATATCTCGAGTCCCGCTTTTTTAACTATCCTCAAGTATCTATAGAGAGACATTGTTTAGTAAAAACACAAGATTTTTATCCTTTATGTGTTGTTAATTTTTACTTACTTTTGCGGGTTAAAATTCTCTACTCCAAGATCTTCGTCCCAAAGAAAAACATAATCATAAATAGAGACAATATCGGGATGGAGAAACCGTTTCGCAAACCACCTGAAACAGTAAAAAATAGATACAAAATTTATGACTATGTAGTCTATCTTAGTATATTTGAAGTATCGAAAAATCGACATTATTACCATTTTGTTTGGTTATGTGCAACTATGTGTATGGCTTTTGAGCTCCACTCTAGATCCCACCATTGGTCCATGTTACCATCGTAATGAAATAGAATAACAGTGAAATTCGCCGGAAGAAACTGAATAAAACAAACAAAACTACCATTAAAAAGTTAAAACTTTTTTACTTCGAGCATCGATGATAATCAAAACTACACTAACCTTCTTTACAAGAGCATCAACGTTATCTTTTTGTCTAAGTCCTACCGGCATTGCCAACAAGTTACGGTTGGTTAAATCTCCTCCCTGTTTACCAAACAACAACAAATATCATTTGATTACAAATTTACGGTAAAAAACTAGCCAAAGTGTGACCAAATTACTACGGTAAAAATTAACCAAAGCGTGACCAAACTATTAAGATTAAAACCAACCATAGCATGACCAAACTACTACGATAAAAAACAAAAGAGTGACCACGCTACTAAGGTAAGAAATTAACCAGAGTGACCAAACTAAAACTAACCAAAGTGTAACCAAACCACTACGGTAAAAAACTAACCAAAGTGTGACCAAACTACTTCGGTAAAAAAACTAACTAAAGTGTGACCAAACTAACCAAAGTGTGACCAAACTACTACGGTAAATAACTAACCAAATGATGACCACACTAGTATGAAAAAACTAACCAAAGTGTGACCGAACTACTACGGTAAAAACCTAACCAAAGTGTGACCAAACTACTAAGGTTTAAACTAGCCAAAGCATGACCAAACTACTATGGTGAAAACTAACCAAAGTGTGACCAAACTACAGTTCAAACTAACCGAAGCATGACCAAACTACTACGGTAAAAAAAAAACTAACCTTTGACCTCAAGCTACTACTTGACCAAAGTGGTTTTAACTCCAAATCTGATCTAGACTGTATGATTCCAAAAGGTAAGCCTTTCAACTTCTCATTGACCGGTTGTTCTGATTCCTGAACAAAAGATCACATCATTATTAAAAAAATCACACATTGCGATGCATCAATAGGCGTAGAAAGATGTTACCTTTGCCATCTCAAAAGGATAATCTGTTTCTTCTATCTGAGAAATACACATAAACAGTTAACTTCAATCGACGAAAACTCTTGCTTGTAAGAAATATTTAAAAATGGTATCCTTGACCATACCTCTGTTTGTTCGTATTGGATATTAGTAGTCTTATACCAGAAGATCAAAAGTAATGTACACATTAGCACCATAACCGGTTTCATTCTCCAAGACGACGATTTACCCTGCAAAGAAAACTTTCCAACATTACCACATTTAAAGAACTCGAAATTACCATCGCGAATATCGAGAAAATCGAAATTCTACAAAAGAAGGCTTTTACCCCTTCTTGAGAATTGTTGTTTCTTCTCTTCACAAGTGACTTCCATGATTTATTAATAGATGGTAAATCATGTTCCATAATCTATTCACCTATCTACTAACACATAAAAAGAAAGGCGAAATTTTCATCGATTTTTATACTAAACACACAAAAACATTTAAAAAAGGTTTAGATATATTTATATAAAAACTCACCAAAAGGCACAATCTTTATGTTCTCTTCACAAGAACAGAGACACAAAGAAACCAAATCAAAGTTCTATGTAAGAACCTATCTTGTCTGAACAAAACACACACAAAGAAACATAATGAGAAGAAGAAGCTCAAGATATCTAAATAACATAGAGGAATGCAAATAAAAAATCGAAACTTTATTGCATCAAAGTAGAGAATTATTGAGAAGATAAGAGCTTAAGAAAGAACACAAAGACAAAGATTGTCTCTTTCAGAAACCGACGATACGAAACAAATCTATTGCCACTGTGAAAGCGAAACGCGTGAAGGGTTTTTTTATTTATTTATTATAAATTAATAATTTAAAATTTGGATTTTAATTACAAAGATGAGATCTGTAATTACAGGAAGACAACAACATACTAAGAAACAGAACATGTAAAAAAAACAGAGATTTTGTCGAATTTTGTAATTAAAGAAGAAACCTTAAAAAAGACAAATCTGAAACTTGGAAGATTACAGAATCACTGTAATAATGGAACCAAGAAGATAGCTTTAGAGAGAGAGAGGGAGCTTTAGAGAGAGAGAATAGAGAGAGTCTTGACTTATAAACTGAGATTTTAACAAGAACACGTTTATAGAAATCGATCGAAACCAAACCCAACAATAACAAATCTCTTAAAGCTAAATCAAAAAGAAGACATCAACAAAAAAAAATAAAAAAAAAACTTTGGTGGAGTGACGCGTGTCATCATCTAAATACATCTCTTTTTCTCTCTCTAATTATTTATAAAACAATAAATTAATTAATTAATTAATTATTTATATTCTGAGAGTTGGATTCTCAGACCAAGAATAAAATTTTAGAATAATAATAGAATTAATTTATATATTTAATAAAATAAAAAGGGTTCCCAAAATAAATAAATAAATGTGTATTTTCCATGTTTTGCGTTAACACAATTATTTAATTTAAACAACAACTACAATAAAAGAGACAGAACATAAGTAAGTGTTTGTGCCACAAACTTTGTGGTTTGCATATAAAGCAACTCCAACTCCAAAGCTAATCTATAAAAGTTTTTTTCTACTTTTATTAGTTGTTCAGCTAAAACATTGACTTAATTATGTTTTGGTCCTAACTCCATTTTTATTGGTTTTAATTATGTTTTTGTCAAAGTTTGTTAACTCAAAGAAACTACTAAACCATCTTTGAAATACTAAAGTTGTGGTTAAAAATATGGGCAATTACAAAACTACCCATTTTGAATTGTATTTCACAAAAATACATCATTTCAAAGTCAATTTTCAAAACTACATCTAAACACTCAAAATTAGATTTAAATAAGTCATATCCACACAATCTAACATTTTAATATTATATCCTAAACATTAGTTAGTGAACTCAAATAAAAAGATTTTAATTTTCCTAATTTTTTAAAGGATAAATTAACCATTTAAAATTTTAAAATGATGTAAATATGTAAAAATATTGAAGTAGGTGTAGTTTTGTGAAAGAATGGTTGAAAGGGTATAATTTTGTGAATTCCTCTTAAAAATAAGGAAACTAAAATAATCCGTCTTAATCAAAGTAATTTATTTTAGAGAAAAATTTCTTAAAAAACACTACTAAAGATGTTCCATGGCCAAAATAATGTCACAATTTTGTTGGTCTCAAAATACTACTCTCTTCGTTTTTTAATGTATAATTTTTTAGAGAAAAAATTGTTTTGAAATGTATAATTTTCTAGAATAATTGACACATATTTTCCTATTATGTTCTTACTTATACATTTATGATTTATCATGTTTATATTTTATCAATCATAATAACAATAATAAATGAAGTTATAAAAGTCATTTTAAACAACTTGTTAATTTGTGATTTTGTTCTAGAAAATCCTACATAAAAATGGAGTGGAGGGAGTACTACTTAAAAGTTTCTTAGGCCAAAAATATTACAAACACATTTCTTTTTAAAACATTTTAATTAAAATTTAATTTATCATAATTCATAACCATCTATGAGTTTTTCTTATATCCAATCATATTTGTTGTAAAAAAACACACACCATATTTGCTAAGTAAGCTTTAATGGACCACTTATGAGTAAATACTAAAATCTATACAATTTGTTTTGTGACTAAAGCCCATGAACTTGTGGGCCGGATCTTATTACAAAAATGATTTCTTATATTTTCTTGTTGGGAAAAAAAAACTATGCGAATGCAAAATTCAAAACCCATACAATAAAATCCCAACTTTTGAAAAATGAGCCATCACAATAGAGAAAGTTTATACTATAAAGAAGCAAAGTTTATACTATATTTTCAAACAGATCGCAGTCCAAGTCAAAAGAAGAAGTTAGAAGTCGTCTCTCTTAGACACGTTTTCCAAGGTCGTCGTTCTTGAGTCCTCCGCCGCTGGCGGCGTCGGTTCTCACCGGCGTCGCTAGATCTTTCGTTTGGTGTAGTTGCTTTTTAGTTCCTAGTGTCTTAGCTTCTTTGCGGCTCTTCTTCTCCTCAGTTTGTGGTTCCTCGTCGCTCCGTCTTTTCGAGGCTTGCTCCGGTGGTTCGTGGTGGGGAGTTTCGCTTTGAAGAAACAAGGTTTTGTAACCCTTTGATTCCCGATCTTCCGGACCCAAAGACTCTCCTTGTGAGTAGATATGCTCGTCTCTTATGCTCGTTTGAACATCTAGCTCATCCTCTTTTCAGCAAGCTTGGGTCAGGCTTGAGTCGTCAAGTCTTGTTCGTGTTTGGGAGTGCCTTCTTAGTGGTGTAGACGAGCTGTTATCTTGTCAAGGGTCAACGGTTTTGGGAATTTCTTGAAGGTTGCTAAGGAGTTGGAGGAGAGAAGGTGTAGTTTTAGTGTAGAAGGTCTCAATCTTCTTCCAACATCCATCGTTTACAACTCGCGGTGGTTGGTTGGCTTGGCTTCGGAATCGTCTGTTTTATATCCGAAATGTCCGCTTTGCTTCCAGGTGACGGGTGCTTTCTTAGATCCGTCGCGCTGGCTTTGACTCTGACATTGATTAGCTTTTGCAGTGATGTAGTTCTTCTATACCAAGCAATGGAGTTGCAGTCTGATAAACGAAGAGATGTTTCTTTCATTGAAGCGTTCACCGAAGATTCGAACCGATGTGGCAATCGTTTGAAAAACGGTGAATTTGATCATTAACGGCTGTTTTTTACACGGCACTGTCTCACCAACCTTAAACAACGACATTTCGGCCACCGACAGGCCCATTTCCGGCGTGACACGTGCTCATAAGCGGCTGCTTAAACTCTTACGCTTGATTTAGGACGAACTATTAAATTCAGGCTTTTAATGGGTTTTTAGTGGATTTTTATGTTTTGAAGTGTAGTTTAATTGTTTTAGTTTAAAGTTTAATTATGGTGGGCTTGTAAGCCCAAGTTATATTTCTTTATTGGTTTAATGAAAATTCACTAGATGAAAAAAAAAAGAAAAAGAAGCAACGGTTCATATATAGAAAAGCAAACTTTTGAATGAATAATAATTTGAAATTTACTATAAAACTATAAAATTTGAAAACGAGTGTAAAAGTGATTCCACTTTCTCGCGACAAGAAAATATATTTCATCTTTATTTTAGTTTTATTTTTATCGAAATTCACCTTTATTTTATATTAAAATATAAGAAATATTCAATTTTACAAAAAAATTGTAATAATTTTTTTAGTGAAACGGTTTAAAAACGAATTGTTTGATTTCAATGTTAACCTTCACTAGTTCACTAATTACTTTCGCTTATATCTTAAAAGTCATAAATAACTCTCTAATTATAAATGAAAAAGTCTAACCATAAACTTATAAAATATATGTGAAAATAAAGAAATACATAATTCATTACAATTTCTTAAAAAAATCAGTACAAAAATAGACACACAAACAAGTTACAAGCAGTGCTTTAGGAATTACAAATCCAGCATTTAAAATAAGTAAAAACAAAAAAATAGATTAATCACTTAATAATAATATTAATGTTTGATTTCAGAGAAATATGAAACACTCTAAGGAAACAAGTGGGTTCTCTAGCAACTCTTCAGTGGTATAACCGTAATTATCGTGTTGTTGCTGTCCACGTCCATCATGATCTAACCCGGTTCTATTCGGATCCATCCTAACCCGACCCGGTGACTCAGCATTCTTTCTACAAGTCCTTGACCCACCCACCCGACTCTGATTCGGATCCATCACGGATCTATTCATAGCCGGAGATCTTGACCTTCTTCCTGATCTCTCTCCCGGGTCTCTTATACCCGACCCGTATCTCGCTCCGTTACACGTGGCATTATTTCTTTTACCCGGAGACTGATCGGATCTCGCTCCGTTACACGTGGCACTATTTCTTTTGCCAGGAGACTCATCGGATCTGGCTCCGTTACACGTGGCGGTGTTTCTCTTACGCGGAGATTGATCGGATCTTCGGGTCGGGTAATTATTATTATTATTATTATGACCCGTGACACGTGTCCGAGATCTAGCCGGAGATTTCCTCCTCTGTTTCGTTTCCTCTTCATCGTAGCCGTTCATCATAACCGTTGATGAGACGCTTTCGCTTAAGCTTAAGCTACAAATCTCTGAGATTTCGGATCCTAATTCCGGGTCAATCGAATCGGGTCGGGTCATACCCGGTTTGGGTTTTTTGAAATTATCCTCTGTTTCTTCTTCTTCTTCTCGGATCTTGGATTTGGTCGGTGAAGTAGTGAGAAATGTTGTTTCAGACAAGACTTCTTTGACGATTGTTTCTTCTTCAGTGATGTTGTCGGAGACGAACTCTTTGTTCCGGTCGGTGGTGCCGGAGCTTGCGCAACAACCCATGTAAGATAGTAAGAGAGAGAGAGGAAGAAGACGACGTCGTTAGAGAGAGAGAGAGGGAGAGGAGAGAGAGATTAGTACTGTGTTTGGTTTTGTGTGAAGTGAGAGAGAACTTAAAAACAAAAGAGTATTTATTGTTTAAATGTTTGGGGACAGTTGATAAAATATTAAAGCGGCTTTAATTAATTATTAATAATGATTCAATAGTAGTGATAGTTAGTTAATTAGCGCCATGAAAATTTCGATTTGTTTTGTATAATTACTTGAATAACGTTATGATTACTTTTAGATCAAAAAATAATTGAGCAATAGTAACGGCACAAATCTATACAATAAAAAGAGAGCAACTTTTCTCCATATCGCGACACGTGGCAATAAAAAATCAAATACATAATTAAAATTAAAAATTTGATAAAATTCATTTAATACTAATAAAAATCAAATAAGAATCATTATAGACATAAACTCACTTAATAATAAAATAAATCATTACATTATATACAATAACAAATATAAAAAATATTTAAACTTAAATATATATAGATAAATAAAGTTTAAACATTATAAATTTGAGATTTAAATACTACATAGTCATACATATAAATAATACATTAATTTTCGATAATCTTTTTAAACTAAATGTTAATAATCACTAAAAATATCCACCGAAAACATATACGTCATATAAAATAAACAAAAACACATATAAAATTTGTAATAACATTAAAGAAAAAAACAAACTATGATGCAATTTTATAATAAAATTAAAATATTAAATTTTATAATGCAAAATAAATAAATAAACAAACTATGATGCAATTTTATAATAAAATTAAAATAATATATAAATTGTTCTCAATAATCTTCTTAAAATAAATATTAATAACCAAGTACAAATATCCACCGAAAATATAACCGTCATATAAAATAAACAAAAATACATATAAATATTCTAATAACATTAAAGAAAAAAAATTATGAAGCAATTTAAAAAACGGATTAAAATCTCCACGTAAAACTGAAATAAAGGTATTGTGGACAAAAATAAATTATTAATAGTAAATAAATTAAAAGAATACACTACAATCTTTATTTCTCTTTAAATTATTTTTTTTGTAAAATTAGATTTCGTCACATATTGATATTCTAATCGTTTATAATAAACTAAAATATCCTTTTTTTTTTTTCTTTTTTTTTTGTCAACGTTTGGGCCACAAATGACCGACCCATTAGCCAATCCTACACAAACGTAGGCGCGGGGAATCGATCCCGGGTGGGGTGGTGCTACCTGCCTCTTGTGGACTTATGACTGCCACTAGAGCAAGGTCACTTCCCCACTAAAATATCCTTTCAAAAGTTACAAATGAACAATTTTATTTTCTTTAATTTGGTAAAATAAATTAGTTAGTTATATCCAATGTTAGATCAAATACATATTACAATAATAAAATATATGACAAAATCAACCATCATAAATAAAATATAAATGTTTTTTGAAATTACTATAAAATATTGAAAGATATCCCGCGCAACGCGCGGGTTCTATCCTAGTAAGTTTAATTTTAGTTGAGATAAATTAACATTCTTTAAAATTTGATTAGAAGAAACAAAACTAAAAAAAATTGATATTCTAATCGTTTATAATAAACTAAAATATCCTTTTTTTTTTTTTTTTTTTTTTTTTGTCAACGTTTGGGCCACAAATGACCGACCCATTAGCCAATCCTACACAAACGTAGGCGCGGGGAATCGATCCCGGGTGGGGTGGTGCTACCTGCCTCTTGTGGACTTATGACTGCCACTAGAGCAAGGTCACTTCCCCACTAAAATATTCTTTCAAAAGTTACAAATGAACAATTTTATTTTCTTTAATTTGGTAAAATAAATTAGTTAGTTATATCCAATGTTAGATCAAATACATATTACAATAATAAAATATATGACAAAATCAACCATCATAAATAAAATATAAATGTTTTTTGAAATTACTATAAAATATTGAAAGATATCTCACGCAACGCGCGGGTTCTATCCTAGTAAGTTTAATTTTAGTTGAGATAAATTAACATTCTTTAAAATTTGATTAGAAGAAACAAAACTAAAAAAAACTAGTGTAGATATAGTCAAAAATATATATAGATCTAAAAGATATATATATATATAGTAGATATTGTAAAAAAAATATCTATGAATTTAAATGATAAATATATATAGTCACATGACTCACATGCATAAAATGGTTACAGATCTAATCAACACCACATAGATAGTTTTATTTCCTTATTAAAAATCATTGAACTTTTAACTTATTTTGACAACATCCTTGACCTTCCAGACAACATTTTTTTTCTAGTTCTTGGTAATATAAAATATTTTTAAAATGACCAAGAAAACAATTCTTTTTCTGTTTTTGGGTAATATGAAAAAACATGTTGACAAAAAGAAAGCTCTATTTAAGGCATATTAGTAAAAAAAAGAAATTGATAAAGTGCATATTAGTAGTTTGGTTCCTTGATTATGGGAGAATGATTCTAGATGCTGGTGTAAAACAAAGATGAGTTTCTCTAAATACAAAATTATTTTATTGTTTCTTAAAAGTTAAAACAAATAAAAAACGGGTTGACTAAGTCGGTTAATCGCAGTCGTTAATGATGATAGTCGTTAATAATGTTGTGTTTCTGAGTTCGAATCGCGTTAGATCGATGATTCACGCCATTAAATGGTATTATCAAATATTGGCCGTGGGGTTACAGAATTATGGGTTTCGGCTCAGAAGCTCATGATAAAAAAAAAAATTAAAACAAAGGATATCCCTAAGAAATTATTTGTCAAGTGATTTTTGTGAAAAAAGCTGACGTGTCGATACCACAGAGAGTTTCGGCAATTTAATTGTGACATGACATTAAAAACCAATCAAAACTCTCTTTCAAAACTTACACAAACATCATTAAATCATTAAAAGGCCTTAAACGTATTTAAAAAGTCTTAAAAGTAAGAAACATATCGATACATTCTGGTGAAAATATATCCACAAATGTAACTATTTACATAGATACAAAAAATTGTAACTCACAAAACAAAATCATTCAAAGAAAGTATGAGAGTGATGATGGATGGTGATATATTATTGATCATCATATTCATATTTATATATATTATGACTAGGTAACTTCTCGCCCTATGCACGAAAAATAAATTTTTAAAACAATAGTGTTTTACGTAAAAGTGGATAATTATTATTAAGTTTTAATATAAGATCATTTATAATGTGATTTATTTTTTTGTTTTGGTTATAAAAATTGGAGAAAAGATTTTAATTTTGGTAATGTAAATCTTTAAATGTAAATCTTTTCTCCAATTTTTATAACTGAAACAAAAAGTAAATCAAATTATAAATGTTTTTATATTAATATAATTATCCACTTTTACATAAACTTTATTGTTTAAAAAATTATTCATCGCGCATGGCGCGAGAAGTTACCTAGTAAAAGATAAATGTGATAAGTTTGTCATGGTGACACATTTAAAAAGAGACAACCACATTAACCAAATAGATGTTACCACTTTATATTTTGGGAGAATTACAAAACTACACCATTTGAATTACATTTCACAAAACTACACAATTTCAAAATTACTTCACAAAAATACACCTAAACACTCAAAATTAAATCCAAATAAACCTTACCCATATAATCCACCCATTTAATATTATACCTTAAACACTAATTAACGAATCCAAATGAAAAGATTTTAATTTTGGTAATTTTTTAAAGGGTAAATCAAGCTTTTAAAATTTAAAAAATGTGTAAATATGTGAAAAAATTGAATTAGGTAGAGTTTTGTAAAGAAAAAGATGAAAATGTGTAGTTTTGTGAATTCCTCCTATATTTTAGAACTATATTTCAAGAAAAAGTGTATTTTAGTTTGACCTCAACTAAAAATTTAGCTACTTCCATATATAAGAGAAGGGTGTAGCTACAACTTGCTTCTGAGCATAATATTCGAAGGTATCCCATCTGTCTTTTTAAAAAAAAATATAACTAATACTTTAATAAAGAATATTCTTGAGAATGAGTCAAAAACATAAATGGTTATATCTCACTAAATAAAATAAAACATAAATGTTTATAAATTTTCCAGCATACCGTAAAGACAGGGTTAACAATTTTTTTATCCGTCAAGAGTAGCTACTCACACTAAATTTTCATGGACTCTCAACCTCTACATATAAACCTTGAACTTACAAAATTTTATGATTGTCCACATGAACTCATTAATCCAAAGTTGTATAAGTTCGAAAGTTTATATGTATATGTTGAGAGTTCGGGGGGATTCAGTATCGATAACTACTTTTGAGGGTAAAAAAATCGTCAAAACATAACAAAACAATAATAAAGGTTTGTGTTAATGCTTGTTTATTATTATTTTTTATTTGCAAATGTAAAATAGGTTATCAAATAATTGAATTTCCTATGTTATGCTTTCATTTACTCGAGAGTCTTTATATTACATTTGCCGATTATTAAGAAAAATATTAACAAACATTTAGAAAGTCCGACGTTAAAGAATATTAAACAAAATGAAAGAAACGAATTAAAATTAAAAAGATGTAATAAAAAAAAAAATTAAAATTAAAAACATTATTTTAAGAGAAATTCACAAAACTACACCCTTTCAACCATCCCTTCACAAAACTACACCTAATTCAATATTTTCACATATTTACACCCTTTCAAAATTTAAAAAGTTTGATTTACCCTTTTAAAAATTACCAAAATTAAAATATTTTTATTTGGGTTCGCTAATTAGTGTTTAGGGTATAGTATTAAAGGGGTAGGATTGTGTGGGTATGGTTTATTTAGATTTAATTTTGAGTGTTTAAATGTAGTTTTGTGAAGTAATTTTGAAATGGTGTAGTACTGTGAAATGTAATTCAAATGGCGTAGTTTTGTGATTCTCCCTTATTTTAATGGTTTGAAGGTCTTTAAATTAAAGACATTTATGCAACAATGTCTTTAGTGAGACATTTTGAATCACTTTTGGATGAATGTTTTTAATTTAAAGACCTTAAAACTCATTAAACTAATGCTTATAATTTTATAGACATTTTCTTAGGTTTAAGCAATATGAAGATGGTCTTAGCGGACCATAGACAATAATCCATCCGACCAAAGTGTAGTTGTAGTTTTGTACATTTATTTTTCTCCATTCATATAATTTCTTAAATGGTAAAAAAAAAAAGTAGTCTAATCCGCAAATGAATATGTCCAAATCAACCATTGGGACCATAAAATGTTATTAGTGTAAGATGTGGTATCTGCCTCCATGACTATGTGGAAATTTCTCACTCAAAAATTTAATCAGATTCTACATGTGTCTGTGTCTGATCCACGTGGACTTTTATAGGCTTTGTCTTTACTGTTTTTTTTTTTACTTCGTAGCCAATTTTTAATTTACTTTTGTGTTTTATATTTACTTTTGTGTTTTTTTATTATCTTTTTTGGGTTCCATCAATTTTTTTTGTTAAACCATTTTCCCCTTTGGCAGATTTTGCGGCAGACGGAACATAGGATTCGTTCCCCGAAGCTTCGGACTCTTTCATAAATGCTCAAGAACTTTCGTTAATTACATATATACCCCCAAATCTGCGATTATTTGCAGAATTAACCAAATATATCGGAATTTACTTAGCTACCCCCTTAACTTATGGTAATTACATATTCACCACGATAATTTCATTATTCGCTGAAACACCTTACAAATCACTTTAATTTATAAAACCACCCCAAAAGTTTTTTTTTTTTTGTAAGTGTACCCCATAATCAACATTATTTACATAAATATCCAAGAACTTTAGGAACTTACATAATACCCCTTACCTTTTGGTAATTAAAAATTTACCTCAAATGAAACACATATGAACCAAACAAGGTCAGATAACTTCATTCGCATATGCAATCAGAACAAGTTATTCATTTCCTACAACATCTTTCATGTCCTAAACACTAAACAGTTTCACAAAACGATAAAGGCGGAAAAAAACATTCACTTAACATATGATCTTAAAAGTTATTGAGGCGATAGAAGCGCACCATTCATTGTTTTCATTTGAAACCAAAACAAGGTCGAATAACTTCATTATTCAGACGGGTCTACGAGCTGAGCAGTAGACAAATCGTTTATGTGCGGATACACTGCCTTCTCATCAAGTTGCTTTTGAGCCCATATCAACATCTTCAACAAACTTGGAAGTTTCGGTTCTGTTTTGTTTCCACAAACATCGAGTCCGTACATCAATGAAGGATCGAATAAACACAAGTTTATAGCTATTAAAGCATAACCAGTATGAAGACATGAGTCTAGCTTTGGTTACCTTTCTCATGACTTTGGCTTGTAAGAATCGCTGCGTTTACTTCAGTTGCTGTCTTAAGACGGTGAGAGATGTCGAGAAGCTCTTTAACAGGGCAGTTAGAGGCGTCTACAAACACAAGCAGCGCAACCGTTTTCTCCAGTTCCTCAAGAAAAGCTTGCTGCAAGGAGAAAAAAGAAACAACGACAACAAAGAAGAGTTACATTTACAAACACCATCTTAAAAGACAACCCAAATATTACGTTTTCTTCGCCACGTGGGGCGAGTTCCTCTTGAGCAAACTCCAATGCTTCTTCTGTCCTTCCATGTCGAATAAGCTCTATCAACCTCTGCTGCTGAAGATGAAAAAACAGCTCCGGATTCGTGTCTAGTATCTGCAAAACACGTAGTTTCCAAAGAAAGTATCAGACTTTCTCTTTGATTCTCGATAGAGTAGTTTATATCTCAAAAGGGTAACAAACTGTTTAACACATAGAGAAGAAGAAGAGCACATTGTGTGTACCTCAGGATTCAAATCATTAACTTTCTCAATAGCATCCTCTACGTATCCGTTTTGTACGGCTTTTTTAACAGCCATTCGATCAGTAATAGTCGCGAGATCAATCTCTGCTGCATTGGTTTTCTCCATAAAGGAAATCAAAAACACACAAAGAGAAAGAGAGTATCTATATATATATATACATAATCATCACAAACAAGAAGCTTAAAAGAGAAACTTAAGAGGAAGGATACGTTTAGTTCCAGATTCCTTTTGAAATTTCTCGGCAGCGTCTACGTATCCTTCGGTGACTAAGAAGTTCATGACAAGAGTGTTTATTTCATCTTTCTTTAGATTCACAGAGTTTAGCTTCTTCTCCCACTCTTGGCGTGTAATCACTCTCTTAGAAGTAGCCTAAGTGTTGATAAGTGTTAACAAAACATAACAGATTCAAAAAAAATCAAAACAAGAGAAGAATTTTCTAATCAGTAATTTACCATTTCGTCGTCGTCTTCGTGAAGCTGGTTTATGAAAACGCCATTGTTGTTTGGCTCCAAAAACTGAATCTAATAGACTCGATAATCAATTATTACCTGAGAAAATTGGAAATTTGACTAAGAGATCAATTTTTAGGGATTTGAAATCGAAAGTTCGAGAATCGAACACAAAGGAGAAGATCGTTCTATAATCACTTCTTTCTCCTGGAAAATCGAATTTTTCTCGGGAAAGAGTGTCAATTACCTGGAGAAGAAGAAGATCGTTCTACGGAAGATTTTGACAAAGAAGACGGAGATTATCTTCTTCTTCTTCTTACTTTGTATTTTGATTTTATTAAGAACCGTCGATAAACCGGTCCGGTTAATTTATAATTCAGGGTTTTGAATTTGGTTTTTCTTTAACCGGAAAAAACGGTTTGGAAAATTTTCGGTTTATTCTTTGTTGATTGGGATTTCACTTCTGTTAAATTCAAGTATATTATTGTTAACAGTTGTTTGAGATGTCCTCCCATCCGTTTTTTAACGTAGGATTTTTTTTTAAAAAAATAGTAAATTAACAAATTATTTAAAATGACTTTTATAACCTCATTTATTATTGTTATTATGATTGATAAAATATAAACGTGATAAACTACAAAGGTATAAATAAGAACATAATAAGAAAATATGTGTCAATTATTCTAGAAAATCTTACATTTCAAAACAATTTTTTTTCTAGAAAATACTACATTAAAAAACGGAGGGAGTATCATTTAATGTCAAAATCATTTGAAATTGAATTAAATAGAATTTTAAAAACGATTTGTAAAGAATCGATTTTTAGCATTTTTGATGTCATTTTGATAGAAATATTTCAATTATATTGAAAACCTTCATAATAATTTCAAATATATTGCCTATTAGTTCTTTAAAGTTCACAACTTCAATAGCTCCTCCTTAATGTTATTTTTATTAACACAAAAAATGTGAAAAAAAATTTCAATACCTAAGAGCATCATTATTGATGTTGTTTAAAATAGTTGCTTAGTAATTTATTTTTAATTTTTTGTAATTATTTTTTGGTCTAAGAAACTATAGTCCCTTAGTAATTATTTTGGCAATTATTGGTGTTATTTAGTTAAAGTTCTTAAAAATTAAATTTAATATTAAAAATTAAATATCACAAACATTTATGAAAACATATTTATTATTACAAAATTTTACACATTTTAAAACAAAATAAATTTTACACTAAAGAAATCAAAACTACACTAAACCACAAATCAAAAGTACACTAAACTACACTAAACAAATCAAAACTACACTAAACCACTTACTAAAACTACACTAAACAAACCATTAAACACAGTCCAAACTTCTTCTTCTTATATTCATTCTTCTTCTTCTACTTCTTCTTCTTATAGTTATATTCATTCTTTTCTTCTTATTATTCTTCTATAATCTGTAACACCTTCTTCTTACACTACATCAAAATTAACACACAAATAAAACAACAAGTTTAACACACAAAATTCAACCATATTTCTAATAAAATCACAACATAAAACAATCGATTCATCAAGTTTGAACTCAAAATTGAACATAAAACAATCGATTCACAAAACCCCCAAATCAAAAAATACCCAAACCCTAATAAAGATTATGCATGATCGAATATTCTCAAAAGACCAGTTCATATACCTTGAATATTGAAGGAGCCGACTTGTATTGCCTTTACATCTTCGATTTCAGCCGGATTCTCGCCGGAATGAAGATTCAGTTCGCTCTTTCTCGTTTTTTTAGAGTTCGACAAATAAAAAGAAAATGACAAAAAAAAATAAACCCAAGCTTTGACAAATGCCGACACGTGTCCGGTGCTAAAGAGAAGGAAAGTTCCTTCTATAAGCTTCGATGCTTAGCTTAATAGATTTAATTACATTTATTTTTAATTCTAAGCACTCTTTAATTTTGACTAAGAAACACCAATAATGATGGTCTAAGATACTAAAAATACCACTATGAAGATATTACTTTTTAAAAGGTAGCAAACTATTTTGTGTATATTTTCAAAAATATCTCCAATTATAAAAACTTTTAAAATTAAAAACACCTATTTTATAAAGAGAAATTCCTCAAAATAGCATGAAAAAATGTTTTTTGGACAAAAAAATATTACAAGTTATTTTTTCCTCAAATACCAAAATATCATAAACACAAAAATCTAATTTTAACACTTTAAAACTTAATATTTTCATTTGGGTTCGCTATATACTATTTAAAGTATAGTATTGAAGGGGGTTTTGAGGGTATAGTTTTGAGGGTTTCATGTTAATTTTGAAGGTTTGTAACTTAATTTTAAGTTTATGGTATTTTTGTCCAAAAAAATTTTTTAAAGGTATTTAAGGAAAAAAAAATTATGATTATAATTTTGTCCAAAAAACTAATTTTCATGGTATTTTCAAAAATTGCCCTTTCATAAAATCATTTATAGGAATAGTTTATAAAACAAGGTTCCATGCATGAGACATGATAAGGAAAGAGCAACGTTGTGTGGTACGATTTGAAATAATTCCATTTTGAAAATATTCCTCCATCGATGGTAACTATCATGTGTCTCTTTCTTATAAGATTTGTAGATAAATTATGGGAAAATATTCTTTTAATATAAGTAAAATAACATGCTTATTAATTCTGTTATTCGTACACATCTTGTAACCATGTAGTAAAAAAAAGAGACCTATACACCTATACAATTATATATATATAGTGAACTATATATTTTGTGTGGCATATATAGTACATACATATGACATATCTATATATTCTATATATAGATTAGTGCCAATTCATATTATTAGGAAGCTGAAACGACATCGTATTATCAAACCCCGAACTACTCTGAGGAATCTCACTAAGCATTGAGACAAAAGAGACATTATTATTGTCATTATTGTTGTTGAGATGATCATTTTGATGAAACCTCTTGTTCGATAAGAAGGTTCCAAATGAATTAGAAGATCCTATACGACCGTACGGACCACCACATAAGGTCGAACGTTTGTCCGAAGAAACAACCATGCCGTCGAAAAAGTGTTCTTCGGTGTTGTTGTTGTTGTCTAAGACGGATGTTGAAGAAGAATTAGCTGATGATTTTGAGAGAATTCCTTCCATGAGATCATCTCTAAGTAATATTCTCTCCATTGTTGGTCTTTGTGAATTGTTTTTCTTGTATATCCGACATAGAACCCAATCGTCTAGCTGCCCAAAAAATTGATCATGAAACTTTTATAAATTAATATTCGATAAATTAATAAAAAAAAAATTAAATTTTATATTTGATTTTTGTTATAGATATAGAGTTTTCTAATATATAATCCATCTATCTCAAAATATTTGGATCTTTTAACTAAAAAGGCGCTGTTTATTTATGTTTTAGTTTAAAACAATTCCACTAATCATAATACAAATTGCAAAATACAAATATTCATTAGGCATTATTAAATCACTTTATAATTTTTGTATCATGAAAACTTGGAAAACTTAAGTGATTAGTCCCATTTAATAGACCATGACTACCATAATTAAGTAGTAAAAATATGTTGGTTTAAGCTTCCCACGTGAAACGATATTGTAGACTAACAAAATCTGATAATTGTGGAAAAAGTCACAAGAACTTAGAGTACTTGTGATCTAAAATTAATTAATTTTCATGTTTTGAAAGTATGTGGACGTTGGTTTATATAATGAATCTATTTATAGACTTATATTTGATGACCCAAAAGTTTGTTCAAATTGCATACCCGTAGCGAATTTTTCTTTGACGAGGTCGAATCGGGTGGCTTAGCCGCGGTGTTGTGGTTACCATCGGTGAGGCGATATTCATGCATTATCCAATCAGTTTTGATCCCTTTAGGAGGTTTTCCACCATAGAACACAAGAGCTTTCTTGACACCAACCTTGTGACTATTGCAAGTAAATATCGGTTTATCGGTTCCGGTGGCTTTCCAATAACCGGAAGTTGCTGCCCGATTCGGTCTAACCCCATTCGGATACTTCCTGTCCCTAGGACTAAAGAAGTACCATTCATGCTCTCCAAAACTCGCCTTGCCTGAAAAAAACCATTATCACGAATCTAATTTATCTATCAAATTGAAACCATATATAGTTAAATTTAAATGATCATACAAAAAAAAATAAGTCATACATTTTAATCAAAAAGCACTAAATAGAAATTAGGAAATCATATGATATAAGGCTAAATAGTTTTGATGATCAATGTTAAAAAAATGCTAAATACTTGGAAGCTCCCAAGGATCAAACTTGTAAAGATCAATCTCCGCGATGATGGATACCGGAAGTGGTATAGATGAAGCTTTCTTCTTTAGGTAATGAACTACTAGCTCTTCGTCGGTCGGGTGAAACCTAAACCCGGGTGGTAAATGTGGATGGTCCGGTCCAATACTCGAATCTCCCATGTTTTCCATGTACTTAAAACTTAACCGAAAGATAGGTTTTAAACTACTAAATGAGTCTCATGGTTCTTAATAGAATATATGTAAGAAGAGGAATTGAGATTTTTTTTGGAGAGTGAATGTATGTGTATAATATAAGATAACAAGAAGAAGTAGTGTTAGGTTTGTGTGTGCATACAAGTACCAAACAGGGTCCCACCGAATGAGAAAATGACACGTGGCTAATCGTGGGGCCCAAAAGAAGCGGCCAATAAGCATTAAAAATTGGAGAAAAGGCAGGTTTTTTTTGAACTGCCTTATGTCATGCCTTTCTTATGCTATACATCACGCACATACCTCATTTTGGTTTTTTTTTTCTGTAGGAGATTTATATAACAAAATATAAAATGTGGGATATTATATTTTGTTATGTTTAAAGAATTATTGTGTTACCAATGTGTTCTGGTTTCCACTTGAATTCTAATTCATTATGAATATTTTAGAAAAATAATCCATATACTAGACCTTAACCGAAACATGTGTAACAATTTGATAATTAGCAAAAAATTCAAGAATAAAAAGATTTAGAAAACGAAAGTGCAGCTTTAGGTGTTTATTTTATTTTTTTTTGGTAAGAGGCTTAGCTTTAGGTGTTGCTAGTTTATGCAACTCTTTTCATGAATATTAATCTAAAGTTATTGTGTTCTTGGTGACTATATAAAACTTTTACTTTTCTTTTAACTTTGTACAATAAAATTTTATGAGCTATTTTATTTTTTATCTTGGTTACATATTTTCAAGAATCTCTCTTATGAGCACAAATCTACTCGTTACATGGAGTTAATTATCGCAATACTCATGGGGCAGTGTTCAAAAAAGCGTTACGCGCTAAACATGCGGGGACTGAGAGCCTAGTGCCTAGAATATTTAATCGGAACCTAGACGGTTTTTTAGACGGTCTAAACGTTTATAAATCTATACAATATATATAATACAATATACAAAATATCATAGTTTATATATAATAAAATCCTTATAATATTTTTATTATTACTTTATAGCATTTTTATCTCTATTTTAGAACATAAAATACTAAATAATAAAATAATTCTTTTTTATATAGCATCATATTATTTTAAGCGAATTAAAAGGTAGTTGAGACGGTATATAAGAACTTAACGCTTAAACACAATCTAAATTGCTTTCTTGAATACTACTCATTGGTGCTACATTTTCATTTAATGCATTAATATGACAGGACCAAGGAGCCTGTACAGTTTTGGAAGTTATGCAATATCACATATAAACTATATAGATAATTGGTTCTAATGATATTTTTTAGTTTTTTAATTTGCTAGAAGGTAGTTTTTGTTTTAGGTAATTGGGTAATTTCATATGCTAAAAACAATTATAACATTTAAGTTAATTTTTATGTTTATTCGTGGTGAATGGTGAATTTAATATGTGAATGGAGGATGAAATACGTGAATGATGAATAATACCAATGATCATAAAAAGTATAACAAAATTAGTAAATGTGACATTTTCTACTGCTCAACGTGTTCATCTCATTACATTTAATTTTTTTTTTGGCAATTCTAAAGGTTGATTGCTTAATTAAGTTAACAAGAAAGATAGTTGTGTTTGATACTACTTTTTTAGACATTGTATATTTTCTCATTTACTTATTTTTTTAATTGTGTAAACAATTGTTTTATAGTCAATAAAAATTGAATATCTATTTAATCCACTACTTTTTTAGGTGGTAGTCATTGTATATTAATTAGAGTTTATTAGTAAATTAGGTGATTTTTACTTTTACTTCTTCATAAAGTGTTTTTTTGTGTGTTTGCTTTTAAGTGATTATTAATGGTCACACATGAACGTTCATAATTCTTAATGTGGGTTTTGAAAGATTTTCGGATTATTAATGGTCACACATCAACGTTCATTACTATATGTGACACATCATGAATATTCACGATATTTACGTCTGCAGTTAAAACCTTGAAAAGTTAACCACAATACTTGTTCGTAAATCAATGCCAAATATCGAACACTAATATATGATTTAGTCAAAAGTAGTGAAAGATGTGTTAAAGTTACGAATATCTGAGGCTATGAACATTTACGATATTGTGTATTAAAGTTAAATCAATACGCAGAGGAGTATATCGGTCATAAAAAATAATTTTACACGAAGAAAAATCACCTAATTATCTAATTTGAAATACAAATCTAACTTATTAACAAATTACTGCACAAAAATACATGTTCCTCAATTTTTTTTATCAATTACTATTAGGTGATTTCGATGGTTAACCTCAATTAGTTCGTTTAGTTGTTTATTATTAAAAACAAATAAATATTGGGAGAATTACAAAACTACACTATTTTTGAATTACATTTCACAAAACTACACCATTTCCAAAATATTTCACAAACTACACTTAAACACTCAAAATTAAATCTAAATAAATCTTATCCACACAATCCTACACCCTTAATATTATACTCTAAACACTAATTAGCGAATCCAAATGAAATTTTTTTAATTTTTGTAATTTTTAAAAGGGTAAATCAAGCTTTTAAAATTTTGAAAGGTTGTAAATATGTGAAAAAATTAAATTAGGTATAATTTGTGAATGAGGAGTTAAAAGGGCATAGTTTTGTGAACTCCTCGTAAATATTGTCATCTTTTTGTTTTGTCGGCAAGAAATAATATCACTAAAGCATATAATCTCCTATGAGATGTCGTGGTTTCGTTATGCTTTTTGCAACGTTGACTTTTTTTATCATTGAGTTTTTTTGTCTTATAACTTTTGTTACAATTATTTTTAGAGAAAATTATATCTTATGCCACTTTTTAAAATCTCTTTGTTAAATCTGGCACTTTTTTTGTAAAATTGATTTAAAAATTGATTTTCGTCCACCACAAAGACACATGTATCCTTTTGTTATTATCTCGGTAAATATCCTGCGATAGTACTTTGTGTCAGTGACTTTTCTAAAAAAATAAATGATATTATTCTTCACGACGACTGTTCATTATCTCTCTTATTTTAAATCTAATTTCTCTTATCTCTCCAATCTCTTTTCCTTTCAAGCAAGCTCTCTCATAATTTTTCGTAATCTCTTTTCCAAGCTCTCTCTAAGCTCTTTTCTTTCGGCAAGTTATAAAAACTGTAAATTTCTTCAGATTTTTATATTGTACTTTTTTCGATTTGTCCATCGATTTGTCCATCGACTTGTAAGTTTCGTAATCGATTTGGGGGGTTGAAAGTTTGTTTATTATTTTAAATCGATGGATTCGTTTTATCGTATTCTCGTTTTTACTGGATCTGTAGTTTGTTATTATCGTAACAAATTATATATTTGTCTTTAAAACTCCACAAATTGTTGTCCACATATTTTGTTTTGTGTTTGTTTTCTATTGAGACTCTTGATATTTTATTTGATAAATATTTTATGGATCTTCGAAACCAGATTATCAACCTTTTTTGGGTTTGCAAGGAGACAAGAAACATGTTCACTACTCGTCCAGTCAACCACCGTTCAAAAGGTCCAGGTCCATTTAAGCATTTACCGGTTCTTATCATTAATTTTCGTGGACATGTACAGATCATAATTCAACCATATATTCGACATCATATTTGAAGAATATAAATCCACAAAACTTGTGATTATATTATTTTTAGTGGTTCGACATAGACATGGACATCGACTATATTATATAAGGGGTTTCAGATCAGATTAAAGGGGTTTATTTTTTAGAGTTCGTCATGGACATCCTTCCCTATATTAGGGTTTCGTCATGGACATCATTTTCCATGAACATTGTTTCCTATGTAACCTACGAAATTACCTCATTTCATATTAAACTTACTTATAGACACTTTGATACAAATAAATCAATTCCTCCCAAGTACACAAAATTTTTAGCCGTTGTGTTAAGGGTTATCATCACCTGAAAGAGTTTATCTATAAGTAGGAGAATCCAAATTGACCGTTTAATCGCTTTATATTTTGGAAATGTCTAGATGTCCACGGATTCATAATCGTCTTCCTATTAAATTATCGGATTGGACATATAACGTTCGAATAGTATTAAGTATGATAAGAAACAAAAATACTTTATACTTACGCATCAAATCTTTTTCAGAAATTACAAAACCCTTCTCTGCCTTTTTAAAAAACATATTTAACACCATATAATACCATAAATTGTCGTCCGACGGGAGTTTTTAAAATTTGGCAAAAACTATTGAAACTTTGTCTTCCATAAATATATAGTTTTAAATTAGGCATTTAATGAAGGAAAATTTTTAACAAACAAACGTCTACATCATCCATCGTCCTTGTCTTCTGACACATATTCTCTTCCTCGTTTGTAGCAAATGGTATAATAAGTAATACACCAGACCACAAATGCCACCGAAAATTGAAATTGAGGTCCAATTGGAAAAAAGTGGTAGATTTAAGAAGGTGAGTTTAGAAAGTGAGACATTTAACAAAATTCCCTTCTTTTTATGTTTAAGATTTTTTTTTTTTACCAAAAAATATTTTTGTTCAAAAAACTATTTAATAATATTAATAGATGAATTTTGAAAAATAGATAAATAAAAACCAAAAAATGACGACGGCGAGGTATAGCATAAACATTATTTAGTGGGACCCACATTCACTACTGTCACCCAACCATGTGCCAAGCTCATCCTTTGCTGTCCACCTTAAGCTTCGAATCCCCACAAAAATATAAAAAAATATAAATATATAAATCAAAAAATGTCTTCTCCTTAACGCCTTACTCTTCTTCTTCATCGTCGAAGAAGAAGACGACTTCACTGATTCTCTCTCTCTCTCTCATATCTCAATGGATCCAAGAGCGATTCTCGATTCCGCTTTGTTTCAGCTCACACCTACTCGCACCAGGTTCCGTCTCTCTCTCCTTCTTCTTCTTCTTCTTCTCCGCTTAGAATCGTGTTTTTGATTCGTCTATGTGTATTTTTTTTTTTTGAATTTTTTTGTGTTGAATAGATTCGATCTGGTGCTATTTTGTGGGAGCAAGAAGGAGAAGTTAGCTTCAGGGATATTCGAGCCGTTCGTATCTCATCTGAGATTCGCTAGAGATCAGATCTCTAAAGGAGGCTACTCGATTTCTCTTCATCCTCCTCCTTCTTCTTCTTCTTCTCGCTCTTCTTCCTGGTTCACAAAATCCACTTTCGATCGGTAATAATCCGCGAATTTACGTTGTTAGGTTTCGATCTCGAGACTGTGTGTGAACAATGTTGATGATGCCTTGGCTTAGTGACTTGATTCTGGTTTTGGTTTTGGACTTGTTGATGAGTTTGTGTGTGTGTGTGTGGATTCCTGTGTTTCTTTCGTTTTTGTTCATAGGTTTGTGAGATTTGTAAACACACCTGCGATTATCGAGAGATTTCACGATTTCGTTGTTAATAGCTTTGCTATGATTCGATCTCGAGACTGTTGTGAACAATTTTCGCGTTGTGTGTGTATTCCTGTTTCGTTTGATCAGTAATCTCTACCATTACATTTCTGAGTTTCCGCGATTTCTCGATTTCGTTGTTAAAAGCTTTGCTAGGATTCAATCTCGAGACTGTTGTGAACAATGTTGATGATGCCTTGGCCTAGTGACTTGATTCTGGTTTTGATTTTGGACTTGTTGATGATTTTGTTTGTGTGTGGATTCCTGTGTTTCTTTCGTTTTTGTTTATAGGTTTGTGAGATTTGTAAACACGCCTGCGATTATCGAGAGATTTGCGTCTCTCGAGAAAGAGATTTTGCAGATTGAGAATTCTATTCAAGCTAATGAAGATGCCAATGCAGCTACTACTGAGCAAATACAAAACGGTAGGCGCCGGATTTAACTTGGCTTAACTAAAGCTAAGCTTGAAATGGAAAATGTGGGGATTTAACTTTGTTCTTGACGCTGTTTTTTTTATATTATATATCTGCAGGGAGTAATGCTGGAGCTAACGGTAATCTAAAGAACTCAAAGTCAAATGAGTCCTCCAAGGTAACTTGTGTGTGTTAAGTGGTAGTGTTTTATGTAGTAATTTGTGTGTTTAAGTGTAGTGTGTTATTTAGTAACTTTTGTGTTTAAGTGGTAGTGTGTTATTTAGTAACTTTTGTGTGCTTAAGTGGTAGTGTGTTATTTAGTAACTTGTGTGGTTGATTCAGTGTTTTTCTTCTCAATGTATTACACAGAAGGAATTTGAGAATAGCAATGAGGCTGCAGGAGAGGAAACATCGAAGTAAGTAACTTTACTATCTGTGGAACTATACATGTTCTTTTGTACTCATTATGCAACTCACGGAGAAGGTCTTGTTTGACTAATAAGGTTTTGGTTCGTCTCTTTTATCAGGATCCAGCTTCAACGTCTTCTTGAAACTCGGAGAACGTTGCTTCGGAGAGAGCAAGCAATGGCATATGCAAGAGGAGTCGTTGCTGGTTACGAAATTGATAGTATTGATGATCTCATACTTTTTGCTGATGCTTTTGGTGCGTCGAGGTTAAGGTATGTAAATAGGTCTTATAACATCCGTCAATAAGATCAAGCTTTAACCTATTTGCATCATTATGCAGAGAAGCATGCGTAAAGTATAAGGAACTATGGAAGAAGAAGCACGGAGACGGGATTTGGATGGCGGAATTAGCAGCTGTGAAAGCAATTGCTCCTATGGACATGTCATTATTAGGTTCATCAGGGATCATCATCGCCAATGGAGGCGCTTCTCTCTCGCTAAACGGTACAGATTCGTCTAATGCAAGTTCTGAAAATAAAGGTACACTGTAGCATTCGATACAAACCATTGTAATTACCTTATTACTATATAGCTAATGAAAGAAAGTTTTGATTTTGTAGATGATAAGTCGGTTAATTTGGACCAACACCCGCCTGGTGCTCCCAACTTTCAACCACTGATGGGATGGCCAAACCATATGCCACAATACTACTACCCGCCTCCATACCAAGGATACCCATACCCGCCAATGCAACCTATGCCGAATCAAAACCAAGGAAACATGCCTTGGCCAACAACAAAGTCAAAAACTTCGAAGAAGAAAGCGAAAGATGACTCCAATAGTGGAACAAGCGAGTCTAGCAGCGAATCTGACTCGGCTAGCGATGATTCCGCTTCGTCTTTGGAAGATCAAGGCAAGAGAAACTCTCATAACACGGGTAAAAACTCTCGCCGGTCAAAGAGAAACCGGAAGAAGAAGTCGTCTAAAACTGTTATCATCCGTAATATCAATTACATAACCCCCGAGGGAAGGAACGGAGACATGGAAGGGAACGAGTTTACGGACAACGGCTCCATCAAAGAGACTGTAGACGCAGCTGTTGGGTTTCTCGAGGAGAAAAGAGGTCATGATGGTGATGAGACTCTAAAAAGCAATGAAAATTGGGGTTCTTTTCAGAATATTCTGATGAGACACGATGATGGCTCGGAAATACACTCGATGGATGTAGTTAGTGAGGAAAATTTCACTCTCAGAGGCTCTAGTGTTGGTGTGAATTCGAAAAGTTTGCAAGTAAATAACAATGCCATGTTCGAAACTGAGAAACACATAGAAAATGGTGGAGGAGCGACTTTCGATCACTTCGAAAGTGAGGATAGTGCTCGTAGGCTTCCAAGAACGAGGGACTCGACGGAAGAATGTATGTTACTACTCAAAAGATCGGATATTTCAAGAGACGAAAGCAAAGACATGTATAACACTACAAGAGGCGAGTCGTTGGTGAAGAAGTCAGCGAGCGGAGAGGACTGGTTTACTTCCGATAATCATCGTCATCGCGCCGAGAACGGTAATAACGGGAGAATATCGTTCGATGAAAATTGCATTTCGACATCTGATAAGAGCAAGAAACAAGAATTCGTCGACGATTCTTTCATGGTACATTCGTCGTCGCTAACTGTCGATGATCTCTACGACTCGCGGTGGAGACCAGACATGTCTGCAGATATAGCTTTAGCATCTGACATCGGAAACGGTCAAGGGAACGAGAAGCAGCTCGAAATGTCTGGCTCGTGGGAACCGAACGATCTATGTATGATACTTGAACGCGATTCAAGAGACTCGTTGGGTAATGACCACTCGATCGACTTTTCTGTTGAAGCCAACGCGAGGCTATCAAGCAACGAAACAGCTCAGGAGTCTGAAGATAAGAGCGGGGAGAAGAAAACCGTTGCGAAGAACACGGAAACTCGTAAATCTAAAACTCCAAGTAGAACCAGAGGTGAAACAATGTCGAAGACTGTAAAGAAACCGACTGTGGCTAGCAGGACAATGGCACAGAAGAACAAGTTTGAAAAGGTAATAACAAAATCTTAAAAATGAAATTACTTAAAAGTACCATAAAAAGTTATTTTAGGCCTAATATAACATTAGAAAGTCTTTTTCCTAAAATACCATTAGAAAGTTTTTTTGTCCAAAATACCACAAATACTATAAGATGTTATTTTTTTTTTTGTTAAAGCTAAATTATTGTCATATGAATACTATAAGATGTTATTGCCTAATATAACATCAAAAGTGTTTTTCCTAAAATACCATTAGAAAGTTTTTTTGTCCAAAATACCACAAATACCAAAGCAATTTATATCATTTTAGAATTTAACTTTTCAGTTGAGTCTAATATTAAATTTTTGGGGTTTTATGTTTGAGGTTACAATGGTTTAAGTTTTTAAGTTGTAAACTAATATAAGTTGGTGGTATTTCAGATCTAAATCTTTTAAAAGATGGTATTTTAGGGAATTGTGTATCTTAAAATAGTGTTTTGTTTAGCGGTTTTGGTCGATTGCGGTTATAATTCTCTTTTGAGGGTGTGATTGTAGGAAGAAGAGATGAGGAAGAGAATAGAGAATCTTGTAATGGAAAGACAAAGAAGAATAGCAGAGAGATCAGCCGCGACCACTACTCGAAAAGCTTCGAACAGAGCTCCTCCTCCTCCTCCTCCTTTGGTCCGTGAAAGGACAACAACATAAGAATGACAAAATTTGTTGGATTCTGTTAAAAAACGTTGGTAACAAAACGCTGCGTTTTGCTACAAAAAACGTCACTCCATAATTCTTTTAATTTCCATTCATAAATAAGTGGAGGTGATGATATTATATAGCTTTTCCTTTATTCTGATTTTATCACGATTATTTTATTAATTTTATCACAGTTTTGTGTATGAATATTTTATTTGTAATTGTGTAAACAATCATATATTTATATATTTGTAATTGGATTATATACTGAAATCGTTAAATACATGTACTCCTTCCGTTTCATAATAGTTAATGATTTATACAATTTTTTTGTTTCAAATTAGTTGATGTTCTCAATTTTCGATATAAAATTAATTGATATTATGTGATTTTCAATGATTTAAATTAAATGATGTGTTTTTATTGGTTGAATTGTGTTTAGTAAATGATTTTTTACATAAAAAGAGAAAATTTAAATGAGTTTTTATTATGGGTAAAAAACTAATTTGAAAGGGAAAGAGTATTTTGGAATAAAAAAACATCTATATTAGTATTTTTGAAGTACTAATTTAAAATTTTCCAAAAATTCACACTTATTTACATCTCATGCCATTGGTTTCACAAATGATTTTAATTTTTAAAAAGGGTAAAACTATAACTTCCAAAAATACAAACAAAACTATTAAAGATTATTTCTATCCTTAACATGGATAACAATCACAAAAAAAAATAGTTCTAAACTTATATCCAAACATATTTAAGTTTCGTTTTTCTTAAATTATTAGATTTAAATTTTCGTTTTTCTTAAATCATTAATAATAAAATATAAAAAATACCCACGAAAATTATTTTTAAAAAAAATTAAAAAGATTAATCATACCATAAACCACAATTATAAAAAATATCTATATTAGTATTTTTGAAGTACTAATTTAAAATTTTCCAAAAATTCACACTTACTTACATCTCATGCCATTGGTTTCACAAATGATTTTAATTTTTAAAAAGGGCAAAACTATAACTTCCAAAAATACAAACAAAACTATTAAATATTATTTCTATCCTTAACATGAATAACAATCACAAAAGAAAATAATTCTAAACTTATACCCAAACATATTTAAGTTTTGTTTTTCTTAAATTATTAGATTTAAATTTTCGTTTGTCTTAAATCATTAATAATAAAATATAAAAAATACCCACGAAAATTATTTTTTTAAAAAAATTAAAAAGATTAATCATACCATAAACCACAATAATAAAAATATTTTCTTAAATTAAAAAAATTTAAATCATGTGTGAAATAATTATAACACTCAACTAATATTATTTGTACAATACAATATATCATTACTATTTTTTCAAATTTAGATAGTAAATATTATAGTTTCGCAAAAAATAACAAGTATGATGCCTATTTTGATCACAATTATAAATACTGTTTTCATCACAATTATAAAAAATTTGAACTTTACATAAAATAATTATTTTTTTCTTACTTTAATCACAAGTTTTTTAAAAATGCTAATAAAAATGGAATATCATATTTACATTATGCGAAACTTACCTTAACCATTGTCAATCAATATCATATAATTAAATATGTAAATCAAAATAGGATTAAGAAAATCCAAATTGGAAATTATTTAATTGCCCATTATCATCAATAAACGTTAAAATCAAATTGGTTACCAAAAATACATATAAAAACTTGGTTACCAATTATTCCAAACCCCTAACATTTGGCAACAAAATTATTCACCAACAAAAAACGGAAAGTATATTTAATTTTCACCAATTAAATTGTAATAGAAAATATTTCACAAAAAGCTTAAGATAGTAATTTTGTTATTTAATATAATATATTTTGAATATATTTTTTAAAAATATTTATATTTACAATTAAAATTATTAATATTTAAATAAATTTTAGGTAACTAGGGTAATTCGGTTATGTTCCACAAAATTCCGGTTTGATTCGATTTTGGGTTATCGAGTAATCAATTTTTCTATATGTCCGGGTTATTTAATTTTTTTGGATTAGTTTTGGTTTAAATATATCGGTAATTTGGATCCGGGTATTTTGTCCACCTTTATAATATACAAAAATAACAATTTCAATAGTTTAAATAATTTAAAATAGTTTGAAAAACTCAACTTACAAATCATATTAAAAAATTTATATATGGACTATGTATTACAAAATATTATATAGTATAAAAAAACTCATTTCAACAACTTTTAATATTAAAAGTATTATTATTTAAAATAATTATTGGGTAATTCGAATAGATTCCATAAAATTTGTTTCAATTCAGATGCAATTTTGGGGTTTCAGTTAGTAAATTTCTCTACACGTTCGAGGTTTTATTTTTTAATCGGTTTCAATTTGGATATTCCGGTTATGTTCAAGTTTGATATTTCAAATCCGATTTATTTGAATATGAAATGATCAAATTATCTTATTTGTTTCTATAAACAATAATAATATTCAAAACTTTTGAACATTTCTATTTATTCTATAAAACAAAAAAAAATATATCACAAACTTCTAAATTAAATCTATACTAATAAAAGAAACTATCTGGGACCCTGGAGGTATCCACGTCAGCAAATCAAAATGATCTCTACATATGCCACGTGGCCACAAAAATTCTTAAAAAAACTGAATTGTTAAACACTAATCCAGATCCGTTAAACATTAATCAAGGCCCGTTAATCAAATTTTCAGTTTTGAGATCTGAATCTTTGATTTCCCAAAAAAAGAGAAGAAGCTTCCATGGTGGTGGTAGCAGCAACAATAGCTCTTTAGGCGAGTCCACCAAACACTGTATGCTCCGCGTCACACAAGATCACCACTCATATCTCATACGATCAAAACTTTACGATCTTTTAGTATATAAAAAGTTTGAAATTCACATAATATCTGGTAAGTCACCCTCGGTAACGTCTTCGTAGCCATTGTCCTGAAACTCAATTAAAGACCTAAGACGCTACCGAACAAAACGCAGAAGACTATTAAACAAGTATCAAATATACCTTGAGATCAAAGGAGATGAATAAAAGCTTTTGAACCAAAGAGAACACGGTGGTCTCTCTCCTTTTCTCCGCCGCTTCCGTCAAATTAAGATCGTCTTCTTCTTCGTTACAGTCCAGAAATTCGATTTGTTAAACACTAATCGAGGCCCATTAAACTCATATGTGGAACAAAATAAAATCAGCTTCACCCAATTATTACATGCCCATCAATTGCAGGCCCATTGTCTGCCATCTATCATTACCCTAAATCTTCGGCTCTTCGCCGTGACAACATCCACGACACCACGCAACGACGTTTCACTTCCCCTGCAACCTCTCTGTAACGTAAAACTCAACTCATAGACAATATTACCAAACTTTAATGTTTTCCAGAGCTCTAAACTTACACATCTCCAACCCTTCACCTGACCCTGCACGTCATTTAAATACCTAAGTTGTGCATATCAATCTTGCTCACATCTCTTTCCCATACACAAAATCCCTCTCTCAAACGCAATCACCAATGTAAAGAATAAATCTCGCCGCTTCTCCGAGATCCTTTTCCGACGTCGAGGGTGCGTTCTGCCGTGAAGAGATAGTTGTCCGTCTCATTCACTTATGGGAGGCACGTAACTTCAAGCGTGGAAACTTTCTCATTGGTTTCTAACTCCTCTTCATCGACGCCAAGGTAAAGATCTACACTCCTCAATATATATGCGCAATTATTATACTGTATTTGAAATAGGTGAACAAGTAAAGAAGAAACAACAAATGTTAAAATTACAAAACAGAGCACTTAGCCCTGAAGAATCTTGATCATAAGATCTTTTTGTTTGGTTATTTCTATGAAAAAAACAAATAATTATACAACTTTGTTTGTATCTTTGGCTTTGAACTTTTATGTTAAATAAAAACCAAAAAAACTTTGGTTTCTTTGTAATGAGAACCTCTTCAAGCTCTCCAACTGAAATTTGGTTGCTTTCAATCTACAAACTTTTTCTTTTACTTGGTTTTTCGATGACCTATGCCGCAATACCTAAACAAGTAAACAAAACACATATCGGAATATAGTTTAGTCGAGATCAAATGTATCAAAAGTGTTTTGGTTTTGCCTCTATTAGTTTCTCTATTTCCAACAATGTAGTTTGCATTGTAACCTTCTGAGTCATTTGCAGGTGGGTCTGCACCTACATTTTCCATATCATAACCGTAAGAGGGAAACAAACCGTCTTGCTCGTGAAAAGACTGAGCTGGTTGCTCTGCCAAGTTGAGTCGCTATAAACCGAGTTGCCTCTGTACAATTCAGTTTCAATCAAACCAGATATATTCATGTTTTAATATAAAAAAGAATATATCAAAAAGGCATAAAACTGTCAAAAATTTTAAATGAAATAAATTCTCATTTCATTGTCATTAATAGTTCTCTTTTTCTTTCCATTCACATGTATATTGAACTATTTACAAGTCCAAAGCAATAGACTGTAATCATTTGCAATATTTGATTGGGATAATAAGCAGAAGATTATAGATAGAGGAAAATAAATTTTGAATAACCCATGTCTTCAAGCTTTTAAAAGAGCCGGCAATATATTCATCTACAACAAACTAGCATGATTTCATATTATATTGGTGCCTCTATAACAAAACGCGTTCATAAGATTTTACGTTGTTATATATATTCTTTAAACTATAAATTTAATAGCTTGAGGAGGAGCAAGTAGTGAGGAAGCTATGAGAGGAAGATTGTGGTGGAAGATAGAGGAGATGAAGAACAAAGGAAAGCTATGGAGATATTTAAAAATAATTATCATAAATCACAAACAGAATTAAAAATAAAATAATTATAAAACATACAATAGTTATTACAACCAACATTACCTAACATGTTATATTACAATATAAATATAAAGTATTAAAAATAATTATCATAAATCACAAACTAAATTATAAAAAAATAATGAGTCATTCATGCCATGATTATTGCAGAACCCAAATTACGGTGTCTTAGGATTTTTTTTTATTTTTTTCTAATTTAAAAAAAAACACTATTCATGGACCGCCACGTATCAGTAGGGCCCGCAAACAGTGCAAGAACGGTCCGAAATAGAGATATGAGATGCAATCTCTTAAGAATTCGTGGAACCCACCACTTAAAGTACCCATCAAAAAACTGCAATAATCATGCTCTCAATATATCTATCTCTACGATGTTTCAAATATCTTGTGTAAAAAAATATTTTCACAATGTGCCATCATTATATGTAAAACATTTTTAATGTTACATACTAAAATAATATTTTTATTATTAATTTGAGGTGTTTATATGTGAAAATTAAGTTTATATATACAAAACCTAATTTTATATATATATATAAAATCAAAAACTAATAAAGTTATTTGTAAACTATAATTAATTCGATGGAGTACAATGCAAATGAAAGATAGAACTTAAAATTTTTAGTTTTGGAATAGTGGAACCTAGAATTTTGGAGGATAAAGAGCATCAATTTTGAGATGCTTTAACATTTAATTATTGAGAAATTTACAAAACTACACTCTTTCAACCCTCTCTTCACAAAATTACATCTAATTCAATATTTTCACAAATTTACACAATTTCAAAATTTTAAAAGCTTGATTTACCTTTCAAAAATTACCAAAATAAAAAAAAATTCTCATTTGGGTTCGCTAATTAGTGTTTAAGGTATAGTATTAAGGGGATATGATTGTGTGGGTAGGGTTTATTTGGATTTAATTTTGAGTGTTTAGGTGTAGTTTTGTGAAATAATTTTGAACTGGTGTAGTTTTGTGAAATGTAATTCAAATGGTGTAGTTTTGTGATTCACCCTTAATTATTTGGTTATATATTTACAGGAAAAGTGTTTTTTTTCCGATCGCATCTATATAGCTCCTCGGATATTTGTTATAATTGAATTTTCTGAACAAAATATTAGTTTTTAAACTTTCTATATTATATTATAGAAACATGTTGTAACGACCCTGACCCGCGGTCCGTTACTTTGAGAGTCTAACCCTTTCTTTAATGTGATATTGTCCGCTTTGGGCCCTAAGGCCCGCACGGTTTTGATCTTGGTTTCCTTCCCAAAAGGCCTCACATTAAATTGGGGTTAAACTCTCCCTTATATATTAGATTTCCATTCTCTAAATATCCGATGTGGGACGAATGTCACAATTCACCCCCACTCAAAGGCGCAACGTCCTCGTTGCGCACCAGACCCCAGACAATCGGCCCTCTAGGTCAGAACTAGAGTAGCTTCTCGCTCTGATACCAAATTGTAACATCCCCATCCCGCCCCTACCGTGTACCACACAGCGCCTCTCTCTAGGCCCGTGGGCCCACCCTGTCCGACGGGTCGAGAATGTTACTTCGAAAGTCTAACCTTTCCTTTAATGTGATATTGTTCGCTCTGGGCCCTAAGGCCCTCACGATTTTGCTTTTTGGGTATCACCCCAAAAGGCCTCACATTAAATTGGGGTTAAACTTTCCTTATATATTAGATTTTCATTCTCTAAATATCCGATGTGGGACGAATGTCACAATTCACCCCCACTCAAAGGCGCAACGTCCTCGTTGCGCACCAGGCCCCAGACAATCGGCCCTCTAGGTCAGAATTAGAGTGGCTTCTCGCTCTGATACCACTTTGTAACGACCCTGACCCGCGGTCCGTTACTTTGAGAGTCTAACCCTTTCTTTAATGTGATATTGTCCGCTTTGGGCCCTAAGGCCCGCACGGTTTTGGTCTTGGTTTCCTTCCCAAAAGGCCTCAAATTAAATTGGGGTTAAACTCTCCCTTATATATTAGATTTTCATTCTCTAAATATCCGATGTGGGACGAATGTCACACATGTTCAACAAGGTAACAATATAATCACAGCATATAATAATAAATACACTTATACTAAATAATAGAACTATTAAAAGATTATAATATCTCACTAGGATTTAACCCGTGATACCACGGATTTATGTTTTCTTTAAAGTTTATATATTTTTATATTTAATTTAGAATTTTGTGTAATTTTTTTATATAGAATATTATAGATATATTTAAAATATGTAATATTAGAATTATAACATATTATTATTATTATTTTAAGTTTTTGTGTTTTTTTAGAAACGACCCATTAATAAATATATATATATATTTTTTAGTCACTATCCGTTAACAAATAATTATTAACAAATAACTATTATGATAGTGAAACCAAGTTAAATTATAAGAAATATGAAATTAGTTTAAAACTTTTAAACTAAATCTTTATAAACTAAATAGCGAAATCAAATAAAAAAGTTGTAATCTAAAATAAAATTAAATATTAGTTAAACATGTTTTTAAATTTTGGGTTATTTTTGTTAAAACAATCATTCTTTTTGGGAGAATTATAAAACTACACCATTTGAATTACATTTCACAAAACTACACCATTTCCAAAATATTTCACAAAACTACACCTAAACACTCAAAATTAAATCCAAATAAACACTACCCAAACAATTCTACCCCCTTAATATTATACCCTAAACACTAATTAGCGAACCCAAATGAAATTTTTTTAATTTTGGTAATTTTTAAAAGGGTAAATCAAGCTTTTAAAATTTTGAAAATGTGTAAACTTGTGAAAATATTGAATTAGGTGTAGTTTTGTGAAAAGAGGGTTGAAAGGGTGTAGTTTTGTGAATTTCTTTTTTTTTTGTTAAAAACCTTTTCTAATGGTTTTGTGATGTTAAATAAAATTTTAATGATATTTTTGTTCTAAAAAACTATGTAATAATGTATATAAGTGAATTACATATTTTTTTATTTGATTTTCCCAATTATTTTTACATAAATATTTTAATAATTGAATCATATATTTGGAAAATTTTAATGTTTCCTTATATTAGTTTTGAAATTAAATGGATAAATATATTTCCTTTTATACATAATGGCACAATGTGTAATTTTGAATGATTTTTTGGACAGGTTCAAATTACTACTTCAAAAATAATAATATAGATATACCAAAAAAGGTTGGAAGCTGCATATTTATAAGAGGAATTCACAAAACTACACTCTTTCAAACCCTCTTTCACAAAACTACACCTAATTTATTTTTTTCATGTATTTACACCCTTTCAAAATTTTAAAAGTTTGATTTAAATTACCAAAATTAAGGTATAGTATTAAGGGGGTAGGACTGTGTGGGTAGGATTTATTTGGATTTAATTTTGAGTATTTAGGTGTAGTTTTGTGAATTATTTTTGAAATGGTGTAGTTTTGTGAAATGTAATTCAAATGGGGTAGTTTTTTGTGATTCTCCCTATTTATAATTCGTCTTCGTTTGTGCTCAGTTTTTTATAATTATACATTGAAATTAAGTTCTTCAAAATGAATCACATTATTCAAAAACAGTCAATTCGGTATACTAACATAACAAAGGGTAATTTCACTTACAAGTTACATAAAATGGATAAGTTGAAAATTCATCTTAATTTCTTAGTATGAGTATCGTGAATACTTTTGAAAATATAAAATCAGAATTTTTAATGAATATTGTGATATTTTTTCAAAACATAATATATGTCGGAGAACAAATATAATACAAGACAGTATAGTAAAATATAATAAGTAGGGTTATAGTTGTAAAACTAATTAGTATTTTCATTTCAAACAATCTCTTTTATAGCAAATAATGCGTAATCCGGAAAAATAAATTTAGTGTGGATAAAAAATTGATAGTCTTTTTAACAATTTTTAAAAAATAATTAAATACTCATATCTCAAACTACTTTAAGTTCTGCAAAATATCAAGATTAATGTTTCCAAAAAGATGTCATAAAACAAACAAGAAAAAAACTCAAATGCAAAAAGAAAACTTAAACAAATTTAGAAACATATTTAAATCTCTATCCCGCGCGTAGCGCGGAACATCCCCTAGTATATATAGATATATAAAATCATTTAGAAAACATAGACCTGTGGTGTACCAGGGGTTAAATTCTAGTGTAATATTATTTTTGGATCTAGAAACTAATTAAGTTACCGTTAGAGATTAATGAGGATATTAAAATATTACCGTTGGAGATTAAGTAAAAGCCAAAGATGATGGTTTAGTTACGATTCTATTATGTTACCGTTAAAGATTAATTAGGATATTAAAATATTACCGTTAGAGATTGTTTAAAAGCCAAGGATTGTAATTTAATTACGATTTTATTATGTTATCGTTAAAGATTAATTATAATATTTTAATATATCTGACCGTTGTGAATTATTATTATTGTTAGATAATACCGATTGTAATTATCCATCTAGAGTAAATAATATTTGTAATAATTATCTACAATTCTCCACCGACCTTAGCTGCATATATAAAGGCTTTTCACTTCATTTGTAAGTGTGAAGTTTATGAACATCATAAATAAATAAAGATTGTTCTTCGTTTATATTCTCACAAACAATATTCACGTATGTTTCTATATATTATTATATTGTTTTATAACACGTTATCAGCACGAACGTCTCTGCTTATACGAGGTAATCGTTGCATGAGGTTCAGTATACTTCGGTTAAATATTATCCAGGTAATTTTAAATTATGTCGTTATGTTTATAAACATAATGGAAAAATTCTGTTTCAAACCTATGACAGAATTTATATCCTAAAATGTTTAAATTATGATTTTACTATATAAAAGAAATTTTGGCAAAATTTAAACTAATATAATTTAAAATTTAAGAGAAACTCTATCAAAATAATTTTTGCCAAAAGTATAAAATTAATAAATCTAAAAGAAACTCTGGCAAAATTTTAACTAGTATAATATTAAAAATCTAAAAGAAACTTTGCCAAAATTTAGTCGATAAAAATTATCGATATTTATAAACTTAAATTTTTATTGGAGCGGAAAGTTTTGTCTCCAAAAATATATAATAGAATATGCCTCTTTGATCAAATAGAAGACTATGGTTCATAAATCAAATAGAAGACTATGTCTCTTTGATTATATGAAAATATATGTCATTAATCAAATTGAAGATAAAGTCTCTTTGATTATATTGAGGTTTTGTCTCTTTGATTACATGAAAGACTATATCTATTTCATTATACGGTAAGTTAAAATCCAAAATATATATTGAATATTGCAAAATAATTAAATGTTTTAGAAGAGTAAAATATTTTAATAAAATAAAAATGCAAAAGAGCTTAAAGGCTCACGAAGAGCTTGAAGGCTCACGAAGAGCTTGAAGGCTCAAGAAGAGCTTGAAAGCTCACGAAGAGCTTGAATGCTCACGAAGAGCTTGAATGCTCCTGAAGAGCTTGAATGCTCATGGAGAGCTTGAATGCTCACGAAGAGCTTAAAGACTCACGAAGAGCTTAAAGGCTCACGAAGAGCTTAAAAGCTCACGAATAGCTTAAAGGTTCATGAAGAGCTTAAATGCTCATGAAAAGCTTAAATGCTCATGAAGAGTTTAAATGCTCATGAAGAACTAAAATGCTCATGAAAAGCTTAAACGTTCATGAAATAATAAACGCTCATGAAGAGCTTATCTCCTGAAGAGTTAAAACTATTTTAAAAGAGCAAAAACGCTCTAAACGAATGAAAGAAAAGCTAAACGCTCTAAAGAAAACATGATGACGACATGCAATAAGTATAAAAATGGCAAAAGATGTATATGAAAGTAAACCTGAAGTTTACTGATTGATTAAAGTTTAATATATCCGGTTAAACCATCCGGGAGTATTAATGATCGAAGATCATTAAAAATTTGTTGGAAAACAAGAAGTTTTTCAACTTACGCATGTTTTAAAGAAAAGAAGAATCAAAGTCATCATGTGAAAAAGATGAAAATCACCATTTTTTGGGGGTTAAAAGAAAAAGCTCATTGAATATGATGGTTGATTTCTTTAAACAAACCCCCGTATTATACTCTTAATATGGTCGATCTAAATGTGAGAATCGGTCCAAGATAAACGAGCATGTATAGCCGTTATCTTGAAAAAATGAGTAATATGAATCCTATATATTAAAAGTTAAATGATCTAAGATGAAACACATGATCCAAGAAGGATATGTTGTTGATCCTAAAATGTGATTCATTTCGAGATGAATAATCTAGAAGAATTATCATCTCGAGGGGGAGAATTAAAGAATCTCACAATGACACTAAGTTGATAGTTTTGGTGGATTGATATCCCAAAACTAAAGCTTATTAAAAGCTTATTAGATGTCGAATGAGATAAAGTTAAACATCCAGAAGATGAAAGTGAAACATCTAGAAGATGATATTCACAGTCAATGAGCTTTAAAGAATGGTGATATTTCCGTCTGGAAATTTGTGGGTGTGTGATATATATTATGAATGCTCCTCCACACCACATAAAAATAACATCCAAGAGGATGAAGTATATGAGCTGGAAATGAAGAGTTGCTCTAAAAAGCCATCATTGGAGATGTGCTTATTGTAAGATTTGCAATCATAATCTTGATGATAAGATTTCTCTAAGGGAGAATTATGGAATAGTTGGAATATGAATATCGTGTTTAATTTCTGAGATCTTCAATTGCTTTTATATTTCTGAACTAATTTCAACATTTTTTGTGTGATTAATTTAATTGTTATAAACTTATGATTAACAAAATCAGAAACTGTGATTTAATGATTTTTAAAGATATAATGTTGTGTTAAATATTGTATATATTTTCTGTCAAAATAGTGATCACTAATTATTTTTTTTAAATCTTGTAGTGCAATACTATCTTTGATTTGTTGAAGAACCAATGTGCATAGAAGATAAAAGTCTCAATTTTGGTGTGAGGTTAGTTTGACTCTAATTTTTTTCTAAAATTAAAAATCACAATTTAAAATTAATTAAGTACCCAAATAAAATCCAAACTAGTTCTTAGGAATATTTTAAGAGAAATTCACAAAACTACACCCTTTCAACTCTCCCTTCACAAAACTACACCTAATTCAATATTTTCACAAGTTTACACCCTTTCAAAATTTTAAAAGCTTGATTTATCCTTTTAAAAATTACCAAAATTAAAATATTTTCATTTGGATTCGCTAATTAGTGTTTAGGGTATAGTATTAAGGGGGTAGGATTGTTTGGATAGGGTTTATTTGGATTTAATTTTGAGTGTTTATGTGTAGTATTGTGAAGTATTTTGGAAAATGTGTAGTTTTATGAAATGTAATTCAAATGGTGTAGTTTTATAATTCTCCCATATTTTAATTGTCCAATTTAATTAATGAAGTTTGATTGTTCAACATTATTTTTGGAATTTTTTTTGTAAATGGAGATAAAAACCTTATAACTAACCTAAACTTTAGATTAAGATTTAGATTGTCAAATTAATTAATCAAACTTGAGTGTTTTGCATAGTTATGAAATCGAAATCGGTAGAGATTTCATGAGCTTTTTTTATTTTACAACACAATGCAAAATATTAAGTTTCTAATTAATTTGACAAATAAACTACACAAAACACAATGAACCGTCTAGCTGACGGCTTAGCCAACTATGCCTTTTCTTTCTCGTTGGATTTTCATTTCTTTGATTTAACTCCTAGCGAAGTTAGCTTGTTTTAGTCAACCGAGTTCGTTTGTAGTCTTATTTTCATTTAATAAATTGAGAGAACATTCTCTAAATAAAAACAATAAATTTAGATTGTTTGAATACCAAAAATAAATAAAAATAAACTACAACTTAGACCTAAATATGTTAAATTTAGATTGTTTGAATATAATTAGTCAAACTTGAGTGTTTTGTGTAGTTATTATGAAAGCAAAACTTGTGAATATTCCGCACAACGCGCGGGTTGTATCCTAGTTAAAGAAATGCCAAAATGGCTTATTGATGATAGTTTTATTAATAGTAATGGACAAAACACATACTTAGAGGTAAATAATAGGTGCGAAAACACAAAATTAACCAATCATAGGAGTGGATAAAATATTGCCATTGGAGTTTACCAAAACAAAGACTCTGTTGCAACAAAAGTCAGGAGTCCTCACAGTTCCATCGCCAAGAATCAACGCTTTCACGTATTGATTTTCTTTTTCAATCGTCATTGTCGCCATTTCTCCGGTTTTTCCAACCAATTATAGCCATGCATACTTTCTTCCTGAAATATTATAATTATTTTCAATTAGTTATGAATTAATATAGATGTATATATAACAAACAAACCAAGATGAGAAATAAAAAAAATACAAACCTTCACTGCAACACTCTGAATCCATGCAAAAATCGACAAGCTTACATGGAGGATAATGAGCATATGGGTAGATATTCTGTTGAGAGAAAAAAACACATAGTATATATAGATTACATATATATATGATCTAAAAAATAATTTATACTAAAATATCTAACCATATATATAATGATGTACTTTTGCCTCTCACCACAAGAAGCCACATCATCATCTTTAATAAAATAAAATTTAAAAAAATTAAATTTAATACTAATAAAATTCAAATAAAATCCCAAAAAATATAAACAACATCACTAAAATATTTTTGATAAAACCCATTAACATTAATAAAATCCGAAAAAAATATTTTATAAAATATCTATATATATATACGTTTATCAATTTTAAAAAGCTATTAAAACTAATCATAAATAAATCTTACAAACGGTATAAACAAAAAAAACAAGAAAACTAAAAACATATTACAATTCATATGGTCACAATCAATATTTAAAAAAAAACAAATTAAAATAAATTTAAGTGAATTGTGTATATCTATACTATTAATTGAGAATAACTTTTGTAGAGAAACCCTTCAAATCATCTTCAATTTCAGGGTCCTTGACCAAAACTCTGTCAAAGTATTCTCTATTCTCTTTTTTATTAGCTTTTCTAATAATGATGGATTTTTCTTACACAACTATTTTTTTGACAATATTAATACAACCATTTAATACTAATAAATTCAAATAAAATGCCAAAAAAATATAAACAACATCACTAAAATATTTTTGATAAAACTCATTAACATTAATAAAATCCGAAAAAGAAATATTTAATGTAATTTTTAACATTTATAAAATATCTATATATATATAGATACATATATCAATTTTAAATAGTTATTAAAACTAATCATAAATACATCTTACATACGGTATAAACAAAAAACAAGAAAACTAGAAACATCTTACAATTCATATGGTCACAATCAATATTTAAAAAAACAAATTAAAATAAATATAAGTGAATTGTGTATATTTATACTATTAATTGGAAATAACTTTTATAGAAAAACCCTTCAAGTCATCTTCAACGTCACGGCCCTTGGCCAAAAATTCTGTCAAAATATTCTTTACTCTCTTTTTTATTAGCTTTTATAATAATGATAGATTTTTCTTACAAAAGGTATAAATAAAAAAACAAGAAAACTAGAAACATCTTACAATTTATATGGTCACAATCAATAGTTAAAAAAATAGATTAAAATAAATATAAGTGAATTGTGAATATCTATACTATTAATTGGGAAAAACTTTTATAGAGAAACCCTTCAAATCATCTTCAACTTAAGGGTCTTTAACCAAAACTGTGTCAAAGTATTCTCTATTTTCTTTTTTATTACCTTTTCTAATAATGATGAATTTTTCTAACTTTATACATTTAACTGAAATGAAATTCGAAAAAGTATTTTATAAGTAATTTTTCAACTTATCAAGGTTTATAATTCTTATTAGCAATTATGTAAATATTCAATTTCTGATACTAAAGTTACAAATATTTAGTTTTAGTTTTAGTTAGTAAAATAACTAAATTCAAAATAATTATTTAAAGGAAAAGTAAGTGCATCACACATTATTACGTCTTACTGAAATTGACGACAATCATTGGCATAATTTGTCATGTTTGTCACCACTGTTAATCCCGAACTTTTTGGAGGTAAAGTCTTGAAATTTGTAAACTTTAATTGGTTCTATGAGCATCATTGGTTTCTCTAATAAGATGTTGTTCAATGCTAACTCAAACATTCTTTATATTTGAAATAAGTAAGAAAAGATGAGCAAGTGTGTGTTGGCTTATCACTAACATTATCATCATTCTTCATCTAAGTATCAAATTTAACCGAATGTATCTTCCTTTGATATTTTTTGTCCTCCTTGCCATGGAATGTGCTATCTTAATAGTGGTCGTTTGGCTTTGTTTTGTTTACTTTTATCTTCCTTTCATTAAACATGATATCTCAGTTGACTAAAACTTTGAACCCACCCTGAAGTCAAGTCTGTGTTCTTGCGTCTCTTTTTGTTTTTTTAATGACAACGCTTTTTTCTTTAAAGCATTAAGTTTGTTCTCTGTATTCTGTTTTCTCTTCGCATATACAAATAAAAACGTATTCACTCTTCATGGTGCATAGGTTTCTCAGTCTATATTTATGAACAAGTTTCACTTTAAAATTTTTTAACAATTATTCAAACTTTAAAAATAAAAAAATTGTCACCCTATATGTTCACCATTTTAAATTTTCATCAACAATATTAGGAACTATCACAATTTAAAACATGCCTCTTATAAATGGAGAGCAAATATAAAATACATCCACTGTTAGCATTTGATATCAGCCATTTTCGTCGTCACAACACTGCACACTCCTACTCAGCTCATAACTTTTCTCATCGATTCAACATTAGTTAAATATTTGTTACCATATTTAAAATACACATACGTCCCCGCGCTTGCGCGGGGCTTCGCCCCTAGTAATTATAAATATGCAGTAATTATAAATATGCAATATAAAAGTTCTACAAAATATAAAAAAATTATGCAATAAATATAAAAAAGTTCTACAAAATATAAAAATATTATGCAAAAAATATAAAAAGTTCTACAAAATATAATATAGATAAATATGCAACAACTGATACTAGATATAATAATTATAAATATGCAATAAATATAAATATGCAAAAATTATAAATATGCAATAAAATATAATTAAAATTACATAATTTACAATTTATATGGAGATCAATATATATTGATACCTATTTTTCGTTCAAAGTTAGCTAGTACAAACTTGATTGCTTTTACTTTACTTGAAACAAAACTATTGATCTTCTTGTTATATATCCAATTGTTATATGCTTTATTTGGAAGCAAATAAATTGGTTTTGTTAGATAATTACCTTTGTAATTATCCATATAATTATCCATTGTATAATAGATAATGATGTTTGTGTTTATCTATTCATTTCAACCGACATATACCTCTATAAAGAAGTTGGCCATTCTTTATTTGTAAGAACATAACATCAAGTTAATAAAAGCTACGTTACAAACACTTATTTATTGTCATCACTTGTTTCTCTTTATGCATACGATATCAATATTTATATATATACTATTAGTTTTATAACACGTTATCAGCACGAACGTCTCTGATTATACGAGATAATCGTTGTATGAGCTTTTATATACTCCGGTTAAATATTATTCAGGTAATTTTAAATTATGTCGTTATATTTATAAATATAAGGAAAAATTATGTTTTAAACTCATGCGAGAGTGTATCCTAAAATATTTTAAATTTTGATTTTTATCTAAAAGAAACTCTGGCAAAATTTAAATTAATATAGTTTAAAATTTAAGAGAAACTCTGTCAAAATAATTTTTGCCAAAAGTATAAGGTTAATAAATCTAAAAGAAACTCTGGCGAAATTTAAACTAGTATAGTAATAAAAATCTAAAAGAAACTTTGTCAAAATTTAGTCGATAAAAAATTATCGATATTTATAAATTTAATTTTTATATTGGGGCAGAAAGTTTTGTCTCCAAAAATATATAATAGAATATGCCTCTTTGATCAAATAGAAGACTATGGTTCATAAATCAAATTGAAGACTATGTCTCTTTGATTATATGAAAATATAAGTCATTAATCAAATTGAAGATATCTATTTGATTATATTGAAGTTTTGTCTCTTTGATTACATGAAAGGCTATATCTATTTCATTATACGATAAGTTAAAACCCAAAATATATGAAAATTTTGCATATTGCAAAATAATTAAATGTTTTAAAAGAATAAAATATTTTATTAAAGTAAAAATGCTAAAGAGCTAAAAGCCTCATGAAAATTTTAAATGCTCATGAAGAGCTTAAATGCTCATAAAAACTTAAATGCTCATAAAGAGCTTAAAGGCTCATGAAGAGCTTAAACGCTCACGAAGAGCTTAAACGCTCACGAAGAGTTTAAACGCTCACGAAGAGCTTAAACGCTCAAGAAGAGTTTAAACGTTCATGAAAGAATAAACGCTCATGAAAAACTTAACTCTCGAAGAGTTAAAAGTATTTTAAAAGAGCGAAAACGCTAACGCTCTAAACGAGCGAAAGAAAAGTTAAACGCTCTAAAAAAAACATGATGACGACATGCAATATGTATAAAATGGCAAAAGATGTATATGAAAGTAAACCTGAAGTTTACTGATTGATTAAAGTTTAATATAGCCGGTTAAACCATCCGGAAGTATTAATGATTGAAGATCATTAAAATTTTGTTGGAAAAACAAGAAGTTTTTCAACTTATGCATGTTTTAAAGAAAAGAAGAATCAAAGTCATCATGTGAAAAGAAATGAAGATCACCATTTTTGAGTTAAAAGAACTCATTGAATATGATGGTTGATTTCTTTAAACAAACCCCCGTATTATACTCTTAATATGGCCGATCTAAAAGTGAGAATCGGTCCAAGATAAACGAGCATGCACAGTCGTTACCTTGAAAAAGAGAGTAATATGAATCCTATATTAAAAGTTAAAAGGATCCAAGATGAAACACATGAACTTAGAAGTATATGTTATTAATCCTAAAAAAAAATGGATTCATTTCGAGATGAATAATCTAGAAGAATTATCATCTCGAGGGGGAGAATTAAAGAATCCCACAATGACATTAAAAGCTAAACATCCCACATTGATAGTTTTGGTGGATTGATATCCCAAAACTAAAGCTTATTAAAAGCTCATTCGAATGAGATAAAGTTAAACATCCAGAAGATGAAAGTGAAACATCTAGAAGATGATATTCACAGTAATAAGTTTTAAAGAATGGTGATATTTTCGTCTGGAAATTTGTGGGTGTGTGATATATATTATGAATGCTCCTCCACACCACATAAAAATGACATCCAAGAGGATGAAGTATATGAGTTGGAGAAGAAGATCCGCTCTAAAAAGTCATCATTGGAAATGTGCTTATTGTAAGATTTGCAATCATTATTTTGATGATAAGATTTCTCTAAGGGAGAATTATGGAATAGTTGGAATCCTTGAACAAAAGGATTATGAACCAGAAGTTCAAAAGTTCAAAAGATCACTATTCAAATTTATTGCAAATCAAATGATGGATGAGATTTCATGAAATGAATTATCATTATAAGATCCTCATACGAAAGAAAATGGACTTGAAGTTCATAAGATAATTCAAGGTGATGAAAAGAAATCTCATTCCATATGAAAATGCTTCAATACAAAATATATGTGTTTATGAAGGATGACACATAAAGTCTATGTAAGACCACTTTGGTTCCAAAGATTGAGAAAAGAGAAATGAACAAATATTTATTAATCTCTTCAAAAGGAAAAGAGGAGTAATGAGTCATGATCAGAAATCCCAGGAGGATTAGATTCCTGAAGGATCAAAGATGAAATCAAGTACTTGAACAAAATCATTGATAATGGATCATGACAATAAAGTAAATATGGAACCAAAGTCGAAATAAATGTCGACTATAATAGTGACATAACGCGCGATGTTATAAATGAGGATCAGAAATCTCTGCTCTGTGAATCAACGTTGAGAGGTAATATTGGCCAATACATAAAAGAGACAATCAAGTCTATATTAAACTCGTTTGAGTAACGAAAGTTTTGGACCAGAAGTCCAAATATGAAAAGAGTATTAAGTGATATAAAACAAAACGCTTATGATATAAGGTTTTGTTAAAATACTCGGTATTGAGAAATATATATAAGAAACTTGAATTGCGTCTCATAAAGAAAATGCATGCAAAATTTAAATTCCTGAAGAATTAATGATATCATAGTAATGTTCTCGAGAACAAAGATCGATCAAACTCTGAAGAGTTATAAACAAAGTAAAAGACCTTGGAAAGACCAGAAGTCTTCAGGCATTAAGTTAAACATCTAATGAAAAAGATGTTATGTTAAGAACTTCTAGAAGAAGTTGAATATATATATGGTCATAGAGGACCATACTTATATGTTGTTAAGCATTTATAGGTTTTGCAAATTATACATAGAATTTGCTATTATTTATGCAAGATATAACTCGTCCCTTATGCGCATATTGGGATGAGATAAGATATAATTAACTTGGGACTATTAGAAATCCCAAATTTTGGTATAAGTTGTTTTGCAGATATCGAATATTTATAAGATTTCGTAAAGCATGTAAAGAATGTGCAAAAGTATTTGTCCAAAAGATAGACATTTGTGGAAGAAGAAAACATATTTTCCTGAAGATCTCTTTACAAAAGCCGTCTATTCCGGAAGATGATGATTTCAGGGGAGAAATGATGAAATGCGTGGTTGCACTCTTTTTCCCTTATCGTGGTTTTTATCTCACTGAATTTTTCCACGAAAAGGTTTTTAACGAGGCAGTTCACAATATGTCAACTAATGGATAATTAAGGGGAGTGTTAGATAATTACTTTTGTAATTATCCATATAAATATCCATAGTATAATAGATAAAGATGTTTGTGTTTATCTATTCATTTCAACCGACATATACCTCTCCTATATAAAGGAGTTGGTCATTCTTTATTTGTAAGAACATCAAGTTAATAAAAGCTACGTTACAAACACTTATTTATTGTCATCACTTGTTTTTCTTTATGCATACGATATCAATATTTATATATATACTATTAGCTTTATAACAGTTTTGAATTTTTGACCAAGAAAATTATTTATGTCCAATGTTGACCACGTTAGTATTATATGCAAGCAAATAAATTATAGTTTGACTTGACTGATAAATTAAAATCTTCTTGTTATCTAACTTTTTGAGATAGTAAAATACTAAAGTGATACAATTATGCACTAAACTTCTGTATATTTCTCCAAACCAATGTAAAATTTACAATATTCGTTAAGATGTGTAAATTCAGAAGACTACAATTATCAGATTCTTTTTCGCAAAACTATATTTACTAGGATAGAACCCGCGCGTTGCGCGGGATATCCGTCTACGTTGTATAGTAATTTCAAAAAACATTTATAATTTGTTTATAGCGATTTGAGGTTGATCTTGCAAAACATTTTATTACTGTAATAAGTATTTGGTTTGACATTAGATATAAACAACTCATTTTATTTTACCAAGTTAATGAAAATAAAATTGTTCATGCGTAACTTTTGAATGAATATTTTAATTTATTATAAAACTATTAGGATATCAATATGTGTTGATTTTACAAACTTTTTAATTTAAAAAGAATTAAAGATTGTTTGTTGTGTATCTTTTATTTTCTTTACTATTAATCATTTATTTTTGTCCATAATATATTTATTTCTGTTTTATGTGGAGATTTTAACATGTTTTTTAAATTAAGTCATAATTTGTTTTCTTTTCTTTAAAGTTATTAGAACCTTTATATGTGCTTTTGTTTCTTTTATATGACGGTTAAATTTTCGGTGGATATTTTTAGTGATTATCAATATTTGGTTTAAGAAGATTATTGAGAACAATATATGTATAAAGGGAAATTTAGTAGATTAGGTACTTTTTGTTTTGTAATTGTAAATAGGGTAGTTTAAGTTTTCTAATCAGGAAAATATGTCATTTTAATTTTCATAGCATGTGAAAAAACTATTTTATCATTTTTAGTATTTAACAAAATTCATTCACTATTCACCAATCGTTATTCACAATTCACCAACCGATATTCACCGTTCACCAACGTTATTCAATATTCACCAACCGATATTTCCTATTCACCAACGTTATTCAATATTCACCAACCGATATTCTATATTCACCAACGTTATTTACTATTCACCAATCGATATTCATCATTTGACATTTACCATTCACCTATCAGTATTCATCGTTCATCATCTGTATTCATCATTTATCGATGCTATTCACCATTCACGTATTCGATTCACCATTCACGTATTCGATTCACCATTTATCACGAATAAACATAAAAAATAACCTAAATGTTATAATTGTCTTTTAACTTATGAAAATTACCCATTTAACAATTAAGAAACAAAAACTACCTTCTCGCAAATTAGAAAACTAAAAAGTACACTCTCAGCCAATTATCTCTATTATTTATTTGTAGACGTGGAGTATTTGAAGTTTAAATATCCTTGCTCATTATCGCTAAAGATTTAGACAAATCTTTTTTATCGCTAAAGATTTAAAAAAACTAAAAATCACAAATCTTCTTTCCACATCGGATATTTAGAGAATGAAAATTTAATATATATGAAAAGTTTAACCCCAATTTAATGTGAGACTTTTTGGAAAGGAATCAATACCAAAACCGTGCGAGCCTTAGAACCCAAAGCGGATAATATCACATTAATGAATGGTTAAACTCTCAAAGGTAATTGATGCCTAAATCGATTAGTCAAGGGTTTAGATTTGTGATTTTTATTTTTTTTATTAAAAAATAAAATAAAAGAGTTTTGGGGCGTAAGGGATTATTTGAGCATTGGAAATAGGGGCATTTGAAGCCGTTGACTCCGATTTTTTTACTAAAACCTACACAATGTCTATTTGTATGGCTCATAAAAAATGGCAGATAGACCATCAAATATGTATGTTTTTTAAAAAAAGACATACACACATTTGTCTTTTCTCTAAAAATTTACTTTACAAGTTTTTTTTACTTTTTTAAACTAAAATGTAAAAGAAGAAGAGTTACAAAAGATACAAGAATCAACCATAAGTTGATGAATAATACTTCCTTCTTCAATCCTAAGCTTCTTACTCTCTCTATTCCATAGATGAACCGCGAAGCTATCTCTTCGTAGTTGCTTAAGCCTCTTCCTTGACCAATTCGTCTCGCTCTCGTTCCTCGGTGCTCTATAAAACCCTTTGATTCTAGTCCAATCCACTGGATAAAACGCATTAGGTTTAAGAACAGAGAACCCTAAATCCGAAGAAGAAGAAGAAAGATCGAATCTTGAAACGACTCTAGAGACTAAGTAAGGTCCATTGTGACCCCATTTGTTACCGTTGAATGTTCTTGCGAATTCGTCTATGAACTTTTTAACCAAAGGATGGTTCTTTTCGAAGATAAGCACCGCGTTGTTTAGCCTACTCCATTTCCTTGTGGAAGGGTCAACAGCTTGTGCCCCGATCACGTTGTTTAGATTGGTTAAAGACTTTAGGATTATAACATCGGTGTCTAAGTAGATTCCTCCGTACTTGTAAAGCAAGACAAGTCTAAGTAGGTTAGATAGGTTTTGCTCTAATGGAATCACTCCTGGACTAAACATTCCTTTCTTCAACCTTTGAAACCATCTCTCCGCCGATGTTTCTTTGAAGATGTAATCGAAATCGGGTTTGATTGGAAGCACTTTTAGACCTAATTCTGTAAAGGGTTTCAAGATTAGGGCTCCTTTGTCACTGTCAAGTGAGTTTGAGACCAAGATCAAGCAGCTTCTTGGGTGTGATTTGAAGAGACTCTCTATAGTGAATCTTTCTCTTTCGCCGAAAGATTCTATTGATGAGATCCATGTCATGAAGAAGAGTGACTCACATGAGGATTTAGACAAGAAAGTTTTCATCTTTGTCTTGAATCTCTGTCCTAATTTGCCTTGTGTACGCGTTGTTGTTATATCCATTCTTCTCTTCAATCTTTTTGTCTTCTTCTCTGTCTTTGTAGCTGAAAAGTTCTGTTTTTGTACAAACCCTAAAGAGGTTCCTTCTACAGCAAGTAACAATGAAGAATCTTGCTCAATTGATGATGATGATAATGGTGTTGATGATAATGGATGGTTAAGTGTAAGAGTGGATTTGATAGGTGGGATTGTATCAATATGAAGAGAGAAGACAGAGAAGCTGTTGTAAATTAAGAGAAGCATGAGAAGAAGACCAAGAAGAGACATGGGAAGACAACAAACAAAAGATACTATTAATCTTTTCAAGTTTTGTAATAACTTAACTTGTTCTGTTCTTTTGCTCTGTTCCATGTTTTTTTATTTCTTCAACTAAGTTTTTTTTTTCAAAAGACAGAGACTTTTGTTCTTTAAGAAATTTAATTTTAAGAGAAGGTGTGTATTATGTGATGATAGTTTTGGTGTTGAGTAAGAAAATAAATAAATATCTTTTTTAATATTTATTTATTGGTATAAATGTATATGTATAATGTATGTAATGTAAATATCAATTAAAATATGTTGAAAGAGAAAGATTACCAATATTAATTATAATATAATAAGCGAAATGGGTTATTAAACTATCATATAAAGAGTGTTGTTAGAATTTAGAAGCTTTAGTTTTGGTTTATCAATATTTTTCAAAAATGTGAATTAGCAAATTATTATTGCTGTCTTTGTTTTCAAAATTGATAGCTATAGTTTTCTTTAATTATATATATAAGGTGACCAATAATAAATAAATCTTGTTTGATTGTTTCTAATGACATATGCAAGGTATAGTTTACATGCTTGATCATGACTTTAATCGGTTTCTTGTTTAATTGAAACACTAATTATTGACTGGCCATATGCAATTATATGGTTGTTAAAATGTATATTTCTTATGTGATTAACTAATAATAGGATATTATTTTACTCTTAGAGATACATTATATGGCCAGTACAATGATAGAGATCTTTTGGATTTAGTGATAAGTCAACACTTTTTGTTTGATTTGTGTTATGAGTACAATTTGCTTCAAAATTACACTATTCACATATTAAAATTACAAAGCATAAGATTGTAAACTATATAGTTGGATATTAAACTATATAGTTAGATATTACAAAGCATAAGATTAAACTATATAGTTGGATATTACAAAGCATAATATTAAACTAGGGAGAATCACAAAACTACATCATTTGAATTACATTTCACAAAACTACACCATTTCAAAATTACTTCACAAAGCTACACCTAAATACTCAAAATTAAATCCAAATAAACCCTATCCACACAATCATACCCCCTTAATACTATACCCTAAACACTAATTAGCGAATCAAAATGAAAAGATTTTAATTTTGGTAATTTTTAAAAGGGTAAATCAAGCTTTTAAAATTTTGAAACGGAGTAAACATGTGAAAAAATTAAATTAAGTGTAGTTTTGTGAAAGAGGGGTTAAAAGGGTGTAGTTTTGTGAATTCCTCATTTATATTTCGTGTTACATTAGACAAAAAAAATAATCTAAAATGGTGGTTTTTTACCAAAAATTTTGTGAAGATATTTTTTAATTAATTTTTTTATTACAATTTTAATTAGAGGAATTCACAAAATTACACCCTTTCAACCTTCCCTTCACAAAACTACATCTAATTCAATATTTTCACATATTTACACCCTTTCAAAATTTTAAAAACTTGATTTACCCTTTAAAAAATTACCAAAATTAAAATATTTTCATTTGGGTTCGCTAATTAATGTTTAGGGTATAGTATTAAGGGGGTAGGATTATGTGGGTAGGGTTTATTTGAATTTAATTTTTAGTATTTAGGTGTAGTTTTGTGAAGTATTTTGAAATGGTGTAGTTTTGTGAAATGTAATTCAAATGGTGTAGTTTTGTGATTCTCCCTTTTAATTTATTGTTGAATTGTATTTATTTTTGCATTATTAAATAAAGGGAGAATTACAAAACTACATCTTTTAAATTGCATTTTACAAAACTACACATTTTTAAAATCACTTCACAAAACTACACCTAATTACTAAAAATTAAATCGAAATTAGCCTTACCCACAAAACGTTACACTTTCAATATTATACCCTAAACACTAATTAGCGAACTCAAATGCTACTCAAATGAAAATATTTTAATTTTGGTAATTTTTTAGAGAATAATTGAACCATTTAAAATTTGAAAAGGGTGTAAAAGTAGGGAAAAAATTGAATTAGGTGTAATTTTGTGAAGAAAAGATTGAAATGGTGTAGTTTTGTGAATTTCTCTTAAATAAAAACAAGAAATAATCACAAAATTACAGCTTTTAAATTGCATTTCACAAAACTACACTGTTTCACAATCACTTTTCAAAACTACAGGTAAACACTCAAAATTAAATTCAAATAAATCATATTTACACAATCCTACTCTTTTAATATTATACTCTAAATAATAATTATCGAATCGAAATAAAAAAAGATTTTAACTTTAATAATTTTTTTTAAAAAAATATTATTTAAAATTTTTAAAAATATGTAAATATGCAAAAATATTGAATTAGGTGTAGATTTGTAAATCAAAACTTGAAACGGTGTAACAATTAACCTTTATAGACCCCATAGGGCAGTGGATTAGCGCGTATGACTTGAGATCAGAAGGTCGCGGGTTCGACTACCACTGTGGTCGTTTTTCTTTTTTTTTTTTTTTTTGTGCAACTGTCGTTTTTCTTATTATTTTTTTTCTCTTTTATCTCAAATTCTGTTTTTAGGGTTTATACAGCAAAGATCTTATTCTCTCTCTCTCTCTAGTGAAACACTAATAATCGAAGAGAGTAGAAAAATGGCGTCTTCTTCTTCTTCGTTAACATCTCTAAAGAGAAGAGAGCAACAAATTTCTCGCGACGGAGATCAGCTAATCATCACTCCTTTAGGCGCCGGCAACGAAGTTGGCCGCTCCTGCGTTCACATGACTTTCCGTGGCAAAACCATTCTCGTTAAGTTTTTTTCGATTTTCTTCTTCGTCTATTTTCTCGATTTTTTTGTGTGTTTGATTCGGATTTTGATTTTGATTTTGTGTTGTGTAGTTTGATTGTGGGATACATCCAGCTTATTCAGGAATGGCTGCTTTGCCTTATTTCGATGAAATCGATCCTTCCGCCATTGATGTCCTCTTGATTACTCAGTAATGCTTTTTTTTTTTTTTTGCTTCTTTTGTGGTTTTTTGAAGGCTTATTATAGTGTGTATAGATTTGTAGAAGAGATAATGTTGTTGTGTGTTTATATTGTAATGATGTTAAGAAGTACATAGAGAAAAATGATAAGTTTTGATGTTGATTTTTGAGTATTTATGTAGTTTTTGAGCTTATTTATGCAGAGACAAAAGCAACGATGCGTAGAGAAGAAAACTTGAGATTAGGATTCAATGGTTGATTTAGGCATTGATTAGTTTCAAGCTTTTAGAACGGTTTTGTTTGTTGGCTGTGTCTGTTTATCTACTTGACTACATCATGAGGTTTATTTTGTTTAGAGAGGCTTAATTACTTGTTTAATTGGTTTTTTGAAAGCTTAGTGTGTATAGATTGAAGAAGAGATACTGTTGTTGTGTGTTTATCTTGCAATGATTTTAAGAAGTACATAGAGAAAATGATAGTTTTGAGCTTCTTTATGCAATAACAAAAGCAATGTTGCGAAGATAAGACTTGGATTTAGACATTGATTAGTTTCAAGATTTTAGAACGGTTTTTTGTTAGTTCGCTGTGTGTGTTTATCTCTACTTGGCTACTTCAAAAGGTTTATTTTGTTGAGTGAGGCTTTATTAGACTATGGGGTGATATTTTTATGTTGTAGCTTTCGTTTTGATCTTGCAGCATCTATATAGTTTTAGAGTTTCTTTATGCAGAAACAAAAGCATTGATGGATAGAGAAAACTTGGCTTAGGATATTTATTTATTTTATTTTTTCATAAGCTTAGGATATTTATTTAGACATGGATTAGTTCAAGCGTTTGAAACGGTTGAGTTTGTTTGTTGTGTGGATTTATCTACTTGACTACTTCAAAAAGCTTACTTTCTAATTGAGGTTTATTTGACTATGGGGTGATGTTTCTTTGTTGCAGCTTTCATTTGGATCATGCAGCATCACTACCTTATTTCCTGGAGAAGGTTTGTTTCTATTGCCGTATATTTTTTTGTTATTAATGCCTTAGAAGTTAGCTGGAACTAATACAGAGTAGTATTCTTTTTGATTAGACAACATTCAAAGGGCGAGTTTTCATGACACATGCAACAAAGGCTATCTACAAGTTGCTACTTACAGATTATGTAAAAGTTAGCAAAGTTTCAGTGGAAGACATGTTGTTCGACGAGCAAGACATCAACAAATCCATGGATAAAATCGAGGTGCGTACTGTGATTCTCATTCAATTAAAATTTGTTCTTGCTTGTTATTTTAGCTTATTATATTGCGTTGGAAATGATGTTTCTGTCACATGTAGATGATGTAAGAAACAGGATATTGTTTCCTTTTGCATTTCACGATTTAGTATTTTCCTTCTTAGGAGAAGCTAAACTAAAGTAGTGTGCTTGCAGTTTGCTTTTTAGAACCCAGCAAAGGATCGCATTTGTTGTCTGAATGTGTGTTGTGGAGTGGGGGTGTGTCTTTGAGTCTTCTTACAAATCGATACCATTGATTAAATATATGATTCTTGCTATCGAAATATCTGGTTTAGATAAACAACATTGTATCATATGATTATGTTAATGCCTTGATCACTACATTGAGCCAAGGCTAAGTTCAAAATGTTTTGAATCAGTTTCGAAACAGTGATCAGTAACGGTTTATGTTTTAATTTCTCTCTAGGTTATAGATTTCCATCAAACGGTTGAAGTGAACGGCATAAAGTTCTGGTGCTACACGGCAGGCCACGTTTTGGGTGCAGCCATGTTCATGGTGGATGTAGCCGGTGTCCGAATCCTCTACACAGGCGACTATTCCCGTGAAGAAGATCGACATCTAAGAGCAGCGGAGCTTCCTCAATTCTCCCCTGACATATGCATCATTGAATCCACTTCCGGTGTTCAGCTTCATCAATCCCGTCACATCCGTGAGAAACGTTTCACCGATGTGATCCACTCAACAGTTGCTCAGGGCGGTCGTGTCCTGATCCCGGCTTTCGCCTTGGGCCGTGCACAAGAGCTTCTCTTGATTCTAGACGAGTACTGGGCGAACCACCCGGATCTACACAACATCCCGATCTACTACGCTTCGCCGCTCGCTAAAAAGTGTATCGCGGTTTACCAAACCTACATTTTATCCATGAACGATAGGATCCGCAACCAGTTTGCGAATTCTAATCCGTTCGTGTTCAAACACATCTCTGCGTTGAACAGCATAGACGATTTCAGAGACGTTGGTCCGTGCGTGGTCATGGCTAGTCCCGGAGGTATTCAGAGCGGTTTCTCCAGACAGCTCTTTGACATATGGTGTTCAGACAAGAAGAACGCCTGCGTCATACCTGGTTACATGATCGAAGGCACGCTGGCGAAAACCATAATCACCGAACCCAAGGAAGTGACTCTCATGAACGGTCTCACCGCTCCTCTCAACATGCAAGTTCACTACATCTCGTTCTCCGCTCACGCGGACTACGCTCAGACGAGCACTTTCTTGAAAGAGCTCATGCCTCCTAACATCGTCTTAGTACACGGCGAAGCCAACGAGATGATGAGGCTTAAACAGAAACTCTTCACGGAGTTTCCCGATGGTAACACGAAGATCATGAACCCGAAGAACTGCGAGTCCGTATCAATGTACTTCAACTCCGAGAAAATGGCGAAAACCATCGGCAGATTAGCCGAAAACACGCCAGGTGTTGGCGACACAGTGAGCGGGATCTTAGTAAAGAAAGGCTTCACGTATCAGATAATGGCGCCGGACGATCTCCACGTCTTCTCGCAGCTATCGACAGCTACAGTCACTCAACGTATCACAATCCCGTTCTCGGGAGCTTTTGGCGTGATAACGCATCGTCTCGAGAAGATCTTTGAGAGCGTGGACGTATCAACAGACGACGAAACCGGCCTCCCGGCTTTAAAAGTACACGAGAGAGTCACCGTGAAGCAAGAGTCGGAGAAACACATCTCTCTCCAGTGGTCATCGGATCCCATCTCAGACATGGTATCGGACTCCATCGTAGCTTTAGTTCTCAACGTGAGCCGCGAAGTGCCTAAGATCACGATGAAACAAGAAGGAGAAGAAGGAGAAGGAGGAGAAGAAGCGGTTAAATCCTTAGAACGGAACGGTAAGAAAATCGAGAAAGTCGTGTATGCGATTCTGACGTCGCTCTTTGGTGATGTGAAGCTAGGAGAGAACGGGAAGCTCGTGATTAGCGTAGACGGCAACATGGCGTGGCTCGATAGAGAGAGTGGTGAAGTGGAGAGTGAACATGAAGGGCTTAAAGAAAGAGTAAGAGTAGCTTTTGAGAGGATTCAAAGTTCTGTTAAACCAATCCCTCTCTCTGCTAACTAAAGAATGTTTTTTTTTTGTGTGTTTATTATGAAACTTTGGTTGCTTTTTATGTGTTTAATGTGATGAGATGATGATTTAAGTGTAATGTAATTTACTTATTATTATTACTAATCAACATTATGTTTTTTTTTTGTTCTTTTGTAAATCTATTAATATTTGAGTAGTTTAATTAGGACAAGACAAGAAACGACAAAAACAGAGATGCTTGTCCTGAGGCTGAGGAGTGCAAGTACAATCAGTAGGACCAAGATCACCAGTATCAGTCCAAGTTCTTTTTAAATCATCAAAACATTGTGTGAAATCTCTTTGGCATTGACCACCAAACACTTGCTTTCTTGTTGGGCACCATGGTCTTATCTCCGCAACGGCTAAGTTCAACATAAGAGAGAATAGAACACAAGAAACCAAGAATCTTGAACCCAACTTCATCTTTTATGTTTTTGCTTTGTTTATTTGTTTTTGTGACTTGATCATTGTAATAACAGATAATAGTATTGTAACCTATATATATATAATATCTAGACATAAATGATACATTTAATAGTTGGATATATATAACCGTATATGGTTTGACCATACATAATTATTTCTCGGGGAGAATTACAAAACTACACCACTTGAATTATACATTTCATAAAACTACACTATTTCAAAAATACTTCACAAAACTACATCTAAACACTCAAAATTAAATCCAAATAAATCATACCCACATAATCCTACTCCCTTAATACTATACCCTAAACACTAATTAACGAACCCAAATGAAAATATTTTAATTTTGGTAATTTATTAAAGAGTAAATCAAGCTTTTAAAATTTTGAAAGGGTGTAAATATGTGAAAATATTAAATTAGGTGTAGTTTTGTGAAGGAGAGGTTGAAAGTGTGTAGTTTTGTGAATTCCTCTATATTTTTGTCGGTGTTCAAGAAAGTGTTTTAGACGTCCGCCTAGGCGGTGTTTAGGCGCTATATATAAAAAAGAACATAATATAATTTTATTATTGCCATCTATATTATTATTTTTGGAGTACTAATTTGAATATGTCCAAAAAATTACTCAATATTACAAATTATGCCGTTGAGTATAAAAGGAAACAATTTTAAACATTTAATTACGAAAAACCAAATAAGGAAATATTACAATCATTTCCAAAAATAAACTCAAAAATATTAAGGAAATTATGTAAAAGTCATTTGGAAAACAAAATAAGAAATATGCAATTACATAATTTTTATTAAAAAATACCATTAAAATTTTACTTAAATCAAAATACCATTAGAAAGAGTTTTTTTGTGGCATGTTGATATTTGGGATACAATGCCATTGATTTAAAATCCTATATTCTACCACCAATTATTTTTTAATTTTAAAAAATAAATTTACTTCGACAACTTTTAATATTAAAATTGTTATTATTTTAAATAATTTTTGGGTCGTTCAATTTTATAAAAAAAAAAATTCTCCTTTCATATTTCGATTTCGAGTTTTCGATTAGTAATTTTTTCTTCCCATTTGAGATATTTATTTTTTGGATCAGTTTCAATTTCGATATTTGTTAGATTCCAGTGTGGTATTTTCGATCTGGGTAATTTGGATAATAAATAGTAACAAAAAAATTATTTTCAAATATTTTTAGTGTTAAATGATTAAATTACTATTTTTGTATAAATTATACTTATATAAACATCTAAAACTATTTAAAAAACCATAGACCGTGGTGTACCACGGGTTAAATCCTAGTTCCTCTATATAAACCGCCCCGACTTTCTTTTAATCTGTTTAAAATATTACGATGGTATAAAAAAGAACATAAACTAATTTTATTATTTGTAAATTATTATATTTAGTATTTTATATTAAAGAATAAAGTTATTAATACTATAAAATAATAATAAAAATGTTTTAAAAGATTTTATTATTTATAAACTATGATATTTTGTATCTTCTATTATGTATATAATATATTGTATGGTTTTCTAATCGTTTAGACCGCCTAAAAAATCGTCTAGGCTCCGACTAAGCGTTTTAGACACTAAACTCTGGATCACCGTCCATTTAGCGCTTAGGACTTTCTTGAACACTGCTTTTTGTTAATATTTATATTGGTCTTTTGGTTATATGTTTTTGTGTATATATATATACTCCCTCGTCCAATTATGTAGGATGTTTTAGCATAATGTTTTTGTTCAAAAATATAAGATAATTTCAAATTTCCATGCAAATTTGTAAAGTGAATTAATAATTTATAATCGATTATATTTTTATGATTGGTTAGATTGTATTGAATTAATTTTTTCTTAAATCGCCCGATTTTAGTTAGAAAATTTTTTATTATAAGAGGGAGGGAGTATGTTGCAATTGACCCAAAAAAATTAGATGGTAAAGCTAATGAACTTTGTAAATACCTTTTTTAAAAGATATTTTGTCAGAAAGATAAGATAAGACCAAACATTAAATATCAATTTAAATTTAGTAGAGGATCTAATAGACTTAAGTATATGTTGATCTCAACCAAAAAAGTATATGTTGATCTCATATAAATGTTAACTCATTTTTTGTACGAATTGGGAGGAAAACCTCCCTTGCTTTATTAATTTATAAAAAGATAAATAAATACTAAAACAAAGCATAGTTTGAGTGCAAACTACAAAATCATAAAAAAATAATTCCTCTATTTCAATGTATATGTCTACGGTATACTTTAAATAGTTTGTATAATTTTTGTTTGTATTCTTTTTCTTTAGAGGAATTACAAAACTATACATTTTGAATTACATTTCACAAAACTACACCATTTGAAAGTCGTTTTACAAAATTACACATAACACTCAAAATTAAATCCAAATAAACCCTATCCACACAATCTTACTCGTTTAATACTATATCCTAAACACTAATTAGTGAACCCAAATGATTTTGTTTTTTAATTTTGATAATTTTTTAAAGGGTAAATTAACCATTTAAAATTATGAAAGTGTGTAAATATAGAAAATATTGAATTATGTAGAGTTTTGTAAAGTAAGTGATGAAATAGTGTAGTTTTTTAAATTCCTCTTTTCTTTATTTTACTTGAGATGTTTTCACTATTTTAATAAATTTTGTATGCCATTTATTTAATGTGTTATATTTTGTAATGTGATATTATATACATATATTGTAAATAAACTATTTTCAATAGTTTAAAATCCAAAAATATTGAGAATACACATTTAAAACTTAGACTTAATTGATATTCATTTGTTGATATTTTAAATGTATTTGATATTGTAATATAATAATATTTAATAAATTAAATTGAATCCTTTTGAGAGAATTCACAAAACTACACCATTTCATCCATTTCTTTACAAAAATCTACCTAATTTAATTTTTTCACATAATTACACATTTTTAAAATTTGAAAAGGTTGATTTACCCTTTGAAACTTCACCAAAATTATTTTTTGATTTGGGTTCGCTAATTAGTGTTTAGGGTATAGTGATTAATGGGGTAGGGTTGTATGGGTAGGCTTAATTTGAATTTAATTTTTGGTGTTTAGGTGTAGTTTTGTGAAGAAATTTTTAAAAGGTGTAGTTTTGGGAAACGTAATTTAAAAGGTGTAGTTTTGTAATTCTCCCTAATTTTGATAAATGATGAGGTGTCAACACAAGGAGAGCTCCCCTCACTCATTAGGTAATAAAGAAATGTAAGCTTCCTAAAATATTACGTAGTAGATAAATTAAAAAAGTTAGCTGAAGAAAATAATACTCCAATAAGAGAAATATAAACTTTCTAAAATATTACGTAGTAGAGAAAATGTAAACTATTACGTAGTAGAAAAATGTAAGCATAAGAAAAATGTAAATTTCCTATAAAATTATGTAATAGAGAAATGTAAGCTTCCTAAAATATTACGTAGTAGACAAATTTAAAAAGGTAGTTGAAGAAAATAATATGGAAATAAGATAAATAGAAACTTCTTATAATATTACGAAGTAGACAAATAAGAAAAATTAGTTTTAAATATTAGTTTTATATAGTATATAGATTTTAAATAAAGAAAATAATTTTGAAATAAAAGAAATGTAAATTTTCTAATTATAATATATAAATTTTCCTTTTGTTTAGTAGATATCGTCAAACAAAAAGAAACTCTAATTTTATACCGCCTCTTAATTTTATATAAATACATTGCTTGATCTTTACTTTCACATCATAATTAACCCTACATTTTTTTTCTTTGATATTACATTTAATTATGACTTGAAAGTTTTATTGAAATATTAATGGTGTCTAGTTTTATGTAAATTTGCAGGTTGGATTTGTGAAAACAAAGACGTGAATCGATCTAAAATTTTGGATTGTTTCAGTTGATCAACATGTCTTAATATATATTGTAAGTATAATTATATTTTTTTCGTTTTTTTCTTTATGAATCTATGAGTTTTTTTAGTGTTCTAATTTTTACATCGATAATCTATTAAAAATATAAAAAGTTTAGTTTGATTTTTTAGTGTATAAGTTCTCATTGAATCTTGATATTAATTTTTACTAATGATCAACAGGTGCATCAATAATAAGTAAAGAGTCGAGTTTATATTGTGAACATTTGATGGTTAGTATTGACGCTTTCAAACTATGAATAAGGTGCTATCAGTGTCTATTTTTGTGTTTTAAATTCTTTTGTGGTTTTTATCAATAACCGACTAATAATTTATCATCTTATTCAATTAATTTTATGTGTTGAAACTATCAATTTCTTTTCTTTTTTAGTTTTCAATTTTTTTCTTTTACAAAATATATTATTAATTATAAAAAATATTAGTTAAAAATACCCCGCGCGTGGCGCGGATTCAAAACCTATTTTCAAAAAAATTTCAATGATTTTTTTTTTATATAGCCAATGGATTTGAGATTATTGGGTTTGTGGAAAAAAAGAAGTTCATATTTGTCTAATAGAAAAAGAAGTATATATAACCAGTGTTTGAAAGTACATGTTTGTAATAATACGGTTTTTAATAGTATTTTTTACTCATGACATAAAATATCAGACGACCAAAAAGAATATATATAATATTTAGAGTAATTCACAAATCTACACCCTTTTAACCCCTTTTTCACAAAACTACTCCTAATTTAATATTTTCACAAATTTACACCTTTTCGAAATTTTAAAAGCTTGATTTAACCTTTAAAAAATTATCAAAATTAAAATTTTTTCATTTGGGTTAGCTAATTAGTGTTTAGGGTATAGTATTAAGGGGGTAAAATTGTTTGGGTAAGATTTATTTGGATTTAATTTTGAGTGTTTAGGTGTAGTTTTGTGAAGTATTTTAGAAATTGTGTAATTTTGTGAAATGTAATTCAAATGGTGTAGTTTTGTGATTCTCCTTAATATTTATGAAACAAATTTCTCTATTTTTCTGAAGATGGAAAAGATGTTGTTGCAACATACATAAAATTATACAAAGGTATTTTAAACTTATTTGTTTGTTTAACTATTGTTGGATTTAATTATAATGTTACACTACAATTGATTCCTTACTGCCAATGGATTTGACATTATTTGGTTTGGTTTAACATAATTGGTTCTGTGAATATAAATTTGAGCAAAACAAAATCAATAAGTCGGTTGATACTAAACCATTGTTTTTTCTTCTTTTTTAACGTGCTTTATTAAAACGCTTTATTAAAACTAGGATAGAACCCGCACATTGCGCGAGATAAAAACATTTATATTTTGTTTATGATGGTTGATTTTGTAATATATTTTATTATTATAATATATATTTGGTTTGACATTGGATATAACTAACTCATTTTATTTTACCAAATTAATGAAAATAAATTTGTTCATTTGTAACTTTTGAAAGGATATTTTAGTTTATTATAAACGATTATAATATCAATATGTGATGAAATCTAATTTTACAAAAAAATTAATTTAAAGAGAAGTAAAGTTTGTAGTGTATTCTTTTAATTTTTTTACTACTAATAATTTATTTTTGTCCACAATACCTTTATTTCAGTTTTACGTGAAGATTTTAATCCGTTTTTTAAATTGCATCATAATTTTTTTCTTTAATGTTATTATAATCTTTATATGTAGTTTTGTTTATTTTATATGACGGTTATGTTTTCGGTGGATATTTGTACTGATTATTAACATAGTTTAAGAAGATTATTGAGAACAATTTATATATTATTTTAATTTTATTATAAAATTGCATCATAGTTTGTTTTTTTATTTATTTTGCATTATAAAATTTAATATTTTAATTTTATTATAAAACTGCATCATAGTTTATTTATTCTTTAATGCTATTAGAAACTTTATATGTGTTTTGTTTATTTTATATGACATCTATGTTTTCAGTGAATACTTTTAGTAATTATTAACATTTAGTTTAAGAAGATTATCAAAAAATAATGTATTATTTATATGTATGACTATGTAGTATTTGAATCTTAAATTTATAATGTTTAAACTTTATTTATCTATATATATTTAAGTTTAAATATATATTTTTTATATTTGTTATTGTATATAATGTAATGCTTTATTTTATTATTAAATGAGTTTATGTCTTTAATGATTTCTTATTTGATTTTTCTTAGTATTAAATTAATTTTATCAAATATTTAATTTTAATTAGAGGAATTCACAAAACTACACCCTTTCAACCCCTCTTTCACAAAACTACACCTAATTTAATATTTTCACATATTGACACCCTTTCAAAATTTTAAAAGCTTGATTTACCCTTTAAAAAATTACCAAAATTAAAAAAATTTCATTTGGGTTCGCTAATTAGTGTTTAAGGTATAATATTAAGGTGGTAGGATTGTGTGGGTAAGGTTTATTTGGATTTAATTTTGAGTGTTTAGGTGTAGTTTTGTGAAGTATTTTTGAAATGGTGTAGTTTTGTGAAATGTAATTCAAATGGTGTAGGTTTGTGAAATGTAATTCAAATGGTGTAGTTTTGTGAATCTCCCTTTTAATTATGTATTTAATTTTTTATTGCCAAGTGTCTTTCATATGGAGACAGTTCTTCTTTTTTTATTGTATAGATCATAAATTTATTGAAAAAAATTTGTAACAAATTAAAAATAACAACAACCACATTTAATTTAATTAAAAACCTTTTAATCACTAGTGTTTAACAAGACCCATAACTACAAGTGCATAGACGTTCACCGTGTGGATAATTTTCACAAGTGCACTTTGTTTTGCGTGGAGTAGTTTCTCCCTCCCATAAATCATGAATGCATTGCGATACGTTATGACGTTTGTGACACAAACCATCGAATATTCTTGATCTTGAATGGCACGATGTCTTTGCCGCAACGGTTAGGCTTGGTAGAAGAGAAAATAAGACACAAGAAATCAACAAAAATGCACCTAACTTCATGTCTTTTTGTTGTGTTTTTGCAAATGTTCTTCTCTCTTTTTGTTATGAGTTAGTTGTGTTTTTTTTTTCTCTCTACATAACCACTAATATATATATATGTATAGTATTCAAATATATTTGTTATTATCTTGTTATAATCTAATTACCTTAACAGATTCATATTAACATAAATACAAATCTTTAAATTATATTTATAGTATTCACATTATTACTATGGATCTTCTAGATGTATGTTTGACTGTTTTTCTTTGCCAATGTAATGTTATGTTTGATTTTATTTAGATTTGATTTTGCGATATTTAATTGGTAAATGTTGGGACTAAAAAGGAAAGTCCATGTTTGACCGTACATAATTTTGCATTTATATTCGTGTACATTTGACTTTTGACCGTATATTTGCTCCTTTTGTTTAACGGAAATGTAATAAATGTTGATACTAAATGTTATGCAATTATTATGAATCAAAAATTATCTCAAATTAACCAAAAAAACAATTAAAATCCTATATATATATATATATATATATATATATTTTAATAAAAAATCTTATATATATATTAATTGATAAGACACTTTTAAAATTTGAATGAAAATTTAGAAAGTCCATAACATCGGTAAAAGAACATTTTTTCGAAAAAGTTTCACATTGATAGTTGAAACTACATGTTAGTTCGAACACTACATATGAATAAGTTCTTTGTATTTTGAAGAGTTAAATGAGTGTAGTAAAATCAATGACGTGCTCTATCATCATAATCATAATAGACCTTAATTTATAACAATATAAATTTCAATTGTCATTGTCCCGATTTTAAATGGATTAATCGGTTGAAAATGGGTTAAAGTAGATTAATCGGTGTAAATATGTTAAAATGGATTAATCGGATGAAAACGGTTTAAAAACAATTTCAAATTATTTTAAATAATTATATGCCGAAAATTTAAAATATTTTGTGTATTTTTATATAATATATAATACTTATAAATTTATACTCTGCGGTTGACGCGGATAAAAAAATCTAGTTGTAAAGGTAATGGAATTTCACAAACATTTTTAACCTGAAAATCGGTTTTGTCCAAATACTTTATTAAAATAGATATTCTAAGACCAAAAACAAAACTACAATTAAACGAATTTGTTCCCTAATATTTTGTAGGAATTCTAGGTGACTTAATATATATTGACCTCCTAAAAATGTTAAATCATATGCAACTAACAATTAGCAAGAGCTATAATGTCCATTTTTTTAAAAAAGCCATGATAACCATTATATATACACATTCCATTAATATTCGTACATATATATAGTATCCAATTATATATCATATATGTACATTTGACTGTATATATATGGGAGAATTACAAAACTATATCATTTGAATAACATTTCACAAAAATACACCATTTTAAAATTACTTCACAAAACTACACCTAAACATTCAAAATTAAATTCATATAAACCATACCCACACAATCTCACCCCCTTAATACTATACCCTAATCACTAATTAGCGAACCCAAATGAAAATATTTTAATTTTGGTAATTTTTAAAAAGGTAAATCAAGCTTTTAAAATTTTGAAAGGGTGTAAATATGTGAAAATTTTTAATTAGATGTAGTTTTGTGAAAGAGATGTTGAAAAAGTGTAGTTTTGTGAATTCCTCTATATATATCGGGTTTTAGGAAATTTTAACAAAGTTTGGGACTAAAAAGAGTTGGTATTTGCATTGTCTTTGTTGGCTCATTAGAGTTTTTTTTTGTGTGAAAGACTCATTAGAGATGTTGATTGTTCTACTCATGAACATTATCAAAAAGTTGAAAATGATATAAAACACTTACCAAAGTTATTAAGAGGTGTCTTTATTTTAGTGATAGGAAGCATCTAGCTTCTAAATAATGCCAAGAACTATAAAACGAACTAAATATGTCATAGTAATTGACACAAACTCATAAGACTTGTGTATTTATTTTATCTAAATGTTGATATTTTTTTGCTATATGGAGAAATGTTAACACTTTAAGCATCTTATACGTAAACATAATGTTTATTTGGGTGGAAAAGTCCCTATCTTAGTATAGAACAAAGATCGATTCCCTCCAAATGCGAAAATGCTAAATTATTATTATTTGGTCAGTTTTAGGTTCATTAGAAAATCCGACGAACATATTATTTGACAATATCATTCACTTTTAAGAAGAGATTAATTATCTTAGCGACCTATTTATTCAATGATAAATAGTAAATTATACGAATACGATATATATTGAACCCATTATTTTTCTTTTGTTAACATGGTATGATATTAACCAATTATTATATAGGAAATATGTAAGAAAAACAACAACAAACCAAATCTTTTGAATAAAAGTGTTTAAGTAGATTAGCAAGGACTATGAATACAAGTGCATCGATGAGTGTTTTGAGGTAGATTATCGCAAATGCATGTTGTGTCGAAAGGAGAATACTCTTTTGTCGAGTTCCATAATGCCTTAATGCATTGTATGGCGAAATCTTGGTCGCATACACCATCAAATTCACCTGATTTTGTTGGGCACAAGTTATATGAGGTTAGGCTTGGGAGAACTGAGAATAAGACACAAGTTACCAACAAAAATGCACCTAACTTCATCATTTTTTTTTTGAATGTTTTTTTTTTGCAAAGTTTTTCTTTTCTTTATGTGAGTTGTGATTTGTTTCTTCAAGATCATCACTCATATATATATATATAAGATAAAAAAAAATATGGTATAAGTTTAAACTTCTTTGACCGTATGTAGTTACTAATTTGTATCTTTTGTTTAACGGAAATACAAGAAATGTTGACTAAAGTTTTAGCAACGATTATACATAGAATACTATCTCATATTGACCAAATTGTTTTTTTTAGATGGTAAAATATAATGGATTTTGTAAATACTTTTTATCATGAAATTTTTTTAGTCCAAATACCTTATAAATTTTGTAAATACTTAATATGTATTACAGCAACTGGTCAATATATTTTAAAGTATATTTATAGTATTCACATTAATATTATGGATCTTCTAGATGTATGTTTGACAGTTTTTCTTTGCCAATGTAACGTATGTTTGATCTTATTTAGATTGGATTTGGAGAAATTTAATTGATAAATGTTGGGACTAAAAAGGAAAGTCCATGTTTGACCGTACATAATTTCGCATTTATATTCAATGTATACTAGATTCTGATCCGCGCCAATCGCGAGAGTAAATTAGTTTTTAGTGTTGTAAGAGGCTATTTTGTGTAGCGGTTGATTAAATATAAGCACACAATTAATTTCATTAATATTGTAAAAATTAAGAAAAAATATATTATTTTAAAAGTAAAAAAAACATATTGTAATAAAGACTAATGAAATAGTTAATATCGGAGAAAAATAACATCATAAAAGGTTTTCATGTGTCTTAAGAAAATATAATTCACAACATGACGACCGCCTCACAAGTACGGTGAACCACCGTCAACGATCATTGTGTCGTGCAAATTTTTCGATCCACGAACTTTGTAAAACAAAATTCTCAAGTAATATAGTATAACAGTACATGACAAAATAAATGGAAGATGTTGAATCAGGAGATTGACATTGTGAAGTTTCCAAACGTATATCTTGCATCCCAATAAAACTTTTCACAAAAATCCGAAAAAATCAAATTTCTCTCTTTTTTTGTCAACTTTGTTATACTCCATCCATTCCAAAATTTAACTAACAATGTGAATTATAAATTTTCGTGAACACTCATAGTTAAGAAAAACTTTATAATGAAAATTTGTAACATCTAGAAAACGCAGATGAGAAGAAAATTGTAGTTCATTCAAACGATGAATATCTATACATTAAATAACATTATATATTATAAATATATATAGTTTAAAAACAAATAAAAGAACATTACCTATCGAAATATCCATGATAAGAAAGACTTTTGACCTACTCAAATTCAGCGGGTATTATACGGTCAATATACTCTACTTTAATATATTTAGGGATTTTTATATTTAATAATATTTTTATCGATTGAAAAATAGTGTTGATTAAAAGTCCAAAACAAATAGGTCAAATTTATCACAAAAGTCTTTTAAATTGACAACAAATTAATAGACAATATGTTTAAAATATTTATAAAACTCACAAAATATGATTTTAAAAAGCCCATAAAAAACACAATTTTATAAAAAAATTTAATGTATGTTATATTCTCGCACAACGAGTTCAAAAGAATGATAAAACATATTGTTCATTTATTAATAACAATATTATTTTGTAAAATTGTATTAAACATCAAATTCCATGTCAAATGACAAAATTTGAACAAAAAATTGACTCGAGCCTAGTGGCGGAGGCAGGATTAAAATCCACCGGGGTCATAAAAATTTATTAATTTAAAAGTTTGCATAAACAATAAAAAATTACAAATGTATATCAAAGAACTACCCGACGTTCAATCATATTTTAAAACCGAATTATCACTGTTTCGTTAGTCACGGTATCAAATACCTCATTTTCAATAAAACAAACTAGACAATCATTTAAAAATTCATCAACAATATTATTTCGCGGTGTCGATTTCACAAAATATTTTATTAATGTTATTTACCTCTTGATTTATAAAAGAGCAATTTATAAAAAGTATGAACTCACCAGAGAAAACTTGAAGAATATCAATGTCTAAGATAAAAAGTTAAAAGACTTCGGTGGAAATTTTTGTGGGAGAAAAAGACGAAACAACTTTTTGATTTTGTATTATTAAAATTATTAGGTTTTGTTAATGGTAGAATTACAAAACTACACCATTTGAGTTACATTTCACAAAAATTACACCATTTCCAAAATATTTTACAAAACTACACATAAACGCTCAAAATTAAATCCAAATAAATCATACCCATACAATCAGCGAACTCAAATGAAAATACTATACCCTAAACACTAATCAGCGAACTCAAATGAAAATATTTTAATTTTGGTAATTTTTAAAAGAGTAAATCAAGCTTTTAAAATTTTGAAAGGATGTAAATATGTGAAAAATTAAATTAGGTGTAGTTTTGTGAAATAGGGGTTGAAATAGTGTAGTTTTGTGAATTCCTCTTTGTTAATTTTAGTGGGTTTTTTTTCTTTAATTAACTTGATAGTATTGTGTCGTAACTAAATGTAAAATGCACTTGAGTCAATAATTATTTTTAACATGGGTCAATCTTACAAAAAAGTTTTTACTATAAACTAATTTTAAAAATTGACCTGGGTTAATTGACCCACCTCGCAACGTGGTGCCTCCGCCACTGTTCGAGCCATCGGTTGAACCACCGGTTCCCAAAAATCCAGTGGTTTTATCCAAGTTTTTAATAGTATGAGTTTTATGACAAATAGAGACTGGATTGACATATATTTCATTGTTAAACGGATCATATCATGATTTGAAAACACTATATAGTTATTATTTTTTAATGATAAATAGTAAATTATACGAATATATGATATATATTGAACCCATTATTTTTCTTTTGTTAACATGGTATGATATTAAACAGTTATTATATAGGAAATATGTAAGAAAAACAACAACAAACCAAAACTTTTTATTAAGAGTGTTTAAGTAGATTAACAAGGACCATGACTACAAATGCATCGATGAGTGTTTTGAGGTAGATTATTGCAAATGCATGTTGTGTCGAAAGGAGGATAATCTCTTGTCGAGTTCCATAAGGCCTTAATGCATTGTGTGTTGGAATCTTTGTCGCATGAACCATCAAATACACCTACTTTTGTTGGGCACAAGTATAGTGAGGTTAGGCTTGGGAGAACTGAGAATAAGACACAAGATAGTAACAAAAATGCACCTAACTTCATCATTTTTTTGAATGTTTTTTTTTTGCAAGTTTTTCTTTTCTTTATGTGAGTTGTGATTTGTTTCTTCAATATCACCACTCATATATATATAAGATCAAAAAATATATGGTATAAACTTCTTTGACCATATGTAGTTACTAATTTGTATCTTTTGCTTTACGGAAATACAATAAATGTTGACTAAAGTTTTAATGGAAATACTATCTCATATTGACCAAATTGTGTTTTGTTTTTAGATGGTAAAATATAATGGAATTTGTAAATACTTTTTATCATGAAATTTTTTTTAGTCCAAATACCTTATTAAACAAGATATTCTATAAGACCAACACACACAAAATAATAAAGTAAATTGTTCGACAATATAATGTAGGAAAGCCATGCAATAAATTCGTTGTTATCGATTAGTTTTTGTTTTGTGTAACTAAATTAGCCTCGAAATAGCAACAAAATAATTGAAATTTTCTGGTGAACCATTCCTAGCTTTGGTTTATTTGATGAATTATTGTAATTTTTTGGTTAATATTTCACCTTTTATCACAATATAAACTTAAAGAGTAGAGAGAAACTCAATAATAAAATATCATTAAATATCTTTAGAAACTATATATTAATTTTTAAAACTCTATATTTGCTACTCATACTTTTGTTATCTTATCGTACAAGAAATTTCTTTATATCAAAGACTCATCAAAGACCAAAATACTATTCAAGAAAAGTATTATCATGATGCTTACATGATGAAATCAATTCTATTCCAAGTTCAAAAAATTCCACAAACTCATTTTCTTACTACATTTTATAACTAGAAATATTCAATAATCATTCACATAAGTATTTGACTTATTTTTTTTTTATCAAAAAAAGTATTTGACTTGTTCATAACGGTATGCATGAAGACTTTGGCCAAGACCGGTCATGAAATTTATGGAATCGTATTTTGTTTTATAATTTTCAATTTTGGGGTTAACTAATTTATATTTATTATCCATTCCGTTTCAAAAAGAATGCCGCTTTCAATTTTCGATGTAAAAGTTAAATATGTTTTGATATTTTGACCAATAATAATGCTCCAACATTTTATGGTTAGTACATATTTAATGATGTTTTCGTGGAAATTCGAAATTCGTTAATCTTTTTGCAACATTTTTGTAAAACGGATGGAGTATTAATTTTTTATGATTTAAGAGACATGTAATCAAATAAAAATTAACTAAAAGAAGTTAGGAGCCAAAACGAATGTTAAAAGAGAATGGTAACAGCTAACATGTATTATTATTTTGCCAGGAGTGGAAGTTAAGTAGAATTTATGAATGTACAATAATGTATTCAATCAATAAAAACTTTTATATATTAAAGTATTATGGACTGTTTTTATATACAGAGGATATAGACAAATCCAGCATTATTCAAAATAAATGCATTCACCGAGGAGACATCGTGGTAGATTCATAAAATCTATCTAAAACTACTCAAACATGGTATTAATGAAACAAATTCAAACAGAAATAGAACAATATAGTTATATTTCAGTTATAAACTTATAATATAAAACTCCACTTAATATGTATTACAGCAAGTGATATTTTAGGCGTAAAAGTATATTTTATTTGTAGTGATGTTTTGTATTTCTAATGGATAGTTTAATACTCCCTCTGTTTTTTATTATAGGTTTTTCTAATTTTTCAGGTATAATAAACAAACATATTAAAATATATTATTTTTTTGTAATTTATAATTTCAAACAACTCTAAATCAATAATGTTTAATTATTTTTCTTGAATTCTATAATTTATCATTAACAATTGTATATAGAAAAGGTAGATTCAGACTCCATGAAACTTATTAAAGCCATCACAAAAGGCTTCTCTATTTCTCTCATACATAGCATCCTTGCTGACATAGCAAATTTGGCTTTATGTTTTGAGTTTGTATCTTTTAGCTTTATCCCAAGAACTGCAAATGTTATTGCAGATTGATTGGCAAAAGAATCTTTGTATCTGTACGAGACAAACTTTGGTTAAGATAGTAATGAAAGTTTAAGTGATAAAAAAAAAAGTGAGAAAATCCATTTTTTAAACCAAATATTTTCAACAAAAATCTTATATTAAAAAACGGAGGGAATATTTATTTATGTATTTTTGCAACTTATTTTCATATTGGCTGAACAGTGTTTAGATAGATACTAAACTGGTTTTTTAAAAAGCAAAGCTATACTTTGTAATTTAGGTGTAAAACCTAAAACTTGGGAAAATTTCATATTAATACACCAACTAAATTATTATTAGTTTTTTAATACACAAACTTTTCGATTGCCCAGAATAATACACCAACTATTTTATTTGTTCATTTTAAACCACAAACTATTTTACTTACTTATTTTAAATCACAAACTCAAATCATCTATCCATTTAACCAAATCACCGTTAGTTGGCCGTCAGTTTATTTTTTTTTTAAATCTAAATTTTGTTATTTTAATAAAGAAATACTTTAAAATTATGTAAAAAACTAGAAAATTCAAGAATATATAAAAATATTGTAACAAAAATAAAAGTTTCAAAAAATAATATTTTCACAATTTCAAATCATAAACAATTAAAAGATAGGAAAATAACAATTTTTAAATTTAATTTTCTAAAACATTTTCATTTTTATTTTTTAAATTTTTATTGTGAACCTCTTGTATATTTTTCGAATTTTGTAATTTTTGTTGGATTTTTTACATTATTTTAAAGTATCTTTTTATTAAAATAGAAAAAAATATTTTTGTTTCAAAAAATATGTAACGGTCACGGTCAACTAACGGTGTTTTGGTTAAAAGGATAGATGATTTGAGTTTGTGATTTAAAATAAGAAACTAAAATAGTTCGCGTTTTAAAATGAACAAATAAAATAGTTGGTGTATTATTCTGTGCAATCAAAAAGTTGGTGTATTAAAAAGCTAATAATAATTTAGTTGGTGTATTAATATGAAATTTTCCCAAATTAAAATGAAATAGATGAACTAGTTTTTAAACTAAGTCTACTTAAATCGGCGACTACGAATATTACTTTGTTATTAACTGATTAAATCAACTAGGAAAGAACCCGCTATTTATTATTCGTTATTTATTATAGTAATTTTAAATAATTTTACATTGAATTTACGAGTGTTTTGGTTTGTTTTATGAAGTTTATTATTTTTGTAATAGATATATGGTTTAACTTTAGATATTTTCCATCTATTTTATATTTTAAACTAATGAAAATGATTTTGTTTACGAACAACTTTTGTTTGCATGTTTTAGTTTATTTTCAAACGTACGTATGTTGTTTTAACTCGTCAATTAATTTGGATCATATTTGTTTTGTATTTTCTATAACGTTATTGAATTATTTGTATATGTAATTGTTTGTTTTGCATGAGGTTTTGTTTTCTCCGTAATTTTTGTAAGTTTATTTCATATATTTATTTGGTACAAACATTTAGATTTAGAAAGTATGTATACATGGAGTTTTTTCATCCCAAATTATATTTATTTAAACTTTTATAAATTTATATTTATTTTATTTTTAAAATATTCTCTCTCACCCATTTTTTAAATGTTTTAGGTCTTTTGATTTGTTCCATTTTATTTGATTTTCACAAGTTTCTATGGGTATTTTTTATTTATTAACTATAGTATGACCACTAATATTATGTAGTCTTAATTTTTAATTGTTTTGAATAAATGTTAAACATCATTTATAATTTTTAAATTTTGTGCTTTTAGATAGAAAATTTTAGACAATGGGACATATGTAATATATTCAAAAAAATTAGTATAAGAGATAAAAAAAATTTATATATTTTCATTTTATAAAGTTGATATACATGTTTTTTATTAGTGTTAAATATTATATTGAATGTTTTTATTTTAGTTAATTAATATTGAATGAGTTTTATAAATATTGAATGAGTTTATTAAATGATTTTTTAATTGAATTATTTTAATTATTTAAGTTGATGATGTGGATGCCTTAGATTGAGAGAGTATTGTGCTATTATATAATAGATTATTTATATAACTAAGTAAATTAGTAACAATCAAACATATTAACATTAACATATAACATATTCATATTAAGAATATATAATGATGTAGTTTGAGTGATGTTTTGAAATTTTGATTAAACCCTTCACGGAATTCACTATTTTTTTTATCGTTTTCGAAAAATATAAATTTTTAAAGTTAACAATTTTTTTTATTTATAAAAAACCAATTACGAATATAACTTAACTAAAATAAATATATAAACAAATAAAGATGAATTCACAAAACCACACCTAATTTAATATTTTTACGTATTTACGTCCTTTCAAAAATGAGAAATTCACAAAATTACACCATTTCAACCATCCCTTCACAAAACTACACCTAATTCAATATTTTCACAAATTTACACATTTTCAAAATTTTAAAAGTTTGATTTACCTTTTTAAAATTACCAAAATTAAAAATTTTTCATTTGAGTTCGCTAATTAGTGTTTAGGGTATAATATTAAAGGGGTAGGATTGTGTGGGTAGGTTTATTTGGATTTAATTTTGAGTGTTTAGGTGTAGTTTTGTGAAGTAATTTTGAAATGGTGTAGTTTTGTGAAATGTAATTCAAATGGTGTAGTTTTGTGATTCTCCCTTGTGGTATCTAAAGAAAAATCAAACAAAATAGATACGATTATAATATGTTAACTATTTTTAAAATTAAAAAGTTTAATCTTTATAACAAATTAAACACCCGTAAATCTATCTAAGAATGAACACCAAGTTATCCGGAATCAAACATTGTTATCCAACTAATATCCATTGAGAAATGAAAAAAAATCAAAATTGTTAATCACCAAAAAAAATCAATTTTTTAAAAATCTTCCTTTAGGAGATCCAAAACCTTCCGCTCACAAACCAAAAAAACAAAATATAAAAAATAAAATTATTTTGGTGTTGTTGTGTTTTAATATTTATAAACTAAACACTGTAAAAACTAATAATTTTTTTTTGGGAGAATCACAAAACTACACCATTTGAATTACATTTCACAAAACTACACCATTTCCAAAATACTTCACAAAACTACACCTCAACACTCAAAATTAAATCCAAATAAACCTTACACAAACAATCTTACCCCATTAATACTATACCCTAAACACTAATTAGCGAACCCAAATGAAAATTTTTTAATTTTGGTAATTTTTTAAAGGTTAAATCAAGCTTTTAAAATTTTGAAAGGGTGTAAATTTGTGAAAATATTAAATTAGGAGTAGTTTTGTGAAGAAGGAGTTGAAAGGGTGTAGATTTGTGAATTACTCTTTTTTTTGACAACGTAAAAAAATAATAATTTATTTTGGTGTTGTTGTTGTTGTTTTTAAATTAATTAAACTAATAATATTAAAGAAATTACTTTGGTGTTGTTGTAATTTAATATTTATATAAACTAACACTGTAAAAATAATAATAGGGAAAATCACAAAACTACACCATTTGAATTACATTTCACAAAACTACACCATTTCAAAAATATTTCATAAAATTACACCTAAACACTCAAAATTAAATCCAAATAAACCTTACCCACATAATCCTACCCTCTTAATACTAAACCCTAAACACTAATTAGCGAACCCTAATGAAAATATTTTAATTTTGGTAATTTTTTAAAGGGTAAATCAAGCTTTTAAAATTTTGAAAGGGTGTAGTTTTGTGAAAAAATTAAATTAGGTGTAGTTTTGTGAAGGAAATATTGAAAGGGTGTAGTTTTGTGAATTTCTCATAATAATATTAAAGAAATAATAATTTAATATTTGTGTTGTTGTTGTTTTTTAATAAATTAATTAATTAATTTAATCCAAAGCCATACAGGAGACAGCTCTACAAGTTCATCTCTCCTAAATTAGTCCACCTTCTTCTTCTTCTTCTTCTTCTTCTTCTTCTTCTTCTTCTTCAGATCTTTGCTTCCTCTCTCTCTATAAGCTCTCTCTCTCTCTCTATAAGCTCTCTCTGTTCATCTTCTTCGCTACGATCTTCAGATTTCAAATGGAAGGAGGAGCCGATGGAACCGTACGCGTCGGAGGCGTAAACGCAAAGCCTGGCCGTGGATTCGAATTAGACACCGACGCCGCCGTTTCGTCTCCGGTGACTCGTCAGAAAGCCGCCGCTGCTAAACAGTTCATCGAGAATCACTACAAAAACTACTTGCAAGGCTTACACGAACGCACCGAGAGGTTCGTCATTGCTCTCTCGATTTTCTCTCCACATGAATCTGTTTCGTGCTTAGTTTTTTTGTGAAATCGGAACTTGCTTTAGATCATAGATTCGTGAGATTGATTAGGATTTAGCATAGAGATTTGAAAATCAATCTATTTGGATTTGAGATTCTATGTGTATGTGTGTGTTTTAACAGAAGAAGAAAGTTTCAGAGGAAAGTACAAGAATATTGATTTTGTTTGCTTAGTTTTGTGAAATCGGAACTTGATTTAGGTCATAGATTCGTGCGATTGATTAGGATTTAGCTCGAGATTTGAAAATCGATTTATTTGGATTTGAGATTCTCTCTGTGTGTGTGTTTAAATAGGAGAAGAGAGTTTCAGAGGAAAGTGCAAGAAGCACAGTTACCTGTAGAAGAGCAAGACGAGATGATGAGGAACTTAGCGCGTCGCGAAACAGAGTACATGAGGCTTCAGAGACGTAAAATCGGTATCGATGATTTTGAGCTATTGACTGTTATTGGCAAAGGTGCCTTTGGTGAGGTAGATTACAAACAATCTTAGATCAATGTTTGATTTTGCTCTCTTTAGAGAGAGAGTTTGTGAATTGTGATTTTGAGATGTTGTTAAGGAAATTAACACTCTTCAGGGTATGTTTTTGTTTTGTTTGAATCTCAGGTTAGATTATGCCGTTTGAGATCTACAGGGGAGGTTTACGCCATGAAGAAGTTGAAGAAAACTGAGATGCTTAGCCGTGGACAGGTACGTCGAAATTTTAGCAACAACTTCTATTCAATTTTATTAACAAGAGGCTTGGATTCTTAGAGTAGTATGGTAAGTGCAAAACTGATAAACTTCATATCATTGGGACTGTTACAGTTCAGTTTTGTAAGTGATGGAGTATATGAACAAGAGACTTTAGTTTCTTAGAACAAGAGACTTTATGAACTAGAGACTTTAGTTTCTTAGAGTAGTATTGTAAGTGCAAAACTAATGTTGGTGATAAACTTCATATCACTGGGACTGATTCAGTCCAGTTTTGTAAGTAATGTAGGTGAAACTTCTAAACAAGTATGAACAAGAGACTTAGTTTTAAGTTGTTTTAGAATAGTATAGTGAATGCAACATTCATGTAGGTGCTTGAGAAACACATGTTATCAGTGAACTTACATGGTTTGGTTTTCTTTAACTGGTTTTGCCGATGTTTCTCTTCTGTCTATAGGTTGAGCATGTAAGGTCCGAAAGGAACTTGCTTGTAGAAGTCGACAGCCGTTGCATTGTAAAGCTTTTCTACTCTTTTCAAGATTCTGAGTGTTTGTATCTCATCATGGAGTATTTACCTGGCGGTGACATTATGACTTTACTGATGAGGGAAGACATTCTCTCTGAAGATGTCGCCCGCTTTTATATTGGCGAAAGCATTCTTGCTATCCATTCGATCCATCAGCACAACTATGTTCACAGGTATAAGCCTACGCATTCGTATATATATATATATTATCTGGTTCTTGATTTTGAGTTTGTTTGTTTCTTGACTTGTAGGGACATCAAGCCTGATAATTTGATACTAGACAAAAGCGGGCACTTGAAGCTTTCTGATTTTGGCTTATGTAAGCCTTTGGATGATGATAAGTATTCTTCGTTGCTATTAGAAGACGAAGAAATGCTGTCTCAGGAATCAGAGAGCCAGACAGGTAACGCAGATTCTGACAAAGCACCATGGCAAATGCCTAAAGAGCAGTTACTTCAGTGGAAGCGTAATCGCCGCGCATTGGTACTTTATCCCTGTTTCTTTATATGAGTCACATGGGTTTCTTATTTGTCTTGATATATAAACACCAGTTACCACATCGGCTTATGTTTATGTTTCTTTTTTTATAGGCTTATTCGACCGTTGGAACTCTTGATTACATGGCTCCAGAAGTACTACTAAAGAAAGGATATGGAATGGAATGTGATTGGTGGTCTCTCGGCGCAATTTTGTACGAGATGTTAGTTGGGTATCCTCCATTTTGTTCTGATGATCCTCGTATAACATGCCGTAAGGTAAATGTATATAGCTGGTTAGTCATGCATTTGGTATTATCTACAACAGAATTATATATGCTTGCTTAAAGACTTGTACTTTGTTTCCTCAGATAATTAATTGGAGGGTATGTTTGAAATTCCCTGAAGAGCCGAAAATATCAGATGAAGCTCGAGACTTGATTTGTCGCTTGCTATGTGATGTTGATTCAAGGCTAGGAACCAGAGGTGTCGACGAAATAAAGGTGAGAGAGATTTTTGTAAAATGGATATATAAATAAAGATCCACACGGGCATCATTTTAATCGGATATTTTTTGTTTCACGTGTCAGTCGCATCCGTGGTTCAACGGCACCCAATGGGACAAACTGTACGAAATGGAGGCGGCTTATAGACCCATTGTCGATGGAGAGCTAGACACACAAAATTTCGAAAAGTTCCCTGAAGTAAGTTTTTAAAAACCGATATTAGTTAGTACACGGAACCAAACTGCTAAAGCTTTAAATGTAAAAGACGTCGATTTTTGTTTTGATATCTTTGTAGGTCGAAGGATCGCAATCTGAAGCACCACAAGTCGGTCCTTGGAGAAAGGTGACACACACTACACTTTGATTCCTTATAATATAGCGAAATTCCTTAGAATACCATCAAAATATTTTTTTGTTTTGTAAATACCATTAAAATGTTTTTTATAACAAAAATACCATCAAAAAGTAGTAGTTTACAAAAATACCATAAATACAAAAAACGAGTTTAAACACTTTTAGATTTTAATTTTTTTCATTTGGGTTCGCTATATAATGTTTAGGGTATAGTTTTGAAAGGGTAGGATATAGTTTTTTGAAGGTTTTGGGTGTAATTTTGAAAATTTAAGATTTGTGGTATTTATGAAAAAAAAAACTTTTTAATGGTATTTGTAAAACTTTTGAAAATCAGTGGTAATTGTGTTAAAAAAACTTTTTTTAGTGGTATTCATAAGAATTGTCCTATAATATAACTAATCCGTGTTGCAAAAATTGACGCGAGTTTTTGTATTTTGGTGTTGAGCAGATGTTGACGTCGAAAGACACAAACTTCATAGGATTCACATTTAAGAAATCAGACATCACAAGATCAATAGACAACACAGGTTACTCTCTACTGCTTCATGTCTTTGTCTTAAGCAATATCGTCTTATCGATCTCTAAGTTTTCAAGATGTGGCATTTAATCGTAGGTCCGGATATGAAATCGAATGGATCAGGGGAAGCTCCGTCGCTGATATCACTGCTAGGTATGTAATGATATCGTAAAACCGCAACTTTCGACTTTGTTTTCGTGAAAATAGCAAAAACATTTGATAGTTTTGTTTTTTTATGACATGTTAATTTCAGGTCGTATCAATATGGAAGAAACTAAAAGTGGTGAGTCAAAGCAAAAAACATAGTAAAAAAAAATTACGAAATCGCCATTTTTTTTTTTTATTATTATTCTATTTGAAGTTTGTTTTTGATCATTTTGGTACATGATGACACTTATGATGGGTTCATAAAACTTTCTGTTTGCTTCTTTTTTTTGTAACATGTTTGGTTTTTGTTTTTTTGTTCAATCTGTAAGAGAAACTGTAAAGCATGGGAGAATAATTTTATTTGAAAATTAAATGATTAAATTCATCTTTAAAATTATTTTGTAATTTAAATATTTTACGAGGAAATCACATAACTACACCAATTCAATCTTTCGTTTACAAAACTACATCTAATTCAAATTCTTTTATCTACACCATTTAATTTTTTTAAAATTGTCAATTTACCTTTTAAAAATTTACTCTTTAAAAATTTACCATACATAATTATACATTACACGTTACAAAAATAAAAGTTAAGTATGTTGTAAATCGTAATTGAGATCTATTATAAATTTTGGAAGTATTTAATCAATAACTACATACCAAAAGATTTGAGATATTTTGGTCTTAATTCACAAACAATGGCTATTTCTGATAATTACCAAAAATTTGGGGTGTACTTTTAGATAAATACTGAAACTAGTGGGGAACTTTCACAAATATTTTAACACTTAATATCTGGGTATTTTAATGAATACTTAAAATTTAATAGGAAATTAAGTAAATACCAAAGACTATGAGTGAATAAAAAACAATAATAATCAGATAATAATAAATAGGGTGGGCAAAAAATCCAATATGAAGAACCGAACCGAATCCGACTAGAAAATAAGGAATCGAATCCAAACCGAACTCGGTCAAATAGCCGAACGGATTTTACATTTTAATACCTGAAAACCCGAACTTGAATGGACCCGAACCCTAAATTCGAATGGGTATTCGAACTATCTGAAATTTAATTAAATATATATATATATTAGTAATTTTATATATTTAGTAACTTATATATCCAAAATTATTAAAAAAAATTCTTATATTTCGAGTAGTTTTGTATAATTTGAATACTTTTAAATATTTTTGTATAATTTTAGTTATATTTTATTCGTATTATCCTAATAAATTATGTATTTTTGAATATTTTAAAATATTTAATTTTTATAATTTTGTAAATTTTATAATAATTACGATATGCGAACTCGAACTGAACCCGAAAGAACCGATTCGAACCCGAAAAAATTAGATATCCACCAGAACGGATCCTACAATCATTTACCCCAAATTCGAATAGACCCGAACCCGAACGGATCGGGTACCGAACGCCCACCCTAATAATAAATATCATAATACTAATAAAAAATTTCTTATATTTTGAATAGTTTTATATAATTTGAGTACTTTTAAATATTTTTGTATAATTTTAATTATATTTTATTCGTATTATCCTAATAAATTATGTATTTTTGAATATTTTAAAATATTTAATTTTAATAATTTTGTAATTTTTAAAATAATTACGGATATCCGAACTCGAACTGAACCCGAAAGAACCGACCCGAACCCGAAAAAATTAAAGAAATACCGGAACGGATCCTATAATCCTTTACCCCAAACTCGAATAGATCCGACCCGAACCCGAACAGATCGGGACCCGAACGCCCACCCTAATAATAAATATCATAAACACATCACCTGAATCGCATCTCCTTCACCGTCTCTCTCTCTCAGATCTGATCCTTCCGATATGCCGTCTTCCTCCGCCGCCACCACCGTCTCCACCGCCGCATGCATATTCCTTCTCCTCGTTTCACTTCTCTCTCCGTCTTTGGCCTCCGACTCAGATCACAAGGTTTACATTTCAAAACCTCTTAGTACTTTTTTCGATTTTCTTCTTCTTCTTCTTCTTCTTCTTCTTCTTCTTCTTCTTCTCTAGACTTAAGCTTGAATCGATTTCGTTGCTCTTAGATCTCTCTCTCTCTCTCTCTCTCTCTCTCTCTCTCTCTCTCGCTGTTGCATGTTGTTGATATGTATGATTTAGCTCGGATCTGTTAGTTTTTTTTTGGCTTAATCTAGCAAGTAAATGTTAGGCTTCTCGTGTTAGCCACATTTGGTGGCTTAGGGTTTAGATTTGAATCCTGATCTTCGTTGAAATTGAGTCTTCAAGCTCCAGTTTCTACTTGTGAACAGTCTCTCTTTGATTGCAATTCATCATTACTCACTTATGTCCTGATTTTTTTTTGTTTCTACAACGATCATTGTCTAAAGATGTTCTATGATGTTATTGAACTGTTCGATTTTGCGAATGCGACATTTAGTACATAGCATTAGGACTGTATTGGAGTATACTTATGCTCCAGTAATTCCTTGCATAAGCCTTCTAATGTTTATAAGTTAAAATGAAATTGTGTGTGTTTTGTAGTATCAAGCTAATGAGCATGTTACTCTATGGGTGAACAAAGTTGGTCCATATAATAACCCACAAGAAACGTATAACTATTATAGCCTTCCGTATTGCCGCCCTAATGAAGAGAGTGTTCACAAGTGGGGTGGTCTTGGTGAAGTTCTCGGTGGAAACGAGCTTATCGACAGCCAGATAGATATCAAGTTCTTGAGTATGTTTATGTTTTCTCTTTTGAAATTTTTATATTGATTGCGCAAAAGTTATATTGTTATCTTCTGTTTTTTGCTCTCAGAGAATGTCGACAAAAGCGTGATCTGTCAATTAGAACTTGATGACGCAAAGGTCAAGCATTTCAAAGATGCCATTGAGAATAGCTACTGGTTTGAATTATTTATGGGTATGTATCATGTTTACATGTTATTTTTTTTTTTTGTATTTGAAATTGGATGTTTTTGTGAATTACTATATCAAGGGAACTCATGTTTAATGAGACTGTATATTCACTACTCTTAAAATCTGCGGAACTTAGATTTTACGTATCCTTTGGTTACTAATCTCTTGTCTTTGTTCATTTCCTCACAACTGATGTATGTCTTACGTGGATGCAAGTTCAGATGATTTGCCATTATGGGGTATGATATTTCGAATATTCACTTGGAACATCTAAATTTCCGATTTCAGTCGTAGACATTATTGTTTTAAATTTCTCATTGTTGTTGTAGGCTTTGTGGGAGAGGTTTCTCCTGGAAAAACAAGTGAAAACAGCAAGCATGTTCTTTATACCCATAAGAATATTATTATCAAATACAACAAAGACCAGGTCGGTTGTTTCTTTGCAATTAAGAAGTAGTAAGCATCTCATATGGAATTTCTTGTGGTCTTATACTCTTATATTTGTTCTTCTTTGAACAGATCATTCATGTTAATCTCACGCAAGACAATCCAATGCCATTAGAAGCAGGCAGAACTGTGGACTTGTCATATTCTGTGAAATGGATCCCAACCGATGTCACTTTTGCTCGTCGTTTTGATGTTTATCTAGACTATCCATTCTTTGAACACCAGGTAAATCATTGCCATGTCTTATGTTTCCGTCCTTTTGCTTTAAGATCAGAATTCATCTATGCTTCATAATTTGATAACATATTACATAGCATGCTCCTTTTTGCCTGTTGGTTAAATTGTTAAAAGCTTATTAAGGAACTTCTGTAAGGGATTTTGAAGGTTTCTTTCATCGTGCAGATCCATTGGTTCTCCATCTTTAACTCCTTCATGATGGTTATCTTTCTCACTGGTTTGGTCTCAATGATATTAATGAGGACTCTCAGAAACGATTATGCGAAATATGCTCGAGAAGACGACGACCTGGATACCTTGGTGATGTTTCCTCAACGTCTATCTAAGTTGTCTTACTGTTACTATTGTGTTGTCGATGGTTATCGTCATTGTAAGTGCAAGACTGTGGAGAGACTTCTGATAGTTTAGTATTATTAAGCGCAGGAACGTGATGTAAGTGAAGAATCTGGATGGAAACTTGTGCACGGGGATGTGTTTCGACCACCACGTAGTCTGGCTCTTCTCTCAGCTGTTGTTGGTACAGGCGCACAATTGGCTTTGCTTGTTCTTCTTGTCATATTAATGGCAATCATTGGGACACTTTATATTGGGTATGTATTACATTCTTTTGTTTCAGTCAACTTAAGAGTTTGGCTTTTGTCTGAATTTCATTTCTTGCAATGTAATACCTCTTTTTTCTGGTTTAACCTTAATTCAGGAGAGGAGCTATCGTTACCACTTTTATAGTTTGCTACGCTCTGACATCGTTTGTCTCTGGTTATGTGAGCGGTGGAATGTACTCAAGAAGTGGTGGTATGTTGTCTCCTTCTTTGTTCATACACCATTCTTAGATTGTTTTCGAAGGTCTCTTACGCTTGCTTGGTCAGGTAAACATTGGATCAAGTGCATGATCCTAACAGCTTCTCTCTTCCCGTTCTTGTGCTTTGGTATTGGATTTCTCCTAAACACAATCGCCATATTCTATGGGTCTCTCGCGGCTATTCCCTTTGGAACAATGGTTGTTGTTTTTGTAATCTGGGGTTTCATTTCGTTCCCTCTCGCCTTACTCGGGACAGTCTTCGGTAGAAACCGGAGCGGTGCTCCAAACAATCCTTGCCGTGTGAAAACGATCCCGCGCCCAATCCCCGAGAAAAAATGGTACTTGACTCCATCGGTAGTCTCTCTTATGGGTGGTCTCTTACCTTTCGGGAGCATTTTCATCGAAATGTACTTTGTCTTCACATCCTTCTGGAATTACAAGGTAACACCGTCTCTTAGCAACTTATCCGAGCCTAGTGCGGTTAACTCTTGTTCTTGACGGTTTCTTTTTTTGGTGTTAATGACAGGTGTACTATGTTTACGGGTTCATGCTTCTTGTCTTTTTGATACTTGTTGTTGTGACGGTATGTGTGACGATCGTCGGAACCTATTTCTTGCTGAACGCGGAGAATTATCACTGGCAATGGACGTCGTTCTTCTCGGCTGCATCGACAGCGGTTTACGTGTACTTGTATTCGATATATTACTACTACGTAAAGACAAAGATGTTTGGGTTTTTTCAGACAAGCTTCTACTTTGGATACACCTTGATGTTCGGTCTCGGACTCGGAATCCTTTGTGGTTAGTGCATAACTCTCTCTCTCTCTCTCTCTCTCTTGAAAAGTGGTCTTGTGGTCTTATAAGTATCGTTTTTGTAACTGTGCAGGAGCTGTTGGGTTCTTGGGATCAAATCTGTTTGTAAGAAGGATCTATAGAAATATAAAGTGCGATTAGAGAGAGAGACAGAGAGTTAATTCAGTTAATAGAATGAAGCTTTGTTATTAGGGGTTTACATTTTTTGTAAAATGAGAATGGTTGTAATTGTATGTTTATTAAAAATCAACTTATATTATATTCTTCTTGAAATCTCTTTAACAGAGTTTTTTTTTGGTTTAAAGTAAAGTGGAATTTAAGTCTTTTAATTTATGATTCAAAAATTAATAATTATTTCCAGTCTCAAACTAGTAATTTTTTGATGGTTGGTGTAATCCGGCATTATTATTATTAATTTTGAGAGGCTATACGGAATACTCCTAATACATATCTAAGTAAGTGTAAAAATATCAAATGAGTTAAATTAAAAAATAATCATCATAACTTTGACTTGTTTTTCATTTTAGAATATTGAGGAATTCACAAAACTACACTCTTTCTTCTTTTCTTTTACAAAACTCTATCTAATTCAATTTTTCACATATTTACTTCATTTCAAAATTTTAAAAGCTTGATTTACCCTTTAAAAAATTATCAAAATTAAATTTTTTTAGTTTGGATTCGTTAATTAGTGTTTAGGCTATAATATTAAGAGGGTAGGATTGTGTGGGTATGGTTTATATTGATTTAATTTTTAGTGTTTAGATGTAGTTTTGTGAAATTATTTTGAAATGGTGTAATTTTGTGAAATGTAATTCAAATGATGTAGTTTTGTAATTCTCCCTTTTAGATTAGAACCTAAAGCATAAAAGTTGTTGATATAAAGAGTAAGGAAGAAAAGAAATTTCCTTTTGATCATGTGTTCATTTTAGTCCGTTTCTTTTAATTTAAAAGAATTAAGATTATTTCAAAATTTTACCACTTATCACTTACGAGTTACAGTATGACTTAACCATTTGCTTTTTTATTTTATTTTTTGAAATAAATTTAAACCCACACTTTCGTATTGTTAACAATTATGTATATTTCGTAAATTATTTTAGTTTACTACAATTTCTAATTAATTATCTTTATCAAAACAAAATTCTAATTAATTATTCACATATGATTTTGTTCGTTTAACACCTGAAACAATTTATTGATTAGATCTTGTAAATCAAATATGATGTAAAATAATGATTTCACATTGTCTTTAAACAATATAAAAAATAGAAAATCATCTTAATATAAAAGACTAATATGTTTCCAATTATGACTTGACTTTCATTTTTGATGCATGCTTTTACTTTGATTCCAAAATGTATAATTCTGTTAGAAGAGGGTCCTAATCTAAATCTATATTTCATTAAAGATAAAATATCTTTAACAAAAAAAAATTAAAGTGAGAGAGTGGGAAGTTGTTGTAACTTTTGGCAAATGTTTCTATTTTAGGATGTTCGTGATAAACGAGATTTTACCCCGTTTAATCTAATGTCTCAATTGTAGTACTTGAGGTCAATCTGAATCAGGAGCAATTAAATTACTAAAGTTTGCAAGGAATCAATCTTAGTCTAAGCGATTTTAAAAGATGGTTTTGTTTATGTAATTTTGTAAAGATTAACAAATAAATAAAAACGAAATTGCAAGTTGTAAAGATTCAAATTAAAAAGCTAAACAACCAGGTCAGGGTACTTTAACGGGTTCATCAACTTTCAGGTTTTTCGATGTCTTTTATAAAAGTACTTTAAGGTTTTGAAAACGATTTTAGATCAATCCACTCTCGTGACAGAGATCCTTTTCCTAACAAGTAAACTAAAACAATATCTTGGATAGTTTAAATTTTAGAAAACATTAAAGTTCAAATCAATTCAACCACTAAACTTATTAACACAGATCTCTCGGTTAAGCTAGGTTTAGTTCTAGGGTAATTGTTCGGGAATCCTCACGGACCTCTCGGTTGTGAAGTTTCCTGGGTTCTATCAATTGATTGATCGAGTCAATTAAAGCATTAAGATTGTTACACTAGATTAAAGATTTATCAGGTTTTAAGTTCTAGACATCGATCAACCCTAGAGTTGATTCACCCTTTTTCCCCCAACCTAATTGTCTATGGGAAACTACTCACTAAGCATATTGAAATTCAAAGCAATTAAATTCAAAGAAAGCAATAACATAAACAAAGACAAGAGAATAAGGTTCAAGAAAATCTTATTGATGACGAAGACTACAAAGGTGGTCAAGAAGCAATCACCAAGAATCTCCAATGTCAGAGCAAAAACAAAGCGATGGAAAAAAAACTCAAAACTAAAAGATAGAATCCTCGTCAAAACATAAAACAAAACCCTAATATAGTCTTGAACCATAAAATAAAGGAAAACCCATTGGTTTAGGAATTATTTTCCTAATTAAAACATGAAAACCGGATTTCCTTTTAATTTTCGCGACTGTATCGGTCAATGCAAACCGATACTGATCGGCCGATATGCGCTTCGGTAGTCTTCCTTCGACTCTGTTTTCTTCGTATCGGCCGAGGCTAAGCCGATACGACGAGTCGATACGTGTCTTCGGGTCTTTTTCTCTTGTATCGGCCACTCCAAACCGATATGGTTGGCCGATACAAGCTTCGGCGAAACTTCTGTTTTCAATATCGGCCACAGAAACCGATATGCTTGGCCGATACAGACTTCGGCAAACTTTCTGTCTTCTATATCGGCCAACATAAACCGATACAACATGCCGATGCACATGTATCAGTTTCTTTTTGGCTTAAATTCATCACTTTCGCCGTCTTTGTGCTCAAAACCTGAAATACACGAAACAAACCAACATGCAACCTATATGATACTAAATGCAACCTAAATGAATGAATTCTAATGAATAAACTAAGGTAGAAAGTGTAAAATATGCGAGTTATCAGTTCCCTAAAATGGATAAAGAAATATTAATTATTTACCTATAAACAATTAAACAATATATAGTATATGTATGAAACAGAAAAAAACAAATACAAAAGCAATACTCTACCATGCACGTGCAATGTTAAATTAATGTTTATACAATATTTTCTTTATGAAACATTTTTGGTATGCATGCTATTTGTTAAAGTATCCTTTTTCTCTCCAAATGATTTTGTTTGTGATGTAAATTTCTTAGTACAAAAATAATTAGAAGGTAATTCAATGGTCCAAAAGAATTCTACCATTGAAAGTTTATTTACAACAGAATATTGGATTTGTCGGACCATTTATCTCTCATTTTCACTTTTTGTATAACTTTTTCCAAAAAAATTAAATTTTAAATTTTGCATTTTCATTTATGTTGATATTTGGACTTGAGGGTTGCATAATAATTGGATTCCACCACCTTTAACAACAAAAAAAGCACCCACCACGTTTTCTTTAGCAAACCAAAGTTTATATGTATGGTTTTGTCTTTATGTAATATTTTGATAATTAGAATTACCCTAGCTTATAATTAATCTTTTTCATGATAATTTTTTTAATTCTTTTGGGAAACATCAAATTAGATTTTAAATCATTTCAATTTTATTATTTAGTATATTTATTTAGAAAATAACAATACTAATACTATTAATCTTACATAGTTAATAGTTTTAAATTATAAATGAAGAACTTTTATAATTTCTAAACTATTATATTGTTATATTAGAACCATGTTATTATCTTAAATAATTTTTTCATATTATATGAATAAGGGAACTTGATATAAGTTAACTTTAATTAATAATGTGTAAACAAATAAATGAAAGAAAATACTATACGTAAAGTATTTAGTTAGCAAACAAAGTTAGAAAAGTAACAACTAACAATACACATTTAAAAATAGTATTGATATAATTTAAAAGTATACAAATTTGAGCTTGCTAAATTCATAATATAAAATTAAGATTTATGAGAAGAAAAAATAATGTATTTAGTTGTTCTTTTAAACAATAAATTTGATTTATAACCAACAAATAATTAGACATGTGTCTTGTATTAGAGGAGAAGGAAAATTTCTTAAAGAGCTCTTATTGGTTTTAATAATAATTAACTAATGGATTAATATCTCCAACTTGCTTACTTTAGTGGCTATTATAATTAGATCATATAACCTATTTTATAAATATAGCTTTATGCATAAAATAGATATCAAAACAATAATAGTTACAATACTTTATAAGGTTAATGGATGATGATGATAGCCGTCATCATCTCTAATATTGAGTATTAAGCTTCTTTAACTTTTATTTAAAAGAAGAAAATGTAACGTTTAAGAAACAATGCAAAACAAAAAATAAGAAAAAAAGAAAGGAAAAACAAAAAAATCGTTAGTTCAGATCAAGACATCTTATTATATAAAAGTGAATATAATACTACACCTAAGATACTGTTCAAAACACAAAGTGCGTCGCTTTACAAGGTTAACGTCATCATAGATCCCCTATGCATATGCTCTAAATGCCATGAACTAATCCTATATGCAGATTTTTTTTTTTTTTTTTTTTTTTTTTTTTTTTTTTTTTTTATGAATGCTAATATGCGAAAACTAATATGACTACTCCCCCAAACTTAAATCACACGGTCTCCGTGTGAAACAAGCATTGGAGAAGGTTCCTAAATGTATGTATGAATGACTCTAATATGGAAAACTAATGCGTATGCACATGGTTCAGGTGTTACCTCTGTAGTACTAACACGACGAGTCGAAGTCGTCCGTATCGGTCTCGACGGACCGATACTCTTGCCCGATATCGGTCCAACAACCGATATTACAGGCCGATACCCCTTTCAGAATTCGTTTTCCTACTTCGTTTTCACCTGAAACCATCAAACACGACACAAACTCTAAGTAAATTATCATCTAAATGCAAACTAAAATTGTATATACAAGGATAGACATGGGACTTCCTCCCAGGTGAGCTTGTTTATAGTCTATTAGCTTGACTTTACCCCCTTCTTTTTAGGCGACATTGGGGATTGAAAGAGATGTCGAATCTCCTTCGATGACAGCTTTGTGGTCCAAGGGCGGTTTGAGTTTTACTCCTTTCACACCAAACTCGCCTCCATCTTTGTGTTTTCCTTTACCCGAGTCGCAGCGAGCACTCCTTGCTTCTTTCTTGAAAGCTTTCTTCAAAGATTTAACCTCGTTGATTAACTTTCTAATGACGCGGTTTTGAGACATGTTCCAATGCACCTTTCCGAACTTCCTAGGAGGGGATTGGTGTTCCACTTTTGGAGCTTTGGGTTTGCTCCTTGCATCATCACTAGACTTACCATTGCTAGCATCTTTTTCCACTCCAATCACCAAAGCTTCACAAGGGACCATCTCCGTAGGCTTCTTGACTACATCGTTGATGTTGTACCGCCGAACAAGGTCCTTCCCAAGGTGCAAATCTATCTTACCAACCTTCACATCTATGACGGCTCCAGCGGTTGCCAAGAAAGGTCTTCCAAAGATGAGTGGATTATTAAGCTCTTTGTTTATCTCCAAGACGACAAAATCTGTTGGAATGAAAACGTTCCCCAATTTTACAGGAATGTCTTCCAAGATTCCAACGGGTACCTTCACGGATCTATCGGCCAGCACCAAAGAGATCTTAGTAGGTTGGAAAGAAGAAAGACCAAGTCGTTTAGCAACAGATAGAGGCATAACGTTGACACTAGCCCCTAGATCACACAAGCACTTTTCAAAGATCAAAGGACCAAGAGTGCAAGGCAAAGTAAAACTCCCTGGATCGCCAAGTTTCTTAGGAGAATGGTCCTTCCCAATGACCGCGCTGCACTCTTGTGAAAGTTTCACCGTGTCTTCCAAGTTTTTGGACTTGTTTTTGATGGTGTCTTTCAAAGATTTGGTGGAGTGAGGGACTTGCTTGAAAGCGTCATCAAGAGGCATGGGAGTTTGCACCTCGTTTATTTGCTTCTCGAGCTTTGTTCTAAAGTACTCCTTCAAGAGATGCATCTTGGCTCGACCCGGAAAAGGAAGCTTAGGCACGTAAGAAGACGTCACGTAAACGGGCTTCTTCTTTTTATCGGATTTTTCCTCTGTATCGGCCATGTTTTTGGCCGATGTAGGTGGTCGATATCGGTCAGATGAAACCGATACACCTGGCCGATACGAGTCCCCTGTCTCCTTCTCAAGTGCATCGGCCTTGTTCCCAGCCGGTATAGGTGGTCGGTATCGGCTTGTTGTGGCCGATACGTTTGGCCGATACGAGTGTCCTGTATCTCTCTCGTTACCGTTTGCGGTGTTTTCGTCGTCTAGGACCGTGGTTTCTGAACCGTGGGACTGTTCCACCTCCCCGACCTGATCCGCATTGTCCTCAATGAGATTGCGTGAAAGAATTTGTGTACCACTACGAAGTTCTAGTGAGTTGACATACTCTCTAGGATTGGCTTCAGGTTTACCCGAAAGTTGACCCATTGGTCGCTTAGAGGCCGAGGTAATTTGAGCCACTTGATTATCCAAGGCTTTCAAGTGAGTACTCAAGGTTTCAAACTTGGCGTTGAGATCATGGTAAGAGTTGTCAACCTTTGCCTGAATTTCTTTCTTGAACGTGCTGAACTCCATTTGACTTCGGGTTTGGCCGTCTAGAATCTGTTTTAGCATCTGAATGGTTTGATCACCTTGGGGAGCTGGTGATGCAGCCACTCCTTGAGCAGCAGGGGGGTTGTTGTAACCTGGAGGACGATTAGGTGGTGGTCTCGGTATGTATCCGCCTTGGTTGTATTGAGGTTTACCTTGGTAACCTCCTTGTTGCGCATGGGGATAGACCTGGTCTTGGGGGTTGGCTACGTTGTTGTTTCGGTAGGAGAGGTTTGGGTGTTGAGAATAGTTGTTGAAATGCCCATCATTCTGATTTCCCATGTAGTTGATCTCCTCCTGATTTCCCTCGGTTGGGGGTAATTGTTCATCTCCGCTTCCAACGTAGTTAATCCCCACTTGGTTAGACATGAGTAACTTATCCAGCTTCTCATTCACCGCCTTTATCTCTCTCTTAAATTGTTCATCGTTCCCTGAGTTGCGGATGGTGCGATCATAATCCTCTCCGTAGTTGCTATCGCTAAGGGCGTAGTTCTCCACCAAAAGCTGTCCATCGGCTTCCGTCTTCCCAAGGAAATTTCCTTGGCTAGCTGAATCGAGAAGCATCCTGAACTTCGGTTTTAGGCCGCGATAGAACGTGCTGAGTAGGCTCTCTCCCGTGAAACCGTGGTGCGGGCATCTCACCGTGTAACTCTTGAATCGTTCCCAAGATTCGCTGAACGTTTCTTGGTCTTTTTGTGCGAAAGCTGAGATCTCGTTTCGCAGCTTTGATGTCCTCACGACCGAGAAGAACTTTGTGAGAAAAGCCGTCTTACATGCCTCCCAAGTCTGTATGGTGTCCTTCACAAGGTTTTTCTGCCATATGTGTGCTTTGTCCCCGAGTGAGAAGGGGAACAAACGCAGCTTAAACATGTCCTCGTTGACACCATTGATCTTCACCGTGTCGCATAGCATGTCAAATTGGTGAAGGTGATCAATGGGGTCTTCACTAGGCAGCCCATAGAACTTGTTGCTGGACACCATGTTAATGAGACTAGACTTGATCTCAAAGTTTTTGTTGGCGATGTCTGGTGGTGTGATGCCACTACGGTTGGTGATGTTTGATGGCACATCCGATGTACCAATGGTGCGTGCAACGTTAGGTGCGTTGTTTGCGTCACCCATCTCGAATTCTGAATCTGAACCTGAAGTGTCTGATGTGGATGAGTCGGAGAGAAGGCTGGTTCTTCTTTCTCGTGAGATAGCTCTTTCGTGTGCTTTGATGTCTGCGAAGAAGAGCAAGCTGTCACTTTGTCGGTGACTTCTCCTTTGCATACACCTAACAAAACGAAAATCACAAGGAAAGAAAACAAGTTAGTAACGAAACTGAAACTTAGTCCCAAGTAATTCCAAAACTCTAATATTTAATCGAGTTCCTGAATCGGCAACGGCGCCAATTTGATAAACGAGATTTTACCCCGTTTAATCTAATGTCTCAATTGTAGTACTTGAGGTCAATCCGAATCAGGAGCAATTAAATTACTAAAGTTTGCAAGGAATCAATCTTAGTCTAAGCGATTTTAAAAGATGGTTTTGTTTATGTAATTTTGTAAAGATTAACAAATAAATAAAAACGAAATTGCAAGTTGTAAAGATTCAAATTAAAAAGCTAAACAACCAGGTCAGGGTACTTTAACGGGTTCATCAACTTTCGAGGTTTTTCGATGTCTTTTATAAAAGTACTTTAAGGTTTTGAAAACGATTTTAGATCAATCCACTCTCGTGACGAGAGATCCTTTTCCTAACAAGTAAACTAAAACAATATCTTGGATAGTTTAAATTTTAGAAAACATTAAAGTTCAAATCAATTCAACCACTAAACTTATTAACACAGATCTCTCGGTTAAGCTAGGTTTAGTTCTAGGGTAATTGTTCGGGAATCCTCACGGACCTCTCGGTTGTGAAGTTTCCTGGGTTCTATCAATTGATTGATCGAAGTCAATTAAAGCATTAAGATTGTTACACTAGATTAAAGATTTATCGGGTTTTAAGTTCTAGACATCGATCAACCCTAGAGTTGATTCACCCTTTTTCCCCCAACCTAATTGTCTATGGGAAACTACTCACTAAGCATATTGAAATTCAAAGCAATTAAATTCAAAGAAAGCAATAACATAAACAAAGACAAAAGAATAAGGTTCAAGAAAATCTTATTGATGACGAAGACTACAAAGGTGGCCAAGAAGCAATCACCAAGAATCTCCAATGTCAGAGCAAAAACAAAGCGATGGAAAAAAAACTCAAAACTAAAAGATAGAATCCTCGTCAAAACATAAAACAAAACCCTAATATAGTCTTGAACCATAAAATAAAGGAAAACCCATTGGTTTAGGAATTATTTTCCTAATTAAAACATGAAAACCGGATTTCCTTTTAATTTTCGCGGCTGTATCGGTCAATGCAAACCGATACGAGTCGGTCGATATGCGCTTCGGTAGTCTTCCTTCAGCTCTGTTTTCTTCGTATCGGCCAGGCTAAGCCGATACGACAGGTCGATACGTGTCTTCGGGTCTTTTTCTCTTGTATCGGCCACTCCAAACCGATATGGTTGGCCGATACAAGCTTCGGCAAAACTTATGTTTTCAATATCGGCCACAGAAACCGATATGCTTGGCCGATACAGACTTCGGCAAACTTTCTGTCTTCTATATCGGCCAACATAAACCGATACAACATGCCGATGCACATGTATCAGTTTCTTTTTGGCTTAAATTCATCACTTTCGCCGTCTTTGTGCTCAAAACCTGAAATACACGAAACAAACCAACATGCAACCTATATGATACTAAATGCAACCTAAATGAATGAATTCTAATGAATAAACTAAGGTAGAAAGTGTAAAATATGCGAGTTATCAGTTCCCTAAAATGGATAAAGAAATATTAATTATTTACCTATAAACAATTAAACAATATATAGTATATGTATGAAACAGAAAAAAACAAATACAAAAGCAATACTCTACCATGCACGTGCAATGTTAAATTAATGTTTATACAATATTTTCTTTATGAAACATTTTTGGTATGCATGCTATTTGTTAAAGTATCCTTTTTCTCTCCAAATGATTTTGTTTGTGATGTAAATTTCTTAGTACAAAAATAATTAGAAGGTAATTCAATGGTCCAAAAGAATTCTACCATTGAAAGTTTATTTACAACAGAATATTGGATTTGTCGGACCATTTATCTCTCATTTTCACTTTTTGTATAACTTTTTCCAAAAAAATTAAATTTTAAATTTTGCATTTTCATTTATGTTGATATTTGGACTTGAGGGTTGCATAATAATTGGATTCCACCACCTTTAACAACAAAAAAAGCACCCACCACGTTTTCTTTAGCAAACCAAAGTTTATATGTATGGTTTTGTCTTTATGTAATATTTTGATAATTAGAATTACCCTAGCTTATAATTAATCTTTTTCATGATAATTTTTTTAATTCTTTTGGGAAACATCAAATTAGATTTTAAATCATTTCAATTTTATTATTTAGTATATTTATTTAGAAAATAACAATACTAATACTATTAATCTTACATAGTTAATAGTTTTAAATTATAAATGAAGAACTTTTATAATTTCTAAACTATTATATTGTTATATTAGAACCATGTTATTATCTTAAATAATTTTTTCATATTATATGAATAAGGGAACTTGATATAAGTTAACTTTAATTAATAATGTGTAAACAAATAAATGAAAGAAAATACTATACGTAAAGTATTTAGTTAGCAAACAAAGTTAGAAAAGTAACAACTAACAATACACATTTAAAAATAGTATTGATATAATTTAAAAGTATACAAATTTGAGCTTGCTAAATTCATAATATAAAATTAAGATTTATGAGAAGAAAAAATAATGTATTTAGTTGTTCTTTTAAACAATAAATTTGATTTATAACCAACAAATAATTAGACATGTGTCTTGTATTAGAGGAGAAGGAAAATTTCTTAAAGAGCTCTTATTGGTTTTAATAATAATTAACTAATGGATTAATATCTCCAACTTGCTTACTTTAGTGGCTATTATAATTAGATCATATAACCTATTTTATAAATATAGCTTTATGCATAAAATAGATATCAAAACAATAATAGTTACAATACTTTATAAGGTTAATGGATGATGATGATAGCCGTCATCATCTCTAATATTGAGTATTAAGCTTCTTTAACTTTTATTTAAAAGAAGAAAATGTAACGTTTAAGAAACAAGGCAAAACAAAAAATAAGAAAAAAAGAAAGGAAAAACAAAAAAATCGTTAGTTCAGATCATGACATCTTATTATATAAAAGTGAACGCGTTTAATTATAACTCACCAGATCGTTACACGTGTCACAATTAAAAAAAAAGAAAGAAAAATGTTAATAAGGTTAATAATTTTAAGAAAAATGTTAATAATGGTTAAGAAAAATGTTAATAAATGTGTTAGAAAAATTCATCATACGTAAAATCGCAAAAATGATCTAAATAAAAAATGAGAGAGACATTTATAGCTAGCAGTAGCACACACAAAAAATTCTACCTATTTCATAACTTTATATATAGTAAAAGATCATGTTTAAACATATTTTATTTACATTTCATAACTACGACGTTTAAAATATACTCAAGTAAAAGCAAAACTAAGCCGCGCAGCCTTCACCTAGTATATAAATACTTAATTTCAATATCTTTTAAAATATATACGTGTATCGTTTATATTATTGATAAAAGATACCAAAGTGGAGAATCTATAGGAAGCTTAAAAGAACTTTAAGGTTTTTCTTGAAAATGTTTTTTACGATTTTTTTTTGCATTTGGAAGTCTTTTAAAGTAGAACATACAAGTTAATAACGACTTTCTGTTTGGACAATTGTAGACTTCAAATAAAGTTATTTTGTAAATTTCGTATTTTAAGTTTTGATGCAAAGCCAACATAAACGTTTGTTTTAGTTCCTAATTTAATTCATTTTTTTGTTTGGGCCAGAGATGACCGACCTATTAGTCAATCATACACAAATATAGACGCTGAAAATCGATTTCAGGTGGAATCGTGCTACCTGCCTCATGTGGACTTATGACTGCCACTAGACCAAGACCACTTTCCCAATTTAATCAATATGTTTTCATTATCTTAGCTATAAATTCATTGTCACTCTCTCTCTCTCTATATATATATATATATATATCTCTCTATATATATATATAAGTTATAACCAAGATTCTATAACTCGCTAGACGCTACGTGTGCGGGCAACAATGACCTAGCACCTAGCGAAAAAATCTCCGATTAATCGGGGAGTAATTTTTGGATAAATTTATATTTTCATATACTTTTCACTTTATACTGATTTTTTATTATCATTTATATTGTTATTAACCTATAAAACTAATAACTTATCAACAAATTTAAATGTAAGTAATCAAATTAGTCAGAAAATAGTCAAAAATTAACTGGATTATACGAAAATTTTTAAAATTAGACGCCGTTATTCATGTCAATTAAATTTACGCGGCCAAAAACTTAATCGACGCGGATGACCACTGAGTAGCGGAAACGCGAGGGAATAATCGGCACGGCGAACGAGTTTGAGAACAGGGGTTATAACACGATAATCTCATTTCAACTTCGAAAACACAAATGTTTTTTTATCAGAAACAATGTTTACACATTTGATGATGAGAGGTGAGTTTAACACTCATCATATCTTATTTATATTGTTATCTAAAACCAATTAAACTAACTAACTCATTTATCTTTTCTCACTTCACTTTCACATTTTTTTATTCTTTATTCACTTTCACATTTTTGGTTTTCTTTATAAAATATTACACTTGAAAATAAGTGTCATGTATTTTAATCAATCGATCATGATGAGAGTTCTTGATCATCGGTTATATATTTGACTGAAAAAATCTTCTATTTCATCATTTGATTACAACCTACGAAAGACAAAGATTAGTTCAACGCCTTTTACTATAATGACCACATTATTAGACTTTATCTTACCATCTTAGATACTTATAACACTTTAATCTTGGTTTGTTTAAACAAAAATTCCTAATTTACATCTTCAAAATGATATTATTATTTTTTAAAAGTATTTTTTTGTTAGCAAACCAATAAAAAATTACCTAATATATATATATCTAAAATATATATATATATATATATCTTGTAAATTTTGATAAATTGCAGTTTCACCGGGTAAGATTATAATCTTGACAAATTATATCTCCTTTTATTGTTTATTTATTGTACTATACTTGTAATATAGTACTAATCATATTTGAATTTAATGTCTTCAATTTTGTTATCACTTAAAGTTTTCTTATTTTCTCTTCAATTTTACTTCTATTTTGCTTAAGTTTTACCTTATTTTTGCTTAAATTTTACTTAAGTTTTGTTTATGTTGTGCATATGTATTTATATATGTATTGTCAAATCACTTTCTTTTTTATCAAGCATAGTTTGGTTAATTTGTTTTATTTCTTTTTTTAATCTACCACCAAAATGAAAACCGAACCCAAACAAATAGAAAATTTCTCAATTTAATAAGACCCAAAAATATCTAAAACGTGATTTTACATGAAGTATATTAATAAGTTTCTATATTATAGTATTAATATTAACCCATTGTTTTATTTTTGATAAATCATAAAAGATAACTCACACTTGTTGTTTGGAAAATTTAGTATGCAACGGGCACTATGGAAAGTCGACCAAACATATATGGGACACAAGCCACAATGAACGTGTGGCATCCACACATTGAGGTCGACACGGATGAGTTCAACTTAGGCCAAATATGGCTAACATCTGGCTCGTAAAACAACATCAATATTAACAGCATCGAGGCCGGCTGGCAGGTAAAAACTTGATTAAAAAAATGAATTGTTCTGTTAGATAGACTATATTTCTAGACTATTTGTTCGAAATAAATTATCTAATAAAAATACCATATACAAAAATGTTTGATTACTATAACTTTTTGACTATTTTACTATATAGGTTTATCCATATTTGTATCATGACTACGAGCCCAAATTCTTCATATATTGGACGGTATGCATATATTGTTATGTCTATGTTTAGTTTCATCTCTTAAAACTACTATTGAAAATTTGTTTCAAGATTGCTTGGTATTCGTATGTCGTCTGCAGTGTGTGAACTTTTGCGGTTTTAGTTTTAATCCTTTATATTTAATATGATTATATGTTTACAGACATATGCATATAACCATACCGGAGGTTACAACCTCCGGAAGCCCGGTTTTGTACAGACGAGTTCCACTATTGCAATTGAAGGTGTTATCTCACCGACCTCGGCTTTTGGAGGGTCCCAGGCTGATCTGACCATTAGAATCTAGAAGGTAAACAAATTATTTTATTTATCTTTTACAACGTACTAAATAATTTATATTAATAAAAAAACAAACTAAAATATAGGAAAACAAGTCAGATAGTTGGTGGTTAGGTGTTGTTCTATACAACGACATCCTCGAGCCGGTCGGGTATTGGGATGCCTTCCTTTTCACTATCCAAGTTGATCACGCGACGACTGTACAATGGGGAGGCGAGATAGTTAACCTGGAGACGTTCGGCCGACACACCGCTACGCAGATGGGTTCAGGCTGTTTTCCCGACAGCGGTTCGAGAAAAGTCGCCTACATGCGCAACATGAAAATCGCCCTCGCCGAAAACGACTTCCATCCTCTTCAAGACCTCATAGTCGGAGCCACCCATCCGACATATTATCGGGCGAATAAGTTAAACAGTACAGAGTTTTACTACGGGGGACCACAACAGATTATGTCATCACAAGCCGTATATGTCTTATTGGACGTTATGACTATATATTTTGTTTTGGGGTTTCTGTTGTTATTTTAGATGTGTTTTTGTATTATTTCTCTTATATTAAATAATGATCTTTTAATTTGAATGCTTTTCCAAAAATCGAACTATTTCGATCATATGCAAATATAACTTAGATTGTATTCTACTAAAATAGATAGTAGGTCAATTTTGCAATAGTATTTAATTTTAATGCAAGTCGTTGTAGCTTCCTTCCATTAAACGAAAAGGACATATATATATTTTATAATTTTAATATGAAGCATAAAGAGAAATATGACACACTAGTGAAAGCTAAATATCAAGTTTGATAAAAAACAGAGAAGATAACACAAAAGAATGGGCCCAAGAAATTTTACTATAAGTCGAATATTTTAGCTTTAACCTCCAAAGTGTGTTTGGCCATTTCTTATTCATGACTCCATCTTAAAGTAAAAACGGTACATAATAAGAGTAAAGCTTAATTCAACTAGTTAACAAAAAACTCAACTTTATAGTAAAGATATAGTTATAAATATATTGGAGATGGTCTTTGATTTACATGTAAAAATTTTGAGTGATTTTCCAAGGTGATCTTTAAAACATCTTGTAATGTTTTTGCACCCGATCACTTAGAAGTTTTCTTATTTTCTCTTAAATTTTACTTCAATTTTGCTTCAATTTTACTTTTATTTTGCTTAACTTTTAGCTTATTTTTGCTTAAATTTTACTTAAATTTTGTTTATGTTGTGCATATGTATTTATATATGTATTGTCAAATCACTTTCTCTTTTATTAAGCATAGTTTGGTTTCAAAATGAAACATATGTGTAAATGAATCTTCACAATCATCCCAAAATGGTTATGCATAATTTTTTGTTATTTTATCAATGTTTTTTTCATAATTACAAACAATGTAAAACATTTTGATAGTTATACAAATGTTAAAGTTCAAAATTCATTGAAATATTTTCCTCACCTTAAAGGGTTAATTATCTCAAGTTAATGTTTTGCTGTCATATGTGCCTAATTCACTGTTGGGAGATTGTCGAACTATGTTTGATTTTTTTTTTTTTGTCATCTATTGTATTCATCTTTGGTGAAAAGACCAATAAGCCAAAAAGGCTCACACATAGTTAAAATACAAAAGAGGCCTTTTAAAGAACTAAAGCCCAAACTAACAAACCAAACTCAAATCCATTAAGAGTCAAACCCTAAAAAATTATGAGATTGATGATGCTTGTGCAGTCGCCGTGTTAGTGCTCGCCTTGTGCGTGACACTTACTTCGCCGGAAGAAACGGTTGATGTCGGACTCTCCTTTTGCCGATTTGATGACAACCCGAGGTAAGACTTCTCTCACCAGAACCACCGTGTTGATAAACACTTCACCACGGAATTTCATGCTCCGATGCACTTTTTCAACGCCCTTTGATTACCTCATCTCCTTCATAACTGCAAATCTCTGTCTTCTCTAGGTTCTATGGACTAATGGATTTGGGATTCACCAAAATCTGAAAAACAAAGAGGATAAATGGCTTACCGCCGATAAAGAACCAACACCATCACTATAAAAGCTCATTGGTGTCGGATTCGAGCAGCCCGACCGTAGCTTCATGTAGAAAACACATACGCCGGGAAGAAAGCCAGCGCGACAGATCTAAAAAAGCACCCATCACCCGGAGACCGAGCATTTTATGAAAATTAACCCAAAAAAATAGAAAATAAGCCTTTTTGGAAATAATATTTGGTAATTCTATTTGATAATTTTGTCATAATTTAACAAACTATAACCTCTTGTTGTGTTGATGTTTTGTATACTTGCTTTCTTCTTCTAACTTGGACTTACAACTCCAAAACTTGTCTTAGCCATCTCTTCTTAGCCATCTCTTTTTCAAGAACCATAAAATTCACGTTATAGTTTGTTAAATTATCTATATTAGTATTTTTGAAGTACTAAATTGAAAATCTCCAAAAAATCACACTTATTTACAATCTATGCCATTGCTTTACCATATGTTTAAAATTTTAATAAAGGGCAAAACAATAACTTACACAATACAACCAAAACTAACAAATGATATATATATCCTTACCTTGGATAACAATAACACTAAACCTACAACCAAACAATTTTGTTTTCGTTTTTCTTTTATAATTTTAAATTTTTTATTTTTTTTTATTATTAAAAATACAATATACCATGTTATTAAAAATTCTAAAAATTCTTATAACAATAAAAAATCCAAATAATATTTTATTACGAATTTAAATATTCTTATAACTTTTAAATATTATTTCAAACATAAAATATTCTTATATTCTTCAACTTATATTATTTGGATTTTACAATGTACATAAAAAATCCAAATAATATTTTATTACGAATTTAAATATTCTTATAACTTTTAAATTTCTATAATAAACATAATTAAGTATACTAACTTTCATTTAAATTTAGACAAGATAATATTTTGTTAAAAATACCATATACCATGTTAAATAATATTTTATTACATTTGGAATATTTTTTAAAAATGTATTTCAAATAATATTTTATTACATTTGTATTATGATACCATATATTAAAAAAAACTATGATATGTATTTTCTAAAATAAACATGGATATTGGGCCCAATATAAAAAAATGACTAGAAATGTAACATGATTCTCAATTTCCAATTTTGAATTTAAAATTAGATTTGTATTATGCTAAACTTACCTTATTAGTACCATTAATAATCATGGCGTGTTACCATAAACATAAGACAAATAATACCATATATTCAAAATATGATATTGATTTAGATTAAAATACAAAAAAGGCCAGTAATTAAATGCTAATTTTAAAAATCTAACGTATTACCAATATTATGTAAAGACTTGATGCCAAAGTTTGTAAATCTTTTTAAGAAAATGCAACAAAGCATGAAGTTCCAAGAATACAAACAAAACTATCCAAGTATAGTCTTATTCTTACCTTGGATAACAATCACAAAAAAAAAAAATTCTAAACTTACATCCAAACATAATTAATTTTCGTTTTTCTTAAATCATTACACATACTAGGAGAAAACCCACGCGATGCGCGGGTGCGAATATCATATGATTTTATCTATAATTCGGTTTTGTTATGTTCTCTGCATCCGGGTTACGTTAGTATACAATATTGTCAAATTAATAACACACTATAAAAGACGCTGTTAAATAGTAAAATTTAAGGTATTTTTAGAAATAGTAAGTAAATAAAGTTGATGCAATCTTTAAACAAATTCAAATCGTAGCCCCCCCGGTTGTCGCACAGTTGTTACGCGTCATGTGTGATTATACGCGTCACCGCTATAGTCTGACATGTCGCGTGAAGTGTATATGGAATGACTCTGATTTGGAAAGTGTATTCGTCCACGATGACCGCGAGCAAAGACTCTGGGATGTAATTGTGTTGCGCGGGATATCCGTCAATATTTTGTAGTAATTTCCAAAAAGATTTATATGTTGTTTATGACTGTTTGAGGTTGATTTTGTAAAACATTTATTATTGTAATAAGTATTTGGTTTGACATTAAATATAAACAACCCATTTTATTTTACCAAATTAGTGGAAATAATATAGTTCATGTGTAACTTTAAATGAATATTTTAGTTTATTATAAAACTATAATGAAATCAATATGTGATGAATTCTAATTTTACAAATTTTATAATTACACCCATTTAAAATTTGAAAATGTTGATTTACCCTTTGAAACTTCACCAAAATTAAAATTTTTCATTTGGGTTTGGTAATTAGTGTTTAGGGTATAGTGATTAAGGGGTGTGGATGTATGGGTAGGCTTAATTTGAATTTAATTTTTGGTGTTTAGGTGTAGTTTTGTGAAGAAATTTTTAAAATGTGTAGTTCTGTGAAGCGTAATTCAAAAGGTGTAGTTTTGTAATTCTCCTTTTTTTAATCTAAAGAGAAGTAAAGATTGTTGTGTATTCTTTTAAGTTTAATTACTATTAGGGAGAATTACAAAACTACACCTTTTATATTACGTTTAACAAAACTACATCATTTAAAAATATCTTCACAAATGTATAACTAAACACTAAAAATTAAATTCAAATTAAGTCTACCCACACAATCTTACCTCCTTAATCACTATACCCTAAACACTAATTAGTGAATCCAAATGAAAATTTTTAGTTTTTTTGAAGTTTTAAAGGATAAATCAATCTTTTAAAGGATAAATCAATCTTTTAAAATTTTGAAATCGTGTAATTATGAGAAATAATTGAATTAGGTAGAATTATGTACAAGAAGGGATGAAAGGAGGTAGTTTTGTGAATTCCTCTTACTATTAATAATTTATTTTTGTCCACAATACCTTTATTTTTGTTTTACGTAGAGATTTTAATATGTTTTTTAAATTACATCATAGTTTTTTATTTTATTTAATGTTATTAGAACCTTCATATGTTTTTTTGTTTATTTTATATGACCGGTTTTTTCGGTGAATATTTTTAGTGATTATTAACATTTGGTTTAAAAAGATTTTTGAGAACAATTTATGTATTATTTATATGTGTAGTCATGGAATATTTGATTCTTAAATTTATAATGTTTAAACTTTATTTATCTATATATGTTTATTTTTGAATTTTTTATATATTTGTTATTGTATATAATGTCATATTTTATTTTATTATTAAATGAATTTTATCAAATTTTTAATTTTATTTATATATTTAATATTTTTGATGATGATGTGTCACTCCATGGAGAGAAGTCCTACTTTATTTTACCAAACTAATGAAAATAAAATTGTTCATGCTTAACGTTTAAATGAATATTTAGTTTATTATAAAATTATTAAGATATCAATACATGATGAAAACTATTTTTACAAAAAAAATTAATTGAAAGAGTAGTAAAGATTGTTGTGTATTCTTTTTAATTTCTTTACTATTAATCATTTAGTTTTGTCCACAATACTTTTATTTTTGTTGTACGTGGAGATTTTAACTCGTTTTTTTTTTTTTTTTTTTTTTTAACGAGTTGCTTCCTTTCTACCCTATTACAAATACGTTGTGCGTATCAGAAATCCAAGTAGGAAGAGAAGAACTAATATACTGGAAGTCCATATTCCTGCCACGTGCACGTCGTGCTAGAAGATCCGCTTTTTTGTTTCTTGCCCTCGCTACAAACCGGAGTGAGAAGTCCGGGTAAGAAATTTGCAGATAACGTAGCAAATTTATTTCCGCCGAAAAAGCGGGCCACAATTGTGGATTTGACGCCATACTGACTAAGTCCTGGCTATCCGTATAAAAGTTATTACACTGGTGCCTCAGGTCTTTAAGACTTTCCATGGCAAAAATAAGCCCATGTACTTCAGAATGAAGTGGCGAGATACTCCGTCTGTACCCACTCGACCCCACCATCTCTGTGTCTCCTCGGTGACCCTGTAAATTACATCATAGTTTTTTTTCTTTATTGTTATTAGAACCTTTATCTGTTTTTTCTGTTTTTTTTATGTGACGGTTTTGTTTTCGGTTGATATTTTTAGTGATTATTAACTTTTGGTTTAAGAATATTATTTAGAACAATTTATGTATTATTTATAAGTGTAGTCATAAAATATTTGAATCTTAAATTTATAATGGTTAACCTTTATTTATCTATATATATTTATATTTGATTTTTTGTAATGTTTTATTTTTATTATTAAATGCCTTTATGTTTTAATGATTTCTTATTTGATTTTTTATTAATAGTAAATGAATTTTATCAAATTTTTAGTTTATTTATGTATTTAATATTTTTGAATTTATTTTCTTTTATTTAATTACATTGGAAACAATACAAAAAATGTAATTAAATGTTATTGCCACATGTCATAAGGAGGAGAGAAACTCTTTAACTTTTATAGTATAGATAAAGTACAAAAAGTGATATGAAGCAAATACTAAAAACCAATGAACTATTTTTCAAAAAATACATATTAAAAAAAAGAATTTTAAAATACCATATATCACAAACATAAAGGTTATTTTCTAAATCAAAAGCTAAATTTTAAAACAATTATAACATGTATTTTCTAAAATAAACATAAACAAGTATAATTTGGACCAAAAAAAAAACATAAAAAAGTATAGTAATTTTTAAAAAAATTTAGGACAAATAATTATCAGAATTTTCGTAGTAAAATTTTGAAATATTTAAATGTTATTTGATAATAAGAAAATAATATTTTTAAATATAGTATTATGCATGTACGAAATAAAAAAAAGGCTAAACGTATCTTAATAGTATCACCATTAATCATTGTCTATTACCATAATCCTTGATAATCAATGTCATATATTCAAATAAGGTATTTATTTAGTACGAAAATCAAAAAAGGAAAACATGTAAATGCTAATTTTCATCAAGTAATTTTTAAAATCATTTGGGTTACCAAAAGTATGTAAAAAATTAATTACAAATTTTTTAATCTTTTAACTTTTGGCCACAAAATATTTCGAAAATCAAAAAATGAAAATATATAATTCATAATATTAATAAAACCCGTTTCCAAACTTGAAAAAAACTTGGTCACCAAGTTTTGTTAGACTCTGACTTTAGCTAAAAAATATCACCCCTATATATATATATTATCCTACCAACTCACAAATGACAAAATATTTATTATGTACTACACAATACTCCATTTTCAACAACTTTTAATATTAAAATTGTTATTATGTTAAATAATTATTGTGTAATTCGGTTCGATTCTAGAAAATTTGTTTCAATTCTGATTCAGTTCTAGGTTTTCGGTTAGTAAATTTCTCTACCCGTTCGAGGTATTTATCCTATTTGTTTGTATACATAATAATAATTAACTTTTAAATATTTCTATTTATTCCATAAAACAAAACAAAAATATCACAAACTTCTTAAATTAAATATATAGATATATAAAATTATTTGATATTTAAAACTATTTTAGTCAAAAAGATGTATCACAAATTATATTGTCAAAAAGATGTATCACAAATTTATAAATTAAACTTATAGACATCGAAAACTATTTACAAAAAAATCATAGACCCGTGGTGTACCACGGGTTAAATCCTAGTGATACCATTATTGTTCTAAGAAAAACTTTTTAATTATATATTGAGAATTGTCCGAATAAATAATAAAATATGTATATATGAATATAGTTTTCAAATTTATTTTAAATAAATTTACATGCCGGAAATTAAAATTATTTCTGTATTTTTATATAATATGTATATACTTATAAATTAAAACTTCGCGTTTGGCGCGGATCAACAAACATGAAGTTGAGTTAATGAATCAAACCGGCTTACCTGAATACATTATCAGAAGTCCATAAAGAAAATTTCAAAATGAGACTTATTAGGGGGGTGTATTCAAACAAGATTTTGGAGTGATTTAAAATTTGATGAGTTTTAATAAGATTTTGAATGATTTTAAAAAATTATGGAATTTGTTATGATTTGTTTTAAAACACATTGAAATCCCACCTAAAACCATGTGATTTGAGTCTTTATATTTTTAACTAAGAAAATTCATTAAAACACATTGAAATCACTTAAAATCACTTAAAATTCATCACTTGATTTTTTCCAATAACAGTGGATTTCAAGGTACTTTTCAAACCATTGTTCCAATAACACTGAATTTTATAAGACTTTTTAAAATACTTGTTTGAATAACACATGATTTAAGATTTTAAGTCAAATCATTCAAAATCATTAATTCAATACACCCCCTAAGAATCGTGATGAGACACAAAGCTCTCTAAACTAAATTAGTTGGTTTAATTATTTTCTTAATCTACCACCAAAACGAAAACGGAAAGCAGATAGATAGAAAACACAAAATACATTTTTATTAGGAGTCTATTTTCTAAAAGTAAGAAGACTCAAAACTTAAAACCTTTATTCACCCATATCGAAAAAATAGAATGAATGAAAGTATATATATATAAATATTTTTCTTACATATTTTCCATATTTCAATAAACGATATAATTAGTCTAGTTGTTTATTAATTCCCTTTACTTTTTTTTTTTGGAATTCCCTTTACTTGTTTATGCAAATCTATAAACATTTTATCAAATAGTTTCATGTTCTTTTTTCAATTGGTAAGAGATAAGATCATTGATATAATATGTTTCCTCATTGCATATATTCATGAACACTTGTTATTTGGATTTCTTTTGTTGTTGTTGTTAGGGCTTTGTGTAATACAAGGAATTTTAAATTTGTAGAGAGAGGTTTTTTTTCCGATGAATTTTATTATCTAAAAAGGTTTTAAAAAATTGTAATAGAAAGAGAAAAATAACACATGAAATCCTTCTCTATGAATCTTCGAGTGTGACCAGTCCGGCCTTCCCAAAGATAAGTATGAGACTTGGAGAGTTATAGACATATCTAGCTTCTTAATTTTTTTGACTAATTAATTTCATATATTTATTTGAATTAAATTTGTTTTTTTTATTTTCATAATTATTTTTTTGAATCAATATATTATATTTATTTCCTAAAAAAAATTATAAATATATTTACCAATTATATGGGAGGCTACTAAGAATCAAAATTAAGAACAAGAAAAAAAAACAAGAAATTATCTAACAATAATAACAAGAGAATGTGCATATAAATTCGCATTATCACAAATCAAAAATTCAAAAAAAAAATAGCTTAAAACAAACCCTTTCCTTACGTTTAACATAAGCAAACCTAATCAGATTTAATCAAAGGAGAGAGAGCTATACAAAGTTGCCCTAATGGTCCACATCTAAAAGACCAAATGTTAGTAACATCACCAACATTAAAACTATTTTTTGTAACAACATTGTACCATCCATTACACAACACATACTTTAAAACACCATTCATGCTTCTCTTCCTTAACTCAACATCATGCTTGTTACACAAAGGATCAATCAAAACAACACTTACACCACATTCGCTACGTTTCAATTGTTTGTCTATCGCCGCGACCTCTTCTTGTGTTAAAAAATCGTGATTCGCTATTTGGTTGAATGGTATCGAGAGAGATGCTTGGACTTTGTCGAGATCGGATTTGTAGAAATTTCTCTTTATGATTAGTTTTGGATTGTAACCATTCTCTTTTGTCATTACACTCACGAGCCATTCTGGTGTTGGATCGGTGTCTTCGAAGACGATTTTTGATGCTTCGGCTAACATCTCTAGTTTCCAAGTTTTCGACATTAGGACTAGAAGAAGAAGAACAAAACTACAAGAGAGATATTTGGTTTTTAGGTTTTCCGTAAGCTAAAGAAGTACTAACTTCTTGTCTTTTTATAACATTAGCTTTTAGTTATGTTCCTTATCCTAACAGAAATAGAATTTGATTTATTTATTAATTTTATTTGATTAGATAAACCTCAATAATCAATAAGAATATTTTTAAGAGTTATTTAGTAAACTAGGTACTTTTTACTTCTTAATTTGTCAATAGAGTGATTTTTTTTGTATTTGCATTTAGGTGATTTTTCATGTTGAAAAGTCAAAAATAACCCTGAACTTTCTTGTCAGGTCGTGTGAACATTCATGTATATGCGTGAACATTCATGTATTCGTATGAACATTCATGTTCTTCCTTCTAAAATAATCGTGACATTGTGTGAATATTCATGAATATGTGTGAATATTCATGAACATGTGTGAATATTCATGAACATGTGTGAATATTCATGAAAATATGTGAATATTCATGAATATGTGTGAATATTCATGATAACATGTGAACATTCATAGTTTGATTAAATAATTCATGAAAAAATCTGAAACAAAAAACTTGTGAACATTCATGAACCTGTGTGAATGCGCGGAGGGGTATATCAGTCATAAAAAAATAGAAGAAAGGAAAATCGCCTAATTACCAATTTTGAAACACAAATCACCTTATTGCAAATTAAGATCCAAAAATGTACCCGATTTCCTAATTTTTTCTATTTTTAATTAGTAAATATCGATTTAATTCTCATGTTTTTCTGTTTTATTTAGATTAATAGCAAACAAATTTTATTAGAATACATGGCCAAGCTTAACAATGAGTTCCTAGTTCCTACCAAAAAAGTTTAACAATGAGTTTAAAAGACGTTAAAGTTGTTTTGTGTGTATTGAATATTTTTTTACCACAAAATTTAAACTTAAGAGATATCCAAGAACAATAACAAATTTGGTGTTAAAATTATACCAAAACTAGGAAGGAACCCGCGATACTCGCGGGCTTTTTATATTATTTGTTTTTATTTTTTTTATGATTTAAATAATTTTTATTTTCACAATTTATATTCTTAACTACCTATATAATGTTACATTCGTTTTTATTTTCTGAATTCTATGTTTTTGATATATTTTCACTAATCTTAAGTAGTTTGTATATTCTTTAGTTTTTGTATTTTTTGTTAGTTTTTTATCACATGTTTTTTTCTTGTGTATTATGATACTATTTACTCATATTGATGTATTTTTCATATATTTGCTTATATGAGTGTCCTAATATATGTTTTATATTATTTGTTTATTTAGTGTCTTAAATTGTGTATTTTTTAATTTTTTTTTTATTTTGCTTTCATGTTTTCTAACTAATTTTATAAATTTTGTATATTTCTATTTTTTATGTTACTTATGTGATGTTGTTTTAGATATAGAGGTTTCAAATAATTTTATTTATTCAAAGCCCTATATATTTTTTTTAAACATACATTTAAAAACTTTTATGTACTAATAATTTTTTATGCATTTGATATTGTAATATAATAATATTTTAAAATATTAAATTGAAATTTAATATGTTTTATGAATTAGTAATTAAATTGTGACATAAATTTTTTAAAATTAATGAATTTAATAAATAAATTAGTAATAAATTTGAAATGATGATGTGTCAATGCGTAGTAACTCCCCTCATCTTTTATATATATGATGATTGGTGTCAAAAATACACCAAATTTAATGTTTTTGTGTTAAAAACTTATGTTACCTCCAACAATAGGAACAAATTATACACAAAAACAATATTCTTCTGTTATTTTATTATTAAAATTAAATTTGTTTTGTTTATTTTTAATTTCAATAAATAATACTTATTTTGCTTTTACAACAAACTAGATACGGACCCGGTTTAATTTTTTTGTAATTTTTAAATAATAAGATATATTTGCAAATTTATATATTTAAAATTATTTGGTAAATAATGTATTAAAAATGTCGATTTTTAAAATTATTTGGTAAATAATATATTAAAAATGACGATTTTAATTATATGTTTGTGGTATTTTGTGTCATAAAATAAATGAATATATTGTAAATTTTATTGTTTTCCTATGATGACGACCCAAATTATATGTTTGTGATATCTTGGATTATATAATTATATCTCATAAACTATGTTTTATATTTTCCGATCCGTCACAAAAACTACACGCTTATATATATGGGAGAATCACAAAACTACACCATTTGAATTACATTTCACAAAACTACACCATTTCCAAAATATTTCACAAAACTACACCTAAATACTAAAAATTAAATTCAAATAAACTCTACCCACACAATCCTACGCCTTAATACTATACCCTAAACACTAATTTGCGAACCCAAATAAAAATATTTTAATTTTGGTAATTTTTTAAAGGGTAAATCAAACTTTTAAAATTTTGAAAGGGTGTAAATATGTGAAAATATTGAATTAGGTGTAGTTTTGTGAAGGGAGGGTTGAAATAGTGTAGTTTTGTGAATTCCTTTATATATATTATAAATAAACTAAAATTGATTTTAGTCTCATAACAATTATTATTCGTGATTTCAAAAATTTAAAATCTACCTTTATACCTAAATTCAATTCTGAAATTAATCCGTAAAAAAATATCTTACTTTATTAATAAATAAATTATTCTGTAATTGTTTTTTTTATATTATTATTCGATTTATTATTTTTAATTTTTTAAAATTGAAAATGTATATTTTTTTGATATTAATAATATTTTCCTTACTAACATTACAACTTACAAGTTACAACAACTCTCCAATCACTAATCTATAAATTCATAAACCTTCCGCAAATAAATCCTTCCCATGAGTTTATAAACGAAATTAACTTTATTTTACTTAATAAACCATACTAATAATAATCATAATACATCATCATCATTATAATCATAATCCTAATCAAGATGGATGAACCTTGTTTCCAGAGGCAGTCTTCCAAGCAGATCTCATCGACGCCGCAGCAGATCCCATCGCGGCGGCGATATGCCTTTTCGCGGCGATGGTGGCGGCTTTCTCCAATAAATTGCCGGTTCTACGAGCAATCTCCGCCTTGTCTTGGAGCTCTTTAAGCTCCGCCGCCTCCATCCTCTCCATCTCCTCCAAAGTTTTCCTATACTCTTCCATTCCCCACTCCATATCCCTTAAAACACATAACAAACAAGAGAAATTTCTTAAAATACCATCAAAAATGTTTTTTATTTCAAAAATAACATTTCAAAGTTTTTTATACCATTAAAAAGTTGGTTAACAAACAAAAAATACCATTGTAAAGTTTATTTTTTTGAAAAAGTAATTAATTAAATTGTAAAGTTTATTATAACAAAAATACCACTAAACAGTTTATTTTTTGTCTTTACTAAACTATTTTAATATCCAGAATACCATTAAAAATTTTAAAAATATTGAAAATACCACTAAAATGTTGTTTTACAAAAAAAGTACCTTTAAAAAAGTTGTTTTACAAAATACCACAAAAAATGAAAGATAAATTTTTACATTTTTAATTTCTTATTTTCTATTTGGGTACACTGATTTGGGTTTAGTTTTGAAAAGGATACGGTTTAATTTTGTGGGTTTAAAGTTTAGTTTTGAAAATGATATTGTTTTGGGCTTCAAGTTTAAATTTGCCAGTTTTAAGTTATTTTAAGTTTTGTGGTATTTTTAAAAATAGTTTCTTAAAACGGTAATTATAAAACTTTCAATAGTGGGTGCTATTTTTGTAAAAAACTTGATTAATTACTATAAGAATTGCCCCAAAAAACCAAATATACTCACAAAAAATTCAGATCTGAAAATAAAATTAAAAAAAAAAGCATAAGTGTAACAAAAAGTTTTAAATTTTTGTACCGATCTAATTCAGATTCGGCTTCACGGAGAGATTCTTCAGCAGATTCAAGCTCTCTTTGTTGCTCAGATTCGAGATTTGCCCAAGCTTTGTATGAATCAATCTCAAAGAGACGCATGAGATCTTCTATTGTGGATGGATCGAATGTTTTGTCGACGAGAGATTGGTCGGAGAGGATAGTGAAGTGTTGAATCAGTGCTTCCATGGCTTTTTTTTTCTTGTGAATTGGAGGAAGAAGAAGAGAATCGTATGCTTATTCTAATAATTGAGGATTTTTCTACTAGTGGATTAATTAATAAAATAATAATGAAAGGTGGAGAAAGAGAGAGATAAAGAGAAAAAAAAAGAAGAAAATATCCGTTGGGGAATATTTGACAAATTTGTCAAAAGGTTGATTACTTACTACATTAGAATTTCAATGTTGGTTTGAAAATGGATTAAAAATCAATCAATTTTGATTAAAAAATAATAATTATAATTTTATGTAGAGGAATTCACAAAACTACACTCTTTCAATCCCTCATTCACAAAACTACACTTAATTTAACTTTTTCACATATTTACACCCTTTCTAAATTTTAAAAGTTTGATTTACCTTTTTAAAAATTACCAAAATTAAAAAAATTTCATTTGGATTCGCTAATTAGTGTTTAGGGTATAGTATTAAGGGAGTAGGATTGTGTGGAAAGAATTTATTTGAATTTAATTTTGAGTGTTTAGATGTAGTTTTGTGAAATATTTTTGAAATGGTGTAGTTTTGTGAAATGTAATTCACTATGTATATAATAGGGGTGTGCACGGAGCGGATATCCGGAATTTTGGGTATCCGCAATCCGCTCCGCCCGGATCGACAACCTTACGATACGTATCCGCTCCGTGACTAGGCGGATATCCGGGTGTACGGATATCCGTTAAAATCTGAATATTAGCCGGATATCCGTTCCGCCCCGTAATTTAAAAAAAATTGTAAAAAATTGAAACTTAATCTAAAATATCAATATTTCACAAAATCTTATAAATTATTGTTGAATATAAATAAATAAAATTTATAGGAGATTAACTAAATAAATTATTTAATTGAATTTGAATATAATGCAAAACTATACCTAACTCTTTGGGTTATCCAACCGTTTAGTTCATATTTCTTTTAAATTATTTATTAAATGTTGGTGTTATTCAATTTTATAATATATTCTTTTAATCGTTTTAGTAAAATCATTTAAATAAAAAAGATTATTTCACTTCATAATACTTATATATTGTTTATTTGTTTGTGATTTATGAATTCTTTCTAATTTACTCATTTAATAATTCTTTTCTACAAATAGATATAAGAATTATGAGATTTATATATGTAATTACCAATATAAAATAAACATATTTATATGTAACGGAGCGGAACGGATATCCGTCTATTAGAATTTTAGTATTTGTTATTTGCTCCGCCTTTAACGGAATAATGATTTTTAGCATTTGCTTTGCTTTATAAAATAACGGTTATCCGGATTTTTCGGATCAAATCGAGACGAATCACGAATCCGATCGAATCTATCGGATATTTTACCTAGCATTAGTATATAATATATCTAACAAAGATAATGTAGCAAAATGTTATTTTTTGTTAGGTTCTATGAAAGCTAGATATATAATAAAAAAAATTAAAAAGTTGAAAATCTTAAATAAGAGAACATAAAAAATATATAAAGAATAGTTTTAATAAAAAAGTGGATATTATTTTTTGTAAAACTATTTATTTATATTTTATTAATATTTAACTTTTTATAAAGTAAAAGCCCACAACTAGTATTAAAAGGCCCAATAAATATTCCTATAAACTACAAAGGCCTACGAATAATTTTTTCCTACATAAATAAAATCCATAAAAATATTTATTTAAATAAATCCCCGTAAAACTCCCATGCCCTAAAATCCATAAACCCTACTTGTTAATTATTTGATTTGGAATCAAAACCTTTCGCTGTGCAGAGAAGAAGAATAAGAAGAAGAAGAAGAAGAAGAAGAAGATGGTGACTGTAGAGGAAAAGACATTCGCGAAGAATTTCAACATCGACGAGCTCCCCGACGTGCCTAACAGACTTGCTCGCCGTCATAAACCTCGCGCCGCCGCTAAAAGAGATGCTTCTAATCATGTAATGAAATCTCTTCTTTTCAAAGTTACACAGTGTTTCTTTAGTCTCTGTATTTGTTTCCTTATTGGGTTTTTCTCTATGGTTCTATCTGAGTTTAGATGCATTTCTTCATGGGTTTTATGTAAGATAGCTTTGAATATGTGAGTTTTGGTCTTTAGTTGTTTTTACACTGTGGATATGTTGTTTTCTTCAGGTTACAAATGATTTAGGTGCTTATTGTTTGAAAATTGAAGCTCTTAGTGTTGTTCTGTCCTTGTTTCTATGTGTTATTGAAGCTCTTAATCTTGGTCTTTCCTTTTTTTTGTGTGTGTTCTCTAGTCTCTTAGTCTCTGTATTGTTGCTTATAAAGTTCAGCTTATTTAGGATATTATTCGATTTTCTCAATGATGCTGTTTGGGTTTAGAGTTTTATCGGTGGTGTGTTAATGGGTTTAGTAGTAGCTTTCCCATAGCTGTGAATTTGAGAGATAGGTCTTTAGCTTTTTACAAGATTACACTGTGGCTTTTGTTCTTTTTTTTGTGAGTATTCAAATGATATGTGTGAGATGGTTGTTTGAATTTTGGAAGCTATTAACCTTGTCATGCCCTTGTTTTGACTCAGGGTACCATTTACTCGGGTGACTATGTTTCGGGAGTGGTAGGCATTGCGAAACTAGATAACTTCTATGAGAATTTCAAAGTCGATGTTATTAGTTGCACAGAGACAGATATGGAGTTTGATATGATCGGTATCGATGCTTCATTCGCCAATGCTTTCCGTAGAATACTTATAGCCGAGGTCTGTTTCTTACCCGTCTCACAATCCCTTATTATTAGAATCTTTTTTTATTTTAAAAGTTTTCCTTTTTATCGCAGGTTCCTTCAATGGCTATCGAAAAAGTGCTTATAGCAAACAATACATCGCTTATTATAGACGAAGTCCTTGCTCATAGGATAGGTCTTATCCCGATTGCTGCTGATCCAAGGCTCTTTGAATATTTATCCGGTAAGAGAGTATAATCAATGGCACGTAACCCATATGCGAATATTTTGTTTTGTCGTCAGCTTAGTTCTTTTATCTCTGTGTCATAGAAAACGATCAGCCAAATGAAAAGAACACCATTGTTTTCAAACTCCATGTGAAATGTCCAAAAGGTGCATCACGTCTTCAAGGTAATATATATTCTTTAGTCTTTAGCTATCATCGGTTCTTTCCTTGGTTTTTTCATCAGCTAAATCTCTTATGATATGTGCCGTTATGTAGTTTTAACGAACGAAATGAAATGGTTACCAAACGGGAGCGAGTTTCTCAAAGAATCAGGAGGAGGCTCAACATCAAAGCCGAAGACTTACACTGCATTTAGCTGCAGCCAAGAAGATTTATTCCCCGAGTTTGCTAATAACCCTATAACTCCTAGCCACCTCGATATCTTGATAGCAAAACTCAGCCCTGGTCAGGTACTGTTTCACTTAAGAGGACTTTATCTACTATGAGAGATGAACCAAACACTTGCCTGCCTCTTAGTTTTATCCTCTTCTCTTTTTGTAGGAAATTGAGCTTGAAGCTCATGCTATTAAAGGCATTGGTAAAACACATGCAAAGTGGTCTCCCGTAGGCACGGCTTGGTATCGAATGCTCCCTGAGGTAAGAAGTTTATACCACAATCTACTATGCTTTCCGTCAAAAAGCTCTTCGCGTCATGCTTCTGTTTTATGCTATCTTAGGTGGTTTTATTAGAGGAAGTTGAAGATGAGCTTGCTGAACGGCTCGTAGATATCTGTCCAAAGAATGTTTTCGATATTGAAGACATAGGCAATGGTAAAGTACAACCCCTTTCCCAAAACTTGTCTGCACACAACTTTCTTAAAGTGTCGATCTCTTGCTAACAGGTAAGAAAAGAGCAACTGTAGCGAGGCCTCGTAACTGCACGTTGTGTAAGGAATGCAAAAGAGACAATGATCTTGTACACCGTGTGGATCTTGGCAGTGTCAAGACCCATTTTATATGTAAGAGAAAACCACTTCTTAAGTCTTTGATCCGTATGATTCTTGTCTGAAATAAAACCGTAATTGAGTTTGTTTGGTTTGTGTTTCTCAGTTAAAATCGAGTCCACGGGAACGCTGCCACCAGAGGTTCTCTTCACCGAAGCAGTGAAGGTATTGGAAGATAAGTGCGAACGCGTAATCGCAGAACTCTCTTGAAAAGAGATTTGATTTGGCTTATCTATGTAATGTGGCATATGGTTCTGGTTTATTCCAATTTTGTGTTGTTTGTTAACATTTCTACTTACTATTATTATGATTAATACACAAAGAACATTAAAAATCAGTTTATAGTTTTGGTTTCTTGACACATACATAGACAAAACTCACTCTCTTACCAGAGAAGAATTATTGTGTTATTGTGTTTTGACTCAAAAATGGTTTTTAAGACTCAAATTTGCTGTTAAGCTAAACCAATTTGATCAATTATGTGGCTTATTAGAGTTTAGATGATAAATTCTCTGGTTATAATATATATTATATGGATAAATAATTAAAAGTTATATATTTGTACAAGAAGCACCAGTGGTCTAGTGGTAGAATAGTACCCTGCCACGGTACAGACCCGGGTTCGATTCCCGGCTGGTGCAATCTTAAAGAGCATTGATGAAATTTGGCATTAGCGATGGTTGGGTCCTTCGCAATCTTCTGATTTCTCAGATGTAAACATAGCCACGCCTCTGAGCTCTTTAACTTTTTATGTGAGAGAGAAGCCCCCTTGTTTTTGATTATTTGCGGAATTGCCCCATGTCTTGGATTATTTGCGGAATTGTCCTAATGTCTTTCCATATTTTCAACTTTCCCCACATCTTTGGGATTGTTCGGATTTTCCCCATCTTTTTGATATTTTCGGATTTGCCAAATAAGTAACTCTTCCTGGTCCGTGATTCACTCAAAAAGCCCATGTCTTTGTATTTACAAATATGGAAAAAACTAAAACATTTTATAACTAAAATTAAATTATTTATATATTACTAGAAACTCAAATTTATTTAGATTTTTTACATATAAATCATTTGTGTATTTATAATCATCTATACTATAATAATATTATCTACTATGTCATATTTTGTAATTAATCGGATTTTTTTTCGGTTTTTCGGTTTAATCGGTTTATTATCAAACCATATCCGAGTCCTACGGTTTTTGAAAAATAATATCCATACGGTTTATATGGTGTATCCAAAACTAATTCGGTTCAATTTGTTCGGTCCGGGTTTTGCCACATTGAACACCCCTAGTGTCACCCAACCAAAAGAACCATTTCACGTTTTAATAAATTAGACAATCGTTATAATGGTGCTTTTTTAGACTTTTTCCTTCATTTATTAAAAAATATATATATTTCAATGTTGTTTTATTTCTTCCTTCAAAACAAAAAATTGAATAATAATGTTGCTTCAAAAATGAAACAAAAAATACTATTTTAAGAAATTGCATGCAATGGAATTTGTCTTTCTCGAGTTTACTCCACAAAGCTTGAAAGTTAAATTAGATTATATCATTAAAGAAACACCAAAACATAGTAAGATAAGTAACACATAAATTCAGTTCACGAGGAGTTTGAGTATCCTTTCACCTGAGGAAGTAGTTTTAAAAAATGTTGGGATCTCATAAAATTCAAAGAAATGGGCACTCTCCATAAATGCCACCACAACTTTAGACAAGTCCAAATCTGAAAAAAGAGCAGTCAACTAAATATCATTAAACTATTTCATCTGATCATTTTTTTTATTCCAAAACCATACAATGCACGTGAAAGTTTCCCATACTAGCCGATGATTTTAATGGAAACACCGCAAAAAAAAGTTGGGGAAATATTCAAAATACCAAACTAATTTTAGTTTAGTTATTACAAATGTCTTTTATTTGGTTACATCAGGAGATTCTGAGCCGAATCTTATAATTTTCCTACCTCTGCGACCAACCGTTGATAATATCATTTAATCTTCGTTGGTAGTTATTACAAATGTTACACACTTGCACTCTTCAAAAAGAAAAATTTACCAACGACGGGTTAACTCAGTCGGTTAAAAGCAGTCGTTGGTGATGTTGTACTCTGATCGACGAGATTTTACCCCGTTTAATCGAATGTCTCAATTGTAGTACTTGAGGTCAATCCGAATCAGGAGCAATTAAATTACTAGAGTTTGCAAGGAATCAATCTTAGTCTAAGCGATTTAAAAGATGGTTTGTTTTGAGTTTTGTAACTAAGTAACGAGAAACGAAAACGAAATTAAAGAGTTTTAAAGATTCAAATTAAAAGGCTAAACAACCAGGTCAGGGTACTTTAACGGGTTCATCAACTTTCAGGTTTTTCGATGTCTTTTATAAAAGTACTTTAAGGTTTTGAAAACGATTTTAGATCAATCCACTCTCGTGACAGAGATCCTTTTCCTAAAAAGTAAACTAAAACAATATCTTGGATAGTTTAAATTTTAGAAAACATTAAAGTTCAAATCAATTCAACCACTAAACTTATTAACACAGATCTCTCGGTTAAGCTAGGTTTAGTTCTAGGGTAATTGTTCAGGAATCCTAACGGACCTCTCGGTCGTGAAGTTTCCTGGGTTCTATCAATTGATTGATCGAGTCAATTAAAGCATTAAGATCGTTACTCTAGATTAAAGTTTTATCAGGTTTTAAGTTCTAGACATCGATCAACCCTAGAGTTGATTCACCCTTTTTCCCCCAACCTAATTGTCTATGGGAAACTACTCGCTAAACATAATGAAATTCAAAGGAATTAAATTCAAAGAAAGCAATAACATAAACAAGAGAGTAAAGGGTTAAAGAAAATCTTATTGATGAAGATCACAAAGGAGGCCAAGGCAAAACACCAAGAATCTCCAAGTCCAAAAGCTTAAAAAACAAACGATGAAAAACTAAAACAAAGATGGGAGACTCTCAAAATCAGTCCAACCCTAATATAATATTAAACCAAAATTAAAATAAAGGAAACCAAAATTGGTTTAATTGGTTTTCCTTTTTACACATTAAAAACCGAATTATTTATAAAATTTCGCGACCTGTATCGGTCGATCCGGACCGATACAGGCGAGCCGATATGCGCTTTCGGTAGCCTTCCTTCGGCTCTGTTTTCTTCGTATCGGCCGAGGCTAAGCCGATACAACAAGTCGATACGCGTCCTTCGGGTCTTTTCTCTCGTATCGGCCACTCCAAACCGATATGCTTGGCCGATACAAGCTTCGGCGAACTTTCTGTCTTCTATATCGGCCAACATAAACCGATACAACATGCCGATGCACATGTATCGGTTTCTTTTTGGCTTAAATTCATCACTTTCGCCGTCTTTGTGCTCAAAAACCCGAAATACACGAAACAAACCAACATGCAACCTATATGATACTAAATGCAACCTAAATGAATGAATTCTAATGCATAAACTAAGGTAGAAAGTGTAAAATATGCGAGTTATCAACTCCCCCAAACTTATCCTTTGCTTGTCCTCAAGCAAGAGAACTAACATCAAAGTTCGAGAAAGTGCAGAGGCGGGGACCTCAGAACCAAAAACAACGCGGAAGTATAATGAACGAGTATCCTAAACATAGTACCCTCTCGCAACCGAACTAGTTCTACTTATTTCTATCTACCTTAACTCCATCTAAATCCGCTATTATTACCAAAAGTGTGTGATCCACTTGTCTAGTCTAAGCACCTTTCACATTCAATTAAACACAATCAAGCATGAAACATGATTAAAAATTTCCAAGAGTTTTTCTATTTGTCTAGGTAAGAACGGGATTTCGAATCAAACGAGGAGGCTAACACTCAGGCATGTGGTTAGTTGTAGCGCGGTTTCTCTCGGGGAGTGAAAGGGTTAAACAAAACCAGGAAAGACAAGAAGCAACTGATGCATACAAGTCCGGACATCCATCCCTACTCAAGACTATCCACTAACCCATCGTCTTTCTTTTAAAGATTTAAACGCTTAAACATCGAGTTTCTTTTCTTTTCTTAACTACCTTAGGGGATTTTCTTTTGGCTAAGTTTCTTTTCTTTTCCTTTCTTCTTTTTTTTTTTTTTTTTTTTTCGATTTTTCTCTCCTTTTTTTTTTTTTTTTTTTTTTTTTTTTTTTACTTAGCCATTCTTTTACCCCCTAGGTGTTTTACAATTACTCGTGTTTATTTTCTTATTTTTCAAAACTCAAAGACGTGTCTCACCTAACCATTATTCCCTTCTAAATCACTAGTCCAAGGAAAACTAGCCCAATGGATGTCCTTTCTTGTCGCTCCCTATACTTTCAAGTTTTTGCGAAACCAAACAATCACTAAATGAAAAGAATTCTCACAAGTGTTTGGGTTAAGGTTAAGGGGGTGAGAGGGGAATCATCCTTAGAATGAGAATGACCGGATTGCGCTTTAAGTGTTTCGGTTTAGGAAGCCACAATCCGTAGAAATCACAAAGCCATAGAAATTCTCTTGAAAACTATCAATCATGCTAATTAAAAGTCAAATTTAAGTTCAGATAATTTTTCGAAGGTGACTTAGAACTACCATGCTTCATAACCACACAATTGGCTTTTTAAACATCAATGTCTAGATTTGCGGTTTTAAGATTTTCAGCGAGTTCTAATTCGTTTACGGAAGATACTACACCTAAGATACTGTTCAAAACACAAAGTGCGTCGCTTTACAAGGTTAACGTCATCATAGATCCCCTATGCATATGCTCTAAATGCCATGAACTAATCTTATATGCAGATTTTTTTTGTTTTTTTTTTTTTATGAATGCTAATATGCGAAAACTAATATGACTACTCCCCCAAACTTAAATCACACGGTCTCCGTGTGAAACAAGTATCGAAAGAGGTTCCTAAATGCATGTATGAATGACTCTAATATGAAAAACTAATGCGTATGCATATGGTTCAGGATTTACCTCAGTAGTACTAACGCGTCGAGTCGAAGTCGTCTGTATCGGTCACAGCAAACCGATACTCTTGCCCGATATCGGTCCAGCAACCGATACTCTTGCCCGATATCGGTCCAGCAACCGATATAACGGGCCGATACGCCCTTCATAAATCGTTTTCCTACTTCGATTTCACCTGAAACCATTAAACATGACATAAATTCTAAGTAAACTATCATCTAAATGCAAACTAAAATTTTATATACAAGGATAGACATGGGACTTCCTCCCAAGTGAGCTTGTTTATAGTCTCTTAGCTTGACTTTACCCCCTTCCTTTTAGGCGACATTGGGGTTTGAAAGAGATGTCGAATCTCCTTCGGTGACAACTTTGTGATCCAGAGGCGGCTTGAGTTTTACTCCTTTCACACCAAACTCGCCTCTATCTTTGTGTTTGCCTTTATCCGAGTCGCAGCGAGCACTCCTTGCTTCTTTCTTGAAAGCTTTCTTCAAAGATTTAACCTCGTTGATTAACTTTCTGATGACGCGGTTTTGAGACATGTTCCAATGCACCTTTCCGAACTTCCTAGGAGGGGATTGGTGTTCCACTTTTGGAGCTTTGGGTTTGCTCCTTGCATCATCACTAGACTTACCATTGCTAGCATCTTTTTCCACTCCAATCACCAAAGCTTCACAAGGGACCATCTCCGTAGGCTTCTTGACTACATCGTTGATGTTGTACCGCTGAACAAGGTCCTTCCCAAGGTGCAAATCTATCTTACCAACCTTCACATCTATGACGGCTCCAGCGGTTGCCAAGAAAGGTCTTCCAAAGATGAGTGGATTATTAAGCTCTTTGTCTATCTCCAAGACGACAAAATCTGTTGGAATGAGAACGTCTCCCAACTTTACCGGAATATCTTCTAAGATTCCAACGGGTACCTTCACGGATCTATCGGCCAGCACCAAAGAGATCTTAGTAGGTTGGAAAGAAGAAAAGCCAAGTTGTTTAGCCACAGACGAAGGCATAACGTTGACACTAGCCCCTAAATCGCATAGGCACTTTTCGAAGACCAAAGGACCAAGAGTGCAAGGCAAAGTAAAACTCCCTGGATCACCAAGTTTCTTAGGAGAATGGCTCTTTTGAATGATCACGCTGCACTCTTGTGAAAGATTCACCGTGTCTTCCGAGTTTTTGAACTTGTTTTTGATGGTGTCTTTCAAAGATTTGGTGGAGTGAGGGACTTGCTTGAAAGCGTCAACAAGAGGCATGGGAGTTTGCACCTCGTTTATTTGCTTCTCGAGCTTAGCTTTAAAGTACTCCTTCAAGAGATGCATCTTGGCTCGACCCGGAAAAGGAAGCTTAGGCACGTAAGAAGACGTCACGTAAACGGGCTTCTTCTTTTTCTCGGATTTTTCCTCTGTATCGGCCATGTTTTTGGCCGATGTAGGTGGTCGATATCGGTCAGATGAAACCGATACACCTGGCCGATACGAGTCCCCTGTCTCCTTCTCACTCGTATCGGTCTTGTTTCCAACCGGTATAGGTGGTCGGTATCGGCCAGTTGTGGCCGATACACTTGGCCGATATATGTGTCCTGTATCTTTCTCATTACCGCCTGCGGTATTTTCGTCGGCTAGGACCGTGGTTTCTGTCTCGTGGGTCTGTTCCACCTCCCCGACCTGGTTCGCATTGTCCTCAATGAGATCGCGTGAAAGAATTTGTGTACCACTACGAAGTTCTATTGAGTTGACATACTCTCTAGGATTGGCTTCAGGTTTACCCGGAAGTTGACCCATTGGTCGCTTAGAGGCCGAGGTAATTTGAGCCACTTGATTATCCAAGGCTTTCAAGTGAGTACTCAAGGTTTCAAACTTGGCGTTGAGATCATGGTAAGAGTTGTCAACCTTTGCCTGAATTTCTTTCTTGAACGTGTTGAACTCCATTTGACTTCGGGTTTGGCCGTCTAGAATCTGTTTTAGCATCTGAATGGTTTGATCACCTTGGGGAGCTGGTGATGCAGCCACTCCTTGAGCGACAGGGGGGTTGTTGTAACCTGGAGGACGATTAGGTGGTGGTCTCGGTGTGTATCCGCCTTGGTTGTATTGAGGTTTACCTTGGTAACCTCCTTGTTGCGCATGGGGGTAGACTTGGTCTTGGGGGGTTGGCTACGTTGTTGTTTCGGTAGGAGAGGTTTGGGTGTTGAGAATAGTTGTTGAAACGCCCATCATTCTGATTTCCCATGTAGTTGATCTCCTCCTGATTTCCCTCGGTTGGGGGTAATTGTTCATCTCCGCTTCCAACGTAGTTAATCCCCACTTGGTTGGACATGAGTAGCTTATCCAGCTTCTCATTCACCGCCTTTATCTCTCTCTTAAATTGCTCATCGTTCCCTGAGCTGCTGATGGTGCGATCGTAATCTTCTCCGTAGTTGCTATCGCTTAGGGCGTAGTTCTCCACCAAAAGTTGTCCATCGGCTTCCGTCTTCCCAAGGAAATTTCCTTGGCTAGCTGAATCGAGAAGCATCCTGAACTTTGGTTTTAGGCCGCGATAGAACGTGCTGAGTAGGCTCTCTCCCGTGAAACCGTGGTGCGGACATCTCACCGTGTAGCCCTTGAATCGTTCCCAAGATTCGTTGAACGTTTCTTGGTCTTTTTGTGAGAAAGCTGAGATCTCGTTTCGCAACTTTGATGTCCTCACCACCGAGAAGAACTTTGTGAGAAAGGCCGTCTTACACGCCTCCCAAGTCTGTATGGTGTCTTTCACAAGATTCTTCTGCCATATGTGTGCTTTGTCCCCGAGTGAGAAGGGGAACAAACGCAGCTTAAACATGTCCTCGTTGACACCATTGATCTTCACCGTGTCGCATAGCATGTCAAATTGGTGAAGATGATCAATGGGGTCTTCACTAGGCAGCCCATAGAACTTGTTGCTTGGACACCATATTGATGAGACTAGACTTGATCTCAAAGTTGTTGTTGGCGATGGCTGGTGGTATGATGCCACTACGGTTGGTGATGTTTGATGGCACATCGGCGTCCCCGATCGCGCGTGCGGTGTTGTTTGCCATCTCCGTTTCCGAGTCTGAAGCGTCGAGTGCGGGTGGTTCGGAGTCGGAGTGGTGATCCAGTCTCTTTTCCTTAGAGATGGCTCGTTCGTGTGCTTTGATGTCGGCGTAGAAGAGCAAGCTATCACTTTGTCCGTGACTTCTTCTTTGCATACACCTGAGAGCACGAAAAGTCACAAAAGAAAAGAAAAATTAGTATCCGGTAACTAAAACTTAGTCCCAAGTAATTCCAAAACTCTAATATTTAATCGAGTTCCTGAATCGGCAACGGCGCCAATTTGATCGACGAGATTTTACCCCGTTTAATCGAATGTCTCAATTGTAGTACTTGAGGTCAATCCGAATCAGGAGCAATTAAATTACTAGAGTTTGCAAGGAATCAATCTTAGTCTAAGCGATTTAAAAGATGGTTTGTTTTGAGTTTTGTAACTAAGTAACGAGAAACGAAAACGAAATTAAAGAGTTTTAAAGATTCAAATTAAAAGGCTAAACAACCAGGTCAGGGTACTTTAACGGGTTCATCAACTTTCGGGTTTTTCGATGTCTTTTATAAAAGTACTTTAAGGTTTTGAAAACGATTTTAGATCAATCCACTCTCGTGACAGAGATCCTTTTCCTAAAAAGTAAACTAAAACAATATCTTGGATAGTTTAAATTTTAGAAAACATTAAAGTTCAAATCAATTCAACCACTAAACTTATTAACACGGATCTCTCGGTTAAGCTAGGTTTAGTTCTAGGGTAATTGTTCGGGAATCCTAACGGACCTCTCGATCTGTGAAGTTTCCTGGGTTCTATCAATTGATTGATCAGGTCAATTAAAGCATTAAGATCGTTACTCTAGATTAAAGTTTTATCAGGTTTTAAGTTCTAGACATCGATCAACCCTAGAGTTGATTCACCCTTTTTCCCCCAACCTAATTGTCTATGGGAAACTACTCGCTAAACATAATGAAATTCAAAGGAATTAAATTCAAAGAAAGCAATAACATAAACAAGAGAGTAAAGGGTTAAAGAAAATCTTATTGATGAAGATCACAAAGGAGGCCAAGGCAAAACACCAAGAATCTCCAAGTCCAAAAGCTTAAAAAACAAACGATGAAAAACTAAAACAAAGATGGGAGGCTCTCAAAATCAGTCCAACCCTAATATAATATTAAACCAAAATTAAAATAAAGGAAACCAAAATTGGTTTAATTGGTTTTCCTTTTTACACATTAAAAACCGAATTATTTATAAAATTTCGCGACCTGTATCGGTCAGTCCAGACCGATACAGAGCGGCCGATATGCGCTTTCGGTAGCCTTCCTTCTGCTCTGTTTTCTTCGTATCGGCCGAGGCTAAGCCGATACAACAAGTCGATACGCGTCCTTCGGGTCTTTTCTCTCGTATCGGCCACTCCAAACCGATATGCTTGGCCGATACAAGCTTCGGCGAACTTTCTCGTCTTCTATATCGGCCAACATAAACCGATACAACATGCCGATGCACATGTATCGGTTTCTTTTTGGCTTAAATTCATCACTTTCGCCGTCTTTGTGCTCAAAAACCTGAAATACACGAAACAAACCAACATGCAACCTATATGATACTAAATGCAACCTAAATGAATGAATTCTAATGCATAAACTAAGGTAGAAAGTGTAAAATATGCGAGTTATCATACTCCTGAATTCGAACCGCGTTGGGAGCGATGATTTACACCTTTACATAATATTATCAAAAGTTGGTCGCAAGCTTAGAGGGATTATATTGTTCGGCCCAGAACCTCCTGGTTTAACAACAACAACAAAAAATATAAAAAATCATTATAAATCCTATCGTTATGACTTTCTTAAAACTTTCATGAGAGCGATACTATTTTTTAATAAAAAGAAAAAATTTAGAGTATTCAAATTGTTTTTATTAGATTTGTAAGATTTATTTTATGGGGTCACACATATATCAATATGTGATAGAGTCATTATTTAATAAGTCAAACTTATGTGGTCACTTTTGTAATAAAGTAAAAGACTGGAGGCATAAGTGTTATGGAAAATTAATTGTGGATGCCTTAAGTAATTTATAATTTGATGAAGGGCCGAATTATAAATTAGTACTCTATATAAATAGAGGGTTATGGTCCCCAAAGCAACCCTAACCTGGAAATACGAAATCTCTCTGCATCCCATCACCAGAGACCTAAAGTCAATTCAGGGTATGCTTTGGAAGATCCCTAGCCAACTTCAGATCTCCAACCACAGATTCATCATATCCATCAGGTACGCTTCCGCTTATGTTTGATCATCAGAAACTGATATGGCTTTATAGTTTATTATGATATAAACTTTAGGATTAATATCAAACAATTGGTATCAGAGCCACCATATTCAGTTTCTGTTTGATAATCAGGTTTTATCAAAAGAATTTTCGGAATTTATTATATTTATTTAAAATAAATTCGAATCAGGTTATTTGTGAAAAATTGAGATTTTAAATCTGTTTTTCATCTAAAGAATTCTGGGATTTGTGGTTTTAATATTAGAGTTTTAGATCTAAAAATTGTGCATGTTAAAATCTAGATTCATAGTTTATTCTATTGTAAAACATGAATTAAGATCTAATATAAAGTTTGTAAAAAAATTTGATAATTCAAAATTATATTTTGAAAACTTTTCGGATTTGTGTTATTCTTTGCGGCTGCAAAGAATTTTAGGGTTTCCCTAAAACTAGAAAGAAGAAGAAACACTAAAGTTTTTTTTTAATTAATTTTTTGGATTGGGCTTTTAGGTTTCGGCCCAATAACTTCAGAAATTAAAAAAAAAAAAAAAAAAAATATCGGATTGGGCTTTGGTTTCGGCCCAATCTTTTAATTAATAAAACTTAAATAAAGAGAATGTGGATTCGGATTGGGCTCAGGCCCACTTAAAGAATTGACAGAAAATATTTAATTCTGTTGGAGCTGGGATTCGAACCCATAATGGGTTTAGTGTAGACTCAGCCTCCTCTTTCCTAAACCACTTAGCCACTTAAGATTTTCTGTTATGTAGTTTCACAGACTTATTAATAAATGTCTGAACAGAAATAATAAAACTATTTGTTAAATCAATAACTAAATTAGATTATACTTGTTTAATATTTGAATTGAATTTATTCAAAAATAATATTAGATGTTGTGTGTATGTTTTCATGCGGATATTTAATCGGCCCAAAGGAAGATTAATATTTGGCGGATTTCATACACATCTGTGATGATGAATACGTGACAATTATTTGGATTAAAACATATGAATGATAATTCGGCCCAAAGGAAGATTTATTATTTATTATGGATTATTGTCAGTGTTTGATCGTTGCGGTAATGAGAGATATGTGACAATTATTTGGATTAAAACATGTGAATAATAGATCGGCCCAAAGGAAGACTATTGTTTATCATGAATTATTGTCAGTGTCAATTCATTGCAACAAGAGTACCGCTAGTAGTTAATATTACTGTCCAAAGACTTGATATTAATGTTACATTTGGTATCTTGGGTGGGACGTATAATCATTCATAATTTATTATTGATTTTATTCGGTTAGTGAGCTAATGATTAAGGTTCTCTTTTAAGTAAATATTATTACATTTATAGATAAATTTAGGAAATTCCAACGTTTTCAGTTTTCTACTTTAAATAGTAGAAATAAAGTTAAATTTATTATTGGGTATATATATCTCGACCTTGCATTAAAGTTGAAATAATTTACTTCTCCTTTAAGGATACCGGCGTTGCTGAGTATAATACAGTTTATGAGAAGTGATAAAAGTTTAATTGTATTGGCCCGATTTTAAGCATAAAACACCAATTTGGAAAACTTTTGAGGTGGTGAGGAGATCAAAGATCTCAATCAAGTTCTTTGCTAAGATTGATTTGAGTTTCGTAAGAAGCGACACTTCGGAAATAAGCATGCTTTTGCATCGCTTTAGTTCGATGAGGTTTCATAGCAAAGGAAATTCTAAGAAGTACATATTGAAAATATCTAGTATTGCTTCAATCGAAACAAGAAAAGACTAAAGTACTTATACGGTTGACACCTCTAAGGTTTAAGGTTTAAGAACGAAATTTTGAGGTTTTAAGAATGATGATGCTAAGGGTCCTACACAAAAGAAACAAATTTGAGTTGTCAATACTTGTTTCTTTTGTGATAAAGTTGGACACATTAAGAAGGATTGCCAAAGATATCGCGCTTGGCGTGAAAATAAGGGTTAGTTCCTTGTTGTGGTTTGTTAATAAATTAAGTTTGATGAAGTACCCATAAACACTTAATGGTTAGACTCCGGTACAAATTCTAACATAATTGTTTCAATGTAGGATTGCCTAAGCTATTGAAAACCAACTAATGTTGAAAGATACATTTAATATAGATAACGGTTTTCATATGCATTTGGAGGCAATCATGCACTACAGACTATTGTTTAAATTTGGTCATTTTCTGAATTTGAAAGACAACTTTGGTGGTAACGTCTTTTAGACGTAATTTAGTTTATTTGCTTCTTACTTAGACAAATCTGGTTATTCTTGTCTAACAAAGAACAAAATTGTTATTTTGTCTTTAAATTCAAAATTGTTTGGGACTGAAAAAATGAATTTTGGATAAACATAGTCTTGGTAAATTCGACACTATAACTTATCAGGAATAAAGTTGAAGTGTTGAATTAAGGGGTACTAAACAAAAGTTTGGAAAATGCAAATTCATGAACCTTTTTTTTGCACAAACGCCTAAGTAACATCTCTAGAAATAGAGTTGAGCGTCTCGTGTCTAATGGTATATTGAGTTCGGTTACTTCACAAATTTTGATGTTTGTGTTGATTGCATTATAATGAAACAAACCAAGAATAAGAAATTTGATGCATTAAGAGTTGTGGAAGTCATTGAGTTGATACATACAGACAATTGTGGGTCGTTTTATAATTTATGTTGAAACGGTCAAAAGTACTTTGTATCATTAATTGACTATAATTCTCGATATGCATACTTATTTCTTATTCATGAGAAACTTAAATCTCTAGACGTGTTCATAAAGTTTAAGACTGAGGTTGAAAACCTACTCGACCAAAGAATTAAGGCTATCAAATTACTACGGTCATTATGATAGATTAGGAGAATAACGTATGGGATTATTTGCCCAATATCTAGAGGAATGAGGGATTATACCACATTAAACCATGCATGGGTCTCCTAGCATGAGTGGTATGCCGGAAAGGCGCAATCACATTCTTAAAGGACATGTTAAGAAGTGTGATTATTCATTACACCTTACATGAATCACTCTGGAGAAAGGCACTATAGACTGTATCGTACATTCTTAATAAGATACCATTAAAGCAACTGCGTAAAGCTCTTTATGAGCTTTAGATTGGCTAAAACTCAGTCTAAAGCATTTCACATCCAGGGATGTCCACATAAGGTTAGACTTTATAAGCTATTTGAGATTAATTGGACTCCAAAAGTGTGAGTAGTTACTTTATTGGTTATCCGGAACAATTTCGAACTTTTAATTTCATGATCCCATACTGGAATATTTTGAGACGGAATAATTACGTTCTTTGAGGACATTGAATTTAGTGGGAGAAATAAAGTTAGAGATATCATCTTTGAGGAAGAATCGACTTCGGCCTCTCTATCGATTCATATAGTTGTTTTGAATAAAGCAAATCTTTCTCCTCAAGTTGATAATAAAGATTTTCCTCTAAGTCAAGATGATAATGTTATCTAACACTAAGTTCAAATTCAAGATCCTCAAGAACTAGTGCAACAAGATTAAGTTGTTTTGTGTAGATTCACGAAAATAAGGAGAAATACTAGTTTGGATGATTATATAGTATTTCTGATAGAACATAAAGAAATTAAACTCTACTGGAAGAATGATCCTATCAACTTCCGTAAGGCTATGAGTTGTTCTAATTTAGATAAGTGGACTATAACATCTAAGGAAAAGTATTAGTCAATACTAGACAATAAAGTTTGAGTTCTTATTGAATTACCAGAAGGAAAGAATCATATTGGTTTTAAAACCAAGAAAGATTTGAGTGGTAATGTCTAAGAATTTAAAGTTCGTCTAGTGGCTTAAGGCTATACTTAAATGGAAATGATTGTCTGTTAAGATACATTCTCTTTAGTAATCCTGAAGGAATTTTTGGGATAATCATAACCCATGTTGCACATTATCATTTGGAGTTTCATCATATGGATTTAAATACGGTGTTTCTCAATGGTGACATTGATGAAACTAAAATATATGGAGCAAAATTAAACTTTGTATTGATTCAAAGAAAATTGTTTGCAACTTAAGAAAATCCATCTATGAGCTAAAATAAGTTTTCCGTCATTGGTACCACAAATTTCATGAGGATATCATCTCGTTCAGTTTTTGAGATGAATTTGGTTGAGAATTGTGTGTATCAAAACTTCGATGGGAGTAAGTGTATTTGTCCGATTTTGCATGTGGAGACATACCGCTTGCCATTAACAATATTAACATGCTAGTGAAGCATCTTTTGTATTAGGAATCGAGATTCATCGAGACATGTCTCGAAGAATTCTTTGATAACACAAAGGAGTTATATTGATAAAATACTTAAGTGTTTTGGCATTCAGTTTTGCAAATCAGGTGATAACCCAATTGGTAAAGGAGACAAATTTTGTTTCAATCAGGTATTCTAAAGAAATTTTAGAAATTTAGGAGATGCAAAAGATTCTTTATGCATCGGCATCAGGAATTTTGATGTATCTCAAAATGTACGTATAAGGATATTGCGTACATTGTTGGAGTTTAAAAACATGTTTGGGTAAGCTAAACATGAACTATTGAAAAGCAACCATAAATGTCATAAAGTATTAAGAGAGAATAAATGTTATATGCTCACGAATGAGATATCAGAAAAATTTGGAGATCATTGAGTATTTTGATTCTGATTTTATGTGGATGTCAAGCTAATAGAAAAGTCTACATAAACTTTTGTAGTAATCTATAAGCAGTCCAATAAGGAATTAGCTGAAATATTGTGTCACTTGGTTGTGATTATATATAGAATATAAAGACCAATAAAGTTTTCTTGTGACAATAGATCAGCGTTAGGTACAACATAATTTTGGCAAAGTCTGTTGACGTTAAATACCAAATTATAAAAGAAAAAGGTATGAAGTGAAAAGTTATTTTCATAGAACATTTAGAGACAAACTCCATGATAGCAGATCCTCTTACAAAAGTATACGCTAAAGGTCTATCATGAGCATATTGCTCAAAAGGACATTTCGGTGTTCGAGGATCATTCGGTTTAGTGGGAGTTTGTCATTCGGTTTTAGGTTCTATGTTTTGGTTGTGTTTATACACATTTTCTGATCAGAAATAAAGTTTTAAATAAGGTTTTAAGTTTGCACTTTGTACAATAAAGTTAAGGATCTCACTAAAGTAGGACCAGTTGAAAATTGACATGTATCGATCACTTTTCATGTAATTTTCATGCCACGATTTTCATAAATGATCTATGTCATTTGACTGTATTGATTTTCGTGACCATGGAAGGTTTTGGTTATGATGGTTATGACCAACGCCGCTATGATCCTAAGTTGATATGGTTAATGGACGAGATTGATATGCCTTGAAAGTAATGACATATGGAGCTCACTTAAGTCTATCACTTTTTGGATACATATGTGACCCAGTGGGAGATTGTAAGATTTATTTTATGGGGTCACACATATATCAATATGTGATAGAGTCATTATTTAATAAGTCAAACTTATGTGGTCACTTTTGTAATAAAGTAAAAGACTGGAGGCATAAGTGTTATGGAAAATTAATTGTGGATGCCTTAAGTAATTTATAATTTGATGAAGGGCCGAATTATAAATTAGTACTCTATATAAATAGAGGGTTATGGTCCCCAAAGCAACCCTAACCCGAAATACGAAATCTCTCTGCATCCCATCACCGGAGACCCAAAGTCAATTCGAGGTATGCTTTGGAAGATCCCTAGCCAACTTCGGATCTCCAACCACGGATTCATCATATCCATCAGGTACGCTTCCGCTTATGTTTGATCATCAGAAACTGATATGGCTTTATAGTTTATTATGATATAAACTTTAGGATTAATATCAAACAATTTGCGTAATGGGTGTATTCTCCAATATCCTAGTTTTTGACAAAGTAAATATATATAGAAAACTCAAACTTCTACCAATAATATACATATAGAGAACTCAAATTAAACTTCTCATAAAATTTATCTTTTCTTTTCTGATGGATAGTTTTTGGTATTTTGTTTATTGCCTAAACAGTGCAAAACAAAGTGTTGTACGTTTTGGGTTAAAAGTACATGTTGAGGCAAAAAAGTAATTTAAATGTTAGATGCATCGAATCATTTGTTATGCATGACCATGCAATAATGAGGATTGTACCGATTTGGACTCTACTATAATAAATAGTGGTAACTTTTTGTATTCCACTAATTATACATTTCAATTAATGAATTGTTAAATAGTGTTAATTTGGGAAGTGGCCTTGGTCTAGTGGCAGTCATAATTCCACAGGAGGCAGGTAGCACCACCCCACCCGGGATCGATTCCCCGCGCCTACGATAGTGTAGGTTTGGCTAATGGGCCGGCCATTTGTGGCCCAAATGTTGACAAAAAAAAAAAAATAGTGTTAATTTTATTGTATTTCACCATTAGATTGTATATTAAAATTCATTAGATGATAATTAATAAATGGTTATATAAATCATGTTATTTATAAATTTAATCATGCTCCAATATGTGGTCGACATAAGATTACTAAATTAAGAATCTTACTAGACAAAAAAAATTGCCCTCAAAGCAAATATACTACTTATAATGGAAAATATTTTACTAATCATGGTAAAAGAGAAAGAAAAATAAAAGTAACAGAAAAAGGACATTTTTGCAATTAAAACGTAGAAATAAAAAGGACAATTTTAGCAATTCAACGTAGTAAATTAAAATATTTAATAATCAATTTACTGTAACAAACAACATTAATTAAGTGAACTCAAAATTAGTAATCTTAACTTTTTTTCTTGTGTAAAAACAAAAGAGAGAAGAAAATTAAATTCTTAATTAAGTAATAAACTGTAAAAGTTAAAGAAAAAAAAATAAAACCTAAAAATATAATCATAATTAAGTAGGTTTTCCTCTACGTATAAAAACCGTCTCAAGATCCGGTGGTGTAAAGAATTCTCTAGCACCGTTGTAGCTAAACTTCAACGGCCGTTTTCGTTTCTTAGGCGCCGGAGGACAAGGAAACACCGTCGGTATTCTAACGGAAACCGCCGTTGGAGTCGTCGGATACGAATCTTGATCTTCCGTGTTGGCCACGGAAGAGGAAGAAGAGAGGCTTATAGGCTTCAACATCGGTGGTGCACGTATGGAGATTTGGGATATGACCCATTTCTTGTCATCGGTTGTTTCTTGATGGGTTTTGTCGGAAAATCCCATTAAGTTAGGTTTAGAGAGTTAGAAGAAATATTCGGTTTTTAGGGTTTAGAATAGTTTTGTAACGAGAAAGAGAGAATGTGAAGAGATTAATGTGTGCATGGGATTCAGAGAAATGGGTTTTATAGTCAATAGTCACTTTAAGACAAATAAAGAGATCGGTGGTGTCTATTCAGTTTTTGGTTTTATTTTTGAATTAAAATAATGTTACTATGATAAATGTTTTCTTGAATAATTAGTAGTATTTTGTTACACTTTCGTTTTTTTGGTAAAAACAAGAGCATTGAATGAAGGGATATATGGTGGGATTGAGTGTTACATTTCATTTTCTTATATAAAAACTTTGAATGTTACATTGTATCTTTTATTAAATGTGAGAGTGATGTTTTAAAAGGACGTTTTTTGGTAAAAAAAAGTGAAAGGATACATTTTGTGAATATAAAATTATATAAATTAAACTCCTCAATATAACAAATGCAACATTTTATGTTAATAATTGTTCTTTACGTTAGGTGGATTTTGTCAAGTGCTACACTAATTCAATAAATATATAATTAATTCTAATTTTATTTCATTTTTTTAAAAAAATGCATATAGTATCAAAATTGTCAATCCATTACTTTTTTTTTATTTATTACATCAATCCATTACTTTTCTCATCATTTACAAAATGTCGTGTTATTGAATGCTTTTGTTCTATGAATGCGTTATTTATTAAAACAATCAAATATACTCTATAAATAGGTCCAATCTTCATGCACTTAATTACCATGATAAACTTAAGTTAACTTTAATTGATTAAATTTTTTAACAATAACAAGCCTTTATTCTATTGTATTCCAAATTGAAATGTGGTACGTACAAAAGATAGCCAACTAAACAGTACTCTACTTAATGATTTGATTAAGATACCCTACTAATTATATATATATAAAAAATTGTTTTACAAGTGCCTAGTTTTTGATTAATTTTTTATTTTTTTATTTAACGAAAAAAACGATTTAAAAAATATTTATGTAACGATGGAAGACGTTTAACCACGTAAAAATTACACTAACGAGAAAATGAGTCTATATTTTTTATAAGTTATATTAGAGTAAATCGGCATTACATAGTTTTTATTTGAAATGTGAACGGGATAATTAACTTGAATATGATTTGAACAGTTTTACACCAATTGTAATAAGACTAATAATTAAGTAAGCCAGTGATCTTAGAGATAAAAAATGAAAAAATCTTAGAGAAGTCATAAGTAAATTATTAATGAATGAAACGAATTCAATGTATGTGTGTGTGATCCTTATAAATGAAAGAATATGTGAGTAAGTAAACACATTGAGAATATTGGAAGCAAATATAAGTTTTAAATGATACCACTAAGATTCGCGTGAGTGTAACCCATATAATTTAATTTTACACTAACAAAAAAATATATATATATATATATTTAATTTTACACTTATTACTATATTTATTTAAGCCTTAGAATATATATCAAGTTTCCGTGTCAAGTAATTAATGAAGTTACAAGAAGGCAAGAGTCTCATTTCAAAGTTTTGTGAATCTTCTTGTTCTATTCGTTGACCGGGTCAACCTTTGACCTATTTTTGTTTTCTTGAATCATTTATTACAAAGTCAACCTTATAGTTTCCTTGTTTGGGTGTTAAAAACCACCGTATAGTTATATGATTATGTAACGGAGGCGTATAGTAATTTTATTATTATTTTCAACTAATATTATACACTTTATTATAATGGTGAGAATATTCATCAATAAGCTTTTTAAAATTCAAACCATGGGTGGTGTTTGTATTTATATTCTTTGACTTGTATAATCAATACATAATTTTAAATTAACTAATACAATCAAATTTACAATTTTAAAAACTGCAAACTAACTCAGTTTAATTACCTTAGACTTTGCATATATTTTACTTTTTTTTGTCAAAAAACATGTTCACTGTCAAAAATATTAGTCCACAAATTAATTTGGATAATATAAAACAAAGCATATTCAACAAAAATAGTTTTATAAGAATTAGATAAAAACTCACTAATGAAGATGTTAAAAACTATAATAGTTTTAGATTTCAAAAATATAAAATTGTATGATGTAGTACAAAAAATTTAAGTTTACTTATTTATAAGAATAAATTAATAGTTATCAAACATTCAAAAGAAGTTACATTTATAATATTTGCATAAATATTAGAAAATTGTTGATCAAACTCGAATAATCGTGTATGAAAACAAAATGGATTAGACCATTTATAATAATATTATTATTATTAATAATAGGGAGAATTACAAAACTACACCATTTGAATTACATTTCACAAAACTACACCATTTCCAAAATACTTCACAAAACTACACCTAAACACTCAAAATTAAATCCAAATAAACCGTATACACACAATCCTACCACCTTAATACTATACCCTAAAGGGCCTAAACACTAATTAGCGAAGCCAAATGAAAATATTTTAATTTTGATAATTTTTTAAAGGGTAAATCAAGCTTTTAAAATTTTGAAAGGGTGTAAATATGTGAAAAAATTAAATTAGATGTAGTTTTGTGAATGAGGGGTTGAAAGGGTGTAATTTTGTGAATTCCTCTTAATAATAAGTGTATTTTTATTTTCCGTTTATTTATCTCTTATCTATAATAATACATAAAACTAAATATTTTTTAAAAAATTATTTCCCAAAAATTTTTGTTGTCACGTGAAGACCAATTCTCAGATTTTATAGAAGTTATATATTTGTTGTTATATTTTTATTTATGTGATTGTTATATTTTTTGTTGGTGACAGTTCTTTTTTTGTAGCAACGTTCGTTATATGATTTAATTTCTTAAATGTACGTGTTACTTTCGTATATATTATTATTTTATTTTATATTCTTGGTTATATTTTTGTTATTTTGAGAACTTTAATCTTTTTATAGATTTTGCATAATTTAGATTTAGTTTTCTTTTTAAGATTCTAAGCGTAGTCGCTTATTTATAAGAGTAATTCACAAATCTACACCCTTTCAACCCCTTCTTCACAAAACTACTCCTAATTTAATATTTTCACAAATTTACACCCTTTCAAAATTTTAAAAGCTTGATTTAAGCTTTAAAAAATTATCAAAATTAAATTTTTTTCATTTGGGTTCGCTAATTAGTGTTTAGGGTATAGTATTAAGGGGGTAAGATTGTTTGGGTAAGGTTTATTTGGATTTAATTTTGAGTGTTTATGTGTAGTTTTGTGAAGTATTTTGGAAATGGTGTAGTTTTGTGAAATGTAATTCAAATGGTGTAGTTTTGTGATTCTCCCTATTTATAATTATGCACATTCTTATGTTTGGTTACTCTTTTTGTAATTATGGATACTTAAATTTTATCGATTTTATTTTTGTTTGAAAGTTTTTTCAGTTTGTCTCATTAGTTTTCGAAATCATTTTCTTATTTTTTTAGATTTTTTTACGATGTTTCAATATTTTACGTAGTATGGTTTGGTCACTTTAAAAAAAAATTGGTTTTTCCTTTTAGATTTAGTGTTAGGTGTCTTGTTTTCTTATCTTAAATATTTTTTTATCTTAACTTTCTTTTGGTGTGACACATAAGCCAAATTACTCATATTTGTCATGCATGATTTATAATAATAGTATTAATGATAAGTAAATATATTTAATTATAATATAAATTAAAATCCAAAAACTTGACATCGTAAAATTTGTTAGAAAATATTATTGAAATTTCGAAACTCATATTTGTCATGCATGATTTATAATAATAGTATTAATGATAAATAAATATATTTAATTATAATACAAATTAAAATCCAAAAACTTGACATCGTATAATTTTCTAAAAAATATTATTGAAAATTTTAAAATACTAAATTAGTAAATAGTATATGATAATATTTTTAAAAATATTAATGAAATTTTGAAATAATTAAATTAATAAATAATATACGATAATATAAACCTTTGAGAAATAAAAGGGATAATGATAAATTATGTATGATATATTTTAACCCGTTATAAAATTAAATTATGTATGATATATTTTGACCCGTTATACATGTTGGATGTCTTGCAAAAATATTATCTAATATTTATATATTTCTCAACTAGACGTAAATAATTTGACTTTAAAAACTTTTACAGATAGTACTCAGAGACCCTTTTTCGTTCATCAAGAGGGCTAGTAAACATTTTGGTTGTATTTTTTTTTGACATCTTTAACATTTTGGTTCTATAGACTTTTATTTTTTGAATTTTGGATAGTAAAATTTAAAACTATGAAAAATGAATCTTAAAATAACCGGATAAAAAAATAATAATTAATTGAATAAATATTAATGGCTATCAAGTTGTGTATGTATGTCTCCGTGTCATAGGCTATTCTCTCCCCCACGCCATAGTCCTCATCAATATGATGATGTTGTTTCATACTTTGGCTAGAGATGTCACAAGCTAAGTTTCATACTTTGTTTTCTACTCTCGAGCCAGCGATCACTATAGGCACATGGCTACATATTTGAAGTCAGTTTGGTTCGGACAATCTTATCTATATGTTCAAGAAGTTATATTGACACACTAAAGCCTAAAAAAGAGACAAGAACCCATTCATATAAACACACACACAAAAAAAAGGAAAGGGCTCACGGCTGTGAGTTCTGCCGGGTTCGAACCCCGGCCACTGCGGTATTCACATACGGGCTGCAGCGTCCCTGGAACGATAGTTTGAAGCTGTCCTTGGACCACGTGTCCCCTGTACCGACAGGACGTGTGAACCGTTGCGCGCCTCGGACCCCAACTGACTAGTCTGTACTCACTTCGGTGAGGGTCAGGACACCAGGGTTATCAAAAAAAAAGAAAAGGAAAGCATTGATCCTTTCATTATCTTAGTGTGACCACAACAAAAACCACATTACACATATTTAGCAGAAACACTATCCAAGTTAAACATAAAAATTTGTGGTAATGAACATAAAAACTTGTTGTAAACTTTCACTAAATGTTAATTAAGACTAATTTGTAGTAATGAACATAATTTTTTTTGGTCAAAAGCTGAAATTGTTAAAAAAGATTTTTGGTTGAGAAATTCTTTAAAATTGCACAACATAATTTTTTCATTTGAGTTCACTAATCAGTGTTTATGATATAATTTTGAAGGGTTTAAGTTTATTTTTTTGTGGATTTAGGGTTTTATTTTGAAAATCTAAACTAATTTAAGTTGAGGTATTTTTAAGAATTTTTGTTATAGTGTTAATTTAAAAGTTTATAAGACTTTGAACAATGTGTACTATTTTTTGTTAAATTACCGTTTTTGATTTTTGAACATTTAACTTTAGAATAATTAAATATTTTAGCCTATAGTTACTAAAACACCCTTCAGAAAACAGTTTAATTACAAAAATAACCTATAAGCCCTAAAACCCATCTTCTTCTCTCTTAACAAAATCTCAAAGCGGCTCTCTGCAAAAACCTCACCAATACAAAAGTCTCCTCTTTTGTATCCAAAGTTTGCTCCTTTACGTATTTAAGTTTTCAAAGAGAAGAAGAAGAAGATGATAAAGAGAAGATTCTACAAGCTCGAGCATGGAGACAAAGACAGTGGATCCGATTCCTCTTACTTCTCTTCCGATTCAGATCCCGACACTGCAGAATCTGAACAATCAGAATCCGAAGAAGAAGCCTACGTCGCACAAGCTTCAGACAACGAAGACGATGAATCTCCAGGTTTTGTCTTGTTTAAAAATCGAGTCTTTATGTTGAAAATCGAGTCTTTATGTTGAAAATCGAGTCTTTATGTTAAAAATCGAGTCCTTATGTTAAAAAACGAGCCTTTATGTGTGTTTTTCTCTCACTTTAGTGTATGTAAGTAACAATCATAGCTTTAATTTATGTTATAGATGGTAGCGAAGAAGATGATGGTAACATTGATGATGATGATGATGATGATGGTTATAGAGGGAGATTAGAGGAGACAACCATTGATCGTAATTTTGAATTAGAAGCTCCACCATCTGAAGAAGAAGACGAAGAAGAAGAAGAAGAGAACTATATACTTGGTTGTATGATTCAGCGTAAATCGGTTTATAAATGCAGATACTGTCCTAACACCATTTGTCTTAACGAGAAATCTATGCAAGAACATGTTTCTTCAAAGGTAAAGTAGTATAGTTTTAGCTTTACCATTACAAGTTATTAGATAGTTAGGTTTCCCTTTTTCTCGTTTTCGGTTTTGTAGTTAATCTAGTTCATGTTTCTTCAAAGGTAATATATAGTGACCTTTATGATTCAAAAGCATTTGGATTTAGGATTCAATGAGTAATAAGATAGTAAGCTCGAGTTTGTTTTTGTGTCGGTGTTGTAGTCATTGAGAAGTATGTTTTTGATTTGGCTTGTTTCAGAAGCATCTTCGGTCTGAGAAGTTACATAAAGAAGAGAAGGTTGATACCAATGATGACGACGATGACGATGAAGAAGTTGAAGATGCAGAGAAGCCATCTCAGGTTTTACTTTTTTGACATTCGTGTAAATGCTAACGAGTTCTTATGATGAATCCTGACCAAACTCTCGTGAAAAAAATCGTAAATGTAGAAGAAGCAAAACAATGGAAACAGAACATCGCATAGAAAGGGTAAGAGCTCAAAGAAAGAAGGAAAGCTCATAACCGATGGCGAAGAAATAAATGTTCCAGACACGCCGTCTCAGGTTTTACTTCTTGTCTTTCAAGAAAATGCCTAACAAGTTCTTACGATGAGTCCTGAACAAACTCATGTGAAGCAGGGTAAAGGAAACAGAAGATCGCAAAGAAAAGGTAAGAGTTCGCGGAAAGAAGTAAAGCTCGGAACCAATGATGATCCAAAAACACCATCTCAGGTTTTACTTTTTTTTGCGACATTTGAAAAAAGGCCAACAAGTGCTTGGACTTGTTATGATGTAAGTTCTAACCAAACTGTTGTCTTAAATGTAGGAAAATCAAGTAAAAGGAAACAGAAGATTACGAAGACAAGCCTTGAGATTACAGAAACAAGATAAGGTAATTACTGTTAAACCTTGTGACCACATGCTTGTTCTGTCCAAAACCTTACCAGTTCAGTTTTTTTGTGTTCAGGTTTCATCGACGACAGACGGTGAAAAGGTAGATTCGACGATAAAGTCTAGAAAGAAAAGGCGTCAAACTAAGGATTGAAACCGCATTGCATCTCCAAGCAATGCAATGGAGAGATGAAGAAGACATAGGAGGAGAATGGAGTTTGTTTTGAGTTAAGTTAAGATTGTTTGCTTTTTAAAACTTCAAGTTTTGTCTTTATGAAGCTCTTTCTTTTACAACAACTCTTGTTATCTTTGTCTTTTTTGAAGCTCTTTCTTTTACATGAATTTGAGATTTTAAGCTATGTTTACTTATTAACAAAAAAAAGCTATGTTTACTTTGATAAATTGTGTGACTTTAACTTGAAATGTGAAAGTCTTCTATAGTCTTTATATTGAATGATAAAGGCCCATTTCTTTGTCTGGCTTATATTTTGTAAGAGAACAAGGACACGTGAGCCTCACGTGATTTTATCTTCTTAGAACAAACAAGCTTTGTATTATGAACCACTTGATAATTCACATTTCACACTTCTCTTTCTCAAAATTCAGACATTTCAAATTCTTTGTGAAATTTTATTACAGTGAACAAATATAAACACTGTTCTTTAGATTCTTTGTTTCTTGAGTCCTTGGAGCTCTGAAGAACACTTACAACATTGACGAACACCAAAATTTCAGACAGAGAATTGATTATGACACAACATATTAATGGTAAAGTTTCAAACTTTATAGTTTCTGTTGTCTGAACAAATAGTTTAAGTTAAATGGGTTTCAAGAATCTTTGACTTTTAACTCTGTTTTTTAGCACTTTCTTGCTCTGTTACTGTTTAAACTTTACAAAAAAAACTTACTTTCTTGATTCACAGAGAACTAAAACGATGAGTTTGGTTTCTCTATGTGATATAAGTAATGGGGTTGACTTCAAAAAGTCAACTAATTTGTTAATGAAACCAAAGATCATAAGGTAAGCTTAAAGCTTTGTTCTTTTTGACAATAATAATGATTCATATAATTGTCACTAAAGCTACTTAGCTTAGCTTCACAGAGGAGATATAATCACAAGGTTACCGGTTTTCGATTCGAATGCCAAGGAGAATCTTAATGCTAAAAGAAGTATAAACCTTAAGGTACTTAGGCCAATATGTTGTAATAAGAGTTATGGAGATACATCAAATGTATATCAAGAAGAAGAAGAAGAAAAATTGATATGGAGAGCGGCGAAACTACCTATTTACTCGGTCGCTTTGGTTCCTCTTACCGTATGTTTTCTTGTGAAATATTTATGCTTCTTTAATTGTATTTGTGTGCAATGGAATATTCATTGTTTGAATGTTATTATAGGTTGGTGCTTCCGCGGCTTATTTGGAGACGGGTTTATTCATAGTTAGACGTTATGTTGCTTTGATGGTTTCGTCGATACTTATCATTACTTGGCTTAACCTAAGGTGAGTGATTGATACTTATCTTTCATGTAATTACTCTTTCCATACACTTTTGATTCATTCCTTAAAATACCATTTTTATAAAGGTTTTGATCCAAAAATACCATCGGACACTGTTAGGCTAAAATTACCACAAGTATGAAAAACAAATTTTGAGGATTTCTATTTAAATTTTTGTGTTTTGGTTTAGTTATTTAGCGTTTAGGTTTGATTTGAAGGGATTATGGTTTAGTTTTGAAGGTTTAGGATTTAAGTTTAAAGCTTTTACACTAATTAAAATACTTGTGGTATTTTTAGCTTAAAAACTTGTGATGTTATTCTAGGCCTATATAAAAACTCAAAAAGTGGTATTTATTGAAATGCACTACATTTTCTTATGGCAGCAATGATGTTTATGATTTTGATACCGGAGCTGATAAGAACAAAAAGGAATCAGTAGTTAATATGGTTGGAAGGTAAAGTAAAATTATCAAATGCTATAAAAACACTTTAAAATTTTATGTTTTGTTTCGATTCTCAAACTTATAATTCTTTTTCCACGGGTTTTTAAGCCGAGGAGATACCTTAGCCGCTGCAATCACATCGCTCGTGCTCGGTGTTTTTGGTATAGTATGGACATCTTTGATAGCAAGAAACATCCGCGCAATGCTATTGCTCGCCTCGGCTATAATTTGCGGTTATGTATACCAGGTGAATGTTATTTGCATAGATAACAATTTGATAATTAAATTTAAAAGATTGTAACTTTTGAAATTTTTGGTTTTAGTGTCCGCCATTTCGGTTAAGTTACAAAGGATTAGGAGAGCCTCTATGTTTTGCAGCATTTGGTCCTTTTGCTACTATTGCTTTCTATCTACTTCTTGGTGGTAGCTCAAGGTAAATATCAAACTTTTCTCTTAAGTTTTAGCACTTATTACATTGGGGAAATTGCAAAAAAAAAATACATCTGAAGAATTTATTTTGCAAAAATACACTCATTTAAAGTCCATTTTCATACATACACCTAATTATTAAATATTAAAGTCAATTAAATTCTACACACAACTCCTTCAAACCTAAATCCTAAATACTAAAATATTGAACCCAAATGAAACGTTTAAATTCGACAATATTTTAAAGGTGTATTTTTAAATGAAAATTGAAATGAGTGTAGTTTTATAAAGTGTATTTTTGTCGATTTCTCTATTTACATTATGTTTCATTGAGTTGTTAATAACCGAAATTCTGTAAAAATCGGAAAATGGTAGCGCGATGATGCAAAGTAGGGTTCTTTCGTCATCTGTCCTTGTCGGTTTTACCACATCTCTTATCCTTTTCTGTAGCCACTTTCATCAGGTAATTGGTTACCGAAAAAGACGGTCTTTAATGATTCGTATAATAACACACACAATGCTTATGATTACTTTTACATTTCAACAGATTGAAGGAGATTTAGCCGTAGGGAAATTTTCACCACTGGTAAAAAATGTGAAAAAGTTAAAACCAAGTTTGATATGAATATATGATTATTTGTGTGTTTATGATTTGAATATTTTTTATTTGGTTTATACAGGTTCGAGTAGGGACAGAAAGAGGAGCTTTAGTAGTGATTTGGGCTATTCGTTTGCTATATTTGATACTTATTGTTCTTGGATTAACCAAGATTTTGCCGGTAACTTGCACTGTAAGTTAACAATAGATTAAAGAACAAGTTAAAGAAAATTAAAACATTTTTAATTAAAGACTTATTTTTTGTTGTTTGGGTGTTTTCAGGTAATGTGTTTCCTTACTTTACCTGTTGGGAACTTAGTTTCAAGCTATGTTGAAAAGCACCACAAGGTAAGAAAGGGAAACTCCCATTTTTTATGTTTTTAGAGCAAAAATGCCATTACACGTTTTCTAGGTCTAAAATACCACTAAAGTGTTATTTTTCCTGTTGACAAAAAAAGTATTATTTTTTTCCAAAAATAATATAAAATTTACAATAATTTAAAACTTCAAATTAAATCATAAAACCTTGAACCTAATTCCTACCACTTTTTAGACTAAACTCTAATATTAAATGCAAATGAAAAAAATATATTCTAAATTTTGTAAACTTGTTTTATGTGTTTGTGGTATTTTTGGAAAAATAACTTCTAATGATATTTTAAGTCTAACTAAGTTTATAATCTTATTTTGTCCTAAAACCTTAATTATTAGTGGTGTTTTAAGGAATTTATAATAAAAAGAAGTTAAGATTTGAAAAATTAAAATACTTTGACTTAATTATAGAGAAATTCCTTAGAATACCTTCAATATAAGTTTTTGTTTTGAAAATACCATTACAAATTTTTTTATAACCAAAAATATCATAAAAATGTTATTTATATCAAAAATACCATCAAAAGTAGTAGTTTACAAAAATACCACAAATACAAAAACAAGTTTTAACACTTTTAGATTTTAAATTTTTTCATTTGGGTTCGCTATATAGTGTTTAGGGTATAGTTTTGAAGGGGTAGGATATAGTTTTAAATGTATTGGGTGTAATTTTGAAAATTTAAGTTTTGTGGTATTTATGAGAAAAAAACTTTTTAATGGTATTTGTAAAACTTTCGAGAATGTGTGCTAATTGTGTTAAAAAAATTTTAGTGGTATTCATAAAAATTGCCCTTAATTATAGGGAGAATTACAAAACTACACCTTTTGAATTACATTTCACAAAACTACACCTTTTCAAAATAATTTTACAAAACTACACCTAAATACTAAAAATTAAATCCAAATAAACTCTACCACACAATCATACCCCCTTAATACTATACCCTAAACACTAATTAGCGAACCCAAATAAATTTTTTTTAATTTTGATAATTTTTTAAAGGGTAAATCAAGCTTTTAATTTTTGAAAGAGTGTAAATATGTGAAAAAATTGAATTAAGTAGAGTTTTATAAATAAAAAGAAGAAAATGTGTAGTTTTGTGAATTCCTCTTAATTATATTATGTAATATTTGTATGCAGGAGAATGAGAAAATATTCATGGCCAAGTATTATTGTGTGAGACTCCACGCATTGTTTGGAGTTGCTTTGTCTTTGGGACTTGTCATTGCTCGCTAGATTTCATTTTCCTTACATTTTTTGTTTGTTTTTCTCTTTGGCCTTATTTGTATTGTATCTCTAAATGATAATTCAATTTTTTTTTTAAAATATCAAAAAAATGAGATAACTGCTTTTCTAAAGATTAATTAGGAACATTCGTTTATATAATTCTTTATTTTCTTGTAGTTTGGTTTTCAAGTGTTGCATATTATTACTAATTGTCACTATATTTATGATCAATGATATTCAAAACTAATGAAAATGAAGATATATTTTTGACATTATAGATTAAAAGAAAACCAATGTGTCTATAACTATTTTTTTTTTTCAACAACCTTGCATTGTACTAATTTAAACACATACAACAACATTATTAAAACAACTAGACTACATTATTATTCATCAATAATAATATAATTAGAACCATATATATAATTTACAAATTATTAGTTAATATTTTTGGTGCCAACCTTGATTATTACAAAAGATTCTTATAAATGGTGAGATGCATCTTCACTTATATTTAAGATATATATCAATAATGTATACCTTCATATAGAATCAACCTAATCATGGACTTTTGTCTTAACAAACAAAATATACATTTATACATTTTTTTTTTGTTAAACCAGGAGGTTCTGGGCCGAAGCACATATTCCCTGAGCGCATGATCAGCGCTTTGATAATACCAATTAATGGCGTAAATCATCGCTTCTCAACGCGGTTCGAACTCGAGAAAGACAACATCACCAACGATCATGACTTAACTGATCGAAGCTAACCCGTCGTTGGTATATACATTTATACATTCATCATTCATATTCTATTTTATACCATTCTTAATTACGTTTAAGCACCAATTTACATCAAAAAATTATATTTAAATATCAAATTTTAAGAATTGTAAATATAACCAAATATTTGGCAGGACATTTCAGACAAAAACAATAAATGATTATACAGAAGCCGACATGGGGATAAGGGCTAAATGGTAATTTCAGCCAACGAATTGTCTTCACTTCACGCCTCACGGGAACTTTAAAAAGAATACAAAACATAAAAAAAAATAATTTATAAAAAATAATAATCACGAGCATGTGTTCGCAAAAAGACGGCTAACATAAATAGTAGAACGCAGCTTTCAATTTTGAGAAAAGCCAAAAAAGAAAACAAAAGACTTAATTTTTGATAAAAAAAATACAAAAAAAAACTATTAAACAAAATCTAGAGTGAAATAAGAGCAAGAATAGCCACATGAAAATAAAAACGATCTACATGTTTAATATAGACTAGAGTCCCATTAAATAAGAAACAATTTTAATTAATTTAGGTTATAAAAAGTATATTACTTTTTTTTTTTTGTTAATTTAAAAAGTATATTACTTGATTTAGAATAATATATAAAATGTCTAGAAAAACAAAAGAAAATTGTGTTTTTATAAAAAAAATGTATATATAAAAAAATGAGGAACCAGTGTTTTGTGTATGTATACGGTACACATCATGTATATACACAAATGTGCACACATGCATTTACGTGTAGTAAAGTAATGTAAGCATACATAAACATAATAAATAGTATATTATTTTAGTATATTGGAATTTATATGAAAATGTCGAAGACAGGTAACATATTTATATGATAATATTACATGATAGAGGCATATCATAACAATGGTACGGTCTACATGTTTTCACATGATCAAGGGAATGTGTGATTTCACGATATATCACAATAATGAGTCGAAGATAATTATTTTGTATTTTTTTTATATTACGTGATTTTTTAATATTCTTTTTAGTGAAAACTACCAATTAGAAGGGAAGAGATAACTCAAAACCGAATAAAATCCAATAAAAAAAGGTAACCAAATCAAGCTAAATCGAAATGCACATTAATTATTGGTTTTGTTTCAAACAAAATATAAAATAAACGAAACCACAATGTATTTATGTTTTATTAAATTGGTGCATGCACATAGAGATGACTATAAGAGAATTTATTCTTATATCATAAAAATGCATTTATATTTTGTTAGACAATATGACAAAATTATAAACTTAAGCGTGATTAAACTAGAAAAATTTATGAATGGATAAACTACCCTAAAGTGAATTTTGCTACAATCGGTATTTGTAATCACTATACTTTCATTATTAATGATATTTACGTTAAAAAAATCTTTTAAAATTCTAAATATAGTGTGTACTAGAATCTCCCACGGTATACATGCAAAAAAAATATTTATTAGAAAATAGCCAAATAAATCAATGTCACTTTTTGAAAAAATGTTACCAATATATAGGGGTTCTTTCTTGTTTTTTTTTTTTTTTTTGTCAACATTTGGGCCACAAAAGGCTGGCCCATTAGCCAAACCTACACTATCGTAGGCGCGGGGAATCGATCCCGGGTGGGGTGGTGCTACCTGCCTCCTGCGGTTCTTTCTTGTTTTTGAACATATATATGTCCAAAACAAAATTTTGATTCTGTTATATACTCATTGTGGTAGATACATATGTATGTTAAAGAGCAAAACAAAACTAATAAATGGATGTATGACAAAACTCATGATTTCCAAGATTTGTTACCACATACAAAAAATGTAATGATTTTATGAAAAAGCGTTTTTGTTTCTTGTATTTAATTAGTTATATTATATGGCTCGTGTAACAATGAACAGTGACATTATCTAATTTAATATATATAAAAGAAAGCTTTATAATTTTTTTGGTAAAATGCCTTGAAGCATCTTGGTTTGTGCACCACATACATATGAGATAATACCCCATGTGATCTCTCCCATCTCTCATATTCATAAGTTGAGTAAAGTTTTTTTATTTAAAATTTTATTTTTTGTCAGCTATTTTTTGTAAGATGATTCAAGTGGTGACTGATAGTACTAAATGTTTCTTCCATCTCATTATATAAAATATTTTAGAATTATACTTGTGTTCTACAATATAATAAGATGTTTTCAAGTTCTCATGTAAATTTGTAAAGTGATTCAATATATATTAGGATTAATAACTATACTAGTCTTGGAAAGTATAGTATTTACTTAACTAGTCTCTTACCAAGCAAAGTTTACTATAATAGTCTTGGAAAGTTAAGAAATGTAAAATTAACCTTAGTTTTGTTTTTAATAACGAAAATGCCATTATTTCAAAAAAAAAAAATCTCTCCTCTTTCTCCTCTCTTCTTTCTTCTCTCTTCTCTCTTCTCTCTCTCTTTCCTCTCTTCTCTCTCTCTTCTCTCTCTCTCTCTCGTCTCTCTCTTTCCTCTCTTCTCTCTCTCTTTTCTCTCTCTCTTTCCTCTCTTCTCTCTCTCTTCTCTCTATGTCTCGTCTCTCTCTTTCCTCTCTTCTCTCTCTCTTTCCTCTCTTCTCTCTCTCTTTCTTCATCTCTTTTTTTTGCATCTCTCTCTCCTTTTTCATCTCTCTCTCTCTCCTTCTTCATCTTTTCTCTTTCTCTCTCCAACGAAGAAGAAGATCTTCACCCTCAATCTTCATCTTCTTCCTCTTCATCATTCAATCTCGTTTCCGTTACAATGGCGGTCACACTCGCGTCGTTTCCGTTCACCGTTTAATCTCGTTTTCCGGTGAGTTTTCCGTATTAGATCTGAAATTTTTGTATTCGTTTTTGTTGGAGAAAGAGAAACTAAAAGCCACGCGCCGAGATCCTTCAGATCTGTAACAATCTATCCTCCGCCGAGAACCATCAGATCTGTAACAATCTCTCATCCGCCGAGATCCGACGGATCTGTAAAGTTGTGGTAGATTTGTTTTGTTATATTTTATGTGATTAATTTGTTTAGTTTATTTTAAATCTTATGCAGTAGATTTGTTTTACTTTAACGTTAGATGAAGTGGTAGACTTATTTGTCAATTTTTTTGTTCATAACTTGTTGTGGTAGACTTTTCTCGGTATCTTTATTTTGTGCATAATTTGGTGTGGTAGACTTATTTTGTGTTTCACGACGACGAGGCTTCACGGCGGATTCAGAGACGGCGCAAATATGTTTGTCTTTTCTCTCTTTATTTTTCAGTATTTTTCGACAAAAAAATATATGTTTCTTCTCCCTTTATCGAATTTATGTTGTATTTGGTAATTTTATGAAGTTTATGCGTATTTAGGATTTGAAATATTGTGGTTTAATGTTTTTAGGAGGTTTGTGACGTTTCTGGTCGGCGATCTCGTGGCGACAAGGTTTTTGTCTCTTTCACAACGGAATTTTTCAACACTAACGATGAGAAATGTTCAGATCTGATTTTTTTTTAATATGGTAGATTTGTTTAGGGTTATAGTCTTTGTTCTTATTTTGGCAGATTTATTTTAATTGTAATGTTTGATGGTAAATTTATTTATGTGAGAAGGTAGATTTGTTTATGTATAAAGGTAAATTCGTTGTTGGTTGATTCATATTGAGTTTGGTAATTCATATCATTGTCAATATTAGTTGTAAATGTATTACATCGGCAATAACAATTTTTTTAAAACGAAAATTATTACCAAATGCAATGAAACAAAACTTAAATTAATTTTTTATCCTTTATAGTGTCAATGGTTCTTTCAATTACAACATATAAAAATCATAATGTTTTCCAATTATTGTAAAAATAACTCAATTGCCTTGAATTTAAAATAAATTCTCAAAACTCCACTCTCCACAAACGAAATGACTTGGTTCATGTTTTAACATAACTATTTTTTTGTAAATGAATGAAAAATCTAAATCCAAAGATCAAATAGGAGGAGAATGTAAATGAAAATAAGTGTTTTCAAAGGGTTTTCTTATAAATGGTGCGGTCGAGCCTAGGTGAAAATAGAATAAAGTGGTTTTTATGAAATTGTGTGCATAGTTAAAGACATAGAAGTACTACACGTTTTGATATATTAAAAAGTCTACCGTATCTAAAGTCTACCACGATGTGGATGCTTGAAAACCTTTTTTCCAATGCTTGTAATTGTTGTGCATAGCCAAGGACATAAAAGTAATTAAAACGTTTTATATATTAGAAAGTCTACCGTAACTCTAACATAAATTTTATTTTTCTTATTTTATGTTTTCAAATAAATCTACCGAAAACCGATAAGTACGCCATGAGAAGACTATTATAGTAACCTCTGCAAAGATTAGCAAAACTCTACCATCAACAAAAATAAATCTACCAACATATAACAAATCTACCACCAAAGAAATAAATCTACTACCAAGACGGGAAATGAAAAGCCGGTACAATTAGTCTACCGCAACAATGGTTCCGTCTATCTAATTTTACAAAATCTACCACTACATGAACAAGTCTACCATCACACACAAAGACAAATAACAATATTAAACCTACCAAGTCAGTAAATAAACCTACCAAAAAACATAAGAAAATCTACCATCATATAAAATAAATCTACCGATTTAGTCAACGAAAAATCATAAAAAGTCAAATGTGAGCTTCCAAGGTTTAAAAATCTACCAAACGTATTTAACTCTACCGTGTTTGTTGAACAAATCTACCAATGTCGATAAAAGTCTACCACACCCAAACAAATCTACTATGTCAGAAATATAAGTCTACCAGATTTAATGAAATAACTCTACCAACCATTTTTATAAGTCTTCCATTGTTTTTTAAATCTACCGTTCCAAAATATAAATCTACCGTTCCAAAATATAAATCTATCGTTCTAATAAGTCTGCCGTAACATCAGCGCGCTGGTTTTTTCGTAATAAACGCAAAAACGCAGAAAAATAGTAATGACATTTTACGTAATTACATTTTTTGTTGTCAAATGATAAAAGGGTAAAAAAGTAAGCAAAAATATTCTAGTAATAAAAAAAGTTTTAGACTATTCTAGTAATAACCCTACTTTTCAAGTCTAGTATTGTCATCCACCCTATATATTATAATTTAAGTTTTATCAATAAATACATATTTTAAATAAATTAAACAATTTTCCATAACATTTAACTAATAATAATTCAATTGGGAAAATATTATCAATAAATATTTTTAAAACTTAACAACTAATCAATAAACATAGAATTTTTTTTATATATGTTTGTGAAACAAATTAAAAAGTTTAAAATGCATCTTTGATGAATAGAGGGAATAATAATTACTTTAGCCAAGAGAAATGTGGTCCAAAGAAAAAAAATTTGTGTTTGGATTTGGAAGATGTTGTGTTCAATAATACCATAGATGAGGTTGTGTGTACCTATAGGATTAGTTGTTTTTATTCAAGTTATGCATGAAAATATAATAAAAATATTCACTAGATCCCTACTATTTTCCACCTATCAAAAGTTAAACCAATGAGACCTTTTATGTTTTATATAAGAGCTCTTCTAAAAGAAATGTGTGAGGGAATATTTCTTCTAAAAGACACACTAAAAGAATTATGGTTTCAGACTTTCAGTCATATTATATATATACAAGTAAGTTTGACTTTTGAATATCTTTATTTAAATAAAAAAGAAACTTTAAAAAATCATTCAAGAGTGATTCTTTAAGATCACATCACGTTGGCTATCAAGTTATATATGCATGTCATATATCATATGATTTTTAACTTACAAAGAGTATTCTCACGTACATTTTAATTTTTGATATCATACCATGTATAGATTGAATCTAGTAAAAATGTGAAAACAAACTATATATATATATATATATATCCTGAAAGACTATAAGTGTAGCATGTCATTCACAAATACACACATATTTAGAATTTAGGTTTTGAAGTATATTAATGAATTTATTTTTAAGTTTATATATTATTCATTTTTGGAACTCACTGTTAATATTCTAGGATTTACGATTTGAGTTAAGGATTAGGGTAGGGTTTCATCAGGTTTAGAGATTACTTTAAGGATTTAGATTACAACTTTGAGGGATAAGGATATATAATTAACCTATAATTAAAGGTTAAACTTGGATTATTTTGTTAAGAAGAGGGGTTAATAGTTGCTAATATATCAAACCCTAAATGTGATTATTTTAACCAACCTATGCCCTTAACCACTAACCCTAAATTTTAAATAGAACGATTAATGGTTGTTAATCACACCCTAAATTTTATTTTCTAGTGGTTTAGCAACCATGTTTTTAAAAATAAAATAAATAAAATACAAAGAGAGAAAGAAGATAAAAAAAAGTATTTTGAAAAGAAAGGTTCAAAGCCCGTGAAGTGGTTGCATGTGAGCACTAAAAGAGATGTTATAATCACTTCCTATTTACAAAAATATAGACCCAATCACATGTCTCATTCATTTATTTTACATACAAAAACTCGCACACATTATATATATATATATATATATATATATGATTTTCTCTAGGAACAAACTAATACGACCAAAATGTTGCCAAAAAATTATGTCAAGGTTGAGATAAAAATAATTAGATTTTTTTGAATATTATGAATTTTCCTAGTATATTAATCAAAATTTATGAATTCCCTACTAATTAATAGACCATTGAGAAGTAACAAAAAAGAAGAAAATCTAAAATATTAATTATGTTATGAATTAATGGTTGAATCATTTTTAAAAATGTCCAATTACTAGTTCAAACCACTCGGGCCATAAAAATAATAGAACAAAAGTCATAAACTCCTACAATTTATAAGAAAATGTAAATTATTAATAAGCCCCTAAACATTATTTGCGGAAGTCGATTTTTTTAAAAAGCTTATAGCCCTCTTGACTGTTAAAGTTGCATAAAATAATTGTGAAAATATGGAATCACTTAATTATTTAAATAATTATAAAATCTTAAAACACATTATGAAAACTATATTAAAGATTAATAACATAAACTCATTATGGAAACACATTATAGATCAAAAGTCATAAACTTCTATAGTTTATAAAAAAAAATGTAAAAATTGTTAATAGTAAATAAAAAGAGACCATATATGACATTTATCTGGTCACCACGAGGACACATAATCAACAAATACTTACATATAAAAAAAATTATAACTATGTGGATACATATGACCTCATTTTCAGTTCACTTCGTGTTGTATCATATATATATATATATATATATATATGTATACATATGCATAACATAAGCATAGATTATTATAGTTATATAAGTAAGTATATATATATAGGATGGTATATGTGTTTGTATGAACACGTGTCTCTTTGTGGTATGTTTGTCTTTGGCTCTTATTGGATTTCAAGTTTTAACCAACCAAAGTGGATGAGTCTCAACCAACCTTTACATTACACGTGGCATACATATATCCCCTGAAATTTATTTTTAATTCATTTATAAAATTATTATCCAAACCCATTATTTTTACGGTTACTATGTAATCAAAATTATTTTTAATTCATTTTATAAAATTATCCAAACCCATTATTTTTACAGTTACTATTGTATTCAAATTTTACAAAATGTAACTCTTCAACAAATTAGTTATTTTTCTAGACGATTTCTTGGCTACTAGTTCAATTTCTCAATCAATTAATAAATTAAAATAATTTAGTAAAGAAATATCAACTAATTTTTGAGTTTGAAATTATATATATATATATCACATTGAATTAGTACAAAATACAAATGTACAATAAACAAATTTTTATACCCTAAACACTAATTATACCCTAAACACTAATGAGCGAACCTAAATAAAAAGATTTTAATTTTGGTAATTTTTAAAAGGGTAAATCAAGTTTTTAAAATTTTGAAAGGGTATAAATATGTGAAAAAATTAAATTATGTGTAGTTTTGTGAATGACGGATTGAAATGGTGTAGTTTTGTGAATTCCTCGTTTAAGAATGTCCTAATGATATTCAGTATTAACATATGAAATATTGTATTGTATGTATTTCTCAACTTATTTTCAACTTGCTTGATTTAAAATCTCATAATTCCTTATAACATTATCTAAATGCATTCAAAATTATCAAAAACAAAAAAATACAGATCAATAGCCGAATTCAACCATTATCCGTTCTGTTAAAAATATTTTTATTTTTATTTAAAAAATCCAAATTACATATACCTTATCCAAGACCACTCAACCCATGTTTTAAGGTATATGTAATGTAATATATGGTCTTATTTTTAGGTATAAAAAGTGACTAATATAACATAATAAGCTTCAATGAATATAATTATATTTTCCTTTTAAGACAAAAAAAAATATTTTTATATTTTTAGTTTGTGTTGAGAATATATATATACATTCCATGATACTTCCAACAACAACAACAAAAAACATAGAATACCCAAAAATATAGAATAGTTTTCACTTATCAATGAACATTATTGTTAGACGATATTATTACAATGATACCGATAATAATCGTTGTCATAACCAAAACCATTTTCTTAAAAAAATGGACCAAATCACACATAATATATAGTTTTATATGTAGATAATTTATACGTAGTAGTCAAGTTAGACCAAACAATACTTTAAAGTTTATTAGAAAAATATGAAATTCTATTTTAATTTAAACTCCCGTGAGTCATCATTATATATTGTTAGACATCTAACATCTTACTTATTTATAAACACCCCAAAATTTCATTCTCTTTACATTCAATACATTACAACACAAATAAACCCAAATTAAGTCTCTCCTCCTCCTCCTCTACTTCTTGAAACCACCACAAAAGATAAAAACATATCATACAAAAACAACACACAAAACATGATAACTAGAGAGAGTCTAACACTTGGAAACATCACAATGATGATTATAATCGCGGTTTTCGTGTGGTCTACAAATCTTGAGACTTGCATTGCAAGAAAAGGAAGACATATGAGACACCACCACCACCACCATAATAGTATCTCCTCCTCTTTATCTGATTCCTTGTATATCAAGAAACCACAAAGCCATGACCATAGTCATTCCCAAAAGTCAAAACCTAAACCTAAACCTAAGCTTAAAACTCCGCCGCCGCCAAAACCGGTCAATGGCTCCCCTGTGGTGTCACAACCACCGCAATTCCAACCACAACCACCACCTCTTCTTCCTCTTCAGCCACTTGAAGGCTCACAAGAATTCAATGTGATTGATTTTGGAGCTAAAGGTGATGGCATGAGTGATGACACTAAGGTATAAAAAACTCAAATTATAAAAAGATTACATTATTTATTTAAAATGTTTAAATTATAGTGGTTCTTGAATAATCAAGAATTGTAATGTTTTGCTTTTCATGAGAATTGTTTTTTGAGGAAAATAAGAAAGAAAAGACAATGTGAATTACAGTTGAGTAGGTTTACACGAGACAGAACATAAGAAAAAAAACAGAGCTTAAAAAAGCTTTCTTTTTGTTTGTTAAAGTCAAGTAACTGTTTTTTTCTTCTTTTTCTCTATACAATCATGCTTTGCTAGGTAACAAAAATTATTTAAAATATTCTGTTTAAAATACTATTAATAAAAAAATATTTTTATGCTAAAAACACCATATGACAAATTGACAAGTTTTTTATGCAATTAATTTGTTTTCAAAAAATACTACAACTACAATGACAAGTTTTTTTAAAAATACCACACAAATTAAAATAGGAATTTACATTTTTTATTTGGAATTTGTATTTAGTGTTTAAGGTTTTGTTTTGAAGGTGTATGATCATTTCCAACAGAGAAATTAGTAAATTTTCTTAATTATTCAATGAGACGTAATTTTAAAAAAAATAATTAATAACGCATCGATCATGGACCGCCACGTATCCAGTGGGGTCCATGAACAGTGCAAGATCCCTCTAAGATCGGATCCGAAATAAGGAATTTAAGAGTCGGTTTTCTTAATTATTTTGTAGACTCCACCGATTAAGATCCATGTAAGAATATCCATTGGAGATGCTCTAAGGTTTAATTTTGAAAATTTGGAGTTTAATGTTAAAAAGTAATAAACTAATTCAAGTTTGATGTATTTTTGAACAAAAGTTTTATGATATTTTTACAAGAAACCTTGTAATGTTATTTTTGGCACAAAAAACTAAAAATGGTATTTATGGATAATGAAAGTTGTTAAATTAAACAATGTGTGTAGGCGTTTGAGGAGGCATGGGCATCAACATGCAAAGTAGAGTCATCAACAATGATAATACCACCAGACTACATTTTCCTTGTTGGCCCAATTTCATTCTCTGGTCCTTATTGTCAACAAAACATTGTCTTCCAGGTAAAAAAAAATGGATAACCATAATTTTTCAAGTTTATTTTAAAAATTTATACATTCTTTAATTGAATGATGAAAAATTGACAAAACTACACTTTTTAAACAACATTTTAACAAAACTACACATTATTTCAATTTTTTTTCATTTAATTATACACTTTTTTTAAGGATCAAATGATTAGCCTACCACTAAAAAATGTGATTTAATATATCATGATTAGGTGTATTTATAAAAAAAACTTTAAATATGTATAGTATTGCAAATTAGAATCCTAAATGCATATTTTTGCAATTTCCCCTAAAAAGATGCGTGTCCATTTATTTTTATTTTGATATTTAATGTCTAGGTGTACTTATGAAAATGAACTTTAAATAGGTGTAATTTTGCAAATCATAATTCTAAATGCATATTTTTCAATTTTCCCTTAAGAGATATGTGTCATATTATTTGTTTTTCAATATATAATGTAAAGTTGTACTTGAGAAAATGAACATTAAATAGGTGTATTTTTTGCAATTCTCCCTTGAAAAAATGTATGTCCTTTATCAAAAACAAACTTCAAAATAGGTGTATTTTTGAAAAAATTTCCCCTTTAAAAATGTGTGTCCTTATGTTTGTGTGTGTGTTTTTAGCTTGATGGGATGATTGTAGCACCTACGGATACAGAGTCATGGGGAAGAGGACTAATGTGGTGGATAGAATTCACTAAGCTTAATGGTATTACAATACAAGGCAATGGTGTTATTGATGGTAGAGGCACTCTTTGGTGGCAACAACACAACACTTTTGATTATCCTATCGACGACGAATTCAAACTCATTGTTCCTTTGAACAATTCTGTTCAAGAACACCCTCCAATGCCGGTATAAAACATCGATTTTATTTCTGTTTTCGCCTTTATCATCATATATATACATCAAATTATATAACACTAAACTTTGTTTATTGTGTTGGATTGGAAATGGTAGATAAGAAGTGAGCTTAATGGAATGCCAAGCATTAAACCAACGGTAAGAATAAGAATTAAAGTATTATATAACCTCTATAAATTAATATTCGATAAACCCTCTATAAATGATTTGGCTCCAAAATTTGAATTTTGTTTCTCATAAAATTAATAAATTTTGTTGTCCGGACATTATTAATTTACAAAGGTTTGATTGTGGTTTTTAGGGGAAAAAATTACGAGGAATTCACAAATCGACACCCGTTCAATCCCTAATTCACAAAACTACACATAATTTAATATTTTCACATATTTACATCCTTTCAAAATTTTAAAAGCTTGATTTACCCTTTAAAAAATTACCAAAATTAAAATCTTTTCATTTTGGGTTCGCTAATTAATGTTTAGGATATAGTATTAAGGGGTAAGATTGTGTGGGTAGGGTTTATTTGGATTTAATTTTTAGTGTTTAGGTGTAGTTTTGTGAAGTATTTTTGAAATGGTGTAGTTTTGTGAAATGTAATTTAAATGGTGTAGTTTTGTAAACCTCCCAATTATGAGTTTTGACCTTTTAACCAAAATAAGATAAAATAATTCCTTTTAGTTATTCTCCAAAAAGTTTAGAAATTTTGTTATAAAAATAGAAAAAATACTATATTTTAAATTTATTTGGAAATTTATTCTTATTTTCCAACATTGTATAATTTCGGTCCTGATTTTACTACTTGGTGAATGTTTTTATTTACCCTTTTAAAGTTTTACCGTGCAGGCGCTACGGTTTTATGGGAGTATTAATGTGACAGTGACCGGTATAACCATACAAAACAGTCCACAATGTCATCTCAAGTTTGATAATTGTGTGCAAGTATTAGTTCATGACATTATTGTGAATTCTCCCGGAGATAGTCCAAACACTGATGGTATTCATCTTCAGAACACAAGAGATGTCATGATCCATACCGCGACACTAGCTTGCGGTACAAAACCACAAAAAAAAACTATGATAAAATTCTTCAAAAATCGGGTATTTAATATATGGTTTAATTGATTTCTCTGTTTTGTTTTTTTTGTAGGAGACGATTGTATTTCGATTCAAACGGGTTGCTCGAATGTGTATGTTCGCAATATAAATTGTGGACCGGGACATGGTATTAGTATAGGAAGCTTAGGTAAAGACAGTACTAAAGCATGTGTCTCGAACATAACAGTCCGCGATGTAGTTATGCACAACACAATGACCGGTGTTCGGATCAAAACATGGCAGGTAAAAACATGTTAGGCACCTTTCATAAAAAAAGAGCAATTTTCATAAATACTATCTCTTTAAATTTTGAGCAATCCCAAAATATCATATTTCCAATCTTTTAAGCCTAAAATACCATCAGAGATTCTTTTTCCCAAGATTACCACTGCAACATTTTGTTGGCTTAGAGTTGCACAAAACTTAAATTAACCGAAATTTTTTAAAATTAAATCCTAAACCTTTAAAATTTGTTTTATATTTGTTGTAATTGGACAAAAGAACTTTTAATGTTACTTTAGGAAAAAAAAACTTGAGATGGTATTTTTGGCCATAAAACTTTTCTTGATGGTGTTTTAAGGAATTTCTCATAATTTATAGGCCAAAAATATCATCACAAAATTTTAAGCCTAATTTACCATCAATTTTTTTTTACCAAAACTACCACAAACTCTAAAATGATTTAAAAATCTCATAGTTAAAACAATCAAACCTCTCAAAACTATACCCGGCTCCTTCAAAACTAATACTAAATATACTAATAAACAAAAATTATGTTAAAACTTAATTTTTGTGTTTATGGATTTCTTGACCAAAAACTTTTCAACAATGTTATTTTTGTCCTAAAAACATTTTTAGTGACGCTTTAAGAAATTTAGTGAAAATCTCAATTAGCTTATCAATGTATGAATATGTAGGGAGGCATAGGATCAGTGAAAGGAATACTTTTCTCAAACATTCAACTAACAGAAGTTCAACTTCCTATAGTCATAGACCAATTCTACTGCGACCATAGCAAATGCAAGAACCAAACATCGGCAGTGGCCGTACAAGGCGTAACATACGAGAAAATCCGCGGCACGTACACCGTAAAGCCAGTCCATTTCGCTTGTAGCGATAGTTACCCTTGCATAGATGTTCAATTATCAGGCATTGAGCTTAAACCATTGCAACAACAGTATCATATGTATGATCCCTTTTGTTGGGAAACATTTGGTCAGCTTATGACGCAGACCGTGCCGCCTATTGATTGCTTGCAGATCGGTAAACCGGCTCGAAATGGAGTTCATACTGATCATGATATATGTTCATAATATAAAGATAAAAAAGGGGGAAAATATTTAGATGTAAAATTAAGGGATTAGTTATAAAAGAATATATTATTGTTGTTAATACTTCATTAGTTTCTTTGTTCTGAAGTGTTTAAAATCTTATACTATAAAGGTAATAATAATAATAATAGCTTGATTACTTTAAAGTAGATTTTTTTATTGTTCATTAATTTGTTCACTAATATGTTTCCTAGTAGAAGTAAAGGTGTTTAATTTGGAAAAACTGAATAAACCTTACCAAAGTATAGCAATATATCAATATGGATATGTTTTGGATATATCATATATAAAATGTATGGATGCCATTTTACCGTAAGATTTGGATATGATTTGGTAATAAATGGCTTTGGATATATTGATTTGTATAAGGGATTTATTATATTTAATTTTTGGAACTCTTGCTATTTTTCATATAAACTATAGTAACTTTGTTTATATTTACATTTATTTTCTCATATGGTTTATGCCGGCATAAGTTAATTTGATGAAACTTAAGACACAATGCATTATGATGAAACATATAATTAATTTTTTTTTTAAATTGTAACTTAGTTTGCAATTTTTTATTGTTAATCTCCTCCACAATCACAAGATTTACAACACAATGATAAACACATAATAGTCTTTGAATTTTTACGTAATTAAACAGAGATAATCAAGGGTAAATCCGTCAACGCCAATAAAAATATATAACGGTAATAACTAACTAAAACGAACATGCTTAAATATTACTCTCTTCTTCTTCTTCTTCTTCTTCTTCTTCTTGTTTGCTTCTGCCTCAAGAAATAACAAAATCTTCCATTGATTCTTTGTGTTTCTCTTTTCTTCGATTTATTATGGCGACATTATCGGCTGCCGATTACGAAAGAATCCAACAAGACCTAATCGGAGCAGACGACGAAATCATACTCTCACGTTATCTCAAGACAATGATCGATTTCAGAGATGATCACATTCCAAAAGTCATCGAATACGGTAACGTGTACAACAAGAATCCAAGAGAAGTATTCGATTCTCATTACGGTAACCCTATCTTCTTTAGCTTCAAACCAAAAACAGAGTCTTGTGGTAGAACAGATCTTGGATGCAAAGGTGGTTGCTGGAGAATCATAGGTCGTGATAAAGTGATTAGGTCAGAGAAAGAGATTCTAGGGTTTAAGAGGATTCTAAAGTTCTGCGAAAAGGACAAAGCTAGAGAGTGCAAGAGAAGTTGGGTAATGGAAGAGTATAGAGCCAAGAATCAATGGAACCCTAAACAAGATCACGTGATTTGCAAGATTCGTCTCATGTTTCAAGCAGAGATCAGTTTCTTGCTTTCCAAGGAATCCCCGCGTCTTCAGCTTCTTGTGTTACCAGAATATGGTCTAAAAGACTATGAATATTACTTTCATATCTTGAGAGAATCTAATGGTAACAAGTGGCCTGCCTATGTAACAAACAATGTCTACAGTGTGCATCCATCGACCCTAATGGATACTCTAGACGATGAGTTTCTAGCACAAGGAAGCTGTTTCTATGTTAACAAGACAGATAAGAAGATGATAACGGATGGTTGCGAATACGGTTGCTGGAGGATCATGGCGCACGATAAGCTGATCAAGTCAGAGAGGACGAAGAAGGTTATAGGTATCGGTAAGGTTTATAAGTATTGCGAAAAGCGTGAAAATGGTAGATATGAGTATTTTGTGGGAGATGAACAAGTGATGATAACTTGGACTATGGAAGAGTATAGGCTTGCTAAAAAGGCGAAGAAGGACAAAGTGATTTGTGTTATCAAGGTGTGGGAGAGTATCTAATCAAATGCAACAAAACACATCTTAAGACTTGTTTAGACAGATCTACTTATAACATATGATGTTTTTAGTTTTGAAACTTTGAGATTTGTTCTTGTACTTACCTTAACAGTTTTAGCCTTTGTTGGAGGTAAATAGCATCATACTTTGATTTCTCAAGCCTGCAAGTGAAAGCAGAGAACAATATCAATCACATAAACTTTGTGTATTAGTATAGAACATTGTTTGAAACCGCTAAAATCAATAAACTTTGTGTATTAGGAGAGGGCTTACTTTGCCTAGCAATGTTGTTAGAGAGCCAGTCAAGACCTTCGTAGAGACACTCACCGCTTGTGGCGCACGTGCTTTGAATGTATCAGAAAATGAACATTCAAACAGTGTTACTTCTCCTGTTTCAGAGAGCTCATAGTAAATAACAATGTTAAAGGAAACAAACCAATGACGCTGCCGGAGAGAGTGGAGGCCAAGCTTATCGGTTATCTCAGTAGCGTTCGTTGCATTCGAAAGATCCTGCTTGTTCGCAAACACAAGCAGTACTGTATCACGAAGCTCATCCTACAAATAACAAGTATGAGTATAGGAGCCTTTAGATGCTATCAATTGTGTAATAGAAGCAAAATGGGTTCAATTTTTATTTGGTAGGGGAATTTGTATTGTGTATCATAACTCATAAGACACTGAGTTTGCCGTTATTGTTAAAATGTGTTTACACAAATACATATCTTTAGATGTCAAATAATATACACAAATCCAGAAACTCCATTATGAGAATATCAAGCAAAGAGAAGCAGCTCAAACTCAAAGTAAAACTAACTTGCAACAATCATAACCAATGAGACTGATAATGTAATGTAATGCTTTTATGTGTGTTTTGAAGACTCACCAATGGTTGGGATGGTGGTAACAATCTCACCAAGCTTCGCAAACGAAAGACCCATTTTTACTTTCAGCTAGTGATCCTGAAAATAAGCAATAAAAAGAGCAGCAGATACAAACATTTGGCTCAATATGTTGCTCTGTACTTAACATACAAAAATACCACTCAATGAAGTGCTAAAATTTGAAAAATTCAACACAGCAGAAGCTATATATTGCCATTATATGACCAAACAAATGAAACCAATTCAGAACAAAGGTTTCAAGCAAAATAATTGATTCAAGAGTTACACATATAACACGACGAATCTTAAAGGAAAGAGGTTCAAAACTACTTTCAAAAGCTAAACCTGTTAAGACCCAGATTCGATACATTCGATAAAATTGAGATCAAAATTCAAAAGCTATAAATCACAGAATCAAGAGCAACAAAATATTTTAACTATTACTTGTGTGTACTTAACTTTAAATTAATTAAGGCTCTATAAATATGACATTAATTTACTTTAACAGAATCGAGAGCAACAAAACTCTCTTTCAACTTTCCAAGGACATTGATTTTTTTTTTGTAATCATGTATTCATATTAATTTAGGCTCGAGTTACATGGAAACATGCACATTGCACAATGCAACCTTTCAAACTTCTACTTCTTAATAACACAAAACGTCACCATAAGGTACTCTATATAATGCTTGTATCTGCATCCATCATTACCAACAACAATCTCAATCACTTAAACAACTTATATTCTCTGTCTGATTCCTAGTTATTGTCTCATTATCAAAGCAAAAATGGGAGGAAGTAACATACCTGAAGTGTATGAAGCTATCGAAGCCGAGTTGGCTTCTCTTGCTATTGTCAACACAAGTCCTCACCACAAAGTACCAATTAAAGCGCCAATCGTGTCTTCTTACGATGACCACATCCGACCATTGCTCGACACTGTCGACAAGCTGAGAAGCTTGAATCTGACAAGTGAAGGGATCCAGCTTCCCACCATTGTCGTGGTCGGTGACCAATCCTCGGGGAAGTCGAGCGTTCTTGAGTCTTTGGCAGGAATCAGCTTGCCTCGTGGGATAGGGATATGCACAAGGGTTCCTCTTATAATGAGGCTTCAGAGAAGCCTTATACCTGAACCTGAGATATGGCTTGAGTATGGTGACAACGAAAGAGTCGATACTGATGAAGAGCACATTGCTGAAGCTATCCGTAAAGCCACTGATGATATTGCTGGTAAGTCCTCACTTTCTCCTTACTAAGTATTGTCAATATTGATATAAACCTGTAAAAACAGAATTTTAAAAGCCTATATGTGTTGTTGTGCACTAAGAATATCATGGTAAGTAATTATAAAAATGTGTGCGTTGCAGGATCGGGTAAAGGAGTCTCAGACACTCCATTGACACTTCATGTGAAGAAAGAGGGTGTTCCTGATCTGACAATGGTTGATCTCCCCGGGATAACTCGTGTTCCTATCAATGGACAACCTGAAAATATCTATGAACAGATTTCAAAGATGATAATGAAGTACATAGAGCCACAAGAATCTATCATCCTCAATGTCCTGTCAGCACAAGTTGATTTCACGACTTGCGAGTCAATCCATATGTCAAGGCAAGTTGACAAAACAGGTGAACGTACACTCGCTGTTGTTACGAAAGCCGACATGGCTCCTCAAGGTCTCATGGAGAAAGTAACGGCAGACGATGTGAACATTGGACTAGGCTATGTATGTGTCAGAAACCGTGTTGGAGAGGAGACATACAAAGAAGCCAGGATTCAAGAAGAGAAGCTTTTCAAGACCCATCCACTGCTTTCCTTGATAGAAGATGACATTGTAGGCATCCCTGTTTTGGCTCAAAAGTTGACGCAGATACAAGCAACGATGATCACCCGTTGTTTTCCTGATATAGTGAAAAAGATCAACGAGAAGATGGGCATCAACGAACTTGAGCTGGAGAAGCTACCAAAGGTTATGTCTTCTTCAGGGGAAGCTTTGGTCACATTCATGAACATCATCAAATCTGCAAATGAGTGTCTCTCAAGAATCCTACTCCAAGGAGATGTCTTAGAGGATCCTGATGATCAAAACATGCACTCTACTTCTCGTTTAGCCAATATGTTGAGCCGATTCTCAGTTGACCTGCAATCAAACCCGCAATCAACCGTGTTCTTGTCTGATGAAATCAAAGTACTCGAAGAAGAGTGCAAATATATCCGCTTGCCTGATTTCTACTCGAGATCAGCCTTCTTAGCTATACTCTCGCAACGTTTCAAAGGAATTCAAACTAAACCAGTAGACTTCATCAGAGAGATATTTGACTATGTTGAAGCTGTTATCTCATCTGTCATCACCAAATACACAGAGAACTTCCCTCAGATTCGATCATTGATCAAACGTACGGGTCGAGATCTCATCGCCAAAATCAAAGAACAATCTGTGCAAAGAGTCATTGAGATCGTTGAAATGGAGAAACTCACTGACTACACATGTAACCCAGAGTACTCTACAGTTTACACACAGAAGCTAGCTAACCAAGGACATTTCATCAACACTGTAAAGAGCAACAGTTTGACTTACGGAAACTTTGCGATTTCGCATCTGAGAAAGTACAACGCGCAGTTGCTAAGGCAAGCTTTCGAGGTGAATGTGAGAATCACAGCTTACTGGACCATCGTCGTGCGAAGGATCGTTGATTTCCTGGCGCTTTACATTCAGTACACTGTGAAATCGCTTGTGAATGGTTGGTTTCATGATGAGATCGTGGCGGAGATGGTGAATCGCGGCGGCGGAGATGTTGAGAAGATGATGATGGAGGAGTCTCCGTCGACGGCGAAGAAGAGGGAGAAGCTTGAGAATAGTATTAAGCGCTTGAAGGAGTGTAAGGAAGCTGTTGCTGACATTGTTTCTGGCTTCGGCGATCATTGATTTTTGCTTCTTTCAAGCTTTGGTGAAGAAGATTTGGGTTTTTGAGGGTTTTTGTGATTTGGAACTTTTTATTTCTCGCACTTATTTCTTTTTTAAGTTTTAACTTTTGTAAGTGGTATCGCCGCATTATGTGGGATTTCCCCTTAAAATAAATTGAAATCTAAAATTTTAAAATAACAATAATACACTTTTAAAATTATATAAATTAAGAAAATATATTTTGATTCGTTAGTTTTAAAAAAGTAAATTTCCATATTTATTTGGGTTTAAAATTTTATATTTATATGTATTTTTAACAGTACACTTTAAATGAGTATAGCTTTGTAAACTACAATTTTCAAAGTGTATTTTTGTTATCCCTTTAATAGTTTGATTGCTTTCAAGTTTATGTTCATTACTACCACTAGGATTTTACTAGTAGAAGTCATTAACTCCAAAACATAAAATAGTTTCAATAACACCACATAAAAGCTTTGTAGCTTAATTAATAGTGTTTGTTACCATACAAAAAAGATTAAAACAACACAACACTAGAGACACAAATAACACACAAAAGGCCCAACACCTTTAAAATCCCATGATGCGAACCTAAAACCCGACCACAAAAACCGAACCTAAAACCCGACCACAAAAACCGACCCTACAACCCGATCCAAAAACCGAACCTAAAACCCGACCCAAAAAACCTGACCTAAAACCCGATCCGATCAACGATCTCCTCCATAGCCAGAGTTCTGATCAACAATGGCGGCGACGACATCCTTGGACTCCTTCAAAAGCTTAATACTATTCTTAAGTTTCTCCCGTTTACTCGCCACCGACGGAGATTCCGCCATCATCCTCTCGATTCCTCCACCGCCTCTAGGATCCACCATCTCCGCCACGATCTCCTTCTGAAACTCGCCGTTGACCAGATTCTTCACCGAGAACTGAATATAAAGAGCAACGTTATCGACGATCCTCCTCAACACTATGGTCCAGTACGATGTGATCCTCGTCTTCATATCAAAAGCTTGTTGCAGAAGATGCTCGCGATAGTTCCTTAGATGTGAGATCTTCACATCGCCGAATCCAGGTAACGAGTAGATCTCAAGCTTGTTCCCGTCGTGTAACACCGTGTTAATGAATTGTTGTTGTGAAGCTGTCATCTGAGTCCAAAACGTCATGTAATCAGGGTTACATGTGTAATCAGTCATCTTCTCCATCTCGACGATCTCGATGACTCTGCTCACAGATTGTTCCTTGGTTTTGCACATAAGGTTTCGACCTGCGCGTAAGATTGCGTGTAGGATCTGTGGGAAGTTTTCAGAGTATTTGGCAATGGTTGTTAAGAGAACTACTTCAATGTATTCCCATACCCTCTTGATGAAATCGACCGGCTTCGCGTGGATTTTGTCTATGTGCTGTGCAAGGATAGCTAAGAAAGCCGATCTCGGGATGAAGTTAGGTAGTCCAACGCATTTGCATTCTTCTAGAACTTTGATCTCATCCATCAAGAACTCGGTCACATCCTCTTCTTTTGCTTGCAGGGATTCCGAGAATTGGCTTAACATATCAGCCAAACGAGCTGTGCAGTGCATTTTCTGATCATCTGGGAACTCGGAGAAGTCACCTTGGATTAGTATTTTCAAAAGAGACTCCTTTGCCGAACCGATGATATCCATCAGTGTCATCAATGCTTCTCCAGAAGAAGCCATAACCATTGGGAGCTTGTTCAACTCCAGCACGGCCGTCTCCATCTTGAGATTGATCTTTCGAACAATCTCGGGTAAGCATCGGCCGATCATTGTTGCCTGAATAAGCATTAGCTTCCGAGCTAACACAGGGATACCAACAATGTCTTCATCAATCAAGCTTAGTAGTGGATGTGTACTGAAAAGCAGCTCCTCTTGCTTCCTAGCTTCTTCGTATGTTTCCTCACCTATCCGGTTTCTGACACAGACATATCCTAAGCCGATGCTCACATCGTCTGCAGTAACTTTCTGTAAGAGACCTTGAGGAGCCATGTCGGCTTTCGTCACAACAGCAAGAGTTCTTTCCCCGGTTTTGTCGACTTGCCTTGACATACGGATGGATTCACAAGTGGTGAAGTCGACTGTGGCTGACAAAACATTGAGGATGATAGATTCATGTGGCTTTATGTACTTCATAATCATCTCAGAAATCTGCTCATAGATGTTCTCTGGCTGTCCGTTCACTGGAACACGAGTTATCCCAGGGAGATCAACCATGGTAATATCCGGGACACCTTCTTTCTTCACATGGAGAGTTAAGGGAGTGTCTGAAACCCCTTTCCCAGAACCTGAAACAAATAAGCATTCACAGGTACTTATCAGAACACAAACAAAAAAGTGTAGTAACATGAAAAATATCTGTTTACTAAAGACCCATTATAGGTTACAGAATCTTACAACACCTATATCTATATGACACTAGCATATCAGTTCTATTTTTACAAGTAGATAGCTAGTTTTAACTGTGGATGTATTAGATACATGTGTCATTCTCATTTTTAGAACCTGTCTTGTAGGATTTAATAAACAGCTATATGCTCACAAGTAGCTAGCTAGTTTGAAATGTGCATGTATTATTTTCACTTCTAAAATCTATCTTGTAGGTATAAGCCAAAACATAACATACCAGCAATGACATCAGTGGCAGCACAGATAGCTTCAGCAATGTGTTGTTCATCTGTATGAACAACTTTGTCACCAAACTCAAGCCATATCTCAGGCTCAGGGCTAAAGCTTCTTTGAAGCCTCATTACAAGAGGAACCCTAGTGCAGATTCCTTGTCCACGTGGCAAACTGATCCCAGCCAAGGACTCGAGCACACTTGACTTCCCTGAGGATTGGTCTCCAACGACAACAATGGTCGGAAGCTGTATCCCTTCCCTCATGACATTCAAGTTCCTTAACCTGTCGACAGTATCAAGCAATGGTCTGATTCGGTCATTGTAAGAAGATATGATCGGTGCTTCAATGGTAACAGCTTTGTTGTCTTGAGGATTTGCTTCGAGTACAATAGCAAGAGACGATGATGGTTTAGAGGTAACATGTTTCCTTCCCATTTTTATTGACATTAAGCTAAAGAGTGGAAGAGATAGTGAATAGAGAAGTTTAAAGAGACATGTTATATATATATATATAGAGAACCATGAAAATAATATATATATATATATATAGATATTAGGCTTATTTGAGAGTAATTTGGATTGTGTAATATCAATCAATCAAATCACATATTGAGCATTATTTAGACAGATTTGATTTGTAGGTGACGTTTTTGTGGCTGAGAAAGTGAAAGAAGTGAAGGTTTTGAAATGACGAAACGCAACGAGCAACGAGGAACTCATTGGGAAGTGAAGACTGAAGAAAGCTGAGTGATAGAGTCTACTTGTATAGTATAGCTACTAAGAGCATGTGCAAAGGGAAAACCAATTTTATGGCTCTTAGTCAAAAATTTAATATAAAAAAAGATTAAATGACTTAATTATTAATGGTAAAATTTTTAATGGGTTCTTAAACAAAAACATGTGAGAAATTCAATAACTAAAAAAACCTATCAAAGAATGATTCAGTTAAAAAAGGATTTGATCAAAGGAAGAGTCAAAGGTTGAAACTTTATCGAAGAAAGGTTCGACTTTTTAAGCTTGAGATGAAGGTCATGGCGAGAGAAGAGAGAGAACGGTCTTAGACGATGATTGATTGGTTTGATTTTGAGATTTGGGAGCATTGTTTCATCGGATTTTGATTCGCCGTTATGCAGAGGAAGAGGAAGGCTTTTGGATTTTTTGGGAGGTTGAAGAGAAAAAAAGGTCTGTAATTTGGTGCGGAGAGAAAGATGACGAAGCTTTTTTTTCTAGATCCGGTCTCGAAGAAAGAGACAATGATACATGTCTCTTAAGTTTTTTATTTTTTTAATTGGGCTTTCATGGTCTAAAATCATATCATTTTATGTTATATATATAATGATGAGGCTTAAGCTAATATTTTACAGTTGAAGAAACATTTTATTTTAACACTTTAGATCATCCTTAGAGCACTTCCATAATGGAGGTTTCTTTTAAAAAAAAAAAAATTAAATCTTAATATAAAAATAAGGAAAACAAAAGCAGAATTATCGGGTCCTTGTAGTTAATCTTTTGACCCCACACAAAAATTGAAATTAAGAACCGCAACAAATAGTCTCCAAACATCACTGTTTTCTATGTTCGCGGATTCCACATACACGTGGCGGTCTGCGATTGATCGATTTTTTAATTTATTTTTTTTACATCCGTGCACTTTAAAAATGGTCTAACAGACTTAATTTCAAAAGTTTTTTCATCTACATCTGTGTTTTGTACTTTAAGATCGTTCCTAATTTTTGTACATAAAAAATTATATTTTGTAAATATAAACTTAATTTTCACATGTTAAACTAAAAGAAAGACTTTAAATTAAAATAAAAAATATTAATTTAGTAATTATTTATTGGTTTAGTAATTATTTGAGGTATATTTTATATTATCTACAAAAATTAAGAGATTTATTTAATTGTGAAAAATAGTAAGGACTTAAATGCAATATGTAAAATTAAGTTTGAGGTTTTTCTTTTGGAGAGAAACACATGAAAACCTCAAATTTGAGATTCCTTTTTGGAGATGCCCTAAGAAGAAAAAAAAATAAATGTTAATATTATATTGTGTAGATTTTTTAAATTGATAAGAAACTGTGACAAAAAAAAATTGATAAAAAACTCACCCAAAAACCTCTAAAATCTGTTATTTTAGGGATTTTAGGAGGGTTTCGTAATAATTTAATAAATCCACCCAATATAATATGGGAAAATGTCATTTAAATCTTCGAACTATTTTCAAAACGACGATTTGATCATAGACTTTCGCTTTACTTTTTAAATCATCAACTTATTATTGATTTATTTGTTAAATGTTAAAGTTTTGTTGACTTATCATTTTTGAGCCACGAAATGGTTAAACCCCGTTAGTTGATTATGTTAGCCGAGTTAACGTCGGGATGAATTCGGACAAGTCAACATAGAGTTGAGATTTTAAAAAGAAGTCACCGTAAAGTATATGATTTAAATAGAAAAATAAGAGTTCATGATTGAAACATAGATATTTTGAAAGTTGAGAATTTGTATGACATTTTTCCTAACGCAAAATCATGAACTCAAACATTAAAAATTAAAATAATAAACCACGAACACCAAAAACTACCCTAAATTGCACAATATTGAACCCAAAATTTTAAAATTAAATTATTACTATATACATAAAAATCTATACTCTAAAATGCAAAATGATGAACCTAAACACTAAGAGTTAAATCTAAACCCTAATCATAAATTGCAAAAAATATAGATATTTTAAAAGTTGATGATTTTTATGAATTAAATATAAAGCGAGAGTTCATTATTAAAATGGTTAATAATTTGATTTTAACTTTTAATGGTTGAGTTTTTTATTTTGCATCAGAGAGTATAGATTTTTGTTTTTATGGTTAATAATTTTAAGTTAAAGACCCTAACAATACAAAACTAAGAATGTGCTTGTTGTTTTTTTTCAGTCGGGAGATAGGTCGTTCGTGTGTTTTGATGTCTTCAAACAGCGGTAAAAAGTTTTCTTTTCCTTGACTTCGTAAGTGCACGCATCTGAGAAAAAGATAAGAAACAAGATAAAATTAGTAACCCGAAAAGAAAACGTAGTTCCAAGTAATTTCAAAGTTCTAATTGTTAATCGAGTTCCCAAATCGGCAACGACACCAATTTGATAAACGAGTTTTTCGTCTCGTTGTTTCGAATCTCTTAATATAGTATTTAAGATGTCAATCCGAATCGAGAGCAATTAACACAGTAAAACTTGCGAAAAATTATCTTAGTCTATGTTTTAAACAAAAGATTGGTTTGTGTTTTGTAAAGATTATCAAAATTAAAAACAAGATTAAAGATGATTTAAAAATGATTAATTAAAAAAAAATTACGGTATTGACCACATTTTATTCTCCCACACTATCGTTGACAATTTGAATCAAGATACGTATATTTTTAAAAATACGAATAAGGTACGTAGATTTATTTAACGAATAATCCAATATGTAGGTCAATATTAGAATTCGCTTAAACGAAAATTTTAGAGATTTGGTCAACGAAGAGTTAGCTAATTCAAACTTACATAATCTAAATAAGTTCAAAACATTAGTATATTATTATTTATTCGAAAAATTATATTAAACAAATCTATAAACTCAAACTCGCGGTAGCACATGTCAAAAACCTAGTATATTAATAAAAAGGGAGAATCACAAAACTACACCATTTCCAAAATATTTCACAAAACTACACCTAAACACTAAAAATTAAATTCAAATAAACCCTACCCACACAATCCTACCCCTTTAATACTATATCTTAAACACTAATTAGCGAACCCAAATGAAAATATTTTAATTTTGGTAATTTTTTAAATGGTAAATCAAACTTTTAAAATTTTGAAAGGGTGTAAATATGTGAAAATATTGAATTAGGTGTAGTTTTGTGAATTCCTCTAATAAAAACATATCTAATTGAATAAAATCAAGCCTCGAATAAAATAAGAAAGAAGAAGAGCCCCACAAAAAGTAATTCTTTAGTTGCCAAAGTTAATGGAAAGTTTGTGACATATATACATTAATGTGACAATATTTTTAGTTTTAATCCATCTCTAATTACCAAAGAAAACTATTTCATGGTTATTTATTTATTTACTTTCAACAAAAGGGTACAAACACAAGATCTCATCTCAAAGGTTACAAACTCAAAACATCATGTTTCTCTATACAAAGAATTAAGTCTCTAATTTGAATGGGTTTATTGATTAGATTCTCTTCCACACCTTGATAATGCAAATCACTTTGTTCTTCTTCATCTTCTTGGTAAGTCTATACTCTTCCATAGTCCAATTTAGTTTCACTTCCCCTTGTCTGAAAAAATACATATCTCCATCATTGTCACAATACTTATAAACCCTACCAATACCTATAACTTTCCCTGTCTTCTTACACTTTATCAGCTTATCACGCGCCATGATTCTCCAACAACCTTCGTCGCAACCATCCATTATCATCTTCTCTGTCTTGTTCACATAGAAACACATTCCGTGTGCTACAAACTCCTTGTCAAGAAGACGCACTAGCTTCGTTGGATGCACATTGTACACATTGCTTGTAACATAGGCAGGCCACTTGTTACCATTAGTTTCTTTCAAGATCTGAAGATAGTATTCATAATCTTGATGAGCATATTCTGGCAACATCTGATTCACAAGAAGCCGATCATCATCTGGGCCGATAAGTAGACGCGAGGATTGCTTGGCAAGCAAGAAACTGATCTCTGCTTGAAACATGAGACGAATCTTGCAAATCACGTGATCTTGTTTAGGGTTCCATTGATTCTTGGCTCTATACTCTTCCATTACCCAACTTCTCTTGCACTCTCTAGCTTTGTTCTTTTCGCAGAACTTCAGAATCCTCTTAAACCCTAGAATCTCTTTCTCTGACCTAATCAATTTATCACGACCTATGATTCTCCAGCAACCACCTTTGCATCCAAGATCTGTTCTACCACAAGACTCTGTTTTTGGTTTGAAGCTAAAGAAGATAGGGTTACCGTAATGAGAATCGAGTACCTCTTTGGGATTCTTGCTGTACAAGTCACCGTATTCGATGATGTTTTCAAGGCAAGAATCTTTATAATTGATCATTGTCTTGAGATAACGTTTGATTATGACTTCGTCGTCTGCTTCGTTGAGGTCTTGTTTGATTCTTTCATATTCGGCGGCCGTCATGGTTGCATTATTTGATCGAAGATAAAAGAAACGCAAAGGGTCCATGGGAGATTTGGTTGTTTCTTGAAGAAGAAGTAAAGAAGAAGAAGGAGCAGAAGAAGAAGAAGATTGATATATAAGCATGTTTGTTTTAGTTAAGTTGTTACCGTTATATCTTATTTTTCACTTTGAAGGATTTGTCCTTCGTTTAATTACGTTATTAGTATTGATAATATATATTATACTAATGGCGTTTAAAAGCCCACTAAAAGGTCATTAAGAAATACAAACCCATTACCATTGCTTAGCTTTAAGATGTTGTTACTCGAGTTGTGCATACAATAGAAAGAAAAGTTTTTGGTTAAACAATTTGTAGAAAATTACTAAATAAGTCAATTAAAAATATTTTTTGCTCCAAATATATAGGAATTCATAAAAACTACGCCATTTCTACATTTTCTTCACATAACTACACTTAATTCAATATTTTTACATATTTACATCTTTTTAAAATTTAAATACTTGATTTACAATTTAAAAAGTTACCAAAATTAAAAAAAAAAATATTGGACAATTATAAAACTACAACATTTCAAAAATCACCGTTAAAACTACACCAAAATACTCAAAATTAAATTCAAATAAATCATACATACACGATTATACCCATTTAATATTATACCCTATCCACCCACACAAACCAAACAAAGACAAGATAAACTCTATAGTTAGGACAAGATAGTGTAAGACTAGGTAATGATATGTTGTTACCAGCAACAAAAATAAAACAATTTCAGGTATTTGTGGTCAATATTAAAGATAAACAACATCTTACTTACCTAAGAGGTCATGTAGATTGACCCTTGGATATTGGTTTATTTTGTTATCATGTCACTATCTGAAACATTTTTACAAACTAAAACTAAGTAATAACTCTCTAAAATAATAATTTTTTTGTGTCCAAATTTGAATTTTAGTGTTATTTGTCTCTCGATAAATTAATAATTCCGATAAATTTATAAAAAAAGTTATATAACCGGTGTAGTCCCAAAATTATTAATTTATAGAGGTTTCAGTGTACCTAATACTAATACTTAATGAATGTGACAACTGATAACTTGCATATTTTACACATTTTACCTTAGTTTATGCATTAGAATTCATTCATTTAGGTTGCATTTAGTGTCATATAGGTTGCATTTTGGTTTGTTTCGTGTATTTCAGGTTTCAGAGCATAAAGACGGCGAAAGTGATGAATTTAAGCCAAAAAGAAGCAGATACACTTGCATCGGCATGTTGTATCGGTTTCTGTTGGCCGATATAGAAGACAAAAAGTTTGCCGAAACTTGTATCGACCAACCGTATCGGTTTGGAGTGGCCGATACAAGAGAAAAAGACCCCGAAGACGCGTATCGACATGTTGTATCGGTTTAGCCTGACCGATACGAAAGAAACTGAGCCGAAGAAAGGCTACCGAAGCGCATATCGGCCAGCCTGTATCGGTTTGCTGTGACCGATACAGGCTGCGAAATTTTATAAAATTCGGTTTTTATGTTGTAAAAAGGAAAACCAATTCCTAAACCAATTGGTTTTTCCTTTATTTTTCTTTTTGGTTTTGTTTTATATTAGGGTTGGACTTTTGATAGCCACCTTATCTTGTTTTTAGTTTTTGTTTTGCTTGATCGTTGCTTTTTCTTTGACTTTTGGACTTGGGAGATTCTTGGTTTTTGCCTTGGCCTCCATGTAATCTTCATCATCATCATTGAATAAGAGATTTCTTCACCCTTGTTCTCCTTGTTTTATTTATTTATGCTTATGATTTCCTTGAATCAAATTGTTATGAATCTCAATATGATTTGTGAGTAGTTCCAAATAGACAATTGGGTTAGGGTAAAAGGGGTTTGATTAAATCTAGGATAGATGATTGTCTAAAACTTAATTGATTATAAAACTTTAGTCTTTGGTAACAATCTTAAAGCTTTAATCGAGTTGGCCATTCGATTATCGAACCCAGGAAACTTTATGAATCGAGAGATTATAAAGGTTCCCGAACAATTACCTTAGAACCAAGCCTAGCTTAACCGAGAGATCCGTGTTAATAAGCTTGGTGGTTAGAATTGATTTGTCCTTAAAGTTTCTCGACGATTAAACTATCCAAGACATTGTTTTAGTTTAATTGTTGAGAAAATGATCATTGCCACGAGAGTGGATTGATCTAAAATCGTTTTCAAAACCTTAAAGTTATTTTTGTAAAAGACAATTTGAAATCCGAAAGTTTAATCACCCTTTAAAACACCTTAACCTGATTGTTTAGCTTTTTATAAATCTTTCAAAACCTTTAATTCTCGTTTTCGTTTTATTTAATTTTCGGTTACAAAATCACACAAACAACAATCTTTGATCACGCTTAAACTAAGTCCGTTTCTTACAAATTCAAATAAATTGTTTGCTCCTGATTTGGTTTGACATCTTAAGTACTACATTAAGATATTAGATTAAACGGGGTAAAATCTCGTTTATCAAATTGGCGCCGTTGCCTATATGACACTAAATGCAACCTAAATGCAACCTAAATTGGCGCCGTTGCCTATATGACACTTTCGCCGTCTTTATGCTCCGAAATCTGAAATACACGAAACAAACCAAAATGCAACCTATATGACACTAAATGCAACCTAAATGAATGAATTCTAATGCATAAACTAAGGTAAAATGTGTAAAATATGCAAGTTATCAACTCCCCCAAACTTATCCTTTGCTTGTCCTCAAGTAAGAGAATTTCGCATCAAAGTTTAGGAAGGTGTGGAGGCGGGGACCTCAGAACCAAAAGCAACACGGAAGTGTGATGAACAAGTATCCTAAACATAGTACCCTCTCGCAACCGAACTAGTTCTACTTATTTCTATCTACCTTAACTCCGTCTACATCCGCTATTATTACCAAGAGTATGTGATCCACTTATCTAGTCTAAACACCTTTCACATTCAATTATATACAATCAAGCATGAAACATGATTAAAAATTTCCAAGAGTTTTTCTATTTGTCTAGGTAAGAACGGGATTTCGAATCAAACGAGGAGGCTAACACTCAGGCATGTGGTTAGTTGTAGCGCGGTTTCTCTCGGGGAGTGAAAGGGTTAAGCAAAATCGGGAAAGACAAGGAACAATGCAAATCCGGACATCCATCCCTATACAACTCTAGTCACTAACCCATCCTTTCATTCTTTACACACTTAAGCATTCAAACACCGAGTTTTTTTTTTTTTTTTTCTTAATTACCTTAGGGGTTTTATTTGGCTAACTTTTTTTTTTTTTTTTTTTTTTTTTCGATTTTTCTGTTTTTTTTTTTTTTTTTTTTTTTTTTTTTTTTTTTCTTAGCCATTCTTTACCCTAGGCGTTTTACAATTTAACTCGTGTTTATTTTCTGAAAATTTGTTTTAGTTCAAAGATGTGTTTCCCGTTATCCCGTCTACAAACTAGCGTATGATAACCTAGCCAAATGGATGTCCTTTCTTGTCGCTCCCTATACTTTCAAGTTTTTGCGAAACCAAACAATCACTAAATGAAAAGAATTCTCACAAGTGTTTGGGTTTAGGCGTAGGGGGTGAGAGGGGAATCATCCTTATAATGAGAATGACCGGATTGCGCTTAAGGTGTTTTGGTTTAGGAAGCCGCAATCCGTAGAAATCAAAAGCCATAGAAATTCTCTTGAAAACCATCAATCATGCTAATTAAAAATCATGTTTAAGTTCAAATAATTTTCCGAAGGTGATTTAGAACTACCAAGCTTCATAACCATACAATTGGATTTTTAAACATCAATGTCTAGAGTTGCGGTTTTAAAATTTTCAGCGAGTTCTAATTCGTTTACGGAAAATACTACACCTAAGATACTGTTCAAAACACCAAGTGCGTCGCTTTACAAGGTTAACATCATCATAGATCCCCTATGCAAATGCTCTAAATGCCATGAACTAATCCTATATGCAGATTTTTTTTTGTGTTTTTGTATTTTTTTTTTTTTTTTTTTATATGTGGATGCTAAGTGAAACTAAAATGCGTGATGATAATGTGACTACTCCCCCAAACTTAATTCACACGGTCTCCGTGTGAAACAAGTGTCGAAGGAGGTTCCTAAATGCATAACAACCTAAAAACTACATGCAATGAATGTGAAAAAGCATATGTACAAGGGTGGAGGGTTACCTCAATAGTAATAGCTATCCGGGGCGTCGTCTTCTCCATCAGAGGAGAATGTGGGGGACTCGTTGTCCGAGAGAGCTACCGGTGGGCGTCGAACGGTGCGGCTTCGTCTCCTAGGTGCAGGTGCGTCTACCTGCGGATCACGCACTACCAGCTGCCTGTCTTGGTTCGAACTGCAGCTCGCGCAAGACAAACCTCTCTTGATGGTCTTCTTCAAAGACCTGACCTCACGCACCAATTTCCTAATGGTGCGGTCTTGAAAGCGGTTCCAGCGGTTCATCCTCTCTATGTCCATGTACATGTCCTGCAGCGGACCGGGCTGCCTAGGCGTGGAGGAGGGGGCTGGATAGTATCGCTCGGGACTGTGGATGGGCATCGCGGTAGAGCTGGACTCGTAGCTACTCCGTCCAGCTGGCCTTTGGGTTCTCCTCGGAGCGCGTACTGAGGACAACGGGGCTGCAATGACGTCGTGGAAGTGGTGCCAGTTAAGATCGAAGTGTATCGCGCCGTTTCCGTCGAAGCTCGTGGCTGCGTGGTTGGGGAGAAGGACGATTCGTTGGACGTCGTTTTTCTTGAACGAATACCCATACTTACCCTCGTATTCTCCGACGATCATAAGCTGCTTAGCCAAGTAAGGCATATCCATGAGGGTCGGATGCTCTGCCTTACCCAATAAGGGTATGCGCCATCGGTTTAGAAAGGGCGTAATCCATCCGCCTATGCTCAGCTTCGGTGTGGCGTCGGTGCGAGTCCAAGCCCAACGCTTGAAGTCCAATAGGCCGTTGATGAATAGCCTTAGCACGCTCGGATAGTGCTCTTCCGTTGTAGGGAACAAGCTCGGATCGCGGCGTGATCGTCGAAGTATCGGTGCCAAGCCTCGCTGCGGATACATCATCTCGTTGTTGTTCACCTCGCCCGCCTCGCGTCTAGGAAAGAATACGTGCGAAAGCAGCTTCGCACGTACCTTATCGCCGGGTGGCGGATCATTGCGCTCTTCGATCTCCCAGGTTGGTAGACTCCGTTGGCGATGAAGTTCCAAAGCTGCGCGCTCTCTCCCGGTTGGTTGCTGAGCTCGGCCTGACCGTCTCCCGGAATGTCGAGGATCCTTGCCCAGACTTCGAGCGGTCCCCCGTAGGTATGCCCGTCGTTTCCTCTGAAAGTGCATGTGATTCCTAGCCTGGTGAATTCGAGGGATAGGGTGGCTAGAAATTGACACGTTTCCTCCTTGTATGCGATTTTCTCTTTCCCTAAGACCCATTCTAGCCCCATGTTGCGCAAAATCTCTTTTACCTCGTCGTAGATACCCAATTTCTTGAGTGTATCCGGATCCGGGAATCGCGACGGAACGAATGTTATCTCCATTAGCGCATCATAGAGTTCTCGGGGCGACGGTTGCTTCTTCGGGTCGCGTTCGAGAGGCGTTCCGTTTGCCCTCGGTGGGAACGTGAAACCACGCGGAGCCGGCGCTAACTCTTCCTCGTCGTAGGAATCGTATACGTACTCGTATTCTTCTCCTTCTCTCACGACTGCGGGTTCATCACGCTTCTTCTTCGCGTTGCTCTTTCGCGATTTGCTCTTTCGCGGCTCCTCCCTCGGTTCCTCTCTTGGTTCCTCTCTTGGTACCTCATTGGTGGGTTCCCTTATTACCACCGAACCCGACCTCGTCCTTCTTCTCGGTGGTTCTTCCTCTATTGCCTTGCCTTTCCCTTTTTCAGCCCTTGATGCTCTCTTAGGACCCATTGGCTCTTATGGTGAATTTGGGCATTTTTGGAGAAGGCTCGGATTGGTTGAATGGTTGAGATGACCTGAAAGAGAAGGAGGAGACAAAGAGAATGAGCCAAAAATCAGTTGATTTCGTCAACAAACAAGAGAGAAATCAAGAATTTAAAATTTTCAACAATGGAGGAGAATGGGAGAAGGAGATATCGGCTTTGAGTTTTAGGACAAAAGCCCTAGGATTCTATTTATATTCAGCCGATATTGAAAGAATTTTAGCGCGTATCGGTTACCTGGCCGATACAGTTAAACCGATACGATACAGTATCGGGTTTTCTGTATCGGCGTGTAGTCGAGGTTGGCCTATTTCGAGTTGTATCGGCAATGCAAACCGATACAACAAGCCGATGCTTGTGTTTTTTCTTCTGTTTTCCTTGTATCGGTCCCAGCAGACCGATACAACATCCCGATATGAATGTCTCCACTTCTCTTTCCCTTGTATCGGTCCCAGCAGACCGATACAACATCCCGATGCTAATGTATCCACTTTTTCTTGCCTTGTATCGGTCCCAGCAGACCGATACAACATCCCGATGCTAATGTATCCACTTATACTTGCCTTGTATCGGTCCCAGCAGACCGATACAACATCCCGATGCTAATGTATCCACTTTTACTTGCCTTGTATCGGTCCCAGCAGACCGATACGGCTGACCGATACGTAACTCCTGGTTGTTTCTCCTCGTTTTTCACCTGGAAAACACTACTAAGTAACCATAGAAAATGATTAGAACTTTGAATATGAGAATGCTAAATTAAAAACAAAGATTATTTACAAGGATAGACATGAGACTTCCTCCCAAGTGAGCTTGTTTATAGTCACGTAGCTTGACTTTACCCCTTTGTTTAAGCGACGTTGGGGTCCGAAAGAGACAATGAGTCTCCTCCGGTGGCAGCCTCGTTTGCGAAGTACGGTTTGAGTCTTTGACCGTTTACTGCAAACTCCCCTCCGTGCTTGTCCCAAAGAACCACAACTCCGAGTGATTTCACCTAGGCCTGGGCAAACGGTTATTACAGGTTAATCGGGTCGGTTTAATCGGTTTTTCGGTTTTTCTGTTATTTAATTTTTTGGCCGAATTGGACCGAATAAATTATCGGTTCGGGTCGGTTCGGAACTCGGTTTAATCGGGTCGGTTATCAAGTTTTTTTTAGTTCCAATTAAAACCGAAAATTATCTGAATTCGGTTTATATAAACCGAATTGCATCCAAAATTAAGTGAATTCGGTTTATATAAACCGAATTGCACACAAACCTGAAACAAAACAAGTAAAAATACAAAAATAAATCTATTTCACAATTACACAAGACACAAACTTATACATAATTTGACATATTTTTAAACATATCAAGTAGATTTTTCTTCGCTAACTCCGTTTTTTCTACACATCTCTTGATCTCCAGTACATCTACAAAACTTAGTAAACATAAAACAAAACATTAGATGAGCAAAACACACATATAATGATTAAATAAAAATATATGCAGTCACAAATTCATTCATAAACATACAAAATCACACACAATCGGAAATATAAAACATGATATTAAAAAGGACAACCTAACACACACATCAAAACGAAAGATACACAATCACAAACCGATTCAAACATAAACATACACAATCACAGACAATCAGAAAACATAAAAGACATTGAAGGTTTATACACAACAGATCCATAACAAATACACAAAGAACACATCCGAGAAGAACAAAGCTAATCAATGAAGAAGAGTTTTAAGAACACGTTAGTTGTTTAGGGTTTTAACTCGGAAATTTCTGAAATAGAAGAAGAGCTTGAAGGTTTACATGCCTAAGAATCAGAAAAAATATCTATTAAGATGATAAAGGAGAAGAACTTACTTTTGAGATTACAGAGATTTGTCGAGGAAGAAGAAACCTTTTGGACTTGAAGATGATGAATCGATGATGAAGGGGACTTGAAGATGATGAATCGACGAAGAATCTGTGGTGGATCGATGAAGCATCGTCATCGCCAAATCGCCAAGTCCAAAGACGGCGTGAAGAATAAAAGAAAAATGGGATTAGGGTTAAGTGATTTATGGTTTTCATTATATATGTTCGGTTTGATTTAAAACCGATTACCGAACCGAACCGAACCAAAATCCGATTTCATAATTATTTTTTGCCGATCGGTTCAATATTAATGTTATTTTCGGCGCCGATAACCGAAAGTTTCGGTTCTTGCGGTTCGGTTTTATCGGGTTCAGCCGATTGCCCACAGCTTTCACCTCCTTGATCTTAAAAGGGCCGGACCAACGGGATTTCAGCTTTCCCGGGAATAGTTTAAGCCGCGAGTTGAATAGCAGCACCAAGTCGTTCACCTTGAACTCCTTCTTGATGATCTTCTTGTCGTGGAAGGCTTTGGTCCGCTCTTTGTAGATCCTCGAGCTCTCATAGGCGTGTTGGCGTATTTCGTCCAATTCCTCGAGCTGAAACTCCCTCTTCTCTTTCGCCGTTTTCAGGTCGAAGTTGAGTAGCTTAATTGCCCAGCTGGCCTTGTACTCGATCTCTACCGGGAGGTGGAAGGCTTTACCATACAACAAGTTGAAGGGCGTTGTCCCCAATGGCGTTTTAAACGTTGTCCTGTACGCCCAAAGAGCGTCGTCGAGTTTAACGGACCAATCTTTCCTCGTTACACCGACCGTCTTCTCGAGAATCGCCTTGATTTGTCGGTTAGATACCTTTACTTGGCCGCTGGTCTGTGGGTGGTAGGGTGTTGCAACCTTGTGCTTGACACCGTGTTTCTTGAGAAGGCTCTCGAAGATCTTGTTGATGAAGTGGGAACCTCCGTCACTAATGACAACCCTGGGGACTCCGAATCGAGGGAAAATTATCGTCTTAAAAAGACTAACAACGGCTTTTGAGTCGCTCGTTGTGCAAGCTACAGCTTCCACCCACTTGGAGACATAGTCTACTGCCACGAGAATGTACTTCTTGCCTTACGATGATGGGAATGGTCCCATGAAGTCTATACCCCACACATCAAAAATCTCAACCTCCATGATAGGGTTTTGTGGCATCTCGTTCCGCCTGCTTATATTGCCCTTCCTTTGGCAAGGATCGCAGCGTTGAACGAACTCGTGAGCGTCCTTAAACATCGTGGGCCACCAAAAACCAGCTTGTAACACTTTGGAGACCGTCTTAAAACTCGCGAAATGTCCTCCATAGGCTGAACCGTGGCAATGAGTAAGAATGCCGTTTACCTCTTCATCCGCTGCACACCTCCGATATAATCCATCTTTGCACAAGGTGTAAAGGTAAGGTTCGTCCCAATAGAACCGTTTCAAGTCGTGGAAGAATTTCTTCTTTTGATGACGCTCCAATTCATGCGGTTCTTCTCCCGTGGCCAGGTAGTTCACGATATCTGCGTACCACGGCTCCTTTTCTATAGCAAAGAGTTCCTCAATCTCGTGCTCTTGCTCTCCCCGAACTTTCTGTAGCATGACTGTCATTAGTTGCTCCTCGGGGAATGAGTCGTCGATGGGCAGTAGGTCGTCTACGCGCAGCCGCGACAAGTGATCCGCAACTCCATTCTCGATGCCCTTCTTATCTTTGATTTCCAAGTCAAACTCTTGGAGCAGCAAAATCCACCGTAGCAGCCCGCGGTTTCGCATCTTTCTTTGCAAGCAAATGTCTCAATGCTGCGTGATCGGTGTAGACTATCACCTTTGAGCCAACCAAGTATGACCTAAACTTCTCGAAAGCAAACACGATGGCTAGGAGTTCTTTTTCCGTGGTTGCATACTTTGATCGCGCATCGTCCATCGTCTTACTAGCGTAGTAAATGACGTGGAGCTTCTTCTCCTTTCTTTGTCCCAACACCGCACCAACGGCGTAGTCACTAGCATCGCACATGATCTCAAAGGGTAGATCCCAATCCGGTGGCTGCACAATAGGAGCGCTAATCAACTCTTGCTTGATCTTGTGGAAGGCGCTTAGACACTCCTCGTCGAACACAAAATCGACGTCCTTGCATAGCAATCTCGTCAGCGGTCTAGCTATCTTCGAGAAGTCCTTGATGAACCTCATGTAGAAACCCGCGTGACCGAGAAAACTCCTTATGCTCTTCACTGAATTTGGGGCTCCGAGGTTGGCCATAACGTCGATCTTTGCCTTATCAACCTCAATACCCTTTTCTGAAATCCGATGACCCAAAACGATACCATCTCTTACCATGAAGTGGCACTTCTCCCAATTCAGCACCAAGTGGCATTCCTCGCACCTTTTAAGCACCCTGCAAAGATTAGACAAACACGAGGCAAACGAAGAACCGTAGACAGAAAAATCATCCATAAAAACCTCAACAATGTTTTCGATTAAATCTGAAAATATGGACATCATGCATCGTTGGAACGTCGCGGGTGCATTACACAACCCAAACGGCATTCTACGATAAGAAAACGTACCATAGGGACATGTAAATGTGGTTTTCTCTTGGTCCTGGGGGTGGATGGGTATTTGGAAAAATCCGGAATACCCATCGAGAAAACAATAGTATGGATGGTTGGCTAAGCGTTCAAGCATTTGGTCAATGAAGGGCAGGGGGAAATGGTCTTTTCGAGTTGCAGCGTTTAGCTTTCGATAATCGATGCAAACCCTATGACCCGTGATTGTTCTAGTTGGGATTAATTCGTTTTTAACCACGGTAATTCCACCCTTTTTTGGTACTACATGAACGGGAGAGATCCAATTGTTATCGGATATTGGGAAAATTATCCCCGCATCCAATAGCTTGATTATCTCTTTCTTAACAACTTCTTTGAGGTTTGGGTTCAGCCGACGTTGGTGTTCTATTGAGGACATAGATTCGTTCTCTAGATGTATCCGGTGCATGCACAAAGAGGGTGATATCCCTTTGATATCATCCGGAGAATAACCTATTGCCTTCCTAAATTTTTTAAGCTCATGAGTTAAAGTTTTAACCTCATCGTCGCTAAGCGCAGCGTTGATAATTATCGGGTAGGTGGAGTTAGGCCCCAAGAAAACGTACCTTAGCCCGTTGGGAAGGGGTTTTAACTCTACCTTTGGCGCTTTAAGTTCGCTCCAATCGTCGTCATCGCTAGACTTACCATTGCTAGCATCGTTGTCCGTCGTCATCCCCTTGGCATCGTATGTAACCGCCTCGGGCAGGACAAGAAACTCGACTTCCACATCGATGGGGTGGGAGTCGATTCTTTTCTGGACTGCCATCACGTCTTCTCTCATTGTTCTGCCTCCTTCTTCTAAGGTGGTCATGGCAAGCTGAAGCTCGTCTTCCGTCGCTAACTCCTCCAAGAATTCATCCGCGAGTTCATCCATCAAGTCGATGTAGAAAATCTGCCCATCAATGGTCGGTTTCTTGATCGTATCGTTGATGTCGTACCTTTGGACTAGGTCTTCTCCGAGATGCAGATCAATCTTACCCTTCTTCACATCTATAATCGCTCCGGCTGTGGCTAGGAATGGCCTACCGAGGATTAGAGGGTCCTTAGGTTCCTCGTCCATTGCTAAGACGATGAAATCTGTGGGGATGAAAGCGTGCCCTAGCTTGACCGAGATGTCTTCTAACACACCCGCGGGTATCCTTACCGACCTATCGGCGAGTACTAGGGAGATCCTAGTTGGCTTGAAGGATGAGAACCCAAGTCTCTGGGCAATGGACAGCGGCATAAGACTGGCGCTAGCTCCTAAATCGCACAAGCACCCTTCGAAAACCAAGGGGCCGATGGCACATGGTATGGTGAAACTCCCTGGATCACTCAGCTTTTTAGGGCAGTTTCTTTGGATGATTGCGCTGCACTCGTGCGAGAGGACTACTGTATCGTCGAAGTCCTGAAACTTGTTCTTGATCGCATCCTTTAGAAACTTGCTATAGTGAGGGACGAGTTTAAAGGCGTCGACGAGTGGCATGTCAATTTGAACTTCTTTCATCTGTTTTTCAAACTGCGCTTTGTACTTCTCTAGCAGCTGTTTCTTAGCTCGACCCGGAAAAGGTAGCTTGGGCACGTAAGGAGACGTAACGTAGGCCGGCTTTTTCGATTTGGCAGTTTTTTCTTCTGTATCGGCCATGTTTTTGGCCGATACAGGTGGTCGATATCGGTCTTCCGAAACCGATACACCTGGCCGATGCGAGTGTCCTGTCTCCTTGTCGCTCGTATCGGCCTTGTCCTTGGCCGATACTGGTGGTCGATATCGGCCAGTTGTGGCCGATACGCCTGGTCGATACAGGTGTCCTGTATCTTCCTCTTTACCGTCTTCTCCACTTTCGTCATCCAAGATCGTGGTATCAGCCTCGTGGGACCGTTCCACCTCCCCAACCTGTTCCGCATCGTCCTCGATGCGATCCCCAGAGGGTAATTGTCGACCACTACGAAGATGTAGAGCGTTGACATATTCTTTCGGGTTGGCTTCGGTTTCCCCGGGAGTTGACCCATTGGTCGCTTGGAGGATGACGTGATCCGCCCCACTTGGTTATCCGGAGCTTTCAGGTGCAAGCTCATTGATTCAAACTTTGCGTTGAGATCGTGGTACGAGTTGTCAACTTTTGTCTGAATTTCCTTCTTGAACGTGCTAAACTCCAAGTGATTTCGGGTTTGGCCGTCGAGGATTTGCTTTAACAGCTGAGCGGTTTGATCACCTTGGGGAGCTGGTGATGCAGCCGCTCCTTGAGTTCCAGGGTGGTTGTTGTAGCCCGGAGGACGATTTGGTGGTGGTCTCGGTGCGTATCCGCCCTGGTTGTATTGAGGTTTACCTTGGTAACCTCCTTGTTGCGCCTGGGGATACAGGTGTCCTGTATCTTCCTCTTTACCGTCTTCTCCACTTTCGTCATCCAAGATCGTGGTATCAGCCTCGTGGGACCGTTTCGAAAATGTCCCGACAATGGATTAAGTTTCAGTTTCGTTACTAGCATTTTATAAGAACCATGAATTGTTGAAAAAGAAGGTCACATGAATAAAATAGACTAGAAACAAGCTTGTTTCGACATAATATTATTTCTTCATTTAAGTTTCTAATCTGAAATTACCTTTGTATTATTACTAACTAATGATTTCAAAAAAAAAATGCTAATGTAAGTTTGTAAAAATTAGAATAAGCTATTGGAGTATTGGAATTCTCGTATTAACAAATCATATTAGTATATAGATTACTATTTTGTGAGAGTAACAAAAATGTTACAATTTCAGATTACTATATTTGTTATGATTTCTACTAGTTTGGAAGTTTAATCATCGAAAGAATTGACATAGTAATTTATATGAGTTACGAATATGTAGTAAATGCAAAATAATAATTTGAATTGTTGCATAAGATTTAGTATAGTTATTAGTATATGAGTCATAAAATATGTAGCAAGGACATCTTAACTATTAAAAGAGAAACATTTTTGTAAATAGGACAAAAAAAATCTTAACTATTAAAAGAAAAACATTTTTGTAAATAGGACAAAAAAAATTGTATTTAAAATACAATTTCACTACATAACCTATGCTTCAATTTGTTTTTATTAGGATTTATGAAAAAAAGAAAATACATAATAAAAAGACATAAAATGTGGAAACAACTATTCAAATCTTTATTTATTTAAACATAGATTTCGGAAAATACATAAACAAATATGTAAACAACAATCAATTTAATTTATGTTTACCAAAAACGGAAAATAATATTTCTACACAAAAAACAAAAATCATATTTCGAAAATAATAATTCGAAAAAAATCTAAGTTTCTACACCCAAAAATGGAAATAAGAATATACACCAAAACCAAAAAAAAAATATTTCTAAGAATAATTAATATCTAAAAAATCATAATTTATATGTTTTTAAAGTATAAAATAACGAGATTAATGCGATTCACTAATTCCGAAATTATGATATTCATAAATATATTTAAATTTATAGTAACTTTAAGATAATTTACCTACGAATCTAAATATGTATTTAGATGTTGAATAATCAAATATTTCATCAATTCAATTTGAATAAAGATCATGAATTTAAAATATTTTAAATTATTATAACGGGTCATAAAATATCACAGATCAAGTTATTATGATAAATATACATATATATATATATGTAGTAGATGATATATATATGTAGTGGTTATAACCGGTCAAAAAATATCATACAAAATTTTAAAGGATATACCTAAAATTTATTCGTAATATCAAAGTATTCAAAATATGATTCATTATTTTATGTTTAATACACTCGATATATTCAAGTACTTTATTAAATAGATACCACAAATATATAATCTGAATCGACGTAGGAGTTTTTAATATATATATATATATATTTACAAAATAATTATATTTTATATATCTTTAAAAAATATCTTATTATATAATTACTACAACAAAATAAATCTCGCACGTACGTGCGGGTCCTCATCTAGTCTATACTATTAAAAGACTAATTTTTGTTTTAGTCCTTATAGTCTTTAATTTATTTAACTATTAAAAGACTAATTTGCGTTTTAGTCCTTATAGTTTGAACTAATTTTCTCACATAATTTTAATATATTTTACTAATCTCTCTATACTATTAAAAAAATCCATATAAAATATATTTTAGGTCTATATAGCATCTATATTTTGTAAAAATCGACAATACACAACTTTAAATATATAAAGTTTGGATAATTTTTCGTAAACATATATTTATATTTAGTTAAATAAATATATATATTTATATCTAAAATAATTGTATTTGTTATATAATAGTTATTTATTTTCTAAGATTAATTTAAAACATGAAATATTTTTTTATTATATATGTTTCTAATTATATTATTAAGAATAATAAAACTTTGTCCTGCGGGGTCCGCACTTAGTATAATGTATTTCAATTGAAAAATAAATAAATGAAGCGGCCTAATGAAGCTCCAAATTACGAAATACAAATAAATTAAATTATAATGGTTCAGGTATTAGTACATACAAATAAATTAAATTATAATTTGACCATATTTACTTAATTGGTATATTTCCTCTCAGAAGTTTAGAATTGCAATATAAAATGCATGAATTTCCACGGTTTATAAATAACTCCAATGCAAAGAATACAATATAATAAAGGGAAAAATGCCAAAAAATTCTTAACTTTCAAAATTTCTCCATTTTAATCATGAACTTTCAATTTTTTCTATTTAAATCCTCAACTTTGGGTTGACTTTCCATAAAAATCTCAAACTTATGTTGACTTATCCAATTTGGTCCCAATGTTTATTTGACTAACAAACTTCGTTAGACCGATTAACGTTGTGACCAATTCGGATAAGTCAACATAAGTTTGTGATTTTTTATTGAAAGTCAACGAAAAATTGAAGATTTAAATAGAAAATTGAAAGTACATAATTAAAATGGAGAAATTTTTAAAGTTACGGTTTTTTTTGTATTCTCCTTATAATTTAGGATATAGTTTTTTGTGTTTAGAATTTTAACTTTTAATGTTTTTGTGACATTCGTCCCACATCGAATATTTAGAGAATGTAAATCTAATATATAAGGGAGAGTTTAACCCCAATTTAATGTGAGACCTTTTGGGAAGGAAACCAATACCAAAACCGTGCGGGGCTTAGGGCCCAAAACGGACAATATCACATTAAAGAAAGGGTTAAACTCTTAAAGTAACGGACCGCGGGTCAGGGTCGTTACAAAGTGGTATCAGAGCGAGAAGTCACTCTAGTTCTGACCTAGAGGGCCGATTGTCTGGGCCTGGTGCGCAACGAGGACGTTGCGCCTTTGAGTGGGGATGAATTGTGACATTCGTCCCACATCGGATATTTAGAGAATGGAAATCTAATATATAAGGGAGAGTTTAACCCCAATTTAATGTGAGGTCTTTTGGGAAGGAAACCAAGCCCAAAACCGTGCGGGCCTTAGGGCCCAAAGCGGACAATATCACATTAATGAAGGGTTAAACTCTCAAGGTAACGGACGCCCGAGTCGGGGTCGTTACAATTTTGATTCATTATTTTGCAATTTATGATATAATTTTGGTATTTAGGGTTTAGATTTTAACTTTTAATGTTTAAGGTCTCTATTTTGCAAATGACGGTATACTTTTGTGTTCAATGTTTAAAATTACAACTTCTAATGTTTTTGTTCACTATTTTTCAATTTATGACATAATTTGGTATTTAGGGTTTAAAATCTTTATATTTTAACTCTTAATGTTTAGATTCACTATTTTGCAAATTACGGTATAATTTTATGTGTTCATTAAAGTTTAATTACCTCCTAAATTGCAAAATTTAAAATTTTAAAATAGTGAACCAAAATATTATAAGTTGAAATTTTAACCTTAAACACATAAAATTATACCGTAATTTACAAAATAGTTAACATAAACATTAAGAGTTAAAATATAAAGATTTTAAACCCTAAATACCAAAATTTTGTCCTAAATTGCAAAATAGTGAACAGAAACATTAAAAATTGAAATTTTAAACATTGACCACATAAAATTATACCGTCATCTGCAAAATAGTGAACATAAACATTAAAAGTTAACATTTAAACCCTAAATATCAAAATTATATCATAAATTGCAAAATAATGAATTAAAACATTAAAAGTTAAAATTCTAAACACGAAAAACGATATCCTAAATTATAAGGAAAAATACCAAAAAATTTCTCAACTTTCAAAATTTCTCCATTTTAATCATGAACTTTCAATTTTCTATTTAAATCCTCAACTTTGTGTTGACTTTTTATAAAAATCTCAAACTTATGTTGACTTATCCGAATTGGTCTCAACGTTTAATCGACTAACATAGTCTTTTTTGGTATTTATGTTCTTATATTTTATTTATTTTGCGTTTATACCCTTAGATTTATGAATAACTTTTTGTCTTCGATTTTATTTTATTTATCATAGATAATTTTGGATATATTATTTTTCATAGAAATATTGTTAGGTTTTTTGTTTTCTTATCGATCAAATATTGTTGTCAAAGATATTAATATTGGTTTGTTTTAAAAAAATTAGTTTTAACAATTTTATTTCGTTTTGTGTCGATCTAAATCTACGAAATATTTTTATCCAGCGACTAATTATTCACGATATTTGCGTGTCTAACTTAATTACCTTAATATAAAAAGTATCATACATTTTAAAATAGATCTGTTTTATTTTATACGATGATAAAAATATTTTATGAAATAAGGTATGTTATAACGTTTCAAGTTCTTCTAATTATTTTCAGAAAATTTCAACGACTATCACATTTTTTAATACTTTTGTATATTTTCATCGCGGTATTGGTATATATATATGTGAATATGGTGATATATATAAAGTTTGGATAATTTGTCGTAAACATAGATTTATATTTATAGTTAAATAAATATATATTTATATCTAAAATAAATTGTATTCGTTATACAATATTTATTTATTTTCTAAAATTAATCTAAAACATAAAATAATTTTTTATTATATATAAGTCTAATTATATTATTAAGTATAATAAAATTAATCAAATAAAAATTATCATAAAAAATTTAAAGTAAAAGCCTAATAAATTTAACAAAACTTAATAATTTTGAGGGTAATTACCAAAATACCATGATTTTTTATAGAGGTATTAATATATAGAGTATTTATATAAAAAAGTTTTGTTGTAGTTTAAAATCTTAAAATTATACCATAAACTCTCAAAAGTAAAACTTACCCACTTCAAAATTAAATTTTAAACGTTAAACAATTAAACCAAATGAAAAATGATCAACCAATGTAATATCATGATTAAAACGGAGAAACTTTGAAAGTTGATGATTTTTTGGCATTTTTTCCATATAATAATATATCTTCAATGTCATATAAAAATTGGAAAAGTTAATAAAACAGCCCACTTCCTGAGACCCAACAAGGCCCAATTGGCTCTTCTAAAACTCTAAATATATGCATATAAATACCCTCTCTTACCCCTTTGCCTCTTTTTGAAACTCATAAGCTTTCTTTGTAGAATCACCATTACCAGAGCTAGACACCGCCGAACCGCCGCAACCACCATCGACCAAGTTCGTCACGTCCACGCCGTCACTTTCCGTTACCGAAGGTAAGGCATAAATCGTGCTCATTTAGTGGTCCGAACACTATTTTGCTTATAACTCTCTAACCACTTCGAATCTCGAAAATCTAAGAACACCATCGGAACCGTGACGACGAGACGAAGCCGGAGGTAGGAGATCAGCCCGAACCGCCTTCACACGGGCCCCCACGCACCGCCGGAAGTCCCGCGCCTGGAGCCCACGCGCCGCCGTCACCACCGTTGCCGGATTTCGCTGGAGCCACCGCCTCCAACCGCCGTTCCGGTAAGTTGACTGGTGGTCAACGGTTGACCGAGTCAACTCATTGATTGTTGACCCGTTGATCGTTGACTTTGACCGTTGAATTTTTGTTGACTTTGACCAAATTTTTCCCGGAACACTTTCTGACCCGATTTTACGCCCCGATTGCAGATCTGTAACCAGTTCGAGCATCCGAGACCCCGAGATTTGTCTAACGCATTAATAAGGTGAGGGTTAGTTTCCACGATTAGTATCTTTAGGAATAAAAAACTATGTGTTGGTTGTATGACTGTTGTTATGTTGTTGATTGATGAGATATTGTGTACTGACTGAAACCGGATCTAGGAATTAGAGGATTCAACCGTTGTGTGTTCATTTGTTTACATAAACGCTTGTGTGATAGTTAGTATGTTGATATGACCCTTATGGACGGCGATATCGAGACGAGCGGCTAGACCAACTGCTTGTGTGCCAATGTGCATGGGTGAGGTGACATGTGTGAAGGTACCAGGACGAGCTGCTGAGTCATCAACTTGACATGGCACGGGTTAGCGGGGCCAGAGTCGGGCGTCGGTACTGAGCCGCGTAGTGTGTGGGGACGGATAACATAGTCGATCCGTTACCCGTCTCCCATAGGATCGATAAAGCTTCTCCGGGCGGTGTTGTGGGCACTTAAGCCACATAGGTTGTTATGTTTATGTTGAACACCTTAGGTGTATGATTGATGTTTATAATATAATTATTTGGTAATTGCTAGATTGATATTCATGTTTCTTTTCTGCACGCCTAGAGCGTTTCCCCTCACTGAGTGACTTGTCTGTCACTCACTCCTCTATCTACCTTTTTTTTGCAGGTGAATCGAGGCATTAGTTAGTTGTTGTCTAGTTCGGGCCGTTGAGAATTCTTGTCGTTTTCATTGCATTATGTTTCAGTTTTACTTTTGTTACTCACTTCGTTTCAGTTGTTGGATAATGTTTAGATGGAGTTCGTTTTAATTAATATGATGACTTTTCCCTTTATTAAATAATTACTTGCACTTAAGATGCCTGTGTGACACTCTGTTCCGAGTGAGGCGGGATGGGGTGTTACAATTTTGGTATCAGAGCGAGAAGTCACTCTAGTTCTGACCTAGAGGGCCGATTGTCTGGGGTCTGGTGCGCAACGAGGACGTTGCGCTTTTGAGTGGGGGTGAATTGTATCATTCGTCCCACATCGAATATTTAGAGAATGGAAATCTAATATATAAGGGAGAGTTTAACCCCAATTTAATGTGAGATCTTTTGGGGTGATACCCAATAAGCAAAATCGTGAGGGTCTTAGGGCCCAGAGCGAACAATATCACATTAAAGGAAAGGTTAGACTCTCGAAGTAACATTCTCGACCCGTCGGACAGGGTGAGCCCACGGGCCTAGAGAGAAACGTTGTGTGGTACACGATAGGGGCGGGATGGGGATGTTACAGTTAAATGATTGTACCTACAACTATCTTTAGTTCTTATAAAAACCTTTTTAGTAGGTACGTATAGTGCTTTCACTTTTAAAATCCTCCAAACATTTTTGAATCATGGCAAATATATATATAGTGACGACAAAAGAATGTTTTAATATCCACCACTTGCGCAATAATGTAGATACAAACTTGCATACAAAAGTGAATTTGAACATAAATCGATGAGTGTTGATGTAGATCCTGATATACTCTTTGATGTATATTGATCTTTGACCGATTCCTATCAGATTGATTTGTGATTGATCCTTGATTGTGATTGTGCTTAAACTTAAAGACACACGATTTGGTTACCCAGTTCACGTTACCGCTACGTCTGGGAGTGGAACTAAACCACCATGATCACTATCACCTTAAGCTTTAATTGCTTTACAATGGCTACCTCTTTGTGTAGGTACCAAATTTAATAGCTAAAGAATCTAGGAGGAAACTATCCGACCCAGCCTTGATCGGGACTGTCTCCGGCGATGAAGCGGCTTGCGGAACCTCTTGCTTCAACGGTTACGATCGTCTTCTCCGGCGATCTCCTTTCTCTCTCTCTATTCTTGATTCTTCCTCTGTTCTGATATGTCTTTCTTTAACAGATTCTGTTAGTGACCTTAACAACCTTTTAAACGTCGTCGTATTCTTTTATAGACTCGTCTTGGGCCTTTCTCTTTTTATTCGCATATGGGCCTACGAGCCCATTAGATCTAAGTTATTTTCACAATGACTTTAATCAACAAGAAAAAATATAGATAAAATGATACTTGCTTAAGTTGTTAATAATTATAAGAAAAGTAGCAAAAGAAAACAACCCTAGAGTTGGTGGATGAATATACAATAAGAGTGTTGAGATTTGAGAATCATGCCTAGTTTGACAAAAAAAAAAAAAAAAAAAGAAAGAGAATCATGCCTCTTTTTTTATATTCTTCCGCAAGGACAAGAGAAATATTAATTCAATAAATCACATAGCTTCTCCAGCCTAATATTGACAGAGGAAAATATTATTGAATATTGATCCCTATCTATACTATTAAAAGAGAAGACAAAACGCCTACGCGTCGCGACGTAAGAGTTTTTTTGATATTTTTTTACTTTTTTGCGTTTTGATCCTTATATTTTTGAATAATTTTTGTTTAGCGAATTCTATAAATTATATTTTAAGTCCAACGAATTCAGGCCCATTTATAAAAAATTTAAGAATTAAATTTCTCCCACATTGAAAAACAATAAGAAACAAAATAAGAAATTTTCTAATATAAATAAAACTTTATCACATACAAAATCATTAAAGCGGGCATTCGTCTAATAGGCATGCGAATTTCGGTACATGGATTGCGCCTTCATTTATCGGAGTATGCATAATGCGAGTTTTTTTCTTTGAAAAGCTTGCAAAGTTTGATTAGTTATTTCGGCTTTCGATAATCGTCTTTCATAGATGCATGCCTCATAAATTGTCAACGGATATCGGGAACTTTGATTGGTGGATTGGAGTCTGGACATTCGGTTTTCAGGTCAGTTTCATTAGAGTTCGGGTTTTTCGGGTTAAAAGATATAGGATTCGTTCGGGTTATTTACAAATACAGTTCTGTTCGGTTCAAATCTATTCGGGTTCAGGTCGAGTATCATATATTTAACAAAACCTGATATGGAACCAAATATTATTCGGTTCGGGTTTTTTGAGTTTTTGGTTCGAATTTTCAGGTTATATATATTTTTGGTAAGAACTTTCGGTCTTACTTTGGTAATTCGGGTTCGGTTTGGGTTTTTGTTCGACTTATTCATATAACCCACAAAAAATTGAAATAGCCTACTAAAATATAAATTACCTTATCAAAACTATATACATGTGTATATCTTCGGGTCTATTCGAGTACGATTCGGGTCTCAGGTCGGTTCGGGTTCAAACGAAAACCAGAGTTAGAAAATATTAAAACCCGGTAGGATAATATGAGAACCGAAAACGGACCAAACCGGATTTTTCATGTCGATTTGGTTTCGGATTTCGGATTTTGGATTAAATGTTCAGCCCTAAGAGCATCTCCAACCCACCTCTATATTTGCTTTTAATCTCTATTATAGAGCAACATTTGCTCCAACCCATCTCTATTTCTTCCTCTAAAATAGAGATTGCTATTTTTTCCTCTATATATAGAGGAATGTTATCTTTTCCTCTATAAATAGAGACATACTTTTTTATTTGCATACTAGTCCTTTACTTTCTCTTTTATATTAATTATAACTAAAATATATAAAATTGTCATTTTCTTTTATGTTTTAAAATGAAAATTGTTTTAGTTTTCAAAATAATCATTTAAATATTGTTATTATAATTACAAATAAATTATAAATATTAACTCAAAATTGAAATTATTATTTATAAAAGATAAATCATTTAAAGTTTTATAATAAGACATAATCGATCATTTATGGGGAAAATACTCTAACGGTGATAGTTAAATAAGCTATAATATTTTTTGTATTGGGTAATGTACTATTTTTTATAATAAAATTATAAACTTAAATAATATAATAATTTGTGAATATCTTGCGAAAATTAAACTTAATTGGGTTAATTTGCAATTTTTATAAATAAAATGTGTTATAGTAAAATGTAAATAGAATATTTTATAGAATATTCTTTTATAGAGATAGAGATAGAGAAATACATTGGAGAAGAATAGAGGAAAATGCACCTCTATTATAGAGTTCCTCTATTTTAGAGATAGAGATAGGGAAATACATTGGAGATGGTCTAAATTGATCAATTCATGGTCTTCTATAATATAACTAAATATTATTTATGAATATCCTGCTCCGCGCAAGGCACGGGTACTTACCTAGTAAAAGATTAAAGAACCTTTGAAACTTATTAAAACATGTTTTAATTTCTTTACAGTTGTTGGCCGACAAAACCCTCCATTTTTTTTAACAAAGGAAAGATTCATAAAATCTTCAAAAACATTCATAATAGCTCATCAACATTATTATTTTTAAGGAATGAAAGTACTTTTATTTAAAGAAAATTACATCATGACACACTTTTTAAAACACAAATTACACTTTAAAGCACTTTTTGACATAGAGGCACTTTATTGTTATAAAAGACTAAATTACCCTTCAATTCATTTATTCTACATAAATTTCACAATCATTATCTTTCTCATTTTTCTATTTTGCATTCTAATTTTAATTTTCTAGGGTAACATAAAATAATTTATTTTCGTATATTGATTTATAAAATTTTAATATATATATTTTGATATCCACTTTTATATATTTTATTTATGAATGGATCAACATTTGTGGACAACTAGTCAATATCTAATTTTTTTATATATATCCACATAGAATTGTACAAATGTTCAAAGTATAATGAACAAGTTTAAATTTTATTCCAATGAGTTTATATATCACAGACAATTCATATGATGATTTGTGTTCAAGTTTAAATAAATTATAATTGTAGTTAAAATTATATGATGGTTCATGTTCAAAAATGAATAAATAGGTTTTAATAATGAATTTAAAACATTTATATGTTTTGATGTACATGTAATTTTCATGATTTCACTTATTAATATCAACATGTTTCATTCACATTTATTAAGAATATTACAAAAACATATGGGAGTGTAAATATTAAATATAAATTACTTATGTAAATAGATATATGATAAACAAAAAAATATTGAAATAATATATTTTACAATAAATTAAAATACATTTATGAAATTGTACAAAAGTATGTCCACATAACATAAAACGTATCCACAACTTTTTGTACACAACGTTGTGTACAAAAAGTTGTGGATACGTTTTATGTTAAGAGTTGTGGATACAGAACGTTGTGTATCCACAATTTTATGTACACAACTTTTGTGTACACGAAGGGTAAAACTGTATTTAAAAAAATAAAAAGTGTAAAAAGTGTCTCATATCACAAAAGTGTCTTATTTTGATATGCAAGTGTCAAAAAGTGCTCCATTGTGTAAATCACTCTTTTATTTATCCTTATTGCTCTGTTTTTAGCTTTTTGCTCATACTTTGTTACCGTAATTACCTCATGGTCAATAAATTCAATTCTTATTATTTATTATTTATTATTTATAAATCTTATATATAAAAGATGAAGATAACTCTCTTTGTATTGACACCTCATCATTCACGTTTAAATCATCAAAATTATTTAACTTATTTTATTAAATATTATTACAAAACTAAATACATTTAAAAATCTACACATGATTATCAATTAAGTCTTAGTTTTAAATGTGTATTCTCAATATTTTTTTGGACTTTAAACAATTGAAAATAGTTTGATCCTATATATAATATCACATTAAAAAATAACACATAAAATAAAAAGCATAAAAAATTAATTAAAATAGTGAAAACATGACAAGTAAAATAAAGAAAAAGAATACAAAACAAAAATTATCAAACTATATTTAAGATATATAATACACATTTACTAAAAAATATTGCAACCTTCATCTAAATGAACGAAAAAAAATAAAAAAATGCAAACTATTTAAGATAAGCGAAAAATATACAAAAATATATAATTGAGAAAGTAACAAATATTGTATCATTGTTTATGTGCACAAGAACATAAATATTGAAAATGCAAGAAAAATACTAAAATCATTAAGAAAAATTATAACAAAATAATTTATAAAATAAAATTATTAATATTTATAAAATATATATTTCAAATATAAAACAATTTCGCGAGTATCGCGGGTTCCCTCCTAGTAATAATATATTAGCTTAGAGTAGAGAAGAAATTCTTGTACCTTTTTCGAAATAATTTCCTTCATCTATGGAGAAAAAAACAAAAAAATTTGTTTGAAATAAGTAATACAATTAGTCGATGTTAATTGGAAATATGTAATATGTTTATTATTAGTCACCGTCGTCAAAATAATGAGAATGCGATTAAATGTAATTTACTACTCCCTCCATTTTTTGTTACAAAATAAATGATATTCTAAGATTTAATGTAAAAATTAATTGTATTTGACTTTTTTAACCAATAAAATTTTGAGTATTAAAAATATATAGTGACGACAAAAGAAAGTTTTAATATCCACCACTTGCGCAATAATGTAGATACAAACTTGCATACAAAAGTGAATTTGAACGGATCAATGTCTCATATAATTCTCATAAAATACAAACTTGCATGATTCTCAACGGATCAATGTCTCATATGCCACCTTTTCAGAAATTTTGATTAAATATGCCACTATCTATTTTCTAGATTTGAAAAGATAAAAAAATCTATTCAAAAAAAATTATTTTTAAAATCTGAAAACGTCAATATTTTTTATTTAATTTTACGGATTTTATAAAAGTATTTTAAAAATTGAAAAACAAATTTTACATGTTTTTGATAAAATCATCCAAATATAATTATAAAATCGATTTTAAATATTTTTTGAAAAGTTTTAGGGTTTAGAAATCAAAATTCAACCCCTTGGGTTCGCAAATCCAAATCCAAGACATTTCGATTAGTTTAGGGTTTAGATTTGTGAATTTTGAATTTTTTATATGATATTTTCGAAATATCAAAAAAAAAAGTGGCATAAAGATCATTGGGTGACATGCGAGATCATTTTTTTTGGAAAAGTGACATATAAGACTCGTCCTCGATTCTCAACACTCGTATTGTATATTCATCCACAATCTCTAGGGTTGTTTTTTCTTATAATTATTAACAACTTGAGCATGTACATTTTATCTATATTTTTTCTTGTTGATTAAAGTCATCGATTTATGTTCAAATTCACTTTTGTATGCAAGTTTGTATCTACTTCGTTGAGAGGACGAGTCTTATATGCCACTTTTCCATAAAAAATAATCTCGCATGCCACCCAATTATTTCTATGCCACTTTTTTTTTTGATATTTCGAAAATATCATATAAAAAAATTCAAAATTCACAAATATAAACCCTAAACTAATCGAAATGTCTTGGATTTGGATTTATGAACCCAAAGGGTTGAATTTTGATTTCTAAACCCTTAAAACTTTTCAAAAAATATTTTAAAATCGATTTTATAATTATATTTGGATGATTTTATCAAAAAAAATTAAAATTTGTTTTTCAAATTTTAAAATATTTTATAAAATCCGTAAAATTAAATAAAAAATATTGACGTTTTCAGATTTTAAAAATAATTTTTTTTTAATAGATTTTTTATCTTTTCAAATCCAGAAAATAGTAATAGCATATTTGATCAGAATTTCTGAAAATGTGGCATATGAGACATTGATCTGTTGAGAATCATGCCTCTTTTTTATATTCTTCCGAAAGGACAAGAGAATATTAATTCAATAAATCACATAGCTTCTCCAGCCTAATATTGACAGAGGAAAATATTATTGAATATTGATCCCTATAAGATTAAAGAATCTTTGAAACTTATTAAAACATGTTTAACTTCTTTAGAGTTGTTTGCCGACAAAACCCTCCATTTTTTTAACAAAGGAAAGATTCATAAAATCTTCAAAAACATTCATAATAGCTCATCAACATTATTATTTTTTAAGGAATGAAAATACTTTTATTTATGAGGAATTCACAAATCTACACTCTTTCAACCCCTTTTTCACAAAACTACTCCTAATTTAATATTTTCACATATTTACACCCTTTCAAAATTTTAAAAGCTTGATTTAACCTTTAAAAAATTATCAAATATAAATTTTTTTCATTTGGGTTCGCTAATTAGTGTTTAGGGTATATTATTAAGGGGGTAAGATTGTTTGGGTATAGTTTATTTAGATTTAATTTTGAGTGTTTAGGTGTAGTTTTGTGAAGTATTTTGGAAATGGTGTAGTTTTGTGAAATGTAATTCAAAAGGTGTAGTTTTGTGATTCTCACTTTATTTATCCTTATTGCTCTGTTTTTAGCTTTTTGCTCATACTTTGTTACCGTAATTACCTCATGATCAATAAATTCAATTCTTATTATTTATTATTTATAAATCCTATATATAAAAGATGAAAAGAACTCTCCTTGTGTTGACACCTCATCATTCACATTTAAATCATCAAATTTATTTAACTTATTTTATTAAATATTATTACAAAACTAAATACATTTAAAAATCAACACATGATTATCAATTAAGTCTTAGTTTTAAATGTGTATTTTCAATATATTTTGGACTTTAAACAATTGAAAATAGTTTGATCCTATATATAATATCACATTAAAAATAACTCATAAAATAAAAGGCATAAAAAATTAATTAAAATAATGAAAACATGACAAGTAAAATAAAGAAAAAGAATACAAAACAAAAATTATCAAACTATATTTAAGATATAGAATACACATTACTAAAAAAATATTGCAACCTTCGTCTAAATGAACAAAAAAAATAAAAAATGCAAATTACTCTAAACACTAAAAATTTACCTTCAAGAATTTTAGCAAATGTAATTTACTACTCCCTCCATTTCAAAATAAATGGCATTCTAACTTTATTTTTTGTTACAAAATAAATGGTATTCTAAGATTTTAATGTAAAAATTAATTGTATTTGACTTTTTTAACCAATAAAATTTTATAGTGTTATTTTATATTGTTAGTTTAGTCATATTTAATGATATTTTTATAAAAAAATATAAATTTCTTAATATATGTGAAAAGTCTAGAATGTCATTTATTTTGAAATAGAGAGAGTGGTTTTATAGAATTAATCAATTTTTTTATGACATCAGAATTAATCAATTAACAAACAATAAAATGTAAAAAAAATACATTTCTATTTTTTTTCTTAGATGGTAATAGTATGATTTACATGGACTAATATGGTGGGAATTAATTGCTTCTTTAATTCAAAACCTTTCTCAGTTTTAATTCAAACATGGGTTTAATTACTTATATGGAAATAGTATAAATTCCACATTGACCAATTAAAGTGAGAAACAAAATTAATGTTTCATATATATAGGTGTTAGCTTCAAGTGAACAAAGTTGAATCACTCTTCATCACAAAACAAACCTCTTATTTTGAAATTCTTCTAAAATCCACCCCGAAACTTTTTCTTTCGATCAAAATGGCCCCTACAATCTCCATGAAGTCCATCAATGTAACCAAGAAGGCACATCAAGGAAGAGCCTATGTGACTTTTTTGGCAGGTAATGGAGACTATGTGAAAGGTGTAGTGGGCCTAGCAAAAGGTTTACGTAAGGCGAAAAGTGCTTACCCTCTTGTGGTTGCTATGTTGCCTGATGTGCCTGAGGAACATAGAGAGATCTTAAGGTCCCAAGGCTGCGTGGTGCGCGAGATCGAACCGGTCTATCCTCCTGATGATCATGTCTCATATGCAAGGGACTATTACATTATCAATTACTCGAAACTTCGCATTTGGAATGTAAGTATCTCAAAAATCTTCAAAGAATATACAATTTATTGCACTTTTTATTATTCCCTTTGTTTTATGATATTATTATTAATATTATATGTTTTAGGAAATAGAAAAAAAAAATTAAAATTAATTTTCCATTTTAAACATATTATTTAATGCATAGTTAAAAGTTATTCAACCAATCATTATTAACATTACAAAATAAGAGTACTAGTCACAAAATATTTGATCAATTTAAAGTTGGCATAGAAATACCAAAATATCTTAGTATAATTTTAAACAAAAACAAATCTCTAACTATCTTAATTAATCTCTAAGTTTTTGGTTATACCCATTATGTAGTTTAATGAGTACAACAAGGTCGTATTTTTGGACGCGGATATTCAAGTCTATGACAATATAGACGAGCTTTTCGATTTACCGGATGGTTACTTGCACGGCGTGATAGGCTGTTTTTGTGAGAAAACATGGAGCCACACGCCGCAGTACACCATCGGGTATTGTCAACAATGTCCGGACAAGGTTAGGTGGCCGGCCGAGATGGATATTCCTCCTCCTCCTCCGTATTACAATGCCGGAATGTTTGTGTTTGAGCCTAATGTTTCTATTTATGAGAGACTCCTCCAAACTCTTAAGGTCTCACCACCAACAGAATTCGCGGAACAAGTGAGTTATAATTCTTAAAAACTAGATTTATATACAAAATTTGAGTAGTTTTTTGTTCTTTTATTTATCGTCAATTGGTTTTAAGTTAAACAGTTAACGATTTATAATCATTAGAATTGATGATATTCTAGTGAACATAGTGATTTAAACATATAACTTAAAAACATTTTGGTTAATTGATTCAAATTATATTTTAAATTAATAAAACAATTTTAGGAATCACATTTCGATAGAAAATATACTATTCATTTCATTAATTTTTGTATGTTCCGTTTTAATAGGATTTTCTCAATGTGTTTTTTGAGAAAGAGTTTAAACCGATCTCTTTGGTTTACAATCTCATTATGTCTATACTTTGGCGTCACCCTGAGAATGTGGAGTTAAAGAAAGTCAAAGTTGTTCATTATTGTGCACCGGTAAGTATATATTCTCTTATTTAGTTATAAAACTCTATTAGTTATGAAATTTATATAATTAATTAGTGGTGATAAATTGTATATATATATAGGGATCCAAGCCATGGAAGTTCACAGGAGAAGAACCTTACATGGATAGAGAAGATGTCAAAATGTTGGTTAAGAAATGGTGGGACATTTATAACGACAAATCTCTCGATTTCAAACCGTAAAAAGCTCGGGAAAATTCGAAATCGAAATCGTCTCGAAATAACTTGGCATGAGATTAGGCCAAATTAATTTTGAAATGAGATGGGACAAATTTGTTTATGTTTGTGTTTGGATGCTTTTAACATTTTTTTTTCAATTTTTTGGTAATAATAATAATTATATAACTTAAAATCTCTTATACTATTTAAAATGCTTTAGATACATTTTTCATACTTAAAAAATCTCTTATACTAATCAGGATTGTAATTTCAAAAATACATTCATTTTATTTTTTTTCGTAAATACATTTGTATACTAAAAATATTAATTCAAATAAACTCTATTTTTTAAATACTAAAATGAAATAAATGTATATATATATATATATATTATATTTTGAAACAATGGATATAATTCTCCAAATTAATATTTTAAAAGTTTATTTTTGTCAATAGTAGTATATATTTTATATTTTTGTGTCAAAGTAGTTATTTGACTTGATTTTTTTCTTTTTCATGAGTATATAGTTGACTTGATACTATAAGCAAAACCCTCGAAAATAAATGAAAAAAATAGTTTGAAAAATAGTTTGTTGAATGATTGTATCCAATCCTGATAAGACCAAATGACACGTCAGCAAAAACTCGTCTCTCTCACCTTTAAAAAAAAAAAGTCTTTTTAATTTTGAGACAAACCTAACAATTTTATTATCCAATCAATCAAATGGAGAAGCAATACAAGTCATCCATGGAGGAAGAAAATCAGATCCAAAGTTGTTTATAATTCAACATTCAATACCCATTTTAATTTCAAATAAGAACAAAATTAAACCAAAAAAAAACCCAAAAAATGGATACACAAGATTCTCAAATCTCTCATTTAGCTCTCGACATTGGAGGTAAACAAAACCCCTTTTTGTCGCTTTCTGGGTTTGGTCTCTATCGATCTATAGATTCGGTTTTGTCTGAATCTTTTTGGTTGATTTCAATTTCTGGGTTTTTGTTTTTTTGTAGGGACTTTGATAAAGCTTGTTTATTTCTCTGCAAACGGCGAAGAACATTGCGATGAAGGAGGAAGCATCGTCTTTGGTAACAATGGTTGCTCTGTTTTGAAAGGGAAGCTTTGTTTCGCCAAATTCGAAACCAGAAAAATCGATGATTGTTTAGATTTTATTCGATCTCATCGTTCATGTAAGTCTTTATTCAAAGATCTGATTTTTTAACCACATTTTTGGCATAAATACCACAATGAGTTTGTTTATGAGAAATTCTTTAGAATACCATCAAAATTTTGATAAGTTTTTGTTTTGAAAATACCATTGCAAAGTTTTTTATAACAAAAATACCATTAAAATGTTTTTTATAACAAAAATACCATCAAAAAGTAGTAGTTTACAAAAATACCACAAATACAAAAAACGAGTTTTAACACTTAATATTTAAAATAATTTCATTTGGGTTCGCTATAAAGTGTTTAGGGTATAGTTTTGAAGGGGTAGGTATAGTTTTTTTAAAGGTTTTGGGTGTAATTTTGAAAAGTTAAGATTTGTGGTATTTATGAGAAAAAACTTTTTAATGGTATTTGTAAAACTTTCGAAATTCTGTGCTAATTGTGTTAAAAAAACTTTTTAGTGGTATTCATAAGAATTGCCCTTTGTTTATTCTCTTCTTAGGTGTTGAGCATTCGAATGGGATATCGCGCGATATGCTTTGTGTTAAGGTAAATAGCTATTAGTTTATCTTAAAGCTTTTGTTTGTGAGGAAACTTTGATTTGGTTTTGATTATTGTTATGTTGTGTAAAGGCCACAGGTGGTGGGGCTTTTAAGTTTGCAGATCTCTTCAAGGAGAAGCTTGGGATTGTTTTCGATAAGGAAGATGAAATGCATTGTCTTGTAGGAGGTGTCAATTTTCTATTAAAGGTTTTGGTTTTTTTTCCTTCTTCTTTCATTATCATATCATTACCGAAATTAGGATCTCGCGTTTGTTATGTGTTGTGTTTGTGTCGTGTATGGCTTTTTGAATGTAGTTCTTGTGTTGTGTTCCTTGGTAAAAGCACCTTGAGCAACGACGGAGTTTGAATTGTGTTTTGTTAACAATGTTTTGGTAATTTCTTTGTATGTGTGTGTTTGTATATATGTTATCGTTATAGTAACTATATCTTGGCGTAGAATGGTCTAGAAGAAATACAAACATAGCTATTGTTACCAATATACTTGTGGTTCTGATTTCGACACTAAATGCCATGTGCTTGCTTATTAGTCTTTATCAACATTCTTTTGCCAACTTTTTTTGTATGTGTGAGTCCGTAGTTATGTTTTCGGGACAGTAACTAGATTTTGACGCTAGTAGTGTCGCTGAGTAATGTCTTATATGCTTGTGAAATCGACATTTAATGTAGTGTGCTTGCTAAACTCTTCTAAGGCATACTACACATACATTCTTCAACGCATGAAAGATCTCCATGGAATAATGCATTTTTAATATGGTGTTTTACGTCGCTGCTAATCTATACATAAAATATATGTAATAATAAATTGTCTGAAATCTGTTATATTATATGCAGACAGTCCCAAGAGAAGCTTTTACTTATTTGGATGGTCAGAAGGAGTTTGTCGAGATCGACCATAACGATTTATATCCATACCTCCTTGTTAATATCGGCTCTGGCGTTAGCATGATCAAGGTTTACTTACGGTTTTGTCTTATCTCATCACACTATTATTATTCTCTTCTTGCTTACTCAAATTCGATTCTTTTGTAGGTTGATGGAGATGGCAAATACGAACGAATAAGCGGAACAAGCCTTGGTGGAGGCACATTTTTAGGCCTTGGGAAGCTTTTAACGAAATGCAAGAGGTGTATTTTCGTGTATATATACATATAACTCTGTTTATGCAGTTTTCATCTTTGCCGAGTAACTAATATCGTTTTAGTTTCAGTTTCGATGAGCTGCTCGAGCTAAGTCACCATGGAAATAACAGAGTCATTGACATGCTTGTTGGTGATATCTATGGTGGAACAGATTATTCAAAGGTGATTTATTAGTGTCGTTTTTGCTGAAACATCGGTGTACTTTTAAGTAGGAAATTCCCCAAAATACCATTTCTTAAGTTTCTAGGCAAAAAAATACAATCACATGCTTTTTGGCCTAAAATGCCACACTATACAATGTTTTTTACCAAAGATAAAACAAAAATTTTAGATTAGCTTAAAACATTCAAAATTAGACCATGAATCCTACCCATTCAAAACTAATCTCTAAACCCTGAATATTGAATCCAAATGAAAAAACAATCTAAAGTGTTGAAACTTGTTTTTTGTATTATGGTATATTGGGAAAAACAACTATTAGTGTGATATTTTTGGTCTGAAAACTTGTGATTGTATTTTTCGCCTAAAAACTTTGTTGGTGGTATTTTAAGGAATTTCTCAATTTTAATAAAACCTGAATTTTCGTTTTTTTTTTTGGTAGATCGGTCTCTCTTCAACAGCTATAGCTTCGAGCTTTGGGAAAGCGATTTCTGATGGCAAAGAACTTGAAGATTACCAGCCTGAAGATGTCGCAAGATCACTTCTTAGAATGATATCGAATAACATCGGTCAGGTCAGAATCTTGTAACATTTCCATCGAAATTTGACATAAACTCGAAGCTGATGATTTTTATGATCGGTTTCTATCATTTCTCTTTGTCTCTCTCTCTCTAGATTGCTTACTTGAATGCACTCAGATTCGGCCTTAAGCGTATTTTCTTTGGCGGGTTTTTCATCCGCGGCCTCGAGTACACCATGGACACAATCTCTGTTGCTGTCCATTTTTGGTAATATTAAAACCGAAACTACTCAATAACTAAAAAGACATGCCTACTTCATAGAAATGTCTCAAGTTTTTCGTCGTTATTACAGGTCGAGAGGCGAGGCGAAAGCAATGTTCTTACGACACGAAGGGTTTCTTGGAGCTTTAGGCGCATTCACAAGCTACAAAGAAGATCATAACAACAACAACAACAACAACGGCGACTTAAAATTGCATCATCGTACTAAGCAAAGAGCGGTTCTTCTTAACTGTTCAGGTGATCATAGCTTCCGTCACACCCCGGTAACTACTAATTTAAACGAAGGTGAAGCCATAGAATGTAGCATCAGTTTAGTTTAGTTTAGTGTCTTTTTTTCTCATTTAACTTGCTGGTAGTAAAATCACCAAATGTTGTATTATTGTTTATGAAAATGAGTGTAGAGAAAATGTCACTGAAGTTTTTATTGATTTTTGGGGTCATTGATAGTGGCAGGGATTGTTGATACAAGACTTGTGTTTTGTAAGATGATTATATATTGTGTATGTATGTCTGTATAAGGGGGGGGGGGGTACTATGGTCACTTGTTTATTTTTAAGAGGAGATCAGTCTTTGACATGTTCCTAGTGGTCATGTACCTTGGGTGAAAAAGATGCGGGAACGATTAAAAGTAAGATCAATTTTCAAAAATACCATCAAAAAATGTTTTTTAGACCAAAATAACATCTGAAAAGTTTTTTTTCTTTGGTCTCCATAGAATTTAGAGGAATTCATAAAACTACACTCTTTCAACTATTAATTCACAAAGTTACATATTATTCAATATATTTTCTATATTTACATCTTTTTAAAGTTTTAAAAAGTTGATTTACCTTTTAAAAAATTACTAGAATTAAAATCTTGAACCCGCGGATATCGGATAAACTCGAACCGAACTGATACTCGATTACCCATAGTTACATACATTTATACATATAATATATACTTATTCATATCTAATATCAACCTATATACATTTATATCTAAATAATATTAAAAGTAAGAGCAATTTTCAAAAATACCATCAAAAAATGTTTTTTACCAAAATAACATCCGAAAAGTTTTTTTTCTTTGGTCTGTAATACCATAAAATTTAGATGAATTAACAAAACTACGTCATTTCAACTCTTCATTCACAAAACTACATATTATTCAATATTTTCTATATTTACATATTTTTAAAAATTTAAATGATTGATTTATCTTTTAAAAATTTACCAAAATTAAAATCGTTTTTTAGACCAAAATAACATCTTTAAAGTTTTTTTTCTTTGGTCTGTAATACCATAAAATTTAGAGGAATTCATAAAACTACATCCTTTCAACTAGGCATGGGCATTCGGGTATTCGGTCCGGTTCCGGGTCCGAAATTTCGGTTCCGGTTCGGTTCGGTTCTTGAATCTATTACCCAATCACTGCTTTTCAATATTTCGGTTCGGTTCTGGTTCGGTTCCTATCGGTTTTGGTTCGGTTCGGTTCTTTGTTTGAGGAACCGAAAAATACCCGAAATTTTCGGTTCCAATTCGGTTCCAGTTCGGTTCCGGGTATTTCAAATCAAAAATAGAAAAAAATACCCGAAAACATAAAATATACCCAAAAAAGTTCATAAAAATACTCAAAATTATAAAAAAAACCCGAAAATTGAAAAAAAATACCCAAAAACAAAAAAATACCCGGAATAGGATAATAAAAAATACCCGAAGTTAGAAAAATAGCCAAAAATACCCGAAAATATAAAAAATACTCAAAGTATATAAAAATATTTCGGTTCTTCGGTTCTACCCAAGGGTATTCGGTTCGGTTCCGGTTCCTACCCGATACCCATGGTTCTTAAGTTTAGGAACCATCGGGTATTTAGGGTGGAACCGAAACCCGAACCGTTTTTTTCGGTTCTTCGGTTCCGGTTTTTCGGTTCCGGGTATTTTGCCCAGGCCTACTTTCAACCATTAATTCACAAAACTACATATTATTCAATATTTTCTATATTTACATTTTGTTAAAGTTTTAAATGATTGATTTATCTTTTAAAAAATTACCAAAATTAAAATCTTGGACCGCGGATATTGGGTAAACCCGAACCGAACCCGATATCCGAACTGCTACTCGATTACCCATAGTTACATACATTTATACATATAATATATATATTTATTCATATCTAATATCAACCTATATACATTTATATCCACATAATATTAAATTAATTACCAATATTAAATATATTTATTGAGAAATCTTGAAATCAAATTCATTTATACGTAAAACACTTGATATTTTGTTAATATATTGAATATTTTTATAATTTTTTCGGGTATTTAGATAAATTTTTGAATATTCGGTTAAAAATATATGATTTTTTCGGATATTTACCGATTCTTACATTTGAGACCCGACCCGAACAAAATTTTAAATTGCCCTATTGAATCTTAAACTTCTCTACCGGAAATACCCAAAATCAGATCGGGTCTACCCACCCCTAGTTACTATTAAACCGAATTAATTTAGTCTTTTTATAAAACCGTAAAAAAAAAAACCCAAAATCAAATCAAACCAAACCGGAATCACAACCAGATTCGGTAAGAGTTTCCCAGTGAACAATTCTCGTTTTGTGTCTAATCTCTTGAAAACTGATCCGATCTCTCGACTTGTAATTTTTCTCAAAAGGTATAATCAAATCTCCTCTCGTTTTCGTTTACTTTTCACAGATCGATTCTAATTTTCTTCATGAAATCTTCATCGTAGTATAGATCTGTTTTCTCACATCTTCCATTATTATCGTTTTCAATAGCTCGAAATCTCTAACAAAAAAAAAAATGGTACGGATCGTATAATTCAATTTATTAGATTCTTCCTCTGTATATTGTTTGCTTAACACTCTCTCTTTAAATGATTAAACGATCTTGAAAGGTATATCACTCGAGTTTTGTAGACGAAGAAAGTATAACAAAGGCATGTGGTTGCCCTTTGCTTCCTCTCAAAAGCCATATCAAAGGTCCTGCACCTGTTTCAGAACAAGGTTAACTTCACAAAATCAACAACACCATAAAGCTTATAAATTATTAGGGAATAAATATTCCACATCGGATAATACCGTCAAAATAAGTTTTTGTTTTGCAGAATATCATTACAAAGTTTTTTATAACAAAAATACCATTAAAATGTTTTTTATATCAAATATACCATCAAAAAGTAGTAGTGTACAAAAATACCACAAATACAAAAAAACGAGTTTTAACACTTTTATATTTTTAAATGTTTTCATTTGGGTTCGCTATATAGTGTTTAAAGTATAGTTTTGAAGGGTAGGTATAGTTTTTTGAAGATTTTGGGTGTAATTTTGAAAATTTAAGATTTGTGATATTTATGAGAAAAACTTTTTTAATGGTATTTGTAAAACTTTTAAAAATCTGTGCTAATTGTTTAAAAAAACTTTTTTTAGTGGTATTGATAAGAATTGCCCTATATAAAAGGGTATGGACCAATCCACTCATTATCAATCGGTTTTAAATTGAAGTCAATAGTCCTGACGTGGTATCAGAGTCCGATCCGATTGGTCCGTCTCTTATACCCAAACTATCCGAGATTAATGGTTAACGAGACCCACTATCTCGAAGGGGCGAGGGATAAATATTTTATATCGGAAACTCATAAGGACAAAAATTAATATATAAAGTGTATGGAGCAATCCAGCCAATTGGTTTTAAGTTGGAAGTCCGTAATCCTAACAATTAATACGATTGCGGTTTATTCGGAAAATGAGTTTATATGTTTTGTTGTTTTGTTCACACACGCAGATAGTACTGATATAGTTGACGAGGCCATCACTTTCTTTCGCGCGAATGTCTTCTTCACCAACTTTGATATCAGAAGCTCTGCTGATAAGCTGCTTATTTACTTGACCTTCTACATAAACGTCGCTTTGAAAAAACTCGAAGGGTGTAGAACTTTAGCGGTTGGAACTAAAGCGATTATCAACCTGGGTTTAGAAGATATCCCTGTTCCTGGAGAAGCCGAGTTTCCTTTCCCGGGACTCTTCTCGCTTCCTCAGTCTCAGGACGAAGCTGGTACAGACATACATACATACATACATGTAACAACATATGTCTTATACTAATCTTGTCCTAACCATTGAGCCCATCTTGTTTCTGTTGTTTTTTCTTCAAAATGTTTAGAGCTTTTCAGGAACTATCTGAAGCAGGTTCGAGAAGAGACTAGCGGGAGGCTACTGAGTGTAGCGTATAGAGCCAACGGAACACCTAACAAATGGTGGCTTGCATTCGCCAAGCGGAAATTCACGAACGTCGTCGCCCTCTAATCAACTTATCATTCACTGGTAAGTTACTGAAAATGTATAAAAGCATCACTATAGTATCTTAGATCCGCCTTAATTTGTTTCCGTATTCGTTCTTGCTTGTAGCCGGTAATAAATGAGAAGATCATAAGCCATGGAGGATCATGAAACATCGCCGGAAGTCGAAAATTCCATTGGAGTGTGTCAATGTTTGTTTTGTTTCAGACAACTAATGTTGGAATCTTACACATATCTTGTACAAGCTCAGATTTATATAAGAAAATCATCTTTAGGTTACTACTTCAAATTAACTAAGTTCATCTTCAAGGTAATATCAGATTGTAGCCACACTTGTTATTTTTTTTATCAATTATACAGGGAAAGGAAATAGCTTTGCATACACATAACTGCGCTTGAAGCTATCTATCATATCAAGCCGCTTTAGTGCACACGTTTCCGTCGCAAACCCAACCATCTTTGGAATCACTGCCTCCACCTCCTCCTACTTCTTTGACATCCTCATCGCCGATTATGCTCTCAGCCTTTTTCAGAGCGCATTTAGCATGAAGATTAAAGTCGCATTCTTCACAATGGTAAGACCAGATCTGCCCTTCTTTATCACACTTGTCGCACGTGTAAATCTTAACACGGGTCAGTTCTAGCTCGTGTTCTTCATGAAGAGCATCTTTCACCTTCGTAGGCCACTCTTTCGCCATCTCTTTGTACTTGGCTTCAATCTCCTTTAGACGTTCCTCGGTGAAAGGGTAAGCATCAGCTCCATGTGCTCCCACAAGGTCTCTTGCTTCTTTTGTTACGGTTTTCCCCGTTGGTCCTATAGCCGCTAGCAATGGTATCCCACCGACCTTGAATGTTCGTGCTAACGATGTTTTCCTAGAATCACCAAATGGAAGAGCCAGCCACGGCATCTGCGAGTAGTACTCGTCAAATGATTCTTGGTCTCGGTCACTGGAGATGAAGATCAGCTCGAACTCTGCGTCCCGCTCCTTGATCTGCTTGTATATTTCAACAAGCTTCGGTGTAAAAGCACGACAAGGAGGACACCAGTGAGCTGAGAAGTAAATAAGAATGTTCTTCCCCACCAAATCAGAAACTAGTACCTAACAACAGAAAAGCCAAAATTTTCAAAGGTTGGTTTTCAGATCGGTCCTCAACTTAAATTTCTTAAGAAGGTTACAAGGGTATATATAACTTTACCTTAGCCCCGTCTTTACCGAGAACGTAGTTGAGATCACCCGAGACAAGAAGTGACTCAAGCGTTTGAGCATCTGTCTTTGCCTTTTCTATCGCCTTGAGTTCCACGAACTTCTCTGGAGTGAAAGGATACGCAAGAGTCCCATAGTCATCGATAGCTTCAGCGACATTCAAGTGGCGGGTTTTTCCATCGCTTCCGAGAATGACAAGCGTTGGTAACGTCGATAGCATGAAGTGTCGAGCCAGTTTCGACGGGCTTTTGTCGTTGAATGGTAATGCTAGCCACGGTTTGGTCTCAAAGTCCTGCTTAAAAGACACCTCGTCATCTTCAAGAGATATCAGAACAATCTCAAAATCCTCACCGTTCTCCTTTAGCTTGTTATAAACCTCAACAAGTTTAGGAGTAAACTCCGTGCATTTACTGTAAGTAGCCACCGAAAAGAGAAGACCCACAGTTTTGCCTTCAAGTTCCGATACAGGTACCTAGTAAATAGACCATTGATCAGTCTCAACAAAACCGAACAGAATCGAATCTCGTTTACTATTAACAAGCCTTACCTTGTTTCCATCTCGGGAAACAACAAAGTCCCGTGAAGGAGTGACCAGGACAGAACTTAAGGTCTGTTCTCTCCGAGCTCTGTCTTCTTCCTTTTTAATCTCACTCATTCTCTCTGGTGTGAAAGGATAAGCATCGGCTCCGTAGCTTCGGACCACACCAACACCATTCTCATTCACTAATTTACCGTGATCATCGACAATCACAAGGTTAGGAATCCCTCTAACCTTAAAAACCTCGTCTAAGCGGTCACGTGTTTCAGAATCATCGAACGGGACAGCGAGCCAAGGCATCTTGGCGAAGTAATCTGTGAAAGACTCTTCGTCTTCGTCTCCGGAGACAAAGATAACCTCGAAAGAAGCTTTTGAAGAGACGAGTTCAGTGTAGATTTCAAGTAACTGTGGAGTGAACTTTTGACATGGTCCACACCAAGCAGCTGAGAAATACAAACCAATCTTCTTCCCTTTCAAGCTTTCGATTTTCACCTGAAAACGATGCAATAATGTATTCAAATCCAAAATCTAGAGGAAGACAGGAGGGCACAATAGAGAAGCCATGGTGAACTAGATTCAAGCTTATGAGCAATCGATTGAACAAGGAGACAAAGCTATGTAATTATCTATATACACATGTAAGAACAAGACCTAAGTTTCTTCATGAACAGAAACAGACACATAATCGAGAAACCATGACCAGAATTTGAAGAACCGGGACAATCATAGAGAGAGAGAGAGGAGGAACGTGTTACCTGTTCGCCGTCGTTGCGAAGGAGGAAATCTCTCGCCGGAGAAGAGAGGAGGGAGTGAAGATCCTGAGAATCGCCGCCGTTAACTTGCTTCGCGATTTCAGCCATGGATGATTGTACGGAACAAAGGATCTGATCGGAGAAATCGATTTCGGGAATCGCTGAAAGGTAGAAGAAGACGAAACTGGTATCTCTCTCTCTCTCTATTGATTTGACTCTTGTTGTGAGCTAAATAAAAGTTAATTCCCCAAAAGTTATCGTTTAATGTGACTCTTAAGCTTTAAGTAATTATCTCCTCTCCATATTTTATGTTAAAAACTTTTTAACCGCGGATGACCAAGTGACCCAACGGTAGTCACTCTGCATCTAATAGCATAATTCGGGGTTCGAACATCGCCGCTCTCAGTTGGGAGAGAACTACTTATACACTAGACTATGATGAAAAAAAATAAAATAATTAAAGACAAGTTTTTTTATAAAATTTCAATGACTTAACTTTGACAATAAAATATAAATCTTAAATTTAAATAGATATTTATATTATTAAAAGAGAAGACAAAACTCTTATGTGTCGCGACGTGAGAACTTTAGGATATTTTTTTTTGTGTTTTAGTTTTGAATAATTTTTGTTCGGTGAATTTTATAAATTATATTTCAGGTCCAACGAATTCGGGTCCACATATAAAAATTTTAAGAATTAAATTTCTTCCACGTTGAAAACAATAAAAACAAAATAAGAAATCTTCTAATTAAATAAAATTTTATTACATACAAAATCATTAAAGCGAACATTCGTCTAAAAGGCCTACGAATTTCGGTAAATTGATCGCGCTTTCATTTATCAGGGTATGCATAATGCGAATATTTTTCTTTGAATAAGCCTGCAAAGTTTGATTAGTTATTTCGGCTTTCTATAATGGTTTTTCATAGATGCATGCCTCATAAATTGCCAACGGATATCGGGAAATTGATTATTGGATTGGAGCTTGGGCATTCGATTTTTAGGTCAGGCTCATTCGAGTTCGGGTTTTTCGGTTCGTTCGGGTTATTTACAAATACAATTATGTTCGGTTCAAATCTATTCGGATTCAGTCGAGTTTCATATATTTAACAAAACCTGACCTGAAACCAAATATTATTCGGTTCAGGTTTTTTGATTTTTTGTTTGAATTTTCAGGTTTTACATATTTTGATAAGAATTTCCGGTCTTATTTCGGGTAATTCGGGTTCGGTTCGGATTTTGGTTCGGCTTATTCATATAACCCACAAAAATTAAAACAACCTACTAAAATCTAAATTACATTATCAAAACTATATACATGTGTATATCTTCGAATCTATTCGAGTATAATTCGGGCCTCAAGTCGGTTCGGGTTAGAATGAAAACCTGAGTTAGGAAATATTAAAACCCGATAGAATAATATGAGAACCGAAACCGGACCAAACCGGATTTTTTCAGGTAGATTCGATTTCGTGTTTCGGATCTCGGGTTTAATGTTCATCCTTATATTGATCAATTCAAGGTTTTCTATAATATAACTTAATATTATTTATGAATATCATTTCCCGCGCAAGACGTAAGGTACTTACCTAGTAATTGTCTGTTTGGTTTGGATTTTTGCGGCAAGATATATGCTTTAAATTTTTTGAAAAATAAGGAATCGATTTGTACAATCTATTGGGCCTAATTTGTTGGGTTTTATGAACTTTTTAACTTAATCAATTATAATCATAAAATCAATCCCCGCGCCTACGATAGTGTAGGTTTGGCTAACGGGCCGGCCATTTGTGGCCCAAATGTTGACAAAAAAAAAAAAAAAAAAAAAAACATGGGTGATGAACTGATGATATAATTATGTTTTTTTTTTCAACATTTGGTCACAAATGGCCGACCCATTAGCCAAACCTACATTATCGTAGGTGCGGGGAATCGATCCCGGATGGAGTGATGCTACCTGTCTCATGTGGACTTATGACTGCCACTAGACCAATGTCACTTCCCGATAATATAATTATGTAGAAATATTGTATGGTAATTAGAATTTTTTAAAGAGTTTTTTTATAAAAATGGTTTCCATTTAATAGATAAGATTAAATTACCAAAATTGTATGGGTAAGATTTAAAAGGTTATGTGTAGTTTATGTGTAGTTTTAAATTGAGTGTTTATTTGTAGTTTTAAAAAGTGATTGAGTGTTTATGCGTAGTTTTAAAAAGTGATTTTAAAATGGATTAATTTTGTTTTTACCCTTTTGTTAATTAGTGGCTTATTTGTTCATCAAAAGATGAAACGTTGTCGTATTAAAGCTCATTAAGTTACACATTAATCTACTAATAATACACGAAACGACAATGTATCGGGCATGTGAAATTATAGTTAACACGTTTATTTGTGTCCCACATTGTGAATATAGAGAGAAGACACGTTCTATAAATATTGTAGAGATGAAAGTTTAGGACACGACCTTACTTGAACAGGATTAATTCTATAGGTTCGTACCTCTGTATCCTTAATTTCTAAGGAGACAGGTCCTAAAACCTGGTTGAGGATTCATGACCGTGCGATCTGAGTGTGATTAACGGCTACGATGCTCCGAGTATTCGCAAGTTGTAGAGGATCGCTACCTAGTTTGGTCTTGACCTAAGCCTAGGGTGGTTGCACTGTTGTCTGACAGGCTTTCTTTTTGTTAGCGAACTTTTTGATTTCTTATAATTTTACCCTATAACTTTAGAGAAATTCACAAAACTAAATCATTTCAAATCCTTCTCAAAATTAAATCTAATTCAATTTTTTTTTACTTTTACAGCCTTTTCAAATTTTAAATGGTTTAATTATGCTCTAAAAAATTACCAAAATTAAAATATTTTTATTTGGATTCGCTAATTAGTATTTAGGGTATAATATTGAAGATGTAGGGTTTTGTGGGTAAAACTAATTTCGATTTAATTTTTAGTAATTAGGTGTAATTTTGTGAAGTGATTTTAAAAGGATGTAATTTTGTGAAATGCAATTTAAAAAGTGTAGTTTTGTAATTCTCCCTAACTTTTATCCAATACAAAATACCCTCTACTTTTTTGGTTTCTTATGAAGTTATGGGGTTATAAGACTATATCAACACATTATGTATTATCTTTAAAATAAAGGCAATTTCATAAATAACATTAAATAAAAAAATATTATAAAACTAGCATACATTCTCAAAAGTTTTACATATGCTATTAACAACAAAATTCTAAAAATAGCACAAATACTTGATTAGTTTATATAAAACTACTCCTTATCCCCTTCAAAACTATAGTTTACCCCTTCAAAACTATACCGAAGCATTATATATAGTGAATTCAAATGGAAAAGAATATAGTCTTAATACTCGTTTTATTATTTGTCGTATTTGTATAAAATTAAACTTTTAATGGTACTTTTGATATAAAAAATATTTTAATGGTATGTTTGTTATAAATAATCCGTAATGGTATTTTAAAAAGTAAACTTATATATGTGGTATATTAATATATTTTCTCTTATTTTGTGGTATCTCACAATGATTTCCAATATTTATCCTTAAAAAATTTGTCGTATGCTAAATCATTCATGGAAAAAACGATTAAAGAACAAAATATTGTAGCCGCTTTGAAACTAAATTAGGGTTTAAGAGGAATCATTATAAAAAAAAGTTACAAGGAAAGACCATTCAAAGAATCTTATGATCAGTGTCGTGACAAGGTTAGAGGCTTGGGGCAAAATTTAGAAATGTGGTCTTTGGCTATTTTATTTTTAGGATAAAAAGTTAATATACAATCAAACATTTTTTATAGTGAAATTCATCATTAAAATAAAATTTAGTCTATTGTAAAAATATCAAAATATTATCTCACGATGTTTTCAAGAAAAAAAACCAAACACAATATTAAAAAGTAATCACTAAACCTATTTTTATTAATAACTAATGGCCTTTATAAATTTGTAAAACGGTGTGGCATGGGACGGCTGCCCCAAAAGTTTGCCTTTAGGCACGGTACAGGATGCTACCGTCAAGACACGATGTTATTTCACTCTTACTCTCAAGACAATCAGTCTTTTTATCATAGTTTTAGTCTGAAAACGAAACTAGGGCGTCAAATTTCTCCATCCGTACGTGGTTTGATATGTTGTAAAGATAAGAGATTATAAGGTAGTGATTGGTAACCCTAACACGGGCAAGTTCACAACTTTACCAGGAGACGTAACTTGGACGCTACGTAACAGAATCTTTTTCGGATATGATGATTATATTTAGCTATTTATGCCTTGGCATCAAAAGTTACATGAGAATTACTAGTAAAGGTTCTTCTTCTTCTTTGCACTAATCTTCTAATTAGTTCCACTAGTAGTGTCCAGAAGTTGGGGTTTGAGACATATTAGTCACATTAGTGCATCATGAATTGTTATATTTTTCTTAACAACCCAATCTATATATCTCAATAATAATGAAAAACACAAGAAAAATAATGCCAGAAAGGACAATTTGGTCAATTTCAAAATTTGATTATAACGGTATATATACACTAGTATTCAAAGAAATGTCTATATATATTATTAATACCTTCTTCCTCAAGAAACACAACTCTTCGTCTCTCCATAATTAACATCTCTCTTCTCTTCTCATTCTTTTCTTGCCTTTTCTTGTTTCTTCTCTCACAAGCCATCTTCTACAATGGCGATGAAGTATTCACCAGAGGATGAGATCGTCACATACTATCTAAAGATGTTGTACGATGACAGAAACACTTGGCCTAATAGTCAAATATTCCGCCAAAGCAAACGCGTGTACGGCGCGAATCCATTGAACCACTTCAAGAATCAAGAAGAAGAGCCGTTGATCTTACACGACGGTCGATACTTCTTCGTTTCACTGGCAGATACGTCTTGTGGTAGAACCGATGGGTGTGAATCTGGCTGTTGGAGAATCATTGGCCGCGATAAAGTGATTAGGTCAGAGAAGAAGCAAGAGATTCTAGGGTTTAAGAGGATACTCAAGTTTGTGGAGAAAGAGGAAGAGCCAAGATCGGTTTTTAGGTTTGTGGAGAGAGAGAAGAGAAGAGTTAAAGATAAGAGGGTTTGGGTCATGGAAGAGTATAGGCTTGCGAGTGTGTGGAAACAATGTTACGTGATCTGCAAGATTCGTCATCTAAACCCTAATCCTTTAGAGTTCTTGTTGTCCAATCATTTTCGTGGCTACTATAGATAGATGAATCGTATACAATATGGTTATGGATTCAAGAGTGGGTTTGTGTGTTTTCATTTATACCACTAATTATGAAGTTTCTTTTTGTTTTTTTTTAGGTTTCTTGTTAATATATTATGAAGTTTCTTGATTACACATTTTCTATATTCAGTTTGGTTTCTGTATATGATCAGATTCAAAACCCTAATTATAGTTTATATTCCTCATCAGATTTTTTTTTAATTCTGTGATTTGTTTAGTTACAAATGGGAAAAGTGATGAAACGAAACTTCAGAAATCTATATTATTCAAAGATAAGACAAAACGTCTACTGTCGTGACGAACGAGTTTTTAGGATATTTTTTATTTTTTGTATTTTAATCTTATAGTTTAAACTAACTTTATCACCCAATTTTAATATATTTTACTAATTTATCTATACTATTAAAAGAATCCATATAAAATATATTTTAGGTATATCTAACATGTATGTATTGTAAAAATCGACAATACACAAATTTAAATATATTTTAGGCTCATTATTGGAATATATTTTACATACCTATGTACACAATCATCGACATACACAATTTTTTGCGTTTATGTCCTTATATTTTATTTATTTTGCGTTTGTACCCTTATATTTTTAAATAACTTTTTGTTTTCGATTTTATTTTATTTTTCATAGATAATTTCGGATGTATTATTTAGTTTTAGTTTATAGAAATTTTTGTAAACTACTAATTTTTGATAATATTTTTGATATAAAAGATATTTTAATGGTATTTTTGTTATAAAAATTTTTGTAATGGTATTTTTAAAAAAAAAACTTATTTCACTGATATTCTAAGGAATTTTTGTTAAATGTTCGGTTCGGTTAAGATGGTTAAAGGTGTTAAGATGGTTAAAGGTGGTTAATATCCCTTAAAATTAGAACAAAACAAAAGTTTAATTGAAAAATGATTCGTCTCTCCACAATGAGGCGTCTCGGAATCATCACCGTCGCGAACTCCGCCGTCGTTACTCCGTCGCTACTCTCTTCCACGGCGGCGACTCTCCCCGGAACCCTAACTTTACCTTCTCCTCGTCGCAATCGCCGTCTCACCAATTCCAATCGATTCCCAAGCCTCGTCTCCTTCTCCTCCTCCTCTTCTTCGGAAGCTTATCTCCCTACGCTCGACGATTCTTCATCAGCCACAGGTAAAAAATTCGATTAAAATCACTATTGAGCTCAGAAACTTTAGCAATTTATCGATGATTATTGTACCTGTTACTTTGTTAGGTTATGTAGCGAGAGATGATAAGAAAGTGGTCTTGAAGGGTATGAGTTATGCTTCTCTTCAAGTAAGTTTTTGTGTTCAATTCTCAAAATCTAACTTCATATTCTTATAGTTTATGTTTGAATATTATTTCTTGTGGTGAAATCTACACTGTGTAGGAATGGGTTGTGTCTCATGGGTTTAGACCAGGACAAGCTATGATGCTATGGAAGAGATTGTACAAAGACAATATTTGGGCTAATGATGTTGATGAGCTTGAAGGTTTTGTGTGATTGTTTTGTCTACTAAACTGATATGATTGTTTTTGTAACAGCAAAAATGCATTGTTGATTCTGGTTTTTAATAGGCTTGAACAAAGATTTGAAGAAGATGATAAGTGAACATGCTTTGTTTGGTGCTTTGTCTTTGAAAGATGTTCGTTCCGCTTCAGATGGAACTAGGAAGGTGAATAGATATCAGTTTCTTCTTCGTGCTACGGTTATAGTGTGAAGGGTTCTCACTGATTCATACATCGCAGGATTGTTGCAGATTCTGTTTGCGTTGGACGATGGGCTTGTGATCGAGACGGTTGTTATACCTTGTGAACGTGGCAGGACAACGGTTTGTGTTTCGAGCCAAGTAGGTTGTGCAATGAATTGTCAGTTCTGCTTCACTGGCAGGTAAGAGTAAGACATAATGGAGATATAATTTTTTTGAGCCACTTTATCGGATTTTGGTCATAATTGTAATGTATACTTTCACAGGATGGGCTTGAAGAGAAATCTCACTGCTGCTGAGATAGTTGAGCAGGCGGTTTACGCCAGGCGATTGCTTTCCCGTGAATTCGGGTCAATAACAAATGTCGTGTTTATGGTATATGCATATTATTTCTCACGGCATTTTAACGTGTTGTAACGAGTTTCTTCGGTTTCTCATGGAGCCTTAATGTATCCGTTTTGTAGGGAATGGGAGAGCCATTTCAAAACATAGACAATGTAATCAAAGCTGCAAACATAATGGTAGACGAGAACGGGCTTCACTTTAGTCCACGTAAGGTCACAGTCTCGACCAGTGGCCTTGTTCCTCAGCTGAAACAGTTTCTCCGTGAATCGAATTGCGCTTTGGCAGTTAGTCTTAATGCAACAACCGACGAGGTTTCTTTCACTCGTCTCTTATAAAAACGTCATTATCTACGATTCTGACCTCGTTGAACTTGGATCCTGCAGGTCAGAAACTGGATCATGCCCATTAACAGGAAATACAAGTTGTCTTTGCTCCTTGAGACGCTTAGAGAAGAACTCAGTCCAAGGCACAAATACAAAGTATTGTTTGAATATGTGATGCTCGCAGGAGTGAACGACAGGCAAGTTAATAAAAAAAACATCGATAGAGACTATTATTAAGCTCTCTGTTTTGCTATAAACTTTTGTGAATGTGTAGTATGGATGATGCAAGGAGGCTAGTGGAGCTTGTTCAAGGTATACCATGCAAGATCAACCTTATACAGTTCAACCCGCACAGTGGCTCTCAGTTTATACAGACCGACGAAGACAAAATGATTCAGTTCCGTAATGTTTTGGCTGGAGGAGGCTGCACCGTTCTAATGCGGTTTAGCCGTGGCAACGATCAAATGGCGGCATGTGGACAACTTGGCATGCTTGGAGCAGTTCAGGCACCGGTTATGCGTGTGCCTGAGCAGTTCCGCACCGCTCTGAAAGCAACAGTTTGATCATCTGTTACATGTCTGGACTATGTGACATTACATAGTCCCAACCATGTAGTAACGTAACAATGGATTAAGATGTCCATTTTTGTTTTTTCTCAAGAGGTTCTTTAACAATTTTTTTATTTTATATATACACATTCAAGAAGCTTTATGATCTTCGTTTATTTCCAAAAAATCAATACTATAATTACAGTATACATTTAAATAGTATAATTATGCTATTAGCTCTTTGGGTTATTAAAAATCCCTGAGCTAAATATTTACAAAAGATAGCTATAAAAAATGAATTTAATATTGGTTTATAACCCTTTGATTAAAAAAAAGCTCAAAGAGTTGCTTTGTATTGTATAGTCTTAACCAAATCACCATGCGTGGACGAACCGATCTCTTTCTAAACCCGGTTCGACCAAACCGGTTTTCCTCTCCTGGAACTCGTGAATCAATTTGATAAGAGCGCTTGCTTTTTTCCCAACTCCACATTCGCCGTTACTTAACGCCGTGTAAAGCGACCCCATTATCGACGGATCCTTGGCGAGCGATCTAACGACGTCGTTACCTCCGTTAACGCACAGATTCAAAAGCAGAACTACACAGTGCTGTTTCGTCGCCGTCGAATTCTCCGACGAACTCAGAATCTTCACCGCTAGTTTTAATCCTCCACGACGGAGCACAGATATCATCCCGTCGGGATACTCCGCTATTTTCGCGAGAATCGCCATCGAATCCGCCGTGACTCCGTCGCTGTACTCGCCGGATCTGACCAGATCGAGAAGAACAGGAACCGCGCCGGCCGCGAGGACGCGCCAGTGATTATCCGTTTGCTGAATCAACAAACTCCTAACGGCGATCAAAGCGTTTCGTTTCGCCGAATCGCCGTAATCGCAGCTTTTAACGATTCTCAACAATCCGGGAATCGCGTCCGCGATTTCTCCGATTAGTCTGCTGTTATCTCCGAGAGAAGAGAGATAAAATATCGTAGCCGCCGCGTATTGTCTACTCTCTCTCCTAATCCCGTCGTTGAGAATCTCGACGATTATCTCGAATCCTTCGCCGTCTCCGGCGATTCGAGTTTTTCCGGCGATATCCTTCGATAGATTCAGAATCCCAGCCATGGCATTCTCTTGAATCGTTGGATCTCCGCAACGAAGAAGATTCATCAGTGATTCAACAACACCAGCTTCCACTAAACACGATCTGTTAAAACCATTCGTCTTCGTAAGAATTCGAATCTCCACTAAGGCTTTAACCATCTCTTTGTCTCCGCCGTTGATTAATTGTCCGGAGAGAAACTCCGCCGTGAGTTTCCCTGCTTCTTCCGCCGCCAAACTCTCCGGTAACATACTCTTCTTCTTCTTCTTCGTCTCGCCATTCTCTACTTTGTTTTGCTTGCAGTAACTATGAATCACTTGCTTGACGGAGAAGTTATCGACCAAATCAATACTCGCAAGAATCTTCCCCGTCTTAGGACACGTGTAGTTACCGGAATCGAACCACTTCGTTATCGAGCTCCGATCATATGTATGTCCTGTCTCTAAAACCACAGGATCGTTCATAATCTCTAGAGATATCGGACAACGAAGATCATCAACATTCAAGCCACAAATAACCAAACCTTCTTCTTCTTCTTCTTCTTCTTCATCCTCCTCTTCATCAATGCCTCGAAGCACAACGCATCTACAATAACATATGAATCCTATTAAGCTACTAAGAAGCTCGATTTCGATCTTATCTTTCTTCTCGACGTCGATCTCTTCTTGTAAAAAATCAATCTCTTTGACACAATCTCTCCATTTTCTAACACCAATGTGATCCAGAACTCGGAGTATCTCATCCGAGTTCGGATTAATCCTGTTTTCGAACAGGTTAAAGAACCAATAGACCGAGTCTATAGCCCATTTATCTTCCGAGTTGGGTCTTGCTCCGGAATTACGGGTCTGACGTATCAGTAGATTGATAAGCTCGTTGACTTCTCCAGGCAAGTCAAAAGACTCGCATGGAAAAGTATTCAGACAAGTCGATATGGATCGGGTCAAGACACGGATATGATACGAGACTTGATCTGACTTTATCAACATGTATAGATGAGCTCCTTCTCTTGTGCAATCTTCCACGAGGAACTTTATCTTCTGGATGATGACGTGGAGCTCTGTGAGGCTCACAATCGCACGAGCGAAAGAACGAACCGATGATGATATTGACCCGACCCGGATTCGGATTTCGTTGAAGATCATCGCAAGGTTTTGGATGTGTCGGAGAGTTTGTTTGATGCTTTGTTTGTTGGTTGAGAAGTGTTTTGATTTGTATGTGAGAATCTCGCCGGAGATTTGTAATAGCGAGTCGACGAGTGTGGCTATCGAGATCGACTCGCACGGTTTAACCGCCGGAAACGTTAGGATCCGACGGTAAGACCCGGTTGGTGAATGGGTCATAGTGTGATAAAGATAAGAAATATATTTATTCTCTCTCTCTCAAGTGTGTTTATGAGGTTTCTTTATGTTTTTTGTGTTGAATGAATGCTTGAAAGGATATATACACTTCGTGTGCTTTTTCAACTATCTACCGATTAGCGACACGTGTAGAGGTAAGACTTGTTGGTATTTTAAGGGGTCTGTGAATTAGCCACGTGGATTACCGTGTTAATGAAGTTGTGTATGGGACCTACTTATTATATGAGTCATGAAGATGCGTGCATGGAGGTAGCCGACAATTTTGTACGATGCTTCTTATGTTTTCTTTAGGACAATTATTTTATTTTGTTTTACTTGATTGATTAAATAATGCGTATTTGATTAATTAAATTCGGAGGAGACTTGGAGGATTATGATTGGATGAGAAACTGTTCAGGTGTTTCGTAAGCAATTAATTAAAGATCATTAGAGCAAATACATTCGAGAAACTTTGGAAGATTTCTTAACTATTATTTTAAATGTATTTTGCAAAAATTTATACTCTTAAAAAATAGAATTATGTATTTATTATTTGTACCGTTTAATGGTGGATTTGGGATCTTAAAAAATTTTTTTTTTATTGAAACCTACAATGAAATTACAATAATCACTATCAATAATATAATCAATAATAATAAATCACTAATCTAAAGCTAAAAAATCACAAGTTAAAAATCATCAATCACTAGTTCTTATTACAAGCTAAGTGAATCGATCAAGAATTAGCTTCAAAAAATACAACACAATAACTAATCTAAACCAAACATAATGTGGTTTAGAATTAACAAGCATCATCTATAAACACATATAAACCAAGCCTTAAGTCTACTTAATACTAATGGATTTACACTATAATAATACTAATAGCCTTTCAAACACAAAAACGTACAACTTGGCTTTCAAGGATCCTGAAACAAATTGTCATTTCAAGCACCTACAAAACAAATCAGAAATACCACAAAGCAAAACAATACCTACAAAACAATATGAAAAAGACATTTTTAGCTTAACTTTAAGTCAGAAATACCACTTTAACTTTAGAGCACGAGAAAAATCAAAGCAAAGATATATTTAGCTTAACTTTAAGTCACAAATACCACTTAACTTATGAGCAAAAGACAAATCAAAGCATGTCCTCCACTTACATTGTGTCTTCCTGCGAACAAAACATCAAACAAAAACATTAGAACACAAAAGCTTAACATTTAACCAAAACATAAGGAAATACAACATTACAACAAGACAACATTAGAACAGAAAAGCTTATCATGATCAGAAACAAAAACATAATTACAAGATTACAAGATCAAAAACAGAAATAGAAAAGCAAATCCAACATTACAAGCAGCATCTATAAACACATATAAAACCAAGTCTTAAGTCTACTTAATACTAATGGATTTACACTATAATATACATGTAATTAGGGGTTTAAACTCTTGAGAATACATACTAAAGTCACACTTAAAAGGCCTAAAAATTTCAACTTTATCCTCTTAATCTAATAAATCATGAGATTTCAGTTTTTGATTCAAACAGATTCCGTAAAATTACACAGACCCATCTCTTGATTAGATATTTGAGAATACCAATCAAATCAAAATCAAGATTCACTTACAGCGATGACAAGAAGTGAACGAAGAGAGCTTCCTCTATGAGTCCAAAGGAGAATCTCGCGTGAAGTTCTTTTAAAAGTTTCTCGAAGCTTCGGACCATTATCGGCTATGGAGCTTTTCATCCGTTGAAGCAAAGAAGACGAAGACGCATCACCGATTCTCGAATCATGAAATATAATCGAACCGATCGTAAGGCATAGCAAGGAGTATAGAGACTCCGAATCATCCTTCTTCTCCTTCACAGAGTCTGTTTTCGCGACGACCATTCATCGTCCCTCCGTTGAAGATTTCTCCGACATCATCGCCACCGACGATTACACGGCGTAATTTCCCCGAAAAGCTTCAATCGCTTTCCTTGTCGCAGAGAAGAAAGGAGAAGAAGAAAAAAAACAAAAAAAAAAATTAAACACCCAATAAAAACGTGACGCATATCGATCTTGCAAAAATCTTAAAAAGCTTAATATAGATCGATCTTCCCATTTCTTATATTAAAACATTTTTTTGGGCTCAAATACAAAAAGAATACACATAAGATCCACTAAAGAAATCCAATGGATTTGCTCTTATAATTATTGTCGTGTAAATGGGACTGAGAGTGAGAATGTCATAAGGAGGCTTTAAGGGGCTAAAGCCCATTAAAGAGAAGACAACTCTTTGTCACAAGGAAGGGAGCTAATCTGTTAAGGAGGACACGTGGATGTGGCTGCGTGCAGGTGAATTCCGGTGAAACAGATTCAACAAAATCTGTTAAGGAAAGTTGCAGTATAAAGCCAGAGGTGACTTCTTTATTTTGGAGACTTCTTTATCTTGTATCTTGTATAGCGAGTGTATAGAGAGAGAGAGAAACACTTGTAAAGAGATATTGTTTGCTTCGTCGGAGTAGTGGATTTTCCGGGGACGGTCCCGGCGTGAGTAGGCTGCTATCGTTAAGATAGTGGAGGCCGAACACGTTAAAGCTCTGTGTGTTCTTTAAGCTTTCTGCAATTAGCCATAGGTCTCTAATCTAGCTATCATCAAGACGCGCTCTAAGCTTGGGGTTTTTAGTCGAAACATCGATTAAACAACAACAATTGGTATCAGAGCCTGCGAACGGCGAGAAGAAGCTTTGGAGCCGCCGCGATGTCATCGGCGAAAATCGAGATTGAGAAATTCAACGGATCCGGAGACTATGCCTTGTGGAAAGAAAAGCTGATGGCACACATGGAGATTCTAGGAATCTCAGATGCCATTGAAGCAGAAGACGGATCTAGTAACGCAGAGAAAGAAGAAGAATCAGTAGAAGGAGAAGAGAAGGTTGTGAAGAAGTCTTTAAGCGAGAAGCTGAAGAAAGCAAGAAGCACAATCATCCTCTCCGTCACGGACCATGTTTTGCGAAAGATCATTAAGCAAAAGACGGCGAGTGACATGTTCAAGGTTCTGGACAAACTGTACATGTCAAAGACCTTAACAAGCAGGCTGCATCTTAAGGAGAAACTCCATGGTTACAAGATCACAGAGGGTAATACCGTAGACAAAGGTGTGGATGAATTCTTGAAAATCGTATTAGATTTAGAGAATGTAGGCTGTGAGATTTCTGATGAAGACCAAGCCTTGATGCTGTTAATGAAGCTTCCACAATCCTTTGATGGCATGAGGGATAGCTTAAGGTACAGCAGGACTAGCTTGTGTCTTGAGGATGTCTTGTCAGAAATCCAAACCAAGAAGTTAGAATCTGGTTTTGATGAGAAGACAACAAAGAAGATAGGTGAAGCTTTGTTTGTAAGAGATAAGCCAGCCTCTAAGGGAAAGTCTAGGTGGAAAAATCAGTCACAGGAAAAAGGCTCAAAGAACAAGACAAAGTTGAAGACCAAGAAGACCTGTTGGCTGTGTGGTGAGAAGGGCCATTTCAAGATGCAATGTCCATCAAGAAATGGTGACTCAAAGAGGGAAGACAACCAGTACGGTGAGTCCACTATGGTCACATAACATGTGGGCACTGTGGATGTGTTGTGTGTACATGACGTGGTAAATGTATCTCAAACGGAGATAGAGTCAAAATGGATCATTGACTCAGGAGCATCTTACCATATGACATGGAAAAGAGAATGGTTCATGGAGCTGAAAGAATGCACAAAGGGTCTGGTCAGGATGGCAAATGACACAATGTCAGAAGTTAAAGGCATTGGTTCTGTAAAGTTCACAAATCTAGATGGTTCAGAGGTGGTGTTGACAAAGGTTAGATATATTCCGCAAATGAGAAGAAACCTTATATCACCTGGCATTCTTGAAGCTCAAGGTTACAGCCATGGGTCAGAGAATGGAATCATGAAGATTATGAGACAAGGGAGGCCAATCCTACACGCCAAGAGAAAAGGGGCATTCTGGTTCTTGGTTCATAAACATGATCAACAAAATGTGTCATTTGTGAACAAGGTAAGTGACCATGAACCAGCCTTGCGGATGCACGACAAAGCGGGTCATATGAGTCAAAGAGGCATGGACATCCTAGCTCAAAGAGGTCTCATTGACAAGCAGAAGTTCAAGGAGCTAGAGTACTGTGAAAATTGCATATATGGAAAAGCTCATCGGCAAAAGTTCAGTACAGGACAACACACATCAAAGTATCCTTTAGACTATATACATATGGACTTATGGGGATCTACTTATGTCCCCAAGTCACTTGGTGGTTGTCAGTATTTTTTGTCTGTGATTGATGATTATAGCAGAAAAGTTTGGGTTCAGTTTCTAACAGGAAAGGATGAAGCTTATCCAAAGTTCAATGATTGGAGAGTCATGGTGGAGAATCAGACAAACAGGAAGATTAAGAAGCTAAGGTCAGATAATGGCCTTGAGTTCTGTAATAAGCTGTTTGATTCATTGTGCAGGGACAACGGCATTGTGAGACACAAAACTGTTGCATACACCCCACAACAAAATGGAGTGGCAGAACGCATGAACCGCACCATCATGGACAAAGTACGCAGCATGTTGAGTGAAACAGGACTACCTAAACATTTCCGGGCCGAGGCGACCTCCACAGCGAAGCATACCCGATCAACAAATCACCTTCCACGACCATTAACCGTAAGATACACGATGAACTGCGGTATGGTTCCGAACCTAACTATAACTCTCTTAGAAGGTTTGGTTGTATAGTTTATGCACATTCGGATGATGGTAAACTATGTCCTAGGGGCTAAGAAAGGAATATTTTTAGGTTATCCAAGTGGTGTGAAAGGGTATAGGATTTGGCTGTTAGATGATAAGAAATGCATAATAAGTAGAAATGTTATTTTTAAAGAAAATCTGCTGTTTAAGGATGATAAGCAGGGAACATCCGGAAGTTCGAGTGTGGTGGAGCTTGAATCTTGGCAGGATACGAGTCAAGACTCATCTCCAGTTCAAATAGAAGATTCTGACTCTGAAGAAGCAGAACCAGAAGATCCACCTGAAACAGAAACTGAAGACACAGGACTTGACTCTTATATGCTAGCAAGGGACAGACCAAGGAGGGACATCAGACCACCATCAAGACTCATAGAGAATCACCTAGTTGAAGAAGTCATTGCATATACAATGTTTACCACGAGAAGATGGTGCAACCATTGAACCAGTCGACTATGAAGAAGCAATGAAAGGTAATGATCGGGAGCTCGGCATGGTGGATGAAGCAAGAGATGTTGTCTCCGTCCAAGAACCACACCTTTGATGCGGTAAAAAGACCTAAGCACCAAAAGGTAATAGGGTGCAAGTGGATCTACAAGAAGAAGGAAGGTATTCCCGGGGTGGAGGATCCTAGGTTTAAAGCCGAATAGTAGCCAAAGGTTATGCTCGAAGGAAGGAGTGGACTACAACGAGATCTTTGCCCCTGTAGTCAAGCATGTGTCCATAAGGTCGCTCCTATCGGTGGTTGCTCATGAAGATCTTGAACTTGAGCAACTTGATGTCAAGATCGCTTTCCTCCACGGAGAGTTAGAAGAAACTATCTACATGGAACAGCCACCTGGGTTTATAGCTAAAGGAAAGGAGGACATGGTGTGTCTGCTAAAGAAGAGTTTATATGGGTTAAAGCAGAGTCCAAGACAGTGGAACCAGAAGTTTGATCAGTTCATGAAGGAGATACAGTACACACGGAGTGACTTTGACAGTCGTGTGTATATCAAGAAGCTAAGCACGGGATCCTATATCTATCTACTACTCTATGTGGATGATATGCTGATTGTGTCCGCAGACAAACTGGAGATTCAGCTTCTAAAAGGAAGATTGAGTTCAGTTTTTGAAATGAAGGATTTAGGTCAAGCAAGGAAGATTCTGGGTATGAACATCACAAGGAAAAGATCAGAACACGTTTTGGAACTGTCTCAGGCAGAGTATGTTGAGAAGGTTCTGAAACTGTTTGATATGGATGAGTGCAAGCCAGTGGTAACTCTGGTATGGTTCTGAACCTAACTATAACTCTCTTAGAAGGTTTGGTTGTATAGTTTATGCACATTCAGATGATGGTAAACTATGTCCTAGGGCTAAGAAAGGAATATTTTTAGGTTATCCAAGTGGTGTGAAAGGGTATAGGATTTGGCTGTTAGATGATAAGAAATGCATAATAAGTAGAAATGTTATTTTTAAAGAAAATCTGCTGTTTAAGGATGATAAGCAGGGAACATCCGGAAGTTCGGGTGTGGTGGAGCTTGAATCTTGGCAGGATACAGGTCAAGACTCATCTCCAGTTCAAATAGAAGATTCTGACTCTGAAGAAGCAGAACCAGAAGATCCACCTGAAACAGAAACTGAAGACACAGGACTTGACTCTTATATGCTAGCAAGGGACAAACCAAGGAGGGACATCAGACCACCATCAAGACTCATAGAGAATCACCTAGTTGAAGAAGTCATTGCATATACAATGTTTACCACAGAAGATGGTGCAACCATTGAACCAGCTGACTATGAAGAAGCAATGAAAGGTAATGACTGGGAGCTCTGGCATGGTGGGATGAAGCAAGAGATGTTGTCTCTGTCCAAGAACCACACCTTTGATCTGGTAAAAAGACCTAAGCACCAAAAGGTAATAGGGTGCAAGTGGATCTACAAGAAGAAGGAAGGTATTCCTGGGGTGGAGGATCCTAGGTTTAAAGCCGAATAGTAGCCAAAGGTTATGCTCGAAGGAAGGAGTGGACTACAACGAGATCTTTGCCCCCGTAGTCAAGCATGTGTCCATAAGGTCGCTCCTATCGGTGGTTGCTCATGAAGATCTTGAACTTGAGCAACTTGATGTCAAGACTGCTTTCCTCCACGGAGAGTTAGAAGAAACTATCTACATGGAACGACCACACGGGTTTATAGCTAAAGGAAAGGAGGACATGGTGTGTCCGCTAAAGAAGAGTTTATATGGGTTAAAGCAGAGTCCAAGACAGTGGAACCAGAAGTTTGATCAGTTCATGAAGGAGATACAGTACACACGGAGTGACTTTGACAGCTGTGTGTATATCAAGAAGCTAAGCACAGGATCCTATATCTATCTACTACTCTATGTGGATGATATGCTGATTGTGTCCGCGACAACCGGAGATTCAGCTTCTAAAAGGAAGATTGAGTTCAGTTTTTGAAATGAAGGATTTAGGTCAAGCAAGGAAGATTCTGGGTATGAACATCACAAGGAAAAGATCAGAACACGTTTTGGAACTGTCTCAGGCAGAGTATGTTGAGAAGGTTCTGAAACTGTTTGATATGGATGAGTGCAAGCCAGTGGTAACTCTGGTATGGTTCTGAACCTAACTATAACTCTCTTAGAAGGTTTGGTTGTATAGTTTATGCACATTCAGATGATGGTAAACTATGTCCTAGGGCTAAGAAAGGAATATTTTTAGGTTATCCAAGTGGTGTGAAAGGGTATAGGATTTGGTCGTTAGATGATAAGAAATGCATAATAAGTAGAAATGTTATTTTTAAAGAAAATCTGTCTGTTTAAGGATGATAAGCGGGGAACATCCGGAAGTTCGGGTGTGGTGGAGCTTGAATCTTGGCGAGATACGAGTCAAGACTCATCTCCAAGTTCAAATAGAAGATTCGACTCGAAGAAGCGAGAACCGGAAGATCCACCGAAACGAAGCGAAGACACGAGGACTTGACTCTTATATGCTAGCAAGGGACAGACCAAGGAGGGACATCAGACCACCATCAAGACTCATAGAGAATCACCTAGTTGAAGAAGTCATTGCATATACAATGTTTACCACAGAAGATGGTGCAACCATTGAACCAGCTGACTATGAAGAAGCAATGAAAGGTAATGACTAGGAGCTCTGGCATGGTGGGATGAAGCAAGAGATGTTGTCTCTGTCCAAGAACCACACCTTTGATCTGGTAAAAAGACCTAAGCACCAAAAGGTAATAGGGTGCAAGTGGATCTACAAGAAGAAGGAAGGTATTCCTGGGGTGGAGGATCCTAGGTTTAAAGCCAGAATAGTAGCCAAAGGTTATGCTCGAAGGAAGGAGTGGACTACAACGAGATCTTTGCCCCTGTAGTCAAGCATGTGTCCATAAGGCTGCTCCTATCAGTGGTTGCTCATGAAGATCTTGAACTTGAGCAACTTGATGTCAAGACTGCTTTCCTCCACGGAGAGTTAGAAGAAACTATCTACATGGAACAGCCACCTGGGTTTATAGCTAAAGGAAAGGAGGACATGGTGTGTCTGCTAAAGAAGAGTCTATATGGGTTAAAGCAGAGTCCAAGACGGTGGAACCGGAAGTTTGATCGGTTCATGAAGGAGATACGAGTACACACGGAGTGACTTTGACGATTGTGTGTATATCAAGAAGCTAAGCACGGGATCCTATATCTATCTACTACTCTATGTGGATGATATGTTGATTGTGTCCGCGGACAACCGGAGATTCGGCTTCTAAAAGGAAGATTGAGTTCGGTTTTTGAAATGAAGGATTTAGGTCAAGCAAGGAAGATTCTGGGTATGAACATCACAAGGAAAAGATCAGAACACGTTTTGGAACTGTCTCAGGCAGAGTATGTTGAGAAGGTTCTGAAACTGTTTGATATGGATGAGTGCAAGCCGATGGTAACTCGGTATGGTTCCGAACCTAACTATAACTCTCTTAGAAGGTTTGGTTGTATAGTTTATGCACATTCAGATGATGGTAAACTATGTCCTAGGGCTAAGAAAGGAATATTTTTAGGTTATCCAAGTGGTGTGAAAGGGTATAGGATTTGGTCGTTAGATGATAAGAAATGCATAATAAGTAGAAATGTTATTTTTAAAGAAAATCTGCTGTTTAAGGATGATAAGCAGGGAACATCTGGAAGTTCAGGTGTGGTGGAGCTTGAATCTTGGCAGGATACAGGTCAAGACTCATCTCCAGTTCAAATAGAAGATTCTGACTCTGAAGAAGCAGAACCAGAAGATCCACCTGAAACAGAAACTGAAGACACAGGACTTGACTCTTATATGCTAGCAAGGGACAGACCAAGGAGGGACATCAGACCACCATCAAGACTCATAGAGAATCACCTAGTTGAAGAAGTCATTGCATATACAATGTTTACCACGGAAGATGGTGCAACCATTGAACCAAGTCGACTATGAAGAAGCAATGAAAGGTAATGACTGGGAGCTCTGGCATGGTGGGATGAAGCAAGAGATGTTGTCTCTGTCCAAGAACCACACCTTTGATCTGGTAAAAAGACCTAAGCACCAAAAGGTAATAGGGTGCAAGTGGATCTACAAGAAGAAGGAAGGTATTCCTGGGGTGGAGGATCCTAGGTTTAAAGCCAGAATAGTAGCCAAAGGTTATGCTCAGAAGGAAGGAGTGGACTACAACGAGATCTTTGCCCCTGTAGTCAAGCATGTGTCCATAAGGCTGCTCCTATCAGTGGTTGCTCATGAAGATCTTGAACTTGAGCAACTTGATGTCAAGACTGCTTTCCTCCACGGAGAGTTAGAAGAAACTATCTACATGGAACAGCCACCTGGGTTTATAGCTAAAGGAAAGGAGGACATGGTGTGTCTGCTAAAGAAGAGTCTATATGGGTTAAAGCAGAGTCCAAGACAGTGGAACCAGAAGTTTGATCAGTTCATGAAGGAGATACAGTACACACGGAGTGACTTTGACAGCTATGTGTATATCAAGAAGCTAAGCACAGGATCCTATATCTATCTACTACTCTATGTGGATGATATGCTGATTGTGTCCGCAGACAAACTGGAGATTCAGCTTCTAAAAGGAAGATTGAGTTCAGTTTTTGAAATGAAGGATTTAGGTCAAGCAAGGAAGATTCTGGGTATGAACATCACAAGGAAAAGATCAGAACACGTTTTGGAACTGTCTCAGGCAGAGTATGTTGAGAAGGTTCTGAAACTGTTTGATATGGATGAGTGCAAGCCAGTGGTAACTCCCATTGGTGCTCATTTCAAACTCAGGGCAGCAACAGAAACTCAACTATCTCAACAAGAAAGGTACATGAGCTCTGTCCCATATGCTAATGCCGTAGGAAGCATCATGTACATGATGATTGGAACTAGGCCAGACATAGCCTATGCAGTGGGAATGGTAAGCAGGTATATGGCTAAGCCTATCAAGGAGCATTGGCAGGCAGTAAAGTGGATACTAAGGTATCTAAGGAAGACATCAAAGTCAAGATTGGTGTTTGGTAAAGGCAAAGAGCTGAAAATTGAAGGCTTCTGCGACTCTGATTATGGTTCAGATAGGGACATGAGTAGATCAATAACATGTTTTGTATTTACTATGGGAGGCACGTCTATAAGTTGGAAATCAAGTCTGCAAAAGGTTGTTGCCTTATCTACAACAGAGGCTGAATATATTGCACTTCATGAAGCTGTTAAAGAGGCAATATGGTTAAAAGGTTTTACTAAGGAGTTGGGTTATAGTCAAGATCAGGTGGAGATATTCTGCGACTCATCTAGTGCAATTTCATTGTCAAAGAACAGAGTATTTCACGAGAGGACGAAACACATGGCAACCAAGTATAACTTTGTAAGAGATCAAATGGAAGACGGAGTGGTAAAAGTGCAGAAAATTTCAACTTTGGTAAATCCAGCAGACATCTTCACCAAGGTACTTCCTGTGATTAAAGTCAGTGAAGCCTTGAAGAGGATTCGTGTGCTGCAGGAGTAGTGAGGAAGACCGGGACCGTTGGAGATGCTACAAAAGATGAAGGCAGAGTTGGTTAAAGTGACATGAAGACTCTCAAGTCCATTGGTGGAGTTTTGTCGTGTAAATGGGCCTGAGAGTGAGAATGTCATAAGGAGGCTTTAAGGGGCTAAAGCCCATTAAAGAGAAGACAACTCTTTGTCACAAGGAAGGGAGCTAATCTGTTAAGGAGGACACGTGGATGTGGCTGCGTGCAGGTGAATTCCGGTGAAACAGATTCAACAGAATCTGTTAAGGAAAGTTGCAGTATAAAGCCAGAGGTGACTTCTTTATTTTGGAGACTTCTTTATCTTGTATCTTGTATAGAGAGAGAGAGAAACACTTGTAAAGAGATATTGTTTGCTTCGTCGGAGTTGTGGATTTTTCGGGGACGGTCCCGGCGTGAGTAGGCTGCTATCGTTAAGATAGTGGAGGCCGAACACGTTAAAGCTCTGTGTGTTCTTTAAGCTTTCTGCAATTAGCCATAGGTCTCTAATCTAGCTATCATCAAGACGCGCTCTAAGCTTGGGGTTTTTAGTCGAAACATCGATTAAACAACAACAATTATTCTTTGGGATATTTAAGAAACTTTTGACTTTTGATACATAATCTAATCTATTGATGGTTCGTTAGTGGAATATTTTTTGGATTGAGTCATTACAGATAAGAAACTAGACGACTTTAATCGATCATTATACTGAATAATAATTAGTATGAGTTTTATATATTTATTATATTCTGCTAGATAAGTCACAAAGACAACTTCATAACAAAAAAAAAGGAAGCTGATCAAGCACTAGCGTGTGGCCTATATTTCTTATGTTAAAACTTAAAAAGTATAAATTAGTATTTTTATTTTTTAAATGCCAATAATTTCTTATTGAAAATAGCCAACTTTTAACATAAAAAGAATTATCAATAAAATAAATAAAATTTATAGGTATAATTTTTGAAGTCATTTGGAGCCATTAAAATGTTATGTGGATTAAAGTGATTGCAATGAGTTTAATGAACGGTATTGGTTGTCATTATTTTTATTTTTGAAACTGGTTCGAAGATGGATATTTCCAGGTCTTATTTTATTGATTAGGAAACGACACCATGCAAATAAATTTTGTCTTTTTATAGTACTTAATAGGCCTGGGCATTCGGGTTTCGGGTCGGGTTCGGGTCGGGTTGCTTCGGGTTCGGGTTTTTCGGGTTACGGTGTATAGAACCCGAAGGGTTTTTTGAATAATTTCGGGTCGGTTCGGGTCGGGTTCATTCGGGTTCGGGTCGGGTTAATTTTTTTTTATGAAACCCGACAATTACCCGAAAAAATCGGGTCTTCTCTGGTTCGGGTATTTGGACCCGAAAAACCCGAAAAAAACCCGAAAACCCCGAAAAAAACCCGAAAAACCCGAAAAAACCCGAAAAACTCGAAAAAACCCGAAAAAACCCGAATGAAACCCTAAAATATGAATGCATTGTAAACTCATAAACATGGTAAAAATGCATTGTAAACTCATAAATACTTGTTCAAAACATATATAATAGTCTAAAGTAACAAACAAATCCAGAACAATCATTGTTTAACGTCAAAAAAGTTTTTTAAAAAACATAGCCATGTCTTTAAAGAAAGAAAGCCAAGTAGCCAACAACCGAACAAAGATATGTCTTGAAACTTACACAAAGCCAAACTTAGACACAACCAAACCAACACAAAGTCAACAACATAGTCACACCTACACAAACAAACCAGACAACAAAAGTCACTAATACACAATGGCACAACCAAAGGTCCAAAGACTTATACCTTCAACTTCAAGCTTCAATGTTGAATCAAGCTTCAATGTTGAATCAAGCTTCAATGTTGAATCCATTCTCAAACTCTACAAACAAATACAAAAAAGTAAGAAAAATTAATGTGGTATAAATGTAAATACTAAAGAGTAAACATATTTAACTAATTAAGTGTTGATATTACCCTTTTGAAGCTCATCTTGCAATTCAATAGTAGCTTCCCTAGTAGTTTCTTGAGAAACCCGTGAGAGCTTAATACCACCATCTTCACCTTCAGGTTCTAATACCCTTTGTTTCTCTTTCTCATCTCTGATCTGAACCCAAGCTTGATGCTCTTTGCAAATTCTTAAGTGGTTCTTCAAGCTGGTTGTTCCATTAGACGTAGCACAACTCATTCTCTTACCACAATAGTTACAAAGACACTTGTTTTTGTTATCTTTTACTCTTCGGTAATGCTCCCAAACCAAAGATCTTGTATTAGAATTTTTGGAAGACTTCTTCTTTGACTTTATCTTGCTAGCACTAGCAGCTTCAGCTTGTTTGGATCCACTCTGACTTTCATTAACTGGCGTCCTTATCTCTTCTTCTTCACCTTCACTAGACTCTATGTTGATTTCATCTTCTTCAACAACGTCATTATCTTCCATCGGTGAGTGTGAATCCATCTAATAGAGAAATTGAGAACAAACATAACTATGAGTGATTCAGGGAAGACATACCTGTGAGTGATTAATGAATCAAACCAAAGATAAAGACATACCTGTGAGTGATTGTCACAGACCTTTTTTGCTTTTGATTCCAGATTTGCAGTTCGTTAGTCTTGAGAGAATATGATGAGATGAGAGATTGAGATTTGAGAATTAGAGATTAGAGAAGAGAAGTAGAGATTGGAGAAGAGAAGAGAACGATAAAAAAAAATTGTTGTCTGCGTTGAAATTTTTGTTGTTGTCTGCGACTCTGCGGGAAATAGAGGGTTAGGTTTCGGGTTTAATTTCGGGTTTCGGGTCGGTTCGGGTTTAAACCGAAACCCGAATTAAAATTATATAAAACCCGATAGGTTTTTTTGCTATACCCGAACCCGACCCGAACCGGGTTTTTCGGGTCGGTTCGGTTTCGGTTTTCGGGTTCCGGTTTAAATGCCCACGCCTAGTACTTAATTTGTCAGTTTTCAAGAAAGAATGGACGGTGCCATTTCTCTCTTAGAAAAATCTAGAGGACCCATCTTCACATTTATTATCATTTTAAAAAAGAGTTTTCAATCGGACTTATATTTAATTTTCTTCGTCGTGTCTATTTTTTAAGTTTTTAAACCATCATTATCGGTTGATTTTTTTTTTGTTAACATTTGGTCCACCGGCCCAATAGTCAAATATACACTATCGTAGACGCGGGGAATCGATCCCGGATGGGGTGATGCTACATGTCTCATGTGGACTTATGACTGTCAGTAGACCAAGACCACTTCCCTTTATCGATTAAATATTTGGGTATTTAATTTTCTTTCTTTTTGATTATAAAATAAATAAATAAAATTAAAAAACTTACCAATAGCGTACCGCCACGTATCAGTCTGCCCCACGAACAGTGCAAAAAAGAGTGAAAGTTATTGGGTGGAGTTTTTAATATTTATTGTTGGGTCGGAGGTTAAACACCCCTCTAGAGCCCCGATCAGTAAAAAGTTTCTTAGCAAAATGTAATTAATATTTTTATAATAAATTAATTAAATAAATTTTTGAAAAATAAGATAATCATCAAATAGTGACATATGGAAGAGAGAGTTTTTAAGAGCATCTTCAATGAAATTTCTTAGAGTGATCATAGCCAGTGGAATCCACAAAAAGTTAAAAAACCGACTCTTAAATTCCTTATCTAAGATCCGATATTAGAGGGCTCTTGCATTGTTTATGGACCCCACTGAATACGTGGCGAGTTCATGTTGGTGCGTTATTAATTTTTTTTTTAAATTGCACTGTTCATGGATCCCGTTAAATAGTTAATAAACTTTGCCGGTTTCTCGGTGGTCTAAAACCTTTACAAACAAACCTCTCTAAATTAGATGTTTTAGAGTCGTTTCTACTTTCTCTCACATTTTTTTATGTATTATTTCATTAAAATTTATTTTTAGAAACCCCAGTGGTGATGGTCTAAACATGGTACAAACAAACTAGTATTGTGTTTTCACAAACTATGAAAACTTTAATAAAATGGTCCAAGGTTAATGATATTTAGTGTGGTGTGGTGTCATTAAAAGTGACTCGCGAGATACACCGAGTCAAACAGTGTCTTTGTGTCATTAATAACCCACTTTGTTTCTTCTAAATTTGTGTGTGTTTTCATTCATTTACACCATCATTATCTCTCAAAAGCTCAAAAGCTCAAAAGAGAACCTTGTAGAATCAAACCCCATGGTTGCTTCCAAGACTTCCATCGTTGCTGCGAAATAGACCGAACAAAAGTTCCTTCCACGTGCTCATAAGTGGCTTAAGCTCCATTGTAGGAGAAGATTCTTGCCACTTCTTAATCTTCTTACTGATCTCATCTCTGAAAGCTTTTCCTTTTGTTCCTGATGGGTCTTCTCTAGTAGCGTCAACTCTCGCTGCCAATGTCGATTTCTCAGCCAAGAGCCTGCTAGCGCGCGTTCTGAGTCCAGGCGGCGTGGTCTGAAACATATATGTCCGCTCAATAAACCTCACATGGGAGTACTGTCTTGTGACAGTGAAGAATCCCGCAAGATTCTTCCTCTTCTTGTGGCTGAGAAGTTCCTTTTGGCCGAGAAGTTCCACGTTACATGGAGGCATCTCCGCAAGTGCAGACAAACCTCCAGCTTCACACACGATCTTGGCTGCGACATCGCTCCCTACAACGGCTGAAAGATTAGGCGCGATGGATCCCGACATCTTACTTTCGACAAAGTCAAGGATCTTCTTCCGTGCGGTGTCAAGATCAAGTGCCCGATCACAAGCTTCTATCGTCTTTCGCAGGACATCTTCTGGTAATGGGTTCCCTTTCGTGGTTAAAGCAGTAACCGAAACAACCATTACAATAGATGACGGGAGAAGGCCACGAAGACCGACACGGGCTAAATCCGTCTCATTACCGATTTTTTTAACAACACGGGCGTAGTCGATTGGGTGTTGCACCAGAGACTCGAGCTCTGGGAACTTAACTCTGTACTTGTCGCGGATAAAGTTGTGGAAGATGACTATCTCCTTCTCTATATCTACTAAGAGATGATTACAGTCCAAGATTAGTTTATACTCATAATCATCTTCTAGCATAGTTCCTTTCTCCTCTCCTTTAGAATCCTTCACAAGAACATCTTTAACTTTCTGATACAAAAAAGGAAAACACATACGATTCAGACAACAATGCTAATGTATGTTGTGATAAGATAATTAACTATAACCTGCATTATATAATCAAATCTCTTATTAGATTTCTCAAGCTCCATGTCAATATCGTCTTCCTCTTTCCAAGATTCACAATCATTATCTTCCTGAACAATTAAACAAAAATTACAATAAAAAATGGCAATTCTTATGAATAGTGCTAACACAATTAGCGCACATTTTCGAAAGTTTTACAAATACCATTAAAAAGTTTTTTTTCCATAAATACCACAAATCTTAAATTTTCAAAATTACACCAAATAAATTCAAAACTATACTCTACCTTCAAAACTATACCATAAACACTATATAACGAATGAAAAAAATTTAAATCTAAAAAGTGTTAAAAATCGTTTTTGTATTTGTGGTATTTTTGTAAATTACTATTTTTGATGGAATTTTTAATATAAAAAATATTTTAATGGTATTTTTGTTATAAAAAAGTTTTTCAAAATAGTATTCTAAGGAATTTCTCATAAAAAAACCATAAAAAACATACATTATCAAACCCTAATTTCAAAGCTTACGAGTTTTACAGAGAGAGATAGTACATGTTTGCAAATCTCAAGCAATTCGACTTGATTGAGTTCAACGGCGTGACGACACGTGTCCTCGAGATCGTAATCCGTATGATTCAAGTAACAAATCTCGATTTTACTCCACACGAGTGGGTCTTTGACGACGCGCCGCCACGATCTGCATACTTTCTGTGCGTTGTTCAGTAGATCGGTCGCGGTAAGGCGGAGGAGTATCGACGTTATCAGCTCCGGCGGAAGCTCCGGCCAGTTTTTGATTTCTACGGTGTTCATGACGGAGACGACGAAGACAAATAACAGAAACTTGTGCGCTATTTATAATGAAATCTAATGAGCTTTCTATGCTTATTTGGGCTTGTTTGTTATGGCTTTAAAGCATGGGATAATTAAGTAAGATTTTTATAATTTTTTTTTTTTGCTAACCACAAATGGCCGACCTTTAGTCAAACCTACACTATCGTAGGCGCGGGGAATCGATTCCGGGTGGGGTGGTGCTACATGCCTCTTGTGGACCTAATACTGCCACTAAACCAAGACCACTTCCCAATAAGATTTTTATAAATATATTGAAAATTTTCATAATTTTTAGGGATAATTACAAAACTACAATTTTATTTGGGGAAACTACACTATTTCAAAATCATTTTTAAAACTACATGTAAACACTCAAAATTAAATTCAAATAAACAGTATCCACAAAATTCTACCACTTTTAATATTATATATTGTACACTAATTAATGAATCTAAATAAAAATATTTTAATTTTTGATAAATTTTTAAAAGGTATATGAACCATTTAAATTTTTGAAATGGTGTAAATATGTAATAATATTGAATTGACTGTAGTTTTGTAAAAAAATGGTTAAAATGACGTAGTTTTGTGAATTCCTCTAATTTTTATTTATTTAATTTTTATTCGAAATCGTTCTTTTTACAAATAGTGAAGACATGTTTTTCAAAGATTAAAATAAAATATTGAGTTTTTTTAATCAAATTATTAAACAGAATCGGGAAATAGAAATATAGTACAACTTTTTAATACACATGAATCACAAAAAGTTGAATTATAATAATTGTATATGTATTTTGAATTATTTTTAAGAAAAAGTAAAATAGTGGAACACAAGCAAATTTTAATTTCCAGTGTTTCTTTTTAATATATATAAAAATTAAATAGATAATTTTGATGAAAACATCAGTAACAAAATAAATGAAAAATAAAAAGTTAAATCTTTCATTATAACCCAAATAAAATAAAAAATAGAGGAAATTTGAAAAAAATATTAGAAGATTTTTATGTGATGTGAAAAGTAACTTAAGTTTATATAAGTTGGTAAAATAACTTTTTGAATTCAAACTTACTTAAATACCCAAAAAATTACAAAAAAAATTATATTATTTTTTTTTGTTAATATTTTTTTTTAACACTAAACATGTCCCATTACATCATTGGATAGTAAGAATTGCATAACTAGAAAAAAGATTTTGGTCTTGATGGGAAAAAAGGAACAAAGACCAGCAAGTTTACAACATAGATAACTTCAGATCTGGGTACTAAATTAATGTTAAAGAGAGTTTTGCTCAGAAAATGAATAGACAAAATGAGTGAATGATACTACAACACATTGAAAATGGATCCTAAGAAGAGTGGATTGGGTTTTGTAGATCACCATGACTTTCCTTTTTCTCCAAGCCGGCGTTGCTAGCTCAAAATCTTGTCGCATTAGCGTAACACGTCTTGCATGGATAGCACATAGCATCGAATCACTGAACAACTCAACTAAGTAATCTTCTGCTGCCTCTTGAATAGCCACAAGAGCTTCTGCTGTCCAACGAGAAATTTGCGGAGGGGCACATTCATTAGTTATACGTCTCACCTGTCTGATAAAGCTAGCAGATGGGATTAAGAGGTTAGTGCTTTTCTGATATTGTCGAATATCTTCAAGTGCAACGGTTCCTGACTTGAATATGTGAGACTTCTTCTTTTTTGAAAGAGGTAGATTTCGATTTGGTGCCCTTGAAGCCAAGTTTTTTGTTCTCGCCATTGTTTACTTATTTAATTGTTCGTGATAAAATATCTCAAAAAAAAAATATATATATATATATATATATTATTGTTATCTTGTATTTTGTAATCTGCAAAAGTGATATATTGACAACACACGTTTTAATGTGTTACATACACATTAGCCTAATGACATTAGTGTTTGTTATAATTTCTCAACAATCATCCTACTGATTAGATTATTCGAGTAGGGGTGTTGTCAATTTTCTTAGCCTTGTCACTTAGCCAAAACCTAATCAAGCATCTTACATGAAGTATTAGCCAAAAAGTCATATCCAACTTACATAAACGCCACACTAATAAGAAAGACGACCTTGTCAAAAAAATAAAATAAGAAAGACTACATACATTTATAAATATATTACATGTGTATAATTTGTGAATAATTGATTTATATACATATGTTGAAGAATTCTTAGTTGTATATGAAAGATAGAACAAAACTCAATGAAAGGGAAGGTGATTCTTATTAATTTCACTTTTTTAACATTACTAATACAAAAGAGTTTTATTTATACAGAGCATAAAGGAGAGGAAGCCCTAGTTGCACCAGCTGTCAGCGCAGTCTTTGAGGGTATCAAATCTGTTATTGATTGATACGGAAGGGATCTTATCCGTTGTACGGATCGTCACAGCTCCTGCGTGTGCGTCGTCGTCAGCTCTGGTTTTGTCGTTTGTTGGAGAAGAAGACCGTTGCGCTGCGTCGTCGTTTTGGCTGATAGAAGATGTGGGCTTTGGTGTTTGGTTTTGGCCCAAGCTTACTTCTGACTGGTTTGTTTCTTGTGTAGGGACGGTGTCGTTTTGGTAAACAAGCTTGGTGTTATTAGCCCCTCTCAAACTTGGTGTGGGTGGAACATCAACACCAAGTTTGAATCTGAGAGAGATGAAAGCAGGTCCTGGTAGAGGTTTCGTGAAGATATCGGCTAGCTGCAGATGTGCCGGTACATGGGAAACTTCAAGTAAGCCAAGAGCTACTCTTTCATGGACATAGTGCCAGTGGGTTTCGAAGTGTTTGGACCTAGCGTGATAGGCTGGATTGGCTGTTAAGAAGACATAGGATTTGTTGTCTCCAAAGAGTTCAGGGGTTACGTACATTGGTACTCCTAATTCCTTAAGTACCTTGCTTATCCAAGTAAGTTCTGAGGCAGTCTCGGATAGAGCTCTATATTCAGCTTCCGTTGTACTTTTTGCAACAGTGTCCTGTTTCTTTGAACTCCAGGAGATGAGGTTTTGACCAAGGAAGGTACAATAACCACGTGTAGACCGCCGTGTGTTTAAGCATCCTCCATAATCACTATCACTATATGCCCTTAAAGTACAATCTGAGTTCTTATGAAAGGTTAGTCCCATTGTAATTGTGCCTTTGACATACCTTAGTATTCTTTTCAGGAGATTGAAGTCGGACAGAGTTGGAGCATGCATTTTTTGACACACGAAGTTCGCAGCATACTGAATGTCTGGTCTTGTTAAGGTAAGGTATTGCAATTTCCCTGCAAGACTTCTAAAATATGTGTGATTGGTGAATGGCTGAGACTGTTGAGGTGTTCTGTCAGGTTGGATAGGAAGGGGTGTTGAGACAGGGGCACAATCACTCATAGATGCAACGGTGAGTAAGTCTTGTGCATATTTTTGTTGAGACAAAAATAGCCCCTCTGAATGAAATTGTGCTTGAACACCAAGGAAATAATGCAATTTGCCCATGTCAGTCATCTTAAACTGCTTGTTTAATTCTCCTAGAAGAAGGCTTAGAAGTGCAGAACTATTTCCAGTGATTACCATATCATCTACATATAGTAATAGTATGATAATGTCATTACCACGAATGCAGACAAACAAGGAAGGGTCAGACTGACTGCAGAAGAATCCAAACTCCAAGAGGAAGTTACTGAATTTATCAAACCATGCTCGTGGAGATTGCTTGAGTCCATACAGAGACTTGTGAAGAAGGCAAACATGATCTGTTTTGTCTTTGTCTATAAAGCCAGCAGGTTGAGTCATATAAACAGTTTTTGTTAAATCTCCATGTAAAAATGCATGTTTAACATCCATTTGTTTGATTTCCCATTGGCAGATAGTAGCGAGGTGAAGAATCATCCTTACTGTGGCTGTTCTTACCACATGACTGTAAGTTTCAAGATAATCAATGCCCTCTTCTTGGTTAAAACCTTTTGCCACAATTCTGGCCTTTAGCTTGTCTAATGAACCATATGCATATAGTTTAGTTCTGAAGACCCATTTGCAGCCAAGAACATGCATTCCTGGTTTATAAGGAACTAAAGACCATGTTCTAGCTGTTTTGCAATTTCCCATTTCTTCACCCATTGCTGCAGTCCAACCAGGATTTTTGAGTGCTTGTGTAATTGTTTTTGGTTCAGGATATGTAACTCTGTGGGTGAGAAGAACGTATCTCTGGTTTGGTTTGAAAATTCCAGCTTTAGACCTTGTGATCATTTGATGTTGACTGATGCTTTGTCTTTGGTTTGATGTATGTGTTGATCGAGATTGTGATTGTGTTGTAGGAACTGATGTGTCTGGCCTGGTTGATGAAGGAGTGGCACTGTTGCCTATAGGATCATGATCTAAGCCTGCCGTACACCCAAAATTATCACTCCTATCAGCACCAGTAGACAACAAAGGTTCAGTCACAACCTGTGGTAGGAGAAGTGGAGAATTAAAGTCAGAGGCTGAAGATACATCAGGTGATAGAGAAGGAGCAGGACAAGCATCATTATTATCAGGTATTGAGACTGAAGCACGAGGTAAAAGATCATTCCAATCAGCTTTTTCTGTATGAGCATGAACTGTTTTTGGCATGAAACTCTTTTGCCATGCTTCTTGTAACTTAGTGCTTCCTGGATTTTGCAGATGAAGGTATGAATCTGCAAAAGGAAAGCTCAGTTCATCAAAGATCACATGACGACTGATGTAGACTCTTCCTGTTGGTGGATAGAGGCATCTGTATCCCTTATAATTGATGTTATAACCAAGAAAAACACACTTCAAAGACCGAGGATCAAACTTGTTTGCAGCATAGTCTCTGAGTGTTGGGTAACAAGCACATCCAAAAGATTTGAGAGAAGAGTAATCTGGTGGATGTCCAAAGAGTTTCTCATGTGGGCTGCAGTGATCATCATGTATAGATGAAGGCAAAAGATTACTTAAGAAGTTGGATGTATAGAATGCTTCAACCCAATATTTTTGTGGTGTTTTGCTGTAGAACATCATTGTTAAGCCCAACTCTGTAATGTGTCTATGTTTCCTTTCAGCCAATCCATTTTGCTGAGGTGTATATGGACATGAGATGTATTGTTGTATTCCTGCCTTTTGTAAGTGTGTAGTGAAGATATGACTTGTAAATTCACCGCCACCATCACATTGAAAAGTACCAATCTTTTCACTGAACTGATTCTCAACAAAGCTCTGGAAATTGGTGAAAACTTTGTAGAAATCAGATTTGGACTTAAGAGGATAGAACCAACAATATCTTGTAAAATTGTCAATGAACACCACATAGTATTTAAAACCTTGAACAGAAGAAGTAGGAGCAGGTCCCCAAAGATCACAATGGATTCTTTGTAAAGGTTTTGTAGCTATAAAACTAGAAGAAGGAAAAGGCAGTCTTGTGTTTTTGCCAAGTCTACAAGCCTCACACATCGGCTTAGTAGTCTTGATTATTTTGACTGATTTATTTTGAGCTAACCACTGAAGAATCTGATCATGGGGATGGCCAAGTCTCCTATGCCATACTTCATCCGTGGTAGAGATTTGGTGTGGTGAGTAGAAGACTTGAACATTAGGATTCTCCAGCTTATACAGACCATCATGGTTTCTTCCCAGTGTCAAGATTTTCTGTGTTTCCTTGTCCTTTACAATAACATCATTAGCATCAAATGTAAAAGAACAAGGATAGTCCTTGGTGAGTTTAGAAACGGATAATAAAGACTTAGCAATGTCAGGGCATACTAAAACATCTTTTAAAGGTAGTATACCTGACGTAGATGAGAGTGTAGCAGATCCAATATGTGTGATGGGTAAGAAGTTGCCATCTCCCACCATGACGGAATCAGAACCAAAATATGGTTGTGATTGATGAAGCCTTTGTGTATTGTTGGTGACATGAGCAGTGGCTCCTGTGTCCGGGTACCATTCATTGCCTGAGTGGTCAGTGCCATCAGAGACTCTCATTGCTGCAAGGGCTGTTGTAGACTCATCAAGTTGGTAGCTGTTGTCAAACCGATGCCAACATCCAAGAGCATGATGTCCTGTCTTGCCACAGATTTGGCAAACCTGTCTGTCTGAGTTGGTTTGAAGATGTGTTGGTCTCTGGTTTGGAGAGAATTGTTGATGAAAGCCACGACCTCTTGTAGTAAAGGCACGTCCACGACCTCTGTTGCCACCAAATCTGTTGTAGAAGTACCCTCTTCCCCTGTTTGTGTAACCAGTGGATACATTGGTTTGAAAGGCTAGATGAGGTGTAGTATCAGAGGTGATATTGTAGGTTTGTAGCCTCTCATCAAAACAGATCAGACGGTACATAACGTCTTCATAAGTAGGAACTGGTGTATTATCCATAGAGCTTTCAATAGAGGTTATTATGGGTTCATAATCACGACCCAAACCATGAATAGCAGCATAAATCTTCATTTTATCAGAAACAGTACTACCTATGGATGTAAGTTGATCACATATGCCTTTGACTTCTCTTAGATAATCACTCATAGATTTGTCTTTCTTAGAGACTATTTGAGGCCTACGTTGAAGTTCAAAGAGACGAGAGGATGATACCCGATTGTAGTGGTTGGCTAGAGCTGTCCAAACTTCTTGAGAAGATTTGAGTCCTATCACAATACTGAGGATGTCTTCAGACAGAGAGCCAAGTAACCATGACATAACCACTTGATCAGATCTGACCCAAGCTGCATAGTCCGGATTTGGAGTTTCAGATTGATCAAGGAGTGGAACTGGTAAGGTTTGGGCTGGTGGTGGTGTGTCTCCGGTGAAGAAACCAAGCAGCATCTGTCCGGAGAGAAAGGACTCGAACTGGGTCTTCCATAAGATATAATTCTTATCTGTGAGTTTTACTGTAACACAATGAATGATGTTGAGAGTAGAATGTGCATAAGGATCTATGGAAGATTGTTCCATGGCTCTGATACCATGAAAGATAGAACAAAACTCAATGAAAGGGAAGGTGATTCTTATTAATTTCACTCTTTTAACATTACTAATACAAAAGGGTTTTATTTATACAGAGCATAAAGGAGAGGAAGCCCTAGCTGCACCAGCTGTCAGCGCAGTCTTTGAGGGTATCAAATCTGTTATTGATTGATACGGAAGGGATCTTATCCGTTGTACGGATCGTCACAGCTCCTGCGTGTGCGTCGTCGTCAGCTCTGGTTTTGTCGTTTGTTGGAGAAGAAGACCGTTGCGCTGCGTCGTCGTTTTGGCTGATAGAAGATGTGGACTTTGGTGTTTGGTTTTGGCCCAAGCTTACTTCTGACTGGTTTGTTTCTTGTGTAGGGACGGTGTCGTTTTGGTAAACAAGCTTGGTGTTATTAGTATACTCCCTCCGTTTTTTATTATAGGATTTTCTAACTTTTCAGATATAATAAACAAACATATAAAAATATATTATTTTTTGTGATTTATAATTTCCAACAACTCTAAACCAATAATGTTTAGTTATTTTTCTTGAATTCTATAGTTTATCATTAACAATTGTATATAAAAAGTGAGAAAATCCATCTTTTTAAAACCAAATGGTTTCAACAAAAATTTTATATTAAAAAACGGAGGGAGTATATATATATAAGAAATATAAATTTACAAAACTAGATTATTTCATCACTTTTTTCCCAAACTACACAATTCAATATTTTTTATAATTACTTCTTCTTAAAAATTTAAAAGGTAATTTATCTTTTTAAAAGTTACCAAAACTAAAAAAAAAATCATCTCGGTTATGTAATTAGTGTTTATGATATATTATTTAAGTATGATTGTGTAGATATAGTTTATTTGGAATTAATTTTGAATGTTTAAATGTAGTATTATAAAATAACTTTGAAATAGTGTAGTTATGTGAAATTCAATTCAAATAATATAATTTTGTAATTGTCTGTTACTTATAAACGAATAAATTAGCAATAATAATACTATTGAAATAAGATCTAAAAAATAACTAACTAAGGGATATAAATCAATATTGGTAATTTTTTATATATAAAAAATACTACAATATATAAACAGTGATTTTAACAAAATACTACAATATATATAAAAATAATACTTGTGCACACTAATCACTAGTCTTGAAAAAGATCATTTTCTTTCTATGTATAGAACGTGAAGAAGACGGTCCTACAGAGACAAACAAGAGATGAAGAGATAACGTTTTGAGAATCGAGAAAAATAAAACAATACGTACAATTATTATTGGTTACTAAAAAAATCTGATTTTTGTGAGTTTCTTCGCTGTAATTATAAAACATGAGAGAGATATATTTTCAGTGAAGAAGTCACACTCAAACAATAAATATCATTGAAGAAGAAGAAGATCCAATAAACAATCTCTGCTTATAACTTATCCAACCAAAAAAAACAAATCTTTCTTCTTCTTCTTCTTCTTGTTTCTCTGCTTCACAACAATGGAAGAAGAAGATAAGATAGAAGAAGCAAGCAGCAACAGTAACAGCTTAAGACGTGTCGGTACAGGAAGTAGCGACCGGAGATGGGTAGACGGAAGCGAAGTAGACTCCGAAACGCCGCCGTTTCATGAGCTTAGAGACAGAGACTATAGTTTCGGGAATCTAAGGAGAAGGCTGATTAAAAAACCCAAAAGAGCTGATTCTCTTGATGTTGAAGCCATGGAAATTGCAGGTGCTCATAGTCACAATCTCAAGGTTAGACGATTTTAGATTGGCCCATGAATCAAAGTTTTTGGTTTTTATTAGTGCCCATAAGGTGTTTGTGTTATTGTCACAAAAGGTTAGAGATTTAGATTGGCCCATGAATCAAAGTTTTGGTTTTTTATCAGTGCCCATAAGGTGTTTGTGTTATTGTCATGAGCTAATTTTGTGTTTTGTTTGTATGGAAAAATTGAATTTTGAGAAGGTTTATCACTTTTAGGCACAATAAAGATAGGTTTATACTGACCCATGGATTAAAGTTTTGATTTTTATTAGTGCCCTTAAGGTGTTTGTGTTATTGTCATAATCTCAAGGTTAGAGATTTTATATTGACACATGAATCAAGTTTTAGTTTTTATTAGTGCCCATAAGGTGTTTGTGTTATTGACATTATCTATTTTTGTTTTTGTTAGTAAAAAATGATTTTCTTACAGGATTTATCACTTTTGGACACAATTGGGATAGAATTATACTGTTTATGTTATTGTCATATAATCTAATTTTGTGTTGTAAAAATTGATTACATTTTGTTATAGGATATATCACTTTTGGGCACAATTGGGATAGCGTTTCAGACATTAGGTGTAGTGTATGGAGACATGGGAACAAGCCCGTTGTATGTGTTCAGTGATGTCTTTAGTAAAGTTCCTATAAATTCGGAAGTTGATGTTCTCGGTGCCTTGTCTCTCGTCATCTACACCATTGCTGTGATTCCTTTAGCAAAGTATGTTTTTGTTGTCCTTAAAGCCAACGACAACGGTGAAGGTAAAAGCGTTTAATAATGATAGCTAAATCAATGTTGTAAGGGAAATTCCCCAAAATACCACCAAAGAAAATTCAGTACCATGAAACTTACACTAGCTTAGAATTTTCAAAATTAAACCATAAACCCTCAAAACAAAAGCCTAAATCCTAAATATTGAGTCCAAATGGAAAATGTAACTCATTTTTTGTACTTTTGGGCTAAAATACTTTGTAGTGTATTTTAGGACAAAAACTTGTAATGGTGTTTTTGACCAAAAACTTCATTTTGGTGGTATTTATCTCATGTTTTAAAGTGTTGTTATAAAAATGGTTCACATCATGTGTGTATGTGTGTGTGTTTGTGCAGGAGGAACATTTGCTTTGTATTCACTAATTTGTAGGTATGCAAAAGTGAATAAGCTTCCGAATCAACAACCTGCAGACGAACAAATCTCTAGTTTTAGGCTTAAGCTCCCGACTCCGGAGCTGGAACGAGCTTTAGGCATTAAAGAAGCTTTAGAGACAAAAGGGTATCTGAAAACTCTGCTTTTACTTTTAGTCTTAATGGGAACTTCCATGATTATCGGTGACGGGATTCTTACACCAGCTATGTCAGGTGTGTCTGAAATTATATATTTGTTGCCCCGAAGATTTAAGAAGTGGTTAAAGCCGAGATCATCGAGGTTTGATCTTTCTTTTTTGGAATTGTTTATGTAGTGATGTCTGCAATGAGTGGTTTACAAGGTGAAGTTGAGGGATTTGGAACAAGTGGGTATCACTTTCACATGGTTTCTTATTATGGAATTTCTCAAAAATACATCTTTTTAAAGTTTTTAGCTAAAACTACTATTACAAGTTTTTTCCTAAAAGACCACTGGAAAAGTTTTCTTGGCGAATAATCTCACAAGAGCTTGAACACGAAATATTGAACCCAAATGAACCCAAGTGTAAAAACTAGTTTTTTGTATTTGTGGTATTTTTGGCAAAACACTTGGTGGTTTATGATAAAAAAAGATTTAGTGGTATTGTTGGCAAAAAAACTTGTGATGCTAATTTTGGCCAAAAAACTTATGATATTATTTTTGGCCAAAAATCCTTTTCTGTGATATTTTAAGACATTTCTCATTTTGTTTATTTCTTGATGTCATTTTTGAACACTTATATAGATTCTTGTGTTGCGTGTGTTACGGTGAATTTCAGATGCACTGGTTTTGTCTTCGATTGCGATTCTCGTGGCTTTGTTCAGCATACAACGGTTCGGTACGGGTAAAGTAGGCTTTCTCTTTGCACCAGTTCTCGCCCTCTGGTTCTTCTCTCTCGGTTCTATCGGAATCTACAACCTTTTCAAGTACGACATCACCGTCGTAAGAGCATTAAACCCTTATTACATCGTTTTGTTCTTTAACAAGAATAGCAAACAAGCTTGGTCTGCTCTTGGTGGCTGTGTCTTATGCATTACAGGTAACATACACTCTCTCTCACTTGACAACTTGTAAGAAAGTATCAAACTTTTGTTATAATGTGTTTGAACTTTGAATCTATGTAGGAGCCGAGGCTATGTTTGCGGATTTAGGACATTTCTCTGTTCGGTCTATACAGGTTAGGCATCACTTTTTGAATTATGGATTATGATAATGATATGGGAGATTCCTTTCAATACCATCTTCTTTATGAATTTATGCCAAAAGTGCTACCACAAAAAAAATTTGACCTATAAACCTTCCAACTTTAATCTTCAAATTTCCAAACTGAATCTTACCTCTTTCAAAACTAAATCCTAAATATTGAACCCAACTTGTTTTTTTGTATTTGTGGTATTTTTGGCCTAGAACCTACGTTTTGCTGGTATTTTAAAGAATTTCTCTAATGGATATTGATGATGACGATGATAATGATATATGCATTAGATGGCATTCACCTGCGTGGTGTTCCCGTGTCTTCTCTTAGCTTACATGGGTCAAGCTGCTTATCTAACCAAGCATCCTAATGCCTCGGCTCGTATATTCTATGATTCAGTTCCAGGTAATGAATCAACATACACCGAAGCCGCGGTTAAGTTATTTGTTGATATGGTAATGTGTTGTACGCTGAAATATTTGTAAATATGCAGAGAGTTTGTTCTGGCCGGTGTTTGTGATTGCGACATTCGCGGCTATGATAGCGAGCCAAGCCATGATCTCTGCGACATTCTCTTGTGTTAAACAAGCCATGGCTCTCGGTTGCTTTCCAAGGCTGAAGATAATACACACTTCTAAGAAAAGGATTGGTCAAATCTACATTCCGGTCATAAACTGGTTCTTGATGATCATGTGCATACTTGTTGTTGCCGTCTTCAGGAGCACAACACATATCGCCAATGCTTACGGTTTGGTTTCTTTTTACGGTTATAACTTCGTTTTATTTCCCTGGTTTAACGTTTCCCTATACAAACAATTTCACTGTTTATAACAGTGAAATTTTATAAATTAATACTACAAAGTTTTTAGCCCAGAAATACAGTCAAAAAGTTGTATGCCAAAGATACCACTAAAAAGTTTCATGATAAAAAATAACACGTACGAAAAACAGTTATTACGACATATTTATTTGAATTTTTGGTTTTGAATTTAGTGTTTCGGGTTTAGTTTTAAAGGGTTTCGAAATAATTTTTAGTTTAATTTCAAGAGTTTTAAGCTAATTAAAGTTTGGTGGTATTTTTGGCCAGAAACTTTTTTTGTTGGAATTTTTGGCCTAAAAACCTTCGTTTATCCATAAAAACTCAAAAATGTGGTGGTTTTTGCAATTTCCTTTCTAATAAGTTTGCTTTTTGTTCGGTTTTTGATGTTTTCAATACTCTTGCTTGTTTCAGGCATAGCAGAGGTAGGTGTCATGATGGTAAGCACAGTCTTGGTAACACTTGTGATGCTTCTCATATGGCAAACCAATCTCTTTCTCGCTCTTTGTTTCCCTCTCATCTTTGGATCCGTCGAGACCATTTACCTCCTCGCGGTTCTCACCAAGATTCTAGAAGGCGGTTGGGTTCCTCTTGTATTCGCTGCTTTCTTCCTCACCATAATGTACATTTGGAACTACGGTAGCGTCCTCAAGTACCAAAGCGAAGTCCGAGAAAGAATCTCCATGGACTTTATGCGCGAACTCGGTTCGACTCTTGGCACAGTCCGTATCCCTGGGATTGGATTGCTTTACAACGAGCTTGTTCAAGGCATACCGTCTATTTTCGGACAGTTCTTGCTCACACTTCCTGCGATACACTCGACGATAGTCTTTGTCTGCATCAAGTATGTCCCTGTTCCGGTGGTTCCTCAAGAAGAGAGGTTCCTCTTTCGACGGGTTTGTCCTAAAGACTACCATATGTTTAGGTGTATCGCGAGGTACGGTTACAAAGATGTGAGAAAAGAAGATTCTAGAGTCTTTGAACAGCTTCTTATCGAAAGCTTAGAGAAGTTCTTGAGATGTGAAGCCTTAGAGGATGCTTTAGAGAGCAATATAATCGATTTCGATGCCGATAGGGTTTCTATAGCAAGTGATGACCTTACAGTTCCTCTGATTCACAGAGGAAAGCGGTATGAGCCTGAGACAGAGCAAGAGTTGGATTCTTCCGATGTGTTGCCGTCTTCGAGCTTAGGGTTTTCCTCGATAGAGGAAGATCCGGCTCTTGAATATGAGCTTGCGGCTTTGAGAGAAGCCACGGACTCGGGGCTAACGTATTTGCTTGCTCACGGAGACGTGAGGGCGAAGAAGAATTCGTTTTTCTTGAAGAAGCTTGTGATAAATTACTTTTATGCTTTCTTGAGGAGGAATTGTAGAGCAGGCGCGGCGAATCTGACTGTTCCTCACATGAATATCTTGCAAGCTGGGATGACTTATATGGTGTAAATGTGTTGATTCTCTAGATATATACTTGTCTTTTGTGTCATTTCTCCATGTATTAAGGATTATTACTTGCATCCCACGTTTGTTAGTGTCGTTACTGTAAGGGAGAAGAAAAGGAGGTCATTTTGTGTGCTTACTTATATCCCAAGTCACATACTTCTTCAAATTCAATAAATATCATATATTATTATTGGGCTTTGTTTTGGAGCCCATTTATAAATAAGACTATATTTTGTTAGAGCATTTTCATTCATCAATATTTTAATAATATTTAACATATTTTAATCTAAAAACTCCATTTGAAATTTTAACCTCCATTCACGAGGGTTAAGGATTTTTTATCACTCAAGAGTAGCTACCCACACTGAATTCCCATGAACTCTCAACTTCTACTTCTAAACTTACAAAAAAATTTGATTGTAGACCTGAATTCATTAAAATCTAACTAATTTCACGTTTGGTCTAAATTGTAATTAATATATTAATTAATTATGTTCAAACAAACCATATTATCATTTTAATCTTATCCGATTACGATTCAAAAACGCGGATTTAACCTGCAAAAAGTATATAAGTATGTGGTGTTAAATTTCAACTTTGTGGTGTTAAATGATTAGTTGTCAAAACTTTGAATATTAAATTGGCGACAAAATTGAACTTGTGTATTTTTGTTGACGTCGTTTATTAACTTTATTTGTCTACATTTCATATAAGAAAATACATAAGATAACAACAATATTTTTCGGCATATCATGTTAGAAGTTCTAACATATTTGAAACATGAAGTAGTAGTAGTTGAATGTCGTCAAGGAGACTGAGAAACAGGGATCCTAGATCCTGGAGGACGAGCACGTCTGCATGGTCGGGGTCTTGTCCAATACTTGGAAGAAAACAATGCTGCTGGAGAAGTTCCACATGAACCCGAGGGCGGTGTCCACACGACACGCCTAGGTGCTTCATAGAAGGCTAAACACAAATATATACGAGCATTGATTAATGCATAGAGAGATGCATAAATTCTTAGGCAAAAAAATTTGATCTAAAAAAAATAAAAAAAGAACCAATCGAGGGTCGCCACATGTTCGTGGGGCCCACGATTTTTCCCTGATCTGAAAGAAGAGGAAGAAGAGATCATCTCTCCTCTTTTCTGTGGGACCCACCACTTAAAGACTCTTTAAACCCCCCTATTAATCATGGTCTAATACATCTCTTGTTAATATATCATGAAAATGATTTCTAAAAAACATGGCGACCACTAAACCATATAATGTTGTTGGATTGAATTTTTGGGAGAATTACAATACTACGCATTTTATATTACACTTCGCAAAACTATACTTAATTATGAAAGTTAAAAATTAATCATACGCCTTTAATATTAAACTTTAAACACTAATTTGCGAAATCAAATGAAAAAAAAAATGATTTTGATAAATTTTTAGAAGATAATTGAACCATTTAAAATTTGAAAAAGACATAGATATAGAAAAAATGAATTATGAGTAATTTTGTGAAGAAATGGTTGAAATTATGTAGTTTTGTGAATTCCTTTTGAATTTTCTCTTTAACTCATTTTTTGCAGCAAAATTGTTTATCAAATCACATTTCAAGTTCTCCAACTTAGTTCTCTCTATATAACTAATATATCAAACCATGGAATCTCTCTAATAGCATGCGTTATTAAACAAGAGCCTAAAGATCAACAACTAAATTAAACAAATAAGCCTATTTTTATGAAAATGTTGTTGGATTTTAATTGTTTAAAGTTGATTGATATGAGAGATTTGCTTCTTTAGACCATCTATAACCAAAAACTCAATTTTTTTTCTAACCGAAAACTCCACATCTATCTCCATTTTTTCTTACTTTTAAAATAATCTCAAATATATCATCTTAAGTTTTCATTTTAATAAATTTCACCCACTACATAATTTTAACAAATAAAAATGATAATTAATTTTCTAACTAATCTTGTGTATATATTTTTGTTTTGATATAAAATAGTAGTTAATATTTTTGTTTAGCTTTGAAAAAGTTAAACTATATAAATGAAGCAAAATGGAGATCTCCAAATATAGAAAAAATTGAAAAATCTCCATTTAAAAATGGGTGTAAAATTCAGATGAAAAATATTTGACTACATTTTCATAAATAAATGTGATTTTGGAGATCCGTTAGAATTGTTCATAAAATTCTTATGTGTGTAATAAAAAGTACTAACACTTACCAAGTTTTCGCCCAACAGATTCAACAAATCCAACTTGAGAGGAAAAAGTTATTGTAATAATAAGTATAATAAGGAATGGTAACACAAGTGTAGCATTTTTTGGCGACTTTGGAACCATTTTCTTCATCTTTCCGTCTTAATTAGCTCATTAGTATTCTAATAATAATATATAGATGAGCCATAACCTCATATTTTTTTTATTTTTTTATTTATTTAAGTTTCTTTAAAACAAGATTCTTTTTTTTTTTAAATAACGACAAGTGAACACGGTTTCTAACACAAGCCACAAGATTACTTTTGATAAACGAACGGCTAGAAATTTGAGTTTGGGAGAGAAGTGATATTTTCTTTAGGTAAAAAACAAATATGCGACTTTTTTTCACCATTTCACACTTAAGAGCGACTCCGTCGGTATCGATGGTTCTAAATAATATTAAATTGATATTTTTAGGGAGAATTATAAAACTACACCATTTGAATTACATTTCACAAAACTACATCATTTCAAAAATACTTCACAAAACTACATCTAAACACTTAAAATTAAATCCAAATAAACCATACCCAAACAATCCTACCCCCTTAATATTATACCCTAATCACTAATTAGCGAACCCAAATGAAAAAATTTTAATTTTGGTAATTTTTAAAAGGGTAAATCAAGCTTTTAAAATTTTGAAACAGTGTAAACTTGTGAAAATATTGAATTAGGTGTAGTTTTGTGAAAGAAGGGTTGAAAGGATGTAGTTTTGTAAATTTCTTTATTTTTTATAATAATTTATTTAATTAAATAAAATAAAAAAGTAAATTTTCTAACAAATAAGAGAAACACGCGTAGAAGAAGGGGTTCTAAAAATTGTTATAAACCATTCTAAATATACAAACTATAAAGTCAATTCTACTTTCTTCTCATTTTTCTCTCTTCGTTTTTTTTTAAATTTTAGTTAAATTTAATAGTAGAAACCCTTAATAAAACCTTGGATGGAGATAACCTAATACTAAGAAGAAACATATTTTTTACTGTTAAACATAGTTCTTAATTAGTAACAAAGTACATAAACTTGTATGCTTTCTTGAGGAAGAATTATAGAGTGGGAGGTAAGATAAGTATACCTAATTGTTTGTTTATATATATTGTAATAGTACTACTACTTATGGGAAAATAAGATTTTATCATCTCTTACGATGAACACAAAATTTTTACTAGTGTTTGTACTTACTGATGCCCAAGTAGACATATCAACTAAATTTTTTTGGCTAAATCTATTTGTGTAACGGTTTTGATTTTGATATGTAAACTTGTAAAAATTCGGGCTTTTTGAACTAATGTATGTCCATTTAAATATCGAGTTTTTCGGGTTTAAACTGTTCAAACTCGAATTTTGGATTTTGATATATAGACCTGTAAAAACTTGGGCTTTTCGTCTATTTAAATATCGAGTTTTTCGATTTAAATCTAGTCAAATTCAGATTTTAAAATGTTAAATCTTAAATAATACGGATTTTTATGGGTTATGGTCGACCGTATTAACCCGCCCGAGTATTGTGCTTCTTCAAATTCACAAAAATACGAATTTTACGGATTTTGGATTGGATCGGATCGGGTTAGCCGGATTGCACAAGTCACACGTGCTTCTTCGAAATTCACTAAAATTCCTTATTCCTATATTACTATTGGGCTTTGTTTTAAAGCCCATAAGACACTACTTCGTTAAATGTAAAACCTGATAAAACCCTAAGCAGTTTCTCGCCGTCGCCACCGTCTCCGTCTCCCTCTCTTCTTCTCCGTCGTCACCGTCACCCTCTCTGTGAACAGAATCAGAAAACAATGGGATTACCAGATTCATCGCAAGACTTAACGACAGAGATTGAATTGGATGCTTTCAGAAAAATCTTTCCTCTTCGTTTCTTTGAGAGACATCTCTCTGAATCTCTAAGACCTGATGGTAGACCACTTTGTAAAGCTAGAGACACCATTGTTAACTTAGGTATATTATATATATGAATTTCAAACAATTTTTTTGATTTAAAGTAAAAGTTAATGAATCATTTGTGTGATTTTGACTTCTTGATTTGTGTATTATTAGGGCTTGTTTCATCTGCTGATGGATCTGCTCTTGCTAAGATTGGTTCCACTGTAAGTTCCCTTATTGTTTCGGTTTTTCGATGTTTCGCATTATCATAAGCTATGTTTACTTCTTGATTTGGTAGACTATGTTTGTTGTTATGTTTACTGTCTTACCATAGTTTATGTTTGCTTCTTCATTGATAGACTATGCTTGCTGATATGTTTACTGTGTTACCGTAGTTTATGTTTGCTTCTCTATTGATAAACTATGCTTGCTGCTATGTTACCGTAGTGTATGTTTGGTTTTTTGTATTGACTATGTTTGCTGTTATGTTAGTATGTTACCTTAGCTTCTGTTTACTTCTTGATAAACTATGCTTGCTGCTATGTTTACTGTGTTACCGTAGTTTATGTTTGGTTTTTTATATTGACTATGTTTGCTGTTATGTTAGTATGTTACCCTTGCTTCTGTTTACTTCTTGATAAACTATGCTTGCTGCTATGTTTACCGTGTTACCGTAGTTTATGTTTGGTTTTTTATATTGACTATGTTTGCTATTATGTTAGTATGTTACCTTAGTTTCTGTTTGCTTCTCTATTGATAAACTATGCTTGCTGCTATGTTTACTGTGTTACCGTAGTTTATGTTTGCTTCTCTATTGATAAACTATGCTTGCTGCTATGTTACCGTAGTGTATGTTTGGTTTTTTGTATTGACTATGTTTGCTGTTATGTTAGTATGTTACCTTAGCTTCTGTTTACTTCTCGATAAACTATGCTTGCTGCTATGTTTACCGTGTTACCGTAGTTTATGTTTGGTTTTTTATATTGACTATGTTTGCTATTATGTTAGTATGTTACCTTAGCTTCTGTTTACTTCTCGATAAACTGTGCTTGCTGCTATGTTTACTGTGTTACCGTAGTTTATGTTTACTTCTCGATTGATAGACTATGCTTGCTGCTATGTATGTTTACTGTGCTACCATAATTTATGTTTAACTCTTGATAGACTATGCTTGCTGCTATGTTTATTGTGTAACCACAGTTTATGTTTACTTCTTGATTGATAGACTATGCTTGCTGCTATGTTTACTGTGTTACCATAACTTATGTTTGCTTTTTTATGGACTATGCTTGCTGCTATGTTATTGTGTTACCGTAGTTTCTGTTTACTTTCTTTGATAGACTATGCTTGCTTCTATGTTACTGTGTTACCATAGTTTCTGTTTTTCTTATATAGACTATGCTTGCTGCTATTAGAATGGAAGTTATGACTCCTTCTACAGACTCTCCAGACCAAGGATGCATAGGTTGTTTGTTGTCTCTATCTATCTCTCTTGCGCTCTTTGACTCTTTCTATGTGGTATATGTTCATTTGTGAATTATCGATTTGTTTTTATGTTTGCTTTAGCTATCGAGTTCCATATGCCTCCTATATGTTCTCCGACTGTTCGGCCTGGAAGACCAGCTGATGATGCTCCCGTTATTTCCAAGCGTTTGTCTGATACTATTTTGAGGTCTTTTTCAATTTAAATCTTATATATACATATAATGCTTACTTATTCACATACGTCTTTGTGTCTTTTATTTTTGTGTGTTTAGAGAATGTTATTTACTTCTTACTTCTTATTGTAGTTGTGGTATGATTGATCTTAAAGAACTATGCTTAGTTAGTGGCAAAGCCGCTTGGATGGGTTATCTGGTGAGTAACACGCCGCGCCCCTCTTAAATTGTGTGCTTCATGGTCAATTGATTTTACATTTACACATATTATTACCGCTTTGTCTAGTGAGTTTTGTTGCTATAATGAATATTGTTGTTTTATGAAACTTCTTATAGGATATATATTGTCTAGATGCTGATGGTTCTCTTTTCGACGCTGCCCTGCTTTCTGCTGTTGCAGCCTTTACGAATTGTAAGTTTCTTCTTCGATCTCATCTTCTTACTGTTTGTTGCATAGATCCAGACTTAAAAGTTATAACTTTTAAGGTTCCTTTCCGAATCTACAGCCATATAGTAACTCAAATGACATTAATCCATGTAGAAAAGCTGTCTGAATCCTATTTTTTATTACCAATACCAAACTGTGTAATGCCGGTTTTGTATGAAGACAAATCCGTCCGCTTATCAGGAGATTTATGTTTTTTGCAGTGCAAATTCCTGTTGTTGCTCTCAACGACAACGGAAGAATAGTTGCCATGCCCGGAGAAGGAGAACAAGAAAACAGCAACGCATCGATCAACAATAAGGAAGCAGTGAACAAGGAGAAGAGAAAACTCACGCTAAAGAACATACCATTCTCTTTAACTTGCATACTCCACAAGAGTTACATTCTAGGAGACCCAACAGCAGAAGAAGAATCTATTATGGACACACTCGTGACCGTCGTCTTAGATTCCTCGGATCGGATGGTATCGTTTTATAAATCAGGAGGGAACGTTCTCGCCTATTCATCAGCCATCAAGGTGAGAGTTTATCAGAATTCACCAATGTTAATCTATGGCGCGATTACAACGGGTTTTTTAATAGAGTTTTGTTTTGGTTTTTTTTTTTGCAGAGCTGTGTGGAGTTGGCAAGAAAAAGAGGTAAGGAGCTTAAGACGATATTGGGAGAGATGGATTTAGACTGATTTTTGTCTTTAAGACAATATCATTAGTTGTTATTTTGGTTGTGTAATGGTTTTGGTAATGATCATATAAAACAAGGTTTCTTGTTATAGTGTAAGTGTATGCTCTCTCCATTTCAAATGAATTGAAGTTTAACCAAAATTAAGAACCGATAAATTTTGATAAACCTCCTAAGTGGCTTTTAAGTTAATCTAGTTATTCGATATTTCTGATTAGGATGTCTATTTATCTTATATGGGAATGATAATATCATAATACTAGTAGCTAAAATATTAGGAGCAATTGCAAAAATATACTTTTATTATTGACTTTGCAAATACATACTAAAGTCTATTTTATTTAAGTATATCTAACCACTAATAAATTTTAGGGAAATATGGGTGAATATTAGAAAGTAGGGGGTTAATTTGCAAAAATAAAAGAGGAGAAAGAGAGTAAATGAAAATGTCTTTTTTACCCCAAACTATTTTCTTCTTTCTCTTTCTAAGTGTGATTTTTTTAGAAATATAATACGCGTCTAAGTTTATAATAAATAACTATTTTGAGAATAAATAATGATTATAAGATAAGAATTTATGATGTAGGTTAAGCGTTTAGGGTTTTAGGATAAATGTAAAAATATAGGGTTTAGGGTTTAGTGTCTAGGGTTTATGACGTAGGGTTAAATGTTTAGGGTTTAGGGTTAAGTGTAAAGTTTATGATATATTCGTAAACATACGATAAATGTGATTTTCTAGATAATATACGTCTATTGAAGATAATGTGATTTTCTTAGATAATATACGTCTATTTTACAGATAATATACGTTTATTGAAGATAATATACGTCTATTTTCAATTGGATAATGAATGTTTGTTCGTTGACTCAATGAATAGTTTTCAATAGATGATTCTTTTAATTATAGAGAGATAAGGGGTAAAACTGGGATTAAAAAAAAACATTTGTCATTTCAACAAATTTATACTCGTTTTTGTTATTTTTGCAAATTAACCCCAAACTTTCTAATATTCACCAAATTCACCTAAATTTTAAAACTCACCTAAATTTTAAAACACTAGATTCTACCATCTTCAAAACGTAATAGTTAATACTAACAACTTATTATTGAGTTCAAACAAAAAATGTTAAGTTCTAAAACATTTTAAAAGGTAAGAATTGAAACTAATTTAGTTTGAGAAAATAATATTTAACATATGGTTATTTTAATTGCTGAAATTAATTACTATCCAAACTTTTACAAATATTTTGGATGACTTTATATTCTCATATTCGTTTAAATTAATATACTACAAGCATGTTCTAGAATTTGGAGTAGGTCTGAGCAAAATACCCGGAACCGAAAAACCGGAACCGAAGAACCGAAAAAAACGGTTCCGGTTCCGGTTTCGGTTCCACCCTAAATACCCGATGGTTCCTAAACTTAAGAACCATGGGTATCGGGTAGGAACCGGAACCGAACCGAATACCCATGGGTAGAACCGAAGAACCGAAATATTTTTATATACTTTGAGTATTTTTTATATTTTCGGGTATTTTTGGCTATTTTTCTAACTTTGGGTATTTTTTTATTATCCTATTCCGGGTATTTTTTGGTTTTTGGGTATTTTTTTCAATTTTCGGGATTTTTTCATAATTTTGAGTATTTTTATGAACTTTTTTTAGGTATATTTTATGTTTTCGGGTATTTTTTTCTATTTTTGATTTGAAATACTCGGAACCGAACTGGAACCGAAAATTTCGGGTATTTTTCGGTTCCTCAAACAAAGAACCGAACCGAACCGAAACCGATAGGAACCGAACCGGAACCGAAGCGAAATATTGAAAAGTAGTGATTGAGTAATAGATTCAAGAACCGAACCGAACCGAACCGGAACCGAAATTTCGGACCCGGAACCGAACCGAATACCCGAATGCCCAGGCCTAATTTGGAGATTAATTTTTAGATATATTTTTATTTTAATATGTTTTTCTATATATATCAATTTTTTATTGTTATTAAGTGGTAAAACTAATAATTTATCAATTTTTATTGATTTTAATTGTAAATAATCAAATTATACATAACATAATAAAATAATAATTGAATTATACGAAAATTAATGGAAAGTAGACCGATATACTAAGATCATTAGTTTTCCGCGGTCAAAAACTTAATTGACGCCGATGACTGCTGATTAACGGAAACTCGGAGAATAATTGGTTAGGCGGACGAAAGACACTGTAAATAGTAATTTTGAACAGTTACCCTGCGGGACGGATAAGGGAAGAGCATTAAACTCCGTTTGCATCCGCGACTACTTTTCCGTTTCCTTTTAACGGAAGAAATCGACACACACTCTCTCTCTCTCTCTCTCTCTCTATTTTCTTCTTCCCTTATGTTCATCTTTTCATCGACAATAATCTCAGATCCGAATCATCATCTTCCTCTCTGCGTCTTCAATCTCGAAAATTGATTCTCTTAGATCTACGTGTTTATCGATTCTATAGATCCAATTTTTACATTCTCCATTTTCCTTCTCGTCTCGGGATCTGATTTCATCTCCGGCGAAATCATTCATGGATGCCTTCTTCTCCGGCACGCGTCTCAGGTTAGCAAAATCAGTTTCTTCCCCCATTGTTACGCGTCCTAGTTTCTAAAACCGTAATGTAGCTATTATAAGAGTGTGCCTTTATCTTTGATTATGCTTCGTTTATCAAATCATCTTTGAAAAAGTAGACATGATTTTGGTATCATGAATGTTTTGGAGAGGTTTCGTTAGTGTAAATCTTGGGAGGATCCGTTATAATGATGTTGATTGATGAATTTCTGGGTAAATCTTTTTAAAGGGGTTATGATTATCACAGATTTTTGAGCCCTTAGAAGATAGGTAGGGTTTATTTGGATTTAATTTTGAGTGTTTAGATGTAGTTTTGTGAAGTAATTTTGAAATGGTGTAGTTTTGTGAAATGTAATTCAAATGGTGTAGTTTTGTAATTCTCCCTATAGTTTATAGTGACTAGATAGAGGAGTAATACATGGCTTTGTGTGAAACTTTACATAAGGTGAAGAATCATCTACATTTTTAGACACAAGAATGGATCGGTTTTCGACTTACGCAATTGTATATTCTTTAAAGAATTCATAGCATTTTTCTAGGTGCTTGTACTAGTGTTACAGTAATATAGTTTATTGATGCTATACAATTCTTTGATTTTTGCAGTGACATGATTCGGGCTATACGTGCGAGTAAAACCGCTGCTGAGGAACGTGCTGTTGTAAGGAAAGAGTGTGCTGCTATCCGTGCTTCGATTAATGAGAATGACCAGGATTACAGACATCGGGATCTAGCGAAACTCATGTTCATTCACATGCTTGGTTACCCGACTCATTTTGGGCAAATGGAATGCCTGAAATTGATTGCTTCTCCGGGATTCCCAGAGAAGAGGATCGGTTATCTTGGTTTAATGTTGCTTCTTGACGAAAGGCAAGAAGTACTAATGCTGGTCACTAACTCATTGAAGCAGTATCCTTTATAGTGTAAATTTTCGAATATAGCTTTTTGGTAGCTTCTTACTAATTTTTAGTTTCCCTTTGTGAGAACCTTGACTCATGTCTAGAGACCTGAATCATACAAACCAATACATTGTGGGGCTTGCTCTTTGTGCTTTAGGAAATATTTGTTCAGCAGAAATGGCTCGTGATCTCGCACCTGAAGTTGAAAGATTACTTCAGTTCCGTGATCCAAATATACGCAAGAAAGTGAGTGTTTCCTTTCCTTCTAATTCTACTCATTCAGATTTTAAGTTTGTTTTAGTAGAGCTTAGTGCTGGGATGTTGAAAAAATTGAAAAGCTTGGCTAACTTGCATGTTTTAGCCAAATAAATGGTGTAATTAAAGAACCATTTATTTTAGTTTCTCGAAACCTCAATCTACTTTTTTTTTAATTTTTGTATCCATAGAAAAATACGATATTATGAAGTTTTCAGCCATAGTTTTTTTCTTTATTTAGGCAGCTTTGTGCGCCATTCGGATCATCAGAAAGGTTCCAGATCTTTCTGAGAACTTTACTAATCCGGCTGCTGCTTTACTCAAAGAAAAGCATCACGGTGTTCTCATTACAGGAGTTCACCTTTGTACTGAAATCTGTAAAGTCAGCTCTGAAGCCCTTGAATATTTCCGTAAGGTAATCTGTCAATATCTTTTCAAGTTATTTGATGAATACTTAGATGCTTGAGACGTTGTAGTATGCACTGTTCTTCTTTCTCGGAGGCTCCTCTTTGTAACTCTTAGCCTTCTACTTTCTCACAGTTCCTTGATTCTTGTATCTGGAACTTTATCATCTCTGCTTTCTCAAATTTGTCTCTGCATAATTTTTTTGCTTGTATGTTGAACTCATTTGATTTTTCGTGATGTAAAATTAGTTGTTTTCTTTTCTGATTGACAGAGAAGCACAGAAGGCTTGGTCAAAACCCTGAGGGATATTGTCAACAGTCCATATTCTCCTGAGTATGACGTAGGCGGAATTTCTGATCCATTTCTTCATATCAGATTGCTCAGACTGCTGCGTATCTTGGGACAAGGGGATGCAGAGGCCAGTGACTATATGAATGATATACTTGCTCAGGTTTGTTTATACTTACTCTGTTGAAATTTTGCTTAAGGCTAATGTATTCCTGATTTCTGAATGACTTCCACGTTTTTAGTCATTTATTTGTTTATCAAAGTTTTGGTTCATTCATACTGTCAGTTCTTTCTGATTTCCAAGATTAGTTTATAATTCCAGAAATTAACCTTATCAAATGAAGCCTTTTTCGCGCCTTTATGGGTTTGACTACACAAACTTTTTGTTTCATTGGCTAAAATGATTTTGATCTATATCAGCCAAGATCATTATCACATATAGCCATTCTTGACTTCTAACTTTATTTTAATGTCTTAGGTGGCATCGAAAACCGAGTCAAACAAAAATGCAGGCAATGCGATCCTATATGAATGTGTCCAAACAATTATGAGCATTGAAGAAAATGGTGGCTTACGTGTCCTCGCAATCAATATTTTGGGGAAATTTTTGTCCAACCGAGACAACAACATCAGGTTTTTATCAAGTACCACAGTATTTGAATTTTCTGTCACTTTTGGCCTGATATCTTATTATTCATTTACAGTAGTCTTCCAACTTTTTTTACTCCGTGTCCAATAGAAGTTGTTTCATTCATATGTCTAGTTCTTGGTTGATTTTTTTGGTCTACTTGAGGGAGTAGCATCTTTTAAAGATAAAAGAAACCAAATCTGATTTTTACAGTTTTGTGTATGGATGGAAGGATTGTATGTTCAAAACTTTGTGTGACATGTGATAACACATTTCATCTGATTACTTTTTCACCTCTCTGCTGGCTACCTTCCAAAAAATATGAATCTCAGCTTTGCTTTCTCAGATACGTAGCATTAAACATGCTGATGAGAGCCTTAACAGTTGATTCCCAAGCGGTTCAGAGACACAGAGCTACGATACTGGAGTGCGTCAAGGTATTTAATGTGATGTTACAGTTTTCACTGTTTTAATGGTTGTGGAATGAATAGTTATTCGTCATTGCTAAAATGCTTCCCAGCTCAGTGTTGTAGACTTGCAGTATAGTGACTATATCTATTTTTATAACAATTCAACTATCCAATTCTATTGAGGTGGTCTTAGATTAGCCTTTATTAAATGTATAGTGTTCTTTGATATCTTCTGGTTTAGGATTCAGATGCTTCAATTCAGAAAAGGGCACTTGAACTTATTTATCTTTTGGTGAATGAGAATAACGTGAAGCCACTAGCAAAGGAGCTAATAGAATATCTGGAAGTAAGCGAACAAGATTTTAAGGGAGTTCTAACTGCAAAGATATGCTCCATTGTTGAAAAGTAAGTTGCACAATTTTCAACTAGCATGTAATGAGACTTCATTCTTCTAGAAGATGGTAACCGAACATTTTAAGTTGTTACAATAATGTGATTTATGCTTTACCAAACGTAATCCTTAAAAGTTATTAGAATGATGTCATAGATGAATGGTGTCGATCAGACTTGATTTTGTTATTTGGTGCACTAACTTTTGGTATTTCTTTGCTGACTAGGTTTTCCCCAGAGAAAATCTGGTATATTGATCAAATGCTAAAGGTTCTATCTGAGGTATATTTTTAACCCAGGTAGTGAGATTACGTTTATTAACACACTTATCAGCACCAATGGACATGCCGATTACAAAAACTGTTTACTTCTTACCAAAATAAGTCAATATTACTTTTGAGATTTTTAATCTTGAATCTGTTCATAATAGGCAGGAAGTTATGTGAAGGAGGATGTATGGCACGCGTTGATTGTTGTGATAACAAATGCCCCTGATCTCCATGGGTACACTGTGAGGGCTTTGTACAGAGAATTGTATTCATCTTCTGAACAGGTAGACGGCGTTTTCATATGGTCAGACATTTACCAAATTTGATCATCCTGTAATTTAGGAGTAAGAGGGTCATTATGATGTTTGGGCAGGAAACTCTTGTGCGGGTTGCAATATGGTGCATAGGAGAGTATGCTGATCTGTTAGTTAACAATTCTGGAATGTTTGACTTAGAAGATCCGATAACGGTGAGTACCATCATCCTGCTCTAAGGGGTTTCACTTGTTATTGCTCATTCAAATAGATTCATTACTGAACTTTTCTGCCTTCAGTTTTCTGAACGATCATCTTTACATGGTAAAGATAATGTTTCACAATAAGGAGTGTAGACATTGATTTGTGTTCTCAAGCCTTTTTGATCAGGTAACGGAATCTGACGCAGTGGATGTTGTGGAGACTGCTATTAAGCATCATAAATCGGATGTCACAACTAAGGCAATGGCACTCATTGCTCTGTTAAAGATCTCATCTCGTTTCCCTTCATGTTCAGAGTAAGCCAACTTGTACTAAGCTTTATCATGTATCCACAACTGATTATTATAGATTTATTGGTTATTAGGGTAATACTCATGCATTAACTTTTTCACATCCTTGTATTTTTGTTTATAATTTTGGTTGCAATTAAAAATTGTCAATGATACTTCTAACCAGTGATGATGGACTTTTTTGTATTTGCTTACAGGAGGGTTAAAGGCATTATAGGACAGAACAAAGGTAGCTTTGTCTTAGAACTGCAACAAAGATCCATGGAGTTCAGTTCAGTTATTCAAAAGCATCAGAATATAAGGTAACTCTTCCGACGCCTAAAGGACATATCTGTTTTCATCAATTTTGATGAGATTGTTCCACGGATTACTCACACACAATGGATCTAAATATATGCAGATCTTCCTTAGTTGAAAGAATGCCGGTCCTTGACGAGGCAATATTTAGTGAAAAGAGAGCTGGTTCTTTACCGAAAGCCGTGTCAACTTCTGGAAAATCTTCTCTTAGTATTCCCAATGGTTTAGTTAAAGCCGCAGCTCCTCTTGTAGATTTACTCGACATGAGTTCTGATGATGCTCCTGCACCTACCCACTCTAGTGACAACTTCCTTCAAGATCTTCTTGGTGTTGACTTAACACAGCCTTCACCACAACCTGGTTAGTGATGGATAATAATAAATATATGTACAACATAACTTCTTGGAGTCTTAAACCAGATCATAGTTCATCTAAGTATTAGAGAATTTTGTCTAATCATGTTTCTTGAAGTTGTTGACTGGCGTAGCAGTATGATGAATCCTACCTACGGTCTGAACAAAACTGTTAAATTTGGCATAGAGAGTATAGGATTCTTAGTTGCGAAGCTTCATTGTGTAGTCTAATTCTTCAGGTAATTTGTTTACACTCTACATCTTACAGTTTCAGGTACAATGCAACCACCAAAAGCTGGTGCGGATATTCTTCTGGATCTATTGTCTATCGGTAGTCCTCCTTCCGTGCAAAACGGCTCATCAACGAACGGAGACCTATTATCTATCCATGAGAACAGTTCTAACATAACATCTATAGATACAATTTCATCACCTTCTCCTTCTTCAATGATGGATTTATTAGATGGTTTTGTCCCTACTCCACCAAATAGCGGTAATGATTCGATGTTAAGACATTGAGAAGTTATTTTCCACATTGTGATTCAAATGTGATGATAACATACATCTCTTTTCTTCGATTTGACAGAGGACAAGGTTCAAGCGTATCCGTCCATTGTCGCATTTGAGAGCAGCACCTTGAAGATTGAGTTCAACCTCACAAAGCAATCAGAAAATCCTCAAGCTACAGATATCGTAGCCAGTTTCGCAAATCTTACATCTAATGTCTACACAGATTTTCTTTTCCAAGCTGCAGTTCCAAAGGTCAGCTCCCAAAATTGTAGTTAAATACCGCACAGACTTTCCAAATAAAAAACCCGACATGGGATGGTTCTTGCCCGAAACAGTACACACTATTATGGCCATGAAAAATTCAAGTCTTGGCATGATCATAACATAGAAATTTGTGCATGTTGATGATACGTGTAGAACACGAAATATCGATTTATTAAAGAAAGTGTTGATTACAAAGAAACCTTGAGGAATTGATTAATGGAGCTCCTCTCACTCCCCCTTTGATACAAGTATTTTACCCAAATACTTGATAAAAATCTAACTCACTCTCTCACACTTATTATATAGCTATAAAATAGAAAAAGGCTTTAGTCTTTTGGGCCTCGAAGCCCACTAACTCTATCAATACTCCCGCCATTCAAATCAACCTTGTCCTCAAGGTTGGAGTTAGAAAACTGTTTGGCCACTAGCTTTGAACTCCTTAGACGTCTTTGTCTAGCTGTTTCTTTCCACTAACATCTTCATGCCTTTGTTGTTGCTTGTTGTGTTGTGTTGTCTGAATCCGCTCCAGCCCCAACCTCATCGTGTTTAGAAGCTTGTTCTCAAGGTGAGTGTTTGAAATGGACATGTCTAAGGTACAACTCCACAAGTGCTTCCCTGGAGATTCTTTCTTGCCCTCGGTCTTCAGCCTCTTGGAGACAAGAAGCCTTTCCTTCATGATATGTTTCTTTCTAAAAAGCCAGAACAAATGGCCAAATCTAGTCGTCCTGACCTGCTTCTTGATTACTTGCTCTCCATCAGTCTTGCACACAGAATTTTGTACTTCTCCCACAAAAGGCATAATCATCCTCGTCATCCTTTTCTTATTAACCAAGAGAGAAAGTAGCTTCATCATCCTTATCATCTCACACAAACAGTTTTTGTTGATCACCACTACTTTGATATTCTTCTTTCTCATGTGCTTGATCTTTGTTGACTTGTAAAGTTTCTGTTTCTTCACTTTGAAAATCTGATCACCAAAAACTCTCAGTTTGTGTAAAGGTACTATCATCATTACCTTCTTCTTGTGTTTATGCCGAAACATGCGTCCCTTGCAGCTAGCCTTGTCCACGTTCTTATAGTTATATTTGTCATGTCGTTTCTTCTGTTTCGGCAAATACTTAACCGTTGTGCATTTCAAACAAAAGCCGTGGTTAAACACATGGAAAGAGTACCACACTTGGTAGTTTTGTCTCTTACAAAGCTTCATTGCATTCATGTCCTGACTTTTAGGCTTCATTGCACTCATGTTCTTGTTCAGATTTTGAAGTAGTCTCTCCATGTTCAAAGCCCTGTTTCTGTCTTTGAATATGTTAAGCTTGTAGGTTCTTTTCTGCTCCTTCTTCTTAATTGCCTTAAGCTTGACGTGCTTATGTTTACGTTTTTTCCACTTGTCAAGCTTCTTCACCATTGGTTTACACTCCACTCGCAGATTTGTATACTTCAGTCGATGAATGTATTTCCCATGCTTGATAGATATTTGACTCACTTTAGCAGTCTGGTCCCTAGTAATGTTCTTCTTGAAAATCTGAAATAGTGTCTCTTGCTCCAACTTCATGATGTCGTTAGCATAAATAGATTTGGTACAAGTCCTTGTCCTCTTTGTCTGCACATGGATTCCTTTCCTAAGTTTTGTATAAACTGCCTTATTATGTTCATGATTCCTTGAATCCTCGAGCTCAAGTATGGGGATCACTAAGAGGATAACATGCTTCTTACAAAACTTTTCTTTGATCATGGTCTTTAATCCCAGCATGTGCTTGCTAACTTTGTTTTCCCTTTGGGTTTGAAGCATTTTCCAGTGTATCCTCCAATGTTTGTACTTGAATCTCCTTCGTTTCTTTTTCTTTCGCTTCACACTCTTTTTCGTCATTTGATCGAACACCTGGTGGGCATGATCTTCTTTGTCGCTATTAGCCAGATTTGGCTCAACGTGTTCCTCAAACACAGATCCTTCAACATGTGTATCGGCTACCCTGGACACAAGCAACTCTGCTTTAGCCAGATCCGTCTCCTTGTTATCATCCAGCTGCTTTTGCTCATCATGCGAGGTCATTTGTCTTGAAGCGATGAATTGTGCATACATCAAACGCAATGATGTTGACTCGTCCACCGTTTGCCTGATCTCGGCCTGAACACTGAGACGCTCTGCCTCTTTTGCGGTCCCAAACCTCAGCACTAATCCTGTTTTGATCTCTGACCACCTAGCGAACTCGTCCTGCTGCTCAAACCACAATAGAGCCTCACCTTCCATGAATCCATATGTAAAAGCCATCTTATTTTCTTCTGTGAATCCCTCAGCAACGAAATAAGCTTCCACCCAAGCGATCCACTTCTTTGGATCTTCATCCCCATAGAAGATCGGAATCTCCACATATCCATCACCGTCGTCCATCGAATCGTCTCGCTCTGATACCAAGTTTGATACGTGTAGAACACGAAATATCGATTTATTAAAGAAAGTGTTGATTACAAAGAAACCTTGAGGAATTGATTAATGGAGCTCCTCTCACTCCCCCTTTGATACAAGTATTTTACCCAAATACTTGATAAAAATCTAACTCACTCTCTCACACTTATTATATAGCTATAAAATAGAAAAAGGCTTTAGTCTTTTGGGCCTCGAAGCCCACTAACTCTATCAGTTGACTAATATATGCCTATTTCGTGTCATCGCACACACATTGCAGTTTCTACAACTTCACTTGGATCCCGCAAGCAGCAACTCTGTTCCAGCCAACGGAAACATCAAACAAACTATGAGAGTTATAAATAGCCAACACGGAAAGGTAACCGTGTTCCCTTTATGATATCTATCTTCTTCACCAGATTTTATAATAGTAACCTTTCAATCAGTTGTTGTACAACTTAAACCGTAATCTCTGTTTTTTACGCCGTTTCAGAAACCCATTGTGATGAGGATGAGAGTAGGTTACAAGATTGACGGCAAAGATGTGTTGGAGGAAGGACAAATCAACAATTTCCCACGCGGTTTATGAGAAGAACTTAAAAGGTACCTCGAAGATTCTTATATACATACTCCTGATTTCTATATAAATCTTTTTTTCTTCCATACTAAAACAAACTTCCTTCATTGAAAGTTTGTGTGTGTGGTTTCATTTGGGTTTGTGTGAAATCCATGTTTAGTTTGATGATTGTTTGAGTTATGAGAATGTGTGTTAATGTTATTGCTACTTCCAACTTCTCTTTTGTTTATTATATATAACCATTTTGCAATAGTTGAAAGTACCCAAAATCTTAAAAAAGAATCACAGTAGTACAAGTTTTTTTTTGTAATGGTGACAAAAAGAAAGCTCTTTAATATAACCCATTAATATAGTTAAATTGTTAGGAAGATAGTATTTTAAACATGGGCAATTCTTATCAATACCACAAAAAAAGTTTTTTTAACACAATTAATACAGATTTTCGAAAGTTTTATAGATACCATTAAAAAGTTTTTTTCACATAAATACCACAAATCTTAAATTTTCAAAATTACACCCAAAACTTCCAAAAAACTATATCTTACACCTTCAAAACTATACCCTAAACACTATATAGGGAACTTAATGAAAAAACTTAAAATTTAAAATTGTTAAAACTCGTTATTTGTATTTCTGGTATTTTTGTAAACTACTACTTTTTGATGGTATTTTTGTTATAAAAAATATTTTAATGGTATTTTTGTTATAAAAATATTTTAATGGTATTTTGTTATAAAAAACTTTGTAATGGTATTTTCAAAACAAAAATTTATTTTGATGATATTCTAAAGAATTTCTCTTTAAACAAAGTACAAATGAAGAACTTAAAAGGAGTTATTAAAGGTTGAAAGTGATGAGAAATATGTCTAGGGATTGCTTCGACTTTACGTAATGCTAAAATAATACGAAGGTGTAAAAAACAGTGTGTTTATCTTAACCCGTGGATATCCAATAATATCCAAATCAAACCATAGTTTATATGGTTTTAATACGGTAGACATTTTTTTATAAACAAAAAACCGTAAAATCGAAAAAACCAAACCGAAACAAGTCTGAGTTGAACACCCCTAATAAGTATAATAAAATATCAACTTTTTGTATAATTTTTTTATTCTTTATTTTATTTTGGTTAAATATATTAGAGGAAATCACAAAACTACGTATTTTCGACATTTTCTTCACAAAACTACACCTAATCCAATATTTTCTATATTTACTTATTTTCAAAATTTTAGATGGTTGATTTATTTTTTTAAAGTTACCAAAAAAATATAAAAAAAATTATTTGGGTTCGCTAGTTATTGTTTAAGTTATATTATTAAAAGGATAGCTATAGGATTGTTAGCGTAAGGTTTATTTGGATTTAATTTTGAATGTTTAGGTGTAATTTTGAAAAGTAACTTCGAAATGGTGTAATTTTGAAAAATGACTTTGAAATGACGTAGTTTTATAATTTTCCTAATATATTAATTGAATTTAGCTCAAAACAATTATTTTTTTATTTCATAATTAAGTTGGGGAAGTTTTTGTTTAATCTTTTTGGTCACAAAAGGAAAAAGTAAAGGTACTAATATATAAATGACTCATTTTTTTTCTTCTACCATTTTCACATTCATGCTTTTCTACATAGGTTTCGTGTTCTCCAAGTGGTTCTTCCTTCTTAAAGGTCCTTAAAATCCAACTTTTTGACGTTTATTAACTTATATTGACGGTTTCTTACATAATATTCTCCGACAAATGTCTTTTCTCTTTTTCTTGCTTCACTTTGTCACTCTCCATTCCTATATTTTTCACTTTCCCATCATTTCAACTACATTTTCGCCACTTTCGGTGTTTTGGTTTTTGCATTTTCTCTCCATAAGCTTCTACAAAAATTAACTATTTGTTCTCTTAAATATTGCACCATAAAGCTTCTACTTTTCTTTCTCTCCTAATTAAGTTTCATTTGTATAGAGAAAAAGGAAATGGCCGGTGGTGGAGGAGGAGGAGGAGAGGCGGCGCCTCCACCAAAACAAGATGAGCTACAACCACATCCGGTGAAAGATCAACTTTCTTCTATCTCTTATTGCATCACAAGTCCTCCTCCTTGGCGTAAAAAAAACACTCTTTTCTCTTTTTAGTTTTCACATCTTTATATCAAATTGTGAAATATCATCATATTATGTAAATTTTAACAACTAAAGATCATTCTTTTTTAACCTTTTTTCGGATTAGCGGAAGCTATACTTCTTGGTTTTCAACATTACTTGGTGATGCTTGGAACAACGGTTATCATACCGACATCTTTAGTTCCCCAAATGGGTGGAGGAAATGTAAAGTCTTTTAATTTTCGGACGAATCGATCTTTTTAACATTACGAAACAACTAGTGGTTAAATGTTTCACGACAAAAATGCACCTTCTTAAACACTAATTTATAAAATTACGCTCATTTTTAGAAGGGTTAAATGATAACATTATGTCTTGAAAATACCTTGGAATTTAATTTTTTGTTTCGAGTTCATTATTTATTATTTATGGTTTAGATTTAAAGGGTAGAGTTTAGTGTTTAGCGTTTATTTGAGTTTAATATTTAGTGTTTATTTGTAGTTATAAAAATAGACAAATAAGTGGTTGTGTTTTTGCCAAGTACAATCCTAAAAATGTATTTTTGCAACTACCCTAGATAATGAAGAAAACATTATGAAAAAGCTCTGTTTTTCAAATTAAAAACATGTTTTTATCTTTTTCTTTTGTATTTTGTGTTGATTTGTTGTAGGAGGAAAAGGCAAAGATGATTCAAACATTGCTTTTTGTTTCTGGACTCAACACTTTGCTTCAAAGCTTCTTTGGTACTCGTCTTCCCGCGGTTATTGGAGCTTCTTTCTCTTATGTACCGACCACGCTTTCGATCATTTTGGCTAGTCGGTATAACGACATTCTTGATCCTCAAGAGGTTTGTAGAATAAAACAAAAACTAAAGAATCTTTTATACTTGTGTGTGTAAGTTTTGGTTCACTTATCGACGAAACAAATGTAGAAATTTAAGAGGATCATGCGTGGAATCCAAGGCGCTCTCATCGTTGCCTCGATACTTCAAATCGTGGTTGGATTCAGCGGGATTTGGCGCAATGTAGTCAGGCTCTTGAGTCCTCTATCTTCAGTTCCTCTTGTAGCACTAGCTGGTTTCGGACTTTACGAGCTCGGCTTCCCTATGGTTTGTATTACTTTACCTCTTTCATGGTTTTTTAAACATATATCTCAGAATAGTTTTTGGTTTAACATGACTAATTTTAGGTCATGTTAGCATTATGTGTATCCAACTAAAAGTAATTAGGATTAACCATTATATATATATATATTAGTGTTTGTGTCTTTGAGTTTGTTCTTACTTCTTGTAGCTAGCTAAATGCATTGAGATTGGTCTGCCTGAGATCATCCTTCTACTTATATTCTCACAGGTTAATAAATTTCCGCAAAACTTCTTTTTTTCGTTATTTCGAAAGAGAACTTAAACCAGTGTTATAATGTTTTTTCGGTTTCTTTTTTGCAGTATATTCCTCATCTAATGAGAGGACAAAGACATGTTTTCCATAGATTCGCTGTGATTTTTTCGGTTGTTATAGTTTGGATTTACGCGTACTTTCTCACCATTGGCGGCGCTTATAAAAACACAGGACTCACCACACAGAACAGTTGTAGAACAGATCGGTCTGGCCTCATACGCGCCTCTCCATGGTAATGAAACTATTATCTTTAAAAACTTTGTACATTATATAGTCACATTAAGCTATACATTTTGTTATAAAAAACAACTCGGTTTTGTGATGATGTAGGATAAGTGTGCCTTACCCTTTTCAATGGGGACCTCCAACTTTTCATGCCGGCGAAGCTTTCGCTATGATGGTTGTTTCATTTGTTTCCCTTGTTGAGGTTAGAAATAGATTTTTTTTATAAATACTTGACAATAGTTTCATACAATTGATTATTTCATTTTCGCGTGTGTTCGTGTTCTTACTTTTTGTGATTCTTGGAAATAGTCTACAGGGACTTACGTTGTTATATCGAGGTATGCAAACGCGACTCCTCCTCCGCCTTCTGTGCTTAGCCGTGGCATCGGTTGGCAGGTACATGAATCTAATATTGTATATTTTCAGTTATATTTTACTAGTTTATAGAGGTTTGTTAAACTATTAAAAGAATTGTAGTTATGATGTCATTAGTTTATAGAGGTTTTATTGTATTTTTTTTAAAGGGTGTTGGTGTTTTTCTATGTGGATTGTTTGGAGCGGGAAATGGAGCGTCCGTATCCGTGTAAGTGTGTTTCTCCATAAGCTAAACAAAGTACTTGACATGAAACAATATTATTTCTTGCAAAAAAGCAATGGTTATATTGATGGTTTTGGTAGAGAAAATGCCGGTTTGTTAGCGCTAACACGAGTTGGTAGTAGAAGGGTAGTTCAAATATCCGCCGGTTTCATGATCTTCTTCTCTATTCTTGGAAAATTTGGAGCCGTCTTTGCTTCGATCCCATCTCCTATCTTTGCATCATTGTATTGCTTGTTCTTCGCATACGTTGGTACGTTTCTTGAAATGCTTTTTTGTGTGTTTGTTGACACAAAACCGAAAATGGAACATTTCTAAACGTTCAAAACCGATGAAATTTGTAGGCGCGGGTGGTCTAAGCTTACTTCAGTTTTGCAATCTAAACAGTTTTAGAACAAAACTAATCCTCGGGTTCTCGATATTCATGGGATTATCGATACCACAATACTTCAACGAGTACACGGCTATTAACAAGTATGGACCGGTTCACACAAGAGCAATATGGGTAAGAAAAATATAACAAAACATATCACAAAAACCCCGTTTTTTTTTCGATATTTTGTAACTTATGATAATGTTGAAAATATGTTATTTAGTTTATGTTACTTTTAACAGTTCAATGATATGATCAATGTGCCATTCTCTTCTGAAGCCTTTGTGGCTGGGATCTTAGCATTCTTTCTTGATGTAACATTGTCATCTAAAGACGTCGCGACGAGGAGAGACCGAGGGATGGTTTGGTGGGACCGGTTCAAGTCGTTTAAATCGGATACTAGAAGTGAAGAGTTTTACTCTTTGCCTTTCAATCTCAACAAGTATTTTCCTTCAATGTGATATTGCAATTTGCATATGATGTTGTATTTGTTTACTTTGTATTTTCAAACTGCGTGCCGTTTAGGCTTAACTCAAGTTTGGGCTACGTTTTGAATCTGATATAGAAATGAGTCTCAGGTATTAGTGCTAGTGCATTAACGAATAAAAATTCATTAAAATGTTATTAGAAAAGTTTTATCCAAAATAAATCACAAATTTTTGATTTCTAAATCAACTAGAAATTTATCCGCGAGATAAAAATTTACTTAATAGAAAAAAATGTTTATTGGTAAAAACAACGTGTAGAATAAAATGAAATAAAAAAAATTTGTATCTCATGTGATCCGCGTTAAACACGGAGTTTAAATTTGAAGTATATATAGAAAATATATTGTATTTTTGTTTTTATAATGTTTTATTTACAAAAATTTATTACTATTACTATTTTAATATTTATCATCGAAAAAGATTATTGTTGTCATTTCGATGTTGAATATTTACCTTTACGTATAATTTACTATTTATCATTAAAAAACTATAATTACATAGTGTTTTGAAACTTTGATATGACTCGTTTAACAATGAAAAGTATGTCAATTCGGTCTCTATTTGTCATAAAATCAGACTATTAAAACCTCGGATATATAAAATCACTGAATTTTTGGGGGCTCGAGTTAATTTTCTGCTCAAGTTTTGTCATTTGACATGAACTTTGATGTTTAATATAATTTTACAAAATAATATTGTTATTTATAAATGAACAATATGTTTTATCATTCTTTTGTGGGAGAATATAACATACAAACATTAAGAAAATTATAAAATTGTGCTTTTCATTAGCTTTTTTAAATATTTTAAACATATTTTCTAGGAAAGTTTGATTACTCTTTCATGTCTAAACTTATCTTAAAATTCTTTGTTCAAAGTTTGGGAACTGGTGGTTCAACTGATGAGTCGGGTAAATTGTGTGTTCAAGTTTTTTCATTTGACATGAATTTTGGTGTTAAATATTATTTTACAAAATAATATTGTTATTTGTAAATGAATATGTTTTATCATTATTTTGAACTCAATGTAATAGAATATAATATATAAATATTGTGAGATCTATTAGAAATTATAAATTGTTTTTCTTATGAATTTTTTAATATTATATTTTATGGGTTTTTCAACATTTTTTAATATTATCCATTTATTATGTCAATTTAATTCATTTTGTGTTAAATTTGAGCTTTTTTAAGTTTTTTGTTTTGGGCTTTTATGAATTTTCAATAATGTGGGACCAGAAATGCTCAGGTGATGACACGTGTAATTTTAGAACGATTTTCTCTCTCCGTCTTCTGTATTAATAATATAAGATATTGAAATGTTTTTGGGCCAAAATACTACACCCCAAAAAGCAAATTTTAATATTGTGTTTGAATTGTTTTTGTATGGATTTAGTATTTAGTGTTGTGGTTTAGTTTTGAAAAAGGTAATATTTACTTTTAAATTATTCGGATTTAATCTTAAGAGTTTTAAGCTATTTAATTTTTAGTTATTTTTGAAGAAGAGAAGAAGAATATTGGTGTAGTTTTGATTAGTTTAACGTAGTTTAGTTTAGTTTTGATTAGTTTTGTGTAGTTTAGTGTAGTTTAAATGTGATTTTGATAACTTAAGTGTAGTTTTGATTATTTCTTTTTATTTTGGTTTACCGTAGTTATTTTGAATTTGGAGTTAAAGACTCCGTAAAGAGTCCACTAATGGACATACAAATTTAATTTTCTTTTACTTAGGACCCTTGACATATAAATTAGTGTTGTTTAAGGAGTGTAATTTTTTAAAGGACAATTCTTATGAATACACTAAAAAAAATTTTTTAGCACAGATTTTCGAAAGTTTTACAAATACTATTAAAAAGTTTTTTTCATAAATACCACAAATCTTAAATTTTTAAAATTACACCAAAAACTTTTAAAAAACTATATCATACCCTTCAAAACTATATCATAATCAGTATATAGCAAATTCAAATGAAAAATTTAAAATCTAAAAGTGTTAAAACTCGTTTTTGTATTTGTGGTATTTTGTAAACTACTTCTTTTTATGGTATATTTGTTATAAAAAATATTTTAATGATATTTTTGTTATAAAAAATTTTGTAATGATATTTTCAAAATAAGCTTTTATTTTGATTGTCTAAGAAATTTCTCTTTTTTAAACTCATTGGTAAAATTAATGTTAAGGTGATTATGATGTTATATTATTTAAAAAAAAATGTTTTACACAAAAAAAGGTTTGTCATTTTTCATTGGAAATTGAAGCACTTTGAGTGACAAAAGAGGCCAATGACGTGTGATCCTGTCTCTTCTTTCTCTTTAGTCTTATCTCTCACATCTTTTTCAATTTTTATTTTTTATTTTCACTACTTTTGTTTTTTTAATTATTTTTTTTGTCAAAAATTCGATGTGAAAATTCCCTCAACAAATTAAAGTTTTAATTGGTAACGTATGAATGGAAATACGTTTTCTAATGAGATTCCACAAATAACAAATATTTTCTACAAAAGTTACTACTATAAAAAAGAAAAAATGTAAAACAATCATTTCCAATGAAAACTTTTGTGTAATATTAATGTTTTGTGTATTATCTTAAGAAACTTTTTTTGTAATGTATATACTGTTTAGAAACATTGGTCTTGGGCAAATCGTCTAAAACTTACATATTAAAGGCAATATGATTTGATTTAGTAAAAGCTGACAATAAGATTATTTATTATTATCATTAGTGGAGGTTTCTAAAGAGTTATTTAAATTAAATCTGAATATAAAAATAAGAAAAAGAAGAGACTTATGTAGAAATGTTTCTTCAAGTAGGTATTTTATGTTCGTTTCTAATTTTTCTAAGTAACTCTTGCGCCACGTGTCGATAGTTAATTAGTTAATATTTTTATTTTTTCAAAATTAATTAAAATAAATTTCCTAAAAACTCTCCACCGATGGAGATGCTCTTATGCATAAAGCAAAACTATAGAATAGTAACTAACTATAGTCAAAACGACACATGTAAAAGCTTCTACAAAGTATTGTTAGGATTATAGGCTTCCAACTTAAAATCAATTGGCGATAAGTGGAGGGGTCATATCCCTTATATATTCTATAAGATTTTGAGTTTCCGATATGGCACATTTGTCCCTAATACGCCCCCTCGAGATAATGGATCTCGTTAACCATTAATTTCGAATAGTTTGGGCAAGAGAGGTGGACCAGTCGGGTCAGGCATGTGATCAGATCGGGCTCTGATACTATGTTAGGATTATGGGCTTCCAACTTAAAACCAATTGGCCATATCCCTTATATATTCTATAAAACTTTGAGTTTCCGATATGGGACATTTGTCCCTAATAAGTATCTCTTGTTAGAAGATTTTATGTACGTTTAATTGTTTCTATATGATTTGTCGGCTAAACATTTTGTTAAAAAAAAATCCAGTTCTAATAAACTTTGTTAAAATGTTAAAAATGTTAAGTAGATCACTCGTGCACATCATATGTTAAAAATGTTAAAAATTCCACGTCTCTACACTACCCGTCTCTAATTCGTTATGTATTTTTGATATTCGTAAATCTATCCGGATATAGAAATTACCCGTATTAAATAATAAATATAAAAATGTTATCGACTATATAATTATATTTAGTTATGCATAAAATATTGAAAATCACATAATGTAATTACTTTCATATCATATTTTTAAAATTATAAAATGTCGTTATAAAATTTCAGTTTTAAATATTGTAATTTTAGTAATTTTGATTTTAGATAATATAGTTATACAAATATATTAAATTGGTTAGAATTGTGTAATTGAATAAATCGTACATTTTTAGAAAATAGTTTGGATAACAAATCGAATCGAATAATTTGTCGATATTAATGTTTTTAAATGGCACCCGTTGTAAATATTAACTCTATTATCCGTATGAGACGAGCCGGATAACTGATACCTCAAAAATCAAAGGTATCCGACCCGTGTCAACCCCTAATCTCCATACAATATACATACTTTTTGCCCCATTCATCACCATTCATAAAATATACATGAACATGCATGATGTAATTGTACATATTGTATACTTAAAAAAATAATTAATTGTGGTCTTGGTAGAGTCCTAGAGGACCAATCTCCAATAAAGCAAAACCACCATTTTATTTATTTTTAAAATTAAATTAACAACGTTGTGAAAATCATTACTTGTAGCTTATTCTCCTCCTTGTTATCAAGAAAACATTCATAGTAAAATCGCTTTATAAAACTAGTAAACTGTATAAAGTATTTATTGAGTTCTAGGTGATTTGTGAACTTCTATAAGACATGTTATAACTTAAAAAATATATATTTTTATGATTTTAATGTTTTCATAATGTAGTTTGAAAATTTTACAATAATAATGGCATGTACGTTTTACAATAATAATATACATGTTTTCATAAGGTAGTTACGGAAATTTACATGTTTTATGATAATTAATGGCATGTCTGAAAAACAAATCTTTAGTGGTACTTTGAAAAAACTATATTCCCAAATTTTTCTTTCTCAAAATTTTCCCAAAAATAACTACACCATTTACATTTTAATAAAAAGGTGATCAACTTTATATAATTGTTTTAATCTATTATTGGGTGGATAATGTATGTTATCATAGCATTTTCTTGAAACATTGTCACGCATATTTGCTAACAACTTAAGCATAACGCAATGTTTATACATTAACTAAAATAAAATATTAATTATACATTACCCAAAACGATATCATTATTAGGACATGCATAATAAAATAGAGATGATTACACTTCACGTGAATTTCACATGTCTAATGATTATTCATAGTCGGCCTTTAATTTGTATTCAAACTACAAAAAATTGTTATTATAATATTCAACAAAATTTTCTAAATAATAGTGGATAAATAAAATTCGTGATGAGGATATATTCCATATCTAATTTAGCCACTTCCATATTTTATTCTCTTGTGTACCTTCATCAGAGTTTAGATCATAATTATTGAAAGCACTTCCAGTTTTGTCTCTTATATAAACACACAATCAAAAGAAAACAATAATACAAAAAATATATGTGTGTTAAAGTTTGTTAGGATTAATAATCATATATACACATATAATGATACACATTATTACTTGTCATCAAATTATGAGATTAAAATTCAGTGTATTTGTATTAATCAGTTGAATGTTCCAATTTTTGTTTATTGTGACATTATAAAGAAAATTATGTGAAGACCTAACTAAGACCAAATATATATATATATATTTTTTGTCAACATTTGGACCACAAATGGCCGGCCCATTAGCCAAACCTACACTATCGTAGGCACGTGGAATCGATCCCGGGTGGAGTAGTGCTACCTGCCTCCTGTGACCACTTCCCGAACCAAATATTTTTCAATGTGACATTAATGAAACGAAAACAGAAGAAAAATTAATTTACTTTTTGCAATCTATTTGATGTAGTAAAAGTTATAATGAAGTTTTTAGTGGTTAAATAAATTTTTAGGTCACTAGTAATTAGTAGACTTATAATTCAACGATAAAAGAGGAATTCACAAAGCTACACTCTTTCGATCCCTCATTCACAAAAGTACATCTAATTTAATTTTTTCACATATTTACATCCTTTAAAAAATTTAAAAGTTTGATTTATCCTTTTAAAAATTACCAAAATTAAAAAAATTTCGTTTGTATTTGCTAATTAGTGTTTAGGGTATAGTATTAAAGGGGTATGATTGTGTGGATAGGGTTTATTTAGATTTAATTTTGAGTGTTTAGGTGTAATTTTGTGAAGTATTTTTGAAATGGTATAGTTTTGTGAAATGTAATTTAAATGGTGTAGTTTTGTAATTCTCTCATGATAAATTGGGATGTGAAGTTATGTCAATGTAGTGAAAAAACTTGAAAATGAAGTTTTAATCGTCAAAGACATTTAATAACTTGAGAGACTAATTAAATACTTCCCAACATCTTCACATGGTGCCTACATAAACACACACACTCTCTGACCATTGTATCATATCATGTGTTCACACATGTCATTATGTCAACAAAATTATAGTCTTAATTAAGTAATATTAAGCTAAATCCTTGGTGTTATACAATTTGTTAAATTGTTTAATTATTATTCCTATATACTACTCCCTTCTCTTCCTTAATAATAATATATATTTTAGATTTTTAATTTGTTTTTTTAAAAAATAGATGTTATAGGTTTTTATTGTAATTTTAATTTACAAATTGTAAAATTCAAAACTCATTAATTGATTTTTTAGAATACTATTGGTTAAATTTTATAGGAAATTGTTTAATTTATAAAACAATGTATTTATAACTAGTAGTTAATATGTTTTATTAATATGTGTGAAAAGTCTAAAACATTTAAATACGAAAAATATTATTTAATTAGATTAAAATTTCTTTCACCAACAAGTCCAAGATACTCTGGAAAATAGCTGGTTTTGTTTGTGTTTAACGAAGGTAACAGATTATTTTAAGGGAGAATCACAAAACTACACCATTTGAATTACATTTCACAAAACTACACCATTTCCAAAATACTTCACAAAACTACACCTAAACACTCAAAATTAAATCCAAATAAACTCTACTCAAACAATCCTATCCCCTTAATACTATACCCTAAACACTAATTAGCGAACCCAAATAAAAAAAATTTAATTTTGGTAATTTTTTAAAGGTTAAATCAAGCTTTTAAAATTTTGAAAAGGTGTAAATATGTGAAAATATTAAATTAGGAGTAGTTTTGTGAAGAGAGGTTGAAAGGGCGTAGATTTGTGAATTCCTCTTATTTCTTATTTTAATTAGTTAATGTTGGGTCGACGAAGAACAAAATGACATAATTTTTTTTTTTTTGTTAATTAAATATGACATAATTTTGCATTCCAAAAAAAAATATTTTTAAATTTTGGCGTGTTGGTCGCCGTACATACGTCAACGTGATTAGGTCTCCGTATATATATGCAAATCTAATTTTTAATTATAGTTATTACTGTTTTTAAAATTAAGTATGTACATAATTAATCAGTGAATGGTGAATATATTAGGTAGGGATGTATCCACGAAAGTGCACCCATTTAATGTGTTTTTTTGGCAATTTTTAATATGATTTGGAGGAAATATTGATCATGAGTCAGATTATTGTGGCCAGTAGTATATTGGATTTTAGTTTTTATATTTAAATTGTTTTTTTTATATATTTGATTCGGTCCTACTAATTATCACATCTTATATATATTAATTGAGGTAACACTTGAAATATGAAATTTTAAAAGCCTATAAAATATTAACTAAAAGCCCATAAAAAATTGATAAATTAACTTTTTTTTACAAAAGTTCTACATTGATAGAAGAAACTATATGTTAGTTGAAACACTAGATATAAATAAGTCATTTGTGTTTTGAAGAGTTAAATGGGTTTAGTAAAATCAGTGATTGTTCTATAATCTTAATTGATTTTAATCCACAATAGTTTAAATTTTAATTGACATTGTACCGATGTGAGAGATTAATCTATTGAAAACAGGTTAAAATTGATTAAACGGGTGAAAACGAGTTAAAAACAATTTCACATTTATTTTAAATAATTATATACCGAAAATTTAAAATATTTATGTATATTTTTATATAATATATATACTTATAAATTTGTAATCCGCGTTTAGCGCAAATAAAAAAAATCTAGTATATTGATTGTTTACAGATTCTTGACCATAAATTATGCAATTTATAATTTTGAAAATGGAGAAATGGTCCGTATTACCGATTATATATCGTTGGCACTTAGCAATAAATGATCGTTACAAACAATATGGAAATAAATGATTAAAGAGCATATTCTTAAATTATTTTGTGTATAATATTGTTCATGTATGCATTACATGTTAACATTAACTTTGGATTAAAAAATACTACATTTATATGCAATAAACAATAAACACACACATTACAATATCATTTTGTCTAATTTTTCATTTTACTATAAATGTAAAAACTTTTTTCTAACAACCATTTAGAAACTTAGGTTTAAGCACTAAATGGATGTTTTCTTCTATAATTTCGAGTTTCAAAACTAGTTAACGTATATATATATATATATATATATATATATAACTTCTTCTATGGTTGCTTTTTGTTTCAAAAACATAATTTTACTTTCAAAAAGTAGTCAAACAATTCAACATAATAGAAGAAAACTATGTACTTTATAGATTTCTCAATATTCTCCCACTAGTTTTCAGGCTTAATAGAGTACCTAATCATTTCTTAAATTCTCACTTTTATGTCAATTTTTATGATTGAATCCTAAGCTCCTAGCAAATATCCTCCAATACATAGTCATCATTAAAGTGGTGTAAGAGATAATTTTGTAAGATAAAAAGATTATAGAATTTATAAAAAAGTAAAAAAGAAAATAAAGCGGTAATAAATAAAAAATTAATTAGATGTAAAAGATATACAGAAAAGTGATTTTACAATAAATAATTAGTTTGCTTATGGAAACGGACCATATAATTTGATTGAACTAAAATAAATGTTAGATACTTTATATGTTAGCTACAAACCTTTTTCGTTAAAGGTTTCCAAAAATATATCATTTTAATGATTAAATGATTTATCAATTTTTATTTAATTATTAATAGATAAATGACCAATTTTTTATCATTGCACATGATTAAAAACTAAATTTGATCGAGTTTGAATAGCTCATACGTTTAAGTCAATAATACCAAATATTATCTTTTTTACAAGTGTGTACTATAATTATTTAAATAACACAATTTATTATTTGACCAATTGTGAATAAATGGATTACATTTATTATCTGAGGACCACGTCACAGACCATTGCGTATGATTCTGTACAACTTTATCATTTAAAAGAAGGGAACCTAATAAAATTCATACAAAAAGTAAAATAAATACAAATAATAAAACATTTGTAATAATAAAAAAAAAATAAAAAAAAAACGTCAAGAAAAAGCATTTAAGTATGTGAAAAGTGAAGAAAAAGTGGATAATAAATTGCAGTCTCTCTTGTCCACCCAATCCATATTTTTATTTATTTTATTTTAGTTTTTGAGATAATTTTATTTATTTGTCACATCTCCATATTTTATAAGATATTAATAATTTTGTATTATTTACTTGTCACGAGTGGTACCCAAATTGATATTTTGGAGCTTAGTTAAGTTTTTTTTTTGTTAAAAATATTGGTTAGGTTATTTATCTTCAACTATATGATTTCTATTTGTTTCCGTCTAAATATGTATATAGCATAAACTTTTGTCCAATATACTCCAAGTTCAATATTCGTTACATATTATATTCGGCCGAATTTGAAAATGTGCATAATATATCTTTTTATAGTATTATCTTGTGTTATGTGTAGTTACTATACTCACAAACCTTCTCACCTAGAACATAAAACCAAGATTATCGGGGTTCTAGGTGGTTTTTTACCAGTGAAATCCACAAAATAGTAAATAAATTAGTTATTTCTTTTTTTATTTTGGATTTGTCTCTTGCATTGTTCATATGTTTAACTGATACGTGACGGTCCTTGATCAGTGCATTATTAATCTTTTTATTTTAAATAAAAAAATAATAGAAAAATCTTAAGAAACCGTATCTAAGAAACCTACAAATGCTTAGAGCATCTCCAATGTAATTTCTTAGATGAATTTTAGTCGGTGGAGTCCACAAGATAGTTAAGAAATCGACTCTTAAATTCTTTATCTAAGATCCGATCTTAGAGAGATCTTACATTGTTCATGGACCCTACTAGATACGTGATCTTAGAGAGATCTTACATTGTTCATGGACCCTACTAGATACGTGACGGCCCATGATTTGTGCGTTATTAGATATATATATATTTTAAATTACATTGTTCATGGGTCCGATTGAATAGTTAAGAAACTTTGCAGGTTTCTCTGTGGGAGATGGCCTAAGTTCCAAGATTAAAAGCATCTCCAATGGTGTTATTAAAACATGAATTTCTTAAAATAAAAAGAAAAACAAAAATAGTTTTATTTGGAATAGGTTACTTAAATTATGAAAAAACTCACCCCAAAGTTACTAAACAAGTGATTTTATTGACATTGAGGTAAGTTTCTTGATAATTTAATAAACACATTACAAATAAAAGTATTTTTGTTTTTCTTTTTATTTTAATAAATTCATGAATACGACCTTAAAGTAACACGTCTTGACTCAAAAAATGTATAAAACTCTGATTTAACAATATATATATATGATATATAATATACCTATTTACATAAATGACAAATTAATACTTGTCGACCCATCGATCAAAGTAAACGTTACATGTCCTTTTTTTTTTTTTTTTGATAATCCTGGTGTTCTGATCCTCACCGAAGTGAGTTAGATTATTTCAGGAACATTGCAGTCTCAGCATGTTAATTCCATGATGGCTGAGGTTCGAACCCAGGAGGCGGAACTCACATGTCCTTTTTTTTAAAAACGTTACATGTTTATAACAAAAAAAAAAAAAAAAAAAACGTTACATGTCAAAACCGAAATAACATTTGTAACAATTATCGTTACATGTCGTTTTAAAAAACGTTACATGTATTTTATGGAAAATAATGTAGTTTACAATAAAATAAAAACCATTTAGTGGTTTTTGTTTAGTTACAGAAATATTAAGCGAAAAATTCACAAAACTACACATTTTTAATCTTCATTCAAAAAACTGTATCTAATTCAATATTTTTATATATTTACGTCTTTTTAAAATTTTAAATGGTTAATTTAACCTTTAAAAATGACCAAAATCAAAATATTTTCATTTGAATTTGCAAATTAGTTTTTAAAATATAATATTAAAGAGATATATGATTGTTTGTATATAGTTTATTTGAATTTAATTTTATGTAGTTATGTGGAGTTTTGAAAAACGACTTTTAAATAATGTAATTTTGTGAAATGCAATTCAAATGGTTTTGTTTTGCAATTGTCCCATAATAATTCTTGGAATAAACGTCACAAAGCATATTGTTTTTTCCATTGTTGTATAATACAAATCCTAGAAAAAAATACAATGCTATAACATTTGACAATTAATGATTAGTAATGTTTACTGCTTAGTTTTAAACAAATCAAATGATTTCAAACGAGTATTGATGGCTCATGGGCGGGATCTGACTTATTTAGTGGAATCGGGTGGATCATTTCACCCTAGACCACGTTCCAAAAGTACGGGATGAGGAGTATTAGTAGATGTTTGTCACTTTTTCATATTGAGTTAGCGGCATTAATTTGGGTAATGAATTGCATGAGGATCGAAGAGGTTCCGATTACGAGGTTTGCTACGGATTGTAAAGACTTAATCGCAATGATTTCCAATCCAGCAGGATGACCAACTTTTGCATCAGAACTTGAAACTTTTTCGACTCTTCGAAAATCTTTGCAGTTTTTTAACATTCGTTTTAATCCTCGTTGTACTAATATCAAGGCCGATTGTATCGCTAAAAAAGCGAGAGCTCGGGTTTCTTTATTTTCTGATGTAAGCTCATCAGCTCCGGATTGACTTTGTTTAACAGAAAGCTATTTTCCGATAACTTAAGTTTAATATGATAGTTTTTTGGAGTAAAAAAAAAAAAAGAGTATGAAAATTAAATGCAACAAGTTAATCAAATCAAAAAGTTAAAATAATTGGTCCTTGATTTTTTTTTTTTGGTCCTTGATCTCTTGTGCCGGAACCCACCCGTTAATCAAATATTTAATGTCCGACCATTCTCTATATAATTATATATTTATAAAAAAACTATACTACTAATTTTTTTTAAAAATAAAATAAACGTTTGAAATGTCCCTGTCAACAACAGTCAAATCTTCAACAAAATAATTACAAATCTTCGTTAATAATATTAATATTCTTATCATTAACCCCGAAATGACAGTCCACTAAAATAATCACAACATCATAATTAATAAAGTAACAACATAAATAACAATATTATAAATTTTAATAATATATATTATATAGTTTTGGGTTTTAATAACATGTTTTATAAGCAAAGCAAGTGTGTGTATGTGTGGTGGACCAAACTCTTCTTCTCTCCTTCACATACTCTCTCTCTCTCTCTACTCTGTTTTTTTTTTGTTGCTCTTAATTAATAAAAAAACAGAGTTTTTTTGTGCGGAGGAGATGGGTAATTGTCAGGCGGTGGATGCGGCGGCGTTAGTATTACAACATCCAGACGGAAAAATCGACAGATATTACGGTCCTATCTCCGTCGCAGAGATTATGCGTATGTATCCAAGTCACTATGTTTCTCTTATTATTCCTTTGCCGGAGACAAATATTCCGGCGAAGAAGACGGTGGTGGAAGATAATGATAAAAGAAAGGTCGTGAGATTCACGCGCGTTAAACTTCTCCGACCAACAGAGAATCTCGTACTTGGTCATGCTTATCGTCTCATCACTTCACAAGGTTTCTTTTCTTAAATTTTAAAATCTTATTTTAGTTTTTTTTAATATGTTTTATATTTAGGTTTTTTTAATTAAGGGACATTTACAAAAAAATTGTATTTTTTACAAAACTATCCCATTTTAGAATCACTTTTCAAAACTACTTCAAAGTTTTCAAAATTAAATTCAAATAAACTGTACCACACAATCATATATTTTTAATACTATACCATAAACACTAATTAGCGAATTAAAAAAAAAAATTGGTAATTTTTCAAAAGTTAAATCAGCCATTGATGTAAATATGTAAAAATATTAATATTTAGTTATACGTAGTTTTGTGAAGGAAAAATTAAAAAAGTGTAGTTTTGTGAATTTCTCTTAAATTAATTAAAATTGATTTTTTTATTTGATTTAGAGGTTATGAAGGTAATAAAAGCCAAGAAATATGCGAAGACGAAGAAGCATCATAGCGAAATTACTAAAGATAAGAAGATTGATGAAGAATCTAATAGAAATCAGAATAATCATATGGTAATTTAATATTTATTATTACTTAATTAAAACAAAAAATTGATATTTATTCGTAATTCCATATAGGGATTTAGCTAAAGGATTAAGCTCTAATCATATTTTAATGTAATTTAATATGGGTTTAGCTTAAAAACTTCAAACTTTTCACTCTGTTTCTTGAATTAAACTCATAAATTAGTTTTTGTTATTAATACTTTATTTTTTTACTTTTCATTGTATAGGAAGTGAAAGAAGAGAAACAACGTTGTGTTTTAACAAGTTCTGCTTCGTCGAAATCAAAAACATGGAGACCTTCATTACAAAGCATCTCTGAAGCTACGAGTTAATGTTTTTTTTGTGTTTTTATTTACTTGAGGGACAAGAAACAGATTCTATAAACTCATCTCTCTAAATAATCTCATTAGGAAATTATGTTTTTTGGATTAAAATGTAAAAAAAAAACCCTATGCAGTGATTAAGAAGTGAGTCCCTTTTTTGTCTCGTTAATGTATATAAACTCTAAATTTTGGTTGGTGTTTAGAAAAGAAAGAAATTGAGGAAAAAAGTCTTATTTTACAATTTATTGTAGTAGACAATTTCTTGGAAGAATGATGAAATTTCAAATACTTGTTTTAACTTTTAAATGAGTAATAATAAAAACATTTGATTTAGAATTGCATTGACTTGGGTTGATCATTGGTAGGTAACACATCCTTTCATGCATTTATGGAAAACATATTTTTAGAAAACTATATAACAAAATTTCTTTGATTGTGTTATTTCTATAGAGAAAGTAGACTTTATAGAAGGAAGAGATAGTAAGTATTTATTCGAATTAAAATCAAAAAGGAAAAAAAGATAATCAAAACGTTTCTTCCAACTCTTTTTCCAAATTCAAAAAATATTGCTAATCGGTCCAATAAGTAAAGAGTTTGTTCATTGTGAACTAATCTCTTGTGTTAGAAAGTGAGATGTTTTATGTAATCACATGTTGTCGTAATCACATGTTCCATGCGTTTTAAAATAAATATCATTTCAAATTTTTACACTCGAATTAAGGAATCATTGTTTTTCAATAAAAATATCATTCAACACGACCAAATCAACCAATAGAATATTGGGCAATTATTATGAATACCACTAAAAAAAGTTTTTTTAACACAATTAGTACAGATTTTCGAAAGTTTTACAAATACTATTAAAAAGTTTTTTTCTCATAAATACCACAAATCATAAATTTTCAAAATTACACCCAAAACCTTTAAAAATTTATACCTTACCCCTTCAGAACTATACCCTAAACACTATATAGTGAACCCAAATGAAAAAATTTAAAATCTAAACCTGTTAAAACTCGTTTTTTGGATTTGTGGTATTTTTGTAAACTACTACTTTTTGATGGTATTTTTGTTATAAGAAATATTTTAATGGTATTTTTGTTATAAAAAACATTGTAATGGTATTTTAAAAAAAAAAACCTTATTTTGATGGTATTTTAAGGAATTTCTCTATAATATATTATAAAAAATTTAGTTCAATTAATTTGTTATACATAATCCACCATTGTTCGTGTGTCTCTTTTGAGAGCATGTATATCAAAAAAATACTAAATAAAAAGTGCTTAAAAATATTTAATTAGTATTTGTGTGTATTTGTACAAAACAAAATACATAAGCATTCTTTAAGATTTTATTAAAATTTGTCATCCATTAAAGGAGACTAAAAATGGTGCTTAAATTTTTTTAAAAACTCAACATTATACTAAACAATGAAGATGTAGAGGAGAATGCAAAGCCATGTAAAGGTAAAAATGATGATTTTACCGGTGTCATCACTCTGTCTCCATCAGAATTCCCTAAGCCATGTCAACTAAACCTCTTTGAAACTGCGAAAGATCAATAGAATTAGAAGATGTAGCCAAAGAGCTTCCAACTCCAATCTTACAACCTACATTAGACGACAAGAATGAGCGAAATAACACAACAAGAGAAGCAAAACACTGTCTTACTATAGTCTTTAACATAAATATATGTACCTCGCTTTCCAAACTGCTGGAAGCAGCTTCAAGACATACTTCTAAAGCAACAAACTCGAATGAAGAACCTTTGATCCATCTTGATTCTCAAGGCTTTGCTTCGCGTCCTTCTTGGCTTCACTCCCTTGATCTCCAAACAATTGTGGAGTTCCAGCTTCTCCTTGGACGTGGTCTATTCTCGTACGAAGCTCTCCATCAAAATTCCCTTCCTCCTATACACAACGAATACAAAGCAAGCAGAGAGTGATCAACACCTAAACATCATCTTCAAAAACAGCATCACCATTGCATAAACCAAAGTATCAACAATGTCTCAAGAGCAAACATATCATACGAATTCCATTATTAGCTACAACCCTCACTCTTTATTACATTAGAAATTTCACAATGAGAAGAAAAACCCTAATTTCTAAAATTTTGGAGGCGTGACGGTGGCAAATAATCCGCATCTGCAACTCACCGATGAACGGCGACACGGAAGGATCCTTGGAATTAAGAAGCAAAACCTCTTGCGCGGTGATAATCGCCTTGATATGCTCAAGATTGATCACAATCGCTCTCTCGCGGCCCAAAACAGTAGACGGATACGACAGAAGCGGATCCAGAATCCGAAGATCTCGCGCCGGAAGAAAAAGAAATTACTTGGAGAAGTTGTTGATTATGGAGCTATGGAGACCCAAGCAAAGAACCTTGTTCAAATTGAAGACTTGGGAAAAAGGAAAAAAAGAGAGAAAGAGAGGGCGTGAAGTCCTGAAGGAGAGATTCTTCGCCGGAATATTCTCTTTGCGTGATCTCACGACTCCTTTCTTCTTCTCCCCTAGAAGAAACTTGTTCTTCTCTTTATTCTCGTCGGAGTTTTGGTTTCGATTTTGGATATGTGGGGTCAAAAAACGAAGAAGATGATGAACGCTATGGTGGAGAGAGCGACACGCAAGGGTGCTTGCAGGGAGATTAAAAAGCTTAGGTAAGCAACGGTGTTTGGTATAAAATTATTTTTTGATTTATTTTATTACTCCAATACACACAAAAATACATAAGCACCTAAAAAAATATATGTTAAGAACCTTTGATATACATGGTCTGACTGTTCTCTCAGCTCATAATCACATATTCGTTTGGTCGATACGTTATTTCAGGGAAGTTAGAGAGACTTCATTATTGACCTTACAAATCAATCACATGATTTTTCTGTCTTTTGTTTTCACTCATACGATTTCGCAAATCTCTTTTCAAAAGATTATCCATCCTCATATTCTCTCAAACGTGCATTTGATCGAAAAAATAAATAGCGGATGAGTAAGTGGACCAATGATAGTCACCTTTGCATCTAATCGTATAACTCGGAGTTCGAACCTCTCCGTTCTCAGTTTGGGAGAGAAGGCTATGATGAAAAAAAAAAGACACTTTTGGTGATACATAAAGCATATTTCAGAAATCAAAGTTTTACATGTAATTTTAAATAGAAGTGATCAAAATATTTCTAATGTAATTAGATAATAATAATAAAAAAAACCAAAAAATTAAGAGATATTCACAATCTAAACGGGGAAATTATTCAAATAAAACCGAACAAACGATACTAAACCGAAATAATCCATTCAACCACTCTTTTTTGGCCTTATCCAAAAAATCTTGTGGGCAAAAATCATCTCTCTACCATAAAACCAAATCTCTCTCTCTCCTCTAATCTCTCTGTCTCCATAGAGAGAGAGAGAAAACATGGCAGCTTCAACAATAACACCAAACCCTTGCTTCAAACTCCATCACCAACCCAATCTCCTTCTTCCTTACAACAATTCACATAACAACAAAACACTCCAAAGATTCAAATTTCCACTACCAAAACCTCTCTTGCTCTCATCACACGGCTTCTCACGGCGGTTCAAGGTCTCACCGGAGACAACCACCGTAAAATTAGAGGAGGAAGCTGATCTTAATTCTTCAGCCACCGTTAACACTAAGCTCTACTTTGGTAACTTGCCTTATAACGTAGACAGTACAACACTTGCTCAGATCATACAAGACTTTGCGAATCCTGAACTTGTGGAAGTTCTTTACAATAGAGACACGGGACAGAGCCGTGGTTTCGCCTTTGTAACGATGAGCAATGTCGAAGATTGCAATGTTATAGTCGAAAATCTTGATGGAACCGTAAGTAATAAGAAGAGTTTTTAAAGTTTGAAATATTGATCATAGGTATGTGATTTTAAACCGAATCGATGGTTAGGTTAAACCGGTTTGAGATCGGTTTATCGCATTTTAACCGATCGGTAGGCTTTGAAAAATGCAATTTGGTTATTGGTTCGGTTATGTTTAGTCCATAAATTTTACTTGAATTTTTAAGTAAATAAAAATTAGTACCGAACCGGTTTTTCCGAATTGAGAGTGTAGGTTAAACCGGTTTGAGATCGGTTATTGAATTGTAGCCTTAGAAAATGGTACCGAATATAGAATATAACCTCTATGAATTAATATTAGACAATTCAATAGTTTTTGGCGTCAAAAATTGAATTTTCTTATAAATAGTATATTTTTAAATAATGATTTTCTTAAAAATTAATAAAGATATCGAGAAGTTATTAATTTATAGAGATTTTACGGTATGGACGAATTCGCGTATCTAACAAATCACATTTTTGGTTGATTTTTTCTTTCTTTATTAGGAGTATCTTGGTAGGACACTGAAAGTGAACTTTGCAGATAAACCAAAGCCGAACAAAGAACCTTTGTATCCAGAAACACAGTTCAAACTATTCGTTGGTAACTTGTCGTGGACCGTTACTTCCGATTCGTTAGCTAATGCGTTTAGAGAGTGTGGAGAAGTGGTTGGTGCTAGAGTTGTGTACGATGGAGATACTGGGAAATCACGGGGTTACGGCTTTGTGTGTTACTCTTCCAAAACAGAAATGGAAACAGCGCTTGAATCTCTTGATGGGTTCGAGCTCGAAGGTCGAGGCATTCGAGTGAACTTAGCTCAAGGGAAGAAATACTAAAATGATCATAACCAATAATATTCTTGAAAACTATTCAAAGTTTTTTCTTATTACATTAGAGTTATCTTTCAGTTGAACTAATTAACTCTGAAAGATTAATAAAGTTTTATGCATTAAGGTTCGGTAATAACTAACAAGACCTTTCAAGTTGTTTTTTGGTCATTGTCCACATGTTCATGTGTTTACTAGCATCTTTATACTTTGATTCGAGGATTTTTATTAGGTTAAATATATTTTATATCGGATTTTTCGGGTAACCATGATACTATATACAAGTACACAACAACAAAAGAAAAAAACCAATGTCGATAACGGCGGAGAAGAAACTGTTTCGCTAGAGAAGACTAAGAAATCTAAAAAAGAGAAGAAACTTAAATCTCCGATCGCAGATTCCGGCGAAGAGGAGGAGATGAAGACGGATGTTAAGGATTCAAAGAGAAAGATGTTTATTTAGAAGACGAGGACAACCGTCTTGGGATAGAACACACTTCTTCTTCTTCTTCTTCGACCTCTACGATGTTATGGTGAGTAACAGATTTATCGTGGGCTACACCAAGATTCATTTCTTCAAATATCGAATAGATATCATCCGGGTTCGAAGACACGTATTTAAACTCTTTGATTTCTTCTTATATATTAACCGAAGCAACACTCTCTCTTAACATCTCTGCCCCTCTCACTTCCTTGACATTTGATATAAGGAAAGAATCTAAGTTAGCTACGAGTTTGTTCATTTGTGAGTATTTTTCTTCTAATGCTACTTTAATTAGCATCGATAAGTTTTCATCTGAACATGTTTCTCACGCCACACTTCAGCCAGATGATTAGTAAAGTCGATATTGACGGTAACGGTTGTGTTAATATCGAAGAGTTTAAGAAACGATTAACGTCGGAGCTTGAAATTCTAGACGGTGGTTATGAGGGTGAGGGAATTGATTAGTTTTTTTTTTCCTGCTATAGATTCACTTGGAGGAACAAGCAGGGCTCTCATGGTGGCATGTTTAGTAAGAAGATTATGAAATATTGTTGTTTAATGGAATTTATTGATTAGTTTACTAAAATAGTAAAAAATGTCTAACATAAACTTAAAGACACAAAAATTTAATAGGAAATCAAATGAAATTTTTTGAAAAACTCAATTATTATTTTCTTATAAGAATAACATGATTTGGAGTAAAAATTATAGAACAAAAGAATTTTTTTTTTTTTGTCAACGATTTGGGCCACAACTGGCCGACCCATTAGCCAATCCTACACAAACGTAGGCGCGGGGAATCGATCCCGGGTGGGGTGGTGCTACCTGCCTCTTGTGGACTTATGACTGCCACTAGACCAAGGCCACTTCCCCGAACAAAAAGAATTATAAAACACAAAAATTGTAAAACTAAAGGATTAAAATACAAAAAAAAAAGAATCGATTACAGAATTAAACAATGATAAAACATGAGAGATAATGATGAAAAAATAGACATAGAAATTAAAGAATATTCGATGAAAAATATGTGTGAAAATAAAAATATGTGACTTAGAATAAGAACCACACAAATAGATTAAATAAAAAAAAATTGAAAATGAGAAATTGAAAATAAAAACACAAAATGTTAAATTACATACTTACACTTTCATCTATGTTTTATTATACCAAAAAGTAATTCTCAAAGTTAAATTAGAAAAATACTACTCATCACAATTTCTTTTGAAAAGAATTATATTATACACTTCATACAAATACAAAATAGCAAAAATAGTATTTAAATAGAAAATAAATTTTAAACACAAAACTGGTTTAAAAATCAACACCCGCGCGTAACTATCATATGGTTTCAAACTACAAAGAAACAATAAGATATCCGTACCCGCGCATCGCGTGGGTTTTCCCCTAGTAATAAATTTTTAATATTAAAAATAGTTGAACTAAGATTTTTTGTTGTACATAATCCATATAGAAAATAGCCAAATAGGGAGAATTACAAAACTACATCATTTGAATTACATTTCACAAAACTACACCATTTCAAAAATACTTCACAAAACTACACCTAAACACTCAAAATTAAATCCAAATAAATCCTAACCACATAATCCTACCCCCTTAATAATATACCCTAAACACTAATTAGCGAACCCAAATGAAAATATTTTAATTTTGGTAATTTTTAAAAGGGTAAATCAAGCTTTTAAAATTTTGAAAGGGTGTAAATATGTGAAAAAATTAAATTAGGTGTAATTTTGTGAAGGAGAGATTGAAATGGTGTAATTTTGTGAATTCCTCTAGAAAATATTAATATAATTTGTAATTTATTTTTTTCAATCTATATTAAACCATGGAAACTATTATTTTTATATTATAGAGATAGACAAAATACATGGATCCAAATTACCTAATTGAAACCAAACTGAAATATTCTAAACAAAACTAATCCAAAAAAATATAGAGAAATAGACTACTCGATAACCCGAAATCGAATCGAACTGGAATTTTGTGAAACATAATTGAATTACTCTAGTTACCCGAATTTTATTTAAAATATTAATAATTTTAACAATAAAAATATTTTTTAAATATATTCAACATATATAATATTAGATCAAAATAATTATTATCTTAAGCTTTTGTAAATATTTTCTAAAACCGAACTCATTAACAAATAATTATTGATTTTTTAGTGGTTCGTTTTGTTTTGGAAATCTTTTTAATTCAAATTTTAATTTTAATTTAAGGAAGTTAATAATCGTAAATGTAGATGTTTCTATGTATGGTTAATATAATATTTGTTGTGAGATTGTTATTAAAACTAAGAATAAGATTATCTTTATAGATTTTGTTTGACTAAGATTAAATTACTATTTTACCCTTAATGAAAAATTTTCAATCATATTTAAAACCAATGAAATAGTGTGTAATAAAGTGAGTTTTTTGGAGAACTTCAAAAAATACTTCAAAAATAATAATATAGACTAGGATTTAACCCGTGGTGTACCACGGGTTTATGTTTTTTATAAATAATTTTATATATATACAGTTAATTTAGAAGTTTGTAATATTTTTTTTGATTTTGTAAAATAAATAAAAATATTCAGAATTTCTAAAGAGTATTTTGTTCTTTTATTGTTTATGCAAATAAATATAGAGAAATTCACAAAACTACACCATTTCAATCATTCCTTCACAAAACTACACCTAATTCAATATTTTCACAAATTTACACCTTTCAAAATTTTAAAAGCTTGATTTACCCTTTTAAAAATTACCAAAATTAAAATATTTTCATTTGTGTTCGCTAATTAATGTTTAGAAATAGTATTAAGGGGTATGATTGTGTGGATAGGGTTTAAGGGAGAATTATAAAACTACACCATTTGAATTACATTTCACAAAACTACACCATTTCCAAAATACTTCACAAAACTACACCTAATCATTCAAAATCAAATCCAAATAAACCCTACCCAAACAATCCTATCCCCTTAATACTATACCCTAAACACTAATTAGCGAACCCAAATAAAAATATTTTAATTTTGATAATTTTTTAAAGGGTAAATCAAGCTTTTAAAATTTTGAAAAGGTGTAAACTTGTGAAAATATTGAATTAAGTGTAGTTTTGTGAAGGGAGGGTTGAAAGGGTGTAGTTTTGTGAATTTCTCTATTTGAATTTAATTTTGAGTGTTTATGTGTAGTTTTGTGAAATATTTTTGAAAAGGTGTAGTTTTGTGAAATGTAATTCAAATGGTGTAGTTTTGTGATTCTCCCATAAATATATAATGAGAATTATATTTTATATAGCAAAATCTTAATATAATTTGTAAGTGTGTTTATTCCAAACTATTATAAACTATAAAAATTAGGGATGGACAAAACTTCCGGATCCGAAATACCGAACCCAAACCAAACCGAAATCCCCAAATCAATACCGATTCTAAAAACAAATAACTCGAATGTATAGGGAAATTTACTACCATAATACCCGAAATCGAATCTGAACCGAACTCAATTTTGTAGAACTAAACTAAACTACTCTAACTACCCAAAAATTATTTAAAATAATAATAGTTATAATTATATTTGAAGTACATAATTGGAACCAAACCGAAATTGAAGAACCGAAACCGTTCCAAAAATAAATAACCCGAACGAATTGAGAAATTTACTACCCGAAAACCCGAAGCCAAAACAAATTTCTAGATTTGAACCCGAATTACCCGAAATTTGTTTATGATAAAGTTTAATCATTATTTTCAAACTTCTTGTCATTTATCTAGAATTTTTCTAGAAACTGAACCTGTTAATAAATAATTGTTATGCTAGTGTTAATTGATTTAAACAAACTTTATCTATGTTCAATATAGATGTTTATTAACATCTAAAATATTAATATAAATAGAAAATTATAATATGGACAATGATTATATATAAAAACTAAACTATATACTTTTTAAAAAATATTTATATTCTGAAATTTTTTATAGACCTCCGTAAGAAAAATAAAAATATTATATCAAAAATATCATAAATATGAAATTAGTGGTTGATTTTATGTTAAAATCGGTTTTATTGTTTTTGTTGATATTTAAGTCAATTTTAAAAAGTATATATATAGAATGAGATATGTTTGTGTGTAAGTTTCACATAACTCTTTAAGTGAGTTTAAAACCAATGACATAGTATGTAGTTAAGAGAGTTTTTTTGGAAAAGTTCAAAAAAGTACTTCAAAAATAATAATATAAATATTTTTATTATATATTTCGTATAGCAAAAAATTAATATAATTTATAAGTTGATTAGACCAATAATTTATTATTTATTATATTTAGGATTCGAAAATACCCGAATTCAAAATACAAACCGAATCAAAATACACAAATCATATTATGCGATTTACCCAAATTTATTTAAAATTATAATTATTTTGATTATATATATATATAAATAATTGTTGTAAACATATTCTAAATATGTAATATAAGATTTAAATTTTAGTAGAATTGCAATTTCTTTTTTTTGTTTATAATCGAACCGGAAATCAAACTCGTTAACAAACTATTTTGTTTTTTATTGTTTGATATTTTTAACAAAAAAAAATTTCAAATCGTTTTTAAATTCTTAATAATATTAATTAAATCTGTTTGTTTTGATTTAAATAAAATTTTAATGGTAGTTTTTTATAAAAAAAAACTATGTAATAATGTATTTATGTGAATTACATATGTTTATTTTGTTTTTCAAATATTTTTTACATAATTTCTTTAATATTTTTTATTTATTTTTGGAGAGAATTATAATATTTCCTTATTTGTTTTTTTGTAATTAAATGTTCAAAAATATTTCCTTTTATGCCCAATGGCATAATGTGTAATTTAGTGTGATTTTTTGGAAAATTTCAAATTAGTACTTCAAAAATACTAATATAGATATTGACTTTATTTTCTTTCATAAGTGGGGTCATATTTCTCTTTTATTTTATCAAAGATCATATTTTTATGTTAATTTTATAAGTAGGTAAAAGAAAATATTAGAATTTCATAGTGTTTTACTCCTAAAATCTTTTAATGGTATTTACGGAAAAAGAATTATCATGTTATTTTAGTTATAAAAATTTCTTTCTATGGTATTTGTGGAAATTGTCCAGAAAATAGGGTTTATCTTAGTTTTTTTTGCCCCCGACAATAAAACTTTATAAATCCGCCACTCATTATAGTGGTGGGCAAATTACCCGATATCCGAACCGGAACCGACCCGAAATTTTTGGTTCGGTTCGGGTACGGGTATTAGACTTTTACCCGAAAGTTACTTCAATGTTGGTATCCGTGGGTATCGGGTAATACCCGAACTGACCCGATATACGAACGTGTACCCGAATACCTGAAACTTTATTATATTTCATATATTTATAGGTACTCATATATTCGAATATACCCGAAAATATCCGAAATATCCGAAATATCCGAAAAATAAAATAAAAAATATTAAAAAATATCTGAAAAATACCCGAAAATAATGGAAAAATATCCTAACCGAACGGATATCCGATTTTTAGGGTATTTTCCGGGTCCAAATATCTTATACCCGAAATACCCGGACCGAACGGTTCCCACCAGAACCCGAACCGAAAAACTCAAAGTACCCATACGGGTCCTAAATTCCCCTACCCGAAATACTCGGACCCGATCGGTTCCTACCCGAACCCGACCCGAATACCCACACCAAACTAATCATATGCATCATAACATGTTATGGGTATCAAATCAGGGCCTTTACTACCCACTAAGGATTCATTATTGATGGGAAGTGTTGCAATTGTGAAAAGTTATGGGGTGAAAACATAAGAAACCAAAAGTTAAGAGCTGAAGAACAAAAATAAAAAGAAAGCCTGTCAGACAACCGTGCAACCACCCTAGGCTTTAGGTAAAGACTAAACTAGGTAGCGATCCTCTATAGCTTTGGAATACACGAGTGCATCTTAGCCGTGAATCACACTCAGATCACACGTTCATGATTCATCAACCAGAATTAAGGGCCAGTCTCCTTAGAAATTAAGGACACAAAGGTACGATCCTATAGAACTGATCCTGTTCAATTAAGGTAGTGTCTTTTGCTTTCTTCTATACAATATTTATACAACGTGTATTCTCTCTATATTCACGATGTGGGACACAAATAAACGAGTTAACTATAATTTCACATGCCCAATACATTGTCGTTTCTTTCATTAGAAGACTATACTCAATACGCCGTCGTTTTCATGTTGAAAGAGATTTTTTTCCTCTAGCATTAAAGCCTTCTTCGTGTTTTATAATATAATTTCCGTCAATATTTTATAGTAATTTCAAAAAACATTTATATTTTGTATTATATTTTATTATTATAATATATATTTGGGTTGACATTGGATATAACTAACTTATTTTATTTTATCAAATTAATAAAAATAAAATGGTTCATTTGTAACTTTTGAAATGATATTTTAGTTTATTATAAAACTATTATAATATCAATATGTGATGAAATCTAATTTTACAATTTTTTTAGTTTAAAGAGAAGTAAAGATTGTTGTGTATTTTTTTAATTTCTTTACTATTAATAACTTATTTTTGTCAACAATACATTTATTTCAGTTTTACGTAGAGATTTTAATCCGTTTTTTTAAATTGCATCATAATTTTTTTTTTCTTTAATGTTATTATAATCTTTATATGTATTTCTGTTTATTTTATATGACGGTTATGTTTTCAGTGAATATTTGTAGTGATTATTAACATTTAGTTTAAGAAGATTATCGATACAATTAATATATTATTTTAATTTTATTATAAAATTTCATCATAGTTGATTTTTTTATTTATTTTGCATTATAAAATTTAATATTTTAATTTTATTATAAAATTACATCATAGTTTTTTTTTTAATGTTATTAGAAACTTTATATTTGTGTTTTGTTTATTTTATATGACGATTATGTTTTCGGTGGATATTTTTAGTGATTATTAACATATAATTTAAGAAGATTATCGAGAATTAATGTATTATTTATATGTATGACTATATATGTAGTATTTGAATCTAAAATTTATAATTTTTAAACTTTATTTATCTATATATATTTGAGTTTAAATATTTTTTATATTTGTTATTGTATATAATATAATGCTTTATTTTATTATTAAATGAGTTTATGTCTTTAATGATTTCTTATTTGATTTTTATTAGTATTAAATGAATTTTATCAAATTTTTAATTTTAATTATGTATTTTTTTTATTGCCACATGTCTTTCATATGGAGAGAGTTCTTCCTTTTTTATATAATAGATTTTTATTGTTTATAATGTAATGTTTTATTTTATTATGAGAGAATTACAAAACTACATCATTTGAATTACATTTCACAAAACTACACCATTTCAAAAATACACCTAAACACTCAAAATTAAATCCAAATAAACCCTACTCACACAATCCTATCCCCTTAATATACTATACCCTAAACACTAATTAACGAACCCAAATGAAAATATTTTAATTTTGGTAATTTTTAAAAGGGTAAATCAAGCTTTTAAATTTTTGAAAGGGTGTAAATATGTGAAAAAATTAAATTAGGTGTAGTTTTGTGAATAAGGGGTTGAAAGGGTGTAGTTTTGTGAATTCCTCTTGTCCGGGTACATAAATTTACTATCGAAAACCCGGAACTGAATGCGAAATGAAATTTAATTGATTTTGATTATTAATTGATTATTAATTCAAATTTTAATTTTGTAGTACATAATCCATATAGAAAATTTTTGATATTAAAAATTGTTGAAACTAGATTTTATTGTTTTTGATTATTAATTCAAATTTTAATTTTGTAGTACATAATCCATATAGCAAATTTTTAATATTAAAAGTTGTTGAAAGTCGTTTTATTGATTTTGATTATTAATTCAAATTTTAATTTTCTAGGAAGATAATAATCGTAAATGTATATGTTTGTGTGTATGTATAACATAAATCTTATTTTACATTGTTATCCAAATTAAGAATATGATTATCATTTTAGATTTTGTTTGCATAAGAATAAATGACGGTTTAACCCTTAATGGATTTTTCTTATCATGTGTTAAAAGTCATTGGATTTAAATAAGTGATTGTTTTTGGAAAAGTTCAAAAGAGTATTTCAAAAATAATAATATACATTATAATTCTCATGTTACTTTTAGTATGATGATTATTAATTAGGATGATCCATCTCCAAAAATATGAAATCCTAGCTAAGAAGTTTAGGGTTTGATTAAACGGACGCAAAATACCGTTAGAAAATAAATATTTTTAATTTGATATTATATTTTTTGGATTAGAAGAATGTTGAAATTGATTTATTTTTGAGAAAATTAGCTAGGAGAGTCATTTTTAATTAGGAATAAGGAGTATCAATGTATAGTTCATGTGGAACTGGATTAAGTATAATGACACAAACATAATCAAAATTGTTGGAAAGAAACACACGAACTTAAGTGGAAAGTAACACAAACATAAAAAAAATTGTTTGTTATACAAAAAATACAAATATTCCAAACCAAAAAGATCAGATTATTATAGAAACAAGGGAGAATTAAAAAACTACACTATTCGAATTACATTTCACAAAACTACACTATTTCAAAATAACTTTACAAAACTACACCTAAACACTAAAAATTAAATCCAAATAAACCCTACCCACACAATCCTACTCCCTTAATACTACACCCTAAACACTAATTAGCGAACCCAAATATTTTTTTTTAATTTTGGTAATTTTTTAAATGGTAAATCAAGCTTTTAAAATTTTGAAAGGGTGTAAATATGTGAAAATATTAAATTAGGTATAGTTTTGTGAAGGAAGAGTTGAAATGGTGTAGTTTTGTGAATTTCTCTAGAAGGAAACACATAATAGTCAACCATAATTTATATAATAAGATCTTGGAAAGAAATACAAAAAATGACTTTAAAACAAATAAATGTATATCACAAGAGATGAAGATCGGACAGTGTTGCTTTCATTCCCAAGAAGAGATGAGATTTTAGACAAAATGTTACTTCTCCATGTGACCATTGGTGTTGTTTATGATGATGAAGAGAGTGAGAGGAAACTATAAGTTGATAAAAAGAAGAAGACATGATGATTACTAATTAGTACAAGACACAAATATAGTTATAAATGATAAGTAAAAATATCAAAAATCACAATATCACCAAGTCAGTCTTTGTTTTAAAATGTTCAAAGTCACTAATTCAAATAGGTAATGATTTAGCGGATGAGCAAGTGGTCCAATGGTAGTCACCTCTGCATCTAATCGCATAATCCGGGGTTCGAATCTCGCCGCTCTCAGTTGAGAGAAAACTACTTAGACACTAGACTACGATGAAAAAAAAAAAAAAAAATAGGTAATGATTTATGCTTTTAAACGTAATATTATCAACGGTTGGTTATGGTCAAACTTTAACGGGTTTTTCAAAAAAGTAAAGTCACAATATTTATACGACTACTTAACTCTTTTTTAATTTCTACAGTTAAATAGTAACCAATCATGCTTCTTTTGATTTATGAAACTCACGGCTGCTTTATTTATTTTTTGCTTTACAAAGTGGATTAATGGCTCTAGAGAGCAAATTTTTTACAACATTATTTACGATGTTGTGAACATGTCGTTATCTTGTTATGCATTACATATAATTATAATGTACATACCACATCACTATTTTTATTTACATGAGATATTTTACCATTGATCTTATATATATAATATTTTATACTTAAAAATATATATAATGTATTTTGTGCACTTATTGATTAAAACTTTTTATATGAAAATTTATGAACTTTTTATTATATTGATAATTTATTCTAGTTATTAAACATAAAAGTCTACATCTATCCAATCATGCTTTTATTATAAAATGTTACAGCTAATACTCTACAACCAAAATCTTACAGCAACAAAATCTAGAGCTACAGCAAAAAAAGGTACAGCAAATTTTTACAGCAAAAAATCGAAAGCTACAGCTGCAACCAATGAGACCCTTACTCTATATACAAACGAGTCCTAGATGTCTCAAATATTCATGTGGCATATATCTTAATTCCAGTTAAGTGTTAAACTAGAATGCTAAATATTAGTTAAGTTAAATTAGACCATTAACAGACGCGCAAAATTACTGACAAAGATATATCGGGTATTAACAGTTTTACGTTGTTAGATGAGCCACATGGAAATACCTCAGGTCTAATCTGTAGAATCGATGGATCTTGAAAAACACGGAGTTTTTTGCAGGGATATGATGGATTTGTATTAACGATGATGGTTCAAGTCATTTGCTGGGATCGAGGTGTCTTTGAAAAAGCTTGTCTCCTTTGCACGCCGAGTTCGAAGCCCTCATTTGGGCCATGAAAACTATTTAAGTACAAAACATAATTTGTCTGACGTTCGAGACACACAATACGACATTGGTGGCAATATTGCAGATTTCTTTCGAGTGACCTGCATTCTCCACAATGTTAGATGAGTTTGAGACAATGCTTGAATATTTCAGGAACTTCAAAATCAAGGTTATTCCTCGCACAAGAAACAAAAGAGCAGACGGGTTGGCACGAGCTTAACAGTTCTTATCGTTTCCCTACGAGTATGTGAGCGTTTTGCTTCCGAGTTGGATTCCCAACAACAACTGACGTAGTCTAATATTTTGTAATAGTTGTCATAAAAAAAATTAGACCATTAATAAACTAAAGAAAAGAAAGAAAAGGTAATTTACATTTAGTGTATTTTAAACAAATCTAATAGTTTAAAGATTGATAGGGGAGTAGGTATATAACATTTTTTATATAAATAACAATATTTTAATCTCTAAAATATAAAAAATAGAGATAGCCCCAAAATATCTCAATTAAAAACCTCTATAACAATATTGGAAACAACTCAAATAGAATATTTACTTCTTTTTTTGTCACAGTAGAATATTTAATTTAGAGATAAATAATCATATACTTATTTAGCACATTAACTACAAAGTATAAAGAGAATCCACCTATCTGTCACGATTATAATAAACAAATAATCAATAAACACGTGGCAACCAATGATACGCTATGCACTAATCCTCTCCACCGACGAATACAACCACCGCTCGTTTCACTGCGACGGCTCGACGGCGAGCCACCATCTCCGTTCGGATTTCCTCCGTACAAACTCTGTATCCCTTCAATATCATCTTTCGCTAACTCAACTTTCCGATGGCCGCCGGAAATCGCCGGATACATAATAGCATCTTCCACCGACGAGTGACCTAATCCCAAAAGATGTCCGATCTCATGAACCGCCACAGATTCCAGATCCACGACCGTCGTCGCCGGCAATATCCGACGGTTGATTCCACTCTCCTCCGAAATCAACCAATCCTCGTCGCCGTCTAAATGAAACATCCCCGTAGGCGGCGAAGAAGCGTGAGCTAGTGTCCCCATCGCTCCATCGAACGGCTCTCCGTCGCCGTGTTCGCCGGCGAAGAATCCAATCACTATATCAGGTCTGATCAACGACTCGGAGCGCGTGAATTTGAAGGGAGTAACGTTAGACCAGCGCGTGAAGGCGCGTGCGAACACTCCCTTCACTTCCTCCGTTAGATTGTTCTGAGGCACGAAAGCGTAGCTCAGATCTCGTTTCCGATTCGACCACCGTGGCTTCCCCGGGAAAAACGAATATCGCGCCGTCGTCGCCGTCGTGCGAAGCTTCTCACCGCCGTTCATCTCCGAAACTCCGTCGATCATATCGGGATTCCCGCATCTCGGAGTAACGATACGGCGGAGAGTCGCGGCGTCGAGTTCTCCGGTAGATCTGAGATTAAAATTCTTCTGGTAAGTAGCTACGGCGGATCTGAGAACGTCGTCGAAATCTTCGGTGAAATTATCGGCGGCGGTGGCGGTGGTAATGTAACCGAAGCGGCGGAAGTATTGTTTGAGTTTAGAGAGACCGTCGACTTTGTCGCCGACGTGGCAGCCGGCGAGATCGGAGAAAGTTTCCCACGCGTTTCGTGTGGCGTTTAGGAAGTGAGAAGGTGGTAGTGAAGAGACGTTTGTGTAGAATTTGGCTGAGATTGGATTCCCTGTGAAGAAGAAGAAGAAGAAGACGATAATGATTAGTATCGTTGGAATTTGAAGGAATCTCATTTTCATGGAGAATAAAAATTTGGAGAAGATGAAGAGAAATGTAAAATGATTAGTTGAAACGACGTCGTATGGTTTATTAGATTTAGTGGACTTTGGTTAATTAAATTTTCCATACGGTTAGTCACACGTGACATGTTATGTGTTTTTAATACTTTTTTTACAACACATGTGAGATGTTTTTTATGTGAGCAATGCTTATAAGAATACATAGGGGAATATGAATGGTTACATTAGTGCCACATAATCCATATTTAATTTTGAGTGTCAATTAAAACCAATATTACATGTAACGAGTGTTGTGGTTTTTGGATTTTAGATGATGGCTTTTGGTTTCTAATTTTTAAGTTTTGGTTTTTGAGAATTTGGTTTTGGCTTTTAGTTTAGATTTTGTTGTCAATTTTTGAAATAAAAAAGAGAAATTCACAAAACTATACTATTTCGATCTTTTTTCACAAAATTACACCTAATTCAATTTTTTCCTACTTTTACACCATTTTCAAATTTTAAATGGTTTAATTATGCTCTAAAAAATTATCAAAATTAAAATATTTTTATTTGAGTTCGCTAATTAGTGTTTATGATATAATATTGAATGTATAAGATTTTGTGGGTAAAACTAATTTCGATTTAATTTTTAATAAGTATGTGTACGTAGTTTCGTGAAATTATTTTTAAAAAGTGTAGCTTTGTGAAATGCAATTAAAAGGTGTAGTTTTGTAATTCTCCCAATAAAAAACCCGAAAACATGGTGTAGTTTATCTAGTTTGCACTTTGTTTACCATTTACATTCTCTTTTGTTCATATTACCTCTATTGTCAATCAAATATTTGTTCGTAAATAAAAGCCATAATTAAAAAAAAAACTATTTTATATTTGATGAGTGATGTGAATTCTCCCACTGTCATCACTCTAAATTTATGTCAAAATTCTATAAATTCATTACTTTTAAAATATATATGTAACAATTTTAATTAATAATTCATAAAAGTTATTAAATTATAACTTAATTTTTAATTATTATTATTACATTACAATATCATTTATATTAAAATCTATATGACAATTTTAATTAATAATTCATAAAAGCTTTCAAATCTAAGTTTTATTATTTTCTTTGAATATATAAAAAGTATCTTAAACTCAATATATAAAAAGTAACTTAAACTCAATATATGTAAAACTACATCACATAAGTAACAAATAAATAAAAGGTATCTATATATTATTTTTGAAGTACTAATTTTAACATGTCCAAAAAATCACACTTATTTACACATTATGCCATTGAGCATAAAAAGAAATATTTTTGAACATCTATATATTATTTTGAAGTACTAATTTTAACATGTCCAAAAAATCACACTTATTTACACATTATGCCATTGAGCATAAAAGGAAATATTTTTGAACATTTAATTACGAAAAACCAAATAAGGAAATATTACAATCCTCTCCAAAAATAAATAAAAATATTAAAAAATTATGTAAAAAATATTTGAAAAAGAAAATAAAAATATGTAATTCACATAAATACATTATTACATAGTTTTTTTTATAAAAACTACCATTAAAATTTCATTTAAATCAAAACAGGTTTAATTATTAAGAATTTAAAAAAAAGTTGAAACAATTTTTTGTTAAAAATATAAAACAATAAAAAACAAAATAGTTTGTTAACGAGTTCGATTTCCGGTTCGATTATAAACAAAAAAGAAGAAATTGCAATTCTACTAAAATTAAAATCTTATATTACATATTTAGAATATTTTTACCACAGTTATTTATATATATATAATCAAAATAATTATAATTTTAAATAAATTTGGGTAAATCGCATAATATGATTTGTGTATTTTGATTAGGTTTCGGTTTGTATTTTGAATCCGGGTATTTTCGAATCCTAAATATAATAAATAATAAATTATTGGTTTAATCAACTTACAAATTATATTAAAATTTTGCTATACGAAATATATAATAAATATATATATATATATATTATTATTGAAGTACTTTTTGAACTTTTCCAAAAAAAACTCACTTAACTACATACTATGTCATTGGTTTTAAACTCACTTAAAGAGTTATGTGAAATTTACACACAAACATATCTTATTCTATATATATACTTTTTAAAATTAACTTAAATATCAACAAAAACAATAAAACCGATTTTAAACATAAAACCAACCACTAATTTCCTATTTATGATATAATCTCTTTATTTTTGATATATAGATTATTATTATTTTAAATAATTTTTGGGTAGTTAGAGTAGTTTAGTTTAGTTTTAAAAAATTGAGTTCGGTTCGGATTCGATTTCGGGTATTATGGTAGTAAATTTCCCTATACATTCGAGTTATTTGTTTTTAGGATTGATATTTATTTGGAGATTTTGATTTGTTTTTTTTTGTTATAAATTTTTGGTTTGGTTTGGGTTCGGTATTTCGGATCCGGAAGTTTTGTCCATCCCTAATTTTTATAGTTTATAATAGTTTGGAATAAACCAACTTACAAATTATATTAAGATTTTGATATATAAAATCTAATTCTCATTATATATTTATTTGCATAAACAATAAAAGAACAAAATACTTTTTAGAAATTCTGAATATTTTTATTTATTTTAAAAAAACAGAAAAAATATTACAAACTTTTAAATTAACTGTATATATTTAAAACTATTTGTAAAAAACATAAACCCGTGGTATACCACGGGTTAAATCCTAGTACATAATTATAACATTAGTTTGAAAACATTATAAACAAAATAAAGAAAAAGAATACAAAATATACAATTTAGACATTGAATAAACAATATTAAAAACATATATTACGACATTAATTTAGGTGAGCAAATATATGAGAAATATATATCAATATAAGTAAGAAATCTCATAATACACAAGAAAAAATACAAAACTAATGAATATACAAACTATTTACTATCAATGAAAATATACAACAACTAGAAAATTTAGAAAGTAAAAATTAATGCAACATTATTCAGGTGAATAAGAATATACATTTCGAAAAGAAAAATTACTATTAATGAAAAAATAATATAATATATTAAATATATTAAAACATATATATAATATTGAATATAAATCCGCGATTATCCCGGATTCGCTCCTAATATCAATAAAATTTACCAATACACACATCTATCTAAATGACCATAGAATAACATAAAATTATGGTCAATTTAATTTAAATAATATAAATATTTAGTAATTATATTTTTAGTAATTAACTTTTCGTTTACAAATGACAAGTGAAGGTAATTACCCTTAAAAAAATTACCATAATTAATTTTTTTTCATTTGGGTTCGTTAATTAGTATTTATGGTATAGTATTAAGAGGTATGATTGTGTGTTAGGGTTTATTTGGATTTAATTTTGAGTGTTTAGGTGTAGTTTTGTGAAGTAATTTTGAAATAATGTAGTTTTGTGAAATGTAATTTAAATGGTGTAGTTTTGTAATATTCCCTATAAAGAAAGGGGAAAAAGCCAAAAAAATCTTCAACTTTCAAAAATTCTCTATTTTAATCGTGAACTTTTTATTTTCTATTTAAACCCTCAACTTTGCGTTGACTTTTCGTAAAAATCTCAAAGTTATGTTGACTTGTCCGAATTCGTCACAACGTTTACTCGACTAACGGAGTCGTTAGTCAACTCGGTTAGAATTTTAACTTTTGATGTTTTGATTCGTTATTTTGCAATTTATGATATAATTTTGGTATTCAAGGTTTAATTTTTAACTTTTAATTTTATGCTAATTATTTTTGCAAATGACCATACAATTTTAAGTGTTCAATAATTAAAATTTCATCTTTTTTAATGTTTTGATTCAATATTTTGTAATTTATGACACAATTTTTGGTATTGGTAGGGCAATTTAAGCCACGTACCCTTGATTTGATTCGAACAATCCTTTAAATTCATCGTTTTCCTAAAAAAGGAAATAGCGTAGAAAAATAAATACTCTGAGCAAACTTTCTTTGACTTTTCTGGTTTATATTATTTTTTTCAAAAACAATGTCTCTTATCACAGTTCCCACCATTACAATCGGATCTGAGAATCACTTGATGCCAGTTTTAGGTTTAGGAACCGCCGCGTCTCCGCCGCCTGAACCGATATTACTGAAACAAACGGTGTTGGAAGCAATCAAGCTCGGCTATCGACATTTTGACACGTCACCAAGGTACTTAACGGAGGAGCCGCTAGGTGAAGCCTTGTCGGAAGCGGTTTCTCTTGGATTGGTTCGGTCTCGATCTCAACTCTTTGTTACTTCTAAACTTTGGTGCGCCGATGCTCATGGTGGTCTTGTCGTGCCAGCGATTCAACGGAGTTTGAAGTAAGATTAAATTCATTTTCTTGGACAAAAATATGATATTTCACATAATTAAAATAGAGAAATTCCTCAAAATAGGATGAAAAAACGGGTTTTGGACAAAAGAAACATTACAAGTATTTTTTCCTCAAATACCATTAAAATGTTTTTTGGACTAAAATAAATTTTTACGCTTAAAATTTAATTTTTTCATTTTGGTTCGCTATATACTGTTTAGGGTATAATATTGAACGGGTAGGATTTAGTTTTGAGGGTTTCTTGTAATTTTGAAGATGTTAACTTAATTTTAAGTAATGGTATTTTTGTTCCAAAAAAACATTTTAATGGTATTTAAGGAAAAAAAAACTTATGATGGTATTTTTGTCCAAAAAACTATTTTTCATGGTATTTTCGGAAATTGCCTATTAAAATACCATACATACGCTCAAATTTTAAATTTTTATTTATATTCAATATTTAGTGTCTAAGCTTATTTATGAAATACTTAAGTGGATGTATATTTGAAAAGTGTAATTTTAAATGTGAATTTTTGTAATTCCCCCAATTTAAAATTATTAATACTTAAAACTCAATAATTAAATACGAAAACAAAATAAGAAAATAAACTCTAAAACTTTTAAATAACTTTTGTATTTATGATATTTTTGAAACAAAACTTTTAGTGGTAGTCTTATCCCAAAAAAAATTATTGATGCTTTTTAGTAGTAATATTTAGAAGAATTTCTTTCAAACAAATAAATAAATGCTTTGTGTTTGGTTCGATATGTTCTAGTAACATAGTTATAGCTTGGAAAACCATGACTATGTCTAAAATCTAATCATGACACATTCTGTTTTGTAGGAATCTTAAACTGGACTATCTTGATCTCTACCTGATTCATTGGCCGGTTAGTTCTGAACCCGGCAAATACAAGTTTCCTATCGAAAAACATGATTTCCGACCAATGGATTATGAAGTAGTTTGGTCTGAGATGGAGAAATGTCAAAGACTTGGCCTTGCAAAATGTATCGGAGTGAGTAATTTCTCGTGTAAGAAACTCGAACACATCCTCTCTATCGCGAAAATCCCACCTTGCATCAATCAAGTAAATCCACATTTTCACTCCTCTTTGGTTTACTCTTGAGCAAATAGTTCAACTACTAATATTTTGTTATAAGAGATTAGAGTATCGAAAATATTTGTTTTTTTATTGATGAATGTGGTAAAGGTGGAGATGAGTCCTGTTTGGCAACAGAGAAAGCTAAGGGAGCTTTGTAAGTCGAAAGGCATTGTTGTGACAGCTTATTCGGTTTTGGGATCGAGAGGGGCATTTTGGGGAACTCATAAAATTATGGAGTCTGATGTACTCAAAGAAATAGCTGAAGCCAAGGGGAAGACAGTGGCACAGGTAATCTTTTGCAAGAATAACATGATGTGTTAGGAATTATAACCGTCTAAATTTTCGATGTGTGACTTTGTTTGATATTCCAACATTATATGATTATAAAAGTGGTTATTTTTAGATGGCCAGTCACTATCTTTTGTAACAAAAACATCATCGTGGGACATAATCGAGAAGAACGTTTTTTTCGCCGGGTTGCAACTTTTGAAACTCGTTTTTCGGCCTTTTGTAACTAAAGTTTGGTTAATAAACGAATAAAAATGTTGGTAGGTAAGTATGAGATGGGCGTACAAGGAAGGAGTAAGCATGGTGGTGAAGAGCTTCAAGAAAGAGAGATTAGAAGAGAATCTTAAGATATTTGATTGGTCTTTGACCAAAGAGGAGACACATAGAATCTCGACAGAGATTCCTCAGTGTAGGATTGTCGTCGGAGAAGTTTATATTTCCGACAAAGGTCCCATAAAATCTGTTGCTGAAATGTGGGATGGTGAGATCTAATCATTTTAGTGAAAATGAATATCGGTTGTTAATGAAACAAATATTACTCAACTTTTGGAGAAAAACGTTTCAAACTCTAATATATATAACCTATGGTATTTTATTGATTTATCGAAATACTAGTTGAACCAAATTTTTGTTTGTTTTTATCACTACTAGGAGGGAACCTTTCTATATTTGAAATATATATTTTGTAAATATTAATAATTTTATTTTATAAATTATTTTGTTATAGTTTTCTTGATAATTTTAATATTTTCTTGCATTTTCAATATTTATGTTCTTGTGCACTTAAACAATGATAAAATATTTGTTACTTTCTCAATTCTATATTTTGTATATTTTTCGCTTATCTTAAATAGTTTGTATTTTTTTTATTTTTTTTGTTCATTTAGATGAAGTTTGCAATATTTTTTTTAGTAAATGTCTATTCTATATCTTAAATATAGTTTGTATAATTTTTGTTTGTATTATTTTTCTTTATTTTACTTGTCATGTTTTTACTATTTTAATAAATTTTGTATGCCTTTTATTTTATGTGTTATTTTTAAATGTGATATTATATATAGGATCAAACTATTTTCAATTGTTTAAAGTCCAAAAAAATATTGAGAATACACATTTAAAACTTAGACTTAATTGACATTCATGTGTTGATTTTTAAATGTATTTAGTTTAGTAATAATATTCAATAATTTAAATTAAATAAATTTGATGATTTAAATGACAATGATGAGGTGTCAACACAAGAAGAGTTCCTTCATCTTTTATATATACTAGGATAGAACCCGCGCGTTGCGCATGATATCTTTCAATATTTTATAGTAATTTCAAAAAACATTTTTATTTTGTTTATGATGGTTGATTTTGCAATATATTTTATTATTGTAATATGTATTCGGTTTGACATTGAATATAACTAACTCATTTTATTTTACCAAATTATTGAAAATAAAATTGTTCATTTGTAACTTTTGAAAGGATATTTTAGTTTATTATTATAAAAAGATTAGAATACAATATGTGATGAAATCTAATTTTACAAAAAAAAATTAAAGAGAAGTAAAGATTGTTGTGTATTGTTTTAATTTCTTTACTATTAATATATAATTTATTTTTGTCCACAATACCTTTATTTCAGTTTTACGTGGAGATTTTAATCCGTTTTTTAAATTGCATCATAATTTGTTTTTTTAAAATGTTATTAGAATCTTTATATTTATATTTTTGTTTATTTTATATAAGGTTATGTTTTCGGTGGATATTTGTACTCATTATTAACATTTAGTTTAAGAAGATTATTGAGACCAATTTATATATTATTTTGATTTTATTATAAAATTGCATCATAGTTTGTTTATTTATTTATTTGGCATTATAAAATTTAATATTTTAATTTTATTATAAAATTGCATCATAGTTTGTTTTTTCTTTAATGTTATTAGAAACTTTATTCGACGTCTATGTTTTCGGTGGATATTTTTAGTGATTATTAACATTTAGTTTAAGAAGATTATCGAGAATTAATGTATTGTTTATATGTATGACTATGTAGTATTTGAATCTTAAATTTATAATGTTTAAACTTTATTTATCTACTAGGGGTAACCCGCCATTCGGGCCGTGTTTTTACTTTATAGTTTTATTAAAAAGTATTGTATTTTTTTTAGAAAAATATTTTTATTTAATTATTTATTTGGTACATTGAATTTGAATTTTTATTTGTTATATGTCTTTATGTATTTTGATGATTATAATTTTTTGTGATTTAATATTGTAATAACTTTTGAGTTTTTTTTTTGTTTTATCATGTATACTTGTATTGTAATGGCGGAAATATTTTTGCATGTCTTTTATAAAACAAAGAATTATAAAATTACACCTTTTAAATTGCATTTCACAAAACTACGCCATTTCAAAATCATTTTTTAAAACTACACCTAAACAATCAAAATTAAATCCAAAGAAATTTCACTCACACAATCCTACGCTTTAATACTATACACTAAACACTAATTAGCGAACTCAAATAATTTTTTTTTAATTTTGGTAATATTTTAAAGGGTAAATCAACCATTTAAAATTTTGTAAGGATGTAAATAATATGTAAAAATATTGAATTAGGTGTAGTATTGTGAAGGAATGGTTGAAATGATGTAGTTTTGTGAATTCCTCTTTATAAAGTCTATATTTTCAACTCTCTAAACATTTTTCATTAGTTGTTCATATGTTTAATGTAAATAATGGATATTGTTTACAACTTTCAAATTCATATGCAATTTAATATTTGTAAAATATATTGTAACATCACTTTTCGAACGTAGAATATACATCAATGTTCTTATTGTTGTCTTAAAGGTGAAAATTTATTTTCCTAATTATCTTTTTCTCTTTTCGTTAATATCATTTTTCAATTTTAATCCACTATCCATTATTTTCTATAGATTTTTTTGGGATAAAATATACATTTGCAATATTATGTTTATAATATTGTTTCGATTCTCATGAGAGGTTTTTGAGAATTGCAAATTATTAATTTTCAATGTTAATAATATGTTTACTTATGTTAGAATTTAGGACCAAACATCATTTTAATTATATTGTATTTACTCATCAAAATAAATTTTCAAAATCTATCATATAATCACGTAGATGGAAATTTGAAATATGATCGCTATAGTCACTATTACAATGAAAACAAATTTGTAGATTATTGTAGTTTGTCGTTAATCTTTATATGCATTAATTTGAAGAGATTTTCTTTTCTACAATTGTTAATTTGAAAATTTTGTAGGATATATATATAAATGTACATATACACATATAAAAAATATTCAATAAATTAAAAAAGGAAATGTTTTTACAAATTCTAGGTGTAATTGTTAATTAAATTCTATTTATTATTAGAAGTAAAGTATTATAATATAATTAACTATTATTTAAAAACTAAAAATGAAGTGATGATGTGTCAAGATTTTAGAAGTTTGAAAGATGATGTGGCTTCATGAGAAGGGAGTACATTCTTCTTTATATATATAGATGTGTATATTTAAGTTTAAATATTTTTTATATTTGTGATTGTATATAGTGTAATGCTTTATTTTATTATTAAATGAGTTTATGTCTTTAATGATTTCTTATTTGATTTTTATTAGTATTAAATGAATTTTATCAAAATTTTAATTTTAAGTTTTTATTGCCAAGTGTCTTTCATATGGAGAGAGCTCTTCTTCTTTTATTTGTATAGATGATTACAAATATTAACTATGCTATTATGATGAACAATCTTCAATATAAGAAATGCAATGGGACAAATTCTGCATGTACGACATACTCTCATGGACATGATCTCCCCTCGATAAAAATCCAAATGTCGAATTCACATGTAGATGAAAAATTTACCAAGGCTATCTTTCCGTTGTAGTTTACAAAACTAGACCTATCATCCCAACATATTTGGACATCCTTGGGTAAATGTAATAAAGGCTAAACTCTTCAATTCCCATATCAATGCACACTATTACATGTTTTCTATCAAGAATGTTAGACATAGCTCCATAATAAAGAAACCCATTCTTGCGTAAACCTTGAGTTTTAGGGCGATAGGGATACTTACATTCGATATATACCCCGCCATGCTTTATCATCTCCTAATGTGAAAACTCGATGCTTTTGGCTAATCATGTATCGATTTATAACATGACCTAAATTCATGGAAAAGACTATGTCATAGTATAAGTCTTTTGGTAAAGTTAGGAACTGGCATGTGCTAGGGTTTCCAATAAAAACCGTAGAATATCTATCTCTAAAACAGATCAAGCCACGTACGGGTGGACAAATATGATTCCATGGTATACTTTTAGGACTAATAAGGTACAAGTCGGTGAAATAGATAGCCAAATTTGAAGTGATCACAATAACAGAAATCCAAGATTTCGTCAAGGCTGGAACTAGACAGGTACGACTAGCGTTTTTAGATTTAATTAACATTTGTATGCAAACATGTTAATTAATTCTCTTGAGAACGCGTTCTCGCGAAAGCATAGGCGGCAACATTCCATTGCGTTGCAAAGATCGAGGATGTACTAGGCCATGGCAACTGGTACTACATATCATGTGGTCGCTGCCAAAGAAGGAAGCTAATGTTAGGAACCGCATTGGTTTGCACAAACGAAACATGTGGGTTAGAAGAGGAGATCGGCATACCAAGGTATGTTCTCCCAACATATATTTGACACAAACAGCAGCATCACACATAAATTACTTGTTTCCAGGTTAAAACTTTGAGGTCCTTGTTCGCGACAAAACCGGCACTACCACATTGACAGTGACGAATGATGTTGGGAAGATACTTGCCCGCCGCACAGCAGCAGATTTGGTTCAATATATTATTCGGGAGAGCCGCGGAACGCACGACCTAAAATTCACCCCCACAATCTTTGCTAGCAGTCATTGGCGACGAATGATCAAAGTCATTCCAGATACACTCCACGCAGCAAGGCACACTCTAGCAGTGACGCGTTTACTGACACATGATACACAACTGCGTGGCAAAAATTAGAACCTACAAATTGAGTTTCTTGATAGATTGAGAAACATTTTTTGCGTTTTGGTTCAATGAATCCCCCACTCGTAGAGCGGGTGCTGTCCTGGTTACACTTACGCGATTTTCATTTTTAACAGATACGCTACGAACTCATGTTCTACATTATGCTCTTTCTTTTTTGTTTATCACAATAACAATACAACTGACAACAACAATTCATCCGCACAAATTAATTTCAAAAACCATGAAACATCCGTACCGTCTTTATTTTTTTATATAGTATATAAATTTATAAATCTAAATTCCGCGATTGACAGAGGTGTAACATATAAGATAGGATTAGATTTTGTTGGTGTATGAATCAGTACTTTTAGTACCTATAATTCACCGTAAATCCATCATAGTACATTGCCAAAAGATCTATTTTAACATTAATTTATGGTTTAATTCATAAATTAATATGGTCAAAGTTTGGAGTTATTTGCATACCAAGAGTCCAAGACTATGCACTAATGGTCTTAAATGTGAGAGTTAATCCTCAACTTAATGACAAGAAGGAAAATGACTATAAAAGAGAAGAGAAGACTCCAAGAGAACCATCTTCACCACCACCTCCTAAATATAGCTCATTACTACACTTGTATCATAACAAACATTATTCATATAAACATATATTTTCTCTTCACTTTATTCTTTGTATTAAAATACATTTTCTACTTAAATCTATATTCAAATTTAAGGATTTCATCTTAACCATCTTGGTCTTTTTATGTCTTTTATCTTATATTTGCTAATCTACTGTTTGTTCTATGAAGGCTTTGCCCCTTTTTCATTTATGTTGTGAACCGATTAAAAACCGGAACCGGAACTCACAGATTTGGATTTGGAACAGGGAATGCAAAAACCAAGTCCAAATACTAAGAGCATAATTATCCATGTTACTTAAAAAAGTCCTTAAAAACTATTTTATTATTATATTTTTTTTAAAAAAAAAAAAAAAAAATTATAGTCGAACCAATCGCGGGCCGCCACGTGTCAGTGGGGCCCGCGAAAATCTAAAGAACAGATATTTAGAGAAGCAATATTAGATTTGTTCCTTAATATTATTGTGGGGCCCACGAGTTAAGGACCCTTTTGGGCCCCCGATAATCTTGGCCTAATGGGCCAAACTTATAAATGTGCAAATATAAAAAATCCTATAAAAAGAAAGAAACAAGCCCCCATCAAGAGCAGCGTGAAAACAGAAGAATAAGTATCCTTTGGTTAACATCTTCGTTCTTTTTTATTGTTTTTTAGGTTTCCCTTCCAAAAAAAAAACTCAGATTCTTCTTCATTCACAATCAAAACCAATGAAGCGATCAATCAACCAAGTCGTAGGATGTTCCTCCTCCGTGAACACTCTCGATTCCTCTATTTTTAAGAAGCATGTCTTCCTCACCAAATCCCAACGCCGAGAATTAGCCCTAAAACGTGGCCAAGACGAAGAAATAACCGAGCAACGTATCCGCCGCGAACAGATCTGTGGCTCTACTCTCGTGACTCAACAACAAGAATCCAACGGAGATCTTGAACGTGAGCGTGAGAAAGTGGTAGACGCCATCAAAGAGCAGTACCTAGGAGGAGGCAATAAAAAGCCAAAGAAGAAGAGAGTCTTCATAAGACCAAGCGGCGACAAGTTTCGTTTCTCTTTAGATTGGGAAAACACAGAAGACACATCGACAGACATGAACGCTCTCTACCAAAACCCTCACGAAGCTCAAATTCTCTTCGGCAGAGGCTTTCTTGGTGGCATGGACCGTCGCCTCCAAGCACTAGAGAGTGACGCCAGACGAGATCTGCAATAAAGACATTTGTGTGATGCAACAAGAAAAATTGAAGATGTTCTTTTTTTCTTTTGGTTTTTTTTAGCTAATTTACCTATTAGGTTTAATATCCTATTTTTCATTTGTTTTCTTTTTTATTTGGTTTTCTATTTTTCTAAATTAGTTTTTATTTTATTTGTTAGACTTTTAGCTATAAATAAAATTACTCATATTGCAAGAAGATCCAATAATTATTATTCTTCTTATTTTCTCTCGTGGATTCGAGATTTATCTTCTGGTGTATTCCAAAGATTTCTAGTGGATTCTAGAAAGTAACGATAAACTTGTGTTTCATTCAGTTTTAACGATTGCTATTCCTAGAGATTTTCGACTGCCTGTCAAATAGTATTAAAAAACAGGCTTCTCCTACTTTTTTTTAAGCTGACACAATTAATGTCTACGGCTTTTATTAAAAGTGTGTTTCAAATTTTTAGTAAAGGCTATTGGACCGGCCTTTTGTGGTCCAAATGTTGACAAAAAAAAAAAAAAAAAAATTTTAGTAAAGGTTTAAACGCAATTATTTACTTACTTCTAATGATTTTTGAAGCTCTCTTCTTTCTCTGTATCGAAAACAAAGAACTATAATAAAGCAAATAACAAAGCTTATTAGATACAAACGCGAAAATCTTCACACAAGAACAAGCATTGTTTCTCTTCATGTAATGTAAAAGATAAGGAGACATTAAAACTCAAAAAGTAGCCACATCACACAATCATAAGCCAAGAGGAGGAGGCACATTACATAGAAACCTCTTTTATTCATGGCTTCCTATTCTTCAAACCAACGCACCCTTGCTCGTGGGAATTTAGCGAACAAGAGCTTCATGGAAGCGAAGCTTTGACTTCTTTCCTGTCGGGTCCAAACGACTGCCAAAAGAAGGATAAAACGGTCAATATTGAAGATTTCTAAGGGTCGAGTTTTGCGTAATTATAAAGGAAAGGAGAAAATGTAAATTACCTCTGTGCCGAATCCCTTCACATAGACATTGGTAAAAAGCTCTGAAGGCTCTGGCATTGGGCAATCCTGAAACAATCGCAAAGAGTTTTTTGAGTGCAAGTGTGTCGTCGTGTTAGCTTCGAAAGTACGAGAGAGAACCCAATATATATGACAGTTGTGTTTAGTTTTATACCTTAGCTTTGGCAATGGCGTCGTCTACATCTTTTCTAATTTCTTTCTCCATATCCTGAGAACAGGGCAAAACAGAACATTATTAGCGACTCAGATGATAAACCAAACATCAAAACATTATATAAGATGCAGAAATAAGAGCCTTACCTTAAGTTCTTTTTCGGTTGCTAGGTCATGAGATAGTACAAGCTTTTTGATTCTCTCGATTGGATCTCGCTCCTGTGTCATGTAATAATGTTGTTGAGATTCACAATGATTTGAGTCCTTGGACTAAAAGACATGGTATGGTTTGTAGAGATAAAGAGACGAATAACAAACCTGTCTGACACCAGATATCTCATCTCGAGTACGGTATGTGCTCCCAGGATCGGACATTGAGTGACCGTGGTACCTGTATGTGTCCATCTCAAGAATCTGTATACAACAAGACAATGATGAATCAATTGGTAAAGAGGAGAGTAAATTTGAAAAGCTTTAGATCAGAAACTATTGTATCAATAACACAGTTCTTTGATGTACACTGAAACACAAATAAGGCGTTATCGCAAATCAAAGAACCAGTGAAGTTTAGTCAAAGTTTACAAAGAGTAAATTTCAACCTACGATGCGGCCGGTAGCCATGGGATACCATATGAGAATACTAAAATATAGACAAGCTTACAATTGGTCCATTCTTCAGGGCATGCTCCTTTGCGAATTTGCACGCTTGTTTGACAGCAAATGCATCCATACCATCTACCTGTTCATCCACAAAAATATCGTATCAAAATCCGACAACTGGTCAAAAGACTCAAAACTCGAACAAAAGTTTTAAAAGATATACAAGACATCCAATCAATATTATGTAACAATGCACCATGGTAAAAGATAGATAACGTATAGCGTCTTTATTATCTATGATTAAACCTGGAGACTGATGGGAACAAGAACAAAAGCTGTGTATTTACAGCTAAAAACTAAGCAGTTCATGTGATACAGGGAAGGCGCTAATACATCCGCCTTCAATTAAAACAAGCAAACAAATCCTAAATTCAACAAAAAATTACTTTAAGATTCACAGGAGATCTCACTCTGTGAAAATATATCTCCTTCTACTTGCTAATCTACTAACTCGTAAACAGGAAAATCAAGAGTGAAAGTAGTATAAAAGGACAACTTTTTAAGAACTTATCGCCATACATGAAATTTCAAAGCATAGAAAACTTAAACAGGAAAAATCACAAACTTAATATATACACAATGCTTTCATTTTCTTATCAACTTCTAAGGTACTATTTTCATATCATAACAAGCCTCGTAACATTAATAGCTGTTACAAGATAAGATTCATAAGCTAACCTTCAATCCAGGAACATAATCACCACGCTTATAGTAAGATGAACTCTTTGCAGCTCTCCATTCAGCTGTTCCCATTCCATCTACCACCAAAATCAAATCCAATCAAAACCGATATTACTCCATAAAAAACCAAAAAAGAAAAACACACAGACAGATTAATAAAAAAGGATTCATAATACCGGTCTAGGCCACATATCAAAATCTCAAACATGGTGTCAAGCTATCAACACATATAAAAACTAGCAAATGGATTATTCTACGGTGTAGAATTAGAAGAAAAAAGCAATCAAGTGGTCATTGTCTACTTGTTCCCATTTCAATGGGATTCATCATATCATTCTACGCCAAGTATCGAGTTCCGTAAAACGAAAAATCATCAAAATCTCTATCTTTAGTCAGCCAAAAAAAGGTGTCACGCTTTCGGTCTAGGCCATATCAGTCTCGAATCCCCCTCAAACGCAAAAAATCATCACAATAGTCTCTATTCATAGCCGATCAAAGATGGTGTCACGCTTTCGTTCTAAGCCATATATCGAAACCCACTCAAACACAAAACCATAAAATTCTCAACTTTTTAGTCAATCAAAGACGGACAACATCACACTAAGGAGGGGTTAAGACTCAAAGGTAACGGACGCCCGGGTCGGGGTCTGTTAATAAGCCAACTAATTCAACAATATCACTAACCACACAGAGGAAATTATCATGAAGAAGAAGAAGAAGAAGAAGAAAAACCCTTACAATGATTGTTTTCACAGACAAGAATAGCAGGCAAATCCCAAAGAGCAGAAATATTCAAAGCTTCGAAAAGCTGCCCTTGATTCGCAGCACCGTCACCATACATAGCAAAAGTCACAGCTTCTTCTTTAGAATACTTTTGAGCAAAAGCTATACCACAACCCAAAGGAACCTGTGCACCAACAATACCATGCCCACCATAAAACGAAGAATCCTTCTTATAGAAATGCATAGAGCCACCTTTGCCTTTAGAGCAGCCACTTTTTCTACCCATAAGCTCAGAGAAAGCTTCATGTAAAGAGCCACCACGACCTAAGAAGAGACAATGATCTCTATAAGCAGTGATTATAGCGTCTCTTTTGGTTATCGCAGATTCCATGCCTATAGCTACAGCTTCTTGACCATCGTATAGATGACAAAAGCCTCTGATTAGCTTCGCTTTGTAAAGCGAATCGGCGGCGATCTCCATACGACGCATCAGTGCCATCGTGCGGAAGAAGGAGAGAAGCTCTTGCGTCGATGATTCGACGGATCTTGACGGTGGATCGCATAAGTGTGCGGTGAAAGGGAGAGATGTCTCGATTGTGATCGGTGTTGTTGTTGTTGTGGTGGTTGAGAGGAATCGAGTGGTGAAGGCGGAGGAGAGAGGACGAGAGATGGCGGTGGATCGTGTGGAGAGGCGGGAGAGAGACATCTTCGCCGTTGATTTTGGAGAGGTTTTTGGTTTTTTTTTCCGGCGAGGAAGAGATATTTTTTAATTTTGGAGATGAGAATAATTTCGAGTGGAGAAGGAGAAGAGAGAATAGATCAAATGCTATAATTTTCATTTTTTATTTGATTTATTTTTAATTAAAAATTAATTAATTTTATAAACTGAAAAGTGAATACGCAATTATTTTTTATTTAATTTAATGAATTTTAAAAAAATATTATAAAAATCGTAAAAATATTTTAAAATGTTTTTAATAGAATCATTTATAAAAACGATTTAAAATTTTTTGTTGTAGACTTTTAAAGTTAAATATTTACATTTGGGTTCGAAATTTCAAATTCAAGACACTTACGGTTAATTTATGGTTTAGATTTGAAAATATCTAGTGTTGAATTTTTTTATCATTTTGGTCAACGAAAATTAAACGGTAGGTAAACTATACGGGAGATCTTCACTTTTGGTAAAAGGGTATTATAGTTGGGAGAATTACAAAACTACACCATTTGAATTACATTTCATAAAACTATTCCATTTCAAAAATATTTCACAAAACTACACCTAAACACTCAAAATTAAATTTAAATAAACCCCACCCCACACAATTATACCATAAACACTAATTAGCAAACCCAAATGAAAATATTTTAATTTTGGTAATTTTTAAAAGGGTAAATCAAGCTTTTAAAATTTTGAAAGGGTGTAAATATGTGAAAAAATTAAATTAGATGTAATTTTGTGAAAAAAGAATTGAAAGAATGTAGTTTTGTGAAGGAGGAATTGAAAGAGTGTAGTTGTGTGAATTCCTCATTATAGTTTTATCTAGGCCTGGGCATATTAACCTGAACCTGGACCCGAACCTGTAAGACCCGAACCTGGACCCGAACCGAAGTTAGAGGTGGAACCTGTTGGGTATGTTTTGACCATACCCGTGGGTACAGGTTCGGGTCCGGATAAGAACCTGTACCCGAATTGGACCCGAATAGAACCTGTTACTTGAATGAGTGTGTAGAGATTGCAAGTGTTCCTAATGGTTTAGAATATGATGTTCTTTCTTGGTGGAGGCTAAACAGTGCTAAGTATTCAGTTCTTTCATTAATAGATAAAGATATTCTTGCAATGCAAGTGTCTTCCGTAGCTTCAGAATCTGCCTTTAGCACTAGTGGTAGGCTTTTAAACTCATCTAAGAAGTTGTTTGACACACTATATGGTTGAAGTTCTTATGTGTTTGGAGCAATGACTAAAGTGTGAGATTAAAATGAATGAGAAAGAAATTATAAGAAAAGAACAAATGGTTGCAGATTTCGAGTTACAAGATGAGCTCATGAGAGGTAAACTTTTGTGTTCTTCATGTTATGTTTGATTTTTAGTTGTGCTAAATATTTAACATTAGTCTTTTTGCTTGTAGAATTTAAGCATGAATTCCATCCGGTGCACCCACAATAGAATTTGGTTTTTGTTTTTGGATAAACACAATTAGACAATCTTTTTAAGTTCAAGTTTTTTACAATTTTGGGTAAAAATACCCGAAACATGTACCCGAAACCCGTACCCGAACTCGTACCCGAAAGAAACCCGTAAAAATTCGGGTATTTTGGGTAGAACCCGGACCCGAACTCGTACCGATAGGACCCGAACCTCGTACCCGACCCGAAAATTACGAGTACTTAAATGGGTCCAATTTATGTATACCCGTTGGAACCTGTACCCGTTAGGACCCGAACCTGGACCCGAACCGAATATCCGTATGCCCAGGCCTAGTTTTATCCATAGAGAAGCGATAGACGATTAAAGTTGTTAACTTACAAGTACCCCTATTATCTAGATCAAAATTGAATTTTAAAATGAAAAAAACTTTTTTTGTCCAACACTCTATAAAATGTAAAAACTAAAATTATAAACCTTTTAGGGGCATAACAAAATACCAAAACAACTCTATCTCTTCTCTCCGGAAAAATCTTAGAGAGAGAGAGTTCGACTTCAGATCCGGCGAGTTCGATAGCAGTTCCGACTATATCGACTTCGGACTTTTGCCTCCAACACCATTAGCTTCCATTGTAATGGTGGTTGGCTTTAGTTTCGGCAAAGGAAGCTTCGTTTTAGTTTCCTTGTCTCCTATGCTTCTGCCATCAATGGCTTCTTTAGTATTGATGTGTGGCTTTGCTTCCGTCAACGATGGCTTTTTTCAGTGGATTGACGCAACATCGATGGGTGGTTTCTTCTCGAGGATCTATTTCCTCTCTATCTCTCTATCCGTTTGGTCGTTTTCTTTTGGTCGATAACGAGATCTTTGCCATCACTTTCAAGATCTCGGTTGGTTTTGATTCAAACAACCCTATCTCCGACGAGCTTCGCGGTCAGGTCAGGCAATCCCGGCGTACGCAGATTCATCCTTGACGGCGCAGTTGTGAAGATGAAGGAAACCCTACAAAATTAGTGGGTCAGTGTTTGGGTCGGTTTTTTATTTTATTGGGCTTTATTTATTGGCTTAAGTTGTGAATGGGTTTTATTTGTGTAACAAATCTGTTTTTTCAATAATGAAAGATCCAATAGATGACAAAAAAAAACCTTTTAGGGGGAAGTGACTTGCTGTAGCAGTCATAAATCCACATGAGGCAGATAGCACCACCTCACCCGGAATCGATTCTCATCGCCTACGTTTGTGTAGGATTGACTAATGGATCGGTCATTTGTGGCCCAAACATTGACAAAAAAAAACTATAAACCTTTTTTATTTGAAAATTAAAATTTAAACACTAATAAATAATTAATAGAATTCTTTAAAATAGCATGAAAAAGGTTTTTTGGACAACAAAAATCTTACAATTTTTTTCTATTAAATATCATTAAAATGTTTTTTGAACTAAAATGCAAAAAATCCAATTTTAACACTTTAAATTTTAAAACTTTTCATTTAGATTCGCTATATAGTGTTTATAATAAGGTATTGAATGGGATAAATTTTAGTTTTGAGGGTTTAGAGTTAAATTTTGAAGGTTTTATGCTAATTTTAAGTTTATGATATTTTTGTCCAAAAAACATTTTAATGGTATTTAAGGAAAAAAAAATTATGATGTTATTTTTGTCCAAATTTGTTTTTCATGGTACTTTTGGGAATTGCCGAAATATTAAACACAAACCAAAATATTAAATTCTTTTTAATGAATTTTTGTAACAAATTTATTTACAGTATCTTAACAAATACTCCCTCATTAATAGATGTTCTATCATTTTCACTACTACATTTTAGTTGTTACATATAAATACATTATCTGTTCCATACACGAATGAAACCACTATAAAATGTTATTTTGGAGACTTTTTTAGTGTGTAAGCTTTTAAAGAAAAATTTGACCATTTTATTTTTGATTAAAAAAATTGAATTAGATATAATTTTGTAAATTATTGTTTGAAAAATGTGTATTTTCGTAAATTTCTCTTCTTGATTTATGTTCTATGTTTGTTTTGTTAATTAATTTTGGTTATTAAATTTTGGAAGAATTACAAAACTACACCATTTGAATTACATTTTACAAAATTACACAATTTCAAAATCCATTTTCGTATTAAGATGGAAAATAATAGATAGAAGACACTACCATAAGTATTAACTGAAATATAAACATAAGATTAGAAATAAATATCCCAATATATTTTGTTTTAAAAAATGAATTAAAATAAATTATCCAATTTCAACAGATATATATAATCTAACACTATACACCAAAACTCACATCTCCAGACGCAAGTTCTATAGAAAGAAACAAACATTATGGTTTTGGTCATATGTTAAAAAAACCTCTTTTGAGCCAAAGAATCTTTGTCCAAAAGATAAGTTTGGTTCTCTTCTTCTTCTATAGTCTCTCTTACCACTTTACTATGCTTGATTGCTTGAAATGTCTCATCAGGAACACAACTTCACACCTTCATCGCTAGGAAAAAGATTATTTCAATGACTAATTTGCGGTTACTTACGGTGCTTGAAGCCACGGAATTAAGACAAGGCGACAAGTCTACGGTTAAGGCATGTGTGAAAACGCGATATCCTTCTTCTCCTCGAGATTTCGCTGGTTTGAACATTTTCGAGCACATTCGGCTTCTTTGGCTTGCTTCTGTAAAGAAGATCTGATGTGTTTTGTTCATACTTGACCTGATAACAATCCCGAAAACTCTCTCAATAATCGTATAACTACAAATATATCCTACACGCGAATTAGATTGTTTTGCTTTTTTTACCTTGTAAGAAGTACAAGCTATCTTACATTCGACCTCGTTGATAATTCTCAATCCTTTCATTGCTCGAGACATCCCCGTAGATTCATCTAGACAGTTTAGTTTCGTCTTGTTCCTGTGTAAGAGAGTATTATGTTAATATGATTAAATAGCTTCATTTTTGAGCGACTAAAGACGCTCTTAAGCTTTCTCATTCACCTTTTTAGAAATAGTCCGGGTTTCTCTTCATCGCTGACAAAGGAAAGAAACTCGCTCTGCAAGTAATTTGCAAAACCCGGTTCCACCGTTACAGCTGTAACTTCGGGCTGGTCGTTCCCGTTGTTCATAAGTTGAATCGAGAGACGGGTTTGAGAAGACGCCTGCATATGAAATTTACAAAGATAGATTAGTATGTGAGACCATCTACGCAGGTATGTGTCCATAAATATCAAGAAAAAAAGCTTTACATATTCGATCCGATATATGTTCTGATCATGGAGAAGTGCACGCGCGTTCTCATGGTACACTATATCAAAGAATCTCCCCGGCTTTCTATAGTTCTCGTATGCATATAGCTGCAGAAGCTTCGTGTCTGTCTCATCGGCCGCAACCACATGAAGCTGAAGCATGTGCAAGACAATTCAATGATCCGTGCAAAACGAGAGAGAGAGAGAGAGAGAGGGGGGGGAGAGAGAGAGAGAGAGAGAGAGAGAGAGAGAGAGAGAGAGAGAGAGAGAGAGAGAGAGAGAGAGAGAGAGAGAGAGAGAGAGAGAGAGAGAGAGAGAGAGAGAGAGAGAGAGAGAGAGAGAGAGAGAGAGAGAGAGAGAGAGAGAGAGAGAGAGAGAGAGAGAGAGAGAGAGAGAGAGAGAGAGAGAGAGAGAGAGAGAGAGAGAGAGAGAGAGAGAGAGAGAGAGAGAGAGAGAGAGAGAGAGAGAGAGAGAGAGAGAGAGAGAGAGAGAGAGAGAGAGAGAGAGAGAGAGAGAGAGAGAGAGAGAGAGAGAGAGAGAGAGAGAGAGAGAGAGAGAGAGAGAGAGAGAGAGAGAGAGAGAGAGAGAGAGAGAGAGAGAGAGAGAGAGAGAGAGAGAGAGAGAGAGAGAGAGAGAGAGAGAGAGAGAGAGAGAGAGAGAGAGAGAGAGAGAGAGAGAGAGAGAGAGAGAGAGAGAGAGAGAGAGAGAGAGAGAGAGAGAGAGAGAGAGAGAGAGAGAGAGAGAGAGAGAGAGAGAGAGAGAGAGAGAGAGAGAGAGAGAGAGAGAGAGAGAGAGAGAGAGAGAGGCAGAGGCAGAGTCAAGACGGTAAAAATGGGAGCTTACATGCTTTACAAACTTCTGAACTAGCTTGTCCAAAGTGAAGAGAACATAGGACTGTGCTCCGATAATAGCTCGGCATTCATCTTCAAACTTTGTATTATCGATAGAGCCGTCAAGTAAGTTATAGAGGGCATCCATGAACCTATAAATAACCATATCAGTAAAAAGTAACTATTGTTTTAAAACTACCAATATTCATTACCTAGTATAAGAATCAGTAGATGTGTTATCTGGAGTTTTCCATTTCCTCTCTGAATGTATCTTTGCTGATTGTATTCTCTCATACAGCATCTGTAAAAAAACCGGAAAAAATTAGCGGTTTTGAACTTAAGACAATTGACATTTTGAGGAGCTTGAGAAGGTTGTTTCGTAGTCTTACTTGATGAAGCCTAAAGAGAACGTAAAATGAATCATTCCCATAGAAAACTCGGGAATCATTCCGGGAGTCGATTTCTCTAACTTGCAGTGTCCCAGGCACATGCTTTGCAAGGGGCTTCACAGGCTTCAGATACCGTTGTGAAAACGTTAGACATGGTCCATCTTCACCCTCGTTGGAGTTAACCATCCCTACAGCCTCGTTTTCACTCTCAGCCACAATATCACGCTGGTCACAGTTTATAGCTCCTTTGTGCTCTTCATCGGAAGAAACTTGGCCACCAAACTTGCATCCCGAGGCAGTAACTTTAGAGTCGTTTTCATTTGGGTCTGATAACTTTTGAGCAACTTTATTCCCAACATCTTCAGGGGTGGCAATGTCCCTTGCTCCATCTTTGTGTTCTCGGTCTTTGTTACTTCCTACAATGTCTGGCAGTTTCTGCACAGGGTCAACGCCGTTTTCTCTATAAGCCTCAAAATTGTCTTGCTCAAAACTTTCGGTTGGAGAAAATTCTCCCTCTTCTCGTTCAACCTTATGCGCTCCCATTGATACATCACTATCCTTGCTACGATTCTCTACACCCTCCATTGCCATATCCTTTCGGGGTGACACCAGCTTGGATGGGTGGCTATCCTGTAAAACCACAAATAACAATTAGAGGTATATCCCTTTCTCTCACATAGAGGAATGTTTTTATCATCTCAATATGAAAAAACTGCACTCTTGAATGCGTTATTAAGGCATCTAAATGGTACTCTTTTTGACAACAAGTACCTCATCACCGTCATGCAGTTTATCTTGCTGAATGGTTTCTCGGGAACTGAGAGGGAAATCATGTGCAAAGGAGCTTCCTTGTACTGTTGGGTTTTCTTTGTTAGGTGTTATTGGAGGTATTAGATCTTTAAGGTTTAAAGAAGAAGAACCATCATTGGTGTTGTCCTTCGCCGCATCAGATGCATCATGCTGCTCTTGGTTGTCTTCAGACTTTGCGGCATCTTTTATTGTCTCATTAGTTTGAGACCTAGAAGGAATACCAAACATAGGCTCCAAAAAGGTTTCCCATAGCTTCATTACTTTATCTGACTGTTCAGTAGCACATATCTCTTCACAGTAATACTTGATTAGCTGATATAAGTCACCATGAACTTGTGTATCAGAGTAACAGAACTCCACATCTGGGCTGAAAGAGGGCTTAAATCCAACGGAAATGGCATGACTCGGGTCTTCTTCATGCTTTCTCTCACTGATATCTTTTATTTCCGCCACTAAACCTGCATGAAGGACATAACAGACAACTTACTTGGCCTTTATATCATATGTTCTCTCAAAGAATTCTTCGATGTAGCTTCAAGTGCAGCCAAACAAAATCAACAGTTTTCAACAAATCTAATTTAGGAAAACTGTAAGAAAACAAACCTTTTGTGCTCAAATTTTTAGAGTCCTGCTGCTTGAAATAGAAACTACGATGATCCAGCGACTTGTGATGATTCTTAGCATATACTTCAGCCCATACTTTCCTGAAATCAGAGCGGCATCTAGCCCATTCTTCTTGTTTCTGCTTCAAGCGTGTTAGTATCACCGGTAAGGCAATATGACAATTCTTCTTCACAAAATCCATGATATCAAGCCCATAATCCCCGTACAACCGCTCAATGCATCTTAGGTTCAGCTCTATTACATCATCACAAATACGGACATTAGCCCAAGTAACAAAGTAATAATTACCGTATAGCTCAGATAACTACTTGCCTGATAAGTGGTCTTTGATGCAAATTGGTGCCTCTATAGGGATGGTGTTATTGTTGATCTTTTCCAAAAGACTTTCCACGCGCTTAATGGCTGCATTCACAGACTCTAATACCATGTCCAACTCAAACCTGAAACCATACCAGGAAATTAATAGATCAGATAAGTTAGTTTGGGATTATACTGATCAGAAAATAAATCCACACAAATCTCAGACAACTTGCTGAAATTAGATGGGGAGACCCAACCGAATAAAAACAATCACGAACTCGCCGTTGTTATCGAAAGACTCCTAATCCATATATAGAAATAAATACAGCAACCTAATATGCTATATATGTCTTACCTATCATCCTCGCACCGAAATAAGCTTTCTTCATACTGGTTTTTGCGCATGTGTTTGAATGAGTAATCCTCACTCCCCGATGTGACAGATACCCAATGATCATTAAGTACCCGCTCACCTAGTTTGTTTCTGTAGCTTGGGTTCTGAATAGGATACTGAACAGGAAAAACCCAAACATATGATCATAGAGCACAAAATTCTGCACTAAATTGAAGCTTACTAGATAAAAAAATATTAAGGTTTAAGAGAGGCGCTCACGTCATCTGGCAGGAGACGATAACTTGGTGTACATTGTGTGCAGTCAGAAAGATCCAGTTCATTTATACCTTTGACCGTATGGTTGGTGGTTGACAGTAGATTTCTTTTACTTCTATCATTTTCTGGATATCTTTCATGAACCCCGATATTTTCATAATCTTGAATCACCCCATTGTCCACTACCTTCAAGTATCCAGGCCACTGGCCTTGATTGACAAGGGATTCTGTAAATATTAACATAGTTGGACCTTCGCACCAAATAAATATTGACTAATCCATTGAATTTAAAAGAGACAATATAAACTAATTTTCCTTTTATATCAAAATCACTGCAAAGTGGAAGGCGTAAACTGCTGAGCCAAGCGGTATAAAATAAACATGCGGGAAATATAAACAAAAAACGGTAGAGGTGATCCAAGTACTCACTTCCCAAAGAATTACCAGAAGAGCAAGCCGCAAGGTTCTCGTCCCCATTTTCTCGTTGATCAAAGTGTTCAGAATACTGATCAGGCCTGCTCCGCAGTTTTGTTCTCTGTGGCAGATAAGAGTCTTTATTAACATGTCACACAAACTCTGTACCAACGAGATTCTTAAAACATATTTTCTCCCATCCAATTTATGTAAACTGTTTCCTAATTCCTATATTTATCTTGCTCTTAATTTATCACTCAGTGCAGTTACGAAAGGATGTTAATACTTTCCATACTAAGCATGCATGGCCACAATGCACGCTTTCCACCAAAACAGTAATGATAAACATCAATAACTACCCTCAGAAAGATAAAAGAATATTTTAAGCTGAATAAGAGAAACCTTCTCAAAATGCTTTTGATGAATGGCAGGAACTGAAGAATTTTTATCACGCTGTACTCCACTCCTTCCGGAAAGAGGGTGATGACCAGAACCTGACCCTGAATTATCAGGTAAAAAATGTGCAAACTCCACAAGCAAGTCTTCATGGTCCTGGAACAACAGGGTAACCTGTAGAACATTTAATAAAAAGTAAAAAATCCCAAAAATTCTGGCTTTATCAAACAAAATGCAAGGCAGAACAACACTATGCACATTTACTGTAACTCACCTCTTGATAGACCTCGGAGATGGACTTGCCTTCGTTTCTATACATGTTCAATATGTCTAGAAATCTTTTGTATGCAGTGTCATCACCCCCAAACCGCACCTACAGGAACAAATATTCGGTAACTTTAACTGTTTAAATCATGACTAAATTGGTATATGTTTCGTAACATTAAACACAAACCTTAATCTTGTTGACAAATTCGATAGCTACCCTAAAATCCACTGGCTTCTTCTCCAGAAGGGTTATCTTGTACCCTTTGGGCAAGAAGGTATTAAAACCCAAAAGTAAGTCGTCATAGCCCTTGAACAAATCTTTTATTCTCGCTATCACACCATTAGTGTCAACCCTACAGTGAGACACCAATAAATTAGCACACTTCCTGTCTGAAAGAAGAAACACCAAAAGGAAGAGAGTAGCAGAAGAGGCGCATTACCTCTGAGCTTTAAAGTCCTTCATGACTTCAAGGAAAGTAGCATACTTCTCTTTCTTGTCTTGAAACATATCCTTCACAGCTTTGAGATAGCTCAAGGCATCACTTGTTGTTAGCCCTCCCAGATTTCCCGATCCGCCAATTGTTAAAGGCTTACCATTTCTGCATTACATAAACATAACCATTTCTGCATTACATAAACATAACTCAAATCAATCCTCCCTAAATTGCAGTTACTTGTCTTAAATCCTATAAGATAACTAACACAAAGCTAAATTTTAGACCATAAAGAGAGCATTAAAATGCATATCTACACAAAAACAAGAAATAAGGATTATCTATCAAGCCTAAATATTCGATAACACGATTTCAACTTCAACAACAACAACAACATGTATATCCACACAAAAACACAAGCAATAACTATTCACTATCAAGCCTGAAAAATTCGATAACATAGCAGCACAAATCAAAACATTCAAGAAATGGGATTTTGTCACAGAAAGCTTACGTTTCTCCACGAGAAGAAACTGTATGTCCTCTTCGTATCTGAGCTTCAACGTAAACATCTTCTCTTACCCTCTTCATCTTCTTTCGAATTTTCTCTCCAAAAACAAATTAAATCAATTACACGAATAAACACACAGATTCGCGATTTCACTGTCCTGTAACGCAAATTCAAAAAAAATTAAAATAAACAGTAAAAAATCAGATCTAGCGAAGAAACTCGAAAACAACAATCGAAAACAAAGAGAGAAAAGCTACAAAAAAAATAAAAAAAAAATAAAGTTAATAATAAGATGCGATTTTTTTTATTTGAAATTCAAAAAACCTTAATAGAGCGTAGATCGCATTCTTCAACGGAGAAAACGAAGGGAATCGTCAGTTTCTCATTAGAGAAGAAGATTAAACATCCGTAGAAGAGTGGATCGGCGACGGAATCCGTCGTGAGTTCGCCGGAGAAAAATCGATAACGAATCTTCCACACACCAAAAGTCGCGAAAACGATGAAGATTGCTTCGTGATTGGATCTCTCTATATATCTCAAATCTCAGATAACACAGAGGCTAAAAAGCTCGAGCAAACAGAGAAGAAGGGAAGAGAAGAGAAGAGGAAGGCCTTTGTGTTGTGTGTGCGGAGATAATAATCAAAGTGTGTTTATATATGGCCAGTGTATGTAATGTAATGTAAGTACTCTCATATGCGTTTTAAAGTGTAACCTTCCTTGTGAGAGAGATGGTTTCAAAATGGTAGTATTTGTCTTTTAAGTACTTTAAATATTATCCAGTGGTGTTTGTTTTTCTAAAATTAAAGATCATGAAGTTTTTACTCCAATAGTTTTTTTATTTTTTTAATTATAAAATAAAAAATATTTCATTTCATTTACTATTAATTATTACTTAAATAGTTATATATAATATGGAAATTTTATTAATTTAATTAATAATTGTATAGTTTATTATGTTGACTGTATTTTCTAGTTTAAGCCATGTTATAATTGAGATTTATTTTTTTTCTTTATCTAAATAACTAGTGGTTAATGAGAAATTGTCAAAGATAAAGGATAATTTTGTAAATATTATCTCCAGAAATAGAAAAAAAAATTGAGATTCTCCAAATATAGAGTTATTCAAAGTTTTAAGATTCCTTATAATTTATTTCAATATTTTTGAATGTTTTCTTGACTTTTTAATTAGTTTTAGAACTATGATTTAAGGAAATATAATAAGTTTTTGGTTTTAGTGTGGAAAATTAAAAATAAACTGAATTATTTTTTATTTTTTATTTTAATGGTTTGTGGTGCTCACTAATCATTTGTAAATCATTTATATCATTTTGAATCATCAAATCCAATATCATGATTTTTCATTAAAAAAATAATACCACTTGATAGACATTAGAGGTAGACCAAATGTTCACCCATCTTTTCTTTCTACATGTGTTAAAAAGTTATATAGGATAATTCTTGTTACATTTTGTGAATAAAATCTTCTATCATAGTCTAGTAAGTTTCGGTAAACTTATATCACTTATATCACATATATGATATATGCAACGTTAGAACTCGATAGGCGCTATGCGTATACCGAAAAAATCGGAAATTAATTGGGGAGTAATTTTTGGATAAATTTATATTTTCATATATTTTTTATTTTATATTGATTTTTATTATCATTTATATTGTTATTAACCTCTAAAACTAATAATTTATCAAAAAAAATTATAAAATATAAATGTAAGTAATCAAATTAGTCATAAAATAGTCAAAAATTAATTAGATTATGCAAAATTTTATATAATTAGACGCCGTTATTCAGGTCATCAAATTTACGCGGCCAAAAACATAATCGACGACGGACAACAACTGAGTAGCGGAAACGCGGGGAGTGATCGGTTAGGCGGACGAGTTTTAGAACAGAGGATATATGCAATAGTTCGATATACAATATAATGTTTTTAAATTAATACTCATTCGTTAAAAACTGTCTAAATAATAAACTTTTCCGTCCCCAAATTTCAGTTTTATTGTAATTTCAACTTATAGAGGTTTCAATCTATTACTTGATTATAATACATCATTTCTCAATGTTATAATTTATTTCGTATATAAATAAGTAAAATTTGAACATGTATAACAAAGGGCGTTTTGTCTAGTGGTATGATTCTCGCTTAGGGTGCGAGAGGTCCCGAGTTCAATTCTCGGAACGCCCCGTTTTTTTATATTTTTTTGTAATAAATTCATAATGGGTTTAGTATATTGATGAACTTTCGCAAATGCTCTTTTGTAGTTGTGTAGACATTTGACAAACACAAATAAGGATACACTATTTGACTATTGTATGAAATACTATATAGGAAGAATTACAAAACTACACCTTTTAATTGCATTTCACAAACCTATACCTTTTAATTTTTTTTTCACAAAACTACACCTAAACACTTAAAATTCAATCCAAATTATGTCTACCCAAACAACCCTATCCACTTAATCACTATACCCTAAACACTAATTAGCAAACCCAAATAAAAAAATTTAATTTTGGTGAAGTTTCAAAGAGTAAATCAAACTTTTAAAATTTTGTAAAGGTGTAATTATGAGAAAAGTTTAAATTAAGTAGAGTTTATAAAGAAATGGATGAAAGAGAATAGTTCTGTGAATTACTCTACTATATATGAATAAATGTTTTTTCTTTGTTGACACAACATCATCTATGACATTTTCAAATTTTGAACAATTGTTTAGTTCTATAGATTTGTCTTATTGTCGCAACGTTTTATAAACATAAAAAATCTAATTTTAACATTTTAAAAAAATTATTATTGGGTTCGCTATATACTGTTTAAAATATATTATTGAAGGTGTAAGATTTATTTGATGATTTTGGATTAAATTTGAAAGTTTTAAGTTAATTTTAAGTTTATATATTTTTGTCCAAAAAAACTTTTTTATGTATTTAAGAAATAAAAGTTACAATGTTATTTTTGCCCAAAACATTTTTTATTTTTGGGAATTGTCCTATCAATAACTACAAAGTACATAATTTAATGGTTAAAATTAATTATTGATAGTTCTCGTTCGTTAAACACCAATTACAAAACAAATGGATCCTAAATTAAACATTTTTAATAACTTTATTTGAATTCACAAGCACAAAGTCAACGAATTCCAAGAGATATAGATTACACCATATTCCAAGTAATAACACATTATTGTTAAATAATGGATAATCATCCATCATAAAAGCCCAAGCCCATCATCGGTTTAACCGACGTTGAACCGACCTTATATTAGTATAAATAGACTTGATGTTGTTTGTTAATTATTGAATCAACAGATACGAACAAAAACGTTAACAATAAAAACAACTCATTTCTTCTCTCAAATATATTATAGAATAATAATAGTTTTATACCACGTTATCAGCAGGAAGCTCTACCCGTTCATCTGGTTATACTTCGAAGGTATAGTAAAAGAAAATGTCTAAGCTTGAGATCATAGATGGGGATATCTGTTTGGCAGATAGTGCGACAACGCATACAATCCTCAAAGATAGAAAGTATTTTTCCGATCTCAAGTTAACAGGTTCCGCCGGAAGCGTGAGTACTATATCGGGAAATGCAAAGATAATTATAGGCTCTGGAAGAGCTAGTTTTTCAATGCCAAAGGGAACAATATTTGAGCTAAGTAATGTGTTATATTCCCCTAAATCTAAAAGAAACTTGTTAAGTTTCAGAGATATCCGAGAGAGCGGATATCATGTAAAAACAGTGAGTAAAAATGACACTGAATATCTTTGCATTACATCAGAGGATAAATATATATTGGAAGAGTTACCAATGTTATCCTCAGGTTTATATGCCACAACAATAAACAGAATTGAAACATATGTCATAGTAAACCCGAAGTTTACTAGTACATTTAAAGTGTGGCATGAAAGACTCGGTCATCATGGTTCAGTGATGATGCGGAAAATTGTAGAAAACTCTAGTGGCCATCCATTGAAAAACCAGAAGATTTTTCAATCGAATGAGTTTTCATGTACTGCGTGTTCTCAAGGAAAATTGATAACTCGGCCATCAGTAACAAAAGTTGGGAATGAATCACCTGATTTTTTGGAAAGAATACATGGTGATATATGTGGACCTATACATCCACCGTGCGGGCCGTTTCAATATTTCATGGTATTAATTGACGCATCCAGTAGATGGTCACATGTGTGTCTATTGACAACAAGAAATACGGCTTTCGCAAAGTTTATTGCCCAAATAATAAAGTTAAGGGCTCAATTCCCAGATTATGCCATAAAGAAAGTAAGGCTAGATAATGCCGGTGAATTTACTTCACAAGTATTTAATGAGTATTGTATGTCATTGGGGATCGATGTTGAGCATCCAGTTCCCCATGTTCATACACAAAATGGCATGGTCGAGTCTTTAATAAAACGGTTGCAACCGATTGCAAGACCGTTAATATTGAGAACACAACTCCCAATCTCAGTTTGGGGACATGCTATCTTGCATGCAGCGACGACTGGTACAAATACGACCAAGTGCCTATCATGTGTTTTCCCCGTTGGAATTAACATCTGGCCAGAAGCCGAATATTTCCCATCTCCGTGTATTCGGATGTGCGGTGTATGTACCCATAGCCCCACCGCAAAGAACAAAGATGGGACCACAAAGAAGATTGGGCATATATGTGGGATATACATCACCAAGTATAATTCGGTATTTGGAACCGAAAACTGGTGATATGTTTACGGCACGGTTTGCCGATTGCCATTTTAATGAGGATGAATTTCCAGCTTTAGGGGGAGGAATTCGAGAAAATTCCGAAAGATGTTACATGGTATACATCTACATTATTACATTTGGATCCCCCTACTAAACAACGTGAACTTGAAGTTCAAAGAATAGTTCATCTACAAAATATGGCAAATCAAATTCCAGATGCGTTTACAGATACGCGGAAAGTAACAAAATCATATATACCCGCAGCAAATGTCCCATCAAGAATCGATATTCCTAAAGAGAATAATGATGGGGGTAAAATAAATGAACCTAAGGTTCAATTGAAAAGGGGGAGACCTATTGGATCTAAGGATAAAAATCCTCGAAAGAAAAAGAAAGAGGTAGAAATAAATGAAAAGGTTCTAGAAGAACCAAACATCGAAAAATGTCCCGAAGACACATATGAAAATGTTCCGGAACAACAAGAAAATGAGGAATGTCCTGAAGACGAATGTAACACAGGAAATTATGAGATTTCTATTAATTATGCCCATAATGGAAAAATGTGGCTTAGAAATGAAATTGATGATGATGATGTGATATTCTCATTTTCTGTGTCTAAAGAAATAGATGATGAAAATGATGACTTAGATCCAAAGTCTGTATTTGAATGTCAGAAAAGACATGATTGGGAAAAATGGCAAATTGCCATGAAAACAGAGTTGATATCTCTCAATAAAAGAGATGTTTTCGGACCCATTGTCATTACACCCGAAGATGTAGTTCCAGTTGGATGTAAATGGGTCTTTGTGCGAAAAAGAAATGAGAAAAATGAAATAACGAGATATAAAGCTCGTCTTGTCGCACAAGGTTTTTCTCAAAGACCGGGAATTGATTATGAAGAAACTTATTCCCCGGTTATGGATGCAATCACATTCAGGTACTTAATGAGCCTAACGGCATCCAAGAATTTAGAGATGTACCTTATGGATGTTGTGATTGCATATCTATATGGATCACTCGGAAAATAATATATATATGAAAATCCCGAAGGATTAAAGATCCTCGAAGGATCAAAGATGAATGATATATCAAGTGAATTATGTTCGGTCAAATTACAAAGATCACTTTACGGATTAAAACAATCCGGACGCATGTGGTATAATCGCTTAAGCGATTTTCTGTTAAACAAGGGCTATGTAAATAATGAAATATGTCCTTGCGTCTTTATTAAGAAATCCCGGAATGGATTTGTGATCATTGTCTGTTTATGTTGATGACCCGAACATGATTGGTACTCGAAACGATATTGATGATGCACGAACTCATATGAAAGAAGAGTTTGAAATGAAAGATCTCGGACAAACAAAGTTTTGTCTTGGGCTCCGGATAGAGCATCTCCGAGATGGAATATTTGTGCATCAATCAAATTATACTCAAAGAGTTTTAAATCGATTTAACATGGATAAAGCAACTCCTTTGAGTACTCCAATGGAAAACAGGTCACTTGATATTGATAAAGATCCATTTCGACCTTGTGAAGATATCGAGGAAGTGTTAGGTCCTGAAGTACCTTATATGAGCGCTATAGGCGCATTAATGTATCTTGCGAATTGTACAAGACCAGATATAGCATTTGCTACTAATCTGCTTGCAAGATACAACTCATCTCCTACTCGCAGACATTGGAACGGAATAAAACATATATTCCGTTACCTCCAAGGTACAATTGATTTGGGACTATATTATCCTAGAAACTCTGGTTTTTGTTTAGTTGGTTTCGCAGATGCCGGATATTTATCAGATCCGCATAAAGCTCGATCGCAAACTGGATATGTTTTCACAATGGGTGGAACTGCGATTTCATGGCGTTCTCAAAAACAGACGTTAGTTGCTACTTCGTCAAATTATGCAGAGATAATCGCGCTTCATGAAGCTTGCAGAGAATGTGTATGGCTACGAGCCATGTCTAAACATATACAAGAAGCAAGCGGATTAATCGTTGACAAAGAGCCAACACTACTTTTTGAAGACAACGCTGCATGTGTTGCTCAAATCAAGGAATGATATATCAAAAGCGACAGAACTAAACATATTCCGCCAAGGTTCATATCTTATACTCAAGAACTTGAAAAGAACCAAGAAGTCAACATTCGATATGTTCGTTCAAGCGAAAACGCAGCAGACGTGTTTACAAAGGCGCTTCCTACTACGACGTTTAGAAAGCATATTCACAAGCATCGGAATGCGTCATTTACGAGATCTTTAAAGAGAAGAATACGATTGTCGCGTTTAGGGGGAGTTTACGTTATCGTACTCTTTTTCCTTTATTACGGTTTTTATCCCTATCGGGTTTTTCCGTGATAAAGGTTTTAACGAAGCGATACATAATCTCTTGGTGATGGATAATTAAGGGGGAGTGTTAAATAATGGATAATCATCCATCATAAAAGCCCAAGCCCATCATCGGTTTAACCGACGTTGAACCGACCTTATATTAGTATAAATAGACTTGATGTTGTTTGTTAATTATTGAATCAACAGATACGAACAAAAACGTTAACAATAAAAACAACTCATTTCTTCTCTCAAATATATTATAGAATAATAATAGTTTTATACCAATTATTTCATTTTCTTTTTCGTATGATAAATCTTACTTATTTAGGAGTTGATTGGTTCTCCCGCAATCACCCGTAAACGCAGCTTTTGCGGGTGATTGCGATTTATCGCGTTTGCAAAAATCACTCAAATCGCTTTATAAAGTTTTACATCGTTTTGCACCACTTGAAATCGCCATATTTCAAAAGCTCCTTCCCGCTAGCGTTTGCGGTTGCGGGCGGTTGCGATTGGTATAAATAATTTTTTTTCGATAATATTAAAAAAACATTTAGAAAAAGGATTATTTTATCAATATAATAATACTAAAAATGTATCTACACATAAAAAAAAGTTTTGAATAATTATTTAGGTTTTTTCTTTAGTTTTCATTGTTATTATGTTTAATTTATTATAATATATCATAATATATTACCTTTTATATATTTTCGAAAAAATATATTCTATATCATAGTTGTGACGATATATAATATAGTTTTGATGTTTGTAATTTTCAAATAATTTTGATAATTTTTAACAACTACTGCAAGCGTTTGTCAATCAGTCAAAAATATCCCGCAAACGCAAAATCTTTTAACCGCTATACCAGTCGTACAAATCGCCTAATACCATAATTAACCGCCTTCGCCAGCTTCAGCAATCTTCCTCAACCGCAACAGCAACCGCTACGTTTAAACCAGTCGAGCCCTTATTAGTTTTAATTTTAATATGATTTATTCTACATTTTATATGATTAGGGCCGACCATGGGCTAAAGTTCATAAATCAAGGGTTTTAGGCGCAAATTTTTATATATAGAGCATCAAAAAATTTTGATTCCCCACAATATCAGTATTTTTGCTTTAGATAACATCTTTTTACGGCCTTTTACGGGTCGACATGTATATGATAAATCAATGTCCATAACTTTCATATTCTGATTTAAAATTTAAATGAGTCTTGGTTCATTGTGTTTTAGTGATGTCTCAAACCAAAGAGGACATATAATTTTGCCTCGTGTCATATCCTTTTGATCTCGTTCGATACTCACATCAATTTATTTTATTTTTGGTTCATGTGTATTTTACGTTTAAAGAAGAGGAATTCACAAATCTACACCCTTTCAACCCCTTATTCGCAAAACTACTCATAATTTAATATTTTCACATATTTACATCATTTCAAAATTTTAAAAGCTTGATTTAATCTTTAAAAAATTACCAAAATTAAATTTTTTTCATTTGGGTTCGCTAATTAGTGTTTATGGTATAGTATTAAGGGGTAAGATTGTTTGGGTAGAGTTTATTTGAATTTAATTTTGAGTGTTTAGGTGTAGTTTTGTGAAATATTTTGGAAATGGTGTAGTTTTATGAAATGTAATTCAAATGGTGTAGTTTTGTGATTCTCCCTTTAAAGAATTCACAAAACTATATTATTTTAATTTTTTTTCATAAAACTAAATATAATTTAATATTTTTATATATTTCCATTTTTTTAAATTATAAATTTACCTTTTAAAAAATTACCAAAGTTAATTTTTTTTCATTTGGATTTTTTAATTAATGTTTATGATATAGTATTAAAAACGTACAATTACGTGGATAAAATGTATTTAAATTTAATTTTGAATATTTAATTATAATTTTGAAAATTGGCTGAAATGATGTCATAGACTGTAAAACTCAATTTATAAAAAATTATCCCTTTTCACTTCATAAAAAATAATAAAAAAATTAATTAACAATTTTCACTTGTCATAAAATAAACTTTCATAAAACACCATTTCCACACACAGATAGAAATAGAGAGACGGCGCGTGATGAGAGAAACCAAAGCAAATACCAAAACCACCGTCTAAAACTCATCCACCGCCTCCTTCCTTACTCCTCCGCCTTCTCCACCACCGTCTCCGCCGCAATCGATTCTAAAACATCCGGCGAGATGCCGTTTAACGGAGATCTCGATCGCCAGATCGAGCATCTAATGGAGTGTAAGCCTTTAGCCGAATCAGACGTGAAGATCCTATGCGATCAAGCCAAAGCGATCCTCGTGGAGGAATGGAACGTGCATCCCGTGAAGTGCCCCGTCACGGTGTGCGGCGATATACATGGACAGTTCTATGACCTAATAGAGCTTTTTCGAATCGGTGGTAACGCGCCTGATACTAATTATCTCTTCATGGGTGATTATGTTGGTATGTCTCTTTTTTCAGATTCCTTCTTCTTCCTTTTGGCCTTTCTAGGGATTGTAGAAGAAGACTTGTATTTGATTTGATGATATTCTTTGTTTTAGATCTGTGATTATTTTTTTTTAATTGTTTCATTGATTTGGGTTTTGATTTGATTAAATTTGAATCATGTGTTGTGATTAGTGTGATTAGGCTTTATACATGATGATGTTGATATTCAGAACAAGATTTTGTATTGAATCTGGAGGTGATAGTGAATGTATTTTTGGTGATTAGGCTTTAAAACATAGTGATGTTCATGTTTTAGAAGTTAGGACAAGAAAATATCTGTTTGTGTTAGAGTTTGGAGCTTATAGTGAATGTCTTTTTGGGGATTAGGCTTTAAAACATAGTGATGTTCATGTTTTAGAAGTTAGAACAAGATGATATCTATTTGTGTTAGGGTTTGGAGCTTATAGTGAATGCCTTTTTTTTGGTTTATCATAGTCGCAGACTCGCGGTTAGATCTGTGTGTTTTGATGTTGATACAACGATGACCCATCGAATGTTTTTTAATTGTTTGATTGATTTGTTTAATTTTAGTTCATGTATTGATTAGTTTTTCTTTATATTAAGCTTTGAACATGATGATGTTCATATGCAGAACAAGATAGTATATGTTTGTATTAGAGTTTGTAGCTGGTAGTGAATGTATATTTGGTTATATCTGTGCAGATTGTGCCTACTATTAGTGATTAGGCTTTGAACATAATGATGTTCATATTTCAAACAAGATGATGTCTTTTTGTATTTCAGTTTTGAGCTGATAGTGAATGTCTTTATGATTTATCGTCTTCGCGGTTATATCTGTGCAGATTGTAGCTACTAGAGTTTGGACATAATGATATTCATATTGATAACAAGATGTTATATGTTTGTGTTAGAGTTTGGATCTGAAAGTGATTGTCTTTTTGGTTTAGCGTCTTCACGGTTTTATCTGTGCAGATTGTAGCTACTAATAATTAGTTTGAACATAATGATGTTCATATGTAGAACAAAATGATATATGTTTCTATTAGAATTTGGATGTGAAAGTGATTGTCTTTTTGGTTTATTGTTGTCGCGGTTATATCTGAGCAGATTGTGGCTACTAATGATTACAGTTTTAACATAATGATGCTCATATTGATAACAAGATGATATATGTTTGTATGTCAATTATGAGCAGAAAGTTAATGTTTTTATCATTTATTGTTATCGCGGTTATATCTGTGCATATTTTGGCTACTACGTATTGATTAGAGTTTAAACATTACAATGTTCATATTTAGATCAAGATAATATATGCTTGTATTAGAGTTTGGAGCTGATAATGAAATGTTTTATATGGTTGTATCTGTACAGATCGTGGCTATTATTCAGTAGAAACAGTCTCTCTCTTGGTGGCACTAAAGGTGCGTTACAGGGACAGGCTCACGATCCTACGAGGGAATCACGAGAGTCGTCAGATTACACAAGTGTAAGATTCTATTTTTGAAAGGGAACTTTTATTTTTACTTCCTTGTGACTCGTGCTAACATACCTTGTTTTTTTTTTCCGGCATCTGTTTGTATCCCTTATGGTTTTATGTGTATGTTCAGCTATGGTTTTTATGATGAATGCTTGAGGAAATACGGAAACGCAAACGTGTGGAAGCATTTCACCGACCTTTTCGATTATCTGCCTCTTACAGCACTCATAGAGAGTCAGGTTCAAGCTATTCTTCAACCATATATTTTTCATTTTCCGCACATGTCTTCATTAAACTCTAAATCCATTACAGGTTTTCTGTTTACATGGAGGGCTTTCACCTTCTCTAGATACCCTTGACAATATCCGAAGCTTAGACAGGATACAAGAGGTATTGCTTATGGATGTCTATATCTTTTTGCTATAACTAAATGTCTCATCTTTCTTCCTTAAGAGACATATTCTCTCGTGGCTTTAAACTCTTCGGTAGCTCCGAGTTATTAATATCAGTATTAGACTTCTTTAAGAGGAAGATTTGTTTTTGTTTTCAGTGGATATGATCTTGGATTGTAGGTTCCACACGAGGGACCAATGTGCGATTTACTCTGGTCTGATCCAGACGATAGATGTGGATGGGGAATATCTCCCCGTGGTGCTGGTTACACATTCGGACAAGACATTGCAACTCAGTTTAATCATAACAACGGACTGAGTCTGATATCTAGAGCTCATCAACTTGTAATGGAAGGCTATAACTGGTGTCAGGTATGCATATATATATATATAAGTTCATAATCATATGTTGACATGTTATCAAAATGCTGAATCTCTTTGGTGTGTTGACAGGAGAAGAACGTGGTGACGGTGTTTAGTGCACCGAACTACTGTTATAGATGCGGGAACATGGCAGCGATACTTGAGATTGGTGAGAAAATGGAACAGAACTTTCTTCAGTTCGATCCAGCGCCTAGACAAGTCGAACCAGAAACTACTCGCAAAACACCTGATTATTTCTTGTGAGTTTCTTATTTCTTCTTCCTCTTTAAGTTCCAAAAGTTTGTTTGTTGTTGATGTATCTTTTGTAGATGTGTCTCTCTCTCTCTTTTTTATTTCATTTTGTCTTGTGTTATTTAAATAGGAATTTGATAACCAAAAGACTAAACAAAACATCTATTGTAGAGTGTTGTCTTTTGATTTTTTTTTAGCAAAATTTTAATAATTATCTGTTTGTTTCTCAATTATGAAATTGAGTAATTACCACTGTCTAGTCTTACTCACTGATATTACTATTTACTTAGTGACATAGATTTTTACTGTGTCTTTGTAAGAATCTGAAGTTGATACTCTAAAGACAAATGTGTTTTGCAAGAATCTGAAATTGTTTACACTTGTGATATTTTCTCAAACTCAAAACATTAGATATTAACATAAAATTTCAATAGAGAATGAAAAAGCTACAAACTTTTACCAACAATCATTACCATTTTATGTCCCTAATTAATCACATCATTAATCTCTTAAAACAGTTAACATCTTCCCTGTAATCTGATGCTTCATACTCAAAAGCCCTTTAGAACATAGTAATCTCCGACCAATCATTGGTGAATGATGTTTGGTGTGTAGTGTTAGACATAAGCAACGAGAGAAACTCCGAATCCAATAAACCATCATCATCATCATTACCACCAAAACCTTGTTGTTGATCATACGTAAACATCATCGAATCCATTGTTGCCGTCGTAGGGAGACTGTACTCATCGGGAAACCCTAACGCGACTAGATCCAGCTCAGACGCACCGCCGACGTCCTTGGCAACACTTGTAATAGCAACATTAGATCTCAAATTGGAAACACTTTCTTGGTGGGCACGGAACATGTAACCTAACTCATCGAAAGCGCCACCAAACAACCCTAATTGAGTACTACCACAAGCCGAGATAGTGGCCTTATCCGAAACCCTAACACGATCTTGTGTCTCCTCGGGCTTAATCCCAATAACTTGCGAATCAAGATCTTGAAAAGTAGGTTTCTTCTCGGACACAATCTCTGTCTTCTTGTCTTTGACACCAACCAACTGAGAGCTTACTTGAGATAAATGATTCTTTATTTCATCAACAGACAAACTCTCGTATCCGTTTGTAAAATCTTTGAGATCGCAACCGTTTTTAATTCTCTGAGAATCGCTTTGATTGTTGAATTTGGATACGATGTGTTGAAGGGCTTGTGGGTTTTCGGGCCAAACATGAATATCATCGTTGTTGTTGTTGTTGTCGGGACCGTAACATATGAATCCAACAGAGTTTCCACATAGAACAGAGAGTTCCGTTGCCTTCTTCTTGAAACCTGGAAAGATTTTCTTGAAAAAGATCTTCTTTTGCTTCAATTCAACGTCGTATTCGACTTTGGGTTTTCTGATTCGTGGAGCCATTAGAGAGATTAGTGCAAGAAACAAGAAAAGACAAAGTAGAGAGAAGTTTCGTAAAGAGAACGCAAGCAATGTAGTGATGAGAAAAAAAGGAAATAATAAACGATGATGGAATGTTATATAGAGACAACATTCAGATGCGATAAAGATATGTTGTGAATGAATTACGCGTTTAGGGGTTTTCTAATTTTCCCGCTAAAAAACCTTCTTAGGTTTTTCCTTTTTTATTATTATTTTTTTTTGTCGATTTTGTTTTCATTTTTTTTAGTTTGTAACTTAGTTATCTACTTGTGTTTTCATTCTCAATGTTACAAAAATACCATCATACAAATTTAGTCCAAAATACCACAAAAGTTAAATTAGCCTCAATATCTTCAAAATTAAACCTCTAACTTTTAAACCTAATTATTTACACTAAATAATGGGGAAAAAATTATAAGTGTCGGACTAATTTTTTGTATTTTTAAGAAATTGACAAAAGTTCGTCTTTTCAAACGCTATACTTTAAGAAACTACACCTAAAATATATATTATTTTTTTAAAAAATTACACTTTTTTCTAGGACCTATGAGGTTATTAGACCACGATCGTAAAATCTCTGACACGGTTTCCTAGGCGTTTTTATGTATTATTCTGTTAAAACAAAAAAATTAAAAACGCATCAATCATGGAACGCCACGTGTTCGTCGGCCATATGAACAATGCAAGAAACGATTCCAAATTAAAAAACAAAAAATAAAATTTCTTAAAAATTTGGTGGGATCCAAACCTTAAGAACCCCGCTAAATCCCCCGATATTAATGCTCTTATTAGTCTTCTTGACTAATTCAAAATTACAAAAACGCTCTTGCTTTTATACAATTGAATCTCTCTACTTGTGATGGCATCCTAAGATTGAGAAAAACAAGATTTTTGTTTGTACAAAAAGCAAGTGCAAGTCTAATTTTGTAATTTTATTTATTGACCATGGGATATTATTTAGTTTTGACTTTTGATGTAAGAACAAGAACCTAAATTTTCTACATTTCCACTACAAAAAGCTGCATAATCCTCCCAAAACACTTTTAACAAAAGTTACAACTAAAAGTGACTTCATTAAAGACATAAAAAAAAGCTTCATTGCTATACACACACCAACTTCATTGATGATGATGATGATGACCTGCCCTCTGCATTCCCAATTTCGTCGGCATCGGTTTTGGGATGCATCTTCTTCACATTCACTGTAAGTTTGTTCTTTGGTGAAAGTTTCTTCACTTCCTCAGGTGTGTAGATGAATATCTTTCTCACCATTCCACAGAACTCACTGCATCATCATCAACAAAACATAATATTCCAAAATCAGAGTTTTGTCATTGAAACGAAAAAAAATCGAGTTTTAGGACATGCAAAAAGGCACTCTTACTTCCATGGATCATCACCAACCATCATCATGTCATCTTCATCGTCGGTGTAAACAACTTTCCATTTTTCGGCAGATTCTGAGAGTTCGCATTGGATATCGAACATCTCTTCAAGCTTCTTGAAAAGGTCTTTATAACACTCACACCTTGTCAAATCAACAGCCCTGCCTACTACACTGCCTTGCATATGCACCTTAAATCAAATTGCAAAACACATAGTCACGGTCAAGTTTCTGTTTGTTTAAGATCAACATTTTGAAGTTTTGACCACAAAACAAAGATTTCGATAGAGCGAATGAAATATAGGAGGCTAATAATCACACCTTTGTGCAGCTACGTATCTGTCTACTTTGCGATTCTTGAGGAGACCTAAGAGAAGATTTCTCATGATCGCCGCTCCCTGAAGGAATATAAGATTGGTTGACATTTAACGGCTCGGATTGCTGGCTAGAATCAAACTCATTAGGTTGATCTATGGAGACAGCACCAGAAACAGAGGCGGCAGAGAAACACTCGTCCACATTAACATTTTCAACTAGCTCAAACCCGAATAGCCTGCAAACGTTTCCATTAGTTTGCGTCTTCTTTTCAGTGACTCCGTTGTTAAACACCAAAGCAAAAGATTCAGCTGCACTGTTGTCTGCATGGCTATTAGGCCAAAATGCTGACCCAATGGATGCTCCTCCAAATGATTTGTTCCCGCCATTACCAAAAGCACCAGACTTGGCAGGAGGTGAGAATAATGGTACCGAGGAAAAAGTGATTGGTAAGGATTTCCACACACTATCTGCAGAAACTGAAGAGAACATCTATGAAAAGAGCTGGAACTGCCACAAGGACAAACAGTTCAAAAGAACATAACATACCAGGAGTAGATGGACCAGAGGTTGGTGAAGGCAAACCAGGAGGTCTCGGCCGTTTGTTCCTTTGTGGAGGAGGATGTGAAGAAGGAGCATTATTTGCAACTAGTGGCTCGAGTTCCCATGGTGAAACTCTTTCAGGACGAAATACAGATGAGGGCTCTTCCCATTGAACCTGAAGCCATTTTCATTCGGTTAAGATGCAACGCTATTTTCATTCGGTTAAAAGAAGTACAAATCAACAATTTGATCCACTGCATAGTATATAACAGTAAAATATATAACCTTGAGCGATCTCCATTCAGAATCGTGCCAGACCAAAGACTTATTTTCCTGAACACCTACTATTGTGCCACTGAACCTACATTGTTAAAACACACAACAACAAAAACTGAAAGTTATATTGCAATCAGCTTTATGAGTAAGAAGAAAACAAGATAGTTATATGCGATACCGTTTCTCAGGAGCTTCTTCACCCTCAAATTTCATCTTGAAACGCATGCCTACAGACAGCTTCTGGTTCTTAGCTTCGAGATACTTATTGACGCTCACTATAAACTCTGACCTACTTGTCCTGGTAACACAAGACATGTCAGCCTAGATTTGCAGGCAAATGAATATCATCAGGCATATGCAAGAAATAGTAACTGAAAGGTATAATAAGAGTATAAGACATATCGGGACCAGCTAGATACGTATGACAAAGCAGAAGTATTAAGTTTTCGAAACTAAACTGACAATCCAATGTGGTATTTGATGTCTTTAAAGTGTTGTCAATATTTTGTTTGGAGACGATGACTCAATTAAACTAGAGTAAGAAAAGCAAGACCTTGGCTTGTAGAAGACAGAAAAGATGGTTCCTGTTGTAATGGCATGTGCGGCAGTCGCAAGAACCCCAATATGCATGCTATGACTTGAAATGACAGAGGACGGGATATTGGTCTGTTGTCTCATATGTCGTCTAACACCAACTCGGAGCTCTTCATTCTCACCCCTGAGAGAGACAAGGGTGTGTCACATGATCAGACGTTTAAGGACAAAGATAATGAAATCTTGAAATGGCGAAGAACTTGCCTTAGGAATATGAAAGCATCACCAGTCGTTAGTTTCTTCGAGCTAACAAAAACACTCCACCCAGTTGTTAGCAAATGGCGCCTTGGTTGGCCTGTAGTTTATGAGTTCATGATATTAAATAGCCGTAAAACAACAATATTTATGCATAAATTTCTGTAAATCTCCAACTAGGAGTATCCTGAAGGTAAAGAATCAGAAAATTCAAAGACAAAATCAAATAAGCAAGTATGTAAACCTCGGAAAATGTGCCTAAAATGCCATTCATTTTTGTTCAGATCAGTAGCAACTAGTTCTTGCCATGGTGGTTGTTGAGACAAATCCTAGTGAATAGAAAACAAAGTAATTAGAAAAACAAAAAGAAAGCGGTTGGAGCGGTTAAAAATCAAACAAGGAACACTGAAAATAACTCTGACCAAGGGTGGAAGACAATCATCTGCGTGTCTCCGTAGGACAGAGAATCCACCATGTGTGCTTGTGTCTGAAGCAGTTAGTGTCTTGCAAAATGAATGTACTGTGCACTTGTCAGGTTCGTCGACAGGTGCATCCGGGCTGATAGGTTCACTTTGCTGATGACCAAACACAAGAGTTCCATCAAAAATCAAGAACAGTAAAACCAAAATTTGTTTTGCTTATAATAAACTTACATCCATTTCCGGCAACAAGGTTATTTGTGCATAGACTTCATCAGTCTCTGGCTCTGCCTAAGCTTACAAAGCGAGGCCGCACAACAAAGCTTGGAATTATTACATTTCATGAAGAAGAAAAAATACGGAAAATTGTATCATATATATCGTAGATTCAGCCTACCCTGCGCTGGATATTAATCACTTTACAGAGAATCTTAGACGGGAGATTGAAAGAAGGAATCTGCTGCTCTGAACCTTGATGCATTGATGCCTCGAGCTACATAGGCAAGTAATACATCACAATGTGTAAGAGTTTTGTAGACAATTAAGATAACATACATACCTGCTCCATGTGACCTTCAGGGAAATAATAAACTCTTTCTCCTTCAAGAGGTAAAGTAACAAGCGGTCCGGCACAAGCATGCCATAGCTCTCTATACAAAGCATCACTTAAAAACCCTACAAACCAAATGAAATGACACGAACGCAAAGAACGGTTATTATAGCACACGACATTGTGTATCCGAGAAACAAAGCAAGTGATAAAAACTATAATTATTTGACAAACCTCCAGATTTTTCAGAGGAATGATTGTTAGCTGCCATTTGAGAATCCATTTAATTTCGATAAAACTAACCTGAGAACAAAAAAGGGAAGAAGAAGAAGAAGAAAGAAGAGAGAACTATAAGATTCACATTGTCTTTTCACCAAGAGAAATGAAGAAGGACATATCCTTATCTAACTTAAACAAACACACAAAACATCATGAGATGTCATTATGTAGCAACATTTTAGACACTATCTTAAATTTACTGACAATAACTATGGGGCCATTTATGCAACTGATTTTGGATATACATTACACAAACAAGACTCAGATTCTCAACACTTTAATTACCCAATTTGAAAGACAAGTCCACAATAGTCACAAAACAAAGTGGTAAAAAGAAAGAACCTAAAAATAGCAAAAAGAAGAGATTTTTTTCAGACTTTACAGAAGAGTGAAGACACAACTCTGAAATCTCAAGTTCAATGTAATAAATTCCAAGTCAGAACCTAAAATTATCAGATAGTAACAAATCTGATTCTTGATCTAGATCATGACCTAGAATCAAATCCATGTCAAAAATTTGAGAAGCAGAACTCAAATCTAACTATGGAAGTACGAAAGTCTCCACCTTTATAAGCATTTACTAAAGAATAAGCAAAACCCATAAATAAAAATCGAAACTTTACTTGAAACAAACCTCTTAAAGTATACAACGATTCAAAACAAGACTCAAGCTAGCTTTTAGGGTTCTAATAAGAGAACTGTTAAAAACCCATGAAAATTAGACAAATAATAGAGAGAGAAACAGGAGAGAGAGAGAGAGAGAGGTGTGTAAGGAAAGGCGAATACATACAGACAGGTTCAATGTTTGGTTGGAGCCGACACGAACCCTTTAGCTATTGGCTGCCTCTTTTTTCTCTTCTTCCTTTTTTGTTATTTTATTTTCTTATGAGTCTCTTTTGGGGGTTTTCTACCACAAGTGTGACTTTGTGTGACATGCCTCTCTAATTTAATCATGATTTATTTAGTAAAACACGTACTTTTTTTTTTTTTTTTTTTTTTTGGTTTTAATACTTTTTATTTTTTTTGTCGTTATTTTTTTTATATTTGCGTTGAAGTGATTTTTTATGTTGTAAAGTTAAAAATAACTCTGAACTTTCTCGTCGGATCATGTGAACATTCATATATATGCATAAACATTTATGTTTTTCCTTCTAAAATAATCGCGACACTGTAATCTTAACATGTGGGAATATTAACATTTGTGATAGGGCGGCAGTTGCCCCCTATAAAATATTATTTAAAAAAAAAATTCCTTTAATTTTATTAAAAAATTGACATTTTTGTGGAAAATAGGTTAGTTTGCCCCTATAAATTTAAGTTAAAAATCTATATTGCCATGTATAAAGTTTTGTTCTAGATCCGCCACTGAACATGTGTGAATTTTCATGAACATGAGTGAATATTCATGAATATGAATTAATATGCATAACAACATGTGAACATTCAAAGTTTGATTAAGTAATTTATAAAAAAATCTGAAACATAAAATTTGTGAACATTCATGAACATGTGTAAACGCGCAGAGGATATATCAGTTATAAAAAACAGAAAAAAAGAAAATCACCTAATTAACAATTTTGAAACACAAATAACTTTTTTGCCCTCCGCAAACCGTTGTGTAACTTTCAAATCAATATCTGACATCATTGCGAAGAAAAAAAAATCATCTTATTACAAATTAAGGTCTAAAATCACCTTATTTCCTAATTTTTTCTTAAATGATTTGTTGTTACCGAGACAAAACTTGACCAGAAAAATATTGTGTTACTTTCACTGGTCTGTTGTCGTTAATATTAATTGGGAGAACTTTAAATATACCATGTTATGCCTATATATAATTAATATAAGGGAGAATCACAAAACTACACCATTTGAATTACATTTCACAAAACTACACTATTTCCAAAATACTTCACAAAACTACACCTAAACATTCAAAATTAAATTCAAATAAACTCTACCCAAACAATCCTACCCGCTTAATATTATACTCTAAAAATTAATTAGCGAACCCAAATGAAAATTTTTTAATTTTGGTAATTTTTTAAAAGTTAAATCAAGCTTTTAAAATTTTGAAAGGGTGTAAATATGTGAAAATATTAAATTAGAGTAGTTTTGTGAAGAATTGATTGAAAGGGTGTAGATTTGTGAATTTCTCTTAATATAATAATGATTTTGTGTTTTTTCAATTAAAACCAATGAAAAAAATGAAGTTAAAAAATAATAATGAAATTTTGGGATATCATTGTAAGTTTATGGGGTGTTATTTTAATGGATTTGTAAATCTTAAACAAATACTACAATGTTATTCAATTACTCATTTTAAAATCTATGTTCAAATCATGTGTTATTGATTTCGTGATTTTAAAATTCATAACACAATCAAGTTTTATTCAACTATTAGGATTTATAAATGGATTTGATTTTAAATTGGATTTTATTAGTGGATTTATAAGTATTTGGAATACAAAAATACAAAGGCTCAAACACCAATTGAGGAATTCACAAAACTACACTCTTTCGTCTCTTCCGTTACAAAACTCTACATAATTCAATTTTTTACATATTTACACATTTTCAAAATTTTAAAGCTTGATTTACCCTTTAAAAAATTACCAAAATTAAAAATATTTTCATTTGGGTTTGCTAATTAGTGTTTAGGATATAGTATTAAGGGATAAGATTGTGTGGGTATGATTTATTTGGATTTAGTGTTTAGGTGTAATTTTGTGAAGTAATTTAGAAATGGTGTAGTTTTGTGAAATGTAATTCAAACGGTGTAGTTTTGTAATTCTCCCGTACCAATTTCAACCATGTTATTTGAGATTTTTTTTTATCTTGACTTTTATCTCATACCTCTCTACAAATTATATAATGCTTATTTTCGTATTTTTCTTTACCAATTTCATACGTTATATTTATCAATTTCTTCATTATGTTAAAAAAATAACTCTCAAAATAAACTTTTTCTATTAATGAAATTATCGAAGTTATAATTTTTTCGAAAAAACAAATTATGACGAAGAAAATAATATAGAAAAAGATCTTGAAGAATATAACAATTACCAAGAAGTTTTTGCAATTAATCTCGTTTCCTTTTTAAAACAAACGTTGGGCTATCAAAAAGATTCAACTCACAAATTACCAAGAAACTTAATATATCAAAACATTTTTAAAAAATTAAATAGTCAATTACCTTCTAAAAATTCACAAAATTAAAATCTTTTGTTTGGATTCACTAATTAGTGTTTATGATTTAATGATAAAAAATACTCCCTCCGTTCTTAAAAGTTTGATGTTATAGATTTTTTTTTGTTTTTTAAAGATTGATTTTCTGGTTTTTTAAATTATTTTAGTTTATTGAGAATAGTGAGTTGTAAATTCCAATACATATTAATTGAGGTTATTGAAATACTATTGGTTAATTTTTTTTGAAAATTGTGAAATACAAAAAAACCATGAATTTAATATTGAACATTAATCCACTTTCTTAATATGTGTGAAAAATCTAGAAAATCAAACAATAAAAAATAGAGGGAGTAGGATTTTGTGGACATGACTTTTTGGTAATTAGTGTTTAGACGGTAGTTTTGTAAAAATACAATCTAAAAGGTTTAGTTTTGTAATTCTCCCATCTTATTTTTTGTAAAAAAATTACAATATGTCTCTTCTAGACCAATATAATTATTTATAATATACAATAAATACTTTTGATTAGAGAACTTTTCTAAAGATAAAAGTAAAACAAATTTGTACTTTAAAATAAAAATCAACAGTTTATTTTCCGAAATATCACAACATTAGATATAATAATAAGGGATATTTATTTTAAATTGTGAAGTTATATTTAGTCATTTTTATTTGTTACTTGTTATTTTTATAAAAAATGATGGTAATATTGAAAAGGCCGACTAATAATAGATGTGGAAGCATATGAAGAGACATGTGTTGGTAAATGAAAAATAATGCAAGTGTCTGAAAAAATCTTACAGCTTCACTGCTTGTCCCCTGTGGTGGGCACTCGACTGAGATTCACGCGTTACAAAATAAAAACATACAACTTGGATTAATTAAGAATATTTTTATTTAAGTAATATTGTAAAAAGGAGTAGAGATTAGCCTAACCGTAATAATTAATAGAAAAAATTAGGAAATCAAATACATTTTTGGACCCTAATTTGCAATAAGGTGATTTGTGTTTTAAAATTGGTAATTAGGTGATTTTTCTTTCTTCTAATTTTTTTATGACTGATATACCCTCTGCGCATTCACACAGGTTCATGAATGTTCACAAGTTTTATGTTTCAGATTTTTTCATGAATTATTTAATCAAACTATGAATGTTCACATGTTATCATGAATATTCACACATTTTCATGAATATTTACACATTTTCATGAATATTCACACATTTTCATGAATATTCACACATGTTCATGAATATTCACACAATGTCACGATTATTTTAGAAGGAAGAACATGAATGTTCATACGAATACATGAATGTTCACGCATATACATGAATGTTCGTACGAATACATGAATGTTCACGCATATACATGAATGTCTACATATTTACACCCTTTTAGAATTTTAAATGATTCATTTACCATTTAAAAAATTATCAAATTAATTTTTTTCGTTTGGGTTCGCTAGTTACACTAGTAAAAAAAGACCTATACCCACGAAAAATCCACGGAAATTTTCGTGGGTATAGATCAAAAGCCACGATGAACAGTAAAATACTATCCACGAAATTTTTCGTGGGTTTTATTTTACCCACGAATTTGTAGTGTGTTTTGGTGGGTAATTTGCCACAGTTACCTACGAAAATTTTCGTGGGCAATGGTCTACCCACAGTTACCCACGAAAATTTTCATGGGTAATGGTCTACCCACGAAAACCCCCTAATTAATGTTTGAGTATAATATTAAAGGGATAGAATTGTGTGAATAGAGTTTATTTGGATTTAATTTTATATGTTTAGGTGTAGTTTTAAAAATTTGTTTTGAAATGGTGTAGACGTGTAAAATGCAATTCGAAAATTATAGTTTCGTAATTGTCCTTTATTAATTTCAAGACATATTCAATAGAATTATTAAAATATTTGAAGAGTTTTGAAAATGGTTTAGGACATAAAAATAGTATTTATTACTGGTCATTTTTATATTTTCTTAATCTTTGCCAAAACTTTAAAAATCAAAAAATGAAAAGCCGGAGGGATTATTATTTTTATTTCTTTTGTTAAGAAAATTATAATTCATGTGTTAAATCTTATTCTATGAGACATGATACATTGGAATAACTTTTTCATTCAATTTTTCAACAAACATAAAGCGTGATGTAATCTTTGACTAACTAAAAATAAAAATAAATAGAAATAGACTATTAATGGCTCATAACACTTCATCCGTAAGATATATGTTTCTTCAACAAGTTATTTCTAATATGATGATAAAATAGATACATTAAGCCTATGTAAAATGGAGAAATTAAAATTATTATGTGAAAGGAGAGAGTCTTTTCTAAAACAAAATGATATATACATCAATATTTTGATTATCTAAGAATTTATTGTTCTGTTGAAGTAGTATATTTAACAACAAGAGCATATATATATATATACTATCATGTTCATAAGCAAAAATTTCATTTGGATGAATAAATTATTTTGTAAACTCTTACACCAGAATAATCTTTGGAAATAAACTAAAAACAAAGAGTGAAGTAAAATCACTTTCATTTTAATAAAAATCTAAAAACCAAGTTGCTCATATTTTACAAAGATTATAAGAAACAAATATTTCATTGGATGATGATTTGCAGGTTGAAAATATTAGAACTACACATGCACTAACTTTAGTGGGACTATTGAAAATAATATATTTTTGAAATGTCAATATCATCTCCTAATCAAAGAATCCTTTTGGAAGATTTTTGTGGGCATTGAGATTTATATTTGTTAATAATATATATGTGGTTTGATATCGAAAGAAGTCTACACTAAAATAAAAAAATATCGAAATAAGTCCTAAGTAGATAAGGTGTGTAATTATATTTTACAATGGGTCTTACACCTTTTGTGTTTATGTACATTAAAGAAAACTCATCAAACACACATAATTGTCATTTAGAAAATAATTAGTTCGAACAAAATTTTAAAATGGCATGTTACCATTTGACAGTTTTTTTTTTTTATTACATCAGTTAACGAATATTATAAATTAAGCAGTTTCGTCGAAAACTCAACTCGAACGTGATCTTCCTGTTCGAGCCAACTTGTCTGCTTGTAAATTTATGGCACGTGGTATAGACTTGATGTGGAAGTTTGTGAAGTAATCCTGCATAGCTTCAAAGTCTTTTAACATAGTGGAAAATGCAGGTCAGTCGGAGTGATTCTGCAAAATAGCTACTAATGTCGTATTATCCGTCTTAAAACGTCTGACATGATAAGTTCTTTGACTTGATAACTTCCATGGCCTAAAGCAGTGGTTTCATCTGAGGCATGTAATGGAGACGAGCTCCTTCGTGTGCACCTCGCTCCCATAAATGCTCCATCGTTTAGATTTGTTTCAAAGATTTTTTGAATTATGGGTAAATAATAATTCAATGTAAATGCATTAGTAGTAAGCCCACAGGGAAGGCCCAATGCACGCACGCCTTTAGAATTTTGTATAAATTTCATGAAGCCTGAAATTTCATTTCCTTAAATGCTTCAAGAGCTTCTTTGTACTCTCCTTTCTGCACATTGTAATCAGAGGAAGAGACATAACATAGAGCAAACTATACAACACTTAACATAGAAATGAAACACACAACACTTAAAGCTTACGATTCAATGGTTAAACTGAAACACTCAAACAATAGAACAACATACAAACACTTAAACTCAAACCTACAACTACCAAGCCTAATCTACAACTACAATTGCAATGTTTCTGTTTAATTGCATTGCTATAAGAAAATGTGATCAAATGAGCAATGAACTGATACAAATGTGTTCTTCCTATACAATCATTAAAACCAATAGATCAGAACATGATACACTCGTATTATATACATAGAAAAGCAACACAAACCCAACATCAGAAATAGATGAAGAAATCGAGAAGATTCTCGAGCAATCATGGTTCATCGGACTTACCCGAAACTTCCTTTCACTCTGGTGCTCACATGAGTCTCGTAGAAATCGCCGACGCCAGATCCGATTTGTTCATCCCATGTGTCAGATCCATTAATGGAAAGCTAGGTTCCTATGATTAACCTCGGCAAAATCATCTAGGTTTCAAGGAAAAAAAGAAAAATAAATAAATAAAATTAAAAATAAACCAACCTCTAGAAACTTGACACGACCATCTTTATAGGTAAGATTTCTAAGAATTTTTTTTTTATTTTTTTTTACTTTAAATAAAAATAATAATTAATTCGACCAATCGCGGGTCAACACGTGTCAGTGAGACCCGCAATTTGGTTAGGAGTTGCCTCTTAGGGAAGAGGTTAAAGCACAAATTCTTAATATAATTATGGGACCCACAGCCTAAAATCATTCTTAAAAGCCTCCTATAATGATGCTCTTATGAGTTTAAAACTCTGCCCAATTTAACCCAAATAAGATCCGGTTCCACACTATTCTCTATTTTTCAGATTTTTGTTCTTTATTTTTATTTTTAAGACATGCTTAAAACACATGGATGGAGATGCTCTAATAACTTAACTGGATGAGAAATCCGTGCCATTCCAAAGGAAAGTCATTTATAATCTATGGAACAAAAAAGTTATTCAAAAATATAATATCAAACGCAAAAAAGAATAAAATTTCCCATAATTTTGTGTGTGCAATATATTGTTTGTTCATGTGCAATATATTCAAAACTATAATGCGATATATTGTTTCTTCGTTTGCAATAACGTGGAATATATTTATCAAAAAAATAAAAATAACGTGGAATATATTTGTTTGTTCGTATTACAATAAATTATTATGCAATATATTATAAATTATTCTTAAAAAATAAAATAAAATCGACCATAAAAAATTAGTCAAAAATATGAAATCGGACTATATTAAAAAAAAAAAAATCGACAAAAAAATTGAGGCAAAAATATAATTGAGGCAAAAATATAAGGACACAAACGTAAAAACGAAATTTCCTAGAGAAATTCACAAAACTACACCCTTTCAACATTTCCTTCACAAAACTACACCTAATTCAATATTTTCACAATTTACACCCTTTCAAAATTTTAAAAGCTTGATTTACCCTTTTAAAAATTACCAAAATTAAAAAAATTTCATTTGGGTTCGCTAATTAGTGTTTAGGGTATAGTATTAATAAAGGGGTAGGATTGTGTGGGTAGGGTTTATTTTGATTTAATTTTGAGTGTTTAGGTGTAGTTTTGTGAAGTATTTTTGAAATGGTGTAGTTTTGTGAAATATAATTCAAATGGTGTAGTTTTGTGATTCTCCCAATTTCCTATATCTCTTTTGAAAATTATTTATTTGTTCGTGTGCAATATATTCAAAATTATAATGTGATGTATTGTTTGTTCGTGTGTAATAATGTGGAATATATTTGTTTGTTTGTAGTGCAATAAATTATAGAGGAATTCACAAAACTACACCATTTCTTCCTTTCTTTTACAAAACTCTACTTAATTCAAGTTTTTCACATATTTACACCCTTTCAAAATTGTAAAAGTTTGATTTACCCTTTAAAAAATTATCAAAATTAAAATCTTTTCATTTGGGTTAGCTAATTAGTGTTTAGGGTATAGTATTAAGGGGGTATGATTGTGTGGGTAGGGTTTATTTGGATTTAATTTTTAGTGTTTAGGTTAGTTTTGTGAAGTCATTTTGAAATGGTGTAGTTTTGTGAAATGTAATTCAAATGGTGTTGTTTTGTAATTCTCCCTAAATTATAATGCGATATATGCAATATATTTTAAATTATTTTTTATAAATAAAATAAAACTGAATTATAATGAGATATATTGTTTGTTCGTGTGCAATATCATGGAATATATTTGTTTGTTCGTAGCCAAATAAATTATAATGCGATATATGCAATATATTCTAAATTATTTTTAAGAAATAAAATAAAATCGGCCATAAAAAATTAGTCAACAAAATATGAAATCAGCAAAAAAATTGAGGCAAAAATATAATTGTGGCAAAAGTATAAGGTCATAGACGCAAAAACAATAAAAAAATTTAGAATCTCTCGTTGCGACACTTATGCGTTTTGTCTTCTCTTTTAGTAGAATAGACGAGGTTCGAACCCGTGCGTCCCACACGGGTGTAATGTTACGATATCCATATGCTTTATATGGTGTATCCAAAACCAATTTCGGTTCGGTTTATTCGGTTTGATTTGTTCGGTTCAGTTCGGATTTTGCCACATTGAACACCCCTAGTTATACTATTAAGTACACAAAATATGACAATAAGTTACATTATCATTATGTATTATTATCAAACCAAACCATATATTGAAGGCTAAAGGCTATTTGCATGTTTCTAAATGAACATCAAAACTAATTATGATTAACATATTCGTCTTGAAACATTAACCAACAAAATGAAGTATAATAGTATATCGTAGCTCTACTATTTATGTAACTATTATCAAACGCTTAATATAATTAATTTTATATTATACATTCGGATATACCATGAATTTGATATGTGATTATCAACATAATTCATTTTCTTTTTGCATTCCATTAACGTTTTATTGGACATCACCAAAAACATTCATCAAGTAAAAGTAAATCACTAGAGTTCCAGAATATCCACTTTACACTATAATCTATTACACAATTTAAAACTAAGGCTCCACTATTAAATACGCCAAAAACAGAAAGTATATTTTTACAAATAGTAAAAATCGCATTTATCAAACTCAAGAGCGGCAGGAAAATTATAAAAAGGCATAAATAACACAAATTATGAAACCCACTTATTGTAATAGTAATTATGTAGTTGAAGCAACTGTATTGGGTGGGAGAATGTACTAATGCTATCAAAATAGGAGACATATTGATGGATTTATTTTAACTTATTAATGAATAAAGTAAAGTTGAATATAAAGAAACTATTTGATACAATAGTGGATAAAGAGAAGATGAACCAATCTTTAATACCAAACATGTTTGAGACATGTTTCTTACCATTAGATTTTGTCTAAATTGATAACATCATTGAAGAAAAAATAACAAATCTGTCACTTTTTATTCCTTTTAAACATTTACTTTTTTTTTTTTGTCACTCTTTCCTTTTAAACATTTACATAGTAAACTTTTGTGGGAAAGAAAATGTTGGTGTTGTGTTTGTTGTTTGTCTATTGTGACAATGATTCTGTATGTTTTCAATATACAACATTTAGTTTGCTTTATTCGAGATTAGACTTTGTAGAGTTTTTTTTAATTAAATTTGGTTAGAACATTTTAATGGATTAATGTTATAATTAAATCCTTTGAGCTATCACGAAATTTGGCGCAAAAGTTAACTATTCACAAATAGTACATACCGATTATGAATGTTTTGAATTTTTGATACATTACTAATACAATATAATATAATGTAAATTAATACTTGATAGATAACACTTTGATAAACGAGATTTTATCCCGTTTAATCGAATGTCTCAATTGTAGTACTTGAGGTCAATCCGAATCAGGAGCAATTAAATTACTAAAGTTTGCAAAGAATCAATCTTAGTCTAAGTGAATTAAAGAATGGTTTGTTTTGAGTTTTGTAACTAAGTAACAAAGAAATAAAAACGAAATTAAAGAGTTGTAAAGATTCAAATTAAAAAGCTAAACAACTAGGTCAGGGTACTTTAACGGGTTCATCAACTTTCAGGTTTTTCGATGTCTTTTATAAAAGTACTTTAAGGTTTTGAAAACGATTTTAGATCAATTCACTCTCGTGACAGAGATCCTTTTCCTAACAAGTAAACTAAAACAATATCTTGGATAGTTTAAATTTTAGAAAACATTAAAGTTCAAATCAATTCAACCACTAAACTTATTAACACGGATCTCTCGGTTAAGCTAGGTTTAGTTCTAGGGTAATTGTTCGGGAATCCTCACGGACCTCTCGGTTGTGAAGTTTCTCGGGTTCTATCAATTGATTGATCGAAGTCAATTAAAGCATTAAGATTGTTACACTAGATTAAAGTTTTAACAGGTTTTAAGTTCTAGACATCGATCAACCCTAGAGTTGATTCACCCTTTTTCCCCCAACCTAATTGTCTATGGGAAACTACTCACTAAGCATATTGAATCTTAAAACAATTGAATTTAAAGAAAGCATAAACATAAAATAAATCAAAGAGAATAAAGGTTCAAAAAAATCTTATTGATGATGAAGACTACAAAGGTGGCCAAGAAGCAAAACACCAAGAAGTCTCCAAGTCCAAGAACAAAGAAAACAAACGATGAAAACTAAAAACTAAAAGATAGAATAATTGTCAAAACATAAAACAAAACCCTAATATAGTCTTGAACCATAAAATAAAGGAAAACCCATTGGTTTAGGAATTATTTTCCTAATTAAAACATGAAAACCGGATTTCCTTTTAATTTTCGCGAGCTCGTATCGGTCAATGCAAACCGATACGATCCGGCCGATATGCGATTCGGTAGTCTTCCTTCGACTCTGTTTTCTTCGTATCGGCCGGGCTAAGCCGATACGACAGGTCGATACGTGTCTTCGGGTCTTTTTCTCTTGTATCGGCCACTCCAAACCGATATGTTTGGCCGATACAAGCTTCGGCGAAACTTCTGTCTTCTATATCGGCCAACATAACCCGATACAACATGCCGATGCACATGTATCAGTTTCTTTTTGGCTTAAATTCATCACTTTCGCCGTCTTTGTGCTCAAAAACCTGAAATACACGAAACAAACCAACATGCAACCTATATGATACTAAATGCAACCTAAATGAATGAATTCTAATGCATAAACTAAGGTAGAAAGTGTAAAATATGCGAGTTATCAACTCCCCCAAACTTATCCTTTGCTTGTCCTCAAGCAAAAGAACTAACATCAAAGTTTAGGAAGGTGTGGAGGCGGGGACCTCAGAACCAAAGCAACACGGAAGTGTAATGAACAAGTATCCTAAACATAGTACCCTCTCGCAACCGAACTAGTTCCACTTATTTCTATCTACCTTAACTCCGTCTAAATCCGCTGTTATTACCAAAAGTATGTGATCCACTTGTCTAGTCTAAACACCTTTCACATTCAATTAAAACACAATCAAGCATGAAACATGATTAAAAATTTCCAAGAGTTTTTCTATTTGTCTAGGTAAGAACGAGATTTCGAATCAAACGAGGAGGCTAACACTCAGGCATGTGGTTAGTTGTAGCGCGGTTTCTCTCGGGGAGTGAAAGGGTTAAACAAAACCAGGAAAGACAAGAAGCAAGCGATGCATACAAGTCCGGACATCCATCCCTACTCAAGACTATCCACTAACCCATCGTCTTTCTTTTAAACATTTAAACACCTAAACATCGAGTTTCTTTTCTTTTCTTAACAACCTTAGGGGATTTTATTTTGGCTAAGTTTCTTTTTTTTCTTTTTATTTCTTAATCGAATTCTTTTTCTTTCTTTTCTCTTTTTTTTTTTTTCGATTTTTCTATATTTTTTTTTACTTAGCCATTCTTTTACCCCCTAGGTGTTTTACAATTACTCGTGTTTATTTTCTTATTTTTCAAAATTCAAAGACGTGTCTCACCAAACCGTTATCCCTTTCTAATTCAGTAGTCTAAGAAAAACTAGCTCAATGGATGTCCTTTCTTGTCGCTCCCTATACTTTCAAGTTTTTGCGAAACCAAACAATCACTAAATGAAAAGAATTCTCACAAGTGTTTGGGTTAAGGTTAAGGGGGTGAGAGGGGAATCATCCTTAGAATGAGAATGACCGGATTGCGCTTTAAGTGTTTCGGTTTAGGAAGCCACAATCCGTAGAAATCACAAAGCCATAGAAATTCTTTTGAAAACTATCAATCATGCTAATTAAAAGTCAAGTTTAAGTTCAGATAATTTTTCGAAGGTGACTTAGAACTACCAAGCTTCATAACCACACAATTGGCTTTTTAAACATCAATGTCTAGGGTTGCGGTTTCAAGATTTTCAGCGAGTTCTAATTCGTTTACGGAAGATACTACACCTAAGATACTGTTCAAAAACACTAAGTGCGTCGCTTTACAAGGTTAACATCATCATAGATCCCCTATGCATATGCTCTAAATGCCAATGAACTAATCCTAAATGCAGATTTTTTTGTTTTTTTTCTTTTTTTTTTTTATGAATGCTAATATGCGAAAACTAATATGACTACTCCCCCAAACTTAAATCACACGGTCTCCGTGTGAAACAAGCATTGGAGAAGGTTCCTAAATGTATGTATGAATGACTCTAATATGAAAAACTAATGCGTATGCACATGGTTCAGGTGTTACCTCTGTAGTACTAACACGACGAGTCGAAGTCGTCCGTATCGGTTTCAACGGACCGATACTCTTGCCCGATATCGGTCCGAAGAACCGATACAACGAGCCAATACGCCTTTCGGAATTCGTTTTTCTACTTCGTTTTCACTCGAAACCATCAAACACGACATAAACTCTAAGTGAATTATTATCTAAATGCAAACTAAAATTGTATATACAAGGATAGACATGGGACTTCCTCCCAAGTGAGCTTGTTTATAGTCTCTTAGCTTGACTTTACCCCCTTCTTTTTAGGCGACATTGGGGTTTGAAAGAGATGTCGAATCTCCTTCGGTGACAACTTTGTGGTCCGGGGGCGGCTTGAGTTTTACTCCTTTCACACCAAACTCGCCTCCATCTTTGTGTTTTCCTTTATCCGAGTCGCGACGAGCACTCCTTGCTTCTTTCTTGAAAGCTTTCTTCAAAGATTTAACCTCGTTGATTAACTTTCTAATGACGCGGTTTTGAGACATGTTCCAATGCACCTTTCCGAACTTCCTAGGAGGGGATTGGTGTTCCACTTTTGGAGCTTTGGGTTTGCTCCTTGCATCATCACTAGACTTACCATTGCTAGCATCTTTTTCCACTCCAATCACCAAAGTTTCACAAGGGACCATCTCCGTAGGCTTCTTGACTACATCGTTGATGTTGTATTGCTGAACAAGGTCCTTCCCAAGGTGCAAATCTATCTTACCAACCTTCACATCTATGACGGCTCCAGCGGTTGCCAAGAAAGGTCTTCCAAAGATGAGTGGATTATTAAGCTCTTTGTCTATCTCCAAGACGACAAAATCTGTTGGAATGAAAACGTTCCCCAATTTTACAGGAATGTCTTCCAAGATTCCAACGGGTACCTTCACGGATCTATCGGCCAGCACCAAAGAGATCTTAGTAGGTTGGAAAGAAGAAAGACCAAGTCGTTTAACAACATATAGAGGTATAACGTTGACACTAGCCCCTAAATCGCATAGGCACTTTTCAAAGACCAAAGGACCAAGAGTGCACGGCAAAGTAAAACTCCCTGGATCACCAAGTTTCTTAGGAGAATGGTTCTTTTGAATGATCGCGCTGGACTCTTGTGAAAGTTTCACCGTGTCTTCCAAGTTTTTGGACTTGTTTTTGATGGTGTCTTTCAAAGATTTGGTGGAGTGAGGGACTTGCTTGAAAGCGTCAACAAGAGGTATGGGAGTTTGCACCTCGTTGATTTGCTTCTCGAGCTTAGCTCTAAAGTACTCCTTCAAGAGATGCATCTTGGCTCGACCCGGAAAAGGAAGCTTAGGCACGTAAGAAGACGTCACGTAAACGGGCTTCTTCTTTTTCTCGGATTTTTCCTCTGTATCGGCCATGTTTTTGGCCGATACAGGTGGTCGATATCGGTCAGATGAAACCGATACTCCCGGCCGATGCGAGTGTCCTGTCTCCTTTTCGCTCGTATCGGCCTTGTCCTTGGCCGACACGGGTGGTCGATATCGGCCGGTTGTGGGCGATACGCCCGGCCGATACAGGTGTCTCGTATCTTTCTCATCACCGATTTCCTCCTTTGCCACTATCTCGGGGTTCTCGTCGTTAACAACCGTGTCTTCCGGCTCAAACCGGTGGTCCACCCCCTCACCTTGTTTCGCATTGTCCTCAATGAGATCGCTTGAAAGCGTTTGTGTACCACTACGAAGTTCTATGGAGTTGACATACTCTCTAGGATTGGCTTCGAGTTTACCGGAAGTTGACCCATTGGTCGCTTAGAGGCCGAGGTAATTTGAGCCACTTGATTATCCAAGGCTTTCAAGTGAGTACTCAAGGTTTCAAACTTGGCGTTGAGATCATGGTAAGAGTTGTCAACCTTTGCCTCGAATTTCTTTCTTGAACGTGCTTGAACTCCATTTGACTTCGGGTTTGGCCGTCTAGAATCTGTTTTAGCATCTGAATGGTTTGATCACCTGGGGGAGCTGGTGATGCAACCACTCCTTGAGCAACAGGGGGGTTGTTGTAACCTGGAGGACGATTAGGTGGTGGTCTCGGTATGTATCCGCCTTGGTTGTATTGAGGTTTACCTTGGTAACCTCCTTGTTGCGCATGGGGATAGACCTGGTCTTGGGGGTTGGCTACGTTGTTGTTTCGGTAGGAGAGGTTTGGGTGTTGAGAATAGTTGTTGAAACGCCCATCATTCTGATTTCCCATGTAGTTGATCTCCTCCTGATTTCCCTTGGTTGGGGGTAATTGTTCATCTCCGCTTCCAACGTAGTTAATCCCCAATTGGTTAGACATGAGTAACTTATCCAACTTCTCATTCACCGCCTTTATCTCTCTCTTAAATTGCTCATCGTTCCCTGAGCTGCGGATTGTGCGATCATAATCCTCTCCGTAGTTGCTATCGCTTAGGGCGTAGTTCTCCACCAAAAGCCGTCCATCGGCTTCCGTCTTCCCAAGGAAATTTCCTTGGCTAGCCGAATCGAGAAGCATCCCGAACTTCGGTTTTAGGCCGCGATAGAACGTGCTTGAGTAGGCTCTCTCCCGTGAAACCGTGGTGCGGGCATCTCACCGTGTAACCCTCGAATGGTTCCCAAGATTCGCCGAACGTTTCTTGGTCTTTTTGTGCGAAAGCCGAGATCTCGTTTCGCGGCTTTGATGTCCTCACCACCGAGAAGAACTTTGTGAGAAAAGCCGTCTTACATGCCTCCCAAGTCCGTATGGTGTCCTTCACAAGGTTTTTCTCGCCATATGTGTGCTTTGTCCCCGAGTGAGAAGGGGAACAAACGCAGCTTAAACATGTCCTCATTGACACCATTGATCTTCACCGTGTCGCATAGCATGTCAAATTGGTGAAGGTGATCAATGGGGTCTTCACTAAGCGACCCATAGAACTTGTTCGTTGGACACCATGTTAATGAGACTAGACTTGATCTCAAAGTTGTTGTTGGCGATGGCTGGTGGTGTGATGCCACTACGGTTGGTGATGTTTGATGGCACATCCGTCGTACCAATGGTGCGTGCAACGTTAGGTGCGTTGTTTGCGTCACCCATCTCGAATTCCGAATCCGAACCCGAAGTGTCCGATGTGGATGAGTCGGAGTGAAGGCCGGTTCTTCTTTCTCGTGAGATAGCTCTTTCGTGTGCTTTGATGTCCGCGAAGAAGAGCAAGTCTGTCACTTTGTCGGTGACTTCTCCTTTGCATACACCTAACAAAACGAAAATCACAAGGAAAGAAAACAAGTTAGTAACGAAACTGAAACTTAGTCCCAAGTAATTCCAAAACTCTAATATTTAATCGAGTTCCTGAATCGGCAACTCTAATACTTAGGTTGGAATGCTACAAAGCTATGGTAATTTGCATTATATTTTTCAATAGAATAATACAAGACTAATTGAATAAATGGAGATTTATGCTACATAATTTATAATCATTTAAAATCGTAGAAATAATAATATGACATGGGGCGGTCCTGAGCTAAAGCGGATAAAACATGTGTTTTAGAGGCAAAAAAAAATTATAATTAAAAGGGTATTAAATTTTCAGAAATTCTTATAGTGTAGTGGTTAAAAATTTTTTTTGCTTCGGGCATTATATTACATAGGACCGGTCATGAGAGGCTATTATTGAGATAGAAAAGACGACGAGCGAAAACAAAATTTGTACAACCATTGTTTTTTCCTCTGTTTTTTACTACTTTCATCATGCTTTAGCTTTAGTCATAGGATTGATAGTTTACACCATTAAATGAAATTTTAATAATTTGACAATTAGTATGATGTTATTCTACTAGTTTTACTCACTTTTATAGTTACTTTAAAATACATTTAGGTCATAGTATTCAACTAAATTATTTAAAGAACTACAAGAAGTGAGATGGTGAAAGAAAAAAAAAGATACATTCAATATCTTTATTCATATTAATTATATATGCTAAAGATAATGTTAACATGTGATACAATAAGTATTGTACATTTTAATATTGCAATGAAGCTTAAATATTCTCATCTCCCACTACATTAGTGTTATTGTTGCTTCTCGAAGACTTAATGTTCCAACGAGACCAAAAGAGATAACTAAGAAAGTTCAATAGACTAAGCAAAGCTAAAAGCCAATAGAAAAAATCTAGCCTATCTTTATCAAGATCATTCTCTCCAAGCCACCCTTTGGACTCAAACGACGTCGTATTAGTAGAAGTAATCTTGTTCACAAGCGAAACAAGCAAAGAGCTCAAGTAAAACCCAAATGAGTAAGAACAATAAGTCAAAGCCATCAAGAAAGACTCCATGCCTTTTGCAGATTGCTTATAAAAGAACTCAATCAATCCAACGGCTGTAAACATCTCCGAAACACCGAAGATCAAGAATTGTGGAGTGATCCAAAAGATACTCAAGATTCTACCATCAAGAACCCTAGAATCTCTACGTTTCTTCTCAAGCAAGGCAGCTGAAACCATTGAGAAAGTTGATAGGAAGAGACCTATACCTATCCTAGTCAATGGTGGTATCCCCGAGATATGTCCCGTGAGCTTTCGCGCGAAAGGAACCACGAAAGAATCGTATAAAGGGACAAGGAAGATAAGCATTAGGTAAGGTATGGCTTGTAGTGAAGCTGGAGGAATGTGGAAAGAATTTGATGAGAGTTTAGTGTTCATTGAACTTCCTTGTTGAACAGAGAATGTTTGAAGCTGAGCTAAGATTGTGTTGAAAATGATTGTGCTTGCAAAGATTGGGATAAGTGAGATTAGGGTTTTGAGTTGTTCTACTTGTTTTATTGTGCATAGCTTCCATGGACTCTCTTTTGTGTTGTTTGTGTCTTGGACTTTGATGCATGCCTTGTCTAAAAACCTGTCCATGACATACATTTTTTAGAATATTTTCATTGATTGATCATGCATGCCATTTTCTTATTTGTGTATGCATGTGTTTTCTTCAAAAAAAATTAGAAATTTACAAAACTAGACATATTTAAAAAAAATAATTAAATAACCCATTAAATATGTATCGAGATTAAAAAATGAGAAATTCTTCAAAATATCATGAAACTACACATATTTTTTTGTCATATAAATAATAGTGTTTTAAGTTTATAAAATTAAGTTTATAAAATTAATTAATTTTAACTTAAAAATAAATGAAATAGAAAATCAAAATTATCAAAGGAATTATAGCATTTGATCCAACAGAAGAAAATAAATTAATTGAGTTCTAGAAATTTACAAAACTATAGATTTTAAACTATTTTACAAAACTACACATATGTTTTTCAAAAAAAAAATTAAATAACCCATTAAATATGTATCCAAGATTAAAAGTTTTCATTAATAATTATTGTTTATTAAAGTATTGTATTAAAACATATTACTTTACGGGAATTGTACTTTATTTTTGGAAATATCCACCATTTTAGTTACCTTTTTCGGTTTATATATACATTATTAATAAAAGTTTTATTACAAAAACATGCATGTAACTAATTAAACCCAAAAACAAAAACCAAAAGTTTCGAATCTTTCTATTAAACTTTTTGGTCTGCTCTTATATGAAAATAGATATAGTTATCTACAATAGATAATATTATAACGACCAAAAAGTTAAATTATATATATATTTTTTTTTTGATAACCCCAAAAGTTAAATATATATATATATATAATAACCTGAGACGAGGAGTGTATGGTAAAGTGGAGGAAGATACGACGTCGTTTGGGACATGGTGTCCTCCATGAAGCATTCTTGGGTCAGAGGGACACACTAGCTTTCTTTTTGATATGGCTGCAACTATTACCTGAAAAAAAAAAAAAAACACAAACCACTCCATTTTATTAGTTATGTCTATTTATATTATTTAGTAAGTTAATGCTTACACATAAGTGGCTATCAATAATTTTTTTTATTTTCAAAATAAAAATGTATAATTTTTTTTTGTCAACATCAGCATTTCTCTTTTAGTAGTATGAGTCAGCATGGACCAAACTGTTCTAGCAATTGTCTTGTCCACCAACACATGTGACTAAATTCCTCACTTTAATAAAGAAAGCCAAGTGGGTCAAAAAATTTCTTGGCATATTACATGTAATTAATTATGTACCCATGTGGTTTTTTTTCTTATTATAATTATGTCAAAATTTCTACATCTATGAAATTATAGAAACTTTTATAAAACATAGTTATATAAGTGTATAAGATAATGCATATACTAATGACATATGCTTATAATTATGGGAACTTTGTAATTATCAGTTTCAGTTAAAATTTATGTATGATAAAAAAATTATAGCCAAAAATTTGGGTTCCTTTTATCATGTTTGAACTTACTAATGGTTATAATTAAGTTCCAAAGTAGTGAATAGTTTTTAGAATAATAGAAAAAATATTGAAGTACAATAAAACATCTATAAAAAAATTTGGATTATCATATTTTATTAATTTATTTAAATATGAATATGAATATATTATTTAAATGTTTGATTTCTCTATTATCCGGTAGAGACATATGTGTGGCTGTTCTTACGTTTATCCTATAAAATATACTCTTGGGTCCAACTTCGATGGACTTGGCATATATAGAGCCTCTATAATAGAGGCTAGCATGCAGACAAATTTGAAAAGCAATATACTTCTCAACTATTTTGGCTGGTAAATCGTCTAAGAGAAATAATTTTAAATAAAAAATAATAGTTTCTCATTTCTCCATTTCTTAAAGTAATATGATTTTAAATTTTTTTTCACAAAAATACAAGTTTTAGATAAATTTATTGATTTGTTGTTGTGTTTTAAAAAAATTAAGTGTTAAAATTTGAATTCTTTAAATATTATTGGTTGATTAACACGCAAACTTGTGTTATTTATTGAAAAATGTAATGATTAGTACATTTTAATGATTTTCTTAAAAATCTCCAAAAAAATTATCTTAATTTGTGAAGTGGAGGGAGTATTAATTAGCATGTCTTCTATATAAAAGAGCCATAATTATATATCAATATGTCTTCTCTGTTAACGACATTGTACTTTATAAAAACAAATCGACCTTCATCTAGTGACTACTTTTGTATTAAAGATAGTGTTTATAATTCTCGTTTAGACAAAAGTTTTACAACTTTTTAAAATGTTTATGCATATTTCTGATTTGATATTTTCTAACCTTAATATATATTAACACGTCTATTAAACTCGCATTATAAATGAATCTAATTGTGGATTTTTAGTCCAATGATTTTGATTCATTCTAAACCTTTTGGGAAGATTGATTTATGCTTTTAATATTGTCAGTGGCGGAGCTACACTATGATAATATTGATAATTTTAATTAATAATGATATTTTGTGGTTTTGCCCCCTAAAAATTATTTTTGGATCCGCCCCTGAATACGGTATTGGCCGGTGAATATTATCATCCAAAAGTTTATCGAAAAAAAAAGAAAACTCGTGCTAAGAAAAACTTACTTGAAGAATGGGAGTGAAGATGCTTCGACGTGGACGTTTGTTACGAAAATACATAGTACCGGAGACCAAGCTAATGAGACCCATAGTCATGGCTGCAGCCGATACACCGAACCCAACGTCCATTCCCGAATGAGTTTGGACCCAAACAAGTAGAGTGAGAGCTACAAGCTCACCCATGGAGAAGGCGAAATACGCGGCATTGAAGTAAGAAGAGAGTCTTTTAGATTGTTTAGGATCATCATGTGATTTTGAGAACTGGTCCGCGCCGTGAGCTATCATGTTTGGTTTCACACAACCACTTCCTAAAGCCACTAAGTATAGTGCCATGAAAAATATCATTGCTTTGAAACCTTTTGCTTCTTCACATGTGCTTTGGTCTATCATTGGGTTACATTTTGGTGGCTTTAGTTGTGGTAAATGCGCTTGTACTGATAGTAATATGAAACCCTGGTAAGACACGTGGCAACATAGAGTTAATCAACGATAAATAAACAATCAAGTTTTTCTTATAATGAGAAAGTTTGATCTAATAAACATTTTATTGATATTTTGAACTTGCTTCTTTTTAAACATGACATGTTCATAAGACTATGTACATTAAAAGTCTCTTGAATATAGGATGATTAGAATTTTTAATTAATATTTGAGTGTATTTGCATAAAGCAAAATACTTAAGCACTCTTAATTAAAATTTGTCCTCCATTGAAAGATACGTGTAATTTCTTTTTTAGTAATCGACCAACACAGACACGTGTCTGTGTTTAACTCTTCTTCAAAGTGTTTAACTAAGCATCGATGTTTAGTATTATTAAGCTAAATACATATTAGTTTTTTTATTTTATTAATCTACATACATGCTCTAAATAATTAATAATATTGTATATAAATGTAGGGCACACACAAAAAGCATGTTGCATGGACGTATACACGTAAATTGTTACGTGTATATATTTGGTTAGATTTTAGTTTTAATTAGAGTATTAGCCATGAAACTCAAAATATGTTGGAACTTTGGGTATTTGTAAAAACATATTTTTCATGCGGTTAATTATGCGGTCACAAAAACGTTTTCTCAAAATCATTTACTAATCTTTTTATGGTACTTTTCAAATCCGGTTTTTTTTTACTGTTTTACAATAAGTACTTACAGAAAGCTCGACGAAGCCAAAGATGATGATGGTCCAAAAGCTGCCGAGGAAGGCGTCGGAGATGTAGCCACCAAGTAAGGCAAATATAAAGATTGTACCGACAAAGTTGGTGACAATATTGGCCGCTTTGGACAAAGGAAAATGCATTTCGTTTATTACATATGTAATAAGGTTGTTCCCTACGGCAGCTATCCCCATTATCTCAAATGCTTGTAGTCCTTGATAATATAAATTAAAAAAAAAACAACAAATATTGGTAAGAAATAATATAGCCAAGAAATCTTATATTTCACAAAAAAAAAATCAAACAAAATGTATATAATTGTGGTATTATCAACGGCTGACTCAGAATAGATTAGAAACTAAATATCCAAAACTTCCACGATTTATTAACAAAAAAAATGAACATAAAAGTGGGACCATATGTTGGATAAGGCCAAGTTCTTATGGACCAAGGCACTAGCTACAAATTGACAATTCTTTAACACTAAATTAGTTTTTTTGTAAGATTATATAGAGAGATAAAGAAGTATAGGTAGAGAGAGAGTACCAAGAACAAAGAGAGAAGCTCTCATTCCACCATGCTTATTAGGGTTAGATGGTCTCCCTCTCCAATCAACACTTTCTTCTTCTTTTTCATGAGCCAATTCCAAATTATTCATTTCATTACTAACATCATCTTCTTCATGTTCCCATTTGTTACTTTGCTTATTTGTCTCTTCCATATCACTCACAAAACCCACAAAAGAATCTTAAGTTTTTTTCTCTCTCTATAACTTTGTTTTAGCACAAAGAGAGAGAGAGAAGAGAGATTGGTTATGTATTGGTTTTGTCTTTTTACTCTATTGAGGACAAGTAGAGAGATGGGGTGATTGTCCCTTCAATTTATAATAGAGAAGAGGAGCCAAAGTCGTTGACCTTTTGGGCCTTACGTGTAAGCACTAAGAGCATGTATATTGAGGGATTTAGTGAGGCTCTTAAAGTGTGGGTTCCACCAAATTTTTAAGAGATTTTATCTTTGGTCTCTTAATTCGGAACTTGTTCTTGTCCGGTTCATGGGCCCACGTACATATAGTGTCTATGATTGATGCGTTTTTAATTTTTTTATTTAACAGAAAAATAAATAAAAAAGCCTAAGAAACAACGAAAACGCCGTGTGTCTTCTCTTCCTATTCCTTACCTTTTTGTATTTTCTCACTTATAAGCCCCACACGCACTTTCTACTAAAGATGTGGATCTCTCTCCCACCACATATATTCCATTTTTTATATTAATTTTGTAGCTTAATTATGATAGATCACTTGAATTAACTATTCATTGTTTGTGTTTAAATGGTAAGCACAACACATAATGGTTAAAATACTGTGTTACGTTTTAGACCTATTACAAATATGTTGATATATCATTTATTCTACAACTATAGTTAAATATAAGGGCTTCAAACTCTTCTTGTAACAAAAAAAAATATATATATATATTAAGATTTTATGTTTCTTGAGGTTAACTTATATTTTGGTCATGGTACTTTCATATACTTTTTGAACGTGTATATATATATATATATATATATATATATATATATGTGAAGAGTCAAAAGTTTTCTAAAACCTAAAAAAAGAAGTCAAAAGTATGTGTCTTTTTTATGAATGTCAACTATATCGTGGACGTTGAAAGTATTTGGTTGTAGTTTTGTGGAATTATTCAAAAGGGTCGTAGTGTATTTTGTTGATAAGGAATTGTGTTAATTATATTTTATATTGCTTTTGTGTTGTGTTATTATACATTTGTTTCTCTTTTTACTGTTTTGTCATACTTTTTTAGGTCCAAATACATGACACACATTATTAAAAACTTTTTTGTACTATAAACATCTTAATACTTCCGGAATAAAATTAGAAATAGTAATAATTTTCTAAACAATAATAGTCATGAATCGGATAATTCGTTGGTTGTGTAACTCATCTTGAGATTAAAATTAATTAAGTTACCATGGTTCATGTATTTCATTTCAATAATAAGTTCGAGTAACAAGATTATTCCTTAAAAGGAAAAATAAGCTCATTGCTTAAAAAAAAAAACAAGTTCATTGTTAGTCCGTTAAAATATGCATATCCAATTGTGTTTAGGTGATATATGCAATTTTTGAGATAATAATATTTGTACTCTCAAAAGATATGCTAATATATTCATGCGACTAATATAGAGAAAATATCATGTTGATTAATTAGGAAAATATTATGTAATTTAATGATATTTTATCAGATAACATGATTATACAAAATGTGTTTGGTAAAAATATATACTTTTATAAAATTCTTGTAAAATTTTTGTCACATAATCATTGACCCTAATAAATAAAAGTTGATTATTTTGCAAACTCATCTTATAGCATTGGGTTGACTAGGAAAAGTACTTCTTTTTGTACCATTTTAAGAGTATTGAAAATTGTTAAACTTATCTCTTAGCATCCATTTTGTGGGTTAAGCACATTCGTTTAACTTTTTTTAATTAATTTTTGTACTTTTGTTTATGTTACTAAAACTTGTCGTTGATTTGTATTTCTTTCAATATTTTAATTTTTCCACGTTGCCACTTTGGATTTTCCACAAGTTCCACATTATACACGACTCTCTTTACAATTATTATTCACTTTTAAACTCACCCAATTAGATATTATATAATATGTATTTTGTAACAGATAATATGTATATATATGGACAAATATATGCTTTAAAAAAAACAAAATTGTGTGGAAATGGATTTTCCAAAAAGCTTAATTATGACTTGAAAATCAGTGACGTGCTTAAGGACGATTTGTTATTGTATAATGAAAGCATTTGTAAAGATTTGAGATTTATGCTCAAATGAGCTTTATTGAGAAACTAATATATAAAGAAGATAGCTCATAGAGCTTTATTAGAACAAAGAACACAAAGGGAAAAAACTTGAGATTGTCTTCAAGAACAATGTTTCTTTGATTGATATATTATAAGAGAAGGGAGTGAGAGTTGTTTTGAGACAACTCTCTTAGATCCAACTCTTAATGATATTACAAACATATTTATATGAATCTCTATTTGGTAATAAACCCTAGAACACATAGGCAAAATATTGGGCTTGGGCTTGTGTTTCTTGTGGACTTTAATATTCCCCCGCAAACTTAGTGTAGGATGAACACGACGAAACTAAGTTTGGAAGCATAAATGTAGCGGCTTGAGAAAGAGAAGAAGGCTCGAATAAACTTCGTTTGAAGTAGTCAATAACATCACTTCACCTAAGATCAATCATTAGTGTGAGAACTATTCAAATCTATCTTTGTAGCTTATTTGTCTCACGAAGAGTCCGGGTTTTCTTTACCGCGTTTAACTCCCCTAAGTTGTCTCATAATGATTGCGAGTCTTCTTCCACGCCTAATGAAGTTCCTATCAATCTCAACTTCTACTTATCTCATAGCCAACAAACAATCAACAACGTATACTCATTCATTAGCTTCACCCTTAACACAACAAATCTGCATTTTCTCTTGGCATTTAACCGAACACCTTGTGTGCAATCTTCAAAATCTGAGTATTTACCATCGGAAAGACATAAACTTGCAACCACAACACATCCTTATCACATAGGTATATGAGCGGAAGCTTCAATCTCTGTACATCATTTCTTGGATGCTTGAAAGTATTTTTAATCTTGTCTCCTAGTATAGGAGATAACCAGTAACTTGCAGACCTTTCTCCTCACAAACACAATCCAAAATAGTGACCAAGTCATCTTCAATATCCTCACAAACAAAAACTGGAAGCTTATGAACAGAGATAAAGTGATGGAATGATTTTATTGTGAGATAAATTAGACCCAATAAACCGTTTGGCTCTGATACCATGAAAGCATTTGTAAAGATTTGAGATTTATGCTCAAATGAGCTTTATTGAGAAACTAATATATAAAGAAGATAGCTCATAGAGCTTTATTAGAACAAAGAACACAAAGGGAAAAAACTTGAGATTGTCTTCAAGAACAATGTTTCTTTGATTGATATATTATAAGAGAAGGGAGTGAGAGTTGTTTTGAGACAACTCTCTTAGATCCAACTCTTAATGATATTACAAACATATTTATATGAATCTCTATTTGGTAATAAACCCTAGAACACATAGGCAAAATATTGGGCTTGGGCTTGTGTTTCTTGTGGACTTTAATATATAAGACTAATGCCAACTTTCTTGGGTGCTTGATGATAGTGGTTGGTGTTTTGGAAGGTAAGATTTCACTGTCTTTATATAATTAACACTATTCTTAAGAAAAATCAAGAAAAATGATGAACAAAAAGTTTGAGAAATTATATAAGTAAATTTGATGTAAAATGTTGTAACAATATTATGATTTAAAATTTAAAGTTTTTTTTTTGTTTTTGTTGGTAAAATTATTTCAAAAACTTTTATCTAATAACAAAACAATTGGAAAAACTAGCAATAAACTATTGAATTGATGATATATTAAATAGAGTTATATTTTGTATGTATTTAAAAATACAAACTCTGCTCATCAATCTTTTTTCATCATATAATAAAAAAATTACTTTTGTAAAAATGGATCTTTTTTTGGTACAACCTATCATTTATTTTAATAACAATCACTTCAAATATTTTTACTATGATGTAATGACAATGAATAGATAAATCCTAAAGCATTAGACAAGATTCAACATTGTGAAATCATATGCGCATATAATTTTTTTTTACTTTGTCGGTAATTCATTATAAGAATTATATTTTATCTATAAAGTACTCACTCTATCCTAAAATATAGTATGATTTTATAACTAAAATAACGCATATTAAGGAAATTTATATATACGTCAAAAACATTTAACAAATAATTATAAGAAACAATAAATGAATAAATGATTATTAAGATAAGTTAGAAGGTAAGAGAAACTAGAAAAAGACACGATAGAATTTTAGCCTTTTCATCTTCTTTGACCAAAAAAACATTTTTATTTATTGTTATAATAATTAAATTAATTAAAAATTTGTATTGATATTTGAGAAAATCTAATTAAAAGGGAATAAAGAAATAAACCTATAAAATCCTACATTTTGGAGCAGATGGAGTATATTGTAAGCAAGTGGTTTACTGTAAAATGGAGTTATTCTTACGATTAATTAATTCAAAGGTAATTCTCATGAATAACACTAAATAAAGTTTTTTTTAACACAATTAGCACATATTTTGAAAGTTTTACAAATACGATTAAATTTTTTTTTTCACGTAAATACCATAACTCTTTAATTTTTAAAATTACACCCAAAACCTTCAAAAAACTATACCTACCCCTTCAAAACTATACCCTAAACACTACATAGTGAACCCAAATATAAAATTGTTAAAACTCGTTTTTTGTATTTGTGATATTTTTGTAAACTACTACTTTCTGATGGTATTTTGATATAAAAAATATTTTAATGATATTTTTGTTATAAAAACCCTTTTAATGATATTTTCAAAACAATAACTTATTTTGGTGGTATTATAAATAATTTCTCTTAATTTAATCTATTACAAAAGGAATATCATATGAACGAACCGGCAGGTTAGGTGTTGAAAGTGTGCTACACTTATTTGTAGTGAAATGATTAGTTTTAAGGAAAGTTAATTAAGTGTTTTAATGTTCTTTTGTTTAATTGGAAATAGCAAATAAGGTGGTTATGTGGGTACAAACAAAGACAGGGAAGCAAGTCAAAAAGGTTGTCGGCATGAATTTTATAAAACGCATAAGACATCATATCAATTTAATTATCATTTTGTTCTTCTAATAAACATTACATTATTGTTTTTTTTTTTTTTTTTTTGATAATCCTGGTGTCCTGATCCTCACCGAAGTGAGTTCAGACTATTTCCAGGAACGCTGCAGCCCGCATGTTAATTCCGCAGTGGCCGAGGTTCACATTATTGTTCTTAGATTAGGTTAAAGTTGTTTCCATGTATGGTTCAAATTTAAACCGGATCGGTATGGGATTTTGATTTTGGTTATGCACACTAAAAGTATTCTCAATGTGTTGTTACATATTTCTTTTGCACTTTACTTTTTACAATTAAACATATCTCACAAATAGTTTTGTTAAATATTTTAATTTATCATCTAGTACAAAAAATTATGTTTCATTGATATGAGTTTAATTTTTAATATATAACTAAATGAACACAAAAATAAAATAAAATAATTTAGAAACATATTACATAATATTAAAAAGAGAAATTCCTCAAAATAGCATGAAAAATATTTTTTGGACAAAAAAAACATTACAAGTTTTTTTTTCCTCAAATACCATTAAAATGTTTTTTGGACAAAAATACCATAAACACAAAAATCTAATTTTAACACTTTAAAACTTATTTTTTTCATTTGGGTTCGCTATATACTGTTTAGGGTATATTATTGAAGGGGTAGGGTTTAGTTTTGAGGGTTTCATGTTAATTTTGATGGTTTTAACTTAATTTTAAGTTTATGATATTTTTGTCCAAAAAACTTTTTAATGGTATTTATTTAAATAAAACTTTTGATGGTATTTTGTCCAAAAAACTAATTTTCATGGTATTTTCGGATATTTCCCTAATAAAAAGTTTAACGTATAATGATATTACATTGTGAAAATAGTTATGTTCCATAATTTATTATTTTATATCATCGTGTAACCTTTTATTAATTAATAGAAAAATTCCTTAGAATACCATTACAAAAATAATTTTTTTTAAAAAAATACCATTACAAAGTTTTTTATAACAAAAATACCATTAAAATGTTTTTTATATCAAAAATACCATAAATACAAAAAACGAGTTATAACACTTTTAGATGTTAATTTTTTTCATTTGAGTTCGTTATATAGTGTTTAGAGTATAGTTTTGAAGGAGTTAGAGTTTAGTTTTGAAGGTTTTGAGTGTAATCTTGAAATTTTAAGATTTGTGGTATTTATGAGAAAATTTTTTTAATGGTATTTGTAAAAGTTTCTAAAATGTGTGTTAATTGTGTTAAATTTTTTTTATTTAGTGCTATTGATGAGAATTGCCCTAATTAATATTGGTTGTAATAATTATTTGAGGTATGTTGTATAGTTATTTAGAAATGTTACTTGATCTAATTAATTATAATTTATAACCAATATAAATTCCTATATTAGAAAATATGAAATTACTTTGTAATATTTTTTTTTGGAGAGAAACAAGAACCCTATTTGAGGTCTATGAAACTTTAAAGAACAAATCCTTAACTAATCTTGAAACCAAAAAAGAAAACTGCAACCTAGTATTATCCCTTATATTATAAAACACAAGTAACCTGTCCAATAGACTTCTGCCAAGTGGTTTGTGCCTCATAATTTCTTTTTTCAATTTTTTTTTAACAAAAAAATTCATCAAATAGTAATTGTTATCCAAATTTCTAAAATTATGGTACTACTTTCACCATTATTATTATTACGTGATTTTATTTACTAAAGTCATGAGAAAAATTATTGGGAAGAGTCATTTGAAAAATTATCCTTGACAAATTACTATATTTCAATATAAAACAATTATATGATTAAATATTATTAATTTTGTACATATAAGTTTAAAAAACAATCAATAATTTTTTTGTTTGAAATTATATCGCGCCCGGATAAAAATCATAGTTCTCAGCTATATTTCACACTACAATGTAATGCTCATTTGCTTCTACAATGATAAAATTTTATAATTATATAGGATCATGATGCAATAACTTGACACTATTATATGAACAGTTTTTTTGTCCAATATATATGAATGATGACAATGGAATTTTGGGGTAATAATTTTCACACTAAATCATAATTTTCTATATTATATGATTTTGATTTAGCATATCTTTTAGTATAAGATGAAAATAAAATAGACTAATATCGGATGAGTAAAAGCATCTCCAACCCAAACTTCATAATTGAAATTTACAAAACTTCATATTTAGATTATGAGAATGTTGTTCTCAGGGTTTTGGGTCGACGACCTATTATCCCGTTAACTTTCACATATCTGCAGATCCACCCAAACTTAAACCATCTATCTATTTCTCCTTAATTATACTTTCAAATATCTATTTCCACATAATCTGAAAGTTTTATATCGGAGTGCCCACAATGTAATTTCGTCGGTTTACGTCGTAAATCTGATATCAAACCAAAATAAAGAACCGAAAAACCCGATTCAAACCTGAATCCGACCCAATTTCATACCCGATTTTTAACCTAACTATAAACCTGCGATCTAAAACAAAAATCCTCAAAATAAAAAAACGAAGAATCCTAAATATTTTCTCCTTAAGTTTCGAAAATCCCTCTTTTGTGAATTCAATTATGAGTCATGTAAGTCATGCTTCTGCAACATCAAAGTGGAACAACAAATCTCCGACTCATTCATTGGAATCCATTCAATTCCATTCATTGGAATCCATTCGATTTCTTCTTGATATTTCCCTCTTTTTCGTTTTCTCTCACTTTCACAATTAGGGTTTGTTTTGATTGGATTTTTTATGAAAGAAAGTTTAACGCTTTCAATCGGGTCTTAGGTCGGGTATTTGAAGGTAATATCGGTTTAATTTTGGATAAAACTCGACCAAATACGGGTTAATTAAGATTGGTTTGCACAAATTTGATTTTAATTGATATTGTGGACACTCCTATATAAAACTTTGAGATTATGTGGAAATAGATATTTGAAAGTATAATTAAGGGGAAATAGATATTTGAAAGTATAATTAAGAGGAAATAAATAGATTATTTAAGTTTGGGTGGATCTGCAGGTATGTGAAAGTTAATGGGGGAATTAGGTCGTCTTAGTTTTACCGTTGTTCTCTAATGGTAAAACTTCAAATTAAACTTGAAAATAAATTATTTTTTTGGTCAAACATGAGTCCAATTATGAGTTTAAACCCTAATTTTGGAAATACTAACAATTGTGTTAGGATTATAGGCCTAAATGATTCATATAATTTTGGGAGAATTACAAAACTACACCATTTGAATTACTTTTCACAAAACTACACCATTTCAAAATTACTTCACAAAAATACACTTAAACACTAAAAATTAAATCCAAATAAACCCTACCCACACAATCCTATCCCCTTAATTCTATACCCTAAACACTAATTAGCGAACCCAAATGAAAAGATTTTAATTTTGGTAATTTTTTAAAGGGTGAATCAAGCTTTTAAAATTTTAGAAAGATGTAAATATGTAAAAAAATTGAATTAAGTAGAGTTTTGTAAATGAATGGACGAAATGGTGTAGTTTTGTGAATTCCTCTATAATTTTATTTTTTATTACTTGAGTTCCTATTAAACTTCCAAACGTGAGATATTCTTCACAAATTGGTTTTAGAATTAATAAGATTATGGATTCCAAATGCAAAAGATTTGATAAATTCGTCAAAAAGAAGACCATATAACTTTAAAAATAAAATAATGTATTGTATGTTATTGTCACGTGGCAATCAAAGAATGGTTAGTCGGTGGTAATTTTGAAAATGGTGTAAGAAAAGCATTATAAGTTCCAAGTGCAATGCATCTAAAATGTTAAATGAGTATATAAGGAAGAAAAAAATAATATTTATAAAATGTAAAAGAAGATGAATAGAGATAGTGTGGGTTTGAAATTTTGAAGCACATGTACAAAGAAAAAAAAGCAATGCAGCCGCATATTAAAGTGGCCACATTAAATTTTCTTTAATCCATTATGGATCAAATTTTTCATATCCCTTGGGTCCATCTTTGAATCTATTGACTTTCCTATCAACCAATTCTTTATGAAGAAATTATGGTGTTAAGTTAGTCACCTCCAAAATTATGTAGTTGGAAAAATTTGTTCTAATTCTATTTACCGACAACGAGTTTTGGTGATGTTGTGTTCCTATGTTCGATTCCCGTTAGGAACGATAATTTACACCATGTTATAAAATATTATCAAAAGGTAGTCGTAATTTTAAGAGGATTATGGATTTCCGCATGAAATCTTTTGATTCAACACACAAAAACTACAAAGTTAATTAAACGCATTTTTTTGTAGAATATCTAAGATATATTTCACAAAAATGTTTTCATAAACAAGAATTTCGAAAACCTATAAAGAGTTCTAACTTATAGTTGATTTAACTTCAAGATTTTTTAAATGGGAAAAACGTCAATTAATTCCCCAAGTTATCAAAATAGGTCATTTTATTCTCCAACTTCATATTAGGCCAATTAATTCCTCAAGTGAAGTTGACCAAACCAATTTAGACACCGATTTAGTCAACGTTAAAATGAAGTTAACGGCGTTAATAACACCGTGAACAATTGACTAAATCAGTGTCTAAATTGAGGAATAAAATGACATATTTTGGTAACTTGGGGAATAAAATGACATATTTTGACAACTTTTCAAAATTGATAAATTCTTTAATTTTTAATTGAAAATTACACCCTTTCATCTTTTCATTTACAAAAAATTACCTAATTACACCCTTTACATTCATTCAAAATTTAATAAGGTTGATTCCCTTAAAAAACTTCACCAAAATTTAAAAAATATTATTTGAGTTTGCTAATTAATGTTTAGGGTATAATGATAATGGGATAGGGTTGTCTGATTAGGGTTAATTTGCATTTAGTTTTTAGTGTTTAGATGTAGTTTTGTGAAGAAATTTTAAATGGTGTGGTTTTGTGAAACGTAATTTAAAAGGTGTACTTTTGTAATTCTCTCTTTTAATTTTTGAACGTTGATGTGACATGATATTATTGGTTGTTTTAAATCTCTCAATATATAGTAGATTCACTATAAATTAATAATGTTAGAACTATGAAATTTTGTTTGACAAAACAAAAAAAAGAACTATGAAATTTTATTAATATCATTATTAATTTATAGAGGTTTTACTGTATTTAGAATCAAATAGCTACATTTAAAATTTCATAGTCCTAACCTTAGTGTATTTAATCTATTGGAAAATTAACATTCATCATTTAAAAGTTAATGTTAAATATTTTTAATTGAGCATTAATTTATTCCCAAAGTTATCAAAATAAGCCAATTTATTCTCTAAGTTCCAATTAGACCAAATAATTCCTCAATTGAAGTTGATCAAGCCAATTTAGACTCTGATTTAGTCAATTATTCACGGTGTTATTAACGCCGTTAACTTCATTTTAACGTTGACTAAATCGGTGTCTAAATTGGTCTGGTCAACTTCACTTAGGAAATTAATTGGCCTAATATGAAGTTGAGAATAAAATGGCCTATTTTGGTAACTTGGGGAATTAATTGACGTTTTTAGCTTTTTTAAATATGTAACATATTGACATATAATTAAGCGAGATAAACTATTTTAGGATTATTTCCAAACTTAACTTAAAATTATCGGCTTTAACGTTTTTAAGGGTGCATACAAATAAGATTATAAGAGCATTAACATCCATTGGATGCAAAAAACAACCTCTTAAATTTTTTTTTGTTTTTTATTTTTTATTTTTTCAAAAAAAAAAAAATTGACAACAAATCAATCGCGGGCCGCCACGTGGCAGTGGAGCCCGCCAATACTAGAAGAAGCACCTCCTAATTTAGAATTTTCGGAGGTGGTTTTAATATATTTCAATGGACCCCACTATTAAGAGGTTGGGTGAAGATATGCGATATTAATGGTCTAATAGCATTAATGCGTTAAGACCATCTCGTGTGGTGAAATCCCATTTGGTATTTCTACCCAATTTTTTAATATAATGAAGTATTTTATTTTTTTAACAGTCTCATATTTAGATTAAAAAATTTTGTTGCCCCATTGGTAGAAACTCTAAAGAGGTTTTTAATAGGGAAAATTATAAAAACAAAAAATTAAGGAAAGAGAAGAAATAAAAAGCAAAATGATTTTTTTATAAACTATAGCCTATCACATGATTACACATATGGTCTCTAATAATACCTTAAAGTAGACGTATCTTGTTAAATTCTTTAGTTTTTATTTATTTTTTGTGGTTTAATATTAAGAAACTTAGTTTAAAAACTCACTAAATACATTTTTAAGGGTGTATTGAACTGATGATTTTGAGTGATTTGTGTTAAGATTAGAAATCAAGTGCTATTCAAACAAGAGTTTATAATAGTCTTTTAAAATCCGTTGTTATTGGAATAGTGATTTAAAAATTCATCATCAAATTCACTGTTATTGGAAAAAATTAAAACATTGGATTTCAAATGATTTTATGAAATCACCTGGGATTTCTTAGTTAAAAATACAAAGAATCAGATCTCATGGTTTTAGGTGGGATTGTAGAGAATTTTAAAAACAAATCTCTACGACTTTCAAATTCATCCAAATCTCCAAAAAACTCACTCCAAATCAAATTACTTCAAATACTTATTTCAATACATTGATGGAGATGCTCTAAGACCATCTTTATCGGCGACTTAAAAATCATATGGGTTTTTAAGCCTATGAGCCCCATAAAATCCCAGATTTGTTGCCTACGCCCCTTCTCTAAAAGGTGTCTCTTGCAATGTTCGTGGGCCAACTGACATGTGGTGGCCCGCGATTGGTGCATTTTTTAATTTTTTTTTAAAAATCACACAAAAAAATTTAAATAACTTAAGCTTTTTCTACCGATAATTATACTCTAAGGGCCACTTAGAGTATATTCAGGTTTCGGGTTTTCAGGTGGAGGATTATAGGATCCGTTCGGATATTTCGATAATTTTTTCGGGTTCGGTTCGGTTTCTTTCGAGTTCGGTTCGGATTCGGGTACCCAAAATTATAAAAAAACTCCATAATTATAAATTCAAATATTATAAAATATTCTAAAGTATATAGTTTATTAGGATGATCCGAATAATAGACAATTAAAACTATTCAAAATTACTTAAATTATACAAAACTACTCGAAATATTAGAAAATGTTATAATTTTTGAAATAAATTTACTAACAAATATAAAATTACTAATATTTATATACATTTAATTAAATTTTCGGGTAGTTCGGATACTTATTCGGGTTTCGGGTTCGGGTCCATTCGGGTTTTGAAATTTAAAATCCGTTTGGATATTTGATCGATTTCGGTTTTGGTTCGGATCCTCTTTTTTGGATCGGGTTCGGTTCGGTTCGGATTCGGTTTTTTTGCCGACCCTACCTTAACACATACATCCACACCCAGTGGCGGAGGGAACATGCAAGGAGGGTGGTCAATTGACCCACGTGGAATACTAAATTTTGGTGGTTCAACCTCCCCTAATTCAATAATTGACCTATATCAATTTCAATTCTATTAAAATCCACTAATATATTAAATATTAAAAAATATTAATCTAATAAAATCTATGATAAATAATTTTAACACAAAGATAAGTTTACTATAGGGATAATTACAATACTACACCATTTGAATTACATTTCACAAAACTACATCATTTCAAAAATACTTCACAAAACTATATCTAAATACTCAAAATTAAATCCAAATAAACCCTACCCACACAATCCTACCCCTTTAATACTATACCCTAAACACTAATTAGCGAACCCAAATGAAAATATTTTCATTTTGATAATTTTTAAAAGGTAAATCACACTTTTAAAATTTTGAAAAGGTGTAAATATGTGAAAAAAATAAATTAGGTGTAATTTTGTGAAAGAGAGATTGAAAGGGTATAGTTTTGTGAATTCCTCTTTACTAAAACTAATAAAATCCTAATAATAATCTCATGAAACCACGAAACATTACTCTTTATCTTTTGTTCTCTTTTTATTTTTTTTGGTAAGTTTCAAAATTTAGAGTATACGTCGAATATTTCTTTAAAATATACATTTAATATTTGTGACGATATTTATAATTATTTCACAAAATTATTTAGTTTTTTAGATACTTTTTTCGGGAGAATCACAAAACTACACCATTAGAATTACATTCCACAAAACTACACCATTTCAAAAATACTTCACAAAACTACACCTAAACACTCAAAATTAAATTCAAATAAACCCTACTCACACAATCCTACCTCCTTAATACAATACCCTAAACACTAATTAGCGAACCCAAATGAAAATATTTTAATTTTGATAATTTTTAAAAGGGTAAATCAAGCTTTTAAAATTTTGAAAGGATGTAAATATGTGAAAAAATTAAATTAGTGTAATTTTGTCAATTCCTCTTCTTTTTTTTTACTTTTCGATTTTTAAAAAAATTAACCCATGTAAAATAAAATCTTGGCTCCGCCACTGTCCACACCTTAACAGATACACCCACCCTAGTCAACAAGTCCTGTAAATAAAAAAGGAAAACTATAAGTCAATAAAGTTCCTAGGGAAGTGAAGTTCCATTAACATGGTGATTTGACAAGTTATAAGACATATTTGAGTCAATTTTAGACCATAGTTTTAAACAATATGTGTGGTTACATAATCAGCCTAATGATATTGGACTATGACGAGGATTGTAACATCAAATATATATCATGAATGTTCACATTTCTTGGGAGCCTTATTCGCCGTTAATATTGATTATTTTGCATGCTTCGATTATTAAATATTTCCTAATAGTTGTAATAAAAAAAAAATATTACCTAATAGAAATTTATTAGTTTTAAAAATAAACCATGAAGTAGGTGGATACCGTGGAGATGTCACCACAAAAACTACTCCTTCCATATATTTTTCACAATTTTTAAGAAAACATATAACCAATAGTATCTACATAAATTCAATTAATATACCTTGAAGTTTATAATTTAATATTAATAGGTAAAATATATTGAAATTTGAGAAAATCAATCTTTTTTATACCGTTTTTTCATATAACGGAGGAAGTAATAATTTGTACTAAGTTCCAATATATATATATATAATCATATTGATTTAAATATTTTATGACATCATAGGAAAAGAAAAACTTTATGACATAATGAATATTTGCTGAAAATGGAGGATGATATGAATCCATGTTGGGCTATAAAGCCGATATTCTCTCCTTCTTGAATGGCTAAAAATCGATTGTAAATTTGGACATAAATTCTTTAAACACAATTATATTGATGCGACTTCATTGCTACGTTAATCCTTTTTTTTAACAAAAAAAAAAAACTTTTCATATGAGTGCCCCTTTAGGTTAATAAACATCTGAAACATTCTATTTATTTCGGAATATAGAAAATGAAACATTTCTATAAAGAAAGATGAAATTTTGTATACCATTGCAAATAATTTAAATGATGGGGTTGAGGATGGTTCAACTCGGATTTTGGTTCTATTTCGATTCAGTTTTTCGGTTTATAGAAAATATCTACCATATAAACAATAGTTTGGTTTGGATAATATCGGTTTTCGGTTTCTTCGGTTTTATACCATAAAAATAAAAACAAAATCTAATATTGTTTTGAATTTGATTTCCCTTCTTTTTTTCCAATGTTATTCCAAACAAAAATTATAATTACAAAAACCATATCTTTTTGCTTTTGGAAAAAATAATAATTTAAAAACAAAAATAAATTTATGAATTTAATATTTTGATCAATTTAGAAAGATTAATAAGATAGAGTAAGAATTATATAGTTAAAAGTGACATCTTATATTTTTTAACGATTCAATCTACATATATGGAAAAAAAACTAAAGCATTTTATAACTAAAATTGAATTATGTATATTATGAGAAACTAAAATTTATTTAGATAGGTTACATATACATCATACGTGTATTTATAATATAATTATGTATACTATAATAATATTATCTATTTTATCATATTTTGTAATTAATCGGATTTTTTTTGTTTAATCGGTTTATTACCAAACCATATCCGAATCCTACGGTTTTTGAAAAATGATATTCATACGATTTATATAATATATTCAAAACTAATTCGGTTCCGGTTCGGGTTTTGTCATATTGAACACCCCTAGTTAGCAGGATTTGTCTCATAGATTATGTTTGTAAATTAAGGCTTGTATGATCGAAATCATTTCATAAGTTTATAATTTAGTGTCTTTGATTATAGAATATATGCACTTATAATTCATATATATAATTAACTCTATAAACAAAGATACCCCCAAGATTTTAACAATAAGTATCATTGTAAGGTTTATTTTGAATTAATAGTATATTCCTTATAAGATTAGTCTTTTGTAACCGTTTCTATTTATTCAAGAAAACACTATAATAAATATTAGTAAGAGATTGTTGCACAAAAAAAAATATTAGTAAGAGATATCATAAATTTTTAATAGTTTTATATACGTATAAAAGTTTATAAAAGACACTTATAAAGTTATAATGATATAGATATGTATTATTTTATAGGAATGCTTTTTCAAAAAAATATAATTATTTGTTGTTTCAATTTTAAAATTTCCACTTTTGGTCTTCAAATTGACAATGCCTATGAAAGAATTTCCAAGACTTTATACAATTAAAGTTTTGTAAGTCGGGAAAAACTTAAAGATGCATTGGGATGTGAAAACAATACTATTGATCTATATTGAAAACTTTTAAACAAAATAAACAATACTATTGATCTTTTTTTTATTTTTTATTTTGGTCAAAAACAATACTATTGATCTATAGGATTATGTTATAACACTTTCCTTGTCCAAAAAAGACCAAATATTTTTGCTTCAAGAAAAGATGATTAAAAACATCTAATATAGTTTGTAGTAACTCTTAAATAATCTTATGTAGATATTAATAGTGATCTATGTAAGTATTTAACCAACAAATGCTAAGGTAACCTTCTACTAATTAGTTTAACGTTTAAGAAAATGTTTAACGTTTAAGAAAATGTAAATTAATTAGTTTGAATAATAGTTAATAATATACATCTTATGAATGCCAAAAATGTTATAGTGACAACAATATGGATACTATTCAAAGCCAAAATAGCAGTGAAATACTTTGACTTCTATATAGTTTAAGATCGTTATTATAATAATACTATCAATTTCATTTAGTTTTGTTAATGTCCATATAAATAGACCTAATCCATCCTCACTTCCCAATTCATATAACTTCCGTTTTATTTCTTGAAGCAACTTTAATTTAGTTTAATTAATTAGAGCCATCCTAAGTGAACCAAAATAATGTTTTAAAAGTATTCTTTTATAGGCAGACTATTTGTAGGTGTAACTTAAGCTGTCTAAGTTTAGCTGTCTATTAGCTTTTCTACACTTTCATTAAATGGTAAACTAACAATAATAACATGAAACTTTTTATATAGGTGGTGATAAACTCACTATAAGAATATTAATATTTTCAAGTTTTGAACAAAATTCTCTTATGGTTTTAAATTTAATTGTTAATCTCTGAAAATGTGTTATATATGAATTAATAAGAAAACCAAATTTAACTCATCACTTGTAAAAGTGGATTATGATCCACATAATTTGTTAAATTTTTTTAACAAGAATTAAAGGTAGACATGTTAGACCATGTACATCAAAGCTGCTTATAGGGTGCTTGTGTATTATTTTTGTGTATTTGACTATTAAAATAAATAAAAAAATGCTCTAATACTAAGCAATACTAAGCAGCGTTGTTTAATTAAGCATTTTAAAATATCTGCAAGCTTCCCTGCGTGTCAGTCCGTTATTGGCCTAAATTAAAAAAAAAAAAAAAAGGAAAAAAATTGTTATCGGGTCTTTTTTTCACAGAACCAAAAAAACCTAAATTGATTTTTCTCCTTCCTCTCCAGCGATTCTTCGACGATTGAACGCGACCTCCTTCTTCTTCTTTCGATTCGATTTCAACCTTCTTCTTTCGACCTCATTCTTCTTCTTCTATTAGTAACCGACAAAACATTTATCTACAAAATCTCACTAGCAATAAGAACCCTAAATCAAAATCGAGATTTGGGGATTTTGAGAAACATACGTGCGAGAAGAAGGACAAAAGAGAGGATTGTTACGGAGAGGCTCGAAGGAGAGCTTTTGCAAATTGAGTTTTAAAAAAAATTTAAGCACCTTTTTTTAGTATCCTTAATGGATGACAAATTTTAATTAAACATCTAAGTATTTTGTTTTGTATAAATACACACAAATACTAATTAAATACTCTTAAGCAACTTTTATTTAGTCTCCTTTGATGAATATGCTCTTATAGTGGACGCTAGATTCTTGGGATTTTGAGTTAAAAATAAATGAACCATGAATATAAATAAAGTTAATTTGAAAATTAAATTTTATTGTCCCACACAAATCGATATGAAGAATTTATTTTGATTGGACCTTTCATGAAACCTTTTCCAAAGTTATTTTTGTTTACATCAAATTTCCATTAATAAAGGGAAATGTAGTTTGACAAAAAAAGGGAAATGTAGTTTAACATTGTTTTATACTAGGGGCTAAGCGCGCGCAAGCGCGGGGACGTATGTGTATTTTGAATATGGTAACAGATATTAAACTAATGCTGAATCGATGAGAAAGGTTATGAACTGAAGTAGGAGTGTGCAGTGTTGTGACGACGAAAAGGACCGATATCAAATGCTAATTGTTGATGTATTTTATTTTTGCTCTCCATCTGTAAGAGACAATTTTTAAATTATGATAGTTCCTAATACTGTTGATGAAAATTTAAATCAGTGAACAAATAGGGTGACAATTTTTTTATTTTTAAAGTTTGAATAATTGTTAGAAAATCTTAAAGTGAAACTTGTTCATAAATATAGACTGAGAAACCTATGCACCATGAAGAGTGAATACATTTTTATTTGTATATGCGAAGAGAAAACAAAAAACAGAGAACAAACTGAATGCCTTAAAGAAAAAAGCGTTGTCATTAAAAAAACAAAAAGAGACGAAAGAACACAGACTTGACTTTAGGGTGGGTTCAAAATTTTAGACATATGAGATAACTCGATAACGGCGCCAATTTGATAACGAAAGAACAACCTTTTTCCCCGACAACGGCGCCAATTTGATAAACGAGATTTTACCCCGTTTAATCTAATGTCTCAATTGTAGTACTTGAGGTCAATCCGAATCAGGAGCAATTAAATTACTAAAGTTTGCAAGGAATCAATCTTAGTCTAAGCAATTTAAAAGGTGGTTTTGTTTATGTGTTTTTGTAAAGACTAACAAAGAATAAAACAAAATTGCAAGTTGTAAAGATTCAAATTAAAAAGCTAAACAACCAGGTCAGGGTACTTTAACGGGTTCCTCAACTTTCAGGTTTTTCGATGTCTTTTATAAAAGTACTTTAAGGTTTTGAAAACGATTTTAGATCAATCCACTCTCGTGGCAATGATCCTTTTTCTAACAAGTAAACTAAAACAATATCTTGGATAGTTTAAATTTTAGAAAACATTAAAGTTCAAATCAATTCAACACTAAACTTATTAACACATATCTCTCGGTTAAGCTAGGTTTAGTTCTAGGGTAATTGTTCAGGAATCCTCACAGACCTCTCGGTTGTGAGGTTTCCTGGGTTCTATCAATTGATTGATCAGGTCAATTAAAGCATTAAGATTGTTACACTAGATTAAAGATTTATCAGGTTTTAAGTTCTAGACATCGATCAACCCTAGAGTTGATTCACCATTTTTCCCCCAACCCAATTGTCTATGGGAAACTACTCACTAAGCATATTGAAATTCAAAGCAATTAAATTCAAAGAAAGCAATAACATAAACAAAGACAAGAGAATAAGGTTCAAGAAAATCTTATTGATGAAGATCACAAAGGTGGTCAAGGCAAACACCAAGAGTCCTCCAAGTCCAAAAGCTTAAGAAACAAACTATGAAAAACTAAAACAAAAGATAGAATCCTTGTCAAAACATAAAACAAAACCCTAATATAGTCTTGAACCATAAAATAAAGGAAAACCCATTGGTTTAGGAATTATTTTCCTAATTAAAACATGAAAACCGGATTTCCTTTTAATTTTCGCAGCCTGTATCGGTCAAGTGAAACCGATACAGACTGGTCGATATCCGTGCTTCGTCCTCTTTTCCTCTGTATCGGCCACTCCAAACCGATACAGCATGTCGATATGCATCTTCAGGTTCTTTTTCTCTTGTATCGGCCACTCCAAACCGATATGGTTGGTCGATACAAGCTTCGACAAACTTTTTGTCTTCTATATCGGCCAACAGAAACCGATACAACATGCCGATGCAAGTGTATTTGCTTCTTTTTGGCTTAAATTCATCACTTTTGCCGTCTTTATGCTCCAAAACCTGAAATACACGAAACAAACCAAAATGCAACCTATATGACACTAAATGCAACCTAAATGAATGAATTCTAATGCATAAACTAAGGTAAAATGTGTAAAATATGCAAGTTATCAATAACAAGTTTAATGAAAGGAAGATCAAAGTAAAAAAAACAAAGCCAAACAACCACTATTAAGATAATAGCACATTCCATGGCAATGAGGACAAAAAATATCAAAGGAAAATACATTCGTTTAAGTTTGATACTTAGATGAAGAATGATGATAACGTTAGTGATAAGCAACACACACTTGCTCATCTTTTCTTACTTATTTCAAATATAAAGAATGTTTGAGTTAACACTGAACAACAACTTATTAGAGAAACCAATGGTGCTCATAGAACCAATTAAAGTTTACAAATTTGAAGACTTTACCTCCAAAAAGTTCGGGATTAACAGTGGTGACAAACATGACAAATTGTGTATTATCACCCGTCTTGAGGATGCCCCTAAAAACAGACGCAACATCATCCCACAAAGTCAAGTAAACAACCACCTGACTGTTATGCCAATGATTGTCGTCAATTTCAGTAAGACGTAATAATGTGTGATGGACTTAGTTTTCTTTTAAATAATTATTTTGAATTTAGTTATTACTAACTAAAACTAAATATTTGTAACTTTAGTATCAGAATTTATATATTTACATAATTGCTAATAAGAATTACAAACCATGATAAGTTGAAAAATTACTTATAAAATACTTTTTTGAATTTCATTTCAGTTAAATGTATAAATTTAGAAAAATCCATCATTATTAGAAAAGTTAATAAAAAAAAAGAGTAAAAAATACTTTGATAGAGTTTTGGTTAAGGGCCCTTAAGTTGAAGATGATTTGAAGGGTTCTCTATAAAAGTTCTTCCCAATTAATAGTATAGATATACACAATTCACTTATATTTATTTTAATTTGTTTTTTTTTAAATAGGGAGAATCACAAAACTACACCATTTGAATTACATTTCACAAAACTACACCATTTCAAAAATACTTCACAAAACTACACCTAAACATTCAAAATTAAATCCAAATAAACCTTACTCACACAATCCTACCCCCTTTATACTATACTCTAAACACTAATTAGCGAACCCAAATGAAAAGATTTTAATTTTGGTAATTTTTTAAAGGGTAAATCAAGCTTTTAAAACTTTGAAAGGGTGTAGTTTTGTGAAAAAATTAAATTAGATGTAGTTTTGTGAAGGAGAGGTTGAAAGGGTGTAGTTTTGTGAATTTCTCTTTTAAATATTGATTGTGACCCTATGAATTGTAAGATAATTCTGGTTTTCTTGTTTTTTTTATTTATATCTTTTGTAAGAAAAATCTATCATTACTAGAAAAGCTAGTAAAAAGAGAGTATAAAATACTTTGACTATACCCTAAACACTAATTAGCGAACCCAAATGAAAAGATTTTAATTTTGGTAATTTTTTAAAGGGTAAATCAAGTTTTTTAAAATTTTGAAAGGGTGTAGTTTTGTGAAAAAATTAAATTAGGTGTGGTTTTGTGAAGGAGGGGTTGAAAGAGTGTAGTTTTGTGAATTTCTCTTTTAAATATTGATTGTGACCATATGAATTGTAAGATGTTTCTGGTTTTCTTGTTTTTTATTTATACCTTTTGTAAGAAAAATCTATCATTATTAGAAAAACTAATAAAAAAGAGTAGATAATACTTTGACAGAGTTTTGGTCAAGGGCCCTGAAGTTGAAGATGACTTGAAGGGTTTTTCTATAAAAGTTCTTCCTAATTAATAGTATAAATATACACAATTCACGTATATTTATTTTAATTTGCTTTTATAAATATTGATTGTGACCATATGAATTGTAAGATGTTTCTAGTTTTCTTGTTTTTTTCTTTATATCGTATGTAAGATGTATTTATGATTAGTTTTAATAACTATTTAAAATTGATATATGTATTTATATATATATATAGATATTTTATAAATTACATTAAATATTTCTTTTTCGGATTTTATTAATGTTAATGAGTTTTATCAAAAATATTTCAGTGATGTTGTTTATATTTTTTGGCGTTTTATTTGAATTTTATTTGTATTAATATTGTAAAAAAAATAGTTGTGTAAGAAAAATTCATCATTATTAGAAAAGCTAATAAAAAAGAAAGTAGAGAATACTTTGACAGAGTTTTAGTCAAGGACACTGACGTTGAATATGATTTGAAGGGTTTCTCTATAAAAGTTCTTCACAATTAATAGTATAGATATACACAATTCACTTATATTTATTTTAGTTTGTTTTTTTAAATATTGATTGTGATCATATGAATTTTAAGATGTTTCTAGTTTTCTTATTTTTTGTTTATATCGTTTGTAAGATTTATTTATTATTAGTTTTAATAGCTATTTAAAATTGATATACGTATATATAAACATATATTTTATAAAATAATTTTTTCGGATTTTATTAATGTTAATGGGTTTTATTAAAAATATTTTAGTGATGTTTTTTATATTTTTTGGGATTTTATTTGAATTTTATTAGTATTAAATGTTGTATTAATGTTTTTGATAAAAAAATAGTTGTATTAAATAATTTATTTTAATTATATTATTTTAAAGGTATGATGTGGCTTCTTGTGGTGAAAGAGAAAACTTCCTCATTATATGTATGATTCCGACCGTAGAAACCTTAAGTAAGATTTTGATAGATATTGAGAATCTATAATTTTTGGGGTATTAGATTCATTTTTTTGTTTGGCACCAATAGTAAAATATACGTCTACATCTCAAAAGTCCATATGCGCATACGTAAGCACATATATATAGACGTATCTAGTGAATATATATTTCCTGTGTTATTTGTAGGCTATTGACTATAGAGATGATCATCATATACATGAATGATTTTGCATAGTATTTATAAAATAGTTGTAAAAATTTCGTCGTTAATAACGCAATTTCTTATAGTTATAGTGTACCACGTAAATATATATAAGTGGTAAAATTCAATGAATATGTATACGGAAACAAGATGTACATAAGCATGCATATTATAACATGACCTCGTAAATTAAAGGGTTTTTTGGCCGAATGGACACTTTTTTTAAAGTAACTAAAAATTTGGACAATTCATTATTTATTATTGCAAAACAGGTCCGTATGGACCACCTTGTGTAATGTAGTATGAGGTGAGAGACCAGAGATAAAAACAATCATTATCGGTGAATGTAGCTTAAAAAATGTTTTTTTTAATTTTTGTCTAATTAAAAAAAAAATTAAAAACGAACAAATCGCGGTCCACCACGTGTGTGAAACCGCAAACAGTACAAGAGCTAATGCTCAGAGAAGGACTTTTGGGAGTTGATTTTAATTTTTTGTGGAACCCAGAGGTTAAGCTCCGCGTCTAAGAGCCCCTATAATCACGCAAACACTTGTTTTTATGAATTCATAAGTCTCAACTCCCTCTAAGTAAGGTTTGTCCCAAGGGGGTAGGATGGAAGCTTATGTTGCGTGGAAACGAGAAACGCAATTTTAGAAAAGGTTAGGTTTGGAAACGAAGTGGAAACATGTATGTGTACAGATATATTATGCTTAACTAGGATTTTCACCCGTGCTACGCACGGGCACATATTTAATTAACAATTATGTCTTCAACTATAAATTACTTCAATAATTTTTTTTAGAAAATAGATTAATTATGTAGTTGAAAAGAAATGAATGAACTAAAGTGTAACTGATAATTACGGTTGTTTACAAAAAATTTGAATGTCCAACGGTTATATATTTTAGTATTTTGCACAAAGTATATATAGATTGAAAAGTTATTGTTACAACATTTACACGCAATTGGAAGTCATGTACGGTTACCTATTGTTTTTTTTCTTTGTTAATTATGGTTGCATATTGTTAGAGAAACGAAAACCTAATGTGTTGTTTATATAAATAGGCAAAAAGTATTTACAAACAAACCCTCTTTCGTTTCTTAATTTGGTAAAACAAAAATAATACTGAAATAGAGATTTATGATTTTTGTAGGCTGCCAGTGATGCATCATGAAAAATCAAATCTTGTAATTACACATTCTTGTAGGATGCCAATAATGCATCATAAAAAATCCCAATGTTAGCTTTAAATCATGTTCCAAAGGTGATATTTCTCATGTTCAAATTTATAAAAATGTATACGAAATCAAGGTCATAATATGTAAAGAATAATTAAACCAGTACATGTTTTTTGGTGAACTGACCTCCAGTAAAATCCAACTTATTTTTTTCATGACATGAGGCATTGCACTTGATTCATTTGTGCCATTGTTATTTGTTATAAGCATATTGGCCATAGCTGCTTTGTTTCTAACAAAACAAAGACAAAAATTTAGTAAAGAAATGGAATCATAGGTGAAAGTGTAAATGTATGGCGAGAATAAACAGAGAAATTATAAAAGTAAGATTTTTTTGACTGAAAAGAAAAAATAAAATCAGAAAGATTTACCCATGTTAGGTAAATCTGGAATTGGTAGGAATAAAAGATTATGAGGATAATTTTATTTTGCAGAAGCAAATGACCAGACTCATTTGTAAACTTGAAAAAGAAGACTTACTTTTATTGTCGTGTTCGATAAAATTCTTTGATGGTGACCTCTAAACCATTTCACTAATAATACAATTTAATGAGAAGAGATGGAATAAAAAAACTTCGTACATATATCAAAATTCAATACTACTCAAAATAAGAAGTTACCATGGATTGGAACACCAAGTTGTCTTCGTTAAGCAATTTAGATGAAAGATGCATTTCTAAATTACCTTTGAACTTTTAGTTGCAAGAATTTTAGTTGTATCGTTAATCAAGGAAATAAAAGTGATAAACGGTTACATGCAAAATAATGAAATTGAGTGATTGGTGTGTAAGCAATCACAATATTTTCCAATATATAAATTTAAAATAAAAGATTTGAGTAAATTATTGTAAGAAGAAAATGTGGTTTGTCTTTATACATCCACTCCATTAAAAATAAATTGCTTTCGAAAGAGTTAGTTTGATGAACGTGTAGTAGTGGGGAGTTTATTTGAAGTGGAGATCGTGGGTTTAGAGAAAGAAGAGATAAGATTTTACGTTTTGTAAAAAAGAAAGCGATGAAAATGAAACTATATTTTTAAATAGATTTTATGATTTAAATTTGAAAAAAAAATATGGCACAACCCACTTGGCAGAATTTGATTGGTTAGGTGACTTGTGCTTTATAATATAAAAGATAAATGTTCATTTATCTAAATCATACTAATATTTTTAAAAACCTCTTTAAAGTATTAAATATATCAACTAAAAAATTAAATATAATGTTGAAAGTAAAAAAAAATTTATGTAATAGATTGTACTTCGCATTTATGTGAATTACACAAATTATAGAGAAACACACATTAACACGAAAATATGTAAAAAGCCTAAATGAAACTTCTAATCTATAAAAAAGACTCAAATAAATGTTTTTCTACCATACAATTTAATAATAAAAAAATTATGTAATAGATTGTACTTCGCATGTATGTGTACAGATATATTATGTTTAATAAATGTTCAAATATCTAAATCATACTAATATTTTTAAAAATCTCTGTAAAGTATTAAATATATCAACTAAAAAATTAAATATAGTGTTCAAAGTTAAAAAAAAAATTTATGTAATAGATTGTACTTCGCATTTATGTGAATTACATAAATTATAGAGAAACACACATGATTAACACGAAAATATGTAAAAAGCCTAAATGAAATTTCTAATCTATAAAAAGACTCAAATAAATGATTTTTCTTAATACAATAGTGAAAGAAATTATAACTAAAAATTATCTAAAAATAAAATTAATAAGTTTTTATTGATTTTAGGTGGATATAATATAATTATTTTAATTTATTAAACCAATAAATGGGATATTTGTTTTTGTAATTAATCGAATTAAGGCGAAAAATAATCGAATTAGGCGGAGATTAATCGGATTAGGCGGAGATTAATCGGAACAAAGATTTTTAGGAGGCCTAGATGTTAATCGGTGCGGATGACCACCGCCTAGCGCCTAGGCGGGGAGTAATCGGATCTAGGCGGGGATTTTTAGAACAGGGGTTAAAATAGGAGAAGTGACCTTGGCCTAGTGGCATTCATAAGTCCACATGAGACATGTAACACTTTCCCACCGGGATCAATTTCCAGCGCCTATGGTAGTATATGATTGGCTAACAGCCAGTTGTGAACAAAAAAAAAAGTTAGGTAAAACACGTGCAAAGTCACGTGGTAGGCTTACTATAAACGGTGACTATAAAGCCCAATAATATCTTTGTGTTTATGGGCTTATATGGATATTTCGTCGGTGAGAAATCCAGATTTGGTTATCAAAAAGAAGTCGGTGATACGTTGAACCACTTATCATTAGTTGTTTCTAAAAACGAAGGAAAAATAAATTCGATCGAACCCTAATAATTCAATCTCACGACACAAAAGAGAGAGTTCCGACGAAGATTTCTCCGTGACGGTGATGGTTTACGTTTATATTTGAGAAACGACGGCGATTTTCAATGGAGGAAGACGAAGATAGGTTTCTGTTGAGTAGCTTAGGTGTTACGTCGGCGAATCCTGCCGATATCGAACAAACGATTCTCGATGAGGTAACGTTGCTTCTTCGTTTGATTCTCTGTGCTTTGTATTCAAATTCTCTGAATCGTTGTTTCTATGAGAAAAGAGGTTCTAGGTTTATATCGATGAACGATTTTGTTTGAAATAGTTTAGTATGTTCTGTATTAGGCAACGAAGAAAGTGGATAACGATGAAGGTAACAGTGTGGATGAAGAGAAGACTGTACATATTGAAGGAAGCTATAACAATATTTTGAATAAATTAAGAGATGTGAAGTTTGAAATAGATGCTGTTGCATCAACTATTGAGCATGAGTTTGAAGAGGATAATGGTGTAGAGGAAGGCGATGAATCGGAGGCTCTTGTGTTGCGTAGCGGCTCTGTGCTTCAGCACGCGCTTGCTACAGACCGTTTGAGAAGCCTTAGGAAGAGGAAAGTTCAGCTTGAAGAGGAACTCAATGGTTTAAATGGGCAGAGCTCTTCTGGTAATGGTGGTGATCGGAGTAGGTTACTTCGGGATTTGGTGAGAGAAGAGCCTAGACACAAGAGGAAGTTGAAAGAGATACGGAAACCGAGTAAAAGAGAAGGGAAGAAGGTGAGAACAGTCTCGTTTCATGAGGATACAGACTTTGATGCCATTTTCGACGCAGCTTCTGCAGGTTTTGTTGAAACGGTATGTCCAGCTTTCTTCTGTAGATTCGATCTATTTGGTTGTGAGATATTCTTTGTATGTGTATGTGAATGTAGAAAGATATATATGAAAGGCATTGACTAATTCAAGGCTAATCTTGTTTAGGAAAGAGATGAATTGGTGAGAAAAGGAATTTTAACTCCTTTTCACAAGCTTGAGGGTTTTGAACGTGGAGTTCGACAACCTGGACCGTCAGACTCACACAACCTACCCGAAGGAGAAGAAGAAAATGACAAAGAGGAGGACTCCAGCAGTATTGATAGAGTTGTCCTATCGATGTCGCTGGCTGCAAAAGCTCGCCCGACAACCAAGCTACTTGATGCAAAGGAATTGCCAAAGCTTGAAGCAACGCCTGTGCCTTTTAGAAGGCTAAGAAAGGTTTACAAGACTCATGATTCTTCTGATGATGAAGCAAAGAAAACTAAAGGTAGGAAGAAGAAAAAGAAACGACCTTTGCCTGAGAGGAAATGGACAAAGCAGATATCTATAGAAGACTCTAGTCTTCAAGAAAATGGTATGATTAATGCTATTTAGAACTAAATATACATAAGTCTCAGAAGTTTCTACCTTTATTAAGCATATGCTTTGATTTGATAAGTATTCATGTTGATTTTCATTGCAATGTTTCAGAAGATGCACGTGCTATCTTGTCCACTTCTAGTTGTGAAGAAGAAGAACTAGATGATGTTGATGACAACCAGACATCTTCTGTACAGCTTGAAGGTGGATTAAACATTCCTCGAAATATATTTAGCAAACTTTTTGATTACCAAAGAGTTGGGGTGCAGTGGTTGTGGGAACTTCATTGCCAAAAGGCTGGGGGCATTATTGGGGACGAGATGGGTCTTGGTAAGACTATACAGGTCTTATCTTTTCTCGGATCCTTGCATTTCAGTAAGATGTACAACCCGAGTATCGTCATATGCCCTGTCACACTCTTGCGTCAATGGAGAAGAGAAGCACAAAAATGGTACCCAGATTTTCACGTGGAAATACTCCATGACTCAGCACAAGATTCTAATGGCAAAGCACGAGCCAAGGCCTCTGAAAGCGATTCTGAAAGTGAAGCTTCAGAGGACATTGATCATGAGCAAAAGCCTAAGAACAACAAGAAATGGGATTCTTTGATAAACCGGGTTCTAAATTCTGATTCGGGACTCCTCATCACCACATATGAACAATTGAGGCTGCAGGGTGAGAAGCTGCTCAATATTGAATGGGGTTATGCCGTACTTGACGAAGGCCATCGGATCCGGAACCCAAATGCTGATGTTACTTTGGTGTCCAAACAGTTACAAACCGTCCATCGAATTATAATGACAGGGGCACCAATCCAGAATAAACTGACAGAACTCTGGTCCTTGTTCGATTTTGTTTTCCCGGGAAAGTTGGGAGTCCTGCCCGTCTTTGAGGCAGAGTTTTCTGTTCCTATCACTGTGGGTGGCTATGCCAATGCTTCTCCTTTGCAAGTGTCGACTGCCTATAGGTAGTTTACCTACTCTTTCTTTGAATCACAATTTGTGTTATAATTTTCTTGACGTTTTGCAGGTGTGCAGTTGTTCTTCGTGATTTGATCATGCCATACCTCCTTCGCCGTATGAAGGCCGATGTGAACGCACACCTTACCAAAAAAACTGAACATGTTCTCTTCTGCAGCCTGACTGTGGAGCAGCGATCTACCTACAGGGCGTTCCTTGCGAGCTCCGAGGTAGAAGATATTTTCGATGGGAACAGAAATTCGCTTTATGGGATTGATGTGATGCGTAAGATATGTAACCACCCTGATCTACTCGAGAGAGAACATGCTCACCAGAACCCGGATTACGGGAATCCAGAACGGAGCGGGAAGATGAAAGTTGTTGCAGAAGTGCTCAAGGTCTGGAAACAGCAAGGACACCGCGTACTTCTGTTTTCACAGACTCAGCAAATGCTTGACATCCTCGAGAGCTTCTTGGTTGCAAACGAGTATAGTTACCGGAGAATGGATGGTCTTACGCCAGTGAAACAGAGGATGGCTTTGATTGATGAGTTTAATAACTCGGACGATGTATTTGTTTTCATTTTGACCACGAAAGTGGGTGGTTTGGGTACAAACTTGACTGGTGCGAATAGAGTCATCATCTTTGACCCGGATTGGAACCCGTCAAATGATATGCAGGTAAGTTTTTGCTTTAAAATTTCACAGATAATTCATTGTTCAAAAACTCGGGCATGGTCTTAAACGAAACTCAACTTTCCGTTTTTTTCTGACAGGCAAGGGAACGCGCTTGGCGTATAGGGCAGAAGAAGGATGTTACTGTTTATAGATTGATTACACGAGGGACAATCGAGGAGAAAGTATATCACAGACAGATATATAAACATTTTCTCACCAATAGGATCCTAAAGAATCCGCAACAGAGAAGATTCTTCAAAGCTCGGGATATGAAAGATCTTTTTATACTAAACGATGATGGCGATAGCAACGCTTCTACCGAAACCTCTAACATCTTTAGTCAGCTAGCTGAAGAGATAAACATCGTAGGAGCTCAAACAGAGAAGCAAGCCGAGTCCGCTTCAGAACACGACATTCAGGATCCTGCCGAAGATATCTCACATGGAGAAGCCTTGGACGAAGAGACAAATATCTTAAAGAGTCTTTTTGACGCGCACGGAATACATGTAAGTTTTCTTTACCATTTCCTCACCGAAAGCTTCTTCTTCGAAGAATTACTTTCTCATAATCTCCAATTCGCTTCATACGCAGAGTGCTGTGAACCACGACGCTATCATGAACACAAACGACGAGGAAGAGAAGATGAGGCTTGAACACCAAGCATCTCAAGTAGCACAGAGAGCAGCAGAAGCTCTACGCCAGTCACGTATGCTTCGTAGCCGCGAAAGCATCTCAGTTCCAACATGGACCGGTAGATCCGGCTGCGCAGGCGCGCCTTCATCGGTAAAAAAAAGATTCGGATCAACCGTGAATTCTCGGGTAACACAAACCGCAACAGACAAATCTTCACTGGTCAAGAACGGTATCAGCGCGGGTCTATCTTCAGGCAAAGCACCAACTTCCGCAGAGCTTCTCAACAGAATCCGCGGTAGCAAAGAGCAAGCCATTGGCGTAGGCCTTGAGCAAATACAGACTCAATACCCTTCGGGTTCTAACAACAGAGTAGGGTCGTTGCAGCCAGAGGTCTTGATCCGAAAGATATGCAGCTTTGTACAGAAAAAAGGCGGGAGCGCGGACACGAGCAACATAGTTAACCATTTCAGAGACAAGGTTCCTCCTAATGACTTGCCTTTGTTTAAGAATCTCTTGAAAGAGATTGCCACGCTTAAGAAGGAACAAAACGGTTCGTTTTGGGTTCTCAAATCAGAGTACAAAGACTAAAGAAAGAAAGAAAGAAAGAAAGAAGATTCTTTTTCTCTTTAATTTTTTGTCAAATTAATTTAACCACAAAATGATATTTACTGTACAGATCGATACCTAAAAAGATACAATACAAGGAAATGAATTCATAAGTCTCAACTCCCTCTGAGTAAGGTTTGTCCCAAGTGGGTAGGACGGAAGCCTATGTTGCGTGGAAACGAGAAACATAATTTTAGAAAAGGTTAGGTTTGGAAACGTAGTGGAAACATGTATGTGTACAGATATATTATGTAATAGATTGTACTTCGCATTTATGTGAATTACACAAATTATAGAGAAACACACATGATTAACACGAAAATATGTAAAAAGCCTAAATGAAATTTCTAATCTATAAAAAGACTCAAATAAATGATTTTCTACCATACAATTTATTTTAAAACCTTGAAAAAGTTAAACATAAAGTTAAATACTTACATTTAATGTGATTATATAAAGATGTGGATGACATTTCATGGAATATTTCTATGGATTGTGGAGAAACATATACCAAAATAATCTTTGCAAATCGACCATAGGAATATTATAGTATGTGGCTAGCTACCACTCATGCCATGCAACCTTTAAAATATAAATTTTAACAATCAAAAACGAATAATTCATAGGCAAAGACAAACATTGTTATATTTCAATTAAAAATTAAGAATCTAAATGTTTTGGTCAACTTTTAATTTAAATCAAGAATCCAATGTGCGAAAATGTTTACAAATGATTTACACATTGTAATTAAAGAATTTATATTTTTTGAAATTTATATTAAAGAATTTATATTTTTCTATTCTATATCATCGTACAACTAAATTTCTTTTATACAACAAAAGAAATATATATTTTGAAATTTCAATTCTATTAGAACTCAACGATAACAATAGCAAAAAATTAGAAATTTTAAAGGTATTATTTTCAAAAATGCTCTGAAATCATTTCCAAAAGGGAGAATCACAAAACTACGCCATTTGAATTACATTTCACAAAACTACACCATTTCAAAAATACTTCACAAAACTACACTTAAACACTCAAAATTAAATCCAAATAAACCCTACCCAAACAATCCTACCCCCTTAATACTATACCATAAACACTAATTAGCGAACCCAAATGAAAAGATTTTTATTTTGGTAATTTTTAAAAGAGTAAATCAAACTTTTAAAATTTTGAAAGGGTGTAAATTTGTGAAAATATTGAATTAGGTGTAGTTTTGTGAAGGGAGGGTTGAAAGGGTGTAGTTTTGTGAATTTCTCTTTCCAAAATGCTACGAAGATTATGATATTAATAATCAAAGTGATCAATCTTGAATCACAATTAGTAGTTCTTTGACAATTAGAATAGTTTGAGTTTTATATGATAGAATAATGTGAAAGTTTATGGGAAAGATGTTAAAGAAAATGTTACGTTCATTTGTCTCATCTCATCAATATAGAATAAAGAGAGAATCACAAAACTACACCATTTGAATTACATTTTACAAAACTACACCATCTCTAAAATATTTCACAAAACTACACCTACACACTAAAAATTAAATTCAAATAAACCCTACCCACACAATTCTACCCCCTTAATACTATACTCTAAACACTAATTAGCGAATCCAAATGAAAATATTTTAATTTTGATAATTTCTTAAAGGGTAAATCAAGCTTTTAAAATTTTGAAAGGGTGTAAATATGTGAAAATATTGAATTAGGTGTAGTTTTGTGAAGGGAGGGTTGAAATGATGTAGTTTTGTGAATTCCTTTAGAATTAAAGTATAAAAATTAAAAATCATTTTCACTTATTATTTATGTTTTTGTACGTTTTTTAAGGTAACAAAATAGAATGAAGAAGAAACCTTGGTGAAGAGTTGATGACAGCTCCGTAACACAAAGAAATATTCTCCTACGCCAAAAACAGCATTACACTGAACTGTATTGTCCTAATCACAATTTCCATTTTATTTTAATTTTTTTCTATAAGTTTTTTATGTAATATATTGATGATTTGGAACCTTTCTATTTTAATCACAATTTCCATTTTACTTTAATTTCTTTCTATATGTTTTTATGTAATATATTGATGATTTGTCACCTTTCTATTTTCTTTTTCCTTTTTTATTTAATAATTTTTTTACAATTTTTTATGTATTTTAGTTTTAAAAACATTAATTTACATAAATCATCTAGAATATTGATACAAGAAAAATTTCTTAGAATGCCATGATTTTAAGTTTCTCCTACATAACTACACTATGTTTTACAATACCATTAGTTGTAGGTATTTTCACCTACATTTAGAATTACTAAAAATTCAAAAAGCAAAAATTTCTTTGCAATTTTTTCAAAAAAATACTTAAAATGAAACATAACCCCAAAATTAACGAATGATTTAAGAAATATCTTTTTGAAATATACAAGTATGATAAAAATTAATAATATTTCTAGCTTAACTAACAATATATTATAGAAGAATTCACAAAACTACACCCTTTCTGTTGTGATAAGCTTGAAGAAACAAACAAATCTATTTGGAGAATATTTAGGAGATATGTTTAGGAGATATCTAAACATTAGATAATCTAGAGTTTTGTGTGATTATCTATTAAGAAATATTTAGAGTTTATTTGGTTTGTTTGTTTATAAAAGGGTTGTTGAGTTGTGGCAACCCTAACGTGATTTGAGAGATTAAGAACTTGAGGAACTTTAGTTTTGAGTTATTTTCTAAAGTTAATAAAGAGAGATATTCTTTATTGTTCTTGGTTTCATATCATTGATTAAGACTTTATTTGGTATCAGAGCGACTAACGATCCTAGAGACATGGAGGAGGGTGCCATCGTTCCGGTAAAGCCAAAGAAAGGAGGTGTATCCTCGTCGATCACATGCCCTATGCTAAACACAACGAATTATGCGGTATGGGCAATAAAGATGAAGATTAACCTAAAAGTTCATGAAGTGTGGGAGGTTATTGAAGCCGATGCGAAAACAGAGACAAGTGATGCAAAAACAGAGACAAGTGAGGTTATCAAATCTGAAACAGAGTCAAGCGATGCAAAGAAGAACAATATGGCTATAGCTTTGTTGTTTCAATCCATACCAGAATCTCTAGTACTTCAAGTTGGGGAACTAGAGACGGCGAAGAAGGTGTGGGAAGCAATAAAAACAAGGCATGTTGGAGCAGAGAGAGTCAAAGATGCAAGGTTACAAACTTTAATGTCAGAGTTTGACAGACTGAAGATGAAAGAGACGGATAAGATCGATGACTTCGCAGGCAAATTGTCAGAAATCTCATCAAAGTCTGCAGCCTTAGGAGTTGTTATTGAGGAATCGAAACTGGTGAAGAAGTTCTTAAACTCTTTGCCTCGGAAGAAATTCATACACATGGTGGCCTCTCTTGAACAGGTTTTAGATCTTAAAACCACACCATTCAAAGATATCATAGGCCGACTTAAAGCCTTTGAGGAACGGATTGCTGATGAAGAAGATGTTCAAGAAGATCATACCAAACTGATGTATGCAAACACATAAACTCAAAATCAACCTTTTAATGGCAACAGAGGAAGAGGCGGACGATCTTCGTACATAGGAAGAGGTCGAGGACGGTCTAATTGGGTAAAAGACGCCTCAAAAATCACATGTTTTCGTTGCGATAAGCTAGGACATTTCGCATACGACTGTCCAGACAGAATACTTAAGCTACAAGAGGCTCAAGAGACTAGTAATGATGATACACAAGATGCAGACGTGTTAATGGTACACGAAGTTGTGTATCTCAATGAGAAACGGTGTGTACCAAGCAAGTTCGAGACAAACAATGATGGAGACAATGTTTGGTATCTCGACAATGGGGTAAGTAATCACATGACAGGTTATAAGAGATATTTTAACAAGCTTGATGATTCTGTTTCTGGAAAAGTGAGATTTGGAGATGACTCTCGAGTCGATATCAAAGGGAAAGGTACAATTGCCTTCATCGATCTGAATGGAGAGGCACGAGTAATGACTGATGTTTATTACATCCCAGACTTAAAGAGCAACATAATAAGTTTAGGACAAGCGACTGAAGCGGGTTGTGACATAAGATTGCGAGGAGGCTTCTTGACAATGCATGATCACAAAGGAAAACTACTTGCCAAATCACCAAGATCACAAAACCGTTTGTACAAGGTGCAATTGGGGTTAAGAAATAGTGCTCATTTACTTCTTACAACAGTCAGCGAATCAAGCAGATGGCATGCTCGGATGGGACATGTGAGTTGTGGAACAATCAAGTTGATGATTGAGAAGGAACTTGTTAGGGGAATTCCAAGAATTGTAGTCGAAAAGGAAGTCTGCAAGTCGTGCTTACTTGGAAAGCAAACCAGAGAAGTTTTTCCCCAAGCCACCATGTTTCGTGCAAAGAAGAAACTCGAGCTCATACATGGAGACCTCTGTGGACCTATAACACCAAGCACAAGTGCTGGGAACAGATACATCTTTGTGCTGATTGATGACTACTCTCGCTACAGTTGGACAATTCTACTAAGAGACAAAGGAGAAGCGTTTCAGAAGTTTAAGAACTTTAAAAGCACAATAGAACGAGAATTAACAGAAAAATACAAACATTCAGAACTGACCGAGGGGGAGAATTTGTATCCACAGAGTTTAACTCGTTCTGCGAATCGGTCGGAATTAAACGTCACCTCACTGCTCCATATACCCCTCAGCAGAACGGAGTAGTGGAGCGACGAAACCGAACGATGATGGAGATGACAAGGAGTATCTTGAAGCATATGCATTTGCCTAGTTACCTATGGGGAGAAGCTATAAGACATACCACCTATCTCATCAACCAGAATGGCTACACGTGCTCTTAAAGACGAAACACCATACGAGAGTCTTCGTGAAAAGAAACCAAACATTGATCATCTGCGTGTTTTTGGTTGTATTGCGTATGCCAAAATAGACAAGCAACAGTTGAAGAAACTAGATGACAGATCACGTGTTCTAGTGAATTTGGGGACAGAACCAGGATCAAAAGCTTATCGCCTATTTGATCCACAGACGAGGAGAATAGTAGTGAGTCGAGATGTCGTGTTCGACGAAACAAAGGGATGGAACTGGAGACACATCAATACAGATCAAGATGATGAAGAAAGTCTTGAAGTCATGCCTCAAGAAGACGATGATTTAGCCGAAAAAACAAAGCAAATCTCGAGAAACCCCGAAGGAAACAACATGGAAGAAAACTCTATAGAACACGATGGAGAGATAGAAACTGAAGATGAAGAAGCTTGTGAGAACTCACCATCAGTGCAATCACCAATCTTGAGAAGATCGCAGAGACAGAGTAACCCACCAAGGTACTTAGAAGACTATGTACTCATGGCCGAGGAAGAAGGAGAAGTGTTACTCTTGAGCTTAAATGATGAACCAAGAAGCTTTTGGGAAGCTAAAGAATCAAGAGAATGGACAAATGCTTGTAAAGAAGAGATCACATCTATTGAGAAGCATAATACATGGAATCTCTCTGATTTGCCCATTGGAGTGAAACCAATTGGTTTGAAGTGGGTATTTAAGCTTAAAAGGAATTCTGATGGAACCATTAATAAACACAAAGCTAGGCTGGTTGCTAAAGGTTATGTACAGCAATACGAAGTAGACTTTGAGGAAGTCTTTGCACCTGTTGCTCGGATTGAGACGATAAGACTACTCATCGACTTCGCAGCTGCAAACGGATGGGAGATACATCACCTTGATGTCAAAACGGCTTTCCTTCATGGTGAATTGCAAGAGACAGTGTATGTTCTACAACCAGAGGGCTTTGAGAAGAAGGGGAGTGAGGACAAGGTGTATAAGTTGAACAAAGCTTTGTATGGGCTAAGACAAGCTCCACGGGCGTGGAACAACAAGCTGAACTGCATCTTGATGGATTTAAAGTTTGAAAAATGCTCTAAGGAACCATCAGTGTACCGAAAGATGGTGAGAGACGGTCTTCTTGTCATTGCAGTATATATACGTGGACGATCTGTTTGTCACAGGTACAGACATCGAAACCATTAATGAATTCAAAGAAGAGATGTCACTGAAATTCGAGATGAGCGATCTCGGAAAATTGTCTTTCTACCTTGGAATCGAGGTTCTCCAAAGTGACAAAGGAATTACCTTAAACCAAAAGAGGTATGCGCTTAAAATCTTAGAAGAGGCAGGAATGAAGGACTGCAATCATGTTCATACGCCAATGGAGGTGGGATTGAACTTAGCAAAATCGGAGCATGAGGAGGAGATTGATGCTACAACCTACATGAAGCATATTGGTTGTCTTCGATACTTGATACATACAAGACCAGACTTGTCTTATTGTGTCGGAATATTGAGTCGCTATATGCAAAGTCCACGAGTCTCACATGGAACGGCGATGAAACAAGTCTTGAGGTACTTGAGAGGAACTATCAACCTTGGCTTAACCTTTAAACGGTGTTCAAGAATTCCAAAGCTTGTAGGTTACTGCGACATCAGTCACAACGTTGATCCAGACGACGGAAGAAGCACCACAGGACACATCTTCTATCTTGGAGAGAGTCCTATAACGTGGTGTTCACAAAAACAAGACACGGTTGCCTTATCTTCTTGCGAAGCCGAGTTCATGGCAGGAACAGAAGCGACTAAACAAGCAATATGGCTTCGTGACTTATTTAGTGAGATCACCGGGAAAGAAGATGAGAAAGTTGTCATATACGTCGACAACAAGTCTGCAATAGCCCTAACCAAAAATCCAGTCTTTCATGGCAGGAGCAAGCACATACACAGACGATATCACTTTATAAGAGAATGTGTGGAAAGAGGTCAGATTGAAGTTGAGCATATTCCAGGGATTGAGCAAAAGGCTGACATACTCACTAAGGCATTGGGAAAGACAAGGTTCAAAGAAATGAGAGAATTGATTGGACTGCAAGATCTTGAAGAAAAGAAACTTCAAGTTTATGAGGGAGAATGTTGTGATAAGCTTGAAGAAACAAACAAATCTATTTGGAGAATATTTAGGAGATATGTTTAGGAGATATCTAAACATTAGATAATCTAGAGTTTTGTGTGATTATCTATTAAGAGAATATTTAGAGTTTATTTGGTTTGTTTGTTTATAAAAGGGTTGTTGAGTTGTGGCAACCCTAACGTGATTTGAGAGATTAAGAACTTGAGGAACTTTAGTTTTGAGTTATTTTCTAAAGTTAATAAAGAGAGATATTCTTTATTGTTCTTGGTTTCATATCATTGATTAAGACTTTACTTTCAACCCCTCTTTCACAAAACTACACATAATTTATTTTTTTCACATATTTACACCATTTCAAAATTTTAAAAGCTTGATTTACCCTTTAAAAAATTACCAAAATTAAAATCTTTTTATTTGGGTTCGCTAATTAGTGTTTAGGGTATAGTATTAAGGGGGTAAGATTGTGTGGATAGGGTTTATTTGGATTTAATTTTTAGTGTTTAGGTGTAGTTTTGTGAAATATTTTTGAAATGATGTAATTTTGTGAAATGTAATTGAAATGGTGTAATTTTGTAATTCTCCCTATATTATACAAATATAACTTTGAAAGATACGAACTAGAGTATAACAAATAATTATTTTATGAATTTAATTGTTCCTCCTAGTTTAGTTTTTTAGTGGAGAATATTAACAACGTAATAGAATTCAAGAATAACAAAATGATACTAAATTGAGATAAGCGCCATATTCTTGAAAATAAAACAAAAACCAATGGCTAGACTCTAGAGAAAGATTAACAATTGAATCATATTCCATCCCTATTAATTAATTTATTGTAATCAATACTTTTTTTTTGTAAATTATAATCAATAAACTTCTACAAGGTAAAGTCTATATAAAGCTCCTCCACCTCTTTCTTGTTTTATCATATTACTCACAAGTGTAAATCATTAATCCTTTCTTTCTATAGATACCATGGGATCAAATGTTTCATTTATCCATGATGTTCCTTCATCAATGGAAACCAAGAATGGTATTGTTGTCGAAATCGAATCAAAAAGACAATGGAGATCTCTATTTGATTCCATGAAAGACTCAAATAAATTGGTATACATATACTTACACAAGAAATGAAATGTTAACTTGTTCCTCTAATGACCAAAAAAGAAACTTTGATACTCTTAAAACTAGTATATATTGGTTATGTAATCTTTGTTTATTAGTGATTAATCTTGTTTAAATGTTTACTAAATTTGTTTTGTAGCTAGTGATTGACTTCATAGCTTCATGGTGTGGACCTTGTAAAGCAATGGAACCAGAAGTCAAAGAGATAGCTTCAAGATACCCAGAAGCTGTTTTTGCCAAGGTTGATGTAGATAGACTAATGGTAAGTACTTGAAATTACATTTTTTATTTATTGTAAGTTCGTAACAGAAACCGCGATTTTTACAAAGTCAAAAGATTAGGTTATAAGACCATCTCCAACAGAGAAACCAACAAAATTTCTTAACTATTCATTGAGACCCATGAACAGTTGGTTTAAAAAAAATATAAAAAAATAATTAAAAACGCATCAATCATGAGTCGTCACGTATCCAAATGCTCACTAAATAGTTAAGATCCGGATCTTAAATAGGAAATATAAGATCTAGATCTTAACTATTTAATGGGCGCACCTGCTAAGATCTCTTTAAGAAACACTAATGGATATGCTCTAATATTGGTATGTATTTGGAGGATGTGGCTGGTACATATAAAGCAAATACACTCCCAGCTTTTGTGTTTGTGAAGAGAGGAGAAGAAATTGATAGAGTGGTTGGAGCCAAACCTGATGAAATTGTATACAAAATTGATAAGCATAGAGCTTAATGTTTTGCATTAAAAACACAAAAAAATTATATTTCTTTTGAGTGTGTTTCATTGTTTGAAGTTGAGTTTTTGATTTGTTGTTTTGTCAAAAGATTATGAATAAAAATGTTTTGGTGCTCTCGGATACTATAATATAACCTCTACAAATTAATATTCGATAGCATAAAACTCTATAAATCAAAATCATTCTACTCAAAAATTAGAATTTTGATGTTATTTGTCTATCAACAAATTAATATAAAAAAAAATTAGTAAAATTGTGTAAAGTAATTCAGACTATTAAAACAATTAACGAAATCTTGTTAGCAACAACAATATTCATCTTTTAACATATGAGATCATCAAGACCGAATAAAGTTTCGATTTGTTTACCCATTTAAATCTTTTATTTGGAGGGGTTTCTGTAAACACACTGTGTATATTTACATTGAATGAATCGTCTCACCGGTTCAAAAGCCTTTCTTGAAACTAGTTGTCGACACCGTTTCCACCGAGAACTCTCTTGAGATCGGTCTTTTGTTCCGAGGTTAGACGCGAAGGGAAACATATCTCAAAGTTGATTCTAAGATCTCCTCTTTTGGTTACTTCTTTCGAAATAGGCATTCCTTCATTAGGAATCACGATCTCTTGACCCGGTTTAACGATATCCAAAACCGGTATAGTAAGATTCCTCCCGTCTAGCGTCGTTAAAGTAATAGCGAGCCCCGTTAGAGCTTCCAAAAGAGAGACTTTCTTGTCTACGATGAGATCGTTACCGTCTCTTTTGTAGACCAAATGTGGTTTCTCGTCGATGACAAAGATGAGATCCGCGGGTGTGACGCCAGGTTCTTGGTTTCCTTTCTCGGGGAATGTTATCTTTGTTCCTTTCTTCCATCCCGGTGTTATGTCTATCTTCAATATCTCTTCCACCGGCTTCGGCTTTCTACAATTAAATCAAGCAAAACATAACAACATATTACACTTACACATAAAGATCATGAAACATTATCCGTTGACAAATATAGACAGTGTTTCTTTTGCAGTCGCTAGCGATCATCGACCAAACGTTATTCGTTTGACAGTCGTCGATCACAAAGACGCAATAACTAATCGCTAGCAACATTAAAACGCACATTATACCAATTTTCCGCAACGACTGTCAAACAAACAACATAATATGTCGCTAGCGACTACGAAAAGAAAATGACCATACTCGACTGAATCAACTATGCGTCAAAGACCGATCTTAGTGCCTAGTCGCTAGCAATACTAAAACAAATAAGTACTACTCGGATCACCACAACTATATATTAAGAAAGTTCTATAACAATCCTTTTACCCAAAAGTTACTAGTGCATTTGCATTGCATATTATAACTACCCGTCGTTTGCTACCTAACTCTTGATAGCGACTACGAAAAAAAACATGGCCATAATCGTTTGGATGCGTAAGCGACTGAACTCGACGTCTAGTCGCTACATCCGACTCCCAAACGAATAACATAATATGTTTTTCTGTTTTTAAAAAATCAGGAGGTTCCGGACCGAAGCCCATATGCCCTAGGTCCGTGACCAACCTTTGATAATACCAATTAATGGCGTAAATCATCGCCCCTAACGCGGTTCGAACTCGGGAGCACAACATCACCAACGACTGCGGTCAACCGACTGAGTCAACCCGTGGTTGGTAATAACATAATATGTTGTTGATCGTATTAGGGACCCTAAACATTTCAATTTGGTCATAATTTCATATTAAATTTTCACCAGAATCCAACAAAAACAACAACGAAACTAATTTACGAAAATTGCAATTAAAAAAAAAAAAAAAAAAAAAATTCAAAAACATAGTTCCTAAGATATAGAGAAAGAAACTAACCCAAGACCATCAGGAACAACGCGTGAGATACGCATCTTCCTCCTCCCTCCTTTATACAATTCCTCTAACGTACAAGCCAGCTTGCTCTCTATCGCCGGAGCTTTCTTATTCGCCGTCGCCGGAGCTTTCTTACTCGTCTCCGCGTTTCTGTATCTACTCCCTCCGTTATCACTATTCCTCCTCCCTCCAATTCCTCCTCCGAAGGCGTCACCAGATGCGCCGAAAAACTCGGCGAAGATATCTTCAGCGTCGCGGGGATAGTATCGGAACCCCGCGGCGTCGGAGGAGGAGGAGGAAGAGTAGGTACGATTCTGAGAAGGTAAATCGGAGGATTTGAGACCGTCTTCGCCGTACTTATCGTAGATCTGACGCTTGTTGGGATCGCTTAAGATGTCGTAAGCTTCTGAGATCTGTTTGAATTTGGATTCTGCTTCTTTTTTTTTGTTGTCTGGGTTTTTGTCAGGGTGCCATTTCATAGCTAATCTACGGTAAGATTTCTTCAGATCTTCTTCGCTTGAGGTTGGATTCACGTTTAGTACATTGTAGTAATCGACTCCCATTTTTTTTTTTTTTGGATTTTTGGTGAGAAAAGAGTTTCGAGAGTTTTAGAGTTTTTTTTGTTGAATTTGAAGAGAGAGAGAAAGCGTGTGTGTGTGATGAGGAAGGAGACGATGGAGAGAGGGTGGAGTGCGTGTAAGGTAGAAGAACATGACAAGCATAATGTGATTTTAATTTTTAAAAATTTTGTTTTATTTTTATTCTTAAAGCAATTATTGTTCTTAATGGTTTTTGGTTTACTATTTGATTCCTGGTTCTGTTTCAGTGAACCCTCTATCCATTTTTAATATTTAATTATTTTTTTGTCAAAATTTAGGAAAAAATGGATGATTTATTAGTCAAACCTACAATATCGTTGGCGCGAGGAATCGATTCGGGTAGGGTGGTGTTACCTGCTTCATGTGGATTTATGACTGCCACTAGACCAAATCACTTTCCCGACATATACGGAATTTATTTTGAAGATAAAAAGATTATTCACCGATTAATTATGTGCTTAGGTAGAGTCTTTTGTAAAAATTATAAAGTATATTCTCATTTTTTGCTAATTATTTTTGGGTTAACTTTGTAATAAATGTAGATAAACAAATATATTGACGTTGATGAGAAAATATATTCACAGAAAAAGAGTAATTTCTTTAAAAAAATGTCGAGGCAAAAAAAGTTGTCATTAGTTTTTTCCCCTCAAATTCTATTAAAAAATTAGAATAAAATACTATAAACACAAAAAATCAAATTTAAACGCTTTAAAACTTAAAATTTTCATTTATGTTTAATATTTAGTGTTTTTTGTCACAGTATTTATTGTGTAAAGTATAATATTAAAAAGAATAGAGTTTAGTTTTGAAGGAATATGGTTTAAGGTAATTTAAAATTTATGATATTTTGATTTAATTTTTTTTATAGTATTTGAAAAAAACCTTAATATGTTATTTAATTTTTTTTTTTCATTTGAAACTCAATTTTTTTAGACATTTTAAGAACATTTCCAATGAAGTTTCTTAGACCATGTCCAACAGAGAAACCTCAAAATTTCTTAACTATTCATTGGGACCCATGAACAGTTAATTTAAAATAAAACAAAAATAAAATAATTAAAAACGCATCAATCATAGTTCGCCACGTATCCAAAGGGTCCACTAAATAGTTAAGATCCGGATCTTAAATAGGAAATATAAGATCCAGATCTTAACTATTTAACGGGTCCCACCTGCTAAGATTTCTTTAAGAAACACGAATGCAGATGCTCTTAGAGATCTAAACTGTGGATCCATAAAATAGTCAAGAAAACCGATTCTTAATTTCATTATCTAAAATCCGATCAGATAAGTATCTTGCACCATTCATATTTTGTCTGTTTCTCTTTCGGAGATTGTTTAAGTGAATACATTTACATAATTATCACTACTTCTATAGTAATATCCAAATGTCTATCAGTCTTCTTCTCCACCCAATTTCTCCTCCTCCTCATATCCCACCTTCAACCACCACATCTCCGTCACTCTCCACCGCCGCCGCCGGAAACCACCACCAACATATCCTCACCATATCAGAAACATGCTCAAACATATCTCACATCAAACAACTCCACGCCTACACTCTCCGCACAACTCTCCCAAACGATTCCTCCACTCTCTTCCTCTACGGCAAATTCCTCCACCTCCTCTCCTCTTCCTCCTTTTCCGACGTCGATTACGCTTTTCGCCTTTTCGATTCGATACAACGACCAAACCGTACATCCTTCATGTGGAACACACTCATAAGAGCATTTTCACACGACGTTAATAGTAAACAAGAAGCGATCCTTCTTTATGTGAAAATGCTACAAGATTCTCATTCTTCGCCGGATAAATATACGTTTCCTTTCGTATTTAAAGCTTGCGCTTACGTTTTCGGATTATCCGAAGGTAGACAGGTTCATTGTCACGTTGTGAAAAATGGGTTTAGTGATGATGTCTATGTGAGCAATGGTTTGATTCATTTTTATGGTTCTTGTGGTTGTTTGGATTTAGCACGGAAAGTGTTCGATGAAATGTCTCAGAGAAGAAGTATCGTTTCTTGGAACTCGATGATCGATGCTAATGTTCGAGCCGGGGAGTACGGTTCTGCGTTAGAACTGTTTAGAGAGATGCAGAGAGTGTTCGAACCGGACGGTTATACGATGCAGAGCGTGTTGAGCGCGTGCGGTGGACTCGGATCTTTGTCGTTGGGTGCTTGGGCTCACGCGTTTCTGTTGCGGAGATGCGATGTTGGTTTCGCTATGGATGTTTTGATCAAGAACTCGTTGATCGAAATGTATAGCAAATGTGGATCGTTGATGATGGCAGAGGAAGTGTTTTGTGGGATGCGTAAACGCGATTTGGCTACTTGGAACGCGATGATTCTAGCGTTTGCTACGCACGGAAAAGCCGAGGAAGGTTTCGATTGCTTCGAAAATATGGTGAGAGAAGGCAAGAATGTTGTTAGACCGAACTCGGTCACTTTCGTCGCCCTCCTCATCGCTTGCAATCACCGTGGAATGGTTAACAAAGGACGCAAATATTTCGACATGATGGTTAAAGATTATGACATCGAACCCGCGTTGGAGCATTACGGTTGCATCGTCGACTTGGTTGCTCGAGCGGGTTACATTACCGAAGCTATTGACATTGTAATGAGCATGCCGATGAAACCAGATGTAGTTATATGGAGATGTCTTCTCGACGCTTGTTGCAAAAAGAGTGCTAGTGTGGCACTAAGCGAAGAAATTGCTAGATATATCATCGAGACAAGAGACGATTACCAAAGCTCTGATGGTAATAACAGCGGCGCCTATGTTCTGTTGTCTAGAGTTTACGCATCGGCTAGCCGGTGGAACGATGTTGGAGTTATCAGAAAACTAATGACCGAACACGGAATCAAGAAATCGCCTGGATGCAGCTCCATCGAAATAAACAGCGTCTCCCACGAGTTTTTCGCGGGAGACACGTCGCACCCTCGGACAAAACAGATATACCAACAGTTGACTGTGATCGATGACAAGCTGAGATCGATAGGTTATGTCCCGGATCGCTCTCAAGCACCGTTAGTTGATGCCTCAAGCAACGATAGTAGCAAAGAGTACTCTCTTAAGCTACACAGCGAGAGACTTGCCATTGCTTTTGGTCTCATAAGCTTGCCACCGCAAACTCCAATCCGTATATTCAAGAATCTACGCGTGTGCAACGACTGCCACGAGGCTACTAAACTGATCTCGAAAGTCTTTAACACAGAGATCATTGTGAGAGATCGTGTTCGGTTTCATCACTTCAAAGACGGATCTTGCTCTTGTGCAGACTATTGGTAGCTAAAAAACAACCCGCGGGCAAAATAGAGATCGGTTACTAAAAAGGTATAATACGCAGCGAGAATCACTAACCGCTTCAAGTAAATTAATACATATAAATGAATACTCAAACTGCGTCAACACGGCAGATCCATTCTCGTAGCGAAACTAACAACAAAAGCCATAAACGATTCACTTCGCGGCGGCTTAGCTTCCAAACATGTTCATGTCTCACTTGATGAACTCTTCTGCTACTGTTACATCATAGAACAACCTTGTTAGTATCACTCTCAACGAAAACTGTGAAATTAAGGATAAAAAGTAAACTAACTTTTAGACGTGGTCGGAACTAAGACAACGGTCATGTCGGCATTGTTGGGCGGAAGCTGAAGACGCAACGGAAAAAGCTTCCCGTTCAACGGACTACGAGTACAAACGATAACGTCTTCTACATTGCTCTCTTCTTTCAATCTCTTAGTAAGCTCATCAACGCCGTTGCCTTTGAAAGTAAACGAGCTTACTTCAACCGAATCATCTTCAACTTCACCTTCATCGTCCGCCACGTGGTAATATATAACTCTCCCTTCCGATTTCGGAGGCGATCCAACCGTCACCGAATCCGTTGACTACCACACAACACACAAAAAACATCGAAAGTCAACAAACCATCAAATCTAACCACATCTTGTCCAAATCAACACAAAAAAAACATCAAAAAGTCAACGAATCATCAAACTTTTCTATCAATTCAGACCAAATTTAACCACTTCTTGTCCGAATCAACACAAAAAAACATCAAAAAAGTCAACTATAATCATCAAAATTTTAGTCAATTTGGATCTAAGTCCTTAATTTACACAATAACACAATCCGAATAATTGTAAATACATAACATAAACAAAACATAACATATAATTGAGTTAAAACAGTATCTAACACACCTCTTGTCTAAAGAAACGGTTAGATCCGGACGGAGATCCAGGTTCGAAATCTAAAGAATCAGAGTGGTGCAGCGGAAGCGTAGCAGCCTGTTGGTTTAAGTTTCGGTGTTGATCAGTGAGAATCTCAACAACATCAACGTGCCAAAGAATCCATTCCTGAGTAGAGGATCGGTGAGGAATGTCGTGAGTAACGGAGTTTCGCCACGGAGGCAAACCTCCGTTACCACGTAAGAAGTGACCGTAACGAGTCTTGAGCTTAACAAGAGAAGAGTCTCTTATAGGCTCCCAAGACAAGGAAGAGTCTAGACGTGAAGGTTTCGACTGTGTGACTTTTTTACCGGAGGCTCCTAATAGAAACGGTTTGTTTGACGCCGTTAAGTATTTGCCGTAAGCGGATTTAAGACGGATTAGATTTGTTGAGCCAGGGACTGTTTCGACTGTCCATTTAGCTGAGCCTGATGAGCCGTTACGGTCTTGTGTGACTGATTCTTCGTCTTCGTCTGCGATTAAGTACTTGTCGTGGTGGCTACGTAAACGAACGGCTTTGGCTTTCTGAAAAATCTCCATTTTTTTTTAGATTCAGAGAAGTTGAGAATGGTTTGATTGAGTAAAGAGAGATTGACTTTTTGAGTTACAGTCTTTGGGACCTTGTTTTTTTTTTTTTTTTTTTTTTTGTCGATTGGGACCTTGTCTTTATGAAAGGATATTTAATTTACTTGATTCTTTTACATATTCTAATATTTTTGAATTTTTAGTTAAGGTAATTGTGTCTTTTTTTTACTCCTTTTTGTTATGCTTTCTTGTCTTTTTGTTAGTTTTACTTTTTATATCATCTTCAATGAAATTTTTTAGATTAATCTTAATGGATGGGTCACAAAATTAAAAAACCGATTTTTAATTTCTTTATCTAATATTCGTTCTTAGAGGGATCTTGCACTATGAACCTCACTGGATACGTGGCGGCCCATCATTGATACGTTATTAAATTTTTTATTTTTTTTATTTTTAAATTACATTGTTCAGAAGTCTCATTGAATAATTAAGAAACTTTGTCGGTTTCTGTGTAGGAGATGGTCTTAGAATTATCTTTATTTCTTTGTCCAGCCATTTTACGCACTTTCTTGAAAATTATTATTTTTCAATTTAGCCATTGTAATCTCTTTATTTATTGAGCTTGACCAAACTTACATATTTAATTTTTTATTTCAAACTATATACTACCTCCGTTTCTAATTAATAGATGGTATATATTAAGAAGAGACATTAATCGTTATTTTGTTTTTTGAACTAAACAATTTTCTTATGATTTTTAACCAATAATATTTTTATTTAATATATCTTGAAATTTACAATTTGTAATTAAAAACCTAAACCATCTATTATTTAGAAAGTAGAAACGGATTGCGTATGATTTAATGATTTTTTTTTGTTATGAATTAAATTAATTTTTGAGATGGTATAAATGAACTTTATTTCAACAAAGAATATAAATGGTCGATTTAATTATTATAAAAAATAGTTTCAAATATATATATATATATAATATAGTACATATAAAAACTTTAAACCATAGCTTTTTCAAATGAAGTAAATAATTTTACGTGAAATGTGTCCATGAATATAGACAATAGTTAATGTGCTTGTCTTATAAAACTATTTTCCTAACAATCTTAGATCTATGACAACACAAGCTGCTGTTTTTTGTCAGCAAGTTGTTTGTTTATTTAATATCTTGTTATTTCAAAAATTTAATATATATATATATATATATATATATATATATTTATATAGGGGAAATTGAAAAACAAGGATGTTTTTTTTGAAATTTGTCCATCTACACCTTTTTATCTTATTTTTGTCTATCTATGACTATTTTTAATTAAAATCCTATTTTACCCTTTTAATATATTTTATTTTAAAAAAAATATGGCAATATATTTGTACTTTATTTTTAAATCTTGATAACAATTATTTTTTGTAATTATCTTAATTTAAATAGCTAAAATATAAAAAGCAAAGCCTACACGTATCTATACTATTAAAAGAGAAGACAAAACGCCTACGTGTCGCGACGTGAGAGCTTTTAGAATTTTTTTTTTTTTTGCGTTTAGTCCTTATATTTTTGACTCTTTTTAAAATCGATTTTTATAAACTTTTTTAAAATAGGCTGGTTTACGAATATATTTTGGGCTTCTGCAAATATGTTTTGAGAGTCGTCCGATTTGTAACCTTTAAATAAATAATATTTCAACGCCCTTTTATAATAACATAAATAATTAGAATATATATAATTCATAAAAAATTCTATAATCGGCATGCATAATAAATAATAATAGAGATAAGGGATATTCGGGTCGGGTTCGGGTAGGAACCGATTGGGTCCGGGTATTTTGGGTAGGGGGATTTAGGAACCGTATAGGTACTTTGAGTTTTTCAGTTCGGATTCGAGTCCGGGTCTTTCAGGTATGAGATGTCTCATATTATATAGCTTATAGAACATAATCTAATAATATCTTTTTTTAGATTTGAAAAGTTGTTACGATTTTCTTTTTTATATTTATCTATAATTATGTTCCATTAAATTCATTTTATACGCTTTATAGAACGTAAGAAAAAATATAGAATACATATTCTAGATGACCTAGAACATAATAAAAAATTTAGAACACATATTCTATCTTCAATAGAACACATGGTAAATGATAGATTACGTATTCTAAAAAATATAGACCGGTTAACTTTAGATTTTGTTTTCTAAATATTATAAAATAAAAAACATATTTGTATTCTACAAGTCGTAGAACATGTACAATATTTAGAATATATACAATATATAGAATACGTAATCTAAACTTAATAGATCATATACAACTTATAGATTACATAATCTAAATATCGTAGAACATATACAATTTGCAGAATACGTAATCTACAATATAGAATATGTATTCTAAACGCTATTGAACAAAATTTAAAATTGAATTTTGGAAAATATTCGACAATTTTCTTTTTCATCATATGTTCTTCGTTCTTTTCGTTCACGTATTTTTCAACTTATATTTGAAAATTTGTCTAAAACTAATAAAAGGGTATTTTAAGAAGAAATTACATTTTACAAAAAAGGTATAGATGGACAAATTTCAAAAAAACATCCTTGTTTTTCAATTTCCCCATTTGTATATATATATATATATGTTTTGACTTATTTGTTGGGGTAGGTTCAATGGAGGAAAATATATTAGACTAATATTTAAGGGTTAATTTAATATATGAATACAGAGGAATCGATAATTAGTTTTTAGCAACAATGAGCGATTTATTTAGTTCTGACAACACCTAGTGTACGTGAGTTGCCGATTATACCCTTACGTGTGTATCTAGGATTTTGGCGGCTTAGGGAGACAAAAACATTATTATGTGTAAGAGAGAAGATATGTGTAAAAGAAAAGATATGTGTAAAAATTTGGTAGGATCATGCATTAAATGCTCGAAGATTTGGAAGATATTAATCGACTACTTTCTCCTCTAATAATAATCTTATGCACTCCACTTATCTATGCTAAATAGATATTATTAGCTATATCTTAGATTTACTTAAAAAAAGGGTTTGATGTAACTATATAAAATGGTACATTTAGTGGTAGCAAACACAAGAAACACCATTAAAGACAAAAGTACAAAAAAAAATTATCTTCACAATCATTGTTAGCATTAAAGGATACTATCGTCGGAGCAATAAGTGAAGATAGATCAAAGGTATGAAGTCGATCTATCTTATTAATATTGTGTAGAACTTACGATAAGTTGCATATTATCTTGTATCTTCTAAGCTGATAACTCATATGATACTTGGTAATGATTTTCAGAGTTGGGTGAAAGATGATGATGGATGTTTTGATTACGTTGTGGAATCATCAACTGACGTGGTTGAAGTTAAACTAAAGGAGACAACAAAACTGTGGGAGACGACGAAATAAATAAAATTAGAGTACAAACTACACGCAAAAGACTGCATTGAGCTCTCTTACAAATGATCAACATAGATCATCGGACCCGATTGGAAGACAACTGAACCCATATACATCGTAGATGACGATGGTATGAGTTTGTTCATGACGATAAGGGCAGACTTAGCATATCTCAATCTCTGCGTAAAGATGGTAAATTGGCTCCGCCATACGTGAGAAAGCCATCAGGGCGACTAAAGAAAGAAGAATAACGCCAATGGGTGAATTTAAGGTACATTTCTAAGTATCTACTAATAATAATTGTATCAGTCGATATTCTCGATGATTATTTAAATATGAGTGAATGATATTGTAGCGGACGAACAGGAAGCGCTGCACAAAGTGTCGAAGCTTAGGTCACAATAAGGCCACATGTCGAGGACCTGTGACGATATGAATACAAATTTTAGTTTTAAATTGTACAATTACTAATATAAATCTTAGCACATTAATAGATGATGAAGATGACAATAACGAATCCAATTTGAAGGCTTAAACTTATTGTAGTTGTGAATTTCGTATGACAAGAGCAGTGAGGACACACAAAAAAAAAGTAGTGGTAGAAGGAGGTTTTTGGAGTGATTACAAAACAAACGGTAAAAGGTTAATGATGGTTCGACTTTTGGGTGTAGCATACATAACTAATATCATGCCTTAATAAATTGATGATGTAAAATAACTCTCTATATGTAAGATAATGAATGAATGATATTAGTCATAATGTGATGTATGGATGTAAGATATGCATATAAGCTATGCTTGATGCTAAATGCACTTGATGTAAGATACCGGTAATGTAAGATAAACTTTGTATGACATAACATTATGGCTATATGTGAAGTTGTGTTGTTTTAAACAAAATGATAGCAGTTAACAATCTTGTTATCGTTATTTATCTTTGTAACCCAACTGAAAACATTTAAATAACTTATTAACGCAGACTTGTCAATACTTGTTATCATTGTTATTAGGATAAGAATTAATGAAATAACAATAATTAAATAACTTAAAAACAATAAAGTTTTAAAACGAGTAATTGTAAAAGATGATAATTTAAAGATTACGATAAATGTTAGTCGCTAAATGTGACATAGTATTAGTGTAAAAGCAGAAACAAACATAACTCTTAGAAAAAATCAATGCTTCACAATCAATGTAAATCACTCTGCACAAAATGTTTTCATGTAGAGAGATTGTTGTATATGGTCGACCTTACATAATCCATTAAAGATATAAATGTCATATTAAATATTGAAACAAAAAATATATCTATTCAACTTATAAGTTCATTGTAACACAAACTAACTTTTAGATTTTTTTTTTTTTGACATAAAACTTTTAGATTTTTTACTAAATCATCCATTTATCTAGTGAAATTAGCCACCTGTAATATTTTATAATTACTTTAGTAAATGGAAAGAGATTTTAGGAAAATAATTTAATTTGCTGATAAGATTGTGTTACAAACCACAAGATACATATGACAATCCTACTAAATAAATTTCATAAATCTGTACATCATTTTAAGTATAACATATCCACATTTTAGTTTTCTCAATAAAAATATGTTCTTTGTAACATATGTAGTAAATTTTGATTACTATTAATTTATAATTTGTTTATACTCATTGAAAACTTTGAGATACCTATTAGTTATATATATATTACTTTCTTAAAATAGGATGCATTATTTTTAAGAAATTGACATATGTTGGAAGTTTGCAAATGTTGCAAGACTACATAAAATACAAGAAAAATATGCATTCTAATAATCGAATATAAATAGATATTATAATCAAGCCACTACGTTGCACTTAAATTGTGTTTTCATCTCTATTATATTTAAATACGTTCTTCTAATGTTTTCAGGAATGGTTAGTTAATTTGTTAGATAAAACACTATAATTAAAGGCTATATCTATAGTTTAACACCTTCAAAAACTATTATTGCATGTTAAAATTCAATTAATTTCGTCTTTTGCAGGATGATTATGTATTAATCGAGTTTGATCCTATTGATGAAAAATCCGAGGTAGAAGCTATTGCCTATGTTCGTAGTTGTAAAGGTATACTAACACAATCTAGTAATTATGTTGAGCTAAAATACACCATTTGTTATAGATATATAAGCATTTTAATTAGGTTTAAATATTCTAAAAAATGTATTAATTTTTTTTTATATAATTTTTGTTAGGAGTTACGACTGTAACAATAGCTACAGGCTTTCTTGAAGTGAAGGGAGAAGGACTAGATAAAGATAAAATGAAGAGAAAAGTGGCAAAGATTTTATCTGGGAAAAAAGGATGTTTCTCTTGTTTTTAATACCTATATTCTTACATATGTGACCTATGTGTTCTTCATTAATATTTATATATATATATATATATATATGATGGTTAATCAAAGTATTTAACTATCTATATTATTATTTTTGAAGTAGTAATTTGAACATGTCCAAAAAATCACACTTATTTACAATCCATGCCATTATCCATAAAAAGAAATAAATATAAACATTTAATTACAAAAACACAAATAAGGAGATATTCCAAGTTTTCTTAAAATGGGACTCAAATTTTAAGGAAAATATGTCATTCATACAAATACATATTACATAGTTTTTTTATAAAAATACCATTAAAATTTACTTATGTCAAAATACCAGTAGAATTTTTTTTTAACAAAAACCATTAAGTTTTTTAACAAAAATAACAAAAAATTAAAAAAGAGTTTAATTAATATGATCAAATTTTTTAAAATGAGTTGAAACAATTTTTTATAAATTTAAAACAACTAAAACATAACATTTGTTAACGGGTTTGGTTTCCGGTTCGATTCTAAAAAAACACAAGAAATTTAAAATAATATTGAAATTAAATATAATATTACATATTTTAAATATATTCACAAGAAATATATATAATATATTTAAATTAAATTTGGGTAATTCGCATAATTCGATTTGTTTATTTCAGTTATGTTTTGAATTCGAGTCTCTTTATTTGATAAAAGGGTTTCATATTAAAAATATAAACTAAGATAATAAATTATATTAGCTAGGTTTCGGTTGTATTTTGAATCCGAGTCTCTTTTCACACCTAAGTATAAAAAATAATAAATTTTATAATTTATAATAGTTTGGTGTGATCAACTTACAAATTATATTAAAATTTTGTTATACGAAATATAGAATACAATATTTTTTGTCAATATTTGGGTCACAAATGGCAAACTCATTAGCCAAACTCATTAGCCAAACTAACACTATCGTAGGTGTGGGGAATCGATCCCGGGTGGGGTAGTGCTACCTGCCTCATGTGGACTTATGACTGCCACTAGACCAATGCCACTTCCCATAATACAAATTTTAAATAGTAAAAAATCTCACTTCAACAATATTTAATATTAAATGATCCTATTTATTTATGTAAACCATGATGAAAAATAACATTTATACGTTCTAAATTAAATATATAAATTTATAACATTATTTAAAAAATATAAACCCGTGGTTCCACATTATGCCATTGGGCATAAAAGGAAATATTTTTGAACATTTAATTACGAAAAATCAAATAAGGAAATATTATAATTCTCTCCAAAAATAAATAAAAAATATTAAAGAAATTATGTAAAAAATATTTGAAAAACAAAATAAACATATGTAATTCACATAAATACATTATTACATAGTTTTTTTTATAAAAACTACCATTAAAATTTTATTTAAATCAAAACAAACATGTTTAATTAATATTATTAAGAATTTAAAAACGATTTGAAATTTTTTTTTGTTAAAAATATCAAACAATAAAAAACAAAATAGTTTGTTAACGAGTTTGATTTCCGGTTCGATTATAAACAAAAAAGAAGAAATTGCAATTCTACTAAAATTTAAATCTTATATTACATATTTAGAATATGTTTACAACAATTATTTATATATATAATCAAAATAATTATAATTTTAAATAAATTTGGGTAAATCGCATAATATGATTTGTGTATTTTGATTCGGTTTGTATTTTGAATTCGGGTATTTTCGAATCCTAAATATAATAAATAATAAATTATTGGTCTAATCAACTTATAAATTATATTAAATTTTTGCTATACGAAATATATAATAAACATATATATATTATTATTTTTGAAGTATTTTTTTGAACTTTTCCAAAAAAACTAACTTAACTACATACTATGTCATTGGTTTTAAACTCACTTAAAGAGTTATAAGAAACTTACACGCAAACATATCTCATTCTATATATATACTTTTTTAAAATTGACTTAAATATCAACAAAAACAATAAAACCGATTTTAACATAAAATCAACCACTAATTTCATATTTATGATATTTTTGATATAATCTTTTTATTTTTCTTACGGAGGTCTATAAAAAATTTCAGAATATATATATTTTTTAAAAAGTATATAGTTTAGTTTTTATATATAATCATTGTCCATATTATAATTTTCTATTTATATTAATATTTTAGATGTTAATAAACATCTATATTGAACATAGATAAAGTTTGTTTAAATCAATTAACACTAGCATAACAATTATTTATTAACGGGTTCGGTTTCTAGAAAAATTCTAGATAAATGACAAGAAGTTTGAAAATAATGATTAAACTTTATCATAAACAAATTTCGAGTAATTCGGGTTCAAATCTAGAAATTTGTTTTGGCTTCGGGTTTTCAGGTAGTAAATTTCTCAATTCGTTCGGGTTATTTATTTTTGGAACGGTTTCAGTTCTTTAATTTCGGTTTGGTTCCAATTATGTACTTCAAATATAATTATAACTATTATTATTTTAAATAATTTTTGGGTAGTTAGAGTAGTTTAGTTTAGTTCTACAAAATTGAGTTCAGTTCAGATTCGATTTCGGGTATTATGGTAGTAAATTTCCCTATACGTTCGAGTTATTTGTTTTTAGAATCGGTATTGATTTGGGGATTTCGGTTTGGTTTGGGTTCGGTATTTCGGATCCGGAAGTTTTGTCCATCCCTAATTTTATAGTTTATAATAGTTTGGAATAAACACACTTACAAATTATATTAAGATTTTGCTATATAAAATATAATTCTCATTATATATTTATGGGAGAATCACAAAACTACACCATTTGAATTACATTTCACAAAACAACACCATTTCAAAAATATTTCACAAAACTACACCTAAACACTCAAAATTAAATTCAAATAAACTCTATCCACACAATCATACCCCTTAATACTATTTCTAAACACTAATTAGCGAACACAAATGAAAATATTTTAAATTTGGTAATTTTGAAAAGGGTAAATCAAGCTTTTAAAATTTTGAAAGGGTGTAAATTTGTGAAAATATTGAATTAGGTGTAGTTTTGTGAAGGAATGATTGAAAGGGTGCAATTTTCTGAATTTCTCTATATTTATTTGCATAAACAATAAAAGAACAAAATACTCTTTAGAAATTCTGAATATTTTTATTTATTTTACAAAATCAGAAAAAATATTACAAACTTCTAAATTAACTGTATATATATAAAATTATTTATAAAAAACATAAACCCGTGGTGTACCACGGGTTAAATCCTAGTCAACTTATAAATTATATTAAATTTTTGCTATACGAAATATATAATAAACATATATATATTATTATTTTTGAAGTATTTTTTGAACTTTTCCAAAAAAACTAACTTAACTACATATTATGTCATTGGTTTTAAACTCACTTAAAGAGTTATAAGAAACTTACACACAAACATATCTCATTCTATATATATACTTTTTTAAAATTGACTTAAATATCAACAAAAACAATAAAACCGATTTTAACATAAAATCAACCACTAATTTCATATTTATGATATTTTTGATATAATCTTTTTATTTTTCTTACAGAGGTCTATAAAAAATTTCAGAATATATATATTTTTAAAAAGTATATAGTTTAGTTTTTACATATAATCATTGTCCATATTATAATTTTCTATTTATATTAATATTTTAGATGTTAATAAACATCTATATTGAACATAGATAAAATTTGTTTAAATCAATTAACACTAGCATAACAATTATTTATTAACGGGTTCAGTTTCTAGAAAAATTCTAGATAAATGACAAGAAGTTTGAAAATAATGATTAAACTTTATCATAAACAAATTTCGGGTAATTCGGGTTCAAATCTAGAAATTTGTTTTGGCTTCGGGTTTTCAGGTAGTAAATTTCTCAATTCGTTCGGGTTATTTATTTTTGGAACGGTTTCAGTTCTTTAATTTCGGTTTGGTTCCAATTATGTACTTCAAATATAATTATAACTATTATTATTTTAAATAATTTTTGGGTAGTTAGAGTAGTTTAGTTTAGTTCTACAAAATTAAGTTCGGTTCAGATTCGATTTCGGGTATATTATGGTAGTAAATTTCCCTATACATTCGAGTTATTTGTTTTTAGAATCGGTATTGATTTGGGGATTTCGGTTTGGTTTGGGTTCGGTATTTCGGATCCGGAAGTTTTGTCCATCCCTAATTTTTATAGTTTATAATAGTTTGGAATAAACACACTTACAAATTATATTAAGATTTTGCTATATAAAATATAATTCTCATTATATATTTATGGGAGAATCACAAAACTACACCATTTGAATTACATTTCACAAAACTACACCATTTCAAAAATATTTCACAAAACTACACCTAAACACTCAAAATTAAATTCAAATAAACTCTATCCACACAATCATACCCCTTAATACTATTTCTAAACACTAATTAGCGAACACAAATGAAAATATTTTAATTTTGGTAATTTTGAAAAGGGTAAATCAAGCTTTTAAAATTTTGAAAGGGTGTAAATTTGTGAAAATATTGAATTAGGTGTAGTTTTGTGAAGGAATGATTGAAAGGGTGTAGTTTTGTGAATTTCTCTATATTTATTTGCATAAACAATAAAAGAACAAAATACTCTTTAGAAATTCTGAATATTTTTATTTATTTTACAAAATCAGAAAAAATATTACAAACTTCTAAATTAACTGTATATATATAAAATTATTTATAAAAAACATAAACCCGTGGTGTACCACGGGTTAAATCCTAGTATGAAAGTATAATATATGGTGTGGTGGTTACAATTATGAAGAGATGATTATAAAAAGGCATTTTCATTATTTTTAGATAGTACTATAGGAATCACAAAACCACCTAATAATCACCACACATAAAGAAATTAAGGAAGGATTTAGATCTTTATCCATCAAAGGATCAAGCAAGACAAAAGGCTCAAGGGAAGATAAATAACTTTGGAAGTATTGGATCTACATTAAGGCATCAAGCAATGGATCAAAGTTAGTATAATTACACTCTCTTTCTTATGAGAATTATCATCGTTGAATTAAACTAAATCTAGAATATTGTCTTGAGATAGATGTCATCAAATAATTAAGAGTGATAGAAACCATACTGGCTATAACAAACCGCGGTTACCGGATACATTGTAGAAGAGACACTCGCTCGTCAAAATTGCCACCGCGGCTATAATGCCTCTAGCATCGGCCCAATCTACGGACTTTTCCATCTATCGACCCGCTGATGAATTTATAGTTCTCTAGATTCACAGATTTTGCTAAACAACTTTGGTTTAATTGTCCGTATACAACACTTCTTTTTATGACAATATTTTAAGAAAAGAAAACCAAGCCGCTTCTTCCATGTTGGTTACCCAGTTCGGATGGACCGCGCTCACGTACTCGTAGGTAGATGAGAGTGTTCGTCCGATCCGTGTCAACTTGCCTGCTTATACATTTCTGGCTCGTGGGTCAACCAGTAATATCCGGTTGCGGGTTTTACTGGGTTCACCGGGTTTTACTGGTTTTTTGCGGGTTTAAAAATAGTGGATTTTAGCACTACACCCGAACCGGAAAAATCTCGGGTTATCGAGTCGGGGTCGGGTATGAAAACACTACGAAATACTCAAATCTAAGTTGATCTAAAAAATAAATAACTTAATTGGAAATGTAGAGAAAATTTATTATCCGAAAATTCGGAACTAAATTTGAACTGAACCAAATTTTGGAGAACAATCTGAACTACCCGAAAACTATTCAAATTAATATTATTTTTCAAAACTAAACCTTAAACACTAAATAACGAAACCAAGTGAAAACAACAATTCTAAAAAATATATTAGTTAAAATCATTTTTAAATTTTGTGTTATTTTGTTTAATTAATCTAATGTCTTTCCTTTAGAAATGCTTTCTGATGGTATTTTGATATAAAGTAAATTTTTAACGATATTTTTGTTACGAAACACTATGTAATAGTTTAAGTTCGTGTGAATTACATATTTTTCTTATTTGGTTAACCAAATAATTGTTCATAAAATTATTTTTCTTAGAGATCCTTTTTTGGCGAGAATTAAACACTTCTTTATTTCGTTTTGACTATTAGTTATTCATAAAAATCATTAATTTTTTATATATTCATAATGGGATTTTGTTATATGTTTGGACATGTTCCTCTTTGGGTAGCAAAAATAATAGTATAAATAGTATAAGATATAAAAAAGATATCATATGACTGAATTGTTTAATAGTCAAAGAGAGAAGAGAGCAAAAAATTAATATTAGGGAATACTATGACCAAAATTGTATATGACCAAAATTGTATATGGAAATATGTTTTTTATATTTGACTACGACCTTACAATAATATTGTTATCTATATATCATAAAATTCAAACAAAATCTCAAATACTCTTTTAAAACACAAAAGACTACTAGAGTGTTAAAAGATGAAGTACACAACAATGGTATCCCTCATGTTTGTTGTAGTAATGATTTTTTCGTCTTCGGTTCGAATCCAATCAACATTGATCGAAAATTCGACTAAACCGCCTTGCACCACGATAGAGCTCACCGGATGTCAACAAGCCATACTTTTCGGAGATAAACCAACAATGGAGTGTTGTGGAACACTTAGTGCACAACAATTATGTTTTTGTGATTTTATAAAAAACCCTTCTTTTACTAAATATGTTAGCTCTCCACAAGCTCGCAAAATTTTAAAGGCTTGTGGTATTCCTTATCCTCAATGTAATTAATTTGGTGTGGTTTTTTTTATTAAATATGAATAAAATGCGATTAAGATATGAAAATGTTTATATTATTTTTTGAAAGGAAAAGTATAATTTGAGAATGTTTGTGTCATATTAAACATACACGAAAAAGTTATGATTAAATTTAGAACATGTTTAAAGTATTTATTGAGAGAAGAAATCATACATATAATGGGAGAGTTTTTACCTCTCTCAAAATAAGCCACGTGGCAGATATTTTTCTGAATAACCCGGTTATGTATATTCGTTGGGCTTTGTGTATTCAAAATGTTAAAAGCCTTTTTCAGGCCATTTTAATATATTCTATATGAGACTTTACTTAATATAATTATTTGGTCAAATCGTGACTCTCTAAGTTCGGCATCTGTGTAACGCTATGCAGCGACCTCTTGCTCATCTAAGATTTCTAACAGCCCGTTCAATAAAGCTATTAAATGTTTCCTTCATTACTCAGAAGGACGTTACGGCATCCCGATCAATTGTTTCACGGATGGAAGAGCAAGGAGTAACAGAGAGGCGTAGGGCAAGAGGAGAGTGAGAAGAGATTCATTGAAGACTCGTCGATTCTCAGATCTCTTCTTGCCTTTTCTGTGAAACCTGCAATTAACCCAGTTGAGCTCGCTTCCCGTGTCGACGACGACTCTGAACTTCTTCGCCGGAGTACCAACCCCAACCTCCGTGAAATACTGCGCCGCTCCGTAATCGATTCCAGATCCGAGCGGCATTTCAACTCCTCCTCTTTTACCTCCTCTTCGTTTGCGAGAGATCATGAAGTGGCGCTTCTGGTCTTGGCCGACAATGTCTTCGATGTGACGGAGAGGAGATGGAGACGGTGGGAATAGAGTGTCGCGGTGAGCCATTTAGAGATGGACCGCCTTGGTTTTAGATGAATCTACGGCGGAGATTAGGAGCACGGTTATGAGGAGATGCAAGACCGCTCTCTTCTTCTTCTTCATTTTCGTCCTCTCTTTGTTTTTTTTTTTTTTGGGTTTCTATTTTTTGAAAACAGAGTATTTATACGCATATTGGAAGTAACCCATTGATCATCGAACTAAACTTTTAAATCTTTTGTTAGTTCATTGATTGGAGACTCGTAGTGGGAGTAACCAAAGTTAAACCATCAGAAAGAGACGATATAGGAAACCATCAGAAGACTTCTTCATCTTCGTCTTACGCTCTGTCTCTTCCCAATTACACATCAAAGCGTTTCTCTTTCTCATTGTTTCTAAACTCTCTATTTTTGAGATAAAGGTCAGACCTTGTCAATACCATCTATTATATATATTAGAATTAAAAACAACATGTGCTTATTTTAAAAAAATGGCTTCCACAAACGTCGTGCAAGTTCAGACCGATTTAGATTATCTTTGGCTAGGTAGATCGGAACAGAACATCGTCTGCTGCATTTTGCGTCTTTGGGACTCTAAGAACGTTAAAAAACAGGGTGACTTCATGGGCATCACACTCCTGCTCCTTGATGAAAAGGTTTGAGAAAACCATCTTTATCCCTTAGATTTTAATCTGAATGGCTCTCTAAACATATCTGCTTTTTGTATTTTCTTTGGGCAGAACTCGGCTATACGTGGTTTTATAACTGCTGCACGCTCAACTCATTATTGTCCATATTTGAAAGTTGACTCCGTTGTGAGGGTGTCATGTTTTGAAGTTGCAAGGTGTGCGAATACTTTCAAGACAACGGATCACTCTTTCCTTATACCTTTTGTCCCCCAGACAACTATAAACGAGATAATGGACGATGCACTAGCTATTGGCGCTGAGAAATTCATGCTGCGCAGTTTCGATCCACTAAGAGCCCTTGCCAATACTAACTTTGAGCTATCCGGTACGTGTTTGAAAGCTGAATCAGGCATTATTTGGCAAGTTTGACAAGTTTTCTTATTTTTTGATATTTTTGTATGTTTTTAATTAGTTTTTTAAAACATGTAGAGATAGGATATAATGAATCAACGCCAATGGAAAAATCATTTTATATCCCATCTCATGATGTGGATCCTATGGGTGCTTCTTTGGTTGGTTCTTATGAATCTAAAGTGACTGATGAAACTGATATCATCAACCTCATCTCCTTGGATGAGGACGACAATGAAGGAGAGGACGAAGACAATGAAGACATTAATGTTCAAGACATTGTTGATGATGAACTAGATATGGAATTTTCCTCTCCAAATAAAAGGTACCAACATCACAATTAATAGTAATAAACCCTATATATATATATATAATATAAACATATATATTATATAAATTAACGTACTTAATTATATTTGTTAAGAGATTTGCATTTTTCAAACATGATAGGAACATCAAGAATAAGCAAGAACCAAAGGGTTATAATCCAGATGGAATGTGAAGAAGATCATCCTGATGATGGTTACCCTATGAGAAAATACGGTTGTAAAATTGTCAAAGAAAACCAGATCCAAGGTTATTTATATATATATATATATATATTTCTTTTTGTTTACATAATGCTATTAAAAATATGCTGAGAAACATGCATTAATTAATAACACCTAATAACATATGTTTGTTATATACAATATTCGTTTTAATTCATCTTTTTATTTTTTAAAACATTAATTGATTGTTTATGTAAAAAATAAAAATGACAGGAGTTATTATAAGTGCACACAAAATGGGTGCAAAGTGAAGAAACATGTGGAGAGAGGAGCAGACAATGTGAAATTTTAGTAACCACTTACGACGGTATGCACGACCACTCTCCCCCTGCTACACGTGATCGTCCCAATCCCGGTTCAAGAAACCGGTCCGGTTTTTATCAAGATCCTAACAATCGGACCACTCGGTTAGGCAGGCGTTCTAACAGGCCTTACTTGTCTTCTTCTCGTCCATTTGAAGATAATAACAACAACAACATCATGCTTTCTCAAGATAATAATATTTGGCCTTCTTTGACTTCTTCTTTGATGTGCCCAAGTGTTGATATGACCCAACTCTATTTGACCGGTCTGTCTAGGCTGCCAAGTTTACCGAGTTTACCGGTTAACCAGAATGTTCATTATATGAACCAAAATGTTGATAAAGGTACAGAGGAGATCATGCATCAGTTGTTTCTCAATTGTAAGTTGACAAAGGTAAGAGGATGGGAGACAAAGGGCTTTTGTCTTTGGCTGAACACTACCTTGAACTGAGAGAACTTGTGATTGTGGGTGTTGATGCTACATTGCTACGCTTAAGAGTTTGTCTGCTATTGCTTCTAACTGAGTGAAGCTGAAGAGGTTAGTTCTCTGTGGGAGCGTTGCCATAGGGGACACGGAGATTGCTTGCATAGCGGAGAAATGTGCGGCTTTGAGGAAATTTTGTATTAAATGGTGGGTACACACTCATGTTTCTTCTGCATCTGCTGACTGGTTTATATAGTAAGCATTAAACAAGTTGTCTGTTTACATTTTTAGATATCATAAACATCCCCGCGCTTGCGCGGGGCTTCGCCCTAGTGTAATTGTGAATGGTTGTGTCGCATGAAGTGTAATAACCCGATTCCAAACTTTTCTAAGTAATCTTATATAATATTATAGAATGTTTTTGTAACTTTCATTACCAAGCTAACAAATGTTTCATTGCTCTATTGACATGGGTCCATTTTTAATTAATTTTCTATCGAAATTTATTTTACTTTTTCCAATAATAAAAATAAATATCAAATTGTTTTGGATATTTCTCATGAATAGAACTAAATAAAGTTTTTTTTACAAAATTAGCACACGTTTTCAAAAGTTTTACAAATACCATTAAAAAGTTTTTTTTCATAAATACCACAAATCTTAAATTTTCAAAATTACATCCAAAACCTTCAAAACTACACCCTACCTCCTTCAAAACTATACCCTAAACACTATATAGCGAACCCGAATAAAAAAAAAATCTAAAAGTGTTAAAACTCTTTTTGTAGTTGTGGTATTTTTGTAAACTACTATTTTTTATGGTATTTTTGATATAAAAACATTTTAATGATATTTTGTTATAAAAACTTTGTAATGGTATTTTCAAAACAAAAACTTATTTTGGTGGTATTCTAAAGAATTTCTCAATTGTTTTCTATGTATCTTTTAATTTAAGACAAATTATCCTCGTAAGTTTTATATATTATTAATTTTAGATTTTATTAAGAATTTATAATCAATATATCATATTATTCACATAACTGAAATAAAATCTAAAATTAAAAATATTTTACCTCTTTCAATAATTAAAAATAAATGAAAAATTATTTTATATTTTTATTTTAGTTTAATACAAATGATTCACATTACTTTCATATCATACTTTTTTAGATGTTATTTTTTTATATAAAAATTGTAAAATGACATGTGTCCTCTATACAAAAATATCTGCGAAATTGGAATACTTTTATACTAGATACGGACATGCACGTACTTGCAGTTTAATTTTTTTGTAATTTTCAAATAATAAGATATATTTGCAAATTTATATATTTAAAATTATTTCATAAATAATATATTAAAATATCAATTTTAATTATATGTTTGTGGTATTTTGTGTCATAAAATAAATGAATATATTATAAATTTTATTATTTTCTTACGATGATGATTCGAATTATATGTTTGTGATCTCTTGGATTATATAATTATATTTCATAAACTATATTTGATATTTTCCGACCCGTCACAAAAACTACACATATATATATTATAGATAAATTAAAATTGATTTTAGTCTCATAACAATTATTATTCGTGATTTCAAATTCGATTTGTGATTTTTAATGACCTATTACAAAAATTAAAATATGTGTAGATCATAATTGTTATTCATATTTGATGTTAAAAATTTAAAATATATCATTATACCTAGATTCAATTCTAAAATTAATCCGTAAAAAAATATCTTACTTTATTAATAAATTATTATGTAATTAATTTTTTAGATATTATTATTCGATTTATTATTTTTAAGTTTTTTAAAATTGAAATTTTTTATTTTTTCATTTTGATATTAATAATATTTTTCTTTCCTTTTTTGAATATTTTGTTTCCTATTTTAATGTTGAAATTAATATGTTTTTTTTTGTTTTTTTTATTTAAACCATATGTTATATTGAGTGGCAATATTGTAAATATAATTTTTTTTTTGTCTTATTTGTAAAAATGTTTCTCATTTAATAGTATAGATAAAAGCATTTGTAATTAATTTGAGTTTGTAATAATTATAAAACTGAAACAAAAATAAATAATAAATCTTGATATATAACGTATGAAAGCCATGACAGCATATTATGCAAATGCATGTAACATACTCCCAAACTAGATTATTTGAAGAGCGGAATTTTAATTTTATGTATATATTTTATATAAAATAAATTCAAAAATGTTGACAATACATTTTTGTTATTTATCATGATGTTTCTGAAAAATAAATTTTAAAAAAGTTTTAGAAACAATAATAGAATTGTATGTTTGTTTCGTTGAAAATCACCAACATAATTTGATGAATTATTTACAATTACTATCAATGATTATATTTAGAATAAGTTGAAAATTGTTTTTATTTGGTAAAATCCAATACTAAAATAATAGAAATTATGAGTTTTTTGTACGATGGGATTATATTTGTATATTTTTAATTATATCATATTTTATGAATTTTTTATTCATAATTTATGGGTTTTTAAAATTATAATTTATGGGCTTATTGAAAATTATCAATTAATATATAAGATGTCGTAATGTTTAACCCAACCCTCTTCGTTAATTTACCCATATATGCTATAAATAATAGAATTCTATTCATCTTGCTACACTAAATTAAAAATCATAAAAACCATGTTATGTTCCACTTCATTTTCAAATATGTTTACGTTTACAATTGAATGTATTGTTCATCGTATTTATTCTATATACTTTATGTTCGAGAGAAAATAAATTACCAAAAGATATATCATCGTAAACCAGAAAAGATAAAGTATATTGGGATTCCAAGTATATTGATATGCTTCCTCAATTTGAGTTTTGTTATTATTCTTTTTTGTTATGCTTTATTGCCTATCATTTGTTTTTTTTTTTACATTCTGTCAAATCAAATTTATTGCTATTCAAACATTAGTTGTAGTGGTTTCTTTTTCTTGGTATAAATTACAAGGAGATTTATTTAAAAATATAGAACATAATTGTTCCCATGAGTTTGTGGTGACTAGCTATTATGCAATGTAAATGTGCGGTTGTATATATATATAGAAACAATTACAAAACTAAACTTTTTGAATTGTATTTTACATAATTATACTATTTTAAAATCAATTTTCAAAACTACATTTAAACACTCAAAATTAAATTCAAATAAACTCTATTCACACAATTCTACCTCTTTAATACTATACTATAAATACTAATTAAGAAACTCAAATGAAAATATTTAAATTTTGATAAATTTTTAACGGGTAAATCAACATTTTAAAATTTTAAAAGGATAATATAGAAAAATATTGAATTATGTGTAGTTTTATAAAAGAAGAATTGAAAATATTTATTTTTTTGAAGAAAAATGAAATTAAGCATATTAAAATCAAATAAACTATATTTTGGTATTTATAACCATGTATACAATGATAATACTAATCTATTATATAATATAAAAAAATTAATCGGGGTTTTTTGGTTTTTACGGTTTAATCGGTTTATTACTAAACTATATTTGAAACCTACAGTTTTTGAAAAATTATATTCATACAATTTATGTGGTGTATCCAAAACCAACACATATTGTTCTAGTTCCGTTTGTTCAGTTCGGTTTTGCGATATTAAACACCCCTAATTTCACACATCAACTAGGAACTTACCCGCGCCAAGCGCAGGATAAAAATTTACAGAATAAAAGAAAAAATGTTTATTGGTAAAAACAATATGTAGTATAAAATGAGATAAAAAGAATTTAGATCTCATGTAATCGCGTTAAACGCGGAGTTTAAATTTGAAATATATATACAAAATATATTGTATTTTGGTTTTTATAATGTTTTATTTACAAAAATTTATTATTATTACTATTTTAATATTTATCATCGAAAAAGATTATTATTGTCATTTCGATATTGGATATTTACCATTACATGCATATAATTTACTATTTATCATTAAAAACAATAATTACATAGTGTTTTGAAACCATGATATGATCCGTTTAACAATGAAAAATATGTCAATCCGGTCTCTATTTGTCATAAAACTTGGACTATTAAAAACTCGGATAAAACCACTGAATTTTCGGGAACCGATGGTTAGAGTCAATCAATTTTGTGTTCAAGTTTTGTCATTTGACATGAACTTTGATGTTTAATACAATTTTACAAAATATTATTGATGTTTATAAATGAACAATATGTTTTATCATTCTTTTGTGCGATAATATAACATACAAACATTAGGAAAATTATATAATTGTGTTTTTCATGGGCTTTTAAAATTATATTTTATGGGCTTTTAAAATCTTTTAAACATATTGTATAGGAAGGTTTAATCACTTTTTCATGTATAAACTTATCCGAAAATTATTTGCTCATATTTTGGGAACCGGTGGTTCAACCGATGAGTCGTAAATTATGTGTTCAAGTTTTGTTATTTGACATGAATTTTAATGTTAAATACAATTTTACAAAATAATATTGTTATTTATAAATGAACAATATGGTTTATCATTATTTTGAATTTAATGTGATATAATATAACATATAAATATAAATATTAGGGAGATCTATTTGAAATTATAAATTGTGCAACGAAAATTTTTCTCCACGTGGGCACCAAACAAAGTAATTATTCTCCACGTGATGGTATATATGCGACGAAATTTTTTTGTTATATTGAATTCATTGGGCTTTTTATAGAAAAGTAGTGTGTTATATGTGAACCCAAAATTTAAAATTCATTTGAAAATAGTGTGTTATAAGATATTAAGTGGGCTTTTTCTTTAGGTTTCAAATTTCAATTTAGGGTTTTTCGAAAATTTTAATGATGTGGGACCAGAATTAATCTGGTGATGACACGTAAGATTTTCTATGTAATTTTCTCTCTTTGTCTCCTGTATTAATAATATAAGATTCGTCATGATAATGACTATTTTTATCTTCAAAAAGTAAATAATTCTTTATCTAATCAAACTTTTAAAATCATTTGATCACAAACAAAAAATTTAGATTTTTTTGCTAATATTCCATAATAACTAGGTAATGATCCTACGCCATGCGCGGACAAGGTTATTCAAAAATAATTATATATACTAAATTTATTTTTCTGGTTTTAAAGTAATCTTAGAAACGAAATAAATATACTATAACTAACATAATTTATTTTAGATATAGATACATACTTATCTTACAAAAAATTACAACAAATTAACCAAATTTTATATATATATATATCATTATATTCATATATATATATATATATATATATATATAACCTTACATTTAACACGAAATCCTAAACAGTAACTAGTGTATTTACATGATTTTCTTAGTTTAGATAAAATTTTAAAAGGTAATTTAACCATAAATTTTTTTTTTTTTTTTTTTGTCAACATTTGGGCCACAAAAGGCCGGTCCATTAGCCAAACCTACACTATCGTAGGCGCGGGGATTCGATCCAGGGTGGGGTGGTGCTACCTGCCTCCTGTGGACTTATGAATGCCACTAGACCAAGGCCACTTCCCCACCATAAAATTTCAAAAGGTAATTTAACCATAAAATTTCAAAAGGTAATTTAACCATAAAATTTCAATAGGGTGTGAATGTTTTAAATAATTGAATGAGGTGTGATTTGTCAAGTGGAGTTTAAAGCTATACTTTTATGAATTATCTTTTAAAGGTCTCTTATATTTGTTTTTCTATATATATATGAGATAATTATTGAATTCACAAATCTACACATTTTCAACCATTTCTTCACAAAACTACTCATAATTTAATATTTTCACATATTTACACCCTTTCAAAATTTTAAAAGCTTGATTTAACCTTTAAAAAATTACCAAAATTAAAAAAAATTCATTTGGGTTCGCTAATTAGTGTTTAGGGTATAGTATTAAGGGGGTAGGATTGTTTAGGTAGAGTTTATTTGAATTTAATTTTGAGTGTTTAGGTATAGTTTTGTGAAGTATTTTGGAAATGGTGTAGTTTTGTGAAATGTAATTCAAATGGTGTAGTTTTGTGATTCTCCCATAATTATTGATAAGGTTTATTTTTTTTTATGAATTCAACATTTATTTTTTTCTGATAAGGTTTTGTTTGAAATAATTTTAAGAAGTTTTGTAAAAAATAAATTCCAAGATAATATATGAGAATCCTACTAAGTAAATGTCATAAATCCGTACAACTTTTTCTATATAACATATCATGATATCCACATCTTTGTTTTCTTAAAAATATATATATATATATATATATACTTTTTCTAAAAAATATTAAAGTTTGATTCCTATTAGTTTCTATTTTGTTATGCTCATTAAAAACTTTGAGATACATATTATTTTTTCATATATGTCTTACTTTATTTTTTTATTAAAATATGGTACATTATTTTTTAAGGAATTGACATATGTTGGAAGCACAAATATAATATTACTATGTCACATAAAATATAAGAAAATATACATTTTAATAGTAGAATATATATATATAGATGTTGTAATCAGGCCACTAAGTTGAAATCACATTGTTTTTATCTCTAATCAACTTCTAAACTTTTTAAGGTTTCAAGAATGGTTAGTTAATTTGTTAGGAAGTCATACAAAGCCTATATACATTAGGCCTGGGCAAAATATCCGGAACCGAAAAACCGGAACCGAAGAACCGAAAAAACGGTTTCGGTTCTGGTTTCGGTTCCACCCTAAATATCCGATGGTTCATAAACTTAAGAACTATGGGTATCGGGTAGGAACCGGAACCGAACTGAGAACCGATGCATAGAACCGAAGAACCGAAATATTTTTATATACTTCGAGTATTTTTTATATTTTCGGGTATTTTTTATATTTTTGGCTATTTTTCTAACTTCGGGTATTTTTTATTATCCTTTTCCGGGTATTTTTCTGTTTTTGGGTATTTTTAAAATATTTCGGGTTTTTTTCATAATTTTGGGTATTTTTATGAACTTTTTTGGGTATATTTTTCTGTTTTCGGATATTTTTTTCTATTTTTGGTTTGAAATACCCGGAACCGAACTGGAACCGTAAATTTCGGGTATTTTACGGTTCCTCAAACAAAGAACTGAACCGACCCGGAACCGATAGGAACCGAACCGAAACCGAACCGAAATATTGAAAAGTAGTGATTGGGTAATAAATTCAGGAACCGAACCGAACCAGAATCGAAATTTTGGACCCGGAACCGAACCGAATACTCGAATGCCCAGGCCTAATATACATAGTTTAACACTTTAACACATTAAAAAACCAAAATGTTTATATAATGAATTCATAAAAAATTTAAATATAATTTATTAGTTTCATCTTTGGCAGGGTGATTATGTATTAATCAAGTTTAAACCTACTACTGAAAATCATTGGGAGAAAGCCCTAGACTATGTTAATAGTTGTGAAGGTAGATTTTCACAATCTAATGATTATGTTGAACAAAAACACACCATTTTGCTTATATATATATATAAAAAAGCAATCCTATAAGGCTTTAACATTTTTAACAAATTGTACTAATGATCTTTCTTTTGTTAGGAGTTACGGATGTAACATATGAAAAGGCTTTATTAAAGTGATGGGAAAAGGACTAGACAAGTATGATATAGAGAGTAAGGTAGCACAAATTTTACAAAGGAAAAAAGGATGTTTCTCTTGTTTTAGTTTCTAATAGCGATATGTTGTTTGTTTATGTCTTTATATTTGAGAAAACGATCTTTAATTTCAAAAAAAATTTTAAATATTTGCTTATTATATTATGTTTTTGAGAAACATTAAATATTTGTTTATTATATTATGTTTTTGAGAAACATTAAATATTTGCTTATGTCAAACATTAAATAATTGCTTATTTGAGAAATATTTTTTTGAGAAACATTAAATACTATTTTGAGAAACATTAAATAATTTTTTGAGAAACATTAAATATTTGCTTATGCCAAACATTAAATATTTGAGAAAATGATACTCTATATTTGCTTATTTTCTCTATTTTAGAAGCAAATATTTGCCCAAATGAACTCCCCAAATATTTGCCCCAATGAAGTTTTTTTTTTGCTATTGAATATCTAATTTAACCTTAAGTTTAATAAAGAATATAATTAGTCATTGAATTTACTCTTTAGAGAAAAAAATTGTAAATTTTAGCATATTTGTTGTACGTTGAAAAACATGAACGACATTTAGATAAAGTTTCTCAATGCATCTCACAAGGAAAGGTTTTGATTTTTTTTTCATTGTTTACTATAGTTTTCTTCTTCAATATATAACTCTTATAGATTTTGTGTTCTTGAAGAACAGAAACAAACAAAAAGATAGTTGCAAAAATCGAATCAAATCTTTTTTTATTTATTATTGAAATTATTGACTAAGAGATAACTGATGATAATTCATATAATCAATGCCATTTAAACGGACACAACACAGTATCTGCTCCGGTAACTCCTCCGGTTTATTCCCCTAAAAATTTACATTTTTCACAGTTAATAAACATATATAAAATATATATATATATATATATATATATATATATATATATATATATAAATTGCAAAAGAGAAAATTATAAAGATTTCTTTCATACCACCAAAGAAAAAAAAAATACCATCACTAAGCTTTTTAGACCAAATATACTACTAAAAGATTTTTATTCCAAAAATACCACACACAAAAACAAGTTTTAAAACTTGAAAATTTGTAATTGTCAGGGTTTAGTTTTGAAGGTTTATTATTGGAAAGCTTAAGCTAATTTAAGTTTGGTAGTATTTTTGACAAAAAAGTTTTATTTGTAAACCTTTTGACGTTTTATGTTGTGTTTGTCAGAAAAACTTATTTAGTGCTATATATGAAATCTTCCCAAAAAAAAAATCCTTCAAAAAAGCAAAAGAACTGCAATTCAATACCTGAATGGTGAGTCCAACATCAAGAACACAATGCTTAAGCCTATCTAAAAATGCTTCAAATCCTTTCCGCGATATATAACTGAATCTATGCATATCAATATCAATCTCAAAGTAATTTTCACCCTACAATTAAACCAATACCAAATTTTTCAAAAGTTAGTTAAAAATAAGATTTTCCATTTTTTGTTTAATGAATCACATTTTTGGTGAAAATACCGAATAAAACTCGTGTTGTGGGCGCGAAAGCACAGGTTTTTCGTTATAAGCATTCATGAGTTTCTTCTCCGCGCCATTAAGCTGAAGATCGTCTACATTCGCTACACGGCCTAATATCTTTAACCGTTCTCTAAACGGCACATTTGCATCCATTGCAAAGCCTCTTACTTTCTCTACCTCATCATCTATTAATCTCTACAAAAAAATAACACCCAAAAAAGACAAGCGCATTTTTAAGACAATACCGCAGAACAAAAAAAGACAAAAATCGCGTAGGCCTGTCCTGTCCTGTCCCATTCCCGTTTAAAAGATTGCCCGTTTGGGACCAAATAATTTTACAATATTGTAAGACAATTTCCCAAACCTGTTCCCATTACACCTAATTTTTACCAAAAATTTACAAAAAGAATCCCAAAAAAGTCCTAAAATATATGTCCGAAAGTTAACATTTAACCATACTAGTAAGTGTTTGGGAAGTAATTTTTGCTACCGAGGAACAAAATAAAGACAGAAACCGTAAGATTCAAATTTACCTGAATGCTTTCTTGAAAATGTGGTGGAAGCTCTTTTAAATAATTATCGGAAAGTTTAAAATACAAAACAAAGTTCATTCCTTCTCCATCCGTTTCGCCTTGGAAGATCGCAGCTGGATACAACGGAATCTAAAAGTATTCCAATACCGACACAAACAATTAAAAACCGAACCAAGAACGGTTTTTGACCAGCAAAAACAGACAGCTATACCTGAACATTTACAACGAGGATAGACGGGAGCTTGGTCGGGGTGGTATAAGTAATAACAGGAAGCTCAACGTATTGTGCTATATGATTTACTTTACGTTGCGATAAGAATACATCAACACCAAATGGATTATATGTGGCATAGTTTGGTGCAAACTCTTTCTTCTTGTCTCTACCCACAAAAGTAAACAACAAAAACACTACTTTGAGTTAGTACTTAGCCATTTTCAAAACAACCACTTTGAGTTAGTATTTAACCATGTTCAACAATAGTAATTGTGTACTCGAAACAACAACAAAAATAGTACTTTTAGTTAGCATTTAACCATCTTCAACAATAGATAATCGTGTACTCGAAACAACAAAAATACCACTTTAAGATAGTATTTAACCATGTTCAATAATAGATAAAATCATGTATTTCTAACAACAAAAACACCACTTTGAGTTAGTATTTAACTATTTATCCATGTTCAAAACTACCACTTTGAGTTAGTATTTATCCATGTTCAAAAATCTACCACTTTTGATTTGTACATAGCCATGTTCAAAAGGAAAAGAAAACTTTCAGTTAGTATTTAACTATGTTCAACAAAAGATAATAATGTATGCGAAACAACAAAAATACCACTTTGAGTTAATACTTAGCCATGTTCAAAAATACCACTTTAAGTTAGTATTTAACCATGTTCAAAAATACCACTTTGACTAGTATTTAGCCATGTTCAAGAAGCTCTCTTTTAGATAAGTTTACCTGAGATAAGTTTTGCCGCGGACACGGAAACTACTAGGCTCGATAATCGACCAGCAATCGAACATTTTCTTCTCAAGCGGACAAAAAGGGACCTGAGTACCCGCGACCGGTCTCTGCAACTGCATTTTCGTAGAAACTAAAAACAACACAGAGAAACAAAAGTGAGTTCTTTTGTTACAAAACAAAACCGCAATATAAAAAATAACCGATATATACTTACATAAAGGACCGGTACCGTGTCCTTCTCTCCACTTAAAAGATAGTTTAAGAGTGGCTTTCTTCCTCGTGCTAGGAGGGCTAGAGCTTAAAGACCTTCTCTTTTCAATACAAGGAACAGTCGAATTAAGACAGGGCAAACAATTACTCGGTAGAATCTCAAATCTAGAGCTACTTTCATCGATATTAGAAGATATCTCGTCTATGTAAACATGCTTAGTGTCGACAATCAAAGCATTCTCTGATTTCGACTGCGGCATAACAACAACATTAGCTTCGCTTAGTGAGTTCCGAGCTGATCCGCTGCCGAGGTTAGAGTCTCTAAGAGAGGACATACTCGATGTCGAGACACGTTCTGTTCCGTTTACAGACAATGCATCTGAAAAACAAAACACACAAAGGCGATATGTAATCGATACTAGGCCGAATCAAAGTGTGATTATAGAGAGATTTTGTTCTTCTGACCTTCAACACTGTGAAAGTCATCATCACAATCCGTTTCAAAGGCAAAGTTTGAATCAAACCATGCTTCATCAATGCTTGCTGTTCAATTAAACACACATAAAGAAAAGACATAAGCATCTATGAATGTTGTCTTGATCATCAAAGACTTAACCATTATAAAGAAAAGATTCAATCTTTGATCTAATTTGTTCAACATAGATTAACAACAAATCATTAGCTAATCTCTAATCAAAAGGCTAAACCACGATAATCAGAATCTAATCAAAAAGCAAAAGGAGAGAGAGAGAGAGAGAGAGAGAGAGAGAGAGAGAGAGAGAGAGAGAGAGAGAGAGAGAGAGAGAGAGAGAGAGAGACCAGTGAAAGTGGGAGATGCGTGAGATAAGCGAGAAGAAGAAGAAACAACACTTTTGTTATTATGAATCTTTCTTCTTCTTGTCCGATTATTTCTCCTCTTGCTTGACCTTATTCTCTTTCCCATACAGCTCTTTGGCGTTGACACGCATCCTCCCATCTCTCTCCTCTGTCTCTCTCTCTCTCTCTCTCCTCTGATCCTCAAATACCCTCTCTTTCTCTCTCTCTCTAAAACGATTAAAACCCACAACTTTTAGAGAGAGAGAAAGCTTGTTCCTTTGTATCTCTCTCTCTCTACTCTCTCTGATCTGAAATCAGGTGGAATTCTGGCAGACAAAATCCACCTAATAAGGAGAGAAACCCAGAAAAATTTAGAGAGAAATGTGGCTCCTTTGTTCACGAGGAGAGAGAGAGATTAATGAGACACAGACAAGTAGACAAACAATTTGGTGAAGAAGAAGAGAAGAAAGCCTCTTCTCTCTCTCTTCTTTTACTCCCAACAATAATCAGTAAATATGAGAAGAATAAATAATTAAAAAACTTTATTTGGTTAAAAAATTAAAAAACTTTATTTGGTTAAAAAATTAAAAAACTTTATTTGGTTAGTAATTAATTGCGATTTGGAAGTCAATGAAATTGTGAAAAAACTATAAAAAAATGACAAGTTTTTAATAGTTTATCGCATATCTAACGGCAACTCTTATAATAAATCTTCAAATTTAGATTTTGGATTGAACCAACAATGCTAGTTTTGCTATTTGTTTATATTATTTTACATGAAAATGATTATGCCAAGTCGTTGGAACTTGATCTTTTATTAAAATGGAATTTAAATAGGGAGAATTACAAAACTACACTATTTGAATTACATTTCACGAAATTACGTCATTTCAAAATTAATTCACAAAACTATACCTAAACATTTAAAATTAAATTCAAATAAACTCTACCCACACAATCTTATCCCTTTAATATTATACTCTAAACACTAATTAGCGAACCCAAATGAAAATATTTTAGTTTTTATAATTTGTTAAAGGGTAAATCAAGCTTTTGAAATTTTGAAAAAGTGTAAATATGTGAAAAAATTGAATTATGTAGAGTTTTGTAAAGGAAATGATGGAAGAGTGTAGTTTTGTGAATTCATCATTTAAATATCTTTATTATATTGTAAAAGAGAATTTCAATTGTTAGAATGCTTGAAATAATTTAAATTGCAAGCTAAAATATTTTTAGATTATTGTGCTTAATTTTATGGGTTATTTTTAATTGGGTTTTCAGTTGGATGTATTTTTCGTATGGTATGAGAATCTAAGATTGATCTAACAAATGCTTTTTTAAAACAAAGATTGATTTTTTATTTTTGTGTCACAACCGGTGCCGTCCTTATGACTAGAGAGGTCTATGGCTAAATTTAAATTTGTGGCTTTATTTTTAAATAAAAAACAATTACCAAAATAGCATATGGAAAATTTTGATAAAAATTAGTTTAATATTGTAATAAATACATATAATCTTTCAAATTAGTTTAAAAATGACAAAAATGATAGTAATAAATTATCTAAACATTAACAAAAGAAACTAAACATCTAAATGAACAAAATAAACTAAAAACATATTTGTACATTGTGACCTAAATTTTGGAGCATGCAAGTGGTGGCCGCCCCATTTCTCATTGAATAGGCACGGTACTAATCACAACATGGAGTTCATGTTGTTGATTTATTTTTAGATGATGAGTTTGAATTATTTATGTTTTGGATTCACATTTTGATAATGCTTTTTCACATTTAGATAATGCTTACTAAAATACTTACAAATCTCATGAGTTTAATAGTACAAATTAAATGAGTTTTTGAGTTTTTGACCAATAATAATATAAAGTCATTTTTGACCAATAATAATATAAAGGGAAAATTATAAAACTACACCATTTGAATTACATTTCACAAAACTACACTATTTCTAATAATACTTCACAAAACTACACCTAGACACTCAAAATTAAATCCAAATAAATCCTACCCAAACAATCTTACCCTCTTAATACTATACTCTAAACACTAATTAGCGAACCCAAATGAAAAAAAATTAATTTTGGTAATTTTTAAAAGGGTAAATCAAGCTTTTAAAATTTTGAAAGGGTGTAAACTTGTGAAAATATTGAATTAGGTGTAGTTTTGTGAATGGAGGGTTGAAAGGATGTAGTTTTGTGAATTTCTCTAATATAAAACATCCTATAATAAGAAACATCGGGAGTAAAAAATTGATTTGTTGAAAAAATATAAAAAATTGATTCAACGTATACTTTTTATAGAAACGGGTTTTCATTTATGTGACATATAAAAGTATTTTTTGAAATTATGGACTTGCTAATTTTCACCAATAATCATATAATTTTATAAAACTAGCACGGACGGTGGTATACGACTACTTTTACAAAAGTGAACAATTTGTTGTTTTCCTATTTTGTATTATTATTATTAATGAAAACTAGATGAAGATCCGCACCTACGTGCGGGATTTATATTGTTGTAATTTTTATATAATAAGATATACTTTTAAAGATATATAATATACAATTATTTGGTAAACATGTATATTAAATTCCAACATATCAGTTCTTCTTTTCTTAGTTGGGTTGCGGACACGTTAAACGTATTTGTAATACACTAGAAAATGAAAAGTCGTGATAAAAAAAAGTAAACATGTATATTAAAAATTTCTACATCGAGTTGGATAATATGTTTTTTCGTCTTTTGTTTCAAAGAGTACATAAAATTTTGTGAAATAATTTTCTAGATACGAAGCTATGCTTTCTACATGGATGTAGTTCTACACGGATGTAATATTTGTAAACATATAAACTAACACAATTTTTTAAAAAAATATTTGGTGTACTAAACATAAAATTACGAATCATATTTCATATATTTTGATATGACGAATAAAATTTGCTTATATTTAATAAATTATATATGACATTTTTTTACCTGTTCCAAATACTACATTTATACGTTTATATTTTGTGATTTAAAATCATTTCTGAATTACCAAAAAAATCATTAGTGATTTAAATTTTGATCTATGACATTTTATGACCCGTTATAAAATACAAAATATTTTAAACTGATTTTTAATTCCAAATGTTTTTAATTATTGTCCAGGTATTTTTCTTTTTGAAACTGATTTTATAATTGTTTGTTTTTAATTATTTTCCGGATTTTTGGTTCCAAAACTGATTTTGAAATTTGAAATGTTTTTCTTGTTTATTGCATAAATATATGTATTTATTTAATGAAAAAAAATCTAATTGTTTGTTTAATTTTCATTTGTTTGGGTCTTCGTGGTGGACTTTATGTATTCCAATTGTAATCTACAAACAAAATCAATACCATAGGTTATGTTAAAAAATGTAGTGACATTGTATGGTAATTAGAATTTTTTAAGGGTTCTTTGTAAAAATGCTTTCTTTTTAATAGTATAGATATTTTGATATGACGAATAAAATTTGCTTATATTTAATAAATTATATATGACATTTTTGACCCGTTCCAAATATTACATTTATATGTTTATCTTTTGTGATTTAAAATCATTTATGAATTACCGAAAAAATCATTAGTGATTTAAATTTTGATCTATGATATTTTATGACCCGTTATAAAATACAAAATATTTTAAACTAATTTTTAATTCCAAATGTTTTTAATTATTTTCCAGATATTTTTCTTTTTAAAACTGATTTTATAATTGTTTGTTTTTAATTATTTTCCGGATTTTTTGGTTCCAAAATTGATTTTGAAATTTAAAATGTTTTTCTTGTTTATTGCATAAATATATGTATTTATTTAATGAAGAAAAAAAATCTAATTGTTTTATTAATTTTCATTTGTTTGGACCTTCGTGGTGGGCTTTATGTATTCCATTTGTAATCTACAAACAAAATCAAGACCATAGGTTATGTTAAAAAAATATAGTGGCATTGTATGGTAATTATAATTTTTTTAAGGTTCTTTGTAAAAATGTTTCCTTTTAATAGTATGGATATTGCTTTTAGAAGATTGGAATTTTTGCTAGATAATTTATAGGGAAATTCTTATGAATACCACTAAAAAAGTTTTTTTAACACAATTAGCACATATTTTCGAAAGTTTTACAAATACCTTTAAAAAGTTTTTTTCTCATAAATACCACAAATTTTAAATTTTCAAAATTACACCCAAAACCTTCAAAAAACTATATTCTACCCTTCAAAACTATACCTAAACACTATATAGCAAACCCAAATGAAAAATTTTAAAATCTAAAAGTGTTAAAACTCGTTTTTTGTATATATGGTATTTTTGTAAACTACTACTTTTGATAGTATTTTTGTTATAAAAAACTTTGTAATGGTATTTTCAAAACAAAAACTTATTTTGATGGTATTCTTAGAAATTTCTCTAATTTTTATTTTGCAATGAAATGATTAGAGAATGAAACTAATAAGTAGATGCATTTTGTCCTATTTTAATTTGAATATTTGACTAGTACTATAATATTGCATAAATGCATTTCTAGTATATTTCTCTAATAAACTTTTTTTGTTAATGGATGAATGTAAATCGGTTTTTAATTAGACTTTGCTCATAAATTCATGAAGACCACACCTAACAAAGCACCATTACATTTCATTGCAAATAAATCTTTGGTAGGATTGATTATCGTCTACTTTTGTCAACTATCATCCACTATATATAATCTCTTTTTGAAAAATATAAAAGAAACTATGGAGAATTACAAAAATTACATCATTTGAATTACATTTCACAAAACTACATCATTTCAAAATTACTACACAAAACTACACCTAAACACTCAAAATTAAATCCAAATAAACCCTACCCACACAATCCTAACCCCTTAATATTATACCCTAAACACTAATTAGCGAACCCAAATGAAAAGATTTTAATTTTGGTAAATTTTTAAAGAGTAAATCAACCATTTAAAATTTTGAAATGATGTAAATATGTAAAAATATTGAATTAGTTGTAGTTTTATGAAATAATGGTTGAAAGGGTGTAGTTTTGTGAATTCCTCAAGAAACTATAACAAGATTTGTTTTTGAGTTAGGAAAAGTTTTTACAATTTTTTTCTAATACAATTAAAAAAAATTTAGACAAAAATATCATAAATGAGAAAAAAAAATTGTAACACTTTATATATTTTTTCATTTGGGTTCGTTTTAAAAATTAATTATGAAAGTTTTAAGCTAACGTAAATTTCATGGTCTTTTGATCCAAAAATAGTTTAATAATATAAAAAAAACTTGTAATATTATTTTAATATTGAAAACATTATAAACGGTATTTTTGGGAATTACCTCCAATTTAACATTGAGAATAAAAGCACAAAGTAGGTAACAAGTTACAAACTAAAAAAAATGAAAACAAAATCGACAAAAAAAAAAAATAATAAAAAAGGAAAAACCTAAGAAGGTTTTTTAGCGGGAAAATTAGGAAAACCCCTAAACGCGTAATTCATTCACAACATATCTTTATCGCATCTGAATGTTGTCTCTATATAACATTCCATCATCGTTTATTATTTCCTTTTTTTTCTCATCACTACATTGCTTGCGTTCTCTTTACAAAACTTCTCTCTACTTTGTCTTTTCTTGTTTCTTGCACTAATCTCTCTAATGGCTCCACGAATCAGAAAACCCAAAGTCGAATACGACGTTGAATTGAAGCAAAAGAAGATCTTTTTCAAGAAAATCTTTCCAGGTTTCAAGAAGAAGGCAACGGAACTCTCTGTTCTGTGCGGAAACTCTGTTGGATTCATATGTTACGGTCCCGACAACAACAACAACAACGATGATATTCATGTTTGGCCCGAAAACCCACAAGCCCTTCAACACATCGTATCCAAATTCAACAATCAAAGCGATTCTCAGAGAATTAAAAACGGTTGCGATCTCAAAGATTTTACAAACGGATACGAGAGTTTGTCTGTTGATGAAATAAAGAATCATTTATCTCAAGTAAGCTCTCAGTTGGTTGGTGTCAAAGACAAGAAGACAGAGATTGTGTCCGAGAAGAAACCTACTTTTCAAGATCTTGATTCGCAAGTTATTGGGATTAAGCCCGAGGAGACACAAGATCGTGTTAGGGTTTCGGATAAGGCCACTATCTCGGCTTGTGGTAGTACTCAATTAGGGTTGTTTGGTGGCGCTTTCGATGAGTTAGGTTACATGTTCCGTGCCCACCAAGAAAGTGTTTCCAATTTGAGATCTAATGATGATGCTACTACGAATGTTGCCATGGATGTTGTTGATGCGTCTGAGCCAGATCTAGTCGAGTTAGGGTTTCCCGATGACTACAGTCTCCCTACGACGGCAACAATGGATTCGATGATGTTTACGTATGATCAACAACAAGGTTTTGGTGGTAATGGTCTAAGTGATTCTTCTATGATTGATTCAGAGTTTCTCTCATTGCTTATGTCCAACACTACACACCAAACATCATTCACAGATAATTGGGTATTGGTCGAAGATGACCAATGTCTTATGCTATGAGTATGAAGCATCAGGAAACAGAGAGAGAGGTTGTGATTTGTTTTAAAGGTTTAATGTTGTAATTAATTAGGGAGTTAAAATGCTAATGATTGTTGGTAAAAGTTTGTAGCTTTCTCTTGTTATTTGTATTAATGAATTGAAATTTTATGTTAACAAAATCTTTAGAATATCTACAGTTTACACACTCTGTTTCATATTTCTGACAAAACACACACAGTATATATATATATCACTCATTTAATTGTAACATCACTGAGTAAGGCCATAAACTGGCATTACCATATCTCCTTGCAAACATAAGACCTGTAATGGATTAGAGTTTAATGAAAGAACAGCTAGAACCTGACTCTCTATGAGTGTGTTATAACTTATAAGAGGCAGATAATCGAAAGAGTCGGTGAAATGCTTCCACACGTTTTTTCGTTTCCGTATTTCCTCAAGCACTCATCTGAACACATGAAAGCAACAAAAGTAACACAAACACACAGATACCGGAAAACAAAAAAGCAGATTTATGTTAGCTCGAGTCACAAAAAAATGTGTAAACAAAAGTTTAAAATTTTCAATACAAAGTCTTACACTTGAGAGTAATCTGGCGACTCTCGTGATTCCCTCGCGGGATCGTGAGCCTATCCCTGTAACGCGCGCACCCTTTAGTGCCCCTCGGTCTCTACACAGATACAACCGCGCAACCATAACAAACCATAAAATACATTCACTATATCAGCTCCAATCTCTAATATCATTAAGTTTATAGGCTAATCATTAGTATCCACAATCTACACAACAGATATAACCGCCGCGACAACTATAAGCCAACAAAAATACTGATAAATTCACTATGAGCATCATTATGTTTAAAGCCTAATCACTAATAGCCGACGACAACGATAAGCCAACAGATACATTCATTATCTAATACAAACATATTCTATCTTGTTCAGTAACATGGAGCTTATCACAGTCACTCTAACTGATCCTAAGTTTTCACTTTTTCAGAATGATTTTTTTTAATAATATAGAAGAATCAAATTCAGATTTTGTTTGGTCTTTCTATAAATACAAACTAAGGAACATCTCCCAAATGAGATGAACAAGGACTTGATAGCGTAGAGAAACAAAAGATGAGGAGACTAACCTGCATAGCAAGTGCCTCTGCATTCCTTTTTGCTGAAACAAAACAAAATCATTCACGGGTTCGTATTGCGGTTGTAACTTGAAGATATCACTTTCTTCACCAAGTTTTCCAAACCATTAAATACCTTTTGAGACTTTCCATTGTCTCTTCTAGAAGCTATCCTCATGGAATTTAGCCTTTTTCATTCACAAACCCGTTACCTCCGGCCGGAAAGACATAGTGATGAAGCATAGTTTGGTTGTAGTAACATGACGATAAGACCATCATTAGTTTCAGTACAAGGAAAGTTGAAAAGAGAATCATCTATTGCCTGAACAAGTTTTGTTCCTTCTCCAATGCACTCTTTCACAAGCTCCCCCCCTAGCAATAAATTGGAGAAACAACAAGAAAACTCTCAATAAAACCAATAAATTCAGCATTGTTCCTTAATTACAAAAGCTTGCAACTGATAAAAGATATTTAAAACTCTTACCAACACTGGGAGATGTAGTTGATACTAATAGCAAAAAAACACAACCTTTTTTGATTAAGACATGTGATGTTTATGAGAAATTGTATATCTTATACAAGCTAATCTTGATCCAAGGGACTAAAAATAATCCAAGCAACCTCCCTAATTACATCTGACCCTTTATATATACTGCCTGCTACGCAAGATCTCTGTGTCGTCAAAACCTGAAAACAAAGATAACAAATAGAAACTAAGAGAAAGTAGCAAATAAAGCAATTAATGAGCTAAAGCACACTCACAAGGAAAGAAGAATTAGGATCAATGTGTCACTTTTGATTTGATGAGTGCCTTTGCAGGAGAACCCTCAAAGACATAGCAATAGCATACGACTGCCGCAACCGTTGAAAACATGAACAATACACAAATCAGTGTCTTCCTCTTTTGCGACTTTCTACTAAAAAAAGAAGAATCATTGTAGTATGTTTCAAGGCCTTTAATCTAACAAATTACAGAGTGCACCCACAACAATCAAGAATCCATTCTTTCAGAAACCTAAGATGATCATCTCTATACGGTTTCTTATTACATAATGACCTGAAAGTTTAGAGCTTGAACTCTTGATTTTTATCATCTTGAAATCACTGGTTACACCAAAATCAGCTACACAAGTCTACACCAAAACCAAGTGCCTATTGACCTGCGAAAGAAAGTTTGGACCTTTTGAAATCGGATTCTCCATGGCTTCACTTCAATATTGGAGCAGGAGAAAGTAATTTTCAAGGGGGAAGGAAGGAGACACTGTCGACAAAATTAACGACCCACGAGAGCTCTTTGTTGAGAAAGTAATTCATCTTCTCTATCAAATTTCTGGCGGCGGAGTAGAATCAGACGATTTCATCAATGGAGAATGAGGACGATGATAAAGCGCCGTCGAGGAATTCCGGCGAATCATAAACGTGTAATTACAACAGTGAAGATAAAGGGTATTTTTGGCAAAAGCATCTATAATTCACAAAACTACGCATTTTCAACCCTCCTTCACAAAACTACACCTAATTTAATTTTTTAACATATTTACACCCTTTCAAAATTTTAAAAGCTCTATTTGCCCTTTTAAAAATTGCCAAATTAAAATCTTTTCATTTGGGTTCGCTAATTAGTGTTTAAGGTATAATATTAAGGGGTAGGATTATATGGTTAAGATTTATTTGAATTTAATTTTAAGTGTTTAAATGTAGTTTTGTGAATTATTTTTGAAATGATGTAGTTTTGTGAAAAATAATTCAAATGGTGTAGTTTTGTGAAAAGTAATTCAAATGATGTAGTTTTGTGATTCTCCCTACTTTTTCTCCCCAAATCGCCAAAACCCTAAAAAATCAGGAGTTTATTATTGGTTTTGCTTTGATTGTTTTTTGAGAAATTCCTTAAAATACTATCAAAATAAGTTTTTGTTTTGAAAATAACATTACAAAGTTATTTATAACAAAAATACCATTAAAATATTTTTTATAACAAAATTATCATCAAAAAGTAGTAGTTTACAAAAATACCACAAATACAAAAAACGAGTTTTAACACTTTTAGATTTTTTTTTTCATTTGGGTTCGCTATATAATGTTTAGAGTATAGTTTTGAAGGGTAGGGTATAATTTTTGAAAGTTTTGGGTGTAATTTTGAAAATTTAAGATTTGTGGTATTTATGAGAAAAAACATTTTAACGGTAATTATAAAACTTTAGAAAATTTGTGCTAATTATGTTTAAAAAAACTTTTTAGTGGTATTCATAAGAATTGCTCTTTTTCACCAAATCGCTAAAACCCTAAAAAATCAATGGGAGAACTACACCTTTTAAATTGCATTTCACAAAACTACATTATTTTAAAATCACTTCACAAAACTACACATAATTACTAAAAATTAAATCGAAATTAGACTTATCCACAAAACCATACACCTTCAATATTATACTCTAAACACTAATTAGCAAATCCAAATGAAAATAATTTAATTTTGGTAATTTTTTAGAACATAATTGAATCATTTAAAAATTGAAAATGGTGTAAAAGTAGAAAAAATTAAATTATGTGTAATTTTGTAAATGAATTATTGAAATAGTGTAGTTTTGTGAATTTGCAAAAATCAAGAGTTTATTATCGGTCTTGCTTTGATTGTTTTTTTTTTTGCGCGGGAAAATTAAGGATCCTTAACGCGTTTTTCTCAATAACATAATGGAAACGTTGGGGATCTCTACTTCTGTATATATATTGAAGTACTTTTCTTTTCCATTTTTTCTCTTACGGATCGGATCGATCAATAAACTTCTCATTCTTCTTCTTCTTCTTCCACTAATCTCTCTTATTTTTCTTCTCTGCAAAAGCAAAATCTGCATCCATGGCTCCTCGAATCAGAAAACCCAAAGTCGAATACGACATTGAATTGAAGCAAAAGAAGAGCTTTTTCAAGAAGATCTTTCCAGGTTTCAAGAAGAAGGCAACGGAACTCTCTGTTCTATGCGGAAACTCTGTGGGATTCATATGTTACGGTCCCGACAACAACAACGATGATATTCATGTTTGGCCCGAAAACCCACAAGCCCTTCAACGCATCGTATCCAAATTCAACAATCAAAGCGATTCTCAGAGAATTAAAAACGGTTGCGATCTCAAAGATTTCACAAACGGCTACGAGAGTTTGTCTGTTGATGAAATAAAGAATCAGTTATCTCAAGTAAGCTCGCAGTTGGTTGGAGTCAAAGACAAGAAGACAGAGATTGTGTCCGTAGATCATTCTAGGGTTTCAGAGAAGAATCCTACTTTTGAAGTTCTTGATTCGCAAGTAATTGGGATTAAGCCCGAGGAGACAGAAGATCATGTTAGGGTTTCGGATAAGGCCACTATCTCGGCTTGTGGTAGTACTCAATTAGGGTTGTTTGGTGGCGCTTTCGATGAGTTAGGTTACATGTTCCGTGCCCACCAAGAAAGTGTTTCCAATTTGAGATCTAATGATGATGCTACTACGAATGTTGCCATGGATGTTGTTGATGCGTCTGAGCCAGATCTAGTCGCGTTAGGGTTTCCCGATGAGTACAGTCTCCCTACGACAGCAACAATGGATTCAATGATGTTTACGTATGATCAACAACAAGGTTTTGGTGGTAATGATGATGGTGATGGTTTATTGGATTCAGAGTTTCTCTCGTTGCTTATGTCTAACACTACACACCAAACATCATTCACCAATGATTGGTCTGAGATGACTATGTTCTAATAAGGGCTTTTTGAGTATGAAGCATCAGATTACAGGGAGGATATGGTTTGTTTAAGGGCTTAATGATGTGATTAATTAGGTTCTTTTTTATCATGTAACTAATTTTGTTGTTATTGTTAATCAATTGTTATTTGAGTTTAATTCACATATTGTCAAAAATTCATATTCTCTTATTGTTTTAAGACCAAACTCAGGAATTTGTGTCTCTTCTAAGTAACCATATTTATCTCTATCTACAAACACCACACAAAGTACATAATCATCACATAATCATCACATAATCATATAATTATATCATAAATCAAGAGAAAGATTGTGTATGATTTTATGCTTTTCTCCAATACCAATCCCTCCAAAAACTAAACAGGTTCTAATACCTTTAAGATGATCCAGACTGTGACGGCGGTGCGGGTGGTAGCCTGTTCGGTGTGGTGTGACGGCTAATTCCACCGCCAGATCCTGAAGAGTCTTCACCGTTCTGTGCTGGATCACTGTACCGTCGGCTATGACCACCGGATCCATACCTCTTCAACGAGTCTCCTCCACTAGCCGCAGCGTTAAACGCGTTCATCCAATCATCACCGGGAGAAGAAGATCCTCCATTGGTTCTCGGGCTGCTCTCTGCAAATAAACGGATCAGTTTTTCGCGGTTACATTCGAAAAAGGGAAGGTGTGTGTGTGTATATGTTACCAGTGCCGCTTTCAGACCAGCTTGAAGCAGCGGCTGCTCGGTTATCGTGTATGCTAAGCTGTCTAGTGAGCTTTGTAAGAAGAGAAGACTGTTTCTGGTAAAGGTCTCTTCTTCTCTTCACGTTCTGATCCTCTTGTATGAACGATTCAATCCTCTCGTTACCTATCGCGCTGCAAATAAACACAAGCGAGAGAGAGAGAGAGAGAGAATAAGCACCACAAGACAGTTATAATGTTGCTTATGATGATAATATATATTGACAAGGGATAATATGAAAACCTGATGGAACTGTATAACTGATTCAACATGTCTTCTTTTGATTTTTCTACTTGACAAAGCACAATAGCCTATAGAAGCCACTGGTGTTTTAAGGAATAAAAAGCGAGATTGACATGAGAAATTGAAGATTCATAAGAGTATTGGTCCTACCTTTGGAACATTTGCGGCTAAGCTGTTGAGAACAGCTTCGACGTAACCACGTACTTCTTGTGACATCCACCGCAATTCCTCTTCCGGGTCAGCTGGTTTCCTAACCATCTTATCCTAAAAGACCAAAGCAATTAAGACCGTCATTAACCACCACACACACGAACGAAGCTATCTTCGATCTTTATGTATAACAAAATCTAAACCCTCTAAAAGTATAGTTCACAAAGACAATCAGCTTTTCCGTTTTTACGCACAACAACTTCTCAATCTTATTTTTCTCCATAGGCAATTCAAGCCATATAGGAAACTTTATAGCAAAGCCTTTATCTACATGATAGTAGTTTTGGGTTAAAGATTAGCTTACACATATATTGCGGGGATTTAGCTTTTAATGAAAAGTGGAAATGAAAAATCACAAAATTAAGCGGATAGTTTCTTTGTGTGACTTACAAGTGAACCTTCTGAAAAACTTTGTCTCATCGAAGCGCTACCCACTTGCCCTCCTCGCGCACGGATAACCTTTTGAAGCTTACTAATCCATTCATTCTTATCGGACATGCTCTCAGCTTTGAGAACCAACGCATTGTGAGCTGCAACAATAAGAGATTTTCAGGAGATGCTCATAAAGAAGCAGTACGGAAAGAAGGTCAAGCAGTTCGATAATTGATTGGCTTACCTTTAAGTACAGTCTTATATGGAACCCTACTTGTTATCTTAAATACAGGGCCTGGTCCCTTTGAATCAGGTCCATTTGATTTCTTATCTTTCGAGCTCTTTGATTTCTCTCCTTCATCATCAGAAATTTCTTCGATACTGCATTCCTGAGCAGTTATACATAGTTTAATGATACAAAGTATTAAATATAGTGTACCTCAATAAAATTGCAATACAAGAGCAGGTGGAAGAGCAACGTATATATGAAACTCTATCATTACTCTTTTATTTGCAGTTAAAAACTAAACCAAAGAAAAATAAGTAATGCAAGAGAAGGATACCTCCAAAGTTACAGTGCCGCGGAAGTTCCTTTCTTCTTCCTTTTTAGTATAACCAAGCTGGGGAAAGGTAAAGGCAAAGGCAAATCACACTGCTGGCATTTACAGTTAAGTCTCTTTTGCAAATATTTGGATCAAATCCTAACTATATCTTCTATAAAGCTAACCTTTCCAGTTTTTTCACTCAGAACAAACCATCGCCTACTCCACCCATTAGTCTTTCCACTTTTCTTCATTAAGTACCCTGCAGGACAGAGTAAAATTATAATATAAGTATATTATGATAAGAACCTGTTAGTTATAATAATATCGTTAGACAGTCACTGTGTAAAAGTATATTATAGTAAGAACCTGCTGTTATCTCCCCATCAGGTCCAGCAGTTTTCAGACCAGAGACCGCCGGTGTTTCTTTCTCTTTTTCTTTATCTTTAACTTGTGGAATAAATTTGTCTCTCAATGATTTCAAGCTACCACCAGTCGATGAACCATCAGGCTGAGGACTACTTGCCTGATTTACAAGCAGAAACAAGAATTGTTACAATATGTACTTTTCACACAGAAATAAGTAGAAAACACTATCGAGTGAGTTAATCGAGATTGATTCCGAGACAAAAAAACAAGCTAACCCTGTTTAAGAGAGACTGCTCTGCGTCTTGTCCCTTTTTAGAGGACCGGCCTTTTAGCTCTTCCTCCCGACGCTGCCTTTCCATTCTGATGAAGACAGTAAACCATGTGGCCAAAGAGCAAAACAATAGTGAAAATGAAAACAATAGAACTTGAGTGAAGAAATGCTGCAGTTATGTAGCTATTAAGAAATGTTATAATTGTAACTGTATTGGAAACATGGAGAAACATAGATATTCAATTCATAGCAGAGAAACCCACAACAGTTTATCCGTTCGACAAGTTTAGAATTGCCATGCATTAAACGATAGAAATAAGATAATGATCAATAAGTTTGAGTATGATAAAGCTCCTCGCAGCGACATCAATAAGCTAAGAGAGGCGAGCTGATATTACCTTCTTTGTAGGAGGCGGATGAAGTGCTGGGGTGGTACAAACACACGCTCCATATCAACTAGTGCAACTACCATCTTCTTAGCTTCACTCTTGAATCCATCAAGTGCGGCACTTGCTATAGCTACAACCTGATTTGAGGGTTATTTAAGAGAAGGAATAGTTTTAGGATGATGCAAAATGCTATGAATGAGCAGTGAAAGCATTAACACCTCTCTCTTAAAAGGAGGATATCTCCCGAGACCAGGTGTGGCATTTGCGGAAGCTGAAACTATGTCAACAAGCACTCGGTGAACCTGATCAAAAGTTCAGACCATATTAGCTCCGCAACAAATGAGAAAGTAAGAAAACTATGTATGAAAATCCCCAGAATATAAATGTTGTGACAGTATTTACAGTAAGACTGAGTAGGGCTCCAAGAAATCTTGGTTTGGGAAGTTAAAATATCATAGTGAAACATGTTAAACAGCACATGTGTGACAAGCCATAGCCAATCTTTCACAATTTGGAAAATTACTAAATTCAATGCAGCTAAAATTAGAGAGAGACATCATGGGATGAACAACAAACACTAACATGGTCACACCTCATCAACGCATAGTCGTGCTGGCTCTTTAGCCAACTCAAGAACAATCTTTATTAACGATCTCAACCCTTTCTCAGGAGATATAAGATAAGGTTGATAACCATCTGCTTCTAACACTATCTGAAAGGGTTAGCAAAACAATGTCAAACTCCCGACACGGTATTTTACTTGTTCATAAATTTTGAGGTAGAAAATATAATTAGGACCCACTCTTTTGACGTTATTCAAGTCAAAATATCTATCCAACGGAAGCTGCTTGATACGGTTGGGGAAATTGCCTTCAAAACTTGCAACAACTTTCCAACCACTTCCCTGAACAAAAATTATGTTAAAGAATATGATTTACAGCATTCTAAAAGAGGATTCAGCAGATGAAAGGCACAAACCCATGAACTTATTAAATGAACGATATAGCATACATATTCACAATTAGTTTCATTAAATTTCACATGATATAAAGCAAATTGTTCGGAGTTTTTAATCCTGTACACTAAACAGCACCATCGATTTTCTGTTACAAGCAGAAAAATGAAAAGGCTGATCGATGATATTTATACTTAACAGGGAATCAGGAATGATTTGTTCTAATCAAAATTTATAGATTAGAGTATTGTTTAGATTATGTAGGAAAATACTCACTTCACCGCCAGCCAAGTGGAGAAGGAATTTGTCCTCAAACTCACGACAAAGCTCCAAGGCTACAGCCCTTGTACCTTCAGCGCTGTTAACCAGTTGTTCACCAAGCCTCGCTAATTCGTCCTGCACTATTTGAGACTTACCCTGGAGTCTGCACGTTAAGAAGGGAATCTGTGAGGCCAGAGTTTCATAATAACTAAGTCTAACGACGGTCATTACATAATGGAAGATAACAAACATATCAGCTTAACAAAAGGCGAGCATTGACCAGTGACATTGCAAGCAAGAGATCTTAATTCGAAATTGAGTAACGATGGTGGACAAAACTGACACATATCTAGTTTCAGCTGACTGTTTCCTTTCGTGCAACTATCTTTTTTACCTTTAGTTTGTTCCAATTTTTAATCATTGTTCCGTTCTTTTTCAAATTCAACATAACAGTTTTTTTCCTAGACTTTTAGGTAGATTAAATCTGTTAAAGATATAGTCTTGCTTTCCTTTTGATAAACTAAGCTTCCACCTGCTTCCTGTATTCTAGTACATATCCGGATAAGTGCCCTAACGAGGAAGGTAGCTTAAAAATCTAGGTAACTAAGCCTAAAGATTTACTTCGGCTTCAAATCTAGGTGACTGTAAGTCTTCTCTAAACTAAAAGTGCATAGAATAGGAAAGAATCCATTTCATACAAAAATATGATATACTCAAGGATGCATATGGAAAGAGGAAATACCCAGTCAAGATATTTGGTAGCCTGAGCTTCATTCTGCTACGAATCTGGCTAGCAAGGGTATCCACAAGAGCTATTCTGCCGAGTTTGCTTTGTGGAGCACCAGGCAAAATGGATTTAAGACTCTCACTCTCCGCGCGCCAAGCAGTTTCTAAAGAATTCTCACTGCCTCCAGACTGTGCTGATGCGATTGAGACAGATTGACCAATAAGCGCAACCCACGGAATATCAGTTGTTTTTGAAGGTCCCTGATTTGAAAGAAGAGCCTGGACTGCTGCAAGAGCTTTTGGGTTCTCGGCTGCCTGGTCAATTTTGCTTATAACTCCAACTGTCCTAGTACCTACAAACAAGGAAACATGTCAATATCTTTCCGTTGTAGACTTGTGGGACACAAATTTTGTAAACCAATGGCTTCGTCCAAATATAGTTATATCACTGGGTACTTGAAAAATATAATGAAAGTACTCACTGTCTGGGTCATACTCCTTTGCGGTCTTCAGGCCTCGATATGACGAAATTTCAGATGCCAGGCTAGCAGGCACAACAATCAGCAGTATGGCATCATTGTGCTGTGCACGTTCACCAATCTTGCCAAGAGAGTAGAGGAACAAGTTACAAAATGACTGGGAAAGTAACATAATGAACATCTGTTGCTCTTTTAGCGAGAATGTCGAACAAAAGAGTATGGCAAAACTCCTTGGTTAACAGGTGGCTTAGTGCATTACAGAGGCATCGTGCATAATCTTACCATTGAATCGTCGACAATTCGCTGGTCCAGTCCAGGCAAATCAATCAATTTCAGCGGTGGACCTGACATTTAAAGGGCACATATATGTTAGTTAGAGAAAAAGTAAGAAAACAATTGAATTGTGATCATTCATGTTCCAAAGAGTAGCATAGTAAATTAGTTCTACATTAAGATATATAACCAAATATCTACACTTAGATTCAGATTTTAACCAAAATATGAAGCTGCTAATGTAATGCACTGATGTCAAGGAAATATTCAGACACCACACTTGGGTTTGATAATATGAATGTTAACTTGACCAACAAATGGAGCTTCACATGTATGATTGTTGATTGTGCAGGTAAGAAAGAATTTACCTGTACTTGTACGCAGTTTTAGGTATATTTCATCACGACCCCTCCCTGTGGCTCCTTTGCTAAGCCTATCCTGTAGAGAATGTCTTAGAGCACCTATAATATGTCCATGAACGAACGGAAAAAATTACAACAATATTAATCTAATGCATTGTAGCTTTCTTACATGGAGAAAATGCTTCATAAAGCATTGCTAAACTGCATAAGTTCAGAGAGGGGGGGGGGGACTTTACTTGCAGAAACTTGCTGAGATTTGTTGTCAATTTGCAAGATAATTGCTTTGCTGCTCAGAGATTCCTCTCTACTCAGGTCAATGATTATAGGAGCTCGTGTAGCACCATTCTCACCCGTCGGCTGTCCATAGTAATTTGTACCAGCCATACACAACCGAAGGTAGTTAACTTTGAAAAAATGTAACAGACTATCAGCAAACAGTAACGTAAACAAACTCCCGCGCGCTCGATATAGAACTTACCAAAACTGGATGTCCAATTAAGCTATTCAGAACCGCAGACTTTCCAGCTCCCTGAACCATTAACAAAATGCGATAAACTTAGGTCTAAACATAAGAAATTTTCATTCCATTTACATAATATAAAGCAATCAATTCTTCCATTTCCAATAATAAAGACCAACAAAGAGTTCGATTGAAAAACAAATCACAGTGATCTCATAAGCAAAATGGGGTAAACTTAGGTCTAAAAATACAAAGTTTCCCTTCCATTCACATGCATAGAGCAATAAACTCTTCCATTTCCAACAATAAAGAGCCACAGGTAACAAAGAGTTCTTTTCAAATAAACAATTAACAGTCATCTCACAAGCAAAGCCAATACAATTTTCTCTTAATACTGTCTTCTGAATTTTTTCAGCCCTTAAGTGAATTTCTCATAGTTTCATATATCAAACATAACAAACAATCCCTCACAAATAGAAACACAACAGCTACGAACAAAGAATGCATCCTACAAAACTCCTACGTTACGAGAACATTTTGAAAACGCTGCATAGAGATCCACGATAAGGCATACGAAATCTACACTCGGTCACAGCACAAAACTAACAGCAAATCCCAAATAAAAACCCGATTCTAGAGAACAAAGAGGAGCAAAGAGTAAAACCCACCACATTTCCAACAATCATATAGAGCCACAAGTAACAAAGAGTTCTCTTCAAAAAACAAAATCACAGTGATTCTCACAAGCAAAGCCAATACATTTCCTCTTAACACTGTCTTCTGAATTTTTCCAGCACTTAAGTGAATACATTCTACATTTTTGAAATAAGCTTCATAGAGAGATCTACAAGATCCACGATAAACACTAAATCACGGCACAAGACCAACATCAAATTCAAAGAAAAACTCCGAAACGAGAGAGAACAAAGAGGAGCAAGAGTAAAAAAAAACGCCACCACATTCCCTAAAACGACGACGTTGAGACAAGTAACAGGGCGTTTAGAAGAAGAGCTCTCCTCTGGATCTTCGTCGGCGAGAAGCGACGCCGCTTGTCTCATCGAATCCGAAAGCTGAGACAACTCATCGATCGCTTCCATCGTGTGTGACTATGCGCGAAATCAATCAGATTTCAAAGGATTAATAGCTCTGATGCCACTTCTCAAGAAAATACGAGCTTATATGCCACTATACGTATTTGACTGTATTTACGTATTTGTTGGATTTTTTTTTAATTGATTATACCTTAACGAAAAGACGAAAATGGGGAAAATGTTTGAGCTAATTACGACCCAACCCAAAAAACATATCGATATATCCTTTCTCCCCAATCCTCCCTTGAAATCCCTAATTTTATTTTGCCCCTTTGTCTTGGATAAACCCTAATCGATCGATTCAAGACTTTTCAAGCTCTCTCCTCTCGATCTAAACTTTCATTCTTCAATTTCATGGCTCGTGTAAGAGAAGGGAAGAAAGGAAAAGAGTATGATTCAACCAAACCTTCAAAGGGGGAAGCGAGAAACGAGAAAAAAGAAAAACGGTGAAGAGGAGCGGAAGAATGGTTCGACGCGGAGAAAACGTGGAAGGAGATGTCGAAAGAGTAGAAGAAGAAGACGGAGGAAAGAACCAAGAAGAAAAAGACGAGGAACAAAAAGACGAAAAAGACGGAGAAGAAATGGAAGTCGAAGGAGAAGAAAAGGAAGGCGAAGAGGGAAAGGAAGGAGAAGAAGAGAAGGAAGACGAAGAAGAGAAGGAAGACGAAGAAGAGAAGGAAGACGAAGAAGAGAAGGAAGAAGAAAAAGAAGAGGAAGAAGAAGAAGAGAAGGAAGAAGAAAAAGAAGAGGAAGAAGAAGAAGAGGAAGAAGAAGAAGAGGAAGAAGAAGAAGAGGAAAAGGAAGAGGAAGAAGATAAAGAAGACGATGAAGAAAAGGAAGAGGAAGAAGATAAGGTAGACGAAATAGACGAAAACAATGAAGAAGAACAAGAGAAAAATGGAGAAAAATCTGATGAAGAGGAAGGAGAGAAATGTGGAGATGATGGTGGCGATGATGGAGATGAAAAAGATCAAGAAGAATCCGGAGAAAACCTTGGAAGTACTGATAGCCGTACTGATAGTGACCAGGTATGTAAACAGAAACTAAGATATGTTTGGACTTGCTCTGTGTTTTGAACAATTGAAGTAAACTGGAAAAACTTAGTTTTATTTGTAGTTTTTGTAGTACAATTGACGATACCTACTACAACTAAGTAGTGAATAATTTGCAGGATATTGACCATGATTCCCAACCTATGCCGCCAACTCGTCTATTCTTTTCTCCTAGTGAATACACCAAACCATGTAAGTTAGCAACTAGGTGCAGTGTTAGTCAGACGGTTGAATACATTGAGGGATTTTCACCAGAATTAAAGTGGTTTAGAAAGCATTCTCAGTTCAGGCATATTTTCCACATGCCTAAAGAGCCAAACCATATGACTCAAGGCATGTGGATGCTTCGGTTCGTACAGCTGAGGCCGAAATGCCAAAAGAGTGTTGGTTTGTGGTCAACGGAGTTCCGATCGGGTATTCGATGAAAGAGCACTGTTTGTTAACGGGATTATCATGCCGTGACTATCCAAACAAGTGGAAAGAACTGGGAAATACCAAGTTGGTACAAAAGGTGTTTGGAAAGAGGAAAGGCATAAAAATAAAAGAAGTGGAAGAGAAGGCTGGAAGAAGCGAAGGACAACGAGCTGCATCGAGAGGAAGAAGTTGATGGTCTTGTATTTCTTATGCAAGATATTGAAAGCAAAGGTTAAGAGTGATGGAAACATAGACCCATTCCTTCTACGTATTGTCGATGATTTGTATGCTTGTGAGAAGTTTCCTTGGGGACGGTACACGTTTGAAGATTGTTTAGAAGGTATCCTGGGCGTTGTTAAGAAAATGGGAGGTACGATCAAACCAGGAGCACAACCTCCCTTTCCTGGTTTTATTGTTCCTTTAGAGGTAAAATCATGTGTTGAGTTTATAAATTTTAATAGAGAATAGAACAAAATTATTAATATATTGTATATGAGTGTGTAGATTCTGCCATTTGAATGTATTTCGCGTCTTGGACGCAAATATAGAGAAGATGTACCCGCGGAGAAGGAATGTCCGAGGATGTGCAAGCGCAAGTTCACCAAATGTGATATGAAAGGGTTTCCAATGGATGCCATACATGAAACGCTTGGGAGCACTAAGGTTAGATGAAGATCAATATATGTGTTTGATTAATCGTTGGCGGATACTCAATTGGTAACATTGTTTTGTGCGGGATATCGAGAGTGTATTGGTACCAGACGCGGATGAAAAGACTCTTTTGGACAGACTTATAGACGATGATGTTGATGATGGGATAGGTTTTATTGATCCAGTAGTGGATTGTTGGAGGAAGCGTCTAATAGTAGAGAAGAAGAGAATATGGTGGAAAGGTATGTATGAACAAGATGTTGCTTCTCGGGTAAAAGGTAGCAATGTTGGTCCTGCACATGAGAGAGTGGACAACATGCCTCAACACAAGGCTTCGGTTTCTGGTTCCGGAGTAGATGATTCATTTCTCCGAGTAATAAAGGAGGAAATGGATAAAGGGTTTCAGAAGATGATGGGGAAGCTCGGTGAAATTGAAAAGAAAGTGGATGATAAACTTGGAGAATTCAATGGTAAATTGAATGAAGTGAAAAGGTATTTGGATATACCAGAGATCTTGTATGGGACGATACCTCCGGAAGTAGTTGCAGCAGAGAATTTGGGTTTGGTAGTTCCTCTTATTGAAGAAGAACCTATCAGAAAAGAAGGAGAAAAAGAAGGAGGTGAGAGTGTTGCAGTAGAGGAAAAAGACGGAGAAGAAGAAATCGAAGAAGGAGGCAAGAAGAAGCTGAACCAAGAGTTGATTGTGAGGACTGGGCAGAAGAGGACAAGGAAGCCAAAAAAGATGTTCACACCTGGAGAGGCGAAGAAACCAAAAAAAAATTAGGTGGTTACTTCTCCGTCTAGTACTTGAGTTACTTTGGTTTGATTTGTTTTTGTATTTTGGTTCAAATGAAACAAATTATGTTCATTTGTGTGTGTTTAGATGGTGCAATTGGAACAATTAAGTAAGTTTTCGGACAAGTAAAAGTAATTTTTCGAACAAATGAGAACAATTAAATGGGACAACTAACAGTAGATTAATTTGGATTACAAAAACCAATAGTTCAGCCAAGTTTCAAGAACTTTCGGACAAGGGACAAATGAGTACAATTAAAGGGCAACTGACAATAATTTAACTTGGATTACAAAAAACAAATAGTTCAACTAAAAATCCATTAAAAACAAATAAAAGCATACATAATTGGAGAAGATCCATGAAAAAAAAAAAAACTCATTAAGATTAAGATCTTCCTCCGCCGCCGCAATATAGGTTTAGCCGCGACCCCAACCTTCTACCTCCTTGTAACTAATCTTGTCAACCTTTTAAGTTCCTCGTCCCTCTCGGATAGCAGACCAGTAATGCGAGCATTTTCTCTCCACAATCCGGTTACCTCTCTGTTAATGAAAGAATGAAGCTCCTCATCTCGGGTTTTCATCTTCTTGAGTTCTTCATCAATAGCGTGATCCCACCATTTCCGTTTGTGGTCTTTTCCATCTCCACCACCATCCTGCGCATAAATCATTACAAATATTACAAGATCTTGACTAAAAATTATAAGATCTTGACTAAAAATTACAAGATCTAGACTAAAAATTATAACTCACCGCAGTTGCTGGACATTTGAAGTATCGTCTACCATGATCTTCCACCTTCGTACTCCCTACAATTTTCATAATCTGACCACACCAACATATATCCGGCACCCCGTAATCACCGTCCGCTCGGTTGCAACCGCTGTCGAAACTTGCTTCGGATGAACTGGAGTTTGTGTAACTAATTGGCATGGTGTAGATCGGATGGAAAATTGGAGATTGGGGAGAGAAAATCGAAAGGGGATCTAGGGTTTCGAAAGGGGATCGATGGAAAGAGAGAGAGAGGTTCCAAGAGAGAGAGGAAGAGAGAGAGGAAGAAGAGAGAGGAAGAAGACATATATATAGGCACAATAAAGGGAAAATAAAGAGAATGGTCAAAGTGGACCCATTTCTTGTTTTTTGCTTTTTTTATCGTTTGAATGGTCAAAGTGGACCCACTTTCCAACTTTAAATGTAGTTGTAAAAGTTACATAGTTGTACGTAGATATACGAGTTGTACTTTCGTATACATAGTTGTACTTTGTAAGTTTTTCATAAATTGTAGTTGGACCTTAACCTCAAAGATTTATATCTAGTTGGCCACCTAAATTTCCTCTAATAATTACTCTTAATTTGGTTTCTACAAACAAAAATTAACGAAATCTTACTTTTTACAATTTTGTTGTGTAATAAGTGATATCTTACTCTAATATCCTTATACTTTAAAGGGTTTTATGATGAGATCGAACACATCTAGGATGAAAATTGATTTTTTGGATGTTTATTTGTTCAAATACTATATTAGTGGATTGAATCATTGTTTCTTTTTCAATTTTGGTTTAACAATTTAAGTTTACGTAGTTTATAACATTATAACGTTAAATCAAAAATCACATTTTAGTTGTACCAAGATAACCTATTTGTCCATTATAACAGAAGTTGTACCAGATTGATCAAGTTGTCCAAACGTAAAACAAGGAAAAAATTACAAATTCTGATCTGCTCCTTCTTCATCCGCTTTTTCTGAGTCCTCTTCATCCTCTTCGGGCTGTAACCACCGTTCCAAGTCTATTCCAGCGGTACGCTTGTTTGACTTCTTTCTCCTCCGTTCTCCAGTCGATGGAAACCGAGTGTCTTGGTTTCTTCCGGGCTTAGGAGTGTACTCCGGCGGTAAAGCGTACAGCTGTAAAATATCATCAGGAATACTCCAATTGGATTCATGTGGCACCAAATAAATTGTCCTAGAATATGCCAAAACCCAAGAGTGCATTAAGTAATATTCGGAGCATAGATCATGGATTTGGATATTCATCCTTCTCCCTTCTTTTCTCATGAAGGCCCTCACTGCGGCTATTGCATGAACGCATGGATACTTGTCTATGTCCAAACATTTGCAAGAACAAGTTTTCTCCTTCAAGTTGACCACATAAATCTTCCCGGACTGTCCTCTTACGTTGTATTCGAGATGAAAACTATTTATCTCAACCACCAACAATTTTGTCGCGATTAAACATCGCCCATGTAATTCATTCTCCACGAAAGGCACCAGTTGCTTGTCTATCGCATTCCCAGATTCTTTTCTGTGTTCATTGAACCACTCGGAAAACTTCTCCAAAATAGCATCAATCATACTAATTAGATGGTACTTCCTTGCTTTCAAGAACACACTATTCATTGATTCCGCTGAGTTGCTGGTGTCTATGTTGTATTTGTCTCCTTCGAAATACGCCCTTGTCCATTTCTCAAGTGTTATACTATTGTCTAGATAGGCACCAGCTTTAGGAAACCTACCCTTCAACTCAGCATAGTGTCTATCAAACTCTGGCTTTGTATAAGCATGAGCGCATTCCCTGAATTTCTTTGCAAGTTCATCTTTGTCTTTCTTCTCATGTCCTCTAACATTTTGACACAAATGCCAAATACAATGTCCATGTTTTGCTTTAGGGTACACCTCCATGATCGATTTGATGATGCTTGAATTTCTGTCACTAATAAAAACCAATCGAGGATCATCGGGTATAACGGTTTTAAGCTTCTCAAAAAACCATGCCCAATCGACATCTTTCTCGCGATCAATGACACCAAAAGCTATAGGATAATGATGATGATTAGGATCCTGAGCTGTAGCAAAAACTAACATGCCTCCGTATATAGTCTTCAAAAATGTTGCATCCACGACAATAACTTTTCTCATTGCTCTAAACCCTTCGATGCTCTGACCTAACGCGATGAATAGATACTTGAACCTATTACCTTCGGCCAATTCCACATACGTCTTTGTTCCAAGATTAACCCTCTCTAACATGTGCGGATAAGAAAACAAAATCTTGTAGCCTCTTTCAGGACTACCTCTTACATCGGTAACATGTTGTTTCTTTCCTCTCAGAGCGGTAGAGTACGACATCTGCACACCAAGTCGACGTTGTGCAATACTAATAATGGTCTTCGGAACAGGTGTATCATATAAACCTGGATAATCTTCATGTAACATTGACGCAACTAATCTCCGTGTACCTCTCTGACAACCGGTACTACTACTTGCAGCCGAATCAAGGCGAGAACACGTGTGCATCTTTTTGTGCACTCTGATGGTCCAAAAAGATGACGCCTTAGTCTTCGCAGCTCTTACATACCATTTACAACCTACCGTAGCTTGTCGACATCGTAGCATAAGTCGATTTGTGTCCGACTTCACTGTTACAACCTCATAGCAGTTCTTGTTAGCAGCTCGGGAAACTAAATCTTGCACGGCCTCTTTAGAACTAAATTCTTGTTCTACTTCCATATCTGTACCATCATCCCATTCACCAACACTCTGACTTTGTTTCACAGGACCTACATTTTCAACATATTCATGCCTCATATCAAAATCTTCATCAACATGGTTATCCACCGGGCTATCCACCGTTGCAGCCGATTCGTTAAGCCCGTCAGTAACAAGATTTTCATTTATAACATCCACCATCACCTCTTCATTAATCGGAACGTTCACTATATCCCACATACGACCATTATCTACATCACCAACTCCGTTACCCGAACCAAGTTCCTCATAGTTCACACCAAATGAACTTTCTAACTCTGCTCTTGAATATTGCGTTACTCTCCGGTTTGTTTCCAAAGTTTCGATTACCTCAACATGCAATACAGGTTTAAGCCCCTCTGTATCAAGTGATGTTAGATACACATACACGTCCTCGTTATCTAGAATATATGATTCTCTCCGACTTTTAGATAAACTATAACTCAGTTTGAGCTTTTCTTTGCTTTCATGACTCAGTGTCTTTTTGTAGATCTTATCAACTAACATTGAGTAAGTGATATCTTCCACGGAACACGTCTTAAGAGATATAGCATACACGGCTTTTCCAGAATTCCACTCATGATCTTCAGAATAGTACCCTCCATAATCAAAATGTATGTTTGTGCGTTTGTTCTTCATCGCCTCCTGCAAAGAAACAACATATAATCCTCAATTAGAACTATCGGATACGTAACAGTATAACCACATTTGTACTATTTGAACCAATTATACTGATTATATCGACAACGACAATTGTACTAGTTGAACCAATTATAATGATTATGAAGATTTATAACAGTTGTACCATTTGAACCAATTGCACTCGATCTGAATTGAAATGAAGATCCAATCGATTAGGGGATCCTAATTAAACTAAAATTCACACGATTCATCACCTACATTCGCTAAATTAGCAATGCGTATACACACAAGATGGTTAACAAACAAATGTGGACTTAATTAACCAATCGATTTCATTACAAATCTCTACATTTACGATTCTTCAAAAAAACTACAAAAAGCTTGAATCCAAATGAAAAGTGAAGAACAAACCAATGAATGAAGATGAGAACTCGATGAAGACTAATAGCTTCGACCCGCAATCTCAGTTTCACGGATGTTTGAGACGAAGCTGGAGACGAAGATGGAGGCGCAATCGTGGAGGAGAAGAGGGGATGATGACGACGAGATCTAATTTTTTTTTCCCGTTTTTCTTTTTTTTTAATTTAATTTTGTTTCATTTTCCTTGTATTTTTATTTATTCTTTATTTTAATTCAAAATACATAAAGGCTAGTATTGGTTTTTCCATGTTTGAGTGGCAGTGTGATTAAGAAGTGGCACACCAGATTTTTTTTTGGCCAAAAGTGGCATTTAAGCCGCGGACTCGATTTCAAAGCACGAAATCTAAAAGAAGAAGAAAAAAGGAGGCATCTCCTCGAAAGGGACAATGAGCTGATATACCCTTAAAGTGAAAAATACATTCACAACTACCTACCCTTCCCAAGTCTTGAATACCCTTGTAATTAAAAAGGGAAAGTTAAAAAATAAAGAAAAAATAAATAAAAGAAAAAAAGCGGGACCCACTCAACTTTACCTTTCTTCTCTCTCCCTCTCTCTTCTTCCTCATCTTCTCCATCGAATCCTCCTCCATCCATATTACACTTCTTTTTGCAATTTAAGGTACAATCCTTACTCTTTTCACTCAGATCTTGTAATGTATGATATTTGTTGTTTGTTTATCGAGTTTATCGAAGTCTCCCGAAGTTATTCGATAAAATTAATGGGTATTGTGTTTTCTGTTTTTGAAGTGAGTGAATTGAGGGTAATCATTTTTTTTTAAGATTTAGATAAGATTTAACTTATATACATGTTAGATTCAAACGGTAATGGTAATGTAGTATATTTGGGTCAATCGATTAAAGATGTACAGTTCATGAATTTGCAGTAAGAACTGAAAACACCAAAAATTGAAAAATGATTGTTTTCGTGTATAACTAGTAGTACTTAGTATAACTCGAAATCGTATAACTGATATAACTTGGTAATACTGGAACTAATACAACTGGTTAAATTGTGTACAACTATTATATGTACAACTTGTATTACTAGGTACAACTAGTTCGCGTACAAGTGCAACTTGTAAAACTAGGTATAACTAGATAACATAATGTTTGTTTTTTTGACATTTTTCAGGTGTAATGAGTAATACTCGTCGACCAATCATTTATTTTGATTACGGTGAATATTATTTAAGAAAAGGAAACGATATACGATGGATATCTAAAGAACAAGTTCATCATATGCTTTTGGTGAAGACAACTATTGAAGAGGTGACATATTCTCAATTGGTGACAAGAATATGTGTGAAGATGAATGTTGATGAATCTAAGAAAGTTATAAAACTAAGTTACGTACCCGAAGAAGTACATCCAAAGAGACCGGCGTATATCTTCGATGATGATGATGTGATTTGTTTTTTGGAAATTAATCAACATCAAATTCATGTTTTGCATGTTGAAGTTGATAAAGATGATGACGAAGTTCACGAGCGTGAGCATTGTGTAAGGGGTGATAAAATTCCAAGAGAAGATATAGGAAGTAACGTTGGCGAAAGTACCGAAGAAATTTTGTCAAACGCAAGAGTGAATGCTGAGAACATGAATCGTCGTGAAGGAGGGCCGTCTACATGTAATGAGTCAATGGAAACTCATGAAAATACTATTTACGAAGAATACGAAGATGTAGTTAACAATCAAATCTTTGAAGTTCCCGAGGTCACGCCACATGTTGCTGTGGAATGGGAAGACGGTATGGATGTGACTTTACATGAAGAATTCCAAAGTAAAAAGGCATTGTCAGATTTGGTTCACAAGACGGCACATAAAAACTGTTTCGAGTTTGTTGTAAGGAAGTCGTGCACGAGGTTGTATGTGGTGAAATGCAGCGAAACCAAAAAAGGTTGCAAGTGGTCTTTAAGAGCTGTGAAGGATGATGTAGTTGACACTTTTACGGTCAGAACGTATAATAAGATGCATACGTGTTCTCGGGTAACTACAAGCACAATTAGAAAAAAAAGGAAAGGGTCATCATTGTTAGTTGCATCTGTCTTGCGGGAAGATTTTTCTTGTATGCTAAGTACTCCGTCTCCAAAAGATGTCATCCCTTTAGTTCATACAAGAGTCGGAGTAAAAGTGTCATACTCAACCGCTTTGAGAGGAAAAAAGAAAGCTGCAGCGGAACTTCGGGGTACTCCTGATGATAGCTACAAGTTGATTTACAGTTACATGTACATGTTGGAGAAAATGAATGAGGGTACAGTGTCATACATTGAAACAGATGATGAAAATAGATTCAAGTATTTATTCTTTGCGCTTGGAGCTTGCATTGAAGGCTTCCAAGCCATGAGAAAAGTGATTAGCGTGGATGGAACACACATAAAAACGACACATGGTGGAGTGCTTATCGTAGCTACAGCTCAAGATCCCGATCATCATCATTATCCTATCGCATTTGGCGTTGTCGATAGTGAAAATAATGATAGTTGGACATGGTTTTTCACCAAGTTGAACTCAGTTGTACCGGATAGTTGTGAGCTTGTGTTTTGTTCGGACAGAAATGCAAGCCTAATTAAGTCAGTAAGTGAGGTCTATCCGTTGGCTCACCATGGATATTGTATATATCATTTATCGCAGAATGTGAAAGCAAGCGTTAAAAACGTGAATCGTGATATGGTTGCAACAAAATTCATGGAATGTGCAAGAGCTTATACGGAGGGTGAGTTTGAAGTACTTTATGTCGCTTTTATAAAAAAATACCCTGCTGCTGCTGTCTATCTTGATAAAAGTGTTGGGAAGGACAAATGGGCTCGATGTTTTTTTCCCGGTGAAAGGTACAACATAGACACTACCAATTGTGTTGAATCTATTAATGATGTGTTCTTAGACGCGCGGAAGCAACCGTTACTTGTGATGATTGATAAGATTGTTGATAAATTGGTTGAATGGTCTAACAAATATAGGAAGATATGCGCAGAGACACCGAGTGAGCAGATGTTAGTTCCTTTCGTTGAGAACGAGATACACGCAAAATGTGTTCATGCAAATGTTTTAACGGTGATTGTGCTCAATAGTTACTTTCTTGAGTACAATGTGATTGGAAGCGAAGGCGGTGGTTATTTGGTTGATCTGCAACACAAAAGATGCAGTTGCAAGCGGTTCGATATAGATCGATATCCATGCGTTCATGTTATAGCTGCTCTGATGGAAGCCGTAAAGGATGAGAGAAATCACATCGAAATGCATGATTTGTGTTCAAAATATTATTTGATGGTGCAATGGCAATTGGCATATAACAGGACCCTGTATCCAGTTCCACATATGTCTATGTGGGTTGTACCGGACAAGGTACGCAAGATGGTTGTTTTGCCAAAGTATTACGAGAAGAAAAAAGGAAGACCGCAAACAAGAAGATATAAGTCAGCTGGAGAGCATGGACGAAGACAAAGTATGTTTAATGTTTTTCGTTAGAATGTTTTATGAGTTGGATGTTTTTTGAAGAGTTGAATATTTTTTCGTTTTTATGTATGTCCTGTTATGTATAACTAAGTATAACTATTTTTTAGAGTATTACTACGTTTTGAATAAAAGTTATTGTCTATTAAAAATATAATGATTAATTTGGCAAAAGTTATTGTCTATTAAAAATAAAATGCAAATCATTTTAAAACATTGTATTTAAAACATTGTATTTAATTTTTGGAAAAAAATAAAAAATTGTCATTGTGATCTTTTTATCCATAAAATACCTTGTAGTTTTATTGTTACTTTCACAATTATAACCCATTAACATTGAGATCGATTTTAAAACAATTATTTTTAACATTTCATGTAACAAAAAAGTTTAAAATGGTATTAAAACCATCTACAAATAGTGTCCAACTAAAAATTATAACATTTACATGTAATACAACTAGATAACAATAAAACTAAAAATGGTACAACTAGTTCAACTATCCAACTTAGTACAACTTGACGTGTTATTTAGCCAAAAAGACGGCTGCACGTGTTATTTTAGTCAAAAAAGACGGCTGCACGTGTATATCAGCTCATTTTCCTGTTTTTTTGCGCCGAAATACTCATATGATTTGACAAAGCAATTAATTTTGGATTAATCCCTCCAAAATAAAAAATCCCTCCATTTACATCGAAAAACGGACCCAATTTTTAGGGTTTTCTTTTCTTCTTCTCCTCTTCTTCTCTTTCATCATTTCCGCCGAAAAATCCTCTTCTCATCCTTTCATTCTTCTCCTCCCTTCTCCTTCATCTTTTCATTGTCCATCTTTTCTTCTTATTCATCGCTTTCAATCGTTTTATTTATTTCTTTTTTGGTTATTTAAATGAGTTACGAATCAAGAGTCTCGGCCATTTCAACTGGAACCTCTTCGCTCCGCTCAAAATTTCCTGGATTACCAAAAAAATGTTCATGTGGAGAGGCCATTATTCAAAAAATGTCTAAATCGGAAAGAAATCCTTATCGTCGCTATTACCGATGTGTATACGCTGCAGAAATGAAGGTACCACTTTTTTCTCTTTTAGACGGATTTTTGGATTCTTTTACTAATTTTGGCCGATTTGTCTTATGCCTAGCTTGTCAACGATGGGCATGTTTTCAAATGGATTGACGAAGCATTAGTAGATGAGATAGAACAATTGGATTATCAAGTTGGAGTATTGGAGGATGAAGTAGGCATCCTTACGATTGAAATTAAAAGACAACGAAAAGAATTTATGATAGCCATGGTTGTTGCTTTCTTTCTTTGTTTTATTATGATTGTTTTTGTAAAATTGTACAACTAAGTAAACCTTTCTTTTAAATGGTTCAACTATGTAATGATTTGAACTTAGTTTTTCATAAACTCACCAAGTTGAACCGAGTGAAAGTTTAACATACAAAAGCAACAAAGTTTAAAACCGAAAACCAACATTAGTCTAACACACAAAAGCTACAAAGTTTTATGAAACAAAAACAACAAAGTTTAACTTCGGACCAAACTTAGCCGTCTTTCTTCTTGTTTTGCCTTGTTACAATTGGACTTCGGACCAACGGCACAACGCAAGTTAAACCCTTCTTTCCTTTCCTTATGATCTTCAACTTGGCAATAGTGCCCGTGTGAATGCGCTTGCTTGCTTCACCCTCGGGTGAGGACTTGGCAATAGTGCCCGTGTGAACGCGCTTGCTTGCTTCACCCTCGGGTGAGGGCACCACTACGTCTCTTATTCTCTTCCTTACGAATGTCTTTAATGGCTTCTCTATGGCACCTTTTTCTTTCCCTTTCTCCTTCTCAATCTCTTCTTCTTTCCCTTTCTCCTTCTCAATCACCTTCTCAATCTCTTCTTCTTGGTTCTTCTCAATCTCTTCATCTTGGTTCTTTTCAATTTCCTCATCTTGGATCATCTCTTCATCTTGGTTCTTTTCAATTTCCTCATCTTGGATCATCTCTTCATCTTGGTTTTTTTCAATTTCCTCAACCTCCACCCCAGCTTGCTCGTCCTGTCTCTGTAAAGAAGTTTGTTCATCTTCAGTTGCACCAAATTGAACATCAGGAATGATCTCTTCAAACTGAAAATCTCCTCTACACACTGACACATATCTTTCAACAGATTTAACACGTTCATCAATCTCTTCAATTTTCTCAAGAATATCCTTGAAGCCTTTTTTCATCTCATTCTCTAGCAAAATCAAAGCATTTTTCCACGCATTCTCCGTTGATACATTCTCCCTGGTTATGTTTTTTGTGGCGACATTCTCAATGTTTACATCCTCGTTGGTCACATCCTCTAAAACCAGTCCCTCTTGAGCCGCATTAGCTACGGCAGGGTTTTCTTGAAGAGTACGGCTAGCCACATCCAAATCAAAGAGCCGTTTTAAACATATTCGTTCCTTCTTCTCAAGTAGAAACCTGGTCCAATTGTCCACAACAGTATCATCTACATCGTCCCATCCGTGTTCACTTAGTAATCTTTCTAAAAACACATGCTCTCTCCTTGAGGGAACCAAGATACTTTGAATGTTCTGCCAATCAAAAACATACAAATTTAAAACCATTAATTAATAAACAACAAAAATTATGTTAAATTGATTACTAACCTTAGTTGTACCAAGTTTATCATGCAACTCCGATAACGGAAACCCTTTCATAGAACATTGTTTGAACTTCATCTTGCACATCCTCGGGCAATCCGGATTTACGCTACGAACATCTTCTCTGAAATGTCTCCTAAGACGTGGAATCGCTTCAAAGGCTAACAACTACATAATAACAACATCAAACCAAACACTTTAGTTAAACCAAAATATTACCTATATAAAAAATTATAACTTTAGTATGACTAACAATCCAAAATATTACCTCTAAAGACATAATAAAACTCGGAAATACCCATGCACCACGAACTTCCCCTTTAAAGTGGCCCAACATATGATTCAGATCTTTGAGATTTGCATCGAAAGTTAAACGTCCCCAAGGAAACGTCTTACAAAGATTAAGATCACTAGCTGCTCTTAGCAAGAATGGCTCCACGGGAGTTGCTTGTAATCCGGACTTTCTTTGCCCTATCATAACACTTGTTAAGAAATAGAGGACCGCCATCTTCAATCGATCCGACGAATATTTCTTCATTGCTAAAAACTTGCTCTCAATATCTTTGTATTTGATTGTTGATCCCACTCCGAAATGCTTGCCTACAAACTCTAAACTACCCAAACTTTCATATGAACGAGGATACTCAAGGCAACTTAATCCAGAGATGAGCGCATGTTCTTCAATTGAATAGCGGATAGGAACACCGTTCACAACGAACCAAGCCTCTTTCATCTTATCAACAGCCGCTGTACGAAGAATAAGCATCCACATTCCCATCACCTTATGATTTTTGTCTCTAGGCATATGAAAGAAATGTTGGAACTGCTCGTGCTCTAAGAACCACTGCAACTCGTCAGGTCTTAGCAATGTGCTAATATTATCAACTGCCTCCTTAATATAACACTTGGCCGACAATTTAAATGGCTTGTTATAATCCTTGGGTTCATAATGCATACCCATCGGTTCCATTGGTTCTGATATTTCATCTGCATCCTCTGAATTTTTTGATTCTTCACCAGAATCCTGCATTCAGAGCAAGTTCAAGTTAGTTTAACCAAGATTTTCTCAGTTATATCAAACATGTAAGTTATACCAAGTTTTTCTTAGTTATACTAAACATGTAAGTTATACCAAGTTTTCCACAGTTACACCAAACATGCAAGTTATACCAAGTTTTACTATTACACATATGTTTCATCAAAATCTCAACAATTTAAACAACATAACGGAACACTTACACCACCAGAATCGGCTAAATCTTCAGACGCGTTTTCATCATCTTCCGCCGATTGTTCTTCTTCCGAATGTGTTTCTTCATCATCTTCCACCGGTGGTTCTTTTTGAGTCCCTTTTTGAACATTTGTTTCATCTTCCATATGCGATTCGGATGATTCTTCTTCAACAAGTGCTTTTCGAACAAGACGATTTGCATTCTTAGTACGAACCATTCTCCTTCGGACAATCCTTCTCTTTCGCGAAAAAAGAAATCGATTACTTCGGCTCACACAAATAAACGGATCCCAAATAAACACAAACCGAAAAAGAGAAGAATAAATCGAAGGAAGATGTCTCTTACCTTGTTAGATTATCAAGTTTTTCTTCCAGTTTTTCGTAGTTGAACTCGTGAAAAGAGAAAGGAACAAGGAAGAAGAAGATGATTTTTAGGGTTTGTTTGAAAAGGGCAAAAATCGATTTAATTTAAACAAAAAGATCCGAAAAGGGAAAATTATATACATGGGTTATTGGGTTTTGGTCATATAACATATATTTCAAAATAAAAATAAATCATAAAAATAAAAAAGAAAATAGAGGGGTATTTGAGCTTTTGACTTGAAGTCAAAGGGTATCTCAGCCCTTTGTCCCCTCAAAAGGGTGTTTTGAAAAATCCATGATCTCTTATAACCACCTAAAGTCTACGATACCCATATTTCACTTATACCCTTATTGGTTCACTGTTTGATTTAGCGCTGGGCATTCGGTACTAACCGATTAAACCGAACCGGAAGGACCGAAACATTCGGTTCTCGGCACCGAATTTAAGCAATTACACAAACCGATCGGCAATAAAAATGTATGTAATCGGATTTCGGTTCGGTTCGGTTCGGTAAACGGTTCTGAATTGAACCGAACATATAAATCGAACCAATAGACCACTTAACCCTAATCCTTATTTCTTTTTCTTCTTCTTAAAACGGCGATTTGGCGAGTATAATCTTTTCATCATCGATTCTTCATTGATTTATCATATTCAAGTATCATTCATCATCTTTGAATATCATTTATCATCGATTCTTCATCTTCAAGAGCTTTTTTTTTCTTCCACGACGAATCTCTGACATGGCTAATTTGTTCGATACCCTAACGGTGAAATCTCAAAGGTAAGTTCTTCTCCTTGACCTTAATGACTAATTTGTTTGATTCTTTGACATGTAAATCATCAATCTCTTCTTTTATTTTGAAACTTATAAGATAAAAGTTAAAATCTTTAACCGCTTCGTCCTTTGAACTCTTCTTCATTGATTAGCTTTGCTCTTATGGGATGTTTTCTTTGTTGCGTATATCTGTTATCGGTCTGTTATGTATGTATGTATGTTATAGTACTAGTTTTTTTACCATCGCTAATTTCTAATGTTTAGATTTGTATGTTTGTACTTTGTAGATGTACGAAGACAAAGCCATAACTAAAAAACATGGATTCGCGGAGGTTGTGACCTATCTTACGACATGTATATGTATATTGAATTTTAGCAATCGATTTGTTAAAAGTTTTTGCAGGTTAAATTTTTATGTTTGTAGGTTATGTCTTTAACTCTTTATGTTGTTGTGGTTTATAATTTTTTTTGGGTTATTCGGTTCAAAAAAACCGAAATAGAAGTAGATTCGGTTTCTTTCGGTTAACTAATAAATGATGATAACCGACCCGAACAAACCGACTACCGAACCGATCCGAACCGAATTTTAAATCGGGTCTATTCGGTGAATTTTTAAAATAACCGAATTACTTTTAAACCGAACAAACCGACCCGAATAACCCGAATTAACCGAACGCCCTTGCCTAGTTTGATTTGTGAAGATAAAGGTTTGGTTTCGGTTTTCGGTTTGGTTTGATGTTTGGTATTGGTTTTGATAAAAAAAAATTTCGATCTAAAAAAAAATAGAAACGACGACACGACGACGACGACGAACATCAATCGTCTTCCTCCGGTGAAGGCCGACGTCGGGAACAACTCTTCTACACCGCCGATCATTCATGGGCATCGGAATGCAGGTTAATTCATTTCCTGTTAGTTAGTTTTTGAAATTTTGGGGGAAAATTTTGGGGGAAAATTCGATCCGATTGATGGTGGTTTTCTTATTTGTTTCGTTGCACATTGATATTTGATATACTCTAGTAAAGGGTGTGGTTAATTGTAGTAGTATCAATTATGCAGTAGAACGAAATCTGTATCGATTATGCTCGCGAAATAAATCGAAGAGAAGAACTTTAATTAATTGGGTAAAACTGTGTAGTTATACTAAGTTCTACTTAGTATAATCAATAGAATTGATTTGTAGTGATACTGTGTAAAACTGAGTGTAACTAGTAAAACTGATATTTGTAATATTTTTGTAAAACTGGTATAACTATATACAACTCGGTAAAACTAAAAATAAGTGGTTTAACAAGAACTTTTTTTGCAGGATACAATGGCACAACACGTGTGCGTATATTTGAAATTCAAAGGTCGTATATATAGTGTAATCTTCAAGACAAAAGCTGAGGATATAAGTTTGGTCGTGATGGAAGAAATGTTGTATAAGAAGCTTGCTTTGGATGAAAGTAAAGTAAAATTGTCATTGAGTTACATACCGTTTGTGGTGGAATGTGTGGAACACATAAGTATTTGCGATGATGAAGATTTGTTTGTTTACCTAACGGAGAACCGTCGATCTCTTTTGTTAGTGGAGGAGACGAGTGCATTAGACGAGTTAGAGAAGTTGTCAAGAGCGGGTCTTAGTTCGATTGGTATGAACTATGAAATGTTGGAAGGAAATGATGACAATGTTGGACGTAATGCCATAACTCTATATGTAGAAGATGTTGAAGGAAATAAAGAGAAAGAGTATATGGAGAGTGAGAATGATGATGATAGAAGAGGAGATGATTGTAGGGATACAGATACCGCAGGCGATCCATACACGGCTGCTGACACAAACACGACAGGTGAGACAGATACCACGGCTAGGGAGAACAACGCGGCTGAGCAAGAACCCGTAGAACAATCTAGTCAGGTTATAGAGGAATGGGAAGATGGATTGGGTTTAATACTTCTTCAGGAGTTTCCGAGCAAGAAAGCAATTCAAGAGTTGGTGGATAGAGCCGCATTTGAGAAATGTTTTCGTTATGTAACGAATAGGTCTGATCCTAGACGATTGTTGATTAAATGTTGTGTATCAAGTTGTAAATGGGGTTTGCGAGCTTCAAGGATAACGAACACCGAACTCTTTTCTATTACGAGGTATATGGGTGTGCATTCATGTTTTCGGACTACTCAAAGCAAAATCAACAAAAGCAAGAGGAGAGGGTCAGCTGAATTAGTTGCGGCTTTTTTGAATGAGGAATTTCCCGGAAAAGTGAAAACTCCTGTCTCGAGAGATATTATGGAGCTCCTGCGGCTAAAACTTGGGGTAAAAGTATCTTACTCTACAACATTGAGAGGGAAAAATTTAGTTGTTAATATTAAGCGCGGTAATGCGGAAGACAACTACAAGATGATTCCTACCTACTTGTACATGTTAGAGGAGGCAAATCCAGGGACAAAAACAAGAGTGGAGGTGGATGAGGCATGGAAGTTTAAGTACATTTTCATAGCTTTGGGAGCTTGTATTGAAGGGTTTGCGTTCATGAGAAAAGTGATAGTTGTGGATGCAACATTTTTGAAGAACGGGTATGGTGGTGTGCTAGTATTTGCTAAAGCTCAAGATCCTAATCGTCATCATTATCCTCTTGCTATAAGTGTACTTGACGGTGATAATAAAGCTAGTTGGAAATGGTTTTTTGAAATGCTCAGAAGTGTTATATCCGACTCCTCTGAATTAGTTTTCATGAGCGATAGAAACCAGAGCCTCATCGCGGCTGTAGCTACCGTGTTTCCACAAGCTCACCACGGACATTGTGTATGGCATTTGTCTCAGAACGTAAGAAGTCATGTCAGTAACACTAACAAAGCCGTAGTCGGATGGAGATTTATGGAGTTAGCTAGATGTTACACGATGGCTGAGTTCGATTTTGCGTACGCATCATTCAAGGCGCGATACCCTTTAGCGTACAAGTATGTAGAAGAGCAAACTGTGAAAGATACTTGGGCACGTGTATTTTTCCCACGTGACAGATACAACTTGGACACTAGCAACAATGTAGAGTCTATGAACAACTTGTTTAAGGATGCGAGGAGGTATTCCTTAATACCAATGCTTGATATAATCATAAAAAATTCTCAGATTGGTTTAACGAACACCGGAAAGACGCCATGGATGCATCGGTTGATATGAGACTGGTTCCTCTTGTCGAGAACCACCTACACAACATATGGTCCAAAGCTGATAAAACACCTGTGCGAGAAGTAAATAGTTACGAGCTCGAGTTCGAGGTAACAGACACAGACGATGGTAAACTCTATTTTGTTAACTTGAGAGCGAAGAGTTGTTCTTGCAAGTTTTATCATTATGAAAAATATCCTTGTGTGCACGGACTGGCAGCTTATTTATTTATGCGTCATGTCAATGTTGGTCGTGTTAGTGGAGAGAAAATAGAGTATCATGAGTTGTGCTCAGAGTATTACTTGGTACAACTATGGGGGATGCTTATATCTCGACTATCTATTCGGTGCCTGACATGGCTGATTGGAATGTACCATACCACATCAAAGCGAGGCAGGTGCTACCAAAAGATCGCATCATGAAGAAAGGAAGGAAAGAAGATAAGAGGAAGTCATCCGTTGGAGAGCGACGTAAAAGGACACAAAACACAAGGAGGCCTATGCAGAATTTTGGCTACAATTGGTTGTTGTTTGGAACACATCGTTATCCGAGTGAATGAACTTTTGTAATATTGTGCTTTTGATGTTGAACTTATGTAATATTGTGCTTTTGATGTTGAATATTGTGCTTTTGATGTTGAACTTATGTAATATTGTGGTTTTGTTGTTGAAATACTGTGTCATACTATGGAATACTATGGATTAGTACTACTCTTCGATTTCATTGTAATATTAGTATGTGAATTCAAATTAGTATGTGAATTCAAATTAGTATAAAACTTGTAATATTACACTTTTGTTAATATATTTGAGTGTAAACATAGTTTAAAAAATTAAATTTCAAAAGAACATGTGAAAACACTCATTTAAAAAAAAAATTATTGTATATTTCATGTTCTTTATAGGAACACTTTCTTAGTGAGAACAAGTTCTAAAAGGTGTTTTTCACAAAACGTTGATTTCTAACATATTATTGCATTAACCACATATTATTACATTTTAATGAAGATTTGTAAAACGTAAAACTACTTTGACAAATTAATATTTTGGGTAAAACTAAAAAAACATGAAATCATGAAAAATAAAACTATGAATAACTTTTGTAAAACCATAAACTCGGGTAAACCAGGGGTAAAACTATGTGCATTTTTTTGGAGGGAAACCAAAATACGTTTTGCCGCCTAAATTTCGTTTTGGACCAAGAATGGTCAAAAAGCTGATTTTGTCATTATGTTCTGCCTAGATTCTCGGGTCTTGCCTATCCTAGTGAGTCGAATTCCCTTTATTTAACACTCATTTCATTACTCCATCTCTCTTTCTCTCTTGTTATTTAACACTCATTTCACTACTCCATTTCTCTTTCTTTCTCTTTTGTTCAATGTTTTTCTTCTCTCTTTATCTTTTTTCTCTCTCAAATCTCTCAATTCATGGATCCATACGAGGAGAGACGTGAGATGAAAAAGAATAAACGACTTTACGAGAGGCGATACCACGTTGCCGATGCACAATACGGGATTCCAAGTCGTTGTCCATGTGGGGGATATATCATTCACGATTCTTCTCCAACTCCAAAATATCGATCAGATTTTGATACCTTACCTGGGAGAAGGTATTTCACCTGCAAGACATACAAGGTAAATGTTTTGTTTTTAATTTCACATATGTGTCAAACTTAGTAATACTGTAATTTACTAAGTGAAACTTATTTTGTAAAACTGAGTAAAACTGTAATTTACTAAGTGAAACTTATTGTGTGAAACTAAGTAAAACTGTAATTTACTAAGTGAAACTATGTTCATCGTTCAGGACGATGGACTGCACTTTCGTCAACCATGGGTTTTCGGTGTTCAGGAGGAAGTTGAAAAACTAAGAGAGGAGGTGAAAGATTTGGTTAAAGAGATTGCAAACCTCAAGGAGCTTATTGCTGGACCCCGTACTTGAATCTTCTAGTTCTATTAGGATTTGATCTATGTTCTATTCGCATCTATGTATGGTTTGATGTTATGTTAAGTCTTAAACTTTTCTTTTGTTTTTCGAATTGAGTTTTATGTTATGTTTAGCCTTTAAATTACCATAAGTACCATAAACATCCGAAAATACCTTAATCCAAAATTATCATAAACATCCATAAGTACCACAATCATCCGAAAATACCATAAAAATTCCAAAAGTACCATAACAAATCCGAAAATATCATAAAAACATCCAAAAGTATCACTAGAAATCCGAAAAGTAACTTAAAAAACTCCCAAAAGTACCATTACAAATCCAAAAAGTAACTTCAATTCTTTCTTCTTCCCTTCTGCTTACCCGAACCATCTCCAACGGAACCACCAGAACCATTCACAAAGGCCTCTAAAGTGGTTAACCTATCACCCATTGCATCAATTTTCTTCTCAACCTTTTTAATGACAGTCACCAATTTCTTCATTGTTTTCAAAATATCCGTGACGTTCTCAACTTCCTCCACCGTAGCCGCTTCTATCTCTTCTGTCTCTTTTTCTCACGCTGCAACATCTTCATCGAACATGTCTTTGAAAAGGATTGTTAATCCTTTTGCATGGCGTTTATCCCAACTACTAACCGCTAGATCAAACGCATCCTCATCATCATAAACTTCGAAAATTTCATCCAACGACTCTCTTTCTTCTCTGCTGGCGACGATAATGCTGTCAATATCTTGTAAATATCAAAATATTAATTCTAACTTACCAAAGTTATAACTTAATACTACCTTAGTATTACCAAATGCTTCCGCAGTTCTACAGTTGTTATACCTTAATTCTACATTAGTTCTACATAATTCTCTCATGAACATATTACTAAACTTACAGTCTCATGAGCAAGTTCTTTGTTTATCTCTGAAAGTGGCATCCCTGTCATTCCAGTCTGTTTGAACGAGGACTTGCACATCCTAGGACACTTCGCATCTGCTCCTACGACCGGTTCTCTAAACACACGTCCAAGTCTAGGAATTGCCTCGAAAACGAGAATCTACAAAATACCAAAATACATCATCACCAACATTTTATAACAATACTAATAGTGAATGTTTATTTTAATAACTTACCTCTAAGGGGAGACAAAATCCTGGTACAGGCCACAAGGTATGCGGATTTGAAGGGACCACGCCTCCAAAATGTTTCATAGTGTGAGAGATCTCTGATAACATGTAATTATACGAGAATCTCCCCCAATGAAACGTCTTGCAGAGGTCAAGATCATCAACTGCTTTCTGGAAAAATGGCAAGACATTCTTCGAACCTGGGCCACTCTTCGTTTGCGCGCAAACGACACTTCCTAAGAAGAATAAAACCTCCATATTCAGTCTGTCTTTACGGGGTCCCATTTTCAGAAGCTTCTCTTTCACATCCTCCAATCTTATGTGTTCTCCTTTCTTGAAATGTTTCTCAACAAACTTTCTCCCACCACTAGTCTCGTAGTTCAGCAGATAGTTCTGACAGTTGAGTCCTGATATCAATGCGTGTTCCCTAAGACCGTAACGGATGGGAACGCCATTGACAACAAACCACGCTTCTCTCTTCTTTTGGGTTTCGGCTGTCCTCATCAACAACATCCACATTCCTTGGACCTTGTGGTTCTTCTCTTTTTCCATATGAAAGATGTGTTTGAACTGAGGATGCTCAAGAAACCACTTCTTCTCAGAGTTATTCAAAGCTGGTTGTATAACTTCAAAAAGCGTCTCAATTGCGTCTGTTATGAAACACCTCGTCCCTATCTTGATTTGTTTCTTGTACTCGGATGGAGGAAAATACATTTTTGATGGTTTGATTGCCTCAGGATCCTGCAAGACAATAATATACACTTTCAACCACATCATAACATCAACACAATAACCTTCAGTAATCATATGTATTTCTTGGTTTCCCTAGTATTACACTTAATATTCACTAAATTTATTATCCAGATATCCCAAGTTTTACTAGTGTAACACCAAATGCTCCTATAAGTATTGTCCAATATTCCTTAGTTATCTTAGTTTCACAACGAGTTAATAAAATTAAACTGCTAATTTCTTACTTCTTCATCGTCTGAGTTGGATGAATTCTTGTCCTCCTCGTTAGCATTCACTTCTCTATCTTCTACTTCTTCCTCTGATACATTTTTTGCCACATCTTCCACTAAATTATCATCACCATCATTTTCTTCATCGTCTTCATATGTGTCATCTTCTTCTTCGGATTCTTCGTTGTTGTTTTCTTCTTCTTCTCCTTCTCCTTTTCCACCGTCTTCAATTTCTTCTTCTTTCTCACTTTCTTCTTCCTCTTCATCGGATATTGTTTTTTCCGAATCATTCTCTACATCACATGCATTCGGCTCACCCGATTTCTTTGCTACAACAATCTCTGCATTTGTCGTTTTTGATATATTGACGGGAGCAACGGTCTTCTCTTTCGTCGACGCGACCGCCGATGATGATGGACGAGAGACCGACATTACAAATCTCACTTTACTTCTAGTAGGCATTGCCTTCTCCACTTTCTTTGCCTTCTCCGCTTGCTTCGTCTTCTTCACCTTCTTCTTTTCTTGACTCCTTTTGTAATGAGATATCAACAATTCATCTTCTTCATTCGAAACCTTTCTCTTACCCAGACGCGTTTCCACCATTGTTAGCACCTTTCGATTTTAAGAAATTTTATTGATTGTAAAGATGCAAGAATTTAGGGATTTAGGGTTCTTAGTTTTACTCGAGAGTTTTAGTATAGAACAATGAAGACGGCGAAAATAATGTTAAGTTAATATATCGATTTGGTTTTTTTAAACCAATTTTTGGTCATATTTGGTATAACCTTCGGTTCAGTATTACGGTCGGGTCATTGAGTTCGGATCCGGTTTTACCCGGGTTTGACCAGTAAATAAGTGTGGTCAACCTCTTTATTTTCGTCTTTTCCTTCGTTTTTTTGTCTAATTAAAAAAATAAAAAAACCAACGCCCTTGAAAGATCATTGTTTTTCAAAACGACCATTTGAAGAGATGCCTCAGAAGAAAGGGAGACACTAGATCCGATGAGTATTGTTGTCGAGAGCCGCACGTGCGGGGGATTTTCCGGCGAGATTGTTACCGGCGAAATTGGTCGCGACGATTACGCAAAATGCGTATGAAACAACAAAAATGATTTCATTTCACATAAAGCTTTTTGCGTTACTTATATCATCTTTAAAACTTTCTTTAAACATCTTTAAAAGGTAACAACATTTGAATTTTAAAGTAGATTTTAGTAGATTAACAAAAAAAAAAAAAGTAGATTTTAGTATTTTACTTATACACAAAAAAAACACGTATTAGACAGACGCATATCATATCAATGACAACCAATTTTTGAATTTGAATTTTGAATTTGAATTTTACAATAGATTTCAAATGTTGAATTTTACAATAAATTTTACTAATAATATTCATATTAGATGCATATCATATCAATGTCCGAATGTCATATTGGAAAAAATGTCAAGAAAATTCTCGATTTTTATTTTTTCTTTATTTTAATATTGACTTTCATATTTCCATTTAAACAAATGATGAAATTTTGTTGATTTCTCCAAATTAATCTCATCGTTAATCAAAATATATGATATGAGATTTTGTTAAGGTTTGTTCTTTATACTCTTACTAGGGTAGCCCTGATGGGCGACACTTTCCTTATATTATAATAACTTTTGTAAATTTATTTTTATTTAATTATTTATTTTGACACAATGGATTTGAATTTTTATATGTTATATATTTTTTCTATTTTTCATATTTTCTTCCTTGATGATTTAGTATTGTAATAAGTTTTAAGTAATTTTTTGGTTTTATCATATACAGTACTTATAAGGTAATGGTGGAACTGTTCTTGCAGCCTCCTATAAAAGTAAATAATGGTGTTAATGTTATTGGTTTCAATTTCATATGTAGTTTAATATTTGTAAAATATATTGTAATATCAATTTTAGAAAGGACTGTGAAATATAATTGTTTTTTTTTTTTTGAAAACTCATTCAATATTTGGTGAAATGACTGAGGTTGAAGAATGTTTTTTTTGTAAAAAAATATAAATTGTACGTATGTTGTGAAGTGTGAGATACATTTTAATTTCTATAAATGTTTATGCTTTTATTTCTTTAAAAAGTTAAAATTTGTATTATTTTTGAATAGAAAGAGTAAAAAGAAATAAAATTGTAACACAACTTATAAAAGGGAATAGAAGGAGCATAATTTACACTTAATGTTGTCTTAATGGTGAAACTTTATTTTCCTAATTATTTTCTCTCTTTTTGTTCATAGCACTTTCAGTTATTATTCACCACCATTATTTTCTATAGATTTGGTGTCAAACTTTCGCTCCCATGATTTTGTAAGATGTGCTCTTTATCACAACATAATTAATTTAAGAGAAATTCACAAAACTACACATTTTCAACCCTTCTTTCACAAAACTACACCTAATTCAATATTTTTACAAGTTTACACCCTTTCAAAATTTTAAAAGCTTGATTTACCCTTTTAAAAATTACAAAAAATATTTTTTTTTCATTTGGGTTCACTAATTAGTGTTTAGGTATAGTATTAAGGAGGTAGGATTGTTTGGGTAGGGTTTATTTGGATTTAATTTTGAGTGTTTAGTTGTAGTTATGTGAAGTATTTTGGAAATGGTGTAGTTTTGTAAAATGTAATTCAAATGGTGTAGTTTTATAATTCTCCCTTAATTTAATTTATGTTTATATTTATATATACACACATATAATATATCTTATATAAATCCACGAAAAAAATATGTCTTATATAAATATAAAACATAACTTTTTCAATTAAATGTCATTTATACTCATCCTCTACATTACTCACACCTAACAATCCCAAGTTTTTTTTAACAAATGTAGCCAATGCAAATCAATTATCTAGTAAATGTCATAAATTTATCTAGTAAATCTTAGAAAGTTATCTAGAACAATAAAAAATTAGTAAGTTATTTTCATTTTTAATTTCAATAAAAAATAAAATTAATTAAGTTGCTAATTATAACATATGTACATTTGGTTAGTTCTATTAAATAACTATTTATTTTATCATTCGAAATATGTATGTTTAGATTTATATTATGTTGATATATATATATGTATATATTTTTATATCCATATATATATTTATATATGTATATAAACATATATAAATTATATTCGACAAATTAAAAAGAGAATGTATTTACAAATTCTAGGTGTAACTATTAATTCAAATAAAATAAATTTTAATTATCAATGTATCATATATAATAACATAGATGGAAACATAAAATATGTTCGTTATTGTGACAAATACTATGAAACTAAATTTGTAAATTATTGTAGTTAGTCATTAATATTTATATGTATTATTTGAAGGGAAATACTTATCTAAAGTTGTTAATTTGAAGGATTTTATATCCATATATCTATGTACATACACATATATAAATTACACTCAACAAATTAAAAAGAGAATGTCTTTACAAATTCTAGTTATAACTATTAATTAAATTCTATTTATTGTGGAAGTAAAGTATTATAATTAATTATTATTTAAAATTAAAAATCATTTTATGATGTCTTAATAGTGTTATTCGTTGATGTTAACTTGTGATTCAAGAAAGTAAACAACACACACAAGTGTTTACCCTGAGTTCACCAATGGCTACGTCTCAGGGGAGAGAACAAAACTCTCATGCATCCACTATCTTTGCCTTAGAGATTAATCGCAATCCACGATCTAATCACCTTGCTTATTGTGTTTGTGATTACAGGTCTTATACAAACTGGATCAATACTGAAATTAGTGGTAATAAAGAAGATCCGAGAAGACCAAGACGATACTGAGCTTGAAGACGAAGATGGACTTGACCGCTAATCTTCTCTGCCTTCTCTCTCTACGATTTCTCGGCTCTGTTTTTTCTTCTTCTTTCTCTGTATTATCCCTCCTCTTTCTTTCTTGATGATGATAAGGTTTTATACCACAAAACCTTTATCTACTTGGGCCTTTCTCCCCAAATTGTCCAGCTTTTCTTAATGGACCTCGTTTATAGCCCATGTATATAAACACGACTTAACCCTAAAAACCGACCTAACTCTACAAAACTCCACCTATGTCGCCTTTTAGGTTTGCTCTCCACAAAAAACGGCGATTCTAGCCATCTCTTCTCTTCGATGAATCTCGACAACCTTTTCCGGCCAAATAACAAAATATGCTAGCCACAACTCCACCTACTAACCTGACGGAGCTTCCTTAAGACTTGGTGACCTGTCCTCTACCTTAGCGAGCCACAAAGTAAGTTTCTTAACTCTGAACTCTTCAATTTCTTCTTCTGTTCTTGTCTGAAAACAAACATCCTTTGAAAAAAATCCTTTTCTAACCCTTGTTCTTCATCTTATCAATCTGCATGTACCTGCTGATGATGAGATCTGAGATCTGAGACCGTAGTCCAGCTGCTTCTCTAAGCTGGGTAAGTTCCTTAACCCTAACCCTTCTTCAAGCAACCTAGATCTCTGACTTGAACCATTTACTTTCTGATTTACCTTATGAAAAGTTAACCCTTTTTGTGTTGATGCTTCCCTGACAGAAACTAACCCTCTGTCTCTTTGTTTATACTCGCGAGGTACCTTCAAGCATCCAAACGAACCCCGGAGTATAGCTGCATGTGATCAGGAGATGACCTTTAGTGTCAAGAGACACCTCTCAAAGGCCTTACCAGGTATTGATTTTGTTAGCATATCCGCAGGGTTTAACGTAGTATGTATCTTTAAAACTTCCACTGCTCCGGCTTCAATCTCATCTCTGATGTGATGAACCTTAGTAGCTATATGTTTGGTCCTGTCGTGATGAACAAGATTCTTTGCTAACCCAATAGCTCCCTGTGAATCACAGTGTATCTTAAACTTTCCTGAACATAGACCTAGTTCCTTACAAAACTTAGTCAACCAGATCCCTTCCTTACATGATTCTGATAAAGACATGTATTCAGTCTCTGTTGTTGATATAGAGCAACCACTCCTTGAAGTGTGGCTCTCCAACTCACTGTGTTTCCACCAACCCGAAACACATACCCTGAGATAGACCTTCTTCTATCCACATCTGCTCCATAATCTGAATCACAGAATCCTTCTATTCTGAACTCATTTGACTTAGTGAAAGTAAGACTCAAATCTGCTCCACCCTTTAGGTACCTTAGAATCCACTTCACAACTTTCCAATGTTCTCTTCCTGGCTTTGCCATATACCTACTAACTAGGAAAATAAGATATGCTAGATCAGACCTTGAACCTATCATGACATACATAATGCTTCCAACTGCACTAGCATAGGGTATAAAACTCATCTCCCTTGACTCAACACTTAGTTCTTCCTCTGTTAAACTCCTCAGCTTCATCTGAGCAGTTGTAGGAGTAATAACTGAAGATACCAAACACCTGAAGAACCTTCCTGAGATACCTTGACTGTGACAGCTTTAGAATTTCTTTCTTCCTATCTCTGGTGATGTCCATGCCCAATATCCTTGTAGCATGGCCCAGATCTTTCATCTCAAACCTTTCTTTGAGTCTTTCCTTCAAGATCTGTATCTTCTTCATGTCTCTTGATGCCACTAGCATGTCATCAACATACATAAGTAGGTAGATACCATTTTAATCCATGAACTTTTCATGTAGACACATGGATCATTCTTACTTCTGACAAACTTCTGGATCTTCATAAACTCATCAAATTTCTGATTCCACTACCTAGGTGACTACTTTAGCCCATACAGAGATTTCCTTAGTAAACATACTTTCTTTTCCTTTCCCTTCTCTATGAACCCTTCAGGTTGGTCCATGTAGATCACCTCTTTCAGCTCTCCATGTAAGATCGCTGTCTTAACATCTAGCTCCTCAAGTTCCAAATCATAATTAGCTACAGCTGATAGCATAATTCTGATTGAAACATGCTTTACCACGGGTGAGAAAATCTCATTGTAGTCTATCCCTTCAATCTGTGTAAACCCCTTTTGCATCCAACCTAGCCTTGTGTCTTGGAGCTTCTACACCTGGAATACCTTCCTTGTATGTGAAGATCCATTTGCAACCTACACATTTCTGATTGTCTGGCTTATCTGCATAATCCCATGCGTGGTTCTTCTTAAGTGAATTCATTTCCTCCATGATAGCATGATTCCACTTATCCCAATCTTTCCTAGACCTAGCTTCAGCTAAAGTCTTTGGCTCTTCTAGTTATATCATAGCAGCACTTGTTTGCATTCTCAAACCTAGATGGTGGCCTGATTGTCCTCCTCTGTCTATCTCTGGCTAGTATGTATTGGTCCAGATTCTGCTCTTCACTATCCTGATATGACTTTGAATCTGATGATACATCTGTAGCTTCAATTGACTCTGACTGAACTCCACCTTGAACTGAATCCCCTTCATACTCTATCTCTTGAATTTCAGTGTCTGCATTACCCGATGAACTTCCTTTCTTAACCAGTGTCTCACTGAAAGACACCTTTTTAGCCTTTTTCTTTTCTGGTTGTTTCTCAATCTTCTTTGAGAAGTACATGGTTTCCTCATCAAACACAACATTTCTACTGATTGTTGTTTTTCCTTCCTCTGGTAACCATACCCTGTAGCCTTTTGTACCTTGTGCATATCCCAGAAATATCCCCTTAACTGCTCTTGGACTCATCTTGTCCTGCACAGTATGAACGTATGATGTGCATCCAAAACTCCTCAGATGGTCATAAGCTACCTTTGTTCCTGACTATAACTCCTCATGAATTTTGAAATCCAATGAAGCATTTGGTGTCCTGTTGATTAAGTATACAACAGTGGCTGCTGCTTCTGCCCAAAACCTCTTCTCCATTCCAGATTCTGCTAACATACATCTGATATTGTCTGCAATGGTTCTATTCATCCTTTCAGCTACCCCATTTTGTTGTGGAGTATAGGTACATGTTCTGTGCCTTCTGATACCTGAATCCTTGCAGAGACTGTCCATCTGATTGTTGCAAAACTCTAAACCATTATTTGTCCTTAGACATTTAATCTTCTTTCCTTTATGAAGCTCCACCATCTTTTTCCATTCTGAAAAATTCTTAAACACTTCGTCTTTGTTTCTTAGGAACTTGATCCAGACTTTCCTTGAGTGATCATCAATCATAGTTAGGAAGTATTTGCATCCCGAAAAACTGGCTTCATTTGCCACAGATCCCCACAGATCACTGTGGATATAACCCAAAACTTCCTTTGTTGTATGCTTAGCAGATGGGAAAGCCTGCTTGTGTGCTTTTCCTAGGACACAGTTCTCACAAAAATCTAGTGTATGAACCTCCTTAGGCTTCAAATAACCTTTCTTCACTAACACCTCCATATTCTTTAAGCTCATGTGTCCTAGTCTTGAATGCCACATGTTGGTTAGATTCACTTCAGCTCTGCTTACATCAATTTCCCCACTTACAACTTTTCCCTGGAAATGATACAACTCATCCTTGTAGATTCCAGAGAGGACTTTAGGTCCTTTTACTCCACCTGGCAACTTCTGATATGGCAACTTCTGATAGAATGTTACCACAAAATCCTCTCCTTCATACTTACAACCACTCTTCTCTAGCTGACCATATGAGATAATATTTCTGCCCATAGTAGGCATATACCTGACACCAGTCAGTATCAAAGTCTTGTCATCATCTGTGATAAGCTTGACTTTCCCTATTCTTTTCACTTCATTGTGAGTATTGTTTCCCATAAGTACTTTGGATCTCTCTGACTCCTGGTAGTCAAACATATTCTCCTTGTCTGGTGTAATGTGAAAAGTACATCCAGAGTCTAGAATCCATTCCTCCCTAGTTTCATGAGCACTAACTGTGAGTACCATTGGTAACTCCTTTTCCTGAGCCATGTTGGATGCGCTGGTTTGCTTGCCATCTCTCTTTTCAGAGCATTCTCTCTTGAAGTGACCCTCTTTTCCACAAATTCAGCATTCCCTTGTCTTTACCAGAATTCTTGGCTTAAACTTAAATCTCTTGTCCCTGCTCTTGGACCTTGATCTATCTTGATTTCCTGTCTTTTTGTCTGTTCTGCCTCTGCCTACAAACAGACCCTCACTCTTAGGCTTAGACTTGCTCAATAACCCTTTATGTTCAAGCTCCAACTCTTTTGCATACGATGAACTTACACTTCATTTACTGTGAGAGTATCTTTCCCTGTACCATACTTGAGAGTATGTACCAGCTGCTCATAAGTAGGTGGTAAACCTGATAAAATCTGAATAGCTTGATCTTCTTCTGATATTTCAATCTTTAGACTGGTCAGATCTGCAATGAGTTTCAGAAAAGTATCTAGATTCTCCTCTATTGACTTGCCCTCTTCCATCTTATAGCTAGCAAAACTTTGCTTGAGATATATTCTGTTAGGTAGAGACTTTGTCTGATAGTCTCTCTCAAGTGTTCTCCACATTCCCAAAGTTGTAGTCTCATTCATGACCTTTCTCAAGATCACATCACTCAGACATGTGCTTAGAAGGTTTCTTGCCCTTAGATCTTTCTCAACCCTCTTTAGATCCACCTTGGGTTGTGATCCTTCTTCAAGCTTAGACGAGTCTTGAACATCTTCTATTTCCTCCTTAAGAACTGAGGCAAGACCTTGGATCTCTAGCTGACCTTGAACTCTGAACTTCCATAACCCAAAATTACCTTTCCCATCAAACTTAACCACTTCAAACTTACCAAGAGTTGGTTCCATTCTCAGAGTCTTTCTTCACACTGAATCAGGAACCTGAACTATCCTTATCTTTAGACCAAGATAACACAAAAACTTAACTTGAGCAGCCTTGAGCCACTATCATGTAGCTACACCCTTCTCTTCTTGACCAAGGCTTTGATACCACTTGTTAAGGTTTGTTCTTTATACTCTTATGTCTTAATAGTGTTATTCGTTGATGTTAACTTGTGTTTCAAGAAAGTAAACAACACACACAAGTGTTTACCATGAGTTCACCAACGGCTACGTCTCAGAGGATAGAACAAAACTCTCATGCATCCACTATCTTTTCCTTAGAGATTAATCGCAATCCACGATCTAATCACCTTGCTTATTGTGTTAGTGATTACAGGTCTTATACAAGCTGTGGATCAATACTGAAATCAGTGGTAATAAAGAAGATCCGAGAAGACCAAGACGATACCGAGCTTGAAGATGAAGATGGACTTGACCGCTAATCTTCTATGAATTCTCTCTCTACGATTTCTCGGCTCTGTTTTTTCTCCTTCTTTCTCTGTATTATCCCTCATCTTTCTTTCTTGATGATGATAAGATTTTATACCACAAAACTTTTATCTACTTGGGCCTTTCTCCCCAAGTTGTCCATCTTCTCTTAATGAGCCTCGTTTATGGTCCATGTATATAAACACAACTTAACCCTAAAAACGACCTAACTCCATAGATTTACTTGGACCATAAATCTTCTTTAATGTCATTTGAAAAAATGATAGAATATGACTTTAGTTTCTTCATTGAATGTTTATTGTTGAGGTGGAAAAAGTATTAAATATAATGGATCGAGGTAATTATGGAAGTGGGATAAATAATAGAAGGTGGGTCGGAAATCTCGTTAATGGACAATTCGTGAGATGATGAGGTAATATGTTGTCGAATTGAGTCTTGAGCTCAATATTTTCTTAATTTGGTTTCTGTTTACAAGACAACGAAGTGTATATCGAGCTATAAGATAAAGCAATACAATAGTTTGTTTTTCTCTGTAAGTTCTCTAGGATTTTCGGATCCTTTGCTCTAAAGCGGAGCCCTCTATTTATAGTGGAACCGAGGGTCATTTGGCGCGTCCACGACACTCTAAGTCCGTACTACCGGAAAATAAGGATGTGTTCCCTGATCGTAGGTTGTACGATATGTTCTGCGTCCTATAATTCGTAGTGACGACATTGTGTTGGTCATGCGAAGTTGAGTTTCGAGTTCGGACCTTGTTGACATCTAAACTTCTCAGGTGGGTCGGCCCACCTTGTTGGGTTTGAACCCATCACTAACATTTATATTTATTTTTTACAATGTGTATATTTAATTTTTTATATAACCTATAATTTTTATTGTTCTTTTTTTAGAGGAATTCACAAATCTACACACTTTCAACCCTTTCTTCACAAAACTACTCCTAATTTAATATTTTCACATATTTACACCCTTTCAAAATTTTAAAAGCTTGATTTAACCTTTAAAAAATTACCAAAATTAAATTTTTTTCATTTGGGTTCGCTAATTAGTGTTTAGCGTATAATATTAAAGGGGTAGGATTGTTTGGGTAGAGTTTATTTGAATTTAATTTTGAGTGTTTAGGTGTAGTTTTGTGAATTATTTTGGAAATGGTGTAGTTTTGTGAAATATAATTCAAATGGTGTAGTTTTGTGATTCTCCCTTTTTATCATTTTTAGTTATAATATTTAAGAAACACATACTAGATTAATATTTTTTTCTCTTTTGCAAAACTGAAAAATCATTTTCTTACTCTTTCAACGACGGCTCACAATATTTTCAAAACGAACATTCCAATAAAATCAAAATCGAACTTAACCGAACGGATCAGCAGAATTTCCGGTTCGGTTCAATTCCGGTTCGGTTAAATTCGGGTTCGGTTAATTTCCGGTTCGGTTCTATCCGATTCTCTTCTACGGTTCTACCTCTAAACCTCATCAGCCAAAACTCGCGACTGAATCTAACAACGACGACGGCGATAAGCAAACAAAAATGCGATCACTAGAAGATCTATCTCCGTCACAAACCCTAGAAATCGAAAACGGAATCTCTCTCGTCTCTCGCGTCAAGCTCCGTCTCACCATCCACCCAATCATCCCCTCCGTATCTAAACCCATAGACGAGTGGCAGCTCAAGCGATCCTTGATCGATTTCTTCACCAAATCGTTTTCTCCTTCCGTTACAGTTTCCGAAGAAGACATCGTCGTGATACGCCACAAGGACTTGAAGAAGCGGAAACGCGAAGAGCCTGTAGCTACTGGTTCGTTGTTTATTCGCGATTTAGGGTTTTTGAACGGTAATAAGAGGAAGAAGAGGAAGGAAGATGATGATGATGGAGAGTGTGATGTGAAGGTAACGGAGAGGAAGTTTTTGGATTGGAGGAAAGTTTTGGTGGAGAAGATGAATGGTATTGAGCTTAATCTTGAAGGAATCAAGTATAAACTCGAAGTTTCGCTTCCGGTTTCGGATGATTTCGAGAGGTTTAAGAAGGATTGGGAGGAGTTTTATGCTTTTGGTAATTTGGGTTTCATTGATTTTTTTTGAGATTTGGTTTTGATGGGTTTTGTGGTATAGTGATTTGGGTTTTTGTTTGTTTCAGGACATGGTAGAGAAGGAGGAAGACGAGAAGCTGATACGATAATCTTGAGAGGTGTGCCTTCAAGATGGTTTGCAGAGCCAAGAGTATCATCAAAGCCTTCAATGTTGGTTACACATACAATCTTCTCCAGCTTTGGGAAAATAAGGTTAGGTTTTGTCGTCTTTTCGTATATGAATTGTTTGTGTTGCTCGAAAACTGTTTGTGTTGTATCTATCACGATAGAAGAGAACATTTGTAGTTTTTGCCTTCAAGAATGTGACACTATGGGAATTGAGAAGTGATATATGGGTTGGTTATCGCAAGGTTCATTGGTTTTGTGCTGATTTCGGTAGGTTCATTGGTTTTGTGCTGATTTCGGTAGATTTGTGTGTCTGCATTTGGACATAACTTACAAAACTGGTTGTGCTGTTCGAAAACTATGTGTTTATATATAGGAGATAAGAGAATATTTGTAGTTTTTGCCTTCAAGAATGTGATACTGTGGGAATTGAGAATTGATTTACAGCTTGGTTATCGCAAATTTCATTGGTTTTGTGCTGCTTTGGGTAGATTTGTGTGTCTGTTTTTGGACATAGTACTCTTAACTCTTTGTATGAAGTTTCTTGGTCTACCTAACAACTTATTATGATCACACTTTAGTTGGTTTGCGTCTGTTACTGATTATGATCATTGTACTTAACTTGTTCTACCATATGTGCTCGAATATTAATCAGAACTATATGTTTTATCTATCTGAGACAAGAAAACATTTGTAATTTTGCATCAAGAATATGACACTGGGCATTGAGATTGATCTATGGCTTGGTTATCACAAATTTCATTGCTTTTGTGCTGCTCTCGGCATATTCTTGTGTCTGCATTTGGACATAGTACTAACATTTTGTAAGAGTTTCTTTGTTACGTCATAAGTTCTATGGTCTCACTTTAATTGCTTTGATTTAGTTATCTGATTATGGGCATTGTATTGACTATTGAACTGACTGTACCATGTGCGCTTGAGTATTCTATTCTTCACATCTGTTTAAATCCATGTTTCGCTCCATTAACTCATCCTCTATAGGAATCTTAATGTTGCTGAGGACGATGGTCTAGGTAAAGACGAGGATGAGGACAATGGCGACCTCGTATCAGGTCTCCATTGCAAGATTGTTGTTCAGTTCGAGAAGTACAACGATTTCGTAAATGCTATGAAGGCTTTCTGTGGTCGCTCAATGCAAAAGGTACTACATCTATATCGCAAATAGTTCTTTCTAGACAGTGACACAAAGTTCTCTGCAAAAAATTGTGTACCTTTCTCTGTTCTGCTATTGCATAAGCTTCTTAAATAGGACACAAGTTTTATTCATAGCGAAACAGTTGTTAATGATTATGCTATATCATGAACTAGATTGTATACAAGACTAGGTTCTAGTGCTGTATCCAAACCTGTATGCTTATAAAATCACGTGTAAACGTTGTAGTTTTGTTTGATTGTATACGGAGAAAGAATCAGCCATTAGGCAAAAGTAGTGTTTCTTGTAAGCAATGAATCATGACTTGTTTATGCATTTTATTTATATGAGCAGGAAGGTACTCGGCTAAAGGCGGACTATGAGCTAACATGGGACAAGGTTGGTTTCTTTCGGAACTCAAAGAGACCGTCATTGAATCAAAGTCACAGAGACGAGGGTTACAGAAACGAGGCTATTGGATACAGCACAGAAGATTTACGCCGAAAGAGATTCAGGGTATTGTTTGATTTATAACCATATACTAAAACACGAAAATTCAAACAAGTATGATTCTAATGACTCAAGTCTTTTAAATGGCAGGAGTAAACATCGCGATGAGATCTGTAAAAGCCTTTGTATGAGGTTGTTTACGCCTGTAAGTTAGTCGACCTTTTTCAAGATTTCTATGTTCATGATCTTATGCGAATAGTGGTTCTTTAATTTGTGGTAAAAATATGGCGATTTTTAAGTTTTCGGATATATTCGCTTTGAAACTATGATGAAAGAAACCTTTTGGTTTATATTTGGGTGGATTGTTCATAGGCTCATAGCATCCAACACAAACAAACCCTAAAATTAAGTTTTACAATGAATTATTCAGTTCAAAAATATAACAGACAAAACCCTAAATGTACTGACAAAACCTTGTCTATTATGTGATTATCGATTTTGGTTCTTTTGTCTTCATGCTTCTAACTCGGGAAAGTCGTAAAACTCGTGGTCGTCTTCTTCATCGTCAACAACAACGCGGCAGAGAGGACAGGTATTGCTCCTACACACCCACTCCATGATACATTCATCATGAAACACATGCGAACAATTCGGAAGTTCGGTCAAATCTTGATCTTCTTGCAAGCATATAGCACATGTCTCCATGACATCTTCTTCTTCTTCCTCTGTGAATCTTTGTGGAGTTAACCTCACGCCAAGGGAAATGTGTAGCGGCCCTGCACGAGCTTTCTCGGCTGCTTCTTGCGCGATTTTGGTGGCTAGATGACAGCATAAGATTGGATATTCTCGAAGTGTTGAATCATCAATGAGGAGAGAGTGTATGTTGTCGGAATCAAAGCTAACGATGTTGTCGAAAAGTATGTTTGGATTTGGGAAAGGAGAAGCTATGGTTTCTCCTATAATAACGACTTGTCCATCTTCTTTGTGTAAGAGAAGAAACTCTATATCTCGCGTTACACTTATCTCGACCATGTTCGTATTTGTTGTAGAATTGCGAGTAAAGATTACATTAATATCAATCTTGACTTGTGTCTCACTCATTTTTTTTTTTTGGAATCAAAAGGAAATAAGAACTATGGTTTGGATGAGAATGTAAATAATGATCTCAGATCTTTATATAAGCGAAGCAACAAAGAACGGTTCTTAAAATATGGAAACATAATTTAAAAAAGGAAAATCAAAAACGTGTATTTTTATTTGTAGGTTAAATTTGATTTCACATTAAGTTAAATGGTGGCAACATGGTTAATGTTAACATGGCCCATATATTAGTGACAAACCCATTATTAAAAAATTTACTCCTATTAAGTTGATAACAAATACTGCTATGCTTTATAATTTGGATCAATTAAAAATCTGGACATGAATAACTTGGAAATTGTTAAGTAATATTATTATATTATGTGATTATCCATTACTCAAGTTTATGTTATAGTGACATGTATCTCTGGGTCATCTTAACCGACTCATTAATGTCGGTTTATTTGTACTATAAAAGGAAATATGTACATGTAACAGAGATAATAAGTTAATAAACGAGAAGGAGTTACTCTCTCTTTCTATTCACTACATATATATATTAAATATTATTACTTTTATAACACGTTATCAGCACGAGCGTCTCTGCCTATACGAGGTAATCGTTGCATGAGCTTCAATATACTCTGGTTAAATATTATCCAGGTAATTTTAAATTATGTCGTTATATTTATAAATATAATGGAAAAATTCTGTTTCAAACCTATGACAGAATTTATATCCTAAAATGTTTAAATTATGATTTTACTATATAAAAGAAACTCTGGCAAAATTTAAATTAATATAGTTTAAAATTTAAGAGAAACTCTATCAAAATAATTTTTGCCAAAAGTATAAAATTAATAAATCTAAAAGAAACTCTGGCAAAATTTTAACTAGTATAGTATTAAAAATCCAAAAGAAACTTTGCCAAAATTTAGTCGATAAAAATTATCAATATTTATAAACTTAAATTTTTATATTGGAGCGGAAAGTTTTGTCTTCAAAAATATATAATAGAATATGCCTCTTTGATCAAATAGAAGACTATGGTTCATAAATCAAATAGAAGACTATGTCTCTTTGATTATATGAAAATATATGTCATTAATCAAATTGAAGACAAGGTCTCTTTGATTATATTGAAGTTTTGTCTCTTTGATTACATGAAAGACTATATCTATTTCATTATACGGTAAGTTAAAACCCAAAATATATGAAAATTTTGCATATTGCAAAATAATTAAATGTTTTAAAAGAGTAAAATATTTTAATAAAATAAAAATGCTAAAGAGCTTAAAGGCTCACGAAGAGCTTGAATGCTTCTGAAGAGTTTGAATGCTTATGGAGAGCTTGAATGCTCCTGAAGAGCTTGAATGCTCACGAAGAGCTTAAATGCTCATGAAGAGCTTAGATGCTCATGAAAAGCTTAAACGTTCATGAAATAATAAACGCTCATGAAGAACTTATCTCCTGAAGAGTTAAAACTATTTTAAAAGAGCAAAAACGCTCTAAACGAGTGAAAGAAAAGCTAAACGCTCTAAAGAAAACATGATGACGACATGCAATAAGTATAAAAATGGCAAAAGATGTATATAAAAGTAAACCTGGAGTTTACTGATTGATTAAAGTTTAATATAACCGGTTAAGCCATCCAGAAGTATTAATGATTGAAGATCATTAAGAATTTGTTGGGAAAACAAGAAGTTTTTCAACTTATGCATGTTTTAAAGAAAAGAAGAATCAAAGTCATCATGTGAAAAAGATGAAAATCACCATTTTTTTGGGTTAAAAGAAAAAGCTCATTGAATATGATGGTTGATTTCTTTAAACAAACCCCCGTATTATACTCTTAATATGGTCGATCTAAATGTGAGAATCGGTCCAAGATAAACGAGCATGTATAGCCGTTATCTTGAAAAAATGAGTAATATGAATCCTATATATTAAAAGTTAAATGATCTAAGATAAAACACATGATCCAAGAAGGATATGTTGTTGATCCTAAAATGTGATTCATTCTGAGATGAATAATCTAGAAGAATTATCATCTCGAGGGGGAGAATTAAAGAATCTCACAATGACACTAAGTTGATAGTTTTGGTGGATTGATATCCCAAAACTAAAGCTTATTAAAAGCTTATTAGATGTCGAATGAGATAAAGTTAAACATCCAGAAGATGAAAGTGAAACATCTAGAAGATGATATTCACAGTCAATGAGCTTTAAAAAATGGTGATATTTCCGTCTGGAAATTTGTGGGTGTGTGATATATATTATGAATGCTCATCCACACCACATAAAAATAACATCCAAGAGGATGAAGTATATGAGCTGGAAATGAAGAGCTGCTCTAAAAAGCCATCATTGGAGATGTGCTTATTGTAAGATTTGCAATCATAATCTTGATGATAAGATTTCTCTAAGGGAGAATTATGGAATAGTTGGAATACTTGAACAAAAGGATTATGAACCAGAAGTTCAAAAGTTCAAAGGATCACTATTCAAATTTATTGCAAATCAAATGATGGGTGAGTTTTATGAAATGAATTATCATTATAAGATCCTCATACGAAAGAAAATGGACTTGAAGTTCATAAGATAATTCAAGGTGATGAAAAGAAATCTCACTCCATATGAAAATGCTCCAATACAAAATATATGTGTTTACGAAGGATGACACATAAAGTCTATGTAAGACTACTTTGGTTCCGAAAATTAAGAAATGATAAAGGAGCAAATATTTATTAATCTCTTCAAAAGGAAAAGAGGAGTAATGAGTCATGATCAGAAATCCCAGGAGGATTAGATCCCTGAAGGATCAAAGATGAAATCAAGTACTTGAACAAAATCATTGATAATGATTAAGAGATCTCGATGGATCATGACATCAAAGAACATATGGAACCAAATTCGAAATAAATGTCAACTATGATAGTAATAGAACGCGCGATGTTATAAATGAGGATCAGAATCTCCGCTCTGTGAATTAGCGTTGAGAGGTAATATTGGCCAATACATAAAAGAGACAATCAAGTCTATATTAAACTCGTTTGAGTAACAAGAGTTTTGGACCAGAAGTCCAAATATGAAAAGAGTATTAAGGTATATAAAACAAAACGCATATGATGTATGGTTTTGTAAAAATACTCAGTATTGAGAAATATATTTGAGAGACTTGAATTGCGTCTCATAAAGAAAATGCATGCAAAAGTTTAAATTCCTGAAGAATTAATGATATCATAGTAATGTTCTCGAGAACTAAGATCGATTAAACTCTGAAGAGTTATAAACAAGACCTTAGAAAGACCAGATGTCTTCAGGCATTAAATTAAACTATGTTAAGAACTTCTAGAAGAAGTTGAATATATATATATATATGTGGTCATAGAGGACCATACTTATATGTTGTTAAACATTCATAGATTTTGCAAATTATGTATAGAATTTGCTATTATATATGTATGATATAAATCATCCCTTATGCGCATATTGGGATGGGATAATCTATGATTAACTTGGGTTATTAGAAATCCCAAATTGGTATAAGTTGTTTTGCAGATATTTATATGATCGCAAAACAACAAGATCGTGGTGTTTCACACGAGGCTTCCAGTGAGAGCGAAAGAAGAAAACATGTTCTTTTTAAAAGCATATTTGCAAAAGCGCTTACTTTGGAAGATGAAGCTCCCAGGGGGAGCAACAGAAGAAAACGCATTCATTGAAAGACCTGTTTGAGAAGATGATTATTTGTGAAGATATGACTTCCAGATAAAGTCATGATTATGTGCGCGGTTACACTATTTTTCCCTCATCATGGTTTTTGTCCCAACGGGTTTTCCATGGTAAGGTTTTTAACGAGGCAACAAGAACGCGCCAAAAGATACACATTTGTGGAAGAAGAAAATGTGTTCTCCCAAATAGCTCTTTACAAAAGACGCTTGTTCCGGAAGATGATGATTTCAGGGGGAGAAATGATGAAATGCGTGATTGCACTCTTTTTCCCTTATCGTGGTTTTTATCTCATTAAGTTTTTCCACGAAAAGGTTTTTAACGAGGTAGCAACAACAAGAACACGCAAAAGAAAGATCCTTAAAACCGATATATACAAGATTTTATTAAAGACGGTTTTTAACGAGGCAGTTCACAATACGTTAATGATGGATAATCAAGGGGGAGTGTTAAGTAATATTATTATATTATGTGATTATCCATTACTCAAGTTTATGTTATAGTGACATGTGTCTCTGAGTCATCTTAACCGACTCATTAATGTCGGTTTACTTGTACTATAAAAGGAAATATGTACATGTAACAGAGAGAATAAGTTATTAAACGAGAAGGAGTTACTCTCTCTTTCTATTCACTACATATATATATTAAATATTATTACTTTTATAACAGAAATTAGTTTTTCACCACTTATCATATTTTCTTTAGTTCTCTCTTCCCTTATAAAAAAACTGACGATTATACCCCTACCATATATCATACTAAAGTGACGCAAGAAACAAATTTAATGCTCTCATTATGTGTCAGAAATCATTTAATGGATGAATATGAGCGGGAAAAAATATATTTCCGCAGAAAGAGAAGCTAGCTACCTTATCTGCTAACAAATGTTTATAATATTTTGTACATGACAATTTGATAATTTAACAAAAGATATTAAAAAATTATTTATGTTTAGCTTTGGAAAAATATAAAGTAAATTTTCTAACAATCTCAAATCACTGTTCCTAAATGATTTTTTATTATATAAAACAAATATATATTAGTTATTGGTTTGTTATATACTTATTAGTAGCTAATATTGCTAGTGATTTATGCTTAATTTGTAAAACAATGTATGTGATATAATATTTTAAACACATCAAATTTATTTTGTGATATTTTTTTTAGGCCTGGGCATTCGGGTTTCGGATCGGGTTCGGGTCGGGTTGTTTCGGGTTCGGGTTTTTCGGGTTACGGTATATAGAACCCGAAGGGTTTTTGAAATAATTTCGGGTCGGTTCGGGTTAGATTCATTAGGGTTCGGGTCGGGTTAATTTTTTTTTATGAAACCCGGTAATTACCCGAAAAAATCGGGTCTTCTTTGGTTCGGGTATTTGGACCCGAAAAACCCGAGAAAACCCGAAAAACCCGAAAAAAACCCGAAAAACCCGGAAAAACCCGAAAAACCCGAAAAAAACCCGAAAAACCTGAACAAACCCGAACAAACCCGAAAAATCCGAAAAACCTGAATAAAACCCGAATGAAACCCGAAAACATGAATGCATTGTAAACTCATAAACATGGTAAAAATGCATAAGAGAGGGTTAGGTTTCGGATTTATCGGGTTTGATTTCGGGTTTCGGGTCGGTTCGGGTTTAAACCGAAACCCGAATTAAATTTATATAAAACCCGATGGGTTTTTTTGCTATACCCGAAACCGACCCGAACCGGGTTTTTCGGGTCGATTCGGGTTCGGTTTTCGGGTTTCGGTCTAAATGCTCAGGCCTAATTTTTTTAGAACAAAAAGATTATCCGGTAACAATATGTAACAATATTATTATTGTTTCACTTGGGGTGCAATATATGCTAACAACATAATTATCAGCCGTTTAATACTAATTTAAAAAGGGTTTAATTGGATGTATAACATTCAATCATAAAATTCGGTAAATTAGAGATTATCCGGTACAAAAAGATTATCCGGTAACAATAATTATCGGGTATAAAAAGATTATCCGGTACAAAAAGATTATCCGGTGATATTTTTTTAGTACAAAAATATATCCGGTAACAATAATTATCGGCTAACAATGACAACATCAGTTTAGTGTCAATCAGTTTAGTGTCAATCAATTCACTAATACTACGATTTATAAAAAAAACTCCTTGTGATTTACCACTAAAGACTATTGTAGTCGGTAAGAATATATGAACATAACACTTAGCAAAAAGAAGAGAATAAATATACAATTTTAGGAAGGATCTTTTGGATAATGACATTTACAGTGGAAAGATAAGGATCCAATGATCTCCAAAAGGTTTTTGAACTCATCAACCCTCTAACAGCCATCTGTAGGATACAAAGATTGTTAGCATCGAAAGTTACTAACCAGACGGTTACGAGATACAATATATTATATCCGATAACACAATTATCAATTAATAATGATGATACAAGTTATGTTCGCTAATGTAACATATAGACTACCGTGTAATCATACTTACCGACTACTAATCAGCGAAAGCAGTTATACTTGAATCTTTGGCCGGAATTATATCATATCAAAAATTGTGAATCTCGATCTACATCAAAACATAAGTAATGTAATAGTACTGATTAATTTGAGACTGATATAGAGATATACCCAAAAACCTTTTCACTAATGACATTTAAACAATATTATTTTCACCCCCAATATCGGTAAGGGTTGTAGACGAACAAGAGATAATAAATTTGAAAATTATCCGCAATGCATGCTCAAATATGATGAATAAATCATGAAATCGATAGCAAATCTATGAGAAAGAAGATAAACCACAAAAGTAGAAATTTCATGACTACACAACACAAGATAGTCCTAAAATCACATATCTAATAGTATCGTCGGTTACTTTTATTAAAACTTTTAGACTCTTCTCTTGTTCTCGACAATCGAAGCAATAAAGTGATGACCAAACTCGAATTAGACAAACAATGAAACACTAATCCAACATAAAAACTAGAAAGCTTTTTTATGAAGATAGCGACTCCATAAAATTTTTGGAGGAGAGAGATAGTTTAAATATATATATATATATATATATATATATCTAATAAAGATATTTTGGTGTCAGATTTGGCAGTAAAAGATTTGATTACAAAATCAAAACTTGCCTAGATATATGGGTAAAATCGACAGTATGACCGTGAATAATCACGTCTATAGTTGCTGCTTTTTTAGACCTAATAAACTAATCCTCTACGACCATCTATTATAATTATCCTTATAATTTTAATTAATAAAAAAGTAGATACAATAAAATTTATTTTTTTGGGGTGATTTCTCTTAGACTGTTTTAAATGGATGGTTTCAAAATATTAAAACTCTTTTTCATCTTCAAAACTAAATAATTCAACATATAACTTAGGGCTCGACTGGTTTAAACGCAGCGGAACGGTTGTAGTTGCAGGAGATTGCTGCAGCGGGAGATGGCGGTTAATTGTGTTATTAATTGGTTTGTACGACTGGTATAACGGTTTTAAAATTATGCGTTTTCAGGACATTTTCGACTGGTTAACAAACGTTTGCGATAGCGATTAAAAGTTACCACAATTATTTTGAAAATTAAAGAACACCAAAACTATATTATTATTATAAAATTTAAATTTTGCTAATTCAACATAATTAAGAATAATAAAACTAAAACACTAAATAATTAGATTAATATTTTATGCATCAGGTTCATCACCAAAATTACGTTAAATTACATTAAATTGTATGACAAATTGTAAAAAATTTGTTTAAACGCATTTTTCTTACGTAAAAAACATGAGACTTATGTTTGATGTGTCATAGGATTTTTCTGCTTCTTGTGATGCCATTGTTAGGAAAAGGAGATGAATATAATAATTATGATAGATAGGAGATAATTTAACATTTAACTAGCTTTTTTAACATTTGTAAATCATTCGTTTTATGAATTTTAAGTGATTTATAAATCTACACAAGATTTGAAAAAACCATTAAGTTAAAACACTTCTAAATCCATTAAAAACACAAGTGGTGGATGTTCAAATCTAATTTAATTAAATGAAAAACCACATTATTTCAACAACAAAAAGCTAAAACTACTAATCCTATAATACATAATTTTGTTTAGATTTGCTGATTCTGATTACCTATTAGTTGTTGCATTTTGGATTTCATTTCACTGTGAAAAGATGCTAAAGTTCTATGCCTTGTAGCGAAAGCTAAGCTCATGTTCTTAACCTCTTCCTCCATCTCTTTCCTTCTCTTAGCTTCGACGTTAAGCTCTTTCAAAACATTATCTTTATCATTCGAAACCACTCTCAGCTTCCGAGTCGAGTCAGAGATCGCTACGTCTAGTGACACTCTCTCTTCCTTGAGTAATTCTACTTCCTTTTCGAGTCTCTCATGGCTTTCTCTTGAAGCTTTTAGAAGCTGTTTATCCAAACACAACTCTCTCTCCATCTCGTTGTATCGCTCTTTGATGATGTTGAGCTCTGACTTCAGCTTCTCCTCCAAAGCAGATGCTTCTTGTTCCTAACAAAACACATTCAAAAAAACCAAACAAGAATCAGTTCTTGCGCTTTCACGGCACAACATAAAGATTCACATGCGAAGCTCAAAAAATTCCATCATCGGTTTAACTTTTAACATCTTATACTGTAGAACGGTAAGGACTTAGCTAGACGAGACTTACTATACCGAAGAGCGTAACTATTAGATTTAAGTTGCAGTTTAACATATGCAGAAGAGGGGTTCACTTCACTAGACAAAGTATTCTAGCGAAACTACTAAAACGATGAATAGAACCGTTGCGTATCTTGTTGATTGTGACAAGGAAGCTACCTTGTTATGGCAGTTAATAAGAAACTCGTCTCTTGCTTGTGCTTCTTCAGACAGCAACGATGTGGTTGTGTTCTTTAGACTCGCACAAAGTGTTTCCCATTGATCTGACAAAAGATGATCTACGCCGCTACCATCAAGTATCAATGAGACTTGTGTTTCTAGAGTTAACAGAAGGCTCGTTGTGATTTCGGTTGTACCAAAGAGAAGTTTTGCCGTTAGAGATTCGTTCTCAGCGATTGAACTCTAATAAAATTACAAGACAAGAACACTTTAATTCATGTCTTTTTAATTAATATCACACACAAGAGAAGAAGATAAGTTGTTAACCTGCATTGTGACTATAACATCCTTGTAGACATCCTTGCAAGTAGCAACAGACTTAGATAACCGTTTCGGTATTTCTTTTATAAAAAACATTTCTTGTTTGAGCTCAGAGATCTCTTCCATCACTTTGTCGTTTACAAGTAGTTGCTCGGCCAAGTTTACCTGAGGATGCATAAATACTCATTATATAAAATGCAGTTTAGTGAGAAGTAAATCAAGAAGATAGCAAAGGAAGTAAAAAAAAATGATATCTTATTTTTATTTCATTCACAATGAAAAGCATATTCTCTGTGACAACAAACCGAATTAAGAAAGACTAACCCGAAGACTGTCCTTCTCATTGGTAAGCAACTCAATCTGGCTTTTGAGATCTTCCACCTCTTTGTTCTTTTCCCGCGAGCATTCCTATACGAAATTAGCAATTATGGTCGGCTTAGGATACATGTTGTAGGTGTTGAACTTCTAACTACGGTATTGTTCGAAACCATACAAGCATCATAAATTTTGACACTGTCTGTGTATTCATCTATGATATCTCTTAGTTTTTTTACTATTGGAAGGTAATAAAGGTGAAGAGAATGTTAGGATTATGGGCTTCCAACTTAAAACCAATTGGCGATAAGTGGAGTGGTCCATATCCCTTATATATTGGTTTATAACTCTTTGAGTTTCCGATGTGGGACATTTATCCCTAATACGCCCCCTCGAGATAATGGGTCTCGTTAACCATTAATCTCGGGTAGTTTGGGTAAAAGAGGCGGACCAGTCGGGTCAGGCCTATGATCGGATCGAGCTCTGATACCATGTTAGGATTATGGGCTTCCAACTTAAAATCAATTGGCAATAAGTGGAGAGGCCCATATCCTTTATATATTAGTGTTTAACCCTTTGTGTTTCCGATGTGGGACATTTATCCCTAATACGCCCCCTCGAGATAATGGGTCTCGTTAACCATTAATCTCGGGTAGTTTGGGCAAGAGAGGCGGACCAGTCGGGTCAGGCCTGTGATCGGATCGGGCTCTGATACCATGTTAGGATTATGGGCTTCCAACTTAAAACCAATTGGCAATAAGTGGAGGGGCTTATATCCATTATATATTAGCTTAAGTCCCTTTGAGTTTCCGATGTGGGACATTTATCCCTAATACGCCCCCTCGAGATAATGGGTCTCGTTAACCATTAATCTCGGGTGGTTTGGGCAAGAGAGGCGGACCAGTCGGGTCAGGCCTGTGATCGGATCGGGCTCTGATACCATGTTAGGATTATGGGCTTCCAACTTAAAACCAATTGGCAAAAAGTGGAGAGGCCCATATCCTTTATATATTAGTGTTTAACCCTTTGAGTTTCCGATGTGGGACATTTATCCCTAATACGCCCCCTCGAGATAATGGGTCTCGTTAACCATTAATCTCGGGTAGTTTGGGCAAGAGAGGCGGACCAGTCGGGTCAGGCCTGTGATCGGATCGGGCTCTGATACCATGTTAGGATTATGGGCTTCCAACTTAAAACCAATTGGCAATAAGTGGAGTGGTCCATATCCCTTATATATTGGTTTATAACTCTTTGAGTTTCCGATGTGGGACATTTATCCCTAATAGAGAATGTATCTACTCACCGTGGTTTCTGTGATCAATGGAGTGGGTTCACCTAAATGTGTAAACTGGAGATTATCAAGGTCTGCAACAAAACCCTTGTTTAGTTTCGTCCACGTGTCTTCATCGGCCACCACCCCGAAGGAATCAACCATAGGACTAAATTCAGAGAATGAATAGTTTGCCCGAGCAACCACAAAGGAACGGGAAGCAGATTTAAAGCAAGGAGTTCCAAAGAGATTGTTGCTATCGTTGGCATTGCAAAGCCCATCTGGAGTCTCTCTTGAGCTGATAAATTCCTGCCAATAAAAAGATGTTACATTAACAAAACACTTTTACATATTCAAGAGAAGAATACACCATAACTAGATTACCAAACAAATGAGATGTTAAGAGTTTGCTATATTTGATTCATTCCATATCAACACACATAAACAGTAATTTCCACACTTCATTTTAGCTAAAGCCTAATTTTATTTTCAAGGTTGTGTTTTTTACTTCAACAATTCTTTAGATGTAACCATTGGCGAAGATTACACGACGTAATTAGATCTGTTAAAGCATTGTATTCTATAAGATTATAACATTGCCTAAACCAACAAATGCATCAATACCTCTGACAAGTTTTTCTTGAAGTCTGAGTTTGCGACAAGTTTGTTTAGATTCTCGATTTTGGATTGTTGCTCTTTGATGCATTTTTCCTGTTCCTTCTGTTTCCTTCTCTCTTCTTCGAGTTGTGTGTTTAGCCTTTCACATTCTAACTCATACTGTAAAATAATATAAATGGGTAAGTGTTTTGCATATTGTCTGTTCAATGTATATACTATTCAATGCAATCTTTATAAAAAAAACAAAAAAAAAACTACCTTAAGCATCTGATTGCTTAACTTTAAGATCTCTTGTTCCAACACTTCAGCATGAGATCCCTATAAAAAATTACAAATGTTAGTATTGTCTCTACTTCTAAGTGTACTTGAAATAAATCATACCTGAAGTTTCATTCGTAGCTCTTCGATCTCTAGCTTCTGGCGTTTCAATAAAGCAGCTTCAGTCAAGATCTGCAACACGTAAACATAATACATATAACCGATGATCTCTTCTACAGAAAAGCGAGTACTAACTCTCCATAGATTTCAACAAAAGTTCAAAATTCACATGCATACCTCATTAACTTGAGCACAGTTGGTGATGCGCTTGGCTCTGCTTGCAAATTGGAGAGTTCCTTTTGATTCCTCAATATGATACTACACACATACATGATCATGCACCTTTGGTAACCAAAGCAAGAAAGATGGCAAAATTTGACATAAAAACATAACTTCTTTTCACCTCTTCTGGTGCAATAGTACATATAATGCAAGTCTTGGCGTTGCCACCAAGCGCAGGCTGAAGAATTCGAGTCAGCTTACTATCTCGGTATGGAATATGTGCCCTATAATTGATCAAGAATGTAACACATAAGCTGAGGTCTAAATGTTGTATAACCAAATCAAGTGTACGAAACAATACCTTTGCTTTGCATTTTCGCTTAGTTTATTGATGACATTACCAAGAATCATTAAGCTCTTATTAATATACTTCCCTTCCGTCAAGCGTACTCCACCAGCACCGGTTTTAGCAATTCTCTCGGATCCAGCCAAGTCAACCAAGTTCTAGATTCCATTAAAAGACAATCCATAAGAAGAAGGAAGAAAACTCAACTTCTACATAATGTAACATTTGACAAGAAGCTTCAGAAACAGCCATAGTGAAATAAGTATGACTCACCAAGACAGAGACACGGATAGCATCCGAAGAAGAACCGTTTTCTTTTCCCCTGCTCTCAATCACCTAATCCCCACCAAAGAGATTATATCAGAATAATAACTTATAAAATAGTATAATATTCAATTCATAGCTTTAGAAGAGTACCATTCTGAAGATGGTGTGTGATCTGCTACTGTGAACGTTCATGTTTGTCTCGCCAAAGTGTCTATTACCTGTTATCGAAGAAGACCATATCAATACACATTAAGACATAATCATTCAAAAAGCTCATGAAAACAAAACACTTCTTAAGCTTAAAAACCTTCTCCAAATTCTATAAGCTTTAGAATCTGTTCAGCATCACTAACAATTTCTTCTTTCAAGCCAGCGACAAACACTCCACGCTGTACATCAAAGAGAAGAAAAAAAGTGAGTTTAATCACATTTCGAAACAAACTTAAAGATTATCACATCACATGTAGAGATGAACTGATTCTAACCAACCTCCAAATGTTCGTGAATCTGCAGTCTCTGGTTCTCAACGGCTAAAAGATCGTTGATTTCTTCGTTGTAAATCTCCATGTAAGAAACCCGGATGAGAAACTCGCGGTCTGATACCTAGAAAGCAAAGAACACGAAAACACACACAAATCAAAACTCAACACTCTTTATTTTGAAAACTTCATGAATCATTATATAAAGATAAATGCTTTGGGCAACAATACCATCACTAGACTTTTAGACCGAAAATACCACAAATACAAAAAAACAAGGTTTAACACTTGAGAATTTAAATTTCTCATTTGGGTTTAGTATATAGTATTAGATGGTTTAGTTTTAAATGAGGTTTAAGTGGTATTTTTATCCTAGAAAAACATAGAAAAATGGTATTTTCGATAAATCTAAGGCTTAAATCATACCTTATGTATTCTATCAAAAACGTCTCTTACGGATCTTCGAATAATCCCTGGATCGGTCTCAGAACCAGTCATAGTAAACGTCTTTCCACTACTAGTCTGACCATATGCAAACGCAGTTCCTAACAACAAATATCATAATTATCTCCATAACTAAAAAGCTCCCGAAAAATCGCTTCAAGATCCATTATACAGATTTGGATTTAGAGTAAGATATTTACCATTAAAACCTTCTACAGCAGCGAGGATAATATCTTTTGTGAGAAGTTCATAGACACTAGCGTTCGTTGAACTTTCGTCGAACACATGGTCTGCATAAAAAAAACAAAAGATGATATACACAACAAAGACGAGATTTTGAAACTACCCAATACCGATTTTGAAGATATAGAGATTGAAACACAGAGAAAATCGAATTTTGAGAGTTTGAGATACCGAAAGCGTAAGAGGAAGTTGAGATCGGAGTGTCGAGAGATTTGTGAAGAGAGATTCGATTATCTTCGACTTTCCAGAGAGAAGATTGGTTTTCCGGCGATGATTCCGACGACGGAGACGGTGGTCTTAGCCTTACTGCGACGCAGATCTTCTCCATTTTTTTTTTGGTTTTTTATTTTATTTTGAAAGTGCCGTTTGAATTTGAATGGCTTAGAAATAAAAAGGAAAATATATTGTAATTTAACCTTTCTTTGAATTAAAGATTTTTATGGTTTTATAACAACAAAGTAGGGGCCTGTTAATAGTTTATTGGGCCTTGTTTTGGGATGTGGTAAACTTTATTACACTATAGAATAAAGAGGTTTTTTTAACTATTTAGTTCGGGAAAAATGTCAATTAAATCATGAATTTTCAAAATTCACCGAAAAAAGCATGAACTTTTACGTGAACCATTTAAATCATGTATTTTTCGTTGACTAACGTTTTAAATCATTAATTCTTTATTACCGGAACAAAAAGAGCACAACCTAAACAAAAAGAGTCCAAAATTAAGTCTATTAACGCAATAGTTTGACACTGTTTGAGGTTTATTTGAAGAACCGGGAACTTCAATTGGTTGGAATTGAGCATATTGTCAATTTTTCCGTTAACAAACTCAATTTTGTGCTCTTTTTGTCTCAGTAAAAAAAAATTCGTGATTTAAAACGCCAGTCAACAAAAATAGATGATTTAAATGGTTCACGTGAAAGTTCATGATTTAACTGACATTTTTCCCTATTTAATCCGCCTCGGTATGATCACGTCACTCCAAAAAACCACACATATAAGTCATAAATATAATAATTCCAAAGAATTTCCTTCAAATATTATAAAAATATATATTCAAAAACCAATACTTCATCCGTTTCATATTGCATGATGTTTTACCTTTTTACACGCAGATTAAGAAATCATTTAATTTTGTTATTTTCGGTGTAAAAACATTTTTTAACTTCCACTTAAAATAATTCAACCAATAGAAACACATCATTCATAATATTTAAATCATTGAAAAACACAAAATACCAATTAATTTAACATTGAAAATTGTGAACATCAACTAATTTGAAACAAAAAATTACCTAAAACATCAACTATTATGAAACATAGGGAGTATATAAAGTTTTTTGTACCAAATATAAAACTAAATGACAAAATATTTAGAAAACAGTACAAATACGAGTTTTAACACTTATATTTAATATTAGTTTTTGAAGGTTAAAAGGTTTTGTTTTGAAGGTTTAGAGTTTAGTTTTGGAAAGATTAAGATTTTTTTTTTAAAACTTTTACACTAATTTAACGTGATATTTCTGACAAAAATAGTTGGTTTTTATAAAACTTTTGAGAGTCTTTTGTCCAAATTTATATACCACATTTTGTGGGTTTTGCAATTAATAGACATTATATACTTGTGCTTTATGAACATCTAAATTGTAGTTCAATTTAATATATTTTATTAAAACATACTTCATCTGCATAAAAAAGCATGTCGTTTTAATGGAATTTTTTTTGTAGTTTTCGGTTTTCAATACAAAAATAATTATTGTTGTATATCTTGACCAATGATATTATGTAGATTTTTTGTATATGTTATAATAGAAATTAAATAGAGATTAAACGATATTTGTGTGTTGAAACACATAAAAGCTAATAATTTCTTAAACATTGTGCACACATCTTAAACTACATCTAAAATGAAACAACAAAGATTAATTTTTTTCAAATTAAACACATTGTTTGAATGGGGTATTTATAGGCGGAGAAAAGAAATCAAACACATGGACATGTATGATATAAGAGAGATCATCAAGGAGCTTAACTACTACAAAGAAATCATATTCAAATATAGCAAAACAAGGAGCGACATTAATTGGTCTAGGCGGAATATAGCTTGGCGATTGGCATATTCAAGGGAGGCTCGAGTGAATGTATCTGCTTTTGCAAGATGGGTATCCTGTTGCAGCTTGCATTGGGCCACAAATTTGAGTCAGTCACTTGTACATACACATATTTGGAAGAAAATTGTGAAAACACTGACATTAGCTTCAATAATATAAAGAAAGAACTTGATCATATTCTCCGTTATCAAGGAGTATTATGTCAATTTTATTTTTGGTAAAAATGATGAGTTTGATATTCCCATAATTATTAATTAGAAACCAAAAATGAATAAGTTTTGGTTACACAATCGCATTATAATCTTTAAGAAAGATCAAATTATGGACTTTTGATACGTAATCATAAAAGTGCATATTTACCGGCAAAAATTGTATACTTAAATAAACTTGTATGCGACATTGTTTAGGGTTTTAATCAAGTCCTCTCTATATATGTCATTGTTACAAAATCCTTTTATTGTTAAGAATCAATCATTAATTAATTTGTCTCAACGGAGTTTGAACCCGCAACCTTCGGCTCATAAGACCAATTCTCTAACCAACTGAGTTACGATACCTTATTATCTTACAAAATCTTAGACTTGTCATTTTGTGCAATCATCTTCTTCACTATCGTATGAAAGTTTTTTTTATTGGGGTCAAACTATATAACTCTAACTCGCCTTGCGCCGGAACAAGTTTTGTTGTAAAATGGATTAATCTATATTAATGTAAGACACATCAAGTAACATTGTTTGATTGAATGAACATCATAAGTTAGATAATAATCAACTTTGTCCCAAAGACTTTGTAATTTTAATTTATGTTTCGATTTGCCATATTTAAAGATAATTGTTTAGTTTAGCTTATCTATGACATAAAGATTAAAAATAACCCTTTGATTATTTACGAGCTTTTTGATTCAAAAAATTATAAATAGTCCCTAATTAGTGTTTCAAAATTATGATTTTTGCACAAATTTTGTTCCCTCTTTTTACATTTAAAATCAAATATTTGGACCACACTAAATAATCAATAGATGGGTTTTTTGTTCTTTCCATAATGGATGCAAACCTCAAACATCTTCTTGACAAATTAAATTCCAAAACTGTTTTTGGGGTCTTTTCATTTCAACTATCTTAATCAATTTTGAAAAGGATCGTGTATTCCACACAACAAAAAAGCATTGAAGAAACATTTTGGTTGTTTTGTGAGTTTCGTTATATAATGTGTATTTTGTAAAAAAAACATTTGTTTCATCTGATTATTAGACATTTCCTTGGTTTTATTTATTTTAACTGATTTCATTAATGAGCAAATTCAATACTCCTTATGCTCCTCTATATGTATAAGATGTTTTATTTAGAAGTGGGAATTTTAAGAAATCAGTTTTACTTATTTTTTGTACATGAAAAATTAACATTTAATAGATAATTAAGTTAATTCCTATGATAAAAAATACGACACAATATGGTTGGTCAAATTATTTAAATGCAATTAAACATCTTATATATAAAATAGAGAGGGAGTATTTTATTTTGACAACTAGCAAATTTAATATTTTAGATGATATTTACTACAAATTAGAGACTTGGGTATAAATAAATCAGTCAATATTTACACAAATGCAAATAAGATTATCTCAAAAACCTTCTTTATCATAAAATCAGAATTAATCTCTAAACAACTAAAACACTACTAACATTATTGAGCTTCAAAACTATATATAAAAACCCAATAGAGAAACTCATAAGCTAATGAATCTAATCTCTCTAACAGAGCTACAAAAAAGACCGATCCCGATGATCATAACTACGAGTTTAACCAAACCGAAGACCCCCGAACACATCGGTTCACTACATGAAGGTAAACCGCGAGACAAACCGTGATGATAACCGAAGATTTCGCGCTTACGTACCCAACCACTTGCCTTCCTCTCTCCACAACTTCTCCATGAACAACATCTAAACTCTTCTTAAAGCTTTGCAATGTCTTAAAGACAACAAACTCGAGTATCGATCTCATCGTCTCCACCGTTACTCTCCCCGTAACATCGAACACAAACTTCTTATTACTCGGCACGGCCAACGTAGTCGTTAAAACCTCTCCCCATCCGTTACCCGAACCCGTAAAAGACTTGTTTTTATCCGTTTCCGACACGTAAACCTCTCGAGAAGTTCTCAAGAAAGTCTCTAAAGCTCCATTACACACCGAAACAACAACGTCCCGAGCTTTATCCACATGTTTCGGATTCGTTAAACCCGCGAATATCTCATCGTAAACGTTGACACCGACCGTTTTATCGATGTAAACCGATACAGCAGAGCTAGTAAGCCTCTCGATACAATCTCCTAAAAGCTCTCTACACTTATCATCATCATCATCAAGAAGCAAATCTATGAAGCTATGTCTCTTCTTTATATCGGTTTTCGCCGATTTTAACCCTAGAACAAGGCTCTTAACGAAGCTACCTACAACAACAGAGACGAAACCGGTTCCTTCCTCTGTAAACAAAACCTTATCGACAAAACTACGATTCGATTTTTCTTCGATTTTAGATCCATGGAGAAACCCTATCGTTACGGACTCGAAAACCCTAGCTAACGAATCTACGAAATCTTTAGATCTAGCGATCTTAGAGATCTGTTTCAAGCTATTGGGGATATCGTCGGAATCTGATCGGAGAAACTGATTCAGATCTCGAGAAACGGTGGTTATCGTCTCCGATGAATCGGCGACGATTTCGAAGAAGGAGACGATTGATTCGATGAGATTCGCGAGACGCTTCGTCTTCTTTGAGATGTATTGGGAGGTGTAAGCTTTGTAGAATCCGTAGCTTGTGATGGTAAGTATCGATAGTAGAATCACATGTTTTCTTCTTCTTCGATTTCTAAAGAGATCCATTGAGAGAGAGAGAGAGAGAGTAAGAGAGAGAGAGAGAGTAAGAGAGAGAGAGATTTGATTACGTGATTGAATTGGAGAGTGACATTGAAGTGTAGAAGGAAGAGCCAAGAAGTGAGGAAGAAGACGACGAAGAGGAAATGTTTTGGTTTGGTATTTCCGGTTATGGTTAACCAAATTTTGTAACAATTTAGCATAAGGAATGTACTTGGAAAGATATCACAATTTTTTAGATTTTATGTTCAAAAATGTCATTAATTTCTAAAAATACCATGAAATTATTTTTTTTGACAAAAATAACATCATAATTTTTTTTTACTTAAATATAATTAAAAAAATTTGTAGGACAAAAATATCATAAACTTAAAATTAACGTAAAACCTTCAAATTAATCCGAAATTCTCGAAACTAAATTATATCCCTTTCAATATTATACCATCTATATTATTTAAAGAGAAGACAAAACGTTTAAGTGTCGCGACCAGAGAGATTTGATGAAATTTCTATTTTTTGCGTTTATGCCATTATATTTTACCCTCAATTAAAATTTTGCATATATTTTACTTTTTTGCGTTTATGCCCTTATACTTTGCCTCAATAAAAATTATGTCTCAATTTATTTCCGACTTTTTTTTTTATACTCCGATTTCCGATTTTTTTTATTTTTTATATATTGCCATTCAATATATTTTTGATTATTTCTTTTTTAATGGTCGATTTTACTTTACGATTTCACATTTTGAATAACCAAAATAAAAAAACTTTAGCCCAATGACTAATATTCTAGAATTATTATTCTTTTTGACATTCTTTATTATTTTAGACGATTATTATAATTTACAAATAATAACAATTATTCAATTTATAATTCAAATTTTATTATTTAGATACATTTTTCTACTTTAATAATACTAATTATTATTTTATGTTATTTGAAAACTAACCCATTTTTAAAAAATTTATAACATAACTTTTTCGCATCTAAATTACAAAAATATATGGAATATACAAAACAAAAGTTTGTTTGAATTTAATAATATTATTAGTTTATTACTATGTAACTATGAAATATATTACGTTTTATTTTATAAGACGATAAAAAATATATTTTATAAAATAAGACATGTTATAACGTTCAAGTTTTTCTAATTATTATTTTCAGAAAATTTCAACCAATATCACAATCTTTAATACTTTTTAATCATTTCATTGTGTTACTGATACATATATATGTATGAATATATTGATATGTATAAATTTTGGATAATTTTTCGTAAACAAAGAGTTATATTTTTAGCTGATAAATATATATCTATATCTAAAATAAATTATGTTCGTTATACAATATTTATTTCGTGTCTATGATTATTTAAAACTAGAAATAAAAAAATTAATGTAAATGATTATTTTTGAATCCCCGCGCATGGCGTAATATATTCACTTATATGATTATCACATATCATCATCCCTTATAATATAAAGCACAAGTCACATGGCCAATCAAATCATGCAACGTGGCTTGTGCTTCAATATCCTTTCTAAAAAATATGCTAATCAAATAATTTAGGTGACAGAATAAAAAAAAAACGAAAAAATCAAAACAATGAATAAATCCCTAAATTTTCTCATCAAAAACTACTCACTATTCCATGATTTTCGAAATTGTTATCTCTCTTATATTATAAAGCACAAGTCATTTGACCAATTAAAATAAGCCAAATAGTTTGTGCTTCATAATTCAAATAAATAAATAAAACAAATTAAATAAACAAAATTAATAAATTGAGAATAATTTATAAAAACGAAAAAATAATAATCAAGATCCATGAAAATATCATATTTTAAATATCATATTTTAAATAGGTGATCGATTACCACCAAATTTATCATTATTTATTTTACCATTGATTTTTAATAAATTTTTGAAATAGTCCAACTATAAAATAACAACTTTTCTTATTATTTCTGGGTAATATAAATTTACATATACGGGATTTGAGTTTTACATAAACAACAAAAGCATCTAAGAAAAAATGTTTTATAATTAAGTCTATTGACATAAAAAATTTCCCGTGCGTAGCACGGGCTGAAATACTAGTATATAATAAATGACAAATGGTTTTCCTTATATGTCGCAAAAGGGGGAAATTTAAGAAAATTTAGCAAAGTTTTAGTTATATTATTTGTTTAATATATTCAAAATACGATATTTATTTTTTTTTGTTTAATATATATACAAAAACGAATTTTATTTATGGTTTAATATACTCTTTGATTTTATTTTATTCTTTGTTAATATTCAAAAATCTATAAATATTTTTGGTTTAATATATTCATTTATATGATTATCCATATCATCATATATAATAAATAGGAATTATTTTGCCTTATTTATCACAACGAGAATAAATTTAGGAAATTTAAATTTTATTTTAAATTTGATATATTCATAATTTCGTTTTTCTTATTCACTTATAATTTATTCTTTATAATTATCACATTGAATATTAAAATCATGTGAATCAAGTCTATCTAATATTTAATATGCATAGCTACCAACATAAGTTTATCTAATATTATTATTTATACAAAATCTATTCTTAAGTTTAGATATTCTTATTCTATCGTCCCAAAATATATAAAATAATATAAAGAACATTGTTTCATTTTTTCCTTCTCAACATAAAAATGTGGAAACTAATATTATTCTTAAGATTTTTTTTCAAATGACATAATCCCAAACAATTTTAGAATGTTAAACTAATTTTAAACGCATTCATAGAAAAAATATATTACTATCTCATAAAATAATAAAATTGTTTACATAAGATATTATTTTTGGAGTACTAATTTAAACATGTCCAAAAAGTTACTCAATATTACACATTATGCCTTTGAGTATAAAAGAAAATAATTTTAAACATTTAATTACGAAAAACCAAATAAACAAATATTACAATCATCTCCAAAAATAAACCCAAAAATATTAAAGAAATTATGTAAAAGTTATTTGGAAAAAAATAAGAAATATGCAATTCACATAAATACACTATTACATAGTTTTTTTATATAAAATACCATTAAATTTTACTTAAATCAAAGTACCATTAGAAAGAGTATTTTTTAAAAACCATTACATTATTTTTAACAAAAATAACACACAAATTAAAAAGGAGTTTAATTATATTATTAAGAATTTTAAAACGAGTTGAAACATTTTTTTTGTTAAAAATATCAAACAATAAAAAAACAAAATAGTTTGTAAATGGGTTCGGTTTCCGGTTCGATTATAAAAAAACAAAAGAAATTGCAATTATATAAAAAATTTAATCTTATATTACATATTTAAAATATGTTTACAAGAATTATTTATATATAATCAAAATAATTATAATTTTAAATTAATTTGGGTAAATCGCATAGTTCGATTTGTGTATTTCGATTAGATTTTGGTTTGTATTTTGAATCCGGGTTTTTTCCAAATAAATAATAAATTATAATAATTTGGTCTAACCAACTTACAAATTATATTAAAATTTTGCTATACGAAATATATAATAAAAATATTAATAGTAATTAAAAAAAATCTCATAACAATATTAATTGATCCTATTTTGTTTAAACAATGAAGATAAAATAATATTCAAAATTTATAAATTAAGTTTATAAAACCATATAGAAAACATAAACCCGTTGTGAATCACGGGTTAATTTCTAGTACATATATAATATATATGTATATGTAGAATATGAGTAAACCGAATATTTGTGAGTAAAACTTTTGGTAGTTAAACAAAAATTATAAAAAATACTAATACATGAATTAGGAAAAGAAATGAGTTTGCGGAGACGAATAAAATTATTTTCTTAATTCTGAAAATTCTCGTTGTGTGATGGTTTCATGAAGTTCTGAATCCTAAAATACAACGACATCATTTTATGATTCACATCACTCTAAAACATATTTTATGGGTTGATGAAGTATATATTTGTGTTGTATTATCACACAAAGAAGAAGAAAAATAAAATGATACACACAAAATATGTGATATCTATTTTGATGTTTTTTTTCTTATACTCTTGTAGACTTGAGCAGGGTTAGGTAGGATATAGGAGTGATGAATCTTGAGTTTCTCTCTCGCCAAATTAAAAAAAGAGTGATTTTCAGTAAAAGACACTTTTTATTTGTTTTCTTGCAATTTAAGATACTTTGAGATGTAGATGCACTTTCAAGCCTTGAAAATGATTGTTTCTGACTTTTTTGCCTTTATTTTGTCGTGTGGTGATTCTTGTTAACGAGAAATTTGTAACCAGAAACTCAACTAGTTGGTTGCCTAGATTTTTTAAAAGTTGTCTAATCATGTGAGTCCATGATTGGTTTCTTATTTTATTGTTCATCGTTGGTTTTTAATAAATTAAATTGAGATTTTTTGTGGGTACAAAACATATGTGATGTGTTTTTAATATAATTGGTGTCATATTTATATATATTTTTTCTCATATTTTCTTTTTTGTAGAGCTAATTTTGTGTTCTTGTTCACGTGAATGTGAAGTTGTGGAAGATTTTGGGTAAACATGCAGACTTATAATTCTTTTTAAATGGTGAGTATTGTTCATCATATTTTGTGTTGGTTACAATTGAATTCATTATGACAACTTAAATACGTATCCACAAGATATCCAAACAAAATGAGATTGATTTGGTAAATTGGTGGATTACATAATTATAATAAAATGTTATCCATATGGACATGGATATTTGCAGGGGCGGTCCTGAGCACAAGCGGGACAAGCTCGTGCTTGCGGCCCAATTTTTTTTAACGGTATCATATTTGTATCCGACTCACAAAACTCATATACAATTATCAATACAAACATCTTACGCAAATCTAAGCATAATAAACATAAACTCCAATCTAACCTATCACACATGTCAATAAAAACTTTATAATCCAAAAAAGGAAATCTTTACGGATGTTGTGGATATATGTTGTGGATATGTTTATGTGGACTTGTTTATACTATGAGTCCAAAGGTACTCAAACTCATGAAGTTGTCCACAACAAACCGTCCACAACTTGTCAATCCGTAAATCTAACACGAAAAGTTGTCCACCAGAAACTTGTCCACCCCTTAAAAATGGAATCTGAGACCCTTTCCGAAGGTTGTCCTGATAGGGTTAATAATTATTAGCAAAGAGGATTGGTGGCAACTGTTTATCTCATACTATTTGGTCTTGTTCGATTTAGATTCACCTTAAAACCACACATATTTAGGATTTATAGGAGATACCTAACATCTCCGAAAATATCTATTTTGTTGGATGGTTTTTATGTAGAAAACGTACGACCCATATGCTTTAGCAGAAAGCGGATCGATTTTATTGATTTCGAGTTGTGTAAAAACGAAACCCGAATTGCTTAAGGTTTGGATGAATGTTTTCTTTCGGATTATCAGAGTAGAGAAACGAGATCCACAAGTGTGACGTTGTGTGGATCGACCTGCTCTATCCACCAGTTATTTTCGTCGGACCGACATGTTATGTCCACCAGTTATCTTTGTCAGACCGACCTGATCTGTCCACCAGTTATTTTCGCCGGACCGACAAGTAAAGTCCATTAGTTATCTTTGTCGGGCAGTGTATAATACAAAAATTAAGAAGAGAGGCAAAAAATAATTGTTCAAAGAGGAAGAAAGAACGAAGAAGAAAGCTTGGAGTTGGTAGGAGTTTAAGAGGTTAACGCTAGATCTGTAAAAATAAGAGGTTCGAGTGAAAGCTCTCTTATTATGCGGCTGGGTAAATTTTTAATAAATGAATTTTCTGAATTTTTTTTTTAGAAACTGTAATAATGAATTGAATTTTTCAATAAAAATGTATTGTCAAATTGTTTAACCAATTGGTTTTGTGGGAAACTAAAATAACTCGTTTAGCTTTAGTTTTAGGGTAATTTGGTCTTTTTGCACTATCAAAGTAGGATTATAGTTATAAGTGTCTTTTAAAGTAATTATTGTATGTAAAAATGCCTTTGAAACTCTAAAAAAATTGCAACTTGCGAAAGTAGTTAAAAGATTTGGTTTGTTTTGCCAAAAGTAGTAATAAGATCATATGTTTTGTTTTGTCATCCATTACATACCTATGACTAGGATATAACTAAAAAGTACAAGTAGCTAGGAGTCCTATGTTGTCTGTCATATTATATGGATTAATACGTTCTCTCATAAATATGGGTCTGGAATTTTAGTAAAAATAAAAATCCTTGAAATATTGCATTAGAAAAATTATAAATAGGTGTAAATTTAGCTTATTGACCCATATGATATTATATCTAATTCAAATTGACCTCACTCATTTCTCTGGCTGGCTCCGCCACTGCATCGCGTGTAGAAAAAGAAACTATATATTAAATTAATTCCAATATACATAAAAAGCTAGTCAAAACCTAGCTAACACACATGTTTAGTATACGTTTTTAATAAATACAAAAATATTTGAAGAAATAAATCAATGAAATTGAAAATTAACTAAGTACTAGGCGAATTTGATTGAGCATACTACTTTTTATATTTTTGGGGTTAAATTAGTACTTTAAATATTTCGTATATATATTCTTTAAATACATAATTTGATTTATATCATAAGTTTGGCTTGAGTGTTTTACTTTTATCCAAATTTGGTATAAGTTGGTGTAAATTCCATACATAGTATATTCAAGTTTTGGACCTAATTAACAACTATAGATAAGAATAATTAATAACAATTCAACTTTCGTTGTTGTTCAAACCCATATCTAAGAATTAATCAATTATAGATAGCATAGAACCTAACAAACTATTATTTTTAGAATTCCAACAAATTCAAAAACAATATATATACCCATGCATGCATATTTTGTAAAGCACAATCTAATCTCAAGCATAAAAGTAAATAACTCAAATAAAAGACAATGAAGCTTCAAATGTTGTGTCTTGTTTTGGTATTAGTAGCCATGAGAGCTAATGCGGTGAAGCAAGGAACAAATGCAACAATTCCAGCACTTATAGTATTTGGAGATTCAATAATGGATACTGGTAATAACAACAATCTTTACACTGTCATGAAATGTAATTTCCCACCATATGGTAGAGATTTCCCTGGCGGCTTCGCGACTGGAAGATTTTCTGATGGAAGAGTTCCCTCTGATCTAATTGGTAACTAACATAATTATTTTTCATTTTGATATAAAAAGGTTATAGATATTTATAGCTTTTGATATATTTGGTTTACACAAATTTATTTCAGCAGAAAAATTGGGATTGACTAAAACATTGCCAGCATATATGAACCAAAATTTAAAACCTGAAGATCTTCTTAAAGGTGTAACGTTTGCATCTGGTGGAACTGGTTTCGATCCATTAACGGCTAAAATGACAGTACGTTATTAAATATTTTTAATGTTAATACTATTTTCATATTATTTTTGATAACATTTTTCAATTTATTTGATTTGTATAGTCAGTGATATCAGTGTGGGATCAACTAACATATTTCAAAGAATATCTAGCAAAAATCAAACAACATTTCGGAGAAGAGAGAGCCAAATTTATCTTAGAAAATAGTTTCTTTCTCGTTGTTTCTAGTAGTAATGACCTTGCTAACACTTATCAGGCGCGGTCTCATAGACATAATCGTACTTCATATGCTAATTTTTTGGCTGATTATGCTGTTAAATTCACAAGAGTAAGTATTTTAGATTTTTTCTATATACAAACCTATGAAATTTTAAATTATACCAACACTAAATGATTTTAATAATATTATTTAGGAATTACATAAACTTGGAGCTCGAAGAATTGGAGTGTTTAGCGCGGTACCTGTTGGATGTGTACCACTTCAAAGAACAATTGCTGGTGGTATAACAAGAGGATGTTCTAAACTTTTAAATAATATGGCAAAACAATTCAACTCAAGACTTTCTCCGGCACTTGATTCTTTAGATAAAGAGCTTGATGGTGTTATCTTATACATTGATATTTATGATACTCTTTTCGACATGGTCCAAAACCCTAAAAAATATGGTAAGTTCATTTTATAATTACTAATATATACACATATATTTCTTCCTTATATTTTGAACTCATCACTAGAAAATTCTATTATGATGACTACATGTATCTTATCCGATTCCGATGAACAACTTTGACGTGTATCTTAAAACATGAACTAAATTATCTCATATGTTTCAGGTTTCGAAGTAGCTGATAGAGGATGTTGCGGTAGAGGAACTCTTGCAATATCTTATTTGTGCAACTCAATGAATCCGTTCACATGTTCAAATTCTTCGACTCATATATTTTGGGATAGCTACCATCCTACAGAAAGAGCTTATCAAGTTATTGTTGATAAATTACTTGACAATTATTTAAGCAAACTCTATTGATGTTAACATGTGAATTAAACATCTTTATACCTTTGTGTATCATTGTATGTTTTTCAGTTACATTGTGTAATGTGTGCATGAATCATGAAAACTTTACTCTTAAAAGTCTCTAACTTCACAAAACCCAGGTCATAAAATTTTGAAAATACGCAGTAATCAAAAAGTGAGATGAAGATTATGTGATGGTTATGATTGTTGTTGGCATTAAATAGGTTAGTGGGTCAACAATTATTTTCATTAGGCTAAGTGAATCTTAAAAGAGTTATGCAAACACATACTATAGTCACTATAGTCTTATTAAAGTTAACATAGTTATACTCTAGGCTCTTGAGTCTTGACCATATCTTGCTTAGGTAAAACTTCTATATTGTTGGTTATTGTAGAACTGGTGATTAGGGTAAAAACACATTGGTTCATGATCTGAATTTATTTTATTAAAATTGATAGGCTTTATTTACCCTAACTCTTACTCAAGTTTTACCCTACGAGTCTCATATACCGGTGGGGGGTTTTTAAATCAGTTTTTTCTTCTTCTTGAAAAAATGTGTTTAAAAAAAAAACACAAAAACTCTAAATATATTATTTATACACATTTTAAAATTAAATATTTATAATAAATAAATGTAAATATTTTCTTATTATTATTTTAAGATAATGAATACAAAAATTCTTGTCTAGCCCATCTTGATTTATTAAATGTTGGGAGTAGTTTTTAGATTATGATTATGGAAGAAAATCAAACTATATACAATTTTGTCGATTTTTCTTGGTCTATTACTAATAAAAGTTAATTAATAGTTACGTTAAATACCAAAATATAAAACATACATGTGTAAAACATGAATAAACGAAAAAAGGAAAAGCTATTAATAGTTATGTCAAATACTAATTTTATTTTTTTTAGGTAATTACGAAAAATGTAAAACATACTTGTGTAAAACATGAGTAAATTAAAAAAATGAAAACTACATATTTAATATTAATAGATTGAAATTAAGTTAATTACAAAAAATGTAAAGCATACATGTTTTGAAAAATCCATATAAGAGGAAAAACTACATACTCTAAAAGAAAAATGGAAGGAAAAAAAGTTACAAAGAAATGTAAAACGTGAATCAACTCAAAAGTAGGAAAATACATACTCATAAAAAGTTACAATTTTTAATTTCAAAAAATGGAAAAACTACATACTCTAAAAAAGAAAGATACATATTTTTATTTATTACTAGGTGCGAACCCCGCGCTATACGCGGGGCAAAGTTTCATTATCCTTAATAATATAATTAGACTCATATATAATAAAAAATATTTCATGTTTTAAACTAATCTTAGAAAATAAATAAATATTGTATACCGTTACAATTTATTTTAGATATAAATATATACTTATTTAACTATATATATAAATCTTTGTTTTCGACAAATTATACAAACTTTATATATATCTGATAAACGAGATTTTCACTCGTTATTTCGAATGCCTTAATGTAGTACTTAAGGTGTCAATCTGAATCAGGCGCAACCAATGTATTGTTTTGTTTTGTAACCGATGATGGATTAACGAGAAAACGAAAGATTAATTAAACAAGTTTTTAAGATTCAAATTAAAGCTAAACAACCAGGCCAGGGTACTTTAACGGGTGATCAAACTTTCAGATTTCTAAATGTCTTTTAACGAAAATAACTTTAAGGTTTTGAAAACGTTTGATTAGATCAATTCACTCCCGTGATATTGATCATTTTCCTATTAGTTAAACTAAAACAATACCTTGGATAATTTAAATTTTAGAAAACGTTAAACTTCATTCAATTCAACCACTAAACTTATTAACACAGATTCCTCGGTTAAGCTAGGTTTCGTTCTAGGGTAATTGTTCAGGAATCTCCACACTTTTTCCAAAGGTGAAGTTTCCTGGGTTCTATCAATTGAATGGCCAATTCAACTAAAGCATTAAGAACGTTACACTAGATTAAAGTTTTGTAAAGTTGAGATCAAGACATTTAACAATCCTAATATTGTTTCACCCTTTTCCCCTAAACTAATTGCCTAAGGGAAATTACTCACTAAACATTATGAATATCAAAGCAATCAAGATTAAGAACAACATGAAAATAAATAACAAGATCAAGGGAAAGAAGAACTCTGTTATTGAAATCAAGGTTTACAGGAATACTGATGCTTCCAAATCCCAAAGCAAGAACAAACAATCTCAAATCCAAAAACAAGAACAAAAGTGATGGAAAACAAAAGTGATGGAAAACAAAAGTGGACTCCAAGATCATGTCCAAAAACAAACTTTATAAACCTAAAAATCAGTAAAAACGTCTTGGGTCTTCAGAAAAACGTCTTGGGCCTTATTTTATTTTTATTTTTCGCGGCCGATATCGACCAGAATTTGGTCGATACACTTGGTTGATATCGACCAGATTTCCGGTCGATACTGTAAACCGGTATGAGTTTTTGCCCGATATCGACCAGAATCTAGTCGATACAACTGGTCGATATTGACTTCTTCGCCTCTTCTTCGCCTTTTCGTTGCGTCTCGACCACAACTAATCAGTAAAATTTATTTTAGATATAAATATATACTTATTTAACTATAAATATAAATCTTTGTTTACGACAAATTATCCAAACTTTATATATATCACCATATTCACATATATACCAATACCACAATGAAAAAATACAAAAATATTAAAGAATGTGATAGTCGTTGGAATTTTATGAAAATAATTAGAAGAACTTGAAACGTTATCACATACCTTATTTCATAAAATATTTTTATCATCGTATAAAATAAAATATAATCTATTTTAAAAAGTATGTTATTTTTTATATTATTGTAATTAAGTTAGACACGCAAATATCATATACCAATACCACAATGAAAAAGATACAAAAATATTAAAGAATGTGATAGTCGTTGGAACTTTCTGAAAATAATTAGAAGAACTTGAAACGTTATTACATACTTTATTTCATAAAATATTTTTATCATCGTATAAAATAAAACATAAGCTATTTTAAAAAGTATGATATTTTTTATATTAAGGTAATTAAGTTAAACACGCAAATATCGCGAAAAAATAGACACGTGATAAAAATATTTCGTAGATTTAGAGACACAAAACGAAATAAAATTGTTAAAATGAAATTTAATAATAGTAAATAGAACAAAGAGGAGAGCACAATGAAATTTAGTGATTCTAGGTATGTATATATAGATGTAGTGAACACTTTTCATTTGGTTACTTTTTTTTTTTTTTCCTTTCTTTTTTTCTTATTTTTTGTTTTGTCTTTTTTCCTAAATGTTACATTTTTCTTCTTTTAAAATTATTAACATTTTTCATAAACATTATTCACATTTTTCCTAAAATTATTAACATTTTTTCGTAAACATTATAAACATTATTAACATTTTTCCTAAAAATTATTAACATTTTTCTTCTTTTAAGATTATTTTTTTCTTAAACATTATTCTAACAACATTGAATGTTTAATTTATAAGATTTCTATTTTTTAAGGTATTTTCATTCTTCATTTTTCCTATTTTTTAAGAAGATTCCTTATTTTAATAATAACAAATGTCGCGATCTAAATTAATTGTGACACGTGTCACGATTTAGTGAGTTATAATTAAACACGTTCACTTTTATATAATAAGATTGATTTTAATTACACTTTTGGAAATAAAATTAAAACTAGTAGATATGTGAAAAGGAAACTAAACATCAACAAACAAAAAATAACATAAAACTAAAATGTACTTTAATGATAAAAATCAAAATAAATTTTTACTTAATAGTTAAATAATAAATATTACTCCCTCCGTTTTTTAATATAGGATTTTTGTTGAAAATATTTGGTTTTGAAAAGATGGATTTTCTCGCTTTTTCTATACAATTGTTAATGATAAATTATAGAATTCAAGAAAAATAACTAAACATTATTGGTTTAGAGTTGTTGGAAATTATAAATCACAAAAAATAATATAATTTTATATGTTTGTTTATTATATCTTAAAAGCTAGAAAATCTTATAATAAAAAACAGAGGGAGTAAATGATTGTTTACAACTATAAATATACATCCAAACTGTTGAGAACAATGCAAGCTTCAAAAAATAAATATAACTTTTGAGAGATATGATTTGATATTTTAAAATTATGAGTGCTCTATTCACTACAAGAAACTGGGCAAATAGCAACAGAAGATTTCGTCGCTAATCACAAATCGTCGCTATTTTAGAATCGTCGCTAAATCGTCTCTTATTTAGCGACGCCGTCTAATCGTCGCTATTTAGGAGTCATCAAGAAATGTGTCAAGAAATCGTAGCTAATTCGTCGCTAAATTTAGAGGATGATGGAGAAGAAGTCTGTGATGTTCTGATAGCGGCGATCTTGTTCCGCTATCTGCTCCCTCAACCGAACATTCTCTTCAGCGTGATCTTGGACAGTGCAACGAGGTTGCGAAGATGAAGCAGCGGGAACAGTCTCCATCGAACCGACTCCAAAAGTGCGGTTCTTCTTCGTCTTCGGGGCAACCTACATAGACAAATTTAAAATCGTTAGATAATATAAACAATATTAATTTGAATTAAATTAAATAATTTGAAATCATTACCTTATAGTAGGTGAGCGACAGCTGTCCCGAGGAGTTGACTGAACTACCATCGGCCGACGTCGAACCCTGACTAACCCGCTCGACGAGTCTAGCCTCATATGCGTTCACGATCTTTTCATATCGTGAACTCACATAGGTCCCGTCCTTCCTCTTTTGGACCTTCTTCAAGAAATCCACAACGGGCGGAAGCTCGCCCCTCTCCTCGCGCTTTTGAAAATTATAATTAGATTATATATTTTTTAAAAATGTAATTAAATTTTAAATATATATTTTTTAAATTTGAAATTTACCATCTGAATACGCCGTCCGGCGTAAGAAGTCGGTCCTGAAGTGTGTACATATGGACCGGTCTCGTCGAACGGTGTGAGTCGGGACTTGGAGCAGCTACCTTCCACACCTCCCCGTCCATTGCTATGGGTTTCGCCTCATCTCCCTTCTTCAGCCACTTGGTCTTCCATTTGTTGATGATCCCGGTGAGCCGATGCATGGTTTTCTCCTCGAAACCCTTGCGGACTTTAAACAGGTCTTCCTCCCGCCAATGCCATTTTTGCTATTTGAGTTTTTTAAAATATTAAAATAAAATTTAAATAATAATAAAATAAATTTTGTAATAATTATTACATTTTATATAATATATATGTTATTTTATTACATTAAATATTTAAATTAAATTTTTATAATGTTTAATTTTTAAAATTTTAATAATTAAAAAATTTACTTACCGCAAAAGATTCGAACCAGATGTCCCGAATATAAGGCGGCGTCTGCGACCAGCTGACGTGCGGCTCCACGAAATACGTCTTCATCGAATTAGACACACTCCTACTAACATTGTTATCGCAAAACCTACGAAAAATAAATTTACCGTTCGTAATTATTATAATTGAAAATCAATTAATTAAATTGCATAAAATAATATAATATTTTAATTACTTACCAAAATGTCCCTTCTAGCCGGTCCGAATGGAGCAACGGTAGATATTGGTGGCCCTTCTGCCGAAGAAAGTCGAGGATCCGCTGCATGTGCGGTCCAAGATGCTGAGGTGGTGGTAAATCGACGGGGGGATTGGCTGGAGCATCGGGAATATTCTCTTCTATTGGATTTTGTTGGGGTGGTGGTTCGGTAGGGTTGGGGTTTGAATTAGAAGTGGAACCGGACCGATTTCTTATGAAATTACATTACGAACCTCTCTAGCGAAATCAGGTATACCGTGTTGAAGTGCTTCCAAGCCTTTGCATCTGACGGATGAGTGACTTCCCCATCTTCAACTGAGTGTTCTGCATGTAATCTCATCTAATCAGATGTCCTCTCTGATTGATACAATCTTTTGAGTCTTTCCGTGATGGGTAAGTACCACATCCGTTGATACGGGAATTTACTCCCCTTCCCTTTGACCTTATATCTCGGTTGACGACAAAAACGACATTCAAGCAGCTCATCATCATCTTTCCAATAAATCATACAATTGTTAACACAAACATCAATCATTTCAGAAGGCAATCCAAGAATAAAAACCAACTTTTGTATTTCGTAATACGACTCAACAACTACATTACCCTCAGGCAGATATTCTTTCAGTAACTCCGCCCATGAGTCCATACAAAACTCACTCAAATTATTATCAGATTTTATATTCATCATCCTAGATGCTAATGATAGTTTTGACAATCCAACTTTACACCCCTCGTAAATTGGTTTATTCGCATCGTCTAACATATCATAAAAACGTTTAGCATCTAGGTTAGGTTCCTCAACTACATTTTCGGATAAATACTCCCTCGTATCATGAAATGCATCACCAACCATTTCATGATATCAATTATCATCTACATGCACATAACCACCGGCCTGATCATGATCATAGTTACTATCAAAATGATGCGGTAAATTAGCAGGTTCGTTACTAACATGATCACTAACAGGAAACGTATAACTACTATCTCCAACTTCAGTATTATTAGAGTTATACCCTTCCCCATGTTGAAACCAAACAAAATATTGCGGCATAAAACCTCTATTAAAAAGATGTTTCCATACAGTTTCAACAAACACGTATTTAGTGTTAACGCACTTCTTACATGGACAATACATTTTACCGGTATCTGATAAACGAGATTTTACCCCGTTAAATCTAATATCTTAATTGTAGTACTTAAGATGTCAAACCAAATCAGGAGCACACAATATACTTGAATTTATGTGAAACGAACTCAGTTTAAGTGTGATCAAAAGGTTGTTGTTTGTGTGATTTTGTAACCGAAAATTAAACAAAACGAAATCGTGAATTAAGAGTTTTAAAAGATTAATTAAAAGCTAAACAATCAGGTTATGGTGTTTTAAAGGGTGATTAAACTTTCAGATTTCAAATTGTTATTTACAAAAATAACTTTAAGGTTTTGAAAACGATTTTAGATCAATCCACTCTCGTGGCAATGATCCTTTTCTCAACAATTAAACTAAAACAATATCTTGGATAGTTTAATCGTCGAGAAACTTTAAGAACAAATCAATTCTAACCACCAAGCTTATTAACACAGATCTCTCGGTTAAGCTAGGCTTGGTTCTAAGGTAATGGTTCAGGAACCTTTATAATCTCTCGATTCATAAAGTTTCCTAAGTTCAATAATCGAATGGCCAACTCGATTAAGGCTTTAAGTGTGTTACAAAAGACTAAAGTTTTATAATCAATTAAGTTTTAGACAATCATCTATCCTAGATTCAATCAACCCCTTTATCCCCTAACCCAATTGTTTATTTGAAACTACTCACTAAGCATATTGAAATTCAAAACAATTAAATTCAAAGAAAACATAAACATAAACAAAGACAAGAGAATAAGGGTTCAAGAAAATCTTATTGATGATGAAGATTACAAAAGGTGGCCAAGTAGCAAAAACACCAAAAATCACCAATCTCCCAAAACTTAGAAAAACAAAACGATGAACAAAAACAAAAGATGGAATCCTGTCAAAAACATAACAAAACCCTAATATATTATTAAACCAAAGGAAAACCAATTTGGTTTAGGAATTGATTTTCCTTTTTACAAAACAAAACTGATTTTTCTTTATTTTCGCAGCCTGTATCGGTCAAGTGAAACCGATACAGGCTGGTCGATACGTGCTGGTCGGTAGCCTTGCTTCGTCTTCGTTTCCTTCGTATCGGCCAGGCCAAACCGATACCACAAGTCGATATAAGTGCTTCTTCCTCTTTTCCTTTGTACCGACCACTCCAAACCGGTACAGCATGTCGATACGATGTCTTCAGGTTCACCTTAGCTTGTATCGACCAGGTGTGATCGATACGACGGGTCGATACAAGTCTCGGCAAAAGAATTTCTTCTATATCGGCCATGGGAAACCGATACAACAAACCGATGCAAGTGTTTCCACTTCTTTTTTGCTTGAATTCTTCGTCTTTTGCCGTTTTAACGCTCCGAAACCTGAAATTAATGAAACGAACCAAAATGCAACCTATATGATACTAAATGCAGCCTAAATGAGTTAATTCTAATGCATAAACAAAGGTAGAATGTGTAAAATATGCAAGTTATCAACTCCCCCAAACTTATCTTTTGCTTGTCCTCAAGTAAGAGAATTTGCATCAAAGTTCGAGAAAGTGCAAAGGCGGGACCTCAGAACCAAAAGCAACGCGGAAGTATAATGAACAAGTATCCTAAACATAGTACCCTCTCGCAACCGAATTAGTTCTACTTATTTCTATCTACCTTAACTCCGTCTAAATCCGCTATTATTACCAAAAGTATGTGATCCACTTGTCTAGTCTAAACACCTTTCACATTCAATTAAACACAATCAAGCATGAAACATGATTAAAAATTTCCAAGAGTTTTTCCATTTGTCTAGGTATGAACGGGATTTCGAATCAAAAGAGGAGGCTAACACTCAGGCATGTGGTTAGTTGTAGCGCGGTTTCTCTCGGGGAGTGAGAGGGTCAAGCAAAACCAGGAAAGACAAGAAGCAATTGATGCATACAAGTCCGGACATCCATTCCTACTCAAGACTATCCACTAATCAATCGTCTTTCTTTTAAACATTTAAACACTTAAATTCCTAGTCGATATAAGTGCTTCTTCCTCTTTTCCTTTGTACCGGCCACTCCAAACCGGTACAACATGTCGATACGATGTCTTCAGGTTCACCTTAGCTTGTATCGACCAGGTGTGATCGATACGACGGGTCGATACAAGTCTCGGCAAAAGAATTTCTTCTATATCGGCCATGGGAAACCGATACAACAAACCGATGCAAGTGTTTCCACTTCTTTTTTGCTTGAATTCTTCGTCTTTTGCCGTTTTAACGCTCCGAAACCCGAAATTAATGAAACGAACCAAAATGCAACCTATATGATACTAAATGCAGCCTAAATGAGTTAATTCTAATGCATAAACAAAGGTAGAATGTGTAAAATATGCAAGTTATCAACTCCCCCAAACTTATCTTTTGCTTGTCCTCAAGTAAGAGAATTTGCATCAAAGTTCGAGAAAGTGCAAAGGCGGGACCTCAGAACCAAAAGCAACGCGGAAGTATAATGAACAAGTATCCTAAACATAGTACCCTCTCGCAACCGAATTAGTTCTACTTATTTCTATCTACCTTAACTCCGTCTAAATCCGCTATTATTACCAAAAGTATGTGATCCACTTGTCTAGTCTAAACACCTTTCACATTCAATTAAACACAATCAAGCATGAAACATGATTAAAAATTTCCAAGAGTTTTTCCATTTGTCTAGGTATGAACGGGATTTCGAATCAAAAGAGGAGGCTAACACTCAGGCATGTGGTTAGTTGTAGCGCGGTTTCTCTCGGGGAGTGAGAGGGTCAAGCAAAACCAGGAAAGACAAGAAGCAATTGATGCATACAAGTCCGGACATCCATTCCTACTCAAGACTATCCACTAATCAATCGTCTTTCTTTTAAACATTTAAACACTTAAATTCCTAGTCGATATAAGTGCTTCTTCCTCTTTTCCTTTGTACCGGCCACTCCAAACCGGTACAACATGTCGATACGATGTCTTCAGGTTCACCTTAGCTTGTATCGACCAGGTGTGATCGATACGACGGGTCGATACAAGTCTCGGCAAAAGAATTTCTTCTATATCGGCCATGGGAAACCGATACAACAAACCGATGCAAGTGTTTCCACTTCTTTTTTGCTTGAATTCTTCGTCTTTTGCCGTTTTAACGCTCCGAAACCCGAAATTAATGAAACGAACCAAAATGCAACCTATATGATACTAAATGCAGCCTAAATGAGTTAATTCTAATGCATAAACAAAGGTAGAATGTGTAAAATATGCAAGTTATCAACTCCCCCAAACTTATCTTTTGCTTGTCCTCAAGTAAGAGAATTTGCATCAAAGTTCGAGAAAGTGCAAAGGCGGGACCTCAGAACCAAAAGCAACGCGGAAGTATAATGAACAAGTATCCTAAACATAGTACCCTCTCGCAACCGAATTAGTTCTACTTATTTCTATCTACCTTAACTCCGTCTAAATCCGCTATTATTACCAAAAGTATGTGATCCACTTGTCTAGTCTAAACACCTTTCACATTCAATTAAACACAATCAAGCATGAAACATGATTAAAAATTTCCAAGAGTTTTTCCATTTGTCTAGGTATGAACGGGATTTCGAATCAAAAGAGGAGGCTAACACTCAGGCATGTGGTTAGTTGTAGCGCGGTTTCTCTCGGGGAGTGAGAGGGTCAAGCAAAACCAGGAAAGACAAGAAGCAATTGATGCATACAAGTCCGGACATCCATTCCTACTCAAGACTATCCACTAATCAATCGTCTTTCTTTTAAACATTTAAACACTTAAATTCCTAGTCGATATAAGTGCTTCTTCCTCTTTTCCTTTGTACCGGCCACTCCAAACCCGGTACAGCATGTCGATACGATGTCTTCAGGTTCACCTTAGCTTGTATCGACCAGGTGTGATCGATACGACGGGTCGATACAAGTCTCGGCAAAAGAATTTCTTCTATATCGGCCATGGGAAACCGATACAACAAACCGATGCAAGTGTTTCCACTTCTTTTTTGCTTGAATTCTTCGTCTTTTGCCGTTTTAACGCTCCGAAACCTGAAATTAATGAAACGAACCAAAATGCAACCTATATGATACTAAATGCAGCCTAAATGAGTTAATTCTAATGCATAAACAAAGGTAGAATGTGTAAAATATGCAAGTTATCAACTCCCCCAAACTTATCTTTTGCTTGTCCTCAAGTAAGAGAATTTGCATCAAAGTTCGAGAAAGTGCAAAGGCGGGACCTCAGAACCAAAAGCAACGCGGAAGTATAATGAACAAGTATCCTAAACATAGTACCCTCTCGCAACCGAATTAGTTCTACTTATTTCTATCTACCTTAACTCCGTCTAAATCCGCTATTATTACCAAAAGTATGTGATCCACTTGTCTAGTCTAAACACCTTTCACATTCAATTAAACACAATCAAGCATGAAACATGATTAAAAATTTCCAAGAGTTTTTCTATTTGTCTAGGTATGAACGGGATTTCGAATCAAAAGAGGAGGCTAACACTCAGGCATGTGGTTAGTTGTAGCGCGGTTTCTCTCGGGGAGTGAGAGGGTCAAGCAAAACCAGGAAAGACAAGAAGCAATTGATGCATACAAGTCCGGACATCCATTCCTACTCAAGACTATTCACTAACCAATCGTCTTTCTTTTAAACATTTAAACACTTAAACAACGAGTTTATTTTCTTTTCTTACCTACTTTAGGGGATTTTATTTTGGCTAAGTTTTTGTTTTATTATTTTTTTTTTCTTAATCGAATTTTTTTTTTTTTTCTTTTACTTAGCCATTCTTTTTTCCCTAGGTGTTTTACAATTACTCGTGTTTATTTTCTTATTTTTCAAAACTCAAAGACGTGTCTCACCAAACAATTATCCCTTTCTAAACCACTAGTCTAAGAAAAACTAGCCCAATGGATGTCCTTTCTTGTCGCTCCCTATACTTTCAGGTTTTTACGAAACCAAACAATCACTAAATGAAAAGAATTCTCACAAGTGTTTGGGTTAAGGTTTAGGGGGTGAGAGGGGAATCATCCTTAGAATGAGAATGATCGGATTGCGCTTTAAGTGTTTCGGTTTAGGAAGCCACAATCCGTAGAAATCACAAAGCCATAGAAATTCTCTTGAAAACTATCAATCATGCTAATTAAAAGTCAAGTTTAAGTTCAGATAATTTTTCGAAGGTGACTTAGAACTACCAAGTTTCATAACCACACAATTGGCTTTTTAAACATCAATGTCTAGGGTCGCGGTTTCATGATTTTCGGCGAGTTCTAATTCGTTTACGGAAGGTACTACACCTAAGATACTGTTCAAAACACTAAGTGCGTCGTTTTACAAGGTTAACATCATCATAGATCCCCTATGCATATGATCTAAATGCCATGAACTAATCCTATATGCAAATTTTTTTGTGTTTTTGTTTTATTTATTTATTTATTTATTTTTTATTTTTTATGTGGATGCTAAATGAAGCTAAAATGTGTAATGATAATGTGCCTACTCCCCCAAACTTAATTCACACGGTCTCCGTATGAAACAAGTGTCGAAGGAGGTTCCTAAATGCAAAACAACCTAAAAATTACATGCAAGAAATGTGAAAAAGCATATGTACAAGGGTGGACGGTTACCTCAATAGTAGTAGCTCTCCGAGTCGGGGTCTTCTCCATCGGAGGAGAATGTGGGGGACTCGTTGTCCGAGAGGACCACCGGTGGGCGACGGAGGATGCGACGTGGTCTCCTAGTTGGCTCGGTGCGGCTCGGCTCGTCTGGCTGCGGATCTCGAACTACCAGCTGCCTGTCTTGGTTCGAACTGCAGCTCGCGCAAGACAAACCTCTCTTGATGGTCTTCTTCAACGACTTGACCTCGCGCACCAACTTCCTAATGGTGCGATCTTGGAAGAGGTTCCAGCGGGTCATCCTCCGCATGTCCAAGTACATATCCTGCAGCGGACCGGGATGCCTAGGTGCGGAGGAGGGGGCTGGATAGTATCGCTCGGGACCGTACGGGGGCATCGCCGTGGAGCTGAACTCGTACCTACTCGGTCCAGCTGGTCTCTGGACTCTCCTCGGGGCGCGGACTGAGGACAACGGGGCTGCAGTGACGTCGTGGAAGTGGTTCCAGCTGAGGTCGAAGTGTATCGCGTCGTTCCCATTGAAGCTCGTGGCTGCCTGGTTGGGTAGGAGGACGATGCGTTGGACGTTGTTCTTCTTGAACGAATATCCATACTTACCCTCGTATTCTCCGACGATGATCAGCTGCTTGGCCAAGTAAGGCATATCTATGAGGGTCGGATGCTCCGCCTTACCCAATAAGGGTATGCGCCAACGGGTTAGAAAGGGTGTAATCCATCCGCCTATGCTCAGCTTTGGTGTGGCGTCGGTGCGCGTCCAAGCCCAACGCTTTAAATCCACTAGGCTGTTGAGGAATAGCCTTAGCATGCTCGGATAGTGCTCCTCCGTCGTGGGGAACAAGCTAGGATCGCGACGTGATCGTCGAAGTATCGGTGCGAGGCCCTGCTGCAGGTACATCATCTCGTTGTTGTTCACCTGCCCCGCTTCGCGTCTAGGGAAGAACACGTGCGAAAGAAGTTTCTGCACGTACCTTATCGCCGAGTGGCGAATCATCGCGCTCTTCGATGTCCCGGGTTGGTAGACCCCGTTAGCGATGAAGTTCCAAAGCTGAGCGCTCTCTCCCGGTTCGTTGCTGAGCTCGGCTTGACCATCTCCTGGAATTCCTAGTATCCTTGCCTAGACTTCGAGCGGTCCCCCGTAGGTATGCCCGTCGTTCCCCGCGTAGGTGCATGTGATACCCGTGTCGGTGTATCCGAGGGATAGGGTGGCTAGAAACTGACATGTTTCCTCCTTGTAAGCGACGTTCTCCCTCCCTAAGACCCATTCTTGCCTCATGTTGCGCAAAATCTCCTTTACCTCGTCGTAGATACCCAATTTTTTGAGTGTATCCGGATCCGGGAAACGCGACGGGACGAATGTTATCTCCATTAACGCATCATAGAGTTCTCGGGGCGACGGTTGCTTCTTCGGATCGCGCTCGAGAGGCGTTTCGCTTGTCCTTGGTGGGAACGTGAATCCGCGCGGAGCCGGTGCTAACTCTTCCTCGGGCTCGGACTCGAGTACATACTCGTACTCTTCTTCTTCCACGACTGCGGGTTCATCACGCCTCTTCCTCGCGTTGCTCTTTCGCGATTTGCTCTTTCGCGGCTCTTCCCTCGGTTCTTCCCTTGGTTCCTCTCTTGGAACCTCATCGGTGGGTTCCCTTATCACCACTGAACCTGACCTCGTTCTCCTTCTCGGTGGTTCATCGTCTATTGCTTTGCCTTTCCCTAGAGAAAGGCCTTTCTCTGCCCTTGAAGCTCTCTTTGGACCCATTGTTGGCTTGTGGGGAATTTGGGCGATTTTTGAGAAGACTTGGATCGGATGAATTGTTGATAGGACCTGAAAGACAATGAGGAGACAAAGAGAATGAGCCAAGAATCACTCGATTTCGTCAAGAAACAAGAGAGATATGGAGTTTTTAAAATTTGTAACAATGGAGGAAAAACGAAAAGGGGCGATATCGGTGAAGTTATGAAGGAGGAAGCCCTAATTCTCCTTAAATATGACCGATAACAACAAAAAATTAAAGGTGATTTTCGAATGTATCGGTTACCTGACCGATACAGACAAACCGGTATGATACAATGCCGATTTTTCGGTATTGGCGTGTTGTTGATTTCGGCGTATTTCGCGTTGTATCGGTCACAGCAGACCGATACAACATGCCGATACGTCTGGGCTTCCTTACTTTTTCCTTGTATCGGTCCCAGCAGACCGATACAACACCTCGATGCGAATGTCTCCATTTCAAGTCGCCTCGTATCGGTCCCAGCAGACCGATACGTAATATCGATACGGGACTTGGTGACTTTGTTGCTCATGTACCGGCCCAGAAGACCGATACGACACCCCGATACGGAATTTTTTCGCCTTTTTCCCTTCGTATCGGTCCCAGCAGACCGAAACGTCTCGTCGATACCGGTCACAGCAGGCCGATATGGCTGACCGGTATGGAATTCTTTGGCTTTTTCTCCTTGTTTCTAACTTGGAAAACACTACTAAGTAACCAAAGAAAATGATTAGAACTATGAATATGAAAATGCTAAATTAAAGATAAAGATTATATACAAGGATAGACATGGGACTTCCTCCCAAGTGAGCTTGTTTATAGTCACTTAGCTTGACTTTACCCATTTGTTTAAGCGACGTTGGGATCCGAAAGAGACAATGAGTCTCCTCCGGTGGCAGCTTCGTTTGCGAAGTACGGTTTGAGTCTTTGACCGTTTACTAGAAACTCCCCTTCGTGCTTGTCCCAAAGAACCACTACTCCGAGTGGTCTTACCTCCTTGATCTTAAAAGGGCCGGACCAACGGGATTTCATCTTTCCCGGGAATATTTTCAGCCGCGAGTTGAATAGCAGCACCAAGTCGTTCACCTTGAACTCCTTCTTGATGATCTTCTTGTCGTGGAAGGCTTTGGTTCGCTCTTTGTAGATCCTCGAGCTCTCATAGGCGTGGTGGCGTATTTCGTCCAATTCCTCGAGTTGAAATTCCCTCTTCTCTTTCGCCGTTTTCAGGTCGAAGTTGAGAAGCTTAATTGCCCAGCTGGCTTTGTACTCGATCTCTACCGGGAGGTGGCATGCTTTACCATACAGCAAGTTAAAGGGCGTTGTCCATAATGGCGTTTTAAACGCTGTCCTGTACGCCCAAAGAGCGTCGTCAAGTTTAACGGACCAATCCTTCCTCGTTACACCGACCGTCTTCTCGAGAATCGCCTTGATATTTCGGTTAGACACCTCTACTTGGCCGCTGGTTTGTGTGTGGTAGGGTGTTGTGACCTTGTGCTTGACGTCGTGTTTCTTGAGGAGGCTCTCAAAGATCTTGTTAATGAAGTGGGATCCTCCGTCACTAATAACAACCCTGGGAACTCCAAATCGAAGGAAGATTATCGTCTTAAAAAGACTAACAACGGCTTTTGAGTCGCTCGTTGTGCATGCTACAGCTTCCACCCACTTGGAGACATAGTCTACTGCCACGAGAATGTACTTCTTGTCGTACGATGATGGGAAAGGTCCCATGAAGTCTATACCCCACACGTCGAAGATCTCAACTTCCATGATCGGGTTTTGTGGCATCTCGTTCCGCTTGCTTATGTTGCCTTTCCTTTGACAAGGATCGCAGCGTTGAACGAACTCGTGAGCATCCTTAAACATCGTGGGCCACCAAAAACCAGCTTGTAACACCTTGGAGACCGTCTTAAAACTCGCGAAATGCCCTCCATAGGCTGAACCGTGGCAATGAGTGAGAATGTCGTTTACCTCTTCATCCGCTACACATCTCCTATATAATCCATCTTTGCACAAGGTGTAGAGGTAAGGTTCATCCCAATAGAATCGTTTCAAATCGTGGAAGAACTTCTTCTTTTGATGACGCTCCAAGTGGTGCGACTCCTCTCCCGTGACCAAGTAGTTCACAATATTTGCGTACCATGGCTCCTTATCGATAACAAAGAGCTCCTCAATCTCATGCTCTTGCTCTCCCCGAGACTTCTGTATCATTATCGTCATTAGCTGCTCCTCGGGGAACGAGTCGTCGATGGGCAGTAGATCATCTACGCGCAGCCGCGACAAGTGATCCGCGACTCCATTCTCGACGCCCTTCTTATCTTTGATTTCCAAGACAAACTCTTGGAGCAGCAAAATCCACCGTAGAAGCCGCGGTTTCGCATCTTTCTTTGCAAGAAAATGTCTCAATGCTGCGTGATCGGTGTAGACTATCACCTTTGAGCCAACCAAGTATGACCTAAACTTCTCGAAAGCGAACACGATGGCTAGAAGTTCTTTTTCTGTGGTTGCGTACTTTGATTGAGCCTCGTCCATCGTCTTACTAGCGTAGTAAATAACGTGGAGCTTCTTTTCCTTTCTTTGTCCCAACACCGCGCCAACGGCGTAATCACTAGCATCGCACATGATCTCAAAAGGCAGATCCCAATCTGGTGGCTGCACTATGGGAGCGCTTATCAACTCTTGCTTGATCTTGTGGAAGGCGTGAAGACACTCCTCGTCGAACACAAAATCGACGTCCTTGCATAGCAATCTCGTGAGCGGTCTAGCTATCTTTGAGAAGTCTTTGATGAACCTCCTGTAGAAACACGCGTGACCGAGAAAACTTCTTATGCTCTTAACCGAAGTTGGAGCTCCAAGGTTGGCCATAACGTCGATCTTTGCTCTATCAACCTCAATACCCTTTTCTGAAATCCGATGACCCAAAACAATACCATCTCTGACCATGAAGTGGCACTTCTCCCAATTCAGCACCAAGTGGCATTCCTCGCACCTTTTAAGCACCCTGCAAAGATTAGACAAACACGAGGCAAACGAAGAACCATAGACAGAAAAATCATCCATAAAAACCTCAACAATATTTTCGATTAAATCAGAAAATATGGACATCATGCATCGTTGGAATGTCGCGGGTGCATTACACAACCCAAAAGGCATTCTACGATAAGCAAATGTACCATAGGGGCATGTAAAGGTTGTTTTCTCTTGGTCTTGTGGGTGGATGGGTATTAGGAAGAATCCGGAATACCCATCGAGAAAACAATAGTATGGATGGTTTGCTAGGCGTTCAAGCATTTGGTCAATGAAGGGCAAGGGGAAATGGTCTTTTCGAGTTGCAGCGTTTAACTTTCGATAATCGATGCAAACTCTATGACCCGGGATTGTTCTAGTTGGGATTAATTCGTTTTTATCGTTTTTAACCACGGTAATTCTACCCTTTTTCGGAACTACATGAACGGGAGAGATCCAATTGCTATCGGATATTGGGAAAATAATCCCTACATCCAATAGCTTGATTATCTCTTTCTTAACCACTTCTTTCAGGTTTGGGTTCAGCCGACGTTGGTGTTCTATTGAGGACATAGATTCGTTCTCTAGATGTATACGGTGCATGCACAAAGAGGGTGATATCCCTTTGATATCATCTAGAGAATAACCTATGGCCTTCCTGAATTTTTTAAGCTCATGAGTTAAAGTTTTAACCTCATCGTCGCTAAGCGAGGCGTTGATGATTATCGGGTAGGTGGAGTTAGGCCCCAAGAAAACGTACCTTAGCCCATTGGGAAGGGTTTTAGCTCTACCTTTGGCGCCTTAAGTTCGCTCCAATCGTCGTCATCGCTAGACTTACCATTGCTAGTATCGCTGTCTGTCATCATCGCCTTGGCTTCGCATAGAACCGCCTCGGGTAGGTCAAGAAACTCGGCTTCCGCGTCGATAGGATGGGAGTCGATTCTTTTCTGGATTGCCATCACATCTTCTCTCGATGTTCTGCCTCCTTCTTCTAAGGTAGTCATGGCAAGTTGGAGTTCGTCTTCCGCTGCCAACTCCTCCAAGAACTCATCCGCGAGTTCATCCATCAAGTCGATGTAGAAAATCTGCCCATCAATGGTCGGTTTCTTGATCGTATCGTTGATGTCATACCTTTGGACTAGGTCCTCTCCAAGATGCAGATCAATCTTTCCCTTCTTCACATCTATGATGGCTCCGGCAGTGGCTAAGAATGGCCTACCTAGGATAAGAGGGTCCTTAGGTTCTTCATCCATCGCCAATACAATGAAGTCCGTAGGAATGAAAGCGTTTCCTAGCTTGACCGGGATGTCTTCTAACACACCCGCGGGTATCCTTACCGACCTATCGGCGAGCACTAGGGAGATCCTAGTTGGCTTGAAGGACGAGAACCCAAGTCTCTGGGAAATAGACAACAGCATAAGACTGGCGCTAGCTCCTAGATCACACAAGCATCCCTCGAAAACCAAGGGGCCGATGGCACATGGTATGGTGAAACTCCCCGGATCACTTAGCTTTTTAGGACAGTTTCGTTGGATGATTGCGCTGCACTCGTGCGAAAGAACCACTGTATCGTCGAAGTCCTGAAACTTGTTCTTGATCGCATCCTTTAGAAACTTGCTATAGTGGGGGACGAGTTTAAAAGTGTCAACAAGGGGCATAGCAATTTGAACTTCTTTCATCTGCTTTTCAAACTGCGCTTTGTACTTCTCTAACAGCTGTTTCTTAGCTAGAGCCGGAAAAGGAAGCTTAGGCACGTTAGGAGACGTAACGTAGGCCGGCTTTTTCGATTTGGCGGCTTTTTCCTCTGTATCGGCCTTGTCTTTGGCCGATAAAGGTGGTCGATATCGGTCTTCCGAAACCGATACGCCTGGCCGATGCGAGTGTCCTGTCTCTTTTTCGCTCGTATCGGCCTTGTTCCTGGCCGATATAGGTGGTCGATATCGACCAGATGTGGCCGATACGCCTGGCCGATACAACTGTCCTGTATCTTCCTCGTTGCCGCCTGCGGTGTTTTCTTCATCTGGGAACGTGGTTTCTGTACCGTGGGACTGTTCCACCTCCCCGACCTGATCCGCATTGTCCTCGATGCGATCTCCAGACGGTAATTGTCGTCCACTACGAAGATGTAGAGCGTTGACATACTCTTTCGGGTTAGCTTCTGGTTTCCCTGGGAGTTGACCCATCGGTCGCTTGGAGGAATATGTGATTTGTCCCACTTGATTGTCCAGCGCTTTCAAGTGCGAGCTCATTGATTCAAACTTTGCGTTGAGATCATTGTAGGAGTTGTCAACCTTTGCGTGTATCTCTTTCTTGAACGTGTTGAACTCCATTTGATTTCGGGTTTTGCCATCTAGAATCTGTTTTAGCAGCTGAGTGGTTTGATCACCTTGGGGAGCTGGTGATGTAGCCACTCCTTGAGCACCAGGGGGGTTGTTGTAACCCGGAGGACGATTAGGTGGTGGTCTCGGTACGTATCCGCCTTGGTTGTATTGAGGTTTACCTTGGTAACCTCCTTGTTGAGCATGGGGATAAACCTGGTCTTGGGGGTTGGCTACGTTGTTGTTGCGGTAGGAGAGGTTTGGGTGTTGAGAATAGTTGTTGAAACGCCAACCGTTCTGATTTCCCATGTAGTTTATTTCCTCCTGATTTCCCTCGATTGGGGGCAGTTGCTCATCTCCACTTCCAACGTAGTTAATACCTACTTGTTGAGACATAAGTAGCTTATCCAGCTTCTCATTCACCGCCTTTATCTCTCTCTTAAATTGCTCATCATTCCTTGAGCTGCGGACGGTGCGATCATAATCTTCCCCGTAGTTGCTATCGCTTAGGGCATAGTTTTCCACCAAAAGCTGTCCATCGGCTTCCGTCTTCCCAAGGAAATTTCCTTGGCTAGCTGAATCGAGAAGCATCCTAAATTTCGGCTTGAGACCACGGTAGAACGTGCTAAGTAAGCTCTCTCCCGTGAATCCGTGGTGCGGACATCTCACCGTGTAGCTCTTGAATCTTTCCCAAGCCTCGCTGAACGTCTCTTGGTCTTTTTGAGCAAAAGCCGAGATCTCGTTTCTTAGCTTTGATGTCCTCACCACCGAGAAGAACTTTGTGAGAAAAACCTTCTTGCAAGCGTCCCAAGTCTGTATGGTGTCTTTCACAAGGTTTTTCTGCCATATGTGTGCTTTTTCCCCGAGTGAGAAGGGGAACAAACGCAGCTTAAACATGTCCTCATTGACACCATTGATCTTCACCGTGTCGCATAGCATGTCGAATTGGTGAAGATGGTCAATGGGGTCTTCACTAGGCAGCCCATAGAACTTGTTGCTAGACACCATATTGATGAGACTAGACTTGATCTCGAAGTTGTTGTTGGCGATGGCTGGTGGCATGATGCCACTACGGTTGGTGATGTTAGATGGCACATCGGCTGTTCCAATCGTGCGCGCAACGTTAGGTGCGTTGTTTGCATCACCCATCTTGAACTCTGAATCTGAATCCGAAGTTTCTGATGTGGATGAGTCGGAGTGCTGGCTGGATCTTCTTTCTCTTGAGATAGCTCTTTCGTGTACTTTGATGTCTGCGAAGAAGAACAAGCTGTCACTTTGTCGGTGACTTCTTCTTTGCATACACCTAACAAAACGAAAATCACAAGAAAAGAAAACAAATTAGTAACAAGAACTGAAACTTAATCCCAAGTAGTTTCAAAATTCTAATAATTGTTCGAATTCCTGAATCGGCAACGGCGCCAATTTGATAAACGAGATTTTACCCCGTTAAATCTAATATCTTAATTGTAGTACTTAAGATGTCAAACCAAATCAGGAGCAAACAATATACTTGAATTTATGTGAAACGAACTCAGTTTAAGTGTGATCAAAAGGTTGTTGTTTGTGTGATTTTGTAACCGAAAATTAAACAAAACGAAATCGTGAATTAAGAGTTTTAAAAGATTAATTAAAAGCTAAACAATCAGGTTAAGGTGTTTTAAAGGGTGATTAAACTTTCAGATTTCAAATTGTCTTTTACAAAAATAACTTTAAGGTTTTGAAAACGATTTTAGATCAATCCACTCTCTTGGCAATGATCCTTTTCTCAACAATTAAATTAAAACAATGTCTTGGATAGTTTAATCGTCGAGAAACTTTAAGAACAAATCAATTCTAACCACCAAGCTTATTAACACAGATCTCTCGGTTAAGCTAGGCTTGGTTCTAAGGTAATGGTTCAGGAACCTTTATAATATCTCGATTCATAAAGTTTCCTAAGTTCAATAATCGAATGGCCAACTCGATTAAGGCTTTAAATGTGTTACCAAAGACTAAAGTTTTATAATCAATTAAGTTTTAGACAATCATCTATCCTAGATTCAATCAACCCCTTTATCCCCTAACCCAATTGTCTATTTGAAATTCAAAACAATTAAATTCAAAGAAAACATAAACATAAACAAAGACAAGAGAATAAGGGTTCAAGAAAATCTTATTGATGATGAAGATTACAAAAGGTGGCCAAGTAGCAAAAACACCAAAAATCACCAATCTCCCAAAACTTCGAAAAACAAAACGATGAACAAAAACAAAAGATGGAATCCTGACAAAAACATAACAAAACCCTAATATATTATTAAACCAAAGGAAAACCAATTTGGTTTAGGAATTGATTTTCCTTTTTACAAAACAAAACCGATTTTTATTTATTTTCGCAGCCTGTATCGGTCAAGTGAAACCGATACAGGTTGGTCGATACGTGCTGGTCGGTAGCCTTGCTTCGTCTTCGTTTCCTTCGTATCGGCCAGGCCAAACCGATACCACAAGTCGATATAAGTGCTTCTTCCTCTTTTCCTCTGTATCGGCCACTCCAAACCGGTACAACATGTCGATACGATGTCTTCAGGTTCACCTTAGCTTGTATCGACCAGGTGTGACCGATACGACGGGTCGATACAAGTCTCGGCAAAAGAATTTCTTCTATATCGGCCATGGGAAACCGATACAACAAACCGATGCAAGTGTTTCCACTTCTTTTTTGCTTGAATTCTTCGTCTTTTGCCGTTTTAACGCTCCGAAACCTGAAATACATGAAACGAACCAAAATGCAACCTATATGATACTAAATGCAGCCTAAATGAGTTAATTCTAATGCATAAACAAAGGTAGAATGTGTAAAATATGCAAGTTATCAGTATCTTGCGTATTCTGCATGTTTCCGGCCTGCTGCATGAATGCTTGAAGTCCCTCCGTAAATTCGTCTGTAACTACCCCGATCGATCTATATGCCGATACATCCAACACCGTAACTCGTATATATTGTTATTATCGTGAGACATATTGAAATTTTTAGAGTGTTTATATTTTTATAGAGTGAATGTTTTTGTATTGTGTTGTGATGTGATTTTTTGAAGAGTGTAGAGGGGTTTATATAGTCTCATTCTAAATTTTTTGCAACCATTTAGTAAGGAAAATTAACAACGATTTCTAAAGGAAACAAAATTAGCAACGATTTAGCAACGTTTTTGAAAACGTGTTTACCTAATTAGCGACCCTCCTCGCTCGTTCGTCGTCAAAATCGTCGCTAAATCTTCGCTAATTTCGCGACGAAATAATACCTCGCTAAATAGCGACGATTTAGCGACGACTAGATTCTCCGTTGCTATTTCGTCGCCAATTCGTCGCTATTTCCTTGCTAAATGTCGTTGCTAAAAGCCCAATTTCTTGTAGTGATTATTGTCTCCTCTTATCAAAAGACTTTTGTGTTTTGGTCTTGATGATCTTGGAAATGGTTTAAACGAAAAATAAATTACCGTAACAATTCTACACTATTGGGAAGCAAAGAAATCCCAAAAACGAGGTTTACTTATGGTTTAAAAGTTTTGTTTATTGATCAAAAGATATTTATTTTTAAATATTCAAGAATAATGTCTACGAAATTATATTTAACGAATGCATAAATTTTAACTAATTTAATCAATAATGCATAACTTTTATGAAATTTATGATTGAAAATTTTATAGTTGTAGTGCAATTATGTTATTGTTGTGAAACTTGTGAGCAATATTGATTATTTATATATTAGTAATTATGTAATTTCATTTTCATTTTAGGATTGAAATTATAATTAAACTTTTGATAATGTTAAACTTGATATATTATTTTATTTTTGTTGATAAATATTGAATAATATAAGTAAAGTTACATTCAACTATTTTCATAAAATTAAAATTATTTTTTGAATAACATTAGACATTAGACTTAAGATTAAATTATAATGTATTATTTTCTTAGAATAAAATTGAATAATATAATTAATTTCATGTTAATTTTTCCTATTTGTTTATTTTTTGTTTTTATTTTAAATATAATTTTTTTATTGTTATATTTTGCATTTATCTTACGTATTTGTTTAAAGATTTAAATTTACATATTTATCTAAATATATTTGTTTAAACATGATTGGTTGAAAAAATTTTATATGTTTCAAAATCTCAACGGTAAACTTGAAACATTTCACGATCATATGAGTTAAGAAGTTTTGAAACAAAACTTTATATAATAAGACAACTTTACCAAAAGTCAACACTATTGATTCCCTTGGATATTAAACAAAGACCACGAAGTTTGACGAAATAGAATAATTTGTCTGGATTATAAAACAAAGACCAACAAGTGGCCATATATAGTAGAAACCTAAAATACCTACGCATAACGAGGGGTGATATTTTAAATAATAATGTTACAATTTTCTTTTTAAAAGTGTAGTTCTGTCAATTTATCAAAGCAGAACTTAATATCTAGCCTTAGTTTAGTGTATATATATACTAGATGAAATCTCGCGTAATACGCGGATAAATTACATAAAAACATTTTATTGTTATATATTAATATTGTTAGTAAATTTGTTATAAAAATAACACATTTTTTGTTTTATTACATTGTTTTTGTTATTTACATGAAAAAATATTTGTTTTAAATTAATAATTAGATAGTGGATCCATGAAGATAACAAATAAGTTATCATAGAGATTTTCTTTATTTTTTCAAGTAATTTTACGTTTTTATTTTTTCTTATTTCTATTTTTTTTATTGATTATTTCTTATAATATTCTTAAATTTTTCTTTTTCTATGTTATTTTCCTTATTTCTTATTATTTTATTTTTCTATATTTCGGATTAATTTATTTTATTTCAAATTATTTGATAATTAATGTTAATTTTTATTTTTGATTATTTTTCTTATTTCTGTTTTTTCTCAATATTGTTAAGTTTCCATTTTATAAGATGTTTACGTATCAATTTTAATACACATGTCACGATCTAATAGGCGGAAAAATTACATAAAAACATTTTATAATTATATATTAATAATTTTATTAAATTTGTATAGTTATGGTTAGATTTAAACGGAAACTAATATTATACCCGTTATTTTATTAACAAATAATATAAAAGACACACAACAACATATCATGTAATAGTAAATAATTGATTTTTAGTTTTTCCAACAATTAAGAAATAAAATAACACATTTTTGTTTTATTACATTGCTTTTGTTATTACATGAAATTTTTTTATTTTAAATTAATTATAATTATATAGTTGATCCATGAAGATAACTTAAAATGATTATTAATTTAAAATGATTTTTTTCATGTAATAACAAAAACAATGTAATAAAACAAAAAATATGTTATTTTATATCTTAATTGTTGGAAAAAGTAAAAATCAATTATTTACTATTACCTGATATTTTGTTGTGCGTCTTTTATATTATTTGTTAATAAAATAACGGGTATAATATTAGTTTCCGTTTAAATCTAACTATAACTATACAAATTTAATAAAATTATTAATATATAATTATAAAATGTTTTATGTAATTTTCCGCGTATTATGCGAGATTTCATCTAGATTTGATGAAATCTAATTTCATATTAATTTTCTAGCTTCCTACTTTCGAATAACACGAACACTATCGTACGACGGTAAGGACGGTTTCGATCTAATTGATTTAGTGTGAAGTAAGATTTTTGGATTTTAGAAACTATGAAATTCATCTTTTTCTCTGTTTGAGTTTTAAAAAAAGTAATAATAGTAAATAAAACAAAGAGGATAGCACAATGAAATTTAGTGATTTTAGATAAGTATATATAGATGTAGTGAAGACTTTTCGTTTGATTATTTTTTTCCTTTTTTTGGTTTTTCTTTCCTTTTTTCTTATTTTTGTTTTGTCTTTTTTCCTAAACGTTACTTTTTTCTTCTTTTAAAATTATTAACATTTTTATAAACATTATTAACATTATTAACATTATTAATATTTTTTCATAAACATTATTAACTTTATATTTATATTAAAAATTGAACTTAAAACATGTTTTGCACAACTTATTCCTTCCCAATTATTAACATTATATCTTAACACATGTTTCTATTTATATTTCTTTCCAATTATTAACCCAATTAATAACATTATTATATCTATTCTACATTATTAACAATATTAATTAACACGTGTTTCTATTTATATTTCTTTCCAATTATTAATATTATTAACATTATATCTATTCTATATTGACACGGGTCACGATCTGGTGAGTTATATAGTGACACGTGTCACGATCTGGTGAGTTATAATTTTACGCGCTCTCTTTTATATAATAAGATATGCCATATATTCTTTTACTTAGTTTTTTAAACGTTACCAACACATTTTGTCAACATCTTTTAATTTATTATCTAATTATGGGGATATTAATATACTATGAAATCTTATTTTTCGAACGTTTTCTTCAAAAGTATTGAAGATTGACGTGTTGAAATTAAGTTAATTACAAAAAATGTAAAACATACATGTTTTGAAAAATCCATATAAGAGGAAAAACTACATACTCTAAAAAAAAATGGAAGGAAAAAAAAGTTACAAAGAAATGTAAAACGTGAATCAACTCAAAAGTAGAAAAAATACATACTCATAAAAAGTTACAATTTTTAATTTCAAAAAATTGAAAAACTACATACTCTAAAAAAAGAAAGATACATATTTTTATTTATTACTAGGTGCGAACCCCGCGCAATACGCGGGGCAAAGTTTCATTATCCTTAATAATATAATTAGACTCATATATAATAAAAAATATTTCATGTTTTAAACTAATCTTAGAAAATAAATAAATATTGTATAACGTTACAATTTATTTTAGATATAAATATATACTTATTTAACTATAAATATAAATCTTTGTTTACGACAAATTATACAAACTTTATATATCTGATAAACGAGATTTTCACTCTTTATTTCGAATGCCTTAATGTAGTACTTAAGGTGTCAATCCGAATCAGGAGCAACCAATGTATTAAACCTTATGAGAAACTACACCTAGTTTAAGCAAATTAAAAAGGGTTGTTTTGTTTTGTAACCGATAATGGATTAACGAGAAAACGAAAGATTAATTAAACAAGTTTTAAGATTCAAATTAAAGCTAAACAACCAGGTCAGGGTACTTTAACGGGTGATCAAACTTTCAGATTTCTAAATGTCTTTTAACGAAAATAACTTTAAGGTTTTGAAAACGTTTGATTAGATCAATCCACTCCCGTGATAATGATCATTTTCCTATTAGTTAAACTAAAACAATACCTTGGATAGTTTAAATTTTAGAAAACGTTAAGCTTCATTCAATTCAACCACTAAACTTATTAACACAGATTCCTCGGTTAAGCTAGGTTTAGTTCTAGGGTAATTGTTCAGGAATCTCCACACTTTTTCCAAAGGTGAAGTTTCCTGGGTTCTATCAATTGAATGGCCAATTCAACTAAAGCATTAAGAACGTTACACTAGATTAAAGTTTTGTAAAGTTGAGATCAAGACATTTAACAATCCTAATATTGATTCACCCTTTTCCCCTAACCTAATTGCCTAAGGGAAATTACTCACTAAATATTATTAATATAAAAGCAATCAAGATTAAGAACAACATGAAAATAAATAACAAGATCAAGGGAAAGAAGAACTTTGTTATTGAAATCATGGTTTACAGGAATCATGATGCTTCCAAATCCCAAAGCAAGGACAAACAATCTCAAATCCAAAAACAAGAACAAAAGTGATGGAAAACAAAAGTGGATTCCAAGATCATGTCCAAAAACTAACTTTCTAAACCTAAAAATCAGTAAAAACGTCTTGGGCCTTCTGAAAACGTCTAGGGCCTTATTTTCTTTTTTTTTTCGCGGCCGATATCGACCAGAATTTGGTCGATACACTTGGTCGATATCGACCAGATTTCCGGTCGATACTGTAAACCGGTATGAGTTTTTGCCCGATATCGACCAGAATCTGGTCGATACAACTGGTCAATATTGACTTCTTCGCCTCTTCTTCGCCTTTTCTTTGCGTCTCGACCACAGCTAATCAGTACAATTTATTTTAGATATAAATATATACTTATTTAACTATAAATATAAATCTTTGTTTACGACAAATTATCCAAACTTTATATATATCACCATATTCACATATATACCAATACCACAATGAAAAAATACAAAAATATTAAAGAATGTGATAGTCGTTGGAATTTTCTGAAAATAATTAGAAGAACTTGAAACGTTATCACATACCTTATTTCATAAAATATTTTTATCATCGTATAAAATAAAACATAATCTATTTTAAAAAGTATGTTATTTTTTATATTAATGTAATTAAGTTAGACACGCAAATATCATATACCAATACCACAATAAAAAAGATACAAAATATTAAAGAATGTGATAGTCGTTGGAACTTTCTGAAAATAATTAGAAGAACTTGAAACGTTAATACATACTTTATTTCATAAAATATTTTTATCATCGTATAAAATAAAACATAATCTATTTTAAAAAGTATGATATTTTTTATATTAAGGTAATTAAGTTAAACACGCAAATATCGCGAAAAAATAGACACGAGATAAAAATATTTCGTAGATTTAGAGACACAAAACGAAATAAAATTGTTAAAATGAAATTTAACAATAGTAAATAGAACAAATAGGAGAGCACAATGAAATTTAGTGATTCTAGGTATGTATATATAGATGTAGTGAACACTTTTCGTTTGGTTACTTTTTTTTTTTTTTCCTTTCTTTTTTTCTTATTTTTTGTTTTGTCTTTTTTCCTAAATGTTACCTTTTTCTTCTTTTAAAATTATTAACATTTTTCATAAACATTATTTCACATTTTCTTAAAATTATTAACATTATTAACATTTTTTCGTAAACATTATTAACATTATTAACATTTTTCCTAAACATTATTAACATTTTTCCTAAAAATTATTAACATTTTTCTTCTTTTAAGATTATTTTTTTCTTAAACATTATTCTAACAACATTGAGTGTTTAATTTATAAGATTTCCATTTTTAAAGGTATTTTCATTCTTTTTTTTCCTATTTTTTAAGAAGATTCCTTATTTTAATAATAACAAATGTCGCGATCTAAATTAATTGTGACACGTGTCACGATCCGGTGAGTTATAATTAAACACGTTCACTTTTATATAATAAGATTGGTTTTAATTACACTTTTGGAAATAAAATTAAAACTAGTAGATATGTGAAAAGGAAACTAAACATCAACAAACAAAAAATAACATAAAACTAAAATGTACTTTAATGATAAAAATCAAAATAAATTTTTACTTAATAGTTAAATAATAAATATTAAATGATTGTTTACAACTATAAATATACATCCAAACTGTTGAGAACAATGCAAGCTTCAAAAAATAAACATAACTTTTGAGAGATATGATTTGATATTTTAAAATTATGAGTGCTCTATTATTGTCTCCTCTTATCAAAAGACTTTTGTGTTTTGGTCTTGATGATCTTGGAAATGGTTTAAACGAAAAATAAATTACCGTAACAATTCTACACTATTGGGAAGCAAAGAAATCCCAAAAAACGAGGTTTACTTATGGTTTAAAAGTTTTGTTTATTGATCAAAAGATATTTATTTTTAAATATTCGAGAATATTGTCTACGAAATTATATTTAACGAATGCATAAATTTTAACTAATTTAATCAATAATGCATAACTTTTATGAAATTTATGATTGCAAATTTTATAGTTGTAGTGCAATTATGTTGTTGTTGTGAAACTTGTGAGAAATATTGATTAGTTATACATTAGTAATTATGTAATTTCATTTTCATTTTAGGATTGAAATTATAATTAAACTTTTGATAATGTTAAACTTGATATATTATTTTATTTTTGTTGATAAATATTGAATAATATAAGTAGTTACTTTCAACTATTTTCATAAAATTAAAATTATTTTTTGAATAACATTAGACATTAGACTTGAGATTAAATTATAATATATTATTTTTTTAGAATAAAATTGAATAATATAATTAATTTCATGTTAATTTTTTATATTTGTTTATTTTTCGTTTTTATTTTTCGTTTGTATTTTAAATATATTTTTTTAATTGTTATATTTTGCATTTATCTTACGTATTTGTTTATAGATTTAAATTTACATATTTATCTAAATATATTTGTTTAAACATGATTGGTTGAAAAAAATTTATATGTTTCAAAATCTCAACGGTAAACTTGAAACATTTCACGATCATACGAGTTAATAAGTTTTGAAACAAAACTTTATATAATAAGACAACTTTACCAAAAGTCAACACTATTGATTCCCTTGGCTATTAAACAAAGACCACGAAGTCTGACGAAATAGAATAATTTGTCTGGATTATAAAACAAAGACCAACAAGTGGCCATATATAGTAGAAACCTAAAATACCTAAGCATAACGAGGGGTGATATTTTAAATAATAATGTTACAATTTTATTTTTAAAAGTGTAGTTCTGTCAATTTATCAAAACAGAACTTAATATCTAGCCTTAGTTTAGTATATATATATATATGCAATATATTCTTTTATTTAGTTTTTTAAACGTTACCAACACATTTTGTCAACAACTTTTAATTTATTATCTAGTTATGGGGATATTAATATACTATGAAATCTTATTTTTCGAACGTTTTCTTCAAAAGTACTGAAGATTGACGTGTATCCCTTTCAACTTCTTTACTCTTAATTGATTTTTATGTTTCCGTGATACGTTGACTTCGGTTTTATTTAGAGATCGTAACTCTTCATTTAAATTGCATCATATTTTGTATTATTTTTCTAGGTAACACTATTAAAAGATTTAATTATATGTTATTTTTTATTTTATATAAGAATTCTTTTTTGCGGTGGATATTTTTAACATTTTTACATAAAATTGATACTAACTTGAGGTTTTATAAGATTGCTTTGAACACTTTATGTATTATTTCTACATAATTATTTTTATTAATGTTAGCCATTACATTGAATATTTCTTTTTTGTAGTTTTATTAATATTACATGAATTTTATTAATATTCTTTAGTTTTTTAATTGAATTTTATTAGTATTAATGGTTTTATTACATTTTTTATTTTAACTATGTTGCCTTCCATTCACCTTTTTCATTTAACCAATCAAATTACATTGTTTACTATTATATTTATATACTAATTAAAAATTAAATAAAATGAACATGTAAAATTAAACGAGGTAAATGAAAGGGTTTAGGGTATATTGTTTAGTATTTAGGGTGTAGAGTTTAGTGTTTAGGATATAAGTTTATGTTACAGGGTTTAGGGTTTAGAGTTTAGGGTTTAGCATTTATGTTACACGGTTTAGGGTTTAGTGTTTAGCATTTAGGGTTTAGAGTTTAGTGTTTGGAACGTTCTTTGTTTTGTCTTGTTAGGCAATTGCTTGTTCTCTTATAATTAGTGTTATTAACTTTACCTTTATATATATAATTCGTCTTTTATAATTCGTGTTGATGGTGTACGTAACAAAAATCTTTTATTATTTTCTTAATTAGTTTAATTATAAATAAGTGTACAAATGTAATATTAAGAGGTATTATTTGATTGGCTTAAAAAAAATAAGGTGAAGGAAAGGGTTCACCCCTAGGTGGACCCAAGTTTTGTTCAATATTTAAGATGATGATGTGGAGTTTTGAGTTGAAAGATATATGAGCGATTCTCTCCGTTTTAAAATAAGTGTCATTTTAGAGTTTTGCATTCGGATTAAAAAATTGTTGTTTTCTATAAAAAAACATCATTTAGTACCACTAAACAATCAATAGAAGAAAACACAAGAAAAAACTCTTGGTTAGAAAAGTCAAAATAATTAATAATAATAATAAAAAAAAAGTCAAAATAATTTAATTTTTGTTTCGAAAACTGAAAACGACATTTATTTTATAATAAATTTTGGCTAAAACGGCATTTATTTTGAAAAGGAGAGAGTATTATATGCTTTTATAGATTTTTGTGAATTTAATTCATGTAGATAATCATCATATTATTTTACTTAGAGTTAATTGTTAAAAGTTTTTTAATAATAGCTGCTGTACACAATTAAAAAGTCTAGATCTGATTTAAAGGAACATGTGGCATCCTGTTGAAATGAAGCTTCCAAAAAGAATTTAATATACACAAGTTACTGTTAAAAAACTATATAATAACTAAGGTCGATGTATATAAATACCACCTATTGGCACCTTTCTAGTAACACACCAATTCTTCATCAGCACATATAAAGTGTCAACAAATCAAGTATGTATCTAGTTTTCTGCAATCTTAAATTCGATTTAACACTCAAATCTTTTTTTGTCTTAACCAATTATATTATAAATTTTACTTTTAGTAATATTACAATATACGTAAAATAAATTGCCTTCTTTTTTATATAAACAGCTTATTCGAAAACGACCATGTCAAACGTTAATGTGAGAAAAGTTGAGATTACATTCGATGACATTATATGCTCAATTGAGGTAAAGTACAAGGGAACCGGAAGTGCCGAAACAGGGACCGGAGGTGCGGAAACAGATACCGGAGGTGACGGAACAGGGACCGGAGGTGACGGAACAGGGACCGGAGGTGCCGGAACAGGGACCGGAGGCGCCGGAACAGAGACCGGAGGTGCCGGAACAGAGACCGGAGGTGCGGGAACCGGGACCGGAGGTGCCGAACGAGGGACAAAAGGTGCGGGAAAAGGGACCAGAGGTGCGGGAACAGGGACCGGAGGTGCCGGAACCGGGACAGGAGGTGCGGGAACCGGGACCGGAAGTGCGGGAACCGGGACCGGAGGTGCGGGAACAAGGACCGGAGGTGCCGGAACCGGGACCGGAGGTGCGGGAACCGGGACCGGAGGTGCGGGAACCGGGACCGGAGGTGCGGGAACCGGGACCGGAGGTGCCGGAACAGGGACCGGAGGTGCGGGAACAGGGACCGGAGGTGCCGGAACCGGGACCGGAGGTGCGGGAACCGGGACAGGAGGTGCGGGAACCGGGACCGGAGGTGCCGGAACAGGGACCGGAGGTACGGGAACCGGGACCGGAGGTGCGGGAACCGGGACCGGAGGTGCGGGAACCGGGACCGGAGGTGCGGGAACGAGGACCGGAGGTGCCGGAGCCGGGACCGGAGGTGCGGGAACCGGGACAGGAGGTGCGGGAACCGGGACCGAGGTGCGGAACGAGGGACCGGAGGTGCGGGAACGAGGACCGGAGGTGCCGGAACGAGGACCGGAGGTGCGGGAACCGGGACCGGAGGTGCCGGAACCGGGACCGGAGGTGCGGGAACCGGGACCGGAGGTGCGGGAACCGGGACCGGAGGTGACGGAACAGGGACCGGAGGTGACGGAAAAGGGACCGGAGGTGACGGAAAAGGGACCGGAGGTGCCGGAACAGGGACCGGAGGTGACGGAACAGGGACCGGAGGTGACGGAAAATGGACCGGAGGTGCCGGAAAAGGGACCGGAGGTGACGGAACAGGGACCGGAGGTGACGGAAAAGGGACCGGAGGTGACGGAAAAGGGACCGGAGGTGCCGGAACAGGGACCGGAGGTGACGAGACGAGGACCGGAGGTGACGGAAAATGGACCGGAGGTGCCGGAAAAAGGACCGGAGGTGCGGAACGAGGGACCGGAGGTGCCGAACGAGGACCGGAGGTGCCGGAACGAGGACGGGAGGTGCCGGAGCCGGACCGGAGGTGCGGGAACCGGGACCGGAGGTGCGGGAACCGGGACCGGAGGTGCGGGAACCGGGACCGGAGGTGACGGAACCGGGACCGGAGGTGACGGAACATGGACCGGAGGTGACGGAAAAGGGACCGGAGGTGCCGGAACAGGGACCGGAGGTGACGGAACAGGGACCGGAGGTGACGGAAAGGGACCGGAGGTGCGGAAAAGGGACCGGAGGTGCCGGAACAGGGACCGGAGGTGCCGGAACAGGGACCGGAGGTGCCGGAACAGGGACAGGAGGTGCCGGAACAGGGACAGGAGGTGCCGGAACCGGGACCGGTGGAGCGGGAACCGGGACCGGAGGAGCGGGAACCGGGACCGGAGGTGCCGGAACAGGGACCGGAGGTGCGGGAAACGGGACCGGAGGTGCGGGAACAGGGATCGGAGGTGCGGGAACAGGGACCGAGGTGCGGGAACGGGGACCGGAGGTGCCGAACCGGACAGGAGGTGCGGGAACCGGGACCGGAGGTGCGGGAACCGGGACCGGAGGTGCGGGAAAAGGGACCGGAGGTGCTGGAACCGGGACCGGAGGTGCCGAAACCGGGACAGGAGGTGCGGGAACCGGGACCGGAGGTGCGGGAACCGGGACCGGAGGTGCGGGAACAAGGACCGGAGGTGCCGGAACCGGGACCGGAGGTGCGGGAACCGGGACCGGAGGTGCCGGAACAGGGACCGGAGGTGCCGGAACAGGGACCGGAGGTGCGGGAACCGGGACCGGAGGTGCGGGAACCGGGACCGGAGGTGCGGGAACCGGGACCGGAGGTGACGGAACCGGGACCGGAGGTGACGGAACATGGACCGGAGTGACGGAACCGGGACCGAGGTGCCGGAACAGGGACCGGAGGTGACGGACAGGGACCGGAGGTGACGGAAAGGGACCGAGGTGCCGGAAGGGACCGGAGGTGCCGAACAGGGACCGGAGGTGTCGGAACAGGACCGAGGTGCCGAACAGGACCGGAGGCGCCGAACGAGGGACCGGAGGTGACGGAAAAGGGACCGGAGGTGCGAACAGGGACCGGAGGTGACGGAAAAGGGACGGGAGGTGCCGGACCGGGACCGGAGGAGCGGGAACCGGACCGGAGGTGCCGGAACAGGGACCGGAGGTGCGGGAAACGGACCGGAGGTGCGGGAACAGGGATCGGAGGTGCGAGAACGGGACCGGAGGTGCCGGAACGAGGGACCGAGGTGCCGAACAGGACGGAGGTGCCGAACAGGACCGAGGCGCCGGAACAGGGACCGAGGCGCCGAACAGGACCGGAGGCGCCGGACAGGGACCGGAGGCGCCGAACGGGGACCGAGGCGCCGGAACAGGGACCGGAGGCGCCGGAACAGTACGGAGGCGCCGAACAGGGACCGGAGGTGCGGGAACCGGACCGGAGGTGCGGGAACCGGGACCGGAGGTGCGGGAACCGGGACCGGAGGTGAGGGAACCGGGACCGGAGGTGACGGAACAGGGACCGGAGGTGACGGAAAAGGGACCGGAGGTGACGGAACAGGGACCGGAGGTGACGGAACAGGGACCGGAGGTGACGGAAAAGGGACCGGAGGTGCCGGAAAAGGGACCGGAGGTGCCGGAACAGGGACCGGAGGTGCCGGAACAGGGACCGAGGTGCCGGACAGGACGGAGGTGCCGGAACAGGACGGGAGGTGCCGAACCGGGACCGAAGGTGCGGGAACCGGACCGGAGGTGCGGAACCGGGACAGAGGTGCGGGAACCGGGACGGAGGTGCGGGAACCGGGACCGGAGGTGCGGGAACAAGGACCGGAGGTGCGGAGCCGGGACCGGAGGTGCGGGAACCGGGACCGGAGGTGCGGGACGGACCGGAGGTGCGGGAACCGGGACCGGAGGTGCCGGAACAGGGACCGGAGGTGCCGGAACAGGGACCGGAGGTGCGGGAACCGGGACCGGAGGTGCGGGAACCGGGACCGAGGTGCGGGAAGGGACCGGAGGTGACGGAACCGGGACCGGAGGTGACGGAACATGGACCGAGGTGACGGAAAGGGACCGGAGGTGCCGGAACGAGGGACCGGAGGTGACGGAAAGGGACCGGAGGTGACGGAAAAGGACCGGAGGTGCCGGAAAAGGGACCGGAGGTGCCGGAACAGGACCGGAGGTGCCGGAACGAGGACCGAGGTGCCGGACAGGGACCGGAGGTGCCGAACAGGGACGGGAGGTGCGGAACGGGAGAGGAGGTGCCGGAACCGGACCGGTGGAGCGGGAACCGGGACCGGAGGAGCGGGAACCGGACGGAGGTGCCGGAAAGGGACCGGAGGTGCGGGAAACGGGACCGGAGGTGCGGGAACAGGATCGGAGGTGCGAGAACGGGACGGAGGTGCCGGAACAGGGACCGGAGGTGCCGGAACAGTACCGGAGGTGCGGAACGAGGACCGGAGGTGCCGGAACGAGGACCGGAGGCGCCGAACGAGGGACCGGAGGCGCCGGAACGAGGACCGGAGGCGCCGAACGAGGACCGGAGGCGCCGAACGAGGACCGAGGCGCCGAACGAGGGACCGAGGCGCCGAACAGGGACCGGAGGTGCGGGAACCGGGACCGGAGGTGCGGGAACCGGGACCGGAGGTGCGGAACCGGGACCGGAGGTGCGGGAACCGGGACCGGAGGTGCGGGAACCGGGACCGGAGGTGACGGAACAGGGACCGGAGGTGACGGAAAAGGGACCGGAGGTGACGGAACAGGGACCGGAGGTGACGGAACAGGGACCGGAGGTGACGGAACAGGGACCGGAGGTGCCGGAAAAGGGACCGGAGGTGCCGGAACAGGGACCGGAGGTGCCGGAACAGGGACCGGAGGTGCCGGAACAGGGACAGGAGGTGCCGGAACCGGGATCGGAGGTGCCGGAACCGGGACCGAAGGTGCGGGAACCGGTACCGGAGGTGCGGGAACCGGGACCGGAGGTGCGGGAACCGGGACCGGAGGTGCCGGAGGTGCGGGAAACGGGACCGGAGGTGCGGGAACAGGGACCGGAGGTGCCGGAACAGGGACCGGAGGTGCCGGAACAGGGACCGGAGGTGCCGTAACAGGGACCGGAGGTGCCGGAACAGGGACCGGAGGTGCCGGAACAGGGACCGGAGGTGCCGGAACAGGGACCGGAGGTGCCGGAACAGGGACCGGAGGTGCCGGAACAGGGACCGGAGGCGCCGGAACAGGGACCGGAGGTGCGGGAACCGGGACCGGAGGTGCGGGAACCGGGACCGGAGGTGCGGGAACCGAGACCGGAGGTGCGGGAACCGGGACCGGAGGTGCGGGAACCGGGACCGGAGGTGCCGGAACAGAGACCGGAAGTGACGGAACAGGGACCGGAGGTGACGGAACAGGAACAGGAACCGGAGGTGCCGTAACAGGGACCGGAGGTGCCGGAACAGGACTTGTAGTATCTGCATGGGACGACGGTTCCAATCATGACGGTGTGACGAAGATATATGTAAGGGCTGGTCGAGATGGTATTCAATATATCCAATTTGCCTACGTGAATGACGGAAAACAAAATGTAGGAGCGGTCCATGGTGCTCAAGGAGGTAGAGGCACACACCGAGAGGTAGAGGGTTATTTAAGCTTAAATTATTATACTTGTATAATTCTTACACTAATATTTTTGAAACCCATGTAGATTGTGATCAATCATCCGGAAGAGTATATAACTTCAGTCGAGGGTTGGTATGATTCCGCTAACATCATTCTTGGAATCATATTCAAAACAAACAAAACGACTCATCCTAACATCGGCTTTGACTTTGATAACAATTGTAATAAATTTACTATCCAAGAACAAGACAAGAAGATCATCGGATTTTACGGGACCGCCACCAACAGTCTTCACACTATTGGAGGTTATTTTCTTCCTATCACCAATTGATCACAGTTTTGTGGTTACTCTCTCTTGATGTAATTTGAATTTTCAATAAAGTGGATTATACTATTTAATCTTTTAAGTTTGTTCAATGTTTTCATGTTTCTCTTTACTTTTTTGTTGTATGAATCTATGTTCGGCCTTTAATAAAAAGAATTTGTTTCAAAACTAAATTGATTTCTTCGTATTCTCAACGGAACGAACCGAGTCAAGCTACACACGACGGTCAGTAACAAATTGGTCTTTGATTGGTATCGATTTCGATTTTCGTTTTGATTAGTTTTAGTTTGAAAAATCAGTACCTTTCTTTTACAATAACCTTCGATTTATTGTCTATTTATTCGATGATAATACTAAATACAACGAAAGAAGTTTTTTTATTTACAATTCATATAATTGATGTTTTTAAATTTGTGTTTTATATTTAATATTTTATTTCTTTTGTGATAAATTCAAAAACATAAGACTATTTTTTACAATACTGCATCAATAAAAGGAAGTTTGTAAAGGATATTGAGCCATCCACATAAGAAATTTATTGACTCTATATGTTTACCACATCAGCCGATCTGGAAAAAAAACTTGGCCTTGTATCGAGTTTAAGGCCTCAAATCTAAAAGCCCAAATACTCAATAACACAAGACCGGTAGATCTTCTCTATTTGGTCGTTGTCGCATACCGAAAAAGTCACTGGATCAGTCTTCCAAATTTACATGAGTTACGCAAACCCTATGAAACCATTATGACCTTAATCGATTCAAATCTTCGCTCTAAAATGCATAATCAATTCTCCGACTACTCGGATTGGGTATAAAAGTCAGACCCTCAATCCTTCCACTACGTACATACCACCAACTTCTATATTCAAACGTTTTCTCTCCCGTTTCCATTAAAGAGGTTCATCTTTCTCTACTCTTTTCGTTTCTTAATCTCCCCACTGGTTCTTTTCGTAGAGCGATTCCTTACTATTAACAATAAGCCAGTGAAGTTCCTAAATATTTCAGTTTCACTCATGTGTATAATTTTGTGGAATCAGGGACAATAATTGTGATAATTTTATGAAAGCTTACAGTTTTTTTTGTTTTTTTTTCAATTTATTTTGAAAAGGTTTATGATGTGACAAAGTTCTAGATGATCATCCTTCTGGCGACGAAGTCGGTTTGACTTATTTAGGTGACAAGATAGATCACCAGACCATTAGACCATTAACATCGGTGGATGCCAAAAAAAGTTCTTAAGAAAAATATATTTTTTCTTTTTTTCGTAAAAAAAAAAAAGAAACCAATCGCGGAACCCGCGAATAGTGTAAAATGTGCCGCTTAAAATAGATGTTTTGGAGGTGGTTTTTTGTTAAAGTGACGGCCCCCACCGGTTAAGTGGTGGGGCAAAAGGTCCGATATTAATGCTCTTAGATCATTTAAATCGAAGGTAACAAGTTCTTAAACAAAAAAAGCCAAGACCTCAAATCTGCCCTAGGAACTCAATCTCGACCACGTATCACTCATCCACGTGAGTTTTTTTTCTTCTTACAACTTTGTTCACAAATGAGAAACTTAAGATTCCTTAAACCTTATTGTGTAAAACCAATGTTTTTAGGTGTTTTGTTTGAGAAACTTTACAAATTTGGACAATGTAAACTTTTGTTTCAACAACTCATCTTCAGTTTCTTTGATTTAGCCTCTAAATTTTTGACCTTTTTTCTAGAGCTTACTTATGTTCATGTCTCATTGGTTTCTACGGACTAAGTCTTGTGCGAATATGAAGATACTATGTTGTGGAGAGTAAATGGCAAAGCCTGAATGGTATTGAAGCACTTATCAAACTTACAGTAAGTTCTATCGTTGCATCTATCTCATATGTCTGCTTGATTTTTTATTGTGTGGTCATTCACTTTGCCATCATATCTAAATGATGTCAAGCTAAGCTCAAGTCAGTTTTAAACTGGAACTCGAATTTCGCTCTATCTAATATTATGAATGAACCTATTTGCGGGGTTTTACATGTTTATTTTCCACTTCTTTATTTCTTTATCCAGATGGATCAAGCTTTGCTACCTGCATGCTCTTATTTTAGTGTTTAGTTTATACTAATAATAAATTGTTAGGTTCCTTCCAAGGCATAGTACTGAAATAACTAAGATTAGAATAACAAGCCGTAAATTATTTCGTTTTTACAATTTGATAGGAAGAAGCTAGCCGCTCTTATTTAACCGTACCGCTAGTGATGATCCTGAGAGAATTATCCTTATTAAGCTCAAACAACAATGTGGTGGACAATGAAGAAGCTAGGAAAAATTGCAAATTAAAATCTAAAGTTTGAACTTTTCATCAAAAAAAACTCAAAGAAATTCGAGTTTTATATTAAAACACGAACTAAATTTATGATCATATTTAAACATTAAAATATCGTTTAAAGCAAAAAAAAGTCCATACGCTGTAATGGAGGTAAATATTAGACGAAATCCAAAACTCGTCGTTTAACTATAGGTTTTTTTTGTTTAAAACGATACTTTATGTTTAAATTTGATCATAAATTTAATTTATGTTTTAATATATAATTCGATTTTCTTTAGTTTTCTTTCTCTAAATGTTCAAATGTAAAATTAAGTATGTAATTAAGATTTTTTAACAAAAACAAGAGGCAAAATCTCAAAATATCGTTTTGTTTGGAAAAAAATCTCTTATACCCGCAAAAATATGTTATACCCATTTTTTATTTTTTAATAAAAATAATCGAAAACATATATGGATGATTTTATCAAAAATATTTTAAACTTGTTTTCGATTTTTTAAATATTTTCATCGAATCCGTAAAATTAAATAAAAAATATTGATGTTTTCAGATTTTAAGAATGATTTTTTTTATGGGATATAAAATTAAAAACGTAAAAAAATATGAAAAGTGTCCTTATTAGATTTGCCTCTAACCAAAACGACCTACAAAGAAGATAACTCCAAAAAAGTATATAATTAAGATACTTTTATTGATAAATTGAAATAAATTAACAAAAATTCCTTTCATTTTGGAATTGTGTTGTTCATGAGCTATTTTTATTTCAAAAAGATAACTCAAATGTAAAAGAAAATGAAGAAAGTTATTGATGGATTTTTATATAGTTTATCCAAATAATAATGAAAATTCGTATATTTTGATATTCTAATTACTTGTACTTTTTGGTCAACTACAATTATTGTTTTAATCTAAAATTAGTTTAAAGTCATATTTCTAATTTAACTAAAATTATTTAAAAAGTAAAAAAGCTACACACGAAACTTAATGAATTCGCAAAATGTTAAAATAAAATTAATAATTAGTTTTAACAAATTAAAATGTTATATTCAATTGTATCTTATTAGCATTATTATTTTCAAATAATGAATCATCACATCATCTATATAGAGTTCGTGGATTCAATTCTCGATAATTTACGATATTTAAAATATCATCATCGTTGGTATAGGAAAAAATTACAAAATAAAACCTAAAGTTTGACCATTTCGACAAAAAAACACAAAGAAAATCGAGTTCCATATTAAATCATGAACTAATTTTATGATCAAATTTAAACAATAAAGTATCGTTCTAACCAAAAAAAACCTATAGTAAAACGACGAGTTTTGGATTCCGTCTAATATATAACTCCGTTACATCGTATGGGTTTTTTGCTTAAAACAATATTTTAATGTTTAAATTTGATCATAATAGTTCATGTTTTAACATGTAACTCGATTTTCTTTAGGTTATTTTTGTGGAAAAGTTCAAACTTTAGGTTTTAATTTGCAATTTTTCCGAAGAAGCTATTACATAATTTACATTATGGGAATACCTTTTGTTAAGAGTAAAGCGTTTGTATATAATTTCACGTTTGCCTTTCTGTACACTTTCTATTTATATTTTAGCCATATATGTCGAGCTTCACATAACTAAGAAATGACACATAAAATGTTGCTTAGTTTTTTAGTTTGGTCTAACAGGCTTCCAATTGTTTGTCCATGAAACATATGTCAATGACTGGCGCTGAAGGGTATAGTACTAATACTAACATTAAGAATCTAACAGAAACAATAAAAAAGCTCATTTAACACAAATTTTGATTACAAATTTTGCTTTTAAAATTTGTACTTTCTCTTGAGAAAAACAAAAAATTTGGTTGTATATTAGTTTATATAATGATCACTTCCAAATCATTGTAGAAAAAATATTATGAATACTAAAGAATTATTCCATTAAATTTCATAAAGAAATCACATTTAAAGAAATATTTAAAATTTAATAGTTGACATACATTTTAGCCATTTAAGTTAAACCATATATGAATTTAGCCACTTCATAAAAATAAGCTTGAAAGATTAGAAGAATTTATCATGATATCTCTAACAGTCTAACTAAACTAATGTTTTTCATATAGGCAAAATTTGAAGCGTGTATCTCCCATAAAAAAAATAGTACATGGATAACACTAGATTATTTCTTCATTGGTACATATTAATGGTGTTTCTCTTCCTTCCACTAGCAATGAGAAGTTTTCCCTCTATAACCCCTCACAAATATAAAGGGTTCCTTATAATTTATAATTTTAAATCATTGTTAATTAATTTTGACAAAAAAAAAAATCATTGTTAATTACTTTTTTAGGAATATTTGTTAGAATTAAAATTTTTAAAAGTACGAACTTTTTGACCTCTTTACACTAAATTGTAGAAACAAAGTGAACACTATATCAACTTAATCATCACATAGTAATAGATAAATACATTTCGACTAAAATCTATCTAGTTCAATATTTTCGATATTTACACTTTTTAAAAATTTCAAATAACTGATTTACCCTTTAAACATTTACCAAAGTTAAAATCTTTCCAATTTTGTTCGCTAAGAGCATCTCCAAAAGAAACCACATAATATCGAATTTGAGGTTTTTTATCCTCCAAAAAAACCCTTAAAACCTCAAATTTTGAGGTTTTGAATAGTGGAACCTAAAATTTGAGGTTTTTTTCATCTTTCTCTAGCATTTTACTACATACGATTAATAATATTTCACAAATATCTTTATTAACTTTCTAATTTCATCATTTTAGTATATACAAATTTATATTTTGTAAATATAAACTTCATTTTCACATGTAAAACTAAAAGACCTTAAATTAAAATAATATATATTAATTTAATATATAACACTAACATATGTTTTATATATAACAACCTCACATTGTGAAATTAGCTTTTTTGGGTAAAACGTATTCGAAAAATTGTAAATATACGAAAATAAATATGTTCAAATTTAGTTCGTAATTTATGATAAATATTATATATTATAAAATTATTTCATAATATAACATTTTATTAATTAATATTGGCCATAATAACTATTAGAGGTATGTATTATAGTTATTTACAAAAGTTAAGAGATTTCATTAATTATGAAAATAATAAGGATTTAAATGCAATATGTAAAATTAAGTTTGAGGTTTTTCTTTTGGAGAAAAATACATGAAACCTCAAATTTGAAGTTCATGAAATCTCAAATTTGAGGTTTTTTAGAGATGTTCTAATTAGTGTTTAAAGATATTGTTTGAATAGGGTTTATTTTGATTTAATTTTGAATGTTTAAGTATAATTTAGTGAAGTGACTTTGAAATGTTGTAGTATTGTGAAATGAAATTCATATGATGTAGTTTTGTAATTCTCACATACAAAAAAAACTAACAGATTTAGAAACATATGAAAACATCTACTACGCGCGGGAACATACCCTAGTAACATATTATACATTACTTTTGAGATATATATAAATCTAAACAAAAATAAATCACATTTATTTTATGGACAATTACAAAACTACACTTTTTGAATTGCAATTCGCAAAACTACACAATTTCAAAGTAAATTTTCAAAACTACACCAAAATACTCAAAATTAAATTCAAATAAATCCTACCCACACAATCCTATTCATTTAATACTATACTCTATATACTAATTAGCGAACCCAAATGAAAATATTTTAAGTTTGGTAATTTTTTAAAGGATAAATCAACTGTTTAAAATTTTGAAATGGTATAAATATGTAAAATATTGAATTATGCGTAGTTTTGTGAAGGAAAAATTGAAATAGTGTAGTTTTGTGAATTCCTCTTTATTTTAAAATAAATCGTGTACCAACGGGGTACCCTAAACTCTATATGGTAGAGTTTGGATACCTTCTAAAGACTTTATTTTATCTATAAGAACATCCGGTGATATATAATAATATGCAAATATTGTTTGGTGGGTGGTGTGTTAGAGCATCATTATCGCAGAATCAAAAAAAATTAACCTTTTTTTTGTGTAATTTAAAAACAAACGGACCAATCGCGGGTCACCACGTGTCAATGAGGCTGCGAACAGTGTAAAGTGTAAGAAAGGATGCTTAACTAAGGGTTATTTGTGTTTTGTTTTTAATAATTATGCGGACCCTACGAGTTAAGCATCCCCTCGAGGGACCCGATAATCATAGTCTTAGGATATGAGTTTTGCTGGAAAAACGACTTTTTCATACCTGAATAATAGCAATATATGGAGATCATACCTCAATTTTTATAGGGTGTCAATTCATACATGTATTCAACTTTAATTTCCAAAACATACATTAATTCATCAAAACCGTCTAAAATTCGTTTTTCTGTTTGTCGAGTAAAATTATTCGTTAATTATGTCTATTACGCTCGCGTGATTCTTGCGTATAGAACACATATTAATTATTTTTTTATAAAAACCACTAAGAGTTGTTAAAAATTCCGAAAATTAGGAAAATAAATTAAATAAAATTAACAAAATATTAAATTAATATTTTCAATGTATTATTAATCTTTAAATTAAGTTTACAATCAATTCCTAAGAATTAATTTTATTAATTCCTTACATAAAAATTAATGCATTACATAGATGGTTGACTAATTCATAAAAATTAATTCCTTTTATGATATTTTTTGAAAAATTATTAATCTTTACATTTTTTAAGTTTACAATCAATTCCAAAACTTTATTTTTTTATTTTAAGTCTAAAGTGGAGTGAATGTCAGTTTGAAAGTTCTAAAATTATTTACCATATGAGATTTTTAAATATTTTTTCTTCAGTCTTTCTTTACAAATTATTTTTGATAATTAACTTTTAACGTTAAAGGATGATTTAATTATTAACCTTTTCAAAAAGTGTATATTTGAAAAACAGAAAATGGTATGCTTTGATAAAGTAGTGTTTAAAATATAGGTAGTTTTCAAAATTTAATTTAATTTTAATTCTTAATATTTTCTAAGGAATTGATTGTAAACTTAATAAATGTAAAGATTCATAAAAAATATTATTTTCCATATGTTTTTAATTATATTTAATTGATTTTCCTAATTTTCTGAATTTTTTTAAAAAATTGTTGATTTTTATTAAAAATAATTAATATGTGTTTGATATACAAGAGCCCTGCGGGCCCGTCATAGACATAATTAATGGAGAATATATTCCACACAATGTTGCCGTGCTCGATCAATTAGACACTCAATATTGTTGCTAAACAAACAATTAAATTTATCTAACAATAAAATTAGTCATGAAAAATGTTTTAGACACCTATAGTGTATATCACCATCACTAAGACATTATTTGCGAAATAAATTTTGTTAAAAATCTTACGTGTCGATCCCACAACAGTCTCAAGAAATTAAATCCAAATTTTGAAAAGCCCTTAAAGTTTTCTTTTAATTACATGTAATGTCATTGTATAAATTTTAATATAAGATAATTTTAGATAAAAAAAATATTCCTATTTAATAGATTAAAATAAAAAAGAAAATAAAAAATATAAGTAAAGATAAATATAAAAAATATTCCTAATTAATAGGATTAAAATTAAAAAACAAAAATAAATAGGTAACATATGAAAAAATAAAATATTATATAATCCATTGTACAATATTAATAAAATATTTCATGTTTAAAAAAATAAGTTTTAAATTTTTTAATTATTTAGAAGTAATTTTTTAGAATATTTGAATCGATTATGTTAATAAAAAACCAAAAGTATCCGAAATCATACATATTTTTATGATATATAAAAAGAAAATTAATATTAGAACATACAGTATATGTTTAAAACTTTATTATTCAACATGCATCAATAAAAAAATAATTTAAAATTATATCAAATAATATTTTGTAAATATTACTCCCCTGCGTCCTGGATGGGTAAAAATCTAGTTAACATGTTATATGTAATGTAAAATTCTGTGTAAGCTGCAAAATCCGTTGAATGTCATTGTCCATCTACGCGACCATCTATACCGATTTTTGAATATTTATACAGTTATACTATATACCTATGTTTTAAAAATTAAGTGTAGATCATTTCCAACAAGGACTTTTAAAATGGGTTTCTAAAACAAAACAAAACTAAAATATAAACATAACACATATTAAAGTATCCGAAACAAGATGCTCTTATTTGGACATTTTTAGAACTTTTTTTACAAACATAACACAAATTAATCTATAACTTTTTCTTTTGGCAAACTCTTTAATTTTTTTTGGTATAAGTTGTTGTTTTACCAAGTTTTTCACCGGCTATTATCAATGAATACTTAAAAGCAATGATTAAAAAATCAAGTCATTGGTTGAACCGCGAACTTGTGTTATGCATCGTATAAAATCAATTTTGCATAAAATTTTAAAGGGGAAATACAAAAGTATATGTTGAGAATTATATTTCACAAAACTAAGTTGGTGTAAGTTCCAAATATAGTATATTCAAGATTCCGACCTAACAACTATAGATAAGATATATTTTTATCAAAAAAAAAAAAACTATAGATAAGATATAACAATTCATTTTCCGTTGTCTTTCAAACCCATATCATGAAATTAAACAATTAGAGATAGCATAGAACCTAACAAACTATTTATTTTTAGAAGTCAAACAAATTCTAAATATTATATATATATATATATACACTCATGCATGCATGTTTTGTAAAATACAAACTAATCTCAAGCATAAAAGTAAATAACTTCAAATGTTGTGTCTTGTTTTGGTATTAGTAGCCATAAAGTTTCCTATGGTCAATAATCGAATGGCCAACTCGATTAAGGCTTTAAGATTGTTACCAAAGACTAAAGTTTTATAATCAATTAAGTTTTAGACAATCATCTATCATATGTTCAATCAATCCCCTTTTACCCTAACCCAATTATCTATTTGGAACTACTCATAAAGCATATTGAAATTAAAAACAATTAGGTTTAAAGTTATCATAAGCATAAACAAAAACATGGAGAATTTTTTTTTTTTTGGTCGAAGTATTATTATTATTAGTAAAACTCAACAAACAGAGTACAAGGCCCGTAGTCCTTTTTTTGCAAGAGAATCAGCCAACATATTTGTTGTACGAGGGATGAAATGAAAAGAAATAAAGTTGAATGAGATTGCTGCGCTCCTAATGTCACCAAACAAAGCGAAGATGCTCGTGTTTTCTTCCTCCTTTACTAGCAAGTTAACTAGTGTTAGCGAGTCCGAGTACACATTTGTTTTTTGCATGCTCCAATGCCGCTAGTAGCGCTGAAGCTTCTGCTGCGAGAGGTGAGGGGATGTTTCTCTTATTCGAAGAGAAATCTGAAATCAAATTGTCCGTATGATCACGGAAAAGAAAGCCTATACCACAATCAAGAGAATTTGCCCTCCATGTTGCATCTACGAAGCAAGATGTTCCCATTCTTGTTGGGGGGAGGTTGGCCCTTGGTTGGCTTCCGCGAGGTTTTGGTAAGTAATTTTGGGCGTCTTGCCACGAGTGTGCATCTCGCCAAGCTTTCGCTACTACTTCTTCCTCCGAGAATACTTTAGCCGAGAAAATTAAATTGTTTCTAGCCGTCCAAAGGTTCCAAGCAATCCAAATATATAAGTCTGCTTGGTGAAGCCCTGTTGGAGGTAGATTCTTGAAAGCTCTTGCACCCGACAGAAAGTTATTCATGGTCATCGGAGTAGATGCCGAAAGGCTTATGTTACACATGTTCAGTGGAGAGAGATACCATACTTGTCTAGCAAAAGGGCAGTGTAGGATCACATGACTTGTAGTCTCCATCTCGCCACATCTTCTACAACGTGCATCTACATTCACACCTCTGCTCCTTAGCTTTTCTCCTACCGGTAAGGCTCCTAATAGAGCTTTCCATAAGAAATTCTTCATCTTAGGAGGAGCTTTTGTTTTCCAAATATTCTTCTGCCAGTTAAATTCAAGTTCACTAATTGGTACGTCTGTTATCGTGGCTATCCCGTAGCCCGATCTTGTCGTGAAGTTCCCGTACTTGGTATGCAGCCACACCAATTTGTCCTCTCTTCGGTTGGTTCCTAAACTAATGCTCCTAATTTCTGCTTCATGGTGTGGCAGAATTTCTCTTATCTTATTCCACCTCCATTGCCTTGAGTTATGATCTATTAGGTCGGAGACAAGCAAGTTGTAAGTCAACCTATTAGCTGGACCTATTGGAGCCATAGGTGCTTTCAAAGAAAGCCATGGGTCATCCCATACTCGTACGCTAGACCCATCTCCTATTAGCCATCCAATTCCTTTCTTGAGGATCTCTCTTCCCGCTAGTATCCCTCTCCACCCATGGGAGGCATTCGCCGGGGCTGAGCATGCCAAGAAGGACTCGCGGCTACAATATTTACCCCTTAGTACCCTCGATACAAGTGAGGAAGTTTGCTTCAAAATCCTCCAGCTTAGTGATAAACGAGATTTTACCCCGTTAAATCTAATATCTTAATTGTAGTACTTAAGATGTCAAACCAAATCAGGAGCAAACAATATACTTGAATTTATTAGAAACGAACTCAGTTTAAGTGTGATCAAAAGGGTTGTTTGTTGAAAGTTTTTGTAACCGAAAATTAGACAAATAAAAACGCGAATTAAGAGTTTTGAAGATTAATTAAAAGCTAAACAATCAGAGTTAAGGTGTTTTAAAAGGTGATTAAACTTTCGGATTTCAAATTGTCTTTTACAAAAATAACTTTAAGGTTTTGAAAACGATTTTAGATCAATCCACTCTCGTGGCAATGATCCTTTTCTCAACAATTAAACTAAAACAATATCTTGAATAGTTTAATCGTCGAGAAACTTTAAGAACAAATCAATTTTAACCACCAAGCTTATTAACACAGATCTCTCGGTTAAGCTAGGCTTGGTTCCAAGGTAATTGTTCATGAATCTTTATAATCTCTCGATTCATAAAGTTTCCTAGGGTCAATAATCGAATGGCCAACTCGATTAAGGCTTTAAGTTTGTTACCAAAGACTAAAGTTTTATGATCTATTAAGTCCTAGACAATTATTAATCTTAGATTCAATCAACCTCTTTCTACCCTAACCCAATTGTCTAAGGGAAACTACTCACAAAGCATATTGAAATTCAAAACAATTAAATTTAAAGAAAGCATAAACATAAAATAAATCAAGGATAATAAAGGTTCAAGAAAACTCTTATTGATGATGATGAAGATTCAAAGGTGGCCAAGTAGCAAACACCAAGAAAATCTCCCAAGTCCAAAGCAAAAGAAACAAAGCGATGAAAAACTAAAACTAAAAGATGAAAAAGAAAAACTAAGATAGGGTGGCTGTCAAAACATCCCAACCCTAATATAATATCAAAACCAAAATAAAATAAAGGAAACCCAATTGGTTTAGGAATTGGTTTTCCTTTTTACAACATAAAACCGATTTCCTTATAATTTTCGCAGCTTGTATCGGTCATAGCAAACCGATACAATCTGGTCGATACGCGCTGGTCGGTAGCCTTGCTTCAGCTCAGTTTCCTTCGTATCGGCCAGGCCAAGCCGATACAACAAGTCGATACGCGTCTTCGGGTTCTTTTCCTCTTGTATCGGCCACTTCAAACCGGTACAACAAACCGATACGAAGTAAAATTGGAATAACTTTAGATCTAACCGTTGAAATCATCTCAAACCACCTCCAAATGAAAGCTAACATCTGTGGCTATCTTGTGGTAAAATTTCATAAAGATCCAACGGCGGGAACGTCTTAAACGAGTGTCTTTTTGACGCTTTTCGTCACACTTCTCTGTTTTTTCCATAATTGCACTCTTAAACCCGAAAACCACGAAAGAACATGCAAATGCAACCTATATGATACTAAATGCAACCTAAATGAGTTAATTCTAATGCATAACATAAGGTAAAATGTGTAAAATATGCAAGTTATCAACTCCCCCAAACTTATCCTTTGCTTGTCCTCAAGTAAGAGAATTTCGCATCAAAGTTTAAGAAGGTGTGGAGGCGGGGACCTCAGAACCAAAAGCAACACGGAAGTGTAATGAACAAGTATCCTAAACATAGTACCCTCTCGCAACCGAACTAGTTCCACTTATTTCTATCTACCTTAACTCCGTCTAAATCGCTATTATTACCAAAAGTATGTGATCCACTTGTCTAGTCTAAACACCTTTCACATTCAATTAAACACAATCAAGCATGAAACATGATTAAAAATTTCCAAGAGTTTTTCTATTTGTCTAGGTAAGAACGGGATTTCGAATCAAACGAGGAGGCTAACACTCAGGCATGTGGTTAGTTGTAGCGCGGTTTCTCTCGGGGAGTGAAAGGGTTAAGCAAAATCGGGAAAGACAAGGAGCAATACAAGTCCGGACATCCATCCCTATACAATTCTATCCACTAACCCATCGTCTTTCTTTTAAACATTTAAACACCTAAACATCGAGTTTCTTAACAACCTTAGGGGATTTTATTTTGGCTAAGTCTCTTTTTTTTTTTTTTTTTATTTCTTAATCGAATTCTTTTTCTTTCTTTTCTTTTCTTTTTTTTTCGATTTTTCTATTTTTTTTTTTTTATACTTAGCCATTCTTTTACCCCTTAGGTGTTTTACAATCACTCGTGTTTATTTTCTTAATTTTCAAAACTCAAAGACGTGTTTTACCTAGCCATTATTCTCTTCTAAATCACTAGCCCAATGGATGTCCTTTCTTGTCGCTCCCTATACTTTCAAGTTTTTGCGAAACCAAACAATCACTAAATGAAAAGAATTCTCACAAGTGTTTGGGTTTAGGCGTAGGGGGTAAGAGGGGAATCATCCTAATAATGAGAATGACCGGATTGCGCTTAAAGTGTTTCGGTTTAAGAAGCCGCAATCCGTAGAAATCAAAAAGCCATAGAAATTCTCTTGAAAACTATCAATCATGCTAATTAAAAGTCAAGTTTAAGTTCAGATAATTTTTCGAAGGTGACTTAGAACTACCAAGCTTCATAACAACACAATTGGCTTTTTAAACATCAATGTCTAGAGTTGCGGTTTTAAGATTTTCAGCGAGTTCTAATTCGTTTACGGAAGATACTACACCTAAGATACTCGTTCAAAACACAAAGTGCGTCGCTTTACAAGGTTAACATCATCATAGATCCCCTATGCATATGCTCTAAATGCCATGAACTAATCCTATATGCAGATTTTTTTTTTTTTTTTTTTTTATGAATGCTAATATGCGAAAACTAATATGACTACTCCCCCAAACTTAAATCACACGGTCTCCGTGTGAAACAAGCATTGGAGAAGGTTCCTAAATGTATGTATGAATGACTCTAATATGAAAAACTAATGGGTATGCACATGGTTCAGGTGTTACCTCGAGTAGTACTAACACGACGAGTCGAAGTCGTCCGTATCGGTCCCAGACAGACCGATACTCTTGCCCGATATCGGTCCGAAGAACCGATATAACGAGTCGATATATACCCCTTTCGAATTCGTCTTCCTACTTCGTTTTCACTCGAAACCATCAAACATGACATATATTCTAAGTAAATTATCATCTAAATGCAAACTAAAATTTTATATACAAGGATAGACATGGGACTTCCTCCCAAGTGAGCTTGTTTATAGTCTCTTAGCTTGACTTTACCCCCTTCTTTTTAGGTGACATTGGGGATTGAAAGAGATGTCGAATCTCTTTCGGTGACAACTTCGTGTACCGGGGGCGGCTTGAGTTTTACTCTGTTCACCACAAACTCGACTCTATCGTTGTGCTTGCTTTGTTTTGACTCGCAGCGAGCACTCCTTGCTCCTTCCTTGAAAGCTTTCTTCAAAAGTTTAACCTCGTTGACTAACTTTCTAATGACGCGGTTTTTAGACAAGTTCGAATGCGCCATTCTAAACTTTCTAGGAGGATGTTGGTGTTCCACTTTTGGAGCTTTGGGTTTGCTCCTTGCATCATCACTAGTCTTACCATTGCTAGCATCTTTCTCTACTCCAATCACCAAAGCTTCACAAGGAACCGTCTCCGTAGGCTTTTTGACCACATCGTTGATGTTGTACCGTTGAACAAGGTCCTTCCCAAGGTGTAAGTCTATCTTTCCAACCTTCACATCTATGACGGCTCCAGCGGTTGCCAAGAAAGGTCTTCCAAAGATGAGTGGACTATTAGGTTCTTTGTCTATCTCCAAGACGACAAAATCTGTCGGAATGAAAACGTCTCCCAACTTTACCGGAATATCTTCTAAGATTCCAACGGGTACCTTCACGGATCTATCGGCCAGCACCAAAGAGATCTGAGTAGGTTGGAAAGAAGAAAGGCCAAGTCGTTTAGCCACGGACGAAGGCATAACGTTGACACCGGCCCCTAAATCGCATAGGCACTTTTCAAAGACCAAAGGACCAAGAGTGCAAGGCAAAGTAAAACTCCCTGGATCACCAAGTTTCTTAGGAGAATGGTTCTTTTGAATGATCGCGCTGCACTCTTGTGAAAGATTCACCGTGTCTTCCGAGTTTTTAAACTTGTTTTTGATGGTGTCTTTCAAGGATTTAGTGTCGTCAGGGACTAGATTGAAAGCGTCAATAAGTGGCATGGGAACTTGTACCTCGTTTACTTGCTTCTCGAGCTTAGCTCTAAAGTACTCCTTCAAGTGTTGCATCTTAGCTCGACCCGGAAAAGGTAGCTTAGGCACGTAAGAAGACGTCACGTAGACGGGCTTCTTCTTTTTCTCGGATTTTTCCTCCGTATCGGCCATGTTCTTGGCCGATGTAGGTGGTCGATATCGGTCATCTGAAACCGATATGACAGGCCGATACGAGTCCCCTGTCTCCTTCTCACTCGTATCGGCCTTGTTCCTGGCCGATACAGGTGGTCGATATCGACCGGATGTGGCCGATACGCTTGGCCGATACAACCGTCTTGTATCTTCCTCGTTACCGCATGCGGTGTTTTCGTCGTCTAGGACTGTGGTCTCTGTGTCGTGTGACTGTTCCACCTCCCCGACCTGATCCGCATTGTCCTCAATGAGATCGTGTGAAAGCATTTGTGTACCACTGCTAAGTTCTATGGAGTTGACATACTCTCTAGGATTGGCTTCAGGTTTACCCGGAAGTTGACCAATTGGTCGCTTAGAAGCCGAGGTAATTTGAGCCACTTGGTTGTCTAAAGCCTTCAAGTGTGAGTTCATGGATTCGATCTTGGCGTTGAGATCATTGTAAGTGGAGTCCACCTTTGTCTTGATGGCATCGATTTCCATGAAGCTTCGGCTTTGACCTTCTAGAATTTGCTTCAGCAGTTGGTTAGTTTGGTCACCTTGGGGAGCTGGTGAAGAAACTTGGCCTTGAGCAGCGGGAGGATGGTTGTAACCCGGTGGTGGATTAAGTGGTGGTCTCGGTGCATATCCTCCTTGTTGTGCCTGAGGATAGACTTGATCTTGAGGATTAGCTACGTTGGTGCTTCGGTAGGAAAGGTTCGGGTTGTGTTTGTAGTTGTTGAAACGCCAATCACCTTGATTACCCACATAGTTTATCTCCTCATGAGTGCTCGTGAAGTGGGGTCGCCTCTTCTTCTCTACTTCCTACGAAGTTGATTCCCGCTTGTTGAGCCATGAGTAGCTTATCCAGCTTCTCATTCACCGCCTTTATCTCTATCTTAAATTGCTCCTCATTCCCTGAGCTGCGGATGGTGCGATCATAATCTTCCCCGTAGTTGCTATCGCTTAGGGCGTAGTTTTCCACCAAAAGCCGTCCATCGGCTTCCGTCTTCCCAAGGAAATTTCCTTGGCTAGCCGAATCGAGAAGCATCCTAAACTTCGGTTTTAGACCGCGGTAGAACGTGCTGAGTAAGCTCTCTCCCGTGAAACCGTGGTGTGGACATCTCACCGTGTAACTCTTGAATCTTTCCCAAGACTCGCCGAACGTTTCTTGGTCTTTTTGTGCGAAAGTTGAGATCTCGATTCTTAGCTTTGCTCGTCCTCACCACCGAGAAGAACTTTGTGAGAAAGGCCGTCTTACACGCCTCCCAAGTCCGTATGGTGTCTTTCACAAGATTCTTCTGCCATATGTGTGCTTTGTCCCCGAGTGAGAAGGGGAACAAACGCAGCTTAAACATGTCCTCATTGACACCATTGATCTTCACCGTGTCGCATAGCATGTCAAATTGGTGAAGGTGATCAATGGGGTCTTCACTAGGCAGCCCATAGAACTTGTTGTTGGACACCATGTTAATGAGACTAGACTTTATCTCAAAGTTGTTGTTGGCGATAGCTGGTGGTGTGATGCCACTACGGTTGGTGATGTTTGATGGCACATCCGCTGTACCAATGGTGCGTGCAACGTTAGGTGCGTTGTTTGCATCACCCATCTCGAATTCGATTCCGAACCCGAAGTGTCCGATGTGGATGAGTCGGAGTGGAGGCTGGTTCTTCTTTCTCGTGAGATAGCTCTTTCGTGTGCTTTGATGTCCGCGAAGAAGAGCAAGTCTGTCACTTTGTCGGTGACTTCTTCTTTGCATACACCTACAAAACGAAAATCACAAGGAAAGAGAACAAGTTAGTAACGAAACTGAAACTTAATCCCAAGTAGTTTCAAAATTCTAATAATTGTTCGAGTTCCCGAATCGGCAACGGCGCCAATTTGATAAACGAGATTTTACCCCGTTAAATCTAATATCTTAATTGTAGTACTTAAGATGTCAAACCAAATCGAGAGCAAACAATATACTTGAATTTATTAGAAACGAACTCAGTTTAAGTGTGATCAAAAGGGTTGTTTGTTGAAAGTTTTTGTAACCGAAAATTAGACAAATAAAAACGCGAATTAAGAGTTTTGAAGATTAATTAAAAGCTAAACAATCAGGTTAAGGTGTTTTAAAAGGTGATTAAACTTTCGGATTTCAAATTGTCTTTTACAAAAATAACTTTAAGGTTTTGAAAACGATTTTAGATCAATCCACTCTCGTGACAATGATCCTTTTCTCAACAATTAAACTAAAACAATATCTTGAATAGTTTAATCGTCGAGAAACTTTAAGAACAAATCAATTTTAACCATCAAGCTTATTAACACAGATCTCTCGGTTAAGCTAGGCTTGGTTCCAAGGTAATTGTTCAGGAATCTTTATAATCTCTCGATTCATAAAGTTTCCTAGGGTCAATAATCGAATGGCCAACTCGATTAAGGCTTTAAGTTTGTTACCAAAGACTAAAGTTTTATGATCTATTAAGTCCTAGACAATTATTAATCTTAGATTCAATCAACCTCTTTCTACCCTAACCCAATTGTCTAAGGGAAACTACTCACAAAGCATATTGAAATTCAAAACAATTAAATTTAAAGAAAGCATAAACATAAAATAAATCAAGGATAATAAAGGTTCAAGAAAACTCTTATTGATGATGATGAAGATTCAAAGGTGGCCAAGTAGCAAACACCAAGAAAATCTCCCAAGTCCAAAGCAAAAGAAACAAAGCGATGAAAAACTAAAACTAAAAGATGAAAAAGAAAAACTAAGATAGGGTGGCTGTCAAAACATCCCAACCCTAATATAATATCAAAACCAAAATAAAATAAAGGAAACCCAATTGGTTTAGGAATTGGTTTTCCTTTTTACAACATAAAACCGATTTCCTTATAATTTTCGCAGCTTGTATCGGTCATAGCAAACCGATACAATCTGGTCGATACGCGCTGGTCGGTAGCCTTGCTTCAGCTCAGTTTCCTTCGTATCGGCCAGGCCAAGCCGATACAACAAGTCGATACGCGTCTTCGGGTTCTTTTCCTCTTGTATCGGCCACTTCAAACCGGTACAACAAACCGATACGAAGTAAAATTGGAATAACTTTAGATCTAACCGTTGAAATCATCTCAAACCACCTCCAAATGAAAGCTAACATCTGTGGCTATCTTGTGGTAAAATTTCATAAAGATCCAACGGAGGGAACGTCTTAAACGAGTGTCTTTTTGACGCTTTTCGTCACACTTCTCTGTTTTTTCCATAATTGCACTCTTAAACCTGAAAACCACGAAAGAACATGCAAATGCAACCTATATGATACTAAATGCAACCTAAATGAGTTAATTCTAATGCATAACATAAGGTAAAATGTGTAAAATATGCAAGTTATCACTTAGCTTAGCTAAAAGGGAGTCGTTGAAAGCCACAATGTCACGAAAACCTAGCCCACCTGCATTTTTTGGTCGAGTAAGCTTCTTCCATGCTATCCAACTCATCTTCCTCACATACGGTTTGTCGTCCCACCAGAACCGAGTGAGCTGTGATTGAATCTTTTTACACAACGAAAGTGGAAGTTTAAAGCAAGACATAGCGTAAGACGGGATTGCCGCCAATACCGCCTTTAGCATCACTTCTTTCCCAGCCGCCGAGAGAAATCACGAGGACCAGCTATTCACTTTTTGTCGAATTCGGTCAATAAGTGATGCAAAGATATCTCTCTTTCGTCGCCCGAAATTTTCGGGAAGTCCCAAGTATTTGCCCGTTCCACCTTCTTGGTTTATTCTAAGGAGTCTCTTTGTCATGAGTTTCCTTGAGATCGGTGTCTTTGCTGGGAATGTGATGGCTGACTTTTGTCTATTCGTCGTCTGGCCCGAAGCTTGTTCATACGTCGAGATGATCCTTTTTAGGGCATTGCAACTTTTCGCGTCGGACTTACAAAAAAACATTGTATCATCCGCGAATAGTAAGTGGTTAACCGGTGGGCTATTTCTCGCTACCTTTACACCTGGCAGCTCTCCATTCTCTTGCGCTTTGCGACATAGTCCCGAGAGGACTTCCGTGCAAAGGATAAAGAGGTACGGTGATAAAGGATCACCTTGGCGCAAACCTCTTGTCGGGACAACTTTTCCTTGGGCCGAGCCATTTATAAGGAAAGAATAGGTGACCGTCGTTACACACTCCATTATCCACTTAATCCATATGTCATGGAAACCAAGACGTTGTAATACTCTTCTTAAAAACTCCCATTCGATTCTATCGTATGCTTTGCTCATATCGGTTTTAACTGCCATCGCTCCACGTTTCGTCGCTTTTGAGTTTTTTAAGTTGTGGAGTATTTCATGTGTGATCAACACGTTATCCGATATGGCTCTTCCTGGGACGAACGCCGATTGATTTTCCGATACTAGTCCTGGGAGAATCGGTTGTAGTCTCTTCGTGACGAGCTTTGCGATGATCTTGTAGAAGACATTACAAAGTGCTATAGGTCTATAGTCAGCCACACGCTTTGGACTAGCTATTTTTGGTATCAGTCTGACATGAGTGAGGTTTAGTTGTGTTGGGAATGATCCAGAACTAAAGAAGTCCTTGACCGCCACCGAGATATCTTCTCCAATAATCATCCAATATGAGTGGAAGAAGCCCGCGGAGAAACCGTCCGGACCAGGAACTTTCTCTGCATGAATAGCTTGAACCGCTTCTCGTATCTCAAAATCTGTAGGCAATGATGTTAACCTATCATTTTGTTCACGAGAGATCATGGGCTGAATAGCCTCTTGAACCACATCAAAGTTAGTGATACCATTCGACGTGAAGATGTCCTGAAAGTACGCTGAGATTACCCGAGTAATGTGATGTTCTTTGTAATGGGTTGTACCTCTCTCATCCTCTATAGTTGTGAGTCTGTTACACCCTCTACGGTTTCTAGTAGTCGCATGAAAGAAGCTTGAGTTGCGATCTCCCCTATGTAGCCATAAGATACGACTTCTCTGTTTCCAGAACTTTTCTTCTTCGACGTAAGCTTTTTCCAAAAAATTTGTTAGTTCCTCTATGCGTGGTGTGTTCTGATCCAGGTTTGATAGTTCCTCTTCAAGCTGCTCTTGTGTTACCTTAATGAGCAAGGCACTGTTTTGGTTTTGTTCTCTTGTCCACTTGATGATAGCCCTTCGACATTGGTTGATTTTTTGCTCTACAAGACCTGAGCGATCATTAGCCCAGACTTCTTGTATAAGGTCGAAGACTTCATCTTTTTCTCGCAGTCTTGAGTCAAACCTAAACATTTTTTTCCTTTTCACTCGCGTATCATCCAAGTAAGTGATCACCGGTCTATGGTCCGATCCCTCGAAACGAAGATACTCGGATCTTCCCGACGGAAACATCTCCAGCCAGGCATTGTTGGAGAGAGCTCTATCGAGTCTGACGTGAACTAAGTGGTCGTGTCTGATCCCTCTCCAAGAGAGAAAGTTCCCTGTATGCTTAACCGACCATATATAGTCCATTAAGAGAAACAAAACTCCTAAAATCCACAAACGAGCTTTCTGGTCGTTGTGGACCTCCCCTTTTCTCTGACTGCTCCAGTATGTCATTAAAATCCCCTTGTAGAAGCCAAGCCTCTTCCCTCCCCTCGCCCAGCAGCGATATTCTTTCCCATACTTCTCGGCGGTTTGGTCTTCTTGGGGCTCCGTATACAAACGTAATGAACAGGGAATGGTTTTGAAATTCAACTTTAGTGTCAATAAAGTTTTGTGAGGAAGTGAGTATTTCTAACGATACATCCTCCTTCCAAAACAAAGCTAAGCCTCCTCCTAAACCTATCGGAGGAACCGTGACGTTGTGTTTATATCCCATCCAATTAAAAACTTGCAAAACAAACTCATCTTGGTTTTTCGTCTCCATTAGAAACATTATGTCCGGGAAGAGACTTAATCTCAATTCCCTTAGGCGTCGAACTTGACAGTTCCAACTTGTTGTAATCATTGATAATTGGATGGTTTTTGGGAAACCATCGAACCCTTACAGATAGAAGGTATTTTCACCTTAGTTTTCGATACATTACATAAAGCTAAAGAACATTCCTTATGACAAGGTAAAGCCTCATAGTGAGGTAAGTGAGAGTTTCTTGAGCTCTCTCCAACTCGCTGCTCTCCATTCTTCCTCATTGCCGAGGTATAGTTTCTTGGTACTACCCTTTTCTTTGCTCTAGAGCTAGGTAAGGGTGGATTTGTGAGCCTCTTCTTGTAGCTCCTGGGAGCCACTTTGCGTTTAGAGGGCTGTTTCATCTCCAATTCTTGGTTAAGTGATGGATGGTCTTGGATAGTAGCTTCGGAGGAGATGTCTGATCTCACCCTTTTGTCTAATATCTTTGCATAGCAGTGATTGAGAGATGGTACGTGAAGATGATTGAGGATCATCAAGGTTCTCTGTAGTTATCCTCATATTCGATTGTACTTTCATACCCGAAGTAAGGACTTTATCTATCACTCCCGTAGCATTAGAGATTCTTTCAAGGACAGGTCTCCTTGACGTTGGTAGCGTTAGTCTTTCAGCCATTGGAGCTTTTTCTGTTGGGAGAAGAAGCCTTTGTTTTTTTTGTGGTGGAGACTTAGACTTTACTTCCGGAGAATTCTTTTCGTCTGTATTTGCTTTCCTTTGTATAGTGTTGCCCTCATCCTCCTCCCTTCTGAAGTTTCCATTACCACTATTTTCTTCTCTTCTATAATTTCTCTGGCCTGATCTCTCCACCATGGAGTATTGTTGCTCCTTATCTGTATGATACCTCTGTCCTGTCTGCCGAGAGTCTTTGAAGCTCTGATATCTCGAACCAGAATAGGTTGAGTCTCTGTCTTGCTTTTTGTACCAGCCATGGGTCTGTCCAGTTCTATGGGTACGATCAGCATCTTCCTCATGGTGATAGTCCCGCCTTGGTGAGTAATTCGTTGGTTTGTTTCTTTCCCTATTGAGAGGAGGTCGTCTTATGTCACTATGATCTCTACGGTATTCCCTTCTTTCATCATGTCTAAGCTTAAACGTTTCCAATCTTTGTATGGTGTTATGTTGGTTGACACCAAGAGAGGGAGGGTTCCTTAGACTGCGTTCATGAGATTGGGGGCAATCTTTTAGTTCATGGAGCAGAGAAGAACAAGTGAAGCAGTGTTTTTCTATCTTCTCGTACTCAAACTCCAGAGTTGCTTCTTCTCCTGAGGGGAAAGTAAAGATCTTTTTCGTAATGAGAGGTTTTAAGGCGTTAATCTTAACCCTTATCTTCTCTTTTACAATATCTAAGTCAGAAAACTTGCCTAGATCTTGTCCTTTTGTCTTTAACGTATCAGGTTTCCAGAAGTGGAGAGGTAGATCTTGGATGCTAATCCAGAAGGGGATTAGACATGGGAACTCATCGGAGATAACTGGTTCCCATCTTTGGATGACTACCATCCAGCGTTTGTAGTGGAAGGGTGCCTTGCTTAACACGGTAAGCATGTCTTCCTCAAGCTCAAACCTGAATCTGAACTTTTCTCGTCCTAGGTCTTTGCCTTCCACTTTTCCTTTTGAGATCCAGTGGTTGAGAAAGAAGTTAACTACGGACTTAGGTTTTTGAATCTCCGGGTTCAATACCCTACCGATTAGGGTAAGTCGATTCGCCTCAATCAGATCTGAGTTATCGACCTCGGGGAGACGTGTGGGGATCTCTCTCGTTCTTCTATGTTGCGCGATGTCCTTCCCTTTCTCTTGTCTTGAGTATCGGTTAGCCATGAGTAGAGAAGTGACCTTCGTGTTTGGTTGAAACGTATGCAAACGTAAGCTGAATGGACTGCACGGTGCAACAAGGATATATGGAGAAGATAACTGTAAGGTAAGAGACGGAAGCTACGTGGTAGGTATCAAAAGACAGAGATCTAGAAGAGATTGAGAACCCTAGAAATCGTCTTTTTCGCCTAAACCTAAACAAAAACAAGGAGAATAAAGGGGTAAAGAAATCTCTTATTCAATGATGATGATGAAGATTACAAGGTGGCCAAGTAGCAAACACCAAGAAATCTCCCTTGTCCAAAAGCAAAAACAATCCAACGATGAACAAGAGAAAACAAAAAAAACAAAAGATAGAATCCAATGTCAAAACATAGAAAAGCCCTAATATATTAAAAACCAAAGGAAAACCAATTTGGTTTAGGAATTGATTTTCCTTTTTACAAAACAAAACCGAAATCTAATTATTTTCGCAGCATGTATCGGTCAAGTGAAACCGATACAGGCCGGTCGATACGAGTTGGTCGGTATCTTTGCTTCGGCTTCTTTTCCTTCGTATCGGTCAGGCCAAGCCGATACGACATGTCGATATAAGTGATTTTCCTCTTTTTCTCTCTACCGGCCACTCCAAACCGGTACAGCATGTTGATACGATGTCTTCAGGTTCTCCTTCTCTTGTATCGGCCAGGTGTGACCGATATGACTGGTCGATACAAGCTTCGACAAAAACTCTTCTTCTATATTGGCCAAGAGAAACCGATACAACAAGCCGATGCAAGTGTATCCGTTTCTTTTTGGCTTAAATTCATCACTTTTCGCCGTTTTAACGCTCCGAAACCTGAAATACATGAAACAAACCAAAATGCAACCTATATGACACTAAATGCAGCCTAAATGAATTAATTCTAATGCATAAACTAAGGTAAAATGTGTAAAATATGCAAGTTATCATTTATCTAGATCCTCTCAACATTATTTATGAAGTCAGTTTTCAAAGTTTGCTAAACTATCGTAGTCACCTTCAATTTCAACAAAAGAAATGTGACATGACATTCAAAAAATATGACATGGCTAAAAGAAAACTGTAACATGTCATATGGTTAAATGAATTTTCAAAAACAAAATTATGCGATATAATAAGATCTGAAGATCACAAAAAATATGACACTTTATATATAATAATCATAAACGAAAAATTAACACTAAATTATGATTCTACAATTGATTAGTTTATATATTTTGCATGTTTTCGGATTTTATATTTGTTTCAGCTAAAAATGGTAGATTTTCCTAACATATTTTATTTTGAAGGTTATATATCGTTTTATTATTATTTAGAAAATATATGATGGTACAAATTTTATAAACATTATGATATGACATTCAAAAATATGACTTGGTTACATAAAAAATGTGACGTGAAATTTTGTTAATTAAATTTTCCAAAATATAGTATCGATACAATATAATAAGATTTGAAAACAACATAAAACTGAAAATCTTTAATTGGTAGAATTTCTATAAATTATAAAATGTCATGAATTTAAAAACAGATTAATTAGTAGATATGCCAAATTAATAAATGTACGAAAGTTTTAAGATGAATTCACAAAACTACACCCTTTCTACCCCTCTTTCACAAAACTACACCCAATTTAATTTTTTCACAAAACTACACCCTTTCAAAAAATTTAAAGCTTGATTTACTCTATTAAAAATTACCAAAATTAACATTTTTTCATTTGGGTTCGCTAATTAGTGTTTAGGGTATAGTATTAAGGGGGTAAGATTGTGTGGATAAGGTTTATTTGGATTTAATTTTGAGTGTTAGGTGTAGTTTTGTGAAGTATTTTTGAAATGGTGTAGTTTTGTGATTCTCCCAAGTTTTAATCCATATTTTGGGATTATGTTATACTCCCAAAAACCAAAAAATAAAAACTTTTTTTGGGAGTATTCATTAATTTATGTAAATTAAAAATTATTCATTAATTTCTGTAAATTAAAAATATTAAAAATTAAAATACAAAAATATTTTTGGGAGTATTCATTAATTTATTTAAATTAAAAACCAAGTAGAAGTTATAATTAATATATCCACTCTCATGATACAAGAATATTAAGTCAATATATTTACTTTTTAAAAACTTCCAGTAACTAAATAATTTAAGACTATCATATCATATATAATAAATAGCAAAGAGTTTTGCATACGTGTCAAGTGGAGAGAGTTTGTAGGAAATTAATGATTTTATTTATTTTTTATCAATATAATAATTTTTTTAAATTATGATTATCTCCTTTATTTTTTAATAGTTTATATCTTCAAGTATTATTTATTAATTTAATATTTCAAAATTTCAATTATGTTTCCTAAATTTATTAATTTAATATTTCGAAATTTCAATTATATATTCTATAATTAAAGAATTTATATATCATATATAATAAATAGCAAGGTGTTTTGCCTACGTGTCAAGTGGAGAGAGTTTGTAGGAAATTAATGATTTTATTTATTTTTATCAATATATTATTTTTCAAAATTATGATTATCTCCTTTATTTTTTAATAGTTTATATCTTCAAATATTATTTATTAATTTAATATTTCGAAATTTCAATTATGTTTCCTAAATTTATTAATTTAATATTTCGAAATTTCAATTATATATTCTAAAATTAAAGAATTTATATATTTTATTAATTTGTTATTTTGTTATTCGTTTATGATTATCCAGTTATTTTTAATGGTTTATATCATCATTTATTATTGTTAATTTGATATTTCGAAATTTTAATTATATTTCCTAAAATTAAGGAACTTTTTGATTTGTTTAATTTAATATTTTTGTTTATGATTATCCCTTTTATTTTTAAAGGTTTATATCATCATATATTATTGTTAATTTGATATTTCGAAGTTTTAATTATATTTCCTAAAATTAAGGAACTTTTTGATTTTTTATTAATTTAATATTTTGTTTATGATTATCCCTGTATTTTTGAGTTAATTAACGTATTATATACATTTTAAAACATAATTTGTCAATAAACTATTTTTGATGTAATAATTAAATTTTGGGTAATTTAATTTGATTTTCGTACTTAAAATAACAAATTTAACCTTATTCACACAAAAATTATTCACAAAAATCATTCACGAAAAATCATTCACATAGATCATTCATTGAGATCATTAACAACTCATCATCCACATAAATCATTCATTCACATATATAATTTATCATTCACATTATACCAATTATCATTCAAAACGATTATTCACTCGAAATTATTCACATGTGAACATTTACAGACAACCATTCACGAGATTTGACAATTTTAAAGATAATGATAAAATTGTAATTTAAAAGTCAATATCATATTAATTATAGAAAATTAAAAAAAAATAACTCAATTAGTAAATTTATGTCTTGAAATATACTTATTTTCTCAATTTTCTTTTTATGTTTCAATGGTTTATATCATTATATATTATTTATTAATTTAATATTTCAAAATATCAATAATATTTTCCTAAAGTTATATATGATGTCAATATTTTGAGAATTTTAATTTATATAATAATTTATTATTATTATAAATGGTGTTACATGCAACATCATCTGATTTTGTTTACATTCGTTCTGATTCAAGTTGATCTTTAGTTTTCTAATATTTATGTAAATATTATAAACTTAACTTTGTTTAAAATTTTAGATAAATATTGATTTATTGTTATAAATATGTTAATATAAAAAAAATTTATACCACATCATACAATTTTATATATTTCATAATCCAAAGCCATTATAATTATTAACATCTTTATTAATGAGTTTTTCTTTGATTATTATAAAACTATTTTTGTTGAATACGCTTTATTTTTATTAAGCAAATTAGTTTGTGAACATATACAATTTTCACTTCTCTTTAAGTATTAAACTTATTATTTTGTAGAAGAGAATATGTAACAAACATATGCTTTGGTAGCATACAAACTTACATTTGTAACAATTTTTCAATTTAATGGATTAATTTTATATAAAATATCATATCATTATTATAATTGTTTCTCAAAAGTGGAAAACTATAAAAATAAAACAAATTTTGTATTTTAAATCACATAAGTCTACCATAAAACACAAAGCCACATTTTTTAAGTTTGTTATTTTTCATGTTTTCATTTTTATGGATAATTTATAACATTTTTATTTTGGGTTTACCTCATCGTAATCTTAACGTATAGTTTGAATTATCATTAATGTACCATTTGAATTCATTTAAAAATGTCAATATTAATTATTTTTCATGTAATTTTCTTGAAATTTATTTATGCCCGCGCCATGCGCGCGGGTCAAACCACCTAGTATATATAAAAATAGTTATGTTTAGGAGTAAAACATAAAAAGGGCAATTTCCAAAAATACCATGAAAAAAAATTAGACACATCATAAATTTTTATTTCTTTAAATACCATTAAAAAAATTTGGACCAAAATACGAAAAATTTTAAATTAGCTTAAAATCTTCTAAATTAAATCATAAACTCTCAAAACTAAATTTTACCTCCTTCAATCCTAATACCTTAACCACAAAATAACAAGCTCAAATGAAAAGTTTAAATTTTAAATTGTTAAAATTTGATTTTTTTATGATATTTTAGTCCAAATATCATAGTTATAAACTTATAATAAAAGAGAAATTCACAAAACTACACCCTTTCAATCCTCCCTTCACAAAACTACACCTAATTCAATATTTTCACATAGTTACACCCTTTCAAAATTTTAAAAGCTTGATTTACCTTTTTAAAAATTACCAAAATTAAAATCTTTTCATTTGGGTTCGCTAATTAGTGTTTAGGGTATAGTATTACGGGGGTATGATTGTTTGGCTAGGGTTTATTTGGATTTAATTTTGAGTGTTTAGGTGTAGTTTTGTGAAATATTTTGGAAATGGTGTAGTTTTGTGAAATGTAATTCAAATGGTGTAGTTTTATAATTCTCCTATAATAAAATGTGTGATGTTTGTTTGGTCAGTTTTCATGTTGTTTTAAGGAATTACTCAATTAAAAAGAATTTGTGTCTAAAATTGTTACTGTGTCGGTGAAATAAAATGAAATAAAATGAAAAACATGGTTACAAAATTAATAGTTATGAACATGAAGAATTTAGTTGTTTATAATATGAACGAAATCTTAGTTATTAATTGGGAAGAACTTTTTTAGAGAAACCCTTAAAAATTCATTTTAATTACATGAAATGTCATTGTATAAGTTTTAGTATAAGATAATTTTAGATAAAAAAAAATATTCCTATTTAATAGGAATATATTAAAAACGAAATTTTAAAATAGAAAAAGAAAAATAAATAAAAACTTATTCCTATTTAATGGGAATATATTAAAAACGAAATTATAAATGGAAAACGAAAAATAAATATAAAAATATTCATTTTTGATAGGATTAAAGTTAAAAAACTAAATTAAAGAAAATAAAAATAAATATCAAACTATTTAATAGTTAACATAATGAAAAATTAAAATATTATGAATATTTTCATCTTATGAAAATCATAAAAAATCAAATATATTTAAAGTTTCTTTAAAAAATAATTTTCATTTTTTTAATTATCTAGAAGTATATATAATTTTTTCAAAAAGTAAGATAAATTTTATTTGTGGATCTAATTTTAGATTCCAATGTAGGTTTAATTATAGATTTTAACAATCAAATTTATTTTTTTGTATATGTGTAATTTTGCGACGGGTCGGAAATTATTATATATAATTTGTAATTATATATAATTTGTAAGATATAACCAAATTATATTCGTAATATCAAAACATACATAAATAAGATTCAAAAATTTATCTTCAGTATTCATCAATAAAAAATTCGATCAAATTATATCAAATTAATATGTTTACAAAAATTACACCCGTGCGTTCGCACGGGTTCGAACCTAGTCATTAGTTAAAACATAACAAAATTAAAATTGACAAAATATGTTACTAAATTATTAAAATATAAATATCTAGTTTGGTGTAAATTCCATACATAGTATATTCAAGATTTGGACCTAACAACTATAGATAAGAATAATAACAATTCAATTTCCGTTGTTGTTCAAACCCATATCTAAGAAATAAACAATTATAGATAGCATAGAACCTAACAAACTATTATTTTTAGAAATTCTAACAAATTCAAAAACAATATATATACTCATGAATGCATGTTTTGTAAAACACAATCTAATCTCAAGCAAAACATTAAATAACTGAAACAAAAGACAATGAAGCTTCAAATGTTGTGTCTTGTTTTGGTATTAGTAGCCATGAAAGCTAATGCAATGAAGCAACAACTAAATGCAACAATACGAGCACTTATAGTGTTTGGAGATTCAATAATGGATACTGGTAATAACAACAATCTTTACACTGTCATGAAATGTAACTTCCCTCCATATGGCAAAGATTTCCCCGGCGGCTTCGCTACTGGAAGATTTTCTGACGGAAGAGTTCCTTCTGATCTAATTGGTAACTAACATAATTATTTTTTATTTTGATATAAAAAAGTTAAAGCTATTTATAGTTTTTGATATATTTGGTTTACACAAATTTATTTCAGCGGAAAAATTGGGATTGACTAAAACATTGCCAGCATATATGAACCGAAATTTAAAACCTGAAGATCTTCTTAAAGGTGTAACGTTCGCGTCCGGTGGAACTGGTTTCGATCCATTAACGGCTAAGATGACAGTACGTTATTAAATATTTTTATTGTTAATACTATTTTCATATTATATTTGATAACATTTTTCAATTTATTTGATTTGTATAGTCAGTGATATCGGTGTGGGATCAACTAACATATTTCAAAGAATATGTAGCGAAAATCAAACAATATTTCGGAGAAGAGAAAGCCAAATTTATCTTGGACAATAGTTTCTTTCTAGTTGTTTCTAGTAGCAATGACCTTGCTAACACTTATCAGGCTCGGTCTCATAGATATAATCGTACCTCATATGCTAATTTTTTGGCTGATTATGCTGTTAAATTCACGAGAGTAAGTATTTCAAATATTTTCTATATATAAACCTATGACTTTTTAAATTATACCAACACTAAATGATTTTAATACGTTATTTAGGAATTACATAAACTTGGAGCTCGAAGAATTGGAGTGTTTAGTGCGGTACATGTTGGATGTGTACCACTTCAAAGAACAATTGCTGGTGGTATAACATGGCAAACTAAGAGAGATGTTCCAAACCTTTAAATAATATGGCAAAACAATTTAATTCAAGACTTTCTCCGGCACTTGATTCTTTAGATAAAGAGCTTGATGGTGTTATCTTATACATTGATATTTATGATACTCTTTTCGACATGGTCCAAAACCCTAAAAAATATGGTAAGTTCATTTTATAAATACAAATATATAAAAATATTTCTTCTTTATATTTTGAACACTGCTACATCATCATTAGAAAATTCTATTATGATGTCCTGCATCTTTTGCGATTCCGATGAACAATTTTCACTTGTATCTTATAACATGAACTAAATTATCTTATATGTTTCAGGTTTCGAAGTAGCTGATAAAGGATGTTGCGGTAGAGGAACTCTTGCAATATCTTATTTGTGCAACTCAATGAATCCATTCACATGTTCAAATTCTTCCACTCATATATTTTGGGATAGCTATCATCCTACAGAAAGAGCTTATAAAGTTATTGTTGATAAATTACTTGACAATTATTTAAACAAACTCTATTGATGTTAACATTTGAATAGAACATATTTATACCTTTGTGTAATATTGTATGTTTTTAAGTTTCATTATTTAATATACATCTCTTTTTGTTTGAATCGAATGTAAAATTATTTCAAACCAAAAAAAGTTTTTACAACTCATGCAACTTTAAATTGAAAGTTTGAATAGAAAAAAAAAATATTTTTCTCTAAAATTGATTTGAACACCTGAATCAATTTTGAATTGAACCATGCTTTCATTCATTAATCGTATCTATTCTAATTGAGCCCATTATCTTTTATAAATGGGCTTTAATTTCGGCCCATTAAGCACAAATCTTCAAATTCTTCAAAAACCCTAATAGCCTCAACACTATATAACCAATTCTCGCATCCAAATTAGGTTTTCTCTTAAATCGAAAAAAATGGCAGAGAGAGGCGGAGAAAGCGGCGCAGAGCGTAGCAGCGGCGGCGAACGAGTCGGATTCTCACGCGGATTCGGCGGCGGTCGCGGATCTCGAGGCGATCGCGGCGGTCGCGGAGGACGTGGAAGACGCGGAGGCCGCGGTCCAACAGAAGCGGAGAAATGGGTTCCCGTGACGAAACTTGGCCGTCTCGTCGCCGGAGGAAACATAAAGCAGATAGAACAGATCTATCTTCACTCTCTACCAGTAAAAGAGTACCAAATCATAGATCTACTAATAGGCCCATCTCTAAAAGACGAAGTAATGAAGATAATGCCTGTTCAAAAACAGACAAGAGCTGGTCAAAGAACAAGATTCAAAGCTTTCGTTGTTGTAGGAGACGGTAACGGACATGTTGGATTAGGCGTGAAATGCTCAAAGGAGGTAGCGACGGCGATAAGAGGAGGGATAATATTGGCGAAATTGTCGGTTATTCCGGTGAGGAGAGGCTATTGGGGGAATAAGATTGGTAAACCGCATACAGTGCCGTGTAAAGTTACAGGGAAATGTGGTTCAGTGACGGTAAGGATGGTTCCGGCGCCGAGAGGATCTGGGATTGTGGCGGCTAGGGTTCCTAAGAAGGTTTTGCAGTTTGCCGGTATTGATGATGTCTTTACTTCTTCTAGAGGATCTACTAAGACTCTTGGAAACTTTGTTAAGGTTTGTTTTGTTCTTCTTTTTTTTTTGTTTGAAGAAGAATTTGTATGTGTGGTTTAGATTGGAATAGGGATTTTTATTGTAGGGTTTGGTTAGTTGTTTGATGTTGTCTGTGAATTGTATGGGTTGTGTTCAAAAATAGTGATTTAGTGTATATTTCTTTTGTTTGTGTGTTTACTTATTGTAGAGAATCTACTAAAACACTTGGAAACTTTGTTAAGGTTTGTTTTTTTTTTTGGTTTTTTGATTCTTTGAGGAAGATTGTGTAGGTTCTGTGGGTATAGAGATTTAGTGTATGTTATGTGTTTACTGATTTAGATCAAGAATTGGATGTGATTAGCTTGAAAGATTCTAGGGTTTGTTTAATTGTATGTAGTTTGTGAATTGTATTGTAAAGGTTTGTTTTTCTTTCTTATTTTTGTTTATTGATTGTTTTGTGAGATTATATGTAAGGATTGTGTTGTTTGGTAGGAATTAGAGGGTTTAGTGTAGATAATGTTTAGTTTTGTTATGTGCTTGCTGGTTTTGATTACATTTTAATCTTTAGTGTGTAAAGATATATGCAAAGGATGATGTTATGAAGGCTTACCATTTTGTATATTTGTGATTTTTGACCTCAATGCGTAGTTGTGAATGTCTGTTTATCGGTTTTGTTCTGATTGTATTGTGTCTCTGATGTTTTTGTTATTACAGGCAACATTCGAGTGTCTACAGAAGACATATGGGTTCCTAACACCAGAATTTTGGAAGGAGACAAGGTTTGCGAAATCGCCATATCAAGAATACACTGATTTCTTGGCTACAAAGGCTGTTTCGGGAGCAAAGGTTATCACCGAGGGTGAAGACCAAGCTTAAAAAGTTGTAATTTGCCTTTATGGTTTGGTTTATTATGCTGTTGATTTTCATATATTTTAAGGACATATCGTTTATTTAGTTGTTTCGTGGTACTTTTGCTTCTAATCAAATTTTAATGGATTTGCATTTTCAATATCTCTGGCCCTTTAGTTATCTTTAAGTAATGTTTTTTATGCTATTTGATATTATAGTTTTAGGTATCTAATATTATGTCTTATGTTATCTGTAATGTTTTGATTAGATTTTGAAATAAACTACTTAATATAGTTTAGATATTATTAGAGTTTAAATTTTGAAAACTTTATTGATATTTATTTTTCAACATTTCTTAGTAAATTATTAATTGACTGATTTTTTTAAAAAAAAATTCATGATTTGACTTATTATTTATGCGTGTTGCAATATATAGAGTTCATGCATCTTTTGTTATAATTTATTAATTCATTTGATTTGTTGATAACTTTCTAAATTGATATGTTTTCGGTTTCAAATTTGATTTAATCTAATTTTTATTAATAAAACTTTATTAAAGTGATGTAGTTCCGACATTATTAATTTATAGAGGTTTCACATTATTCTCAAATTATTTATCTTGAATGCGGACAAAAAATCAGAAAATTGCAAATATTTCGGTTTAATAAATATAAGCATCAGTTAATATATGTAGTTAATACTCTCGATGATGTAATAAAAACCCTAATCAGGATTAAATCAATCCCTAAAACAAAACTATTGTAATTCCAAACTTACAAGTCACAACGCTTCTCAAATATAACCTTGACGTTACCTTCCGACCAATACAATCATCATTGTCGTTGTTCATACACTTTGCTAACTTAGAAGTGACCAAAGCGGATAAGCGGTTTCGAACCCAACTGTTTACTTTCAACGTTGTCTTGTCCAACAAGGAATCAATGTCTTGAAAAGGTGAGAGCTCATACACTTAGTTTTTTTTTTTGGTTTTGTACGTTAGGTTTCGAGTAGTGAACGATTTTTCAAAGTTATAGAGATTGTGCTCTTGTTGGTTTATGATGATTCAATGGGTTTAGAGGTTAGATCACATTCGAATTTTACCAATTCCATTGAGTTTAGGAAGGAGACAACTTTTGATTATTTTTTTCTGTTTAGAGTTTATATAGAGGTTAGAGTTGTTAGAATCAATGGCTCAAATGCCACAAATTGGGAAAAAGCGATCCAATATGCCACCTCTATTTTCTTTTATTTTATTGATTTATTTTTAATTCGATTTTGGGGGTAAAAGGACGAAAATCATAAGTGTATTTCACTTATTTACGACCCAACCGGTTAGATCCGACCCAAACCCGAATCCAAACCCAAAACCCGACCCAAACCCGAACCCAAATCCAAAATCCGACCCAAACCCGTGCCCAAACCCAATACCCACCCAAATAAAAAATCAAACTTAAATTTCTCAAATTTTCTCAAGAACCCTAATTTCATTTTTCCCCTTTTTGCTAAAACGAGAGAAGAGAAAGCCACTACATTTTCCTCCTTTTTCCTTTCTCCTTCTTCGATCTTTTCAAAATCAATCCAAATCATCAATGGCTCGTATAAAATTTGGATCCACATACTATTCTTTAAGCGAATTCGCGAAAAAAACTGTTTGAATCGAACAAAGAAGAAGAAAACAAGGAGAAAGAAGATGTGAACGAAGAAGAAGAAGGTTCAGAGAATGGAAAAGAAGATAACGGAGAAGAAGAAGAAAACGAAACAGAAGAAGAGGAAAAAGATAACGAAGTAGAAGAAGAGAACGGAGAAGAAAACGAAAAAGAGAGCTAAGAAAAAGAGACCGAAGAAGAAGAAGAAAAAGAGACCGAACAAGAAAAAGGGACCGAAGAAGAAGAAACAGAGATCGAAGCAGATTCTTTTCTCATGCAGGATAACGATGATGATGTTGACGACGATGACGAGACCCAACCAATGCAGCCAGAGGTTTGTTGGATTGTTGTAACTCTGTTGTGATCTTTTGGAGTTTTTGTTGTTTTTATTATTATGCGTTTTGAATTTTGGATGTTAGGGATGTGCTTTTGTTGTCTGTCAAACAATTGAGTTTAATTAGGTACATATGTGTTTAGGTACATGTGTTTTTGTAGTTAAATTGTATCAGTTTGATACATTTATAAAACAGTTGTACCATTTGTACGAAAAAACTGTACTCACGAAAATACCAACAAAATTGAAACAAACAACTAATTGAAAACAGAGCATTCCACAAAACGCAGAAAAGATAAAAAGTCATACAAATAGATATAAGAGAATTATTGAGCATACAAATAACACAAACAAACAATCTACTTAGCAAGTAAATTCTTCATCCTTGCAATCTCTTCTTCTTGGTCGGATAACCGATCATTCATACGAGATATTTCTCTACGCAACCCGTCCACCAAAGAGTAAATCAAATTTTTGTGCTCACCATCTTCGAGTTTAAGAGGAATAATTGTTTGTGTAACTCGAATAGCTTGCTTCATAGAAAGAATTGTTCGTGTAACTGATTGACATTTTGTAAGAAGAAGAAGATCGAAGATGAACAAGATTGAAGAAGAAGAAGACCGCCGCCGTGAATGTTCTTCGTGGATCTAGGGTTTGGAAGAAGGAGAGAGAGAATATATCCTTTTATAATCAAATAAAATTAATTAAATAAACAAAAAATAAATAAAATTCAGAAATTAATGTTTTTGTCGGCTTTAAAGTACAATGTAGGACCCACATGTTTTTATCACCATAGTTTAGTTGTACCTAGATATCCAAGTGTATTATCATCACCATAGTTGTACTTTCATGATTATTGTGTAATTGTAGTTGAACTTCATTATAAAAATTAAAATTCCAGATTGGACCATTCATATTCGACTATTATATATCATTTAAGAGGTATCCATAATAAAACTTTCAAGTAATCATAACTTTTACATTTCTTGACTTATAATTAGTGAACAATGACATGTTATTCCTTATACTTATAAGGGTTTGTTAAGATTTCATAGAATTTTTTTAGAAAAATTTGTTTTGGGTTTGTTTTGTTTAATTTGATGTTTTGTGTGTTGTTACATTGTTTTATAGGCAACATATTTATTACTTAATAATTTTTGAGCCGTAAATCATAATTTTATAAAACCGAAAATGTTTAAGTAGTTGTACATAATTGTCCAAGAAATACAACAGAGACATAAACAGAAAATGTTTAAGTAGTTGCAGTTTCTTCTTCTGCTTCATTATCATCATCTTCCTGATCAGCTTTCTTTTGCTTTGATCAATCCTAATCTTCTTTTGTATCCTTTCTTCTAAAACCGAATATTTTATATCTTCTAAAGATGAGGTCATAAGAGATATAGCGTATACAGATTTTCTTGAAATCCATTCATGATCGTATATATCATATCAAGATTCAATCGATGGTTTGGGGATCTTTAATTAAACTAAATTCAACAAGTTTCAACAACTACATTTAACGAAATCATAATGCAGATAGATAATTGAGAGATAAATCAACACAATAACATAATTCCTAAAATTGAAATCGTTGAATTACTAAAACAGATTCTCCATTATCGCACGACGGAGAAGAATGGCCGACGAAGCTCGACGAAGAAAACCGTCGACGAAGCTCCACGAAGAATCTAAGACGAAGAAGAAAAAGAGAACGCGAAGAAGAGAAGAAGCAGATCTGAAAATCTCGATCTGATTTTTGAATTTTCTTTAATTTTTTGAATTATTTTAATTAATAATTAGTAAGGGTAAAATCGAAATAACACATTATAAGTGGCAAGTAGATTGATTTGTGGCATGCTAGATTAAAATTTTCCAATTTGTGACATATGAGACCATTGCTCGGTTGTTACCCTAGATTAGAAGCGAACAATACTTAACATTTTTTATGGGCCTTAGGTAAATATTTATTATGGGGCATTTTTGTAGAATAATTTTTAAAAATAGATATCACTATAAAAATTACATTATATTTTTTGTATATTTAAATCTGTTTTATTAGTTAAGACTTAAGATCATGTATTATTATCGTTGTAACTTAATTATTGAAATTATAAAGAGTTATTAGAACTAGAAAATACCTAATTTTGTTACGTATTCCAAAATTGTCACAAAAACACAATATTTATGTATTTAAAAAGGGAGAAAACTACACCATTTCAAAAATACTTCACAAAACTACACCTAAACACTAAAAATTAAATCCAAATAAACTTTACCCACACAATCCTACCCCTTATTACTATACCCTAAACACTAATTAGCGAACCCAAATAAATTTTAATTTTGTTAATTTTTTAAAGGGTAAATGAAGCTTTTAAAATTTTGAAAGAGTGTAAATATGTGAAAAAATGAATTAGGTAGAGTTTTGTAAAGGAAAGAAAGAAATTGTGTAGTTTTGTGAATTCCTCTTTAAAAAACAATTTATATTTTTATAAGGGAGAATTATAAAACTACACCATTTGAATTACATTTCACAAAACTACACCATTTCTAAAATACTTCACAAAACTACACTTAAACACTCAAAATTAAATCCAAATAAACTCTAAACCCACACAATCTTACTCCCTTAATACTATACCCTAAACACTAATTAGCGAACCCAAATGAAAAGATTTTAATTTTGGTAATTTTTAAAAGAGTGTAAATATGTGAAAAAATTAAATTAGGTGTAGTTTTGTGAAGAAGAGGTTGAAAGAGTGTAGTTTTGTGAATTCCTCTTTTTATAATGATATTTCCATGAAATATTTTTTATGGGGCTTTTTTGTTGGATTCGATATTTAGTGTTTAAAATTTTAGTTAACGAAGATGGTAGGTTATAGTTTTGGTATTTTTTTAAAATTTCTTTTAATAGCATTCAAAGACAAAAAACATGTAATGGTATTACCGTCCTACAAACATTTTACGATGGTATTTTTGGAAATTGTCCATGTTTTTTTTTGTATTAAAAAAATGAATAGTATTGCATAAAGAGCTCTTTGCCGTAGCTATTAAAATGTACATTTTTTCTCTCTTAAATGTACATACATGTTTTCATGCTTTTCTTTCCCCGTATAGACTGTGTTTTTCAATTGAAGAAATTCAAGTTTCTACTTTTTCTTCTTCTTCCATTGAGTAAATATTCTCTCATCATTTACCATTTCGGTTCGGTTTCTAAAATCTGAGCATGACATGAGACTCTCTTCCATTGTCCTTAAAAATGCACTGTCATGGGCTCATCATTTGTGCATTGACCCTTTTTGCGACTAAACCAAAAAAAAAAAACATTTTCATCTAAAACATTTTTTATTTTTTTAGTTTCGTTTATGGAGTTGGATCATTTTAGGAGAAAGATGTTCAGGTGAAGAAGGGATAGGACAAGATGGTGAGTTAACAACATCGTCTTCTTCTTTCCCAACAGATTCATTCCCTTGAAATCCCCACAACTCTTTCGCTATCGCATCTCCTTCCTCTGCCCCCAAAAAAACAAAATAAAAGTAAGAGCAATTCTCAACTATTACCATCACAATTCCCACAATATTCTATTCGGGAGAATTACAAAACTACACCAATTGAATTACATTTCACAAAACTACACCATTTCCAAAATACTTCACAAAACTACACCTAAACACTCAAAATTAAATCCAAATAAACCCTATCCACACAATCCTACCCCCTTAATACTATACCTAAACACTAATTAGCTAACCCAAATGAAAATATTTTAATTTTGGTAATTTTTAAAAGGTAAATCAAGCTTTTAAAATTTTGAAAGGGTGTAAATATGTGAAAAAATTAAATTAGGTATAATTTTGTGAAGGAGGGGTTGAAAGAGTGTAGTTTTGTGAATTCCTCTATTCATAATACTTATATTACTTTAAAACCCTATAACTTCAACTTTAACCCTTACAACTAAAACCATAACCCTCAAAACTAAATTATAAACACTAGCACTAAACCCAAAACAAAAAAGATTAAGGCAAAAATACATCTTTAGGATTGGACTTAGCTAAAATACATCTACATAATCCATTTTCATAAATATACATACACACTAAATTTATAACTCAAATAAAACTAAACACTAAACTTTACCTCCTACAAAACAAAACCCAAAACACTAAATATTGAACCCAAATGATAAGTTTAAATTCAAAAGAATTTTTAAAGGGTAATACCATTTACCCTCTTAAGGTGTAGTTTTGTCAATTTCCCAAGTTTAAATTCTAAAGCCTTAAAAATTGTTTTTCTTTTGTAAGGTAACTTCTAAGGAAAAAAACTTTGTAGTGTATTTCTATAAGAAAAACTTGGGATGGTATTTTGGCACAAAAACACTCTGTTACTGATATTTTTAAGGAACCTCTCTTACTACAATCATACACAGAATGGTAAATGAAAATCAAACCTGGTTTCAATTTCTCGGGATCTGGTAGCTCCTGATTTGCATAAGGAGAACTGCTTTCGGCTTTGTTGGATGATTTCTGAGAATGTAACGGTATCTGCGAATACACGTTATGCAGTTTCTTATGCAACTCTTCCATTTTACCAGACGTTTCATCCGCTCTGTCCATTTCAATCAGAACCTGAAAAGTAACTAATTCATTAAGCCACCTAGTAGACGAATAAGCAAAAAACATTTCGGTTAAAATTTTGATTTACCTGGGCAGGATCTTTGTGGAAAATGGGGGCAAACCTATGCCGGCAATACTCGCTGAAAAGCAGAGTGAGAAGAATTAACGGTATGGTGAAACCAGAAGCTACCGTAGATAGCTTTAATCCGAAAAACCCCAATGCTATAATCTGTGTTAAGATTAACGAAAAGATCGTTGTGTTGTGAAAGATAGGCCAATACTGTCCACCGCTTTCGTACTTAGTGATATAAACGTTGAGTATCTGCAAAAAAGACACAGCTCTGTTTATATACCATAACAAGTTTTCGACTTAATACATGGCTATGATTCATTACAGTAACGGGCCAAGGAAAGTAAAGCAGCCTATTTAGTTCAGAGAATAACTAAAATTTAGAGATTTAAGACAACAAGAGCAGGTGGTAATGTCTTGCAAGTTTCCTAAAGACATTAAGATGCTAACAGAGATCTATTGGCGATGTTATGTAAAAAAGATAAGGCACACTTACTTGATTTTTGTATATCAGATACGCAAGGAAGAAGTATATCAGCAAAAACGGCATGATTAATGGCGCTATGACTGAATTGGTGAAACCAAGGAGCCCGAACAAAAGCAGCCGAGGGATTTCGGTGTGATATGGGAACCTAAGAGTTTCATATGAGTCATCGTTGTTCTTGAAAACAAATTTCGCTACCAGATTCCATATAAGAGCCATAGGTTGCACTATTTCACAAGCCAAACTGGCCCAGCCAGATGTGAAACAATACGTCAGGAAGAAACCAGCCTGCAAAAATGGTCGACGCCATATTAAAATCGATGATACATATGTTTTCCTAATGATGATGATGAAAGACGACAAGGCGCTAAATCTCTGGAGTTCTTAAGCAATCTAAACTAACAACAATATAATGTGATGACAGCTGACATTGAAGAAGCGTAGATCTTTAAAATCGGTGTGCAAGAAAACAAGATAAATAATGAGGAAGCTGAAGAATCTTATGAGTATAACCAAACTAAATGCCTAAGTGAGTGTAGAAGCTTAAAGATAGGCAAAAATTTAGTAAAATATCTATTTTGTGAAATGTAAAAGGAACAAGGGTAAATTACCTGTGTTGGCACTGCTCTTGCAAGTTGTGTAGGTATGTCTCTGACACTAGAGAAGACATTCAGTTGCCTGATAACAGACCCAGATAAGATATTCACGAAGAACACGTTCCAAATGGTAAAATATAAGACTTTGATGCAAGCACTCTTCTTTCTTATACTCCGTGAAATACATCCCTCCAAGGTCGAAAAATACATCATCAATGGTGGAACGGCGTAGAAAAAGAGAATCAAGATCACACTGGGTAAGTACCCTGTGATGACCTGGTTTATGTACTTCCTGCAATATGGTTTAAATGGCTTATTAACTTTAAATATCATAAGGAAATCAAGAATATATATATTTGATTTCTCTTAGATTTTTTATGAATATATAGAGAATCACCAGAAGAATAGAAACAAAAACCGTAAAGAGCATGGAGGGTACTTACGTCTGCAAGATGCCTCTTAGAAAAGGAAATGCATGAGAGAGATGCTCTAGTTGAGTCAGCCCTTGAATGAAAGTCACAGGAATAAGAAACACAAACATAAAGGCAACTGCACCTACAAGGGTTGCTATTCTCCGTATCCAAAGTTGTCGATAAGGTATGTTGAGATTCCTCCAATAGACATCATGAGGTTCTGGAGCTAAGTTTGTCACCCATAACATAGGGTTTGATGATTGTAGAACCTCTGAAACTACAAGAGCATCGTAGCGTGTCTTAAAGAACACAAACGCAGCTGGACGTTCCTGCAAATGAGCAGAACATATTCTGGCTTTAGTTGCTATTATGACTACATATATGATCACAGCCTCTGTTAGTATCAGACTTTGCAACTTCCAATATTCCTTTTGTATCCAAGTAAATGTTTAACAAGGTGTATCTTTCAGAATGGTGAAAACTCATAACATATGCAGAGGAAATTTCTTCAGTTTTCTATAATTTTCGTGTTAAAGAGCAGAGTTAACTGTGTTAACTTTCAAAAAGGAGCCTCTAAACAGGACAGAAGAAACAATAGATAAAACATATAACGAAGTAATGCATAATCAGGTCAAGTGAGAAGACTTTCTTACTTGCTCTGTCGTAGTCATTGTCAACTCTCCAAGCTCAATTCCTTTCACACTATCCGCCTCACTAGATAGAATATGGAAAGAACTTGTGGCTGTAGGCCCTCCACAAAAAGTGCATGGAGTGAAACTCGGTTTACAATTGATTTCAGGAGAAATATGTTTAAGAGTCCGACACATCTTCTCCGCATCTCGCTGAGACAGAAATGTAACAATCTGAAGGTCAAATTTTTCTCCCACATAGAACACTGAATCTCACACATGTTTTTCAGTCAAAAAGCATACACCAACCCAAATTTCTAACTACTTTTGTATTGATTCCGCATGCTAGCAGATAACCAGTGAGAAATTGATGCAGTAATATTGAAAAACAACAGGATTAGATATCATGAGGTATATAGGAGAATGCTTACCAGCAGTCTTTGAATGATGCCATTATGATAAACCATTTGGTGGGACACATAGCTTGATGAATAATAATTTGTGAAGTATTTTCCCAGTGTGTCGCTGTATGATTGCTCTGGAGACCATGGAATAGCACGGATAAGAACGGTAAATTGACTTGGCTTTGCGGCAGATCCAGTAATATGACCAAGCCTCATTTTGGCTATGGTCCTATACTCCTACAGTAAAAAAAGTTTTTAAGGAGAGGAAAAGTAAACTGAAAAGAAGATAAAATGGGGGAACCAAAAGTAAAAAATTAAGTACGCATCAGATAAACTAAAGTATGATGTCCTCACAAGGTAGAGAAGAAAACATGCTGCTGAAGTTATTATGTAGAGTGCAAGACAGTGAACCCACAGCCTGAGAGTAATAAAAGTTTTAAAGAATCAACACTTTCAAAACAAAAGTTAACGCAAAATCACACTTACCATTTAGAGCCTTTTGCAAGGTTCTCGATTGTGAACACTTCCGATGACTCCAAGTGAATTTCCTTATGCACCATCGGTTGCCCATAATAATTTACAGGCAAAACAAAGGCAATGCAAACAACAGCAGTTATGAAGAAAATACGAATGCTGCAGAAAAAGACAAGTTGTGAGAATAATGAAGAACAAACAAACAACAATTTTGAGAGAGTTTTCGGTAACCTGAATTTGACCATCCTGAGGAAAACCACGGCATCGAGACCAGCCGCAGCTAATAACTCATCTTCACTAGTTTCCCATGCTTTCAGCAGCCAACTTGGAGAGGGTACAAACCTCTCATACCAAAAAGGATCATAACGTCTAGCGCCTCCGCAAACAAGCCTTCGGCCGAAATATACACAGTAATTGGATGGCTGTTTCCTAAGTATCGAATAAAGTGAAAGAAGCACTATACATATTGAGATGTTGATTCCAGCAGATGTTAGGAGAGCTGATATCTCCATCTCATCACCCTAAGTTCGACCTCCTCCTTACTAAAAAAATTGGAGGCAAAGAAGAGCTTAACACGCGTATGAAGTAGTCGACAGAAGCAAGGAGATGACCAACCAAACAATAAACGAGATTCTTAGATCTTCAACAGAACTGTTCAGGAAAAACCACAAAAAGTGAAAAAATCAGAAAGTAAAAAGTTAAGAGCTCAGAGACTAAGACACATTTAAAAACAAATTCTGCAGTCAAATGATCAAAACGTCTTAGTTTGTAAAAAAACAAATGGACAAACGTCTATGTAGAATCGAAACTGCCTACCATACAACCTAAGCACCTAAGATCAAACAATATATGACTAAAGTATTCATGATTAAACATTGAACCACCACAAGAACAAAATCATAATCAATTCCTAAAACAAAATCATTAAGACATAATGCACTTAGATCCAATCTCAACTACTCAATGTCTTCACAATACTACTCTCACAATACATTGTTTCTTCTCAAAAATCTATATCACAATGAAGCAGAAAGCAATGTCTATTGGTACATACTATCGAAAAATCGGACAAACATCTATATCGAACTAATCACAGAGTTGCCTCATTATCTATGCTAAAACTTAACAATTCTACCTTAAACTTTTTTGCATTCCATATACAAAACAAAATCTTCTATGATTCGAAACAAGTATTGAGTCATAATTAATAACCTAAACTTGATAACATAACACACTTTTTAGATCCAATCTCAATAAAATCGATTTCTGATAATAAACACTACACATTATCTCCTTCAGCAAAAATCGCATTCTCTATTAACGATAAGATTCGATACTCCATAGCCTAAATCGTACACGAATCGTGGAGAAACATCAGAATATAGAGAATCCAGATTCGAGATTTCAGATTCTCACGAAGAACACAATACAACGAGAAATCAAAGGCGGTGAAGATATTACATAAGAATCAAAATCAAAATCAAAATCGATACGATAGAGATTATCGCCATGATTACTTACAGAGACGAGAAACGTTGGCTTTGACTTTGAGAGGAGAATTCGATTTTGCACAAAGAACGTGAAGAAGATGAGAAAACCTAAGAACTCGCGAAGAAGATGAAACCAATTGATTAACTAATTAAAAAAAAATAATGCGACACAAATGCTTTGCAATTTAAATTTAGCGAACTCTTCGCGTTCCAGTTCATAATTTAAACAGAAAAATACAAAAAAAAAAAAATATAAATGAAAATAAATAAATAATAAGGTAAATATTGGGTGAGAAAATGCCAAGCTGTGTGGATGGTGTGAGACGGGTGCTACGATTGCGCCACGTGTCACAATGATAATGGTCTGTGCGCTAATGATCTTTGACTTGTACTATGTGAGCGCGACTAATTTGTTGACGAATTTATAATGGCCGTTGGATTTTAATGTATCTCTAAGATGGCGACACGTGGACTTATCCATTGCAATTTTGGTGTGACGCTTTTTCTCCCAACGTTTAAACTTTAAAGAATGACATGGAAAAGAAAGAAAGATTCATGTGGCCTTCTCGTTGTTCTTGCCTATGAGATATATAAATTTTTTATACATAACTTATTTTTATATAAGAAATTACAAAATTATACCTTTCAAAGTTTTAATTTGCAAAACTACACTTTTTTAGATTATATTACATAGAAAAGAAAGTTTCATGTGGTCTTCTCGTTCTTCTTGTCTATGAGATATATATATATATATAATTTTTTATACATAAACTTATTTTTATATAAGAAATTATAAATCTACACCTTTTAAAGTTTAATTTGCAAAACTACACTTACTGTTTAATAAATAGTGAGCCTAAATAAACTATAAACACAACACTCTACCATTTTTAATATTAAAATTCTTAACAAAGGCAAATGAATATTTTTAGTTTAAATTTTAACCTACCCATTAAAAATTTATAAAAAGTACAAATTAGAAATAAATTAAATTAAGTGTACTTTTGTGAACGAAATTTTCAAGGGATTTAGTTTTGTTAATTTTTTATTATATTATAACAATTTATGGTTTAATATTAGTGGCGGAGGTAGAATAGTGGGAGGTAACCCATGTGAAAAAAATCATTTTAGTGAATATTAATTTTTTTTAAATGAGCCACGTCCAAAATAACTATTGAGCCATGTTAAATTCAATTATAATCCATTAACATATTAAGAAAAAATGACAAATTACATCAATTTAAACTGTACTTCATAAAACTACACCTAATTCAAATTTTTTTAACTTTAAATTTTTTTAACTTTAAGCTTTTTAATTTTTCAATTATTCTATTCTCCTTTAAAAGTTTATCCAAATTATAAAATTTCATTCTTATTTACTATTTATTGTTAAGAAATTAAAAAAATTATGTATTACATAAAATATAGTTTTATGATGGGATTTTAAGTGATTATTTAGTTTGTGTTTTGATATTGTGTCAAACCAAAAACGATAAAAAAAATTTATAAGATATGAGAGCACATGAATACTTTTAAATTTTCTGCTTTTGTATTATCTTTAAAATTATACAGTTTCCTCACCAAAAAAAATAATATTGTTTTGTAATAAAAAAAAAATTATTATGACCCCAGTGAATCCAAATCCTGGCTCCGCCACTGTTTAATATGATAAGTTAAAATTTAATTTAATTTAATATAGTAGTTCAACATTTTCTGATAACCATTGAATAGCTACGTAAGAATGGCGGTCATGCTACAACATGGACCATCGTGTTGGCTCCTCACTCCAGCTTTTGTCTTAAATACATTGTGGCTTACTTTGGTCTCAAATATTTATAGCCACATGAATCATGATAATAACGTAATCCTGTTATGCTGGTTTTTAGAAAACTAATTAACTCTTTGAGAAATTCACAAAACTACACCCTTTCAACCCTCCTTTCATAAAACTACACCTAATTTAATATTTTCACAAATTTACACCTTTTCAAAATTTTAAAAGCTTGATTTACCCTTTTAAAAATTATCAAAATGATAATATTTTCATTTGGGTTCGCTAATTAGTGTTTAGGGTATAGTATTAAGAGGGTAAAATTGTTTGGGTAGGGTTTATTTGGATTTAATTTTGAGTGTTTATGTATAGTTTTGTGAAATATTTTGGAAATGGTATAGTTTTGTGAAATGTAATTCAAATGGTGTAGTTTTATAATTTTGTCTTAATCCTTATTGTCTAGCCCAACCATGTCTCAAATTGTTTCGTGTAAGAGTGAATTATCATTATTTTGCTCTAAACACAGTTGTGTTTTGCGAACTATGAGTTTTATCACTAACAAATTTGACGTCTTATGTGATTTATCATTTATAAAATCTACTATTTTTTATGTCGACCCTTATCACCAAAATCACATAAGTTGTATGTAATTATCATAATTTGATTATAAGTTAAAATATTTCTAGTGAAATATGTGTATATATATTGTATTTATAAAAAGAACTTACCGCATTATTAGGGTTTAGGATTATGTCGAAAAGAGTATCATAAATTCTACTAACTTTTAGGTAACTATTTGATAGAAAACCATGTTTGTTTAGTTACATGTAATTAATTCAGAATAATGAGTCTCCAAGTTCACAATTTGATTACTGATGATTAAATCTTATAAAAAAAACATTCTACAATGAAATTGTGAAGAATGAACACATAGAGACAAGAATGGATGAATAAAGACCATATGTATAAATAAAATCGACTTAAATGATTAATTAGTAGAGTTTGATTAAAATTTTGTCAAGTATGTCGTCGACTATAACTTGGTAAGCTCTTTCAGTGGGATGGTAGCTATCCCAAAATATATGCGTCGAAGAATTTGAACATGTGAATGGAGTCAATGAATTGCACAAATAAGATATTGCAAGAGTTCCTACACCGCAACATCCTCTATCAGCTACTTCAAACCCTGAAAACATATGATATAATTTAGTTAATGTTTTAAGATACACGTGAAAGTTGTTCATGGGAATCGCATAAGTTCCAGGTAGTCATCATAATAGAATTTTCTAGTGATGATGTTATAGTGTTTAAATTATAAGAAAACAATATGTGTATGTACTTTATTTATAAAATGAGCTTACCGTATTTTTTAGGGTTTTGGATCATGTTGAAAAGAGTGTCATAAACATCAACGTATAAGATAACACCATCAAGCTCTTTATCTAGAGAATCAAGTCCTAAAGAAAGTCTTGAGTTGAATTGCTTTGCCATATTGTTTAGAGGTATAGAACATCCTCTAGATAAACCTCCAAAAACCGTTCTTTGAAGTGGTACACATCCAACTGGTACTGCACTAAACACTCCAATTTTTCTAGCTCCAAGTTTGTGTAATTCCTAAAAAAATATATTGAAAAAACAATTAGTACTCTAAAATTCATTGATTTATATATATATAAAAAATCTAGAATACTTACTCTCGCAAATTTAACAGCATAATCAGCCAAGAGCTTGGCATAAGAAGTACGATCGTACTTATGAGATCGAGCTAGATAAGTGTTAGCAAGATCATTGCTACTAGAAACAACAATGAAGAAACTATTTTCCAAGATAAATTTGGCTCTTTTTTCTCCGAAGTTTTGTTTGATCGTCGCTAGATATTCTTTAAAATATGTTAGTTGATCCCATACCGATATCACCGACTACAAAAAAAATCAAAGTAAGAGAAAATGTATCACATATAATATGAAAATAAAATTAATAATGAAAATATATAATAACATACCATAATTTTAGCGGTTAATGGATCGTAACCAGTTCCGCCGGATGCAAATGTTACACCTTTAAGAAGATCTTTAGGCTTTAAGTTTTTGTTCATATATGCTGGTAATGATTTAGTCAATCCCAATTTTTCCGCTGAAATAAAATTGTTAAAACCAAATGTATCAATATATCTATGGTCATTATACAAAGTTTTTCTTACAAAATTAGCATAGATTTTGAAATTTTTACAAATGTTAAAAATTTTCTCTCGCAAATCTTAAATTATTTGAAAAAATTCAAAACTAAACCTTAGACTTCCAAAACTGAACCCTATCCCCTTTAACACTATACCCTAAACACTATATAGCGAACCCAAATGAAAAAAATAAATTCTAAGAGGGTTAAAAACTCATTTATTGTATCTGTGGTATTTTGTAAAGTAAACATTTTAATGGTATTTTTGTTACGAAAAACTTTATAATGGTATTTTCAAAATAAAACTTTTTTTCGTGGTATTTTACGAAATTTCTCTCTATATGTATCGCTATAACTTTTTTTATAGAATGAAAATTATAATTCTAATATAGTTACCAAGTAGATCAGAAGGAACTCTTCCATCGGAAAATCTCCCAGTCGCCAAACCGCCGGAGAAATTTTTGCCGTAAGGAGGGAAGTTGCATTTTACGAGAGTGGGGAGATTGTTGTTATTACCAGTATCCACTATTGAATCTCCAAATACTATAAGTGCTGGTATTTTTGCATTTAAACCTTGCTTCATTGCATTAGCTCCCATGGCTAGTAAGATCAAAGCAAGACATAACACTTGAATCTTCATTGTCTTAATTTTATTTGAGTTATTTACTTATGTGCCTGAGGTTTTCTTGTGTTTGACAATTTTGAAAACATGCATGCATGTGTATATATATTGTTTTTGAATTTTTTTTTTTACTTCTAAAAATATAATCTTTTGAAAACACATTGTTACACCTGGCGACACAGCTTAGTTGTTTTTTTGACAATTGTTTCAATGACAACTTATATTGTTATTTCTTACCGAATATATATGGTAATTTATCTTGTTTTCTTAATTTGAATATACTATGTTTAGGATTTACGCCAACTTCATATTTGTTACAACAAGTAAGTTTATCAAAGACAACTAAATATTAAGTCAAACATGATATGATATCTCATTTAAAAATTAGAATATAGCTCATATATCTTTCACCGCAAGAAGTCATATCATCATAAAAAATAATAAAAAACAAAAAATAAACTTTTTTTAATAAAACTCTTTTAATAATAAGAAAACTCAAATAAGAACCATTAAATAATTTATAACGTTGATAAAAAACATGGATATCAATTTTATATAACTAAAAAAAATGATCAAGGATAAATGCAAGAAACTTTGACAAAAAAAAGGATAAATGCAAGAAAAAAACTAGAAATATCTCTTATAGATTTATATGTTCATATATAATATTTCACTACAGTTATTTAAAATAAATATAATTGAACTGCCTATATCAAAACTTTATAGATAGCAAAATAATAAGGCAATTGTAAAAAAACACGTGAGAACATCATTAGTTCATATGATTACTACAATATATGTTCTTTTGGGATATAAAATAAAACATCACACTATATACAATAATAAATATAACAATGTAAAAAAGTAATTCATTCTAAAAGTAATATATTTTTGAATATAAATAATCAAAATAAGAGTGTCTAAAATTGAAATATATAAAATTTGTTTGAGCGTCTTATGTTTAAAACTAAATGATTCTTAATAATGTATAATTTAAAAACATAAATAGATATAAATTAAAATGTAAACAGTTATAGATAGATTGGGATGCAAAAACTCCATGTTTACACATATAAAAAATAAATTATTTTTTTTCTCAAATATCTTCTAAACTCAAATGTTATTACCAAATCATATATAATAAATAGCAAGGAATTTTGCCTATGTGTCACCTTGAGAGTCAATTTAGGAACTTTTAAAGTTTATTTTTTTATTTTTATGTTCTTTTATTTTTCCTGATATTTTCTTCACAAAAATCTTTGCAAATAATTTTTTTCTTTCATTTATCTGAAAATATAACTTTTTCATGTTTATCCTTACAACTTATCGTTTTACTTTATTTAAATTTTCTTGATAGGCACATCATAATTTTATTATTATTTTGTTGTGTATATAAGTTTTCACGTTAGGTTTTTCTAAGATTTTAATTATGTTTATTCGTTTATTAATGCTTGGGTTATTTTTCTCCGGCAAATTCTTCTCTTTAATTTTTCTTTTTTTATTCTTGATTATAAATTCCCTTATCGAATTTATTGATGTTCAAACGTTTTTAGTTTTGTTTGATTATCTAAATCATCTACTTATTTTTGAGTTTGTTGACGCATTTTGGCCATCTTCTTCTCACTCCGCTTTGGTGGTTCATCTCGACGTTATTGTCATTATCTAAATTATTTATCCTTGAGTGTTGACGGTAATATGGTTTAATCACGTTTTAAGAAAATTTTGGTTTTGTTCCTTTTTAATATGTGTTAAGGTATTTTGTTATTTTTCATCATAAATATTTTGGTTTTTGATGTGGAATTTAGGTAATTTTGCTTACTTGTCAACACGGGGAAATTTTTTAGGAAAATTATATTTTTATTTTTTATTTAATTTATTCATGATTCGTTTGGATTAATCCCTTATAAATTATTACAAATTCTTTTTCAATTTATTGGGTTTAATATATATAAAATTCGTTTGGATTAATCCCTTCAAAATTATTCCAAATATTTATTTTTTTCTTTCCTAAATTATTGTTTTACTTGTAAAAACAAGAATTTAGAAAAATTATAATTATTTTTTGTTTAATATATTCAAAATACATTTGGACTTTTAAAATTTTATTTTTTTTAACTTCGAAAGTTCTTTTGGATTATTTTATTTTGGTAATTCGTCTAGATTAAGCCCTTCAAAATTATTCCAAACTTTTTAATTTTTTCCTTCCTAAATTATTGTTTTACTTGTAAAAAAGAAAATTTAGGAAAATTATAATTTTATTTGTTTTGGATTTTTAAAATTATATTTTTCTAACTTCCTAAATTTTTGTTCCTAAATTCATTTGGATTATTCTAAATGATTCTTATTCAATTATGATACGCATAGCTCCGATAATATTGTTGGGCAATTATTGTTTTTTGGTTATAAATATGCAATTTAAAACTTATTATACCATAACCTAAAACTTTAAACCTTTAACAATCCAAAACTATTATTATTTTTATCATTATTTATCAATTGTCTATGTTTTAAACTAGGTGGTTTGACATCCGCGCATGGCGCAGGCATAAATAAATTTCGAAAAAATTACATAAAAAATAATTAATGATAATTCAAACTATTGTATGATGTGGTATAAAAAGTTTTAGATTGACATATTTATAACCAAAAAAACAATAATTGCCCACAATATTATATATTTTTTTATTAATTTATTATTTTGCTATTCGTTAATGATTTTCCCTTTTATTTTTAATAGTTTATATAATCATATATTATTATTAATTTGATATTTCGAAATTTTAATTATATTTCCTAAAATTTAGGAACTTTTTGATTTTTATTAATTTAATATTTTTGTTTATGATTATCCCTTTTATTTTTGAGTTAATTAGCGTATTATATATTTTTAAAACATAATTTGCCAATTAACTGTTTTGATGTAGTAATAAATTTTTGGGTATTTGATTTTCGTACTTAAATTAACAAATTTAACTTTATTCACACAAAATCATTCACAAAAATCATTCACGAAAAATCATTCACATATATCATTCATTGAGATCATGAACAACTCATCATTGACATAAATTATTCATTCACATATATTATTTATCAGTCACATATACCAATTATCATTCACAACGATTATTCACTCGAAATCATTCACATATGAACATTTACAGACAATCATTCACGAGATTTGATAATTTTAAAGTTAATGGTAATATTGTAATTTAAAAAGTGAAGATCACCTTGTAGCAAATTAAAAAAAATCACTCAATTAGTAAATTTATGTCTTGAAATATACTTATTTTCTCAATTTTCTTTTTATGTTTCAATGGTTTATATCATTATATATTATTTATTAATTTAATATTTCAAAATATCAATAATATTTTCCTAAAAATATATATGATGTCAATATTTTGGGAATTTTAATTATATAATAAATTAATATATTTTATTATTATTATTATAAATGGTATTACATGCAACATTATCTGATTTTGTTTACATTCGTTATGATTTAAGTTGATCCTTAGATTTCTAATATTTATGTAAATATTATAAACTTAACTTCGTTTAAAATGTTAGATAAATATTGATTTATTGTTATAAATATGTCAATCTAAAACTTTTTATACCACATCATACAATAGTTTGAATTATCATTAATATACAATTTGAATTCATTTAAAAATGTCAATATTAATTATTTTCATGTAATCTTTTCGAAATTTATTTATGCCCGCGCCATGTGCGCGGGTCAAACCACCTAGTTTTATGTAAAAAGGTTAAAAGTATCCACTAAAAACAAAAATCTCATACAAAATAAATAATAACGCATATAAATCATTCAATAATATTACACAGAAAAACAAAACAAAATATGATGCAATTTAAATGATGGGTGAAGATCTCCAAGTAAAACCGAAATTAATTTATTACTGACACAACAAAAATCGATTAAAATTAAAAAAGTGAAAGAGGTACACAACAATCTTCAATTATCTTTAAAACAAGGTTTGGAAAACTATATTCATGAGATATTAATATCCCAATACTTTTTGAGTAATTTGTTAAAATATAAAATGGGTGGTTTATAATATATCAAATCAAAGACAATTTACAATAAGAAAATAGTCCACAAGATCAATCACAAACCATCAAAAACTCAATGTAAATATTCTTTAAAATTAGTATGAAATATTCACGAAAATCTCTCGCAACGGGCGGATTCTATCCTAGTATATGATATATTTAGTATACAAAATTATTCCAATTACGTTAGTTCAAGACTTCAAGTTTTTTTTTCTATTTTCCTTTTTTCAACCCATTTGATAATTTTGCAATTAGTTTACATATTGATATTTTCTCTGAATTTGCTCCTGAATATGAAAAACCATTGCCAAGGGTATTTAGTAGCATATAACAAAACGAAATAATAAAATGAACATATCATAGAGCAACAGAGGTTGAATGAAACCATTGTGAATATATTATGCAGTAAATATATTACATTGTTAGTCTCAATCATTTTACTAACATTGTGAGCCTAATTGCATTTATAAGATTTTACAAATGCAATCTATATGTACCATTGGGTAATGGCTTTCTCTATGTTACCTCCTCAATTCATTTTCTTAATTATATGGGCTTGACTAGAGACTTTTATATAAATTATTGGCTAGAGACTTAAAACTCCAAATCTCTAACCCATGCACTATTTCATAAGCTCTATCATCAGCTACATACCATGGCACACCATCTAACCCAATTATGGCCATACCCGAAAATAACACATCAATAAAAACCAGTGGTTGGAATAAAAAAAAAAATTTATTGTCATAAAAAAAAATAATTTTTTTATGATAACTACAAGATTTTGGGCCGAAATTCATAATTCTCCCATATCGAAGACCAAAACATATTATATGAAAAACTAGGTTGTTTCATTACTGGCCCTTAAACCTCTGTTCTAAAACTCGTCCGCCTACCCGATTACTCCCCGCGTTTCCGCTATTCAGTGGTTGTCCGCGTCGATTAAGTTTTTGGCCGCGTAAATTCAATGTCCTGAATAACGCCGCTAAATTTTATAAAATTTTGCATAATTCAATCAATTTTTGACTATTTTCTGACTAATTTGATCATTTACACTTAAATTTTATAATTTTTTTGATAAGTTAATAGTTTTAAAGCTTAATAACAATATAAATAATAATAGATAATTAATATAAAGTGAAAAATACATAAAAAATATAAATGTATTCAAAAATTACTCCCCGATTAATATCCGATTAATCTCCGATTTTTTCGCTAAGCGCTAGGCCCCTGCTTCCCTCACGTGTATCGCCTAGTGAGTTCTAGAACCTTGCCTTAAACTATAAAAAAAGGTAACCATAAAAATAGTAAAAGCATTGAAGTTTGGCAAGTAATTTTTGTAATAAACAAACTTTTTAGTTTTCACTTTTTTAACTAGTTTAATATATTTGATGTAATAATTGATGAGAAAAAGTTGTAATAATTAGAAACAAATGAAATATATCTTACATGAACAATGTGTGATGTGTTCCTGATATTAAACTAAAATATTAAACTTTTGACCTAGATCAATATAATTTCAAGGTTTTTTATCCAAATTTTGTTTTAAGATTCGGTTTACTTCAATTTAATTTTATAGGCCAAACAGCAATATCCAAAAACCTAAAAAAAACACAACTGAATATGTACCTGAAACCAATATAATACTTAACATCATGTATATATATATATATATACTAGGTAAGTACCCCGCGCCTTGCGCGGGACACAATATTCATAAATAATATTAAGTTATATTATGGAAGACTATGAATTGATCAATTTAGGGTGGAACATTTAACCCGAGATCCGAAACCGAATCGACGTGAAAAATCCGGTTTCGGTTCTCATATTATCCTATCGGATTTTAATATTTTCTAACTCGGGTTTCCGTTCTAACCCGAACCGATCTGAGACTCGAATTGTACTCGAATAGACCCGAAGATATACACATTTATATAGTTTTGATAAGATAATTTGGATTTTAGTAGGCTATTTCAATTTTTTGTGGGTTATATGAATAAACCGAACCAAAACCCGAACCGAACCCGAATTACCCGAAATAAAACCGGAAATTCTTACTAAAAATATGTAAAACCTTAAAATTCGAACCAAAAAATCAAAAAACCCGAACCGAATAATATTTGGTTCCATGTCAGGTTTTGTTAAATATATGAAACTCGACCTGAACCCGAATTATAGATTCGAACCAAACATAATTGTATTTGTAAATAACCCGAACGGATCTTATATCCTTTAACCTGAAAAACCCGAACTGGAATGAGCCTGACCAGAAAACCGAATGCCCATGCTCCAATCCACTAATTAAAGTTCCCGATACCCGTTGGCAATTTATGAGGCATACATCTATGAAAGACCATTATCGAAAGTCGAAATAACTAATCAAACTTTTCAAGTTTATTCAAAGAAAAAGACCTTCATTATGCATACCCCGGTAAATGAATGCGCAATCCATTTACCAAAATTCGCAGCCCCATTAGACGAATGCCCGCTTTAATGATTTTGTATGTGATAAAGTCTTATTTATATTAGAAGATTTCTTATTTTGTTTCTTATTATTTTCAATGTGGGAGAAATTTAATTCTTAAAAGTTTTATATGTGGGTCTGAATTCGTTGGGCCTAAAATATAATTTATAGAGTTCGCCGAACAAAAATTATTCAAAAATATAAGGAATAAAACGCAAAAAAATAAAAAATATTCTAAAAGCTCTCACGTCGCGACACGTAGGCGTTTTGTATTCTCTTTTAATAGTATAGATTATTTGATATATGTGACATATTTGATATAATATAAAAATATGTGGAAAATATAAAAGACATGAAATAAAATGACAAGCGATGGGGGTGTAACTATACAAACGAAGTTTACGGACGATAGACTGGCAAAAGGGCCACTTCTAGCCACTCACCAATTTGCCATGTGACCATGATATTTCACTTCCTTAAGGGACCATTTTCATTATTACCATTTTTTTTACAAAAAAATCCATCCATTCATAATATCATAAACATACATTTATAGAATTATAGTGTGTCACTTACATGTGTGCATGTGTATATACCAAATCACGCGCCGGTTGCCACAGCTGTAAATATATACCTACCCAAGAAGAAATTAATATATGTTTTGGCAAATCTTTATAGTAATAATTGGTGACAATAATTGGAATATTTTTAGAGGAATTCACAAAACTACATCCTTTCATCCTTCATTTACAAAATTCTATCTAATTCAATTTTTTCACATATTTACACATTTTCAAAATTTTAAAAGCTTGATTTACCTTTTAAAAAATTACAAAAACTAAAATCTTTTCATTTGGGTTCGCTAATTAGTGTTTAGGGTATAGTATTAAGGGGATATAATTGTGTGGATAGAGTTTATTTGGATTTAATTTTGAGTGCTTAGGTGTAGTTTTATGAAGTAATTTTAAAATGGTGTAGCTTTGTAATTCTCCTATATTTTTATTTCAAAAAACTGAATACATCAATATGTACTTTAAAGATTGAATAAATGCAGTAGTTGGATCACTCTATTGTATAAAATAATTTATTGATTAAGTACTATTGTGGATACACTAGAATTCACTATACATTAGCTTCTATGTATTAGCCAATTATAATTTATTGTACTAATTAAATTTGTTTTAATTAAGAAGAGGAGGAGAAGATTCCTGTTTGTTATAAACCTTCCTTATTTGATCAAAGTATGTTCACTTACGCATGTTTATAGATGTTCTTACGCAAATCTTTTTATTAATTACGTGAAAATAATTATATTCTTAAGTATTTATCTTTTTTTTTTTGTCAAATCTTAAGTATTTATCTTAAAAGACAATATAATATATATAATTATCCTACTAAAAAGTTATCATTAATTTAATTATATTATTCAATATGTATCTTAATTATAATAATTTCAAAGTTATTATAAATTGTAACACAACTACAATACTAATAGAAAAAGAAAATTACATGTTAAAATTTTATAATAATTATAAGAAATAAATTTAGTAAAAAATATTTAAATAATTATCTAAACGGATATTTACTAATACATTGAGATATATTTAAATAAAAATTCATAAGTATTCAAAATTTATTTCAAACTAATGATTAATGATATTAATTATTGAACTAGTTTTGCTAAATGTCCAGAACATCGTGGCCCAATGGTAAGGACGGACTCCTTTCCTGCACCCAGTTGCGAGTTCGACTTCCTGCATCCAGTTGCGAGTTCGAACCCTGTCGGAGGGAACTATGTCATGATTTTTCTGGACACCATACGGATATGGGCATATGTCTTAGGGCTCATTTGCATATCCGGAGAGAGGGTCTATCCGTGGGTTGCACTTCCCCTTGGGAATTAGTCTGGGTCCTTCCATAGGTCTGGGATACCTCCAATTGCAAGTTATTGTTTATTTTGTATGAAGATTTTTTTCATGCGCATATTTTTAACCTTTTGACATAACGATTATATTAACACTTGCATATAGAAGATTATTGATAACAACTTATATGTACAAACATGGAGTATTTGTATTTAAATTATAATCTTTTAATTATTTATATATACATATTTTTATTAATATTAAATAGGGAGAATCACAAAACTACACCATTTGAATTACATTTCACAAAACTATATCATTTCAAAAATACTTCACAAAACTACATCTAAACACTCAAAATTAAATCCAAATAAACTTTACCTACACAATCTTACCTCCTTAATACTATACCCTAAACACTAATTAGCGAACCCAAATGAAAAGATTTTAATTTTGGTAATTTTTAAAAAGGTAAATCAAGCTTTTAAAATTTTGAAAGGGTGTAAATATGTGAAAAATTAAATTAGGTGTAGTTTTGTGAAGGAAGGATTGAAATGGTGTAGTTTTGTGAATTCCTCTATTAAATATTACATTAAATGATTTTTATTAGTGTTTTATAATTATTAAATGATTATCTTTAATATTTTGATGATGAGGTGGATGAATATTTTGAGATTATCTTGCTATTATACAATAGATCATTTATATTTCGTGAGCATTCAATTCATGAACATGTTTTAATTTATATATAAGTAAGTATAATATTTGTTTTTGGTAGAATTAATATTGATAAGATTATTCAAACATAATTAAAATTTGAATAAGAAAAATAAGATATTATAGATTGTGAAACAAATTAATCAAGTTTTGTTATTGTAGAGATCACTATTAGTAGTTTCATGTAATTTATTTTTCTAAATAATTTGGAATGATTTGATTTTACGTTTTAATCTTTTTAGTTTTTTATGATAACTTGTGATGTTATTTTGGGTATAAAACCCTTTTATTGGTGTTTCAAAGAATTTCTCCTTATATTTTAATGCAAAAGATATATTTATTCGTTACAAAATTATTTATCCAAAGTCTATCCTCTTTCCATTCTCTATGGCTTGATGTCTTTTGAACTCCATATGTCACTTTTTATATAAAAACTAGATCTTATATAGGAGAAGTATTGCATTCTTTAATTATTTTTTTTTTGTTCCATACATTAATGACTTGATAGTATGCAATATCAAGAAAATAATATAAAAAAACCCACATGGTTTTCTTAGAGCATAAACAATGGGGTCTTTTAGTAGTCTCTTAAGTGGTAGGACCCATCAAATATTGAAGAACCAAGTTCTTTTAACTCTCAATTCGGATGCGGTTCTTGACCAATTCGTGGGGCCCACTGACACGTGGCGCCCCACGATTGGTTCAGTTTTTATTTTTATTTTAAAGAGAAAAAAGCAAATAAAAAAACTTACCTTGGAGAATGTGCCAGGTTTCACCATTAATCATGGTCTTAACACATTAAAGATGTTATAGAGATGAAAGAAAATAATAAAATTTAAATGATTATTTTCATCCTCTCCTTTTCCTCTGGTTATTGTCACCTGCAAACAAACACATTGCCAACCTAAGAATGTACTCTTACATGCATAAATTATAATATATATACTGACAATGTATCATGAATTTAAAAAGAAATACAAAGTTGGTTCAAAAAATAGGGCGATTTTGCATATATTTTCAAGAATCCAACTTTCAAAAATATAATACTCATAAAAAGTTGAAAATACATGTTTGTCTTGCTTGACCTCAAGGTTCATACATACAATATACATATTTTTCGATTTACAATTATTTAGGCATTATATGATACGACTAGAATCTATATAAATTAATACTTAATTCGTCAACTTCTTTGAAATTATAATTAATTTCTTCTAATACCAAATTTGACTTTTGGTGTTAATTGCCTATGTAAGAGTTTATAATCATTATAAATAATTTTTTTTTGTAAATTGATTAAGTTCCGACATTATTAATTTATAATTTTTTTACTATAGACGAGAATAAAATAGGACATATACCATAACTTTGATGATCTAATGCTAATTTCTCAACTGAGAAAGCTTGTTTTAAAATTTCTGAGTTAAGTTTTCCCTGCAATATAGAAAGCTACACTATAAATATTCATACACAAAAGCATGTAGACACACTAAAAAAATAATACAAAAAAGTAGTTAATTATATGGTGAACGTAAAGCAAAAATTTGTAGTAACCTTGAATGTTTTGCTTGTTGAGTAGCTTTGAAACTAATCACTAAATCTTTGGTATGAATCTCTATGTTGCTTATGTCTCCATACTTCTTCTCCAACCGGCTAAGTAATATTTTTAACCATGCATATCACCAATTATTAATATTTACAGTAAAAACTCTATAAATGAATAATGTCGTGATTACACTATTTTACTAAAAAAGTTCAATTTATCATGATTATTAGTTTATAGAGAGAAATTACATAAAAATAAAATTTAGAACCGAAAATTTTATTATATTATAGATATTAATATAATCAGTATCAATTTACAAAAGTTGTATCGTAGAAAATATAAAGGTTTTTGTCATTGTTTGCAGGGAGAATTACAAAACTACGCCTTTTAAAAATTTCTTCACAAAACTACACATAAACACTAAAAATTAAATTCAAATTATGCCTACCCAAACAACCTTACCCACTTAATCACTATACCCTAAACACTAATTAGCGAGCCCAAATAAAATTTTTTAATTTTGGTGAAGTTTTAAAGAGTAAATAAAACTTTTAAAATTTTGAAAAAGTGTAATTATGAGAAAAATTTGAATTAGGTAGAGTTTTGTAAACTAAAGGTCGACATGTTGTAGTTTTGTGAATTTCTCTTGTTTGCAATATATATATATATATATATATATATTTAATCATAATTCTTTATATATGTAATTGTTTACAAAACATATATAGAAGTTATACAATAAAAAGTTTTGTGTAATCGTTTACAAATCATATGTAGAAGTCATATATTATGTAATTGTTTATAAAATAATTTTTATTTAACTAATAGTGCTTCCCAATTAATATATATAAGATTCAAAGAATATATATTGGATATTTTTTTATAAAACATACCAATATTGAACTAGCAGTGTCATCAAGGCAAGAGTTGAATCTTTCAATATAATTTTCATGGACCTTCTTCTTGTTCTTGTTCTTGCTCTTTCACCAATATTGTGTATTTTGTTGCATACACTTATCAGGCATGGTCTCTTCGCAGTAATGTGGAGGTCCAGAAGATGCATCAGACACCATTGAAGAGTTATCTTCATCATCATCATCATGTTCTTGTTTTGTTTCACTAATGTTTTCTTCAAAATCATGATGCATTGAATTTGAAATGTAAGAAGAATTGTCTAAGTACATTGTCCAGCCTGATTCTCCTGCATTGCTGTATTCGAAATCCGACAAATCCATGTTTTTTTTTATTTGTATTTTTTGCTCTCTAGGCTTCAAGGGGCTTTAAGAGAAAGTGATACTCTTGTTATGCGGCCATTATAGTTATAAGGGCAATGTTTTTAAAGAAAAAAAAATATAAAGAAATTGATTAAAAACTACAAAAAAAATTAAGACCAAAATAATATCATATGTTTTAATTCGAAAAATACTATTATAAAATGCTTTTTGAACAAAATATCACAAATGCAAAGGACATATTTTAATATTTTAGTTTTTTTTTTCATTTGGGTTTGATATTTAGTGTAGGATTTAGTTTAGTTTCATGATTTAATTTTGGAAGTCTTAGGCTATTTTAAATTTTATGGTTCTTTTGGTCAAAAATTATTTAGGTGATAATATCCCGATCAAACAGCTCACGAAGGGGATGAGCAAAACACAACGTCAAGCTTAAGCTGGACCAATGTTTTTTAACCAGCCAACTTGATTTACATCTCTGGAGTTTTTTAAAGGGGTCTTAGCCGGTAAGGTTCACAAAATAGTTAAGAAATCGACTCTTAAATTCCGGGATCTTGCACTATTCATGGACCCCACTGGATAGGTAGCGGCCCATGATTGGTGCACTATTAATTTTTTTTTTCTTCTAAATTACACTGTTCATAAGTTCCATTGAATAGTTAAGAAATTTTGTCGGTTTCTCTGTTGGAGATGGTCTTAAAGCCTACAAAATTTATGATATATTTTTCTGGTAGTAAAAAATAATAGATAATATTCTCAATAAAATACATAACCCTCCATAATTTTGAGTATTTACTATTTAGTTATATTTAAAATTGATAATTCATATGAATGTCTTTTTTTATATATGAATGTCGAAATAAACAAGTTGGATATATTAGTCACCATCTATTTCCTAAAAATATTATCACAAAGTGACGTAAATGTTGATGATGTTCGAAAAACGTTTAATCTTATCCAAAATTTGTTTAAAGTGAAATCATTCTCTCTCTTGTTTTTCTCCGCCAATAGAAAAACTAATCCAATAATTGAATATCATCATTACTAGAGTTTGAAATGATTATGACCTTTTTATGTTATTTTGTAATTAGAACAAACAAAATTATTATATTTTAATTTTTGTCGTTTTAAGTCTAAACATGGAGATCGAATCCAAAACTCAAAAAAGACAAGTGAGAAATAATATATAATTTTAAAGAAATGTTTTTTGACGTATAGTGTACACAAATTAAACTCTTTTTGGGGCAATCTTAGCTTGCATGCAGTAGATAATTGACAGTTGGCTTACTGATTATGAACGTTGGGCCATGAAAAGCCAAATAGGTAGTAGTGGTAGTTTTGTCTAAAAGTCGTCCGCCTAACCGATTATTCCTGCGTTTTCGCTACTTAGTGGTTGTCCGCGCCGATTAAGTTTCTAGCCGCATAAATTTAACGACCTGAATAACGACGTCTAATTCTATAAAATTTTGCATAATCTAGTTATTTTTTGATTATTTTCTGACTAATTTGATCACTTACATTTAAATTTTATAAAAATTTTTATAAGTTATTAGTTTTAAAACTTAATAACAATATAAATAATATAAATAATCAACATAAAGTGAAAACATATATGAAAATATAAATTTATCCAAAAATTAGTCCCCGATTAATCTCCAATTAATCTCTGATTTTTTCGCTAGACGTTAGTTTGCCTGCATGCTGATTTTGCCTGCATGCGTAAAGCCTACCAAATTCTAGAACCTTGGTGGTAGTAGTAGCAATAGCTGTTACGTACTCTTCATTTATACTCTTTCAACTTTACACCTACACCCTAAACCATCTACTACATGTGGGTATCTTAAATTTTTTAAATTAACTTTTTCTCATATTTGGTTTACTCGAATGGATAAAAAGTTTCTTAACAAAAAGGTTCAGAGTGAGAACATACTTTTTCAAAATAAAACTCCTCCAATAAACTATTAAGAAATTCACAAAATACACTCTTTTAAACCTCTATCCACAAAATTATATTTAACTCAAAATTGAACCTAATTCAATACTTTTTGAAAAAAAATTAAATAGTTAAACTATCATTTAAAAACTCATCCAATTAGTTTTTCTATTTGATTTCATTGTTTACTGCTAAAGATTTATGAGTTTATCTAGATTTAATTTTTGATTATGTGTAGTTTTATGAAATGCATTATTTGCCATAACGGACATCACTAAACCATCCAAACAACGTAAAATTCACAATTCGATAAATTTGAAAAAAACATATTTTAAAAGGTTCATATATGGAACCATAGTTTTAGATAGCACTGTCCACTTCAAGAGATATTTTCACTGCAAATATCCTTAACATGTTACGTCTGAAAGAGGTTTTAGTCGAACTGGTTGCATATCAAAACTGAACAGATATATTTCGGTAAAACAATCATAACTTTCATTATGAAGTCAGATTAACAAACGGTTTGCACTCATACTTGAAATAAAAGAGTTTCCCACTAAAAATGTCATGACAATAGAAGATGACTTGTTTAACCTTTCGAATGATCTCTCAGAACGTCTTTGTGCAATCTTCAAAGTGGTTACATGAAGCTCTCATTACGATGGTGAAGCGTTGGCTCTAACAACTACAAAATGGAGGAGGTTACTGGTTATCAATAACGAACTATCTATCCACAATGCATAATCCGCACTATTTATATCATGAACCTTGCATACTTGTTTCCCTCCTAGGCATGACCTTGACGCTTCTCTTTGCATGATATTATCACACATTTAACTCTTAAATCTCCGAATGTTTTAGATTCGGATCGATAAATCATCACTTGAACGGTGGAGTGGACACTGATTCCACGTATGGCCATTGTTTTTGTTTGTTATGTTTGAACATTTTAGGTGTTGTGTTTGCTTATATTTAATCTATGTTAGATTGTTATTGGTGTGCTATTACTTGACTAGCGTCGTGCGTGTTTTAACATCCTCAACTCTCTTGTCACTTACCTCTCATGCTTTCCTTTTTCTTTTTATAGTATTAGTGATGGAAATGTTGATTCACAACTATGTTGACGGTATTTCAAATTTTTTTGGCAATGATATTGGTTATGCGACGCCAGTCTTCGTAATCCAGGGGAGTAGTATAACAAACTTTTTAAGATACCATGAAAGAAAGATTTTGGACAAAATAACATCCCATTTTAAATTGTACCTTAACTAATTTTTTAAAGTGTAGGGTCTGATATATCGTATTTACAATTTAATTTTAGATATAATAGTGTATAAATTTAATTTTGGAGGTTATGAGTAAATTTAAATTTCATGGTTTTTTCCAAATAACAATTTCAGTGAAATTCAAGAAAAAAACTTATCAAAGTTTAGTTTTAAAAACTTATCAAAGTTTAGTTTTAGGTAATCGTATAAGTATTTGGGCCGTTCTTAAGGCCCGTTATATGTAACGCACTAACCAGAAAAAGGACATTTTTGACATCCATTTCCAGCAATGAAAATAAAAATTAAATTTTAATAAGAATATTATTAGGCTCTGCCTAGGCCTGGGCATTCGGGTATTCGGTTCGGTTTCGGGTCCAAAATTTCGGTTCCGGTTCGGTTCGGTTCTTGAATTTATTATCCAATCACTACTTTTTAATATTTCGGTTCGGTTCCGGTTCGGTTCCGGTTCGGTTCCTATCGGTTTCGATTCGGTTCGGTTCTTTGTTTGAGGAACCGAAAAATACCCGAAATTTTCGGTTCCAATTCGGTTCCAATTCAGTTCCAGTTCGGTTCCGGTATTTCAAATCAAAAATAGAAAAAAATACCCGAAAACATAAAATATACCAAAAAAAAGTTCATAAAATTACTCAAAATTATGAAAAAAACCCGAAAATTGAAAAAAATACCCAAAAACAAAAAAATACCCGGAATAGGATAATAAAAAATACCCGAAGTTAGAAAAATAGCCAAAAATACCCGAAAATATAAAAAATACTCAAAGTATATAAAAATATATCGGTTCTTCGGTTCTACCCATGGGTATTCGGTTCGGTTCCGGTTCCTACCCGATACCCATGGTTCTTAAATTTAGGAACCATCGGGTATTTAGGGTGGAATCGAAACCGGAACCGGAACCGTTTTTTTCGGTTCTTCGGTTCCGGTTTTTCGGTTCCGGGTATTTTGCCCAGGTCTACTAGTTGTGCCAGCGTAAATTAATTTGTAAATTACGTAAAATTTAAAAATTCAAAATTAAAAACAGAAAATAACAAGCCAAAGTCTCGTGATACAGCGAGAGAGAGAAATAATTAAAATAAAAAACCATTTCCTTCCTCGTTGTTTCCGCATAGAAATCTCGACGACGACGACGGCGAAGACGATGATGGAGGATTCTCAATTTCTGTGGTGGGTATTGCCTTTCGTGATCTTCGTCTTCGCTTTCTATAGGCTATTCGTTAAGCCGAGACGGAACAGTGTTAAACTAAACCCTATAACCTCTTCTACGAATCGTACCGTCACATCAAGCGTCGGATCTATGGATTTTAACGGCGGAGATGTTTTCGCCGATGTTATCATTGTTGGTGCCGGAGTCGCTGGCTCTGCTCTTGCTTATACTCTTGGAAAGGTGATTTTTCCCCTTTGGTTTTGATTTTTGAGAGATTATGAATCTTCGAATAGGTAGCTATGGCTTTCGAAGATTTGGTTTAGTATAAGAAAATTAGAAAAAGTTAGGTTAATTTTGACTGTGTAAGGATTGTAATTAGTGTGTGAAGGCTTTATAGATTTGATTTAGTGTAAGAGAAAATTAGAAAAGTTAGGTTGATTTTGACAGTTTAAGGATTGTAATTAGTGTGTGAATGTTTCATAGATTTGATTTAGTGTAAGAGAAAATTTAGAGAAGTTCATGGTATAGAATGTCTTTGTTTAGCACTAATTGCTGCTTAGTCAAAGTCGATTTCGTTATTGCGATTCTCTGGTTTTGTGGATTCATGGAGAGTTTTGCAATAGTTCATACTATTGAAGATACGATGTTTCAGAAGATTTAATTTAGTATAAGAAATTTAGGTAAAGGTAGGTTAGTTTTGTCTGCGTAACGATCCTAATTAGTACGCGATAGGCTTCACAGATTTGATTTAGTGTAAGAAATTTAGAAAAGTTGATAGTGAAGGATGTTTTCTTAGTACCAATTCCTTCTTAGTAGAAGTCAGATTGTATTCGACGTTTAGCGTTGTTGCGGTTCTCTGGTTTTGTGGATTTGTGGAGTAAACGTAGTTCATACTTCACATCATTGAAGACAAAGTGTTTTAGAAGGCTTAATTAGTGTATTAAGTTTAGAAATGGTCTGTTAACTCGACTGTCTAAGGATCCTAATTAATGTGTGCATGTTTTGCAGATTTGATTTAGTTTAAGAAATTTAGAAAAGTTGAGTGTGGAGAATCTTTTGTTTTTGTACCGATTGTTTCCTTTATCAAAGTCAATATGGATTCTCCGTTTAGTTTTTGAAGCAGTTCTATGGTTTTGTGGATTTGTCGCCGTAAAAATTGAATAGTTCAAACTGAAGACAAATTGTTTCACGCAGTGCAAGAGTTCTTGAGTTTCACAATGGTCAACTAACACTGTTTGAGATTTATTTTGGGGAATGCTTAATAATTAATGTAGTTTTTTTACAGTAAGGGATAATCGAAGTTATCGAGATGCCAACTACATTAAGAAACATGTTTAAAAGCTGGTATCGTTGTTCGTTTGCAAATTTAGTTTATTGGTTTATATATTGGGCTTATCCAATGACATTTTGATATTGATTTATCTTCTTCTTGCTTTTCAGTCTAATGGTTTGTGTTTTTGATGTACATTATTGAATGAAACCAACTAATTCTCAGTTTCACATTTCTTTTTTGTAGTGAAAAGTATTAAGTTACACTTTGTTTTGTGACTTTTATGTTGTAGGATAATCGTCGAGTTCACGTGATTGAAAGAGATTTGTCAGAGCCAGACCGCATTGTTGGAGAGTTGTTACAGCCAGGCGGCTACCTCAAGTTGCTCGAGTTGGGAATTGAAGGAAAGTAAAAATTTGATTGAGAACCATGCGACTAAGCTCTGGAGGCAGTTACTAGTTACCCTCTGTAGTTGTTTTTTCCTAGTAAATGACATCATATTGATGTGCTATCTACAGATTGCGTGGACGAGATAGATGCGCAGCGTGTGTACGGTTATGCACTTTTCAAGGATGGGAAACGCATCCGCTTGGCTTATCCCTTGGAGAAGTTTGACACTGATGTATCTGGAAGGAGCTTTCACAATGGACGATTTATACAAAGAATGCGCGAGAAAGCTGATTCACTTCCTAAGTACGCGTTTCCCTTTATATTCCTCTAAGTGTTATATCTTTTCTTTCTTTGTAGAAACTCAATGGTGTTGATCTTAGTTTCAAAAAAATTGTCTTAGTTTATCTTGAAACAATGTTTGAATCATTAGGAAATATCTTTGGATAATAAGCCTATATATGGTAGTCATTATCTATTGTTAATGTATGTTTTGAACTGTTATACTCAACAGTGTTAAGTTAGAGCAAGGAACAGTTGTTTCTCTTTTAGAAGAGAACGGTACAATCAAAGGTGTGAGATACAAGAATAAAGCAGGAGAGGAACAAACAGCGTTTGCGTCTTTGACTGTAGTTTGTGATGGTTGTTTCTCAAACCTGCGCCGCTCTCTATGCAATCCTCAGGTAACAATGCTCTCTAGTACTGTTCTTGTTTTCTCACTAGAAATCAAAACTACACTACCTTCTCAAGTAAGTAGTATATGTCTGTTCTATTTTTCATTACAGGTCGAGGTGCCTTCTTGTTTTGTCGGTTTGGTACTAGAGAACTGTAATCTCCCATATGCAAATCATGGACATGTCGTCTTAGCGGATCCTTCGCCGATTCTGATGTATCCGATTAGTAGCACGGAGGTCCGGTGTCTTGTCGATGTTCCTGGTAAGAAAGTGCCTTCTATCGCAAACGGTGAAATGGAGAACTATCTAAAGAGAGTTGTGGCTCCTCAGGTATATATTACTTTGTCACGTTGTACACTTCTCTTCACTGTTTTTTGTATAGCGGGAAATTTTTGAAAATACCATTTTTAAAAGTTTTTATGCCAAAAATACCATAACAAGTTTTTTCCCCGTGAAATACCACTATAAAAGTTTTTTGCCCAAATACCAAAAAACTTGGAATAACTTAAAACCTTCAAAACTAAACCCTAAACACTCAAAATGAAACACTACCCCTTCAATACTTAACACTAAATATTGAACTCAAATGAAAAAATATCAATTTCGAAGTGTTGAAAGTTATTTTTGCATTTGTGTTATTGTTGGCCAAAAGCCTTTTTAGTGATATGTTAAGCTTAAAGAACTTGTCATGGCATTTTTCGCTTAAAAACCTTTTCCTACTGGTATTCTATAAATTCTTTTTTTATTTTCTTCTCTGAGTGTTAATTTGTGTGTATCTCGCGCTGTTATTAGATGCCTCCCGAGGTCTATGACTCTTTCATCGCCGCCATCGATAAAGGAAACATCAAGTCTATGCCTAACAGAAGCATGCCGGCTTCTCCTTATCCGACTCCGGGTGCTTTGTTGATGGGAGACGCTTTTAACATGCGTCATCCTCTAACCGGTGGTGGTATGACTGTCGCTTTATCCGACATTGTTGTCCTGCGTAATCTTCTTAGACCACTTCGTGACCTTAGCGACGGTTCTAGTCTCTGCAAATATCTTGAATCTTTTTATACTCTACGCAAGGTAAACATCAAATAGTAGACTTTACTTATAATAGTCCATAAGATTTAGCACACATCACAAATATTGAGTTTTTAGGCCAAAATCAATTACAAGTTTTTTAGCTTAACAATATATTCCCCAAAAAAAACATTTTTGAGATTTTTGGCCAAAAGTACCATTATAAGTTTTTAGGCTAACAATATCTTTCCCAAAAGAACCAATCTTCGAAGTTTTGGTCAAAATTACCGTCACAAGTTTTTAGGCTAATACTATTGTTTCCAAAAATACTACAAAATACAAATCATCAATTATCGTAAAACTCTTAAAACTAAACAAAAACCTTGAAAATTAGATCCTAACTCTTTCAAAACTAATCCGTGAAAATAAAATACTAAAACCAAACCCAAAAATATAACTTCTTGTATTTGTGGTGTTTTCATTGAGAATAATAATACTTTTGGCTTAAAAAACCTTGTGATGGTATTTTTTGTGGTATTTTGAAGAATTTTTCTAAGATATAAGATTGTTACAGTTTTTTTTTAAAATGTTTATGAGAATCATCTGACTTTGCAGCCAGTGGCATCAACAATCAACACCCTCGCGGACGCTCTCTACAAAGTCTTCTGCTCATCGAAAGACGAAGCAAGAAACGAGATGAGAGAAGCGTGCTTCGATTACCTCAGCCTCGGGGGAATGTGCACAAGTGGACCGGTGTCTTTGCTATCTGGTTTGAACCCTCGACCGTTAGCTCTCGTCTGCCATTTCTTTGCGGTCGCGGTTTACGGAGTCATAAGGTTGTTAATACCGTTCCCTTCACCAAAACGCATGTGGCTTGGAGCCAAATTGATATCGGTAAGAATCACCTTATTCAATTTCGTAGCATCTTTTTGTTTGAGAAATTTACAAATCTACACATTTTTATGCTACTATTTCAAAATACTCTTTTCTGAAAATATTCATTTAAAAAAAATTGAAATAATCAAATTATCTCTTAAAGATTAATCAGAACTAAATTTTTCATTAGGTCTTAATATTTATTTTGTAGGGTTTAGTTTAAATTGGACAATACTTTTGGTATTTAGTGTTTTGATGTATTTATGAAAATAGATTTTAAATGGGTGTATTTTTGTAAAGTTGTCTTCAAAAGGTGTATTTTTGTAGTTCTTCCATTCTTTTTGAGGGCAACATCATTAAAGAAGGTTTTATGCCTTAAATATCATCACAAGCTTTTTTTCTCTAAAATACCACTTAAAAGGTTTTTGGCCTACAATACCACAAAATCTTTAAAACTAAACACTCAAAGTTAACCTTACTCCCTTTCAAAACTAAAATCTATTTCAAGACAAAAAAAAATTATGGTATTTTAGAGAATAAATAATTCTTTTTTAATGTTATATATGGTCTTTATGATCTTAATGCGTAAAATCGGAAAAAATGGACAGGGAGCATCGGGGATAATATTTCCGATAATAAAAGCAGAAGGAGTAAGACAAATGTTTTTCCCAGCAACTTTGCCTGCTTATTACAGAGCTCCTCCTGTTCAAGCAAGAGATACCAAATGTTTATAGTGTGTTCCCTTATTGATTCCTTCCTTGTCGTAAGATACTAATGTTTGTTCCTTCTTTAAACGTATAAAAGTTACAATAATTGTTTATGATTATTTGTATTAATTTTTTTATAGGCTGTGAATTTTTGTATCTTAGTTAACATATGGTTTTTGAACATAACAAAAGGTTTAACAAATGGTATTACCATTCTTTTATCTTATTATTTTTTTTTGTCATCTATTCTTATTCATTCAAAGTTGAAATACAAAAGCGCCCACTAACACGAAAGCGCACCCCAAACAAGACAGAATAATCTGTTGCCATGTATCTTAACACGCGTCAGAAAATTGGAAGGAGGCTTGGACACGCGTCAGCGGATGGAGGCTATGGAACGGTCGCCGCAGAGAACTGTATTGTGGCGGTCGCCGTCGTTTGTTACCGCCAGAATCACTTAAGCTGACCACCACTGTTAAAGAGAACGGTCGATGTCGGAAACAGAGCGGACAGATCTGTTAAGTGAACAAATCTTCCGAAGCTTAGTTCGGTCTTCTTCGCTTTGAAAGCCGAGGGAGCCGAGAAACATAGCCAACCACCGTCGATAAACAAATCGATTGATGTCAGAGTCTAACCGGAGAAAACCGTTGAAGAAACCGGAAACTCCGAAGCCTACACCGGCTCATGATTTGATTGACGAGCCATCGTCGCCGGTTGATTTTATGGTTCTCTCTAAAAGATTTTTAGTGAGAGAAGAGAGAACTATACTATTCCGCTGAAAATTGTTCTCATTCTTTTAACTTATTAAATAGGGAAATTTCTTTAAACACCACCGAAAAAATATTTATTTTGAAATATATCATTATAAAGTTTTTTTGTAACGAGAATATTATTAAAATATTTTTTGATATCAAAATATCATTCCATTCTTTTAACTTATTAAATAGAGATATTTCTTTAAACACCACCGAAAAATATTTATTTTGAAATATATCATTATAAAGTTTTTTGTAACGAGAATATTATTAAAATATTTTTTGATATCAAAATATCATCAAAAATTTTTAGTTTACAAAAATGTAATAAAATACCAAAAAAGAGTTTTGACATTTTTACAAAAAAAAATTCATTTGGTTCGCTAGTGTTATATTGAAGGGGGTGGGGTTAAATTTTAAAGATTTAGGTTTAATTTGGGAAGTTTAGAACTAATAGTTTTGTGGTATTTTTGAGAAGAATAACTTTTTAATAGTATTTGTGTAGTTTTTAACTATGTTCTAAAATTCAAACTCGTTCGCCTAAACGATTATTCTCCCGTGTTTTCGCTAATCAGTGGTCGTTCGTGTCGATTAAGTTTTTCGGCCGCGTAAATTTAATGACACAACAACATCGTCTAATTTTATAAAATTTCGAAATTAATTTTGACTATTTTTTGATTAATTTGATAACTTACATTTAAATTTTATAAATTTTTTGATAAAATATTAGTTTTAAAGTTTAGTAACAATATAAATGATAATAAAAAAATCAATATAAAGTAAAAATATATATGAAAATATAAATTTCTCCTTAAATTATTCCCTGATAATCCCAATTAATCTCCGATTTTTTTTGCTTCTGCGCTAGACACTTGCTATACAGCGCGTAGCGAATTCTAGAACGTTTGGTTTTTAAGAGCATAAACATTGGTAGAACTAGATTTTCATCTCTTAAAGATTTTTTGTATATTTATATTTTTTATTTATTTAAAAACAAAAAAAAAATTAAAAAGTACCAATCATGGCTCCACGCGTGTGGCGCTCACGCGTGTGCCTACGCGTGTCAGTGCGCGCATAAACAGTACAAAAATCGGATTCGAATAAAGAATAAAAGTGGTGGTTTCTTAAGATTTTAATGGGGCTCACGCGTTAAGAACCCCACTAAAACCTGCAATGTTTATGGTCTAACAACTGTGGTAGTTTTGTAATAAAAGCTTTCATTCTTGTCGTCCTCTCTTATCCTCTCCAGGCCTTGTCTGTAATAAAAGTTTTGTTCGCAGACTAAAAAAAAAAAGTCCCTCTTAAGTGTTGCTATGCCCATTAGTTCTTACTCTTGCTTTTGGGTTTCCAATACACAGGTAAATTCAATTTAATTCGAAAACTAAATCATCAGATTCTTGTGTTAGTCTGCGTTTGCGTTTTGCCTCCGAAGCTCTGTTTATAGTGCAAAATCTAACAGATTTTTTTTACAAAATCGTTACCTCTCATTAAAATCAATTGTATTTTTCTTGTTTTTCTTTGATTTTTGAATAGCAATGAATAAAGACAGAATCAGTGATTTGCCTGAAGCTTTGCTTCTTCAGATACTATCTTCTCTTCCGACAGAAACCGCTATCGCCACAAGCGTTTTGTCTAAACGCTGGAGATCTCTTTGGAAAATAGTGTCAAACCTCAAATTCCAATCCGATTTTCATCGCGGGTTCGATAACGAGGAAGAAGATCCTCATATATTTTCCGAAAACGTTTACAAGGCTTTGATTTCGCACAAATCTCCGATCCTATCGAGTTTGCGTTTGAAATTCCAAGGAAGAACCGATCCTATAGACATCGCGATACTGATCTCAGCCGCGTTTGCAAAGCGCGTGCGTAAATTAGTATTGAATAGTTTCTACCAAGAAGAACAAATCGTAACGCTCCCTAGCGTTTTGTTTAGCTATAACGACACACTCGAGATCTTGAAACTCAAGTTCGCTATCGATCTCGAGTTTCCTTCTCGTGTTTCTTTGAAATCTCTTAGAAAGCTTTGCCTTTACGAAGTACATTTCAAAGACGAAGAATCTATCCGTAACCTATTATCCGGGTGCACGAAGTTGGTTGTGCGTAGATATTGCAATGCTGACGTGGAGAAATTTGTTATCGCCGTGCCGTCGTTACGGAGATTGACCATAGAAGATCTTAACCAAGAAGGAGGTAGTGGAAACGGAGGCTATGTGATAAATGCACCTGATTTGAAGTATTTGAACATCAAAGGTTTTAATGATCTTGAGTTCTGTCTTGTTGAGAAATCGGGAGAGCTTGTGGAGGCGAGAATCAGCGATGTTTGTGATATAGCTAATGAAAACATTCTTGAATCTTTAACTTCGGCCAAGCGTCTTTTCTTACACTTATCACCACTTGAGGTAAAAAAAACTTTGTTATATTCACTAACATGTTTTGTTGTTTATCGATGTTAGGCTAAGGGTCTCTTCTTTTCGCAGTCGGTAGCGATAACAATCACTAACATGTTTTGTTGATCGATGCGACTAATCGTTCAGTTGTTTGTTATATTTGTCGTTGGAAATAGTCATTGCGACTAATTCGACATTTTAGTTTTACTTTTTTTTAATTTAGTTTGTTAGAATTATAATTTTTTTTTGGCCGATTCTTACGAATACCACTAAAAAAAGTTTTTTTTAACACAATTAGCAAATATTTTCGAAATTTTTACAAATACTATTAAAATGTTTTTTTCTCATAAATACCACAAATATTAAATTTTCAAAATTACACCCAAAACCTTCAAAAAATTATACTCTATCTCTTCAAAACTATACCCTAAACACTACATAGCGAACCCAAATGAAAAAATTTAAAATCTAAAAGTGTTAAAACTCGTTTTTTGTATTTGTGGTATTTTTGTAAACTACTACTTTTTGATGGTATTTTGTTATAAAGAACATTTTAATGGTATTTTTGTTATAAGAAACTTTGTTAAGGTATTTTTAAAACAAAAACTTATTTTGATGGTATTCTAAGAAATTTCTCTTTTTTGGGATTTTAATTTGATTGTGAATTTAGTTTTAATTTTTGTTTAGGTTTAGTTTAATTTTGAATTTAGTTCTAGTTTTACTTTTGGCTTAATTTTTAAAAACTTTTAGTTTATCATAATTTATTTTAATCTCCTCTAATTTTATGATGTGTTATTCATTTAAAGTCACTAAAAAAATGGAAATTTTGGTCGTTTGGTCGCTACGTTTGGTCGTTGGCTGACTGCAAAACGAACAACGTCTAACAATGTGTGTTTTTTTGTGTACTAATAATAATGTTATCTCCTCATGCAACAGATTAAAGTTCCTAATGGTAAAATCTTCGATAAGCTAATCTACTTAGAGTTGCGTACGCACGAAAGAATGTGGTGGAATCTACTTTCATTTATGCTCCATAGTTCTCCTTTATTACAATTCCTCAAGCTCACTGATGTAAGCAAGTTTTTTTTATCAATCAACTTACTCTTTTAGGTACTCTCTTGATTACATAAAAAAATTTGCATTGTTTACTTTCTCAGTTGTATCTCCATGACGACAAAAAATATCCCGACGAAGAGAAATGGAATCCACGGGAATGTGTACCGGAATGCTTGTTGTTCAATCTCGAGACATTTGCGTGGACAGGATACGAATGGCAACGAAGAGACGAGAAAGAAGTCGCGACATATATCCTTAAGAACGCAAGAAAGTTGAAGAAAGCGAGTTTATTCACAAAACCCGTCGCCCGGGAAAAGCTGGAAAAGAGACGTGAGATGCTCGACGAGTTGGCTAGTGTGGTCCAAGGTGCTTCGGATTCATGTCACCTTGTGTTCGAATCTATTTAATCTTATATATAACGAGTGATGGGAGCTTTCTCTGTGTTGACACCTCTTCGTTTAAATCATCAAATTTATTTAACTTAATTTATTAAATATTATTAAAAAATTAAAAACATTTAACAATCAACATATAATCAATTAAGTCTAAGTTTTAAATGTTTGTTATCAATATTTTTTGGGCTTTAAACAAGTGAAAATAGTTAATTATAATATATATATATATAATAGGGAGAATTACAAAACTACACCATTTGAATTACATTTCACAAAACTACACCATTTGAAAAATACTTCACAAAACTACACCTAAACATTCAAAATTAAATCCAAATAAACTTTACACATACAATCCCACCCCTTTAATACTATACCCTAAACACTAATTAGCGAATCCAAATGAAAAAAAAAAATTTGGTAATTTTTAAAATGGTAAATCAAGCTTTTCAAATTTTGAAAGGGTGTAAATATGTGAAAAAATAAATTAGGCGTAGTTTTGTGAAGGAAATAGCGAAGTTTTGTGAATTCCTCATGATAGGTGTTCTTTTCAGTGAATTAGCAAACACAAATTCATTGTTCTTCGTCAAAATACTCTTTTAACACAAATCGTAAGTCTGATTATACAACCAAAAAAGACATCAATGCAAAGAGTTTATTGTCTCTTGGAAATTCACTAGGAAGTAGTCTCTTCTTCTACAAAACATGAATATGAGAATTAATAGTTAAATCAAAATTCAACACAACTTTTCTCCTATCTCAAAATCATTTTAAAACTTAAAACCCAAGTAATTTCATTTTCATAGAATCCATCTAAGAACATATATTTCTCTAGATGATTTTTTGTATAAATAAGATTCAAATTTTGAGATTTTTATTTACCTGTCATGTAGTCTATAACATCTGATAACTTCTTCATTTATATTAATCAATTCACTTGAATGTAACCGAAGGAATCCGTTGAACTATGTAGTAATCTTCTCCTCCTTGTGACAATCTTCCTTTCCATTTTTCTCCCATATAATAAACACTCAAATCTTTTAACGAATAGATGAATCGCAACCCATCAGGAAGCTCCTTTAACTTTTCGCACATACAAATATGGAGAGTATGAAGAAGAGACATGGAGCCTTCTCCTAATATCCACTCTTCCCATTCATATAGCCCCCATAATTCTAACTTCTCTAGTTGAGGAAACCCGCCGTCCGAACAAACCAATTCCCTCCCGCAAAATGATTGAGAATAGAAAAATAGACTTTTTAAATGAAGCAACTTCTCTAGAATCGGCATCGGATCCTCTTCCAAACAACAATAATACAAAGATATGGTTGTAAGGTGAGAAGGGAAGTGTAGTTCATTCGGTAACCTTGACAAATGTATACTCAAAGACAAATATTTGAGGTGAATGGAAGTTAGAAAAAACCCGCCTTCTTCTATCTTCTTGTCAAACTTGTAACCATTTTCTTCTAAATCCCCATCAAACCCGCAACCCTCTATATCGAGATGCTCTAAGTTTCTTAGTCGTTCTAATGACGCGGATAAAGTTTCTAAAGTGGTTTCATTAGTTAATCGAAGTTTCAAAGTTCTCAGCCTAGCCATACCATGGAGATCTTCTAACTTGCTATTCTCTGTTGAGAAATTCTCCAAGTTCTCTAAGTTTACTAGATTACTCAACTCTAGCTTTGTCTTTTCATGCATAGTACATGGTAATTCAAGGTATCGTAATTTATCCATCCCCATTAATACGTTGGGTACAAAGAGAGCTTCCTCGGACACACCTAGATGTAGATAAATCAACAACTTTAAGTTTTGTAGAGAAGAAGGTAAATGAGATACCTTAGCGAATGCTAAGCTCAAGTATTGTAAGTGGAGGAGCTTCCCAATACTATTAGATAATTTTCCTCCTTCAAACTTGGCAAAAGAGAGATCTAACACCCTTAACAACTCTAGATGAGAAAAGCTTGAATTTGATAGTTTCCAACTTTCTCCCAAATAATCCGAGACAACCAAGAGAGATCGAAGTTTTGGGTTATTTATATCTTTCTCAACATCTAATATATTAGGGTATTGCCAAACTAACCTGCGAGGCGTACCCGAATATTTAGAGTTTGAACTAGAGGAGCGAATACCGGCAATTTGAAGAAAATTCTCTTCTTTGACTTTAATCAAACAAATTTCTCTCATCAAGTCATGCAAACGACATGTTTCAAATCTTAAGGTCGTAGCGTCTCTTTCAGAAATAACCATATTTCTCCTCACCAACTCCTCTATGTATCTATCTCCAACATCTTGAATAGCCTCTCCATCGTAGTCCTTAGGTTTCAATATTCCATCCGCAACCCAGTAATAGAACAACTTTTGCACGGGTATTGCATAATCTTCTGGAAAATGGGCCAAATAGAGAAAGCAATGCTTCAAATCAATAGATAACTCTTCAAAACTTAGAGACAATATATGGTAAAAAGATATGCTGTTCTGGTCATTGAAGCTAGGTCTTCTTCCAATGATATGAGATCCAATATCGTTAAATACTCTTTCCCAATCCTGTAAAGTGTATTTTACCGCTAACAATCCTCCCAAAACTCTGATAGCTAGAGGAATTCCCCCACAAATTTTGATCATCCGCTTACCCATCTCTTCCATTTCAACATTAACTTCCCTTTCTACACAAAACGGTAAAATAAAAAGTAATAAGACTGCCTTGTATATATATATATCATTGTAGTTATAATAGAAAAAAGGGAAAATTCCATATTAATACACCAACTAAATTATTATTAGCTTTTTAATACACCAACTTTTTGATTGCCCAGAATAATACACCAACTATTTTATTTTGTTCATTTTAATACGCGAACTATTTTAGTTTCTTATTTTAAATCACAAACTCAAATCATTTATCCATTTAACCAAATCACCGTTAGTTGACCGTCAGTTGACCGTTACAAATTTTTTGAAACAAAAATATTTTTTTCTATTTTAATAAAATGATACTTTAAAATTATGTAAAAAATCCAACAAAAATTATAAAATTCGGAAATATACAAGAGGTTCCCAATAAAAAAATTTAAGAATAAAAATGAAAATGTTTTCACAAATTAAATTTAAAAATTGTTATTTTCCTATCTTTTAATTGTTTATGATTTTAAATTGTGAAAATATTATTTTTCGAAACTTTTATTTTTGTTACAATCTTTTTATATATTCTTAAATTTTTCTAATTTTCTTACATAATTTTAAAGTATTTCTTTATTAAAATAACAAAATTTAGATTTTTTAAAAAAATAAACTAACGGTCAACTGACGGTCAACTAACGGTGATTTAGTTAAATGGATAGATGATTTGAGTTTGTGATTTAAAATAAGAAACTAAAGTAGTTTGCGTATTAAAATGAACAAAATAAAATAGTTGGTGTATTATTCTGGGCAATCAAAAAGTTGGTGTATTAAAAAACTAATAATAATTTAGTTGGTGTATTAATATGGAATTTTCCCTAGAAAAAACCCTCTTTATATGAAATGTTTACCGGATGCATATTTTCTTGGCATTGCTATTCTTTGGAAAAGAGTCCAACTGTCTTGAATAGTTAGACATTGTGGTTTAAAGTTGATATATGTTGTATCTTCATGTGCTACGACATTCTCATTTCGAGAAGTAAGTAGTACCTTCCAACCTGTAAAAAATATATATATATATAAATATCCAAACAAGAAAAACACAATTTTCATATTTCATAAATACCATAAGCATTTACCCTTTCGGCGTGAAAATATTGGTTTGATTAAGTCCCAATCTTCTCTTTGTTGGAATAAGCTTGAAGCACAAGCAATCATAAAGAGATTAGGATTAAGAGATATATTTAGGAGTTATCTAAATATATCGTTATGGGAGTTTTTATCTAAATATATCGTTATGGGAGTTATCCTATTAGGATTAGGAGTTATATTTTCTATATAAGGAGATGCAAGGGTGTTGCATAACTTATGAGTTTATGAGATTGTGAGATTAAGGTTTTGAGAGATTTTCCTTAATAATAAGAGAGTTATTCTTATTAATCTTTGGGTTTCTTATAATCGTGATTCTATATTTGGTATCAGAGCTTCAAAAAAAAAAAAAAAAAAAAAAAACTAAAACTCTCAACAAACAAGGTTGAGATAAAACGTATTCACTATGAGCAACGACAATGAAGAAATCATCGAGAGTAGTGGTGCTAAGATCGCAGATATCAACTCAAAACAAGGTGGATATTTTTCTGCACGATGTCCGATGCTAAGTAATACGAATCATACGGTGTGGGCCATAAAGATGAAGGCCGTACTTAAGGTGCATAAGGCGTGTGAGATAATTGATCCTGGTATCAAAGACGAAGAAAAAAATAACATGGCGATCGCCTTACTATTTCAAGCTATTCCGGAGAACTTGATTCTACAAGTCGGTGATCTAGATAGGGCGAAAGCTATATGGGAAGCAATAAAGACGAGGCATGTCGGAGCTGAGAGAGTTAGAGAAGCTAGATTACAAACCCTAGCAGCGGATTTTGAAAGACTTAAGATGAAGGAAACCGACACAATAGATGAGTTTGTGGGAAGACTTTCAGAGATCTCATCAAACTCTGCAGCTCTCGGAGAAACCATGGATGAAACAAGACTCGTAAAAAAGTTCCTCAATAGCTTACCTCCAAAGAGATACATACACATTGTTGCTGCTCTTGAGCAAGTCCTTGACCTTAAGAAGACCGACTTTGAAGATATTGTGGGGCGATTAAAGGCCTACGAAGAAAGGATTGGTAAAGAAGAAGAAGAGCATTGTGATGATCCGAACAAGCTCATGTATGCCAATACCCACTCACCACAACAATTTTCTAGTAGCTACGGTGGTAACAGAGGAAGAGGACGATGGGGTCGTTCTAGCTGGAGAGGAAGAGGTCGAGGAAGAAGCGGAAATTATCAAGGTGGAGATTTCAAGCAATTAAGCGATAAAGAGTACCTTGCTCAAATTACATGCTACCGATGTGATAAACAAGGACACTTTGCTTCCGATTGTCCTGATAGGTTGCTTAAATTACAAGAAATAGAGGAGAAGAAAGATGATGATACTCAAAAGGCCGATACTTTGATGATGCATGAGGTAGTGTTTCTTAATGAGAAGAATGTGAAGCCAAAAATTTTCGAAGCAGAGCTAGATCAGAGTAATGTGTGGTACCTAGATAATGGAGCCAGCAACCATATGAGTGGAAATCATTCTTTCTTTATGGATCTAGACAAGACAATTACGGGAAAAGTTAGGTTTGGCGACGACTCTTGTATAGATATCAAAGGAAAAGGCTCAATACGTTTTAAGGTCAAAAATCGTGAGAAGAAAGCGTTGAATGACGTTTACTACATTCCAGGTCTAAAGAGCAATATTATTAGTTTGGGTCAGGCCACGAAGCAGTGCCGTGAAGTTCGAATGAAAGGGGATATCTTGAATCTCTTTGATCGGAACAATCAACTTCTAGTACAAACCGTTAGATCAAAGAATCGATTATACAAAGTATCCTTAGACGTCGACGATACTATCAAGTGTTTGCACCTAAAGGGGATAAGTGAATCAATCAAGTGGCACGCACGGCTGGGACATGTTAATCTTGAGACCATGAAGATGATGATCAATAAAGAGCTCGTGATAGGAGTCCCAAAGATGTCAATTGAAAAGGAAACGTGTGTGTCATGTCTTCTTGGGAAACAAACACGTCGAGTGTTTCCCCAAGCAACCACATATCGAGCGACTCAAGCACTTGAGTTAATCCATGGAGACCTCTCGCGGACCTATCACACCAGCCACACCGGCACAAAATCGCTACGTGTTTGTAATCATCGATGACTACTCACGCTACATGTGGACAATTCTTATGAAGAAGAAAAGTGAGGCATTTGAAAAGTTTAAAACTTTCAAGATAGTTGTGGAAAAGGAATCCAGAAGCAGCATCAAAACCTTCCGCACGGACAGAGGTGGAGAGTTCATCTCACTCGAGTTTCAAAAGTTTTGTGAGAATAGTGGAATCAAGAGACAACTCACAGCGCCATATTCACCACAACAGAACGGAGTAGTTGAGAGAAGAAATAGAACCTTGCTTGAGATGACTAGGAGTATCTTGAAACACATGAAGTGTCCAAATTATCTATGGGGAGAAGCTGTGAGACATGCTACGTATTTGATCAATAGGGTAGCAACTAGATCGCTTGAGGCACAAACTCCATATGAGCTCTTCAAAGGCATGAAACCGAACATCGCGCATCTTCGTGTCTTTGGCTGCATAAGTTACGCAAGGACAGAGACCATCGGAAGGAAGAAGTTAGATGATCGATCAAGAATTCTGATACACCTAGGAACAGAACCCGGGTCAAAAGCTTATCGGCTTATGGATCCAATTAACAGGAAAATTGTTGTTAGTAGGGATGTAGTTTTCGATGAAGATAAAACCTGGAAGTGGGATGATGAAGAAGAACACATAGCTAAACCCGTGGCGGCAGAAGCTATTGAAGAAGAAGAAGAAAGTGAGGAGGAGGAGGAAGATGATCCAAGGAGTTGTGATGTCGATGATGAGGAGAAGCCGAACGGTATGAGTAATGGGCATAGTTTAAGGCTTGAAGAGGTTGTTGTTGAGGAAGAGAAAGAGACGGGAAGAGAAGAATCGGATATGGTGGTGGTGAGTGACGATGTTAATGGTTTGCGAGATGAACAAGTTGATATGGGTGAAGAAGAAATCGATGAGAGTGGTGATGATGATGAGGAAGAGGAAGGCGATGAGTATCAAGATGTTGGATTGATTGTTGGTCACACTCAGGCTAATGATGATGAGGAAGACGTGGGCGAGAGCGAGGAAGATGTGGATAATGATGAGGTGTATCTTAGGGCATCGCCGAGTAATAGGCTGCAAGGAGACAGAAATGGAGATGACAGTGATCAAGTGGCAGAGGAAGAAAGAGAGTCGGATCGTACGAGTGATTTGGCCAACGGGTTTCAAAATGAGCTTGTCAACTCAGACGATGAAGATGAAAGCGGAGGAGATGAATATGAAGATGATGGTCTTGTTATTGTTGATAATGATGATATGGATGTGGAAGATGATGAAGAAGAAGAAGACGAGGTAGATCTTGGTTTGCCAGAAAGGAATGAGACGTCAAGGAACATCGGAATCGCAGAGATTGATGGGCATGACGAGGATGGTGGCGATAGCAGTAATGAAGATATCGAAGACGAAGAAGAAGTGAACAATGACGAGGTAGATCTTGTTTTGCCGCATAGAGATGAGTTGCAGAGGGATAACGAAATCGCAGAGATTGATGGGCATGACGACGAGGATGATGAGAACACTTATTGAAGTTAATGATGTGAAGAAAGATGAGTTCAAGCTTAAGGGGGAGAATGTTGGAATAAGCTTGAAGCACAATCAATCATAAAGAGATTAGGATTAAGAGATATATTTAGGAGTTATCTAAATATATCGTTATGGGAGTTTTCCTTTTATTTAGGAGTTATCTAAATATATCGTTATGGGAGTTATCCTATTAGGATTAGGAGTTATATTTTCTATATAAGGAGATGCAAGGGTGTTGCATAACTTATGAGTTTATGAGATTGTGAGATTAAGGTTTTGAGAGATTTTCCTTAATAATAAGAGAGTTATTCTTATTAATCTTTGGGTTTCTTATAATCGTGATTCTATACTCTTCTCCAAACGTCATCTAAGACAACCAATGATTTAGATGTTTCAAGTAGTTGAAATAGTTCATTTTGGAGGGTTGCTTCTGTCATATGTAAGATTTTTTTATCCTCTTCTTTAGGTTTGAGATTCCGCAAGATTGTTTGCCATACAGATCTTCGGGTAAATTCTTGTGAGACACATACCCATGCGAGTCCATCAAACTTATGTTTAATTATCTCGTCATTGAAAACTTGTCTAGCAAGAGTGGTTTTACCAACACCACACATCCCAGTTACATAAACAACTTGAATGTTTTCCTCGGTTAAATATTTAACGAGTTTCTTAACATTTGCTTCCAGCCCAACTAAATTGTTATCGTATTCCTTTGCAAATTCATGTCGCAATTGCCTTTGTTTTTCTTGTAGGGGATGTGTATGATAGTCGTTATTGGCAATCATCTGTTGTACTCCAAAACTTTTCATATCTCGAATAACTTTGGAGATCCTTTTACTTATGCCTCCGATATCAGAAGCAAGTTCCCTACGATCCAACATAGTGAAAGCATATTTTTTCACACGCTTTCTAAAACCATTTGATTTTCCAAGCCCTTCCTTAAGGAGAAATGTTTCAATTATATCTTCTGCATCAAAAATGATATCCTTCATGACCTCTTCAACACAATTTTTCACCACCTCACTTGCGTGTTTTTTTGCATCTGCATCTTTCAAGAAACAACTTAACAAGTTCATATCACGTTTTAGTTCAGATACTTGATCTTCGACTCCTTGAAGTTGCTCATATTCTTGGCTAAGTAAGTCCCAAAGCGCTTGTAGTCCAAACGACACAATCGCCTCGGCCATAATGAATTATGCTAAAATATATAATGTGAAGAGAAGAATTAAGCGATATTATTACACATGTATGTATTGGATATGTTAATCTCAAAGAGACAACAACGTTAGTGTATGCATATACTTACTAAAACGACGAAAACCTAACAATTTTACGGTACTTTGTGTTAAACATCTTAATCAAAATGTAACTTTTTTACATCTTCAAATTGTAAATATATGTATATCTCTTTTATAAAAAGCAAAACCATCATAAAGCAAAATTAACTCATCTATAGTCTCCAGAATCTATAGCCTATGTAATGTAAACTATAAAATCATCTCATGAGTATTGCATTGGAGTATGAAAGAGTTCTTTCCTAGAATCACAAACGCCCCAAGCTGAAAATATTAATTTATTGTCTAGAAATTTTTAATACTAGAAATGGATTTTTTATGAAAAATTTACAAAACTATGCTCTTTTAAATTATTAAATCGTAGAAGGCCCACTTTTTGGGTAAATTTGTTAATATTTATGTTAATTGTTTTTTTACAATTGTGGATTATAGAATTGTTATACTAACTATTATGGGAAATTTCCAAAAATACCATAAACAATATTTTAGGACAAAAAAAATACCAAAACAAGTTTTTGTCCCAGAATACAAATGGTTTTTGGACCAAAATACTGTAAACTTGAATTAAAACTCTCAAAACTAAACTTTAACCCATCAAAATTAAACTATATCCCCGTTCGATACTACTCCAATGAAATAATTACAATTATAAAGTGTTAAAATTTATTTTTGTGTTTATGGTATTTTAATCCAAAATTATTTAAAAAGTATTATAAGGAAAATAAACTTGATTTACTATTTTTAGCCTTTATTTTTTTGATGATTAAATCATTGTACAATAATTTTTTGCTTCTTTTAACTATTTTTCATTTGTTTTTTTTTTGTTTTAATATTTCATTTGTTTTAATATCTTATCAAATCATATCTTTATAAACTTATTTATAACCTTAATTTTAGTAAGTATCTTAAAAACACAAATCATATAATATATTCATATTAATAATATTTAAGTATTGAATGACCAGTTTCTTTTGTCTGATTATAGATGATATATTTTTTTGGGAGAATCACAAAACTATACCATTTGAATTACATTTCACAAAACTACACCATTTCAAAATTACTTCACAAAACTACACCTAAACACTTAAAATTAAATCCAAATAAACCTTACCCACACAATCTTACCTCTTAATACTATACCTTAAACACTAATTAGCGAACCCAAATGAAAATATTTTAATTTTGGTAATTTTTAAAAGGGTAAATCAAGCTTTTAAAATTTTGAAAGGTGTAAATTTGTGAAAATATTGAATTAGTTGTAGTTTTGTGAAATGAAAGTTGAAAGGGTGTAGTTTTGTGAATTTCTTTTTTTTTTTTTATAAAGAGTATAGATGATAGAGTTATTGTAAAAACAAAGTTATTGTCAATATTCGAAAACATATAGATATCGTTGATGTTTGAGATTATCTTCTTTTTTGTTGATTGATAAATATGTTCGAAACTATCACAACAAAGAACATTAAAAAGAAAACTAACCTCTTTAATTAAGACTTGAAAAAACTCTCCACGATGAGATGCTTCGCTGCTTAGTTATAAAGTTTCAACTTTGTGTTCTGTCTATAAGCGTTTACTCATAAACAGAAGACCAACTAATAGACAATGTTTGATTATTGTTGAGAAAATGTCAAAAAAAAAAATGTATTAATTAATCAAAGGCCATTCAAATAAAGATAGGTCGTGCGAACTAGCATACAAATTAACAAAATGAAATAAGATGAAAATAAAAAAATAAAAAAATAAATCAAATGGCCTTAGAATATTTTGTAATATAATAAAATGATAATAGAAAAAGATACAAACTGATTAATTGTCACATCTCAATAACTCGGTATGTGTTATTTAGTTGACTCCATCAATTAAACCATGTTGCCCACTTGGATACCTTAAAGCAAACAAACATATTGCAATTTTGAAGTGATGTATTAGCCATAGACAGTTTAGCCCATTTCGTAGGAAATGACACACAAACACGTAAATACACGGTGCGGAACTCGTGCTATAAACGGAAAAAGTTTTATTATCTTTAATAATATAAAACTAATTGAATTACATTTCACAAAACTACATCAATTCAAAAATACTACACAAAACTACACCTAAACATTCAAAATTAAATCTAAATAAACTCTATCCACACAATCATATCACTTAATATTATACCCTAAACACTAATTAGCGAACCCAAATAAATAGATTTTAATTTTGGTAATTTTAAAAAAAGTAAATCAAGCTTTTAAAATTTTAAAAGGGTGTAAATATGTGAAAAAATAAATTAGGTGTAGTTTTGTTAAGGAGAGAATGAAAGGGTGTAGTTTTATGAATTCCTCTTTATTTTATGGGATAATTATAAAACTACACCATTTATTTTACATTTCTTAAAGCTACAACATTTCAAAAATATTTCACAAAACTACACTTAAACACTCAAAATTAAATCCAAATAAATCAACACAATCCTACCTCCTTAATACTATAGCCTAAACACTAATTAGCGAACCCAAATGAAAAGATTTTAATTTTGGTAATTTTTAAAAGGGTAAATCAAGCTTTTAAAATTTTGAAAGGGTGTAAATATGTGAAAAAAATAAATTAGGTGTAGTTTTGTTAAGGAGAGGTTGAAAGGGTGTAGTTTTGTCAATTCGAATTACAAAACTACACCATTTGAATTACATTTCACAAAACTACACCATTTCAAAAATACTTCACAAAACTATATATAAACACTCAAAATTAAATCCAAATAAACCCTACCCAAAACAAATTAAAAAAATGCCACAAAACATATAAAAAAGTGCCACGAAACAAATAAAAAAGTGCCACAAAACAAATAAAAAAAGTGTCACAAAATAAATAAAAAGTGCCACAAAACAAATAAAAAAGTGCCACAAAACAAATAAAAAATTGCCACAAAATTAAAAAAAATACCACAAAACTTGGGGAATTAATTGGCCTAATGTGAAGTTGGAAAATAAAATGACCTATTTTAATAACATGAGAAATTAATTGATGTTTTTCCCATTTTAAAAGTCAACAAAAACTTGAGTTTTAAATGGACCCTGTCAGAGTTCTGGATTTAAATTGAGCAAATTGAAAAATTGAGTATTTAAATAAGATTTTTTCATTTTGAAAAACATCTATATAACAAATTATTTTGATAATTCCGATCATATTTATACATATATATATATTAAATGACCGGAAGTATCAAAGTAAACGAAGATTAGCGCATAATCGCCGACTGTACCATTTTAGAATATGAGTTTTGTGTAATTATTTATTTACTTTTTACATCATTTTTAAATTACGGCTAAATTGATAATACACCAAGTCCTCGGTACATTATAATATAGATTACATCTTTAGGTTATGTTTATCCAAACAGCCAACATGGTTGCTCTTTATCGCGTAATTTGCAGACAAATTACATAAAAATATTTTATAATTATATATTAACATTGTTAGTAAATGTGTATAGTTAGTTTCATTTAAACGGAAACTAATATTATACCAGTTATTTTTTAACAAATAAATATAAATGACACACAACAATATAAGGTAATAATAAATAAGTGATTTTTACTTTTTCATTTATTAAGAAATAAAAATAACATATTTTTTGTTTTATTACATTGCTTTTGTTATTTACATGAAAAACATTTACATTTGTTTTAAATTAATAATTATATAGTGAATCCATGAAGATAGCAAATAAGTTATCATCAAAATTTTATTTATTTTTTCAAGTAATTTTATGTTTTTATTTTTTCTTATTTGTAATTTTTTAGTGATTATTTCTTAAAATATTCTTAATTTTTTCTTTTTCTATGTTATTTCCCTTTTTCTGATTATTTTATTTTTCTATATTTCGGATTTATTTATTTTATTTATAATTATTTATAAATTATGTTAATTTTTTTATTTTTGATTATTTTCTTTATTTCTGTTTTTTCTCAATATTGTTAAGTTTCCATTTTATAATATATTTACGTATCAATTTTAATACACATGTCACGATATGAACTAACCATTACAAATGTTACGATTTCGTGAGTTATAATTATGTTTGTCAAACTCACCTTAAACGCACTCAGTTTTATAGAATAAGATTATTTGATAATTATGTGATTTTTCGTTTGGTTACTTTTTTCATTTTTTGTTTCTCCTTTCTCTTTTTTCATATTTTTTGAAATAACATATTTTTTGTTTTATTACATTGTTTTTGTTATTTACATGAAAAAACATTTACATTTGTTTTAAATTAATAATTATATAGTGAATCCATGAAGATAACAAATAAGTTATCATCAAAATTTTATTTATTTTTTCAAGTAATTTTATGTTTTTATTTTTTCTTATTTCTAATTTTTTTATTGATTATTTCTTAAAATATTCTTAAATTTTTCTTTTTCTATGTTATTTTCCTATTTCTGATTATTTTATTTTTCTATATTTCGGATTTATTTATTTTATTTATAATTATTTATAAATTATGTTAATTTTTTTATTTTTGATTATTTTCTTTATTTCTGTTTTTTCTCAATATTGTTAAGTTTCCATTTTATAAAATATTTACGTATCAATATTAATACACATGTCACGATATGAACTAACCATTACAAATGTTACGATTTCGTGAGTTATAATTATGTTTGTCAAACTCACCTTAAACGCACTCAGTTTTATATAATAAGATTATTTGATAATTATGTGATTTTTTCGTTTGGTTACTTTTTTCATTTTTTGTTTCTCCTTTCTCTTTTTTCATATTTTTTGTTTTGCCTTTTTTTTCCTAAACGTTACCTTTTTTCTTATTTTAAAATTATTAACATTTTTCCTAAACATTATTAACATTTTTCATAAAATTTTTAACTTTATTAACATTTTTCTTATTTTTTTAATTGTGACACGTGTCACGATCTGGTGATTTATAATTAAACGCGCTCACTTTTATATAATTTTCCCTAAAATTATTAACATTATTAACATTTTTTTTAATTGTGACACGTGTCACGATCAGATGTGTTATAATTAAACGCGCTCACTTTTATATAATAAGATTTCCTAAAAAATTTAACATTATTAACATTTTTTTTTTAATTGTGACACCTGTCACGATCAACTAAAATTTTTAACATTATTAACATTTTTTTTTTAATTGTGACACGTGTCACGATCAAATCTTATTATATAAAAGAGAGCGTGTAAAATTATAACTCACCAGATCGTGACACGTGTCACGTTTAATTTAGATCGTGACATTTGTCATTTTTAAAATAAGTAATCTTCTTAAAAAAAGAATAAAAGAAAAAAGAAAAATGGAAAATTTTAAAAATGGAAAATTTAAATAATTTTTAAAAAAGAAGAAAAAACCTTAAAAATGAAATTTAATAAAATGAAACTCATTATTTTTAGAAAGGAGAAAAAAAAAACTAACCAATCTCTAATTAGTTTAATATATAAAAAGGCAACTAAAACACATTACTCTAATTCGTTTTGTATATAAAAAGGAAACATATTAAAAAAAATAATTCTTCACCGTGATTACGCGAGGACCCGCGTCAACCGGGAATCTTATTATATAAAAGTGAGCGCGTTTAACGTGAGTTCGACACGTATGCAAAATTATAGCTCACCAGATCGTAACATTTGTAATGATTAGTTGAGATCGTGACATTTGTATTAAATTTGATACTTATACATTTTATAAAATGAAAACTTAACAAAATTGAGAAAAAACAGAAATAAGGAAAATAATCAAAAATAAAAAATTTAACATTAATTATCAAATAATTAAAAATAAAATAATCACAAATAAGGAAAATAACATAGAAAAAGAAAAAATTAACAATATTTTAAAAAATAATCAATAAAACAAAATAATTAGAAATAAGAAAAAATAAAAAACGTAAAATTACTTGAAAAATAAAGAAAATCTCTATGATAACTTATTTGTTATCTTCATGGATCCACTATCTAATTATTAATTTAAAATAATTTTTTTTCATGTAATAACAAAAGCAATGTAATAAAACAAAAATGTGTTATTTTATTTCTTAATTGTTGGAAAAAGTAAAAATCAATTATTTACTATTACCTGATATGTTGTTGTGTGTCTTTTATATTATTTGCTAATAAAATAACGGGTATAATATTAGAATCTAACTATAACTATAAAATAACGGGTATAATATTAGAATCTAACTATAAAATGTTTTTATGTAATTTGTCCGCGTATTACGCGGGATTTCATCTAGTGAGTTATAATTAAATGCGCTCACTTTTATATAATAAGATAGTGTGAATAGGAGGAAAAATTAAAGAAAAAACTAAGAATTGAAATAAACAAAATCGTTCGTTTAAGTTTTTTCTAAAAAAAATTCTGAACCTCGTTAGTACATCATGTGTAGTTTAAATTTTAATATAGTTAACCTTTTAAAATTCGACCATAAAACCTTTTTAAATAAAACTCAAAACTATTACTAAAAATGACCATATAAAAAATCTTACAACAAAAATGTTTAGCCAAAACACTTAACTAAGACATGCCCTTTAAATTGGATGTCCTAATCTTTGGTTTTGGTGGATTGCCGTCTCGGTCAGGCCGCCTGATAAGTATTGATCGATATCATGTTATGATTATGAATTACAATTAAAAACATATTAACTATATATAGATTCATATTTTTTTAGTTAAAATTTATATGTGGAATAGTATTCCTAGTAAAATGATCTCATATAAGCAATGTTCAAAAACGCGTCAGGCGGTATCTAGGCGGTGACCCAGTGCCTAGCGCCTAGCCGTATACGCGGACGCCTATACGGAACCTAGGCGGAATATACGCGGATATATTAATTATATATATTTATATATAATAGAGAAAGTTCAAAAAATTATGTTACTAATATTTTTAGTTCTCAAAAATATAATGTTACTAATATTTTTAGCTCTTAAATGTTAAATTTCTTATATTTGTATACAAAAATAAAATTTTAAAACACATAGATATTATCAATTAAAAACATACAAACCTATATGTGAAATGTATAAATATGTAAGTTGTTATTTATAAATATCTTAAATTTTTTAAAATTTAAAAGCAAAATAAGTATTTTAATATGAAAATACTAGTTTATAAATTATTGTATAAACACATTATTTTTTATGTTTTTCCTCTAATGGGCGCTTAGAACCTGCCTAGATCCGCGTAAATTTCCGCGTATAACGTATGATACCCGCGTAAACGGCATGAAACAACCGCATTTTAAAAAACCGCATAAATAACCGTATAGTTTGAAATCGGTACATTTAACCTCCGCGTAGCGTATAGACGTCCGTCTAGTCAGTATTTTAGAACAGTGCATTTTGTTAAGGTAATGTTTAATGTTTTGTTTACATGTAAAAACACCAAACCTTCAACATATATTCACATACATACACACAAATCAACAAATCACAAACCTTGAAGATCAACAGTAATAACCTGACAAGAATCTCCCTTTTCAACAACAAAAGTCTTAATAACTTTTTCAGAACTACTACCACCACCACTAATCACTTCAACAGCATAACTACCATTATACCCTCGAAACGAAAACGCACCGTTTTGATCAATATGTCCATTAGCATGAGACAACCAATCTTTTTTAACAGCCAAAAACCTCTTACCAGCTTCATTAACATCTCCTTCACCGTTGACCAAATGAGAGTTGACTCCTCTACTCAAAAACAACTCCCAAAACCCCCACAACATTATGCCTTCGACCGCGGGGTGCCCGAAAGCTTCCCACATCATTACTTCCAAATCATCTGCCCTTATAAACTCGTTTATCGACGACACGTCTAGCTCGGTGAACCATATCGGTAAACCTAAGATTCCTAGTCTATCCAAAGCCGAACACACGATGGGACCTACCGGACTATCTATGTGTCCTTGGATCCCTATCCCACCTACGGTCGCGCCCTTTTCTTGCAAATCAAGAATATGCTCAATGTACTTTTCGGGGCAAGATCTCGGGTCACACCCGTCTTCGATGTGGTAATCGTTGACGAACAATGTAGCCGAAGGGTCTAGTTCACGCGCGGTTTTAAACATTTCGACTCTTATATCTTGACCTAACTTATCTTTGTAAAATGATCCATGTAACATCTCATTGTTGACATCATAATGTTTGAATTTACCTTTGTACCGGTTTAATAAACCTGTTAAACGGTTTTTTACCGCGTTGGATAACTCGGTTTGGTTCATGTTTTGGACCCATTGTTGAACTGTTGCTTGGACTTCCCAAAAGATACAATGTCCTCTTACTTGTATGTTGTTGCTATTACATAAGTTTAACATATCGTCCGCGTCTTGGTAGTTAAGCTTGCCTTGCTCTGGTTCGGTCCAATACCATTTTAGCTCGTTGCCGAAAACAGCCCAGTTGAAGTTTTTTAAGAAGAAATCGACGAAATCTTCGTTGTCTATGTTTGTTCTGTTTATGCAAGTTCCTAATGGGAAAGTGTTTCTTGTTTGTCGAACTTTGATTGTTGATACTGATTGTTTTGTAGGATCTAAACCAATGAATTTGAGGATAACATCGCTTTTTCGAATCTGTAAATCAAGAGAATTTATAGTATGTAGTCTCACTAATGTTTATATTAGACAAGTTAATTAATATACCACTAAGCATCACAAGGTTCTTTGAGTCAAAAGTACATCTACAAAGTTTGTGTCCACAATTGCCATAAACACAATAAATTTTTAAAAAAAATCTAAAACTTATTTGTTTCTAGTATTTACGAATTTGTAGATAAAAAAAAATATTACTATAAAATTCACAATGATAATTAACATTTGAGAAATTCGTTAAAATACCATAGTTTTTTGTGCCAAATATATGATGACAAGTTTATTTTACCAAAATTACCATTAATTTTTAATTTTAAAAAACCGTCAATACTAAAAACTATTAACACTTAAGAATTTATTTATTCATTTCGGTATAGTTTTTAGTGTTTGAAATTTAGTTTAGTAGGGTTAAAGTTTAGTTTCGAGGATTTATGATTTAGTTTTGAAGGTTTTAAGCTATTATAAATATTGTGGCATTTTTAGAAAAAAACTTTATTAATTAAGTTTTGCCAAAAAAACATTTATGGTGGTATTTTTGATATAAAATCTCAAAAATGGTATTATTCAATATTTCCCCTTAACATTCTGACACTAGAAACTGAAAAAACAGTGTATTTGGGTACATACCTTATCACATTGTCTTCTCAAATGCTTGATTCTCGCAGCGCGATCAACCGGGAAAATCTGCAAACCAGCGACCATAAGATCAACACCGGAAGAAGGACCTTGAACATAAACCAAAGCCTTAGATGGCAGCTTCTCGACACGGAAAGAACCGCCTATTTCATGCCATTTATCATCGTTTATCTCCACTTGTCCTCCGTTAACCCATTGGCTATCGATACCAAGCGCGACATTAACATTTTGCGGAGTAGTAATGCCCGAACCAACTTTGACCCAAACCGATATTTGGTATGTCAAGAAAAGTTTAAGTTTGGTTGTGATTGTTTGAGCTGGACCCATCCATGTTTGTGTTCGGTTAGTCACAAGTATGTATCGGCCGCTTAGTGGCTCGTGTGGTCCTAACGATTCTCTTGCCATCGGTGGAAGTATCCGAGGTGAGCCTAATGCGACGCTTAGCGTGCAGTTCCCTAGTGGGAACCATCCGTTGGTCGTTTCATCGCTTAGTTGGCTATTTGTTAGTATGTTTACACCAAAAGCAGTGTTCTATAAAAAAATGTACATTTTCAAACATTAGTTTACAAAACTACACTCATTTTAATTTTTTCAAACTTACACCTTTGTAAGGAGGTCAAGTGATTAACTTACCTTTATTTGGGTTCAGTATTTAATGTTTATGGTTTAGTTTTGAAAGGAATAGGGTTTAGTGTTTATGGTTTATTTGGGTTCTTATTTAGTAACTGTGTATTTATGAAAATAGACTTTAAGTGGGTGTATTTTTGCAAAGTACAATCGTAAAGTTGTATTTTTAAAATTGTCACAATGTTCATAGACTTGCCTCAATAGGCGGAGGCGGTGAAGGAGGGATTTTCTCGGCATGTTTTACCGTCAAGCTATCAATGAGAATATCGGTTCCAGGAGGAGGACCTTCGATATAAATGACTACACGCGATGCAGAACCGTTCAGAAGAAACTTACCTTTACATTGTATCCACTCCTTATCCGCTGCTTGCACACTTTTAAACAACAACAACAAAATAAACATCAACTTTAACTTACTACAATGACTCTTGGTACACTAATAAAAGGGCAATTTTCATATTTACTACTAAATCACATTTCAAAAGTTAGTTTTTTCAAAAACGGCATACGCTCAAAAGTTTTAAAAATACCATGAAAATGTTTTTCAAACAAACAACTAAAATTAGTTTAAAACGATTGAAATTAAACATCAAACCTTCAAAACTAAACCCTAAACAATAAATTGTTTGACCAAATGGAAAAGAAAGTTTTAAAACCCGTTTTCTGTATTTGTTGTATTTTTCGTATAAAAGACTTTATAATGGTATTTTTATATTAAAGAAACCTTTTAATGATATTTTGTTATATGGTATTTTAACGAATATCTCGTTATAAAATGTGGTTTTGAAAATGATTAATGATTCTAAAAGAATATATAGACTAACTTTGCAATGCCAATGTATTGATCGCGTTGATTCGGATTCTGAACCCAAAGAGTAACTTGTATATTAGCATTTGTGACATTGTCTCCATATATACGAACATTCGCGGTTGCTTCATATACGCTTTTTCTTTGGACTTTTCCAGTGATTTCTTGCTGGATACCGTTCCAGCTTTGCGTGCGGTCTGTGGCCGCGGCGAAAGATTTACCGGATTGTGGTATTATCTTTCCATCTGCCATGGAGTCATGCAACATGATTTTGCAGCTTCTACTAGACCAGTTGTTTAGTCCATCTTCGAAGTTTGGGTTCACAACTATGTTTTCATCTTCCGCGGCAACACGCTCGAGCTTTGAAGAAAATGAAATAGGTCAGGGAAATAGCAAACAAACAATCATTTACATGACTGATCATAGAGAAATATCCTAAAATACACTAATATAAGTTTTTGTTCCAAAAATGTTATTACTAGTTAAATACTAGTTCAAGTATTTTTCGGAAAAAAAACCAAAAATGATTTTTAAGAGGCTAGAATTTGAAAAATACAGGTAACACTAAGTGGTATTGTTGCAAAAGGTAATGACGGTATTCTTGGAACAAATAACAAAAGGTGCTAATTTTGAGAATTTTCCATGATCATATACCTCAGTTACCTCTTTTTAGTCTTAAAAATTTAGTCTCTATATGTGGTATATAGAATCTAAACTTTTTTAGTTGTATTTGTCAAAAAATGATGGCATTTTGCAACAATAAATTAAAAAAGTGGTAATTTTGTCAATTACCCTTAACTATATACCTGAGGCTCGCTTTCGCGGACAATGGTAACAGACTGTATAAGGAGATCTATCCCCGGCGACGGACCTTCCAAGTAGAAAACAACTTTTTCCGGTAAGCTCGGTAGCGAAAACATGCCTTCTAATCTCACCCATTTCTCCTTGAAAACACAAGTCCTGCAAAATCAAAATAAAAAAAAATGTTGTTCTTGTGAAAATAACACAAATCTTGAAGTGTAATAAAAAAAAGTCTTTTACTTTGCTATGAACTGATAGTTTGTTGGCGATTCTCGGTTTTCAAGTTTCAAAGTGGCTATAATTTCTACTAATCCTTGAACATGTCCAGAAACAGCAACAAGTGCAGATACTTTGTAAAGACAACAAGGTTTAAATCTACTTGTTATGTCTTGCTCTAAGCCTTGCCAAGTTTCTTTTCGGTTCGTGACAACTACATAGCTACCGCACTTTGATGGGTCTAAAACACCGTGCGAGAGGCCAGATTTGGCTGTGACAACAAAGGCATCGCAGCAATTCGGATGCCACGAGTGCATACCCGAAGAAAAGTCATGATTAATGATTATATTGGTGTCACTAGAAGCGATATTTGATGCCACATTGTTGTTGTTGTTGTTGTTCTGTTTTGCAAGCTGTTAGGGAAATGATTAAAACAGAGAAAATTTAGATTAAAGATTTTGAAAGTTTTATCTTAGAAATGATTTAAATTGACAAAAATACACTTTTAAAAACACTATTTTATAGAAGTACATCCATTTCAAATTTAAAAGGTCAATTCGCATTTTTTTATTTATTTGGATTCAATATTTAGCTTTACGATTTAGTTTCGAATATAGTAGGGTTTAGTATTTAGTTGTATTCAATATTTAGCATTTAGGTGTATTTCTGAAAATAAAATTTAAATAGTGTATTACAATCTTGAAGATGTATTTTTGCAATTGCACCATGAATTTAAACAGAAAAAAATCAGATTAAAGATATAAAAAGTTAAGCTTAGAAATGAAGAAAAGTGTTATCAAAAAGATGAATTAAGACTTGTCTACAAGGAAAAGAACATAACAAACCTCTTCATTGTTGTTTCTTGAAATCTCCATTGATTCTTTTAATTTCTGAATCAAACCCATTTCAAATCAAGACATGTCAACAAATGGGTCATTGAATAATCTTTAAGAAAACACAAAAAAGATTCAAACTTTTTTTTATTGTGAGAGAAGACAAACCTTGTCTTGATTTTGAGTTCTGGTCTTGTGTGAGAAGCAGCAAGCCTTGAATCTCTTCATTTATATATACACACAGAGAGAAATAGAGATCAAATTGTTACTTATTGGTAGATCTTGCAAATGGATTGAAAGATTAAAGTGAACTCAAAGAAAAGAAATTAAAAACATAGGGACAAGCTAACCAACCAAACTCTGTTTTGAAATTTTAATTTTTTTTTTTTGTAAAACTCTTAAAAGTTAAACCTGAAAGAAGAGATACCTTCAGGTATCATTTGGGTTTTTATATAGTGCCTTGGAGGTTGCTGTATCAAAAATTCCATGGCCGACCCATTCAATTCTACAATGGCGTATGCGCTGGGAATCGATCCCCAATGAGGTGGTGTTATATGCCTCGTGTGGACTTATGAAATCCAATAAATTATTTCAAGAGATTTTCTTAAAAAATAACTAATAAAAAGATTAACATCAAAAAATAACAAAATTTTATACAAATATACCATTAAAAAAAGGACAATTTAGGTAAATATACAAAGGTGAGCTAAAAATTTGCCTAAATGACAAATGTAAAACTTAATTTGCTGAATTGTGTTTTGTAGGTGGAAAAAACACAAAAATGCCGAAAATACCCTCAATCTTTTCTTCTTCCATAATCGGCGGCATGTCACATCGTGGACAACTCCCGACGCCAAAACAGAAAAAGCACTCGATTACTTTACCTCCAAACCCAAATAAAATATATAACTATTTTCCAAACTAGCAAATAAACACAAACCCTGATGTTAGATAATGAATAGGCAAATATAACAATAAATAGACTACTATTTTTGTAATTTTGTGAAATTTTAAGATAACACAAACCCTGATGTTAGATAATGAATATGTGAATATAACTACTAAATATACTATAATTTTTTAAATTTTGTATATAAGATAACACAAACTCTAATGTTAAATAAATAATATATTATTTCCATGTTATAATTGCGTCTATGTATTCATGTATGACTTGCCCAATTACTTCAATGTTATATCTTTGATATAATCGAAAGTATGCTCTTTATAAATATGCGAATATAACTATAAATAGACTACTATTTTTGTAATGTTGTGAAATTTTAAGATAACACAAACCATAATGTTAGATAATGAATATGTGAATATAACTAATAAATAGACTACTATTTGAATAATTTTGTATAATTATTAGATAACACAAACCCTGATGTTAAATAATGAATAGGCGGATATAACTTATAAATAGACTACTATCTTTATAATTTTGTATAATGATAAAATAACACAAACCTAAACCCTAAGAAGTAAACCCTAAACCCTAAGAACTAAATCCTAAAACCTAAGAACTAAACCCTAAACCCTAAGAAATATACTCTAACCCTTAAGAAATAAACCCTAAAACCTAAGAACTAAACCCTAAACCCTAAAAACTAAACCCTAAACCATACACCTTAAACAATAAATCCTAAAACAATAAAACATAAACCCTATAACCTAAAATCTATAAAATAATAAGACTAAACCACGTGCACCCTGAATATTAAACTCTAAACCCTAAACTCAAGAGTGATGGTTAAAAAAAGAAAAAACGAATACACCGAACCCAAAAACATAATTTGTAAATCCAATGACTTTCCAAAAATAGTGGATTATATTCAATCATGGTTGGTGATGCTTTTTTATAAAAATATGCTAATATTAAATAACCGACTATCATAACTAATAGGGTACTATTATCATACTTTCCGATGATAAACTTACGATTTCTCCGATAGTCTTCTCCGGCGTAACATCGACGGGACGATGGTTCTTTTTCGTTTGCATCTTTTTCATTTCACAAATTATCACTCACTCACTGTTACGAAATTGTGATTTTGGTGGAGAAGATGAAGTTCCTTTCTCTCTCTTAATGAAGTTACTAAAAACTTATTTGTTCATATGAACAAATAAGAAACCGTCAATAATGACATAAAGTAGGCGTGTGTCAGACAATCTGGGGAAAACCAAATTACGAAAATTTTGATTCAGGGGTAAAATAGTCATATAATTTACACAAAATTTCTCATGTCATTTACCTAATTTCTCTCCTTCCTTTGTATATCTAGCCTAATTTCCCTTAAAAAAATTCATACAAATATACCATTAAAAAAAAATTCTGGTCAAAAATAACGTAAATATGAAAAACTAATTTTAAAATTTTCAAAATTTTGTTTTTTCACTTATATTTTGTATTTTGTGTTTAAGGTTTATTAGAGAGTGTACGATTTATGGGGTGTTATTCAACCACATAATTGTAAAGAATTCTATTGAATTCACATTTTCTTTTAAATTATAGTGTTATTCAATATAATATTTCCATGATTCTCACTAATTATAGTGTTATTCAATTTATGGATTTGTTAATTCTTGTAAATTCTAGCGTTATTCAACTTTAATATACTAGTTATATTTAATGTCATTTTGAAAGAATTCAATAGAAAATTTTAGAAATTTTATGAAGAATGAATTCCTAACATTTTATGTGTCATTTGGATGGAATTCATTAAAATCTATACAAATCAATTATTTCCAAATATATATTCCAATACCCTCCTTAATTACGGTTTTAAGCTAATTTCAAATTTTATAATATTTTGGCTAAGAAAAATTTAATTGTATTTTGGCTACAAAAACTTATGATACTCTGGTTTGCCTAGAAATTTGGAAATTTCACTTGTTAAAATATGGGAACCATTATTTTGTATTTAAAATTAATTTTAAACCAATCTTGTGTTGGGGAACTTATGTACACTTTTCAAAACTCATCGACTATTATTTTGTTTAAAAAATCCTATAATTTTTATAATAATCATATGAATGTGTTAAAAAATAATTAAATATGCTCTTTGCTTATGCTCTGGGCCGGTCCTCTGTTTAGTAGTTTGTATATGTGAATTCAAATTGAATAGTTTTATTAGTATGTTCTTCGTAATATAATTTGAACTAAAACATATCATAAAATGAGATTTTCAGTATCATCAAAGTCACTTGCAAGTTTTAAAATACATAAAACAGTGAACTTCTATAAATTAATAATGACCAAACTATACTATTTTATGATGAAATTATTAATTTATATTGTTCATTATAATAATTAATTATAAAGAGATTATAAAAAAAAAATTGGTAAAGATTATAAACAAAACTGAAACCAGGAAAAATTGATATAAAAAATATTATTCTATGAAGTAATAATTTATAGAAGTTATATTATGTTTTTAGCAAACAACCATCTGATATTTTTTTCTAAAAATATAGTTGTTAAACCATTAAAGTTGTCAAAAATCTACTTAAGTGTTATGCGATAGCTAATCACTTCCAGTCATATCTTTTTGCAGTAATCGTATCATTTTCTTTAAAAATCACTAATCCATGATCACCAATTCATTAATATTGCTCATTTAACTAATAACATAACCTAAACATCTTTTTTTAGAGTATTAATAAATCCAACATATATAGTTGAATTGATGTACAAGGTTTTTTTAATAGAAAAAAATCAACTTCGATATAAAAAATTAATCTCTTCTATATAACTTCTACATAAAAAATCAACTTCGATATAAAAAATTAATATCCGAGTATACAAAAAGCTTATATGATTGTATCAAAATATTGTGAATATCCTAAAAATCCTATGTAGTTTAGATATTTGGTCATGAAGAATTAATTATTGGCCTATATCAACCTTAAAATATGCATGAGGGACTCTCTAGTTGCTAGAGAAAAAAAGAAGGTAAGATATTATTTTCATGAAGAAGAGAGCAAAACTTTAAAGATTGGTTAAGTGCTCACAACTTGCTAATTTCTTCTAATTTTTAAATTTTGGATATATCTTGTATTGGAAGCAAACTGTTTATTCCTTTGTACTCTAGCTAATTATAGGAGGAAAGTGAATTAAAATGAATCATATATATATATATATATATATATATACTCCCTCCGTTTTTTATTATAAGATTTTCTAGATTTTCAGATATAATAAACAAACGTATAAAAATATATTATTTTTTGTGATTTATAATTTCCAACAACTCTAAACCAATAATGTTTAGTTCTTTTATCTATTTTTTTTTAAACCAAATATTTTCAACAAAAATCTTATATTAAAAAACAGAGGGAGTATGTTTTATCCCCGACTACTGAAGTATATGAAGTAATATAAATAAATAATTGATTAATTAAGAGTATAGAGATACAAATGAAAAGATGTAAAATTATGCATAAAAAACATTAAACGACATTTATATTGAACAAAATTTATACTCTAAAATGACACTAAAAGCGGATGAGCAAGTGGTCCAATGGTAGTCACCTCTGCATCTAATCGCATAACCCGGGGTTCGAAACTCACCGCTCTCAGTTGGGAGAGAACTACTTAGACACTAGGCAACGATGAAAAAAAATGACACTAAAATAAATGGAGAGAGTATTAAACAGGGTTAATAACAGGGTTAATAACTTTATACTCCAATTGTTTTTTATAGATGATTTTAACCAAATTCATAATTAAAAATCTAGATTTTTTCATTTTTCTATATAAAGACATGATTTAATATGTAATTAAAGCAATTCAACTAATCACAAAACTAATTCATAATGTACTTATCCACATTATATTAAATGCATTAACTTTTTGCATAAAAATCCAAAAAATCTAATAAAATGAAACTAGATTAAAAATCTAAAGCCTTCTGCATTAAGGAAGAGTTGCAAAATGAATTATTTTGAAATGAAAAATAAGTTGTAACTAATAAATGCAAGCAGATTTATATATTAAGATTGCATATTTTTATTTAAATGCAAGCAGATTTATGGCTTTTGTAACAAAAAGGTTTCCCATGCATAAATGAATTTTGCAAAAGGTGATAAAAAAATAAATTTGAACCTTTTTAAAAATTAAATAGTTTCATGAAGATAACACTTATAAATAACAGTATTATTTATTGGCTTCAACACTTAAGCCATCACCCACCAAAAATACATATTCATCTAATCAAATTTTTTTCCTGATTCAGTAATTTATTCTCTAATTGAAAAATGGCTCAAATGAAAAACAAGATAATGGTGTTAATTGTAACACTTATTTCTTGCTTATTGCTTAATAGCCAATTAGTAATGTCTTTTGCTAATTTTCATGAGATCATATGGGAATATGGTGTTACAGTCGAAGAAAATACCTTCAAGCCTCTTGATGAAGCTAGTCAGTCTCTCTCTCTTTCTCTCCATATATATAGAGAAATTTACAAATATATATTTTTAAAAATATTATTTAACAAAACTACATCCATTTAAATTTTTTGATAGGGAGAACTTAAAAAATACATTTTTTAGAATTGGACTATACAAAGATACACCCATTTAAAGCCCCTTTTCATAAATTCTCTAAAACTTTAAATATTAAATTCAAATAAACTCTAAATAGTGTAAGAATTCATGTTTTTTTTAAAAAGAACTCTCTTTAATTTAGATAGTGTAAGAATTCATGTTTTATTTTTTGTTTTATATCGTTGTCTTATTCGTTGGTTTTTTCTTACAATATTGTTATTATGGTTTATAATTAACAGTGTTTAGATATGATAAGTCAAAGTACAATGTGGTAATGACGGATAAAACCGGATATGAAACATGCACAATAACAGATGGTTCACATATATATAACGATGGAACAAATGTAATTACAATCCAAGAGGGTACCACTTATTTCATTTCTGGTATTTCTGGACAATGTGCCCGTGGATTGAAGATAGCCATCACTGCTAAAGAACCATAATTCATATTAATGTATTTTAAAAAAAACTAATGATTATATTTAAATATATGTATTATGATTATTTATGAATCTTTGGAATAAGATACTTTCAATGCAAACATCATATTTATTTTTCCTTAAATGTTTGAATTGAATTGAATTTAGTGAAGAAATGAGAGGAGCAAGTAGGCCACATTTATTTTTCCTATGATGAAATCTTTTTTTTTGTGTCAACGTTTGGGTCACAAATGGCCGATCCATTAGTCAATCATACACAAACGTAGGCGCGAAAAATCAATCTCGGGTGGGGTGGTGCTACCTGCCTCATGTGGACTTATGACTGCCACTAGACTAAGGTCACTTCCCCCTATGATGGAATCTATAACGCGGAATATTTGTGAATGTTTCATAGTAATTTCTAAAAACATTTACGTTGAATTTATTATTGTAATATGTATTATTATTGTAATTTGGATATACCAATTTTATACTTTACCAAATTCATGAAAATTCGTTTGTTTGCTTATATATTTTGTCCATATCTTTTAATTTATAAATAATTTATGGGGATATTGATATGCTACGAAATCTAGTTTTTCGAATTTGTTCTTAAAAAGTATTGAAGATGGTCGGGTATCCCTTTCAACTTTTATGTATCTGTAATACAGTTACTTCACTGTTATTTAGAGATTTTAACCCATCATTTATATCGCACCATATTTTGTATTATTTTTCTATGTAACATTACTAAAAGATTTACATGTATTATTATTTATTTTGTATAATAGTTCTTTTTCTGTTGTGGATATTTTTAAAATTTTTACATAAAATTGATATTAATTGTAGGTATTAAAAGATTATTGTGAACAATTTATGTATTATTTTTATGTATAAATATAGAGTATTTGCATCCAAATTATAATTGTTGAACATTTTATTTACTGATAATAAAGATTTATTTTTGAGCATTTTTAATAGCTATTTTAAATTGATATACTATTATTTTTATTAATGTTAGACATTAAATTATTTTTTTGAATTTGGTAATATTAAATGATTTTATTAAAAAATTATTTTTTTTGTTTAGTGACTTTTTTGTTTCTTAATTGAGTTTTGTTAGTATTAATATTTGAGACAATTACAAAACTACACATATCGAATTGCATTTTACACAACTACATCATTTTAAAGTCAAATTTTAAAACTACATTTAAACACTCAAAATTTAAATCAAAATAAACCCTAACTACACAATTTTACACATTTAATATTCTACCCTAAACACTAATTAGCGAACTCAAATGAAAATATTTTAATTTTGGTAATTTTTTAAAGGGTAAATCAATCATTTAAAATTTTAAAAGGGTGTAAATATGTAAAAATATTGAATTAGATGTAGTTTTGTGAAAAAGGGTGAAAGAGTTTTGTGAATTCATGTTAATAGTTTTATCACATTTTCATTTTAATTATGTTACATTAAATATTTAAAATGATGAGATGAATGTTTTTGCGGATAGATATATGAGTTGTTATATAATAGAATGAAATTATTTTATGAGGATTATTGATGAAAAAAAATAAGTTAAAATTTGATAAGAAAAAATAAAAATTGCAAAAATTAATAATAAATGGTTAATTTCAACTTTGGATGTTAGATTAGGTTAATGAAGTTGAACAAATTATTTGGCACAAAAGAAACATAAAAGAGAGAGAGACTTTAGCTTATAAAAAGCAAAAGAATCAAAAAGGGTAAAGGATAACCAATTCAAAAAGAAATCTCACGAAGCCGATGACGCCAAAGTTACCGGAATATTGATATTTACAGAAAAGCCTCTCAACTTTCTATATTTAAAACAATGAACCAAAACTTTCTATATTTACAGAAATGCCTCACGACTTTCCTTATTTAAAGAATCCCCACAACTTTCTTTATTTCCAGAAATGACCCACCGCTTTCCTTATTTACGAAATGTCCCACGATTTTAATTATTTCCAAAAACGCCCCAAACTCTAGAGAAATTCACAAAACTACATCATTTCAACATTTTCTTCACAAAATTACATTTAATTCAATTTTTTCTATACCTACATCCTTTTCAATTTTTAAATGATTCAATTATCCTGTAAAAATTATCAAAATTTAAGTCTTTTCTTTTACATTCTCTAAGTAGTGTTTATGATTTAGTGTTAAAGGTATAGAATTTTGTGGGTATTGTTTATTTTAATTTAATTTTTAATAATCAAGTGTAGTTTTGTGAATTGACTTTAAAATGGTTTAGTTTTGTGATTATAATTTAAATCATGTAGTTTGGTAATTCTCCCCAAACTTTACTTATTTACGGATATGCCTAAGAACTTTATTTTTTACAGAAATGCCCCAAAACATTCCTTATTTACGAAAATACCACAAAACTTTCCAATTTGCATAAATCTCCCACAACTTGCTATAGTTACAGAAACGCCCTAAAACTTTCCTTACTTACGGAAATGCCACACAACTTTCTGTATTTACAGAAAACCCTCAAAACTTTCCATATTTACAGAAACACCTCAGAGGTTTCCGTGTTTACAGAAATGACCCAAAACTTTCTATATTTATAGAAACGTCCCACAACTTTCCTTAGTTACTGAAAAACCCCAGAACTTTCCCTAAAATGACGATTAAAAATAAATGTAGTGAGTATTAAACTAGCTCATTGACTTATCTTCTTAAACATTTAATTGCGAAGTGAGTTATTTTATAAACAAGTGAAAATTTACATAACTAACATTTAAAAAAAAAATTATATATATATATACACAAAAGTACTTCAATTTCAAATTCTTTGTAATAAATATTTTTCAATTTTCAAATGAATAAAATACCTTTTAAAATTTTTTCCTATCTAAAAAAAATCACTTGGGCTCACTATTTAATGTTTACAATTTAGTTATGATGAGGTAAGGTTTAGTATCTAGGATTTATTTCGGTCCAATTACGAAAGTGAATTTTATGTGGATATATTTTCCAAAATATAATTCTAAACTTGTAATTTTGTTATTCCCAAAAATAAATTGTAACTTATAAATGCAAGCAGATTTTTTATTTAAAGATTACAGATTTATATTTACGTACAAGTTGGCGTGATGTTCATTATATTCGTACTTTTGTGAAAAAGTTTCCCATGCATTAATTAATTTGCAAAAGGTGATAAAAATAGATTTTTAACTTTTAAAAATATATAGTTTCATGAAGATAACGCCTATAAATAACACTATGATATATATAGTTGCTTCTACATTTAGCCATCACCACCAAAAATACAGATTCATCAAACCAATCTTATTTTCTGATTTATTACAATAATGGCGCAAAGGAAAAACAAGAAAATGGTGTTAATTGTCACACTTATTTCTTGCTTATTGCTTAACACCCAATTAGTAATGTCTCTTCCTAATTTTCATGAAATCAAATGGGATTTTGGTGTTATAGTCAAAGATACTTTCAAGCCTGGTGATGCAGCTGGTCAGTATCTATATTCACATCTATTCATTTTAGGAAAATTATCAAAATTACTATACTTTTAAAGATTTGCTCTAAAAATACCATCACAAATATTTTTCTCAATTATCAATAATATTTTTTTCAAATACACCAAAAAATAAAGGTAAATTCATTTAGGCAACACAAAAAGGTTTTCATGCCGAAAATAATATTACAAGTTTTTAGGTCAAAGTATCTCTAATTTTTTTTGGTAATATATAGAAACACAAAAACAAGTGAATTTGAAGACGGTATTTTTTTAAATACTTGTGATTGTAATTTTGGCGTACATTTTGAACAGAAACGGTATTTTTTAAAAAATCTCCCAAATTTGAACACGTTTGATACTAAAATTAAAAAAAATCTGAAAATTAAAGAATATTTTGTTCAAACTTACGTGGGAAATCTATTATATAATAGCACAATACTCTCTCAATCTAAGGTATCCACAATTCCACATCATCAAAAAATAATTAAGACAATTCAATTAAAAAATCATTTAATAAAACTCAAATAAAAAAAACATTCTATATAATCTTTAACACTAATAAAAAACATATATATCAACTTTCTAAAATGAAAATATATCAAATTTGTTTCTCTCTTATACTATTACATATGTCCCATTATGTAAAATTTCGATCTAAAAGCAAAAAATTTAAAAGTTATAAATGATGTATTATTTTAACATTTATTCAAAACAAATAAAAATTAAAACTACATAATATGATTGGTCATACTATAGTTAATAAATAAAAAATATGAATAGAAACTTCTGAAAATCAAATAAAATAAAACAAATCAAAAGACCTAAAACATCTAACAAAATTGGTTAGAGAGAAAATAGTTTTAAAAATAAATAAATATAAATTTATAAAATTTTAAATAACTATAATTTGGATGGAAATACTTCATATATATACATACTTTCTAAATCCAAATGTTAGTGCCAAATATATGAAATAAACCTAAAATATCCACCAAAAAAGAAAACCTCATACAAAATAAATAATTACATATACAAATAATTCAATAACGTTACTGAGAAAACAAAACAAAATATGATCCAAATTAATTGACGGGTTAAGATGTCCGCGTAAAACCAAAATAAACAACATGCGTACAATTAAAATTAGAGAAGCTAAATGGGGTACACAACAACAATTTTCTTTACATATTGATATGCCATCGGTTTGATAATAAACTAAAACATTCAAACAAAAGTTGTTTGTAAACAAAATCATTTTCATTAGCTTGGTAAAATATAAAATAGATGAAAAATATTTAAAGTTAAACCATATACCTATTACAAAAAGAAAAAACTTCATAAAACAAATCAAAACTTTCACAAAGTCAATGTAAAATTATTTGAAATTACTATAAAAATTTGTAAATATTCCGCGCAACGCGCGAGTTCTTTTCTAGTTTCATAAATTACCTTTAAATTATATTTACAAAATACATCCACTTAAATTCTATTTTCATATATGCACCTAAGCAAACTCAAATAAACCCTAAACCTACTTTAAAAACTAAACACTAAAAAGTAAATATTGAATCTAAATAAAAGAATTTAAATTCCGTGTATTTTTTAAAAAAATACCTTAAACATTAGAAAATGTGTATATTAATATGTGTAATTTGGTAAAATAATTATTTTAAATATATAGTTTTTTGAAAATTTCAAATAGAATTTTTTAAAAAATATTTATTTTATTAATGTAAGAGTTTATGCCTTTTTTATTTTGATAAAACTGTTATTGTGGTTGATAATTAACAGTGTTTAAGTATGATAAGACTAAGTACAATGTGGTAGTGACGGATAAAAGTGGATATGAAACATGTACTGTATTAGACATTTCACCTATATGGACCGATGGATATAATATAATTCGAATCCCAGAGGGTACCACTTATTTCATTTCTGGTATTTCTGGACAATGTGCCCGTGGATTGAAGATAGCCATCACAACTATATAACCATAATTCATATTAATGTATTTTTCTTTTAACAAAAAAAGGATTATATATATAAATATGTATTTGGTCGTTTTTTGTGAACTAAAAATTATGCATCTTCGGAATAATAAAGATTCTTCAAAGCAAACCTCATTGTACTTTTTTTTTTAAATGTGAAAATAGTTTTCAGCAAAATGTAAGTTGAATAATTGTGACACAAAAAATTGAATTGAATTATTTAAATTTGGAATTTTTATGAAATTGTTGATGGAAAAATAAAATAAAAATTGATATGATCAAGAAATATAAAAAAACATATTGTGTTATGCTTTTTATGAATATATATATATATATATATATATATATATGATTAATCAAATTTGTAATAGCTGTTATAGGCTCATATGTATTAGATTAAAAGTTGTGGATACAAAGTTTTCCATGTAGCATTTCAGCATTAAAAGTATTATCATTGGATTTAAAAACCAAAATGTTTACAATAAAAACCAAACTATTACATTTTTTTGTTACTCTTTTGAGGACAGGACTCTCTTATTGATCTCAAACTCACTCATGGATAGTCCTGAAAGGCTTGTATGTCTTGACACTACTTATCAATCCCGCGATAGATCCAGCCGCGGCTAAGAGCGATACGATCAAACAAACCCAACATAACATTTTAAGACCAATCCATCTAGCAGAGTACTTTTTAATCTTTGTTTGTGCAATGTGCATTTCCACGGGGAAATAAACCGTTAAAGGCCAGAAAGAAGCCGCTCCGATTAGTCCCAAGATCGCGTTAAAGAAAGGGAATATCATAGCTACCACAGTTGTTATTACGACATAAGCTGTCCTCCACACCAATCTAAAGAGATTAATGTTGAATTTACCAAGAAATGGTATGGTTACCGAATATTCGGATGTTATGAACTTGTTGTCTGGCCAATTTCTATTGCATTTTTTCTCAACAAATTGGAATATTGGTTGCGCAAATACCTGAAAAATACAATTTTATCATTAACTAACTGAAAAAAGTGTGAAAAGCCGATCTTTTAAATAAAAATGTATGTTTTAGCGTTAGATATATGAGGAAAAAGTGCGTAAAATCGATCTTCCATATTTTTTTAAAAATTTGGGGTTTACCTGATAGGCACCGATAAGATGGACAGCGATACAAGCGTTAGCAAAATCGATAAGCCAAAAAGGCTCGTAAAATCCAAAATCCGTGAGGAAATCTCCGGGAGCGTTGTTTCCGAAAGCGGCGTACCCCAAACATCCACATAAAATGTAGAAAAATGTTGTGGTTGATACACCCACTAGACTTGCTCTTTTCATAGACTTGTTCTCTGGTGGGCTAGATCTCAAAGTGTCCTGAAAATATATATAAAAACTTTCACTTGTTAGTTTATACTTTATACAAATCTAGAATTTATAAACTTTAATACAACTTTTCTCACGGGTTAAACTTAAATCTTATCAAATTATCGCTATCTAATCGATAAATACTATGTAAAAAATATCACTAGTTAGTTTATACAATTATACAAATCTAGAATTTATAAATTTATATACAAAAAATTTCATATAGGTTAAACTTAAATATTTTTAAATTGTCGCTTCTAATCGATATATACTATATGATATTATCAAATTTTCATATATACTATAAGAATTAAATCATTTGTTTGGTGTTGAAAAGAGATTGACAATATCTTTGAATGTGACTTCTTTGTCTTTGTTAAGCACATGTTATAGCTTAAAGCTAAAAGACATATTCTCTTCTTTTTGACTCTTTTTAAGTAAAGCAAACACAAGTGGTCCATAGAGAATTTATTGCTATTGTCTATACATTTCTAACCACAAATTTTATCAAGAGGTTTATATTCAAAGCTAATAAAACCCATATAAGAAATTTGATTGATAATTTAACTTGCCTGAATTTCGATGAGAACCGTTGCGTATGCGTAAGCAAACGCTATGTCCCCAACCGCTTGAAACGATCTCCATATCTTCTGAGCCGCGGTTACATCAACTCCTACGACCGTGCCCGTCAAATTCGTCTTACCAACTTTCCCACCTATATTCATCATTAATTTTGTAAAATTTATGAGTACTAATTGAATTGTTAGTAATCTAAGAGTCAAATGATTCATTTTTGGCTACTAATAATCGACAATTTAGTTTATTAGGTTATATAGATATTTGAAATCATAGTCTAGCATTGTTACATATCCATATTAATACATATCCACCATTAATTTTGTAAAATTTTATGACTACTAATTGAATTATTAGTAATTTATAAAAATAAAATTTATCATTGTCGGTACTAAAAGTGGACAATTAAGTGTACTAGGTTATATAGATATTTTAAAAACATAACCTAGTAAACATTGTTTAATAATGTAAACTAGGAATTAACCCGTGGTTCACCACGGGTTTATATTTTCTTAAAATGATATTATATATTTAATTTAGAAAATTTGAATATTATTTTATCTTCTTTGTTTAAACAAAATCGGATCAATTAATATTGTTGAAATGAGATTTTTTTAATTACTATATAATATTTTTATTATAAATTTCGTATAGCAAAATTTTAATATAATTTGTAAGTTGATTAGACCAAATTATTATAATTTATTATTTATTTGGAAAAAACCCGGATTCAAAATACAAACAAAAACCTAATCGAAATACACAAATCGAACTATGCGATTTACCCAAATTTATTTAAAATTATAAAATTATAATTGGTTTGAATATGTAATATAAGATTTAAATTTTAATATAATTGCAATTTCTTCTGTTTTTTTAAGAATCGAACCGGAAATCGAACTCGTTTACAAACTATTTTTCTTTTATTGTTTGATATTTTTAACAATAATATGTTTCAACTCGTTTTAAAATTCTTAATAATACTAATTAAACTCCTTTTTAATTTGTGTGTTATTTTTGTCAAAAATAATGTTATGGTTTTAGAAAAAAAAATCTTTCTAATGGTATTTTTATTAAAGTAAAATTTTAATGATATTTTTTTATAAAACACTATGTAATAGTGTAGTTATGTGAACTGCATATATTTTATTTTGTTTTCCAAATGATATTTACATAATTTCATTAATATTTTTGAGTTTATTTTTGGATAAGATTGTAATATTTCCTTATTTGGTTTTCGTAATTAAATGTTCAAAATTATTTTCTTTTATACTCAATGGCATAATCTGTAATATTGAGTAATTTTTTGGACATGTTCAAATTAGTACTCCAAAAATAATAATATAGATTATAAATTTATAATTATTTTGAATATGTAATATAAGATTTAAATTTTAATATAATTGCAATTTCTTCTGCTTTTTTAAGAATCATACCGGAAACCGAACACGTTTACAAACTATTTTTTTTATTGTTTGATATTTTTAATAAAAATATGTTTCAAATCGATTTAAAATTCTTAATAATATTAATTAAACTCCTTTTTAATTAGTGTGTTATTTTTGTAAAAAATAATGTTATGATTTTAATAAAAAACTCTTTATATTTTATTTTGATTTAACTAAATTTTTAATGATATTTTTTTATAAAAAACTATGTAATAGTGTATTTATGTGAACTGCATATATCTTATTTTGTTTTCCAAATGATATATACATAATTTCATTAATATTTTTGAGTTTATTTTTGGATAGGATTGTAATATTTCCTTATTTGGTTTTCGTAATTAAATGTTCAAAATTATTTCCTTTTATACTCAATGGCATAATCTGTAATATTGAGTAATTTTTTGGACATGTTCAAATTAGTACTCCAAAAATAATAATATAGATTAATATTGTTATTAGTCAAATATTCAAGGAAATTTTATGTTGTACCTACTACAACCGCGATAGCTAGACCGATCCCAATAGATGCGTAAGTGAATGACATAACCGCAGCCATAAGCGATAGAAAGGATAATTTGTGAAAATTCGGAATCTGACTAAGAATAATCTGAATGATCCCGAAAACCGCCATATACGGATAATTCGACAAAGCACAATCCGCGTCGTGCCCTTTGTTGTGGTAACAGTTCGATTTTCCGACCGCACTGCCCAAACATTCATACAACAACATCAATACAATTTTTTAAGAAATATCAAAAATGATAGGATATATAACAAAAAAATTACAAACTAAACTTATTTCAAATTTAGTTTAAATATATACATTCTTAAAATGTTAAATGATTAAAAATTTTAAACTAATAGAAATCTGACTAAAAATATTTTTTAATAATACTTTGTGTTTAATATATAATTTAGGATTTAATTTTGGAAAACGTATAAAGTTTAGTGGTTATGGTTTATTTAGTTTCAAATTTTTTATATTTATTTATTTTTATTAAAATGATAAGAAATTTAAATAAAATACTTTTGTAAAATACAATCCTATATATATATTTTTGTAACTCTCCAAAATTAAGTGTATATTTGGTGATGGGTTATAAAGTAATAACAAACATGTTAACACATAGTTGACTTACACCAAACTAATAGAAGCAGTGATTGTGTAACCAACAGTGATACCAATTAGATTCCCATACTGTGCCACTCCACAAAGCTGCACTTTCCTACCACCTGTCATTTTTTACAATAATTGCATAAGTATTTTATTTATAGTTTAATATTATTTATTTATTTATTTACTTATGTTTTTGAGCTATTAATTTCTGTTTCATAAAGCAAACACTCCACCAGACTATATAGTATATATATATTATATATTCTCCATATCAATAATTGCTAATACTACCAAAACCGTTTGCCTTAAATGTCAAAATATTCTTTAATTTTTTGTTTTCCTTGGGTTACACAAATTTGGATCATTATAAAGAGTACAAAATTTAATTTATATCTTAACAATCTGTTGATGATAATATTGAGAGGTTAAGAAAAGGTTCAGCCTATAATTATTTTAATTTTCATAGTGTATGATTTGAAATTAATAGACTGGTATCATACATTTACACTCAAGTCATTGAATTTACGTCAAATAATTTTATGAATCGGTCTATATTTCTTGGGCAATTCTTATGAATACCACCAATATTTTTTTTTAACACAATTAGCACAGATTTTGAAAAGTTTTACAAATACCATTAAAAAAAAAATTTCTCATAAATACCACAAATCTTAAATTTTCAAAATTACACCCAAAATCTTCAAAAAACTATACCCTACCCCTTCTAAACTATATCCTAAACACTATATAGCGAACCCAAATGAAAAAAAATTAAAATCTAAAAGTGTTAAAACTCGTTTTTTGAGTTTATAATATTTTTGTAAAATACTACTTTTTGATGGTATTTTTGTTATAAAAATATTTTAATGATATTTCTGTTATAAAAAACTTTTTAATGGTATTTTTAAAACAAAAACTTATTTTGATGATATTCTAAGGAATTTCTCATATTTCTTTACCATGATATAATTATAATTTTTCTACAATTTAAATCAAGTGATTTTTTAAAATCAAGTGTGCTGAAACTACAAAAGGATGTAAACCTAAATATAAATTATAGCATTTCAATCATCCATAATATATTTTTAGAAATCCATAATCAATAACAATTTAAATATTTTTTACTTTCCTTCTCAAATTAGTCTCCATCAATTATTCATAATTATTTTATTTTCTTATCTAACCAAAATAATGATTCCGACAAAAACCATCCTAACTAAATCTATACCATCCAAAGTGCAGAACAGAATTTAATAAAACAGAACCGTTCTTTAAAAAGTAATATTACTGGTTATGCGATTTTTTCAGAGACACGACTTATTTTATAAACAATAAAAACATGATCAACTAGTTATATGAAATTAAATATATATCAATTCCACATAAAAATTACAGGATATAATTTAATGAAATAGAACAATTACTCCAAAACCCCATTTCTCAAACAAAAAAAATCATATATACCGCTTTTTAATAAAATAATAATAACAAAGTTGCTGTAAAAGTTTCCATTTTTCCTATCTACTTTACAAGAAAAAGGCAACAAAAGAAAATAAAAACATAACAAAAGAAATTTGGTGTAATTTAATGATATAAAACAACTCCTTCCAAAAACCAAAAAATTTCATAAAATTATAAATTTCATAAAATTAAAAATTTCGTAAAGAACCTTTTTAAAACAAAAAGTTGGTGCGAAAAGGGTTACTAAAATTATAAATTTCATAAACACCCCCTGATATAAAATATAACAATAATAAATTTCCCTAAAAGTTTTCACCCACAAAATAAATCGGTGTATAAGTGTCAATATTCCAATCTACTTTACAAGAAAAAAGGTAAATACAAAAAAATATAAAAATAAAAAGGGACAATTACAAAACAACCCTTTTTCAATTACATTTCATAAAACTAAAGTCATTTGTCAAAACTACATCTAAAAAGAAAAATTAAATCCATATAAACCATTTTGATATAATTATAAAATGATAAATTTCTGTAAAAAAAAAAAAATTTACCCAAAAATAAGTTGGTGTAAAAATATCTATTTTCCAATCTATTCACAAGAAGAAAGGTAAAAAAAAAAGTAAAAAAAAAGTAAAAAAAAATACATAAAAAATAAAAAAAATCATACCAAGATAAGACCTCACAACATCCATGTAAGTATAGTTTCGTTTCCCCGTGACAGGATCCGGCGCACGATAGCAATCCGCGAGCATAGTAGAAGTAAAATAAGTAATAAATGAGAATATTATCAAAATCAAAGTCCCAGCGATCCAACCAAGTTGTGCAATAGCCCATGCCAAAGACAACACTCCTGACCCTATAACCGCCGTTATAATATGCGCACTAGCCGTTAGCCACGTCCCTGTCCTCTTCTCTCGACCATCTTCGTCCACGTTCTTGTTTGGATCCGACACGGCGAAGTTGTTGCCGGATTCCGCCGTGGAATGGTTGTGTTCGCTGTTGAAACTCTTCATTAGTGAGAGAAAATATTATTATCAAAGTGTTATTATATGGTTAATGTGTTTATTTTATTGTGTGTTAGATATATGATATATATATAGAGTTAGTTGATTATAAATTTATAATATATGGTTTTGGTTTATTTATTTTATAGCATATATGCCAAGTAGACGTATACGTAAATGATGTGTTCAATTTCAACTTTAATAGTATTATTTTTTTTTGGTTATTAATGTTTTTGTTTTTTGGGTTTTTAATATTTTGCTTGGGATGTGTGATAGCTCTCTCAACTAGAGTTTGAGCCCACCTATGAAAGGAGGAATTTAATATTCAGATTCTTTAATATCATTATTGCGAAATTTATAAAAAGTCTTTTAAATTTTATTTAATACTATATATTATTGTATACAGAATCTTTGTTATATTAGTTGTGCTTTAAAAAATGTGAAAATACACTTTCAAGAACTTGTTAGCTAATATCGAATTTAATTTGTTTTTTACTAGATTCATATCGCATTCCAAAATTTTAAGATGTTCATTTTTAAACTAAATCCTAAAATAGTACTGTAGTAAACCTTCCAAATTCTTGTAACTAGCATATTATTGTTATTTTTAAACCAAAATGGCTAACTTATTAATTCAGATTTTATTCTAAAGATATTCAATTTTAGATTAATCTGATATAAAAAGAAATTATAAATTAGATTTTTGAAACTGGAAATATTATCTAATAATAATAAAAATACTTATCATCAAGTCATGATAGTAGTTGATTGTTTACCATAAATAATTGTTACTTCTTTTGATCCTCAAATATTGGGTTTGACAGTTTTTTTACCCAATATAATAAACTGAATTTACTGAAAGGTTAAGTTAAAATAATTATTATTTTAATGACTACAAGGTTTACTTGTAAACTTTTCATCACTTGTTCTCTATTAGGTATGTTGCTTTGTGAGGTCAAATTATATACAAAGCAGGATTTAACCTGTGGTATACCACATGTCTATATTTTTCTACAAATTTAATTTAAAAATTCTTAATACAGTTTTTGTTTTTATAGAATATAAAAATTTATAAAAATAGTAATTTAATCATTTAATACTAAAACTTGTTGAAGTAAAAATTTTGTTACTATTTATAATCCAAATTACCCGAAACTAAAATACAAAACCAAAGCATAACCAAAATATCCAAATTTAAACAGATCTAAAAATTAAATATATCAAACATGAAAAAAAAATTACTAACCGAAAATCCGGAACCAAAATGAAACAATTTTTTGAAATAGAACCAAATGACCCAAAATTTATTTAAAATAATCATTTTTTAATATTAAAAGTTGTTGAAGTAAAATTTGTTGTTACTATTACTATATAATAGTTTGAAATACATATTCTATATAGAAGATTTTTAACATAATTTGTAACCTAAGTTATTTCAAACTATTTTATATTATAAGGGTTGACAAAATATTCGGATGCAAATTAACGTATTGAAACCTAAATTAAATAATCAACCCATACTAAAAAATAAGTAACTCGAACATGTTCAGAAATTTACTACCCGAAACTCGGAATTTGATGCAGCGCGGAAGCGTAAAAGGATAGAACTAGAGATCCGTTGATTCTGAGAATACCCGGATAACTAGGGATAAACGCAAGGTTATTCGTTTAGTCTGAGAATCCCCGAATAAACCAAGCCTTCTTGAACTCGTTGAGATCTTTCAATAGATCTACCGAAAACAAGGATGAGAATACTCTTCTCTCAAAAGCCAAAGCTTTATTAATAATCAAATAAAACAACTGAATACAAACCTAGGCCTAAACGCTTTATTTATAACAATAGAAAAACCCTAAAAGCCTTTAAAATAATAAAGGAAAATAACTATATTATTAAATAATAAATAAAGGAAATAATAAAGATATATTTGGAGATATCCAAATATCAATCTACATCATTCTCTCCGTCGAAGAAAGATTCGTCCCGAATCTTAACTCCGTCTTCGAGTCGAGATCCTGATTCTTCTTTCTTTTCTTCCACTGAGAAAATCTTTCATCCACAAGTAAAATATGTTGTTGAGGTTTCAACACGGGTTTTGCACGAAATAGATTCCAAGAAACCCTAAGCTGCACGACTTCTTCACGCTCAATGATATTCAGGAAAACTGTAATTATCTGATGACGCACAACTTCTGCACAAAACTGTTTGAATTCTGATTTTGCACAAATCAGAACTTCATCTTCATAGACATCATAAATTGGATCACCATAGATCTCTCGATAGACCTCATGGTTTTCTTCTCCAACGGAGAACAGACTTTCGCCTGGGATAGGATAGATGCTTTCGGTCAACATGACATCCAGAATCGTTCTTCGATTGAGAAATCAAAGAAACGCGGCTCTGATACCACCTGATGCAGCGCGGAAGCGTAAAAGGATAGAACTAGAGATCCGTTGATTCTGAGAATACCCGGATAACTAGGGATAAACGCAAGGTTATTCGTTTAGTCTGAGAATCCCCGAATAAACCAAGCCTTCTTGAACTCGTTGAGATCTTTCAATAGATCTACCGAAAACAAGGATGAGAATACTCTTCTCTCAAAAGCCAAAGCTTTATTAATAATCAAATAAAACAACTGAATACAAACCTAGGCCTAAACGCCTTATTTATAACAATAGAAAAACCCTAAAAGCCTTTAAAATAATAAAGGAAAATAACTATATTATTAAATAATAAATAAAGGAAATAATAAAGATATATTTGGAGATATCCAAATATCAATCTACATCAGAATTGAATTCGAATCGAACATAAATTTGTAAAACTTTACCAAACTACCAGAGTTACCCGAATTTATTTAAAATATTAATAATTTTAATTATAGATAAATTATACTCATAATATATAATATTTAATAATAAAATTATCCTTATAGATTGTGTTTCGCTCAGAATAAATTACATATTTACCTTTAATGAAATTTTTTCGTTACGTTCAAAACCAATGTCAAACCAAATGACATAAAGTGTAATTAAGTGAGTTTTTTTGAAAAATTTAAAAGAGTACTTCAAAAATAATAATATAGATGCACTTTTGACAAAAAGCAATGTTAGGCCGTTAAATATATTCAAACTATTTTTGCTCTTAATTTTTAATTAATTTTAATGTTATACTTTCGAAAAAGGTGTCTCATTCAGTTCAAAATGAGAAAAGAATAAAATGAAATTTCGAGTAACTATCCCTATTATTGATCTAATTAGCTAATACATGATTCCTTAATAGTTTCGTATAATGATATTACAAGTTACTCCCTTTTAGTTTCAACACAAAACATCATTAAACTACATCTAACTAGTTTCAAATTCAACCTATAGAAAAATCCTCTACAAAATATAAGAGGAATTCAAAAAATTACATCATTTCCACCATTTCTTCGCAAAACTACATCTAATTTAATATTTTTACATATTTATACCTTTTCAAAATTTTAAAATGTTGATTTACGCTTTAAAATATTACCAAAACTAAAATATTTTCATTTGAGTTTTCTAATTAGTATTTATGTATAGTATTAAAGGGGTATAATTGTTTGAGTATGATTTATTTAATTTTAATTTTGAGTATTTAGGTGTAGTTTTAAAAACTGACTGTGAAATGACGTACTTTTGTAAAATACAATTCAAATGGTGTAGTTTTGTAATTCTCCCAAATATAATTGGTGAAAATAAATTGAACAACAATAAAATTTACACTAGAAGTTTAAAACTACATTTATTTTGGAACAAAAAAACCTATAAAACTATATGTTTTATGGAACAAAGGGATTTCAGTAACAAAATTAATTTCTTTATTTTAGATACATATCTATTATTTAAAAAATAATTATATATATAATGAAAAGGTTTACTTTAGATACACTGAAATGCTTACTTGTAGAAAAACATTCTGCTGAATTTTCTTCTAAAAAAACAAAATTATGGAATAAACGAATTAAATTCAAAAAGTTAAAACATTAGACCATGTGCAATGCAATTGGGTTCTAAGGGTGAGTTTTTTTTTTTTTTTTTTTTTTTTTTTTTTTTTCAAGTTATAAATAGGACCAATAGTGGTACGCCAGCGTGTCGATGGGGCTACATGACAACGATGTAAAAATCGGATCCAAGATAAGAGAAGAAAGAGTGTGTCTCTTAGTTTTTGGGTGGGACCCACATGGTTAGAACCCTTTAAAACCATGGAATGTTTATGCTCTTATAGTCTCTCAAGAGACTTATCATTTTTGAAATAGCTCTAACACCTTTGAAGAGACAAGTTGTTTGACTTGTGTCTATTGTTCAATGAAACTATTTTCAACGAATGAACAATCTTGTCTTTGAAATCGTTTTAACAAATGTTTTAGTTTTAAATTTATTATGATTAACAAAGACTTCATATGTGAAAGGTTGACTTCTTTGTCTCCTATTACGTATTAGGTGTATTAACATAATTAATCTCATGTATTATTCTTTTAATCCTATAATTTCTAGAAAGATACAATACCTAATTAAAAAACATTAGTCCATCTCCATCAAAGATTTCTTAAGAGTTTTTTAAGAATAAAAGAAAATGAAGAGAAAATGAAACTAGAGACAATTTATTAAAAAATAGAAAATAGGCTAAAATTTCTTAACTAAGAAACCCTTAAAAAACTCAAACATATAATAATAAATAATAATACTATTATAATTAACATACCCTTGGCAAGAGATTACCATTATAGATGCTCTTAATAAACAATAATTGCAATTTTTTATTTATTTAACAAATGGGAATCTGAAGTTATTTGCCTAAAAAATCAATTCTCGTGGTGGTGAATCTTCACTTAATCCATAATAGAAATTGCGATGAGGAAATCATGCGAGATAATTAAGCATAAATAATTAATTATGACAGTTAGATTGCATACGATATTTTCTTAAAAAATACTATTATTTGTAAAACTAACGGGTCCAAAACAATGATTTATGTGATGTCACCAAAATCCATCACATTTGAATATATTTTTTTCTACGTTTGAGACTGATTTTCAACGTAACAATTATATATTATGTTGAGACAATTACAAAACTACACCATTTGAATTATATTTTACAAAACTACGTTATTTCAAAGTTAATTTTTAAAACTATACATAAACATTCAAAACTAAATCCAAATAAACCATATCAACACAATCTTACACTTTTAATACTATAACTTAAACACTAGCTAAACTGAAATTATTTAAATTTTAGTAATCAACCATTTAAATTTTTAGAAGTTGTAAATATAGAAAAATATTGAATTAATTATAGTTTTTGTGAATGACGGGTTAAAATGGTGCAATTTTGTGAATTCATCTATTATGTTTTATAAAAGAAAACAATTATATTATGTATATGTTATCAATATAGACTAACTGTGAGAAGTGAACATCATAGATATTTCTCGATGTGAAAACATAAGAATTTTAAGAATTGTATTTTTTTGTTAAAAAAGAATTTTAAGAACTTTTTAATAGTTTTAATTTGTAAGGGATATTTCAAAAGCTTTTATTAATAAATTATTGAAAAAATCCCTTAACTTATCTAAATCAGTTAAGAGCATATGAATCATGAGGTTACTTTACTCAATTAATACCAAAATTTACATCAAAATCTAATTTTTAAAAATGTATAATTAAAGGAAATATTATTTAACTACAACTTGTGATGATATGTTACTTTGAAATTTGGTTGTGGTTATTTTGGAGACAAAGGACCAATAATTATCTTCTGAATCAAAGACACAATTCGAGAAGATAAAATATAGGTGAGGTATATAAATCTCACGTCACAATATAAATTACCAAAAAGAGATTTTGCGATATTGGTAAAAGAAATAAATAAAATAATTTTAGCATTGCAATAAATGGTAAAGTTATTGACCAAACGAATTTTCCTTCTTATTTTATTTAGTGCATGTCTATTTCATTAGTTTGTTTTTTATAATATTCGTTGGTGGTTCATATTGTTTTACAAACTTTTAGGATATGTTAGAATTTTTATCATATTCAATATACACGTGAAAGTGTTCTGCCTATAAAGTCGATCCCCAGAAGAAAAATTCCTAATTATCAACTTTACAAATAATTTCAAGAACGAAAAAGAACTTTTGAATTTCGCATATTTTTTTTTAGATAAACCAAATTTTCATTAGTCTCCATTCCAAGTCCAATATTTTTAGAAGATATATTTAATACACAAAATTTGCGGTTATAAGAAAAATATAAGAAAAATTATTTAAAATACCATCAAAATATGTTTTTGTTTTGAAAATACCATTACAAAGTTTTTTATAACAAAAATACCATTAAATTTTTTTCTATAACAAAAATATCATCAAAAGTAGTAGTTTACAAAAATACCACAAATACAAAAAACGAGTTTTAACACTTTTAGATTTTATTTTTTTTCATTTGGGTTCGCTATATAGTATTTAGGGTATAGTTTTGAAGGGGTATGGTATGTTTTTTTGACACTTTTGGGTGTAATTTTAAAAATTTAAGATTGGTAATATTTACGAGAAAAAAACTTATTTGCAATAAAATGTATGAGACTTTAGACCGATTTCTCGGAAAGTTTTTTTTTTTGTTAAAGATTTCTCGGAAAGTTAGTTAGCTAAAACAACAGTTAAAATACAAAAAGTAATTAATAATAGGGAGAATTATAAAACTACACCATTTGAATTACATTTCACAAAACTACACCATTTCCAAAATACTTCACAAAACTACACCTAAACACTCAAAATTAAATCCAAATAAACCCTACCCAAACAATCCTACCCCCTTAATATTATACCCTAAACACTAATTAGCGAATCCAAATGAAAATATTTTAATTTTGGTAATTTTTAAAAGGCTAAATCAAGCTTTTAAAATTTTGAAAGGGTGTAAACTTGTGAAAATATTGAATTAGGTGTAGTTTTGTGAAGAGAGGGTTAAAAGGGTGTAGTTTTGTAAATTTCTCTTAATATAATAATTGATTTAAATAATAAAGTGGGGTTTTTGAAATATAATCAAAGTAGGGTTATATTTTAGGATTCCATTTCAAGCCCTATCATTAGATTTCTAATATTATCAGTCAAAGCATATCGACAGGAGTTGTTCAAATATGACTCAAATAATACTTTAGCTCGTTGAAAAAAGTACATTACTTCATGTTAGTCTTTGATACTAATATATTCAACGTGTACTCTATAAATTATTTCTAAATTAAGTTTTAAAAAGTAGATAAGAAAATTCATGTATTTAATTCCATTTAGAACAAGAGAAATTGACAAAACTACATCTTATGAAATACTACTTCATAAAATTGCACCAATTTAAAAGTTCTTTTTAAAAATACATTTTTAATAAGTCAAATGATTACATTACTCTTTAAAAATATTTTGAGTTTCAATTATTTCTTTAAATTCATATTTAGTTTCAAGAGTTTAGTTTTGGAAGATGCTTGATGTTTATGGTTTACTTTTTTTTTTTGTTTTGATAACTTAGGAGTAATCCTAGACCTATGGAAGTGTCCGGACTAATCCTTCGAAAGAGGAAAACTCATGGATAGACGTCATCTCCAACTTTTCTAATGGGCCGAAAGCAAGGGCTCATATCCATGTGGTGTCCAAATAATGTGACTTAGTTTCGAATAGTCGGAAGATCGAACTTAAAACGTGGTAACGTCCTCAAACCCGTCCCTAACCACTTGACCACAAGAACTTGGATGGTTTGTTTGGATTAAATTTTTGGTGTTTTGATGTATTTATAAAAATTATGATTACATACATAATATTAAAAGCCCATTAAATTTGAATCTTAAAAGTTCATAAAATTTGAATATAAAAAGTCTAAAACTAATTGAAATTTTATGGCCCATTAAATCTTATTCAACAAATAATATAACTAAGTCCCATATTGGTAATGAAAGCTACATATTAGTTAAAAAGTACTTATAAATAAGTCTTATGTGCTTAGAGAATTAAATGAGTTTAGTAAAGTTATTACATTGCTCCATCAAAATTGGCGTTAACCCACAACAATATAAATTTATTAAAAATAAATCGGTATTGGACCGATTTGAGTTGATCTATCGATTGGAAATCCTATCATATCCTATCTTATATTATTAATACAGAAGACGGAGAGAGAAAATGAGTTCGAAAATCCTATGTGTCATCACCTGAGTAATTCTGGTCTCACATCATTAAAAGATTCATTGAAAATTTATAAAAGTCCAAATTTATCACAAAGTCTCTTTAATAAACATAATAAATGGATAAAATATTTAGGAAATGTTGAAAAACCCATAAAATATAAAAATATAATATCAAAAAATACATAAGAACGCAATTTATAATTTCAAATAGATTTCAACAATATTTATATGTTATATTCCATCACATAAAGTTCAAAATAATAATAAAACATGTTGTTCATTTACAAATAACAATATTATTTTGTAAAATTGTATTCAACACCAAAATTCATGTCAAATGACAAAACATGAACACATAATTAACAACTCATCTCAAAATTTGAGCAAAGAATTTTCGGATAAGTTTATACATGAAAGATACATGAAAGAGTGATTAAACATTCCTAGACAATATGTTTAAAATAGTTAAAAAACCCATAAATATGATTTTAAAAAGCCCATGAAAAACACAATTTTATAATTTTTCTAATGTTTGTATGTTATATTCTCGCACAAAAGAACGGCAAAACATATTGTTCATTTATAAATAACAATATTATTTTGTAAAATTGTATTTAACATCAAAGTTAATGTTAAATGACAAAACTTGAACACCAAATTGACTAGAACCATCGGTTCCCGAAAATTCAGTGGTTTTATCCGAGTTTTTAATAGTCCGAGTTTTATGTCGAATAGAGACCGGATTGATATACTTTTCATTGTTAAACGGGTCATATCATGGTTTCAAAACACTATGTAGTTATTGTTTTTCAATGATAAATAATAAATTATACGTAATGGTAAATATTCAATATCGAAATGGCAATGATAATCTTTTTTGATGATAAATATTAAAATAGTAATAATAATAAATTTTTGTAAATAAAACATTATAAATGTATATATACTTCAAATTTAAACTTTGCGTTAAACGCGGATCACATGAGATCCAAATTTTTTTATCTAATTTTATACGACACATTGTTTTTACCAATAAATATTTCTTCTTCTATTCCGTAAATATTTATCATGCGCTTGGCGCGGGTAACTTCCTAGTATATACTAACTGAGAAACATTCGGTGAGTTAAACTTGAAAATAAAACACGTGGGAACGATTTTAAAAAACTAACAACAATCGATTACATACCCAATATTAAAAGCCCATTAAATTTGAATCTAAAAAACTCATAACATTTGAATTTAAAAAGCCTAATTCTAATTGAATTTTTATGGCCGGTTAAATCTTATTCAATAAGTAATATAACTAAAAAGTCTCATATTGGTAAAGGAAGCTATGTATTAGTTAAAAACTACCTATAAATAAGTCTTTTGTGCTTCAAAAATTAAATGGGTTTAATAAAATTATTAAATTGCTCCATCAAAATTGACGTTAACCCACAACAGTTTAAATTTATTAAAAATAAATTGGTATTGTACCGATTTGAGTTGATTAATCGATTGGAAATCGGTTGAAAACGAGTCAACGATTTTTCTCAATTATTTGACCAAGATCGCACGGTTCATCACTAAATAGAGAATAAGCGGCCTCTTAATCGCCAATGCGGTCGCGTTTTAAATCAGAGCAAAACCTATACAAAATAAAAGAAATAATTATATAAATAAAATGAATAATAATGATAATTAAAAAATATAAACCTATTTAATAAGGAAAACAACTTATAATGTAGTTGTTGTTTTAAGGAAAAAAATGTTATTTTTGAAATTTTCCCTAATAAAAAATAAAAAAGGGTTCGAAAACAATTTCAAATTTATCTTAAATACTTTGATATGCCAAAAATTAAAAATACCTATAAATTTTCTATATAATAAATATTTATAAGTTATAACTCTGCGCTTGACGCGGTTAAAAAATTACGACATCGTATTTTTCAGACCTTGCTGCAAAAGAAATATTTAATATTAGAGATTTTGTGAGAATCCAAATATCCAACATATCTTTTTGGTTTCTTAAACATTTTTCAGAATATTTGTGACATACCATCTCTAATTTACGATAAATCAAGGTAAATCCTACTTTCTATATTATATATAAATGGTAAATTTAAACATAAGTACACGTCAATTAAACACTCATTTTTTTACACATTTTATTTAATTTTCAAAATAATAACTCCGCACTTTTATAATCTAGTTTAGTAGTAATAGAAGTGCATTTGGGAAGATATCGTTTTCAGTGGCATTTAATTTTGAATTTATGAACTGAAAGTTATCACTCAGAGACTGTGCCATTTAATTGTAAGACGTAGACAGAAATAAAGGCCGACTCACATTTGCCCATTTAATTGGATTCATTATTGTTTATAATTCTTTGGAAACAACATTATGTAGTGAAAACCTAAAACAGTGCCTAGAAACTTCCTTATTATCATCGGATAATTAGATCTAAACGCCATACTACAAAGTTTTTAGGCCAAAAATAATATCACATTTATTTTAGGGAAATTCTTATGAATAGAACCAAAAAAGTTTTTTAACACAATAAGCGCACATTTTCAAAAATTTTACAAATACCATTAAAAAGTTTTTTTCTCATAAATACCACAAATCTTAAATTTTCAAAATTACACTCAATACATTCAAAATTATACCCTACCCCCTTCAAAACTATACCCTAAACACTATATAGCCAACCCAAACGAAAAAATTTAAAATCTAAAAGTGTTAAAACTCGTTTTTGTATTTGTGGTATTTTTGTAAACTACTACTTTTTGATGGTACTTTTGATATAAAAAAATATTTTAAGGGTATTTTTGTTATAAAAAACTTTGTAAAGGTATTTTCAAAACAAAAACTTTTTTTTGATGGTATTCTAAAGAACTTCTCTTTATTTTATGTCCAAAATATTGTTTACAATCTTCCTGGTTAAAAAATACGAAAAACACAATAAACAAGTTTAATATTTTAGAATTTAGTTTTTTTATTTGATTTTTTTTTTAGTAAGTAGAGTTTATTTTTAAAAGTGGTAGGGGCTAGTTTATACAATTTAGTGTTTAATTGTGAAGATTTTTATTTGTTTTACATTTTGTGCTACGGTTAACCCAAAAATATTTTATTAGTGTTTTACTTTTAAGTCATAAAAAACGTGTGATGTTTTTTTAATAATTTCCCTTTGAGTTACTATTAACTGATATCAATATATATATATATATATATATATCTAATTTTTCTGAATAATTAATTCTATCCACTAAAATAATCAAATGAATTTTTTTTGCAAAGCATCTTAATGGAATAATAGATTCTTTGTCTAAAAAGAACATTAAGACTTTAAATTTGATAAACAAATGGAGATGCCACTCGTGATGCCAAAGATCTACTCCAATTTAACTTTTACAATAAAGATATGTCTCTTTCTTACACTTTGTTCTTCAAATTAATGGGTTAATGTATTTGGCTACAACTGTGAAGGAATCTAGCTACTATGGTCCATACTCAATTTAAATACTACAAGTCTACAACATATATTTATAGATTCCAATTATATTTTTTTGGATAAAACAAAATATTTTTTGTGACAATAATATTTTGGCTTTTCAAGATTACTTGAAAATGTGCTACTACTAGGATTTGTCTCGCAATGCGTGAAATTAATATTTATTTATTTGTCAGATAAAACTAAGTTTATTAAAAGTTAGTCTTATAGTAATATAAAACAATCGATAACATATATTGAAGTATTTATCATTTTAGTTATAATTAATTAAACATAATTTTTTTAGCAAATAATTAGTATTTTATATGTTCTTTAGAATTTTGTAAAAAACATAGTTTATCTATTTTATTATATAAATAAATGGGAAAATTACAAAACTACACCATTTGAATTACATTTCACAAAACTACACCATTTCAAAAATACTTCACAAAACTACACCTAAACATTCAAAATTAAATCCAAATAAACTCTACCCAACCAATCCTACCCCATTAATACTATACCCTAAACACTAATTAGCGAACCCAAATGAATTTTTTTTAATTTTAGTAATTTTTTAAAGGTTAAATCAAGCTTTTAAAATTTTGAAAGGGTGTAAATTTGTGAAAATATTAAATTAGGAGTAGTTTTGTGAAGAAAGGGTTGAAAGGGTGTAGATTTGTGAATTCCTCTAAATAAATTTATACTTTTATGTATTATGTAACCCGTGTTTAAGTTATATTTGATAAAAACATATTTTGCTTACCAAAATAATAGCAACCAAATATTATTAATGAATATTTTAGATATGATACTATTCAAATTATTTCTTTATATATATAATTTCACTTCAATTTGGGTCGGTAATTACAAAAATAAATGTTTGTAAAATAACACTTTAAAGAGATTTCAACTCCAAACCTCATTAATACACAATAATATCTTCAAACCAGTACACCAAATATGTTTTCTGATATTTATTCCTAAAATCAGTATTTATATAATATAACTAGATAATGATTCACGTATATGCGGGATTGTAATACACTATTTCTAAATCTGTAAAAATCAAACTAGAAAATTAGAAAAACATTTGAAATAATATTTTAAACAATATTAAGAATATGGTTACAATTTTTTTATTGTATGCACTTTATCTCAATTATTAGAATAACCCTTTTAAAAATGGATATAGTTTTACTATACGAAGAAGAAACTGATCTATAATATTGATATATATATATATATATATATATATATATCAATATGAAAAATATTATTATAAATATATAATTTTGTATAATATATAAATTTTAAATGTAAGAATTCATGAATGTAGCTTAATTGTTATAATTAATTTTGATATTTCATATAATTGTTTACACATTGAAGCTCAATTCTAAAAAATGTACTTCTCAAATAATAAAATAGAGATAAAGTGAAGGTATATCTACTTTACAATGCCATATATAGAATCATAACTAAAATTCTTGAAAAATATAGTGTAGGTTTAGAAAATATTGTAATGTTAATTATTTTAGTGTTTTAGACCAATTGTTTTTTTTTGTAAATCACCAAAGAAGAATATTCAAAAGTTGGTGATATCTTGTGACTATCTAATCCTAAGATATCTTATCATAAGACAAAACTTTTAATCAATCAAATCGGAATAAAACTCAAAAATCTACTTGCATTTGTAATAATAATTAAAACCTCAAAAGCAGCACTGTAGCACATCATTAAACCATGTCCAACAGAGAAACCCTCAAAATTTCTTAACTATTCATTGGGACCCATGAACAGTTAGTTTAAAATAAAACAAAAATAAAATAATTAAAAACGCATCAATCATAATTCGTCACGTATCCAAAGGGCCCACTAAATAGTTAAGATCCAGATCTTAAATAGGAAATATAAGATTCAGATCTTAACTATTTAACGGGTCCCACCTGCTAAGATCTCTTTAAGAAACACCAATGCACATGCTCAAGTCATTAACTATTTGAAATCGTCAAAATTTTGTTTGATACTCACTACTAAAAAAAAGTCATATAGCCACGGTCGTTCCGTGGCTATAGAAAAAATTCGTGGCTATTTAGCCACGGTTTGCCACGGAAATTTTTAGCTACGACCGTATAGCCACGAATTTAACGTTATAGCCACGGATACGACCGTGGCTATATGATATTTTTTTAGTAGTGACTAAGACGGATGTATTCAAACAATGGTTCGAAGTGACTTAAGTTTTGATGAGTTTTTATAAGTTTTAAAATGATTTTGATGAATTATAGAGTTTGTTATGTTTTTTTTATGAAAACACATTGAAATCCCACCTAATCCAATGTGATTTGAGCTTTACATTTTTAACAAAAAAAATACATTAAAACACATTAAAATCACTTAAAACCCATCATTTTTTTCCTTCAATAACAGTGGATTTTAAGATACTTTTTCAAATCACTCTTCCAATAACACTAGATTTTATAAGACGTTTTAAAATTATTGTTTGAATAACACATGATTTGAGAATCCTTGATTGAATAAACAACCCTAAATGGATTATGGATACAAATTTTGGGCCTTTGAGTCTCTAACATAAGCCCAAAAACTAAGTTATCTAAATTAAATTTATCGAATAAAATTAACACCAGTTCATCTCCGCATCATGTTATACTAGTAGCACCGAGACTGGTACGGAAACGATAAACATGAAAAGGCTATTTCTAAAGTTTAGAGATACCGGGGACGGCTGGGTTACGGCAATATATTTATATTTATATAAGAGGATAATTTAAGGTTGAAAATATAACTAAATCGAAAAGCACATCAAAATCATATTAAAACTACTACATCAATTTAAAAGAAACTTTATTTAAGAGTATTTTTTGTTCTTGAGGTTATTTGTGTAGTTTTAAATTGATTTGGGGATTAAAAACTCACATAAAATCTAATATAGTTTGATATCTTAAATTTTTAGTTAGTTAAAATTTTAATTTAACAGTAAAACTTTATTGTTAATAGTATCGTTTGACCAAAAAACATAAAAAATAGCGCCAATAGTCACGTGCTTCTTTCTTCTTCTTGCTCCTAAACCTTGATCTTTGAGTTGCGGCTAATCTTATTACTTGGTTCTTTTATACTATTTATTTCTTGAAACTCATGGTATCCGTTTAACTAACTAAAAAACAAATAAAAAACACACTGAAATGACTACTTTTACACTTTTGAAAGATCTAAAACCTTACAAGACACCATGGAAAATTCAGGTGAAAATAATTCACTCATGGAAAAAATACACAACTTACACATGCGAAACACTTGAAATGATCTTGGCCGATCAAACAATATGTATTCAAAAATCTTTATTTTAACAACTTGTTACATTGAAATTTTTATTAATATAAAATTTACTATGCATGGTACTCTTATTCATGCTACTATTAAGAAAGCTCAAGTTAGTTGCAATGAAAAATAGATCATAATTGGCGATTGAAGAATCATTGAGAATTTTCAAGTGATCAAATCAGAAACTACAAATCAACTAAACACGTTTACAAGATATCACTTAACATAAGTGTCATTCATCATCACTTTCTGATGATTTGATCACTTGAAAATTCTTAATGATTCTCTAGTCGCCAATTATGATATGTTTTTCATTGCGACGAATTTGAGCTTTCTTAATAGTAGCATGAATAAGAGTACCATGCATGGTAAATTTCATATTAATAACAATTTTAATGTAACATGTTTTTAAAATAAAGATTTTTGAATACATACCGTTTGATCGACCAAATCATCTCTAGTGTTTCGCCTCTGTAAGTTGTGTATTGTTTCCCTGAGTGAAATATTTTCACTTAAACATTCTATATGATGTTTTGTAAGGTTTTAGAACTTTCAAAGATGTAAAAGTAGTCATTCCAATGTGTTTTCGATTTGTTTTTTTGTTTGTGCACGTTTAGTTTGGTCATGTTTGGTCACTATTTATAATTATAAAAAGCACAAAATATTTGTAGGATATTTTTAAAGTATATTCTTCGGAGATTTTTGATTCAAAGATCTTTTGATATTTTTTCTTGTTATACACGTTATTTATGAATTGATATTTTTTAATAATTCATACGATTGAATATAGGGAGAATCACAAAACTACACCTTTTGAATTACATTTCACAAAACTACACCATTTCACTACTAAAAAAAATTCATATAGCCACGGCCGTATCGGTGGCTATAGCGTTAAATCCGTGGCTATACGGTCGTGGCTAAAAAATTTTGTGGCAAATCGTGACTAAATAGCCACGGATTTTTGCTATAGCCACCGATACGGCCGTGGCTATATGACTTTTTTTTAGTAGTGTTTCCAAAAAATTTCACAAAACTACACCTAAACACTCAAAATTAAATCCAAATAAACTCTACCCAAACAATCCTACCCCCTTAATACTATACCCTAAACACTAATTAGCGAACCCAAATGAAAAAAATTTAAATTTGGTTTTTTTTTAAAGGTTAAATCAAGCTTTTAAAATTTTGAAAGGGTGTAAATATGTGAAAATTTTAAATTAGGAGTAGTTTTGTGAAGAAGGGGTTGAAAGGGTGTAGATTTGTGAATTCAATAATTATCTCATATATATATAGAAAAACAAATATAAGAGACCTTTAAAAGATAATTCATAAAAGTATAGCTTTAAAGATATTTTTTAATAATTCATACGATTGAATATATGACCAATATTGAATATAATCGTCTTAGTTAGCTATATTGTAGGGAAAAATATTTGCGAATATTGAATATAAGACTTAAATTTTGAAACTTATTTTGCACGTTCCTAGGTGGTGATTCAGTGCCATGCGCAGATCGGGTTATTCAAAAATATTCATATATACTAAATTTTTTATTTCTGATTTTAAAATAATCCTAGAAACGAAATAAATATTGTATAACGAACATAATTTATTTTCGATATATACTTATCTTACTAAAAATCTAATTATTTTTTACGGAAAATTATTCAAACTTTATAGAGGAATTCACAAAACTACACCCTTTCAACCCCTCATTCACAAAACTACACCTAATTTATTTTTTCACATATTTACACCCTTTCAAAAAATTAAAAACTTGATTTACCCTTTTAAAAATTACCAAAATTAAAAAATTTCATTTGGGTTCGCTAATTAGTGTTTAAGGTATAGTATTAAGGGGTAGGATTGTGTGGGTATGGTTTATTTGGATTTAATTTTGAGTGTTTATGTGTAGTTTTGTGAAGTATTTTTGAAATGGTGTAGTTTTGTAATTCTCTCTACTTTATATATCACTATATTCATACATATATATGTACTAGTAAAACAATGCAAATATATAAAGTATTAAAGATTGTGATATTGGTTGAAATTTTCTAAAATAATTACAAAAACGCGAACGTTATAACATGTCTCATTTTATAAAATATTTTTTATTGTCGTATAGAGTAAAACGTAATATATTTATAATTACATATAGTAAAAATATTATTAGATTCAAACAAACTATTTTTTTCGTATATTCGGATATTTTTGTAATTCGATGCGAAAAGGTTATGTTATAAATTTTAAAAAAGTAGGTGAGTTTTCAAATAACATAAAATAATAATTGATATTATTAAAGTAGGAAAATGTATCTAAATAATAAAATTTGAATTATAAATTGAATAATTTTTAGTATTTGTCAATTAGTATTTTTAGTATTTGTCAATTCGTATAAGATAATAAAGAATGTCAAGAAGAGTAATAGTTTCATAATATTAGTAATTGAGCCAAAGTTATTTTGATTTTGGTTGTTCAAAATGTAAAATTGTAAAATAAAATCGGCTTTTAAAAATAAAGTCAAAAATATATATTGAATCGGAATATTTGAAAAAAATGAAAACAATCAGAATATATCAAAAAAGAAATTGGAAAATTTGAGGCTGAGACAAAAAATATAAGAGAAAATACGTAAAAAAAAAATTTAGACAAAAATATAAGGGCATAAACGCAAAAAACATAAAATTTCTTAAAATCTCTCACGTTGCGACACGCAGGGGCGGAGCCACCTTATGAATGGGAGGGCAGATGCCTCGGGTAAATTTACAAATTTTCATGTATTTTTTTGTATATTTTCAATAATAAAATTTGAATTATAAATTGAATAATTTTTAGTATTTGTCAATTAGTATTTTTAGTATTTGTCAATTCGTATAAGATAATAAAGAATGTCAAGAAGAGTAATAGTTTCATAATATTAGTAATTGAGCCAAAGTTATTTTGATTTTGGTTGTTCAAAATGTAAAATTGTAAATTAAAATCGGCTTTTAAAAAAAAAGTCAAAAATATATACTGAATCGGAATATTTGAAAAAAATGAAAACAATCAGAATATATCAAAAAAGAAATTGGAAAATTTGAGGCCAAATTTTAATTGAGACAAAAAATATAAGAGAAAATACGCAAAAAAAAAATTTAGACAAAAATATAAGGGCATAAACGCAAAAAACGTAAAATTTGTTAAAATCTCTCACGTTGCGACACGCAGGGGCGGAGCCACCTTATAAATGGGAGGGGCAGCTGCCTCGGGTAAATTTACAAATTTTCATGTATTTTTTTGTATATTTTGATCTATTATGTGACCACGAAAATTAAAATATTTTGAAATCATGATCTTCATTCAAATTGAATGATGAATCTAGGATTAGATGTACCTTCAAATCCATTACACTCAAATTAAATTTATTTTACATTTTTATCAAGTTAAAATATAATTTTTGATCAAATTTAAATTTTATATAACATACAAATATTTATAAGTTTAATTATTTTACTATATATCCACACTATTTAAATTTTCATCATTAATTATATTATTATGTATATGGCCGTGTATTATATGTCCATGAGTACTATGAAACAAAACCTAATAATAAATTATGTTATCTCCGACAATTTAGCAATGAAAAGACATATAGAAGTGACTTTTTCATAACTTCTCGATTTAGTTTTGATTTCCCATATAAATATTAACCGTATACAATTAACATATTTGAGATAATATTGTCACTTACACACGATTTGGCAATGAAAATGCTATTGCACTTCCAAAAAAATTGGTAAGTTACCTACTTCAAAGGAACAATATTAACAGATTTATGTTTATATATCTAATATTACCTATACCTTTTTACCCTTTTAATATACACATAATTTGTTCTTAACACAATCGCATCATTTAATTTCATGTAGTTTAAAGAAAATTATAAGGTATTTCTAAAAAAGTGCTTCCCAATTAATACTAGGGGCGAAGCCCCGCGCAAGCGCGGGGACGTATGTGTATTTTAAATATGGTAACAAATATTTAACTAATGTTGAATCGATGAGAAAAATTATGAGTTGAAGTAGGAGTATGCAGTGTTGTGACGACAAAAATGGCTGATATCAAATGATAACAGTGGATGTATTTTATATTTGTTCTTCATTTGTAAGAGGCAGATTTTAAATTGTGATAGTTTCTAATACTGTTGATGAAAATTTAAATTGGTGAACATATAAGGTGACAATTTTTTTATTTTTAAAGTTTGAATAATTGTTAGAAAATTTTAAAGTGAAACTTGTTCATAAATATAGACTGAGAAACATATGCACCCTAAAGAGTGAATACGTTTTTATTTGTATATGCGAAGAGAAAACAGAAAACAGAGAACAAACTAAATACTTTAAAGAAAAAAATGTTGTCATTAAAAAAACAAAAAGAGACGCAAGAACACAGACTTGACTTCATGGTGGGTTCAAAGTTTTAGTCACCTGAGATATCCAGTTTAATGAAAGAAAGATAAAAGTAAACAAAGCAAAGTCAAACGACCACTATTAAGATAATAGCACATTCCATGACAAGGAGGACAAAAAATATCAAAGGAAGATATATTCGATTAAGTTTGATACTTAGATGAAGAATGGTGATAATGTTAGTGATAAGGCAACACACATTTGCTCATCTTTTCTTACTTATTTCAAATATAAATAATGTTTGAGTTACAATTGAACAACAACTTATTAGAGAAACCAATGGTGCTCATAGAACCAATTAAAGTTTACAAATTTCAAGACTTTACCTCCAAAAAGTTCGAGATTAACAGTGGTGACAAACATGACAGATTGTGTCATATCACCCGACTTGAGGATGCCCCTAAAAACAGACGCAACATCATCCCACAAAGACAAGTAAACAACCACCTGACTGTTATGCCAATGATTGTCGTCAATTTTAGTAAGACGTAATAATGTGTGATGCATTTAGTTTTCCTTTAAATAATTATTTTGAATTTAGTTATTACTAACTAAAACTAAAACTAAATATTTGTAACTTTAGTATCAGAAATTGTATATTTACATAATTGCTAATAAGAATTATAAACCATGATAAGTTGAAAAATTACTTATAAAATATTTTTTTGAATTTCATTTCAGTTAAATGTATAAAGTTAGAAAAATCCATCATTATTAGAAAAACTAATAAAAAAGAGAATAGAGAATACTTCGACAAAATTTTGGTTAAAGACCCTTAAGTTGAAGATGATTTAAAGGGTTTCTCTATAAAAGTTCTTCCTAATTAATAGTATAAATATATACAATTCACTTATATTTATTTTACTTTGTTTTTTTAAATATTGATTGTGACCATATGAATTGTAAGATGTTTCTAGTTTTCTTGTTTTTTTGTTTAAACCGTATGTAAGATGTATTTATGATTAGTTTTAATAACTATTTAAAATTGATATATGTATCTATATATATATATATATTTATAAATGTTAAAAATTACATTAAATATTTCTTTTTCGGATTTTATTAATGTTAATGAGTTTTATCAAAAATATTTTAGTGATGTTGTTTATATTTTTTGACGTTTTATTTGAATTTTATTAGTATTAAATGGTTGTATTAATATTGTCAAAAAATAGTTGTGTAAGAAAAATCCATCATTATAATAAAAGCTAATAAAAAAGAGAATAGCGAATACTTTGACAGAGTTTTGGTCTAGGGCCTGAAGTTGTAGATGATTTGAAGGGTTTCTCTATTAAAGTTGTTCCCAATTAATAGTATAAATATACACAATTCACTTAAATTTATTTTAATTTGGTTTTTAAAATATTGATTGTGACCATATGAATTGTAATATGTTTCTAGTTTTCTTGTTTTTTATTTATATCGTTTGTAAGATTTAGTTATGTTTAGTGTTAATAGTTATTTAAAATTGATATATGTATCTATATATATATTTTATAAATATTAAAAATTACATTAAATATTTCTTTTTCGCATTTTATTAATATTAATGAATTTTATCAAATATATTTCAGTGATATTGTTTATATTTTTTGGGGTTTTATTTGAATTTTATTAGTATTAAATGATTGTATTAATGTTGTCAAAAAATAGTTGTGTAAGAAAAATCCATCATTATTAGAAAAGCTAATAAAAAAGAGAGTAGATAATATTTTGACAGAGTTTTGGTCAAGGGCCCTGAAGATGACTTTAAGGGTTTTTCTATAAAAATTATTCCCAATTAATAGTATAAATATACACAATTCACTTAAATTTATTTTAATTTGCTTTTTAAAATATTGATTGTTATCATATGAATTGTTATATGTTTCTAGTTTTCTTGTTTTTTTGTTTATACCGTTTGTAAGATTTATTTATGATTAGTTTTAATAGCTATTTAAAATTGATATATGTATCTATATATATAGATATTTTATAAATGTTAAAAATTAAATTAAATATTTCTTTTTCGGATTTTATTAATGTTAATGAGTTTTATGAAAAATATTTCAGTGATGTTGTTTATATTTTTTGGAGGTTTTATTTGAATTTTATTAATATTAAATGGTTGTATTAATGATGTCAAAAAATAGTTGTGTAAGAAAAATTCATCATTATTAGAAAAGCTAATAAAAAAGAGAGTAGAGAATACTTTGACAGAGTTTTGGTCAAGGACCCTGAAATTAAAGATGATTTGAAGGGTTTCTCTATAAAAATTATTCCCAATTAATAGTATAGATATACACAATTCACTTATATTTAATTTAATTTGTTTTTTTAAATATTGATTGTAATCATATGAATTGTAAGATGTTTCTAGTTTTCTTGTTTCTTGTTTATATCATTTGTAAGATTTATTTATTATTAGTTTTAATAGCTATTTAAAATTGATATATATATATATATATATATATAGATATTTTATAAAATATTTTTTTCGGATTTTATTAATGTTAATGGGTTTTATCAAAAATATTTTAGTGATGTTGTTTATATTTTTGGGGATTTTATTTGAATTTTATTAATATTAAATGGTTGTATTAATGTTTTCATAAAAAATATTTATATTAAATACTTTTTTAAAATTTATTTGGGAGAATTATAAAACTACACCATTTCCAAAATACTTCACAAAACTACACCTAAACACTCAAAATTAAATCCAAATAAACCCTACCCAAATAATCTTACCCCCTTAATACAATACCCTAAACACTAATTAGCGAACCCAAATGAAAATTTTTTAATTTTGGTAATTTTTAAAAGGGTAAATCAAACTTTTAAATTTTTAAAAGGGTGTAAACTTGTGAAAATATTGAATTAGGTGTAGTTTTGTGAAGAGAGGGTTGAAAGGGTGTAGTTTTGTGAATTTCTCAATTTATTTTCTTAAAGATGATGATGTGGCTTCTTGTGGGAGAAGCAAAAAGTGCCTCATTATATAATAGATTATAGATAGTATAAAGAAAATATCATAATTAGTTTTAGATTCAAATATGACAGACTTTTATATATTTTAGGGTTAACTTTATTTTACCCTCTCAAGTATAAATAAAGTTATTATAATATAAAGTTAACTAATGTAGATTCATTAGAACCACGTGTTTTATAATATTCTTTTTTTTTTTTTGCCGAAAAGAACGATAATATAAATGATAAATCAACCACAATCAGTGGCGGAGGCAGAATTAAAATCCACCGGAGTCATAATAATTTATTAATTTAAAAGTTCGCATAAACAATAAAAAAAACTACAAATGTATATCAAAGAACTACCCGACGTTCAATCATATTTTAAAACCGAGTTATCACTGTTTCGTTAGTCACGATATCAAACACCTCGTTTTCAATAAAACAAACGAGACAATCATTTAAAAATTCATCACCAATATTATTAGGCGATGTCGATTTCACTAAATATTTTATTAATGTTATTTACCTCTTGATTTATAAAAGAGCACTTTATAAAAAAAAATATGAACTCATCAGATAAAACTTGAAGAATATCAATGTCTAAGATAAAAAGTAAAAAGACTTCAGTGAAATTTTTTGTGAGAGAAGAAGACGAAACAACTTTTTGATTTTGTATTATTAAAATTATTAGGTTTTATTAATTTTAGTGGGTTTTTTTCTTTAATTAACTTCATACTATTGTGCCGTAACTAAATGTAAAATGCACATGGGTCAATAATTATTTTTAACATGGGTCAATCTTACAAAAAAAATTTACTACAAACTAATTTTAAAAAATTGACCTGGGTCAATTGACCCACCTAGCCGCATGCTCCCTCCGCCACTGACCACAATACACACCCGCCTGTCATCTGTATATAGACCGAGCATATACTCCGGCAATACAAGATAAATGACTTATGGTAAAAACATGGTCTAAAATCGGAACTACAAAAGCTTGAAACTTAAATTTTAAAAGGCAGAAACTCGTCTATAATAGTCTGAGATCTCATGAGACAAAAGCCCGCAGAGCTTGATTATGGAAATCCAAAGCTCTCAGGAGACACAAGCCACAGAGTTTGATTGTGGTAATCCGAAACTCTCAGAAGACAAAGATCTTTGAACCGAAAGTATGATAGAATTTAGTGAACACAATCTAATCTTCAACAAAAAGTAATCCCAACAAACAGAGACCACGACGGGAATTAGAACCGACCATCAAACCCCAAACACACAGGAAGATCTTCATGTCCTCTATTGATATAAGTAGACTTCAGAAATCATAGTTCTTGAGCTTCATTTGAAAAGGCAAACCACATCCATTGAATGGAACCAAATGGACTAATGAGAATACCAAGACCGGATACGTCGATAGAAAATCTAAATCGAAACCGGATAAGAGGAAGCAACAACCAATCAGACCTCGACCAAATCTCATACAAAGTTCTTGTAGAGGAGATCCTAGAGTCGCTTAAACGATTCACCATCGACCAAGAGGGTGAAGGATGCAATTCGAATAAGCCAAAGAAGGAAAATATTACTCAAAATAAGAAGACTAGACCAGGATCAAAACTCTTAGACATAACCAACGAGTCAAACACGCGAATATCGGTTTATCAAAGAGAAACTCTGATGTTGCTTAGATTCACCGAAGAAAGAAGAAGACTAAGCCGTGATAAGACGAAACAAGAGCCTCCGATACCAATAGCTAGGCCAAAAAGGAACCTTCGGGCAGATAAGAACATAATCACGAGTGGACGGTTGCCATGAACACCTCAACAACCAAAAGATTCAACAGATCTAGAATTCAAGGCCCAAATCTCATTAGATCTACTTTTGAAAACCAACCCTTTAACTCACAAAAATCTTCACGCTTCGACAAACGATGAAAATCTAGATAATAGAAACAAAATCAAGCAGGAAACCAGGGACCTTAACCGGCGGCGGGCGCTGTGTTAACTGCCACGCGCCGGTCGTCACTTTATCTCCTTTTGTTTTTTTTTCTTTAAAAATCGAGTTGCTCAGACAGAAGTAATTAATTTTGATGTTTTATAATATTCAAATAGTTTTTTTTTATTTTTGATAAATCACGATTTTTTAAACTCCAAAATCGAATCAATGTCTCATAAGCCACATTTTCAGAAAAACTAATCGAATATGTCACTCTCTATTTTTTGAATTTTAAAAAATAAAAAAACCCATTCAAAAAAATATTTTTTAAATTTGAAAACGTCAATATTTTTTATTTAATTTTACGGATTTTATAAAAATATTTTAAAAATTGAAAAACAAATTTTAAATATTTTTGATAAAATCATCCAAATATGATTATAAAATCGATTTTAAAATACTTTTTTGAAAAGTTTTAGGGTTTAGAAATCAAAATTCAACCCCTTGGGTTCGCAAATCCAAATCCAAGATATTTCGATTAGTTTAGGGTTTAGATTTGTGAATTTTGATTTTTTTATAAGATATTTTTGAAATATAAAAAAAAAAAGTGGCATAAAAATCATTGTGAGGCAAGTTAAATCATTTTTTTTTGAAAAGTGGCATATAAGATTTGCGTTCTCCAAAATCAAGTATGAATATGTAAGACTATTATTTGAAGAAACTAAATAAAGTCAACCAGATGTAGTTTGACTTTGAGTCAAAGTTTGTTTAAATGCTTACTTATGTACAGATCGTGCATGAATATTTTTGGGCCATAAAACCTCTAAAAAGGCCCAATAAAAAACAAAGTTACCAAATATAAAAATGTAGAGAATAAAAAAACCACACATAAGCATGGATGAAGATAATAAGATCATATCCAACAGAGAAATTGACCAATCATGAGCCGCCACGTATCCATAAATAGTTAAAATCCAGATCTTAAATAAGAAATATAAGATCCAGATCTTCTGGCTCTATTTGGTAAGATTCCGATAAGAAACACTATTGGATTTGTTCCAATATGAACAAAAATCAAAATAAAAATAAAAAATCCGACTAAAAAAGAAATTCAAAAATCCTCTAATTTATCGAAAATATTAAATTCCCTTTCCACCATTTCTACTTTTTACATATCATTTCTTTTTCTCTTACACAGAATCTGTAGACAAAAAAAAATATAAAATCGCCATAGCAAAATCTGGGTTTTTAGGCTAATTTATGAATCTCCAGATCTTGATCTAAAGAAGACGCACAGGTTCTGTTTCTTTCTTTAAAATTCACCTATTTTAATTTTCAATTTTATTATAATATTTCAATTTTCTCAATTTTTTTAAATTAATTTTCTGGGTTTCTCTCTGTTATATTTCATTTGAAGACATGGTTGCACATTATGTTTGTGTTTAAAAATGTTTAATTTTGTAAATTTATCGCAAATAATTAACTTAGACGAAGATTTTTCGTTATTTAAATACTAAACTTCGCTAAAAATCTGAAATTTTACAAAAAAAAGATGATTAAATGGTTACATTGTTTGCACACTCTGTTAAATTTTTAATTCGAAATAACACCTTTTGGGTGTAGCAGGTGTTTTCTGTTGCTAGATAATTCCGACAACAAGTGAAAATTAAGACATGAGATTTGTAAAGAGCTGAAATTTTAATCTCCTCCTTGTAGTTTTGGATAATCATTTGTCCTGAAGAAGAAGAAGAAGAAGAAACACATCAAGATTTTGTGTGTATGTTATTACTACGACGTCTTGGATGGTTATTTGGATTTAACAAAAGATACAATAACAAGAAATCGAATATCATTGATGCGAAACCATACTTAACAACAAAATTTGTTGTTGTTAACAATACAAAGCAAGTACTAATGGTTGATACGGTTCAAGAGATTGCTATTTATATTCATAGGTTTCATAACCTTGATCTTTTTCAACAAGGGTATATATATATATATATATTGATTAGATTTTAAGCTTCTACTTCAAGGGGTGTTTTTGAATGGTTTTATTTGATTTTTTTTGTTAATATTTTAGATGGTATCAGATAAAAATCACTATGAGATGGGAAGATGGCGATAACGTAACTCGCGGTATACCTTCACGAGTTGTTCAATACGAAGGTACTACGCTATTTTCCTTGATTTATAGAGATACTAACTTAGAAAAGTAGTAACCGTATCGGAAAAAAAATCAACTTATTGAATAATCGAATATTAATTTATAGAGGTTCTGATTCATAGTACTTACTGTAAGGCAAGAATATGTCGTTGTTGAGTCCGTGTATACTATTTTGTGCGGTGAAAATATATTTAGAGTGTAATTAGAGCATAGAGAAATGATTTTTGTTTTATTTGGTTATAGCTCCGGATTCAGGGTCTAATGGAGTGTGGAGAATAGATGATAAAGATAACAGTTTCTTAACACAGCCTTTTCGTATCAAATACGCGAGGCAAGATATTCGTCTTTGTATGATGATCTCTTTTACTTTGCCACTACAAAGATATGAGGTAAACAATCTCTTGTTTAGTTTTACTTTAGAGAAATTCAAAGTAACACTAAAATTGTTTTGTGCTGAAAGTATCATTAAAAAGTGTTTTTTTCCAAAAATACCACAATTATTTAGAACTTTTTTTTAGGCTTAAGGTTCTGTTGAGGTTTCTATTAACAAACGAGTTATACAAAGTTTTGAAAATTAATTTACAGGGGTTAGCTACATCTGCTGCTATACTGAAATTCGAGCTAATGTATTCTCCTTGTATGGATAATACGTCGACAAGGCATTTAGACGCTTTGTCTGCCGCGATACACGAGTTTCGTATCCCACCTAAAGCCCTCACGGGTTTGCATTCGTATTGTCCCGTGCATTTCGATACGCTTCACTCGGTTCTTGTCGACGTCAGTGTACACATTAGTGTGTTGAAATCGGCTGCCTATAAACGGCCATCGAATATATCGAGGTAAGGTTTTTCGGAAAAGAACAAAATGTTTTTGGATTTGGATATAATGACTTTAACTATATTTGTCTTTTTCTGCTTAAGTTTATATTTAGTTGATATCTCTATGGTGTGTTTTGATGCAATAACAGTAAAAATGTCGCTGCCGGCGGTGTTCAATCTTTCAAGAAAGTACGTGCCTTTGATTCATTATTTAATATTGAGCAATTTTCATAAATACCACTATTTCAAGTTTTTGACCAAATATACCACCTTTTCAAGATTTTTCCCCCAAAATACTGTCACATATTATCTTTTCCCTAAATTCCTCAAAAAAAAATGTTTTTCGGTAAATAGCACACAACTTAAATTACTTAAAATCCTTAGTGGTGGAAGTGTCCAATCTTTCAAGAAAGTATGTACCTATGATCCAGTCATTTAATATCTGGAAATTCTCATAAATACCACTTTCTGAGTTACAAGTATTTACCCCCTAAACAGCTCTAGGAAGTTATTCTTTTGGCACAAAAGCTTTTGTCTACATTTTGAAAACGTCTTATTGATTGGTTTATGAACTTTTTATAATTTTTCTAGGCACTTGGTGTTCTTGCTTCTGCTGACAAGAGAATGATCTCATTTGTTAAATCATTACTCGGAGCTCGCAACATCTTACTCGATGAAATTAAAAGACTTAGCAACGCAGTTGATCAACAAATTGACTTATCCGAATTTGTATCAAATATGAACATTGTCCCTTCGGCTACAGTCAACGGATCAGGACAAGGCAAGGAACAAAACAGTCTTGAGGTCCTTGCCTTTTTAATTGTTCTTTTTAATTGCTTGTCTTGTTTCATCTTTCTTCTGCTTATTTAAGTTCATGTTTTTTTTTGGGTGCAGAAGTTGAATATCACATTTGATTTAGCGAACGATGAATGGCTTCACGAACTCTCTAAGGATAATTTATCGCGTCTGTTTCACTTACTCGGCACACAACTTCATTATCTTTGGAATACTTTCCTCGGATTTCACCGGTAATTTCTTGAGAAACTCTTTCAAATACCACAAAAACAGTTTCAATAGGGTTCACTTTTGAAGGTTTAAGCTAATTAAATTTTTGTAGTATTTTTGAAAAAAATAAATTTTTAATGGTAGTTCCGTAGTTGTAAAACTTTTTAAGAATGTATGTTATTTTTGACAAAGAAACTTGATTTAGTGTTATATAAGAGAGTTTCCTTAATGTCTTTTGTGACTTCTATAGCTCTAAAGATTGCTTTTATTTGTATTTGTGGTATTTTTGGAAGATATTTTTTTTGGCAAAACTCAAAAAATGGTAATTTTGGAAACGTCCAATACTAAATGACTGAATCATAGGCGTTAACGTGAATTATAGGGATAATAACACGAAGATACTTGAATATCTTCGAGATATATGGACAAAAGATCGGAGAGCTGAATGGTCGATATGGATGGTTTACTCTAAAGTTGAAATGCCTCATCATTTTATAAATAGTGGTATGAGTGATATTATAAACCACAACGCCAACAAAAGGATCTCGAGTGTGTTGAAACTGACTGATGTGAGTTTCTATTGTTCTGTATCTGTTTTCACCTGATATTGCGAAAATGCACTCGTCTTATTTTTTTGCTATTGATGCAGCCTGCTCAACTTGCGGCTAACCGTGCTGAGCTTCACCGAAGAAGTATCGCGCAGATGCGGGTTTGTTCTGTTCTCTGTCCGAATTAGTTTTACGTCTTTCATATGAGAAATTTCTTAAATACCACTAAAACAATTTATGGCTATTGATTTAAGATAAAATCTTTAAAACACCTTTCAAAGAAGTTTTAGGCGGAAAATAGCAGCAGAAGTTATTATGCTAAAATATTACTGAATTTTCTTTTTCCAAAAATACCCCCAATACGAAAAACAATTTTTAAGGTTCTTAATTTTTTATTTTGGTTTGGATTTTAGTATTTTAGAGTTTAGGGTCGAGTTTTGAAGTGGTTAAGGTTTAGTATCGAGGGTTTAAGGTTAAGTTGTATTTGGTTGAATCTAATTTAAGTTTTGTGGTATTTTTGGTGAAAACACTTATACTAATAGTTTTTGCCTAAGAAATGTATTTTTAGAAAACCCAACATTTTAGTAGAGTATTTTTGACGTAAAAAGTATTGTGATGGTATTTTGTAATAAATAATTAAAATGGTATTTGTGAAAATTTCCTTCATTTTTGTAATAACACAATAAGTTTTTGGTGTTTTTTGAAAAAATGTTTTACTAGTATATTGGACCTAAAAGAGGTACTTTTGGAGAAACCAACTTTTAGTATTATTTTTTACCTAAAAAGTCTCGTGGTGGTATTTCTGGCCTAGAAAGCTTACAAAATTGTATTTTTACCTAAGAAATGTAATACTTTGATAGCCCAGCATTTTAGTAGTATTTTGACTTAAAACTTTTTAGATGGTATTTTTGTAATAAAACAACAGAAAGTGTTATTTGTGAAAATTTCCCTTCATTTAATGTGACAATGAAATTTTCTTATGCAGATCAACAACCGTTCGATACAAGACATGCATATACTTGGTGATCCAATGCGTGTTCCTATTATCATTATCGAACGCGTCTTGAACGCACCTAGACGCACTTTAAGCGATAACTCGTACTTGAGACATGTCGATATGCTCGATTCTGCCTTACTTGAGGTAAACAACGACGAAACAGAGAAAACAAAAGCTACAAACTCGCATCAAAATTTCCGTGAGCTAAAGATCGTTGTATTCGTCCACGGGTTCCAGGCAAGTATCTTTTTAATAGAGACACTGATAAAACTACACATTTTTTAAACAATACTATACAAAATACACTCATTTCAAAATTCTTTGAAATTTATATCTTTTAAAGGCTTTAAATGATTAAAATATTCCTGTAAATACTTTTGAAACTAACTTTTACAATTGGGTTAAAGAGTTTGGTGTTTAGAGTTTATATGGGTTCATGGTTCATTATTGAATATTTAGGTGTATCTATGAATATGGACTTTAAATGAATGTATTTTTGCATTTTACAATCCTAATGGTGTTTTATTGCATTGTAAAATCCTAGAAGTATGTTTTTGCAATGTACAATCCTAAAGGTGTATTTTTGCAATTTTTCAATCTTTCAAAACTCGTCGAGCTCTAGTAGCAAATTTATCGCTCACTTGATAAGAGTTTCCCGTACAATTTTTTTCTAACCGTAGGGACATCACTTGGACTTAAGGCTTGTCCGGAACCAATGGCTAATGATAGATCCGAAGATAGAGTTTCTAATGTCGGAAGCAAACGAGGACAAAACACACGGCGATTTCAGAGAAATGGGACAAAGGCTAGCACAAGAAGTTGTTTCTTTCCTCAAGAGGAAGATAGATAGATACTCGAGGCGCGGGCATTTGAAAAGCACCAAGCTAAGTTTTGTCGGGCATTCTATCGGCAACGTTATCATCAGAACAGCGATTGCCGGTAAATATACTCTTAGAAATATGGCAGTTGTTGAAAGACAATTCCCAAAAACTCCATTTTTATTTAGTTTTTAAGGAAGAAAGTAACATAATAAGTTTTTTATTCAAAATATCATGAGAAACCTTTTATACCAAAAGTATCACAAAACTTAAATTAGTTCAAAATCTTTAAAACACTGATTTATATAAAACTACATCCATTTCAGATTTAAAAATACAACATTTTAAATGGGTCAAATGATTAAACTATCTCTTTAATTTTCGAATTTAAAATTTTCATTTGGGTTCATTAATTAGTGTTTAGGTGTATTTATGAAATTGAACTTTGAAGTATATAATTTTGTACAATTCTAAAGGGTGTATTTTTGCAATTACGGCAAACTAAATTCTAACCTCTTCAAAACTAAACCCTAACCACTTAACCCAAATCCAAAAACTTAAATTTTGAAGCCTTAAATTGTTCTTCGTATTAGTGTGTGAGTTTTCTTAAAAGAAATTAGTGGTATTTTTGGCTATTTTGTGTGATATTTTAAAGAATTTCTCACTGTTAAATGTCTCTTTTTAGTTTCATTCCAATGCTTTAAATGCTAATCTTTTGTTGTTGTTTCAGATAGTTTAATGGAACCATACAGGAAGTACTTTCACACATATCTATCGCTCTCTGGTCCGCACTTGGGTTATCTTTACAGCACAAACTCATTGTTTAATTCCGGGCTTTGGATATTGAAGAAGTTAAAGAGTACGCAAGTTATTCATCAGCTTACTCTCACCGACGATCCTGATCTTCGAAATACTTTCTTTTACAAACTCTGCAAGGTACATTTAAATCTCTATTTTCTCTTTAAATTTCGTCGGGAATTTTTCAGACACATAAATTAAGGATTCTTTAAATACCACTAAACTTTTATTTGTCTCAAAGATACCATCACTTATTTATTTTTTGTGTGAAAAATAGCATCACATGTTTATTTTTGCTAGAAGTATCATCACATGCTTTTGTTGCCAAAAAGATACCACTAAAACATTTCAAAAATACCACAAACACATAAGTCAACCTTAACACTCTAGAATTTAATTTTTGTCACTCATGTTTAGTATTTAGTGTTTAGTTCTGGAGGGTATAGAAATTAGTTTTGATGGTTTAAGTTTTAATTTTGAAAGTTTTAAGTTAATTTAAGTATCATGGTATTTTTAGGAAAACTATGTAAGTTCTGTGGTAATTTTGGCTAAAAACCTTGTAATGGTATTTCTGGCACAAAAAATGGTTTTTTTTTTACAATTTCCTTATTAATTATTCGATTTTAACATCATCTTTGATTTTGTTTTCAGCAAAAGACATTGGAGAATTTCAAAAACATAATTCTCCTGTCATCGCCTCAGGTACCACTTTGTGTGCAACAATTCAAACCTTATAAAGCTAATTAAACTATCTTTTTGTCTCAAAAAAACATGTGATTTGTTATTACATAATGTGCAGGATGGTTATGTTCCATATCATTCGGCGAGAATCGAATCTTGCCAACCGGCTTCTTTCGACAGCACGAAACGAGGAGTCGCATTTCTTGAAATGCTTAATAATTGTATGGACCAAATACGCGGACCGTCACCCGAAGCACCGCATCATCAAAGAGTGTTTATGCGTTGCGACGTAAATTTCGACACGACAGTTTATGGTCGGAACTTGAATTCGTTCATCGGACGCGCTGCTCATATCGAGTTCTTGGAATCGGATATTTTTGCAAGATTTATAATGTGGTCGTTTCAAGAATTGTTCCGATGATTTTATTTCTTTTTTGTTAATTAAAGAGAAAATGTGGAGTTTTGTGTAACCATGGTTGAGAAATTTTGAGATTATAAGGTGATATTAAAAAATTGTATGTTAGATTATATAGAATGTTTGGTTATACAATTGTTGTTAAGAGAAGAGTTAGATAGTACTCTACAAACAATGTACTAATTAAAATGTGATACCATTTATTAACTAATCATAGTTAGAGATTTAATAATTTTATGTTTGGGAGAACCTGATGTATATTCTTGAAACATAAGCATTTTTAAAAAAATTTAGCACTCGCAATGTTTGGGATTTACATTTTTGTTACTTCTCATACAATAATTAGCATCCTTAAGACATTATCTGTGAAGTGATTTTTGTTCAAAAGCTTATGTATCAGGAGAATGCTTATTGGTTAAAAAAATCAAAACGCATTAAATTTTTTCATCAAAAATTTAAAACAATAAACAAATGGAAAACAAAAACTCTTTATAACCACATTTATTATGAAATGGATGGAACAATAAATCTTATTATTAAATAAAAGTAGAGAGGGAAGTGACTTTGGTCTAGTGGCAGTCATAAGTCCACATGAGGCAGGTAGCACCACCCCACCCGGGAACGATTCCCCGCGCCTACGATAGTGTAGGTTTGGCTAATGGGTCGGCCATTTGTGGCCCAAATGTTGACAAAAAAAAAAAAAAGTAGAGAGAGTTTTAAATCAAACATTTTAACTACAATTGACATATATATTAGATTATATTTGTCACAAAAATCGTTGTACAATTTTTTTAGAGGAATTCACAAAACTACACCATTTTATCTCTTCATTTACAAAATTCTACCTAATTCAACTTTTTCTCATATTTACACCCTTTTAAAATTTTAAATGGTTGATTTATCCTTTCAAAATTTACCAAAATTAAAAATTTTCATTTGGGTTCGCTAATTAGTGTTTAGGGTTTAGTGAAAATGGGGGTAGGATTATGTGGGTAGGCTTAATTAGGGTTTAATTTTTAGTATTTAAGTGTAGTTTTGTGAAGAAATTTTTAAATGGTGTAGTTTTGTGAAATGTAATTCAAAAGATATAGTTTTGTAATTCCCCCTTTTTATTCCTTCAAATCAAAGACCACAAATCGTATTTGTATGTCATCTTTGTATAGCCGTTAAGTTTTTGAAGTTTTGTAAATTTTTTATTTCAGAATTCTATATGATCCAATCACATAGTGTGTCATTGTAGGAGTTACCTACCAATTTGCCAATCTAATGTTTAACTCTATAAGTAAAAACATTGTCATTTCAAATTATAGAAATTTAACTGATTTCTTTACTTTTATAAAATAGTTTTACTAAAGTAAATTTGAAACCCGTTACATCACAACCCTATACCAATAATTTCCTAAGAAAAACCTATCATATATGTGCCCTATTTTCTTTCTAAGTAAATACATATCGTAGGATTGTTTTATAGGTAAGCTTAAAGAACCAAAACATATAATAGCTCTATGGAGAAAACAATAGTCGTGTGCAAAATTTAAATTCACATTGTAAAATATGATTCTTGAAAATGTAGGCAACATGCTACCCATATTTGCCTATCCTAGGCCAAGTCAATTTACTTTTGGGATTAGATAGATCAAAGCCCCATATTCACTCGTTAGTAAAGTGGGCTTTTATGAATAAATGAAATATCTAAAATAGTTTATCTTATAAAGATATATCTAAAATAGTTTTTTTTTGTATACGAGAAAATTTCGGTTCAAAACCGATAATCTTTTTAGACCGGGACTCGGGCAGTTTTAATGTAACGACCCCGATTTGGGCCGTCCGTTACTTTTGAGTCTAACCCTTTGTTAATGTGATATTGTCCGCTTTGGGTCCTAATGCCCGTACGGTTCTACTTTTGGTTTCATTCCCAAAATGGCTCACATTAAATTGGGGTTAAATTTTTAATTATACATTAGATTTTCATTTTCTAAATATCCGATGTGGGACGAATGTTACAAGTAATTTTGTCTACCGAAAAGATATGTAGATAAACAAAATATATACGAGATGTACGTAGTTCTCGGTTTATAGTACCTATTTGGGTATAAACCCATAAGCAAATTAGTATTTTTGGAATGATTCCTTAATTAAGAAAAACCGGTGATTATTAATAAAACTGATATTTCTTTAGAAAAACGTAGCCAATTTTATGAACCACGTTAAATCTACGTGCTTTTTACTTCATTCATGTTTACTATCTTTTCTTCTAACATTTGAATTTATTTTCGAACTTATTACATGTGGGGCGATATTCCGAAAAAAATGATAAAATAGGGATCTAAATGGATGATGCATATATGGTTATGTTGCGTTTGATTCAATGATTTCTCTAATTTCTTGGCCCATCCCAAGAAAAAAGGAGATGCATGCAATTATTTGAATTTACGTTTTCGTCACACATGCATGTGATGATATTACTACTCTTTGTTTCAACCATATAATTTGTATGCCTACTTAAAGATAGCCTCAAAAAGTTAACCTAAAGTTTCAGTACTTAATTTTTGTTTTTCATTTCATAAATTATTAAGAGTGCTAATCTAATCACAAGTTTACCTAGTGATATTAAATTCACATATCACCTAAAATAAGAAGATATACATGTCTAAGGTCCAAAACCTTTTAATCATAAAATCTAATCTTTTATCGAAACTCAAAACTAATTATTGGACTATACATAGTTCTTAACCATGGTTTAAATCATAGTAGATATACATAGCTCTAAGAGCAAGATTATTGCAGGCTTTTAGTAGGGATCTTAGCTATGAACCCCACCAAATAGTTAAGAAACTACCTCTTTTGTTTCTCTATTTGAGAATTATACTGTTTATAGACCTCATTGACACATGGCGACCCATGATTGGTGCGTTTTTTAATTACGTTTTTTATAAATCGAAAAAAAAAAGAAAAACTTGACTAAGAAACCGTACACGGTTCTAGCAATGCTCATGGTCTTATATTCCCAATAAAGTTGGTGTAATAAGAGCGACACTTGCATATTTGTTTTAGGACCAAACTAATATCTATCTATATTTAGAACTTTTTTGACTAGTCTTATATGATAATTTTGTTTACATCAATTTGTGTTGCACGTTTAAGAAAAAAATAATAGTTCTCGAGAGATGTTGACAATATCAAAAGATCATAACAAACAATGATGGTTTTTTATTTATTTATTTGCATACGTATTAACTTACGCAATAGACCCATTCGTGTCCTGTTTCAAAAATCTCCAAGTGAAAATAGGACCACCATTTTTTATATTGAATGTACAAGTTTGACTAGTCAATGTGTAATCAAAGAAAGCTATTTCTATGGTTTCTTCTTAGAGTGCAATTTCATCTAAACTAAAAATGTACTTTTGCAATAAGCGACACATGTAAGTAACGTTTATAATTGACCATCTCAATGTTCAAAATTTAAATTTGGATTGATTTTATATGTTTTTGTTTAAGATGATATATATGACGTACAAAATATAAGTGTTTTTTTTGATAAATCGTGGAAGTTACGGATCTTCGGCTTATAATTTTTTTTTAAGTATTTGGAGTTAGTTTTTAGATATTCCAATTAAAGAATAACATTTTGTATTAAACAAAGTTTGTACCCAAAATACAAACAACCAACTTTCTTATATTACCACTAAACTATTAAATTATCCCTTTGATTTATAGGATGTGTAAAAGCAAATATTTACTTGTGCCTTATGAAATGCTCTTATCTTCAATTCATCATTTTCTTGTACTAGAAAATAACATGATGGCGATTAAACAGATTATATGATAAAACATGAAGAATTTGATTGAATTTTGATATTATCAAGTATGTTTTTGTATAAAAACCATCAATCTTTCTATAAAAACATCTCCAACCCACCTCTATATTTGCCTTTAATCTCTATTATAGAGCAACATTTGTTCCAATCCATCTCTATTTCTTCCTCTAAAATAGAGATTGTTATTTTTTCCTCTATATATAGAGGTATGTTATCTTTTCCTCTATAAATAGAGACATATTTTTTTATTTGCATACTAGTCATTTACTTTATCTTTTATATTAATTATAACTAAAATATATAAAATTATCATTTTCTTTTATGTTTTAAAATCAAAATTGTTTTAGTTTTCAAAATAATCATTTAAATATTGTTATTATAATTACAAATAAATTATAAATATTAACTCAAAATTGAAATTATTATTTATAAAAGATAAATCATATAAAGTTTTATAATAAGACATAATCGATCATTTATGGGAAAAATACTCTAGCGGTGATAGTTAAATAAGCTATAATATTTTTTGTATTGGGTAATGTACTATTTTTATAATAAAGTTATAAACTTAAATAATATAATAATTTGTGAATATCTTGCGAAAATTAAACTTAATTGGGTTAATTTGCAACTTTTATAAATAAAATGTGTTATAGTAAAATGTAAATAGAATCTTTTATAGAATATTCTTTTATAGCGATAGAGATAGAGAAATACATTGGAGAAAAATAGAGGAAAATGCACCTCTATTATAAAGTTCCTCTATTTTAGAGATAGAGATAAGGAAATACATTGGAGATAGTCTAAGGTAAATGATATCTTCGAGTAGTCCATTCACCATATTTTATAATTGTACCAATTTCGCAATTAGGAGAATAGAAATATGGCTTATAGGAACTTGACAATTTCTTTACCAAATAAAAATGGGAAAATTACATAAAAAAATCCTCAACTTTCAATTTTTTTTCATTTTAGTTTTAAACTTTCAATTTTCTATTCAAATCACTTATTTTATGTTAACTTTTGGAAACAATGTTTCTTAAAATTATGTTGATTTATCCGAATTCGTCTCAACGCTAAATCGGCTAACAAAGTTGATTAACGGGGTTAACAAATACGTTAATCGAGTTAACGTTGGGTTGAGTTTGGATAAATCAACATAAACTTATGATTTTTACGGAAAGTCAATAATTTAAGATTAAAATGGAGAAAATTTTGAAAGTTCAGGATTTTTATTGTATTTTCTCGAATAAAAACAATTAGATTACCACCATTTTTTCAAGTATATTATTAACCAAGAATTAAATTGGATGACCATCATTATCTTGGTATTTGGAATTTGTGATGGTGGCTTTAGTTCTAGAAGTACAATACTTTCTTTTGTAGCAAAAAAAATTATTTTTATTTAAGAGATGTAATAGATTGCACGATTGGTTTGGTCTTTGACGACTTTTGCATGGCCAATAAGATATAATTATGTTGTAGAGTGGATGAGTCAACATTTTTCAAACATCCATGAAAGCGAAATATTATAATTTCAATATTTCCTAATTATATATAGGAGGCATGTTATAGTTTCAGAGAATTATTTGAGGCTAAAATAGTGTTTTAAAAGGACATGATCTACGTTTCTTGAATTTGCAAGAAACACCATTAATTTAAACACTACTTGATATTTTCACCAAGAAAAAACAAGGGAGAATTTATAAATATACATCTTTAAAATTGTATTTTGCCAAAATACATCAATTTAAAGTATACTTTCATAAATACACTTAAACGGTAAAATATTGAACCCTAATAAACCCTAAATACTAAAACTTACACGTTCCAAAACAAACACTAAAAATTAAATATTAAACTAAAATAAAATAAAAAAAATAGTTTTAAACGTAATTTAAAGGTTAATTTTGTGTGGAAGTGGTCTTGGTCTAGTTGCAGTTATAAGTCCACATGGGACATGTAGCACCACCCCACCCGGGATCGATTCCCAGCGTCTACGTTTGTGTATGATTGGCTAATGAGTCGGTCATGGTGGTCCAAACGTTGACAAAAAAGGTTAATTTTGTAAAATAGTGTCTACAATGGTGTACTTTTATGGAATTTTCAAAAAATACAAACTTTGTCGTAATCCATCCTTGAGAATGTTTTCTTATAACTATATTTAAAAGATATTCTTCGTTGAATCATGAATAAGAACTATCTTAGAATGAGTGTTTTGATTTATAACGTTTATATTATTATATAATTATATGCAATTGAAAATGAGTTGACCAAACCAATTAAAAAAATGCTTACACACGCACTTTTAGTTGATAAATTTACACACTAACATGGGATATTTTTGAATGACCATTTTCGGATAAATACAAGAAATAGATTACATTTTGCCACCCCCCACTAATTAGCAAATGTAACACATTAGTTGAATCTTTGACCAAATCATCAAACACGTTATCAAAACAAAAATCAAAGACGTTACTTAAAGCATGCACATCTAATTATAAAATGTATAATCTATGTTTTTAGTCCATAATATGAAACTAAGATGAAAGTCTATTACGTGTTTCTTTGTTCTTCTGTTTAAAGTTTTGTGGTTGAATGTAGAATGTTGTTGTAATGCCATTTATGGGTTAAACGTATGTCCAATTTCGTATAATTAAACATATTCACACCACTAAGACAAGCAAAAGCGAGGTCATATACAATTAAACCTCTATAAATTAATAATGTCGGGACTACACTATTTTAGTAAAAATTTATTAATTTATCGTGATTATTAGTTTATCCAGCGATAAATTACATTAAAAATCAATTTTGGAACCGAAAAAATATAATCTTAGCTAGAGAGTTATTAACGAATCGAATATTAATTTATAGAGGTTATATTGTATATATGGTGCACAATTCAAAAATATAAAAACAAATGAATAAAAAGATATCTATGGTAAGAAAATATTCCATCCATCCATAATAAGATGGTTTTGAGATTTTTTTTGTTTTAAATTTTGAGACGTTATCCGAATTATGGAGTGATTTACTTCTTTGTTACCATTTGCATTTTGAATTTGATTGGTTAATTTGTATAAAATTACAAAAAAATAAACTACATGCTTTGAATTAAATTGTTTATGAATACTTTTAGTTAAAATTGGGATTTTCAAAATTTTTAGTTAATTTTAAAGTGTGGAAAGATATTAATAAAAGGGTTCCTTTAGTAATGGTTTTATTTGTGTTCATATTGATAAATATCATCTTTTCAAAAGTAAAATATAAATAAACTTAATCTTTTTTTTTTGTCAACAAATAAATAAACTTAATCTAACCGACCAAAAATATGAAAATAATGCTTTTACATTTTTATGTGTCAAATATGCATTGATAACCAATGCTGAAATTTAATATACAAGTATATATACTTTAAAAGTAAAAAGAAGTATATATATATATATATATATAGTTCTTTTCTACAAGAAAGTTAGTACATGTAGGATGTTACTCGCATTAACCAATTTTTTATTTCATAATAATTAAAAATAGAGTTTCGGAAGAAGTTGGAACTTGAAAGTGCCTTTACCCTACGCTTTTACATATTAATATTTCAGTTTTGTGATGATAATTTTTGGGTAAGTTAATTTTTTGTATACAACGAATAAAAACTTGCCATTATTATATCATGATAAATATACTAACGTCGTGTCAAAGGAGTGGTCTTCTTTTCTTATCTTTATAAACTGATTATTGTAATTTACCTTTTTGATAAACTGATTATTGTAATTTACCTTTTCTTATTTTTAACAAAAAATTTACCTTTTTGTGCTCTTTATAATTGACTTTGTATTGTTATTTCTATAAAAATATTTGAAAACTAATAACGAACAATTCAAAGCATGTAAGCAAAAGGTATAACCATTGGTTAGTATTCATCTTGGCGGCATAAAAAATTTATTATTTTTCTAATAAATATTTAATTATATCCTATTAATTTTTTTTTTGTTAAAATATCCTATTAATTTGGAGCATGCTTATGGCTTATTTTGGTCGGTTGAGAGAGAAAGCTATTACGAATCGGTATTAGAAAATGTGAAAGTTCAAGAAATCTGATAAAGTTTTATTTGTTCATTTATCATACATGTCAATAATCCATGAAACTAAACTAAAAGAGAAATTTTTTATTTTTCAGTAAAGTTATATGAATACATGTGTTTAAAACCTTTACGGGATGTATTGAAATAAATATTTTGAAATTTGATTATTTTTTTTTAATTTGTTAGTAATTTAGATGAATTTGAATGTTGTAATAATTTGTTATTAAAATTCTTTACAATCCTACCTAAAATTATGATATTTGGTTATTTATATTTTTAACTAAAAAATTCCACCTGGTTTCTCAAAATCAATTGAAATCATTGATCTGGTAACAATGGACTTTAGAAAGGTTTTTCTAAATTCTTTCTTTAATAATACTTGATTTGTGGTTTTAAATCATATCACTCAAAATCATCAATTAAATCAAATCACTAGCAAAATACTCAAAAATACCATGTGCGTTTAATATGAAAATAAGTTATTATCAACGCTATTTGTCATTATAAGTTTTTTTTGTTAAAATATTTGTCATTATAAGTTCTAAGGCAGCAAAAATACCGACAAAAAATAATTAAAGCTCATATCTTTGGGAAAGAAAAAAGTTCTTGTAACACTTGGGACATTAATTTCATATTTAATTTTTGTTTAATTACGGAAAAGGAAAGATGGTAGTTAACTACTCTCTCCAGTCCTATATTATAGGGGACTTTAGAAAATATTTTTGTCTGGAAGCATAAGAGATTTTAGGTTTTCAATGCAGTTTCAATTGTTAATTATTTCAAGACACGTTAATTTAATTTTCTGAAATATTATTGGTTGAAACTCATAGAAAATTGTGTAGTTCATAAAAATATATTTAAAATTAATAATTAATACTCCCTCTGTTTACTTATATAAGATGTTTTAGTGTTTTTGGTTTGTTTCATTTTATAAGATGTTTTAGAGTTTCAAAGCAAAAATTAATTATATTTAGTGTAATGTAATTAATTGAATTATGCATTATTTTGTATGATTGGTTGAATTATTTTGATTTAACTATGAATAATGTTTTTTTGTAGAAAACAAGAAACATAAATGATACCTAAATATTTGTGCTTTTAACCAAAACATTTTATATAACAAAACAGAGGGAGTATATTTTTTAAAAAATTTGTGAAAAACTCAAATCTATGCTATTAATTGGGAAGGACAAATTTTGAGAAACCTTTCAAAATTTATTTTAATTACATATAATTCCATTACATAAATTTTAGTATAATGTATTTTAGATTAAAAAATAAATAATAAAAATATTCCTATTTAATAGGATTAAATAAGAAAACGAAAATAAAATATAAAATAAAATTATTACTATTTAATAGGATTAAAAATAAAAACAAAATTAAAGAAAATAAAAATAAATATCAAAATATTTAATAGATAACATAATGACAAATTAAAGTATTATGAATATTTTAATTTTATGAAAATCATAAAATATTAAAAAACATTTAAATTTTTTAAAATTATAGAAAATTTAATTATTTAAAAGTATATATATTTTATTTTAATTATGAATTTAATTTTATATTTAAACGTGTGTATAATTATAGATTTTAACATATAATTTGGTCGAAAAGGACCTTTTGATCAAAAAAAATATGAGAAATAAATTTTTTGTTAAATAAATAAAAACGTGAAAAACAAAAAAAAAAATAAAGTAAATTTAAGATTTTAGTTTATCTTTCTTTCTTACGGATATTTTTATTTTCCCAATGTATTAAAAACTTTTATTTACATAAAATTTATCATGTATTAATATTTATTTAACTAATTATTTTTTTTACCCGGTTATTTAACATCCATTTTCTTAACTTTTCACAAAATCTATCAATTACGGAAAACCATTCATAAATCTTTTGCAACAATTTTTTCGTTATTAATAAAAGGATTGTACTATGCATATTATAATCTACTTATTTGCATTACTCTCAGTTTAATTTTTATAACCATTTTTTTATCAATCAATTTTTTTTTAAAATGTGGATACATTTAGATATTTTTGCAAGACATGTGTAAATTCACAACTGGTCAAAATATATCAAATAATTATGATATATAATCAAACTATATTTTTATATTAAAACATATATATATATATGTTTAGTAATTTTATTAGTCAATGTGCATTAATAAACATTACATCCCGCACGGATTCAAACCTAGTCCTCTATTATATGGGACGAAGTGAGTATGTTTTGTCGCTTCACTATAGTTAGCTATTTAATAGTAATATTTGTTGCATAAGAACATGATAAATTGGATTGGGAAGATGATTAAAACTATAATTTAGAGTAATTCTTTAAAATAGAATGAAAAATGATTTTTGGCAAAGAAAAACATCACAGTTTCATTTTTCTTAGATGCCATAAAAAGCTGTTTGGACTAAAATACAATTAAACACAAAAATCAAATTTTAAGACTATAGAATTTATTTCTTTTAATTTGATTTGGTGTTTAGCTTTTATGGTTTAGTTATAGATGAGATAGGGATTCTATTGGAGGGAATTTAGTTTAATTATGAAAGTTTCCATGTAATTAATTTTTTTTGATATTTTGTTCCAAAAAACTTGTTAATTAAAGAAAAATCATATAATTTTACTCATAAAAACTATTTTTCTTAGTATTTTTGTGAATTTCCTTATAATTTATTCATTTACAAGAAATAAAAGGAAGAGGCTCTATGTCTCAACGTGGGGGACCCTGCCTGCCTAAGATAGGCTTTTACAACACTCTTACCCTCTTTCTCTACTCAAAGCTTTACCACACGCGACATTTTATAAACTTTGTATCTTTGAATTCAATTTATTATTTTGAACACAAATTTGTCCATAACTCTCTTGTCTCTCTGTCTATATCTTGTGTATTTATATATATATATATATATACAGTGACGGAGGTGGGTCATGTGAAAAAAAAATAGTTTAGTGAGTGCTAAATTTTTTTAAATGATCCATGTCCAAAATAATTATTTCCCATGTGTATTCTAAATTCAATTATAGTTCATTAGCATATTAGGAAAAATTTATAAATTATATCATTTTAATCTATACTTCATGAAACTACACCTAAGTCAAATTATTTTTAACTTTATAAGTTATTTATAAAATTATATATATTAAAAAATTTCATTCGGATTTACTATATCTAGTGTTAAATGAGATAGAGTTTTGTGTTTATTTTAATTTAGTATTAATTAGTGTTTAAGTGTAGTTACAAAATGGACTTTAATTAAAAATGTGTAATTTTGTGACATGCAATTTTAAACGTACACATTTGTAATTCTGCCACACATTAAACATTAACAAAAATTTGAAATAAATATAATCTCTCTAACATTAACAAAACTTAATAATTTCTAACAAAACCACAAGACAATACATTTCTTGAGAAGCTTTATTTTTGTGAATTTTTTGTTTGCGTTACTATTCTTTATTTTTTATGTTGTATGAGCTTAAATCATTTTTATATTTTTATGGAAAACAAAAAAATCAGAAAATTTATTTCATAAAATATACTTTTGTTGAGGTTTTAAGTGATTGTCTAGTTTGTGTGTTGATATTGTGTCTAAACAAATAAAGACAAAAAGATTAGAAAATATGAATGTACATGAATATTTTTTAAATTTTGGTTTTGTATTATTTTTTAAATATTAGTAAAATTATACATTTTTGTTAAAAAAAATTATTATGACCCCGGCGAATCAAAATCATGGTTCCGCCACTGTATATATATATTTATAAATGTGTGTTTAATACTCCATGTGGCTATAGATGGTAAGAACATGTGACTTATCATGCACGTGCCTATGCCACTACGTACATTGATATTTTATCTTTCGAAATATATGAGGTAGAAAAATATGTGTCATTAAACCTAGGTTTATGGTTATATAGTTTTCATTTGAGAGAATATTACACTACTTGTTCACAAATTCGAAATTTGTTTGGAAAAATTATTAATGCCTTTACATGTATTTTTTTTTAATAAATCGTAAGAATTTGGGATATTATATTTATAATTTTCACCAGTGTTTTTTTTGTTAATTAAATTCACTAGATCTGTCATGTTGAAACGTCTGAGGCGTAAAGGTTTATAACGATTTATAAATAACAATTGTGAATTCTTTCCCTAGGATACGTGCAAATATTGAATCAAATCTATGTCATCAGTTTATGAATATACCTGGATGGTTCGTAGCGGAAATCTGAACCGAGATATATCGAGGTCTAGAAGCACTCCAAACGTCGTGCCTCTACTGGTATCCACACGCACACAAACTGGATTGATCGGGATGCTAGTGCCGTAGAGATCTAATCTCAATCTATTAGACAACTATTTGTCTGCTATGTTTAGGGTTGTGTAGAATTAGGTTAATCTTATCAAGCGTCATTGTGCCTCTTTATATAATAGGTTCTCATAACCTAATTAATAACCTAATGGGCTTATATGGCTAATGAGCCAAGCCCAATAAACACATCACAATGACTTGCCTTTTTCACATGTGCATTAATATATATATCATATATATATATATTAATATAATATCTTATATTATTAAAGTGCACTAATATAAATATATGTATATCTAATATCATATATATATTATATTATAATCAAAACCCAACATAATATATTAATCCGATCATGCTAGGTGTGTGACCTGTAGGATCGCATAATATTAGCAATGGACTTCTAAAGCCCATCGATTATAAGAGGCTTCTAGCAAAACGTTATAATCATCTAATATTATCCGATCGTCAAACCTCGACGATACAACCTTACTAAAATAAGTACAATTGATTTCAGGACATTCCCAACAATCTCCCACTTGTACTGGAATCTTCTATTCCGATAATCCCTTCGTCGCTATATCTCGATCCTAGCATAAGGCAAGCAATAGTGTCATCCTTATTAAGCTAGGTCATGTTTACCGATTCCCAATTTATACTGATAAAACAAACGATTGACATTCACCTCGTTTGAGCACGACCATGCATTTTCTCAGTATTAAATTATCGATAGGCCCAGAGATATTTATCTCCCATTATATAAGAGGGGCAAATCCCATCTTGTTTTATCCCTGTTCCTTATACAATTCGTAATACGCCCAATCAGTGTTTTTATAATCACCTGTTACGGCTGACGTTTGACACAGTCAAAGCGCACTAGTCCATGTATAAGAAAACATGATAAACTCAAGTCAAATGACTATATTTTATTATTGTAATGAAAAACTCTTATGACACTCATATAATATTCTTGTAGAGTTTTCCATAGCGGGTCAGTCCAATATTGTGTTCTCTAACACATACTTATGTGATTGACTTTAATACCACATATTAAATGACTCCACGAAACTTAGTCATCAGTCACCTCACATACTAGTCGTTTTGGTTACTATTGTCCCATTTAATAACCTTGACTAGGGACCGCAATAATTTATGTCATCTTTCACTCATAAGGTTTCATGATCAAGTCACGTACTTGATGACTTATAAGGATGATATAAACTATTTTGGGACAAATTATTTTATTATCCAATAATTAAATAATGCTGAAACAATTTCATTAATTTGAAAATAAATCAAATGTTTGTAAACACGAACATCATATTCATGCGCTCTCGCTCATCATGTGTTGAAGGACATTGAGTCTTGTTGAGGGTTATGCCATGAGACATTGGTAGAAAACCTTTCTTAGAATCATGCATACTGAACCTATGTAAGACTTTATCTATATAAGTGTCTTGACTTAGTCCAATCAACCTGTTAGGTCTATCTCTATAGATCCTTATTCCAAGTATGTATGCAGCTTCTCCCATGTCTTTCATTGAGAAACAACTTCCTAGCCAAGTTTTAACGGACTGAAGTAAAGGAATGTCATTTCCTAGGAGTAATATGTCATCGACATATAGCACAAGAAACACAATTGCGCTCCCACTAATCTTCTTGTAAACGAAAGGTTCTTCTTCGTTCCTAATGAAATCAAACTCTTTGATTGCTTCATTAAAACGAAGATTTCAACTCCGAGATGCTTGCTTCAGCCCATATATAGAGCGATGAAGCTTACATACTTTCCCAGCATTTTCAGGACTTGTGAAACCTTCAGGTTGTGTCATGTACACATCCTCTTCCAGGTTTCCATTAAGGAAAGCTATTTTCACATCCATCTGCCAAATCTCATAATCATAATGAGCGGCAATTGCTAGAAGAATCCGAATGGACTTAAACATTGCGACTGGGGAATAAGTTTCATCATAGTCAATGCCATGAATTTGCTTATAGCCTTTAGCCACTAGTCTAGCTTTTTATATCTGTATATTACCATCCACGTCCATTTTCTTCTTGAAAACCCATTTACACTCAATGGCTTTTACACCATCAGGTAAATCGACCAAAGTCCATACTTTGTTGGACGACATGGATCCCATTTCGGATTCGGTGGCTTCTACCCACTTTTCGAGTCGGGGCCCATCATTGCTTCTTCATAGGACGTAGGTTCATCACTTTCTATAATCAATAGATCATGATGGTCGATCACCCAAACCCCATATCTATCAGGTTCATGAATGACCCTCTGTGACCTACGTACCTCAGGTTCCACAGGTGTAGTATTTACGACTCTTCGTAAATCCAGTTGTTGCTCTTCCTGAATAGGTGGAGCAACCTCCTGTGAATCTCGAACTTCTTCGAGTAGTACCTTACTCCCACTGTTCCTTTTATAAAGAAATTCTCTTTCTAAAAAGACACAGTTCCGAGCAACAAACACTTTGCTCTCGGCGGGGTTGTAAAAGTAATAACCTTTGGTTTCTTTGGGATAACCAACGAAGTAGCACTTATCAGATTTGGGTCCAAGCTTATCAGGAAGTAAACGTTTTACATAAGCCTCGCAACCCCAAATTTTCAGAAAAGATAGATTAGGAACCTTTCCAGTCCATATCTCATATGGTGTCTTTTCAACTGATTTTGATGGACATCTGTTTAGCGTAAACGCAGACGTTTCTAGAGCATATCCCCAAAAGGATAATGGGAGATCTGTGTGACTCATCATAGATCGAACCATATCTAATAAAGTTCGATTTCTCCTTTCGGATACACCGATCCATTGAGGTGTTCCAGGAGGAGTAAGTTGTGAAACAATTCCACATTCTCTAAGATGATCACTGAAAACTTGGCTCAAGTATTCTCCTCCGCGATCTGATCGAAGAGCTTTAATTGTTTTGCCAAGTTGGTTTTGCACTTCATTATGAAATTCTTTGAACTTTTCGAAAGATTCAGATTTATGTTTCATTAGATAAACATAACCATATCTACTGAAATCATCAGTAAATGTGATGAAGTACTAATAGTTTCCTCTAGCACCAATACTCATTGGCCCACACACATCTGTATGTATAAGGCCCAACAAGTCGTTGGCCCTTTCACTTTGTCCAGTAAAAGGAGCCTTAGTCATTTTACCTAATAAGCAAGATTTATATTTTTCAAATGATTCATAATCAAATGAGTTCAAAAGTCCATCATTGTGAAGCTTTTGAATGCGTTTCTCGTTTATATGGCCCAAACGACAATGCCAAAAAAAGAGGGATTCGAGTCGTTAGACTTAAATCTCTTGGTACTAATGTTATAGATAGGCACACTTTGGTTAAGAACATAAAGTCCATTCTCTAATGGGTCACTACCATAAAACATATCATTAAGATTAAACGAACAACACTTGTCTTTAATCGAAAAATGAAATCCTTCCAAATTCAAACAAGAAATAGAAATAATATTTATGCTTATAGCAGGTACATAGTAGCAATTTTTAAGTTCTAAAACCATGCCAGAAGGTAAAGACAAATGAAATGTTCCTACAGCTAATGCAGCAACTCTTGCTCCATTCCCCACGCGCAGGTCCACTTGTCCTTTCTCTAAAGTTCTACTGTTGCTTAGGCCCTGCATATTCACACAAATATGAGCACCACAACCGGTATCTAATACCCAAGAGGTAGAACTAGAAGTAACAACATTTACTTCTATAACATAGATACCTGGCGAAGAAGTCTTAAAAGTCTTCTTCTTTTTCAGATCTTCCAAGTATTTCTTGCAGTTTCTCTTCCAATGCCCAACACCATTACAAAAATGGCACTTGTCTTCACCAGAGGAGCCAGGTTTAAACTTAGGAAAAGGATCAGACTTAGTTGGATTCTCAATCCCACTTATCTTGCCCTTTCTTTTGTTCTTACCATGTTTCTTAAACCTTTTACCCCCTTGCACCATGAGAACATTTGGAGTGTCCTTTCTGATGTTTGGTTCAACAGTTTTGAGCATCCCATGCAGCTCAGTCAAAGTCTTTGTCAAGTTATTCATGTTGTAGTTCATAACAAACTGATCAAAACTTGGCGGCAATGACTGCAGGATGAGGTCAGTAGCCAACTCTTGGCTGATAGGGGAATCCATTTTGGCCAGGTTATCGATATAACCCATCATCTTAATGACATGTGGGCTAACTGGACTATCCTTTGGTAGCTTACACTCAATGAGAGATTTAACAATCTGATATCTCTCAGTTCGTGCTTGCTCCTGAAACATTCCTTTCAGGCTAGTGATCATCTCAATTGGCGACTCCACGTTCTCAAACTGTTTTTGCAAGTCCGAGTTCATGGTAGCCAACATGAGATAACACACATCGACCCTATCATTGACATGCTTATCATAAGCATTCCTCTCTGCATGTGGAAGATTTGCCTTAGGTTTTTCAGGCAAAACATTTTCAAGGACATAGTCCTTTTTCTCCTGTTTGAAAACAATTCTCAGATTTCGATACCATTCGAGGAAATTCGATCCATTTAGCTTGTCCTTCTCAAGGACGGATCGAAGTGAAAACGAGTTGTGAATGTTTGACATAACTGTCAAAAGAATAGCAAAAGTTAATATGATGTTCATGGAAATTTGAGTTGTCTCAACATTTAAGAAAACTCACACTAAACTCAAAACAATTTTCCTCATATGAGTATAGTGATCCAAGATCCTTATTTCACTAAAATTTAAGTGAGATTTGGTTCATCGCCTGAATGTTTAGTTATTTAGGTAAGCAACAACATTGCTAATTATATCCAATATAACTCTTGGTTGTGGATGACATCTTATGTCTTATCCAACCTTATGTCTCTAAGCCCAAAACCATTTTGATAGCTTAGTCAAATAAATCAATCTTTTACTCGTATGGTAACCATTACCATCCGCCTTACTCATGTAATTGTGGACACCACTGCTAGCGTGCCCATACACAACGAAACAAGTCTTGACAGTTGACAAGATTGAAAAGACATTAAATTTGATATTAATTGAGGAAATAATTTTAATTTGATTTTATATTTAAAATTTATATCTAATATAAATTATCAAAATATAAAATTTACATATCCAATATGTGTTAAATTAAATTACAGAAATAATTGAATTAATTTAATCAAATTAAATTTTTCAATTTAAATTTTAGGAAACTAATCTTAATTAAAATTCATTAGCTCTAATTGAATTAGAAACTAAACTTAATAAGATTAAGACGAAAACAAAGTCTCTGTCAGACTTTGTTATCAAGCAATATTTTAATGAAAATAACTCTCCTCAACCATGTTTATATGGTTCAAATCATGTGAAACAAACAAACATGACCATGAAGAATATTTATGTAAAACTTAATTAACATACATAGAAGAATCGTTGACTTTTATATATCATATATATAAAACGATTATTTTTAACAAGTACATGAAGCTACTAGAATTTCAACAAACTATATCGACATGTAACAACAGAGACCTAATTTTATATATCAAATATATATTAAAATAGGTTTAATTCAAAATTATACACGTAGGCTCTTATACCACTGTTGGAATTCGTACAAGTTTATAACGATTTATAAATAACAATTGTGAATTCTTTCCCTAGGATACGTGCAAATATTGAATCAAATCTATGTCATCAGTTTATGAATATACCTGGATGGTTCGTAGCGGAAATCTGAACCGAGATATATCGAGGTCTAGAAGCACTCCAAACGTCGTGCCTCTACTGGTATCCACACGCACACAAACTGGATTGATCGGGATGCTAGTGCCGTAGAGATCTAATTTCAATCTATTAGACAACTATTTGTCTGCTATGTTTAGGGTTGTGTAGAATTAGGTTAATCTTATCAAGCGTCATTGTGCCTCTTTATATAATAGGTTCTCATAACCTAATTAATAACCTAATGAGCTTATATGGCTAATGAGCCAAGCCCAATAAACACTTCACAATGACTTGCATTTTTTTCACATGTGCATTAATATATATATCATATATATATAAATATAATATCTTATATTATTAAAGTGCACTAATATAAATATATGTATATCTAATATCATATATATATATTATATTATAATCAAAACCCAACATAATATATTAATCCAGTATGCTTAGGTGTGTGACCCTGTAGGATCGCATAATATTAGCAATGGACTTCTAAAGCCCATTGATTATAAGAGGCTTCTAGCAAAACGTTATAATCATCTAATATTATCCGATCATCAAACCTCAGCGATACAACTTTACTAAAATAAGTACAATTGATTTCGGGACATTCCCAACAATCTCCCACTATGTATCGGAATCATCTATTCCGATAATCCCTTCGTCGCTATATGTCAATCCTAGCATAAGGCAAGCAATAATGTCATCCTTACTAAAATAAATTCAATTGATTTCAGGACATTCCCAACAAGTTATTCCTCACCTCTTTGACTTTAGGATAATTTTCTACATATATAATCAAATATGCCCACTAAATTAAATAAGTATATATATATATATATATATATATATATGCGTGGTTGAATTGCTTAGAAAATAAAGACAAAAGATAAACTATTCACGTGTAAATAAAAACAAAAGGTTAATGTCCAAAACATACAATTGTCTTTTCTTTCGTCATAATTCAAAAGCCAATGAAACTCAAGCTTTTTATATATTGCCAATGAAATTCAATCATAATATTTTAAGCAAGCCAATGAAATCCAATTTAGGTTTTTACTTTCATTTTTTCATCAAAAAAATATATCTGCCGAAAAAGAAATATCAAAGGTAACGCCATAAGGTCGACACGTAGACGCATTATTAATTCCACTATGTTTTATTATATTTTTTTTGTCATACTAATGTTTTATTCTTTGTCCACATTGCTGTGAAATTCGTATAAATTCATGTTCTGGTCCCATAAAAAAGTATATATATAAAAGAAAAAAGCGGATATGTTTTTTTCAAGAAAAAAAGATGCTTCAACCAAAACTAAATAAATGTGAACTCAATTAAATTTTAAACGCATCGAATCTCAATGACTTTGAGACAAAGAATATGATAAGAGTTTAAAAGAAATTTTTTTCCATTTTTGGCTTCGAATATATTTCCTTTTATGGAACATTGAACCAACCCAAAAAGCTCTAAAATAAAGATTTATCCTGCATGTCCTTAAGAAAAGAATGGATTGTTAAATCAGCAAAGTTTCCACAAAAAATGAATATAAAAATTGCAAAAAATATTAACTTTTATATGGGCACATATTTTAGATTCTTACTTTACATGTATTTATTCTGATTATTGTCTTTCATATAATAGCTTTGGTGTATACTGAATTCTTCTAGATAAAAACTAGTAATTTATTAATCTATGGAATTTATTTTTATTTAGATAATAAAACCAAAATGAGTTATTACAAAAGGAAACACATATATTACAAAAGTCAAAGCTAAATTCTGTTATTAGTTTATTACATCCATAAAACCATAATAGACAACACCAACACAACAAAACAAAGTTTTTCTTAAAATCAAAAGTAAGGAATTAAGGAGTAATTATATAAACTCCAAAAAATTATAATGTTTTTGACAATAACATATGTACGTCAACATTAAAGACTCCAAAGAATAGTTATATCTCAAACTAAACCAACATTGTTCTCATCATATCTTCTTGTCCACAAGTAGACAAGTTTTTTGTCTTGGCTATTGGTAGAAGAGGAGGAGCCTTTCCTTGAGTTTCCGACGTAAGCTCTTCAGCTCTCTCTGCTTGGACAGTCCAATCTGTCCTCAAGAGTGCACACAACATTAGACAAGCACATGTTGCTTGTGCCGCAAGTAACCCGAACCATAGACCGGGAAACCCTAATTTAAAAACAAACCCTAAGATAATAGCTACCGGCATGCCGACAAAGTAGAATGAACCCAAGTTTATGTTTGCACCAAGTTTTGGCCTTGCGGAACCTCTCAAAACCCCACACCCAGTGGTTTGTGGGCAATTCCCTAGCTCACATAGACCGACTATAGGCAATGCAATAGAAGTAAGCTCGAGAATGTCTAGATCCTTGGTGAACAAGCGACCCCATCGGTGTCTAACTAGAACGGTGAAAGCCATCGCCATTAGGCCTAAACCGGTAGCACAAAACAAGGAAATGATCATTGTTACACGAGCTTTCCGGGGGCGTTTCGCCCCGAGCTCGTTGCTTATCCTTGTGGATACACCAAGGCTTAAAGATGATGGGAAGACATAGACTAAAGCCGTAGTTTGTATTAAGATTCCCATGGAAGCAACCGTTGCTCTAGGGTTAGCCAAAAGTCCACACAAAATGATCATAAACTCATACCACCACCACTCCAAACAAACCGATACACAAGTTGGTATAGCAAGTGAGAGCAAAGAAGACCAACCTTTAAGAGAGTCAACGGTAAGTGGGACCCAAGTATCACTATGCACGCTTGTGAAGTATACAAAAGAAGATAAGAGGACAACAAGGTTGAGATTAGTCAAGACCATAGCTATAGCTACACCGGCCACACCCATCTCAAGCTTCACAACAAGTAGAAAGTTCAAAGGAACGTGTAAAAGAACTGAAACCGCGGTCGAGTAAGTCACGGGCAATGTAACGTTTTGGGCACGTAAGTACACACGTAGAGGGTGAAGCAAAGAGAGCAAGAAAAGGTCAGGGATAGCGAAAACAAGAAAGTTTTGAGCAACTTTGGCTATGTCTTGGTCTTGACCACACCATAAGAGGATACGTCTCATGTTAAGCCAAGAGAAAGAGATAGGGACCGAGCAAGAAAGAAGAAGTAAGACGGTTCTTTGAAGAGTAAGGCCTAAGAGTTTCATTTGTTTGGCTCCATAGGCTTGACCACATATTGGTTCCATCCCCATGGATAAACCGGAGATAACCGAGTAACCGGTTATATTAGCAAAGCCAATGGAGAGTGAACCACCGGCTAACTCAAGCTCACCAAGGTAGCCAAGAAACAACATTGATATCATTGCTCTTGAGTACATAAGAAGACCGGTCATAGCCGTTGGTCCAGAGATTCTTCCTATAGCTTTTACTTCCTCTAAGCCCTGGTCCCCAAAAATAATCAAAGAAAATAAAAACATAAGTCAAGAACAAGAACGGTCCAGGTTTTATAGATACTTGAACCAACTTTTGTCTTTATTGGTTAATTATGGTTACTTTTTATTAATCAAATGAAAAAATAAACAAAAAATATCTAAAACTAGGAATAAGGTTTTTAGAATTTGTAAAATGGAGAAAAGAAACGTGTGAAACCTTTTGTTATTTATAAAAATTTACACATGTATTATACTATAATATGTTTTTGTAACAAACTATATATATAATATGCTTTTGGTTCAAATATAATATATATATATATGTATGTATATAAAATGATGTTAGCTACTTAGCTCTTGATTTTTTTTTTCTTTTTTTGGTTAATTATAGTTACTTTTATTAATCAAATGAAAGATACTACACAAAATATCCAAACCAGGAAGAATGTTTTATTATTTGTAACAAGGGGAGAAGAAATTGTGAAACCTTTTGTTTATATATAATTATATATGTTATACTATTTATATAATATACTTTTTGGTCGAATACATATATATATATATATATAATGATGTTACCTCTTGAAAAGTTGGCCATCTATTAAGGTCATTAAGAGAATCATTATCTATGAATTCAGAGTAATGAGGATGGTTTGAATCACTATTCTCAATCTTTGAGAAATGGGATTTTTCTTTAGAAGATAATAAGGAAGATGAAGAAGATGGTGTTAAATTAAACATGATTATAAAAGAAGATAATAAATAGATAAAGAGACAGGACAGAGCTTTTTTAAGTCTTTTGGAGACAAAATGATAAAAAGGAAACTTAGAGGAACTTATATTTTTTTTCTTTAATGTGGAATTGGTTGGTCTTTTTGGAGGATAGAGTTCTCTATTTATAGTAGCAAATAAGTGTTGTCTTCTTGACATGTGGCTTGCATAAATTTTAAAAAAAAAATTAACATGAAAATTATTTTATATTTTCTAATCTTTTTTGTAAGTGGAAAAATGTTTTGTATGCTTTGACTAAAACTATCATGTGTACACTAACGGAAAATGACACTAAGAGTTCCATTCAAATTATAGGATAACGAAATATATATATAGATTTAATATAACTAAATGGCACTAATTTAAGGGAGAATTATAAAACTACACATTTTTAAAATCACTTCATAAAACTACATCTAATTACTAAAAATTAAATCGAAATTAGTCTTACCCACAAAACCCTACACCTTCAATATTATACCCTAAACACTAATAAGCGAACCCAAATGAAAATATTTTAATTTTGGTAATTTTTTAGAGCATAATTGAACCATTTAAAAATTGAAAAAATGTAAAAGTAAGAAAAAATTGAATTAGGTGTAATTTTATGAAGGAAAAATTGAAATGGTGTAGTTTTGTGAATTTATCCTAATTTAATGGTTTCGTTTGGGGGAAATTTGCTATATTTATATATGCCATAATGCAAATAAAACAAGGTTTGGATTCACTATATTAATATGTTTGGTCATGAGTCATGACTGCCGGTGAAATAATTTTAGTTTTCTAAATGATAATATATATGATTTATATATATCTTTAACCTCCTATGGTGAAAAGATTTGCCTAAAATAATATTTTAACCAAGAAAAAAAGATTTTCCTAAACTTTTTCCTATGTTTCAATTGGTTTGTGTTTCGACGCATGTAACAATTATTTTTTTAAAAATGAATCTTATTAATCACTTTAAGAAGCTTTTATGAAAATAGTTCAATAAGAGATATGTTATAGCAGCCCATGTGTTCATGGGCTAATGGGAAAAAAGGTTGACGTGGAATATGTTAATTTGCCTCTACCAATTCAACATAATCATGTACATAATTAGATTCTGACGGCGTCAAGCGCGGAAGTTAAGTAATATTTTTGAATATTGTAAAAATTAAGAGAAAACATATTTTAAAAGTAAAAAAACATATTGTAATAAATGTACAGTGAACAATTAGGTTCGAGGAAGGATAACATCACATAAGAGGTCTTCATCTGTCTCAAGAAGAACTAATGCACAACACGCCTCAAGTACGATGAACAACACTGTCAATAGTCATTGTGTCGTGCAAATTCTTTGACCCACAAACTTTTTAAAACACTTTTCACAAAAACCCCGAAATGTCAAATTTCTCTCTTCTATATTGAATTTCACTCTTTTTGAAAAACCACAAAGTTCTCACTTTTATTTTGTTTGCTTCCATAAATTATTTTGAAAATAATACATCTAATTATAGTATAGTAAATGATATTTCGTTATTGTATTTTTATCTCATAACCAGCCAAGTTAAGAAAAAATATTTGAACTCTAATTATGGTATAGTAAATGATTTTTCGTTATTGTATTTTTATCTTTCTTTGATATTATTTGCCAAAAGGAATTTAATATGTAGAAAAAATAAATATTTATATTTGGCATATATCATGATTAAAAAAATAATATATATATAAATAGTTTACTTTAGAAATAGTAAAACATTTTATGAAATTAACTAACAATGAATATAAAGATAACTAATTTCTATTAAAAATCATAATCAATTCTAATATATTATAAGAATATGAAGTCAAATTAATAGGTGTGCATAATTGAAATTGTATTTTAATTTAGACTAGTTTTCATTCAAACCAAACATTTTTATGGATATTTTTAAAACTAATTATTTTAATAAGAAACTGAGTATATTTTGGACATAATAAAAAAAACTGTAACTTCATAAGAAAATGAATATTTAGTATGATTTTATAATTTAGTTATAACTATAAAATGACTCACATTAGTCAAATATTTTCGATGATTCGTAAAATAAAATAATTATCACAACAACTTTTTTTAAATACAAAATACTCATCAACTTTAATTTTATACTAAAAAATATCAAAATTCTCCTAACAAAAGGTTATAATGTATAAAAATACTCTTCAATTTTCTTTTTTTTGTGATGTAAAATGTATAAAAATCATATTACATTTGATATTTGATTTTTGTTTGTGTTACACCAACATATGTGACCTCTTTTTAAAATGAAAAATGTAATGTAATTGTATGGGCTTTGATATGTGGGCTAGTAATGAATTGTTGTTAGTTTTTTAGAATCGTTCTAGTGATGACACGTGTTATATTTCCTTGTTTAGCTCAAATAATGTTTCTAAATTAGTATATATAGGATTTCAAACTAATGTGTTAATAAAACATTATTTATGTATGCTGATCGGTCCTGAAATTTATGGGATCAAAAATATTTTAGGTTACTGTTTTGTGCGATTTGTAATTAAATATTTTTGTACAATGATCTTTAAAGTTTGGGAGCCAATTACTGTAGAACCTCTATAAATTAATAACCCCTATAAAATAATAAAATATGACGGTCACAAGTCGGATCAATGTAAAAAATGATCAATTTCGATAATTAATAAGATAATAATTTTTTAGAAATTCCTATGTAAAAATATGGTCCCAATAATATCATAAATTAATAATTGTAGTTTTATGTTTATAATATATAGCTATGAGAACTTAGTAAAATATGATTACTATAATTGTTTTTTTTAAGATTACATACACATTAAACGGACAAAAATTTCATAACATTTTAATTATAAGTAGTATCTCAAAACTTTGTTTTACATAAAATAAAGGTTTGTAATTGTTAAATGAGGTGTATACAAATTTTATGGAATTATGAAACTCCAAACAATATTTTTTGTAAAATTTAAATTGTGTTTTGAATTTTTTTTAAATATATGTACGAAACTTGTAGGACACATACTTTTATAACATCTCAACTTTAATAAAATGTTACAGTTTCTATAAAAATATTTCTATAAATTAATAAACATTAATTTATATTATAAATTAATGTTTATTAATTTATATTATAAATTAATAATTATTTATTTATAGTGTAAATTAATATCACTACAAATTTTTTAATTTGTGTAGTCCCAACATTATTAATTTATAGAGGTTTTGTTGTAATGCCTTAAATTTTTCTTGCTCTTATATTTTGTTTTATTACTTTAAAAATAATGTTCTTAAATACCACCAAAGTACTTAGAAAAAGAGGTCGGTTGTATTTAATTAATTAGTTTAAGGCTTTAAGCTTTAAGGTTTGGTATAATAATGACAAACAAAAACAACACTAATGAATTATGATTAGACCATTATACTTTCGGGGGAAGATAATATTTCTTTTTTATACTTACGGTTTGACTTGAGTTTACTTCGTCAAACAAGATAATATTTTAAAGTTTGCTTTTTATCAACAACTAACTACACTAAAATAATGTTTTTTAATTGGTTTTCTAATCCAAAAGTATATACTTTACATACAAACAAATTAGAATCCGTTATTATCGAAAAGCATACTAAACAATACGCTTGATGTACGATTTTTAGTCTTAGAAATATAAAAACAAAGAAAAATTATCTATGATTATGGCCATCTAACCAAACATTTTGAGTAAGTATTAATCAAATAATAAGATTATGGCCATCTAATCAAACATCTTACGTACGATTGTAAGATTTTGTTTGGTGTAACATACTATTAATCAAATACTTCTGTGATAAGAATTTGTTTTTCATAGCTAAATTTTCTTAAGCCTCATCTAGCATTATGTGTTAAACAACACGTTTTAGAATTCAACATACCATTTTTATGTCATTTAAATTGTTTTTCGTATACCACGAAGTTCTGGTCCGAAACCTATAATAATACGGAGAAACTCATAAGTTGGATTTGGATTTTTCACCTAACAAAGAAGATAGTAATACAAAATCTACTTAATATCTCGAAGATAATCTTATTTTCGAAAAAAAAAAGAAGATAACTCTTATCTTCATGAATAACCAAAGAAAACAAATATCAAATCAATGGGACCATAAAGATAGAAAATGTGAGAAGCATGTCTTGTGGTTGTTATGATTTTTACTCGACACTTAAAAAAAATGTATTTTCTTGCAGACAAGAAGAGTGTAGATTTTTTCTTTGTTTCACAAGGATTTTGTTGCTCACTACTTAACAAAATATGGCAGTGTTTTTTTTTTGCCTTGTAATAAGAGACAACACCACTACTTTCGGTATGTTTATTTTACTATATTACCTCTCGGGTCTTACTCTAATTGGAAGTTCTTTGTCATATTCCCAAAAAATGATTCCATTTCTTCAAAAAATACCACTTTTGACGTACAAAATATCACACTATAACAAAAAAAGAAGAATAAATCATCATATCATTATATAACGAGTGTAAAAAACATGATTTTATATGTTTATTAATTTTCATATAAAAAGAAGCATGCATGGTTTTAGAAAATGGTTCTTGTATATAAGTTCCCCGGATGTGTTATTAAAGAGACACTTACCAGAATATCAGTAAATAATACAAAGAACTTTACAAAATAGAATATATATATATAAATACCATTAACTTTTTTGTAGACGATTATATTTAACTTAGTGATGCTTACACATAATTATAAATTGGGGGCTAATAAACACTAAAGTCTTGGGGGGGGGGGATATCATCTAAATATGTTTTATTATTTATGGTGTGCCAGCGTAATGATATATGTATATTATTATAAAAAAATTTGGAGGATAAAGCTTTATATTCATCATAATTTGATATTTGAGTCATAAAAAAAATTAAATTTATAAGAAGTCGTAAATATGTAAAATTTAGATTTATTCAACTTTTTGACTGTTTATATTATGCACTGATTTAGTAATGATGCGTTTAAGTATATAATCAATTTTTGTAGTTTTCATTGATATTTTTTTGTAACTATAATTAATGTTCATTAATATTATCTAAAATGAAATGAAATGAAATATGTATGTTTGGTATATAATCTTAAGGGGTTTTTAAAAAACAAATATCAGAATCTTCAATATTTTCTTTGAACCACACAAAACAAAACACATAATCTTTGGTTTTGTCTCATTAATTGGACCCTAGTCCAGTACTTTAAATCATGTGCTTATAGATAATTCTAAATAATTTTCACTTAAATAGTTGTCATTAATGTTACAGTTCTAGATATTATTTTTATACTAACTAGTTGGGTTAGGAATATACAAAACAGTCTAATATAGTAACATTGCATGTTAGTAGAAATATACTTTAGACCACGTGCAATGCAACGTCTCTTAGGTAAGTCACTACTAAAAAAAATTCATATAGCCACGGCCGTATCCGTGGCTATAGCGTTAAATCCGTGGCTATATGCTCGTGACTAAAAAATTTCGTGGCAAACCGTGGCTAAATAGCCACGGATTTTTTCTATAGCCACCGATACGGCCGTGGCTATATGACTTTTTTTTAGTAGTGAGTTTTTATTTTTTTTTTTCATTTTTAAAAAAAAAAAAAAAAAATTAAAAAACCTGACCAATCGTGGGCCGCCACGTGTCAGTGGGGCCCACGTACTGTACAAAAATCGGTCCTCAGTTAAGAAACAAAACACCAAAACTCTTAAATTTTATGTAGGACCCACACACTAAGAACTCCTTAAATCTGTTAATCAACAAAGTTTCCATTAGAAAACGATAAAGAATAATTAATTTAGTAAGTACTACGTTAATTATTTTCAATACATATAAAGATTCTTAATGGCAGTGGTTAAAAAATTGGTCTTTTTGTAGATCCGTGATTTGGATTCGATTAGATTCTAAAATCTCTTATCATCACTACAATTCAAGATATAAAAAATTTATTTGATATAAAACATATGAACTAAACCTATTCTTTGTATAAGAAAAGATAATATTTAGCTAAACTACTCTTTAGAACTCGCAATATTCCTGTAAAAACAAGGATAAGTGGAAAAAAATATAAAAAATCTTATGTCTTGCATGACTCTAGGAAATGCAATCAGGGCCGGTCCAATGTTTTTGGATGCCATACGCCAAAACAAATATTTTTTTCTTATGTCTATATAAAATATTTAAAAATTGTTTTAATAACAAAAAATGAAATATGAACAAATTTTTTTAATATATTCATTTTATAAAATACATCCATTTATAAATATGTATCTATATCCCATTTGAAAAAATCATAAAATGCTAAATATTGAATTCAAATAAAAGTAAATAATTTTCAAAGTATTGTAAGAGAAAATTTAATTTCTGAAAGTAGTATTAAAATGTTTAGTTTTATGAAACTTTCTAAAAATATTCCAAGCAATTTGCGAAAAAAACAATAAAATCCAACAAAATGGTATAATCAAAAGTAAAAACTAAATCAATCTTTTTTTCTTTCTTCTCTTCCTCTTCTTCAATACGAATCATTTTTTCTTTTCATTCAAAATCCTAGAAAAATAAGGAAAACTAACAAAAATGAATTTTATAAAAAAATTTAACAACTTTTTTTACATAAAGATTATTTTTTTCTTGCTAAAACATGCCCATAAAATCCCGGATGTCCTAAACCACCGGTTCCTTGACTCGTCCTCTGGACCGGCCCTGAATGCAATACATAGCTAAGACACATACAATTGTATATAGCAAAAATGTTATCCCTCAAAGTAAATATATATAAATAATTTTTTAATATTTTGTCTCCTCCAAAATCCTTCAGAATCTTTTGTCTTAATTTCTTCTTCTAAATCTATACTTCCTCCGTCTTTTATTAAATGTTTTAAACTTTTCACAATTTTTAGAAAACAAGTGAATTCTAATTATTTGATACATTATTTATTATGTTAAACAAATACTCATAGCTCTTTGACCAATACTAATTCAAAATTTTCTAATACATTTTTCTTGAAACTAACAATTTACTATTATTTGTGTATTAAATACTTCCTCCGTTCCATTTTATTTGATGTTTAAGGATGTTGCACACATATTAATAAAACTTTCTTTTTCATAAAACATCATTAACTATAACAAAATAGACCAATAGAAAAAAACTCTTTAAAATACTATTGGTAAAAAAAATTACATACATTAAATTTCAACATGGAAACTTGTAAAACATCAACTAAATTGAAACAAAAAAAATCTCTCTAAAACTTCATATAATATGGAACAGAGAGAGTATACAAAATAACAATTTACTACTATTTGTGTATTAAAAATACAAAAAAACAATTATTTAAAAACAAAATAAAAATCTTGAAAATCTATTAAAAACGGAGGGAGTGTATTAGTAACTATTTAGTACATCTTTATTGTTTTAGTAATATATATGACTATGTAAACATAATAATTCCATGGAAATTGTCACACAACTTGTGTCTTAAACCCAAATTGGTGTTCACAATAAACCTAGAAAAAGCTTTTGGACCAAATAGAATGACCAAACAACATATGTCTCATACCCAAAATAGATCGATGGATAGGCATGGCCATGGCGAGTTCCGACCAATTAGTATTTTTTGCTATAAGGTTATGATAAACGAGATTTTACACTCGTTGTTTCGAATGCTTTATCGTAGTATATAAGGTGTCAATCCGAATCGGGAGCAATCAACTCACTAGAACTTATGAGAAATCTTCTTAGTCTAAGCAATAAACAAAAAGAGAGGTTTTGTAACAATTAACTAAGAAAGCAAAAACGAAATTAAAGGTTAATTTAAAATTTCAAATTAAAAGCTAAACAACCAGGTCAGATACTTTAACGGGTGATCAAACTTTCAGGTTTTTAATGTCTTTTAACAAAGGTAACTTTAAGGTTTTGGAAACGTATTTAGATCAATCCACTCTCGTGACAATGATCATTTTCATATTAAGTAAACTAAAACAATATCTTGGATAGTTTAAATCTTAGGAAACATTAAATTCAATTCAATTCAACCACAAAGCTTATTAACACAGATCTCTCGGTTAAGCTAGGCTTAGTTCTAAGGTAATTGATCGGGAATCTTCACAATCCTCTCGGACATGAAGTTTCTTGGATTCTATTAATTGAATTGCCAACTCAACTAAAGCATTAAGATCGTTACACTAAACTAAAGATTTATCAAGTTTATGTTCTAGACATTAATCAACCCTAGAGTTGATTCACCCTTTTTCTCCCAACCTAATTGTCTAAGGGAAACTACTCGCTAAGCATATTGAAAATCAAAGCAAACATAATTAAATAAAGCATAAATAAAATCAAAGAGATAAAGGATAAGAAAAACTCTGTTTATCAATGAAGAAAACTCAAAAATTCCAAAATCCAAATCTTTGTGAAAAGTTTGTCAAGGGTTTCAAGATATCAATTATAAGCATAAGAAAAATAATAAGATATGAAAGCCCTAAATATATAGAAAATAAGTCTAAAAAACGTCCTCCTCGGTTTAGGACTTCTCTTTTCCTTTTTAGCTCGAAGACCCGGTTTTTCCTTATTTTTCTCGCATGTACCGGTCAAATGTGACCGGTACAACAAACCAATATGAAGTAAAATTGGAATAACTTTAGATCTAACCGTTGAAATAATTTCAAACCACCTCCAAATGAAAGCTAACATTCGTGGCTATCTTGTGGGAAAATTTCATAAAGATCCATCGGTGGGAACTTTCTCAAATAGTGTCCTTTTTTACGCTTTTTGCTTGAATTCCCCATCTTTTCTATTCTTGCACTCTTAAACCTGAAAACCATAAAACGACATGCAAATGCAACCTATATGATATTAAATGCAACCTACATGAGTTAATTCTAATGAATAAAACAAAGTAAAATATGCAAAATATACAAGATATCAGGTTACTACAAAGGTGTTGTGCACATGCCCGTCTTAACATGATATTTAGCCCTACAAAAAATTTAAATTTTGGACTTTTAAGAAAGAATAAAAAAAAATTCGCCTTGCATGCCCTTAGAGCATCTCCAATAGAGTTTGTTAGAGGGATCTTAGTTCGTGGGGTTCACAAAATAATTAAGAAACCGACTCTTAATTTCTTTATCTAAGATCCGATCTTAGAGGGATCTTGCACTGTTAATGGACCCCACTGGATACGTGACGGCCCATGATTGTTGCGTTATTAATTTTTTTTTTAAATTACACTATTCATGAATCCCATTGAATAGTTAAGAAACTTTGCCGGTTTCTCTGTTGGAGATGGTCTTCGAATTGTGCTAACAAACCTAATCGGCCTTCGTGGTAAGGAGTACAATTTTTTACAACATTTTTCTAGCACAGAAAGTTTTTCATGGTTTATATAATCATCATCTTTGAGGCAAACCATAATTTATTACCATTAAAATAGCTATATATTAACAAAAATATATTATTCAATTGTGGGTCTATCCTAATTTAGAGAGTTTAAGTTAGTGTTATCTCCATATACATAAATCCATATTTTAATAGATTGGAACAACCAAGGAAGAATTACAAAAACTGCATCATTTCAAAATAACTTCACAAAACTATACATAAACACTAAAAATTAAATCCAAATAAACTTTACCCACACAATCCTACCCCCTTTATAATACTATACCCTAAACATTAATTAGCGAACCCAAATGACAATATTTTAATTTTGATAATTTTTAAAAGATAAATCAAGCTTTTAAATTTTTGAAAAGGTGTAAATATGTGAAAAATTGAATTATATAAAGTTTTGTAAATGAATGGATGAAATAGTGTAGTTTTTGTGAATTCCTCAACAAAGAATTCTGTAAAATATTTTGTGCTTTTACTCTCATGAATTTTTTTTTCACAAAGTCTCACAACCACATTTTTTCCTCACTAGGCATCTTATAATATAACATTATTTTTTAATATATGGGGATATCCCAATTAAAAATATTCAGTATATATATGTGATATTTGAATATTTACTTTTGTTGACAAAAAAAGATATTTGATTTATCCTTTTATAACAATACTGCAGCGTTAGGAAAATAAATAGTGTAGAGATATGCATTCCAAGTAGACAGTCTCATATAAAACTAAAATATAAAGATGAGTGGTGAAAGATATAATGCTATCCAATTGCAATTACTTTATTTGTGAACAGAAATGAAAGTGTTTTCACTGTAAGAGATAGACTAATTTATCTGCCTCTTCTTCTGGGGGCAAAAAACTTATTGGGGAAACAAGACAAAAAAAGTAAAAAAATAAAAAAAAACAAGACAATAAACAAACAAAAGCTGCCTTATCAACTATCTTCACAATTTTCTCATTTTACATCCATTCTTTTGATGGACCATTGTGACAAAAAAAACATTAAATATAACTACAAAATGGAGAGAAATTTTTCATTGTAAAACATATTTTACTCAAAATATTTCCAAAATTGTTGATTAAATTTTTCATTGTAAAACATATGAACAAGAAAGAGTTAGAGTCAATATCTTCAATATGTTTCTAGTGCATTATATTCATCAAAGAATAATAACATTGAGTAGTAAAATATTTTTTGAATGTAGAATTTAAATAAAATAATTTTGCATTTGGAAATATTTGATATATATGTGACCTAAACCAATTGACGACTCCTTCACCAAGTAGAATTTAGTAGACTAATAAATTAATGTTAAAGAGTTCCAATATTTTAAAGTTAAGAGTGTTTGTTTTTGATAAGCTGTAAAACTTTTGGACTTTTGACTCATAATCTCCAACGATGATTTTCAAAAGAAATATAAACTAGTGATTTTGTACACTTTTACAATAAACAAAACCTATTAGGTCAAAACACATTTAATCATTGATTAAAGGTATCATTATTTGAGAAAAAATAATTACATTTTTATAGGAATTTCAAAGATTAGTCCTGGTTTTTGTGTGGGATATCCCCACTTAATAGAAAAAGTAGGAAGTAATTTTTACCTCGTATGATGTTTTTCTTTAATGAACATATATATATAATGAATTAGTGTTAAGATGGCTTCTACTTCTTATGGATTAGTTTGTTTCTTTTATTAAGACAAATAATAAGACAAATTATGCGAAAAAGAGTGTGGCCACACACATATAATGCCATGTCAGTTTTGGTGCGTATTACTTGTAATTATTTTCTCTTTTTATTATTATATATAACGAAGACATTTGTTGTGATAGTGGAAATCAAGAAGAGTGATACTGTCGGATTCACAAAACATCCACAATCAAATAAAATATGGAAATTATTCAAAAGTGCATGTAAGACTTATCATAAGGGTGAATATATTTTATATCCGGTATATGTTAAAAAAATGTGAAAGTGGTAGGAGACAAAAACGTTTATAAATAACGAAAATTACAAAGAGAAAATAATTAAATATATATAATTTTTCCAGAAACTGATGGAACAAATTCGCAGAATCCACTATATGTGTTTTGTTACCACTTTATGTGATATGTTATGGCCGAATTATACCATTATTTTGCCTGTTGGCTATTTCAATTTGGAACACTATCCCTTATTTTTCTGACATTTACAAACAAACTTTTTTTATTGCTTTTATGTTGTACATACACGATTCTTTGTGTTACCTTTCTTTTTAGGGTTTATTGGCTGGTTAGGCAGTTTTTTAAAAATAATCAGGAAACTAGTCCATTTCTATTTATCATGTTGTGGGGTCCATTCATAGAAATAGATGATTTGTGAGATAGTAAGAGCATGATTATAGGTAAGAGGTGAAAAAAAGATCTTAGGTTTTTTGTTTTTTTGGTTTTTTTTTTCTTTTTTTCGAAAATAAAAAAAAAAAAATATAATAAATAATAAATTGACCAATCGCGGGCCGCTACGTGTCGGTGGGACCCGCAGAAAAGTCAAGAGGTAGCCTCTTCTACAAGAAGCAAAAGAGGTGAGTTTTTTTAATTATGGCGGGTCCCACACCTAAGAGGTGGAGGAAGATGTACCGATGTTAAGAGAGGAGAGATATGTGAAATAGTGAGAGAGGAAAGAGGTATAAGATAGTTTATGAGTGCTTTTTGGAAATTATTAAAATATGCATTTGTTTATTATTTTTTCTTTTTTTCCTCTTTACCTCTTTTCTTCTCTACTCTTTTTTTCTTCTCTCTCACGAGTTTGCTAAGTCCCACCAGCTGTACAGACGAATGTATCCACTAGATTATACAAATAAATGATATTTGAATATACATAAAAAGTATTGTTAGAGTGTCCACTAGATTATATAGCCTGTGGACGAATAATTATTGTACAATCCAGTGGACGAATACAATTATTGGATTTATGGATGTTATTATTTTCACCTCGTTAGAACAATTTGACTCTGCATACTATGCATTTTAGTGGATAATCCGAACTTGGTGGATAAATATTAACGGACAGTCCCTTACGTCGGATGGTCACGTAATAACTTAACACTCTATATATATATACTATGTACATTTTAAATTTGTAGACTAACTAATATTGGATGTACAATTACTCAATCTATTATTCCATGTACAAAAACGCATTTAATGCTCTGAAATCTGCACTCTCTCTCCGTCAGAGCGCATTTAATGTTTCCGTTGACTTCTTATATACATTAATTTCATATATTTTTTTGTAATTTTATTTATATTTTCTTTTTCTATTACACAATTTCTCTTTATTTTCACACTTTCTATCTCTCTCTAAAACCCGATCCCACGACCCTTTTTACAATAATAAATAGTGAGTGGACTAGTTTTTGAATTACTTTTCAAAATCTGCCTAAATAGCCAAAAAATCCTTCTTTTTTACCTTTGATTTAATTAATATTTTAAATTTCTTTTTGGAACTTGTGGCTTTGAGAATTTCAAAAATATCTATCAAGATTTCATGATGAAGAAAAAAATTACAAAATAAATAAAATAGATGTTTAGTTTTATGAGGTTTGGTTTTTAGGGTTTACTTTTGTACATGATATATACATAGAAAAGTTAATTTGAATCTATTCTAGTTTTTTTAGGAATCTAGGTTGAATTCATGTGTTGTGTAACATATACGTAGATATACTTAGAATAAATCTCGTCTAGTCGATCGAATTAAATACTCCTTCCGTTTTTAATGGATTTTTTAATTATTTCCCACATATTAAGAAATCTTAATTGTTTTTTGCAGTATTCAAAAAAACATTAGGCGCTAAGCGGTCCCCTAGCTTGTAGAGTGTCTAGTCGGAGTTTAAGCGATTTTAGACGGTTTTACAAGAATACATTATATATTTTGGTTGAAAGGCCCAAAATCTATTATTCAAAAACAAAATTAAAACCTAAAACATATGTTGGGGAGGAAGTAACAAATAAAACCTTTTATGTCAAAAAAAGAAAATCCAGTTAAATATTTGGTGGATCATTTTTTTAATGTTCGACTTGATTATTTCTGAAATAAACTTGAGCAGTTATTAGGTAACTTAGGTTAAACTCATTAGTTAATTTGATATTGACCAATAAAAAAGAAAAGTATAATAAATAATTAACAAAAAAAAAGAAAGTATAATAATCTAATTTACATACACATATACCGACTGTTAGCCTAAATTTTTAAAATCATTTTCGATTCATGTCACTTTCGAATTAAAAAAATATATAGTTTGATATCGAATGTTTTATTTTGTCGATAAAGAGTTTGATATGTAATGTTAGTATGGGAAACTATTAATCCTAATGCATGTTTACGTAAATTCGTTTTTGTATCTACGCGACTTACTTTATTCAAATATGGGCGATATACAATGTACATTTTGGTAAAATAATAGAGGCACAAAATAATATGCGAACCTTTCTTTAAATATATATTGATGTGATGTCCATTAATTTTATATTTATTTTACACTAAGACACAATAGTTTTGTGTTGACAGTTGGATATTTTGGAAGAACCCTAAAATATTTAGTGTATTTTATACCTGAATTTACAATTTTAAATAATACATTTTATAAAAATATTAACAGTCGAAACATTAACTTTCTGTGTTATGTTTTAATAGGTATATTTATACTATACTCAGAGTCGGTCCAATGTTTTTGGATGTCCTACGCCAAAAAAAATATTTTTTTCTTATGTCTATATAAAATACTTAAAAATTGTTTTAATAACAAAAAATGATATATGAACAAATTTTTTTAATATATTCATTTTATAAAATACATCCATTTATAAATATGTATCTATATCTCTTTTGAAAAATCATAAAATGCTAAATATTGAATTCAAATAAAAGTACATAATTTTCAAAGTATTGTAAGAGAAAATTTAATTTCTGAAAGTAGTATTAAAATGTTTAGTTTTATGTTTAGTTTTATGAAACTCTCTAAAAAATTCCAAACAATTTGCGAAAAAACAATAAAATCAAACAAAATGGTATAATCAAAAGTAAAAACTAAATCAATCTTTTTTTTCTTTCTTCTCTTCCTCTTTTTCAATACGAATCATTTTTTCTTTTCATTCAAAATCCCACCAAAATAAGAAAAACTAACAAAAATGAATCTTATAAAAAAATTTAACAATTTTTTTTTAAATAGGCCATCGGTTCCCTAACTTGCCCTTTGGGCCGACCCTGACTATACTTGTTGTGATATGTGTTATATTTTTATGCAAGAACTATGAGGTTAAAAATAATTTATGAAAACCTATTTTAAACATGAAAATATACGAATATGTAATAGGGGTAATGCGTATACTAATAGAATATATGTTTTAAATAAATAGTTTACAACATAAATACCACAAATTAAAAAGCCTTTTAATAAAAAGACTGAAATAAAATCAACACAAAATACATATAAATTTTTTTCTAAGAAATATGAAGGAAGAATGTGTACATAAAACTCATTTTTCGGCGTCAAAAATGATATACCACTACTAAAAAAATATCATATAGCCACGACCGTATCCGTGGCTATAACGTTAAATCCGTGGCTATACGCTCGTGACTAAAAATTTCCGTGGCAAACCGTGGCTAAATAGCCACGGATTTTTTCTATAGCCACCGATACAACCGTGGCTATATGACTTTTTTTTAGTAGTGTACGCACCTACAAAAAATAATTTTATTATGCGTAACAAATTCACAATTCTTATCACTGATAATTTTATTAAATAGTGACCTATAAATATTACTCTAAAATTTTGACTTGACATGACGACTTGTGTCATGTTGTTACAAAACCAAGCATCAAATTAATGTCACAAATCAAAGTGGAGATGAGATGCATTGCACCCAATTTATATGCTCTGATTTTGCCATAATAAAAAGTAATGAGTGAAAAAAACACCGAAAAGCAAAAAACGAATTAATTCTTGTAATAATTTACAAACAACGTTGCCTAATTAATCAATTATGCATTTATAATCATAACACTAACATAAAAAAAAGAAAGTAGAATGATTTGTCTCATCAAAAGGTGTCTATCACCAAAAACTGCACACAAGAATCTGATTCGTACAATCTCTTAACTAACATTTTAAAAAAAAATAACGAACATATGCACCACTAAAAGAAGCATCTTCACGTACCGGTTTGTTCCGACAATTATTTATTTTATTAATCCATTAAAATAGTAGTATAATAAAATGTGAATTTATTCAAGAAGAATAAAGAAAATAATATTAATAGTAATTTACGTAAATTTAATTTCATATGTACTTGTTGTGCTCCTATGGTGCGACAAAGAAATGGCCAAAATATTTATGAAAGTACTTATGGAGAATGAATTTTCAATAGCTTGCAGAAGCAATATCACACGAATGGCTAGCAAGGAATCAGTTTACACACACACACACAAAACGAGTTTAGATTTTTCAAAATAACTTTCTTTTTATATTAATAAATTTAGGGAACAAAAATATAAATAAATAAATTTTTACCATATTTAAATATAGTTTGTATATATTCAACTAAGACAATAATTTAAAAGATTTGCATATACTTAGAACATAACTTATAAAAATTTGACTTTAAATAGATGTATAATTGTAAAATACTATTAAAATATTTTTTGTAGTAGACTAGTAGCTCAATTTTGTTTTCTTTAAAAACCTTTATTTTCTTATGTTGAATCAACCAACTAAATCAATAAATATTTGACCCAATTAACATATATGTGACGTAGGCCCATTTTCACAGATCCAAGATCACCCAAGGCCTGACTATAAAATAAAGACTTTATTACATCTAAACTAGGATTTAACCCGTGGCACATCACGAGTCTATGTTTTCTAAAATGAATAAATGTATTTATCTATAATTTAACAATTTATAATTTGGGAGAATTATAAAACTAAACCATTTGAATTACATTTCACAAAACTACACTTGAGCTAAAAAAATACTTGTTGCATGTGTGAGGTTGAAAACCTCAATAAACTGCCATTCGTTTTCAGTGATTAGGTTTGCATATCGCAAAACCAAATTTTTTTTATGGATGCATGAATTTTTGATCCCTGTATGATAGAGCAAAAAATAAATAATGTTTTAAAAACTGTTGAAAAACATTTATATGTATTATATGTTACCACAAAACATAAATGTGGTAATTCTTACACTTGTATCGGACAAAACCATCTCTAGCGTCTCTCCCGACTTTGCAGTGTATTGCCTTCAACTATGGAGAACTTTCACTTGAATGCGCCATTGTGTCTTGTACGGGCGCAGATCACGAAGGAGTGCAAAGGTAGCTGCTATTGTTATTATGAAGTTTATCGTTGAGTTGTAGTTGTTAATGGGTTTGTGATGGTATTGAATAAGTAGGATATCCTATATATGTGACATATTACATAGCTAAAGTTTAGGGTTTTTCTATATTTGGTGACCAAGAGTATTACACAATATACAAATTTTTCATCTCGATTTTATTTTTGTAATTAATAACATTCCTTTTTTATTTTTTCGTAAAGATTTATAAAATTTCGCATCAAGTTTTGCCATTATTGGTAATACTTTTTCCTTGTTTAAAAATATGCATTGAATAAATGCACTTTTTGTATTTTTTAATTAATAACATTCCTTTTTTATTTTTTCGTAAAGATTTATAAAATTTCGCATAAAGTTTTGCCATTATTGGTAATACGTTTTTTCTTGTTTAAAAATTTGCATTGAATAAATGTCACTTTTGTATTTTTTTGTTAATAACTATCTTTTTTTATTTTTTCGTAAAGATTTATAAAATTTCGCATCAAGGTTTGACATTATTGGAAATACGTTTTTCCTTATTTAAAAATCTGCATTGAATAAATGCCATTTTTGTATTTTAATATAAATCAATACAGATTGTCAAAAAAAAAAGATTGTCAAAAAAAAATATAAATCAATACCATATTTTGAATATAAGGTATTAATTGTCTCATGTTTATGGTAACACACCATGATTACTAATGGTAAATAAGGTAAGTCTAGCATAAGTCATGTCATAAATACACAAACTATTGGTTTCGATTTTATTTTTTTAGTTATTAACATTCCTTTTTTATTTTTTCGTAACATTTTGTTTCCTTTTGTTAAGAAGATTTATAAAATTTGGCATCAAGTTTTGCCATTATTGGTAATACGTTTTTCATTTTTTAAAAGGCTGCATTGAATAAATGCCTTTTTGTATTTTAATATAAATCAATACCACATTTTGAATATATGGTATTAATTTTCACATGTTTATGGTAACACGTCATGATTACTAATGGTAAATAAGTTCAGTCTAGCATAAGTCATGTCATAGATACACAAATTATTGGTATCGATTTTATTTTTTTTAGTTAATTAACATTCCTTTTTTTCGTAGCATTTTAGAATATACATGGCATATTTTTTTTTAATATATGATATCGTAATTCATATGTAATAAAATATTATATGGAATACATGTCATAGAAATTAGAAGTTATAAGCATCTTTAGCATAAAATTCGGTATAAAAAGTTAATATAATTAATTATGTTTAATCTAGAAATTACTTCTAAGATTTTTTAATAACATGGTATATTGTATTTTTAATTGTATTTTTAATAAAATATTATTCTATACAAATTTATAAATGAAAAACGAATTATATAATATGTTTCTCTACAAATTTATAAATGGAAAACGAATGATATAATATGTTTCTCTACAAATTTATAAATGGAAAACGAAAATATATGCTATGTTTCTCTACAAATTTATAAATGAATTCACACTTGTTTGGTTGTAGGTTTAGTGTTATTACCTTTTATGATTGTATTATATAAGTTATTGTTTTGCCCATTATTAAAATTTTGAACATAAGTTAAAGCAATGGCATTGGTTGTAATTTAGTGTGATTTTTTGGAAATTTTCATATTAGTACTTCAAAAATACTAATATAGATGTATTTTCTTTTTCTTTTTTTTCTTTTTTTTGTCAATCCATCTAAACGTATTTTCAAAATTTGTGTTTACAAGATAAGTAGAACTTTATTTATAAGTATTTATTTTTAACAACACGAATAAGAAAACAACTAAACCGCTTCGTCAAAATTGACAATCCATCTTGGAGGAGAATCGCTCACATACTCGTGTGTATATGATAGAACTCGTCATGCCCGTGCCAATTTGTCTGCTTGACCATTCCTGGCGCGTGGTATAGTTTTTATCCGGAAGTGTGTGAAGTAATCAAGTAAGGCTTCAAAATCTTCTAACATAGTGGTAAAAACAGACCACTCGGAGGAAGACTGCAAGATTGTCACCAATGTTGTGCTATCTGTTTCAAATGTCTTACAGCAAATGTTTCGTGCCTTAATAACTTCCATTGCCTCCATATATTGTTCATGATTACGATCATCGCAACACACCTGAATCGGAGTACCATTATTAATGACCATAAGGTCACACACACTTGACTAAGAAGTCTTTATTCATTAATTACTAAAATCATGAGATTTAATATTAATTGCAGAGACAAAAAATTTATGAGAAGCAATGAAAATTTAATAAACAGATAAGAAAAATTGTAACTATTGAGTTGATGCAATTCCAAAGAAATATAAAAGAAATTTTTTGTTTATAGAAGTAAAGCTAAAAGATAGATAAATTATGAAAGAAACCTTCAAAACTTGGTCTCATTTTGTGTCCAGTTAGACCATATGTTGTTGGAAATTCCATAGATATTGACATATTATTTGACATTTTAATCGTCGTAATCAGATTACTTACATTTCTCACAAATTATCCTCTGGATAAAATAAACAAATACTTATTTAATTTTACATTGAAATTTCAACGTTAAATCGTGATTCACGAGTATGCACTTGGTCTTTCTTATGAAATGTTTGAAAATAGCAAAGATTTTTGGACAGATAACATAAATTAATATATCATAAAATAAAAGAAAATCTTGTATAGATATATATAATATGACATCTACAAGTGTCATTTTTCAAAAAACAACTAAAGTTGGGGAATTACAAAATACACCTTCAGAATCATAATTTATAAAACTATATCCAATTAAATTATATTTCTATATTGCGTTTTGAAAATTTATCCGAACTAATAAAAAACATTTAGGTTCACTATATAATATTTAAGGTTTAGTTCTAAAGGTGGTATGACTTAGCGTTTATTTAGGGTTAATATTTAGTGTGTAGGTATATTTTTGTAATTTTCTCCGTAAAGTAAATGAATTTCCTTGAAAGAACAATCTTCTCGTATATAATAGGGTTGACGATTTTTTTTACCCCGGAAGAGTAGCTATCCACATTGAATTTCCCTAAATTCTCAATCTCTAATATAACCCCTAAAGTTACAAAAAAATTTGATTGTCCACTCGAACTCATTAAAATCTAACTAATTCCACATTTGGCCAAAATTGTAATTAATGTATTAATTAATTGTGTTATAATAAACTCGATCATGATGTGAATCTTGTCCGATTACGATCCAAAACCGCAGATCTAAGACTTTTATACTTTTTGCGGGTTAGATCGGTGGTGGGTAACTATTCTTGTTTAGGAGTTTATATGTAGAGTTTGAGAATTTATGAGGATTCTGTGTGGGTAACTATTCTTCGAGGATAAAAAAATCGTCATCGGTTTATAATATAATAACAAAGAAAATAATTAATAAGTCTTTCTCCTCTAGTACAAGTGACCACGACGTTACAATTTCTAATACATATTTTCTTGCGACCAACAATAATATATATGTATAAAATTTGTAGTCAATATTCAAAATTAAGACCAAACAAATAAAAATAATGTATATCAAGGATCTATAAATAGCAAAAGGTTACAACAAATTATATTAAACAACAATTAACAATAAGCTAATAACTCCTTGTTTAACTAAACATGACTAAAGATGAGAAGAAAGTAATCGAAGGCCAATGGACTAGTGGTTTATATGATTGCTTCTCCGGAGAGATCTCTACATGTAATCATAATTATTTTAGAATTATATTACTATGTGTTATACAAGTTTGAAGAAATTATTAATTATAGTTATAACTATTTTGTTTATTTTTGTAAATTTGTGTATAAAGGTTTCTTAACATGGTTTTGTCCATGCGTTGCATTTGGGAGGATCGTTGAGATTCTTGACAAAGGAGAAACAAGTATGCTTCTCACTTCTATTATACCTATTATTAGAATCTAACACATGCTTTGCTCAATAGATTTTGGGGTCTATGGCGAAAAAAATTAACATCCTTTTTCAAAAAATAATAAAAATAGAACCCTTTCCCTATTTATCCAATACTATTTTAAAAAATGGGTTGAACTTTTTACAAAAAAAACAGGTATATTTCTGAATTTATTTCAAAATTTTGACTTATTTTTATACAACGTTTAAGTGGAAAACTTAAGAATAAATAAATTAAATTAAAAATTAAGAAAATAATTAAATATAAGAGCCCTAACATCATGGGGCGGTCGCATCATTGTCCTCCTATTGAGCCGGGTCTGATCTTATATCGATAAACTGTTAAGTGTTAATGAGACTTAAATTTTGTGTTTGTGGTATTTTCTTCTTACAAATATTTGCGGTATTTTAGGAGTAACAATTTATAATACTTAATTATTTTTTTTTTTTTAATTTTAGTGGTGTTGTAAGGATTTTTTCTAAGTTGCAATTTGTTTTTGATAATGGTAGAAAATTTACAAATTTTCAGAATGAGTTTGTGAGTATATATATATATGTCAAAAATAATAACAATACAATGTGTTTAAGGGTTAATTACATATCAAATTTAACTCTTTTATCATGAATGTAACTCTGGTAATAGAATCCAAATTTTGACATATATAAATCTATATATATAAAGAAGAATGTGCTCTCTTCTCTTGAAGCCACATCATCATTCAAATTTCTAAATTTTTTACACATCATCAATTCATATTTAGTTTTTAAATAATAATTAATTATATTATAACACTTCACTTCTCATAATAATTAAAGTTTAATTAACAATTACACCTAAAATTTGTAAATACATGTTTTTTAATTTGTTAATATAGTTAATACATGTATATATATATCGATATAAATATCTTCAAATTAACAATTGTATGAAAGTATTTCTCTTCAAAATAATACATAGAACAATTAACCGCAATAATCTACAAAAGTTTTATAGTCTTAGTTCAGTAACTATAGCATACATATTTCACGTTTCCATATGTGTATATGATAAATAGATATTGAAAACTTATTTTAATGATGAGATACAATATAATTAAAATGAGTTTGGTCCTAAATTTTAACATAAGTAATAATTTGCAATTTTTATAACCTCTCATGAGAATTGATATTATTACATCAAATCTATAGAAAATAATAGTTGGTGGATGAGAAGTGAAAATTCATATTAATGAAAACATGTAAACATTATTAGGAAAATAAATTTTCACCTTTAAAACAACAATAGAAACATTGATGTATATTCTACGTTCGAAAAATGATGTTACCTTATTATAAAATATATATGATTAACTAATGAAAAATGTTCCGAGATTTCAAAAATATAGATATACATTTTATAAAAGACATGTAACAATATTTTCACCGTTACAATACAAGTGTACATGATAAAACAAAAAAATACTCTAAAGTTTTAACAAAATTAAATCACAAAAAGTTATAATCATCAAAATAAATAATGATATATAACAAATAAAAATTCAAAGCTATTTTACCAAATAAATAATTAAATAAAAATAGTTATAATCATCAAAATAAATAACGGTATATAACAAATAAAAATTCAAAGCTATTATACCAAATAAATAATTAAAAAAATAGTTTTATAAAGTGGTTGCAATACTTTTTAAATAAAACACCGCCCGGAGGGCGGGTTACCCCTAGTTTATATATATAGTTCAATCTTTAGATATTAAATAGTCATGATGATGTCCTTATATGTACACATGTCCAAAGACCAGAGTATTTGTTTACGAGGAATTCACAAAACTACACATTTTCTTCATTTCCTTTATAAAACTCTACCTAATTCAATTTTTCATATATTTACACCCTTTCAAAATTTTAAAAGCTTGATTTACCCTTTAAAAAATTATCAAAATTAAAATATTTTCATTTGGGTTCGCTAATTAGTGTTTAGGGTATAGTATTAAGGGGGTAGGATTGTGTGGGTAGGGTTTATTTGGATTTAATTTTGAGTGTTTGTGTGTAGTTTTGTGAAATAATTTTGAAATTGTGTATTTTTGTGAAATGTAATTCAAATGGTGTATACGTAGTTTTGTAATTCTCCCATTATTTATTTTAAAATTAACGTTACCAAGTTGATTAATTAACTAATAGATATGTAATTAAAAATAATTAAAAGGTAGAGGACATGCTTGTTTAAAAGTGGTGGCACATTCTCAAATTGGATGTGGATGGCTCTATGCTTCAAAATACAGAGCCAAACTTAGGAACCAATACTCTTTGCCCGAGGAGCCTTGCGCCGATGGAGCCATCCACTTCTTTTGCTGCTCATGTGCTCTTTCTCAAGAACACCGCGAACTTAAATATCGAGGTCTAGATCCCTCTTTAGGTAACCATCAATCTCTCTATTATCACTCTTTCTATTTTTGAGTAATATTTTGCTATTTGTATAATGTTTAAGCTTGCTTGTTACCATTTGCTTTTTAATTTATTTCATTACAAACAAATTGAATTAGGGATGATACAACAATCACTACGCCACTATACTATATTTTCCCCCATAATTAAATGATTCTCCCTCCGTTTTAGATTAATTGTAGTTTAAAGAATGTTTTTTTGTTTTAAATGAAATGTCGTTTTAGGTTTTCGAAGTATATTTTGGTGTTAAATACACAAGTTAAACTTAATTATAAGAAAACTATCAATGCTTATTTAAAATTGTAGAGTTTTTAATATGTTTTATTATGCATGAAAAAACCTTGAACGCTATTTATCTTGAAACGGAGGAATTATTTATTTGAACTATTATTAAAGTTTTGTTTGTAGAAACCTAAGTACTAATTATATACACTATTTACATATGAAAATAATAACTAAACTTATAAGGCTAATTCTTAAAGGAGTAAGAATAAGACTATAGTCTATAATCACATATAAAGCTTATCTACGATATACTTAATTAGTTTCATTATTAATCAAATAAACATGAACATAAAAGATACCAAACTCATAAGACTACTTAGAACGATAACGAATAAGACTATAATCACACAAAGATAATATTATCTACTTTATATTTAATTTTATAGTTGATCGAACATGAACATAATTAAGAGTAAGCTAATATATTAGTATATTACCATATAACCACTAATACATATTTTTAAGGGTGGATTACAAAACTACAACGTTTGAATTTCATTTTCAAAACTACATCATTTGATAGTTACTTTTCAAAACTACACTTAAGCATTCAAAATTCAATCGAAACAAGAGATCACGAACATAAGATCAAAATCTATGGAAATTTTTTTGATTTATTTTATGCCAAATAATTTTAAACGTATAAATTTAAAAACATATCTTACTATTTAAAAATTATAACAAATTAAAAGCGTATGTATGTATGGTCCACATTTAATATTAAATTAAGTAATATTTTGTAAAAAAAAAGATAAAGTGACGTAGTTTTGTGAATTCTTTATTTTTTATCACATTCGAAGGGTGGCAAGGGAACATGGATAAAACGCCGCCGTTTGTAGCGTCAAGCATGGACCGTTGAAGAAAGAACATAACAAATTTAGTGCACGTAATTGAATTATATGCTAACGTATGAATTAATCATGTTTTGTTTTTTTCTTTTGTGCAAAAATCATGTTTGTTTATAATTGGATGTTGGAAAATGAAATGCTTATTCTTGTATTACTTTGGTTTAAAATATTTTATGTGTGTAAAGCTTTTTTTTTGTTAAAAGGATAAAATATGTGTGTAATGTTAAGTTTGTAACAACGTAAAGAAAATGAATATTGTAATCTTATACTTCAAAAGTATATCTAAAAAATAAAAAAATAAAAATTATTGTTCATTGGCCTCTCTAATAGTAACCATTCAGTTTAATAAACTCTTTCTTAAACCTTTTATTTGAACCGGTACGACAATTATTAAACCAACCGGTTGGTTTAAAAAGTCACACTCTCCTCGTGACTCGCACACTGTCCATTTAGGTTTCTACGAAGAGATCAAGAAAATGAGGTTTGCGATTCCATCGAGATATGCGATTCCGTAGAGATATGTGATTCTGGAGAGATTTTTGATTCCGTCGAGATATGTGATTTCGTGTAAAAATGCGATTTCGTAGATATATGTGATTCTGGAGAGATTTGAGATTCCGCTGAGATATGTGATTCCGTCTAGAACTGCGATTACGTTGAAATATTTGCGATTCCGGATAGATTTGCAATTCCGTCGAGATATGTGATTCCGTCTAGATCTGCGATTCCGTAGAGATATGTGATTCTGGAGAGAATTTTGATTCTGTTGAGATATGTGATTTCGTGTAAAAATGCGATTTCGTAGAGATATGTGATTCTGAAGAGATTTGAGATTCCGCTGAGATATGTGATTCCGTCTAGAACTGCGATTACGTTGAAATATTTGCGATTCCGGATAGATTTGCAATTCCGTCGAGATATGTGATTTCGTCTAGAACTGTAATTCCGTAGAGATCTGTGATTCTAGAGAGATTTGTGATTCCGTTGAGATATGTGATTCTTGAGAGATTTGCAATTCCGTCGAGATATGCGATTCCAGCAAGATTTGTGATTCCGACGAGATCTGTTTTTTTTGTCGAGATTTCTGATTCTGTTGAGATATTTGCGATTCTGGAGAGATTTGCAAATCCGTCGAGATCTGCGATTACGTCTAGAACTGCGATCCGTAAAAATCTGTGATTCTGAAGAGATTTGCGATTCCGTTGAGATATACGATTTCGTTTAGAACTGCGATTCCGTAGAGATTTGTGATTCTGGAGAGATATGCGATTCCATAGAGATATGCGATTCTGACAAAATTTGTGATTCCGATGAGATATGTGATTTTGTCGAGATTTATGATTCCGTTGAGATCTGCGATTTCGTGTAGTTTTGCGATTCCGACAAGATCTGTGATTCTGGAGAGATTTGATATTCCGTTGAGATATGTGATTTCGTCGAGTTTTCTGATTCCGTTGAGATTTGTGATTCCGTCTAGTTTCGCGATTCCGACAAGATCTGTGATTCTGGAGAGATTTGTTATTTCATTGAGATATGCGATTCCGACAAGATCTGTGATTCTGGAGAGATTTTTGATTCCGTCGAGATATGTGACTCCGTCTAGAAATGCGATTTCGTAGATATATGTGATTCTGGAGAGATTTGAGATTCCGCTGAGATATGTGATTCCGTCTAGAACTGCGATTCTGTTGAGATATTTGCGATTCCGGATAGATTTCCAATTCCGTCGAGATATGCGATTGCGTCAAGAACGGTGATTCCGTAGAGATCGTGATTCTGGAGAGATTTGTGATTCCGTTGAGATATGTGATTTTGGAGAGATTTGCGATTCCGTCGAGCTATGCGATTCCGACAAGATTTGTGAATCCGACGTGATCTGTGATTCCGTCGAGAATTATGATTCCGTTGAGATATTTACGATTCTGGAGAGATTTGCAATTCCGTCGAGATATGCGATTCCTTCTAGAACTGCGATTCCGACAAGATCTGTGATTCCGACGAGATATGTGATTCTGTCGAGAATTATGATTCCGTTGAGATCTTCGATTCCTTCTAGTTTTGTGATTCATACAATATATGTGGTTCTGGAGAGATTTGTTATTTCGTTGAGATATGTGATTCCGACAAGATCTCTGATTTCGACGGGATCAATGATTCCGTCGAGATTTCTGATTCCGTTGAGATCTGTGATTCTGCTTAGTTTCGCGATTCCGTCAATATTTCTGATTCTAATAACTGATTCCGATGTGTTGTATTTGTATTACTGTTGTGTCTAAGTTTCATGAGACATGACTCTTGAAATCCAAACACGCTTCACTCGAAGCTTATAGTTTAAGTTAGAAAGATTAAAATGGTTTTCAGTTATTAGTGGGAAAATATGGATTTTATTGAGTTAATTTCTTGTAAACTAAGGTTTTGATTGGATTTAAAGTGTTTTCCGTGTTCACTTGTTTCAAAATATATTAGTTTTGGACTGGTTATATATTTTGTTATGTTTTATTTGAACGCTCTCTTGCTTCATGTTATCATGTAATTTTTCAAACAAAACGCTAAATTTTGCGAGAGCATAAATTATGTAATGAAAGTATTGTATATAGTATGTATAATTCATATTAATGTAAATGTTGTTAAATTTTCTAGTCAAACAAGAACAACGTCAATGAAAACTTTAAAGACAAGTTTATCCTTGAAAGAATTTTCGTTAAATAATCTTAAATTCTACAAAACTTTCTTTAAAACCTTTGAGATATCAACAATATATTTACTGGAAATTAGAAACATAAACCTCAATTTTTTTGTTTTACAAAAAAACCCTCTATTTTTCTTATTAATTCTGGAAAAAAAACTTAAGTGGAATATTATCTCTAAAATAACTTATTTATTTTAAAATAAAACGCAAAACAAAAAATCCCTATACAGTGAATCATTTCAAAAAAAAGAAAAAGACATTTTCGGATATAAATCTACAGCCTGGATTATTGACAAGTAACGCATATACACCAAGTGAAGATAAAATTGAAATAAATTAGTAGTGATCTTATACCATAAGTAACCATTAGCTAATTAGTATAATTAACAAAAAAATGCACTAATTAAATACTTAACATTACTAACTAAATTAGACCAAATTAACAACAAATCTTGTGGACCTTATCACTACTATATAAACATTTGGTTTACCATAAAACAAAACTTAAAACACTATCAACAATACAAAGTAAAAAAATAAAAAAAACCATTTGTTATCTTCATGAAGAAGAAGTTAGACCTAGCTTACATTCCCAATGATGAAGTGAGGAAAGAAACATTCAAGCTTAAGAAGAAAGTGTTGTTCAAGAAACTCGATGAGTTCAAGAATATTTGCGGTGTAGATGCATGTGCGGTCATCTTCAAGCCATTAAAACCAAACCCGAAAACATGGCCATCGAATACAGAAGTGGTCAAGATCTTGGAGAAGTTCGAGAAGTTGTCGGAGAAAGAGAAGACGTTTAAATCGGTGAACCACGAAGAATATCTCAATCAAGAAATCGAGAAAATCAGAAAGACGAATACAAGATTGATTGAGGAAAACAAAGAGAGTTACATGAAGGAGCTCATGTTTGGACTTTTTGATGGTAACATGAGAGGTTTAACTATGCAAGATAATGATCATATTGACTTGTGTAACTTTCTTGATCAATATCTCAAAGAACTTACTCATCATAAAAATGTAACACTAAAAAACCCATCTTTCGAAATCGGTGAATCTTCCTCAATGGAGTTAAACAAAGATATGGCACCAACCGCTACGAAAAAGACCGTTGCAACATCGGCTATTGTTGAAGCATGTCCTAGCTTTAGCTTTGTTCAAGTAAACAAAGAGTTGGATTCAATTGTCTCTCCAAAGAAGAAACCAACACATGATACTTATCTACTTCCCAATGGCAACCTCGGAGTGTATATTCCGGTTATGAAACAGGTTTGTTTAATTGAGAAAAAAATTCAATATTTTTTAAATAAATGTATGAGTTAAAGATTGTTATTAAATTGTGTGTTTTTCAGGATGAATATAACCCTATGAATCTAAATGAAGAATATGTTGAAGAAATGCTTAAACTCGGCGAGAAAACAGGATTTCCTTGGATGTAAGACAACAACTATTGCAATCAACAATAATTTTAAAGCATACCATCAGTGTTATGTTTCCTTTTAAGTGACAAATCTTTGAGCTGTTTTATTTTCTTTTTTTATTTCATAAAGTTTTAAGTGTTTTAGTTATGAGTTATTAATTATCTTATATCTATCAGAAGAAGAAGTTAATGGTAAACTTTAGTATAATCTTGGAGTCTAGATTCATTTGTGTTGTTAATTTATCTTTTGATTCAACATAATTTAATATTCAACCTCTAAAAGCAATATTGTTTGTTTCACAAGTACTTCTTCAGAAATATTGAATTGCAACTTTTTAATGGAAAATTGTATAATCTTTTGGTAAAAAGCTATATTACAATGAATTTTATTTTAAAAAATCTATTTGAGCCTAATGGGATTTAGTGAGTTTTAATTAATTAAATTAAACGTCTTACTTTCTTAGATTTGCACAAGTATTGCTAATACTATCAGAAAATAGTGGATAAGATTTCCACAGAGAAAAAACAATAGTAGCAAAGGTTTTTTTTGTAAAATAATGGCTACGATTTTTTTTGAGAAAATTGATTAGCATAAAATCTCATGAGATTTTATTAGTGGTTATATTGGCACAACTATTGAGATAGATATTGACTTAATTTGTGATTATCTTGCTAACAATATCTACAAAACTATATATTAGCTATGGATAAGTCTTAGTCTACCCAAAAATTGAAAATTTTAACACAATATATATATATAAGTATTGAAATATTTTTATTTTTCAAAGATATAGTCCCACATTAACCATGAACCAGTGTGTATCTACCCGAAATTTGAAAAAAAATTCAAACACATAATTTAAATTGTCGAAATATAATAACAATTACATGAAGGACATAGAAAGATATGTAAATTCATAGACTTCAATAAATGACTTGGGACCTGATTATAGCCGTTAGCATACTTTTGGCTAAAAAAACCTTTTTCTTGCTATTTTAAAGAATTACTCTAAGAGATTGATCATTTCTCATAGTTACTCGCAATGTTTAAGCAAACCGGTGCCATTGAACTTCACTTTCATCAATCCATCAGTGCGAGCCGCTATCTCCGGAGTCAAGTAGTTATGCCAAATTTCGTATCTCTCCCTTTCTAAAGAACGAGCCATTCGCAAAATCACAAGGACGGTCCTCTCTATACTTGTCACCTTTGTTAGCTTCAAGATTCTTCAACGTATCGAAACTATAAAGATTCACAATTTTCTCAACAATAACTTCTTCCTCTTCATCATATGTGAATCCATAGCCCATTAACTTAGCCAATCTCTTAACATACAAGAAAGTATCATTCCTCATTTTCTCATACTTTAGAAAAAACCATATCTTGATTATCTTGGAAAAGCTTTCCAATACGACAATACATGATCTAGATTAGAACCGTTCCGAGAGAAACCTCGACAAAACATGTCAAAACACTCTTCCAAGGCTATATTAGAGAGCCATTTTTGTTCTTTGCTTTTCAAAGAAAGTCCACATGGAGACAAAAGTGTCTTTCGAGTCTCTCCATATGTAAACCATCTTACAACCCGATTTAGCAACAGAGTCCGGTAATAACTGATAAACGAGATTTTACCCCGTTTAATCTAATATCTTAATGTAGTACTTAAGATGTCAAACCAAATCAGGAGCAAACAATTTATTTGAATTTGTAAGAAACGGACTTAGTTTAAGCGTGATCAAGGATTGTTGTTTGTGTGATTTTGTAACCGAAAATTAAATAAAACGAAAACGAGAATTAAAAGTTTTGAAAGATTTATAAAAAACTAAACAATCAGGTTAAGGTGTTTTAAAGGGTGATTAAACTTTCGGATTTCAAATTATCTTTTACAAAAATAACTTTAAGGTTTTGAAAACGATTATAGATCAATCCACTCTTGTGGCAATGATCCTTTTCTCAACAATTAAACTAAAACAATGTCTTGGATAGTTTAATCGTCGAGAAACTTTAAGATCAAATCAATTCTAACCACCAAGCTTATTAACACAGATCTCTCGGTTAAACTAGGCTTGGTTCTAAGGTAATTGTTCAGGGAGCTTTATAATCTCTCGATTCATAAAGTTTCCTGGGTTCGATAATCGAATGACCAACTCGATTAAAGCTTTAAGGCTGTTACCAAAGACTAAAGTTTTATAATCAATCAAGTTTTAGACAATCATCTATCCTAGATTTAATCAAACCCTTTTTTCCCTAACCCAATTGTCTATTTGGAACTACTCACAAATCATATTGAAACTCATAGCAATTATGTTTATAGATATCAATAGCATAAACAAAAACAAGGAGAATAAAGGGTAAAGAAATCTCTTATTGAATGATGATGATGAAGATTACAAGGTGGCCAAGAAGCAATCACCAAGAAATCTCCTCCAAGTCTCAAAAACAAAAACAAACGATGAAAAACAAGATATGATGATTAGGGTGGCTGTCTAAAATCTTTTAACCCTAATAAAAACCAAACCAAATTTAAAATAAAGGAAACCAAAATTGGTTTAGTCGGTTTTCCTTTTTACACATAACAAAACCAAAGTTCTTATAAAATTTCGCAGCCTGTATCGGTCAAAGCAAACCGATACGAGTCGGCCGATATGCGCTTCGGCAGTCTTCCTTCGACCCAGTTTTCTTTGTATCGGCCGAGGCTAAGCCGATACAACAAGTCGATATGTGTCTTCGGGTCTTTTTCTCTTGTATCGGCCACTCCAAACCGATATGTTTGGCCGATACAAGCTGCGGCAAACTTTCTGTTTTCTATATCGGCCAACAGAAGCCGATACAACATGCCGATGCAAGTGTATCCGCCTCTTTTTGGCTTAAATTCATCACTTTCGCCGTCTTTACGCTCCAAAACCTGAAATACACGAAACGAACCAAAATGCAACCTATATGACACTAAATGCAACCTAAATGAATGAATTCTAATGCATAAACTAGAGTAAAATGTGTAAAATATGCAAGTTATCAACTCCCCCAAACTTATCCTTTGCTTGTCCTCAAGTAAGAGAATTTCGCATCAAAGTTTAGGAAGGTGTGGAGGCGGGGACCTCAGAACCAAAAGCAACGCGGAAGTGTAATGAACAAGTATCCTAAACATAGTACCCTCTCGCAACCGAACTAGTTCTACTTATTTCTATCTACCTTAACTCCGTCTAAATCCGCTGTTACTACCAAGAGTATGTGATCCACTTATCTAGTCTAAACACCTTTCACATTCAATTAAGCACAATCAAGCATGAAACATGATTAAAAATTTCCAAGAGTTTTTCTATTTGTCTAGGTAAGAACGGGATTTCGAATCAAACGAGGAGGCTAACACTCAGGCATGTGGTTAGTTGTAGCGCGGTTTCTCTCGGGGAGCGAAAGGGTTAAGCAAAATCGGGAAAGACAAGGAGCAATGCAAATCCGGACATCCATCCCTATACAATTCTAATCTCTAACCCATCTTTTCATTCTCTACACACTTAAGCATTCAAACACCGAGTTTTTTTCTCTTTTTTTTTTTCTTAACTACCTTAGGGGTTTTATTTGGCTAACTTTCTCTTCTTTTTTTTTCTTTTTCGATTTTTCTGTTTTTTTTTTTTTTTTTTTTTATTTATTTTACGTAGCCATTCTTTACCCCTAGGCGTTTTACAATTTAACTCGTGTTTATTTTCTGAAAATACGTTTTAGTTCAAAGATGTGTTTCCAGTTATCCCGTCTACAAACTAGCGTATGATAACCTAGCCAAATGGATGTCCTTCCTTGTCGCTCCCTATACTTTCAAGTTTTTGCGAAACCAAACAATCACTAAATGAAAAGAATTCTCACAAGTGTTTGGGTTTAAGCGTAGGGGGTGAGAGGGGAATCATCCTTATAATGAGAATGACCGGATTGCGCTTAAGGTGTTTCGGTTTAGGAAGCCGCAATCCGTAGAAATCAAAAAGCCATAGAAATTCTCTTGAAAACCATAAATCATGCTAATTAAAAATCAGGTTTAAGTTCAAATAGTTTTTCGAAGGTGATTTAGAACTACCAAGCTTCATAACCATACAATTGGATTTTTAAACATCAATGTCTAGAGTTGCGGTTTTAAGATTTTCAGCGAGTTCTAATTCGTTTACGGAAAATACTACACCTAAGATATTGTTCAAAACACCAAGTGCGTCGCTTTACAAGGTTAACATCATCATAGATCCCCTATGCAAATGCTCTAAATGCCATGAACTAATCCTATATGCAGATTTTTTTTGTGTTTTGTGGTTTTTTTTTTTTTTTTTTTTTTTATGTGGATGCTAAGTAAAACTAAAATGCGTGATGATAATGTGATTACTCCCCCAAACTTAATTCACACGGTCTCCGTGTGAAACAAGTGTCGAAGGAGGTTCCTAAATGCATAACAACCTAAAAACTACATGCAATGAATGTGAAAAAGCATATGTACAAGGGTGGAGGGTTACCTCAGTAGTAGTTGGTCTCCGGGTCAGGGTCTTCTCCATCGGAGGAGAAAGTGGGATACTCGTTGTCCGAGAGGACCACGGGTGGGCGGTTGTGAAAGCGGTAGCGTCTCCTAGGCGCAGGTGGCTGCCTAGGTGCGTCTGTCTGCGGATCACGCACTACCAGTTGCGTGTCTTGGTTCGAACTGCAGCTCGCGCAGGACAAACCCCTCTTGATGGTCTTCTTCAGCGACTTGACCTCGCGCACCAACTTCCATATGGTTCGGTCTTGGAAGAGGTTCCACCGGCTCATTCTCTGCATATCCAAGTACATGTCCTGCAAAGGACCAGGTTGTCTAGGCGCGGTGGAGGGACCGAGGTAGTAGCGCTCGGGTCCGTAGGTAGGCAGCGTCGATGTGCTGAACTCGTACCTACTCGGTCCAGCAGGTCGGTGGACTTTTCTCGGACCGCTGACAGAGGAGAGAGGGGCGGCTGTGACATCGTGTAAGTGGCGCCAGTCGAGTTCGAAGTGAACCGCGACATTGCCGCTGAAACTCGTGCAGGTTGGGTTGGGGAGGAGGACGATGCTTTGGACGTTGTTTATCTTGAACGAGTACGCGTACTTACCCTCGCATTCACCGACGATCATTAGCTGCTTTGCCAAGTATGACATGTCCATGAAGGTCGGATGTTCTTTTCTTCCCAATAGGGGTACCCGCCAGCCGGTTAGAAAAGGTGTGACCCATCCGCCTATGCTCAGCTTTGGTGTGGCATCGGTGCGAGTCCAAGCCCAACGTTTCAAGTCCATGAAACCGTTGATGAGCAGCCGAAAAACGCTCGGGAAGTGTTCCTCCGTCGTGGGGAACAAATCAGGGTCGCGGAGTGAACGTCGAAGTATCGGCGCTAGACCTTGTTGCAAGTACATCATCTCGTTGTTGTTTACCTGCCCCGCCTCGCGTCTAGGGAAGAACACGTGCGAAAGAAGTTTCTGCACGTATCTTATTGCTGGATGGCGAATCATCGCGCTCTTCGACCTCCCGGGTTGGTAGACCCCGTTGGCAATAAAGTTTCAAAGCTGTGCGCTTTCGCCTATATCGTTGCTGAGCTCAACTTGTCCGTTTGCTGGGATTCCGAGTATCTTTTCCCAAGTCTGGGGAGTTCCGGAGTATACTCTCCCGTTGCTAGCTGTGAACGAGATTACCATCTTTTCCTCCTTGTATGTGATCGCGAGGGTGGCTAGAAACTGACAAGTCTCCTCCTTGTAGGCTATTTACTTCTTCCCTAAAACCCAATCAAGCCTCATGTGGCGCAGAATTTCCCTTACCTCATCGTAGATTCCCAATTTCCTGAGCGTATCCGTGTCGGGGAAACGCGACGGGGTGAATGGGATCTCCATTAGTGCATCGTACAACTCCCGGGCTGTCGGTTGCTTCTTCGGATCGCGTGTGATGGGCGAATTGCTTGTCCTCGGTGGGAACGGGAATGTGGGCGCTACTGCCACCTCCTCCTCGTCGTAGGAGTCGTATACGAACTCGTAATCCCCCTCTTCCACGACTGCGGGTTCATCGCGCTTCTTCCGCGCACTGCTCTTTCGCGATTTGCTCTTTCGCGGCTCCTCTCTCGGTTCTTCCCTTAGTTCCTCTCTTGGAACCTCATCGGTGGGTTCCCTAATCACCACCGAACCCGACCTAGTCCTTCTTCTCGGTGGTTCTTCCTCTATTGCCTTGCCTTTCCCTTTTTCAGCCCTTGATGCTCTCTTAGGACCCATTGGCTATTATGGTGAATTTGGGCGTTTTTGGAGAAGGCTCAGATCGTTTGAATGGTTGAGATGACCTGAAAGAGAAGGAGGAGACAAAGAGAATGAGCCAAAAATCAGTTGATTTCGACAACAAACGAAGGAGATATCAAGTTTTTAAAATTTTCAACAATGGTGGAACAAGAGGGGGGCGATATCGGTCGTGTTGATTTAAGAGAAAAACCCTAGGATTATATTTATACTCGACCGATATTAACAAAAATTTAGCGCGTATCGGTTACCTGGCCGATACAGTTTAACCGATACGATATTGTATCGGGTTTTCTGTATCGGCGTGTAGTCGAGGTTGGCCTATTTTGCGTTGTATCGGTCACAACAGACCGATACAACATGCCGATACTAGTGTTTCCTCTTTCTGTTTTCCTTGTATCGGTCCCAGCAGACCGATAAAACACCCCGATATGAATGTCTCCGCTTCTCTTTGCCTTGTATCGGTCCCAGCAGACCGATACAACATCCCGATACGAAACTCCGTGAGCCTTTTTCCCTTTGTATCGGTCCCAGCAGACCGATACGTCTCGTCGATACCGGCCAAAGCTTGCCGATATGGCTGGCCGATACGTAGCTCCTGGTTATTTCCCTCGTTTTTCACCTGGAAAACACTACTAAGTAACCAAAGAAGATGATTAGAACTATGAATATGAGAATGCTAAATTAAAAACAAAGAATATGTACAAGGATAGACATGGGACTTCCTCCCAAGTGAGCTTGTTTATAGTCACGTAGCTTGACTTTACCCCTTTGTTTTAAGCAACGTTTGGATCCGAAAGAGACAATGAGTCTCCTCCGGTGGCAGCTTCGTTTGCGAAGTACGGTTTGAGTCTTTGACCGTTTACTCGCAAACTCCCCTCCGTGCTTGTCCCAAAGAACCACAACTCCGAGTGGTTTCACCTCCTTGATCTTAAAAGGGCCGGACCAACGGGATTTCGGCTTTCCCGGGAATAGTTTAAGCCGCGAGTTGAATAGCAGCACCAAGTCGTTCACCTTGAACTCCTTCTTGATGATATTCTTGTCGTGGAAGGCTTTGGTCCGCTCTTTGTAGATCCTCGAGCTCTCATAGGCGTGTTGGCGTATTTCGTCCAATTCCTCGAGCTGAAACTCCCTCTTCTCTTTCGCCGTTTTCAGGTCGAAGTTGAGTAACTTAATTGCCCAGCTAGCCTTGTACTCGATCTCTACCGGGAGGTGGCAGGCTTTACCATACAGCAAGTTGAAGGGCGTTGTCCCCAATGGCGTTTTAAACGCTGTCCTGTACGCCCAAAGAGCGTCGTCGAGTTTAACGGCCCAATCTTTCCTCGTTACACCGACCGTTTTCTCGAGAATCCCCTTGATTTGTCGGTTAGATACCTCTACTTGTCCGCTGGTCTGTGGGTGGTAGGGTGTTGCAACCTTGTGCTTGACACCATGTTTCTTGAGAAGGCTCTCGAAGATCTTGTTGATGAAGTGGGAACCTCCGTCACTAATGACAACCCTGGGAACTCCGAATCGAGGGAAGATTATCTTCTTAAAAAGACTAACAACGGCTTTTGAGTCGCTCGTTGTGCATGCTACAGCTTCTACCCACTTGGAGACATAATCTACCGCCACGAGAATGTACTTCTTGCCATACGATGATGGGAAAGGTCCCATGAAGTCTATACCCCACACATCAAAAACCTCAACTTCCATGATAGGGTTTTGTGGCATCTCGTTCCGCTTGCTTATATTGCCCTTCCTTTGGCAAGGATCGCAGCGTTGAACGAACTCGTGAGCGTCCTTAAACATCGTGGGCCACCAAAAACCAGCTTGTAGGACCTTGGAGACCGTCTTAAAGCTCGCGAAATGTCCCCCATAGGCTGAACCGTGGCAATGAGTAAGAATGCCGTTCACCTCTTCATCCGCTACACACCTCCGATATAATCCATCTTTGCACAAGGTGTAGAGGTAAGGTTCGTCCCAATAGAACCGTTTCAAGTCGTGGAAGAATTTCTTCTTCTGATGACGCTCCAAGTAACGCGGTTCTTCTCCCGCGGCTAAGTTGTTCACAATGTCCGCGTACCAAGGTTCTTTTTCTGCGGCAAAGAGCTCTTCAACCTCATACTCTTGCTCTCCCCGGGATTTCTTTAACATGATCGTCATTAGATGTTCCTCGGAGAACGAATCATCAATGGGAAGGAGGTCGTCTACGCGCAATCGTGACAAGTGATCCGCGACTCCATTCTCGATGCCCTTCTTATCTTTGATTTCCAAGTCAAACTCTTGGAGCAGCAAAATCCACCGTAGCAACCGCGGTTTCGCATCTTTCTTTGCAAGCAAATGTCTCAATGTTGCGTGATCGGTGTAGACTATCACCTTTGAGCCAACCAAGTATGACCTAAACTTCTCGAAAGCAAACACGATGGCTAGGAGTTCCTTTTCCGTGGTCGCATACTTTGACTGCGCATCGTCCATCATCTTACTAGCGTAGTAAATGACGTGGAGCTTCTTCTCCTTTCTTTGTCCCAACACCGCACCAACGGCGTAGTCACTAGCATCGCACATGATCTCGAAGGGTAGATCCCAATCCGGTGGCTGCACAATAGGAGCGCTAATCAGCTCTTGCTTGATCTTGTGGAAGGCGCTTAGACACTCCTCGTCGAACACAAAATCTACGTCCTTGCATAGCAATCTCGTCAGCGGTCTAGCTATCTTCGAGAAGTCCTTGATGAACCTCCTGTAGAAACCCGCGTGACCGAGAAAACTCCTTATGCTTTTTACTGAATTTGGAGCTCCGAGGTTGGCCATAACGTCGATCTTTGCCTTATCAACCTCAATACCCTTTTCTGAAATCCGATGACCCAAAACGATACCATCTCTCACCATGAAGTGGCACTTCTCCCAATTCAGCACCAAGTGGCATTCCTCGCACCTTTTAAGCACCCTGCAAAGATTAGACAAACACGAGGCAAACGAAGAACCGTAGACAGAAAAATCATCCATAAAAACCTCAACAATGTTTTCGATTAAATCTGAAAATATGGACATCATGCATCGTTGGAACGTCGCGGGTGCATTACACAACCCAAACGGCATTCTACGATAAGCAAACGTACCATAGGGACATGTAAAGGTGGTTTTCTCTTGGTCCTGGGGGTGGATGGGTATTTGGAAAAATCCGGAATACCCATCGAGAAAACAATAGTATGGATGGTTGGCTAAGCGTTCAAGCATTTGGTCAATGAAGGGCAGGGGGAAATGGTCTTTTCGAGTTGCAGCGTTTAGCTTTCGGTAATCGATGCAAACTCTATGACCCGTGATTGTTCTAGTTGGGATTAATTCGTTTTTATCGTTTTTAACCACGGTAATTTCATCCTTTTTTGGTACTACATGAACGGGAGAGATCCAATTGCTATCGGATATCGGGAAAATTATCCCCGCATCCAATAGCTTGATTATCTCTTTCTTAACAACTTCTTTGAGGTTTGGGTTCAGCCGACGTTGGTGTTCTATTGAGGACATAGATTCGTTCTCTAGATGTATCCGGTGCATGCACAAAGAGGGTGAAATCCCTTTGATATCATCTAGAGAATAACCTATTGCCTTCCTAAATTTTTTTAGCTCATGAGTTAAAGTTTTAACCTCGTCGTCGCTAAGTGCAGCGTTGATAATTATCGGGTAGGTGGAGTTAGGCCCCAAGAAAACGTACCTTAGCCCGTTGGGAAGGGGTTTTAACTCTACCTTTGGCGCTTTGAGTTCGCTCCAATCGTCGTCATCGCTAGACTTACCATTGCTAGCATCGTTGTCCGTCGTCATCACCTTGGCATCGTATGTAACCGCCTCGGGCAGGACAAGAAACTCGGCTTCCACATCGATGGGGTGGGAGTCGATTCTTTTATGGACTGCCATCACGTCTCCTCTCATTGTTCGGCCTCCTTCTTCTAAGGTGGTCATGGCAAGCTGAAGCTCGTCTTCCGTCGCTAACTCCTCCAAGAATTCATCCGCGAGTTCATCCATCAAGTCGATGTAGAAAATCTGCCCATCAATGGTCGGTTTCTTGATCGTATCGTTGATGTCGTACCTTTGGACTAGGCCTTCTCCGAGATGCAGATCAATTTTACCCTTCTTCACATCTATAATCGCTCCGGCTGTGGCTAGGAATGGCCTACCGAGGATAAGAGGGTCCTTAGGTTCCTCATCCATCGCCACTGTGGGGATGAAAGCGTTCCCTAGCTTGACCGGAATGTCCTCTAACACACCCGCGGGTACCCTTACCGACCTATCGGCAAGTACAAGGGAGATCCTGGTTGGCTTGAAGGATGAGAACCCAAGTCTCTGGGCAATGGACAGCGGCATAAGACTGGCGCTAGCTCCTAAATCGCACAAGCATCCTTCGAAAACCAAGGGGCCGATGGCACATGGTATGGTGAAACTCCCCGGATCACTCAGCTTTTTAGGGCAGTTTCGTTGGATGATTGCGCTGCACTCGTGCGAGAGGACTACTGTATCGTCGAAGTCTTGAAACTTGTTCTTGATCGCATCCTTTAGAAACTTGCTATAGTGAGGGACGAGTTTAAAGGCGTCGACGAGTGGCATGGCAATTTGAACTTCTTTCATTTGCTTTTCAAACTCGCGCTCCGTACTTCTCTAGCAGCTGTTTCTTAGCTCGACCCGGAAAAGGTAGCTTAGGCACGTAAGGGGACGTAACGTAGGCCGACTTTTTCGGTTTGGCAGTTTTCTCCTCTGTATCGGCCTTGTCCTTGGCCGATACAGGTGGTCGATATCGGTCTTCCGGAACCGATACACCTGGCCGATGCGAGTGTCATGTTTCCTTGTCGCTCGTATCGGCCTTGTCCTTGGCCGATACTGGTGGCCGATATCGGCCAACTGTGGCCGATACTCCTGGTCGATACAGGTGTCCTGTATCTTCCTCTTGACCGTCTTCTCCACTTTCTTCATCCAAGAGCGTGGTATCTGCCTCGTGGGATTGTTCCATCTCCCCCACCTGTTTCGCATCGTCCTCGATGCGATCACCAGAAGGTAATTGTCGGCCACTACGAAGATGTAGAGCGTTGACATACTCTTTCGGGTTGGCTTCTGGTTTCCCTGGGAGTTGACCCATTGGTCGCTTGGAGGATGACGTGATCTGCCCCACTTGGTTATCCAGAGCTTTCAGGTGCGAGCTCATTGATTCAAACTTTGCGTTGAGATCGTGGTACGAGTTGTCAACTTTTGCCTGAATTTCCTTCTTGAACGTGCTAAACTCCAAGTGGTTTCGGGTTTGGCCGTCGAGGATTTGCTTTAACAGCTGAGCGGTTTGATCACCTTGGGGAGCTGGTGATGCAGCCGCTCCTTGAGTACCAGGGTGGTTGTTGTAGCCCGGAGGACGATTAGGTGGTGGTCTCGGTGCGTATCCGCCCTGGTTGTATTGAGGTTTACCTTGGTAACCTCCTTGTTGCGCCTGGGGATAGATCTGGTCCTGGGGATTGACTACGTTATTGTTGCGGTAGGAGAGGTTTGGGTGCTGCGAGTAGTTGTTGAAACGCCAGCCGTTCTGATTACCCATGTAGTTGATCTCCTCTTAATTCCCCTCGGTAGGGGGTATTTGTTCATCGCCGCTACCAACGTAGTTTATGCCCACTTGGTTGGACATGAGCAGCCTTATCCAGCCTTCTCATTCACCGCCTTTATCTCTCTCTTAAACTCGCTCATCGTTCCCCGAGTTGCGGATGGTGCGATCATAATCCTCTCCGTAGTTGCTATCGCTAAGGGCGTAGTTCTCCACCAAAAGCCGTCCATCGGCTTCCGTCTTCCCAAGGAAATTTCCTTGGCTAGCCGAATCGAGAAGCATCATGAACTTCGGTTTTAGGCCGCGATAGAACGTGCTGAGTAGGCTCTCTCCAGGTGAAACCGTGGTGCGGGCATCACACCGTGTAACCCTTGAATCGTTCCCAAGATTCGCTGAACGTTTCTTGGTCTTTTTGTGCGAAAGCGGAGATCTCGTTTCGCGGCTTTGATGTCCTCACCACCGAGAAGAACTTTGTGAGAAAAGCCGTCTTACATGCCTCCCAGTGTCCGTATGGTGTCCTTCACAAGGTTTTTCTGCCATATGTGTGCTTTGTCCCCGAGTGAGAAGGGGAACAAACGCAGCTTAAACATGTCCTCATTGACACCATTGATCTTCACCGTGTCGCAAAGCATGTCGAACTGGTGAAGATGATCGATGGGGTCTTCACTAGGCAGCCCATAGAACTTGTTGTTGGACACCATGTTAATGAGACTAGACTTTATCTCAAAGTTGTTGTTGGCGATGGCTGGTGGTGTGATGCCACTACGGTTGGTGATGTTTGATGGCACATCCGCTGTACCGATGGTGCGTGCAACGTTAGGTGCGTTGTTTGCGTCACCCATCTCGAATTCTGAATCTGAATCCGAAGTGTCTGATGTGGATGAGTCGGAGTGAAGGCTGGTTCTTCTTTCTCGTGAGATAGCTCTTTCGTGTGCTTTGATGTCTGCGAAGAAGAGCAAGCTGTCACTTTGTCGGTGACTTCTTCTTTGCATACACCTACAAAACGAAAATCACAAGGAAAGAAAACAAGTTAGTAACGAAACTGAAACTTAATCCCAAGTTGTTTCAAAATTCTAATAATTGTTCGAATTCCTGAATCGGCAACGGCGCCAATTTGATAAACGAGATTTTACCCCGTTTAATCTAATATCTTAATGTAGTACTTAAGATGTCAAACCAAATCAGGAGCAAACAATTTATTTGAATTTGTAAGAAACGGACTTAGTTTAAGCGTGATCAAGGATTGTTGTTTGTGTGATTTTGTAACCGAAAATTAAATAAAACGAAAACGAGAATTAAAAGTTTTGAAAGATTTATAAAAAACTAAACAATCAGGTTAAGGTGTTTTAAAGGGTGATTAAACTTTCGGATTTCAAATTATCTTTTACAAAAATAACTTTAAGGTTTTGAAAACGATTATAGATCAATCCACTCTCGTGGCAATGATCCTTTTCTCAACAATTAAACTAAAACAATGTCTTGGATAGTTTAATCGTCGAGAAACTTTAAGATCAAATCAATTCTAACCACCAAGCTTATTAACACAGATCTCTCGGTTAAGCTAGGCTTGGTTCTAAGGTAATTGTTCAGGGAGCTTTATAATCTCTCGATTCATAAAGTTTCCTGGGTTCGATAATCGAATGGCCAACTCGATTAAAGCTTTAAGGCTGTTACCAAAGACTAAAGTTTTATAATCAATCAAGTTTTAGACAATCATATATCCTAGATTTAATCAAACCCCTTTTTCCCTAACCCAATTGTCTATTTGGAACTACTCACAAATCATATTGAAACTCATAGCAATTAGGTTTATAGATATCAATAGCATAAACAAAAACAAGGAGAATAAAGGGTAAAGAAATCTCTTATTGAATGATGATGATGAAGATTACAAGGTGGCCAAGAAGCAATCACCAAGAAATCTCCTCCAAGTCTCAAAAACAAAAACAAACGATGAAAAACAAGATATGATGATTAGGGTGGCTGTCTAAAATCTTTTAACCCTAATAAAAACCAAACCAAATTTAAAATAAAGGAAACCAAAATTGGTTTAGTCGGTTTTCCTTTTTACACATAACAAAACCAAAGTTCTTATAAAATTTTGCAGCCTGTATCGGTCAAAGCAAACCGATACAGGCTGGCCGATATGCGCTTCGGCAGTCTTCCTTCAGCCCAGTTTTCTTTGTATCGGCCAGGCTAAGCCGATACAACAAGTCGATATGTGTCTTCGGGTCTTTTTCTCTTGTATCGGCCACTCCAAACCGATATGTTTGGCCGATACAAGTTGCGGCAAACTTTCTGTCTTCTATATCGGCCAACAAAAGCCGATACAACATGCCGATGCAAGTGTATCCGCCTCTTTTTGGCTTAAATTCATCACTTTCGCCGTCTTTACGCTCCAAAACCTGAAATACACAAAACGAACCAAAATGCAACCTATATGACACTAAATGCAACCTAAATGAATGAATTCTAATGCATAAACTAGAGTAAAATGTGTAAAATATGCAAGTTATCAATAACCCGTGCGGGAGATGAGTCGAAAACAAAGTGTTTCTTTTGTCTTTGAGAGCATCAACATGAGGGAAGAAAGCGAATTCGTTCTCTATGAAAGGAATAAGCTCATGAGAGTTACGTTTCAAGAGAGGGTTCAAAGAATCATCATTAAAAGATCGGATAGAGATTGTGAAAGCAAGGGCTTTAAGCCAAGTTGTTACTTGTATTTGGACAACTACATATGAGGAAGTCTGGGTCGTGCTTCGAAGAACTTTTGAGGGTAAAGGCAACCTTCGAGATGTGGTTGTATAAACCAATGACCACTGTAGTTAATGAAGGGATCTTTAGGTCTCCATCCTATGAGGAAAGGTGGCGGTTAAGTCTTTGTATTGTTTATGATTCTTTTCGAACTTTGTTGGCTCTGTCTCAGTCTCTTCGTGGTTCGGTAAGGTCATCCCGGTTAAGGTTGATGATTCCATTGGAGGATGTGGTGGTTTATATTCTTAAGAGAGTTTCTAGATAGAAGATTGATACAAGTTTAGAGAGAGTGAGAGAGTGTTGATACAAAATTGTGGATGTAATTTTATAAGATAGATTTTTTGATTTCTATATTTTGTAGACCAATCCATCCAGGGACGATCATGAGCTAAAGCGGGTAAAACAAATTTATAATTAAAAGGGCATCAAATTTTCAGAAATTCTTATAGTGTAGTGGTTAAAATTTTTTTGCTTTGGCCATTATATTTGGTTTGAAAAAAGATTCCACACATACATCATGTTACACATGTTAGGAAAAGATCTTTCGTTTAGTGATTATGGATCATAGTAGGGTTTACCAAATAAGTTTGGTAATAGAGTTTAATGGTTATGGAAAAAACCTTAACTATTAATCTTAGGATTATTATACAATATGGACTCAGAAGACTTCGTAATTAGGTATCAAAAAGGTGACTCTGTTCACGCCACTGTTCCTTATTGATTTTACAGTTATACCCCTATTAGCCGACGTCTTTTTGATTTTTGAAAATCAAACTTATTCTGACACAACTGACACTAATGTTCGGTAATCATTCAAAAAGCAATCTGAAAAAAAAAAAGTGAGCCGTACACATTCTCTCTCTCACAGATCGGGAATCGTGACCTCCTTCGCAGCTCACCTCCGGCGTCTCTCACGGCGTCGGATTCTTCTCGCCGCCGAATCTCCATGCCAACTCGCCTCCATGGGTAAGAAAAGTCGTATCAAAGGAAGATCTCCAGGGGAGAAATCACCACAAAAGTTCGAGTCTTCTCCTCCCAAATCTTCAGCCAATTCCAAATCGTCCTCCCAAGTTCAAGAGATCTCTATCAAAGATCAGAGCCATCGTCCCTAGTGACGGGTCAGATCTAGCCCTAGTGGAAGTGGATCTGAACCAAATCGACCTCTCTTCTGCGGTGAAGACTGTAGCCGAGCGGACCACATCTGTGCCTGAGTCGGAATCGGCTAGGCCTCTTTCTCGAGCTAATGGAGAAACCATAATCGAGCAGAACTCCATTGTCCTAACCTCAGCGGCGCCTGTTTCTTCCCTTGATGCAGGTGTTGTTGTCTCAAACGTTGCTGAAGTTGGGCAGAAGGTCGTGGTCCAGTCTGTTGATTCCTCGTTAGGTCAATCCCCCCGTCTTGCGGTTATTGTTAACAATATTGTTAACTAAAATGTTATCGTTAACAATATTGTTATCGTTAACAATAATGTTATCGTTATCGTTAACAATATTGTTAACTAAAAAGTTATCGTTAACAATATTGTTATCGTTATCGTTAACAATATTAAATGATTGCGCTAACTAAAATGTTATCGTTAACTAAAATGTTGTCGTTAACAATATTAAATGATTGCGCTAACTAAAATGTTATCGTTAACAATATTGCGCTAACTAAAATGTTATCGTTAACAATATTAAATGATTCTCATCCAAAAAGAATATGTTGGAACCAACAATAAAGGAACAATAAATATGAGTTATTCATATCTTATAAGTATTTATATTTATTGCCATGATTATCTTGCTTCTTAAAGACTTCAATAATTAGTTTTTTAAAGTTGGTCTTTCTTCTTAGTGTTTAATTGTGATTTGTGTATTCAAGTATCCATTGTGTCGCTACCATTAATGGTATCACCATTGATGAATATATATACTAACACACAAACTCATTTGCTAAATCATAGATTTTAGCTAATAATGATTTTGTTATAGGTGATGTTAGCGGATAACTTATTGGTTATCACAAAAATGGAAAGTTGAGACTGATCATTGATTCTCTCAACCGTTTGAGAGGGAATATATTCAGAAATCACACGTTGACATACAACTTGATCTATCTAACAAACTTATTATCAAATTCGCTGTCAGCTATCTAAACATTGTTATCAACTACATTTATTGTTACCGACTATATATAAACAGTCTTAAATATCTTACAAGTTATCAGCTATATAGTTATCCCTTAAATTTGTAACCAAATTTTACACTAAGATTGCATTAACCATTAAATGAATATCTTTCTTCAATTATTGTCTTCGTTTATATTCGTTATCAGTTATCTAAATATTGTTATCGGCTACATTTAGTGTTACCAACTATATAAACATTCATAGATATTTTACAAGTTATTTTTTTTTGTTATAGTTATCAGTTAAATTTGTAACTAAATTTTATACTAAGATTGTATTAACCATTAAATGAGTAATTTTCTTCAATTATTGTCTCAATCAATATTAAATATCTCCATTAAATCTCTGTTTATCTTAATTATTACCAATATTCTCAACAGTTTTTTTTTCATTCTTACTCTTTAATGGTTTTATCTCAATTGTATCGTATTAGCGGTAATACACTACTTTTTAAAGTTTTTTTGGTAAAATATCATCATAAGAATTACATTATAAAAAAAATGTATTGTATTAACGATAACAAAATTATTAGCGCCACCAATATGGTTAACGCTAATGAAATTGTTATCAGACGAAAATATCTTTTTCTTACACAAGAGCATTTAATGCTCTTGTCTTCCCTGCAACTTGGTCTGCAAGAACAGTGAATTTGTCAGAAGCCGTCATTCCTAGAGCTCGAACAGGTAGGGGTAGAAGCGTCCATCCACGTGCAGCAATAATCACGAGACCTAAAGGAAATGTTAATCAGACCCAATAACTAATTTAGCCTTCCTTGGGGCCATAAATTTAATTGATCCTTAATCTTATATATTACGATTGAAAGTTTTTGTAACTTTTCTTCTTGTGGTGACACATGTCTTCCTCTCTTTGCGACATGTGTCTTCCTCAACCAAACCAAACCAAAACGTAATGTTTTATTAAAAGAAAAAACCCTCGAACAAAACGATGAAGCCGACCGTCACTTGACATGCAGCAGCCGCAGCGAAACCTCCTTCGTAATTGCGACTCCTTCAAGCCACAAGCATGATTATAGTGGAGACCTTGTGAGATCGTAAGCTAGCTCCGATTCAAAGCTACCGAGTCAACAGTTCGTCTACGACTCAACGGTTTCTTCTCAATTTCTCGAATCATCTCGGCTATAAAAGGTATCGTCACTTCCATCTCTGCTTCAGATTCAACGAAAGAAGCTTCTAATTTAGGTTAGTATCAATTTACAAGGATATTTTGGGGTTAACCATTTTTCAAATTTTAGGGTTTTATGTGACATTTTTAGCTTTGTTGTGTTGTTTCTCTGGTTTCGATTTCATGAACAACGAAGCAGAGAAAAATGGGCTTTTCTCTTTTAGGGTTTTTTAAGTGTATCTATGGATGTCTTTGTTTGTATATGCTAAAGTGCTAATTTTGTCTGGATGTTGTTTTGTTTCGATTATGTAGACACTAAGCAGAGATATTGTGTCTTTCTTCACAGTTTTTTCGAAGTTGTAAAAAATGGGTTTTTGTCTTTGAGAGATTTATGGGTTTTAGTGTACTCTATTGTGTTTGTTTTATGTTTGTTATGCTTTGTGTTAACTGTGTGTTGCTGTTGTTTTTGGTATTGATTTTGTAGCGTATGGTCATGGAGGAAGAATCTTCATCATATCTTGAAGGAGAGATTGTTGGTATCACATTTGATCTTTCTACTAACAATGAAATCGTAAGTTACACAAAAAGTTATCATCTTTAGACTCTATACATTCAAATCCATTGATTCCTACAGAAGAGGCATTGTATATCAATAGCTTTGGTTAAGTTTGTTGACACCAAGTTTCGGAGTTTCAGTATGATTTTTTTGCTCAACTCTTATCGTGCTGAAACTATAGTGATACGCGCTTTTGCTTCAGTTATGTGATATCATGTCTTGATGATTCTCACTCGGGCTATATACCTTTTTTTGCAGTGTACAGCATCGATTAGTGAAGCCCCGATCAACCATTCTACACGAACAAATCTCTAACTCATTCTTGGGGTTACCTATAGAATTTGGTAAATGCGAATCTTGCGGTGTCACAGAACCTGATAAATGCGAAGGTAAGCTAGCAGAAACACGATTCTCTCGTGCAAGAATAGAGATTTCTACAGCGTTTTGGAGAATTCGACCAAGAGGGAAGAGGAGAGGCATAAGATCGAGTCTCATCAGAGGAAAGACGACTTAGTCGCGAAAAGCAGGTTAATGGGTGCAGAAGAGAGGGGCATTGTATGCTTTAGCAGCGGAGGAGGAGGTGGAGGAGGAGACATTGTCAGTTACGACGCAGACTCTAAACATCTAAGACGACGAAGATAGGAGAAGGAGTGCCTATAATGTTGGTGCCTAGCGCGTTTCAAAAGCTTATATCTTAAGCATACTTTTGATTGAATTAACAAGTGGGTGAACAAGTTTAGCATCTACAGAGGTAAGCTTAAGCACATGACGGCTAAGAACGAGAAGAGTGCTGTAAATAATGAAGAGAAACATGAGGACAATGGTGGCAACACAGTTGATCAGATCAAGAAGAGATACGAGTTTTCCTCGTCTGAGGTAAGCTTCTCTGTAAGCCTTACGCGAGTTGTAACTTTGCTCCTTGGTTTCATCTTCGTGTATGTTTTGCAGGAAATGGGAGCTGCCAAAATGGCTCAGAGCAAATTTCATGACAATTTGAAGAAGTTACAGGTAACTTCACTTGATTCTTGTCTTTGTAGATATCATCATGTCTTTGTTTGATTCAATGGAGGCTAATAATCTCTTTATTAGTTTATTAGTCTTCTACAGCCTTAGGTGGTTTCATTAGTTCTTTGTTCTTTGTTCCTTTGTTCTTTGTTCTTTGTTCTTTGTTCTTTGTTCCAGATGGAAGATATTGCCTCCTCTACGGCAAGGGAGTTATTGAATGCTGTTGAGTTCAATAATCAGAGCTCTAAATCTTAGCATTCATTTATCTTGCCGAATAACTTTTATTTCAAAATACTTTTTTTTGGACAATAGTTTCAAAATACTTGTGAATGTAAAAAATAAAATCATTCTGTAATTTGAGGTTATTGCTAAAAACTACCGTGAACACCTTCTTCAAAGTCATACAACACCTGTGAGGGTTTACTGTAAAGTGTTAACCAATTATTTTTACTTTTGCAAACTATAGTACAAAGTAAAAACTCAGAGACCGGTAAAAACATTATAACATGTCATAAAAGTAGAAATGAAGCTCAAAGTTATGATGAGAAGTTGAAACTACATATGAATAATTCCAAGTTAACATGAAAAGAAGAAATAAGTAAACGCATAAGCAACATTGTCTTCTTTTAAAAGTAGCTAAACACATGACAACAAAAGATACTTAAAACAACACACACAAATTTGCTGATCCATCTCTTTTGTCATCATCTTTCTCTGCAGATACCACATAAAAAAATCTGGGAAACTTGTTATGTCTAAAATGAATTAAATATAGCGAAATGAATAAAATGAAAAAAATTAGTCATCATCCTTCTCCGCTATATTTCATTTTATTTCGATGCATAAAATGAAATTTAAATAAATTTAGTAACAAAATATTAATTTATAAAATTTACAATCACTATATTCTAAAAATACAATATTTTGTAACCCCATAACAATAATTACATTTATGTTATTAAGTAAATTATATAAATAAAACAAAAATATAAATTTTGGTCAAATGGTATTTATTATTATAATATTAATCAACATTAACTCACATCTTAAATTAATTTTGAAAAATTATTGTTCTAACCTCCAATAATGTTTTGTGAGATGTGGAAACGAGTTATTAGTAGAGTTAATAAAAACTAAATATTGTAATTTCGTTTCATCTTCTTTTATTTGTTCTATTTTTTGTTTATGTTCTAGAGAGTACAACATAAAAAAGATTCGAATGTTTATAATTTTTGGTACGTCAAAAAATATCACACTAGGAGGTTTTTCAAAAACTAAGAAAAAGGGTTCTCCTTCGTAAATAAATGTTATTTTCTAATTCTTGTAATGATATCATGCTAATAAATAATTTAAGTATTTTATTTTAAGAATATCAATTAGTTCATGTTGTAAAAATTGTGTTACTCAATATTTTTCTCTTTAAGTTTTTAAAAAGTTGTTTAGAGTTTGATAATCTTCTCTTTTGAATTATTTCTATTTATATGCTATTTTTAAACTCGAGATGTTAATTCAATGAATTTTTATCGTGAACAATTTTGTTGTTCAAGGTTCAATGATGTTTAGAGGCGAGCAACTGGAACCTACCGCCTAGCGAAAAAATCAGAGATTAATCAATCAAGGTGTAGTTTTTGAATTTATTTTTATATTTATATATATTTCACTATATATTCATTTTTTTTATTATCATTTATATTGTTATTAAGATGTAAAACTAATAACTTCTCAATTTTTTTATAAAATTCAAATGTAGATAAACAAATTAGTTAGAAAGAAATCAAAAATTAATTGGATTATACAAAATTTTATAGAATTAGGCGGTGATACTCATGTCATTGAATTTACGCGGCCAAAAACTTAATCGGCTCGGACGACCACTGAGTAGCGGAAATGCGGTCAAAAACAGTTTTTCTCATCCTATTAAATATTTATAACCAAAAAAACAAATATATAAAATGTTTAGCATAATAATATATTTTCTCCCGCAATGTTAGATATATAATAACCAATACTAATCAGGGGCAGATGTAGGGTATCACTAGGGGTATCGATTGACACCCATGAATTTTAATTTTCTTTTGAAGCTTTATTATTAGTTTTAAATTGACACTCCTCTAATAATATTTTTGACACCCATCAAATTTGAATCAAAGTATATGTCATCCAATTTTATTAAAAGAAACTATACAAATAAACTCATTAACTAACACAAAATCTAATTAATTTACTAGAAAAATTCACAAAACTAAATCTTATTTTACAAAACTACAACTAATTTTATGCCTTTTAAAAAATTTAAATGGCTAAACTACCTTTAAACTACCTTGAATTTAATATTTAATGTGTAGATGTAGTTATAACTGTAATAGTGATATTTTTTTAGTGATTTTTTGAGTTTGTTTTATTAAAAATGGATATTGATAATTGATAATATGGCAAAATAAAAAAAATGATAGATAAATTTCAAAAAATAAGTGAACATAGAGTATATTTAAAATCATTATTTGTGATCAAAATTTTACACATATTTACACCCTTTCAAAATTTTAAAAGCTTGATTTAACCTTTAAAAAATTACCAAAATTAATTTTTTTTCATTTGGGTTCGCTAATTAGTGTTTAGGGTATAATATTAAGGGGGTAGGATTGTTTGGGTAGAGTTTATTTGAATTTAATTTTGAGTGTTTAGGTGTAGTTTTGTGAAGTATTTTGGAAATGGTGTAGTTTTGTGAAATGTAATTCAAATGGTGTAGTTTTGTGATTCTCCCTTATAATTTTCTAAGAATATTTAAAAAGAATAATAACAAAAAGTTAGTGTAATAAAATTTAGAAAACATTTGAGTAATAAATTTTAAAATCAATTACGTTTACCCGTTAAAAACCAACTACATACAACGATAATAAATAGTTACTTATTATTGATTTGCTAAAAAGATATATATATATATATATATATTACTACCCTGGGCAACGCGCGGATATATACCTAGTTACATATAAGGGATATGGGTCAAACTAGTAATTGTCAATTACTTTTGAGTAGAAAGCCGATAATTCTAATGTGGCATCAGAGTATAACACAACAATATTAATATCAAAATAAGTAATCTTATCTAGGGGTGAGCATAATTCCCGTCCCGTTCTGATCCGTCCCGTTTCGTTCTGTTCCCGTTCCCAAATTTCCGTCCCATATAGGACGAATGTCCCGATATGGGACAAATTTTAATTCCCAATTGGGAACGGGAATACCCAAAGTCCCGTTTGGGATATAGAAAATAATATCTATTTATAACATATTTATTAATTGTCTTTATATATTTAACTTTTAAATTTTAATGATGTGATATATATATATATTGTTTCCTTTTTCTACGTGTACACAAGTTACAAATCAAGTGATGTTATGCTTGTTAGGGCACCTCCAAATTTTTATTGATTTAGATTTTACGAACTTTTGATTATTAAATAAGTGTGACCAAATATATCTTTTATATCATTGATACAATTGTCATCGTATAAGAATTGTGATATAAATTATTTTAACATGATAATTGATAAGTAACCACGATTGTAAATTTTTAACAAATGAATTATGAATGTCTAGATATTTGAGAATTTCTGATCCGTTCCCGTTCCGTCCCGTTCCATTTCCGTTCCGTCCCAAATATAAAATGGGACAACAATGGAACAATTTTTTACGTTCCTAAATTCCCGTCCCGTTCCCGGACCCGAAAAATTCTGTCCCGAATTCTCGTTTGCCCACCCCTAATCTTATCTATCACTTTTTCAAATCAATTTCGATTCAAAACTTTCTCCGCAATTTAAAGGAGTTAAGGCATAGTAAAATAAAAATGAGACATCGGAAAACAAGGCATCAAAATTTTGAAAATAAAATAAAATTTAAAATAATTAACAAAAGTCAAGGTACTAGATTTCAAATAGTCATACTAGTAAATTTACAAAAAAAATCTTACCAAATATTATTAGTCATGACTAAAATCGTAATCATATCAAACTTTAAATCAAGAATAAATTTAAATTTATAGAAGTATCTTAACTATTAAATGGAAAACATTTTTATAAATAACCCTTAAAAAAAATTGTAATTACCATACAATGCTACTACATAATTATATCATAACCTATGTTTCAAAATTTGTTTTATGATTATAACGGATTAAGTGAAAATTTTCATAAAGCCCACCAAATTAGGCCCAATTGAATACAAATTATACAAATCGATTGCTTCTTTTTTGAAAAGTCTAACGCATATATTTTTCCGCTAAAATCAGAACCAAAACACATAATTATATCGATTTAAATTTAAGTTTTAAAAACGGAATTAATAATATTTAAATAATATATTTGATAACTATAGATTTTACGGATTAATTTATTAATAAAGTTATTTTTCACGGATTAGTTTCACATTTAAATCTATGTATAATCGTAGATTTAAAGTTTTTAACATCCAATTTGAATAAAAATAATCTCCACATATTTTAGTTTTGTAACGGGCTATTAAAAATATAGAATGATAATTGTTATGAGACTAGATTAAATTTAGTCCATGTAATTTTTCCAACGGGTCGGAATATATCAAATATAGTTTATGAGATATAATCAAATCATATTTGTAAAATCAAAATCTACATAAATAAAGAAATTGTATATTATAATCACTATAAAAATAATAAAAATTACAATATATTCATGTATTATGTGAAATATGAGACCACAAACATATAATCCAAGTCGAAGTATAAATTTTTTGAATATGTTTTACTAAAAAATTTAAATACATAAGTAAAATATATCTTATTATACAAAAATTACAACATATTAAAAACCGCACGTATGTGCGGGTCCATATCTAGTATCAAGTATTATTAGTCGACAATATTTACAAAAATTGTAATTCTCCCAAACTTTAATAATATTGTTACTATATAATTATGAAATATATTCCGTTTTATTTTATATGACGATAAAAAAATATTTTACAAAATAATATATGTTATAACGTTCAAGTTCTTCTAATTATTTTCGGAAAATTTCAACCAATATCACAATCTTTAATACTTTTTAATCAATTCATTGTGTTACCGGTACATATATGTATGAATATAGTGATATGAATAAATTTTGGATAATTTGTCGTAAAAAAGAGTTATACTTTTAGCAAGATAAATATATATCTATTTCTAATTATTTTCAGAAAATTTCAACCAATATCACAATCTTTAATACTTTTTAATCATTTCATTGTGTTACTGATACATATATATGTATGAATATAGTGATATGTATAAATTTTGGATAATTTGTCGTAAAAAAGAGTTATACTTTTATCAAGATAAATCTATATCTAAAATAAATTATATTCGTTATACAATATTTATTTCGTTTTTCTGATTTTTTAAAACCAAAAATAAAAATTTTAATGTTAATGATTATTTTTGAATAATTTCCCCGCGCATCGCCTAGTTTTCCAAAATATGATCATATTTTAGAACTAAAATAATACCACACACTATTTTTCTTCTTTAATACAAAGAAAAAGTTTTTTAAGAAAAACAATTTTTTTTAATTATTATAAACCTTTCAAAATTAAATCTTAAATTCCCAAAACTAAACTGTACCTCTTCACAGTGAATTGAAATAAAAAAAGTTTAACGCCATACGCGGGGAAGTTATTCAAAAATAATCATTTACACTAATTTTTTTTTCTGGTTTTAAATAATCATATAAACGAAATGAATATTGTATAACGATCATAATTTATTTTAGATATAGATTTATATATTTATCTTGCTAAAAGTATAAATCTTTGTTTACGACAAATTATCCAAAATTTATACATATTAATATATTCATACATATATACGTACTAGTAGCACAATGAAATGAATAAAAAGTATTAAAGATTGTGATATTGGTTGAAATTTTCTGAAAATAATTAGAAAAACTTGAACGTTATAAGATGTCTTATTTTATAAAATATTTTTTTATCGTCGTATAAAATAAAACGTAATATATTTCATAATTACCTAGTAACAATATTATTAAATTCAAACAAACAATTGTTTAGTTTATTTCAGATATTTTTGTAATTTCGAAGCGAAATAGTTATGTTATAAATTTTTAAGAAGTGGGTTAGTTTTCAAATAACAAAAAATAATAATTAGTATTATTAAAGTAGAAAAATGTATATAAATACTAAAATTTGAATTATAAATTGAATAATTGTTATTATTTGTAAATTATAATAATCGTCTAAAATAATAAAGAATGTTAAAAAAATAATAGTTCTAGATTATTAGTAATTGGGCTAAAAATTTTTTGATTTTGGTTATTCAAAATGTGAAATCGTAAATTAAAATCAGTCATTGAAAAAGAAATAATCAAAAATATATTGAATCGCAATATATATAAAAATGGGAAAATCGAAAATTTGAGTATATAAAAAAAAGTCGGAAATAAATCGAGACAAAATTTTTATTGAGTCAAAATAAAAGAGCATAAATGCAAAAAAGTGTAATATATGCAAAATTTTAATTAAAACTATAATATAAGATCATAAATGCAAAAAATAGAAAATTTCCTCGAATCTGAAATCGCGACACAATTATGGTATTTTGGTCCGATTTTTTTAATATTTTATATAATTTATTTCGTAATGTTATTTTTATTTCAAAAGTTTTGCTCTTGTTTTAATTCAAAACGAAGTACAATATATAAAATGTGAGGACAAATCGGTCAATGGAAACATATCAGATTTTTCTCTCTCTTCCCATATCCCCAATTCCTACGCGTCCGCTCCACGCGCCTCCACAGTCTCCCTCTCTCTCTCTCTATCAATCCTCTTCTCTCTCATCGCCGCGTCAGGTCTCCTTCTCCGTGAATATCGCGTATCGCTTCCTTCTACGCCGTTTCATCTCCAAAAACCCTAAGATACTCTCAAGTCTCAAATCTATCTTCTAGGGTTTCGCTTCAGATTTCGATTTTTGCCTCATCGTAACATGTGATTGCTGCTTCAAAAATCACACAAACAACAACAACGATGAAGAGGAAAGAGTTCATCAGCGAAGTAGACATAGCCACAATTTTGCAAAGGTCACACTCTCTAACTTTTGCTTTCGTTGTGGTATTTTTGCTTATTTTCGATGATTCTGTGCTTAGACTTGTTTTAAGAGAAGTTCCTTAGAATGCCACAAAAATAAGTTTTTATTTTTGAAAATACCAATTTTGGATTCGCTATTATAATGTTTATGATATAGTTTTGAAGGTTTTGGTTGTAATTTTGAAAATTTAAGATTTGTGGTATTTATGAGAAAAAACATTTTAATGATATTTCAAATACCGTATTTGTAAAACTTTCGAAAATGTGTGCTAATTGTGTTATTTAGTGATATTCATGAGAATTGCTCTGAATAAATTTGTCGTGGTATTTTTGCCAATTTTTGTGTGTGTGCAGATATGACACTATGACGATACTGAAGCTGTTACAAGAGATGGCTTATTACGCAGGGCCAAAGATGGATTGGGATGAGTTGGTGAAGAAGACGAGTACTGGTATTAACAGTGCTAGAGAATATCAGTTGCTATGGCGTCATCTTGCTTATAGAGATTCTTTGGTTCATGTAGAAGATGATGCTCAAGCTCTGGTATGTATTTTGTCTTGCGTGCATTCTATGATGATGATTGTGTGTATTATATAGATTTTACGGTTTCTCGTGTAAGACAGGGGATCTTGTTTGTTAGTTTTTCTTCTTGTTAGTCATAAAGTAGTCAGTGTTATGTTGCCTTGCTAATGTTTTCTAATAAACTATCTTAGAAGTTGTGTTTTTAGATTACTTTTTGGGCAATTTTCATGAACAGCACTAAATAAAGTTTTTTTAACAAAATTAGCATACATTTTCGAAAGTTTTACAAATATCATTAAATTTTTTCTTCTCATATATACCACAAATCTTAAATTTTCAAAATTACACCCAAAACCTTCAAAACTATACCCTAAACACTATATAGCGAACCCAAATGAGAAAATTTAAAAACTAAATGTTGTTGTATTTTTTGTAAACTATTACTTTTTGATGGTATTTTTGATATAAAAAACATTTTAATGGTATTTTTGTTATAAAAAACTTTGTAATGGTATTTTTGCAATGGTATTTTCAAAATAAAAACTTATTTTGGTGGTATTCTAAGGAATTTATCTTACTTTTTTTGTTACATAGAAGAGTGGCTATTTTAATCAACATTGTTGTGTACCTTTTTCTTTGGGAAATAGCACTAAATAATGTTTTTAACATAATTAGCACAATCATGCGATTATGTGTGTTACTTGATGAAACTTGTTAACAAGCTCTTGCTTGTGCAGGATGATGATAGTGACATGGAGTGTGAATTGGAAGCTTCCCCTGCAGTTAATGTTGATGCAGTAACGGAAGTGGCTGCTCATGTAAAAGTAAGAAGTCGAATAATTTACCGTAGATACTTCTTCTTTTGTTTCATAGTCCTTGTTCTGTTTCTAGAGAGGAGCTGGTTCTATATATGTTCACTTCATAAGTCCATTTTTTTCTGTTACATTTCTCGGGAGGGATATATTGAGTTCTTGCTGTAATGCTGTGCATCTATTTTCCATGCATTAATGTCTTCCGTGTCGACACAATATCTCTAATTATCAGTGTACTAGCAGATTGTGATTGTTTTCTTCCTCTTGTTGGATCTTTCTCTGTTCCTTATTTGATAAGCTTAGAAGCGTAGCAGAAACATTTAGTTTTACCTTCACTAAAATTTAATTCTTCTAATGGTCAGGAGCTTGATTTTGCAATCTCTTACACAAGTTTTCTATCATAGTATTTTTAGATGATATGTGGTCCCTATTATATTTCGGTATTTATGTATGCTTAGTCTGGTTCCTAATGATCCAAATGCTAAGTTTCTTGTTTTTCTCCCCTTATTTAGGTGATGGCTTCTTCCTATATCCCAAGTGACTCTGACATTCCCGAAGACTCAACCATGGAGGCTCCCTTGACCATTAACATACCTTACAGTCCGCATAGAGGGCCTAAGGAACCGTCAGACTCGTATTGGTCGTCAAGAGGGATGAATATCACCTTTCCTGTTTCTCTTCAGAAAGCAGCCGAGGGACTTAATGGGAATGGGTTAGTCAGTAGCTTAGCTCCTCGGAAGAGAAGAAAAAAATGGTCACCTGAGGAGGATGAGGAGCTGATCGCTGCTGTGAGGCGACATGGTGAAGGTAGCTGGGTTCTTATTTCTAAGGAAGAATTTGAAGGAGAGCGAAGGCCGTCACAACTCTCGCAGGTTTGAATAATCTTTGATGTGCATTCTCTCGTATCAGCATGCATGAGTATTCTTATGTAGAAACCCATTTCTTAGCTGAGTATAGTTAAGACAATCGAGTTTCAAATGAAGTGGGTCGCCAATTGCACTAACAAGTCTACCGATGATATAAATGAGGGATGACGGTTTCTGCTGTTGACAACTTTGCCATCTCTTTTTTTTCCCAGTTAGTGTCATGTTCTTGGTATTACCTTCTTATGCATCATTTTGCGGAATTCTGTTAAGGATACTGTTGTCTTAGAAATGAAAAACTCATAGCAGAGTCTTTGAAACAAACTTCATGAGCTACTTATGTTCTTAAGCTTTTACACACATGTATCACACTTTGTCTAGATGCAATAGGTGGCATTTTCACACTCTTCTTTGTCTAGATTACTTGTGATGGTACAGATATACCCTTGTACGTATTGTTAAAAAAAGATTGACGAGGAAACCTTTGGATGGCCATCTTTGTTGCCTTTATATTTAACACATTTCTTTCATTGGGGTGCTTGTAAACAACTGAATATTCGAATTTGCAGCATTGGGCGGCTATAAGGAAAAGGTGTGATACTTTGAAACCTTCTACCCAATCTGGCCAACAGCGAACAGAAGCACAATTGGCAGCTAATCGTGCATTAACTTTGGCTTTGGGAAATCGCGCACCCTCAAAAAAACTTGTAGCAGGTACTAGTGGTTATGTTACAGCACTTGTTAATTTTTTTTGCTTGCTAAGCTAAAATTGTCTTAGACCCGACGCTTTCTCTGTAGTATAATTTTCATTTTTACTGTGTTTGTCTAGGTATAGCTCCAATGCTTCCATCCGGTAACGGTGCAAGAAATGGTAGTTCATTGCAAGGTCAACAGTCTCAGCCAGTAGTTCAAGCATTACCCCGAGCAGCAACATCCGTTCCAGCGGCAAAATCTCGAACTACTACAAAGAAAACAACAGCAAGTTCCACTTCGAGAGCAGAACTAATGGTAACAGCTAATTCAGTTGCTGCTGCAGCCTGTATGCCTGGCCTTGCCACCACTTCATCAATGCCAAAGGTTGAACCAGGAAAGAACTCTGTTGCCGTGTTAGTGCCAAAGATTGAACCCGTAAAAAACACTTCTGTACCGTCTTTGCCTTATCCATCCGGTGTATCATCAGCACTGAATTCTGAGCCTGTAAAATCCACTTCTGCAGTCTCTTTACCTCGTCCTTCAAGTATTATATCAGCACCAAAGGCTGGCCCTGTAAAACCCGCTTCTGCAGTCTCTTTGCCTTCTCCATCTGGTGTATCATCATCACCAAATGCTGAGCCTGTCAAAACAACTTCTATAGTCCCTTTGTCTCGTCCATCAGGTATTGTATTCGAACCAAAGGCTGGCCCTATAAAAACCGGTGCTCCAGTCCCTTTGCCTCGTCCATCAAGTACTCTATCAGCACCAAAGACTGAGCCAGTAAAGAGTGCTTCAGCTTCTGCTTCTGCTAGTAACAATCAAGTGGTTGGACCTTTGAATATAAGGACTACAGTTAACGGAAACCAAAAACCCGCGGTATCTTCATCACCTTCTAATAAGCCTTCACTTGTGGCTCCTCTACCCAAAGGAGCTACATTCCAGTATAGCTCAGTTCCTCCTACTTTTGCCTCATCAAGGCTGGTCCCTATACAGCGAATTCCTCCGGCTACTGTTATGCTACAAAAGCCAAGGTCGGGAGTGGCAGTTACCGCCTCTACCAAGCCTGTTGGTGTACAAAAAGAGCAAGCTCAGGGAAACAAAGCAAGCCTCTTGGTTACACCAACACTTCAGCAAAACAAAACCATCCAAACAAACTCGGCGATTAGCACAGGAAAGCTGGTGGCTATGGAAGTGGAGACTCCTCCTAGTCTTACACCGAAGAAAACCCAAGTACTTCCTGGAAGTTGTGCCGATAAAAGTCCGGTTACTAAACCACCTGAGGAAGAGAGTACTAAGGTTTCACCTCCCGTCAGAGCAGAGACTGCATCGAAACCCAAGGATGTAAGCAAGTGAAGGAAAGAGTCCACCACATGTGGACCAGACATAAGAGGTTGTAGTTTTTCTACAGAAGTATTTATCGCACTTTTCAAGTGCTTTCATTAATGTTTTTCTTAGGACACAGAAAATAATATGATGTACTCACTACTTACTACTTTATAGTATTATGAATCTACTAATACTAATTCAAAGTTTAGAAGACAATCTATTTTGCATCTGTGGTTAATAGTTTTAGTTTTAGTACAGAACATAAAAGCTAGAAGACATGGCATTGAAAAAGGTAAGTAACAAAGAGATGTTTTTGTGATTATTCAGGGAGCTTTCCAGGTTGCTTAACGTAGCTAGACTGTTTTTGCAGAGCTGGAGATGGACTAACACAAGAGAAGAGAGACGTCGAAGACTGCTTCTGTTGTCTATGCTTCTTTAGCTTGACACCGAACAAGAATGACCGTAAAGGAATCCTCGGTCTCCCGCTCGACGAGCTCCTGCTCGGTGCTGTTCTTGCTTCTGTCGCGTTTGATATCCCGAGATCCTCTTCAAGTTTACTGAGGATCCTCTCCGCTTCTGCTTTCAACGCTCTTACACGGTCAAGACCAGATTGAAGCTCGGTCGAGACCCTTTTGTTCTCTTGTTTCATGTTGAGTATCTCTCCATGGAACTTTGCAGCTTGGTAACCACTAATCTCTGAATCACTTACTTTACTACCTCCGGATTGAGACGTGACTCTTGCGATCTCTTCTTGGATATTAGCTAGCGATGCGTACCTTCCTTGTAGTTCGTCTTTAAGAACCGCACTGTTCTCTAGCCATAGCTGTAGCTCTGTTCGTATCTCTCTAAGGTGTCTATAGATAGGCTTTGCCTCTGAAGTGTTATTACCTCTACTACTTCTTGGAGAATCATGTTGCTGCTTGCTTTCGATTCTGAGTTTCGATAGTTCTGATTTCAGATCCTGAACCGTCGTCTGGTACTTTTGTATCTGATGTACAGATGTGCTGAATCTTAACCAGAACTCGAGGTTCTCTTCCAACACGGAGTCGATGTCTGCGCGCACTTTGTCTTCCACTGTCGGAATCTTTGTCCTCGGGCTGTCGTCGACGTCTGCAAATTTCACCCTAACTTCATTCGGTTTTGTCCTTCCAGGTGTTCTCTTGAGCTCTTCTGCTTGATGATGGTGTGGCGTAGTGGAAACCGAAAAGTTAGAAGTCGGTGAAATTGAAATGCTCACGCTTTCGCGCTGTCCTTGCTCGTGTTCTAGCAAAGGGTTGTTTCCTTCTACTTGATGTGGAGAGTCTTTCCCCGGCGTGTCGAGTTTCTGGCGTAAAGACTGAATCTCTACGTCTTTGTAAGCAGCGGCGTTCTTGAGTTCTCTTAACTGTAGTGCGAGCTCGAAGAATCCTTCTCGGTTCTTTTTCTCGACTTCGCCGAGCTTTCTCTTTACTTCTCTGTAATCTCTTAGAACTGATGTGTAATCATCTAACAAAACCTTCTCTCTGTCTTCCATGCCATCTGGTAACAAATGTCTCCAGTTCGGTGTTGTCTCTTCGTCATCGTCTTCTGTTACAAGCTCTTCACCTTCTGTGCCGAAACATGTGCTTGCTGTTTCGGATAAAGCATAAGGATCTTTACTCTCTGGTTTGTCTTCTTGTTCTCCTTCGCTCTCATTTACTACAATGGCATCTTTCGTCTTTGTCTCTGTCTCCTCTGAGATTGACTTTAGATCGTCGCGAGAGTCTTCTGATGCCGAAACAACAGGCAGTTCTTGGAAAATCCCGGCTCCTTCGACATCTTCGTCCATCTTCACATCTTGTAATTTGCCTGATAAATCCTCGACGGTCTTATTGGCTTCTTTGAACTGATTCTGTAGATTCTTGTTCTGATCTTCAACTTTCTGGAACAGCTTTCTAACATTACTGAGCTCGTCTTCGAGAACGGCTATCCTCTGTTTCATATCCGTGGAATCCGAGACAAGAGACGCCTTGTCTTCCTCTAGACCGCGGATATGTTCGTGTAGACCGTCTGTCTCTGATCTTAATGTCTTGACCAGTGCGGTATGAGAGGAAGCATTGGTCTCCAATGAAACAATCCTGTGCACAAGGTCATCGATCTTCTCCGCGAGCTTCAAAACCGTAAGATTCTCGTTCGAACTTTCTCTCTCGGATTCGTAGTTCGGTTCTTGAACCGTACTAGCTTCTTGTTCTTCTTCTGTGTTACTAAACTCGTCGCGATCATCATCACTTTGCGGTTTCTCAAACTTGTTCCTTAACGCATCAAATCTCTCCTTAGCAGTAATGATTCTTTCCTTTTCGATCTCAGCTTCTTCGACGGATTGCTTCTGTTTCTCCTCGAGCTTAGCTAATGTGTCCTTGCAAGAACTCAAAGCGGTGCTAGCCATCAATGTCCTAGCTTCACTATCGTCTATCGAAGCACCGAGACCAAACTCATCTTGTAAGCTACAAACCTGCTTCTGCATCTCAGTCACTTCATTCTCCAAATCCCAATACCTCTCATAAGACTGTTCGTACGAGCTTCTAACAAACTCTTTCTCGGTCTGCAAAGCCAAGATCCCTTTTTGTAGCTTATCGATCTCTTCCAAGCCTTCTTCTTTACTCAATCCCGAACTAACAATCGCTGCTTCTCTCTTCGCTAAGGCAGATGATACTGTCCTTTTAAGACTAGCTGGTCCTTTTCTCGACAACATCATTGACTGACACCTGAAATCTTTCTTAGGAATCTCCGGGACTTCGGGTATGTTGATTCCTTTGGGAACTAGATGAAGATGCTTAGGCGGTTTCCGCGTTGAGTTTCCTTCGGTTTCTTCATCGTCGTCGTCCTCTAGAGGAAACTGGACATGTTCGGGGAATGCTGTTGCGATTGTTCGGTTAGCGCTTTGTAGCTCTCTAGATAAATGATCGTATCTTTCGGCTAATGCACGGTATGATCTAAAAGCTTCTTCGACGAAATTAACAATCTCGGGTCTTTTACGGTAATACATCTCGGCTCTTTTGGCGAAAGTGTCTCCATCTTCATCTATTATCTTAAGAGTATACTCTACTTTCACTTCCATATCTACAACACATCAAAAGATCATCATTCTCTTGTGTTATTATTAATCTATTATCCTTTGTGTTAAGCAATGGCACTTATATTATTTAGATGAAAATATGAATTAATGCGAAAACAAAACCGTACCTTGAAGATTGTGTTCAAGCCATTTAGATTGTTTTGTACGGATGTGGCTAGCCCACCACCATGAATATGCATTGCTTGCTGCTCTCTGTAACATCTTTTATGTCCTAAGCAAGAAGAAGAAGGCTTAAAACATGGCAGATTCATCAATGTGGTTTAGGTGTTAAAAGTTTTGAACTTTGAGAACTTTCATGATTCAGACAAAAGAAGAGAGAAAGTGGTTTTTTTGGCATGTCCGAGTATTTTGGTGGATCCTTTGATGCACCTCTTTTTTAGGATCTTCTCTTTGACATTTACCAAAAGAAAATGATAAATACCAATAAAATATTATAGAAATGTTATTTTTTTTTTTCACTTATCTGCATAGTTATGTTTTTCAGATTATATTTGTTTTTGTCAGTTTTATAATAAAACTTTTATTCGAACTTACTTTCATAAAAGGTAACTAGGTAAGTACCTTGCGCCTTGCGCAGGACAGGATATTCATAAATAATATTAAATTATATTATTGAAAACCATAAATTGATCAATTTATGTTTGAACATTTAACCCGAGATCCGAAACACGAAACCGAATCGACATGAAAAATCTGGTTTGGTCCGGTTTCGGTTCTCATATTATCCTATCGAGTTTTAATATTTTCTAACTCGGGTTTCCGTTCTAACCCGAACCGACCTGAGACCCGAATTGTACTCGAATAGACCCGAATATACACATGTATATAGTTTTGATAAGGTAAATTAGGTTTTAGTAGGCTATTTCAATTTTTTGTGGGTTATATGAATAAGCCGAACCGAACCCGTATTACCCGAAATAAGATCGGAAGTTCTTACCAAAATTATGTTCTTACCAAAACCAAGATCGGAAACCTAAAAATTCGAACCAAAAAATCAAAAATCCCGTACCGAATAATATTTTGTTCCATGTTAGGGTTTGTTAAATATATGCAACTCGACCTGAACCCGAATAGATTCGAACCGAAAAAACTGTATTTGTAAATAATCCGAACGGATCCTATATCATTTAACCCGAAAAACCCGAACTCGAATGAACATGACCTGAGAACCGAATGCCCAAACTCCAATCCACTAATCAAAGTTTCCGATACATGTTGGCAATTTATGAGACATGCATCTATGAAAGACCATTATCGAAAGCCGAAATAACTAATAAAACTTTGCAAGCTTATTCAAAAAAAAACATGCATTATGCATACTCCGGTAAATGAAGGTGCAATCCATTTACCGAAATTCGCAGACCCATTTGACGAAGACCCGCTTTAATGATTTTGTATGTGATAAAATCTTATTTATATTAGAAAATTTCTTATTTTGTTTCTTATTGTTTTCAATGTGGGATAAATTTAATATTTAAAAGTTTTATATGTGGGCTTGAATTCGTTGGGTCTGAAATATAATTTATAGAATTCGCCGAACAAAAATTATTCAAAAATATAAGGACTAAAACGCAAAAAAAAATAAAAAAATTCTAAAAGCTCTCACGTCGCGACCAGTAGGCGTTTTGTCTTCTCTTTTAATAGTGTAGATTTAATTATTTTTTTTTACATCAAATGTAATTTAAAATTAGTTTTTGGACACTAATTTACAAAGTTTTAGTTCTGACAACATTTTTCATTATTGATCTTCCGAAAATGTCCCTATGTCTTTCTTCTTCATAAACGGTGGCAAGGGGACAAGGGAACAAGATTACTATTTAGTATTTACAGATATGGTGAAGATATATTAAGGAGATATTTTGCGCAATCTGACGAGCATTAAATGCGATGACAATTATTCATGTGTTTTTAACGGTACGATATAATATAAACGATAACTCACTTAGTAGATAACAACCAAGTTACGATATATGTTCAACGATGTATATGAGAAATTACAAGATAAACATATTTGACTATTACACAATTACACGAACCAAATCAGGTTATGATAGACGTTGATCCTATCACCAATCAACTCTTCACCATAAACAATAATTTCTTAGGAAGTTGATGAACAACAATCTGATACATAAATTATTAATATCAAACATTATTAGTTTGGAGTTAGCAGATACGATATAATATAAACGATAACACACTTACGAGATAACAACTAAATTACGAAATATGTTACAATTACAGATATGCCAAAAATAGCAAAAAAAACCATAAACAAATAATGATATTACATATGATACAAATTAACACCAAACAACTCTTCTCCGTAAGCAATTATCCTCTTGGAAAGTTCAAGAACATTCATTTGTAAGAAAGTTAATGATATAGACAATTTATATAACAAAATAGATACTAATATTACATATAATACAGACTAGCACGATTATCTGATATTTTACTAGATACATGATATTTTTACAATATTTTGGGTGTTAAATGATGTAAACTTTACATCTACTTCAAACAAACAAAAACATTGATAACAGGTTTCTGAAACTCAACTTTAAATGTTAACAAATAACAAAAATTATTAAAAACACAACTTAATTTGATACAAAAAACTATACGAACAAGATACAAATTGAAAATCTAAATAAATATACATTTAAAATTAACACAAATTAATTGTGGGCAAAACCCCCCAAATCAATTAGGGTTACCACGAAAAAATAGAGATAGGAGAGTTGATAACAATCCAGAATTCGTGTTCATAAGAAATGCGTATTCATGAAATCAAATAAGAAATAACTTAAAGAGGTGAATCACTGCAAAAACCCCAAGCTTTTGTGAAATCAAACAAAATATGGAAAGAAAAAAATACCTTATACAAATTCGGATACTATGTTCTTATGAATCTTCCACGAAACTACGATTTGCGGTAATGCCTAAAAATAATTTGAATGACATCGAAATCACCGACCAAATCTTTGTTTTTTTCAACAATAGCGGAACAAGAAAATAAAAAACTTTAGGAAGAGAGAGAGGAGAAAAATAATAAAAACAAAAAAATCTCTGAAAAATCGGATGTGTAAGTTGTGTCAGTGTTAGTTTGATTTTTTTTAAAAAAATCATCTCTCTTAAAAGTAAAAAGGTCAATATAAACATGAACAGAGACGTAATAGTAACAACTTTATTGGATCTAATATTGAATTTATCCATGTAGTCCAATTAACCTTTAATTTACAATTGTGAAAACTTTATAGTTTGCGGAATCAATTAGTTAGAAGACAATTTTATATTCAAATTAGCTTAATTTTGGGCAAATATTAATTTAATTTAAGAGATAAACACACTTCATAATGTGTTTTTCTTAAAGTTGGGTCCAAAAAAACAAACACTACAAAATCAACAACTAAAGACCAAAAGGTTAAAATTAACATCTTTGAAAAGCTAAATTCATCACAAAGTTTCTCCTATCTTTTATCACTTCTTCTTCTTCTTCTTAGAGGTTGTGTGAACTCTTTTGCCAATAGAAGAAGAAGCTTCATCTTCTTCACTCCTCCTTTTCATACCTCTTGTCTTCACTCCCACAACAACATCATCATCATCATTACATTCATTGTCTGATTTCTTCGCATTAAGACACACATCATCATCATCACATTCCTTGTCTGAATTCTTCACATTAGGACACACAAGATCTCTCAAACTATCATCACCATCACCATCACCATCACCATCATCATCATCATCATCACCATCATCATCATCATCATCAGGACACACAAGATTTCTCAAACTAGCAAAAGCATCACCAAGCAACTTTTCATTTAACCAAGCAGGAGCTGTTTCCATAAGATCATCATAAACATTCACATCAACATTATCACAATCACCAAAAAGCTTCTTCTCTTTCTCTTCTTCTTCTTCCGCAAAGCCATCTTCTTCATAGTCTCTCCAGTTATAAGGAAACCCTGTGAAAAACCGATTACAAGTAGCGTAAGAGACACCGAAATGTTCAGAGTGAGCTCTATCGATGTCTCCATCGATAGATACTCTAATCCCATCTGCTGTTTCGAGGGTTACGCTGTCGTGTCGTATCGAGATTGGTGCCGATGAGAATTGTCTTCTTTCGTATCCGTCTTTGTATTCGAGTCCACCAATGCATAGAGACATCTTGTTCGTCTTTGTGTTCGTTTTCTTCTTTAGCCACCATTCCGCTAAGGAGATTGATTTCAGGGTTCCGGTGAGTGGTGTGATGGCTCCTATTGAGAAAGGTGTGATGGCTCCTATTGAGAAAGGTGTTCGAGGCATACCGTTTGATTCCGGCGAGGGATTAGGTTTCCGGCGAGTACGCGGCGGCGAGGAAATGTGTTCCGGCAAGGGTACAGAGCGAGTCTGCGGCGAGGAAATGTGTTCCGGCAAGACTACATAGGGAGTACGCGGCGAGGAATCGAGATCCGGTAAGGCTCCGGAGCGAGTCCGCGGCGAGGAATCGAGATCCGGCAAGGCTTCGGAGCGAGTCCGCGGCGAGGAATCGAGATCCGGCAAGGCTTCGGAGCGAGTCCGCGGAGAGGATACGGGTTCCGGCGTGGCTCCGGAGAGATTTAGTGGAGAAGATAGAGGTTCCGGCATGGCTCCGGAGCGATTTAGCGGCGAGGAATTATGCGGCGAGGCAATGTGTTCCGGCAAGGCTACATAGGGAGTACGCGGCGGAGAGGAATTGGGTTCCATCACGGTTTTGGAGCGAGAAAGCGGAGAGGAATAGGGTTCGGTTACGGATCTGGAGCGAGTAAGCGGCGGCGAGGAACGGCGGCGTGAGGAGAGAGAGTAGGGTTTTGAATCGGCCATGGCAACAACTTGAAAAATGAGGAAGAATCTCGAAGAAGTGTGTGAGAGAGAGAGAGGGAGTATTTGATGAAAACGACGCTGTTTTTATCTCAATCGACGAATTAAAGGGATAAATGGGTCTTTTTGATGGGCTTCATCTTAAATGTGCCCTCAATTATTATAAATTAGTTTAAAAGCTTCCAAAATTAGACCACCCCTACAAAACTATATCATAAATACCATGCAGGGAACTGGAATGAATAAATTCAAATTCTAAAAGTGTTGTTTACTCGTTATGGTACTTTTGTCATGAAAAACTTTGTTATGGTATTTTCAAAACGGCAATTCTTATGAATACCAATAAAAAAGTTTTTTCAATACAAATAACACAAATTTTCGAAAGTTTTACGAATACTATTAAAAAGTTTTTTTCTCGTAAATATCACAAATATTAAATTTTCAAAATTACAATCAAAACCTTCAAAAAACTATATCCTACCCTTCAAAAATATACCCTAAACACTATATAACGAACCCAAATGAAAAAAATTAAAATCTAAAAGTGTTAAAACTCGTTTTTTGTATTGGTGGTATTTTTGTAAACTATTACTTTTTAATGGTATTTTTGTTATAAAAATCTTTGTAATGGTATTTTCAAAACAAAAACTTATTTTGATGATATTCTAATGAATTTCTCTTTTCAAAATAATAACTTTTTGGTGGTAGTTTAAGAAATTTCTTGTTCTTTTTTAGATGGAACATTATATAAAAAATATAAAAGTGTAGTTTTGCAATTACTTCAAAAAACTAATTAAGTATATAGTTTTTTTCATTTTTAAAGTTTCGATCCAAACATTATTTAGATCTCTTCTTTTATCTCATCACAAAACAATTTTTTCATTTTTTATATAAAATGATCAAAACAAGTTAATCTTCACTTTTTTTTGTGAATCCTTTTCAAACATGAGTCGATCTTATGTCACGCATCAATTCGTTAGTATTTTCAATTTTCGGACTATGCTAAACAAATTTTCATTTCACGTAATGAATCTTTTTTTCTTATAAATCGTGGGAGTTCCGGATTTTTGACCCATAATCTCCACCGGTGCCCGGAATCAGCCGTTGATAATACCACGTTTAACACTACAAGAAATAAGGCAAATAACAACGCCATATTTCGTCGCTATACGCTCGTCGCTATTCAAAATTTGTCGCTAAATCGTCGCTATTTTAGAATCGTCGCTAATTCGTCGCTAAATTAGCGACGCCGTATAATCGTCGCTATTTAGGTGTCGTCGCTAATTCGTCGCTAATTTAGCGACGAATTAGCGACGTTTATCGTAAAATATTAGCGACGATATATAAAAAATAAATTTCCAATTTAAAGATTTTGCGAAAACAAATCGTTGCTAATTCGTCGCTAAATTAGCGACAAATTAGCAACGACTTTTTTACACATCGTTGCTAATTCGTCCCTAATTTAGCGACGAATTAGCAACGATTTAAAAAAAAAAAATTAAAAAAAACAATTATAAAAACCAAATTTTTAAAAAACAATTAGAAAAAATTATAAAAAAAAATTATAAATATATTAAAAAAAATTATAAAAAAATACGACGTAATCATCAATCCCGATATCACGTCCAAGGTCTTGAGCTGCCGCTGCCGCTACATCTGGAGGGATCACTGGTGGCTGGGTCGGTTGGACTCCCGGCTGCTGCATCAACCTCGCGAGGTTTGGACTTTATCACGATGGAGAAGAAGTTCGTGATATTCTGATAGCGGACTTCTTGTTCCGCGAGCTGCTCCCTCAACCGAACATTCTCTTCGGCGTGATCTTGGGCAGTGCGACGAGGCTGCGAAGAAGAAGTAGCGTGAACCATCTCAATCGAACCGACTCCAAAAGTGCGGTTCTTCTTCGTCTTCGGGGCCACCTATATAGACAAATTTAAAATCGTTAGATAATATAATAAATATTATTTTGAATTAAATTAAATTATTTGATATTATTACCTCATAGTAGATCCGGTCGCACTCGGTGACCGACAACTGTCCCGAGGAGTTGACCGAACTACCTTCGGCCGACGTCGAACCCTGACTAACCCGCTCGGCGAGTCTAGCCTCATATGCGTTCACGATCTTGTTAGATCGTGAATTCACATATGTCCCGTCCTTCCTCTTCTGGACCTTCTTCAAAATTTCCACAATGGACGGAAGCTCGCCCATCTCCTCGCGCTATTGAAAATTATAATTAAATTATATATTTTTAAATTTTATATTTTTTTAAAAAGTAATTAAATTTTAAATATATATTTAATATAATACCATCTGAATACGCCGTCCGGCGTAAGAAGTCGGTCATGAGGTGTGGACACATGGACCGGTCTCGTCGATCGGTGTGAGTCGGGACTTGGAGCAGCTACCCGCAACTTGAACCGAATGCGGGTTCGTCCAATAGTCGCAAAGGCCCTTCCACACCTCCCCATCCATTGCTATGAGTTTCGCATCATCTCCCTTCTTCAGCCACTTGGTCTTCCATTTGTTGATGATCCCAGTGAGTCGATGCATGGTTTTCTCCTCGAAACCCTTGCGGACTTTAAACATGTCTTCCTCCCGCCAATGTCATTTTTGCTATATGAGTTTTTAAAAATATTAAAATAATAAAAAAATAAGTTTTGTAATAATTATTACATTTTATATAATATATATGTTATTTTATTACAATAAATATTTATATTAACTTTTTGTAATGTTTAATTTTTAAAATTTAAATAATTAAAAATTTTACTTACCGCAAAAGATTCGAACCAGATGTCCTTTATATAAGGAGGCGCCTGCGACCAGTTGACGTGCGGCTCCACGAAATACGTCTTCATCACATCCGAGATACTCCTACTAACCTTGTTATCGCAAAACCTACGAAAAATAAATTTATCGTTAGCAATTATTATAATCGAAAATCAATTAATTAAATTGCATAAAATAATATAAAAATTTTAATTAATTACCAAAATGTCTCATCTGGCCGTCCGGAATGGAGCAACGGTAGGTACTGGTGGCCCTCCTGCCGAAGAAAGTCGATGATCCGCCGCATGTGCGGTCCAAGATGCTGAGGTGGTGGTAAATCGACGGGGGATCGGCTGGAGCATCGGGAATAGGCTCTTCTATTGGGTTTTGTTGGGGTGGGTTTTGTTGGGGTGAGTTTTGTTGAGGTGGGTTTGAATTAGAGGTGGAACCGGATCGGTTCCTTATGAAATTATAATAACGAGGGGGTTGGTTATTTTGAGACATGTTTTTGGAGTTGAGTTTTGGAGTTGGGTTTTTTTAGAGAGATAAAATGTTTAGAGAGAGAGAGAATGAGATTGTGTGAAAAAATGAGAAAACTCGTCAGGTATATATAGGATTTTGTGTCGTCGCCATTTCGTCGCCTCTTTTGGTTCAAACCTTTTGGTTTCCCACCCGCGGCAAACGAAAAAAAAGCGACGATTTAGCGACGAATCCATATAGCGACGATTTAGCAACGATTCCTTGCTATTTCGTTGCTATATGTTAACGTGACACGAAGCGACTTACATCGTATTTAAGAAGTACATGCATGTCAGAATTCGTTGCTATTTCGTCGCTATTTATATATAGCGACGATTTAGCAACGAATCGTTGCCAAATCGTCGCTAATTCGTAGCTATATGTTAACGTGACACGAAACGACATTCATCGTATTTCCAAGTACAAGAATGTAAGGAGGTTTAAAATTAGCTACGAAATAGCAACGATTAGTTGTTAAATCGTCGCTAAATATAAATAGCGACGATTTAGCAACGATTCGTCGCTAAATCGTCGCTAATGCTAAACCCTTATTTTAGGGTTTGGAACCCTAAATTCGGTTTGTATCGTTTTTTTACCACTTTTTCGCCAAAACGAGTTTATAACATTGATCATAAACTCCTCTCAAGTAGTTTAAACTAGTGACCTTGAACACTCTAAACTCTAAGAGTAACTCAAAACCACTAGGCCAAAGACCGCTTGGTTACACGTAATGAAATTGATTGTCCAATTTTCATGTTATACTATAATTTGTGTATCTTTGATGGTTAGGTAAGTTCCTCTTGTTTTGTTGAAGTTCAATGAATAAGAGCATGTTTATCAAATACTAAATTTAGTTAGTTAATTAAAAGCAAAAAAAATATAGAGGAATTCACAAAACTACACTCTTTCAACCCCTCATTCACAAAACTACACCTAATTTAATTTTTTTCATATATTTACGCCCTTTCAAAATTTTAAGAGCTTGATTTACCTTTTAAAAATTACCAAAATTAAAATATTTTCATTTGGGTTCGTTAATTAGTGTTCAGAGTATAGTATTAAGGGGATAGGATTATGTGAATATGGTTTATTTGGATTTAATTTTGAGTGTTTAGGCGTAATTTTGTAAAATATTTTTGAAATGGTGTAATTTTGTGAAATGTATTATCATATGTACTTTAGTAATTCTCCCAAAAATATATATTAGTTAACGTGACATAAACCATGCCCCACCACTATATGAAAAAACAAAACCAAAATATAAAATAAAATAAAAGAGAAAAAATCAATAGTGCAAAACATAACAATTATACTCAACAATAGCATTCCCACTCTTGACATCAAACACATGTGTTCTTGCTTTAACATAACCTCTAGCAAATCTGAAAAAACCACTTCCTCCTATAACAGGCATCTCTCTAACCTTATCGAAAACCGAGTTTCTACCAAACACCGTTATCGTGCTTCCGTTATATTTCCCGTCAATTATCGCGAAATTCATAGCCATCAACAATCCAATCTCTTCTTTAGATGCAGCTGCATAAAACCCTTGTGCCCTTCCCACCATTTTCGAGCTTAGTTTAGGCGAAACCGTTAATGGATTATCGATCATTCGTGTAAGGCCAAAACTCGTTGCTCCGGTGTAGTTTTTAGGAGGGTTCATTATTTGAACAGAAGTTGGATCTTTACCATCAACAATATCATGCCAATATACTTTGAAATGAGTTAGTTTCTCTTTCTTGTTAGCCAAGAAACTAGTTTCTAGGGTTTCTCCTTTGATTGAAATTAGGGTTAGGGATAGGGTTAGGGAAGAGAGGAGAAAGAAAGAGAGGAAAGTAGTAGCCATGGTGTGAAGAGGATATGAGTTTTTTTATTATTATAATTATATTTTTTGATGGGTTTGATATAGACATTATTTATTTATTTATATATGTGGAGGAGGATGTTTCTAGAAAGTGTGAATGGTCCATGTTGATGTGTAAATGATATCTAAAGTTGGTGCACCAAATCTTTTGAAAATAATGTCGGTATCTTTTATTAAGAGTTGTTAAATTAAACGTAATCTCATGCTTGAAAATGACCAAAGACAAGAGAATATATATGTTGTGTTCCTTTTACTTTTTTCTAGAAAGCCTTGAAACTATTAGCCTAATACTTAATTATAAAACTAATCAATTTCACTTATTTGACATAATTTATGTTGTGTGATCCCAACAATATCAATTGGACAAATTTTGTAAAGAAAAATTCGTTAAAAACAAGTTTTTGTTTTGAAAATACCTTTACAAAGTTTTTTTATAACAAATATACTATTAAAATGTTTTTTATAACAAAAATATCATCAAAAAGTAGTAGTTTACAAAAATACAACAAATACAAAAACGAGTTTTAACATTTTTAGATTTTAAATTTTTTCATTTGGATTCGCTATATAGTGTTTAGGGTATAATTTTGAAGGGTATGGTATAGTTTTTTGAAGGTTTTGAGTATAATTTTGAAAATTTAAGATTTGTGGTATTTATGAGAAAAAAATTTAATGGTATTTGTAAAACTTTCGAAAATTTGTGCTAATTGTGTTAAAAAAACTTTTTTTAGTGGTATTCATAAAAATTGTCCATTTGTAAATTAACTTTTCAAAAAGTCTTACATGTCATATATATATTCAAAGTTCACAAAATTGGGACATGATATAATTTTAATGTGATATATATGGTTTTGTCAAAATATTGATTACACATTTGGATATATGACATTTAAAATAAATTAAGAATGAATACGTTATCAATTTCAAAATTGCAATACATAATCTTTGATTAAATATAAACATGTGTTTATTTTTGCAGATAAAACATATTTATAGCCTCGTACGATTTTGAAATTGACAACGATTTCATACTAAATTATTATGGATTTCATAGAAAATAGTCTACATCAATAATAAATTTATATAAAAATAAATTAGATAATCAGTAAGTTATATATATCTAAGTAAAATTAGTCATTAAAATGGCTAACTCAAATATCAAAATGTTAAATAATATAATAAATATATTTTAACTCAAATTGTATTTTTTATATAAAAACAATAGAGTATATCTCGGTATAAGCGCTCCATAATCGACCGTAAGGATCAAAAAGACACATTTTTAAATGTATAACATTAAAACGGTACAGTCTCCCACAATATAGCGTATATAGGAACGTATGCCGTATTTTAGAACAATTATAACATTTAAATTTTAGGTTTTTCCTATAGTAGACGTCCAATATTTTAGGTTTAGTCCCACTCAATAGAGTTTTTTGGGTCGCCTACTTAGAGCATGTTTATCAAGGGTTCTTATGTAGAGTGCTTGTGTATTTTTTTGTGTATTTTTTGTGTATTTGAGTATTAAATTAAATCAAAACATGTACTATTCATAAGAACTCTACAAAAAGGGGAGCTTAAAATGCTTAATTAAGCACTTTTCATTATAGGTGCTTATGAATAGTACATGTTTTGATTTAATTTAATACTCAAATACACAAAAAAATACACAAGCACTATACATAAGCACCTTTGATAAACATGGTCTTATGACCCAAACAGTTGACAAAAACCGTCTATTTTGATTATGAAATATGACTTGAATGAAAAAAGATTTATAACTTATCAATGTAATGATAAAGAGAGTATATCTTGAGTTTTGTAATAGAATTCAACGTTTATTATCTCAAGTAACTAAAATCTCATATACAATCTCATGAAATAATTAGGGATAATTAATACTTTACAATCATTGCATCTTTAAAAATTTGTTGATCTAGGGTGTTAAATTTTATTTGAGTTCAAAGCAAATCTTAGATTTTGGGCTTTTTTACAAAGAAATTTTTTTATATATATTTTTGGGTCTTTTTCTTAAAAGATTTTTGCAAAAATTTGATGGACCTATGACCAATGTCATTTTTGCCTACCCATAGAGACGGGCTCTAAGAGCATCATTATAGAGAGGTTTTAAAGGGGTTTTAACTCATGGACCCCACAAAAAAATTAAAAACCAACTCCAAAAACTCTTATCTAAGAGACATCTCTGATATAAATCGCGGGCCCCACTGACATGTGGTGGCCCGCGATTGGTCTGATTATTATTTTTATCTTTTTGTTTTTTGTTTTAAAAAAAAATTAAGAAATTTTGTTTTTTAAGAAACTTTTAAAGGGTTTAGGGATAATGATGTTCTTATATATATATATTCTGAAACAAGATATGCTTATCTAGTTACCTGAAACCATATACAAGTTTAGAAATATTTTGCATCCTGGACAACTATAGAATATGGTAAAGACAAAATAAAATATCAATACAGGCATATATTAAAATTTCTTAAAGAATATTTAAAGAATATTACTAATATTATTAACTAGTTTTGTGGTCCGTGCGTTCCACGGGAAAATTTAATATAAAATGCTTATAAAAATTTTGGTTGTAAAAATTAGTTAAAATTATAGATAAAAAACATTATTTAACCATGTAATGTTATATCTATCCACAAAGCAAATTAAAAGTATTATATTTACTATATGTCTATCGAGATTATTAATTTGTTTAATAACTAATTTACATATTTTTATTCGGATTATTGTTGAACTCGTATTTATTTTCTTAAAAATAAAGAAAACTTCTTACGTTTTCAACCAATAAGCGGTTCTTTTTTTTTCTCCACCAAAAATATTAGTTTAATAAAAAAAGAATTTCGAAATAAAGTGAGTTTGCAGATGCCAATAACACCTTAATTCCGAAAACTTCCCGTAGTGTGACGGTTACATGACATTTCAAATCCTAAGATAAAACCGCATAATTCTTATGATTCGCAACACTCGAAAGCATATAATTTTGAACCTTATCCTTGTGTTGTATTTTCACACAAGGAAAAATAAAATTACGACATAAAATATATGAAAATGTTGAATATACAAGATGATGAATATTTTCTTCTTATATAGGAGCAAAGAATGCAAGAGTCTTTAGTTTCATAGTGTAGTCCATAATACTATAATTACTCATATTTAACATATATATTTAAGTCATATTTGGTGGTTACAAATCAATTAATCACTTAAGAATAAAACTTTTATTTGACCAAATTGATTGTAAATTTATAATAAAATCTAAAATCAATAATATACAAAAACTTATGAGGATAATTAATCTTAAATTAAAAGATTTAATACATAGAAAATATTTTGATATTTATTTTTGATTATTGGAAAAAGTAAAATCAATTTTGATTTTAAAAATTAATTAAAATGAAATGTTTTTTAATAACCATAAATTAAGCATTAAATTTTGAAAAAAACACATATCACCACCACAAGAAAAACATTCAATCATATTATATAAAATATCAAAATGCTCCTCCGCCCTCTTAGACCATATAGCTTCGCCACTGGCTGAAACACATTTGATTATAATATTATTCTCTATTAATAAATTTGCTGGATATTTATCTCCCAATTCTACTAAAAAAGAGAATTTGATAAGTAAAGAAATACTACAAAAACTTGTCATAAAAAAAAGAAATACTATAAAAACAACTTTAATTTATTTCATTAGATCCCAAACACACAAGACCACAAAATACTTTACATACAATAATAATGATCTCAACACAACAAAATAGGACAACATAGAGAGGGGAAGAAACAAAACATAAAAATAGAATAATTAATAAAAGAGACTTAAATTATAATTATGTATATATATATATTTTTTTCTCTTAAAGTTCTGTCTCCATGTTCTTTAACTTCAACCCCACCATTGATGCACAGCAACACCTTCATCTCTTAGTTTACCATATAAAGCCAAACACTCCCAATAAGCCCTACCACTTTTGCTTTGCATCATTCTTCCTCTTAACCCTAAACCCTTTGGCTTGCACTCCAAGAAAAGCTCATCCACCATTTTTATTGACTTGCTCTTCATCATCTCCTCCACTACTTCTGCCTCTGCCTTCATCACAACGTATTCTTCCTCCTTAACATTCTCTTTTAACCACTCCGTCATGCCTACATTGTCGGATTCTAGGCTTGTTTCATCGTTCACCGTCTCAATCTTGTATATGTCAAACTTTAGATTCCTCTTTGGGTAGTTTTTAACAAACCATTCGGTTCCGCTGCTTCCTTTTCCGTTACTCACATCGATAAACAGTCTTCTCGTGTAGCTTTCGAGGTCTAAATTGTCTCCCATGAGATCCGGGAGATACCGTGTTCGTTTCAAGTAGGTTCTTGATTTTCTTGAAGATGCTCTTGGTGGTTCAAGAAGAACATCTTCGAACTTGCTTAGAGCTTTTTTCTTGGCATCTTCTTCGGTGATAGTGAGAAGCTTTCTCCCGGTGGCGACTGAGCTCTGTTTTTGCTCTGTTTCCCCTGTTTTCCTCATTGCCATTACCGTGTACTCGGTGCTCTTCATGTAGACTATTTCGTAGTTCAAATCTTTCAAGAATCTTGGAGGAAGATCTTGAAGGTTGAGTTGCATGGTGAGGATGCCGCCTACTTTGAGAATCCGGTCTATAAATTCGGCAGAGTCAATGTGACGAGAATGCGCAAAGGCAATGTCAAAGGTCTCATTAGGAACCATGCTCTTTGTCTCCTCGTCTTTTGCGGATACAAGAAGCATCTCGGTTTCAATCATTGTTTGAGAGTATGAAGAAACAATGACTTCATCGTCTCCTCCGCTAAGGAAGAGTGTCTTATCTCCAAGCTTAAAGAGACCTTCCTTTTCTAAATCATTCAGAAGCAAAGGAAATAGCTCGGAGTGGTTTGATTCAACCGAGTTAGTTGGAACGGTTGCATCGGTTCCATACTTGAGAAAACTCAACCAAGTAAATGACACAAAGAAGAAAGCCAAAAGCATTGATCTCATAAAGAGAGTCAAGATCTCATAGCGAGAAGCCTTGATGGAAGATTCCATAGAGCCTAAAGTAGAGCTCGAACGGTCTTTCTTTTTCAAGATGTAGTTAAAATGCTTTTTGCACATAGAGGGAAAGTCTTGGACAATAACAAACACCATATTTTTTTTTGCTATGTCTTAAATTTTTCGACAAAGAGAAGGCGCAGAAATGTAGTTGAAAGTTAAAGAAGAGGAAATAGAGAAAGAGAAATCTAAAATAGAATCAAAAGAAAGAATCGAAAAAAAATAAAAAAACGAGCACGGAAAATAGAGACTAGATAAGATATAGTAGAAAACGGCGAGAGAAAAGGCGAGTCTAGCGAGTGCAAAACCTAGAGGCGGTATGGTTTCCACCTGTTAGAGAAACGCGGCTAGTTTTCAAATTAGACCATAGGGACATCAATTGCTTCATCCTTTGTACCTCCATTTCGGTTATTCGCATATATATATATACCTCTTTCTTGCTCTCAATCTTCTACTTCATCATTAAGACACACAAACAAAATATATGTTTTTTTGGTTTTGAATATGAGTTATGTCTTGTAATCAATAGATCCTCAGATGTTGCTTCCCATTTATTTTGTAAGAGAATCAAAAACTTAAGGAAACAACATATGGGATGAATATGAGAGAGAGAGCAAAAAGAGGTTTTTGTTTGAGTTTATCTTTTTGTAGGTTGATTTCTTGAGGCACAAGTTTTTGTTTTTCTTGCAAAAGGTGAGAGAGAGTTTAGGTTGAAAATATAAAGGGCTTTGCTGTTTTGTTTGAGCCTTTGTTTAAGGTATGCCTCTCTCTATTTTAAGTGAATTTTCCCTGTAAAATTTATGGGGTCTATGTAACTTCTTCCTCAAGTAACCTCAACACCTTCCTTTATTAGGGTATATGTCCATATAAGTTCTAACATATTTAAGTTTTTTTTATTGTTTTGAGTTTTGACTCTGTTTTTGGTTAATTGAAACAATAAAGTTGTTGCACGTTTACAAAGACCAAAATCATGTCCTAGACAAATAAAAATTTATTACTTAAAATGTTTAGTTTGTTCGTCTTTTAATTTACATATATTATGTGGTTTTCTACTACAAAAAAACATGAAATAAAGAGAAAAGTTTATAAAAGTTATATTTTTTTTTTGTCATCTATTGTTTATTATCTTCCTTGTTACACAAATGGGCCTAAAAGGCTTACAAGAACACCTATAACCCAACACTGAAAAAACCCAAACAAAAGCCCATAATTAAAGAAAACCGAAGGAGGAAGAAACGACTTTGACTCATACACGTTATGTCCACGTGCCGTAGGATTACTTTGTTGCGTAGACACGTCGTCATCGGAGGCCTTGTCGGTAACTGGTCGTCACCGCCTTGGTAGTAAACGCCGCCATAGTTTTCACCGTAAAGAGCTCAAGATTCGCCGGAAACCGTGTAAGAAAGCCACTTCCTCACGATTATATAAACATCCAATGAAAATCTTCAACTGCTTCATTTCCTCTTCATCTCTAGATTCTGAGTCTAATTCCTTCCATAATAATTCAAGTTTTCTTTCTATGGGAGTAAAGCCAAACGTCGTCAAAGTGGAACAAAAGACGTTGGAAGCAAACCGCTGCACACCACCGTAAGCTGAACCGATAGATGTCAGCGAACAAAGCCGGAGATATGAAAAAGATTCAAAACCTCCGGAAGCAAAAGCGACCAACGAAGGTCTAGAAGCCTCCGATGCCGAAAACTATAGCCAGCCACCGATACTATATGAGTCACCGGTGCCGTAAACTTAGTGATCGTCGTTACCGCCAAGGCACGACGCCAAATCTCAAAACCCGACAATAACCGTCGCTAAGAAGAAGCCGGTTGTCGAAGGAGCCACACGTCGTTGAACCGGTTAAAACCGTAGATCATCGACGATGAAGGCCATGGTCACACTCTCTCTCTAAAAGATGTTTGATAGAGAAGAGAGAGAGTGTTTCCAGTAACTAATTTAATTAACTCTTTTTTAAAAATCAGTTTATAAAAGTTTGATATTATGTTTAAATAGTATAAGCCTTTTTATGATTATTAAATAATTCTCTCATTAGAGGTTGCTTTTGGCAAACACGTTTTAATTAGGGAGAATTACAAAATTACTAATTACATTTCACAAAACTACACCATTTCAAAATATCTTCACAAAACTACACTTAAACACTAAAAATTAAATCCAAATAAACCCTAGTCACCCAATCTTATCCCCTTAATAATATACTCTAAACACTAATTAGCGATCCCAAATGAAAAAATTTTAATTTTGATAATTTTTTAGAGGGTAAATCAAACTTTTAAAATTTTGAAAAATGTAAATATGTGAAAAAATTGAATTATGTAGAGTTTTGTAAAGGAGGGGAAAAATGGTTTAGTTTTGTGAATTCCTCTCTTAACTATTGTTTTCTACAACATACAAAGTTGAGTTTTTTCAAAACATTTGAACTTGATGGGCGTGATTGCCCCATAAATAGCAAAGGGCGAGTCATAAAAAAAATAAAATGATAATTTGTTTAGAGCTTAGTTTGCATTGTTAGCCGATTATTATTTGATCCGTTCCTTTAATCATTAATTTGATCAAGATTATTAATTTGTGCGAGAATAAGTTTGCTTACCTAGTGGGAGATCTAGATATAGTTTGTACTGGGGCACATGTATTTTCCTATTTCTTATGTGAAAGAGAAAATATTATTATTTTTTAAATAGAAAAGGTATACTTTTTAAATAAAAATAAATGTTGTAAATGTTGTAATAGAAAATCTGTACTTAAATAAACATGATGAGGAGATTTAAGCTCTCTTAAGGGAACCGTCTTCCGTAGTGTTAAAAAGATTTGTTTGGAAGCTAAGGGCACCAAACAAATTAAAACATTTCTTATGGCAAGTATTGTCGGGGAACCTCCCAGTCAATGAAAGACTAGTATACAGACATGTGGGGAGAGAGGGAGACTGTCCCCGATGTGGACAACTAGAAACAATTAATCATATGCTTTTTAAATGTCTCCCGGCGGTCCAAATGTGGGCATTGATGGGAGTTCCGTCAGGGGATAGTAGGTTCCCTACGGATGGACTGGGAACTAACTTAGATTTCCTATTTTCGAGATGGAGGAATCCAGAGGCGGCAATCAAATTTTTCCCGTGTGTGGCTTGGTATATTTGGAAGGCACGGAATGACAAACTTTTCAGGAATGTCGACCGAGATCCGATGGAAACAAAGGACTTGGCGATAGGCGAAGTTGAGGCATGGCGAAACGCACAAGACCTCCTTGCACTGCAGGCTCCAGAGCCACATGCAGGAGGGGTGGGATTGGTAGGAGGGACTACATCTCCGGACGGAGGAATAGTATGTTTTATAGACGGGTCGTGGAAGGAGGGAGAATCTACCAGCGGGGTGGGATGGGTTCTCCAAACCAATAGAGGCCGGATAATGCTAATGGGGATGAAAGGGTATAATAGGAGTATATCATCGGCACATACGGAGCTTCACGGGCTCCTTAACGCCATGGAATCAGTGCGAACTTATACGTCCGAATGTACCTTCTACACGGACTGTATGGATCTATTGAGCATGATGGACGCCCCCAATGAGTGGCCTAATTTCTACTCTGAATTAGAGACGCTACGAGATCTGCAGGGTTTCTTCACGCGCTTCTCACTACGATTTGCAGCAAGGGAACGAAACAAAAAAGTAAATCTACTTGCACGGAGTGCACGTGGCAGGAACGGTGTTTTCCAGTTTATCGGTCCAACTCTCCCTCTTTGGATTTCGGACACGTCTAACGTGTTTGAGAGAAATTAGTGAAGTTGTACTATAGTGAAAAAAAAAAAAAAAAAAAAAAGAAAATCTGTTAAAAGTTGCAAATGTATACTACCAAATTCAAAGCACAAGAAACCATCAAAACTAACAAAGCTTCTGATTTCGCCGGAGAACGAAGATCTATTGCGGCGTCTCTTGCTCGGACTTCGCCGGAAAACTCATCTGGTTACGCTTACGAAAGCTCAGAAGAAGAAGAAGAAACTCGCTGATTTATACGAGAAACTCTCTTGCGAAGGGGAGGCAAAATTTCAAAAGGTCTTATAAAAATGTTGTTGCTTTTATATCTCAAAAGGTCTTATAAAAAAGGTCTTTTGATAATCATGTAAACATATATCCATGTAAAGTATTTGATGTTGCTTTGTCAGATTTTTTTGTATATGACTTTGAGTTATGTTCAATGTGTTTTTTTTTGTAGAAATCAAGTATTGTCCATAATGAAGTAGTCAAAACCATGATCCTTCTTTTTATCGAAGAGGGCAAATCGCAACGCGCTTGAACATGTGTAAGTTAGCAATGTAAATTAAGTTGTATAGCATCTAAGACTTAATTGTTAGTTTGGCGAAAAGTGTATTGTAATAAAATACCAACACTTTTCGCCAAACTAACAATTAAGTCTTAGATGCTATAACAACTTAATTTACATTGCTAACTTACACATGTTCAAGCGCGTTGTGATTTGCCTTCTTCGATAAAAAGAAGAGTAGAGATGTCAAACGGGCATGTCACCCGCGGGCTTGGCCCAATAAGGACCGTAGCGGGGCGGGCTTGGGCATCAGCTTTTATGTCCGTTAAAAAACGGGCCTCGCGGATTTGTTTGTTGCGGTTCGCGGGCTAAACGGGTTAACCAGTAGCGGGCTATCCGCAACACAAATTTTCAAGACTTATAAAACTTTTAAATTCAACTACAAGTTTTTTTTTATTAATAAATTTATAACTTTACTCGGAAGAAATACTTAACTTTTATCCAAAATATAACCAAAGTTTACTTTTATTGAAATATATTTTTGATTGGTCCTTCTTTAATCTTTAGTATATTCTATAAAAAATTTTTTAATGTAATGGTAATAATTTTGTTTATGGTTACAACTTAAAACATAAAAAACCTTATAATAGTTGAAATCCAAATTAATCCACGTGAACAAAGTAGTTTTATGATGTAAGTGTTTGAAAATATGTAATTGCATAATTAATGTTTTAAATAAATGTTTTTTGAAATTAGTTTTGTGACCCGCGGACCGGCCCGTTAAACCGCCAACTTAAGCGGGGCGGGCTTGGACACATGTTTGATGACCGCGGTCCTAGCGGGCCGGCCCGTTGCGGTCACTAAAAAAATTCAATCCACGGCAGGGCGGGCTAGATGGGCGCGGGCCGACCCGTTTGACACCCCTTAGACCGATTTGGGATTCTACTAGCGGACTCACACCAACGATATTCCCATTTTATCTTGCAATATAGACCGATTTGGGATACTGCCTTGAGATGTGTGTTTTGATTTTGAGTCCGTATCCACTTTTAATCTGATATCTACCATGGATGATAGAAAAAGTCCAAATATGATTATAAAATAAAATTAATATTACCATGAGAACAAATAATTATTCATTGGGAACAAATAATTAGCTTTTGATTGACACACTTTTGACAATGAAACACAATGTATTTTCATATGTCCTTGAGTAAATTTTCATGGCACTAGTAAAGCCATTGTATCTGATTTATAGAAGACATTTTTCCACCCGAGAGAAATAGTCTTTGCAAAATCTCATAGTTATATAATGTATGCATGAAATTACAGTTATTAATTTATAGTATTATTGTGATTATATTTTTGCATAGAAATTTTTTAAAGATTATTATCTTATTAATTTATCGAAATTGATTACTTTTTACATTGATTTTACTTCGAACCGGAAATTTTTTATTAATTTATACAATTGATTAATAAGCTTCTAATGTATGTCATAATTGCCATAAAATATTTATTGCAGTTTGTATTGGTCTTTTACCATTTCATGGGTTAATACAATGTTGTATGATATAAGTCGTCCCATATGAAAGCTCCTTGTGTGTTTGACACAATATCAATTAAAAAACTATATATGAAAATGTTAGAGATAATCTTGTAGAAAACTAAGTAGAGATTGATGGGTCTTAAATTCTGTCATTCTTTTAGATTTTGTTATTTTCGGTATTAATTGTGTGTAGTCCAAGTGTTTGTGGTCAAGTGCTTTGGGACGGGTTTGAGACGCTAACACGTTTCAAATTCGATTATCCGACTATACGAAATTAAATCACATTTATTTGGACACGAACATGGATAAAGGTCCTTGTTTTCGGCCCATTAGGAAAATTGGAGATGTCGTCTATCAATGGGATTTCCTCTCCCATGGGATTAGTCCGGATCTTTCATTAGGCTTGGGATTATCCGGAGTTATAAAAAAAAATCAATTGTGTGTAGTTCAATTTTGTCCCTTATCTATTATTATTGACCCATTATTATTCCAATACGTTTGAATTTTTTTTTGATATGTTGTACTATCTTTCTTAAGACTAGTGTCGACCATAACTATTATTGGCAGACTGTGGTTATCAGCGATTTAATATTTCTTGAAATATTATAACAAAATATTAAATGTCCCAACCGTTATAAACATGTGGTTTACGTATTTATATTTTCTTTTATCATTTGGCAAATAAAAAAAATGGTGTTAGTACGTATAGTGGGGTTTTGAGTCACTCTAATGGAATATATAATGCACGGTTTAAATAGTATAATACTTCCTCCCTTTGTTGAAAATGTACTTTTGGAGATTACATATTGTTTAAGAAAATTATTAAAGTGTGCTAATCATTTCATTTCATGTTTTCAATAAATTATACAATTTCCCGTGTTAATCAATTTAATTAATTGTTATAATATTTTATATATATTATCATATATCACTAGTAAAAAAACTGCCCATACCCACGAAAAACCCACGAAAATTTTCGTGGGTATGGGTTAAAAGCCACGAAATGCCACGGAAAGCCACGGTAAACAGTAATTAGCTACCCACGAAAATTTTCGTGGCTTTTTCGTGGCTTTTTCGAGCTACCCACGAATTACCCACGAAAATTTTCGTGGGTTTTGAGCTACCCACGGAAAAGCCACGAAATTTTTCGTGGGTATTGTTCTATCCACGATTACCCACGAAAATTTTCGTGGGTAGAGTGAAACCCACGTTTACCCACGAAAATTTTCGTGGGTAGATTGAAACCCACGAATTACCCACGAAAATTTTCGTGGGTACTATGAAACCCACGAATTACCCACGAAAATTTTCGTGGGTACTTTGAAACCCACGAATTACCCACGAAAATTTTCGTGGGTAGCGAGAAAAATACTGGTAACACTAATTTCTTCGTGTGTACAAAAAAACCCAATATTAATATGTTTTTGTTCACTATTTTCATGAGTTTTTTCACTATTTTCAGGATTTTGTTCACTACTTTTTTAGGTTTGCTACATTTATAAACATATAAACCCGAGTAAATTGTTAAACGTTATTATTCATTACTCATATAATAAAATATCACATTACATAACAACATTATTTTAAACGCATACAAAAGATAGAAGGAAAATAGTAAACATTAAAGCGACATAAAGAGTTCGGTGTTGAACGCCTTCATTATTTGTAAACATTGACGAATTGAATGTTTATTCATCGTCTGATTCAGGAACTATTTCGTACTCGTAACCAGTTCCTTCATCTGCTTCAGCTGGTGTAGATGTTACAGTTGGTTCGTAGCCAGCGACCATCGAATTAGCCCCAATTATCCGTTTAAAAACATATTTTAGTTTGTACTTATAAGTATATATATACTAATTAACAACCTTAAGGAGAACCTACCTTGACAACGTTTCGCTCAGTGATGTTGAGGTACTTAGAATTCATGTTGAAACGGGTTACGGATACATTTTTTAGAATGACAACCGCACCTACACCAGTATTGACTCTGTATTCGTCATTGTTGAAGATGTTATGGTGCATGGTTCCCTCGATTATTCCAGACGGATCTTTTAAGGTTACTAGAAGGTCTCCTTGGCCATTGGGGGACGCATTGGAAAGCATAGCGACAACTCTGAAAAAATGATTACTTATAAGAAACATTATATTTTTAGTTTAAATGAAATAATATTGGTAGACAAAGGAAACCTTTTTCGGTTTGACAAACTGCGAACGAGGGCATTGTATTTCCGCAATTTGGGTCCAAAATGGTGTGGTCCTACCGTTATGAGTACCTATATATATTTTGAAAGATATAGTTAGTACATCATCTACAATTATTAGTATAATGCTAAAAATTTCATTTTTGTGTATACCTTCGCGCAACAAGTAATCGATAGTAGAAGTCCACCGAGGACTACTAAAATCATGGTCTCCCTTTTGTGGCTCATTGATGACCTCACGAATGAAATATTGTGTTGGGCGTGCTTGAGAACTTTCACCTCGCAACACCTTTCCATCGTGAACCCTCTTGCGAAACAGTTCGCGCTGTATGGGCTGGGCAGGTCCCGATATAAGGCCTGTTTGGATTTCAGCTCTTTGTGATGGTTGAAGTGAAATTATTGGTTCAACATCAATAACATATAAGTTATCGTATGGAGGGCTAGAAGGAATACGATTTGCCCCGATGAAATATGTTTTTGTGTTATGTTTTTCCGTTAAATTACCTCGATTTATATAGACAAAACGATATACATCGTGGGTAATTTTCGTGGGTAATTTTCGTGGCTAATTCGTGGGTAGTAAATAACTGTTCATCGTGGATTTTCGTGGCATTTCGTGGCTATGTCGGCCACAATATGGTGATTTGAGTTGTCGACATTAAATGACAAACGAAAATTTGGCCACAATATGGTGATTTGACATGTCGATATTAAATTGAAAACGCAATGTCGGCCACGAGATGGTGATTTAATGCATTGCGTAAAATTATTCAACTCATTTCAATAATCACGGGTGTTTTAAACAGAGGTATCCGTTTCAACTTATTACAAAAAAAACAAATAATATTCCACATATTATTATACAACAATCCACAACATATTTTAACAAAGACGAAAATTATATTACATAATATATTACAAATTTCAGGATCACATTGATACACAATTTTTATTCATCATCGGAAGATGAATCAACTTCTGAACATTTGTTTTCAGTTAGCTCATTATCGGATGTGTACATATCGTTTGTATGTTGATCGGGTAAATCATCATAATTGTCCCTGTCTTCAACATTTAGTGTTTCGACCCTTAGGAGCCCTGAAGGTGCAACAATAGTATTCCTAGAATCCTCTTGAAAGGCTTGTTGTAAAATATGAGTAACATTTCTTACACCTCTGGGTACCAAATTTCGTACAAGCTAACCATTCCGTCCCATGCCTCCTACTAACCTTTGGATAAGATACGTAACAAGCTTGGTCACACTGTTCAGGAGTAATGAACGGATCATATTGTCGATACTGTTTGTCTGCAGCAACATCCACTAGTCCCGAACGACTGATACGCATTCCACTTCCACTAGTGATGTCATACCAAAAACATTTGAAGATAACCACCTTCAGTCCGACACCGCCACCGTACTCAAGCAATCTGATGTCGTCCACTATACCATAATATTCCGTATCAGTAGTTCCCCTAACGCAAACACCGAAATTCTGAGTCTTTTTGTTTGCATTCCTACTAAATGTACGGAATAAGAACCCTCTTGTTGCATACGATGGCCATGATGTGTAAGCACGAGCTGGACCTTGTACAAAATCAACGAGCCACTGCGGCATAATTTCTGCCATCCTTTGATTATTAACCTGTAAAAAAATAAATGCATTAATTTAACATTATTAATAAAAGGAAGTCATTAAAAAATCACTTACATAATCTTTGCACCAGCTTGCGAAGTTATTGTCTTTCAACAATTGTAGGTTAGAAGCAGACAATGCCGGATATGTAGCTCGCATGAAATCTTCAAACATCCTATGTATACAATTTATATAATTTAAAAATAATTATAATTAATTAGTGAATAATTATAACTCGGATAATCATACCTTTCATATTGTGCTAACTCTGGACAATTATTCATTAGAAATGTTTGCAAAACATTATACTCTTCGTCTGATATCCATCCCTTTGAAGATTTACCATTCCACGGATGATATCGTGCACTAAGACAAAACCGACACTGATCGAGCGTCGCATCTTCTCCCCGCCAAAATAACATGCAATTGTTCTCGCATACATCAATTTTATGAACAGGTAAGCCTAGGGTCTTTGTTATTTTTTTGGTTTCGTAGTACGACTCTGGAGCAGTATTCGGGCTTGGTAGAATCCTTTTGATAGTACTAGCAATGTCGTCTACAACACCCGCTGATATATTGTGCTCCGTCTTCCAACGTAGAATACATGACGCCAAATATAATTTTGAATTCTCCGTTTCGCAACCTTCGTATAAAGGTTGATTAACTTCCATGAATGCTTCATATGACTTGTCTACGCCTACCGGAATTTCGACTTCTTCACTATATCGTCGCTCTTGCATATCCGGAATATCATTAACATCTTCGAATGCTTCATGAAATGTTTCGTGTACATCAACATGAGGACCATGATAACGTTCACGGTTGGCTCTTCCATCAAATTGTCTTCCAACGAGAGGATTCTCCCGTAACCATGAAAGATTCTCCATGATTACTCCAAACATAATAATTGCCTTTGAATCCAACCGTGTAAAGATGACGGGTCACCACCGTTGCTCGTTTGTTGCTTTACATTCTTGCATCGGGCACATGGACAAAGGAGTTTCCCGGTTGCTCGAAATGATGGTTGCTGATAAGCAAATTCCATGAACACGTTAATCCCATGACAAAATTCTTCAGTGACAGTATTTGTTGATGGATCAATCCGGAGATCCATCCATCTCCTTGAATGGTTTGAGAAAGACATAACTAATTTTTAAATGATTTGGAATACGAGTGTAATGTGTTACAAATTATGAACATATAAACAATGTCTTTATAAAACCATGAATATATAATACAAAAATTTAACACCTACCCACGAAAAATTTCATGGCTTTTTCGTGGGTATAAATGCCACTTGCAAATCTGATACTATATATGAAGTGACAATTCATTTGAAATGACAACTCCTACCCACGAAAATTTTCATGGGTTTTTCGTGGGTATAAATGCCACTTGCAAATCTGATACTATATATGAAGTGACAATTCATTTGAAATGACAACTCCTACCCACGAAAATTTTCATGGGTTTTTCGTGGGTACATATGAAAAGACATATCTCTGAAAACCCACTGCGAAAAGTAAACTCCCACCCACGAAAAATTTCATGGCTTTTTCGTGGGTACCGCACTACTAACAAAAACTCCACAAAATCTTCAGTAAGTCTATAAATATAGACTTGTTAGAGAAAATTAGTAAATACAAAACATATAAAAATAACATGTCAAAACATATATATATATATAATAAATAGCAAGGAGTTTTGCATACGTGTCAAGTGGAGAGTTTGTAGGAAATTAATGATTTTATTTATTTTTTATCAATATAATATTTTTTTAAATTATGATTATCTCATTTATTTTTTAATAGTTTATATCTTCAAATATTATTTATTAATTTAATATTTCGAAATTTCAATTATGTTTCCTAAATTTATTAATTTAATATTTCGAAATTTCAATTATATATTCTAAAATTAAAGAATTTATATATTTTTTATTAATTTATTATTCGTTTATGATTATCCAGTTATTTTTAATGGTTTATATCATCATATATTATTCTTAATTTGATATTTCGAAATTTTAATTATATTTCTTAAAATTAAGGAACTTTTGATTTTTTTAATTTAATATTTTTGTTTATGATTATCCTTTTTATTTTTTAATGGTTTATATCATCATATATTATTGTTAATTTGATATTTCGAAGTTTAAATTATATTTCCTAAAATAAAGGTTCTTTTTAATTTTTTTATTAATTTAATATTTTTGTTTATGATTATCCCTTTATTTTTGAGTTAATTAACGTATTATATACATTTTGAAACATAATTTGTCAATAAACTGTTTTTGATGTAATAATTAAATTTTGGGTAATTTAATTTGATTTTCGTATTTAAAATAACAAATTTAACCTTATTCACACAAAAATTATTCACAAAAATCATTCACGAAAAATCATTCACATAGATCATTCATTTAGATCATTAACGACTCACCATTGACATAAATCATTCATTCACATATATTATTTATCATTCACATTATACCAATTATCATTCAAAACGATTATTCACTCGAAATCATTCACGAAATCATTCACATGTGAACATTTACAGACAACCATTCACGAGATTTGACAATTTTAAAGTTAATGGTAAAATTGTAATTTAAAAAGTCAATATCACATTATAGAAAATTAAAAAAAATAACTCAATTAGTAAATTTATGTCTTGAAATATACTTATTTTCTCAATTTTCTTTTTATGTTTCAATGGTTTATATCATTATATATTATTTATTAATTTAATATTTCAAAATATCAATAATATTTTCCAAAAGTTATATATGATGTCAATATTTTGGGAATTTTAATTTATATAATAATTTAATATAATTTATTATTATTATAAATGGTACTACATGCAACCTCATCTGATTTTGTTTACATTCGTTCTGTTTCAAGTTGATCCTTAGTTTTCTAATATTTATGTAAATATTATAAAGTTAACTTCGTTTAAAATGTTAGATAAATATTGATTTATTGTTATAAATATGTTAATATAAAAAAATTTTATACCACATCATATAATTTTATATATTTTGTAATCCAAAGCCATTATAATTATTAACATCTTCATTAATGAGTTTTTTTTAATTATTATAAAACTATTTTTGTTGAATACGCTTTATTTTTATTAACCAAATTAGTTTGTGAACATATACAACTTTCACTTCTCTTTAAGTATCAAACTTATTATTTTGTAGAAGAGAATATGTAACAAACATATGTTTTGGTAGCATACAAACTTACATTTGTAACAAATTTTCAATTTAATGGATTAATTTTATATAAAATATCATGTCATTATTATAATTGTTTCTCAAAAGCGAAAAACTATAAAAATAAAAAAAAATTTGTATTTTAAATCATATAAGTCTACCATAAAACACAAAGCCACATTTTTGAAGTTTGTTATTTTTCATGTTTTCATTTTTATGGATAATTTATTACATTTTTATTTTGGGTTTACCTCATCGTAATCTTAACGTATAGTTTGAATTATCATTAATGTACCATTTGAATTCATTTAAAAATGTCAATATTAATTATTTTTCATGTAATTTTCTTGAAATTTATTTATGCCCGCGTCATGCGCGCGGGTCAAACCACCTAGTTATATATTAACTATTTAGCATTTTATTTAGTGTGACTCTATTCACAAAACACAAAAAAACTTTTTTTTGTTGCAAGTTTTGCAACATATTTGATGTTTGGTACACTTTTTAAATTGCATTTCACAAAACTACACATTTTTAAAATTACTTCACAAAACTACACCTAATTACTAAAAATTAAATCGAAATTAGCCTTACCCACAAAACTCTACACCTTCAATATTATACCCTAAATACTAATTAGCGAACCCAAATAAAAATATTTTAATTTTGGTAATTTTTTAGAGCATAATTGAACCATTTAAAAATAAAAAAAGTGTAAAAGTAAGAAAAAATTGAATTATGTGTAATTTTGCAAAGGAAGAATTCAAATAGTGTAGTTTGGTGAATTTCTCTATTTGGTATCATACTGGTGTTTCCCTACGTACCAATTTAATAAAGAAAAACAAAACTATGGTTCCAACTACAAAATTAGTAAACTTACTAAAAATGCTTACGTACAATTTTATACATCACATATAATAGTTTTATATATATAGTTATTGTTTGCCCCCCATTCAAAAAAAGTTGATAGATATCCCACTACATGTGGGGGTATATACAACACAATAAGAAAAGAAGTGAGTTTGGTTAGATTTCACGTTCTGCATTGAATTGGATCTATTAAAAACCATTGGTATTGTCAAAGATGCGTTTCTCATTGTCCCATCAATTAGTATTTAAATTTTGGGGGCCCCAATTATTTCGAAAACATTTTTTGGTTTGGAGATTCATTTATAGGTTTGGGCATTAATATCCATTATTCGATTCGTATATAACATTCGGACAGGATACGGAGTATAATATCTTTATTATATTTGCGGGTAATGGTCGAATTCGAGTATCAATTTCTTACAACTACCAGTCTTGATACCCACAAAACTATCTCACATGTAACTTTTCGTATTAAATTATATACTAGGATTTAACCCGTGGTATACCACGGATTTATGTTTTCCTTAAAGTTTATATATTTTTATATTTGATTTAGAATTTTGTGTAATTTTTTTTATAGAATATTATAGATATATTTAAAATATGTAATATTAGAATAACATATTATTATTTATTTAAGTTTTTTTGTGTTTTTTTAGAAATAACCCGTTAATAAATATATATATATATATATTTTAGTCAATACCCGTTAACAAATAATTATTAACAAATAACTATTATGATAGTGAAACCAAGTTAAATTATAAGAAATATGAAATTGTAATCTTTATACACTAAATAGCGAAATCAAATAAAAAAGTTGTAATCTAAAATAAAATAAAATATTAGTTAAACATGTTTTTAAATTTTGGGTTATTTTTGTTAAAATAATCTATTTTTTTGTTAAAAACCTTTTCTAATGGTTTTGTGATGTTAAATAAAAATTTTATGATATTTTTGTTCTAAAAACTATGTAATAATGTATATAAGTGAATTACATATTTTCTTATTTGATTTTCCCAATTATTTTTACATAAATATTTTAACAATTGAATCCTATATTTGGAAAATTTTAATGTTTCCTTATATTAGTTTTGCAATTAAATGGATAAATATATTTCCCTTTATTCATAATGGCACAATATGTAATTTTAAATGATTTTTTGGACATGTTCAAATTACTACTTCAAAAATAATAATATAAATATTATTTTTATTGGGAGAATTACGAAACTACACTTTTTGAATTACGTTTCACAAAACTACATCTTTTAAAAATTTCTTCACAAAACTACACCTAAACATCAAAAAATAAATTCAAATTAATCCTACCCATACAACCCTACCCCCCTTAATCACTATATCATAAACACTAATTAGCGAACCCAAATGAAAAAAAATTAATTTTGGTTAAGTTTTAAAGGGTAAATCAACCTTTTCAAATTTTTAAAAAGTGTAATTATATAAAAAAATTAAATTATGTAGAGTTTTGTAAAGGAAGTGATGAAATGGTGTAGTTTTGTGAATTCCTCTTTTTTATTTACTATATAAAGATGTATTGTATATAAATTCTCAAAAATTGGTAAATGACGTAACTTTCTTTCTATTGAAAATCATGTTTTAAAATTTATATTATCTCAATATAATTCCGAATTTAAATATTGTAGTTTAATGTAATTTCTTTTTTTGAAAACTATGAGTACACAAGTATCTTAAAAAAGACTTAAGAACTATGAAATCAGATAAAATATAAAAAAATTTAATTTTAATTTGCATAACAAATCAGGTCAGGTAACCCGCGGATCGGGTCAAGTAATGGATATCCTAAAAATCAAGGGTCCCGATCCGTGTCAATCCCTACTCATTTATATATATATATTTTTAGGGTCAATTAAATTTCTGGCCTTGAAAGAATGATTAATTAGGTAGAAGTTGATTTTTCATCTTTCTTTAGTTCTGACACACATCAAAAAAATTTCATGGACGAATATGCCCTTCTGACATTCGGCAGAGGAATAATTATGTAGGGGACAGGAATACTGTATTTGCAGAGGAAAAAGATTTTTCCCAGGCGGATATTGGCGCATTAAATGCTGTGATTTGGCTGCAGGATATTAGATTTGTTTCCGATAACCAATAAGTTATCCGCTAACATCACCTATAACAAAATCATTATTAGATAAAATCTATGATAACTTAGCAAATGAGAGTATGTGTGTTAGTATATATTTATCATTGGTGATACCATTAATGGTAGCGACACAATGGATACATGAATACACAAATCACCATTAAACACTAAGAAGAAAGACCAACTTTAAAAAACTAATCATTGAAGTCTTTAAGAAGCAAAATAATCATGACAATAAATATAAATACTTATAAGATATGAATAACTCATATTTATTGTTCCTTTATTGTTGGTTCCAACATATTCTGATAAACTAGATAATAGTGGGTATTGTTGGTTCTAACATATGCTGATACCATCATGTGATGGAAGCAGTAAAAAATGTTGCTGAAGTTAAGTTGAAGGAATCGATAAGCTCCTGTTAGAGCTAATTTTGCAGGTAACGTTTTAGTTAACCGATATTATTAATGTTATCAGAGCATCTCTGACGTACATAAATGGATTACTGAAGAAGGTAAGACATGTTATCCCGTAACAAAAAATTTATCTTTATAACTTAAGCGTAATCATATATCACACATTTCTAATTGATTGTTTACACAAATGCATAAACTCTACACATAGCAATATACGATACTGACTATGAGGAGAACAAATTATTCTTAGGTGGGGGATTCAAGAACAAAGACTATTGTTTGACCAAATTAGCCATACACGATGACCCTATCACCAATAAACTCTTCCCCATAAGCAATAATCCTCTTGGGAAGTTCATGTACAATCATCTCGTGGATACAAAGATTGTTAGCATCGAAAGTTACTAACGCGACGGTTATCGGATACGATATATTACATACGATAACATAATTATCAGGTAAAATGAAGAAAATGGTTATCAGATAACAAAATGTCTAGTGGTTATTAGGAAATGTCTAGATCGACCATCCGCATAACCATATCACCAAACATGAAGCATATCGGATAATGATACGAGCTATGAATACTAATTTTCACAAAGGTAATTAGGTTATCAGATAACATCTACTATATCATGTATCCAATACATGTCGATATTGGCCGCTGGAAATATCAGATATCGATCTTAGCAGACACCAAAACACGATATTCGCATCACTATGGACTCCTCTTTGACTATGTTCATAAACATTTGAAATTTGAAATTGATTACAAAATAAAATCGAAACTAACAAAACAGAATCCTCAAAGGCCCCTAATACCAAATTTATTCATGAACATAAAAACCCCCAAATATCAATTAGAGTTATTGCGAAGACATAAAACCTAAAATTGGTAAGAATGGTGAAATGCATGTGCAGATTTTGATACTATGTGAGAAATAGATAGACAAACTATGAGAATGGGAAAAAATCAACGAAAATAATCAACTACACAACTACATAATGTTAAAATCGGATGCCATACCTATTGGTTATCGTTTGCCCGTCTTCTAAATCGGTTTTGGAAATTACAGAGACCAAGATGATAAATAAAATGAACGAAAATGGAGACGAAGAAGAGAAAGGGGTGATTACAGACGAAGGGAAATAAGGAAGAAACAAGGAAGCGAATAGAAAGAGAAATGAGAAATGGGAAAAGAGAGAAATGGGAAATGGGAAAAGAGAGAAATGAGAAATGGTGTCAGTTTTGTGTCAGATTTTTTGATTTTTAAATTTAAAAAAAAACGTTACGATAGGGGCAAATCAGACTTTTTGCTGATGAATAGTGCACAAAATAGTAACACCTTTTTCGGACCTAATTTCGACTTCTTCTGAGTCCATATCTTATAATTATCCATATTTTTATACATAGAAATGAAAAAAAAATGTGCTTTGCAACGATTTTGCAATGATTTGGAGACTTTGTAATTTAATCTAAAAACTGTAAAAACTGTTATAATGATTGCAAATGTGTTTGATAATCTGTGGCAAATGTTACTTCGATTTTGCGACAAACACTCAAACGACACATCGTCGTTGCTAAAATAACAAGGGCGTAGCGTCGAGTTTAGGCCTGGGTGTTCGGATCGGATCTTTCGGGTCTTTCGGTACTAGAGGTCAAGGTTCCATTCGGGTACTTTGAAATTTCGGATCGGGTTCGGTTCGGATCTTGTCGGGTCCGGGTCGGTTCGGATCTTGCTAAAGAGATCCGGAAAATACCCGATATTTTTGGGTTACAATCGGTTCGGGTATTATATATCCAAACCTACCCAAAATTACTCGAAAGTACCCAAAATACCTGAAATACCCGAAAATCCTACAATATATATATGTAGTTTAATGTAAATTCATATTAAAAAAATCAAATTCTAATAAAAAATTCATCAATAAAAACAAAATCAATTCAAATTTATATTTTTGAATGAATATACACACAACACACACAATACAACAAAATAAAACTAACAAATTGAAAAAGAATTTAAAAAACAAATAAAAAACGGGATAATGAATATGAAGTTTTTAAAGTTATATGCGATTGAGTTTTTGATGTCAATCAAATGAATTATAATTTTTAAATTTTTCAATTTAATTTATACTTGATACATAAAAAAAGAAAATAAACTAAGGAAGAAGTGAAACACATGTTAAAAAGAGAAAAATAATAGGTATATAAATATAAAAGACATATTAGTTCGGATCTAAAAAAGTATTTTCGGATCTCGGGTATTACCGAATCCGGATCCGGTATCCAAAGTATTTGAGGTGAGGATCCATTCGGGTATTTCGCAAGATCCGAAATCCATTCGGATCGGATCTTTCGGGTCGGGTTCGATTCGGATCTTCGGATCCGGGTATTTTGCCCAACCCTAGACTCGAGTTCATTAGGTTCGTTGATACATCATCGCAAAAGTAGCATACTGAAAATGTATTCATAAAATTAAACTTTAATACTAAATATTAAATCTAAATTAACACTGAATCCTGAAAACTAAATAGTGAATCCAAATAAAAATATAAAATTGATAAATTCTTGAAGAGTGACTTAATCATTTAAAATTTGAAAAATACGTAAGCTTTGAGAAAAATTGAGCTAAACATAGTTTTGTAAATTTCTGTATATATGATACAATATTCAATTCCACAACCATTACCACACCAACGGAAACTAAAAAGCTATGTTGGTTTATATCTGGCTACATTAATATATATATATATATATGGGAAAATTACAAAACTACATCATTTGAATTATATTTCACAAAACTACATCATTTCAAAAATATTTTACAAAACTACACCTAAACACTCAAAATTAAATTCAAATAAACCCTACGCCCACAATCCTACCTCCTTAATACTATACTCTAAACACTAATTAGCGAACCCAAATGAAAATATTTTAATTTTGGTAATTTTTTAAAGGGTAAATCAAGCTTTTAAAATTTTGAAAGTGTGTAAATATGTGAAAAAATTAAATTAGGTTTAGATTCAAGTAGAGCTAAGCGACACAAGAAATATTGGTTTGTAGTGAAAGCAATTAAGTAACAAGAAAACAAAGAACAGTTGTATGCAATTAATTAAAAACGTCATGCATTAGAGTTAATTCGCAGGAAACAATTACCACTAGAAAAATTTCAGATAAGGGAAACAATTACCACTAGAAAAATTTCAGATAAGGGAAACAATTGAAACCGTTCTCGAACTCATATCACAGAATCTGGATTGACCCCCTCTCGGGCGTATCAAATCCCTATGTTAGCAATTAAGAAGACTAAACTCTCGTTTGTGTTCTATAATTACTTGCATGCATTTAGTCCGAGTCTGATTTGTTCACAAAACACAATAACATCATACTCTCGCAGGTTAAAGATATTTTGCTCAACTAGATTCTATCAGGTTTTTAAACTAACTCTCGTTCAGATTTAAACAACCTAAGATCATGAACTATAATTCTTCAACCAAGTTCAAGCAATACTAACAACCTAGATGAAGAAATCTATGAATAAATCCCTATCTTTCAATCAAATCTAGCAATTCCTAGTTTTCCTTTGAAAACCCTAAAACCTAACAAGGAGACTACTCAGACATATTCATGGATGAGCAATAGATGAAAGAAATTGCATAAAACAAATACTGAGATTGAATATATGAAGTTCAAAAACACTTCTCAAGAACAGAGTAATAATCCCAGAGTCAATAAAATAAAGTGTGGTCTAAAACTATGACAAAAACTAGGTTAAATAAATATTTGGGCGTTCCTTTACAAAATAGGAAAAACCGAGACTAAACCGAAAAAATATGGAAAAAGGCTTTCTTGCGTCGGCAAAGGGATCAGTCGATCACTTCCGGGATCGCCCGATCCTTGATGTGGATCGGTCGATCACTTCCATTGCATCGATCCTTTTCTCCGACGGCACTTTTGTTAATTAAGGATCGACCGATCGCCTTCGGGATCGCCCGATCTTTGTTGTGGATCGGTCGGTCTCTTCTATTTCATCGATCCTTTTCTTCTACGACATTTTGTCAATTAAGGATCGACCGATTGGGAAAGGATCGACCGATTGGGAAAGTATCGCCCGATCGGTACCATATTCCGTGATTTCCATGCTCTTTTGTCTCGAAATCTCCATAAGTCTTTCTCTTATGCGTTAGGACGCCAATATCTCTTATATCACCTGTAAAACAACTAAAGACACATAAAAGGACTCTATTGTGTGGCTAAATCCTATGTTTAAAACGTTAAAAACGCCACACATCATCCTATAATAGACTTCAAGTGAGTTTTGCAAAATACAGTCTTAAAGTCTATTTTTGCAATTATCTCTATATATAGGAAAAATTGCAATAAAAACTCAAGGTTTGACCATTTCGACAGAAAAAGCCTACAAAATTTTAAGGTTCGAAAAAACTTAAATTTATTTATTTCACATTTTTAAACATGAAGTTTTTTTTTCCAGCAAAACGGACTCTAACCGAAAACCGATAAAAAATAAACGAAGATAAAACGATCTATTTCACTTAAAATTAAAACTACACTCATAAATCATTTTATCTACATTTCTTGTATCTATAGTACACTCATAATCACATATGCTGCAAGTAGTCATCAATACCAATAAGTGTATAACAAAGTATTCAATGCCACAACCATTACCACACCAACCCAAATGAAAATGCTATATTGGAAATAGTTAGAGATATCATATCTCACTAAACTAACATAGTCATGTATGATCTATATCGAAACTAGGAATAGTATGGACGTATGTATGATTTAACAGATCAGGTAGGCCTATGACAAATTATTATACACTTCCCTCAGAAAGATTGTCGTTTTAGAGATTCTTTTTTAACAAAGAGAGTCGTTTTTGATTTTCTATAGAGAAATTAAATAAATTTAGAGGAATTCACAAAACTACACCCTTTTAAATCCTCTTTCACAAAATTACACATAATTTAATTTTTTCACATATTTACACCCTTTTAAAATTTTAAAAGATTGATTTACCCTTTTAAAAATTACCCAAATTAAAAAAATTTCATTTGAGTTCGCTAATTAGTTTTTAAGGTATAGTATTAAGGGGGTAAGATTGTGTGAGTAGGGTTTATTTGGATTTAATTTCGAGTGTTTAGATGTAGTTTTGTGAAATATTTTTGAAATTGTGTAGTTTTGTGAAATGTAATTCAAATGGTGCAGTTTTGTGATTCTTCGAACCGATAGAATAAAACAGTTTTTTATTGGTTGATTTAATCATATTTAATAATATTTTTATAGAAAACAAAAATTTCTTAATTCGTGCGCAAAATTCTAAAATATCGAGGGAGTAGAATTCTTTGGTTTAATAAAATATTACGTATAGAAGTTAAAAAATAAGAAAATCATGGTTTAATCAATAAAATAAAATAAATTTTATCAAAAATGTGGCCTTAAAATAGATATATTTTGTGTGGCCTAGGGTTGTTGCCCTTATTGTTACATGGTTAGTACGGCACTATATATACATGAAAAAATAAATAAATGAGTTTGTCAGGATTGGTACCACAATATTATGACTTCAATTTTATTAAAAAAATAGGGATGTATTCAATATTATTACTAGTTTTCTGTCGAATTCAATAAAAAAATTACAAGTTTATTTAAGATTCTTGTATCTACTACACTCATAAACTCTAAAAATGGAAATGATAAGCTACCATTTTTTAAAACATTACTTTACAAAACTAATCATTATTTAAGAAAAATATATATACACTTTATAAAGTGTTGAATGATTAAATTACCACTTAAAATATTTTCCGATTAATTTTTTCATTTGAGTTTAATATTTAGTGGTTAGTTATATATATTTCTGAAAATGAATTATATATGGGTATAATTTTGCAAAGTATAGTTTTAAAAGTGTATATTTTGCAACTATCCCTATATATATACATAACAAAGAAGTTGAACTAAAACTCTTGTAACTACTACTACTACACTAATAAATCCTTCTAGTCTAAAAAATGATGATGATATCTTTACTTGGAGTTTTCATCCCATTGCTTCTTTGTTTCCTTGTATTTCACTTTTTCTTGCTCCACAAGAAACCTCGCGGTGGCCCTCTCCTCAAGAATTGGCCTGTCATTGGGATGCTTCCGGGATTGTTGGTCCAAACCCCTCGAATGTACGATTGGTGCGTCGAGGTGCTGGAGGCCAGTGATCTGACTTTTCCTATCAAAGGTCCTTGGTTCAGTGGTATTGACTTGTTATACACGGCAGATCCAAAGAACATACATCACATACTAAGCACAAACTTTGCCAACTACCCTAAAGGTCCTGAGTTCAAGAAGATATTCGATGTTCTCGGAGATGGAATCCTAGCCGCTGATCTCGAGTTATGGGAGGATCTAAGGAAGTCAAGTCATGACTTATTTCACAGTCAAGATTTTCAGAATCTATCAATAAGTAGCAATAAAAGTAAGTTAAAAGAAGGTCTTGTTCCCTTTCTTGAAAATGCTTGTCAAGAAAACATTGTCATAGACTTGCAAGATCTTTTGCAAAGATTCATGTTTGATACCGCATCGATTTTGATGACCGGTTTCGATCCAATGTCTCTATCTATTAACCTGCCTGAAGTTGAGTATAGTGAAGCCGTGGAGCTTAGTGAAGAAGCCGTCTTCCATAGACATCACAAACCGGTGATCTTGTGGAAGCTTCAATACTTGTTTGGTATTGGACATGAGGGGAAGATGAGAACTTCTATGGAGAATATCAATCAAATGTTTGCAAAGATAATATCTTCAAGAAGAGAAGAGATGATAAGCCGCGCGAAAAGCAAGCCGTCATCAATGGATGTTTTAACATTCTATATAAACGCGGACACGGAAAAATATAAGCAATTGAAACCTAATAGTGATAAGTTTATAAGAGATGTTGTTTTCAGTTTATTGTTAGCAGGAAGAGACACAACAAGCTCAGCACTCACTTGGTTCTTTTGGCTACTCACTAAACATCCTCAAGTTATGACCAAGATTCGACACGAGATCAACACAAAGTTTGACCCTAATGATCTAGACAAACTAATATACTTACAAGCTGCATTGTCCGAATCGATGAGACTATACCCACCAGTTCCCTTCAACCACAAGTCACCTTCAAAGTCAGATGTGCTTCCGAGTGGACACAAAGTTGAAGCTGACGAAAAGATCGTAATCTCTATTTACGCGTTGGGGAGAATGAGATCGGTTTGGGGAGAAGACGCGTCGGATTTCAAGCCAGAGAGATGGGTTTTAGACAATGGAGGGCTAAGACATGAACCATCATACAAGTACATGGCATTTAATGCTGGTCCTAGGGCTTGTTTGGGTAAACATTTGGCTCTGTTGCAGATGAAGTTAGTAGCTATTGAGATCATACAAAACTATGATTTTAAGGTCGTTGAAGGTCATAAGATCGAACCGGTTCCTTCTATCATTCTTCGTATGAAAAGTGGTCTTAAAGTTACTGTTAGTAAAAACATGATATGATTTTTATGGTTGCTGGGTAATTGTATTATTTATATCCCTAGCAACCAATACACGGTGCTTCAATAAATGGTTTCAAATATGTCATACTAAAGTTTCATATATTATAAGAATAAATAAATGAGTGATTTTTTTGTGCTAAGAATATAAATATTTCATTAAAATGAAAACGGTTTAGGTTAACAACATAATTTATAGACCTCAGAGCATATCCATTGGTGTTTCTTAAAGAGATCTTAGCAGGTGAGACCTATTAAATAGTTAAGATCTGGATCTTATATTTCCTATTTAAGATCTGGATCTTAACTATTTAGTGGGACCTTTGGATACGTGACGACCTATGATTGATGCGTTTTTAATTATTTTATTTTTCTTTTTTTTAACCAACTATTCATGGGTCCCAATGAATAGTTAAAAAATTTTGTGGGTTTCTCTGTTGGAGATGGTCTAAGAGCATGAGCAATGGCATAATCCTTTTTTGGGTTTTTATGACAAAAATTAATATAAAAAATGTTAAGAGACGTAAATAAGATTTTAATGATAAATATGTATTATTGATAGAACTGTTAATGGGTTTTTAAAACCGAGCTCGAGAACTCGCTATTTCCGATCTCTTTGATTTCTCCTCCGCATCTAATCGTTGGAATCGAACCGTCAGATGAGATATTCGTCGTTCGTTTACCGACGGACCTGAAGGAGAGTGTGTGGCGGTTAGCCGCGACGGATGCGAACTGGACCGAGCTCAGTGGCGCAACGGTTTGACAGAGCCGTCGATTCCACTCACGGAGGTACTTGACTTCGTCGGAATGAGGCTGATTTTGTCGGCCGCCGATTAATTTGCTCGGAGAGAGGTTGAATCGGTGAATCGCCGATAGAGAGAAAAGAAGAACTATTTTCCAGATCCGGATCCAAGGAAAGAGACGAAGAAACCTATCTCTTACGTTTTTCAATTTTTTATTTATTTTAATTGGGCTTTTAAAATTAAAACCCAACAAGAACCCAGCGATGCACATGGTCTAAGAGCATTAATATTGGTGTTACTTAAGTTTGGTGCTTAGTAATTTAATTTTAATTTTTTGTAATTATTTTTTTGTCTAGGAAACTAAAGTTTCTTAAAAGTGTTTTTTGACAATTATTGGTGCTGCTTAGTTAAGAGTTCTTAAAAATAAAATAAAATATTAAAATTTTTATATTAAAAACATTTATGAAAACATCTTAACTATTAAAAGAGAAACATTTTGGTAAAAAAGACAAAAAAATCTATTTACAATGTTGCCACTCTTTATATTCAAAGAAAACAAAAATGAAAAACATATTAATTTCAACATTAAAATAGGAAACAAAAAAAAAGAAAAAAAACTATTCAAAAAAAGAAAAGGAAAAATTATTAATATCAAAATAAAAAATAAACATTTTCAATTTCAAAAGGTTAAAAATAAGGGAGAATTATAAAACTACACCATTTGAATTACATTTCACAAAACTACACCATTTCCAAAATATTTCACAAAACTACACCTAAATACTCAAAATTAAATCCAAATAAATCCTACCCAAACAATCCAACCCTTTAATATTATACCCTAAACACTAATTAGCGAACCCAAATGAAATTTTTTTAATTTTGGTAATTTTTTAAAGGGTAAATCAAGCTTTTGAAATTTTGAAAGGGTGTAAACTTGTGAAAATATTGAATTAGGTGTAGTTTTGTGAAAGGAAGGTTGAAAGGGTGTAGTTTTGTGAATTTCTGTAAAAATAATAAATCGAATAATAATATCTAAGAAGTTTATTACAAAATAATTTATTAATAACGTAAGATAATTTTTACGAATTAATTTCATAATTGAATCTAGGGATAATCGTATAAATTTACAATATATTCATTTACTTTATGATACAAGATACCACAAACATATAATTAAAATTGACATTTTTAATATATGATTTACCAAATAACTTTATATATAAATTTCCTAATATCTATACTATTAAAAGGAAAGCATTTTTACAAAGAAGACAAAAAAAAATTGTATTTACAATGTTGTCATTCTATATAACCTATGATTATATTTAAAAACAAAAGAAAGAGAAAAATTTAAATTTCAACACCAAAATAGGAAACAAAAAACAAACAAAAACATTGTTTGACAAAAAAAGGTAAGGAAAGATTTTAAATTTCAAAATAAAAAAGTTGTAACAAATAAAATCATATATTATTTATGCTATTTTTCGACCCGTCACAAAATTACACATATTAATTTCAAAATAAAAGAATTAAAGAAACAAAAAAAATTGAATGATAATCTCTAAAAATCATAATTTGGTCAAATCTATTAATCGGAAAACAATTTTACAAAGACAAGAAAATATTGTATTTACAATGTAATCGTAGATTTTCAGGATTAATTTATTAATAAGGTAAGATAATTTTTACCAGATGAGTGTAGATATTTGACGATGAAATATCACCATTGATAAATAATGTAAAAACATAAATCGATTAGAGCATATTTGTAATTTGTAGATTTTAAGTTTTTAACATCCAATTTGAATACAATATTATTATCTCCACATATATTTTTCTATAACGGGTTATTAAAAAAAGAATTTGAAATCACGAATAATAATTGTTATTAGACTAAATCAAGATTAGTTTATGTATAGTATATATGTGTAATGTTTGCGACGGGTCGAAAAATATCAAACATAGTTTACGAGATATAATCATATAATCCAAAAGAATACAAACATATAATCTATATCGATGTAGAAATTTTATGTATTCTATGAAACAATAGACCACAAACATAAAATCTAATTAAGTTGATGTATCCATTTTTTATATATTTTTACCAAATAATTATATATATAATTTTAAAATCATATTTTATTACATTAAAATTACAACAAATATAAAACCGCATGTATGTGCGGGTCCTTATCTAGTATCTTAATATTTAAAAATTACAAAAAATAAACGACACGTACATGCGGGTCCGTATCTAGTTATTATTATTTCAAAATGAAAAAAAATTAGACAAAACATTATACATCTTTTTTTGGCCCATCTCCTCTGTGTTTTTTTTACAAACCCGAAAAAAGGAAAACAAAATACAAAAAAAAAATAACCACCCTTTTTTGTCTCCCAACGACACGTGTCCGGTGTTTAACTAACACAAAGCTTCTCCATTAAGAATCGACTAGATGAGGACCCGCACATACGTGCGGAGTTTAACATATTTTTAAATTTATATATTTAAAATTATTTGGTGAAAATATATATAATAAAAATTCATATATTGGATTATATTTATATAGTCTCTTATTTTATATAGTACATTAAATAAAATTTATACATTGTGCGGGGTAACCGATAAATATGGGGTAATCCGAGATTGATCCGCGTATAAGAAATATTTAAAAATTATTTATTGGATTATATTTAATATAAATTTCAAAACTATACTTATGTATATTTTAATATTATGAATATAATTTAGTTATATCTTATCAATTATTTATGTTATTTTTTTACTCGTTACAAATTAGAGTTATACATAAATTGAATTCGATTTAATCTCATAACTATTATCATTCCTTTCAAATTCGCTTTGTGATTTTTGTAACGACCCGTACAAAAAATTAAAATATGTATTTGTTATTCCTTTATTTGTTTATGTCTTAATTAGCTATATGTAAATTTAAAAATAAATCAAGTTTAGATTGTTACAGATATTATTTCATTTGAATAATTCAAGTTCTTTTATTTCGATATGAAAATTGTTATCAAATTTTATTTTATTTGCTAAAATTTTAATTGATTTTCATTTGAATTTTAAATCCTTTGTTATCAAAGATATTTCACGAATATTATTGTTTTCAAATTTTGTCATATATAAATTTTGAAATTTTAAATCGTTTTTTATTTTCTTTATTCGTTTTTGTAGAATATTTTTCGAAATAGAGGTAAAATTTGTGAAGATTAAAATTTGAATGATTTTTGTTATCAATTTTTTTTTTTACAAATATTTAAACTACATTATGAATTCATTTGAGCCTTTGTAGTGGACTTAAAATTGTAACATGCAAATAACATCAAAAGCATAGGTTATATTAAAAATATGTAGTGGCATTGTATGGTAATTAGAATTTTTTTTAAGGGTTTTTTTAAAAAATGCTTTCCATTTAATAGATAAGATGCTAGCATTAAACCATTTAATTTATTTATTTTTAATTGCTAAGCATCACGAATTATATGCTAAGGAACATCAATAATGATGGTCTAACATGAACTTCTAGCTCTGATGGTAAATGTGAATACTGCCACATATATTTGAATCCTGGCCAATGTGTTATTCACATGCGACATTCAGTGTTTTTGAAGCGAAAATTTGGAGTTGCCTTTGGATCACGGGTCCTCTGTGGCGACAGGAGGTGTGGACTGTTGCGCGCCTCGAACCCCGACTGACTAGTCTGTATTGACCTCATTGAGGGCCAGGACACCATGGTTACCAACAAAAAAAAAAAATTATAGACCTCTATCCATAAAAAATAAAATAAAAAAACACATGGAAGTATACATGATAAATCAGTAAAACTAATTTAGTCCATCTACTCAATATGTAACTAGATGAAGAGAAACGATTCGAAAGAAATATGTAAACGCTGAATTTAGAAGACAAAAAGCAATATAAGCCTTTCATAGGAAAACCGTGTGAAGGATTCTAAGCAATGTAAGCTTTGGTTTTGTTTGTATGTTAAGCAACTAAAGAACACAATAGAATGAATGGTTACCCTGAGTTGAGTTGACCATCCAATAAAAATGGTGATCCAAAGAAAAAAAAACAAAATATTTTTTATTATTGTAAACTTCTAGTACTATTATTGTTGATAACTGGTGAGGCCCATGTCCAACTCCTAATTAATATGATATTGTCCGTTTTGGGCTCATGTCTCGAACCCTCACGGTTTTTCTTATCTCCTAATTAATATGATATTGTCCGCTTTGGGCTCATGTCTCGAACCCTCACGGTTTTTTCTTATTGGCCTTCTTCCCAAAATGTCTCATATTAATTGGGGTTGGACTCTCCTTATATAATAGACATTACTCGTCTAAACTTCCAATGTGGGACTTAGTTTGTTATCCCAACAATTATAAGTTTTTTTTTTAATTATGAAATTTTCACAATGTGTGATTTTGTCAATTGTTCATAATTTTGATTTTGTAATGCTTATAGAAGCATAAAAACAAACTTGGAAGACTCGGAAGAAGTCTTTAGTGAGTCTCTACCATTGACTCTAAATCCATGAAGATGACTTTTCCACACTCTCTCTACACCGTAAGTTGAACTTATCTTTCCTTCCATATAAACTCAATTATCTAATTAATAAACCAAAGCAAAACTCATATTATTAAGCTATGTTCACCAAGTTCCTCACCATCACCTTCTTCTTGAACTTATTTATTTCTCAATCTTTACAATCTTCTTCTCGAAATCTTGACTTCACATTCAATGGTTTCCATCCTCCACTTACTAACTTATCCATCCAAGGTATTGCCACCATCACCTCCAAAGGTCTATTGAAGCTAACCAACATAACTCTCATGGAAAGTGGTCAAGCCTTCTATAACAAACCAATAAGGTTCAAAGATTCTCCAAACGCCACAGTTTATTCTTTCTCCACTACCTTTGTATTAGCTATACGCCCTCTGGTCCCCGGAGTTGGAGGCGACGGCATGGCCTTTGTCATTGCACCTAACTTTAGCCACCCAACAACCACTCTAGGCCAATACCTCGGTCTCTTTAACATCATAAACAACGGTAATAACACGCACCATGTGTTAGGTATTGAGTTTGACACGATCCAAGATATTGATGATCCCGATAATAACCATGTTGGGATTGATATCAATAGTTTGAAATCGGTGAAAACTTCAACCGCTGGGTATTGGGAGGATGAAAACAATGAGTTTAAGAAACTTACTTTGGTGAGTGGTAAGCGTCTGCAAGTTTGGGTCGATTACGATGGTCGTAGCCATAAGATCGACGTAACCATGGCGCCATTTAGAAAAGATAAACCTAAAAAACCACTTGTTTCTATTTTTAAAGACTTATCTTCGGTTTTTGAACAAGATATGTTTGTAGGTTTCTCTTCTGCGACAAGTACGGTTGTGTCCGAACATTTTGTTCTTGGGTGGAGTTTTCGTATAAATGGGAAAGCTCCGTTGTTGGCTCTTTCAAACCTTCCTAAATTGGAGCCTAGGAGATGGATGTATTTGATTGGCATCATTTTGATTATCTTATTATTTATTGTCGTCTTGTTGCTCATTCCAATCTTGATAATTTGCTCGCCTATATTCCTCATTCGCTTTATCGTCAAGAGGAGGAAAAAGTTTGCAGAGGAGCTCGAAGATTGGGAAACCGAGTTTTCAAAGAGCCGGTTAAAGTTTAAAGATTTGTATTATGCCACGAAAGGGTTCAAGGATAAGGGCCTTCTCGGGTCAGGCGGGTTTGGAAGCGTATACAAAGGTGTCATGCCAAAGACAAAAAAGGAGATTGCCGTTAAAAGAGTATCAAACAATTCCCAACAAGGATTGAAAGAGTTTGTGTCCGAAATTGTGAGTATCGGTCAGATGAGTCATCGGAACCTAGTCCCTCTCTTGGGTTATTGTCGACGGAAAAATGAGCTTCTTTTAGTGTATGATTACATGCCTAATGGAAGCTTAGATAAATATTTGCACAATAGTCCGGAGATAACCCTAGACTGGAACCAGAGGATTAAAGTCATTAAAGGCGTGGCATCCGCCTTATTTTTCCTTCACGAGGAATGGGAACAAGTGGTGATTCACCGTGATGTCAAATCTAGCAATGTATTGTTAGACGCAGAGCACAACGGGAGACTCGGGGATTTTGGTCTAGCTCGATTGTGCGGCCACGGTTTGGATCCTGAAACAACACATGTCGCTGGAACATGGGGATACTTAGCACCCGATCCCATTAGGACGGGACGTGCAACAACCGCTACCGATGTTTTCGCATTCGGGGTGTTGTTACTAGAAGTTGTGTGCGGTAGACGTCCTATCGAGATTCAACACGAGATAAGCGATAGGGTTTTTATCGTGGATTGGGTTTTTAGATTTTGGACCGACGGAAATATCTTGCATGCTAAAGATCCAAACTTAGGATATGAGTGTGTGACCTAAGAGAGGCGGAAATGGTTTTGAAGCTAGGTTTGTTGTGCTCACAATCTAACCCTGAAACAAGACCAACAATGAGACAATTGCTACAATATTTAAGGGGAGATATAATGTTACCGGATTTATCGCCGTCGGATTTGCGTGGAAACGAGAGGGTGTTAGAAATTCAACAAGGAATAATAGGAACTAGTGAATCAAGCTTGTTTACTGATGAATCTTCAATAGCTGATTCTCTATTGTCTGGCGGGAGGTGAGTTTTTTTTTTTGAACATATGTGTGTTGCATTCATATGTAAAAATAAATTATCACTATATATTTTTTGTGTTGTAGTGAAATAATTGAATTATTTGATATAATTGTTACTCTTACGAAAAAGTGAAATAAGTTAATCCTTGGTTAGAAACTAGGGGGAATTAAAAAACTACACTTTTTGAATTACATTTCACAAAACTACACCATTTAAAAATTTCTTCATAAAATTACACATAAACACTAAAAATTAAACTCTAATTAAACCTACATCCACACAATCCTACCCCATTTTCACTAAACCCTAAACACTAATTAGCGAACCCAGATGAAAATTTTAATTTTGTTAAATTTTGAAAGGGTAAATCAACAATTTAAAATTTTAAAAGGGTGTAAATATAAAAAAATATTGAATTAAGTAGAATTTTTGTAAATGAATGAATAAAATGATGTAGTTTTGTGCTCTAGAAACTATCCAAATGTCTTCCAAACTATGCAAATTATTCGCTCTAGTTTTTACTCTTACCCAAAATAATAATAATAAAAATTTGTGAATGAGATTATTCGACAGTACCATTTATGATTTACCTTAAAAATGAATTAAGGCGTTGGCCACCGACTTTGGACAAGAGTTGATATACAGTCAAATTTTCTCGATTAGGGATAAATGTCCCACATCGGAAATTTAAAGGGGTATAGACTAATATATAAGGAATATGGGCCTCCACTTATCGTCAATTGATTTTAAGTTGGAAACCCATAATCCTAACATGGTATCAGAGCTCGATCCGATCATAGGGGTGACCCGACTGGTCTGCCTCTCTTGCCCACACTATCCGAGATTAAAGGTTAACGAGACCTATTATCTCAAGATTTAAAGATTTCAATCTTTGTATTATTACCGAGTTTTCAAAGAGCCGGTTAAAGTTTAAAGATTTGTATTATGCCACGAAAGGGTTCAAGGATAAGGGCCTTCTCGGGTCAGGCGGGTTTGGAAGCGTATACAAAGGTGTCATGCCAAAGACAAAAAAGGAGATTGCCGTTAAAAGAGTATCAAACAATTCCCAACAAGGATTGAAAGAGTTTGTGTCCGAAATTGTGAGTATCGGTCAGATGAGTCATCGGAACCTAGTCCCTCTCTTGGGTTATTGTCGACGGAAAAATGAGCTTCTTTTAGTGTATGATTACATGCCTAATGGAAGCTTAGATAAATATTTGCACAATAGTCCCTAGACTGGAACCAGAGGATTAAAGTCATTAAAGGCGTGGCATCTGCCTTATTTTTCCTTCACGAGGAATAGGAACAAGTGGTGATTCACCGTGATGTCAAATCCAGCAATGTATTGTTAGACGCAAAGCACAACGGGAGACTCGGGGATTTTAGTCTAGCTCGATTATGCGGCCTCGGTTTGGATCCTGAAACAACACATGTCGCTGGAACATGGGGATATACCTAGCACCCGATCCCATTAGGACAGGACGTGCAACAACCGCTACCGATGTTTTCGCATTCTGGGTGTTATTACTAGAAGTTGTGTGCGGTAGACGTCCTATCGGGATTCAACGCGAGACAAGCGATAGGGTTTTTAGGTTTTGGACCGAACGGAAATATCTTGAATGCTAAATGGTGAATTACAAAATTATATTATTTGAATTGCATTTCACAAAACTATAACATTTTAAAGTCATCTTTTAAAACTACATTTAAACACTCAAAACTAAATTCAAATAAACATTACCCATATTATCATATCCTTTTAATATTATACCGTAAACACTAATTAACTAATTAACGAACTTAAATGAAAACATATAATTTTGGTAATTTTCTAAGAGGTAAATCAAACATTTAAAATAAGGATGTAAATATAGAAAAATATTAGATTAGGTAAATTTTTGTGAAGTAAATGATGAAATGGTATATTTTTGTGAATTCCTCGTAAAAAAAATATATTATTTTACACTTAACAACTTGAACTGTGTACCTATTATACTCTACCATGCCCTTTTACCCACGCACTACATAAATAAGTAAGTATCAATGTAAACTAAGTTGTACTTTTTTTGTTAAAAACTAAGTTGTACTTTTTTTTTGGTTAAAAACTAAGTTGTAGTTATACTATCGTTTTAAAACTTAATTGTTAGTTTCACAAAAAGTGTTGTTTTTATATTTTGCAATGCAAAGTTTTAAAAGTTAAGTCTTGTTTTTATATTAGTGCCGGGAGGTAGGGGCTTGAGGCGAGTTTTTTAAAAATATACTAGGATGGAATCCGCCGCATAGTAATTTTAAAAAATATACACAGCTAATTTTTTATTGTAATATGTTTTATTATTGTAATACAAATATACGCATTTTATATTTGACTAAATCAATGAAAATTAGTTTGTTTGCGTATATATTTTGTCTACATCGTTTAATTTATTATCAATATATGCTTAGAAATCTCATTTTTCTAACGTTTTCTTAAAAATTATCGAAGATTGTCGTGCATCCCTTTCAATTTATTGACTTTTAATTAATTTGAGAAATTCACAAAACTACACTTATTTCAATCCTTCCTTCACAAAATTACACATAATTCAATTTTTTCTTACTTTTACACCCTTATCAAATTTTAAATGGTTCAATTATGCTCTAAAAAATTACCAAAATTAAAATATTTTCATTTGGGTTCGCTAATTAGTGTTTATGGTATAATATTGAAGGTGTAGGGTTTTGTGGGTAAGACTAATTTCGATTTTATTTTGAGTGTTTAGGTGTAGTTTTGTGAAGTGATTTTGAAAAGGTGTAGTTTTGTGAATGCAATTAAAAAGGTGTAGTTTTGTAATTCTCCCAATTTTGGGAGAATTACAAAACTACATCATTTGAATTACATTTCACAAAATTACACCATTTCCAAAATACTTCACAAAACTACACCTAAACACTCAAAATTAAATCCAAATAAATCTTACCCACACAATCTTACCCCCTTAATAATATACCTTAAACACTAATTAGCGAATCCAACTGAAAAGATTTTAATTTTGGTAATTTTTAAAGAGTAAATCAACTTTTAAAATTTTGAAAGGGTGTAAATATGTGAAAAAATTAAATTAGGTGTAGTTTTGTGAAGGAGGGGTTGAAAGGGTGTAGTTTTGTGAATTCCTCATTAATATACTACAGTTTTCTTTAGAGATTTTAACCCATTTTTTAAATTGTATCATATTTTTGTATTGTTTTTCCGTGTAACATTATTGAAATAGTTATATATGTTATTATTTATTTTGTATAAGGTTTCTTTTTTTGCGGTGAATACTTTTAATCTTTTCCCGTAAAATTGATATTAACTTTATGTTTTCAAAGATTATTGTGAACAATTTCTGTATTATTTCTATATATAAATATAGAATATTTGCATCACAAGTTAGAATTGTTGAACTTTTTATTTATTGATAAAAAAAAAAAATCTTGACCATTTTTAATAATTATTTAAATTGATATACATATTATTTTATTAATGTTAGAAATTACATTGAATATCTTTTTTTGAATTTTATTAATATTAAAGGGAGAATTACAAAACTACACACTTTGAATTACATTTTACAAAACTACACCATTTCAAAATTACTTCTCAAAACTACACCTTTTCAAAATTACTTCGCAAAACTACATCTAAACACTCAAAATTAAATCAAAATAAACCCTACCCATATCCTACCCCTTAATACTATACCCTAAACACTAATTAGCGAACCCAAATGAAAAATTTTAATTTTGGTAATTTTTTCAAGCTTAAATCAAACTTTTAAAATTTTGCAAAGGTGTAAATATGAGAAAAAATGAGTTAGGTAGGGTTGTTTGTAAGAGGAATTCACAAAACTACACCCTTTCAACCCTCCCTTCACAAAACTACACCTAATTCAATATTTTAACATATTTACACCCTTTCAAAATTTTAAAAGCTTGATTTACCATTTAAAAAATTACCAAAATTAAAATATTTTCATTTGGGTTCGCTAATTAGTGTTTAAGGTATAATATTAAGTTGGTAGGATTGTGTGGGTAGGGTTTATTTGAATTTAATTTTTAGTATTTAGGTGTAGTTTTGTGAAGTATTTTAGTAATGGTGTAGTTTTGTGAAATGTAATTCAAATGGTGTAGTTTTGTGATTCTCCCTTGTTGTAAATGAATTGTTGAAAGGGTGTAGTTTTGTGAATTCTTCAATATTAAATTAGTTGTGTTGTTTTTATTATTTATGTTTCTTAATTAAGTTTATTAGTATTAATGATTTTATTATATTTTTATTTTAATTATATTGTGTTAAATATTTAAGATGATAAGGTGTCACTCATATGGAGATAGTTATTCTTCTTTTATAGTATAGATAATTTTAAAATATTTTTTTTAATAATTGTTTATGATAAACACACTAAATATTAGGAACTGAACCAATGTTAATTAAAAATGAAAATTATATTATTTTCGTTTTTAGTACATAAATATTCAATAATATATTAAAATAAGAGGATTTCACAGACCTACACTCTTTTTTCTTTTCTTTTACAAAATTCTACCTTATTCAATTTTCACATATATACACCTTTTTAAAATTTTAAAACTTGATTTACCCTTTTAAAAATTACAAAAATTGATTTTTTTTAATTTGAGTTCGCTAATTAGTGTTTATGGTATAATATTAAAGGGTAAAATTGTGTGGATAGGGTTTATTTGGATTTAATTTTGAGTGTTTGGGTGTAGTTTTGTGAAGTAATTTTGAAATTGTGTAGTTTTGTGAAATGTAATTCAATTGGTGTAGTTTTGTAATTCTCCCTTAAAATTATTGTGAAACATAGTATAAATATTAAATAATACTTTAATAAACATAGTATTTTAAACTTTATAGATCTTTAGTGTTAGTCAACTAATACTAATTTATAAATTTTAGGGGTTTTAACATAAAAATTGATTAGAAGTTCGCTTAACATAAAAGTGAATTTTGAACTACACAGGTATTTCAAATAAAAGTAGGGAGAATTACAAAACTACATCATTTGAATTACATTTCACAAAACTACACCATTTCAAAATTATTTCACAAAACTACAACTAAACACTCAAAATTAAATCTAAATAAACCTTACCCACACAATCCTGCCCCTTAAATACTATACCCTAAACACTAATTAGCGAACCCAAATGAAAATATTTTAATTTTATTGATTTTTTAAAGGGTAAATCAAACTTTTAAAATTTTGAAAATGTGTAATTATGTAAAAATATTGAATTAAGTGTAGTTTTGTGAAGAAAGGGATACAATGGTATAGTTTTGTGAATTTCTCATAAAAGTATTCATTAGTCATTAGAGCATGTTTATCAAAGGTGTTTATGTAGAGTTCTTGTGTATTTTTTTGTGTATTTGAGTATTAAATTAAATTAAAACATGTATTATTAATAAGAACTCTACAAAAAAGGGAGCTTAAAATGCTTAATTAAGCACTTTTCATTATAGGTGTTTATTAATAATACATGTTTTGATTTAATTTAATACTCAAATACACAAAAAAATACACAAAAAAATACACAAGCACTCTACATAAGCACCTTTGATAAACATGGTCTTATATGCTTATTTTTAGAATTGAGGGCTCCAGGGGTGCTTAACCTCTACCCCACAAAAATTATTAAAAACCTCACCCAATAACCCTTATCTAAGGACTACCTTTGCACTGTTCGCGAGTTCTATTGACACGTGACGATCCGCGATTGGTGAAGTTTTTAATTTTTTTTTAATTGGAAAAAAATAATAAAAAAAAGTTTAAAGCATCTATTAAAAATGTTTAACTGATAATGATGGACTTAGAGCATGAATACCGAAGAATTTAGTGGAGTTCTTAAGATGTGGGTTCCACCAAATTTTTACGAGAGATTTTATGTTTTGTTTCTTAATTTGGAATTGGTCACTGTTCAAAGGCCATACGAACATGTAACGACCCATAATTGATGCGTTTTTAAAAAAAATAGAAAAATAAAAAAAAAAACGCCTAAGATACCGTGCCAGGGATTTTACCATTGATGGGCTCGAAGCAAATGCCTCATTATGTTTGAACAACTTTCAGAAAGAGTACGAACTTGTGCTTAGCTATATTGCAATTGAGATTACAGCTCACATGTTTGACAAGAGCCAAAACACATTGTGTATTATTATTACCAATTTATCATTGTTTATTTTGTTAAAGAGACCACGATATTGGCTTCAGCCTTCAAGTGGTGGCCTTGTATGGCCAACCAAAAGTTAGGTGCAATGACAATGTGGAGAAAGAAGAAACCGTCGCGTTCGGAGAATCTTTATATTGGTTTGTTGTAAAAGGCTTGGCTAGCTTAGTAGTTTCCATGAAAGCTATGTTGGTTAAGCTTCAAGAGACCTTTGGATATTACTATCCGTAGCTCAAAAATATTATAATTTTGAACCATTTATATATACTTAGAATTGAGATATATGTTCCATTCTCAAGTCAAAATCATTTGGATTTGGGTAGTTTCGTTTTTGTTTCTAAATCAAAAATAGATCACGTAATAATAATAAAAAGGGCAATTCTTATGAATACCACTAAAAAATATTTTTTTAACATAATTAACACATATATTCGAAAATTTTACAAATACCGTTAAAAAGTTTTTTCTCATAAATACCACAAATCTTAAATTTTCAAAATTACACTCAAAACCTTCAAAAAACTATATCCTACCCCTTCAAAACTATACCGTAAATACTATATAGCGAACCCAAATGAAAAAATTTAAAATCTAAAAGTTTTAAAACTCGATTTTTGTAATTGTGATATTTTTGTAAACTACTATTTTTTATGATATTTTTGTTATAAAAAACATTTTAATGGTATTTTTGTTATAAATTTTTTTGTAATGGTATTTTCAAAACAAAAATTTTATTTTGATGGTATTTTAAGGAATTTCTCTAATAAAATGTACAAAAAATAATGATCCCATCCATGCATAAAACATTCCAAACAACCAAAACCCTCACAAGAGTTAATTACCCATTAAACCCTCCTTTACAATCACAGTGTCTTTACCATAAAAACTGACTTTAAGCCCTTTTTGGTGCAAACAAACATTCTCAAATTTGTTGTCTTTCTTTACCCAAAGAAACAAACTTTTTGGCGATTTTAGTTCTCAGTTTCGAGAAATAGGCTGAGTTCCACATACCTCTCTTGTGAAGAAGATCTTGTTAAGCTCTCTTCGTTGTTATGTGGTCTAAGTAATGGAGCACCGCTACGTTCTTCAGTCACGGTTCTATCATCTTCTTCAGTGTGACCTCTCAAGGCCATGGAATCTGAAACCGGGAAATAGACAAGCAAGCAGATCGAAACCACGGAGAAGCAGAATAGAGAGAAGAAGGCCAAGAACGTAAGGGCTTCGAATATAATCTTGTCTGCTCTCGACAGTACCGACAAACAGAGGAAACCAATCCGTAACGGTAAGAAACTCGAGGCAGAGAATATCAGAGTGTATACTCTCTTCTGTAAACGCTTGTTAATCACCAGTTTCAGTATCTGTCTTCCGAGACAGAACAAGTAAGCTGTTAGCACGGAAGCAAAAACACCGAGGAGGATTGTACTTAATAGAGGATATGTGCACAAGGCGACCGTGTCCTGATCGATAATAACTCGGGAATAGGTTCTAGTGAAGTCGTGTGGCAGATTTACAATAGAGTCATCACCACCGTTTAAGCGTGACTCGGACAAGACAACCGCGAGCTGAAGAGCGAGCATCGGGAGACAGTAAAGAACGATATAACACGCCGTGTTCCTGTTCCATTTCCCGCTCAGTGCTCCCGACTCCATCTTCAAAGGAGCACGCAGAAGAAACACGAGTGTTAGAAAGAGACAAGGCTCCGCGAATCCTAGATTGGACACGATGTACCACTTGCATATGTTTTCTTGCCATCTCAGATCCAAACCGCTCAATACCCTTCTGTGCCGTCTAAGCAAACTCAAACGGAAAATCTCACCAAAACCCCACCAGATCGAAAACAGAATGAAAACGATTCGTATTATCCAGGGGCCGCTAAAGTAACCGAGTTGACTATACCCTCTTCTACAAACTTGAGACTGGAAATAGAAAGAGTAAGCGATGCAGAGTAAACCCAGAAGAACAAGCAGAGCGACTAGACATATGGTCACAACGCCGAATGCATCGGGAACTAAGCTTGTCAGGGGCATCACCCAAAAGACAGTATCCACGCATGCTCTCTACCAGCATGGATGCAGTAAGATCTCCAGCAGTAAGCACAAGGGTTTAACACGCCTTTTAACAATTCGATGAATAAAGAGAGAATATATCGATCTTTTTAACTGAGAACCATGTCAAAGCAATAAGCTTAGTTGCAGCCCAGATCACCCGATTTTCAACTTTTTGTGATCTTGATTCTAGCACTTGATATGTGTGTTTACCTACATAAACTAATCAAAAACAAAAAAAAGAACTATATTGATCCGAGCCCCTTCAAAAACTGCTCTATAAACATGTGTAAAAGACATGATAAAGACAATATTACATCACATAAGCTTCCTTGCACTACCAATATATTATCATCAATCTCTACTTTTTCATTATTATAAGCAACATTGGGCACAAAACAAAGAGATATATTGATCAAAACCCTTCAAAAAACTGCTAAAAATATATAGCAGTAACCCTATAAACATGTATATAAGACAATGATAAAGACAATACATCACATAAGTTTCCTTTCTCATACAAATATATCTTAATCAATCTCTACTTGTTGATCATTATAAGCAACATTGGGCACAAAACACAGATATATATTGATCAAAACCCTTCAAAAAACTGCTAAAAAATGTAGCAATGACCCTATAAACATGTGTACAAGACAAAATAAAGACAACTACATCTAACAGGTTTCAATTTCATACCAATATAAGCAACATTATGTGCATAAATCGATGACAAAATCGAAAATATTTAAGGCAACAAATGTTTTAATGGCTATTTCTCTCGTTTCTACAACAAAGAGACATTATCTATCTATATTACATACACAGAATCAAAATATGTTCAAAGAGATTATACAAAATCTATTAAAAAAACACCGAAAAAAATCGAAACAAAAACTTATAATAAGCGAAATAATGCGAAACATAGAGAAAATCAAAATACATTCAGATCTGTAAGTATAGAAGAAACAAACAACAACGAGAGAGAATCTCAAAAAAATCGCGAAACCAAAACCTATATCAAGGAGGATGAAATCGAGAGAGAGAGAGCTTACAAGAGAGGAGAATCTGGATCCAAAAAATCTTTGAAACCGGAGAAGATCTGAGCGGCGGAGACGGAGATCGGAGAAAACCCTAACGAATCGCAGACAGAGATAGAGATAGAGAGAGAGAGAGAGAGGCAAGGCAATGAGACGGTTAAGAGAAGAAGAAGGAGAAAGATAGAGAGAGAAAGGAAGAAGAAAGATAGAGAGAGAGAGGCGCTTGTTCCTTTGGTGACAGGCTGTATCCAGCTGTGAATAACCCGATAACATTGGATCCGGATCTGGATCCGGGTCGGGTTTGTTTTGCTGTGTTGTCTTTGTTTAACGGGCAATTATCATCGATATCATTAAATAAAGTTTTTTTCTCGATTATCACAAATTTACGAAAATTTTACTTTAAATTTTTTTTTTTTCATAAATATCACAAATATTAAATTTTCAAAATTATATCCAAAACTTTTAAAATTATATCTACCCCTCAAAATTATATTGTAAACACTAATAACCCAAATGATAAAAAATAAAATCTAAATATGTTAAAACTCGTTTTTTGTATTTATGGTATTTCGTAAACTATTAATTATTAATTATATTTTTGATATAAAAAATATATTAATGATATTTTTGTTATAAAATTTTGAGAAATTCACAAAACTACACCCTTTCAACCCTCCCTTCACAAAACTACACTTAATTCAATATTTTCACAAGTTTACACCCTTTCAAAATTTTAAAAGCTTGATTTACCCTTTTAAAAATTACCAAAATTAAAATCTTTTCATTTGTGTTCGCTAATTAGTGTTTAGGGTATATTATTAAGGAGGTAGGATTGTTTGGGTAAGATTTATTTGGATTTAATTTTGAGTGTTTAGGTGTAGTTTTGTGAAGTATTTTGGAAATTGTGTAGTTTTGTGAAATGTAATTCAAATGGTGTAGTTTTATAATTCTCCCTAAAAATTTTTGTAATGATATTTTTACAATAATTTTTTTTTAAGAAATTTATCTTGTTTGATTTAATATTTGACGTGGCTCCACCTGGAAGCGTTTTTGTCTTGTTATTAATTTGTCTGGAAAAGCAAAATTAAATTGGTTAGATATTTGACCCCAAATAAAATAAAAAAATTGGTTAGATATTATCATATTAATAAGTTAAACATGTCAAAGCTAAGGAATCAGGGACGATGGAGAAAAGTATCCGAGGAGTAACTTGGAGAATCAAATACTAATATAATAAACTATGAAACACCAAATTTCAAGACTTTGATTTGATTTGGTTAATAGAATTTTACCAAGTGGCTTATGCTTCATATTTTAAAAAATAAAAAATAACAAATATATTTTACAGTGTTATAAAACTAATAGAATAATATTATATATGATGTATCGTTAGTTCGTGTGTAGAGAGAGATATAAAAGTATAACTTTCTGTATTATTAACTTTAGATCATACCTTACAAATATGAAACAACAAGTCCTTTATATAGGATCAATAGGTCGGTTTAACTACGTCGGTTTAAGTAGATATTTATATAACTTATAACTTAAGTTTACTAATGGATAATTACAAAGATATTTATCTAACATTCCCCCTTAATTATCCATTAGTTGACGTATTGTGAAATGCCTCGTTAAAAATTGTCTTTAATAAAATTTTGTATATATCGGTTTTCAGGCTTTTTCTTTTGCGTGTTCTTGTTGTTGTTGTCTCGTTAAAAACCTTTTCGTGGAAAAACTCAGTGAGTTAAAAACCACGATAAAGGAAAAAGAGTGCAACAACGCATTTCATCATTTCTCCCATGAAATTATCATCTTCCGGAATAGACGTCTTTTGTAAAAAGATCTTCAGGAAAATATGTTTTCTTCTTCCACAAATGTCTATCTTTTGGCGCGTTTTTGTTGCCTCGTTAAAAACCTTACCATGGAAAAACCCATTGGGATAAAAACCATGATGAGGGGAAAAGAGTGCAACCGCGCACATAATCATGACTTCATCTGGAAGTCATATCTTCACAAATAATCATCTTCTCAAACATGTCTTTTAATGAATGTGTTTTCTTCGTTGTTCCCCCGGAAGCTTCATCTTCCGAAATAAACACTTTTGCAAATACGTCATTAAAAAGAACATGTTTTCTTCCTTCGCTTTCTCTAGAAGCCTCGTCTTCAGGACAAATACTTTTGCACATTCTTTACATGCTTTACGAGATCTTATAAAACTTCGATATCTGCAAAATAACTTATACCAAAATTTGGGATTTCTAATAGTCCCAAGTTAATTATATCTTATATCATCCCAATATACGCATAAGGGATAAATTATATCCTCCATATATATTATTAGCAAATTTGAAAAACATATAGATGCTTAACAATATATAAGTATGATTCTTTATGGCCATATAAATATATATATATATATATATATATTCAACTTCTTCTAGAAGTTCTTAACATAACATCTTTTAGATGTTTATCTTAATGCTTGAAGACTTCCGGTCTTTCCAAATGTCTTTTACTTTGTTTATAACTCTTCAGAGTTTGATCGATCTTAGTTCCCGAGAACATTACTATGATATCATTAATTCTTCAGGAATTCAAACTTTGCATGCATTTTATTTATGAGACGCAATCCAAGTCTCTAAAATATATTTCTCAATACTGAGTATTTTTACAAAAACCATACATCATATGTGTTTTGTTTTATATACCTTAATACTCTTTTCATATATGGACTTCTGGTCCTAATTTCTCGTTACTCAAACGAGTTTAATATAGACTTGATTGTCTCTTACATTTATTGGCCAATTATGTCTCTCAACGCCAATCCACAAAGCGGAGAATTTTGATCCTCATTTATAACATCGCACGTTATGTTATTATTATAGTCGACATTTATTTTGACTTTGGTTCCATATTTTCTTTGATGTCATGATTCATCGTTATCTTTTAATCATTATCAATGATTTTGTTCAAGTACTTGATTTCATCTTTGATCCTTCAAGGATCTTTAATCCTCCTGGGATTTCTGATCATGACTCATTATTCCTCTTCTCCCTTTTGAAGAGATTAATAAATATTTGCTCCTTTCTAACTATTTTCTCAATCTTTGGAACCAAAGTAGTCTATTATAGACTTTATGTGTCATCCTTCATAAACACATATATTTTATATTGGAGCATTTTCATATGGAATGAGATTTCCTTTTCATCACCTTGAATTATCTTATGAACTTCAAGTTCATTTTCTTTCGTATGAGGATCTTTCAATGATAATTCATTTCATGAAATCTCATCCATAATATGATTTGCAATAAATTTTAATAGTGATCCTTTGAACTTTTGAACTTCTGGTTCATAATCCTTTTGTTCAAGGATTCTAACTATTCCATAATTTTCCCTTAGAGAAATTTTATCATCAAAATAATGATTGCAAATGTTACAATAAGCACATCTCCAATGATGGCTTTTATTCCAGCTCATATAATTCATCCTCTTTGGATGTTATATTTATGTGGTGTGGAGGAGCATTCATAATATATATCACACACCCACAAATTTCCAGACGGAAATATCACCATTCTTTAAAACTCATTGACTGTGAATTTTATCTTCTAGATTTTCACTTTCATCTTCTGGATGTTTAACTTTATCTCATTCGACATCTAATAAGCTTTTAATAAGCTTTAGTTTTGGGATATCAATCCACCAAAACTATCAATTTAATGTCATTGTGGGATTCTTTAATTCTCCCCCTCGAGATAATAATTCTTCTAGATTATTCATCTCGAAATGAATCCCTTTGTAGGATCAACAACATATCCATCTTGGATCATGTGTTTCATCTTGGATCCTTTTAACTTTTAATATATGATTCATATTACTCTCTTTCTCAAGATAACGACTATACATGCTCGTTTATCTTGAACCGATTCTCACTTTTAGATCGGTCATATTAGAAGTATAATATGGGGGTTTGTTTAAAGAAATCAACCATCATATTTAATGAGCTCTTTTAACTCAAAAATGGTGATCTTCATTTCTTTTCACATGATGACTTTGATTTTTCTTTTCTTTAAAACATGCATAAGTTGAAAAACTTCTTGTTTTCCCAACAAATTCTTAATGATCTTCAATCATTAATACTCCCGGATGGCTTAACCAGTTATATTAAACTTTAATCAATCAGTAAACTTCAGGTTTACTTTCATATATATATTTTGCCATTTTTATCCATATTGCATGTTGTCATCATGTTTTCTTTTAGAGCGTTTAGCTTTTCTTTTGATCGTTTAGAACGTTTTCGCTCTTTTAAAATACTTTTAACTCTTCGAGAGTTAAGCTCTTCATGAGCGTATATTCTTTCATGAACGTTTAAGCTCTTCGTGAGCGTTTAAGCTCTTCTTGAGTGTTTAAGCTCTTCGTGAGCGTTTAAGCTCTTCGTGAACGTTTAAGCTCTTCGTGAGCGTTGAAGCTCTTCGTGAGCGTTTAAGCTCTTTATGAGCATTTAAATTTTTCATGAGGCTTTTAGCTCTTTAGCATTTTTACTTTAAAATATTTTACTCTTTTAAAATATTTAATTATTTTGCAATATGCAAAATTTTCATATATTTTAACTTACCGTATAATAAAATAGATATAACCTTTCATTTAATCAAAGAGACAAAACCTCAATATAATCAAAGAGACCTTATCTTCAATTTGATTTATGACATATATTTTCATATAATCAAAGAGACATAGTCTTCAATTTGATTTATGAATCATAGTCTTCTATTTGATCAAAGAGGCATATTCTATTATAGATTTTCGGAGACTAAATTTTCCACTCCAATATAAAAATTAAATTTATAAATATCGATAATTTTTTATCGACTAAATTTTGGAAAAATGTTTTTTAGATTTTTAATACTATACTAGTTAAAATTTTGCTAGAGTTTCTTTTAGATTTATTAATTTTATACTTTTGGCAAAAAATATTTTTGATAGAGTTTCTCTTAAATTTTTAACTATACTAGTTTAAATTTTGTCATAATTTATTTTAGCTTTATACTCTTGGCAAAATCTATTAACTTTAAATTTTGATAGAGTTTCTCTTAAATTTTAAACTATATTAATTTAAATTTTGTCAGAGTTTCTTTTATATAGTAAAATCATAATTTAAACATTTTAGGATATAAATTCTGTCATGGGTTTTGAAACAGAATTTTTCCATTATGTTTATAAACTTAACGACATAATTTAAAATTACCTGGATAATATTTAACCGGGGTATATAAAAGTTCATGCAACGATTACCTCGTATAGGTAGAGACGTTCGTGCTGATAACGTGTTATAAAACTAATAGAATAATATTATATATGATGTATCGTTAGTTCGTGTGTAGAGAGAGATATAAAAGTATAACTTTCTGTATTATTAACTTTAGATCATACCTTACAAATATGAAACAACAAGTCCTTTATATAGGATCAATAGGTCGGTTTAACTACGTCGGTTTAAGTAGATATTTATATAACTTATAACTTAAGTTTACTAATGGATAATTACAAAGATATTTATCTAACATACAGTTTGTTTTCTCAAAACAATAAACCATGATCTCCATCTTATTCCCATAAATAATCCCCACTAAGTCATTATCGCCACATGAAAATGTAATCTATAGTTTGTAGATTACAAATGGAATACATAAAACCCACCACAAAAGTCCAAACAAATGAAAATTAAATAAACAATTAGATTTTTTTTCTTCATTAAATAAATACCTATATTTATGCAATAAACAAGAAAAACATTTTAAATTTCAAAATCAGTTTTGGAACAAAAAAATCCGGAAAATAATTAAAAACAAACAATTATAAAATCAGTTTCAAAAATAAAAATATCTGGACAATAATTAAAAACATTTGGAATTAAAAATCAGTTTAAAATATTTTGTATTTTATAACGGGTCATAAAATGTCATAGATCAAACTTTAAATCACTAATGATTTTTTTGGTAATTCAGAAATGATTCTACGGTTTTTGAAAAATGATATCCATACGTTTAATATGGTGTATCCAAAACTAATTCGGTTCGGTTTGTTCGGTTTGGTTCGGGTTTTGCCATATTGAACATCCCTACCCTAAACTCTCAACCTCTACATATAAACCCATTAACTTACAAAAATGTTTGATTGTCCATCCGAACTCATTAACATCTAATTAATTCCACATTTGGCCCAAATTGTAATTAATATATTAATTAATTGTGTTAAAAAAACCCGATTATAATTTGAATCTTGTGCGATTACGATTCAAAACCGCGGATCTAAGACTTATATAGTTTTTGCGGGTAAGACCCGCATTTTTGGGTCGTAATCGGACAAGATTCAAATCATAATCGAGTTTGTTTGAACATAATTAATTAATATATTAATTGCAATTTTGATCAAATGTGGAATTAGTTAGCTTTTAATGAGTTCAGATGGAAAATACGATAATTTTGTAAGTTCAGGGGTTTATATGTAGAGGTTGAGAGTTCATGGGGATTCAGTGTGGGTAACTACTCTTCATGGGTAAAAAAACCGTTAACCCTCAAAACAATGTACCAGATAAATCATATTTTGGGAATGAAAATAAAAAGTGATTTTGGCGTAGTGGTTTAAGGGTATCGTTAAAAGGTGACAAGGTGTGGTGTTCAAATCCTTCTATAACTAGATTGTGACCCGCGCCAAGCGCGGATTATAAATTTATAAGTATATATGTTATATAAAAAATATCATTTCATACAAATTTATAAGTATATATTATATAAAAATATAGCATTTTAATTTTATCAATATGTATTTTTATAAAAAATTTATATGTATTTATATTATTAATTTTGGCATACAAATTATTTAAATATATTTGATATTTTATCACCATTACTATTCATATTTTGTATATTTAATTTTTTTATTTTGTATAGATTTTTCCGTTGTTCTAAAAAACGGTCGCATTGGAATTTTTAACCCGTTTTCAACCGAATAATCACTCAAATCGGCACAATGCCTATTTATTTTTGAGAAATTTAAACTATCGTGGGTTAGTTATGATATTAGAGCAAATCATTTAACTCTTCAAACACACAAATGACTTATTTATAAGTAGTGTTTCAACTAACATATAATTTCCACTATCAATGTGGGACTTTCTCAATTTTTTTCCTTTCATTATGTGGGCTTTTAAATTCATATTCTTAAAGACAACAAAAAAAAACAAACATATGATAATTACGGGCCTTTAAAATTAATGAATATGTTTTATTTGAGTTGAACCGAATTTGAGTCCATTTGTAAGTTTTGTGAGAAATTACGTGAGTGTGACACGTGTTTTATTTCCATGTTTAACTCGCGTAATGTTTATCAATTAGTATATATAGGATTTTATTTTACAAACTTTCTTTTTATATTCAAATATTGCATCTTTCACAATATACTTAATAACTTTTTATATATTACTAGATTTGGATGCACGGGTGTAATATTTGTAAACATATTATTTTGATTCAATTTTAAGAAATTTTTTTGTTGATATATATTGATAATATTTGGAACCATATTTATCTATTATTTGATATTACGAAAATAATTTTGGTTATAACTTTTATATTATGTATGATATTTTCTTACCCGTTGCAAAATTACGCTTATATATTATACATAACTTGACATTGATTTAACATTATAACAATTATCATTCGTAATTTAAATTTCGATATGTGATATTCAATGACCCGCTACAAACTAAAATATGGATGTTAAAATATACGATTATATCTACATTTAAATTTAAAATTACACCCACAAGTAAAATTTATCTTACATTTATAAATTTAATATATACTTTTAAATAATAAAATGATTATATAATTTGAGACATTTTAAAAAACTTTAAGAGGAATTCACAAAACTACATCCTTTCTTCCCTTCCTTTACAAAACTCTACCCCTAATTCAATTTTTTCACATATTTACACCCTTTCAAAATTTTAAAAATTGATTTATCCTTTAAAAAATTATCAAAATTAATTTTTTTTTCATTTGGGTTCGCTAATTAATGTTTAGGGTATAGTATTAAGGGGGTATGATTGTGTGAGTAGAGGTTATTTAAATTTAATTTTTAATGTTTAAATGTAATTTTATGAAATTATTTTAAAATAGTGCAGTTTTATGAAATGTAATTCAAATGGTGTAGTTTTGTAATTCTACCTTTTATAATTGAACTTGTTGCAAGTAACTTTGCGTTTCGCCAAAGCTAACCAATTAAGATTTTGTTTGTCCGTTGATGAATCAAATCAAAAGTCATTTTCATAAACTTTAAAAGCGCAATTCCTAAACACAACATTTTTTAAAGTTTGTAAACAAATTTTTTAGGACAATTCACAAAACTTAAGATTAAATTATCACGAATGATATTTTATCTGAAGATACTATAATTTTTTTTAATTTGAAATTTTAAAAACTTTTCAACAATCACTATTCCTTCAAAACTAAATCATAAAAATAAACTAAATAGTAAACTCATGAAAAAAATAAACGTTAAAAATTTAGTTTTAATGACTAATATTTTAATAATATTTTATACTTCAAATTATTTTTGATTAATTTCTTTTAATGACGTTTTAAAACACTTTATAATATTATTTACTATTATTTTTCTTTTAACAAATATCTCAGATCCTTTCTGACTTTGACTTTTTTCTTCTTTAGCTAATTTTTCCTTGTTCATCTTTTCTTTCCGTTTTAATCAATTTTCTTTTTTTCTTTTTTCACAATTTTTTATAAAAAACCAATTCATTTTTGCATAACTAAAGATCCGAAATTCTCGATTCTCAAAAACAATTCTTCAATTTTTCTTCTCTCTCTAATTTTCTTCTTTACTGACCAAGTCTTTACCTTTGACGATTCTCTCTAATTTCGTCTTACTTTCAAAAATCAAACAATATTAGATCTAAATTTCTTCTTCTTCTTCTTCCTTTGATTTAACGATCTGGGTTCTTCAAAAAATCGAAACTTTCTTCCAATTTCGTCAATTTCATAACCAAAATCTCAAAAAAGTTTGGATCTTTATAACTTCATATTGCCCCTTATGGGCTGTATTTGCTCCAAAGGAGTAAGAACCAATGATGATTACATAGACGAGACCAATCATGTCTCTATTACAAAAGACAACCTTAAAGCCTCCAAAAAACAATCTTGTTCTGATGAATCTGTTGTTAACAGAAACGAAGAAGCTACATTGAGGCTAATACCTTCTAGTGATACAAAGAACAATGTCTTCTCTGATGAAGAAGAAGAAGAAGAGGAAGAAGAGAAAAAGGAGAGTTTTGAGATAAAATCTTTAAGAAAAGAGACAACTTTGGAGTTAGTGGATAGTGTAGGACCATTACAACCTAGGATGTGTAGGATTGGTAGTGTTGTTAGTAATGGAGATAGAACTGCTAAGGTTGTTGCTGGTTGGCCTTCATGGTTAGTCTCTGTTGCTGGTGAAGCTCTTTGTGGTTGGATCCCTCGTAATGCTGATTCGTTTGAGAAGTTAGAAATGGTGAGATTCGGTTTGTTTAGTCGAAATTTGAGAATTGGTTTTGATAGTTAAAGTTTTGATCTTTTGGCCTTTGATTGTAAGATTTTGTTCTTTTGGGTTTTGATAGTTAAGTTATGATCTTTTGGGTTCTGATAGTATACTTTTTATCTTTGGGTTTTGATATTTGACTTTTTGGTAGTTTAAGTTTTGATCTTCTGGTTTTTGATTGTTAGGTAATGATCTTTGGCTTTTGATAGTAAAGTTTTGATCTTTTGTGTTTGATTGTTAAGTTACGATCTTTGGCTTTGATTGTAGATTGGGCAAGGGACGTATAGCAATGTGTACAGAGCCCGTGATCTCGAAACGAACCGAATAGTTGCTTTAAAGAAGATTCGATTTGCTAATATGGATCATGAGAGTATTCGGTTCATGGCTAGAGAGATAATCATTCTCCGTAGGCTTAACCATCCGAACGTTATGAAACTCGAAGGGCTGATCATTTCAAAGGCTTCGGGAAGTCTGTATCTTGTTTTCGAATATATGGACCATGATCTCGCAGGGCTTGCTTCAACCCCTGGGATCAAGTTCTCGCAGGCACAGGTAAACCAACATCTGAAGTGGTTGTGTATTGTGTGTGCCTAGTTTGTGTATGTGTGCGTGACATATGAAGTGTATGTGTGTGTGTTTGAGTGTAGTTGTTTTTTGTGTGTGTGTGTGTGCGCGCGTGTGTATATGCGCGTGTAGTTGTTTTGTGTGTGCGTGTAGTTATTTGTGTGTGTTTGCTTGTAGTGATTTTTTGTGTGTGTGTGTCTGCGTGTAGTCTTTTTTGGTGTGTTTGTGTATATGCGCGTGTAGTTCTTTTGTGTAGTTTTGTGTGTGTGTGTATGCAGTGTAGTCGTTTTGTGAGTGTTTCTGTGTTTGTGTGTGTGTATGCGCGTGTGGTTGTTTTGTGTGCGTGTGTGTGGTTTATGTGTGTCTCCGAGTGTAGTCTTTGTGTGTGTAGTTCTTTTATGTGTTGTGGTTATAAGTCAGTTTTGTAATATATATTAACGGGTTTTTGCCAGATTAAATGCTATATGAAGCAATTGCTGCTTGGATTAGAACACTGCCACAGCTGCGGCATATTGCACCGTGACATCAAAGGATCAAATCTTCTGCTAGACCGTAACAACAATCTCAAGATTGCTGATTTCGGTCTCTCTAGTTTTAACAGGGGAACAAGAAAGCAGCCTCTGACTAGCCGTGTTGTGACACTGTGGTACCGCCCGCCTGAACTTCTGCTTGGTTCAACGGATTATGGAGTAGCGGTTGATCTGTGGAGCACAGGATGCATACTTGCTGAACTCTTTACCGCAAAACCACTTCTGCCCGGAAGAACCGAGGTGTTGTCTTGATTCAATTTATTAATAAGAGAAATTTCCTAAAAATACCATCTTTTTAATGTTTTAGGCCAATAATACCATTAAAAGGTTTTTGGTCTGAAGTACCACTAAAAAGTTTTTTAGCCAAGAAAACCACAAATACTAACAACAAGTTTTACACTTCCGATTTAAATTTTTCATTTGGGTTCAATATTTAGGGTTTAGTTTTTAGGGATTATGGTTTAATTTTAAAAGTTTTAAACTAATTTAAGTTTTTTGGGAGTTTGGCTACAAAGATTTTAGGGGTATTTTTGGCCAAAGAACTTAAAAAGATGGTATTTAAGGAATTTTCCTATAAATAATTCCCCTTTTCAAAGACTAGCTATGTTGGCTTTTATGTTAAAAGAGTGTATTATGTTTCTTATGTGAATAGGTAGAACAAATACACAAGATCTTTAAACTCTGCGGATCACCTTCTGAAGAGTATTGGAGAAGATCAAAATTGCGTCACGCAACCGTATTCAAACCACAACATCAGTACAAGCGGCATGTTGCCGATACATTTAAGGATCTTCTTCCTCCTTCGGCTTTATCTCTCCTCGAGATTCTTCTAGCCGTTGAACCAGAAACACGTGGAACCACGTCTTCTGCCCTTCAAAGCGAGGTTTAACCTCTAAAACTTTACCTCTGAAATGCTGATTAATAACATTGTAGCTTTACATGTGATGATACTCTTTTTCCTCAGTTTTTTACGACAAAACCTTATCCAAGCGAGCCATCAAGCTTACCGAAGTATCAGCCGAGGAAAGAGTTTGATGTCAGGCTACGAGAAGAAGAAGCAAGACGGTAAGAATCGGATGTTATAAACCTTTTTAAGTTTGTTTCTTAGTATCACCTTATAACACTTTATACTCACATGAGCAGAAGGAAAGGTGTGAGCAGTAAACAGAATGAACCGAAACGGTTATCAAGAGAATCCAAAGCCGTACCGGCTCCAAGTGCCAATGCTGAGTTACTTTCATCAATACAGGTACCTTTCCGAGTCTATATAGATACATATATTCATGTTTATAAGCAAGCCTATGCATCTATCTTATTGCTCGGAATCTTGTTTCTCTGTTTTCAAAAGAAGCGTTTAGGAGAGACTAACAAAACAAGTGTGAGTGAGGTTTTCAATCCCGAAGGAGACTCTGGCTCTGGCTTCAGGATCGAACCATTGAATGGTATTACCGCACAAAACGGAGACAATCCCAGCCAACTTAGAACACAAAGGTCTTATGTGCAACGTGGGGCGTCTCAATTGTCGAGATTCTCAAACTCGGTAGCACCTGCTAGAGATGTTGTTGGATCGCAGTTTGGTGGAAGCGTGAGAGACGCTATAGTTAATCAACGATGGCTCGAAGACGGTTCAGGGAATTTCAATCTGTCACAAAGATTGCTTGAGAAACCGAATGGTTTGAAAAAAGAAGACCACTCATCATCTTCTAGCAAAGAACCTACAATGGTAAACTTAAAATAATGGGCAATTGCCAAAATACCATTTTTTGAGTTTTTTTAGGACAAAAATACAAGTAGAAAGTGTTAGTCTAAAAATACCACAAACTATAAATGGTTAAACAAAAATGGGTAATTCCCAAAATACCATCTTTTTGATTTTGTAGGCAGAAATAGCACTAAAAAGTACCACTAGAATGTTCAAGGCAAAAAATATAACAAAATTGAATTAGCTTAAAATTTTTAAAACCAAACTCAAAACCCTCAAAATTAACCTCTAACTCCTTCAGAATATTAACCATGAACACTAAAAACTAGACTCAAACTTATATAATTTGAAGCCTTTTGTAATGGTATTTTTGCACAATAAACATTTTTAACTGTATTTTAAGAAATTTGTCAATAAAAAGCTGCGTTTAACATTGTTGTTGTTCGTTCTTCTTCGTATATTTGTGGTTGATAACACTTTTTGATGTGTTTAAATAGGGTTATAAAGGTGAGAAGAGAGAGAGGATTCATTGCTCAGGACCATTGATACAAGGAGGAGATGAAAACTTGGATGAGATGTTGAAAGAACATGAGAGACAGATCTTGTTGGCCGTACGCCGAGCACAAGCTGATAAGGCTAAGAAAGACAGTAACAGACAAGCCCGTGGCTTGGTCCCGGGCTAATGGCTGAAGATGATTTTGAGAGGTTTGTTTCATAACAAAGTTTCTAGATTTTGAAGGGGAAAAATTTAATAAAAGCAAACATTTTGGGAATATATATGTGATGATATGTTAAGAAGAAGGGTTTTTAGGAGTTTAGGATCTTTTGACCAATGTATAGTCCAGTTTTCTAAAAACATTTTATTATTATCTGATATTGATTCTTTTGAATGATCTCAATAATTAAGATGAATCAGTTAATGTTTTTTGGGTTTGTATATGAAGACAAAGGATAAAGTTGGTAATGAAAATGATGTTATTAGTCAATGAGCTCTCCAACAAAAGTTGTGACACAAACTAATATGATTGTTTTTGTACCAAGCAAGATTCTTAGTTTTTGCTTCATGTTCATGAAGAATTTACATTCACTGTTTTGTCAAAAAGACTTACTGAAACGACCCGTCACCGTTCGTGAGCCACCCATGCCCGCAATTTCGGCCCATGGGCCCCACTCTTGATTGACGGTTGGTCCGTTATTTCGGGAGATTCTAGAGACTTTCTTATTGAATTTGCAATCACCACATGACCTTTCCCCGTTTTTTAAACTGACTCGCACGATTCTGGAAATCACTTCCCGGAAAGTCACTCATCCCTACATTGATCCAGCCCAAGCACGCTTAACTGTGGAGGTCTCTACGACAATTGACGAAAAAAGTAAGTGCACTTTGGTGATATAGGTAGTCAAATCAATTCTCTTAAATTTCTCCTCGTACATATTATATTTTACAAATCGGGGGTTCACACTTACATTCACCGTTTACATTCCCATTATAGTGCGTCATGTTTTAGGCTATTAGATCATGTCAAACTTTATGCCCATACTAAATTCCTACTTTTGGTTATTCAAAGATAGTATCCCACTTTTTGTCATATTATAAATTGAGTGAATTAGCTAAATAACCATACTCTACACCACTCAAGTTTTTTCCAATTTGAATTATTTTTCTACTCATATGTGGTATGAAGGAGGTAGAAATCTTAATATATGACCAAATCATCAACTTATACAAGAACACAAAAGAACAACTTCATTCTTGGCTTTGATATTAACAAATACTTAATAGTATTATTGTACAACAAAGAGTATAAAAACATAATGAATTTACATATTACAAGTTACAACACAAACTTGATCATGGTTCTCTTAGAGATCAATATCATTATCAAACAATTTCTTCATTGCCTTTCTTCTTATTCCCTTCTTCCGCGGCTAGTCCATGTTTCTTTTCGGTTTTACTATCCGCGATTCTCTCACGAGGGCTACACAAGAATCTTCCCAAGAAATGGGAAGCAATAGCCAAGAATATGATTGCTATAACTATCAAACACCATTTCCATATTGATACCTCCATTTTTTTCTTCTTTAGTAATATGTTTTATTTGGTCACAAACTCACATCAAAGTATATATATACAAAGAAGAGGAGAAAGATAATTAGAGAAGATGCTTGAAAGTTGTTGGTTTTGTTGACCAAAAAAAAGACAAGAGGTTGTGAAGAAAATGATGTGCAAGGACTTGTGGAAGGTAACCAATTTTTTATGAACATTTTATAGAAGAAATTGAACTTGATTTATAAATGTATATATGTGACATGAGCACAATAATAATATATAGTTTAGTGGACCTACCAATAATGCCATCTGTTCTACTACATTAATCGATTTTGAAGCTATTAATTTAAGAGATTTTATAATTATATTCACAAAAAATTTAGGAGTGATTACAAAGGTCAACATCAATTTGGTTAACTAAACTAATAAAAGTTATGATTATGGTAATTTAAAAAATACTGCAAGATAGAAAAAAATCATGCTTCAAAACAAGATCACAATGACTACAAAAACACGATTTGCGACGGAAAATTGCTAGAGAATAATTTCATCGCAAATTTGCAATTAAATTGCGATAGATGTGCTACATAGAACATATTCCTCACATATATGAAGCAAATTAGCGAGGGGCGAATTTCTGGTAGTTTTGCGAGAAATTTGCGTGTAAATTGTGTGGATTTTCCCTTTCGCCACAATAAATTGATAGGAATTTCTCGTAATAAATTTAAGGATATTACTAGAAATCCCTCGCAAACTACTTCCAAATCTTACCGCCAAAGAAATTGCTAATTATAATTACATTTTTTGTACCAAAATTAAGTGAATTAATTCAAATTTTCGAAAATGCAAGTCAAACCCTCCAAGTCTTGGTCAACTTGTTTAATAGTCCTCTCATGTATCGATGATGTGACAAAAACGTAATGGATTCAAAAAAACTTAAAATTTTAAATACTCGATTTATCTCTTAAATTGAGAAAAAATCAAAGTGTTACGGTTTTTGTAATTATGAAATCGCTGTAACGATGTGAGTTTGAGATTCGGACAACTCTTTGAATATGATCCTTTATGTAGCTTTTTGTAATCATTTATTCTTCTTATTAATCGTTTTTTGTTCTTATTTTCAGTTTTGGTTTGTTCTTTTACATTAGCAGAATCAAAGACAAAGATAATCGATAATACGGTATATAAATTGAAAAAGTTGTAATTTTTTCTTCGGGTGAGTTTTGTACTAAGAAAACGGAGAATGACTAAAATGCTCTTAATTGATTTTGGTAGATGTTAAAATGATCAAATAATTTTTATTGCTTGGGGTACAATAGATATAGAGAATAAAAACAATTGGCTATATATGGTTCTTTGATCACTTGATTGAAAACTAGGAGTTACATTTTGGAAATAATTAACAAGAAAAACAACCGATTACAAGAAACTACATAAGGAATCATCTTCAAAGATTTGGTGTAATCTCAATCTTATCTCATTATCACGATTCATAATTCGTCCATGTCATCGATACACAATCGATACACAAAAGGACTATATAGCGGAATAACCGAGATTTGGAGGTTAAACTCGCACTTTCGAATATTTAAGGGTAAAGTTGCAATCGAAAATTTTCTTGCCTCCGTTACACACATAACAGATAATACACATCAAGTCATGTATTGCGGGTTGACCGTGACATCAAGGTTTGACTCGGAGTTTTGTTTTCATACGGAGGGTTTAGTTGATATCAAATAAAATTGGAGGGTTGATTTGCAAAAAAAACCCTTGTTATAATGCATCAATTTTGGTATTAGTTTCTATGTTTAGTCTCTAGACTTTGTTGGCTCATATATTGCTTATAGTATGTTATCATAATCATCTTCTTCATGTATTGCATACTTACAAAGAAAAAAAAAGGTGCTTATAAATCCCTCATTGCTACTGAATATGTCGGTGTTCAGATCGATGAGCCATCGAATTTTCATATGGGCGTCACTAACAGATCTCTAGAGTTCCTCAAGTTGAATCCTATAGGAAAAGTGTGCATTGATTTATCATTGGTGTATGTTTATGTTTGTTAGTGTAATTTTTATTAGCTAACAGTAAGAGGTTTTGAATCGTCTTACTAGGTTCATGTGGTTAAGACTCCTGAAGGTCCTATCTTATCGAGCAATGCCATTGCTCGATACGGTATAAGTTCATTTCATCTTCTCTTTCTTAGTGATCTACACTATATGTTTCATTTCTTGTAAAGAATTGGATGAAATGATATATTTCGGTGTCTTATTAGAGTAAGTCGCTTGAATGGTGAAAACTCTTTTGAATGGTTCTTCACTTATTGATTATGTAAGCTCTTGTTTTTGAACAGAAGATGAAAAACCTTTTACATAAAAAAGAACTCTATAGACTATAGTGTAAAACATTAGGAATCTCTATATTAACACCGTACATAATACAAGTACTAACACACTTATTATAAAGAAAAGAAAATAACACTTTTTGTAAAGAAAATAACACTTACCATAAAAGCCAAGCAACCATACATGGGTTGCTAGGGATATAAATAATACAAGTACTTCCACATATTCATTATACGAAAACTAGTACCGTAGAAACCAAGCAAGCTTTAGAATCATATTATCTTCTTACTGACAGTAACTTTAAGGCCACGTTTCATACGAAGAATGATAGAAGGAACCGATTCGATCATATGACCTTCAACGACCTTAAAGTCATAGTTTTGTATGATCTCAATAGCTACTAACTTCATCTGCAACAGAGCCAAATGTTTACCCAAACAAGCCCTAGGACCAGCATTAAATGCCATGTACTTGTATGATGGTTCATGTCTTAGCCCTCCATTGTCTAAAACCCATCTCTCTGGCTTGAAATCTGACGCGTCTTCTCCCCATACCGATCTCATTCTCCCCAACGCATAAATACAGATTAGGATCTTTTTATCAGCTTCAACTTTGTGTCCACTTGGAAGCACATCTGATTTTGAAGGTGACTTGTGGTTGAAGGGAACTGGTGGGTATAGTCTCATCGATTCGGACAATGCAGCTTGTAAGTATATGAGCTTGTCTAGATCATTAGGGTCAAACTTTGTGTTGATCTCGTGTCGAATCTTGGTCATAACTTGAGGATGTTTAGTGAGTAGCCAAAAGAACCAAGTGAGTGCTGCGCTAGTTGTGTCTCTTCCTGCTAACAATAGACTTAATAAAACATCTCTTATAAACTTATCATTATTAGGTTTCAATTGCTTATATTTGCTCGTGTCCGCGTTCATATAGAACGTTAAAACATTCATTGATGGGTTGCTTTTCGCGGGGCTTATCATCTCTTCTCTTCTTGAAGATATGATCTTTTTAAACATGTGATTGACATTGTTCACAGAAGTTCTCATCTTCTTCTCAAGTCCAATACCAAACAAGTATTGAAGCTTCCACAAGATCACCGGTTTGAAATGCCTACGCAATACAGCTTCTTCACCGAGCTCCGCGGCTTCGCCAAACTCAACTTCAGGCAGGTCAATAGATAGAGACATTGGATCGAAACCGGTCATCAAAATCGAAGCGGTATCAAACATGAATCTTTGCAAAAGATCTTGCAAGTCTATGACAATGTTTTCCTGACAAGCATTATCAAGAAAGGGAACAAGACCTTCTTTTAACTTACTTTTGGTGCTACTTACTGATAGATTCTGAAAATCTTGATTGTGAAATATGGCGTGACTTGACTTTCTTAGATCTTCCCATAACTCGAGATCAGCGGCTAGGATTCCATCTCCGAGAACATCAAAGATCTTCTTGAACTCAGGTCCTTTAGGGTAATTCACAAAGTTTGTGCTTAGTATGTGATGTATGTTCTTTGGATCTGCCGTGAACAACAAGTTAGTGCCACTAAACCAAGGACCTTTGAAATCGAAACTTAAATTGTTGTCCTCAAGCGCCTCGACGGTCCAGTCGTATATCCTAGGCATTTGGACTAGCATTCCTGGAAACATCCCAAGGACAAGCCAATTCTTTAACAAAGGCCCGTCGCGAGGTTTCTTGTGGAGCAAGAAACATTGTAATACAATGAAACAAAGAAATAACGTGGTAAAGATTTCAAGTAAGTATATAATTGACATTTTGTAGTGTTTATGAGTTTTGTAGATACAAGAATCTTAGTTAAATTGATTTGTTATATATAGGACTTGTAAAAGATATTAATTCAATGAATAAAGTTTGGCACCAATTTGGACCAAACTCATTTATTTATGTTTTTTGTAAATAATGCCAACATGAAATGTTAGGTCTATGTATAATTTTAAAAATATATCAAGATCATTGCTAGTTTCGATATAGATTATACCAGAATATATTAGCAAGATATATTTAGTCTTTAATAAAGTTCGGTTTGGTTGTTAATGGTTGTGAGTTGTGACAATAAATATTTTGATATACAATTTTAAATGCGTTTTGCTAACAAAAAATCATGTCCCTCACAACACTACTAAAAAAGGAAATTTTTGTCGACACTAGTCACTATGTACAATTAATTTTTGTGGATGGTGGATAAATTCTCCATCTCGAGTTCTAATTTTAAGAAGGTAGAATTACAAAACTACACCATTTGAATTACTTTTTACAAAATTACACCATTTCAAAATAACTTCACAAAACTACACCTAAACATTAAAAATTAAATCCAAATAAACCCTACTCACACAATCCTACCCCTTAATATTATACCTTAAACACTAATTAGCGACCCCAAATAAAAATATTTTAATTTTGATAATTTTTTAAAGGGTAAATCAAACTTTTAAAATTTTGAAAGGGTGTAAATATGTAAAAAAATTGAATTAGATATAGTTTTGTAAAGGAAAGGAAGTTTGGGTGTAGTTTTGTGAATTCCTACATATCTATTTTTTTATAAACCAATATTAAACTAGGCTAAATCAATTAATATAAAAATACGTTAAATTGTTGTAAGGCTAATTCCAAAATGGTTCTTTTGGGATACTTCTATACTTGGCAAAAAGATTGGAGTCAACATTGTCAGTGTTATAATACGATCATGTTACAACAAAGAAGCCAAAAATGCGACATACAAAAGGATAGTCACATAGACTACAAAAACTACATTTATGCCATTGGTGTGACTTTGCTTGTGCACTAACAGAAGTGAAAAAAGAATGGATTCAAGCTCGTAAATATTAGCATATAAAAAAGAAACACAAATGTTGAGTTTATTGATACGAGAAGTTGTGTAATTTATTGAAATCATGTAATAATTAGTAAAGATTTATGTTTTTCTTAAACAATGCGAAATCTCAAAAAAAAAAAAATCTTTGTGGAATGGAGAGAGTATTATTTATCTCCTTATCATGGAAAACACCAATAAATGAAGCATATAAGTTTGACCAAAATTGTGTTTTTTTCAAAATGTGTGTTTCTTTTACTTTTTATTGGTTAATTTAGCTATCCTATTGGCTAACACATTTCAAACGTGTGTATAAATACTACCCAACACTACTCGGAATGAAATCCAAATAAATCCTACCGACACAATCTTATTCCTTTAATATATACCCTAAACACTAATTAACAAACCCAAATAAAAAGATTTTAATTTTGATAACTTTTTAAATGATGTAAATATGTAAAAATATTGAATTATGTGTAGTTTTATGAAAAAGGGTTAAAAGAATATAGTTTTGTGAATTATTCGTAAATATTTAAATTAACAAAGATTAATTCATGGATATTTGTGAATTTTCTTTGAATTAATTAACAATTTTCTCAAATCTATCAACTTACAACTCTCTTTTTTTGTGGTATGAATATTATATATTGAAAGATTGAGAGATACATAAGTGTCCTATATTGATATGCAGTCGAGCTTTAACTCCGGCAACATTGGATTTAATAAATAGAACAAGATCTCTATCGAGTCATAAACAAGATCCAAACTACTAAACTCATTTACCTTTTTCAGATTTTAAACTAATTTTAAACAATATTCCAAACATAAGCCCCAATAAACACTAAAGTCTATCAGGCCCAAGACGTGAAAACCCTAAAACTAAGAAAGAACCGCCTCTTGTAGAAGCCGCCGCTCGGAAAATCCGGTGATTCATGGTTGTCGCAATCAATGGTAAAATCTACACCACGAGACACATCTGAGGCGGAGTTTCTTCGTCTTCAATGGATCTTCAATGGCTTCTTCCATGGCTGATATGACTTCGCCGGTAAATTAAAAACCATCGTTAGTGTTGTGTTAACCACCAAACTCGAAAACAAAAGCGGTCACATAGACTAAGAGGAAGCTTCCTATACCGAAACAAAAGGCAGTCGTTAGTGTTGAATGAACCACCAACTGATAACTCGCATATTTTACATATTTTACCTTATGTTATGCATTAGAATTAACTCATTTAGGCTGCATTTAGTATCATATAGGTTGCATTTTGGTTCGTTTCGTGTATTTCAGGTTCTGGAGCGTTAAAACAGCAAAAGACGAAGAATTCAAGCAAAAAAGAAGTGGAAACACTTGCATCGGCTTGTTGTATCGGTTTCTCTTGGCCGATATGGAAGAAGAACCTTTTGCCGAAGCTTGTATCGACCAGTCATATCGGTTACACCTGGCCGATACAAGAGAAAGAGAACCTGAAGATGCGTATCGACATGCTGTACCGGTTTGGAGTGGCCGGTACAGAGAAAAAAGGAAACGAAGCACTTATATCGACATGCGGTATCGGCTTGGCCTGGCCGATACGAAGGAAACGAAGCCGAAGCAAGGCTACCGACCAGCACGTATCGACCAACATGTACCGGTTTCACCTGACCGGTACAGGCTGCGAAAATAATAAGGAAAATCGGTTTTATTTTGTAAAAAGGAAAACCAATTCCTAAACCAAATTGGTTTTCCTTTATTTTATTTGGTTTAAACATATATTAGGGTTTTTGCTTTTTGTTTTGGGGATTCCATCTTTGTTTTTAGTTTTTCTCTTCATCGTTTGTTTTTGTTCTTGACTTGGGAGATTTTCTTGGTGAACCTTGCTTGGCCACCTTTTGTGATCTTCATCATCAATAAGATTTTCTTGAACCCTATTTCTCTTGTTTTTGTTTTTGTTTATGCTTTCTCTGAATTTTATTGATTTGAATTTCAACATGCTTTGTGAGTAGTTCCCATAGACAATTAGGTTGAGGGAAAAAGGGTGAATCAACTCTAGGGTTGATCGATGTCTAGAACTTAAAACCTGATAAAACTTTAATCTAGTGTAACAATCTTAATGCTTTAATTGACCTGATCAATCAATTGATAGAACCCATGAAACTTCACAACTGAGAGGTCTGTGAGGATTCCTGAACAATTACCCTAGAACTAAACCTAGCTTAACCAAGAGATCTGTGTTAATAAGTTTAGTGGTTGAATTGATTTGAACTTTAATGTTTTCTAAAATTTAAACTATCCAAGATATTGTTTTAGTTTACTTGTTAGGAAAAAGATTTCTGTCACGAGAGTGGATTGATCTAAAATCGTTTTCAAAACCTTAAAGTACTTTTATAAAAGACATCGAAAAACCTGAAAGTTGATGAACCCGTTAAAGTACCCTGACCTGGTTGTTTAACTTTTTAATTTGAATCTTTACAACTTGCAATTTCGTTTTATTTCTTTGTTAATCTTTATAAAATCACATAAACAAAACCATCTTTTAAATCGCTTAGACTAAGATTGATTCCTTGCAAACTTTAGTAATTTAATTGCTCATGATTCGGATTGACACCTCAAGTACTACAATTGAGACATTAGATTTAACGGGGTAAAATCTCGTTTATCAAATTGGCGCCGTTGCCGATTCAGGAACTCGATTAAATATTAGAGTTTTGGAATTACTTGGGACTAAGTTTTAGTTACCGGATACTAATCTTTTCTTTTCTTTTGTGGTTTTTCGTGCTCTCATGTGTATGCAAAGAAGAAGTCACGGACAAAGTGATAGCTTGCTCTTCTACGCCGACATCAAAGCACACGAACGAGCCATCTCTAAGGAAAAGAGACTAGATCACCACTCCGACTCCGAACCACCCGCACTCGACGCTTCAGACTCGGAAACGGAGATGGCAAACAACGTTGCACGCACAATTGGAACATCCGATGTGTCATCAAACATCACCAACCGTAGTGGCATCATACCACCAGCCATCGCCAACAACAACTTTGAGATCAAGTCTAGTCTCATCAATATGGTGTCCAGCAACAAGTTCTATGGGCTGCCTAGTGAAGATCCCATTGATCATCTTCACCAATTTGACATGTTATGCGACACGGTGAAGATCAATGGTGTCAACGAGGACATGTTTAAGTTGCGTTTGTTCCCCTTCTCACTCGAGGAAAAAGCACACATATGGCAGAAGAATCTTGTGAAAGACACCATACATACTTGGGAGGCGTGTAAGACGGCTTTTCTCACAAAGTTCTTCTCGGTGCATGGTGAGGACATCAAAGCTAAGAAACGAGATCTCAGCTTTCGCACAAAAAGACCAAGAAACGTTCAGCGAGTCTTGGGAAAGATTCAAGAGTTACACGGTGAGATGTCCACACCACGGTTTCACGGGAGAGAGCTTACTCAGCACGTTCTACCGCGTTCTAAAACCGAAGTTCAGAATGCTTCTTGATTCACCTAGCCAAGGAAACTTCCTTGGGAAGACGAAAGACGATGGACAACTTTTGGTGGAGAACTATGCCCTAAGCGATAGCAACTACGGGGAAGAATATTATCGTAACATCCGCAGCTCTGGGAACGATGATCAATTTCGAAAGGAGATTAAGGCGGTGAATGAGAAACTTGACAAGCTACTCATGACTCAACATGCGGGAATCAACTTCGTAGGAAGTAGAGAAGAAGAGGCGACCCCACTTCATAACACTCATGAGGAGATAAACTATGTGGGTAATCAAGGTGATTGGCGTTTCAACAACTATTCTCAACACCCAAACCTCTCCTACCGAAACAACAACGTAGCCAACCCCAAGACCAGGTCTATGCCCATGCGCAACAAGGAGGTTACCAAGGTAAACCTCAATACAACCAAGGCGGATACGTACCGAGACCACCACCTAATCGTCCTCCAGGTTACAACAACCCTCCTGCTGCTAAAGGAGTGGTTGCATCACCAGCTCCCCCAGGTGATCAAACCACTCAGATGTTAAAACAGATTCTAGACGGCCAAACCCGGAGTCAAATGGAGTTCAACACGTTCAAGAAAGAGATACACGCAAAGGTTGACAACTCTTACAATGATCTCAACGCCAAGTTTGAATCAATGAGCTCTCACTTGAAAGCTCTGGACAATCAAGTGGCTCAAATTACCTCGACATCTAAGCGACCAACGGGTCAACTTCCGGGTAAACCTGAAGTCAATCCTAGAGAGTATGTCAACTCCATAGAACTTAGCAGTGGTATACAAATGCTTTCACACGATCTCATTGAGGACAATGCAGATCAGGTCGGGGAGTTGGAACAGTCCCACGAGTCAGAAACCACGTTCCTAGATGACGAAAACACCGCAGGCGGTAACGAAGAAAACACAGTACACTCGTATCGTCCAGGCGTATCGGCCACAGATGGCCGATATTGACCTATATCGGCCATGAACAAGGCCGATACGAGTGAGAAGGAGACAGGGGACTCGTATCGGCCAGGTGTATCGGTTTCAGCTGGCCGATACCGACCACCTATATCGGCCAAACACATGGCCGATACTGAGGAGATATCCGAGAAAAAGAAGAAGCCCGTCTACGTGACGTCATCTTACGTGCCTAAGCCTCCTTTTCCGGGTCGAGCCAAGATGCAACTCTTGAATAAGTACATCAGCGCTAAACTCGAGAAGCAAATAAACGAGGTGCAAACCCCCATACCTCTTGTCGACGCCTTCAAGCAAGTCCCTCGCTCCACCAAATCTTTGAAAGACACCATCAAAAACAAGTTCAAAAACTCGGAAGACACGGTGAATCTTTCACAAGAGTCCAGTGCGATCATTCAAAAGAACCATTCTCCTAAGAAACTTGGTGATCCTGGGAGTTTTACTTTGCCTTGCACTCTTGGTCCTTTGATCTTCGAAAAGTGCCTATGCGATTTAGGGGCTAGTGTCAACGTTATGCCTTCGTCTGTGGCTAAACAACTTGGCCTTTCTTCTTTCCAACCTACTAAGATCTCTTTGGTGCTGGCCGATAGATCCGTGAAGGCACCCGTTGGAATCTTAGAAGATATTCCGGTAAAGTTGGGAGACGTTTTCATTCCAACAAATTTTGTCGTCTTGGAGATGGACAAAGAACCTGATAATCCACTCATCTTTGGAAGACCTTTCTTGGCAACCGCTGGAGCCGTCATAGATGTGAAGGTTGGAAAGATAGATTTGCACCTTGGGAAGGACCTTGTTCAGCGGTACAACATCAACGATGTAGTCAAGAAGCCTACGGAGACGGTCCCTTGTGAAGCTTTGGTGATTGGAGTGGAGAAAGATGCTAGCAATGGTAAGTCTAGTGATGATGCAAGGAGCAAACCCAAAGCTCCAAAAGTGGAACACCAATCCCTTCCTAGGAAGTTCAGAAAGGTGCATTGGAACATGTCTCAAAACCGCGTCATTAGAAAGTTAATCAACGAGGTTAAATCTTTGAAGAAAACTTTCAATAAAGAAGCAAGGAGTGCTCGCTGCGACTCAAGGCAAAAGAAGCACAAAGATGGAGTCGAGTTTGGGGTGAAAGGAGTAAAACTCAAGCCGCCCCTGGAACACGAAGTTGTCACCGAAGGAGATTCAATATCTCTTTCAAACCCCAACGTCGCATAAAAAGAAGGGGGTAAAGTCAAGCTAATAGACTATAAACAAGCTCACTTGGGAGGAAGTCCCATGTCCATCCTTGTATATACAATTTTAGTTTGCATTTAGATGATAATTTACTTAGAGTTTATGTCGTGTTTGATGGTTTCAGGTGAAAACGAAGTAGGAAGACGAATTCTGAAAGGGGTATCGGCCTGTTATATCGGTTGCTGGACCGATATCGGGCAAGAGTATCGGTATGCTGGGACCGATACAGAAGACGAGAAAAACGAAGTACTCGTATCGACGAGTTGTATCGGTTGCTGGACCGATATCGGGCAAGAGTATCGGTTTGCTGAGACCGATACAGACGACTTCGACTCGTCACGTTATTACTACTGAGGTAACACCTGAACCATGTGCATACGCATTAGTTTTTCATATTAGAGTCATTCATACATGCATTTAGGAACCTCTTTCGATACTTGTTTCACACGGAGACCGTGTGATTTAAGTTTGAGGGAGTAGTCATATTAGCCTTCGCATATTAACATTCATAAAAAAAAAAAAAAATTCTGCATTTAGGATTAGTTCATTGGCATTTAGAGCATATGCATAGGGGATCTATGATGATGTTAACCTTGTAAAGCGACACACTTAGTGTTTTTGAACAGTATCTTAGGTGTAGTATCTTCCGTAAACGAATTAGAACTCGCTGAAAATCTTGAAACCGCAACCCCAGACATTGATGTTTAAAAAGTCAATCGTGTGGTTATGAAGCTTGGTAGTTCTAAGTCACCTTCGAAAAATTATATAAACTTAAACTTGACTTTTAATTAGCATGATTGATAGTTTTCAAGAGAATTTCTATGGCTTTGTGATTTCTACGGATTGTGGCTTCCTAAACCGAAACACTTAAAGCGCAATCCGGTCATTCTCATTCTAATGATGATTCCTCTCTCACCCCCTAAACCTTAACCCAAACACTTGTGAGAATTCTTTTCATTTAGTGATTGTTTGGTTTCGCAAAAACTTGAAAGTATAGGGAGCGACAAGAAAGGACATCCATTGGGCTAGTTTTTCGTAGACTAGTGAATTATAAAGGGATAACGGTTTGGTGAGACACGTCTTTGAGTTTTGAAAAATAAGAAAATAAACACGAGTAATTGTAAAACACCTAGGGGTAATAGATTGGCTAAGTAAAAAAAAAAAAAAAAAAAAAAGAAAAAAGAAAAGAAAAGAAACTTAGCCAAAAGAAAATCTCCTAAGGTAGTTAAGAAAAGAAAATAAACTCGATGTTGAAGTGTTTAAATCTTTAAAAGAAAGACGATGGGTTAGTGGATAATCTTGAGTAGGAATGGATGTCCGGACTTGTATGCATCAGTTGCTTCTTGTGTTTCCTGGTTTTGCTTAACTATTTCACTCCCCGAGAGAAACCGAATTACAACCGACCACATGCCGGAGTGTTAACCCCCTCGTTTGATTCGAAATCCCGTTCTTACCTAGACAAATAGAAAAACTCTTGGAAATTTTTAATCATGTTTCATGCTTGATTGTGTTTTAATTGAATGTGAAAGGTGTTTAGACTAGACAAGTGGATCACATACTTTTGGTAATAATAGCGGATTTAGACGGAGTTAAAGGTAGATAGAAATAGGTAGAACTAGTTCGGTTGAGAGAGGGTACTATGTTTAGGATACTTGTTCATTACACATCCCACGTTGCTTTTGGTTCTGAGGTCCCCGCCTCTGCACTTTCTCGAACTTTGATGCAAATTCTCTTACTTGAGGACAAGCAAAGGATAAGTTTGGGGGAGTTCATAACTCGCATATTTTACATATTTTACCTTATGTTATGCATTAGAATTAACTCATTTAGGCTGCATTTAGTATCATATAGGTTGCATTTTGGTTCGTTTCGTGTATTTCAGGTTTCAGAGCGTTAAAACGGCAAAAGACGAAGAATTCAAGCAAAAAAGAAGTGGAAACACTTGCATCGGCTTGTTGTATCGGTTTCTTTTGGCCGATATGGAAGAAGAACCTTTTGCCGAAGCTTGTATCGACCAGTCATATCGGTCACACCTGGCCGATACAAGAGAAAGAGAACCTGAAGATGCGTATCGACATGTTGTACCGGTTTGGAGTGGCCGGTACAGAGAAAAAAGGAAACGAAGCACTTATATCGACATGCGGTATCGGCTTGACCTGGCCGATACGAAGGAAACGAAGCCGAAGCAAGACTACCGACCAGCACGTATCGACCAACCTGTACCGGTTTCACCTGACCGGTACAGACTGCGAAAATAATAAGGAAAATCGGTTTTATTTTGTAAAAAGGAAAACCAATTCCTAAACCAAATTGGTTTTCCTTTATTTTATTTGGTTTAAACATATATTAGGGTTTTTGCTTTTTGTTTTGTGGATTCCATCTTTGTTTTTAGTTTTTCTCTTCATCGTTTGTTTTTGTTCTTGACTTGGGAGATTTTCTTAGTGAACCTTGCTTGGCCACCTTTTGTGATCTTCATCATCAATAAGATTTTCTTGAACCCTATTTCTCTTGTTTTTGTTTTTGTTTATGCTTTCTCTAAATTTTATTGATTTAAATTTCAACATGCTTTGTGAGTAGTTCCCATAGACAATTAGGTTGGGGGGAAAAAGGTGAATCAACTCTAGGGTTGATCGATGTCTAGAACTTAAAACCTGATAAATCTTTAATCTAGTGTAACAATTTTAATGTTTTAATTGACCTGATCAATCAATTGATAGAACCCATGAAACTTCACAGCCGAGAGGTCTGTGAGGATTCCTGAACAATTACCCTAGAACTAAACCTAGCTTAACCGAGAGATCTGTGTTAATAAGTTTAGTGGTTGAATTGATTTGAACTTTAATGTTTTCTAAAATTTAAACTATCCAAGATATTGTTTTAGTTTACTTGTTAGGAAAAGGATCTCTGTCACGAGAGTGGATTGATCTAAAATCTTTTTCAAAACCTTAAAGTACTTTTATAAAAGACATCGAAAAACCTGAAAGTTGATGAACCCGTTAAAGTACCCTGACCTGGTTGTTTAGCTTTTTAATTTGAATCTTTACAACTTGCAATTTCGTTTTATTTCTTTGTTAATCTTTACAAAATCACATAAACAAAACCATATTTTAAATCGCTTAGACTAAGATTGATTCCTTGCAAACTTTGGTAATTTAATTGCTCCTGATTCGGATTGACACCTCAAGTACTACAATTGAGACATTAGATTTAACGGGGTAAAATCTCGTTTATCACCAACGCCAGAGATAAACCGGTCAAAGGAGCTAAGAGAAAGCCTCATATGCCAAGACAAAGTCAGCCGCCGGTATAAAGGATCACCGGCACCGGAGACATCACTAGAGTCACAACAAAGATAGAAACGAAAAGTAAAGACAAGATACACAAAAGGACCACCGGCGTTTGGCTCTATGAGAGCCGCCGAAACGCCGGAAAGTCACCAGAGAAAACTAGAGGCGACTCTTTGTTTTGAGAGAGCTTAGGAGAGAGAGGTGAAAGAAAATTTGATGGATACACTTACAACTTAAAGATTCAATTTTTTCAACTAATATTTCTCGAACTTCCCAATTTAATGAAATAACAATACATACATAGAAAACATAAAACATCACTTTTTTAGAGAGAAAAAAGTTTGCTATTTTGCTATTTTTGGATTGTGGTGAAATTTTCTTTCAGTGATTTTCGGCGTGCGGCGGTTCCGTTAGCGTCAAACGATGGATCTTTTTCTTTTGCTTTTTTTTCTCTTGTCTCAAGTTCCCGTTAACGTTTTTTGTTATGGATCTCATGTTGTCTCCGACACCGGTGACCTCCTTGGTATCGACAACTGCTATGGCTCTTGTCTCGGCATAAAAGGCTTCTTTCGGCTCTTTTGGCCGCTTTGACTCTAGCGTTGGTGGTTCAATCAACCCGACGGTTGGTTTTTGTCTCCGACGTTTGGTGGTTCACTCAACACCGACGACTGGTTTTTGTCTCCGACTTTTGGTGGTTCACTCAACACTCAACATTGGCGACCGCAACTTTCTCGCGACGATTACTCTTCAAAATTAGGATTTTCTCGGTCTGGGTCTCATAATTATTAATGTTTTGTTTGAGTTTTTGTTAGATCTGTTATTGGGTCCTGGTTTCAATGTTATTGGACCCTGATTTATGCCCTATTTATATTAAATTCATCGGAGGTAATACTCTGTAGAACTAACGAGGGTTGTTTGTAATTCACATTCGTTTTCACAAATTTTAATATATACATTTCCGATGAAAAGAAAAGACATAAAACAGGGTGTGGCCTTGGTTTAGTGGTATTTATAAGTCCACATGAGGTAGATAACACCACCCCACCCGGGATCGATTCCCAGCGTCTACGAAAGTATATGATTGACTAATGGGTCAGCCATTTGGGGCCCGATGACAAAAAAAAAAACATAAAACATCAATTTTGTATACAAAAAACATAGAACATCAACGTTTTTTGATATATGGTCCATGGGCTACTACTAGATTGGCCCATAAAACCTAAGCCTTCGATTTTAAAGACTGATCTTAAGGAACGTGGCATGTTTAAGGCCTAACATGCAACAACTTGTTCACAAAGGAAGGAAGATGAGCCCATCCAAATCCACACACATTAGCTTCTCTTTCTGTCTTTGTGTATCATCATCCTATGGCCACCAGTTTCTGTGGTTGGTCGGTTCAGTCATCGTTTCTCTCCAACTTCAGAATCCCAACGGTCAGATCTTCCTTTATAAGATCTTCCTCTTCTAATGGCAATCTTCCAATCAATGGTTCATTTTCAGGTTCAAACACACACACACACACTCTCTCTCTCTCTCTATCTCAATTCTTTAATTTCTTGAAATGTTAAAAGAAACCAAACTTAAGTAGTTGTCTTAGTCCAAAAAAAAAAAAAAAAAAAAAAAAGTAGTTGTCTAAATTGGACCAGGACTTGTAACTCTTGTGGCTGTTTACTAATTAGTAATTTTTAGTGTTGTTACTTTGTCAACATATGTTACTATGTTGACAAAAAAAAAAAAAAACATATGTTACTCGGATCTTTAGTTGAATTATTTTGAGGCCTTGCATATTTATAGGATCAAATGCTATAATATCTTTTGAAAGAGCTATTATACCCTTAGATAATTTTGATTGATTTTTATTTTGATTTTTATAAATTTTAAAATAAATCAATTTTATAAACTGAAAACGTGTTTATTTTTTATTTAATTTTAAGAATTTGATAAAAATATTTTAAAACTAAAAAAATCAAAATAAAAATAAAATGTTTTTAACAAAATCATCAAAATATGATATAAAAACGATTTTAAAATATTTTTTTGTTGAATTAAAAGGTTTAGAAGTTAAATATCTCCATTTGGGTTTGCAATTCCAAATCCAAGACAATTGTGATTAGTTTAGGGTTTAGATTTGAAAATATTTAGTGTTTTAAGTTTTTAATTATTTTGGTCAACGAAAGTCAAATGGTATTTAGACTATAAGGTACTAGAGATCTTGACTTTTAGTTAAATGGTATAATAGCTTTTTACCCCATGTTTATATGTCTTTTTGGTAAATTTTATGACTTCCATATTATCTTTCAAAAAGATATTTTAATGTCATGTTATTCTAGTATATACATAACTGTTTGATTTTTGCTATTATTTTTGAGGGAAATGATAAAATAATCTATTGTATATAATAATATGTTGTAGACTTTTCGTCATATAGGCTTAAAATACTACTAAAATCAGTTTGTTAAAATAATTAAGCTAATTTAAGTTTTCACATTTTGCAGTACTTTTAACCAAAAAAATAAGTAGTATATAGGCCTTAATCTATGTTGCTCTTTTTAGCCTAAAAACTCGAAAGTTGTGTTTTTGGAAATTGTTCTATGATAAATGTATGTAATATACTAACTTGTTTTACTGTATGATTGTGTTTGTGTAGGAGAGCCTGAAGCTGATGTTGTGGTTATTGGAAGTGGCATAGGAGGTTTATGTTGTGGTGCATTGTTAGCTAGATACAATCAAGATGTTCTTGTCCTCGAGAGTCATGACCAATCCGGAGGCGCTGCTCACTCCTTTGAGATTAAAGGATACAATTTTGACTCAGGACCGTCTCTGTTTTCGGGGTTACAATCGCGAGGCCCTCAAGCAAATCCACTTGCTCAAGTAATATGTTTATATCTTCTTTTAACTCTTTTTGGGTACTTAGTCCTTTTTCCTTGATCATCTAATATGTAACAATATGTGCGATTTAGTGGCTTCTATATAGGGATGAGATTCACCGGAGTCTTGTCTTTTGGCTTTGTTGTTATGCATTTTAGGTATTAGATGCTTTAGGGGAATCACTTCCATGTGCCAAATATGATTCTTGGATGGTCTACTTACCCGAAGGAGATTTCTTGTCACGCATTGGCCCTACCGATTTTTTCAAGGTAAAAAATGTTTTAAGTTATGTTGCTTGCTTTGTTGTTGATTCTAGTTACTACTTTGAGTTTAATTTGTGGTGACATTTTAACTATACAACTAAATTTAATCCAATTTATATGTACTTATAATTCTTGAGGTATGTTTCAATAGAGTTTTGACTAAGTAAACTTCTTATGTTTCCGTTTATAACTATGCTTTAACATGGTATATGATACTATATACTCTGATATTGTTAATTTGTTATTGTTTAGGATCTAGAGACATATGCCGGTCCTAACGCAGTCCAAGAGTGGGAGAAGCTTCTTGTGGGTATCTATGTGTCCAAATACTTATATCATCTTCTCGCGACATCTCCATCTACTAATAAACACCACATGACTATCTATATTGAACCTGTAGGGAGCAATACTTCCTCTATCTACTGCTGCTATGGCATTACCGCCATTGTCCATTCGCGGTGATCTTGGTGTACTCTCCACTGCCGCTGCTAGGTAGTAACATCGGTATATATAGTTATATGGGTCTAAATAATGACTTAATATTTTTTTGCTATGTTTTTTTTTTTTTATTTTGTAATATTGAGTGTTTGTTTATTGTTTAAGATATGGTCCTTCTCTCTTGAAATCTTTCATCAAAATGGGTCCTAAAGGAGCATTGGGTGCCACTAAGCTTCTACGACCGTTCTCGGAGATAGTCGATTCTTTGGAATTGAAAGATCCGTTTATACGAAACTGGATTGATCTTCTTGCATTCCTTCTCGCCGGGGTCAAATCTGATGGAATACTTTCAGCGGAAATGGTAATTACACTACATCCTTGTTAACTCAAGTTATAGTTTTATCTCCGCGAGTTAGTTATTTTTAGAATCATTAACCAAAAAGAAATTACCAAAAATACCATCTTTTTAAGTTTTTATGCCAAAAATACTATTACAAGTTTGTAGACCAAAAGTAGCTTCCGAAGTTTAATGGTATATGTGGCAAAAAAGCTTTTGGTGGTATTTTTGACATAAAATGTTGTGATGGTATTCTTGGCGTAACTTTTTTGAAATGGTATTCTAAAGAATTTCTCCTATGGAACACAAAAGAAACAAGATTATCAAAAAGAAATTGTTGTATTTTTGGCATAAAAGTTTGTGATAGTAGTTTCGAAATACAAACTTTTGATGGCATTTTTGGCATAATTTGTTTTAATGGTAGAATTTGGTAGAATTTCTATTATGGAACATATAAGAAACAAGATTATCAAAAAAATTGTCGTATTTTTGGCCAGAAAAACTTGTGATGATATTCTTGACATAAAAAAACTTGTGATGATATTTTTGGCATAATTTGGTTTAGTGGTATTCTAAAGAATTTCTCTTTAACGAAACATATCATATAACGCAAAAGAGACGAGATTATCAAGAAAGTTTTGACGTACATAAGGTTAATATATGCAATCCTTGGTTTCTATGTGTGCAGATATACATGTTTGCGGAATGGTACAAGCCGGGCTGTACATTAGAATACCCTCTCGACGGCAGTGGCGCAGTGGTCGCAGCGCTTGTCCGCGGCTTGGAGAAGTTTGGTGGACGTTTATCTCTTAAAAGCCATGTCGAAAACATTGTCATAGAGAACCGTAAAGCCGTTGGAGTCAAGCTAAAGAATGGTCAAGTATGTAGACGTTCATAAAGTTATATATAAACACTTATCAACCTTTATTTATTTATCATTAGTACTCATTTTTTCGATATTGAAATGGCTTTAGTTTGTTCGAGCTAGAAAAGCCGTGGTCAGTAATGCGTCGATGTGGGACACGGTAAAGCTATTGCCTCCGGGATCTTTCCCGGATTCGTATGTTAAAGGTGTGGACACTACGCCGCAATGTGAATCATTCATGCATCTTCACTTGGGATTCGACGCAAAGGTATGTATATAAGAGGGAAAAAGAAGAAGCAAAATCCACTTAACCTAGCTTCGGCTTAATGTGGTTTCTTGTTAGAGAAATTCCGTTTAATATCACCAAAAATACCATCGCATGTTTTTTCCAAAAATATCCCTATAAAGTTTGTTTTACAAATACAAAATATTTAAAGCCTTAGAGTTGACTTTTTTCATTTGGTTTAGCATTCAATGTTTATGGTTTAGTTTTGGGAGAATTACAAAACTACACCTTTTAAATTGCATTTCACAAAACTACACCTTTTTAAAATCACTTCACAAAACCTAGGATGCACGGGGACGGCTAAACCGGTGGGGTACCAGTCCCGGGGACGTTTCGGGGACGGGGACGGCACGGGGACGGCAAGGGGACGGCTCCGGGACGTTTCGGAATTGGCGGGGACGTTTCGGAATTGGCGGAGACGGCATCGCGATTTGGGGACGGCTTGGGGACGGGATTGATAGAAAGTGGGGACGTTTTGGGGACGTTTTGAGCTTTATAATTCAATTATGTGTTGATAATTATTAAGTGCACAACCAAAGCTGCATCTTTATCAAACAAATTGCTCAAATTTTAAACAAAAAAAAATTACAGAGAAAAAAGGGTGTGAGGAAGAAGAAACTAGGTTTAGTGGATTGAAGAAGAAAGAAGCACGTGTCGCCACACTATTAACATTTTTTTTTTTTTTTTTGGTCAAACAAACTATTAACACTAAAATTTTATTGTTCGACAAATTAATTAACTAAAAATTTAAGATATTAAACTATATTAAATTGTATTAAATTGTATGTGATTTCCAAATCAATTTAAAACTACACAAATAACCTCAAGAACAAAACAATACTCTAAACTAAAGTTTCTTTTAGATTGGTGTAGTAGTTTTAATATGACTTTTGTGTGCTTTTAAATTTAGTTTATATCTTTAACCTTAAATTATCCTCCTATATAAATATATATATATATATATATATATGTATACATTTTTATTGCCGTACCCCGCCCGTCCCCGTATCTCTAAATTTTAGAATTGCCGTTTCCCGTCCCCGTCCCCGTCCCCGTTTCCCGTCCCCGTACCCGTCTCGGTGCAACTTAGCACAAAACTACACCTAATTACTAAAAATTAAATCGAAATTAGCCTTACCCACAAAACCCTACTCCTTCAATATTATACCCTAAACACTAATTAGCAAACCCAAATGAAAATATTTTAATTTTGATAATTTTTTAGAGCATAATTGAACCATTTAAAATTTGAAAAGGGCGTAAAAGTAGGAAAAAATTGAATAAGTGTAATTTTGTGAACGAAGGATTGAAATGGTGTAGTTTTGTGAATTTCTATTTAGTTTTTGTTGTTGGTTTTGAGCTAATCTAAATATTAACGTATTTTTGGGAAAAAGATCAGTGGCATTTTTGACTAAAAGAACATATGATGGTATTAATAGCAAAAGAAACTCAAAAAATGATGTAAATGAAACAGGGTATAGCGGATGACCTTGAGATACATCATATTGTTGTGAATGATTGGGACTGCGGTGTGGATGCTGACCAGAATGTTGTCCTGATATCAGTCCCTAGCGTTCTTAGTCCGAATCTTGCACCCCCGGGAAAACATCTTCTTCACGCTTACTTGCCTGGAACCGAACCTTTCGGTCTTTGGGAAGGTCTTGACAGGAGAAGCACCGAGTATAAGAATCTCAAATCCCAACGGTCCGAGGTATATATTAGTTTTACATAAGTTTCTTAAAATACCACTAAAGTCGTTTTGTTCCAAATACCATCAAAAGTATTTTTAGCCAAAAATACTATAAAAAGTAAAGTTTCTGTTCAAACATATCACAAATATAAATAACAGATTTTTGTACTTTGGAATGTAACCATTTTTCATTTGGGTTTAGCATTTAATCTTTAAGGCTTAATTTCGAAAGGGAATTGAGATTCTTGGAAATAAATTAGGTAGTATGTATTTGTGGAAAAAACTTTGTAGTGATATTTTTGGCCAAAAACACTTATCATAATTTTTTTGGTTAAAAATTGAAATTGGTATTTTTGACAATTTCTTATCATTATGTGTTTCCAACCATAACCTTAATGTTAACAAAAAATATTAACCATAACCAGGTACTGTGGAAAGCGGTGGAGAGGGCGTTAGGACCCGGTTTCAAAAGAGAAAATTGCGAGGTTAGTTTGGTCGGAACTCCGTTAACACATCAAAGGTTTCTAAGGAGGAACAGAGGAACATATGGTCCCGCGATAGAGGCCGGGAAAGGTACATTTCCAGGCCATTCCACACCCATTCCTCAACTTTTGTGTTGCGGCGACTCTACCTTTCCGGGTATCGGTGTCCCAGCCGTGGCAGCTAGTGGCGCAATTGTGGCGAATTCGCTTGTATCGGTTTCTATGCATTCAGAGCTTCTTGATGCTATAGGCTTGTAGAGAGATGTATATATGTGCTATAAATATTCAAATGTTTATATCTTTATTTGAAAAGGATTCAATTCTTTGTGAATTTATCAACATCGTAAACTTGAATATCTCAATATATATATACACATTTGTTGAGAATTTACTAAATATCATAAAAATGTAGACCTTAAATACCATCAAAAGTTTTTCCATTAAATTAGCATTAAAAAAATGCTTCAACACTTCAGATTTTGTTATCTTCTAGTATTTAAGGGAATAAAATTTAGTTTTGAAGGTATTAAGTTAATCTAAGTTTCGTGGAATTGTAGTCGAAAAAGCTTTTTAGTGGTAACTTGAAGTAAAAAGACTTTTGATGGTATTTTAAGCCAGGAGACTTAAAAATGATGGTATTTTTGGAAATTGCTTTGGTTGAAAAAGAAGAAAGGCATTGACCAGTGTGCCTCTTTTACTAAATTCCAAGAATCAATACATTCATTAATCCCATAATTTAACTACAACTACTCATAAGAATATGGCAATATGCTTTAACACCAACACTTAACTCACAACAACACAGCTTCTCACTATATAAAATCCGATTTCACGCCATTAAAAATCGAATTGAGAGTAGCTCAATCATATTTTTTTGGCCATGTCCAATAATACTAAAATTACTAATTGATGTAAAGCAAACTGGTTAAGTGTTTCTATGACTTCTCCCTCATTTTGGCTCTAGCAAAAACAACTCCAGCCACAAGACCTGTGCATAGAACAAAAACACAAGCCTCTCTTGCGTTAAACAGACAAGCAAGAGAGATATTTGGCAGTAAGTAACACAGAAATGATTTTGCTTACCAAAGAGTATGCTTGCCGAGTTCTGTAAACTTGTAGGTACATTGAAAAGAACGATTCCCGCAATAGACAAAGGTATCTTGTTTAGCGAACCAACCAAGCTGCGTAAAAAAACAAAGAAGAATGTTATGTCTCTTGTAATAAAGGACGAAGGACAATTCCTAAAAAACACCATCTTTTTAAGTGTTTAGGCCAAAAATACCATCACAGGTTTTTGACCTTAACTATCACTAAAAAGCTTTTTGAGCCCAAAATACCACAAAACCTAAATTAGCTTATAACTTTCAAAATCATAGCATAAACCCTTAAAGCTAAACCTCAAACAGTAAATATTGAATCCAAATGAAAAAATAACAATTCGTGTTCAAAACTTGTATTTGTATTTGTGGTATTTTTTTCCAATAAATATTTTTTGGTGGTATTTGGAGGAGTTGCTCTTAGTATAAACCACACACAGAAACAAATAACAAGAGTTCGATGTTGTATTATTTACCTGTATGTTGTAGCTCCGGTTTGATGAAGAAACCACATTGAAGTGAAGCTAATGGCAAGACCGAGAAGTCCACTTAGTGTCATGACCATCCAAAAACTCGGCAATCGCAGAAGCGGCCTGCACAAAAAAAAACATAATAAGCAACCATATTTGTTTTTAAGACAACACAAACCATTTCTTATTAACAGGAGAAGATGACAAGAAGTGGCTTACGTGTTATAAAGATAGTCTGTCTCGTTGAAAGCGAAAGATAGAACAAGTCCGAGGGGTAATGAAAGCGTGTTATTAAGCAAGACCATAGAGAACTCGTTCAAGTTTCCAGATTGTGTAACTTGCTTGGCCGTGTCCATGGTCCTTCTCAATGTTAGCTTCAAAAACAACAAAGTTATAAGCAAATAATGTATTGGTTGTATTTTTGGACAAAAACTTGTGATGGTATTTTTGGCCTATTAACTTTTTTGGTGGTATTTTAAGAAATTTCTCAAATGATTACGTTCACGAGAACAAGCTGTACGGATCTTTTTCATATTTGTGTTTTGTAGTTTCATATGAGTGGTAAAAGCGGACAAGATCAAAAGAGTTTACTAACAGAGTAGGATGCAGTCAAGAAGCAGTTAGCGATTTGCCAAGCGTAACCAACAGCATTGAAAGATAGATCTGTTATCCCTCCAGATACTGCAGAAATAATCTGAAAAGATAGAATATATCGAGTCCAAGCTTTAGACTATATGAAACTAAATATCACAGGACAGCAATGGAATCCGTAGGAAGTGAAAAAAGTGGTACCATTAAGAAGAGAGCAAGCCAAACTCTGTTGTCATGATGCTTGCTGAATAGATACATCTCCCCAACCGCCGTTATTACATTAGTGACGTTCTTTAGGACAGTGACCATTGCTACGTTGATGTATTTCAAACTGTTAACATAAACAAATATATAATCGAAACAAACCATCAAGTTTTTTTAAAAAAATTGCAAAGAAAGAGTGTTTTCACATATACCACGTGAAGATCAAATTTTCAGAAAAAAGGTGTAAAATCTCATTCCTACCTAAACATGCTTGTGATAAGCATACCAACGAAAATCACGTTCACGGGGAACCAAACTTTAATCAATCTCAATGTCAACGGTTCCGTTGTTATCAAACCCATTAAGCTCAAAACCGTCACAATGATCACCGAGACAAAGTTCTGTACATATCAACATACGATTTTTAAGTATATGCAAAATATAACCAACCAACAGACGAATTTTGTAACACACAAACCGTACATATATACCTGGTATAACATTAAGAAGATCCCGGCGTTGAAGTTGTAGCTAGAAAGGACAAACTTGTTCACTAGTATCATGCTACACGACGAAATGCAGTAAGCTAAACCAGATAACAAGGCCTGGTTATGTATCTTTCTTAGGGAACTTGGCTTATCTCCGGGCTTTCGTGTCTTCCCATCTTCTAAGTCTACTCCATCGTGTTCGTATGGTTTCATCGCAAAAATGAGAGAACCTACAAGTGATAGTCAATCACAACTATTACACATCCAAAAGTAAATAAATCTTCTTCCTCCAAAGTATAATTTTCGAAAACACTTACCACTTCGATAAAATCCGCAAAAGAATAAGATTTGATCTTTCTTAGTTATATCGAAGAAGAAGAGGACTCGAGTGGCACAATCTTTACTTTAGTGAAGATGACAAGAAACTGTTAGTTACAAACTTTCAGACCAAACCAAAGTATATAAGCTATCAATGGTTCGTGTCACAGGGTACATAGAGATTGGTAAGAAACTACTTAGAGAAACACACAAATCAACATATAAACCTATAAATAACCCAAAATCATTAAGAAACTTTCACAGAATTTGGAGTCTAAAGCAGGTCAACGTTTTGAAAATGAAGTCAAAATTAGCACAAATCATCATACTATAAACTTGATCAAATCACATTAAAACTCATTAAATTACATAAAAATATACACTTTTTTTAGCAGCAAATAAAGAAACTACCTTTACAGAAACACGAACTTTCAGATTCACCAAGTGATTCGACGAAAAAATCTACTTTGAACAAAGAATCCTTAAGAGAAATCGAAAACCCATATCAAGATTTCGTCGAATCAATCATAAAGTTTTGGTCTTTGAGTGTCTCGATCTGGTCTTCTTCGTCAACAAAAGCCGATGCTAACTTGCGCCAACTATTTCGAAACTGCAAGTTTCTGTGCAAGTTAGCATTAGAAAACTGAGAGATTCGATTCAAGACTTTGAATATTTAGAGAAAAGTGAATGATAAATTTACCAAAGGAGGATCAAAGAAAGCTTACATCTTTGCTTATACCATCTTCTTCTTCGAGTTGTATTTTTTTTCTCAAATATGAAGACACAAAAAATGAGTTTATAAATAATATCGATTTAAGTGTTTTATTACCAAACAATATTATTATTTTTTTATTACCAAACATATATTCGGCGTACATTTTAGAAAGACTTTTTATTATTGTAAATTTTCTGTTTTCCTGTCTTTTTATGTATTTAAATTTATAAATATATTTTACTTTAATTGCTTCTTTTTATAATATATGGTTGAGGAATTCCCAAAACTACACCCTTTCATTTACAAAACTCTACCTAATTCAATTTTTTCTCATATTTACACCTTTTCAAAATTTTAAAACCTTGATTTACCCTTTAACAATTTACCAAAATTAAAATCTTTTCATTTGGGTTCGCTAATTAGTGTTTAGGATATATTATCAAGATATATGATTGTGTGGGTAGTGTTTATTTGAATATAATTTTAAGTGTTTAGGTATAGTTTTGTGAAATAATTTTGAAATTGTATACTTTTATGAAATATAATTCAAATGGTGTAGTTTTGTAATTCTCCCTATATGGTTTTACAATAATTATCAATTTGTGGTTGTGGTTATAATCATAATTACCAATACAGTATATGGGTGACCTATCATTATTAACTTCTTCATAATTTATTATCAGTCTCCTGGTTTAATTAATTTGTGGTGATGAAGCATTAAAATACTTTTATTATATGTTTTTGAGATTAGTATGTTTCAACCAAAATTATCCGGTTATAAAATTGTATTTTCTAATTGTCATCACATGTTTTAATACAGAGTGAAAACTTCTATAAATTAATAATATCGAAAGTATATTATATTGATAAATAAGTTATTAATTTAAGGTGTTTATTAATTTATTGAAAGAAAAATTAAACTAAAAATTAAATTTGGAACCGAAGAAAATTAGACATAGACAAACATAGACAAGGAGCAAAAGGAATGTGGTTCTGAGACTTCAAAAAAACCTTTGAATTTTTTTTTATTGTCTTTTCCTTTCAATCTTGATATAAACTATGACATTAAGAACACATCTAACTGGCAAGCTTTCACATATTGTGATGAAAGATATCGTATCAGAGATATTAACGAATCGAATATTAATTTTTAAAAGTTATATTGTATCGAATAATATATAGTAGGTCCTAACGAAACCGCCCAAGATACATATTATTTGAGAGGGAATAAACCATATTTCTTCAACATTTTTGTCCACTTTTTGTAGTAATACATGATGTCTTTGAGAAAACGGTGAGATCACAACTTTCACTAACCCATTGTCTTTTTTAATGTCATGAGACCACATGACTCATATACCACTAGTTCTCACAATCCACAAGTTGAATAATTAATTGATATATATAGGGAAAATGGTAATTTAATTTCCGAACTTTCAAATTAAAGCCGTTTAATATTGCAATTCCCATTTAAGCTATTTTATACCTCAATTTTTTGGTGCGAACTAATTAAATCTCTACTTTCGTTGACCAAACTATTTTAGACCGAAAAAGTCAATCGTTAACTAATCAGTTAAATAATTTGGCCTAAATCAAAGTTCAGACATTTTTTTGGTTCGATTTGAAAATTAAAGAATAATTTGGTTCAAATGAAAGTTCGGATCTTTTTCTGGATTTGATTTGAAAATTAAGGAATATTTTAGCGTTTATCTCTCTAATAATATTTGGGAAGCCATTAAGAAAATTTTACAAAACTACACCATTTGAATTACATTTCACAAAACTACACCATTTCAAAAATACTTCACAAAACTACACCTAAACACTCAAAATTAAATCCAAATAAACCCTACTCACACAATCCTACCCCCTTAATACTATACCCTAAACACTAATTAGCGAACCCAAATGAAAAGATTTTAATTTTGGTAATTTTTAAAAGGGTAAATTAAGTGTTTAAAATTTTGAAAGGGTGTAAATATGTGAAAAAATAAATTAGGTGTAGTTTTGTGAATGAGGGGTTGAAAGGGTGTAGTTTTGTGAATTCCTCAAAATATTACATGCAATGCGACTATAAATTTTATAAAAAAATTAAAATAAGAAATGATGTAATTGTCGTTATGATATTTTTGATAAGATCTTTCTTTAACAACAAAATATATTTTAGATTAGTTTTTACTAAATTAAAGTATGAACCAAAATTGTTATCATAAGATTATATTAGTGTATATATATATTATCATAAATAATTTTGTATATATTTTTCCATTATTCAAATAACAATGGAAAATATCATAACGACAATTACATCCTTTCTTATTTTAATTTTTCATAAGGTTATTTTCTTAAGGGTTTCCCAAATAATATTATAGAGATAAACGCTAAAATACTCCTCAATTTTCAAATCAAATCCAGAAAAAGATCTGAACTTTCATTTGAGCCAAATTATTCTTTAACTTTCAAATCAAAGCCAAAAAATGTACAAACTTTGATTTATGTCAAATTATTCCCCAACTATTTAACGACGTCAACTGATGAGTTAACGTTTGACTTTTTCCGGTCTAAAATGGCTTAGTCAACGAAAGTAGAGATTTAATTAGTTCGCGCCAAAAAATTGAGGTATAAAATGACTTAAATGGGAGTTGAGGCATTAAACGGCTTTAATTTGAAAGTTCGGGAATTAAATTACCATTTATATACACCAAAATACAAATATTATTATCTAGTATTTATGTGCTTACCTAATCCTTAACTTTTAACATTTTGTTTTTGTTGCCAAAAATTCTGACCATGGGCTTTAAGTAGTTCAAATTAAAAGATTTCGTAATCAAAACTAACGAAAATGATGGATCTAAACATTTTAACATTTTAGGAATAATTTCAAAACTACACCGTTTGAATTGCACTTCGCAAAACTATACCACTCAACAATCATCACATAACAATAAAGTATAGTTTTGTTTCGACTCAAAACCAATTTGCCATGATCTGATTTGTCCATATCCCCTATAAATTAGTGTTGGTCTCTTTGAACTTTCGATATGGGCCTAACAAGTTCCACATTAGAATCAAGTAAGTAAAAGAGAAACACTTAAAGATTATTTTTTTCTTTGTAGCTTATGAAACAATGCTTTAGAGGTTGAGTAAGAGCAATGTGAAGTTGTAAAAAAAATCATGATGAGTTTCTCTTTGTCCGTGAAAAGAACTTGATACCATTCAAAGTTCAAATTATGATCACAATTAACCTTGGACAACATGTCTCTTGACAGCAAAATCCCCGAAGAAGTACCTAACTATTGATACTTGGTTGTTGCGGAATTGATTATCAAAGACACTTGAGATTTTGTTTACCCTGAGTTCACCGTTAATGGCTACGTCTCAGGGGCTGGCTCTCGCCGGCTTAGCACTAGACTTGACCGGAAAAGCCCCGGTCGTGGCTTATACACTTAGCTGACTTGTATCTGTTGTTTCTTTCAGGTACAATCAGGCACGAAGACGAGATCTACGTATCCTAAACAGCAATACGTCTTATCTAGAATTCTCTCCGGCGAATAACTCTTCTTCCTCCGGTGAATTCTTTCTCTCTCTTTTCCGTGTAATCTTCCCGTAAAATCTCTGTTGTAACTAACCCTCTTTATATCTTCTTGTTGCAGATGATGCGACGTCGTTGGCTAGAGGAAGCTGGGCTTTTGTATCCTCTTGACTTCAGGCCCAACACTCTAAGGCCCAAGAAGCAATTAGGTCTAGACATAAAACACCACAAACTCCACCTTGTCTCGACCTAAACCTAAAGCCGCCTCCTTCACAACAATCGCCATTTGCGATTTCTCCTCTTTCTCTTTTCCGGTCAACCTTTCGTCTCTCTGTGCTTCTTTTCCGATCTATGGCTCCTCTAGCCTACATCGGAAACTTTCTCTATATTCCTCTTCCATTTCTCTTCCCTTAACCTAAACTTCTCAGCTTCCCTTTACCAACCTCTGGCTCTAAAGCTCGAAGCGTTTACCGAGTCGCCTTTGACTCATAGATCTCAGATCTGCAAACTCCAGACGCAGATCTAGCTTCTCGAACAGGAGACGCTTCAGCTCCATCCTCGATCTGGTAAGATATCGAACCCTAGCTTCAGTTTCTTCTGAAAAAACTTAACCGAGAACTAACCCTTTGTGATTCTGTTTTGCATGTCTGAGATCTGGGAAGAAGAACCTGTTAGAAGACCCTGAAGAACACGATGAACCTCCTCCACCTTCAGCTGGTAAGTCCTACTCCACCTTGCTGAGATAACCCTTTATTCTGCAACACTAAACACCTTTGTTATACTCTAACCTCGTGTTTATGTTGTTATTTGTGTCTGCGAGGTGATGAACAAAGAAGAACACCCCGCAGATGATGCATGCAGCTTCAGTCCAGCTTCTGTTAGTGCCATGTATTCTGATTCTGTAGTAGATAAAGCCACAACATGTTGTAAACCTGACCTCCAACTTACTGTATTACCACCAACCTGAAACACGTAACCTGTGATTGATCTTCTTCTGTACAAATCTGTGCCATAATCTGCGTCACTGTACCCTTCAATGATAAAATCTGAACTTGAACTTTTAGTAAACGTTAAAACAAAATATGTTGAACCTTTGATGTATCTTAAAATCCACTTAACAGCCTTCCAATGCTCTCTGCTTGGCTTCCCCATAAACCTGCTAACCACCCCCACTGAGTGTGCAAGGTCTGGTCTGGACCCAACCATTGCATACATAAGACTACCCACTGCACTGGCATATGGTATATTCACCATATGTTTAGTCTCCTCTTTTAACTCCTCCTGAGTTAAGCTCTTTAACTTGAACTGGTGACCAAGTGGTGTTACCACTGGTTTGCTGTCTAACATATTGAATGTCTTTAGAACCTTTTCCAAGTATTTCCCTTGTGACAGTGATGTGTGGCGTTTTTTAACGTTTTAAACATAGGATTTAGCCACACAATAGAGTGTTTTTATGTGTTTTTAGTTATTTTACAGGTGATAAAAGGCATAGTGGCGTCCCAAGGCATTTAGGATGGACTTATGGAGTTTAGGAATGCAAGGACGGAAAAGAAGGAGAATTCAGACGAAAAGCTTCAAAAAGACACTCGTTGAAAGAGTTCCCACCAATGGATCTTTATGATATTTTACCACTGGAAGAGGACGGATGTTAGCTTTGATTTGGAGGTGATTTGAGATGTTTTAAACGGTTAGATCTGAAGTTATGACAGTTTTACTAACGACGGGTCAATCTGCCAGCAAGAGAAGTTTTAATTTCCTTTTATTTTAGATTTGCCAAGATATTTTCCTATTTTGTAAGGGAAACGTCAAAACCTATAATACCTGTTTTTAACCTCTTTTAGAGGTGTGCTTTTATAATATAAATTTTTGAAGACTTTTGGATCCGAGAGAATTCTTGGAATCTTCGGTTTCGATAATCAGAGTTTTTTCTTATCCCTTATCTCTTTAATTTGTTTATGTTTTCTTTAATCTCAATTGCTTTGATATTCATTATGCTTAGTGAGTAGTTTCCCTTAGGCAATTAGGTTGGGGGAAAAAGGGTGAATCAATATTAGAATTGATAATTGTCTATCACTTAATAGATTATAAAACTTTTGTCTTAGGTAACAAGTTTAAAGCCTTAATCGAGTTGGTCATTCGATTACTGAACCTAGGAAACTTTATGAATCGAGAGATTATAAAGGTTCATGAACAATTACCTTAGAACTAAGCCTAGCTTAACCGAGAGATCTGTGTTAATAAGTTTAGTGGTTAAAATTGATTTGTTCTTAAAGTTTCTCGACGATTAAACTATCCAAGATATTGTTTTAGTTTAATTGTTGAGAAAAGGATCATTGCCACAAGAGTGGATTGATCTAAAATCGTTTTCAAAACCTTGAAGTTACCTTCGTAAAAAGTTCGTAAAAAGACAATTTAAAATCCGAAAGTTTAATCACCCGTTTAAGTACCTCAACCTGGTTGTTTAGCCTTGAATTGAATCTTTAATCTTGTTAAATTGCTTTTTCGTTTTCTCATTAGTCTTTTTATTATTCACAAAACAAATCATTCTTTAATTTGCTTAGACTAAGTTTATTTCTCACAAGCTTTAGTACATTGATTGCTCCTGATTCGGATTGACACCTTATATACTACGATAAGGCATTCGATTGAACGAGGGTAAAATCCCGTCCATCAAATTGGCGCCGTTGCCGATTCAGGAACTCAATTGATTATTAGAGCTTTGAAATCACTTGGGATTAAGTTTCAGTTTTTTGCTTCTTTTTCACCGGACTAGTCTATGAATCTGTCAAGCTAATGACGTTAAACGAGCGCTTAATGGGAGGCAACCCATTGGTACGTGTATCACCTACTTATTCCACATGCTTTTGTTTTTGATTTTTCAGCTTTACCATCCTTCTTTAGACATGACATACACACCGGGACGGTGTGAAGTAAGTCTAGGGGAGGGTGTTCATTTGTTTCTAATCTCGTTTGTTCGTCTTTGTTTTTATTTTTTCTCTTTTTCTAGATTTTTCTTTAGTCCTAGTCGAGTCGTTTTTTTGAGTCAAAAATTTGTTTTCAAAACTAAGTATGATGCATTATGATCTTGTTCTTGACTAACCAACTAACTTTAAAGACCATTTGACAACAGAGTTAAGGACCGCGAGATTTCAGAAACCCATGACATATCACCAGTTCCACAGGAAAGTCCTTTTTACTCGCATAATCTTTCGATTAACTGATTTTGACTTCACCATAATAGAATTGTTAATCTTGACTAATTTTCTCACTTTGGGTTTTGAGATGCATTGGATACGGTTTTTCTTTTAGGTCCTATAAGACATCTATGTGTAGTATGGTTCCCCTCTCTCTTCCCTTCTAAAAAAAAGAGTTACATTATTTGAAAAAGTCGTGAATATTGGTTGAAAATATGCGATTTCGAAAGTAGAACGTAAAATCGTGTTCTTTCGAAATTCGTGGAAACTAAAACCATGAAGCGACCGCCCTTCTAAAAAAAACAAAGGGAAAAACCAAGGTCGAATTAAAAAAATACAAATGACACCCTAGAGAAAGTTAGGGAGACATTCGACCTTGAGGAAGCGAGAAAAGAGAGAGGAAAGGAACCATAAGAGGATGTTCTTAGTGCTTAGGAAACCTGAAAGGTAAGACTTATGTCTAGTGATCGATTTTTCCTTAGTAAGACCACACTTTTATTTGTTTTTAAGAGATTAAGAAGTCAACTAAGGTGAAACCGTAGATTTTCGAGGATTAGTGGATTTAGAGTACTGTGAGGGTGATTTCGTGGTGGTAGTATGGTCTTAAGGTTCAGAGCTGGTGTTTGTCTTATGTGGTTTGTGGGTTACTTTGGAAAGGATAAGATTAAGTGATGATGCAAATATTTAGAGTTTTTCAAAACCTCTTCTTCTCACTTAGTGTATTGTTTTGTTCGAGGACAAACAAAAGGCTAAGTCTGGGGGAGTTGATGTGTGGCATTTTTTAACGTTTTAAACATAGGATTTAGCCACACAATAGAGTGTTTTTATGTGTTTTTAGTTATTTTACAGGTGATAAAAGGCATAGTGGCGTCCCAAGGCATTTAGGATGGACTTATGGAGTTTAGGAATGCAAGGACGGAAAAGAAGGAGAATTCAGACGAAAAGCTTCAAAAAGACACTCGTTGAAAGAGTTCCCACCAATGGATCTTTATGATATTTTACCACTGGAAGGGGACGGATGTTAGCTTTGATTTGGAGGTGATTTGAAATGTTTTAAACGGTTAGATCTGAAGTTATGACAGTTTTACTAACGACGGGTCAATCTGCCAGCAAGAGAAGTTTTAATTTCCTTTTATTTTAGATTTGCCAAGATATTTTCCTATTTTGTAAGGGAAACGTCAAAACCTATAAATACCTGTTTTTAACCTCCTTTAGAGGTGTGCTTTTATAATATAAGTTTTTGAAGACTTTTGGATCCGAGAGAATTCATGGAATCTTCGGTTTCGATAATCAGAGTTTTTTCTTATCCCTTATCTCTTTAATTTGTTTATGCTTTCTTTAATCTCAATTGCTTTGATATTCATTATGCTTAGTGAGTAGTTTCTCTTAGGCAATTAGGTTGGGGAAAAAAGGGTGAATCAATATTAGGATTGATAATTGTCTAGCACTTAATAAATTATAAAACTTTTGTCTTAGGTAACAAGTTTAAAGCCTTAATCGAGTTGGTCATTCGATTACTGAACCTAGGAAACTTTATGAATCGAGAGATTATAAAGGTTCATGAACAATTACCTTAGAACTAAGCCTAGCTTAACCGAGAGATCTGTGTTAATAAGCTTAGTGGTTAAAATTGATTTGTTCTTAAAGTTTCTCGACGATTAAACTATCCAAGATATTGTTTTAGTTTAATTGTTGAGAAAATTATCATTGCCACGAGAGTGGATTGATCTAAAATCGTTTTCAAAACCTTGAAGTTACCTTCGTAAAAAGACAATTTAAAATCCGAAAGTTTAATCACCCGTTTAAGTACCTCAACCTGGTTGTTTAGCCTTGAATTGAATCTTTAATCTTGTTAAATTGCTTTTTTCGTTTTCTCATTAGTCTTTTTATTATTCACAAAACAAATCATTCTTTAATTTGCTTAGACTAAGTTTATTTCTCACAAGCTTTAGTACATTGATTGCTCCTGATTCGGATTGACACCTTATATACTACGATAAGGCATTCGAAAGAACGAGTGAAAAATCCCGTTTATCAGACAGCTTCAAAGTACCCTTTACTCTGTCCCTTGTGATGTCCATTCCTAAGATTCTAGTTGCTGGCCCTAGATCCTTCATCTCAAACTCTTGACTTAGGGCTCTGTTTGAGATTAGTTACCTTCTTAGGATCCTTAGATGCAATTAGCATATCATCCACATAGAGAAGTAGGTATATCATGTTCTGAACTTCAGTTCCCTTGATGTAAACACATGCATCACTTCTGCTTTGCTTAAATCCTTGATCTTTCATGAAACTGTCAAACCTTTTTTTCCACTGTCTTGGAGACTGTTTCAGTCCATACAGTGACTTAAGAAGTAGGCAAACATCACCTTCTCTTCCCTTTTGTTTGAACCCCTCTGGTTGTTCCATGTAGATTTCTTCCTCTAGAGTTCCATGCAGAAATGATGTCTTAACATCCAGCTGGTCTAGTTCTAGGTCAAAGTTAACCACAAGTGATAGCATTAACCTGATAGAGACATGCTTCACTACTGGTGCAAATACTTCTGTGTAGTCTATTCCTTCCACCTGAGAGTATCCCTTTGCAACCAATCTAGCTTTGTACCTAGAACTTTCCACATTTGGAATCCCAGGTTTTCTCCTGAAAATCCATCTGCAACCAATGACCCTTTTCTTCTTAGGTCTCTTAGCAATGTCCCATGTGTGATTCTTACTTAGAGAACTCATTTCCTCCTTGCAAGCTTTTGTCCATTCTTCTCTGTTTATACTCATCATAGCCTGAGCATAAGTTTCAGGTTCTTCAACTTCTATGTCTTTAGCAGCAGACAAAGCATAAGCTGCAACATCAAAATCATCATATTTTGATGGCATTTTCCTTTCTCTTCTTATCCTGTCTCTGGCTAGAACATAGTTATCCAAATCTTCTAGGATTTCCTCCTCTCCTTCTGTTTCAGCCTCCTCAGTTTCTGTCTGGATCTCTAAGGTCTGAGCTGAGACTGATTCTGGAGTTTCATCCTCTTGAGTCTGGTCTGTTTCTGATACTGAAGAAGCTCCACCTTCATTTAGTGACCCTGAATCACTTGAATCAGACAAAGCTCCACCTTGACCTGAACTTTGAGAATTTTCTGTTGGACCTCTGATCAGCTTTGTGCTAAAAGTAACCTTCTTAGTTTTCTTAGCTTCTGGTTCCTTAGCTGAATCATTTCCTGTTGCTTTTCCTTGTGTGTCCTTGAAGACCTCTTCTTCATGAAACACAACATTTCTGCTGATCACACATTTAAGCTCTTCTGGTAGCCAAATTTTGAAACCTTTTGTTCCCTGTGGGTACCCAATGAAGTAGCCTTTCACTGCTCTTGGGTTTATCTTGGACTGAGTGACGTGAACATAAGCTGAACAACCAAATCTCCTTAGGTGTGCTATGCTAGGTTTACTCCCTGACCATAACTCTTCTGGCAGTTTAAACTCAATGGTTGAACTAGGTGATCTATTTATTAAGTAGACAGCAGTGGAAGCTGCTTCAGACCAAAACTTCTCTTCCATTCCACTTTCAGCTAGCATACACCTTACCTTTTCCATGATTGTTATGTTCATCCTCTCTGAAACCCCATTCTGTTGAGGTGTGTAGACGCATGTTCTGTGTCTAGCAATTCCAGAATCTTTACACAACTGATCAAATCTGTTGTTGCAGAACTCAAGACCATTGTATGTCCTTAATGTCTTGATTCTTTTCCCTGTCTGGTTCTCAACCAAACTTTTACATTCTGAGAAATTCTGAAAAGCTTCATCCTTTGTTTTCTGGAAATAAATCCAAACCTTTCTTGAGTAGTCATCTATAAAGGTGATGAAGTATTGGTTTCCAGCTAGACTTGGTGTTATGCTTGGTGCTCCCCATAGGTCTGAATGTATGTACTCTAGTACCTCCTTAGATGTGTGTTTTGCTTTCTGAAAACTCTTCTTCTTAGATTTTCCCAGCACACATTCTTCACAGAATTCTAAGCTTGTTACATCCATCTTTGAAATGTACTGATCTTGTATCAGTCTTTCCATGTTCTTCTTTCCCATATGGCCAAGCCTTGTGATAACTCGCATATTTTACACATTTTACCTTATGTTATGCATTAGAATTAACTCATTTAGGCTGCATTTAGTGTCATATAGGTTGCATTTTGGTTTGTTTCATGTATTTCAGGTTCGGAGCGTTAAAACGGCAAAAGGTGATGAATTTAAGCCAAAAAGAAGTGGATACACTTGCATCGGTTTGTTGTATCGGTTTATCTTGGCCGATATAGAAGAAGCGTTTGTTGTCGAGGCTTGTATCGACCAGTCGTATCGGTCACACCTGGTCGATACAAGAAAAGGAGAACCTGAAAGTGCATATCGACATGCTGTATCGGTTTGGAGTGGCCGATACAGAGGAAAAGAGGAAGAAGCACTTATATTGACTTGTTGTATCGGCTTGACCTGGCCGATACGAAGGAAATGAAGACGAAGCACGGATATCGACCAGTCTGTATCGGTTTCACTTGACCGATACAGGCCGCGAAAATAATAGGAAATTCGGTTTTAAATTATAAAAAGGAAAATCAATTCCTAAACCAAATTGCTTTTCCTTTATTCATTTGGTTTAAACATATATTAGGGTTTTTGTTATGTTTTGACAGGATTCCATCTTTTAGTTTTTGTTTTTCATCGCTTTTGTTTTTGCTTTGGACTTGGGAGATTTTCTTGGTGTTTTGCTACTTGGCCACCTTGTGATCTTCATCATCATCATCAATAAGAGATTTCTTTACCCTTATTCTCTTGTCTTTGTTTATGTTTATGTTTTCTTTGAATCTAATTGCTTTGAATTTCAATATGTTTAATGAGTAGTTTCCCTTAGACAATTAGGTTAGGGTAGAAAGAGGTTGATTGAATCTAAGATTGATAATTGTCTAGGACTTAATCGATCATAAAACTTTAGTCTTTGGTAATAAACTTAAAGCCTTAATCGAGTTGGTCATTCGATTGACCCTAGGAAACTTTATGAATCGAGAGATTATAAAGATTCCTGAACAATTACTTTGGAACCAAGCCTAGCTTAACCGAGAGATCTGTGTTAATAAGCTTGGTGGTTAAAATTGATTTGTTCTTAAAGTTTCTCGACGATTAAACTATCCAAGATATTGTTTTAGTTTAATTGTTGAGAAAATGATCATTGCCACGAGAGTGGATTGATCTAAAATCGTTTTCAAAACCTTAAAGTTATTTTTTGTAAAAGACAATTTGAAATCTGAAAGTTTAATCACCTTTTAAAACACCTTAACCTGATTGTTTAGCTTTTAATTAATCTTCAAAACTCTTAATTCGCGTTTTTCGTTTTGTCTAATTTTCGGTTACAAAAACTCTCAACAAACAACCCTTTTGATCACACTTAAACTGAGTTCGTTTCTAATAAATTCAAGTGTATTGTTTGCTCCTGATTTGGTTTGACATCTTAAGTACTACAATTAAGATATTAGATTTAACGGGGTAAAATCTCGTTTACCAAATTGGCGCCGTTGCCGATTCAGGAACTCGAACAATTATTAGAATTTTGAAACTACTTGGGATTAAGTTTCAGTTCTTGTTACTAATTTGTTTTCTTTTCTTGTGATTTTCGTTTTGTTAGGTGTATGCAAAGAAGAAGTCACCGACAAAGTGACAGCTTGCTCTTCTTCGCGGACATTAAAGCACACGAAAGAGCTATCTCAAGAGAAAGAAGATCCAGCAATCACTCCGACTCATCTACATCGAAACTTCGGGTTCGGATTCAGAATTAGAGATGGGTGATGCAAACAACGCGCCTAACGTTGCACGCACAATTGGAACGACCGATGTGCCATCTAACATCACCAACCGTAGTGGCATCACGCCACCAGCCATCGCCAACAACAACTTCTAGATCAAGTCTAGTCTCATCAATATGGTGTCCAGCAACAAGTTCTATGGGCTGCCTAGTGAAGACCCCATTGCCATCTTCACCAATTTGACATGCTATGCGACACGGTGAAGATCAATGGTGTCAACGAGGACATGTTTAAGCTACGTTTGTTCCCCTTCTCACTCGGGGACAAAGCACACATATGGCAGAAGAATCTTGTGAAAGACACCATACAGACTTGGGAGGCGTGTAAGACGGCTTTTCTCACAAAGTTCTTCTCGGTGGTGAGGACAGCAAAGCTAAGAATCGAGATCTCAGCTTTCGCACAAAAAGACCAAGAAACGTTCAGCGAGTCTTGGGAAAGATTCAAGAGTTACACGGTGAGATGTCCACACCACGGTTTCACGGGAGAGAGCTTACTCAGCACGTTCTACCGCGGTCTAAAACCGAAGTTTAGGATGCTTCTCGATTCAGCTAGCCAAGGAAATTTCCTTGGGAAGACGGAAGCCGATGGACAGCTTTTGGTGGAAAACTACGCCCTAAGCGATAGCAACTACGGGGAAGATTATGATCGCACCATCCACAGCTCAGGGAATGATGAGCAATTTAAGATAGAGATAAAGGTGGTGAATGAGAAGCTTGATAAGCTACTCATGTCTCAACAAGCGGGAATCAACTTCGTAGGAAGTAGAGAAGAAGAGGCGACCCCACTTCACAGCACTCATGAGGAGATAAACTATGTGGGTAATCAAGGTGATTGGCGTTTCAACAACTACAAACACAACCCGAACCTTTCCTACCGAAGCACCAACGTAGCTAATCCTCAAGATCAAGTCTATCCCCAAGCACAACAAGGAGGATATGCACCGAGACCACCACTTAATCCACCACCAGGTTACAACCATCATCCCGCTGCTCAAGGCCAAGTTTCTTCACCAGCTCCCCAAGGTGACCAAACTAACCAACTGTTGAAGCAAATTCTAGAAGGTCAAAGCCGAAGCTTCATGGAAATCGATGCCATCAAGACAAAGGTGGACTCTACTTACAATGATCTCAACGCCAAGATCGAATCCATGAACTCACATTTGAAGGCTTTAGACAACCAAGTGGCTCAAATTACCTCGACTTCTAAGCGACCAATTGGTCAACTTCCGGGTAAACCTGAAGCCAATCCTAGAGAGTATGTCAACTCCATAGAACTTAGCAGTGGTACACAAATGTTTTCACACGATCTCATTGAGGACAATGCGGATCAGGTCGGGAAGGTGGAACAGTCACACGACACAGAGACCACAGTCCTAGACGACGAAAATACCGCATGCGGTAATGAGGAAGATACATGACAGTTGTATCGGCCAGGCGTATCGGCCACACCTGGTCGATATCGACCACCTGTATCAGCCAGGAACAAGGCCGATACGAGTAAGAAGGAGACAGGGGACTCGTATCGACCTGGCATATCGGTTTCAGATGACCGATATCGACCACCTACATCGGCCAAGAACATGGCCGATAGAGAGGAAAAATCCGAGAAAAAGAAGAAGCCCGTCTACGTGACGTCTTCTTACGTGCCTAAGCCTCCTTTTCCGGGTCGAGCCAAGATGCAACTCTTGAAGAAGTACATTAGCGCTAAACTCGAGAAGCAAATAAACGAGGTGCAAACCCCCATGCCTCTTGTTGACGCCTTCAAGAAAGTCCCTCACTCCACCAAATCTTTGAAAGACACCATCAAAAACAAGTTCAAAAACTCGGAAGACACGGTGAATCTTTCACAAGAGTGCAGCGCGATCATTCAAAAGAACCATTCTCCTAAGAAACTTGGCGATCCAGGGAGTTTTACTTTGCCTTGCACTCTTGGTCCTTTGATCTTTGAAAAGTTCTTATGCGATCTCGGTGCTAGTGTCAATGTTGTGCCTCTATCTGTTGCTAAACGACTTGGTCTTTCTTCTTTCCAACCTACTAAGATCTCTTTGGTGCTGGCCGATAGATCCGTGAAGGTACTCGTTGGAATCTTGGAAGATATTCCGGTAAAATTGGGAGACGTTTTCATCCCAACAGATTTTGTCGTCTTGGAGATAGACAAAGAACTTAATAATCCACTCATCTTTGGAAGACCTTTCTTGGCAACCGCGGGAGCCGTCATAGATGTTAAGGTTGGAAAGATAGATTTACACCTTGGGAAAAACCTTGTTCAGCGGTACAACATCAACGATGTAGTCAAGAAGCCTACGGAGATGGTCCCTTGTGAAGCTTTGGTGATTGGAGTGGAAAAAGATGCTAGCAATGGTAAGTCTAGTGATGATGCAAGGAGCAAACCCAAAGCTCCAAAAGTGGAACACCAATCCCCTCCTAGGAAATTCAGAATGACGCGCTGGAACACATCCCAAAACCGTGTTATAAGGAAGTTATTCAACGAGTTTAAACTTTTGAAGAAAGCCTTCAAGAAAGGAGCAAGGAGTGCTCGCTGCGACTCGGATAAAGGCAAACACAAAGATGGAGTCGAGTTTGGTGTGAAAGGAGTAAAACTCAAGCCGCCCCTGGACCACAAAGTTGTCACCGAAGGAGATTCGACATCTCTTTCAAGCCCCAATGTCGCCTAAAAATAAGTAGGTAAAGTCAAGCTAAGAGACTATAAACAAGCTCACTTGGTAGGAAGTCCCATGTCTATCCTTGTATATAAAATTTTAGTTTGCATTTAGATGATAATTTACTTAGAATTTATGTCATGTTTGATGGTTTCAGGTGAAATCGAAGTAGGAAAACGATTTCTGAAGGGCGTATCGGCCCGTTATATCGGTTGCTGGACCGATATCGGGCAAGAGTATCGGTTTGCTGAGACCGATACAGACGACTTCGACTCGTCGCGTTATTACTACTGAGGTAACACCTGAACCATGTGCATACGCATTAGTTTTTCATATTAGAGTCATTCATACATGCATTTAGGAACCTCCCTCGATACTTGTTTCACACGGAGACCGTGTGATTTAAGTTTGGGGGAGTATTCATATTAGCTTTAGCATATTAGTTTTCGCATAAGAAAAAAAAAAAAAACACAAAAATTCTGCATTTAGGATTAGTTCATGGGCATTTAGATCATATGCATAGGGGATCTATGATGATGTTAACCTTGTAAAGCGACGCACTTAGTGTTTTGAACAGTATCTTAGGTGTAGTATCTTCCGTAAACGAATTAGAACTCGCTGCAAATCTTGAAACCGCAACCCTAGACATTGATGTTTAAAAAGCCAATTGTGTGGTTATGAAGCTTGGTAGTTCTAAGTCACCTTCGAAAAATTATTTGAACTTAAAATTGACTTTTAATTAGCATGATTGATAGTTTTCAAGAGAATTTCTATGGCTTTGTGATTTCTACGGATTGTGGCTTCCTAAACCGAAACACTTAAAGCGCAATCCGGTCATTCTCATTCTAAGGATGATTCCCCTCTCACCCCCTTAACCTTAACCTAAACACTTGTGAGAATTTTTTTCATTTAGTGATTGTTTGGTTTCGCAAAAACTTGAAAGTATAGGGAGCGACAAGAAAGGACATCCATTGGGCTAGTTTTTCTTAGACTAGTGATTTAGAAAGAGATAATGGTTTGGTGAGACACGTCTTTGAGTTTTGAAAAATAAGAAAATAAACACGAGTAATTGTAAAACACCTAGGGGTAAAAGATTGGCTAAGTAAAAAAAAAAAAAAAAAAGAGAAAAATCGAAAAAAAGAGAAAAAAGAAAAGAAAAGAAACTTAGCCAAAAGAAAATCCCCTAAGGTAGTTAAGAAAAGAAAAGAAACTCGATGTTTAAGTGTTTAAATGTCTAAAAGAAAGACGATTGGTTAGTGGATAGTTTTGAGTAGGAATGGATGTCCGGACTTGTATGCATCAGTTGATTCTTGTTTTTCCTGGTTTTGCTTGACCCTTTCACTCCCCGAGAGAAACCGCGCTACAACTAACCACATGCCTGAGTGTTAACCTCCTCGTTTGATTCGAAATCTCGTTCTTACCTAGACAAATAGAAAAACTCTTGGAAATTCTTGATCATGTTTCATGCTTGATTGTGTTTAATTGAATGTGAAAGGTGCTTAGACTAGGCAAGTGGATCACATGCTTTTGGTAATAATAGCGGATTTAGACGGAGTTAAAGGTGGATAAAAATAAGTAGAACTAGTTCGGTTGCGAGAGGGTACTATGTTTAGGATACTTGTTCATTATACTTCCATGTTGCTTTTGGTTCTGAGGTCCCCGCCTCTGCACTTTCTCGAACTTTGATGCAAATTCTCTTACTTGAGGACAAGCAAAGGATACGTTTGGGGGAGTTGATAACTCGCATATTTTACACATTTTACCTTATGTTATGCATTAGAATTAACTCATTTAGGCTGCATTTAGTGTCATATAGGTTGCATTTTGGTTTGTTTCATGTATTTCAGGTTCAGGGCGTTAAAACGGCAAAAGGTGATGAATTTAAGCCAAAAAGAAGTGGATACACTTGCATCGGTTTGTTGTATCGGTTTATCTTGGCCGATATAGAAGAAGCGTTTGTTGCCGAGGCTTGTATCGACCAATCGTATCGGTCACACCTGGTCGATACAAGAAAAGGAGAACCTGAAGGTGCATATATATCGACATGTTGTATCGGTTTGGAGTGGCCGATACAGAGGAAAAGAGAAAGAAGCACTTATATCGACTTGTTGTATCGGCTTGACCTGGCCGATACGAAGGAAACGAAGACGAAGCACGGATATCGACCAGTCTGTATCGGTTTCACTTGACCGATACAGGCCGCGAAAATAATAGGAAATTCGGTTTTAAATTATAAAAAGAAAAATCAATTCCTAAACCAAATTGGTTTTCCTTTATTCCTTTGGTTTAAACATATATTAGGGTTTTTGTTATGTTTTGACAGGATTCCATCTTTTAGTTTTTGTTTTTCATCGCTTTTGTTTTTGCTTTGGACTTGGGAGATTTTCTTGGTGTTTTGCTACTTGACCACCTTGTGATCTTCATCATCATCATCAATAAGAGATTTCTTTACCCTTATTCTCTTGTCTTTGTTTATGTTTATGTTTTCTTTGAATCTAATTGCTTTGAATTTCAATATGTTAGTGAGTAGTTTCCCTTAGACAATTGGGTTAGGGTAGAAAGAGGTTGATTGAATCTAAGATTGATAATTGTCTAGGACTTAATCGATCATAAAACTTTAGTCTTTGGTAACAAACTTAAAGCCTTAATCGAGTTGGTCATTCGATTATTGACCCTAGGAAACTTTATGAATCGAGAGATTATAAAGATTCCTGAACAATTACCTTGGAACCAAGCCTAGCTTAACCGAGAGATCTGTGTTAATAAGCTTGGTGGTTAAAATTGATTTGTTCTTAAAGTTTCTCGACGATTAAACTATCCAAGATATTGTTTTAGTTTAATTGTTGAGAAAAGGATCATTGCCACGAGAGTGGATTGATCTAAAATCGTTTTCAAAACCTTAAAGTTATTTTTTGTAAAAGACAATTTGAAATCTGAAAGTTTAATCACCTTTTAAAACACCTTAACCTGATTGTTTAGCTTTTAATTAATCTTCAAAACTCTTAATTCGCGTTTTTCGTTTTGTCTAATTTTCGGTTACAAAAACTCTCAACAAACAACCCTTTTGATCACACTTAAACTGAGTTCGTTTCTAATAAATTCAAGTATATTGTTTGCTCCTGATCTGGTTTGACATCTTAAGTACTACAATTAAGATATTAGATTTAACGGGGTAAAATCTCGTTTATCACCTTGAATGCCACTTTCTTGCTGAGTCAACTGCAGACCTCACTGTGTTGACTTCACCTTTTGGCACTGTCCCTTCCAAGTAGTATAAACCATCATCATACTTTCCTGACAAAACTTTCTTCCCATCCTTCTTGAGTAGAAAGTTAACTATAAAGTCTTCACCTTCATATCTACACCCTGCCTTCTCTAGACAACCATAGGATATTAAATTTCTGCCCATCTTTGGCATATACCTAACTCCTGTGAGGATAACACTTAGACCTTCATCAGTAATGATTCTAACTTTGCCTATTCCCTTGATTTTACTGAAAGTGTTATTCCCCATTAATACCTTTCCACCATTGAACTCCTCTAGATCAAATAGTAGGTCTTTGTCATGTGTAATATGATAGTTGCTCCCTGAATCCAACACCCAGTCATCCTCTGACTTCTGAATTCCTGCTGATAGTGTCATAGGTTCTGATCCTTCACAAATGTCCTCAGGTAGTTCCAATACCAGAGACTTAGTGATGCAGAAAGATATTTGGAAGATTTACAAATATCTTTATATTTATATTATTAGTTATTTTACTATTAAGATGTTTTCCTTTTCTTATTTGGAATATTCTAGGGCTTTCAATATTTATTATAAATAGGTCATTTAGACTTATGTTGTAATTCAGACTTTGATAATTAATAAACAAGAGATTTCTCTTAAACCTTGTGTTGATTTGATTCAATTCATCTCACGAGAAGCCTTGTCTAGATTTGATTAAATTCATCTTCACAAGATGCCTTGTTTAAGGATTTGATTAAATTCATTCTTACAAGAAGCCTTGACTAAAGATTCGATTAAATTCATCTTTGTCAGGTTGTCGGTCTCAAAGATTCTTTGAATCTTTAGATTGAGTTAATTATCAGGTTCTTTCCGCTACATCAGTTGGTATCAGAGCCGTATTTCTTTGGTTTCTCAATCAAAGAACGATTCTGGATGTCATGTTGTTCGGAAACATTTATCCTATCATAGGCGTCTCTTTTCCGCAAAAGAAGAAGACTATGAGTTTCATATCGAAGACCACAGTTAAGATTCGGGACGAATCTTTTCTTCGTCGGAGAGAATGATGCAGAAAGATATTTGGAAGATTTACAAATATCTTTATATTTATATTATTAGTTATTTTACTATTAAGATGTTTTCCTTTTCTTATTTGGAATATTTTAGGGCTTTCAATATTTATTATAAATAGGTCATTTAGACTTATGTTGTAATTCAGACTTTGATAATTAATAAACAAGAGATTTCTCTTAAACCTTGTGTTGATTTGATTCAATTCATCTCACGAGAAGCCTTGTCTAGATTTGATTAAATTCATCTTCACAAGATGCCTTGTTTAAGGATTTGATTAAATTCATTCTTACAAGAAGCCTTGACTAAAGATTCGATTAAATTCATCTTTGTCAGGTTGTCGGTCTCAAAGATTCTTTGAATCTTTAGATTGAGTTAATTATCAGGTTCTTTCCGCTACATCACTTAGGAAATTTCATTGCCATGTTAACACTTCCTTGTATTTTCCTTGCCATATTTACACTCCCTTGAGCTTTCCTCTCTGGATAGTCTCTTTTCCAATGCCCCTCTTTACCGCAGACAAAACAACCTTTGTCTTTCTTTCCTGATCTGGGCCTGGACTTGCTCCTTGAATGTCCTTTGTTCTTATTAAAACCATGCTGGAACTCTCTCTTTTCTGATCTGCCTCTGCTGTTTGAAACAAACAGACCTTCTGCTTGACCCCTGCTTGATTTACTGCTTTCTGTTATCTCTCTTTCCTTGGATTTGGCTGAACCTATTACCTCCTTGATATTCAGTGTTTCCCTTCCATATTTGAGAGTTTCTTTAAGCTGATCAAACTTGCTAGGTAAAGAACTTAGCAATACAATAGCCTGCACCTCCTCTGAAATTATAACTCCAATGTTGCTTAAATCTGACACTAGTTTCAGAAACTCATCAACGTTGTGATCAATGTTCTTGGACTCTTGCATCTTGAAATTGTAGAATCTTAGTTGTAGGTAGATTCTATTGGGCAAGGTGCTTTCCAAGTACAAATTGTCCAGCATCTTCCACATAGATGCTGCAGTTTCACAGCCTATAATCTTCCTCAGTACATGATCACCCACATTAGGAATTATAATGTTCTTGGCCTTCTCAGATTTCTCAACTTTCTCTGGATCTTTAACCTTTGCAGTAATTGTTGTAGAATATGTATTTCCTTGGCTTTCTTCTGTGACAGATTCTTGTGGATCTTGTGTTGTTGTTTCAGGTTCTTTCAGGAGCTCTTCATCAGTAAGAATGTCCTTAAGACCCAGCATGCTAAAGTGAGCCATCATCCTCACTTTCCACAGAGAGAAGTCCCATGTGCCATCAAATCTGTCTACCTTGACCTTAACCCTCATCTCCTTGTGTTTACCCATGGATCTTGCTTGCTTCAGAAGCTGCCTTGAAGATCAAGACTTGAGCAAAACACACAGGAATTTCAGATAAGTTTCGAACCTTATCTAATCTCCTTCTTGCTCTGTATTAACCTTCCCTGAATTGCTTCTTGGCCTCTGATCCTGAGCTGCTCTGATACCACTTGTTACGTTTTGTTGTTATGAACCAACTTGATCTTGACTATTGATACTTGGTTGTTGCGGAATTGATTATCAAAGACACTTGAGATTTTGTTTACCCTGAGTTCACCGTTAATGGCTACGTCTCAGGGGCTGGCTATCGCCGGCTTAGCACTAGACTTGACCGGAAAAGCCCCGGTCGTGGCTTATACACTTAGCTGACTTGTATTTGTTGTTTCTTTCAGGTACAATCAGGCACGAAGACGAGATCTACGTATCCTAAACAGCAATACGTCTTATCTAGAATTCTCTCCGGCGAATAACTCTTCTTCCTCCGGTGAATTTTTTCTCTCTCTTTTCCGTGTAATCTTCCCGTAAAATCTCTGTTGTAACTAACCCTCTTTATATCTTCTTGTTGCAGATGATGCGACGTCGTTGGCTAGAGGAAGTTGGGCTTTTGTATCCTCTTGACTTCAGACCCAACACTCTAAGGCCCAAGAAGCAATTAGGTCTAGACATAAAACACCACAGTATCCGTCATCGCCATCCTTGTAAAAAACATCGATCATTCGTGCAATGTTGAGGCATCGCAGCGGAACCGTGCGGTTGATTTTTTGCAAATGTATCTTTCTCAAAATATAAATTGTTGCTTCTAATGTTACTACAAAAAAGTTGGAAGTATGTTTAAGTGTTTCGTTCATAGTTTTAAAAGCATCATTACGTAATAATCACAATGATAAAAACTCTAAGATAAGAAAAGAGTTTTAAAAATTTTCCATTGCCAGGATTGTAATCAACAATATGCTTAATCCATTAGTAATTAGTTTGTGATATATAAAGTCTTTAGTTATATTTTGTTCCTTACTTTTTTGTTACTTTGTTTTAACCAAAAAAATTGGAGCATGTATTTAAAAAGTTTGAGAACATAGACTATTACATAAATACATTTTGTTAAAATATAATATCAACATATTTTTCATTTAGAATATTTCTATTTATTTTTTTCTTTTGAAATAGAAATTGAATAAAATATTACTGGTGCATAGCACCGGCATAACACAAGGTACCATTTAATTTTTTGTTAAAAATTTAAAAATTATAGAAAACTAGTAAAGAATTCAATGAAGCTAAGATTTAGATATGTGGAATAAATAACCACATGCAAGACTAACTAAGCACCATTTACGGATCTGAAGAGGTAAGATATTTTCTACTTTTTTTTTCATGGTAGCATTCTAATATATTTCGTTATTTACCACTCTTGGGTATCACACTAAACCGTCTCACAATATAACTGCTTGTTTTTTTTATTACATTAACTACTTGTTTTTTTTATTACATTAACTGCTTGTTTTTTTTTATTACATTAACTGCTTGTTTTTTTTATTACATTAACTGCTTGTTTTTTTTATTACATTAACTGCTTGTTTTAGAAAGCTCCAATCTGAGATACCGACCACCACAGTATCTAATACCACTATTGTATTTAATTTTAGTGTATATTCGTATCCATTTACTAGCAAAATAAGGTGTGGGAATATTTTAAATGGTTGTTAATTTTTCCAAGATTTTTTCCTTCATTATTTTTTTATTTTCAATAAAAAAAAGAAATGGTTTTTTATAGAAAAATAGAAATGGTTTTGTCAACGCCTTTTTTAATTAATAACTAAGATATGCTTTGACTTTGAGCAAAGTCAATTATTATTTATTAGATTTTTGGTTGGTGTAAATTTTGATAGCGTCACGTTTTCATCTGCTGAAATAAAGTTCAGTATTCAACGTCCACGTCTCATAACAAAAAATAAAAAATCGCATAAGACAAAACGCCTACGTGTCGCGACGAGAGAATTTTTAGGATATTTTTATTATTTTACGTTTTAATCTTTATATTTTTTAATAATTTTTGTTCGGCGAATTCTATAAATTATATTTCAGGTCCAACGAATTTAAGCCCACATATAAAACTTTTAAAAATTAAATTTTTCCCACATTGAAAACAATAAGAAACAAATTAAAAAATCTTTTAATATAAATAAAACTTTATCACATACAAAATCATTAAAGCGGACCTTCGTCTAATGGGTCTGCGAATTTCGGTGAATGGATTGCGCCTTCATTTACCGGAGTATGCATAATGCAGGTCTTTTTCTTTGAATAAGTTTGCAAAGTTTGATTAGTTATTTCTGCTTTCGATGATGGTTTTTTATATATGCATGTCTCATAAATTGCCAACGAGTATCGGAAACTTTGATTAGTGGATTGGAGCCTGGACATTCGGTTTTCATGTGAAGTTCATTCGAGTTCGGGTTTTTCGGGTTAAAGGATATATGATTCGGTCGGGTTATTTACAAATACAGTTTTGTTCGGTTCGAATCTATTCGGGTTCATGTCGAGTTTCATATATTTAACAAAACCTAACATGGAACCAAATATTATTCGGTTCGGGTTTTTTGGTTTTTTTGGTTCGAATTTTCAGGTTTTACATATTTTTGGTAAGAACTTCCGGTCTTACTTCGGGTAATTCGGGTTCGGTTCGGGTTTTGGTTCGACTTATTCATATAACCTACCAAAAATTGAAATTGCCTACTAAAATCCAAATTATCTTATCAAAACTATATACATATGTATATCTTCTGGTCTCAGGTCGGTTCGGGTTCAAACGGAAACCCGAATTAGAAAATATTAAAACCCGAATTAGAAAATATTAAAACCCGATAGAATAATATCATTTTGATTTCAAAATCATGATAGTGCATCACGTTTCGTTTCTTCATGTGTACGTTTTGGCGACAGATTTTATTTCATAATTTTATGTGATGACATGTATAAGACAAACTAATTACCAAATTATAGTGTTATGCTTGTCATGATTTTCATTTCAGATAAGGAACGCAAGACCTGCACGCAAATCTAAATTAAAACGTGGCATGCAATAGACTCAGCATGCAAATCGTCAAAATCAAGAATCTTTTATAAAAGTTGACAAATTCACAAAATTACACATTTTCAAATCTTTTTCACAAAACTATATATAACTTAAATTCTTTCTATATTTACATTTTTTCAATTTTTAATGGTTAATTTGTTTTTTTTTAATTTACCAAAACTAAAAACTTTTATTTGGATTCATTAACTATTGTTTAGAGTTTAAGGAGAATCACAAAACTACATCATTTGAATTACATTTCACAAAACTACACCATTTCCAAAATATTTCACAAAACTACACATAAACACTCAAAATTAAATCCAAATAAACCCTACCCACACAATCCTACCTTCTTAATATTATACCATAAACACTAATTAGCGAACCCAAATGAAAATATTTTAATTTTGATAATTTTTAAAAGGGTAAATCAAGCTTTTAAAAATTTGAAAGAGTGTAAATTTGTGAAAATATTGAATTAGGTGTAATTTTGTGAAGTGAGGGTTGAAAGGGTGTAGTTTTGTGAATTTCTCTAGAGTTTAGTGTTAAAGAGACCGAGTGTTTTGTATAGGACTTATATATATTTAATTTTTCACCTTTGGATGTAGTTTTGTAAAATAACTTTTAAATGATATAATTTTTTAAAATGCAATCTAAATATGTATAGTTTTGTAATTCTCCCCAAATTTTTCTTTATACAAAAATGTTTATCCAATGGCCACTATAGAAAATTGTATTATATATTAAACATATATCGTTTTTGTCATATTCTGATATGATAATTGATTAATTGTTTCAAACATCATAAAAAATTATGATGCTAAAAGTAACATTACAAGATATTTTTGAACTATAATACCACTAAAGTTGTTTTTGGGTTCAATATATAGTTTTTAGATTTAACTTTTAAGAGGGTGTGGTTTATGATTGATTTTGAGGTTTTAAACTAAACTAATTTTGTAGGTATTTTGGCCAAAAATATATTATGGTATTTTAGTCCAAAATGACAAGATATATGATGGTAATTTTGGCCTAAAACTTAAAAGTGCATATTTTTGAGAATTTCCTTCTTATTTTTAGTTATAAAATATCAGGAGAAAATTTTTAAAAGTACACATTTTCTAACACTACTTTACATAACTATACCTAATTCATTTTTGTATATTAAAATACACATTTTAAATTATAAATGCTTAAATAGATCTTATCAGTTTTACCTAAATTATATTTTTCATTTTGCTTCAATATTTAGTGTTTAAAGTTTAGTGTTACATAAGATAGAATTAAGGGTTTATTTAGATCTAATATTTAGTGTTCATATGAAAGGGTCTAGTTTTATAAAGTGCAGTTTTAAAAGTATAGTTTTGCAATACCCCTTAAGTGCATGCGTTGATAAGTTCTAATATGTTTACTCTTTTCATAGTCCCAAAAGCTACTACTATTAATCGTACACACAATAGTGGGCTTACACTATTCGTGTGTAAGTTCCATAAGAACGTGTAATTTCTAGTTAAAAAATAACCAAACGTTTATATATTATTTTGTCCAAAGATTTAACAAATCAAAGAGATTTTTGCGCACGATCACCACTCAAAACATGACCTATAAATATGTACATGAATGGACTATGTGTTTTCTAAAGTAACAATATTGCACATTCTAAATTTTTCGTTACACCAAAAACTAGGGTTTCACTTTAACAAAAAAAAATAATTAGGGTTTCAAGTTTTCTTTGACAACACATGGGTAAGAGTTTTATGAAGACCCCGATGCATCACAAAGTGTTCATCAATTTCCGAGGAGAAGAGATTCGCTATAACTTCCTTAGCCACCTCGTCGTGGCTTTGGAACTACAAGGAATACATTACTTCATTGACAAAGACGAACAAAGGGGAAAAGACCTTAAAAATCTCTTCAAAAGAATCGAGGAGTTGCCTATTGCGCTAGCGATATTCTCTAAGAGATACGCACAATCCAAATGGTGTTTGAACGAATTGGCAAAGATGAAGAAACTCGCGGAATCAAACAAGTTGAAAGTTATCCCAATATTCTACAAGTTGAAGGTAGAAGAAGTGAGGCACCAAAGAGGAGAATTTGGTCATAACTTTTGGGAGTTGGCAAAGAATTCAAGTGGTGAGGAGATCAAGAAGTGGAAAGAAGCTTTGGAGTTTGTTTCCAACAAAATGGGTTTGACATTATGTGACAATAGGTATTCTTTGTCATCTTTATTTTTTTTCTTTTTATCGAAAACATGAAAAAGAATCGCTATTTATGATTGAGTTCACTAAATTTTATTCCATTTAATGTTAAATCCTAAATACTAAATAACGAATTCAAATGAATTTTTTTAATTTGGGTAATATTTTAAAAGTTAATTTAATCATTTAACCATTTGAGTATGGTGTCAGTTAGAAAGAACTTGAATTAGATATAATTTTGTGAAATAAAGTTTGAAAGATTATATGAATTTCTCAACAAAAATACGATATTACAAATCAAATAAAATAAAATTAACCAAAAAGATATTTTACTTGTAATAACAAATGAAAATAACATAAATTCGGTAGATGACACAAAACTCTATGTAACAAATTCTTTGGGTTTTTTATTTCGTATATTTTATGTATTAACTCCCAAAAACTCCTCTAACACATACATGTTTTTCTCTCTTTAACTTTGCACAAATAAGAGTTTTTATCTTTCCATTATGCATTGATTATTATTTATTTTTTCTATAGCTATTATTCTTAATATTTTGCTCCATTTTGGTCATCACACTAATTCACCCAAAACATAAACGTAATAAAATCACCATAATACTCATTGTTCTCGTACTAATAAACCCTAACTCATCTGTAAAATAAAAACCATAAATCAAACAAAATAGCTAGTTAAACTCGTCATACTAAAACGAGAGATTAATTACTAGTGTAAACGTGGATGTTTTATTAAATAAACGACTTAGATGAATTTGATATTCAATTTTGAAAACTTCACTACCCACTATATTTGAATGTTCAAACAAATCCAAACATTATACATACATGAAACTTTAAATCCTTAAAGCTGAATAGAAATTGATTGATTACCCTTTAAACAAAAATATAATAGAAATTGATAAAATTAAACACTACTTTGTCTGTTACATAATGTAAGTTATTTTGACTAAAATCGTAGAGTTTAATAAACATTTAATTTTAAACAATTAACCAGTATTTGACAAAAAACTAATTTGACCAATTACTAAAGAGATGGTTAAATATCATCGGACATAAAATATTAAAGCACTTTAAAACTTACTTAGACATTTGAAAACAACTTATATTGTGAAACCAAAACCCCCCTTTAAAACAGATTATATATTTAAATTGACGGAGTATTTTACAAAATTACACTCATTTTATTTTATTTTATTTAAACGATTAAAATACCCCTTAAAACACTTTCGACATAGATATAATTAAATATTTTAACTATTAAAAGAGAAATATTTTTATAAAAAGAACACAAAAAAATTGTAATTATCATCAAATGCCACTCGTATAACCTATGTTTAAAAGATTTAGAGAGAGAAATAATGTTTAAAACCAAAAAAACAAGAAAAAGGAAAACATTTTTAATTTCAACACCAAAATAGGAAACAAAAAGATTTGATTTAAAATATTTAAAAAAAAGAAAAAAACAATTTTAATTTCGAAATAAAAAAAAAAGAAAAAACAATTCAAAATAATTTTTTTTTTTTTAATTTCGAAATAAAAAAGAAAAAAAAAGGAAACTAATTTTTTTATTTCTTAATAAAAATAAAAAGGAAACAAAAAATGTATACTATTAAAAGAGAAACATTTTTACAAAGAGGAAAAAAATTGTAATTAAAATACAATGTCATTCAATATAACATATGTTTAAACATTTAGAAAAAATAAGGATTAAAAACAAAAAAAAACAAATAAAGGAAAACATATTAATTTTCAACAATAAAATAGGAAAAAGATTTAAATAACGGGTCATTTTAATTTTAATTTGAATAAAATTATGATCCACATATTTTAGTTTTTATAACGGGTCATTAAAAACCAATTGAATATGAAATCACGAATGATAATTGTTATGAGACTAAATCCATTTTAGTTTATGTATAATATATACGGGTCGGAAAATATCAAACATAGTTTATAAGATATAACCAAATCATATTCAAAAAATCAAAATCTAATAAACAAAAAATTGTATACTTTCACTTTAAGAAAATAATAAAAAGTACAATATATTCATGTACTCTATAAAACAAGAGATCACAAACAAAGTCGATGTAAAAAAAAATATAATCTAATTTTTACCAAATAATTTCAAATAAATAAGTTTAATTAAATACATATCATATTATATAAAAAATACAACAAATTAAAAACTGCACGTATGTGCGGGTCCGCATCTAGTTTATGATTAATTTGGATTCAATATTTAGTGTTTAGGTATATTTATGAAATGAATTTTAAATGGGTGAGTTTTGCAAAATATACATATATGTTTATAAGTGTAGTTAGCAAAACTAAACCCCAACCCTAATAAATATATATATATATATATATATACACCATGTGTCATGTTTTTTTGGGGTAAATCATGTGTCATAGACTCATAGTTATGCTAGGCAATGTTATCTAGTTACTGAAGTTGTATATAGAGTTTAGATTTTAATTTTCGAGGACCGTGGTTTATGTTCTCTTGTTTAACGTTTAGGTTTTAGCTTTTAGTTTGATATATGTGTATGACATATATTATTCATAGTGAACACTAACTAAGACAAAAATTATTGAAGATATATTATAATATTCTTTTTCAACCACTTTGAAGAAATATGCACTCTCAAATTAACATTCGGAAAATATTCAAAAATTTCAAAGAATGAGATTATGCCCAATTTGGCCTTTCATTAATTTACTTGAACCGTAATTTCGTTAATAATGCAATGCATACAAACTTAAATCTAGTCATAAAGAAGGGAGAATTACATACTACACCTTAAATTGCAATTAACAAAATTATACCATTTCAAAATTCATTTCTAAAATACATCTAGAAAAAATAAATATTAAAATCAAATAAGTCTTAACACTAAACATACCTCCTTTTAACACTAAACCACAAACACTAAATCATGTATAAAAATGAAAATTTTCAATTTGAGTAAATTTTTAGAAGATAATTTAACGATTTAAAATTTTGAGAAAATGTAAATTTATAAAAAAAAATTGAATTAATTATAATTTTGTGAATGATTGAAAATGTTCATTTTTGTGAATTTCTAAGAAAAGAATGTTAAAAATATTATTCATTTTCGTATGCAATCTACATGTCTATTACCGAGGCAATGTCATCGGTCTGAAAACAAATAGCAATTTTGGATTTTGGATTTTGATTTGGATAAAAGATTTCGAAAGCCACATCGAAACCGAAATTGAAAAAATAAAGAGAAACATGACTTACCTTCGTTGCTTGTGATGGTGAGTATAATTTGGCTTCTCCGTTACAAATATTATATCTCAAAGTGAGAGTCTATTTTAGATCATAATTATATATATCACCACAAAACATGGTAAGCATAAACATTTAGACTTACTGTATATTATGAAATATTCAAAAGGGTTTCGTTATTCAAAAGGGTTTCGTTATAGTCTATGTTCCAGTTCATTGCTAACTGTATAATCCAAAATTATCAAAAAATACAACTTTTTCGTGTCTTATTGAATAAGTAAATTAGTATTTAAAATCTAACAAGGAACGGTTATTAATAATTGACCCATTCAAGAAGACACAACCCTTTTATTTATAAAATATTTATCAACTCTTAATGTTTGTGCGTAACATGTCCTCATGATTTTTTTTATAAATGTTTTTTTGACAAATTTACAAAAATACACCATTTCAAACATTATTTCAATAGATTGTTCTTAATTCATTTTTTAAAAAGATTATAACTTTAAAAAATTTAATAAATTATCTTTTAAAAATTTTTCGAACTTATTTCTTTCATCCGAGTATACTATTTAGTGTTTAATGTTAAATGGGATTAAATTTAATGTTTAGTGTTTATTTGGATTTAATATTTGGTTTTTAGGTGTACTTACAAAAATAAATTTTGATTGGGTGTAGTTTTCTATTGTGAATTACCAAAAAAAAGGAATTCTCCAAAACTACACAATTTTATCCCTTCATTTACAAAATTCTACCTAATTCAATTTTTTTCATATTTACACTCTTTTAAAATTATAAATGGTTGATTTATCCTTTCAAAATTTACTAAAATTAAATTTTTTATTTGGGTTCGCTAATTAGTGTTTAGGGTTTAGTGAAAATGGGTGTAAGATTGTGTGGGTGGGCTTAATTAAGGTTTAATTTTTAGTGTTTATGTGTAGTTTTGTGAAGAAATTTTTAAATGGTGTAGTTTTGTGAAATGTAATTCAAAAAGTGTAGTTTTGTAATTTCCAAAAAAAAAAATTTGTAAAGTGAATTTTTGAAAATGTAGTTTTGTAATTACTCCTTTTCTTTCCAAAATACTTGCAACTACTGCTTCTTCATTTAGAAGTGTTTAGTCTAGATTCTGGTCTTCATACTTCGTGGAAACACCTCTACATGCATATATATTTTTTGGAATAATATTTGGAATTGCAAAAATACAATTTTGAAATTTGTACTTTGCAAAAATATATATCCACTTATAGTTTGTTTCCAAAAATACACATAAATCATAAATATTAAATCCAAATAAATTTTCATTCGAAACTAAATCCTAAACAATAAAATATTGAACCCAAATAATCCCTATTTCATTCGAAACTAAATCGTAAACCCTAAATATAATACAGAAATAATTTTTTTAATTCCAATTTATTTTTAAGGATGATTTAGTTATTTAAACCTTTAACGGTGTATATTTAAAAGGGATATAAAAAGGGATGCAATTACATACGTGCAGTTTTAAGTTTGTTTGTAATTTTTAAACAATAATATATGTTTGCAAAATTATATATTTAAAATAATTTGGTAAATAATATATTAAAAATATCGATTTTGATTATATGTTTGTGGTATCTTGTATCATAAAGTAATTGAATATATTGTCAATTTTATTATTTTCTTATGATGACGACGTAGATTATATGTTTATGGTCTCTTGTATTATATGGCTATATTTAATAAATTATGTTTGATATTTTCCGACCCGTCACAAAAACTACACGTATATATCTTATTATATAAAAGTGAACGCGTTTAATTATAACTCACCAGATTGTGACACGTGTCACAATTAAAAAAAATGTTAATAATGTTAATAATTTTAGGAAAAATGTTAATAATGTTTAGGAAAAATGTTAATAATTTTAAAAGAAGAAAAATGTAACGTTTAAGAAAAAAGGCAAAACAAAAAATAAAAAATAAAAGGAAAAACAAAAATGGTTAGTTCAGATCGTGACATATCCATTAATTAATACGTAAACATCTTATAAAATATGGAAACTTAACAATATTGAGAAAAAACAGAAATAAGGAAAATAATCAAAAATAAAAAAATTAACATTAATTATCAAATAATTAGAAATAAAATAATTTAATCCGAAATATAGAAAAATAAAATAATCAGAAATAAGGAAAATAACATAGAAAAAAAAAATTTAAGAATATTTTATGAAATAATCAATAAAATAATTAGAAATAAGAAAAAATAAAAACGTAAAATTACTTGAAAAAGAAAACCTTTATGATAACTTATTTGTTATCTTCATGTATTCACTATCTAATTATTAATTTAAAACAAATGTTTTTTCATGTAAATAACAAAAGCAATGTAATAAAACAAAAATATGTTATTTTTATAACAAATTTACTAAAAATATTAATATATAATTATAAAATGTTTTTATGTAATTTGTCCGCGTATTATGCGGGATTTCATCTAGTTATACATAAATTAAACATAATTTAGTCTTATAACAATTATCATTCATGATTTCAAATTCGATTTGTGATTTTTAGTAACTATATATGAATATCAAAGACACACAACAATATATGCCTAGATGAAATCCTGCGTAATACGCGGACAAGTTACATAAAAACATTTTATAATTATATATTAATATTGTTAGTAAATTTGTATAGTTATAGTTAGATTTAAACGAAAACTAATATTATACCCGTTATTTTATCACTACAAGAAACTGGGCACAAATCGTCGCTATTCGCTAGCGTCGCTAATCACAAATCGTCGCTATTTTAGAATCGTCGCTAATTTAGCGACGCCGTCTAATCGTCGCTATTTAGGAGTCGTCGCTAATTCGTTGCTAAATTAGCGACGAATTAGCGACGTTTTTCGTAAAACTTTAGCGACGAATTAGCGACGATATATAAAAAATAAATTTCTAATTTAAAGATTTTGCGAAAACTAATCGTTGCTAATTCGTCGTTAAATTAGCGACGAATTAGCAACGCTGTGTAAAAAAGTCGTTGATAATTCGTCGCTAATTTAGCGACGAATTTAGCTACGATGTCTCAACGTTTTTGGAAATTTAAATATTATTTAAAAAAAATAATTTATTTATATATTTCACATAACACACAAAAATTATTACAAATAACACACACAAAAATTATTACAAATAACACACACAAATATTACAAATAACACACACAAATATTACAAAAACACAAAAAGAAAATTATTCATTATTATTATCGGAATCAACAGATTCGACTTCGCTGTAACTACCCCGATCGATCTTTATGCCGATACATCCAAGACCGTAACTCGTATATATTGTTATTACTGTGAGATATATTGAAATTTTTGAGTGTTTATATTTTTATAGAGTGAATGTTTTTTGTATTGTGTTGTGGTGTGATTTTTTGAAGAGTGTAGAGGGGTTTATATAGTCCCATTCTAAATTTTTTGCAACCATTTAGCAAGAAAAATTAGCAACGATTTTGCAAGGAATCAAAATTAGCAACGTTTTTGAAAACATGCTTACCTAATTAGCGACCCTCCTCGCTAATTCGTCGCTAATTACCAAAGATATATATTCGTTGCTAAATCGTCACTAATTAGCGTCGTTTTAGCGACGCGGAACTAATTCGTCGCCAAAATCGTCGCTAAATCGTCGCTAATTTTGCGACGAAATAATACCTCGCTAAATAGCGACGACTAGATTCTCCGTTGCTATTTCGTCGCCAATTCGTTGCTATTTAGTTGCTATATAATTCGTCGCTATTTCCTTGCTAAATTGCGTTGCTAAAAGCCCAGTTTCTTGTAGTGTATTAACAAATAAATATAAAAGACACACAACAATATAAGGTAATAGTAAATAAGTGATTTTTACTTTTTTCATCTATTAAGAAATAAAAATAACACATTTTTTGTTTTATTACATTGCTTTTATTATCTACATGAAAAACATTTGTTTTAAATTAATAATTAGATAGTGGATCCATGAAGATAACAAATAAGTTATCATAAAGATTTTTTTATTTTTTCAAGTAATTTTATGTTTTTATATTTTCTTATTTCTATTTTTTATTGATTATTTCTTAAAATATTCTTAACAAATAAATATCAAAGACACACAACAATATATACCTAGATGAAATCTAGATGAAATATCACTAAGCCACCAATTTTAAAAGCCAAAAATGTTAATAATTTTTCTATATTTCGGATTAATTTGTTTTTTCTAATTATTTAATAATTAATGTTAATTTTTTAATTTATAAGTGTTTAATTAATATATTTTCATTTTTAATGTGTTTTCATTCTTCTTTTTCCTATTTTTCTAAGAAGATTATATTCATTATTTTAATAATGACAAATGTCGCGATCTAAATTAATTGTGACACGTATCACGATCTGGTGAGTTCTAATTAAACACGTTCATTTTTATATAATTAGAAATTATTAACATTTTTTCCTAAACATTATTAACATTATTAACATTTTTTCTAAACATTATTAACATTTTTCTTTCTTTTTTTCCTAAACATTATTAACATTTTTTTTTTCTTCTTTTAAAATTATTTTTTTTCTTAAACATTATTCTAACAACATTGAATGTTTAATTTATAAGATTTCCATTTTTTAAGGTGTTTCTTTCTTCTTTTTTCCTATATTTAAAAGAAAATTCCTTATTTTAATAATAATAAATGTCGCGATCTAAATTAATTGTGACACGTGTCACGATCTTGTGAGTTATATTTAAACACGCTCACTTTTATATAATAAGATAACCATAGGTTATATTGAGTGACAACATTGTAAATACAGTTTTTTTTTACTTCTTTATAAAAATGTTTTCCTTTTAATCGTATAGATTAGCATGGATAAAGATATCAGTACTTCTAATCGAGTTAGTGTTGATTGGCAATTCACATTTTCTTAGAAATTTACAAAACTACATATTTCCGAACTCTCGTTCACAAAAATACATCTTTAAAAATTCTTTTTTTTATAAATTAATCTCTTGAAATTTTAAATTGTTGAATTATTTAAAAAAATTCGTTTAATGATTAGGGTTTAATGTTAAAAGAAATAAGAATGTGTTTAGGGTTTAATTGGATTTAATATTGAGAAATTCCTCAAAATAACATGAAAAAATGTTTTTTGGACAAAAATAACATTACAAGTTTTTTTTTCCTCAAATACCATTAAAATGTTTTTTTGGACAAAAATACAATAAACACAAAAATCTAATTTTAACACTTTAAAACTTAATTTTTTTCATTTGAGTTCGCTATACTGTTTAGGGTATAGTATTGAAGGGGGTATGGTTTAGTTTTGAGGGTTTCATGTTAATTTTGAAAGTTTTAACTTAATTTTAAGTTTATGGTATTTTTGTCCAAAAAAACTTTTTTATGGTATTTAAGAAAAAAAAAACTTCTGATGGTATTTTTGTCCAAAAAACTTTTTTTCATGGTATTTTCGGAAATTGCCCTTTAATATTTAACATTTAAGTATAGTTTTGTGAATTGCATTTTGAAGTGAGTTTTGTAAAATGCACTCTCAAATGTGTAGTTTTGTAATTCTCCATTTTTCCACCCTAGGAGAATAACTACTAATTAGTGTCAATCATTCTTTTTCTGATCAGTTCCGAGGCGGATTTCATCAAAGAAATCATTGAGGAGCTAAAGAGAGTACGAAGCAAAATCGCAATACAAGAAAGGAAAGATCACACTCATGAATATGATTGTCTCTCCACAAGAAAGAGAGGTCGGGTCATGAGTGGCCTTCATGAACTTTGCTGTTCAAAAACAAGCAAAACCAAACAAGACTAATGAAAATCCACTTAAAATGATTCTTACTACACTCTTTGGTCTCTTTCATCACATCCAAGTTATAATACTAGAAGTTTCTTATATAGCAACTACTTAGTTACAACTTAATTATGTCTAGTTTTGTGAAGTAAAATTTGAAAGGGTGTATTTTTGTGAATTACTCTTTTTTATAACTTCTTCTAAATACACAAACTAAAAATCTTTCGGATGTGTAGTTTTGACATCCAAAACAAAAATTTTAAGATGATACAATAATATAAACCGTGTGAAAAAACCCACATAGATTTATTTGGATTTAATTTTGAGTGTTTATGTGTAGTTTTGTGATAAGTGTGTATTTTAGTTGTTTTAGGCATGTAATTTCATAGCATTTTAGGACCTTAGTTGCATAATTCATATAGATTATAGTCTTATTTAGCATATTTTCACTAAGTGGTTTAAAATAGAGTCTTAGTTAGTTTTTAGGCCATTTTTGCATTATATCATTCATTTTAGGTACTTGGAGCTATGGGGAGCTCAGTGGAAGCTAAGGGAGAGCACAAGAGAGCTTGAAGAAGGCAAAGGAGAAGAAATGTTCAGTCCAGCGGCCTCCAAACCGCTGGACCAAACCGCCGGAGTAGACAAAGACGAAGAAGTTGCGGATGTTCGATCCAGCGGCCTCCAAACCGCCTGGACCAAACCGCCGGAGAAGACAAAGACGAAGAAGTCGCGGATGTTCAGTCCAGCGGCCTCCAAACCGCTGGACCAAACCGCCGGGCCAAGCATGACTTATTTATCTCTCATATTTCCCTATAAATACTACTAGGGTTTATGTTAATGGACACATCTTTTTCTCTCTAGTTTTTGTAGCCACTTTTGTAAAACTTTGAAGGTTCCTTAGTTTTATATAATCTTAGATTCTCTCTTTAATCTTTTAATATCTTTGAATCATGTCTTCATATTTAATCTCTATCTTGTCTTTCATTATGATTAGTGAGTAGTCATATTTTGGATCTTGGGGTTTCTATAGGTTAGGATGATGGATGATGGTTAGTGATGTTTAGGATGTTTAGGTTATGGTTTCTATAGCATTAGATGTTCTTAACACTAAGGTAGAAGTAATTATCCTAGCTTAGTACTTATAGGATGTTTCATGCCCGGAAGGTGTTCGATGAAATGTCTAGTCCAATCTCTTGTTATTCTTTTATACTTAGCCAATGGAAGTTGATGTCTAAGGTTTAAGATGGACTTTTAAGGACTTATACTTAATGATCTCTAATCATCTAGGCTCGGTCGGAAGATTTGTGGTTTTTATGATTAGAGAATGGATTTGAGTCATGGAAGTGATCTAATCTAGTTTAGTGATCCTTGTCCTAGAAAGCCATCTCCTTTGTTAGTCTTAGTGTCATTAGCTTGATTCCATCCATCCAAACCATTGATCTTAACCCCAAGATCCATACTTTACCATTAGTATCTCTTTAGTTTAATATCGCTTTTGTTGATTTCAAATTTATTTTACTTATATTGCTTTCTTAGTTTAGTTTAGCTACAAACCAAGATTCTTACTCGATCTAATCTAAGCTAGTTTCTTGTATTCTTGTTGTTCTAAGCCTTCTCTCCTTGTGGATTCGATCCTTATATTACTACAACGTCATGTGCCTTGCACTTGGGGTTGTTTGTGATTGAGGTTAAAACTCGATCTCATCAAGTTTTTGGCGCCGTTGCCTGGGGAGAGTAGCGATTAGTCAATAGGATTTGGAATCTACTTAGTTTTAGATCACTTTTAGACTAGTTGCTTAGGAGGAACTTCAAAATTCCTCTCTCGGATCCTATATCCGCCTAAGCCTCGTCTAAGTCAAGCTTAGTGACTTTAAACAAGCGCACTTGGGAGGCAATCCCATGTCTATCCTTTGTACATATGCTTTTAAATTCAAGTGTTGTAGTTTAATTATGCTTAGTTTTATGTTTTTGAAGTGGGGAGACACAAATGAGGACGCAAACGCGATGGAGGAACAAGACTTCGTCTTTCAACCTCGAGTCAACACCGAAACTTCAACATCGGCTCTACCACACCATGATAAAGAATCATGGAACCCCTTTAAGTAAGCTCCAAGGTACCTTTCACTATCATTGTATATAACATACACTTTTAGATAATTTTTCATTTTTAGCACTAGTTTTCGTTTTTACCACTAGTTTTAATTCTCTTTTAAATGGCCTTACTTCATCGCTTGTTCACACCGAGACGGTGTGATTTAAGTGTGGGGGACGGGTCATTAGTTACTAATCATGTTTATTGTTTTAGCTATGTGTGATCATGCATTGCATCCATCTAGTTTAGTACATTGCATTTGTTAATAGTTATATGCATTCAAAAACACCAAAAAAATCGAAATTTTTTGAAAAACACAAAAAGAAAACTAGTTTCATTTTGCTTTATCATTCATATAGTATAGGATCGAGTCTTTAGCTTTAGGATATACACACTTGTCTATGGATCAATGATGATAATACCTTGTAAAAAGTCATAGAAAAACATTGCAATGTGAATTTCTTTTCGAGATTGTTTGGTATAAGTGATAGAATCTTTTAAATCGTTGAAATTGTACATCTTGAACTTTCTTAGTCTAGAGAATATTGCTTGTTTGATGCTCACTTGATTTGAAACCACTCCATGTATATTGAACCTAATTGAATCATTAATTTCTCGCTTGATAATGTGCATTGTAGTTTCATGATATATATCCAAACTTTATCCCTTTTTACCACCCTCTTGATTGTTTGGATAACCATCTCATCTTTAGATGGCCTACCCTTAACCATAAACCATTTCTTCAAGCCCCATTTAATTCTTTGAGTGAGGCCTTTTGGAAAGTGTTACATTAGCAAAACTTTGTAAGTATTGGGGACGACAAGTCCCACATCCCATCTAGGTGGTTAGCAAGTTTTGATTTGGTAATGGGTGAGGGAAGTGAGGAAATGAAAAGAAAAGAGAGTTGGGTTATTATTAGAAAAGTCTAAACACCAAAACTAAAAGAGTAACTACCTTAAGGGATGTTTGTAAAAGTAAAAGAAAGGGCATTGAAACGAGTTTTGAAAACTCCTAAAACCTCAAAAGAAAAGAAAACCCAAAAACAAGGGTAGAAAGTAGGAGTACAAAGAGTGAAGTCTAATCCAAAAGAAAAACCCTTAAGGATAGTGTGAAAAGGTGAAAGATAGACTTGTGGTGTCAAAGAAAGAAACCCAAAGAGAAATAAGGGTAGAGTTAGGATTAAAAGAAAGGATTTGAGTGGGTGTTTAAAGATCAAAAGGGGAGTGAGCATGAAAAGAAAGGAGTGAGCGCTTAGAACGGAAAGTAGGAAGGGTAGAACATGAGATTTAATGGCTTGTACGTATTTGTTCCTAGTCTTCCTAACTTTTGCATTATGTTTACACTACTTATTTGCTTTTGAGAGTAAACCCCATAAAACACTTAAACATCTAAACACTTAACCACTTAAATATGACCTTTCCCAAACCGATTGAAACTCTTTGCATTGCATTTAGCGAGACCACCGGTTACTAATTAATGAACTTAAGGATGTGGTGAATGAAAGAGTGAGTGGATATGGGCATTGAATCTAGCTAGGACTTGTGATAGTGTGCTATGGATACTTGATTGAGAGTTCTCATTACTTATGGTTGAACATTTTCTCAAGGTGCTTCATTGTCTTAGTTAACATTGCATATGTTTGACTCTTAGCTTTTTGGTCCTGAGATCCATCCTCCACTACGTCTTTTGTGTTTGTTGAGTGTTGTTTGCTTGAGGACAAGCAAAAGGCAAGTGTGGGGGAGTTGATAAGTGTGTATTTTAGCTGTTTTAGGCATGTAATTTCATAGCATTTTAGGACCTTAGTTGCATAATTCATATAGATTATAGTCTTATTTAGCATATTTTCACTAAGTGGTTTAAAATAGAGTCTTAGTTAGTTTTTAGGCCATTTTTGCATTATATCATTCATTTTAGGTACTTGGAGCTATGGGGAGCTCAGTGGAAGCTAAGGGAGAGCACAAGAGAGCTTGAAGAAGGCAAAGGAGAAGAAATGTTCAGTCCAGCGGCCTCCAAACCGCTGGACCAAACCGCCGGAGTAGACAAAGACGAAGAAGTTGCGGATGTTCAGTCCAGCGGCCTCCAAACCGCTGGACCAAACCGCCGGAGAAGACAAAGACGAAGAAGTCGCGGATGTTCAGTCCAGCGGCCTCCAAACCGCTGGACCAAACCGCCGGGCCAAGCATGACTTATTTATCTCTCATATTTCCCTATAAATACTACTAGGGTTTAAAACACCCTAGGGTTTATGTTAATGGACACATCTTTTTCTCTCTAGTTTTTGTAGCCACTTTTGTAAAACTTTGAAGGTTCCTTAGTTTTATATAATCTTAGATTCTCTCTTTAATCTTTTAATATCTTTGAATCATGTCTTCATATTTAATCTCTATCTTGTCTTTCATTATGATTAGTGAGTAGTCATATTTTGGATCTTGGGGTTTCTATAGGTTAGGATGATGGATGATGGTTAGTGATGTTTAGGATGTTTAGGTTATGGTTCCTATAGCATTAGATGTTCTTAACACTAAGGTAGAAGTAATTATCCTAGCTTAGTACTTATAGGATGTTTCATGCCCGGAAGGTGTTCGATGAAATGTCTAGTCCAATCTCTTGTTATTCTTTTATACTTAGCCAATGGAAGTTGATGTCTAAGGTTTAAGATGGACTTTTAAGGACTTATACTTAATGATCTCTAATCATCTAGGCTCGGTCGGAAGATTTGTGGTTTTTATGATTAGAGAATGGATTTGAGTCATGGAAGTGATCTAATCTAGTTTAGTGATCCTTGTCCTAGAAAGCCATCTCCTTTGTTAGTCTTAGTGTCATTAGCTTGATTCCATCCATCCAAACCATTGATCTTAACCCCAAGATCCATACTTTACCATTAGTATCTCTTTAGTTTAATATCGCTTTTGTTGATTTCAAATTTATTTTACTTATATTGCTTTCTTAGTTTAGTTTAGCTACAAACCAAGATTCTTACTCGATCTAATCTAAGCTAGTTTCTTGTATTCTTGTTGTTCTAAGCCTTCTCTCCTTGTGGATTCGATCCTTATATTACTACAACGTCTTGTGCCTTGCACTTGGGGTTGTTTGTGATTGAGGTAAAACTTCGATCTCATCATTTTGTGAAGTAATTTTGAAATTGTGTAGTTTTGTGAAATGTAATTCAAATGGTGTAGTTTTATAATTCTTCCCTTTTTCATTATGTTTTTCCCCAACGGTATTAATGCTGATTAATACTTATAATGCTGATTAATACTTATGCTCTTGTCCAATTGTTGGCAGTGCACGGTCACATGTTCGTAGTTTGGTATTTTAATTTTGTCATATTTTATGTCTTATATGTCATTTGCTTAGATGATCAAATAAATTTTGCTGTAAACGTGCCAGTGAAGCAAGATATAAATTTCTTTCTTTTGTTGACAGAAAACTTGATGAATAAGTTTCTTGTATTTGGAGATTAATTAAAATATTTTATCTTATTCTTTAATACTCTCAATATATATTTATATATACACACAAAAGTAGAAGGAATTGTAGTCGACAAAGCGAATTTTTTTAAGGGAGAATTACAAAACTACACCATTTAAATTACATTTCACAAAACTACCCTATTTCAAAATTACTTCACAAAACTACACCTAAACACTCAAAATTAAATCCAAATAAACCCTACCCACACAATCATACCCCTTTAATATTATACCCTAAACACTAATTAGCGAACCCAAATGAAAATATTTTAATTTTGGTAATTTTTAAAAGAGTAAATCAAGCTTTTAAAATTTTGAAAGGGTGTAAATATGTGAAAATATTGAATTAGGTGTAGTTTTGTGAAGGAAAGGTTGAAAGGGTGTAGTTTTGTGAAGGGAAGGTTGAAAGGGTGTAGTTTTGTGAATTTCTCTTTTTTTAATCCTTCATGTCATATCGTTTGTGTGTTATATTATATAATGTGTCATTCTTTGGAGCCGACTTATGTAATGTCCCTATTGATCCGACTTCTCTAATGCCCCTATTCTTTGTACTTCAAATCTCCTATACCCATCAAAAATCTTTTATGCTCCTTTTAATTTTTTTAATTAAAAAAAAATTCAAAAAATCGAAAATTGACAAATCTAAACCCTAAACTAATCCAGGGATCTTGATTTAGGGTTTGCGAACCCAAACGGCAAGATTTTAGTTTCTAAACCTTAAAAATTTTGAAAATATCGAATTTATAATCATATTTGGATGATTTTCGGAAAAACATTTTAAATTTGTTTTTTTATTTTTGAAATTTTTTTATCAAATTATTAAAAATAAATAAAAAATATTGTCGTTTTCAGATTTTAAAAATAATTTTTTTTGTGACCTGTAAAATTAAAAAAGCAAAAAAAATAAAAGAGTGTCCTTTTTAGATTACAAGTATAGAAATACGAACTCTACAAAAGATGTTTCCATTCTTTGTCGTCTTTGTGGTAACATAAATATATGATTTACTCCATTCCGTTCCATTATATAAGGTATTTTGGTTAAAAGCATGAAGTTTAAGAAATTATAAATGATTTGTTATTTAACATATATTTTAAAATTTTAACCAATAAAAATTAAGTTGGTAAAATAATATTGGTCATCATAACATATTAAATCGATATAAATGATGCATACAAATTTGTGAAAATAAAATAAAATGGAACAAATAATAATCCTATAACATCTAATAAAATGGAACATAGATGTATTATTTAGTGTTTGACAAAATAAAAAAAGTATTATTTAGTATTTTTCATCATTCAAAGTCGTGATTCGTGTTAGAAAAATACCTTGAAAGTGAAAGAGAGACGTTACCAAAACACCAAACATGTCTTGACTTTATTCAAAGGTACTCGGCTAGGTCAGTTTATTACTTTGAAATTTGCCATGCTGGATTTTCAAAACCAATAAAGTTTCGGTATCAAGAATTTTTTATTAGTAAATAAAAACAGAGTTTTCCGCATTATAACGTAAAATCTATACTGTTAAAAAAGAAGACAAATCGCCTACGTGTCGCGACGAGAGAGCTTTTAGGATATTTTTAATTTTTAGCGTTTTAGTTTTTATAGTTTGAACTAATTTTCTCACTCAATTTTAATATATTTTACTAATCTATCTATACTATTAAAAGAACTCATATAAAATATATTTTAGGTCTATCTAGCATTTACGTATTTAAAAATCAACAATACACAATTTTAAATATATTTTAGGCCCATTATTGGAATATATATTTTATATAGGTTACCCAATCATCGACACACACTTTTTTGCGTTTATGTCTTTATATTTTATTTATTTTGCGTTTGTACCCTTATATTTTTGAATAAATTTTTGTTTTCGATTTTATTTTCTTTTTCATAGATAATTTCGGATATATTATTTATTTTGTTTTCTTATCGATCAAATATTGTACTCAAATATATTAATATTGGTTTGTTTTTAAAAAATTATTTTTAACATTTTTATTTCGGTTTGTGTCGATCTAAATCTACGAAATATTTTTATCTTGTGTCTATCTTTTCTTTTTTTTTTGCGTGTCTAACTTAATTACCTTAATATATACCTTAATATAAAAAGTATAATAATTTTTTTAAAAAATTATGTTTTATTTTATACGATGATAAAAATATTTTATGAAATAAGGTATGTTATAACGTTTCAAGTTCTTCTAATTATTTTCAGAAAATTCCAGCGACTATCACATTCTTTAATACTTTTGTATCTTTTCATTGTGTTATTGGTATATATGTAAATATGGTGATATATATATAAAGTTTGGATAATTTATTGTAAACATAGATTTATATTTATAGTTAAATAAGTATATATTTATATCTAAAATAAATTGTATTCGTTATACAATATTTATTTATTTTATAAAATTAATTTAAAACATGAAATAATTTTTTATATTATATATGTCTAATTATATTATTAAGAATAATAAAATAATTTGCTACTTATAGCGCCGAGTCGGCACCTATCTATATTAGTATTTTTGAAGTACTAATTTGAAATTTTCCAAAAAATCACACTAAATTACACATTATGCCATTGAGCATAAAAGGAAATGTTTTTGAACATTTAATTACGAAAAATCAAATAAGGAAATATTACAATTCTCTCCAAAAATAAATAAAAAATATGAAAGAAATTATGTAAAAAATATTTGAAAAACAAAATAAACATATGTAATTCACATAAATATATTATTACATAGTTTTTTTTATAAAAACTACCATTAAAATTTTATTTAAATCAAAACAGGTTTAATTAATATTATTAAGAATTTAAAAACGAGTTGAAATTTTTTTTTGTTAAAAATATCAAACAATAAAAACAAAATAGTTTGTTAACGAGTTTGATTTCCGGTTCGATTATACAAAAAAGAAAAGAAATTGCAATTCTACTAAAATTTAAATCTTATATTACATATTTAGAATATGTTTACAACAATTATTTATATATATAATCAAAATAATTATAATTTTAAATAAATTTGGGTAAATCGCATAATATGATTTGTGTATTTTGATTCGGATTGTATTTTGAATTCGGGTATTTTCGAATCCTAAATATAATAAATAATAAATTATTGGTCTAATCAACTTACAAATTATATTAAATTTTTGCTATACGAAATATATAATAAAAATATATATATTATTATTTTTGAAGTACTTTTTTGAACTTTTCAAAAATAACTCACTTAACTACATACTATTTCATTGGTTTTAAACTCACTTAAAGAGTTATGTGAAACTTACACACAAACATATCTCATTCTATATATACTTTTTAAAATTGACTTAAATATCAACAAAAACAATAAAACCGATTTTAACATAAAATCAACCACTAATTTCATATTTATGATATTTTGATATAATCTTTTTATTTTTCTTACGGAGGTCTATAAAAAATTTCAGAATAAAAATATTTTTTAAAAAGTATATAGTTTAGTTTTTATATATAATCATTGACCATATTATAATTTTCTATTTATATTAATATTTTAGATGTTAATAAACATCTATATTGAACATAGATAAAATTTGTTTAAATCAATTAACATTAGCATAACAATTATTTATTAACGAGTTCAGTTTCTAGAAAAATTCTAGATAAATGACAAGAAGTTTGAAAATAATGATTAAACTTTATCATAAACAAATTTCGGGTAATTCGGGTTCAAATCTAGAAATTTGTTTTGGCTTCGGGTTTTCAGGTAGTAAATTTCTCAATTCGTTCGAGTTATTTATTTTTGGAACGGTTTCGGTTCTTTAATTTCGGTTTGGTTCCAATTATGTACTTCAAATATAATTATAACTATTATTATTTTAAATAATTTTTGGGTAGTTAGAGTAGTTTAGTTTAGTTCTACAAAATTGAGTTCGGTTCAGATTCGATTTCGGGTATTATGGTAGTAAATTTCCCTATACATTCGAGTTATTTGTTTTTAGAATCGGTATTGATTTGGGGATTTCGGTTTGATTTGGGTTCGATATTTCAGATCCGGAAGTTTTGTCCATCCCAAATTTTTATAGTTTATAATAGTTTGGAATAAACACAATTACAAATTATATTAAGATTTTGCTATATAAAATATAATTCTCATTATATATTTATGGGAGAATCACAAAACTACACCATTTGAATTACATTTCACAAAACTACACCATTTCAAAAATATTTCACAAAACTACACCTAAACACTCAAAATTTAATCCAAATAAACCCTATCCACACAAACCTACCCCTTAATACTATACCATAAACACTAATTAGCGAACACAAATGAAAATATTTTAATTTTGGTAATTTTTAAAAGGGTAAATCAAGCTTTTAAAATTTTGAAAAGGTGTAAATTTGTGAAAATATTGAATTATGTGTAGTTTTGTGAAGGAAGAATTGAAAGGGTGTAGTTTTGTGAATTTCTCTATATTTATTTGCATAAACAATAAAAGAACAAAATACATTTTAGAAATTCTGAATATTTTTATTTATTTTACAAAATCAGAAAAAATATTACAAACTTCTAAATTAACTGTATATATATAAAACTATTTATAAAAAACATAAACCCGTGGTGTACAACGGGTTAAATCCTAGTTTATTATAAAACATATCAACAGACTTAGCAATAGCAATACGTCATACTCTTTTTTTTCTAGTCATAAAATATCAACACTTATGTAAGTTTCTTATTCTTCTTGTCCCTTTGGGACATCTTAACACCCATAACTTGATATTAATATTGTTATTTTTGGGTTAGAGACAATATAGTTGTAAATTTACTAATATTTTACATAATAGTAGTATATTCTTGTCTGTTATTCCCCACACGAACGTCGCTTTTCTAGTTAAATTAAATAACTAAATATTTATATGTTATATAGTTTTGTATTTAATAAATGTAAAGAAGATCCAACAAAGAAGTACAAAAACCATTGCTTATAAATATTACAAGCAAAGCCAAACAAAATACCTTCAAATTAATAACCTTACACACTAAAATTATATTTCTACAACAACAAAAACTTCAAACTAAATTCGAATAAAAAAAAAATTAAAACTTCTTTGCTATAAAGTAAAACGATATTAAGTTTTCTCTTGCCGATCTCTACATAAGCAAATCCTAATGGTGGCCTTTTCGCGAATCATCCAGCATCCGCTGATGCAACACAAAATATTCATAAATTTCCGAGGAGAAGAGATTCGACATGGTTTCCTCAGCCACCTCGCGGCTGCCTTTGAGCAGCACGCGATAAATTTCTTCATCGACAAAGATGAACAAAAGGGAAAAGACCTTAATAACCTCTTCAAAAGGATCGAGGATTCGCGTATTGGACTAGCAATATTCTCTGAGAGATATTCACAATCTCGCTGGTGCTTGAACGAACTTGCAAAGATGAATAGTATTGCAAAAAATAACCAACTCAAAGTCGTACCGATATTCTATAAGGTGAAAGTGGATGATGTGAGAAACCAAAAAGGAGAATTTGGTCATAACTTTTGGAAGTTGGCAATGGCTTCAAGTGGTGAAGAGATCAAGAAGTGGAAAGAAGCTTTGGAGTTTGTTTCCAACAAAATGGGTTTGGCATTATGTGACAATAGGTACTTTTTATATATATATATATATATATATACTCCTTTCGGTTTATATTACACGATGTTTTAGCTTTTTATACGAAGATTAAGAAATCATTTAATTTTGTTATTTTCAGTGTAAAAACATCATATAACTTCCCGTTTAAAATAATTCAACCAATAAAAACACATCATTCATAATCTAAATCATTGGAAAACATAAAATACCAATTAATTTTATATTGAAAATTGAGAACATCAATTAATTTGAAACAAAAAATTCCCTAAAACATCAACTATTTTGAAACGGAGGGAGTATGTGTTTATGGGGGTTTATTCAATCAAGGATTTTAAGTGATTTGAGTTAAAATCTCAAATTATGTGTTATTCAAACAAGAATTTTAAAATGTCTTATAAAATCCAATGTTATTGGAAGAGTGATTTGAAAAAGTATCTTAAAATCCACTATTATTGAAAAAATTAAGTGATGGATTTTAAGTGATTTTAAAGGATTTCAATGTGTTTTAATGTATTTTATTAGTTAAAATGTAAAGGCTCAAATCACATGATATTAGGTGGGATTTCAATATATTTTCATAAAAAATCATAGCAAACTCTATAATTCATCAAAATCATTTATAAACTTATAAAAATTCATCAAAACTTAAATTAGTTCAAAACATTGTTTGAATACACCCCTATATGTATTTGTGTGTTTATATGTATTTGTGTGTTTTTTCTGTTTGACAAACACACTTAAATCAATGACGGGGGAATTATAAAACTAAACATTTTATATTGTAATTCACAAAACTACACAATTTAAAAATCACTTTATAAAACTATATTTAAACACCAAAAAATAAATCTAAATAACCTATCCACAAAACTTTGCCTTATTTAACACTAAACCCTACACTAGTAGGCGAACCCAAATGAAAGATTTTAAAGTATGTAAATTTTAATAGGATAATTTAACAATTTAAAATTTTAAAAATGTGCATATATAGAAATAATTTGAATTATGTATAGTTTTGTAAATAAATGTACGAAGGAGTTAATATATACACCACTTTTGAATGGTAACTACTGTATATGTTAATATTAGTTAGATGTATATATTGGTTAGTGAATATGTGTTTGGTTAATATTTAAAATGGAGAATTACAAAACTACACCATTTGAATTACATTTCACAAAATTACAACATTTCAAAATAACTTCACAAAACTACACCTAAACACTAAAAATTAAATCCAAATAAATCCTACCCACACAATCCTATCCCTTTAATATTATACCCTAAACACTAATTAACGAACCCAAATGAAAATATTTTAATTTTGATATTTTTTTAAAAGGTAAATCAAGCTTTTAAAATTTTGAAAGGGTGTAAATATGTAAAAAAATTTAATTAGGTAGAGTTTTATAAATGAATGGAAGAAAGGGTGTAGTTTTGTGAATTCCTCTATTTAAAAAGACAATATAAATTTTTCTAATATTCAGTAAACTAAAACTATATATTTTCCAAATTAGAAAACTTAAAACTACCCTTACTATTTAAAAAAACCAAAATTACCTAGTTTATGAAATCTCTTTTTGAAATATTCAGTGTTCTTTTCTAAATATTTTAAAGATCTACTTTTCAATTATCTCATTGTCATATAGGGTGAAAAAGTCGTGTCTTGTCTTATCTTTTATTTTATTCTTATTTTATTTTATGTTGAATAAGACAATCGTGAAAATGCTAACGAGAGGTCCTCATGATTAATGTACAAATATTTTTTTCCTCTTTTATTTTTTAATTAAATGTTAAAAGATATGTAAAACTGAACCAATTACATGATAACATGTGGTAAAGCAAGTCTTCATGGGGTTTAGATACCCAATTCTCAATCTCTTTCCTCCTTATAATTACTTTTCATTCTCTTTGTTTCAAAATAAATGATATTAAAAATATTTAAATATTTAAATTTTTATATTTAGTGATTAAACTAACAAATAGATGAAAAATACTATAAAATACTATTGGTTAAAAAAATTTAGTTAATTTTTGGATCCTAAAATACTATTTATTTTGTAACAAAAATATTAAGTTAGAAAATCATTTATTTTAATGCGGGAAACCTTCTTGTTTTTAACCGATGAAGATGCTATAAGAGATCCTTTAAAATCCGAACCAAATTTTAATAATTTACTTTTTCATGTGCCATTTGATCATATGAATTTTTTGATTATTTCAGTACACCTTTCTAACTTGGGTTTTCTTATTATAATCTGGAAGTAGTAAAAAATATTTAATAAACAATGAAAAGGTTATTAGTAGGGGGAAAATGTTAATTAAATCATGAACTTTCAAAATTGATCGAAAAATATGAACTTTCACGTGAACTGTTTAAATCAAGTATTTATCGTTGACTGAAGTTTTAAATCATGAATTGTTTTTTACCGGAACAAAAAGAACACATCGTAAACAAAAATAGTCCAAGGTTAAGTTTATTAACGCAATAGTTTGACACTGTTTGAGATTTATCTGAAGAATTGAGCACTTTAATTCGCTGAAATTGAGCATACTGTCAAATTTTTCCGTTAACAGACTCAACTTTGTACTCTTTTTGTCTCAGTTCATGATTTAATTGACATTTTTCCATTATTAGTAGTTACTTTTCATAATTACTTGTAAAACAATTCTGTAATTTATTTTTTCAGTTCAGAGGCAGATTTCGTCAAAGAAATTATTGAGGAGCTGAAAAGAGTGCAAAGCAAATTAATCCCAATAGAAGAAAATAAATATTGCAGTAAATTATTTTTTGATAAAGATAGATCATTTAATGACTTGTCCCAATATATCAAACTCCTTAACGTGAAAAAAGCAAAACCAAGCCCTTCTGATGATAGTGGCTACATTGGTAGGTTTTTATAATAATTTGTGGAAGACTAATGTTAAATAAATATGGAGTGAAAATAAACTAAATGGATAGTTTTTGAATAATTATGAACAGAAGTGGGATAGAGTGGGAAAAATGTTTCACCACAATAATTCGGACTTTATTGTTTTATTTTTTAACTTGAGTATTAAAGAGAAGTTTGACACTTGTAAATATGGTTTTTTATTATTATATACTCTTTGTAATTAAACTTATGTGTATAATGGCTCATCTATAATGTAAGAAATTGGTGTTAGCTAATAATGTAATATTAAATGTTGGTATACTTGATGTAATAAAAAAAAAAAATGTTGGTATACTTTAATTTTTTTTATAAAATCTCTATTCTAAATCCTTTGCCTTTATTGCTCTGCGATGTGTAAGCATAATGTCTAAGTATGTATTAGTTACATATAGATACATGAACCCTAATTAGATATCTAATTAATACCATAATAGTATTTAAGAAGGTTTTCGTACTACATTTTTTCATCATTGAGGTTTTCAATGAAAGATTAGATAAAGAAGACGACTTGATCTTTAGGTAGAAACTCGGATTTCGGTACGGCTTCGGTTCGGTTTTTCCGGTTTATAAAAAATGTCTACCATATTGAAACCATATAAACTATGGTTTGGATAATATCAGTTTTCGGTTTGTTCGGTCTATACCATTAAAATAAAAACAAAATACAATATTGCTTTATATATGAATTCAATTTTTTCAAGTGTTATTCCAAACAAAACTTATAGTTATAAAAACATATATTTTTTCCGAAAAACTAATAATTTCAAAACAAAAATAAATTTATTAATTCAATATATTAATGATTCATCAATTTAGAAAGATTAATAAGATAGAATAACAATTTTATAGTCAAAAGTGACATCATTATCTTTAACGATTGTATTTAGGGAGAATCACAAAACTACACCATTTGAATTACATTTCACAAAACTACACCATTTCAAAAATACTTCACAAAACTACACCTAAATACTCAAAATTAAATCCAAATAAACCTTACCCACACAATCCTACCCCCTTAATACTATACCCTAAACACTAATTAGCGAACCTAAATGAAAATATTTTAATTTTGGTAATTTTTAAATAGGTAAATCAAGCTTTTAAAATTTTGAAAGGGTGTAAATATGTGAAAAAATTAAATTAGGTGTAGTTTTGTAAAGGAGGGATTGAAATGATGTAGTTTTGTGAATTCCTCTTGTATTTACAAATATCATTATCTTTAACGATTGTATTTACAAATACGAAAGAAAACTAAAGTATTTCATAATTAAAATTGAATTATTTATATATTATTAGGAACTAAAATTTATTTAGATTACGTTACATATACATCATATTATCATATGTGTATTTATAATCATCTATATTATAATAATATTATCTATTACTAGGAAAGAACCCGCGCGTTGCGCAGAATATTTGCTACTTTTTATAGTAATTTCAAATAATTTTACATTGAGTTTACGAAGATTTTTGTTTGTTTTATGAAGTTTTTTATTTTTGTAATAGGTATATGGTTAAACTTTAGATATTTTTCATCTATTTTATATTTTACCAAGTTAATGAAAATGATTTTGTTTACAAACAACTTATGTTTGGATGTTTTAGTTTATTATCAAACCGATGAAATATCAATATGTAAAGAAAATTGTTGTTGTGTACTCATTCAGCTTGTCTAATTTTAATTGTACGCATGTTGTTTACTTTTGTTTTATGTAGAGATCTTAACACAATTAATTTGGATCATATTTTGTTTTATTTTAATTGTTTATTTTTTATGAGGTTTTGTTTTCTCGGTGGATATTTTAAGTTTATTTCATATATTTGGTATTAACATTTGAATTTAGAAAGTATGTATATATATGGAGTATTTCCATCCCAAATTATAGTTATTTAAACTTTTATAAATTTATATTTATTTTTAAAGAGAAATTCACAAAACTACACCCTTTCAACCCCTCATTCACAAAACTACACCTAATTAAATTTTTTCACAAAATTACACCCTTTCAAAATTTTAAAAGCTTGATTTACCCTTTAAAAAACTACCAAAATTAAAATCTTTTCATTTGGGTTCGCTAATTAGTGTTCAAGGTATAATATTAAGGGGGTAGGATTGTGTGGGTAAGGTTTATTTGGATTTAATTTTGAGTGTTTAGGTGTAGTTTTGTGAACTAATTTTGAAATGGTGTAGTTTTGTGAAATGTAATTCAAATGGCGTAGTTTTGTGATTCTCCCATTTTTAAATTATTCTCTCTCTAACCCATTTTGTTAGATGTTTCGGGTCTTTTGATATGTTTCATTTTATTTGATTTTCACAAGTTTCTATCCATGTTTTTTTATTTATTAACTATACTATGACCAATAATCTTATCTAGTCTTAATTTTTAATTGTTTTGAGTAAATGTTAAAATAGTACATCATTTATAATTTTTAAACTTTGTGCTTTTAGATAGAAAATTTTACATAATGGAACATATGTAATATATTCCGAAAAATTAGTATAAGAGAGAAACAAATTTTATATATTTTCATTTTAGAAAGTTGATATACATGTTTTTATTAGTGTTAAATATTATATTGAATTTTTTTTATTTGTTTTATTAATATTGAATGAGTTTTATTAAATGAATTTTTAATTGAATTGTCTTAATTATTTTTGATGATGTGGATGCCTTAGATTGAGAGAGTATTATGCTATTATATAATAGATATCATATTTTGCAATTAATCGGTTTTTTTTGTTTTTTGGTTTACTCGGTTATTTACCAAATCATATCCGTATTATAACAAGTTTGTTATATTTAGTATTGTATTGGATTCTCTATTAGGTTAGACATTACTCAATTGTAAGAATGCAATTAGAATATCCGTTTTAAGAAAAAATCAATATGATGGAATTTAAATACTATACAGACACCGTGTGTGTACGTAATATGTTTGGTCTATGTTGTTGTTTACCACTAATTTTGTAATAATTATTTGTCCCTTTTATCATGAGATGTGGTGAATGCATAATAAACTGAAAATTAAAGAGGGAAATTATCAAACCGACCAAAATAAGCATATGACTTTATTTCAAATAACCAATTTTTTTTACAACTTTCAACTGATTAATATGTCATGTTGGATTTTTAATGTCAAGCGAGTTTCAATGTAGACAAGTATTAATACTAAACAAAAATGATTTTGCCACGTTATAATTATATTTAAGGGTACTATTCTTATTTTTTAGTCATAATATACTAATCCTATGTAAATTTCAACAACTTCTTGAACCCTTATATATGTTTTATAGATGGACGTTTTTATTATGAATATTATAAACATATTAAGAAACACAAACAATGAACATATTAATACCCTCTCCAAATTCTTATTATGAATATTATAAACCACGCTTTTTATATGATTGTTGGTTGGAAACAAAAGCAATGAACATATTAATACCCTCTCCAAATTCTTCAGAAACACAATCTCTCACAGGATCAATATGGCGATCCATCCACTCTCTAGAACGAAAGAAATCTGACATTTTGAACTCTTCAAAATCGCCAAATTAAGTGAAGAAAACGAAGAGAAGAGGAAAAATCGTTTTACCTTGTGTTTTACCAAGGGAGTGGGAAGAAGAACCATGAGATATCTTTACACGAAGCCACGGATTAGCCACAGATTATATCCGTGGCTAATTCAAAATTATTATACTGATTGTTTTTAAAGTGATTGGACGTATCGCGGAGACCCACTTGGCTTGCCGACATCAAGTTTGCCACGGAATAGCCACAAATATATTTTGTGGCTACCATTAGCCACGGATTGCCACGAAAGTTTCCGTGACAATCTTTTAATGTCCCATTCGTAGCTATTTCGTGGCAAACTTTTGCCACGATTTTTTTCCGTGGCAAAATCGTGGCTAACTTACCACGGAAAGCCACGATTTAGCCACGAAACTTTTATTATTTTTTTCGTGGCTTTCCGTGACAAATTCGTGGCTATATTTCGTTTAGCCACGATTATTATGTGGCTTTGTCGTGGCTATATCTATTTTTCCTTGTAGTGTTACTATAATACTAAATAATTCGTATGTAGAAACGTGGAATTTTAGTTAAATATATCCAAACATTTATCTATTAGATTTTTTGGTGATATCATTGTATTTATTTCACAAAAAACACATATATAATATTTCCTATATATATATATATATATTAAACCCAACAGACAAACTCCAATATCATTGTAGTTGTTATCCCAACATTATCAACAACCAAATAAATTCTTCCCACTCAAAGAAAACAACTAGGGTTCCAAAAATAACAACTAGGGTTTCAAAGTATTTTCTTGATATCTTAAAATAAGCTTAAACATGGTCGTTTTCTCTAGCACAGTCTACCCTACACCGATGCTACATCAAGTGTTCATCAATTTCCGAGGAAAAGAAATCCGCCACGGGTTCTTAAGCCACCTTGTTGCTGCCTTTAAACGACAAGGAATAGTATTTTTCATCGACAAAGACGAGAAAAAGGGTAAAGACCTTACAATCCTCTTTAAAAGGATCAAAGAGTCTCCTATCGCGCTAGCAATCTTCTCTAGAAGATATGCACAATCGAAATGGTGTTTAAATGAGCTAGCAAAGATCAAGAAACTCGCCGAAGAAAACAACTTGAAAGTGATTCCGATATTCTACAAAGTGAAGGTAGATGAAGTGAGACATCAAAAGGGAGAGTTTGGTCATAACTTTTGGAAGTTGGCAAAGCATTCGAGTGGTGAAGAGATCAAGAAGTGGAAAGAAGCTTTGGAGTTTGTTTGCTACCAAATAGGCTTGACGTTAAGTGACAATAGGTATTCTTAATTTGTGATCTTTAACTCTTTTTTTATGGAACATTAATTAAGAGAATACAAATCATAGGGCAATGCATCTATATTATTATTTTTGTGTGTCAAGTCATAGAAGTTTAGTATATAAAGTAATAAAGGGTATATGCGATGGCTTGAAACTCCAATAGTATTTGCAAATTTTAAGCCAAGATTATGAATATTGTAAGTCAAGAACTAAAGATATTCTTAAGAGATAGGTTTGCGTCACTTTTTCACTATCTATATTATTATTTTTGAAATAATCTTTTGAACTTTTTCAAAAACCTCGTTTAATTATACACTATTTCATTGGGTTTAAATATGGAAAAAAAATTCATTAAGGTAAAACCATAATTAATGTTTATCAAACAAAATCTATAAAGATAATCTTATTCTTAACTTTGATTACAATTTCAAAATAAGGTTTATATTAAACATATATACAAACATTATATTCTTAAAATTTAGTTAAAATTTGAATTAATAGCAAAAAAATCAATAAAAACAATTATTTTAAACACAAAAACAAACCACTAATACTATATATTATGAATATATTTAAATAAATTATTTGTATCTATAATTAAAATTATTTCTATTTTAAACAAATTTTGGGTAAATCCGGTAGTTTGGTTAAGTTTTAAAAATATAGGTTTGATTCGTATTCGGTTCCAGGTTTTCGGGTAGTAAAATTATCTATCCGCTCGAGTTACTTTTTTTTTGTCGGTTTCGGTTCGAATATTTCAGTTTGTTGATATATTAATTTGGATCCAAATATTTTTCACCCTTATAATATAATAAATAAAATTTTCCATATTGTAAAATTCAGGTAACCCTAGTAGTTCGGTTCATTTTTACAAATTTAGGTTCGATTCAGATTTGATTCTGGGTTTTTCAGGTAGTAGATTTCTCTACACGTTCAAGTTACTTATTTTATGGATCGGTTTCGGTTCGAATATTTCAGTTTTGTTTCGATGCGTTAGTTTAGATCCGAATATTTTGTATACCTTATAATCAGTGTTCTAAAAAGCGGACTAGGCGCCCGTCTGGATTCCTATTTAGTATTTATTGTTTAGGGTTTAGTTTCGAAGGTTTAGGGTTTAATTTTGAAAGTTTTAAACTAATTTAAGGTTTGTGATAATAGTGAAAAAAAGATTTTTAATGGTATTTGTAAACTTTTGAGAATGTTTGCTATGTTTATAAAAAAGTTGATTTATATATTATCATTTATGATTTACTTTGTGTTTAAAAAAATTGAGTTCGAACATAATTTAAACAAGTGAACAAAATTTAAACAAAGTTACTTATAAGATCTGTCTAAACCCATTTTGGTGATAAAACTAGAAAAAAAAAACAAAGACAAGCGAAGAAAGTTTTACACTTAAAAGAACAAAGAAAGCAAAAGAAAAAGTTAATGCTCATAGTAAACTTCAATAACAAAACTATTCATGGATCATAATCATCTAAATAAGCTTCTTCTTCTCAAAATATTGCTTCAAGTACAAAACTTGTAAACCAGACACCACAATACATATCCCTACAGACATCATACTATACCACGCGACTCTCGAGTTTGTTTTTTCATTCACTATCCTCATCTCTGCTTCTCTGCAATTCATGTAATAAAAAAAAAGAAAGAAAAAATGTGTGTGTTTTTTGATTTCCCTTTTTTAATACAAGTTTTTCAAAGAATGTAGTAGCGGTTAAATTATCAGTTTCACCTGTCTCTAAGGTGAATTAGATTCTCGTGTATTGATTCAACCGCGCCTTCGAGTTTCTTCAGTTCTAGCTCAACACCCTAATTAGATATGTATATTGAAAATATACTTTAGAGAAATTGTTTAAGATACCATCAAAAAAGGTTGTTAGGCCAAAAATAACATCACAAGTTTTTTTCTTTAGTACCATTAAAGAAAATTTGGCCCAAAATTCCATAAACAAAAGAAAAAAACAAATTTCAACACTTTTTCATTTGGATTCACTATTTATTAGTTTTAGTGTTTAGTTTTGAGGGGTATTTTAGATTAAAAAAACATTTTTAATGGTATTCAAGAAGAAAACCTTTTGTGGTATATTTGGGAGTCAATCTTTAATTGTAAAATTTATTGAGAATATCGATAGCTAACCTCGATCTTATCTTTTCTAGCAATGGAGTCCCAATCTTTTGCAGCGATTCCGGTTTTCCAGTCAAGGTTGATGCTTATGTCTTTGTTACCATGGCTATGTCCTATAGGTTCGAAACATGCCAAGTAGGTTCCTGGTTCTTGCGTAGTAAACGCAAACTGTCCATGTGTTGCGTTCTCCGTGTGGTGCAGAACCTTGCCATATGGTGATGTAACCTGGCAAATTACAACATAGAAGACCGTTCCGATCACTTTTCTTCTTAATAGGAATTGAGGTTATCTCATTCTTATAACCTATATCCATTACACGACCATATGTATGCAATGCTCGTATATATTATAACATGTAGCGAGTCAAGCATGGGCTTGCGGCCTTTCATTATAATGCATAGGAGAGACCATAAGATACAAAACAGTAGCATTCATCTTTTGAAAGAAAACAGAGAACTCCAAAGTTGTAACTAATAATCAGTTCCAAACATGTTTTTACTCTTTAATGAAACACTTCATCAACATAATCAGCTATTGAAAAGCTAATCTTCTCTTCCTCATACAATCCATAACTGAGTATATAACCTTCACATCACACATAGAGATTCTAATGTTCTTATGAATCAGCTACATGAAAATGGTTAAGTTTTAACTCGCGAATATGAGATGCTTTAAAAGTCAGTTCAAATCTCTCTCCATAGTATCAACCTAAACTTACAATTGAATTCACAAACTATAACAATCAAAAGCACAAATTTTTTTCAAAATATTGGCACACTACAAGAAAATCTAATCTCCTCTTCCTCATACAAAGACTACTATGTTCCTAGAAAAGTATGTTCATATCACACACAAAGATTCTATGTTCATATGAATCAGCTACTTGAGAATATGAGATGCTTTAAAGACAGTACAAAGCTCTCTCTATATAGTAACTACACTTGCAATTAAATTCAGAAACTATAACAATCAATGAAAGAGCAATCATAAGCACAAATATTCAAAAATAAGGAAAGTTCAATATAACACTAATAATCAATGCCTTAAAAACACTATCTATACAACAAAGGCAATTCTCATGAATAACAATAAATAAAGTTTTTTTACAAAATTAACACACATTTTCAAAACAAATACCATTAAAATGTGTGTTTCTCAAAAATACAACAAATCTTAAATTTTTCAAAATTACACCCTAAACTTTCAAAACTACACCTATCCTTCAAAACTATACCATAAACAATATATTGCAAACCCAAATAAAATAAAAAATGAAGACTCGTTTTTGTGTTTGTGGTATTTTGTAATCCCCTACATTTTGTTATTGATAACAGTTTAATGGTATTTTTGTTATAAAAAACTTTGTAATGGTATTTTGAAAACCAAAACTTATTTTGGTGGTAATTAAGGAATTTCTCTTTACAAAAACTAATTTCGAGCTTACAATGACTATGAACATGAAGTTTCCTAAACAGTAACAGATCTAAAAACACAGAGACCAGATTCAAAAAATCACAAAATCCGAAAAAACAACGAAGATAATATACCTTAACGGAGATAGAAGGGAAGACGGAATGTTCGTCGGAGATGACTAAGTAATCGGCTAATACGACGATATGGCTCTGTATCTCCTCAGAGACGCATTTAGTTCCGGTGTGTGGTACGTTAAGCCACACGGCGTCGCAGATCGGAGTTAGCGACGGCGTTAAGATGAGGAAGAGAGGAAAGAGTAAGAGCTTCGTCGAGAAATCACGATCCATCTTCTTCTTCTTCTTCTTCTTCTTCTTCTTAGAGCTTTTTTCGTGAATTTTCTCCGATTTGTATTGTTGGGATTGTTCAAGTTCAGATCTCGTTTTTGGTTAACTTTTTTTTAATCTTTTTGTCCCGTCGAATTTTAAAATCGATTATAAACTCTTACAAAACCGGTTTAACCAAATGTTTAGTTATACGATATAACCCGATAAATTAATATTCTATAAATTAATAAGAACAATGCTCAGAAAAACATTAAAATAAAGTTTTTTTTTAACACAATTAGCACCCATTTTCGAAAGTTTTATAGATACCAATAAAAAAAAAATTTCTCGTAAATATAACAAATATTAAATTTTCAAAATTACAACCAATACATTCATAATTTTACCCTACTCATTCAAAAATATACCTTAAACACTATATAGTGAACCCAAATGAAAAAATTTAAATCTAAAAGTGTTAAAACTCGTTTTTTTATATTTGTGGTATTTTTGTAAACTACTATTTTTGATGATATTTTTGATATATAAACATTTTATTGGTATTTTTGTTATAAAAAACTTTTTAATAATATTTTTAAAACAAAAACTTATTTTGATGGTATTGTAAGGAATTTCTCAATTTTAAATCGATTATAAACTTCTAAAAACCTGTTTAACCAAATGTGATTATTATTTTATTATTTGGGAGAATTACAAAACTACACATTTTGAATTACGTTTCACAAAATTACACCTTTTAAAAATTTCTTCACAAAACTACACTTAAACACCAAAAATTAAATTCAAATTAAGCCTACACATACAACCCTACCCCTTTAATCACTATACCCTAAACACTAATTAGCGAACCCAAATGAAAAAAATTAATTTTGGTGAAGTTTCAAATGGTAAATCAACCTTTTCAAATTTTAAAAAGGTGTAATTACGTGAAAAAATTAAATTAGGTAGAGTTTTGTAAAGGAATGGATGAAATTGTGTAGTTTGTGAATTCCTCTTATTATTTTTGTTCAAATGTGGTTATTTATTATGTTTAAGATATTTTCATAAAAAGTATATTAAAAAGATGAATTCACAAAACTATATTTTCAACCTTTATATCACAAAATTATACTAAATTCAATATTTTCTATATTTACACTCTTTTAAAATTTTAAATGATTGATTTATCTATTAAAGAATGACCAAAATTATTTTATTTATTTTGGTTCGCTAATTAGTGTTAGGGTATAATATTAAAAAATAGGATTATGTATATAAGATTTATTTAGATTTAATTTTGAATGTGTAAATGTAGTTTTGAAAAATGACTTTGAAATTGTGTTGTTGTGTAAATTGCAATTCAAAAATTATAGTTTGTAATTGTTTTATATTAAAAGTGAGGTTTCGTAAACCTATAAGAGTATCTTAGTTGGTTATACGTCATGATAATGTCTTTAAATAATACAACTTAATACCACGTCCGTTACGGAATGATAGATTTTACAATTTACACACATTAAAAACAATTTAATATTTGCATAAATTTTTGAACTAAACAATTTTCTAAAACACGAAAGTAACCTTGGTTGAATAGCATTCATAAATCCACGTAAGGCCGGTAAGACAGTTTTACCAAGAATCGATTCTCATTGCCTAAGTTAGTGTAGGAATGGTTAACGGTTGTCCACTTATAGCAAAAATGTTGATAAAAAAATTCTAAAATACTAGACCAATAGTAATGCATGAAATTTAATTGGTTTTATAAATATTTATTTAAATTTACAATTACAATAAATTTTGCATAGAAAATAGAAAACATTTTGTTGTCAAAAAAAGAAAATAGAAAACATTCATCTTTTCAAAACAATCATATATATATATATATATATATATTAATTGAGGAGATATATTAATTGAGGAGACACTTTTAAAACTCGAAAGAAAATTAAAAGAAGCATAAAACAAGATTTTAAAAATATCCATATATTGACACTTTCATGAAATTATAATTGTCCATTTAAAATATTGAATTAGGTGTAGTTTTATGAAGAAAAGATTGAAATAGTGTAGTTTTGTGAATTTTTCAAGTAATAATGCATTTAACTTCAAATTATAAAAGTTCTTTAATAAGTTAATAATTTTTTGTAAAAAACATGATAGTTGGTTTCTACTCCCAGATCATCATTTTAAAAAGAATAATTCACAAAACTATACGATTTCATCCATTCGTTCACAAAAGCTTTACCTAATTCAAAATAACTACACCATTTCAAAATTTTAAAATGTTGATTTACCCTTTAAAAAATTACCAATTTTTTTATTTGGATTCGCTAATTAGTGTTTAGGATATAATATTAAATAGGTAGAATTATATATGTGGATAGAGTTTATTTGAATTTAGTTTTGACTATTTAGGTGTAGTTTTGAAAAGTGCTAATAAAAGGATGTAGTTTTGTAAAATGCAATTCAGATGGTGTAGTGTTGTAATTCCCTCTTTTAAAAATAAAGATAACAACAAATCTGTAAAAATATAATATATAGAGTCTGATTGGTTGTAGTTGTAGCTTTTGATTTTTTGCTGTAGAAATCTGGTTGTAGTTTTTTTTGTTGTAGCTTTAAATTTTATTGCTGTAGGATTTTAGCTGTAGAAATTTAGTGTCACTTTTTAAAATAAAAGCATGATTGGACAGCTGTAGGTTTTTTTCTAGTAAATATAATTAAATTGTCAATACAATAAAATAAATTAACCGTTACATATAATTAACTAAAATATGTAAACATATAATCTACACTTTATACATATATTTTAAAATATAAAAATATATTTCTTTGGCACAAAAACTATTTTAAATATAAGTATAACATTTTTATTATGAAAAGCCATATAATGTATGTTTAATAATATGTATTAGTTTTAATAAAGTTTCTGGTTTTAAACTTATATTGAATTCTTTTACCTATCAAACATCTACCTAAAGCTTGTAAATAAATATTTTGTAACATGAAAAATATAATCTTTTTTTAAATGAAAAATATAAATATACATATATATAATAATGGTTGATGTAAACATATAATTATTAATACCTATATAAATTAAAATTTGTTATCCCTATATCATTAAATATTAAATAGTATTAGTATAAATATAGAATTGCATAAAAAATAATATAATAGGTAATAGGTAAATGAAATCTATTATAAATATAAGGAGAGAAAACCAAGTGCTCTTGGTCTAATGGTTTCCATTTGTTTGGAGGAGTCGCCATGTTGGTCTATGTCAGGGATCGATTCCCCGCAAGTGCGAAATTTCTATATTATTCACTTGGCCACATAGATATGGGCCCTTGCTTTCGGCCCATTTGAATACCCGGAGAGAGAGTCTATCCGTGGGCTGCACCTCCCCTTGGAGATTAGTCTGGGCCTTCCATAGGCATAGGATACCCAGGTTAACCAAAAAAAAAAATATATATATATATATATATATATATAAGGAAAATAGGTAAACGTACAACCATTATTTTTTCACTCAATAAGCTTTGAGTGAAAAAATAATGGTTGTACGTTTTATGTTTTCCACCGCCATAAAAGAAGGAAAAAGAAATATAATATTGTAGGGTTGTAAAATCTGTAGAAAGTAAGATTGGCAAAGTTAAAGGGCTGTAGAGAGAAATATTGTTGCGGAAAGATCCTATGGCCTCTACCAATCACGCCCATAATAACCCGCAGCATTAACTATTAACCTAGAAATATAAGGAGTTTGAGAGCTTAGCGTAAAGACACGAGTTACTTCATGTGATAATTTGCATAACTAATGTAGGACCAAATTTGCAACAAACATTTTGTAAGAGAACGTTGGTTTAGCTGAACCAGATAACAAAACATGGTGGACATGATCTCTTCTTCATAGCCTATATCATAACACTTAACTGGAGTCAAATGTATATTTGAGTTATGTTTGTGAATTTAATATTTATATTAAAGAATTAAAAAAATTACCAATATAACTGCATGATTAACTAAAAACATATACAAAATTAGAAAATACTAAAATAGTTAACTTTGAAAATTTCTGAAAAAGAAAAAAATATTAAAAATAAATTATAAAACGCACGGAACTACCCCTAGTGTTATATACAAAGGCTCTTTTAGCTTTAGAACCGGACTAATGTTGCCAAATGTAGACCATCTTTATCGGTTAGGGTTAGTAAGGGGTGCTTAATTTTTATTTTATATTGTGTAATTAAAAAAAACCGTTTATTTAGACCATGATTATTGCTAAAACCGGACTACACGGTTTCTTAGACAATTTTTTTATATTTTATGATTTAAAAAAAAGTAAAATAAAAAGTAAAAAACACACTAACATGGGTCGTCACGTGTCAGTGATACCTATGAAGAATGCAATAACTGGTCCCGAACATAGAGACAAGAGATCTAGTCAAATAAAAAATTGGTGGGCCCCACATCTTAGATCCCATAAGAGCTTGGATTAATATTGCTCTTAGGTTTGGTTTTTACTATTAATTATGCGGTTTCCACGTGTTAAAGACCTCGTTAGGGGCCGATAATGATGCTCTTATATTTTTTCTATCGCTAATTTTGTATTTTTTAATATATTTTAATATAAAAAAGCTTGCTTAAGAAACTCGGATGCAGATGCCTTTGCAGCATATTAGCTTTGATAATTTCTTACCTAGGTTCTGAAAATAAAATTAATTAGAAAATAAGAGAGAAAATCAAAAAAGTTATCAATTGAAAAGTTGTAAAGAAAAACCGAGAACTTGTCTTTCTAAATGGTTTCCTATGAACGACCAATTTATCTTTGGAACAATTATGAATATCATTTCACAAAATTACATTATTTCAAAGTATATTTTCAAAACTACAACTAAATATCCAAAATTTAATTCAAATATACTCTATCCATACAATTTTACTCTTTTAATATTATACTAGGTTTGTACCCGGGTGTCCCACCCGGGAGTAATATTTATTAAAAAATAAATCTTATTTATCATAAAATTTATAACTAATTTCTAATTTATTATAAAAAATAAAATCTTATTTATTTAAGTATAATTGAATTAGATAATTTAGTTATTGTATTGAAGATCCGATATGAGATTATTTTAAATCCGATAATTTAGGAATCATATATGTATGTTTTGATATTACGAATATAACTTTTATATCTTACAAATTAGGTATGATATTTTCCGACCCGTCGCAAAGTTACACATATATTTTCTATAGAAAAATAATTTGATTTTATCTCATAACAATTTTTATTTTTGTATCAAATTTGATTTGTGATCTTTATTGACCGCTACGTAAATTAAAATATGTGGAGATAATCTTTAATCAAATTAGATACTAAAATCTAAAAATCATGGCTACATTTAAATCTAAAATTAGACCCGCAAGTAACATTTATTTTACTTTTTTAAAAGTAATATATGCATTTAAACTCTTATTAACTTAAAAACTTTTAAAAGAACTTTAAATATATTTTTAATATTCTATGATTTTCATAATGTTTAATTATTCATAATATTTTAATTTTTCATAATGTTACTTATTAAATAGGAATATTTTTTTATATTCTTTTTTTTTACCTTTAATCCTATTAAATAGGAATAGTTTTTGATATTTATTTGGTTTTTATTTATTAATTTCGTTTTTAGTTTTATAATTATTTTTGATACTTATTTTTTAAGTTCCTATTTAATAGGAATAATTTTTGTTTTATTTTTTTTAATCTAAATTACCATATACTAAAATTTATACAATGACATTTACATGTAAATAAAAAGAAGTTTGAAGGTTTCTCAAATTTTGTCCTTCTCAATTAATAGTATAGATTTTAAACACCAATTCGTGAATCCAAATAAAAAGATTTTTGAAAAGGTAAATCAACCATTTAAAATGTTAAAAAATGTAAATATGTAAAATATTGAATTATGTATAGTTTTGTGAAGGAAAGGTTAAAAAGTGTAGTTTTGTGTTGAATGTTAAATAAATATTTAAAAGGGAAATTCACAAAACTACACCCTTTCGACCCTTCCTTAAAAAAACTACACCTAATTTAATATTTTTACATATTTACATCCTTTCAAAATTTTAAAAGATTGATTTACCCTTTAAAAATTACCAAAGTTAAAATATTTTCATTTGGGTTCACTAATTAGTGTTTAGGGTATAGTATTAAAAGGGTAAGTTTGTTTGGGTAGGGTTTTTAGGGTAGGTTTTATTTGGTTTTAATTTTGAATATTGTGGTGTCGTTTGTAAATTGAATATAAAATGATGTAATTTTGTAAAATAAAATTCAAATGGGGTAGTTTTGTAATTCTCCCTATTTAAAATATGTAAAACAAAATAAAATAATATAATTGAGATATCTCATATTTTTCGCCTATCTATACTATTAAAAGAGAAGACAAAACACCTATGTGTCGCGACGAGAGAGCTTTTAGAATATTTTTTATTTTTTGCGTTTTATTCCTTATAGTTATAGTTTGAACTAATATTCTCACCCAATTTTAATATATTTTACTAATCTATCTATAATTTTAAAAATCCATATAGAATATATTTTAGGTCTATCTAGCATCTACATATTGTAAAAATCGACAATACACAATTTTAAATATATTTTAGGCCCATTATTGAAATATATATTTCACATAAGCCACCCAATAATCGACATACACATTTTTTGAATTTATGTTCTTATATTTTATTTATTTTGCGTTTATATCCTTATATTTTTGAATAAATTTTTGTCTTCGATTTTATTTTATTTGTCATAGATAATTTCGAATATATTATTTAGTTTTTTATAGAAATATTGTTGGATTTTTTTTTCTTATCAGTCAAATATTGTAGTCAAAGATATTAATATTGATTTGTTTTTACGAAATTACTTTTAACAATTTTATTTCGTTTTGTGTCGATCTAAATCTACGAAATATTTTTATCTTGTTTTATCTTTTCGCGATATTTTCGTGTCTGACTTAATTATCTTAATATAAAAAATATCATACTTTTTAAAATAGATTATGTTTTATTTTCTACGATGATAACAATATTTTATGAAATAAGATATGTTATAACGTTTCAAGTTTTTCTAATTATTTTCAGAAAATTCCAACGATTATCACATTCTTTAATATTTTGTATATTTTCATTGTGGTATTGGGTATATATACGTGAATATGGTGATATATATAAAGTTTGGATAGTTTGTCGTAAACATATATTTATATTTATAGTTAGATAAGTATATATTTATATCTAAAATAAATTGTATTCGTTATACAATATTTATTTTTTAAGATTAATTTAAAACATGAAATAAATTTTTTTATCATATATGAATCTAATTATATTATTAAGTATAATAAAACTTTGTTCCGCGTATAGCGCGGGGTCCGCACCTAATTTCGATTATTTACAAGAACAAATATATCATTTATTGGTTATTAAATAAAAATTATTATATTAGGAAAATTACAATAAAAATCTCCAAGTTGCCAATATCATCCAATTAAAACCACGAAGTTTTTCGAGTTTTTACCTAAAACCTCAAGTCACTAACTTGGTCAAAAAACGGGAAAAATGTCAATTAAATTATGAACTACAAAAATTCACCGTAAAAAGCATGAACTTTTAAGTGAACCATTTAAATTATATATTTTTCGTTGGCTGACGTTTTAAATCATGAATTTTTTTTTTACCGAGACAAAAAAAGCACAAAGTTGAGTCCGTTAACGGTAAAATTTGATAGTATGCTCAATTCCAGCCAATTGAAATGTTCAATTCTTTAGATAAATCTCAAACAGTGTCAAACTATTGCGTTAATAGACTTAACATTGGACTCTTTTTGTTTACGTTGTACTGTTTTTGTTCCGGTAAAAAGAATTCATGTTTTAAAACGTCAATCAACGAAAAATACATGATTTCAATGGTTCACGTGAAAGTTCATGTTTTTTTTCGGTGAATTTTGAAAGTTCATGATTTAATTGACATTTTTCCCATCAAAAAACTAATTAATTTTTACGTTTTAACTAAAAAATATAGTAAGAAAATATGAAAATATATAAAAAAACTAAAAACTAAAATTTCAAACTAAAAATTTTACCTAAAATTCTAAAAAGTTGTAACTAAATATTTTAAATCGTAAATTAAAAATATAATAAAATTTAAATATTTCAATTTAAAAGAAACTAAAAATTAAAATGAAAGAGAAAAAAGAAAAAAACTAAAGTTCTATGTTTTGTTGTTTCAGTTTAATATATCTCAATCCATATATCTAATATAAACTCTTTTTCGTAAAAGTTGATGTGTGTTTTCTAAAAACAAATTATCTAAGGTAGTTTTAGCATTAAAATTTGTAGGATTAAATTAGTTTTTCTTTTGGTTTCAATTGTAATCTATAATTTTTAGTTATAATTTTTTTCTTTAAATTTTTTAGTTTTATCAACATTTTATTAATTTTATTATAATTTAAATTAACAAAAAAGAAAGAATTGTTGTATTTACTTATGTGACTAAGTAAAAGATTTGACCGTTTGTCAAATTTTGGATGTGCACCAATTTAATGATTTGAATGTCTAATGTGATAAAGTTAGTGACTTAAGGTTTTAGATAGAAACCCGAAAAGATCCTGGTTTTGGTTGGAGAGTATTCGCGACTTGAGAGTTTTTATGGTAATTTTCCGTTATATTATGACCAAACTATCATTATAACAACTTATTCGTTTTACTGTTAAATAATTTCTAGTTATAATTTATTTCACTATTGTGTATTAGGTAATAAAATATATGATATCTATCTTATTAAATGGGAAGGACAAAATTTGAGAAACCCTTCAAAGACTTTTTTATTTACATGTAAATGTCATTGTATAAATTTTAGTATAAGGTTTAGATTAAAAAAAACAAAACAAAAATTATTCCTATTAAATAGGAACTAAAAAAATAAGTATCAAAAATAATTATAAAACTAAAAACGAAATTAATAAATAAAATACAAATAAATATCAAAAACTATTCCTATTTAATAGGATTAGAGGTAAAAAACAAAAACAAAAAATGAATATAAAAAACATTCCTTTTTAATAAGTAACATTATGAAAAATTAAAATATTATGAATAATTAAACTTTATGAAAATCATAGAATATTAAAAATATATTTAAAGTTCTTTTAAAAGTTTTTAAGTTAATAAGAGTTTAAATGCATATATTACTTTTAAAAAAGTAAAATAAATGTTACTTGCGGGTCTAATTTTCGATTTAAATGTAGCCATGATTTTTAGATTTTAGTATCTAATTTGATTAAAGATCATGATCTCCACATATTTTAATTTACGTAGCGGTCAATAAAGATCACAAATCAAATTTGATACAAAAATAAAAATTGTTATGAGATAAAATCAAATTATTTTTCTATAGAAAATTAAATATATGTGTAACTTTGTGACGGGCGGAAAATATCGTACATAATTTGTAAGATATAAAAAATTATATTCGTAATATCAAAACATACATATATGATTCCTAAATTATCGGATTTAAAATAATCTCATATCGGATCTTCAATACAATAACTAAATTATCTAATTCAATTATACTTAAATTTATAAGATTTTATTTTTTATAATAAATTAGAAATTAGTTATCAAAATTTTATAATAAATAAGATTTATTTTTTAATAAATATTACTCCCGGGTGGGACACCCGGGTACAAACCTAGTTAGGTTTTAAATGGGGAAAAATGTCAATTAAACCATGAACTTTCAAAATTCACCGAAAAAAAGCATGAACTTTCACGTGAACCATTTAAATCATGTATTTTTCGTTGAATGACGTTTTAAATCATGAATTTTTTTTTACCGGAACAAAAAGAACACAACGTAAACAAAAAGAGTCCAATGTTAAGTCTATTAGCGCAATAGTTTGACATTGTTTGAGGTTTATTTGAAGAACCGAGCACTTCAATTGGCTGGAATTGAGCATACTGTCAAATTTTCTGTTAACGGACTCAACTTTGTGCTCTTTTTGTCTTAGAAAAAAAAATTCATGACTTAAAACGTTAGTCAACGAAAAATTTATGATTTAAATGGTTCACATGAAAGTTCATGCTTTTTTCGGTGAATTTTGAAAATTCATGATTTAATTGACATTTTCCCGTTTTAAATGTGATGTTACTTTGTTTATTTTGTTATCTACAATTACATTATAAAGATTTAAATGTTTTGTTAAAAATAAACAAAATATCATAAATATATGATGGATAATATATTCTTTATACAAAAAGTAGTATCCGATTAATATCGGGTTTTTTTCGCTAGGCGCTAGCGGGTCTTTCTATATTTAAGTATTAATTTTTTGGACCCGGCATTGTCGAAATTTTTAAACATTACGTTTTATTTTGCAATTTTTCCCTAGACCAACAATGATGCTATGTTAAATGGCGTAAATTATCGAGAATCGAATCCATGACCACTATATAGATAATGTGATGATTCATATTTGAAAATAATAATGCTAATAAGATACAATTGAATATAACATTTTAATTTGTTAAAAATAATTATTAATCTTATTTCATTGTATTTTAACATTTTGCGAATTAATTTAGTTTCGTGTGTAGTTTTTTTACTTTTTAAATAATTTTAGTTAAATTAGAAATATGGTTTAAAACTAATTTTAGATTAAAAACAATAATTGTAGTTGGCCAAAAACTACAATAATTTTAATATCAAAATATATGATTTTTCATTATTATTTGGATAAGCTATACAAAAATCCATAAATAGATTTATTCACTTTCTTTAACATGGACAAATGTAACATCTATGACCTATTTTTTGAAATAAAAATAGTTCATGAACAACACAATTCTAAAATGAAGGGGGTTTCAGTTAATTTATTCCAATGTATAAATAAAAGTATCTTTAATTACATACTCTTTTTGTTAAAAATCTTAATAACATATTTAATTTTACATTTAGACAAGAAGACCTAAAGAAAATCGAATTCCATATTAAAACACAAACTAAAAATTATGATTAAATTTAAACATTAAAGTATCGTTTTAAGCAAAAAAGCACATATAGTGAAACAACGAGTTTTGGATTCAGTCTAATATTTAACTCCGTTACAACATATGATTTTTTTTGCTTTAAACGATACTTTAATGTTTAAATTTGATGATAAATTTAGTTCGTGATTTAATATATAACTCGATTATCTTTGGGTTTTTTGTCGAAATGTTCAAACTTTAGGTTTTAATGCAATTTTTCCGTTGACCTTAGTGGTAGATCGGAGAGTGATAGTGGTGAATGGTAAAAAAGAAGGGAGAATAACTTGAATACTTTTTAGATATACCGTATAAGCTATGGACTTTTAAAGCAAAGTCCACTTTTAACCTTTCCTATGGAGCTAGCTTTTCGATTATTTCGATTTAAAAAGTAATCCTAATACCTAAAGATTTGAATTGGAAGCATATGAAACCAACTTCTTTGGCACATAACTTGACTCATAGTCGTGTCACCAGTAATAGATATCAGAAGCGAAATAATAATAAAATGCCCTAATTTTGTAAAAATGTTCATAACTATATATTTCGATACAAAATTGTTAAAAGAAAAAGTAACATTTTTATAAAAAGAAAAAAATAACATTTTTATTAGAAGGAAAAACATTTTTTTATTTGAGCTCATGAGTGAGGCGAATTCATCTTTTAAAAGTAATAAAAATATTTCAAATAAGGTATTTTGAAAGAAAACAAATGATTTATAAAATAAATATTAACATTTAAAACATCTACGTTCGGTTATATAATTTATATTTTACTTTTTTTTAATCACAATAAAGTTTCCAAATGTAAACTAATACTATATATACATACTTGTTCTAAAAACAAAAAAAAAATATACATGCCCTTAAATTTTTCGAATAAAATATGCGATAGGAGGCGAATGTGTTTTTTTCTTGCACTACGGCACGGCTCTGGCTTGACTGTTGATGAAATACTAGTAAGGGCAAAAAGCTGATTGAGACCAATGGAGAAGACCATTGTCTCCTCCCAACCCAACAAAAACAACGTTAGGATAAGACACATCTCTGCCTTTTGATCATGTGGCTCTAAACAGAACTCTAAGTTTAGACGTAAGCGAATTACATAAAGTGGTGATAATGACAATTTTGAACATAGTCTATGATTGTCATAGGACAAAAATATATATCCTATTATATCGAAGAAGTTTGTAGTCTTTTTATCCTATTTTATAAAAAAAAAATTCAAAAGCAAGTTTTTATTATTTTTTCATCCAATAGTAGTTAATAAAATCTTCTGGTCAAATTGTTTAAGAGTCTAATAATTTTTCAGCCTATTACATTCTGGTTTTTTTTTGAAATTACTTTTAATAGATTTTATTAGTGATTATGTTGTAAAAAATAAAGTTTTTAATAAATGTGCAAATTATATATTATGGGAGATAGGGAGTATTTAAGAAAAAATATCCTGGATGTGTAAAAGAATACACTTATTTTGGTCAGCTCTGAAATAATTGCAATCTGTCTGCAACATCCTGCGATCTTGATCTATTAATAACCAAAATTATATTTTTTAAAAATTAGGCAAGATCTTGATCTCGAATCTTTTTTTTTTTTCAAATACAATTAACTATCCTTATTAAATCTCATTTAGTCTTGTAACTTAATTTAATCTCTTAATTATTTCTTAAAAAAAACTTCTAATAATTAATGCTCTCTTATACATCTTTTCATATAAAACCAAAGTTTTCTTCATCAAGCCTAAAACACATTGTCTCTCCATTATAAGAAATGAAGAAACTTCAATGGAGTTTAACTCTGTTTATTATCATTATATTAAAAATCTCTGTAAATGGGATTATGGAGTTTGATGAAATGGAATGGTACACAAGTTTCAATGGAACAAAAGTGTTTCACATTAAAAATGATGTTTATTATGAAGCTAAATTTCCTATGGTAGGACTCACTCTCATTCAATCCGCAACTGCTAAAGGAGCAGGTTTAACTCATATGATCGCGACACGTGTCTAATATTTTTTATTTAGATATGATTTATCATTCTCCTTTGATACTATTTGTTTCTTGTTACACACTTTTTTAAAAATATTGATTCATAGATCTTTGTTTTTCTTGTAGTGTGTCTAGATGGAAGTCTTCCGGGATATCATTTTCATCGCGGGTTTGGTTCGGGAGCAAATAATTGGCTAGTACAATTAGAGGTTTGTGCATCATAAAGAGATAACATATGCTTTAATAGATAGATTAGTAAAATATGGTCCTTTTATATGGTTTGATAGGGAGGTGGATGGTGTGATACCATTAGAAATTGCGTATACCGCAAAAAAACTCACCGTGGATCTTCACTCTACATGGAGAAACAAATACCTTTTACAGGAATTCTAAGTGATCAAGCCGCGGATAATCCAGGTTTAGTATCTTATTATATAAATCTTTCATGTGTATATGATTGTTTATATTATTATATTTTGTTGCTAATACAAATGTTTTGTTTCTAGACTTTTATAACTGGAATAGAGTTAAAGTCCGCTACTGCGACGGTGGTTCCTTTAGCGGCGATAGCGAAAATAAGGTAACTTTAGCCTAAATCATAACTTTTTGATAATTATTTGTTGATAAGTCTCACTGTCTACAACATATAGTAGGGTTTCATAGGTTTCAAACTATTATTTTCTCTTATATATATATATATATCATTTGTTTTGCACCATCCTTGTCAAGACTGGTCATGAAATTTTGGGAGCCAATACAAAAAATGAATTTTTACATACTCCTTAATGATAATAAAAAATTAGGATCTATTATTGTAAAATAATCAATTTGGAGAGAACTATATGTAAGAAATTCTTATGTATAAAGTTGGGGAAAGACCGGGAAATGGTCTTGGCCTACTGATATACATAAGTCCATATAAAGCAAGTAACACTATCTTACCTGGGATCGATTCTCAGCGCATACGATAGTGTATGAATGATTAATGAGCCGACCATTTGTGGCACAAATATTGATAAAATATAAAGTTTTGGAAGCCATTGGAAAAAGCTTCATTTCAAGGCCAACCCTGAAACTAATGTGTTATATTTATAATATTTTCTTCTCGCATTCGTTATAACAAATTTATCATATGAAACTTTGTTACATATTAGGCCGCGCAACTTCAGTTTAGAGGTAAGCGGATATGGTTAGCTGCCATGGAAGAGTTGATGGGAAAAGGAATGCGACAAGCCAAACAGGTGCTATTAGAAGTTTTTCGTATGTCGTGTTGATTCGACTTTATTATATTAGTTTATAATATTCAATGTTACATTTTAGGCTCTGCTTTCTGGATGTTCTGCTGGTGGTCTTGCCGCGATTTTACGTTGCGATGATTTCGGAAATATGTTTTCTCCTTCAACTAGAGTTAAATGTCTTAGTGATGCCGGATTTTTCCTCGACGCGTGAGTTGGTATTTTCTTTTTTTTATTGATGAATTTAGTGTGTATATATGTATTGACTAGTTTTGTAATTTGTTTAATTTGAAGTATCGATGTCTCTGGAGGTCGATCTCTTAGGCGTTTATACTCTGGTGTGGTAAAATTACAGGTTAGAACATAGAAATTTACTATGTGTTACAATTTTGTTTAGATAATACTAATTAAAATTTTGTATGTTTTTTTCTATAGAATATGGAAACTATCCTCTCTAGAGAATGTTTAAACCGACTTAACCCGACTTCGGTATATATTTTTCTTTATCTTTATTAATGAAACAAGACCAGATCTTTTTGAAGAAATGTAACTCCATGTTTTTCCAATATTGTAGTGTTTTTTCCCGCAAAATATTATTAACCAAATCAAGACTCCATTGTTTATACTAAACGCGGCATACGATTCATGGCAGGTTAGTTTGTGATCTTTAGATTTATTATTATAAAGTTTTCTTACCAATAAATGCAAAAATGTTTGTATGATGTTAATGTATTTGTGTAGATTCAAGAGAGTTTAGCACCAAAATCTGCAGATCCAAGTGGAAGTTGGCATGAATGTAGACTTAACTATGCCAAATGCAATGCAACTCAGATCCAATTTTTGCAAGGTAAAAGAAAAAAATTAGCTAATAATTTGAGAAATTGACAAAATTATACTTTTAAATACCATTCACTTACATGAAAAAACATTCACTTAGAAATTATACGTATTTCAAATTCTTTTTAAAATATACACAATTTTAAAGGTTCAAATTCAATTTTTAGTATTTAGTGTTCATGTTATTTATGAAAATAGAATTTAAGTGAGTGTATTTTTAGCAAAATAAAATTCTAAATGAGTTTTTTTCTGGTTTTGCAATTTCCCCGACGTTTTTCTTGTTTTTGAAACTAATGTTTTAGAATGTTTTGGTCTTGTTTTTGGAAATTATTTATTATAGGTTTTAGGATGAGTATGGTGAATCAGATAAAAGATTTCGCAAAGCCGAGTAAGAACGGATTGTTTCTTAACTCGTGCTTTGCGCATTGTCAAACAGAGAGGTATGATACATGGTATTCCAAAAACTCTCCAGCGATTAAGAACAAGGTAAGAAAATATTATTACTCTTTTACCATTCAATCACAATACAAAACCGCAAAAATCGTCTATTTTTTTGCATTCGTCTTTCTATTTTTAACCTGGTTGAAATACTACTAAAACAACGTAAAATAACAGTTTTACCTGCTATTGTTAGAATTTTGTTTTATCAAAACTACCACTTTTTTGTTAAATATCAAACTTACCACTTGTTTCACTGATTTATATACCATATGACCTCTATATATTACTCCCTCCGTTTTTTAAAGTATGATTTTCTAGGAAAAAAAAATTGTTTTGAAATGTAAGATTTTCTAGAATAATTGACACATATTTTCTTGTAATACCCTTATTTATACCTATATGGTTTATCAAGTTTACATTTTTATAAATCTTATTATGATACACGAAATTATATCTACCTAGCAAAATTGAAATAAATATATTTTGTTGCATCTTTTTCTATTAATTTGTAAGTATATTTGTCTAATTGGGAATATTTCCAATCTTTATATCTTCATGTATCTTTTGTACTTACTATAAAAGTTATTTTTTCTTTTTTTGTAATTCATTATAAATGAGGTTATAAAAGTTATTTTAAATAGATTGTTAATTTGTGATTTTTTCCTAGAAAATTCTACTTTAAAAAACGGAGGAAGTAATATTTTGATAGACTAATACCTATATAAGTGATTAGTTTTTCCCACTTCCTAATTTTATTTTATTTTAGTGTTGTTTCCTCTCTATAAATTAGTAATCAATATAAATTATTTTTCAGTAAAATGTTGTAGTCCCCACATTATTATTTTATCTTAAAATATATGTAAATTTTTTTTTTAGTTTTAAGAAACTTGTTTTTATAACTTAATCCAAAATATTAATGTTATGTTGTTATATAAATACAAAATCATCAGGGGATTGCAGTAGCTGTGGGAGATTGGTATTTCGAAAGAGGAGGAGCAAAGCTTATAGACTGTGCTTATCCTTGTGATAAGACTTGCCACAATTTGGTCTTTAGATGATAAGTTAAATCTCTTTTTTTTGGCGTTGAAATGAAATTTTTTTTATAAAGAGAAAAGCATTTGTTCAAACAAACAATCTAATAAAATAAATCCATTTGATTTTTTTTTCTATATTGCTTATAGCTTTGTTACAAAGGTTAATTGAAAATTTTAAGCATTTTTTCATTTCTGTTTTTTTATATTTATGTACTTATCACTTATGCACATATCTTACTTTTATAAAAGAATTACAATAAAACTTCTATAAGTTAATAATGTAGGAATTACCTCAATACACAAAAAATTATTAACTTACAAAGAGATAAATTATATCAAAAATCAAATTTGAGAGAGAAACAACTATATCTTATAAAGGTATTAGCGAATCGAGTATTAATTTATAGAGGTTATACTACACAATAAAATTTGATACTACGGAAAACTAGGTTTCAGAGACCTATAAGATTTGTGAATAATGTTGAAGGAAAATTGGAGTTTTTTTACCTTAAAAACAAAACCATAAATAAAATGCAAGTCTTCTAGTAGCAATTATATTCATTTATACATTTAAAATCATTAAGATTTATATTTATTTTAAAATGCCTTCTTTAGTAATAAATAGTAATAAGTAAAACATATATAAAAGTAAAGAATACCTAATAATATATTAAAAAATTAAAAGATTTTTATGGACATATGCTCCGTAAAAGACTTGCATTTTATTTATGGTTTTGTTTTTAAGGTAAAAAAACTCCAACTTTCCTAACACTATACATTGTATAAATTGCATAAAAGATTTTTTATTATTTTTAAATGTATAAATAAACCATATAAATCTTAATGATTTAAAATTCAAGTCTTTTAGAAACATCATATTCTATCATACTAACAATATATTTGTTGTGGGGTGTAGAAAATTTTAAATGTGGTTTTTGTAATTTCTAATTTATTGTGTGGTGTAGAAAATTTTCCCCATTTGTCAAATACATTTTAAAATTAATTATCCGTTATTTTGTTTTTAATTCAAGTATTTCAGTTGAACTGTAAATTTATTTGAATTCATAAATCTCACTGAAATTTAAAAAGAATTTAGAAATAATGTGATATACCTTCGGATTTTTTTTATATTTTGAACTTATAAACACTTACAAATAAATTAACTTTTAGAGTAGATTTTGAAATCTAAATATAAATCATATATGAATAACATCAGATTTTAATGAGTACTAAAGATTGGCCCGCACACATGTGGGGGCATGAATAATTTTGTATTTGATTTGAGGATATAAAATTTGTCATGTGCCTGTGTTGGTGTACATATAGAAATTAATGTACACAAAATATCATTTGATAGTGCATTTTATAATAATTTTTGTATTAAAATTAAGATCCAAAACACATAAAAAACAAACTTCATTATTTAGTGACAAATAAAGAGAAATAAATCTAGTTGCAGAAATTACATAGTAGATAACAACTGAGAAAGTACAATATTCACAAAGTCTCACAAGTCATTCTAAAGAACAACTTAGACTCTCAATACTATGGAGTTATTGAAATAGGAACACAAGAATCCGACGCTATATTCGACACCGGAAGTTCAAATCTCTTGGTTCCATCTCCACATTGTTCATTTTTCGATGTGAGTTATAGAAAAACTAACTTTTTCTTGAATTTTTTCTCTTTTATCTTTAGTTTTCTTAGGGTTTGTATATGTTGCCTTCTTCAAATTACTTCCTTGGTGCATCACAAATACACATTTTCCGAATCTAAAAGAGAATAAGCTTAATCGACTATGGTTAATTTTCTATTAGAACTGTATAGCCAATATTTAACTTTGAAAGACATTTTTAGAAACAAGAAAGTCGTGGACATTGACATATGGGTCGGGGTCGATCTCAGTGCTACTCAATGAAATCGCAATTTGCATTACAATTCATTTTTGCCACAAAATTAGGAGTTTTATCAATTTTACACGCGAAGGGAGTCTCACTTTACTCATGGCAAAGATTGGTGGAGTACTCGGTTTAGGATTTCAGGAGATTTATGTTGGAAATGCCGTGCCGGTTTTGTATAACATGGTGGATCAAGGGCTAGTGAAGGAGAAAGTATTCTCTTTCTGGATAAACCGCGATATTGTAGCGAAAACAAAAGGTGAGATTGTGTTTGGTGGTGTTGATCAGACAAACTTCGAAGGCAACCACACTTGTATCCCTGTCATTAGAAAAGACTATTGGCGGGTGAGAAGATATTATTTGGGCCATATTTCTTCTTTGATTACTTAAGCTTAAGTGATTTTCTCGTCTTTTCACAGTTTAACATGGGCAATATCCTTGGAAATCACTCGACAGTAACTTAAGCTACTAAAACATGATTATTACATTCTCTTAGCGGAGATTTTAACCCGTGGACTGATAAACGAGATTTTATCCCATTAAATCTAATATCTTATCGTAGTACTTAAGATGTCAAACCAAATCAGGAGCAAACAATGTACTTGAATTTATGCGAAACGAACTCAGTTTAAGCGTAATTAAAAAGGTTGTTGTTTGTGTGATTTTGTAACCGAAAATTGAACAAAACGAAAACGCGAATTAAGAGTTTTAAAAGATTAATTAAAAGCTAAACAATCATGTTAAGGAATTTTAAAGGGTGATTAAACTTTCAGATTTCAAATTGTCTTTTACAAAAATAACTTTAAGGTTTTGAAAACGATTTTAGATCAATCCACTCTCGTGGCAATGATCATTTTCTCAACAATTAAACTAAAACAATGTCTTGGATAGTTTAATCGTCGAGAAACTTTAAGAGCAAATCAATTTTAACCACTAAGTTTATTAACACAGATCTCTCGGTTAAGCTAGGCTTAGTTCTAAGGTAATTGTTCAGGAACCTTTATAATCTCTCAATTCATAAAGTTTCCTAGGTTCAATAATCGAATGGCCAACTCGATTAAGGCTTTAAGCTTGTTACCAAAGACTAAATTTTTATGATCTATTAAGTTCTAGACAATTATCAATCTTAGATTCAATCAACCCCTTTCTACCCTAACCCAATTGTCTATTTGAAACTACTCGCTAAGCATATTAAAATTTAAAGCAATTAAATTCAAAGAAAACATAAACATAAACAAAGACAAGAGAATAAGGGTTCAAGAAAATCTTATTGATGATGAAGATTACAAAAGGTGGCCAAGTAAGGTTCACCAAGAAATCTCCAATGTCAAAAGCCAAAAAAACAAAACGATCCTCCAAAACTCAAAAACAAAAGATAGCTCATGTCAAAAACATAGCAAAACCCTAATATATTATTAAACCAAAGGGAAACCAATTTGGTTTAGGAATTGATTTTCCTTTTTACAACATAAAACCGACTTTCTATTTATTTTCGCAGCCTGTATCGGTTAGTTGAAACCGGTACAGGCTGGTCGATACGTGCTGGTCGGTAGCCTTGCTTCGGCTTCGTCTCCTTTGTATCGGCCAGACCAAGCCGATACAACAAGTCGGTACAAGTGTTTCTTCCTCTTTTCCTTTGTACCGGCCACTCCAAACCGGTACAGCATGTCGATACGATGTCTTCAGGTTCTCCTTAGCTTGTATCGACCAGGTGTGACCGATACGACAGGTCGATACAAGTCTCGGCAAAAACGCTTCTTCTACATCGGCCAAGGGAAACCGATACAACAAACCGATGCAAGTGTATCCGCTTCTTTTTGGCTTAAATTCATCATCTTTTGCCGTTTTAACGCTCCGAAACCTGAAATACACGAAACAAACCAAAATGCAATCTATATGATACTAAATGCAGCCTAAATGAGTTAATTCTAATGCATAAACTAAGGTAAAATGTGTAAAATATGCAAGTTATCAACTCCCCCAAACTTATCCTTTGCTTGTCTTCAAGTAAGAGAATTTGCATCAAAGTTCGAGAAAGTGCAGAGGCGGGAACCTCAGAACCAAAAGCAACGTGGAAGTATAATGAACAAGTATCCTAAACATAGTACCCTCTTGCAACCGAGTTAGTTCTACTTATATCTATCTACCTTTAACTCCGTCTAAATCCGCTTATTATTACCAAAAGTATGTGATCCACTTATCTAGTCTAAACAACTTTCACATTCAACTAAACACAATCCAGCATGAAACATGATCAAAAATTTCCAAGAGTTTTTCTATTTGTCTAGGTAAAAACGGGATTTCAAATCAAACAAGGAGGTTAACACTCAGGCATGTGGTTAGTTGTAGCGCGGTTTCTCTGGGGGAGTGAAAGGGTTAAGCAAAATTGGGAAAGACAATAAGCAACTGATGCATATAAGTCCGGACATCCATTCCTACTCAAGACCATCAACTAACCAATCATCTTTCTTTTAAACATTTAAACACTTAAACATCGAGTTTCTTTTCTTTTCTTAACTACCTTAGGGAATTTTATTTTGGCTAAGTTTCTTTTTTTTTATTTCTTAATCGAATTTTTTCTTTCAAATTTTCTTTTTTTTTTCGATTTTTCTCTTTTTTTTTTTTTACTTAGTCATTCTTTTACCCCTAGGTGTTTTACAATTACTCGTGTTTATTTTCTTATTTTTCAAAACTCAAAGACGTGTCTCACCAAGCCATTATCCCTCTCTAAATCACTAGTCTAAGAAAAACTAGCCCAATGGATGTCCTTTCTTGTCGCTCCCTATACTTTCAAGTTTTTGCGAAACCAAACAATCACTAAATGAAAAGAATTCTCACAAGTGTTTGGGTTTAGGCGTAGGGGGTGAGAGGGGAATCATCCTTAAAATGAGAATGACCGGATTACGCTTAAAGTGTTTCAGTTTAGGAAGCCGCAATCCGTAGAAATCACAAAGCCATAGAAATTCTCTTGAAAACTATCAATCATGCTAATTAAAAGTCAAGTTTAAGTTCAGATAATTTTTCGAAGGTGACTTAGAACTACCAAGTTTCATAACCACACAATTGGCTTTTTAAACATCAATGTTTAGGGTTGTGGTTTCAAGATTTTCAGCGAGTTCTAATTCGTTTACGAAAGATACTACACCTTAGATACTGTTCAAAACACAAAGTGCGTCGCTTTACAAGGTTAACATCATCATAGATCTCCTATGCATATGACCTAAATGCAATGAACTAATCTTAAATGCAGTTTTTTTTGTGTTTTTTTTTATGTGTGGATGCTAAACTAAGCTAAAATGCGTAATGCAAATGTGCCTACTCCCCCAAACTTAATTCACACGGTCTCCGTGTGAAACAAGTGTCGAAGGAGGATCTTAGATGCAAAATAAACTAAAAACTAGATGCAAAGATAAGTCGATATGACACAATACCGATTTTTCTGTATCGGCGTGTTGTTGATTTCGGCGTTTTTCTCCTTGTATCGGTCTCAGCAGACCGATACGACAAGTCGATATGCATCGGTTTTTACTCATCGCCCTTGTATCGGTCCTAGCAGACCGATGCAACTCCTCGATGCGAATGTCTCCTTTTCAGTTCGCCTCGTATCGGTCCCAGCAGACCGATACGTCATGCCGATACGAGCCTCGATGGCTTCATTGCTTGTACACCGGTCCCAGCAGACCGGTACAACAACCCGATATGGAATCTCCTTCGCCTTTTTCCCTTTGTATCGGTCCCAGCAGACCGATACAGCTCGTCGATACGAGTTGTATCCTGGCGTTTTTCTTCGCATACCGGTCACAGCAGGCCGATATGGCTAACCGGTATGGAGTTCTTGGGCTATTTCTCCTTGTTTCTAACCTGGAAAACACTACTAAGTAACCAAAGAAAATGATTAGAACTATGAATATGAAAATGCTAAATTAAAAATAAAGATTATGTACAAGGATAAACATGGAACTTCCTCCCAAGTGAGCTTGTTTATAGTCACTTAGCTTGACTTTACCCATTTGTTTAAGCGACGTTGGGATACGAAAGAGACAATGAGTCTCCTCCGGTGGCAGCTTCGTTTGCAAAGTACGGTTTGAGTCTTTGACCGTTTACTAAAAACTCCCCTCCGTGCTTGTCCCAAAGAACCACAACTCCGAGTGGTCTCACCTCCTTGATCTTAAAAGGGTCGGACCAACGGGATTTCAGCTTTCCCGGGAATATTTTGAGCCGCGAGTTGAATAGCAGCACCAAGTCGTTCACCTTGAACTCTTTCTTGATGATCTTCTTGTCGTGGAAGGCTTTCGTTCGCTCTTTGTAGATCCTCGAGCTCTCATAGGCGTGTTGGCGTATTTCGTCCAATTCCTCGAGTTGAATTTCCCTCTTCTCTTTCGCCGTTTTCAGGTCAAAGTTGAGAAGCTTAATTGTCCAGCTGGCTTTGTACTCGATCTCTACCGGGAGGTGGCATGCTTTACCATACAACAAATTGAAGGGCGTTTTCCCTAGTGGCATTTTAAACGTTGTCCTGTACGCCCAAAGAGCGTCGTCGAGTTTAACGGACCAATCCTTCCTCGTTACACCGACCGTCTTCTCGAGAATCGCTTTGATTTGTCGGTTAGACACCTCTACTTGGCCGCTGGTTTGTGGGTGGTAGGGTGTTGCGACTTTGTGCTTGACGCCGTGTTTCTTGAGGAGGCTCTCGAAAATCTTATTAATGAAGTGGGATCCTCCGTCACTAATGACAACCCTGGGAACTCCGAATCGAGGGAAAATTATCGTCTTGAAGAGACTAACAACGACTTTTGAGTAGCACGTTGTGCATGCTACAACCTCTACCCACTTGGAGACATAGTTTACTGCCACGAGAATGTACTTCTCCACTTCCATGATCGGGTTTTGTGGCATCTCGTTCCGCTTGCTTATGTTGCCTTTCCTTTGACAAGGGTCGCAGCGTTGAACGAAATCGTGAACGTCTTTAAACATCGTGGGCCACCAAAAACCAGCTTGTAACACTTTGGAGACCGTCTTAAAACTCGCGAAATGTCCTCCATAGGCTGGACCGTGGCAATGAGTGAGAATGTCGTTTACCTCTTCATCCGCTACACATCTCCTATATAATCCATCTTTGCACAAAGTGTAGAGGTAAGGTTCATCCCAATAGAACCGTTCCAAGTCGTGGAAGAACTTCTTCTTTTGATGACGCTCCAAGTGGTGCGGTTCCTCTCCCGTGACCAAGTAGTTCACAATATCTGCGTACCACGGCTCCTTCTCGATAGCAAAGAGCTCCTCAATCTCGTGCTCTTGCTCTCCCCGAGATTTCTGTATCATGATCGTCATTAGCTGCTCCTCGGGGAACGAATCGTCGATGGGCAGTAGATCATCTACGCGTAGCCGCGACAAGTGATACGCGACTCCGTTCTCGATGCCCTTCTTATCTTTGATCTCCAAATCAAATTCTTGGAGCAGCAAAATCCACCGTAGCAGCCGCGGTTTCTCATATTTCTTTGCAAGCAAATGTCTCAATGCTGCGTGATCGGTGTAGACTATCACCTTTGAGCCAACCAAGTATGACCTAAACTTCTCGAAAGCGAACACGATGGCTAGAAGTTCCTTTTCTGTGGTTGCATACTTTGATTGAGCCTCGTCCATCGTCTTACTAGCGTAGTAAATAATGTGGAGCTTCTTTTCTTTTCTTTGTCCCAACACCGCGCTAACGGCGTAATCACTAGCATCACACATGATCTCAAAAGGCAGATCCCAATTCGGTGGCTGCACTATGGGAGCGCTTATCAACTCTTGCTTGATCTTGTGGAAGGCGTGTAGACACTCCTCGTCGAACACAAAATCGACGTCTTTGCATAGCAATCTCGTGAGCGGTCTAGCTATCTTTGAGAAGTCTTTGATGAACCTCCTGTAGAAACCCGCGTGACCGAGAAAACTCCTTATGCTCTTTACCAAATTTGGAGCTCCAAGGTTGGCCATAACGTCGATCTTTGCTCTATCAATCTCAATACCCTTTTATGAAATTCGATGACCCAAAACAATACCATCTCTAACTTTGAAGTGGCACTTCTCCCAATTCAGAACCAAATTGCACTCCTCGCACCTTTTAAGCACCCTGCAAAGATTAGACAAACACGAGGCAAACGAAGAACCATAGACAGAAAAATCATCCATAAAAACCTCAACAATGTTTTCGATTAAATCAGAAAATATGGACATCATGCATCGTTGGAACGTCGCGGGTGCATTACTCTATGACCCGTGATTGTTCTAGTTGGGATTAATTCGTTTTTGTCGTTTTTAACCACGGTAATTCCACCCTTTTTCGGAACTACATGAACGGGAGAGATCCAATTGCAATCGGATATTGGGAAAATAATCCCCGCATCCAATAGCTTGATTATCTCTTTCTTAACCACTTCTTTCAGGTTTGGGTTCAGCCGACGTTGGTGTTCTATTGAGGACATAGATTCGTTCTCTAGATGTATACGGTGCATGCACAAAGAGGGTGATATCCCTTTGATATCATCTAGAGAATAACCTATGGCCTTCCTGATTTTTTTTAGCTCATGAGTTAAAGTTTTAACCTCATCGTCGCTAAGCGAGGCGTTGATGATTATCGGGTAGGTGGAGTTAGGCCCCACGAAAACGTACCTTAGCCCGTTGGGAAGGGGTTTTAGCTCTACCTTTGGCGCCTTAAGTTCGCTCCAATCGTCGTCATCGCTGGACTTACCATCGCTAGCATCGCTGTTCGTCGTCATCGCTTTGACCTCGCATAGAACCGCCTCGGGTAGGTCAAGAAATTCGGCTTCCACGTCGATAGGATGTGAGTCTATTCTTTTTTGGATTGCCGTCACATCTTCTCTCGATGTTCTGCCTCCTTCTTCTAAGGTAGTCATGCAAGCTGGAGTTCGTCTTCCGCTGCTAATTCCTCCAAGAACTCATCCGCGAGTTCATCCATCAAGTCGATGTAGAAAATCTGCCCATCAATGGTCGGTTTCTTGATCGTATCGTTGATGTCGTACCTTTGGACTAGATCCTCTCCAAGATGCAGATCGATCTTACCCTTTTTCACGTCTGTGATGGCTCCGGCAGTGGCTAAGAATGGCCTACCTAGGATAAGAGGGTCCTTAGGTTCTTAATCCATTGCCAAGACGATGAAATCCGTAGGGATGAAAGCATTTCCTAGTTTGACCGGGATGTCCTCTAACACAATTGCGGGTATCCTTACCGACCTATCGGCGAGCACTAGGGAGATCCTAGTTGGCTTGAAGGATGAGAACCCAAGTATCTGGGTAATAGACAGCGGCATAAGACTAGCGCTAGCTCCCAAGTCGCACAAACATCCTTCAAAAACCAAGGGGCCGATGGCACATGGTATGGTGAAACTCCCCGGATCACTTAGCTTTTTAGGACAGTTTCGTTGGATGATTGCGCTGCACTCGTGCGAAAGAACCACTGTATCGTCGAAGTCCTGAAACTTGTTCTTGATCGCATCCTTTAGAAACTTGCTATAGTGGGGGACGAGTTTAAAAGCGTCGACAAGGGGCATAGCAATTTGAACTTCTTTCATCTGTTTTTCAAACTGCGCTTTGTACTTCTCCAAAAGCTGTTTCTTAGCTCGACTCGGAAAAGGAAGCTTAGGCACGTAAGAAGACGTAACGTAGGTCGGTTTCTTAGATTTGGCGGCTTTTTCCTCTGTATCGGCCTTGTCCTTGGCCGATACAGGTGGTCGATATCGGCCATCTGAAACCGATACACCAGGTCGATACGAGTCCCCTGTCTCCTTCTCGCTCGTATCGGCCTTGTCCTTGGCCGATACAGGGGGTCGATATCGGCCGGTTGTGGCCTATACGCTTGGCCGATACAGGTGTCCTGTATCTTCCTCGTTACCGCATGCAGTATTTTCGTCATCTAAGAGCGTGGTTTCTGACTCGTGGGACTGTTCCACCTCCCCGACCTGATTCGCATTGTCCTCGATCCGATCCCCAGAGGATAATTGTCGTCCACTACGAAGATGTAGAGCGTTAACATACTCTTTCGGGTTAGCTTATGGTTTCCCTGGTAGTTGACCCATCGGTCGCTTGGAGGAAGATGTGATTTGCCCCACTTGATTGTCCAGCGCTTTCAAGTGCGAGCTCATTGATTCAAACTTGGCGTTGAGATCATTATAGGAGTTGTCAACTTTTGCGTGAATTTTCTTCTTGAACGTGTTGAACTCCATTTGACTTCGGGTTTGGGCGTCTAGAATCTGTTTTAACAGCTGAGTGGTTTGATCACCTGAGGGAGCTGGTGATGCAATCACTCCTTGAGCAGCAGGGTGGTTGTTGTAACCCGGAGGACGATTAGGTGGTGGTCTCGGTGCGTATCCGCCTTGGTTGTATTGAGGTTTACCTTGGTAGCCTCCTTGTTGCGCATGGGGATAAACCTGGTCTTGGGGGTTGGCTACGTTGTTGTTGCGGTAGGAGAGGTATGGGTGTTGAGAATAGTTGTTGAAACGCCAACCGTTCTAATTTCCCATGTAGTTTATTTCCTGATTTCCCTCGGTTGGGGGCAATTGCTCATCTCCACTTCCAACGTAGTTGATCCCCACTTGTTGAGACATAAGTAGCTTATCAAGCTTCTCATTTACCGCCTTTATCTCTCTCTTGAATTGCTCATCATTCCCAGAGCTGCGGATGTTGCGATCATATTCTTCCCCGTAGTTGCTATCGCTTAAGGCATAATTCTCCACCAAAAGCTGTCCATCGGCTTCCGTCTTCCCAAGGAAATTTCCTTGGCTAGCTGAATTGAGAAGCATTCTAAACTTCGGCTTGAGACCTCGGTAGAACGTGCTAAGTAAGCTCTCTCCCGAGAATCCGTGGTGTGGACATCTCACCGTGTAACTCTTGAATCTTTCCCAAGCCTCGCTGAACGTTTCTTGGTCTTTTTGTGCGAAAGTCGAGATCTCGTTTCTTAGCTTTGATGTCCTCACCACCGAGAAGAACTTTTTGAGAAAAGCCTTCTTACAACCGTCCCAAGTCTGTAAGGTGTCTTTCACAAGGTTTTTCTGCCATATGTGTGCTTTGTCCCCAAGTGAGAAAGGGAACAAACGCAACTTAAACATGTCCTCATTGACACCATTGATCTTCACCGTGTCGCATAGCATGTCAAATTGGTGAAGATGGTCAATGGGGTCTTCACTAGGCATCCCATAGAACTTGTTGTTAGACACCATGTTGATGAGACTATATTTCATCTCGAAGTTGTTGTTGGCGATGGCTGGTGGCGTGATGCCAGTACGGTTGGTGATGTTAGATGGCACATCGGCTGTTCCAATCGTGCGCGCAACGTTAGGTTCGTTGTTTGCGTCGCCCATCTCTAACTCTGAATCTGAACCCGAAGTTTCTGATGTAGATGAGTCGGAGTGATGGCTGGATCTTCTTTCTCTTGAGATAGCTCTTTCGTGCGCTTTGATGTCCGCGAAGAAGAGCAAGCTGTCACTTTGTCGGTGACTTCTTCTTTGCATACACCTAACAAAACGAAAATCACAAGAAAATAGAACAAATTAGTAACAAGAACTGAAACCTAATCCCAAGTAATTTCAAAATTCTAATAATTGTTTGAGTTCCTGAATAGGCAACGGCGCCAATTTGATAAACGAGATTTTACCCCGTTAAATCTAATATCTTATCGTAGTACTTAAGATGTCAAACCAAATCAGGAGCAAACAATGTACTTGAATTTATGCGAAACGAACTCAGTTTAAGCGTAATTAAAAAGGTTGTTGTTTGTGTGATTTTGTAACCGAAAATTGAACAAAACGAAAACGTGAATTAAGAGTTTTGAAAGATTAATTAAAAGCTAAACAATAGGTTAAGGAATTTTAAAGGGTGATTACACTTTCAGATTTCAAATTGTCTTTTACAAAAATAACTTTAAGGTTTTGAAAACGATTTTAGATCAATCCACTCTCGTGGCAATGATCCTTTTCTACACAATTAAACTAAAACAATGTCTTCGATAGTTTAATCGTCGAGAAACTTTAAGAGCAAATCAATTTTAACCACTAAGTTTATTAACACAGATCTCTCGGTTAAGCTAGGCTTAGTTCTAAGGTAATTGTTCAGGAACCTTTATAATCTTTCGATTCATAAAGTTTCCTAGGTTCAATAATCGAATGGTCAACTCGATTAAGGCTTTAAGCTTGTTACCAAAGACTAAAGTTTTATGATCTATTAAGTTCTAGACAATTATCAATCTTAGATTCAATCAACCCCTTTCTACCCTAACCCAATTGTCTATTTGAAACTACTCACTAAGCATATTAAAATTCAAAGCAATTAAATTCAAAGAAAACATAAACATAAACAAAGACAAGAGAATAAGGGTTCAAGAAAATCTTATTGATGATGAAGATTACAAAAGGTAGCCAAGTAAAGTTCACCAAAAAATCTCCAATGTCAAAAGCCAAAAAAACAAAACGATCCTCCAAAACTCAAAAACAAAAGATAGCTCCTGTCAAAAACATAGCAAACCCCTAATATATTATTAAACCAAAGGGAAACCAATTTGATTTAGGAATTGATTTTCTTTTTTACAACATAAAACCGACTTTCTATTTATTTTCGCAGCCTATATCGATCAGTTGAAACCGGTACAGGTTGGTCGATACGTGCTGGTCGGTAGCCTTGCTTTGGCTTCGTCTCCTTTGTATCGGCCAGGCCAAGCCGATACAACAAGTCGGTACAAGTGCTTCTTCCTCTTATCTTCTGTACCGGCCACTCCAAACCGGTACAGCATGTCGATACGATGTCTTCAGGTTTTCCTTAGCTTGTATCGACCAGGTGTGACCGATACGACAGGTCAATACAAGTCTCGGCAAAAACGCTTCTTCTACATCGGCCAAGGGAAACCGATACAACAAACCGATGCAAGTGTATCCGCTTCTTTTTGGCTTAAATTCATCAATTTTTGTCGTTTTAACGCTCCGAAACCTGAAATACACGAAACAAACCAAAATGCAACCTATATGATACTAAATGCAGCCTAAATGAGTTAATTCTAGTGTATAAACTAAGGTAAAATGTGTAAAATATGCAAGTTATCATGGACCCACAAATTCTTAAGAGACTGCATCTCTTGTCTATTATTTCAGAACTAGTTTTTACACTATTTGTGGGCCCCAATGAACACGCAGCGGCCCACGATTGGTGCATTTTTAAAGTTTTTTTTTTAAAATCAAACAAAAACTAAGGGCCTGATTGGTTGCGGCTGTAGCTTTCGATTTTTTGCTGTAGAAATCGAGTTGTAGCTATTTGTGCTGTGGCTTTAGATTTAATTGCTATAAGATTTTGACTGTAGAATTTTTGCTGTAACTTTTTAAATTCAAAACATGATTGGATAGCTGTAGATTTTTTTGTATACCTTAACTAATTGCACAAATAACTTAACTAAAATATCTTAACATGTAAAAAATACAAAAATATTCTATAATATATAACATATTTTTAGAATATAAGAATATCTTTCATAAAATATAAAAAATAGAAAATACAACATGTTCTAATATAAGTCTAATATATATAACTATAAACGTTTTTCATATAAATAAGAATAACATGAGAACATTTTTCATTTAAAAATAAATTTACATTTAACATATATAAAAAAGATTATAAGGAGTATAATAATTTTATACATAGTTTTTAATATATTTTTAAAATACTTCAAAAAAATATGAAAAAAATTAATTTTGCCGGATCCGAATCGCCGTCTATTTTGCTTAATGGCCACATAGTCCACCAAAATCGATTTTTGAAAAATCAAAGCGGGACTAACCGTTTAAGCTGCCTACCCCACTTTTTCGAACATTGACTCTAATAAACGTAATTTATAAATAATTTTTATATAATAAGAATAATTAAATCATATGTATCCACGTAAAAATACACATATATAAGTATTATATATTAGTCTTACACGTTAAAGTGTTTTGTTTAAAACAAAATATATGTAGTTCTAATTGTTTTTAATAAAAATAAATGTTAATATGAAAATAAAAAAGGAACAAAAATAGAAGAAAGAGAAACAAAAACCTAAATCACTCCTTTAATTGCTTTGAAAAATATAACATGCACAACTACAAAAAGCTGTGGATTTAATATTTAGTTGTAGGTTCTTTAATAAATTCAAAAGCATAATTGATTATGTTAAAGTGCTTTAGACTTTTTTTGGTTGTAGAAAGCACCTACAGCCACAACCAATCACCCCCTAAGACCATCATTATCCATTAGTGCCATTAATTGGTACTTAAAAAATAAAAATAAAAATGTGATAAAAAAATAAAATAAGAGTCAATCGCGGGTCGCCACATGTCAGTGGGACCCGCAAATAGTGTAAGTGTTGGTTCTTATATAAGGATTATAAGTGTTGGTACTTAATATATATATGGACCCCACAGAGTTAAGAACCCTCTTAAGGAGCTTGATAATCTTGCTCTAAATCCCTAAAAATCCTTAACTTGGGTTTTGCAATAATCATGGTCTAAGAAATATGGGTCAATCTCTTTATCGCCAATTGGTTTTAAAATTTTGAAAAATATACAATAGTTATGTTTGAATCATGAGATAAAAAATGGTATACATAGTTTTTGCAAGAAAGGATGTGCTACAATTATGAACTCGCCGGACCAACGGTAATACAATGTTTTTTAACATTGTCGGTCGGTTACAATGTGTTTTAACATGATATTGATCTTTCCATTTCAAGAAGGTTATTGTAAAAATCAACAATGCCATTGGAATTAATTAACCGTTGACGGTAATAACATATAATCCATGCCAAATGTTACATTCACAATTGGAGGCAACCCCTTCTCCCTCACCCCAAAACAAGTTAAAAGAAAAATAGTCCTTTTACAATCAATTTATTAAAATTGCATGTTAGAAGTGATGGTATAATATACTTTTTATTTTGTTATATATGTTTTTAGTACATTCTCAAACTTGAAGTAGGATATGCCATGGTGTGCATAATTGGGTTTTCGGCTTACGACTTGCCTCCACCTACAAGTCCTCTCTATTACGTCTCGACGCTATTTTCCTACAAGTTTTCTTACCATTTTGAAGTTTGAGGGTTTTGAGCTCAAGATTTTGCTTCTATAGGATCATTGGGGATATCTTTATGGGAGCCTACCACACAATATTCGATTTAGGAAATCTTCAAATAGGCATTGGAGAAACTGTCTTAACTTTTATGCCCATTGTTTTATCTATGAATTAATACAATTTTGTGTTTGTTTATTAATGACTCATGTGTATTTTACACAAAAATTATGGATCTATTTTAACTTTTAAAAAACAATAGTTCCAAACGTAAATTGATTCTTTGTTACTTTTAAAAAATAATAATTAAACTTTAATTAGAGCATCATAATTCTTTTTAATCCTTTTTTGAGCTCTAAAAGCATGAAAGTTTTATAGATTATTACATAGAGATAAAAGATTACAACTAACTGTATAACACAACGCAATAAACCTGAAATACATTTTAAGAAGTAACAAAAATTCGGTAAAAAAAAAAGAATTTAGTGTTTTTGATTATTGTTCCTATTTGGTAAGAACCCAAATAGCATATACTAGTCCAGGGAGAAAACCCAAGAACGTTAAGAGCAAAGAGACCCAAAATTCCAACTGCAAAAAATTATGAACAAAAATATGACATATCCATTAATATCAAATACTAAAATATATATATGTAATTATGAAAACAAATTACCCCAAGGCCAAATCTGAGAAATACACCAATAGGAGGTATGAAAATTGCACAAAGTATTTCAATGAAACTTCCCATTCCTCTTCTTTTTGTTTTTTTATGTTTTCTATTTTTTTTTATTTTTTATGTGTCTTCTTCTTACGTTATTTCTTTGGTAGTAAAGGAGAAACTATGAATATTTAGAACCTTTTTTTTATAGAAGAAACCGAATTTTGATTGTGTAACATCTTCTCTTTGTTCCTTAAAATAAGGAACTTTTATTCAATATCAATAAGTACCTTACAACTTTCTCTACGCTTTTGACGCAACCACCCGTTGCTTACCGGTTTAGAAAATATCCTTTATATATATAATCTCTCGCTTTATGTTTTCACCTTATCGTCAAAAATATTAAATACATAACTAAAATTAAAAACTTGAAAAAAACTCAGACAATACTAACAAATGTCTAATAAAAACCATTAAATACATAAAATCATTTAATAATAAAATAAAACACTAGAGTGTACACAATAACAAATATTTATATGGTTTCTCGTCACATATACAAAAAAAAATTGTTTGACTTTCTCATATTTAAAAACTAATCAATTCTTATGAGTATAATTTAAAACTTCAATATATATATATAAATAAATAAATAAAGTTTAAACAATTGAAATTTGGAACTCAAATAATCCATGTTAATATATAAATAATATATAAATTGTTTTCAATAATTTTCTTAAAACAAATGTAAATATCAAAGTTATATAAAATCGCTAAAAATATCAACGGAAAACATAATCCTCATATCAAATAAACAAAAACACACATATAAAGATTTTAATAGCGTCATAGACAAACAAAACAAAATATACTACAATTTAAATATCTGGTTAAAATCTTCACATAAAACCGAAATAAACATATTGTAAACAAAAAAATCGATTAATAATTAAAAAAAAACAAAAATGGGTACACAACAACCACTAATTCTCTTTAAATTAAAACGGTATGTAAAACTAGATTTCATCACATATTTATATCCTAATAGTTTTATAATAGACTAAAATATATATACAAAAATTATGCGTTAACACTTTTATTTTCGTTAATTTGGTAAAATAAAATAGTGGTTTATTACCAGTGTTAAACCAAAGACCTACTACAGTAAGAAAATATTATAAAACCGAATATCCTGCGCTTTGGGTTCTATCCTAGTATTTAGAAGTTTGTAAGAATGTCCACTTAAGCAAACATATAAATATGATAGGGTAATTCTTATGAATACCACCAAAATTTTTTTTTATAATACAATTAGCACAGATTTTGAAAAGTTTTACAAATACCATTAAAAAGTTTTTTTCTCATAAATACCACAAATCTTAAATTTTCAAAATTACACCAAAAATCTCCAAAAAACTATACCCTACCCCTTCTAAACTATACCTTAAACACTAAATAGCGAACCCAAATGAAAAAATTAAAATCTAAAAGTGTTAAAACTCGTTTTTTGAGTTTGTGGTATTTTTGTAAATTACTATTTTTGATGGTATTTTTGTTATAAAAAACATTTTAATGGTATTTTTGTTATAAAAAACTTTTTAAGGGTATTTTTAAAACAAAAACTTATTTTGATGGTATTGTAAGGAATTTCTCAATATGATATGCTAACATAGAAGATAGAACATGACTAATTTGCATCATAATCAGGGGATGATCCAAGAGAAGATAAGGTGTGATATGTGCCTCACACTAATTTTAGTATTTCCATTTATATTAGTAAACATTTTAGTTAAATTTGATTGAAATTTTTTAGTTATAGCAAAAACAAGAAATTACGCCCCATTCTATAAATTATGCCCCGTACTAGTTAATCTTGTGCATCAGCCCTTGAATTCTATGTTTGAAAAAACATATCTAGGCTAGATCTATGTTTGAGCAATTAGAGAAATATTAAAATGACCCATTCTCCAAAATTAATTAAACAAGTAAATTCTTAACAAGGTTCTGCTTTTTTGGTATACAAAAAAAAATAAATAAATATATATATATATATATATGATAAGTTGAAGAACTCGTGAATCTCATGGCATTTAGCAAACTTAATGTAGTGCCGATGCACTAGATCGCATCTACGAATCTCGCACCTCTCACGTTTGTCTTGCTCTCGTGTGTGAATAGATACCTACGCTAATACGGAAAGTAAGTACACACCGATCTTTGCCCAGTTCACGCGCAAATCTGCGACGCTACGTCTGGCCGAGACCCTCCTCGGAATCCACTAAAGATTGACACCACACACACACCGGAGCTCTCGCCGGAAACTACACCGAGAAAAATAGATCTCTCACCCAAAACCCCTTTTCTCTCGTTTCTCACTCTCCTCACAATGTGTTTCTCTCACCCGATTACAAATTGCTATGTAGTCTAGATTCATCCTTACGCTTATATACATGCGTTTGGATCAAATCCTCCTAACAACCTGAACAAACTTGCTAACAACATTCAACGGAAAGATTCCATCTTATCCTTATCTGCGAACGTTAACAATTTCTTCAGATCTTGACTTGTGTGTGCTTTCGTTGACCGGCTTCTTCTTATGTGGGCTTTAATATTCAGCTCGGTTTTATCAGCTGAACTGAGCTGCGAAATCCTCTGATTCAGCTAGAGGTTTCTCAACCAACTTCCAACACTTAACTTATAAATTTAATATTCATAAACCTTCAAGATATGCATAGTAAGAAGATAATTTTTTTAGAATACCATCAAAATTAAGTTTTTGTTTTGAAAATACCTTTACAAAGTTTTTTATAACAAAAATACCATTAAAAAGTAGTAGTTTACAAAAAATCACAAATACAAAAAAGAGGTTTAACACTTTTAGATTTTAAGTTTTTTTCATTTGGGTTCGCTATATAGTATTTAAGGTATAATTTTGAAAGGATAAGGTATAGTTTTTTGAAGGTTTTGGGTGTAATTTTGAAAATTTAAGATTTGTGGTATTTATGAGAAAAAAAATTTTAATGGTATTTATAAAACTTTCAAAACTTTGTGCTAATTGTGTTAACAAAAACTTTTTTTTAGTGGTATTCATAAGAATTGCCCTAGTAAGAATATGTTTCTACCCATTGTTTGCTTGTGAAAAAAGCTATTATTAATGACATTGAAACTTAAGGTAACCAAATTTAAGAGATTAATTAGAGGTTATATTTGCTGGTCAAATAAAATTTTTATGTTATTACCAAAAACACAAAAAGTGTAACAAAACATTTGAACTTTTAGAGGCATATTCATATTTGGATACGTAATAACTTATGTTGACTGTATTTTTCATAATTTATCTATATATACCTTTTGATTATTTCTTTTTGTTCATCATCCTGTTTTCTTTTATTCAAATTGTAATGGACGTTCCAAGAGTCAATAACAAACGTCCCCGATGTGCATATTGCATCACAACAAACAAAATATGCACCAAAAAATGCGAATTCGCTATCTATTTTCCTAACGAAGTGTATTTATTTTTTTTCATTTTTTTATTATAAATATTTTATTTTACTAAAATACTTATCATCTACGTTATTATTAAAATTATATATTGATTCAATTTTTTAAATTTTTTAACTTAATTTTTTGTAGGCATGAAAAATATGCATATGCTACCGTATTGTTTGGTACGAAAAACATTATAAGGATGATGAGACTTGCTTCTTCCGAAGAAAAACCTTTATTAGCAAGTTCTCTACTCACCGAAGGCATCGCGTGGAAAGCAAATCCCGTTGAAGGTGGATTCGGAATGATGAGAAAACTCGTGTGGGAGATTTATCGACACGAAATGTACCTTGGTGCGTTGAAGGAGAAGACTAAAGACAAAAATTGAATAAAAGATGTTTAAATCTTATATCATTTAATAACTCTCTATCTTTTTTTTATCAAATATTGAATTGTATCATCATAAGAGTTTTGAAGAACTCATCGCATAATAAATCCTCCAAATCTATTGGCTTTTTTTTCTCTTTAATATATAAAGCGTATCATCTTAAATAACAAATACATCATATTCTTTTTCCAGCTAAATGGTTTATATATTAGCAAAGATTATTAGTACATATAGGTGTTGTTAAGTTCTAAGCATATGGAGATGTATGAATGGTTCGTCACGTGAAGTTAGTTTGGCTAAATAAAAAAAAGGGCGAACTCTCTCTCCCATACACTACTCCCAATGCAGCCGCCGCAGATGAGCCTCCTCCACTGTCGCGAAGGCCTTCTCGTTCTCGGGTCCGCCTCCGAAGATCCTTTCACTAGTCGGTTTCTTCTGAAGCGTTTGTGATGTCGGGATCCCGTCATTCAGGCGCCCTCCATTGCCTCGGCCCCTCAGCCAGACACATATCGGGTCATGACCCCATCTCTCATCCAGTGGTTGCTCCTTTCGAACGCACCTAACCTTCTCAAGTCACCGGAGCCCCCAGATCCAACGGACCTTCCGTCAACGCAGGCTCAGGTCGTTGTGGTTTATGGTCTTCGGTTGGGATTCTCGTGCAGATCCTGGCCTCCATCATCATCGAGCCACGGCCTAGAGACACCTCCTCAGATTGTAGATCTTAGTCCTTCTTATTCCATTGTAGCGTTGGTACCTTTCTTTATATCCTTTGGTGATACTATTTACGCTTTCGTGCAAGTGTTTACTATTTTGTGCAGTCTTTGGTTTCAAATCCGATGCCTCTTTAAGGCCATGGATGCTCTTGGATCATCTTAATGGTGATTTCAATTTACCTTGTATTGAGGTTTTTATTAGACATGTTTTAATATTGCATATTGCTAAGGGCTTTGTTCCCTTTTTAGCATTTGCTTATATGGTGTTGTAGATGTGAAGTGGGAAGGACTCTCTTTGTTTAGAGTTTAGCTTTGTCATCTTGGCACTCTATACAAGTCTCTCTTCCCAAAATTCCCTCTTGTTTGGAGCAGTTTGGATGATCAAACGTTGTCGGTGGTTTTGCAAGGATCTTCCTCCCTACTGATTGTTTTCTTTTGCTATCTCTAATTAAGACATTATTTGTGAAGTGATTTTTGTTCAAAAGCTTACGTGTCAGCATGAGAATGACTTTCGGCAAAAAAAAATGTGACATGACAATAGAGAACTTTAACAAGCAATGAAAAATGTGACATGAAAAAACATTTATTAATAAATAATAATAACAAAGGCTTTTAAGCCCAATAATTACATATCAATAAACAAATTCAAACATCGTTTATGGAAAAACAAATGAAATAGTAAATACTTTAGAAAATAAATTCTAATTCTAATATTCTAATTTTTATAATAAAATTTTATTGGTTAAAAAAGTCAAAACGCATTAAATGTTTTTATCAAAAATTTAAAACAATAAACAAATGGAATACAAAAACTCTTTAAAACCACATTTATTATGAAATGGATGGAACAATAAATCTTAGTATTAAATAGGAATGAACGTTAAACGTCACCATAACCCTATAAATATATACCGCATATTAGGGGTGAATCGGTTCCAGATTTCGGTTTTTTTGAGATATCTGGATTCGCATCTGCCCAGATCCATAAAAAATGACCCGAATTAAGATCCATTGGCCGGATATTCGATCAGCGAATACCCGTTGACTTTTGAAGGATATCCGAATCCGTTTTTTGAATATTTTTATAACCAAAAACTGAATGGAATAGATATAAAAAATTGAAAATTTTTATAACAAAAAAAAAGTAAATCAAATTATAATATTCTTATGTTAAACCTTAAACATAATTATTCACATTTACGTAAAACTTTATTATATTCAAAATTTATTAATCGCTCATAGCGCGAGAAATTACCTAGTTGTTGAAGAGTTTGTAACCTTTCTTGTTGCATCAGATGTTTCTCATGATCAAGTCTTTGAGTTTCATCTTAAATCTATCCCTAGTTTAGCCTTATTTGGTTTAATGTTAGGCACTTGTTGTTTTGTTATCTTGTATTTTCATCTTGTTATGATTGTAATTCCTCCTCTTTTGAGTGAAAAAACTTTAACTTTTAATGAAATTTGTTAACAAAAAAAAAGTTCTAGGCATATGTGTTACCAGACGATTTGAAGCATTACATGTTTAAAATCATAATCACTAATTGAGAGAATTAAACACTAATCACTTTTGCAACCCTTTACTCCTCATGTCCATTCTTAAATCGACGAGATTAAAGATGTTTCTCTAGAAAAAACAAAGAAAAATTATGATAAATTTAATGTTATTCTATAGTGATCCAATGAATAGTTTTGATGGTACTAGTTCCGGTGAAAATATACTCGATATTATTTGATTACTCTAAAAAAGTTTATAGTATTCGTAGTTTTGGTTTCTAATATATAAATTGAATAACTTGTTCAGGTAGATTTTGTTACTTTAGACAATTCTTAGGTTTTTTTTAGGTATTCATATTAGTGGTTGATGTGAGCGCTTATAATGTAAGTTTAGGTCATAATTAATGCTAAACATACTCGGACTTTTATCGTATGTGTTAGGTCATTGATACGTAAATTTCCGTTTATAGGTTGTTAAATCTCCGACATCTTGAACATAGAAACCTAAAATTAATATTTATTTATTTTGATAAAATTAAGTTGGACATTGTTACAAACCTCTCAAAAAAAAAAAATATAAAAACCATATTAAAATATAAAATAAACGAAACTTTAGATTTTGTAGTCAAATGTAATTTTAAGTTATTACCAAAACACACAAAATTGAAACGACATATATGAGATTTTAGAGAAAAATCATATTTTGATATGTAATAAATATTTTGAATTGCACTTTTATAACAGAATGACTGCAACAAAGAAAGTAAGAGGAAGAAAGAAGTATTATTCTTTTCATATCATAATCTAATAGATATATAAAACAATGTTATTTATAAACAGATGAAAACTTATAGTATGTTATTTTTATTAGTAAAAATTAAGGGTTCCAATGAGAAATAACTAAAAGGAAAATACCAAATCTTTCGATGCGAGAACAAACACATCAGCTTCATGTTTGCTCTCGTTCCTTGGTTTTTATGTTTTTCATGTGTTATTCGCCTCAATTTTGGAACTTTTTGCAGCCGGCTATTACAGATGCCACTGCGGATAATTTTTATTACCTATCATAATGGTTCCTTTGAACAAGTTTCCTGGTAAACATTCCCTCAATGAAGTGAAAGGAAATTATACAACAACATTAAGAAGATTATGGTCATAAGGTAATATAACCATATAAATACTATATGAATTCGTTCTAGCGAGTGCATAGCTCTCATTAAGATGGACATGGGTGCATGCTACGGTTAAACATACATAAATCATTCATTTTAGATTCTTTTGGTAACCAGTCAATAGAGATGAAGTTATTGTCATTGTGGTTGTGTGACTCATTTTGTAAAGTTTATCTTTGGTGTGCATATTATTGACCAATCATAAGCTTTGTTTTCGTTTTGGTGAACTAGTAGGAGGTGTACTCTCACTTTAGTTGAAATTTTTATGATGCCATGTAATATATGGTGGGGTTTGCCAAATATATTTATTTTAGTGCTGAAAAACTATGTTACATGGAAACGAAAGCGGGTATGTTGAATCGTGGAAGCGGATATTTTTAAAAAATTAGGAAACCGATACGTGTTGGAAGCGGTTCTATATTTATATGTAAATATATATAACTATATATCATGTTATATTTAATTTTTGAATTAATAATGATTTAATAAAGTTAAGAAGCTCATTTTTTAAAAATATATCATATGATTCAAATGAAAAAAATAAATCATCGTTATTCTTATTTTTCCAAATTTATACCCACATTAGACACACTATCTTATACCGTCAAAACAATTATGATCAAACTAATTTTTTTAAAAATAATATCATTATGCCAATTTTAATCAATTTAGCATACATATATGATATATTTATATAACTAAAAAAATTAATGTTCAATTTCAAATGCGAAAATTTTAAGTTGGTTTAGTCTATGTTAATAAAATGAAAAACATTGTAAAAATTAAAATATTTTTTATGTATGTTTATATTTTACTTACAGTTAAACGGAAGCGAAAGATTCCAAACAAAAAGCACAAGCTTCCAACACATGTTTTTTAGGCTTCCAACACAGGCAGAAGCAAAAAAGGAGTTCGCCCTAATCCTCTCAGACACGAAGGAAAAAAATCGTTCGGGAATGCATCCCCGCCACCGTCGCAGCCTCAATTCTCTGTCAACCCTTCTTGTGTTCGTCTCCTCCGTCATGGTCTGAAGAATATCTCTTTCTCCTCCAAAGTTTTCGTCGGTGTTGTGCGAGTTCCGGCGAGATCTGTTGTCCAATCTCTCTCACATTAGTTTGAAGATCTGTTACCACTGTTTCCTCATGACTCCATCAAAAGTTGCAAGCGTTTCTGATATTTCAATGTTGTCGTTGGTTTCATCTATAGCACGACGGGAATTCTCCTCGATCTGTTCCGAGGAAGAAAGCTTTAAACCCTCCAGATCCACCCGATCTCTTCGAATCTCACCCAGTCCAAAGCTCCATGTTTGTGTTTCAATCTCTATTCCGACAGATTTATTTGTCTATGTTACGGTACTAACAGATTTCAAATCAATCTCTCGGATTTAACCTCCGCTCTATATTTATGGGTTCATCTTGTTATCTTTCTCTATCGACTTAAGACGAGGTAAGTTCTCCAACTTACTCACTCATGGTCTTGTGGATGACCCGCGAGCGTTTGTTAGTATCATGAATATGTGTTTGTCAAAACTTAGAAACTCTAGCCTTTTAGACTTATCCTTCTTGGAAAGGTTTATATCAACTTCCTTCTGTTTAGGCCAGAAGAGATCACTTCCACCTTCCTCTCCCTTTGTGAAGAGTGATTTTCCACCAATTTCCCTTTTTGAGAGCTCTCAAAGAGGAGATCCTTTTCTGGTTTCAAATCCGAGAAAATATTTTAACACCTTAATCGTATTGTCTTCTTGCGTAGCCGTCTTTACCGGACCAGAAGAAGCAACGGAAATCGTTTCGACGAAGTCCGATGATATAGGTTTGTCAAAGTCACAATGTAAGGTGACGATCTTTCAACAATCCGGCTTGGTCGTTGATGTTATGTGGGCGCATCCAAATCGCTCTCTAAACTTGATGTGGTGTAGTTTGAGTCGTCGAGATCTTTTGAATCCGATGTTTTTTTATCACATTTATCCCTATGTTTTTAAGCTTTTAATATCTATGTCTTGTGTTAAATTTCTTAGAACCTTGATCTATCATTGTAAACTTGGAGATTAATCAATGAATGAAAATTTAGTCGCACAAAAAAAAACGGAAGCGTCGCGGAAGCTTCCGAAACGGAAGCGAACCTCCGACGAAGATTCCGTGCTACCTAGCTGAAAAGAAGCAAGTTGTGAACTTTTACAAAGGCCTCTTGAATTTATCTTCTGTTTTGGTGATATCTATTTTATTCATTGATTCAATAATACACATAATTATTATACGTCTAAACACTATATAATGAAGCTTTCATCTCTCTCTCTACATATATATTTATACAGAGAGATTTTAGATCACAAGTTTAAAATTGTTAAAGAGACAAAAGATAATCTTCGTGACAATTCAGTAGACAACAAAAACATATGGTCTCTCTTTACATCACCACAAAGAAAACATTTTTTGTGTCAAATGTTTTTTTTACGACAACTTATGGAGGTTGAATGTCTCTCAGTTCATAGTTTTCCGAAAAGAGAAATGGAGAATAGTTTTCAATCTCAAAAGAATAACAAATGTATCTTGTAAGTTAAAGAACTCACAAATCTCATGCCATTTATGAAATTTAACAGTCCTAAACTGTAACGACCCGACCCGCCACCATTCGTGAGCCAACCCATGCCCGTTATTTCGGCCCATGACCCCACTCTCGATCGACGGCCAGTCCGTTATTCCGAAAGACTCTAGAGACTTCATTACTGACCCTGCAATTACCACATAAATTTTCTTCGTGTTTTGTTCTCACTTGCACGATTCCGGGAATCACTTTCCGAAATGTCACTCATCCCTAAATTGGTTCAGTCCAAGCACGTTTAACTGTGGAGTTCTCTACGACAAATGACCGGAAAAGTAAGTGCACTTTGGTGACATAGATATTCAAATAAATTCTCTTAAGCCTTTTTCATGTACATATCATATTTCACATATCTCACATATCTGGATATCACATAAACCTTCAAGATATTGTAATAACTAATAAGTGTTTTCTCGTGAAAGAAGTTATTATTTCTAACATTGACACCATTGCAAAATTAAAGTAACCAAATTTAAGAGACTAATTAGTGGGGTTAGATTTTGTGGTCAACTAAATTTTTAAGTTATTACCAAAAACACAAAAGTGTGACAAAATATTTGAGCTTTTAGAGACATCATCATATTTATTTTGGATATGTAATAATTTATGTTGACTCTATTTTTCCATATTATCTATATATATACTATTTCTTTTTGTTCATCTTTCTATTATTATATTGCATCACCACAAACAAAATATGCACCAAAAAATGCGAATTCGCTATCTATTTTCCTAACGAAGTGTATTTTTTTTTTATTATAAATATTTTATTCTACTAAAATACTTATCATCTACGTTATTATTAAAATTATGTATTGATTCAATTTTTTAATTTTTAAATTAATTTTTTGTAGGCATGAAAAATATGCATATGCTACCGTATTGTTTGGTACGAAAAACATTGTAAGGATGATGAAACTTACTTCTCCCGAAGAAAAACCTCTATTAGCAAGTTCTCTGCTCACCGAAGGCATCGCGTGGAAAGCAAATCCCGTTGAAGGTGGATTCGGAATGATGAGAAAACTCGTGTGGGAGATTTATCGACACGAAATGTACCTTGGTGCGTTGAAGGAGAAGACTAAAGACAAAAATTAAAAAGATAAATGTCTTTTATTATATAATTTTATGTATTTTTATAAAAATAAATGATATCGAAATATCATAGTGTTTGCATTCATCGTATAATAATAAAATCTGCAAATCTATTCATGTTGTTTTTCGTTAACATATTATTTTACTATTTTTAATAGGTAGTTTTTTGAACGACTATTTTGTTAAGTTGGATATATATTGTTACGAACTTCTCAAAAAAAATAAAAATATATATATATATATAAACCATATTAAAAATAGGACAATAAATGAAACTTTTGATTTTGTAGTCAAATGAAATTTTAAGCTATTACCAAAACACACAAAAATGAAAAAGAAATTGAGCGTTTAGAGAAATCATCATATTTGGATATGTAATAAATATTATGAATCCATTTTTTATAATTTATCTATATAATTTATTTATATTGATTAATTCTTTTTCACATTTCGATTAATTAATTCGTCATGAAATACGAATTTGCTATATGTTTTCCTCATGAAGTGTACTTATTTTCTTGTTTAAAACTAATTTATTTTGGGAGAATTATAAAACTACACCATTTGAATTACATTTCACAAAAGTACACCATTTCCAAAATACTTCACAAAACTACACCTAAACACTCAAAATTAAATCCAAATAAACCCTACCCAAACAATCCTACCCCCTTAATACTATACCCTAAACACTAATTAGCGAACCCAAATGAAAAGATTTTAATTTTGGTAATTTTTTAAAGGGTAAATCAAGCTTTTAAAATTTAGAAAATGTGTAAACTTGTGAAAATATTGAATTAGGTGTAATTTTGTGAAGTGAGGGTTGAAAGGGTGTAGTTTTGTGAATTTCTCATTTATATTTTCTTCAAAAAAATATTTATCATCTGCGTAACTATAAAATTATGTATTGATTCAATCCTTTTTATGTGTAAATCAATTTTTGTAGTTATGAGAACTGTGAAAATGATAATGAATTGGTTAATCGTTCCCAATAAAAACCCTATATTAACATGTTTCATACTCACACAATAATGCTACAAAAAATTGTGTGGAAGATTAATCGGCACAAAATCTATCTTAATGAGATGAAGAAAATGACTAAAAAAAGATAATTAAGTAGTCTTCTATATAAATAATATAGTATATCTTATATCATTTAACTCTTTATCTAATAATAATTATTTTAATGTTTATCTAGATCGGAAATAGTAATTTAAAATATATCATTGAACATATTGAATTATATCATATATATAGAGTTTTTTTGTACTCATCGAATAATAAAGTTTTTGAATCTATTAAAGTTATTTCTCCTTAACATATTAGCAGATCATATAAATTAAAAAAAATGATATTCCCTTTTTAAACCCAAATGGTTTATATAATATATCAAATAACATTACTACCTATATAAGTTGTTGTTAAGTTTTAGGCATATGTTTAAAAACTTGAAGCTTAGTTTTTAAATAGTTGCCTACTATTGCAATCAAAATTACTAATAAAAAAATACAACAAAACAAGATGGTACAATAACAAATTTTCTCCAGAGATCAAACGCTATGGTAATTAATTTTTTTCATGTATGTTCTGGTGAAAATATATTCGACGTTGGTTAACTAATCAATTTGATTTCATGGTATTGTAATAACTAATAAGTGTTTCTTCAGGTAATTTGAGTTTAATATTATTTTTTGTTATGTCTTCGTTAATATGAATATACAATTACATGTTTTATTAAGAGTTTTGATATGTGCTATATAATACCAAATAATTTGTTTGGGTAGATTATATTACTTTAGAAGGGTTTTAGGGTTTTTTTTAGTTTTCCATATTTGTCGTCGAAGTGAGTGTTTATAATGTAAATACATATGTTGAATGGAAGTTTATACTAAGTCGCGTTTCACGTTTTGGAAGAGAAAACGAGGTTAAAATAGCGCGGTCAATCGGAAGCGCGATGGAATCGCGATTTCCAATAAATATAAATATGGAATCGCATAGGAAATGTGATTAAATAAATTGGAATCATGATTTTTTGAAGTTTAGTTTTTTATTCCAAATTAGCATAATTTAATTTATATCACATGAAAAGTAATAAAAATGATTAAATCTTTAATTAACAATAAGTTTGGCAAGAAGGTAGGTAAGAGTTTTTGGTCATTCCTCATTTTGGTTCGTTTCTCATATCGTTCCTTCCATATGTGTTATCAAAATATTTGATTAAATAGAAGTATGTATATTGTATAGTGTTTGCTAAATTTATCACATGTTTGTTATGTTGTTTATTTTGTTTTATGATTTTATGGCTTTACTTTTTGTTTTGTAAACTAATATGAGATGAAATATTTGTTTTTTTACAGAATTCATGACATCTCATACTTCTCAAAATCATGACTTTATAAAAATATTGGTAAAGAAAGTGTGGATGAGAAAGTAACTTGAGGATTTACGTGAAAAAACTGAAAAACTAGTGCAAATTTTACAATAACATATATGTTGAATCTTATATTAGAGTGGTGACTCACATTTTACGATACAACAACGATGTCTATGTTATTCGATAAAATTTTGAAATTTCATTAATTTGTTAAAGAATTTTTATTTTAATTGACAAAATATAGTTTTTGCCCCCTATAAAATCAACAAAAATTCATTTTGCCCCGGTAAATATTGGGTCTAAATCTGCCACTGTAGATAACGATGTAATTTGGATCAAGAATTTCGTTATGAACCATGAGATGAGGTTTGTGTTCGTATCATTTTTATCCTTTTTTTTGTTTTGATAAAAGGTTTTCAAATTAAAAAACATGGACCAAAGAGTTTTTACATGCCTTTACAAAGGCCGTAGATAGAGCAAGTGCTCAATTAGTACTTAAATATTAATACCTAAAATATAGACCCATAGTTTACGTAGAAACCCAATAAAGAAACCAACCCAACTAAAATATAGGCCTGACCCAATAAGAAAGGAAAGCTAATTGATTATCCATGGACGAGAGATGCCTTGTGCATAGTTGTTGTCGCCGATTAAATAGAAACAGAGGAAGGGAGAGAGATCAAACGGTAAGTGAGTGCTTAAGTTACAGAAGCAAACCAAAATTGCATAAGGTTGGAGGCCAATTCTGGATTGCTCTCTCTGTAACTAGAGATCTTGTTCCTGATGATCGAATCTAGTTGTTGCAAGAGAGACATCGAAGTCTTGGAAGTGTTGCGATGTAGCCGATCATTCCTCTCTTTCCAGATGAAATAGATCACCGCCTGCCATACTAAAAGTAATAATCTTCTTCTCAGTTTTGATCCCGATATAGCTTGCAAGCAATCTAGATTAGCCTGCCAAGTTCTCGGAGGATTGAATTCGCAACGTAAAGCCGCTTTTTTCCAAAATTCCCAAGTGTATGAGAAATCGTAGAAGAGGTGAACCCTTGATTCATTACAAGAATTACATAGCAGACATGACGATGGCGTTGGCAATCCCCAATTTGACAATATGTCCCTTGTTGGGCAGCGGTTGAGTACGAAAAGCCAGGTGAGAAAGCCATGTCATTTTGATCTTAGAGCATTAATATCGGTAGTTCCCCACCCACCTCTAAGCGGTGGGTCCACCTCCAATAACAAAAACCACCTTTATTAATTCTAATTTAAGACTCACCGCGATTGGTTTTTTCTGTTTTTTTCGAAAAAAATAAAATAAAAATATTTTCAAGAGGTGTTTTTTAACCTTTAGCCGATATTAATGGTCTTAAGCTCTTTACAATAGCTTGGACACGGTTTGATTTTTCTTCCGCTAAATTAAATCTTATATGTACTCTTAAATGTCAAGTAGTAGATTATCAAAGTTAACTTTTAGAGGTTTGCTACTAGGATTGTGATGTTGAAGACATTTAAGAAAATAAAAACCGGGTTGCAACAAATGGTGATAAGTTCTAAATGGGATGATTACAAAGAAGATGGTGAGAGAGCATATACACTAAGAAAAAGATATTAGATGAGATGTTTTGAGGTGGCAAAGTATGATTCAAGAAGTGAAGAAAGCTAATAACAACTTGACAATGATTTGGTTTATTTTGACATCTCATTATATTGATGCCATACATGATAGGGTTATCTTAGAAACATTAAGATCTTGAGGGGTTAATGGATCTTTTGGCACTAAAGTTTCAAGCCTTCACATTTAAGTTGTTAGGAAAACCTTTTTCATCTTAATGTTGCACCAACAAATACATACATTCCACAACAAGAAACTTCTTCTATAAAAAGATTATTCCAAGAATGGATAAAAATTTGGTATTTGTGCACACTAATCTTTGATTTTCTATCTAGGAATTTTTTTTTTTACAAAGAAGATTCCAATCAAATGTTGGTGGTGACCAATTTGATTCATTGGATTGAGATTAATAAATAAAGACTTGGTTTTGATGATCTTTCACTTGAGGAAACTTATTTAGAGGACTTATGTAGTCTAGATAGTTTTTGATTTTCGTTGACCAAAATGATAAAAAACCAAAACATTAAGGATTACATTAAATATTTTTAAATATAAACTCTATTAAATTTCTTAAATTTGGAATTGCAAATCCAAATGGAAATATTTAACTTTTAAACCTTATAATTTAACAAACAAAAAAGTAAAATCGTTTTTATATCATAGTTTGATGATTTTATTAAAAATATTTTAATATTTTGTACATTTTTTAAAATATTTTTATCAAATTCGCTAAATTAATAAAAAATAATTGCATTTTCAGTTTATAAAATTAATTAATTTTAAGTTAAAAATAAATCAAATAGAAAATCAAAATTATATCAAGAGGAATTCACAAATCTACACCCTTTCAACCCCTTCTTCACAAAACTACTCCTAATTTAATATTTTCACATATTTACATCCTTTCAAAATTTTAAAAGCTTGATTTAACTTTTAAAAAATTACCAAAATTAATTTTTCTTCATTTGAGTTCGCTAATTAGTGTTTAGGGTATAATATTAAGGGGGTAGGATTGTTTGGGTAGAGTTTATTTGAATTTAATTTTGAGTGTTTAGGTGTAGTTTTGTGAAGTATTTTGGAAATGGTGTAGTTTTGTGAAATGTAATTCAAATGGTGTAGTTTTGTGATTCTCCCAATTATCAAATCAAAAGGCATAATAACTCTTGAATTTAAGTCAAATGATATTATAACATTTGATACCTCTTCTTCACGATCTCATCACCATTCTTTTCTTAAGCTAAATCCGAGGTGGGTTTTCTCTTGGGTTCAATCAAGTTACGATTCTCATTACGAAATCTCTTCCAAGTTTGTGTTTTATTTAACCCACAAATGTTTTTGTTGATTTTTAAGTAGTTTGATAGTTGCCCATAAACTGTTCGATGAAATGTCTCAAAGAACATCTTTTCCCAGAAACCCAAATTTGTTGGTTTGTCTTTCTCACAATGAATCTTTGATGGGTTTGATGAGACAAATGTGAAAGCTTTTTGTCACTTTTATATAGTTTCAAAATTTTCTTTAAAGTGTTCGATGAAATGTCTCAATGAACATCTTTTCTCATTGTTGTTTTTTTTTTTCTTAGACTGAATCTTTGATGGGTTTTGTAGTTACTACAGTGAGAAGTTAAAATGGCGTTGAGACAGAAGTTAGGATGGTCAGAAGGAGATCTTATGAGATCAGATTCAAAGCCATGTTCAAGGCTTATGAGACAAACCGCTGCTATTTTCGCCGTTGGTGGTGCTCTTGGTTTTTGGGTTCTATGCAGACTTCACTATGGTACCAATAATCATTCTACTTTCTCTCTTTTTCATTTCAAAAAGCTTTGTAGAATGTGTTTATAGATTATGCACTTACTTGGTTTTTTATCCTTAATGAATTGTGAAGAAATTTTGCCATAATCTCTTAAGAGTATTCATCCTTCCGCGAAAAATGTACCGAAAAGTAGCATTCTTGCAATTGCAAAAATACACTCACTTAAAGTCCACAAATCATTCTACTTTCTCTCTTTTCATTGCAAAAGATTTATAGAATGGGTTTATAGATTATGATATCAAACACGTTTTTCGTCCTTAAAGCTATTGAACCAATATTCCGCGTAGTTTGTTGTTAGACATTGATGAATCTTTCATGTGAATTGTGAAGACTTTTCGCCATACCCTCTTACAGGTTTCATTATTATGTGGTAAATTAATTGAAAAGTAAACAAACTAAAGATGAAAGATTGGACCTTTACATGTTTTTGGGACGTTATATTTGTTTACTTTTAATTTCTATTTCCATGACAATGATTCATGGAACAATTGCAAAAACATACTTTTAAGATTGTACTTTACAAAAATACACCAGCTTAAAATCTATTTCGTAAACGTGCAGGTCCAAGGATCACAGTACCAAGAAGTCTACGGTGGGCTGGGTGTGGAGCTATGTCGATGAGTGCATCGACTGCAACGCTTGTCCGTCTCTTGAGCCCTGAATGCGAACCACAAAACATCGTTGCATATGATATTCCCAAAACCCATCAAGCTTCACTCCCTTAAAAAAACCATTAGTTTCTTGCCCTTACTCTATGAATTATGTTTTTTTTTGCTATGTGTGTATGGAAAAGTCTCTTTAACAATACAATCATGGCATTGCAGCGACTAATGGTCAAAATTTTAAACAGTCATGTGTCTGCAATACAAACAATAACGGTGATCAATAGTAAATAAAAATAGAGGAATTCACAAAATTACGCCCTTTCAATTCCTCTTTCATAAAACTACACCTAATTTAATTTTTTCACATATTTACACCCTTTTAAAATTTTAAAAGCTTGATTTACCTTTTAAAAATTACCAAAATTAAAATCTTTTCATTTGGGTTCGCTAATTAGTGTTTAGGGTATAGTATTAAGAGATAAGATTGTTTAGGTAGGATTTATTTGGATTTAATTTTGAGTGTTTAGGTGTAGTTTTGTGAACTATTTTTGAAATGATGTAGTTTTGTGATTCTCCCATAAAAATATAACAAACTAGTATTAACATTATATATATTTTAACAATTGGTAAATATAAAAGGAATTTTTTTTTGAACATTGGAAGGAAATGGTTTTTGAAAATAAAAAAAAAGTTAGTAGTTTTAGTTGAAATCTTTTTAGCGTTTTTTAATGAGTTAAAATATGGAATATGTATTCAAATTTTAAGATGTCATATGTCACTTTCTGAAAGAAAATTGAAAGGGAAACCTTTCTTAAATATTTGAGCTGAAGTTAATTTTTTGTGTGTTTCTTGTTTGATTCATAAAAGGAAAAGAGTTTAGAGATCTTTATTAGACTAGATTCAGGCCCGTCCTTAGGTTCAGGTGGCATAAAGAATATATAAATAACTAGATTCAGGCCAACCACATAGTATAAATTTATAAATATATATATATTATTTAAATATATGCATAAATATTTTTAATTTTTGGTATTTAATTATTAAAAATAAATCTGAAATTGGTTTTAACCCGTTTTTAACTGATTAATCCATTTTAACTCGTTTTCAACCGATTAATCTCTCAAATCGGTACGATGTCAGTTGAAATTTAAATTGTTGTGGTTTATGGCCAATTATGATGATAGAGCAAATCATTGATTTTACTATAAACTCATTTAACTTTGCAAAACATAAAAACCTTATTTATAGGTAATGTTTCAACTAACATGTAGTTTCCACTATCAATGTGAGACATTTTTGAAGAAAAAAATTCTTTTGCCAATTTTATGGGTTTTTTGAGTTCATATTTTATACGCTTTTGTAATTTTCATTCAAATTCTCAAAGTATCTTCTCAATTAATGTATACTAGATGAAAACTCGCACGTACGTGCGCAATTTAATATTTTTTAAATTTATATTTTTAAAATTATTTAGTAAAAATATCTATTAAAAATTCATGCATCGACTTGGATTATATGTATATAGTCTTTTATTTTATAGAGTACTTTAAATAAAACTCGTAAATTGTGCGGGAACAAATAAATTATGGTTTAATATGGGATTGACCCCATATTAGAAATATTTAAAAATTTCACCCCGTGATATACCTTCCAAGATGTCTTCATACAAATTTAAAAATTGTTTAATGAATTATATTAATAGAAAGTTCAAAACTATATTTCTGTAAATTATAATATTATGAATATAATTTATTTATATCTTTTAATTATTTATGTCATTTTTCAACCCGTCGCAAAATTACACATATATATGTATACATAAATTTAATCTGATATATCTCATAACAATTATCATTCGTTTCAAATTCTTTTTGTGATCTTTTAACGACTTGTAACAAAAATTATAATATGCATTTGCTATTGTTTTCTTTGTTTATGTCTTACTTAGTTATATATGAATTTAAAAATAAAGTAAAGTTAGTTGTTGTATATATTATTCTTAGAATAATTCCAAATTTTTTCTTTTGGATAGGAAAATTATTATCAATATTTTTTTGTTATTTTTTTGCTAAAATTTAAATCGATTATAATGTTGAAATTTAAATCGATTGTTATTACATATATTTCGAGAATATTATTGTTTTCATATTTTTCTTATATAAATGTTGAAATTTAAATCGATTTTTTTGTTTATTTCTTTTATTCGTTTTTGTAGAATATTTTTCAAATTTAAATAGACTTTTATGTTTATTTGTTTGATTTGAATTTGATTGGGATTGTGTGGTGAGTTTTGTATATTGTTTAACCTGATTCATTGTAATCTAAAAACAAAATTGAAAGCATAGGTTATGCTAAAAATAATGTAGTGGTATTGTATTGGAAATACAAATTTTTTTTTCCTCTTCGTAAAAATATTTATCTTTTAATAGTATAGATATAGGATAGGATGTGACCTTCTATATGTTCGAAAAATTTATCATTATTTACTAAATATATTAACCGTAGAAAACTATTTCCATCCTCCTACCTATATATAATGAGTGATGGGAACTCTCATTGTGTTGACATATCATCACCCAAAATTTATATCAGTTCATTAATTTATTAATTTAAAAAAATATATTTGAAAATTTTAACTATTAATTTTTGTAATATTATTATATTACAAGATCAAATGCATTAAATCTATTTGACAATTTTATTTACTAATTCATAAAAGTTCTTAAATTATTTAGGGAGAATCACAAAACTACACTATTTGAATTACATTTCACAAAACTACACCATTTCAAAAATACTTCACAAAACTACACCTAAACACTCAAAATTAAATCTAGATAAATCCTACCCACACAATCCTACCCCCTTAATACTATACCCTAAACACTAATTAGCGAACCCGAATGATTTTTTTTTAATTTTGGTAATTTTTAAAAGGTAAATCAAGCTTTTAAAATTTTGGAAGGGTGTAAATTTGTGAAAATATTGAATTAGGTGTAGTTTTGTGAAGGGTGTAGTTTTGTGAATTTCTCAATTATTGATGAGATCGAGTTTTACCTCAATCACAAACAACCCCAAGTGCAAGGCACATGACGTTGTAGTAATATAAGGATCGAATCCACAAGGAGATTGAACTAAAAACAACAAGAATACAAGAAACTATCTTAGAATAGACCTAATAAGAAGGTTGTTTGGTAACAAAAACTATATCTAAAACAATAGTACTAAAGTCAACAAAAGTCAACTAAACAAGGAATAGCTAGAAATGTGCTTAAATAAGATAAAGATTGGATCTTGGGGTTTAAATCATTGATTTTGGATAGATGGAATCAAGCTAATGATGTTAAAACTAATAAAGGAGACAACTTTCTAGAACAAGGATCACTAATCTAGATTAGATCACTTCCATGACTCAAATCCATTCTCTAATCATAAAAACCTCAAATCTTCCAATCGAGTCTAGATGATTAGGGATCATTAAGTATAAGTCCTTAAAAGTCCATCTTAAACCTTAGACATCAACTTCCATTGGCTAAGTATAAAAGACTAGCAATAGATTGGACTAGACATTTCATCGAACACCTTCCGGGCATGAAACATCCTATAAGTACTAAGCTAGGATAATTACTTCTACCTTAGTGTTAAGAACATCTAATGCTATAAAAACCATAACCTAAACATCCTAAACATCATTAACCATCATCCATCATCCTAACCTAACTAAACCCCAAAACCCATATGGTAACTACTCACTAATCATACCTAAACACATGCTAATAACAAAAGATAAAGACATGATAAGATAATGAAAGAGATTTAAACTAGATAAACATAAGATTCAAACCACAATAAATGAACCTTGAGAGGTTTCACAAAGGTGGCTATAGTTTAGAAAGAGAGTATTAAAAACATAAGATAAGGTATTAATGTTGAAAACCCTAGGAGTATTTATAGGGAAAAGTAAAAAGTGCACAAGCGCACAATCCCAACGGTTTGGTCCAGCGGTTTGGAGGCCGCTGGACCGAACATCCGCAACTTCTTCGCTTTGGTCTTCTCCGGCGGTCGGGCTCGGCGGCTTGGAGGCCGCCGGAATCGCACCCGCAAGCTTGCTTCTTTTGGCTTCGTCTGGCGGTTTGGTGCGGCGGTTTGATGGCCGCCGGATGCTTCTTCTTCAGGACGTCTGGGTGATTCCAGCGGTTTCATTCCAGCGGTTTGGAGGCCGCTAGGAATTTCACCGCAAGCTCGCCTGATTCCTCCTTCCTCGGCGGCCTGGCCTGGCGGTTTCTGGACCGCTGGAGCTCCGTTTCTTCTTCTTTGCCTCCAACGAGCTTCTCCTTGGCTCCCATCTGCTTCCTATGAGCTCCCAATAGCTCCAAGTACCTGAAATGCACATGATGCAATGCAAAAGGGACCTAAACCTAACTAAGACTCTATTCTAAACTACTTAGTGAAAATATGCTAAATAAGACTATAATCTATATGAATTATGCAACTAAGGTTCTAAAATGTTATGGAAATGCATGCCTAAAACAGCTAAAATACACACTTATCAACTCCCCCACACTTGCCTTTTTGCTTGTCCTCAAGCAAACAACACTCAACAAACACAAAAGACGTAGTGGAGGATGGATCTCAGAACCAAAAAGTTAAGAATCAAACATATGCAATGTTAACTAAGGCAATGAAGCACTTTGAGAAGATGTTTAACCATAAGTAATGAGAACTCTCAATCAAGAATCCAAAGCGCACTATCACAAGTCCTAGCTAGATTCAATGCTCATATCAACTCACTCTTTCATTCACCACATCCTTAAGTTCATTAATTAGTAGCCGGTGGTCTCGCTAGATGCAATGCAAAGAGTTTCAATTGGTTTGGGGAAAGGTCTTATTTAAGTGGTTAAGTGTTTAGATGTTTAAGTGTTTTAGGGGGCTTACTCTCAAAAGCAAATAAGTAGTGTAAACATGATGCAAAAGTAAAGAAGACTAGGAACAAATACGTACAAGCCATTAAATCCCATGTTCTACCCCTCCTACTTATCGTTCTAAGCACTCACTACTTTTCTTTTCTTGCTCACTCCCCTTTTGATCTTTAAACACCCACTCAAATCCTTTCTTTTAATCCTAACTCTACCCTTTATTCCCTTTGGGTTTCTTTCTTTGACAACATAAGTCTATCTTTCACCTTTTTACACTATCCTTAAGGGTTTTCTTTTGGATTAGGCTTCACTCTTTGTACTCCTACTTTCTACCCTTTGTGTTTGGGTTTTCTTTTCTTTTGCGGTTTAGGAGTTTTTAAACTTGTTTTCAATGCCCTTTCTTTTACTTTTTCAAACCTCCCTTAAGGTAGTTACTCTTTTAGTTTTGGTGTTTAGACTCTTCTAATGATAACCCAACTCTCTTTCTTTTCAATTCCTCACTTCCCTTACCCATTACCAAATCAAAACTTGTTAACCACCTAGATGGGATGTGGGACTTGTCGTCCCCAATACTTACAAAGTTTTGCCAATGTAACACTTTCCAAAAGGTCTCACTCAAAGAATTAAACGGGGCTTGAAGGAATGGTTTCGGGTTAAGGGTAGGCCATCTAAAAATGAGATGGTTATCCAAACAATCAAGAGGGTGGTAAAAAGGAATAAAGTTTGGATATATATCATGAAACTACAATGCACATTATCAAGCGAGAAATTAATGATTCAATTAGGTTCAATATTCATGGAGTGGTTTCAAATCAAGTGAGCATCAAACAAGCAATATTCTCTAGACTAAGAAAGTTCAAAATGTACAATTTCAACGATTTAAAAGATTCTATCACTTATACCAAACAATCTCGAAAAGGAATTCACATTGCAATGTTTTTCTATAACTCTTTACAAGGTAATATCATCATTGATCCATAGACAAGTGTGTATATCCTAAAGCTAAAGACTCGATCCTATACTATATGAATGATAAAGCAAAAATGAAACTAGTTTTATTTTTTTGTTTTTCAAAATTTTTCGATTTTTTTGGTGTTTTTGAATGCATATAACTATTAACAAAATGCAATGCAATGCATGATCACACATAGCTAAAACAATAAACATGATTAGTAACTAATGGTCCGTCCCCCACACTTAAATCACACCGTCTCGGTGTGAAAAAGTAGTGAAGTAAGGCCATTCTAACAATGATAAAAACTAAAATGCAAAAGAAAAATAAAAACTACACTACATGAATGGTATTTACAATGGTTGGTAGAAGGTACCTTGGTTTACCAAAGGTAGGGGATTTGGTTCCTTGGTTTTGGAACCTCGAAGTAAAACCAAGTGGGGAGACGGAAACGTATACCGTCGGTTGAATTCGTGTGGGTATAGTCGGTGTTTGGCAAGAAACAACACATCGGTACCATCCTATCGTCCATGAAGTTGTACATGAATGCGTCCTCGTTAAAACGGCCCGCGCTTGTCTTTGTGACCACCCTGTATCCTTCATCCATGTAGGCGTTGGGTAGCTCATCGTACCGGCTAAGGTCGATCCTTAGGGAGCGAAAAAGGGGAGTAAGCATTCCTCCAATGCTTATACCATGGTCTCGACCCTCAATCTCCTCTTCATCTCTAATACTTATAAGGTATTTGAGAAATTCGGACGCCTTGCATATGTCGCTATCTCCTTGATCCACGAGTTGTCCCGACGGCATGCTTAGGAAGGACCTCAACGGCTCATAGATGAAGCCAAGTTCTACCTTTGTAGTTGTGTAAGGTTGAGGTCTTGCGAAGAACGTGTTGCCTAGGAGCCTTAAGACGTATCTTATTGTTGGGTTTCTCACCTTTGACATCCTTGCCCTCGATGGGCGGAAATCTTCCAAGATAGCGATGTTCTCCCACAAAAGTTGCAATGGGCAATGAGGCTCTCCCATCTTCATTCCTCTTCTCCTTCTCAACCCATATAGCTTGCAGAACATCTCGAATTCAATCGAGTATGTTTCTCCCTCAAGCATGAAATTCACTTTCCCGGCGGTCTCGTCGCCTTCATAATCTACCGTCGCCAAGAACTGAAGTGTGAGCTCGGGACAAGTGGGTTCGTCCAATGTGAATAGGGCCTTTGTGCCCATTCTATCGAGTAGATCTTCCACTTGTCCTTTTATCCCTTGTTTGATCAACGCCCTATTGTCCAAGAATCTCGTGGGGTAAACTTCCCTCTCTTTAATTTTGTTGAACCTTTCCATCCACAGTTCTTGTTGATCTTGTGGTGCGTTGCTATCGACGGAAGTCGCGTGAGAGCCGCTGGCGCGTGTTGTGCTCGATGTTGACACCATTTTTTTTTCCTATAAGAATTTCATCAATCATGGGTTATATTCTTTCACGGTGTTTCGAACCACCGCAAATGGGATATAATGGTGCAAAAACAATAGTATTCATCAAGCACACTCAATACAAGTTCCAGGAGAGTGTTAACAAGTCAAATTTTTCACAAGCTCAAAAATTTCTTAACAATGGCTCAATGCCATCATCTAACAAGAGTTACTTACTAACTTATTGGTCCTAACCTCAATAAAATCATCAAAGAATCAATTTCCCAAAGTTGAAAGTTTCAAGCTTTCCAAGGAGTAACAACGGTGATTTCAAATTTTTGAAGATTTTACCTTTGATTCTTGAAGATTTGGATAAAGATTAGGTTTGTTAAGGTTTTGTGTTCTTTAAAACTCTTGAAAGATTGAAATTTTAGTGGAAATTTTGCTTGAAATGGTGTTGGAGGCGAAAAGAGAGAAGAGGGGGAAAAACTAGGGTTTTTTCGCGAATTTAAAGGAAGGGGGAGATCTGTGTCGGTTCCAGCGGTTTGGATCGGCGGTTTGGAGGCCGCTGGAACCAACACAGAGACTTACCTGGCGCGTGGAGTCCCGGCGGCATCTTCCAGCGGTTTCATGGCCGCTGGAAACATCACAGAACCCTTGTTTTGGCTGCGTTCCTTCCGGCGGTCTCTCCTAGCGGCTTCGTGGCCGCTGGACCCTCCTGTGATGCTTGTCTTCTCCTATTTCCCTGCATTCTAAACATAACCAAGACTAAAAGACTTAAAATTAAAACTAGTATTTACAATGATAGGCATGGGATTGCCTCCCAAGTGCGCTTGTTTAAAGTCACTAAGCTTGACTTAGACGAGGCTTAGGCGAGATTAGCGAAGAGATCCAAAGTGGTCTCCTCAAGCTTTTCCCCCTCTTTGATGTTGTTGTTGGTGGTGTATTTTCCTTCTTTCTTGTTCCACACTAGGGTAATCCCTTTTGGTGTGGCGGTTTCTCCTTTGGTCAATGGTTCTTGTTGAAGCCTCACATTCTCATCCAAGTTCAAATTTTCAAACTTCTTCTTCAATTCTTCCACACTTGGATCTCCTTCGTGTTTGACATCTTGGACTCCTTCATTGGAAGCCACCATTCCACACAGGTTCTTTCTTGAGGATCTACTAGAGTAGTAGAACCTCTCATCAACGTTTTGAAGAATCATTCTTCCTACGTCATAGTCGATCCTAGCTCCCACGGTGGCTAAAAATGGCCTTCCCAAGATTAGGGGGGTTTCGTTTCCGTCGTCCGAACCTTTCATGACTACGAAATCGGTTGGGATGATTTTGTGGCCTATTCTCACCGGATAGTCCTCAACGCTTCCTATGGGACTTCCTATCGACGAGTCTCCAAACATTAGGACTTTCTCGCAACTGGAGATGCTATGAACCCCCATCTTTTCCAGCATTCTCAAATTCACGACATTCACGCTCGAACCGGTGTCAATCATGGCGTTATTGACTTCGAGGGGCCCAAGCTTGAGCTTTATGACAAAAGCTCCGGGGTCTTGCTTTTTCGTAAGAGGGCTTCTTTGGCATTGGATCGGAGTCGTGTCAACATCCTTGACCATATCCTCTACCCACTCCTTGTTTCCTAGGAGTTTTTGAATAAACTCCACATAGGTTGGAACTTGGTCGACGTTGGTGAGATAAGGAATGGTCATGCCTTGTCTTGAGAAATTTTCCTTGAGTCTTGAGAGAACGTCTCTCCGGTACGGTGTGTAGAATGGTTCTCCTATCCCTTGCTCAATGGAGTTTTCCTTCTTCTCAGCATACCCTTCTTTGATGTTCAAGATAACATTGCAAGCGTCCTTAGGGTTTGCCACGGTTTTGCCCGGGAGGTTTCCCATTTGCCCTTTCGAGGAGGAGGCTACTTGTGCCACTTGGTTGTCCAAACTCTTTACATGAGAAGCGAGGCGGTCGTACTTGGCATTCAACTCCACGTAAGCTCCATCCACTTTTGCATGTAAGTCGGATAGCTTCTTGTTTACCTCCGTGGCATGTCTACCTTGCCCATCCAAAATTTGCTTAAGCATCCTCGAGTTCTCTTCCAAAGTGGAAGGAGATGCGCTATTGTTGAGTTGGTTTGTTTGTTGGCCTTGGTAGAAAGAGCTACGTTGCCCATATCCTCCTTGGGGGTTTGGCTTGTATTCTTGAGGTTTCGTGGTGGGGTAGACTTGATCTTGTGGGTTCTCCACATTGTTGCTTCGGTAAGAGAGGTAGTTATTTCCCTTGTTGTAACCTTGGTTGAAAGGCCTTTGGTAGTTATACCCTCTTCCTTGACCTTGTTGTTGGACGTAGTTGACATCCTCTCGCTCGCCATTATCAAAGTCTTCGCACCAACCTTGATTCTCCTCATGTCCCACGTAATGGACCGGTTTCTTTAGTATTTGGAGTACTTTATCAAACTTGTCATTAAGCTCCTTATACTTTAGATCGTCTCCCTTGGACTCACTCTTCAATTCTCTCATTGACCTATCGTAATCCTTTCCATTCATTTGCTCGCTTTGAGCTAAGTTCTCCACTAGTTTTTCTCCTTGAGGGATTGTTAGACTTGCGAAGTCCCCGTTGCTAGCCGTGTTGAGGGCGAGTTGATAGTCGCGATGGACGCCACGGTGGAAAATTCCGAGTATCGCTTCCTTCGACATCCCATGATGGGGGCAAGCTCTTGTAAACTCGTTCAACCTTTCCCAAGCTTCATACAAGCTCTCATTACCTCCTTGTTTGAACGTAGCGATGTCATTACGGATCTTTGCCGTCTTTTGCGTGGAAAAAAACTTGGTGAGGAACCTCTTCTTACACTCATCCCATGTTTGGATGGTTGACGTGATGATTCCCTTTTCCCATTGTGCGGCTTTATCCCCGAGAGAGAATGGGAATAAGGTTAGCTTTAGAACATCCTCTGGCACCCCTCCTATCTTGATCGTTCCGCATAAGCGGTCGAAGTTGTCTAGATGTTCCATCGGGTGCTCGTTGGGTAGACCGAAGAAACGGTTATTCTGCACCATGTTTATCAAGCTAGACTTGATTTCCCAATTGTTCACGGGGCAAGGAGGCGGTCGGATGCCCATTCTTGTTCCATTCGTTATTGGCTCGTCGTAATCACCAATCCTTCTCTCCTCCCTTGGAACATGTAGAGGAGGCGGCGGCATATCCCCAACTCCCACCCCGTGGGCTTGGTTATGGGGGTTCTCATAGGCTCCTTGTTGGTTTGCCATCTCTTCTTCTTCTCGTTGTCGTTCTTCTCTTTCTCTTCTCTCTTGGTCTCTTGCTCTCTTATTTGCCCTTTCAAGCCTTCCTAGCTCGGGAACGCAATCGATGATTTCTCCTCTTTGGCTCCTAAGGTTCATACACCTTTAAGAAAGACAAGATGAAAAAGACAACAAAAGGAAAGAAGTTAGTATCTTTTTAAGTAACAAATGGTCTAAAACTAAGAAGATTCCAAATCCTATTGACTAGTTGCAATCTCCCCGGCAACGGCGCCAAAAACTTGATGAGATCGAGTTTTACCTCAATCACAAACAACCCCAAGTGCAAGGCACATGACGTTGTAGTAATATAAGGATCGAATCCACAAGGAGATTGAACTAAAAACAACAAGAATACAAGAAACTATCTTAGAATAGACCTAATAAGAAGGTTGTTTGGTAACAAAAACTATATCTAAAACAATAGTACTAAAGTCAACAAAAGTCAACTAAACAAGGAATAGCTAGAGATGTGCTTAAATAAGATAAAGATTGGATCTTGGGGTTTAAATCATTGATTTTGGATAGATGGAATCAAGCTAATGATGTTAAAACTAATAAAGGAGACAACTTTCTAGAACAAGGATCACTAATCTAGATTAGATCACTTCCATGACTCAAATCCATTCCCTAATCATAAAAACCTCAAATCTTCCAATCGAGTCTAGATGATTAGGGATCATTAAGTATAAGTCCTTAAAAGTCCATCTTAAACCTTAGACATCAACTTCCATTGGCTAAGTATAAAAGACTAGCAATAGATTGGACTAGACATTTCATCGAACACCTTCCGGACATGAAACATCCTATAAGTACTAAGCTAGGATAATTACTTCTACCTTAGTGTTAAGAACATCTAATGCTATAGAAACCATAACCTAAACATCCTAAACATCATTAACCATCATCCATCATCCTAACCTAACTAAACCCCAAAACCCATATGGTAACTACTCACTAATCATACCTAAACACATGCTAATAACAAAAGATAAAGACATGATAAGATAATGAAAGAGATTTAAACTAGATAAACATAAGATTCAAACCACAATAAATGAACCTTGAGAGGTTTCACAAAGGTGGCTATAGTTTAGAAAGAGAGTATTAAAAACATAAGATAAGGTATTAATGTTGAAAACCCTAGGAGTATTTATAGGGAAAAGTAAAAAGTGCACAAGCGCACAATCCCAACGGTTTGGTCCAGCGGTTTGGAGGCCGCTGGACCGAACATCCGCAACTTCTTCGCTTTGGTCTTCTCCGGCGGTCAGGCTCGGCGGCTTGGAGGCCGCTGGAATCGCACCCGCAAGCTTGCTTCTTTTGGCTTCGTCTGGCGGTTTGGTGCGGCGGTTTGATGGCCGCCGGATGCTTCTTCTTCAGGACGTCTGGGTGATTCCAGCGGTTTCATTCCAGCGGTTTGGAGGCCGCTAGGAATTTCACCGCAAGCTCGCCTGATTCCTCCTTCCTCGGCGGCCTGGCCTGGCGGTTTCTGGACCGCTGGAGCTCCATTTCTTCTTCTTTGCCTCCAACGAGCTTCTCCTTGGCTCCCATCTGCTTCCTATGAGCTCCCCATAGCTCCAAGTACCTGAAATGCACATGATGCAATGCAAAAGGGACCTAAACCTAACTAAGACTCTATTCTAAACTACTTAGTGAAAATATGCTAAATAAGACTATAATCTATATGAATTATGCAACTAAAGTTCTAAAATGTTATGGAAATGCATGCCTAAAACAGCTAAAATACACACTTATCAATTATTTAGGGAGAATCACAAAACTACACCATTTGAATTACATTTCACAAAACTACACCATTTCAAAAATACTTCACAAAACTACACCTAAACACTCAAAATTAAATCTAGATAAATCCTACCCACACAATCCTACCCCCTTAATACTATACCCTAAACACTAATTAGCGAACCCAAATGAAAATTTTTTAATTTTGGTAATTTTTAAAAGGGTAAATCAAGCTTTTAAAATTTTGGAAGGGTGTATATTTGTGAAAATATTGAATTAAGTGTAGTTTTGTGAAGGGTGTAGTTTTTTGAATTTCTCAATTATTTAGGGAGAATCACAAAACTACACCATTTGAATTACATTTCACAAAACTACACCATTTCAAAAATACTTCACAAAACTACACCTAAACACTCAAAATTAAATCTAGATAAATCCTACCCACACAATCCTACCTCCTTAATACTATACCCTAAACACTAATTAGCGAACCCAAATGAAATTTTTTTAATTTTGGTAATTTTTAAAAGGGTAAATCAAGCTTTTAAAATTTTGGAAGGGTGTAAATTTGTGAAAATATTGAATTAGGTGTAGTTTTGTGAAGGGAAGATTGAAAGGATGTAGTTTTGTGAATTTCTCAATTATTTATTGGCTTTGAATATATAAAAGAAATTTAAACTCAATATATTTAAAACCACATCAGATAAATAACAAATAAAATGAAAGGTACAAAACTTTTAAAATTAGTTTGAAACCATGAAAAGCAAAATAAGAAAAAACTACAAAATATAAAATTTAAGTCATTGACTAAACAAATACTAAAAACATATATTACACAATTCATTTAGGTGAGCAAAATATAAGAAAAATATAAACCCTAATACACAAAACATAAAAAATACAAAAACTAAAGAATATACAAAATATTTAAGATTAGTGAAAAATATACAAAGACAGAGAATTTTGAAAGTAAAAACTAATTCAACAAACATTATTTAGGTGAATAAGAATAGAAATATCGAAAATAAAAATTACTAGATTGAAAACAACAATATAATATATTAAATTTATTAAAACATATATAAATATAATACTGACTATAAATCTACGAGTATTGCGGGTTCCCTCCAAGTATATATAAAATGTTAGAATTCATGAATACCTTATATATCCTTTGTCGTCTTTATTTTAACAAAATCATTGTAGTACTTTCGGAGTCAAGCGTTATTGAAGTAAATTGTTGTTTCATCGAGTTATTCTTCTCTCTTTTAATCTTATCTGAAACTTACGATCGAATATTTTATACTTCTAACTGCAAATTGATATATTGTTGTTGTGTAAATTGTGAGTATTATCGATTGTTTATATATTAGTAATTATGTGACTTATTTTGTAGGATAAATCCTAAAATATTTTCTGGTTTATTTATAAACTTTCATATTTATCTTAATATATTTGTTTAAACATGATTGGTTGAATATGTTTACATATGTCAAATTCTTAATTGTAGACTTGACATGTGTCACATTCATGTTAGTAACTTTTGAAACCAAATTTGATATAATAAGATAAGTAAAAGAACCCATAAACGGAAGAAAGACAAAACATGTGATAGAAAAGAAATTTTGTTGTTTGCAACTCGTAACATATCAATTACAATGTATTTTAAACTATGCTATGTATAACAAAATTTTCAAAACTACGCAGAATAAATATTCTAAAAGTCATAGTACGCATAACACAAGTACTAAATGAATTAGAATTTCCTAAAAACATATTTAAACTCAAAATATTGTGAAATACTCTACATACATAATAAATGAAGGGTTTATGAAGTTTTCTCGACTATTTGTTTTTTTATGTTCTCGACTATTTTTCAATTGAGAGAAATTAATTTTGACCATTTTCAAATTTACACAAATAAAAAAAAAATCAAAAGGGGTAGATGCAAAAACTATATGTCAAACCATCCTTTAATTCTAAATTTGATGGGAAACCCAAAATACAAAAGAGATATGAAGGCCATATATGACAACTAATTCATCTTCTTCTTCCTTACAACTTTCTTAAGTTACTCTTTGTTAACCTTGTTGATACATATCTTCAAGTCGAAGAAATGATGTTCGCGCAAGATATGAGTGGGAATGAACATAAAGTCTTCTTCAGGGATTTGGGAACTCAATATCCGAACTCTCTTGACCCTCGGAAATTCATATGTAAATCTACAACTTTTGTCAAGAGTAGAGATAACACATGAGAACTTGCCAATTATCGGAGAAGAAAGAGTAATATAGCTCATAGTCACATAAACACCATGTGACTCTCTAAAACTTTGAACAACAACCAATAAACCTTCTTTACGTTCCACCATAACAACTAACTTATAATTCGACACTCCTAAGAAAACAAGTTTCTTAAAAAATCCACCACAAGAAATGCCCGGCTGGGGACTGACCAGACCATGCTATTAAAATAAAAAAAACGAATACATGTATCCAAGAAAAAAATTACGCAAGTGATCATCATATATAATGCTTGTATAGATCCTTATATGGGTCTTCTTCAGGACATGAACATGGAGAGAAGATACATTCGTCCTCATGAGCTAATTTTTGGTCATAAGAGAGAGTCTTTCTACAACCAATCTTAGCATTAGGACACGATACCATGATTGATTTGATAACACTCTCCATTACTCTATTGCGAATCCGACCAATGGGAAATTTACAAACTGCACATTTGTTTGTTAGTTTTGGATAACATGTAGAGCATGTTATGTGTCCATCTTCACACTGAAATTCCAACAAAAAAACAAACAATGTTAGCACTAAGTATAAACTTTAAATTCACTTTAAACCTTCAAAATTGAACACTAAACCTTCGAAATTAAACACTAAATACCCAATCCAATTAAAAGTTTTAAGTTTTGAGGTGTTAAATTGGATTTCTATGTTGTTGTTAAAAAAAAAAAATTGGATTTCTATGTTTATGGTATTTTAATCCAAATTTTATTAATGATATGAGGGGAAAAACATTTTAATGTTTATTTTTGTCCAAAAACTTTTTTCATGGTAGTTTAAAGAAATTCTCTCGAAAGTTGAAACATCATTATATTCCACTAAAATATTAATATCCAAGAATCAAGATCTAGGTGTTTTAATCAAACAAGACAATGCTCAAAATTACCGTAAATACTCTATTTCTTTTGAGAAATTCACAAAACTACACCATTTCTTTCGTTCCTTTACAAAATTCTACCTAATTCAATTTTTTCACATATTTACCTTTCAAATTTTAAAAGCTTGATTTACCTTTAAAAAATTATCAAAACTAAAATATTTTCATTTGGGTTCGCTAATTAGTGTTTAGGATATAGAATTAAGGGAGTAGGATTGTGTGGGTAAGGTTTATTTGAATTTAATTTTTAGAGTTTAGGTATAGTTTTTGAAGTTATTTTGAAATTGTGTAGTTTTGTGAAATGTAAATCAAATGGTGTAGTTTTATAACTCTCCCTTTTCTTTTTTAAATCAAAATATATAGGCACAATCAAGAATACTCGTATCCATTAGTGTCGCCGCCGAGAGTTTTATACTTCAACTTCCCATAACGAAGCTCCCACCATTGATGGAGATAAGAGATTACTAATAATCGGAGAATAAATTGGATCAAACCTTAAAACTCCTCTTTTCTTTCTATGTGTGTGTTTGTTTTTTAAACTTCATCGTATATATATAGGTTTTCTTTATTGGGCTTAAGATATTTTTAGTTTAGATTTTGCTCATTTAACTCTTATTGGGCTACCAATATTGTTTAAGAAGAACATTTATAACGTTTTTGTATTTGTTAGCAAGTTGATCAAGCTCTTTACTATATAGGCTTTATATTACTTAATCAGAAAAATGTTAGTTTAATTAACTGAAATAATATGTAAATTCACAATATTTCCTGTCTTGTGTGATGTCAAACAAGTTATATGACCGACTCACTTTGATCAAAAATGTACTCCATCCGTTCCAAAATAGAAGTAGTTTTAGGAGAAAATTTTTGTTTCAAAATAGATGTTGTTTTTCAGTTTCGATGTAAAATTTATTGTCATTTAATGTTTTTTGACCAATTAGATTTTGCTTACTATTTTCCTATTGGCTCAAATTAGGTCTAGACATATATTAATTTTTTTTTTTAGGATTATAAATACACAAATTTAATGAATTCTTAATATGCGTGAAAACTTCTAAAACTACATGTTTTTTGGAACGGATGAAGTATTATAGTATTGAAATTTAAAAACAATGAAGAAACAAAAAAAAACAAGTTATAAGATAGAACAAAAAAATTTGATTGCAAACCAAAAAGGCAAAGAGAGCAAGATCTTAAGGACATAAGACAACCAATATGGTCTAAACTTCCTCACAACATTCTTAATCTTGGGTCAACTTGCAAATACATATCCTCAACTTTAGATACAACTCTCTTAATTCTCCTCGCAATACATGAGAAGGAATCAACATAAAATCCTTCTTAGGGATTTCGAAACTCAGTTTCCGAACTACCTTGACTTTTGGCAATTCAAATGTCATAATATACGTTTCCACATAGGCGACGATACGGCTTGAGAACTCACCAACAATCGTCGAAGAAGGAGCAATACAACTCATAGTCATATAAACACCATGTTCCTCTCTAAAACATTGAGCAACCAACAATATATCATCATTAGGTTCCTCCCAAACTATTGAAGTATACTTTATCTCTCCAAAGTAGACATATATCTCACTAAATTCACCATTAATAAACCGATAACTTCTACGTCCGAAAGGATCATTGTGATCATCATGATAATGCTTGTATAGATTCTTATAAAATCCGCTATAATTGCAATCCTGTTCAGGACAAGAACATGGAGAGAATTTACATTCCTTTTCATGAACTAATTCTTTCCCATAAGTAATATTCTTGGTGCAACCAAGTTTGGCATTAGGACATGGTACAATGATTGATTTGATAACCCTCTCCATTACTCTACAACGAATTATACCAATGGGAAGATCACATAGTGTACATTCGTTCTTGAGTTTGGCACAACATGAAGAGCATGCTATATGTCCATTTTCACACTGAAATTTAGAAACCAGAAAAAAGTTTGTTACTAAATAAATATTGAAAAGATTATAAAACGTTATTGTGTCCCATTAAATAAAATATTATTACATAATCAAGAATCTTGACATTGTAATGAACCAACAATAAAAATATTATATAGCTTGAGTAATGTTGTTAATAAAAATATGAATCTAAAACTCTTAGGGTTCCAAATTTTTAAGACATTGCATTGAAGTTAGAAAAACAAAAACCTGGAAGATACTTTCACTCAATGTGTCGCAACAAACAGGACAATGAAGAACGTCTAGATCAACTAGCCTCGCAGAACTACTTTGAATTTCAAGACCAGCCATGTTTCTTGAAAGGTACAAGAAACTTTGAGATTACTATTAGAATCAATAGAGGTATGCATATATGTAAGAGAGATGTGCTAAACCTTAAAGATATAAGGCGCCTCCTATTAACGAAGAGTTTTTAAAAAAATATATATGAACCTAGACATTAATTAACACAGATGATGATATTATAAATCTCTTGGGAAGTTGCTACTTTTAAGTGGTTGTATAAAGTTCCAAAAAGTTTTCTTTTTGAAATGCCTTAAAACGAGAGATGTGAAGAAAATCATTATCAAATAAAATCAAAAAATTTAGTTTATCGTTCGATTTGTTTAGTCATTAAAGTTTTAAAAGTAATTATTGAATCAAATAAGAATTATTTTGTTGGGAATATGAAGTTAAACGTGACACACTTATTGTGCTACCGACGATATGGCCTCGGGAGAGATTAATGATTTTGTTAATATGAATTCAATGTTTATCATTCTTGTATAACTATTTAGTTTTTACAATGAAACTAGGGAAGACCCCGTGCTATTGATGAGATCGAGTTTTACCTCAATCACATACAACCCCAAGTGCAAGGCACAAGACGTTGTAGTAATATAAGGATCGAATCCACAAGGAGAGAAGGCTTAGAACAACAAGAATACAAGAAACTAACTTAGATTAGATCGAGTAAGAATCTTGGTTTGTAGCTAAACTAAACTAAGAAAGCAATATAAGTAAAATAAACTTGAAATCAACAAAAGCGATTTTAAACTAAAGAGATACTAATGGTAAAGTATGGATCTTGGGGTTAAGATCAATGGTTTTGGATGGATGGAATCAAGCTAATGACACTAAGACTAACAAATGATATGGCTTTCTAGGACAAGGATCACTAAACTAGATTAGATCACTTCCATGACTCAAATCCATTCTCTAATCATAAAAACCACAAATCTTCCGACCGAGCCTAGATGATTAGAGATCATTAAGTATAAGTCCTTAACAAGCACATCTTAAACCTTAGACATCAACTTCCATTGGCTAAGTATAAAAGACTAACAAAAGATTGGACTAGACATTTCATCGAACACCTTCCGGGCATGAAACATCCCTTATGTACTAAGCTAGGATAATTACTTCTACCTTAGTGTTAAGTACATCTAATGCTAAAGAAACCATAACCCAAACATCCTAGACATCACTAACCATCATCCATCATCCTAACCTATAGAAACCCCAAGATCCAATAGATGACTACTCACTAATCATAATGAAAGACAAGATGATAGATAAAGATGAAGACATGATTAAAAGATATTCAAAGATTAAAGATAAGAATCTATGATTATATAAAACTAAGGAACCTTCAAAGTTTACAAAAGTGGCTAAAAAAACTAGAGAGAAAGAAGTGTCCATTAACATAAACCTTAGTAGTATTTATAGGGAAATATGAGAGATAAATAAGTCACGCTTGACCCGGCGGTTTGGTCCAGCGGTTTGGAGGCCGCTGGACTGAACATCCGCGAGTTCTTCGTTTTTGTCTTCTCCGGCGGTTTGGAGGCCGCTGGACTGAACATCCGCAACTTCTTCGTCTTTGTCTTCTCCGGCGGTTTGGTCCAGCGGTTTGGAGGCCGCTGGACTGAACATTTCTTCTCCTTTGCCTTCTTCAAGCTCTCTTGTGCTCTCCCTTAGCTTCCACTGAGCTCCCATAGCTCCAAGTACCTAAAATGAATGATATAATGCAAAAATGGCATAAAAACTAACTAAGACTCTATTCTAAACTACTTAGTGAAAATATGCTAAATAAGACTATAATCTATATGAATTATGCAACTAAGGTCCTAAAATGCTATGAAAACACTTGCCTAAAACAGCTAAAATTCACACTTATCAACTCCCCCACACTTGCCTTTTGCTTGCCCTCAAGCAAACAATACTCAATAAACACAAATGACGTAGTGGAGGATGGATCTCAGAACCAAAAAGATAAGCTCAAACGTATGCAATGTTAACTAAGGCAATGAAACACTTCAAGAAAATGTTCAACCATAAGTAATGAGAACTCTCAATCAAATATCCATAGCACACTATCACAAGTCCTAGCTAGATTCAATGCTCGTATCAACTCACTCTTTCATTCACCACATCCTTAGGTTCATTAATTAGTAACCGATGGTCTCGCTAAATGCAATGCAAAGAGTTTCAATCGGTTTGGGAAAGGTCTTATTTAAGTGGTTAAATGTTTAGATGTTTAAGTGTTTTAGGGGGCTTACTCTCAAAAGCAAATAAGTAGTGTAAACATAATGCAAAAGTTAGGAAGACTAGGAACAAATACGTACAAGCCATTAAATCCCATGTTCTACCCTTCCTACTTTTCGTTCTAAGCACTCACTCCTTTTCTTTTCTTGCTCACTCCCCTTTTGATCTTTAAACTCCCACTCAAATCCTTTCTTTTAATCCTAACTCTACCCTTTATTCCCTTTGGGTTTCTTTCTTTGATATAACAAGTCTCTCTCTCACCTTTGCACACTATCCTTAAGGGTTTTCTTTTGGTTTAGGCTTCACTCTTTTTACTCCTACTTTCTACCCTTGTTTTTGGGGAAAATGGTCAAATAAATCCCCAACTTTCAAGTTTAAGCCAAATTAATCTTGAATTTTCACTTTGATTATTTAAACCCTCAACTTCTGTTGACCGAGCCAAATTAGACCTGAAAAGTCAACCATAACAGAATACTTAACTTCGTTAACGGACAAATATCAAAATCGAAAATCATAAATCTAACTTCGATATGACCACTAGTAGCAACGATATGTAGAATTGAATGATGAACGTGATAAGCATGGGATTGAAAAGAGTTTAACGACAACAAATTTTATAGTTTCCGATGTACTAATTAATCATTTTTCTGACATCATTTAAAAAAATCATTTGTAAGAGTAAAATATTAATTAATTAATATCTAACAAATAAAGGTACGTAGCACAATTGGTTAAATCATGAGTTTATAAACTTGAGGTTCCGTGTTCAGTTCTCAATAATTCAACTTTTTATTTTTCTGAAAAACAATGTCGTTTTAACTGAATGAAATAACATTGTTTGTTGATTAAAAGAAACCGTTAACAGTGTTAAATATTTCGTCATGTTTGACTTTTTGGGTCTAATTTGGCTCGGTCAACATAAGTTCAGGATTTAAATAATCCAAGTGAAAGTCTGGAATTAATTTGGCTTAAATTTGAAAGTTGAGGATTTATTTGACCATTTTCTCCTTGTTTTTGGGTTTTCTTTTCTTTTGCGGTTTTAGGAGTTTTCAAAACTTGTTTTCAATGTCCTTTCTTTTACTTTTTCAAATCTCTCTTAAGGTAGTTGCTCTTTTAGTTTTTGTGTTTAGACTTTTCTAATGATGACCCAACTCTCTTTTCCTTTCATTTCCTCACTTCCCTCACCCATTACCAAATTAAAACTTGCTAACCACCTAGATGGGATGTGGGACTTGTCGTCCCCAATACTTACAAAGTTTTGCTAATGTAACACTTTCCAAAAAGGTCTCACTCAAAGAATTAAATGGGGCTTGAAGGAATGGTTTAGGGTTAAGGGTAGACCATCTAAAAATGAGATAGTTATCCAAACAAACAAGAGGGTGGTAAAAAGGAATAAAGTTTGGATATATATCATGAAACTACAATGCACATTATCAAGCGAGAAATTAATGATTCAATTAGGTTCAATATTCATGGAGTGGTTTCAAATCAAGTGAGCATCAAACAAGCAATATCCTCTAGACTAAGAAAGTTCAAGATGTACAATTTCAACGATTTAAAAGATTCTATCAATTATACCAAACAATCTCGAAAAGGAATTCACATTGCAATGCTTTTCTATAACTTTTTACAAGGTAATATCATCATTGATCCATAGACAAGTGTGTATATCCTAAAGCTAAAGACTCGATCCTATACTATATGAATGATAAAGCAAAATGAAACTAGTATTCTTTTTGTGTTTTTCAAAATTTTTCGATTTTTTGGTGTTTTTGAATGCATATAACTATTAACAATGCAATGTACTAACTAGATGAATGCAATGCATGATCACACATAACTAAAACAAGAAAAATGATTAGTAACTAATGGCCCGTCCCCCACACTTAAATCACACCGTCTCGGTGTGAACAAGCGATGAAGTAAGGCAATTTAAAAGAGAATTAAAACTAGTGGTAAAAACGAAAACTAGTGCTAAAAATGAAAAATTATCTAAAAATGTATGTTATATACAATGATAGTGAAAGATACCTTGGAGCTTACATAAAGTGGTTCCATGATTCTTTATCATGGTGTGGTGGAGCCGATGTTGAAGTCTCGGTGTTGACTCTAGGTTGAAAGACGAAGTCTTGTTCCTCCATCGCGTTGGCGTCCTCATTTGTGTCTCCCCACTTCAAAAACATAAAACTAAGCATAATTAAACTACAATACTTAAATTAAAAGCATATTTACAAAGGATAAACATGGGATTGCCTCCCAAGTGCGCTTGTTTAAAGTCACTAAGCTTGACTTAGACGAGGCTTAGGCGGATATAGGATCCGAGAGAGGAATTTCGAAGTTCCTCCTAAGCAACTAGTCTAAAAGTGATATAAAACTAAGTAGATTCCAAATCCTATTGACTAATCGCTACTCTCCCCGGCAACGGCGCCAAAAACTTGATGAGATCGAGTTTTACCTCAATCACATACAACCCCAAGTGCAAGGCACAAGACGTTGTAGTAATATAAGGATCGAATCCACAAGGAGAGAAGACTTAGAACAACAAGAATACAAGAAACTAACTTAGATTAGATCGAGTAAGAATCTTGGCTTGTAGCTAAACTAAACTAAGAAAGCAATATAAGTAAAATAAACTTGAAATCAACAAAAGCGATTTTAAACTAAAGAGATACTAATGGTAAAGTATGGATCTTGGGGTTAAGATCAATGGTTTTGGATGGATGGAATCAAACTAATGACACTAAGACTAACAAAGGATATGGCTTTCTAGGACAAGGATCACTAAACTAGATTAGATCACTTACATGACTCAAATCCATTCTCTAATCATAAAAACCACAAATCTTCCGACCGAGCCTAGATGATTAGAGATCATTAAGTATAAGTCCTTAACAAGCCCATCTTAAACCTTAGACATCAACTTCCATTGGCTAAGTATAAAAGACTAACAAAAGATTGGACTAGACATTTCATCGAACACCTTCCGGGCATGAAACATCCTCTAAGTACTAAGCTAGGATAATTACTTCTACCTTAGTGTTAAGTACATCTAATGCTAAAGAAACCATAACCCAAACATCCAAGACATCACTAACCATCATCCATCATCCTAACCTATAGAAACCCCAAGATCCTATAGATGACTACTCACTAATCATAATGAAAGACAAGATGATAGATAAAGATGAAGACATGATTAAAAGATATTCAAAGATTAAAGATAAGAATCTAAAATTATATAAAACTAAGGAACCTTCAAAGTTTACAAAAGTGGCTAAAAAAACTAGAGAGAAAGAAGTGTCCATTAACATAAACCCTAGTAGTATTTATAGGGAAATATGAGAGATAAATAAGTCACGCTTGACCCGGCGGTTTGGTCCAGCGGTTTGGAGGCCGCTGGACTGAACATCCGCGACTTCTTCGTCTTTGTCTTCTCTGGCGGTTTGGTCCAGCGGTTTGGAGGCCGATGAACTGAACATCCACAACTTCTTCTTCTTTGTCTTCTCCGGCGGTTTGGTCCAGCAGTTTGGAGGCCGCTGGACTGAACATTTCTTCTCCTTTGCCTTCTTCAAGCTCTCTTGTGCTCTCCCTTAGCTTCCACTGAGCTCCCCATAGCTCCAAGTACCTAAAATGAATGATATAATGCAAAAATGACCTAAAAACTAACTAAGACTCTATTCTAAACTACTTAGTGAAAATATGCTAAATAAGACTATAATCTATATGAATTATGCAACTAAGGTCCTAAAATGCTATGAAAATACATGCCTAAAACAGCTAAAATTCACACTTATCAGCTATGCGCGGGGAATGATACTAATTTATTTTTATGTTGTAGTTTTTAAATATAATTTTTTGAAAAGAATGAATATAAATTTATGTTCCAATTTTGTATATGCGTTTTATATTCATGAGGAATATATTGATTTGTGTATAGTTAGAATATAATATATTTACATTTATTTTTATTAAGAGGATATATTTCACGACGATTATCAATAGGAAACTTTATAGTAGATTTGTATAAGTAATTTAAATTAATATATTTATAATTTAAATAACTTTTGCTTTCGTTTTTCGGAGATTAATTAGTTTATGTTTTTCTCTTCTTTGTTATACTTATAAATTTTATGATTATATTGGTATTTATATTAAATTATATTTAAAATGTAAAATATCATTAAATATTTTTACCTTTAAGTATTTTTAATTTGCTTTATATAAATTTATTAGAACTAAATAAATGAGCTTTTATCAGAAAACTAAATAAATGAGTTAAACCTTATAACTATATAAATATATATATATATATATATATATATTTGTTTTGTTTTTTATTTAGTTTCTTATAATTGAATTTTTTTTAAACAACAAAATAGTTTTTTGGTGAAATGTGACATTCATGCTATAGAAAGTAAATGAATTCGATTTAAAACTTAAAACCAATATGACTTCATTGGAGGACACATGTCATTACCAGGAAAAATTGTGAATATAGGCACCCGTAATAGGCACCCGTAAAGTGAGGTTGCGGATAACAAAGAATTTTCCGAAATGGTGGTTCATCTACATTACTTATTATTTGTTTATACTATTATGACATTATTTCAGTTTTTACATATTTCCCATATGAGTAACCATTGATTAATAGTTCACTTCTCTTCATAGTTTATATAACTTTTTACATCTTTATTTACTTACTTTACTTATTTTTCTAATTTCTTTAAAGATATAACTATTTTTGTTTCTTGTAATATGACAACTTGACTCCTATCATGAATACAAATATTATTATTATTTTATGATAGTTTATTTTTAGTTGAAGATTGATTTAGCTTCCCAACCTAGTTTAAATGCATGTGATGTTAAAAATATCCCAATATTATAAATATACATTCTCCAAACTTTGTCGGTTGATCTAACTTATCATAATTCTAGATAATTTTTCTTGAATGATACATTTCTTCATAATTATTTAATTTGAAATGTTTATTGTTTGTGTATAGTATAAAAATGTATTACTAATAGTTAATGATCAGACCTACATGTTAAGTAGGGGTGCAATTGGCACTTTTTAAATAATAAGAATATATATTTAAGAAGAAGTACAAGAAAAATAAAACAACATATTTGATTAAGTTCTCTATTACTTATCGAAGTGTCTAACCCAAGTTCGAATCCTATATGTGACAGAGTCCACCATTCTAGGAGTTCCACATGTCATCACCAGGAAAAATCTTTTTCTACTTTTAAGCGCAAATTATATTTTTTTAGGTTTGTGTTACAATTAGGGGTGGGCAGGGTGGGCATTCGGGTCTGCGGGTCGGGTTCTGGTAGACCAGATCGAGTTCGGATATTTCGGGTAGAAAAGTTTAGGACCCAATAGGGTAATTAAAAATTTTGGTTCGGGTTCGGTTCGGGTTTTACCGGGTTCGGGTCGGTTCGGGTTTCAAATTTAAGAACCGGTAAATATCCGGAAAAATCGGGTACCCAAAAATATAGGGTATTTTTACCCAAATACCCGAAAAATTATCCAAAAACCAAAAAATATTACCCAAATACCCGAAAATTTTATAAAAATATTAAAAAAATATTAAGTATATTAACAAAATATCAATTGTTTTACGTATAAATGAATTTAATTCCAAGTTTTCACAATAAATGTATTTAATTTTTGGTAATTAATTTAATTTGGATATAAATCTATTTATTTTGATATTATATATAAATAAATAATATATATTATATGTATAAATGTATATAACTATGGATTATTGGGTACCCGTTCGGGTATCGGGTTCGGTTCGGATTTTACCCTATACCCGCGGGTTCATGACTCAAATACCCGATAGGGTAATTAACTAATACCCATACCCGTCGGTTCGGGTTTTTTCTGGTCGGTTCGGTTCGGATAACGGGTTTCGGGTATTATGCCTAACCCTAGTTACAATTTTCCTAAAAAGTAATTTGCTTAATATTTATATAGGTTATATTTTATTAGGTTTGTGATACAATTTGTCTAAAAAGTCATTTGGTTAATACTTATGGACAATGACGGTCATGAGCACAAACGGGACAAACACGTGCTTGCGGCCCAACTTTTTTTAAAAAAAATTAGTATGAAAAGCGGTCCATTTTTTTTATAAAAAAATGTAAAATTGACCCATATTTTTCTCTTTAGAGTGCGACCCTTCTAAAATTTTTAAAACTCAGGAACGACACTGCTTAAGGAAGTGTGAGTACATTTGATTATATTTTTTCTAGGTCTGTGTTACAATTTTTCTAAAAAGTAATTTGCTTTAAAAATTATAATATTTATGTAAGTGTGATTTCATTTTTCAAATTTGATTGAATAAGGTTCCATATTATTTGTGACAGTTTTCGTAATATATTAATTGAAATCTGATTACTGTGTAAACTATTTTTTCTGAAGGAAGTATAAGAAGGTAATATAATTTTGTATAACATGCGTATATAACTATAGATTAGTCACCTATGATTTAGAATCTCTTACTAAACACTAATACTATAAAAATGACATAATTTATTAAATATCTTGGGCGGAGTCAAAATAAAAAGAATATGAGGAATTACATGAAGAAAATGTTTTACCAAAATAGCTCATAAAATAAAAAAAGGAAGGAATCTTGGGAATGGGTATCCTAAGAGCATTAATATCCACAAACCACCTCTTAAATTTTTTTTATTATTTTTTTATTTATTATTTTTCTGATTTAAAAAAAAAATAGAACAGACCAATCGCGGGCCGCCACGTGTTAGTGGGGCCCGCATGAAAAACAAGAGTTGCCTCTTATAAAAGAGACAAAGGAACCGGTCCTTATTTTTTGTGCGGGACCCACGCGAATTTTTTTGACAGAAACCTCTCTAAGAGGCGCTGATGTTAATGCTCTAACTCGCTTTGTCACTCATGTTCTCTTTAGAAGCCACTACTCTAACTGATCCAACAGTAACTCCATACATAATTGTTTATTGGTCAATTTGTCTCATCATTTTACCGCTACTTAGTGCAAATCCAATGAAGAAACCCACAAATTTTTTTAACTATTCAGTAGGACCCATAAACATTTAGTTTTTTAAAAAAAAAAAAAATTAAAAACGTCCAATTATGAACCGCCACGTATTCAGAGACCACTAAATAGTTATGATATGGATCTTAAATAGGAAATATAAGATCCGGATCTTAACTATTTAGTGGGCCCACCTGCTAAGATCTATGTTAGAAACTTCAATGCACGTGCTCTTATGCCCACTTGTATCAGCTCACATCACACCTTAGACTCTCCACAAGAACCACCACTAACGGAAACTCATCCAAGCTTTCCTCCAATCTTCTTCTACACCCTCTTTTGTTGTTTCCGCATTTATATACTAATAAAACAAATATAATACTTAAGATAAATCAAATTTATAAGGAGAAATATGAACACATATAATGATTTTATGAAAAAAAATTAACTTGAATAATGTTGTTGATAAAACAATGAATCAAGAACTCTTAGGGGTTGCAAATTTGTAAGACATTGCAAGTTAATTTAAAAAACAAAAACCTGGAAGATAGTTTCACTCAGTGTGTCACAGCAAACCGGACAATGAAGAACGTCTAAATCAACCAGCCTCGCGGAACCATTCTCATCGTTGTTTTCACCATTCGATAAGTTACTTTGAATTTCAAGACCAGCCATGTTTATTGAAATGTACAAGAAACTTTGGGATAACAATTAGTATCAATAGAGGTATATATATATGTAAGAAGATGTGCTACGTACCCTAACGATATTAGGCTTCTCCTATTAATAATCTTGATTTAGACATTACTTATTAACATGTACAATTGGTGATATTGTAAATCTCTTGGGAAGTTGCTAATTGAAGTTGGTGTAGAGTTCCAAAGAATTCTTTTTTTGAAAGGTCTTAATTGAAACTTGGGGTGTAAAGAAAACAAATTCGAAAGAGAACCTACTTATCACTCGATTTGTTTAGTAATAACGTTATAAAATTAATTTAAAATAATTGAGGTAAACAAAATTTAATTTAGAAGCATTGTTAAAAAAATTTACTTGTTACATAACAAAATACATTATCTTACTAATTAATTGATCGAAAGATATTTATTAATAAATTCACACAATACTTTATTTAGAAATCTCTAAAAGTATTTAAAAGAGAAGAAAAACTTTAAAGGCTTTTTATTAGGAAAAAGGTGAGAAAACATGCTAGACTAAATTTCAACTTTAAATACTTTAAACATATTTTTTAAAAATCCTAGAAAATAGTTGAGGACCGCCTCACGGTGTTTATTTCCCAAAATTAGAAAAAAACAAAACTACTTCTAACATATATTCAAGAGTCTATATAAAATCAAATAGAAATCTTATATTATTAATAGAGAAGACGTAGAGAGAAAATGAGTGTGAAAATCATACGTGTCATAATATAAGCAATTATGGTCCACATAATTAAAAAAATTCATAAAAGCTCAAAACAGAAAGCCCAAAACGTTTAAATTTATCACGAAAGTCTCTTAAATTGACATAATAAATGGATAATATATTTAGAAATGTTGAAAACCCATAAAATATAAAAAATATAATATTGAAAATCCATAATAAACAAAATTTTATAATTTCTAATAGATTTCCCTAATATTTATATGTTATATTCTATCATAATGATAAAAACATATTCTTCATTTACAAATAACAATATTATTTTGTAAAATTGTATTTAACACTAAAAATCATGTCAAATGACAAAACTTGAACACATAATTTATCCGACTCATAGGTTGAACCACCGGTTCCCAAAATTTGAGCGGTTATATCCGAGTTTTTAATAGTCCGAGCTTTATGACAAATACATACCGAATTGACAAACCATTCATTGTTAAACATGTCATGTTCTGGTTTAAAAACATTATGTAGTTATTGTTCTTCAATGATAAATAGTAAATTTTACGTAATGGTAAATATCCAACATAGAAATGCCAATGATATTCTTTTTCGATGATAAATATCAAAATGGTAATGGTAATTAATTTCTGTAAATAAGACATTATAAAAACAAAGATATAAGTAATATATTTTGTATATATATATATATATTAAAATATATAATATTTATACTTAAAAGTTAAACTTCGCGTTTAGCGCGGGTCACATGAGATCCAAATGTATCTCATTTTCTTTTACACATTGTTCTTATCGATATTTTTTCTTCTATTTTGTAAATTTTTATCCCGCGCTTGGCGCGAGTCAACTTCCTAATACTTTAATAATGTAAAACAATATGAAAAAGTTCAATCTATACTACTAATTGGGAAAGACAAATTTTGAGAAACCCTCCAAAATTATTTTTAATTACATGTTACGTCATTGTATAAAACATACTATAAGGTAATATTAGGATACATAATAAGAATTATTTCTATTTGTACTCCTTTTCTAATTTTTAGATTAACAATTTACCCTTTAAAAATTTACCAAAATTAAAATCTTTCTTTGAGTTCACTAATTAGCGTTTGGGTTTAATATTAAACGGGGTGGAGTTTTGTGGTTAAGGTTTATTTGGATTAATTTTTAGTTTTAAGTGTAGTTTTGTGAAGTGAATTCGAAATAGTGTAGTTTTGTGAAGTGAATTCGAAATAGTGTAGTTTTGTTATAAAAAAGCTTTGTGTTATGAACATTGGAGGTTCTCTCGTTTTTACCTGTTTTCCGCGAGGCAAAATCTTAAAAGGGTGTTTTGGTCGAACAAAAATCTTTTATACCCAAAAAAATCTCTTATACCCATTTTTTTTTAATTGTAATAAAAAAATTCGAAAATTCACAAATCTAAACCCTAAACTAATCAAGGGGTCTTGGTTTAGGGTTTGCGAACCGAAATGGTAAGATTTTAGTTTCATACCCTAAAAATATTCAAAAAAACATTTTAAAATCGATTTTATAATCATATTTGGGTGATTTTATGAAATCTATTTTAATTTTGTTTTTTGAAATATTTTTTACAGATTCGTAAAACTAAATTAAAAATATTGGCGAAATCAGATTTTAAAAATAATTTTTTTTGTGACTTATAAAATTGAAAATGTAAAAAAAAACGAAGAACACCCTTGAAAGATTACATTATTTCAAAACACCTTATTGAGGAGATAACTCCTGCACAATCCAATGCTCTTCTTCTTTAAGGATTCGAATCAGAAAACGAACCAATTCATGTTCCAAGAAATTGGAGAGTTGCAATCTCCAAACACTAGCATGACCAAAATCGAGGTTTACTTGAAGAGGCAACTCCTACAGAGGTTGTTTTGGCTAAAACACATTCCCCTATACCCACTTATAATCTCCTATACCCATATTTCATTAACTTTAAATGAAATACCGAATTTGCCCTTAAAAAAAACCATTAATCGATTTCGGTTTGCCTCTATTTTGGTTTGCCTCTATTTTGGTTTCGGTTTTTCCTTTTTTCGATTTCGGTTTGGATAAAAAAAAAACTCACCTTCGCGACTTCGTCTTCTCCGGCGTTCCTCCGGCGTGACGTGCGACGCGACTTTTTCAAGAACGGCGAGAGAGACTACAACCTCAGCTTGGCGACGCACTGCAACAGTTCTACAAGTAAGTTGGAATGCAGGTTAATTCATCCCCATTTAGTTTTGAAATTTTGAAATAAATAGTATTAGGGTTCATAATGAGATTTGATGAATTTTTATCTTTTGCTTTGTTGCACATTGATGATTGTTATATAGTATTTAAGGAATTGGTTGATTGTTTGAGATAGAATTGTAGTACTCTAAATTATGCAATAGACCAAAATCTCTCAATCAATCGTGGTATCGCGAAATCGAAAAACTTTCAAATCGTATGTGTAAAACTTAGTATAATTAGTAAAACTGATATGTAGTTATACGATGTAGAACTTTGTATAACTAGTAGAACTGATAGTTGTAATTTACCATGTAAAACTTAGTATAACTAATGGAACTGATATCTGTAATATTCTACGTAAAACTCTGTATAACAGTAGATACTTCGATAAAATTAAACTTTTTTTGTTGTTTTTGCAGGATACAATGGCAAAATACGTAAGCGTTTATTTCAAATTCAAAGAATGCATGTATAGTGTGTAATATTGAAGACAACAATTGAGGATATAAGTTTGGTTGTGTTGGAAGAATTTGGTGTAATGCAATAACTCTTTACGTAGAAGATGTGCAAGCAAATATGGATAAAGAGTTTAAAGAATCAGAGAACTATGATGATAGAAGAGGAGATAATTGTATGGTTACGGATGCCGCGGCAGATCCATACAGCCGCATTTGAGAAATGTTTTCGTTGTAATATTGTGCTTGTATTGTTGATGTACTGTGTAATACTATGGATTACTACTATTTTTCGATTTCATTTATTTAGTTTTTGAAATCAAATTAGTATAAAACTTGTTATATAACACTTTTGTTGATTATAGATAAGTGCAAACATCATATGATAACTCACTTTTAAAAGAACATGTACAAACAAACAATTTTCGGGAATTCTCTTGCACATTCCATGTCCTTTACAATAACACTTTCTTAGAAAGAACAACTTCTATAAGGACCATTCTACAAATCGTAGATTTTGAACATATTATTGCATTAAACACATATAATCACCATAAAATGTCGATATATACAAAGTATAACTGCTTTGGCAAATTAATTTTACGCGTAAAACTAAAAAAAATTGAAATGAAGAAAAGTAGTACTATGAGAAAAATTTGTAAAACCGAAAACTCGGGTAAAACTATGTGTATTTTTTGGAGGGAAAATAAATTCGTTTTGCCGCCTAAACGAAAAAACACACAATTTCGATAAAAAAGCTGATTTTGTCAGATTTGTCTCCCTAGATTCTCGGGAATGTCTACACTAACTCCAACAAACTTCAATCTCCTATATTTAATACATTTTCTTCTTCTTTCTCTTTCACTTTTTCTCTTCACTCTCTCTTTCATTTGTTTGACTCCTCTCTCTTTCTTTCTTTTCTTGATTTTCTCTCTCAAATTCATGGATCCGTGGGTAGAAAAACAGGAGAAACGTGAGATGAAAAAGAATAAGCAACATTACGACATGCTATTCTACGTTACCGATGGCCAATACGGGATTCCAACTCGTTGTCCATGTGGGGGAGAAATCATTCACGATTCCTCTCCAACTTCAAAGTACCGATCTGATTTTGATACCTTACCAGGGAGTAGGTACTTCACCTGCAAGACCTACAAAGTAATTATTTTTTCAATTTTTTGTTTGTGTCAAATTGAGTAAAACTGTATTATACTAAGTGAAATTTATTAAGACAAACTAAGGAAAATTGTATTATATTAAGACAAATTATGTTCAACGTTCAGGACGATGAGTTGCACTTTTGTCAGCCATGGGTTTTCGGTGTTCAGCAGGAAATTCAAAATTTAAGGAGCAAGGTGAAAGATTTGGCTGAAGAGATTGCAAAGCTCAAGGAGCTGATTGATGGACCCCGTACATGAATCTTCTTCGTCCTACTTCGTCCTACTTTCATGTTTTTCGTTCAAGTTTGATGTTAAATGTTGGAGCTTATGTTATTCGGATCTATGTTTGGTTTGTGATAAACGAGATTTTACCCCGTTAAATCTAATATCTTAATGTAGTACTTAAGATGTCAAACCAAATCAGGAGCAAACAATGTACTTGAATTTATGTGAAACGAACTCAGTTTAAGCTTAACAAAAAGGGTTGTTTGTTGAGAGTTTTTGTAACCGAAAATCAAACAAATAAAAACGAGAATTAAAAGTTTTGAAAGATTTATAAAAAGCTAAACAATCAGGTTAAGGTGTTTTAAAGGGTGATTAAACTTTCGGATTTCAAATTGTCTTTTACAAAAATAACTTTAAGGTTTTGAAAACGATTTTAGATCAATCCACTCTCGTGGCAATGATCCTTTTCTTAACAATTAAACTAAAACAATGTCTTGGATAGTTTAATCGTCGAGAAACTTTAAGAACAAATCAATTCTAACCACCAAGCTTATTAACACAGATCTCTCGGTTAAGCTAGGCTTGGTTCTAAGGTAATTGTTCAGGAGGCTTTATAATCTCTCGATTCATAAAGCTTCCTGGGTTCGATAATCGAATGGCCAACTCGATTAAAGCTTTAAGGCTGTTACCAAAGACTAAAGTTTTTAATCAATTAAGCTTTTGACAATTATCTATCCTAGATTCAATCAAACCCCTTTTACCCTAACCCAATTGTCTATTTGGAACTACGCACAAATCATGTTGAAACTCATAGCAATTAGGTTTAGAGATATCAATAGCATAAACAAAAATAAGGAGAATAAAGGGTAAATAAAACTCTTATTGAATGATGATGATGAAGATTACAAGGTGGCTAAGAAGCAATCACCAAGAAATCTCCTCCAAGTCTCCAAAACCAAAACAAAACTAAGATCAAAAACAAGAGAGGGGTGGCTGTGTGTTTTTACCCTAATATAAAATCTAAACCGAAAAATAAAATAAAGGAAAACCGAAAATTGGAATTGGTTTTTCCTTTTTACACATTAAAAACCAAATTGCTTATAAAATTTCGCAGCCTGTATCGGTCAAAGCAAACCGATACAGGCTGGCCGATATGCGCTTCGGAAGTCTTCCTTCGGCTCAGTCTTCTTCGTATCGGCCAGGCTAAGCCGATACGACAGGTCGATACGTGTCTTCGGGTCTTTTTCTCTTGTATCGGCCACTCCAAACCGATACGGTTGGCCGATACAAGCTGCGGCGAAACTTCTGTCTTCTATATCGGCCAACAGAAACCGATACAACATGCCGATGCAAGTGTATCAGTTTCTTTTTGGCTTAGATTCATCACTTTCGCCGTCTTTATGCTCCAAAACCTGAAATACACGAAACAAACCAAAATGCAACCTATATGATACTAAATGCAACCTAAATGAATGAGTTCTAATGCATAGACTAAGGTAAAATGTGTAAAATATGCAAGTTATCAGTTTGATGTTAAGTGTTGAACTTTTGTTTTTCGGATTTGTTTTTATGTTAAATCTTGAAAATTACCATAAGTACCACAAACATCCGAAAATACCATAAAAAATCCAAAAGTGACATAAACATCCATAACAACCATAATCATCCGAAAATACTATAAAAACATATAAAAGTACAATTGCAAATCCGAAAATATTATAAAAAAACATACCAAAAGTATCATTACATATCTGTTACCAAATATGTTCTCTAGTAATTCGAAGTTTTACTAGCAACACCAAATTTTCATAAATGTATTATCCAGTAATCCTTACTTTTCCTAGTTTGACAACAACTGATACAATAAAACAAATTAAATTGTTAATTTCTTTTTCTTCTTCTTCTTCTTCTTTTTCAGGAACGTCGTGAACGGCGGAAACATCAGGAACGTCGTGAACGGCGGAAACATCAAGAACGACGACAACGACGGTCTCTTCTGTCGCATTCTTCGCCATCTTTGCTTTTTTTTTTCTCTAGATTTTTCAAACTCCTACTGTAATAACTTCTAAACTTATCTTCTTCATTTATTTTTTTTCTTCTTACCCAGCTTCGTTTTCGCCATATCTTTTTTAAAGATTTCAATTTGAAATTTCACAATTGAAAATTAGGGTTCTTAGATGTTAGAGGAGAGAGAGGAAAAGAAAAAAGAGGAATCGATATGTTAAAGAAAGAAAAATAAAAAGAGAAAATCGATTTGTTTGATTTTGATAAAAAATCGGTTTGAATCTAGTTTTCTCGGTTTAAATTTGGTTTAACAAAAATAGTGGATCTCGGGTCGGGTAAAACGGGTCGGATGGATTTTACCCTGGTTTGATTTGTAAATAACTCAAGTCAATGAAAAGTTTTAGTCTTTTCTTATATCAAAATCGAAAGCGACTTATAGAGATTGCCTCTAATCGAAATCGACCTGTAGAGAAGTTGCCTCTTCCTTTCCCCTTCTTCATCTTCTTTTCACTAACATCTTCTTCAATCTTTAAAAGAATGTTTTGTTACAATCTTAAAGTCGGCGTGTTTGGATGGAAATTGTATTATACGTTTTTATTATGTTAAATAATAATATAATCAACTTTTTAAATATTTTTTAGGAAAATTAAATTTTGATAAATTTAGACCTACGACTATATTATGTAATTTCCTTTTCGTTTTCCTTTTAGAATTGTAATTATATTATTATTTATTATATCTTTGAAATAATTATGATATTTTGTAATATAAATACTGAATAATATAATTAACTCTAGTAGGATAAATATATAATGTTTTTTTTGCAAAGTGACTTAATGTTTTTAAATTTAATTAACTGTTTTTCAAAGTGATTTAGTGTTGTTGAATTTCAAAAATGGTTGTTTTGGTTTCAACCTTATATTTAAGGTTGGTGTGTCCATTTAAATTGTTATTACATGGAGGTTTGAGAAGGCTTAAATCTCTTTATAATATACAAAGTTTGATTACTATTTTTTTGTATGAATGTAATGTCATAAAAATGAATGTTTTGGGATTACAGAAAATTAGACTTAAGTGGTGAAATCTGAAAGGGGAAAAACGCCAAAAAATTCCCGAACTTGTAAAAAAAAGCCAAGAAAACCCTCAACTTTGAATTGAGTCATTTTAAACCTGAACTTTAAAATTTATACTATATAATCCCGTATTTATGTTGACCAAGCCATTTAAATCTCACTGAAAGTCAACCGTTAAAAACTGATTAACGGACGTTAAAACAAAACGACCGAGTTTTGTGAATAAACAAAAAATCATGCATTCACAGTAAAATCAACCTTAAATCCCTAAATCCCCAAATATATTATCTTCCGTTTCTGTCTTTTTCTTCTCATTTGTCTATGGGTAGTACTATCGAAGAAGACTAAAGCGATTATGAGTTGAATTTTAGAGATTGATGATAACGTCAATCAAGCAACATCTGTTACAAAAATGCCAATTCATTGTAGGGATAATAACTCCACCGCCTTGTTTATGTCCTATATTACAACAATCCGATCTTTTCTCCGACAAATCGAAGATCTCACACACACTCTTGTTCCAATCTTCCAACGAAACTCCATGAAATCAAATTCTCTAAACATATAACAGAAAATCAAAGATTTTTTTTTTGAATGAACTAAGTCCTCAAGTAGAAATTAAAGAAACGAGAAAAAGAACTTCAAATTATGTTTTGTACAAAAACTGAAAAGAGAAGAAGGTTGGAGTTTGGGTGAATGGTTTGAAGTTGAAGCAATATTAGGTGAAGAAGGAAGATATGGTGGCTCCTGAAATCACGTGAGACGTTGTTAATCTCAATGTCAACGAATATCAAGATCATGTATTTGGAGGCTTAGGGATTTAAGATTGAATAACAATGGAATCATGAGCTTTTGCTTACTCACAAAACTCGTATTTTAACGTCTGTTAATCAGTTTTTAACGGTTGACTTTCAGTGAGATTTAAATGGGCTTGGTCAACATAAATACGGGATTATATAGTATAAATTTTAAAGTTCAGGTTTAAAATGACTCAATTCAAAGTTGAGGGTTTTTTTGGCTTTTTTTTACAAGTTCGGGAATTTTTTGGCGTTTTTCCCAATCTGAAAGCATCCAAAGTCTCTCTTATACAATAGTTACTCTTTGCAATGTTTTAATGAAATAAAGTAGTCATTACATTAAATAACCAAATAATTTTGTGCATTTAAATAACCAAATAATTTTGTGCTTTATAGTTTTCTGAATGTTTATAGAAATGCATTAACTATAATGCATATCCGACCTTACAGATGGTAGAGCGGAGGACTGTAGTTGAAACAGAATATCCTTAGGTTAGTGATTCAAATCCGGTAGATCGGATTTTTTTTCTCAAATATTCAGATTTCACTATAAATCTAGGAGTCGTATCTTTTATATAATTTATTTAAAAACATTATTTTCAAATTCATTCGACATACATGTATTCAACACTTCCAAATGGTAGAGGTAAGATAAACAATCAAATACAAAATTGTAAAGATAGACTTATACCCTTTACCAAACCAACAAGCCATTGTAAACAATTGAATCAACAACATGAATATACCTCTTATTAAGAGGATCGTTGCATGTGCCATAAAATGTCTAAAAATTTAGAACCTAGTGAAAGTCTTGTGCCACTTTCTTGCATGAACTTTATAGGTTTATTATAAATAATACAAAACATTGAATTCCCTCCATCAATTCTATCACCCATATTTATAAGTAACATAGTAAATTAAGAGTTAGGTTTTAACTAAGTGGAATATTAAACTCATCGTGTAAAAAATTATCATCCTTTGAATGTTATTTAGGAAAAATATATCAAACCGTACAATGGTTTTAAAAACTTGGTCATTGTCTTCATTAGTTTATTAATGTTCTGATAGGGCTTTAAACTAATATATCTATTATGATAAATGATTAAAAATAGTTATAGTGATTGTATGTAATTTAATCGACATCACAATAAGGGTCTAGTCAATAAAGAGTGGACGTGCCGGAGTGGTTATCGGGTATGACTAGAAATCATGTGGGCTTTGCCCGCGCAGGTTCGAATCCTGCCTGTTGTTCACGCTTTTTTGTTAGCTATTGAGGAAATTTCCGACACTCTTAAAATTAAATGAATTAGTATTGATTTTCATGAAATATTTATTGAATAGTATTTAACTAGAACATCTCACAAATAAAGCTAAAATGTAAATATTTAATTTACCAACGTTTTTTATATTACTCTTCGTATACGTAAATAACTACTTCTAAAGAAATAAGTATTTTAGGTATCTCATTGCATGTAGTGCTATATTATAAACCCGACCTTAGCTCAGTTGGTAGAACGGAGGACTGTAGTTCTAGCAGAGAATCCTTAGGTCACTGGTTCGAATCCGGTAGGTCGGAACACTTTTTATGCATTATTTTACTTGTAACGTCAAAGTTGTTTGATAATATTTATAGCTTTTTCTAAGAAAAGTTATTAAAAATTTATAAACTATAAAACAAATCCGACCTTAGCTCAGTTGGTAGAGCGGAGGACTGTAGTCGAAGCAGAATATCCTTAGGTCACTGGTTCGAATCCGGTAGGCAGAGCCGTGCCTACTAAGACAAAAAAGAAACCTTCGCCTACGGCATATTATTTTGATTTAAAATTGAGAAAGGCTTAACTTTTTTTTATATTGTGTGTTTGGTAAAAAATACTAGTGTTCTTGTAAAGTTAGTTTTTATGAACTAGTAACTCACTAATATTTCACTTTAGGACTTGTAAATGTGTTGCTAACAATATTTATTTCAACTTTTTGTATTGTTTTCTTATCAATGATGTACATTTTTCTTTTTTCACTATATGAAGTACATTAAAAATATTTACTTGTGTATTAATTCTACTATATTTACTTTTTTATCACACAACAATTAATTCCAATATATATTTTGTAAAAAACTATATTATTATCATTGACATTTTATCCAAAAAAACTTTTTTATTTAATTCGTTTATGGCATTAAAAACTCTTGGCACGGCTCTGCCGGTAGGTCGGATTTTTTTCTCAAATATTTGGATTTCTCTACAAAACTAGGAGTCGGACCTTTTATATAATTTACAAAAACATAACAATTACAGATACACTTAAAACGTTATTTTCAAATTCATTCGACATACATGAATTTGACAGTTTCAAATGGTAAAGGTAAGAGAAACAATCAAATACAAAATAGTAAAGATAGACATCCACCTTTTACCAAACCAACAAGCCATTGTAAATTATTGAATCAACAACATGAATATACCTCTTATTAAGCGGAACGTTGCATGTGCCATAATATGTCATAAAAAATTAGAACCTAGTGAAGGTCTTGTGCCACTTTCTTGCATGAACTTTATAGGTTTATTATAAATAATACAAAACATTTAATTCCCTCCATCAAATATATCACCCATATTTATAAGTAACATAGTAAATTAAGAGTTAGGTTTTAACCAAGTGGAATATTAAACTCATTGCGTAACAAATTATCATCCTATGAATGTTATTTAGGAAAATTATATCAAACCGTACAATGGTTTTAAAAACTTGGTCATTGTCTTGATTAGGTTATTAATGTTCTGATAGGGCTTTAAACTCATATATATATATATATATATTTATGATAAAAGAAGAAAAATAGTTATAGTGATTGTATGTAATTTAATCTATATCACAATAAGGGTATAGTCAATAAAGAGTGGACGTGCCAGAGTGGTTATCGGGCATGACTAGAAATCATGTGGGCTTTGCCCGCGCAGGTTCGAATACTGTCGTTCACGCTTTTTTATTAGTTTTTGAGGAAATTTCCGATACTCTTAAAATTAGATGAATTAGTATTGCTTTGCATGAAATATTTATTGAATATTATTTAACTAGGACATCTCACAAATAAAGCTAAAATGTACATATTTAATTTACCAACGTTTTTTTATATTACTTTCATATACGTAAATAACTACTTCTAAAAAATAAGTATTTTAAGTATCTCATTGCATGTAGTGCTATATTATAAACCCGACCTTAGCTCAGTTGGTAGAGCGGAGGACTGTAGTTCTAGCAGAGAATCCTTAGGTCACTGGTTCGAATCCGGTAGGTCGGAACACTTTTATGTGTTATTTTGCTTGTAACGTCAAAGTTGTTTGATAATATTTATAGCTTTTTCTAAAATCCTCACTTTAAAAATTCAAAAAGAAAAGTTATTAAAAATTTAAAGTGTTACTAAAAGGATAAGGTAGTTTTATTTAAAATGAATGTTAATTTCTATCATAATAAATAGAAAAACATCTCTTGATCTAACATAAAAGTACATAATTCTAATGAAACGTCGATCAACTCATCATATTGTTCTATAGAAATGCATAAAGTATAAAGCAAATCCGACCTTAGCTCAGTTGGTAGAGCGGAGGACTGTAGTCGAAGCAGAATATCCTTAGGTCACTGGTTCGAATCCGGTAGGTCGGATTTTTTTCTCGAATATTTGGATTTCTCTATAAAACTAGGAGTCAGACCTTTTATATAATTTACAAAAGCATAACAACTACATATACACTTAAAACGTTATTTTCAAATTTTATCCGACATACATGAATTCGAAACTTTCAAGTGGTAAAGGTAAGAGAAACAATGAAATACAAAATAGTAAAGATAGTCTTCCACCTTTTACCAAACCAACAAGCCATTGTAAACTATTTAATCAACAACATGTATATACCTCTTATTAAGCGGATCGTTGCATGTGCCATAATATGTCATAAAAATTTGAACCTAGTGAAGGTCTTGTGCCACTTTCTTGCATGAACTTTATAGGTTTATTATAAATAATACAAAACATTTAATTCCCTCCATCAAATATATCACCCATATTTATAAGTAACATAGTAAATTAAGAGTTAGGTTTTAACCAAGTGGAATATTAAACTCATCGAGTAACAAATTATCATCCTATGAATGTTATTTAAGAAAATTATATCAAAATGTACAATGGTTGTAAAAACTTGATCATTGTCTTGATTAGGTTTTTTTTTTGTCAACATTTGTGCACAAATGGCCGGCCCATTAGGTTATTAATGTTCCAATAGAACTTAATTTAAACTCATATATATATATATATATATTTATGATAAAAGAAGAAAAATAGTTATAGTGATTGTATGTAATTTAATCTATATCACAATAAGGGTATAGTCAATAAAGAGTGGACGTGCCAGAGTGGTTATCGGGCATGACTAGAAATCATGTGGGCTTTGCCCGCGCAGGTTCGAATCCTGCCGTTCACGCTTTTTTGTTAGTTTTTGAGGAAATTTTCGACACTTTCAAAATTAGATGAATTAGTATTGCTTTTCATGAAATATTTATTGAATATTATTTAACTAGGACATCTCACAAATAAAGCTAAAATGTACATATTTAATTTACCAACGTTTTTTATATTACTCTTCGTATACGTAAATAACTACTTCTAAAAAATTAAGTATTTTAGGTATCTCATTGCATGTAGTGCTATATTATAAACCCGACCTTAGCTCAGTTGGTAGAGCGGAGGACTGTAGTTCTAGCAGAGAATCCTTAGGTCACTGGTTCGAATCCGGTAGGTCGGAACAATTTTATGTGTTATTTTGCTTGTGACGTCAAAGTTGTTTGATAATATTTATAGCTTTTCTAAAATCCTCACTTTAAAAATTCAAAAAAAAAAGTTATTAAAAATTTAAAGTGTTACTAAAAGGATAAGGTAGTTTTATTTAAAATGAATGTTAATTTCTATCATAATAAATAGAAAAACATCTCTTGATCTAAATAAAAGTGCATAATTCTAATGAAACGTTGATCAACTCATCATATTTTTTTTCTCAAACAGTGTACATATTTTAATCATTACGCTATAGAGTTCATCGTTATCAAATGTGAGTCCTCAAAACAATAAACATTGTTTATAGAATGTGTAGTAGGATACAAAAAATGTTGAGGTTAAGCTCTTATTTTGACATGCTTTCATCATTTTTATTTGTATGCCCGAAGATTCTTCCATGAGTTTTGAGGAAAATTCTCACTTATACTATAGTTACTCTTTGCAAATGTTTCAATGAAATAAAGTAGTCTTTACATTTAAATAACCAAATAATTTTGTGGTTTATAGTTTTATGAAGATTTATAGAAATGCATAAAGTATAAAGCAAATCCGACCTTAGCTCAGTTGGTAGAGCGGAGGACTGTAGTCGAAGCAGAATATCCTTAGGTCACTGGTTCGAATCCGGTAGGTCGGATTTTTTTCTCAAATATTTGGCTTTCTCTATAATACTAGAAGTCGGAACTTTTATATAATTTACAAAAGCATAACAACTACATATACACTTTATACGTTATTTTCAAATTCATCCGACATACATGAATTCAAAACTTTCAAGTGGTAAAGGTAAGAGAAACAATGAAATACAAAATAGTAAAGATAGACTTCCACCTTTTACCAAACCAACAAGCCATTGTAAACTATTTAATCAACAACATGTATATACCTCTTATTAAGCGGATCGTTGCATGTGCCATAATATGTCATAAAAATTAGAACCTAGTGAAGGTCTTGTGCCACTTTCTTGCATGAACTTTATAGGTTTATTATAAATAATACAAAACATTTAATTCCCTCCATCAAATATATCACCCATATTTATAAGTAACATAGTAAATTAAGAGTTAGGTTTTAACCAAGTGGAATATTAAACTCATTGTGTAACAAATTATCATCCTATGAATGTTATTTAAGAAAATTATATCAAACCGTACAATGGTTGTAAAAACTTGATCATTGTCTTGATTAGGTTATTAATGTTCTGATAGAGCTTTAAACTCATATATATATATATTTATGATAAAAGAAGAAAAATAGTTATAGTAATTGTATGTAATTTAATCAATATCACAATAAGGGTATACTCAATAAAGAGTGGACGTGCCGGAGTGGTTATCGGGCATGACTAGAAATCATGTGGGCTTTGCCCGCGCAGGTTCGAATCCTGCCGTTCACGCTTTTTGTTAGTTTTTGAGGAAATTTCCGACACTTTTAAAATTAGATGAATTAGTATTGCTTTTTATGAAATATTTATTGAATATTATTTAACTAGGACATCTCACAAATAAAGCTAAAATGTACATATTTAATTTACCAACGTTTTTTATATTACTCTTCGTATACGTAAATAACTACTTCTAAAAAATTAAGTATTTTAGGTATCTCATTGCATGTAGTGCTATATTATAAACCCGACCTTAGCTCAGTTGGTAGAGCGGAGGACTGTAGTTCTAACAGAGAATCCTTAGGTCACTGGTTCGAATCCGGTAGGTCGGAACACTTTTATGTGTTATTTTGCTTGTAACGTCAAAGTTGTTTGATAATATTTATAGCTTTTCTAAAATCCTCACTTTAAAAATTCAAAAAGAAAAGTTATTAAAAATTTAAAGTGTTACTAAAAGGATAAGGTAGTTTTATTTAAAATGAATGTTAATTTCTATCATAATAAATAGAAAAACATCTCTTGATCTAAATAAAAGTGCATAATTCTAATGAAACGTTGATCAACTCATCATATTTTTTTTCTCAAACAGTGTACATATTTTAATCATTACGCTATAGAGTTCATCGTTATCAAATGTGAGTCCTCAAAACAATAAACATTGTTTATAGAATGTGTAGTAGGATACAAAAAATGTTGAGGTTAAGCTCTTATTTTGACATGCTTTCATCATTATTATTTGTATGCCCAAAGATTCTTCCATGAGTTTTGAGGAAAAGTCTCACTTATATTATAGTTACTCTTTGCAAATGTTTTAATGAAATAAAGTAGTCATTACATTTAAATAACCAAATAATTTTGTGGTTTGTAGTTTTCTGAAAGTTTATAGAAATGCATAAAGTATAAAGAAAATCCGACCTTAGCTCAGTTGGTAGAGCGGAGGACTATAGTCGAAGCAGAATATCCTTAGGTCACTAGTTCGAATCCGGTAGGTCGGATTTTTTTCTCAAATATTTGGATTTCTCTATAAACTAGGAATCAGACCTTTTGTATAATTTACAAAAGCATAACAACTACATATACACTTAAAACCTTATTTTCAAATTCATTAGACATACATGAATTCTACACTTTCAAATGGTAGAGGTAAGAGAGACAATCAAATAGAAAATAGTAAAGATAAACTTCCACCTTTTACCAAACCAACAAGCCATTGTAAACTATTGAATCAACAACATGTATATACCTCTTATCAAGAGGATCGTTGCATGTGCCAGAAACTATTTATGTGTTTATTTCTAAATAATCCAAACATTTAAGGGAGAATTACAAAACTACACCATTTGAATTACATTTCACAAAACTACATTATTTCAAAATAATCTCACAAAACTACACTTAAATACTAAAAATTAAATCCAAATAAACCATACCACATAATCTTACCCCCTTAATATTATACCATAAACACTAATTAGCAACCCAAATGAAAAGATTTTAATTTTGGTAATTTTTAAAGGGTAAACCAAACTTTTAAAATTTTGAAAGGATGTAAATATGTGAAAAATTGAATTAGGTATAGTTTTGTAAAGGAAGGAAAGAAATTGTGTAGTTTTGCGAATTCCTCAACATTTAATTCCCTCCATATTAGGTTTTAGTTTTAAAGTAAAGGGATTTTGAACTCGTTTGATAACAAATAATTATTCTTTAAAGATTATTTAGGTTAAACATATAAAACCATTTAATTTGGTCTACAATTTAATTTGTTTTCGTTAGGTTATAGATGTTGTAAAAATGTCTTTAAACTCGTCTATTTATAACAAAAGATGAAAAATAACCATAATGATTGTATGTAATTTATCTTAACTTACTTTCCTTAAGTTTCGAAAACGGAAAGTAATCAAATCCTAATTACGAGTTTAAGAATAGTAATTACTTTCCTTGCATTTACATTTACGAGTCATCTAAATATGTTAAGAAGGTTAAAGAAAGGGAAATTGTGAAAGCAAGGAACATAGGAGCAATAGAGTTAAGGAAACCAGTCTTCAAATGTTGATGGCCGAGTTTGATCGTCTTAAGATGAAAAATACATAGAAAATCGATGAATTTGGTGGAAAGTTGTCAGAGATCTCATTAAAATTTGCTGAACTAGGAGATGAAATGGAGACCCGAAGATGGTTAAGAAGTTTATGTCGAGTACTCCCCGAAAAAAGTATATACACATAGTGGCATCTCTTGAACATGATTTAGATCTTAACAAGATAAGTTTTGAAGATATCATAGGACGCTTAAAGGCGTATGGGAACGCGTTGTTGATGAAGAAGAAACACAACAAGAGCAAGATAAACTAACAAATGCTAATATGGAGACTGACTATGATCAGTCCAATCGCGGTTACCATGGGGACGACATAGATAGAGGTAGAGGTGAGCATTTTTTATACATAGAAAGAGCTCGCATAAATTCTAATGGAAACCTAGATTTTTCAAAGATAGGGCGTTACCGGTGTGACAAACTGGAACACTATGTTTCATCATGTCCAGATCGACTACTCAAATTACAAGAAGCTCAAGTCGATGACAAATCTATGACACATGAAGTTGATGGGCTCATGACGCATGAAGTAGTATGTATCAACAATGGGAAGAAAAATTTGAATAATGTTATCAATCTTAACCAGAGGAATGTGAAGCCTAAATATTTTGAAGCTTGCTCAGATAAAGATAATGTTTGGTAGTTGCACAATGGGCCTTGCAATCACATGTCCAAGAACCTAGCATATTTCAAGGTAAATAACGATTCTATAGATATCAAGAGGAAATGCTCAATTATTTTCTTGAGTAGTAATGGAAGCAAAAAGGTTCTAGCCGATGTATACTATATCCCATATTTGAAGAATAACATCATTAGCCTTGGTCAAGCTACGAAAGTCGGGTGTGATGTAAGAATGAGACGAGGAAAATTGTTGGTGAAAGTTCTATGATCACAAAATCGCTTATACAAAAAGACTGGATATAGAAAAGAAAACATGTTATAAATAAGCAAAGGATTCATGAAAGTTGGATACAAGCATGCACATAAGATGTTTGCTTTATCAACAAAAACAAAACATGATTTCTTGTCATATTAACAAAAGGAAGACATTGTATTAACAAATGCTCTTGTGAGAGTCAAGTTTAAGAAGATGAGAGATCTCAATTGTATTTAAGTATGAAGAAGATGGATTGCAAGCTTAAGGGGTAAAATGTTGACTTAAGTTTGAAGAAACAAGTTTGGAAGAAAAAGAAAAATAGTCAAATCTTAATTAAGAGTTTATGAATAGTTACATTTATGAGTCATCTAAATATGTTAAGAGAGTTAAAAAAGGGAAATTATCATATTCGGAAAATAGGAAGTTCGTGTAGACCTTTCTCTATATAAGGAGATACAAAAATGTTACACAATTTATGAGTTTTAGAGATTGAAAGCTTTTGTTTGACAAAAAAAAGAAAAAAAAGAGATTGAAAGCTTTTAGAGTTTTGAGAGCTTTGAAAGAGAAATAGAGAACTTTAAGTTTTGATAAATTTTCCTAAAGATTAATAAAGAAAGTTATTCTTTTTTTTGTTAATTTTTTGTTAAAAAGTTTTCTATTAAAATTGCAAATGTTTGATACAAAAGTGTTAACACTTTTGAAGAAAAGGAACAACAAAAATATTTTTTTCACCGAAGATTCGATGAGAACAAAACTAGTTAAAATAAGCTTAAAATGAAACTAAGCATAATATCTATCACTTAAGAGCTATGAAACCAAAAGTTGAGGGTTTAGTGGTTTAGTGTGAGAGGCCACGACCTCGACCTCGCTTCCCTTTACCAATTGTTGTCCAATCTGAATCTTTAGCTTTTTGTGACGGTTTGATATGTCTACCACGCGGGATCTCGGGATGGAGTCCTCATAAGAGCTAAGAACACCTGGGTTGAAGTCACCAAAATTTTGTTGGTTTTGGACAATAAAATTAAAGACCCTTCAGAAGCAGCTGAAAATGTGAGAGCATTTTCTACTTCTAACAAACCATCAACAAAGCATTTTCACAGGTGATGAAATCATGACCTCCGAAAGTACATCGTCTGAAGTAGCGGGAATCTTTGTTTCTAGAACAATATATTATCAATGATCACGGATGTGGCAGCATGTGCAGTCTTTGGAGAAGAGGAGGCAACAATCGTAGATGGTACCTTAGTTGTTGAACGAGAGTGATCTAAACCACTTATTTTTGGACCAATATTTTGTGCTGAGATGTCTGGTGATGAACCCGATGTTTTTAAGCCTAAGCATCCTGATGCTTTATGTCCAAGAAGACCACATAATGTACATTTGCTAGGGAGCCAAGAGTACATTATGTCAACCATGGTAATAGTTCCACTTTTATCCTCAAGGGAAACACGCTGCGGAAACGGCCTCTCAAGCTTAATTTCCACAAGAATTTTTGCTTCTCCCATTAGTGTAGGATCCAACCAAGATTTACTAGTTAACATAGGTTCACTTATTCCCGAAGCAATCCAATCAATGCCTTTGAATGAATAAAGTTGATAAGGTATGTTTTTAAGAGTTAACCACACCGGAGAAGTTGTTATCTCTGGCAAAGATATAGTCTCAACCGGATTCCATGGAGAGACGAACATAATACAATCATCCACATACCAAATTCCTCTTTGGATAACCCAATTCCTAGTGGACTCATCCGGGATGTGGAACAAGTAAGACGATTCACCCAATTTCTTTGTGAAAATTTTATATTTGTTACCCCAAATTCTAGAAGCTACGCCATGAATTAACCCGCCAGGAGGAGCTGTGCAATGTTGGAACTGCCCTACAACATATTCTTTCTGGTTCTCTAACTCTTCTAGTAAGACATTACTAGGAATACATACCTTTGGTGTTCCATCAGCCATATACACCGGCGTTGTGACACGATGGAGATAGCAGCGGGAACCCATCTTTTTTGCCCATGGATATTCAACAGTAACTGGAAATGTTACAACCTCTGGTTGAGTAACAAGAGTGGGGGCAGTTGTTGAATCTTGCGAAACTCTAGTTGGGCCTGATCGGTTTCTCCCTTTTGTTATCCCCTTAGTGGCTGAAACGGTAGGCCACTGATCAAATCTAGAGGCGACTGTATTACCAGCCAATCCAGCCCTTGTTACATGCGAAAGTCGAAGCTGAGACTCAAACATCTCTGGGATTTTGATTGGAGAAGCCCACACACCTAATGGAGAAGCTTTAGGCAAGCAAAGAGAATCAGATGGTTGAATAGCATTTAGAACGGGAATGGTAGGAAGAAAATCAGTTGATGCAACGGATATTTCGATGTCTCTACCGATCTGAGAAGAAGCGACAAAGGTTGAAATTGAAGATTTTTGCCGAACTTTTTCACCTTCTTTAGGAGATATTATTGATTCCACCCTTAGGGTTTCACCTTCGAAAAGAAGATAGAAGGTGAAATCAGATTTTCCTTCGGCTTTTGAAGACATCTGCTCGAGGAAGGCATCATCGCATCCATCATGTTGAGGTGTAGGCGTTCTGGTGACTCTTCAGGACTAGATAACAAAGATGATGAAGGATCTCCTTATGTGGAATCATCCATTGATTGAGAGATGTTACCGGAAACTCCGTTCTGATACAAAGTTTACACGGCAGCAAACGGCGACGAAGCCAATAAACGGTGAAGAGAGGGCTTAATTGGCTTTTTTCGCAGAAAGCTTAGTTAATATAATTCGGTTTTTTTTTAAAGCCAAAATGTTGATAATAACTTTAAAAGAGAGTTATTCTTTGTTTATAAATTGTGTTCTTAATCTTCTCTAGATTCAATAGTTTCGTCTATATCATAATAACGTTTCATGAAAGAATGATGTGGGCTTTGCCCGCGCATGTTCGAATTATGCCTTACACGGTTTTTTATTCACATTTAGAAAAAATTCCGTAACTCTCACAATTCCATGAATTACATTCAGTTCTCATCAAATTTATTTTGAATTGTCCGAAAATGCTCATGCTATTTTAACGTCAAACTTGTTTGATAATATAACTATATAACTTTTCTCTCAAAACATTTACTTTGTAAATTAAATTGTAGAAAAAGAGGTTATTAAAAATTTAAGGTGTTACAAAAAAGGTAAGGTAGTCTTTTTAAAAAGAATGTTTATTCCTATCTTAAGAAAAAGAAAGAAAAAACATCTTATTGTTTTGCAAAAATAATATTATAATTGATGAACTGACTCGAACTTTGAAATGAATGTTAATTAGTGAATCTGAGACCATGTTTATCAAGGGATATTAAAGGTTGCTTGTGTATTTAAAAGTGTATTTAGATGATTTTAATAAATATAAAATGTGTATTTGGGTCTAAAAAGATAAGCATCGTCGCTTATATAAGCATTTTTTTTAGTTTTAAGAGACGCCACGTGGCGCATTTTGGTTGGCTCAAAAAAAAATTAATTTTTTATTTTTTTAACCTGTTGAATCTCTCTCATTTCACTTATCTATTTTTTTTTGGTTTTTACAAACTCTCTCGGCGATTCCGATGGAAAGATTCACCGGAGAGATTGATCGCGATTCAGCCGGTTTTTGGACTCCTCTTCGCCGGCATCGATGAAGGTAAGGTTCGATTCGATTTATTGATTCGATTTACCCAGATTGAACCATATTTCGTCTTCTTTGTCGGCATCTGTTGTGTTTGGTTATTTTAGTTTAGGCTTCATTTGTTCATGTTTATAATTGCTTTTTTGTTAATGTTTATTGTGGTTGTGTTTGATCTGTTAGGTTATAATTGTACTTGTGCTATTTTATTGTTATTGAAAGCTTTTGCAAGTTTGTTTTTCATGTTTGGTGTAGTTAATGTGCTATTACATTGCAGGGACCAAAGAAGTATGTGTTTTGTGTTAAAGTCTATTTTGTGTTGATGGTTAAAGTTTGTTTTGTGTTGATATGTTTTGTTTTTATGTTGATGTGTTTTGTGTTTGGTGGTTGTTGTTGTTTGCAAGTTTGTTTTTCATGTTTGGTGTGCTTGATATTGTACATTGCAGGGACCAAAGAAACAAACAGATGTGCTACTACAGGTAAGAAGAAGATCATGCTAAAAAACCAGTAAGTTGTTATGTTGTTTAAAATTTGTGTTTATGTTGTTGTTCTTATTTTGTGTTTGGTGGTTGTTGTTGTTTGCTTTGTAGGAGGAGCCAACATAAGCTTTGAAAGCTTGAAGAGGCAAGCAATAAGCTAGAAGAGACAAGTTACGTTCACGTTTATAAAAGGTTAACAAAATTAAGTGTGTTTTTGTTGATTCTTTCACCATTTTATCTCTTTTAGTGTGTTCTTGTAAATTCTTTCACAATTGTACACCATCTCTTTTAGTTTTTTTTGTAAACTCTTTCACAATTGAACTCTTTTTTAGTTTGTTTTTGTAAACACATTTTTTTAAAAAAATTAAGCAACTCTTTTTAGTATCTCTCAATGGAGGACAATTTTAACTAAAACTACAAAAATTGCTTATGTATTTTTTTTTGGTATAAATACATATAAATATTAATTAAATATATTTAAGGAACTAAAAATTAGCATCTTTGATATACATGCTCTGAGTCACTTAGAAGTTTTCTTTGAAATAAACCGTACGTTTTGAAAGCTCCTATTGTAAACTAATTAGGTGATAACCATCTATTTCATTACGATGGTTTCACATATTTTTGAACCTTGTTCAAAAATTTGTGAACGAGGTATTGGATATGATAAAAATATTTATTTTTTAAAATCGAAAACCCTAAAATTAAAAATCTAATATTTTTTGAGGAATTCACAAAATTACACCCTTTCGTCCTTTCCTTTCCAAAACTCTACCTAATTCAATTTTTCACATATTTACACATTTTCAAAATTTTAAAAGCTTGATTTACCCTTTAAAAAATTATCAAAATTATAATATTTTCATTTGGGTTCGCTACTTAGTGTTTCGGGTATATTATTAAGGGGATATAATTGTGTGGGTATGGTTTATTAGGATTTAATTCTGAGTGTTTAGATGTAGTTTTGTGAAGTAATTTTGAAATGGTGTAGTTTTGTGAAATGTAATTCAAATGGTGTAGTTTTGTTTGTAAAGTTTTGAATCAATAAGTAAACAAAAAGCAGATAACAATTGTATGCAATTAATTAAAGACGTTGGGCATTAGAATTAATCGTATGAATAAGTTATCACTAGAGAGATAATTGATGGGAAAACAATTAAAACCATTCTTGAACTCAAATCACAATATATAGATTGACCCCCTCTTGGGCGTATCAAATCCCTATGCTAACAAGTATGAAAACTAAACTCTTGTTTGTGTTCAATAAACCCTAGCATGAAGTTTGTCTAAGCTTGATTTGTTAATAAAACACAATAACATCTACTCTCGCATGCTAAGGATGTTTTGCTCATCTAAGTTCTATCAGGTTCCTAAACCAACTCTCATTTAGCCTAAATAAATTAGAATCGGGAATTATGGTGATCAAGCAACTTCAAATAGTAAAATCAACCTAGATGAAGAACCTTAAGAATAATTTCTTATCAATCAATCTAATCTAGTAATTCATAAATTCCTTTTAAACCCTTAAACCTAAGAGGTGGATTACTCTGATGAATATAATTGCATAAAACAAAAATTGAGATTGATAAACAAGGGTTTCAAAAACACTTCTCAAGAGTAATTGAATTTTTTCATCTAAAGCTTACAATCTCTCAAAGTCAAATGTAAAAAAAAGTGTGGTCTCTAAAGAGACTACAAACATGTATTTATAGGTTTGTGACGTTCCCTTGCAAAATAGGAAAAGATCTTGGCAAATCTAAACTAAAAGAAAAAAATTAAACTTCAGGATGGGGAAAAAGATTGTCAGATCGTCTTCTGGGATCGTTCGATCGATGTTAGGATTGATCGGACTTCGGCTTTGCAATCGATCCATTTTTGGTCTGTAACTTCTAGTGATAACGGATCGATCGATCGCACACGGGATCGAATGATTGATGTGAAGATCGACCAATTATGGATTTGTGGTCGATCCAATGATTCCCATAATACGAGCGATCGATCGATCATGATCGATCGATATTCTTTTACCGCATTCTTCGTTCTTTTGTATCGAAAACTCCATAAGTCATTCTTCTATACATTAGGACGCTACTATATTCCTTTTATTACATGTAAAACAACTTAAGACACATAAAAAAACTATATTGTATGGCTACAACTATGATTTAAAACGTTAAAAACGTCAACTCATGGAACAGTCTTGGCGTTGTAAAAACAATACTCCCTTCATTTCAAAAGAGATGTAAATTTAGAAAATTATGTGCAATTTTGTGAATGAGGAAGGGCATTATGAAATTATAGATTTGGCGAAAATAAGACAGTGCGCGAAAATCAATTTTATTTTTAGCTCACATGTGTTTATAACCTATATGATAACCAAACTAAAACAATCGTTCGGTTTCAAAGGGTGTAATTTTGTGAATTTTTCGGTATAGACATGACCCCCCAATGTCTAAATAGACATCATAGACCATTAAACAAAACCTTGGTTAAAGAGTTTGATTTAGTGCTAGCTTGACATTCAAACAAATAAAATATCTGGATGAGATGATACTTCAGATACTTAGAGCATGTGCATTGATAGATTTCTTAGGCACGATTTCTTATGATTTTTTATTATTTATTTAAAAAAAAAAAATTAGTAACGTACCAATCATGGATTCGTCATGTGTCAGTGGAACCCATAAACAGTGCAAGAAACAGATCCGGAATAAGGGAAGAAAGAACTAGGCTCTTCAAAAAGTTAAACAATCTGAGAAAAAAAAATGGGAAAAAAAAAGAAAAGAAAATTTAACAAAAAAAAGAACTAGTCTCTTCACTATTTTGTGGACCCCGCCTAATAATAACCGACTAAAAATCCTCAATAATCATGGTCTTGTATTAAATCAATGTCATAAAAAATAAATGCAAGTGAATAAGTCCATAAATAATTATCCAAGTTACCGAGAGTTCGCCCTAGCTGCTCTCTCCATGACACTATTACCGAGGCAAGTTTAAAATCGCTATTGTCCGACGCCGGCGGCACCGGAGCTGGCCGGCATCAGGACCTCTCTCTCATTTCTTTTCGTCATGAATCGACCTCTCTTTCTTGTGTTGTTTTATCTCTTTGCTTTTTTTATTTCTCATATCAAGCTTTGTAGCGGGATGACTCAGATCTAAGCGGTGCGGCGAGTTAAGAAGAAATAAATTCGTCTCTTACGGTGGCTCTGCACGTACCTTGGCTAGGTTTCTCCATGAGGTCAATGTCGGAGCAGCTCAGGGGTTTGATTTGAAGATGGTGTGCCTTTTCTCCTTATTACGTTCTTGCAAGTTATCGCAGCCGAGATCTCTCTTGGGCTCTGCTCTTGAACCTCCCCTTTCTCTCGTCGGGCTCTTTCTTATGTGTTTATCGGTTGTTGAAGCAACCTCTGTTCTCTACCCTAGCTCAGATATGAACTTGGGAAGGATTAGATTTGGATGCTCTCTCTTATGGTGGCTAGGACTCCAATGGTTACAGCGGGTCTTCATGATCTGCTCCATCAAAATAGCCATCCAAGGGATGATATGGTTTGTTAATGTTATGCAACTTTCTCGGAAAAAAAACTCAAAGATGTTTCTCCCATCAAGACCATTTTTCCCATAGTTGGGTCATGGTTATTTGTTGTAGAGTTTTCCTTGAACCATTGGCTTTTGTCTTCTGCTTGGGATATGTGTCTCTTCCGGCGATGCGTTGTAATGTCGTCGAGATCCTCTCTTAGTTATGTCTCCATAAAGTTAATTCACACAAATCTGAAGCTTGATTCAACATTTGTAAAGTCAAAAATGTTTCGCCTCTTAGACCACTTCTTCATGGAGAGGTCTTTACCAATTTCCTTCCGACGAGGTCGGGAGAGATCGTTTTCATCGTTTCTTAAGTTTTCACCACACTCCTCCTTCATGGAGAGAACCTTTTTACTTCTTTTCGTTAAGAAGAATAATCCATCTCTAGCTTTTAAGCCGAGAAAGATGGTTTGACCCAAAACCGGTTTGTTATCTTGTGTAGAAGTTTCTTCGGAATCAGAAGATGCAACGGAGAACGTTTCGGCGAAATTCGAGGTTATGGACCTAGTATCAAAGTCTTTTGGTATGTTTCCAATTGTGACTATCTATATGTCAGTCGATGATAATGGTTTGAAGACCGTTTCTATCTCGAGTTCACTCGTGTTAGGTTGTTTCTACAACTCTCCTGATTTTCTATCAAGCTTATATAAGTTTGTGTCTTTATCTTTAAATTATGCTTGTTTTGAAGTTATATCTTTCAATCTTGTTGTTCGGATTTGTCCGATTACGACGCTCTATCTTGTAACCGATTAAATTATGAATGAAAGAAGTATGAGTGACAAAAAAAAAACTGCAAATAGGATCTCTAAATAGTTGAAGCAATGGATAGCTTAGCACTAAGGATGTGTCTACTCCAAAATCAAGTGGACCAACCGGTGGTAAGTGGGCACGATATGTTACTAGAATCAAACATAACTTATTAAATGTTCCTCGAAATAAATAGGCTAATTTAAAACCCTTACCGACAAAGATATATTATAACAACGCATTAATATTTAAACGTCTTTCTGGTTAGATCCAACAACATACATGATATAGGGGTTGATTGTTTATGGCTGACGAAACTTTTGAAAGCCAAAATTTTGGCCACAGCTAAATATGTCAACCAATCTTGCTTTTCTTTATTTTTAATATCTACAGCGGAAAAAAATGAAATATAAATTTTGGCTGTACACAACATTTTTTTCACAGCCCAAAAACTGGTGATTTATAAATCTCTCATCAAAATATTTTTGTCTATTTATTAGATGTGCTATTTAATTTGACGTGAGTTTACACGTACATATTTTATTATATATTTGTATTTGATATATAATTAACTTATATATGTAAAATTATTTTCTCGCCATTTTTTCACCGGCTCCGATTTATTTTATATTTAATAGAGATTATCTAAAAAAATGTATAAAATACATATTATTAAACATACATAAATGATAATTTAAGGTAAAAATGTTATACTTATAATAACAATATTTTTAGTGCCAATGAAAAATATACTTATATTTTAAAATATTTTTACAAAGTATAAACTATGGTTTAGTGCCAATTAAATCATGTTAAATATAAAAAAGTTTACATTTATCCAATCATGCTTTTATTATAAAAAAACTACAACTAAAACTCTACAACCAAAATCTTACAACAACAAAATCTAGAGCTACAACAAAAAAAGCTACAATAAAATTTCTACAGCAATAAATCGAAAGCTACAGCTGCAACCAATCGGACCCATAGGTAATGGTTAGAGAGTTGTGATGTAAATATAGTTGGGATATTATTTAATTATGCCCCTCCATAAATATAGTTATTGAAAATACATGGGTCATGGGTGGTATGTTACTTAGCTATACAATTAAAAAATATATATTTAACTGTTTAACGTTTCTTGTTGGACAAGAAAAAACCGTTAACAAAATCGTCATATAATTCCTCAATTTTCAAATAAAAGTCATTTTATTTCTCAACTTCCATTTAAATCATGAACTTTCAAAATTCACTGAAAAAAAACATGAACTTTCACGTGAACCATTTAAATCATGTATTTTTTGTTGATTGACGTTTTAAATCATGAATTTTTTTTTACCGAAACAAAAAGAGCACAACGTAAACAAAAAGAATCTAAGGTTAAGTCTATTAACGCAATAGTTCGACACTGTTTGAGATTTATCTGAAGAATTGAGCACTTCAATTGACTGGAATTGAGCATACTGTCAAATTTTTCGTTAACAGACTCAACTTTGTGCTCTTTTTGTCTCAATCAAAAAAGCTCATGATTTAAAACGTCAGTCAACGAAAAATATATGATTTAAATGGTTCACGTGAAAATTCATGCTTTTTTCGGTGAATTTTGAAATTTCGTGATTTAATTGACATTTTCCCCCATTTAATACCTCAACTTTTAAGCGCCAACTAAATAAATTTTTATTTTCGTTTTAGACTAGACAAAAGTCAACCGTTAATACATCACTTGATGTCGCTAAATAGTTTGGAGAATAATTTGGTTTAAATCAAAGTTCATGCATTTTGGCTTCGATTTAAAAAAATTAAAGAATCGTTTAGTTCAAATAAAAGTTCGGATTTTTTGGATTTTATTTGAAATTTGGGGAATATTTTGGATTCGATTTGTTCTTTTTCTATTAATCAAAGAGTGGGGATAAAATATTTAGAAACATACAAAAGAAAAAAAGTCATGAAATGTAAATATTTTTAGATGGTAAAATGTTTAAATTGTTTATATGTTTATTACATATCTACGTATGGTATCTAAAATGTTTACATTACCATATATCTATCAGAAATTCACAAAACTGCACCATTTCAACCATTCATTTGCAAAACTACACATAATTCAATATTTTGCATATTTGCACTCATTCAAAATTTTAAATGTTTGATTTACCCTTTAAAAAGTTACCAAAATTAAAAAAAAAATATTTGGGTTCGTTAATTAGTGTTAAAGGTATAATATTAAAGGGGTAGGATTGTGTAGTTAGGGTTTATTTGGATTTAGTTTTGAGTATTTATATGTAGTTTTATAAAATGCAATTCAAAATGTGTGGTTTTGTAATTGTCCCTATATCTATTTCAACAAATGTTAAAAAAAATTATGAAAAATTATATATATATTTTTACTTTCCAAACATACATGTTTTCATACATTGCAAAAAAACAATTTTTCTATAAAACGGTGTTTACGTGAAATATAGATGCATTGAATTCAGTCATCACAATATTTTATTCTTATATAATATAGATACACATAAACGCTAAAATATTCTTTAACTTTCAAATCAAATCTAAAAAAGATTTGAACTTTCATTTGAGTCAAATTATTTCTTAACTTTCATATAGAAGCCACAAAATGTATGAGCTTTGACTTAAGCCAACTAATTTTCCAACTATTTAACGACATCAAGTGATAAATTAATGGTTGACTTGTCCAGTCTAAATTGGCCTGATCAACAAAAACAGATATTTGATTCGTTCACACGTCTTAAATGGCTTAAAAGGGAGTTAAAAAATAAAATGACTTTAATTTAAAAGTTGAAGAATTAAATGACAATTTTCTTGCTAGTTATACATAAAATATGGGATTTTGGACTTTCATGGTCATAATTTTTCTAATCTCCGAAGTCACCCGTCAATAATACCACGTTTAAAATGATTTTGAAAATTTTAAAATGACTCAACCACCACACCAAAATCCATGCACTTGGTCAGAAACGTTTTATTGTTTCATAAATAATGTCCGGTTAACATCAGTCCCATGCATCATCCATAATGACAAAATTTATTATTTATTTTAAAAATGAATATAGTGGCAGTCATAAGTCCACTGAAGGCAGGTAGCACCACTCCACCCGGGATCGATTCCCCGCGCCTACGATAGTGTAGATTTGGCTAATGGGCCGGCCATTTGTGGCCCAAATGTTGACAAAAAAAAAAAAAAAATATAAAATTATATATTTTATTTAGTTTTAATTTCAATGAACAGATTAAAATTTGATAACTTTTTACCTATTTTTAGTTTATTTAATTTCTCTTTCTTTTTATGATTGTGAAATAATTTATTTTTAGTTAATTTCAATGTTACACCATTTGAATTGCATTGCACATAACTAGACTATTTCAAAAGTTTTTTTACAAAACTACAATTAAACACTCAAAATTAAATTCAAATAAACCCTACTCACACAATTATATCCTTTTAATACTATACAATGAACACTAATCAGTGGATCCAGATGAATTATTTATCATACCATGAACAATAATCAGTGGATCCAGACGAAAAAAATAATTTTGGTAATTTTTTTAAGAATACATCGACTTTTTAATTTTTGAAAGTGTGTATATATATTGAATTACATAGAGTTTTGTGGAGAATTAGATGAAATGTGTAGTTTAATATAATAATCATCTTTTCCTAAAAAATGATGTTAGGTTTGTTGGAATTTTATTAATTATTATTATTATTATAAATGGTAATTAGTTGCAGCTCGATTTTGATTACCTTCACGTTGATTCAATTTGACCCACAATTTAAGAATATTTTTGCAAATATTATATAGTTGTATTTTATGTCAAAAATATATAAACTTTAAACTTCTTATACCACATAATACAATTTTTAAACAATCTAAATCTTAAGAGAAAAACATATTTAAATTGTTTGTGTCACCGCCAAAAGCAATCAAATACATTTTATCGTATATAATAAATAGGAGGTAATTTGGTTTATATGTCGTTCAAAGAGAAAATTAAGGAAAATTTTTGATTTTTAATTAATTTAATATTATCAAAATTTGTTTATAATTTTCCCTTTTATTTCTCATAGTTTTTATCATCATATATTATTTATAAATATTATATTTTCTAATTTTTTATAAAAATCCAAAAAAATTATACGATGTCTGTTTTTGGAATTTAATTTATATTATAATTTAAAATATTTACTTATTATTAATATTATAATTAATATAAACAGTAATTAGTTGCAACCTCATCTACGGGTGGACGTTCGGGTTCGGTTCGGGTATATTCGGGTTTTAAGTTGAGGATTATAGAACCCATTCAGGTATTTCTATAAGTTTTCGGGTTCGGTTTAGGTTTGGTTCGGTTCCCCTCAGATTCGGTTCGGGTACACAAAATTATTAAAAATCTCAAAAATTATAAAATAAAATATTTGAAAAATATTCAAAATTATATGATTTACTATGATAAAACGAATAAAATACATATAAATTTATCTGAAAATTTTTAAATCATACTAAACTACATCAAATAATAGGAATCATGTTATATTTTTTGGAATTTAATTTATTACAAATATAAATTCCTAACATTTATATATATATATATATATATATATATATATATATTTTTGTATATATATTTGTATATATTTAGTTAAAAATCGGATAAGTTCGGATATATGTTTGAGTTTCGGTTTGGATTCATTCGGGTTTGAGTTTTGGGTTTGAAATCTAGACCCCTTCGAGTATTTTGTCGGTTTCGCTTTGGGTTGGATCGGTTTCTAATTTCGGATCGAGTTCGGTTCTGTTTTTTGGATCCGAATTAGGCCCGCATCCATTTTTTTACATTTCATGATGATTCAAATTGATCCACAAATAGTCTAATATTTATGCAAATATTATAAACTTTACTTTTATTTCAATATTTGGTTATTAGTGATTATTTATTAATATTATTCACGTCTTCATTAATAAGTTTTTTCCCTAATTTTATTAAACCACTTTTATTGAATATACTTTGTTTTATATTAAATTAACTCGTGGGCATATATTTTCACGTCTTTTTAAGTGTGAGCTATATTATTTCTTATAACAAAGACATATATAACAAACATATGTTTTTGTACCACATAAATATACATTTCCAGCAATTCTTCATTCTAATTGATGTGTATATGGAAAATATCTAAACACAACTATAATTCTTTAACAAACAAGAAAAACTATAAAAAAAGCAAATTTTGAATTTAAATCATATTTAACCCATCATAAAACACAAAGCTACAATTTTTTGAAGTTTGTTCCATATTTTCATTTTTTATTGATAATATATTACATTATTAGTTTTGGTTTTATTTCATTGTGATTTTAGCATAGTTTAAAAAAAATGTAATTTTTCTTTAGTGTAACACTTGATTTCATTTTATGTATTTTTTAAAAAAATATGTATATTTATGCCCGCACCATCACTACAAGAAAACAACGATTTTACGACTGCAAAAGTAGTAGTATTATAGTCGCTATTTGAAAGATAACGACAATTTGGCGACTATAGCCTATAGTCGGTAATTGTTAGTCGCTAATATTTGTAGTCGTATTTTAGTCGTTAATTAGCGACTATTTTACGACAAGTGACAGTTGTCGTAAAATAGTCGTAAAGTTGTCGCGCCATTTACGACTATTTTCCGACAAATTTATGATTAATTTGCGTGCAAAATAGGGCTGTTAATTAGTCATAATATAGTCGTTAAAATTAGCGACTACTTAGCGACTGTGATACGTCTGTTTTATGACTAAGGAACGACTGCTTTACGATTAATCTGATGAACTCAAATGTTGTTCTCGTAGTCGTTGTGTAGTCGTAACTATTAGGGACTATTTTGCGACTAATTTACGACTATTTTATGACTAATTGACGACTGGTTAGTGACTACATTTTTAGCGGTTTGTATATATATGGTCTGTTTTGTTTCTGATTCCAATTGGTTATATTATCATATTGTCAAAACAGAATAAAACCTGAAGATAAACCAAGATCATATTTAAACATCAAACCAAGATTCATATAAGTTACAAAAGATACATATAAGTTCCAAACATACATAGTACATAAGTGATAAGGTTTTGAGAGTTAAGAAGTAGAAGTGATAAGTAACCTAAGGAGCATGTGGAGGTGAGTCTGGAGTTGTGGTCGGAGAGGGTGAGAGAGGGCTTCTTGCTTCATCAGAACGAGCAGCCATAAAATCCAGAAAAGCTGGATCACTCTGCCGTAGATACTCTTCCACCAAAGATAAGCGTTGTAGCTTTTTCTTATGTTCATCAACAACTCGAGCATGCTCTTGTTCACGTCGTGAATTATAAGAAACCTGCTCATCAATTTTGGCTTGAGCTTCCTTCAGTTTCTCTTCGAGTGTCACAAACGCCAAAGAGCCTCCTTGTTTATTGCCAGCTACAACATCGTCAACATTGATGCTTCCAACTCCATAAGGAATGCCTCGTGAATTCTTCTCGGTAGACTATCAAAAGAAAGTGAAAAACAATTAATAAAGAGAAAGAGTAAGTTTCAGATTATATAAATATGGGTTGTGTTAAAAGTTACTTGACCTTAAGAAATATGTTTGTATAATCAGCTGTTGTGAGCTCTTGAATTCGCGAAGTGCCATCTGAAACACAAGAAGGCTCTACCTGGATCTCAGACAACTTCTCTTGCAAGTTCATCTCGTAAGCTTGCGCGATTTTCTCTGCTTTCCTATCCACAAATGTACCATCTGTCCTTGTATGTGTCTTCACAAAAACCTCACCAACATTAACAGGCCTGCCCAATTTCTCTTCCTGCATAAACAAGGATCACCATATAACTAAAGCTGCAAATGAATAAGAAAAATATCAATGGAGATATAAAAGCTACTTACCATATTTACTTTGACTTGTTCATAAGATGTTGGCCCCGATAAGTGGATGTGAGGACCGAGACCATTACGGTCAGACATACGAACATTAGAGTAGGTTATACTCTTTTCCTTTGCTTCTTCAGTATCCCAATAGGCCACCATCGTATCCCATAGAGTTTTACAGATCCATGTAGGACGTTCTCGGCTAGTCCTCACAGTGCTTACCATGTCTTTCATCCGTCGTTGACAAATCTTTTCAAAGTGTTGTTGAACTGTCCCTGTAATCAATGGATCCCAAGTGTGTGTTTTCTTAAAAACAAAGACATGAGATTAATGTTAGTGAAAACAAAATAAGTAAACTTATATTTTAAAAAGGATAGAGAAAAGAATAAGTACCGCGAACTCCAAAAACATTCTTTCTTTTTTATCTTGAGGCACACATGACCAATTGTAAAAGGGACCATGAAATTTGTTTTTTATAACTTTAGTGATCTTCCGAACCAGTTGTGATTTCTTGTCACGAGTAAACCTGCAAGTTAAAAAACAATACAAACAACAAGCATCACTAGTTTACTTATCTCACTTCATTCCTAAACAAGCTTGATCTATAAAGCCAACAAAAACTGAAAAAGAAACAATGAAAATAAGATAGTTAAGCTTACGATTATTGGCTCTTTAAGCTTATTAAGCTTAAGCTTATTGGTTCTTCAACATTAATTCAACACATTAATTCAAAATTTTTGATAAACAAATACCATCTTTTTCGGAAAAACATCATCATCATTTTCCAAGTAATACTAATTTATGAAGTCTCCTAATTTATTCGCATAACAAGAAACAAAAAGCTAAGGAGGAAGAGTCATACCATTTAGAATTAGGCATTGGTGAGGGAGACAGAAGCGTAACAAATTGCTCACGGCCTGGCATGGTCAATAAAGCATTAAGATCCCTCAGTGAGTCATCTTGAAGTTCTGGCAACACCGCATCAGAGTCCTCTTGGAAGTTGTTCCCTTGTGACGATGGATTACTCGGTGTGCCTTGAAGGTTATGAATTGGAGTTGATTGATGAGGTGGGTTGTTCTGAAGTTCCTGTGAATGAGCGTCTTCACGCTGGTGAGTAGAAGATCCCTGGAAGAGTGCTTGTGGAGGTACATAGTCTCGGAAGTTTGGTCGTGGCGTTGATTGTTGGGGTAAAACTGGGAACACCTCCTGCGCTGACTGAATCGGAGGAATTGGAGCCGCCGGTGTAAAATCATATTGAACTGGTAGACTGCTTGGTCGTTTCCCTGCTACTTGTCTCTGAGAAACGTTGGGTGCAGATGCTCGCTTTCGACCTTGCTTTTCTCCAGCCATTGGTGATGGAGATAGGATAATCGAAAAGGAGACGAGGGGAGAAGATGGTTGCGGCGATGTTGGCCACGAGAGAAGATGGATTCTGCGATGGTGGCGACGAGAGAAGGTGGATTCGACGATGGTGGCTTCGGCGATGGTGGCGACGAGAGAAGATGGCTTCGGAGATGGTGGCTTCGACGAGGGTGGCTTCGGCGATGGTGGAGACGAGAGAAGGTGGATTCGACGATGGTGGCTTCGGCGATGGTGGCGACGAGAGAAGATGGCTTCGGAGATGGTGGCTTCGACGAGGGTGGCTTCGGCGATGGTGGAGACGACGAGAAGGTGGAGGCGGCGATGCGAGAGAAGAAGACGAGAGAAAAATTAGATTAGGTTAGGTTAGGTTAAATTAGATTAGGTTAGGTTAATGGGCTTACAAATTAGTGGGCTTAATTAATTTGTAAATTGAGAAATTGAAATTATAATGTACAAAATTTATTAAAATTTAAAATTTAAAATTACATAAAATTATTAAATTGTAAAATTAAAATTACATAAATTTATTAAATTGAGAAATTGAAATTTTATAAACTTACAATAATTAACACATAAACTTATTCATCCTCGTCTAATTCATCATCGGAAGACGAGAAATTACACGAAATTCATCCTCCGGTCTGCGTCTCGATATCGTGATCGAGATCTATGGGGTTTGCTCTCTCTCCCAAATTTTCGAAGACAAGATCTTCAATTATAGTCACCAATACATCATCATCATTTTCTGTTTGCAAAAGTGTCTCTTGGGTATTCGCATTTCCGACTTCTATATTTCTCCTCGGATTTACTTTTACGACATTGAGCCATGCTTTCTTCGGTTTCTTTACGTATGGATACGGAATATAGCAAACTTGATTGGCTTGAGAGGCTTTTTTCAATAGAAACATGTAGAAGTTATACCTCCAGAACTTAAATATTTATATAAATATGATGAGTACGTACCTAAAACGAATGGTTCGTATTTATTGTATTGTCTCGATGAAAGAACATCTACAACGCCACCATGGCTCCTCCGAGTACCTCTACCCATAACAGGATCATACCATTGACACTTAAAAATTGTAATTCTCAAATTGGTTATCCCCTCATACTGAAGTTCCATGATATCAGTTAAGGTTCCATAGAAATCAGAAGCATCTGATGCATCCGCGTAATTTTCACCTTTAACAGCGATCCCATAATTACATGTTTTTCGTCCAGCACCGTGATTTTGCGTATGAAACAAATAACCTCTTGTAAAATACATTGACCATGTTTTGACCTTGTTGAAAGGCCCTTGCACTATCTCTTGAACCCAAGTAGGAAATGGTTTTGAGGTTTTCCAGTAATTCACCTAAATAAAATTAAACAATATCATAGGACAATAAAATATAATATTAACATAGGTATTAATAAATATTTTTGCTTACATAATCTCTAACCCATGAATGATATTCATTAGCCCTTTTTGTGGAGAGTTCTTTTTCGGTAAGTCCTAAATAATTAGTCAGAATATATTCTTCGAACATACTATGCCCACAACCACACCAACAACACAAATAAATGAGAAATTTGGACATGACTTGTATGCAAAGTTCTCGAACATAAGTCTCGAAAAAATGCACCAATTCCTACGATATATATTTTAAAAGAAATTAGTAAAAGTATACATAATTAAAAGTAAAAATATATGAAGAACTAAAAGTAATTATTATTACCTGATAAAGCGAGGTGGATGTTTCGGGGTAAGAGTTCTGCAAAGATAAATGGTAGTAGTCGCTCCATAAAAACATGACAATCATGACTTTTCATGCCTGAAAACTTTCCATTCTCCATATCAACACAACTAGCTAAATCTGATGCATAACCATCTGGGAATTTGATCGTGTGTTTCACACATTCCAATAAACTTGTTTTTGCATCTCCGGTCAATGTGTAGGCTGGGAAAGGAGCTTGACCCCCACTGTCAACATGTAAGTTTGGCCGAGAACAAAATCGTTCTATATCCCATCTTGACATGATGTTGTCTTTTGATTTTCCTTTCACATTCATTAGAGTATTCATGATGTTGTCAAAAAAAATTTTCTCCGTATGCATCACATCAATATTATGACGAAGATTAAGGTCTCTCCAATACGGCAACTCCCAAAATATGCTTTTCTTGTGCCAGTTATGTTCCTTACCATAACCACGCATCTTCTTCTCATGACCATTTCCACCCACGTCTTTAGTTGTCGAAGGATTTATAACGACCAACCGCTCACAATAAACTTGATCACCGGTCAAAGATTGAGGTGGGTACTCTCTAGAAGCGTCTTTTCCCTTCAGAAAGTCTTTTTTATTCCTCCTCAATGGATGATGATGAGGAAGAAATCTTCGATGACAATCGAACCAACACGTCTTCCTTCCATTAGGTAGATAAAAAGACTTCGTATCTTCCATGCATACTTGGACAAGACAATTTACCATGGGTTGTCCATCCTGATAACATGCCATACGCTGGAAAATCGTTTATCGTCCACAAAAGCACTGCCTTTAGATTAAAATTTTGATTCAAAGACACATCGTATGCATCGACTCCAATGGACCACAACTCTTTTAACTCCTCAATAAGAGGTTGGAGAAAGACATCAAGACTAGATCTCGGATGATTAGGCCCCGAATTCGGAATTGTAAGAAACAAAAATTCTTCATTCATGCACATACCGGGGGGTAGATTATATGGAGTCAAGATCACGAGGCCACGAGAGAATGATTACGAGACATGCCAAATGGATTGAACCCATCGAGTACATAATCCCAGATATACGTTTCGGGGTTCTTCGGCAAACCGAGGATTTTGTTCTCGAAAATATCTCCATTCTGCCGCATCTGAAGGATGAGTCATTTCTCCCTCGTTAGCTTGGTGCTCGGCATGCCATCTCATTGACGCCGCGAGTCTTGTGGCTCGATACATTCTTTTCAATCATGTCTGCGATAGGTAGATACCACATCCGACTATATGGCACTTTCGTTCTCCGTCGGTCTTGTTTAGGCTTCCATCGTTGTGCACCACAAAAGAGACATTTATCTTCCTTTTCGTCTTCTTTCCGGAAGAGCATACAATTGTTAATACAAACATCAATTGTATAATATGGGAGGCCTAAATTTCGCATTAACTTTTCTGTCTCGTAATGTGAATTAGTAGACTTGTTTCCTTCGGTAAATAATCTGTTAGTAATTCGCAAACGGAATCCACTAACTTTTCACTCATGTTATAATCGGCCTTATTTTGCGGGACTCGAGCGACTAATGATAACTGCGAGTGACCTTCACGGCAACCATCGTATAATGGATCTTTTGCACTTTCTAACAAGTCGTAGAATTTCTTTGAATGGTTAAATATTGGTTCTTCTACATTTTGATAACTATCTTGATGATAATTATCATCAATATTGACGTTATAACGAAATGCATCATTTACCATGTCTACATACCTATCTTCTACTACATTTTCTACTTCCTCATTCCCACTAATATACGTCGGATCAATATGACTCGTTCCTAACCCCATATTGATCTCCTCTCCATGCATATACCAAATATAATAATCCGGCATAAATCCTTTGCTAAACAAATGATTCCAAATTCTATTCCCCGGGATAAATTTATTGTTTTTGCAAACACTACAAGGACAATAAAACTTACCGCCATTATCCTGTGTTAGAGGCTGACTATTTGCAAATGTCATGAACTGCTCCACCCCCGATTTGAACTCTTCTGAAAAATTTCCCGTACCTTCATCTATCCTTTTATACATCCACTCCCGAGAATTACTATAATTATAATTCCCCGACATTTTTGGTAACAAAACCTTTTTTCTAATGAAAACTCTCCTTATTTAGTATGTTTTCAAAGAAAATAAATTTTAAAACATGTTTTTCTTACAATTAAAGGAGATAGTGAAAGGGAGAAATTTGTGTGAGTGATATCGAGTGAAATGGTGGAGTATATATAAGATGATTTAGCGACTAATTTACGACTAAAAATCGTAGTCGCAAAAAACCGAGTACAACTACCTACCACCCACCAATAATAAAACGTGTTTTTTGTGCCCATATTTGACGACAAATTGACGACTATATTACGACTCGCCGAATTAGTCGTAATGTAGTCGCCATTTTGCGACTACATTACGACTCGCCTCAACAATCGCCTCTTAGTCGCATTTTAGTCACCAATTTATGGACTAATTTCAACATCGGTTATATAGTCATTAATTAGTCGCTTTTATACGACTATTTATCCGACTACATAATTAGTCGCAAATTAGCGACTACGATACGACTCAGTTGACGGAGTCGTAAAACAGTCGTATTATTATCGGTACGTAGTCGTCCATTGTGCGACTACTCATTTAGTCGCTGATTGTAGTCGCTAAATCACAGTTTTCTTGTAGTGCATGGCGCGGGTCAAATTTTGAAAGGGTGTATATGTATTTGAGAGAATGATTTCATATTTTATGTGGTAATTTCAAAAATACACCTTTTGAATTGCATTTTACAAAATTAGAACATTAGAATTGCACTTTACAAAACTACACCTAAATACTCAAAAATTAAAGAGGAATTCACAAAATTACACCCAAATACTCAAAAATTAAAGAGGAATTCAAAAAACTACACCCTTTCAAACCTTCCTTTACAAAATTACACATGATTGAATATTTTTACATATTTACACCCTTTTAAAATTTTAAATGGTTGATTTACCATTTAAAAAGTTATAAAAGTTAAAAAAAATTCATTTGGGTTCGCTAATTAGTGTTTATGGTATATTATTAAAGGGGAAAAATTGTGTGGATAGAGTTTATTTGGATTTAATTTTGAATGTTTAGGTGTAGTTTTGAAAAGTGACTTTGAAATGTTGTAGTTTGTATGCAGTTCAAATGGTGTATTTTGTAATTTCCAAAAATTAAATACAAATAAACTCTACTCACACAACTCTATTCATTTAATATTATATCATAAACACTAATTAATGAACTCAAATAAATATATTTTATTTTTGATAAATTTTTAGAGGAAAATTGAACTCTTTAAAATTTGAAAATGGTGAAGATATAAAAAACATTGAATTAGATGAGTATTGTAAATGAAGGATTGAAATGGTGTAGACTTGTGAATTCCTCTACTTTATTACGGATAATGATAAGAAAACTCATAAGCTATTAGAAATATTGTCTACAAAAAAGTATTTCAAAACATTTTTTTGTTAGAGTGAAGTTCGTTCTTTTTATTCTTATATTGTTTTTTATTTACAAAATATTTTGTTTCAGTTTTGGATTTAAACAATTTTTTTATTCGTACCCTTTAATATTATACTCTAAACATTAATTAGCCGCCAAAATAAAAATGTTAATTTTGGTAACTTTTAAAAAGTAAATCAACCATTTAAAATTTTGAAAATGTGTAAATATGTAAAAATATTAAATTATATGTAGTTTTGTAAATGAAAAGTTGAAAGGGTGTAATTTTGTGAATTCAATATTATTTTAATGAGTGTGTCACGTAAATTTATTTAGAAATATCAATACTAGTAATTTATTATGATTTGTGTCCAAAATTATTCATTCCCGGGTCCAACGACCAAGTAAAAACTATATATAATGAACATATGTACACTAAAAACTAGATATCATGATCGATTTCATTTCCCATTAATCTTCAAAAAAGTCATACTAGAACATATATTTCTAGTTTATGAAAAACATATATATATATATATATATATATATATATATATATATAATTGTGGTACTTTTATTTCATTTACTTTTATATTCATCGTTCATGAACATTTCCGTAATTCATAATACCGAACGTTCTCACAGAAAATGAAACTTTATTATATTATTGATCTTAAAACTCTACAAAGAGATGACACCATAGCTGCTTATTTATACTTGAATACAAGGTTTAAGCTCTTAACCTAATAATCTTAATCTGCTGACACTTGGCAGAGTATTGTGCTATTGAGAGATCCTAGGAGATCATAACGGTTTCTTGTATCGATTACACAACCTTGACCACGAGTTGTACCTTCCATGGAGGTTGTGTGACACTCAGCTTTGTCGTTTACAGAATCAGACCGTTGCAGGTTGCTGGAAGACGTAATGGGCTTGGTACTCGGCTTTAGCTGAATCCGTATGGGCTTTTGTAAAGCCTTTTGTGATGTCTCTTCTTGTACTAGAGACTTCTCTTTAATAGCCCCCCTCAAACTTGGCGTGGGTGGCACGTGAACGCCAAGTTTGAACCGGAGATCTGTGAACGGGCCCATAACCCACAGGTCCCAGGATCGTAATCTGGCTCTGATACCATGAACGTTCTCACGGAAAATGAAAGTTTATTATATTATTGATCTTAAAACTCTACAAAGAGATGACACCATAGCTGCTTATTTATACTTGAATACAAGGTTTAAGCTCTTAACCTAATAATCCTAATCTGCTGACACTTGGCAGAGTATTGTGCTATTGAGAGATCCTAGGAGATCATAACGGTTTCTTGTCTCGATTACACAACCTTGACCACGAGTTGTACCTTCCATGGAGGTTGTGTGACACTCAGCTTTGTCGTTTACAGAATCAGACCGTTGCAGGTTGCTGGAAGACGTAATGGGCTTGGTATTGGGCTTTAGCTGAATCTGTATGGGCTTTTGTAAAGCCTTATGTGAAGTCTCTTCTTATACTAGAGACTTCTCTTTAATAAATATTAGGATTGAATTCGCGCAAATCATTGTACATGTAAGTTATGTATATTTCACTATAATACTTAAAATTTGAAATCCTAGTTATTGATTGTGAGTTTTATATGAAATGAGTAAGTTATAATGTTAATAGTTTTAGTATGTTGATTAAACACTTAAAAAACATATTTTGTGTTCTACGCTCTCATTGTTTATAGACTTATAATATTAGAAAATAATATATGATCAACTCCTTTTATATGGTGTCTTTTTATACATAGTTACACATGGATTGCTATGCTAATTTATTTTAAGTTGTAGTCTAAATAGTTTTATTTTTAATGTGTTTGTTGTTAATCAATATCATTTATGTAAAAATATTTTGACTATTCACTTAGATTTCATAGATACTCCCTCTGTTTACATATATAACATGTTTTAGTTAAAAGTGTGGATTTTAAGAAATGAGTCTTTATTTATTTTTTTATACATCAAAAATTAGCATTAAATAGATAATTAAACTAGTTCAACCTATCACAAAAATTACTACATAATATGATTGGTCAAATTGTTTTAAATGCAATTAATTTTTACTTGGAAAAATCAAAACATCTAATATAAAAAAACAAAAATAAAACTCTAAAACATCTTATATAAGTAAACAGAGGGAGTATAAATCATATAACTGGTAAAATGCAATGGAAAGAACACAACTGATTTTTATGATCCAATTTTCATTTGAGTTGTGTGACTAATTTTTGGAAGTTTTATATAACTCAAATTCTTATTTATGTTATCAATTCAAGTTTAAAAACTAAGTTCTCTGTGATTTTTTATGCGGGACCATGGTTTTGAATTTTATTTTAATTCTTGATTTAACATTACGAAGCAAACTTTCTTTTTTGAATATTGTGTAACATAGACAATTATAAAATTATAAAATATTGATAGCTTTTAAAATAAATTCACTTGTTATTTTATCTTTCTTAACATGTTAATTCAATTATTTATAATTTGTAATATTTTTCTGATTTATTTGTATGTTTCTTTTTATCTTGTTATTATTAATGAATAGATTTATATATTTTGAAAATGAATAAATATGTAATATGCTACAAAACTATATATTGAATGGTAATTTTAATTTTAATTAATTATAATCAGTAATTATTAAGTTGATGAGGTTATCCATAAGGTGAGAGATTATACTTTTATTATATAATAGATAGATATTTTCCTTAATTACTGAATAAAATTAAATATAAATAATAATAAGATAAAAAGTTAATTTTAATTTAAAAGTTTGTCCTCCCAATCCCATAGGGCAAGTTGTAACCTCACGTACAATGCTATTAAATAACGTAAACGTCCTACACACGTGTCAGTGCATTACTGGATATATATCGTAACATTTGTCTCCTCACACAGATCATATTAATATAGGCCATAAATCTACCCAACCGTAACCATTAAAGACATATACCATACCTCACATTATGTCCCGAAAATTGTTTATTTTCCCTTTTAATTCGTCAATTGTTTCAACTTCCGTTCTAAAACTCGCTTGTCTAGCCGATTACTCCCCGCGTTTTCGTCACTCAATAATCGATGTTTGGCCGCGTAAATTTAGTGACCTTAATAACGGCGTCTAATTCTATAAAATTCCGCATAATCCAATTAATTTTTGACTATTTTCTGACTAATTTGATCACTTATTGATAACTTATTAATATTAGAGGTCAATAACAATATAAATAATAATAAAAAATCAATATAAAGTGAAAAAATATATGAAAATATAAATTTATCTAAAAGTTACTCTCTGATCAATCTCCGACTTTTTCGCTAGGCGCTAGGTTCTTGTTGCGCACGCGTAGCGCCTATCGAGTTATAGAACCTTGGTTTCACCTGACAAATTCATCCACCAAAATTTAATACTATATATGCTATCTTCAAAATAGTATAAATGAGTGTCCATTTGAAAATTTATAGGTCATGTTTCAGTTTTGCAGATTAGATATACTTTATTTTCTCAAATTGTGTAATTTCTTCACATCCCCCCAGGTCATTAATCTTTTGATTTTGAAAGGTTTGAATAAATATTTCAATATCTAAATGCAATTAACTGGGTAAACTCATGGGACACTTTTTGAAATTACTTTTTTTATTAAAAACTAAGTTAGTAAAATTATAATTAATTTTAAATGCATGAATAATTAATTAAACCAATTATTAGTAAAATAATATTTATATTTTTCATGAATAAAGAACATGTACTTTTTGTACACTAATTTGTCAATAACTGATTTGTGTTTCAAATTAGGTAATTATTTGATCTCCCTTGATTCCCTTCCGCCTATTAGTTTAATGCATAATATATATTGTCAATGTTCATAACCTGAAATGAATGTTCACGACCTAAAATGAATGTTCACATCTTCCGCTATCTTTTGGTCAAATCATACACTAGTATTATATATTTTGCATTGATTTAAGAACAAACATTGTGGTCAACTTTTTATCGTTTTAACTACATACATGAATACCGTGAATGTTCATGATGTGTCGTGAATGTTTATGATGTGTCATGAATACTCACATATAATAATAAATGTTTATATGTGACCATTAATAATCAAAAAGTCTCTTAAACGTAAAATAAGGGTTATATTTATCTTTTCAACTTAAAAAATCACTTAACCGTAATTACCAAAAAACCACATTTAAAGCCTATTTTAACTATGTGAAAGTGAACTCATGGCATTTTTGTAAATATATAGAGAACCAAGGGCCAAAGCAAAACCAAACCACCTATAAATGAGAAGGGTGACAACACACTTTAACCCAAAAAGACATATCTTAAAAACATAATAAAAACAGAGAGATGGGTTTGGTTACAGAAGAAGTGAGAGCTAGGGCAGAAAAATACACAGGAGATGAGCTATGCCGCGAAAAGACGAAAGAGTTTCTCAAAGAAGTTACAATGCCTAATGGTTTATTACCATTAAAAGACATAGAAGAAGTTGGGTACGACAAAGAAACAGGTATCGTGTGGCTCAAGCAAAAGAAGAGCATAACACACAAGTTTGAATCTATAGGGAAACTTGTGTCTTACGGCACTGAAGTAACCGCGGTTGTTGAAGTCGGAAAAATCAAGAAATTGACTGGAGTTAAAGCCAAGGAGCTTCTTATTTGGATAACACTCAATGAGCTTGCCTTGGAACAGACAATAACTTCAGAGAAAATCATTTTCAGGACACCTGCCGGTTTGTCGAGGACATTCCCTGTTTCGGCTTTTATGGTTCCTGAGGTTGAGAAGGTTGTAATGAAGAAGAACAATGAAACCAGTGTGGTCAAAGAAACTGTTGCAACTAGAGATGCTTAGTTGCTTAAGACATATCTTATCATCTTAATCAATGTATTACTTTCTGGTTTTGCTGCTTAATTTTCTATATTAATAAGATGTAAGATTATAAATTGCAGGCCAAACTTAGATCATGGCCGGTTCGAAAATTTTTAAAATGATATAAAAAAAAATATTATTTAGAGAAATTTACAAAAGCACACTCTTTTAAACATTATTTTACAAATATATACCTAATTCAAATTCTTTTTAATTTATACATTTTTCAAATTTTAAGAGGTTAAATTACCCTTTAGTGTTTAGTATTGTGTTTAAAACTTTTCATTTAGTTTTTTTTTGTCAACGTTTGGGTTACAAATGACCGATCCATTAGCCAATCTCACACGAAGTAGGCGCGGAGAATCGATTCCGGGTGGGAAGGTACTATCTGACTCATGTGGACTTATGACTGCCACTAGACGAATGTCATTTCCCCATTTCATTTAGGTTTACTATTTAGGTTTTAGTGTTATAAGGAAACTGTTTAGTATTACTGATTATTGGGATTTAATATTTAATGTTCATGTGTATTTATAAAAAATGGATTTTGAGTAAGTTTAAGTTTGTAGATTGCAATTTTACATGTGTAATTGTGTAGTTCTCCCCATTATTTAGGACTTTTCATTAAAAATTAAAACAAATGTACTAGTCTAACTATTTTATAAATCATTTTGTTGAAAGATTTGGTTATTGTCGGTCTTTTTTTTTGTTTTTGGAAAATACTCTTTACACTAAAAGAAACATGGCAATTTAGGCCTTGTTTGGATAGAGTTGTAGTTGTAGGTTGTGACAGTAGGATGTGATTATAGACTTTTGGCTGTAGAAATTTTCCTTGTAAAAATTGTAGTATTAATTTAATTTATTTAGAAAAAGTATGTTGGTAAAATAAATGTAAGAATTGTGACTGATACTTTAATTATTTATGAAATTATTTTAGTTGTTAAAAATATCATTATAACTAAAATAATTTGTTTTGAAAAATTTATTAATTTAAAAAATAAAATAAATCAATAAGATAATAATTTTTATAATTTGTTACTAAAAATATTTTATTATCATACGCAGTATTATAAATCTTGTTGAAAAATGGAATACAAAATGTTTATTGTTACATGATTGGTTTATTAACCAAATATCTCACAAAGAAATGGAAGTTTGAATGGTTTTTTTCCGTCTGAGTGGTAAATTTGAGTCATCAGCAATTTCAGCTACACTTTCTGTATCATTCTCATAATCTTGAAATCAATTTTATATTTTGTAAATACTTGATTACCATAAAACTTATTCATCAAGAAAAAAATCAATATAATTTTTTGTTAATAACTTTTTAAGAAATAGATCTTAAAACAATAGAAAAGAGTAAATAATGATGATTTTATCAAAAAAAAATTCATTAACAAATTCACGAAAATGTTGTAGAGAGATTTAAATAAATATGAGGAAATATTAATATGTAAACCATATCATACTGTTTCCAGACAAGTCATAAGCTATTATAGTTATAAATTTTACAATTTCTTATTAGAGAATGGACAAAACATCTCATTAAAATATTATAAATGTTGTTTACAAAAAATTATCCCAAAACATATTTTGATAACTTTTTGTTAAACTAATAATTGTTCTTTTTAATACTTTTTGATAAATAACATATTACGTTTTCAGATTTTGGCTTCAAACACTTTTTGTAGTTCTTTATAATTTAATAATCTTTTTTTTTATTGTTTTTTTGTATTGATGTTGATATGCATTACAATTTCATTGCAAATTAGCACATGATTTAAATTATCAATATATAAAACTAATTATTTATCACTTTAGTTTATATTTTCTATTTTGGTTCCCAATCTCTGTAGTAACTTTCATTAAGTGATCAAACAAATTAAGTATTGTCTTCATCTATATGAGTTTGTTTGATAATTTTCTCCACATAACACAATTATATATACCTTTGGTTTTTATCATTACCATCATGTGGCAGCTTGAAGCTGTAACAAGCCGACATTGGCTGCTCTCGGTTTAACAGTGTACGCAATCACCGGAGAAGAAGCAGATGAATCTGATTCCGATTCCACCTTGAAAGGCACCTCGAATTGTACAGACTGATACAAGCAAACCTCATCTTCTTTGCAATAATACACCTACAATTACAAATATATATATTGAAAACAAAGCGGCCTTAAGAAACTAGTTTTTGACTTGAGCAGAGCAAACCTTGAAACTGATTTTCGCAACAGAAGCAGAAACCGAAGATTGACTGAAACGAAGCGTCGTTGAGCCTTCAGGGCCGATGTTTCCTTCCATTGGATCTACCGTTACTGCGTTTTCAGGCTCCACATCAACCACAAACTTACTCTGCGCTTCCTGTTCGAAAACAACAAATAACATGTATAAGGGCAATTCTTATGAATACCACTAAAAAAAGTTTTTTTTTAACACAATTAACATAGATTTTCGAAAGTTTTACAAATACCATTAAAAAGTTTTTTCTCATAAATACCACAAATCTTAAATTTTAAAAATTACACCCAAAACCTTCACAAAACTATACCATACCCCTTCAAAACTATACCCTAAACACTATATAGCGAACCCAAATGATAAAATTTAAAATCTAAAAGTGTTAAAACTCGTTTTTGTATTTGTGGTATTTTTGTAAACTACTACTTTTTGATGGTATTTTTGTTATAAAAAACTTTGTAATGTTATTTTCAAAACAAAAACTTATTTTGATGGTATTTTAAGGAATTTCTCTTATGTATAATTCAATAAACATCGAAAGAGACAAATGAGTAAGGGGGAAACAAGAGAGAGAGAGTCTCGACCTTAGAGAAATGGTAGCCATCTGGTAATGAGATTTTGATACTCAAATCTCCTTCCCGAGACGTGACTGTATCAACTTTGACAATCTTTGTATCAAGCGAGGCGCGTTTTCTCAAACGTTTCAAGGATTTCGCCTTTGGCGTTGGCGGTTGAACGCCTTTTAACTCCAACGTATGAACCTCTGCGATTTCGTCTTCTCCTTCCTTGTTCAAATCTATGTATCGGATAAGGCTATTGTTTGTATCCGCCAAGAAAAGCCGACCTGAAGACAATATATGCATCAACAATATGTGAACCAAATCTTTCTTTTATTACTTAACAGTTTTAAAGGCAACCAGAAAGTTTAACCGTTTTCAGTTAGTGCAAGTCCCGCTGGCTCTGAAAGCTACAACAGACAATGGAGTAAAATGTGTTAAAACTAAGACAAAACAGACCGTTAGTGTATACAACGTACAAGGTTGTAGTAACATAGATCATACCTGAGCAACCGTGGCCTTGCCATCCTTGAAACCGGCTTTTCCCGTTCCCGCGACAGTAACAACTCGTTTGGTCACAGGATCTAGCTTCTTTATCTACACATCAAAACAAGATCTTGTTGTAACAGATTTTTTTGAAATGCTTATCCGTGAGATCCAGCAAATAAAATGAAATGTTTCGCACATTGATCATATAAAATACCAAATATTCTTTGAATCATATTCATATTGGCAGCTTTTATTTTGAAAAATGAAACTACCTTGTGGTTATAGCTATCAGCTACATATATTTGACCATCTTTTGCACACAACACACCTAATGGATGTTGCAAGAGCACTTCTGCCCCAACGCCGTCATTATCTCCAAACTGTTAAAGGCCTTAGCTTGTGTTAGGGACTGATTTCATGGAGATGGATCATTCAAACTTGTAAATTTGCTTAAATTGCCGAGAAATAGTTAAGATAAATACTTAAATCTTCTATAATACTCAAGAAACCCGAATATAATAGGGAAAAAACAAGCGAATCAAGTTGTTACCTTGAAAAGATTCTCGGAGAAATACGGATCACCACCAGCAAGCAATCTTGATCCACCCGTTTTGAGATCAAGACAACGAATAGAACTGCTCTCGCTATCAGCAATATACGCTTCCTTCAAATCTAAGAGTCACAATACACAACATACTTAATTCCTTACGAGCTTTGTAACAACTAAAGTGACATATTTTGAAGTTTGATGTTGTTACCGGGGCCTAATGAGATACCCGAAGGCTGAGCAAATGCCGTCGTCTGAGGCCTACACGGATAAAAAAGAGACGTAAACATAGGCGAAGCAAATCAACAGTTGATTGTATGTATGTATACATACGTAGAACCGTTGAGGTTTCTTTCATATCCGTTTCCACTGAAGACTTTAGTAACACCATCAAGCACATTGTATTCCCAAATCTGGTGTTGTCCCGCCATTGCTACGTATACTTTCTCATTCACCGGCTCAAAGCATACATCCCATGGAGAATTCAGAAGCTGTAAGATTCAAAATCCAACACAATGTTCTTATTCTTCAACATCTCAGACCAAAAAAACATGCACTCAAGAAGGTTCAGAGACGATAAGTACACGGAAAAGGCTTTACTAGAGACGATAAGTACACGGAAAATGCTTTACTAAATTTAAAACAAACCGATATTCACTATTCTTGCCTGTGAAGTTCCTTTTTTGCCTCCTTGGTAGTCTGAGCCTTTAGTTCCGTTGCCGGCCAGAGTTCGCACAGTTTCATTGACAAAATCAATCTCCCTAACAAGAACAATGAGTGAAGATGTTTCATTAGTATAACATGTTTCCTTCATCAATGAAACTCCAAAATATGAACTAATAACTCAAATGTTTGCATTTGAGCCTACATAATGGACATACACCACACGTACATACATACATACCTCAAAGAATGATTCTCGGTGTCGGCAACATAAAGAAAATTCTTCTTTGAATTATAAGCAAGTCCCTGACACAAAATCAAAAGCATATAGCTAAACAGAACTTTTGGTTTTGAACCTATTTAGGAGTAACTATTAGTATCATATACCTGAGGACGATTGAATGCAGCATCATCGAAGGATCCATCATGAAAACCTTCTTCTCCGGTACTACCGATTTGAGCGATGAAATTTCCGTCAAGATCGGTTACGATCTGAAATCACCAGACAATGTTGATATTAGACGATTAGAAGAGATTACAAGGATTAGATAAAGAGTCAAAGGACATACAATACGGTTATGGTTACTGTCTGAGATAAAAAGCCGGTTGTTAAGAGTATCAATAGCCAACTTCCCTGGAAATTTCAGTGGAGATGCGGCCAAGCGCGGATCGTTGTCTTTCTCCAGACGTGTAGGAAGCGGTGTACTGTCTAAAACATTCTTGTCGCCATAATACATTAGAGCTGCTGCCACCAAGTCATCAAGATCCTTCAAATAAACAGGTGATGAGTATTTTGGTGGAAAATAAACTCCAAATTGAATACAAGATATAATCAACCTAAAATCATTGGTTTCTATAAAGGGTATATATATATATGTAATGTATAGTTATCATTTAGACTAGGGATGACTGAAAAATAAATAAGAAAGAGATAAAAGATGTTACTTTGCGATGACCTTCTCCTGCGATTTGTGCAATGAGTTTACCGTTTGGTGAGACAACAGCAAATGTTGGCCACGAGTTGATACCGAGCTCTCTCCACATATACATGTCTCCATCATTCACGACCTTTAAAGTGATAGAATTACTTATTAGGCCATATGAAATACACTGGTTGCATATGAAATAAGAAAAACTAAAGAGTGATCTCATCACTACAATGCCCAAAACGAGTCCAGAATTGGAACAAGTAACTAGTTTCGCAACTAATAGTGACAAACTCGAAGATGAAACACTACCGGGTGAGAGATCTCATAGCGTAGAACTGCATTTCGTATGGCTTCTAAGTCCTTCTCATTGTCAAACTTAGCCGAGTGTACACCCACAACGGTGAACTGCAAAAAACAGAATTAAACAAAGATGGCGGTTCAGAGGTTGAACCTTTGGCTATATTCCGAGTGAAACTTGCAATTATAAGAGAGAGTATAAAGAATAACAATACTCACCGGCATGTCCTTGTACTTCTTCTCAAGAAACTCAAGATCCGGTAATACGTGCATACAGTTTATGCAGCAGTAAGTCCAAAAATCAAGTATAACCACTTTCCCTTTCAAATCCTGTTTATAAACTGTCACAAGTTACTAAGAATCATGTGATGCTCACTTTTTTCTTCAAGAGTTAGTTTCTTTATTCATTGGGTCACTAATCCTCAATACGTCTTTGAATAAACAAAAATCTAATTCACATAACTTTATATTAAAATTTACCCGGCGAAACTGGAGAGGGGTAGTGTTAAGCCAGTCGAGTTTAGATGGGAATTCTGGCACAATTGTCGCTGTTTGTCTAGAAATAAGACAAGAAAACAGAGCATTATTCACAAATATTTATCCAGCTTGTGATAATTACTACTATACTCAACACTTGTCTTTCAATTTATTTTAGAGTGAATAATTATTAAACTACTTATTCTTACTTGCTCTCTAGATCAGCAATGTATTCCACAAACTGTTCGACTCTATTGGATCTCCCTTCACCTGAAAAATAAGAGAAAAAAACATCCTAGCTTCCTTTATATCTGCATTCAGTAACCATGAAACTTGATAAAAAAATGCTCCTTAAACATGCTTTAAATTGTATAAAACATGTCGATTAGTTCATCTGAATGTGATTGCTATAAAGATAACTACTGAATGAATTTGTATAAGTTTATTCAAGATAACAGATATTGGTTATAGGCTGGTTGTACATAAAGCTTATTTATTATGCTAACATAGGCCAAACCTTGGTTTGTAAAAGAAGGACTTTTTGCTCCGACCAATGCGTTCCACAAAGCTTTCGGGGAAGCATATTGCATTGCCTATACATAAAACAGAAACTCCGTAAGAAAAAATTAAAAAGCTTTGACAAGAAAGATATTCTTGAATGTATTCATTCAAAATTACCTTCCAGTTAGTAGCAGCGAAATAAGCGCAAGAAAGAGCAATGCCAAGACTCCCGTACCTTAGTATATCCCGACGTGAACCCTGAAACCTGTTCGAAAATTGCATCTGCCGTCTCAAGTATATCATTTGTTTCATTCTCGAACAATGAAACCAGTCAATGAGTATAAAATTATATTGTTCCAACTTTTTCTCGAAGTCCATGTGTATTCCAATGTACAAAGTATGCCTCAACATAAACATAGTAAACCATAGGGCTGTTATAGATCATTTGCATATTATAAGGAACCTTTCTTACCCTTCGTCGTTGGTTTTGTTGATGATAGTGTCCTCTATAAGCATGTTTTCTGGATTTCCTGCGTAAGTACTCAAACATGTAAATAGAAAAGGTTGAAACTGTAACCTAGAGGCATTTAGAGAAGAATAAAAAGTTTTAAATATGATATGTCAAATGTAATCTCATTACAAAGAAAGCCCCTTTGTTCAGAAAGTTTTCGAACGGAAAAAGAGGAAATAAATACACAAGAAACGAACAATGTTTTGCAGCGAATTTCTTTTGAGACTACATACTGGTAGAATCTGAGCCACCAGTGAGAATGTCATTGATTGAAATTTTCCCTATATCGTCTCGGATCATAAACGGTCCAGCCTCCTTAAGAATCGCTTCAGATAAAGTAGTTTTTACAGCTATGCATCTGCAAACATTGAAAATGAACAGAAAATTATCCAAATCCAGAGTTAAGAAAGCAAGTAGATGGACTTAAACAATGATGAAATTCTACAGATACCTCATGTTTGCAGCTTGAGCTGCCTGGACTCCAGCAAGCGCGTCTTCTATAACCAGACACTATACAAATTGTAAAAAAGAACAAATCACTTCTGAAGTAGCTTCCTCGAAAAAACAAGTAAGGCAAGTAGAAGACGTTCAACTTTTACTTCTAGATGTGCATTTAGACCACTAAATATGTTGTTGGTGTAGTAATTCAAAGGTGTATTGTCTAAGGTGTATTGTCTAAGCCACTATTTGTTCACCAATTTTCTATGAGACTTAATAGCATCTACAAAATGGATTTAAGACAGTAAAATCTGAAACATAAGATACAGTTTGTTCTCCATAGTTCATGATTTCATAAAAGGTCTGGGGTCTTTTTAATCAAGCATCGTCTGAATAAGATAACTACAAAAAAAGTTTCGACATTACCTCGCTTGTAGGCACACCCAAGATCTTTGAAGCGGACAAGAAAATATCTGGAGCTGGTTTCAAATTCTCAAAGGCATCTGCTGAAACAATGGCATCGAACCTGAATGTTAACATCACCGACATTTATTTAGATACAGAACATGAATATGACAGACAGTAACACACTCAAAGACACAAAGAGATTATCTGACAGAAGGTTCCAAATGGGTGCCTATTTTCTACAATGCAATAGGAAAAAATATACACACACAACAAATAACATAATCTACGACATAACTAGGGACTGATTTGTTATTACCAAAGAGATCAAAGGTTGTTGTAATCTTACATGGTAAAAGGTAAACCAGCAGCTTTCAGGTTTGCATCAACTTTGATACGATCGGCGCTAGATGCAACAGCAACTTTAAGACCTCTCTTCTTACACTGTTTAGATACTTTCAAAGTATATCATATTCACCAGCGCCAGAAACTACAATTTTTCTACAACTTTCAATAATTCTCACCTCGGTAACAAGCTCTAGTGCTCCTGGAAATCCAATACCTGACTCTGGCTTTGCGTACTATATTGGGTGAAGAAAACAAAACAATCACACAAAGTAAAACACAACTAAACCTGAATTTGGCTCACATTATTGTTCCAAAAACATTAGCAAAACCTCCTAAAGGATAGAGTATTTACCTTATTGAGATATATTTCAAAGAACCTCTTTTTAGCTGCGTCCGTATCAAATCCTTTAACTCCTTTCAGGGAAGCAACACCTCCTAAGAACTTGGCTTCGCCTATCAATATTAAAACCAAATCAAATAATGGAATCAATCACTTCATAGTATCTCCTTCTCCAGGACTTCAAAAAGGTACTTTTGGAACGCCAATAGGCATGAAAAAATACCCATTTAACTAAGGTCCGAAACGCGCATCAAATATAATCACAAAATCATGAAAACATTAACAAAGAAAGCATCACAAATATAACCTCATATCACCATTTCACCAACATTCTTCACTGTTTAAAGCTCAAAGTAACCGAATATTAACATAATTCACACATTAAATCGTAAATTGACAAATCCGAGAGCATAGGGTTTAAATATTAAATTTGACAAAGCAACACTCACAAATCTGTTCACATTCTACATCCAGGGCATAACCTAAGAAACAAAAATCTTTTATTTGAACACTAATCAAACAATTCATAAGCAAATTAACAATATTATTTGAACACTAAATCACTAATCGAACATTTCATAAGCAAATAGACAATATTATTGTACACTAATTAAACAATTCATATAAAAATAAAGAAAATCAAACAATTCATAAGCAAATAGACAATATTATTGAACACTAATTAAACAATTCACAAACAAAAAAACAATATTATTGAACACTAATCAAACAATTTATAAGCAAAAAGACAATATTATTGAACACTAATTATAACAATTCATAAGCAAATAAACAAAATCAAACAATTTATACGCAAATAAACAATATTATTCAACACTAATTAAACCAATTCATAACACAAATAATTAAATATAATCATCTTCCTCTTTGAAAAAGCTTTATACCTGTTCCCATAAAAGGAAGGAAATCCTCCGCTATAACATCGACACCCATTTCTCCGAACAGATCCACGGCGGCGCGTCTCGAGAGATCCTCACTGTTACAAAGCACACCGTCCATATCAAACAGAACCGCCGATACTTTCCCCCAATCATCCGCCGCTATCTTCGCCGGAGGAGGAGGACTCTCCGCCGCGACGCTCGCTTTCAAAGTCGCCGTTCTGGTGAGAGAATCTCCGGTTCGAGAGAGGAATCTGGGGAATTGAGAGGTTTTGAGTTTGGGTTTTGATCGGATTTGGTTAAGCGGAGAAGATAATCTCTTTGATTGCGGAGAAATTGAAATCGGAGAAGAAGCTAAAGAGTAGAGTTTCAAAGCCATTATTTTGATTTTTTTATTTTTTTTTAATTCTTCGAAATGGTTTAAATTGATATTTGTGAGATTTTAGTGGCGGGTGTTAACTTATCCGTATATGGACGAAATTACCCTCAAGTTATGTGCAATATAACTCAAATTTGACAAACAAGATTATGCCTTTTAAGTTTTAAATAAGGATATGGTTCAATGAAAATTAAATTCCTATTTGATTTTTTTATTTTTTTTTTAATTCTTCGAAATGGTTTAAATTGATATTTGTGAGATTTTAGTGGCGGGTGTTAACTTATCCGTATATGGACGAAATTACCCTCAAGTTATGTGCAATATAACTCAAATTTGACAAACAAGATTATGCCTTTTAAGTTTTAAATAAGGATATGGTTCAATGAAAATTAAATTCCTATGCAAGTTCTTTACTAAATTATTACCCGTGCGTAATATTTACAAAATATTAATTTGATATAATTTTAAATTATTTTTTAGTTGATGCATGTTGAATAATAAATTTTTAACCATATATATGTATGTTCTAATATAAAAAATAATTTTTTAGTATATCATAAATTATTTTTGATATATTTTGATCCGTTGCAAAATTATGCAAGACGTCTCGCAAAGGTATCTAAAAGTATTAAAAATTAAAAAAAATTTAAGATTTTCGGATACATTTGATTTTTATTTACATCATCGATTCGAATATTCTAGAAAAAAATACTTTTAAATAATTAAAAAAATTTATAACTTATATTTTTAAAAATATATAATTAATATTGTACGATTTTTTATCATAAAATTGAAATATTTATAATATTTTATTTTTCATTATTGTTACTTATTTATTTTTAATTCGTTTTTTTAATCCTATTAATTAGGAATATTTTTTATATTTATCTTTTTATTTTCGTTTTTCTTTAAATCCTATTAAATAGGAATATTTTTTAATCTAAAATTCTTATATTAAATTTTATACAATGTCATTACATGTAATTAAAAGAAAATTTTAAGGGTTTCTCAAAATTTTTCCTTCCCAATTAATAGTATAGATAACCCGGCTCCCATGGCTTATTTTAAGTTGTTTAATTGTGATTATAATATTTTTAGTTTTTATTTGCAAAATGGGTAATTTTTTAGTACGAAAAGACTTTTGTACGTTTAATTAAATCTAACTATTTTTCTTAAAACGAAATCAAATTAAAAATTAATTTCTATGAAATTTCAAATATATATTTTTATAAATAATCTTCTTTTATGGGACAAGTACAAAATTTCACTTTTTGAATTGCATTTCACAAAAATACTACACCAGTTTAAAGTCACTTTTCAAAACTAAACCTATAAATTCAAAAATTAAATCCAAGTAATCACTTGAAACAAAACATTTATAAACAAAAATAAAAAAGTCTAACCTTGGAAATATTGAAAAAATTCGAGCCAAAAAAAAGTTTTAGGGTTTTTGAGACCCCTTTAATATCATATCTTAAACACTAATCAACGAACCCAAATAAAATGATTTTCATTTTGATAACTTTTTAAAGGGTACATCAACCATTTAAAATTTTGAAAGGGTGTAAATATGTAAAAATATTGAAGGTGTAGTGTTGGGAAGAAAGGGTTGAAAGAATGTTGTTTTGTGAATTGACATTATTGGGACCATATATTTACATAAGAGTTTCTAAAAAATATTATCTTATTAATTTATCGAATTTGATCAATTTTTACATTGGCTTAACTTTGGACCGACATAATTTATTAATTTATAGTGGTTATTAATTTATAGAGTATTAATTTATAGATGTTCTACTATATCTGGTGTATAATCATTAATCATTTACATTTTATCTTTCAGTAGATTTTAACAAAATTATTTACCTTTCTGGTGTTTTATTATTTACCGTTTATAAATTTATATTTTCTGCGTATTTAATTACTTTTTTTTATGAAAATGTGTATATTTTATCTCCAAATTATATAATAATTAGTACTTGTATCTTAGTTTTGTTATATAACCTAATTTTTGTATATATTCATTAGTGTGTATTTACTTGCTTATAGTTAATAATATAAATAAATCAGTGGATCTTTAACCATAATTGGAATTAGGTAAAGAATTATATGTACATCCATTTAAACTAGACATATTTTCAAAGTAGTTATGATTTATTGTAATTGTAACTCCAATTAGAGAAATTAATCTCCAAGTGTATATATATATATGTAGATATTTCAACTATAGAGAAAGAAAATAAAATCATATTCAAAGTTACAAAATTTGTTTTAGCTTATATTATTTACAAGGGTTAAAAACTTTTGCTCATTAACAAATGAAATTTCTTATACGTATTTTACCTCTCTCAATTTTGCATTTGATGTCTATGTCATCACTTGCCTTTTCTCATGGTTTAGAAGTGAAATTTTTTAAAGAAGATATAGTCAAAACAGTAGTGGTTGGTCATAATGGTGCAGCTAATTTCAGAACCATCCAAGCAGCTGTTGATTCTATTCCAAGTGGTAATAACAATTGGATTAAGATTCATCTAAAACATGGAACCTATAAGTAAGATCTCTTGTCACAATTTTTTTAAGCAATTTACTCTTTTTATTTATGGGTTTATTGCTAAGAAATCCTATTTTTCGGCAAATTATGTCAAAAAGAAGTAGTGGTGCTTTTTTAAAAAATGTGTATTTTATTGTTTATCATTAAGTTTATGAATGTGTGTATGATTTGGCAAAAATAAAAATAAATGAAATACAAATTTGGCGAAAATGAAAAAATGAAAATAATTTTTAAAAATTATAAAAACCTTACAAAAAAACTTAATGATAAATAATTACACATTTTACAAACAATATTATGTATAATAGTGTGTGTGTGTCACTTATCATACAAAATAATATGAGAAATTCACAAAACTACACCCTTTCAACATTCCCTTATAAAACTACACCTAATTCAATTTTTTCACATATTTACACTTTTTCAAAATTTTAAAAGTTTGATTTACCCTTTAAAAAATTACCAAAATTAAAATCTTTTCATTTGGGTTCGCTAATTAGTGTTTAGGGTATAATATTAAGGAGGTATGATTGTGTGGGTAGGGTTTATTTAGATTTAATTTTGAGTGTTTAGGTGTATTTTTGCGAAGTAATTTTGAAATAGTGTAGTTTTGTAAAATGTAATTCATATGGTGTAGTTTTGTAATTCTCTCAAATAATATCATCTTTTCTAGAAACCTTTTGTTTTTGAAAAACATACATGACAATTATTGACAAAAGTACCTATTTGCTTAAAACCTTCTCATGACATGTTTTTATTGCAAAATTTGCTCAAAACTATGATGTTTGTAAAAAAGGCCCCTTTTATTAATTTGTACAAATGTTGTTATTAATCCAGCGAAAAGATAGTGATTCCAAAAGAGAAGCAAAAGATAGTAATGCAGGCAAACAATGCATCAAAAGTGATAGTTCAATATAATGATGCAGGATTATCTAATGCTAGTGGTCCTTTCATCGTAAACGCAGAGTACTTTGTCGCTATCAATATTACATTCAAGGTTAAAAAATTAACAGAACTTCATATTTTAAACACTATTTTACAAAATTACATCCAATTCATTTTTTTAAAAACAATTATACACATGTTTAGAGGATAAAATGACTAAACTACCCAATAAATATATTTTACAATTTTAATTTTTCATATGTGTTTAATAGTTAATGTTTATGGTTTAGTTCTTAATGGGGGTAGGATTTAGTGTTTATGTTTATTGGGAATCAATATTTAGTATTCGGGTGTATTTATAATAAGAGGAATTCACAAAACTACACATTTTCTTTCATTCATTTACAAAACTTTACCTAATTCAATTTTTTCACATATTTACACCCTTTCAAAATTTAAAAGTTTGATTAACCCTTTCAAAAGTTACAAAAATTAAAATATTTTCATTTGGGTTCGCTAATTAGTGTTTATGGTATAATATTAAGGGGGTAGAATTGTGTGGGTAAGATTTATTTGAATTTAATTTTGAGTGTTTAGGTGTAGTTTTGTGAAGTAATTTTGAAATGAAGTAGTTTTGTGAAATGTAATTCAAATGGTGTAGTTTTGTAATTCTCCCTTATAATAATGAATTACTTTTGCAAAATACAATCATAAAAGTGTATATTTGCAATTGCTCATTCAAAGTTAAGGTTTAGCTTTACTAACTATTGGCAAATGAAACTTATGCCCCCTTTTATCAATCATATCATATCGTTAATTACATTTTTTTTTCAAAATTAACAGTTTAAAAAGTAATTTAACTATATTTAGATTGATCATTTCATATAGTTTTGACTTATGGTGAATATCTTATGACATTGATTATAATATATAACTAATAATTTGAGACTTGCATCATGTTTTATGCAGAATACTTATACCAAAATATCGCAAATAGTACATTATAAAGATGTAAAAGTAGCTCCATCGATGATACTAATGGCGGATAAGGCGTGGTTCTATGGTTGCAACTTCATCAGTGTCCAAGACACATTGGCTGATTTACTCGGCCGCCACTACTTCCAAAATTGTTACATTGAAGGAGCCATTGATTTCATATGGGGAAATGGCCAATCTATATACCAAGTAAATCTCATATATTTCTCTCATAAACAAATCTCATATTTTTTCCAATCTAATTAATAGATATGTTATTTTGATAGCAATAATATCATATAAAAAGATCGATAAAAGTACATCCACGAGGTTGGTCACACTACGGATGAGACTACTTGAGTCGGCTTCAAACATAGTACTGAAAATTATTCGTATAGCCACAAACTAGGAGAGTGAATACTTTGTGGCAGATTAAAGTCACGAAAACACATTGCTAGCCACGTAAATATGATGATAAAAATGCTAACAACACTAACAAATTACCCGCAAAATTGTTTCTCAATGAGACATTTTTAATTAGTATAAGCCGCGCAATGAGACATTTTTAATTAGTATAAGCCGCGCAATGAGACGAGACCTTAGAACTAGCGTTAATCATGAGCTTGTGGTCGTTGTTTTCTCAAAAATCAATCCGTATTTCTCATTAATTTGTGGTTTTAATTGAAGTTTGCCCATGAACATGTTACCTTAATGTTTTGTTTTACTTGAAACATATTGAACTGGGGAAGTGGTCTTGGCCTAGTGGCAGACATAAGTCCACATGAGGCAGATAACACCGCCCCACCCGGGATCGAATCCCAGCGTCTACGACAGTGTAGGAATGGCTAATGGGTCGGCCTTTTGTGGCACAAATGTTGACAAAAAAAAAGAAACATATTGAACTACTAATTATATCTACAATGGATTTGTTTATGGATGTAGAACTGTGTGATATACGTTAAAGGAGTGACATCGAAAGAAAAGGTGACGAACGAAGGAATGTTAGTGGGATACATAACCGCACAAGGGAGAGAAAACGAGGAAGAATCAACCGGATTTGTATTCAATAATTGTGCGATTCGAGGAGACGGTAAAACATATTTAGGAAGAGCTTACCGACCCTACTCTAGAGTTGTCTTCTATGAAACCAACATGTCTAATGTCATTGTTCCTCGCGGATGGGATCCTTGGTATTATAAAGGCCAAGAGTAAGTACATGTTTCTTCTCTTTTTTTTACTTTTACTTTTATATATGTGCATTTCAACATTTATAGAGATGATAATATTGAATTACAAACAATAAATTAAATCAGGAATCAATTTACATATGTGGAGGAAAATTGCATAGGGGAAGGAGCAAATAAGAAAGGAAGAGTTATGTGGGAGAAGAATCTATCGGCGAAAGATGTCGATTTTTTTATAGAACCTAAAACATTCATTGATATGGATGATTGGATGGCCTCTCTTCCTTCTTCTCTATCTTCAAACTTTTAACTTCTATAGTGTGGTAATATTGTTCTTAGATTCTTATGGAAACTATTGATTCAAGAACTTACTAATGTATATGCATATTTATAAAATAATGTATTCATATAATGAATATTTTTAGAGTATGAAAATAATATTCAAATGTCTGCTCTTTAAACATAACCAAAGGCAAGATAATTTTGTATCATTATCCAGATGGGACCTTTTATTATGTTTTATACCAACAAGAATAATATGCTGGTTTTTTGTTTACCCTTGGTAATTTTATCTGGATTTAATATCTAATTTTGTAAGTGTATTTATATAAATGAATTTTGTAAGGATGTATTTTTGGTGAACTGCAATGTAAAGATATATTTTTATAATTCCCACTTCATCTTTTCATCTCGGTTTAATATTGAGAGAATTACAAAACTACACCATTTGAATTACATTTCACAAAACTACACTATTTCAAAAATATTTCACAAAACTACATCTAAACACTCAAAATTAAATTCAAATAAATCTACCCACACAATCCTATCTCTTAATATTATACCCTAAACACTAATTAGTAGCGAACCCAAATGAAATTTTAATTTTTGTAATTTTTAAAAGGTAAATCAAACTTTTAAAATTTTGAAAATGTGTAAATATGTGAAAAAATTAAATTATGTGTAGTTTTGTGAAGGAGGGATTGAAATGGTGTAGTTTTGTAAATTACTCTTTAATATTTGGTGTTTGCCTAAAGTTTAGTTTTGAAAGTTTTAATTTTTAATTTTACTGGTGTTTTCGTAAAAGACACTTTAGTGGTGTTTTCGGCCAAGAGTGGTATTTGAAACATTTTTTATATTATCTCATATATATATATTTTAAGATTCAGAATCCAAATTTTGCTAATAGAAATTATTGGTCAAGAAAGAAGAATTGTGTTCTTGAGAATATATCGGACCATTCTACTTTAGGATATGTATATAATCTCACAAAGTCTACTTTATGATTCGTATCGTTATCGAAATGGGATCTTTTATTATGTTTTGTAACGACAAGAATGATATGCTGGTTTTTGTTTACCCTTTGCAAATTGCAATAGACATTGTAGAATCCAACAAAAGAAAGTAGTGTGGTCATTTTCAATCTCAAATCAGATACAAAGAAACACAATACAAAAAGAAGAGGAAGCCACAAAGACAAAATTAAAAAACTACATTGTAGCAAGAACAACATTAAACATTTTCGATATAGTAAGTAGATAATAAATCACCAAGTGGTTATTGATCTTATGGGCTTGAGGAAACTCGAGGTCTCTAGTTCGACCCCACTTTCAAAAGTAACTTACGTTTTAAATGTGGTATTGTCAACGGCTGACTCCGGGCATTAGGGAGATTATGGGCTTTCACGGTTTATTAAGCAAAAAAAGTACAAATATCAAGAAAAATAGTAACCAAAAAAGTAAAATCTCATTAAGAAAGTTGTTCTTCAGTAGTAGTAGTGTTTGCAAACTCCTCGATAATGCTCTTCTTCTTGTTCATAATCGTGTGGATCTTTGAACAGTTACACACGAGACCCGAACCTTGATCCATGGTATCATCATGACCGACAACAACACCATTATCAACAACATCTTCTTCACTACTAAGCTTCCTCGAGACTACAACGGAGTTGATCACTTCATCGGCCGGGTGATAAACCGATAAAACTTGAAAACCTTTAAGATCACAAGGCTCTACGATCGGATACAGAAAGGCTCTAGGTCCATGAGCACTTCTCAACATGAGCAAAGCACCAGGAGACATGTGTTTCTCGAGATGCTCTATAACTTTAACCTTTTCTTGTTTATCCATCCCGACAAGAGCAGCCAAGAACACAACGTCGAAGCTCTTTAGGCTCTCCATCACATCTATTACATCGACGGTGTGGAAGAACATACGTTGAGAGAGATCCGGATCAGAAGAAACCAGACGAGTTGCGACCGTGTTGGCCGATGGGTCGATGTCGAAATTGTGAAAGATCGAGTCTTTGAGATGGAAAGAAGCAAGGACGATGGAAGTTAGAGGAAGAGGACCAGAGCCTATAAAAGCTATAGTCTTTGGAACAGAACCGTTTAAGTTCTGTTCCAAAAGGTCGAACTCGAGCTTGCTTAGTTTCAGATAGTTGTTGTAGTAAGGGAACATGTTCAAATGGTGAAGTGGGTTGTCTTCAAAAGATGTTAAGATTTTAGAGAAGTGATGTTCCAAGTAGCCTTCTGCTTCTCCACATAGTTTAATTAGGTTTGATCTCATTTCGTGTATGTTTTCGGACATTTTGGTCACATCTATGTTCGGATTTGGTGGTATGCATGCGGACACAAGTTGTTTGAAAAGAGTATCTACATCTTCACAAGGCTTCAAGGTATCGAGTTTCGAGATCTTTTCGTATAGGTCGCAGATTGTGTTCACTAGTTGGTCGTCTTGACAATAACCCATGTTGACACTATGTAGTTATTAATGTTTGTGAGGAACAAAAAGAGGAAGTGAGGTTATTTTATTTTATTTTGTTTTGTTTTGGAGAGTTATGTTTGAAGTTATTGGAGTGATGGTTATTTATTGGGGAGGGAGTGGGGTCTATTATTTGAAAAAGTTTTAACAAAATATATATTTGATTATTTTAGATTCAAGGGTTTAAACTCTTAATAGTTTGACAAAAAGAAAAATTCTAAATAGTGATAGTGGTATGAAAGTAAAGTAAGATTGGACAGGGCAAGTGTAGTGGTAAAATGGAATAAAATGAATATATAGCAAAGTTCTTTTTCTTTGGGGGAATTACAAAACTTCACATTTAAAATTTCAATTTACAAATTGCCAACCATTCCAAAATCCATTTTTATAATAACCTAAACACTAAAAATTAAACGTGTATAATTGAAAACCCAAATAAAATTTTTGAATTGGGTCAACTTATAAAAGGTAATTTAAGCATTAAAAATTTGAAAAATGTAAATTTAAAAAGAATTTGAAATAGGTGTAGTTTCGTAAAACAATGTTGCAAAAGGTGAATTTTTGTAAATTCCTCGTTTAGTTATACAACAAAACTCTTATATATTAATATGTTTATTTTGTTATCTTATAAATGTATGAACTATATCTACCAATTTGAAACTAGATGAAGCTATTAAATTATCAAAAGACTAACTTATCGAGTATTAATTTATAAAACGTGAAAAACAATTATTAAAATGTTATTGGACCATTAAATTTAAGTCTAATCTTTGATTGTATTCTTAAACATTTTTAAAAATATTCAAGGAAATATTTATTTTCTTTAGCAAAAAAATTATAAAAATATTTCAATGTGGTGGGGAAACAATTCTTAAATATATATTTTTTTTTTGTTAAAATCAATTCAATTCAATTGAATTCTTAAATATTGCCAGAACTTTCAGAATTTTTTGTATGTCTAACGAATATCAATATTATTTCATTTAGTTCATAAATTTTTAGTTCATGAATATTTTTGCTTAGTCTTAATTCAAATTAAGATGAACTTTTTGCCACTTGCTTACAAGTTTACGAGCGAGAAGAAAACTGTTTTTCAACAGCAAAAAAAAAGGAAACTTTACTGAATGATGGATCTTTGGTGCACCTTGCATGTATTAGTTTATTACTATTATTATAGCAATTTAATATAAAAAATTGTATTGCAATTCCAAAAAGTTGAGACTAAATGTGACAGGATGTTGCCATCCTCAGGGTTAATGCACGTTCCACGGAGGGGCGGAGACTTCAAGTGACGAAGGTCAAAGTAATTTATTTAGTTTTGGTTTAAAGGTCAAAAATATTTTTTACCTAAAATCTATAAAAAGCATTACAAATGTCTTTAGCAAATGAATATTTTAAAAATTATTGGATGTTTATACTATAAAATCATTTTATCACTAGTCGAACCCGTTTTCATAAAATAAATTACACAATCGCGTAAAAACTCAATATCAATACGAGTGTAAATAGTTCTAAATTTAGTAATTCACCAAAAAAAATATCAAAGAATTGATGCACTTTCATAAAAACAAGGTTTTATTTTGTTGTTTCATGCGATATAATTAGATTCTATTAGTTTTAGTTAAATTATTTTTTTGTTAAAAGTTATTTGTCATGAATTTTATTAATTTAACATTTTGATATTTAATATGTTATAAAGTTTTAGTTGAATTAGATTTGGCATGGATCAATAATTAATTTTTAAGAGGGTCAACCTAAAAAATATATATACATTACACTAATTTTTTTAGTTTCACATGGGTCAATTCACCCCCTAATTGTAAGCTCCTTCCGCCCCTGGTTCAACAGATAAAAATTGAATTATTCCATAATTTCTTATATTTAATTTGTTGAACTATAGGTTATTTAAATATTTTAAGAGTCCTTCCAAGTCCAACTAATACGTACTATAAGTTAGCTTTAGAAAACAAATTCACATTATTAAGACTTTTATTGCAAAATGGTAGAATTATATGATTTGACCAACCAAATATCGTTTCATGATAAATTATTACAGTAAACTTTTATAAATTAATAACGTTTGAATTACACAAAAACGCAAAAAGTTATTAATTTATAGTGATCAAACTACACCAAAAATTACACCACAAACTACACCAAAAATCAAATTTGAAATCAAAAAAATTATTATTTTAGAAAGGTATTTACGAATCGATTATTAATTTATAAAGCCTACCTGTATGTAACTACTTTTGTAAAAAAGTGAGAAAAATATATTTTTTTGATTGCATGGCACATCAGGTTGACAATATGTAACCTGATAATTAAAAACTTAAATATATGCAAAAAATGAGGCGTGAAACAAACACTTAAAGTACATTTATGGGAGAATCACAAAACTACACCATTTGAATTACATTTCACAAAACTACACCATTTCAAAATTACTTCACAAAACTACATCTACACACTCAAAATTAAATTTAAATAAACTCTACCCACACAATTCTACCCCTTTAATACTATACCCTAAACACTAATTAGCGAACCCAAATGAAAAGATTTTAATTTTGGTAATTTTTAAAAGGATAAATCAAGCTTTTAAAATTTTAAAAGAGTGTAAATATGTGAAAATATTGAATTATGTGTAGTTTTGTGAAGAGAAGGTTAAAAGAGTGTAGTTTTGTGAATATCTCTACATTTATCGTGGAATATTAAAGAGATAAGTTAAAAGAAATATATTAATGGAAATTGACGAAAGACAAAAAAGTTCTCTACAAATAACAAAGAGGCCAATTTTCAGCATCAACTAGTATGACGCGACTACTCGACATTGAGATTATATGATTCTTTCTTTTCTGAGAAAGAACCAAAATTAAATTAGATTTCCATGATCTAATAAATACTGTTTTTTTTGTTTAAATCTAATAAATATCAGTGTATAGTTGATAGAAAATGTCGGATGCCCAATGCAACATTGAAAGCATATTATCTAAATAATATTTTTTTTTGGTAATAATTAATTATTTAAATAGTACTCTCTCCGTTCTTAAAACATTGATCTTTTAGACAAATTTTTTGTTTTTCAAAGATATATTAATTGAGGTTATTGAATTACTATTGGTTGAAAATTATAAAAAATTGAGAAATACAAAAAACCATATATTTAATATTGAACATTAATTCACTTTTTTAATATGTGTGAAAAATCTAAAAAATCAAACAATAAAAAACAGAAGTAGTATTTGTCTATGGCTTTCTTCATAATATTATTTTAAATAGGGCAATTCTTATGAATACCACCCAAAAAAGTTTTTTTAACACAATTAACACATATTTTGAAAAGTTTTACAAATACCATTAAAAAGTTTTTTCTCATAAATACCACAAATATTAAATTTTCAAAATTACACCCAAAATCTACAAAAAACTATACCCTACCCCTTTTAAACTATACCCTAAACACTATATAGCAAACCCAAATGAAAAAAATTAAAATCTAAAAGTGTTAAACTCGTTTTTTGAGTTTGGGGTATTTTTGTAAACTACTAATTTTTGATGGTATTTTTGTTATAAAAACATTTTAATGGTATTTTTGTTATAAAAAACTTTTTAATGGTATTTTCAAAACAAAAACTTATTTTGAGGGTATTCTAAGGAAATTCTCTATTAAATATTGTTGACAAAAAAGTATTCCTATAAATAATATAAATAGACAAAAGATGAACCTCAATCACTCTAATTGGCAGTTAAAGTAGTGGTTGTCTTTGAAAGAACACATTGTGGTCTTGTGATGATTAATCAAAGTGGTAAAACAATAATAATATGGTAGCAATATGTGCTCATATTTTTAACAAAAACAATATGTGCTAATCGTAGATTCCACTTTTTGAAGGAGCCGTTTTGTTGAATTAGGTCAAAAATCGATTTCCCTCAAATGAGAAAATGGTAAAAGTTATTATAATTATATTGTATATATTGAACACATTTACCAATATGTAACGTAGATAGAATTTAAATAATCCAACTACCTTATCCCATTCAAAAATGTATTACATATTATAACAAAACATACAAATATATGAAAAAATGCAAACATTTTGGGAAATATATTATATAATGGTGAATCTATAAATTATATTCGTTAAGGTATAAATTTTAATAATTGGACATGATATAACTGAAAATAATTGTACCAGGAGGCAAGATTTTAACTTACGATGGTAAAAAAACACCTTTTTTTAACAAAATAAAATATAGAATACATATATGATATATCGTAACACACTTCCCACACACGCTTGCACGCAAACTTACACTTCACCAAACACGACACACACACTGCAAACACGCATATACTGCACCACACACACGTATTTATATCATCACATAACCTTTTTTGGAACAATTACAAAACTACACCTTTTGAATTGCAGTTCGTAAAATCATTTCAAAATCAAATTTTAAAACTACATCAAAATAGTTGAAATTAAATTCAAATAAATTTCACCCACACAATCATACCCTTTTAATATTATATATTAAACACTAATTAGCTAACTCAAATAAAAATATTTTAATTTTGGTAATTTTTTAAATAATAAATCAAGTAATCAACCATTTAAATTTTTGAAAATGTGAAAATATGTAAAAATATTGAGTTAGATGTAATTTTGTAAATGAAAGACTGAAAGGATGTAGCTGGTCATGCCTCTTAAACTACAAAACTATATAAATTCATTCCTTGATTAATAAGCATAATATGAAACACACATAATGAATACAAATCAACTAGGTAAGTAAGGCGCATAACAAAATATTCATAAATAATATTAAGTTATATTATGGAAACTATGAATTGATCAATTTAGGGTTGAACATTAACCTGAGATCCGAAACCCGAAATTGAACCGACCCGAAAAATCTGGTTTCGGTTCCCATATTATCCTATCGGATTTTAATATTTTCTAACTTGGGTTTCCGTTCTAACCCGAACCGACATGAGACCCGAATTGTACTCGAATACACCGAAAAATATACACATGTATATAGTTTTGATAAGGTAATTTGGATTTTAGTAGGCTATTTCAATTTTTTGTGGGTTATATGAATAAGCCGAACCAAAACCCCAACCGAACCCGAATTACCCGAAATTATTACCAAAAATATGAAAAACCTGAAAATTCGAACCATAAACCCGAACCGAATAATATTTGGTTCCATGTCAGGTTTTGATGTTTTGTTAAATATATGAAACTCGGTCTGAACCCGAATAGATTCGAATCGAACAAAACCGTATTTGTAAATAAGCCAAACGAATCCTAAACCTTGTAACTCGAAAAACCCGAACTCGAATGAGCTCGACCTGAAAACTGAATGCCCATGCTCCAATCCACTAATCAAAATTTTCTATACACGTTGGCCAATTTATGAGGCATGCATCTATGAATGACCAATATCAAAAGACAAAAAAACTAATCAAAGTTTGCAGACCTATTCAGAGAAAAAGACCCGCATTATGAATACCCGGTAAATGAAGGCGCAATCCATTCACCGAAATTCGCATGCCCTTTAGATGAAGGTACGCTTTAATGATTTTGTATGTGATAAAGTCATATTTATATTAGAAGATTTCTTATTTTGTTTTCAATGTGGGAGAAATTTAATTCATAAAAGTTTTATATGTGGGCCTGAATTCGTTGGGTCTGAAATATAATTTATAAAATTCGCCGAACAAAAATTATTCAAAAATATAAAGACTAAAACGCAAAAAAATAAAAAATTTCTTAAAAGCTCTCACGGCGCGACACGTAGGCGTTTTGTCTTCTATTTTAATAGTATATATATCTAGATTTGGAGAATTGATCTTCAAAACAAAACCACTAATGATTTTGGTTCTTTGCTGATAAATGTAGAGAATATATTTCCGATAGGTTTTTTTAACATCATAACTCTCTTGTGATGTTTTAAGTTTTTACACAATTTAAGCAAAAAAAACATTTTTTGTACAAATATCATTAAATATATCCGGAACAACCAATAGAAAAATATATTCCACTTATAAAAATTACTTATTTTGTAACAATTAATAAACAAGTCCTAAAATATATCACTTATTAAAATACGGAGTATAAAGAAGGTCAATTACTTTGTGACAGAGAAATTTTTCTCAATCAAACATTCCTCTTTATTATATGCTTAGTAAGCATAGTACTTTTTATGTCAACTACATCCAAACATCAATGAGTACTATAGAGAAGAACAAACTAAAATTTGTTAGAGTGGAAATTGTTTTTGTGAGTGCCATAAGTAAAATCACAATTCTTGATACATTTTTCATCTGTCTTGGTGCCACCTAAAAATATATCAACAAGTATAAACATTGTTTATAAACATTGAACGCAATGGAACTAAATCATACAACAAAAAATAATTATATTTTGTTGCCTTTATCATGTTAGTTTTTTTTTTTTTTTGGTCGAAATCATGTTAGTTAAACTAAATCTCATTTGCCAAAAATATGAATCTCATAGGAAAATGTACGTAAAAGAATTAAGCTAATTAGCTTTTTTGGGATCTTTCAAAAATTGCACTTTTAGGATTGTGTTTTATAAGGAATTTTATTTTAAAAATTTTACTTTCACAATTGCCCCAAATATATACCCCATTCGTCTCATATTATAGAAGATTTTAGAAAATATTTTTTGTCCCAATATATAAGGGGGATTAGGTTTTGAATGTAGTTTTAGTTGTCAATTGTAAATTTCAAGACGAATTAATTTAATTTTCTAAAATATTATTGGTTAAAACTCATAGAAAACTTGTGCAATTCATAAAAATATAGATTTAAAACTAATAATTAATTTGTTTTATTAAAATTTGTGAAAAACCTCAAATCTTTTATAATATGAGACGGAGGGAATAATATGAGACGGAGACGGAGGGAGTAGCTTTTAAGTTTTAACCAAACAAGAAAGAGAAAAAAGGAAGAATTTGTTACCCTCACTAATAACACAAAAAAAGATGCAAGCACTACAATCAATAATGTTGAGTTTTCCACGATAACGTTTGCAAATTGTTTGTCTACACTTTGCTGCCGTGTTTGCATTCACTCCCATCACTAACAAAACCGTAAACATCATTATTTTCATTACACTCACCATTTCACTTTTGATATTTTAGAACTTTGTAAACCTTTGAGACTCAAAAAATATTATCTACAAAAATTTGTATTTAAAGTTATGATCAATTTGATGGGTTTTGCTTGCACTCAATGAGTACTTATTTTTGTTGATTTTTCTAAAAGTTGCATTTTAAATTTTTTGTTTTACTTGACTAGCCATTATACCATATCCATCTACTGTTATTATGTATTTAAATTTTGTTTTTTCTAACATATAATGTTATTATGCTTTTAACTTTCCAATTTTTTTTAATTGAGATGTTTGTTTTAATTGTAATACTTTTTACTATAATAAATCATACCTTACTGCCCTTTAATGATTAGAGTTGAATATATATTTTAGCCAAATTTATAAATTTAAAGAGCAATTACTAAGATACCACACTTTTCAGTTTTAGAAGAAAAAAAATCTTAAAAAGTTTGTAGGCCAAAAACAATAATTAAGTGTTGTTGGCTAAAAGCTCTATAAATTTTAAGTTAGTTTAATCCTTTTTTTTAAATGTATTGTAAATTTTAAATTAGTTCAATATTAATGGAATGTATTTTTAGCTATAAAAATATTCAACTCTAACTATTAAAGGAGTGAAAATCGCCATTTAATTTCTCAATTTTCAAATTAAAGTAATTTTATACTTTAACTACCATTTAAGCTATTTAATATCCCAACTTTATTTTCGTTGATCAAACCATTTTAGACTCCACATGGACAATTAGATAGTAAACTTTAATATTATGGGATATAAGTTCAGTATCTTATATAATAAGATTGAATGTTTTTTCAACAAACTCTAATATGTTGACAAGTGTCTTCTTTTTCTTTTTACATGTGTTTTCTCTTTCAATCTCATAAACGAGATTTTACACTCGTTCTTTCGAATGTCTTATGTAGTATATAATATGTCAATCCGAATCAGGAGCAATCAAAGTATTAGAGTTTGCAAGAAATAAACTTAGTCTAAGCGAATCAAAGATTGATTTTTGTGTTGTGATTTCGATTTTGATGAAAGACTAACAAATAAACGAAAACGAGAATTAATAGTTGTAAAGATTAATAGCAAAAGCTAAACAATCAGGTTGGGGTACTTTAACGGGATTATCAACTTTCAGGTTTGTGATGTTGATAACTTGCATATTTTACACATTTTACTTTAGGTTATGCATTAGAACTCATTCATTTAGGTTGCATTTAGTGTCATATAGGTTGCATTTTGGTTTGTTTTGTGTATTTCAGGTGTTGGAGCATAAAGACGGCGAAATTGATGAATTTAAGCCAAAAAGAAACTGATACACTTGCATCGGCATGTTGTATCGGTTTCTGTTGGCCGATACTCTTGACAGAAGGTTTGCTGAAGTCTGTATCGGCCAAGCATATCGGTTTCAGGTGACCGATATAGAAGACAGAAGTTTCACCGCAGTTTGTATCGGCCAACCGTATCGGTTTGGAGTGACCGATACAAGAGAAGAAGACCCGAAGACACGTACCGACCTGTCGTATCGGCTTAGCCTGGCCGATACGAGGAAAACTGAGCCGAAGGAAGATTTGCCGAAGCGCGTATCGGCCAGCCTGTATCGGTTTGCCTTGACCGATACAGGCTGCGAAATTTTATAAGATTTTTGGTTATTTATGTGTAAAAAGGAAAAACCAATCCCAATTTCGGTTTTCCTTTATTTTTAATTTTCGGTTTGGATTTTGTATTAGGGTAAAAAAAACATACAGCCACCCTCCGATCTTTTTCATCTTAGTTTTTGTTTTTGTTTTTTGAGACTTAGAGGAGATTTCTTGGTGATTGCTTCTTGGCCACCTTGTAATCTTCATCATCATCATTGAATAAGAGTTTTCTTTACCCTTTTATTCTCTTTGTTTATTTTGTTTATGCTTATGGTTTCCTTGAATCAAATTGTTATGAATCTCAATATGATTTGTGAGTAGTTCTAAATAGACAATTGGGTTAGGGTAAAAGGGGTTTGATTGAATCTAGGATAGATAATTGTCTAAAACTTAATTGATTGAAAACTTTAGTCTTTGGTAACAGCCTTAAAGCTTTAATCGAGTTGGTCATTCGATTATCGAACCCAGGAAGCTTTATGAATCGAGAGATTATAAAGCCTCCTGAACAATTACCTTAGAACCAAGCCTAGCTTAATCGAGAGATGTGTGTTAATAAGCTTGGTGGTTAGAATTGATTTGTCCTTAAAGTTTCTCGACGATTAAACTATCCAAGACATTGTTTTAGTTTAATCGTTGAGAAAATGATCATTGCCACGAGAGTGGATTGATCTAAAATCGTTTTCAAAACCTTAAAGTAAATTTTATAAAAGACAATTTGAAATCCGAAAGTTTAAATCATCCTTTAAAACACCTTAACCTGATTGTTTAGCTTTTTATAAATCTTTCAAAACCTTTAATTCTCGTTTTTCGTTTTGTTAAATCTTCGGTTACAAAAACATCAAACAAACAACCCTTTGATCACACTTAAACTAAGTTTGTTTCGCATAAATTCAAATACATTGTTTGCTCCTGATTTGGTTTGACATCTTAAATACTACATTAAGATATTAGATTAAGCGGGGTAAAATCTCGTTTATCAGATGTCTTTTAACAATTGTAACTTTAAGATTTTGAAAACGATTTTAGATCAATCCACTCTCGTGACAATGATCATTTTCCTAACAAGTAAATTAAAACAATATTTTGGATAATTTAAGTTTTAGGAAACATTAAGTTCAATTCAATTCAATCACTAAACTTATTAACACAGATCTCTCGGTTAAGCTACGTTTAGTTTTAGGGTAATTGATCGGGAATCCTCACAAACCTCTCGGTTGTGAAGTTTCCCGAGTTCAATCAATTGATTGATCAAGTCAATTATAGCTTTAAGGTCGTTACGCTAGATTAAAGTTTTATCAGGTTTAAAGTTCTAGACATCGATCAACCATATAGTTGAATCATCCTTTTTCCCCCAACCTAATTGTCTATGGGAAACTACTCGATAAGCATGATTAAACTCAAAACAAACATGATTAAGAAAAGCATAAAATAAAATAAATAGATTAAGGGTAAGAAAAACTATGTTTATTGGTGTCCAAAATAAAAGCAAGAACAATGTATGATAAAAGATATGATCCCCTAGTAAGATATAAAACCTAATAATAAGTTTAATATATAGAAAAACGAGTCTTGGGTTTTCAAAAAACGTCCTAAGTGGGCTTGGACTTTCTTTTCCTTTTTCCGATATGAAACCGAATTTTCCATTTATTTTCTCCTTGATATCGACCTGATTTGGTCGATATCACTTGGTCGATATCGACCTGATTTGGATCGATACAACATATCGGTATTCCGCAACAGATTGACTCATCGTCAGTAAAACTGGCATAACTTTAGATCTAACCGAGAAATCATCTCAAACCACATCAAAATGAAAGCTAACATCTGTGGATATCTTGTGGTAAAATTTTATACATATCCAACGGTGGGAACGTCTTCAACGAGTGTATTTTTGAAGCTTTTTGTCTGAATTCTCTGTCTTCAGTATCGACAAAACTCCATCAATACCATAGGTCGGTATGAGTTTCCTCCCAATATCGACCAGTTGTTGGTCGATAACATAGGTCGATATGACCTTCTTTGCCTCTTCTTCGCCTTTTCTTCGCGTCTCGACCACAACTAATCCACTACAAGAAACTGGGCTTTTAGCAACGAAATTTAGCAAGGAAATAGCGACGAATTATATAGCAACGAAATAGCAACGAATTGGCGACGAAATAGCAACGGAGAATCGTGTCGTCGCTATTTAGCGAGGTATTATTTCGTCGCAAAATTAGCGACGATTTAGCGACGAAATTGGCGACGAATGAGTTCTGCGTCGCTAAATCGTCGCTAATTAGCGAAGAATTCAAAAAATATAAAATATAAAAATATATAATTTAATAATAATTTTCAATAGCGCGAGGAGATGGGCGAGCTTCCGCCCATTGTGGAAATTTTGAAGAAGGTCCAGAAGAGGAAGGATGAGACCTATGTGAGTTTACGATCTGAAAAGATCGTGAACGCATATGAGGCTAGACTCGCCGAGCGGGTTAGTCAGGGTTCGACGTCGGCCGATGGTAGTTCAGTCAACTCCTCGGGACAGCTGTCGGTCACCGAGTGCGACCAGATCTACTATGAGGTAATAATTTCAAATAATTTAATTTAATTCAAAATAATATTTATTATATTATCTAACGATTTTAAATTTGTCTATATAGGTGGCCCCGAAGACGAAGAAGAACCGCACTTTTGGAGTCGGTTCGATTGAGACGGTTCCCACTGCTTCTTCTTCGCAGCCTCGTCGCACTGCCCAAGATCACGCCAAAGAGAATGTTCGGTTGAGGGAGCAGATCGCGGAACAAGAAGTCCGCTATCAGAACATCACGGACTTCTTCTCCATCATCGCGATGGAAAGTCCAAACCTCGCGAGGTTGATGCAGCAGCGGGGAGTCCAACCGACCCAGCCACCAGTGATCCCTCCAGATGTAGCGGCAACTCAAGACCTTGGACGTGATATCGGGATTGATGATTTCGTCGATCTCGCTAATCCCTCTGATCCCGATGTTTAGTTTTATTGTATTTTTAAAATATTTTGTATTTTTTCAATATATTTATAATTGTTTTTTTTAATTTTTTTATAATTGTTTTTTTTTAAATTTGGTTTTTATAATTGTTTTTTTTTTAATTTTTTTTATTAAATCGTTGCTAATTCGTCGCTAATTTAGCGACGAATTAGCAACGATTTGTTTTCGAAAAATCGTTAAATTGGAAATTTATTTTTTATATATCGTCGCTAATTCGTCGCCAATGTTTTACGATAAACGTCGCTGATTCGTCGCTAAATTAGCGACGAATAAGCGACGACACCTAAATAGCGACGATTATACGGCGTCGCTAAATTAGCGACGATTTAGCGACGAATTTTGAATAGCGACAAGCGTATAGCGACGAAAATATTCTCGTCGCTAAATCGTCGCTATTAGCCAATAGCGACGATTTAGCGACGATATATGGCGTTACTATTTGCCCAGTTTTTTCTAAATCGTCGCTATTAGCCAATAGCGACGATTTAGCGACGATATATGGCGTTACTATTTGCCCAGTTTTTTGTAGTGATCGGTACAAGTCACCGATATGGTCATTTTGCCACTTTAAGGTTCTTTTCCTCGCCTTTTTGTCATTTTGGCACTCCTAAACCTGAAAACACATGAACAATGTAAAAACATGCAAAATATACAAGATATCACAATCCAAAATAAAATAATAATTATGATCATTAAAATTAAATATATCATGTAATTAAATTTTAAATCATAGATGACCCTTCTATTTTATAGATAAAATTTTCATAATTTACATACATATTCATAGTTAAATATATATGCATCATTTTGTGTGAAATAATTTCTTAAAACTCTAAATTGATATTAATAAAAAGAGGAATTCACAAAACTACACCATTTCAACATCTCATTCACAAAACTACACCTAATTTAATTATTTCACATATTTACACCCTTTCAAAATTTTAAAAGATTGATTTACCTTTTTAAAAATTATCAAAATTAAAATCTTTTCATTTGGGTTCGCTAATTAGTGTTTAGGGTATAGTATTAAGGGGGTAGGATTATGTGGGTAGAGTTTATTTGGATTCAATTTTGAGTATCTAGGTGTAGTTTTTTGAAATTTAATTCAAATGATGTAGTTTTGTGATTCTCCCTAATAAAATAGATGTGATGAGATTTTCATGAGTAAACATATGAAGATGAAGTAGAAATGAAACAATAAAAAAATATTGAAAAAGGAATCTAAATAAATATAACTAAAAATATGATATAATGAAAAACTTAAATCATAAGTATCCCTCTATTTTTAAGATAATCTTTTTAATAATTTTCATACATTTGATTTTTTTTAAGAATTATTCTTTTAGAGTCATAAAACTTAGATATAATGCATTATTTTTGTTTTAAACATTTTATGATTCTAAACCAATATTCATTAAATAATTCATTTTTCATTTGATATGTATCACTTTTTAAAAATCTTGGACTAAAACCACATATATCATTATTTTTTAATTTTTTCTTAGAGTAAATTATATTGGAAAAATTGATATATTGCATATTTAGCATGTTTTTACTTTGATTTTTGCATTAGAACTAACACATTTTAGGCTGCATTTAGTATCATATAGGTTGCATTTGTGTTTGTTCATGCGTTTTCAGGTTCAGGAGTGCTAAAGCGACAAAAAGGCGAGGAAAATGGGTTCAAAGTAGAGAAACGACCATTATCAGCGAGTTGCGCTGATTAGCTGTGGTCGAGACGTGAAGAAAAGACGAAAAAGAGAAGAAGGAGCCAATATCGACCAGTTGTATCGACCAGATTCTGGTCGATATTGAGCCAAAACTCATATCGACCAGTAGTATCGACCAAGAGTATCGACCAAAATCTGGTCGATATTGAGCGCGTAAAATAAAGAGAAGAAAAAGGCCCAAGACGTTTTCTGAAGGCCCAAGACAAATTTTTTAGGTCAAAACACTATGTTTTGAGCAGACTTTGTTTTTTATCTTATCACTTTTGTTCTTGAGCTTTGGCTTGTACTTGGGATTGGAGATTTGCTTGTTTGGATTTGTTTTTGCATCAAGATTCTTGTACACCTTAATTTCAATAACAGAGTTCTTCTTTCCCTTAATCTTGTTATTTTGTTTTTCATGTTGTTTTCAATCTTGATTGTGTTGGTATTCATAATGATTAGTGAGTAAATTCCTTTAGGCAATTAGGTTGGGGAAAAAGGGTGAATCAACATTAGGATTGTTAATTGTCTTGATCTTAAACTTTATAAAACTTTAATCTAGGGTAATGTTCTTAATGCTTTGATCGAATTGGCCATTCGATTTATAGAATCCAGGAAGCTTCACCTTTGGGAAAAGTGTGGGGTTCCTGAACAATTATCTTAAAACTAAACCTAGCTTAACCGAAGAATCTGTGTTAATAAGTTTAGTGGTTGAATTGAATTGCGCTTAATGTTTTCTAAAATTTAAACCATCCAAGGCATTGTTTTAGTTTAACTAATAGGAAAAGGATCATTACCACGGGAGTGGATTGATCTAATCAAACGTTTTCAAAACCTTAAAGTTATCTTTGTTAAAAGACATTTAGAAATCTGAAAGTTGATCACCCGTTAAAGTACCCAACCTGGTTGTTTTGCCTTAAATTTAATCTTAAAAACTTGTCAAATTAATCTTTTGTTTTCTTGCTAATTCACCATCGGTTACAAAATCAAAACAACTCTTTTAATTCGCTTAAACTGAGTGTAGTTTCTCATAAGGTTTATTACATTAGTTGCTCCTGATTCGGATTGACACCTTAAACACTACAATAAGGCATTCGAAATAACGAGGGTAAAAATCTCGTTTATCAAAAATATTTTTCTCTATGAGCTATGAAAGCTTTGTTACCTTTATCTACCATTTTTTAATCAAATGAAACAATAAAATTGCCTATAAGGGTGGAAAATATATAAAAAATGTTTAATATTTTCTATTCAAAATAAGCTAATAAAATTTAGTCCAATAAAAAATATTTTTATGCCAAAAAGAAATAAGTTTTGGTCAAACAAAACACTTATTCTTAAATTGAATTAATGATTTAATTTATGACTCAATTGTGTAACCACCAAAAATATTACATAAAATTATGGGTTAAATGTGAGTAATGATGTTGTTATTGAGTACTTGGTGAAACCAAAGAGTCTTGCATCCTCCTCTCATGTATAAAAAAACATCAAACTAGATACTATTATTTGCATATTTTCTATGTATCATTTTATTTTTCTTCTTCATTATGTGATAATACAATACAAATATATACTTCATCAACTCATGAATTATGTTTTAGAGTGAATGTGAATCATAAAATGATGCGGTTGTATTTTGAGATTCAGAACTTCATGAAACCATCACATTACGAGAATTTTTAGAATTAAGAAAATAATGTTATGTTATTCATATCCGCAAACCCATTTCTTTTCCTGATTCATATATCAATATTTTTAAAAATTTTAGTTTAACTACCAAAAGTTTTACTCACAAATATTCAGTTTACTCATGTTCTACATATACATATATATAATATATATGTATTTTATATCATTAACATGCGCAACGCGCGAGATCTTCTCGTAGTTTTAAAATAAGGGAGAAACAATTAGAAGTCGAAACTTTGAGTGAAACTATCGTTCTTGGGGAGAAATAGATCGTTCTTCCAAATATTTTATTCAATACATTCTTCACTTTATCATACTTTACTATATATGTTTAGTAAATATAATTCTTTTATGTCAAGTACATCCAAACATCAAATACATTTTTGAATACAAGCCTTGTAGGAGGTTTTGTCTGTGCCAAACTTGATATCACAATTCCTTATACATGTCTGATATGAACCTTTGCTAGCTAAAAATATCAACAAACGTATAAACATTGATTAGAACACAACAAATCTAAATCATAGAATAAAGAAATATTATAATTGTTTTTTTATCATGTTAGTTACCGTAAATCTCATTGTTGCAAAAAGAAAACGTTACCATAAATCCCTAGAGAAGTACTATAACATGTATAATAATTAAGTTTAGATTTTTCAAACAATCAAAATAAATAAGGTTTTAACTTCTAATATCCTATACTTTAAAATATAAATTGTAATAAAAAATAAAATAATTATTTCAACTTAATCTAAAACTATTTTTTTTTTGTTAAAAGGCCTAAAGCAATTTTAATAAGATGTTCAAAATAGCTTCAAGTTTCGAAAACATAAATTATATTTTCGTGTATCTATAATTATTTGTTATTATATACACTACTAAAAAAAAATCATATAGCCACGGCCGTATCGGTGGCTATAGAAAAAATCCGTGGCTATTTAGCCACGGTTTGCCACGAAAATTTTTAGTCACGAGCATATAACCACGGATTTAACGCTATAGCCACGGATACGGCCGTGGCTATATGAATTTTTTTTAGTAGTGATATTATACCCAAGTCTTATTCTAATATTTTCTAAAAATATAAATGAAAACTTTTCAGAAGCTAAAATTGTTGATTTTAAATTTAAACACTTCAACTTCGTATTTATAAAAAAATAAATGAAACTCTAATATGATTAAAAAAAAAGAAGAATAATTACGTGACGAAAGAGGGAGAGTTTTGGCATTCTTTGTAGAAACGCATTGTTGGATACAATTAAGACAAGGATTAACCATTCCTGCCGAAGGAAGATTACAAACGTATTTGCATTCGTTTTGTCTACACTCTTCTGCAGTCTTTGCATTCACTACAATCACTAACAAAGCCATAATCATCATTATCTTCATTACACTCACCATTTAAAAAAAAAATTGTGTTTATAAATATATAAAAGAGGTTTTAAGATATGATTTAGTTGATGGGTTTTTCTTATGTATGGTTAGTACTTATTTATAGACTTTTTTTTTTAATGTGGTTGCATTTTAGAAATTATATTTTTTTTATTTGACTAGCCATTATACCATATCTATATAGTGTTATTATGCATTTATCCTTTTAAACTTCAATTTGGCATGTTTTGTTTGAATTGTGATATATATATTACTATAAAAAAATATATGTTATTATCCTTTAATAACTTGAGTTGAATAGAAATCTTTGACTAAAAATATTTTTACTTTAATTGAACAAAAAAATATATTTCCCTTTATCTTATCTTATATTGTTAATAAAGAAGACGAAGAAAGAAAATGAGTGTGAAAATCATATGTGTCATAACATGAGTAATTCTGATCCCACATAATTAAAAGATTCATTAAAAATTCATAACAGTCCAAAAAAACTCAAATTTATCACAAAAATCTCTTAAATTGACATAATAAATGGATAATATATTTAGAAAATGTTGAAAATCCCACAAAATATAGAAACTATAATATTAAAAAATCCATAAGAAACACAATTTTTATAATTTCTAATAGATCTCCCTAATATTTATATGTTATATTCTATCACATTAATTTCAAAATAATGATATATCATATTGTTCATTTACAAATAACAATATTATTTTGTAAAATTGTATTTCACACCAAAATTCATGTCAAATGACAAAACTTGAACACATAATTTACGACTCATCGGTTGAACCACCGGTTCTGTTTAATCCGAGTTTTTAATAGTTCGTGCTTTATGATAAATACATACCGAATTTGCAAACCGTTCATTGTTAAACATGTCATGTTCTGTTTTAAAAACACTATGTAGTTATTGTTCTTCAATGATAAATAGTAAATTTTACGTAATGGTAAATATCCTACATAGAATGATAAAAATGACAATGGTAATATTTTTCGATGATAAATATCAAAAAGGCAATGGTAATAAATTTATCTAAATAATACATTATAAAAACCAATATATAGTAGTAATATATTTTGTATATATATTAAAATATATAATATTTATACTTAAAATTTAAACTCCGCGTTTAACACGGGTCAAATGAGATCTAAATGTATTTTATTTTATTCTTCACATTGTTCTGAGCGATATTTCTTCTTCTATTCCGTAAAATTTTATCCCGCGTTTTGCGCGGGTCATCTTCTTAGTATTGCAACTATATTAGAATTTGGAGGGTCAAATAGCATTAGATATAGTTCAAACTAAGACCTAGTGTTGTATCCACCCGAATAAATAGTTCAAAAACTAGTTTTCCACAAATATTTGTTTTATTCGGTTTATTCTTTAACCATAAAATTAGACTAATTTATTTTGGTTTACTAAACCAAAATTGAATAGAAAAGGTCTTTGAAGAAATTACATATCTTCTTCTCCTTCTTGTTTTTCTTCTTCTTCTTGTTTTTCTTTTTTTGGATAATATTACTATCCAACACTAGAATATTTAAAAATTAGATTTCTGACAAAACACTATTTCATGCTAACTATTCACAATGTATTTGACAAGAACGTCATTATCTTATTTTGGTTACCGTCTACGTCTTCATATTATTATTTTTTTTTTTTGTTGAACTCTTTTATCTTTAATTTTTCTTGAGTTGTTTGTAGAAAATAGAGCTACATGATAAGTGATCAACAATGTAGGTAATATTGATAGATGTAAGTCTTGTATAGTTTAGTGTGGATATATTGCTTAAACTAGTTAGGGTCGGATACGAAACATAAGTTGAGATTAAGTCAGTAACATATCTTAGACTCACTTGTCTGTTATATAAACATGCATTAACAGAAAACCCTAATATCATACATGATGTACTATGCACAAAAAAGCGACGGTAAAGAGAAACAAGCGGATGTCGCCGCAGCCTGCGGTTACCCGGTTGAACAAGTACCCTTTAAAAAATCTAATACATGCGGGTTACCCTACTCGATTTGTTACCCAAACTATTTTCTAAAAATATACATTTTATTCAATTACACAATTCTTACCAATTTAATAAATTTTTATAACTATATTATCTAAAATAAAAAATTACTAAAATCACAATATTTTAAGCTGAAACTATACAAAGACATTTTATAATTTTTAAAATGTGATTTTTAATGAAAATAAAGTTATAGTATGTACTGATTTTCAATATTTTATGTAGAATTAAATATAATTATATAGTAAATAACATTGTTATATCTATTATTTAATAAGGGTATTTACGGGTCGGGTAGTGAATACCAAGACGGATAGTTGAAAAAAATGATACCCATTACCCGACCTTTACCCGCAAATAGTAGAATTTTAATACATGTTATCCGACCCGAATGATAAAGATACCCTTTTTCCGACACGGGTCGAAGGCGGGTACGTATCAGAGACGGGTAACGGATAATAGTGTCCAGCCAGCCCTAATACACATATCTACAAGCAAAAATAATGCACATGGATAGACGATTATAACGCCAACATATACTGTCATATATGTTATAACGCCCAAACACACAAGGAAAGATGATACACATGTTTAAAACTCATATACCCCATAGATTTTTGTAGAAAATATCATAACTCATAGGTTGAAATAACAGAAAAATACACCCATCTAAAACAAACCGAACTCGGAAATCAAACATACGCCGACTTATGGTAGCCCCCAATTTCCAACTAAATTTTGTTTACTTTCCTTAATAAATATGGTCATTTTGTTTAAATATTTTTATTCAATTGACTTTTCAATTTATAATACTATAGTATATGTCAAAGTACATCCAAATATATCAAATACATTTGTGAATACAAGCATCGTAACAGGTTTCGTCCGTGCCACACTTGATATCACAATTCCTTATACATCTCTCATATGGATCTTTGCTAGCTAAAAATATCAACAAAAGTATAAACATTGATTAGAACACAACAAATATAAATCATATAACAACAAAATATTTATAATTTTTTTTATCATTCTAGTTACTGTAAAACCACATAGAAAACTACTATAATAGGTATAAGAGGAATTCACAAAACTACACTATTTCAATCGTTCATTCACAAAACTATATTTAATTCAATATTTTTACATATTTACGTTCTTTCAAAATTTTAAATGTTTGATTTACCTTTTAAAAAGTTACTAAAATTAAAATCTTTTTATTTGGATTTTTTAATTAGTGTTGAAGGTATATTATTAAAGGGGTAAGATTGTATGGATATAGTTTATTTGGATTTAATTTTGACTGTTTAAGTGTAATTTTGGAAAGTGACATTGTAAATAGTGTTTTAGCTTCTAAATATCCTACGGTCTAAAAATATAAATTGTTGTAATAAGTAAAATAAAATGAAAATTATTTCAGCTTAACCTCAAACTATTTTAATAAGATATTCAAAATATAAGTCCAATTTTCAGAAATATAAATTTTATTTTCGTATATTTATAAACTTTTTATTATTATATTATATACACAAATCTTATTCAAATATTATTTTTGAAAATATGAAAACTTGTCAGAAACCAATCTAAAAACTTGATTTTTTTCAATTTAAACACATTTTTTTAATCAACGCCTTATTTCCCCCCCTTGATTTACCTAAAATCAAACTCAAAACCAAGTTTGTTATCTCCACAAGAGATATATCAAAGGCAAAGCATAGAAATCACATGTTTGAATAACACTTGAGACAAAACTTTATAATAATATAAAAAAATTAAACTCAAATATGATAAATAAAATGATTACGTGACCAAAGAGGGATAGTTTTGGCATTTGTTGAAGAAACGCATTCAGCGATACAAATAAGACACTTATCAAACGAGCCAGCAGAAGGAGCATCACAAACATATTTGCATGTTGTTTTTGCACACTCTTTTATACTCTTTGCATTAATTCCCATCACTAACAAAGTCATAATCATCATTATTTTCATTACACTCACCATTTTTAAAAAAAATTGTGTGTTACAAATAAAAGAGATTTTAAAATATGATTTATTTGATGGGGTTTTCTTATGTACGATTATTACTTATTTATAGATCTTTTTCTTGTGGTTGTATTTTCGAAACTATATTTTTTTATTTGACTAGCCATTATACCATATCTATATAGTGTTTTTTGCATTTAAATCCTTTTAAACTTTAATTGGCAGGTTTTGTTTGAATTTAATAATTATGACTATATTAAGTTATATGTTTTTATCCTTTAAAAACTAGAGTTGAATACAATTCTTTGACTAACAATATTATATTAGAAGTATGTAAATAAATTACAATAAAGAATTTCCAATATATCAAATTTTCAATTTCCAATAACAAACTTTTCATCGGAAATTATCGACGGAATGGTCACAACTGTTATAGTTATTACTATAATAAGTTATATGTTATTATCCTTTAATAACTAGAGTTGTATAATTCTTTGACTAACAATAAAGAAATTTCCAATATATCACATTTTGAATTTTAGACTTTTAACCCCGTGGAAATGAGCGTAGTGGTATTCTTGGTATAAAACTTTTTTAAGTGAATTTGACCAACAAAATTTTAGTGGACTCTTGGTGTAAAATTTTGTGTTTTTGTGTAAGTGTTTCTTGTTCAATTTTGGTATCCATTGCACACTCATAAGTCATACATACACCTCTTCCTTTACAACTACACAAAATTGCACTATCACTACATGAAAAATGTTGCATGTCCAAAATCTGTATTAAAATATTAACGAATTTTTTCTTTATTCGGCGGAAATTCTGACTCAGATTTGTCAACATATATCTGACGAATTGTACCATTTAAAGTGAATCTTGTTAGATTATAAAGAGTTCAATTAAATTTGCAGAAAATTTTGAATATTGAAATTTCATGAGAGAGTTCTACTAGTAAAAACTTAAAAAATCCAAGGCATATATGTAGTATTTTCAAAATCTTGTATCATGAATTAAATTTTTAAGAATTCATATCCCAATAACATCTAACTATCCAAGAATTAAGAAACCTTTATTAAACCAAACTTTTTGAATAACGGTGGAGTTTTTTTCAAAATTATTAGAATCCATAAACCAATAAGAGTGAATTTCAAAACGATAGTCAAAATCTATAAACCTACATCTCCTAAAGGTTTTTTGTGGCTTTATAACATTTTTTGTCAACGTTTGGGCCCATTAACCAATCCAATATAATTCTTATACTACATGTTTACCTCTTTTATATAAATACTAGATGAAATCCCGCGTAATATGCGGACAAATTACATAAATTTTTTTTTATAATTATATATTAATATTGTTACTAAATTTGTATAGTTATAGTTACATTTAAACGGGAACTAATATTATACCCGTTATCTTATTAACAAATAAATATAAAAGACACACAACAATATATTGTAATAGTAAATAAGTGATTTTTACTTTTTTCGTATTAAAAAATATAAAAAACAGATTTTTGTTTTATTACCTTGCTTTTGTTATTTACATGAAATAACATTTATTTTAACTTAATAATTAGATAATAAATAAGTGATTTTTACTTTTTTCGTATTAAAAAATATAAAAAACAGATTTTTGTTTTATTACATTGCTTTTGTTATTTACATGAAAAAACATTTATTTTAACTTAATAATTAGATAGTTGATCCATGAAGATAACAAATAAGTTATCATAAAGATTTTCTTTATTTTTTCAAGTAATTTTACGTTTTTATTTTTTCTTATTTCAAATTTTTTTTATTGATTATTTCTTAAAATATTTTTAAATTTTTCTTTTTCTATGTTATTTTTCTTATTTCTGATTATTTTATTTTTCTATATTTCGGACTAATTTATTTTATTTCTAATTATTTGATAATTAATGTTAATTTTTTTATTTTTGATTATTTTCTTTACTTCTGTTTTTTCTCAATATTGTTAAGTTTCCATTTTATAAGATGTGTACGTATCAATTTTAATACGATCTAAAATAACCATTACAACACGATCTCGTGAGTTATAATTATGCTTGTCAAGCTCATCTTAAACGCGCTCAATTTTATATAATAAGATTATTTGATAATTAATGTTAATTTTTTTTAATTTATAAGTGTTTAATTTATAAATTAAACATTGAGTGTTTAATTTATAAAATTTCCATTTTAAGGTGTTTTCATTTTTTCCTATTTTTTAAAAGAAAATTTCTTATTTTAATAATGAAAAATGTCGCGATCTAAATTAATTTTGAGTTATAATTTGTCTACGTGTCGAGCTCACGTTAAATACACTCATTTTTATATAATAAGATATGTACTATCTTACCATATAAGTCATCAGTCATATTCAACCTTTTGATGAGGTTTTGATATGTTAAAATTCTAAATTTTTGTAATGGAATTTTGTAAATTTCTTGACCAACAGTTGTAATTTTTGTTCCTTCTGTAAACCTGATAAAAGATTGATGGTCTGAGACTTTGTATTTCTTAGTATTAGCATATTGTACGTTGAAATCACATATCTATTGTACGTTGAAATCACATATTTCAATATTTCAATGATGTTTCCTTCTATTAGTTCATATTCACATACTTTTGAATCACTCACGAATCATTGAATTATATTTTCCCTAAAAAAATTATGATTATTGTTAAATTACATAAACAATAGATATTGTATTGATAGTATTTTTTCTAATATTTACATTTTCATCAATTAATAGTATTTCGGCTCCCATAAGAACATTATTTGCTTTAGGATTTCTAACTTCCCACTTTCAAATAACACTAACTATCGTACGACGGTAATGACGGTTTCGATCTAATTGATTTATTGTGAAGTAAGATTGTTGGTTTTTAGAAACTATGGAACTCATCTTTTTCTTTGTTTGAATTAATTTTTTTTTTAATAATAATAAATAGAACAAAGAAGAGAGCACAAAGAAATTTAGTGATTCTAGATATGTATATATAGATGTAGTGAAGACTTTTCGTTTGGTTATTTTTTTCTTTTTTTTTTGTTTTTCCTTTCTCTTTTTCCTTATTTTTTGTTTTGCCTTTTTTCCTAAACGTTACATTTTTTATTCTTTTAAAATTATTAACATTTTTCCTAAACATTATTAACATTTTCCTAAAATTATTAACATTATTAACATTTTTACCTAAACATTATTAACATTTTTACCTAAACATTATTAACATTTTTCAAAAACATTATTAACATTTTTTTTTAATTGTGACACGTGTCACGATCTGGTGAGTTATAGTTAAACGTGTTCACTTTTATATAATAAGATAAGAGGGTCATTTTATTTAAATATTTTTATTCAATTGACTTTTCAATTTAAAATACTATAGTATAAGTACATCCAAATATATCAAATACATTTGTGAATACAAGCATCGTAACAGGTTTCGTCCGTGCCACACTTGATATCACAATTCCTTATACATCTCTCATATGGATCTTTGCTAGCTAAAAATATCAACAAAAGTATAAATATTAATTAGAACACAACAAATATAAATCTTAGAATACATAAATATTAGTAGGATTAAAAGTAAAAACGAAATTAAAAAAAAAAATTCTATTTAATAGAATTAATACAAAAAAGAAATGAAAGAAAATAAAAATAAATATCAAACTATTTAATAAGTAACATAATGAAAAATAAAAATATTATGAATATTTCAGTTTTATGGAAATCATACAATATTAAAATTATATTTAAATTTTTCAGAAAAAATTTAATTTATAAATTTTTTATAATTTAAAGTATATATTTTTAAAAAAGTAAGAAATTTTATTTACGGATTTAATTGTAGATTTAAGTGTAGGTATAATTATAGATTTTAGTTTATAATTTGAATAAAGAATATAATCTCCACATATTTTTAATTTTCGTAACGGGTTATTGTGGAATTTCAAATAACAGATGATAATTGTTATGATATTAAATCAAATCCGTTTTCTATAAAATATATATATATATATATATATATATGTAATTTTTCAACCGTCGAAATATATCATATATAATTTATAAGTTATAACCAACTTATATTCGTAATATCAAAACATACATATATATAATTCAAAAAAAATTTCTTCAATATACATCAATAAAAAAAGAGAAATTCACAAAACTACACCCTTTCAACCCTCCCTTCACAAAACTACACCTAATTCAATATTTTCACAAGTTTACACCCTTTCAAAATTTTAAAAGCTTGATTTACCCTTTTAAAAATTACCAAAATTAAAATCTTTTCATTTGGGTTTGCTAATTAGTGTTTAGAGTATAGTATTAAGGGGGTATGATTGTTTGGGTAGGATCTATTTGAATTTAATTTTGAGTGTTTAGGTGTAGTTTTGTGAAATATTTTGGAAATAGTGTAGTTTTGTGAAATGTAATTCAAATGGTGTAGTTTTATAATTCTCCCATAAAAAAATTGAATTGTATCAAATTAATATGTTTATAAACATTACATCTCTGCATGACGCACGAGTTCGAACATAGTATAATATAAAAAACATCTTATTAAAATTCTTCTAAATATTTCATGAAACTGTTCATAAACTTATCGTAAAATCTTTAGTTTAACTAAAAATCTTTTTTAGTTTTGACTTTAGTTTTTTTCTAATTTTACCTAAAACAAAACTCAAAACAAATTTTAGAAATCACTAACACTTGAGACAGACCATATAATATCGATTATTAAAAAAAAATCAAACTCAAATATGATTAAAAATATAATAATAATTACGTGACCAAAGAGGGAGAGTTTTGGCACTTCCATGATTAACACATGCACTGATGCACTGCTGGCAATCAAAATCGATTCCGAGTGTCTTTTGGTCACAAATAGCTCTGCATGTTGTTTGTCTACACTCTTCTGCAGTCTTTGCATTCACTACAATCACTAACAAAACCATAATCATCATTATCTTCATTACACTCACCATTTTTAAAAGATTGTGTTTATAAATATATAAGAGAGGTTTTTAAGATATGATTTGTTTTAGAAATGTGTTTATAAATAAGAGATGGTTTAGTTAATGGGGTTTTTCTTATGTACAATTAGTACTAATTTATAGATTTTTTCTTATTGTTGCATTTAAAACACTATAATTTTTATTTCACTAGCCATTATACCATATCTATATAGTGTTATTATTCTGATATTTATTACTATAAAAAAATTGTTATTATAGAAAAGTTTGCAAAATGACTCTTTTTCGTTTTGAAATTTGAAAAGTAAATCTTTTTTTTTGAAAAGTAGCTCTTTTTTAATGTTAGTTAATTCTTTCCATAATTTAATTAAAAGTTATATTATTATGGGACAATTACAAAACTACACCTTTTGAATTGCATTTCACAAAACTACATGATTTCAAATTCACTTTTCAAAACTACACCTAAGCACTCAAAATTAAATCCAAATAAACCTTATCCACACAATCTTACTCCTTTAATACTATACCCTAAACACTAATTAGCAAACCCAAATGAAAATATTTTAATTTTGGTAATTTTTTAAAGAGTAAATCAACTATTTCAAATTTTGAAACGATGTAAATATATTATGTATATTTTGAAACGATGTAAAAATATTGTAAAAAAATTGAATTATGTATAGTTTTGTGGATGAAAAGTTGAAAGCGTGTAGTTTTGTGAATTTCTCTCTATATATATATTTGTAGTATTTTTTCAAAAATAGTTTTTTGGTATTTTTGAAGATATTATTAAATATGCATATATTGTTTTTGTTAAATATATTTTGGGATTTATAGAAATAACATTATTATATTTAAAATGGTGAGATTGATTGTGTGAATTACACATAATTAAATTTACGTCAAACAAATAATGTTTAGGGGATTGGTTACTTTAGTTTAACGATTATATTTTTCACAACATACACATATTTAAAACTAGATGGTTTCTCGCGATATGTGCGAGAAAATAAGTTAAAAAGGTAAAATAATATGTTATAAAATAGTTTAAATAATAAGAATATAATGTTAATTTAGAAAAAAATACTTTTATCATTATTAAAAATTTCTTTAGATTTGTGTTTGTGTTTATCATTGTTAAAAAAAATTTCTAGAGTAATAACTTAAAAGATAAAATTTAAAATTTAGAAAAAATAACCAAAATATCTAGATAATAAAACCAAGAACCTAGAAAATATTTAAAATACCAAAAATACACCACTTAAGAACAAAATTTTTATATAAATAAAAAAACCTAAATTCAAAATTTAGTAAATTGAATTGGAACTTGACCGTATCAAGAATAATAAACCCAAAATTATAAAGTTGAATAAATATTAAATGTGACGTAATTTCCTTAACGAATTTTCGAATGTCATGCCATATTTTTTCAAGCTATATTACATTAAAAAAATGTCATGTTAAATTTTTTGTAACTTTGAATGCGTGGGGGAGCGCATAAGGTTTTTTTAAAAAAATCGAATGAACATTAAACTCAAATCCAAAATATTTGAACGAAAAACCAAATAGATATTTATAATACATAAATTTTTTGTTATTATATATAATTGAAGAAGAATATAATTATTTCTATGTTATATGTTATATCATTCAAGACTTTCCATAAATTTTGTATATTTTTATAAGAGAATTTTACATAACTAGACACTTTTTGAGTTTCAAATATCATTTTGAGGCACTTTTGGCAAGTAAGGCACTTTTAATAGGCGTTTAGACTATTTTAACCCCATAATTTTTAATACCTTATTTTAATTAATTTGTACATTTTGATGTACAAGTACCAGTGGACAATGTATGATGTTTAGACTATTTTAACCCGAATTTCGTTGTACATGCACAGGTGGACGATGTTTTCGCAAAAGCTGTAGATTTAGTGGCATCACCTACACTTCCTTTGCATGAAGATAAAAATCTTAATGTTGACAATGTATATGTTTTGATGTACAGTTACCAGTGGACAATGTATGTGTTTTGATGTACAATTAACCACATACGAGTTTCGTTGTAGATGTACTGGTGGACGATGTTTGCGCAAAAGCTGTAGAGTTAGTGGCATCATCTACACTTTCTTTGCATGGAGATAATATCTTAATGTTGAGAAGGTAACCAAAATAAAATACTTTAAAATACCAAGTTTGGACGAGGACAGTGAACATTTCTTGTCTAATATTGTACAGGTTCAAGTCGACAATGCAACAATATTGGATAGTTATGCATTACCCGTTTCAGAAATCTGTGTCGTCAAACATTGGTTCTAAATCAAACTCCTCATCGTCCACAAATTCCAATCTACATGGAGTAGAGCAATTTTTGGTATCCGACCATCCACACATACCGGTACATCATGACCTGTCGTACACATAACTTTGTCATTTCCTTCTGCAACCTTGTTACCAGACATAAACTCACAATCAGAAAAATCACGCCTCTGAAATTTAGTTTTAAATCTAAATCCCACATTAGTAAATCACGCCTACGCATTCCGTGGCCATCCGTGGCTAAAAAAACCAAGGATAACCACGAAAATGTCACATCTACGACGCTATAGCCAAGAAATAAATTTGTGGCTATCCTTAGCTATGAACCCAAATAGCCACGGAAATACCCTTACAACCACATATCTTGCCGTGACTATAGCGACTTATTCTTCTACTCGTTAGAGGAATAAAATAGGAGGAAATCATGTTTTCTTTTGTGTTCCTCTCAATTTTTATCATTTGTTATTTTTATGAAAAATAAATAAATCCCTCTAACACTATCGTAACAAAGAGTGAACCAGAGAGTTTTATTGAAAATAAATCCTCCTCAAAATACAAAAGGAACGGGCGGAATACAATTCCTCCCACTTTTATTCCGCTCAATTATTGTAACGACCCTGACCATGGCCAATGGCCATAAACCCCTCAGCCCCCTTTTCCAATAGCTCTTCCGCATGCAACTAGAGATGACGGAGTGGCCGACGCCTAAGAATGCAACCGAGGTTCGTAGCTTCTTGGGTTTAGCAGGGTACTACAGGAAGTTTGTCGTGGGATTTGCCAGTGCAGCTAAGCCAATGACCCGTCTGACCGGAAAGAACGTCAAGTTCGAATGGACGGACGACTGTAGCCGAAGCTTTGCTGAGCTAAAGAGTCGGTTGATGAAGACACCGATACTAGCGCTACCACAAATGGGATTACCATACACGGTATACACTGACGCGTCTAGGACCGGTCTGGGTTGTGTGCTAATGCAAGAGGGGCACGTCATCGCCTACGCATCACGTCAACTAAGGCCACACGAAGGCAACTACCCGACTCATGATTTGGAGTTAGCAGCGGTAGTCTTCGCTCTCAAGATTTGGAGGGCATACTTATATGGGGAGAAAGTACATATCCTAACAGACCATTAGAGCCTAAGATACATTTTTACACAAGCAGACTTCAACCTGAGACAGCGAAGGTGGATGGAACTACTAGCAGACTACAACCTAGAAATTTCCTACCACCCGGGCAAGGCCAACACGGTCGCCGACGCCTTAAGTAGGCGTAGAGACGATGTGTCTATCACCAGAGAGGTGCAGGAGTTGACAGGGATGCTTGCGAACCTGAGATTGTGCGCTACCACCGGAGAGGGAGACACAGTGGGGATGGAGGCTGTGGACCGGGCAGATTTGTTATGGAGAGTGCAACAAGCCCAAGAGAAAGATGAACCGTTAAAGAAAGAACTCGAAAAGGAGGTTCCCGGATATCGCGCCGCGACGAATGGAACCATCCTGCTTAGGAACCGTGTGTGCGTCCCCGGGGATGTGGGACTAAGGAAGGAAATTCTGCAACAAGCACACCACTCGAGATTTTCTATCCACCCGGGAAGCAATAAGATGTACCAAGACCTCAAGCGATACTACCATTGGCCAGGTATGAAGAGAGATGTCGCCACTTTCGTGGCATGTTGTCAGACGTGTCAAATGGTTAAAGCAGAACACCAACTGCCAAGTGGGTTATTACAGAACTTGCCATTACCAAAGTGGAAATGGGACATGGTGACCATCGATTTTGTTACTGGTTTGCCTACGACTACCGGTGGAGCAGATGCTATTTGGGTCATCGTGGATCGACTCACCAAATCCGCCCACTTTTTAGCAATTAAGAAATCGTACGGGTCAGCAGTGCTGGCAAGGAAGTATATTGACGAGATCGTGCGGTTCCACGGGGTACCTGTCAGCATCGTGTCAGATCGAGACACAAAGTTCACATCTAGGTTCTGGAGAGCCTTCCAGGAAGCCTTGGGAACCCAGGTGCACATGAGTACGGCATACCATCCGCAGACGGACGGACAATCCGAGAGGACGATTCAGACGCTGGAGGACATGTTACGGGCATGTATTTTAGATTGGGAAGGAAATTGGGGAAAATTCCTACCACTCGCGGAGTTTGCTTACAACAACAGTTATCAGACTAGTATTGAAATGGCACCCTACGAGGCCCTCTACGGCAGGCCATGCCGCACACCCTTATGTTGGACAGAAGTGGGGGAGCGCAAGGGAATGAATCCTGCGATCGTTAGAGACACAGAGAAGCAAGTAGAGCTACTCAAAAGACGGCTAAGAGAAGCTCACGATCGGCTGTTACAAGTTTCAGGTGGGTGACTTCGTGTATCTAAAGATGAGGACCTTCCAAGGAGGCTCCGAGACCCGGGAACTGAAGAAATTGAGACCCAGGTACATGGGACCTTACCCTATCATCGAGCGGGTAGGACCAGTGGCATATCGGTTAAGCTTACTGGACGAACTAAAAAGTTTTCATAAGGTGTTTCATGTGTCAGTACTACGGAAAGTTGTCCGGGAACCAGAACTCATTGTACAACAACCGCCTAGCGATCTCCGCAAGGATCTGTCAGCAGTCATCCGACCTATCGAGATTTTAGAACATCAAGAAGTAGACACTGACGGGCAGCGAGCAAAGAAACTAAGGGTTCGCTGGGAAAAAGATGGCATACGAGAGGACACTTGGGAATTGGACACGGAAATGCGTGTGGACTACCCAAGCCTCTTCCAGGATGAGGCCATACAGATGAGCCCAGACCTGGATTCGGGGGCGAATCCCTTGTTAGTGGGGGAGAATTGTAACAGCCCAAGCCCGGCCCATCAAGGCCCAAACTCGGAAACCCTAGGTATGTGCACATATATATATGTTGCCTCCATTGTTTTTTCACACATCACACATCTAAAAGTTAACTTCTCTAGAAATCAACTCGCCGGACCTCACGAGCATGTCACCGCCGAAGCCACCACGTATCGAGACTGCCACGTCGCCGCCGCCGAACCCCGCCGCCCAAGGTAAGCCGTTTTTCGCCAAACTTTAAGGTTTCATAGTATTTCTTAGATTTCTCACTCACCGTTGCGAATCTCGTAAATCCAAGACCACCATCGGGACCGCATCGACGAGACGAAGTCGGAGCTAGGAGATCAGCCGCCGCCGCCGTCCCACGCGCCCGCACGCGCGGAGAGAATTTCTGCGCGTGGGCTCCACGCGCCGCCGCCGTCGTCGTCGCCACTGCCACCGTCGTCGCCGCCGTCCACCGCCGAAGTCCGCCAGAGCCGCCGCGCCCGACCACCGTCCACGCGTCGCCGGGAAGCCGTCGCCGCCCCGTCACTGCCCCGCCGCCGTCGCCGCCCCGCCGCCGTCGCCGGTGAGTTGATCGCCGGAGTTGACTGGTCAACGGTTGACCGTTGACTTTTCGGTTGACTTTTTGTTGACTTTTCGGTTGACTTTGTTGACTTTTCCTAAACTTTCTCGGAGGCTATCTGATCTGATTTTTCGCCCCGGTTTCAGATTCGCAGACCGTACGAGCATCCGAGACCCCGAGGAGCCAGTTTTCGCGCTAATAAGGTGAGAGCCTTTCCGTATATTTCTGTACTTCCATAATAGAAGCCTAATGGCAAATGACTAGATTCTATGTGATATGTTTCGATGATCGAGTCTAGGTAGTACTGCTTGGAAACCGAACCTAGGTTATAGAGGATTCAACTATGAATATTCGCTGAGTTTATGCTTAATTTGTGTATGTGGTCATTGTATGTGGTGTGTGCGTGAGCATATTGTATGTGGGTGCCGAGTCGAACCGCCAGACTGCCGCCTGTTTGCGGGGTCCCGGTTCGGGGTCGGTATCGCTGTGATGTGAGTGCCGAGTCGAGTTGGACTGCCGCCTGTTTGCGGGGTCCCGAGTCGAGGTCGGTGCCGCTGTATTGTGGGGATAGGCAAATTAGTCGATTCTTTGCCGACGCCTCGTGTAGGAATCGATAAAACATCTCCGGGCGGTGTGTGGGCACTTATTCCACGTAGGTTGTTTTTGTGTATTTATTGAACGCCTGATAAGTGTGTATTTTAGCTGTTTTAGGCATGCATTTCCATAACATTTTAGGACCTTAGTTGCATATTTCATATAGATTTTAGTCTAATTTAGCATATTTTCACTTAGTAGCCTAGGATTGAGTCTTAGTTAGGTTTAGGTCCCTTTTGCATTGCATCATGTGCATTGTACTTAACACTAAGGTAGAAGTAATTATCCTAGCTTAGTACTTATAGGATGTTTCATGCCCGGAAAATGTTCGATGAAATGTCTAGTCCAATCTCTTGCTAGTCTTTTATACTTAGCCAATGGAAGTTGATGTCTAAGGTTTAAGATGGACTTTTAAGGGCTTATACTTAATGATCCCTAATCATCTAGACTCGATTGGAAGATTTGAGGTTTTTATGATTAGGGAATGGATTTGAGTCATGGAAGTGATCTAATCTAGATTAGTGATCCTTGTTCTAGAAAGTTGTCTCCTTTATTAGTTTTAACATCATTAGCTTGATTCCATCTATCCAAAACCAATGATTTAAACCCCAAGATCCAACCTTTATCTTATTTAAGCACATCTCTAGTTATTCCTTGTTTAGTTGACTTTTGTTGACTTTAGCACTATTGTTTTAGATATAGTTTTTGTTACCAAACAACGTTCTTATTAGGTCTATTCTAAGATAGTTTCTTGTATTCTTGTTGTTCTTAGTTCAATCTCCTTGTGGATTCGATCCTTATATTACTACAACGTCATGTGCCTTGCACTTGGGGTTGTTTGTGATTGAGGTAAAACTCGATCTCATCAAGTTTTTGGCGCCGTTGCCGGGGAGATTGCAACTAGTCAATAGGATTTGGAATCTTCTTAGTTTTAGACCATTTGTTACTTAAAAAGTTACTAACCTCTTTCCTTTTGTTGTCTTTTTCATCTTGTCTTTCTTGAAGGTGTATGAACCTTAGGAGCCAAAGAGGAGAAATCATCGATTGCGTTCCCGAGCTAGGAAGGCTTGAAAGAGCGAATAAGAGAGCAAGAGACCAAGAGAGAAGAGAAAGAGAAGAACGACAACGAGAAGAAGAAGAGATGGCAAACCAACAAGGAGCCAATGAGAACCCCCATAACCAAGCCCACGGGGTGGGAGTTGGGGATATGCCGCCGCTTCCTCTACATGTTCCAAGGGAGGAGAGAAGGATTGGTGATTACGACGAGCCAATAACGAATGGAACAAGAATGGGCATCCGACCGCCTCCTTGCCCCGTGAACAATTGGGAAATCAAGTCTAGCTTGATAAACATGGTGCAGAATAACCGTTTCTTCGGTCTACCCAACGAGCACCCGATGGAACATCTAGACAACTTCGACCGCTTATGCGGAACGATCAAGATAGGAGGGGTGCCAGAGGATGTTCTAAAGCTAACCTTATTCCCATTCTCTCTCGGGGATAAAGCCGCACAATGGGAAAAGGGAATCATCACGTCAACCATCCAAACATGGGATGAGTGTAAGAAGAGATTCCTCACCAAGTTTTTCTCCACGCAAAAGACGGCAAAGATCCGTAATGACATCGCTACGTTCAAACAAGGAGGTAATGAGAGCTTGTATGAAGCTTGGGAAAGGTTGAACGAGTTTACAAGAGCTTGCCCCCATCATGGGATGTCGAACGAAGCGATACTCGGAATTTTCCACCGTGGCGTCCATCGCGACTATCAACTCGCCCTCAACACGGCTAGCAACGGGGACTTCGCAAGTCTAACAATCCCTCAAGGAGAAAAACTAGTGGAGAATTTAGCTCAAAGCGAGCAAATGAATGGAAAGGATTACGATAGGTCAATGAGAGAATTGAAGAGTGAGTCCAAAGGAGACGATCTAAAGTATAAGGAGCTTAATGACAAGTTTAATAAAGTACTCCAAATACTAAAGAAACCGGTCCATTATGTGGGACATGAGGAGAATCAAGGTTGGTGCGAAGACTTTGATAATGGCGAGCGAGAGGATGTCAACTACGTCCAACAACAAGAGGGTATAACTACCAAAGACCTTTCAATCAAGGTTACAACAAGGGCAATAACTACCTCTCTTACCGAAGCAACAATGTGGAGAACCCACAAGATCAAGTCTACCCCACCACGAAACCTCAAGAATACAAGCCAGCCCCCCAAGGAGGATATGGACAACGTAGCTCTTTCTACCAAGGCCAACAAACAAACCAACCCAACAATAGCGCATCTCCTTCCACTTTGGAAGAGAACTCGAGGATGCTTAAGCAAATTTTAGACGGGCAAGGAAGACATGCCACGGAGGTGAACAAGAAGCTATCCGACTTACATGCAAAAGTGGATGGAGCTTACGTGGAGTTGAATGCCAAGTACGACCGCCTCGCGTCTCATGTAAAGAGCTTGGACAACCAAGTGGCACAAGTAGCCTCCTCCTCGAAAGGGCAAATGGGAAATCTTCCGGGCAAAACCGTGGCAAACCCTAAGGACGCTTGCAATGTTATCTTGAACATCAAAGAAGGGTATGCTGAGAAGAAGGAAAACTCCATTGAACAAGGGATAGGAGAACCATTCTACACACCGTATCGGAGAGACGTTCTCTCAAGACTCAAGGAAAATTTCTCAAGACAGGGCATGACCATTCCTTATCTCACCAACGTCGACCAAGTTCCAACCTATGTGGAGTTTATTCAAAAACTCCTAGGAAACAAGGAGTGGGTAGAGGATATGGTCAAGGATGTTGACACGACTCCGATCCAATGCCGAAGAAGCCCTCTTACGAAAAAGCAAGACCCCGGAGCTTTTGTCATAAAGCTCAAGCTTGGGCCCCTCGAAGTCAATAACGCCATGATTGACACCGGTTCGAGCGTGAATGTCGTGAATGTGAGAACGCTGGAAAAGATGGAGGTTCACAGCATCTCCAGTTGCGAGAAAGTTCTAATGTTTGGAGACTCGTCGATAGGAAGTCCCATAGGAAGCGTTGAGGACTATCCGGTGAGAATAGGCCACAAAATCATCCCAACCGATTTCGTAGTCATGAAAGGTTCGGATGACGGAAACGAAACCCCCCTAATCTTGGGAAGGCCATTTTTAGCCACCGTGGGAGCTAGGATCGACTATGACGTAGGAAGAATGATTCTTCAAAACGTTGATGAGAGGTTCTACTACTCTAGTAGATCCTCAAGAAAGAACCTGTGTGGAATGGTGGCTTCCAATGAAGGAGTCCAAGATGTCAAACACGAAGGAGATCCAAGTGTGGAAGAATTGAAGAAGAAGTTTGAAAATTTGAACTTGGATGAGAATGTGAGGCTTCAACAAGAACCATTGACCAAAGGAGAAACCGCCACACCAAAAGGGATTACCCTAGTGTGGAACAAGAAAGAAGGAAAATACACCACCAACAACAACATCAAAGAAGGGGAAAAGCTTGAGGAGACCACTTTGGATCTCTTCGCTAATCTCGCCTAAGCCTCGTCTAAGTCAAGCTTAGTGACTTTAAACAAGCGCACTTGGGAGGCAATCCCATGTCTATCATTGTAAATACTAGTTTTAATTTTAAGTCTTTTAGTCTTGGTTATGTTTAGAATGCAGGGAAATAGGAGAAGACAAGCATCACAGGAGGGTCCAGCGGCCACGAAGCCGCTAGGAGAGACCGCCGGAAGGAACGCAGCCAAAACAAGGGTTCTGTGATGTTTCCAGCGGCCATGAAACCGCTGGAAGATGCCGCCGGGACTCCACGCGCCAGGTAAGTCTCTGTGTTGGTTCCAGCGGCCTCCAAACCGCCGATCCAAACCGCTGGAACCGACACAGATCTCCCCCTTCCTTTAAATTCGCGAAAAAACCCTAGTTTTTCCCCCTCTTCTCTCTTTTCGCCTCCAACACCATTTCAAGCAAATTTTCCACTAAAATTTCAATCTTTCAAGAGTTTTAAAGAACACAAAACCTTTCCAAACCTAATCTTTATCCAAATCTTCAAGAATCAAAGGTAAAATCTTCAAAAATTTGAAATCACCATTGTTACTCCTTGGAAAGCTTGAAACTTTCAACTTTGGGAAATTGATTCTTTGATGATTTTATTGAGGTTAGGACCAATAAGTTAGTAAGTAACTCTTGTTAGATGATGGCATTGAGCCATTGTTAAGAAATTTTTGAGCTTGTGAAAAATTTGACTTGTTAACACTCTCCTGGAACTTGTATTGAGTGTGCTTGATGAATACTATTGTTTTTGCACCATTATATCCCATTTGCGGTGGTTCGAAACACCGTGAAAGAATATAACCCATGATTGATGAAATTCTTATAGGAAAAATGGTGTCAACATCGAGCACAACACGCGCCAGCGGCTCTCACGCGACTTCCGTCGATAGCAACGCACCACAAGATCAACAAGAACTGTGGATGGAAAGGTTCAACAAAATTAAAGAGAGGGAAGTTTACCCCACAAGATTATTGGACAATAGGGCGTTGATCAAACAAGGGATAAAAGGACAAGTGGAAGATCTACTCGATAGAATGGGCACAAAGGCCCTATTCACATTGGACGAACCCACTTGTCCCGAGCTCACACTGCAGTTCTTGGCGACGGTAGATTATGAAGGCGACGAGACCGCCGGGAAAGTGAATTTCATGCTTGAGGGAGAAACATACTCGATTGAATTCGAGATGTTTTGCAAGCTATATGGGTTGAGAAGGAGAAGAGGAATGAAGATGGGAGAGCCTCATTGCCCATTGCAACTTTTGTGGGAGAACATCGCTATCTTGGAAGATTTCCGCCCATCGAGGGCAAGGATGTCAAAGGTGAGGAACCCAACAATAAGATACGTCTTAAGGCTCCTAGGCAACACGTTCTTCGCAAGACCTCAACCTTACACAACTACAAAGGTAGAACTTGGCTTCATCTATGAGCCGTTGAGGTCCTTCCTAAGCATGCCGTCGGGACAACTCGTGGATCAAGGAGATAGCGACATATGCAAGGCGTCCGAATTTCTCAAATACCTTATAAGTATTAGAGATGAAGAGGAGATTGAGGGTCGAGACCATGGTATAAGCATTGGAGGAATGCTTACTCCCCTTTTTCGCTCTCTAAGGATCGACCTTAGCCGGTACGATGAGCTACCCAACGCCTACATGGATGAAGGATACATGGTGGTCACAAAGACAAGCGCGGGCCGTTTTAACGAGGACGCATTCATTTACAACTTCATGGACGATATGATGGTACAGATGTGTTGTTTCTTGCCAAACACCAACTATACCCACACGGATTCAACCGACGGTATACGCTTCCGTCTCCCCACTTGGTTTTACTTCGAGGTTCCAAAACCAAGGAACCAAATCCCCTACCTTTGGTAAACCAAGGTACCTTCTACCAACCATTGTAAATACCATTCATGTAGTGTAGTTTTTAATTTTCTTTTGCATTTTAGTTTTTATCATTGTTAGAATGGCCTTACTTCACTACTTTTTCACACCGAGACGGTGTGATTTAAGTGTGGGGGACGGGCCATTAGTTACTAATCATGTTTATTGTTTTAGCTATGTGTGATCATGCATTGCATCCATCTAGTTAGTACATTGCATTTGTTAATAGTTATATGCATTCAAAAACACAAAAACACAAAAACACAAAAAAAAAAAACACAAAAAGAAAAACTAGTTTCATTTTTGCTTTTTCATTCATATAGTATAGGATCGAGTCTTTAGCTTTAGGATATACACACTTGTCTATGGATCAATGATGATATTACCTTGTAAAGAGTTATAGAAAAACATTGCAATGTGAATTCCTTTTCGAGAATTGTTTAGTATAAGTGATAGAATCTTTTAAATCGTTGAAATTGTACATCTTGAACTCTCTTAGTCTAGAGGATATTGTTTGTTTGATGCTCACTTGATTTGAAACCACTCCATGAATATTGAACCTAATTGAATCATTAATTTCTTGCTTGATAATGTGCATTGTAGTTTCATGATATATATATCCAAACTTTATTCCTTTGTACCACCCTCTTGATTGTTTGGATAACCATCTCATCTTTAGATGGCCTACCCTTAACCCGAAACCATTCCTTCAAGCCCCGTTTAATTCTTTGAGTGAGGCCTTTTGGAAAGTGTGCATTGGCAAAACTTTGTAAGTATTGGGGACGACAACTCCCACATCCCATCTAGGTGGTTAGCAAGTTTTGATTTGGTAATGGGTGAGGGGAGTGAGGAAATGAAAAGGAAAGAGAGTTGGGTTATCATTAGAAGAGTCTAAACACCAAAACTAAAAGAGTAACTACCTTAAGGGAGATTTGAAAAAGTAAAAGAAAGGGCATTGAAAACAAGTTTAAAAACTCCTAAACCACAAAAGAAAAGAAAACCCAAACACAAAGGGTAGAAAGTGGGAGTACAAAGAGCGAAGCCTAATCCAAAAGAAAACCATTAAGGATAGTGTAAAAAGGTGAAAGTATAGACTTGTGGTGTCAAAGAAAGAAACCCAAAGGGAATAAAGGGTAGAGTTAGGATTAAAAGAAAGGATTTGAGTGGGTGTTTAAAGATCAAAAGGGGAGTGAGCGAGAAAAGAAAAGTAGTGAGTGCTTAGAACGATAAGTAGGAGGGTAGAACATGGGATTTAATGGCTTGTACGTATTTGTTCCTAGTCTTCCTTACTTTTGCATCATGTTTACACTACTTATTTGCTTTTGAGAGTAAACCCCCCTAAAACACTTAAACATCTAAACACTTAACCACTTAAATAAGACCTTTCCCCAAACCGATTGAAACTCTTTGCATTGCATCTAGCGAGACCACCGGTTACTAATTAATGAACTTAAGGATGTGGTGAATGAAAGAGTGAGTGGATATGGGCATTGAATCTAGCTAGGACTTGTGATAGTGTGTTATGGATACTTGATTGAGAGTTCTCATTACTTATGGTTGAACATTTTCTCAAGGTGCTTCATTGTCTTAGTTAACATTGCATATGTTTGACTCTTAGCTTTTTGGTCCTGAGATCCATCCTCCACTACGTCTTTTGTGTTTGTTGAGTGTTGTTTGCTTGAGGACAAGCAAAAGGCAAGTGTGGGGGAGTTGATAAGTGTGTATTTTAGCTGTTTTAGGCATGCATTTCCATAACATTTTAGGACCTTAGTTGCATATTTCATATAGATTTTAGTCTAATTTAGCATATTTTCACTTAGTAGCCTAGGATTGAGTCTTAGTTAGGTTTAGGTCCCTTTTGCATTGCATCATGTGCATTTCAGGTACTTGGAGCTATGGGGAGCTCATAGGAAGCAGATGGGAGCCAAGGAGAAGCTCGTTGGAGGCAAAGAAGAAGAAACGGAGGTCCAGCGGTCCAGAAACCGCCAGGCCAGGCCGCCGAGGAAGGAGGAATCATGCGAGGTTGCGGTGAAATTCCTAGCGGCCTCCAAACCGCTGGAATGAAACCGCTGGAATCACCCAGACGTCCTGAAGAAGAAGCATCCGGCGGTTATCAAACCGCCGCACCAAACCGCCAGACGAAGCCAAAAGAAGCAAGCTTGCGGGTGCGACTCCAGCGGCCTCCAAGCCGCCGAGCCTAACCGCCGAAGAAGACCAAAGCAAAGAAGTTGCGGATGTCTGGTCCAGCGGCCTCCAAACCGCTGGACCAAACCGCTGGGATTGTGCGCTTGTGCACTTTTTACTTTTCCCTATAAATACTCCTAGGGTTTTCAACATTAAGATCTTATCTTATGTTTTAATACTCTCTTTCTAAATTATAGCCACCTTTTGTGAAACCTCTCAAGGTTCATTTATTGTGGTTGGAATCTTATGTTTATCTAGTTTAAATCTCTTTTATTATCTTGTCATGTCTTTATCTTTTGTTATTAGCATGTGTTTAGGTATGATTAGTGAGTAGTTACCTTATGGGTTTTGGGGTTTAGTTAGGTTAGGATGATGGATGATGGTTAATGATGTTTAGGATGTTTAGGTTATGGTTTCTATAGCATTAGATGTTCTTAACACTAAGGTAGAAGTAATTATCCTAGCTTAGTACTTATAGGATGTTTCATGCCCGGAAGGTGTTCGATGAAATGTCTAGTCCAATCTCTTGCTAGTCTTTTATACTTAGCCAATGGAAGTTGATGTCTAAGGTTTAAGATGGACTTTTAAGGGCATATACTTAATGATCCCTAATCATCTAGACTCGATTGGAAGATTTGAGGTTTTTATGATTAGGGAATGGATTTGAGTCATGGAAGTGATCTAATCTAGATTAGTGATCCTTGTTCTAGAAAGTTGTCTCCTTTATTAGTTTTAACATCATTAGCTTGATTCCATCTATCCAAAACCAATGATTTAAACCCCAAGATCCAACATTTATCTTATTTAAGCACATCTCTAGCTATTCCTTGTTTAGTTGACTTTTGTTGACTTTAGCACTATTGTTTTAGATATAGTTTTTGTTACCAAACAACCTTCTTATTAGGTCTATTCTAAGATAGTTTCTTGTATTCTTGTTGTTCTTAGTTCAATCTCCTTGTGGATTCGATCCTTATATTACTACAACGTCATGTGCCTTGCACTTGGGGTTGTTTGTGATTGAGGTAAAATTCGATCTCATCAACGCCTTAGGCGATGTGTTTGATAACGTATGATTTGATATGCTTGTGATTAGACTTATATTATGGATCAGTTGCATGTGTTTGGCAACCCTCCCCTCACTGAGTGACTCCCATGTCACTCACCTCTCTCTTTTCCCCTCTCTTGCAGGTAACTCGAGGCGTTAGCTGAGCTTCTTGCAGTGTTGAGCTGCTTGGTCGCCAATTATGTTTCGTCTTTCGTTCGCTTTCTATTCTACTTAAGTATTTGTTTGACTATTTATTACGTCTGGGGTTTTGGAATTCATTTGCAATAATAAAGTAGACAATATTTATTTTCTTGTGTTTCTTGCGGTAAAAAATACATTCCGTGACACTCCGTCCTCGCGTGAGGCGGGGACGGGTGTTACAATTATTTTCATCCTATTCCACTAATTGCAACCATTTGAACCCTAAAATTGTGTCATGTCACATTTCTTTTTCAACTTTAAAATGTGAGAGCGACACATAAGTTTTACAACAATAAAAATAACGAATAGAAGACATCTTGTTTTGATTGTTATAGACGCTCTTTACCAATCATCCGTACCGCCATAGTAGTACTTTTTTTACGAAGAAGATGTTTAAAAGACCTCCTCCTATATTACATCACTCTAGTGATTTTGGTAGTGGGAAGACATAGCGTTGTGGTGATAATGGTCATGAACTTGTTGACGAGTATGAGGAATACCACAACCGGCACAAAAGAGCATTCTACGATTTGTGTTACTCGAAAGAATTTTGACAAAATAATACAATTTGAAAAAACTTTTTTGATAACATATTGTATAGTATTATGAATATCCAAAGGAAAATCAATGACAACTTAAAGTCTCGACTAGACTTGCAAATAGATGTGCCCATAAGTCACTTTAGGGTTGATGTTTAAGAAAAATAATTCACGAAACTTGGAAATATACTCTTCTAATATTTGATATATTGTACACATGGTGTTTTAACACGGAAAAATTATGCGACGATATATTTGGGATCAATGTCACATATGCCACATTTTCAGAAAAATTGATCAAATATGTCATTTTCTATTTTCTGGATTTGAAAAAATAAAAAATCTATTCAAAAAAAATTATTTTTAAAATCTGAAAACGTCAATATTTTTTATTTAGTTTTACGGATTTTATAAAAATATTTAAAAAATTGAAAAACAAATTTTAAATGTTTTTGATAAAATCATCCAAATATGATTATAAAATCGATTTTAAAATATTTTTTTGAAAAGTTTTAGGGTTTAAAAATCAAAATTCATCAAAAAAAAGTGGCATAAAACTCATTGGGTGGCAGGTGAAATCATTTTTTCTGGAAAGGTGGCATATAAGACTCGTGCTCCGCCATTAAATTTAAAATATTATATTTTGAAAATATTTTGTTTATTTTTCTTCATAATTTTTGTCTTCTTTAAAATATTTAAAAGTGCAATGTATATGAAACTTATTCATCTGAATTTTCTTGAGTCGTTTTGAGATAGATAAATTGTATTTAATATTTTTTTACTCTTTATAAGGAAACAAAATACATCTAGAAGGGCACCTCCAAGGGAGGTTGTTAAGCAAGTTTTTAAAATAACACTAAATAAAAAAATGAGAAATTGAAGAGACTATATTGGAATCGTTTTTTTATTCAGACGTTCCTTTATTTAAAGTTTTAAAAATCGTTTCTAGAGAGTTTTAAGCCACGACATGTCCTCATATTATTATATAGAATTTTTCATTTTTCTCAAAACTAGTCAAATAATTATAATTAATATAAAATCTTATTGAATAATTCACAAAACTATACCATTTCTTTCCTTTCTTTACAAAATTTTACCTAATTCAATTTTTTTACATATTTACACCCTTTCAAAATTTTACAAACTTGATTTATCTTTTGAAAATTACCAAAATTAAAATCTTTTCATTTGGGTTTGCTAATTAGTGTTTAGGGTATAGTATTAAAGGGATATGATTATTGTGGGTAGGGTTTATTTGGATTTAATTTTGAGTGTTTAGATGTAGTTTTGTGAAGTAAATTTGAAATAATGTGGTTTTGTTAAATTTAATTCAAATGGTGTAGTTTTGTAATTTTGCCAATCTTATTTTTAAAATGCCTTAGTAATAAAAAAACAAATATAAAAGTTGCTAACAATGGTTAATACATTGATTGAAGCAATTGTCGTCTGTGCCACAAATGAGAGCACAATCTCCAATACAATATTCCTCTGGGTTCATGGGACCTAAAAATATCAAACAAGTACAAACGTTTATTATGAACACAATGAAACTAAATATTACAAAACAAACTAATAATTATGTATATTTTTCATGTTAATTACTATAAATATCATTGTTGCCACAAAAAGGTTACCGTAAATCTTATAAAACCTAATATGTAAATAACTCATCATAACTTTTCAGGACAATCGAACTAAATTTTATTTTGATAAATTAGTATTGATATAATTTCCAAACTAATTATATATTAAAAAGTTTTAGAATTAACTTTTAATTCACGGTTTCAAAAAATCTTCTAAAACTAATATGTAAAAAATTCATCATAACTTTTCAAACAATCAAACAAAATTTAATTTTGATAAATGATTTTAGACTAAAACCATAAATAATTAACAACTAAAAAATTTAGAATTAAATTTTTAATTTTTAGAATAAGATATTATTTTTGACATTCTAATATCGCAAAAAATATATATATTTATATATTTTTGATATATTTTTTACTCTCACTAATTTTAAAAAACTTATTAGTATAGTGTTTAAAGTATATAATAAAAATGATCGAAAATAAATGTTAAAATATCTTGATTTTTAAATTAAAACACTACGTTTATAGGTTTAGACAACATTTGGTTGATAAAAAGAAAAAATAAGACCTAATATTTTATTTTTGGTGTAAAAAATTATTTTTTTAAAAGGGTCCTTAAAATATTTCCTAGTTTAATCGAAAACCAAACTCAAGTATATAAAAAAAAATTACTTGGAGCAGGAAGAGTTATGGGACTTCGGGGATAACGGCATCGATGAATGCAAATCAGACAATCAAAAACAATGTCTACCTCACGATCACAAATAGATTTGCATGTTGTTTGTCTACATTGTCTCGCCGTCTTTGCATTCACTACAATCACTAACAAAGCCATAATCATCATTATCTTTATTACACTCACCATTTTTCTTTTGATTTTCTAGAAACTTTTAAGACACACTAAGAGATTATATTATATAAATTAGTTGATGGGTTTTTTCTTGTGTACCATGAGTACTTATTTATATGTTTTTTCTTATGCTCGGATTTTAAAAACTATTCTTTTTATTTGACTAGCCATTAAACCACATTAACAATTTAATATATATAGTGTTATTATGATTTTGACTTGACAAACTTTAATTGGAATGTTTTATTTGAATTGTAATAATTCTTACTATATAGATTATTATTCTCATATAGTTCGAGTTGAACATATTTCTTTGACTATTAAAATAATAGGTTGCCTTGACTATTAGACCAGGTGGTTTGATTTGCGTCATGGTCGATAAATAACTATAAAAATACATAAAATAAAATCAAGTGTTACATTAATTAAAAAAAAAAAATCTTAAACTATGCCAGAATCACAACGAAATAAAACAAAAACTAAAAATGTAATAAATTATCAATAAAAAAGAATGAAAACAAGGAACAAACTTCAAAAATTGTAGTTTTGTGTTTTATGTTGGGCTAAATATGATTTAAATGCAAAATTTGCTTTACTTTTTAGTTTTTGGTTTTTGTTTAGAGATTTTCCATAAACACACGGTTAGAATGAAAAATTGTTAGAAACATATGTATGTGTGCTACAAAAACATATGTTTGTTATGTATGTTTTTGTTCAAAGAAAAAAAAGAGTTGACACTTAAAAAGACGTGAAAGATATATATTCATGAGTTAATTTGGTTGATATAAAACAATGCATATTCAACAAAATAGTTTTATAAGAATTCGAAAAAACTCATTAATGAATATGTTAATAACTATAATACATTTAGATTTACAAAAGTTTAAAATTGTATGATGTGGTATTAACATTTTAGATTTACATATTTATATCAATAAATCAATAACAATCAAACATTTTAAAAGAAGTAAAGTTTATAATATTTGCATGAATATTAGAATATTGTGGATCAACTTGAATCATCATGAATGTAATCAAAATGGATGAGGATTTCATCCGGACCCAAAAGAAGTAAAGTTTATAATTTTTTGTTTTATTACATTGCTTTTGTTATTTACATGTAAAAACATTTATTTTAAATTAATAATTAGATAGTGGATCCATGAAGATAACAAATAAGTTATCATAAATATTTTCTTTATTTTTTCAAGCAATTTTACGTTTTTATTTTTTCTTATTTCTATTTTTTGTTGATTATTTCTTAAAATATTCTTAAATTTTTCCTTTTCTATGTTATTTTCCTTATTTATGATTATTTTATTTTTCTATATTTCGGATTAATTTATTTTATTTCAAATTATTTGATAATTAATGTTAATTTTTTAATTTTGATTATTTCTTTAATACTGTTTTTTCTCAGTCTTGATTTAGTGTGAAGTAAGATTGTTGGCTTTTAGAAACTATGGAACTTATTTTTTTCTCTGTTTGAGTTAAAAAAAAAGAAATTTAATAATAGTAAATAGAACAAAGAGGAGAGCACAATGAAATTTCGTTTTTTTTTTCGTTTTTTTTTCCTTTTTCCTTTCTCTTTTTTTCTTATTTTTTGTTTTGTCTTTTTTCTTAAATGTTACATTTTTACTTCTTTTAAAATAATTAACATTTTTCCTAAACATTATTAACATTTTCCTAAGACTATTAACATTATTAAAAAAAATTCCTAAACATCTTTAACATTTTCCTAAACATTATTAACATTTTTTCTAAAAATTATTAACATTTTTTTTTTAATTGTGACACGTGTCACGATCTGGTGAGTTATAATTAAACGCGCTCACTTTTATATAATAAGATATTAAACTTTAAAATTGAGTAATTGCCAAAAGATACCACATTATTCAGTTTTTTGCCAAAATAAAATCACAAGGTTTTTTAGGCCAAAATAACATTAAAACTTCTTTGATAAAAAACTATATTAGTTTTAAATGCTTTAAATTATATCATAAACTTCAATATTGAACCTTAAACACTAAATATTAAGTTCAACGAACCAATATAAGTTTTGAAGCTTTAAAACCTGTCATTAATTCGTCAAAATATTTTTCTGTACAAATAATCATACACATGGTAAAAATTTATTAACAATGATTTAGTTATGATTGATCCCATCTAACATAATTAGTTGAGAGGTCTCAATCTCACATAGATTGATTTTAGGTGAATTATAAAAATATAGTCGTGATAAGATTCATCGATTACTTCAGAAAATGATATCTAATTTTAAAATTTACACCTTTATCAAAATTTAAAGGTTACCATTTAAATATTCACTTAAACTATTTAATGTTTTGGCTTCTGGACCACTATTTTTAGTCTTAAAACAAATGAAAACCAAATATAAATTTCTGCATTGAAAAAAAATTGCAAAAAAAAAAAAATTGCAAGTGATGCTTATTTTATAATTGGATAAAGTGACATTTATTTTGAACGTATGGAATATTAAAAACGATAAGACATATTTATCTTATACTCTATGAAGTAAAGCTTTCCTAATACCAATTAAAAATAACTTAAACTATTAAAAAAGAGAAATTCCTTAAAATACCATCAAAATAAGATTTTGTTTTGAAAATACCATTAAAAATTTTTTTATAACAAAAATACCATTAAATGTTTTTATAACAAAAATACCATCAAAAAGTAGTAGTTTACAAAAATACCACAAATACAAAAAACGAGTTTTAACACTTTTAGGTTTTAAATTTTTTCATTTGGGTTCGCTATATAGTGTTTAGGGTATAATTTTGAAGGGCAGGGTATGGTTTTTTGGAGGTTTTGTGTGTAATTTTGAAAATTTAAGATTTGTGGTATTTATGAGAAAAAAACTTTTTAATGGTATTTGTAAAACTTTCGAAAATCCGTGCTAATTGTGTTAAAAAAACTTTTTTTAGTGGTATTCATAAGAATTGCCCTTAAAAACGGGGGAATTACAAAATTACACCATTTGAATTGTATTTTACGAAACTGCACCATTTCAAAGTCACTTTTCAAAACTACACATAAATATTCAAAATTAAATACAAATAAATCATATCTACACGATCATACCCCTTTAATATTATACCCTAAACACTAATTAGCGAATCCAAATGAAAAGATTTTAATTTTGATAACTTTTTAAAGGGTAAATCAACCTTATAAAATTTTGAAAGGTTGTAAATATGTAAAAATATTAAATTATGTGCAGTTTTGTGAAGTAATTGTTGAAATTGTGTAGTTTTGTGAATTCCTCTTACAAAACTAAATATATTACTCCCTCCGTTTTTAATATATGATTTTTGTTGAAAATATTTGGTTTTAAAAAAATGGATTTTATCACTTTTCTATATACAATTGTTAATGATAAATTATAGAATTCAAAAAAAAATAACTAAACATTATTGATTTAGAGTTGTTGAAAATTATAAATCACAAAAAATAATATATTTTAATATATTTGTTTATTATATCTGAAAAACTGAAAAATCCTATAATAAAAAACAGAGGAAGTATAGTTTATTAATTTTCCGTTAATATTGTTGATAAAAATCGGTTTTTGTATGATTCAATTAATCAAACTGAAATAGCTCCACCATTACAAAAAATATCAAACTTTCCCCAAATGTAGTTTTTATATGCATAACAAAACCAGTCCAATAACAATGACATCAAAACAAAACTAATAAACTTAAAAATAGTTATTAATCTAATAAAAGAGTCTTCATCTTGGTCCAGAGAGCTCAATTGCTTCAACTATAAACGAATTATTATCATTATTACCATTATTATTATTACTATAACTCCTAGAAACACTTGGACCTCTTGTTTCATCACAACAATTACCACTTTTTTGTTGTTGAGTTTGGTCATAATAACAACCACATTGTTCAACTAAACCTTCTAAAACCTTCATTACTTGTGACATCTTTGGTCTTTGATTTGGATTTGGTAATGTACAAACCAAAGCTAACTCCACCACTTGTTCTAATACTAATTCATCATATTGTTCTCTTAAACCTTTGTCTATAATCTCTTTATATCTTTTCTCTGCTTTCAATGTCCTTACCTGAATTCAAAAAAAAAAAAAATCAATGCTTTTTAACAAAAGTATCTTCTTTTTTGGTCAAAAATACCATCAATAGTTTTCATGGCCAAAATACCACTATTTTTTTTTTATTGGACCACAAATATGACAAATTTGAATTAGCTTAAACCCTTAAAATTATAACCTAAACACCAGATTTTGAACCCAAATTCAAAAAAAAAGAGGGAGAATTACAAAACTACACTATTTGAATTACATTTCACAAAACTACACCATTTCAAAAATACTTCACAAAACTACACCTAAACACTCAAAATTAAATCCAAATAAATCCTACCCACACAATTTTATCCCCTTAATACTATACCCTAAACACTAATTACCGAACCAAAATGAAAAGATTTTAATTTTGGTAATTTTTAAAAGGTAAATCAAGCTTTTGAAATTTTAAAAGGGTGTAAATATGTGAAAAAATTAAATTATGTGTATTTTTGTGAAAGAGGGGTTGAAAGGGTGTAGTTTTGTGAATTCCTCAAAAAAAATTACTGTACAACTGTTTTTCGTGCTAAAGTATTTGTGATGCTATTTTGTGCTAAAATATCATTAAAATGTTTTTCTATCAAACATACTACAACAGTTAGATTAGCTTAGGATCGTTTAAATTAATCTCTAAACTCTAAACACAAAGCAAAAAATTAAAGCCTCAGACTTTTTTTTACCGTATTTGTGGTACTGTTGCCAAAACAATTCAGTGGTAGTTTTGACCAAACATTTTTAGTGGTATTTTTGTCTTGGCACCTTTTAGTGACATTGTAAGTAATTTTTAGTAAGCAAATGTATGAAAGTATTACCCAATTCAAGATCATTCCTTTTCGTATTTGCCCGTGGCCTTGATCAATCATCTTACGATGACCCGTTACAAGCTCAAGAATCAATATCCCGAATCCAAATACATCGGTTTTCTCTGAAGATTGTCCCGTCGAAAGATACTCGGGAGCAATGTGACCTATGGTGCCTCTCACCGCAGTTGTGACATGCGAATCTCTTTGGTCTAAAAGCTTCGCAAGACCGAAATCGCCAACGATGGCTTCGAAGGTTTCGTCGAGTAGAATGTTTGCGGCTTTGACGTCTCTATGAATTATCTTTGGGTTGCAATTTTCGTGTAAGTAAACAAGTCCACGAGATGCGCCTAATGCTATGTGTATTCTCCGGTTCCAGTCTAGAGATGGCTTCTCTCCATAATTGTCTGAAAAATATCATCTTTTTTTAAGTAATTGACTCAAAAGTATCATAACAAGTTTTCGGTCGAAAATACCACTAAAAATATTTTTCTAAAAACACCACAAATAATTTAATACCTTTACATTTTTCTAATTGGATTCATTTATTTAGGGTTTAGTTAAAAGGGGTTAGTGTATACTTTAAAACTCAGTTTTTTTGAAAAATTATTATTTTATAAGTTTGAACTAATTTTCAAAAATACCATTTTCAAAAAATATAACTAAACTTTAAAAGATTAGCTTAATATCCAAAAATGGTATTCTTGAAAACCGATATATATATCAAAACAACAACAAAAAAGCAAAACCAAGAAAATGGTAAAAGTGAAAAACCTTGGAGCCGATCAGCCACACTACCATTAGGCATATAAGGATACACAAGCATTCTCTCTTTTTGTGTCATACAAAATCCAAATAAACGCAAAAGATTCCTATGAACAGCTAAACCGATCATTTCGACTTCTGTCTGAAACTGAACTTGTCCTGTATAATTCGGATCTCTCAATCTTTTAACCGCGACAACGGTCCCATTTGGTAAATATCCTTTATATACCATTCCAAAACCTCCTTGTCCTAAAATGTTTTTCGGATTGAAATTGCTTGTCGCGGTTTGTATTTCGCGGAATGTGAATCTTTTTAGGTGTCCCATTTCAAATTCGTAGTCTTGTTGTACTAAAGAAAATCCACAAAAGAATATTGCAGTTTATATATATAAAGTTCCTTAAAATAACACTAAAAAGTTTTTTCGGCCAATAATACCACCAACATGATATTTTGTTTTTCAAAGTTCAATTTTTGGACTTAAATTTAATATCTAGTTTTTTTTAAAGGGTTGCAACACGAGGACTTCCCGGGAGGTCACCCATCCTAGTACTACTCTCGCCCAAGCACGCTTAACTGCGGAATTCTGATGGGATCCGATGGATTAGTGCTGGTATGATCGCAACCAATATCTAGTTTTAGAATTTAGTTTTAAATGAGAGTTTAGTTTTAATTGTTAAGAGTTTAGTTTAAAAGGTTTAAGCAAATAAATTTTTGTTACAGATTTAAGCAAAATCTGGATAGAATTTTACGATAGATTTGTGACACCCAAGAAGACATTTCCAGAGAAAAGCATTACAAACACAAAAACTAATTTCAAAGTTTTGAAATTAAAATTGTTTTATTTTATTTTATATTTTTAGTATTTACGGTTTAGTTTTGAAAATGATTTATTTTTGAAGGTTTAAAATTAAATTTTAATGTTTTTAAGTGTTGAGGTATTTTAGTCAAAATTTTAGTGATATTTTAGCCGAAAATCAGTAGATATGTAGCCTAGAAATTTGAAAAGATGCTATTTTAGGCAATTGCCCTCCGCAGAAAATCCTTGAAACTTTAATTATATATACTATAAATGATAGAAGACTATGAGAAGTTGTGGTACCATATGATCTTGAGATATGTGATCGGTGCCAAAGAAGGCAGAAGAAGAGAAACATTAGAAAGATTATAAATGCCACAACAATGCCAAATGCTAAAGATACCACCAAGTTGTGATGTTTTTTACTGTCCTTTTCAGACAAACTTGTAGCTGCAAAACAAATTACCACAAGTTAAAAACATGGAAAACAGTATAAATACTATTTGTTTTTTTTTCTAAGGTTCTAGGCCAAAAATAACATCAAAAAATTTCAACCAAAAAAAATTAAATTAGCTTCAAGCCCTTAGAAAATAACCTAAACTAAACACCAAATATTAAACTTCAACTCGAAATTTAAATTTTAAGGTCTTAGCTTTTATTCTTATATGTGGTATTTAAAATGTATATATATATATTTATCTAAAAAGCTTGTAATTTATCATATCTAAGTTAAAACAAATTTATGATAATTTCTGGAAAAACCTAAAGGTGGTATTATGGAAATTCTCTTAAACCAATTCATGTTCTTAAATTAAATTCCACAGATAACCTTAGAGTAAAACATACCATTTTTTAAAGGTGTAGCATTTGAGCAAATCTCTAAAGAAGCTGAACCACAAAGAAATACATTCCCTACAATCCTACAACATACAAAACAGAACATATCAATAAACTTAACACATAGATTGTAATGGTTAATAAGTAATAATCACGCGCGCTTTTTGCGTATTTTACCTATAATCTTTCGCTAATATATTCGGTGTTGGTCCACTTAGATTGTTATAAGATAGATCCCTAATAAAAAATTCAATAAAAAAACATTACTCTTTACGAAACCTATCCGAATATAGTAAAAGTTCATAGTAAAAAAATTCGATAAATTATGATGTTAGGTAGAGCAAAACCTACAAGAAAGAAAGGCCGGAGAGGGCAGCGACTAAGCGAGGGATTTGTCCGGACAAAAGATTCTTGCTAAGACGCCTATACGACTTGCAAAAATGCCATATTAAGATAACAACATTAAACTAAATAAAAAAAAGTCATTAAATGTCAAATCTTACAAGTAGTTTAAGTGATTCAAGAACCCTAAAGAAGATGGGATTTCTCCACTAAACTGGTTCCCGGATAAATCAAGAGTTTCGAGCTCATAAAGTTGGCCTAATTCGGTAGGAATTGGACCGGTTAAATGATTATTCTGTAGTAACCTAGAAAAAAACAGCAACAAGTAAAACAATATATAGTTGATCAAATTTTAATATATAAAGTCATATTGGTGAACTAAAACAAAATACATTCGTTCATTTCTTATTAAACAACATATAACATTCATTCACTTCATATTCTAAAAACATATAATTTTTTATAGCCGCGAATTAATGAAATTAAAATGTATAAATTTATAATATGTGGTTAGAAATTTTGAAAAGACTATACCAAAATGTAACAAACTACTTTATAGGACTACTTTAAGACCATTTTTGAGCGAATCTCATGAATACCACTAAATAAATTTTTCTTACAAAAATACCACACATTCTTGAAAATTTTACAAATACCATTAAATAGTTTTTTTCTCAAAAAAATCACAAATCTTAAATTAGTTTAAAACTTCAAAAACTAAACCTTAAAAATTGAACCTTACCTCCTTCAAAAATATACCCTGAACACTACATACCCAACCAAAATGAAAAAAAAAAATATTCTAAAAGTGTTAATACTCGTTTTTGTATTTGGAGGAATTGTTGTAAACTAAAAATTTTTTATGATATTTTTGATATTAAAAATATTTTAATGGTATTTCTGTTATGAAAAACTGCCTACTTGTATTTTCAAAATAAAAACTCTTTTTTGTGGTATTATAAAGAATTACTCTTTATATATATATATATATATATTTACTTCAAGACCATTCAACTCTCCTTAATAACAGAACAACACATTTTTCAATATTTTTACAAGATATTTAACTTACAATGTATGAAGATGAATAAGTTCACCAATACTAGTTGATATTGTCCCTGATAATCCTTTACTAGCCATCTCTCTACATTAAAAGATACATAGAGAGAAAGATTCAACAAAGAATTCAAATTTAAAATAAATAAAAAGTTTCAAAATTACATTACTTACAAAGAAACAACAAAACCTTGAGAAGAACAAGCAATCATGTTCCAAGTACAAGGATCCACTGAGTTTATATCCCAACCTAACATAACCTCTTTCTCATCACTCATCTTGTTCTTCATTGACATTAATGCAGCAACTAAAATAATAATTAAAAAAAAACTTAATAAACTTTTTTATACAAAAATAGATATACTCATATACATATATATATATATATATGAGATTTTTGAATTAATTCATACCTTCATAGTTAACACCTTTAGGAGATAAGAGACTATCGATAGCACAAACATAATCAAGAACTGAATAATAAATCAAGAAACTCAAAAATATAAACTTTATTGCAATCTTCATCAGAAAGTTTTAAGAGGAAAAAAATAAACAAAAGTTTTTCTTTTTCAATAAATTCGTTTTCCCTCATTAATTTAGGAACTCTGTTTTTGCCCTTTTGTCTAGGGCGTATAGCCATATATATACAATACCGCCATAAAAAACATTATAATAATTTAAATTATTGTGATGGAGAAAAAGATAATTAAAAAATTGAATATTTTGGCTATGGAAATGGGGAGATCCTCGAAATTGTGAAAGGATTGTTCCCTTGTCTCAATGCTTTTATTAAGACTTTTTTTACTTCAATGTCTGACTCTGACAGTAAGTGAGTGAGAGTTAGATCCTCTGTTCCAAGACTTACGATAACAATGGTACAGACTCATCTTTTAAAATGATTTGATTATTTAAAAACATTATAAAAAGGAAAAAATACATGCAAGACAATGAAGTGAACCATCATAGTCGAAGTGTCTCTTTAATGTGAAACCATTTCTCTTGTTAGTTAGAGCATATTCATAGATATTTCTTAAAGAGATCTTAGCAGGTGGGGCCCATTAAATAGTTAAGATCTGGATCTTATATTTCCTATTTAAGATCCGGATCTTAACTATTTAGTGGACCCTTTGTATACGTGGCGATCTATTATTGATGCGTTTTTAATTATTTTATTTTTCTTTTTTTTAATACCAACTGTTCATGGGTCCCAATGAATAGTTAAAAAATTTTGTGGGCTTCTATGATGAAGATGGTCTTATACTCTCTCGTAGGGCTATGCAAAATAATTTTTATTTGCTCCGATTCAATTCGGAAAATCCAGATATTAGTAGCATTACAAAACGAAGCAGATATTAAGATTTGATATCCGTTAAAACAAAACAAATAATAAATTCTAAAATTTCAAAAAGATCGGAAATCCAATACGCTACGTACATAAATATATATATCTATATGTATAAGCATTTTATTATATAAAACTTGATTTCAAAATTTATTAACTCACACGATCACGACATGTGTTAAATTTGCCGCTAAGATTTTGACATGTTTAACAAAGATTTTGACATGTTTAACAAGTTTTGAATTCCTTCTCATTGATTATACAAAAAATGCTATCAAAACTACATTAATTTTTTTTTAAACTACTTAGATTAGAAATTTCAATATAATATTTAAATTTTGACATATAAAAAAACATTGTTAGTGTTTTTGTTTAAAATATATAATATTACAATTGAAAAAGAAATTATGATGTTTTTTCCAAAAAAAACATGCATTAATGTTATTATAGAATATTGCTCAATTATTATATAAAACAATATTTATTTACTTGGACTAAAACTATCTACCTCCACTAGAGAGTAAAGGAGAAAATCTAAAATCTATCTATCTCCTTATCCAATACAAAAGCAATTATCAAAAGAGAAATTTTCAAAAACAGTGAAAAGCTTTAGAACTCATCAACAATGGTGTCTCTTCTTGGAACATCTCTTTCTTCAATCTCTCCTGTCTGTTTCAGACCAAGTTATGATCTTTAATTATCTTCATTGTATACATTAATTGCGCAAGTCAAGTTTAAGAAAGTTTTGGTTATAATTATAGAGTGTTATGTGTTTTCTTTTGTTTTGTAGGTAAGATTGTTACAAGAAAGTTATATGAAAGTATAAAACTAAAGCCAAAGAGAAACAAAACTCTTTACAATGTTTCTGTTATGAATGTTGCCACAGATATCAACTCTATTAACCAAGTTTGATTTTTTTCTTTAATATAAAGTTTGTTTCAATTTTGGACTGATTCATGGCATTCAATCTTGTAAGGGAAATTCCCAGAAACACCATCTTTTTAAGTTTTAGGATAGAAATACCATCTATTTCTTTTAGATCTAAGATACCATTTGAAGATTATTTTTTTTGGTAAAAAAATACCACAAAATTGAAGATTGCTTAAAATGTTTTGAATTAAACCATAAAAACTCAAAACTAAAACCTAATTCTTTCAAAACTAAACCCAAAATACAAGATACTAAACCCAAATAAAAAAACTTTTGTTGAACTTGAAGTATTTTTTGACAAAAAAAAACAAATTTGATGGTGTTTTAAGGAATTTATCATCTTGAAAAGTATACATTCATAAATATGTTTAAATAAAAAACCAAACCTTATAAAATTACACCCTAAAACAGATTTCTTACCAAAGCCAAATGAAAAAGTTAAATTCTAAAATGTTAAAAACTTATCTTTTGTGTTAATGGTAGGGCGAAAAAACTTTGCTAATGGTACTTTGGGTCTTAACTTTTTTGTAGAGGTGTTTTAAAGAACTTTTTTGAAAATTTTAAATTGCACAACATTATGTTTAAATAAATCTCCAGTCTTGTAATGATTCATTGCATTTTTCTTACAACGTTTCATGTTTAACACTTCTAACATTTTTGTTTCATGTAATTAAGAATAAACAACAAATAAGCATCAATCTTTGAATAATTTATTTTTTACTTCAAAAATAATTACATTGTTTAATTCTTTGGATGCAAATAATTTAACTTTTGTTTCTGTTTTCTTTTTCTAGACAAGGAAGATTGATTCAAAGGAGAGTGCAAGACCGGTCTATCCATTTGCAGCTATAGTAGGACAAGAGGAGATGAAACTATGTCTTTTACTAAATGTTATTGATCCAAAAATCGGCGGTGTAATGATAATGGGAGATAGAGGAACCGGTAAATCAACAACCGTTCGATCTTTAGTCGATCTCCTCCCCGAGATCACTGTTGTCGCGGGAGACCCGTATAACTCGGACCCTGAAAACCCCGAGTTTATGGGTAAAGAAGTAAGAGAGAAACTCCAAAAAGGCGAAAAACTAGTTGTGACCGAAACGAAAATCAACATGGTTGATCTTCCTTTAGGTGCTACCGAAGATAGGGTCTGTGGTACAATAGATATCGAAAAGGCGTTAACCGAAGGTGTTAAAGCGTTTGAGCCAGGTTTGTTGGCTAAAGCTAATAGAGGTATACTATACGTCGACGAGGTTAATCTTTTAGATGATCATTTAGTCGATGTGCTTCTTGATTCGGCTGCTTCGGGGTGGAACACGGTAGAGAGAGAAGGGATATCGATATCTCATCCTTCTAGGTTTATACTAATCGGTTCGGGGAATCCGGAAGAAGGAGAGCTTAGACCGCAACTTCTTGATCGTTTTGGTATGCACGCACAAGTAGGAACGGTTAGAGACGCCGAGCTTAGAGTGAAGATCGTCGAAGAGAGAGCTCGGTTTGATACTAACCCTAAAGAGTTTCGGGAATCTTACGAAAATGACCAACTTAAGCTTCAAGAGCAAATAACAACCGCGAGAAGCCATCTTTCGGGGGTTCAAATAGATCAAGATTTGAAAGTGAAGATATCGAAGGTGTGCGCCGAGCTAGACGTAGACGGGTTGAGAGGAGATATAGTGACGAATAGAGCGGCGAGAGCGCTCGCTGCACTCAAAGGAAGAGATCAAGTCACCGCGGAAGATGTTGGTATTGTTATACCTAATTGTTTAAGGCATAGACTTAGGAAAGATCCGCTCGAATCCATGGACTCGGGGATAGTCGTTACCGAGAAGTTCTACGAGGTTTTTGGTTAAAATAGTAATAACCAGTTCCTAAAAACACACTTGTACATGTTTTTAAACACAAAAACTTTCGATTTTTTCCGCTTATTTAACCAAGAATCTTGGCTCGAGTTCTTGAAAATCAAGAATCGTTTTGGTGTTGGTTCCAGAATCTTGGCTTCATTTCTTGAAAATCCGGAGATCTTTGATAGGCAATGGAAGCGACACGGATCAAAATACCGGCGGTGAGTGCCCATATAATAAAGTTTTGATCTTTATCTCCGGAATAATAATCGAAATAATGAAGAAGATATCTTTCTCCGTCGTGTTCTCTTTCCTCTTCTCGCCTATTCTTGTCCTGCATAGAGAGAGACGATATAAGATCAAAACTTTAAAACGTAACTTAACCGAAAAAACATAGTATTTTTTCACCTTGAGGAACATTTCTAACGGAACATCAAAGATCTCTTCGACTTCGGATGGGTTTGGTAACGGTTTAAATGTTTTCTTGTTGTGTAAAAACCCGATAACGGGTACAACGATCATCCCTTTCTACATATCGAAAAAATAACGATTCTTATGAATACCACTAAAAAGGTTTTTTAACACAATTAACACAAATACCACTAGAAAGTTTTTTTTCATAAATACCACAAATCTTAAATTTTCAAAATTACATCCAAAACCTTCAAAAAACTATACCTACCTTTTCAAAACTATACCTTAAACACTATATAGCGAACCCAAATGAAAAAAATTAAAATCTAAAAGTGTTAAAACTCGTCTTTTGTATTTATGGTATTTTTGTAAACTACTATTTTTATGGTATTTTTGTTATAAAAAACATTTCAATGATATTTTTGTTATAAAAAACTTTGTAATGGTATTTTCAAAACAAAAACTTATTTTGATGGTATTTTAAGGAATTTCTCGAAAAAAACCCTGATAAGATGGTCATAATAACCGATTTAGTAAACTGTAAGAATTAAGGTTTAACCTTGTTAACAAATGGATCAAGAAGAGATATGAATGTAACAAGAGAAGGATCTAAACCGATTTCTTCATGAGCTTCTCTCAATGCGGTTTCTATATAATCTGAATCTGTATCGTCTTTTTTACCTCCAGGCAATGCTACTTCCCCTGTTTTTTAACCACTTTACTATGTTTTTTTAGGTTTATAGATGTAAGTTTTTGTTTATAAGAAAAAATTCTAAAAGTACCATCATCTTATTTTTGGAAAAAATAGAACCACAAATTTCTTTTGCCTAAAATACCAATCATATGTTTTTTTGTCTAAAATACTACTGTAATGATTTTTGTTGGAATAATTGCAAAAAAAATCTGCCGTTTCGACAGAAAAAACCTGACAAATTTTCAGGTATAAAAAAAACTTTAACTTTTTTATTTTACATTTTAAAACCTAAGGTTTGTTTTTTTAGCAAAACGAACCCTAGCCGAAAATCGACTAAATTTTAGAAGAGATAAAATGGTTCGTTTCACTTAAATGGAAATGTGATTGTTTCATCATCATATACAAAAGGGATATAAGAAATAAACGAAAAAGTTTTGTAATTGACTTCTTTATCAAAGTCTAAAAATATGTTTATGGATTTTAGGACAAATAATATATCTTTGTTTGTGTTTTTTTCATCTTTTTCGTTTTTTTCTCATATTCTCTTTGGTAGACGATGATAAAACAAATATGTTATTATTTTATGTGAAATATGTCGTTTATCTATGCTAAAATTTAGCCGATTTTTCGGTTAGAGTTCGTTTTGCTAAAAGAACAAACTTTAGGTGCTAAAAGAACAAACTTTAGGTTTTAAAATGTGAAATAAAAAAATTAAAGTTTTTTTTAAAACCCGAAAATTTGTCAAGTTTTTTCTGTTGAAATGGTAAAGCCTTGGGTTTTTGTTTGCAATTTTTCCTTTTTGTTAAAACACCACAAGACTTTAATCATTTTAAAACTTATAAAATAAACCATTAAAACTAAATATTGAAGTTGGAATTGAAAAAAAAAATTCGAAAGTGGAAACCTTTTCCTTTATTAGCGGGTACTTTTGGCCGAAACCTTTTAGTGGTATTTTTGGCTTAAAATTTTTGTTGATTGAAAAATGGTATTGAGAGAAAAAAGAGAGATTTTTACCAGGATGAGAGGAGAGAGTAAATGATCTTTTGGTTAAGATTACGCGTATTTCCGTTTCTTCTTCTTCTTCTTCGTATAGACAAATCAATACAGCTGAAGATTTTGTAGGAAAATGTTTAAGAGTGTTAGGTTTGTAGTTTTCAAATCTTTGGATCAGATTTTGAAATATTTTAGAATGTGTTGTTGTTGAAGAAGACATAACTGTATGAAACACAATGTATCTTCTTTGTGAGTGTTGTTTGTGTGTTTCTCAGATCTGAATAAAGTGAGTTTGTTGTATGATAACTTACAAAATGATACAAGATCTGATTTGTTAGGTGTGGATACCAATTATATATTTATATTTTTTTTTATATATATTTTCCCCTTTAAATTAGTTCTTTTTTTAGCTTTAAAAAACTAATCAGTTGCATGGAAGTTTGGATTACGGAATCGCTCGTAAGCAGTGATTCCAATGTGGAAGCATGATGGAGATGAAGATTTTTTGATTTTTCTTAAATTTCAAACTAAATTAATTTAATTTATATTTTTATAACAAAAGTAATAAAAAAGAAGGTTTAAGAGTTTTATTATATGTTCATAAATTTGTTATATGTTAGCTTACAAATTTCTGTTTAAATAATAGTTATATTTTATATATGTGAGTTTGTTTAACGTGAGCTCGATACGTAGTCAAATTCTAATTCGGGAGATTGTCACACGTGTCATATTAATTTAGATTGTGACACGTGTCACATTAATTTAGATCGCGAAATCTGTCATTATATTAAAATAAAATTTAAATAATGAATCTTTTAAGAATAAAAAATAAATAAAATTATTAAAAAATCACTCAATGTTGTTAAAATAATGTTGAATGAAAAAATTGAGAAATGTTCGAAAAAGGGAAAAGGAAAAATGATTAATGTTGTTATAATAAATAAATAGAAAAGAAAAATAATGATATTGAAAGCAAAACAAAAAAGACCTTAGAAAAAGGAAAGAAAACTAATAAGGAAAAAAGTAACAAAGAAAAAAGATAAATGTCTTAAAAGGAAACATTTCATACTATACGAATAAGGTAAAAATGAACAAAAAAAATTATTCGAAAAAGTAACGTTTATTATTATTCGAATAAGGAAAAAAAGAACATAAAAGTAAACTATAGCATATCACAAAGACTACATCTCTCTCTATATATAATATATATCTAAAATTATTAAATTGCAAATAGCTCCAACTATCTAAGTAAAAAAAGCAAAGCAATTGGATGATAAGAAATAATTATTATTTATCCACATCTTAAAATTTTGTTAGCTTCCAATTAATTTTTATACTAATGAAGTTAATATTTTAATATTTAGAATATTAAATATGATGGTGATATACATATTATTTTTGATATAAAATTTTGTATATAATCACTGAGATAAAGTGTATACAAGAAAGATTTTAAAAGGAAGAGTGTGAACAATATGTGTATTAGGATGAAAACATGTATATTAGGTTTAAGATATTACAATAAAAAATTTGTATCAATATTTGTTTAAAATATTATTTAATTTTTTTTTTAGTTTTCTATTTTGATTTATACGGGTTTTGAAATATTGTATTACGATCTCGCGTATAAGCGGATCTTTATCTAGTATATATATACACAGTGGCGGAGGGAGCATGCGGCTAGGTGGGTCAATTGACCCAGGTCAATTTTTTAAAATTAGTTTGTAGTAAAATTTTTTTGTAAGATTGATCCATGTTAAAAATAATTATTGACCCATGTGCATTTTACATTTAGTTACGGCACAATAGTATGAAGTTAATTAAAGAAAAAAACCCACTAAAATTAATAAAACCTAATAATTTTAATAATACAAAATCAAAAAGTTGTTTCGTCTTCTTCTCTCACAAAAATTTTCACTGAAGTCTTTTTACTTTTTATCTTAGACATTGATATTCTTCAAGTTTTATCTGATGAGTTCATATTTTTTTTTTATAAATTGCTCTTTTATAAATCAAGAGGTAAATAACATTAATAAAATATTTAGTGAAATCGACATCGCCTAATAATATTGGTGATGAATTTTTAAATGATTGTCTCGTTTGTTTTATTGAAAACGAGGTGTTTGATACCGTGACTAACGAAACAGTGATAACTCGGTTTTAAAATATGATTGAACGTCGGGTAGTTTTTTGATATACATTTGTAGTTTTTTTATTGTTTATGCGAACTTTTAAATTAATAAATTATTATGATCCCGGTGGATTTTAATCCTGCCTCCGCCACTGTATATACACATGATTCCAACGCGCACCCGCTTCTTAAGTTTTTCTAAAACCCGCTTCTACGCTCTCGCTTCTACGTTTCCGTTTCTACATACCTGTTTTTGATTCCATGTAACTTAGTTTTGTATATCGGATTGAAAATGGTAAAACATAAAAGCGAATTAAAAATTTTTAAATCGCAAATTTCGGGTTTACCAGCAGGATTCACCGGTTAATACAAATTTGCCAAGTTTTTTTTAATAAAAACAGTTCGTGGTGAACTATACAAATAAACTTTTTCTAGAAATATCACAACACAAAAATATGTTTTTTGCCTTTGTGAATTTTAATTATTTTTTGTATTAGAAGTTAGTGTTTATTATGAAGGGGATATAATTTAATTACGTGGTTTTTAAAAATATTTTTGAGTGTTCTAACATAATTTATTTTTGGTATTTTAGGTGAGAAAAACCTTTTACTTTTTTTTCGGTTCTAAAAACTTGTGATGAATTAATACTTAAAAATGGTATCTTTGGCAATTTCTCTAATGAATTATTATAAAATTATTTTTTATGTTTGTTCAATTTATTGATGTATAAATCAAATAAATAGATAAATTGTTAAAAAAACAATGGATTTGAGACAAAAATATCATGAGAATTGCTGATAAGAGAAAACAAAGATATACTTTAAATAAATACAACAATAAAGTCATCATTGGATCTTGACATTAGTGTTATATATCTCATTCACTACATTGATGAAACATTCATCAACATTGGTGTCTTCAAGAGCCGATGTCTCAATGAACAAAAGATCCTCTCTATCGGCGAATGTCTTTGCCTCTTCTATCGATACTTTTCTGCGATGGACACTGTCTAATTTATTACCAACAAGCATTGTGACAACATTAACATTGTTGGTCTTTTTTGTGTGGTCACGAAGTATCTTTAGCCAGTTTTCAACATTATCGAATGTTGTGTGATTTGTAATGTCATACACAATTAATGCCCCCATGGCTCCTTGTAAGTATGGACTCATGATTGGTTGATATCTATAGAGTAAAACATGGAGATAATAATTTAAACTTAGAAGAAAATTTGATACCATTTTCATTTTTGTTTAACTAGGTATGCGCCAGATTACTATTAGGAATTTGTTTGGGTTATAAAAAATATAACTAAATTTTCTAAACTCGTAAGATTTTTTTTATTCTTGGAATAGACCCACATGAAAAAATCCTATTTCAATAATCCAATACACACTTTTGCTGTTTTAAAACGATTTATTAACACTTTTATGCAATAGTTATCTTAAACTAAGGTATAATAAAACATTTATAAAATGTAACATGAATAAAAAACTAATAGATCATACCGTTCTAGACCAGCAGAGTCCCAAATCTGAGCCTTGACGATCTTTTCATCAATATGAACATCTCTGGTCCCTAATTCACAACCTATGGTTGGTTTTGACAAAATATTAAACTCATTTCTTGTAAATTGAGAAGCAATATTTGATTTTCCAACACCGGAATCTCCTAATACAACTACTTTGAAGATATAATCGAAGTCATTGTTGGGTCTATACACTGCCATGGCTCACAAACTTAAAACGAATTGAAGAATAATTTATTTAATTTTGATTGAAAAATAAGTTGTAGGCTTTAGATGTAATTTACAATATAATATATAGTACTTCTCTCACAACCTACAATTTGATTAATATTGTATTTATATAAAAATAATTTAATTTGTTGATATCTAAATTCCTAAAAGTTGTTTTTATCTATCAGATATGATCATTTAAATTAATATACTTAAATTTATTAACATGCATTATGGTTTCTAAATAAAACTTATTTTCTTCCTATTTTACAGGTTAGATGCTTTCCATTTGATTTTCTCAATCCAAAAAATAAATCTAAGATATATACCTCTAAATTTTTAATGGATTTAATAAAGTAAACTACATTTTTTTTGCTCACTTTACATATCTTTCTTGGACATGTGTAGGTTTTTTTCTTTAAGTTTCTTTGAAAAATATTAAACTTATCTCCACATCCAACAAAATTTAGTAAAGGCCTATTTTACAAATAATTTGTTCTTATCTAAAGTTTCTAAGAAATTTATCTACTAATTCAAGACTTATCATATATGATCTGTTTACTAAGTGAAACCTTTTTTTACTATATATCATTAGTTTTCATAGACACGTGTATACTTTCCATTTTTTATCCAGATAATATTTAAAATTACTTAGTAGTAAATAAATCTATAATTATTATATTGTCTTCTTTGGATAATATCTCTGTTACAGATTAATTTTCTACAAAGTGAAGATGACATATATACTATTTAATGTTTTTGTTATCTAAAGCATTTTTTGTGTGTTTACTACATACTATTTTCCATTGATTTAATATAAAGAAATGAGTTCTCGTAAACTTAATAATGCATAATCTATTTATTCTGACATTTTTGTTAAAATATATAAGCGGTTAAGAAATACCAAATTAAAGATTAATTCACTTAAATTTAGCCAGCTTGCAAAAATTTTAATTTGCAAAAGCTTACATTCGAATCAATAAAATTTAAATAACAATAGCTTCTTGTATTGATAATAATTTCTTGAACACAACATCGTAATGAAAAATCCAAAACTAAAAAGTCCAATACATAAAATTAGACATTACATTATTTCATTCTCCTTAATTAAAATCCATACCCTTTAATTCCTCATCTTTGACATTAACAACATACTCAACTTCCGCTCTATAAACATAAAACCTAACAACGACCAAGAACAAGAAGAAGTTAACTAAATTTAAAACCGCGAAAAACAAGTAATAATAATCCAACCTAGACTCATTAATATTGTTCAAAATCCATCCTCGTCCTCGGTTTTTCGTTATCTTAGATACCGAAGATAACAAGAAACTGCTCATGAAATTTCCGACGGCTAAACTAGTTGTCGAATAAGAAGTTCCAAGACTTTTCATGGTTTCGGGAGCTTGATCATAGAAGAATTCGAGCTTTGCGACTTCGAGAAAAGAATCAGCAATACCCATTAGTATGAATTGAGGAAGCAATGTGAAGATTGTCAAAGGAAGTTTGATTTTTGTTTGATGTGTAAGTCCATTTTCAGAAGCTACTTTGAGTCTATACCTGTTGCAAAAATAATACAAAATATAAAAGTCTAAGGAAAGTAGTGTAACACAAGAAAATAGTCTGTAAACTTAATAATAAAAACTATCAAAGAAATATGGAACTGAATTTTTTTTTAATCTTTTAACAATATTCTACATATATTTCATAATTATCGTATTTCTAGCACTTAAGTTTTATTAAAACCTTACTTAAATCTCTGATAATCTTAGAGAAATTCTTTTTAAAAATGTTATGATTTTTTATTAGACTACTCCACTGATAAATAAATTCTTTTTCATATTTTTAATGTTTAATGTTTATATTATTATGGGTTTGTCCAAATCTTTTTAATAAAATACCACTAAAAGTTTCAAAAGTATCAAACACTAAAAATGATTTTCACGGTCAAATTAATTTTTTGGTTTTAGTATCTTAACTCTTAAAGGTTAAATTTAGTTTTAGTTCTTTGGTACTTTTAGGAAGTCAATTTTAGTAATAATTTAGAAAAAAAATTGTGGTATTTTGGAAAAAAACTTGAGTTAGTATATTGAGAGTTTTTTTGGTAAATCATATTTTTAAGAGTTTTGTTCTTATAAATCAAAGCTAGTAAATCATAACAATACCTTTCAGTGACAGAAGCAACAACCATGATGAGGATGTGAAACACAAGCCCTATTCCCATCCTTTGTAGCAAAGTAACACCTCTTTGATTACCCGTAAATTTTCGAGTTAATTTCACAAAAACTCTATCATATATAACTATTGAGATTAGCATAGTTAGTGTGACGAAACCGCCTAGACTCGCTGGTGGTATGCTGAAATTTTGGGTGATTTTTCGGTCTAAAGTGGTACCTTGTTTAACAAACAAAGTGTTGATTTGAGCAATCATCATGCTTGGGACAAAAGTAATGAATAAGACAGGTAACATTCTTAGCATTTGTTTTGTTTCTTCTACTTCTGTTATTGTACAAAGTGTCCATTGAGTGTTTCTTGTTGTTGTTTTTAGTGAAGCTCTGTCTAAGAATCTGAACAACATAATTAGTTAGTTTTTTTTATTATATGAACAACATAAGATAAGATATAATACTAATTAAGAACCTAAACGGAATTATTCCAATGTCAAAACATATAATAACTAAAGTGAAAGTTTATATGTAAGCTAATTAATAATCATATTTTTTTATCTTAAATTCAAGAAATAAATTAACCAAAGTGAATAAGCTACCTTTACTTAAATATATACTCATAAATTAGTTAAGTTCTAAATTGATTTTTTTAATTAAAGTATACATAGGTAATAGTTTCAATCATATTAAGTTGAAATAAACCATTTTTCTAATTTTGTTACTTATAATCGAGTAAAATATTAGCAAAATTCGAATAAATATAAGCCATAAACGTTTTAAATCAAATTTCTTCATTAGTCTTAATTAGCTTAATAAATATACACATTACCTTAGACTTGAAGTGGCCTTGATCGGGAAAGCGCTTTTCTGCTCATACTCGATTAAAGGAAGCTCGTGGAAGCTCGCAAGGTCACGCGCCATCGGTGCCTTTGCTTTACGAAATGAAGCCACAATGACTCTAGCCATCTTTGTGAATGGACTTCCCGCTGGTAATTTATGGCGGTAAAAAGGAGTACCAAACAAAAAAACCGAAATCGAAATAGCAAGGCCTATTGTAGGAAGCCCATAACCTAAGGCCCAACCCACATTATCTTGAACATAGACAAGAACCGTATTAGCAAAGAGTGTACCAAAGAAGATACTAAACATCCACCAATTGAAGAATGATAGCTTTTGGATCTTTTCTTTTGGATCAAATACGTCGAATTGATCCGCTCCGATCGTCGATATGTTCGGTTTCGTACCGCCCGTACCGATTGCTAATGTGTATAACGCTCCAAAGAAAATGGCTAATTGTAAAATTGAGGCTTTTTCGCAGTTTTCCGGGTTAGTCGATGAACATTCGGGTGGTTTAATCCCCGGCATAGATACCGATAGTGTTAATACCAACATTCCCTGTGATTTATAAATAATTTGACAGTAAATTCAATGTTTTTAATTTAGTTAGATAAATTTTCTTGAGAAGAAATATTGTTGTTTACATATTTTTTTTTTTTTCATCGTTTGCCTAGTGTCTAAGTAGTTCTCTCCAACTGAGAGCGGCGAGGTTCGAACTCCGGATTATGCGATTAGATGCAGAGGTGACTACCATTGGGCCACTTGATCATCCGCTACGTATTTGTATGTTCATGTTCTTAAATTTTATATATTAATTATATTATATAACTAGTGTCGTTTATGCAAGTTGCAAACGTATGTGTAAACTATTGCAAGTGGTAAATGGATATATTCACAACTTGCCAACTCTTTCTTCTATAAAAAATACCAAAAATTTATTAGATATTTTTGTGACTCAATAAAAGGATAAATACTATGTTATATCATTTAGTGATTATGTATATTTAATATTAATGTTTTAAGTTTATTTATGAAAATAGACTTTTAAATAGATGTATTTTGTAAAATAAATTTTAAAATATGTATTTATGTAGTTTCCCCTAGGTGATAAGTCTTCGGAATAATTTATTTTTTTCTATTTAGTTTTCCGACCACAAATTTATTGTAATAAGAAACATTTCTTAACTTTTTGATAGAGACAAGAGTAATTTATGAGTAAGAAGAGTAAGAATTATATTTTTTGTCAACGAGTAATAATGAAGTTTTCAAAAATCAATTAATGTTTTAAATTGTTGGTCATATATATATAATTCCAAAATTAGATGTACATTTTTTCTTGAAGAAAAGTATTGCACGATTCAAACAATGAAACAAAATTCATATACAGTGTATAAGAATAAAAAGTTTGGATTAGTATATTATTGACTCTAAAGTTGGAATCATATCGGTCGTTGTCTTATATCACTCATTTTTCGTTGACTTATTTTATTTTTGAGGAATTCACAAAACTACACCCTTTTATCTTTTTCTTCACAAAACTACACATAATTCAATATTTTTACATAATTACACATTTTCAAAATTTTAAAAGCTTGATTTACCCTTTAAAAAATCACCAAAATTAAAAAATTTTCATTTGGGTTCGCTAATTAGTATTTAGTATATTATTAAGGGTAGAATTGTGTGGGTAGGATTTATTTGGATTTAATTTTGAGTTTTAGGTGTAATTTTGTGAATTAATTTTGAAATTGTGTAGTTTTGTGAAATGTAATTCAAATTGTGTATTTGTAATTCTCTCTTTATTTTTTTTGTAGAAGATATATAACTTATCTAACATTATAGTTGAATATTGAAGATTAATAATTAATCTGAAGAGATAATGTTACTACGTTATCAACATTTTTAGAATCTCACTTCCAAGTTCACGATTTTAGGCACATTTACCTAATTTAGTACTATACATGAGTCACGACTTTCATACTTTAATATCTTAAAAATCTAGACCTAACAATATATATATTTTTAAATATTTTTTTCTAAAAACTTCTATATGTATAGTGTGTTGTAGTTCATATATAGATTAGAAAATAAGTAACATGGATAGTGTGTTTTAACAACAACAAAACATGTATTGTGTGTTGTTTGGAAAATGAAAAAATACCAATATGATTTTACTAATAATATAAATTATATTGAACCAAAAAAAATAATAAAAACTATATGAAATCATTTAATAATTGTTAATTAGTTTTGAATTTTAACAAAAGTACAAATATAATTAGTGTGTTTATTTTTTAATTAAAAGAGAACTATAAAAACCGCTTATTAAAGTATTTGTTTTTACGTTATAAGCTAGAAAAAGTTGAAAATAAAAACCTTCAATCTTTTAATTTTAGGATGAGTAATACTGTCAAATAATTCAGAAATTTATTATAATTATAGAGTAAATAATAAGTGAAAATTAAAAATACTTACGGAGAAATAAATAGCACAAGAGAAAATGAAAGTGAAGTAACGACCAAGATGAGCATCAGCAACATAAGCACCCAATATTGGTGTGAGCCAACTTGTCCCAACCCAATTTGTAACATTGTTAGATGACTTTACTGTGCCTTGGTGCAATTTTGTTGTCATGTAAATCACTAAATTGCTTGATATTCCATAATATGCCATCCTCTCAAACACCTCGTACACTTTATATCATTAAATTAATTAAAAAAAACATTTCATTAATTTGTTGAGAGGAAACCCCAAGTAACTAAGTAAGTAATAGTATTAGAAAAAATATATTATTATAGTTCTTAATTAAGAAATAAAACTGTCCATAAAAAGTATCAATATTAACTGTAAACTAAATAAACGTAAAAATAGAGAATATTTAACCTAGTTATTTACATAAAAAACATATACAATTTTCAGAAAAACACATCATATATATATATATGATAATAATTGAAAATGGAAATGTATATTTTGAGTTAGTATTATTCTTTACTAGTGCTAATGATCAGACTAACTAATTTTAAGTCTTTGCGGACTTTTAATATGGAAATTAAAATAATTTAGATATTTATTACGTCAATTTAAATAATTTCTTAATTGAATTTGGATAAGATACATCATCAACTTTTACTTTCTCTCATCACCACTGAAAAGTTCCAAGACTCATGGCAGTATTTTAAGAACAGATAATATCGAAAATACGTATAAATTTAAACTCTTAATATTAATCAGTTAATTGCATATATATTATTTAGAAACTAAATAAGTCACTTTGTAAAAATAAAAGATAAAACTACACATATATACACAAATATATATAATGAAAGAAAAATTTAAATTATTATTAAAAAAATTTCTCGTCACAAATTATTAGTAACTTTAAAAAGAAATTATTAGTAATTTATTAACAACAAAAAGAATATTTAAACTTTTATAAAAAAAAATAATTAAATTACCAACAACAAAGGCACAAGCTTTCCAACGACCTCTAATGGATTTTCGGACAGGATTGCCTTTAAGATCAACAGTTCCATCTTTTGTATAATCATCTCTTACCTCTTCTATTCCCATTTCCTCTCTCTCTCTCTCTCTCTCTCTCCTTCTTTAGTTTATCTCTCTCTTTCTTTTGTCTATTTTGTTTTTGTGTTTTAATTTTTTCTTAGTTGGGTACTTTTGTCTCATATATAGACATAATAGTAGATGATGGGTCACATGTTTAATGCTAATCTTCCAACGTTACACTACACATATAGTATATACTTACTGTCTGAAAGTTTTAATATTGTTTTATTAGAGATTATAATATCTATTATTATTATTATTATTCATTAATCATCCAATGGTGCTTAAAATATTAGATTTTATATATAAAAAATATTTATATAGCTAAAATATTTTACAGTTGTAAGATTTGAATTCTCAGACTTAATTATTTAAGTACCAATTAAAATAGTTACACCTAGTATAGATATAGGAGGATTAAGATATTCATGGTTGTTGAAAAATATGAATCTTTTAAGAAGAATTCACAAAACTACACCCTTTCAATTCCTCCTTCACAAAACTACACCTAATTTAAATTTTTCACATATTTACACTCTTTCAAAATTTTAAAAGCTTGATTTACCTTTTAAAAAATTACCAAAATTAAAATCTTTTCATTTGAGTTCGCTAATTAGTGTTTAGGGTATAGTATTAAAGGGGTAGGATTATGTGGGTATGATTTATTTGGATTTAATTTTGAGTGTTTAGGTGTAGTTTTGTGAAGTATTTTTGAAATGGTGTAGTTTTGTGAAATATAATTCAAATGATGTAGTTTTGTAATTCTCCCCTTTTAAACAAAAAAAAAACAAAAAATATGAATCTTTTTATATTGGGAGAATTACAAAACTACACCATTTAAATTACATTTCACAAAAGTACACCATTTTCAAAATACTTCACAAACTACACCTAAACACTCAAAATTAAATCTAAATAAACTCTACCCACACAATCCTACCCTCTTAATATTATACCCTAAACACTAATTAGCGAATCCAAATGAAAATATTTTAATTTTGGTAATTTTTTAAAAGGTAAATCAAGCTTTTAAAATTTTGAAATGATGTAAATATGTGAAAAATTAAATTAGGTGTAGTTTTGTGAAGGAGGGATTGAAAGGGCGTAGTTTTGTGAATTCCTCTTTTATATTTCTCTTGATATGAAAATCACCAATATTTGCCAGCTCCACCATTTGGAAAGAATATACGGTTATAGAATTTAAATACAATTTAATTATCTGTTAAATTTTATGAGTTTACAGCTTTACATCAATTGATAGTAAATCAACTATACATACAACATGGGCTATTAAATGGTATTATCAAATGTTGGTTGCGGACATAGAGAGCTTATGAGTTTCAGCACACAACCTCCTGATTTAACAAAAAAAAACTATACATACGACATACAAATTCATATCGTATTCATCTCGTTATATATACTTGGGAAAATTTTATTTTACTACACCATAACAAACTTAAAACATGAACTTATTCTATGTCAAGAAAATCACACAAATTAATTTTTTTGCTAACACAATACTCAAACATTTGATAGTTAACCACGAAGTTCGAGTATTATAGACAAAAAATTGAATTTGTGTATTTTTATTGACATAAAATAAGTCTGCGTATTAAATTTATAATTGGAATTAAGTTGTTATATTAAAATGAAATATTCCCTATATACTTTTATATTTGTGGGGGTAATTCTTACTTTTAGTTTAGATGGGCCATGCCTTCTGGACCGAATTGAAATCATTGTCATTGTTGAATATATGAGGCAGATATGTATCTTTAGACTTTCGTATTTGCACGTCAACTGGATTTTTTTTTAATAAACCGTAAGAGTTCCGGAGCCAGCCGTTGATATAATATTACGTTAAAGGCGTAAATCACTCCTGCCAAGTGGTTTGAACTAGTGACCTTGAACTCCCCTAAAGGAGACTCAACCACTAGGCCAATGTCCACTTGGTGTCAACTAGATTTTTGCCAAACTTTTTTTATAACTAAGAGGTTTTGAGTCGAAGCGGCTTCGACGAAGCCTATACATCCCCTTAAATTCAGTTTAGTTTTAAAGAAATTACATGTCTCAACGGTTCAATTGTCATTTGAACATTTGAACATGTAATACATATTAACTAGATGCGGACCCGAACATGTAATACATATTAACCTTTTAAAAATAATATATGATTTTTAAGATATTATTTCGTAAAAAATATATATTAAATTTTTTTACATCAATTTTTTTTGTTTCACAAAGTACATGAATATATTGAATTTTTTGTTCATTTTTCTATGATGAAGAAATATAAAATTTATTTATTGTTAGTCATATAATTTTTTCCAAAGTGTATGTCCTTATATTTGCAGTAGGTTCAAATATTATACATGCCATTAATTCTGGTTTGCTTTTGTGAATATATTTTTTATAAAGTAAAATGAAAATATTACATAACCTAAGAATTACTCGTATTATTATTCGATTTTTTGAATATTATTATTCGAATTTTTTTTCTTTTTGGTTTCTTTTTCTGATTTTGAAATAAAACTGTTTTCCATATTTTTTAAAAAACATCTCGGTGAAATATGAATTTTAAAATTATATCAATTTACGATTTTTATATTATTATTCGGATTTTTTTTGTTTCCTTTTTGGCTTCCTTTTTTATTTTTAAATTAAATAAATATTTTCCTACTTTTTTTAATATAGGTTTTTAAAATATATACATGGGCCTAATATTTTGCTCATTATGCACTATTTGGTTCTTGGTTGGCAGAATGGTCGATATTAATTTAGGGGGAAAACAATTCCCAAATCTCAGCCCATCATTTATAAAGTATTAAGAATAAAATTATATTATAATCTTTGACAAGAATGAATAGGTTTATAACTCTTATATATTTAATATATTGTTTTGACTAATTTTTAAAAATTAAGTGTGTTATAACCAACAAAAAATCCCATATTTTTACAAAGATATTATAAATTATTGGATTAGAAAAAAGATTGATATTGATTTAATTTTTTCGTATTTTGAATAATTTTTGTATTAGGTATGTTCTATAACCCATAAAATAATATTTTATTACATGCTATTTAAATTAAGTGTGTTATAAGTTATAACTTATAACCCACAAAATTCCCATATTTTTACAAAGATATTATAAATTATTGGATTAGAAAAAGAATGATATTGATTTAATTTTGTCGTATTTTGACTAATTTTTGTAATACGTATGTGCTATAACCCATAAAAATCATATTATTACATGCTATGAGAATTGAAGGAGGATCGATAATGTTTATATTTTGAAGTAAGAATTTTTTGCCAAGAGTGACTTCAAATTTTACTTCAAAAATTCTATTTTTTCATTACAGTCCTCCCGTCGATAATAATTAACTTAAATCATATAATTATTTTAACCATAACATATAATTTAAACATTAGAAACAAAATTAATTATGAAATTTTGAATTATGATATAAATTATTTGTAGATAATGATAAAAACACACAAACCAATCCACACTCTAAACTATAAACAAAATAGCAAATAGTCACTATTTTTTTTTGAAATGCTCTCGTCTATACTATTAATTGGGAAAGACAATTTTGAAAAACTTTTAAAATTTTATTTTAATTACATGTAATGCTATTGTATAAATTTTAATATAAGGTAATTTTAAATAAAAGTTAAAAAAAATTCCTATTAAATAGGATTAAAAGAAAAACAAAATTAAATAAAAAAATTATTCATAATTATTAGGATTTAAATAAAAAACGAAAATAAAATAAATAGGTATCCTAATGAAAAATAAAACATTGTAAATGTTTCAATTTTTATGATAATCCATCATACAATATTAAAAATATTTATTTATTTAAAAAAATAAGTTATAGAAAATTTTAATTATTTAAAAATATTTTCTTAGAATATTCGAATCGATGATGTAAATAAAAAACCAAAAATATCCGAAAATATTTAAAAAATCTAAATAATTAATACTTTTATATACCTTTGTGAGACGTCCTGCTAATTTTGCAACGGACCAAAATGTATTAGACATAATTTATGATATATAAAAATAATTTTTAATATTAGAACATATAAAAATATATAATTAAAAATTTATTATTCAACATGCATCAATAAAAAAATAATATCAAATTAATTTTTGTAAATATTATGTGAAAATCTAGTAAATGATTAATATAAGAGGAATTCACAAAACTACACTATTTTATCCCTTCATTTACAAAACTTCACCTAATTCAATATTTTCTCATATTTACACCCTTTCAAAATTTTAAATGGTTGATTTATCCTTTCAAAATTTACCAAAATTAAAATTTTGCATTTGGGTTCGCTAATTAATGTTTAGGGTTTAGTGAAAATGAGGGTAGGATTGTGTGGGTAGGCTTAATTAAAATTTAATTTTTAGTGTATAAGTGTAGTTTTGTGAAGAAAATTTTAAATGGTGTAGTTTTGTGAAATGTAATTCAAAATGTGTAGTTTTGTAATTCCCCCTTAATATAAAGCAAATACTTCTCAAGAATCGCAATTGTTGCTTGCTTCGCGCTGAATCAACAACCAAAACCAAACCATCTTTTTAAGCTATTAGCTCAAGAAACCCAACTCAAAGATTCCAACTTTTAAAGTCTATTAATCAAAATTAATCTACCCATTGAACAAAAATCAATGATTTGCATTACCTTCCGGGTCTAATGATCTTATACTTTCCATATGATGAAACTCCAAAGCATAATGTGCAACATGAGTTATGATTGTCCTTAAAGATTCCTTCAATGATACCGTAGAGAAGGTTTCTTTATAGACAATCCATTACTTTTGAGTATAGTTTTAAACCACTAGACAATCCTTATAACATTCAACATTGCCACTTGAATCCTTTTTGGTTTTAAAACCAATAGGTTTTTTTCCTTCTCGTAATTCAACAACAATCAAACCTTATTGTCTAGAGTTGACTAATACTTTGTTTGAGATGTTTTAATCCACTAATCTAAATTAGAACAAAACTCATAACCTGATGGCCAATAGAGTTTGATTTTCTTTATGTTCTATTAGAAATACTTTATTATCATCCATAATAGTAGTTCTCTTTATTCTAGTGGACCTACAAAAATAACTTGATCTTGTTGCACTAGTTCTTGAGGATTTTGAATTTGAACTTATGTTCGATAACGTTGTCATCTTGGTTTAGAGGAAGAACTTGAGAAGCCAAATTTGATTTATCCAAAGCAACTATATGAATCGATATAGATACCGTAGTCGATTCTTCCTCAAAGATAATGTCCCTAACTTTATTTATCCCACTAAATTCACTGTCCTCAAAGAACGTAGTTATCCCACCTCAAAATATTTTTCTATGTGGGATCATAAAAACTTATAAATTCGAAAATGTTCATAATAACCAATAAAGCAACTGCTCTAAATTATGGAGTTTAATCGTAGCAAGTTTGCCACGAAACTTTCGTGTCAAATCGTAGCAAATTTGCCACGAAACATTTGTGTCAAATCGTAGCAAGTTTGCCACAAAAATTTCCGTAGCAAATCGTGGTATTTTGCTACGCTTTTTGACACGCGCGTTTTTTTGCTACGATCGTATACACACGTTTTGCATTTCGTGGCTTTTGCTCTGTATAGCCACGAAATATTGGTTATACCCACGAAATTTAACGTGGTTGTGGCGCTGTTTTTTACTAGTGTAATTTATTTTTCGATTTTGAAATTGGCGATGTATTAAACGGAACATCAACAATTTTTTTTTATTGGATGAATTGGTGGAATAATATTAAGAGGAATTGGTGTCAGTATACAAAAGTGGAGAAGTAATTAGGTAAATGTTTTTATAGTTTTGAGGTTTAGTATAATGACTACTATACCCATATGCGAAAATTGATTTGTTTGCTTGCTAAAGATGAGATTAAAAGTTTTAGGAAACAAACCCGACACACAGCCTTTTACTCTATCACATCATCTTCTTTTTCAATAACTTTCAATATAGTGTTTCCTTTCTTAATTTCTCTCTTTATTTCATCTCTTTCATTTCAATTTTTTTTCTCCGCTATGTGTACGAAAACTTTGTGGTCTGTCTACATTTAAAAATGACTCGAAAAATTACGAACCGAAATAATAACGGAAAAGTAAAAGCGACCGATGACAATGAAGCACGTCGGAGTCAATCGAAAGAGAAAACCCAATATGTTTGTGATTCATATTTGTAAGATTTTGTTCATTATTTCGTTCTCAAATTTGGGAGAAATTTGAGTCGGGGTTTTATTTCACTAGTTCATGAATATACAACTATATTAGTTTCTATAATATCAATATATTTGAAACTATTTTTTATTTGATAAAATAGTTAGTTATTTCATACCAAATATATATTGTTGATTATTTTTAAAAAGAATGATGTACTTATAATTTTAACAAAATAGATATATGAATTAGTGTTTAGGACTTATGGGTGACTTATAGGTATGTGAATATATAACAAATTTACTCACCACAATGATTTCAAATAGTCATATATTTTTGTTTAAGACAAATGACTAAATATGTATAATATACGTCTATTTGCCTTTATTAAAGGTCATTATTATGTGGGTTAGTGTGGTTTAGGGTATAGGGTTTACATTATATGATTTAGGACTTCGGGTATATTTAATAGGGTGTAGGTAATAGGGATAAAGGGTTAGGGTTTAGTTTTTAGGATTTAGAATTTAGTATAATTTTATTTATTTATTGGTAATATAAGTTTATTTCAATATATCTGAATTTTCGTAGGTAATAGGGATAAAGGGGTTAGGGTTTAATTTTTAGAATTTAATATAATTTTATTTATTTATTGGTAATATAAGTCTATTTCAATATATCTGAATTTTCGTCTATTCTTCATAAAGGTAGATGTCTAAGTGTACATGAATATTCGTATATTCTTTATAAAAGTAGATGTCTAAATGTATATGAAGATTGTTCATTTAATATTTCTGAATATTCGTCTACTCTGCATAAATGTAGATGTCTACTATATCTAAATATTCGTTTACTATACATTTTGTTATACATTTTGTTTTCAAATTAGTTCACCATGTTTGTGGACCAAATGCGTAATTTAAATAGGAGGCTATTATATCCAAAAAAACATAATAAGATTATAATATTCGTCTATTCTTCATAAAGGTAGATGTCTAAATATACAGTAGACCTCGTCTATTCTTCATAAAAGTAGATGTCTAAATGTAACTGAAGATTGCTCATTCAATATTGGTAGATGTCTACTATATCAAAATAATATTTGTCTACTGTACATGTTGTTTTCAAGTTAGTTCACTATGTTTGTGTACCAAATGCGTAATTTAAATGAGGAAATATGAAAATAGTAATGAAACATAAGTGATGAGTTTATTACGAACAACAACAAAACATAATAGGATTATAATATTAATGTTGAGAAATATGAGTCTATTATATCCAAAAAGTACTTTTATTTCTTCAACTCCTTCATAAAAGTGCAAATATTAGCTTCCATAATTATATTTGTGAATATGAACAAATAGATAGTTTTGTTATTTGTTAAATTATTATATTTGCGCAGAGAAGATCTTCTAGCCGTATTTTTGAGAAGATTTTCATATCTCATTATCATGTCAAAAAGATTGATGACAAAAATGACATTATTAAAAAATTTACGTCATATTAGCAAATTAATCCTAGTTTTTGCCGTGACCTCCAATTTTTACCCGATACAACCAATTTGTCCTAATATTAAAGAGCCGTGAAAAAGCATCAACTATATAATTCTGACAAAAAAAAACATCAACTATATCATAATACAAATTATTGTGCAAACGGGTTACGAATTGTGTTTTTAGGATTATTCTTCTTTTCAGATGACCAATAATGAAAATTGGATTTGAAAAAACTTTTATGTGAAATTTGAATAAAATAGAAAAATCAAATTTAAAAATCTTTCGACTCTAGTAACCTTGGGGAGACTTCAGAGATTGCTTTTTCTCTTAATAGAAAAGTTTATTTGTCCTTTTAATCCCAATAAATTGAACGGTGATTCAAATTTATATATTTACTACTCTAACATATTTTTGTTATCTCTATGTTTATTAATTTATATGTAATTTTTTAAATTATGTTGAGTTTTTCATTTTAAAAGTTATAAATCAATAATATAATTATATTAATATTCTATTATAATTTATGCCAATTAAATCTAGCAATCCCTTAACAAACAAATTTCCTTTTCACTTGTGTCAAAATATAAGTATATATTTCCAAACAAATATAATTTAGCGGGGACATATTTTTTTATAAATATTAAAAATGATTTCAATCTCCTTTTAACAAAAAAACAATTCCTTTTCACATGTAGAAAACAAAAAATCATGTAACTTCATGCATACGTCTATATATAAATATATATATATATATATATATATATATGAGTTTTATGTTGAGACTATGAAAATTAATCATCTTCCTCTCTCTCCAATGAAGAAGGCAAAAGAGATATCTCTCTCCTCTACTTCTCCTTTGAATAACGATCAAGACTTGAATTCTTGTTGCTTATCATCCAATGATGTGTCTAAACCTGTATACCTATTCGGAGTAATAATATCAGAACCTTCTCAAGTGTCCTCTTCTTTGGCATCTACGTCAAGTTATGATCAAAACAACCTTGAATGTACCATAACAAAAGTGCTTACCGAGAGTGACGTCGGTGTTCAAAGCCGACTTATGCTTGAGAAAAGCGACTTCGAGAGACACATCTTGAGTCATCTACCCGAAAACGATAAAAGAAGGATACAAGTAGGAGGTGGAGTGAGTGTTAACATGTACGACCACGACACGGACACTAAGCATGTATTGGTTATGAAGAGAATGGTTAACACAACAAGATGCTATGTTATTAACGGTGGATGGCTTAAGCATATTGTAAGGAGGAGAGCGTTGGAGAAAGGAGACAAGATTGGACTCTCTTGGAATAAGGACATTTCAAGACTCCATTTTTGTGTGATCTCTCGTCGAAACTCTAACTAGCTCTACTTTATTTGCATGTTATGTTTATGCCGACATATAGTTTAGATTTTAATTGTTTAATCTTAAGGGTTGTGTTAGTTTGTTTATGAATTTGATGATTTCTTATAGTATTCGTTAGAACGGTTTCTTTATTATTTTTGTTAACTAATTGGATTGCGTGAGTTTTATATGAACCTTATGATTTATGGTGAATTTTTTGAATGCATCCATGTGTACACAAAATTGTTTTTTTTTTTAGTTTTCATGCAAATTATGCACACACTTAAATACTCTTCATTCGTTACATGCATATATATATAAATCTAGAATTTCAAAGTGAAATTCACAAAACTACATATAAATATTAAATCCAAATAAATCCCAAACACAAAATCCTACACCTTTTTAACACTAATTAATGAATCTAAATTTTTGTTATTATTTTTTGTCAAATTTTAAAGGTAATTTAATCGTGTAAGTATAAAAATAATTTGAATTAGTTTTAGTTTTACGAAGGAATAGTTGAAAAGAGGTAGTTTTCTGAATTTATTTAGTTTACGGCATAGTAATTTGAGTTAATTATTAGAACAAACAAGTTATATGAGGTATATATACTAGACTAAATAGTGTGAGACGAGGCAAGGCGATGAAGGTCTTGCTCGACGCCTACGCCTAAGCGCCACACCTCAGTCGCCTTTCGATGTATATGAGGTGTAGCCATTGGTTTTAACAAGTTTTAGGTTTATGAGTGTTTTGTATCTGAATAGGTAGCAACTTCTAGTGGCAACGAGTTATCTAAATACTAATGGACCTCTCTATGTCTACTAAAAATACAAAACCGTTGCACCATAGAGACTACATACAATGGAGCTTCTTACTCATTGAATACCGTTTTAATTTATGCTCTCGCGCGCATATGTATATAATTTATCAGAGCCAAAAAGATCATATGTTAATTCTTGCAGATCAAACTCATTTCGTCTAAAACCAACTTAACTTCAACTTCTAAATTTTCTAAAACCGAAAAAGTTAGTTCTAGTAATTTTAGTTAATATGGTTTTACGGTTTACGAAATGCACTTTAAAAAATTAGGAAAGAAAATAAGACTTTATAGTAATTATCATTTATATTATAAATTATTAGATAATTATATATTTTGTATAATATATATATGTATTTTAAGTGTAAGACTTCATGAATGTACCTTATAATTTTTTTTGTCATATATGCTAATTTAACAACATCATTGTGATTATGTAATAAAAAAAATTCAGATGGTATTTCGCCACAATTTTGTTCCATACATGTAATTATTTTTCTTTCTTTTTAATTTTATCCGAAACTTATGAGTAAAGATTATAGTTGCAATTGCATCTCCAATGTTGTTATGAAACTTGTGAGCAATCTCAATTATTTATATATTATTAATTGTGTAATTTATTTTTCCTTTTAAAAGTGAAGTTGTATTATATATTTTGGATAATGGTCAACTTGATATAATATTATTTTTTATGATAAATATTGAATAGTATAATTAACCTAACACCTAACTATTTTTCATAAAATATATTTTTTCTTACAGTAGAATTAAGATTAAATTATATTATGTAATTTTCTATTACCTTTAAGATCGTAATTGTATTGTAATCTTATTATAATTTAGAAACTTATTGTAATATTTTTAGTGATAAATATGAATAATATAATTAATTTAAGGTTAAATTATATTTTTTCTTATTTTTCTTACTTTATTGATTTAAAAATGAATTTATTATATATATATATATATATTTCTATTTTTTAAAGATAAATATTGAATAGTATAATTAATTTAGGACAAAGCCTGACTTTTAAATTGCTTGGACAACCTAGTTCTTCTTATTGTAAGGAGTCTAATTGTTGGGGTACTTACTCTTTTATTCACTCTCTTAGAAGAAAAAAGTTGAATCCAAGTCGTGCTCAAGATTTGGTTTTCATTCACAAAAATCTTCGTCTTTTATCAAAGAACTCCAATGAATATGAAGATGTAAAGACTATCTAATGTGGGATGTTGGTGGAGATTCTAATGATTATATGGAATGAGCGGAATATTTGGAATTTTCCGAGCTTTCACTAGATGAACGAGATTTGGAAGATGAGTTACTCGTTGATTAGATTTTTCTTTTATAACTTATGTTATTTTATGACTTATGTTATTTTGTGACTTTTGCTATTTTGTGATTTATGATATGTTATTGCTTTTGTGGAAGATGTTTGACTTTTTTATATAAAACTTATGATATTTATTATATATTTTACTACCGTACCCCAACCGTCCGGTATCTTTAAATTTTAAAAATTGTCGTTTCCGTCCCGTACCCGTCTAAGAGTGAGTAGACAATGCAAGCAAAACCACTCTGCTTCATATGCTCAAAGGTTGATGCAGTAGTGTACCTAGTGGATGCTTATGAGAAGGAGAGATTCACATAGTCCAAGAGAGAGCTCGACGCTCTTCTCTCTGACGAAGCACTTGCGACTGTTCCCTTTCTGATACACAGAAACAAGATTGATATACCTTACGCAGCCTCGGAAGACGAGCTTAGATATCATTTGGGTTTCACCAAATTCACCCCCGGTAAAGGAAAAATCACGCTTGAAGACTCTGATGTTCGCCCTCTCGAGATCTAAGTGTGTAGTATTGTCCGCAAAATGGGATATTGCGAAGGATCCAAATGGGTCTCTCAATACATCAACTAAACACATCACCATGTCATGTCTGTCTTTTTCAAATATATATCAAACCAAACCCAAGAAATTTTGTTTTCTAGTGAGCTAAAAGGTATTTGAATGATGGATGATATCGCATTCTTCTTGGAGAAGATATAAAGACTCTTTTAGGTTTTATAGTTTTGTGTGTTTTACTTTTAATAGAAGTGTTTGGTGACTTGCATTTCCAAACTTTGTTTATGTCTTAGTCCACATTTTTGTCAACAACTTAAGTGTTTTATTGAAACATTATTCCATTGTTAGACCACCAACTTTCTTACATGTACCATTACATTATATATTGTGTGCACTACTCATCCTAAATCGATTAAACAATGGATGTTCCAAAATCAATAATGCTCTGGCTAATATTTGCAGTGTTGCTTTTCAATAAACAAAGACATTCAGGTTCAGTTTGGTTTCTAAAAGTCTAAGATTCTTTTTCTTTACCCAATAAGTTACTTTTTGGTAATTCATTATTTTGAGATTGTTGATGCAGTCTACGCGCAGGCCGGTGGTGTCATCGGGGGAGCAGGGATTCTAGTCCAGAGAGCAGCGTTCTGTTTCAACAATAACCTTGTAAGTATTGTCGATGACAAAACCCGCAAAAACTAAAACACATTTTGACCAAAAGTTAACTTGTCTCCGTATTTGCAGCTCTACAGAGGATGCAATGAAGCGTTCAGACTAAACCAAGGAGGCGAACTCAAGGTCCCGCACGAAGAAACAGACAGGTTCTGTAATGGCCCTTGCTCTGAAGAGACGGAACTCGTGCTTAATTGTATTAACAACATCATGTCTGATTTCGTGTTTTACAACCGAGCTACACCGAGAGATGTTAGGAACACACTTCGTGGTGGCTGCAGCAACTCTTTCACTCGAGGTTTTAAGCCCACAAAATCTTACTCCTAGCTTTTTCATCCTTACACATAACTTAGAAAACATGAACTTGTTTTTGGTTCTTGTACATGCAGGGAATTTCAATGTAGGAGATTATGCTCAAGGACTCTTTTTCGGAAAGGCACAGAAAAAGCTACCTGGTTTGTGCATCGGTCTAGTACTCGGCTTCACGCTGTTGATCATGTGAAGCCTACATTTTGTCACTATCAAACCTCCCTGGGCTCGTATATGAACTATCTAAATTTATAACCCTATCGTTATTTATAACTCTGAAACAAAGATTTCTTTTGTGACATGGTCTCTTAATCCTACATAGGAAAGCTAAGGTTAATGTTACCTTTCCGGTTTAGAGTTTTGAGCAAATATTTACTCTTTTCACCTTTGTTTTTCAATTGCCTGTTGGCTTGTTAGTAGTCGAAGATGAGGTTTGTATGGAATCACGCTTAGGCTTCTTCTTCAATTTCTTCGGGTTATCCATGTGGGAGACCTGTAAAATTATTTGCTCACCTTTAGATTCAAAGTCTGCTAATATTCATGCTATATATATAAAACAAGACAAACTCGTATAGTCGTATTTCTAATCAAGGCATCAAACCTGATGATTTTGCAAAAACCGGTTCAAATTACAAGATGCATGATATGGATGAAACTCTGTCGATACAAAGCATGTACCATACTATCTAGATCCCAATTTCCCTCACAAACTATCAAGTTTGTTCACCATTCACACAAAGCATGAGGTATGTAGAAGGTGAACCTATTTATACTATCTAAAACCTATATCAACACCTATGGTTACTCCCGTGTTTCTCAAATACTCTTCCACGTGAGTCTCACCTGCTTATCAATGGAATCTTAACTCGTAAGAGAGCTACTTACAATGTGAGATTTCCACTGGACCGTCTCTGAGCTACTGTCATTTGGAGGATGATCACGAACATGGCGAAATATGTGAACCAAGACGGCAGCGTCGAGAGCAGCATACTCTAGCTGCACAAATCAGTTAGTATCAGGCTCAATGATTATGCTTTCACTCTCTCCCATACTCATAACAGCGACAAGTTTAAGCTCAGCCTTCTAATTATGTAATGATAGTGGTTCCACATTATTTATATAACAAAACTATGAAACATTCTCTAGCAAAAAAAATTGTGTCAGTGAGGTTCTACTTGAACAGATAATGAATTAGGACTATTAACCTGGTTCTGGGTCAAAGGCCTTTGCTCCCAGTCGCTATTGCGTCTTGTTTTGTTCAAACCCACTCCCAATATTTTCTGATACACAATGAAGAGATCACCTTTGATAAAACATACGACTTTAAACACTAAAATCTACCTTTCAAAGTGGTGATGTGGATGCAGTATCAAACGGTTTTCGGAACTACGTACTAGGAAACAATTGAAAAACACACCTTTGTTAGTCCTGATAAACCACCACATGTTTCTTTGAAAACATTTTGAATGTCTAGCAACATGTCATAGCTCTTGAAACACTCTAGATCCCCATATGAAACCGCCAGTTGCTTGATGTCACATTGAAAATTGTAACCTGATGACAATTCATAATTGGGGTCAATTCATAATTGGGGTCAGAAAGTATCTTAATAAGAAAGGCTAAAAAAGAGAGGATAGATGTTCATATACCGAGCTTTAATGTACTATAAGACTGCAAAATCTGACTAAGGCATGAGTCAAGAGTTTCAGAGGCGTCATTGTAAAGCTTTATCAAGTCCAAAATGAAAACTTTACTATCAGATCCAATTTGCATGATCGAAACCTGGAAACAAGACAGGCACGACAGCGATTAGTCTATTACAAGTACAACACGTGAAGAATGGGAACAAAAGACAAAGAGTAGTTACTTTGTTCGGTTTACTGCCTTTCATATAATTTGGTTTCCATTCACAGTCAAGACCCACAACTTTACATTCATCAAGGAAAGAAGTTGCTTGTCTTAACCCATTTACTTCATCGACCCAAACAAAATCTTCAACAGCTAGATCGTTGAGATGCAGAAAGCATTTATCAACAAAACCAACCTCAGCCTCTGAGAAACATAAAAGAATACCATCGTAAGCATCTTGTTTTCATAAACACACAAGGAGAAGTTCCACGCAGTACATATATACCTTGTGGTTTTGGTAGACCTTTAAGTGAATACCGATCACAGAGTTCATCAACTTTCTCAATGTACCCAGCTTCCATGGCCAAATATACCTAAAAACTCAGAAGATAACCAAAAAACTTCGTCAAATGATACAGAACAAATGACCATATAGAGTTACAAAACTCCATAATGTACAACAAGTTCTTACCAGATACTCTAGCAGCTGTCTGTCGCCTTTGGCCTTTCTCTCAGCAACGTCCCAGCACGCTTTTTCTGCTAAATCCTTCAATGCACTGCATATAAGTTAAAATACATATTGCCTTATAAATAAGATTCAAGACAAAGCTGTATATGAATGAGAAGCAAAAGGGATTCTAACAACCTTTCTTTACACTTGTAACACAACTCGGGAAAATCGTGCTGGAGATAGTTCTTAGTTATGACCTTATAAGCTTGCTTCAGCATATTCCTAGAGGCATATTCTTGGACAAGAATGCATAAACTTGGTCTTCCCATGAAAGTAGCCCATTTCTCTGCAGCTTGGAAGTCTTTATCCTCAACCATTTCTTCAAGAAAAGTTTCTCCAGGGAAGCTAAAAGAGAAATGCTCTAACAGAGACACAGCCGTCATAAAAGACTTTGATTTGATCAAATCAGATATGTAATGTTCCAAAAACGCACTTCCCTGTCCGTGCCAAACTTTCGAAGCAGACAAGGCTTCATCAATACTTGTTAACCCAACATCAAACAACTTGAGAGTATTCATCATAACTTTCTCATCATAAGCTACAGATCCTCCAACAATAGCAAGGAAGAGCCTAGCAGCTAACTTTCTCGCAGAAGAAGCGTCTTCTTCACTCGCAGAAGCTGTTTTGAAGTAGCGGCGAAGAGAGGATATAACCAAGTGACTAAAGCCTTCGCCGTAAACACCAAACACAGGGAGCACATTAAGGCACTGAACAATGAAAGTAGAAGGCCCTGGCTTAGGTTTATTAGCAAGAACTTGATGAACTCTGTGCTGCAACGCTTGAAACTTCTTTGTTGCCTTGATGCGTCCTGACAAAATTAACAGAAAAATAGTCAAAAATGCACTAAAAAATTTGGAAAAATGTCAAGATAGGAGTTACCATGGATATAGCATTCTTTGAGAAGGTATAAGAAGACAAGAGGAGACACATGTGTTAAATCTGAGAAAGCATGCAAGCACAAAGTAGCTTCTTCTTCTTCTTCCTTATCTCTTAGAGATTCAGAAACAGATTCTTCTTCTTCAGGATCCAAACACATCGAAAATTGCAGAAAAGCGAGATTTGAATCCTAATTTTGCGAAATCAAAGATGAATCGAATATAGTCAATACATTAAAACCCTAGATACGAAGGTTCTAAGCTTAAAGAGAACACAATCAGAGATATGAGACGGAGACGTTTTGAATCAAACTTTCCCGGGAAAATTTCGGATAATCGGAGAGACTTACCGGAGAGACGATGAAGAAGAAGACGAAGACGAAGAAGAAGAAGAAGTAGAAGTAGAAGTAGAAGTAGAGACGGAGATGGATCGTCGCAATGTATTTGACGGAAAAATCTCCGTCCGTTAGTTGACTCCGTTCCGTTTGTTTGGGTTTTAAATGAAAAACGAATCTTAGGTTATAAGAGCATTATTATTGGTGTTCTTTAAGTTTTAGTGCTTAGTAATTTAATTTTAATTTATTGTAATTATTTTTTTGTCTAAGAAATTAAAGTTTATTACAATTATTTTTATAAATTATTGGTGTTTCTTGCACGTTTACCATCGTGTCGTCAAGATCTGAGACTACCATTAGACGAGGAAGAAATGTGCAATCGATTGGGTTTGCGAATCACGACGTTCAATCGATTGAGTTTCGATTATAGATCGGATTTATTTTCGTGGATTAACAGAAAAGAGCAAAACTGAGGAAGAAGGAAACCATATAGATCGGAATAATCTTCATACATTTGAGAAAATCACCTTCGATTTCGTCAGAGATATAACATATTTTTTCCCCTTTTGTGTTTTTAGTTTAACCTCAATTTAAATTAAAAAAAACACAGACCAACCAGCAGTTGACACATAGGGGTGTTTAATAAGTTTTAAAAGTCCTTGTCCAAGCATCGACTCTTCATATTTACACCAATTATGATTTAATTTATTAACCTAAATACACAAATAAATACGTAAGCACCCTTTAAACACCACCAATAAAGATGGTCTAAAGGTCTTATGTTATATTGAGTGATGATTACGTGGCCCACTAAATTATAAAGTCACAAGGCAATAAATATTGAGTTATTTAGTATACTAGGTATTTTTTACTTCTTAATTTGCTAATAGGGTGATTCTTTTTTGTATTTGCATTTGGGTGATTTTTATGCTGAAAATTCAAGAATAACCCTGAACTTTCTGGTCATGTCGTGTGAACATTCATGTATATGTGTGAACATTCATGTATATGTGTGAACATTCATGCATTCATATGAATATTCATGTTCTTTCTTCTAAAATAATCGTGACTTTGTATGAATATTCATGAACATGTGTGAATATTCATGAACATGTGTGAATATTCATGAACATGTGTGAATATTCATGAAAATGTGTGAATATTCATGAACATGTGTGAATATTCATGAACATGTGTGAATATTCAAGATAACAACATTCATAGTTTGATTAAATAATTCATGAAAAAATCTGAAACAGAAAACTTGTGAACATTCACGAACCTTTATGAATGCGCGCGGAGGTATATCAATCATAAAAAATAGAAAGAAGGAAAATCACCTAATTAACAATTTTGAAACACACATCACCTTATTGCAAATTAAGGTCCAAAAATGTACATGATTTCCTAATTTTTTCATAAATATTTTAATGCCCAAAAATTCAAAATAATATTAAATTAAATAAATTAGATACCATTATCCAAATAAAAAAATTATTCCTTAAATATTTTTTTAGAAATAGGTTTGAGTTTTGGGGTTTGCGGCTTTGCGCACAACTTCAATATCAAAAAGTTTATAGAAATTCCTTAGAATACCATCAAAATAAGTTTTTGTTATAAAAAATACCTTTAAAAAGTTTTCTATAACAAAAATACCATTAAAATATTTTTATAACAAAAATACCATCAAAAATAGTAGTTTACAAAAATACCACAAACTCAAAAAACGAGTTTTAACACTTTTAGATTTTAAATTTTTTCATTTGGGTTCGCTATATAGTGTTTATGGTATAGTTTAGAAGGGGTAGGGTATAGTTTTTTGGAGATTTTGAGTGTAATTTTGAAAATTTAAGATTTGTGGTATTTATGAGAAAAAACTTTTTAATGGTATTTGTAAAACTTTTCAAAATCTGTGCTAATTGTGTTATAAAAAAAATTTTTGGTGGTATTCATAAGAATTGCCCAAAAGTTGATATTGAGTTATAAGACTATATGAGCAATAAAATATTAATATATTTATAATATTTTGATTGAAAAAGCTTAATCATTACCAAATGAGGTTTTTAGTGATAAAATTCCTATGTGTTCTCATTATAAAAGTAGTATTTGAATATTTTGTAATATTTTTCGAGGGGTTTCTTAATTAAAAATTTACAAGTGGAGATTCCTTTAATATTGTTGGTTTTTGGAATCTTCTATCTTATCATCTCTACTAAATTATGATCCGTCCCAAAATTATGATCCGCCCCAAGTGCGGAGTTATTATTTCGAAAATGAAATAAAATGTGTAAGAGAATGAGTGTTTAATTGATGTGTATCTACGTTTAAATTTACCATTTATATAGAGTATAGAAAATAGGGTTTACCTTGATTTAGCGTAAATTAGATATGATATGTCACAAATATTCTGAAAAAGGTTTAAGAAAACAAAAAAGAACTGTTGAATATTTGAACTGCTCACAAATCTCTAATATTAAATATTTCTTTTGCAGCAAGGTCTAAAACTACAATGTCGTAATTTTTAATTTATAAATATTTATAATTTATGTATTAGGGCAATAATTTATAAATATTGTCAAGCTGAGAGTTATAATTTATAAATATTTATTATATAGAAAATTTATGTATTTTTAATTTTTTGCATATCAAATTATTTAAAATAAATTTAGAATTGTGTTCGAACCCTTTTTATTATTTATTAGGGTAATTGTCAAAAATATCATTAATTTTTTTTCTTAAAACAATAATTACATCATAAGTTTTTTCCTTATTAAAAAGGTTTGATATTCTATTACCATTATTATTCATATTATTTATATAATCATTTCTTTTATTTTGTATAGGTTTTGCTATGTTTTAAAATGTTGGCGATTAAACGGCCGCTTATTCTCTATTTAGTGACGAACCGTGCAATCTTATTCTCTATTCCCGATTTATTTTTAATAAATTTAGGCTGTTGTGGGTTAACGCCAATTTTGATGGAGCAATGTAATAACTTTACTATACTTATTTAACTAGGTGGTTTGATCCGTGTCATGTTTATTTCTTAGTCCTTTTCTTTAAGAGTTGAGATTTCGTCGAGTTTTGAGAGTTGTTTTGCCGTTGATTTTGTTTATGTCTATGAGATAAGATGCTCTATAGAATGACACTTTCACGTTGTAACTATATATATATTTAAATTTAAATTTGGGAGAATTACAAAACTACACCATTTGAATTACATTTCACAAAACTACACTATTTCAAAAATACTTCACAAAATTACACCTAAACATTCAAAATTAAATCCAAATAAATCCTACCCACACAATCCTACCCCCTTAATACTATATCCTAAACACTAATTAGCAAACCCAAATGAAAAGATTTTAATTTTTGTAATTTTTAAAAGGGTAAATCAAGCTTTTACAATTTTGAAAGGGTGTAAATATGTGAAAAAATTAAATTAGGTGTAGTTTTGTGAAGAAAAGGTTGAAATGGTGTAGTTTTGTGAATTCCTCTTTAAATTTTATATTGTAATACTATTTTTTTTTGTCGACGTTTGGGCCACAAATGGCCGACCCATTAGCCAATCCTACACAAACGTAGGCGCGGGGAATCGATCTCGGGTGGGGTGGTGCTACCTGCCTCTTGTGGACTTATGACTGCCACTAGACCAAGGTCACTTCCCATATTGTAATACTATTAATTTGTCAAAATTGTGATTAATTAAGAGAATTTTGTCTAGTTTGTGAAATTTATTCTAGTTCGGATAGCTTTGATTATTATAAGTATCTAAATATGTTAATAACTAGTAATTAACCCGTGGTTCACCACGGGTTTATATTTTTTAAATGATGTTATATATTTATATATTTAATTCAGAACATATAAATGTTATTTTTCATCATGGTTTACACAAATAAATAGGATCATTTAATATTAAATATTGTTGAAGTGAGATTTAAATGAAAAGATTTAAATGAAAAGATTTTAATTTTGGTAATTTTTAAAAGAGTAAATCAAACATTTAAAATTTTGAAAGGGTGTAAATATGTGAAATTTTTTAATTAGGTGTAGTTTTGTGAAGGAGGGGTTGAAAGGGTGTAGTTTTGTGAATTCTTCTTTTAAAAATTTAGTCATATTAATTAAACTCTTTTTATTTTTTTTGTTATTTTTGTTAAAAAAAATTAATGGTTTTTGTTAAAAAAACTATGTAATATATATCTGTATGAATGACATATTTTCCTTAAAATTTGAGTCATATTTTAGGAAAACTTGAAATATCTCCTTATTTGTTTTTTGTAATTAAATGTTTATATTTATTTCTTTTTATGAACAATGACATGGATTGTAAATAAGTGTGATTTTTTGGACATGTTCAAATTACTACTTCAAAAATAATAATATAGAAGATCTATTTCATAATAATATAAGAGGAATTCACAAAATTACACCATTTCATCTCTTCCTTTACAAAACTCTACCTAATTCATTTTTTCTCAAAATTACACCCTTTCAAAATTTTAAAAGGTTGATTTACCCTTTAAAACTTTATCAAAATTAAAAAATTTCATTTGGGTCCGCTAATTAGTGTTTAGGGTATAGTAGAAAGTTACCCGCGCCAAACGCGGGATAAAAATTTACGGAATAAAAGAAGAAATATTTATTGGTAAAAACAATGTGTAATATAAAATGAGATAAAAAAAATTTGGATGTCATGTGATTCGCGTTAAACGCAGAGTTTAATTTGAAGTTTATATATAAAATATATTGTATTTTGGTTTTTATAATGTTTTATTAACAAAAAATATTGTTACTATTTTAATATTTATCATCGAAAAAGATTATCATTGCTATTTCGATGTTGAATATTTACCATTACGTATAATTTACTATTTATCATTGAAAAACAATAACTACATAGTGTTTTGAAACCATGATATGACCCGTTTAACAATGAAAATTTTGTCAATTCGTTCTCTATTTGTCATAAAACTCGGATTATTAAAAACTCAGATAAAACCACTGAACTTTCGGGAACCGGTGGGTCAACTGATGGTTCAAATCAATTTTGTGTTCAAGTTTTGTCATTTGACATACACTTTGATGCGTAATACAATCTTACAAAATAATATTGATATTTATAAATGAACAATATGTTTTATCATTGTTTTGTGCGAGAATATAACATACAAAAATTAGGAAAATTATAAAATTGTGTTTTTCATGGGCTTTTTTAAATCATATTTTGTAGGCTTTTTAAATATTTTAAACATATTTTCTATGAATGTTTAATCACTCTTTCATGTGTAAACTTATCCGAAAATTCTTTGCTCAAATTTTGGAAACCGGTGGTTCAACCGATGAGTCGTAAATTATGTGTTCAAGTTTTGTCATTTAACATGAATTTTGGTCTTAAATACAATTTTACAAAATAATGTTGTTATTTGTAAATGAACAATATGTTTTATCATTATTTTAAACATAATGTGATAAAATATAACATATAAATATTAGGGAATCTATTTTTAATTATAAATTGTGTTTCTTATGGATTTTTTAATATTATATTTTTTTTATTCTTTAGGTGTTTTTCAACATTTTCTAAATATATTATCCATTCATTATGTTAGTTTAAGAGATTTTGTGATAAATTTGGGCTTTTTGTTTTGGGTTTTTTATGAATTTCCAATAAATCTTTTAATGAAGTGGGACCATAATTACTCACGTGATGACACGTAGGATTTTCATTCTTATTTTCTCTCTCTGTCTTCTGTATTAATAATATAAGATTGAATATGGGGGTAGGATTGGTAGGGTTGTGTGGGTAGGGTTAATTTGGATATAATTTTATGTGTTTAGGTGTAGTTTTGTGATGAAATTTTTAAAAGGTATAGTTTTGTAAAACATAATTCAAGAGGTGTAGTTTTATAATTCTCCTATAATAGAATAGTTTTTGATGTAACTTTCGAGAATTTTAGTTAAGAGAGGATCTTTATGGATGATATGTGTATTAATTAACGGTGCTCATGAAGAGATCATACGTCCACATCAACGACTCCCATTGGTTTCTATCCAATGAATTACCCACAAACATTATTGTTTTATTCCTCATTTTCTTTAGAAACGTCATGACCCCGTCGAGTCTGTTTTCCAGCATATATAAATCATAAAAACATTAAATATTTGATATCAAACAAAATTATTATATAAACATAAAAAAACACTGCACCAACCATACGTTTAGTCTAATTGATATCCATACAATTATATACACCCTCTGTTTTTTAACGTAGGATTTTCTAGGAAAAAAATTTCTTTTGGAATGTAAGATTTTCTAGAATAATTGACACATATTTTCCTATTATGTCTTTACTTATAATTTATCACGTTTATATTTTATCAATCATAATAACAATAATAAATGAGGTTATAAAAATCATTTTAAAGAACTTGTCAATTTGTAATTTTTTCTAAAAAATTATACATTACAAAACGGAGGGAGTATGTGTTGCTACATAAAAATATATAGAAAGAATGACCACAACCCAAAAAAATATACGAAATTGTATACATATATACATCATCTCATTATTTTTAGGACCACTTGCATGATCACGTTATCCTTTTACTATATTCGGCATTAAAACAAAAATTATGTTATAATTTCTTTTATTCACATAAAGTAGTAACTAAATAAACATTTCCCTACTTTAAATCACAAAACATAAATTTAAATATTCTAGGCCAAACTATAACTTCGATTGATATATCAATGATTTAACATATATAATGAAGTAATTAAGATAGTGGGTGAGTTTCGTAAATAGTAACTTAGGCACGTCGCAGTTAAAAAGGTTTCCACCGGAATTTTAAATAATCAGACAGTCAAATCCCGGATCTATCATTTCTCCGCCGCATTCTTTTGCCCACTCGTCGGAGAACAAGTCGCAGCTACTCCGGTTAACCGGTAAAACTACCTTGTGGATGCTTGGCAAAGTTGTTGTGGTTGCTGTTGTTATTTATCGGACGTTGGCCCATAGTTTCGTAAATTGCGTATCTAATGGACCCAAAAACTCAAAAGACAAAAATTAATTCGATGCATTTACTAGTAACCATATTTTCGGCCAAAAACCTAGTTCTTGGTATCTTTGACCTAAAACGTGTACACATAACTTGTTAGTGGTACTTCAAAAAAATTATCAAAGTTATTTAATAGTTTCAGAATTGCTCATGTAAATTATGTAAATTATGCAATACTAATAGTTTCAAAAAAAAAACTAATACTAATAGTTAATGGTATTTCAAAAAAACTCATGTAAACTATGTGGTATTTTGAAACATGTATAGATGCGAATGGAGACGGGTTTATGGCACAAGACATATGGTTCCAAAACACAGCCGAGTCATCAAAACATCAAGTCGTGGCTCTCCGCGTGAGCGCTGACCAAACCGTCATAAACCATTCACTACAAGAATGCAGGCGATTTCCGACCGTAGTTTTGGTCGGAAATCGGTCGGAAATGTCTATTTCCGACGGATTTCCGACCAAAATTGCGTCGTCGGTTTCGGATGGTCGGAAACCGGTTTTGGTCGGAAAGTGGTCGGAAATTTCCGACCATAATTGTGGTCGGAAATTTCCGACCACTCTCCTACCAAAATGTGGTCGGAAATTTCCGACCACTATCCTACGGAAATGTGGTCGGAAATTTCCGACCAAATTCCGACCACATTTTCCGACCAAATTCCGACCACATTTTCCGACCACATTTCCGACCACATATCCGTAGGATTTCCACCGGAAATTAATTTATTTTAAAAAAAATTAAATTAAATTTCCTACGGATTTCCGACGGATATCCGACGGAAATAAATAAATTTAAAAAAAAATTAAATTACATTTCCGACGGTATTCCGACGGAAACAAATAATTGTTTTTAAAAAAATATATTAAATTTCCGACGGAAATCCGACGGAAATAAATATTACATTTCCGACGGATTTCCGACGGAAATGAATATTTTTTTAAAAAAATAAATAAATATTTCCGACGGATTTCCGACGGAAGTAAATTTTATAATAAAAAAAAATTTATTAAAAATACGAATATTAAAAAAAAATTACAAAAAACTAAAATTAAAAAAAACGAAAATTAAAAAAAATTACAAAAAAGAGAAAAAAAACAAATAATGAAAATAAAAACTAAATTCTCGTTCCCGACCCCGAACCGGATCCTGGAGGATAATCGGGGAAACGGTTCATCAAATACTCATTCATCTTCCGGATTTGAGCGCTTGTTTCTTGCCGGATCTTCTCAATTGCTTCATCTTTTTCTTTATTCGCATTTCGAAGCGCATCTTTCAGCTCAGAGATCTCGAGAAGAAGCGATGGATCGGTGTTTGGTACGTAAGGCAAAGACGTCTCTTGGGATTCGGGAAGGGTCCCTAAACCGTAAGGTTTACCTCGATACATAGGAGTCTCCTACGATCGGAAATTTAAATTATTAATATAATTATATTTTTTTAAAAAAACTATTTAAATATAAAATATTACCTCGAGAACCAACCGGTTTATTTCCGAATTGGTTAGGGTGTTGGAACCGGTTGATTCGTCGGAAGATTGAGTTAACCGGGTGACTTTCGTTTGCACCCGTTCGACGACGTTACGAACCTTTGGTATAATTTCACCCGTCTTTTTGTTGGTATGGGTGGTCTCCATAACCTTCAACCAATGAGGTTCGTGACCACCCTCTCGGACTCTCTATTACGGAATTAAAATTTAAATGTTAGTATGATTAATCATAATTATTATAATTTGTATATATTTAGTTGGTTTAAAATATACCATGACATCCGAGATTTGTTCGAAAGTGTTTGCGCCGGCATTGTGAGTTGGAGGCGCCTTCTCGATGGACCCGTCCCCACCTCTCGCGGTTTGTGGCGTTTCGCTTGGCTTTTTTTCCGGCCGCTTCCGTCGTCCAATAGTTTTTAAACCCGTCCCAAACAGAAGGGTTTAGGAACGAAGGTTTTTCCCCACCCAAACGCCATTTTTCCTTCCACTCGAACATATGATTCGAGTAGGAAGTCGCACAAGCCTTGTCAAATTCTTCTTGAATTTGACTAGTGAGTTGTGGTTCCCAATTAAACTCTTGCTTGGAAATTTAAAGTTTATAAATAAATTTCATAAGTTTTTTTTATTTATTTAATAATTTTTTGAGTAAATAAAAAAATTTATTTACTAACCGCAAAAGAACGGAACCACATTTCCCGAAGTTCGGCTGGGAAATCTCGGTATTTTGGATACGGAGCGGGTAACATTCCGTGGATGCATTTAAGAATAGCTTTTGGGATTTTTCCCTCATGTCTAAACCTTAAATTATTTTATAACTAATAATTAATATTTTTAGGTATTATTTTTTTGTAAATTTAAATGTTTGTAAATATTTACCAAGTGACTCGGTTCATCGGGAATGGCTTCAAAGTTGGGATCGAGCCGAATCGGTCTCTCCCGTCCTCCTCGTTGGACCAAATCTTCAACGTACATTCTCACGGATTGTGAGGATCCAATACCATCATTAGACCTAATTAAAAACATATATAAAAAACAAATTAGTATTAATTAAAAAAACAAATATAAATAATATTTAAAAAAAATGATTTATAAGAAGAAAAAAATTACATTTTTTGGAGAGATTTGGAGAGATTTTGTAGAAATTTCGGAAGTGTTTTTTTTAGAGAGATGTAGAGAGATGTTGTTTGAGTTGTGAAAAAATGAAAGGGGAAGGGGGGTATATATACGAAAATTTCCGACCGAAATTTCGGTCGGAAATCGGTAGGAAAGTGAAAAATTGACCGCCAAAGTGAAAAATTTGGCGGAAAAAGAGCGGTCAAAATTCATTGTGGTCGGAAATCGGTAGGAATTTCCGACCGAATTCCGACCACAATTAAATTTTAATATAATTAATTATTGTGGTCGGAAATCGGTCGGAATTTCCTACCGATTTCCGACCACAATGAATTTTGACCGCCAAACTGAAAAAAACTTGGCGAAAAAAAGAGCGCTCAAAATTATTGTGGTCGGAAATCGGTAGGAATTTCCGACCGATTTCCGACCACAATACTTAATTATATTAAAATTTAATTGTGGTCGGAATTCGGTCGGAAATTCCTACCGATTTCCGACCACAATAATTAATTATTTTAATTATTTAATTGTGGTCGGAAATTGGTAGGAAATTCCTACCAATTTCCGACCACAATAATTTAATTATTTTAAAATTTAATTTCCTACCATGCGAACACTTAGCAGTTTCGGGTAAATTTCAAGAAGTACGGTCGAATAAAAACGTATTTCGAATAGGTTTAATGGAGTGTTTATATAAGATTTCTTGAACATAACAATATATAAGTATAATATGTTTCACGTTTTCAAATGTTTTTATGAAAATACCAAAATTTTGAAAAAACATATGAAAGTTACATAACTAACTTGTAATGAAACATATATTTATAAAAATTAAAACTATTTTGCATTTTATGATCATTTTAGACATTTTGTAGAGTTTATTTTATTTCTAAAACGTATTATATAAAGGTATTTCATTGATTCGACAAAAAAAAACATCATTTTGAAATGAAACCCTATAATGGTCGGAATTCGGTCGAAACCGATAAGTGATCGCATTGATTAAATGACATGCATTTAAATTTTTATATAATTAATTAATTGTGGTCGGAAATTGGTCGGAAATTCCTACCGATTTCCGACCACAATTAATTAATTATATAAAAATTTAAATGTGGTCGGAATTCGGTAGGAATTTCCGACCGAATTCCGACGGAAAATGCATGTCATTTTATCATCCGAACACTTAGCAGTTTCGGATAAATTTCAAGAACTACGGTCGGAAATCGGTAGGAATTTCCGACCGATTTCCGACCGAAGTTCGTGATTTAGTGTATATTTAGTGTTTCGCATAAAAACGAATTTCGAATAGGTTTAATGGAGTGTTTATATAAGATTTCTTGAACATAACAATATATAAGTATAATATGTTTCACGTTTTCAAATATTTTTATGAAAATACCAAAATTTTGAAAAAACATATGAAAGTTACTTAACTAAGTTGTAATGAAACATATATTTATAAAAATTAAAACTATTTTGCATTTTATGATCATTTTAGACATTTCTAGAGTTTATTTTTTTACTAAAACGTATTGTATAAAGGTATTTCATTGATTCGACAAAAAAAAACATCATTTTGAAATGAAACCCTATAACGGTCGGAATTCGGTCGGAAATTTCCTACCGAATTCCGACCACATATCAAAAAACGGTAGGAATTCGGTCGGAAATTTCCTACCGAATTCCGACCGAATTTGGGGTTTCGATTTAGTACGAGGTAATTTAGTTTTGGCGGCTATCGACGGAATTCCGACCGATTTCCGACCGTTTTTTTAAAAATTTTTTAAAAAAAAATTAATTTTGTACGAGGTAATCGAGTTGGTACGAGGTAATCGAGTTTCGACCGATTTCCGACCGAATTCCGACCGCAATGTAAAAAAATAAAAAAAAAATTTAAAAATTTGAAAACGTGTAAAATTTTTGAAAACTCGTTGAAAACTCTTTTCAAAAACTCTTTTCACTTAAAACTCTTTGAAAAAGTGTAAAATTTTTGAAAACTCGTTGAAAACTATTTAATTGAAAAGTCTTTGAAAACTCTTTCAAAAAGTGTAAAAGAATTTAAAACTCTTTGAAAACTTTTTTAAAACTCTTTGAAAACTCTTTGAAAAATTGTATAATATTTGAAAATTCGTTGAAAACTATTTGATAAATATAATCTTTGAAAACTCTTTGAAAAAGTGTTAAAGAATTTAAAACTCTTTAAAAAACTTGTTGAAAACTTATTGTAAAATCTTTAAAAACTATTTCAAAACTCTTAATTTGAAAACTCTTTGAAAAGTGTTTTAAAAATATTTTCAAAAAATTTGAACTTTTTTTGAAACATTTCATTCGGATTCGGTTGAGTCTTCGGTGGCAGAATCGGATCCCTCCTCAAATTCTCCAACCTCTTCTTCGGACTCTTCATGTACAACAAAATCAGCATCTTCTGTTAAATCTACAACCAAATCCACTTGTAATGAAACATCCACTTCTCCCAAATGCCCAACTCGTTGTCGCTTGCAAAGGAGGATCGACCTCCGAAGAACTACCATGAACTCTTCCCCTCGGGTTTATTTCCGTAACAACTATCCAAGGATCCCGTCTCGCTGTGTGGTCGCGGATAAGTCATGTATGATACTTGGTTGGCCTGCGATCCAAGAATGAACGGATAATATTTTTGTAACCTCCTCCGAGAATGTATTGTAGTAACACCAAACTCGTCTGTACGTACACCATGTCCCGCAACGGGGCTATACCAATCACAATATAACGTAACACATCTTAGATCGAGCATCCCGCTATAATGCACTTCTAATATCTCATGTAATACCCCGTAGTAAACCAAATCGGACCACAATTGATCCGTTGCACAACGGTAACGAAACGTTCAAATATCGGTCGGAAATCGGTCGGAAAAGTTTTCCGTCGGAAATTGGTCGGAAATTGGTAGGAATTTTCTACCAATTTCCTACCAATTTCCGACCAATTAGTTTTTCGACCAATTTCCGACCGATATTTGAACGTTTCGTTACCGTTGTGCAACGGATCAATTGTGGTAGGAAATCGGTCGGAAATCGGTAGGAAATTTTCGACGGATTTCCGACCGAAATAAATTCCGACGGAAATCCGACCGATTTCCTATCAAATTCCGACCAAATATTTGTGTCGGAATTTGGTCGGAAATTTCCGACCGATTTCCGACCAATATCCATGTAGTCGGAAATCGGTCGGAAAGTGGTCGGAAATTTCCGACCACATTTTTACGGTCGGAAATGTGGTAGGAAATTACCCTGTTTTCTTGTAGTGATTGCCGCATTGACGCGTACCAAGACACGCTCTACACTCACACGCTCCAAAAATTCTACCGCGACAGCTATATAACGGGCACGGTAGATTTCATATTCGAAAACTCTGCGGTCGTGTTCCAAAACTGCGATATCGTTGCAAAGAAGCCCGATGCGGGACAAAAGAACATGGTAACAGCTCAAGGAAGGGAAGATCCGAACCAAAACACGGCTATTTCGTTCCAAAAATGTAAAATAACCGCTAGCTCGGATCTCGCCCCGATCAAAGGATCAATAAAGACATTTCTTGGACGACCGTGGAAGTTGTACTCAAGGACAGTGATTATGCAATCTTTTATCGATAACCATATTGACCCGGCAGGTTTGGTTTCTGATTATCCAAATATCTTTATTATTCACATTATTATATAGATAGTTTTCGATTCTTATTTTAGAATATTCTAAATTTTTACGGATTTATTATAAATAGGTCATCTAGGCTTAGGTTGTAATTCAAACTATGATTAATTTTTAAGAGATTTTTTGGCTATTGACATGGTAGGTTGGTTTCCGTGGGACGGCGAGTTTTCGTTGTCGACATTGTACTATGCGGAGTATGCTAATAACGGTACCAGTTTGGGTACGAGTAAGAGAGTTACATGGAAAGGGTTTAAAGTTATTAAAGACTCGAAAGAAGCCGAGCAATTTACTGTGGCCAAGCTTATTCAAGGAGGGATGTGGCTAAAGCCCATCGTTGTTACTTACCAAGAGTGACTTTGATTTGATTATGTCTTGTTTGTTAGTGTACTATTGTGTTGTGTTATGTTCTGTTTTTTTAGTTTGATGTGGTTCTCTGTTTTTGTATGGACTTAATAATGAGATGGTATGTTTCATGAAGGTGATGTGGCAATGAATATGTGCAAATTATAATGAAATCCGTATAGAAAAATACATGTTTAAACCAATTAGTTTATGTTTGACAAAAAAAAACAAATTAGTTCATAGTCTAGCTTCTAAAATTGTATAAGTGCAAATTCTAACCATCATTATTGTAGATGAAACATAAATACTAAAAATACATGTCACTAAAAATACTAAATATTGAGATTTTAACAACAATATGAAGATTTAAAATGTTAAACTTTTGTGATAGTTTTGATCCGAGCTCTGGTCCTTCCTAAATCTGGCTCATCCCAATCTCTACTTCTTTGCACACAACGTTTATCTTCCGCGACTTTCCTCAACTTAATACTCCACTTGATTCAACCATTCTCAATACCTTCCCCTGCTTCTTCCCTTTCCCACCCTTGGTGTGTTTCATCACGCTGCTTCCCTATATCACAAGCCTACAAAACCGGAAGGAAGAGAGTTGAGTTTTACACAAGTGTACTAACAATGCACTTTTAAACAAAACTAAACACACCAAAGTTTGAAATCAAAACCAAACACAATCATTTGCTTGTTACGAGCTTTAGAAGCTTAATAGCAAAACAAACACAATCATTTACTTGTTATGAGCTTTAGAAGCTCAATAGCCTCTTTTAACCGTTTCTCAATTTTCTCTTTTCCACTTTGACCCTTAACTCTAAAGCTCAATAGTCTTTTTAACCTTCTCTCACTCTTTTCTTTTCCACTTTGACCCTTGGATGCCAATAGTCCTCGTATTTCGAAGCTAGTAAGAGTGCGGTAACACCAACCAACTGCAACTCATTTTTCTTTATTGTAACTTGGGAGAGATAACGGTCTAGTAAGTTCATTGTGAGGAAGAGAGTCTCGTACATAAGATGAAATGTGAAATGAACCTGCAAACAGATAGGCAATACCGAGATATAGGAACCCAAATGGAGAAGAATAACTTTTGAGTTAGCATCATAATATAAATCATGCACTCACTTCGATAAGCCAGTTGATCATAATACCACGCAAAATCGGAGTAACTTATGTCTGAGCTGACAAGTAACATCCTATAGCTGGATTTAATGCCTACATCAACATTCCACGTTAAGCTACTGGAAAGCTTAAATTCATCTTGTGAAGTTTATTCAATATTCGTTGTGTGTATGTGGATGACCTCTGCAACCCAATAGAACTGATATATGTCCTCCACGTATTCTGCAACTTCCAACTCATTGGATTCATCATCAATGCTCGGAAGCTTTTCAGGCTGTGCAGTATCACCATTTTTCTCATCGAACTGCAAATAAAATTACCAAGTAAGCAAATGTTGGAGAAAAGGAAGTAGTCACGAAGAACACAATAGCTCGTAGAATTGTGAACCTTTGATCCTGACGCTAGCAGAGGTGTGAAAGACTTTCTACGTTCTGATTTGGGCTTATCTGTAACATCCAAAACTTTTGTTGTTGGATCGACTTTGTCATTAGATGAACTCTCTCCTTGAGTATCTTCTTTGAGGCCTTCTGTTTCAACCTTTTCTTGAAGTGTCAATGCCGAAGCAGCTTCTTCGGAAGGGATCGAAGAGATAAGCCCAGACGAAAACTCACATAATTAAAGGAAAAATAAGAAAAAGTGGTTTGACAAAAAATAAGAAAAAAGAGAAAGGAAAAAAGAAAAAAGTAATCAAACGAAAAGTCACATAATTATCAAATAATTTTATTATATAAAACTGAGTGCGATTAAGGCGAGCTTGACAAATATAATTATAACTCACGAAATCGTAACATTTGTAAAGGTTAGTTCAGATCGTGACATGTGTATTAAAATTGATACATAAACATTTTATAAAATGAAAACTTAACAATATTGAGAAAAAACAGAAATAAGGAAAATAATCAAAAATAAAAAAATTAACATTATTTATCAAATAATTAGAAATAAAATAAATTAATAAAAATGTTAATAATGTTTATGAAAAATGTTAATAATTTTAAAAGAAGAAAAATGTAACATTTAGGAAAAAGGCAAAACAAAAAAATAAGAAAAAAGAGAAAGGAAAAAAAAAAGGAAAAAGTAACAATGTTAATAATGTTTAGGAAAAATGTTAATAATTTTTAAAAAGAAAAAATGTTAATAATTTTAAAAAAAGAAAAAATGTAACGTTTAGAAAAAGGGCAAAACAAAAAATAAGAAAATAAGAGAAAAGAAAAACAAAAAAATGAAAAAGTAACCAACCAAAAAGTCACATTATTATCAAATAATCTTATTATATAAAACTGAGCGCGTTTAAGGTGAGATTGATAAATATAATTATAACTCACGAAATCGTAACATTTGTAATGGTTAGTTCAGATCGTGACATGTGTATTAAAATTGATACGTAAACATTTTATAAAATGAAAACTTAACAATATTGAGAAAAACAGAAATAAAGAAAATAATCAAAAATAAAAAATTAACATTAATTATCAAATAATTAGAAATAAAATAAATTAATCCGAAATATAGAAAATTAAAATAATCAGAAATAATAAAAATAACATAGAAAAAGAAAAATTTAAGAATATTTTAAGAATTAATCAATAAAAATTAGAAATAAGAAAAAATAAAAACGTAAAATTACTTGAAAAAAATAAAGAATATCTTTATGATAACTTATTTGTTATCTTCATGGATCCACTATCTAATTATTAATTTAAAACAAATGTTTTTCATGTAAATAACAAAAGCAATGTAATAAAACAAAAAATGTGTTAATTTTATTTCTTAATATATGAAAAAAGTAAAAATCATTTATTTACTATTACCATATATTGTTGTGTGTCTTTTTTATATATTTTTTAATAAAATAACGGATATAATATTAGTTTCCGTTTTAATCTAATTATAACTATACAAATTTACTAACAATATTAATATATAATTATAAAATGTTTTTATGTAATATGTCCGCGTATTACGCGGGATTTCTTCTAGTATAATATAATTACTTGTCATTTATTGTATACATAATATAAAATAAAATACTAAAAAGATAACGTACACTTTTTAGTAAATTTATTGAAATTCAAAAATATTATATTAATAATTAATATATGGTAATATAAATTATGAAAAATAAAATGGATAATTACAAACAATTTTCGAAAATATTAAAGTTATTAAATATAAAACAATATTTTTAATTTTCTCTTTGGACAACACGTAGACAAAACTATTTGTCATTAATTATGTATGAAAATATTAAATTAATTAAATATAAAACAATTTCATTCATTTTCTCTAGTAATAAGTAAATATTTTAAATTATAATATAAAATAAAATACCAAAAAGACATCGTACACTATTTAGTAAATTTCAATATATTTGTAATAATTAAATATTTTAAATTATAATATAAATTAAAATACCAAAAATATATTGTACACTTTTTAGTAATTTATTTTAATTTCGAAAATATTATATTAATAAATAATATATGATAAAATAAATTATGAGAAATAAAAGAGATAATTACAAACAATTTTTGAAAATATTAAATTAATTAAATATAAATTATGAGAAATATAAGAGATAATTATATTAAATTAACTAAATATAAAAAGTTCCTTATTTTTCTCTTTGGACGACACGTAGGAAAAACTCCTTGATATTTATTATATATGATGATTCTCTAAGCACAAAAAACTTATTTATAGATAGTTTTTAACTAATATATAGCTTCCATAACCAATGAGACTTTTTAGTTATATTACTTGTTGAATAAGATTTCATGGGCCATAAAATTTTAATTAACATTAGGCTTTTTATATTCAAATTTTATGAAAATTCAAATTTAATGGGCTTTTAATATTGGGTATGTAATCAATTGTTGTTAGTTTTTTAAAATCATTCTAATGATGACATGTATTTTATTTTTATGTTTAACTCACTGAATGTTTCTTAATTAATATATATACTAGATTTTGACCCGCGCCAAGCGCGAAAGTTAAGTAAAATTGTTAAATGTTGTAAAATACTATTTCATGTGGTAATTTGTTAAACAAAAGCAAAATAATTGATTTCAGTAATATTGTAAAAAATAAGAGAAACCATATTTTAAATGTAAAGAAAACATATTGTAATAGAGGTTCAATGTACAATTAGGTTCGGGGAAGGATAACATCATATAAGAAGTCTTCATATGTCTCAAGAAGACCTAGTGCACAACACGCCGCCTCAAGTACGATGAACAACACCGTCAGCGGTCATTGTGTCGTGCAAATTCTTTGATCCACAACCTTTGTAAAACACTTTTCACAACAACTCGGAAAAGTCAAATTTCTCTTTTTGTATTGAATTTCACTCTTTTTGAAAAACCACAAAGCTTTCACTTTTATTTTGTTGGCTTCCATAAATTATTTTGAAAATAGTACATCTAATTATAGTATAGTGATTTTTCGTTATTTTATTTTTATCTCATAACCAACCAAATTAAGAAAGAATATTTGAACTCTAATTATGGTATAATAAATGATTTTTCGTTATTGTATTTTTATCTTTCTCTTATATTATTTGCCAAAAGGAATTTAATATGTAGAAAAAATAAATATTTATATTTAGCATATATCATGATTAAAAATATATATATATATAAATAGTTTACTTTAGAAATAATAAAACATTTTATGAGATTAATTAACAATGAATATAAAGATAATTAATCATATATAATAAATAGCAAGGAGTTTTGCTTACGTGTCGTCCAACTTTAAGCAATTTTAACAACTTTTAAGCAATTTTAACAACTTTTAAGCAACTTGTTTTTCCATGTGTGTCGTCATCTAATTGGTTGAATTTTATTATCTAAGCACCCTTAATGTAGACTGATTTTGTTATTTAAGCACCTTTAATGGACACTCATTTTTATTTTCTTTGTACTAGGGTGGTTATGATTAAATTTAAAACAAAAAATATGAAATACAAAGTTAAGCAACTTCAATTAAGTACCCTTGATGAAACCAAATTTTGTTTTAAAATGTGACTAAACCATATTAATGTCAATTCATGGTAAAAGATTGAAACAAGAAAATTGAAACAATAAGCAAATGATTTCGAAAACTAATGAGAGAAAAAACTTTCGAACAACAATAAAATCGATGAAATTTAAGTATTCATAATTACAAAAAGAGTAACCAAACACAATAATGTGCTTAATTATAAATAAGTTACTACATAGAAAATCTTACAAGGAAAACTAAATCTACATTATGCAAAATCTATAAAAACATTAAAGTTCTCAAAATAACAATATATAACCAAGAAAATAAAATAAATTAATAATAATTAAGGAAGTAACACGTACATTTAAGTAATTAAATGTTGCTACAAAAAAGTAATTGTCAACAAAAAATATAACAGCGGATGAGCAAGTGACCCAATGGTAGTCACCTCTGCATCTAATCGCATAACTCGGGGTTCGAACCTCGCCGCTCTCAGTTGGGAGAGAACTACTTAGACACTAGACTATGATGAAAAAAAAAAAAAAAAAAAACAAAAAATATAACAATCACATAAAAAAATATATATATATATATAACTTCTATAAAATCCGAGAATTGGTCTTCACGTGACAACTAAAATTTTGGGAAAATGATTTTTTAAAAATATTTAATTAGTTTTATGTCTTATTATAGATAAGGAAAAAATAAAGGGATAATAAAAAATACACTTATTATTAATAATCTTATTATTATTATAAATTGTCTAATCCATTTTGCTTACATACACGATGATTCAAGTTTGATCAACAATTTTCTAATATTTATGCAAATATTATAAATGTAACTTCTTTTAAAATTTTGATAACTATAAATTTATTCTTATAAATATGTAAACTTATAATTTTTGACTTGCATCATACAATTTTATATTTTTTGAAATCTAAAGCTATTATAATTTTTAACATCTTCATTAATGAGTTTTTATCTAATTCTCATAAAACTATTTTTGTTGAATATGTTTTGTTTATATTATCCAAATTAATTTGTGGACATATATCTTTAACATCTTTTTAAGTGTCAAACATATTATTTCGTAGAATAAAAACATACGTAACAAACATATGTTTTAATAGCATACATACATTTATTTTTAACAAATTTTCATTTTAATTGATGATTTTTATTTAAAATCTCTAACCAAGGCTATATTTCTTTAACAAAAACTCAAAACTATAAAAATATTACAAATTTTGTATTTAAATAATATAAGTCCACCATAAAACACTACAAGAAAAAATGTGTGTTGAATCATTTGATTCAATTGTTTACATCAGTTTTTGAATGAAACAAGTAGACAAAAAAAAAAGTTCACCATACGTGTTTAAACACAAAACCACAATTTTTATATGTTTGTTCTTTTTCAAGTTTTCATTTTTTTATTGTTAATATATTAAATTTGGTTTTATTTATCTCATTGTGATGTTAGCATAATTTAAGAAAAATATTATTTTTCATTAATATAACATTTCAATTTGTTTTATTTATTTTTTCTAAAAATTATTTATCCCAAGCCATGCGCGCGGGTCAAACCACCTAGTTTCTATTAAAAGTCATAATCAATTCTAATATATTATAAGAATATGAAGTCAAATTAATAAGTGTGCATAATTGAAATTGTATTTTAATTTAGACTCGTGTTCATTTAAATCGAACATTTTTATGGAAATTTTAAAACCTATTATTTTAATAAAACACTGAGTATAATTTGGACATAATAGAAAAAACTGTAACTTCATAAGAAAATGAATATTCATTATGATTTTATAATTTAGTTATAACAATTAATCTCATCAAACAATACTTATCTCACATTAGTCAAATATTTTCGATGATTCGTAAAATAAAATAGTTATCACATCTTTTTTTAAATACAAAATACTCATCAACTTTAATTTTATAATAAAAAGTATCAAAATTCTCTTAACAAAAGGTTATAATGTATTAAAATACTCATCAAATTTTTTTTTTGTGATGTAAAATGTATAAAATCAGATTATATTTGATATTTGATTTTTGCTTGTGTCACACCAACATATGTGACCTCTTTTTGAAACGACAAAAATGTAATGTAATTATATGGATTTTGATATGTGGGCTAGTAATGAATTGTTGTTAGTGTTTTAAAATCATTTTAGTGATGACACGTGTTATATTCCTTGTTTACCTCAAACTAAGAAGTTACCCGCGCCAAGCGCGGAATAAAAATTTACGTAATAGAAAAAGAAATGTTTATTGGTAAAAACAATGTGTAATATAAAATGAGATAAAAAGAATTTGGATCTCATGTGATCGAGTTTAAATTTGAAGTATATATACAAAATATATTGTATTTTGGTTTTTATAATGTTTTATTTACAAAAATTTATTACTATTACTATTTTAATATTTATCATCGAAAAAAATTATATTGCCATTTCGTTGTTGAATATTTACCATTACGTATACTTTACTATCTATCATTAAAAAACAATAAATATATAGTGTTTTGAAACCATGATATGATTCGCTTAACAATGAAAAATATGCCAATCCGTTATCTATTTGTCATAAAACTCGGACTATTAAAAACCTCGAATAAAACCACTGAATTTTTGGGACTCGAGTCAATTTGTGTTCAAGTTTTGTCATTTGACATGAACTTTGATGTTTAATATAATTTTACAAAATAATATTGTTATTTATAAAAGAACAATATGTTTTATCATTCTTTTGTGCGAGAATATAACATACAAACATTAGGATGAAGGAGAAATTCACAAAACTACATCATTTCAATCTTTCTTTCACAAAATTACACATAATTCAATTTTTTCCTACTTTTACACCCTTTTCAATTTTTAAATGGTTCAATTATGCTCTCAAAAATTACCAAAATTATATATTTTCATTTGGGTTCGCTAATTAGTGTTTAAGGTATAATATTGAAGGTGTATGGTTTTGTGGGTAAGACTAATTTCGAATTAATTTATAGTAATTATGTGTAGTTTTGTGAAGTGATTTTAAAAATGTGTAGTTTTTTGAAATGCAATTTAAAAGGTGTAGTTTTGTAATTCTTCCTTGGAAAAATTATAAAATTGTGTTTTTCATTGGCTTTTTAAATATTTTAAACATATCGTCTAGAAATGTTTAATCACTCTTTCATGTCAAAACTTATCCAAAAATATTTGCTCAAATTTTGGGAAACGGTGGTTCAACCAATAAGTCGGGTAAATTATGTGTTCAAGTTTTGTCATTTGACATGAATTTTGGTGTTAAATACAATTTTAAAAATAATATTGTTATTTGTAAATGAACAATAAATTTTATCATTATTTTAAACTCAATGTGATAGAATATAACATATAAATATTAAAGAGATCTATTAAAAATGATAAAATTGTATTTTTTTATGAATTTTTTAATATTATATATATTATATTTTATGGGATAGAATATGATATTTAATGGGCTTTTTCATTGGGTTTCGAAAATTTAGGTTTTCAAAAATTTTAATTATTTGGGAACGGAATTAATCCGGTGAAAACACGTAGAATTTTTCTAATAATTTTCTCTCTTGTATTAGTAATATAACATAATGTTTCTCAATTAGTATATATATAGAATATATGATGCAGTAATGCCTAAACCAAGGGAAAAAAAAGGCATCTATAAAAACGTTCTTGGAAACCTAAATACCTTTTTGACAAAAAAAAAGAAACCTAAATACCCAAAAACTGTAAAACATGGCCGCCGCTCGATATCTTTTTAGAAATTATAGCAATCAAGGCCGCGATTTTCTAAGCAGCTGGAATCGGAGGAACGATATATCTATCGAAGTAATCTTCGTTATCCTTGTGTGCTTTTTTTTAATATTTTAATTATTGGCTCTTTTAAATTATGTTTTTTCTTGTTTTTTTTTATTCAAAATCGTAGGATCCGACATTGAACGATACTTATGTAGCCAATCCAAATCTCCGGTAAAAAAAAAAAAAATAGTTGTTGATGATTACTTTGGATTTGATTTGAGATTTTTTTGTATTATTTTTTTGTCACCCTTTAAATTAAGAAAAAACCGTTGCAGTGAAATTGAAAGGATTGCCGCTAGTGGATATGACATTAACCTTCCTCATGCTGATGTTGTAAAGGCTTTGAGAGAACTCTTCTCTCCATGTGGAAATATCACTGATATTTTTATTTCTGTTTATGAAAATCTTACTCTCCACAGGTTTGCAAATTAAGACTTTGATCGGTAACCATGTTTTAGTTATTTGGTCTAATTGCTCAGAAACTTTTTTTTTTTTTTTTTTTTGGTGTTGACAGGTTTGCTTTTATATATTTTGTGGGCAAAGGTTCAGCAGAAAAGGCTTGTATGCTTAATGGAAGTAAGTTTGGAGGATGGGATGTGGAAGTCGAGGAATATACGTTTCCGGATGAAGCAGGATGGTAAAAACTGATGATAAGTTTTATTTTTTTTTATATATCAGAAATTTGAAATCTTTTTTTTTAATGATGTGTTGATTAAATATTTATATATAATCCTCGATCCTTGGCAGGTATCCTCTTGTAAAAGTAAGAGGATACAACACTTCGCTTGGGAAGATTAAACTCAAGAAAATGTTGAGAGAACATTTCTCTTCATGTGGCAAGGTAGAGGAAGTCTACATTTTCAAGAGGTTTGTTTGTTTGTTTGTGGCTTATTCATCACCAAATTACAAAAAGTCATTGTTGGCTAAACTAAAGGATTTGTCTTTTTTTTTTTGTTTTTGGTTGATTATCTCTCCAGCTTGTCTGCAGCTGCGGTGTATGTTTACGGAGAAGATGCAGGAGAGAAGGTTATGCAACTTGATGGGAGCTACATGGGAGGTTGCAAATTACGTGTTAAGGTTTGTGGTGAACCCGAAATCTACAGTGTCCACCCGCGACGTCCCTTGCCAGGTTGTATATGGCCATAAAGATGAATGTGGAATAAATAAATAAAAAAAAGCCTCTCAGCAAAATCAGATAGAGAAAGAGGAAGAAGAAGAAGAAGAAGCTGACCAAAAATTAATATTTATTTACTTTTTAAATTTGTTTTTTTTTTCTCATCAAAAAAATGCTTTCGTCTAAGGTGTAAAATAGTGATAAATCGATATTAAAAAAAGTGAAAATTGACTGGAATGACCCAGGAAGGGATGAGGTCAACTAACATAACCTTCGAAATTTGGGGGTTGCTAGATTGACCCAACAAGTTCAAAAAAGTCAAAAAAACCCATAAATTTTCTTATATTAACGAAATTGCCATTTGTAACAATGTTTTGAAATAAGGGATTTGGGGAAAAAATAGGTTTGAAATAATTTGAAATAATTTGAAATAATTAGTTATCCAAATAATTTGAAAATTTCACTTATAATTTTGACACTATTTTGGGAACAAATTAACCTAGATAACCCTAACCTAAAACATAAAATCATATATCCTCTCCTCTCTATATCGCCGCCGCCGCCGCATAATCAGACCTGTTCTTGCCGCCTCTGAGTTCGTCGGCGTCGTGTCTGCGTCGGGTTCGTCGTGTCTTCTCTCGCTTCGTCGTGTCTTCTCTCGCTTCGTCGGGTTTTCTCTTCTTCGTCCTCTCTCGCTTCGTCCGGTCTTCTCTCGCTTCGTCCTATCTTCGGCGTCGTATATGCTTCGTTCTCTCTCTTCTCTGCTTCGTCCTATCTTCTGCTTCTTGTCTTCGTCGTGTCTTCTTCGTCGTCCTCTCTGTTGTTTGTTGTCCTATATTTGCCTCTATGTTGTTTGTTGTCCTATCTTCGGCGTCGTGTCTTCTTCGTCCTATATTTTGCTTAATTTCTGTCATTAATTGTACTAATTTGCTATAAATTGTCAAATGTGTGAATGTTCATATTATTTTAGGGATTTTATTGTCTCTTCACACGGTGGGTGTTCTTCCTGATTTTTTTCCCGATTGTTTTGTTAGGTTTATCAATGTGTCTTAGGATTATTTGTCTTGGCTGATTTGTATTCAGTGTGGGTGATTTCTGGTTGTCTGATTGGTTTTGATGTGTCTTGTTAAGTTGCTGCTAAGTTCTATTTTGCTGATTTATTTATATTATAAGTTTTGTAGAGTAGTATAATGATGTTGCTGAGTTGTTATCTTCTTGTAAAATGTTAAAGTTAACTAATTATTGGCTTTTTGTTTGATTAGGCATGGCTTACCCACCTAAGCGGTTTCCTGGTATTGATGAGAAGCCATCCAGAAGTCTTTCCCACAATTCAATGCTTAATAAGTTAGGAGAAATCAAAGAACATGTTGGGGATGCTGTTTGGGGAGCTTTAAAAGAATCGTCGTTAGGCGTCTTTGTTAGATGGACCGAGTTGTCGTATACCTTTCAGTGCCAACACCGTGTACTACTTCCTCTCGTCATCAATTGGCCATCATGAATCCTCATGAGATTTGGTCAGTCATTGATAGTCGACCTATTAGGTTCTCTCTCAACGAGTATGCTGACATCACGGGCATAAATTGTGATCCATTAGACACAAGTGAGGTTATTTGTGTCGAACACGATGAATTCCGGAGTAAACTAAATATCGGACACAATGATGGTCCTAACCTGGATGAGTTAGACTTGGCGGCTGCAGGTTGTAGTTCATGGGATTTTGAAGAGAAAATGATGTTGGGTCGATTATTCATTCTTCATGTCTTCATTTGTGGCATTCATCACGGTTCAAGGATTCCGTTAAAGCTTGCCAAGAGAGTATTAGATCCTGAGAAGTTTGAAAGACATCCGTGGGGTAGAGTGGGGTTTACATACCCGGTAGATTCCATTAAAGATGCGAGGCTTGATGAGGGTTGTATGACTCGTGCATGGACTGATTCATGCTTTGTTCATTTGGGTGCTTGAATCTTTCCCCGGTCTAGGGGAGAGGTGCGGGAAGAAAAGAGATGTCATTGAAGGTCCCCCACTTCTCCATTGGAAAGGTTCTCGACCACGTTTCACCTTTGAAGAGTTTTTCAAGCTTGAGAAAGCCATTCATGGGGAGGTGAGAGAGCCTAAAATAATTTGTTTAAGAATTATCAAGTGAATTTGTATAAGTGATATGTTTGACTTACTCTTGTTTGTTTTGTAAAAATGCAGGTTCGAGTGAGGCACATGATTCCTGTTACAATGGAAAATAAGTACCCCTTCTTTCCGGATTATGATGTTAATACGGATCCGAGATTGGACAAGCTACTTGATGACATACTTAGTGAAAATTTGGTTCCTAATTCTTGGCCAACTGTGACAGAGCAACCGAAGAAGAAGCGTAAAATGAAGGTTAAATTGGATGAGGAAGGACAATCGTCCAAGAAAAGTAAAGGCAAGACAAAAGAAGGGGTGAATGAGAAACCCGAGGTATGTTTTTTGTTTCATCTCTTTGCTTATATTAGTACACTAATATTTATGGGTCATAATATCTTATTCTTGTAATTGTTAAAGGTAGGAGTTGAAAATCAAACCTCCAACAACTCAGTTGTTGGCATGTTGGAGAGTTTAACATTGTTAGTGAATAACATGAACACCGCTTTCGATGTGAGATTGACAACCATAGAGACCAAGCTTACAAGTTTAGAGGGAGACATGAGATCTTTACTTGCTGATAAAGTAGGAAGTGGTTCAAGCAAAGGAAAAGCAGACGAGGAAGCTAACAGTGCCGTTAGTATTGCAATTACATATTGTGGCTTATATTTACATATTGTCACTGTTATTTACATATTGTCGCTTATATTTACTTGTATATTGTGCAGTCTTTTATTGTAGAGAAAAATGAAGGTAAGGGTAAAGAAACGCTGCTTCATGTTGTGAAGAAGTTTGATTTCAAACATGATAAGGGTAGCAGACCGTCTCACATGGCATTGGAGAAGAAAACACCACCCATTGAAAAAAAGAAGAAGGTGGTAGTGAAGAAAGAGGCATCAACGAGTATTAAGACCTTTAAAAGAACAAGTTGTTTCAAACCCTTTGGACATTTCCCGTTGCGTTGGTGAAGACATAGTAGATGTCACGGAGCAGGTACGTACCGACGCACTTAAAATGGCATCAAGTTCTGAAGAAGATGACAATGATCTCTGGATGGCTGAAGTTTTTGCTCAATCATTGGATTTGAGAAAGGATGCCATTGACACAATCAATGTAACTCCTATGACAAAAAGAGTTCCTACTTTGGCGGTTACTCAAAAGGCTCCTTACATAGGTAATTCTACCGTGAGACGTATCATTGAAGGCGCGGTCCCCTCAACAAATGATTACGATCCTATGACGGTTGTTGAAGAAAAGAAGCTTCAAGCGTTGAAAGATTACATCAACATGGATGAGTAAGCTTCTTTAATCCTTTAGTTATGGACATTTTGAATTAATTTATGTTGCATCTACTAACCTCATTGTCTCATTTTATTTTAGGGAAGAACCTTTGGGGAGCTCGAACAGTAGTGTTATGTTCTTCAGACAAATTATTACCCCAAGAGAAGAGTGGGAAGATGATCAGTTTGGGTGGTTAAGAGATTCAGTAAGTGTATTTATGTTCATTACTGCGGATTTGTTTTGTTCTGTACTGCTGAGTTATTTAATATAGTTCTGTTGATATGTGTTTCACAGTATTGCTGATTTGTGTAGGTAAGGATTGCTGATTTGTTTAGTTAACTTTTTCTACTTCTTGATGATTTGTTGAGATATTATTTGTTGATTTTGGCTGCTTTGATTAGGTCATATGCATATTTGAGTTGATTTATTGCCATTTTTTGTTGTAGCACATTGAAGCTACAATGAAGATGTTCCGGCTTAGAAGTATGCTTCCAACCTCACCATTTAGACCAAGAGTTGGTTTTTGGGACCCATGGCACTTGCAACTCTGGATCCGAGACTACCCTAACTTCAAAATGTCTCCACCAAAATTATTTTTCACGCCAGTTTTTGTTGACCAATTCAAAGGTGAGATACCAAAAGACTCTGCAACACACAAAACATGGTATGTTGACATTGACAACTTATATGGTTGTTTGAATATCAATGGTAACCATTGGGTAGTCTGTGGACATAAACTTTGTTACAAAAAGGATATATGTTTATGATTCCATTCCCACACTTTCTAAAGATTCAGAAATTGTTGAAGCATGTGAGCCTCTTCGCCGGATGATTCCGTGGTTGCTTAATGTGAAAATTCATGAAACAATACGTAAGAAGTCTGTAGCTCAATTTGATGTTAGGCGGGTTAAGAAGAATGTGCCTGTCAATGAGAATCCTGGAGATTGTGGAGTTTATAGTCTCAAGTACATTGAGTGCTTGGCTTTGGGGTGGAACTTTGATGGGCTGGACGACAATAACATCCTCGCTTTACGTGAAAGACTTGGAGCCGAGATATATGATGAAATCGCAGAGACTAGACGCATGTTTCTCAGTAACATTAGTCGGCGAGTTGAGTTTGTCGTCCCCGAGCTGAAAGATAACTCAGTTTGATCTTTTTCATTTATATTTGGAAGTACAATAACCTCTTTGTAATGTTGGTCTTGTAATGTTATTTTGGAAGTACAATTACCTCTTTGTTGAAACTAGACATGTTTGAATTGTTTGCGTAATGGTTATGTTTTATACTTCTTTTGTCTATCACCAAGCCGAAGAACAATATAATAATAAAGAACTTAAAGACAAAGTACACAAAGTTACATTGTACATCACACATAGTACACATAACATAGTAGTCATAACACAAAGTTAAACAAAAGACATAACATAACGTTTACACATAGTACATATCATTATTCATAGACATAACATAACATTAACCCATTGGGCAAGTTTTACGATTGTGACCCCCTTTGTTACACGCTCCACATGTGTATTCTTTTCTCAACTTCTTCTTCTGTAAAGCCTTTTCCAATGCGGATTTCGTTCTTTTCTTTTTCGGCCTACCTGGTTGAGGTTTAACAACCGGAGGGCTCACAAGAAACACAACATTTTCTGGGATTGGTTGCCCAAAATCTCTTGGCATTATGGGTATTGAATATGATTTTATCAAGTTCTCTTTGAAAAAATACCAATGGCAACATGATATACGAGAAATTTTACCCGCCTCGGCTGCTGCAATTGCATGTGCACATGGTAACATTTCTTTATCAAACCGGCAACAAGAGCACTTCCTTTCTCCTAAGTTCACCACGTGAACTGATGAGGTACCAGTAACTTGTACTTGGCATGCATCAATGTCTTGAACATTTAGAAGTTTAGCGTAATCGATGCGAGACTGCCAATGCATTTTAAATTTTATGTTAAATGAAGTAATAGAATATGAAAAGCCAATGCATTAAAAACATAAACATGTTACCTCTAGTAGTTTCTCTCGCCCCACGTGTAAGAATAGTTTTCATTTTCATTGCATCGTTCCTTCGGTTTGAAAACCATCTTGTCATCATGGATCTAATAACCTCAAGTAGTTGGACAATCGGCAAACTTCTAGCACGTCGCAAGACATTGTTCATTGATTCTGCAATATTGCTTGTTAGCAAATTGTACCTATCGCCTGGAAAATGCACACGCGTCCACAACTTAACATCAGCCTTCTCTAGGTATCCATGAAGCAAAGGTTTCATTAACTTTATTTGTTCAAACGCTGTTTGGAAGTCTACTAGTCGATACGCATTAGCTGCCTTCTTCACCAAGCCGAATGCATCTCTTCCTCTAAATTTGACCAATATGTTTTTGTATAAGTGGTATGTGCAGATTCCCCGGTTAGATTTCGGATACACGATGCCAATGGCTCTTCCTATTGATTTGTGTCTATCCGATATAATTGCAAGTCCATCATCATCTGGAATCACACCACTCAATTGGTTAAAGAACCATTCCCATGAATCATCATTTTCCGTATCTACAATGGCGAAAGCTATCGGATATATTTGAAAATTTCCATCTTGACCCGTAGCTGTAAGTAGTGTCCCCTTATATTTGCCTTGTAAAAATGTACCATCCACCACAACAACCTTTCGAAGAAATTGAAACCCTTTGATACTTGCACCAAATGAAATGAACATGTACTTGAACCTTTGATTCTCATCGACTTCTAAAACGAGAGATAGTTCCAGGATTTGCCCTCTTGATCATGTATAAGTACGCGGGTAACTCGCGTATAACCATCCTCATGTGTCCCCCTCACCAAATCTCTAGCATGTCTAAGTGTTCTATACGCCTTCCAGTATTCAATCTACAAAACATATATTCAAATTGTAAAACAATCAGTACAAACATAAACAAATCAACAGATTTGACTCATAGGCAATACCTTAACTTGAAACCGTTTATTCAACGCATCTGCCACATGCATAGGCATCACCGTCGGCCCTACCTCACCAACATAATCCTTGTACAGAATTGCAAGTACATCATGGGATGCCCGTCGAGTTCTTGTCGACCTTTCCGTTACCGAACAAGTATGTTCTGAAACGTAAGAACGTACATGAAATCGAGGCCAATCATCTATCGGTGTTGCCCGAACCTTCCATATGCAACCCTTCACCCAACATTTGACACTTAGCAATTGTGGTGTTGATTTATAAACGTTGAAATCAAACTTCTCAATGACAGAAAGCATCTTAAGCCTAACTTCCAAATGTTCTTTTGTGTCATAACATTGACCCTCCCTTAAGCTAATCGACCCGATATCGTACTTTGGTAAGTTATTATTGTCATAACCATCTATAACAAAGATACTTGATTCGGCTTTCAAATTTGCTTCCCGATCTTCATCCTTCACACCATACTCTGCAAAATTTTCATCAGCGGAGTCTGTTCCGTCTGAATCTTCACAATAATCAAACCTCATATCTTCTTCGTCCTCTTCACTACTATCATTATCTTCTTCTTGTTCTTCTTCATAACCAACCCTCTCCAAAATCGGCTCCCTCTCAACAACCAGGTCCCTCTCAACAATAGCCTCCAACTCGCTTCTCCTCTTTTGGAACTTTGTTTTTCACTTCAACACATAGACGCACCGAATTGTTTTTCGCATGACTCAAGAAACTGAGAAGATGTCTTGTGTTCTTCATGTAAATCGGTGGTTGATCTGGAGGAAGTTTGGCCATAACATCTTTCGGCAACATGAAACTCAATTCGATTTCATGAAATCGATTGTCTAACCCATAATCTTCGAAAACCATTGACACTAATTCTTCATAACTTGTGTTAGATACTGCTGTCACCAATCGAGAACCCAGGCTTTTATCCAAGACGAACAACCATCTCGGCTTACCTGAGATCCACTTACCACATACAAGGACAATAAACACCTCTTTCATAGCCACTCTCAACACACTCGCTCAATGGATCTTATCAAACATCGTTTTTATCAAACATCGTTTCAGCCGGCGATAAGATAGAAGGTACAAGATAAAAAACGATTGTGGGCCCCTTTAAATTAGGTCTCACCGCTGATTTTTAAACTGCTACCCGCGTAGTTGTTTTCAAGGTCTGCTCGTAATGGGCCCTTTAACCTACTGGGCCCTTTAACATTTGTTTAAAACGCAGAGTTTTGCTTTTCCCCTACATCTCCTTCAATACACTAACAAGAAGGGGATCTCATAAAATTAGGGTTCTTGGGTCGATATCAAAGGGGGAAAACAAAGAAGATCAACAATGGGTCGTACTTTTAGCTACAGCTGGAGTGATTCTGAAGAAGCTCCTCTGGGGTTTGGTGTATACAACGCCGAACAAGAGGTAACTAGTCGTGCTCATTACAGTGACGACCCAAGTCTATTCGGACATATCAAGACCTGCTATTGTGGTTCCGATGCAATCATCCAAGCTTCATCGACCGCCACAAATCCCGGAAGGCTATTTTACACATGTTCTTCTCGCGATGTAAGTTCTCTTTTAACCCACAATCTACAACAATTTCTTCTTTTCCTATTTAGTGGTTCGCAATTATGTGTACAATTTCCTTCTAATGTCTTCCCAAAGGATGGAGAGTGTCATATATGGAAGTGGTGGGACGAGGCAATGATGGAAGAACTATTGGAGGTTAAGCGAGGGTTGGTCGAACCATCTAAACACACCATACCCATTAACCGTGAAGATAACAATGAAACTTTAGAAATGGTTCATGAAATGCTCCACAACACTACAAACGAGATTGATGACTTGAAGAAGACCTTCAAGAATTTATCTCTTGCTCTCATCTCTTTGGGAGTTGTTATGCTAGTTGTTAACCTTTTCAAGTAAATTATGCGTTTAATCAGACATTGTTGCTATCTTTTCATGTTTCTATGATTGTTGTAATCAACGCTTTCCTTCTCAAAAGGTTTATGTATGTCAAATGATTGTTAAGAGGTTACAAATTTAGCTAACACTTACCTAAACATTACTTACAATACAACCAACAACAACATATAACTTTCACTTACATAAACATATAACTATCACTTACATAAACAGAGTTACAAGTTTAGGGGTTTGTGTATGTTTTCGATTGTTAAGAGGTTATGTTTCTTCTGAGAGGTATTTCGATTGTTAAGAGGTTAGGTTACAAGTTTAGGGTTATGTTTCCAAGACCCGGTTTAGTTTTCTTTTTGAACATAAGCTAATTTAGGGGTTAGAGATTATAAGTTCACTAATTTAGGGGTTAGAGATTTTATTAACACGAACAACAATCCTTTTGTTCCCAATCCCCAAGAGTTTTTTAAACTAAAGAGAACAAATCAGCGGTGCAAATAATTGGAAATTTACTGGAAATAAATAAATCAGTGGCCAAACGATTAAAAAAATCAGCGACATAAAAAACAGCAATAACTAGAGGGTCAGATTAGCAAAGATTAACTCAGCTATCAAAGACAAAACATATCGGCGATCAAGTAAAACTAGTCGGCAAGAACCACAACTCCGCAGTGTCGTCATTAAAAACAGCTGCCAAAGGGGTCATTCTCGCAATTTCAATTTTAGACACAAATCAGCAGACATGTGAAACAACTACGTAGAAAAACATATCAACAATTTCTTTAAAATAAGTCAGCGGTTTATTTTTAAACAACTCAGTCTAATCTTAAAACTCAGCAATCAAGCAAAACAAATCCGCCAAAAAGTTAAATAAATCGGCAATCAATCAAAACTCAGCAATCGAAGTCAACAAAACCGCCAAATTTACAGAAATACCACTTCGTTTTTTAAACATCTCAGCTAATCAAAAGAAATACGCAGAGGAAGGACAATCATCTCAGCGGAAAAAATTACTCCGCGAAATCAAATCATCCAAATCATAAACATCTTCGCCAAATGTAAAGTCAGCAACCAAAGGACCACTGGCTGAGATGTTCGTGTCAAAAAATAGACGATGGCAATCTCGTAATTAAAATTTATCGCTCTTTTATTGCTGATTTTTAAATTTTCCGCTGAGAAGTTTACAAAATGGCAAAGTTGTAATTATTTTATTTTACAAACACGCGGTGAGGGGCTATTTCGGTATTAAAAAAAACCCTTTCCAATCTAGTTATTTATTTTCTTTGTGGGTTACTTGAGACATTATGATGCCAACCAAGGTCAATCTAATTTTTTACCCTTAAAAAAATTGATATTACAAAAGTAAAAACCATTTAATTGACCATAAATTAATTTCCATGTACAAGGAACATACATGATTATTCAATGACACAATTTTAATATTTTTTTACACTATAATATTAGAATCCACCCATGAATATCGTAACAATTCGTTATTTATTTATTTTATAATAATAGTGTTTATTCAGTTAGTTTCTTCATGGTTAACTCGATAATCTTAACATCCTCCTAGGATTAAGTCCCATGTCATTACACAAGTCATCTGCATGTTAGAATTGGTCCAACATTCTCTCTTTTTGCTATGTAACTTGAATTTCTCATCCACTAGACGGCTTAGCCACAACGTACGTCACTCTAATGTGTGTAGGTTCGAGTTGCTTTGAAAAACGTATCCCACGAAACCCATGTTTGGTATCACTAGATGGATCGTTCCCCTGAAAAAAAATTAATTTAAAAATTATCTTATTATATAATAACCAACGGTCTATTAATGTATCTAAGCTTTAACTATACAATACTAATTAAAGAATTATTACGATATTTATGTAAGTGTATATATGTATCTATATAAAAGGCATGACACCGCATGGTAACTCGAGCCAAGCTCGAAAAGTTTCGGGAACAATGGCTTTGAGCTTCTTCTTGCCATCATAACCAGTGGCTATAGTATCACAACATCAGCTTCTAGTGTAGTCCCATCACAAAACTCGATGCCTTGTTCATAAAACACCATTTTGATGCTTTCTTGAACCGGATCATACCTTTATCGACTTCTTCAAAGATATGAATGGTCCGGTTTAAGACCATATTTTTCTAGAGGAAGTTTCCACATAACACATGATTCAATGAATTTGGAAACCGCGACAAGCTGAATAAATATATTTCATATATATATATATATATATGGTTAGTAAAACTTAGAAAATCCAAATTTAGTAAATAAGGGTCTTAATTAATTAAGATGACTAACCAGAATTAGAGAGAATATGAGGCAAAAGAGAGTTCTAATGAAGCTTTGGTTAGGCCTATCATGGAGGAATTGAGAAGCTCTTGTTGAGTAGAAAATGTCGACCAAAAAATCTTCTATTTCCTTATACTACCCTTCTTGAAATAATCCTTTATTATAAATTACTCAATTATTATTATAAAAATTTTATAAACCTAAAATATAAAAGTTTATTTGTATTTCCATATATATACTACATAAGTTTAATTATGTGATAACACATAACTATACCTTTCTCGCAAGGTACACATAGTAAAAGAATATCTATTAGGGGTATTCTTTTGTCTGTTACGTCTGTTATTTTCGTCTGTTATTTATTTGATGTTACGTCTGTTATTTTCGTATATAAATCACTTTAATTATCATGTATTACTACTGCAGAAGGTAGAGAGCTTGTCAAGATATTGCTTGCGGCTGGGGCAGATCCGACGGCACAAGATGCTCAGCATGGCCGCACAGCTTTGCATACTGCGGCTATGGCTAACAATGAGGAGCTTGTGAGAGTAAGAAAATTTTCTCCCTAGAACGTATCCCAAGTTGACGTTTAAAGAGAAAGATAGTATTAGGTTTTGTCAGTGTTGATCGATGTGTTGTTGTGGTGTGACTCGAAAAGTAGTGGTAGTTATTGAGGGATTTTCAGTGTTGTTACATTTATATACATTTCATCCATATCTTTCATTTGAATTACTATAATTCTACTTTACAGCAAAAGAATATACATTTTGTTATAATTTTTAAATATTTTTATTGTGTATTCTTCGGTTGCTAATTATTTTTTCATATTAACATATTTTATATACATTTTAAGGATTCATCAATTGGTATTTTATATATTTCGGAAAAAAATTATGTTCATAATATTCTTACTTCACAGAAACTGTAATTTAATTTTCATATATAATTATGAAAAATATATATCTGCTACACGCATTAGAGATGTACAAAATAATATATTTTATATCAGAATTGAATATGTATATATCTATAATTTTGAATATTGTAAGAAAATTATGTCGGATTCAAATAACATATAGAAAAGAAAAATAATCCAATTTGAGAAAATAAACACGAATCTAGAGAGATTTTTTAATAGTTAAAACATAATTTATAATGTGTACATATTTTTTAAATTATATTTTTGGGTTCAATATATTATTTTTTAAAAGTTATTTTCTCCGCGCATGGCGTGAAAAACCACTTAGTTTTCCATTATATAAAGAAAAGAAAGAAAAGAAAGAAAAGAAAAAAAAGAAAATAACAATCCGAATAAGAGAAGGAAATTTTTTTTGTAAAACCAAACAAAAAAAGGAAACAACTCTATTATACATACATCTGTTCAAAAACTCGCTAGGCGGATATAACCGAAAATCGGAAAAAGCGTGGATTAGTTTTAAAGTATTTTTTTAATTAAATATAAAAAACAAATATATGATGTTAAATAAAATTATTATATTGGAAGAATTGTGGCATTGATTAAATGTGAATTTTTTTAGTATAAAAAATTACTTTTTTAATCATTAAAAATACCAAAATAAAAAATAAAATAAATATAATTTAATTATGGGCCACAAAAGAAGTTTGGACTAAAATCTCCCACATCGCTTGGCAAAGAAAATCGCAAGGAAAAAAGCAACTATAAATAACTCCCTTAATACGTTTATGTTTATGGGCATTGAGTCAACTTTAAAACCTAATTAATCAGGAAATTTTATTTATTTTAATATTTATAATTAATAAAATCCGCGATTAATTTGTTCTTACAACGTATAATTGCGTTACGCGGTGGAAAAATTGCCAGCCAATTTTTAGATCCGATTGGGTCAAAGTCGGGGCGATAGACTGCTTACCAACGGCTAATCGGCCGAAAACTCAGCTACACGGCCGAGTTTTAGAACAAGGATAAATACATCCAATATCTTGCTTGATCTCTTCACAAAAATAAACAATAAACAAAATGAAAAGTAAAAAACAAACAATGAAGATTGAAGATTCTTCTAACAACAATCCATGTACCAATTTTGGTATTCGCAACACAAATTTTCAAGACTTATAAAACTTTTTAATTCAACTACAAGTTTTTTTATTAATAGATTTATAACTTTAAATGGAGGAAATACTTAACTTTTATCCAAAATATCACCAAAATTTATTTTTATGGTATTATTTTTGATTGGTCCTTCTTTAATCTTTAGTGTATTCTATAATTTTTTTAATATAATGGTAATAATTTTGTTTATGGTTAAAACTTAAAACATAAAAAACCTTATAATAGTTGAAATCCAAATTAGTTCATGTGAACAAATTAGTTTTATGATGTAAGTGTTTGAAAATAAGTAATTGTATAATGAATGTTTATTTTAGATGAATGTTTTTTAATTTAGTTTTGTGACCCGCGGACCGGCCCGTTAAACCGCTAACTTAAGCGGGGTGGGCTTGGACACATGTTTGATGACCGCGGTCCTAGCGGTTATACTAAAGAAACTTATTAAGTTGTTATCATTGATTCTTTGTTAAATAATTATAGTAGTAGGCTTGTTAAATTTGCGTCACGAGGAATAATTAGTTAGCCCCTCGTATTATTGTAATTCACTAATTAATATTAGTATAAGTGAACTACAATAATATGAGGGGCTAACTAATTATTCCTCATTAGTGAACTACAATAATACATTCGTAGGTAACAAGTCATTAGTGAATCTTTATGATGTTAATTTCTGTTAAAATACAAAAATCTTTTAAATTTTAAAATTTCTTTAATGTGCGCTTATGACTCGTTTCTCAAACTAATCATATAGATGAAAATGACCTATATACCCTATCCAAAATAGTAACTATCTCTCTCATTTTTACTTCTCTATAGTTGAGACTCTCTATAGGCAATTTTAGTGGCTTGAAAGAAGGAAAAATCGACACCCAAACCCAAAGGTTAGAGTTCTCAAATATCTCCTCGAGTGATTCGTTTCTTTAGATCGAATCCTTTTATTTGTTTGTTTATCATATGTTCTTCATTTTTAATGTTTTCCGTCTGAAATGAACTATCAATCAAAAGTATCTAAATGTTATATTGTAGCTTTAGAATAATAGGTTTACCTTGTTTTCATGTATCAAATCTCTATTTTATATCAGATCTGTCTTTGAATCAGATATATATCTTATTATTGGTTGCTATTCTTTTAATGTTATGGCTCATATGTATGAGAATAAATCGCAGCTCGTTGGCGAAGTTGTCATGGTCCGGAATGATGAGATCTTTTCCAAGAAAGCTCTCGTCACTCTACTTGAATACAACAACATTCAAGGGGAGGTTCCACACAAAGACGGTGACACTTTCATAGGGCATCGAGCCTCTCAAAGTGTCAAGACTTCACCCTCTTCGTCTTCAACGTCAGAAACTTTAGTTATAATGAGTTTATGACCTGTGAGCATCGCTTTAACAAGCCAATATGTCCAGTTCCTCTTTGATCATCTTGCAAAGATGTTTGGCGTTTCTTTGAAGGAACACTAATTGTCCTTCTTATGATGATTTGAAGACCGGTTATGTGTTACATTTGGGGGTATTGGGTCAGGAATACCTTAAAGAGGAGATCAGTTTTATGAAGACTATAAACTACTTTTCATATAAACTAGTTTCGCCAAGTATCTTGAATCCTTCTTACCTGATTCAGCTCAAAGGCTACTGCTGGGCCATTGCCATAATCAGGTAGATGGAGGTTGTTCTCAAGCTACAAGGTAAGCTGCCTCTTGATGAATATTTTTCTATTCAAGATCTCAACAAAAAGGCTCCATAGATTGCGTTATGGGATGATGGATCTGTTAGAGATATGAATAAAGTGGTCCGGGTACTTAGAGTAGAAGGGATAATGCTCAAGAAGAACTCCGAACTTGACCATTCTTTCAATAAAAAACACCACGTTGAAAATGTAAGTTTTCTTTGAATAATATGTTATTCATTCCCTGCATTCTTTTGTTTAGATAAAACTAACACTGTTTATATGTTTCCTTTTAGACTGATCCAATATACATGGTTAAATATGCTAGAGTAATGTACCTAACCGGTGAAAATGTATTCGTACATTATTCGTACAGTAATAATTTTTATGGTTGAGATGTTATGTTTAACTTCAAACTTTTTTTTTGTTAAACTATGTTGTAGGGGTAAAACGGTTAAGTATAATGTTCGGAATAAAGAGGATAGATCGTTCGTAATTATGTAATAGAAATGGTTCGGAATTTGTATGTGAAAAGGGGTCGGAATTCTCGTTATGACAACTATGGTTCGGAGTGATGGTTCGCTAGAGATAGCGAACGCTTTTATAAGGCTAAAGATAGCGAACAATAAGTGGGCAAAGATGCCGAACAGAATATAGGCAGAGATGCCGAACGAAATATGGGCAGAGATGCCGAACGTAAATACAATTCAAAGTTGTCGAACTAAAAGATAGTGAATTATAATTCTTTGTTTCTCTCTGTGGATTCCTCTCTCTAGAATGCGGATCCATCTCTCTGAGCCGGATCCCTCATATTTATAGTAAGCGCTCCCCTTTTGACGGGATTCTTCGGCGCACGATCGCCATACCGCAAAACAGTACCCTGTCATAGGGTTGTTCGGTTCGGCGCTCAATTAATGCCCTGTCAGTGCGCCGTTCGGCGCTCCATAAATGCTCTGTCAGAGATGACGTGGCGCCGTTTGTCTGCTTCCGGGCCTGATTCCGAATGGGCCGTAAGTCGCGGTTTGGGCCTTCGCCGGGCAAAAACCGGCGGGCTTCTCGAATGGGCTTAAATCGTGATGGGCTTCTTAAACAGGCCTGGTCATGTTGGGCCTGGGAGGCCCACCCATAACATTAGTCCCTCCCCAATTCGTTTCGGAGAAGATGAAACGATTCGTTCGTTGGCCTTGGCGTGTTTAAGAAGTCTCGCCTCGTTTTCGGCGAATCATTGAGTGCCACGTCACAATACTTTTGTAATCATGATGTCTCTTCATGTTTTTCGGCGACGCCTCTTCCTCTTCCTTCGCTTGTTTTCGATGTCGCCTCTTCCTATTCCTTCGTTTTTCTTTAAATAGCCTTCTGAGTTTATTCCTCTTCATTTCTCATTTCTTCTTATTCTCTCCGCGCGAACTCAGGTACTTTCTATCTCTAAAATTTTTCTTCTCTCTAGATTTTTCTTGAGTTATGTCGAACGCTTTGCCTTCGGTTTCGGACCCTACCTCGTCCGAGAGTTCGGATTCTTCTTCGTCGTCGAGCTCGGGATCTTCCTTATCCTCTAGAACCCTTCGTCGTCTGAGAGTGGGAGCTTCGGGTTCCGAGGTGAATCAAGATGTCTCTCGGTTACTTCCGCGATCTGACTCCGCTCGCGAAAATTCTAGTGGGGGTTTTGTTGAAGCATCCAGAGGGTTCGCCTCCGAGCCTTCGTCGCAGGTGCCCCAAGCTTCTGTTCGACCTCAAATAGAGGTTCCTTCGCTAGTCGACGAGGATTTTACGCCTCCGCCTCGAGTGCAACCGGTTCAGTCTGTTCGTTCGGCGGCTACGAATCCTAGAAGGGCGAGAAGGCAGCCGAAGAGACCGAGGCAAATAAATTCGTTTGCGTCGTCGGAGAGTAGGTTCGCCGATGGACTCGATGGCATTCAGAGAGTTTCTGGGGCTCGTGAGCTGTTGGATATTCACGAGCCGCGACCGGGTCAAATGCCTTGGCATTGCCCTCCGGGCTTCATTTGTCTGTACGAGTCGGCGTTTACCGAAGCGGGGCTTTGGTTTCCTCTTCCCCGACTTCTGGTTGCTTACTGCGAACGTAGGAGCATGGCGATCTCTCAACTGACGGTTCCGTGCCTTCGGAATCTGGTGGCGGCGATCCTGGCGGCCAAGGATCTCGGTTTCGAGATGACTCCGGGCTGTTTTGACGAGATTACGACGACGCAAGCGAACGCGTCTCTTCCGGGTACCTTTTCGATCTGTTGGCGGAAAGGTTTTCGGTTGACTGAGGATCGTCATGTCAAGATTAGCAACTGGTGGCGAAGATATTTCTTCGTTAGGGTTGATTCTGCGTCTATCCTAGATGTTGACAGGGAGTACCGAACTGACTGGGCAGTTGTTATCGGTAGGTGCCTTCGCGTTCGATTTCTTCTTTCCTTATTTTGCTAACTAACTCGTCTTTTTTTTTGTTCTTTTTCAGATCGCTTTATCCCGGTTGTGCCATTCCCGGAGGATTATACCAGATTCAAGGATCAGCTAAGGCGAAAAAACGAAATTCCTTGGCCCGAAGTACTTGAGCAACAGAGAAAATACTGGTGTTTGTTGAAAGGTAAATCTGAATGTCCTGTAATTTTTTTTTTTTTTTTTTTTTTATTCCGAAGGTAACTTGTGGTTTGTTTTCAGAGTCCTGGTCGTTGAAACCTCAAGAAAAGCTCAGCGAACCTTCGGGAGCGAACGACGAAGATATGGACGAAAACGAGCTACCTTCGCTTTTCGTGGATGAAGAAAATCAACATGCTAGTGTTCTCCCAACTCCGGCTGTTATTCCCGAGGATGCTTCGGCGCGAACCCGAAGATCTGGAAATGGCGAAAATCCTAGGGTCAAGAGGGCTCGGGTAGAAAGATCTGCCGAAGCTGGTAGTGTCGCCGCTGTTGGTTCGGCACCAATGCAGATCCCAACACATCCTGAAGGTTCGGAGGATGGTGTTTACGCCGCCTTAGGCGCTACTGGGACCGAGAGTGTGGTCATTGCTGGGGCTGACGCTGTGAGTCCAGGTGGGGTCGAGGGGGAGACCCAAGCTGCTGGCGTCATCGGAGGGGTTGAGGGCGAGACCCACATTGCTGATGTTGTCGGTGCTGCTCGCTTCGGATGGCACAGGGGAAGGTTTCTCCTCCTCTAGCCTTCCGTATTTTAAGGGCGGAGAGTTCTCGTTCAAGTCTGGACAAGGACAACCTCCATAAGTTCGTCTTTGACTACGAGGGCGAGGGTGCCTTTCCGAACAGCCGAGGAGGCTCGCGCCGGTTTCAATCATCTCGCTCGTGGAGTCTCATGACGAGCGTCGTCCTCCTGCTTCGTTGGTGTATGAAGCAGAGATTGCTTCGTTGGCTCGGTTGGAGCAGAGGGTAAGCCTTTTTCACATTTTTGTTCGGTATTTTGGTTCCTCTTCTTTTGTTCGGATACTTAGCGCTGTTTTGTTTCTTTTCTTTAGGTCGCCTACCGGAGGACCAAACTTGCCTATGACTACGAACACCATCTTGCTTCGGCTCAAGCGGGGAAGACATTAGTTCAGAAAGAGCGGGACGAGGCTCGAGCCGAAGTCGACGAGCTCAAAAAGGCTCTCCGTCTGGCGAAGAGGGAGAAAAGGGTTCAGGGACTGAAAGCTCAGCTTGAGGAGTCCGAACTGGAGCGAACAAAGGTTAAGGAGAGCCTCGAAGCGACCTCTTCCTCTCTGCAGGTTCGGGAGTCGGAGCTGGAGTTATCTCGAAAGGCCGAGGCGGACCTTTCGGGCCAGCTCGAGCTTCTAAAGAAGCGCTATGAGGAGATGGTAATCCACGACTGACGCGAATTTGCCAGGCTTCGTCGGTCCTGAATTGAGTACGTCGATGCGGCGCGGGACCAATTCGCTCGGTTGCGCGAGGAATCGCAGAGTCGGTTGACGAAGTTGAAGTGCTATCTCGCCGAACAGGAGGCGAAGAAACAAAAGTACTTGCTGTGGAATCAGTTGAAGGGGATCTTCGATACCCTGAAGACTATGGAGCGTCGGTACGGGATAGCACCGCCGAACGATTTTGTTGAAGTCCTTCGCAAGCGGAAGGTAGAGCTCGAGACTTGGCTCGGATTGAGGCCGAAGCTGTCGTATGAGGCTTCGGACTTTGAACTTCCTGAGGAGCTGGGAGTTGCCTCGGTTCCTGAAGTGTCGTCTCGCGACGTGTCTGGGAGGGTCGATGGGGAGAGCTCTCGTGGCAACCAAGGGGATGGCGATGATGGTGGCGACGGCGGGGTCGATGTGGCGGACGAACTGTCCCAAGATTAGATTCTCTTTTTTTTTTTTTTTTTTTTTATGGGTCGACTGTTGGGGTCGATCTTGTAATATATATTTTTTTGTGTTTTTCTATGTTGCTTTTCCTTTGCTTTGTAGTTCGCCTCTTTTAATGAAATCGTTCGTTTCCTTTCTTTACTTATGCTTAGTCTTATTTTATGAATTGTTCTTCTACTTGGTCCGGAAAATTGTGGAATTTTGTTCGGAGGTGCGAGGGGCTCGGCTTTCAGTATGAACTGTTCTTCGATTAATGCGAGGTGGTACTCGGCTTTTGTGGTTTCGGATTGGGCCACTGCAAGTGTTTGAACATGAGTTCGTAAGAATCATCCTTGCAAAGGTGGATGATCGGTCCACCGCACTCTTGTGGAGTGGCTAACATATTTTGCACCTTTGAAAGTGGCTGACTGCGGTTTGGACCGGCTTTGAGTCTTCGAGCGCTTTTTGCTAAGTCACTAACTTACGGAGCGCGACTTTCGTTCGTTAGTTCTTTTTGCTAAGTGGCTAAGTATAAGATCGGCGGACGATCTGAGCGATGAGCTCGTTAGTTATAAGCACGGGGCTTGTGTGACGGAGCGTTGAGCTCGTGAAGTTTTGAGCGCGGAGCTCGTGAATTTTTGAGCGCGGAGCTCGTGAATTTTATGATGAAAATATTTTTATTATTTTATAGCTGTGCCTTGTGAAAGGCTGCCTACGTATCCCGAAGGGGATCAAGCCAATCGTAGTTCGATTACAATGGTTCGGACTCGTGTTGAGTCCGTTTTTTTTTTTTGTTTTTTTTGTTTTGACCTTCGGTTGTTTTGACCTTCGGCTGTTTTGACCTTCGGCTGTTTCGGGCTTCGTTTTCGGCTTCGTCTTTATGCTTCGTCTAATGATAGAACCTCTTCAGATGCATTGCGTTCCAGGATCGCGGTATTTCCTTGCCGGACATCTCCATTAGTTCGTACACGCTGGGCCGAACTACTTTTGATATTAGGTACGGACCTTCCCATTTTGCTCCGAGCTTGGTGATAGGTCTTTCTGCTGTATTCGCGAAGACCTTTCGCAGGACGAGGTCGCCCTCTTCGAAGTGTCGACCTTTGACCTTTTTGTTGTAGTACTTCGCCGCTTGGTGTTGGTAATTTTGGATCCTTAGCAAGGCGTGGTGCCGTTACTCTTCGGCGTAATCCAGCTCACCTATCATCATTTTCTCATTGGTTTCGGGATGTTGAGTCAGCATTAGACGTCTTATTCCTGGAACGTTCGCTTCGGCTGGCGACATTGCCTCCATTCCGTGAGATAGCGAGAAAGGGGTTCGACTCGTTGCGCTTCGCGGACTCGTTCGGTGCGACCAAAGTACACCCTCAAGCTCGTCCGCCCGAGCCCCTTTTTAGCTTCGAGACGCTTTTTGATTCCGTCGAGTATAGTTTTGTTCGTTGCTTCGGCCTGGCCGTTCCCTTGTGGATATCTCGGGGTGGACTTGTTAAGTCGTATGTTCCATTTTGCGCAGAAAGCTTCGAATTTCTTCGATACGAACTGTGTCCCGTTGTCCGTGACGATTTCGTAGGGTAGTCCGTGACGACAGATTATATACTTCTAAACGAAATTTTGAACCTTGGCCGCGTCGATGTCTGCGTAAGCTTTTGCTTCGACCCACTTGGTGAAGTAATCAGTTACGATTAGAATGTACTTTCTTTGTCTTGACGACGGCAGGGGTCCTACGATGTCCATTGCCCAGCGCATGAAGGGGTATGGGGCGGTCGCCGAACTGAGCAGTTGAGTCGGGTTATGCTTGATATCTCCGTGCCGTTGGCATTTCTCGCATTTCATGGCGAAGTCTGCGCAGTCTTTTTGTAACGTCGGCCAATAGTATCCGTGGTTTTTGACCTGAAGAGCTAACGTTCGTCCACCGGAGTGGTTTCCTGCTCCACCCTCGCGTGCTTCGCGAAGTACTCTTTCGATTTCGTCATCGGCGATACAAAATAGAAGGACTCCGGATGCGCTCCACCGGTAAAGGCGGTTTATGATCATCGTGTAGCGGGCTGATCTGCTTTTCACGCGGCGAGCTTCCCACTTGTCTTTTGGTAATGCTCCGTGTGAGATATACATCATGATTTCGATCCGCCAGTCCCTTGGTTCGGTTCGTTCTTGCTGGTTATTCTCTGTTCCGGGCAGAGAATTTGGTATTCCTTCGGCGAAGTCATCTGCTTGTTCTCCTTCGTCTATATCGTGGCCGATGGCACATACACCCTTTGGTAGGTCGATGCTCGGATGTTCGATGCATTCGATCGGGATGGTTCGCCGCAGGGTTGGGTCAGAGGTCGAGGCCAAGGCTGCCAATGCATCTGCGGACGTGTTTTCTGCCCGAGGGATCTTTGTGATGGTGAAGGAGACGAATTTTTCTCCCAGGGATTTGACAACTCGCAAGTAAGCCTCCATTCTCTCGTTTTTGGCGTCGAACTCTCCGCTGAATTGGCTGGTTACGAGTTGTGAGTCGCAGAAGGCATCGAGTTCTTTGACTCCGAGTTCGAGGGCCAACCGCATTCCGGCGATTATAGCTTCGTATTATGCTTCGTTGTTAGAGGCTTTGAACGCGAGTCGGAATGATTGCTCAAGGACTTCGCCCTTTGGTGATCGCAATGTTATGCCGATTCCCGATCCGTGCTGGCTAGATGATCCGTCGGCATGTAAGGTCCATGTGTTCTTCTCTTCGGCCATTGTCATCTATGGGGGTAGCTCGATGAGGAAATCGGCGAGGACTTGAGACTTTGCGCTTGTTCGTGGTTTGTACTCGATATCGTATTCACTTAGTTCGACCGCCCACTTGGCAATACGACCCGACTGGCTTGGACTGTGCAGGATAGTTCGCAGTGGTTGGTTCGTCAGGACGACAATCGAATGAGATTGGAAATAAGGTCGGAGCTTTCTTGCCGATGAGACGACCGCGAGTGCCGCTTTTTCCGGGGTCGGATACACCGCTTCTCGCACCGTCTAAGGCCTTGCTTGTGTAGAATATCGGTCGCTGGTCGCCGCGGTCTTCCTTGACTAGCACGCTACTTACCGCCGATGTTGAGATGGCGATATACAGGTAGAGGGTTTCCTGGTCGACGGGTTTTGCGAGGATCGGCGAAGTTGAAAGATATTCTTTGAGCTGTGCGAACGCCTCTTCGCATTTATTATCCCATTCGAAGCGTTTGTTGCCTTTGAGGAGTTGGTAGAAGGGCAGACATTTGTCCGACGACCTTGATATGAAGCGGTTCAGCGCGGCGATGCGTCCAGTCAGTCTCTGGACTTCCCTTGTTGTTCGGGGCGAAGGGAGATCCTTTATCGCTGAGATCTGCTTTGGATTTGCCTCGATGCCTCGCTGGGTGACGATATACCCCAAGAATTCTCCTGATGTGACGCCGAACGTACACTTCGTCGGGTTAAGCTTCATCCCGTATTGGTTGAGCGTTGCGAAGCAGGTCTCGAGATGGTTGACGTGGTCTTGTGCTACCAACGACTTGACCAGCATATCGTCTATGTAGACTTCCATCGTATCGCCCAGCTGATCAGCGAACATTCGATTTACGAGCCGTTGGTAGGTAGCTCCGGCGTTTTTCAAACCGAAAGGCATGACTTTGTAGCAGTAGGTGCCTCGGTCAGTTATGAACGAAGTCTTTTCCCGGTCTTCTACGTGCATCATTATTTGGTTATACCCTGAGAAGGCGTCCATGAAGGACAGCAGCTCGTTTCTGGCGGTTGCCTCCACTATTCGATCTATGTGTGGCAGAGGATAACTATCCTTCGGACACGCCTTGTTGAGGTCGGTGAAGTCGACGCAGACTCGCCACTTCCCGTTCTTTTTCTTCACTACTACCGGGTTCGCTAGCCAATCTGGGTATTCGACCTCTTCGTTAACTGCTTGGGCGCGTTCGGGTCCCAACTTTCTTCTTTTCTGTTTGATCGGTCTGAAAGTCGGGTCCACGTTGAGTTCGTGACAAGTGATGCTCGGATCGATTCCCGGCATGTCTTCCGTGCACCATGCGAAGGTTCTGCAGTTGCGCTTTAGGAAGTCTATCAGTTTGTTCTGCAGAGTGGGCTCGAGATTGGCGCCTACTCCAACGCACCTAGTGATGTCGCTGAGATCGATATTTACTTGCACGACTTTGTCGAGGCTCGGGGCTTCCTCACTGGTCACCTCGTCATACTGCGTTTTCACGCTTGACGCCTTCGTAATTTCTACGGCGTGTACCCGAACCTTTTCATTCGTTGTTTTGAGTCGATAAGCTTCGATGTTCGTCTCTTCGTCATGGATGATCGCGCACGACTTCCTTATCTTTAGTTCGGCGATGAAACAACTTCTCGCCACGCGTTGATCTCCGCGTATTGTCTGAGTTCCACTAGGACTTGGGAACTTTAGACACTGGTGGTATGTGGACGGGATTGCTTCCATGGCGTGGATCCATGGAGTTCCCATGATGGCGTTATAGATTGCCGGTGTATCTATTACGTCGAACTTCAGCAGTTTCGTGATGCCTCCGATGTGTACTGGGAGTTTGATGGTTCCCAGGGACATGGTGGTTTCTCCGTTGAAAGCCGTCAAAGGCTTTCGGTTCGGTTTGATGGTGTACTCCTTGAGCTCCATCCTTTGCAGCGTACTGTAAAATATGAGGTCGACCGAGCTGCCGGTGTCGACCATGACCTTCGCTACTTCGCAATTTGCGATAAGTAGTTCGACGACTAATGGGTCATTGTGGGGAAAGGCCACGCCAGAGTTATCACGTTCGCTGAACGTAATTTCTTTGATGGGGCGGTCGGCGACATCGCCGGTGCTGGCCCATTTAACCGCGGCGATCGTTTCACGCTGGGACCTTTTGATCGAACGTACCGAATCGTTGCAATCGACGAGGCCCCCCATGATCATGCCGATCTTCTTGCGCGCTACTTTCGGCGGGCCGGGTAGTTCTTCTCGCTCCCTTTTGTCAGACGACTCTGGGGCTCGCTCCTGATCACGTTCGGACTCAGGCCGAATGTACGTGTAGTTGGCTCGTCTTTCTTCCGAATCGGCAGCCTGACGTTTCCGTTGCCGTATTCCCGCAGGAGGAGGCTTTGAAGATATCTGCATTCCGCCGTTGAATGCCCATCTTGCTTGTGGAAATCGCAATGTTTGTTCGTGTCGCGATTGTTGGGTCGTCCGTTGTTCGGATAGTTTCCCGAACCGTTTCTACTTTGTTGATCGCCCTGCGATCCTCTGGGTACGGGGCTTCTATTTCGATAAGTCCCCCTGTTCTGATATCCCGAACCGCCTGTCGATCGATTATGTTCTGGGCGAGATACGTTGTTGATTGCTTGCCTTTCGAACTCTTCGTCGTCAATCAGATGGATTCGGGTGTTTTTGCTCTTGTACTCCGCGTCGTAATGTTGTCGCGGTTCGCGGTGCTCCTCTTTCACCCTCTCCTTATCCTTTGAGCGTGTTTTGAGGGACGCATGCTTCTTGGTCAAAGCGGCTTTCTCTTCTTCCAGTTTGATGTACGCGGTTGCCTTGTGTAACGCATATTCTAAAGCCCTTGGTTCGTTCGTCGTGAGTTCGTCGCGGAACTGTGACTCGAACCATAGCCCGTTGCGGAGAGCTTGGATGGCTACGTCGTCTGGTACCTTGATTTTGGAGGCGATCTCCTTGAACCTTTCGACGTACTTCCTCAAGGTTTCTCCTTCTCCCTGGGTCATGCCCCATAGATCGGCGATCGACTTTTCCTTGTGGATATACATGGAATAGTGCTTCAGGAACACGGTCTGGAGCTGATGGAAGTTGCCGATCGAATTAGGGGCCAGTCGATTGAACCATCTTTGTGCCGCTCCTGTCAAGTTCTCGACGAACAGCTGACAGTATCCTGCGTCTTGCAGCTCGGGAGCGATCTGGGCTCTGCCCATCGATATTGTGAATGCCGTGACGTGTTGGACCGGATTCGTCGTCCCGTTATACTTAGGGATGGTGATTTTTTCGGGATGCGGGATATAAAACCGAGTGATGTCCGTCGTGAAGGGGACGCTCTGTGCTTCTCGTAACACGCGTCCGATCTCGGGTGCTGCGCTGATTGCTTCATGAACTCGAGAGCTCATATCATTCATTTCTTGCCTCATTCGCTCGAACTCATAGTCTCTGACGGTCGGCGTTGCTTGAGCGTTGTATGCCCTGGCATCGTTTGCCGTTCGCCTGAGATGATGATTCTGGTTATCTTGTTGATATCCGCTCGGACCAGAAAAATTCATCGCGGCGGTTGGATGCGCGAATGGTGGGGTTCCGTAAACCGTTGTCGGGTTATGGGCCCCGTATGGAAGTCCAAACGGGCTGGCGCTCATGGGAGGCAGGATTTCACGACCGTTAGTTCGCATTGGCTGCGAATTTTCTCCGAAAAGGTTTCGCTGTACGCCCGGAGTTAGTTCGTTGATTGTTTGTTGTACCCGCGGCCCTTGCGTGGTGAGCGCTTCGAACCTCGCGTTCGTCGATTGGGCGAGAGAGTCTACCTTGCTGACCAAGCTTGCGAGGAGTTCGATTATGCCTGGTTGAGCGACTTCGGTACGATGGGCGATTGCGGTCGTCTGTGGCGAGACGTTGGCCATGTCGTTCGTGACTCTGGACTCGGGAGTCCGATTGTTCGTGCGAACTAGGGGTGTTTCTTGTACTTCGACACCTTCGGGATGGATCATCGGCGGGCGTACGATTGCTTGGACCCGGAGGTGTGGCCTCGGGGACCCGATTCGGGAATAGTCGGTGGGAGTTCCATTGTTGGAATCGTCCGTTCAGTTGCGAGAGCCTCCTGCAGAACGATAGGAATGTGTGCTTGATTGTCTTGTTGGTTCGCCATTGAATGTAGTTAAGCGATTGGTTTTAGCTCCGGGATGCTGTTGAGTTGTCGTTAGCGTAAGAGATTTTCCTGATAGGCCCCACGGTGGGCGCCAAATGTTGTAGGGGTAAAACGGTTAAGTATAATGTTCGGAATAAAGAGGATAGATCGTTCGTAATTATGTAATAGAAATGGTTCGGAATTTGTATGTGAAAAGGGGTCGGAATTCTCGTTATGACAACTATGGTTCGGAGTGATGGTTCGCTAGAGATAGCGAACGCTTTTATAAGGCTAAAGATAGCGAACAATAAGTGGGCAAAGATGCCGAACAGAATATAGGCGAGAGATGCCGAACGAAATATGGGCGAGAGATGCCGAACGTAAATACAATTCAAAGTTGTCGAACTAAAAGATAGTGAATTATAATTCTTTGTTTCTCTCTGTGGATTCCTCTCTCTAGAATGCGGATCCATCTCTCTGAGCCGGATCCCTCATATTTATAGTAAGCGCTCCCCTTTTGACGGGATTCTTCGGCGCACGATCGCCATACCGCAAAACGATGCACTCGTCATAGGGTTGTTCGGTTCGGCGCTCGATTAATGCCCTGTCAGAGCGCCGTTCGGCGCTCCATAAATGCTCTGTCAGAGATGACGTGGCGCCGTTTGTCTGCTTCCGGGCCTGATTCCGAATGGGCCGTAAGTCGCGGTTTGGGCCTTCGCCGGGCAAAAACCGGCGGGCTTCTCGAATGGGCTTAAATCGTGATGGGCTTCTTAAACAGGCCTGGTCATGTTGGGTCTGGGAGGCCCACCCATAACAAACTATGAGGTTCTGGGCCGAAATCCATAATCCCCTAGGCCTGCGACCATCCTTTGATAATATCATTTAATGGCGTAAATCATCGTTCCCGCGACGACTGCGCTTAACTTTTTCTAAGAGTTAGTTTCATTAATAAAAAGAAAATTCAAATAAAACCATAAACCTTACTTATTGAAAAAATTCAAGTAAATCTAATTAAATAATTATACCAAAAAATTTATCGGCTTTACACTTAGATAAGTATTAACTCAAAGAAATATAAATAAGATTAATGTTAGTAAAAACATATAATTCAATTTCAATTCTTAATAGAAAAGGAAATTAGATATTCACTAACATGTAAATCTTCGAGAGAGCAAAAACAATTCACCTACTTTTTCATCAAGTTTGTAAGCAATAACAATAATAATATATTATTATACTAAACAATACTTATGGATTATGTTAACAATATTTTTATGTTGTTTTTTTGCTTCATTGTTACATTCTTAAAATTTAGTTGATTCAACATGATCAATAAATAATATAGGCGAAATATGAAAAAAGACATTAATTATTTTACACGAAATCAACTAAAAACGTTATTAGAAAGTGAGAAGCAATAAATTTTCTAAAAAATACATTGAACTTTTGGAATTAATTTACGATTACTTGATGAAAAAGCTAATATTTATTTTTTATTTCGTAAATTAATCAAATTATTATTATATTACCACTTACCTAACTAAAAGTTATCTTTATTTTTAAATCAGGACACTAATCAACAAAGTTCAATGCATCATTCTCTTATTGAAAAATTTGGAGACCGTCTATGTAAAGGAAATCAAAATTTGCAATTTTAATGCGCAATTACAACTACAAAATTTCCAGTCATAAGTTTCAATTAAAATTAACTCAGAGATCCGTAGTCAATAATTTTGTCAAGTACTTTTTGAAAAATTCCAATTTTGGAATCACGAAGATTTTGCTATATTAGCAAATACGACAAAAGATTATACGGTACCTTTATTACTTTTTACATTCAAACTATATGATTATATATGTAATTTACATAATATTTATAATATATATATATATATCATTGTTTATCATATAGATGTAATTGAATATATAAAAAAATAAAGGGAGAATCACAAAACTACACCATTTGAATTACATTTCACAAAACTATACCATTTCCAAAATACTTCACAAAACTACATGTAAACACTCAAAATTAAATTCAAATAAACTCTACCCAAACAATCCTACCCCTTAATACTATACTCTAAACACTAATTAGCGAACCCAAATGAAATTTTTTTAATTTTGGTAATTTTTTAAAGGTTAAATCAAGCTTTTAAAATTTTGAAAGGGTGTAAATATGTGAAAATATTAATTTAAGAGTAGTTTTGTGAAGAATGGGTTGAAAGGGTGTAGATTCGTGAATTCCTCAAAAATAAATAACTCGGATGTCGTATTAGAACTACACCACACTTAGAATAATTATTATAACTTTATTGTTAGAAATCTACGCTTCTTTCAAAATATTTGCCTTCTCTATTATAATTTATTTTAGGGAGAATCACAAAACTACACCATTTGAATTACATTTCACAAAACTACACAATTTCCAAAATACTTCACAAAACTACACCTAAACACTAAAAATTAAATTCAAATAAACCCTACCCACACAATCCTACCCCCTTAATATTATACCCTAAACACTAATTAGCGAACCCAAATGAAAATATTTTAATTTTGGTAATTTTTTAAAGGGTAAATCAAGATTTAAAATTTTTGAAAGGGTGTAAATATGTAAAAATATTGAATTAGGTGTAGTTTTGTGAAGGGATGATTGAAATGGGGTAGTTTTGTGAATTCCTCTTTATTTTAAGTTAATTTATTATATTGTGTACTATCTATTTTCCAACAAAACAAACCAATTAACCACAATAAAAAGAAAATAAATGAATCCTTATTCAAAAATTATTAGTAACTATTAGAACACTACATGATACTCTTAAATTAAAAAATAGGAGATTTCTAGGAAATAAATAAAATATTTATAACTAAATATAATAGCAAAAAGATAATACTCACTCCGTTCCAAAAAACATGTAGTTTTAGAAGTTTTCACGCATATTACTAATTCATTAAAGTTTGTGTATTTATAATACTAAAAACAATATTTAATATATGTCTAGGCCTAATTTGAGTCAATAGAAAAATAATAAGCAAAATCTAATTGGTTAAAAAACATTAAATGACAATAAATTTTACATTAAAACTGAAAACTACATCTATTTTAGAACAAAAATTTTCTCCTAAAACTACATCTATTTTGGAATGGAGGAAGTATAAAATAAGGTTAGTAAAATTTCCTAGAAACTAATTAAAACCATATTTTTCATCAAAAATCCTTGCATCGCACCAGTCTTATCTAGTATGTATATAAATCTCTCAATTTCTTTAGCATCTATACATATCACATTTAATATTTTAAAAATTCAATATTTTCTGCAATCAATCATTACAATATTTTATTTAAAAAACAAAACTATTAGTAATTGAAGAAAATACATTCATTTTTAATTTCAAACTCCTTTTTTAAGTCAAACATTACATGTTAATAGTGGTCTACTATGAGTTAAAAACCTCTGTTTTAAAACTCGCTCGCTTGGCCAATTACTCTCCCGCGTTTCTGCTACTCAGTGGTCGTCCGCGTCGATTAAGTTTTTGACCGCGTAAATCGAATGACAGAAATAACTGCGTCTAATTATATAAAATTTCGAATAATCCAGTTAATTTTTAACTAATTTATGACTAATTTGATCACACACATTTAAATTTTACAATTTTTTTGACAAGTTATTAGTTTTAGAGGTTAATAACAATATAAATAATAAAAAAATCAATATAAAGTGAAAAAATATATGAAATTATCAATTTATCCAAAAATTACTCTCCGACTAATCCCCGATTAATCTCCGATTTTTTCGCTAGGCGCTAGACCCTTGCTGTCCGCACGAGTAGCGCCTAGCGAGTTCTAAAACCTTGTTACCAACTCCTTTTTAAGTCAAACATTCAGCTAGTTCCATCTCGTTCGATCTCTGTTGATGTTCTCCTGACTCGATTCTCCGACCACCCACAAAATCAATACCGAGAAGCTGCCAGTGGCGGAGGCAATATGTGGAATTTTAAATTTTGGTTTAGTGTATAGTAAATTTTTAGGTTAACCGTCTCTAATTTAATAAATGACCCATACTAATTTCAATTCAATAAAAATCTAATACATATTAAATATAAAAAATATTAATCTAATAAAATTCATGATACCCATGTAAAACTCCAATTCAATATATGATACCATTGCGAAAAATAAAAAACAAAATTTATGATAAATAATTTTAAAACAAATGGCCTACTTTTTTCTCTGAATTGGAGACGCTAAGAGATCTGCAAGTGTTCTTCCCGGGTTTCTCACTACGGTTTGCATCAAGGGAGAAAAACAAAAAAGCGGATCTACTTACACGGAATGCACGTGGCAGGAAGGATTACTGGCCTATCGCTTCCTATTTGGCTTTCAACGGCGTTTGACGTTTTCGAAAGAAAATAGAAAGAATGTACTAGAGTGAATTTTTTTTTTATCATAAATGTAAGTTTATGAAAACAAATAAATCATAATTAATATTAATATCATTAGACCACGAAAATAAAATGTCTTACCTTTTGTCTTCTCTTTGTTTCTTAATTGAGAATTTTATAAAATTGTTTTAATTTCTTAACTAAATTTTTGTAAATTGCAAAAATTAGAGTTGTTAAAAGTTTACAATCGTATCGGTTTAGTTTGTTTTATGAATAAATATTTTAAACTTATCGATAAAAAAAAATTGACCCGTAAATTAAAATCCTAGCTCCGCCACTGGAAGCTGCCACGGCCAACACGCGTATCTAGCTCTGTTTGAACTGTTCATATCTCGATGAGTTTCTAGCTATTCTTTCCCTCAGCTTAGTCGCCCTAGTCTCCGCGAGCCTCAGAGATCTCTCTGCAGCATCCCTTGCTAATGATACACTACAAACCGCCTAAGCTAATTACAATGCTCCTGCATTAGACTACAACGACTTATCACGGACATGTCACGTGAAGTCTTGTTCAACAGCTCCACCAGCGGCAACCACCTGCTCGGCTGCTACTTTCCATCTTGCTATTTCTTCTTCAGCAGCAGCGATGTTGGAACAGTATTAAAAATTATTCCTATTTAATAGGAACTTAAAAAATAAATATCAAAAATAGATATAATCATACAAAACGAAAATAATAAATCAATAAAAATAAATATCAAAAACTATTCCTATTTAATATGATTAAAAGTAAAAAACAAAAATAAAAAAAGAATAAAAATAAATATCAAAATTATTCCTATGTAATAAGTAACATTATGAAAAATTAAAATATTATGAATATTTCAATTTTATGAAAATCATACAATATTAAAAATATATTTAAAATTCTTTTAAAAAATTTTAAGTTAAATAAAATTTTAAGTATTTAAAAGCATATATTTTTATTAAAGTAAGATAAATGTTACTTGCGGGTCTAATTTTATATTTAAATGTAGGTATAATTGTAGATTTTAATATCTAATTTGATTAAAGATCATGATATCTACATATTTTAATCTACGTAGCGGGTCACTAAAGATCACAAATCGTATGTGATACAAAAACAATAATTGTTATGAGATTCAATCAAATTTATTTTCTACATAAACGTTTGATTTTGTTTTCATCTAAAACTTTCATTGAAAATAAAAATTCTGTTACAAATTTAAAACCCCTCCCTAATTAGTTTCTACCGAGTAATAAACTCCGGTGAACCTAAAAAGAGCAAGAAGGGATCTAAAACCACATACAACTAGCTATAAGAGAAGCTAGTTAAACTAAGTAAAATTGAAACCAAAGACAAAAGCCACCTCCGGTTAGAGGATAATGACTCTCTCATTGAAAAAGAAATCATTCAGCCATCCAGGATGTCCAGATGCAACGGTTTTAACGTGTTACACTTTGTGCGATGAAATGAGCTCCTCTGCTTGATGTGGATACTTCCAATTCAAACCGCCAAGAAGGTATTCTTGAGAAGGTATTCTTGAGAAGGCATACTTCAATTCCGAGTCTTGGAATCTATTGTTTGGCCAAGTTGTTGGCCTATTAACAATACCCACCAAACTTGTTGTCTCTGATGCGAAGATCACCTTTGATAATTTGTGATGATAGATTGCCAAAGCTGCCCATAGGATTGTTCTTGATTTTTTTTCTCAAAGATCTTCAATTGGATGCATAAAAAGCTACACCAAAGTGTCATCAAAGGTTAGTATTTTTGAATTAGTATTTTATTTATTACAAGAATTGCATGCTTAATTAAATATTATTTATATGTATTACACGATTAATTGTCCACTTGCAATGAATCCTACTTGGATAAAACCTCTTAGTATCAATAAACTATACGAACTTAAAATTTCCGCATTTGTAAACACGATTTTTTTTTTAATTATCTAAATATATCATATATGTATGCTAAATTGATTAAAATTAGCCTAATGATATTATTTCAAAAAGATTTAGTTTGATCATAATTGTTTTGACGTAATAGGATAGTGTCTAATGCGGGCTTGGGTGATAAATTTGGAAAAATAAGAATAATGATGATTTAGTTTTTTCAATTGAATCATATGATATAATTTTTAAAAATGAGTTTCTTAAATTTATTAAATTATTATTAATTCAAAAATTAAATATAACATGATATATAGTTATATATATAAATTTACATATAAATATAGAACCGCTTTCAACATTTATTTTTTAAAAATAAATCATTTTGAAATTCGAGGTGAAATTCTCTAGGGTATAAAGTGGAAAGATTTAATAATGTTTAAAATCTTGGTTACACTTTGGGGTATTGAAATAAAAAAATCCCTTATTTGGACATTAAATTATTGGGCTTCGAGATTTGGAATAAGACAAATGACCAAAAAAATTATTCTTGTGGTCAAAGAAAGTCATTAATATGTTAATGTATAAACATTCGTAACTTTAGATTAAGAGTTTTAAAAAAGAAAGACTAAATTTGATCGACCCTTATCTCGAAGCAAACCATACTTCCATACTAATGTTGTGTCTTTGTATGTCATTACGTATTAAAATAAGAAAAAATTCTTCTGCATAATCATCTATTTCGATGATATCCCTAATGAAGGTTTTGCAAAGGATTATACATTGTTAAGTCTTCTTATATAATTATATATGGCAAAAACGATTTGCGAAGGCCTTTCTCAATTTTGTATTTCTCAATTACGTTTAAATTGATTAATCAAATAAAGACGTGGTCTTATATTACAAGCCAAAAGGAACCTATTTTCTAGAGGAAATACAAAAAAAAAGCTTAAAAGAAGAGGATAAAAACAATAAAAAGAACATCATCATAATCAAACTACATCATCAACATTCCTCTCCGTATGGATCCTTCCAAGTTCGATATGGCGTAAGCGAAAGTATTCCTTCTTGTTAGTTTCGAATTCAGCCAAAACGAGCAATATTGTGAGATATACCAATAAATAGATGTAGAAAAAAATACACACTAAGTACAAAATCAACACCGTAATGATTAATATATGATCACGCCTTGTGTCGAAAAATGGAGGAGATGCCATAGAATTTATTATTATTGATAATTCTTAATTAGATTGATATAACTAAAACAACTTTACGACAACTTGTGGGTTTATATATATATATATATTAATATTACGAGTTCTAACTAGATTCACTTAGCAATCTTATAATAATAGTTATGAAAACAAAACAACATCTAACTAATATATATATATATATATATATCTTTTTATTTATTGTCTAGATTATTTTGTTTAATAGATAATTACAGAATATATATATTATCTAGTAATTAAATAGATAATTAAGGAATATATAAACAAAGTATCGTTATGTAAACACTAGGCAATTATTATTATATATATATATTAGGTAAGTACCCTGCGCCTTGCGCGGGACATGATATTCATAAATAATATTAAGTTATATTATAGATGACTGAACATTTAACCCGAGATCCGAAACCCAAAACCGAATCGACCTGAAAAATCCGGTTTGGTCCAGTTTCGGTTCTCGTATTATCCTATCAGGTTTTAATATTTTCTAACTCGGGTTTCCGTTCTAACCCGAATCGACCTGGGACCCGAATTGTACATATTTCACTACTAAAAAAATATCATATAGCCACGGTCGTATCCGTGGCTATAACGTTAAATCCGTGGCTATACGGTCGTAGCTAAAAATTTCCGTGGCAAACCGTGGCTAAATAGCCACGGATTTTTTCTATAGCCACGGAACGACCGTGGCTATATGACTTTTTTTTAGTAGTGTTTACACCTTTTCAAAATTTTAAAAGCTTGATTTACCCTTTTAAAAATTACCAAAATTAAAATCTTTTCATTTGGGTTCACTAATTAGTGTTTAGGGTATATTATTAAGGGGTAAGATTGTTTGGGTAGGGTTTATTTGGATTTAATTTTGAGTGTTTACGTGTTGTTTTGTGAAGTAATTTTGAAATGGTGTTGTTTTGTGATTCTACACCATTTGAATTACATTTTACAAAACTACACCATTTCAAAATTACTTCACAAAATACATTTAAACACTCAAAACTAAATCCAAATAAACCCTACCCACACAATCCTACCCCTTAATATTATACCATAAACACTAATTAGCGAATTCAAATGAAAATATTTTAATTTTTAATGGTTAATCAAGCTTTTAAAATTTTGAAAAAGTGTAAATATGTGAAAAAATTGAATTAGGTAGAGTTTTGTAAAGGAAATGATGAAAGGGTGTAGTTTTATGAATTCCTCTAACTTTTTCCCATCGAAATTACAAAAATATCCGGAATATACAAAACAATAGTTTGTTTGGATTTAATAATATTGCTACTATGTAATTATGAAATATATAACGTTTTATTTTATACGGCGATAAAAAAATATTTTATAAAGTAAGACATGATATAACGTTCAAGTTTTTCTAATTATTTTTAGAAATTTTTTAACCAATATCACAATCTTTAATACTTTTTAGTCATTTCATTGTGCTACTGGTACATATATACACGTATGAATATATTGATATGTATAAATTTGGAATATTTTTTCGTGAACAAAGAGTTATAGTTTTAGCAAGATAAATATATATATATATATATATATATATATATATATATATATCTATATATAAAATAAATTATGTTCGTTATACGATATTATTTTCGTTTCTATGATTATTTAAAACCAGAAACAGAAACAACAAATTTAATGTAAATGATTATTTTTGAATAACCTCCCCGCGCATGGCGTGGGATCATCGCCTAGTTGAAATAATAATTAAAACATTACCAAGAATATTGGTACAAAATTTTCATTGTATGCATTTATCTCAATAATTATAAATAAAACTTTTATATGAAAATAATACGGGCTTCATAATAAATCATTTACTTAATATAACAAATTGCATCTTCATATTTTGTAGATTTAAGAATAATACAGAAACCAAACTAGAGAAAACTTGTATGTCTTTAACAAAAAACGTGAATATTCTTTAATTAACAAAAAAACTTTTAAAGGGCTTAAGGGATAATGATGGTCTAAACTAGGGCTGGGCAATCGGTTTAGCCGGTTTAAACGGTTCGGTTTTTCGGTTTATTCGGTTTTAAAATTTTTTTGCTGAATTTAACTGATAAAATTTTCGGTTCGGGTCGGTTCGATTCGGTATTCGGTTAATTCGGTTCGGTTTCATGCTTTTAAATCAATTCCGAATTGGACCGAATTTATTTTTTATTCGGTTTGTTCGGTATATTTGTTCGGTTTATTTGTATTTTTAAAACATATACACATAAACAAATTAAATATTGAGCCCAATAACATATTAAACGAAAAGCCCACTAATATAGTAGGCCCAATCCCAATAAAATTTAGGGTTTTCGTTTGAAGGATTGTGTGGTTGTGGCTGTGGTTGTCGTTGCGGTGGCTGTCGTTGCGGTGGCTGTCGTTGCGGTGGCTGTCGTTGCGGTGGCTGTCGTTGCGGCGGCAGTTCGATTTCACCATCAAATCCGGCACACCGAGCAAGAGATAATCAACTTATATATGTATGAATATATTGATATGTATAAATTTGGAATATTTTGTCGTGAACAAAGAGTTATACTTTTAGCAAGATAAATATATATATCTATATCTAAAATAAATTATGTTCGTTATACGATATTATTTTCGTTTCTATGATTATTTAAAACTAGAAATAAAATTTTTAATGTAAATGATTATTTTTGAATAACTTCCCCGCGCATGGCGTGGGGTCATCGCCTAGTTGAAAGCCCAATATCAACTAAAGGAGACCGGTTCTGATATTGTCGCCGGTTCTGGTTCAATCGGTCCGATCTGTCGCCGGTTCCGGTCCGATCTGTCGCCGGTTAAACCTTAACCGGGACGATTAAATTTATCTCCAACAGACTTCATAATAAATCATTTACTTAATATAACAAACTAGAGAAAACTTGTATGTCTTTAACAAAAATTGCGTATGTTCTTTAATTATCAAATAAAGGCGTGGTAGTATTACAAGCCAAGATGAATTACCAAATAAAAGCGTGGTAGTATTACAAGCCAAGAGGAAGCTAATTATAAGAGTTTAAAAAAAAACATGTAATTGGAAAAAACGGTAAACAAAATCATCAAACTACATCATCAACATTCCTCTCCATATGGATCCTTCCAAGTTCGATATGGCGTAAGCGAAAGTATTCCTTCTTGTTAGTTTCGAATTCAGCCAAAACGAGCAATATTGTGAGATATACCAATAAATAGATGTAGAAAAAAATATACACTAAGTGCAAAATCAACACCGTAATGATTAATATATGATCACGTCTTGTGTCGAAAAACGGAGGAGATGCCATAGAATTTATTATTATTGATAATTCTTAATTAGATTGATATAACTAAAACAACTTTACGACAACTTGTGGTTTATATATATTAATACTACGAGTTCTAACTAGATCCACTTAGGAATCCTATAATAATAGTTATGAAAACAAAACAACATCTAACTAATATATATCTTTAATTTATTGTTTAGATTATTTTGTTTAATAGATAATTACGGAATATATATATAATATATTGTAAAATAAATAGATAATTAATAAACCGTAAAAGTCTTGTTAAGGTTAATAATAGTGAGAATTTCCCTTTTAGAAATTATTATTATTATTATTATATAAACTCAAATTGAATTTAAATCATATTTATCTTATCGGACTACAACAAGAACTAGGAATACTAAATAAAAACCAAAAAGGAACTACGACTAATTAACAACTATATTGTAACTTTTTATATATATTTTAATATTACGAGTTATAATAATAGTTATGAAAACAAAACAATATCTAACCAATATATTTATATATATCTTTTAATTTATTGTCTAGATTATTTTGTTTAATAGATAATAGGCCCATTATGTTTAATAAGGCCCATTATGTCTTGTAGTTAGATTTGTATTAGGATTTTGTTTAGTAAATAAATAGATAACGAAGGAATATATAAACAAAGTATCGTTATGTAAACACTAGGAAATTATTATATATATATATATAATAATATATTCATTAATATAAAATTGGATTGAACTAGTTAAAGGTTTGGAGTCTCCATGGATACATCACGATATGAAGAAACCGTCAAATTATTGTTAAGGGTAATGGTAGTGACGTTCGTCGTCGTTTTGCTTTTCGGTTGTTATCTTTGTGGTAAACTTTGCTCTGCATTCTCCATTGATCACAAAGTTCTTGAAGATAATGCACATGAATCTCAAATCATGCATTGAATAATATATATACATTGTGTGTGTGTGTGTGATGGACAAGATCAAGATCAACCCAAAGAAGGATTTTCTCTTTTTTGCTAATTATTGAACAATGTGATTTTTTTTTCTTCAAATAATAATGTCATATTAGGGAATACCTTTTTCTCTTTTTTTGTTTTGGTTTTTGTTAAGACTTAGAACTTTAAGTTTTGATTCTTTATACTCTTATGTCTGATTAGTTCTTATCTTTGATGTTAACTTGTGATTCACGTAAGTAACAACACACACGAATTTGGTTACCTTGAGTTCACCTTCCTCAACACCGGCTACGTCTCAGGGGAGAGAACAACACACTCATGCATCCACTATATTGCCTTGACGATTAATCGCATTCCACGATCTAATCTCCAAGTTTATTGTATCTGTTACAACAAGCTAAATCAAGCACAATACTATGGTGGATCACACATACTCGAGAAGAAAGAGAAAATACTGAGCTTGAAGACGAAGATATTCTTGACCGCGAATCTTCTCTTCTTTTCTCTCTATCTTTTTTCTCTTGCTCTGTTTCTCTGTAAAATTCCCTTGTGAAGAAGAGGAATCTTTATTGTTGATGATGTTAAGGTTTATATCAAAACCTTATCCAACTCCAACAAACTCTTGGGCTTTTGTAGAAACAACCCGCTTGCCCAAAATAGCCATTGATCTTGGGCTTGAATGATATATATATATATATATGATGATTTTTTTTGCTAATGATTGAACAATGTGATTTTTTTCTTCGAATAATAATGTCATATTAGGGAATACCTTTTTTCTCTTTTTTTTGTTTTGGTTTTTTAATTTTTTTGTTCATATATTAATGAGATAAAAATAATATATTAGGTCAACGATATATTTTATCCCTCATGATTAAGAGCATGATTAATGGGAGCTTTTATGGGTCTCTTAGGTGGTGGGGCCCGGCTAAAAGTGAAGAGTCAAGCTCTTTGAGCTCCTCTTATTTCGGATCCGATTCTAAGCTTATTTGTGGGCCCTATAGACAAGTGGCGGCCCACGGTAGGTCTATTTTTAATTTTTATTTTTTATTCACATCTCTAGGAGATCGTGTCGGAGGATTTACCAATAATCATGGTCTAAGTATCATATAGCAGCACTACATAAGAGTCCAAGACCTCGTTTCAATTGTCTCTTGTAAATTATTTTAAATCCTATTGATGTACACAAATTAAAATTTTGAAACCTACGTACACAAATTAAGTTCGAAACTTAATTCACACAAAAACTTTTTTATTGTATTTTTTAGAATTGCCCCTTTTGAGATTGTTGTTATTTTTTATCTTTTTAATAATATTTGATCATCTTGTTGTTAATATCCTCGCTTTTTCAAAACCCATATACATTATATTTAGAAATTGTTTTTATTATTACTATTGACTAGGTAAGTACACCGTGCCTTGCGCGAGACAAGATATTCATAAATAATATTAAGTTATATCATTGAAGATCATGAATTGATCAATTTAGGGTTGAACATTTAATCCGAGATCCGAAACCCAAAACCGAATCGACATCAAAAATCCGGTTTGGTCCGGCTTTGGTTCTCATATTACCCTATGGGGTTTATTATTTTCTAACTCGGGTTTCCGTTCCAACCAGAACCGACATGAGGCCCGAATCGTATTCGAATAAACCCGAAGATATACACATGTATATAGTTTTGATAAGATAAATTGGATTTCGAGTAGACTATTTCAATTTTTTGTGGATTATATGAATAAACCGAACCAAAACCCGAACCAAACCTCGAATTACCCGAAGTAAGATTGGAAGTTCTTACCAAAATTATGTAATACCTGAAAATTCGAACCACAAAAACAAAAAACATGAACCGAATAATATTTGGTTTCATGTCAGGTTTTGTTAAATATATGAAACTCGACCTGAACCCGAATAGATTCGAACCGAACAGAACTGTATTTGTAAATAACCCGAACGGATCTTATATCTTTTAACCCGAAAAACCCGAACTCGAATGAACCTGACCTGAAAACCGAATGCTCTAGGCTCCAATCCACTAATCAAAGTTTCCGATACCCGTTGGCAATTTATGAGGCATGCATCTATGAAAGACCATTATCGAAAGCCGAAATAACTAATCAAATTTTGCAAGCCTATTTAAAAAAAACGCAATCCATTTACCAAAATTCGCATGCCCATTAGACGAAAACCCGTTTTAATGATTTTGTATGTGATAAAGTCTTATTTATATTAGAAGATTTCTTATTTTGTTTCTTATTGTTTTCAATGTGGGAGAAATTTAATTCTTAAACTTATATGTGGGTCTGAATTCGTTGGGCCTGAAATATAATTTATAGAATTCGCTGAACAAAAATTATTCAAAAATATAAGGACTAAAACGCAAAAAAATAAAAAATATCCTAAAAGCTCTCACGTCGCGACACGTAGGCGTTTTGTCGACACAAAACTACACCCTTTCAACTCTCCCTTCACAAAACTACACCTAATTCAATATTTTCACAAATTTACACCCTTTCAAATTTTCAAAAGCTTGATTTACTCTTTTAAAAATTACCAAAATTAAAATCTTTTCATTTGGGTTTGCATATTTTTGTATCTTTTTATTGTGGTATTGGTATATATATATGTGAATATGGTGATATATATAAAGTTTGGATAATTTGTCGTAAACATAGATTTATATTTATAGTTAAATAAATATATATTTATATCTAAAATAAATTGTATTCGTTATACAATATTTATTTATTTTCTAAAATTAATTTAAAACATGAAATAATTTTTTTATTATATATGAGTCTAATTATATTATTAAGGATAATGAAACTTTGCCCCGCGTATATCGCGGGGTCACCTAGTAATAGATGTTGTAACTAAAATTATATGACATGCCATAAATTTTAATCTAGTTAAATAATAATTTTAGCAAACAGATAACGAGAGAAAATATTAAAAAATCGTAATCTTAAAAGGAATAAGATTTGACTTAAACAAATCAAAGAATAATATAAATATAAATAGTAATCATAAATATAGTTAATTCCATAGAGTTAACGAAAGTCAATGGAGCATCTAGTAAAAGGGTCACTTGAATGGATCGACTTAAGATTAATAATATTGTTTTCGATGACGATTTTCTTCCTTGTAATTATCTTTATATCCCTCTTTGGTTGCTTCTTTTTAATCCGACATGCCAAGGCTTACAATGATGAACATGCAATCTTATACTTAAAGACACAATCCACATAGAAGAAGAACAATTTTCTTTTGATGTGTTGCTTATATATTCTTTTTCAATTTGTTAATCTATATTTTACAAACGGTTTTCGTAAGAACAATTTTCTTTTGATGTGTTGCTTATATATTCTTTTTCAATTTGTTAATCTATATTTTACAAACGGTTTTCAATAATTTTTGAACGAACGCATGTTTAGTATCATTAATTAAAAGTTGTATACTTTACGATTATGTCTTTGGTTAGTAAAACCTAGAAAAAGTAAACCATTAAAGTACCAAGAGAGATAACATAATTACGAAACTAATTTCATTGATTAAAGTAAAACTTTTAATAAATGTTTACAAAAGAAATCCATAAAAAAAAACTAAAAAACCTTAAGATTAAAGAAAAACAATTCAAACTTGGAAGGATCCTTGGTCGTGGTGGTCGTGGTCGTCTTCATAAGAGGGTTTAGCAAGAGCTATTAGCAACTTACGAAGCAAATAAAATCCAAGGATTACACTAAAAACAAAAAAAAAGAAATTGAGACCGGTAACTAAAAACACATCTGTGAACGTTTCTGCAGAGAAGGTAATACCACATTTGCCATTCATGCTTAAGAGATCACCAAACAAACAAGACTATTATGTGATAATTAATGCTTTGAAATTATATATAGATTTTAATTAGCCCTTTTTCCGTTTCATATAGTAATCCTAGTTCTTGTTGTGGTCTGATTAGATAAATATGACTTAGATTCATTGTGAGTTTATATAGTAATAATAATAATAATAATAATCTATATTATTAAAAGAGAAAACAAAACACTTACATATCGTGATAGAGAAATTTTTCTTTTTGCGTTTGTACCTTTATAGTTTTGAATATTTTTGGCGACTTCCTTATATTTTAGTTAAACCCCAACGAATTCAGAACCACATATAAAACTTTTAAACATTAAGTTTATCCCACATCAAAAACAATAATAAACGATATAAGAAATCTTTTACTATAAATAATATTATACCCATGCGAAATCATTAATGTAAGTCTTCGTTTAATAGATCGGCGAATTTCAGTTAATGAATTGCGCCTTCATATATCATGGTATGCATAATGCATACTTTTTTCTTTGAATGAACCTGCAAAGTTTAATTAGTTATTTTGACTTTTGATACTGGTATTTCCTATATACGGACCTCATATATTAGCAAATGGGTATTGGAGATTTTGATTAGTGGATTGGATCTTCAATATCAATACATGGTCTTCCATAAATGCGAGCTTTTTAAAAATCGGTTTTTTCGGCGAATTACATAAATTGTGTTTTAGGCCAAATGAATTAAGGCCCATATAAAACTATTCAACATTAAGTTTCTGAACTAATTTTAATTTTCCCATAACATAGTTAATCACGATTATTTACGGTTTATGTTTTTTGTAGATGAAACTTGGTGGATTTATCTATCCGAAGAACGATTTAACAGTAGGTAAGAGATAGACGATATCACACTATTTGTTGTTCAATAGCATAATAAGCGAGAAGTTTGACAAATTTTCTCTAGGATTAGGATAGTCTTCATCAATGAAATTTGTATGGTTTATTTGCCTATATGATATAAGCGTAAGAAATAAATAGATATACACTTCTATTAAGTTTACTGCAGAGGCATATGCGTCCGCATGTACACGTGCTGACGATCCTCACTCCGTACATCACATATTGTTTCAGTTTTGATAAAGTTTTGGTTTTGTTGTCATCAAATTTCAATTTTTTTTATGCGATAAAGTTTTAGTTTTTATGAGATAAATTTTAGTTTCAGTTTTCAAATTTGTTATTAGCCCTTATATTTTTTGCCTCAATTATATTTTTGTCTAATTTTTTATGACCAATTTTTATTTTATTTTTTTAAAATAATTTAGAATATATTGTATTGAACAAACAAGAAATGTTCCACGTTATATATATTACACCCGAACAAACCAATAATTTGGAATTTATTTTTGTGGGCAATAAATCTTATATAGTAAATGACAAAGAGTTTTGGAAATTGTTTTATATTTAATTAAACTGTCGCCCATAGAGAAAATTAAGGAAATTGTTTTATAATTAATTAAATTGTTTGTAATTATCCCTTTTGTTTCTCAATTTATATTATCATATATTATTTACTAAAAAGTGAACGATATCTTTTTGGTATTTTAATTTATATTATAATTTAAAATATTTAATTATTATTAATATATTGAAATTTATTAAAAATTGTACGATGTCTTTATGGTATTTTAATTTATATTATAATTTAAAATATTTACTTATTATTAGAGAAAAATAAGGAAATTGTTTTATATTTAATTAATTTATATTTTCGAAAATTGTTTGTGATTATCCCTTTTATTTCTCATAATTTATATTATCATTATTTAATTAATTTATATTCGGATCGCGTTTGGTTCGGTTTTTCGGGTCGGGACAAAATTATCATTCATTTTGCTTACATTCATGATGATTGAAGTTGATCTACAATATTCTAATATTCATGCAAATATTATAAACTTTACTTCTTTTAAAATGTTTGATTTTTATTGATTTATTGATATAAATATGTAAATCTAAAACTTTTTACTACATCATACAATTTTATATTTTCATAAATCAAAATGTATTATAGTTATTAACATCTTCATTAATGATTTTTTTCTCTAATTCTTATATAACTATTTTTTTGGATATGTTTTGTTTTATGTAAACCAAATTAACTCATGCATATATATTTTTCACGTCTTGAAGTATCAACTCTTTTATTTATTTGAACAAAGACGTACATAACAAACATATGTTTTTGTAGCATTCATACATACGTTTCTAACAATTTTTCATTTTAACTGTGTATTTATGGAAAATCTCTAAACTAAACTATAATTCTTTACCAAAAAACAAAAAAAGAAAAAACTAAAGCAAATTTTGTATTTAAATCATATTTAGTCCAACATAAAACACAAAACTACAATTTTGAAGTTTGTTCCTTGTTTTCATTCTTTTTTATTGATAATTTATTACATTTTCAATTTTGGTTTTATTTCGCTTTGATTTTCTCATAATTTAAGAAACATATTTTTTTTATTAATGTAACATTTGATTTAATTTTACATATTTTATAGTTATTTATGCCCGCGCCATGGCGCGGGTCAAACCACCTAGTTCATAATATTTTGAAATATTTTTTTTAGTATATATAATTATCTTTTAACATGCCCGGGTCATCACCTAGTAATAATAATAATGGGTGATTTGCTTTACTATTCTAATTATATTTATAAATTTGAAAACTAAGTACTAGGGGTGTTCAACTCGGATTTCGGTTCGGTTTTGGTTTGGTTTTTTCAGTTTTTCGGTTTATAAAAAATGTATTTCATATTGCTACCATATAAACAATGGTTTGGTTTGGATAGTATCGGTTTTCGGTTTGTTCGGTTTTATACCATAAAACTAAAAACAAAATAGAATATTGTGTTTGAATTTGAATTCGTTTTTACTCCAATGTTATTCCAAAAAAAATATAGTTACAAAAACATATATATATATATATATATATTTTTTGGAAAGACTAATAATTTCAAAACAAAAAAAATTATTAATTCAATATTTTGATCAATTTAGAAAGATTAATAAGATTGAATAATAATTACATAGTCAAAATGACATTTTGTCTTTAACGATTGTATCTACAAATATGGAAAAAACTAAAGCATTTTATAACTAAAATTATATTATATATTATTAGAAACTAAAATTTATTTAGATTTTTTTACATATAAATCATATGTGTATTTATAATCATATATACTATACTAATATTATCTATGATGTTATATTTTGTAATTAATCGGATTTTTTGGTTTTTTGGTTTAACCGATTTATTACCAAACCATATCCGAATCCTACGGTTTTTTAAAAATGATATCCATACAGTTTATATGGTGTATCCAAAAATAATTCGGTTCGGATTGATCGGTTCGGTTTGGTTCGGGTTTTGCTACATTGAACACCCCTAACTAACCTTAGATTTTTTCAAATTCTCTCTAAATAATATCTATACTATTAAAAGAGAAGACAAAACGCCTACGTGTCGCGACGTGAGAGCTTTTAGGATATTTTTTATTTTTTGCGTTTTAATCCTTATATTTTTGAATAATTTTTGTTCGGCGAATTCTATAAATTATATTTCAGGCCCAACGAATTCAGGCCCACATATAAAACTTTTAAGAATTAAATTTCTCCCACGATGAAAACAATAAGAAAAAAATAAGAAATCTTATAATATAAATAAGACTTTATCACATGCAAAATCATTAAAGCGGGCCTTCGTCAAATGAGTCTGCGAATTTTGGTAAACGGATTGCGCCTTCATTTACCGGAGTATGCACAATGCGGGTTTTTTTCTTTGAATAAGCTTGCAAAGTTTGATTAGTTATTTCGGCTTTCGATAATGGTCTTTCATAGATGCATGCCTCATAAATTGCCAACGGGTATCGGAAACTTTGATTAGTGGATTGGAGCCTAGAGCATTCGGTTTTCAGGTCAGGTTCATTCGAGTTCGGGTTTTTCGGGTTAAAAGATATAAGATCCGTTCGGGTTATTTACAAATACAGTTCTGTTCGGTTCGAATCTATTCGGGTTCAGGTCGAGTTTCATATATTTAACAAAACCTGACATGAAACCAAATATTATTCGGTTCATGTTTTTTGTTTTTGTGGTTCGAATTTTCAGGTATTACATAATTTTGGTAAGAACTTCCAATCTTACTTCGGGTAATTCAGGTTTGGTTCGGGTTTTGGTTCGGTTTATTCATATAATCCACAAAAAATTGAAATAGTCTACTGAAATCCAATTTATCTTATCAAAACTATATACATGTGTATATCTTCGGGTTTATTCGAATACGATTCGGGCCTCATGTCGGTTCTGGTTGGAACGGAAACCCGAGTTAGAAAATAATAAACCCCATAGGGTAATATGAGAACCAAAGCCGGACCAAACCGGATTTTTGATGTCGATTCGGTTTTGGGTTTCGGATCTCGGATTAAATGTTCAACCCTAAATTGATCAATTCATGATCTTCAATGATATAACTTAATATTATTTATGAATCTCTTGTCTCGCGCAAGGCACGGGGTACTTACCTAGTCAATAGTAATAATAAAAACAATTTCTAAATATAATGTATATGGGTTTTGAAAAAGCGAGGATATTAACAACAAGATGATCAAATATTATTAAAAAGATAAAAAATAACAACAATCTCAAAAGGGGCAATTCTAAAAAATACAATAAAAAAGTTTGTGTGAATTAAGTTTCGAACTTAATTTGTGTACGTAGGTTTCAAAATTTTAATTTGTGTACATCAATAGGATTTAAAATAATTTACAAGAGACAATTGAAACGAGGTCTTGGACTCTTATGTAGTGCTGCTATATGATACTTAGACCATGATTATTGGTAAATCCTCCGACACGATCTCCTAGAGATGTGAATAAAAAATAAAAATTAAAAATAGACCTACCGTGGGCCGCCACTTGTCTATAGGGCCCACAAATAAGCTTAGAATCGGATCCGAAATAAGAGGAGCTCAAAGAGCTTGACTCTTCACTTTTAGTCGGGCCCCACCACCTAAGAGATCCATAAAAGCTCCCATTAATCATGCTCTTAATCATGAGGGATAAAATATATCGTTGACCTAATATATTATTTTTATCTCATTAATATATGAACAAAAAAATTAAAAAACCAAAACAAAAAAAAGAGAAAAAAGGTATTCCCTAATATGACATTATTATTCGAAGAAAAAAATCACATTGTTCAATCATTAGCAAAAAAAATCATCATATATATATATATCATTCAAGCCCAAGATCAATGGCTATTTTGGGCAAGCGGGTTGTTTCTACAAAAGCCCAAGAGTTTGTTGGAGTTGGATAAGGTTTTGATATAAACCTTAACATCATCAACAATAAAGATTCCTCTTCTTCACAAGGGAATTTTACAGAGAAACAGAGCAAGAGAAAAAAGATAGAGAGAAAAGAAGAGAAGATTCGCGGTCAAGAATATCTTCGTCTTCAAGCTCAGTATTTTCTCTTTCTTCTCGAGTATGTGTGATCCACCATAGTATTGTGCTTGATTTAGCTTGTTGTAACAGATACAATAAACTTGGAGATTAGATCGTGGAATGCGATTAATCGTCAAGGCAATATAGTGGATGCATGAGTGTGTTGTTCTCTCCCCTGAGACGTAGCCGGTGTTGAGGAAGGTGAACTCAAGGTAACCAAATTCGCGTGTGTTGTTACTTACGTGAATCACAAGTTAACATCAAAGATAAGAACTAATCAGACATAAGAGTATAAAGAATCAAAACTTAAAGTTCTAAGTCTTAACAAAAACCAAAACAAAAAAAGAGAAAAAGGTATTCCCTAATATGACATTATTATTTGAAGAAAAAAAAAATCACATTGTTCAATAATTAGCAAAAAAGAGAAAATCCTTCTTTGGGTTGATCTTGATCTTGTCCATCACACACACACACACAATGTATATATATTATTCAATGCATGATTTGAGATTCATGTGCATTATCTTCAAGACCTTTGTGATCAATGGAGAATGCAGAGCAAAGTTTACCACAAAGATAACAACCGAAAAGCAAAACGACGACGAACGTCACTACCATTACCATTAACAATAATTTGACGGTTTCTTCATATCGTGATGTATCCATGGAGACTCCAAACCTTTAACTAGTTCAATCCAATTTTATATTAATGAATATATAATAATTGCCACTACAAGAAATCACGACTTTTACCACGACCATAATCGTTGTAAAATCGTGGTAAAATGCAGTTTACCACGATTTAACGACGATTTCCATTTCGTGGTAAAATATTCGTTGTAAAATCGTTGTAATTGTTACAACGAATTCACAACGAATATTTGGTTGTAAATTTGTAATTATAATAAATCGAAATTTCTTCAAATCGTCGTAAAATCGTCTCTAATTAGGGACGATTTTACGACGATTGTTATTATTTTAAATAAAATAAAATAATATTTTATAAAATAAAATATTATTTTTTTTAATATTTTTATTACAATTTGAAAATACAAAATAAAAAAAAACTAGTGTCTAAATTGAAATTAGGCCCGAAATAGTCATGGGTTGCGTTCTTGGGATCTACGTTGCTTGTTCCGGCCTGCTCAGTCGACGGACGGTCGGGATGTGTCTCCATCGTCCGAAGTAGTTCCGGGTTAGATGCAGAAAGCACCGTAAACAAGCTGTTGTAGAACTGCATGTTCTTCACCTGAGTCGCATGCATGTTCTGAATCTCAGCCTGCAACTCAGCCGGAGATCGGTAATTGGTAGGAGCAAGTGGGACGTCCTGCATGGATCCCATGCCTAGAACCCGTCCTTTCTTCTTAGGAGCAACCTATAAAATTAAACAATTAGTAAATGAACGTTTAAACAAATAATTTTAGAGAAAATTTTACCTCATGATATATTTGATCGAGCTCGGGGTAGTAAGCGGCTCGCCAGGATATTGAGTGCCTCCCGGGGATCTCTGAGATCGTTGAGTCTCGATCTCCGTCTTCCGAGCTTCAAGATCGTTGAATATCCGCTCGGAATGGGAGTCAACGAACTCGCCGGTCTTTTTCCTGTGCGTCTTCTCGAAGACGGCACTGACGGCCGGTTTGTGACCCAGCTCCTTGGCCTACAAACAAATAATAAAAATATGTGCATTAGTATAATATTAGTAATTTGAAAATAAAAATAATTTGGAAGAGTTAGTAAGAAAGACTTACCATTTCGTGCGCCCGACCCATGAACGGGATTTGTCCGGACGTGTGAGCCATCTGCTTCGGCGTCCCGTCAGGTAGCTTCGCGTTCCTGGAGGTGGAACACTTCTCAGCTACGGTCGCGTTGTGGCCATCCGTCCAATATTTCTTCAAGCCGTCCCAGACCGCGACCGAGAGATATACCGGCTTCCCCGCGTCGCCGACGACTCTTCCAGTCGGAGACCGTGTTGGCGAGACGGAATTTCGCCGTCTTGTTGAACTCAGTCCTCACGGTCTCGTTGATCGAGACATCCCAATGCCACTTTTGCTGCAAAATATGAGAAATTATAAGTTACTTAGCTTTACGCGAATAATATATAATAAAAAATTTAAAGTTAAATAAATAAATTTAATAGAAATTAAATTAGAACATTACCGCGAAACATTTGAACCACGTTCTCTTGATGTGCTCGGGTGTCTTGCTCCAATTGGGATGCGACTCGGTGAAGTATCCCTTGATTATGTCCGCGATAGAACGCGAGACCTGGTTGTCGTACTTGAACCTGAAAAAAACATTAATTGATTTATTAATATATATAAATAAAAAAAAAATTAAAATTAAAATAATTACCAGTAAGTGTCCGGAGACTTGTACGGATCCAACCGACGGAGACTGTCATGTCCGGGTTGAGTGAGGATATCCTCAACCCGGAGGTTGGCGTACGACGCGTGTCCCGGTACATCCAACTCTGGATGTACCGGGCCCGGGATATCGTCGTTTGCGGCGTCGGCGGCGTCGGCGGCGTCGGCGGCGGGCACATAAGAAGGAGGAGGTCGCTCGCTATGGACGGACGTCCCGGTTTGGACAGGAGATGTCCCGGAAGCCGTAGCCGAACCGGAACCCGAGGCTTCCCGGAAGCCCTCTTCTCCGCCAACATCCGCATGTAGTCCGGCGGTAAGGTCTTCCCTCTCCTAGGAGCCATATATAAGTATCTGCCAAAAAAAACATTAAATATTTAAATAATAAACATTAAGTATTTAAAAATTATTAAGTATTTTAAAAACTAAACATTATATAAGTATTTTAATAACATTAATATTAGTATTTTAAAAACTAAATATTAAGTATTTTAATATTAATTATGTATTTTAAAAACTAAGATTAAAAAATATTTATGTTAAGTAATAAGTTTTAAATATTTTAAAATATAAACATTAAGTATTTTAATTATTAATTATATGTTCTAAACATATAATTCTAAAATCTGAATCCTAAAACTAAAATCCGAGCCTAAAACTAATTCCAAATCCTAAAACTAATTCCAAATCCTAAAACTAATTCCAAATCCTAAAACTAAATTTTAATTCCTAAAACTAATTCTAAAATCCGGTTTTATAACACATATATTAAAAATATTTACCTTTGGGGATGTTGAAGAGTGTGAAAGTTGTAGAGTTTTAGAGAGAGAAAACTTTAGAGAGAGAGAGAGATTTAGAGAGAATGAGTGAAAATGAAAAATTTTGGTGGACTATATATAGACTTAAGAATCGTCGTAAAATCGTCGTAAATTTACGACGATTTTACGACGTTTCGTCGTTAATTCGTTGTAAAAAAAAATTGAAACGTTTTGGTTCGTTTGGTTTGCCGCGTTTTGGGAATGATGAAAATAAAATTGTTGTTAAATCGTGGTAAATTTACCACGATTACTTTATAAATCGTCGTAAAATCGTGGTAATAAAATCGTTGTTAAATCATGGTAAATTTACCACGATTTTACGACGACTACTTCATAAATCGTTGTAAAATCGTGGTAATAGTTGACGTTGACAACCTCGTACAAACAAAACTCCTGAGGATTTGACGTTTAGAGTTTCATTTTTGGTCGTAAATTCGTCGTTAACTTACCACGAATTTCCATCGATTTTGTGTGAATCGTCGTAAATTCGTGGTAAATTTACCACGAATTTACCACGATTCATTACACTAAATGGATTTCGCTGAAATTCATCTGCCATTTCACTTCATACTGAATATAATTATGATATTGTATGCATATGAAATCATTCTAAGTGGTATGATTGCACAAAAACAAGTTTTGATAAAATTAGAACATATATACATATTAACCACAATATATTATAGTACACTTTATCTTAAACTTTATAAATTCTAAGAATATGTAAACAAAACTTATTGATAAGCAATTTTAACATTGTTTTTATAGTTATTCATTAACTTTAGAGGTCTTAACGAGTGTTTGTACGTAATATAAAACATACTTTTAAAAATGTTTGAGGTTTAGGGGTTAAACAAAAAAAATGTTGTTAATTCGTGGTAAATTTACCACGATTTCGTTTTAAAGCGTTGTAAAATCGTGGTAATCGTTGACGTTGACAACCTCGTACAAACAAAACTCCTGAGGATTAGAGGTCTTTAAAAGACAACGAATTATAAGATTATTCGTGGTAAAATCGTCGTAAATTTACCACGATTACGACGATTTTACCACGATTTGTGAAATTTACACATATTGTGGTAAAATCGTCGTAAATTTACAACGATTTTACCACGATCTGTGTAAATTTCACAAGTCGTGGTAAAATCGTCGTAAATTTACCACGAATTTACGACGATTGTTAATTTATTTTATAAAAAAATATTAAAATACATTATTTTCTTAAAATACATTATTTTTTTATTTATTACTCGGAGTCATCAGCAGACTCATGTTCGTCCTCGGAGTCAGATTCATCAAATTCGTCAGTCTCTTCGACTTCTTCTTCGTCCTCATTCACCTCTTTAGCTTCCCTATTATGTGGATCAACGAGTAAGACCATGTCCGTGTTTAGTTACGGCGAAGGAATATCGACGGACGTGTCATTCCGTAGTGGTGATTCTTCTTCCCTGACTATGTACCCTCTCGGGGCAATTTTGATGACGGATAGCCAATGTATTCCTGTGGACTTAAGACGCGGATAAGGAATGAAGCTTACTTGCTCAGCTTGCGATGCAAGTATGAAAGGCTCGAACTTGTTGTATCTTCTATTCTTATTGACATCAATGATCCCAGACTTGTTGATTCGTACACCTCTTCCGATCGTAGGATCAAACCACTCGCACTTGAAGAGTACGCACTTCAACATGAGCAACCCGGGAAACGTTATTTCTATGATTTCTTGGATGATTCCGTAGAAATCAATGTCTCCTCTAACACAAACACCGTAGTTAACACTTGTTCGATGTCGCCCGTAATCGTACGCGTGGAAAGCATAACCTCTTGTAAAATACATTGGCGATGTCCGAATCTTCGCAAGGGGACATTGTAGCATCTCGTGGAACCACACCGGATAAGATTCGTCCTCGTACTCAATCTGCAGACATCAACAATAATTTTGTTTAAATATATTATGTTTATATGTAATTATATTTCATATTTGATATTTTCATATACATGTGTTTGCAACCACATCACAAAGTGTTGAGTTTTACGGGAATCGAGCTCATCTTCAGATATCCCCGGAATCCCTTTTTGAACTTGTTCGACGAAGATACTATATTATATGAAAATATCATAAGTAAGCAATATTTAATGAGTGTTGTAATGAATTAAAGAGTATTAAAAAACATTAACTTTTACCTTTCCCATGGAGTAACAATATCGCAATTCAATACAATGTACGTGTGGGCACAATGAATTTCATCCTCGTTGCTCCACCAAACCTCTTTTATGCGCCCGCTAAGCCGACCAATGGGACAAAATATGTCAGGTACTCCTTCCACCGCGTACGCTGTTTGAATGCCTCTGTCATCATATCTCCTCGGCGCTCTTTTACGTGTCCTCACAGTTGGCGCAAAGTAGTACGATGTAAAGTGAGACGTCTCCTCTGTGATACTACCCGCAACGATTGAACCCTCGACTTTAGTTAGATTCTTCGCCTTCCCTTTTAGATGTTTCATAAATCGTTCGAAAGGGTACATCCATCGGAAGTGAACGGGCCCCCTAGTTCTGCTTCGTGTGGGAGATGTACTGGTAGGTGCTCCATAACATAAAAAAACGATGGGGGAAATATCTTCTCCAAATTGCACAAAATGAGAGGAATGTTCTCGTCGAGTTGTCTTATTACTTCATCGTTCAACGTTCTTGTGGAAAGATCACGAAAGAACAACCCAACACCTACACAAATTAAATAAAACGTACGTATTACGATATATTCAGTTATGAAATATTTTATTAATTAATTAGACATTACGTACCAGCAATTGCTTCGTGCACATTTTGTGGAACAAGTTCGGCCAAGACAAATGGTAGCAGTCGTTGCATGAACACATGACAATCGTGACTTTTCATACCTGTGAATTTACTACCATCTACACACCGAGAAAGATTAGAAATAAAACCATCAGGAAACTTAGATCACCCACTGGAACAACGACGTCTTCGCTGCACTCGATAATCTGAATATATGTACTGGGGCTTTTCCGTCATTATCAATGTGCAATTCGGATCTCGCACATATCTCAGCCAAGTCAAGACGTGATTTAAAATTGTCTTTTGTCTTTCCCTGCATATTCAAAAGAGTGTTCATAATGTTATCGAAAAAGTTATTCTCTATGTGCATCACGTCAAGATTGTGTCGGAGTAGATGATCTTTCCAAGTATGGAAGCTCCCGAGAAAATGCTTTTCTTATGCCAATTGTGTTCCGTAAGATAACCATCGGGCGGATTAGGCGGGACATGCCAGTTTCCTCCTTGGGGAACCGTGTAATTCGCACGAGTAATGATCCATATGCGCCTCAACTTGTTCGCCCGTGTAATACACTTGGTGGACGATCACGAACCACTTTGTTCTTTTTAAACATTCGTTTGTTTTTCCGATAAGGGTGGCGCGGACTAAGAAACTTACGGTGACAATCGAACCAGCTAGTTTTCCTTCCATGCTTCAATTGGAAGGCGTCGATACGATGCATGCGATAAGGAAAAGATAATCGTCCGTGTGTAGTCCATCCCGACAACATTCCATAAGCGGGAAAGTCGCTAATCGTCCATAGAAGCACTGCACGCATTGTAAAATTCCGTTTCCTCGAACAATCGTAAGTCTTTACTCCAGTGTGCCATAACTCCTTCAACTCTTCCACCAAAGGCTGTAGAAAAACATCAAATGATCTTTTTGGATGTTTAGGTCCAGGGACTAAAATGCTCAGAAATAAAAATTCCCTTTGCATACACATCTCTGGTGGGAGGTTATAAGGGGTGACGATGACGGGCCATAAAGAATAATGCCTACCTGACATACCAAATGGAATAAATCCATCCGTACATAGACCAAGGTAGACGTTACCTTTTCGTCTAGCAAAATCGGGGTACACAGAGTTAAAGTGTTTCCACGCTTTCGCATCGGATGGGTGGGTCACCTCTTCAGGCTTCTGTGTATGTTTTGCATGCCACCTCATCGAAGAAGCTGTCCTCTCCGAGTGATACATCCTTTGTAGCCTGTCTGTTATAGGCAGATACCACATCTTCTGGTAAGGTACCCTCTTTCGACCTACTCCTTCTGGCCTATATCTTGGTTTTTTGCAAAAATGACATTCCTCAAGAATGTCGTCGTCTTTCCAAAATATCATACAATTGTCTACACGGACATCAATTGATCGATACGGAAGACCAAGACTCGATAACCAATTTTTGAACCTCATAAAACGTTTCAGCGGCTAAATTATCGGAGGGTAGATATTCTTTTAACAATGAGGCCCAATCATCCATGCAAACCTCGGATAAGTTATGGTCTCGTTTTAATATTCATCATTCTAGCGAGCTAATGACAATTTAGAGTGCCCTTCTCTACAATTATCATATATTGGTTGATTTGCGGCATTTAACATGTCGTAGAATTTTTTAGCATCTAAATTAGGTTCTTCAACTAAATTTCCATCGGATGCAAATTCGGGACGAAATGCATCGCTAACCATGTCATTTATCCTATCCGGTTCATTTCCATGATCATGATGAAAATTATAAAAATCATACTCATTTTCTACATGCTTGGTCATATTCTACGGATTCCCGATGATAATTACTACTACTAGCAACATTACCAGAATAACCTTCCCCATGCTGAAACCATATATAATATTGTGGTGTAAATCCCCTATTTAACAAATGCTTCCAAACATTTTCAACCAAAATGAATCGTCTATTGTCGCATTTGATACAAGGACAAAACATCTTACCGCTTTCGATAGTGACAGGTAGATTTGTGGCTTGCTGCATGAATACTTCAACCCCGTCGAGGAACTCCCGTGTCACCGATCCGTCATCGCCTCGATGTATGTACATCCATTTTCGGATTTCGTAAATATCGCCTCCGAACATTTTTTTTTATAAAAAGAGTTTTTTTGTAAATGAGAGAGATAGAGAGATATAAAATTGATGGTGTGATTTATGGTGAAAGATGAGGAGGTATTTATAGGATTTTTTAAAATTTTCCAACTTTTTACCAAGGAAATTAACTACTAATTTTCGACGATTCATAATTATACAAGGAATTAACAACGATTTAACGACTAAAATGAAAGTTGTAAATAATTAGGTGCAACAGTAAATACACGTTTTCAACTACCAGATTAAATGTCTTTAAATCGTTGTTAAAAAGTCCCAAAATCAGAAGTTGTAAATTCGTGGTAAATTAACAACGATATAGCGACGAAATATTCTTATAAACCAAAACGTCGGTAAATCGTTGTAAATTTACCACGATTTTACAACGATTTGGTGCTTAATCGGAAAATCGTTGTAAAATCGTCGTAAATGTACGACGATTTTAATCGTTGCAACGTTTACGACGATTATACGACGATTACAAAAATCGTCGTAAAATCGTCGTAATATCGTCGTAAGTTTACGACGATTCAAATCGTTTTAAATTTTTCGTGGTAATTTGCGCAGATTCTTGTAGTGTGCCTAGTGTTTACATAACGATACTTTGTTTATATATTCCTTAATTATCTATTTATTTACTAGATATTATATATATTCCGTAATTATCTATTAAACAAAATAATCTAGACAATAAATTAAAAGATATATAAATATATTAGTTAGATGTTGTTTTGTTTTCATAACTATTATTATAACTCGTAATATTAAAATATATATATATATATACTAGGTGGTTTGACTTATATATACTAGGTGGTTTGACCCGTGCGCATGGCGCGGGTATAAATAATTTTTAGAAAAAAATAAATAAAACAAATTCAAATGTTATATTAATGAAAAATAATATTTTTCTTAAATTATGCTAACATCACAATGAGATAAATAAAATCAAATGTAATATATTAACAATAAAAAAATGAAAACTTTAAAAAGAACAAACATATAAAAATTGTGGTTTTGTGTTTTATGGTGGACTTATATTATTTAAATAAAAAATTTGTAATATTTTTATAGTTTTGAGTTTTTGTTAAAGAAATATAGCCTTGGTTAGAGATTTTACATAAAAAGAATCAATTAAAATGAAAATTTGTTAAAAATGTTATATGTGTGCTATTAAAATATATGTTTGTTACATATGTTTTTGTTCTACGAAATAATATGTTTGACACATAAAAAGACGTTAAAGATATATATTGTCCACAAATTAATTTGGATAATATAAAACAAAACATATTCAACAAAAATAGTTTTATGGGAATTAGATAAAAACTCATTAATGAAGATGTTAAAAAATATAATAGTTTTAGATTTCAAAAAATATAAAATTGTATGATGTAAGTCAAAAATTATAAGTTTACATATTAAAAGAATAAATTAATAGTTATCAAACATTTAAAAGAAGTTACATTTATAATATTTGCATAAATATTAGAAAATTGTTGATCAAACTTGAATCATCGTGTATGTAACCAAAATGGATTAGATGATTTATAATAATAATAATAATATTATTAATAAGTGTATTTTTTATTTTCCCTTTATTTCTCCCTTATCTATAATAATACATAAAACTAATTAAATATTTTTTTAAAATCATTTACCCAAAAATTCAGATGTCACGTGAAAACCAATTCTCCGATTATATAGAAGTTATAAATTTTTTTGTTTTGTTTTTATTTATGTGACTGTTGTATTTTTTTGTTGAGAATTACTGTTTGTAGCAACTTTCCTTATATGATTTAATTTCTTAAATGTATGTGTTATTCCATATTTATTATTAATTTATTTTATAATCTTGGTTATATATTGTTATTTTGATAACTTTAATGTTTTTATAGATATTGTATAATTTAGATTTAGTTTTCCTTTTAAGATTTTCTATGTAGTCGCTTATTTATAATTAAACACATTCTGATTTAGTTACTCTTTTTGTAATTATGGATACTTAAATTTCATTAATTTTATTGTTGTTCAAAAGTCTTTCAGTTTGTCTCATTAGTTTTCAAAATCATTTGCTTATTATGTTAGTTATCTTGTTTCAATCTTTTACTATGAATTGACATTAATATGGTTTAGTCACATTATAAAACAAAATTTGGTTTTTTCTTTTAGATTTGGTGTTAGATGTCTTGTTTTTTATCTTAACTTTCTTTTGGCGGGACACATAAACTAAATTACTCATATTTTTTATGCATGATAAGTAATGAAATTTATCATGCATAATAATATTAATGATAAGTAAATATATTTAATTATAATATAAATTAAAATCTAAAAACTTGACATCATATAATTTTTAGAAGATATTATTGAAATTTCGAAAATATTAAATTAATAAAAAATACATGATAATATTTTTTAAAAATATTAATAAAATTTTGGAAATATTAAATTAATAAATAATATATGATAATATAAACCTTTGAGAAATAAAAGGGAAAATCATAACAAATATTAAAATATATCCTTAATTTTCTCTTTAGGCGACACATAAGTCAAATTACTTGTCATTTATTATATACTAGGTGGTTTGACGCGCGGGCATAAATAAATATCAAAAAAATTACATGAAAAATAATTAATATTGACATTTTTAAATGAATTCAAATGGTACACTAATGATAATTCAAACCATACGTTAAGATCACGATGAAGTAAAACAAAAATAAAAATGTTATAAATTATCCAAAAAATGAAAACATGAAATATAACAAACTTCAAAAATGTGGCTTTGTGTTTTATGGTAGACTTATATGATTTAAAATACAAATTTTGTTTTATTTTTATAGTTTTTAGCTTTTGAGAAACAATTATAATAGTGATAGGAGATTTTATATAAATTAATCCATCAAATTGAATTTTTTTTAAAAATGTAAGTTTGTATGCTACAAGCCTACCAAAGCATATGTTTGTTACATATTCTCTTCTACAAAATAATTAGTTTGGTACTTAAAGAAAAGTGAAAGTTGTATATGTTCACAAACTAATTTGGTTAATAAAAATTGTATGATGTGGTATAAATTTTTTTATATTAACATATTTATAACAATAAATCAATATTTATCTAACATTTTAAACGACGTTAAGTTTATAATATTAACATAAATATTAGAAAACTAAGGATCAACTTGAATCATAACGAATGTAAACAAAATCAGATGAGGTTGCATGTAGTATCATTTATAATAATAATAAATTATATTAAATTTTATTATTAATCAGATGAGGTTGCAAAATATTGACATCGTATATAACTTTAGGAAAATATTATTGATATTTTGAAATATTAAATTAATAAATAATATATAATGATATAAATCATTGAAACATAAAAAGAAAATTGAGAAAATAAGTATATTTCATGACATAAATTTACAAATTTAGTGATTTTTTTAATTTTATATAATGTGGTCTTGATTTTTTAAATTACAATTTTACCATTAACTTTAAAATTGTCAAATCTCGTGAATGGTTGTTTGTAAATGTTCATATGTGAATGATTTAGAGTGAATAATCGTTTTGAATGATAATTAATATAATGTGAATGATAAATAATATATGTGAATGAATGATTTATGTCAATGGTGAGTTGTTAATGATCTCAATGAATGATCTATGTGAATAATTTTTTCGGGAATGATTTTTGTGAATAGTTTTGTGTGAATAAGGTTAAATTTGTTATTTTAAATACGAAAATCAAATTAAATTACCCAAAATTAAATTATTACATCAATAACAGTTAATTAACAAATTATGTTTTAAAATGTATATAATACGTTAATTAACTCCAAAATAAAGGGATAATCATAAACAAAAATATGAAATTAATAATAAAATAAACAAGTTCCTTTATTTTAGGAATATAATTAAAATTTGAAATATCAAATTAACAATAATATATGATGATATAAACCATTAAAAATACATGGGATAATCATAAACGAATAACAAAATAATAAATTAATAAAAAATATATAAATTCTTTAATTTTAGAATATATAATTGAAATTTCCAAATATTAAATTAATAAATTTTAGGAAACATAATTGAAATTTCGAAATATTAAATTAATAAATAATATTTGATGATATAAACTTTAAAAAAATAAATGAGATAATCATAATTTTTAAAAAATTATTATATTAATAAAAAAATAAAAAAATCATTAATTTCGTACAAACTCTCTCCAATTGACACATAGGCAAAACTTCTTGCTATTTATTATATATGATAATATTTCTAATAAAATTTATAATAAATTTAAAATTTATTGAAATTTCGAAAATATTATATTAATAAATAATATATGATAAAAGAAATTATGAGAATTAAAAGGGATAATTACAAACAATTTTTCGAAAATATTAAATTAATTAAATATAAATTTTGAGAAATAAAAGAGATAATTATAAATAATTTTTGAAAATATTAAATATAAAATAATTTCCTTATTTTACTCTTTGGATGACACGTAGGCAAAACTCCTTGTTATTTATTATATATGATATATATATATATATATAAAGTTACAATATAGTTGTTAATTAGTCGTAGTTCCTTTTTTGGTTTTTATTTAATAATCCTAGTTCTTGTTGTAGTCCGATAAGATAAATATGATTTAAATTCATTTTGAGTTTGTATAATAATAATAATAATAATAATATTTTCTTAAAGGGAAATTCTCACTATTATTAACCTTTCATCGGGGTTTCTTTAGTGGATCTTAAGAGTATATTTTTTGTATTTGGCCCCAAAAGAAATGTTTTAATAAAATAAAGAGGAAGATCGATCCAAAATAAGCATTTTAAGATCTATGTAAGATCGACACGTGTCACGCATTCGATGGATATATTTTTTTTTTTTAGTTTTCTAAACTCTCCTCCTTTTCTCTCTCCGTCGTCCATAGTCTTCTCTCCGTCATTCATAATCTCTCCTCTTCTTCTCTCTCCGTCGTCCCTAATCTCTCCTCCTTTTCTCTCTCCGGAAGATGAAATCGTCTTTATCCTCAAGGCGTTGTTAGGATTTGCCAATTCAAACCGATTTGGGAGGTGATTTTTTGGTGGATTGATGGCGAAAGAGAATCAAAAGCATCGTATAGGTTCGGTATCTTCTGAGATCGCGATTCCGATGATTTCGTTAATTATTCCACTTCCTCCTTCCTCGTTGGTAGAATCAATTCCTCTTCTAAATTTCAATAAATTTTTTTTAAAAATTATGAACTTAAGATCTACCGTTGGAAGGCATAAACAATAATTAGTTAATTTAGTTTTTTAAGAGTATAAATTTTTGCAAAATACAATTAAAATATTAACTAAGAAATCTATCCAAGTTTCTCCAATGGATTTGCTCGTGTGACGTATCCATGGTAGACTCCATATCTTGAATTAGTTCAATCCACTTTTATATGAATATATATATAATAATTGCGTAGTGTTTACATAACGATACGTTTTTAGTGTATATTTATTAATTATCCATTTATTTTACAAGATATTATATATATTTCGTAATTATCTATTAAACAAAATAATATAAACAATAAATTAAAGATATATATTAGTTAGATGATGTTTTGTTTTCATAACTATTATTATAGGATTCCTAAGTGGATCTAGTTAGAACTCGTAATATTAATATATATATATATATATATATATATATAAACCCACAAGTAGTCTTAAAGTTGTTTTAGTTATATCAATCTAAGAATTATCAATAATAATAAAATTCTATGGCATCTCCTCCGTTTTTCGACACAAGGCGTGATCATATATTAATCATTACGGTGTTGATTTTGCACTTAGTGTGTATTTTTTTCTACATCTATTTACTGGTATATCTCACAATATTGCTCGTTTTGGCTGAATTCGAAACTAACAAGAAGGAATACTTTCGCTTACGCCATATCGAACTTGGAAGGATCCATATGGAGAGGAATGTTGATGATGTAGTTTGATTATGATGATGTTCTTTTTTATTGTTTTTCTCCTCTTCTTTTAAGCTTTTTTTGTATTTCCTCTAGAGAATAGGTTCCTTTTGGCTTGTAATAAGACCACGTCTTTATTTGATTAATCAATTTAAACGTAATTGAGAAATACAAAATTGAGAAAGGCCTTCCCAAATCGTTTTTGCCATATATAATTATATAAGAAGAACATTGTATAATCCTTTGCAAAACCCTCATTAGGGATATCATCGAAATAGATTAATCAAATATTAATGAATATATAATAATTTTCTAGTGTTTACATAACGATACTTTGTTTATATATTCCTTAATTATCTATTTAATTACTAGATAATATATATTCCGTAATTATCTATTAAACAAAATAATCTAGACAATAAATAAAAGATATATATATATATATATATATTAGTTAGATGTTGTTTTGTTTTCATAACTATTATTATAGGATTCCTAAGTGAATCTAGTTAGAACTCGTAATATTAATATATATATAAACCCACAAGTTGTCGTAAAGTTGTTTTAGTTATATCAAATCGTTTTTGCCATATATAATTATATAAGAAGACTTAACAATGTATAATCCTTTGCAAAACCTTCATTAGGGATATCATCGAAATAGATGATTATGCAGAAGAATTTTTTCTTATTTTAATACGTAATGACATACAAAGCCACAACATTAGTATGGAAGTATGGTTTGCTTCGAGATAAGTGTCGATCAAATTTAGTCTTTCTTTTTCAAAACTCTTAATCTAAAGTTACGAATGTTATATTGTTAAAACAAAATTTACGAATGTTTATACATCAACATATTAATAGATCAACATAAGCACAAGAATAATGTTTTTGACCATTTGTCCTATTCCAAATCTCGAAGCTCAATAATTTAATGTCCAAATAAGGTATTTATTTATTTCAATACCCCAAAGTGTATCCAAGATTTTAAACATTATTAAATCTTTCCGGTTTCCACTTTATACTCTAGAGAATTCACTTCGAATTTTAAAATGATTTATTTGCTAGATTTTATAGTTATTTAAATTTAGAAAGTTTACAAGTTTTCTAAGTCTCTCGGTTGGAATTTCATTTCTCATTCAAACGAAGTCTGATTTTTACATATATTAATACATTAACATATAGTATTCACCGCAGCGATTATGTTGTTCCCCTAATATGATTATTCTGCCAACTATATTGGCAAGAAACTTGAACATAAATTCGTCCTACGCCACTTGTCAAAAACGAATTCTAATAGAATCATCTTACTATAACTAAAGATGATGATGAATATGCATCAGAGGAGATATTAGTAAATAAGAAACACAAGGAGCTGACGTGACGTGTCACCCAAAAGACGTGGAAGGAAGCTCTTCAATGGTTTAAGGGAAAAATTAATTTGACGGTGAAGTTAATTTCCTTGTGAAGAGTTTCAGAACTATATTAGGTCAGATCTTGTAAGAGTATCTAGTCTCATCCTACGTTACATGGAAACGGAATCGGATACGCGGAATCGGAAGCGTGTGGAATCGCTAAAGCATATATTTTAAAAAAATTAGGAAGCGGTACGTGTTGGAAGCTTATATTTAATTTTTGAATTAATAATAATTTAATAAATTTAAGAAACTCATTTTTTAAAATTATATCATATGATTCAAATGAAAAAAACTAAATCATCATTATTCTTATTTTTTCCAAATTTATCACCCAAGCCCACATTAGACACTATCCTACTAGGTAAGTACCCATGAAATAATCAATTTAGGACTGAGCATTTAACCCGAGATCCGAAACCCAAAACCGAACCGACCCAAAAAATCCGGTTTGGTTCAGTTTCGGTTCTCATATTATCCTATCGAATTTTAATATTTTATAATTCGGGTTTTCGTTCTAACCCAAACCGACCTAAGGCATGAATTGTACTCGAATATAATCGAATTTGTACACAAGTATATAGTTTTGATAAAGTAATTTAGATTTTAGTAGACTATTTCAATTTTTTGTTGGTTATATGAATAAGCCGATTCAAAACCCGAACCGAATCCGAATTACCCAAAATAAGACCTGAAATTCTTGCCAAAAATATGAAAAACCTGAAAATTCGAAGAAAAAAACCAAAAAACCCGAACCGAATAATATTTGGTTCCATGTTAGGTTTTGTTAAATATATGAAACTCGGCCTGAACCCGAATATATTCGAACCGAACAAAACCGTATTTGTAAATAACACGAACGAAACCTATATCCTCTAACCCGAAAAACCCAAACTCGAATGAGCCCGACCTGAATCCGACATGTAAACCGAATGTCGAGGATCCAATCCACTAATCAAAATCCCCGCATTATAAATACCCCGGTAAATGAAGGAGCAATCCATTTACCGAAATTCGCATACCTATTAAACGAATGTCCGCTTTAATGATTTTGTATGTGATAAAGTCTTATTTAGAGTAAAAGTTTCCTTATTTCGTTTCTTAATGTTTTCAATGTGGGACAAATTTAATTCTTAAAAATTTTATATGTGGGTCTGAATTCGTTGGACCTGAAATATAATTGCATAGAATTCGCTGAAGAAAAATTATTCAAAAATATAAGAACCCAAACGCAAAATAAAATAAAATTTCCTATAATCTCTCACGTCGCGACACGTAAGCGTTTTGTCTTCTCTTTTAATATAATAGATTACGTCAAAACAATTATGATCAAACTAAATCTTTTTGAAATAATATCATTAGGCTAATTTTAATCAATTTAGCATAAGTATGATTCACTCCAAGTGGACAATTAATCGTGTAATACTTATAAAGAATATTTAATTAAGCATGCAATTCTTGTAATAAATAAAATACTAATTCAGAAATACTAACCTTTGATGACACTTTGGTGTAGCTTTTTATACATCCAATTGAAGATCTTTGAGAAAAAAAATCAAGAACATGTAGATTTTTATAGTTCTGATCTCAAATAATCAAGAACAATCCTATGGGCAGCTTTGGCAATCTATCATCACAAATTATCAAAGGTGATCTTCGCATCAGAGGCAACAAATTTGGTGGGTATTATTAGTAGGCCAACAACTTGGCCAAACTATAGATTCCAAGGCTCAGAATTGAAGTATGTCTTCTCAATAATACTTTCTTGGCGGTTTGAATTGGAAGTATCCACATCAAACAGAGGAGCTCATCTCATCGCAAAAAGTGTAACACGTCAAAACCGTACACAATCATACGTTGCATCGGGACATCATGGATGGCTGACTGATTTCTTTGTCAATGAGAAAGTCCGTATCCTCTAACCGGAGGTGGCTTTTGTCTTTGGTTTCAATTTTACTTAGTTTAACTAGCTTCTGTTATAGCTAGTTGTATGTGGTTTTAGATCCCTTCTTGCTCTTTTTAGGTTCACCGGAGTTTTATAACTCGGTAGAAACTAATTAGGGATCAATTTTAAATTTGTAACAGAATGTTTATTTTCAATGAAAGGTTTAGATAAAAAAAATCAAACGTTTTATGTAGAAAATGAATTTGATTGATCTCATAACAATTATTGTTTTTGTATCAAATACAATTTGTGATCTTTAGTGACCCGCTAAGTAGATTAAAATATGTAGATATCATGATATTTAATCAAATTAGATATTAAAATGAGGCAACTTTTGTAATGCCCCTATTCTCTATTAGGGGTGGGCTAAAACCTGACAAAACCCGGTCCATTTGAGAAGTCACCAGGAAGGAAATCTCGTGGGCTCGATCTACAGTTCCCTTTGAGGCCCGTCGGAGTTAAGGCCCCGCGAAGTCGAGGCCCGTCAACAAAGAGATCGTGGCCGACACGATGACGTCAGCGCGGACCTACCAGGACTGATACAGGTGACGTCTGTACGGCGCCTTGGTTCGCAGAACCGACAATGGTGTCAGTACGAACCTGCAGCGCACAGAGGCATGCCGAACAGGGTACAAGCCGACATAGAATTTAATGCGAAAGCATGTTCGACAATACAACTTTCCGTATGTCGAGCATGCGCCGAAGTAGTCCCGCCAAGGAACAAAAGCCCGCCAAGGATCGAGAACCTCCACTATAAATAGGAGATTCCTCTTCAGAAGGAAAGGATCCGAAATTTTAGAGAGAGAATCTACAGAGAGAAATAGCTAAAAACACATTAATCACATCGTCATCTTTGTATCAAACATCATTACAAGCAATTAATAAATCAATAAAGAACTCCGAGTTCCCAATCATTTTCTGTTCGACTTATCTTTCATAGTTCGACATTTTACCCTTAGTTCGTCCTTATACTTCGATTCAACTTGTTCGCTCTAGTTGTCACTTAACGAGTTTTCCGACCTGCCTCTATCTTATTCTTCTGTTCGGTCCCTAACCCGAACCCTGTATTAACATTTGGCGTCCACCGTGGGGCAGATCAGGAAAATCTCTCACGTTTACGACAACTCGCAAACAACCCGAAGTCAAGCAGATCACACATCTCCAACCACAATGACTAACCAGCCAGAAAACGTCTCACACAGACCTATCGTCCTACAGGCAAATCTTGCCGAAGCCCAGACATCGGCAACTCCGATCGGTCAAGCTTCGACGATCCCAGAATAAGGACTTCATACGCCAACTACGGTTCGCAAGACTATCGTCGAAGCAACACTCGAACCCAGAGTCACCATCGCTATACCGAGCAGCTCCCCTAGAACGACTGTCGAAATCAGCCATTTCGACCAAGACGACCGATCCGGAATCGTCGAACTCCTCACCAGCCTGGTAAATAAGGTGGACACTCTGACCAAATCCACCAACGAACGATTCGAAGCACTCTCGTGTGAAAGATCCTGAAACCAAAGATCACTTGTCGACTTCTCGTTGAACATCCAGCGAAACCTATTCATAGGGTAAATAAGGTGGACACTCTATTGCTTTGCCTTTCCCTTTTTCAGCCCTTGATGCTCTCTTTGGACCCATTGGTTCTTATGGGGAATTTGGGCGTTTTTGGAGAAAGCTCGGATCAGTTGAATGGTTGATATGACCTGAAAGAGAAGGAGGAGACAAAGAGAATGAGCCAAAAATCAAAGGATTTCGACAACAAACGAAGGAGATATCGAGTTTTTAAAATTTTCAACAATGGAGGAGAATGGGAGAAGGAGATATCGGCTATGAATTTTAAGATAAAAGCCCTAGGATTCTATTTATATTCAGCCGATATTGAAAGAATTTTAGCGCGTATCGGTTAGTTGGCCGATACAGTTAAACCGATACGATACAGTATCGGGTTTTCTGTATCGGCGTGTAGTCGGTCTCGGCTTATTTCGCGTTGTATCGGTCAAGGCAGACCGATACAACAAGCCGATACTTGTGCATCCTCTTTTATTTTCCTTGTATCGGTCCCAGCAGACAGATACAACATGTCGATGCGAATGTCTCCTCCTTTCTTTGCCTTGTATCGGTCCCAGCAGACCGATACAACATCCCGATACTAAACCTCCTTAGCCTTTTCCCTTCGTATCGGTCCCAGCAGACCGATGCGTCACGTCGATACCGGTCAAAGCTTGACGATATGGCTGACCGGTACGTAATTCTGGCTATTTCTCCTTGTTTTTCACCTGGAAAACACTACTAAGTAACCAAAGAAAATGATTAGAATGATGAATATGAGAATGCTAAATTAAAAACAAGACTATGTACAGGGATAGACATGGGATTTCCTCCCAAGTGAGCTTGTTTATAGTCACGTAGCTTGACTTTAACCCTTTGTTTTAAACGACGTTGGGGTCCGAAAGAGACAATGAGTCTCCTCCGGTGGCAGCTTCGTTTGCGAAGTACGGTTTGAGTCTTTGACCGTTTACTACAAACTCTCCTCCGTGCTTGTCCCAAAGAACCACAACTCCGAGTGGTCTTATCTCCTTGACCTTAAAAGGGTCGGACCAATGGGATTTCAGCTTTCCCGGGAATAGTTTCAGCCGCGAGTTGAATAGCAGCACCAAGTCGTTCACCTTGAACTCCTTCTTGATGATCTTCTTGTCGTGGAAGGCTTTGGTTCGCTCTTTGTAGATCTTCGAGCTCTCATAGGCGTGTTGGCGTATTTCGTCCAATTCCTCGAGCTGAAACTCCCTCTTCTCTTTCGCCATTTTCAGGTCGAAGTTGAGTAGCTTAATTGCCCAGCTGGCTTTGTACTCGATCTCTACCGGGAGGTGGCAAGCTTTACCATACAACAAGTTGAAGGGCGTTGTCCCCAATGGCCTTTTAAACGTTGTCCTGTACGCCCAAAGAGCGTCGTCTAGTTTAACGGACCAATCTTTCCTCGTTACACCGACCGTCTTCTCAAGAATCGCCTTGATTTGTCGGTTAGAAACCTCTACTTGGCCGCTGGTTTGTGGGTGGTAGGGTGTCGCGACCTTGTGCTTGACGCCGTGTTTCTTGAGAAGGCTCTCGAAGATCTTGTTGATGAAGTGGGATCCTCCGTCACTAATGACAACTCTGGGAACTCCGAATCAAAGGGAAGATTATCGTCTTAAAAAGACTAACAACGGCTTTTGAGTCGCTCGTTGTGCACGCTACAGCTTCTACCCACTTGGAGACATAATCTACTGCCACGAGAATGTACTTCTTGTCATACGATGATGGGAAAGGTCCCATGAAGTCTATACCCCACACGTCAAAAATCTCAACTTCCATGATGGGGTTTTGTGGCATCTCGTTCCGCTTGCTCATGTTGCCTTTCCTTTGGCAAGGATCGCAACGTTGAATGAACTCGTGAGCATCCTTAAACATCGTGGGCCACCAAAAACCAGCTTGTAAAACTTTGGAGACCGTCTTAAAACTCGCGAAATGTCCTCCATAGGCTGAACCGTGGCAATGAGTGAGTATGTCGTTTACCTCTTCATCCGCTACACACCTCCTATATAAACCATATTTGCACAAGGTGTAGAGGTAAGGTTCGTCCCAATAGAACCGTTTCAAGTCGTGGAAAAACTTCTTCTTTTGATGACGCTCCAAGTAGTGCGGTTCCTCTCCCGTGACCAAGTAATTCACGATATCTGCGTACCACGGCTCCTTCTCGATAGCAAAGAGCTCCTCAATCTCGTGCTCTTGCTCTCCCCGAGATTTCTGTAGCATGATTGTCATTAGCTGCTCCTCGGGGAATGAGTCGTCGATGGGCAGTAGATCGTCTATGCGCAGCCGCGACAAGTGATCCGCGACTCCATTCTCGATGCCCTTCTTATCTTTGATTTCCAAGTCGAACTCTTGGAGCAGCAAAATCCACCGTAGCAGCCGCGGTTTTGCATCTTTCTTTGTAAGCAAATGTCTCAATGCTGCGTGATCGGTGTAGACTATCACCTTTGAGCCAACCAAGTATGACCTAAACTTCTCGAAAGCAAACACGATGGCTAGGAGTTCTTTTTCTGTGGTTGCATACTTTGACTGCGCATCGTCCATCGTCTTACTAGCGTAGTAAATGACGTGGAACTTCTTCTCCTTTCTTTGTCCCAAGACCGCACCAACGGCGTAATCACTAGCATCGCACATGATCTCAAAGGGTAGATCCCAATCCGGTGACTGCACAATAGGAGCGTTAATCAACTCTTGCTTGATCTTGTGGAAGGCGCTTAGACACTCCTCGTCGAACACAAAATCGACGTCCTTGCATAGCAATCTCGTCAGCGGTCTAGCTATCTTCGAGAAGTCCTTGATGAACCTCCTCTAGAAACCCGCGTGACCGAGAAAACTCCTTATGCTTTTTACTGAATTTGGAGCTCCGAGGTTGGCCATAACGTCGATCTTTGCCTTATCAACCTCAATACCCTTTTCTGAAATCCGGTGACCCAAAACGATACCATCTCTAACCATGAAGTGGCACTTCTCCCAATTCAGCACCAAGTGACATTCCTCGCACCTTTTAAGCACCCTGCAAAGATTAGACAAACACGAGGCAAACGAAGAACCGTAGACAAAAAAATCATCCATAAAAACCTCAACAATGTTTTCGATTAAATCTGAAAATATGGACATCATGCATCGTTGGAACGTCGCATGTGCATTACACAACCCAAACGGCATTCTACGATAAGCAAACGTACCATAGGGACATGTAAAGGTTGTTTTCTCTTGGTCCTGGGGGTGGATGGGTATTTAGAAAAATCCGGAATACCCATCGAGAAAACAATAGTATGGATGGTTGGCTAAGCGTTCAAGCATTTGGTCAATGAAGGGCAGGGGGAAATGGTCTTTTCGAGTTGCAGCGTTTAGCTTTCGATAATCGATGCAAACTCTATGACCCGTGATTGTTCTAGTTGGGATTAATTCGTTTTTATCGTTTTTAACCACGGTAATTCCACCCTTTTTCGGTACTACATGAACGGGAGAGATCCAATTGCTATCAGATATTGGGAAAATTATCCCCGCATCCAATAGCTTGATTATCTCTTTCTTAACAACTTCTTTCAGGTTTGGGTTCAACCGACGTTGGTGTTCTATCGAGGACATAGATTCGTTCTCTAGATGTATTTGGTGCATGCACAAAGAGGGTGATATCCCTTTGATATCATCTAGAGAATAACCTATCGCCTTCCTAAATTTTTTAAGCTCATGAGTTAAAGTTTTAACCTCATCGTCGCTAAGCGAAGCGTTGATAATTATCGGGTAGGTGGAGTTAGGCCCCAAGAAAACGTACCTTAGCCCGTTGGGAAGGGGTTTTAACTCTACCTTTGGCGCTTTAAGTTCGCTCCAATCGTCGTCATCGCTAGACTTACCATTGCTAGCATCGCTGTCCGTCGTCATCGCCTTGGCATCGTATATAACCGCCTCGGGCAGGACAAGGAACTCGGCTTCCACATCGATGGGGTGGGAGTCGATTCTTTTCTGGACTGCCATCACGTCTTCTCTCGTTGTTCGGCCTCCTTCATCTAAGGTGGTCATGGCAAGCTGAAGCTCGTCTTCCGTTGCTAACTCCTCCAAGAACTCATCCGCGAGTTCATCCATCAAGTCGATGTAGAAAATCTGCCCATCAATGGTCGGTTTCTTGATCGTATCGTTGATGTCATACCTTTGGACTAGGTCCTCTCCAAGATGCAAATCAATCTTACCCTTCTTCACGTCTATGATTGCTCCGCATGTGGCTAGGAACGGCCTACCTAGGATAAGAGGGTCCTTAGGTTCTTCATCCATCGCCAAGACAATGAAGTCCGTAGGTATGAAAGCGTTTCCTAGCTTGACCGGGATGTCTTCTAACACACATGCGGGTATCCTTACCGACCTATCGGCGAGCACTAGGGAGATCCTAGTTGGCTTGAAGGATGAGAACCCAAGTCTCTGGGCAATGGACAGCGGCATAAGACTGGCGCTAGCCCCTAAATCGCACAAACATCCTTCGAAAACCAAGGGGCCGATGGCACATGGTATGGTGAAATTCCCTGGATCACTTAGCTTTTTAGGGCAGTTTCGTTGGATGATTGCGCTGCACTCGTGCGATAGGACTACTGTATCGTCGAAGTCCTGAAACTTGTTCTTGATCGCATCCTTTAGAAACTTGCTATAGTGAGGGACGAGTTTAAAGGCATCGACGAGTGGCATGGCAATTTGAACTTCCTTCATCTGCTTTTCAAACTGTGCTTTGTACTTCTCTAGCAGCTGTTTCTTAGCTCGACCCGGAAAAGGTAGCTTAGGCACGTAAGGAGACGTAACGTAGGCCGGCTTTTTCGATTTGGCAACTTTTTCCTCTGTATCGGCCTTGTTTTTGGCCGATACAGGTGGTCGATATCGGTCTTCCGAAACCGATACATCTGGCCGATGCGAGTGTCATGTCTCCTTTTCGCTCGTATCGGCCTTGTCCTTGGCCGATACTGGTGGTCGATATCGGCCAGTCGTGGCCGATACGCCTGGTCGATACAGGTGTCCTGTATCTTTCTCTTTACCGTCTTCTCCACTTTCGTCATCCAAGAGCGTGGTGTCTGCCTCGTGGGACCGTTCCACCTCCCCGACCTGTTCCGCATCGTCCTCGATGCGATCCCCAGAGGGTAATTGTTGGCCACTACGAAGATGTAGAGCGTTGACATACTCTTTCGGGTTAGCTTCTGGTTTCCCTGGAAGTTGACCCATTGGTCGCTTGGAGGATGACGTGATCTGCCCCACTTGGTTATCCAGAGCTTTCAAGTGCGAGCTCATTGATTCAAACTTTGCGTTGAGATCATGGTACGAGTTGTCAACCTTTGCCTGAATTTCCTTCTTGAACGTGCTAAACTCCAATTGATTTTGGGTTTGGCCGTCGAGGATTTGCTTTAACAGCTGAGCGGTTTGATCACCTTGGGGAGCTGGTGATGCAGCCGCTCCTTGAGTACCAGGGTGGTTGTTGTAGCCCGGAGGACGATTAGGTGGTGGTCTCGGTGCGTATCCGCCCTGGTTGTATTGAGGTTTACCTTGGTAACCTCCTTGTTGCGCCTGGGGATAGACCCGGTCCCGGGGGTTGACTACGTTGTTGTTGCGGTAGGAGAGGTTTGGGTGTTGAGAGTAGTTGTTGAAACGCCAACCGTTCGATTACCCATGTAGTTGATCTCCTCTTGATTTCCCTCGGTTGGGGGTAATTGTTCATCTCCGCTTCCAACGTAGTTAATTCCCACTTGGTTGGACATGAGTAGCTTATCCAGCTTCTCATTCACCGCCTTTATCTCTCTCTTGAATTGCTCATCGTTCCCTGAGCTGCGGATGGTGCGATCATAATCTTCTCTGTAGTTGCTATCGCTAAGGGCGTAGTTCTCCACCAAAAGCTGTCCATCGGCTTCCGTCTTCCCAAGGAAATTTCCTTGCCTAGCTGAATCGAGAAGCATCCTGAACTTCGGTTTTAGACCGCGATAGAACGTGCTAAGTAGGCTCTCTCCCGTGAAACCGTGGTGTGGACATCTCACCGTGTAACCCTTGAATCTTTCCCAAGATTCGCTGAACGTTTCTTGATCTTTTTGTGCGAAAGCTGAGATCTCGTTTCTCAGCTTTGATGTCCTCACCACCGAGAAGAACTTTGTGAGAAAAGCTGTCTTACACGCTTCCCAAGTCTGTATGGTGTCCTTCACGAGATTTTTCTGCCATATGTGTGCTTTGTCCCCGAGTGAGATGGGGAACAAACGCAGCTTAAAAATGTCCTCATTGACACCATTGATCTTCACCGTGTCGCATAGCATGTCAAATTGGTGAAGGTGATCAATGGGGTCTTCACTAGGCAGCCCATAGAACTTGTTGCTGGACACCATATTAATGAGACTAGACTTGATCTCGAAGTTGTTGTTGGCGATGGCTGGTGGTGTGATGCCACTACGGTTGGTGATGTTTGATGGTACATCGGTTGTTCCAATGGTGCGTGCAACATTAGGTGCGTTGTTTGCATCACCCATCTCGAATTCTGAATCTGAACCCGAAGTTTCTGATGTGGATGAGTCGGAGTGAAGGCTGGATCTTCTTTCTCGTGAGATAGCTCTTTCGTGTGCTTTGATGTCTGCAAAGAAGAGCAAGCTGTCACTTTGTCGGTGACTTCTTCTTTGCATACACCTAACCAAACGAAAATCACAAGGAAAGAAAACAAGTTAGTAGCGAAACTGAAACTTAATCCCAAGTAGTTTCAAAATTCTAATAATTGTTTGAATTCCTGAATCGGCAACGGCGCCAATTTGATAGACGAGATTTTACCCCGTTTAATCTAATGTCTTAATTGTAGTACTTAAGATGTCAAACCAAATCAGGAGCAAACAATTTACTTGAATTTATAAGAAACGAACTTAGTTTAAGCGTGATTAAAAAGGGTTGTTGGTGAACGAATTTGTAACCGAAAATCAAACAAATAAAAACGAGAATTAAGAGTTTTGAAAGGTTTATTAAAAGCTAAACAATCAGGTTAAGGTGTTTTAAGGGTGATTAAACTTTCAGATTTCAAATTGTCTTTTACAAAAAAAATAACTTTAAGGTTTTGAAAACGATTTTAGATCAATCCACTCTCGTGGCAATGATTCTTTTCTCAACAATTGAACTAAAACAATGTCTTGGATAGTTTAATCGTCGAGAAACTTTAAGAACAAATCAATTCTAACCACCAAGCTTATTAACACAGATCTCTCGGTTAAGCTAGGCTTGGTTCTAAGGTAATTGTTTAGGAACCTTTATAATCTCTCGATTCATAAAGTTTCCTGGGTTCGATAATCGAATGGCCAATTCGATTAAAGCTTTAAGGTTGTTATCAAAGACTAAAGTTTTATAATCAATTAAGTTTTAGACAATCATCTATCCTAGATTCAATCAAACCCCTTTTACCCTAACCCAATTGTCTATTTGGAACTACTCACAAATCATATTGAAACTCATAGCAATTAAGTTTAAGGTAATCATAAACATAAACAAAAGCAAAGAGAAATAGGGTAAAGAAATCTCTTATTGATGATGATGAAGATTACAAGGAGGCCAAGGCAAAACACCAAAAAATCTCTCAAGTCCAAAAAACACAAAAGCAACGATGAAAACTAAAAACAAGATAGGAGGCTGTCCAAAACATTCCAACCCTAATATAATATCAAACCAAAAGGAAATAAAGGAAACCCAATTGGTTTAGGAATTGGTTTTCCTTTTTACAACATAAAAACCGAATTCCTTATAAAATTTCGCAGCCTGTATCGGTCATAGCAAACCGATACAGTCTGGTCGATATGCGCTTCGGTAGCCTTGCTTCAGCTCAGTTTCCTTCGTATCGGCCAGGCCAAGCCGATACAACAAGTCGATACGCGTCTTCGGGTTCTTTTTCTCTTGTATCGGCCACTCCAAACCGATATGACTGGCCGATACAAGCTTCGGCAAAAGCTCTTCTTCTATATCGGCCAATAGAAACCGATACAACATGCCGATGCAAGTGTATCCGCTTCTTTTTGGCTTAAATTCATCACTTTTCGCCGTCTTTATGCTCTGAAACCTGAAATACACGAAACAAACCAAAATGCAACCTATATGACACTAAATGCAACCTAAATGAATGAATTCTAATGCATAAACTAAGGTAAAATGTGTAAAATATGCAAGTTATCAAGCGGCTGATGCACTCGCAGCCTTGGCTTCGACCTCAGATCCAACCCTACGGAGGACGATCCCCATAGAATGCATTGAAAGCCCAAGCATCGCCCTCCCCAAAGGCATATGCATAATCAACCGGGACGTCGATGAAACGGATGACTTCAGCGAAGATCTCCACACACCAGACTCTCCACCAAGAGAAGATCGCTGTCCACAGACCCTCGACGGACCAGATGATTGGCGACGAGAGATCGAACGATATCTGGCAACCGCCGACTTAAGTGCAGGGCATCGCGCTACACTCTGCTCGACGATTGTTTGTTCTGTTGGAGCGCTTCCGGAGCCTCCTGTTCTGCATCGCAGGCGACGAAGTCAACCGGGTAATGCGTGAGGCTCACGAAGGAGCAGCCGACAATCACTCGTGAGGACGCGCATTAGTCCTTCGGGTTAAAAATCACGGCTTCTACTGGCCGACGATGCAGAAAGATTGCGCTGACTTCGCCCAAAAGTGCGAGAAATGCCAAAGGCACGACGACTACATAAACGCCCCAACGCAACTCCTCAGTTCGGCAACTGCGTCGTACCCCTTCATGAGATGGGCCATGGACATCGTAGGGCCCTTGCCTCCTCAAGGCAACGGAAATACATCATGATCGTCACTGACTACTTCACAAAGTGGGTAGAAGCAAAAGCGTACGCGAAGATCGACGCGACCAAGGTTCAAAACTTCGTCTCGAAGTACATCATCTGCCGTCACGGACTCCCATATGAGATCGTCACAGACAACGGAACCCAATTCACTTCGGACAAATTCGAAGGGTTCTGTGCAAGGTGGAATATCCGGCTTAACAAATCGACCCCGAGGTATCCACAAAGGAATGGACAAGCCGAAGCAACAAACAAGACGATCATAGACGGCATCAACAAACGACTCGAAGAAAAGAAAGGGTTCTCGGCAGACGAACTAGAAGGCGTACTCTGGTCACACCAAAAGAGTCCACGCAGTTCGACAGGACGAACACCTTTCTCACTCTCCCATGGAATGGAAGTCATGTCTCCCGCCGAAGTCAACGTTCCCAGAATATGCCGAATGATGCTGACACAATATCCATTGACGAACGAGCAGATGATCGTCGACCAACTGGATCACGCCGAAGAACAATGACACCACGCCCTGCTCTGCATCCAAAACTACCAACATCAGGCCGCAAGGTACTACAACAAGAAGGTGAAGGGAAGACACTTCGAAGAAGGCGATCTGGTCCTCCGGAAAGTGTTCAAAAACACAGCCGAAAAACCGATCACAAAACTCGGAGTGAAGTGGGAGGGTCCGTACCTCGTCTCAAAGGTAGTCCGGTCCGGCGTCTTCGAACTCATGGAGATGTGCGGCAAAGCAATCCCAAGATCCTGGAACGCGATGCACCTCAAAAGATTCTACAACTAAGGGAAGAAGGCCGAAGACGTAAACGTCGAACGCCTATTCAGGAGCATGGAAGAAGGAGAACCTAACCGAACACGGCACGCATAACTCCGATTCGACAACCAAATGATCAGTACATTACTATCTTCTCACTACTAAAAAAAAGTCATATAGCCACGGCCGTATCGGTGGCTATAGAAAAAATCCGTGGCTATTTAGCCACGGTTTGCCACGAAAATTTTTAGTCACGAGCATATAGCCACGGATTTAACGCTATAGTCACGGATACGGCCGTGGCTATATGAATTTTTTTTAGTAGTGTCTGAAGATTAATGCAAAGCTAGAAACCCGAAGACAATCAAAACCGAAGACAATCAAAGCCGAAGATAATCAAAGCCGAACTCAATCAAATCCGAAGATAAGCAATACAAATGTCAGCAGACGAAGCGCAAAAGGCCGATCCACTCCGACAAGGGTTTTCAAAAAAAAAAAAAAAAACTCTATATCTACTATATATCTATTATATACCGAACTATGAATGACTTGATCCCTTATTGGGTACGTAGGCAGCCTTTATAAATGCACAACTATAATAATAAAAAAATATATATTTTCCTTAATACGAGTTCCGAACTAAGGAAACACGAGCTCAGTACTCAGACAATAACGAACTCCGAATTCGGTCACACAAGCTCTTCGCTTATATTTAAACGGGCTTCGCGCTCTAACTTTAAGTCGGTCTATTCCGCAAAACTAATTAGCCACTATCTTAAAGTGCAGTGGACTGATCACCCACTATTTTGCAAGGAAGAATTCTACGAACTCAAGTTCAACACTTTCAGTGGACCAATACGAAACCACAATAGCCGAGTACCTCACAACTCCAAAAATCGTTTCGTATCAAGTACGAACTAGGAAAAGAAATTCGTACTAAGGATAAGAAGCAAGACGAGAGTTTATAGACGAACCGAAAAAGCGGGAAATGATTTTATATTGATAAGGGCGAAAACAACAAGATCGACCCCAACAGTCGACCCAAAAACAAAATTACAAAAAGAAGAAAAATAAAAAACAACAAGGACTACTCATGTTCGTCCTGTCCTGCTCCACCCTGCCCAGAAACCTCTAGACCTTCTCCAGCTTGACCGGCTCCCTCGATCGCTTCGTCATCTCCGGCCTGCCCGATAACCCGTTCGGCATTCTCAACCATATCGTCTTCGGGCTCAGAAACCTCCGAAGGGACATTGATCTCGAGGTTGGAAGGTAGCACAAAGTCTGAAGGCTCGTAGGAGAACTTTTGCCTATCTCCAAGCCAGCGTTCAAGCTTCGCCTCCTTATCACGGTAATGGCGTACGAAGATAGGAGGTGTGTCGATCGCGTACTTGGTTTTCAGCCGCTCCAGGTTGCCGAAGACCCCCTTCATCTGGTTATAACAGAGGAATTTCTCCCTCACCGCGTCTCCTCATCAAGATAAGCTTTAAGCTTGCCAAGCCGAGATCCCGCTCCTTCTCAGCCAACACCTTGCCTTCCTTGACAGCGTCAAGGTCTTTTTTGGCCGAATCCTTCTCATCGGCAGCCGAAGCAAGAAACTTCTCATACGTGAGGTTCAGCAGAGTCCTCTTGTAGGCGGCCTGAACAAACAAAAGACGATTAGAAAAATCCTATAAAATTTAAGGAAAGGCCGAAGAGAAAAATTCGAAGAGAACTCACCCTTTGTTCCAACCTCGCAAGTTGGGCAATCTCCTCCGAGAACATTAGGCCGTTGGGAAACTCCCCGCCGTGAAGGGCGGAATATACGGCATGCTGAAAACCGTCACTCGCTTCGGCGTGGTTAACATACGGCACTGAACCGTTGTAAAAGAACTCGAAGCCGTGATCGTTGCTCTCGCTCAATCGGTAGCCGAACTCATCCTCAACGAGCGGAACCTTAGATGACGAAGGATCTTCGACCTGCTTCGCAGGACTGACCACATCCGCAACAGAAGAAGAAGGGACAATCCCCTCGAGTCCAGGCCCATCAGTTTTCTCTCCTTCGGCGATTTGACTAGTAGGCACGACGTTCGCCTGGCCTTCTAGCCGAACCTCGGTTTCGACAGGCTTCACCTCCAAACGAGCCTTCTTAGCTTGAGGAAGGCCAGCCGAACTCCCTTCGGCTACTTCAACGGTCCTTTTAGCTTGAGGCACGTAGGGCGATGTGCGCGCCGACGAAAATGAAGCATCCATCGGTGGAGGTGGAGCAACCGCCGGTGGAGGAGGCATTTCAGCTGGGGGATTAGAGTCTGTCGGCGGGGGTGGAGAGTTCGTCTGTGGAGAATGTGAATTTATGTTTACGACAAATAATCCAAATTTTATATATGTCACAATATTCATACATATAGTATCGAAAGTCAAAATAATTAATCAAACTTTGCAGACTCGTTCAAAGAAAAAGGTTCAAATTAATGTATATCCCGATAAACGAAGGCGCAATCCATTTAACGAAATTCGCAGACCCATTGAACAAAGGTCCGTTATAATGATTTCGCATGTAAATGAGTTTTATTTATAGTAGAAGATTTTTTATTTTGTTTCTTATTGTTTTTGTTGTGTGAGCAACTTAAGACATAAAAAATTTATACGTGGACATGAAATTGTTAGGTTTTCGACTAAATAAATAATTTGTTAGGTATGAAATATAATTTATTCAATCCACTAATCAAACCAGATACCCGTTGGCCAATTTATGAGGCCCGCATCTAGGATATACTAGTATCGAAAACAAAAATAAGTATTCAAACTTTGCAAACCCATTCAAAGAAAAATGTATGCATTATGCATCTCAAGGTATATGAAGGCGCAATTCATTAATTAAAATTTGCAGACCCATTAAACGAAGATCCACTTTAACAATTTTGCATGAGATGAAAGATTATTTATAGTAAAAGATTTCTTATTGTTTTCGATGTGAGATAAACTTAATGCTTAAAAGTTTTATATGTGGATTTGAATTCGTTGGGTCTGAAATATAATTTAAGAAATTCGACAAAAAATTATTTAAAAATATAAGGGCACAAACGCAAAAGAATAAATTTTTTCTATGATCGTTCTCGTTGCGACACATAAGTGTTTTGTGTTCTTTTTTTAATAGTTAGATAGAATGAAACAATACTCTTATTTATTATTATGATTTTATATATTTTTGAATGATTAAATTTATTTAGATATTTATTTTAGTTAATTTGATTTTTTTCAAATATTATATCAAAATCTCGCGTGTTAGGGAATCTTTTATGTAGTAACTATAATAGATGTTTTAACTAAAATTATATGACATGCCATAAATTTTAATCTAGTTAAATAATAATTTTAGCAAACAGATAACGAGAGAAAATATAAAAAAAAATCGTAATCTTAAAAGGAATAAGATTTGACTTAAACAAATCAAATAATAATATAAATATAAATAGTACTCATAAATATTGTTAATTTCTTAAAGTTAACGAAAGTCAATGGAGCATATAGTAAAAGGGTCACTAGAATGGATCGACTTAAGATTAATAATATTGTTTTCGATGACGATTTTCTTCCTTGTAATTATCTTTATATCCCTCTTTGGCTGCTTCTTTTTAATCCGTCATGCCAAGGCTTACAATGAAGAACATGCAATCTTATTTTTAAGATATATTAGAAGATTAAAGACACAATCCACATAGAATAACAAGAAGAAGAAGAAGAAAAAGAAGATTCTTATCATAAATTTTTTCAATCAATTTGTTGGTGTTTGATTTAGTTTCTTTTTTTTTTGGGTAAAGTTTTCATATTTTTCGTAAGAACAATTTTCTTTTGGTTTGTTGCTTATATATATATATATATATATATATATATATATATATATATATATATTCTTGTTCAATTTGCTATTACAATCATTGTTTACCATTATGTTAATCTATAATTTACAAACGATTTTCAATAATTTTGAAGGAACACATGTTTAGTATATAATCCTTAATTAAAATTTGTATTACTTTACGATTAGGTCTTTGTTTAGTAAAACCTAGAAAAAGTAAACCATAAAAGTACCAAGAGAGATAACATAATTACGAAACTAAATCCATTGATTAAAGTAAAACTTTTAATATATATTTGTTTACAAAAGAAATTGATAAAAAAACTAAAAACCTTAAGACTAAAGAAAAACAATTCAAACTTGGAAGGGTCCTTGGTCGTGGTGGTCGTCTTCATAAGAGGGTTTAGCAAGAGCTATTAGCAACTTACGAAGCAAATAAAATCCAAGGATTCCACTAAAAACAAAAAAAAAAAGAAATTGAGACCGGTAACTAAAAACACATCTGTGAACGTTTCTGCAGAGAAGGTAATACCACATTTGCCATTCATGCTTAAGAGATCACCAAACAAACAATACTATTATGTGATAATTAATGCTTTGAAATTATATATAGATTTTAATTACCCCTTTTTCTGTTTCATATAGTAATCTTAGTTCTTGTTGTGGTCTGAATAGATAAATATGACTTAGATTCATTGTTAGTTTATATAATAATAATAATAATAATAATAATAATAATAATAATAATCTATATTATTAGCTCGTACGGGTGTTCGTAGCTCTTTACGAAGAAGAAAAAGCGTTGAACTCGTACCACTTCTCAGTGACTTCCTCTTTCTCTGCATGTAAGAACTCAATTAAGGAATTAAACAGAATCAATAAGAGCTACGAACACCCGTACGAGATAAGTAAACCCGTAAGCATATAAAACTTGTAAGAGCTAACTACACCCATAAGCATACAAAACCCGTCAGACCTAAGGAAACCCGTAAGCATTTAAGATCCGTAGGAGCTAAGAAAACCCATAAGAGCTAACTACACCCATAAGCACATACGACCCATAAGAGCTAAGATAACCCGTAAACATATAAAACTGGAAGACCTAAGATAACCCGTAAGCATATAAAACCGTATGAGCTAAGATAACCCATAACAGCTAAGAACACACGTAAGAGCTAAGAAAACCCGTAAGTAGGGATGTTGTCATGGGTAATTTTACCCTACCCTACCCGAGCCCGAAAAAAACCTGCCCAAAAAAAACCTGAACTGAAAATACCCGGATAGGGTAGAGTCTTGATAGGTAACCCAAATTTTACCCTATGGGAGTTAGGGTAACCCGCGGGTACCCTTTTCAGTTTTATAATAAATGTTTTTTTTTGTTTTTTTATATATCTGATCATATGATATATTATTTTTATGTTATATAGTTTTGTAAAGTTATATCTTATGATTTCAAGTTTTACAAATACTATTATTTTTCTTCTTCTTCAAAATACCACAAATCTTAAATTAGTTTAAAACTTTCAAAACTAAGCCCTAAACATTCAAAAATTAAACCATACCCTCTTCAAAACTATACCTTAAACATTATATAGCGAACCCAATTTTTTTATTTGTGGTATTTTTGTAAACTAAAACTTTTTAAAGGTATTTTTAATAATCACCTGAAATTAAGATTAACGTCAGACATAATACACATAAGTTTAAGAGAAATTCCTTAGAATACAATCAAAATAAGTTTTTGTTTTGAAAATACCATTAAAAAGTTTTTTATAACAAAAATACCATTAAAATGTTTTTTATAACAAAAATACCATAAAAAATAGTAGTTTACAAAAATACCACAAGTACAAAAAACGAGTTTTAACACTTTAGATTTTAAAGTTTTTCATTTGGGTTCGCTATATAGTGTTTAGGGTATAATTTTGAAGGGTAGGGAATAATTTTTTGAAGGTTTTGGGTGTAATTTTGAAAATTCAAGATTTTTGGTATTTACGAGAAAAAAACTTTTTAATGGTATTTGTAAAACTTTCGAAAATTTGTGCTAATTGTGTCAAAAAAAACTTTTTTTAGTGGTATTCATAAAAAGTTTAACACAAATTAAAAAGGTCAAACATATCCACGTATGGAATAACTGCAAAACTTACTTTTCCAATTGGACATTGCAAGAAAACATTTATATAGTTCTATTTAGCAAAAATAAGAGAAAACACATCTGCATATGAAAATATGGTATTTTTAGTTTTAAAATTTAAAACATTGTACTCCTTACAAATTATTCCAACCTAAATCCTAATTTTTGAAATATAAAAGTCAAAATAATAAAAAATACCCGGTGGGTACCCTAAACCCGATAGGGTAAAACCCTATCGGGTTTATTATATAAGGGGTCCTGCCCGTTTTAAGCCCACCATTTTTTAAAGCTTACCAAACAGGTCACGGGCTTGAAATATAATTAGGGTTTAGGGTACCCACTGGGTTTTTACCCACTCTTAACATCCCTACCCGTAAGCATATGAAAAAGGATATCTTGAATAAACTCCCATGGTGAAGCGTAATGTGAGCTACGATATCGATCCCCACTCTCAGAGAGCAAACAGGACATGCCTGCGAAACAAAGTTTCAAACTTTATAAGTTTCAATTAATTAGTTTCGAAAAAAGAAATTATCATTACCGCGTTCTTTGACTCTAAACTGTGTTCATCATCTATGTGACAGCATAATCCGATGATATCGTACGATTCTCCACAGAAAGGGCAAGCAAACTCCTCTTGAAAATCATCGTCTCCGTCTATTTCTTCAAAGCCCATTAAAATCTCTGCATTTTTTTTGTATATATGAATTCAGTAAAGACACATCATTTTCCGACAATATGAAAGTAAACACAACTTAGACCAACTAATAAACACCTAAGAAATCCAATACTGAACACAAACTCAAAGGGTAAGATTCTTCAATGTCCTGAGGGAAATATTTTCTTTACTGTATATTCAACAAGAAACAGCTTAAAACAGATACTTAGAAGAACATTTTTCCTCTGTTATGTGCTTAAATAACACATGTCACTGTAATATATTTGCATTTACAGCTACACTTAAACTAGAGACAGGACTTACAAGAAACAGAACATAAACTAAACATATGAATCAAAGTGTTTCTCTCAGATTCAGACAACAAAAAATAAAACATCAAACTAATAAAGTAAGGATCTAATAAATTTAAAATGAATATAAAAGGGGGATTAAAGAAGCTATTAATTACCAGATTGGGATCGAAGCGTAGAAAGGAATCTCTTGGAATCAGTAGAATCCATTTCTGGCGAAGAAAAGGAGATAACTTTTAGTAAGAGAATCCCTAAAACGGAACGATCCTAAGAGATTAAGACGACGATTTTCTTTCTGGGCAGAGAGAGACAGAGATGAAGAAGAAGAAGAAGAAGAAAAGATTTTTATTAAAAATGTCTCGAACTGGTGAAACCGGTTTACTGTCAATTATGAACCGGTTCATTGATATTCCGGTTTACAAAACCCGGTTCGTAGATTTTACCGGTTCTTTAAATTCTGGTACGTCGACAATTTCCGGTTATTAAGTCCTACCGGTTTGTCGTTTTCTCTGATTTCTGTTTCGCAAAATGTTTTGAATTATTTATTCAGGAGTAAACTACTCCTAATTCAATATTTTAAAATATTTACATGACTTAAAAAGTTACCAAAATTATTTTTCTTTTCCCTAATTAGCGTTTATTTAGATCTAGGGTATAATTGTTTGTTAGGGAATCTTTTATGTAGTAACTATAATAGATGTAGTAATTAAAATTATATGACATGCCATAAATTTTAATCTACTTAAATAATAATTTTAGCAAACAGATAACGAGAGAAAATATAAAAAAAAAATGGTAATCTTAAAAGGAATAAGATTTGACTTAAACAAATCAAAGAATAATATAAATATAAATAGTAATCATAAATATAGTTAATTTCATAGAGTTAACGAAAGTCAATGGAGCATCTAGTAAAAGGGTCATTAGAATGGATCGACTTAAGATTAATAATATTGTTTTCGATGACGATTTTCTTCCTTGTAATTATCTTTATATCCCTCTTTGGCTGCTTCTTTTTAATCCGACATGCCAAGGCTTACAATGATGAACATGCAATCTTATACTTAAAGACACAATCCACATAGAAGAAGAAGAAGAAAAAGAAGATTCTTATCATAAATTTTTTCAATCAATTTGTTGGTGTTTGATTTAGTTTCTTTTTTTTTTTGGGTAAAGTTTTCATATTTTTCTTAAGAACAATTTTCTTTTGATGTGTTGCTTATATATTCTTTTTCAATTTGTTAATCTATATTTTACAAACGAATTTCAATAATTTTTGAACGAACGCATGTTTAGTATCCTTAATTAAAATTTGTATACTTTACGATTAGGTCCTAGAAAAAGTAAACCATAAAAGTACCAAGAAAGATAACATAATTACGAAACTAAATCCATTGATTAAAGTAAAACTTTTAATATATATTTGTTTACAAAAGAAATTCATAAAAAAAACTAATGATTAAAGAAAAACAATTCAAACTTGGAAGAATACTTGGTCGTGGTGGTCGTGGTCGTCTTCATAAGAGGGTTTAGCAAGAGCTATTAGCAACTTACGAAGCAAATAAAATCCAAGGATTACACTAAAAACAAAAAAAAAGAAATTGAGACCGGTAACTAAAAACACATCTGTGAACGTTTCTGCAGAGAAGGTAATACCACATTTGCCTCCCATGTTTAAGAGATCACCAAACAAACAAGACTATTATGTGATAATTAATGCTTTGAAATTATATATAGATTTTAATTAGCCCTTTTCCCGTTTCATATAGTAATCCTAGTTCTTGTTGTGGTCTGATTAGATAAATATGACTTAGATTGATTGTGAGTTTATATAGTAATAATAATAATAATAATCTATATTATTAAAAGAAAAGACAAAACACTTCCGTCTCGTGATAGGAAAAATTATCTTTTTGCGTTTGTACCCTTATAGTTTTGAATATTTTTTGGCGAGTTCCATATATTTTAATTAAAGACCAACGAATTCAAAACCACATATAAAACTTTTAAACGTTAAGTTTATCCCATATCGAAAACAATAATAAACGATATAATAAATCTTTAACTATAAATAATATTATCCACATGCGAAATCATTAATGTAAGTCTTCGTTTAATAGATCGGCGAATTTCAGTTAATGAATTGCGACTTCATATATCGGGGTATGCATAATGCATATTTTTTTTTTTGAATGAACCTGCAAAGTTTAATTAGTTATTTTGGCTTTTGATACTGGTATTTCATAGATACAGACCTCATATATTAGTTAATGGGTATCGGAGATTTTGATTAGTGGATTAGATCTTCAATACCAATACATGGTCTTCCATAAATGCGAGCTTTTTAAAAATCGGTTTTTTCGGCGAATTCCATAAATTATGTTTTAGGCCAAACGAATTAAGACCCCATATAAAACTATTCAACATTAAAGTTTATGAACTATTTTAATTTTCCCATAACATAGTTAAACACGGTTATTTACGGTTTATGTTTTTTGTAGATGAAACTTGGTGGATTTATCTATCCGACGAACGATTTGACAGTAGGTAAGAGATAGACGATATCACACTATTTGTTGTTCAATAGCATAATAAGCGAGAAGTTTGACAAATTTTCTCTCTAAGATTAGGATAGTCTTGATCAATGAAATTTGTATGGTTTATTTGCCTATACGATATAACCGTAAGAAATAAATAGATATACACTTCTATTAAGTTTACTGCAGAGGCATATGCGTCCGCATGTACACGTGCTGACGATCCTCACTCCGTACATCAGATATTGTTTCAGTTTTGATAAAGTTTTGGTTTTGTTGTCATCAAATTTCAACTTTTTTTTATGCGATAAAGTTTTAGTTTTTATGAGATAAATTTTAGTTTCAGTTTTCAAATTTGTTATTAGCCCTTATATTTTTTGCATCAATTATATTTTTGTCTAATTTTTTATGGCCAATTTTTATTTTATTTTTTAAAAATAATTTAGAATATATTGTCTTGAACAAACAAGAAATGTTCCACGTTATATTACACCGGAACAAACCAATAATTTGGAATTTATTTTTTTGGGCAATAAATCTTATATAGTAAATGAGAAAGAGTTTTGGAAATTGTTTTATATTTAATTAAATTGTCGCCCATAGAGAAAATTAATGAAATTGTTTTATATTTAATTTTTTTATTTTATTTTGATATTAATAATATTTTACTTTTCTTTTTTGAAAAGTTTGTTTCTTTTTGAATAGTTTTGTTTCATTTTTTGTTTTCTATTTTAATGTTGAAATTAATATGTTTTCCTTTTCTGATTTCTTTGAATTTAAATATAACCATAAGTTATATTGAGTGACAACATTGTAAATAGAATTTTGTTTGTCCTTTTTACAAAAATGTTTCTATTTTAATATTTAATAATTAAGATATATAAATTTGCCAATATATCTTATTATTTAAAATTTACCAAAAATACACCGCACGTACGCGCGAGTCCGTATCTAGTATATAATTATTGGAATTGTCTCTCAAGCATAGGCTGTGTAATGTTTCCAGGTGGTGACATTCCAGATTATTGCCATTTTATTTGTTTCTTTTTGTTGTTGTTGCAGAGTTTAGATGTCCTGTGTATTTATAGTCTTAAAAAAAAATCAGGATATTCCAAATTCTATGCTTTATCGCAATTAACGTTTCACATTTTAAAATTTATGTTAAATGCCAAGATTTGATTAGTTTGAATTTTGATGCATATTTCCGGGATTTTGGTATTTTTCAAATTTAGTTGGGATTATTCTGGATAAATCATGTCAAGTTAAGATTTCTATAGATTTTTTATGCTAATATGTTTGTTTCTTTTATTTGATTTCGAAATTAAAAACAAATTCATTTCTTTAATTCATTAATTGATTTCCTTAATTACTTTTGTTTGTTTTTAGAGTTTTTTTTGAAATATTATCAATCATAGGTTATATCTAGTGGCATTGTATGGTAAATACAATTTTTTTTTTTGTCTTTTTCATAAAAATGTTTTTCTTTTAATAGTTAAGATATTTTCGAAAATTGTTTGTGATTATCCCTTTTATTTCTCATAATTTATATTATCATTATTTAATTAATTTATATTCGGATCGCGTTTGGTTCGGTTTTTCGGGTCCGGACAAAATTATCATTCATTTTGCTTACATTCATGATGATTGAAGTTGATCTAAAGTATTCTAATATTCATGCAAATATTATAAACTTTACTTCTTTTAAAATATTTGATTGTTATTGATTTATTGATATAAATATGTAAATCTAAAACTTTTTACTACATCATACAATTTTATATTTCGTAAATCAAAATGTATTATAGTTATTAACATCTTCATTAATGATTTTTTCTCTAATTCTTATATAACTATTTTTTTGGATATGTTTTGTTTTATGTAAACCAAATTAACTCGTGCATATATAACTCATGCATATATAACTCATGCTACAAAAACAATACGTTTATAACAATTTTTCATTTTAACTGTGTATTTATGGAAAATCTCTAAACAAAACTATAATTCTTTAACAAAAACAAAAAAGAAAAAACTAAAGCAAATTTTGTATTTAAATCATATTTAGTCCAACATAAAACACAAAACTACAATTTTGAAGTTTGTTCTTTGTTTTCATTCTTTTTTATTGATAATTTATTACATTTTTCGTTTTGGTTTTATTTCGCTTTGATTTTCTCATAATTTAAGAAACATATTTTTTTATTAATGTAACATTTGATTTAATTTCACGTATTTTATAGTTATTTATGCCCGCGCCATGGCGCGGGCCAAACCACCTAATTCATAATATTTTGAAATAATTTTTTTAGTATATATAATTATCTTTTAACATGCGCGGGTCATCACCTAGTAATAATAATTTCTTTTTAAACGGATTATATTAATAATTATATTTATAAATTTGAAAACTAAGTACTAGGGGTGTTCAACTCGGATTTCGGTTCGGTTTCGGTTTGGTTTTTTCAGTTTTTCGGTTTATAAAAAATCTCTTTCATATTGCTACCATATAAACAATGGTTTGGTTTGGATAATATCGGTTTTCGGTTTGTTCGGTTTTATACCATAAAACTAAAAACAAAATATAATACTGTGTTTGAATTTGAATTCGTTTTTACTACAATGTTATTCCAAAAAAAAATATAGTTACAAAAACATATATATATTTTTTGGAGAGACTAATAATTTCAAAAACAAAAAAATTATTAATTCAATATTTTGATCAATTTAGAAACATTAATAAGATTGAATAATAATTATATAGTCAAAATGACATTTTGTCTTTAGCGATTGTATCTAAAAATATGGAAAAAACTAAAGCATTTTGTAACTAAAATTATATTATATATTATTAGAAATTAAAATTTATTTAGATTTTTTACATATAAATCATATGTGTATTTATAATCATATATACTATAATAATATTATCTATGATGTTATATTTTGTAACTAACACTACAAGAATCTGCGCAAATTACCACGAAAAATTTACAACGATTTGAATCGTCGTAAACTTACGACGATATTACGACGATTTTACGACGATTTTGGTAATCGTCGTAAAATCGTCGTAAACGTTACAACGATTAAAATCGTCGTAAATTTTCGACGATTTTACAACGATTTTCCGATTAAGCACCAAATCGTTGTAAAATCGTGGTAAATTTACAACGATTTACCGACGTTTTGGTTTATAAGAATATTTCGTCGCTATATCGTTGCTAATTTACCACGAATTTACAACTTCTGATTTTGAGACTTTTTAACAACGATTTAAAGACATTTAATCTGGTAGTTGAAAACGTGTATTTACTGTTGCACCTAATTATTTACAACTTTCATTTTAGTCGTTAAATCGTTGTAAAATCGTTGTTAATTCCTTGTAGAATTATGAATCGTTGTAAATTAGTAGTTAATTTCCTTGGTAAAAAGTTGGAAAATTTTTAAAAATCCTATAAATACCTCCTCATCTTTCACCATAAATCACACCATCAATTTTATATTTCTCTATCTCTCTCACTTACAAAAAAAACTCTTTTTATAAACAAAAATGCCCGGAGGCGATATTTACGAAATCCGAAAATGGATGTACATACATCGAGGCGATGACGGATCGGTGACACGGGAGTTCCTCGACGGGGTTGAAGTATTCATGCAGCAAGCCACAAATCTACCTGTCACTATCGAAAGCGGTAAGATGTTTTGTCCTTGTATCAAATGCGACAATAGACGATTCATTTTGGTTGAAAATGTTTGGAAGCATTTGTTAAATAGAGGATTTACACCACAATATTATATATGGTTTCAGCATGGGAAAGGTTATTCTGGTAATGTTGCTAGTAGTAGTAATTATCATCAGGAATCTGTAGACTATGACCAACATGTAGAAAATGAGTATGATTTTTATAATTTTCATCATGATGATGGAAATGAACCGGATAGGATAAATGACATGGTTAGCGATGCATTTCGTCCTGAAGTTGCATCTGATGGAAATTTAGTTGAAGAACCTAATTTAGATGCTAAAAAATTATACGACATGTTAAATGCTGCAAATCAACCAATATATGATAATTGTAGAAAAGGGCACTCTAAATTGTCATTAGCTGCTAGAATGATGAATATTAAAACAAACCATAACTTATCTGAGGTTTGCATGGATGATTGGGCCTCATTGTTAAAAGAATATCTACCCTCTGATAATTTAGCTGCTGAAACGTTTTATGAGGTTCAAAAATTGGTTATCAGTCTTGGTCTTCCGTATCAGTCAATTGATGTCTGTGTAGACAATTGTATGATATTTTGGAAAGACGACGACATTCTTGAGGAATGTCGTTTTTGCAAAAAATCAAGATATAGGCCAGAAGGAGTAGGTCGAAAGAGGGTACCGTACCAGAAGATGTGGTATCTGCCTATAACAGACATGCTACAAAGGATGTATCACTCGGAGAGGACAGCTTCTTCGATGAGGTGGCATGCAGAACATACACAAAAGCCTGGAGAGGTGACCCACCCATCCGATGCGAAAGCGTGGAAACACTTTAACTCGGTGTACCCCGATTTTGCTAGACGAAAAGGTAACATCTACCTTGGTCTATGTACGGATGGATTTAGTCCATTTGGTATGTCAGGTAGGCAGTATTCTTTATGGCCCGTCATCGTCACCCCTTATAACCTCCCACCAGAGATGTGTATGCAAAGGGAATTTTTATTTCGAGCATTTTAGTCCCTGGACCTAAACATCCAAAAAGATCCCTTGATGTTTTTCTACAACCTTTGGTGGAAGAGTTGAAGGAGTTATGGCACACTCGGAGTAAAGACTTACGATTGTTCGAGGAAACGGAATTTTACAATGCGTGCAGTGCTTCTATGGACGATTAGCGACTTTCCCGCTTATGGAATGTTGTCGGGCTGGACTACACACGGACGATTATCTTGTCCTTACTGCATGCATCGTACTGACGCCTTCCAATTGAAGCATGGAAGGAAAACTAGCTGGTTCGATTGTCACCGTAAGTGTTGGGTTGTTCTTTCGTGATCTTTCCACAAGAACGTTGAACGATGAAGTAATAAGACAACTCGACGAGAACATTCCTCTCATTTTGTGCAATTTGGAGAAGATATTTCCCCCATCCTTTTTTTGATGTTATGGAGCACCTACCAGTACATCTCCCACACGAAGCAGAACTAGGGGGGCCCGTTCACTTCCGATGGATGTACCCTTTCGAACGATTTATGAAACATCTAAAAGGGAAGGCGAAGAATCTAGCTAAAGTCGAGGGTTCAATCGTTGCGGATAGTATCACAGAGGAGACGTCTCACTTTACATCGTACTACTTTGCGCCAACTGTGAGGACACGTAAAAGAGCGCCGAGGAGATATGATGACGGAGGCATTCAAACGAGCGTACGCGGTGGAAGGAGTACCCGACATATTTTGTCCCATTGGTCGGCTTAGCGGACGCATAAAAGAGGTTTGGTGGAGCAACGAGGATGAAATTCATTGTGTCCACACGTACATTGTATTGAATTGCGATATTGTTACTCCATGGGAAAGGTAAAAGTTAATGTTTTTTAATACTCTTTAATTCATTACAACACTTATTAAATATTGCTTACTTATGATATTTTCATATATAGTATCTTCGTCGAACAAGTTCAAAAAGGGATTCCGGGGATATCTCAAGATGAGCTCGATTCCCGTAAAACTCAACACTTTGTGATGTGGTTGCAAACACAGGTATATGAAAATATCAAATATGAAATTACATATAAACATAATATATTTAAACAAAATTATTGTTGGTGTCTGCAGATTGAGTACGAGGACGAATCTTATCCGGTGTGGTTCCACGAGATGCTACAACGTCCCCTTGCGAAGATTCGGACATCGCCAATGTTTTTTACAAGAGGTTATGCTTTCCACGCGTACGATTACGGGCGACATCGAACAAGTGTTAACTACGGTGTTTGTGTTAGAGGAGACATTGATTTCTACGGAATCATCCAAGAAATCATAGAAATAACGTTTCCCGGGTTGCTCATGTTGAAGTGCGTACTCTTCAAGTGCGAGTGGTTTGATCCTACGATCGGAAGAGGTGTACGAATCAACAAGTCTGGGATAGTTGATGTCAATAAGAATAGAAGATACAACAAGTTCGAGCCTTTCATACTTGCATCGCAAGCTGAGCAAGTAAGCTTCATTCCTTATCCGCGTCTCAAGTCCACAGGAATACATTGGCTATCCGTCATCAAAATTGCCCCGAGAGGGTACATAGTCGGGGAAGAAGAATCACCACTACGGAATGACACGTCCGTCGATATTCCTTCGCCGGAACTAAACACGGACATGGTCTTACTCGTTGATCCACATAATAGGGAAGGCTGAAGAGGTGAATGAGGACAAAGAAGAAGTCGAAGAGGCCGACGAATTTGATGAATGCGACTCCGAGGACGAACATGAGTCCGTCGATGACTCCGAGTAATAAATAAAAAAATAATGTATTTTAAGAAAATAATGTATTTTATTTTTTTTTATAAAATAAATTAACAATCGTCGTAAATTCGTGGTAAATTTACCACGGATTTACGACTTTTTTGTATTTTGAACAAATCGTGGTAAAATCGTCGTAAATTTGCAACGATTTTACCACGATATGTGTAAATTTCACAAATCGTGGTAAAATCATCGTAAATTTACTACGATTTTACCACGATATGTGTAAATTTCACAAATCGTGGTAAAATCGTCGTAAATTTACGACGATTTTACCACGAATAATCTTATAATTCGTTGTCTTTTAAAGACCTCTAATCCTCAGAAGTTTTGTTTGTACGAGGTTGTCAACGTCAACGATTACCACGATTTTACAACGCTTTAAAACGAAATCGTCGTAAAATCGTGGTAAATTTACCACGAATTTACAACGGTTTTTTTGTTTAACCCCTAAACCCCAAACATTTTTAAAAGTATGTCTTATATTACGTACAAACACTCGTTAAGACCTCTAAAGTTAATGAATAACTATAAAAACAATGTTAAAATTGCTTATCAATAAGTTTTGTTTACATATTCTTAGAATTTATAAAGTTTAAGATAAAGTGTACTATAATATATTGTGGTTAATATGTATATATGTTCTAATTTTATCGAAACTTGTTTTGTGCAATCATACCACTTAGAATGATTTCATATGCATACAATATCATAATTATATTCAACATGAAGTTAAATGGCAGATGAATTTCAGCGAAATCCATTTTGTGTAATGAATCGTGGTAAATTGTACCACGAATTTACGACGATTCACACAAAATCGATGGAAATTCGTGGTAAGTTAACAACGAATTTACGACCAAAAATGAAACTCTAAACGTCAAATCCTCAGAAGTTTTGTTTGTACGAGGTTGTCAACGTCAACTATTACCACGATTTTACAACGATTTATAAAGTAGTCGTCGTAAAATCGTGGTAAATTTACCACGATTTAACAACGATTTTATTACCACGATTTTACGACGATTTATAAAGTAATCGTGGTAAATTTACCACGATTTAACAACGATTTTATTTTCATCATTCCCAAAACGCGGCAAACCAAACGAACCAAAACATTTCAATTTTTTTTTACAACGATTTAACGAGGAATCGTCGTAAAATCGTCGTAAATTTACGACGATTTTACGACGATTGCTGAGTCTATATATAGTCCACCAAAATTTTTCATTTTCACTCATTCTCTCTAAATCTCTCTCTCTCTAAAGTTTTCTCTCTCTAAAACTCTACAACTTTCACTATTCTTCAACATCCCCAAAGGTAAATATTTTTAATATATGTGTTATAAAACGGATTTTAGAATTAGTTTTAGGAATTGGAATTTAGTTTTAGGATTTGGAATTAGTTTTAGGATTTGGAATTAGTTTTAGGCTCGGATTTTAGTTTTAGGATTCAGATTTTAGAATTATATGTTTAGAACATATAATTAATTATTAAAATACTTAATGTTTATATTTTAAAATATTTAAAACTTATTACTTAACATAATTATTTTTTAATCTTAGTTTTTAAAATACATAATTAATATTAAAATACTTAATATTTAGTTTTTAAAATACTAATATAATGTCATTAAAATACTTATATAATGTTTAGTTTTTAAAATACTTAATAATTTTTAAATACTTAATGTTTATTATTTAAATATTTAATGTTTTTTTTGCCAGATACTTATATATGGCTCCTAGGAGAAGGAAGACCTTACCGCCGGACTACATGCAGATGTTGGCGGAGAAGAGGGCTTCCCGGGAAGCCTCGGGTTCCAGTTCAGCTACAACTTCCAGGACATCTCCTGTCCAAACCGGGACGTCTGTCCATGGCGAGCAGCCTCCTCCTCCTTATGTGCCCGCCGCCGACGCCGCCGACGCCGCTGACGCCGCAAACGACGATATCCCGGGCCCGGTACATCCAGAGTTGGATGTACCGGGACACGCGCCGTACGCCAACCTCCGGGTTGAGGATATCCTCACTCAACCCGGACATGACAGTCTCCGTCGGTTGGATCCGTACAAGTTTCCGGACACTTACTGGTAATTATTTTAATTTTAATTTTTTTTAATATATTAATAAATCAATTAATGTTTTTTTCAGGTTCAAGTAAGACAACCAGGTCTCACGTTCTATCGCGGACATAATCAAGGGATACTTCACCGAGTCGCATCCCAATTGGTGCAAGACACCCGAGCACATCAAGAGAACGTGGTTCAAATGTTTCGCGGTAATGTTCTAATTTAATTTCAATTAAATTTATTTATTTAACTTTAAATTTTTTATTATATATTATTCGCGTAAAGTAACTTATAATTTCTCATATTTTGCAGCAAAAGTGGCATTGGGATGTCTCGATCAACGAGACTGTGAGGACGGAGTTCAACAAGACGGCGAAATTCCGTCTCGCCAACACGGTCTCCCACTGGAAGGACAAGTGGAGAGTCGTCGGCGACGCGGGGAAGCCGGTATATCTCTCGGTCGCGGTCTGGGACGGCTTGAAGAAATATTGGACGGATGGCCACAACGCGACCGTAGCCGAGAAGTGTTCCACCTCCGGGAACGCGAAGCTACCCGACGGGACGCCGAAGCAGATGGCTCACACGTCCGGACAAATCCCGTTCGCGGGTCGGGCGCACGAAATGGTAAGTCTTTCTTACTAACTCTTCCAAATTATTTTTATTTTCAAATTACTAATATTATACTAATGCACATATTTTTATTATTTGTTTGTAGGCCAAGGAGCCGGGTCACAAACCGGCCGTCGATCTTGTCTTCGAGAAGACGCACGGGAAAAAGACCGGCGAGTTCGTTGACTCCCATTCCGAGCGGATATTCAACGATCTTGAAGCTCGGAAGACGGAGATCGAGACTCAACGATCTCAGAGATCCCCGGGAGGAACTCAATATCCTGGCGAGCCGCTTACTACCGCCGAGCTCGATCAAATATATCATGAGGTAAAATTTTACTCTAAAATTTTCTCTAAAATTATTTTTTTAAACGTTTATTTACTAATTGTTTAATTTTATAGGTTGCTCCTAAGAAGAAATGACGGGTTCTAGGCATGGGATCCATGCAGGACGTCCCACATGCTCCTACCAATTACCGATCTCCGGCTGAGTTGCAGGCTGAGATTCAGAACATGCATGCGACTCGGGTGAAGAACATGCGGTTCTACAACAGCATGTTTACGGTGCTTTTCGCATCTAACCCGGAACTACTTCGGGCGATGCGGACACATCCCGACCGTCCGTCGACCGAGCGGGCCGGAACAAGCAACGTAGATCCCGAGAACGCAACCCAGGACTATTTCGGGCCTAATTTCAATTTAGACGACTAGTTTTTTTTTTATTTTGTATTTTGAAATTGTAATAAAAATATTAAAAAAAAATAATATTTTATTTTATAAAATATTATTTTTTTTTATTTATAATAATAAAAATCGTCGTAAAATCGTTCCTAATTAAGGACGATTTAGGGACGATTTTACGACGATTTTAAGAATTTTCGATTTATTATAATTACAAATTTACAACCAAATATTCGTTGTGAAATCGTTGTAACAATTACAACGATTTTACAACGAATATTTTACCACGATTTTACAACGATTATCGTCGTGGTAAAAGTCGTGATTTCTTGTAGTGTAATCGGATTTTTCTGTTTTTTGGTTTAACCGGTTTATTACCAAACCATATTCGAATCCTACGGTTTTTTTAAAAATGATATTCATACTGTTTATATGGTGTATCCAAAACTAATTCGGTTTGGATTGATCGGTTCGGTTTGGTTCGGGTTTTGCTACATTGAACACCCCTAACTAACCTTAGATTTTTTCAAATTCTCTCTAAATAATATTAATAGTAATAATAAAAAAAATTCTAAATATAATGTATATGGGTTTTGAAAAAGTGAGGATATTAACAACAAGATGATAAAATATTATTAAAAAGATAAAAAAATAACAACAATCTCAAAAGGGGCAATTCTAAAAAATACAATAAAAAAGTTTTTGTGAGAATTAAGGGTCTGATTGGTTGCGGCTGTGGCTTTCGATTTTTTGCTATAGAAATCTAGTTGTAGCTATTTTTGCTGTGGCTTTAAATTTAATTGCTGTAAGATTTTGACTGTAGAATTTTTGCTCTAATTTTTTTAATTCAAAACATGATTGATAGCTGTAGATTTTTCTGTATACCTTAACTAATCGCACAAATAACTTAACTAAAATATCTTAACATGTAAAAAATACAAAAATATTCTATAATATATACTTTGAACATATTTTTAGAATATAAGAATATCTTTCATAAAATATAAAAAATAGAAAATACAACATGTTCTAATATAAGTCTAATATATATAACTATAAACGTTTTTCATATAAATAAGAATAACATGAGAACATTTTTCATTTAAAAATAAATTTACATTTAACATATATAAAAAAGATTATAAGGAGTATAATAATTTTATACATAGTTTTTAATATATTTTTAAAATACTTCAAAAAAATATGAAAAACATTTAATTTTGCCGGACCCGTCTAGTCCTCTTAAATCCACCTAATCGCCGTCTAATTCGCTTAATGGCCACATAGTCCACCAAAAAAGTAACCACGGCCTAATAAAATCGATTTTTGAAAAATCCAAGCGGGACGAACCGCTTAAGCTGCGTACCCCACTTTTTTGAACATTAACTCTAATAAACGTAATTTATAAATAATTTTTATATAATAAGAATAATTAAATCATATGTATCCACATAAAAATGCACATATATAAGTATTATATATATTAGTCTTACACGTAAAAGTGTTTTGTTTAAAACAAAATGTATGTAGTTCTAATTATTTTTAATAAAAATAAATGTTAATATGGAAATAAAAAAGGAACAAAAATAGAGCGTGATTGGTAAGGGCTGTAGAATCTGTGTACAACCACTTTTTTGTCTACAGCACTAATCTTTATCCCATCAAGCTTTCTACAGATTTTTAAAGTCACAGCATTTTATTTCCGTTTATTTCCTTTTTGTCATTTTTAGTGCTGTAGAAAGCACAAAATGTACAGACATGATATTTTAGCTTTGAAAATTTTATTTTATTTTATTTCTCTTTTCTCCTTTACTCAGACTTTTTTGCATCTTGATTTTTTGTATAATATATATACCATTAATTCAACTTATATGATGTTACGTACAATTTAATCATATATGCAATTTAATATATATGTATATATAATGTAGCCAATATGTATGAAATATATATATATATATATGTGATAAGAAAAAAGTATATGCTATACATATATTTTCCGTATGGTATATACTATTTAGTTATATTAATTAATATATAGAATACAATATATTATTGTAATTATATAGTATTAAATTTGAAAATTGTAAAATACAGTTTTCTTGATGATATATTTTATTATATAAAATTGAATTTCTTGTATATTATATTTAATAAAGTTTAGTTTATATATACAATATAGTTTATTATCATTTTTAATGTATTATACATTCCAATATATGCATATTTTGTTTGATCTAAATATCCATTTTATTTTATAATTAATCTACAGCATAATATTTGCCAATCGGGATTTTATTTTTAAAATCTACAATCTAGTTTTCTACAGCCAAAATCCTACAGCAATAAAATTAAAAGCTACAGCAAAAAAACCTACAGCTAGATTTCTACAGCCAAAAACATAAAGCTACAGCCTCTACCAATCACCACCAAAAACCCAAAACCCAAAACACTCCTTTAATTGCTTTGAAAAATATAACATGCACAACCACAAAAAGCTGTGGATTTAATATTTAGCTGTAGATTTTTTAATAATTTCAAAAGCATGATTGGTTATGTTAAAGTGCTTTAGACTTTTTTGGCTGTAGAAAGCACCTAAAGCCACAACCAATCACCCCCTAAGTTTCGAACTTAATTTGTGTACGTAGGTTTCAAAATTTTAATTTGTGTACATCTATAGGATTTAAAATAATTTACAAGAGATATTTGAAACGACGTCTTGGACTCTTATGTAGTGCTATATGATACTTAATTATGAGGGATAAAATATATCGTTGACCTAATATATTATTTTTTATCTCATTAATATATGAACAAAAAAAATTGAAAAACCAAAACAAAAAAAATTGAAAAACCAAAACAAAAAAAATTGAAAAACCAAAACAAAAAAAAGAGAAAAAGGTATTCCCTAATATGACATTATTATTTGAAGAAAAAAATCACATTGTTCAATCATTAGCAAAAAAAAATCATCATATATATATATATCATTCAAGCCCGTGATGCATGATTTGAGATTCATGTGCATTATCTTCAAGAACTTTGTGATCAATGGAGAATGCAGAGCAAAGTTTACCACAAAGATAACAACCGAAAAGCAAAACGACGACGAACGTCACTACCATTACCCTTAACAATAATTTTACGGTTTCTTCATATCGTGATGAATCCATGGAGACTCCAAACCTTTAACTAGTTCAATCCAATTTTATATTAATGAATATATATATATATATATATAATAATTTCCTAGTGTTTACATAACGATACTTTGTTTATATATTCCTTCATTATCTATTTATTTACTAAACAAAATCCTAATACAAATCTAACTACAAGTCATAATGGACCTTATTAAACATAATAATCTAGACAATAAATTAAAAGATATATATAAATATATTAGTTAGATGTTGTTTTGTTTTCATAACTATTATTATAACTCGTAATATTAAAATATATATATATATATAAAGTTACAATATAGTTGTTAAATTAGTCGTAGTTCCTTTTTTGGTTTTTATTTAGTATTCCTAGTTCTTGTTGTAGTCCGATAAGATAAATATGATTTAAATTCATTTTGAGTTTATATAATAATAATAATAATAATAATAATAATAATAATAATAATAATAATAATAATAATATAATAATAATAATCTCTAAAAAGGAAACTCTCACTATTATTAACTTTTAAGGTTTCTTCATATCGTGTGACGTATCAATGGTAGACTCCATATCTTGAATTAGTTCAATCCACTTTTATATGAATATATATAATAATTGCGTAGTGTTTACATAACGATACGTTTTTAGTGTATATTTCTTAATTATCTATTTATTTTACAAGATATTATATATATTCCGTAATTATCTATTAAACAAAATAATCTAAACAATAAATTAAAGATATATATTAGTTAGATGATGTTTTGTTTTCATAACTATTATTATAGGATTCCTATGTGGATCTAGTTAGAACTCGTAATATTAATATATATATATATATAAACCCACAAGTTGTCTTAAAGTTGTTTTAGTTATATCAATCTAAGAATTATCAATAATAATAAAATTCTATGGCATCTCCTCCGTTTTTCGACACAAGGCGTGATCATATATTAATCATTACGGTGTTGATTTTGCACTTAGTGTATATTTTTTTCTACATCTATTTATTGGTATATCTCACAATATTGCTCGTTTTGGCTGAATTCGAAACTAACAAGAAGGAATACTTTCGCTTACGCCATATCGAACTTGGAAGGATCCATATGGAGAGGAATGTTGATGATGTAGTTTGATTATGATGATGTTCTTTTTTATTGTTTTTCTCCTCTTCTTTTAAGCTTTTTTTTTGTATTTCCTCTAGAGAATAGGTTCTTTTGGCTTGTAAAAGGACCACGTCTTTATTTGATTAATCAATTTAAACGTAATTGAGAAATACAAAACAGAGAAAGGACTTCGCAAATCGTTTTTGCCATATAATTATATAAGAAAAACAATGTATAATCCTTTGCAAAACCTTCATTAGGGAAATCAGCTAAACATATGATTATGCAGAAGGATTTTTTTTATTTTAATACGTAATGACATACAAAGACACAACATTAGTATGGATGTATGGTTTGCTTCGAGATAAGGGTCGATTAAATTTAGTCTTTCTTTTTTAAAAACTCTTTAATCTAAAGTTACGAATGTTTATACATCAACATATTAATGACTTTTTTTTACCACAAGAATAATATTTTTGGCCATTTGTCTTATTCCAAATCTCGAAGCCCAATAATTTAATGTCCAAATAAGGTATTTTTTTTTATTTCAATATCCCAAAGTGTATCCAAGATTTTAAACATTATTAAATCTTTCCACTTTATACCCTAGAGAATTTCACCTCGAATTTCAAAATGATTTATTTGCTAGTTTTTATAGTTAGTTAAATTTAGAAAGTTTACAAGTTTTCTAAGTCACTCGGTTGAAATTTCATTTCTCATTCAAACTAAGTCTGATTTTTACATATATTAATACATTATCATATACTATTCACCGTAACGATTATATTGTTCCCCTAATCTGATTATTCTGCCAACTATATTGGCAAGAAACTTGAACAGAAAGTTGGCCCACACCACTTATAAAAAACGAGTTCTAATAGAATCATCTCACTATGACTAAAGATGACAATGGATATGCATCAGAGGAGATATTAGTAAATAAGAAACACAAAGAGCTGACGTGACGTGTCACCCAAAAGACGGGGAAGGAAGCTCTTCAATGGTTTAAGGAAAAAATTAATTTGACGATGAAGTTAATTTCCTTGTGAAGAGTTTCACAACTATATTAGGCCAGATCTTGTAAGAGTATCTAGTCTCATCCTACGTTACATGGAAACAGAATCGGGTACGCGGAATCGAAAGAGTGTGGAATCACAAAAGCATATATTTTTAAAAAATTAGGAAGCGGGTACGTGTTGGAAGCGGTTCTATATTTATATGTAAATTTATATATAACTATATATCATGTTATATTTAATTTTTGAATTAATAATAATTTAATAAATTTAAGAAACTCATTTTTAAAAATTATATCATATGATTTAAATGAAAAAACTAAATCATCATTATTCTTATTTTTTCCAAATTTATCACCCAAGCCCACATTAGACACCATCCTATTACGTCAAAACAATTATGATCAAACTAAATCTTTTTGAAATAATATCATTACGCTAATTTTAATCAATTTTGCATACATATATGATATATTTAGATAATTAAAAGAAAAAATTAGTGTTTACAAATGCGGAAATTTTAAGTTCGTATAGTTTATTGATACTGAGAGGTTTTACCCCAGTAGGATTCACTGCAAGTGGACAGTTAATCGTGTAATACTTATAAAGAATATTTAATTAACCATGCAATTCTTGAAATAAATAAAATACTAATTCAGAAATACTAACCTTTGATGACACTTTGGTGTAGCTTTTTATGCATCCAATTGAAGACCTTTGAGAAAAAAAATTCAAGAACAAGAAGATTTTTATAGTTCTGATCTCAAATAATCAAGAACAATCCTATGGGCAGCTTTGGCAATCTATCATCACAAATTATCAAAGGTGATCTTCGCATCAGAGGCAACAAATTTGGTGGGTATTATTAGTAGGCCAACAACTTGGCCAAACTATAGATTCCAAGGCTCGGAATTGAAGTATGTCTTCTCAATAATACTTTCTTGGCGGTTTGAATTGGAAGTATCCACATCAAACAGAGGAGCTCATCTCATCGCACAAAGTGTAACACGTTAAAACCGTACACAATCGTACGTTGCATCGGGACATCATGGATGGTTGAATGATTTCTTTGTCAATGAGAGAGTCCGTATCCTCTAACCGGATGTGGCTCTTGTCTTTGGTTCATCATGGATGGCTTTTTTTTGTATTTCCTCTAGAGAATAGGTTCCTTTTGGGTTTTAATAAGACCACGTCTTTATTTGATTAATTGAGAAATACAAAACAGAGAAAGGCCTTTGCAAATCGTTTTTTTCCATATAATTATATAAGAAGAACAATGTATAATCCTTTGCAAAACCTTCATTAGTGATATCAGCTAAACAGATGATTATGCAGAAGGATTTTTATTTTATTTTAATACGTAATGACATACAAAGACACAACATTAGTATGGATGTATGGTTTGCTTCGAGATAAGGGTCTATCAAATTTAGTCTTTCTTTTTTAAAACTCTTAATCTAAAGTTACGAATGTTAGAGCATGATTATTGGGAATTCTTAATTTTTGGTTCTTAGACAAATTAAAATATTAAAAAATGTTAAGAGACTTAAAAACGATATTAACTGAAAGTGGGGATTATTGGTAGAACTCCTAAATGGTTCTTAAAAAAAGTGACAAAAAATTATAATTTTTTTTAAACATAATTTTACTTGTTCCATAACAACTAAACCGAACTTTCAGAAACAAGACCAACTTGATTCCTAGATCATGTTATGTAGTATATGTTAGAAGTGATAAATCAACAATATGTTTTGAAATCTAAAAGCAAGATTATAATTTGAAATGCTTATGTAAAGAAGATAATTTTACCAAATCTAGCAACTAGTCTCAACTTAGTGATATGTTGTATATTTTGCATGTTTTTACATTGATTTATGCATTAGAACTAACACATTTAGGTTTCATTTAGTGTCATATAGGTTGCATTTGTGTTTGTTCATGTGTTTTCAGGTCCAAGAGTGCCAAAGTGACAAAAAGGCGAGGAAAAAGAGCTTAAAGTGGCAAAACGACCATATCAGTGACTTGTACCGATTAGTTGTAGTCGAGACGCGAATAAAAGGCAAAGAAGAGGCAAATAAGGTCATATCGACCTATGGTATCGACCAACAACTGGTCGATATTGGGAGGAAACTCATACCGACCTATGGTATCGATGGAGTTTGGTCGATATTGAAGTCAGACGAAAAGCTTCAGAAATACACTCGTTCAAGACGTTCCCACCGTTGGATCTTTATGAAATTTTACCACAAGATATCCACGGATGTTAGCTTTCATTTGGAGGTGGTTTGAGATTCTTTCAACGGTTAGATCTAAAGTTATTCCAGTTTTACTGACGACGATTCAATCTGCTGCGGAATACCGATTTGTCGTATCGACCAGAGATCTGGTCGATATCGACCAAGTGTATCGACCAGATTCTGGTCGATATTGGCTGCGAAAAAACAAAATAAAAAGGCCCAAAACGTTTTCTGAAGGCCCAAAACGTTTTCTGAAGGCCCAAGACGTTTTTCATCTGATTTTTAGGTCTAGAAGTGTGGTTTTTGAGAGGGGGATCATCTTATCTTTTGACAACTCTTGTTCTATCACTTTTGTTCTTTTTTTTTGGAGATTGATTTTGCTTGTTCTTGCTTTTGAGTTTTGGAAGCATCAGGATTCTTGTAAACCTTGATTTCAATAACAGAGTTCTTCCTTCCCTTAATCTTATTATTTATTTTTTATGTTGTTCTTAATCTTGATTGATTTGATATTCATGATGTTTAGTGAGTAATCTCCCTTAGGCAATTGGGTTGTGAACAAGGGTGAATCAACATTAGGATTGTTAATTGTCTTGATCTTAAACTTTATAAAACTTTAATCTAGGGTAATATTCTTAATGCTTTGATTGAATTGACCATTCAATTGATAGAAACCAGGAAACTTCACCTTTGGAAAAAGTGTGGGGATTCCTGAACAATTATCCTAAAACTAAACCTAGCTTAACCGAGGAATCTGTGTTAATAAGTTTAGTGGTTGAATTGAATTGAGCTTAATGTTTTCTAAAATTTAAACTATCCAAGGTATTGTTTTAGTTTAACTAATAGGGAAATGATCATTACCACGGGAGTGGATTGATCTATTCAAACGTTTTCAAAACCTTAAAGTTATCCTTGTTAAAAGATATTTAGAAATCTGAAAGTTGATCACTCGTTAAAGTACCCAACCTGGTTGTTTAGCTTTTTATTAATCTTTTAAAACTCTTAATTCGCGTTTTCGTAGTGTTTAATTTTCGGTTACAAAATCTCACAAACAACAACTTTTTGATTCGCTTAAACTAAGTTTATTTCTCATAAGTTTTAATACATTGATTGCTCCTGATTCGGATTGACACCTTATATACTACAATAAGGCATTTGAAACAACGAGTGTAAAATCTCGTTTATCAAATTGGCGCCGTTGCCGATTCAGGAACTCGACTAATTATTAAAACTTTGAAATCACTTGGGATTAAGTTTTACTTCTTGTTACTAATACTTTCTCTTTTCTGTGGTTTCTCGTTCTCTCAAGTGTATGCAAAGAAGAAGTCACAGACAAAGTGACAACCTACTTTTCTTTGCGGATATCAAATCACACGAACGAGCAATCGCCAGAGAAAGAAGAGTCGATCAACAATCAGACTCGTTCCAATCATAAATATCAGATTCATATTCATATTCCGAAATGGGTGATGCAAACAACGCAAACAATGCGACGCGTACCATTGGAACCGACGACGTGCCTTCTAACGTCACCAATCGTAGTGGTATCACACCACCAGCCATCGCCAACAACAACTTCGAGATCAAGTCCAGCCTCATCAACATGATCTCAAGCTACAAGTTCTATGGCTTGCCTAGTGAGGACCCGATTGACCACCTTCATCAATTTGATATGCTATGCGATACGGTGAAGATCAACGATGTCAACGAGGACATGTTCAAGCTGAGATTGTTCCCTTTTTCACTAGGAGACAAAGCACACCTATGGCAAAAGAATCTTGTCAAAGACACCATCCAAACTTGGGACGCTTGCAAGAAGGCTTTCCTAACAAAGTTTTTCTCGGTGGTTCGGACATCAAAGCTAAGGAATGAAATCTCAACTTTCGCTCAAAAAGACCAAGAAACATTTAGCGAAGCCTGAGAGAGATTCAAGGGTTTTACGCTTAGATGTCCACACCACGGATTCTCGGGAGAAAGCTTACTTAGCACGTTCTACCGAGGCCTAAAACCGAAGTTTCGAATGCTTCTCGATTCAGCTAGCCAAGGAAATTTCCTTGGGAAGACGGAAGCGGATGGACAGCTCTTGATAGAGAACTATGCGCTAAGTGATAGCAACTACGGCGAAGATTATGATCGCAACATCCGCAGCTCTGGGAATGATGAGCAATTCAAGCGAGAGATTAAGGCGGTGAATGAGAAGCTTGACAAGCTAATCATGTCTCAACAAGTGGGGATCAACTTCGTAGGAAGCGGAGAAGAACAAATGCCCCCACTCGAGGGAAATCAGGAGGAGATAAACTACATGGGTAATCAAAACGGTTGGTGATAACTTGCATATTTTACACATTTTACCTTAGTTTATGCATTAGAATTCATTCATTTAGGTTGCATTTAGTGTCATATAGGTTGCATTTTGGTTTGTTTCGTGTATTTCAGGTTTCGGAGCGTAAAGACGGCGAAAAGTGATGAATTTAAGCCAAAAAGAAGCGGATACACTTGCATCGGCATGTTGTATCGGTTTCCATTGGCCGATATAGAAGAAGAGTTTTAGCCGAAGCTTGTATCGACCAGTCATATCGGTTTGGAGTGACCGATACAAGAGGAAAAGGACCTGAATACGCGTATCGACATGTTGTATCGGCTTGGCCTGACCGATACGAAGGGAACTGAGCTGAACCAAGGCTACCGACCAGCGCGTATCGACCAGATTGTATCGGTTTGCTATGACCGATACAAGCTGCGAAAATAATAGGAAATTCGGTTTTCATGTTTTAATTAGGAAAACAATTCCTAAACCAAATTGGTTTTCCTTTATTTATTTGGTTCAAGACTATATTAGGGTTTTGTTTTATGTTTTGACATTATGCTAGTTTTATCTTTGGTTTTTATCGTTTTGTGTTTTAGCTTTTGACAACTTTGGAGATTTCTTGGTGAATCCTTCTTTGGCCACCTCTAGAATCTTCATCTTCATCAATAAGATTTTCTTGAACCCTTTATTCTCTTGTCTTTGTTTATGTTTATGTTTTCTTTGAATTTAATTGCTTTGAATTTCAATATGCTTAGTGAGTAGTTTCAAATAGACAATTGGGTTAGGGTAAAAGGGGTTTGATTGAATCTAGGATAGATGATTGTCTAAAACTTAATTGATTATAAAACTTTAGTTTTTGGTAACAAACTTAAAGCTTTAATCGAGTTGGCCATTCGATTATTGAACCTAGGAAACTTTATGAATCGAGAGATTATAAAGGTTCCTGAACAATTACCTTAGAACCAAGCCTAGCTTAACCGAGAGATCTGTGTTAATAAGCTTGGTGGTTAGAATTGATTTGTTCTTAAAGTTTCTCGACGATTAAACTATCCAAGATATTGTTTTAGTTTAATTGTTGAGAAAAGGATCATTGCCACGAGAGTGGATTGATCTAAAATCGTTTTCAAAACCTTAAAGTTATTTTTGCAAAAGACAATTTGAAATCTGAAAGTTTAATCACCCTTAAAACACCTTAACCTGATTGTTTAGCTTTTAATAAATCTTTCAAAACTCTTAATTCTCGTTTTTATTTGTTTGATTTTCGGTGACAAATTCGTTCACCAAGAACCTCTTGATCACGCTTAAACTAAGTTCGTTTCTCATAAATTCAAGTAAATTGTTTGCTCCTGTTTTGGTTTGACATCTTAAGTACTACAATTAAGACATTAGATTAAACGGGGTAAAATCTCGTTTATCAAATTGGCGTCGTTGCCGATTCAGGAATTCGAACAATTATTAGAATTTTGAAACTACTTGGGATTAAGTTTCAGTTCTTGTTACTAATTTGTTCTATTTTCTTGTGATTTTCGTTTTGTTAGGTGTATGCAAAGAAGAAGTCACCGACAAAGTGACAGCTTGCTCTTCTTCGCGGACATCAAAGCACACGAAAGAGCTATCTCAAGAGAAAGAAGATCTAGCCATCACTCCGACTCATCTACATCAGAAACTTCGGGTTCAGATTCAGAGTTAGAGATGGGTGACGCAAACAACGAACTTAACGTTGCGCGCACGATTGGAACAACCGATGTGCCATCTAACATCACCAACCGTAGTGGCATCACGCCACCAGCCATCACCAACAACTTCGAGATCAAGTCTAGTCTCATCAACATGGTGTCAAGCAACAAGTTCTATGGCTTGCCTAGTGAGGATCCAATTGACCATCTTCATCAATTTGATATGTTATGCGACACGGTGAAGATCAATGGTGTCAATGAGGACATGTTCAAGCTACGATTGTTCCCTTTCTCACTAGGGGACAAAGCACACCAATGGCAAAAGAATCTTGTCAAAGACTCCATTCAGACTTGGGACGCTTGCAAGAAGGCGTTTCTAACCAAGTTCTTCTCGGTGGCTAGAACCTCGAAGTTAAGGAACGAGATCTCAGGTTTCGCTCAATATGACCAAGAAACGTTCAGCGAAACTTGGGAACGGTTTAAGGGTTATACGGTGAGATGCCCACACCACGGTTTCTCGGGAGAAAGCTTACTTAGCACATTCTACCGAGGTCTCAAGCCAAAGTTCAGAATGCTTCTCGATTCAGCTAGCCAAGGTAACTTCCTTGGGAAGACGGAGGCAGATGGACAACTTTTGGTAGAAAACTACGCGTTGAGTGATAACAACTATGGTGAGGAGTATGATCGCAAAAACCGTAGCTCCGAGAATGATGATCAATTTCGAAGAGAGATTAAGGCGGTGAATGAGAAGCTTGACAGACTAATCATGTCCCAACAAGTCGGAATCAACTTCGTAGGAAGTGGAAAAGAAGAGGTGATCCCACCCGATAGAAATCAAGAGGAGATGAACTACGTGGGTAATCAAAACGGTTGGCGCTACAACAACTACTCTCAACACCCAAACCTCTCATACCGCAGCAACAACGTAGCTAATCCTCAAGATCAAGTCTATCCTCAAGCACAACAAGGAGGTTATCAAGGTAAACCCCAACTTAACCAAGGAGGATATGCACCGATTCCACCACCAAATCGACCCCCGGGCTACAACTACCCTCCCGCTGCTCAAGGAGTAGTTTCTTCACCAGCTCCCCAAGGTGATCAAACTACTCAACTCTTGAAGCAAATCTTAGACGGTCAAAACCGTAGCGCCAGTGAGTTCAATTCCTTCAAGAAAGATATCAATGAAAGATTTGAGATTTTGTCTTCGCGTGTTCTCACTGTGGAAAATAAATTAGCTCAACTTGCTTTGAACTCAAAGACAAATGGTAATGAGATCTTCCCGAGTGAACCCAAGGCTAATCCGCAAGGTCATTGCAACATGATCACAAAAGATAGAGAAGAAGTTCACGTTTTGGAGGATGTTAGGAGTAACGAGGAACCTCAGGTAGAAGTCACAAGAAACGAGCCATGTGAGCTGTGTAATTCGCACAGTAATGATCCATATGCGCCTCAACTTGTTCGCCCGTGTAATAAACTGGTGGAGGATCACGAACTACTTTGTTCTTTTTAAACAATCGTTTGTTTTTCCGATAAGGGTGGCGCAGACTAAGAAACTTACGGTGACAATCGAACCAACTAGTTTTCCTTCCATGCTTCAATTGGAAGGCGTCAGTACGATGCATGCAGTAAGGACAAGATAGTCGTCCGTGTGTAGTCCAGCCCGACAACATTCCATAAGCGGGAAAGTCGCTAATCGTCCATAGAAGCACCGCACGCATTGTAAAATTCCGTTTCCTCGAACAATCGTAAGTCTTTACTCCGAGTGTGCCATAACTCCTTCAACTCTTCCACCAAAGGCCGTAGAAAAACATCAAGGGATCTTTTTGGATGTTTAGGTCCGGGGACTAAAATACTCGAAATAAAAATTCCCTTTGCATACACATCTCCGGTGGGAGGTTATAAGGGGTGACGATGACGGGCCATAAAGAATACTGCCTACCTGACATACCAAATGGACTAAATCCATCCGTACATAGACCAAGGTAGACGTTACCTTTTCGTCTAGCAAAATCGGGGTACACCGAGTTAAAGTGTTTCCACGCTTTCGCATCGGATGGGTGGGTCACCTCTCCGAGCTTCGTGTATGTTCTGCATACCACCTCATCGAAGAAGCTGTCCTCTCCGAGTGATACATCCTTTGTAGCACTGTCTGTTATAGGAAGATACCACATCTTCCGGTACGGTACCCTCTTCCGACCTACTACTTCGGCCTATATCTTGGTTTTTTGCAAAAACGACATTCCTCAAGAATGTCGTCGTCTTTCCAAAATATCATACAATTGTCTACACGGACATCAATTGACCGATACGGAAGACCAAGACTCGATAACCAATTTTTGAACCTCATAAAACGTTTCAGCGGCTAAATTATCGGAGGGTAGATATTCTTTTAACAATGAGGCCCAATCATCCATGCAAACCTCGGATAAGTTATGGTCTGTTTTAATATTCATCATTCTAGCGGCTAATGACAATTTAGAGTGCCCTTCTCTACAATTATCATATATTGGTTGATTTGCGGCATTTAACATGTCGTAGAATTTTTTAGCATCTAAATTAGGTTCTTCAACTAAATTTCCATCGGATGCAACTTCGGGACGAAATGCATCGCTAACCATGTCATTTATCCTATCCGGTTCATTTCCATGATCATGATGAAAATTATAAAAATCATACTCATTTTCTACATGCTTGGTCATAGTCTACGATTCACGATGATAATTACTACTACTAGCAACATTACCAGAATAACCTTCCCCATGCTGAAACCATATATAATATTGTGGTGTAAATCCTCTATTTAACAAATGCTTCCAAACATTTTCAACCAAAATGAATCGTCTATTGTCGCATTTGATACAAGGACAAAACATCTTACCGCTTTCGATAGTGACGGGTAGATTTGTGGCTTGCTGCATGAATACTTCAACCCCGTCGAGGAACTCCCGTGTCACCGATCCGTCATCGCCTCGATGTATGTACATCCATTTTCGGATTTCGTAAATATCGCCTCTGGACATTTTTTTTATAAAAAGAGTTTTTTTTTGTAAGTGAGAGAGATAGAGAGATATAAAATTGATGGTGTGATTTATGGTGAAAGATGAGGAGGTATTTATAGGATTTTTAAAAATTTTCCAACTTTTTAACAAGGAAATTAACTACTAATTTACAACGATTCATAATTCTACAAGGAATTAACAACGAATTTACAACGATTTAACGACTAAAATGAAAGTTGTAAATAATTAGGTGCAACAGTAAATACACGTTTTCAACTACCTGAGTAAATGTCTTTAAATCGTTGTTAAAAAGTCCCAAAATCAGAAGTTGTAAATCCGTGGTAAATTAGCAACGATATAGCGACGAAATATTCTTATAAACCAAAACGTTGTAAAATCGTTGTAAATTTACCACGATTTTACAACGATTTGGTGTTTAATCGGAAATTCGTTGTAAAATCGTCGTAAATTTACGACGATTTTAATCGTTGTAACTTTTACGACGATTTTACGACGATTACCAAAATCGTCGTAAAATCGTCGTAATATCGTCGTAAGTTTACGACGACTCAAATCGTTGTAAATTTTTCGTGGTAATTTGCGCAGATTCTTGTAGTGTATGAACCCAAACTTCCTTTTCCACGAAGATGTTTTCAAAGTTCAAGAAGGACACCAAGCATCAAAAGAAGATGTTTTCAAAGTTCAAGAAGGACATTAGCGATTTGGGAATCGAGCTACCTTTTGTAGACACATTAACAAAGGTTCCAACACTTGTAAAGTTCATTACTAAGTTGCTTGCCAATAGAGAAAAGGTGGAAGATATATTGGGAATTCATGATCACTCGCCCAAATTGGTTCAACAATCCAAACTCCCCAAAGTTGAAGACCCCGGTGAGTTTGTTATCCCATGCACTCTAGGTGGTTTGAAATTTGATGAAGCTTTGTGTGATTCGGGATCTAGTGTGAATGTGATGTCAAAGTCCACCATGGAGAAGGTTGGTATCAAGGGAACGAAGCGCGCGTATCCCTTAGTGTTTGGTAACACATCTATAACCGAGCCACTTGGTATTGTTGAGGACTTTCCACTCAAAGTTGGTGATTGCTTGATCCCGACCGATTTTGTTGTGATGGAAGGAATAGATGGTCGTGAAACTCCATTGATTCTTGGTACACCATTCTTAGCTACCGCGGGTGCAAGTATCAACTTCAAGAAAAACTCGGTAACCCTCGTGAATGTTAATAGCCATGTCTCATATCCCATTAAGAAAGGTTCGGTTGAGTTTTGTTGAACGATCACAAGAACTCTCACGGAATTATGTGCTAAATTTGAGAAGAACCAATGGGATAATGATATTGAGGAGCTCGAGAACCTTCTTTATGGGGACGAGCCAAGACCAAAGAAGGTAATAAAAGGTGGTGTGGTGAATAATGATGCATATACCAATGGAAGCAACCAATGGAGCGAAGAGATAGACGAGATGGAACGTCTTGTGTATGGAAAGGAGCCACCGAAGGTAGTTGAAGCAAATACCAAAGTTTTTGAGGTTAAGGTTGTTGGTGCCAAAGATGTGAACGTTGAGGATAAAGCTAGCAATGGTAAGTCTAGCGGTGACGAGAATTCAAAAGAAGTCGCTAAGGGTCCTGATATTCTTCATAATGGTGTTGAATGCACGATCAAGTGCGAAGGAGTAACAAAACCTTTCTCGAGGGCAAGGAGTGCTCGCTGCGACTCAAAGCGAAAGAAGCACAAAGATGGAGTCGAGTTTATGGTGAACGGAGTAAAACTCAAGCCGCCCCTGAACCACAAAGTTGTCACCGAAGGAGATTCGACATCTCTTTCAAGCCCCAATTTCGCCTAAAAAGAAGGGGGTAAAGTCAAGCTAAGAGACTATAAACAAGCTCACTTGGGAGGAAGTCCCATGTCTATCCTTGTATATAAAATTTTAGTTTGCATTTAGATGTAAATTTACTTAGAATTTATGCCGTGTTTGATGGTTTCAGGTGAAAACGAAGTAGGAAAACGAATTTTGAAAGGGTATCGACCTCTTATATCGGTTGTTGGACCGATATCGGGCAAGAGTATCGGTCTATTGAGACCGATACAGACGAGTTTGACTCGCCGCGTTATTACTACTGAGGTAACACATGAACCATGTGCATACGCATTAGTTTTTCATATTAGAGTCATTCATACATGCCTATAGGAACCTCCCTCGATACTTGTTTCACACGGAGACCGTGTGATTTAAGTTTGGGGGAGTAGTCATATTAGCTTTCGCATATTAGGTTTCGCAAAAAAAAAAAAAAAAAAAAAAAAAAACACAAAAAAAAATATATGTGCATTTAGGATTAGTTCATTGCATTTAGAGCATATGCATAGGGGATCTATGATGATGTTAACCTTGTAAAGCGACGCACTTAGTGTTTTTGAACAGTATCTTAGGTGTAGTATCTTCCGTAAACGAATTAGAACTCGCTGAAAATCTTGAAACCGCAACCCTAGACATTGATGTTTAAAAAGCCAATTGTATGGTTATGAAGCTTGGTAGTTCTAAATCACCTTCGAAAAATTATCTGAACTTAAACTTAACTTTTAATTAGCATGATTGGTAGTTTTCAAGAGAATTTCTATGGCTTTTTGAATTCTACGGATTGCGGCTTCCTAAACCGAAACACTTTAAGCGCAATCTGGTCATTCTCATTATAAGGATGATTCCCCTCTCACACCCTACGACTAAACCCAAACACTTGTGAGAATTCTTTTCATTTAGTGATTGTTTGGTTTTGCAAAAACTTGAAAGTATAGGGAGCGACAAGAAAGGACATCCATTGGGCTAGTTTTTCTTAGACTAGTGATTTAGAAAGGGATAATGGTTTGGTGAGACACGTCTTTGAGTTTTGAAAAATAAGAAAATAAACACGAGTAATTGTAAAACACCTAGGGGTAAAAGAATGACTAAGTAAAAAAAAAAAAAAAAAAATAGAAAAATCGAAAAAGGGAAAAGAAAAGAAAGAAAAAGAATTCGATTAAGAAATAAAAAGAAAAAAAGAGACTTAGCCAAAATAAAAATCCCCTAAGGTTGTTAAGAAAAGAAACTCGATGTTTAGGTGTTTAAATGTTTAAAAGAAAGACGATGGGTTAGTGGATAGTCTTGAGTAGGGGTGGATGTCCGGACTTGTATGCATCAGTTGCTTCTTGTCTTTCCTGGTTTTGCTTAACCCTTTCACTCCCCGAGAGAAACCGCGCTACAACTAACCACATGCCTGAGTGTTAGCCTCCTCGTTTGATTCGAAATCCCGTTCTTACCTAGACAAATAGAAAAACTCTTGGAAATTTTTAATCATGTTTCATGCTTGATTGTGTTTAATTGAATGTAAAAGGTGCTTAGACTAGACAAGTAGATCACATGCTTTTGGTAATAATAGCGGATTTAGACGGAGTTAAAGGTGGATAGAAATAAGTAGAACTAGTTCGGTTGCAAGAGGGTACTATGTTTAGGATACTTGTTCATTACACATCCACGTTGCTTTTGGTTCTGAGGTCCCCGCCTCCACACCTTCTTAAACTTTGATGCAAAATTCTCTTACTTGAGGACAAGCAAAGGATAAGTTTGGGGGAGTTGATAACTTGCATATTTTACACATTTTACCTTAGTTTATGCATTAGAATTCATTCATTTAGGTTGCATTTAGTGTCATATAGGTTGCATTTTGGTTTGTTTCGTGTATTTCAGGTTTCGGAGCGTAAAGACGGCGAAAAGTGATGAATTTAAGCCAAAAAGAAGCGGATACACTTGCATCGGCATGTTGTATCGGTTTCCATTGGCCGATATAGAAGAAGAGTTTTAGCCGAAGCTTGTATCGACCAGTCATATCGGTTTGGAGTGACCGATACAAGAGGAAAAGGACCTGAATACGCGTATCGACATGTTGTATCGGCTTGGCCTGACCGATACGAAGGGAACTGAGCTGAACCAAGGCTACCGACCAGCGCGTATCGACCAGATTGTATCGGTTTGCTATGACCGATACAAGCTGCGAAAATAATAGGAAATTCGGTTTTCATGTTTTAATTAGGAAAACAATTCCTAAACCAAATTGGTTTTCCTTTATTTATTTGGTTCAAGACTATATTAGAGTTTTGTTTTATGTTTTGACATTATGCTAGTTTTATCTTTGGTTTTTATCGTTTTGTGTTTTAGCTTTTGACAACTTTGGAGATTTCTTGGTGAATCCTTCTTTGGCCACCTTTGGAATCTTCATCAATAAGATTTTCTTGAACCCTTTATTCTCTTGTCTTTGTTTATGTTTATGTTTTCTTTGAATTTAATTGCTTTGAATTTCAATATGCTTAGTGACTAGTTTCAAATAGACAATTGGGTTAGGGTAAAAGGGGTTTGATTGAATCTAGGATAGATGATTGTCTAAAACTTAATTGATTATAAAACTTTAGTCTTTGGTAACAACCTTAAAGCTTTAATCGAGTTGGCCATTCGATTATTGAACCTAGGAAACTTTATGAATCGAGAGATTATAAAGGTTCCTGAACAATTACCTTAGAACCAAGCATAGCTTAACCGAGAGATTTGTGTTAATAAGCTTGGTGGTTAGAATTGATTTGTTCTTAAAGTTTCTCGACGATTAAACTATCCAAGATATTGTTTTAGTTTAATTGTTGAGAAAAGGATCATTGCCACGAGAGTGGATTGATCTAAAATCGTTTTCAAAACCTTAAAGTTATTTTTGCAAAAGACAATTTGAAATCTGAAAGTTTAATCACCCTTAAAACACCTTAACCTGATTGTTTAGCTTTTAATAAATCTTTCAAAACTCTTAATTCTCGTTTTTATTTGTTTGATTTTCGGTTACAAATTCGTTCACCAAGAACCTCTTGATCACGCTTAAACTAAATTCGTTTCTCATAAATTCAAGTAAATTGTTTGCTCCTGTTTTGGTTTGACATCTTAAGTACTACAATTACGACATTAGATTAAACGGGGTAAAATCTCGTTTATCAGTTGGCGTTTCAACAACTATTCTCAACACCCAAACCTCTCCTACCGCAGGAACAACGTAGCTAACCCCCAAGATCAGGTCTATCCTCAAGCACAACAAGGAGGTTACCAAGGTAAACCTCAATACAACCAAGGAGGATACGCACCGAAGCCACCACCTAATCGACCTCCGGGTTACAACAACTCTCTCGCTGCTCAAGAAGTAGTTTCATCACCAGCTCCCCAAGGTGATCAAACCACTCAACTCTTGAAACAAATACTGGATGGTCGGAACCGTAGTATCATGGAGTTCAACACCTTCAAGAAGGAGATTCACGCCAAGGTAGACAACTCCTACAATGATCTCAACGCCAAGTTTGAATCAGTGAGCTCGCACTTGAAAGCTTTAGACAACCAAGTGGCTCAAATTACCTCGGCTTCTAAGCGACCAATGGGTCAACTTCCGGGTAAAGCTGAGGCCAATCCTAGAGAGTATGTCAGCTCAATGGAACTTCTTAGTGGTACACAAGTGCACTCTAGCAATCTCATTGAGCACAATGCGAAACAAGGTGAGGGGGTGGACCACTCGACAGAGCCAAAAGACACGGTTATCATCGACGAAAACCCCGAGATAGGGTCAAAGGAGAAAATCGGTGAAGAAGAAACAGATGGCCGATATCGACCAGTGGTATCGACCACTTGTGGTCGATATCGACCACCAATATCGACCAAACACTTGGTCGATATCGAGGACAAATCCGAGAAAAACAATAAGCCGGTCTATGTGACGTCTGATTACGTGCCTAAACTTCCTTTTCTGTATCGAGCTAAGATGCAACGCTTGAAGGAGTACTTTAGAGTTAAGCTCGAGAAGCAAGTAAACGGGGTACAAGTTCCCATGCCACTTATCGACGCTTTCAAGCTAGTCCCTGACGACACTAAATCCTTGAAAGACACCATCTAAAACAAGTTCAAAAACTCGGAAGACACGGTGAATCTTTCACAAGAGTGCAACCTGATCAATCAAAAGAACCATTCTCCTAAGAAACTTGGTGATCCAGGGAGTTTTACTTTGCCTTGCACTCTTGGTCCTTTGGTCTTTGAAAAGTGCCTATGCGATTTAGGGGCTAGTGTCAACGTTATGCCTTCGTCTGTGGCTAAACGACTTGGCCTTTCTTCTTTCCAACCTACTAAGATCTCTTTGGTGCTGGCCGATAGATCCGTGAAGGTACCCGTTGGAATCTTAGAAGATATTCCGGTAAAGTTGGGAGACGTTTTCATTCCAACAGATTTTGTCGTCTTGGAGATGGACAAAGAACCTGATAATCCACTCATCTTTGGAAGACCTTTCTTGGCAACCGCTGGAGCCGTCATAGATGTGAAGGTTGGAAAGATAGACTTACACCTTGGGAAGGACCTTGTTCAACGGTACAACATCAACGATGTGGTAAAAAAACTTACGGAGACGGTTCCTTGTGAAGCTTTGGTGATTGGAGTAGAGAAAGATGCTAGCAATGGTAAGACTAGTGATGATGAAAGGAGCAAACCCAAAGCTCCAAAAATGGAACACCAACCCCCTCCTAGAAAGTTTAGAATGGCGCATTCGAACTTGTCTAAAAACCGCGTCATTAGAAAGTTAGTCAACGAGGTTAAACTTTTGAAGAAAGCTTTCAAGGAAGGAGCAAGGAGTGCTCGCTGCGAGTCAAAACAAAGCAAGCACAACGATAGAGTCGAGTTTGTGGTGAACAGAGTAAAACTCAAGCCGCCCATGATCCACGAAGGTAACACCGAAGGAGATTCCGCGTCTCTTTCGAATTCCAAAGTCGCCTAAACAAGGGGTAAAGTCAAGCTATGTGACTATAAACAAGCTCACTTGGGAGGAAGTCCTATGTCTATCCTTGTATATACATGCTTTGATTTTCGTTTTTAACTTTTACTCTTTTAGTTTTTCTTTTGTCTTAGTGGTTTTCAGGAAAAACGGAGCAAGAAATAAAGAACTTGAGCAATATCGATTTGTTATATCGACCAAAAGCGGGTCGATATTGGAGGAAAACTCATATCCATGAGTTATATCTATCAGACGATGAGGACTTCGACGAATCCCAGTTCTACTATCGAGGTAACTCCTAAAACTTGAACACACGCATTAGTTTTCATATAGATTTTGCATTTAGGATCCTTCTTCAATACTTGTTTCACACGAAGACCGTGTGATTTAAGTTTGGGGAGTAGTCATATTAGTTTTGCAAAAAATAAAAAATAAAAAATAAAAAAAATAAATAAAAAAAAAACACAAAAATTGCATTTAGGATTAGTTCATTGCATTTAGATTAATTCATCGAATTTAGGACATATGCATAGGGGATCTATGATGACTTTAGTCTTGTAAAGTGACGCGTCTAGTGTTTTGAACGGTATCTTAGGTGTAGTGTCTTCCTCAAACGACTTAGAACTCGCCGAAAATCTTGAAACCTCGACCCTAGACATTGATGTTTAAAAAGCCAATAGTGTGGTTATGAAACTTGATAGTTCTAGGTTGCCTTCAAAAATTATTTGAACCTAAACTTGACTTTTAATTAGCATGGTTGAGAGTTTTTAAGAGAATTTCTATGACTTTGTGATTTCTACGGATTGTGGCTTCCTAAACCGAAACACTTTAAGCGCAATCCGGTCATTCTCATTCTAAGGATGATTCCCCTCTCACCCCCTAAGCCTAAACTCAAACACTTGTGATAATTCTTTTTCAATAAGTGATTGTTTGGTTTCGCAAAAACTTGAAAGTATAGGGAACGACAAGAAATGAAATCCATTTGACTAGTTTATCTTAGACTAGTATGTTAGAAGGGGATAATGGTTGGAGAGACACATCTTTGAGTTTTGAAAATAAGAAAATAAACACGAGTAAATGTAAAACACCTAGGGGTAAAAGAATGACTAAGTAAGAAAAAAGAAAAAAGAAAAAAAATAAGAAAAAAATAAAAAAACAAAGAGAAAATAAACTTAGCCAAAAATAATCCCCTAAGGTAGTTACGAAAAAGAAAAGAAACTCGATGTTTAAGTGTTAAAAGAAAATGACGGGTTAGTGGTTAGATTTGAATAGGAATGGATGTCCGGACTTGTATGCATAAATTGCTCCTTGTCTTTCTCGGTTTTACTTAACCCCTTCACTCCCCGAGGGAAACCGCGTTACAACTGACCACATGCCTGAGTGTTAGCCTCCTCTTTTGATGTGAAATCCCGTTCCTACCTAGACAAATAGAAAAACTCTTGGAAGTTATGCTTAATTGAATGTGAAAGGTGCTTAGACTAGACAGGTGGATCACATGCTTTTGGTAATAATAACGGATTTAGACGGAGTTTGAGGTGAATGGTAATAGGTAGAACTAGCTCGGGCGATAGGATAATATGTTTAGGATACTCGTTCACTACACTCGTGTTGCTTTTGGTTCTGAGGTACCCGCCTCTATACCCTTTTATACTTTGATGTTAGTTCTCTTGCTTGAGGACAAGCAAAAGATAAGTTTGGGGGAGTTGATATGTTGTATATTTTGCATGTTTTTACATTGATTTATGCATTAGAACTAACACATTTAGGTTGCATTTAGTGTCATATAGGTTGCATTTGTGTTTGTTCATGTGTTTTCAGGTCCAAAAGTGCCAAAGTGACAAAAAGGCGAGGAAAAAGAGCTTAAAGTGGCAAAAACGACCATATCGGTGACTTGTACCGATTAGCTGTAGTCGAGACACGAATAAAAGGCAAAGAAGAGGCAAATAAGGTCATATCGACCTATGGTATCGACCAACAACTGGTCGATATTGGGAGGAAACTCATACCGACCTATGGTATCGATGGAGTTTGGTCGATATTGAAAACAGAAGAAAAGCTTTAGAAATACACTCGTTCAAGACGTTCCCACCGTTGGATCTTTATGAAATTTTACCACAAGATAGCCACGGATGTTAGCTTTCATTTGGAGGTGGTTTGAGATTCTTTCAACGGTTAGATCTAAAGTTATTCCAGTTTTACTGACGACGGGTCAATCTGTTGCGGAATACCGATTTGTCGTATCGACCAAGTGTATCGACCAGATTCTGGTCGATATTGGCTGCGAAAAAACAAAATAAAAAAGGCCCAAGACGTTTTCTGAAGGCCCAAGACGTTTTCTGAAGGCCCAAAACGTTTTCTGAAGGCCCAAAACGTTTTTCATCTGATTTTTAGGTTTAGAAGTGTGGTTTTTGAGAGGGGGATCATCTTATCTTTTGACAACTCTTGTTCTATCACTTTTGTTCTTTTTTTTGGGAGATTGATTTTGCTTGTTCTTTCTTTTGTGTTTTGGAAGCATCAGGATTCTTGTAAACCTTGATTTCAATAACAGAGTTCTTCCTTCCCTTAATCTTATTATTTATTTTTTATGCTGTTCTTAATCTTGATTGATTTGATATTCATGATGTTTAGTGAGTAATCTCCCTTATGCAATTGGGTTGGGAACAAGGGTAAATCAACATTAGGATTGTTAATTGTCTTGATCTTAAACTTTATAAAACTTTAATCTAGGGTAATATTCTTAATGCTTTGATTGAATTGGTCATTCAATTGATAGAAACCAGAAAACTTCACCTTTGGGAAAAGTGTGGGGATTCCTGAACAATTATCGTAAAACTAAACCTAGCTTAACCGAGGAATCTGTGTTAATAAGTTTAGTGGTTGAATTGAATTGAGCTTAATGTTTTCTAAAATTTAAACTATCCAAGGTATTGTTTTAGTTTAACTAATAGGGAAATGATCATTACCACGGGAGTGGATTGATCTATTCAAACGTTTTCAAAACCTTAAAGTTATCCTTGTTAAAAGACATTTAGAAATCTGAAAGTTGATTACTCGTTAAAGTACCCAACCTGGTTGTTTAGCTTTTTATTAATCTTTTAAAACTCTTAATTCGCGTTTTCGTAGTGTTTAATTTCGGTTACAAAATCTCACAAACAACAACTTTTTGATTCGCTTAAACTAAGTTTATTTCTCATAAGTTTTAATATATTGATTGCTCCTGATTCGGATTGACACCTTATATACTACAATAAGGCATTTGAAACAACGAGTGTAAAATCTCGTTTATCACTTAGCAATAGGTATTTGATGATTGTGATCCTCCATTGTCTTCATAGCTTGCTCATATGTAAAGACAAGATCCTCTTCAAGCTTCTCTGCTACTAGTTTCCACCTAGTTCTTGGTCTCTCTTCTTCATTTTTTATAGTCATCACATTTTCTGAATATTAACATATTTGAAAAAAACTAAACCAACCATTATAGTAATAGTATACACAAAACAAAATAGTAACTAGGTAGGTTGCTAAAGGGTTTTTTTCATATCTGCATTCAGAAGAATCTGAAGACACATGAACAAGCTTAAGAGGAATCACATCCTCTGTTCCTAAGGAACCATTTGGAGATAGTATCTCTTGCTATTATGATAGGACTATACCACGAAATCGAAGCAAATCACTAGATAAGCTCTAATAAATACATACACAGAAAATAATCGTATCATCAGTGGCTTACCGAGAACTCCGGCGGTGATTGCGGTAGGGTTACAGCGGCGTTAACGGCGGCTATTGGAGACGGAGATGAAGGCTGAAGAGTACGAAAAACTATAGATTCCCATCCAATATGACTGTATGAGGACCTTCCTCCTCCTCTTGCGATCGAATCTCTTGCGATTTCATATCAGAACTAGGAAATTACCCGCGCCAAGGGCGGGATAAAAATTTATGTAATTGAAAAAATGTTTACGTGTAAAAACAATGTGTAGTATAAAATGAAATAAGAATTTGGATCTCATGTGATCCGCGTTTGTTGAAATTTGAAGTATATATACAAAATATAGTTTATTTTGGTTTTTATAATGTTTTATTTACAAAAATTTATTACTATTACTATTTTAATATTTATCATCGAAAAAGATTATCATTGTCATTTCGATGTTGGATATTTACCATTACGTATAATTTACTATTTATCATTAAAAACAATAACTACGTGGTGTTTTGAAACCTTGATATGACTCGTTTAACAATGAAAAATATGTCAATCTGGTATCTATTTTTCATAAAATCGGACTATTAAAACCTAGAATAAAACCACTGAATTTTCGGGGGGCTCGAGTCAATTTTGTGCTCAAGTTTTGTCATTTGATATGAACTTTGATGTTTAATACAATTTAACAAAATAATATTGTTATTTATAAATGAACCATATGTTTTATCATTCTTTTGTGCGAGAATATAACATACAAACATTTAGGAAAATTATAAAATTGTGTTTTTTATAGTATTATTATTAAATAATGTGAGTTTTTTAGAGGAAAGTTGTTAACAAAAGTATTATTTTGAGTTTTTAATATATACTAGGTGAGCATCCCGCGCGACGCGCTAGGCAGATTATTCAAATATAATCATATATAATAAAACTTTTATTTCATGTTTTAAATAATCTTAAAAATTAAAAAATATTGTAAAAGAACATAATTTATTTTAGATATACATACATACTTATCTTATTCAAAATGTGAATTTATGTTTACGACAATTAATCCAAATTTTATATATGTCACCATATTCATACATATAGTATCGAAAGTCAAAATAATTAATCAAACTTTGCAGACTCGTTCAAAGAAAAAAGTTCAAATTAATGTATATCCCGATAAACGAATCCATTTAACGAAATTCGCAGACCCATTGAACAAAGGTCCGCTATAATGATTTCGCATGTAAATGATATAATGATTTCACATGTAAATGAGTCTTATTTATAGTAGAAGATTTTTTATTCTATTTTTTATTGTTTTCGTTGTGTGAGCAACTTAAGACATAAAAAATTTATACGTGGACATGAAATTGTTAGGTTTTCGACCAAAAAAAGAATTTGTTAGGTATGAAATATAATTTATCCAATCCACTAATCAAACCCGATACCCGTTGGCCAATTTATGAGACCCGCATCTAGGATATACCAGTATCGAAAACAAAAATAAGTATTCAAACTTTGCAAACCCATTCAAAGAAAAATGTATGCATTATGCATATCAAGGTATATGAAGATGCAATTCATTAATTAAAATTCGCAAATCCATTAAACGAAGACCCACTTTAACAATTTTGCATGGGATGAAAGATTATTAATAGTAAAAGATTTCTTATTGTTTTCAATGTGGGATAAACTTAATGTTTAAAAGTTTTATATGTGGATTTGAATTCGTTGGGCCTGAAATATAATTTAAGAAATTCGACAAAAGATATTTAAAAATATAAGGGCATAAACGCAAAAGAATAAAAATTTTCTATGATCGTTCTCGTTGCGACACATAAGTGTTTTGTGTTCTTTTTTAATAGTATAGATCGAATGAAACGATACTCTTATTTATTATTATTATTTTTGAATGATTAAATATTTATTTAGATTTTTATTTTAGTTAATTGATTTTTCCAAATATTATATCAAAATCTAGCGTGTTAGGGAATCTTTTATGTAGTAACTATAATAGATGTTGTAACTAAAATTATATGACATGCCATAAATTTTAATCTAGTTAAATAATAATTTTAGCAAACAGATAAGGAGAGAAAATATAAAAAATCGTAATCTTAAAAGGAATAAGATTTGACTCAAACAAATCAAAGAATAATATAAATATATAAATATTAATCATAAATATAGTTAATTTTATAGAGTTAACGAAAGTCGATGGAGCATCTAGTAAAAGGGTCATTAGAATGGATCGACTTAAGATTAATAATATTGTTTTCGATGACGATTTTCTTCCGTGTAATTATCTTTATATCCCTCTTTGGCTGCTTCTTTTTAATCCGACATGCCAAGGCTTACAATGATGAACATGCAATCTTATACTTAAAGACACAATCCACATAGAAGAACAAGAAGAAGAAAAAGAAGATTCTTATCATAATTTTTTTCAATCAATTTGTTCGTGTTTGATTTAGTTTCTTTTTTTTTTGGGTAAAGTTTTCATATTTTTCGTAAGAACAATTTTCTTTTGGTGTGTTGCTTATATACATTCTTTTTCAATTTGTTAATCTATATTTTACAAACGATTTTCAATAATTTTTGAAGGAACGCATGTTTAGTATCCTTAATTAAAATTTGTATACTTTACGATTAGGTCTTTGGTTAGTAAAACCTAGAAAAAGTAAACTATAAAAGTACCAAGAGAGAATTACGACACTAAACCCATTGATTAAAGTAAAACTTTTAATATATGTTTACAAAAGAAATTCATAAAAAAACTAAAAAACCTTAAGATTAAAGAAAAACAATTCAAACTTGGAAGGATCCTTGGTCGTGGTGGTCGTGGTCGTCTTCATAAGAGGGTTTAGCAAGAGCTATTAGCAACTTACGAAGCAAATAAAATCCAAGGATTACACTAAAAACAAAAAAAAAGAAATTGAGACCGGTAACTAAAAACACATCTGTGAACGTTTCTGCAGAGAAGGTAATACCACATTTGCCATTCATGCTTAAGAGATCACCAAACAAACAAGACTATTATGTGATAATTAATGCTTTGAAATTATATATAGATTTTAATTAGCCCTTTTTCCGTTTCATATAGTAATCCTAGTTCTTGTTGTGGTCTGATTAGATAAATATGACTTAGATTCATTGTGAGTTTATATAGTAATACTAATAATAATCTATATTATTAAAAGAAAAGTTAAAACACTTACGTGTCATGAAGACCGATTATAGGAAAATTTATCTTTTTGCGTTTGTACCCTTATAGTTTTGAATATTTTTTGGTGAGTTCCATATATTTTAATTAAAGCTCAATGAATTCAGGACCACATATAAAACTTTTAAACATTAAGTTTATCCCACATCGGAAAAAAATAATAAACGATATAAGAATTCTTTTACTATAAATAATATTATACCCATGCGAAATCACTAATGTAAGCATTCGTTTAATAGGTCGGCGAATTTCAATTAATGAATTGCGCCTTCATATATTAGTTTTTCTTTGAATGAATCTGCAAAGTTTAATTAGTTATTTTGGCTTTTGATACTGGTATTTCATAGATACGGACCTCATATATTAGCCAATGGTATCGGAGATTTTGATTAGTGGATTGAATCTTCAATATCAATACATGGTCTTCCATAAATGCGAGCTTTTTAAAAATCGGTTTTTTCCGCGAATTCCATAAATTATGTTTTAGGCCAAACGAATTAAGGCCCCATATAAAACTATTCAACATTAAGTTTTTGAACTAATTTTAATTTTCCCATAACACAGTTATTTACGGTTTATGTTTTTGTAGATGAAACTTGGTGGATTTATCTATCCGAATAACGATTTAACAGTGGGTAAGCGATAGACGATATCACACTATTTTTTGTTCGATAGCATAATAAGCGATAGACGATCAACATCAAATTTCAATTTTTTTATGCGATAAAGTTTTAGTTTTTATGAGATAAATTGTAGTTTCAGTTTTCAAATTTGTTATTAGCCCTTATATTTTTTCCTCAATTATATTTTTGTCTAATTTTTATGGCCAATTTTTATTTTATTTTTTTTAAATAATTTAGAATATATTGTCTTGAACAAACAAGAAATGTTCCACGTTATATTACACCCGAACAAACCAATAATTTGGAATTTATTTTTGTGGACAATAAATCTTATATAGTAAATGACAAGGAATTTTGGAAATTGTTTTATATTTAATTAAATTGTCGCCCATAGAGAAAATTAAGGAAATTGTTTTATATTTAATTAAATTGTTTGTAATTATTCCTTTTGTTTCTCAATTTATATTATCATATATTATTTACTGAAAAGTGAATGATATCTTTTTGGTATTTTAATTTATATTATTATTTAAAATATTTAATTATTATTAATATATGAGAAATTCACAAAACTACACCCTTTCAACCCTTCCTTCACAAAACTACACCTAATTCAATATTTTCACATATTTACACCCTTTTTAAAATTTTAAAAGCTTGATTTATCTTTTAAAAATTACCAAAATTAAAATTTTTTCATTTGGGTTCGCTAATTAGTGTTTAGGGTATAGTATTAAAGGGGTAGGATTGTGTGGGTAGAGTTATTTAGATTTAATTTTGAGTGTTTAGGTGTAGTTTTGTGAAGTAATTTTGAGATGGTGTAGTTTTGTGAAATGTAATTCAAATGGTATAGTTTTATAATTCTCCCTTAATATATTGAAATTTATTTAAAAGTGTACGATGTCTTTTGGTATTTTAATTTATAGTATAATTTAAAATATTTACTTATTATTAGAGAAAAATAAGGAAATTGTTTTATATTTAATTAATTTATATTTTCGAAAATTGTTTGTGATTATCCCTTTTATTTCTCATAATTTATATTATTATTATTTAATTAATTTATATTCGGATCGCGTTTGGTTCGGTTTTCGGGTCCGGACAAAATTATCATTCATTTTGCTTACATTCATGATGATTGAAGTTGATCTACAATATTCTAATATTCATGCAAATATTATAAACTTTACTTCTTTAAAAATGTTTGCTTGTTATTGATTTATTTATATAAATATGTAAATCTAAAACTTTTTACTACATCATACAATTTTATATTTTCGTAAATCTAAATGTATTATAGTTATTAACATCTTCATTAATAATTTTTTTTCTCTAATTCTTATATAACTATTTTTTTGGATATGTTTTGTTTTATATAAACCAAATTAACTCATGCATATATATCTTTCACGTCTTTTTAAGTATCAACTCTTTTATTTATTTGAACAAAGACATACATAACAAACATATGATTTTGTAGCATTCATACATACGTTTCTAACAGTTTTTCATTTTAACTGTGTATTTATGGAAAATCTCTAAACAAAACTATAATTCTTTAACAAAAACAAAAAAAGAAAAAAGTAAAGCAAATTTTGTATTTAAATCATATTTAGTCCAACATAAAACACAAAACTACAATTTTGAAGTTTGATTCCTGTTTTCATTCTTTTTAATTGATAATTTATTACATTTTCAGTTTTGCTTTTATTTCGATGATTTTCTCATAATTTAAAAAACAAATTATTTTTTTTATTAATATATTATTTGATTTAATTTTATGTATTTTATAGTTATTTATGCCCGCGCCAAACCACCTGGTTCATAATATTTTGAATAATTTTTTTAGTATATATAACTATCTTTTAACATTCACGGGTCATCACCTAGTAATAATAATAATGGGTGATTTTCTTTACTATTCTAATTATATTTATAAATTTGAAAACTAAGTACTAGGGGTGATCAACTCGGATTTCGGTTCGGTTTCAGTTTGGTTTTCTCAGTTTTCCGGTTTATAAAAAATATCTTTCATATTGCTACCATATAAACAATGGTTTGGTTTGGATTTGTGTTCTAAAAATCGCTAGGCGCTAGTCGGGCGGTTGAGGTAGGCCTAGCGCCTAACGAAAAAATCGGAGATTAATCGGGGACTAGTTTTTGTATTATTAATACAATTATTCATCATATATTTAAGATATTTTATTTAAATCTATTAAATTCATAAATAAAAACTTTAATTTTTTATTAATGTAACTATAAACAACATAATAAACAGATTAACATCATATTTTAAATATTATATCATATATTTTATTACCTAATACACAATAGTGAAATAAATTATAACTAAAAATTATCTAAAAATAAAATTAATAAGTTTTTATTGATTTTAGGTGGTTATAATATAATTATTTTAATTTATTAAACCAATAAATGAGATATTTATTCTTGTAAATAATCGAATTAAGGCGAAAAATAATCGAATTAGGCGGAGATTAATCGGATTAGGCGGAGATCAATCGGATTAGGCGGAAATTAATCAGACTAAGCGGAAAATAATTAGATCAAGGATTTTTAGGAGGCCTAGGTGTTAATCGGGGCGGACGACCACTGCCTAGCGCCTAGGCGGGGAGTAATCGGACATAGACGAGGATTTTTAAAACAGACTTTGGATAGTATCGGTTTTCGGTTTGTTCAGTTTTATACCATAAAACTAAAAACAAAATATAATATTGTGTTTGAATTTGAATTCGTTTTTTCTCCAATGTTATTTCAAAAAAAATATTATAGTTACAAAACATATATTTTTTTTTTGGAAAGACTAATAATTTCAAAACAAAAATAAATTTATTAATTCAATATTTTGATCAATTTAGAGATTAATAAGATTGAATAATAATTATAAAATCAAAATGACATTTTTTCTTTAACAATTGTATCTACAAATATGGAAAAAACTAAAGCATTTTATAACTAAAATTAAATTATATATATTATTAGAAACTAAAATTTATTTAGATTTTTTATATATAAATCATTTGTGTATTTATAATCATATATACTATAATAATATTATCTATGATGTTATATTTTGTAATTAATCGGTTTTTTGGTTTAACCGGTTTATTATCAAACCATATCTGAATCCTACGGTTTTTAAAAAATAATATTCATACAGTTTATATGGTGTATCCAAAACTAATTCGGTTCGGATTGATCGGTTCGGTTTGGTTCGGGTTTTGCTACATTGAACACCCCTAACTAACCTTAGATTTTTTCAAATTATCTCTAATAATATTAATAGTAATAATAAAAACAATTTCTGAATATAATGTATATGGGTTTTGAAAAAGTGAGGATATTAACAACAAGATAATCAAATATTATTAAAAAGATAAAAATAACAACAATCTCTAAAGGGACGATTCTAAAAAATACCATTAAAAAGTTTTTATGAGAATTAAGTTTCTAACTATCAAGTCAACGGGGAAGTACGTAGGTTTCAAAATTTTAATTTGTGTACATCTATAGGATTTAAAATAATTTACAAGAGACATTTGAAACGAGGTCTTGGACTCTTATGAAGTGATATATGATACTTAATTATGAGGGAGAAAATATATCGTTGACCTAATATATTATTTTTATCTCATTAATATATGAACAAAAAAAATTGAAAAACCAAAACAAAAAAAAAGAAAAAAGTATTCCCCAATATGACATTATTATTTGAAGAAAAAAAATCACATTGTTCAATAATTAGCAAAAAAAAGAAAATCCTTCTTTGGGTTGATCTTGATCTTGTCCATCACACACACATATATATATATATATATATATATATATATATATATATATATATATATATATATCATTCAATGCATGATTTGAGATTCATGTGCATTATCTTCAAGAACTTTGTGATCAATGGAGAATGCAGAGCAAAGTTTACCACACAGATAACAACCGAAAAGCAAAACGACGACGAACGTCACTACCATTACCCTTAACAATAATTTTACGGTTTCTTCATATCGTGATGAATCCATGGAGACTCCAAACAATATCTAACCAATATATTTATATATATAATAATTTCCTAGTGTTTACATAACGATACTTTGTTTATATATTCCTTCATTATCTATTTATTTACTAAACAAAATCCTAATACAAATCTAACTACAAGACATAATGGGCCTTATTAAACATAATGAGCCTATTATCTATTAAACAAAATAATCTAGACAATAAATTAAAAGATATATATAAATATATTGGTTAGATATTGTTTTGTTTTCATAACTATTATTATAACTCGTAATATTAAAATATATATATAAAGTTACAATATAGTTGTTAATTAGTCGTAGTTCCTTTTTTGGTTTTTATTTAATAATCCTAGTTCTTGTTGTAGTCCGATAAGATAAATATGATTTAAATTCAATTTGAGTTTATATAATAATAATAATAATTTCTAAAAGGGAAATTCTCACTATTATTAACCTTAACAAGACTTTTACGGTTTCTTAATTATCTATTTATTTTACAATATATGATATATATTCCGTAATTATCTATTAAACAAAATAATCTAAACAATAAATAAAAGATATATATTAGTTAGATGTTGTTTTGTTTTCATAACTATTATTATAGGATTCCTAAGTGAATCTAGTTAGAACTCGTAATATTAATATATATAGTAATATTAATATATATATAAACGCACAAGTTGTCTTAAAGTTGTTTTAGTTATATATCAATCTAAGAATTATCAATAATAATAAAATTCTATGGCAACTTCTCCGTTTTTCGACACAAGGCGTGATCATATATTAATCATTACGGTGTTGATTTTGCACTTAGTGTATATTTTTTTCTACATCTATTTATTGGTATATCTCACAATATTGCTCGTTTTGGCTGAATTCGAAACTAACAAGAAGGAATACTTTCGCTTACGCCATATCGAACTTGGAAGGATCCATATGGAGAGGAATGTTGATGATGTAGTTTGATTATGATGATGTTCTTTTTTATTGTTTTTCTCCTCTTCTTTTAAGCTTTTTTTTGTATTTCCTCTAGAGAATAGGTTCCTTTTGGCTTGTAATAAGACCACGTCTTTATTTGATTAATCAATTTAAACGTAATTGAGAAATACAAAATTGAGAAAGGCCTTCGCAAATCGTTTTTGCCATATAATTATATAAGAAGAACAATGTATAATCCTTTGCAAAACCTTCATTAGGGATATCATCGAAATAGATGATTATGCAGAAGAATTTTTTCTTATTTTAATACTTAATGACATTAGTATGGAAGTATGGTTTGCTTCGAGATAAGGGTCGATCAAATTTAGTCTTTCTTTTTTAAAACTCTTAATCTAAAGTTACGAATGTTATATTGTTAAAACAAAAGTTACGAATGTTTATACATCAACATATTAATAGATCAACATATTAATAGATTTAATAATGTTTTTGACCATTTGTCCTATTCCAAATCTCGAAGCTCAATAATTTAATGTCCAAATAAAGTATTTCTTTATTTCAATACCCCAAAGTGTATCCAAGATTTTAAACATTATTAAATCTTTCCACTTTATATCCTAGAGAATTTCACCTCGAATTTCAAAATGATTTATTTGCTAGTTTTTATAGTTAGTTAAATTTAGAAAGTTTACAAGTTTTCTAATTCACTCGGTTGGAATTTCATTTCTCATTCAAACCAAGTCTGATTTTTACATATATTAATACATTAACACATAGTATTCACCGCAACGATTATGTTGTTCCCCTAATATGATTATTCTGCCAAATATATTGGCAAGAAACTTGAACATAAAGTTGGCCTAAGTCACTTGTCAAAAACGAGTTCTAATAGAATCATCTCACTATGACTAAAGATGATGATGAATATATATGCATCAGAGGAGATATTACTAAATAAGAAACACAAAGAGCTGACGTGACGTGTCACCCAAAAGCAGGCCCGACCCACATGGGTAGGGCAGAGGTGCGCCCGCCCAGGGGACTAACCTAAATTCAATAAAAAAACCTTATATAATAGGGCCCATTTTTGTCAAAAATAAAATAAAAGGCTCATTTTAATATAGATTTGTTTTATTAGGCTTATATATTTTAAAATATGATAGAGTTTCTAGGATTTATTTAGAAACAAAATTTCGGCCCAAATAATTTAGCTCAACAAAAAATAAAAGTAGGAAAAAATTTAACGTTTCTTAGATTTATTAGGGGCCAAAAAAAAATTCTTCCCAAAAGACTTGGAAGGAAGCTCTTCAATGGTTTAAGGGAAAAATTAATTTGACGATGAAGTTAATTTCCTTGTGAAGAGTTTCAGAACTATATTAGGTCGGATCTTGTAAGAGTATCTAGTCTCATCCTACGTTACATGGAAACAGAATCGGGTACGCGGAATCGAAAGAGCGTGGAATCACAAAAGCATATATTTTTAAAAAATTAGGAAGGGTACGTGTTGGAAGCGGTTTTATATTTATATGTAAATTTATATATGACTATATATCATGTTATATTTAATTTTTGAATTAATAATAATTTAATAAATTTAAGAAACTCATTTTTAAAAATTATATCATATGATTCAAATGAAAAAACTAAATCATCATTATTCTTATTTTTTCCAAATTTATCATCCAAGCCCACATTAGACACTATCCTATTACGTCAAAACAATTATGATCAAACTATATCTTTTTGAAATAATATCATTAGGCTAATTTTAATCAATTTAGCATACATATATGATATATTTAGATAATTAAAAGAAAAAATTAGTGTTTACAAATGCGGAAATTTTAAGTTCGTATAGTTTATTGATACTCAGAAGTTTTACCCAAGTAGGATTCACTGCAAGTGGACAATTAATCGTGTAATACTTATAAAGAATATTTAATTTTTTTTTGTATGCATAAAGAATATTTAATTAAACATGCAATTCTTGTAATAAATAAAATACTAATTCAGAAATACTAACCATTGATGACACTTTGGTGTAGCTTTTTATGCATCCAATTGAAGATCTTTGAGAAAAAAAAATCAAGAACAGGTAGATTTTTATAGTTCTGATCTCAAATAATCAAGAACAATCCTATGGGCAGCTTTGGCAATCTATCATCACAAATTATCAAAGGTGATCTTCGCATCAGAAGCAACAAGTTTGGTGGGTATTGTTAATAGGCCAACAACTAGGCCAAACTATAGATTCCAAGGCTCGGAATTGAAGTATGCCTTCTCAAGAATACCTTCTTGGCGGTATTGATGTAGTTTGATGATTTTGTTTACGGGTTTTTCCAATTCATGTTTTTTTATTTGATAATTCATCTTGGCTTGTAATACTACCACGCCTTTATTTGATAATTAAAGAACATACGCATTTTTTGTTAAAGACATACAAGTTTTCTCTAGTTTGTTTTCTGTATTATTCTTAAATCTACAAAATATGAAGATGCAATTTGTTATATTAAGTAAATAATTTATTATGAAGCCCGTATTATTTTCATATAAAAGTTTTATTTATAATTATTGAGATAAATGCATACAATGAAAATTTTGTACCAATATTCTTGGTAATGGTTTAATTATTATTTCAACTAGACGATGACCCCACGCCATGCGCGGGGAGGTTATTCAAAAATAATCATTTACATTAAATTTTTTGTTTCTGGTTTTAAATAATCATAGAAACAAAACAATATCGTATAACAAACATAATTTATTTTATATATAGATATATATATATATATTTATCTTGCTAAAAGTATAACTCTTTGTTCACGAAAAAATATTCCAAATTTATACATATCAAAATATTCCAAATTTAGCACAATGAAATGACTAAAAAGTATTAAAGATTGTGATATTGGTTAAAAAATTTCTGAAAATAATTAGAAAAACTTGAACGTTATATCATGTCTTACTTTATAAAATATTTTTTTATCGTCGTATAAAATAAAACGTAATATATTTCATAATTACATAGTAGCAATATTATTAAATCCAAACAAACTATTGTTTTGTATATTCCGGATATTTTGTAATTTCGATGGGAAAAAGTTAGGGGAATTCATAAAACTACACCCTTTCATCTTTTCCTTTACAAAACTCTACCTAATTCAATTTTTCACATATTTACACTTTTTCAAAATTTTAAAAGCTTGATTTACCCTTTAACTATTAAAATATTTTCATTTGGGTTCGCTAATTAGTGTTTAGGGTATAATATTAAGGGGGTAGGATTGTGTGGGTAGGGTTTATTTGGATTTAGTTTTGAGTGTTGATATCTTGCATATTTAACATGTTTTACCCTATTTTATGCATTAGAATTAACTCATTTAGGCTGCATTTAGTATCATATAGGTTGCATTTGGGTTTGTTATGTGCGTTTCAGGTTTCGGAGCGCTAAAGCGGCAAAAGACGAAGAATTCGAGCCAAAAAGGAGCGAAAAAAGTTGTACCGGCTTGTTGTAGCGGTTTGCTGTAGTCGATACAGAGAGATTTTTGCCAGGACACTTGTACCGACATGTTGTATCTGTTACAAGTAGTCGATACAGAGGAAACGAAACTTGAATACTTATACCGACATGTTGTATCGGTCACAAGTGGCCGATATGAAGAACACGAGTTTTGGAGCGTATATCGACCAGTCGTACCGGCTTGACCTGGTCGATACAGAAGGAACGAAGCCGAAGGAAGTGTACCGATGAGTGTATATCGACCAGTTTGTACCGGTTTCACTTGACCAGTACAGGCTGCGAAAAATTAAAAGAAAATTCGGTTTTAATGTTTAAAAAGGAAAATAATTCCTAAACCAAATTGGTTTTCCTTTATTTGTTTGGTTCAAGACTATATTAGGGTTTGGTATTTTTGTTTTTCAGAATATCTTAGTTTTGCTTTTGTTTTTCACGCTTTGGTTTTTGGCTTTGGCAACTTTGGAGAATTCTTAGTGTTTTGCTTTGGCCACCTATGTAATCTTCATCAATAAGAGTTTTCTTTAACCCTTTATTCTCTTTGATTTGTTTATGTTTATGCTTTCTTTAAATTCAATTGTTTTTAGATTCAGCATGTTTAGTGAGTAGATTCAAATAGACAATTGGGTTAGGGGAAAAAGGGGTTGATTGAATTTAGGATTGATGATTGTCTAGAACTTAATAGATTATAAAACTTTTGTCTTAGGTAACAAGTTTAAAGTCTTAATCGAGTTGGTCATACGATTACTGAACCTAGGAAACTTTATGAATCGAGAGATTATAAAGGTTCCTGACCAATTACCTTAGAACTAAGCCTAGCTTAACCGAGAGATTTGTGTTAATAAGCTTAGTGGTTAAAATTGATTTGATCTTAAAGTTTCTCGATAATTAAACTATCCAAGACATTGTTTTAGTTTAATTATTGGGAAAATGATCATTGCCACGAGAGTGGATTGATCTAAAATCTTTTTCAAAACCTAAAAGTTATTTTTGTAAAAAGACAATTTTAAAATCTGAAAGTTTAATCACCCTTTGAAATACCTTAACCTGATTGTTTAGCTTTTTATAAAACTCTTAATTCGCGTTTTCGTTTTGTTTACTAATCGGTTTCGAAAATACTCAACAACAAACCTTTTGATCACACTTAAACTGAGTTTGTTTCTTATAAATTCTAGTACATTGTTTGCCCCTGATTTGGTTTGACATCTTAAGTACTACATTAAGACATTCGACTTAACGAGGGTAAAAACTTGTTTATCAAATTGGCGTCGTTGCCGATTCAGGAATTCGAACAATTATTAGAATTTTGAAATTACTTGGGATTAAGTTTCAGTTCTTGTTACTAATATTTTCTTTTCTTGTGGTTTTCGTTTTCTTAGGTGTATGCAAAGAAGAAGTCACCGACAAAGTGATAGCTTGCTTTTCTTCGCAAATATCCAAACACATGAAAGAGCTATCTCAAGAGAAAGAAGATCCAGCCATCACTCCGAATCATCTACAACAGAAACTTCAGATTCAGATTCAGAGATGTGTGATGCAACCAACGTCACACCAACGATTGGAACAGATGATGTGCCTTCTAACATCACCAACCGTAGTTGTATCACGCCACCAGCCATCGCCAACAACAACTTCGAGATCAAGTCTAGTCTCATCAACATGGTGTCAAGCAACAAGTTATATGGTTTGCCTAGTGACGATCCCATTGACCATCTTCATCAATTTGACATGCTATGCGACACGGTGAAGATCAATGGTGTTAATGAGGACATGTTTAAGCTGCGCTTGTTCCCTTTCTCACTAGGGGACAAAACGCACATATGGAAGAAGAACCTTGTCAAAGACACCATACAGACTTGGGACGCTTGCAAGAAGGCTTTCCTAACAAAGTTCTTCTCGGTGGTTCGGACATCAAAGCTAAGGAATGAGATCTCAGCTTTCGCTCAAAAAGAACAAGAAACATTCAGCGAAGCTTGGGAAAGATTCAAGAGTTACACTGTGAGATGTCCACACCACGGTTTCTCGGGAGAAAGCCTGCTTAGCACGTTTTACCGAGGTCTCAAGCCGAAGTTCAGAATGCTTCTCGATTCAGCTAACCAAGGAAACTTCCTTGGGAAGACAGAAGCGGATGGACAACTTTTGGTGGAGAACTATGCACTAAGCGATAGCAACTACGACGAAGAATATGATCGCACAATCCGAAGCTCTGGGAATGATGAGCAATTTAAGAGAGAGATAAAGGCGTTGAATGAGAAGCTCGATAAGCTACTCATGTCTCAACAAGTGGGGATTAACTTCGTTGGAAGTGGAGATGAACAACTGTCCCCAATAGAGGGAACTCAGGAGGAGATAAACTACATGGGAAATCAGAGCGGTTGGCGTTTCAATAACTATTCTCAACACCCAAACCTATCCTACCGCAGCAACAACGTTGCCAATCCTCAGGATCAGGTTACCAAGGTAAACCTCAATACAACCAAGGAGGATACGCACCGAGACCACCACCTAATCGCCCTCCGGGTTACAACAACCCTCCCGTTGCTCAAGGAGTAGTTTCATCACCAGCTCCCCAAGGTGATCAAACCACTCAGCTTTTAAAACAGATTCTAGATGGTCAGAACCGGAGTCTCATGGAGTTCAACACGTTTAAGAAGGAAATTCACGCCAAGGTTGACAACTCCTATAATGATCTCAACGCCAAGTTCGAATCAGCGAGCTCGCACTTGAAAGCTGTGGACAACCAAGTGGGGCAAATCACTTCTTCCTCCAAGCAACCAATGGGTCAACTCCCAGGGAAACCAGAAGCTAACCCGAAAGAGTATGTCAACGCTCTACATCTACGTAGTGGACGACAATTACTTTATGGGGATAGCATTTAGGACAATGCAGATCAAGTCGGGGAGGTGGAACACTCGCACGAGACAGAAACCACGGTCCTAGACGACGAAAACACTACGAGTGGTAACGAGAAAGAAACATGGAACCTATATCGGCCAAGTGTATCGTCTTCAGGAGACCGATCCCGACCACCTATATCGGCCAAAAACAAGGCCGATACAGAGGAGAAGGAAACAAAGGCGTCGTATCGGCCAAGTGTATCGGCTTCAGGAGACCGATACCGACCATCTATATCGGCCAAAAACAAGGCCGTTACAGAGGAAAAATCCAAAAAACAAAGAATCCAGCTTACGTTACGTCTCCTTACGTGCCCAAGCTTCCTTTTCCAAGTCGAGCTAAGAAACAACTTTTAGAGAAGTACAAAACGCAGTTCGAAAAGCAGATGAAAGAAGTTCAAATCGATATGCCTCTCGTCGATGCGTTCAAACTTGTCCCTCACTATAGCAAGTTTCTAAAGGATGCGATCAAGAACAAGTTTCAGGACTTCGACGATACGGTAGTTCTCTCGCACGAGTGCAACGCGATCATCCAAAGAAATTGTCCTAAGAAGCTAAGTGATTCAGGAAGCTTTACAATACCATGTGCCAAATGTCCCTTGGTTTTCGAAGGATGCTTGTGTGATTTGGGAGCTAGCGCTAGTCTAATGCCGTTGTCAATTGCCCAGAGACTTGGATTCTCGTCCTTCAAGCCAACTAGAATCTCCCTGGTGCTTGCCGATAGGTCAGTAAGGATACCCACATGTGTGTTAGAAGACACCCCGGTCAAGCTAGGAAACGCTTTCATTCCTACGGACTTCATTGTCTTGGCAATGGATGAAGAACCTAAGGACCCTCTTATCCTAGGTAGACCATTCTTAGCCACTGCCGGATCCATCATAGATGTGAAGAAAGGTAAGATCGATCTGCATCTTGGAGAGGACCTAGTCCAAAGGTATGACATCAACGATACGATCAAGAAACAAACCATTGATGGGCAGATCTTCTACATCGACTTGATGGATGAACTCGCGGATGAGTTCTTGGAGGAGTTAGCCGCGGAAGATGAACTCCAACTTGCCATGACTACCCGAGAAGACGGAGGCAGAATATCGAGGGAATACGTGATGGAAATTCAGAAGAGAATCGACTCCCACCCTATCGATACGGAGGCCGAATTTCTTGACCTACCCGAGCTGGTTCTGTGCGATGCCAAGGCGATAATGACGGAGAGTGACGCTAGCAATGGTAAGTCTAGCAACGACGACGACTGAAGCGAACTAAAGGCACCAAAGGTAGAGCTCAAACCTCTTCCTAATGGGCTAAGGTACGTTTTCTTGGGGCTTGACTCCACCTACCAAATAATTATCAACGCCTCACTTAGCAACGTTGAAGTTAAAACTTTAACTCATGAGCTTAAAAAATTCAGGAAGGCCATAGGTTATTCTCTAGATGATATTAAAGGGATATCACCCTCATTGTGCATGCATCGTATACATCTAGAGAACGAATCTATGTCCTCAATAGAACACCAACGTAGGATAAACCCTAACTTGAAAGAAGTGGTTAAGAAAGAGATAATCAAGCTATTGGATGCGAGAATTATTTTTCCTATATCCGATAGGAATTGGATCTCTCCCGTTCATGTAGTGCCGAAATAGGGTGGAATTACCGTGGTTAAAAATGACAAAAACGAATTAATCCCAACAAGAACAATCACGGGTCATAGAGTTTGCATCGATTACCGAAGTTAAACTCTGCAACTCGAAAATAACATTTCCCCTTACCCTTCATTAACCAAATGCTTGAACGATTAGCCAACCATCCATACTATTGCTTCCTCGATGGGTATTCCAGATTCTTCCAAATACCCATCCACCCCCAAGACCAAGAGAAAACAACCTTTACATGTCGTATGACACATTTCCTTATCGTAGAATGCCTTTTGGGTTGTGTAATGCACCCGCGATATTCCAACGATGCATGATGTCCATGTTTTCTGATTTAATCGAAAACATTGTTGAGGTGTTTATGGATGATTTTTCTGTGTATGGTTCTTCGTTTCCTCGTGTTTGTCTAATCTTTGCAGGGTACTTAAAAGGTGCGAGGAATGCCATTTGGTTCTGAATTGGGAGAAGTGCCACTTCATGGTTAGAGATGGTATTGTTTTGGGTCATCGAATTTCAGAAAAGGGTATTGAGGTTGATAGAGCAAAGATCGACGATATGGCTAACCTTGGAGCTCCGAACTCGGTAAAGAGCATAAGAAGCTTTCTTGGTCACGCGGGTTTCTATAGGAGGTTCATCAAGGACTTCTCAAAGATAGCTAGACCGCTCACGAGATTGCTATGCAAAGACGTCGATTTTCTGTTCGATGAAGAGTGTCTCCAAGCCTTCCACAAGATCAAGCAAGAGTTGATAAGCGCTCCTATAGTGCAGCCACCGGATTGGGATCTGCCTTTTGAGATCATGTGCGATGCTAGTGATTACGCCGTTGGCGCGGTGTTGGGCCAAAGGAAAGAAAAAAAGCTCCACTTTATTTACTATGCTAGTAAGACGATGGACGAAGCTCAAGCCAAGTACGCCACCACAGAAAAATAACTTCTGGCCATCAAGTTCTCCTTCGAGAAGTTTAGATCATACTTGGTTGGCTCAAAGGTTATAGTCTACACCGATCACGCAGCATTGCGACACTTGCTTGCGAAGAAGGATGCGAAACCTCGATTGTAACGTTGGATTCTGCTACTCCAAGAGTTTGATTTGGAGATCAAATATAAGAAAGACATCGAGATTGGAGTCGCGGATCACTTGTCACAACTTTGCGTGGATGATCTACTCCCCATCGATTATTCGTTCCCCGAGGAGCAGCTAATGACGATTATGATATAGAAATCTCAAGGAGAGCAAGAGCACGAGATCGAGGAGCTCTTTGCTATCGAGAAGGTACCATGGTACGCAGACATTGTGAACTACTTGGTCACGGGAGAAGAACCACACCATTTGGAGAGTTATCAAAAGATGAAGTTCTTCCACGACTTGAAACGGTTATATTGGGACGAACCTTACCTCTACACCTTTAGCAAAGATGGGTTATACAGAAGATGTGTAGCGGATGAAGAGATAAACGATAAACTCACGCATTGCCACGGTTCAGCTTATGGAGGACACTTCGCGAGTTTCAAGACTGTTTCCAATGTATTACAAGCTGGGTTTTGGTGGCTCACGAGTTCGTTCAACGCTGTGACCCATGTAAAAGGAAAGGAAACATAAGCAAGCGGAACGAGATGCCACAAAACCCGATCATGGAAGTCGAGATCTTCGACGTGTGGGGTATAGACTTCATGGGCCCTTTTCCATCGTCATACGGCAAGAAGTACATCCTCGTGGCCGTAGATTATGTCTCTAAGTGGGTGGAATCTGTAGCGTGCACAACGAGTGAATCAAAAGTCGTTGTTAGTCTCTTCAAGACGATAATCTTTCCTCGGTTCGGAGTTCTCAGAGTTGTTATTAGTGACGGGGGATCCCACTTCATCAACAAGGTCTTCGAGAGTCTCCTCAAGAAACACGCCGTTAAACAAAAGGTTGCAACTCCTTACCACCCACAAACCAGTGGCCAAGTAGAGGTGTCCAACCGACAGATCAAGGCGATTCTCGAAAAGACGGGTTGTGTAACGAGGAAGGACTGGTCCGTTAAACTCGATGACGCTCTTTGGGCGTACAGAAGAGCGTTTAAAACGCCATTAGGGACAACACCTTTCAACTTGATGTATGGGAACGCATGCCACCTACCGGTAGATATCGAGTACAAGGCAAGCTGGGCAATCAAGCTTCTCAACTTCGACCTAAAACCGCGAAAGAGAAGAGAGAGCTTCAACTCGAGGAATTGGAAGAAATACGCCAACAGGCCTATGAGATTTCAAAGATCTACAAGGAGCGAACCAAAGCTTTCCACAACAAGAAGATCATCAAAAAGGAGTTCAAGACGAACGACTTGGTGCTGCTATTCAACTCGAGGCTGAAAATATTCCCGGGAAAGCTTAAGTCCCGTTGGTTCGGCTCCTTTAAGATCAAGGAAGTAAGACCACTCGGAGTTGTGCTTCTTTGGGATAAGCACGGGGGGGGGGGGGGGGGAGTTTGTAGTAAACAATCAAAGACTCAAACAGTATTTTTCAAACGAAGTTGTCAACGGAGGAGACTCATTGTCTCTTTCGGATCCCGACGTCGCTTAAACAAAGGGTAAAGCCAAGCTAGGTGACTATAAACAAGCTCACTTGGGAGGAAGTTCCATGTCTATCCATGTACATAAACTCTATTTTTAATTTAGCATTTTCATATCATTTAGTTCTAATTCTTTTCCTTTGTTACTTAGTAGTGTTTTCAGGTCAGAAATAATCAGAAAAAGGCCAGGGGATCCATACCGGTCAGTCATATCGGCTTGATGTGACCGGTATGTGAAGAAAATCGCACCATACGGTCCTTATCGGCGTGTTGTATCGGTCTGTTGGGACCGATACAAGAACAACGACGACTCCCGTCTTGCATATCGGCGAGGCTGTATCGGTCTGCTGGGACCGGTACACGAGCAACGAGCCTGCTGAAACCCATATCGGGATGACGTATCGGTTTGCTGGGACTGATACAAAGTGTCGAGATGAACAAGGATCTGTATCGGGTTGTTGTACCGGTCTGCAAGGACCGGTACATGAGTAACGAACCGACCGAAGCCCACATCGGGATGATGTATCGGTCTGCTGGGACCGATACAAGGGAGATGAGGAAAAGCCGATGTATATCGACTTGTCGTATCGGTCTGCTGAGACCGATACAAGGAGAAAAACGCCGATAACGCCAACACGCCGATATAGAAAAATCGGTATTGTGTCATACTGACGTATTTGTATCGGTCAGGTAACCGATACAATTTAATTTGTCCAGAAATTGTTCATATCGGCTGAGTATAAATGTGTTTTTTAGGGTTTTTCTTCTCTACAACACAATCGATATCGGCCTCTGTTTTCTTTTCCTCCCTAGATACAGATTTTAAAAACTTGATTCCTCTCTTGTTTCTTGACGAAATCGATTGAATTTTGGCTCATTCTCTTTGTCTACTCCTTGACTTGCATGTCATATCAACCATCTATCCATTCCAAGTCCTTTCAGGAATCACCAAATCCTACACAAGTCAACAATGAGTCCTAAGAGAGCATCAAGAGCGGACAAGAGAAAAGGCAAGATAACCGGTGATGAACCACCGAGAACGAGGACAAGGTCAGGCTCGGTGGTGATAAGGGAACCCACCGATGAGGTTCCAAGAGAGGAACCGTGACGGAGCGAGTCGCGAAAGAGCAACGCGAGGAGAAGACGTGATGAACCTGCAGTCGTGGAAGAGAAAGAGTACGAGTATGTACTCGCATCCGATCCCGAGCCCGAGGAAGAGGAAGAACCGCGCGGTTTCACATTCCCACCGAGAACAAGAGAAACACCTCTCATGCGCGATCCGAAGAAGCAACCATCGCCCCGAGAGCTGTACGATGCGCTAATGGAGATAACATTCATTCTATCGCGTTTCCCGGATCCGGAAACACTCAAGAAATTGGGTATATAAGACGAGGTGAAAGAGATTTTGCGCAACATTAGACTTGATTGCGTTCTAGGGATGAAGCACAACGCCTACAAGGAGGAAACGTGTCAGTTCTTAGCCACCCTCGAGATCTCATACACCTTGCCAGGATCGCAAGGAATAAGGGTCTCGTACACGGGCTACAACGGAATACTCTACGACGCGACTCTTGACGTTTGGGCAAGAATTCTCGGGCTCCCAGAGGATGGACAGGCCGAGCTCACCAATGAACCGGGTGAGAGCGCACAACTTTGGAACTTCATGGCTAACGGGGTCTACCAACCCGGGAGATCAAAGAGCGAGCTGATTCGCCACCCGGCGATTAGATACGTCCAGAAACTCCTGTGAACAACAATGAGATGATGTACCTACAACAAGGACTCTCACCGATACTTCGACGATCACGTCGCGATCCTAGCCTATTCCCCACGACGGAGGAACGCTACCTGAGCGTTCTAAGACTGTTCCTCTAGGGTCTAATGGATCTAAATCATTGGGCTTGGATGCGTACTGATGCCACGCCAAAATTGAGCATAGGCGGATGGATTACTCCTTTCCTATCCCGCATGCGCGCACCCTTATTAGGTAGGGAAGAGTACCCGATCTTCATGGACATGCCCTATTTGGCTAAACAGTTGATCATCGTTGGAGAATGTGGAGATAAGTACGGATACTCATTCAAGAAGAATATGGAGATAAGTACGGATACTCATTCTAGAAGAATGACGTCCAACGCATCGTCCTTCTGCCTAACCAAGAGTGCACGAGCTTCAACGACAACGACGCGATACACTTAGACCTTGATTGGCGCCACTATCATGACGTGACTACGGCTCCGTTAACTTCTGTTCGTGGGCCAAGAAAGGTAACGAGACCCGCTGGACCGAGGATGAACAATTACCATGACTACACGCCGATGCCTACCTACGGCCATGAACGTTACTATCCAGGCCCGTCCTACGCGCCTAGGCAGCCCGGTCCACTACAAGACATGTACATGGACATGCAGAGGATGACCCGTTGGAACCTCTTCCAAGATCGCACCATCAGGAAGTTAGTGCGCGAGGTGAAGTCTTTGAAGAAGACTATCAAGAGGGGATTGTCTTGCGCAAGTTGCATCTCTAACCAGAGCATGCAATTGGTAGTGCGAGATCCGCAAGAAGAAGCACCGAGCCGCGCCGAGCCAACGAGGAGACCACGCCGCATACTCCGTCGCCCACCAGTGGTCCTCTCCGACACCGAATCCCCCACCTTCTCTTCCGACGGAGAAGACCCCGACCCGGAAAGCTACTACTATTGAGGTAACCCCTCTACTTTTGTACATATGCATTTTTACATGTCTTTGCATCTAGTTTTTAGTTTATTTTGAATTTAGGAACCTCCTTCGATACTTGTTTCACACGGAGACCGTGTGAATTAAGTTTGGGGGAGTAGGCACATTAGCTTTAGCATATTAGCATTCATAAAAAAAAAAATCTGCATTTAGGATTAGTTCATTGCATTTAGGTCATATGCATAGGGGATCTATGATGATGTTAACCTTGTAAAGCGACGCACTTAGTGTTTTGAACAGTATCTTAGGTGTAGTGTCTTCCGCAAACGAATTAGAACTCGCTGAAAATCTTGAAACGCAACCCTAGACATTGATGTTTAAAAAGCCAATAGTGTGGTTATGAAGCTTGGTAGTTCTAGGTTACCTTCAGAAATTATTTGAACTTAAATTTGACTTTTAATTAGCATGATTGATAGTTTTCAAGAGAATTTCTATGGCTTTGTGATTCCCACGGATTGCGGCTTCCTAAACCGAAACACTTTAAGCGCAATCCGGTCATTCTCATTCTAAGGATGATCATCCCCTACGCCTAAACCCAAACACTTGTGAGAATTCTTTTCAATAAGTAATTGATTGGTTTCGCGAAAACTTGAAAGTATAGGGAACGACAAGAAAGGACATCCATTTGGCTAGATTATCGTGGACTAGTATGTAAACGGGATAACGGGAAACAAATCTTTGAATTTTTTTTTTTAAAAAATCAGAAAATAAACACGAGTGAAAATGTAAAACGCCTAGGGGTAAAAGAATGACTTTAAACAAAAAAGAAAAAAAAAAAAGAAAAAAAAAGAAAGAAAAAAAAAGAAACATAAAAAATCGAAAAAGAAAAAAAAGAAGAAGAGAAGTTTAGCCAAAAGAAAACCCCTAAGGTAATTAAGAAAAAAAAATAAAAAAAACTCGATGTTTAAATGCTTAAGTGTCGAAAGAATGAGATGATGGGTTAGAGATTATAGTTGTATAAAGATGGATGTTCGGACTTGTGTTGCTCCTTGTCTTTCCTGATTTTGCTTAACCCTTTCACTCCCCGAGAGAAACCGCGCTACAACTAACCACATGCCTGAGTGTTAACCTCCTCGTTTGATTTGAAATCCCGTTTTTACCTAGACAAATAGAAAAACTCTTGGAAATTTTTGATCATGTTTCATGCTTGATTGTATTTAATTGAATGTGAAAGGTGCTTAGATTAGACAAGTGGATCACATGCTTTTGGTAATAATAGCGGATTTAGACAGAGTTAAAGGTAGATAGAAATAAGTAGAACTAGCTCGGTTGCGAGAGGATACTATGTTTAGGATACTCGTTCATTACACTTCCCACGTTGCTTTTGGTTCTGAGGTCCCCGCCTCTGCACTTTCTTGAACTTTGATGCTAATGCTCTTACTTAAGGACAAGCAAAGGCTAAGTTTGGGGGAGTTGATATCTTGCATATTTCACATGTTTTACCCTAGTTTATGCATAAGAATTAACTCATTTAGGCTGCATTTAGTATCATATAGGTTGCATTTGGGTTTGTTATGTGCATATCAGGTTTCAGAGCGCTAAAGCGGCAAAAGACGAAGAATTCGAGCCAAAAAGGAGCGAAAAAAGTTGTACACTTGTACCGACATGTTGTATCGGTTACAAGTAGTCGATACAAAGGAAACGGAACTTGAAGACTTATACCGACATGTTGTATCGGTCACAAGTGGCCGATACGAAGAACACGAGATTTGGAGCGTATATCGACCAGTCGTACCGGCTTGACCTGGTCGATACAGAAGGAACGAAGCCGAAGGAAGTGTACCGATAAGCGTATATCGACCACTCTGTACCGGTTTCACTTGACCGGTACAGGCTGCGAAAAATTAAAAAGAAATTCGGTTTTAATGTTTTAAAAGGAAAATAATTTCTAAACCAAATTGGTTTTCCTTTATTTCTTTGATTCAAGACTATATTAGGGTTTGGTATTTTGTTTTTCAGAATATCTTAGTTTTGCTTTTGTTTTTCACGCTTTGGTTTTTGGCTATGACAACTTTGGAGAATTCTTAGTGTTTTGCTTTGACCACCTTTGTAATCTTCATCAATAAGAGTTTTCTTGAACCATTTATTATCTTTGATTTGTTTATGTTTATGCTTTCTTTAAATTTAATTGTTTCGAGATTCATCATGTTTAGTGAGTAGATTCAAATAGACAATTGGGTTAGGGGAAAAAGGGGTTGATTGAATTTAGGATTGATGATTGCCTAGAACTTAATAGATTATAAAACTTTTGTCTTAGGTAACAAGTTTAAAGCCTTAATCGCGTTGGCCATTTGATTACAGAACCTAGGAAACTTTATGAATCGAGAGATTTTTAAGGTTCCTGACCAATTACCTTAGAAATAAGCCTAGCTTAACCGAGAGATCTGTGTTAATAAGCATAGTGGTTAAAATTGATTTGATCTTAAAGTTTCTCGATAATTAAACTATCCAAGACATTGTTTTAGTTTAATTATTAGGAAAAGGATCATTGCCACGATAGTGGATTGATCTGAAATCGTTTTCAAAACCTAAAAGTTATTTTTGTAAAAAGACAATTTTAAAATCTGAAAGTTTAATCACCCTTTGAAATACCTTAACCTGATTGTTTAGCTTTTTTATAAAACTTTTAAAACTGTTAATTCGCGTTTTCGTTTTGTTTACTAATCGGTTTCGAAAATACTCAACAACAAACCTTTTGATCACACTTAAACTGAGTTTGTTTCTTATAAATTCTAGTTTGACATCTTAAGTACTACATTAAGATATTCGACTTAACGAGGGTAAAAACTCGTTTATCAAATTGGCGTCGTTGCCGATTCAGGAATTCGAACAATTATTAGAATTTTTAAATTACTTGGGATTAAGTTTCAGTTCTTGTTACTAATCTTTTTTTTTTCTTGTGGTTTTCGTTTTCTTAGGTGTATGCAAAGAAAAAGTCACCGACAAAGTGATAGCTTGCTTTTCTTCGCAGACATCAAAGCACAAAAAGAGCTATCTCAAGAGAAAGAAGATCCAACCATCACTCCGACTCATCTACATCAGAAACTTCAGATTCAGATTCAGAGATGGGTGATGCAACCAACGCCACACGCACGATTGGAACAGATGATGTGCCTTCTAACATCACCAACCGTAGTGGTATCACGCCACCAGCCATCGCCAACAACAACTTCGAGATCAAGTCTATTCTCATCAACATGGTGTCAAGCAACAAGTTCTATGGTTTGCCTAGTGAAGATCCCATTGACCATCTTCATCAATCTAACATGCTATGCGACACGGTGAAGATCAATGGTATCAATGAGGACATGTTTAAGCTGCGCTTGTTCCCTTTCTCACTAGGGGACAAAGCGCACATATGGCAGAAGAACCTTGTCAAGGATACCATACAGACTTGGGACGCTTGCAAGAAGGATTTCCTAACAAAATTCTTCTCGGTGGTTCGGACATCAAAGCTAAGGAATGAGATCTCAGCTTTCGCTCAAAAAGAACAAGAAATATTCAGCGAAGCTTGAGAAAGATTCAAGAGTTACACGGTGAGATGTCCACACCACGGGTTCTCGGGAGAAAGCCTGCTTAGCACGTTTTACCGAGGTCTCAAGCCGAAGTTCAAAATGCTTCTCGATTCAGCTAGCCAAGGAAACTTCCTTGGGAAGACAGAAGCGGATGGACAACTTTTGGTGGAGAACTATATGCTAAGCGATAGCAACTACAACGAAGAATATGATCGCACAATCCGCAGCTCTGGGAATGATGAGCAATTCAAGAGAGAGATAAAGGCAGTGAATGAGAAGCTCGATAAGCTACTCATGTCTCAACAAGTGGGGATTAACTTCGTTGGAAGTGGAGATGAACAACTGCCCCTAATAGAGGGAACTCAGGAGGAGATAAACTACATGGGAAATCAGAACGGTAGGCGTTTCAACAACTATTCTCAACACCCAAACCTCTCCTACCGCAACAACAACGTAGCCAATCCTCAGGATCAGGTCTATCCCCAAGCGCAACAAGGAGATTACCTAGGTAAACCTCAATACAACCAAGGAGGATACGCACCGAGACCATCACCTAATCGCCCTCCGGGTTACAACAACCCTCCCGCTGCTCAAGGAGTAGTTTCATCACCAGCTCCCCAAGGTGATCAAACCACTCAGCTTTTAAAACAGATTCTAGATGGTCAGAACCGGAGTCTCATGGAGTTCAACACGTTTAAGAAGGAAATTCACGCCAAAGTTGACAACTCCTATAATGATTTCAACGCCAAGTTCGAATCAATGAGCTCGCACTTGAAAGCTATGGACAACCAAGTGGGACCAATCACTTTTTCCTCCAAGCGACCAATGGGTCAACTCCCATGGAAACCAGAAGCTAACCCGAAAGAGTATGTCAACGCTCTACATCTACGTAGTGGACGAACATTACCTTATGGGGATCGTATTGAGGATAATGCGGATCAGGTCGGGGAGGTGGAACACTCGCACGAGACAGAAACCACGGTCCTAGACGACGAAAACACCACAGGTGGTAACGAGAACGAAACAGGGGACCTATATCGGCCAAGTGTATCGGCTTCAGGAGACCGATATCGACCACCTATATCGGCCAAAAACAAGGCCGATACAGAGGAGAAGGAAACAAAGGCGTCGTATCGCCCAAGTGTATCGGCTTCAGGAGACCGATACCGACCACCTATATCGGCCAAAAATAAGGCCGACACAGAGGAAAAATCCGAAAAACAAAGAATCTAGCTTACGTTACGTCTCCTTACGTGCCCAAGCTTCCTTTTCCGGGTCGGGCTAAGAAACAACTTTTAGAGAAGTACAAAGCGCAGTTCGAAAAGCAGATGAAAAAAGTTCAAATCGTTATGCCTCTCGTCGATGCGTTCAAACTTGTCCCTCACTATAGCAAGTTTCTAAAGTATGCGATCAAGAACAAGTTTCAGGACTTCGGCGATACGGTAGTTCTCTCGCACGAGTGCAGCGCGATCATCCAAAGAAATTATCCTAAGAAGCTAAGTGATCCGGGAAGTTTTACAATACCATGTGCCATCGGTCCCTTGGTTTTCGAAGGATGCTTGTGTGATTTGGGAGCTAGCGCTAGTCTAATGTCGTTGTCAATTGCCCAGAGACTTGGATTCTCGTCCTTCAAGCCAACTAGAATCTCCCTGGTGCTTGCCGATAGGTCAGTAAGGATACCCGCAGGTGTGTTAGAAGACATCCCGGTCAAGCTAGGAAACGCTTTCATTCCTACGGACTTCATTGTCTTGGTAATAGATGAAGAACCTAAGGACCCTCTTATCCTGGGTAGAGCATTCTTAGCCACTTCCAGAGCCATCATAGATGTGAAGAAAGGTAAGATCGATCTGCATCTTGGAGAGGACCTAGTCCAAAGGTATGACATCAACTATACGATTAAGAAACCAACCATTGATGGGCAGATCTTCTAGATCGACTTGATGGATGAACTTGCGGATGAGTTCTTGGAGGAGTTAGCCGCGGAAGATGAACTCCAACTTGCCATGACTACCCGAGAAGACGGAGGCAGAACATCGAGGGAAGACGTGATGGCAATTCAGAAGAGAATCGACTCCCACCCTATCGATACGGAGGCCGAATTTCTTGACCTACCCGAGGTGGTTATGTGCGATTCCAAGGCGATAATGACGGAGAGTGACACTAGCAATGGTAAGTCTAGCGATGACGACGACTGGAGCGAAATCAAGGCACCAAAGGTAGAGCTCAAACCTCTTCCTAATAGGCTAAGGTACGATTTCTTGGGGCCTAACTCCACTTAACCAATACTTATCAACGCCTCACTTAGCGACGATGAAGTTAAAATTTAACTCATGAGCTTAAAAAATTCAGGAAGGCCATAGGTTATTCTCTAGATGATATTAAAGGGATATCACCCTCATTGTGCATGCATCGTATACATCTAGAGAACGAATATATGTCCTCAATAGAACACCAACGTAGGCTGAACCCTAACGGTAGCGACAACATACAAGACAATTGTAGCAATGAAGACATCCAGAACTACAACAAGCTATTGGCAAGGTTTAATGAAGACTCGTTCATGTATTCATTCATGGACGAGAGAATGGTGCCCCAATGTTGCTTCCTCTCAAACCCAAGGTACTCCAACACATACTCCAATGACGGGATACAATTCCGTATACCTCAACACCTTTGCTTCGAGGTTCCTCACCCAAGGAACCAAAACCCAAAACGTTGGTAAACGAAGGTACCTTTCATAACCATTGTATATACCATTCATAGTAGATTAGTTTTTCATTTTCGCATTTTAGTTTTTCTCTAGAATGGCCTTCCTTCATTGCATATTCACACCGAGACGGTGTAATTTAAGTGTGGGGAATGGTCATTAGTTACTAATCAATTTTCTTGTTTTAATTGTGTGTGGTCATGCATTGCATTCATCTAGTTAGTACATTGCATTTGTTAATAGTTTTATGCATCTAAAAACAACAAAAAATAGAAAAAAATTGAAAAACACAAAAAGAAAACTTAGTTTTATTTTGTTTTAGCATTCATATAATATAGAATTAGGTCATTAGCATTAGGATATTACACACTTTTCTATGGATCAATGATGTTGTTGCCATGTAAAAGGTTTAGAAAAGTATTCCAATGTGAATCCTTCTCGAGATTGTTCTGTATAATTGTTAGAATCTTTTAAATCGTTGAAATTGTACATCTTGAACTTTCTTAGTCTAGAGGATATTTCTTGTTTGATGCTCACTTGATTTGAAACCACTCCATGAATATTGAAACTAATTGAATCATTAATTTCTCGCTTGAGAATGTGCATTGTAGTTTCATGATATATATCCAAACTTTACCCTTTTTTACCACTCTTTTGATTGTTTGGATAACCATCTCATATTTAGATGCCCCACCCTTGACCCTAGACTATTCCTTCAAGCCCCCATTTAATTATTTGAGTGAGGCCTTTGTGGAAAGTGTTACATTAGCAAAACTTTGTAAGTATCGGGGACGAAAACCACATCCCATCTAGGTGGTTAAGAAGTTTTGATTTGGTAATGGGTGAGGGAAGTGAGGAAATGAAAGAAAAAGAGAGTTGGATCATCCTTAGAAAAATCTAAACACCAAAACTAAAAGAGTAACTACCTTAAAGGAGGTTTAAAAAAGAAAAAGAAAGGGCAATAAAAACAAGTTAAAACCCCTAAACCACAAAAGAAAAGAAAACCCAAACACAAAGGATAAAAAATAGGAGTAAAAAGAGTGAAACCTAAGCCTAAAAGAAAACCCTTAAGGATAGAGTTCAAAGGTGAAAGAGAGACTTGCTATATCAAAGAAAGAAACCCAAAGGGAATAAAGGGTAGAGTTAGGATTAAAAGAAAGGATTTGAGTTGGTGTTTAAAGATCAAAAGGGGAGTGAACAAGAAAAGAAAATGATTGAGTGCTTAGAACGAAAAGTAGGAAGGGTAGAACACGGGATTCAAAGGCTTGGACGTATTTGTTCCTAGTATTCCTTACTTTTGCTTTATGTTTACACTACTTATTTGCTTTTGAGAGCAAACCCCCTAAAACACTTAAACATCTAAATACTTTACCACTTAAATAAGACCTTTCCCACAACCAATTGAAACTTTTTGCATTGCATTTTAGCGAGACCACCGATTACTAATTAATGAACCTAAGAGTGGTGAATAAAAGAGTGAGTGGATATGAGCATTGAATCTAGCTAGAACTTGTGATAGTGTGCTATGGATGCTTGATTGATAGTGATTGAGAGTTCTCATTACTTATGGGTGAACATTTTCTCAAAGTGCTTAATTGCCTTAGTTAACATTGCATACGCTTGAGCTTAGCTTTTTGGTTCTGAGATCTCTCCTCCACTACGTCCTTTGTGCTTATTGAGTATTGTTTGCTTGAGGATAAGCAAAAGGCAAGTGTGGGGGAGTTGATGAGTGTGTATTTTAGGTGTTTTAAGCATGCATTTTCATATCATTTTAGGACTTTAGTTACATGTTTTATATAGTTTGTTTTCTTTATTAGCATATTTTCATTGAGTAGTTTAGAATAGAGTCTTAGTTTGATTTAGATCCCTTTTGCATTGCATCATGTGTATTTCAGGTACTTGGAGCTATGGGGAGCTCAGTGGAAGCGAAAGGAGAGTATAAGGGAGCTTGCAGAGCAAAAGAGAAGAAGTGAAGCGACCAGTGGTCCATACCGCCAGTCCAAGCCGTCGGGGAGAAAAAGTCGAAGCAAGCTCGCGGGTGTGAGCTCCAGCGGTCATCAAACCCCTGGATCGAAGCCGCTAGAAGCAACTGAGGCGCCTTGAAGACGACGAACCCAACGGTCCATACCGCCGATCAAGAATGCACAAGCAAACTTGCGGGTGCGAGTTCCAGCGGTCTCCAAGTCGCTAGACCAAACCGCCGGAGAACACGAAGAAGAGACATCGATGTTCAGTTCGCGGTCACCAGACCGCTGGACCAAACTGCTCGTCCTGCGAGACCTTGTTGCACTTTTCCTTTTCCATATAAATACTACTAGGGTTTTCATTTCATAGGGATCTCATCACATTTATTTCTCTCTCTAAGTTTTTAGCCTCCTTTGTGAAATCTTAGAGGTTTATTTGGATATTAAATCTTATGCTTTCTTAATCTTAATGTGTTGAATATATTTACCATGTCTTAATCTATAATCATTGTCTTGTCTTTCATTATGATTAGTGAGTAGTCATCTTTTGAGTTTTGGGGTTTATTTAGGTTAGGATGATGGATGATGGTTAGTGATGATTAGGTGTTTAGGTTATGGTTTCAATAACATTAGATATTAGATGTGCTTAATACTAAGATAGAAGTAATTAATCTAGCTTAGTACTTAGGGGATGCACTACAAGAAACTGGGCAAATAGCAACGACAGATTTCGTCGCTAAATCGTCGATATTGACCAATAGCGACGATTTAGCGACGAGAATATTTTCGTCGCTATACGCTCGTCGCTAATCACAAATCGTTGCTAAATCGTCACTATTTTAGAATCGTCGCTAATTCGTCGCTAATTTAGCGACGCCGTCTAATCGTCGCTATTTAAGAGTCGTCGCTATTTAAGAGTCGTCGCTAATTTAGCGACGAATTAGCGACGTTTATCGTAAAACATTAGCGACGAATTAACGACGATATATAAAAAATAAATTTCCAATTTAAAGATTTTGCGAAAACGGATCGCTGTGTAAAAAAGTCGTTGCTAATTCGTCGCTAATGTCAAGACATCATAGCTAATTCGTCGCTAAATTAGCGATGAATTAGCAACGATTTAATAAAAAAAAATTATAAAAACAAAATTATAAAAAAACAATTATAAAAAAACAATTATAAATATATTAAAAAAATACATAATATTTAAAATAAACAATAAAACTAAACAGCAGGATCATCATGATCGACGACGAAATCATCAATCCCGAGATCACGTCCAACTTCTTGAGCTGCCGTTGCCGCTACATCTGGAGGGATCACTGGTGCCTGGGTCGGTTGAACTCCCCGCTGCTGCATCAACCTTGCGAGGTTTGGACATTCCATCGCGATGATGGAGAAGAAGTCCGTGATGTTCTGATAGCGGACTTCTTGTTCCGCTATCTGCTCCCTCAACCGAACATTCTCTTCGGCGTGATCTTGGGCAGTGCGACGAGGTTGCGAAGAAGAAGCAGCGGGAACCGACTCCAAAAGTGCGGTTCTTCTTCGTCTTCGGGGCCACCTATCTAGAAAAATTTAAAATCGTTAGATAATATAATCAATATTATTTTGAATTAAATTAAATTATTTCAAATCATTACCTCATAGTAGATTTGGTCGCACTCGGTGACCGACAGCTATCCCGAGGAGTTGACCGAACTACCATCGACCGACGTCGAACCTGACTAACCCGCTCGGCGAGTCTAGCCTCATATGCGTTCACGATCTTTTCATATCGTGAACTCACATAGGTCCCGTCCTTCCTCTTCTGGACTTTCTTCAAGATTTCTACAATGGGCGGAAGCTCGCCCATCTCCTCGCGCTTTTGAAAATTATAATTAAATTTTATATTTTTAAATTTTATATTTTTAAAAAATGTAATTAAATTTTAAATATATATTAATACCATCTCGATACGCCGTCCGGCGTAAGAAGTCGGTCCTGAAGTGTGTACATATGGACCGGTCTCGTCGATCGGTGTGAGTCGTTGAAGCGGGTTCGTCCAGTAGTTGCAAAGGCCCTTCCACACCTCCCCGTCCATTGTTACGGGTTTTGCCTCATCTCTCTTTTTCAGCCACTTAGTCTTCCATTTGTTGATGATCCCGATGAGCCGATGCATGACTTTCTCCTCGAAACCCTTGCGGACTTTAAACATGTCTTCCACCCGCAAATGCCATTTTTGCTATTTGAGTTTTTTAAAATATTAAAATAAAATTTAAATAATAAAAAAATAAATTTTTGTAATAACTATTACATTTTATATAATATATATGTTATTTTATTACATTAAATTTTTATAATGTTTAATTTTTAAAATTTAAATAATTAAAAAATTTACTTATCGCAAAAGATTCGAACCAGATGTCCTTTATATAAGGCGGTGCCTGCGACCAGTTGACGTGCGGCTCCACGAAATATGTTAACGTGACACGAAGCGACTTACATCGTATTTAAGAAGTACATGCATGTCCGAAGTCGTTGCTATTTCATCGCTAAATTTAAATAGCGACGATTTAGCAACGATTTGTTGCTATTTCGTTGCTAGTTCGTAGCTATATGTTAACGTGACACGAAACGGCTTTCATCGTACTTGCAAGTACAAGAATGTAAGGAGGTTTAACATTAGCGACGATTTAGCAACGATTCGTCAAAACGACTTTATAACATTGATCAGAAAACACCGCAGGCGGTGACGAGGAAAATTCAGTACACTCGTATCGGCCACAACTGGTCGATACCGGCCACCCATACCGGCCAGGAACAAGGCCGATACAGAGAAGAAGAATTCGCATCGGCCAGGCGTATCGACCACAGCTGGTCGATACCGACCACCTGTATCGGCCAAGGACAAGGCCGATACACTCGATAAAGAAACAGAGGAGTCGTATCGGCCAGGCATATCGGTTTCAGATGACCGATATCGACCACCTGTATCGGCCAAAGACAAGGCCGATACAGAGGAAAAAGCCGCCAAATCAAAGAAGCCGGCTTACGTTACATCTCCTTACGTGCCTAAGCTTCCCTTCACGGGTAGAGCTAAGAAACAACTCTTAGAGAAGTACAAAGCGCATTTTGAGAAGCAGATGAAAGAAGTTCAAATTGCTATGCCTCTTGTCGATGCATTTAAACTTGTCCCTCACTATAGCAAGTTTCTAAAAGATGCGATCAAGAACAAGTTTCAAGACTTCGACGATACAGTGGTTCTTTCGCACGAGTGCAGCGCACTTATCCAACGAAGCTGTCCTAAAAAGCTAAGTGATCCGGGAAGTTTCACCATACCATGTGCCATCGGTCCATTGGTTTTTGAGGGATGCTTGTGTGATTTAGGAGCTAGCGCTAGTCTTATGCCACTGTCTATTGCCCAGAGACTTGAATTCTCGTCCTTCAAGCCAACTAGAATCTCTCTAGTGCTTGCCGATAGGTCGGTAAGGATACCCGCGGGAGTGTTAGAAGACATCCAGGTCAAGCAAGGAAACGCTTTCATTCCTACGGACTTCATTGTCTTGGCGATGGACGAAGAACCTAAGGATCCTCTTATCCTAGGTAGACCATTCTTAGCCACTGTCGGAGCCATTATAGACGTGAAAAAGGGTAAGATCGACCTGCATCTTGGAGATGATCTGGTACAAAGGTACGACATCAACGATACGATCAAGAAACCGACCATTGATGGGCAGATTTTCTACATCGACTTGATGGATGAACTCGCGGATGAGTTCTTGGAGGAGTTGGCCGCGGAAGACGAACTCCAGCTTGCCATGACCACCTTAGAAGAAGGAGGCAGAACATCGAGAGAGGATGTGACGGCAATCCAGAAAAGAATCGACTCCCATCCTATCGACGCGGAAGCCGAGTTTCTTGACCTACCCGAGGCGGTTCTATGCGACGCCAAAGCAATGGCGACGGACACCGATGCTAGAAATGGTAAGACTAAAGATGACGACGATTGGAGCGAACTTAAGGCGCCAAAGGTAGAGCTCAAACCCCTTCCCAATGGGCTAAGGTACGTTTTCTTGGGGCCTAACTCCACCTACCCGATAATCATAAACGCCTCGCTTAGCGACGACGAAGTTAAAACTTTAACTCATGAGCTTAAAAAATTCAGGAAGGCCATAGGTTATTCTCTAGATGATATCAAAGGGATATCACCCTCTTTGTGCATGCACCGTATACATCTAGAGAACGAATCTATGTCCTCAATAGAACACCAACGTCGGCTGAACCCAAACTTGAAAGAAGTAGTTAAGAAAGAGATAATCAAGCTATTGGATGCGGGGATTATTTTCCCAATATCTGATAGCAATTGGATTTCTCCCGTTCATGTAGTACCGAAAAAGGGTGGAATTACCGTGGTTAAAAACGATAAAAACGAATTAATCCCAACTAGAACAATCACGGGTCATAGAGTTTGCATCGATTATCGAAAGCTAAACGCCGCAACTCGAAAAGACCATTTCCCCTTGCCCTTCATTGATCAAATGCTTGAACGCTTAGCCAACCATCCATACTATTGTTTTCTCGATGGGTATTCCGGATTCTTCCGAATACCCATCCACCCCCAAGACCAAGAGAAAACGACCTTCACATGTCCCTATGGTACATTTGCTTATCGTAGAATGCCTTTTGGGTTGTGTAATGCACCCGCGACATTCCAACGATGCATGATGTCCATATTTTCTGATTTAATCGAAAACATTGTTGAGGTTTTTATGGATGATTTTTCTGTGTATGGTTCTTCGTTTGCCTCGTGTTTGTCTAATCTTTGCAGGGTGCTTAAAAGGTGCGAGGAATGCCACTTGGTTCTGAATTGGGAGAAGTGCCACTTCATGGTTAGGGATGGTATTGTTTTGGATCATCGGATTTCAGAAAAGGGTATTGAGGTTGATAGAGCGAAGATCGACGTTATGGCCAACCTTGGAGCTCCAAATTCAGTAAAGAGCATAAGGAGTTTTCTCGGTCACGCAGGTTTCTACAGGAGGTTCATCAAGGAATTCTCAAAGATAGCTAGACCGCTCACGAGATTGCTTTGCAAAGACATCGATTTTGTGTTCGATGAGGAGTGTCTCCAAGCCTTCCACAAGATCATATTACTTTGTAAATACATATTACTTTGTAAAAACATATTACTTTCCCATTTTTGCATTGGTATCATGTTAACAAATTCTATTTACATATTTTATTTGACAAATATCAATTAGTTTATGTTGTAAAAATTGTTTTACTACATTATTTTCTCTGTAAGTTATTAAACTACCATAGTCACATCTAGCTATCAAAGAAGAAGCTTACGGGCCTTATCCCTAAAGAAGGGAATGTTTAGAAGTTGGTAGTCTTCTCTAAGGTTATCTATTGTTTCGTGGATGTTGTTTGGGCAAAAGTTAGTGATCCGTTAGAAGAACTACGTAATCGGTTTAAAGTGATGGTTTTATTGATCGTTGAGGGTATACAAGATGAGAGAGAAATATCAAAGAATTAGACCTAAAGTACAATCTAAAGCTATGAACGAATAAAACTCTCTAAAAGTAGGTGTTTTGTGTCGAAAAGTGAATCCCTTTAGGTCTTCTAGCTTGTCTTCTTTATTTAGATGTTTTTAGGTCAATGAGCTTATTTTTCCTTGTATGAATAGAATTTGAGCTTTTTTCCTTATTTTTAAATATTTTCCTAGATTCTCTCATTCATGAATATTTAAGAGAATCTAGCAATATATATTTTTCTTTTACCCTTATGTCGATTATTAAGCCCAAATAAAGCCCAATATCGACCAGAGGAGGCCGGTTCTGATATTGCCGTCGGTTCTAGTTCAGTCGGTCCGATCTGGCGTCGGTTCCGGTCCAATCTGCCGCCGGTTAAATCTAAACCGGGAGGGTTAAATTTATCCCCAACAGTTTGCCCCCAGCTTTGCTCTTCTTTGATCCCGAATAAGAAGGGGAAAGTAGTTTGTCGAAGGATAAATTTCTTGAGCTCGCCTTTGATTTCGCCGTGGATCGATTTCGTCATACGCCGAGTAGCAATGTTGAGTCGATCTCACTTGGAAGAGATATTTATGGGTGCGATGGGGATGTTGCCTCATTAAAAACCTTACCAGGAAAACCCAGTGGGAAAAACCGTGGTTAAGGGGAAAAGAGTGCAACACGCATTGTCTCCTCCTCGTTTGATCGGCTCGCTTGAGTAGGGTTCACTTGAACTTGCATTATGACTTCTTTCCATGCTTCAAAAACAGCTTATCTCGCCAATCTTGAAGTTGCATCGTGACTTGGTGGTCCTTTTGTGTAGCTTCGTGAAGTGCTAACTTTCTGGTGTTTTTCCCGCCGAGAGGATGATCGTCTCATTATCCTCAATGAGAATTTTCAATGTTTTCCTCGCGTAGAGATTATGAAAACATGTGTTAGTATATTAAAGATAATAAGTAAAGTAATACTTTAACGATTTTGATCGATGTGATCATGATTATCCTATGTAAGGATTTGATGACTTTCTTCTCGTATAGAGAATAGTCGTGTGATTGCTTTCAGTGAGAATCTTAGACGTTTGTCACGCGTAGGGATTTGTCTTTCTATTATCCCTCGTGAGGGTCACTGACCTTCTCCCGCGTGGGGATTAGTCGTGTGAATATCTTTTGTAAAGATTGTTAAAGACTTGGAACGTAATCGTTCCATGACTCCATATAGGGTTCTCTTTGTAAGAGTTCGATTAGGAAAGGCTTTTATCTCATTGAGAGTAATGTCTTTCTCTTTCCATATTGTTTTTAACTATAAGCATATATCGAGTTTTAGTCAAAACTGAAAGAGTTTGTGATAATGAGATTACCTCGATGATGATCTTCCTTTTTAACTTTGTGTGTCTCTCAAGAATTACTACCCCATAAGCCATAATTACTCCCCCGTAATTGCAAGTGCTTGTTACTCTCCCATAATACATATTAAATGGCTATTCCTTTATTTCTCCCCCATGAGAGCACACATAGTTAAAAACCTCTAACTCAGGTGCGGTCGCCTTTCATCACTTGAAACATTCATCAATGTTGATAATTTGTCACCCGTTCTTCTTTGACATTGAATAGCTTTGAGTCTTTCATCACAAAATGTTACTTTTCTCCCTTCGACCTTTTTACCATCTTGTAAGTTTCTTTGTCTTGTCACATGTTGTGAATCTTCACTATTAACGTACCATGGTTTGGTTTCCTTTCGAATTTATGACACATAAGTCGTACTGCAACAAAGCTTAATTTTTTATGACTCGTCTGACGTACTTCTTGACACAATTTTGTATAGAACTGATTTCTTTACCCATATTTGATTTTGAAATCCATTCCAATCGAATTTTCCTTGATGTTTAAGTCTTCTTACTTTGTCTTGAAACTTGTAGCTATGAGCTTTTATGTGTCGATTTTTTCCACAAAAGTAACATCCACATTTTCTCTTTGTATTACTTTCTGTCTTGTTATGATTTTGTTGAGAACATCCTCCTGATACAAACTTTGTTTCTCTGGATTCAACTTCTCGAGTATACCCCAATCCTCTTGTACCTTTCTCAGTTCTTCCTTAGCTTAGAATCTTATCAAGTTGTTTAATTCTAGCAAACATGTGAATCCAGTGAACCCAAATGAAAAAATACGAATTAGCGAACCCAATAAAAATATTTTAATTTTGGTAATTTTTTAAAAAATAAATCAAGCTTTTAAAATTTTGAAAGGGTGTAAATAAGTAAAAAAATTGAATTAGATAGAGTTTTGTAAAGGAAAGGAAGAAATAATGTAGTTTTGTGAATTACTCCATTTTTATGATGGGTGATATTTTTTTCTAGTGTTTTATTTTTTAAAATTTTACAAGTTTTAAAAGGTCACATTACAATTTTGCATATACGTGGGGCTAACCTTGTATTTATATACTGTAAGTTGGAATTATCTTTTTGGTACGATTTATAATTTGTGGATTCAAACTTTAAACACAAAAGTTGCTAAATTTCAATAAATTCATATTAGTTTTAATTTTTAAATGAGGTTTAATCCTCCTTAACTTTTAAACAAACAAAAAAATACTTCGTTATGGAATAAGATGTTTTAGTTTGGTTTAATGTAATAGTCGTCGGTGATATAAAAATGGACAATTCTTATGAATACCACTAAAAAAAAGTTTTTTTTAACACAATTAACACAGATTTTCGAAAGTTTTACAAATACCATTAAATTTTTTTTTCTCATAAATACCACAAATCTCAATTTTCAAAATTACACACAAAACCTCCAAAAAATTATACCCTACCTCTTCAAAACTATACCCTAAACACTATATAACGAACCCAAATGAAAAAATTTAATATCTAAAAGTGTTAAAACTCGTTTTTTGTATTTGTGGTATTTTGTAAAATACTACTTTTTGATGGTATTTTTATTATAAAAAATATTTTAATGATATTTTTGTTATAAAAAACCTTTTAATGATATTTTCAAAACAAAAACTTATTTTAATAATATTCTAAAGAATTTCTCTATGTAAATACTAGTCTTAATATTTAGTTTTTAATACATTAAATGGAAAAACTAGTTTCAGAAACAAACAAAAGTCAAACTTTAGAATTCCATTATCACAGAATAAGATATATGTTTTACTGCCACAACTTTTTAGTTCGCTATCTTGGATATCCAGCTGAAGAATGATGAAGCTGCAGTTGCTAAGACAATCCCAATTAAAACAATTAACGGCAACCAAATAGCTTGCAACTTTGGTATCTCGTAATGAAGCGTCCAAATGATTGTGAAGATGATGTTGATAGCTAACGATGTAAGTCCGGTAACGATGAGCCGAACAATCCACTTATGAAAAAAACCTGCAAAGATAACCGGTGGTAAACCTCCTAATATTAGCCAAAGTAGAGATGTGCCCGCTTTACATAGTGCTCCCTTAAACGATGCTTTTTTCTCCTGCACAATATTATCCAAAATCAAAAACCATTACAATTTTCTATTAATAACTCCATAATTTAAACTTACCGTTGACACATAAGTTGCAACATTGTCAAATATTTTCCCGATGAGTAAGCCGCAAAGTGTAGCAAATCCGAGAAATGCGGGTGTTTTCACATTGTAGTGTGAATAGGAGGCTATGAATGATGTCATAGTTACAAGGGTTCCCATGACAACACCAAGCTCGCCACCGGTGACATCTCCCTTAGGAGCTAGGGTCTTCCTAAGGCATGGCCAAACCTTCTCAACCCAACGCTTCAGCGGCGAATCAGGGCGGATCACCCCACCTAAAAGCTCTCTTTTAGCTTGCATTAGTTGATTCTCATTGTTAATAAAATCCTGTGACACAAATAAAGTTATAAGTTTCATAAAAACGATAATAACACTTTGTTTGTCATAACCATGTGCTATAGACAGGAAGTGATTGGTTAACACAAGACAAAAACTTGGTGCTTGGATATTTTGCATCAGGTTTTCATCAATATATGGTTATTATAATCATTCATATATTCTAAAGTTATTTATTTTATGACGATGGTTTTCTTCTGTATTTCTTTGATGTGTAACAAATAATTTAGAGTTAGACGGTTGAGGTTTACCTAATTAGTTGATATCTTGTACATTTTGCATATTTTACTTTGTTTTGTGCATTAGAATTAATTCATTTAGATTGCATTTAGTATCATATAGGTTGCATTTGTGTTGGTTTTGTGATTTTCAGGTTTGAGAAGCACGAGGACGGAAAAGACGAAGAAATCAGGCGAAAAGCGTCAAAGAACTCTGATATCGGTATGTTGTATCGATCACTTGACCGATATAGACATAACGGTTTGCTGTATCGGCGACAACATGTCGATACGAGAAAGAAGAAGTCGTGGAACTCATACCGACTTGTTGTATCGGTCACTTGGCCGATATCGACCTGTCGATATCGGTCACTTGATCGATATTTATGACGGCAAAAATAAAGGAAATCATAACTTTTTCTTAAAAACAGAATTTTTAGGGTTTTTAATATCTATCTTTACAATTTCGTTTTTCTGAGACTTTTGAGAGCTTTTGGAGATCATTGTTCTTGCTTTTGGATTCTTGAAACATCAAAATTCAATAAGAATTCCTTTCCCCTTTATCTACTTTAATCTTTGAATTTGTTTATGTTTTCTTTAATCTCAATTGCTTTGATTTTCATTATGCTTAGTAAGTAGATCTAAATAGACAATTGGGTTGGGGAAAAAGGGTTGATTGAACTTAGGATTATAATTGTCTATAACTTAATTTTAAAACTTTTGTCTTTGGTTACAAACCTAAAGTCTTAATCGAGTTGGCCATTCGAGATTACTGAACCTAGGAAACTTTATCAATCGAAAGGTTGTAGAGATTCCTGACAAATTACCCTAGAACTAAGCCTAACTTAACCGAAAGATCTGTGTTAATAAGCTTAGTGGTTGAATTGAATTGAACTTAACGTTTCTTAAAATTTAAACTATCCAAAATATTGTTTTAGTTTACTTAATAAGAAAAGGATAATTGTCACGAGAGTGCATTGATCTAAAAACGTTTTCAAAACCTTGAAGTTACATTTGTTAAAAGACAATTTAAAATCTGAAACTTTGAACACCCGTTAAAGTACCTCGACATAGTTGTTTAGCTTTTTATTCAAATCTTTAAAACTCTTAATTTTCGTTTTCGTTTGCTCGTTACACGGTTACAAAACTCAAAACAAACAAATCTTTGATTCGCTTAAACTAAGTTTATTTCTCATAAGTTTTAATACATTAATTGCTCCTGATTCGGATTGACACCTTATATACTACAATAAGGCATTCGAAACAACGAGTGTAAAATCTCGTTTATCATTAGTGTTGTATTTAATAGAACAATTATTAATAACTAGGATTGAACAATAATTAATAACAATTATTACTAATTTTTATATATATACGTCTTTCATTGTGGTATTTAAAATTTTGAAATCCTAATTATTGATTGTGAACTTTATAAAAAATGAATAAATTCTAATGTTAGTAGTTTTAGTATGTTGATTAATCACTTTAAGCAATACATAATTTGTATTTACCGTTCTCATTATTTCTAGTAATAGAAAATTATATATGATCTACACCTTTTATATGAGGGTATTTTTGCTAAAAATAAAGAAGAAAGGAGAGAGAAAACGAAAAAGAAAACGATAGATATAAAGATAAAAGAGGAAGAAAAGAGAGACGAAGAAAAGAGAGATGAAAGAGAGAAGAAAAAAAGTTGAAGTGGCAAAAGAAAAAAAGGGGAAGAGTGTGTCATGTTTTTTTTCTCTAAAGTTTTAAGGGAATTTAGGGTAGATATACAAAAGGGAGAGGAAAATTAGGTATCTAGTTTAGCAAATATATGTTTTAGGTGGGTAAATGTGTAAAGACGTTTTTGCCCTAAATCTCATAAAATCTTTTTGATTTTATTTTCCCCCTAAATCTGACACAAGCGCTATTTGTTCGGTCACATCTAATTTTCCATTTGTTCAGATGAGTAAATAAACAAAGGAAACTTACTTTTACAAAGATTTCTTTGTTCCTTATTTTGAGAAATCGGGTTCTTCCTCTTAGTTGTTCGTCGTCCTGTTTCTTCTTCGTCTTTAGTCTTAAGTTCCAACCTTTGTGAAATCTCATTCTTCGTCGTTGTCTTCATCTTTTTTATTTTTGAAATCTCATTGTGAAATCAATAATAGAACGAGTTTAATGGAGAAAGGGAAAGGAAAGAATAACGACGATGTTTCGCCGGAGAAGACAATCGGCGAGGTATTTTCGGAAGTTGTTGCGAAGAAGATGAGATCTCGGTAAGATTTATGTACATGCACTAAGATTTGGGTTTTTCATTTTACCGTTAGGGTAATCTATTTTTGTGTTTTGGATTTTGTTCTTAGCTTCAATTAATCACTGAAATTTGATACAATAATCAATTTTTCATCTACTTTCAGTCACGTCGAATCGAAACCGTCTCTGCCATCGAGAATGTTTGCTCGTGGTCAAGAACCGTTTAAGAAGAAGGTTAATTCTTACTTTAGTTTGAACTATTTAGAGGTTGTTAAAAAAGCGTTGGACGATGAACAAATCCAAACACTTATGGATTCACAGTTCGGGGATTTGTTAGGGATTGGGAATAAAATTTCTTTTTCGGTCAAATTTGCTCATTTCCTTCTATGTAGACAACTCATCACCAAAAAATATCATGAGATTTGGGTTATTTTTGGTGGCCAACCCATTAGGTTCTCATTAAGAGAATTTGCTCTTGTTACCGGTCTTAATTGTTCTGTCCGTTCAAACGAACTTGAGGTTGTTGTGACAGACCAAACCAAAGAGTTTGCGAAAGAGATTTTTGGGCAAGAACTTCCTCCAACACCCAAATGGATTGTTGAGAAACTTAGTGGGCCGCCCTATAAAGACAGAGAAACTAGGATGCGTCTTGCACTTTTGTTGATTGTGGATGGTGTGTTGTGTCGCAAATCCGGAGAAGCAAAGATCTCATTAGAATCCGTGGAAGTGGTTAGAGACATAAACAGGTTCTTAACATACCCATGGGGTCGGAAATCCTTTGATATTACAATGACCAGCATTGGAACGTCATTGATTCACAAATACACTCAATCATCGGCTGCTATACAAGGGTTCATACATGCCCTACAAATGGTGGTACTCGCATGTTCACCTAATATCCTCACAACAGACCCTGGTGCATATTCTTCTGTTGGTTCAGATGATGAGGAGCAGTATACTGTACCGGGTAGTGGAACCAAACCAATCAACATATACATGCCTCTTGTGAGGAAGCTTGATCATGACGACAAAGCAAGACAGGTACATTAGTTAATTAGAATTTTGTATAATAGTCTAATTTATGGTATGTAGATGGTGTGACTAACTTCTTCATATAGACGTATATTTGGTAGTAGTCTAATTTATTATGCATATAGTTCGTGTGCCTATGTTACATATGTAGAATATGTGACTATTTTTTCTATGTACACATCTATGTTATGAAGAAGTAGTAACCTATTATGTTTATCATAGATAACTAAATCAATTTTTTATTAGGGTGATGTCTTTTCTATAATGCCTGCTAGAGCTGATCAACGTGGAGTGGAGAAGCAGGTAAAATTGAGAGATAAAGAAGACCCTTCGGTGGACTACATGATGAGCTTGATACGATCGAAACACAAATTTACACACCAGTCATGGAAAGGGGGGGTTAGGGCTGCTGATGTAGTGAAGCATAAGAAAGTAGAAGAAGTTGAATCTAACCAAATCGATTTGCAGAAGATAATGGGAGAGGTTGTTGATGCTTGCTGCGAAAGGGTTGAAGCTATAAACCAAGTATACTTTTCGAAGATGCAAGACATGTTTGATCTTGCGGTAACGTCAATTCAGACTGATGTATTGCTTAAGTTTTGTCAATTGGAGAATATGATTCATAGCATTCACAACCTGCATAATCGGCCAGCTCCAAGATCTCCTGTTCCACAACATGTACCACACCCTGAACACCAGGATGATTCTGAGTCAGAAACTACTCCAGATTTCAACCAAGCCAAGTCAGTACCTGCAATCTTTAAAGATGGATCACATGTTCATGAAGATATGAATTGGCCTGACAGGACAGTGAGGGATGTTATTGCTGACCTTGATGCTCGTCGCAGAGCATGACTCAGAATGTGTTGATAAGAGTCATTCTAAAGATGAACTAGCTGATTTACATGTCCAGTGTAGCGTCAAAGGTTCTCAAGCGGATGGAGGTGATCCTAATCCCAGTGGTGACAATTTGGTTGAGAACTCTGATTTGGGTGTTGAACATAATCCTCATGTAGTTGTTTCGTAGTTTTGATTCTTTGTAGATAACCTTTGTGTAAATAGCCATATATTTGTTTAAATATGTTCCTATTTATAATATGTTCTTCTTTCATAGGATAAAGAATTTCATGAACCATCAGATACGAGGATAGAAGGTGAGGATGGAGTTCCCAACATAGAGGAACAACCACAGCCTTTGGCGGAAGTATGTGCTCTGAATTCTAACTTTAGTTTTCCTTGTTATGTATTAATTTTTTGTTATGTTTATATAGTGTCCAAAAGATCAAGACATATCTACATTATCCAACCAAATGGACGAAGATTGGGACAACCCGGTAATTGTGTTAGGATGGACTGACCAAGCTGTTGTACCACCAGGTGACGAGGAGATTCTTCCAACTACAAATGTAAGTTGATAAATAGTAGTCTATTTTGATCATATTTTATACATCCCTAATATTGATATTTTGGTTTATAGAATACTATTGTTTAACAATGATAGATGACTATTTCACAATTTTAGAATGACTATTTTGTTCATACCTTACACATAACTTAATATGGTTATTTTTATTGGATAGTATACTATTTTTACATTAATGATAGTCAACTATTTTCACATTTCACGTGGTTATTTTGTTCATATTTTACATATAACTTACCATGTTTATTTTTATTGGTTCGTATATTATGTTACGATAATGATAGTCCACTATTTCACATTTTGTAAACCTTGATGTATGATACTACTGTATATAGGTTGCCTACTCTATAAATAACCCTCTATTTTATTGATTCATTTATTAATTAAGGATGGAGGTGGAGAGCCAATTGGAGAGGGATTACGTACATATAAAAAAGTGGAAGATGTCGTAGTTCCCCCATCTTTTTCTATTGGTTTGACACAAGAACTAATCAAAAGGAAGATGTTTGATCATGTGTACTTACGGAAAAGTAAGCGGACTAAAGTTGCGTCGTCTTCTTACACCGACTACGTGGTTGAGTTACCAAACAAAGGTAGTCAATGTTTGGTTTTTGAAATGTTCAAACCACCAGCCCAGGATGAGGTTGATATGATCATTAAATCCATGGACACTCCATGGTAATGCAAATTTCAATAATTTTCAATATAAACTGCTATTTTGTGCAATAGTATTATATTTCTAATGTCTTTTCTTTTAAAATTGTGCAAGTTATTTCCCCACGTACGATGGTCACACATTGACAGAGACCAACTTTCTTGAGCTCCTCCGTCCTGCAGCCGTTACCTCCACCCTGGTAAGTTTAAGTCAATCATTGTCCTGTTTTGAGGTTGACAATAAATAATTAACTTGCATTATTTAGGTGATGGATTCACTTGTCTCATTCCTCCATGAAAGCGTCTTACAACAATCTTCTAAGAAGGAACCAATAAAGTATGATTTCTTGGACTATACTTTTCTGAGTGACATTGGGCTCTTGCACGTGTTGATAGAACCAACCAAGCGACGCAAGAAACTACCAATCAACATTGAACTAAATGCATATGTGAAGTCAAGGAGAAATCTATACACCGATGTGGACACCCTTCTCTGTCCATTCTTGTTGGAGGAAAAACATTGGGTTGGTGTGGTTGTGAACTTGGCAGAGCACACGATCATTGTACTTGATTGCAATGAGGAGGCTGTAGAGTTTCCAATTGTTGATGCATTGCTTACACCCTTTGCCTCAGCTCTCCCGTATGTAACCAGACAACTCGCGTACAACTCTGAAATGAAGCATGATTCTCTTGATGCCTTTGAAATTAAAAGGCAAACTCTGAACATCAACTTACCAGGTCCAGGTATGTCACAAAAATCTATGTTATATGTAATTTTATAACTGCTAATCATCCAGTTGTTAAGTTCTTAATTATCTTGTAAATGCTGATCTATTTTAGAGCTAAGTGGAATTGCGTTTGTGATGTTGATGCTGTTACATGCTAATAACAAGTTGGACAACAAAATCAAGTTGACTCGCAAGCAGGTCGAGGGTGCCATGCAGCATTACGCTATAGCGCTTTTCCACACGGTCATGAAAAACCATAATAATCAGTGATGGAAAGAAATATCAGTTGTTGAATCTAGTTTCCGAGTACCTATCTATTTTAAAACAATGGACAAATATTTTATTTTTATTTGTAACAGATATTCTATTACTCTTTTCATGACGTGTCTGAACTTCTGTTTTTTGTTAACCTATTATTGGTGTAATAGCCGTCTATTTAGTAGATGATGCGGTTAATGGGTTAATTTGGACATTTTAGATTATAGGGTTAAGTGTTTATGTCAATTGAATTCTAATTAGAATAGGAACCTATTTACGAGAAGTAGTCGGTTATAAGGTCATAAACAAATTTAAAAGAAAATAAGGATTTAAAAGAAATTTAAAAGAAAGTCGGATTAGAATAGTAACCTATTTATGGGAAGTAGTCGACTATATATTAATCGTATATTTGGGCGGGAAAATGTGTAAATTTTTGTATAAATCTCCATATGGTTTTAAGTGTTTAGGGCCATTGAATTCTAAGGTCCATAAACAGATTTATAAGAAAGGCTGTTTAGAATAGTAACCTATTTACGGAAAAGTAGTCAACTATATATTATTCGTATATTTGGGCTGCAAAATGTGTAAATTCAACTATAAATCAACGAATAGTAACCTATTTATGTGTAAATTCAACTATAAATCAACTTATATTAACCTATTTTCTAATAGTAACCTATTCAACTATAAACCCAACATATGACAACGCATTTCTAGTTTTATATGCACCAACATTTTAACATAAAAATAACACATTATTTATTAAACATAGGGGTTGGGTTTATTACAGACAACACCATAATTTAAGACAGACTATTGTTGACAAACAGGAGGCTATTTCAAACTGTATGAATAAAAATAGTCTGCTATTTCTGCAACACCAAACAAAATGGTCATTTATATCCGAAAATAGCCGATTATAATAGAACTAACTTAAACAAGACCAGAAGATTATTTTCCAAAAAATACTCCCAAAACAACCTTCTACGTCCTCCGATACTAGCATTGTCGAAAGTGTGCCTGCAACCCCATTCATAACCCTTTTAGGGAGTTATTAACACGTAGTTAGGTGGAGGATTGGCCTCTTACAAGTTGCCTTGTTGTGGCCAGTCCCTAGACACCTGGAACATTTTTTCTGCTTGGTTGATAGCCTCTGCAAACATAGAAGGTTCATTAATTATTTAAGTAGCTGCATATTTACCACTTTTATTAAATTGTGTAATTACCTTCATCTCAACTCTTGACTTAAATCTTTGTTTCTTTGGTCTTCCTGGTGGTCGTCTTGTCCAAGGAGGCAACACTCTAGGTTCAGTCGCAGCCGGTGTCGGGAATGGATAGATGTTTTCTGCCCATGTATGTTGCAGGTAACCTTGGTAGTATTTCTCGTTAATCAAGCTCTCAGTCACTTGGTTTTCCTTATGCCCCGCCGCCATTGCATGTGGACAAGGTATCATCTCCTTGTCCCAAAACATGCAGCTACAACTCTTCCCAACTAGATTCACGAAGTATTTTCCACCGGATCTGTCATGGAGCTCGTACTCACCGTCATTGATTTTGTAGATAGTCATATAGTGGGATTCATTGAAGATTGGCTCAAGCATTTGTCTGACTTTTGGTGTTAGGGAGTGATTGTCTTGGCTAGCTGCATGCCTCCTACTATTAAACCATCCTTGCAAGCTCATCCGTATTGCCTCTAGCATTGCCACAATAGGGAGTTCTCTACACTCTTTCAAGACGTTATTCAAGGATTCTGCTAGATTCGTGTTCATCAAGTTGTATCTGTTTCCATTGAAGTAAGCTCTTGTCCATCGAGTAATACCAACCTCTCTTAGATATTTTCCACATGCTGGACTCACCGAGTCGATCTCCGCTAGTGCTTGAGTACATTCAAAAACAGTGTAGGCTTTACCAGCCCTTACCACCAATCCAGGCAACCTTTTCTCCCTGCTGAACTTGGTTGCCACATTCCTAACGAGATGAACCAGACAAGCTCCATGCCGGGATAGAGGATAAAACTACACCAAAGACGTATAAGAGGTATTAGGATAAAAATAGTCTTCTATTTCATAAAAGTAGTAATCAGGTATACATATAAAATAGTATACTATATACCTTTTCTAAACCTTTGATTATTGAAGGGTGGCGATCTGAAATGAACACCAGCTTGCGGGTTGTCATCAATCACACCAACTAAACAATTAAGAAACCATTCGTACGAAGCATCGTTCTCACTGTCTACAACGGCATATGCAACAGGGAATGTCTGGTGATTCCCATCTTGTCCACTCGCGATTAGTAGACATCCTCCGTAGCGTCCACGTAGATGTGTTCCATCAATGAGAATAACTGGTCTTAGGAAGGGTAACCCTTGAATTGAGGCTCCATAAGAGATGAATAGATATTTGAATCTCTTTGCGCCTTTCATATCATAATCGCACTCTAGCTTACAAACAGACCCCGGATTCCTATCAACCAAATTGGTCAAGTATGAAGGTAACAAAGCGTAGCTACCACTTAGAGAACCTACGGCCTTCTCCAATGCAATTTCACGGCATTTCCATGCCTTCCAATAGCTGATGCGTACTTGATGCTCTACGAAAACTAGGCGTTGTATTTCTACAGGAGAAGGACCCCGACGACCTCCAACGTATCTCGGCATCATGAGTTCTCCCAAAACGTCAACTGTAGCGTGTCTGTGGTAGTAACGACGAATATCCACACCGCATGTATGAATCAAATTCGCAATCTTCAACTCGAATTCAGTTGTCCCATCAATGATAGCACTATAGACCTTCCAAGGACAGTTCACGTTAATGCATACAAGCTCAAGTATTTTGGGACATGATCGAAGGGTTCTAAATGTGTATTTCTCCTTCATAGCATGCATGGAGACACGTAGTCTAAAGTCTGCTTTGTCTTTGAATACACGCCCAATTACCAACTTATCCTCAGTTGGACCAAAAGGAATATTTGTACAACACAAACAAAACCCAATCATTTGTTTAGAAGTTTCCTAATTAAGTTTAGTAGGCTAATATTTTTAAAAATATGGTTTAGTCATACTTTATTAGGTGGGTAAATGTTTTTCAAAACTTTTACTATTTACTATGTACAATTTAATATTAGTGCAATAGTTTACTATTTGATGTTCGTAAAGCTTACTTTTCTATTTTAATAAATTTAGATATATTTATTGTTATATATCTACAAATTGTAATAGATTACTATTTATTTGGATAGTATACTTTTTACCATTTACGGTAAATTCTTAAAAGTACATTAAACCTGGATCAACTTCAGTTTCATCTGGGCTTGACCATACAAACGGCTCCGCGGGGTCGAATTCTTCAGTTATTAACTTCTCTAGGCTGCCCTGTGCACTTCCCATTGCAGAGCTAGGATCATTTTCTTCTCCTATACCATCATTTGGTTGAGTTTCTTCAGAAGTATCGTCGAAGTTCACATCCCCTAGCGTTTGCTGGATGCCATGAAATCCCTCTAAATCTCTTTCTTGACATATACTATCCAGTTCTGCATAAATTGTTTGCCACGCAGTCTTATCGAAACCACCTTCACGCATGCTTGGCTCTGTTATTATGATATTTTTATACTTTTTAAACCACATTTTCCCCGTCAACACGTACACATAAAAACATGATGATAAATGTTAACTTTACCTCCCATTTCAACATCATGTGCTATACTTCGGGCTATGGCTAAATCCATACCATCCCATTCCTTATCAACATCAAGAAGACTTAGAGGAAGGTTGCTTGTTCCAGCAAGTTGATACACCACCTTCTCTTTCCCCTTATTTTTTGGTTGTGGTAGGTTATTTCCACCTAACATGAACATCGGTAAAGTTATTTTTATTTAGACTTAATAAATAGATATCTATTTTATAATATAAAATTTTATAGAGCCATTACTTTCAACTGTTGATAGTTGGTCATTTTGCCCTTGGTAGACGACCATAGCACCTATGTTTTCTTCTGTGGTACCCATGTTTTCTTGGACAAAATAAGGACCTATCCAAATAGATGACGAAACGGTGTTGGACTCCACAACTGGTATCACAGAAGTTGACACATGTAAAAGTGATTTTAAGAATATCACTATTTTAAACATAGTCAATTACTTTGTACATACCTTCGGCGAGAATAGGTGAATGCTCTGTTATTGTCGCACATAGGTTTAGCATTGGAACCTCCACACGAACAGCTAGAAAGCAATCTAGATCTTCATCTTTTGTTATTGGGACCGGTGGAGCATCTTTCCCATCTTCCATCAACATGAAGGAAGGCCATTGGTAAGTAATATGCACACTTTGCGTCCTACGGTCTAACTCGAGCTGCTCCTCCACCATTAACATTAGCTCAGCAAAACGTGTCCTTGAAGAAAGAGTCAGTCCATAACTCTTTGAGGATTGAAAGATCCAAACTCTATACTCGGTAAGTATCCATTCTCCACTCAAAAGTAAAACAACAATCATAGTCGGCTATTTATACAAGAAAATAAATAGAATCAAGAACAATAGATGTTAAACTTGCGAAAATAATGTAAGCTGACCATTAATGAGAAGAAATTAAACCTGTTTTTTGCAGAAGTAGTTTGTGAATCTATTATCACCATCCTTGTTTAATATATAGACACAATTAGGAGATTTGTTTATGTTTATTTGCTGGAGAAGAAAAATAGTTACTTATTTTTATTTGCCATTTCAACAAAACAATCGAGTGTTTTTTGTGTCAGACTGACACCAAATTTGGCGCCGCCGGCTGAGTTGATTCGGCAAATATATTCAGCTGGATTGAGGGTATTTTCGGTATAAACATATATTTTCAAAATTAGCCCATTTAATTTTGCAAATAATGAAGCCCATATGTTATCTAACCCAATTTCTTCCCTTCTTTTGTATATTCACCCAATTTGTCCAAGTTTTAATCTCTCTATTTGCAATCAAAAAAATCAATTTTTTGGATAAGGTTAAAATAGTCAATATGTATGACCTCAAAATATGTTTTATATTCCACAATTTCTTTCTTACTTATTTATATAGAACCTAATTTTCAATTTTATAAAGAGTGAATGGGGGAAAAATATATACATAAAATATATTTATTTGGTAGAAACACTTAAGTAAGAATAATTGAGTTTCAAAACTATATATATAAATCTATTTATTTTGTATAAAAAGAGTGAATGAGTGAGAGAGGGCTTGCCTGTTCTTTAGCACGTAGTTGCAGTCGCAGAGCTAATAGAGTTTCCTTTTCTGCCTCCATTGATTTTGTCAGCACACCAATTTGCTGCATCAAGAGGAATTATGATTATGGACTCTGACGATTTTATCTAATAAGAAATTGCTACATGAAAATATAAAACAGACTCTGTTTACTTTCTCATGTGAAGCAAGTTCTTTAACTTTCAGGTTAACCATGTCTTCTTTTCTCTGTTGAACAAGCTTAGTTGCATCAATCTTTTGTTGTGCATCTTCGACTTCTTTTCCCTTTTGATTGATGTTATTCTCCCTTTCGTTTGCCATATCCTCTCTCTTTTTTATAAGTATTTGAGATTGAGCAACTTGTTCTTCTCTGTTGTAGGGGTAAAACGGTTAAGTATAACGTTCGGAATAAGGTGAATGGATCGTTCGTAATTGTGTGATGAGAATGGTTCGGAGTTTGTATGTGAAAAGGGGTCGGAATTCTCGTTGTGACAACTATGGTTCGGAGTTAAGGTTCGCTAGAGATAATGAACGCTTTTATTATGCTAGAGATAGCGAATGATAAGTGGGCAAAGATGCCGAACAGAATACAGGCAGAGATGCCGAACAGAATACAGGCAGAGATGCCGAACAGAATACAGGCAGAGATGCCGAACAGAATGTGGGCAGAAAATGCCGAACAAAATGTGGGCAGAAAATGCCGAACGTAAATACAATTCAAAGATGTCGAACAAAAGAGATAGTAGATTTTAAGTCTTTGTTTCTCGCTGTAGATTTCTCTCTCTCTGGAATCCGGATCCCTCTCTCTGAGCGGGATCTCTCTTATTTATATAGTAAGCGCTCCCCTTTTGACGGGATTCCTCGGCGCACGATCGCCATACCGCAGAACAGTATTTAAGTCATAGGGTTGTTTGGTTCGGCGCGGCGGAACTGTGCTGTCAGAACTGTCGTTCGGCGCTCATAAATGCTGTCAGACGTGACGTGGCGCCGTTCGTTTAGTTCTGGGCCTATCTTCAATTGGGCCGTAACTTGTTATTTGGGCTTCGACGGGCTTACAGCGGCGGGCTTCTTAAACGGGCCTAGTCATGTTGGGCCTGGGGAGGCCCACCCATAACATTAGTCCCCTCCCCATTCGTTTCGGAGAAGACGAAACGGTTCGTCAGTTGGCCTTGGCTTGTTTAAGAAGTCTCGCCTCGTTTTCGGCGAATCATTGAGTGCCACGTCACGATACTTTTGTAATCATGATGTCTCTTCATGTTTTTCGGCGGCGCCTCTTCCTCTTCCTTCGCTTGTTTTCGATGTCGCCTCTTCCTCTTCCTTGGTTTTCTTTAAATAACCTTCTTCTGAATTCATTCTTCATTTCTCATTTCTTCTCATTCTCTCCGCGCGAACTCAGGTACCTTCTCTCTCTAAAAATTTTCTTCTCTCTAGATTTTTCTTTAGTTATGTCTTCCATCTTGCCTTTGCGTTCGGATCCTACTTCGTCTGAGAGTTCGGATTCTTCTTCGTCATCGAGCTCGGGGTCTTCTTTATCTTCTAATACCCTTCGCCGTCTGAGAATGGGAGCTTCGGGTTCCGAAGTGAACCAAGATGTCTCTCGGTTACTTCCGCGATCTGACTCCGCTCGCGAAAATTCTGGTGGGAGTTTTGCTGAAGCATCCAGAGGGTTCGCCTCCGAGCCTTCGGCGCAGGTGCCCCAAGCTTCTGTTCGACCTCAAATAGAGGTTCCTTCGCTAGTCGACGAGGATTTTACGCCTCCGCCTCGAGTGCAACCGGTTCAGTCTGTTCGTTCGGCGGCTACGAATCCTAGAACGGCGAGAAGGCAGCCGAAGAGACCGAGGCAAATAAATTCGTTTGCCTCGTCGGAGAGCAGGTTCGCCGATGGACTTAACGACATTCAAAGGGTCTCCGGGGCTCGCGATATGTTGGATATCGTCGAACCGCAGCCTGGACAAATGCCCTGACATTGTCCCTCGGGGTATATTTGCCTTTACGAGGCTGCTTTCGCTGGAGCTGGCTTATGGTTCCCCCTGCCTCGTCTTTTGATCGCCTATTGCGAGAGGAGGGGGATGGCGATCTCCCAGTTGACGGTGCCATGTCTTCGAAACTTAGTAGCCGCTATTTTAGCGTCTAAAGAACTCGGGTTCGAGATGACTCCGGCTTGCTTCGACGAAATCACAACGACGCAGGCGAACGCTTCGCTACCGGGGACTTACTCCATTTGTTGGCGGAAAGGCTTTCGTCTTACTTCGGATCGTCACGTTAAGGTCGAGAGTTGGTGGAAGAAATATTTTTTTGTCAAAGTCAGTTCGGCGTCGGTTCTTGATGTCGACAGAGAGTACCGAACCGCCTGGGCGGTTGTTATTGGTAGGTGCCTTTGCGTTTGTTTTTTCCTTATTTTATTTTGCTAACTGTTTTCTCGCTTATTTTCAGATCGGTTCATCCCGGTCGTGCCGTTCCCAGAGGATTATACCAGGTATAAGGATCAGCTAAGGCGTAAGACCGAAGTTCCCTGGTCCGAAGTGTTTGAGCAGCAGAGAAGATACTGGTGTTCGTTGAAAGGTTATTCCGAACCCGATCATCTTTTTTTTTTTTTTTTTTTTTTTTTTTTTAACTTGGGATTCGTTTTCAGAATCCTGGTCGTTGGATCCCCAAGAACGCTTCAGTGAACCTTCGGAGGCGAACGAAGATACGATGGACGAAAGCGAACTTCCTTCGCTTTTTGCGGATGAAGTAAACCAAGAGGTTGTTGAGAATGCTCGTCCAACTCCGGTTGTTGTCCTTGAAAATGCTTCGGCGCGAACCCGAAGATCTGGAGATGACGAAAATCCTATGGTCAAGAGGGCTCGGGTCGAAAGATTTATTGAAGCTAGTGGTGTCGCTGCTGCTGGCTCGGAACCGACGCGGATCCAAACTGCTCCTGAAGGTTCGGAGGGTGGTGCCCGGGCCGGTTTGGATGCTACTGGGGATGAGAACGCAGTCAACCCTGGGGTCGATGTGTTTTGCGGCGATGGGGTCGAAGGGGAGACCCGAATCGCTGATATCGTCGGAGCTGATGCTTCGGATGCTACAGGAGAAGGCTTCTCTTCGTCTAGCCTTCCTTTTTTAAAGGTGGAGAGTTCTCGTTCAAGCTGGACAAGGACAACCTCCATAAGTTCGTCTTCGACTACGAGGGCGAGGGTGCCTTTCTTAATAACGAGGAGGCATGCGCTGGTTTCAATCATCTGCTCGTGGAGTCTCATGACGAGCGTCGTCCTCCTGCTTCATTGGTGTATGAAGCAGAGATTGCTTCGTTGGCTCGGTTGGAGCAAAGGGTAAAGCCTTTTTCAGATTTTTGTTCGGTATTTTTGTTTTTGTTCGGATACTTAGCGTTGTTTTGTTTCTTTCTTTAGGTCGCCTACCGGAGGACCAAACTTGCTTATGACTACGAGCATCGTCTTGCTTCGGCTCAGGGGGAGAAAAAGTCAGCTGAGGGACAGCGGGATGAGGCTCGAGCTGAAGTTGATGAGCTCAAAAAGGCTCTTCGTCTGGCTAAGAGGGAGAAGAGGGTTCGGCAGCTGAAAACTCAGCTTGAGGAGGCCGAGCTGGAGCGAACAAAAACCAAAGAAGAACTTGAAGCGACTTCTTCCCTACCGCGAGTTCGGGATTCGGAGCCGGAGCCGGCTCGTAAGTCCGAGGCGGATATGTCCCGGTGAGCTTGAGCTTTTGAAAAAGCGGTACGAGGAGATGGTCATTCATGACGGCCATGAATTCGTCCGACTTCGTCGATCCCGCACCGAGTACGTGGACGCTGCGAGGGACCAGTTCGCTCGGCTTCGCGAGGAATCGCAGTCGGTTGTCGAAGTTGAAGTGCTATCTCGCCGAACGAGGAGGCGAAGAAGAAAAAATACTTGCTGTGGAATCGGTTGAAGGGGATCTTCGATACCCTGAAAACCATGGAGCGTCAGTACGGGATAGCGCCGCCGGATGATTTTGTTGAAGTCCTTCGCAAGCGGAAGGTAGAGCTCGAGACTTGGCTCGGATTGAGGCCGAAGCTGTCGTATGAGGCTTCGGACTTTGAACTTCCTGAGGAGCTGGGAGTTGCCTCGGTTCCTGAAGTGTCGTCTCGCGACGTGTCTGGGAGGGTTGATGGGGAGAGCTCTCGTGGCAACCAAGGGGATGGCGATGATGGTGGCGACGGCGGGGTCGATGTGGCGGACGAACTGTCCCAAGATTAGATTCTCCTTTTTTTTTTTTTGTTCTCTTTTGTCGTTTTTTTTTTGGGTCGATCGTATAGGGTCGGCCTTGTAGTTTGTACTTTTTCTGTGTTTTCGATGTTGCTTTTCCTTTGCTTTGTAGTTCGTGCTTCTTTTAATGAAAATCATTCATTTTTCTTGATCTTTGCTTCGTCTCATTTTGTGAATCGTTCTTATTTGGTCCGAAAGATTGTTTGAATTTTGTTCGGAGGTGCGAGGGGCTCGGCTTTCAGTATGAACTGTTCTTTGATTAATGCGAGGTGGTACTCGGCTTTTCAGTTCGAGCTATTCTTCGTTTAATGCGAGGCGATACTCGGCTTTTGTCGGAGAGCCGACGAAATAGGCTTTTCGTTATGAACTGTTCTTCGAACGATGCGAGGTGGTGCTCGGCTTTTCAGTTCGAGCTATTCTTCGTTTGATTGCGTTCCAGGATCGCGGTATTTCCTTGCCGGACATCTCCATTAGTTCGTACACGCTGGGCCGAACTACTTTTGATATTAGGTACGGACCTTCCCATTTTGCTCCGAGCTTGGTGATGGGTCTTTCTGCTGTATTCTCGAAGACCTTTCGCAGGACTAGGTCGCCTTCTTCGAAGTGTCGACCTTTGACCCTTTTGTTGTAGTACTTCGCCGCTTGGTGTTGGTAATTTTGGATCCTTAGCAAGGCGTGGTGCCGTTGCTCTTCGGCGTAATCCAGCTCGTCTATCATCATTTTCTCATTGGTTTCGGGATGTTGAGTCAGCATTAGACGTCTTATTCCTTGAACGTTCGCTTCGGCTGGCGACATTGCCTCCATTCCGTGAGATAGCGAGAAAGGGGTTCGACCTGTTGCGCTTCGCGGACTCGTTCGGTGCGACCAAAGTACTCCCTCAAGCTCGTCCGCCCGCAGCCCCTTTTTAGCTTCGAGACGCTTTTTGATTCCGTCGAGTATCGTTTTGTTCGTTGCTTCGGCACTGGCCGTTTCCTTGTGGATATCTCGGGGTGGACTTGTTAAGTCGTATGTTCCATTTTGCGCGAAAGCTTCGAATTTCTTCGATACGAACCGTGTCCCGTTGTCCGTGACGATTTCGTAGGGTAGTCCGTGACGACAGATTATATACTTCCAAACGAAATTTTGAACCTTGGCCGCGTCGATGTCTGCGTAAGCTTTTGCTTCGACCCACTTGGTGAAGTAATCCGTGACGATCAGAATGTACTTTCTTTGTCTTGACGACGGCAGGGGTCCTACGATGTCCATTGCCCAGCGCATGAAGGGGTATGGGGCGGTCGCCGAACTGAGCAGTTGAGTCGGGTTATGCTTGATATCTCCGTGCCGTTGGCATTTCTCGCATTTCATGGCGAAGTCTGCGCAGTCTTTTTGTAACGTCGGCCAATAGTATCCGTGGTTTTTGACCTGAAGAGCTAATGTTCGTCCGCCGGAGTGGTTTCCTGCTCCACCCTCGTGTGCTTCGCGAAGTACTCTTTCGATTTCGTCATCGGCGATACAAAATAGAAGGACTCCGGATGCGCTCCACCGGTAAAGACGGTTTATGATCATCGTGTAGCGGGCTGATCTGCTTTTCACGCGGCGAGCTTCCCACTTGTCTTTTGGTAATGCTCCGTGTGAGATATACATCATGATTTCGATCCGCCAGTCCCTTGGTTCGGCTCGTCCTTGCTGGTTATTCTCTGTTCCGGGCGGAGAGTTTGGTATTCCTTCGGCGAAGTCATCTACTTGTTCTCCTTCGTCTATATCGTGGCCGATGGCACATACACCCTTCGGTAGGTCGATGCTCGGATGCTCGATGCATTCGATCGGGATGGTTCGCCGCAGGGTTGGGTCAGAGGTCGAGGCCAAGGCTGCCAATGCATCTGCGGATGTGTTTTCTGCCCGAGGGATTTTTGTGATGGTGAAAGAGACGAATTTTTCTCCCAGGGATTTGACAATTCGCAAATAAGCCTCCATTCTTTCGTTTTTGGCGTCGAATTCTCCGCTGAATTGGCTGGTTACGAGTTGTGAGTCGCAGAAGGCATCGAGCTCTTTGACTCCGAGTTCGAGAGCCAAACGCATTCCGGCGATTATAGCTTCGTATTCTGCTTCGTTGTTAGAGGCTTTGAACGCGAGTCAGAATGATTGCTCAAGGACTTCGCCCTTCGGTGACCGCAATGTTATGCCGATACCCGACCCGTGCTGGCTAGATGATCCGTCGGCATGTAAGGTCCACGTGTTCTTTTCTTCGGCGATTGTCATCTCTGGGGGTAGCTCGATGAGGAAATCGGCGAGGACTTGAGATTTTGCGCTCGTTCGCGGCTTGTACTCTATATCGTACTCACTTAGTTCTACCGCCCATTTGGCAATACGACCTGACTGGCTTGGACTATGCAGGATAGTTCGCAGTGGTTGGTTCGTCAGGACGACAATCGAATGAGACTGGAAATAGGGTCGGAGCTTTCTTGCTGATGAGACGACCGCGAGTGCTAACTTTTCCAGGGTCGGATACCTGCTTTCTGCTCCGTCTAAGGCCTTGCTTGTGTAGAATATCGGTCGCTGGTCGCCGCGGTCTTCCTTGACTAGCACGCTGCTCACTGCCGATGTTGAGATGGCGATATACAGGTAAAGAGTTTCCTGATCGACTGGTTTTGCGAGGATCGGTGAAGTTGAGAGGTATTCTTTGAGCTGTGCGAACGCCTCTTCGCACTTGTCGTCCCATTCGAAGCGTTTGTTGCCTTTGAGGAGTTGGTAGAAGGGGAGACACTTGTCCGATGACCTTGATATGAAGCGGTTTAGTGCGGCGATGCGTCCGGTCAGTCTCTGGACTTCCCTTGTTGTTCGGGGCGAAGGGAGATCTTTTATCGCCGAGATCTGCTTCGGATTTGCTTCGATGCCTCGCTGGGTGACGATATAGCCCAAGAATTCTCCTGATGTGACGCCGAACGTACACTTCGTCGGGTTCAGCTTCATTCCGTATTGGTTGAGCGTTGCGAAGCAGGTCTCGAGATGATCGACGTGGTCCTTTGCTACCAACGATTTGACCAGCATATCGTCGATGTAGACTTCCATCGTGTCGCCCAGCTGATCGGCGAACATCCGATTTACGAGCCGTTGGTAGGTTGCTCCGGCGTTTTTCAGACCGAAAGGCATGACTTTGTAGCAGTAGGTGCCTCGGTCGGTTATGAACGAAGTCTTTTCCCGATCTTCCGCGTGCATCATTATTTGATTATACCCTGAGAAGGCGTCCATGAAGGACAGTAGTTCGTTTCCGGCGGTTGCCTCCACTATTCGATCTATGTGTGGCAGAGGATAGCTATCCTTCGGGCATGCCTTGTTGAGGTCGGTGAAGTCGACGCAGACTCGCCACTTCCCGTTCTTTTTCTTTACTACGACCGGGTTCGCTAGCCAGTCAGGATATCTTACCTCGTCAATCGACCCGGCCCCTATGAGACGTTCGACTTCTTCGTTAACCGCTTGGGCGCGCTCGGGTCCCAACTTTCTTCTTTTCTGTTTGATCGGTCTGAAAGTCGGGTCCACGTTGAGTTCGTGACAAGTGATGCTCGGATCAATTCCCGGCATGTCTTCCGTGCACCATGCGAAGGTTCTGCAGTTACGCTTTAGGAAGTCTATCAGTTTGTTCTGCAGAGTGGGCTCGAGATTGGCGCCTACTCCAACGCACCTAGTGATGTCGCTGAGATCGATATTTACTTGCACGATTTTGTCGAGGCTCGGGGCTTCCTCACTGGTCACCTCGTCATACTGCGTTTTCACGCTTGACGCCTTCGTAATTTCTACGGCGTGTACCCGAACCTTTTCATTCGTTGTTTTGAGTCGATAAGCTTCGATGTTTGTCTCTTCGTCATGGATGATCGCGCACGACTTCCTTATCTTTAGTTCGGCGATGAAACAACTTCTCGCCACGCGTTGATCTCCGCGTATTGTCTGAGTTCCACTAGGACTTGGGAACTTTAGACATTGGTGGTATGTGGACGGGATTGCTTCCATTGCGTGGATCCATGGAGTTCCCATGATGGCGTTATAGATTGCCGGTGTATCTATTACGTCGAACTTCACCAGTTTCGTGACGCCTCCGATGTGTACTGGGAGTTTGATGGTTCCCAGGGACATGGTGGTTTCTCCGTTGAAAGCCGTCAAAGGCTTTCGGTTCGGTTTGATGGTGTACTCCTTGAGCTCCATCCTTTGCAGCGTACTGTAAAATATGAGGTCGACCGAGCTGCCGGTGTCGACCATGACCTTCGCTACTTCGCAACTGCGATCGGTAGTTCGACAACTAATGGGTCATTGTGGGGAAAGGCCACGCCAGAGTTATCACGTTCGCTGAACGTAATTTCTTTGATGGGGCGGTCGGCGACATCGCTGGTGCTGGCCCATTTAACCGCGGCGATCGTTTCACGCTGGGACCTTTTGATCGAACGTACCGAATCGTTGCAATCGACGAGGCCCCCCATGATCATGCCGATCTTCTTGCGCGCGACTTTCGGTGGGCCGGGTAGTTCTTCTCGCTCCCTTTTGTCAGACGACTCTGGGGCTCGCTCCTGATCACGTTCGGACTCAGGCCGAATGTATGTGTAGTTGGCTCGTCTTTCTTCCGAGGTCGGCAGCCTGACGTTTCCGTTGCCGTATTCCCGCAGGAGGAGGCTTTGAAGATATCTGCATTCCGCCGTTGAATGCCCATCTTGCTTGTGGAAATCGCAATGTTTGTTCGTGTCGCGATTGTTGGGTCGTCCGTTGTTCGGATAGTTTCCCGAACCGTTTCTACTTTGTTGATCGCCCTGCGATCCTCTGGGTACGGGGCTTCTATTTCGATAAGTCCCCCTGTTCTGATATCCCGAACCGCCTGTCGATCGATTATGTTCTGGGCGAGATACGTTGTTGATTGTTTGCCTTTCGAACTCTTCGTCGTCAATCAGATGGATTCGGGTGTTTTTGCTCTTGTACTCCGCGTCGTAATGTTGTCGCGGTTCGCGGTGCTCCTCTTTCACCCTCTCCTTATCCTTCGAGCGTGTTTTGAGGGACGCATGCTTCTTGGTCAAAGCGGCTTTCTCTTCTTCCAGCTTGATGTACGCGGTTGCCTTGTGTAACGCATCTTCTAAAGCCCTTGGTTCGTTCGTCGTGAGTTCGTCGCGGAACTGTGACTCGAACCATAGCCCGTTGCGGAGAGCTTGGATGGCTACGTCGTCTGGTACCTTGATTTTGGAGGCGATCTCCTTGAACCTTTCGACGTACTTCCTCAAGGTTTCTCCTTCTCCCTGGGTCATGCCCCATAGATCGGCGATCGACTTTTCCTTGTGAATATACATGGAATAGTGCTTCAGGAACACGGTCTGGAGCTGATGGAAGTTGCCGATAGAATTAGGGGCCAGTCGATTGAACCATCTTTGTGCCGCTCCTGTCAAGTTCTCGACGAACAGCTGACAGTATCCTGCGTCTCGCAGCTCGGGAGCGATCTGGGCTCTGTCCATCGATATTGTGAATGCTGTGACGTGTTGGACCGGATCCGTCGTCCCGTTATACTTAGGGATGGTGATTTTTCCGGGATGCGGGATATAAAACCGAGTGATGTCCGTCGTGAAGGGGACGCTCTGTGCTTCTCGTAACACGCGTCCGATCTCGGGTGCTGCGCTGATTGCTTCATGAACTCGAGAGCTCATATCATTCATTTCTTGCCTCATTCGCTCGAACTCATAGTCTCTGGCGGTCGGCGTTGCTTGAGCGTTGTATGCCCTGGCATCGTTTGCCGTTCGCCTGAGATGATGATTCTGGTTATCTTGTTGATATCCGCTCGGACCAGAAAAATTCATCGCGGCGGCTGGATGCGCGAATGGTGGGGTTCCGTAAACCGTTGCCGGGTTATGGGCTCCGTATGGAAGTCCAAACGGGCTGGCGCTCATGGGAGGCAGGATTTCACGACCGTCAGTTCGCATTGGCTGCGAATTTTCTCCGAAAAGGTTTCGCTGTACGCCCGGAGTGAGTTCGTTGATTGTTTGTTGTGCCCGCGGCCCTTGTGTGGTGAGCGCTTCGAACCTTGCGTTCGTCGATTGGGCGAGAGAGTCTACCTTGCTGACCAAGCTTGCGAGGAGTTCGATTATGCTTGGTTGAGCGACTTCGGTACGATGGGCGATTGCGGTTGTTTGTGGCGAGACGTTGGCCATGTCGTTCGTGACTCTGGACTCGGGAGTCCGATTGTTCGTGCGAACTAGGGGTGTTTCTTGTACTTCAGCACCTTCGGGATGGATCATCGGCGGGTGTACAGTTGCTGGACCCGGAGGTGTGGCCTGGGGACCTGATTCGGGAATAGTCGGTGGGAGTTCCATTGTTGGAATCGTCCGTTCGGTTGCGAGAGCCTCCTGCAGAACGATAGGAATGTGTGCTTGATTGTCTTGTTGGTTCGCCATTGAATGTAGTTAAGCGATTGGTTTTAGCTCCGGGATGCTGTTGAGTTGTCGTTAGCGTAAGAGATTTTCCTGATAGGCCCCACGGTGGGCGCCAAATGTTGTAGGGGTAAAACGGTTAAGTATAACGTTCGGAATAAGGTGAATGGATCGTTCGTAATTGTGTGATGAGAATGGTTCGGAGTTTGTATGTGAAAAGGGGTCGGAATTCTCGTTGTGACAACTATGGTTCGGAGTTAAGGTTCGCTAGAGATAATGAACGCTTTTATTATGCTAGAGATAGCGAATGATAAGTGGGCAAAGATGCCGAACAGAATACAGGCAGAGATGCCGAACAGAATACGAGCGAGAGATGCCGAACGGAATACGAGCGAGAGATGCCGAACGGAATGTGGGCGAGAAAATGCCGAACGAATGTGGGCGAGAAAATGCCGAACGTAAATACAATTCAAAGATGTCGAACAAAAGAGATAGTAGATTTTAAGTCTTTGTTTCTCGCTGTAGATTTCTCTCTCTCTGGAATCCGGATCCCTCTCTCTGAGCGGGATCTCTCTTATTTATATAGTAAGCGCTCCCCTTTTGACGGGATTCCTCGGCGCACGATCGCCATACCGCGAACGGTATTTAAGTCATAGGGTTGTTTGGTTCGGCGCGGCGGAGCGTGCTCGTCGAACTCGTCGTTCGGCGCTCATAAATGCTGTCAGACGTGACGTGGCGCCGTTCGTTTAGTTCTGGGCCTATCTTCAATTGGGCCGTAACTTGTTATTTGGGCTTCGACGGGCTTACAGCGGCGGGCTTCTTAAACGGGCCTGGTCATGTTGGGCCTGGGGAGGCCCACCCATAACATTCTCTTTCTTGCAACTCTCGATCCCGGTCTCGGAAATCCTCCATCTGCTTTAACAGATTTGCCTCATGTGCTTCTCGCCTAAGAAAATAAAACAAGATGCACAAGTGAGCATCTACAGTACCTAACAAGAAGCAATCAAAGGGGGAGATAGAAAAGAATCATTCACCAAACAAAGTTCAATTCAATACTTACTCAGCGGTGTATGAACCTCTCTCTTTTTGAAGGAAACTTTCACGAGCTTCAACTTCCTCGGACTTCCTCTCCACTTGAGCAAGTCTTCCATCAACATCGCGTTGCTTTACATCAGCTTCAAGATATTCTTCTTCAGCACTTGTTAACAATGCATTTGCACAAGTCAACTTCGACTCAGCTGTGAGTTTGATCTCTGCGTTTTCAGAGCCTAGTTTTCGTAAAGCCTCTTCTAGCTGCAATCAATTTATTTAAGTGTCATAAAACATGCTTGTTTGTGGCCAAAAAAACATGAAAGTTTTAGAATCTGACCTCGAGTACGCGTAGCTTCTCAATCCCCAGAGCTTCCTTTAGTCCCTCTTCCCGCTTCTCGGCATCGGCTACAACAATCAGATGCGCATTACGTTCTCTCTTAAGACAATCGGTTGCCTCTTCAAAATCCATCTGAAGTTGTTCATATTTAGAAGTCCATTCTTCTTCTTTCTCAATCAGAAGAAGAGCAATAGTAGCCTGAGTATAAGTCAACAAACAGAACATTCGTCAAAAAACTCAACAAGCAGAACATTCGCCAAAAACTCAACAGAATCGCTAAGAATATGAAGAAACCTCCTGCCATGGAATCGTAGAATCGGCTTTGTCACTGCTTGGATCTTCAATATCTTTGTTGATACTTACATCATCAAGTGTGTTGCTCTCGTCTTCTTCTCCTGATTCCATCCTGTCACAAACAATCAGAACACACAATGTATCTTCGATTAAAGCTAATATGAAGATGAAATCGCACATCACAATCTCCAAAATATGTCCGATTTTTCAAAATTTCTGCTATTTAGCTTACGATTCTACAGATTACGTTATCATCGCTACAAGTTACTTGAGAAACGAACCTCTAGTAAGTATCTTTCAGAGATTGAGTATCATCTGCTTCTTCATATATCGTCTTCGTCTTTTCTGCTTTACTCTTCACTGTGTGCTTAGTCTCCGAGAAACGACAAGGATGTGTGCACAAAGTTGGATGATAAATGAAGCACAAAACGACAAAGAAAACAATCGCCTTTTTTTTGTAAGCCACGTGTGCAAAAAGTTTGATATTTTGTAACCATAAAAGGAAATATTTGTTTTGACTGGTCCACCAAATTAAAAAGATAGAAAAATGTACGATGATATCCTCATCGGGACGCTTTTATTCTTTTAAATTTCTTTCACCTCACCAACTAATGATTTAAAATATTCACTAAAAAGTTGTCCAATCTATAATCGATAATTGCACTGCATGGACACCAATAAACTCAATATTAGATTCGATAAAGTTGCTAATATTATATTCACTGTTTACGTTTATATTGACTTTTTTATCCCTAAGAGTGATAAATGATTTTGATTTTTTTTTAAATCAAATTGACACATCCGATTTTTCCTAGATTTTTTTGTTTTTATTATTCTTCTCCACTCTCTCTTCCTAAAGTCTTTCGATTTCTCTGCCATTGTTGAAAAAAACAAAGCTTTGGTCGGTGATTTCGCTGTCGTTCAAATCATATTTAACCATTACCGAAAATCGCAGTTTCGTGGAATATTCATAAGAACAGAGTACCCGAACTTGTATAAGGTATTTTTTCTTGCCATATTTTGTTTGATTTCACAAAAGCTTGGGTTTTTGCAGTGATCCACCCTCTTTAAGTTATTCCTTATTTGATTTCATGAATATGCATCTCTTATGAACACGAATTTCGGATTGTTATCAAATCTCCCATCTCTTTTTTTCATAGTAACCCTAATTGATTTGGGGTTTTGCCCACAATTAATTTTTGTTAATTTTGAATGTATGTGGGTTCAGATTTTCAATTTGTATCTTGTTCGTATAGTTTATTTTGTATCAAATTAGGTTGTGTTTTTAATAAATTTTGTTATATGTTAACATTTAAAGTTGAGTTTCAGAAACATGTTATCAATGTTTTTGTTTGTTTGAAGTGGATGTAAAGTTTACATCATTTAACACCCAAAATATTGTAAAAATATCATGTATCTAGTAAAATATTAGATAATCGTATTAGTCTGTATTATATGTAATATAAGTATCTGTTTTGTTATATAAATTGTCTATATCATTAACTTTTTTACAGATGAATGATCTTGAATTCCCAAGAGGATAATTGCTTACGGAGAAGAGCTGCTTGATGTTAATTTGTATTATATGTAATATCATTATCTGTTTAGGGTTTTTTCGCTATTTTGGCATATCTGTAATTGTAACATATTTCGTAATTTGGTTGTTATCTGGTAAGTGTGTTATCGTTTATATTATATTGTATCCGCTAACTGCAAACTAATAATTTTTGTTATTAATAATTTATGTATCAGATTGTGTTCATCAACTTCCTACGAGATTATTGCTTATGGTGTAGAGTTGTTTGGTGATAGGATCAACGTCTATCATAACCTGATTTGATGGTTCGTGTAATTGTGTAATAGTCAAATATGCGTATCTTGTACTTTCTCATATACACCGTTGAACATATATCGTAACTTGATTGTTATCTCCTAAGTGAGTTATCTTTTATATTACATCATACCGTTAACTTCAAATTAGTAACGTTTGTTTTTGAATTGATTTATACAACTTATTTTGCGATCATTTGCCGATAATTATGTATCCACGATAATTTATACATTACATTGTAATATCAAACATGTATGTTTTTACATTCATTATATTCTTTACTTGATTGTTAGCCGATAATCATGTTATCGTTTAAAATAATTTAACATATTTTTACTATTTATTTGAGTAAACCAAAAAAATTTTGTTTTACGATAACAAATAAAAACAAATGTATCATATTAACAGTAACAAAATGATTAGCGCCACCAACTTGGTTAGCGCCACCAACTTGATTAGCGTTAATTAAATTGTTATCGGTAACAATATTAAATAATTTTTAGCCATACTTTTTTTTTTGTGACAATATTTTTTTATGCATGTCAGTCTCCGCAAATATCCTCCAAATATTCTTGCACTTTGTATCCCCACCATATCTTCAAACAATTACCTTGTCCCCCTTGCCGCATAGAGAGAAGAAAGTGATAGGGGCAGTTTCGGTAGTTAAAATATAGTAAAGGTTGTCAGAAAATTATGGTCCAAAAACTAATTTTTATGTTATCCATGTCCATTTATCTATATTTATTGTTATTTATTATTGCTATTATGATTTACAAAGAATAAAAATATGATTTTTCTAATAAAGAGTAAAGATAAGTGAAGATATCAAAGATTGTATATGGAGCCAAAAAATTATTGGAGATAAAAAATTAATGGAGCCAAAAATCATTTAAATAATTTAAAAAACTCAAAATTTGTTTTGCCCATCGTAAAGGATATAGATTGATGGTCGAAGTATTATCTGTGAAAATACAAAATGATTTAATGTGAAAATTTTACTTACGAGCAATCCACTAACCATGTAGATCAGAAAACATAGTGAAAAAGAGCAATCCACTAGTAAGGATCTAAATGATGAGAGTTTTTATTGTGATTATGAACACATCAATAGAATAGTTGCATTAAATGATGAGATTTATTATGAATTTAATAAAGAACCAGAATTTGAGAAAAATGTTCATGGAGACGTGGTAACAAAATTACGTCTTAATAAAAATAAACTTTGAGAAAAAGATGACAACAAAATATGCCGAAAAATATACACTAAGATAAATATCAACTCCGCAAGATTATAAAAAAAATCTTTTAGAGAGAGAGTCACCCTTCCAGTCCTCTCCGACATCTTCTGGTCGGCCTTCAGCTTCGGCAGGTCCATACCTTCACGGATCTGGCCACTTTTGCTTCCGACATCGTTGTAATCTTGTAAGCGGTGTTCGGCGATGTTTCCGGCGTCGTTAGCTTCCTCAAGAACGGTGGCTGGCTCGTGTCTCCGGTATAACTCCGGTTTCCATCCGACTATAGCCGGCTTTGTTTAGCTTCACCCGCTGTCTCTTTTTACGGTGGTTGATGCTCTTTTGGGTTTAGTTCTCAGATGCAGAAGTTTCCGGCTAATCCTCAGATGTATTAGCTTGTCTCGCCATCATTATTGAAGATTATAGAAAGTAGATGGACGATTAGAAGAATTCAAGTCCGATCTTGAAGCTACTCCGCCGAACTGCACAAACTTGGAACACTTTGACGCTTCTATGGTGGTCAACGGCGGCTTTGGAGAACGCTTCGGTCAAAAGAGATTACCGGCGTTTTGCGTCAATCTCACGTGTCCTCTGCTGGCGCGTGTCACCCCTCCTTCTGCATGCGTGACGCGTGGCTGTGATATCTTCTTTTGAAGGTTGCTAGGGCGACAAGGCTTAATGAGCTTTTTTGGGTTAATGGGTTTAGTTAATGGGTCTGTGTTTTTTTGGGTTTAAAATAGTGTACCAAAAATGTAATTTACCTTTGTACTAATCCATCAGATAACAAAAAAAAAAAAAGATCACTCCTTGTGTCGAAAAACATAGGAGATGCCACATAATTTATTAGTATTGGTAATTATTTGATTGATTTAACTAAAACAACTCTATATAAGACAACAACTTGTGTGTTTATATATATTAGCTTGGTGGTTTGATCGGCGCGTATGGCGCGGACATAAATAAATTTCGAAAAAATTACATGAAAAATAATTAATATTGACATTTTTAAATAAATTTTTTTTATTACATTTTTTAAATAAATTCAAATGATACATTAATGATAATTTAAACTATACGTTAAAATCACGATGAGGTAAAACTAAAATAAAAATGTTATAAATTATCTATAAAAAATGAAAACATGAAAAATAACAAAATTCAAAAATGTGGCTTTGTGTTTTATGGTAGACTTATATGATTAAATTACAAAATTTGTTTTATTTTTATAGTTTTTCGTTTTTGAGAAACAATTATAATAGTGATAGAAGATTTTACATAAAATTAATCCATTAAATTGAAAAATTGTTACAAATGTAAGTTTGTATGCTACCAAAGTTTGTTACATATTCTCTTCTACAAAATAATAAGTTTGGTACTTAAAGAGAAGTGAAATGTATATGTTCAAAAACTAATATGGTTAATAAAAAATAAAACATATTCAACAAAAATAGTTTTATAATAATTAAACAAAAACTCAGTAATGAAGATGTTAATAATTATAATGAATTTAGATTTCGAAAAGTATAAAATTGTATGATGTGGTATAAAAAAAAATTAGATTGACATATTTATAACAATAAATAAATATTTATCTAACATTTTAGATGAAGTTAAGTTTATAATATTTACATAAATATTAGAAAACTAAGAATCAACTTAAATCATAATGAATGTAAACAAAATCAGATGAAGTTGCATGTAGTACCATTTATAATAATAATAATAATAAATTATATTAAATTATTATATAAATGAAAATTCCCAAAATATTAACATCATATATTTTTAGGAGAATATTAATGATATTTTGAAATATTAAATTAATAAATAATATATAATGATACAAACCATTGAAACATAAAAAAGAAAATTGGGAAAATTACTATATTCAAGACATATATTTACTAATTAAGTGATTTTCTTTTAATTTGCTATAAGGCGATCTTGACTTTTTAAATTACAATTTTACCATTAACTTTAAAATTGTCAAATCTCGTGAATGGTTGTTTGTAAATGTTCATATATGAATGATTTCGAGTGAATAATTGTTGTGAATGATAATTGGTACTCCCTCCGTCCCATTTTGATTGAAGTTTTGAAGGATTTTTTATGTTCCAATTTAGTTGATGTTTTTCAAATATCTATGCAAAAATTAAATGCATTTGACTTTCCTAACCAATGGAGTTATATTATATTTTTTTCTATTGGTTGATTTTGTTATATTTAATGATAATTTTATGATAAAAATGGATGTCTTAAATAGCGTGCAAAGCTTCAAAACTTCAATTAAAATGGGACAGAGGGAGTATATGTGAATGATAAATAATATATGTGAATGAATAATTTATGTTAATAATGAGTTATTAATGATCTAAATGATTGATCTAAGTGAATGATTTTTTTTGTCCCTGTGTTTTCGGACATATCCGCAATCCAACTAGGAAGAGAATCTAATAAATTGGAATTTCATATTCCTTTCACGTGCACTTCGTGGCAGAAGATCCGCTTTCGCATTGTTTTCCCTTGCTGCAAACCGAAGTGTGAAGCCAAGGAAGAAAGCTTGCAGATCACGTAGCAAATCTAGTTCCGTCGCAAACGCCGACCACAAGTGTGGTGAAGAAACCATCGTCACAAGATCCGGGCAATCTGTGTAGAAAATCTCACACATGTTTTCATCGTCTCTTAGACTCTCCATTGCAAAAAGTAGTCCAGCTAGTTCTGAGTGTAGGGGCGATAAACTCCTTTTATATCCTTTAAGACCCAGTTTTTCTACCCTCCCAAGCCGCGACTGTATCACCCACCCCACCCCGCTGGTGATTTCTCCTGCCTTCCGCGACCCATCCACGTATCAAGACACATCCGATGTTTCCTCTTGACCGTCATTTATCAAGCCTTCAGCTTCCGACTCTAACCTCGGAAGTTTTGTTAAAATTAACTCTTGCGCTCGAAACCACGCTTCTGCTTCCCTTGTAGCAGTTGTCATTGTCTCCATCGGACCTCGCTCGATGCCTTTGAATATTTTATCGTTTCTCGCTTTCCTGATATACCAGGCCAACCATGGATATGCATGGGTTTCCTGTTGGCAATGCCTACCTCTCCAGAATAGGAAGTCCATATTCCTTCCCAAACCACCGGTTGGGAATCGAATATTACCTGACGGATATCCCGCCAGGGCCCGAACTTGTCTAGCCGGAGGACACTCAAAAAGCATATGGTTGATCGATTCCTCCTGCCCACACCGTCGACATTCGTTATCTCTCCCTATATGTATGTACACATCCTCTCATTTACCGGCACCATGCCTGACAAAATTTGCCATAAAAAATGCTTCAGCTTGTTTGGCGCATGTAACTTCCAAACCGCTTTTGTTAAAACCTTATATGATGGTTCCTGTAAGAGGATATGAATTTCCTCATCATTTCTATTTAAGTGCAGAACCTGATATCCTGATCGTACTGTATACACCCTTGATTTTGTGTTATGCCAACATAGTCTATCCTCCCTAAATATTCTGGAAGGAGCAATACTCGTGATTAGTGGCACATCTTCTGGTCTCATCATCTCAGAGAGCAGCGGAAGATTCCATACACCTTGTCCTGGTGCCATTAGATCTGATACCCTCAATTGTGGGTAGTACATTGATCATGGACCCACTGTCGGTCTGGGTTGAATGTCTGGAATCCAATTGTGATGCCAAACTAACGTCTGCTCCCCGGAACCGATTATCCTCCTTGTTTCTACTTCCAATAGGTCTCTCGATGACCATAAGCTTCTCCAACCGTACGACGGTCTATTAGGCTTCCTAGCCTCAAACAGATATTGAACCCTGAAATATCTACCCTTCAGAACCCTTGCTGCCAGTGTATTAGGGAATTGGTGAAGTCGACATAACTGTTTTGCTAATAGAGCCTTATTAAAATCCTCGAAAGACTTAAAACCTAATCCACCGCTTGCTTTTGGGATGCACATCTTTTTCCAAGATAGCCAGTGGATCCCTCTTGAGTTTTCGTTACTTCTCCACCAGAAAGTTGCCACATCACTTGTCAATTAGGTGCAAAGCTTTATCGGGAGGAGGAAGCAGGACATGACATACGTTGGAATCGCTTGGGCCATAACCTTTATCATAATTTCCTTCCCTCCCTTTGAAAGGAACTTCGCATTCCATCCATTTATCCGTTGATTCAATCTGTCTCTAACGTATGAGAAAATTTGTTGTTTCGATCCTTGGAGTTGCACTGGGATCCCCAGATACTTTCCCACTCCTCCCTCATTTCCGATCCCTAGTCTCGACTTTATGTCACTGCGTCTAATAATGTCCACATCCTTCCCAAAAGTTACTGAAGACTTATCAAAATTTATGCATTGTCCTAATGCCCTCCTATATAAATTGAGAATACGTAGTACCTCAGTACACTGCTGCACATCCGCCTTGCATAAAAAAGGCTATCATCCGCAAACAATAAATGAGAAACTGAAGGACTTCTGTAAGCCACCTTAATACCCGTTAAGGTTCTATCCTCCTCTGCTTGTTGAATCTGCGAGATTAAGACCTCCGTACAGAGGATAAAGAGGTATGGTGACAATGGGTCCCCTTGCCTTAACCCCCTCGAAGGTTCGATTTTCCCTTTCGGTGAGCCATTTATAAGCACACTATAAGAGACGGAGGTAACACATGTCATAATGCGATCCACCCAGGTTTCCGCAAAACCCATCCTCCTTAGCAATGTAGCTAAGAAAGGTCACTCCACTCTATCATATGCCTTACTCATATATGTCTTAATAGCCATAAACTCCTTTTTACAGCTATCTTTTGTGTTCAAAGCATGGAAGACCTCCTGCACAATCAGAATGTTATATGTGATCGCTCTCCCTGCTACGAATGTTGATTGTGTCTCCGAGATAAGCCCCGGAAGCAACGACTTTAGCCTTTGGCACATTACCTTAGAAATTATTTTGTAGCCCACATTGCACAAACTAATTGGTCTAAATTCCTTCATCTCTTTGGGTCTTTCTGTTTTTGGGATAAGACAAATGTTGACCTCATTTATCCTACTTTCTAATTCCCCTGTGTCAAAGAAATGGCTCACCATATCGATAACGTCTTTCCCTACTATGTGCCAAAACTTTTGGTAAAATAACGCCGTCATACCATCCGGCCCCGGAGCCTTCTCCGGATTTATTGAGAAGACCGCTTTTTTGACCTCTTCCGCCGTAATCTCACTCATAAGATTCACATTTATTTTCTCTAACACCCCCTCGTATCAGATTATTGAACACCTCATTGGTAAGGTATATATCTGGCGATCTCGAGAACAGGGATTAGAAGTACTGGACCGCCTCGGTTTCAACCTCCATTTTGTTCTCCGTCCAAACCCCGGACGATTACATAATGCCCGTGATCCTATTCCTTGCTCTTCTCGACTTTGTCGCCGCATGGAAATACCTTGTATTCTTGTCTCCTTCTTGCAGCCATCGTACCCGACTTTTTTGTTTCCAGAATTGTTCCTCCTCCGTGTAGGCTGTCTGTAACTGATCCCTAATCCTTTTCAATTGCTGAGTTGATATATTATCATCCGTATAAGCCTGATCCAAATCTGCCTTTAGAGTTTGGATTTTGATCCTAGAGTTGATATTATTCCTCCGACTCCAGTTCGATATGGATGCTCTACAAGCCTTGATCCTGTCCCCCACATCATTGTAGAAATCCACCCGGTTCCATCCATTCCTGGACCACCAATTCCGGATTCTCGCTCGCGAGCCACCTTTTATCAAACCTGAATGATCTCATTCCTGTTTGTCTTCTTATATCGATCCGGGTATTTATGGGTCGGTGATCCGAGCCCATAAACTTCATGTATTCAATCTGCGTATGGGTAAAAATATCATACCAGTCTTCATTGCCCATGGATCTATCCAAGCGACATCGAACCAATTTTTTTCCCCTTCGTCCCACCCACGAGAAGAAATTTCCTGTGTAGGGAAAATCAATCATTCCACAAGAATGTTTAAACAATCGAAAATCTAAGAATGAATTATCATGTCTCCTTCTCCCCCCCAGATTTCTCATTATGATCAAGAATCTCATTGAAGTCACCTGTCATAAGCCATGAACCACTACGGAATGTGCTTATTCGAGTTATCCGTTCCCAAACATTCCCGCGTCTCATCACCATCGGCTCACCGTAGATGAATGAGATGAACACTCTTTGTCCTCTAATTAATGCACTTATGTCTATAATATTTTTATCTGAATATAGAATGGTAACATTTAATTATGAGAGAGCAAAGAGTGCTAAACCACCACTGCGCCCACAAGGCTCGACAGTGTAAAGAAAATCATAACCCAACATTATTTTAATATTATTAAGAAAAGTTACATTATTTTTTGTTTCCATAAGAAAAAGTAAAGTAGGAAATAACTCTCTTCTAAACTCCCTCAATCTCCGAACAATCATGTCATTACCAACTCCCTGACAGTTCCAACTTAAAATCATTCTTACTCCTTTTCTTTTTTCCCCTTGTCCGGGGCGACCCTTACCAAATTCTGCTTTGCCATCTCCTCGTAATCCTTCAAAGATAGACGAGAGGTTTTAATCATCCTACCCTTCTTTGCCGACACATTAACAATCTTCTTAATGGCATGCAAGACCTCATTAAACTTCTTACCCTTTTTACCTATACTCTTTGGAGGATCGCAAACCAATGGTACTTCAAATAAGTCTTTGAGTGGCGAGATAATCTCCTCGATTCTCAATCGATTACCTTGGGTATCCCTTCCCGTGCTTACAAATTCAATTGTCCTGTTTGGGGCCGAGTACGGGCCATCTCCTTTGCGAAATTCCGTCCTTTTTTCGTTATCTTCCTCCTCCGTCGTTTGATCATACCAGCTTTTAGCCAAAGGGGCTGAGAATGGGCCTAGCAAACCAGTGGGCCTTGAAGAAATTACCATATTGGGCACAATGGACCTTTTGGGTCCAGTTTCCTTACCGGCTAAGCTTTTCTCTGTCGCCGATGCCGTGGAGCCTCCCGTGATCGGATTCGCCGCAGCCTCTATCACCACGGTCCTTCTTTCCGGCACCGGATTGTCCACATGATCCATTTCCGGCACCGGATTGTCCACATGATCCATTTCCCTCTTGGACCCATGAGTTTCCCAGACAATTGTATTACTCACCGGCTCCGGAATCGCATCACGTTGATTCCTTCCTCCGCCTACGAAATTGGCTAGGGCCATTTTGTCGATAACCACCCCTTCTCTTCCGACCTTCCTGAACGCAGTTTTGATCCAGTTCTTGGTCGAGATCCGTCCCTCCACCATCGGAAGGCTCTCTCTTAGCTCTCGAACTTCAAGCGCGACAGTGAATTCTGGGAGTAATTGTCTTTGTAGTGGTTGTCTTGCCGGATTTGCACCTCTTCCACCATTCTGCATCATCGATCCTTCTCCTCTGTTGCGAAATTGTTGGGTCGGATTCCTCTCCTCCCCTTGATTACGGTGGCGGCGGTCCCTACCCTCACGGCGGTCTTCCCAGTCCGACCTCTTATTGAAGCCTCTGTCCTGTTACGACCGTGTCACCCGCAACGGACACCCCATGTCGTCATGATTCATCTTGTAACAGATCCGGCAATAGCCATGTAGCTTGTCATACTTGAGTTTCACGGAGATAACCTCCTCATCATAATCAAGCTCCATGGCAAATTCTAGAGATTTATCACATTGCATAGATACCCTCACCTTCGTTTCTGCAAGGCACACCTCTTCCACCACCCCTATGGATTCTCCAATGTCATTCAGTGTCTTGACAAGCCAATACCTCAAAGTAAGTCCTTCCACCTTAATCCAGAAGGAGATTGTCGTGAGAGTCGCATCGTGGGTTATCGGCGACCACCTCTCGATGAGGTGCATCCACTGATCGTAGTGGTATGGTCTGTTGGCTTCAACCAAGGCAATGTCTTCCTCCCTTTCAAAACAGAAATGGAAATTGCCATTACCCAAATCGAAGCCCTGGACTCGGACTCGTTGTCTTCCTCCCTTTCAAAACAGAAATGGAAATTGCCATTACCCAAATCGAAGCCCTGGACTCGGACTCGTTGGCATGAACCCTATAAGGTTTTTGACCTTTCCTTCTTGCGCCTGGACATTGAGCACACGCCCGACCATCGTTATGGCGTGTTGCCGCATTTGAGCCTCCGTCGCAGCCTGTGGAAACTTCATCTTAATTCTCCTCACTCCATTGACCTTGGATGTTATCACAAGAGCCGCCATTGAGGTATGTAGGTTAATTCGCTTGCTAAGAATTTTGGGATTGAGATGGGTATGTGTTAATAAAATCATCTTTATGTTTAAATACTCCAACAGTAGCTTAATCCTCTGCTCTAAGATCGCAATCATCATCAAGTCATTAACATTGATTCTCAAATCAATTCGAAAATCCGAATTTCGACAAATAAGGTAAGTGCCAAGTCGTGAAAAGGAAAGTGTGATCTTCCTCATCAATATCGCCGTAGACAATCCACCGTAGATCTCGCCTCTAATCAGGCCACCATTAATCTCCCCTACCTTCCTCAGCCGAAACTCAATTAATGCCTGAGTCCATATCTGCTCACAGATTCTGTTTCTAGATCCCGATATATCCATAATCTCCGGTGATCTTCCTCGATCTCCGCTTTGATTTTAGGCTCTGATCTTTTTCAAACTTCAGGCGTTACAATCGCCTTGTTCTTCGCCGACACATGGCTTTTAAGTATGTGAATGATATTGTGTGAATAAGGTTAAATTTGTTATTTTAAGTACGAAAATCAAATTATATTACCCAAAATTTAATTATTACATCAAAAACAATTAATTGACAAATTATGTTTTAAAATGTATATAATACGCTAATTAACTCAAAAATAAAAAGGATAATCATAAACAAAAATATTAAATTAAGAAAAAATTAAAAAGTTCCTTAATTTTAGGAAATATAATTAAAATTACAAAATATCAAATTAATAATAATATATGATGATATAAATCATTAAAAATAAAAAAGGATAATCATAAAGGAATAATAAAATAATAAATTAATAAAAAATATATAAATTCCTTAATTTTAGAATATATAATTGAAATTTCTAATTATTAAATTAATAATTTTATGAAATATAATTCAAATTTCGAAATATTAAATTAATAAATAATATGTGATGCTATAAACTTTTAAAAAATAAAAGAGATAATCATAAACTTAAAAAAATTTATTGTATTAATAAGAAATAAAAAAATCCTTAATTTTCTACAAACTCTCTCCACGTGACACATAGACAAAACTCCTAGTTATTTACTATATAAGATAAATATTAAATTAATAAATTTTAGAAAATATAATTGAAATTTCGAAATATTATATTAATAAATAATATGTAATGATATAAACTATTAAAAATAAAGGAGATAATCATAAACTTAAAAAAATTATTATATTAATAAAAAATTAATTTCCTACAAACTCTCTCCACGTGACACGTAGGTAAAACTCGTTGTCATTTACTATATAAGATATTAGGTGTTCTAACTAGACTCACTTTAGGAATCCTATAATAATTATAAAAATAAATAACATCTAACTAATATATATCTTTTATTTATTGTTTAGATTATTTTGTTTAATAGATAATCACATAATATATATAATCTTATATAGTAAATGACAAAGAATTTTGCCTACGTGTCGTCCAAAGAGAAAATTAAGGAAATTATTTTATATTTAACTAATTTAATATTTTCGAAAGTTATTTGTAATTATCTCTTTTATTTCTCATAATTTATATTATTTTATATTTAATTAATTTAATATTTTTCGAAAATTGTTTGTAATTATCCCTTTTATTTCTCATAATTTATTTTTATCATATATTATTTATTAATAAAATATTTTCGAAATTTCAATAAATTTACTAAAAAGTGTACAATATGTTTTTGGTATTTTAATTTATATTTTAATTTAAAATATTTAATTATTACTAATATATTGAAATTTAAGAAAAAGTGTACGATTTCTTTTTTAGTATTTTAATTTATATTATAATTTAAAATATTTACTTATTACTAGAGAAAACTAAGGAAAATGTTTTAATTATAATTAATTTAATATTTTCATTTGTAATAAATGACAAATAGTTTTGACTACGTGTTGTCCAAAGAGAAAATTAAGGAAATTGTTTTATATTTAATTAATTTAATATTTTCGAAAACTGTTTGTAATTATCCATTTTACTTCTCATAATTTATATTACCATATATTATTTATTAATATATTATTATCGAAATTTCAATAAATTTACTAAAAAGTGTACGATCTCTTTTTGAAGAATTTGCAAAACTACACCCTTTCAACCCCTCCTTCACAAAACTAGACCTAATTTATTTTTTCACATATTTACACTCTTTCAAAATTTTAAAAGCTTGATTTACCCTTTTAAAATTTACCAAAATTAAAATATTTTCATTTGGATTCGCTAATTAGTGTTTAGGGCATAGTATTAAGGGGGTAGGATTTTGTGGGTAGGGTTTATTTGGATTTAATTTTGAGTGTTTATGTGTAGTTTTGTGAAGTATTTTTGAAATTGTGTAATTTTGTTAAATGTAATTCAAATGGTGTAGTTTTGTAATTCTCCCTCTCTAATTATTTTTTATGTTATTTGAAAACTAACCCACTTTTTAAAAATTTATAATATACCTTTTGGGAGAATTACAAAACTACATCATTTGAATTACATTTTACAAAACTACACCATTTCAAAATTACTTTACAAAAATACACCTAAACATTCAAAACTAAATCCAAATAAACCCTACCCACACAATCCTACCCCTTAATATTATACCCTAAACACTAATTAGCGAACCCAAATGAAAATATTTTAATTTTTAAAGGGTAAATCAAGCTTTTAAAATTTTGAAAAAGTGTAAATATGTGAAAATTGAATTAGGTAGAGTTTTGTAAAGGAAGGGATGAAAGGATGTAGTTTTGTGAATTTCTCTAACTTTTTCCCATCGAAATTACAAAAATATCCGGAATATATAAAACAATAGTTTGTTTGGATTTAATAAAATTGCTACTATGTAATTATGAAATATATTACGTTTTATTTTATACGACGATAAAAAAAATATTTTATAAAGTAAGACATGTTATAACGTTCAAGTTTTTCTAATTATTTTCAGAAAATTTTTAACCAATATCACAATCTTTAATACTTTTTAGTCATTTCATTGTGCTACTGGTACATATATATGTATAAATATATTGATATGTATAAATTTGGAATATTTTGTCGTGAACAAAGAGTTATACTTTTAGCAAGATAAATATATATATATATATATATATATAAATATATATATATATATATATCTAAAATAAATTATGTTCGTTATACGATATTATTTTTGTTTCTATGATTATTTAAAACTAGAAATAAAAAAATTTAATGTAAATGATTATTTTTGAATCATCGCCTAGTTGAAATAATAATTAAAACATTACCAAAAATATTGGTACAAAATTTTCATTGTATGCATTTATCTCAATAATTATAAATAAAACTTTTATATGAAAATAATCCGGGCTTCATAATAAATCATATACTTAATATAACAAATTGCATCTTCATATTTTGTAGATTTAAGAATAATACAGAAAACAAACTAGAGAAAACTTGTATGTCTTTAACAAAAAACGCGTATGTTCTTTAATTATCAAATAAAGGCGTGGTAGTATTACAAGCCAAGATGAATTATCAAATAAAAGCGTGGTAGTATTACAAGCCAAGAGGAAGCTAATTATAAGAGTTTTAAAAAAAAGAGAAATTACCTAGAATACCATCAAAATAAGTTTTTGTTTTAAAAATACCATTAAAAAGTTTTTTATAACAAAAATACCATTAAAATGTTTTTTATAACAAAAATACCATCAAAAAGTAGTAGTTTACAAAAATACCACAAACTCAAAAAACGAGTTTTAACACTTTTATATTTTAAATTTTTTCATTTGGGTTCGCTATATAGTGTTTAGGGTATAGTTTAGAAGGGGTAGGGTTTAGTTTTTTGGAATTTTGGGTGTAATTTTGAAAATTTAAGATTTGTGGTATTTACGAGAAAAAAACTTTTTAATGGTATTTGTAAAACTTTTCAAAATATGTGCTATTTGTGTTATAAAAACTTTTTTTGGTTGTATTCATAAGAATTGCCCTAAAAAAAAACATGAATTGGAAAAAAACCGTAAACAAAATCATCAAACTACATCATCAATATTCCTCTCCATATGGATCCTTCCAAGTTCGATATGGCGTAAGCGAAAGTATTCCTTCTTGTTAGTTTCGAATTCAGCCAAAACGAGCAATATTGTGAGATATACCAATAAATAGATGTAGAAAAAAATACACACTAAGTGCAAAATCAACACCGTAATGATTAATATATGATCACGCCTTGTGTCGAAAAACGGAGGAGATGCCATAGAATTTTATTATTATTGATAATTCTTAGATTGATATAACTAAAACAACTTTAAGACAACTTGTGGGTTTATATATATATATATTAATATTACGAGTTCTAACTAGATCCACTTAGGAATCCTATAATAATAGTTATGAAAACAAAACAACATCTAATTAATATATATCTTTAATTTATTGTTTAGATTATTTTGTTTAATAGATAATTACGGAATATATATATAATATATTGTAAAATAAATAGATAATTAAGAAACCGTAAAAGTCTTGTTAAGGTTAATAATAGTGAGAATTTCCCTTTTAGAAATTATTATTATTATTATTATATAAACTCAAATTGAATTTAAATCATATTTATCTTATCGGACTACAACAAGAACTAGGAATACTAAATAAAAACCAAAAAAGGAACTACGACTAATTAACAACTATATTGTAACTTTATATATATATTTTAATATTACGAGTTATAATAATAGTTATGAATTGGCCTGGGTATTCGGTTCTACCCATGGGTATTCGGTTCGGTTCCGGTTCCTACCCGATACCCATGGTTCTTAAGTTTAGGAACCATCGGGTATTTAGGGTGGAACCGAAACCGGAACCGGAACCGTTTTTTTCGGTTCTTCGGTTCCGGTTTTTCGGTTCCGGGTATTTTGCCCAGGCCTAGTTATGAAAACAAAACAACATCTAACTAATATATTTATATATATCTTTTAATTTATTGTCTAGAATATTTTGTTTAATAGATAATAGGCCCTTTATGTTTAATAAGGCCCATTATGTCTTGTAGTTAGATTTGTATTAGGATTTTGTTTAGTAAATAAATAGATAATGAAGGAATATATAAACAAAGTATCGTTATGTAAACACTAGGCAATTATTATATATATAATAATATATTCATTAATATAAAATTGGATTGAACTAGTTAAAGGTTTTGGAGTCTCCATGGATTCATCACGATATGAAGAAACCGTCAAATTATTGTTAACGGTAATGATAGTAATGTTCGTCGTTGTTTTGCTTTTCGGTTGTTATCTTTGTGGTAAACTTTGCTCTGCATTCTCCATTGATCACAAAGGTCTTGAAGATAATGCACATGAATCTCAAATCATGCATCACGGGCTTGAATGATATATATAGATAATTACGGAATATATATATAATATATTGTAAAATAAATAGATAATTAATAAACCGTAAAAGTCTTGTTAAGGTTAATAATAGTGAGAATTTCCCTTTTAGAAATTATTATTATTATTATATAAACTCAAATTGAATTTAAATCATATTTATCTTATCGGACTACAACAAGAACTAGGAATACTAAATAAAAACCAAAAAGGAACTACGACTAATTAACAACTATATTGTAACTTTATATATATATTTTAATATTACGAGTTATAATAATAGTTATGAAAACAAAACAACATCTAACTAATATATTTATATATATCTTTTAATTTATTGTCTAGATTATTTTGTTTAATAGATAATAGGCCCATTATGTTTAATAAGGCCCATTATGTCTTGTAGTTAGATTTGTATTAGGATTTTGTTTAGTAAATAAATAGATAATGAAGGAATATATAAATAAAGTATCGTTATGTAAACACTAGGAAATTATTATATATATATATAATAATATATTCATTAATATAAAATTGGATTGAACTAGTTAAAGGTTTGGAGTCTCCATGGATACATCACGATATGAAGAAACCGTAAAATTATTGTTAAGGGTAATGGTAGTGACGTTCGTCGTCGTTTTGCTTTTCGGTTGTTATCTTTGTGGTAAACTTTGCTCTGCATTCTCCATTGATCACAAAGGTCTTGAAGATAATGCACATGAATCTCAAATCATGCATTGAATAATATATATACATTGTGTGTGTGTGTGATGGACAAGATCAAGATCAACCCAAAGAAGGATTTTCTCTTTTTTGCTAATTATTGAACAATGTGATATTTTTTCTTCAAATAATAATGTCATATTAGGGAATACCTTTTTCTCTTTTTTTTTGTTTTGGTTTTTCAATTTTTTTTTGTTCATATATTAATGAGATAAAAATAATATATTAGGTCAACGATATATTTTCTCCCTCATAATTAAGTATCATATAGCAGCACTACATAAGAGTCCAAGACCTCGTTTCAATTGTTTCTTGTAAATTATTTTAAATCCTATAGATGTACACAAATTAAAATTTTGAAACCTACGTACATCCTCGTTGACTTGATAGTTAGAAATTTAATTCTCACAAAAACTTTTTAATGGTATTTTTTAGAATCGTCCCTTTTGAGATTATTGTTATTATTATCTTTTTAATAATATTTGATTATCTTGTTGTTAATATCCTCACTTTTTCAAAACCCATATATACATTATATTCAGAAATTGTTTTTATTATTATTATTAATATTATTAGAGATAATTTGAAAAAATCTAAGGTTAATTAGGGGTGTTGAATGTAGCAAAACCCGAACCAAACCGAACCGATCAATCCGAACCGAATTAGTTTTGGATACACCATATAAACTATATGGATATCATTTTTAAAAAACCGTAGGATTCGGATATGGTTTGGTAATAAATCGGTTAAACCAAAAAACCGAAAAATCCGATTAATTACAAAATATAACATCATAGATAATATTACTATAGTGTATATGATTATAAATACACATATGATTTATATGTAAAAAATCTAAATAAATTTTAGTTTCTAATAATATATAATATAATTTTAGTTATAAAATGCTTTAGTTTTTTCCATATTTGTTGATACATTCGTTAAAGACAAAATGTCATTTTGACTATATAATTATTATTCAATTTTATTAATCTTTCTAAATTGAACAAAATATTGAATTAATAAATAATTTTTGTTTTGAAATTATTAGTCTTTCCAAAAAAAAATTATATGTTTTTGTAACTATATTTTTTGGAATAACATTGGAGTAAAAACGAATTCAAATTCAAACACAATATTATATTTTGTTTTTAGTTTTATGGTATAAAACCGAACAAACCGAAAACCGATACTATCCAAACCAAACCATTGTTTATATGGTAGCAATATGAAAGACATTTTTTATAAACCGAAAAACTGAAAAAACCAAACCGAAATCCGAGTTGAACACCCCTAGTACTGTTGGAAGGAAGTTATTTATGAAGTGATGGAGAAGTGTTTAAAGAGAAACTCAAAAGCTAGTTTAAATTTGAAAGAAGAAGATTTTGTTTATAGGAAGATGATTTTTATTTCTCAACTTGGTTAATTACAAATAGAGGGGAAGAAGGTATTTATAGCCTCCAAAGTACAAAATATCTAGAATATCTTTAGAGAATTCTAACACTATTTTATTACAATTCTCTAGATTTTTCTACTCTCTCAAATTCTCTAGAACATTTTAAGGAGGTGGAGACTTTAGATATTTCTAGAGATGTTCTAGAACATTGATCAAGTTTTAGGTTTAGTCCATTAGGTGGTAATTGGGTCAATGATCCAATAATTAAACTTGACACAAAATCAAGTTTAATTTCCAACACCCCTTCTTAAACTTGATTTTGTTACTCCAAGCAAATTCCTCATCCTCATAAAGTCTTCGTGTTTGAGTGGCTTGGTAAAGATATCCGCGACTTGATCATGTGTCTTCACATACTCCAATTGCACATCTTTCTTTGTAACACAATCTCTTATATAATGATAGCGGGTGTCAATGTGCTTACTTCGATCATGGAATACGGGGTTTTTCGCCAAAGCTATCGCCGACTTGTTATCCACACGTATATTTGTTGGCTCCACTTGAGGCAAGCTTAACTCCTTCAAAAGGTTTCTTAACCAAATAGCATGGCAAACACATGAAGTGGCGGCTACGTACTCCGCTTCACAAGTTGAGAGGGTAACTATTGGTTGTTTCTTAGACATCCAAGTGAAAGTCGTATCTCCGAGGTAAAACACAAATCCACTTGTGCTTTTCCGATCATCTACGTCTCCTCCCCAATCGCTATCACTATATCCAACAAGCTTGTAATCGCTAGAAGTAGAGTAATACAAGCCAAAATCGATCGTACCTTTTATATAGCGAAGAATTCTCTTGGCCGCCTTGAAATGAGTTGTTGTTGGATTCTCCATGTATCGACTCACAACTCCAACCGCATATAAGATATCGGGTCTTGTGCATGTTAAGTAACGTAAGCTTCCAACCAAGCTTTTAAAAAGTGTTGGATCCACACTCTCTCCTTCCTCATTCTTCGATAACTTGGCTCCACACTCCATTGGTGTACTAACGGGATTCGAGTCATCCATCTTGAATTTTGTAAGTACCTCCTTCGCATATCCTTCTTGAGTAATGAAGATTCCTTCGTCTTCTTGTTTTACTTCAATTCCAAGGTAGTAAGACATCAATCCAATACCGGTCATTTCGAACTCCTTTGTCATCTCTTTCTTGAATTCTTCGAACATGTTTTGATTACTACCCGTGAATATCAAGTCATCTACATACAAGCATGCAATCAATATATCATTGTTTTGGATTTTTATATAGAGTGCATGCTCATATGGACACTTGATGAAGTTTTTCTCCTTGAAGTACTTATCAATCCGAGTGTTCCATGCTCTTGGTGCTTGTTTTAGTCCATAAAGCGCCTTCTTCAACTTTAAGACTTTGTCTTCTTCACCTTTGACTACGTACCCTTGTGGTTGCTCAATGTAAACTTCTTCCTCAAGGTATCCATTTAAGAAAGCTGATTTGACATCCATTTGATGAATCTTCCACTTGTTTTGAGCCGCCAACGAAATAATTAATCTCACCGTTTCTAGACGAGCAACCGGCGCGAATACCTCTTCATAGTCGATTCCGGCTCTTTGACTATAACCTTTTGCTACCAATCTCGCCTTGTATCTTTCCACTTCTCCCTTAGAATTTTTCTTCACTTTGTATACCCATTTCACACGAATCGCTTTATGACCATTTGGAAGTGAAGCTAACTCCCATGTGTCACATTTTTGTATGAACTTGATTTCTTCATCCATAGCATTTTTCCATATCTTCTTTTCTAGAGCTTCTTGAAAGCTCATGGGCTCGCAATCCACAAATAGAAAAAATAAAGTAAGATTGTCTTGATTCTCGGTTACCTCGTAAATTTCTTGTAGACTTCTAAACCTTGGATTCCTTTCGTTCGAACTTTCTTCTCCTTGAGAACTTGATGATGTTGGTGAAGTAGGTGGTGTAACTTCTTCCTCTCTTAGTTCTTCAACATCCTCTTCGAATTGTGGAAATAAGTTATAATCTTCATTACTCGAGCTCCAATCCCATTCTTCTTCTTCATTGAAAATGACATTCCGACTAATGATTTTCTTCTCCGTATTTGGATTGTAAAGCTTGTAGCCTTTGGAGTTTGCATCATAGCCGATGAAAATGTGCTTCTCGCTTTTATCATCTATCTTGCTCCGCTTCTCATCCGGTACATGAACATGAGCAATACTTCCAAAAACTCTTAAATGTGAAACACCGGGTTTTCTTCCGCTCCAAGCTTCTTGTGGTGTTTTTCCAAGGAGACTTCTTGTTGGGAACCGGTTTAATAGATAAACCGCACACGAGACCGCTTCGGCCCAAAACTCTTTTGGTAGTCTTTTACTCTTGAGCATGTTTCTCACCATCTCAAGGATTGTCCTATTTTTCCTTTCCGCAACTCCATTTTGTTGAGGGGATCTCGGCATCGTTAGTTGTCTTCGAATTCCGTTGTCTTCACAATATTTGTGAAATTCATTTGATGTGAACTCTCCTCCACGATCGGATCTCATGGCTTTGATCACAAGACCACTTTCCTTCTCAACATGGGCTTTGAACTTTTTGAAATTTTCAAACACTTCGGATTTTTTTTTCAAAAAGTAAACCCATGTTTTTCTTGAAAAATCATCAATAAAGAGAAGGAAGTAGTTACTTTTACCTAGTGATCTTGGTTTGATTGGTCCACATACATCCGTGTGTATAAGTTCCAACGGCTTACGAGCTCTTGAACTTGATTCTTGTGGAAAACTTAACTTGAATTGCTTCCCAAGTAGACACCCTTCACACACTTGATTTGGATGGTTGATGCAAGGCAATCCTCTCACCATTTCCTTCTTTGAAAGTAGCTCTAAACTTCCAAAATTTAGATGTCCGAACCGAAGATGCCAAAGCCAAGACTCCTCCTTGTAGCACATCTTGAGACATTTTGCAATGTTGTTTTGAATGTTAAGAATAAACATTCTATTCTTGGTCATCGGCACCATGGATATGAGTTTGCTTTCTCGGTCTCTTATAGAAAGATTATTATCTTTTAGTCGGATATCATAACCTTTCTCTAAGAGTTGGCCTAGACTCAAGATGTTGGTCTTCATGTTCGGGATATAGTAGACGTTGGAAATAAATTGATGATCACCATTCTTTAACTTGATGAGAATTTTTCCTTTACCTTTGACCTCCATTTTTGATTCATCTCCTAACGCCACACTTCCTTTCACCGACTCATCTAACTCCACGAACATGCTTCTTCGACCACACATATGATTGCTTGCGCCACTATCAAGGTACCACTTTTGATCTTCAACTCGATCATTAGTCTTGTAAGCCATCAACAAGATATCTTTCTTTTGGCTTTGTTCTTCTATATAGTTGGATTTCTCTTTGACTCTTTTATTACTCGGAACTTTGCATTCGGATGCATAATGTCCAAACTTCTCACAATTGTAGCATTTAACGCTTGATTTATCATACCTTGGTTTAGGAGTTCCTCGTCCACGACCTCTTGATGATATTTCTTTTCTTTGGTTGGTATGGTCATCATGGGGCCTCCAACCTCGTCCATTTCCATATTCGGGACCTTTTCCACGAATTGCACCACCACCACGTCTTGGATGGATTTGACTACGTTCTTCCCTATTTTGGTTGACTCGCATTTTAAGTACTTGCTCCGTAATATCTTCCTTCTTCTTCTTCTTTTCTTCATAAGCTTGCAATGATCCAAGAAGTTGCTCCATTGTCATTGTCTCCAAATCTTTAGTCTCCTCAATGACGGTGACAATATGCTCAAACTTGTCATCCAACGATCTAAGAACCTTCTCCATAATTCTTATTTCTTCTAGTTTCTTGCCGTTTCTTTTTAGGTTATTCGTTACCGTTAAAACTCTCGAGAAATAATCGGAAACGAGTTCACCTTCCTTCATTTGCAACGCTTCAAATTCTTTTCTTAATGTTTGAAGACGTACCTTTTTAACTTGTTCCGCTCCTTTGTAAGATGTTCGAAGCTTCTCCCATGCTTCTTTGGCCGACGTAGCTTCCGCGACCTTCTCAAAAGTTTCTTCATCTAACCCTTGATAGATTAGAGAGAGAGCCTTCTTGTCTCTCTTTTTTGAATCTCTCAAACCATCCTTTTGAGTTTGAGATAAATTATCTTCATTCTCCGGTTGAATGAAGCCTTTCTCGACTATCTCCCATACATCATGTGCTCCTAGGAGAGCCACCATTCTAAGACTCCAATTGTCAAAGTTGCTCTTTGTGAGCATAGGAACTTGGAGGGGAACACCATTACTTGCCATCTTTACAAGGATCTTCAAGCTCTGATACCACTTTGTTGGAAGGAAGTTATTTATGAAGTGATGGAGAAGTGTTTAAGGAGAAACTCAAAAGCTAGTTTAAATTTGAAAGAAGAAGATTTTGTTTATAGGAAGATGATTTTTATTTCTCAACTTGGTTAATTACAAATAGAGGGGAAGAAGGTATTTATAGCCTCCAAAGTGCAAAATATCTAGAATATCTTTAGAGAATTCTAACACTATTTTATTACAATTCTCTAGATTTTTCTACTCTCTCAAATTCTCTAAAACATTTTAAGGAGGTGGAGACTTTAGATATTTCTAGAGATGTTCTAGAACCTTGATCAAATTTTAGGTTTAGTCCATTAGGTGGTAATTGGGTCAATGATCCAATAATTAAACTTGACCCAAAATCAAGTTTAATTTCCAACAAGTACTTAGTTTTCAAATATATAAATATAATTAGAATAGTAAAGCAAATCACCCATTATTATTATTGCTAGGTGATGACCCCGCGCATGTTAAAAGATAATTATATATACTAAAAAAATTATTTCAAAATATTATAAACTAGGTGGTTTGACCCGCGCGAGCATAAATAACTATAAAATACGTAAAATTAAATCAAATGTTACATTAATAAAAAAATATGTTTCTTAAATTATGAGAAAATCAAAGCGAAATAAAACCAAAACTGAAAATCTAATAAATTATCAATAAAAAAGAATCAAAACAAGGAACAAACTTCAAAATTGTAGTTTTGTGTTTTATGTTGGACTAAATATGATTTAAATACAAAATTTGCTTTACTTTTTTCTTTTTTTGTTTTTGTTAAAGAATTATAGTTTTGTTTAGAGATTTTCCATAAATACACGGTTAAAATGAAAATTGTTAGAAACGTATGTATGAATGCTACAAAACATATGTTTGTTATGTATGTCTTTGTTCAAATAAATAAAAGAGTTGATACTTAAAAAGACGTGAAAGATATATATGCATGAGTTAATTTGGTTTACATAAAACAAAACATATCCAAAAAAATAGTTATATAAGAATTAGAGAAAGAGTTAATTAGTGTTTTGGGTACATTTTAAAACATAATTTGCTAATTAGGTGATTTTGATGGAGTAATTAATTTTAGGTGATTTTGATTGATTTTCGTATTTAATATGACAAATTTACCCTTATTCACGGAAAATCATTCACAAAAATCTTTCACAGGAAATCATTCACATAGATCATTCACGGAAGTCATTCACAAGAAATCATTCACATAGATTATTCACAGAAGTCATTCACAGTTCACTATTCACATGGATCATTCACGAGTATTATTCGTCATTCACATGAATTATTTATCATTCAGAGAGACCATTCATCATTCACATAGACAATTCATTATTCACAGCGATCATTCATTAGAAATCATTCACAGAAAACTATTCATGGACAACTATTCACAAGATCTGAAAATTTCGAAATTAAGGGTAAAATTGTAATTTAACATCTGAAAATCACCTTTTAGCAAATTAAAAATAAAATCACCCAATTAGCAAATTTATGTCTCAAAATGTACTCATTTTCCCTATTTTCTTTTAGAGAAAAATCATTAATGAAGATGTTAATAACTATAATACATTTAGATTTACGAAAATATAAAATTGTATGATGTAGTAAAAAGTTTTAGATATACATATTTACTAGAAAGTTACCCGCGCCAAGCGCGGGATAAAAATTTGCGGAATAAAAGAGGAAATATTTATTGGTAAAAACAATGTGTAGTATAAAATGAGATAAAAAGAATTTGGATATCATGTAATTCGCGTTAAACGCGGATTTTAATTTAAAGTTTATATATAAAATATATTGTATTTTGTTTTTTATAATGTTTTATTAACAAAAATTTATTATTACTATTTTAATATTTATCATCGAAAAAGATTATCATTGTTATTTCGGTGTTGGATATTTACCATTACGTATAATTTACTATTTATCATTGAAATACAATAACTACGTAATGTTTTGAAACCATGATATGACTCGTTTAACAATGAAAAATATGTCAATCCGGTCTCTATTTTTCATAAAACTCGGATTATTAAAAAGTCAGATAAAACCACTGAACTTTCGGGAACCGGTGTGTCAACTGATGGTTCAAGTCAATTTTGTGTTCAAGTTTTGTCATTTGACATGGACTTTGATGCTTAATACAATTTTATAAAATAATATTGATATTTATAAATGAACAATATGTTTTATAATTGTTTTGTGCGAGAATATAACATACAAACATTAGGAAAATTATAAAATTGTGTTTTCATGGGATTTTTAAAATCATATTTTGTAGGCTTTTTAAATATTTTAAACATATTTACTATGAATGTTTAATCACTCTTTCATTTATAAACTTATCCGAAAATTCTTTGCTCAAATTTTGGGAACCGGTGGTTCAACCGATGAGTCGTAAATTATGTGTTCAAGTTTTGTCATTTGACGTGAATTTTGGTGTTAAATACAATTTTACAAAATAATATTGTTATTTGTAAATGAGCAATATGTTTTATCATTATTTTAAACATAATGTGATAAAATATAACATATAAATATTAGGAAAATCTATTTTTAATTATAAATTGTGTTTCTTATGGATTTTTTAATATTATATTTTTTATATTTTAGGAGTTTTTCAACATTTTCTAAATATATTATCCATTTATTATGTTAGTTTAAGAGACTTTTGTGATAAATTTGGGCTTTTGTTTTGGGTTTTTATGAATTTCCAATAAATTTTTTAATGATGTGGGCCAGAATTACTCGCGTGATGACACGTAGGATTTTCACTCTTATTTTCTCTCTCCGTCTTCTGTATTAATAATATAAGATATCAATAAATCAATAACAATCAAACATTTTAAAAGAAGTAAAGTTTATAATATTTGCATGAATATTAGAATATTGTAGATCAACTTCAATCATCATGAATGTAAGCAAAATGAATGATAATTTTGTCCGGACCCGAAAAACTGAACCAAACGCGATCCGAATATAAATTAATTAAATAATGATAATATAAATTCTGAGAAATAAAAGGGATAATCACAAACAATTTTCGAAAATATAAATTAATTAAATATAAAACAATTTCCTTATTTTTATCTAATAATAAGTAAATATTTTAAATTATAATATAAATTAAAATACAATAAAGACATCGTACACTTTTTAATAAATTTTAATATATTAATAATAATTAAATATTTTAAATTATAATATAAATTAAAATACCAAAAAGATATCGTTCACTTTTTAGTAAATAATATATGATAATATAAATTGAGAAACAAAAGGGATAATTACAAACAATTTAATTAAATATAAAACAATTTCCTTAATTTCTCTATGGGCGACAGTTTAATTAAATATAAAACAATTTCCAAAACTCGTTGTCATTTACTATATAAGAGTTATTGCCCACAAAAATAAATTCCAAATTATTGGTTTGTGCGGGTGTAATATAACGTGGAACATTTCTTGTTTGTTCAAGACAATATATTCTAAATTATTTTTAAAAAATAAAATAAAAATTGACCATAAAAATTAGACAAAAATATAATTGAGGCAAAAAATATAAAGGCTAATAACAAATTTGAAAACTGAAACTAAAATTTATCTCATAAAAACTAAAACTTTATCGCATAAAAAAAATTGAAATTTGATGACAACAAAACCAAAACTTTATCAAAACTGAAACAATATGTGATGTACGGAGTGAGGATCGTCAGCACGTGTACATGCGGACGCATATTCCTCTGCACTAAACTTAATAGGAGTGTATGTCTATTTATTTCGTACGGTTATATCATATAGGCAAATAAACCATACAAATTTCATTGATGAAGACTATCCTAATTTTAGAGAGAAAATTTGTCAAACTTCTCGCTTATTATGCTATTGAACAACAAATAGTGTGATATCGTCTATCGCTTACCCACTATTAAATTGTTCGTCGGATAGATAAATCCATCGAGTTTCATCTACAAAAAAACATAAACCGTAAATAACCGTGTTTAACTGTGTTATAAAAAATTAGTTCAGAAACTTAATGTTGAATAGTTTTATATGGGGCCTTAATGGCCTAAAACATAATTTATGGAATTCGCCGAAAAAAACGATTTTTAAAAAGCTCGCATTTATGGAAGACCATGTATTGATATTGAAGATCCAATCCACTAATTAAAATCTTCGATACCCATTCACTAATATACGAGGTCCGTATCTAGGAAATACCAGTATCAAAAGCCAAAATAACTAATTAAAATTTGCAGGTTCATTCAAAGAAAATAGTATGCATTATGCATACCCCGATATATGAAGGCCACAATTCATTAACCAAAATTCGCCGATCCATTAAATGAAGGTTCGCCAAAAAGTTTAAAACTAATTAAAATATGTGATTTTGAATTCGTTGGACTTTAATTAAAATATATGGAACTCACCAAAAAATATTCAAAACTATAAGGTACAAACGCAAAAAGATAAATTTTCCTATCACGTAAGTGTTTTGTCTTCTCTTTTAATAATATAGATTATTATTATTATTATTATTATTATTACTATATAAACTCACAATGAATCTAAGTCATATTTATCTAATCATACCACAACAAGAACTAGGATTACTATATGAATCGGGAAAAGGGCTAATTAAAATCTATATATAATTTCAAAGCATTAATTATCACATAATAGTATTGTTTGTTTGGTGATCTCTTAAGCATGGGAGGCAAATGTGGTATTACCTTCTCTGCAGAAACGTTCACAGATGTGTTTTTAGTTACCGGTCTCAATTTCTTTTTTTTTGTTTTTAGTGGAATCCTTGGATTTTATTTGCTTCGTAAGTTGCTAATAGCTCTTGCTAAACCCTCTTATGAAAACGACCACCACGACCAACGACCCTTCCAAGTTTGAATTGTTTTTCTTTAGTCTTAAGGTTATTAGTTTTTTATCAATTTCTTTTGTAAACAAATATATATTAAAAGTTTTACTTTAATCAATGGATTTAGTTTCGTAATTATGTTATCTCTCTTGGTATTTTTATGGTTTACTTTTTCTAGGTTTTACTAAACAAAGACCTAATCGTAAAGTAATACAAATTTTAATTAAGGATTATATACTAAACATGTGTTCCTTCAAAATTATTGAAAATCGTTTGTAAATTATAGATTAACATAATGGTAAACAATGATTGTAATAGCAAATTGAACAAGAATATATATATATATATATAAGCAACAAACCAAAAGAAAATTGTTCTTACGAAAAATATGAAAACTTTACCCAAAAAAAAAGAAACTAAATCAAACACCAACAAATTGATTGAAATTTTTTATGATAAGAATCTTCTTTTTCTTCTTCTTCTTCTTGTTCTTCTATGTGGATTGTCTTTGATCTTCTAATATATCTTAAAAATAAGATTGCATGTTCTTCATTGTAAGCTTTGGCATGTCGGATTAAAAATAAGCAGCCAAAGAGGGATATAAAGATAATTACAAGGAAGAAAATCGTCATCGAAAACAATATTATTAATCTTAAGTCGATCCATTCTAATGACCCTTTTACTAGATGCTCCATTGACTTTCGTTAACTCTATGAAATTAACTATATTTATGATTACTATTTATATTTATATTATTCTTTGATTTGTTTAAGTCAAATCTTATTCCTTTTAAGATTACGATTTTTTTTATATTTTCTCTCGTTATCTGTTTGCTAAAATTATTATTTAACTAGATTAAAATTTATGGCATGTCATATAATTTTAGTTACAATATCTATTATAGTTACTGCATAAAAGATTCCCTAACACGCAAGATTTTGATATAATATTTGAAAAAATCAAATTAACTAAAATAAATATCTAAATAAATTTAATCATTCAAAAATATATAAAATAATAATAATAAATAAGAGTATTGTTTCATTCTATCTAACTATTAAAAAAGAACACAAAACACTTATGTGTCACAACGAGAACGATCATAGAAAAAAATTATTCTTTTGCGTTTGTGCCCTTATATTTTTAAATAATTTTTTGTCGAATTTCTTAAATTATATTTCAGACCCAACGAATTCAAATCCACATATAAAACTTTTAAGCATTAAGTTTATCTCACATCGAAAACAATAAGAAATCTTTTACTATAAATAATCTTTCATCTCATGCAAAATTGTTAAAGTGGATCTTCGTTTAATGGGTATGCAAATTTTAATTAATGAATTAATGAATTGCGCCTTCATATACCTTGAGATGCATAATGCATACATTTTTCTTTGAATGGGTTTGCAAAGTTTGAATACTTATTTTTGTTTTCGATACTGGTATATCCTAAATGCGGGCCTCATAAATTGGCCAACGGGTATCTGGTTTGATTAGTGGATTGAATAAATTATATTTCATACCTAACAAATTCTTTATTTGGTCGAAAACCTAACAATTTCATGTCCACGTATAAATTGTTTATGTCTTAAGTTGCTCACACAACAAAAACAATAAGAAACAAAATAAAAAATCTTCTACTATAAATAAGACTCATTTACATGCGAAATCATTATAGCGGACCTTTGTTCAATGGGTCTGCGAATTTCGTTAAATGGATTGCGCCTTCGTTTATCGGGATATACATTAATTTGAACCTTTTTCTTTGAACGAGTCTGCAAAGTTTGATTAATTATTTTGACTTTCGATACTATATGTATGAATATGGTGACATATATAAAATTTAAATTATTTGTCGTAAACATAAATTCACATTCTCCACAGACGAACTCTCCACCCCCGCCGACGGACTCTAATCCTCCAGCTGAAATGCCTCCTCCACCGGCGGTTGCTCCACCTCCACCGATGGATGCTTCATTTTCGTCGGCGCGCACATCGCCCTACATGCCTCAAGCAAAAAGCACCGTTGAAGTAGCCGAAGGGGGTTCGGCTGGCCTTCCTCAAGCTAAGAAGGCTCGTTTGGAGGTGAACCCTGTCGAAACCGAGGTTCGGCTAGAAGCTCAGGCGAACGTCGTGCCTACTAGTCAAATCGCCGAAGGAGAGAAAACTGATGGGCCTGGACTCGAGGAGACTGTCCCTTTTTCTTCTGATGCGGATGTGGTCAGTCCTGCGAAGCAGGTCGAAGATCCTTGCTGAGGATGAGTTCGGCTACCGATTGAGCGAGAGCAACGATCACGGCTTCGAGTTCTTTACAACGGTTCGGTGTCGTATGTTAACCACGCCGAAGCGAGTGCCGGTTTTCAGCATGCCGTAAATTCCGCCCTTCACGGCGGGGAGTTTCCCAACGGCCTAATGTTCTCGGAGGAGATTGCCCAACTTGTGAGGTTGGAACAGAGGGTGAGTTCTCTTCAAATTTTTCTCTTCGGCCTTTCCTTCATTTTTATAGGATTTTTCTAATCGTTCTTTGTTTGTTCAGGCCGCCTACAAGAGGACTTTGCTGAACCTCACGTATGAGAAGCTTCTTGCTTCGGCTGCCGATGAGAAGGATTCGGCCAAAAAAGACCTTGACGCTGTCAAGGAAGGCAAGGTGTTGGCTGAGAAGGAGCGGGATCTCGCCTTAGCCAAGGTCGACGGTTTTGAGAAGGATATTCGGCAGGCGAAGAAAGAGAAGAAGTGGAAGAGGCTGAAGGAGCAGCTCGGCAAGGTTGAGCTCGAGAATGTCGAGCTTAGGAAGAAAGTCGAGGCTGCGGCCGAGTATTCCAGAGTCCGAGACTTGGCGTTGGAGGATTCACGCAAGGCCGGAGAAGCTGTGTCCTTTAAGCTTGTCGTTCTAAAAGAGCAGTATGATGGGATCTACGCTTATCATGATGACGAGGTCGCTCGGCTTCGTCGTTCTCGCCTAGACCATGTCACCGCGGCGAAGGCCCAGTTCGTCAAGATGCGAGATGCCTCTGAAGCTCGGCTTGGCAAGCTTAAAGCTTATCTTGACGAGGAAGACGCGGTGAGGGAGAAATTCCTCTGTTATAACCAGATGAATGGGGTCTTCGGCACCCTGGAGCGGCTGAAAACCAAGTACGCAATCGACACACCTCCTATCTTCGTACGCCATTGCCGTTATAAGGAGGCGAAGTTTGAACGCTGGCTTGGAGATAGGCAGAAGTTCTCCTACGAGCCTACGGACTTTGTGCTACCTTCCGACCTCGAGATCAGTGTCCCTTCGGAGGTTTCTGAGCCCGAAGACGATATGGTTGAGAACGCCGAACGGGTTATCGGGCAGGCCGGAGATGACAAAGCGATCGAGGGAGCCGGTCAAGCTGGAGAAGGTCTAGAGGTTGCTGGGCAGGGTGGAGCAGGACATGACGAACATGAGTAGTCCTTGTAATTTTGTTTTTGGGTCGACTGTTGGGGTCGACCTTGTTGTTTTCGTCCTTATCAATATAAAATCCTTTTCCGCTTTTTCGGTTCGTCTATAAACTCTCGTCTTGCTTCTTATCCTTATTACAAATTTCTTTTCCTAGTTCGTACTCATACGAAACGATTTTTGGAGTTGCGAGGTACTCGACTTTTGTGGTTTCGGATTGGGCCACTGCAAGTGTTGAACTTGAGTTTGTAGAATTCTTCCTTGCAAAATAGTGGGTGATCAGTCCACTGCACTTTAAGATAGTGGCTAATTAATTTTGCGGAATAGACCGGCTTAAAGATAGAGCGCGGAGCCCGTTTAAATATAAGCGAAGAGCTTGTGTGACCGAACTCGGAGTTCGTTATTGTCTGAGTACTCAGCTCGTGTTTCCTGAGTTCGGAACTCGTATTAAGGAAAATATATATTTTTTTATTATTATAGTTGTGCATTTAGAAAGGCTGCCTACGTACCCAATAAGGGATCAAGCCATTCATAGTTCGGTATACAATAAATATATAGTAGATATAGTTTTTTTTTTTTTGAAAACCCTTGTCGGAGTGGATCGGCCTTTTGCGCTTCGTCTGCTGACATTTGTATTGCTTATCTTCGGATTTGATTGACTTCGGCTTTGATTATCTTCGACTTTGATTGTCTTCGGTTTTGATTGTCTTCGGCTTTCTAGCTTTGCATTAATCTTTAGAAGATAGTAATTTACTGATCATTTGGTTGTCGAATCGGAGTTATGCATGCCGTGTTCGATTAGGTTCTCCTTCTTCCTTGCTCCTGAATAGGCGTTTGACGTTTACGTCTTCGGCCTTCTTCCCTTAGTGGTAAAATCTTTTGAGGTGCATCGCCTTCCAGGATCTTGGGATTGCTTTGCCGCACATCTCCAAGAGTTCGAAGACGCCAGGCCGGACTACCTTTGAGACGAGGTACGGACCCTCTTACTTCGCTCTGATTTTGTGATCGGTTTTTTGGCTGTGTTTTCGAACACTTTCCGGAGGACCAGATCGCCTTCTTCGAAGTGTCTTCCCTTCACCTTCTTGTTGTTGGTAGTTTTGGATGCGGAGCAGGGCGTGGTGTCGTTGTTCTTTGGCGTGATCTAGTTGGTCGACGATCATCTGCTCGTTCGTCAACGGATACTGTGTCAGCATCATTTGGCGTATTCCGGGAACGTTGACTTCGGTGGGAGACATGACTTTCATTCCATGGATGAGTGAGAAAGGTGTTCGTCCTGTCGAACTGCGTGGACTCGTTTTGTGTGACCATAGTACGCCTTCTAGTTCGTCCGACCAAAACCCTTTCTTTTCTTCGAGTCGTTTTTTGATGCCGTCTATGATCGTCTTGTTTGTTGCTTCGGCTTGTCCATTCCTTTGTGGATACCTCGGGGTCGATTTGTTAAGACGGATGTTCCACCTTGCACAGAACCCTTCAAATTTGTCCGAAGTGAATTGGGTTCCTTTGTCTGTGACGATCTCATATGGGAGTCCGTGACCGAAGATGATGTACTTCCAGACAAAGTTTTGAACCTTGGTCGCGTAGATCTTCACGTTCGCCTTTGCTTTTACCCACTTTGTGAAATAGTCAGTGACAATCAGGATGTATTTCCGTTTCCTTGAGGACGACAAGGGCCCTACGATGTCCATGGCCCATCTCATGAAGGTGTACGACGCAGTTGCCGAACTGAGGACTTGCGTTGGGGCGTTTATGTATTTGCCGTGCCTTTGGCATTTCTCGCACTTTTGGGCGAAGTCAGCGTAGTCTTTCTGCATCGTCGGCCAGTAGAAGCCGTGATTTTTAACCCGAAGGACTAATGCGCGTCCTCCCGAGTGATTGTCGGCTCTCGCATTACCCGGTTGACTTCGTCGCCTGCGATGCAGAACAAGAGGGCTTCGGAAGCGCTCCAACGGAACAAACAATCGTCGAGCAGAGTGTAGCGCGCTGCCCTGCACTTAAGTCGGCGGGCTGCCCATTTTCTTTCGGGTACTTCGTCGGTTGCCAGATATCGTTCGATCTCTCGTCGCCAATCATCTGGTCCGACGAGGGTATGTGGGCAACGATCTTCTCTTCGTGGAGAGTCTGGTGTGTGGAGATCTTCGCCGAAGTCATCAGTTTCATCGACGTCCCGGTTGATTATGCATATGCCTTTGGGGAGGGCGATGCTTGGGCTTTCAATGCATTATATGGGGATCGTCCTCCGTAGGGTTGGATCTGAGGTCGAAGCCAAGGTTGCGAGTGCATCGGCCGCTGTGTTTTTTTCCCTCGGTATTTTGTTGATGGTGAACGAACTGAGCTTTTTTGCGAGTTCTTTGACGACTTGGAGGTACGCTTCCATCCTTTAGTTCTTTGCGTCGAACTCTCCACTGAATTGGCTAGGGACGAGCTGTGAGTCACAGAACGCGTCGAACTCCTTTGCTCCGAGTTCGATTGCAAGGCGCATACCGGCAATCATGGATTCGTATTCTGCCTCGTTGTTGGAGGCCTTGAAACCCAGTTTGAACGACTGTTTCAGGACTTCGTCTGTTGGCGATTTCAGCGTGATGCCTATGTCGGACCCATGTTGAATGGACGATACATCGGCGTGGAGTGTCCAAGTGTTTTTCTCCGATGCCGATGTCATTTCTGGCGGGAGTTCGATGAGGAAATCGGCCAGAATTTGCGATTTCACGCTGGTTCTCGTCTTATACTCGATGTCATACTTGCTGCGTTCGACTGCCCACTTGGCGATGCGACCCGATAGCATCGGACTGTGCAAGATAGTTCGCAACGGCTGATTTGTGAGGATGACGATGGAGTGAGACTGGAAGTATGGCCTGAGTTTCCTTGCCGAACTGACCACCGCCAAGGCCAGTTTCTCCAAGGTTGGATATCTGCTTTTTGCGCCGTCTAGAGCTTTGCTCGTGTAGAAAATAGGCCGCTGGTCACCTAGATCTTCTTTTCCCAGCACGCTGCTTACTGCCGAAGTCGATATGGCGATGTAAAGGTACAACGTCTCTTGGTCGACTGGTTTGGCGAGGATTGGTGATGTGGAAAGGTATTCCTTTAACTGCGTGAAGGCCTCTTCGCACTTCTCGTCCCATTCGAAGCGTTTGTTACCCTTTAGCATCTGGTAAAAGGGTAAGCACTTGTCCGAAGACCTCGATATGAACCGGTTGAGTGCGGCGATTCGTCCTGTAAGTCTTTGGACTTCCCTGGTTGTTCTGGGTGAAGGAAGGTCCCTGATGGCTACGATCTGCTTTGGGTTTGCTTCAATGCCCCGTTGGGTGACGTTGTATCCCAAAACTCGCCTGAAGTCACGCCAAACGTGCACTTGGTCGGGTTCAACTTCATCCCGTACTGATTGAGCGTTGCAAAGCATGTGGCGGGGTGATCGATATGATCTTTGGCGGCAAGTGACTTGACGAGCATATCGTCGATGTATACCTCCATTGTTTCGCTTAGTTGATCGACGAACATGCGGTTTACCAGTCGTTGGTATGTTGCTCATGCGTTCTTTAGGCCGAACGGCATGACCTTGTAGCAGTAGGTGCCCCGATCCGTGATGAACGAATTCTTTTTTCTATACTCGGCATGCATCATGATCTGGTTGTACCCCGAGAAGACATCCATGAAGGATAGGAGTTTGTTCCCTGTCGTCGCTTCGACGATGCGATCGATGTGAGGCAGTGGGTAGTTGTCCTTTGGGCAGGCCTTGCTGAGATCGGTGAAGTCGACGCAAACTCTCCACTTCCCATTCTTCTTTTTTACGACCACGGGGTTGGCTAACCCGACATTTACGTGTCGTTCTACTTCGTCATTTACCGCTTGGGCGCGCTCTGGTCCCAACTTCCTTCGTTTATGCTTGATTTGTTTGAAAGTTGGGTCCACGTTGAGCTCATGGCAGGTGATGTTCGGGTCAATGCCCGACATGTCTTATGTACACCATGCGAACGTTTTATAGTTTTCTTTCAAGAACTCGATCAGCTTGTCTTGCAGCGCCGGTTCGAGGTTAGCTCCGATGCCGACGCATCGCGTGATATCGCTTAAGTCGATGTTGACTTGCAATATTGTCTAGCTTCGGAGCTTCTTCGTTCTTCGTTTCTTCGTATTGTATTGCCGAAGTCGACGTAGAGGGGTCGGTTTGTTCGGATGGCGCGATGTTCATTTTGGTTTGAAAAGCTTCGGCCATCTCCTCGTCCTCCGGATGAGTTATCGCGCAGGACTTTCTGATTTTGAGTTCGGCGATAAAGTAGCTTCGTGCGATGCGGTGATCTCCTCGAACCGTTATTGTTCCCGTTGGGCTCGAAAACTTTAGAGACTGGTGATAAGTCGATGGGATGGCCTCCATTGCATGGATCCAGGGGGTTCCCATGATAGCGTTGTAGATTGCCGGCGTATTGATGACGTCGAACTTGACCAGCTTGGTCACTCCTCCGATGTGCACTGGGAGTTTGATAGTTCCCAGCGACATGGTCGTCTCCCCGTTGAACGCGGTCAGGGGTTTCCGATTCTTCTTGATCGTGTAGTCCTTCAACTCCATCCTCTGTAGGGTGCTGTAGAATATGAGATCGACCGAACTGCCAGTGTCGATCATGACTTTGGCTACTTCGCAGTCTGCGATGAGTAGCTCTAAGACCAATGGGTCGTTATGAGGGAAGGCGACGCTGGTGATATCGCGTTCGGTGAAAGTTATCTCCTTAGTCGCGTGCTCTGATATGTTGGCGACGTTTGCCCACTTAACCGCGGCTACAGCTCCGCGTTGGGCTCTCTTGATCGACCTGATTGAATCATTGCAGTCGACGAGGCCTCCCATTATCATGCCGATCTTTTTGCGGGTAACCTTGGGTGGGCCCGGAAGTTCTTCTCGTTCTCTTTTGTCAGACGAATCCTGGTTCGTCGTCTGATTACGTTCGGTGTGAACGTTTTTTGCCGGTTGAGATCGGTTGTATGTGTACGCGGCTTTTATTTCTTCCGCCGTTGGTAGTTTGACCTGATCGACCATGTATTCGCACATCAGCATGCTTCTCAGATGCCTGCATTCCTCGTTCGAGTGGTCGTCTTGATCGTGGAAACTATAATGCTTGGTTGTATCGTGCCTCCCTTGTTGGTCGGTTTTTTGGTAGCTTCCCGAACCTATGTTCGGATTTTCACCTTGCGGTCGGCTACGGTATCCCCCCGAACTGCTCCTTTCTTGGTAGCTCCCTCTGTTCGGGTATCCCGAACTGTTTCCAGGTCGGTTGTATTCGGGACGGTTTATGTTGTTGACTGCCTGCTCTTCGAATTCCTCGATTGAGTGAACTCTAGAGTGTCGATTTTTGTATTCCGCGTCGAAGTGTTGTCGCGGTTCGTGGTATTCCTCTTTTTTTTTTTTTCTTTCGGGACGACCTTCGTAGTCGTCCGTTTTTTCTTAAAACTGGATATGTTCTCCTCGAGTTTGATATATGTTGTTGCCTTATGCAACGCATCCTCCAAAGTCTTCGGTAATTTCGTTGTGAGTTCGCGGAAGAATTGGGATTCGGTTCAGACTCAGTTGCGAAGTGCTTCGATGGTCACGTCGTCCGACACTTTTATTTTCGAGGCAACTTCTTTGAATCTTTCGACGTACAGCAGAAGTGATTCTCCCTTTGCATGCGTCATCTTCCACAGGTCGGCGATGGACAGTTCTTTGTGGATGTACATCGAGTAATGTTTGAGGAAAACGGTTTGGAGTTCGTGGAAGTTTCTGATGGAGTTCGGCATAAGCCTGTTGAACCATCGTTGTGCTCCTTCCGACAGATTTTCGACGAAGAGTTGGCAATAACCCGCATCCCGTAGCTCGGGTGCGAACTGCGCTCTGCCCATTGATATGGTGAACGTTGTGACATGCTGGACGGGGTTTTTTGTCCCGTCGTACGTCGATGTGAAGGGGACATTTTCCGCTTCTCTCAGGTGTTGCGCTCGTCGCTTCGTGAACGCGAGAATTCATTTCGGCCAATTCTTGGCGCATCCGTTCCAGTTCGTAGTCTCTGGTGGTTTGCGCGAAAGTCGTTGTGTCTTGGAAAAGATGATCGGTCGCGGCGGTCTGGTGATTGGCGAACTGCGGAGTTCGCTGATATGTACTTGGACCGGCAGTTTGATTGACGAATTGCGGGGAGTTGTAGATTGACGTCGGGTCACGAGTCCCATAGAGACATCCGGTTAGCGGGCTGAAAGCCTGGGGATTTTGATTTCCATGTGTCGCGAACTGAGTCGCGTCTATCGAAGGCCCTCCGAATAGGTTTCGCTGGATGTTCGACGAGAAGTCGACAGGTGATCTTTGGTTTCGGGATCTTTCGCCCGAGATTGCTTCGAATCAATCGTTGGTGGATTTGGTCAGAGTGTCCACCTTATTCACCAGGCTGGTGAGGAGTTCGACGATTCCGGATCGGCCGTCTTGGTCGGAATGGCTAATTCCGGCAGTCGTTCTTGGGGAGTTGCTCGGTATAGCGATGGTGACTCTGGGTTCGAGTGTTGGTTCGGCGATAGTCGTGCGAACCGCAGTCGGCGTATGAAGTCCTGATTCTGGGATCGTCGAAGCTTGACCGATCGGAGTTGCCGATGTCTGGGCTTCGGCAAGAGCTGCCTGTAGGACGATAGGTCTGTGTGAGACGTTTTCTAGCTGGTTTGTCATTGTGGTTGGAGATGTGTGATCTGCTTGACTTCGGGCTGTTTGCGAGTTGTCGTAAGCGTGAGAAATTTTCCTGATCTGCCCCACGTTGGGCGCCAAATGTTAATACAGGGTTCGGGTTAGGGACCGAACAGAAGAATAAGATAGAGGCAGGTCGAAAAACTCGTTAAGTGACAACTAGAGCGAACAGGTTGAATCGAAGTATAAGGACGAACTAAGGGTAAAATGTCGAACTATGAAAGATAAGCCGAACATAAAATGATTGGGAACTCGGAGTTCTTTATTGATTTATTAATTGCTTGTAATGATGTTTGATACAAAGATGACGATGTGATTAATGTGTTTTTAGCTATTTCTCTCTGTAGATTCTCTCTCTAAAATTTCGGATCATTTCCTTCTGAACAGGAATCTCCTATTTATAGTGGAGCTTCTCGATCCTTGGCGGGCTTTTGTTCCTTGGCGGGACTACTTCGGCGCATGCTCGACATACGGAAAGATGTATTGTTGAACATGCTTTCGCATTAAATGCTATGCCGGCTTGTACCCCGTTCGGCAGGCCTCTGCGCGCTGCAGGTTCGTACTGACACCACTGTCGGTTCTGCGAACCACGGCGCCGTACAGACGTCACATGTATCAGTCCTGGTAGGTCCGCGTTGACGTCATCGTGTCGGACACGATTTCTTTGTTGACGGGCCTCGACTTCGCCGGGCCTTAACTCCGACGGGCCTTAACTCCGACGGGCCTCAAAGGGAACTGTAGATCGAGCCCACGAGATTTCCTTCCTGGTGACTTCTCAAATGGGTCGGGCTTTGTCAGGCTTTAGCCCACCCCTAATAGAGAATAGGGGCATTACAGAAGTTGCCTCATTTTAATATCTAATTTGATTAAAGATTAGGATATCTACATATTTTAATCTACCTAGCGGGTCACTAAAGATCACAAATTGTATTTGATACAAAAACAATAATTGTTATGAGATCAATCAAATTCATTTTCTACATAAAACGTTTGATTTTTTATCTAAAACTTTCATTGAAAATAAACATTCTGTTACAAATTTAAAACCCCCTCCCTAATTAGTTTCTACCGAGTTATAAAACTCCAGTGAACCTAAAAAGAGCAAGAAGGGATCTAAAACCACATACAACTAGCTATAACAGAAGCTAGTTAAACTAAGTAAAATTGAAACCAAAGACAAAAGCCACCTCCGGTTAGAGGATACAGACTCTCTCATTGACTAAGAAATCATTCAGCCATCCAGGATGTCCCGATGCAACGTACGATGATTGTGTACGGTTTTGACTTGTTACACTTTCTGCGATGAGATGAGCTCCTCTGTTTGATGTGGATACTTCCAATTCAAACCGCCAAGAAGGTATTCTAGAGAAGACATACTTCAATTCCGAGCCTTGAAATCTATTGTTTGGCCAAGTTGTTGGCCTATTAACAATACCCACCAAACTTGTTGCCTCTGATGCGAAGATCACCTTTGATAATTTGTGATGATAGATTGCCAAAGCTGCCCATAGGATTTTCTTGATTATTTGAGATTAGAACTATAAAAATCTACTTATTCTTGATTTTTAACTAACTATAAAATCTAAATTGTAAACTTGTAAACTTTCTAAATTTAGAAAACTATAAAATTTGTAAACTTTCTAAATTTAACTAACTATAAAATCTAGCAAATAAATCATTTTAAAATTCGAGGTAAAATTCTCTAGGGTATAAAGTGGAAAGATTTAATAATGTTTAAAATTTTGGATACACTTTGGGATATTGAAATAAAAAAATATCTTATTTGGACATTAAATTATTGAGCTTCGAGATTTAGAATAGGACAAATGGTCAAAAACATTATTCTGTGGTGAAAGTCTATTAATATGTTGATGTATAACATTCGTAACTTTTGTTTTAACAATATAACATTCGTAACTTTAGATTAAGAGTTTTAAAAAAGAAAGATTAAATTTGATCGACCCTTATCTCGAAGCAAACCATACTTCCATACTAATGTTGTGTCTTTGTATGTCATTACGTATTAAAATAAGAAAAAATTCTTTTGCATAATCATCTATTTCCATGATATCCCTAATGAAGGTTTTGCAAAGGATTATACATTGTTCTTCTTATATAATTTATATATGGCAAAAACGATTTGCGAAGGCCTTTCTCAATTTTGTATTTCTCAATTACGTTTAAATTGATTAATCAAATAAAGACGTGGTCTTATTACAAGCCAAAATGAACCTATTCTCTAGGGGAAATACAAAAAAAAGCTTAAAAGAAGAGGAGAAAAACAATAAAAAGAACATCATCATAATCAAACTACATCATCAACATTCCTCTCCATATGGATCCTTCCAAGTTCGATATGGCGTAAGCGAAAATATTCCTTCTTGTTAGTTTCGAATTCAGCCAAAACGAACAATATAGTGAGATATACAAATAAATAGATGTAGAAAAAAATATACACTAAGTGCAAAATCAACACCGGAATGATTAATATATGATCACGCCTTGTGTCGAAAAACGGAGAAGTTGCCATAGAATTTTATTATTATTGATAACTCTTAGATTGATATATAACTAAAACAACTTTACGACAACTTGTGGGTTTATATATATTAATATTATGAGTTCTAACTAGATTCACTTAGGAATCCTATAATAATAGTTATGAAAACAAAACAACATCTAACTAATATATATAGAGGAATTCACAAATCTACACCCTTTCAACCCCTTCTTCACAAAACTACTCCTAATTTAATATTTTCACATATTTACATCCTTTCAAAATTTTAAAAGCTTGATTTAACTTTTAAAAAATTACCAAAATTAATTTTTCTTCATTTGAGTTCGCTAATTAGTGTTTAGGGTATAGTATTAAGGGGGTAAGATTGTTTGGGTAGAGTTTATTTGAATTTAATTTTGAGTGTTTAGATGTAGTTTTGTGAAGTATTTTGGAAATTGTGTAGTTTTGTGAAATGTAATTCAAATGGTGTAGTTTTGTGATTCTCCCAATTCTCAAATCAAAAGGCATAATAACTCTTGAATTTAAGTCAAATGATATTATAACATTTGATTCCTCTCCTTCACGATCTCATCACCATTCAAAATTTTAAAAGCTTGATTTAACCTTTAAAAAATTACCAAAATTAAAAAAATTTCATTTGGGTTCCCTAATTAGTGTTTAGGGTATAGTATTAAGGGGGTAGAATTGTTTGGGTAGAGTTTATTTGGATTTAATTTTGAGTGTTTAGGTGTAGTTTTGTGAAGTATTTTGGAAATGGTGTAGTTTTGTGAAATGTAATTCAAATGGTGTAGTTTTGTGATTCTCCCATATATATATATTTTATTTTATTTATTGTCTAGATTATTTTGTTTAATAGATAATTACGGAATATATATTATCTAGTAATTAAATAGATAATTAAGGAATAAATATAAAAAGTATCGTTATGTAAACACTAGGCAATTATTATATATATTCATTAATATAAAATTGGATTGAACTAGTTAAAGGTTTTGGAGTCTCCATGGATTCATCACGATATGAAGAAACCGTAAAATTATTGTTAACGGTAATGATAGTAATGTTCGTCGTTGTTTTGCTTTTCGGTTGTTATCTTTGTGGTAAACTTTGCTCTGCATTCTCCATTGATCACAAAGGTCTTGAAGATAATGCACATGAATCTCAAATCATGCATCACGGGCTTGAATGATATATATATATATATATATATATATATGATGATTTTTTTTGCTAATGATTGAACAATGTGATTTTTTCTTCAAATAATAAAGTCATATTAGGGAATACCTTTTTTCTCATTTTTTTGTTTTGGTTTTTCAATTTTTTTTGTTCATATATTAATGAGATAAAAATAATATATTAGGTCAACGATATATTTTATCCCTCATAATTAAGTATCATATAGCAGCACTACATAAGAGTCCAAGACCTCGTTTCAATTGTTTCTTGTAAATTATTTTAAATCCTATAGATGTACACAAATTAAAATTTTGAAACCTACGTACATCCCCGTTGACTTGATAGTTAGAAATTTAATTCTCACAAAAACTTTTTAATGGTATTTTTTAGAATCGTCCCTTTTGAGATTATTGTTATTATTATCTTTTTAATAATATTTGATTATCTTGTTGTTAATATCCTCACTTTTTCAAAACCCATATATATACATTATATTCAGAAATTGTTTTAATTATTATTATTAATATTATTAGAGATAATTTGAAAAAATCTAAGGTTAATTAGGGGTGTTCAATGTAGCAAAACCCGAACCAAACCGAACCGATCAATCCGAACCGAATTAGTTTTGGATACACCATATAAACTATATGGATATCATTTTTAAAAAACCGTAGGATTCGGATATGGTTTGGTAATAAATCGGTTAAACCAAAAAACCGAAAAATCCGATTAATTACAAAATATAACATCATAGATAATATTACTATAGTGTATATGATTATAAATACACATATGATTTATATGTAAAAAATCTAAATAAATTTTAGTTTCTAATAATATATAATATAATTTTAGTTATAAAATGCTTTAGTTTTTTCCATATTTGTTGATACAATCATTAAAGACAAAATGTCATTTTGACTATATAATTATTATTCAATTTTATTAATCTTTCTAAATTGATCAAAATATTGAATTAATAAATTTTTTTTGTTTTGAAATTATTAGTCTTTCCAAAAAAAATTATATGTTTTTGTAACTATATTTTTTTGGAATAACATTGGAGTAAAAACGAATTCAAATTCAAACAGAATATTATATTTTGTTTTTAGTTTTATGGTATAAAACCGAACAAACCGAAAACCGATACTATCCAAACCAAACCATTGTTTATATGGTAGCAATATGAAAGACATTTTTTATAAACCGAAAAACTGAAAAAACCAAAACGAAATCCGAGTTGAACACCCCTAGTACTTAGTTTTCAAATATATAAATATAATTAGAATAGTAAAGCAAATCACCCATTATTATTATTACTAGGTGATGACCCCACGCATGTTAAAAGATAATGAGGAATTCACGAAACTACACCCTTTCAACCCTCCCTTCAGAAAACTACACCTAATTCAATATTTTCACATATTTACACATTTTCAAAATTTTAAAAGCTTGATTTACCCTTTAAAAAATTACCAAAATTAAAATATTTTCATTTGGGTTCGCTAATTAGTGTTTAGGGTATAGTATTAAAGAGGTAGGATTGTGTGGGTAGGGTTTATTTGAATTTAATTTTTAGTGTTTAGGTGTAGTTTTGTGAAGTATTTTGGAAATGGTGTAGTTTTGTGAAATGTAATTCAAATGGTGTAGTTTTGTGATTCTCCCAAAGATAATTATATATACTAAAAAAATTATTTCAAAATATTATGAACTAGGTGGTTTGACCCGCGCGAGCATAAATAACTATAAAATACGTAAAATTAAATCAAATGTTACATTAATAAAAAAATATGTTTCTTAAATTATGAGAAAATCAAAGCGAAATAAAACCAAAACTGAAAATCTAATAAATTATCAATAAAAAAGAATCAAAAGAAGGAACAAACTTCAAAATTGTAGTTTTGTGTTTTATGTTGGATTAAATATGATTTAAATACAAAATTTGCTTTACTTTTTTCTTTTTTTGTTTTTGTTAAAGAATTATAGTTTTGTTTAGAGATTTTCCATAAATACACGGTTAAAATGAAAATTGTTAGAAACGTATGTATGAATGCTACAAAACATATGTTTGTTATGTATGTCTTTGTTCAAATAAATAAAAGAGTTGATACTTAAAAAGACGTGAAAGATATATATGCATGAGTTAATTTGGTTTACATAAAACAAAACATATCCAAAAAATAGTTATATAAGAATTAGAGAAAAAATCATTAATGAAGATGTTAATAACTATAATACATTTAGATTTACGAAAATATAAAATTGTATGATGTAGTAAAAAGTTTTAGATTTACATATTTACTAGAAAGTTACCCGCGCCAAGCGCGGGATAAAAATTTGCGGAATAAAAGAGGAAATATTTATTGGTAAAAACAATGTGTAATATAAAATGAGATAAAAAGAATTTGGATGTCATGTAATTCGCGTTAAACGCGGAGTTTAATTTAAAGTTTATATATAAAATATATTGTATTTTGTTTTTTTATAATGTTTTATTAACAAAAATTTATTATTACTATTTTAATATTTATCATCGAAAAAGATTATCATTGTTATTTCGGTGTTGAATATTTACCCTTACGTATAATTTACTATTTATCATTGAAATACAATAACTACATAGTTTTGAAACCATTATATGACTCGTTTAACAATGAAAAATATGTCAATCCGGTCTCTATTTTTCATAAAACTCGGATTATTAAAAAGTCAGATAAAACCATTGAACTTTCGGGAACCGGTGGGTCAACTGATGGTTCAAGTCAATTTTGTGTCAAGTTTTGCCATTTGACATGGACTTTGATGCTTAATACAATTTTACAAAATAATATTGATATTTATAAATGAACAATATGTTTTATAATTGTTTTGTGCGAGAATATAACATACAAACATTAGGAAAATTATAAAATTGTGTTTTCATGGGATTTTTAAAATCATATTTTGTAGGCTTTTTAAATATTTTAAACATATTTACTATGAATGTTTAATCACTCTTTCATTTATAAACTTATCCGAAAATTCTTTGCTCAAATTTTGGGAACCGGTGGTTCAACCGATGAGTCGTAAATTATATGTTCAAGTTTTGTCATTTGACGTGAATTTTGATGTTAAATACAATTTTACAAAATAATATTGTTATTTGTAAATGATCAATATGTTTTATCATTATTTTAAACATAATGTGATAAAATATAACATATAAATATTAGGGAAATCTATTTTTAATTATAAATTGTGTTTCTTATGGATTTTTTTAATATTATATTTTTTATATTTTAGGAGTTTTTCAACATTTTCTAAATATATTATTCATTTATTATGTTAGTTTAAGAGACTTTTGTGATAAATTTGGGCTTTTGTTTTGGGTTTTTATGAATTTCCAATAAATCTTTTAATGATGTGGGCCATAATTACTCGCGTGATGACACGTAGGATTTTCACTCTTATTTTCTCTCTCCGTCTTCTGTATTAATAATATAAGATATCAATAAATCAATAACAATCAAACATTTTAAAAGAAGTAAAGTTTATAATATTTGCATGAATATTAGAATATTGTAGATCAACTTCAATCATCATGAATGTAAGCAAAATGAATGATAATTTTGTCCGGACCCGAAAAACCGAACCAAACGCGATCCGAATATAAATTAATTAAATAATGATAATATAAATTATGAGAAATAAAAGGGATAATCACAAACAATTTTCGAAAATATAAATTAATTAAATATAAAACAATTTCCTTATTTTTATCTAATAATAAGTAAATATTTTAAATTATAATATAAATTAAAATACAATAAAGACATCGTACACTTTTAATAAATTTCAATATATTAATAATAATTAAATATTTTAAATTATAATATAAATTAAAATACCAAAAAGATATCGTTCACTTTTTAGTAAATAATATATGATAATATAAATTGAGAAACAAAAGGGATAATTACAAACAATTTAATTAAATATAAAACAATTTCCTTAATTTCTCTATGGGCGACAGTTTAATTAAATATAAAACAATTTCCAAAACTCCTTGTCATTTACTATATAAGAGTTATTGCCCACAAAAATAAATTCCAAATTATTGGTTTGTTCGGGTGTAATATAACGTGGAACATTTCTTGTTTGTTCAAGACAATATATTCTAAATTATTTTAAAAAAATAAAATAAAAATTGACCATAAAAAATTAGACAAAAATATAATTGAGGCAAAAAATATAAAGACTAATAACAAATTTGAAAACTGAAACTAAAATTTATCTCATAAAAACTAAAACTTTATCACATAAAAAAAATTGAAATTTGATGACAACAAAACCAAAACTTTATCAAAACTGAAACAATATGTGATGTACGGAGTGAGGATCGTCAGCACGTGTACATGCGGACGCATATGCCTCTGCACTAAACTTAATAGAAGTGTATGTCTATTTATTTCTTACGGTTATATCATATAGGCAAATAAACCATACAAATTTCATTGATGAAGACTATCCTAATTTTAGAGAGAAAATTTGTCAAACTTCTCGCTTATTATGCTATTGAACAACAAATAGTGTGTCGTCTATCGCTTACCCACTATTAAATTGTTCGTCGGATAGATAAATCCATCAAGTTTCATCTACAAAAAAACATAAACCGTAAATAACCGTGTTTAACTGTGTTATAAAAAATTAGTTCAGAAACTTAATGTTGAATAGTTTTATATGGGGGCCTTAATGGCCTAAAACATAATTTATGGAATTCGCCGAAAAAAACGATTTTTAAAAAGCTCGCATTTATGGAAGACCATGTATTGATATTGAAGATCCAATTCACTAATCAAAATCTTCGATACCCATTGACTAATATATGAGGTCCGTATCTAGGAAATACCAGTATCAAAAGCCAAAATAACTAATTAAAATTTGCAGGTTCATTCAAAGAAAATAGTATGCATTATGCATACCCCGATATATGAAGGCACAATTCATTAACCGAAATTCGCCGATCCATTAAACGAAGGTTCGCCAAAAAGTTTAAAACTAATTAAAATATGTGATTCTGAATTCGTTGGACTTTAATTAAAATATATGGAACTCGCCAAAAAATATTCAAAACTATAAGGGTACAAACGCAAAAAGATAAATTTTCCTATCACGTAAGTGTTTTGTCTTCTCTTTTAATAATATAGATTATTATTATTATTATTACTATATAAACTCACAATGAATCTAAGTCATATTTATCTAATCATACCACAACAAGAACTAGGATTACTATATGAATCGGGAAAAGGGCTAATTAAAATCTATATATAATTTCAAAGCATTAATTATCACATAATAGTCTTGTTTGTTTGGTGATCTCTTAAGCATGGGAGGCAAATGTGGTATTACCTTCTCTGCAGAAACGTTCACAAATGTGTTTTTAGTTACCGGTCTCAATTTCTTTTTTTTTGTTTTTAGTGGAATCCTTGGATTTTATTTGCTTCGTAAGTTGCTAATAGCTCTTGCTAAACCCTCTTATGAAGACGACCACCATGACCAAGTATTCTTCCAAGTTTGAATTGTTTTTCTTTAATCATTAGTTTTTTTTATGAATTTCTTTTGTAAACAAATATATATTAAAAGTTTTACTTTAATCAATGGATTTAGTTTCGTAATTATGTTATCTCTCTTGGTACTTTTATGGTTTACTTTTTCTAGGTTTTACCAAAGACCTAATCGTAAAGTATACAAATTTTAATTAAGGATACTAAACATGCGTTCGTTCAAATATTATTGAAAATCGTTTGTAAAATATAGATTAACAAATTGTAAAAGAATATATAAGAAACAAACCAAAAGAAAATTGTTCTTACGAAAAATATGAAAACTTTACCCAAAAAAAAGAAACTAATTAAATCAAACACCAACAAATTGATTGAAAAAAATTATGATAAGAATCTTCTTTTTCTTCTTCTTCTTCTATGTGGATTGTGTCTTTAAGTATAAGATTGCATGTTCATCATTGTAAGCCTTGGCATGTCGGATTAAAAAGAAGCAGCCAAAGAGGGATATAAAGATAATTACAAGGAAAAAAATCGTCATCGAAAACAATATTATTAATCTTAAGTCGATCCATTCTAATGACCCTTTTACTAGATGTTCCATTGACTTTCGTTAACTCTATGAAATTAACTATAAATATGATTACTATTTATATTTATATTATTCTTTGATTTGTTTAACTCAAATCTTATTCCTTTTAAGATTACCATTTTTTTTTATATTTTCTCTCGTTATCTGTTTGCCAAAATTATTATTTAAGTAGATTAAAATTTATGGCATGTCATATAATTTTAGTTACTACATCTATTATAGTTACTACATAAAAGATTCCCTAACAAACAATTATACCCTAGATCTAAATAAACGCTAATTAGGGAAAAGAAAAATAATTTTGGTAACTTTTTAAGTCATGTAAATATTTTAAAATATTGAATTAGGAGTAGTTTCCTGAATAAATAATTAAAAGCTCGTAATTTTGTGAATTCATCTATTTAGATCCAAATATGAAAGGGGAAATTCAAAACATTTTGCGAAACAGAAATCAGAGAAAACGACAAAACCGGTAGGACTTATTAACCGGAAATTGTCGACGTACCAGAATTTAAGAACCGCTAAAATCTACGAACCGGGTTTTTTAAACCGGGATATCGATGAACCGGTTCATAATTGACAGTAAACCGGTTCCACCGGTTCCAGACATTTTTAATAAAAATCTTCTTCTTCTTCATCTCTCTCTCTTTCTCTGCCCAGAAATAAAATCTTCTTCTTAGGATCGTTCCGTTTTAGGGATTCTCTTACTAAAAGTTATCTCCTTTTCTTCGCCAGAAATGGATTCTACTGATTCCAAGAGATTCCTTTCTACGCTTCGATCCCGATCTGGTAATTAATAGCTTCTTTAATCCCCCTTTTATATTCATTTTAAATATGATGTTTTATTTTTGTTGTCTGAATCTTAGAGAAACACTTAGATTCATATGTTTAGTTTATGTTCTGTTTCTTGTAATTCCTGTCTCTAGTTTAAGTGTAGCTGTAAATGCAAATATATTACAGTGAAAGAGGAAAAATGTTCTTCTAAGTATCTGTTTTAAGCTGTTTCTTGTTGAATATACAGTAAAGAAAATATTTCCCTCAGGACATTGAAGAATCTTACCCTTTGAGTTTGTGTTCAGTATTGGATTTCTTAGGTGTTTATTAGTTGGTCTAAGTTGTGTTTACTTTCATATTGTCGGAAAATGATGTGTCTTTACTGAATTCATATATACAAAAAAAATGCAGAGATTTTAATGGGCTTTGAAGAAATAGACGGAGACGATGATTTTCAAGAGGAGTTTGCTTGCCCTTTCTGTGGAGAATCGTACGATATCATCGGATTATGCTGTCACATAGATGACGAACACAGTTTAGAGTCAAAGAATGCGGTAATGATAATTTCTTTTTTCGAAACTTATTAATTGAAACTTATAAAGTTTGAAACTTTGTTATCAAACCGTTGTTTCGCAGGCATGCCCTGTTTGCTCTCTGAGAGTGGGAATCGATATCGTAGCTCACATTACGCTTCACCATCGAAGTTTATTCAAGATATCCTTTTTCATATGCTTACGGGTTTTCTTAGCTCTTACGTGTGTTCTTAGCTGTTATGGGTTATCTTAGCTCATACGGTTTTATATGCTTACGGGTTATCTTAGGTCTTCCGGTTTTATATGTTTACGGGTTATCTTAGCTCTTATGGGTCGTATGTGCTTATGGGTGTAGTTAGCTCTTATGGGTTTTCTTAGCTCCTACGGATCTTAAATGCTTACGGGTTTCCTTAGGTCTGACGGGTTTTGTATGCTTATGGGTGTAGTTAGCTCTTACAAGTTTTATATGCTTACGGGTTTACTTAGCTCATACGGGTGTTCGTAGCTCTTATTGATTCTGTTTAATTCCTTAATTGAGTTCTTACATGCAGAGAAAGAGGAAGTCACTGAGAAGTGGTACGAGTTCAACGCTTTCTCTTCTTCGTAAAGAGCTCAGAGAAGGAGATTTACAAAGGTTGTTAGGACTTTCTTCTTCCCGTCACGGTTCCGTTGCAGTGTCAAGTGGAACTCCTGATCCTCTTCTGTCGTCGTTTATCTCACCTCCACGGTCCTACTCGACTCCCGTTACTCGGGAAACCAGAAAAGCATCCGTGGAGAAACAGACAGATGGGTATATTTTCCTAAAATATTAGGCCTTGTTATAAGATTTTTGGAGTTTTTAAAAGTTTCAGCCTTTTGAAAACTTGTACAGCAAAACACAAGTGTATATCTCGCCTGTCTCTTCGAAAGATCGGGAAGAGAAGAAGAAGAAATCAGAGTTTGTTCAGAAGCTCTTGTCATCAGCCATTTTCGGCGAGGTTTAATCAAAAGCCAAATACAAAGATGTGGAATGTGTAAGAGAAACTAAATCGGTAGAGATCAGACTTGAAGAGAATCTGGTAAATATGAAGCTATGTTACAACTTGTGTGAATGAACTATAACGCGTTTTCATCGGTATCTTGATTCAACTGTGTAGGTTGTTGGGATGAAAGACGAGACGGAGAATAGAGAGAGAGAGAGAGATGCAAGATGTGATATCTATAAATATAATCTATCTATATGTATGTGTTGTGTATGTTTTAAGTATGAAACCAGAAGAAGAAGATGTTATACTGAATAAATTGAGTAGATTTGTGTGTGTTTTCAAAGTTTACCTTAAAAGTAAGATAAAAACTAAAAAGTATATAAGGTTTGTGAGAAGAAACATAGACTCATTTGGTTAGAATAATACTACAGTCGGTGTTAGTCCATAGTAACTAACGATTGATGCATACATGAAGAAACCGAACCGCCGTATAGTTAATGAGATTTATCGATTTGACTCGTAAGATTCTTGTTACATAGAGAGAGAAAATGAAAAAATTTAAAAAAATAAATGAAGAGAAAGAGATAGAGAAGAAAACGTGAGAGGATAAAAAAAGAGAAAAATGAACAATACTTCTTCTTTATTATTAACCAATTGAATCACTAAACTCCTTTATTATTGAATCATTAAAATGAACAATAGAGAGGTTAGGTGAATTTTTTCATTAAACTCCTTTATTATTAACCAATTGAATCATGCCATGTATGTTTTTTTAAATCTAAATAATTTAGTGAATTAAATAAATTTAAACTAAATAACTAAAAAAAATAGTTAATGGAAAAATTAAAATAAATCTTAAACACTAAACACCAAACTTTAAATCTTAAATCCTAAATTTTGTGCAAACTTCTCCCATGTTTCTTTTGTAATAAAAAAAAACCCAAAAACCACCAAATCTAAACTCTAAACTAATCAAAGGGTCTTAAATTTGGATTTGAGAACCCAAACGCAAATATTTAACTACTAAACCCTAAAATTTAACACAAAAATAATTTATGTCGTTTTTCTATCATATTTTGATGATTTTATCGAAAATATTTTAAATTGTTTTTTCGAATTTTGAAATATTTATATCAAATTCGTTAAATTAAATAAAAAATATTTTTTATGCTTATAAAATTAAAAAGGCTACAAAATTAGAAAAAATAATTTTTCGAGAAAAATTGGTAAAACCATTTTTAGTAATTTTCTAAAACCGCTTTAAAACTATCTCGCACCTCTTCTCTGACCTCTCTAATACATCTCACAATCTCTCTATCTCTGCCTATAGGTCCCACGGTCTATTCTCATCATTGTGAATATTGAACTATCCAAAATTTGAATTATTTTCTAAATATACACCAAACCCAAAAAGTGTTAGAAAATATCTTAAAAACTAAAAAAACCGAACGTGATAGATCAACCCAAATGAAGAGAAATTGAATAAAAATTCTAAATAATCAACATCCAAAAATCAACCGGGAAACGAACAATCATTGTCTATAAAGATTAAAGAGGTAGGGTTTTGTGGATATGATTAATTTTGATTTAATTTTTAACAACCTTGTGTAATTTTGAAAATTGACTTTGAAATGATGTAGTTTGTTCTCATAAATTCAACACTAATTATATAAACCTCAACCGTCTAACTCTAAATTATTTGTTACACATCAAACAAATACATAAGGATGTGCAAACCAACTTCATAAGTTAAAGGGCAATTCTTATCAATACCATTAAAAAAAGTTTTTTTTTTAACAAATTTAGCACATATTTTCGAAAGTTTTACAAATACCGTTAAAAAGTTTTTTCTCATAAATATCACAAATCTTAAATTTTCAAAATTTACACCCAAAACCTTCAAAAACTATACCCTACCCTTCAAAACTATACCCTAAACACTATATAACAGACCCAAATGAAAAAATTTAAAATCTAAAAGTGTTAAAACTCGTTTTTTTGTATTTGTGGTATTTTGTAAATTACTACTTTTTGATGGTATTTTTGTTATAAAAAACATTATAATGGTATTTTTGTTATAAAAAACTTTGTAATGGTATTTTCAAAACAAAAAAATTATTTTATGGTATTTTAAGGAATTTCTCTAAAATAAATGACTTTATAATATATGAATGGTTATAATAACCATAATCATATTGATGAAAACATTATGCAAAATATCCGAGCACCAAGTCTCTTCCTGTCTATAGCACATGGTTATGACAAACAAACCAATATTATTGTTTTCTTAAAACTTATAGCTTTATTTGTGTCACAATATGTACATAATTTTATTAGCAAATAGAAGCAACAACTTACTCAAGATAAAAGAGAGCTTTTAGGTGGGATGATCCGCCCTGATTCGCTTATGAAGCGTTGGATTAAGAAGTTAGACCATGTCTTAGGAAGACCCTAGCCCTTAAGGGAGATGTCACTGGTGGTGAGATTGGTGTTGCATGGGCACCTTTGTGACTATGGTGACTATGACATCATTCATTGTGCATATTCAAGCCATGACGTGGAAGCAACCACATATTTCGGATTTGCTACCTTATGTGGATTATTCATTGGGAAGGTTTTCGACAATGTCGCAACTTATTTGTCAACGGTAAATTTAAATTATGGAGTTATGAATGGAAAATTGTAATGGTTTTTGATTTTGGATAATATTGTGCAGGAGGAAGAAGTAATAATTAAGCAAATGTTTTTTAAAGCATGCACATCTCTACCATGGCTAGTGTTGGGAGGTTTACCTCTGGTTCTCATTGAAGGGTTATTGATTATGTATATCATCAATCATTCATAATTAATGCAAAACTCGTAGAAAATTCTTCGCCAATGCCATATTGGAAACAAATACATTTAACTTAATGAAATACATTACACCAAACATCTCATAAGTATGAAAAAAATATCATAAGTAACAAAGAACAACTATATTAAGACTTTATAATAAAAATAAAAATCTTATATATAACATTAATTAAACTTAAGAACCATACACCATATTTAAAAACAAATTCAACCATTACATTAGTACATAAAATACAATAACATCTAACTTTGTCACTATGACAATCGTCATAGTTTCGTATTAAAACAATGAAGTGAAAACAATTGCATTCCTCGGATTTGCTACGTTTTGTGGTTTACTCATCAGAAAAGTTTTCGACAATGTCATAAATTATATGTTAACGTTGATTTTTGGTTATGAAGTAATAAATAGATGATTGTAAATATTTTGATTTTAGATATCAATGAATTTTCCGAATCAACGTCACTAGGCATAACTCATTAGCTTTCAACATCATCTTAGTAGTAATTTGGACGCAACCTAGAGGTTTTGAAGAAAAGGGATGCGAGGACAAAGTTTAAAATACATTTTATATAAAATTTAATTCAATATTATTACTTTTATATAAATTCAAGGCCGGCCTTGGGGACAATGTGAAACATTTGTTGTGGCCCTAACTTTTTATGGAAATTAAGCCTAACAAATTTTGCATAATGATCCAAAAGTTTTACGATCATTAGTTTATACCTTATTTTTTTTTTGGGCTATGACCCAATATGATCTAAAAAACTCAGAGTATTTTCAATGGAGTTTTTTAGAAAGATTTTAGTTAGTGGGGTCTAGAAAATAGTTAAGAAACTGAATCTTAAATTTCTTATCTAATCTAAAATCCGATTTTAGAGGGATCTTGCACTATTTATGGACCCCACTGGATACGTGGCGACCCATGATTGATGCGTTATTAAATTTTTTTTATTTTTTATTTTTAAATTACACTATTTATGGATGTAATTGAATAGTAAAAAAACTTTGTCGGTTTTTCTGTTGGAGATGGTCTTAGAACCAACCTTGTATAAATTATATTATTATAATAAAAACATACGATCGGTCATAGCTTAACAAGAGCTACTAATTGCATATGGATTTTATAAAATAAGACCATAAACATTGCAAGATCTTAAGTGAGTTTTTAAGTGAAAATCCTAAAAAAAATAAGAGACCACCTTTTTAATCTCTTTAATCAGAACCGATTCTCCACAAAATCCTTCTTCATTTTCTCTTTCCAAGCGGGACCCACTTGTCCTTCATATTTTTTTAATATTAATTTTTTTGATAAAAACCGAAAATGTGGTTGTAAATATATTAGAAAACCGCACTGGTAGGCAGCGTGGGTCGAAAACCTTGTTATACTATTAAAATGGTTGCCAAAGTTTTGTTTGACCCTATTTATATGGTTTGACCGTACGTGTAAATATATATATATATATTTACAAAAAGTTAATATATATGTGTATATATGTGTGATATATTATTAGCAAATATAAAAAATTATAAAGTTTGACCCCCCCAATTTACCATAAATTTTTGTTTGACCCTATTTATATGGTTTGACACTAATATATATAATCTTAACTATACGTGTAAATATATATATATATATGATATATTCTTGTTTGTAACTCATCTTATCTAATAAAAGATGCAAATATTTAATTCCATTTTTTTGTTAACATTTGGGCCACAAATGGCCGGCCAAATAGCCAAACCTACGCTATCGTAGGCGCGGGGAATCGATCCCGGGTGGGATGGTGCTACATGTCTCCTGTGGACTTATGACTATTACTAGACGAACTCTACTTCCCATTTTAATTCCATTTTCTTTCATATAAATATCATCTTAAAATTAACACTTACACCTATAAGCTACATACTAATCAATCAATATGAAAAGGTAAAAAGTGTTTTTAACATAACTTTGAGTAAAAATTAATAAGATTACTGAAAACGACACTCTTTATGAAACAAATAAAAACGTTCAAGAACGACACTTTTTAACATAATTTGAGTCAAAATTAATATAAGTTTTTGAAACTAAAACCATAAAGTTTAAGAAATATTTAATGTTATACAATTCTACCAATCACAAAAAGATTACATAATATAAATGATAGCAAAATATTAACTTTTTCTTTATAAATTTGCATGTAAATTTGAAAACAATATGATCTAAAAAACTCAAAATTAATTTGAGTCAAAATTAATATGCTTTTGAAACTTTAAACCATAGTTTAAGAAATATTTAATTTTATACAATTCTACCAATCACAAAAAAGATTACATAATATAAATGATAGCAAAATATTAACTTTTTCTTTATAAATTTGCATGTAAATTTGAAAGCATATTAGATTTTAGAAAAAAAATCGCAAAAATATCTTATATAATAGGAAGAAGGGAGTAAATTATATACTACTAAAATGGTTACTAAAATTGTTTTCTCCATATTTATTTACCATACATGTAAATATACATTTATTTTATAAACTTTGACCCCTATTAACAAATATGACAAATCTCTTCATGGTAAAAAGAAAATTGATTGGGTTGAAAATTGAGACTTATGTTGACTAGGAATCTAATAAATTAAGTTGTTTAGAGAACCAAAAAAATAGACTTCTTGGTTTTCAGAAAAAACAACAATAATGAAAATGACAGAAAAATTAGTAATTTTGCTTCTTCTAGTGGTTCTAACGTCATCCTTGCCCAATACCAATGTTTTGGCCTCATCTGGTATGTTATTAATTTTTATATATTTTTTGAATAATTACTTTTTAAAACCATATAGTAACACCATTTGATATCATATGTGTGAGTAAATATTTAATTTTATTTAATTTTGTTTTATATTTTTGCAGAGATGAACAAAAATGCACTTCTTCATTGCTTATATCCATGTAAGCTCATTAGTAGTGAGTCATGCAGGGATGAATGTATTAGACAAAATTATTCAGATGGAGGATGTCTTGGTGCTGAACAAACTAAGAAATGTTGTTGCATAAATTAATAAAAATCTATCATGTTTATAATATCACGATTTGAGATTTTACTTGTGTTCATCTAATATAAGACTTAAATTTATATTCCCTCCGTATCGTTTTATAGGATGTTTTGGTTAAAAACAAGATTATGTAGATGTAATTTCTATCTTTTTGTTTTTTACACAAAATATTATTTAATAATCCATTTAATATATTTCAACCATTCATAGAAAATTTTGTTTATTACTATTGGTCACACTACATTGAATATATTTAATACTTGGACAAAAAAATTAAAACGTCTTATAAAATGGAACATAGGGAGTAATATTTTTTTTGCGACTCATTGAAATGAAACTAATCTTATTATACTATCACTTTCATTAAAATATGAGCTTAAGATTATATGTCCCCCTACTTGTACTAAATTCGAATCAATCAAGATGAAAAGGTAAGAATTTTTTTTTATTAACTCTTGAAATAAAGATATTTCTATTACTTAAGTCTTAAAATAATGATCATTTTGTTCGTTTTAAACTTGAGTCAAATAATTGTATATAATCAGATCCTAGGTAATATAATGCCTAAAGCACAAAAATTTTAACTACTACACTATAATTTTTTTTTGAAAATTTGATACCCTTTTAATTATAATGTTTTTTGAGCCTAAAACACGTGTTTTACCTGCTTTAGCTCAGGGCCACCCCTGATCGGAAGACAAGAAAAATTAAAAATCTGGCAGTTTTGATGGCTCCGGTGGAGGCGGTGGAGAGACGAGTAAGGCCAGAGGGTCCGTAGGTTTGGGCAAGGGAGGAAGGGCGTCGATGGTGGTGAGAATCGTCGGAATCGTGTGTAGATCTATGGTTACTAACCTGAGAAAGGAGAGAAGACGTTGGTCAGAACAAGAGCTAGACGGAGTTGCGGAGGTGAAACAAGCTCTGCGGCGGCTGCAGCGGTAGTCATGCCTGGGAGAGAGTTCGCCTATTCTTTGTTCTTAAGTATTTTTTTCAATCATAGTCTAGTGTCTAAATAGTTCTCTCCCTGAGAGCGGCGAGGTTCGAACCCCGGGTTATGCGATTAGATGCAGAGGTGACTACCATTGGTCACTTGCTCATCCGCGTTCTTAAATATTGTATTTCTAACTTAATACATTCAAAAGTATTATGCTTCCAATTTAATACATTCAAAAGTATTATGCTCCCAATTTAATATCTCAAATGTCATATTTGGTAATTTAAATATTCAATTGTATATGATATGCTGAGGTGACATTGAAAAATTAATTATTTTAATCAAGTCTTATTTTTGTTTAACAAGTTAACCAAATTTTTAAAAAATCTATAAAAAATAAAACTTATAAATAAATAAAGAAAAAATAGATTTTTAAAAAATAGATTTTTATTTTAAAAAGTTCAGAAATTACTAAAACTAAATTAAATTCTAAACTCAATTTATTTTTAAATATTTACTAAATCATAGAAACAAAATTATAAGGGTTAAAAAAGGAAGAATTAAAAAACTACACCATTTGAATTAAATTTCACAAAACTACACCTTATAAAAATTTCTTCACAAAATTACACCTAAATTCTAAAAATTCAATTCAAGTTAAGCCTACCCACCCAATCCTACCCCTTTAATACTATACCGTAAACACTAATTAGCGAACTCAAATATTTTAATTTTGGTAACTTTTTAGAGCATAATTGAACCATTTAAAATTTGAAAATGGTGTGACGGTAAGAAAAATTGAATTAGGTGTAATTTTGTGAAGGAAGGATTGAAATGGTGTAGTTTTATGAATTTCTCTTAAAAAATATCCACATATGAATATATAGAAACAAAATTAAAGAGTTGTTTTTTAAACTCTCAAATGAATATGTTTCTATATAATGTAGGGAATAGGTAATGAAGTTTCCATTCTTATTTTTGAATCATTAGAATTTTGGTTCTATGTTTTCAGGAATATTTTAAAACAAAATTTTGAATTTTGAATTTTTAGTAGTTTGGTTTTCATTTTTCGAGATTTTGTTAAATATATTAATTTTCTTTATTTATTTCTTAATTTCTCTGTTTTTCTTAGTTTTTTCATTAATAATTTAGCTTGCTAAAAAAAATAAGTGGTAAAAATATAATTTTTAACATTTTTTGATTAAAATAATATTATTTTAGTGTCACGCTAGCATATGAGATGGAATTGGATGTTTAAATTAACAAAAATATTACTCTCTCCGTTTTTTAATATAAGATTTTTGTTGAAAATATTTGGTTTAAAAAGATGGATTTTCTCACTTTTCAATATACAATTGTTAATGATAAATTATAGAATTCAAGAAAATAACTAAACATTATTGATTTAGAGTTGTTGAAAATTATAAATCACAAAATAATATATTTTAATATGTTTGTTTATTATATCTGAAAAACTAGAAAATCCTATATAGTTGGGTGCTCAACAATCTCGAGATTTAAAGTGAAAATGAGAGGCACTTTAATCGTTTTTATGAGATTTTTGGCGATAACAAATGAATGGTTAATTGTAAAATGTATACAATTTTTTTTATTAATTTCGATAAAATGCAATCTTGATTGAATATAAACTATTGTTAAAATATGACAACTTGTAATACATGTTATATTTCAACGTTTAACAAATACCCGCAAAACATGCTAAGTAAAATGTTTATTACGGCTCCTACCGGTGACTCGAGTTACTGAAGTTGAGTTACAAAATATGGTATACTTTCCAGTAGTTTGCAGTAAAAAAATGTGGTAGAAATTGTATTAATCGGAAGTTTGCTGTAGAAATATGAGTTAACATTTTTGCCAAAAATAAAACTGATTGGTAACTTTTATGATGTATAAGTTGAATTATCAATTTTAATAGAAAAAATCTCAATTCACACATAACTCACGAATATTTGTTGATGTTGAATAAACTTTTGAGTTAACAATTTTACAAAGAAGTAACTCAAATTTGTAACTCAATCATACCATATTCTAACTCAAACTTAACTTCAAAATTTTTAGTTTTATACATGATTGATAACATTTTTGAGTTATCTTTGAGTTAAAATCATAACTCAACTTAACTCAATAGTAACTCAAGTCACCAATCAGACCCTACATGTCTACGTCTAATGCAACCTGACACAACTTTTATCCCTTTTTCATAAAACAATTTCAGGAAAAGGTAATAAATTCAAACAATAACTACCAACAAATTCTGAAATTGACTCAATTTTGGCTACAATTGGTAGATTTAACAAGTGTTGACCAAGATTGTGGTGGATTACATAATTTCCCCTTTTCATTATTGTAGTCTTATATGAATTTAATAAAATAACCAGCTTTCTAATTATATTCATTGAATCTTTTTCACTTTTATTGTTACTTTTTCTAAAATGTTCCTCTCAATAAGAATACAAAGATTTAAATATTATTATCCTTAAAACAAAACATTTGTTGTCATAAAAAAACAAAACATCTGTTGTCATAAAAAAACAAAACATCTGGCCTACTTTACAATTTTTAAAAGTATAATTTGTTTTAAAATAGATAATTATCATTTTAGCTTTGTTACAAATTTAGTTAATGCATTCACGTCTTACATGAAATTGTTGTATTGATGATAATACTTTTAAGATTTTGTGTTTCATAAAACATGTATTTAACCAATATAAATTTTACCAATATAATGGTTACTGAATATATTTTTACCCACTTTTTCTATTTGATAATTAATATATTGAGTCAAACCATACATGTACATATACATTTATTTTATAAAGTTTGACCCTCTAACTTAGCATGGATATGATGATATTTTCTTTACTAAAATTAGTTTTATTAACAAATATGAAAAGTTTCTTCACGGTCAAAAGAAAAAGGATTGGGTTAGAGATTGAGACTTCTCTTGACTAAGAGTCCTATAAATAAGGTTTTTTCGAGAATTTATAAGAATATAGACTTCTTGGTTTTAAAAACAAAAATAACATTAAGAAAGAATATAATGAATATGACAAAAAGTTTAGTGATTTTTGTTCTTGCACTAGTTCTAGCGACATCCTTGTCCAACACCAATGTTTTGGCCGGACCGGGTAGGTTATTGATTTTAATCTATGTTTTGAATAATTTATTTTTGAAATCATGTAGTAACACCAATTGATATAATATTATTTTGGCGAAGATCAACAATATATATATATATATATATATATATGTTCAGACTCATTATTTATTTTATTTTTTGGCAGGAAAGGCATATTCACATTGTTTATGGCCATGTACGCAGCGTAACTGGGAAACATGTAAGTTGGATTGTATTAATTTGTATTATTCAGATGGAAGTTGTCTTGGTCCTGCACAATCCATGACATGTTGTTGCAAAATTTAATAAAAATTGATCATCTATATTGTAAACTTGTGATGTGAGTGTTTACTCATGTTTATCTAATATAAAGATTTAAAGTTATATTACCTTGTTTGCTACCTATTAAAATGAAACTTATCTTAATATACCATCACTTTCATATTAATATGAAAACAAAATTTAGGCAAGAGCCATACAAATCAGATTCTTTTCACCCTAACAAATCACAAGATAACATCCACGATAATACCTCATTTAAGGCGTAAATCACTCTTCCCAAGTGGTTTCAACTAGTGATCTTTAACTTTTTTTAAGGTTCACAGTTCGTATGATTTATCAAATTTGGATAGAAATATAAGTTATCTCAAACATAAATAAATCTAGATTTGAAATAAAAACTTGAATATTTAATTCAATAAAAATAGATTAATTCAAAATCCAAATTCCCCAAAGGTAGCTAACACCATTCCATCTGAGATTGAGCTCGCATTCCTACAATGGATTTATTGGCTAATTGGTTCGTGTTTGTGTCCCGAATTGTTGACAAAAAAATTTCAAAATCTTTGAATGTTATTATGGTTTGTCTATTTAGAAAGCTTTTTAAGGATTTAAACTTTACAAAAATTTTAGCGATTATTCATTTGATTTTTAATCTCTCTTAAGGTATGTTGTTATTAGTTCATGGACTTAAAAAATAAACAAAATCCATGAATTTATAAAATGAATAAAAGTCTTTTATTATTCAAATAAATTGGAAGTTACTCATTTCGGTATTTTACCATTGTTTTTTTTTACAACAAATTTTTACCATTGTTTTAAAGTATTGTGTTAATGATTCTAAACATTTTTTCTTGCAAGAACTTATTGATTCTAAGTATTGTATGTTAGCCAACTATTCTCGGAGTCTGTTATCATTATGTAAAAGGGCTATTCTCCAAAATACCATGAAAAAGCTTTTTGTACAAAAATATCGTTACAATTTATATATATATAAAATAGAGAATATTACATCTATAGGTACTTTTAACATGTGTATTTACATGAAAAGGTACTTGCAACTTCAAGTGCACTTTTAGATCATAAAAATACTTTTATACCCTCAATATTGTGTAACTAAGTTATTTTAGTTAGAATGGAACTAATCGATACTCTTATTTATTGAAATTATTTTCAAATTTATATTAAATTTAAATATTAAAAATGAAAGCAAATAAAAGGTAATATCTTCTTTTTGTCTCTATCCTTTTTACTTTCTTTTTCTCCAACTCCAAAATCTTCGACTCTCCACTGGATAAATTTCCGACGAATCAACTCTGTAGCCGATTAGAGCTTAACGGCGCCAGTAGCTGTCTCCTCCGTTGCATCTCAAGCCTTTAGCACGACGTTGGTTTGTTATTTCACTTATCCATTTATAGCAAACCATCCAAAATTTTCACCAAAATACGAATCTCTTTTCCCCTAAATTTGTAAAAAGCAAAAGTCTTCAAACTTGTTACGATGAATATGGATGGTAAACTCTCGTTAGAGATTATTTTTTTAAAAAAGATACATATAAAGTAATTTGATATTTATTTTTTATTATTGAAAAAAGTAATATAAATTTTGAATGAAAATTAATTAAATGTGGACACATGTCAATATAACAATGAGACACTTGTTGACTCCACAATGAACCTTACAAAAGCATTTTATCTTATTATATAAGATAGTTGGGTGCTCAACAATTTCGAGATTTAAAGTGAAAATGAGAGTCACTTTAATCGTTTTTATGCCCATATATTTTATTTATTTTGCGTTTGTACCCTTATATTTTTAAATAACTTTTTGTCTTCTATTTTATTTTCTTTTTCATAGATAATTTCGGATATATTATTTAATTTTTTTATATAAATATTGTTGGGTTTTTGTTTTCTTATCGATCAAATATTGTAGTCAAAAATATTAATATTGGTTTGTTTTAAAAAAATTATTTTTAACAACTTTATTTCGTTTTGTGTCGATCTAAATCTACGAAATATTTTTATCATGTGTCTATCTTTTCGCGTTTTTTGCGTCTCTAACTTAATTACCTTAATATAAAAATATCATAATTTTTAAAATAAATTATGATTTATTTTATACGATGATAAAAGTATTTTATGAAATAAGATATGTTATAACGTTTCAAGTTCTTCTATTTATTTTCAGAAAATTCCAACGACTATCACATTTTTTAATACTTTTGTATCTTTTCATTGTGGTATTGGTATATATATGTGAATATGGTGATATATATAAAGTTTGAATAATTTGTCGTAAACATAGATTTATATTTATAGTTAAATAAGTATATATTTATATCTAAACTAAATTGTATTTGTTATACAATATTTATTTATTTTCTAAGATTAATTTAAAATATGCAATAATTTTTTTTATTATATTTTTTTTTTGACAACCATTTTTTCTTATATATGTATATAATTATACTATTAAAGATAATAAAACTTTTCCCCACATATAGCGCGGGTCCGTACCTAATTGTTAAAATATGACAACTTGTAATACATGTTATATTTCAACGTTTAACAAATACCAGCAAAACATGCTAAGTAAAATGTTTATTACATGTCTACGGCTAACGCAACCGGACACAACTTTTATTCCTTTTTCATAAAACAATTTCAGGAAAAGGTAATAAATTCAAACAATAACTACCAACAAATTCTGAAATTGACTCAATTTTGACTACAAGTGGTAAATATAACAAGTGTTACCAAGATTGTGGTGGATTACATAATTTTCCCTTTTCATTAATTATTGTAGTCTTATATGAATTTAATAAAATAACCAGCTTTCTAATTATATTCATTGAATCTTTTTCACTTACTTTTTCTAAAATGTTCTTCTCAATAAGAATACAAAGATTTAAATATTATCTTATATATTAATTGGAAAGCATTTTATGGAAGAGGACAAATTTTTTTTTGTAATTACCATGTCATGCCACTACATTTTTTATTTTATAACCTTTGTTTCAAATTTATCTGAAAACGGCAATGTTTTTAATGTTATTTTAAATGGTTAATAACATTAGTCAACTTTTGAAGCAGAGAGATTAATAATAGCAGTCACTTCAAATTCGGTGGTTCTATTAAAAAAAACATATAAAATCAAAACTTAACGTTTTCAACATTTATTTAGATTTAAACTTAATAACATATATACAAATTATACAAATCATAATAGAAAATACATATTTTAATTTGAAGAATTCACAAAACTACACCAATTCAACACTTCTTTCACAAAATTACATTTAATTCAATATTTTCTATAATTACACTCTTTTAAAATTTTAAAACGTTGATTTATCCTTAAAAACTATCAAAATTCAAATCTTTTCATTTAGATTCGTTAATTAATATTTACAATATAATATTAAAGGGTAGATTTTGTGTAGTTAGGATTTATTTAGATTTAATTTTGAGTGTTTAGGTGTAGTTTTTAAAAATAACTTTGAAATGACGTATTTTATAAAACGCAATTCAAATGGTGTAGTTTTGTGATTCTCTTTTTAGTTTTTGTAATCTTATCTATTAATTGGAAAACATTATTGCAAATTGCTCTTAAAAAATTATAAGTACAATACAATGCCACGACATTTTTTTTACTAACATATGTTTATAATTTGGGCCAATTTACAAAATTTACAAATCCCATACTCAGACCCAATCGAATACAAATTATACAAATCATAATAGAAAATACATATTTTAATTTGAAGAATTCACAAGACTACACCAATTCAACACTTCTTTCAAAAATTTACATCTAATTCAATATTTTCTATAATTACACCCTTTTAAAATTTTAAAACGTTGATTATCCTTAAAAAAACTATCAAAATTTAAATCTTTTCATTTAGATTCGCTAATTAATATTAAAAATATAATATTAAAAGGTAGATTTTGTGTAGGTAAGATTTATTTAGATTTAATTTTGAGTGTTTAGGTGTAGTTTCTAAAAATAACTTTGAAATGACGTATTTTGTAAAACGCAATTCAAATGGTGTAGATTTGTAATTCTCCTTTTAGTTTTTGTAACGGGTCGTTAAAAGATCACAAAATAAATTTAAACAAATGATAATGGTTATGAGATTAAATCAAATTCAATTTATGCATAAATATTTATGTGTAATTTAGCAACGGGTCAAAAAATAGCATAAATAATTCATAATATATAACTAAATTATATTCCAAATATAAAATTATACATAAATATAATTTTGAACTTTATATTAAATATAATTCAGTAAACTATTATTAAATTTGTATCAAGACATCTTGGAAGGTATATCCCGGGGTAAAAAATTTAAATATTTCTAATACGCGGATGAATCCCGCGTTAAACAATACCTCGCACTATCTACATGTTTTATTCAATGTATTTTATGAAATAAGAGATTATCTACATATAATGTTGGTGAAAATAATTTAATATATATATTTTTTACTAAACAATTATAAATATATAAAATTAAAAACTATATTAAATTCCGCACGTACGTGCGGATCCTCATCTAGTTATCCTTAAAACAAAACATTTGTTGTCATAAAAAAAACATCTGGCCTACTTTACAATTTTTAAAAGTATAATTTGTTTTAAAATAGATAATTATCATTTTAGCTTTGTTACAAGTTTAGTTAATGCAATCAAGTCTTACATGAAATTGTTGTATTGATGATAATACTTTTAAGATTTTGTGTTTCATATAAAACATATGTATTTAACCAATATAAATTTTACAAATAAAATGGTTACTGAATATTTTTTACCCACTTTGTCTATTTGATAATTAATATATCGAGTCAAACCATACATGTACATATACATTTTATTTTATAAAGTTTGACCCTCTAATTTAGCATGGATATGATCTTGTTTTTATTACCTTGACGTCGACTTAATTTGAGTAGAAATATAAGTTATCTCAAAAAATTACCCCGGTTGTAGGATTCATAAACATAAATAAATCTAGATTTGAAATAAAAACTTGAATATTTAATTCAATAAAAATAGATTAATTCAAAATCCAAATTCCCCAAAGGTAGCTAACACCATTCCATCTGAGATTGAGCTCGCATTCCTACAATGGATTTATTGGCTAATTGGTTCGTGTTTGTGTCCCGAATTGTTGACAAAAAAATTTCAAAATCGTTGAATGTTATTATGGTTTGTCTATTTAGAAAGCTTTTTAAGGATTTAAACTTTACAAAAAATTTAGCGATTATTCATTTGATTTTTAACCTCTGTTAAGGTATGTTGTTATTAGTTCATGAACTTAAAAAATAAACAAAATCCATGAATTTATAAAATCCATGTCTTTTATTATTCAAATAAATTGGAAGTTATTTTTTTTACAACAAATTTTTACCATTGTTTTAAAGTATTGTGTTAATGATTCTAAACATTTTTTCTTGCAAGAACTTATTGATTCTAAGTATTGTATGTTAGCCAACTATTCTCAGAGTCTGTTATCATTATCTAAAAGGGCTATTCTCCAAAATACCTTGAAAAAACTTTTTGTACAAAAATATCGTCACTAATTTTTCTTTCCCTTAACTAACACGAAAAAGTTTTTTGGACCAAAATAGGGATGACGATTTTTTTACACCCGGAGAGTACCATCCCACACTGAATCCACCTAAACTCTCTATCTCTACACGTATACCCCTAAACTCGTAAAATTATCTGATTATCCACACAATCTCATTAAAATCTAATTAATTCCACATTAGGCCAAAATTGCAATTATCTTATAAATTAATCGTGACAAAATAGACCCGATTCTGATTCGAATCTAGCCCGATTACGATCTAAAACTATGGATTTAACCCGCTAAAAACATATAAGCCCTAGATCCATAGTTTTAGATCGTAATCGGGTTAGATTTCAATCATAATCGGGTCTATTTTGTCACGGTTAATTTATAAGATAATTGCAATTTTGGCCTAATGTGGAATTAATTTGATTTTAATGAGATTGTGTGGATAATCAGATAATTTTACGAGTTTAGGGGTATACGTGTAGAGATTGAGAGTTTAGGTGGATTCAGTGTGGGATGATACTCTCCGGGTGTAAAAAAATCGTCATCCCACCAAAATACCATAAACTATGAAGAAGTTTAAATCTTTCGAAACTGAACTATAACCATACCAAGAATGTTCATGCTGCATATGCTTTTTCTATTCCAATATCGTTGTTAATCTCTTCCAGAGATTACCACGTGCACATGTGTTCCATCCCATGCCCCAACAAATCCTTTGAAACAAGGCCAATAACGCCTATCAAACTACAACTTAGGATGGATTTGAGTGAGATGTATGATCTGGTTTGAAAGTATCAACTCCCATAAGCTCCATGACATTAAGAACTTCATGAAATTTTCTTAATACAGTTTTGATGTGTGGCGCTTTTAACATTTTAAACATAGGATTTAGCCACACAATAGAGTTTTTTTATGTGTCTTTAGTTGTTTTACATGTGATAAAAGGCATATTGGCGTCCCGAGACACTAAGCATGGACTTATGGAGTTTTCAATGCAAAAGAACTAGGAATACAGAAGAAAGAAAAAGGATCGATCGATCCTCTCCAGAGATCGATCGATCTCTTATTGCGCAAACTTACGGATTTTTTCTGGATCGACCAAGAGCTGAATATTGATCGATCTTCATGAGGATCGATCGATCCCTTGATCGATCGATCATCATTCAGAAAAACCTGCGGAGAAAAACCAAATCGACCAAAAGTCGAAGGATGTCTCAATCTTCAAGTCGATCGATCGATCCCCTCTACTGATCGATTGATCCGTTCTCCGCATCAGAAGATTTAATTTCTTTTATTTTAGATTTTTCCAAGATACTTTCCTATTTTGTAAGGGATTCGCCCAAAACCTATAAAAACATGTTTTTAACCTCTTTTAGAGGTGTGCTTTTATAATAGAAGTTTTCGGAGACTTTTGCATCAGAGAATTCTGGGAATCTTCGGTTTCAATAATAAAAGAGTTTCTTCTATCCCTTATCTCTTTAATTTGTTTATGCTTTCTTTAATCTCAATTGCTTTGATTTTCATTATGCTTAGCGAGTAGTTTCCCTTAGGCAATTAGGTTGGGAAAAAGGGTGAATCAACTCTAGGGTTGATTGATGTCTAGATCTTAAAACTTTATAAAACTTTGGTTTAGTGTAACGTTGTTAAAGCTTTAGCTGAATTGGCCATTAGATTGATAGAACCCAGGAAGCTTCATCTTCGGAAGAAGTGTGAAGATTCCTAGAACTAAACCTAGCTTAACCGAGGAATATGTGTTAATAAGTTTAGTGGTTGAATTGATTTGAAACTTAATGTTTTCTAAAACTTAAACTATCCAAGGCATTGTTTTAGTTTACTTGTTAGGAAAAAGATCATTGTCACGGGAGTGGATTGATCTAAAAACGTTTTCAAAACCTTCAAGTTATGTTTGTTAAAAGACATCAAAAACATGAAAGTTGAAATCATGTTTAAAGTACCCCGACCTGGTTGTTTAGCCTTTTAATTTTTTATTTGAATCTTTAAAACTCTTTAATTTCGTTTTTTTTTCTTGTTAGTCAATTGCAAAACTCAAAACAAACTATTCTTTTATTTGCTTAGACTAAGTTTATTTCTCACAAGCTTTAGTACATTGTTTGCTCCTGATTTGGATTGACATCTTAAGTACTACATTAAGACATTCGAAAGAACGAATGTAAAATCTCGTTTATCAAGTTTCATGCGAATGTCCAAACATTCTCATGACATTTCGTTGAGTATGACCGCAAATATACAAAACATTGATTATTGCAATGAATTTGGATAGTCTATTGTAACAATCATACCAAAGTTTTAAATTAAGAATATGATTTGCAAAAAAATTTCATACCAAATCAATCCCAGTAGCTTCTTTTTCTCACGCTTAGTTTTCCTTCTTATGTTAAAAATTTTTCTACCCAATTTTGTTTATATAGTTGAGATAGAAATAATCCTATAAATATTTCTGAAATTTGATATGACCACTTAATAAGAAGTTATGACATAAAACATATACATATATATGTAATTGTTTTACAATTATTTCTAAAAAAGCATCGAACAACCTATACTTCTCAACATGCACCGTTGTCCACCGTATCTACAAAACGTAATATCATAATTAGTATAGATATAGAAAAATCCAAGAAATAAAACGTAAAAAGAGTTAAGAATATAAAACCATGATTTTTTTTTATTTGTTTAAAAACATCAACACATGCAGTGGCGGAGCCAAGATTTTAATTTACGGCGTGACGTTGACGGAAGACAATTACTCTGCAGCCGTGACGTTGACGGAAGACAATTACTCTGAGTTGAGAATCGAACTTCAAAACTCACTTCAAGCAAAACATAAACTAGGGTTTATCGATGGTGTTGTTCTTAAACAAGCCTTTGATCTGGATATGTCCTTGTGGCTTGCTGCAAATTCCATGATCATTTGTTGTACTAGGACATCTATTGATTCGAAGATAAGATCGACAATTACTTTTGTTCCAGACGCATTCGTGTTGTGGGAAGATCTAAAAGCTCGTTTCTCTGTGGGTAATGGCGTAAGGAAACAAGTCTTGAAAGAAAAAAAATTCCTCTTGTCGACAAGATGGAAAAAAGGTTTTGGAATACTATGGTTGTTTGTCTAAACTGTAGGAAGAGTTAGAAAATTATCGGACTGACTGAGCATGTAGTTGTGGAGCAACTACTGAAATTGCAAAAAAGGGATAAGGATAAAGTACATCAGTTCTTGTTTGGGCTTTATCAACCTTTCATTAATTTTCGGTCGACTATTACCGGAACCGAACCTCTCCCAATGTTAAATCAGGTGTATTCCCGCCTCATTAGGGAAGAAAAAAACTTGAACGTGATGAAGTCAAAGGAAGATACAAGATCGATCCTCCATATCTTGTACTTTATTAATCGATGTTGTTCACATCCGTTTGTTCAAACTCGTCACCACATACCGTCTCTGGCTCACACTCACGAGAGAATTTCTCCATGTCTTGTACTCAGTACAACCGTCAAGGACATAAAGCATCAGAGTGCTTTAAAATCCACAAATACCCTGAGTGGTGGTATGAAGAAAACATGAAGAACGGAGCAAACCGTAGAACAACATGTGCGTAAGAGAATAAGTCAATCCAGAGAGATGGCCGACCAGTTAGAGGTACTGGACGGGGTCGTGGAAAATACGTGGCCAATGCTCGAGTAGCTGTCGTTGCACCTATTGTTGGACAAGATAAGATTTCTCAACTAATCGATCTTCTTTAAGCTCAGCGACCATACACTTCCTCGGAACGGATGTCGCGTAAAACTAGTCTTACTGATGTGATAATTGTTACAGGGTCAACACATCATATGACCAGAGATTGTTCTTTATTGATCGATGTTGTTGACATCGTTCCTTCTCCCTTAACGTTTCTCGATGGAAACACTTCTAAAGCCACAAAACATGGAACTTTGATGTTGAACTCCAAATATTTACTTCTTGACGTATTATTTGTTCCAGATTTTACGTGTACCTTGATCTTGGTTTCTAAGTTGTTGAAGCAAACATGATGTATCGAGATATTTACTGATATGTTGTGCTTTTTACAAGACTGTTTGACGAGGAATTTGATAGGAGCAGGTGAAGAGCGTGAGGGAGTGTACGATTTTACGGGTGTCATAGCTGCTCGGTCTAACAAAACTACCAACTCATCAACTAGCGTTTTGCATTCATTTCTATATTGTGATCGAACCTCGAGTGTTTTAGGGGAGATCAAAAGTTGTTGTGATCCGTATCGTACTCCTTTTCGTTATAAACAAACACATGAGATTTTTAATGATATTTACAATAAAATGTTTCTCTCTTGTTCACTACGATGTCTGGGGTCCGTATCGTACTCCTTCCTCGGGTGGAGCAAATTATTTTTTGTGATTTGAGTTTAAGAATGATGTTTAATTACTTTCTCTATCATATATCTATTTAGTGATAACTATTTCTTAAGATTAATCGTGGTGCCTGACGTTTTAAATTTATTGCTTTAAACTGTTTGCTTAATTAGTCTTGTGTCGCTTAACTTTATTTCAAGCTAAGGTAAGTAGTGTAACCATTGGTCTTTGTGGATTTTATCCCTACGTATTACACGATTAGATGTGCACTTGTAGTGAATCATATTTTGGGTTAAAACCTCTGAGTATCAGTTATGAATGATTGGATTACCGTTGACTGTAAAAATTTATGCATTAATTAATTATAATCTTCTAAAAATTATTCTTGATTAATTATAAGTAAATTAGTTGATATATTGATTGAAAAGCAAAACTTTTAAACCTTTCTTTTTGAGTTTTGATCGATAAGTAGACCTTCTTTTTGAAGTTTGTTGCCTCCGGATACTCTAAAATTCTTACAATAATTTGATGTTAAAACCTTTCCAAAATCATTAAAACCAAAACAGGAAAGTGGTTGGATGTAAACTACTACTTTTGATTAGTGGATTGTAAACTACTACTTTTGATAGTATTTTTGTTTTAAAACATTTTAATGGTATTTTCAACTTTTATTAATAATAGATTTGATATTTTTCCTTTTATAACATGTCTATAAAATTTGGACAGAGAAAAATATTGCAAAATCAAGATTTGAACCGTCACCCTCTTAATTAGATGGGTGCTTCTTAAACAATTGTGCTCGTCTGATTTACTTATTTTTTTTTTTAAACAATTCGAATATTTGTATTTTTTACATCAATTCGAATATTTGTATATTATCTCTCAAGGTTAAAGCAAAATCTTCTCATGCCTATTGGTTCACGACCAGTTTCTACTCCTTTTGCAGTTTCTACTCCTTTTGCAGTTTCCACAACTTGGTAAGTTTGATTTTTTTTTTCCTTTTATTTATTTTACTCTAGAGATATTATTATTTATTCTATATATACTATATCATCAGTTTAAAATCCAATCGAGACTAATTATCTATAATAAAGTATTTCTTTTTGTGTTAAATCATATGTAAATAAAACTGTAAAACAAATTAAAAAGGAATAGTTCCTTTTGTTAATCAAGTTGACAAAAAAAACAGCCGTTTTGAAACCAAATTAGGGTTTAAGTGCAATCTTTATAAATAAAAAGTTACAAGAAAAAAGAGAACAAGTCACAAAAAATACTATGATGAGGTCAAAGAAACTAAATGATATGGACTCTCTTTCTCTTCCTCTTGATCTTATAATAGAGATTCTTGTTAAACTTCCGCCAATATCAGACTATCAGTCCATAAGCTTATATGCCTTTCAAAACTATGGTCATCTATAATTAAAGGCAAGTATTTCACCGATTTGTACCTTACTCGATCTTCGTCTCGGCCCCTACTTCTTTTGCCGTACGGCGATCATGACACGCGGATATATCACTCTTACTCTCAAGATAATCCATCTTCTTATCATAATATTTGTCTGAAAACGATACCAGGGTTTGAAATTTGTTCACCCGTACGTGGCTTGATATGTTGTACGGATAGATACTCTAAGGTTTTGATTGCTAACCCTAGCACGGGCCAGGTCTTAACTTTACCTGGTAATGTAGCCAAAGTTTTATTCGGATATGATGATGTTAATGATCTATACAAAGTCTTTTCCTTCAATTTCACTATTGGTAAAGATGGATATACTATTAGCAAGGATCATCGATTTTTCACATTAGGAGATAAAAAAGAATGGAGAGCGGTCGAATGCAAGTATCAATATTACCCTAAAACTGAAGGTTTATGCAAGAATGGGTTTCTTTATTATATAGCTTCGGATTTCAAATCTATTGGTGTAAGTTTTGCGATAGTGTGCATTGATATGAGATCCGAAGAGTTTAGTCTTATTACATTACCAGAAGGTGTCCAAATACGTCGTAGTTCCGATTTGGTAAACTACAACCTAAAGATAGCATTGGTGAATAATTCAATTGCCGGTGAATTCAACTTTTGGGTTTTGATGGATGTCGAAAAACATGAATGGGTTAAAGCTTATTTCAAGGTTCCTTGTTGGAAAGAATTAGTTGGGAAACGGGTAATGCGTTGCATGGGGACTATTAATAACGGCGAAATAATATTTGCACCCCGCCCACTACTTACTAACCCGTACAAACTTACTATCGAGTATTTCATTATCTATTACGATCCCAAGAAAGACAAGGTTAGAAGAGTTGATTTAGAAAGAAGTTCACTTGGACTTCCTCATACAAAATGCTTCATGGATCACATAGAGAGTACTATGTTTCTGCCAATGTAGTTTGTCCGTAGATTACTAGTGGTTATTTGGTACGAGTTTGCCTAAATTAATCTTTATTTTCGGTTTCGCTAATATATATTATGATAATATTACTATCTATAATAAGGTGAGTTCTTAGCGGAAGACATCGACCATTTTGTGGGTTGGTATGTTTTGTGTGGATTCTGCAAATGCAATGTTTGTGGCTTTTTATTTAGAAAAATCTTATTTGTTGGGTTTGTAATATTATTTTGTTAGGATCTCAACCTTTTAAGTTTAACAAAGAAAAAAATCGTTGAGGCTATTTCAGTTAGTTTTAACTTGTAAAGATTTGATCTCTTACTTCATTCTTCTCTTCTAATACAATGTTTCTAAATGTGTTCTTTTATTATTATGTAGAGAGCTGATAACTCGCATATTTTACACTTTCTACCTTAGTTTATGCATTAGAATTCATTCATTTAGGTTGCATTTAGTATCATATAGGTTGCATGTTGGTTTGTTTCGTGTATTTCAGGTTTTTGAGCACAGAGACGGCGAAAGTGATGAATTTAAGCCAAAAAGAAACTGATACATGTGCATCGGCATGTTGTATCGGTTTATGTTGGCCGATATAGAAGACAGAAAGTTCGCCGAAGCTTGTATCGGCCAAGCATATCGGTTTGGAGTGGCCGATACAAGAGAAAAAGACCCGAAGACGCGTATCGACTTGTTGTATCGGCTTAGCCTGGCCGATACGAAGAGAACCGAACCGAAGAAAGGCTACCGAAGCGCGTATCGGTCAGCTCTGTATCGGTTTGCTATGACCGATACGAGCTGCGAAAAATTAAGGAAATTCGGTTTTGTTTGTAAAAAGGAAAACTAATTCCTAAACCAAATTGGTTTTCCTTTATTTTATTTGGTTTAAACATATATTAGGGTTTTTGCCTTTTGTTTTTGATATTCTATCTTTTGTTTTTAGTTTTTCATCGCTTTGGTTTTTGGAGCTTTTGACTTTGGAGAATCCTTGGTGTTTGCCTTGGCCACCTTTGTGATCTTCATCAATAAGATTTTCTTGAACCTTATTCTCTTGTCTTTGTTTATGTTATTGCTTTCTTTGAATTTAATTGCTTTGAATTTTAATATGCTTAGTGAGTAGTTTCCCATAGACAATTAGGTTGGGGGAAAAAGGGTGAATCAACTCTAGGGTTGATCGATGTCTAGAACTTAAAACCTGTCAAAACTTTAATCTAGTGTAACAATCTTAATGCTTTAATTGACTCGATCAATCAATTGATAGAACCCAGGAAACTTCACAGTACGAGAGGTCCGTGAGGATTCCTGAACAATTACCCTAGAACTAAACCTAGCTTAACCGAGAGATCTGTGTTAATAAGTTTAGTGGTTGAATTGATTTGAACTTTAATGTTTTCTAAAATTTAAACTATCCAAGATATTGTTTTAGTTTACTTGTTAGGAAAAGGATCTCTGTCACGAGAGTGGATTGATCTAAAATCGTTTTCAAAATCTTAAAGTACTTTTATAAAAGACATCGAAAAACCTGAAAATTGATGAACCCGTTAAAGTACCACGACCTCGGTTGTTTAGCTTTTTTAATTTGAATCTTTACAACTTGCAATTTCGTTTTATTTCTTTGTTAATCTTTACAAAATATCACAAACAAAACCATCTTTTAAATTGCTTAGACTAAGATTGATTCCTTGCAAACTCTAGTAATTTAATTGCTCCTGATTCGGATTGACCTCAAGTACTACAATTGAGACATTCGATTAAATGGCGCCGTTGCCGATTCAGGAACTTGATTAAATATTAGTGTTTTGGAATTACTTGGGACTAAGTTTCAGTTTCGTTACTAACTTGTTTTATTTCCTTGTGATTTTCGTTTTGTTAGGTGTATGCAAAGGAGAAGTCACCGACAAAGTGACAGACTTGCTCTTCTTCGCAGACATCAAAGCACACGAAAGAGCTATCTCACGAGAAAGAAGAACCAGCCTTCACTCCGACTCATCCACATCAGACACTTCGGGTTCGGATTCGGAATTCGAGATGGGTGACGCAAACAACGCACCTAACGTTGCACGCACCATTGGTACGAGCGGATGTGCCATCAAACATCACCAACCGTAGTGGCATCACACCACCAGCCATCGCCAACAACAACTTTGAGATCAAGTCTAGTCTCATTAACATGGTGTCCAGCAACAAGTTCTATGGGCTGCCTAGTGAAGACCCCATTGATCACCTTCACCAATTTGACATGCTATGCGACACGGTGAAAATCAATGGTGTCAACGAGGACATGTTTAAGCTGCGTTTGTTCCCCTTCTCACTCGGGGACAAAGCACACATATGGCAGAAGAATCTTGTGAAAGACACCATACAGACTTGGGAGGCGTGTAAGACGGCCTTTCTCACAAAGTTCTTCTCGGTGGTGAGGACATCAAAGCTGCGAAACGAAATCTCAGCTTTCGCACAAAAAGACCAAGAAACGTTCAGCGAATCTTGGGAACGATTCAAGGGCTACACGGTGAGATGTCCGCACCACGGTTTCACGGGAGAGAGCTTACTCAGCACGTTTTACCGCGGTCTAAAACCGAAGTTCAGAATGCTTCTTGATTCAGCTAGCCAAGGAAACTTCCTTGGGAAGACGGAAGCCGATGGACAGCTTTTGGTGGAGAACTACGCCCTAAGCGATAGCAACTACGGAGAGGATTATGATCGCACCATCCGCAGCTCAGGGAACGATGAGCAATTTAAGAGAGAGATAAAGGCGGTGAATGAGAAGGCTGGATAAGTTACTCATGTCTAACCAAGTGGGGATTAACTACGTTGGAAGCGGAGATGAACAATTACCCCCAACCGAGGGAAATCGAGGAGGAGATCAACTACATGGGAAATCAGAATGATGGGCGTTTCAACAACTATTCTCAACACCCAAACCTCTCCTACCGAAACAACAACGTAGCCAACCCCCAAGACCAAGTCTACCCCCATGCGCAACAAGGAGGTTACCAAGGTAAACCTCAATACAACCAAGGCGGATACACACCGAGACCACCACCTAATCGTCCTCCGAGGTTACAACAACCCCCCTGTCTGCTCAAGGAGTGGCTGCATCACCAGCTCCCCAAGGTGATCAAACCATTCGAGATGCTAAAACAGATTATAGACGGCCAAACCCGAAGTCAAATGGAGTTCGAGCACGTTCAAGAAAGAAATTCGAGGCAAAGGTTGACAACTCTTACCATGATCTCAACGCCAAGTTTGAAACCTTGAGTACTCACTTGAAAGCCTTGGATAATCAAGTGGCTCAAATTACCTCGGCCTCTAAGCGATCAATGGGTCAACTTCCGGGTAAACCTCGAAGCCAATCCTAGAGAGTATGTCAACTCAATAGAACTTCGTAGTGGTACACAAATTCTTTCACGCGATCTCATTGAGGACAATGCGAACCAGGTCGGGGAGGTGGAACGGACCCACGAGACAGAAACCACGGTCCTAGCCGACGAAAATACCGCATGCGGTAATGAGAAAGATACAGGACACATATATCGGCCAAGTGTATCGGCCACAGCCGGCCGATACCGACCACCTATACCGGTTGGAAACAAGACCGATACGAGTGAGAAGGAGACAGGGGACTCGTATCGGCCAGGCTTATCGGTTTCATCTGACCGATATCGACCACCTACATCGGCCAAAAACATGGCCGATACGGAGGAAAAATCCGAGAAAAAGAAGAAGCCCGTTTACGTGACGTCTTCTTACGTGCCTAAGCTTCCTTTTCCGGGTCGAGCCAAGATGCATCTCTTGAAGGAGTACTTTAAAGCTAAGCTCGAGAAGCAAATAAACGAGGTGCAAACTCCCATGCCTCTTGTTGACGCTTTCAAGCAAGTCCCTCACTCCACCAAATCTTTGAAAGACACCATCAAAAACAAGTTCAAAAACTCGGAAGACACGGTGAATCTTTCACAAGAGTGCAGCGTGATCATTCAAAAGAGCCATTCTCCTAAGAAACTTGGTGATCCAGGGAGTTTTACTTTGCCTTGCACTCTTGGTCCTTTGGTCTTCGAAAAGTGCCTATGCGATTTAGGGGCTAGTGTCAACGTTATGCCTTCGTCTGTGGCTAAACAACTTGGCTTTTCTTCTTTCCAACCTACTAAGATCTCTTTGGTGCTGGCCGATAGATCCGTGAAGGTACCCGTTGGAATCTTAGAAGATATTCCGGTAAAGTTGGGAGACGTTCTCATTCCAACAGATTTTGTCGTCTTGGAGATAGACAAAGAGCTTAATAATCCACTCATCTTTGGAAGACCTTTCTTGGCAACCGCTGGAGCCGTCATAGATGTGAAGGTTGGTAAGATAGATTTGAACCTTGGGAAGGACCTTGTTCAGCGGTACAACATCAACGATGTAGTCAAGAAGCCTACGGAGATGGTCCCTTGTGAAGCTTTGGTGATTGGAGTGGAAAAAGATGCTAGCAATGGTAAGTCTAGTGATGATGCAAGGAGCAAACCCAAAGCTCCAAAAGTGGAACACCAATCCCCTCCTAGGAAGTTCGGAAAGGTGCATTGGAACATGTCTCAAAACCGCGTCATCAGAAAGTTAATCAACGAGGTTAAATCTTTGAAGAAAGCTTTCAAGAAAGAAGCAAGGAGTGCTCGCTGCGACTCGGATAAAGGCAAACACAAAGATAGAGGCGAGTTTGGTGTGAAAGGAGTAAAACTCAAGCCGCCTCCGGATCACAAAGTCGTCACCGAAGGAGATTCGACATCTCTTTCAAACCCCAATGTCGCCTAAAAAGAAGGGGGTAAAGTCAAGCTAAGAGACTATAAACAAGCTCACTTGGGAGGAAGTCCCATGTCTATCCTTGTATATAAAATTTTAGTTTGCATTTAGATGATAGTTTACTTAGAATTTATGTCATGTTTAATGGTTTCGGGTGAAATCGAAGTAGGAAAACGATTTCGAAGGGCGTATCGGCCCGTTATATCGGTTGCTTGGACCGATATCGGGCAAGAGTATCGGTTGTTGGACCGATATCGGGTAAGAGTATCGGTTTGCTGTGACCGATACAGACGACTTCGACTCGACGCGTTAGTACTACTGAGGTAAATCATGAACCATATGCATACGCATTAGTTTTTCATATTAGAGCCATTCATACATACATTTAGGAACCGTCTCCAATGCTTGTTTCACACGGAGACCGTGTGATTTAAGTTTGGGGGAGTAGTCATATTAGTTTTCGCATATTAGCATTCATAAAAAAAAAAAAAACAAAAAAAAAAATCTGCATATAGGATTAGTTCATGGCATTTAGAGCATATGCATAGGGGATCTATGATGACGTTAACCTTGTAAAGCGACGCACTTTGTGTTTTGAACAGTATCTTAGGTGTAGTATCTTCCGTAAACGAATTAGAACTCGCTGAAAATCTTAAAACCGCAACTCTAGACATTGATGTTTAAAAAGCCAATTGTATGGTTATGAAGCTTGGTAGTTCTAAGTCACCTTCGAAAAATTATCCGAACTTAAACTTGACTTTTAATTAGCATGATTGATAGTTTTCAAGAGAATTTCTATGGCTTTGTGATTTCTACGGATTGTGGCTTCCTAAACCGAAACACTTAAAGCGCAATCCGGTCATTCTCATTCTAAGGATGATTCCCCTCTCACCCCCTTAACCTTAACCCAAACACTTGTGAGAATTCTTTTCATTTAGTGATTGTTTGGTTTCGCAAAAACTTGAAAGTATAGGGAGCGACAAGAAAGGACATCCATTGGGCTAGTTTTCCTTGGACTAGTGATTTAGAAGGGAATAATGGTTAGGTGAGACACGTCTTTGAGTTTTGAAAAATAAGAAAATAAACACGAGTAATTGTAAAACACCTAGGGGTAAAAGAATGGCTAAAAAAAAAAAAAAAAAAAAAAAAAAAAAAAAGAGAGAAAAATCGAAAAAAAAAAAAAAAAAAAAGAAAGGAAAAGAAAAGAAACTTAGCCAAAAGAAAATCCCCTAAGGTAGTTAAGAAAAGAAAAGAAACTCGATGTTTAAGCGTTTAAATCTTTAAAAGAAAGACGATGGGTTAGTGGATAGTCTTGAGTAGGGATGGATGTCCGGACTTGTATGCATCAGTTGCTTCTTGTCTTTCTTGGTTTTGTTTAACCCTTTCACTCCCCGAGAGAAACCGCGCTACAACTAACCACATGCCTGAGTGTTAGCCTCCTTGTTTGATTCGAAATCCCGTTCTTACCTAGACAAATAGAAAAACTCTTGGAAATTTTTAATCATGTTTCATGCTTGATTGTGTTTAATTGAATGTGAAAGGTGTTTAGACTAGACAAGTGGATCACATACTTTTGGTAATAATAGCGGATTTAGACGGAGTTAAAGGTAGATAGAAATAGGTAGAACTAGTTCGGTTGCGAGAGGGTACTATGTTTAGGATACTTGTTCATTACACTTCCACGTTGCTTTTGGTTCTGAGGTCCCCGCCTCCACACCTTCCTAAACTTTGATGTTAGTTCTTTTGCTTGAGGACAAGCAAAGGATAAGTTTGGGGGAGTTGATAACTCGCATATTTTACACTTTCTACCTTAGTTTATGCATTAGAATTCATTCATTTAGGTTGCATTTAGTATCATATAGGTTGCATGTTGGTTTGTTTCGTGTATTTCGGGTTTTTGAGCACAGAGACGGCGAAAGTGATGAATTTAAGCCAAAAAGAAACTGATACATGTGCATCGGCATGTTGTATCGGTTTATGTTGGCCGATATAGAAGACAGAAAGTTCGTCGAAGCTTGTATCGGCCAAGCATATCGGTTTGGAGTGGCCGATACAAGAGAAAAAGACCCGAAGACGCGTATCGACTTGTTGTATCGGCTTAGCCTGGCCGATACGAAGAGAACTGAACCGAAGAAAGGCTACCGAAGCGCGTATCGGTCAGCCTGTATCGGTTTGCTATGACCGATACAGGCTGCGAAAAATTAAGGAAATTCGGTTTTGTTTGTAAAAAGGAAAACTAATTCCTAAACCAAATTGGTTTTCCTTTATTTTATTTGGTTTAAACATATATTAGGGTTTTTGCCTTTTGTTTTTGATATTCTATCTTTTGTTTTTAGTTTTTCATCGCTTTGGTTTTTGGAGCTTTTGACTTTGGAGAATCCTTGGTGTTTGCCTTGGCCACCTTTGTGATCTTCATCAATAAGATTTTCTTGAACCTTATTCTCTTGTCTTTGTTTATGTTATTGCTTTCTTTGAATTTAATTGCTTTGAATTTTAATATGCTTAGTGAGTAGTTTCCCATAGACAATTAGGTTGGGGGAAAAAGGGTGAATCAACTCTAGGGTTGATCGATGTCTAGAACTTAAAACCTGTCAAAACTTTAATCTAGTGTAACAATCTTAATGCTTTAATTGACCTGATCAATCAATTGATAGAACCCAGGAAACTTCACAGCCGAGAGGTCTGTGAGGATTCCTGAACAATTACCCTAGAACTAAACCTAGCTTAACCGAGAGATCTGTGTTAATAAGTTTAGTGGTTGAATTGATTTGAACTTTAATGTTTTCTAAAATTTAAACTATCCAAGATATTGTTTTAGTTTACTTGTTAGGAAAAGGATCTCTGTCACGAGAGTGGATTGATCTAAAATCGTTTTCAAAATCTTAAAGTACTTTTATAAAAGACATCGAAAAACCTGAAAATTGATGAACCCGTTAAAGTACCCTGACCTGGTTGTTTAGCTTTTTTAATTTGAATCTTTACAACTTGCAATTTCGTTTTATTTCTTTGTTAATCTTTACAAAATATCACAAACAAAACCATCTTTTAAATTGCTTAGACTAAGATTGATTCCTTGCAAACTCTAGTAATTTAATTGCTCCTGATTCGGATTGACCTCAAGTACTACAATTGAGACATTCGATTAAACGGGGTAAAATCTCGTTTATCAAGAGCCAAGAGTATGGTTAATTATACGTTTGTGATTCATCCATGAAAAATGTGAATGAACTTTGATACGATTGTATAAAACCTTTTCATAATAATGTTTTTGGTGTGAAAACATATGATTGATATGGTTTTCTTGTGGGATGTGGCAAACCATTTATTTTATTATTGGTTTATTTATGTTATAACTTAAAAGAACTTTTAGATGCTTCTAAAAAATACGTTCTCTATATGGATCCCGTTGGTTTTCATTTTTTTTAATACAATCCTGAACTAGACTTGTCAAACTAAACTTTATGTAAAACTCGAACATTAAATATAGACAGTAAACAAATGTAAGATCTCTATAAATTAATAATGTTGGTACTATGAAAATTTATTCGAAATTGGTTAATTTTTGAAAGAAACTTATTTACAGTAAGAGTAGAACGAAGAATAAGAAACTTTCTTTATTGATTCATTATTGCTTGATTATCACAATTACAAGGTATGACTTATATAGTCATTAAACCCTAGTAGTCTCCTTACTAATCTATTGACACTTGTCTCAATTAGGTGGTGGCTAAGTATCGAGACAGTCAAATCTGTTATGGAGGTCCAGCTGGCTCGTCGTACGACAGTTCACATGTTCATGCTGGTTTTGATCTGATCCTTTATCCTCTTTGTCCACTGCCATGCTATCACATGACCGTTGTAGATTAGGAGGTAAAGTGGGCATAACATGTTCTTGTATTGTGATGGGCTTTGTATCACTTTGGGCCTTTTCTTGAGTGTGGTGTTGTGTTGTCGTTTTGTACAACATTGGTCATGGTCTTGATAGTCTCCCTCAAACTTGGTGTGGGTGGAACATCTACACCAAGTTTGTACCTTAGCGACGTAAATGCAGGTCTTGGTAATGGTTTGGTGAAGATGTCAGCTAGCTGGTAGTTATCTGGGACATAATTTATTTCAAGCAGCCCAAAGGAGACTCGTTCACGGACATAGTGATAGTGTGTCTCGAGGTGTTTTGACCGTTCATGATAAGCTGGATTGAAAGTCAAATATACAGCTGATAGATTGTCGCAGAAGAGGACATGGAACTCCTAATTCGAGTAAGACATGACCAATCCAAGTAAGTTCAGATGATGTTTCAGACAGGGCTCTATACTCTGCTTATGTAGAGCTCTTAGCTACAATATCTTGTTTCTTTGCAAACCAGGCGATGATGTTCAAGCCTAGGAAAGTGCAGTAACCACCAGTTGATCGTCTACCACTCTTGCAGCCGGCATAATCATTGTCACTGTAAGATCGTAGAGTACAATCAATTTACTTGTTGAATGAAATCCCCATTGTAATTGTTCCTTTAATGTATCGCAGGATTCTCTTGAGAAGTGCAAAATCAGACATTGTTGGGGCATGCATCTTCTGACAGACAAAATTCACAGCGTACTGAAGATTTGGCCGTGTAAGGGTTAGATATTGGAGTTTCCCTGCAAGACTTCTGAAATAGGTTGGATTTGGGAGTGGAGTCAATTGATCTGGAATTTTATGTGGTTGAACTGGCGGAGGAGTGGAAACAGGGGCACAATCACTCATGACTGCAATTGCTAGAAGATCTTCTGCATATTTTTGTTGTGACAAAAACAAACCTTCCTCATGAACGGCGAAATAATATTTGCACCGCGCACACTACTTACTAACCCGTACACACTTACTATCGAGTATTTCATTATCTATTACGATCCCAAGAAAGACAAGGTCAGAAGAGTTAATTTAGAAAGAAGTTCACTTGGACTTCCTCGTACAAAATGCTTCATGGATCACATAGAGAGTACTATGTTTCTGCCAAAGTAGTTTGTCCGTAGATTACTAGTGGTTACTTATTATTATTATTTTCTTGACGTCTAGTGGTTACTTGGTACGAGTTTGCCTAAATTAATCTTTCTTTTCGGTTTTGTTAATATGATAATATTACTATCTTATGAGGAACATTTAAAAAAAAAAAAACTAAAAAAAAATTCTATTTACCATTCAATGACATTGTATATTTTAACATAACCTATGGTCGATTTGGGCTTCAAATTGTAATAGCTAACAATTCAAAATTTTCAGAGCCCACCACTGAGGCAATCAATAAATCTTATATATACTAATTGAGAAATATTACTTGAACTAAACAAGGAAATATAACAACAGATTCACAACTTATTTCTATTAAATAATAATTTAAAGAACACATAAAGGCAGGAACAATTGTTGAAGGTCTTCAATTTGTCCGAAAGAGAAAGCTAATCGCCTAAGTGAACGAATCTGTTGATTAGGTGAGAACCAGACGAATCAATGAGCTTGTAAGATACGTCTTGAAAGAAATATGAACAAAAATCGATAGATGATTGCATCGAAGAGAAAGGGAGAAGAAATCGTCGGATAAGAAATCGTCGTTTTATGTTTAGCAAAAAATAAGGTTTGTCCTTGTTTTTGTCGGTATATTCATTTTTTTGGTTTTTATTATAATGTTTTTTCCTCTAAAATAAAAGTCTAATGGATAACAAATATATGGGTCTTATGAAGCCTATTAATATAAATGGTCTGTATTCTCCCCCCCCCCCCAATATATGGGGGATTATTTACATTCTAACTATTTAAAATAATAATATGAAGACTAAATATTTAGAAATTATATATTTTTGTAATTATACTAAACTAATAAAAATTTACAGTAAATCCATGTGCTAAATGAAAAAACATACCACAAACACATAATCCAAATATGTTGTAATTTTATTTTATACTTTCCATATTTAATTTATTATATGGAAATTTAAAAACATATCTAATTACATAAAACTAAAAACAAATTTAATCCCGCACGTACGTGCGGATCCTCATCTAGTCTATAATAAGGTGAGTTCTTAGCGGAAGTCATCGACCATTTTGTGGGTTGGTATGTTTTGTGTGGATTGTGCAAATGCAATGTTTGTGGCTTTTTATTTTAAAAAATCTTATGAAGTTATTTTTGTTCTTGTTATTTACTTATTTGTTGGGCTTGTAATTGTAACGACCCCGACCCGGGCATCCGTTACCTTAAGGTTTTCTAAGCATTGAACTTTCCAAAACATCATGTTAATTGAATTATTAGGAAAAAAATCTCTACCACGACGGTGGATTGATCTAAATTCGTTTTCAAAACCCAAAATTACCTTCTTAAAAGACATTGAAAAATCCGACGTTTGATCATCCTAATAATTAATATTGACAACCTTTACAAAACAAAAATCAATCTTTCGTTTTAAACATAGACCTAGATAACATTCAAATAAGTTTTAGTGCGTTGATCGCTTCTGATTCGGATTGACATCCTAAATACTACATTGATACATTTGAAAGACGAGACAAAAAACTCGTTTATCACTAATTATTGAGATCTAAGTTTAAGAACGGTTATAATTGTTTCCTAGTCATATATCTATCTAGTGAAAACTAATTCCTGCGAGTAATCCTAACGTCTGACACTTTTAATATATTGTTTACAAACGTTTTATGTTTTCTTTTACTAATTGCTTTCAAAAACCTTACAAACAACATTTTGTGACACGTAGCTTTACATTGAATTTAAGAGTTTTAGTGTAATCATTGGTCTCTGTGGATTCGATCCCTAAATACTACACGAATTGATGTGCACTTGCAGTAGTTTATTTTAAGGTTAAAACTCTGAGTATCACCAGTAATATAGAATTATGTAGACTTTCACTTTTCTCCCATAATTCAAAATTTTCTCACATTTTAATTCAAAGATTGCTAAAGCTTTTAGTAAAAAAATTTATCTAAAGTAATTTAATAGTGCATGAAAAATGTTAACACTTTTAACCATTTATCATACAAAGATCATCAAGAGTTTTGTAAAAGTCTTGGTGAATGTTTTGAATCGATCATACTAGTTTATAGTAGTGATTGATTCGTTTGGGTATAAGAAAGTGGGAACAAGAGTTTTGTAAAAGTCTTGGTGAATGTTTTGAATCGATCATACTAGTTTATAGTAGTGATTGATTCGTTTGGGTATAAGAAAGTGGGAACGATCTAGTAGATTAGAATTGTGTGATATCCAGTTTAAATTAGATCTTGTGTAAAGATTAATTAAAAAAAAAATATAATATTAATGTGCTCTGAACTCGACTTTATCTGTGTGAAATTTTGTGTTCATCGTATTTCTTAACTGGTCTTTAAAGAAAGTCAAAAGTTGCAATTAATTTTGTAACTGAAAATTCAATTCAACGACGTTAAAAAATATATATCTATTCAATTCACCTAATATGGTTAGAAACTAACTCCACTTTATTGCTCATATGTTGAGTTTTTTGGCTATATAAAGATTCATATTCTTCTCATTTTACCACACACTCATATATATGAAAATACAAGAACAATCTCTAACATTCTCTTCTTTTGTTTTTTAGAAAATATAACACGGTTTCTAGGTTCAAAATTGATATTTTATGAAATGTTATAGTTATAAACACATGAACTTAAATTTTCACATATTTTTGTGAAATGGTTTTCTTATGAGAATAGAAACATCGTGTATATGATACCTTTGGTGGCAGATTCTATATCAAATTCGAATAAAAAGTTGTTTGCAATTTTTTTTTTTGGTCAACAAGTTGTTTGCAATTAATCAATTAGATTTGATGCAATTAGTTTATTTTATTTTGCATATTGATTGTGATTGCTTATTTGCTATGAAATAAATTTGGCGTTTGCATGATATATTTTCGCTTTGATTTAGGCTTTTGTTGATCAAAAAGCAACTTAAATTTTTCTCAAAGTGTGACTTGCTTATTTCATTAAAAATATGTTTACAAATATGTTTCATTATTTTTCGCACATTCTTTCATGCTTATTATGATTTATGACTATTGCATTACAAATTTTTTCAAATCGATTTTGATTTTGAGAATCATATATTCGTTTCCCTCTTGCATGTTTATACTTTATAACTTAGAGAGCAATAATTGGTCAAAGTTTTTGACATCTTTCTTACATTTTTGATATGTTATGTTTTGGCTAATGATGGTAAAAGCATTTAATAAATTATTTATTCACCTAATTAAATTTTAGTTTTTGTGACCAAATTCCTTTTTTTCATTCGAGTTTTAAATTTATTTATCTACATGGAGTGTTTATACAACCAAAAGTGTTTAGTATTATTTGTTCTAAAAGCTTTAGAAAAAACCTTCCCAAAAAAGTTTTTGAACTAAAACAATCATTATAAAAACTTCTGCAAGAAAAGAATCGCCGAAATCGGTGGTGATGTTTAGCTGAATTGTCGATGTGAGTAACCAAAATCGATGTGAGTCACCGAAATCGATGTGTCCCGAAATAAAGAAACGGAAACAGTTGATTATGTAAGCAACACAACAAAATCCTGTCAGAGAATCAGATAACAAAAGGGTCCACAAGTAAGTAAGAATATGTTCCCTTTTGGTCGACCGATTCTTAGACATAATTCAAATGTGTTGCTAGCGGAATCAACTGTTTTCCGCTTCTTAGTATCGGAACACATCGAGGAAGAAGGGCAAAAAACTTTTTTTTCTCAACAAACGGTGGATGGTTCTTCGACGTCCAACGAGTTACCTCGAGACTTAATAAAGCGGAACGTCATCGAGGTAAGTAAAATTATATCAAAGTTCAAAATCGTTTTTAAAACTTAATAATTTATATATCTTTGTAGGAGAATCCGCAAAGTAAGGACCGAAATGTAATATCAAAATGAGTATACTAGAGATCCCGAGACCGCCAAATATTTTGCAAGCAAAGAACGATCGGATTGTGGCGTTTTGGGGTGTCAAACGGGTCAATCCGCGCCCATCTAGCCCGCCCCGTCGCAGATTGATTTTTTTTGTGACCGCAACGGGTCGGCCCGCTAGGACCACGATCATCAAACATGTGTCCAAGCCCGCCCCGCTTAAGTTGGCGGTTTAACGGGTCGGTCCGCGGATCAGAAAACTAAATTCAAAAAACATTCATCTAAAATAAACATTCATTATATAATTACATATTTTCAAACACTTACATCCTAAAACTACTTTGTTCACATGAATTAATTTGGATTTCAACTATTATAAGGTTTGTTTTTTTTATGTTTTAAATTTTAACCATAAACAAATTATTACCATTACATTAAATTTTTTTTATAGAATACCCTAAAGATTAAAGAATGACCAATCAAAAATAATACAATAAAAGTAAACTTTGGTGATATTTTAGATAAAACTTAAGTATTTCCTCCATGTAAAATTATAAATCTATTAATAAAAAAACTTGTAGTTGAATTAAAAAGTTTTATAAGTCTTGGAAATTTGTGATGCGGATAGCCCGCAAGCCCGCTTAGTCTGCTAAGGGTTAACCCGTTTAGCCCGCGAACCGCAACAGACAAATCCGCGAGCCCGCAAGCCCGCTTGCTTTTTGATGTCCAAGCCCGCCCCACTACGGTCCTTATTGGGTCAAGCCCGCGGATGACATGCCCGTTTGACATCTCTAGTGGCGTTAGAAAAACTCAACAACAAAGAGCGTCAAGAAAACCTTAATCGACTTGCACCAGTCCTGGAGATGAGGCTCGAGAACCTTCGCAAATCCGACGAATGGAAAATTTATGGCGGAATTTCGATCCTGATTTCAATAATTTGTATTTTGTTTTTAAGATAAAACTAGAAAGTTACCCGCGCCAAGCGCGGAATAAAAATTTACGGAATAAAAGAAGAAATATTTATTGGTAAAAACAATGTGTAGTATAAAATGAGATAAAAAGAATTTGGATGTATTGTGATTCGCGTTAAACGCGGAGTTTAATTTGAAGTTTATCATTGAAAAACAATAACTACATAGTGTTTTGAAACCATGATATGACCCGTTTAACAATGAAAAATATGTCAATCCGGTCTCTATTTGTCATAAAACTCGGATTATTAAAAATTCATATAAAACCACTTAACTTTCGGGAACCGGTGGGTCAACCGATGGTTCAAGTCAATTTTGTGTTAAGTTTTGTCATTTGACATGGACTTTGATGCTTAATACAATTTTACAAAATAATATTGATATTTATAAATGAACAATATGTTTTATTATTGTTTTGTGCGAGAATATAACATACAAACATTAGGAAAATTATAAAATTGTGTTTTTCATGGACTTTTTAAAATCATATTTTGTAGGTTTTTAAAAAAATTTAAACATATTTTATATGAATGTTTAATCACTCTTTCATGTATAAACTTATCCGAAAATTCTTTGCTCAAATTTTGGGAACCGGAGATTCAACCGATGAGTCGTAAATTATGTGTTCAAGTTTTGTCATTTGACATGAATTTTGATGTTAAATACAATTTTACAAAATAATATTGTTATTTGTAAATGAACATATGTTTTATCATTATTTTAAACATAATGTGATAAAATATAACATATAAATATTATGGAAATCTATTTTTAATTATAAATTGTTTTTTATGGATTTTTTAATATTATATTTTTTATATTTTAGGGGTTTTCAACATTTTCTAAATATATTATCCATTTATTATGTTTGTTTAAGAGACTTTTGTGATAAATTTGGGCTTTTGTTTTGGGCTTTTGTTTTGGGCTTTTATGAATTTCCAATAAAAATTTTAATAATGTGGGGTCAGAATTACTCACGTGATGACACGTAGGATTTACACTCTCATTTTCTCTCTCCGTCTTCTATATTAAGAATATAAGATATTTTATTATGGATATTTAAATTTTCTGTTTTAAAAATATTTTTAGTTTATAACCAAAATATAATTTATTTCATTTTTAAATTATTTAAATTAACTAGAATACGATATATTAAAAATATTTTTATATCAGGAACATCTTCCACTAGCTGTTAATTTTCGTTCGGTTATTTCTTCAATTATCCTTCGAAATTTCATTGATTATTTCTTCATGCTTCCCTCTGTATCGATTATTTCTCATAATGTATGCCGGTTTCACAAATTTGCCACGGTTTCCCGACATAGTTTTTCCCGACGTTCTAGAACCGATAGGTTTACTCCTATGGACTATTTGCATAGCGGATTTTCTACGGAATCGTATGTTGGCTTTGAGTTGTTATCTTGTAGTGAGAAGAAGGTTGAGAGAGAAGAAAAAAAAAGGGTTGAAAGAAAAAGATGGATTATATAGAAGTGATGTTTAAATCTTAAGGGTTTTTTTCATTTTCATAGTCTCTACTTAAACTAGAAATAATCCAATTGATTTAGTTAACTTTTCAAGGTGCTTCTCCCTGATAAAACTCATTGACCAATATAACTCGGAGAAGCTTCGTTTTGAGAGTGTTTCCACGAAATATGATGTTGCATTGTAATCGATGTCTGCCTTCGTTTAAGCTTTTTCTATCTCGGGACAATATTCAATGTTTTTCCCCGGGTTTTTCAATGGCTGCTTATATCAATGACAACCACTCGTCTCGGAAAAGACTTTTTTTTGTCTATGGAAACTGAGACCGTAAGTATCATAGTATCCGTGACTGATCCTCTCACCACTGCTTTAGATTTGCCTAAAGTGCTTTCCCGGGTCGCATCTGATATCTGATTAGCTTCATTAATCAGCTATACCTTTAGTTAGAGCCTATAACGTCTACATTGTATCGAAACAGAGAAAATCGATAATTGAAATATTCTAACGAGATCTGATGATTAAGTTAAGTTAGTGAAAAGTTAAGCTGTCAAAAAAACAAAGATATACAACACATATAGTTATAACAAAACTGATTCTCCTTATTTATTAATTTGACTTATTTTGCTTTGTTCGATAAAAAAATAAAACCCTCTTTTAAAAACCCTAGTAATGTGCTCAACTAATGAAACAAATAAAACACATAATATAAGTTAATAACATACAGTGAAACGACCCAAACCAAAATAAATAATTATAAACAAATAATGTATATAATGGAAGAGACCTGTGTGTTTTGGTCGGAAAATGCTCTACGGTAAGAAGAATGGCTTGCCTGGTGAATCATATATATATATTGTAGGTTTCTTCTAAGAGACGGTAGGTAAACAGTAGCCGGGAAGTCTGGGTGGATCCCGGCTTATGAGATTGGCCCATAGATTCGCAAGAGGCAGCAAGTAACGATCTCCGTTCCACTCCACCGACTTGATTCCTGCTTCACAAATCCGAGTGAAATCTAGTGATTATATACTTATTAACTTTAGCTCGACCGTTCAAATCGGTTCAGTTAGTTCGAGTTTCGGGTTTTGAAAACAAGACCCCAAATGTAACAAAATTTTATTTTGGTTTCAAAATTTCAGCTCAACACTTGGATTAGGATATCATAATAAGAAGAAACTAATCATACTGTTTTAATTAACATTTTAGAGTTACTTATACTTAAATAAACTTTTTCGATATATTTTACTTGGTTAAGATGGTATAGTTGCACAAAATATGGGTTCGGGGATAATAAATGCATTTTGGTTAGGTTCGTAAACGCGATTGCTAAGAATAAGCGTACCTGACACTATCTCAGTATTTAGGGCAGAGATGTAGCAACTTGGTGATGAGGCCGAAGTTATGTAGTTATGAAGCGTGAGACCGTCAATTTCATCTATACATTTGATTGAGTCAAGAAGTTCATTAGCAGAATCGTCACCGTTCAAATTAGCCCGTAGAGCTTCTTCTAGCCCAGAGCTTAACCACAACTCAACACACTCATCCAAAACAGCCAATACATTGGATGATTCCGTAGCTAATAGAACCCATGGTCTATATACTCTTGTCGAGGCTCTCAGAATTTTAACTACTCTGTATATTTCTCCCACTGAGAGAAGATAGCTCTTCCCTGGTTAACATAGAATCAGAGTAAGTCATAAGATTGATGAGAAAATAGCATTCACGCACGTGGGCGAGAACGATCTGGCTAATAATTGGTCGGTACCTTGAGGTTTAGATATGATTTCTTCTCGCAAATTGTTTTCAATCACTTGTTTCCAAATGGATGATGCGTGTCGTAGTTCTTGAGCACATGTCGAAGCAATTACAAACCAAGTTGACACGTATTCTGACTGTTGTTCGGGTGAACCCAAGTTTACGATCTCGAGGGTCAACGTGGCGTGTTTGAAAAGTTCAATGGTCGATTTCCAGTCTTTCTCTGCCTATGGAAACATGTTTAGTTATTATCTCAGGTTGAAAAGTATTTTATTGTTAATAACATTTACTTTAAACAGAGCTTAACTGATAACAATCTCTCTGAGAGCAGATGTTCTGAATCAAGTGCTCGAAACTTTGGTTCTTGCAAAGCTTTAGAGAGTTCAATAATGCCACTGGATCTATGTTGGAGACTTTCGACGTTGAATTCACTGATCAAAACATCGTTTTTCAACCAGTTCTGCAGATCCTAGAGAAGAAACACAAAAACTAGCAAAGTTTTAGATGACATTTGCCTTGTAATAACTTATCTGTCAAAAATCGCCTAGTTGTTTTCTCCTGGTTTTTATTGCATTAACTAAAAGTAAACCGTTTGTAGGATTCCAATGTCTAGGCAAAACTTAGGAGAATAAAAATTATGATCCTACCTGGATTTCACTGTCACATTTCTGAACTTCAGTGGCTTCACCAGAATCAGCAGCCGAGACACGAGCTTCCTTCAACATCCAAAATTTATGTAACGGAAAACGTTAAAAAAATGGGATGTACAAAAGAAGTTTCGTGGAGGAAAAGATCCAACACACAAGTAGTTATGCTGACCTTTAAAGTCTCAAGATGGTTTTGGGAAACGAAGTATAGCTCAGTCTTCAGCTTATGAAAGAACTCTTGATAATCATTAAGCTCTATCCTATTTACTGCTTCTTCATGCGATTCTCCAAAACCGTTTGGAACAGAGAACCGATTCCTAAATTCATTTTCCACAGAACTATGTTTAGATTTCAATGAACCACTATCTTCTTTCACAGGCTGCGTTGGACCTTGAAACTCCCATGAATCATTGTCAAACTCATCGACACCTTCTGCAAAATCAGAGTTTTCCAAGGCTGGCAAAGGACCCTGAAACTCCCATGAATCATCAGCACCTTCTGCTCTGCTCGAATCTTTTATGATCTCTTCGGAGCCCTGAAACTCCCATGAATCATCCTCGCTATTTACCAAGTTGGTGTCAGTTGCAGCATTCACAGAGACAACTCGAGACTTTTCTGACAGATCAATAGCATTCTTCTCCTCCACCTGACTGTATAAACTCGATATTAGGTCATTGATGGACACATTTGGACTTGGATCCTTAGTTTTATCTTTCACAGAAAAATCGCAGACTAAAACTTGGTTATCCTCTTGAACTAAAGTGTCAGAGGTTTCCAATTTCTCGTCTTCAAAAAAGGACAATGGCAAGACTCCTTTGGGCTTGTCTGTATCCACTTCCTTTTCCTGAGTATCAAAATCAAGAATATTAAAGGCACTTCCATTAAGCTGCTAAACAACTGAAATATATATCGGCTTCAAATTTGAATCTTAACAGCAGTTTTGAATTAACATATTAGTGTTTTTTTTTACTTTTCAGTAAGATGTAATAAAGAAACCAACACAGGTTTAGTAGACATATATGACATATTACCAAGCTCAAAGTAATGATACAATCAAAAGTCAAACATTGATTTCAGTACAATGCATTATCCACATTCTAGATTATAAGAGACATTACCTTTTTCTCATCGCCAGTTTCCAGATATGTCTCATTGAAAGCCCAAGAAGCTCCTTCGGAACCCACATTTCCATTGCTTGGAAACGAAATTGAGCCATTTTCTCTTTTCTGAGGCTCTTTCTCAAAGTTTGATTGAAAAGAATTGGTTTTCTCAATTTTTGAAACGGGTTGGAAACCGAATCCAAACCCCCAGCCGTTAGACTCCTGTAAAAAAAGCGGGCAAATAAGCCTTGTACCAACTACTAATGCAAGTGTTAATTTTTCTTATGAATCGAGGCTTGTACCTTGTTGGTTAAATCGTTCTCTGTCTCTCCCGTTACAGCAACCTTAAACTCCCATTCACCATTGCCCCATTGGTCATTATCATCTCCACTATCCCGGTCAACCACAGGCTTAAACGCATCTGTATTACTAGTATCAAAATTTGGACTTGTTCCATTTGTAGGTGGATTCCATATACTTGAGCTCAAAACCGTTGAAACAACAGAAGATCCACTTTTAGAAGTCTCTTGTTCCTCCTGCTTTAATACAAACACGAATTCTCTCCCTTAATATTTTGTAGTTTTAAGACCACAACATAGAGATACAATGATAATATTTTCAAAAAAAGCCTACAAACACGAGTTCCTTGCTAGATTCATAGAGAAACATAAGAAAAAGCTTGTGATATTTTTTAAACAGCTATACCTTATAGTCTCTATCTGCGGTTTGAAACATCGACTCGGCCGTTTTAAATTCCCAACCATCATCAACATCTTCATCGATTTTATCGGCAAAACTCGAATTCACCACATTGTTTGTCTCCACAGAACTTTCTGTATCTAAATTCAATGGATTCCATTTCAAATTCTCCAACACCACACCTGATTTTTCGATTCTACGGCTCGAAAACGACTCTTTACCATTCATTTCCGACGAATTCTGCTCTTTATGTCCGTTCTCTCTATACAGATTCGAGATCAAGCCATTGATTCCTACGCTAGGATTCGTATTCACAGAACTACTTACATCTTTGTGTTTGCCATAGAACGAATCAAATGAGAAATCAAACGACGACGAACCTGATTCATCCTTCTCCGCTTCTTCTTCTCCGAACACAGACAGTGGCAACGGACCACGAGAGTTAGTCCCCCACGGAGATTGAATCTTCTTCGCCGCCGATTCGATCCGATCTGGATACGAATCGGCGCCGTTTGTATTGGGAGACGGAGAGAGAGAAGAGGAGGCGATGCGTGGAGAAGAGTCGACGAAATCTCCCCAATCATCATCGTCGTCGTCGTCGTCATCTTCTTCCTTTCCGTTGGATCTGACGACGGTGGGGGAAGGGGAGAAGAAGAAATCGAGATCGTTCATTTAGAAGATTGTTAATTCGATGGATTTTCGATGATGAAACTTCCGATAATGGATGGCAAAGCCCCCAGGCTGGCGCACGCTAAGTTGCTGATGGGTGCGCAGGATAGCTTTATCCTGCGCACTTGAATCTTTTTGTACGATTCAATGATTGCATTGTAACCCCTAGTCAGATTTGTTATTTGTTATTCATCACGAGCGGGCCATGATTGATGGGTTTTTAAAAAATTTATTTTTTAAATTATTTTATTCAAGGTCTCATTGAATAGTTAATAAATTTTGTCGGTTTCTTTGTTGGAGGTGGTTTAATCGTTTATACAAATAATTTTTTTTTTTGTCAACTACAAATAGAGATTTACAATACTTTAATTAAATATATATATCAAAGAAACATTGAAAAATTCATATTACCTCAATTTATACTATTAATTGGAAGGACAAATTTTGATAAACCCTTCAAAAAAAATTTAGTTACATGTAATGACATTATATAAATTATAGTGTAAAATAATTTTAAATTTAATAAATAGCAAAAATTCTTCCTATTTAATAGGACTAAATATAAAAAACGAAAAATAACAAAGAAAAGCAAAACAAATATCAAAAATTATTCATATTTAATAGATAAGATAATGAAAAGTTAAAATAGTATGAATATTCCATTTTTATGAAAATTATACATCATTAAAAATATATTTAAAATTTATAAGAATGTCTTAAGTTATATAATCTTTTATTATTTAAAAGTATATATTAAATTTATAAATGTAAGATAAATTTTACTTGTGGGTCTAATTTTAAATTTAAATATAAGTATAATCATATATTTTAACATCCAATTTAAATAAATACGATGATTTTCTCATATTTTAGTTTGTAACGGGTCATTGAATATCACATATCGAATTTGAAATTACGAATGATAATTGTCATGAGGTTAAATCAAAATTATGTTATGTATAATACATATGTGTAATTTTGCAAGAGTCGGAAATTATCATACATAATATAAGAGATATAACCAGATTTAATTTTCTGATATCAAAACATAGATAAATTTGGTTCAAAATTTTATCAATATATATAGAAAATAGTTTCTTAAAATTGTATCAAGATAATATATTTACAAAGATTACACCGGTGCGTACGCACGGGTTCGAATCTAGTTTTAAATTAAATTAATTTTTTGGGTCAAATATTAAACATTTTTACCATTTTTTAGTTTTTAACAGAAGTTACATAGTGGATTAGTAGCGGTAGAAACAAAGGATGAAGGTAGAATGAATTCCCGACGAAATAGCAGAGTATATAATCTCACCATCGCACGACCAAAAATGGTTGAAATGCATTGAAACCCAGAGTTCCGATCTCGAGAATATGGGCATGTTTATAGATCGTCTCCAAAAAAAAATTCTTATTAAGCTCAAAGAGTCTTTGGAACCCAACTTAATAAAGTCGGCGTCAATGAAAACCACAACCGTGTCGTCCTTCGAGTTAAAGTTAATCTTGTTTTAAATTACTATCTTTGTTTTGAAATCATTTCATTCTAAGTTTAATGATGTAGATTAATGATTTTAATAATGTTGATTATTCTATTCATCCAAATAAAATAAAACTGTATTATGATTATTATGATTTAAGAGTTAAGAGATCGAGAGATCAAAATTGACAAGAAGATAAATTGGATGTTGATTATTCTATTCATCCAATAAAATGAAATTGTTGTAGAAACGCAATTTATACAAATGGGCAAACTGAATATTTGTGAATAAAATATGTAACTAAATTACAATATTACAATAAAAATACCGATACAAGAATTTGGAAAGACGGATTGCAGAGTCGAGATCAAGATCTCTTTCCTTAATTCTGTAAACGCCCCGTAGTGTGACGGTTGCATGACGTTCCGAATCCCAGGATAAAACTGCATGACTATTATGATTTGCATCACCCAAAATCATAATCTTGCGAACCTTAAAATGTAATGTACTCTCTAAAAACAAGAAGAGAATGCGAGAGATTGTATGTTGTGTTTAACACTTTTGTGTGAATGTATATTTGTTCTCAAAGAACATATTTCTCAATGTATATATTATGAGAATAGAAGATGCCTTCTTTTATAGCCAAACTCCATGGGAGTTACAAATATGGAGTCATGAGAATTTATTTTCATCTTAATTTCATTTTTATGTTACAAAATTAATCACACTTTAATTTTGTTGAACAAAAATCAATGAGGAGATATTTTCTTTGTTGACTTATTCAATAAAATAATATGGGCCACAAAGTTATCCTGTTTTAGACCGTTGGCCCATTTCCAATTCCGAAGTCCGAATCTTAAATCCGGTTCGGATATTTCCTCTTTCCAATACACCAAAGTGTATATAAAATTTTAAACATTATTAAAATCTTTCCACATTATATATCAAAGGATTTCACCTCTAACTTTCAAAGTAGTATATTTGTTAGTTTTTACACTTAGCCAAATTTAGAAACTTCACAAGCTTTCTAATCACTCACTTTGAACTTCCATTTCTCATTCAAACCAACTCCGATTTTGACCTATTAATACACTATCATATAGTGCTCACGGCGACAATTACATCGTGCCCATAATCCGTTCATTCCGCTAACTATATTAGCCGGAAACTAAAACGAAAACTTGACCTAAGCCACTTGTCAAAAACGAGTTCCAACAATTGTATTATGATTTAAGAGTTAAGAGATTGAAAGATCGATCAATTTTGGTTTAGTTTTTAGCCAACTTCGGTCAATCTTTTGATCTTCTAATAAATTATAATACTTAATAGGGTTAATTACTAGAATAGCTTTGGAAAGTAATGTATTTATCATTTTAACATTCCACAATGAGGTCTTACTAGAATAGCTTTGGAAAGTTGGTAAATGTCTATGAAGGGTTTGCCAATTTATGTAATTACAAAAATGCCATTATCAAAAATAAATCAAAATAAATTAATTATATCTCTAATTAAAAACCCTAACTCTTTACCTATCTAATTCTAAACCTAATTATCTCACTCACTAAACCTAACTCTCTCTCACTGACGGCGCCTCTCCACTCCACGATCTCTCTCTCTACCGCGTTTCCATCTCCACGACGTCTCCCTCTACGGCGTTTTTCTCTCCACGGCGTCTTCTCTCAACGGCGTCTCCCTCTCAACGGCGTCTCCCTCTCCACGGCGTCTCCCTCTCCACGGCGGATCTCTCCACGGCGGAACTCTCACTGGCTGAAGCTCTCCACGACTGAAGCTCTCCACGGCTGAAGCTCTCCACGGCTGAAGCTCTCCACAGCTGAAGCTATCTCGTCGGTGTCTTTCTCTCCACGGCGGATCTCTCTCTACGGCGTCTTTCTTTCCACGACGTTTCTCTCCACGGCGGAAGCTCTTTCCACGGCGTCTCTCCCCCAAACCACCAGTGAAACCACAACTGTCTTTGTTCTCTTGTCTCTCAGAGGTAAGTTTGTTTTGTCTTTGTCTTTGTTGAGGATGGTTATGATGTTGGTTAATCTATGAAATTAGGAAGGTTATGATGTTTATGTGAAAGAGATTTAGTAGATTTTTATGTTGTTCTCTGATTTACATTATGCTTTGACTGTTGTCTGAGTTACTTTAGTCTTGTTAATACATGTTTGTAAATCTTGTGATGTTGTTGATTTAGTACTCTCTGTTTATGTATTTGATTTAGTATTCTCTGTTTTAAAAGATTAGTTAGGTAAACTGTTTATTAGTTAGATATATTTGATTGATTTGTATTGTTTTGTGTATGCAGGAATAACACACTATAGCAAAGAGATTAACAGGTATCCTCCTAGGCTTTATCCTCTAGGAAATTCACACTTTCAAAAAAGAAGCATGAATCATAACTGCCAGTTGTCAAGTTTAAAAGACTTGAAGAAATACATTGGTGAGACAGTATGCTGATAACTTTCTACCTAAACAAGTTAGAAAGAAAGGGTATGCTGCTACCCAACAATCGTCGTTTGGAGGATGCTCTCTTGTCCGCCGTATAATGAAAGACAAAGTCATTTCACCAAATGCTTATGATCCTTTTTCAAAAGTGTGCCCCGATAAGCTTGCTAATGTGATGTCCTTCATGAAACATGATTTGTAAGTGTGTCAACTATGATGATCTCCTTTAAAGTTCAAAGTTATCTAATTATGTGTTTTTTAGGGACAATCCATCGGATAGTAGGAGGTCTGCGGCCAGATTCTACTTGGTAGTGATGACACCTAAAGAGCTTTGGCCGGCCTCGAACACAGAGTTTGGATGGCTATCTGATGCGGTATACTTGTAGCCATATTTATAATCATGTTTTTATGATATTTATGCGTTTTAATTGTATGTTGGTAATATTTGTAGCATTTGGCTCCGGCAATGCATATGCTTCGGAAACGCTCATAAATATCTCCTTCCCCGTACAACGAGAGGATTGCATTTCTTGACCCATGGTTTGTCAACCAATGGAGATTTGACTATGAGAGCTTTCTAAAAGATGAGAAGAAATGGAAATTCCCCTCTACTTTTGAGGATGTATTCAACGGAGAATCTCCAAAATTGACAACGACGCATAAAAGATGGGTTAGATATGTTGATCTCCTCTATTTTACTCACAACATCAATGGTAATCACTGGGTTGCAATAGAGGTAAACTTGAAGGCTCGGCGCATCAAAGTATATGATAGTATTATCATGGTAAACTCAGATGAGGTGATCTTTGATTCATGCAAACAATATAGTCGGATGATTCCTCTCTTATTACAAGCTACGATGCCAGAGTATTTAAGGAAGAATATGTCCACACAAGAGTTCAAAGTTTACAGGGTGAAGAGTCTTCCTCAAAACAATCAGACAGGTGATTGTGGTGTTTATGCGTTATAGTATATAGAGTGCTTGGCTCTCGGGATAAGTTTTGAAGGCTTGTGTGATGCGACAATGCCTGCAATTAGAGCAAAACTTGGCGCCGAGTTGTATGAAGAGGTCTTAGACATGGATTGTTTCGTTGATATTAAAAATAGACATATTTGTTTTTAGAAACATGTGTGTTAGAGTTTAGGTTGGTTTATTAGAGTTATACTCTGTTTTTTAACCATTTTTGTAAGGCAAAGATAAACTAATGATGTTTTTAGAAACATGTGTGTTAGAGTTTATGTTGTTTTGTTAGAGTTATACTCTGTTTGTTAACCCTTTTTGTAAGGCAGAGATAAACTAATGATGATTTGTTAGAGTTTTATTATTTTTAGATTGTCAGAATGTGTGATGGTTTTTAGTCGGCACATAAATTCAGATATGACATAAATAGTTAGAGTTTTATTATTTTTAGATTGTCACAATGTGTGATGGTTTTCAGTCGGCACATAAATTCAGATAGGACATAAATAGTTAGATTTTTATTATTTTAAGATTGTCAGAATGTGTGCTGGTTTTTAGTGGCACAAAAATTCAGATATGACATAAATAGTTAGAATTTGATGATTTTAGATTGTCAGCAAGTCAGATTTTTGACAGAAAGCACAAAACAAGCGTTAATTTCTGACGGCAAGTACAAAAGAAAATTTAATTTCGGACAACAAGTACAAAACAACAGTTATTTTCGGACAGCAAGTACATAACAACAGTTATTTTCGGACAGCAAGTACATAACAACATTTATTTTCGCATAGGGTTTCGCATAGGGTTTCACATAGGGTTTGGGTTTTGAAAAGTTTAGTGGGTTTAATGATATAGTTTAATTAATGTTCATTGTTAGATGATATAGTTTAATTATAGTTTTATTAATGATATAGTTTAATTATAGTTTGATTAATGTTATAGTTTGATTTCGCATAGGGTTTGATAAATATTATAGTTTGAATAATGTTAAAGTTTATTTTCGCATAGGGTTTGATTAATGTTATAGTTTGATTAATGTTATAGTTTGATTAATGTTAAAGTTTGATTATAGGGTTTGATTAATGCTATAGTTTGATTTGGTTTGATAAATATTATAGTTTGAATAATGTTAAAGTTTATTTTCGCATAGGGTTTGATTAATGTTATAGTTTGATTAATGTTAAAGTGATTAATGTTATAGTTTGATTATAGGGTTTGATTAATGTTATAGTTTGATTATTGTTATAGTTTGATTAATGTTAAAGTTTGATTACTGTTATAGTTTGATTAATGTTATAGTTTAGAGTTTGATTAACATTAGTTTGATTTCGCATAGGGTTTGAATATAGAGTTTGCTTAATATAGAATTTCACGTTTGGTATTTCGTTCTTTAGTGTTTCATAGTTTAGGTTATAGGGTTTCGTTTTTTATTTCGTCCTCTGAACTCGCACCATCATGGTCATCACAATAGTCAAATCTGAATTTTTCTTCTTCCACATCTAAATCTTTTTGTTCCATATCTTCTTGTTGCATACCTTCTTCTTCCATTTTTTCATGTTGCATATCTTCTTCTTCGAGATCTCCTTCTTCTATATCTTTGTCGTCAAATAGTGGACCACTATGTTCCTCTTCTTTGTCCCGATAGGTTTTTTTCTTAGTGCGTTTGCTCGGACCTGCTTCCGTGTCGCAATTACCCTTTACCGATGGCTTTTCCTTTCGTAAACTTTTTATCTCGACGCATAGACGATTTGATTCCGTTTTACATCGACGAAGAAAACTCTCCAATTGTCTTTCATTACACACCAACACAGGAGGCACATCCAACGAAAGCTTGCTACGTACCTTATTAGCTAGGTCATAGCTCAACTTCATTTCATAATTACTTCTGTTTAATTCGAAATCTTCATAAACCATAGTAATCAAATCCGCAAAAGATGTTCTTCGATCTACACACAAGATCCGAGTTCCAAGATTTTCGTCAACATTAAACCACCAACGTTTTTTCTCAAAATACCACTTACCACTCACTAAAATTATCTCCTCCTCCTTCAAAACATCCATTGATTTCACAAAATCACACTTGCAATCATTATTTTTCGAGGGAGATCCAGATACATTAACTTGGGAAAAGCCCTAAAATTATCACGGTGCCACGTCATAAATCTAACTCGTGAATGCTATTTTAGTAATTAATGATCTGGCAAAATGAGAACAATGAAGCGGTAGACTTAGGTTTCACTCATAAGTCTGCCACCAAAGATATTAGATTTTCAGGATAGATATATCTGCCATTAACTCCACCGTTAGACTCTACGCTCTAACGTTAGAGTCCAACATTAGACTGATAGACATTATTGATCTATCGTTAGACTCTATTGCTGAATCGTTAGATCGCTAGACTCTATTGGTCTATCGTTAGACTCTATTTGTCTATCGTTAGACTCTTGTAAGTCTGCCATCAAGTGATTTAACTCTAACGTATAAATCTAATATCGCAATATCTCTAACGGTCTAACCAATAATCACTACAAGAAAAATATCATATAGCCACGGTCGTATCCGTGGCTATAACGTTAAATCCGTGGCTATACGGTCGTAGCTAACAAAATCCGTGGCTAATTAGCCACGGATTTTTTCTATAGCCACGGAACGACCGTGGCTATATGACTTTTTTTTAGTAGTGAATTCTGTAGTAACTAAAATAAATCTAACAGTCTAACGACTAAGTCTATGTCATGTCATAAATCTGCCGTCAAGTAAAGTAAATCTAATGTTAGACTCTACTAGATAACTATTACGTGTAACACAAACATTCAAATATAACTCTAATGAATAAGTCTCCCGCCATTGGAGGCACCAAGGCGGGAAATTTTGGCGCCATTTTTTTTTTTTGCGCTTTATTTTACTCAAAGAGCAAAGGGCTTTTTGGTATTAAAAAAAAATGATCAGAATGTCAGATGTTCTATTACATTTAAATAATTATGATACTTTTCAAAGCTATTTTAGCCATCCACCCTACTTATTATGATATTAGTTTAGTTGAATTTACTTTTGAAATATTATTTACAAAAAGTTTGATTTTTTATCTTTGGTTGACCACAACCGACCGACCTAATAAATTCCATCGTAGGTGCAGAGACCCGATCTCGGGTAGATGGTGTTAAACTCTGCCACCATGCCAAAACCACTTCTCGTATAATAAGTTCAATTACATTATAATTTTATTGTTTTAATTAGGTTGTGATATATTGCTACTTAATCTTTATCCCGTTATATTTAGATAAAATGTGGTGATTCACTGAAAAGCATTTGTATCACACAAAACTAGAAGATGGTCTTTAATACAAAATAATGAAAAAAATTAGAACAAAAAATTAAGATGTCTTAAAGAGGAGAGGTCTTCCTATGGACATTTCAAACATCGCTTTCTCTTCTTAAAGATATTCTTAAGTTTTTCAAAGAAATATTTTATCACTTCCTTTAAAGATCCTCATCCTTAAGATGAGGAATGGAGACGTTATAAAAAGTTCCATCGAAATTTTGAATGTATCAATTCTTCTTTTTTATTTTATTCAATAGTTGTAGATTTATTGCTTAAGCTAACTGGGTCTCAGGGCCCAGATACGAAACAGAAAGTTGATATTTAATCAGACCCATATCTGAGATCCACTTGTCTCTTATATAAGCATGCATTAGAACTTATTGCATGCTTGGACACAAAACCCTTATATCAGACAAGGTGACGGTGCAGAGAAACAGGAGGTTGTCGTCGCATCCTGCGGCGGCGCAGGTTACAGAAGGTTGAATCAAGACAGAGGGACGATTTCTTCAGGACTAGAAGATCGATCAGGCCAGTGAGGAAGCAGAAGGTGTTCCGCAGGCTGCTTCATCATCGGTGCAGGCAGGTTAAGTCCTCACCGATCTGTTCTCTGATTCAGGGATCAAGGCGTTAGTACCTAGGTTATAGAGGTTGTTATTGTTAGGCCTTGTTGTAACTCTTGTTTGACAGTGAAAGCATGGTAGTTTGGTTCTACCCCCAGATGTAGCGTACATCGTGAACTTGGTGAACAATCTCATGTCTTATTTATTTGATGCACACATACAACATACGAGAATCGCGAATCATAACTTTATCGATCAGCTAACAGATCTGTGATAGAGGCATCTGATCGGTGGTTTTTCCAACAAGTGGTATCAGAGCATCCAGGGAGGTGTTGGATTCTGTGATTGGCATAAGTAAGTAAATAAGGTCAAGAAGCTAGTCTGTTCTTGGGTCGAAGAACAAATCCCTGGGTGAATCTTCACAGGATGGTAGTTTCATATCACATGAGTGGATTGAGTATCTCAAGATGTAGATGAGTCAAGACATGGTCATGTAAATTATACTGGAAGGATTCAAGGGGGAGAAGTTTGATGGTAACGAAGATTTTGGTTGGTTGAAGTACAAGATGTTAGGACATATCAAGATTCAAGGGTATGTTGTCAGTTCTCGGGGACCAGATGGTTTAGACAGGGACAAAGACCAGGGATGTTTCTTAGCGGGCTGAGAGATATCTCATGGTGACAAGTCTGATGAAGATTTGTCGGAGTGATTTCATTTTAAAGAAGATTATGAATGAGATCAAGACGATTGGTATGTGGAAGACTCATGAGAGAAATCACCATACCAAGTCACTTCAAAACCGAATTTACATCAAAAGGAAGTTCTTCATGAAGCTGATAGCGGACCTTGAAGCATGAGAGTCTCTATCTCTAAAGAAGACCAGACAATATAGAGATTGTCAGGTATGTTGTCTGAGTATGAACAGGTGGTTCATACGCTGCAGTATGAGACAAAAGGACACCCTCTAGGTCAATGAGGTGGTCACAACTGCTTACTCAAAGGAAACTATTGAGAATCAGACAAGGAGGAAGGTAAAGTGTCAAGGTACTGATGAAAGGCTGAAATATTGCAACAATCAGTTTGATGTTTAGAGATCAGACATCAGGGGACAAAATACTTACGCTACACTCATAATGGTGATTCTGAGAGGAAGCACCATACCCTCATGGACAAGGGTCTGGTGCTTGTTGGCTGAGAGAGAAGTGGATTTAGAGTTCTGCACTGATGCAGAGTCTACTGCAGTGAAATTGATCAAAACACTGAATTCGCTGATCGATTTCAAGTTGTTGGAAGAAGTGTGGACAGTGAACAAACCAGAACTCACACACCTGAGTTGGTTTGATTGCTCTGTCTATGTACACACTTTGCATGACAAGAAAAATCTCATACCTGCTAAGAAAATTTTCTTGGGGTATCTTTCTGGTGTTAAGGGATATAGGGTGTTGATCTCAGAAGATAGGAAACGTACTACAAGAAGTCTCGTAGTGTTTCAGGAGTATAAGGTAAACAAGGTTACCGCATAGAGGAAGGAGAAGACAAGCTACATATCAAAGAAGAGAGTTGACACAAGATTCATCTTTAGTCTAAATCTGATACAGGGTTGAATTCTTTCAGGATTCACACAACGTGAGTCATGTTCTACAAGTACAGAATCAGACGTCAGATATGATTCAAGCTCACAGATATCTGAGGAAAGCTCATCTGGATCAGATGGTCATGAGGTTAATGAGGCAGAGGGGTAAGACAACAATCAAAATTCAGATGAATATCTACTTCCAAGGGACATAAGCAAAAGACAGAATGTAAGGGCTCCTCCAAGATTTTAGAATGCAGATTTTGTGGAATATGTTTTGTCAGTGGCTCGGGATACATAGTTTCAAGAGCCTGAGACGTATCAAGGAGCAAGGGTAAGTAAAGAGATAAGATTCTGTAAAGGTGTTGCAAAGGAGGAGACTGGTTCTTTGGACAAGAATCAAACCCTTGGATCTAACTCACAGAATAGGGATTTCCAGCGAGGAAAGGAAGAGGGTTACAACATGATTTGTTACAAAGGGGTATTCTCGAAAGGTTGAGAATAGACTACAAGTAGAGGTTCTCTCAAGAAGTGAAGCATGTGTCTATTAGGCTAATGTAGTAAGCGGTTGTGAACATGGTTATAAGTTGAATCAGTTGGATGTTAAAACATATGTTTTGCAAAGAGATATGGAGGAAAGGTTTTTGATAAATCATGCACAAGGATTCATGATGAATCATGCAAGAATATTTATCAGGGAGGGTGATGATAACAAAGTGCACTTGTTGAGGGATTCACCATATAGCCTCAAGCCGTTTCCAAGGCATAGAAACCTAAGGTTTGATACATTCAGGGTTGAAATATTCACCAGGAACAACTCATATTCATGTGACTACTGAGGTATGTTAGGACAGAGAAGACAATCTTGTCTTTTATCAGGGACATGCAGATTGCATAATGGGGATAAGACATACATCAGAAGAGTGAAAGCAGTCTCAGGAGAGAGTTTGACAGGTCAGATCTAGGTAATGCTTCAAGGATTATGAGTATGGTCGTATTGTCACAATAAGGGTATCAACTGGAGATGTTGAAGACGTTCGACATGTTTGATACAAGGCTTACCTCTACATCAACGACATCACTCTTCAGGTTGAAGAGGTTAATCAACAAGGTAAAGGGTTGGTTAAAGAGTACTCATGATGTATTGATGTTCGTCCAGGGTACAACTACGTTGTACATGATTCACACAAGTAGAAATCCAATAGACTTTCAAATTAGCGTTTTACATGAGCATAAGTTTGATCTCTAGTATGATGTGTTGAATCTTGCCTGAGAAGAAGGCGGCTGCGGGTGATAGATTTGTCATACGAGTGACTTAATACAGAATGCACAATCAAAGATAGAGTTAGGACAAGGTGTGTCGGTTGACAAATAAATGAGTCTCAAAGGTAATTACCCGTTGAGCAGGGAGCTGAGGGCATTTCAGTTCCAGGTAGAGTTTCTGAGGGATAAATTAGAAACTGAATAAGGTACAATCTTCAAGGATCTGAGTAACAACATAAGTTAATTGAGTTGTTAGTGTCTGCATCATATGAATCAGAAGGGTAAATTCTTAGAAGAAGTTAAAAACAGACATGTGAAGATTCAGAGCAGAACAAGGCATATCAAGAAGATGAGGTTTGTTGGGGCGTAGAAAACCTGACAAGCAAGGGAAGCTGAAGAGCATTTCGGGTACAGACACATGTACAGTCTTCAAGGATATGAGTAAGAAGACAAGCGAGTTGAGTTGTTAGTGTCTGCATTAGAGGAATCAGAAGGGTGTTCCGCAGGGCTGCTTCATCATCGGTGCAGACAGGTTAAGTCCTCACCGATATGTTCTCTGATTCAATGCTCAAGGCGTTAGTACCTAGGTTATAGAGGTTGTTGTTGTTAGGTCTTGTTGTAACTCTTGTTTGATAGTGAAAGCATGGTAATTTGGTTCTACCCCGAGATGTAGCATACATCGTGAACAGGGTGAATAATCTCATATCTTATTTACTTTATGCACACGTAAGACATACGAGAATCGCGAATCATAACCTTATCGGCCAGCTAACATATATGTGATAGAGGTATCAGATCGATGGTTTTTCTAACAATAGTCTTTTTCGCTTAACTCTTCTCGTCTTCGAGCAAAGTTGTCAGATCATTTTTTATTTTGAAAAATGTATTGTTCTTAAGCATTTTTATCTCGAACATTATGTTGGCCGAAGTATTTTTACACTTTTAATAATTCTTATAAGTAATTGAAGGGTGGTGCATTATCCTACTCCTTGATATTTACTTTCTTGAATATGATTCTTTCGGAAGCGAAAAATAGTAGTGAACACATTTTTATAAGATATGGAATTTTAATTCAAAACTAAGTTTTCAGACATTGTGTTTATCCCTCAAAAATTCATGATATTAGGATTCAAACCTTTTTGTAAATATGTTAAGAGTCCATCCATTATCCAATGTTTCTTCTTCAGTCTTCTATGTGCATCATTCTAAAATGTATGTCAACATTTTCAACCGTGGAAGTTTTAGGGGATACTTGCAGTTCGATCTACGTCTTCGCAGCTGGTTGAGTCTTTTTCAGAAAATGATTTCATGATTTTGTGGATTTTTTTACGATTTAGTGGTAAAAATGATTTTGCGATTTTAACATGCTTTTGCGATTTTCTTAAAAACGAAAAAGAAATTTCTTTTTGAAAAATAAAATTTTGCAATTTTTTGGCGAATTTTTGTTTTCATGAGATAATAAGATGAATATAAAAAAATATTCCTATTTAATAAGTAACATTATGAAAAATTAAAATATTATGAATAATTCAACTTTATGAAAATCATAGAATATTAAAAATATATTTAAAGTTCTTTTAAAAGTTTTTAAGTTAATAAGAGTTTAAATGCATATATTACTTTTAAAAAAGTAAAATAAATGTTACTTGCGGGTCTAATTTTAGATTTAAATGTAGCCATGATTTTTAGATTTTAGTATCTAATTTGATTAAAGATTATCTCCACATATTTTAATTTACGGTCAATAAAAATCACAAATCAAATTTGATACAAAATAAAAATTGTTATGAGATAAAATCAAATTATTTTTCTATAGAAAATATATGTGTAACTTTACGACGGGTCGGAAAATATCATACATAATTTGTAAGATATAAAAAGTTATATTCGTAATATCAAAACATACATATATGATTCCTAAATTATAGGATTTAAAATAATCTCATATCAGATCTTCAATACAATAACTAAATTATCTAATTAAATTATACTTAAATAAATAAGATTTTATTTTTTATAATAAATTAGAAATTAGTTATCAAAATTTTATAATAAATAAGATTTATTTTTTAATAAATATTACTCTCGGGTGGGACACCCAGGTACAAACCTAGTATTTTATTAAATTAGATAACATCCAAATAGATGTTAACCAAAAAAAAGAGGAATTCACAAATCTACACCTTTTTAACCCCTTCTTCACAAAACTACTTTGATTTAATATTTTTACATATTTACACCCTTTCAAAATTTTAAAAGTTTGATTTAACCTTTAAAAAATTACCAAAATTAATTTTTTTTCATTTGGGTTCGCTAATTAATGTTTAGAGTATAGTATTTAGGGGGTAGGATTGTTTGAGTAGAGTTTATTTGGATTTAATTTTGAGTGTTTAAGTGTAGTTTTGTGATGTATTTTGGAAATGGTATAGTTTTGTGAAATGTAATTCAAATGGTGTAGTTTTGTGATTCTCCAAAAAAAAAAACAAGTCTTACAATAAAAGAATATCTATCAACAAGAGTTTCAACGCCTAACAATTAAAAAACATTTTTTCATAACAAAAAAAATATGCCATAACAAAATTAACCAACTTTTGACAGACGGGTGAATTAAACAATTTTTAGTTCGTATATAGTTAGTCAAAATTAAAAATGCATTACAAAATTAATGTAAATCAATTATTCGCTAATCGTTCAGCTATACAAAATTTGTTTTCCTGCCATTTTTTTGTTATTACAATTATAGGTCGAAAACTCTTCATATACATTTTAATTAATGTGCAACTTCAAAAGACATATCGAACATTTTTAACTTAGGGAAGACTTTATTTCCAACACTTTTTAACTACTTCACACATTTACAAACATACACAACTAACAAAAGATCCTTAAAACAGACACCACAAATTTTACTACCATACTATAATATCATAAACCATAAACTTTTAAAACCACCAACACTTTAAGCATTCACGACAGCTCCTCCTTCACAAACAAAACATCCAAAAATAGTAAGTTAAAACCAAATAAACCACTTCTCTATGCATAAATTTAGTGAACATATATTATTACCATTGGGGTGAAGAACTTGACCGGTGAAGTAAGAAGAGCAATGGTTACAAGCCAAGAAAACATAGGAAGGTGCAACTTCAATAGGTTGTCCGGCTCGTTTCATCGGAACCTCGGATCCGAAAGTCTTTACTTTCTCTTCATTGAAAGAAGCCGGGATAAGCGGTGTCCATATCGGACCAGGCGCCACACCGTTCACACGGATCCCTTTCTCAGCGAGCTGAAGCGCAAGGCCTCTTGTGAACGCTACGATCGCTCCTTTTGTAGCGGTATAGTCGAGAAGAGAGGCGTTTCCCTTGTAGGCGGTTACTGATGTTGTGTTGATTATACTACTTCCTTCTTTCATGTGCTTCAACGCATGCCTAACGATTCAAAAACTTATATTACTACCATACGTGTCAATTCAATGCCAAAAATCGCAACACACGTGTCGATTTATTTACCTGGTAAGAAAGAAGTAGGAGAAAATGTTTGTATACAGAAGACACGCTCAAGCCTAGGCTCATCCATCTCTTCGATAGAGCTTCTTTCGTACTGTTCGGCCGCGTTATTGATGAGGACGTCGATGCGTCCGAACGCGTTAACGACCTCATCAACGACCCTTTTGCAATTTTCATCGAATCCTAGATCCGTTGGTATCGCTATCGGGTCTTTGGCCTCCGAAGCTTTTGCTTCCTTGAGCATTTGTAGAGTCTCTTGTGCATCTTTTTCTTCTCGACCCTTCACGTAAGTGAAAGCCACGGTTGCGCCTTCGAGCGCAAAACAGTAACCAACGGCTCTACCTATCCCGGAGTCTCCACCCGTTATCAAAGCCACTTTTCCCTATATATACATAATTTGCATGAAATCAGAAAACTAAAGCTCTCAATCTCTTCACTGTTGGAGCAAATTGATTCTGAAATCAAGGTAACCGTTGGATTGAATAAGAGATTTATGGCCATTAGATTAGATAAGTTTGATTTAGTCTTTGTTTTTCTTTTTGAGTCAATAATGAGACCGAGTATTAAGGCTCACGTTTGTTACTCTGTTTCACTTCCGCAAGTTTCGTTTCTTCTGGTTATTGTAAGGCTATTTAAAGCCAAGATCTCTATTGAATGAAGTACGCTTTTCAACATTCTAAACAAAGAGCTATTTTACTATTACAGATTGGTATTAGAGCCCTGTTAGCGTGTGAGAACTGAGAGAGAAGAAGCCGTAGCTTCATAACACAAAACTGAAAATGGGAGATGAGAAAATGAGGTTGCCACAGTTCGATGGCCATTGGGATCACTGGAGTGAGGTCATGGAGAATTTCTTCAGATCAAAGGGCTTGTGGAGTGCGATTGAGATGGGTTTCGAGGAGTCGTTATCCTCGACGGTGCTCACGGCGGAGCAGACACAATTGCTGGAAGAAGCCAAGAAAAATGATCACAAGGTAAAACATTACCTCTTCCAATCCATCGATAGAGTGACCTTCGAGCAGATCTTGGACAGGAGAACCTCCAAGATCATTTGGGAATCAATGAAAAGGAAGTTCGGTGGAAGCGATCGGGTTAAGAAGTCCTTGCTGCAAAAGCTGAGAAGAGACTTCGAGGTTCTGGAGATGAAAGAATCTGAGAGCGTGAAAGAGTATTTCACGAGAGTGCTAGCTGTCACGAACCAGATGAGAAGCAATGGAGAGACCATGAATGATTCAAAGGTGGTGGAGAAAATCCTCAGGACTCTCAGCGAAAAATTCATGTATGTGGTGGTGTCTATTGAAGAATCTAAAGAGATTGAAAGCATTAATCTCGATGAATTGCAGAGTTCTCTCACCGTTCATGAACAAAAGTTCAAGAAGGTTGACAAAGCCGATGATCAAGTTCTGAAAGTGACTCACGGTGGAACGGGTTCATACCGTGGAAGAGGAACGGTGCTAAGGGGAAGAGGATTCAATGCAAGAGGCAGAGGAAGAGGTCGTGGAAGAGACAAGAGCACGGTGGAGTGCTACAAGTGTCACCGTCTTGGACATTTTCAGAATGAGTGTCCAATGTGGGATGAGGAAGCAAACTATGCTGACCTTGATGAGAAGGAAGAAATGCTACTAATGGCATACATTGAAGAGGAAGACGGAGAAATTGATATGCGGGTTGAGGAAGATGCAGAAAAAGTGTTAATGACTTGTGCTGAGAAGAATGAGAACATGAGAAAGAGAGTATGGTTCCTCGATTCTGGATGTTCTAATCATATGAGTGGAGATCGTGACATTTTTTCTGTGATGAATGATGATTTCAAACACTCTGTCAAGCTGGGGAACGACAAGAAGATGGAGGTTGTTGGCAAGGGAAATGTGAAGTTGATCCTGAACAATGTAGCGTACACAATCAGCGATGTATACTACATACCGGAGCTCAAAAATAACCTATTGAGTCTCGGGCAACTTCAAGAAAAGGAGCTGACAGTCATCATACAAAAAGGAGTTTGTAAGATCTATCATGAAGAAAAAGGTGTCATCGCAATGAGCAAGATGAGTTCCAACAGAATGTTCATGTTGCTTGATCAAACTAAAGAGACAAGTCAACAACGTTGTTTCAAAACAACCACAGAGGACACACCGAAGCTTTGGCACGAGCGTTATGGACATCTCAGTCACACGGGTATGAAGATTTTGCAAAGCAAGGAGATGGTGAAAGGCTTACCAAACTTCGATACTCAGAAGTTCACGTGCTCAGACTGTTTGGTAGGCAAGCAATCAAGAAGCCCTATACCAAAAAAGAGTTCGTGGAGAGCTAAAGGGATTCTTGAGATGGTGCACTCTGACATATGTGGACCTATCAGTCCCATAACCACAAGTGGTGCTAGGTATGTCCTATGCTTTATAGACGATTATAGCAGGAAAGCATGGGCATATTTCTTAAAGGAGAAGTCAGAGGCATTCAACTACTTCAAGATATTCAAAAAGAAGGTGGAGACCGAGACTGGAAAGCACATCAAGTGTTTGAGAACTGATCGAGGAGGGGAATACACGTCAACCGAGTTCTCTGAATTCTGTGAAGAACATGGGATTCGAAGACAACTCACCACCGCCTACACACCGCAACAGAACGGGGTAGCCGAGAGGAAGAACCGCACGGTTATGAACATGGTGAGATCCATGTTATCAATGAGGAAGGTACCAAAAATTTTCTGGGCAGAAGCTGTCAATTGGACCTTTTACATCCTGAACAGGTGTCCCACTCTCGCTGTTAAGAATGTCACACCGCAAGAGGCTTGGAGTGGTGTCAAACCAAGCGTGGAACACTTAAGAGTATGGGGAAGCTTAGCACATGCACATGTACCAAGTGAGAAGAGAGGGAAGCTTGATGACAAAAGCATCGTGTGTGTGTTGTTGGGTTTCTCGGAAGAGTCAAAGGGATATCGCTTATACAATCCAACTACCAAGAAGATTGTGGTGAGTAGAGATGTGGTATTTGAGGAAACTAAAGGATGGAGCTGGAATGAGAATGGAAATCATATAGAAGGTGATTTAAAGTGGAACGATGATGACCTACCATGGGGTGAAAGTGACAGTGATGGAGAAGAAGTTGAAAAACCAGTGACTGTTGCAGAAGAAACTCAAGAAGAACTACAAGCAACAGTCAGGGAGGGAAGAAGAGAGACAAGGCCTCCTCGCTATCTCAGAGACTATGTCACTGAACATGAAGCAATTGGTGAAGACGATGAAGTAAACATGGTTCAGATTCACCCTTCTGATCCAACAACTTTTGCTGATGCTCACAAGTCTATCAATTGGAGAGAGGCCATGGATGCAGAGGTGAAATCGATTGAGAAGAATCGTACATGGGAGCTAGCAGACTTACCGTATGGAGCAAAATGCATAGGGGTGAAATGGATATATAAGACAAAGCTAAATGAGCTTGGAGAGGTGAGCAAGCACAAAGCGCGTCTCGTAGCGAAGGGGTATGCGCAAGAGCATGGAGTTGACTACACAGAAGTTTATGCACCGGTCGCACGTATGGACACCATCAGAACCATTGTCTCAACCGCAGCTCAGAAAGGATGGGATATCTTTCAGCTGGACGTGAAGTCAGCTTTCCTTCATGGAGTGCTTGAAGAAGAGGTTTACGTTCAACAACCAGAAGGATATGAGATAGAAGGAAAGGAAGAGAAAGTTTACAAGCTCCACAAAGCTTTATATGGGTTAAAACAAGCTCCGCGAGCATGGTTCAGCAGGATCGAGGAATACTTTGCTAATGAAGGGTTCAAGAAATCAGAAAATGAAGAAACCTTATTCATAAAGAGAAATAAGCAAGGTAACATTCTCATCGCTAGTGTATATGTTGATGATTTGATATACACCGGAGATGATATGCTGTTGATGAAAGAGTTTAAGTTGTCAATGGAGAAAGAATTTGATATGTCTGATCTTGGGAAGATGAGATATTTTCTAGGCATAGAAGTGATGCAGACAGGCCAGGGAATTCACATATCTCAGACAAAATACGTCATGGAGGTTTTGAGACGTTTTGACATGGAAAATTGCAATGCGGTGTACAACCCAATGGTGCCTGGAAACAAGGTCGACATGGATGAGAATGGGGAAAGGATTGATGAGACTTTCTACAAACAAATTATAGGAAGTCTTATGTACATCACAACGACAAGACCGGAGTTGCAGTTCGCTGTAAGTTTACTAAGCCGTTACATGTCTAGACCTACTATGATGCATCTTCAGGCTGCTAAGAGGGTTCTAAGGTACTTAAGAGGCACAATGGATTATGGGATTTGGTACAAGAGAGGAGGAGCTGGAGAATTGCTAGTGTACACCGACAGCGACTTCGCAGGTGACATTGACAGCAGGAAGAGTACCTCGGGATATGTGTTTCTTATGGATAATGCAGCTGTGGCATGGCTATCAAAGAAACAGCCGATTGTCACACTCTCCACAACAGAGGCAGAGTACGTCGCTGCATCGGTTTGTGTTTGTCAAGCTATATGGTTCAAAAGGATATTGGGAGAGTTGGGTTGCAATGTGGATGAAAGCACTGTCATCTATTGCGACAACACTTCAACTATCAAGCTTTCAAAGAATCCAGTCTTTCACGGAAGGTGCAAGCACATAGGAGTTCGGTTTCACTTCTTACGTGACATGGTGAAAGATAAAGAAATACAATTGGAGCATTGTGGTTCAAAGGAGCAAGTGGCCGACATATTCACTAAACCGTTAAAGCTAGAGACGTTTGAGAAATTGAGAAGTCAACTTGGAATTTGCTCAGTGACAGATAAGCTAAGTTTGGTTCACCAAGCTTAGTTTAGGGAGGGTTTGTTGGAGCAAATTGATTCTGAAATCAAGGTAACCGTTGGATTGAATAAGAGATTTATGGCCATTAGATTAGATAAGTTTGATTTAGTCTTTGTTTTTCTTTTTGAGTCAATAATGAGACCGAGTATTAAGGCTCACGTTTGTTACTCTGTTTCACTTCCGCAAGTTTCGTTTCTTCTGGTTATTGTAAGGCTATTTAAAGCCAAGATCTCTATTGAATGAAGTACGCTTTTCAACATTCTAAACAAAGAGCTATTTTACTATTACATTCACTTATTTGAGTAAAAGGCAATATATAACCAGAAGTTTATTTAGTATGTGACCTAAATTTTATAATATAAGTATATTTTACACTAGTTATTGATCATGAAAAAATAAAGATGTAAAGGGGCCATTATTTTTCACAATAATTATCTAACAATGCATAAATGAACTTATGAAAATCGCATGTTGTAAGTAAAAAAGTCTATGAAATTGTGAAACTATATATTTTGTTGAATTTTGGCATTTATAATTAAAAAACCATGTGTAACTATAGGTTATAAAATAATAATTACACGAAGTTTGTTGGAAGGTTTATAATCTGAGTTAGAGAATTGTGGAGTAGGATCCATGACATGTTCTTTGCCAGGTTGTACTCCTCCTTGCTTTTGTCTTTCAGAAGCCATTGCTCTTTACACACACACAAGCTTATTCGATATGTTTCTCTCTTTCTAGGTAAAATATTTGTGGGTTTTATTTGGGATTTGAGGAAAATGAAAGTGTAAACGTGTGATGATAAAACTCGTTCATGGTCATTATATACAAATGTGCACATGCTTACACGGTACATGGATGAAGCATATATCTTTTAGATATGATCTTACACGTGGTAGATTGAAGTGGGTGACGTGGTTTAGACAAAGATACACGTGTTGGTGAATGGATCTTGATTTGTGGTAAACGATGATTTGTGTGACATAGACAAAACGATTGTCCTACAAGCCTATTAACAAATCTCTTCGTTTGGAGATATTAAATGGATCTTCATTTGTGGTAAGTGGTGATCTGTGCGACATAGAAAAAATGATTGTCCTACAAGCCCATTAAGACCATCTTCGTTGGATAGACACATTTTGAGTGTCTATATAATTGTTTTTTTTTGTTTTTAGTTAACAACCTTTTGAAGTTCATGTTTCCCCAATTGATAAAACACTAGTGGGTCTTTAAAAATTATTATACATATAAAAAGATATTTGCACATCTTCTAATTTTATAGCCACAAATCAATTATGATTCATCATCGTCATAAGCAGAGAATGATAATTTACCAGAAGATCTAGGCATTCATGGTAGATCTCTTCCGTTGAAACCATCGTTGAACATGGTCGTTACTTTGACCTTTTCGCCTTCATCGTAGATCATGTAACCGATCGTCGTTTTCAAACCGTTCTCGTCATGTTCTCGCCATTCATGGTTTTGCTTTGTTGGAAGGAAATAGAAAAAAAAATAAAAATTAACAAACCGGTAAAAATATGACACGTAAGAGTTTAAAACTCTATCCAAAAAATGCTCAAGAAGACCCGGTTCCAAATTTTAATCTTTTTTTCTTATTTTTTATTTTTATTTTTAATCTTAAGACATGGGTAAGATACATGGATGGAGATGCTCTAAGGCCATCATTATCGGTAATAGGGGAAAAAAGTTCTTAAGTTTTTTTTCTGTTTTTTTTTATATTTTTTTGATTTAAAATAAAAAATTAAAAAAAAAATTTTAAAAAAAGATAATAAATGCACCAACCGCGGACCGTCACATATCAGTGGAACCCGCGAACTGTGCAAAGAGTCGCCTCTTATGCAAGAGACATTGACATCGAATTTAAGTGTTTTTGTGGCCCCTACCATGTAAAAACTCTTCAAAAACATGACGATAAAGATGGTCTAACAAGTCTCTTCGTTTGGAGATATTTAGATTAGTCGGTTGAGTTTGGCTAATTTTTTTTTTGTCATCTATGTAATTTTTTTTTTAAATTAAGTCTCGACTAATTTAACCGCAACGGAACGATTGCGGTTGCGAGAGATTACTGTAACAGGAAAAAGCGGTTAATTGTTTTATTAAGCGGTTTGTACGATTGATATAGCGGTTTAAAAATAATTCGTTTGCGGGATATTTTCGACTGGTTGACAACGTTTGCGATAACGATTAAATATTACCAAAATTATTTTGAAAACTAAAGAGCACCAAAACTATATTATTATTATAAAATTTAAATTTTGCTAATTCAAAATAATTAAGAATAATGAAACTAAAATACTAAATACTTAGATTTAATATTTTATGCATCAGATTCATCACCAAAAATTACATTAAGTTGTGTGACAAATTGTAAAAAAATTGTTTGAACACATTTTTTTAACGTAAAAACATGAGAGTTATGTTTGATGTATCATGAAATTATTTTATTTCTTGTGAGACTATTATTGAGAAAAAGATGAAAATAATATTTATGAGATAATATAATGTGAGTAAGGTATGATTATTTATTTTGATTAATAAAATGTGCATAGGTTTTATATGTTTTTATCGCTTTTTATTAAATAAATATAGTATAATTTTTATAAAAAAAAACAATCGCTATCGCTCACAAACATACTTGCGGAAAACAGATTTTGATTTTAGGTTATATAAAACGTTAGATAAAAATTTATGATGATTCCTAATTTCCTATGATTGTTTTAACAACCATAAATCGCTACTAACCGTAAATGATGCGGTTGAGCTAAACCAATCGATCAAAATATCAATAAAAAAAAAAAATTAATAGAGAGAGAGAGTCGCGCGTACGTACCACGCGAGGTGATTTCTCTCCCCCTTCTCTCTTCTCTTCTGAGCACAACCACTTGCTCCGCGCGGTGGTTCTCTGACGATTCCGGCGTCAACGAGGACCACTACGGTCCATGGTTCTTCATCCGTGGTTCTCGCACATCGAGATGCTCTGTTTTTCTCTCTTGAACCACATATCTGACGACGACTTGAAGCCTCTGTGCGGTGTGGTTGGTGTGAACTCCACCGGACATGCGGCGACACAGGTCGGAGGCCTAGGTGTCGCGGTTAGTGAAGTGAGACACAACGGGTTGCTCTCTCTAGTGACGACGTAAGCTTGGGGACAGTTCTCCGGCAAAGCAAGATTATACCAGCAATGACGGGTCTTCAGATTTGTTCCCTTCCGGCGTGTTTCTACGTGTTAAAACAAGCTAAAGCATAAAGACGGCTGATTAAGCTCCTTAGCGACAAAAATTTCTAGATCGATTTCTCCTCCTTGTCGAAATCATCTTTGTGGTTGTGGGTCGACGGACGTGTGTCACCCATGGTTCGGTCTCCGTCTTCCCGGTTGTCGGAGGCTTCTCCGGCGACATCCGCGATTCAAGGGTTGACTGCTGAGACAAAATTCTCTTATTTCAGATTAGGTTAAAGTGTTCTCGGTACGGTTCACAATTAAACCGAACTGGTTTGGATTTGAGAATTTTGTTTTTCTGGTTTGTAATGGATTAGACCCATTTGGAATTGTTGATGGACATAAATTCGAAAATATCTTATATTTTTTAATTAATGCAAAACTTTAAAAAAAAAAGAAATATCAATAAAAAATCATCGTTCCTAAGAATTAATCCGTTGTTAAATGACATCAGCTTAGGAAATTTCGTCTTACACAATTTAAAGTTTTGAACCATTCTCAAAAAATAATTTATTAATCTTTGGTGTTGCTTTTAGACAATAATAAAGCTTCTTCAAGTTCCTTTTATCCTTATTCCGGCGAATAACCCAAATGGCTAATTACAGCGACGGCGGCGATAACAACACTGACCCTTTACTCCGATACTTGATCAGCCCACCACCGCCTCTATCTTCCTTACCGGATCACGACGCCGTCACGATTCCGATTCCAACGACACCGTCGGAATTCAACGACCGTTTAATCTTCGGCCCATCTCCGTCGTCCTCCGCCGCAACTTCACTCGACCTCTTCTTCCTCCTCCCGCCTCCGGAACTCAAATCCGACCCGACCCATTACAGATTCCACCGATCTAAATCAGATCCCGCTTTGTCTGCAATCAAAAACCTAACCCATTACACGGAGAAGACCCATCATAATCCAGACCATTCAGATTCGAGATCTGTTGTAAGAAAGGCTTATGCTTTACTCCTTGTGTATCTCTCTTTAGCTTTGCTTATCTATTGGCTGAATCGTGACGTCTACGTTGTGTATCACACAAATCCCTTTGTTGATGCTTTCTACTTTTGTATTGTAACGATTTGCACTATTGGGTATGGAGACTTCACGCCTGATAGTGTAACAACGAAGCTGTTTTCGATATTGTTTGTGTTTGTTGGGTTTGGTTTTATCGATTTATTGCTTAGTTGTATGGTTAGCTATGTTCAAGAGAACTATACTTTCGATGATGAGCCCGAGAGGAAGAGATTGAAAGTTGGTTTATCTTTGGGTGTTGTTATGCTATGCCTTGCTTTCGGGGTTTTGATTATGCGTTTCGTGGAGAAGATCTCGTGGTTGGATTCGTTTTATTTCTCTGTTATGTCTGTTACTACATTTGGGTATGGAGACAGGGATTTTCAGACCGTGCCCGGGAGGCTACTTGGTGCTATATGGTTGCTTGTTTCTACTCTAGCGATCGCTCGGGCTTTTTTGTATTTGGCTGAAGCAAGAGTTGATAATAGGAACAGAGAGCGGGCTAAGAGAGCGCTCGGTGAAAACATGTCTGTCTCTGAGTTTCTCGCTGCAGATATCGACCACAATGGCTGCGTTAGGTACTCGCTTTTTTAGCCCATTTACTCGTATGATTTTTGCATGTTGAAATCCGCAAAGTTTGTTGAATTGTACATTCAAAAGGGTAGTTCTGTGATATTAGAACTAGAATCTGTTATATTCTCAGGGTTATGCGGGTTTTCTTGAACGCGAGAAACCTTTCAAGAAACGCAAGGTTGTGTTTTGTATCATCAAATCTTCTTATAAGCTTTTTTATATGTTTGCAGTAAAGCAGAGTTTCTGATATACAAACTAAAGAAGATGAAGAAAATAACCGATAAAGACATTAATCTTATAGCTAACATGTTTGGTAAGCTTGACACAACCAATAGTGGAAGGATTACTCTTTTAGATCTCTTGGAAACAAGCTCCAGAGATTTATCCAATTGAACTTCTTTAGGAACACAAATTTCACTTGAACAGGTTTAACTTCTGGTTTGTATTGGTCTTTTCTTGACCAGTTTGATGTCATACTTATTTGATGGCTAAGATAAAGTGTTATAATTTGTATATTATTAATACATACATGTGATTGATACTTTGGTTTTGATCAAAACCTTTTGCTATGGTTTTGGAGTAATTAACTTGTGTTTACAAATAATAATATCAAAATAGTGAAAAATGTTTAAACGTTAATTTTTTTGTCAACATTTGGACCACAAATGGCCGATTCAATAGCCAATCCTACACAAACATAGGCGATGGGATCGTGCTACCTGCCTCATGTGGACTTATAACTGCCGCTAGACCAAGGTCGCTTCCCCTTTAGACGTGAAATTTTAGTATTCATCAATTATATGTTTTTATGTTTAGTTCTTGTTTAATTAAATTAGTATCTCATATTCATGTAAAACATTGAGGAATTTCACAAAACTATACGATTTCAATTATTCCTTTATAAAATTACACCTAATTCATTTTTTCTATATCTACATTCTTTTCAAATTTTAAATGGTTCAATTACCCTTTAAAAATTTACCAAAATTAAAATATTTTCATTTGAGTTCGCTAGAGTTCGCTAATTGATGTTTATAACTTGTGAGTTAGTAATTTTCGAAACCAAGCTTTATATAATAAGATGTAAATGAAAAATGTGAAATAAAAGGGATTACTGGTGTTTGAGATACACAAAGGGATTATTGGTGTTTAAAAGTGCAAGAATGGAAAAGACGGAGAATTCAAGCAAAAAGCGTCAAAAATGACACTCGTTTAGAAAGTTCCCACCGATGGATCTTTATGAAATTTTACCACAAGATAGCCACGGATGTTAGCTTTCATTGGGCGGTGGTTTGAGATGATTTCAACGGTTAGATCTAAAGTTATTCCAATTTTACTTCATACCGGTTTGTTATACCGGTTTGACTTGGCCGATACAGAAGAAAAGAAGCAAAAGCTCTTGTACCGACCGATGCGTATCGACCGAATGATCGATATCGACCAGTCTTTACCGGTTTCACTTGACTGGTACATGCTGCAAAAAATAAAAAGGAAAAATCGGTTTTGAGTTAAAAAAAAGAAAAGATTTCCTAAACCGATTGGGACGTTTTGGTTTTGTTATTATGTTATATTAGGGTTTTTAAGACTATGGTTTATCCTATCTTTTGTTTTCACGCTGAAGTTTTTGTTGTTCTTGTTCTTGGAGAATTTTTGGAGCTTTTGCTATCTAGCCACCTTTGTAATCTTCAATAACAAGAGTTTTCTAAAACTTTAATCTCTTTGATTTGTTTATGTTTATGCTTTCTTTAATATTAATTGCTTTAATTTTCAGCATGTTTAGTGAGTAGATCTAAATAGGCAATTTGGTTAGGGAAAAAAAGTTGATTGAATTTAGGATTGTAATTGTCTAGAACTTAATTGATCTTAAAACTTTTGTCTTTGGTAACGAACCTAAAACCTTAATCGAGTTGGTCATTCGATTACTGAACCTAGGAAACTTTATCAATCGAGAGATTATAAATTTTCTTGACCAATTACCCTAGAACTAAGTCTAGCTTAATCGAGAGATCTGTGTTAATAAGCTTAGTGGTTGAAATTGAATTGAAGTTAAAGTTTCTTAAGAATTAAACTATCCAAAACATTGTTTTAGTTTAATTATTAGGAAAATGGTCATTGTCACGAGAGTGGATTGATCTTAAATCGTTTTCAAAACCTTGAAGTTACCTTTGTAAAAAGAAAATTTAAAATCTGAAAGTTTAATCACCATTTGGAGTACATTAACCTAATTGTTTATGTTTTTATTAAAACCTTTAAAACTCTTAATTTACGTTTTCGTTTGATCTTTACGCGGTTACAAAACACTCAAACAAACAATCTTTTGATTACACTTAAACTGAGTTTGTTTTTTATAAATTTTAATACATTGTTTGCTCTTAATTCGGATTGACACCTTATATACTACAATAAGGCATCCGAAGGAACAAGGGTAAAATCTCGTTTTTCAAATATTCAACATTTATTTACCACAAAAAGAAAGTTTTTATAATTATCTACCCCTTTTCTTTGTATTGCTTTCATTTTTTTTTTTGTAAATGTTTTTCAATTTAAATGCATGAGACCGAAAAATTTTACATGCCCTTAAGACAATAGTGTTTGAGCAAAGGCTCATTCACCGAATATACTAAAACAAGAAAATAAGCCGACATTATTGAAATCGAACTTATACAATTAAACCCAAAAAATAAAAATAAAAAAAAAATAATAGCCAGGCTAAAAATATTGAAGACGAAATTGGTGCATGCAAAGCCGAGAATCTATGTTCATCATCATAGAATCTATGTTCTCTAAGGTGATCTTTTTAATCTTCGATAGCTTTACTGTTTTTTATTCTAAAACGGATCTTATACCTTCATAAACAGAAATACACAAAATAACTTGACAACACCACTACCTATAATTTCAATAAAAGGGTAAATTCAAAAGTAATTTATTAAAATACCATGAAAAAATCAAGCCAACTCTTACGTTTTCTTAGTGAGAAAAACGTAAAAAATAAACATTTTTTTTAGTGAGAAAAATTGATTTGATTTGCTAGAACAAGAGTGATTAGCAGTTGTCTCCTCAAATTAAACCACCTAATGTGTTCTAGTTTTCATGATTTTGAAACGAGTTTTAGCAAGAAAAAAATTATCGTGATAATTCTAACTTTTGGGAGACAAGAAACCCAAAAAAATAATGTCTACACATATGTTTTTAAGTTTTGCTTATCAGTATCGAAAGATATTTACCAATTTACTTATTCATAATTGGGAATAATTGTAAAACTCTCTATTAGCTTTAGTTACTTTTGTTACAATCGACAAATTAATCTAATGACTGAAGCTTTGAATAAAAATGAAACATGTGAAGTTCAAAATATAATTTTACAATGTTAACACTTACATACGAAAATTCTACTTTATATATGTAAGAAATTACAGAAGCAAAACCCTTTCTTGTATCCAAGATTCCTCAAGACACAAACACAAAAACAAAACCTTCTCATTGAGCAAGAAGATTCTTCTTCCTAGGATCTTTCACTTCAATCTCCCAATGTCTATCAGACAAACTATTATTCTTAGAGATTCTTCTCCATTTCTCAATCCTCTTCACCATATGCTTGTTCAAACCACAATAACCCTTTAACTGTTCCGACATATTTTCGTATATTTTCCACCATTTTCCGTGCACCGAATCGCTAGCAAACACGCGCCTTTCACTCATGTCCCAATTACAATCATAGTCTCTATAACAAGCCCATGGCTTGAGTCCCAAGTAATGCACACCTTCTAGGTTATCAGGAAGAACATGTGATGATTCTTCGGTTTTTTCGCCAAAGTACTTCATTGTGTTCACTCGTTTCGATAACCTATGCCACCATACAAATATCTCATTGAGGAATCCTTGGTCTCCTCCGTTGTATGATTCGATCTTGTTGCATTTTTCCATTAGATCTTTAAACAAACATGGTGATGGCTCGATAACCTGATGGAGTGAATCGCAAAACATATTTTTAGTTACAATTTTTATGTATGTTTTTGGAAAAAATCATATAAGAGAATATTACAAAAATTTACTTCATTCTTAATAAAAAGTACTTTTATCGCTAGTTAAGTCAAATTCACAAATTTATTTGTCACCTTTTATTATATGTAGAACGTTTTACAAACTAATTTTAAATTAAAAAAATCTGTAAGACAAAAAACAAGTTGTAGGCTTTAAATATACAATTTTGATTTGAATTTAATATCTACTGTTAGGGATATATTTTTAAAAGGTTTCGGGTTTATTTTGAAGGATTCGAGTTTAATTTTAAAAGTTACAAGCCAAATTAAGGTTTTTTTAATATTTTAGACATAATTTTGACATAAATGTTATCATAATTTTAGTTATTGTTTAGTTGGCTTACCATAATTCCGGAGTTGAATAACACTTTATCATTCCCTGCAGCTGATAGTTGCGGATAGTAAAACAAATGATCCATCTTCTTAAGGACAATGAAATCTGCATCTATGAACACAAGTTTATCGTAATCGGTTACTTGCCAAATACGCAACTTGCTATAGTTCCACTCATTGTAAGCGTCTTTCTCCGCGAAAGGGCTACGAATTCTATCAATCAACCGTAGATGCCATCCGGCGGAGCTTAGACCGATAAGAGATATGTTTGTTATAGATTGGTCGTGTAAGAGAATCATGTCTTTTGTAGATCCTGATTGTCTTATGCTTTGTGCTAAAGCTATTGCACCACATACATAAGATTCCGAAGAGTGTAGTACCGTCACGTACGCTACCCTTTGTTTGCGGATCCCCTCGAGTGTAAAATTATCTTTATTCTTTGGTCTCCATACTTCTTGCCCTGTAAAAGATCACAGTTCACAAATTATACACTTGAGATAACATATAAAGTGAACGTTTGATAAAAGAATCAATGAGAAAGAAAGAATGAAAATAGGAAAACTTGTTAATATTTCTTTTTTTTGTTGTCAAAACTAAAAAAAGAAAATTGGTAGTATTAACTATAATAATTTTGATATATGTACATTTATTGAACTATATGTTAGAGCATCACCATTGCACATTTAGTGATGGATGTCTTAAACAATAATTTTTAATATTATAAATGGGATAGGACACTCATCCAAAGGTGTCTTAGGGAAAACATTTTTGGGTTAGTGTCTTCATTTTAAAGACACACATCACCTAATGTATCTCCACCGGTGTTCGGAGTAAATTGTTGTTGTGAAAACTTAATTTCTTATTGAAATATAGAAACGTTTTACAATAATTACAATGTAATTCAGAATTAAGTTTTCAATTTATAGTAATTGAATTTATAGTTTTTCCACGTCCAAGATTCTAGAGTTAGAAAAGAAATTTATGTCAACGAAGTATATATAAAATTTAAGAAATGCAAATGGGCAAATGCCTTTTAATCAAATAAAAAAATAATGAATGCCTTTTAACAATTTTTTTATAGAAAATGCATACTGTGCAGCACGATCTAATCGCACCTACCATTAACCTCATTCTTACTTATTATTAAAGACAAGTTAGGGTTAGTACTAAGAAATAACGTTCAACCAAAAAAACTATCAAATATTTATATAAAAAAACCTTATCCGATAGAACTTAATTATCAAAAACTATACTTGTGATGATTATTTTCTTAAAGTAATTTCTATAGTTTACATTTTTCATATATAGATTTCATTATCAAAATATTATTTTGTATATACCTTTTACATATAAGTATATCAGCTACATAATTAACAAAAAAAAAAAAGTATATCAGCTACATATAATGAAATATCTACATAAAATGTCAATATCTAGAAATTAATTTATTACGTTACTTTCTATATTATAAAAGATAATGAGATATATAATATATTTTTTACCAATATAAATAAATGAACGAGATAGACTATAAAAAAGAGTAATTCACAAAACTACACCCTTTCAACCTTTCATTCACAAAACAACACCTAATTTAATATTTTCACATATTTACACATTTTCAAAATTTTAAAAGCTTGATTTGCTCTTTAAAAATTACCAAAATTAAAATATTTTATTTGGGTTCGCTAATTAGTGTTTAAGGTATAGTATTAAGGGGGTAGAATTGTGTGGGTAGAGTTTATTTGGATTTAATTTTGAGTGTTTAGGTGTAGTTTTGTGAAGTAATTTTGAAATGGTGTAATTTTGTGAAATGTAATTCAAATGATGTAGTTTTGTAATTCTCCAAAAAAAAAATAGTAAGAAAATAAAGTTAATCTCTCTGGAAAATAAATAAAAAACTTATATACTTACCAAGTTGAGCAAATGGAGTAGCCAGACGACATGAACCAACAGGCATGAGAAGCTTTTGCTTTAACCTTGGGAGATTAGGCTTATACACCCAATAATCCTCCACGTGCCTCACGCGCTCATCGCACTTGAAAATCTCGTGCATGGGCCCACATGAACCAATGAACACAACGTACACAATTGGATCAACTTTCCTTAACCCGCTCTCAATGGCTAGTTTGGCTGCAGCCAAACTAACCTGGAGCCTGAAAACATCTCTTAATCCTTTATTCTCCGACCACCCGTGGCACGGAACACTGGCAACAATGACGTCCACGTCAGCATCAGATCCTTTCAACTGTGGGAGAGGGATCTCGGGGCAGACAGAAACTGTCTCGTCGATCCACTCTGGAAAAAGACTCTCCCAAGTGATATTCACCGGAAGAGAATCTAACGACACGTGGATATTCTTAAGAATCAACGGTCCACTAGCCTCGTAGCTCTCACGTTCTAACTTATCGATGTTAAGGTAACCAACTCGAATTCTTTTACCGGGTAGATAGCCGCGGACGAGTCCGAGCCATCTTGGGTTGTTGTTATTGATTTGCGGCGATTCAAGATTGATCCGTAAATCGGACGATGGAGAAGTTATTTGGTTTAGAAGAAAAAGTGGTTTAAACGCTAAGACCAAAACTAAAAGTGACAATGAGAAAGGTATTAGATAGACAATGAATGTTTTGCCTCTAGAAGTTTGTGTCTTTGAACCCATCTTTAAATCTCTCTCTCCTACAAAACTTTGCACGCATAAATTGATTTATACCACTATGTGTGTGTATTGTTTTCTACGTGGGGGTTTGGTAACAAAAAGGGCTTATTTGCATGGACGCACGTTGGTGTTGAAAGTCAATATCCCTCTCTCTCTCTCTCTCTCTCTAGGATTGTTTTGGTTGGTATGAAATTATGAATATGTGAATCCCACTCCTCTGTTATACTTAGAGATAGTTTTATTAGAGATCTTGATTATTGGTTGGTGATAATAACTAGTCAATTGTTTTTATTAAAGAAATAAATAGTCAATCGGCAATCTTAAATGTTTTTTATTTACCTTAATTGAATTTTTAGTTCAAAGATAACATGTACATAAAAAGAAGAAAATTAATCTCACTCTGATTTTACAAACCGGTTTTATAAAGAAAAATATAAAACTAAACTTGTATGGTTGATCTTAAAAATAAAGCGTTGTACTATATTGGATAAATCATAGAGGAATTCACAAAACTACACCATTTTATCCCTTCCTTTACAAAACTTTACCTAATTCAATTTTTTCACATATTTACACTTTTTCAAAATTTTAAAAGCTTGATTTGTCCTTTAAAAATTACCAAAATTAAAATCTTTTCATTTGGGTTCGCTAATTAGTGTTTATGATATAGTATTAAGGTGGTAGGATTGTGTGGGTAGGGTTTATTTGAATTTAATTTCGAGTGTTTAGGTGTAGTTTTGTGAAGTAATTTTGAAATGGTATAGTTTTGTGAAATGTAATTCAAATGGCGTAGTTTTGTAATTTTCCCTAAATCATAACCATTCAAAAACAGATAAAAACAGGTAATTCAAATTGTTTTTATTAAATAAATAAATAGTCAATCGGCAATCTTAAATGTTTTTTATTTACCTTAATTGAATTTTTAGTTCAAAGATAACATGTACATAAAAAGAAGAAAATTAATCTCACTCTGATTTTACAAACCGGTTTTATAAAGAAAAATATAAAACTTCTTTAACAAAAAAAAAGAAAAATATAAAACTAAACTTGTATGGTTGATCTTAAAAATAAAGCGTTGTACTATTTGGATAAATCATAGAGGAATTCACAAAACTACACCATTTTATCCCTTCCTTTACAAAACTTTACCTAATTCAATTTTTTCACATATTTACACTTTTTTGAAAATTTTAAAAGCTTGATTTATCCTTTAAAAATTACCAAAATTAAAATCTTTTCATTTGGGTTCGCTAATTAGTGTTTATGATATAGTATTAAGGTGGTAGGATTGTGTGGGTAGGGTTTATTTGAATTTAATTTCGAGTGTTTAGGTGTAGTTTTGTGAAGTAATTTTGAAATGGTATAGTTTTGTGAAATGTAATTCAAATGGCGTAGTTTTGTAATTTTCCCTAAATCATAACCATTCAAAAACAGATAAAAACAGGTAATTCAAATTGTTTTTATTAAATAAATAAATAGTCAATCGGCAATCTTAAATGTTTTTTATTTACCTTAATTGAATTTTTAGTTCAAAGATAACATGTACATAAAAAGAAGAAAATTAATCTCAATCTGATTTTACAGACCGGTTTTATAAAGAAAAATATAAAACTAAATTGTATGGTTGATCTTAAAAATAAAGCGTTGTACTATCTATATTATTAATTGGGAAGGACAAATTTTGAGAAACCCTTAAAAATTGTTCTTAATTACATAAAACATAGTGTAAGGTAATTTTATATTTAAAAATATAAAAAATATTCCAATTTAAAAGGAACAAATATAAAAAAAAGAAAATAAATATAAATATCAAAAATTATTAATATTTAATAGAATTATATTTAAAAAACGAAATCAAAGAAAACAAAATAAAATAAAGATCAAACTATTTAATAGGTAACATGATGAAAAATTCAAATATTATGAATATTTCAATTTTATGAAAATCATACAATATTAAAAATATATTTAAAGTTTTTGATAATTTTTTAAGTTCTATGAAATTTTAATTATTTAAAAGTATTTTTTTTAAAAAAGTTAGATAAATTTTACTTACGAATATAATTTAATATTTAAATATAGGTATAATTGTAGATTTTAACATCTAAGTTTAGTAAATATCACGATATCCACATATTTTAATTTACGTAACGGGTCACTAAAGATCAAAAATAAAATTTCAAATAACAAATCATAAATGTTATGAAATTAAATAAAATTCATTTTCTATATAATATATATGTGTATTTTGCGACGGGTCATAAAATATCATACATGATTTAAAATATAACCATATTATATTCGTAATATCAAAATATACATAAACATGATGTCAAATTTTATATTCAATATACATTAATAAACATTACACCCGTGCGGGACGCACGGGTCCGAACCTAGTATTGGATAAATCATAACCATTCAAAATAGATAATATTCCTAAGACATTATGTGTGAAGTGATTAAATAAGAATGAACGTTAAACGTCACCACAACGCTATAAATATATACCGCATATTAAGAGTGAGTCGGATCCATATATCCGATTTTTTTAAGATATCCGGATTCACATCTGCCTAGATCCATAAAAATGACATGAATTCAAATCCATTAGACGGATGTTCAGTTGTAGAATACCCGTTGACTTTTGAAAAAAATCGGGATATGTTTTTGTGAATACTTTTATAAATATAGTTCTACAAAAATTGAATGAAATTGAAATAAAAAATTGAAAATTCTTATATCCAAAACAAAAAGTACATCAAATTATATATATTATTATATCTAACCTTAAACATAATAATTAAAACTTTATTATTTTCAAAATATATTCATCGCGCATGGCGCGAGAATTTACCTAGTAAGTAAACAAATTACTAGTTTATTTCGGTTTGGTTTAGTTCGAGTTGGGTTACTTCGGTTTGGCTTGGATTACTAGTTTATTTCCTGTATTGAACTTGTAGCTTAAATAAAGTTAGAACAAACCTAGTTTATTATGAAAGGATCAATTAAATTTGTGGCCATGGAAGAATGATTAATTAGGTGGAAGCTGTTTTTTCGTCTTTCTTTAGTTCTGACACAAGAGCAGATTTTTGGCTTGGACGAATATGCCCCTCTGACATAACGCAACAGAAAAATGCCGCAGGGGACAAGGTTACAGTTGTTGCAGGGTAAAAAGATTTAGAAGATATTTGCAACATTAAATGCTCTGATTTGGGCGGGAAATTACTAAATCCGGCGGTAATAATGTTATCCGCTAATAATACTATTAACGATAACAATTTAGTCAACGCTAACCAAGTTGGTGATGCTAATAATTTTGTTACCGTCAAAAAATAAAAGTTTACTCACTAGATTATAACTAGATTTTTGCATAAACAAAAAAATATGATTGAATTTTTGCTACAATATTTTTTCATACTGAGTAACTTGTCATAATAACATTAACATGCCAACTTCACATATAAATAGTGAATAATTTTTCATGAAAGAATAATAATTGTTATCGATAACAATTTAGTTAGCGCTAACAAAGTTGGTGACGCTAATATTTTTGTTACTGCCAATACAATATTTTTGTTTTTATAATGTAATTGTTAATACGATATTAAATCTTAGTTCACTCAAATAAATAGTGAAAATAGGTTAATTTATTATGATAATATTTATGTTACGTGATAATAGTTATCATTACCACAATCACTTATGTGTTCTTATCGTGTTAACTTAATTAAAATCAATTAATTTAAATATTATCACGAAAATTACATGATAAACATTTACTTATCGTGTATTCGTGTTAAGCCATTATTTATATGGAGCATTAAATTCTCAGATTTGGGCGGGAGGTAACGCATATATTTTTGCGATAACCAATATGTTATCCGCTGACATCATCTATATCAATGTTAATTATTAGCTAAAACCTATGATAAGTTAGCAAGTGAATTTATGGTTAGTATATAATAGTCGATAGTGTTATCATTAATGGTAGCGACACAAGAAATACTTGAAGACACAAATCACCATTAAACACTAAGAACAAAGAACAATTTTAAGACAACTGAACCCATATACATCATAGATGACGATGGTATGAGTTTGTTCATGGCGATAAGGGCACACTTAGCAGATATCAATCTCTAGCGTAAAAGTGGTAAATTGGCTCTGCCATCAGGGCGACCAAAGAAAGAATAATTCCGTCAAGTGGCGAATTTAAGGTACATTTCAAAGTATCTGCTAATAATAATTATATCAATCAATATTCTTGATGATTATTTAAATATGAGTGAATGATATTGTAGCAGACAAACATGAAGCGGTGCTGAAGGTGTCGAAGCTTAGGTCACTATAGGGCCACGTGTCGAGGACCTGTGACGGTATGTACAAATTTTAATTTTAAATTGTACAACTGCTAATATAAATCTTAGCACGCTAATAGCCGAGAAAGATGACTTAATAAAGAACCCAATTTGAAGGCTTAAACTTATTGTAGTTGTGAATTTCGTATGACATGAGCAGTGAGGACATACAAAGGAAAAATCAGTGATAGAATGAGGTTTTTGGAGTGATTACAAAACAAACGATAAAAAGGCTAATGATGGTTCGACTTTTGGGTTTAGCATAAAGAACTAATATCATGCCTTAATAAATGATGATGTAAAATAACTCTATATGTAAGATAACAAATGAAGGATATTAGTTCTAATGTGATGTATGAATGTAAGATATTCATATAAACTATGCTTGATGTTAAATGCACTTGATGTAAGATACATGTTATGTAAGATAAACTTTGTATGACATAACATTATGGCTATATGTGAAGTTGTGTTGTTTTAAACAAAATGATAGCAGGTAACAGTCTTGTTATCGTTATTTATACTTGTAACCCAACTGAAAACATTTAAGGAACTTGTTAGGGATAAATGTGAGTAATTGTAAGGGATGATAATTTAAAGACTTCGATAAATGTTAGCTGCTAAATGTGACATAATATTAGTGTAACTAAAAGCAGAATCAAACATAACTTGTAGAAAAAATCAACATAAACATGCTTCGCAATCAAGCTTCTTTGGTTAAGGAATTTCATATTGAAGCTATCCACAAACCAGTTTCTTCGACCATCTCCAATTATCAGCCATATGAAATTTGTTAAAAGCTCAATAACGTCAAATTAAGATAACAAAATAGTTAATGACTACAATTTAATATATACGATAATATTATTAATAGATATAGATAAGATTCAAAATACTAATATTGTGTATTATGTTTATTATCCGCTAACATAAACTTTGGTTTGAAATCTTATGAATATTATCCGCTAACAGAATACATTATCTTACAAAAAATTGAAATCTCAAACTAACGGAGAAAACAACAAATAGCCATATGCAATACATTAAAACTTCATTACCGTCATATTAAGATAACAACAAATATAATGGCTATAATATAAAATATTTGATAATATTATTAATAAATATCGACAAAATTTCAATACTTAAACTATGAATTATTATCCGACATAGGTAATTTTTCTTTGAAACACTAATTTACTAAAATATTGAAATCTCAATCTATCGAATAAAACAACTAATATTAGCCCCATTATTTGAAATTAACTAGATATATATATGCAAAATCCACAAAATAAATAAAAAAGGATTTAAACAAAATAAAAAATACAAAATCCAATTAGGGTTGTATCGCGTACAATATCATTAGACAAAGAACAAAATTTGAGAAAATCGTCAATCAATGTTATAAATTACTTACTACCTATAAAATTGAAAGTAACACTACAAGAAATCAAGACTTTTACCACGACCATAATCGTTGTAAAATCGTGGTAAAATGCAGTTTACCACGATTTAACGACGATTTCCATTTCGTCGTTAATCGATCGAAGTAAAAGCTAAATCGTCGTAAAATCGTGGTAAATTTTACGACGAATCAAATTTGTTGTAAATTCGTGGTAACATATTCGTTGTAAAATCGTTGTAATTGTTACAACGATTTCACAACGAATATTTGGTTGTAAATTTGTATTTATAATAAATCGAAAATTCTTATAATCGTCGTAAAATCGTCACTAATTAGGGACGATTTTACGACGATTTGTAAAATTTATATTTCTCACAATCGTCGTAAAATCGTCCCTAATTAGTGACGATTTTACGACGATTATAAGAAATATAAATTTTACAAATCGTGGTAAAATCGTCCCTAATTAGGGACGAATTTACGACGATTGTGAGAAATATAAATTTTACAAATCGTGGTAAAATCGTCCCTAATTAGGGACGATTTTACCACGATTTTTATTATTATAAATAAAAAAAAATAATATTTTATTTTATAAAATATTATTTTTTTTAAATATTTTTATTACAATTTCAAAATACAAAATAAAAAAACTAGTCGTCTAAATTGAAATTAGGCCCGAAATAGTCTCGCGTTGCGTTCTCGGGATCTACGTTGCTTGTTCCGGCCTGCTCAGTCGTCGGACGGTCGGGATGTGTCTGCATCGTCCGAAGTAGTTCCGGGTTAGATGCAGAAAGCACCGTAAACAAGTTGTTGTAGAACTGCATGTTCTTCACCTGAGTCGCATGCATGTTCTGAATCTCAGCCTGCAACTCAGCCTGAGATCGGTAATCGGGAGGAGCAAGTGGGACGTCCTGCATGGATCCATGCCTAGAACCCGTCCTTTCTTCTTAGGAGCAACCTATAAACTTAAACAATTAATAAATGAACGTTTAAAAAAATAATTTTACATTAAAATTTTACCTCATGATATATTTGATCGAGCTCGGCGGTAGTAAGCGGCTCGCCTGGATATTGAGTGCCTCCCGGGGATCTCTGAGATCGTTGAGTCTCGATCTCCGTCTTCCGAGCTTCAAGATCGTTGAATATCCGCTCGGAATGGGAGTCTACGAACTCGCCCGTCTTTTTCCTGTGCGTCTTCTCGAAGACGGCACTGACGGCCGGTTTGTGACCCAGCTCCTTGGCCTACAAACAAATAATAAAAATATGTGCATTAGTATAATATTAGTAATTTGAAAATAAAAATAATTTGGAAGAGTTAGTAAGAAAGACTTACCATTTCGTGCGCCCGACCCGCGAACGGGATTTGTCCGGACGTGTGAGCCATCCGCTTCGGCGTCCCGTCGGGTAGCTTCGCGTTCCTGGAGGTGGAACACTTCTCGGCCTACGGTCGCGTTGTGGCCATCCGTCCAATATTTCTTCAAGCCGTCCCGGACCGCGACCGAGAGATATACCGGCTTCCCCGCGTCGCCGACGACTCTCCACTTGTCCTTCCGGTCGGAGACCGTGTTGACGAGACGGAATTTCGCCGTCTTGTTGAACTCCGTCCTCACGGTCTCGTTGATCGAGACATCCCAATGCCACTTTTGCCGCAAAATATGAGAAATTATAAGTTACTTAGCTTTACGCGAATAATATATAATAAAAAATTTAAAGTTAAACAAATAAATTTAATTGAAATTAAATTAGAACATTACCGCGAAACATTTGAACCACGTTCTCTTGATGTGCTCGGGTGTCTTGCTCCAATTGGGATGCGACTCGGTGAAGTATCCCTTGATTATGTCCGCGATAGAACGCGAAACCTGGTTGTCGTACTTGAACACTGAAAAAAACATTAATTGATTTATTAATATATAAAAAAAATTAAAAAAAATTAAAATTAAAATAATTACCGAGTATGTGCCCGAAGACTTGTACGGATCCAACCGACGGAGACTGTCATGTCCGGGTTGAGTGATGATATCCTCAACCCGGAGGTTGGCGTACGGCGCGTGTCCCGGTACATCCAACTCCGGATGTACCGGGCCCGGGATATCGTCGTTTGCGGCGTCAGCGGCGTCGGCGGCGTCGGCGGCGGGCACATAAGGAGGAGGAGGCCGCTCGCCATGGACGGACGTCCCGGTTTGGACAGGAGATGTCCCGGAAGCCGTAGCCGAACCGGAACCCGAGGCTTCCCGGAAGCCCTCCTCTCCGCCAACATCCGCAAGTAGTCCGGCGGTAAGGTCTTCCCTCTCCTAGGAGCCATATATAAGTACCGCCAAAAAAAACATTAAATATTTAAATAATAAACATTAACTATTTAAAAATTATTAAGTATTTTAAAAACTAAACATTATATAAGTATTTTAATAACATTATATTAGTATTTTAAAAACTAAATATTAAGTATTTTAATATCAATTATGTATTTTAAAAACTAAGATTAAAAAATATTTATGTTAAGTAATAAGTTTTAAATATTTTAAAATATAAACATTAAGTATTTTAATAATTAATTATATGTTCTAAACATATAATTCTAAAATCTGAATCCTAAAACTAAAATCCGAGCATAAAACTAATTCCAAATCCTAAAACTAATTCCAAATCCTAAAACTAAATTCCAATTCCTAAAACTAATTCTAAAATCCGGTTTTATAACACATATATTAAAAATATTTACCTTTGGGGATGTTGAAGAGGGTGAAAGTTGTAGAGTTTTAGAGAGAGAAAGTTTTAGAGAGAGAGAGATTTAGAGAGAATGAGTGAAAATGAAAAATTTTGGTGGACTATATATAGACTTAGGAATCGTCGTAAATTTACGACGATTTTACGACGTTTCGTCGTTAATTCGTTTTAAAAAAAAATTGAAATGTTTTGGTTCGTTTGGTTTGCCGCGTTTTGGGAATGATGAAAATCAAATCGTTGTTAAATCGTGGTAAATTTACCACGATTTTACGACGATTACTTTATAAATCGTCGTAAAATCGTGGTAATAAAATCGTCGTTAAATCGTGGTAAATTTACCACGATTTAACGACGATTACTTTATAAATCGTGGTAAAATCGTGGTAATAGGTGACGTTGAAAACCTCGTACAAACAAAACTCCTGAGGATTTGACGTTTAGAGTTTCATTTGTGCACGTAAATTCGTTGTTAAATTACCACGAATTTTCATCGATTTTGTGTGAATCGTCGTAAATTCGTGGTAAATTTACCACGAATTTACCACGATTCATTACACTAAATGGATTTCGCTGAAATTCATATGCCATTTGACTTCATGTTGAATATAATTATGATATTGTATGCATATGAAATCATTCTAAGTGGTATGATTGCACAAAAACAAGTTTTGATAAAATTAGAACATATATACATATTTACCACAATATATTATAGTACACTTTATCTTAAACTTTATAAATTCTAAGAATATGTAAACAAAACTTATTGATAAGCAATTTTAACATTGTTTTTATAGTTATTCATTAACTTTAGGGGTCTTAACGAGTGTTTGTACGTAATATAAGACATACTTTTGAAAATGTTTGGGGTTTAGGGGTTTATACAAAAAACGTTGTTAAATCGTGGTAAATTTACCACGATTTTACAACGATTACCTTTTAAATCGTGGTAAAATCGTGGTAATAGTTGACGTTGACAACCTCGTACAAACAAAACTCCTGAGGATTTGACGTTTAGAGTTTCATTTGTGGACGTAAATTCGTTGTTAACTTACCACGAATTTCCATCGATTTTGTATGAATCGTCGTAAATTCGTGGTAAATATACCACGAATTTACGACGATTCATTACACTAAATGGATTTCGCTGAAATTCATCTGCCATTTCACTTCATATTGAATATAATTATGATATTGTATGCATATGAAATCATTCTAAGTGGTATGATTGCACAAAAACAAGTTTTGATAAAATTAGAACATATATACATATTAACCACAATATATTATAGTACACTTTATCTTAAACTTTATAAATTCTAAGAATATGTAAACAAAAGTTATTGATAAGCAATTTTAACATTGTTTTTATAGTTATTCATTAACTTTAGAGGTTTTAACGAGTTTTTGTACGTAATATAAGACATACTTTTAAAAATGTTTGGGGTTTAGGGGTTAAACAAAAAAACCGTTGTAAATTCGTGGTAAATTTACCACGATTTTACGACGATTTCGTTTTAAAGAGTTGTAAAATCGTGGTAATCGTTGACGTTGACAACCTCGTACAAACAAAACTCCTGAGGATTAGAGGTCTTTAAAAGACAACGAATTATAAGATTATTCGTGGTAAAATCGTCGTAAATTTACGACGAATTTACCACGATTTGCGAAATTTACACATGTCGTGGTAAAATCGTTGTAAATTTACGACGATTTTACCACGATTTGTGAAATTTACACATGTCGTGGTAAAATCGTTGTAAATTTACCACGAATTTACCACGATTGTTAATTTATTTTATAAAAAAAAATTAAAATACATTATTTTCTTAAAATACATTATTTTTTTATTTATTACTCGGAGTCATCAGCAGACTCATGTTCGTCCTCGGAGTCAGATTCATCAAATTCGTCAGTCTCTTCAACTTCTTCTTCGTCCTCATTCACTTCTTCTTCTCCACTCGCACTTGAAGAGTACGCACTTCAACATGAGCAACCCGGGAAACGTTATTTCTATGATTTCTTGGATGATTCCGTAGAAATCAATGTCTCCTCTAACACAAACACCGTAGTTAACACTTGTTCGATGTCGCCCGTAATCGTACGCGTGGAAAGCATAACCTCTTGTAAAATACATTGGCGATGTCCGAATCTTCGCAAGGGGACGTTGTAGCATCTCGTGGAACCACACCGGATAAGATTCGTCCTCGTACTCAATCTGCAGACACTAACAATAATTTTGTTAATTTAAATATATTATGTTTATATGTAATTATATTTCATATACCTGTGTTTGCAACCACATTACAAAGTGTTGAGTTTTACGGGAAACGAGTTCATCTTCAGATATCCCCGGAATCCCTTTTTGAACTTGTTCGACGAAGATACTATATATGAAAATATCATAAGTAAGCAATATTTAATGAGTGTTGTAATGAATTAAAGAGTATTAAAAAACATTAACTTTTACCTTTCCCATGGAGTAACAATATCGCAATTCAATACAATGTACGTGTGGGCACAATGAATTTCATCCTCGTTGCTCCACCAAACATCTTTTATGCGTCCGCTAAGCCGACCAATGGGACAAAATATGTCAGGTACTCCTTCCACCGCGTACGCTGTTTGAATGCCTCCGTCATCATATCTCCTCGGCGCTCTTTTACGTGTCCTCACAGTTGGCGCAAAGTAGTACGATGTAAAGTGAGACGTCTCCTCTGTGATACTACCCGCAACGATTGAACCCTCGACTTTAGCTAGATTCTTTGCCTTCCCTTTTAGATGTTTCATAAATCGTTCGAAAGGGTACATCCATCGGAAGTGAACGGGCCCCCCTAGTTCTGCTTCGTGTGGGAGATGTACTGGTAGGTGCTCCATAACATCAAAAAATGATGGGGGAAATATCTTCTCCAAATTGCACAAAATGAGAGGAATGTTCTCGTCGAGTTGTCTTATTACTTCATCGTTCAACGTTCTTGTGGAAAGATCACGAAAGAACAACCCAACACCTACACAAATTAAATAAAATTAACGTACGTATTACTATATATTCAGTTATGAAATATTTTATTAATTAATTAGACATTACGTACCAGCAATTGCTTCGTGCACATTTTGTGGAACAAGTTCGGCCAAGACAAATGGTAGCAGTCGTTGCATGAACACATGACAATCGTGACTTTTCATACCTGTGAATTTACTACCATCTACACACCGAGAAAGATTAGAAACAAAACCATCAGGAAACTTAACTTCAGAGATCACCCAATGGAACAACGACGTCTTCGCTGCACTCGATAATCTTAATATAGGTACTGGGGCTTTTCCGTCATTATCAATGTGCAATTCGGATCTCGCACATATCTCAGCCAAGTCTAGACGTGATTTAAAATTGTCTTTTGTCTTTCCCTGCACATTCAAAAGAGTGTTCATAATGTTATCGAAAAAGTTCTTCTCTATGTGCATCACGTCAAGATTGTGTCGGAGTAGATGATCTTTCCAGTATGGAAGCTCCCAGAAAATGTTTTTCTTATGCCAATTGTGTTCCGTAAGATAACCATCAGGCAGATTAGGCGGGACATGCCAGTTTCCTCCTTGGGGAACTGTGTAATTCGCACAGTAATGATCCATATGCGCCTCAACTTGTTCGCCCGTGTAATACACTTGGTGGAGGATCACGAACCACTTTGTTCTTTTTAAACATTCGTTTGTTTTTCCGATAAGGGTGGCGCGGACTAAGAAACTTACGGTGACAATCGAACCAGCTAGTTTTCCTTCCATGCTTCAATTGGAAGGCGTCGAGTACGATGCATGCAAGTAAGGACAAGATAATCGTCCGTGTGTAGTCCAGCCCGACAACATTCCATAAGCGGGAAAGTCGCTAATCGTCCATAGAAGCACCGCACGCATTGTAAAATTCCGTTTCCTCGAACAATCGTAAGTCTTTACTCCAAGTGTGCCATAACTCCTTCAACTCTTCCACCAAAGGCCGTAGAAAAACATCAAGGGATCTTTTTGGATGTTTAGGTCCGGGGACTAAAATGCTCGAAATAAAAATTCCCTTTGCATACACATCTCCGGTGGGAGGTTATAAGGGGTGACGATGACGGGCCATAAAGAATACCGCCTACCCGACATACCAAATGGACTAAATCCATCCGTACATAGACCAAGGTAGACGTTACCTTTTCGTCTAGCAAAATCGGGGTACACCGAGTTAAAGTGTTTCCACGCTTTCGCATCGGATGGGTGGGTCACCTCTCCAGAGCTTCGTGTATGTTCCGCATGCCACCTCATCGAAGAAGCTGTCCTCTCCGAGTGATACATCCTTTGTAGCCTCGTCCGTTATAGGCGGGTACCACATCTTCCGGTACGGTACCCTCTTTCGACCTACTCCTTCCGGCCTATATCTTGGTTTTTTGCAAAAACGACATTCCTCAAGAATGTCGTCGTCTTTCCAAAATATCATACAATTGTCTACACAAACATCAATTGACTGATACGGAAGACCAAAACTGATAACCAATTTTTGAACCTCATAAAACGTTTCAGCAGCTAAATTATCAGAGGGTAGATATTCTTTTAACAATGAGGCCCAATCATCCATGCAGACCTCAGATAAGTTATGGTCTGTTTTAATATTCATCATTCTAGCAGCTAATGACAATTTAGAGTGCCCTTCTCTACAATTATCATATATTGGTTGATTTGCAGCATTTAACATGTCGTAGAATTTTTTAGCATCTAAATTAGGTTCTTCAACTAAATTTCCATCAGATGCAACTTCAGGACGAAATGCATCGCTAACCATGTCATTTATCCTATCCGGTTCATTTCCATGATCATGATGAACATTATAAAAATCATACTCATTTTCTACATGCTCGTCTACAGATTCCTGATGATAATTACTACTACTAGCAACATTACCAGAATAACCTTCCCCATGCTGAAACCATATATAATATTGAGGTGTAAATCCTCTATTTAACAAATGCTTCCAAACATTTTCAACCAAAATGAATCGTCTATTGTCGCATTTGATACAAGGACAAAACATCTTACCGCTTTCGATAGTGACATGTAGATTTGTGGCTTGCTGCATGAATACTTCAACCCCATCGAGGAACTCCCGTGTCACTGATCCGTCATCGCCTCGATGTATGTACATCCATTTTCGGATTTCGTAAATATCGCCTCCGGACATTTTTTTTTGAAAAAAGAGTTTTTTTTTGTAAGTGAGAGAGATTGAGAGATATAAAATTGATGGTGTGATTAAAGGTGAAAGATGAGGAGGTATTTATAGGATTTTTAAAAAATTTCCAACTTTTTACCAAGGAAATTAACTACTAATTTACAACGATTCATAATTCTACAAGGAATTAACAACGATTTTACAACGATTTAACGACTAAAATGAAAGTTGTAAATAATTAGGTGCAACAGTAAATACACGTTTTCAACTACCAGATTAAATGTTTTTAAATTGTTGTTAAAAAGTCCCAAAATCAGAAGTTGTAAATTCGTGGTAAATTAGCAACGATATAGCGACGAAATATTCTTATAAACCAAAACGTTGTAAAATCGTTGTAAATTTACCACGATTTTACAACGATTTGGGGTTTAATCGGAAATTCGTTGTAAAATCGTCGTAAATTTATGACGATTTTAATCGTTGTAACTTTTACGACGATTTTACGACGATTACCAATATCGTCGTAAAATCGTCGTAATATCGTCGTAAGTTTACGACGATTCAAATCGTTGTAAATTTTTCGTGGTAAATTGCGCAGATTCTTGTAGTGTAAATCCATAAGTTCTTTACTACAAAACTCTCTTAACTAATCGCAATTAAACATAAAAAACCTCCAAAATCGATAAGAATAGAGAAACATATTTGAAAATCGAGTGAAAAAATCGTCAATGCATGTTAGAAATTGACTAATACATCCAAAATCTATAATAAATACAAGAGATTGAAGAAAAACCATTATAAATTTGAAACCATTACTAAATTACCCAATTTTTTCGCACGCACATACCTACGGAATCTTCGTTTTTTCGGTTTGTAGATGAGAATAGACTTTTACAAAAGAGAATCGCCGTTTACACAGGTTGAAGTTTTGTTGATTACACCCAAAGAACGAATCCAAGAAGGAAAAAATTAAAAAGAGAAACTTTTCAGAAAGAAACCGAGAATAGTTGTGTGAGAGAGAAACTGTTCTTCGTGGATGAAAGAGAAAGATATTTAGTTGTGTCAGAATGTGTCAGGATATTTGATTTTAAAAATAAAAACAATAGCGTAATTATAGGGGCAAAACGGTAAGATCGTTGGTGAATAGTAGGCGCTACAGTTCATATTTTTATGGACCTAATTATCACATCCTCTATGTCCATATCTTACAATTATCCATTATGAAATGTATGTAACATAGATGGAAAATAAAGATACTTGAAAACTTGATAAAACCAATTATATTTAGTAAAAAGATTAAGCAATTGAAAAATATAAATAAATCATTCGTAATATATGTAAGAAACAAGGACAAATTCTATTTTAATACAAAAACTTAATTTTGATAACAAATTTAATACACACAAATTTTTAGTGACAAAAATAATACACAAATTATTTTGTTCTTCCAACTTAATACTCAAACTTTTGATACGTAACCATTTTACCATGTCGATTTAACGGAAGTTAACTTTTCCAACAACTTTTTATTTTTTTAATTAAAAATATAAATAAATAATCAAAAACCAATAAATTTCGAGAAAAATATTTAAAATAATGAAAAAACTTTTAAAAAATCCAGAAAAAGGTTAAAACTTCTAAAAAAATTGAATACTTTAGCTTAAAAATACTTAACAAAATTTTATATTCAGTTAATAAAATTAGTTGGTAAAAATTTTACGAAATTTAATAATTTAAATTTAAAAATCCAGAAAAACTTTTAAAAAATTAGTTGGTAAAAATTTAACGAAATTTAATAATTTTGGTAAACGTTCTTACAAATTTTTACCAACTAATTTTTTTTACCTAAATATATATATTTGTACTAAGTGTTGTTAAATTTAAGTATTCAATTTTTTTAGAATTTTTTTAAGTTTTTCTGGATTTTTAAATTTTTTTCATTATTTTCACACTTTTCTCGTAAATTTATTCATTATTTATTAATATTTTAAGTAAAAAATAAAAAGTTAACGGAAAATTAACTTCCTTTAACTCGACATGGCAACATAGTTAACATTCAAAAGTTTGAGTATTAAGTGAAAAAACTACTGTGTATAATTTTTGTCATTGAAAAAGTTGTATATTAAGTTCGTTATTAGAATTAAGTTGGTGTAGTAAAATGAAATTTTCCCATATAATAAAATAAGCTTATTATAATTATTCACTCAATTTTATTAAATACAATATTAGGTTATCGGTTCGGTTTCAAACGGAACCCAAACCGAACCATTTGGGTTAAAAAGAATATCAACGTTTGGTTGAGTCGGTTTGGTTCGATTTGAGATATTTGCTCACCCCTAACCGCGACCACCTTGCTATGATGCCAAAGCCCACAAACAAGCCGCCCAATTAATATCAACAAAAACATTTGAAATCTTTTTCATTAAGAAACATAAAACTAAGAGGAATTCACAAAACAACACCCTTTCAACCCTCCTTCACAAAACTACATCTAATTTAATTTTTTCACATAATTAGACCCTTTCAAAATTTTAAAAGCTTGATTTAACCTTTAAAAATTAAAATCTTTTCATTTGGATTCGCTAATTAGTGTTTAGGGTATAATATTAAAGGATATGATTTTGTGTGAGTAGGATTTATTTAGATTTAATTATGAATGTTTAGGCGTAGTTTTGTGAAATATTTTTGAAATGGAGTTTTGTGATTCTCCCTAAAACTAATCAACAATCTTTCTAATAGCAAATATAAACTAGTTAAAAGTTAAAACTTACAACACAAAATAAAAAATAAAAGTACATGAGGATATTCAGTCTTCATAGTAGAGCTTCTTAACTACGCCTTCAAGAACACCGTCTGCTCCGAAATTACCGTTGAATTCTTCGTTGCTCACAGGTCCCGGAAGCTGAAAAGAGATGGTGAAGTAACCCGGAGGACATAAGTTCTGTGTTAGCATTTTAAACACCTGATTGTGTTTGCATATTGTATTCTCCCCCGTCGTCGTTGCTCCTTTTATCATTATCTTACCGTCTGGTTCTATCTCGCAGCTAAAGTCCTCTACATATTTAGAAAAAAAGACCTATCAGATTTTGTCAAAAGTGGTAAAATCACAACAAGGCAGTGAAATACCAAAATAATATGAATTGACGAAAATAAGTTATTTTTTTTACTAAAATAGCACTATAAGTTAATTTAGTTTAAAATCTTCGTAATCCTCTATATATTCAACAAACGTATCAGATTCAGTAAAAAAATAATAGTGGTAAAATTACAACACTAGACAGTTAAACATGAAAATATCACTAGAAAGTTTTGTTGGACTAAAATACCACAAAACTTAAATTAGTATACAACCTTCAAAATCCAAACCAAACCTTCTTCAACACTAAACCAAACCACAAACACAATAATAAACTCTAAAATGTTTGAGTCCAAAAAACACATGTAATGTTTTTTGTGGCGGAATCCGTTTTCTGATGGTATTTCAAAGAATTTTTGTTAAAAAACCAAATAAAATCACAACAAGGCTTGAGGACTTACTTTCATCTCTTGAAACACCGGGTAATGAAACACGAAAATAGTACGAATCATCGGATTCAGCGATATCAACCAAACCAATCGTAGGACCGATCTTCCCCATAGCCGCACTTCCCGTAAGCGCGACTCCAGTTTTGGTCTGAGCGATAAGGTTATTAAACTCTGCACTAGATTCACAAGGCATAAATATCATAGCTGGACCTCCTCCTTTCTCTGCATTCTCGTTCGCTTTGTTGTTACTCGACATTGACGTATGACCGGTTGATGGACTAATGTACGGTAAGCTGTTCAACGGAGCCACTTCGAGAATGTGCGGTTTCCTTATGTTATCTCTATACCCATTTTGAGCACTTGATGACCTGACAAAGCACAATAATTCAATTTTTACAAAGCTCGAGTTCGCGATAAAAGCAGACTTTTAGTGAATCAAAAGGCTAAACCGTAAAACAGTAAAGGTATTTTTCAAATGGGCAATTCTTATAAATACCACCAAAAAAAGTTTTTATAACACAATTAGCACAGATTTTGAAAAGTTTTACAAATACAATTAAAAAGTTTTTCTCATAAATACCAGAAATCTTAAATTTTCAAAATTACACCCAAAATCTCAAAAAAACTATACCTACCCCTTCTAAACTATACCTAAACACTATATAGCGAACCCAAATGAAAAAATTTAAAATCTAAAAGTGTTAAAACTCGTTTTTTTTTTTGAGTTTGTGGTATTTTTGTAAACTACTACTTTTTGATGGTATTTTTGTTATAAAAAACATTTTAATGGTATTTTTGTTATAAAAACTTTTTTAATGGTATTTTTAAAACAAAAACTTATTTTAATGGTATTTTAAGGAATTTCTCTTTTCAAATTGATATTATAAAAGAAAAAGTTACAATCTAAACCTTTATACAAGAAATAAGATAGTCAAATCTTGATTACATAATAATATGACTAATAAAAAAAATGTGTACAAGAGCAATGTATATATAAAATTGGCTATGACCTAAAAGATTCATTGGGATTGAACAAAGAAACAGTTTATTGATTTCATGACCACAAATTTAGACCTAAATTTATAATTATTTTATCAAAGATTAAAGGCTTTTTAGCGAAAAAAAATCAACTAAAGAAAACTGAGATCTACAACGGAAGAAAACAGAATTAAAAAAACCTAATTTTAATTGCAAATTTGAATAAAAACACTACAAAATAAAAAAATATTGAGGATTTTTTAAAAGAAAATTTACCTCATTGGAAAAGATGTTGAGAAGTCGCCGGGTGAAATTTGCCGAGGAACTTGTCTGGGTTTAATTTACGCCTTTTTCTAATGTGAGAGATCTGAAAAAGTATAAGATGTATTTTTGCAAACTGCTTTTATTTTGGGGCTTTTCGGTCTAACCCAAAAAAGCCTTTAAACCCAAATAGGCTTTGTCCAACTTTTTGGGTTTGTATATTAAACCGTGAGCCTATTATTTTACAGGCCGACCCACATATTTTGTCATGTAGTGTTTAAATTTAATTTTTCTTAAAAATAAAAGATATGATTTAATAAATATTATATCATACTATTAACTAGGTGTCAGCGCTATACGCGGGACAAAGTTTTATTATCCTTAATAATATAATTAGACTCATATATAATAAAAAAATTATTTCATGTTTTAAATTAATCTTACAAAATAAATGAATATTGTATAACGAATACAATTTATTTTAGATATAAATATCTACTTATTTAACTATAAATATAAATCTATGTTTACGACAAATTATCCAAACTTTATATATATCACCATATTCACATATATATATATACCAATACCACAATGAAAAGATACAAAAATATTAAAGAATGTGATAGTCGATGGAATTTTCTGAAAATAATTAGAAGAACTTGAAACGTTATAACATACCTTATTTCATAAAATATTTTATCATCGTAAAAAATAAAAAATAATATATTTTAAAAAATATGATATTTTTCCTATTAAGGTAATTAAGTTAGACACGCAAAAAACGCGAAAAGATAGACACATGATAAATATATTTCGTAGATTTAGATCGACACAAAACGAAATAAAATTGTTAAAAGTAATTTTTTAAAAACAAACAATTATTAATATCTTTGACTACAATATTTGATCGATAAGAAAAAAAAAACCCAAAGATATTTCTATAAACAAAAACTAAATAATATATCTGAAATTATCTATGAAAAATAAAATAAAATCGAAGACAAAAAGTTATTCAAAAATATAAGAGTACAAACGCAGAATAAAAAAAATATAAGGACATAAACATACAAAATTGTGTATGTCGATGATTGGTTGACTTATGTAAAATATATATTCCAATAACGGACCTAAAATATATTTAAAATTGTGTGTTGTTGATTTTTACAATACGTAAATTCTAGATAGACCTAAAATATATTTTATATGATATTTTTTAATAATATAGATAGATTATTGGATGAGAAAATTAGTTCAAACTATAAGGACTAAAATACAAAAAAAATAAAAAAAATATCATAAAAACTCTCTCGTCGCGACACGTAGGCGATTTGTCTTCTCTTTTAATAGTATAGATTGGAAATCACTCTTTTTGAAAAACCATTAAAAAGTCTAATTATTACAAATATGACATTGATATAGTATAAGTATCCTATTAATAGAAAACAAACGTATACTAATTTGGATCCTGATTATTAGGACACAAACTTTTATATTGAAGGCATGTTTGGTTGAAATTTAAATCGGTTCCAAAACTATAGAATTCAAATCTTGGAAAGCTTTGTAGAAAACTAATAATATAAACATTGAAAGCTTTATAGAAAACTAATAATATAATAAAAGGTTTTTTGCGCCATGCGTAGAGTTTTTTAGAATATTCGAATCGATGATGTTATATTAAAAATGTATTAATATGTTGAAAAATATATAAATAAAAATAAAAATATCCGGAAATCTAAAAAAGTAAATTTGATATTTTTAAATATCTTTGCAAAACGTCATGCATAATTTTGCGACGGGTCAAAATATATCATACATAATTTGTGATATGTAAAAGTTATATTTTTAATATCAAAATGTACGTATATATTATTACTAAATTTATTATTCAACGTGTATCAATAAAAAATATTTAAAATTATATCAAATTATATTTTTGTAAATATTAATCCCGTGCGTCGTAAGGATCTAATATAATATATTTAAGATGTAATCCATATCATATTTAATTTTTTGTATACTACAAAAAATTTATGTTTTATTTCGTTTGAGTTTATATAAGATGTTGACACAATTTTATCTTTTCGCTAAAACCCTTGATCTTTGATGGAAAAATACTTATAAATCTTGTATAAAAACTTCAGGTCTAATTTTGTGGTAATGAAATTAACAATTTGTATCTTTGTCTAATCCCAATATTCTATAATCTACGAGAAGATTAAAAACACAACTTAAGAAATAATAACTCTTTTTATTAATCTCTAGAAAAATCATTCAAAATCTAAAGTTCTCGAGTTCTATCTCATGACTATCATAACTCTCAATCTATAAACTCATAAGTTTTGCAACACTATTGCATCTCTTTATATAGAGAAATGTTTACACAAATTTATATTATCTCGATAGGATAATTTTTCTTTCTTTAATTTTTATAACATATTTAGATGACTCCTAAATATAAAAGTGACAATTCATATTCTTAATTATGATTTTTCTATTTTTCTTTTTCTTTCAAGCTTGTTTCTTCATGTTTGTTTCTTCAAGAATAAGTCAACATTCTCTCCATTAAGTTTTAAGTCCATCTTCTCCAAATCTCGAACAAAAATGAGATTTTCTATCTTCTTAAACTTGACTCTTCCAAGAACATTTGTTAAAATGTATGCCTTATGCACATTTACCCGAACATGTTCTAACTTGCTCATTCTCAACACATTCTCTTATGAAATAATATCAATACATCAATACCCGTTTCTCCAGCTTGTTATAGCTGTCAATTGGCATGTCCACATGTCTATGGACATTGTCTAGTCCAAATTATTGTAGACATTGTCTAGTCCAGTCTAATATAATGTAGACTAATTATTGCCCAGTCCCATAACGTCACGTCCATCTGGAAATGCCCACGGACGTCCAATCATTTAAAAAAATAGATTCAAAATAACATAACCAACATTTTAAAATTAAAATTACTTACAAATTATTTTTAATACCAAAAATACCACTAAAGAATTTAATTTACAAAAATACCATTAATAATGATAGTTAATATCAAAAATACCATTAAAATTAATTTACAAAAATACCAGAAAATACAATAAACTTGTTTTAACACTTTTAAAATTTATTTTTTTCATTTGGATTTGTTATATAGTGTTTAGGGTATAATTTTGAGGAGGTGAGACTAAATTAAAGGGTCTAGGGTTTAATTTTAGAAGTTTTAAACTAATTTAAGATTTGTGGTATTTTTGAGAAAAAAAATAATGATATTTATAAAATTTGTAAGAATGTTTGTACTAATATTGGAGTTATGTGCTAATTTTGTAGAAAAACTTAATTTAATGTAACTAATGAAAATTGTCTTGTTAAAAACTTAGAAATCTAATTTATCCCACAAAACCCTAGATTTTTAAGGTCCATGGACGTCCAATGTCCAAACTATTATGGACAAAATGAGTTATTTTGTCCAATTAGCCCATTATCATTTGGGCGCGTTGGACAGTCCATAATGAAATAGATCAGACATGTCCATAATTTTATTGTCCAATTGACAGCTCTAAGCTTGTCCAACTTTTTATTCATCTTCGCTAGTGACGTATGATAAAGCTCAGACCATGATCTGATCCAATTAATCAATCTTCTCATCCAACAACTTCATCTTCTCCGGATCATTTTCTTCGCAAATACACTCTCCCATGGGATCGAAACAACTCTAATACAAATTCTAGAATCTAGAGAAGATTAAAAATAGTGAAAATGACTTGAAATGACCCTAATAAACCTGAAATGACTAGAGTAACCCATTTTTAGAGGGTTACTCTAGTTATTATAAAAAACATGAGATGGACAAGGAGGGTTATGAAACAAAAAAATATTTACGAAAATGCCATTATGAAAAAAAAAATTTATTATTTTTTTTAATTTTGTTTTAATATTGAAATTTTTCATTTTTTACAAAAATTTTTTTTTTAAAAAAAACCCTAATTCTCCCAAAAAAAATCAAGCGCCGTTCTTCATCGTTTTCGTTGTTTTTGTCGCCGTTCTTCCCCGCCATCACCATCGTCTTCGTTGTTGTTCGTCTTCCTCGTCTTCGTCGTCTTCACCGTCTTCTTCCTCGTTGTTGTTCTTCATTCTTCGTTGTTGTTCTTCGTTTTTCGTTGTTGTTCTTCGTTCTTCGTTGTTGTTCTTCGTCGTTGTTCTTCGTTCTTCGTCGTTGTTCTTCGTCGTTGTTCTTCGTCGTTGTTCTTCGTTCTTCGTCGTTGTTCTTCGTTCTTCGTCGTTGTTCTTCGTCGTTGTTATTCGTTCTTCGTCGTTGTTCTTCGTTCTTCGTTATTCGTCGTTATTCTTCGTCGTTGTTCTTCGTCGTTGTTCTTCGTCGTTGTTCTTCGTTCTCATGTTTCACGTGTTGTAGACTTGATTCACTTTTTGTAGATTTGATTCATCTTTTGTAGATTTGTTTTATCTTTTGTAGATTTGTTTCATCTTCTTTGTAGACTTGTTTCATCTTCTTTGTAGATTTGTTTCATCTTCTTCGTTGTCATTTTTCCTCTCTGTTGTTATTATCATCACCGTTCTTCCTCGCCATTGTCATCGTTCTTCGTTTTCATCACGATTTTTCTTCGTCATTATTCTTCCTCGCCGTTCTTCCTCGCCTTCGTTATCGTTTTTCGTCGTTGTTTTTCGTTCTTTCTCGTCGTCGTTATTGTTCTCATGTTTCACGTTTTGTAGACTTGATTCACTTTTTGTAGACTTGTTTCATCTTTTGTAGACTTTTTTCATCTTTTGTAGATTTGTTTCATCTTTTGTAGACTTGTTTCATATTTTGTAGATTTGTTTCATCTTCTTCGTAGTTGTTCTTCGTTATTCGTCGTTCTTCGTTATTCGTCGTTCTTCGTTCTTCGTCGTTGTTATTCGTTTTCATGTTTCACGTTTTGTAGACTTGATTCACTTTTTGTAGACTTGATTCACTTTTTGTAGACTTGATTCAACTTTTGTAGATTTGTTTCATCTTCTTTGTAGACTTGTTTCATCTTCTTTGTAGATTTGTTTCATCTTCTTTGTTGTCATTTTTCCTCTATGTTGTTATTATCGTCACCGTTCTTCCTCGCCGTCGTTATCGTTCTTTGTCACCGTTCATCCTCGCCGTCGTTATCGTTCTTCGTCGTCCTTCTTCCTCGCCGTCGCTATCGTTCTTCATCTTCGTCGCCATTTTTCCTCGTCGTTGTCATCGTTCTTCGTTTTCATCACGGTTTTTCTTCGTCATTGTTCTTCCTCGCCGTTCTTCCTCGCTTTCGTTATCGTTTTTCGTCGTTGTTTTTCTTTCTTTCTCGTCGTCGTTATTGTTCTCATGTTTCACGTTTTGTAGACTTGATTCACTTTTTGTAGACTTGTTTCATCTTTTGTAGACTTGTTTCATCTTTTGTAGACTTGTTTCATCTTTTGTAGATTTGTTTCATCTTCTTCGTCGTTGTTCTTCGTTATTCGTCGTTGTTCTTAATTTCACCCATTACAAAGTAGTAGTCAAGCATACAAAAACAAGAACATACAAATACAAGATTACAATTCAACACATTTCTTCAAAACTTACTGAGTAATACCAAGTAAAACAATATTCACACGAGCCATGAAGAAGGATTGCAAAAAAAAAATTCACTTTCGAATTCGGGTTTTTAAGGTTTATCAAGTATGAAGTATCATAAAGACATATCCACATCAACAAAAAAGTATATAAGGTTGTATCGTGTGTTGAGTATAGGGGTTATACATGTATGTAGATTTAGTGGTTCGCGAATTTATTTTAACATAGAAAAATGTGTTTTAAACTTAACCTCACCGAGTAAAAATAGTGTTCAAGCATAAAAAAACAAAAATACAATTCAACAAATTTTTTCAAAACTTACTAAGTAATACCAAGCAAATCAATGTTCACATACCCCATGAGGAAGAATATCAAAAATTGTCTTCACTTTAGAATCTTGGTTTTTAAGGTTTATCAAGTATGAAGAATCATACAAACATATCCACATCAACAAAAAAGTATATAAGATTGTGCCGTGTTTAGGGTATAGGGGTTATACAAGTATGTGAATTTGTTATATAGTTTTGCAGATTTGTTATATAGTTTTGCAGATTTGTTATATAGTTATGCAAATTTGTTATGGGTTTCGCAGAGTTAATTGACTGTATTGTAGAGTTATTTTAGTGGTTCGCCGATTTATTCCACCATGAAGACAATGAACATGAAAGAGTTGATGAAGAAGAACACGACGACGACGAAGTAGACGATGAATACAACAAAAGTGAAGAAGAAGAAAATGAAGACGAAGAAGCTTAACAAAGACGACGAAAACAACGAAATTGACGACGAGAAAGAGAACAACGATTAAAGACACGTTGAAGAACAAGATGACGACGTCGGAGAAGACAAATACGACGAAACGCGTGTAAGAAAAACTGAATCTACAATGGCGATGGCGGTTGATGAAAAAACTATAGAAAAAGCTGGATCTACGGCGATTTCACCGATGAAGTTAAAGTCACGCACATAGAGACAAACTCGTAAAGTAAGCGCCAAAAAATCCGCAAAATCCAAAACAAATCTACAATCGTATCAACAAATCTACAAAACGCTTTAACGTGAAGCGGATTTATTAAGTCTGCCGTAGATTTATTAAATCGCCGTGATTTATTAAGTCCGCCGCAGATTTATTAAGTCCGCGGCGGATTTATTAAGTCCGTCGCAGATTTATTAAGTCCGCCGCGATTTATTAAGTCCGCGGCGGATTTATAAAGTCCGCGGCGATTTATAAAGTCCGCGGCAAATTTATTAAGTCTGCCGCGGATTTATAAAGTCTGCGGCGATTTATTAAATCCGCATCACTCGTAAATCGAATTAAATGCGCATCAAAGGGATTAAATCGCGGCGGACTTTCAAAATATTGAAAATGACGTGGCAAAATAAATCTACAAAACGTGAAAAATAAATCTGCGGCAGACTTATCCTCGCTGGCGGTGGCAATTTTGTAAATAACTCGCGTGTTTAAATGCGCTGGCTTTTTTTTTTATGACGTCATAATGGCAATTTCGAAAACTGTTTTTTTCCTGTCAAAGGGAAGGAGGGGCAGTTTCGGGCAAAAAATTCAGAGGGGTTACTCTAGTTATAAAAAAAAGATTAGGTCCGTTTTAGCAATAAAAGTCAAATTGTGGGTTACTTTAGTAATCTTCCCTTAAAAATACAACTTAGCAAAAAATAACACTTTTTATTAATCTTTAGGAACGCCCCTCGGAACTTAAAATTGTCAAGTTCTCTTTCAAAACTCTCAAACTCCCAATTTTTAAAATCATAAGTTATGCAAATTTCCTATTTTCTTAATAGGATAATTTTGTTTCTTTAAATATCTTAACATATTTAGATCTCTTAAATCCTAAATATATTAATTGAGGATACACTTTTGAGAATTTGAATGAAAATTTGAAAAGTCCATGAAATATGAACTAAAAAACCCATAACATTGACAAAGAATTTTTTTTCCGAAAAGTCCCACATTGATAGTGAAAACAGGATCAATGGCTTATTTGCCACTTTTTCAAAAATGTTTGACTTATTTGTTGTTAGGATTATGGGCTTCCAACTTAAAACCAATTGGCGATAAGTGGAGAGACTCATATCTTTTATATATTAGTGTTTAACCCTTTGTGTTTCCGATGTGGGACATTTATCCCTAATACGCCCCCTCGAGATAATGGGTCTCGTTAACCATTAATCTCGGGTAGTTTGGGCAAGAGAGGCGGACCAGTCGGGTCCGGCCTGTGATCGGATCGGGCTCTGATACCATGTTAGGATTATGGGCTTCCAACTTAAAACCAATTGGCGATAAGTGGAGAGACTCATATCTTTTATATATTAGTGTTTAACCCTTTGTGTTTCCGATGTGGGACATTTATCCCTAATATTTGTCACCCTTATTATTCTGGATTTGAAAAGATAAAAAAATCCATTCAATTTTTTTTTAAAATCTGAAAACGTCAATATTTTTTATTTAATTTTACGGATTTTATAAAAATATATTAAAAATTGAAAAAAAAATTTTAAATATTTTTGATGAAATCATCCAAATATGATTATAAAATCGATTTTAATAGATTTTTTGAAAAATTTTAGGGTTTAGAAATCAAAATTCAACCCATTGGGTTCACAAATCTAAATTCAAGACATTTCGATTAGTTTAGGCTTTACATTTGTGACTTTTTGATTTTTTATATGATATTTTCGAAATATAAAAAGTGGCATAAAAATCCTTGGGTGGCATGTTAGATCATTTTTTCTGGAAAAGTGGCATATAAGACTCGCGCTCGTGAAAATTACATAGAAATAAGTCGTTTGTGTTTTGCAAAGATAAATGAGTTTATTAAAATCAATGATTTTCTCTACTATCACAATTGACATTAACCCACAATAATTTAAATTTCAATTGACATTGTACCGATTTGAAAACAGGTTAAGAAGCTGTTAAAATGGATTAATCGGTTGAAAACATGTTAAAAATTCATACTTGTTTTAAATAGGTATATGCAAAAATTAAAAAAAAATTATGTATATTTTGTAAAATATACATTAATAAATTTATACTCCTCACTTAGCGCGGATCAAAAAATCTAGTATAAAAGTAATTATTCCTAGGCTCTGTTTGGTTAGAGATGTGATTGTAGACTCTCAAAGCTTTTACTTTTAAAACTTTGGTTGTTAATATTTTGACTGTTAAAACTTGAAGACTTTTAAATTAAAAATTATAACTTTTGTTTGAATTTGAGTAAAGTTTGATTAGAAACAAACTAATGTGATCCTTATTTAACATATTTGTCAAATCTTTTTTTTTTTTTTTTTTTTTTGTCAAACTCATATTTGTCAAATCTATAAATTACTACATTATTAGAACTTGAATAGTTACATAACATAAATATAACATAAATAGTTATTCTTAACAAAAAATATTAATAAAATAATGATCAATATTATTTTTGGAAAAATATCTCAAAACAATGAAAAATATACAGTGACTAATATATGAACTATATCTCAAAAATAGATATTACAAAAATCAGAAAATTGAAAGAGATTTTTTAGTTTTAGTTAATTATTTTATTTTAATAGCTATTTCCATCTAAATACATAAATTGAGAAAAATACAACAAATAAAAAATAAAATCCTACATCAACTAAAAGTGTGAATTGTGGGACTCTAAAAAATATTAAGTTAATGAAGAAAAATTTAAAGTATACTTGGCAAAAAAAATACTTGGCAAAAATTTTACTTTCACGACTTTATTTTGTTTTTCTTTTAAGAAAAACGACTTTAATTTTTAAAAAAGTTTTAAAAGTCCTAACCAAGTACAACCCTAAACTACTAGTTATGATTTGTTTATTTTTCTTTTGCTTTCAAGCTTGTTTCTTCAAGTTTAAGTCATAATTTATTTGTTTAGGAAAAATGGTTAAGAAATTAAATTTGATTTGATACAAGTGTACCAGTTATCGTGCCCACGGTAAACATATTGACGGTTTCGGATTTTTGGTTTGCATTCACTCTTTCCTCTGAAATGGGTTTGTAATTCTGTTGTAAGCTTCACCAGGGTCAAGAAATTTGAATGGTTTGCTTGAATTCAAACCAAAGAAAAAAAATTAATCCGTTTGATTCGACTTTTTATGATTTGGTTGGTTAATTTTGGTTCAATAAGTTTGATATTATTTTTTTGGTGGAATAGAATAAGAAATCTGAAACATGAAACCGACGGCTCTGAATGTAAGATATCGTGTATGGATTATACTCCACTAATAATTTGGTGTGAAATATACTAACTTTCTTAAAAGAGAAACGGATAAATTGTAGAAACTATAACAATTGAAAAATACAAACAATCACAAGAGACAAATAGTGTTGACAATTAAAAGCCTTATTCCCGTGAACATCACATTAAATGCGGTAGAATTATAATAAGATCATTTCTAACAAAGAAATCGAAATGTTTTTCTTAACTATTCAATTGGACCCATGAACAATGTGGGTTTTAAAGTAAAAGCCCATTTAAAATAAATCAAAAAAAGAAAAAAACCCAAGAACTTGGCTCTTGAATCTCTTCTTTCAGAACCGGTTACTAAAAAAAACCTTATTTTTTTTTCCTCTTTCGTTTGTCGCCTTCGCTTTTTCCGACGAAATCAGTTATGATTCCGACCAAATCAGGTCCGATTCGACGAACAAAAAACCGTGCTTGACTGGATCTTAGAATGGGTCGATCAAACACATCGATCTGAGGCCCTTTTCCTAATGCCCATTCAGAGGTCATAGAGAACGATTCGAACGGGATCTTTTGTAGGAGGCGAATATGAATTCGATGTAGTTGATGTGTTTTCTGCTATGTTTTTCGCTGCGTACATAATAATAATCCATTCTTGGTTAGTGTCTGTTGTGAAATTGAGTTTTTGACTTGTGATTTTATTAGGTTATGAAAAGTTGTGTCTCTCTTGCTTGGTTACTTTGCGATTTTGCTAAGTTATCTATGATATTCTGACTAATTTGTTTGTTGAAACATGAATGCATGTGGTGTAGTTATGTTTTCAAAGGCAAGGAGAAGTACAATTTCGATTCTTCTTATTCCGTTACGGTAAGCAAGTGTTATAATCTCAAGATATTACAGCCTCATATCTTTAATGCACATTCAGAGGTCATAGAAAATGATTTCTCTTTATCTGCTTGGTAACTTTGATGCCCTTTTCCTAGTTTTTTTGGTGCATAGAGGAAAACATCATTGTTATCATCACATTCAATGCAAGTGCAAAGTGTCTTATTAAAGTTTGTCTAGGAGATGATGATCAGAGTATTGAGAATGATTTTAATGCCTAATTTGTTTCTGATCATGTCTTATTGTTTGCTGCTTTGAAAAACTTTCCATGGTCCTTTAATACTATGCTGGATTATTCATTTTTATCTATGCTGGATTATTCATTTTTATGTTGCTTGCAGGATAAAATTGCTATGGCCTGAACTAGACAAGCTTCGAGGATGATACAAGTGTGGTAATTCCATATACAAGTGTTGTAACTCATTTTTCATTTTTTTTTAAAAAACCATTTAAGAGTTCTACCAATAATACTCCTTTTCCATTAATATCATTTTTAAGTCTCTAAACCTTTTTTAATATTTTAAGCTCCCAATAATCATGCTCTAAGATATCGTGTATGGATTATACTCCACTAATAATTTGGTGTGAAATATACTAACTTTCTTAAAAGAGAAACGGATAAATTGTAGAAACTATAACAATTGAAAAATACAAACAATCACAAGAGACAAATAGTGTTGACAATTAAAAGCCTTATTCCCGTGAACATCACATTAAATGCGGTAGAATTATAATAAGACCATCTCTAACAAAGAAATCGAAATTTTTTTCTTAACTATTCAATTGGACCCATGAACAATGTAACTTAAAAAAAAATTAATAACGCATCAATCATGGACCGACACGTATCTAGTGTGGTCTATGAACAATGCAAGATCCATCTAAGATCGGATCCGAAATTAAGAATTTAAGAGTCGGTATCTTAACTATTTAGTGGACTTCACCGGCTAAGATCCCTCTAAAAAACTCCATTGGAGATGGTCTAAGTGAACTATAAAATAATTCAAGTTATAGGTTTAGTAAAAAAATAAAGTTTAGGGTTTAAAAAGCTAAGTAAAGAAATTTGTTCAATGGGTTGTCTTAACTTCGTCTGTAAATGGAATATCAAAATAACCTTAAGATCAAATGTGAGTGTTTTGTGTTATGATTTTAAACTTCTTTCTGATTCGTTTCATTTACAAAAATTATCCTAAACTTGCATGCCATTTAAACAAAATTGCATCAACTACCCTTCTAAACAATGTTACAACGATACTAATACATAAAAATTATAATATACTAGGTTTTTTTAATTACATCATCGATTTGAATATTCTAGAAAAAATACTTTAAAATAATTAAAATTTTCTAAAACTTAATATATTTTTTAACTTTAAATATATTATTATTATTGTACGATGGTTTATCATAAAATTGAAATATTTATAATATTTATTTTTCATTATTGTTACTTATTTATTTTTAATTGGTTTTTTTAATTTTAATCTTATTAATTAGATATATTTTTTATATTTATCTTTTCTCTTTGTTTTTCTTTAAATCCTATTAAATATGAATGCTTTTTTTAATTAAACATTACTTTATATTAAAACTAATACAACGACATTACATGTAATTAAATGAAAATTTTAAGAGTTCCTCAAAATTTGTCCTTCCCAATTAATAATATAGATATATATATATATAAACTTAATTTGATTTCAGCCAAAAACTCTTATCGTATGCGATTGAAATTTTTTTTGATTCAATTAAAGGAAAAAACTTACATAAACATGGCCGACTTTTACCGTTTGGTAAACGTTCATTGTCTTAATTTTATCCTTTAATTATTTTTGTCACAAATTTGATAAGATAATGATTTTTATACATATTGTCAACTAAGAATATTTGTTGATTTTGTAAATATTAATGTCGGTTATAATATTTTTTTAGGATATTACTATAACTAGGTGATGATTCCGCGCCATGCACCGATCAAGTTATTAAAAATAAATATATATATATATATATATATATATATATATATATTAAACTTGTATTTTTAGTTTTAAAAAATAATCTTAACAACGAAATAATATTGTATAACGAACATAATTTTTTTTTACATATAGATATATACTTATCTTACCGAAAATCTAACTCTTTGTTTACGACAAATTATCCGAACTTTATATATCACTATATTCATTGTTTACGACAGATTATCTAAACTTTATATATTACTATATATATATATTGTTGAAGTAAACTTGATGAAACAAGTTTAAAAGAAAATGGAAAATAGACAAATCATAATTAAGAGTTTAGGAATAGTTATATTTACATTTATGAGTTATCTAAATATGTTAAGAGATATAAATAAATGGAAATTATCCTATTGAGAGAATATGAAGTTTGTGTTGACTTCTCTATAAAAGGAAATGCAAGGGTGTTGCATAATTTATGAGTTTAGAGATGTGAGAGATTTGAAAGATTGAGAGATTTGAGAGTTCTAAGAGAGAACTTGAGAACTTTAGGTTTTGAGTGATTTTCCTAAAGATTAATAAAGAGAGTCATTATTTATTCAATCGTGTTTTTAATCATTATCTAGATTTTATAATTGTTATCAGAGCCGTTTCGGTCCGATGGGAGAGTGTACTTGTGAAGAAGATGATCCAGAGAAAATCAAGTTGTTGGATGAGAAGTTTGACAAACTCAACCATGGTTTGAGCATAATCATATCATCACTTGCTCTTCAAATAGCTGGGATAAAAGTTTTTAAGGGTTACTGTTACACCTATATTCGTGGAGATGAGATTTGTTCTATCAACAAAAATACGACATTGTTTCTTGTTGATAAACCGGGAGAGAAACAAAAGGCGAACATCTTGAAGTCTCTTGGAAGAGTCAAGTTTAATGACATGAGAGATCTCATTGGTGTTCTAGATTTAAAGAAGATGAACTTCAAGCTTAAGGGGGAAAATGTTGAAGTAAGCTTGAAGAAACAAGTTTAAAAGAAAATGGAAAATAGACAAATCATAATTAAGAGTTTATGAATAATTATATTTACATTTATGAGTTATCTAAATATGTTAAGAGAGATAAATAAATGGAAATTATCCTATTGAGAGAACATGAAGTTTGCGTAGACTTCTCTATATAAGGAGATGCAAGGGTGTTGCATAACTTATGAGTTTAGAGATGTGAGAGATTTGAAAGATTGAGAGATTTGAGAGTTCTAAGAGAGAACTTGAGAACTTTAGGTTTTGAGTGATTTTCCTAAAGATTAATAAAGAGAGTCATTCTTTATTAAATCGTGTTTTTAATCATTCTCTAGATTTTATAATATATGTACCAGTAATATAATGAAAAAATTAAAAAAATTATTAAAAGTTGTGATATTTATTTAAATTTTCTAAAAATAATTAAAAAATTTAACGATATAACATGTCTTATTTTATAAAATATTTTTCTATTGTCTTATAAAATAAAACGTAATATATTTTATAATTACATAATAACAATATTATTAGATTCAAACAAACTATTAACTATTGTTTTTGTATATTTTGAATATTTTTGTAATTTCGATGTGAGAATGTTGTGTTATAAACTTTTAAAAAGTAGGTTTGTTTTTAGTGCGAGATAATTCTAGTTTAAGTAAAAGTTAACCGGATTTATTGAAACCTCGTAGGATTATTAGATGGATCACAAAGGATGTATGTAACGAGCAAAATCCTCATGTCATTAAGGACCAAGTTTTCTTGAAAAACCCTAAGTCTCTCTCTTATTTTTCTCAATAAAAATATAGGCTTAGAGGTGATAGGAGGCATATTGAGAATTAGACTGTGAAGCCTTGGACGAATATAACAGCTTTGTAGCCACCGGATCCGTTGTTCACCATCTTGGAGAAGAATCGGTTGTAGCCACACATAAATTGCAAGGAGCCGTTCTAGGAGAATAGAGAAACAACTAAGCAAAAATATCTTTTTCACCATCTTAGGTAAGTATAAGAATCTCTTATCTATGCGTGAGCGCAAACAGTTTGTCTTTTGGATCTTTGAGGTATATATCAGTGCAATTTCGATATGCGACCATTCCAAATATAATTGCGTTTAGGTGGGTCAAATCAGATCTGAACAAGATGAAATTGGGAGGAGATGTTACATACATTCACAGTCTTATCTCTTATCTTTTCGGCTTTGTCCAGTTTCCTTATTTATTTTTCTATATTTGGGTTGAATGTTGGTTTAGATTGTGTATTGATATCTGTTATATTTGATGTTGCACAAAAATTAAGTCAAGACGTATTATTTTGAGTGTGTGAGAGTATAATTTATTATAAGCCCGAGAGTTTGGTGAATACATGGAAGCAAGAAGACACATCAAATTTTTCCAATGGTGAATGTGAGGTTATTCCGTACAAATACTGTAATTGTAATGAACTTTGTAACAAATGTTTTAGTACCTAAAAAGTGATATATCTCTTTGATCGAGTTTAGCTAGTTTTTGATTGAGTTGGACGTAGGGGCCTAGATGATTCAACCCATTGCTTTCTTCATTTTGTACTTGTTGATAAGTGCTTGTATATATATACATGTGTTGTTGTGTGATATGTTTGAGGGAGTATTGAGACCAATTTTTGTGTCAATCGCATATAGAATATTTTGTCGATCTGACCCAAAAAGTGACTTGAATTGGAACTAGTCGTCAATCTTACCGAAAACAATTCTATTTTGGAATATTTTGAGATTAATGGCTATACATATTGTTATCGCGATGGGGCGTGTAAAAGTATCCCACATCGAAATTTTAAACATTACCTAAATAATATATAAGGGATACTGGTTAACCCACTCGTTGTCAATTGATTTTGAGTTGGAAACTCAAAAATTAAAATGGTATTATAACTCGAACACACATTACCACACACGAACTGAAATTGATTTGGCCCATCGAAAGAGGTCAAATCGTCCGGACCCAAAATTTGTCTATGGATTAGTCATCTAGCTTACCTGAAACGGTCATATATGTATCGTTATCACTTATCTCGAGGGGGTGTCTGAATAATATCCAACATCGAAATTTTAAATGTGACCGGAGTAATATATAAGGAAATGAGTTAATCCATTCATTGCCAACGACTCTAACACATAGTATAAACTCTATATTGCATCCAAGCTGGATATGCGCATATGCTTATGGTCCATACTTTATAAGAATACTTCTCCTTAGTCTAGTATATATATTACATAGTGATAAGTAATAAATATCATAGAAAATCTTCGAGGTTAATGAGAAAAGCTTACATAGTGATAGATATGTTGGATTACAAGTTATGTTGATATGTATATATACTCTTTGGGATTAATGAGAACACGAACCTTTATGCAACCCATGTTGATATAGTAACAAATAAATGTTGTATGAGATCATAATAGTGTCAAAATAAAATCACAACTTGTGGAATATGATTTATATCTGAAGATGTTTAAGAGAATTAATTTGGCTACATATGTCAATCATGAAATGCATTTACAATTTAAGTCACTTTGTTTCGAGAAGAATTTACGGGAGAAACAATCTAGGATGGATGACTTTCTGGAGTCATGCGACCGAAGATAAAACATGAAAAATATCCTATATATATTAATTGTGGAGAGATTTTTAAAATTTTGAATGAAAGTTTAAAGGGAGAATTACAAAACTACACTATTTGAATTACATTTCACAAAACTACACCATTTCAAAATTACTTCACAAAATTACACTTAAACACTCAAAATGAAATCTAAATAAACCCTACTTAAACAATCTTACCCCCTTAATACTATATCCTACACACTATTTAGCAAACACAAATGAAAAAATTTAATTTTGATAATTTTTGGGTAAATCAAACTTTTAAAATTTTGAAAAGGTGTAAATATGAGAAAAAATTGAATTATGTAGAGTTTTGTAAAGGAAGTTATGAAAGGGTGTAGTTTTGTGAATTCCTCAAGTTTAAAAAGTCCATAAAATAATATTTTAAAAGGCCAATAAAATAAGATTTTAAAAAGCTCATAAAATCTATTACTAATAAAAGTTGAAGCTATTTGATGCTAAGGTATCTACCTAAGATTTTAAACAACCAATCACGATTAGTCATCTCACTAGTTAACATTTTAAATGAAGAAAATAATTTTGAAATAAAAGAAATGAAATTTTTTTAAAATATTACGTAGTAGAGAAATGTAAAATAAGAAAAATGTAATTTCCAAAAATATTACGTATAATGTAAGCTTAAGAAATATAATTTTTCTAAAATATTACGTAGTAAATAAATGTAAAATAAGAGAAATATAATTTTCAAAAATATTACATATAATGTGAGCTTAAAAAATGTTAATTTTCTAGAATATTAGTATGTAATAGAGAAATTAAAGTTTCCTAAATTAACATTACATACTTCCTAAAATATTACGTGTTTCTAAGGTCGTCCACATAGGATTTTAGACGAACAATCAAGATTAGCCACTTCACAAATTAACATTTTAAATGAAGAAAATAATTTGGAAATAGAAGAAATATAAATTTTCTAAAATAATACATTGTAGAGAAATGTAAAATAAGAAAAATGTAATTTTCAAAAATATTACGTATATTGTAAGCTTAAGAAAAATATAAATTTTCTAAAATATTACGTAGTAGAAAAATGTAAAATAAGAGAAATGTAATTTTCAAAAATATTATGTATAAATTATAATGTAAGCTTAAGAAAAGTGTAAATTTTCTAAAATATTTTGTAATAAAGAAATGTAAGCTTTCTAAAATATTACGTATTAGACAAATAAAAAAAATAGTTGAAGAAAATAATATGGAAATAAGATAAATAGAAACTTCCTAAAATATTAGTAGACAAATACGTTAGTAGACAAAAAATAAAAATTAGTTTTAAATATTAGTTTTATATAGTATAGATTTTAATTGAAGAAAATAATTTGGAAATAAAAGAAATGTAAATTTTATAATTATAATATAGAAAATTTCCTTTTTATTTAGTAGATATCGTCAAACAAAATGAAACTCTAATTTTACACCGCCTCTTAATTTTATATATATACATTGCTTGATCTTCACTTTCACATCATAACTAACCCTATATTTTTTTCTTTGATACTACATTTAATTATGGCATGAAAGTTTTATTGAAATATTAATGGTGTTTAGTTTTATTGGAGATTGGATTTGTGAAAACAAAGACGTGAATCGATCTATTTTGGATTGTGTCAGTTGATCAACATGTCTTAATATATATTGTAAGTATAATATTTTTTATTTATTTATGAATCTATGAGTTTTTTGTGTTCTAATTTTTACATCGATAATCTATTAAAAATATTAAAAAATTTCGTCTGATTTTTTAGTGTATAAGTTCTCATTGAATCTTGATAATAATTTTTACTAATGATCAACATGTCAATAAATAATTAGTAAATAGTCGAGTTTATATTGTGAACGTTTGATGGTTAGTATTGACGCTTTCAAACTATGAATAAGGTACTATCAATGTCTATTTTTTGGTTATTTGTTGTGTTTTAAATTTTTTTGTGGTTTTTATCAACATCCGACTAATAATTTCTCTATCTATTCGAATACTTTTATGTGTTGAAACTACCAATTTTTATTTTTTTTAGTTTTCAAATTTTTTTTAAAACATATTATTAATTATAAAAAAATATTAGTTCAAAATACTCCGCGCGTAGGGTGGATTCCAAACCTAGTGTGAATAAAAAACTCATAAGATATAAAATCTAAAGGTCCATAACATAAAATATCCAATTACTGAAAATTCTAATCTCAAATTTCAAGCATAAAATTGAAAGTTCAAATCAAGCATAAAATTGAAAGTTCAAATCTAACTGCATCTTCTTCAATAAGTAATATACATAGAGAGTATACGAAAAAACCGCCAAATTATTATAAAAACTTACACAAAACAAAAACAAAGAAAAATTATTACACAAATTAATTGAATAGTAATGGTGATAAAATATCAAACTTTCTTTAATATGCAAAAAAGTTTATGATACCGTTTTTGTTATAAAAAAATTTAATGATATTTTGATTATCCCTTAATAAATAATAAAACACGTTTGAAAACAATTTCAAATTTATTTTAAATAAATTTACATGTCGAAAATTACAAATGATTTTGTATTTCTTATATATTATGTATATACTTATAAATTTAAACTCCGCGCTTGATAAAAAAATCTAGTGATTTTAGGGTAGTTATAAAAATAGGATGAGGGTGGTGTTTGATAACTTGCATATTTTACACATCTTACCTTAGTTTATGCATTAGAATTCATTCATTTATGTTGCATTTAGTGTCATATAGGTTGCATTTTGGTTTGTTTCGTGTATTTCAGGTTTCGGAGCATCAAGACGGCGGAAAGTGATGAATTTAAGCCAAAAAGAAGCGGATACACTTGCATCGGCATGTTGTATCGGTTTCTATTGGCCGATATAGAAGAAGAAGCTTTGCCGAAGCTTGTATCGACCAGTCACATCGGTTTGGAGTGACCGATACAAGAGAAAAAAGAACCTGAAGGTGCGTATCGACTTGTTGTATCGGCTTGGCCTGGCCGATACGAAGGAAACTGAGCTGAAGCAAAGCTACCGAAGCGCATATCGGCCAGCCTGTATCGGTTTGCTATGACCGATACAGGCTGCGAAAATTAAAGAAAGTCGGTTTTGTTTTGTAAAAAGGAAAACCAAATTGGTTTACCTTTGGTTCAATAATATATTATGGTTTACTTATGTTTTGGAAAAACCTATCTTTTGTTTTATCTTTGTCTTTTGCATTCATCGTTTGTTTTTGGCTTTGTTCTTGGAGGAAATTTCTTGGTGATTGCTTCTTGGCCACCTTGTAATCTTCATCATCATCATCAATAAGAGATTTCTTTACCCTTTATTCTCCTTGTTTTTGTTTATGCTATTGATATCAATAAACCTAATTGCTATGAATTTCAATATGCTTTGTGAGTAGTTCCAAATAGACAATTGGGTTAGGGTAAAAGGGGTTTGATTGAATCTAGGATAGATGATTGCCTAAAACTTAATTGATTATAAAACTTTAGTCTTTGGTAACAACCTTAAAGCTTTAATCGAGTTGGCCATTCGATTATCGAACCCAGGAAACTTTATGAATCGAGAGATTATAAAGGTTCCTGAACAATTACCTTAGAACCAAGCCTAGCTTAACCGAGAGATCTGTGTTAATAAGCTTGGTGGTTAGAATTGATTTGTTCTTAAAGTTTCTCGACGATTAAATTATCCAAGACATTGTTTTAGTTTAATTGTTGAGAAAAGGATCATTGCCACGAGAGTGGATTGATCTAAAATCGTTTTCAAAACTTTAAAGTTATTTTTGTAAAAGACAATTTGAAATATGAAAGTTTAATCACCCTTAAAACACCTTAACCTGATTGTTTAGCTTTTTAATAAACCTTTCAAAACTCTTAATTCTCGTTTTTATTTGTTTAATTTTCGGTTACAAATTCGTTCACCAACAACCCTTTTAATCACGCTTAAACTAAGTTTGTTTCTCATAAATTTAAGTAAATTGTTTGCTCCTGATTCGGATTGACACCTTATATACTACGATAAGGCATTCGAAACAACGAGTGTAAAATCTCGTTTATCAAATTGGCGTCGTTGCCGATTCAGGAACTCGAACAATTATTAGAATTTTGAAACTACTTGGTATTAAGTTTCAGTTTCGTTACTAACTTGTTTTCTTTTCTTGTGATTTTCGTTTTGTTAGGTGTATGCAAAGAAGAAGTCACCGACAAAGTGACAACTTGCTCTTCTTCGCAGACATCAAAGCACACGAAAGAGCTATCTCAAGAGAAAGAAGATCCTGCCATCACTCCGACTCATCTACATCAGAAACTTCGGGTTCAGATTCAGAGTTAGAGATGGGTGATGCAAACAACGCACCTAACGTGGCGCGCACCATTGGAACAACCGATGTGCCATCAAACATCACCAACCGTAGTGGCATCACACCACCAGCCATCGCCAACAACAACTTCGAGATCAAGTCTAGTCTCATTAATATGGTGTCCAGCAACAAGTTCTATGGCCTGCCTAGTGAAGACCCCATTGATCACCTTCATCAATTTGACATGCTATGCGACACGGTGAAGATCAATGGTGTCAATGAGGACATGTTTAAGTTGCGCTTGTTCCCCTTCTCACTCGGGGACAAAGCACACATATAGCAGAAAAACCTTGTGAAGGACACCATACAGACATGGGAGGCGTGTAAGACGGCTTTTCTCACAAAGTTCTTCTCGGTGGTGAGGACATCAAAGCTGAGAAACGAGATCTCAGCTTTCGCACAAAAAGATCAAGAAACGTTCAGCGAGTCTTGGGAAATATTCAAGAGTTACACGGTGAGATGTCCACACCACGGTTTCACGGGAGAGAGCTTACTCAGCACGTTCTACCGCGGTCTAAAACCAAAGTTCAGAATTCTTCTTGACTCAGCTAGCCAAGGAAACTTCCTTGGGAAGACGGAAGCCGATTGACAGCTTTTGGTGGAGAACTATGCCCTAAGCGATAGCAACTACGGGGAAGAATATGATCGCAACATCCGCAGCTCTGGGAATGATGATCAATTTCGAAAGGAGATTAAGGCGGTGAATGAGAAGCTTGACAAGCTACTCATGACTCAACATGCGGGAATCAACTTCGTAGGAAGTAGAGAAGAAGAGGCGACCCCACTTCATAGCACTCATGAGGAGATAAACTATGTGGGTAATCAAGGTGATTGGCGTTTCAACAACTATTCTCAACACCCAAACCTCTCCTACCGAAACAACAACGTAGCCAACCCCCAAGACCAGGTCTATCCCCATGCGCAATAAGGAGGTTACCAAGGTAAACCTCAATACAACCAAGGCGGATACGTACCGAGACCACCACCTAATCGTCCTCCAGGTTACAACAACCCTCCTGCTGCTCAAGGAGTGGTTGCATCACCAGCTCCCCCAGGTGATCAAACAACTCAGATGTTAAAACAGATTCTAAACGGCCAAACCCGGAGTCAAATGGAGTTCAACACGTTCAAGAAAGAGATACACGCAAAGGTTGACAACTCCTACAATGATCTCAACGCCAAGTTTGAATCAATGAGCTCTCACTTGAAAGCTGTGGACAATCAAGTGGCTCAAATTACCTCGGCCTCTAAGCGACCAACGGGTCAACTTCCGGGTAAACCTGAAGCCAATCCTAGAGAGTATGTCAACTCCATAGAACTTAGCAGTGGTACACAAATGCTTTCACACGATCTCATTGAGGACAATGCGGATCAGGTCGGGGAGGTGGAACAGTCACACGACACAGAGACCACAGTCCTAGACGACGAAAACACCGCAAGCGGTAACGAGAGAGATACAGGACACTCGCATCGGCCAGATGTATCGGCTTCAGGTGGCCGATACCGACCACCTATATCGGCCAAACACATGGCCGATACTGAGGAGATATCTGAGAAAAAGAAGAAGCCCGTCTACGTGACGTCTCCTTACGTGCCTAAGCCTCCTTTTCCGGGTCGAGCCAAGATGCAACTCTTGAAGAAGTACATTAGCGCTAAACTCGAGAAACAAATAAACGAGGTGCAAACCCCCATGCCTCTTATTGACGCTTTCAAGCTAGTCCCTCAGTCCACCAAATCTTTGAAAGACGCCATCAATAACAAGTCCAAAAACTTGGAAGACACGGTAAAGCTTTCACAAGAGTGCAGCGCGATCATTCAAAAGGACCATTCTCCTAAGAAACCTGGCGATCCAGGGAGTTTTACTTTGCCTTGCACTCTTGGTCCTTTGATCTTTGAAAAGTGCTTATGCGATCTCGGGGCTAGTGTCAACGTTATGCCTCTATCTGTTGCTAAACGACTTGGTTTTTCTTCTTTCCAACCTACTAATATCTCCTTGGTGCTGGCCGATAGATCCGTGAAGGTACCCGTTGGAATATTAGAAGATATCCCGGTAAAGTTGGGGGACGTTTTCATTCCAACAGATTTTGTCGTCTTGGAGATATACAAAGAACTTAATAATCCGCTCATCTTTGGAAGACCTTTCTTGGCAACCGCGGGAGTCGTCACAGATGTGAAGGTTGGAAAGATAGATTTGCACCTTGGGAAGGACCTGGTTCAGCGGTACAACATCAACGATGTAGTCAAGAAACCTACGGAGACGGTCCCTTGTGAAGCTTTGGTGATTGGAGTGGAGAAAGATGCTAGCAATGGTAAGTCTAGTGATGATGCAAGGAGCAAACCCAAAGCTCCAAAAGTGGAACACCAACCCCTTCCTAGGAAGTTCAGAAAGGTGCATTGGAACATGTCTCAAAACCGCGTCATTAGAAAGTTAATCGTTAAATCTTTGAAGAAAGCTTTCAAGAAAGAAGCAAGGAATGGTCATTGCAACTCAAAGCAAAAGAAGCACAAAGATGGAGTCGAGTTTGGGGTGAAAGGAGTAAAACTCAAGCCGCCCCTGGTACACGAAGTTGTCACCGAAGGAGATTCAATATCTCTTTCAGACCCCAACGTCGCCTAAAAAGAAAGGGGTAAAGTCAAGCTAAGAGACTATAAACAAGCTCACTTGGGAGGAAGTCCCATGTCTATCCTTGTATATACAATTTTAGTTTGCATTTAGATGATAATTTACTTAGAGTTTATGTCGTGTTTGATGGTTTCAGGTGAAAACGAAGTAGGAAAACGAATTCTGAAAGGGGTATCGACCTGTTATATCGGTTGCTGGACCGATATCGGGCAAGAGTATCGGTCTGCTGGGACCGATACAGAAGACGAGAAAAACGAAGTACTCGTATCGACGAGTTATATCGGTTGCTGGACCGATATCGGGCAAGAGTATCGGTCTGCTGAGACCGATACAAACGACTTCGACTCGACGCGTTAGTACTACTGAGGTAACTCCTGAACCATGTGCATACGCATTAGTTTTTCATATTAGAGTCATTCATACATGCATTTAGGAACCTCTTTCGATACTTGTTTCACACGGAGACCGTGTGATTTAAGTTTGGGGGAGTAGTCATATTATCTTTCGCATAAAAAAAAAAAAAAAAACACACACACAAAAAAAATATGCATATAGGATTAGTTCATGACATTTAGAGCATATGCATAGGGGATCTATGATGATGTTAACCTTGTAAAGTGATGCACTTTGTGTTTTGAACAGTATCTTAGGTGTAGTATCTTCCGCAAACGAATTAGAACTCGCTGAAAATCTTGAAACCGCAACCCTAGACATTGATGTTTAAAAAGCCAATTGTGTGGTTATGAAGCTTGGTAGTTCTAAGTCACCTTCGAAAAATTATCTGAACTTAAACTTGACTTTTAATTAGCATGATTGATAGTTTTCAAGAGAATTTCTATGGCTTTGTGATTTCTACGGATTGTGGCTTCCTAAACCGAAACATTTAAAGCGCAATCCGGTCATTCTCATTCTAAGGATGATTCCCCTCTCACCCCCTAAACCTTAACCCAAACACTTGTTAGAATTCTTTTCATTTAGTGATTGTTTGGTTTCGCAAAAACTTGAAAGTATAGGGAGCGACAAGAAAGGACATCCATTGGGCTAGTTTTTCATAGACTAGTGAATTAGAAAGGGATAACGGTTTGGTGAGACACGTCTTTGAGTTTTGAAAAATAAGAAAATAAACACGAGTAATTGTAAAACACCTAGGGGTAAAAAAATGGCTAAGTAAAAAAAAAAAAAAATCGATTAAGAAAATAAAAAAAAAGAAGAAAAAAAACTTAGCCAAAATAAAATCCCCTAAGGTAGTTAAGAAAAGAAAAGAAACTCGATGTTTAAGTGTTTAAATCTTTAAAAGAAAGATGATGGGTTAGTGGATAGTCTTGAGTAGGGATGGATGTCTGGACTTGTATGCATCAGTTGGTTCTTGTCTTTCCTGGTTTTGTTTAACCCTTTCACTCCCCGAGAGAAACCGCGCTACAACTAACCACATGCCTGAGTGTTAGCCTCCTTGTTTGATTCGAAATCCCGCTCTTACCTAGACAAATAGAAAAACTCTTGGAAATTTTTGATCATGTTTCATGCTTGATTGTGTTTAATTGAATGTGAAAGGTGTTTAGGCTAGATAAGTGGATCACATACTCTTGGTAATAATAGCGGATTTAGACGGAGTTAAGGTAGATAGATATAGGTGGAACTAGTTCGGTTGCGAGAGGGTACTATGCTTAGGATACTTGTTCATTACACTTCCACGTTGCTTTTGGTTCTGAGGTCCCCGCCTCCACACTTTCTTAAACTTTGATGCGAAATTCTCTTACTTGAGGACAAGCAAATGATAAGTTTGGGGGAGTTGATAACTTGCATATTTTACACATCTTACCTTAGTTTATATATTAGAATTCATTTATTTAGGTTGCATTTAGTGTCATATAGGTTGCATTTTGGTTTGTTTCGTGTATTTCAGGTTTCGGAGCATCAAGACGGCGGAAAGTGATGAATTTAAGCCAAAAAGAAGCGGATACACTTGCATCGGCATGTTGTATCGGTTTCTATTGGCCGATATAGAAGAAGAAGCTTTTCCGAAGCTTGTATCGACCAGTCACATCGGTTTGGAGTGAGCGATACAAGAGAAAAAAGAACCTGAAGGTGCGTATCGACTTGTTGTATCGGCTTGGCCTGACCGATACGAAGGAAACTGAGCTGAAGCAAGGCTACCGAAGCGCATATCGGCCAGCCTGTATCGGTTTGCTATGACCGATACAGGCTGCAAAAATTAAAGAAAGTCGGTTTTGTTTTGTAAAAAGGAAAACCAAATTGGTTTACCTTTGGTTCAATAATATATTAGGGTTTTCTTATGTTTTGGAAAAACCTATCTTTTGTTTTATCTTTGTCTTTTGCATTCATCGTTTGTTTTTGGCTTTGTTCTTGGAGGAAATTTCTTGGTGATTGCTTCTTGGCCACCTTGTAATCTTCATCATCATCATCAATAAGAGATTTCTTTACCCTTTATTCTCCTTGTTTTTGTTTATGCTATTGATATCTATAAACCTAATTGCTATGAATTTCAATATGCTTTGTGAGTAGTTCCAAATAGACAATTGGGTTAGGGTAAAAGGGGTTTGATTGAATCTAGGATAGATGATTGTCTAAAACTTAATTGATTATAAAACTTTAGTCTTTGGTAACAACCTTAAAGCTTTAATCGAGTTGGACATTCGATTATCGAACCCAGGAAACTTTATGAATCGAGAGATTATAAAGGTTCCTGAACAATTACCTTAGAACCAAGCCTAGCTTAACCGAGAGATCTGTGTTAATAAGCTTGGTGGTTAGAATTGATTTGTTCTTAAAGTTTCTCGACGATTAAACTATCCAAGACATTGTTTTAGTTTAATTGTTGAGAAAATGATCATTGCCACGAGAGTGGATTGATCTAAAATCGTTTTCAAAACCTTAAAGTTATTTTTGTAAAAGACAATTTGAAATCTGAAAGTTTAATCACCCTTAAAACACCTTAACCTGATTGTTTAGCTTTTTAATAAACCTTTCAAAACTCTTAATTCTCGTTTTTATTTGTTTAATTTTCGGTTACAAATTCGTTCACCAACAACCCTTTTAATCACGCTTAAACTAAGTTCGTTTCTCATAAATTCAAGTAAATTGTTTGCTCCTGATTCAGATTGACACCTTATATACTACGATAAGGCATTCGAAACAACGAGTGTAAAATCTCGTTTATCATTGTTCATGGGCTGAAAGAGCAAACATGGGGCCCACGAACGATGTCATATAGGGTCATTACAAATACATTACGTTTTAATATTTTCATACAGTTCTTACAAATATTCAGTTTAAATTTTTTGTTTATCTTTGAATATGAATGTTGAGGGAATTTGTCCTTTTAGTTTGTTGTGTACAAACAATAAGTTGTGAGTGTTTTTGGAATACTCTCAAACATAAAATTCTCGTGAAGATTGAATATTATTGTTGGACAACAAGTGCCTTAAGGATTTTATTTTATTCTATACTAAATTCAAACCCGCGTCCCGCACAGATGTAATGTTTGTAACATATTAATTTGATATAATTTTTATAAATTATTTATTGATGTAAATTGTAAGTAAATTTGAAACCATATTTATGTATGTTTTAATGTTATAAATATAATTAGTTATATCATATAAATTATGTATGATATTTTTCGACCCGTCACATTATTATACAAAAATTGAACTGAATTTAATCTCATACAATTATTATTCGTGATTTAAAATTCGTGTGATCTTTCTATAATAACCTGTTATAACTCCGATTATAACACTTGGATGTGGAGATCCTAACAATTATAATCACCCGTTACGGAAACTAAAATACATGAATATAATAGTCTTTTTCAAATTGGATTTTAAATATCTACGGCTATAAATTTTTAAAAATATTTTTATAAAGTTACAATTTTATAAAATTTAAGGACTTCTAAAACTTTAATTATATTTTTAATATTTTATTATTTTCATTGTTTATACTATTTTAATTTAATTAAGTAACCAACGGAACTAATATCCATTCAACGAATTTTGTATCACCTTTAGTGGTTGTTATATGTTTTTTTATAAATTGAACAACCCTTTTGAAAAAAATTCCGATAATTTTTATTCTATTGTTTATACGGTTTAAAGGAATATTGGAAAACATGAAAATTATGGTCTTTTGTGGAGAAATCTTTATATTAATTAACAAGTTTATGTAGTTTATATGTTTTTATAAATTATTTATATATTTTTTGTACAAGGAATTAATCGTGAGGATAGTTAGGAATACTCTTAAACATTAATCTCTCGTGACGCTTAATATATATTCTTGGAAAACTATTTTCGTAAGGATTTATTGAAGTGATTCAATATTTCATGTTTAGATATATAGTTTTTTGAAATTCATTTTGAAAATTTTAAATCTCGTGAAGAGCTCTATCGAAAGTGTAATTTTTGTAAATTCCCATATATCTAATTGTTGGGAAAATATTGTCATAAAGATTTATTTCTGGGAAAATTTTATTATTAACTGAGAAGAACTAATTAAAAAGAGAAATTTACAACACTATACACTTTTAAACCCTCTTTCAAAAAAACTATATCTAATTCAACTTTTTCTATGTTTACACCATTTTTGAATCTTTAATGTTTAGTTACACTTTAAAAATTATCCAAATCATTTTTTTGTTTAGGGTTAAGTGTTAAAGGAGGTATAATTTTTTTATTAGGGTTTATTTGAATTTAACATTTAGTGTTTAGATATAATTTTGTGAAGTGTATTTTAAAATGGCGTAGTTTTGTGATATACATTTTGAAATGTTTAGTTTTGTAATTCTCCATATATTCTTTATCATAGACCCCAAATATAAATATTGATAGTTGATAAATTGACTCTTTAAAAAAGTGAATTTGCAGCTTTTTGATTATTAATTTCTTATAAATTTAATGACACAAAATGCGTATTACAACAAAGATTATTAAAACCATGCGTCTATGTTTATGTCTATTATATACCAAAGCACGAAAACGCATATTAAACCATGTGAACCATCCAACTTCTAAACAAACACAAATCACCACTTGCATCTTTATAAAATATGTCATCTCTTCTAATCCTCATCTTCATTGCCTTAACCATAACATTATATAATCATTCTTCAAATGCAACAATTCTACATCAAAATGTCCATTACAATAAGAAATATATAATTTCAATCTCAGGTATAATAACAACACAAAATTAGTATTTAATATTAAGAATCTTCATTATTCTCTTTGTTTATTTTTGAGAAGTTTTATCTTCTTTTATGTGGATTTGTGTAGACAAGAAGAAAATATCATCAAAGCACTTGCAATACATAGGAGATAAAAAGATTTTATTCCCGCATTCATGGTTTCTACCGCCAAACCCGTTTGCGCCACCACATTCAATTTTCCCACCAAACCCGTTTGCACCACCACATTCGATTTTCCCACCAAACCCGTTTGCGCCACCACATTCTGTTTTCCCACCAAACCCATTTAGGCCACCTCCTCCTTCGATTTTCCCTCCGAATCCATTTAAGCCTCAGCATGCTCCACCTCGATCAATATTTCCTCCATTATTTCCTCACACTCCTCATCCTCCTCCTCCATCAATATTTCCTCCAATATTTCATCATCCTCCTACGGATTCCCCTCCCCCTAGACCAATATTCCCTCCAAACCCATTTAAACCTACTCCTACTATGACTCCTCCCGATTCCCCACCATCGATATTTCCTCCTGTATTTCGTCAACCTCCTACGGCTCCCCCACCTCCTCGACCAATATTTCCTTCAAACCCATTCAAACCTCGTCTTTCTCCGCCTCCTCCTAGTCCTCCATCGATATTTCCTCCAAAATTTCTTAAGCCTCCCCCAACTCCCCGTCCTCCTCGATCAATATTTCCTCCAAACCCATTCCAACCTCGCCCTACTAGTACACCTCCTATTCCATCACCATCAATATTTCCTCAACCTCTTCCAGTTCCCCCTCCACCTCATTCTATATTTCCCCAAAACCCAGTCAAGCCTCGTCCTACTAATCCTCCTTTTCCTCCTCCTCCTCCTAGATTTGCTTTCCCTCCAAACCCTTTCCAGCCTCGTCCTACTAATCCTTCTTCTGCTTTTCCTCCTCCTCCTAGATTTGCCTTTCCTCCAAACCCTTTCCAGCCTCGTCCTACTCAACCTCCTCATCCTTCGCCTCCATCATTATTTCCTCCAATGACTCTTGAACCTCCTCTAGCTCCTCCTCCTCGATCTATATTCCCTCCAAATCCATTTCAACCTCGTCCTACTTATCCTCCTTCTCCTTCTCCTCCTCCTCCACCTAGATTTGTATTCCCTCCAAATCCCTTTCATCCTCGTCCTACTCAACCTCCTCATGCTTCACCTCCATCATTATTTCCTCTATCAAATACTCCTCCAAAACGCTCTATGTTTCCTCCACTTCCACCAACTTTTCATGGCGTAAATCCACCACCACCGCCATCACCTCCTCCTCCATCAATATTTCCATTTCATCCATTCCCATTTTTGTCACCACCACGTAATCCTAGCCCTCCTTTTTCTTTGTATTCTTTAGCAAACAACAAACAAAATTCTTAAGTGACCAACAATATAAACCAAGCTCTTATTCATAGATGCAATATATGTTGTATATGATAACCATATTTATCCAAATATGATAATAAATCTTAGTTTGTACTTATACTGAAAATTATATATTTTTATATATCAATAGGTCTAGTTACTCAGGTTCCTAACACAACAAGACACTCTACAATCAAGCTCGTATACATATTATGGTTTATATAATTAAGACCATATTCTTGAAAACTGGTATTAAATGAAAACTTGATACATATTATTATTTCCTACTTTTGTTTTTACTATATCACCATAGTTACAACTAAATAGAATTAAACTGATTTATTATTGTAATAAATTTTACATGGGACCAATAATTTTAAAATTGAAATGTTTCAAATATACTTTTTTAATATTGTTTTAAATTAAAATAAAATTCAGTTTATTAGTATTAATAAGTTATTAAGTGCACATCGACGTGACTATATTTTAGGAATCAAATCCACATAGATTAGTCAGGTGCAGGGCCGGCCTAGAGGGCAAGCTAGAGAAGTCGAAGATTAGGGCATCCACAATTTAAGGGCATGTTTTAGGCGAAAAAAATAATCTTATGTAAAAATATTGGTTGATTTGGTTATCAAATTCATTTTTGTTAGGTTTTCCTATTAGTATCTTCGTGGAATTTTAAGCATTGTTTTAAAAAAAGTTAACTCATATAAGATAGAATTTTTTTTTGATTGGTATAATTTTTATTTTTCATTATTTATTTGTTGAGTTATATTGCTTTCTTTTTATGAAGTGTTTGAAGTTGGTTTAGAGAGTTTTACAAAACTAAACATTTAAACACTATTTTATAAAAAAATATATCCATTTAGTTATATATTCTTAATGAATTAAACAATAAAATTATTTCTTAAAATACTTCAAAATTTATTTATTTTTATTTAAATTCAGTATTAATCCTTTTTATAATCTAAGTTTAAGAGGATATATAGAAGGGAGAATTACAAAACTACACCATTTGAATAACATTTCACAAAACTACACCATTTGAAAAATACTTCTCAAAACTACAGCTAAACACTCAAAATTAAATCCAAATAAACCCTACCCACACAATCCTACCCCCTTAATAATATACCCTAAACACTAATTAGCGAACCCAAATAAAAAGATTTTAATTTTGTTAATTTTTAAAAGGCTAAATCAAGTTTTTAGAATTTTGAAAGAGTGTAAATATGTGTTAAAAATTAAATTAGTTGTAGTTTTGTGAAAGAGAGGTTGAACGGGTGTAGTTTTGTGAATTCCTCTATATAGAATTTAGTTTTAAATTTACTTATATTCAATATTAAATTTCCTAATTATCGAGATCTGAGTTTAAGAACGGTGTTTAATTACTTTCTTTATCATATATTTATTTATTGATAACTATTTCTTGCGATTAATTCCGGTGCCTAACGTTTTTTATATTATTTACAAACGTTTTCTTTTTTCTTTTACAAATTGCTTTACAAACAAACTTTCTTGTGTCATTTAGCTTAATTTGAATTTAAGAGTTTTAGTGTAACCTTGGTCTCTGTGGATTCGATCCCTAAGTATTACACGATTAATTGTGCACTTGCAATGAATCATACTGGGGTAAAACCATTGAGTATCAGTACACAACTCATCTAATAGAATTATTCAGTTCCTAAACCTACACAACCCACGGATAGACTCTCTCCAGGTTTTCAAATGGGATGCCCGAAGCAAGGACCATATCCATGTGGCCAAGTGAATAATTTAGAAATTTCGCGTTTGCGGGGAATCAATCTCTAGCCTAGACCAACATGTCGATTCCAATAAGTGGAAACCACTAGACCAAGATCATTTGGTTACGTTTTGGTTTAAATGTTGTTGTACGCAATGGTGAAACTGTCAAAATCTTCCACAAATATCGTTTCCATATATAGTCTCACGCGCATTTGCATCCACTACAGTTAAACCAATCAAGCTTATAGTCGTGGGTCTAGCAAATCTCTGAGAAATTTTTTTGATTCCTTGTCTCATGTTATCAACATCGTGTTATCAGGCTTAAAACGCTTTTGAAATCATATCCTTTTACAATATGGTTTTACTTTCTACAAAACCAAGAAACAAAACCAAAAAACCGAAACCAGACATAAATACTTGCCATTTTTGTATGATTTCAATTTGGGCAATTCTTATGAATACCACTAAAAAAAGTTTTTTTTAACACAATTAGCACATATTTTCGAAAGTTTTACAAATACCATTAAAAAGTGTTTTTCTCATAAATACCACAAATCTTAAATTTTCAAAATTACACACAAACCTTCAAAAAACTATACCCTACCCCTTCAAAACTATACCCTAAACACTATATAGCGAACCCAAATGAAAAAATTTAAAAACTAAAAGTGTTAAAACTCTTTTTTTGTATTTGTGGTATTTTTGTAAACTACTACTTTTTGATGGTAATTTTGTTATAAAAAACATTTTAATGGTATTTTTGTTATAAAAAACTTTTTAATGGTATTTTCAAAACAATTTTTTTTATGGTATTCTAAGGAATTTCTCTTTCAATTTTTACAAAACCAAAAATCTATAAACCGAAAAACTGAACTGGAACGAAACCGAAACACCCACCCCTAGTTCCTTTATCTATTTCCCCAACTTTCAAAATGTTCAATCTAATTTTTATATATTTTATAATATGCAATAAAAATAATTTTGATAAATAGTAGGAGTTTTTTTTTTTGTTAAACCAGGAGGTTCTGGGCCGAAACACATAATCCCCTAGACCCGCGATCAGTTTTTGATAATACCAATTAATGGCGTAAATCATCACTCCCAACGCGATTCAAACTCAGGAACACAACATCACCAACGAATGTGCTTAACCGACTGAGTCAACCCGTCGTTGGTAATAGTAGGAGTTTTGAACATTTGACCCATGATCTCCACCGGTATTCTGAACCAATATATTCAATAATTTCAAGTAACAGTACTAACATGAAAAAACCAATAAACAGTACCAATATATTCAATAAATTTGTTTTTATTAATACACATATTCAAAAGAAACAAGAATCTCATCATAACAAGAGTGTTATTAGACGGTTAATAAACAGATAATTAGGGCATATTTTCATCATAGGACAAACTTTCTCTACGGCTATGAACACGAGAAGAAACAGAGCTTTGGTTAAATGACTTAACAAGAGGAATAAGTGAGTGAACAACATCAGTCATCAATGGTCTGTAATCTGCTTCTGCTTGCACACACATTGCCGCGATAGCCGCTACCTGTTTCAAAAACCATTCATGACAAGTTCCATGTTTAAGTTCTGTATATACATACACACATAGGACTATGGATCACTTTATACTATTAATATTTATTCGGATTTTCTTGATAATTTAAATAATAAGAGAACTTCCTTAGAATACCATCAAAATAAGTTTTTGTTTTGAAATTCCATTAAAAAGTTTTTTATAACAAAAATACCATTAAAATATTTTAAAATCAAAAATACCATAAAAAATTAGTAGTTTACAAAAATACCACAAATTCAAAAAACGAGTTTTAACACTTTTAGATTTAAATTTTTTTTATTTGGGTTCGGTATATAGTGTTTATGGTATAGTTTAAAAGGGGTAGGGTATAGTTTTTTGGAGGTTTTGGGTGTAATTTTGATAATTTAAGATTTGTGGTATTTATGAATTTGTAAAACTTTTCAAAATATGTGCTAATTGTGTTAAAAAAAACTTTTTTTTGTGGTATTCATAAGAATTGCCCTTTAAATAAATTTTCCATTATGATGGGGTGGGTTCTCAATGGATTCATACTAAAGGATTTCACTGCAACAAATTAGTCACGAATTTTCAGTCGCTATTTCGAAAAAGATACGGAAAAGCCATCGAAAAACCATTTATGGACAAAGTTAGTCATGAAGCTACTGACACAAATTTATGTTTCTATAGCTTAGTGACTAGTATTAAGGACAAATGTCCTACATCGGAAACTCAAAAGGACTTAAACTAATATATAATGGATATGGGTTTCTCCACTTATTGCCAATTGGTTTTAAGTTGGAAGCCCATAATCTTAATAACTAGTCTTTTCATCGTTGATAAACCGATATTTTCTAGTAGTCCACAACATAAAATAAGAGAATGAAGTCACACCTGAATAAAATCTTTTTGTGAGTATTGGCCTTGAATGGTTGGATCCACCATTTCACCAACTTTCTCTCTGTTTGTTAGCCTTGGAAGTGCCTGAAAATATACACATATTACATTAGGTCAAGTATTTTACTTGTCTATGCATGTTCTTCTGAAACTCTCTAAGACAAAAGTAAATTTCATAACGTAATATTGATTGATTAAATTATGGTTCGTGTTTACCCAAGATACAAGGACATCTTGTCCCGGCGGACGCCTCGAATTGATTGGTGTACGCCCCGTTAGAAGTTGTAACAAAACTATTCCATAACTATAGACATCTGATTTTGTTGTAAGCTTTCCAGTAGAGGCATACCTATCCCAACCCATTATATATTATATTGTTAGGATTTTTAAAAACATTTTAGAAAGAGAAATTCCTTAAAAGTTCCATCAATGAAAGTTTTTAGACAAGGAAAAATATTATTATAAGTTTTCCTCAAAAAATACTATTAAAAAGTTCGTAAGTTCAAAATACCCCGAATACAAAAACAAGTTCTTAAAATTTTGTTTTGGAGGGAGTAGAGTTTAGTTTTAAGGGTTTATAGTTTAGGTTTTGTGGTATTTTAGTTAAAAAAACGTTTTAGTGATATTTTGAAAAAATCCTTATGATATTATTTTACACCTAAAAACTTACAAGTATTTATTTTTGAAAATTAACCTTTCAAAATAATCATAGTCTTTTAAAATTATATTTTGCACACTGTGGATAGTAAGACCCACATCTATTGTTCAAATTTGTAGATGGCATATGGTATTATGTTATATACTTTTAAATTTCCTTGCAAAAACACTATGACAAAAATGTGAATTTGTACTTACTCTGGAGCAACATATCCTGTGGTCCCAAGCACCCTTGTCGAAATCTGACCGTTTAGTTTATCAGAACCAATCTTTGCTAATCCAAAATCCGAAACTTTAGCTCGATTATCTTGATCCAATAAAATGTTGACACATTTAAAATTTCGGTGGATCACTGAGGTGACCGTGTTTTCGTGGAGAAACTCGAGGGCTCTCGCACAATCTAAGGCGATCCTAAGCCTAGTTCCCCAATCCAAAGACTGAGATTGATCCTTTAGATTCTTACAACTATTGTTGTGAAGATGATGTTCTAGTGTGCCATTAGGCATGTATTCAAAAATAAGGATTCTATGGTATTGATCTGCACAATATCCAATTAATTCCACCAAATATGGACATTGTAATCGACTTAGAAGATCAACCTGTACAATAAGAGATTATATTTAGGGATTATTTTTTGAAATGCCATTAAAATAAAAAAAATTTCCAAAATGCCATTAAATTTTTTTTCCGGGAAATGCCGCACGTGGACAATTTCATGTCCACGTGGACCAAAGAAGACGAATTTGCCCTCGTGTTTGTCCACTTGATGTTCGTGGACTAAAGTTTGTCCACAAACAAGATTAAATCGTCATTTGTTATCTTTTTTCGTTCACGTGGACAAGAAACAATTTCTTGTCCACGTGTGGTATTTTCAAATTTTTTTATTTTAATGACATTTTCGAAAGATTTTAATTTTTAATGGCATAACGCCTAATTTTTTCTTATATTTAACTATTTATATATTTGTTTTACAAAAATATCATAATATAGTTTTTATTGGTTGGTATGGATACTAAGTTAGTAGTTTATGACAAATGATGTCGTTGTGCTATCATATAATTCTAGTTCCACATATTGAAATGTTCTTAAAACAACAATCCAAAACCATTCATTTTAGATATATCTTAATATTTAGAAAAATAAAATATCAACTTTATTGTTTTTTGTTTATTAAATATAAAAAGTTATACTCTCTTTTTCAATATAAGTGTCTCTCTAGAAAAAAATACTTCTAAGACAACAAGTATCGTTTCTATGATTACAAAATATATTAATGTCTCTTGCACCCCTAATTAAAAAAATAAAAAATTAAAATGCATGCTTTAGACCACCAATAGTCTAACAAGTACTCCTTCCGTATCAAATTATTTGATGCTTTAGGGATTTTTTGTGTATTAAAATGATTGATGTTTTAGGTTTTCTATGTATAATTTATTGAAAAATTATGAATTTCAAAAAGTATTTATTAAGAAAAAATATTGAATTATCATTGATTGTTTGGTATGAAATATAGTGCAATTTATTATATCAAAGTATTTATTAGTACATATTAATTGTGTTTCTTAATATGTGTGTATATAATTGAACTTATATCTTAATTTCTATGAAAGTTGTTAAAACGACATTTAATGTTAAGCGGAGAGAATTTAATTTCAAAGTCTCGTGCCTCACCTAATGAAATTAAAGAGATATGACAAAGTTTCACAACTTTAAAAATGTTCCATTGTAAGACTATTTTATTTTAAATATTATTAAATAGATAATGAAATTATAGATAACATGGAAACAATAAATAAGTAGAAAAGGTAGATAAAGAGACAATAAACAATAAATGAAGTGAGAAACTTATACTAACCTCAAGCCTAAACGACCTTTCTTCATGTATTTGGTTACTACCATTATGATTAAGTTTTTTAACAGCCACAAGAGTTCCATCACTCAATACTCCTTTGTACACATCTCCATAACATTCACTTCCTATCTTATTCTCTTCCATAAAACAGTTCGTCGCGGTCTCTAATTCTTTGTATGTGTACACTTCTACTCCTTCCGCTCTGCTTTTTCTACAACTCTTTATACGCGGTGGTGTCAATTGTCGAAATGATGTCGGGTTTCTTGAGTATAGACAATCATTCTTGATGTCATCTAACCAGAATTTGCAATTCAATTATTTTAAAATGAAATTTATGATGAGACATTAAGTCATGAATAAAAATTATTCTTGTAGTCAAGAGTTATAAACCACAAAAAATATATATAACTATATAAAAATGGGCAATTCCCAAAAATACCGTGGTATTTTGCGGAATTGTCCTAAAAATGATGGAAAACTACGAACTGAAAATGCAAGCACATAAACATTGTGGCTATAGTATAGACTAAATTTTTTGTGATTTTTAATCATTTTCTCAAAAAAAAAATTCGTAATGTTTTCATGAGTTTTTGATCATCCATGAATATTGCCTTGACTAGTCAGTATATATTACTAATAATGAATGGTGTGTGGTCCATTGCTTTGTTCAAGTGTTTGGCCACATATCAAAATTCATATTTGAATTCTTGTGAATCCCTTATGGCTAATATTGACATTTTAAATGACAATAAAACCAAATTTTCGGTATATTTTAAAAAACAAATATGTATGTAAAGAGGTAGAATTAATAATATACCAGGGCTAGAAGTGTTACTATAGCTAGTTGTATGTCCACCATTGTTGATGATGCTGCAGCTTTCTTTGCAATCTATATGTTGTTCTTTGTCTCTTACCGATTTAAGTCGATGGAGTAAAATGATTATTACTAAAATTGCAAAGATTATGAAAATGGAGATGATGGAGATGGAAATGATTATCATGGCATTCATTGAAAATAGACCATGTTGATGGGTGGGAGATTTGAGATTAGATGATGATGATGATGATGGATGATGGTGGTGGTTGCTTTGAGATTCATTTTTGGTCTTTATAAAAGCTTTGTCCATGTTGAGAGAGATAAGGGGAATGGGAGAGGAGAATGTAGGTTTGGATATGAGTTTTAATATATATAATGTGAGATATGTAAAAGTGACTTACTAGAAAGCTAACTAACCAGATAATGACACGTGTCAACAACCGATAAGGTTATGACATACTGTTATAAAGTTTTAAATGCACATTTAAAAATTATGCCAAAGAAAATGGAAAACAAACAATCATTATAGTTACAAGTACATTCTTGTATTTATGCTAGCTTTATATAGATAACTAGGTGGTTTGACCCGCGCGCATGGCGCAGACATAAATAAATTTAAAAAAAAATTACATGAAAAATAATTAATATTGACATTTTAAAATGAATTCAAATGGTACATTAATGATAATTCAAACTATACGTTAATATCACGATGAGGTAAAACAAAAATAAAAAATATTATAAATTATCCATAAAAATGAAAACATAAAAAATAACAAACTTCAAAAATGTGGTTTTGTGTTTTATGGTAGACTTATATGATTTAAAATACAAAATTTGTTTTATTTTTATAGTTTTTCGCTTTTGAGAAACAATTATAATAGTGATAGGAGATTTTATATAAAATTAATTCATTAAATTGAAAAATTGTTACAAATAAAAGTTTGTATGCTTCCAAAGCATATGTTTGTTACATATTCTCTTATACAAAATAATAAGTTTGATACTTAAAGAGAAGTGAAAGTTGTATATGTTCACAAACTAATTTGGTTAATAAAAATAAAGCGTATTAAAAAAATAGTTTTATAATAATTAAAGAAAAATTCATTAATGAAGATGTTAATAATTATAATGGCTTTGGATTACGAAAAATATAAAATTGTATGATGTGGTATAAATTTTTTTTTATTAACATATTTATAACAATAAATCAATATTTATCTAACATTTTAAACGAAGTTAAGTTTATAATATTTACATAAATATTAGAAATAAATATTAGAAAACTAAGGATCAACTTGAATCATAACGAATGTAAACAAAATCAGATGAGGTTGCATGTAGTATCATTTATAATAATAATAAATTATATTAAATTATTATATAAATTAAAATTCCCAAATATTGACATCGTATATAACTTTAGGAAAATATTATTGATATTTTGAAATATTAAATTAATAAATAATATATAATGATATAAACCATTGAAACATAAAAAAGAAAATTGAAAAAATAAGTATGTTTCAAGACATAAATTTACTAATTGAGTGGTTTTTTTTTAATTTGCTATAATGTGATCTTGACTTTTTAAATCACAATTTTACCATTAACTTTAAAATTGTCAAATCTCGTGACTGGTTGTCTGTAAATGTTCATAAGTGAATGATTTCAAGTGAATAATCGTTTTGAATGATAATTAGTATAATGTGAATGAATGATTTATGTCAATGGTGAGTTGTTAATGATCTCAATGAATGATCTATGTGAATGATTTTTCATGAATGATTTTTGTGAATGATTTTGTGTGAATGATTTTTCATGAATGATTTTTCATGAATGATTTTTGTGAATGATTTTTCATGAATGATTTTTGTAAATTACCCAAAATTTAATTATTACATCAAAAACAGTTAATTGACAAATTATGTTTTAAAATGAATATAATACGTTAATTAACTCAAAAATAAAGGGATAATCATAAACAAAAATATTATATTATTAAAAAATCAAAAAAATTCCTTAATTTTAGGAAATATAATTAAAATTTCGAAATATCAAATTAACAATAATATATGATGATATAAACCATTAAAAATAAAAGGATAATCATAAACGAATAACAAAATAATAAATTAATAAAAATATATATTCTTTAATTTTAGAATATATAATTGAAATTTCCAAATATTAGGAGGAATTCAAAAAACTACACCTAATTTAATTTTTTCACATATATACACCTTTCAAAATTTTAAAAGTTTGATTTACCTTTTAAAAAATTATCAAAATTAAAATCTTTTCATTTGGGTTCGCTAATTAGTGTTTAGGGTATAATATTAAGGGGGTAGGATTGTGTGGGTAGGGTTTATTTGGATTTAATTTTGAGTGTTTAGGTGTAGTTTTGTAAAGTATTTTGGAAATGGTGTAGTTTTGTGAAATGTAATTCAAATGGTGTAGTTTTGTAATTCATTTATAAATTTTAGGAAACATAATTGAAATTTCAAAATATTAAATTAATAAATAATATTTGATGATATAAACTATTAAAAAATAAAGGAGATAATCATAATTTTTTAAAATTATTATATTAATAAAAAATAAAAAAATCATTAATTTCCTACAAACTCTATCCACTTGACACGTAGGCAAAACTCTTTGCTATTTATTATATATGATGATATTTAAAAAGGTTAAAACCTATAAACGTCCGATGAGAAAATTTTGTAAAGTTACCTACTAACAAACAACCAGAAAAATATGTGTAACTAATTAAATATCACATTTAACAAAAGAAAAAAAACTAATTAAATATCACAAACTAATGAAATAATATCGAAACCCCATTAAAACTTATGCCAAAGACGTCCAAATGCTTGTGGTTAAATGGTTGAGGACGGGTTTGAGAGGCTACCACGTCTCAAGTTTAATCATCCGGCTATGCGAAACTAAGTCATATTTACTTAGACATCCACATGGATATGAGCCTTTGTTTTCGGTCCATTAGAAAAACTAGAGAGAACATCTATCCAGGAGTTATCAAAAGAAAAAAAAACTTATCCCAAAGACTATTTTTTTGGTTGTTTTTCCATAATTATAGTTTTGTGACTAATTTTTTTTGTGGGGTTTCATGGTTATATATGTTTATTCGTTAATGAATAATTTGTAGTATACAAAATATTGTTAATGTGGAGTTGAATTATTTGCAATTTGGTATACTGAATATACAGTGCATAATGAAAATGACTTTTCTTAAGAAAATACAAAAGAAAATCCGAAAAACAAAAGCACTAACACGAGCATTTTGTTTTCATCACGAGAGGTTGATAGATCAGTCTCATTTATGGCCATACACATGATGTCAAGGAAAATTCATTTTTGGAATCTTTTCTCAACAAGAATTTAGAACTACTTGAATTATTGTTTATCTCTTGTTAAGCCAAGTTGAAACATATAGTTTACTTTATATTACTTTTATGTTTCATAATATCTTATGAGTAGTTCTTCAAAATTCCATGAAAAAAAGATTTTTGTCAAAAAAAATATTACGAGTTATTTTTTCCTAAAGTATCATTAAAAGCTTTTTGTTCCATAATACAATACGCACACAAATCAAATTTTAACAATTCAGAACTTTTTATTATTATTAAGATTGCTATTTAGTTTTGAGGGTTTAAGCTTAAGTTTGAATGTAAGGAATAAAAATAAAATAATTGTTAGAAAGTTTCGTGTAATTAAGAACACATAATAGTGCCCATTTTGGTGAACCATCAGGGTAATTTGTGTAATAACAAGATATTCTTGCTTGTGAACTTAGAAGAAAAGTATAATTTGTGCCGGATAGTTTTCAATCATGTGGTTTCCTTGGAAATAAAACTTTAAAATAAAAGATAATCTTATATTTACTCTTAAAGTCTCGTACCAATTTCGAAGTTGAAGAAGATAAATAGCATAATTTCATTTTTGTCATCTTCAATAGCATATGCTTTAACTAATCTCAATGGTTGATTGGTTGTTGTAAGAAAAAAAAACTAATCTCGACGCTTTATTCTCATCAAAAAGCCCAATATCCATTATATGCGACATTGATTGTTTATACAATAATACTTGAAATCTTACAAAAGTAGTGGAAAGATTAATACATTAGAATTCCAATAATTGAAGTTCAAGGTCACATGCACACATATCACAAGTCAACGTCTTAGGCTTTCAAACTCACATGTGTTAACCTAAATAGTTTCACCTTATTATAAGATTTTTAAAAACTAACAATTTAAAAGCAGTATTGACATTTTGTGAAAGATCTTCGGGGTTATTGTTTTACAATTTTTTATGAACAATTCACAAAACTTCAATTTTTTCACAAATTACACCTTAATTAATATTTTTCTATAATTAAACCCGTTGATTTACCTTTTCAAATATTACCGAAATTAATATATTTTCATTTGGGTTCGCTAATTAGTGTTTGTGTATAGTATTAAAGAAATATGATTGTATGAGTAATGTTTATTTGGATTTAATTTTGAGTGTTTAGATATAGTTTTGAAAAGTAATTTTAAAATGGTGTAGTTTTGTAATCCCTTTTTTATATTAATGCTTATATAGTAGTTTTAAGATACGATTCAATAGAATGCTAATTTTGCAATTATCGCAAGCAAGCATATTAGGAAATTTTAGAGTAAAGCAGGTATAAAACATTGGGATAATTGTCAATTTAGACACTTTTTTGATGAAGATTGTAATTTGGACACTTTTCTCTTTCCTCCTAACATGACCCACCAACTAACATTGTTCATGACATTTATGGGTATAAAACTTTTATATATTACGATGATGCCATCATGTATTTGTTATATATTTTTAATTCAAATCAATTTAATTATTTATCACCTTTTATATGTTGTTCACTACACTGGATAGACAAATTATACACTGGATGATAATGATTTCTTAATATTCGTATGTACAACAAGACTGTGTAGTTCAGTATTCACTGGACAACGTGTTCATAGTGTACAGTTCATAATCCATTGTACATAATATTCAAATCAATTGTACAGTCATATTATCCAATTATTCGTCTGGACATATAAATTGTAATAACAAAATTGTACAATATACAATCTCTGAATCCACTATCTGAACTTACAAATTTGATACATTGTCCACTAAATACTACAAATAAATTTGATACATTGTACAATATCCGAATCCACTATCTAAATTAGCTTTGTTCGTACATTGTTCACTAAATATTACATATAAATTGTTCTTTTTGTATATACACATGAATAATGTCAGTTGAATTGTTTATTCGGTTGTCCACTAAATCGTATAAAATATGTTGTACAAATATTTGTAATCGAATTAACAGTTCTGTTCTTCTGGACACTGTACAATCTTCAATGCAAATCTTCTTCTGTATAGACTAGTTGTCTCAGTCAGTCATGGACACTGTACAATTGACTGACTGGATGTACACCGTCCACTAAACTGTGCATCCAACAATTGTACACCGTCCACTAAACTGTGCAAATGGATGTTATTAGATGCAATTAAGAGAAATAAACATGAATAAGGAGAAAAAAAACTTGAAAAAATAAAACATAAGTTTGAATCAAGAGAAAAAAAAAAGAATAGAGAAGATATGAGAGAAGAGAAAAATAAAGAGGAAAAAAGAGAAATAAAGCGGAAGAAAGAGAAAGGAGGAAAAAAGGTGAAAAAAAGAAAAAAAAAAATACACAAAACATATACAAAATATATAAAGGTTATTTTCGTCTTTTAACATTCTTCTATTACACACTTTCTCTATTACACGTGGGCCCTACATACCTCTTTTACAATTGCAAATAGTAAAGTGTCCATTATTTTAGTTAGTTTCAAAAAACTGCCCATTCGGCAAATTTACCCTAAAACATTCTTGTGATAATTATAACTTCTTGTCTGTCTCTTGCCTCTAGCTGTTGGGCCAATTTCCACTTTTAGCCCAAAGTCTTATCTTCTTTTTGTCTGAAGTTATCCGCGCTTGAATTTACGTAATAGAAAAAGAAATATTTATTTGTAAAAACAATGTGTAATATAAAATGAGATAAAAAAAATTTGGATCACATGTGATCGAGTTTAAATTTGAAGTATATATACAAAATATATTGTATTTTGGTTTTTATAATGTTTTATTTACAAAAAAATATTACTATTACTATTTTAATATTTATCATCGAAAAAAATTATATTGCCATTTCGCTGTTGAATATTTACCATTACGTATAATTTACTATTTATCATTAAAAAACAATAATTATAGTGTTTTGAAACCATGATATGATTCGTTTAACTATGAAAAATATGTCAATCTGTTATCTATTTGTCATAAAACTCGGACTATTAAAACCTCGGATAAAACCACTTAATTTTTGGAACTCGAGTCAATTTTGTGTTCAAGTTTTGTCATTTGACATGAATTTTGATGTTTAATATAACTTTACAAAATAATATTGTTATTCATAAAAGAACAATATGTTTTATCATTTTTTGTGCGAGAATATAACATACAAACATTAGGATGAAAGTGAAATTCACAAAACTACATCATTTCAATCTTTCCTTCACAAAATTACACATAATTCAATTTTTTCCTACTTTTACACCCTTTTCAATTTTTAAATGGTTTAATTATGCTATAAAAAATTACCAAAATTAAATATTTTCATTTGGGTTCGCTAATTAGTGTTTATGGTATAATATCGAAGGTGTATGGTTTTGTGGATAAGGCTAATTTCGATTTAATTTTTAGTAATTAGGTGTAGTTTTGTGAAGTGATTTTAAAAATGTGTAGTTTTGTGAAATGCAATTTAAAATGCGTAGTTTTGTAAGTCTCCCTTCGGAAAATTATAAAATTATGTTTTTCATTGGCTTTTTAAATATTTTAAACGTAACGTCTAGAAAGGTTTAATCACTCTTTCATGTCTAAACTTATCTGAAAATTATTTGATCAAATTTTGGGAAACGGTTGTTCAACCAATGAGTCGGGTAAATTATGTGTTCAAGTTTTATCATTTGACATGAATTTTGGTGTTAAATACAATTTTTAAAAATAATATTGTTATTTGTAAATGACCAATATGTTTTATCATTATTTTAAACTTAATGTGATAGAATATAACATATAAATATTAAGAAGATCTATTAAAAATGATAAAATTGTATTTTTTATGAATTTATTAATATTATTTTTATTATATTTTATGAGTTAATGTATATAGGATACAATATGATATTAAATGGGCTTTTTCATTGGGCTTCGAATTTTAATTTAGGGTTTTTTGAAAATTTTAATGATGTGGGACCAAAATTAATCTGGTGATGACACGTAGGATTTTTCTAATAATTTTCTCTCTCCGTCTCATGTATTAATAATATAAGATGTGTGAAACATTGCTTAGCTTCGTTGGAGCCAGAGACAAAAGCAAAAGATATACATTAAAACTTCTATAAATTAATAATGTTGGGACTACGAAAATTTATTAATTTATAGTGATATTAATTTACACTATAAATTAATAATTATTAATTAATAATTTCTATTTTAAATTAATATTTATTAATTTATAGAGATATTTTTACAGAAAAAATTAACATTTTTACCAAATTTGAGATGTTATAAAAGTACGTGTTTTACGAGTTCCGTAATATTTTAAAAGTTTTCAAAACACAACTTAAATTCTACAAAAATTATTGTTTGGGGTTTCATAAGTCCATAAAATTTGTATAAAGTTCATTTAACAATTATAAACATTTATTTTATGTAAACACAAAGTTTTAAGATACTACTAATTATAATAAAAACGTTATGAAATTTTTTGTCCTTTACGTATTGATAAAATTGAATGTGTATGTAATCTTAAAAAAACAAACAGTTGCAGTAATCATATTTTATTAAGTTGGCGTAACTATATATTATATGTATAAAATTACAATTATTAATTTATGATATTATTGGGACCATATTTTTACATAAGAATTTCTAAAAAATTATTATCTTATTAATTTATTGAAATTGATCATTTTTTACATTGGAACGAATTGTGATCGACATATTTTATTATTTATAATGGTTATTAATTTATAGAGTATTGATTTATAGAGGTTCTACTCGGTTTCTATATAGTTTACAAAAAAGTATAACCTCCAAAAAGATATTAATAGAAACAACTTATAATTTTTTCGTTTAATATATCAAATATTTTACAAAAATAAGACAAAAGTAACTATACATGTAGCTAATGGAACAAAAATAAGTTTTAATTTTGCTTGATTTAGTACCAAACTTGGGTTTGTTTATTCCTTATTTTTTTTTTTATTTTGTTCGGCAACTGGGCGCTATTTTTTACAGTATTAAATTTTAACAACAATGAATTAAAGTTCATATTAAAATCATTTTAAAAATCTTAACATTAGAATATATTTGTAAATTTGTATATGCCCATTGTGCCCGAAGTCATCTAATTTAACCGTTTCATCCCCACAAATAATTTAAAATACAAGTCATATGAGTCGTTACAAATATATGATTATGAGATTTTTTTAGTTAAATGTATCCTTCCTTAGAGGGAAAGAGAGTAAGCCTTGTAAGCGAGTTTTAAAGCAAAGATATTGCTTGTATAGTGATTCCCTATTTTCACAATTCAAAGCATCATCAACAAGCATTTTTAAAAATCTACAAAAATACAAACTATAAATCCCAAAACCTAATTTGTAACAAGAAATAGAGGGCTTATGAATACTACTACTACCATGAGAATATTCTATTTCCTTATATTTTTCACCATGTTTATAAATAACTCGAAGTCCGTTGATTTCAATTATGTATCTGCTTTTAATTTCGGAGATTCGAATTCTGATACTGGAGATCTTGTTGCTGGCCTTGGCATTCATCTTGACACTCCTAATGGACAAAACTATTTTAAAACATCTTCTCAAAGATTTTGCGATGGACGTCTTGTCATTGATTATCTAAGTAAGTTTTGTTTTCAGATTATATATATATATATATATATATATTGTCATTTTACAACATTTTCTCTCATTGAATCAATATTTTATTTTTTAAAATTAATATCACATGTAGTTACGATTTCAATTTTGAAATTAACACTCATGTTTCACTCATGATTTATTTGGTACACAATTGTTTACAATAGATAACACCAACTCAAAATAATACATGAGTAATTCACAAATCTACCCCCTTTCAACTCCTTCTTTACAAAACTACTCCTAATTTAATATTTTCACAAATTTACACCCTTTCAAAATTTTAAAAGCTTGATTTAACCTTTAAAAAATTACCAAAATTAAAAAAAATTCATTTGGGTTCGCTAATTACTGTTTAGGGTATAGTATTAAAGGGGTAGGATTGTTTGGGTAAGGTTTATTTGGATTTAATTTTGAGTGTTTAGGTGTAGTTTTGTGAAGTATTTTGGAAATGGTGTAGTTTTGTGAAATGTAATTCAAATGGTGTAGTTTTGTGATTCTCCCATAATACATTATGAAATTAAATGTCATAAACTACTATTAATGTATTATGTTTTAAAATATATCTAACTTCTAGTTTCGAGCGCGAGTCTTATTTGCCATTTTTCTAGAAAAAATGATATGGTCTGCCACCCAATGATCTCTATGCCACTTTTTTTTTGATATTTCGAAAATATCATATAAAAAATATAAAATTTACAAATCTAAACCCTAAACTAACCGAAATGTTTTGGATTTGCGAACCCAAGGGGTTGAATTTTGATTTCTAAACCCTAAAACTTTTCAAAAAATATTTTAAAATCGATTTTATAATCATATTTGGATGATTTTATCAAAAACATTTAAAATTTGTTTTCAATTTTTAAAATATTTTTATCAAATCCGTAAAATTAAATAAAAAATATTGACGTTTTCAGATTTAAAAAATAATTTTTTTGAATGGATTTTTTTATCTTTTAAAATCCAGAATAATAAGGGTGGCAAATAAACCAAACATTTTTGAGAAAGTGGCAAATAAGCTATCGATCCGTTTACATAGTTATCTTAATATTTGTTTCGTTTTTCTAGTTTATATTTTAGTGTTATTTTTGCTATATTTTATTTGTATTACTTTCTTTTTCATATTTTAAATAATTCTTCAAAATGTGACAAGTTTTACAATTTGTGAATAATAACATATGTCAAAATTTCGTGAAGTAAAATTATGACTCTGTGCACGCTTACGTCAAACATGTTTATATAATAAAAAGATAAGATCAGTGGATACACGGTTAATAACGTAACAAAAAATCACTCCTCCATTCAATATGTATTTTTGCTGTGCTTTAATAATTTGCATGTATAAAGAAAGAAAATTACTTATCTTATCTACATTATAATTTATATATATATGATAAAAATTGCATTCCATAATTTATCCAAAAAAATGAAAAAATTGCTTTCCATAACCCGAAAACATAACAACTCTCAATAGCAAAATGCTATTAAAGCGAATGTGTCAAATATTTGTTTGTTCGGTACCAAACTATTCATCTTGATAAGTCTTCCTCACCAAGCAAACCTTGAAGCAACCTTATATTTGAAATTAATATTTTAAAATGCCGAAGAAAGATAAACATTTATACATACGAACTATAAAAACAAAATCACACTTTTTAAGTATTACTTGATAAAAAGCACAAAATTCAATTTTTGTCAAATTTTAAGTTATTAAATTATCTATTAAATTCAGTAAAACTAAATTTTTCATTTCTGTTCACTATTTAGTGTTTATTGTTTATTTTAGAAGAGAGTAAGATTCAATAATTAGTGTTTAGATGTATTATAGAAAAATAGATTTTAAGTAAATGTTTTTATAGAATACAATTCTAAAAGGGGAGAATCACAAAACTACACCATTTGAATTACATTTCACAAAACTACACTATTTCCAAAATATTTCACAAAACTACACCTAAACACTAAAAATTAAATTCAAATAAACACTACCCACACAATCCTACCCCCGTAATACTATACACTAATTAGCGAATCCAAATGAAAATATTTTAATTTTGGTAATTTTTTAAATGGTAAATCAAGTTTTTAAAATTGTGAAAGAGTGTAAATATGTGAAAATATTGAATTAGGTGTAGTTTTGTGAAAGGAGGGTTGAAAGAGTGTAGTTTTGTGAATTCCTCTTCTAAAAGTGTAAATTTGTAGTTTTCCAAAAAAACGTTTATAACATTAACAACGAATATAAGTTTTTTTGTCATTACAAGGTTTGATGCTACAACATATATATTATTTTTACTAAGTATTTTGTTTTGGTCAAACACCTTTTTTACTGTGTATGTCTGTGTTGTTTTTCATGTTATTTTATACACCTAGTATTTAACGATATGGGTATTTTCTAAAGTACATGATTTATGTTCTAATATTTAGATATTTTTCTAAAAGTTTATCAATGTTGTTGTAGACACTTTATATTATACTTACTTTATTACATATATGGCTCTACAAGTTTGTCTCCAAAGCTATGGCTCCCATAACAAACTATCTCTCAATTTTTGTCTTCACTTTTTTCTTCATATCCTTCCCTAAATCTCTCTCCATTAGCCTAAAATATCCCACAATTATCAACTTTGGGGACTCAAATTCCGACACGGGCAATCTCATCTCGGCCGGGATTGAAAATGTTGGTTTTCCTTATGGCCAGAGTTATAACTTCAAGCTTTCTTCTGGAAGATATTGCGACGGCCGTCTTATTATAGATTTTCTATGTATATAAATTTAAAGAAACTATAATATTCAATATCGAAATAGCTCCTTTGATTTAACTTCACTTCATAACAATGTTTTTGATATGAGTTTTGTGTGTTTTGTAGTGGATGCAATGGATATGCCATTTCTAAATCCATATTTGGATTCGATAGGATTACCAAATTTCAAAAAAGGTTGTAACTTCGCAGCCGCGGGATCGACCATTCTCCCCGCCAATCCAACCTCGGTCTCTCCCTTTTCATTTGATCTACAAATCTCTCAATTCATAAGGTTCAAATCTAGGGCCATTGAACTACTTTCTAAAACAGGTGGGGATAATTTTCAAAATGTTATTGGTGAGATATGATGTGTATTGTCTATTATATGGGTCATCACTACAAGAAAAGGACGGTATAGCCACGTCAAAAACCGTGGTTGTAATGCTATTTCCGTGGCTATAGCATCGTAGCTGTTGTATATCAGTGGCTATGAGCCCATATAACCACGGAAATAGCATTACAACCACGATTTTTGCCGTGGCTATACCGTCTTTTCTTGTAGTGCATGAATCATGAAGATGTATAAATGAAGCAAAATATATATTTTCTTTTTCAGGAAGGAAATATGAAAAGTATTTACCACCAGTTGATTATTATGCAAAAGGACTTTACATGATTGATATAGGCCAAAATGATATAGCCGGTGCTTTCTACTCAAAGACTCTTGATCAAGTTCTTGCCTCTATACCTTCCACTCTTGAAACTTTAGAAGCTGGACTTAAGGTAAATTAAATCTCTGTTTAATTTTGTAGTTATTTTTTTGGGCAATTTCCGAAAATACCATGAAAAATAGTTTTTTGGACAAAAATACGATCAAAAGTTTTTTCTTTAAATACCATTAAAAAGTTTTTTTGGATAAAAATACTTAAAATTAAATTAAAACCTTCAAAATTAACATAAAACCCTCAAAACTAAACCCTACCTCTTTCAATACTACACCCTAAACAGTATATAGCGAATCCAAATGAAAAAAATTAAGTTTTAAAGTGTTAAAATTAGATTTTGTGTTTATGATATTTTTGACCAAAAAACATTTTAATGGTATTTGAGAAAGAAAAAAACTTATAATATTTTTTTTGTCCAATAAATATTTTTTCATTCTATTTCAAGGAATTTCTCTTTTTTATGGTCAACTAAACCTTGGAAACTAGAATATAATTTAGGCATTTATTTGAAATATAATGTGATGGCAAAATGGTAGTTTTGTGAAAGTTGGTTTGCACGTCATTTTACAAGTAACATACTTTTGCGATGTGTTTTAAACAAATAGGAGTATTATATTTAATTGCTTTAACGGCACGTTTTGTTTTCTTGACACAACTTCAACCACACGTTATATGATTAAAAATAATTCTCGTAATTTTTTATGATAAATTTACAGAGGTAAACCTCTTTAAATACTAATTTATAAAACTATACCTATTTTCTAAACCTACATATTTTTGGGGAATTACAAAACTATACAATCTGAATTGCATTTTACAAAATTACACTATTTCATAGTCATTTTAAAAATTACACCTAAATATTCAAAATTAAATCCAAATAAATCATATCCAAACAATTATACACATTTAATATTATACCCTAAACACTAATTAGCAAATCCAAATGAAAATATTTTAATTTTGGTAATTTTTTAAAAAATAAATCAAACATTTAAAATTTTGAAAGAGTGTAAATATGTAAAAATATTGAATTAAATGTAATTTACTCAAGGGGGTGTTGAAAGAGTGTAGTTTTGTGAATTCATGTGTATTTTTGAACACTATTTTACAAAACAATAAATACATTTGTTCAAATTTAAAATGATTGAATTACCTATTAAAATTTACACAGTTATAGCTTTTTTATTTACGTTTACTATTTTGGTTTTAAAGTTTAACTAGACGAGGATCCGCACGTACGTGGGAAATTTATGTTTTCGTAAGTTTTATATAATAAGATATGTTTTATACATTTATTTAATAAATAATATATATCAATTTTTTATAATTATATGTTTGTGGTCTATTGGACCAATGTTTAATAGATTACAAGAAATTTGGTGAAAAGATTTTCTAGATTTGAATCCGTCCATCCTATACGGATATAAACATCTTATCTTAACACAATTTAAAAAAAATATTGAGGGTATTAAACATAAAATTAAGAATCATATATTTTGTATGTTTTGATATTAAGAATAAAAATTGGATATATCTTATAAATTATGTATGATATTTTTTGATCCATTACAAACACTACATTTATATATTTATCATTCGTGATATAAAATCATTTGTGAATCACCAAAACAAGCATTTGTGATTTAAATTTGGATCTATGATATTTTATGATCCGTTATATGTCTAGTTATATAATATTTTAAAATAATTATCTTTGTTCAAATTGAATGATGAAATATTTGATTAGTCAACATATAAATATAGAGTTAGATCCATTGATAAATAGTTATCTTACAATTACTATAAATTTTAAATATATTTTTTAAAAATATATTATATATCTTTAAAGATTTTATAAATTTTAAATATTTTTACTTTTAATTTTTATCTTTTTTTTTGTTTTGAGCCGTAAATCTAAATCACCACCATCACCACCGCTTCATCATCGTGCTTACACCTCCACCTAATTGAACCCGATCACCAAATCTTTCTTTTAATTCAGACTAGTGGTTTGACCCGCGCGCATGGCGCGGGCATAAATAAATATCAAAAAAATTACATGAAAAATAATTAATATTGACATTTTAAAATGAATTCAAATTGTACACTAATGATAATTCAAACTATACCTTAAGATCACGATGAGGTAAAACCAAAATAAAAATATTATAAATTATCCATAAAAATGATAACATGAAAAAATGTGACTTTGTATTTTATGGTAGATTTATATGATTTAAAATACAAAATTTATTTTATTTTTATAGTTTTTCGCTTTTAAGAAACAATTATAATAGTGATAGGAGATTTTATATAAAATTAATCCATTAAATTGAAAAATTGTTACAAATGTAAGTTTGTATGCTACCAAAGCATATGTATGTTACATATTCTATGCAAAATAATAAGTTTGATACTTAAAGAGAAGTGAAAGTTGTATATGTTCACAAACTAATTTAGTTGATAAAAATAAAGCGTATTCAACAAAATAGTTTTATAATTAAAGAAAAACTCATTAATGAAGATGTTAATAATTATAATGGCTTTGGATTACGAAAAATATAAATTGTATGACGTGGTATAAAATTTTTTATATTAACATATTTATAACAATAAATCAATATTTATCTAACATTTTAAACGAAGTTAAGTTTATAATATTTACATAAATATTAGAAAACTAATGATCTACTTGAATCATAACAAATGTAAACAAAATAAGATGAGGTTGCATGTAGTACCATTTATAATAATAATAAATTATATTAAATTTTATATAAATTAAAATTCCCAAAATATTGACATCGTATATAACTTTAGGAAAATATTATTGATATTTTGAAATATTAAATTAATAAATAATATATAATGATATAAACCATTGAAACATAAAAAGAAAATTAAAAAAATAACTATATTTCAAGACATAAATTTACTAATTGAGTGATTTTTTAATTTGCTATAATGTGATCTTGACTTTTTAAATTACAATTTTACCATTAACTTTAAAATTGTCAAATCTCGTGAATGGTTGTCTATAAATGTTCATATGTGAATGATTTTGAGTGAATAATCGTTTTGAATGATAATTAGTATAATGTGAATAATAAATAATATATGTGAATGAATGATTTATGTCAATGGTGAGTTGTTAATGATCTCAATGAATGAAATATGTGAATGATTTTTCGTGAATGATTTTTGTGAATAATTTTGTGTGAATAAGGTTAAATTTGTTATTTAAGTACGAAAATCAAATTAAATTACCCAAAATTTAATTATAACATCAAAAATAGTTACTTGACAAATTATGTTTTAAAATGTATATAATACATTAATTAACTCAAAAATAAAGGGATAATCATAAACAAAAACATTAAATTAATAAAAATCAAAAAATTCCTTAATTTTAGGAAATATAATTAAAATTTCGAAATATCAAATTAACAATAATATATGATGATATAAACCATTAAAAATAAAAAGGGATAATTATAAACGCATAACAAAATAATAAATTAATAAAAATATGTAAATTCTTTAATTTTAGAATATATAATTGAAATTTCGAAATATTAAAGTAATAAATTTTAGGAAACATAATTGAAATTTCGAAATATTAAATTAATAAATAATATTTGATGATATAAAATATTAAAAAATAAAAAATAAAGGAGATAATCATAATTTTAAATTTTTTATTATATTAATAAAAAATAAAAAAATCATTAGTTTCCTACAAACTCTCTCCACTTGACATGTAGGCAAAACTCCTTTCTATTTATTATATATGATATTTAAAATAAGATTTTCACAAATTTTTAATTTTGTGACCAAAAAATAATAATCAGATTTTAAAAACTATTTTTTCCACATATATTCAAAATCTATATTTTTTATAGATATGTAGATATTATTGTCGGATTTTGAAATTAAAATTGTTTTCCTTGTTTATGGCATAAAATTTAAAAAGAATATGTGTGAAATTAAGATTATTTAGATATTATTGTCGGATTTTATTATTTGGTAAATCATATATTAAAAATGTCGATTTTAATTATATGTTTGTGGTATCTTGTGTCATAAAGTAAATGAATTATATGTTTGTGGTATCTTCTTTGAAAAAATGTTTTCTTTTTTATAGTATATATTTTGGATGAGTTAAGGTTTAGTGTTTAGTTTTTTTTTAAGTTCAATGTTAAGCATTTATGTGTATTTTTGAAAATGGACTTTAAGTAGATTTAATTTTGTAAAGAACAATTTTAAATTTGTACTTTTGAAATTCTCATTATTCTATAAATTAAGTATGCTTAAATTCTTTTATTTTATTATTTACCAATTCGTTTTGGCAAAGCAATGTCAAAATTAGACCATGTACCTAATTTTGTTTTTATAGTAAATAACTTTTTAATCAAGTTATTAGTTTTAGTTAAATTAACCTTACTCAAATTAATTTGGCAGAGGCTATATGAAGAAGGAGGTAGAAACTTTTGGATACACAATACAGGACCTTTAGGATGTTTGGCTCAAAACATTGCTAAATTTGGGACAGATATAACAAAGCTTGATGAATTTGGATGTGTTACTTCTCATAACCAAGCAGCTAAATTATTCAATCTACAATTACATGCTCTCTCCAACAAATTTCAAGCTCAATTCCCTGATTCAGATGTTACCTACATTGATATATTCACTATCAAATCTAATCTCATCGCTAATTATTCCCAATATGGTATAAGTAGTCCTCTCTACTTAAATCCTAACATGTAAATTACTACATAGAGAAATTTATAAAATTACACTTTTAAACATTATTTTACGAAACTACTATTAATTCAAATTCAGTTTAAATATACACTTTTTAAAGAAAAATAATGATTAAATTATGCTTTATAATATTTTAAAAATTGAATTTATTTATCTGTGTTCATTATTTAGCGTTTACGTGCATTTATGAAAACGAACTTTAAACAAGTGTAGTTTTATAATTGCCCTTATTTATATTAGGTTACCGATAACCTTTTTGATTAATTGATCAGGGTTTGAAAACCCGATAATGGTATGTTGTGGAGTAGGAGGGGCGCCGCTAAACTATGATAGTCGCATTTCGTGTGGCCAAACTAAAGTATTAGACGGGATATCGGTAACTGCCAAAGCTTGCAATGATAGTTCAGAGTACATAAACTGGGATGGAATTCACTATACCGAAGCCGCAAACCATTTTGTTTCATCTCAAATCTTGACTGGGAAGTATTCCGATCCGCCGTTTTCAGATCAAATGCCATTTCTTCTAAGCTTAAAGTTTTAAAGATCGATGTTATTATTTCGTTGGTTTCATTCATTATTTTTGTTTTTATTATTGTTTACTTGCATTGCTCAAATAAACCGATTTTTATCCAAGAAAAGCAAACAAACCAAAATGCATAGTATTGTGCCATGGGTAACAAAAAAAAAACAATTACAAGCAAACCTCTAACGACAAGACGAATTAATTTGTCTTAAAATCTTTGGTTTAGGACTTTCTTTTCGGAAAAAGCCTAATAAGAATCGTAGTGATTACATGAGAGAAGATAAAAATAGTGCTTTAAGTCTGTTAAAAACTTCACACAGATGTTACAATATAAAAGATTCAAGAGACTAAAAACACACATAAATTATAGAGTTATTTAGTAAACTAGGTATTTTTTACTTCTTAATTTGCCAATAGAGTGATTTTTTTTTGTATTTGTATTTAGGTGATTTTTTATGTTGAAAAGTCAAAAATAACCCTGAACTTTCTGGTTAGGTCGTGTGAACATTCATGTATATTCGTGAACATTCATGTATTCGTATGAACATTCATGTTCTTTCTTCTAAAATAATCGTGACATTGTGTGAATATTCATGAACATGTGTGAATATTCATGATAATATGTGAACATTCATAGTTTGATTAATAAATTCATGAAAAAATCTGAAACAGAAAACTTGTGAACATTCATGAACATGTGTGAATGCGCGGAAGGGTATATCAGTCATAAAAAAATAGAAGGAAGAAAAATCACCTAATTACCAATTTTGAAACACAAATCACCTTATTGCAAATTAAGGTCCAAAAATGTGTACCCGATTTCCTAATTTTTTCTAAATTATATAGATAAGATTATGTAGAGACACTTTTTATACAAGTTATTAGAGCACGATTATAGGTAAGAGGTGGAAAAAAATATTATGTTTTTTGTTTTTTTTTCGAAAATAAAAAAATAAAAAAAATAAAAAATAATAAATTGACCAATTGCGGGCCGCCACGTGTCGGTGGGGCCCGCAGAAAAGTCAAGAGGTAGCCTCTTCTACAAGAAGCATAAGAGAAAGCATAAGATGTGAGTTTTTTTAATTATAGTGGATCTCACACCTAAGAGGTGGAGGAAGATGTGCTGATGTTAGTGCTCTTACATTATAACGCACTTTTCACTACTTGGCCACTTTCTAGTTTCTATACACCTTAATAACCTTTAAAGTCTTTTACAGACATAAGTGCTATTATATATCAGTAAAAGACATTGCTGGAGATGTATTTGTTACGAAAATGTCTTTACCATAGCGTGAAGGGTAACTAGGTTAGTAACTAATACTCCCTCAGTTTTTATTTTTTCGATGTTTTAGAAGAAAAAATGTTTTAAAGTGTTTGATTTTCACTAATAACAATATAGTTTTATATGTTTTTATGACAACTATATAGTTTTATATGTTGATCTTAGTGACTTGTTAATTTTATTGTATATTAATTAGTATTTTACCCGCGATGTTCACGGGTTAATATTTCTTGAATGATTTTTAAACTTTTTATTTTAAAATTTCCAAATCATTAGAGTAATATTAGTTGACTATTTCCACACAAATATATGGATCCCTAAATTTATTATATTCAAAGTTATACAATCTGTATATTATCTTTTGAAGATGTAATTTTTTTTCATATAATATGACTTATTTTGGAATTTATTAGTAACATATTTGATTTATTTTGAATTTATTAGTAACAAATTTTAGTAAAAAAAATTAATTACCCAAAAATATGACATATTTTATGAGTTCTCAATGTTTTTCGTTTTTATAGAATTTAAATAAATAAATCCTTACACTAACCATTTTCCAATCCAAATTGAATTATTTTTATACAAAAATAAACACTAACCCGATTTATAAAAATATTCATTTTAAATAGTTAATTTTGTATTTCATGTATTTTAATTTAATTATATTTTTATTTTATTTAAAAATCTAATAAATACGAATTTAAAAAGCTAATAAGGAATATATATCTATTAATAATAACTAAATTTGTTGTAAAAATCTTTATAAATATATTTTATCAGTTGTTTTGGTTGATAACCCGTTTAATTTTATATTATAAGAATATTCATTTTATTGTTAATTTATATTTTTTATTGGTAAACTATTTACAATATAAGCCAATGAAATTAGAGGAATTCACAAAATTACACCCTTTCAACTCTTACTTAACAAAATTACACTTAATTTAATATTTTTACATATTTTATATATATATATATATATATTCATCAAATGTTAATATAGATGATGAAATTTTCAAAACAATATTAATTGAAAGTTATTAAACACAAAAATATGTAATTAATATTAGTCATTTATATTTTCTCTTAATTTGTGTAAAACCTAAAAAAACTAAACGTAAACACAAATATGAAAGTTTCTTATTTTATTGCAAAACCTTACATGTTGTGATTACAAGATGAGAGTTTTATACTCAGATACAACCTTTAGCTCATGACCTAATCTTTCTAATCTTCTGTCACTTAGCATGATGTAGTGTTGGTGAGAGATCCAAGAAGATCGAAACGGTTTCTTGGCTCGATTTCATTACCTTGACTACAAGCTGTACGATCTATGGGAGCAGCGTGAGGAGTTTCTTTGTCTTCTACTGAATCTGACCGTTGTGAAGACTTGGTGTTGGGCTTGAATTCAACTTCGGTAATGGGCCTTATTAGTGATTTCAGCTGATCCTGAGAAGTCTCTTTCTGTACTAGAGGCTTTACCTTAATAGTCCCCCTTATACTTGGCGTGAGTGGTACATGAACAACAAGTTTGAACCGAAGATCTGTGAATGGGGCAACTGGTAAGGATTTTGTGAAAATGTCAACTAGTTGTTGTTCAACTGGGACATGTTTCACTATCAAAGATCTAAGAGCCACCTTCTTTCTTACATAGTGATAATAAAGCTCAAAGTGCTTTGTCCTTTTATTATAAGATGGATTAGGTGAGAGTTGTATTGAAGATTTGTTGTCACCTTAAAGTTCTGGGTTTGATGCAGTGGTATTCCAATTTCCTTGAGCACATTGCTTATCCATTTAATCTTTGAAACTGCCTCAGAGAGTGCTCTGCATTCAGCTTATGTGCTACTTCGGGAGACTGCTGGTTATTTTGCTGAAGACCAAGAGATGATGTTTCTCCCAAGGAATGTACAATATCCGCCTGTGGATCTTCTTGTGGTTCCACAGCCTGCAAAGTCACTGTCAGTATATGCTCGGAGAATGCAATCGGTGTCTTTAACAAAAGATATGCCCACTGTAGTAGTAATGCCTTTTATGTATCAAATGATCCTCTTTACAATGTGAAATCTGACATTGTTGGGGCATGCATATTTTGACACACATAATTCACATCATATTGAATATCCGGTCTAGTGAGCTTGAGATATTGAAGTTTCCCAGCCAAGCTTCTGAAGTAAGTTGGATTTGAGAATAACTCTGGTTGTTCTGGTAATCGATTCAACTGTAAAGGTAGAGGTTTTGCTACTGGTGTAAAGTTAGTCATTGCTGCCACGGCACGAAGATCCTCATCGTATTTTGTTGAGACAAGAACAACCCATTTTCTGTGAACTGAGCTTGTATTCCCAAGAAGTAGTGAAGTCTCCCAAGATCTTTCATCCGAAACTATGTGTGTAACTCCTTATACAAATTTTCTAATGTAACCGAGTTGTTTCTAGTGATGAGCATGTCATCCACATACAATAATAACATGATTATGTCTTTACCATTTTGGTAGGCAAACAGTGATGGGTCTGACTTGTTGCATATGAAGCAATATTCTAATAGAAATGTACTCAACTTGTCAAACCACGGCCTTGGAGACTGTTTAAGTCCATAGAGAGCTTTGTGCAAAAGACACACATCTGGTTTGGTTGCATCTACAAAGCCATCAAGTTGTCTCATATAGACTGTCTCAGTCAAATCTCCATGAAGGAATGCATTTTTAACATCCATTTGTTTGACATTCCATTCCATGATAGTAGCCACATGTAGAATCATTCTTATTGTTGTTGTTCTGACAACCGGACTGTATGTCTCAAGATAGTCAATGCCTTCCGAATGATTATATCCTTTTGCAACTATCATGTCCTTTAGCCTTTCTAGTGTACCATCCGCATTGAGTTTAGGTGTAAAAACCCATTTATTCCCCATAATATGCATATCAGAAGTGTATGGTACTAAAGACCATGTGTTTTCTTCTTTACAATTTCCAAATTCTTCTTTCATGGCATTTGTCCACCCTTCATTTTCAGTATTGCTGAAACTGTCCTTCGTAGAGGATAAGCAATTCTCTGAATGTGCAGGTTGTATCTTGTATTTGGTTAAAAAATCCCTACTTAGGACCTTGTGATCATCTTATGACCAGGAAATGATACATGTGGAGCTGTTGCTTGTGTAACAGGAACTTGTAAATTCTCAGTTTAAACGTGTTGTGTAGGTGGTCTTATAACAGATGCTAGAGTTGGTATTTGCACAGGTGTAGAAGAACAAGGAACAACCTGGGTGTCTGTCATAACCGGGGAAGAAGGTAAGTTGTTTCCTATAGGAACAGAGTCATTGTCTGTCGTACACTCAAAACTTACCTCTTCCTCTGTAGTACACACTGATGTCCTTTCCTTAAAGGCTGGATTGTTACAACACTCCTTATGGTACTGAAATCTTCTCATGTTTTTGTAGGTTTTGCAGGTGGGTTAGGGCGTGAACACTTTGTTGCTATACTGAGAGTATTGATGAAGTCGACCTTGTATCAAACTGTTGGTAAGTATCTCCAAATGGGAAACTATGTTCATCAAAGATGACATGTCTACTAATGTACACTCTTCCATTAGTAGGTAAATAACATCGATATCCTTGTTATTTATCATTATATCCAAGACACACACACTTGAGTGACTTTGGATCAAGTTTGTTAGATGCATAATCTCTCAAAGATGGGAAGCAAGCACAATCAAATACTCTCAAGGACTGGTAGTCTGGTTGTTTCCCCATTAGTCTATGATAAGGACTTTGGTGACCGTTGTCGGTTGTAGACAGTAACAGGTTGATCAAAAAATTTGCAGTGTAGAAGTCTTATGCCCAGAACTTTTGTGGAACTTTAGCTTGGAACATCATAAACAGACCTAGTTCAATTATATTTCTATGTTTTCTTTCAGCCAAGCCATTTTGTTGTGGCGTGTGAGGACTTTGAAATTTGTTGTTTGATCCCACAGATGTTGAACAAATTTATTACTTGTGTATTCACCACCTCCATCGCATTGAAATGAACCAATCTTGCATTGAAACTGATTCTCAACTAATGCTTGAAAATTGATAAAAACTGAACATAATTTGACTTTGCCTTCAAAGGATATAACAAACAAAATCGTGAGTAATGATCAATCAACACAACATAGTACCGAAAACCTTGATTATAAAATATTGGTGAAGATCCCCACAAATCACAATGTATCTTTTCTAAGGGCCTAGTTGCAAAAAAGAGAAAAGAGAAAATGGTAGTCTTGAGTTTTTGCCAAGTTGACAAGCTTCACATAAACTCTTGACACTTTTATTTATTGTTATAGCTTTGCTTGATACTAACTGTTGATCAACTTTTGAATTTGAGTGTCCTAATCTCCTATGACACACATCATCACTTGTTGAGGCTTGTCGAGAAGCATAAAGCACTTTGAAGTTTGGATCCTCCAACAGATACAAGCCATCACGGTTGCTTCCCAGAACCAACAACCTCTTTCTTTCCTTATCATTCACACGAACCTCATCACAATAAAACTCAAAGGAACATGAGTAATCCTTAGTAAGTTTTGACACAGACAGTAATGATTTAGCAATCTTAGGACATACTAGAACATTTTTTAAAGGGAGTGTATCTGACGATGTCGGTAAAGATGTCGAACCAGTATGTGTTATTGGGAGAAAATTACCATTTCCAATCATCACAACATCATTACCTGAGTAAGGTTGTGAGTGTTGATGATTGTGATGAGAGTTAGTTACATGTGCAGAAGCACCAGTATCCGGATACCACTCTTGACCTGTATGCTCCGAAATATCGGTGATCTTCATAGCAGTAAGAGCACTTGGAAGGTATTCAGGCTGATAACTGCTAGTTAACCTATGCCAACATCGTAGCGCTGGATGTCCTGGTTTGCCACAGATTTGACATGTCTGGCTGTTCTCATTGCCAAAGGAGCTTGTTGAGATATGTGGAGTGGAGTTTTGTTGATGAAAATTTATTCCTCTGGTTGAGTAACCACTTCTTCCTCTGTTGTTGACACCTCTACTATATGAGTTACCTATGCCTCTATTGTTGTAGTAAGAGAACGGTGCTTCAACTCTCATAGTGTTAAAGGCAAGATGTGGAGACAATCATCTCCGTAGTGTAACCTTGAATTCTGTCTTCAAAGCTAGTTAGTCTTGGTATCACATCTTTAAAGATGGGAGATGGATCTAGATCCATATAGCCTTCAATGCTTGTTTTGATTGGTTCATAGTCTTTGCCTAGTCTATGTAAAGCAGCAAAGATCTTCATTTTCTCATTGAAGATATTCTATTATTGTCTTTTCACCTTTAGAGATTGTTTGTAGCCTTATTTGGAGTTCAAATAGGCGTGATGATGAGACTATGTTGATGTGTTTGGCTAGACTAGTGCAAACTTCTTGAGATGTTGTAGCAGCACCCACAACAGTTAGGATATCTTCTGAAAAAGAGCCAAGTAACCATGATTTCACAACCTGGTCTAGGCGTAGCTAGAGTTGAAAATCAGGATTTGGTGTCTCTGTGGTAGATCCGTTGATATTTGGAACTGGTAGAGTAGCAGCTGGCGGTGGTTTGGCACCATTGATGAGACCCAACAGTCCTTCACCGGGGAGAAAGCTCTCGAATTGATTCTTCCACATGAGATAGTTTCGCTCTGTGAGTTTGATTGTTATACAGTTAGTAATGTTTAGTTTTGGACCTGAATAGAGCTCCATGGATGTATCCATGGCTCTGATACCATAAACGTAAACACAAATATGAAAGTTTCTTATTTTATTGATTCCAAAACCTCACATGATGTGATTACAAGATGAGAGTTTTATACTCAGATACAATCTTTATCTCATGACCTAATCTTTCTAATCTTATGACACTTGGTAGGATGTAGTGTTGGTGAGAGATCCAAGAAGTTCGAAACGGTTTCTTGTCTCGATTCCATTACCTTGACTACAAGTTGTACGATCCATGGGAGCAGCGTGAGAAGTGTCTTTTTCTTCTACTGAATCTGACCGTTGTGAAGACTTGGTATTGGGCTTGAATTCAATTTCGGTAATGGATCTTATTAGTGATTTCAGTTGATCTTGAGAAGCCTCTTTATGTACTAGAGGTTTTACCTTAAAAAAATCAAACAAAAAGAAACACATGGGATATTCTTTTAAATTTTGTTCAGTGATAGACTGGTAGGTGGCAGGTTTTGTGGTATAGACTGCTACGTTGAACTTGTTATGTATGGTTTACAACCGTCTCAATTTATTAGATACAATTTCTCTCCTTTTTCAAATCATAATATAAAAGTGTTACAAAAGTCATCATTTTGGGTAAAGAAGTAAATATGAAGCTCATGTTATTAATACTCACAATTACTATTGTCAAAAATTTCCGCTATTATAGAACGTATTCGATCACTTGATAATGCACACAACTCATCCTTCTCTCTATATATAAAGTTCACTTCATTCTCTTCAAAGATTTATACTTCCAGCTCATAGAAGACATATATATTATATACAATATAAGTAATTATCAAGTTATAGCTACAACATATTTTATCAAGACATGTTATCATATTTTATGTTATTTATATCATATTGCTTTAAACACAATAATTAATTTATATAATTATTTTAAAATTATCGTTTTATTAAATTTTATATTATGGTTGTGTTACGCACTATAATTATCCATGGTCGGACTACCGCCACGATATTTATTTATGGTTATATTTTATTATGGTTTTGTTGAATACCATAATTGATTTATTGTTATATTTTTATCGTTGTTGAAACACATTATAATTTATTTATTATTATATTTTTATGGTTGTTTAAATACACCATAATTTGTTTAACGTTATTATCTTTGTATGGTTTACAACTATGTCTCAATTTACTAGATACAATTTCTTTCCTTTTTCTTATCATAATATAAAAAGTCTATTGTTGTTATTTTATGCTTTAGGTTGTTTTCTCACTTTTATTCTTGGGAGAATTACAAAACTACACCTTTTAAATTGCATTTCACAAAACTACACATTTTTAAAATCACTTCACAAAATTACACATAATTACTAAAAATTAAATCAAAATTAGCCTTACCCACAAAACCCTACACCTTCAATATTATACCCTAAACACTGATTAGAGAACCCAAATGAAAATATTTCAATTTTGATAATTTTTTAGAGCATAATTGAACCATTTAAAAATTGAAAAAGGTGTAAAAGTAGGAAAAAATTGATTTATGTATAATTTTGTGCAAGAATTATTGAAATGGTGTAGTTTTGTGAATTTCTCTTTATTCTGTTAGTAACAGTAAAATAGTTTATCTTTTCCCATTTTAATTATTTTTTCCTATGCTTTTATATTATTTACTTTTTTAAATACAATTTTATCCCTTGTATACACAAATCCGTAAACACATGTTATGTGGACATATTTTTAAAAAATTACATAAATGTTTTTTAATGGGAGAATTACAAAACTACAACATTTGAATTACATTTCACAAAACTACAACATTTGAATTACATTTCACAAAACTACACCATTTCAAAATAACTTCACAAAACTACACCTAAACACTAAAAATTAAATCCAAATAAACCCTATCCACACAACCCTATCCCCTTAATATTGTACCCTAAACACTAATTAGCGAACCCAAATGAAAAGATTTTAATTTTGATAATTTTGATAAATTTTAAAAATATAATTTTTAATGAAAATAAAGTTATATTGTATTGTTTTCAATATTTTTGAAGAAACGAATATAATTAAATATTAAATAACTTTATTACATTTATTATTCAATGCAAGTATTTACTTACGGATGAGGTAGGTTTGTGAATACCGAAACGAATAGTTGAGAAAAAATGATACTTGTTATCCAACATTTACCGGCGGATAGTAAAATTTTGTTACATGTTACTGATGCGGATGATACGTATATCTTTTTCTGAAACGAGTCGAACAAGGATAATATTACTCTCGTCGTCTTCCTTTCACGACATATACACATATACTAAGCGCCGAGTTTAAATTTATAAGTATATATATAATATATATAAATAATATAAAATTATTTTTAATTTTCTACATGTAATTTGAAATTTTTTTCAAACATGTTTTATTATTTATTAAGGGATAATCAAAATACCATTAATTTTTTTTTATAACAATAACGGTATCATCAACTTTTTTTTGCATATTAAAATAAGTTTGATATTTTATCACCATTACTATTAAATTAATTTAAATAATAAAGAAGTCTGTTTTTGTGTTAGTTTTTATAATAATTTGGCGGATTTTTCGTATACTCCCTATGTATATTATTTATTGAAGAAGATATAGTGAGATTTAAACTTTCAATTTTATGCTTGAAATTTGAGATTAAATTTTTCAGTAATTGGATATTTTATTTTATTGACCTTTATATTTTATATTTTATGAGTTTTTTATTCATATTTTATGGGTTTTTTAAATTTTTTTTTATGGGCCTTTTAAACGGACAAAGAACTCAACGGACAAAGAACTCATATGTCCTTTGACTCCAAGTCAAAATCCCATATGCCCTCCTATTTTATTTTTTTGATTTATTTTTAATTCGAAATATGTGTTATTTGACCAAATAACAAACAATTTTTTGGATAATTACATACTCAACCTAAAGATCCGACTCAAACCCAATAACCCATCTAATTTTCGGATCTTTTTGGTTAAATTAAATCGATTTTGCAGTTTTTCCCCCTTTTCAAACAAACCCTAAAAACTCAAGTCCTCCTCTTTCTTCCTTTCTCTTTTCAAGAGTACAACTACGAAAAAACTTGATAATCCAACAAGGTAAGGGACAATAATCGATAAACAAGTAACATTATATCGATTTATTCTTCTCTTTTTCATCTTGTGTTTTTTTTGTGAGCGGAACTAATCGATTTCTATTGATTGATTTTTCGTGAAGGAGAATAGCTCGTACTAAGAATGCAAAGAAAGCCGATTCAAATCCTCGTCTTATTCGAAAAGCACTTGTTCAAAAAGAATCACATATGGAAGATGAAGAAACAAATGTTCAAAGAGAACCATCGGTGGAAGATGATGAAGAAAGACATTTAAAAGAAGAACCACCGATGGAAGATGATGAAAAAACATATTCAGAAGAAGAACAATAGGCGGAAGATGATGAAAACGCGTATGAAGATTTAGCCGATTCTGGTGAAAGTGTTCTGGTATGTTGTTTAAATTTTCATGAAACACATGTGTAATAGTAAAACTTGGTATAAATTGCATGTTTGGTGTAACTGTGGAAAACTTGGTATAACTTACATGTTTGGTATAACTGAGAAAAACTTGGTATAACTTACATGTTTGATATAACTGAGAAAAACTGGGTTCAACTAACTTGAACTTGCTCTGAATGCATGATTCTGGTGAAGAATCAAAAAAATTCAGAGAATGCAGATGAAGTATCAGAACCAATGGAACCGATGGGTATGCATTATGACCCCAAGGATTATAACAAGCCATTTAAATTGTCGGCCAAGTGTTATATTAAGGAGGCAGTTGATAATATTAGCACATTGCTAAGAGCTGACGAGTTGCAGTGGTTCTTAGAGCACGAGCAGTTCCAGCATTTCTTTCATATGCCTAGAGACAAAAAATCATAAGGTGATGGGAATGTGGATGCTTATTCTTCGTACAACGGTTGTTGATAAGATGAAAGAGGCTTGGTTCGTTGTGAACGGTGTTCCTATCCGCTATTCAATAGAAGAACATGAGCTCATCTCTAGATTAAGCTGCCTTGAGTATCCTCGTTCATATGAAAGCTTGGGTAGTTTAGAGTTTGTGGGAAAGCATTTCGGAGTGGGATCAACAATCAAATACAAAGATATTGAGAGCAGTTTTTAGCAATGAAGAAATATTCGTCGGATCGATTGAAGATGGTGGTCCTCTATTTCTTAACAAGTGTTATGATAGGGAAAAGAAAGTCTGGATTACAAGCAACTCCCGTGGAGCCATTCTTACTAAGAGCCGCTAGTGATCTTAATCTTTGTAACACGTTTGGGGACGTTTGACATTCGATGCAAATCTCAAAGATCTTAACCATATGTTGGGCCACTTTAAAGGTGAAGTTCGTGGTGCATGGGTATTTCTAAGTTTCATTATGTCTTTAGAGGTAATATTTTGGATTGTTAATTAGTCATAATTAAGTTATAATGTCTTTAGAGGTAATATTTTGGTTCAACTAAAGTGTTTTGTTTGATGTTGTGATTATGTAGTTGTTAGCGTTTGAAGCAATTCCACGTCTTAGAAGACATTTCAGAGAAGATGTTCGTAGCGTAAATCCGGATTGTCCGAGGATGTGCAAGATGAAGTTCAAACAATGTTCTATGAAAGAGTTTCCGTTATCGGAGTTACATGATCAACTTGGTACAACTAAGGTTAATAATCAATTTAACATAATTTTTGTTGTTTATTAGTTAATGGTTTTAAAATTGTATGTTTTTGATTGACAGAACATTCAAAGTATCTTGGTTCCCTCAAGGAGAGAGAAGGTGTTTTTAGAAAGATTACTAAGTGAACACGGATAAGACGATGTAGATGATACTGTTATGGACAGTTGGACCAGGTTTCTACTTGAGAAGAAGGAACGAGTATGTTTAGAACGTCTATTTGATTTGGATGTGGCTAGTCGTACTCTTCAAGAAAACCATGCCGTAGATAATGCGGCTCAAGAGGGACTGGTTTTAGAGGATGTGACCAACGAGAATGTAAACATCGAGAATTTCGCCACGGAAAACGTAACCAGGTAGAATGTATCAACGGAGAATGCGTGGAAAGATGCTTTGATTTTGCTAGAGAATGAGATGAAAAAGGGTTCAAGGATATACTTGAGAAAATTGAAGAGATTGATGAACGTGTTAAATCTGTTGAAAGATATGTGTCAGTGTGTAGAGGAAATTTTCAGTTTGAAGAGATCATTCCTGATGTACAATTTGATGCAACTAAAGATGAACAAACTACTTTACTGAGACACGTCGAGCAAGCTGAGGTGGAGGTTGAAAAGACCCAAAATGAAGAGGTTCAGAAGAACCAAGATGAGGAACTTGAGAAGAACCAAGATGAAGAGATTGAGAAGAACTAAGATGAAGAGTTTGAGAGGGTGATTGAGAAGGAGAATGGGAAAGAAAAAGAGATTGAGAAAGAGAAAGAAAACGAGATTGAGAAAGAGAAGGAGATTGAGACTGAGATTGAGAAGGAGAAGGAGAAGGAGAAGGGGAAAGAAAAAGAGAATGAGATGGAGATTGAGAAAGAAGTTGAAAAAGAGGTTGAGAAAGGTGCCATAGAGAAGCCTTTAAAGAAGTACGTAGGGAAGAGAGTAAGAGACGTAGTGGTTTCCTCACCTGATGGTGAACCAAGCAAGCACGTTCACACGGGCACTGTTGCCAAGTTGAAGTTCATAAGGAAGGGAAAGAAGGGTTTATCTTGCGTTGTTCCGTTGGTCCGAAGTCCAATTGTGACAAGGCAAAACAAGAAGAGAGATGGCTAAGTTTGGTCCGAAGTTAAACTTTGTTGGTTTTGTGTGTTAAACTATGTTCGGTTTCTGTTTTCAACTTTGTTGCTTTTGTGTGTTAGACTAATGTTGGTTTTCGTTTTAAACTTTGTTGCTTTTGTGTGTTTATGAAAAACTTGGTAAGTTTATGAAAAACTAAGTTCAAATCATTACGTAGTTGAACCATTTGAAAGAAAGGTTTACTTAGTTGTACAATTTTACAAAAACAACCATAGTAAAACAAAGAAAGAAAGCAACAACCATGGCTATCATAAATTCTTTTTGTTGTCTTTTAATTTCAATCGTAAGGATGCCTACCTCATCATCCAATACTCCAACTTGATAATCCAATTGTTTTATCTCATCTACTAATGCTTCGTCAATCCATTTGAAGACATGTCCATCGTTGACAATCTAGGATAAGACAAATCGGCAAGTCCAAATTCTTATTAGTAAAAAGTGTAATATTAGTAAAGGAGTGTTATAGTGTCTTAGTTACCTTCATTTCTGCAGCGTATACACATCGATAATAGCGACGATAAGGATTTTTCCGATTTAGAAATTTTTTGATTAATGGCCTCTCCACATGAACATTTTTTTGGTAATCCAGGAAATCTTGAACGGAGCGAAGAGGTTCCAGTTGAAATCGAGACTCTTAATTTGTAACTCATTTAAATAACCAAAAAAGAAAGAAGGAAAACTCGATTTAGGAGATTGAAAGCGATGAAGAAAAAAAAATATGAAGGAGAAGGGGAGGAGAAGATTGAAAGCGATGAAGAAAGAAGAAAAGTTTTTCGGCGGAAAAAAGATGAAAGAGAAGAAGAAAACCCTAAATTGATTTGGGGTTTCGATGCAATTGGAGGATATTTTTTTTTGGAGGGAATTAATTGCTTTGGAGAGAAAATGATTTTTTCGGCGCAAAAAAACGTGTTCAACCGTCTTTTTGGCAAAATAACACGTGCAACCGTCTTTTTGGCAAAATAACACGTGGAGCTGAGTCAAGTTGTACTTAGTTGGAGAGTTGAACTAGTTGTACCATTTTTAGTTTTATTGTTATCTAGTTGTATTACATGTAAATGTTATAATTTTTAGTTGGACACTATTTGTAGATTAATACCATTTTAAACCTTTTGGTTACATGAAATGTTAAAAATAATTGTTTTAAAATCGATCTCAATGTTAATGGGTTATAATCGTGAAAGTATCAATAAAACTACAAGGTGTTTTACGAAACATAAGATCACAAAGACAAATTTTGAACTTTTTTCCAAAAATTAAATAAGGTGTTTTAAAATGCTTCGCATTTACTATTACTAACCATTATTCTTTTAATTATAGAACTAATAAAGGGTTACTAATCATTATTATTTTAATAGACAATAATTTTTATACAAAACATAGTTAAACTTTGAAAAAAATAGTTATACTTAGTTATACATACCATAACGTACATAAAAACGAAAAATACATTGAACTCAAAAAACATCCAACTCAAAATACATCCAACTCAAAAAACATTCTAACGAAAAACATAATACATACTTTGTCTTCGTCCATGCTCTCCAGCCGACTTATATCTTTTTGTTTGCGGTCTTCCTTTTCTCTTCTCGTAATAGTTTGGCAAAACAACCATCTTGCGTACCTTGTCCGGTATAACCCACATAGACATATGTGGAACTGGATACAGGGTCCTGTTATATGTCAATTACCATTGCACCATCAAATAATATTTTTAACACAAATCATGCATTTCGATGTGATGTATCTCATCCTTTACGGCTTCCATCAGAGCAGCTATAACATGAACGCAAGGATATCGATCTATATCGAATCGCTTGCAAGTGCATCTTTTGTGTTGCAGATCAACCAAATAACCACCGCCTTCGCTTCCAATCACATTGTATTCAAGAAAGTAACTATTGAGTACAATCACAGTTAAAACCTTTGCATGAACACATTTTGCGTGTATCTCGTTCTCAACGAAAGGAACTATAACATCTGCTCACTCGGTGTCTCTGCGCATATCTTCCTATATTTGTTAGACCATTCAACCAATTTATCAACATTCTTATCAATCATCACTAGTAATGGTTGCTTCCTCACATCTAAGAACACACCATTAATATATTCAACACAATTGGTGGTATCTATGTTGTACCTTTCACCGGGAAAAAAACATTGAGCCCATTTGTCCTTCCCAACACTTTTATCAAGATAGACACCAGCATCAGGGTATTTTTTATAAAAGCGGCATAAAATACTACAAACTCACCCTCCGTATAAGCCTTTGCACATTCCATGAATTTCGTTGCAACCATATCACGATTCACGTTTTTAACGCTTGCTTTCACATTTTGCGACAAATGATATATACAATATCCATGGTGAGCCAACGGGTAGACCTCAATTACTGACTTAATTAGGCTTGCATTTCTATCCGAACAAAACACAAGCTCACAACTATCCGGTACAACTGATTTCAACTTGGTGAAAAACCATGTCCAACTATCATTATTCTCACTATCGACAACAACGCCAAATGCGATAGGATAATGATGATCAGGATCTTGAGCTGTAGCTACGATAAGCACTCCACCATGTGTCGTTTTTATGTGGGTTCCATCCACGCTAATCACCTTTCTCATGGTTTGGAAGCCTTCAATGCAAGCTCCAAGCGCAAAGAATAAATACTTGAATCTATTTTCATCATTTGTTTCAATGTATGAAACTATACCCTCATTCATTTTCTCCAACATGTACATATAACTGTAAATCAACTTGTAGCTATCATCAGGAGTACCCCGAAGTTCCGCTGCAATTTTCTTTTTTCCTCTCAAAGCGGTTGAGTATGACACTTTAACTCCGACTCTTGTATGAACTAAAGGGATGACATCTTTTGGAGAAGGAGTACTTAGCAGACAAGGAAAATCTTCCCGCAACACAGATGCAACTAACAATGATGACCATTTCCTTTTAATTCTAATTGTACTTGTAGTTACCCGGGAACACATATGGAAATCTTATTATACGTTCTGACCGTAAACGTGTCAGCTACATCATCTTTCACAGCTCGTAAAGACCACTTGCAACATTTTTTGGCTTCCTTGCATTTCACCACATACAACCTCGTGCACGACTTCCTTACAGCAAACTCAAAACAATTTTTATGTGCCGTCTTGTGAACCAAATATGACAATGCCTTTTTACTTTCGAATTCTTCATGTAAAGTCACCTCCATATCGTCTTCCCATTCCACAACAACATGTGGCGTGACCTCGGGAACTTCAACGATTTGATTGTTATCTACATTTTGATTGTCATTTACATCTTCGTATTCTTCGTCAATAGTAATTTCATGAGTTTCCATTGACTTATTACATGCAGACGACCCTCCTTCATGACGATTCATGTTCTCATCATTCACACTTGCGTTTGACATAATCTCTTCGGTACTTTCGCCAACGTTACTTCCTATATTTTCTCTTGGAATTTTATCACCCCTTACACAATGCTCACGCTCGTGAACTTCGTCATCATCTTTATCAACTTCAACATGCAAAACATGAATTGATGTTGATTCATTTCCAAAAAAACAAATAACATCATCATCATCGAAGATATATGCCGATCTCTTTGGATGTACTTCTTCGGGTACGTAACTCAGTTTTATAACTTTCTTAGATTCATCAACCTTCATCTTCACACATATTCTTGTCACCAATTGAGAATAGGTCACCTCTTCAATAGTTGTCTTCACCAAAAGCATATGATGAATTTGTTATTTAGATATCCATCGTATATCGTTTCCTTTTCTTAAATAATATCCACCGTAATCAAAATAAATGATTGGTCGACGAGTATTACTCATTACACTTGAAAAATGTCAAAAAACAAACATTATGTTATCTAGTTATACCTAATTTTACAAGTTGCACTGGTACGCGAATTAGTTGTACCTAGTAATACAAGTTGTACATATAACAGTTGTACACAATTAATCAGTTGTACGAGTTCCAGTATTAGTAAGTTATATCAGTTATATGACTTCGAGTTATACTAAGTACTACTAGTTATACACGAAAACTGTCATTTTTCAATTTTTGGTGTCTTCGGTTCTTAATGCAAATTCATGAACTATACATTTTTAATCGATCGACCCAAATATACTACATTACCATTAACGATTGAATTTAACATGTATATAAGTTAAATTTTATCTAAATCTTAAAAATGGGAAACTCTATTACCTTCAATTCACTCACTTCAAACACACAACAATTTCATCGAATAACTTCGATAAAGTCAATAAACAAACAACAAATATCATACGTTACAAGATCTGAGTGAAAAGAGCAAGGATTGTACCTTAAACTGCAAAAGGAAGTGAGTGTAGTATATATATAAATATTTCTGGTAAATATATTTAAAATATGTAATTTTATATTTAATTTTTAATGTTATTTTCAATTTCTTGGTTTTTTTATAATAGAACCGGAAACGAACCCGTCGAGAAATTTTATTTTTTTATTGTTTGATATTTATAAAAAATTGTTTCACCTCGTTTTAAATTTTTTAATAATATTAATAAAATTCGTTTATAAATTATTAGAATTACAATATTTAAAGCTTAAACTATATAAAAAATTATATAAATTTTAAAATATGATTTTTTAATGTAAACAAAGTTATATTATATTTATTTCAATATTTTCTGTAGAATTGAATATGATTATATATTAAATACCTTTATTATATTTATTATTTAATGCGAGTAGTTACTTACGGGTGAGCTAAGTTTGAGAATACCAAAACGGATAGTTGAGAAAAAATGATATCCGTTATCCAACATTTATCCGCGGATAGTAAAATTTTGTTATATGTTACGGACCTTTTTTTCCGAAACAAGTCGAAGAATGGTAACGAATGATAGACTGGTAACGTGGTAATATCACACTCGTCGTCTTCCTTTCAGGACATATACACATATATGTTATAACAAAAAAAAATATTTATTTGATAAAGTCAAGTTCAAAAAAAGAAAAAAATTACAATGGTTTCCTTGTAGAGAAACACTCCTAGTTTCGGTTAAACAAACCATATGTTATGCGCAAATCCAACAGAACATAAGATATCAAATACATTCAAAGGACAGAGACAGAAAAGTGTTATATAAAGACTAAATTACACAGAAACTCAACTTCAACGGTGAGAGTAAGGTAAAGTCCCTGAATAACCATACCTTGATGATGTCAATGATGATGGATGAATCTCAGATTCAGCAATGCTTTGGTATCTACGGGCCGATGACAACGATGATCCGTAGTACTCAGCCAACGAATCCGCTGTGACATACCGTGAATACAAGTCATCTTCTCGTCCTCCTTCTCTTCCTGAAGAAGCCATGTATGTCCTTTGTTGCCTTTCGGGTGAACGGTGGTACTCGTATCTGTAGTAAGGATCTCTCCTGTAAGAATCCAGACCAACCAGTGAAGCCGATGGTGGGCTTCGAGCCAGGACTTCACGTCTTGAGCTTAGGTGATCGTATGCATGCTGGTAGTCTCTCTCAGGAAGGCGGAGTAGATGAGATTCTCTATGTTCATGCCTCTCGAAATCAGCTTGTCTAAGATGACGATCATGATCCACCAAGGAAGGACGGTATGGATCTAGAGGAACACGGTCTCTGTAAGAAGAATCAGGAGGTGGAATCTGGTAATGCTGGGTTGGTTCTACTGTTCCTCTCAGGCCGTACGTTCGGTACTCTCTCTCACTGAGATATAATAGATCACGGGGCGGCTCTTCTCTGCGCGGAAGAGGAGTTGATACATGGGCTGTAGCATTGCGAAAGGATTCGTGGGCCAGGTGAGTTCTGCTACTGTTGCCAGGTGCATTGCGGTGGTTTTTGTCGGGTCTTTTCCTTTGACCAGCTCGGGGAACAGGGATTGGCTGTGTGTGGGTTAGCTGCGCAGGGAGAGAAGCTGGCCTGAACAGCTTCGAAAGCTTGAATACCTTTAAGAAGAGAAGAACCAGAGATGAAACTGCGTTGCTATTAAGAATACGAGAAAGATGATAAAGAGAAAATATTGTTTTACCTGCTTTCGAGTTAACTCTGTTTTGAACTTGTTTCTGTTGTTGTAGTTCTCTAGTATCGCTTTCTTGAATTGGCTCTCAGGCAACGGTATGCAATCGCTAACAACTTTAAACCGCACCTGAAAATGCACAAAGTATCATCAAACAAGTCCCAGAAGATAGAATAAATTCTCACAAGAGACTAAAACTCATAATCATATGCGAAGACTAGTTGTGTATATATGTGAAGTTTTCACTATTGATTAAGGAGTGATAGCGAAGTAGCTATGGACGAAATCACAATTGTTTATACCTGAGCGGGAAAGGATCCACCAAAAGCATTGCGCTCAAGTTTCATCCCACCCGCAGAGGATGCTTGAAAAACTCCATAGAGGAGCTTCAGATCATAGTCATAGAGAAATAGCTTAATCCCTGGCTTAATATTCATCACATAGTCTTTCCTTTTCTCTTGCACACCCATTACGCTGAACCGAAAACAGTCCGGCCTTGTTTTAGCATTGCACATAAATATCAATCCAGCAAAATTTTCTTTCCCTTGCTCATCTGTTTCCTCCTTCTTGGTGGGGTCAACAAGCTGCTTTGACCCATCTTCCACTCTCTGCTGTGTTACATCAGCGGCAACATCAGTCTTTTGCTTCTTGTTTGAATCAAAGTCCTGTTTTCCCCTTCTCTTCTTTCTACGTCTCTTCCCCTCAGCTAACCCAACAGCTTTTTCTTCGTTCTTTTCTTGGCATACTTCATTAGTATTCACCTCCAAAGAGTTCAATTTCTCAGCATCCATCACACTTCCTCCAGGAGAAGCTTCGGTCCCATGAGCAAGAGTCCCTTCCACTTTCTTACCCTTTAGTAATCTCTTCCCAACGCTCTTCAGAGCATTAACTTCACCAGAAGGTTCGGCTGCAGCGACATTTTCGCTGTCATCTGCAGGAGCTTCTGCAAATTCATCAAGTTCTTCTCCAAGAGAATCTTTTTGTTTTCCAGAAGAACGTTGAGGCGAATCTGCAGCAGACTCATTAACCTTCTCTATCTCCTTTCCGCTTTCACCACGGGAAGGCTCTTCTGCACTTTGTGCATCTTTCTTAACACCTTGTTCTACAGTGACATTCGCGGCCACCTGAACAGCGGTGCCTTTCAAAACTTTCTTTTTCACTAGCTTCTTCACTTTCTTAATGATTCTCTTCTTCGCCAATAACCCCTTCGGCTTTTTCATTACAGAAGAAGACGCTTCGATAGAAGCAAGAACAGAGGGCACTTCAGCAGCCACATCCTCTGTTTTTTGCTCTTCTATCGGTTCTTTTAAAGTTTCTCCAACCACATTCTCACTATTTTCAGCTTCAGCATTTACTACGTTTTCGCTGTTCATAACGGCATCTATAGCATTCTCAACAACAGAAGCCTCGAGGGAGTTTTCGTTCTCAACAACCGAGGCCTCAAGGGTGTTGTTATTCTCATCTTTGTTAACATTACAATGCTCCATTTTTCAGGAAAGGAGCAGATTTCAAACGCGTAATAGCTGCAAATAAAGTTTAAAAGAGCAAATAAAGAGAGTTTGTGAATGTAAAAGGAACAAATCAAAAGGGGCTAAAGACTTAACTAACCAGAAACTCACCAACATAACTAAAAGTAGAATGTATAGTCACAAAAAACAAGAATTGTGTAAACTAATAAAACAATAATGAACAATCAATGCCAAGCTTAATAATTTGAAAAAATAGCAAACAAAACTTGAAAATGAAATAATTAACAATCAAAATCAAAACTTGTTAAACATCAAAAAGATCTATAGAAACCATACAAGACCTTATGATGCCACATGAACAATCAATTTCAAGCTTGAATTGCAATCTATGAATAATCAAATTCAAAGCTTGTTAAGCTCATAAAGACCAATTAAAACAATAATAAAGATACTTCACAAGACAGTAAATTATTCAACAAAAGCAATGTTAGAACTTGTAAACACTACAAAACGACAAAAAAACAAAATTGGAGAAGATAATCGATTTTTCTTCAAATTGATATTAAAAAGGTGAAATCAAATCCAAAAAGCAAAGCAACGATCACAAAAAAACAACATAGACGATGATAATACACAAAGACAATCTTAAAGCAACAGATCTGATCAGCGAAAAAAAGCAACAGATCTGATCTGTAAACACGGATCTGTAAGGAGCTTAAGGATCGGATAATTTAAGGATATGAAGCATACCTTGAAATCACAGAGAAGCAAAAGCGTTCGAGAGAGAGAGAATCTCAAGACTATGACGCCAAATTTGTGAATCAAGCGGCTAGGGCTTTAACATTATTAAGGATAAACTTTTATTATTATTTTTGTTTTCTTTTCTCTTCTTACGAATGGGAAATATAAAAATATGTAGTTTGAAGAAGAAGAAAAATAATGGAAATTAAAATTAGCGACAATCACAAAACTACACCATTTGAATTACCTTTTATAAAACTACACCATTTCAAAAATATTTCACAAAACTATATATAAACACTCAAAATTAAATCCAAATAAACCCATACAATTTTACCCCCTTAATATTATACCCTAAATACTAATTAGCAAACCCAAATGAAAAGATTTTAATTTTGGTAATTTTTAAAAGGGTAAATCAAGCTTTTAAAATTTTAAAAGAGTGTACTTTTGTGAAAAAATTATAGTAGGTGTAGTTTTGTGAAGAAGGAGTTGAAAGGGTGTAGTTTTGTGAATTCCTCTTAAGATTATTGGTAATGTTATCCTTTGTTATATCTTTAATTATAGAGGAATTCACAAAACTACACCCTTTCAACCTCTCCTTCACAAAATTACACATAATTTAATTTTTTCACATATTTACATCTTTTCAAAATTGTAAAAGCTTAATTTACCCATTTAAAAATGGGAGAATTACAAAACTACACCATTTGAATTACATTTCACAAAACTACACCATTTCAAAAATATTTCACAAAACTACACCCAAACACTCAAAATTAAATCCAAATAAACCCTACACACACAATCCTACCCCCTTAATACTATACCCTAAACACTAATTAGCGAACCCAAATGAAAAGATTTTAATTTTGGTAATTTTTAAAAGGGTAAATCAAGCTTTTAAAATTTTGAAAGGGTGTAAACTTGTGAAAATATTGAATTAGGTAGAGTTTTGTGAAGGAGGGGTTGAAAGGGTGTAGTTTTGTGAATTTCTCTTTAAAAATTACCAAAATTAAAATATTTTCATTTGGGTTCGCTAATTAGTGTTTAGGGTATAGTATTAAGTGAGAATTGCAAAACTACACCATTTGAATTACATTTCACAAAACTACACCATTTCAAAATAATTTCACAAAACTACACCTAAACACTAAAAATTAAATCCAAATAAACCATACCCACACAATCATTCCCCCTTAATACTATACCCTAAACATTAATTAGCGAACCCAAAGGAAAAAAATTTAATTTTGATAATTTTTTAAAGGTAAATCAAACTTTTAAAATTTTGAAAGGGTGTAAATATGTGAAAAAATTGAACTAGGTAGAGTTTTGTAAAGGAATGGGAAAATGGTGTAGTTTTGTGAATTCCTCTAGTATTAAGGGGGTAGGATTGTGTGGTTAAGGTTTATTTGGATTTAATTTTGAATGTTTAGGTGTAGTTTTGTGAAGTATTTTTGAAATGATGTAGTTTTGTGAAATGTAATTCAAATAGTGTAGTTTTGTGATTCTCTCATAATTATATTTCAAGCTCAACGAATCCAGACCCACATATAAAACTTTTAAGAATTAAATTTCTCTCACGTTAAAAACAATAATAAACAAACTAAGACATCCTATATATATACTAATTGAGAAACATTACTTGAGATAAACAAGGAAATATAACACATGTCATCACCAGAACGATTCTAAAAAACTAACAACAATTCATTACTAGCCCACATATTAAAGCCCATATAATTACATTACATTTTTTCATTTCAAAAAGAGATCACATATGTTGATGTAACACAAACAAAAATCAAATATCAAATATAATCTGATTTTGTACATTTTAAATCACAAAAAGAAAAATAATGAGTATTTTTATACATCCTATATATACTAATTGAGAAACATTACTTGAGATAAACAAGGAAATATAACACGTGTCATCACCATAACGATTCTAAAAAACTAACAACAATTCATTACTAGCCCACATATCAAAGTCCATATAATTACATTACATTTTTTTCATTTCAAAAAGAGATCACATATGTTGATGTAACAAAAGCAAAAATCAAATATCAAATGTAATCTGATTTTGTACATTTTAAATCACAAAAAGAAAAATGATGAGTATTTTTATACATTATAACCTTTTGTTAGGGGAATTTTGTTACTTTTTAGTATAAAATTAAAGTTGGTGAATATTTTGTATTTTAAAAAAGTTGTTGTGATAATTATTTTATTTTACGAATCATCGAAAATATTTGACTAATGCGAGATATGTATCGTTTGATGAGATTAAAATAATTATAGTTATAACTAAATTATAAAATCATATTGAATATCTATTTTCTTATGAGTTTTTTTATTATGTCAAAATTATACTCATTGTTTTATTAAAATAATTAGTTTTTAAAATATCCATAAAAATGTTTAGTTTAAATAGAAACTAGTCTAAATTAAAATACAATTTTAATTATGCACATCTATTTATTTGACTTCATATTCTTATAATATATTAGAATTGATTATGATTTTTAATAGAAATTAGTTATCTTTATATTTATTATTAGTTAACCTCATAAAATGTTTTACTATTTCTAAAGTAAACTATCAACCCGATACTCGGCTTCGAACTCTTGCCACTTGTACCCGGGAACACAACGTCCGAAACATCGAGACTACGCTTATCATTGCTTAGCTTCATTATCTTAAACCCGTTTATAAAAGATACCGGATAGGAAAAAACATCGGTAACTCTACCGATAGATAGCGTCAAGTCACCTACGCGGCTACTCGCCTTCAGCAACACGGCGTTGACGAAATAAGGAGCTCCAAAAGTTTCATTAGCTACTTGGGTCATATCAACGGTCTCAACTTACTCGGAGTCCACAAAAATATCGAAACTTATCCTTCTCCCGCTACCGAAAGGATCAACAATTATAATACAAAAGTGAACCCTAAAAAAATAGTCGAAACCCGGCTCGACTTTAAACGTCCACGTTAAGTTAGCGTTCGTGTTCGGATTGTTCTGTTGTTGAGTGTTATATTCTCAGGAGATCCACAGTTGATGAAGAGAGAATCATAAACCGAGGAGGATTTGTACGAACAAAGGAAAGTTATAACACATAAAGTTAATAACTTTAGTATAAACTGTTGGAAAGAAGTTATTTAGGAAGTGATGGAGAAATATTTAAAGAAAAACTTAAAAGGTAGTTTAAACTTGAAAGAATTTCTTTAACAAAAAAAAAAAAAAAAAAAAACTTGAAAGAATAAGAAGTTTTTGTTTCTAGGAAGATGATTTTTATTTGTCAACTTGGTTGATTACAAATGGAGAAGGGAAGGAGGTATTTATAGCCTCCAAATTACAAAATATCAAAAATATCTCTAGAGAATTCTAACACTATTTTATTAAAAATATCTAGATTTTTCTACTCTCTCAAATTCTTTAGAACATTTTAAGGAGGTGGAGACTTTAGATATTTCTAGAGATGTTCTAGAACTTTGATCAAGTTTTGGGTTTAGTCCATTAGATGGTAATTGGGTCAATGATCCAATAATTAAACTTGACCCAAAATCAAGTTTAATTTCCAACACTCCTTAAAATTGATTTTGTTACTCCAAGCAAATTTCTCATCCTCATAAAGTCTTCGTGTTTGAGTGGCTTGGTAAAGATATCCGCGACTTGATAATGTGTCTTCACATACTACAATTGCACATCTTTCTTTGTAACACAATCTCTTATATAATGATAGCGGGGGTCAATGTGCTTACTTCAATCATGGAATACAGGGTTTTTCGCCAAAGCTATCGCCGACTTGTTATCCACACATATATTTGTTGGCTCCACTTGAAAGGTACATAGAAAATATTTTGATATTTATTTTTGATTATTGAAAAAAGTAAAATCAATTTTGATTTGAAAAATTAATTAAAATGAAAGGTTTTATAATAATCATAAATTAACCTTTAAATTATGGAAAAGACACATGCCATATAAACAAATACATGTCACCACCGCAAGAAAACTTAAGAAACACATTCAATCATATTATGTAAGATGTAATTTTAGGAGATATTTTTGTGTTGTTGTGAAATATGTGAATTAATGTCATTTATACCGTAAGTGGAGAAATTAATTTTCTGATATCTTATATAGTAAATGAGAAGAAGTTTTGCATACGTGTCACATGGAGAGAGTTTGTAGGAAATTAAGGATTTTTATTTTTTATTAATATAATTTTTTAAGTTTATTATTATCTCTTTTATTTTTTAATAATTTATATCATCACATATTATTTATTAATTTAATATTTTGAAATTTCTAATATATTTCCTAAAATTTATTAATTTAATATTTGTAATTTCAATTATATATTCTAAAACTAAGGAATTTATATATTTTTATTAATTTATTATTTTTTTATTCGCTTATGATTATCCCTTTTATTTTTAATTGTTTACATCACCATATATTATTATTAATTTGATATTTCGAAATTTTAATTATATTTCCTAAAATTAAGTAGATTTTTTGGTTTTTTATTAATTTAATATTTTTGTTTATGATTATCCCTTTTATTTTTGAATTAATTAGCGTATTATATATATTTTAAAACATAATTTGTCAATTAACTCTTTTGCTATAATAATTAAATTTTGGGTAATTTAATTTAATTTTTGTACTTAAAATAACAAATTTAACCTTATTCACATAAAATCATTTACAAAAATCATTCACGAAAAATCATTCACATAGATCATTCATTGAGATCATTAACAACTCATCATTTTCATAAACCATTCGTTCACTTATATTATTTAACATTCACATATACAAATTATCATTCACGACGATTATTCACTCGAAATCATTCACATATGAACATTTACATACAACCATTCACGAGATTTGACCATTTTATAGTTAATGATAAAATTGTAATTTAAAAAGTCAAGACCACCTTATAGCAGATTAAAAGAAAATCACTCAATCAGTAAATTTATGTCTTGAAATATACTTATTTTCTCAATTTTCTTTTTATGTTTCAATGATTTATATAATTATATATTATTTATTAATTTAGTATTTCAAAATAACAATAATATTTTCTTAAAAATATATACGATGTCAATATTTTGGGAATTTTAATTTAGATAATAATTTAATATAATTTATCATTTATATTATAATGCACAAGTCACATGACCAATAATATTGTGCCATGTGGCTTGTGCCTCATAAATTAAATAAATAAACAAAACAAATTAACAAATCAAATAAACAAAATAAAATAAATGAAACGAGATTAATTTAGCAAAGCAAAAAAATAATGCAATCCAAGAAAATAGGTGATTGGTTACTAACCCACTATTCACGTTTCATCTTCTTCCACTATTTGCGATGTTTTTTTTTTGTTTAAAGGGTTTTCGTATTAAAAGACAGGAATTAAAAGATACAGCCCAAGAGAGATAGTTTTTGGCAATTGCCTAATTTTGTAACCCAACCAAAATAAAAGCCCATTTAAAAAGAAAATTCCAATTGAACCATGTCGATGACCATAATCAATTTTTCCTGAGAAGTGGTTGCATGCAATAATGGAGAGGTCGACAATGTCGATCTAGGAAGCTTATAGAGGTTTGTGATCAAAGCCAAATATGATTCATAGCCGAAGCAAGTTGTGGGTTTGAATCTCTGATGCTAGCAATCTTGGCTTTGATAGTGGATACGACGAGACCGACGAGCAAATCCGACGATCTAAAGGTTTGGGCATGTCTTCTTGTGTTTCGTTCTCCCCAAATTACATAGATCACACACTGCCACACCAATAAAGCTAGAATTCTTTGCGGTTTAGGAGCCGAGAACCGTTGTAAATTTTGAATCGTGGTCATCCAGTTCCTAGATGGCGGAGGAGCCCCACTTTTGCAAGCCATTGAAGACCAAATTGGCCAGGTGAAATGGCAATTGAAGAAAAGGTGGTCTCGGGTCTCGTTCTCAGTGTTGCAAAAAGAGCAAATTACCATAGTGTTTAATCCCCAGCTCAATAACCTGTCCGCTGTCGGGCATCGATTCAAAACAAATAGCCAAGTCAAGAAACTATGCTTCGGGATTCCTTTTGAGCACCAAACAATCTTTGTCCAAGGTACCAAAGGCAAGTGTGACTTGATTTTTTTGTAAACATCCCCTGTAGAGTACTTTGATGATGCTTTATCCTCTAAAACCCAATCATAATAATCTTCATCCTCTGTTAGGGTCATGGCGGAGATGTAAGCCCATAGATTAACCTGACGGTCCGCTCTCGCCGAAGGTAGATTCCACTGTTCCCCATTCCACAAGTCTCTAAGTGTAGCTCGAGTACTAATTCTCAGTCGTGAACAATTTGTTCCTTGAAGGTAGTCCGCAATCTTACCAAACGGGCTCCAATTATCTTGCCAAAAGCTTGTTGTCCTGCCACTTTGCACAACCTTTTTAATCCACTTGTATGCCACGTCTCTAGCCTTGATGATCTTGTTTGTGAGCCATGAGTGTTTTTGCTTTGTAGTGATTGTCCAAAAGTTGTTTATATCTCCAGCTAGGACGTGATCGACATACCAAGCTACCCATATTGAACCAGACCTGAAGAACAACAACCACACAAGCTTTAGAAGGCAAGCCTGGTTCCAAAAAATAAGATTCCTCAAGCCTAAACCTCCTTCTTCCTTTGAGCAGGTAACAGTTTCCCAACTCACTCTCGCAGAATAATTTCCTTCTAGACTCCCTTTCCTAAGATAGGCATTACACATTGTGTGGATAGCTTTGATGATTGCTTTTGGTAAGACAAAAGTTGAACACCAAAAATTTGAAATGCCTGAGATAACCGTATTGATGAGCAGCATTCTACCTGCAAAAGACAAAATCTTCGAAGTCGAAGAGTTAATTTTGCCTTTTACATGTAATATCAACGGAGCACAATTTGCAGCTGACAGTTTTTTAGATGTCAAAGGAACACCAAGATAGCGAATAGGTAAGACTCCATGTGATAAACCTGAAGTTGCTTTAATTGTATTAACTTCTTGAAACGAGAGACCACAAGTGTAGAAACTTGTTTTCTCCAGACTAACTGACAATCCTGATCTCTCCTCAAACTCTTTCAGGACAAAGAGGTCGTTCTGGACTGAAGCAGCTGAACCATCCACGAAGATTAAAAGATCATCCGCAAAGCACAAATGAGTCAGGTTTGAGTCCTCACAACCATAGTGATAGCCAATTTTCCTATTCGTCGCTGCATCATTCAACATTAAGGATAAACAGTTCATGGCTATTACAAACAAGTAGGGAGATAGCGGGTCGCCCTGCCTTAAGCCCCTCTTTCCTTTGAAATAACCTTGAACTGTACCATTGTAGCCCACTGAAAATGTGGGAGTGCATACAGAAGCCCTTAACCAGTTGATATAAGAGATCGGGATATTAATAGAAGATAGGCAACTGAATATAAAATCCCAATTTAGTGAGTCAAACGCCTTAGCAATGTCTACTTTGATTGTTATCCTCTTAGGACCTTTATTTCGATGGTAGCCGTTGACTATTTCTGTAGCCAATACCGTGTTTTCCACCAACAATCTGTGTTGCACAAAAGCCGTTTGATTAGGGAGAATTAGGTCTGCGAGAATGGGCTTCAATCTTGAGACTAATAGCTTTGAAATGACTTTGTATATAGTGTTGCAGCAGGCTATAGGCCTGAAATCTCCTATGGCAGAAGCACCATGCCGTTTTGGAACAAGACAGAGGATAGTTGCATTTGCGGAGGTTGGCAAAAAACTTGAAAAGAAGAAGTGGCTAATGGATACTTTTATTTCCTCACTTATCAAGGGCCAAGCCGCCTTGTAGAAACCAGCGGTGAGTCCATCAGGGCCAGGAGCCTTGTTTTTGTTTAGTTTCATCATGATTCTTGTAATCTCTTGATGGTTTGGAGGAGAAGACATCATTCTTTGTGTTTCTGCTGAGCATCTGAAGGGGTTAAAACTTTGAAACCAAGCCATAGGAGCACTCATACCAGGAAGAACATTTGGAGCTAATATCATCAATGAAACAACCAGAAGGCAGAGAGAAAGATCTAATGGCATTAAAAGAGTTTCTGACTTGGCAAGCCCTGTGAAAAAAAGTTGTATTATGATCCCCTTCCTTAAGCCAGTTTATTCACGACTTCTGCCTAAAATAAGATTCTTCAATTGAGCCGAGGAAGGCACACTTTTCTACGAGGTCTCTTTCTTGTTGAAACAGTGATGGAGAAGGTTGATGAAGCGCCTGTACCTGCACATCTTTCAACAAACTGTTAGCCTCTCTTACTCTCTCTTGAATGTGAGAAAAGTTGTCTCTGTTTAGTGTTTTTAAATATCTCTTAATGTTTTTCAATTTCACACAGAGAAGAGTGAGAGTAGACGCATAGTTGCCGGCCTGAGTCCAAGCATCCTCTAGGACAGGAAGGAATCTGTGGTGATTGGTTAGGTAATTGAAAAAACGGAACGGTCTAGTTCCAGCTTTAGGGAGGCCAGGTAACTGCCAGGTCAACAATACAAGGACAATGGTCTGATCTAACCGGAGCTGAGAAAGAGGCTATGCTATTTGGGAACGCATTTATCCAGGGATAGTTTACGAGGAGCCTATCCAACTTCTTTGCCACAGGAGCTAGCGGATTTTTATTAGTCCATGTGTGAAGAGCCCGTCTGAATCTAAGGTCAAACACTCCCAACTGAGTTAAGGTATTCCTGAAATTTGCCATATCAGGAGAGATGGTGTTGACTGCTTGAGAGGAGTGTTCATGATAGTGGAGAATTTGATTGAAATCTCCTCCAATCACCCAAGGGATATTTTGAAGACCAAGACAAGAGTGAATATTCAGCAGATCAACCCATAGCTCAGCTCTTTCATCTATGTCATTTGAAGCATAAACGGAGGTATAAGTAAAAGATTGGGCACCTCTTAAAGTAATCTCACAAGTTACTGATTGGCGAGTCTGATGAAGAAGCCTTACACCAACAGTAGGTTTCCAAATAAGAATGACATGACCAGAGGGGTCAGAGGCATGGTTAGACAAGAAGTTCCAGCCTTGACAAGTAAGAGACATCACATGGTTCAATTGAGGTTCTTTTATATGAGATTCTAGAATAGTACCAAAAAGTGGCTGATTAAAATTAAGAAAAGAAGAAAAAGGTTTATGCTTATCCGGGTTATTTAGGCCCCGAATATTCCAAAAAAATAGTTTTGTACACATTAAGAAAGGTTTGGTAACACTCCTTTTGAGAGGAGAGGACCTTCAGACGAAGTAGTAGATAAAAAAGGGTTTGAGTGATCCACAGCTAAAGAGGGGTTAGGAAGATCTGTGGGATCAGAAGAGGTTTGGTCAAGGATGGCGAAAGGGTTATTTTGGATGATGGAAGAAGACACATATAAAGCTTTACGCTTTGCAGATGATAAAGCTTTGAAGAAAGATTTCTTTTTTGTGGCTTTTAGAGCAAAGACTGAGGTAGCCTCCAAAATATTTGAAGTGAAGCAAACAGTCCCAGGATCAAGGGAAACAGATGTGCACTTCTTTGGGTTAAAAGATGCTTTAAACCGATAGGGAGGCTGAAGAATTTTTGGGGGTGAAAGGTTAAAAGGCTTAGAGGAAGATGATGTAAAAAACTGTGGAGGGGGTCTGGAAGGGGGAGTGGGGGAAAGATTCTCTACTAGAGCCTCGGAAAAGTCTTCTGTGCTAGATTTGGATTGGAGAGCTGACGTAGAAGATATGTCCATTGCAGAAACAGGGTCTACAGGGGCAGCCTTAGCAACCGAACTAGACGCCTTATGGGTGTCCACTTTTTTCTTTTGGAACACTGGGGTCCAAGCAGGATCGAAAGAGATGCAATCCTTAATAATGTGACCAATCTGATGGCAATGTGAGCACGATGGAGGCATCCAAGGGTACTCAACATCTACAAGAATGACTTGACCATTTTTCCTTTTGAGTTCAACCCTTGTTGGCAGAGGCTTTGTTAAGTCAACCTCCACTCTAACATGAGCAACTTGTAAACTAGTCAAGCTTTTTGTGAACTCATCTGTTTCCTTTGGCTCTCCAATCAATCCTGCAACAAAACTAAGGCCTTCTTGAGTGCGCAGGTTCAGGGGCACACCTTTAAGATGAGCCCACAAAGGGATTGATGAAATGCGCATAGGTTCTGAATCCTTTCCAGCAGGCCATTGAGAAACAAAGAACATTGCAGTACCCACATACCAAATCTTTTTCTCAAGAACTTTACGGCGGATGTAATCATTTGGGATTCTTACAAGCATAGTTCTTTTGAGATGATTGATATGAATTTCAAGCTTTTTCCCTTTGCCCCAAAGATAATTTAGAACATTTTGAATCGCTTGATAGGAAGGTATCTTCGCAGTGAAAGAACCAATGATGAATTCCTTGTGAATTTCATCTCCTCTTTGGAATACCTCATCAGGCACTTCCACTTGAGGCACACCAGAATCAGAGAAACACAAGGGAGCCAATCTTTTTAACGACTTATCAAGAGATTGACTTGCTTTCTGAGACCAAGATTGGGTTTTGAAAGGAGGGGAAACTTTTGAGGGTAAGGTAGTTTTGGGTAGTGAAGGTTTTAAATGGGGATTTGAAAGAGGAATAGCCTCAGGGAAAGTAGAAAAGGAGGTAGGTTTTGGTTTAGATGGAGGAAGGGTATTTGGGTGAGTGGGTGGAAGATGGCCAGGCTTTGGCAGAGGCAGAACTGGTGGAGGAGAAGATGAAGGCTTTGAAGCAAAGGTGTTAAACGAAGCCGGGTTAGGAGAAGAGTTCAAATTTTTTTGAGGAAGCTTGATAAGACCCTCAAAGGTAGAGCCGGGAGAAAGAGCAGTAGAGGCAGAAAGGGAGGTTTGGAGAGGTATAGAATCCATAGAAAGTTGGAGAGTCTGTGTCTTATCGACCACAGTAGTTAAAGAAGTGTTTGGACTAGTTGACGAAACAGCTACAGTGCCAATTTCATGATTAGGGTTTTCTGAAATTGGTTTTGAATCCACCAAGGAGGAAGTTTCAATCTGGGTTAAAGAAACACCAGTAGTAGGAAGGGAAGAAGAAGAAGAAACTAGAGGTGAATCTACAGTCCCCACAAGTGGAGCAATATGCAGATTTGACTTTAGCTTCAAGGGTTTGGGAACAGAGAAAGAAAGAGGGGGGAATTGAGCAAAGGTTAGAGAAACAGGGGGGTCAGGAGGAATTGGGGGAGGGCGGCCGAGGTAGCCACCGGAGGCAGCTGGCAACGGAGGCAGGACGACAACACGGTCGGGAGAGAACCAGCAGTTCTCACTCTCTCTCTTCATTTTTACATAAAAACTAGTCTTTGAAAATGATTTTTAAATGTGGTTTTTACTATTTGCGATGTTTCAACATAAAATCCAAAAAAAGAAAAAAAAAGTATTCAACATAACCTTTGAATTCATTTAATATATATTTCAATCTCGCTTTATCAAAACTGAAAATTTAGCAAACCAAAAAAAGAAAAAAAAATATTCAATTATAAAAATGTAGAGATCATAGAAAACAAAACAAATTCGTCAATACTAAAGGAAGGAAAACATGGGGAAGGTATAATTTTTTTAAAAAAATAATGCTAGGATAAGATTTTTCACTTCTTTTGTTTATCTATTTCTTTTAAATTGCCATTATTTCACATGTTTATTTTTCTTGATAAAAATTTCACAAGTTTACAACAAACACATAATTATTACGCACATTGTAAATACATACCTTATTTTTGTAGAGAACTTTTGAAACCTATAACAAAAACGGGTGAGCCAGAAAATATATTATGAGTGCTTATTAACAAAGAATTTGGCAAAGACAAATTGTAAAATTGGTAACTTCTTTAACTAATATTCTGTTTGTAATTTTTATTTACGTAACACACAATTCATATTTATTTGCAATTGGTTTTTAATGAATTTTTGAAATGGTCGAACCACAAAATATCAATTTTTCTTTGATTTTCAGAAACGGATTTAGAAAAACTGATTTTGAATTTTACATAATCAACTAAACAAGTCAAAGTAGTCAAAAACGTATTTTTATAGCTAAATCTATTAACATAAAATTATTCTCGTGCGTAGCACGGGTAAGAATACTAGTTATTATTATAAATGGTACTACATGCAACCTCAACTGATTTTGTTTACATTCGTTATGATTCAAGTTGATCATTAGTTTTCTAATATTTATGTAAATATTATAAACTTAAATTCGTTTATAATGTTAGATAAATATTGATTTATTGTTATAAATATGTCAATCTAAAACTTTTTATGTCACATCATAGAATTTTATACTTTTGGTAATCCAAAACTCTAATTTAGTGTAATAGGTACATTTTAGTTTATTATTTGGTAATTATGTGATTTTTAAATCTATTTGCAAAAAAAGTGATTTTATCATTTGAAAAGACAAAACTACCCATTTTTTGTCGACAAAAACAAGCTGGTTTGGTTTGGTTTTCATTTTTTTCGGTTGGTTTCTTTTATTTTGTACCGTAAAAAGTAAAAAAAAACCTAATTTTCCACTTTTTTCACGCCATTGTTCTCTGACTCTCTCCTCCGAAGGTGTTCGAAGGTGTGTCGATCTCGAAGGACCATTTTCTCCAGTTCTGACGACGGCTAAGGTGATTTGGTTCGGTTTTATCGTTTGATTTTGGGTGATTTTAGGTTTTATCGGGTGATTTTGTGTGTATTTTGGGTTTTATAGAATTGGGGTTTTGGGTGATTAGGGGTTTTTTTTTTTTTTGATCACCAACTTATTCTTATTTATTATTAAACAACTGAAATAACAGCAATGTTCCGCATTCTAAGAGCGTTTTTTGCTAGCATATCTGTTTCTTTGACATGTACCCTAGGCACAAAATTGAAAGAAATTACAGAGAAGGAAGATGAAATTAGACGAATTTCCATGAGAGCCACATAGAGCTCAATATGTTCTTCATTCTTATTAAGGAGATTAACCACGGTTTGTGAGTCTGAAAAGATGTGAACTTCCCCAAAACCTTGCTCCTTAGCCTTACATAAGGCCGTGAAAATAGCCCATGCTTCTGCGAGCAGGACCGACGAAACATTCTCCATGAATTTGGAGAAATTACCAAGAACTTGATCCGTATTAGAACGGAAATAGTATCCAATACCGCATTCCAAAGAAGAGGAGCTCCAAGCTGCATCCACAAAACATGTCAAGCCATTTTGTTGTATAGTTTCCGGTGAAAGCTGTTGCAATCCTCTCATTGGTTTCGGTAGATGATCTTGTGCCCGTTGCCAAGCCATAGCATCCGCTAATGATTTCTCTACGATCTCTTCCTCAGTGTTTGATTTGGCCGAGAAGAGCAGATTATTCCTTGCCTTCCAAAGGTGCAAACAAAGCCAAGTATAAAGGTCAGAGGAAACTAACCCGGTAGGTGGAAGATTGATGAATGATCTTGCCTCTTTGAAGAAGGTAATTGACGTTGGAGTTTGATTGAAACAAGGTATGAGGATAGGTACTAATTCCCAACATCTTTGAGCAAACCTGCAACCCAATAGAATGTGATCAATAGTTTCAAATTCCTCACAGCGTTTACATCGGGGATCCACATTCATTCCCCTCCGTACTAGTTGTTCACCCGATGGAATCGCACCGTTCAGCACCTTCCATAAGAAAGATTTGATCTTCGGTGTCGTTCTGAGACGCCATATATTTTTCTGCCAATTAAAGTATCGCATATCCGCTACGACCGAAGCCGAAGTGAGGCATTCATAACCCGACCGTGAAGAGTACCTCCCATTCTTTGTCGATAGCCATGCGAGTCTATCTTCCTTTCGTGTCAAAGGTAGTGGTATGAGGCGGATTTTAGATTCATACACGGGTAAATGCTTCCGTATTTCTTCCCAATTCCATTGATGTGTTGAGTGGTCCATCAGATCCGCCACCCTTAGGTCTTTATTTTCACTAGTTGGAGGGCCAATAGGCACTGTTACGGTTACCGGAGAGAGCCAAGCATCCTCCCAGACTCGTATACTTTCGCCATTTCCTACCAACCAGCCTAACCCCTGTTTTAGCACATCCCTTCCTGCCATAATTCCACGCCATCCATGAGATGAATTAGACGGAGCTGCACAGTCCAAGAAAGTGGTTTTATGGCAATACTTGCCAAGAAGAACACGTGATAGCAGCGATGACGGTTGATTCACCAATCTCCAGCTCAACTTGGCCAATAAGGCATCATTGAAAGCCTCAAGATCTCGGAAACCTAACCCACCTACATTCTTCGGCCTTGTGAGCTTCTCCCATGCTACCCAAGCAATTTTACGTTGATCTTGTTTACTATCCCACCAAAAACGAGTCAAGGCTGCTTGAATGCTCTTACACAATGATACCGGTAGCTTAAAGCACGTCATTGCATAAGAAGGGATAGATGATAGAACCGCTTTTAACATTATCTCTTTCCCCGCAGAAGAAAGGAAACGTGAAGCCCAACTATGTGATTTTTGGCGAATACGATCAATAATCGACGTAAAAATATCTCGTTTTTTCCTCCCGAAGTGTTCAGGCAGCCCCAAATATTTCCCTGTACCTCCCTCTTGGTGGATTTGTAAGGCCCGTTTGACCTTAATCCGTTTTGCCGCTGGTGTCTTTGAGGAGAACATAATTGAACACTTCCTCGTGTTTATAGACTGTCCCGATGCACCTTCATACTTCGTTATGATCTCATGTAGTTTCGTCACGCTTTTATCATCAGATTTGCAGAAAAACATCGTGTCATCCGCGAATAACAGGTGGTTGATAGGAGGACTATTCCTTGCTACCTTAATTCCCTAAAGTGACCCTTCCCCTTGTGATGTGCCCCGCGTGTGTACTGCTCCTTACCGCGGCTCAAGATACCTCGATCATGGACTAAAGTAGCCGAAAGGTCATAAAGTAGCCGAAAGATCACTCTTTGTAGCCGAAAGGTCATTCTTGGCTAGTCAACAACAATTTCCGCGCCTTCATTAAATATTAGTCAAAGACCTAGTTTCTATGCATTGTTTTCCACATTTTCTATTTATGAGTCAAAGACCTAGTTTCTATGCATTGTTTTCCACATTTTCTATTTATGAGTCAAAGGCCTAGTTTCTATGCATTGTTTTCCACATTTTCTATTTATGTCTTTGACTAGAAAACTCTATAAATATGTAATCCTTTCTTTGGAATAAAATAATCGAATTTTGTATTAACTTTTAGAGTTTCACTCTTTGTTCTTTGAAAGAACTTTTCTTGTTTCTTGGTGAGTCATATCCAAGCAAACATTTCCTCAAATCGTTGGACTTGTGCGTCATATCAAGCAACGACGAGAGAACCTTCACTTGGTGGTCTTGTGCGTCATATCAAGCACCATTTGAAGTCGGGAATATCAAAGGCTTTCCGCAACCTTTGTGCGACCCTTCAATCCATCTAGTTCTCCTTCCGGAGTCCATATCCAAAACCGTACCATTAGAGTGATCCAGTTCCTAGGGTCCTTCAAGTGGTATCGAGCCACTCTTCCGGTATTTTCTCGATTCATTCCATCTTCTCATCTTCTCATCTTCTTCTTTCTTCAAGTGGTATCGTTTCTTTGATTTCTTAATCGAAGAACGATTCCGGTTGTCATGATGGATGACAATTTTTATCCCATCGAAACGAAAGTCTCTTTGTTCAAAGAGAAGATAACCATGAGATCTACAAAGAGATTTATGGTGATCCTATCTACGATGTTTACGAAGAAGATAACCATGAGATCTACAAAGAGATTTATGGTGATCCTATCTACGATGTTTACGAAGAAGATGTCGTGATTATCGATTTTGTTTTCCCAGACAATATTTTTGATAATCCAATGTGTGCAAGAATTGTTTTAGAGCAGGTTTGTGCAAGATTCGTGTCTTATCGAGTTCGTGCAAAATCCGTGTCAGACTTTTTTTGTGCAAAATCCGAGTTGAAACCTCAACAACATATTTTACTCGTGCATGAAAGATTTTCTCAGTGGAAGAAAAGAAAGAAGAATCAGAGCCACTCTATTGGTTTATTTTTATTTTATTTTTTTTTCTTTCTATTTTATCTCTTTTGTTATTCGGATTTGTGGACAAATCCTTTTGAAGAAGGAGGGAATGATGTGCCCCGCGTGTGTACTGCTCCTTACCGCGGCTCAAGATACCTCGATCATGGACTAAAGTAGCCGAAAGGTCATAAAGTAGCCGAAAGATCACTCTTTGTAGCCGAAAGGTCATTCTTGGCTAGTCAACAACAATTTCCGCGCCTTCATTAAATATTAGTCAAAGACCTAGTTTCTATGCATTGTTTTCCACATTTTCTATTTATGAGTCAAAGACCTAGTTTCTATGCATTGTTTTCCACATTTTCTATTTATGAGTCAAAGGCCTAGTTTCTATGCATTGTTTTCCACATTTTCTATTTATGTCTTTGACTAGAAAACTCTATAAATATGTAATCCTTTCTTTGGAATAAAATAATCGAATTTTGTATTAACTTTTAGAGTTTCACTCTTTGTTCTTTGAAAGAACTTTTCTTGTTTCTTGGTGAGTCATATCCAAGCAAACATTTCCTCAAATCGTTGGACTTGTGCGTCATATCAAGCAACGACGAGAGAACCTTCACTTGGTGGTCTTGTGCGTCATATCAAGCACCATTTGAAGTCGGGAATATCAAAGGCTTTCCGCAACCTTTGTGCGACCCTTCAATCCATCTAGTTCTCCTTCCGGAGTCCATATCCAAAACCGTACCATTAGAGTGATCCAGTTCCTAGGGTCCTTCACCTTGAGCTTTGCGGCACAGTCCCGATAACACTTCCGTGCACATGATAAACAAATACGGGGACAAAGGATCTCCTTGACGTAGCCCTCTCGTCGGAACTACCATACCTTGTGGTATACCATTAATCAGAAAGGAATAAGAAATTGTGGTTACACACTCCATTAACCATCCAATCCACAAATTATGGAACCCAAATCTCACAAGAACCGCACGTAGGAACTCCCATTCAATTCTATCATACGCCTTGCTCATGTCTGTTTTAACAGCCATTGCCCCCCGCTTTGTTGCTTTAGATAGCTTTAAATAGTGTAGCACTTCATGGGTTATGAGTACATTATCTGAAATTGCCCGACCTGGTACAAAGGCCGACTGATTTTCTGAGATTAGGCTTGGAAGCACCGGCTGGAGTCTTTTCGTAAGAATCTTGGCAATAATCTTATAAAACACATTGCATAAAGCAATAGGGCGGTATTCAGATACCTTCTTTGGCGATGTGATCTTTGGGATAAGCGTCACATGAGTATTGTTGAGACTACGGGGAAAGGAACCACTTGTGAAGAAGTTCCGGATCTCCGTGGTGATATATGGGCCAACAATATCCCAATAAACATGAAAGAAGGCCGCCGAAAAGCCATCTGGTCCTGGAGCTTTCTCGGCATTGATTGAGAAGACTGCATCTTTAACTTCTTGATCCCGCGGAAGACTTATGAGCCTTTCATTCGTCTCATGGGTAATCAAAGGGGTTAATGCCTCATCGACTACACCGAAGTTATCACCAGGGTTAGCGGTGAAAATGTCTTGATAGTTAGAAGAGACCAGCCTTGTTATATCACCCTCCTTATAGAAAGTTGTCCCTGCGTCATCTTCGAGGACCGTGAGTCTATTGCAAGTTCTTCTATTCCGCGTAGTGGCATGGAAGAAACTAGTGTTTCTATCGCCACTATGAAGCCATAAAATACGACTTCTTTGTTTCCAAAATTCTTCCTCCTCCTTGTATGCCGCAGATAGTTTGTTATTGAGAGAAGCAATGAGCAACTGGTCTGGAATCGAGAGGGAGAGGGCTGTCTCCAGCTCTGCTTGTGTCTCCTTTATCATTGTTAAACTGTTTAGGTTCTGCTCCCTGCTCCACGCAATAAGCTCATGCCGACAATTACTAATTTTTGCCTCAACTGAGTTAGCATTGTTTCTCCTTCATACCGATGAAATCAGCTCAAAAATTTCTTCTTTTCCACACAATTTCCTATCAAACCGAAAGAGCTTCCCTCTTTTAATCCTTGAGTTGTCCAAGAAGGTGATAAGTGGTCTATGGTCCGAACCTTCAAACCGAAGATACTCCGATCTTCCTGATGGAAATCGCTCTACCCAAGCATTGTTTGACAATGTTCGGTCCAGCCTGACGTGAACAAGATGATCATATCTCATACCACGCCACGAAATTGGATTCCCAGAGTGTTTGACGTCCCAAAGCCCATTTTGGTTTACAAAACTCCGAAAATCTATGAATGATCCCTCGTGTCTAGGCGGTCCTCCCACCTTTTCTCGTTGCTCTAAGATGTCATTAAAATCACCCGTCAACATCCAGGGTGTTTCTCTTCCATTCGCAAACTGAGATATTGAGTTCCACACTAGTAACCGATGTTGTTTCACCGGAGCACCGTACGTGAAAGTGATGTGTAACTCAATACCTTCATACATTACTTTCATATCAATGTAGTTAGGGGAGCTTGTGAGGAATACTAGGTCGATGTCACCTTTCCAGAATAGAGCTAGTCCTCCTCCTAGACCAGATGGGGATACAAGAAAGTTATTATCATATCCCATCCATTGAAAAACTTGTAACACATAGTCATCTTGATTCTTTGTCTCCATTAGAAACGTTATGTCCGGGAAAAGAGTTAATCTCAATTCCTTTAGGCGTCGAACTGTCAGGGAGTTTCTGAGCCCTTGACAGTTCCAACTGGTTACAATCATTGATAACTGGATGGTTTTTGGGCAACCATCGAACCCTTACAAGAGTTTGGCATTATAGCCTTAGAAAAGGATGCTACAAGAGCACAATCAGATCTGTTCTCAGCGAGAGTTACATTAACATCAGAGTTACCCTCATGGTGCCCGTTATTGTCTTTCATCCGAGATGATTTTGTAGCACGAGTATAAGATACTCTAGCAGTTTTGGCAAGTGAAGATCCATACGTCTTCAGAATCCCTGCTCTTTTAATAATGGTCTTCTTCATGAGAGGTTGTCTCTTAGCATGAGATTGCTTAGCTGTTGTAGCTTCTCCAATACTGAAGTTTAGTGGCCCAAGCGGAAGGTCTTGGATTGTAGCTTCCGAAGATAGTTCAGCCCTAATCTTCTGTCTTACATTCATGCTTATAGATCCCTTGGAAACTGACACCGTGCGAGAAGTAGAGATATGTCGGGGATCTACTTCGTCATCTCTAGTTGTCGTTGTGATCATCAGATTAGAATGGACCTTAATTCCTGAGTTTAGAACTTTATCTACAAGAGCAACATCCTTTGACAGTCGTTGACTTGCTGGAAGACGAACACATGTATTATCTATGCCCTTGTCCTTTGGAGAGCTAGGACTCTCAATATGATTAGTGGAGGCCATCATATTTGAGACTTCATGCATATGTCCATTTGGTGTCCGGTCACGCGTATGGTTACGGACTCCATCTCTGTTAAGATAATAAGACCGTTCCTCAACACGAGGGAAGCTTTGACTGTTGTAACGCCTTGTGTATTTTCTGTTCCCATTTGCTTGGTAGCCTTCGTCTCTTGTTGGAGATGGGTATTGATGGTGTCTACGGAGAGGAGGAGAAACCTGTCTTCTGTGAGTGGATGAGTACCTCCAGTGAGGAGAGGATTGTCTTCTAGGTGGAGAAACTTGTCTCCTAGGGGGAGGAGAGGCTTGTCTCTGGTGCGGGAAATTCCTCTGATTTGGGGATCGTGCCGAGGCAGTAGTGTCATTGTATGACCTTTCCCTTCTTGATCCAACGCGTTGTTTGTCCTGAGCCAATCGTGATATCGTATTCACTTGACAAATACTAGTGCTATTGGCCGCAACCTTGTCATGCTGCGAACACTCCGTTTTCTCATGAGTCAACGAGAAACATGTGAAGCAGTGTCTCTCAAGATTCTTGTATTCAAATTCCAAAGTAGCTTCTTCTCCAGTAGGGAACTCAAATAGTTTTGTCATGGTGAGAGGTTTGAGAGCATTAACCAAGACTTTAACACGACCCTCCCTTTCATCATGATCAATATAAGTGCCTAATTCTTCAGCAATTGACCGTAAAGTATCATGTTTCCAGTAGTGGAGTGGGAGATCATTGATTGCAACCCAGAAAGGAATATTCGATGGAAAAGAATCAGAGATGATGGGCTCCCATCTTTGAATTACTAACATCCATCTTTTGTAGTGGAAATGTGCTTTCTTAAGAATCTTTTGGAGATCTTCTTCTCTGTCAAACCTGAAGCTAAACTTCTCTCTTCCCAGGTCTCTGCCTGTGACTCCTTGAAGACCCCAAAGGTTTAAGAAAAAGTTGACAACAGCTTTTGGCTTTTGTATCTCCGAGTTCATCACCCTACCAATTAGGGTTAGATGATTTTCTTCGATCAAATCTTCGTTTTCTACTGGGGGAGTGGAATTGGGGCATCTCTCACCCATCTGCTGGATGATCCTTTGCCTTTTTCATCACCCGAGTATCTCCTAGCCATGATGGATGTCGGTGTAATGAAAGATTTGAAAGCGAACTTTCAGATAAGAGAACTTCCTTGATCGGACTGTATGTCACAGTAAAGAAGGGAATTTAGGACTCCAATGTTAAAGAGGATCACGAGGAGCAGACGATGATTATTGGATGATCGTACGCAAAGATCCAAGAATCGCCTTTTGGGAAGCCCTAATCGCCGTCATCGTCTCCAAGAATCACCTTTTGGGAAGCCCTAATTCTTTTTCTTTTTTCAAATTTTAAATGATTTCAGATTATGGGGTGATTAGGGTTTTTTATTGGGTAATTAGGGGTTATTAGGGGTTTTTATTGGGTTTTATTGGGTAATTTTGGGTGATTCTTGGATAATTAGGATGTTTATCATGTTAACTACAGACTTGTTTTGAAACATCTTTCAGAGTATCAAGTTTGATTCCATAATGTCTTTCATTTGAAATCGATCTCTAATCCACTGATTATATTCATGAGGGATAACATTCATTTCTATATGTGAATATTCATGACTATGAATGAACATTCATGATAATCAAGTTGACAGATGTGAATATTCATAACATATTGTGTTCATTCATGACACGACGTGAACGTTCATAGCGTATATGTAACATTGTTCAAAAACGAGGAAAAACTTTTAAGTAATTATGAAAGAGGGAAAACAAAGAAAGGAGTTGAAATTCTTCGAAAGCTTTAAAACTAATCCAACGGATTAATGCACGTTGCCCTGTTATGTGCTCCCTGATTGCACTTAGAACACATGTGAGCTGACCAATGTTCATAAAGTAGTGTGAACATTCATGTGAATATTCATAAAGTAGTATGAACATTCATGTACGCTTATGAATGTTCATGTCCTGTATATGAAAATATGAGTAATAAAAGCCTAAATTTATAACAAAATTATGAATATTCATAAGTTTGTGTGAATACTCATAACATCATGTGAACATTCGCGGTAAGCTGTAATATTTCATGAATATTCAAAGTACTTAATATCATCTTCAACCTCTAACATCTAAAAAAGTCGATATTAAAAAGACAAAGACATAGAGAAAGAAGAAACAATGGTTGTATAATTGTCTGTGTAAAAATTACCATCAAGTGGATTGCGAAGAAAATCCATACTACCCATTGAGCAAATCTGCAATCCGTCAGAATTATAATCCATTGATGGTGAGTAAAAGCAAAAGTTTTTTTTATAAGAACCCTAAAACAATATCACTATGTATCGTCCTCTGTGTTTTGAGATCTGTTTTCTTTTACACAATATTAGAAAAGATCGTGATCAAAAAAGGAATAAAAATATTGTGATAAAAATTTAAACGTGATATTGTAATTGTTTCCTTAATATTTTCGGTTTTATATTCTTTATATCATAACCGGTTAAATCGAAAACCAAAGTCTTGTAAACCAATATGTTGAACCGTATAAGGGTGTAAAGGTCCGAATTTTTTTTGAAATCAAGTGAAATCACCTAATTGCTAATTTGAAAAATAAATCACCTAATTGCCTAATTAGGGTAGAAAAATGTACCTATTTACCCAATTTTTTCAAACCATTATAAAGATTTTAACATCTTCATTAATGAGTTTTTCTTCCATTATTATAAAACTATTTTTGTTGAATATGCTTTATTTTTTATTAACCAAATTAGTTTGTGAACATATACCTTTCACTTTTATACCTTTCACTTCTCTTTAAGTATCAAACTTATTATTTTGTAGGCGAGAGTATGTAACAAACATATGATTTGGTAGCATACAAACTTACATTTGTAACAATTTTTTCAATTTAATGGATTAATTTTATGTAAAATCTTCTATCACTATTATAATTGTTTCTCAAAAGCGAAAAACTATAAAAATAAAATAAATTTGTATTTTAAATCATATAAGTCTACCATAAAACACAAAGCCACATTTTGAAGTTTGCTATTTTTCATGTTTTCATTTTTTATGGATAATTTATAACATTTTTATTTTGGTTTTGCATCATCATCGTGATTTTAACGTATAATTTGAATTATCATTAATGTACTATTTGAATTCATTTTAAAATGTCAATATTAATTATTTTCATATAATTTTTTCAAAATTTATTTATGTTCGCGTCATGCGTGCGGATCAAACCACCTAGTTGTTAATATTTCATATTAAATTCTTTTGACCATTTATAAAATGTTTTTTGTCAACATTTGTGTCACAAATAGCTGACCTATTAACCATTCTTACACTATCGTAGGCGCTGACAGTCACTTCCACATACAATATGTTTAAATATTTCATATTTATTATATTTGACCACATTAATTGTATTTATAATTATTGTTATCTCTTATATCTATTATATAATTATTGATATTATATTTGACCAAATTAATTAGTGTGGACACTTAAAGCTTATGGTTTTTTTTTTGTAGACATGAGTTTTAAAAACAAAAACTTATAGTGTAAATAACATAAAGTACTATATGTTTTCAACTAAATTAAAGGAATTTTTTGTAGTTTATTAAAAAAATTATTTGGCGTTAAATAAGTTTCATGTATTACCAACCTAAACATTCACTTCCAATATCAAATATTTTTCAAATATGAGAAAAGGTTAATCAAGAAATAGTGTATTTTATTTGTGTGCATGTACCTATTTTGAAAATTTGGCAGACTCTTTCTTTTATAAATTTTGTCTTTTTTAAAAAATATTTAAAAGGTACATGTATAAAAAACTGATTCATCTGAATTTCTTTAGTCCTTTTGTATTCAATAGTTTTTCCTATTTATTAGTAAACAATTTATTTGTGTGTAAAGTACATACCAACATCAATGAGTACTAGAAATAATTTTTTTTTTTTTTATAAAAGTTGCTAACAACGGTTAATACATTGGTTGAAACAGTTGTCGTCTTTGCCACAAGTGAGAGCACAATCTCCAACACAATATTCCTCTGGGTTCATAGGACCTAAAAATATCAAACAAGTACAAACATTGATTATGAACACAACGAAGCTAAATCTTACAAAACAAACTAATAATTATATATATATATATATCATATTAGTTACTATGAATCTCATTGTTGCAAAAAAAGTTACCGTAAATCTTATCAACAATAATAAGGAAAAATTGCAAAAAAAAACCCAGGGTTTCAATTTTTCGACAGAAAAAACCTGACAAATATTCAGGTGTAAAAAAAAACCTTACTTTTTTGTCAAATTCATCTTAATTGTTAGGGAGAATCAAAGTAAGTTTTATTTTAATAAGTTATATATCATCAATAATTAACATAACTAATAAAAAAATAGTTTTTTGAAATTAAATTTCAAACTATTTAAATTAGGTCTTATTTTTGACATTCTAATATTGCAAAAAAGTAATTTTTATTATACTTTGTAGTTTTCCAAGTTAATAAATATTGATTTTTTTTAATTAACACACTTAAAGTTTATATTTTTAGACAAGATTTGGTTGACAAACAAGAAAAAGAAGACTTGCTAATAAAAGGGCAATTCTTATGAATACAACTAAAAAAAGTTTTTTAACACAATTAGCACAAATTTTCGAAAGTTTTACAAATACCATTAAAAAGTTTTTTCTCATAAATACCACAAATCTTAAATTTTCTAAATTACACCCAAAACCTTCAAAAAACTATACCCTACCCCTTCAAAACTATACCCTAAACACTATATAGCGAATCCAAATGAAAAAAAAAATTAAAATCTAAGTGTTAAAACTCGTTTTTTGTATTTGTGGTATTTTTGTAAAATACTACTTTTTGATAGTATTTTTGTTATAAAAAACATTTTAATTGTATTTTTTTATAAAAAACTCTGTAAAGGTATTTTCAAAACAAAAACTTGTTTTAATTGTATTCTAAGGAATTTCTCTATAAAAATTTGGTGTTAAAAATTGAATTATAATTTTTGGTGTTAAAACCTTATAATTTTTTTAATGTTTTTATATAAAAGCAAACTCAAATATGAAAAAAAAACTTACTTGAAGCAGGGAGAGTTATGGGAGTTCGGGGAAAACGGCATCGATGAATGCAAATAAGACAATCAAAAACAATGGCAACATCATGATCACAAATAGATTTGCATGTTGTTTGTCTACATTGTCTCGCCGTCTTTGCATTCACTACAATCACTAACAAAGCCATAATCATCATTATCTTCATTACACTCACCATTTTTCTTTTGATTTGAACACAAAATTTGTGAACTTTTAAGACACACTAAGAGAATTTAAAGTATTAATTAGTTGATGGGTTTTTCTTCTGTACCATGAGTTTTATTTATACATTTTTTTCCTTATGCTTGTTAGAAATTATATTTTTTATTTGACTAGCCATTAAACCACATTAATAATTTAATTTAGAGTTAATATGATCTTGACTTGACAAACTTTAATTGGAATGTTTTATTTGAATTATAATAATTCTTACTATAAAGATTATTGTTCTCTTATAGTTTGAGTTGAACAAATTTCTTTGACTATTAATACAATATATGTTGTCTTTTCTATTAGATATTAAAAGTTTTTTAGGCCAAACACTACTAAATAGTTTTTGATTAAAAATATTTTTATACCATTCAAATTATATCATAGAGTCTAACTCGTTGTTTAGAAAATGTTAAATCATATTAATAATTATTTGTTATTATGTAAAAACCTTCTTTTTCGGTGTTGGTTAAAAATTCAAAAGATTGAACATAACTAGAGGCAAAATTTTAAAAGGTCGTTTTGGTTTTGACAAAATTTTCTATACCCACAAAAATCTCTTATACCCATTTTTTATTTTTTAATAAAAAAATCGAAAAATTTACAAATCTAAACCCTAAACTAGTCTGGGGTCTTAGATTTGGAATTGCGAACCCAAAAGGTAGAATTTTAATTTCTTAACTCTAAAAGTTTTCGAAAAATTATTTTAAAATCGATTTTATAATTATATTTGGATGATTTTATCAAAAACATTTTAAATTTGTTTTTCAATATTTGAAATATTTTTTTATTAAATCCGTAAAATTAAATAAAAAATACTGAAGTTTTCAAATTTTAAAAATATTTTTTTTAATGGAATATAAAATTATAAACACAAAAAAATCAAAAAATGTCCTCACTAAATTTCACTTTAAACAAAACGATCTATAGAGAAGATAACAATGATCCTCACATAACGGAACTAAATCATCCAACAAAAAATGGGAAATTCACAAAACTACACCCTTTCAACCCTCCATTCACAAAACTACACCTAATTCAATATTTTCACATATTTACACCCTTTCAAAATTTTAAAAGTTTGATTTACCCTTTTAAAAATTACTAAAATTAAAATCTTTTCATTTGGGTTCGCTAATTAGTGTTAGGGTATAATATTAAGGGGGTAGGATTGCGTGGGTAGAGTTTATTTGAATTTAATTTTGAGTGTTTAGGTGTAGTTTTGTGAAGTAATTTTGAAATGGTGTAGTTTTGTGAAATGTAATTCAAATGGTGTAGTTTTGTGATTCCCCCAAAAAAATTACTATTTTGTATCTGTTTTTATTATGTTAGTTACAAAAAGGTTATATTCAAACTCATAAGGTATGAAGTAAATGAATTTACAAAAAGTTTCTTACATGCTAGAATTTAGAATAAATTGTTACCATAAAAAGTAACTAAAAAACTTTTTACAACTTAAATTTCAATTTTTTTTATAAAATATTACTTAAAACATTCTAATATCGCAAATAAAGTAAATTTATATATATATAAACATTCTGTTTTATATTTTTTTATAAAAAAATATGAGTTAAAATTTATTAATTTTTAATTAAATTTAACCTTTTTCTGTTCACCATTTAATTTCATAATTAAACAATTACAAAAGAAAAATACATAATCGAACGACTTCGATATGTTACATTTAAAACTAAACCATTAGCAATGTAGATAGAATGAAAAGAAAAAGGATAGGTAATCAACATTAACAAAGGTTGATAAATTTTTAGAAAAGATTGTGAAGTTGCCACAATTGATCAAATCTATTGGAGATTCAAATCTCGTTTCAATTTCTTCATCTAACTAGAAGGTAATCACTTTAATTTGCGACTTTAAAAATTTCGTAACACTTCGAATCTTACTGAAATAAGTTTCGATGTATCTACTGGTCCAATATGAAGACCTCAAACACGATGGCAAAAAGGTTAGGAAATAATAGTACAAGAGCAACATTATCGGAGCCGTGAAAGGGGGAGCTTAACCTGTGGGCCTCACAAAATCATTAAGCATCCCCTCTTTTCTCCTCTCTCTAAGTACCAATACTTGCACTTTTCGCAGACCCTACTGACACGCGGCGACTCGCGATTGGTGCGGTTAATTTAAAAAATAAATAAATAAATAAATTTTAAAGCTTTTTTGGGTTTTTATAGATAATGATAGACTAAGAGGCTTACCTCTTTTAGCCCTTGCAAATGGAAATTCGACAAAATACCTCCACGACGAAGATATCCAAAGGACATGTAATTCTCTCGTAAAAGTTTGTGATGGTATTTTTATCACCAAGCTTTGAAAATATGGTATTTTAGAAAATTTACAGCCTCTTTTTTGATAAATTAGGTATTTTGAATTATTTAAAAGATACATGTAATTGTAATTGATTCCTCTGAAATTGTTCTAGTTCACTTTGTGACTAAAAAATTCTATTCAATCAGGTTCTCTCTTTATCAGACTTTAGTATATGTTTAGTAAATATAATCCTTATGTGTCAAATACATCTCAACATCAATAAGTAGTTATTAAGTACTAGAGATGAATATTCTAAAAGTTTCTAACATTGGTTAATACATTGGACCTAAAAAAATGAGAGCACAATTTCCAATACAATATCTACCTAGAAAATTTGGACCTACAAATATCAAAAAGTATAAACATTCATTGTGAATACAATTGAACTAAATCATATAACAAAAGCAAAGAATTATGTTTTTATCATTTCAGATTTGTAACTTTAAATCTCATTGTTGCCAAAAGATTTAGGTGAATCACATAGGAAAATAATAAGTAAAAGAATTAATCTAAACAAGTTTCTAATATTCTAGAAATTGGAATAAGAATCACAAAACTACACCATTTGAATTACATTTCACAAAACTACACCATTTCCAAAATACTTCACAAAACTAAATCTAAACACTCAAAATTAAATCCAAATAAACCCTACCCAAACAATCTTACCCCCTTAATACTATACCCTAAACACTAATTAGCGAACCCAAATGAAAAGATTTTAATTTTGGTAATTTTTAAAAGAGTAAATTAAGCTTTTAAATTTTTGAAAGGGTGTAAACTTGTGAAAATATTAAATTAGGAGTAGTTTTGTGAAGAAGGAGTTGAAATGGTGTAGATTTGTGAATTCCTCGTAAATAATCGCCATACAAAAATTAACAACTCAACATTTTTACAGACTAAATTTCATATTTTTAATTATGATATTATTTTAGACCTTGTAACGTTGCAAATAGTGTAATATTTTTTTGTTAAGTAGATACAGTAAAATTTATTCTGATATATTTTATACTTTCAATTATACATTATAAAACAATCTTATTGATACTTTTTTAAGTATTAACTAGATACGGACCCGCACATACGTATGATTTGTTTTTTTTTTGTAATTTTTAAATAATAAGATATATTTGCAAATTTATATATTTAAAATTATTTGGTAATTCATTTATTAAAAATGTCGATTTTAATTATATGTGTGGCATCTTGTGTCATAAAGTAAATGAATATATTGTAAATTTTATTATTTTCTTATGATGACGACCCAAATTATATGTTTTTGATTTTTTTGATTATATAATTATATCCCATAAACTATGTTTGATATTTTCCGACCCGTCACAAAAATTACATATATATATATTATACATGAACTAAAATTGATTTTAGTCTCATAACAATTATTATTCGTGATTTCAATTTCGATTTGTGATTTTTAATGACCCGTTACAAAAATTAAAATATGTGGAGATCATAATTGTTATTCATATTTTATGTTAAAAATTTAAAATCTACCATTATACCTAGATTCAATTCTGAAATTAATCCGTAAAAAGTTGTCTTACTCTATTAATAAATTATTCTGTAATTATTTTTTAGATATAATTATTTGATTTATTATTTTTAACCTTTTGAAATTGAAAATGTTTATTTTTTATTTTGATATCAATAATATTTTTCTTTCTTTTTTGAATATTTTTGTTTCATTTTTTAATGTTGAAATTAATATGTTTTCTTTTTTGTTTTCTTTGAATTTAAACATAACCATAGGTTATATTGAGTGTCAACATTGTAAATATAATTTTTTTGTCCTCTTTGTAAAAATGATTTCCTTTTAATAGTATAGATAAAACTGATCGGAATTGAATCATTAAGGAATTTCTCATTAAAATATCTTGATTTTTAAATTAAATTCACTTTCTATTTCGTAGACAAGATTTAGAGACCAAAAACTATATCTGATATTTTTAGTGAAATAATAGAAATTGTAAAAAGGGACCTTATAATACTACTAGTTTTACTTTATTTTACCTAAATCCAAACTCAAATATGAAAAAAATTACTTGTAGAAGGAACGAGAGTTATGCCAAATATGAAAACGCGATTTATAAATAAAATGAATTTGCTTTACTGTCATAACAATTAATCAATTATCATTCATTATTTGAAAATTTATTTGTGATCTTTAGTGATCTTTATTATTGTAATATCTCGTTTATCGCCAAAATCACAAAATCGAGTTTTTCCGATAAAAACTTTAAATCGGGTTTTTGACATCTTGCATATTTTACATGTTTTAATCCATTTTATTCGTTAAAATTAACTCATATAGATTACAATTAGTAGCATATAGGTTTCATTTGCATTTGTTTCAGGTTTAAGAAGTGCAAGAATGGAAAAGACGGAGAATTCAGGCGAAAAGCGTAAAAAATGACTCATACCGGTTTGTTGTACCGGTTTCGTGAGGTCGATACATGAAGGTCACTCGTGGTCGATATCGGTCTGTTGATATCGACCACCTTTGACCGATATGCGCTGCCAAAAATCAGATTTGTTTTATATAAGATTTTTAGGGTTTTTTTAGTTTCTATGCTTTATTTTGTTTAGAAAAACTTTGGAGAGCTTTTTAGGAGATTTCATAGTTTATGCAATAGGAATTTTTGTAATCTTCAGATCATAATCATAGTTTTTTTCTTCCCTTAATCTTTGAATCTTTCAGTTTTATTTATGTTCTTATAATCTTTAATTGTTTTGATCTCCATTATGCATTGCGAGTAGATCTCTATAGGCAATTGGGTTGGGGAAAAAGGTTTGGGAAAATGTTGATAAAATCTAGGGTTATTGTTGCCTAAAACCTAAATCTATAAAACTTTTGTCTTTGATAAATATCATAATGCTTTAATCGAGTTGGTCATTCGATTATAGAACCTAGAAAACTTTACAAATGAGAGATTGTAAAGGATCATGATTAAATTATCCAAGAATTAAGCCTAGATTAACCGATAGATCTGTGTTAATAAGCTTAGTGGTTGAGTTGAATTGAACTTAATGTTTTCTAAGAATTAAAATTTCCAAGATATGGTGTTAGTTGAATTACTAGGAAAGTGATTTTTGTCATGAAAGTGGATTGATCAAAACATCGTTTTCAAAACCTCAAATTTACATTTTTAAAACGACATAAAAAACCCGACTTTTGATCATCCGATTAAATACCCCGACCTAATTGTTTAACTTTTTAATTGAATCTTTTAAATCAACTTTTATTTCGTTTTCGATTTTGTTAATCTTTGCAAAAATACAAAATCAAACATTTATTTGAAACATAGACTAATATAACTTCTCATAAGTTTTAGTGCGTTAATTTCTCCCTATTCGGATTAACATTTCGAAACAACGAGACGAAAATATCGTTTATCAAATTGGCGTCGTTGCCGATTTGGGAATTCGATAAACAATTACAACTTTGAAATTACTTGGGACTACGTTTTCTTTTCATGTTACTAGTTTCATCTTATTTCTTGTCGTTTTCTCAGGTGTATGCACCTAAGAAGTCAAGGACAAAAAAACCTCTTACCGCTGTTTGAAGACATCAAAGCACATGAACGAGCTATCTCTAGACTGAAAAAACAACAAGAAGCGTTTCACGAGAACGATTCAGAGATGGGTGAACAAGCAGGCGCTCGTACAATCGGTACGAATGATATCCTTAGTAACTTCACCAACCGAAGCGGAATCCTAACACCAGCTCTTGCCAAGAACGACTTCGAGATAAAGTCAAGTCTAATAACCATGGTGGCAAATGAGAAGTTTCATGGCTTGCCTAACGAAGATTCATTAGATCAACTTGATCTCTTTGACATGTTGTGTGGCACGGTGAAGATGAACGATGTGACTGAGGACATGTTCAAGCTACGGTTGTTCCCTTTCTATTTAGGGGAAAAGCCCATCACTGGCAAAATAACCTATCAAATGACACAATCACGACTTGGGTCGACTGCAAGAAAACTTTCTTGACAAAGTTTTTCTCCTCCGTCGTTCGCACCTCGAAATTGCGAAACGAGATTTCAGGTTTTGCTCAAAACGACAAGGAGACGTTCAGTGAAGCTTGAGAACGATTCAAAGGGTACACAATTAAGTGTATGCATCAAGGGTTCAACGGAGAAAGCTTGTTAAGTACCTTCTATAGAGGACTAAAACCCAAATTCAGGATGCTACTCGATTCAGTGAGTCAAGGTAACTTCCTGGATAATAGCGAGGTCGATGGTATAATGTTGGTCGAAAACTACGCTCAAAGTGACAACAACTACAATGAGGATTATGACCGAACGACACGTGGCGTAGACTCCGAAAACCTTGTATACCCGCGATTCATGTATTACTCTTGCGAGACATAATGATTTTTATGAAAGGTGAGATAAGTATTATTATATATTTATTCTTCTTAAACAAGCTTTCCACAATATTGCAATTGTGCCGCTATTCTCAGCATAGCGGAATTATATGTAGCCACCTTTTCAAAATCTTGGAACTTTAGGTTTGTCCACTCATTCATCGCTTGTGGAAGAATTATTTCTCTTTAATTATCAAACCTTATTTCAAGGCTTTTCACAACTCTGATGGATCTTTTAAATTCGCAAAATTATGCGTTTAGTTTTCATCTAGATGCCTTCTCAAAAAAGTCGTGGCCTTTTCATGAGAAGTTAATTTATTTCCATCTTTTATAGTGTCAGATACTATAAATCAAGATGAAATTCCATATTGGTAGTTTATGCTATGTAATTCGCTTCCGTAATTTGGAGAGCCAGAAATTGGAGTTTCTCAATATTAGTCATTTTATATCTAAAACATAATAATAAATTTATTAAAATACTTTTAAAACGATCTATTTACATTAATAATTAAAACGATTTCACAGAAAAATAAATCATAGAAAATTAAAACTATACGGTCTGAATGGTAACAACGAATTGCGGTGCGAATTTAGACATTTGCGGGACGGTGCGATTTTTAAATGCGGATTTTCAAAAGAGAAAAAGCAGAACGGGATAAGTGCGGTTTGTGTCAAATAAGGTGGTGCGTAATAATAGTAGATTGGTGTAAAAATATGCGGTGCAGAATAATAGTTGATTTGTGAAAAATAATTTATAAAACGAAATAATATTTAAATGATGAAATAAAATAAAATGGGTAATAAGTTGTTCATTTCAGATAAATTTTAAAATTAATTTTAAATATTTAATTTACATATAATAAAATTTGTAATGCATATTTTGGTAATTTTTTAAAAGACAAATCAACCATTTAAAATTTTAAAACGTTGTAAATATAGAAAATACTTAATTAGGTAGAGTTTTGCGAATGAAGGGATGAAATCATATAGTTTAGTGAATTCCTCATAAATATTAATTTTTTTATTTCAAATATTAACATAAACTTGTATTTACTTTTTCTTATAATTTTCAGATATATTTTAATAAAAAAATTGTTTTTGAAAAATATTATAAAGTTAAAAGATTCCACAACCGCACCATATCAATTGATGTTAAAACCGTCCCGCACTTAATTTTTCTACACAAACAAAAATTTTTTTTTGTTCAAAATAAGTCCCGCAAACTTTTTGACTAAATACATCCCGCAACTTTATTTTGCATTTGATTGGTGACTTATTGCAATTCTATCACCGACCATTTGGATTGCTTTGCCGCACATTTCCATGAGTTCGAAGACGCCAGACCGGACTACTTTTGAGACGAGGTACGGACCTTCCACTTCGCTCCGAGTTTTGTGATCGGCTTTTCGGTTGTGTTTTCGAACACTTTCCGGAGGACCAGATCGCCTTCTTCGAAGTGCATTCCCTTCACTTTCTTGTTGTAGTACCTTGCGGCCTGATGTTGGTAGTTTTGGATGCGGAGCAGAGCGTGGTGTCGTTGCTCTTCGGCATGATCTAGTTGGTCGACGATCATTTGCTCGTTCGTCAGTGGATACTATGTCAACATCATTCGGCGTATTCCGTGGACGTTGACTTCGGCGGGGGACATGGCTTCCATTCCATGGGAGAGTGAGAAAGGTGTTCGTCCTGTCGAACTGCGTGGACTCGTTCGGTGTGACCAGAGTACCCCTTCTAGTACGTCAGCCCAGAACCCTTTCTTTTCTTCGAGTCGTTTTTTGATGATGTCTATGATCGTTTTGTTTATTGCTTCGGCTTGTCCTTTTCCTTGTGGATACCTAGGGGTCGATTTTTTAAGCCGGATGTTCCACCTTGCACAGAACCCTTCGAATTTGTCAGAAGTGAATTGAGTTCCGTTGTTTGTGACGATCTCATATGGGAGTCCGTGACGGCAGATGATGTACTTCCAGACGAAGTTTTGAACCTTGGCCGCGTCGATCTTCGCGTACGCCTTTGCTTTTACCCACTTTGTGAAGTAGTCAGTGACGATCAGGATGTATTTATGTTGCCTTGAGGACGGCAAAGGCCCTACGATGTCCATGGCCCATCTCATGAAGGGGTACGGCGCAGTTGCCGAACTGAGGAGTTGTTTTGGGGCGTTTATGTAGTCGTCGTGCCTTTGGAATTTCTCGCACTTTTGGGTGAAGTCGGCGCAGTCTTTCTGCATCGTCGGCCAGTAGAAGCCGTGATTTTTAACCTGAAGGACTAATGCGCGTCCTACCGAGTGATTGTCGGCTGCTCCTTCGTGAGCCTCTCGCATTACCCGGTCGAATTCGTCGCCTGCGATCCAGAATAGAAGGGCTCCGGAAGCGCTCCAACGGAACAGACAATCGTCGAGCAGGGTGTAGCGCGCTGCTCTGCACTTAAGTCGGCGGGCTGCCCATTTTCCTTCGGGTACTTCGCCGGTTGCCAGATATCGTTCGATCTCTCGTCGCCAATCATTTGGTCCGTCGAGGGTCTGTGGGCAGCGATCTTCTCTTGGTGGAGAGTCCGGTGTGTGGAGATCTTTGCCGAAGTCATCCGTTTCATCGACGTTCCGGTTGATTATGCATATGCCTTTGGGGAGGGCGATGCTTGGGCTTTCAATGCATTCTATGGGGATCGTCCTCCGTAGGTTTGGATCTGAGGTCGAAGCCAAGGCTGCAAGTGCATCGGCCGCTGTGTTTTCTGCCCTCGGTATTTTGGTGATGGTGAACGAACTGAGCTTTTTTGCGAGTTCTTTGTTGACTTGGAGGAACGCTTCCATCCTTTCGTTCTTTGCGTCGAACTCTCCACTGAATTGGCTAGTGACGAGTTGTGAGTCACAGAATGTGTCGAGCTCCTTTGCTCCGACTTCGATCGCAAGGCGCATATCGGCAATCATGGCTTCGTATTCTGCCTCGTTGTTGGAGGCCTTGAAACCCAGCATGAACAATTGTTCCATGACTTCGTCTGTTAGCGATTTCAGCGTGATGCCTATTCCGTACCCATGTTGGCTGGACGATCCATCGGCGTGGAGTGTCCAAGTATTTTTCTCCGATTCCGATGTCATTTCTGGTGGGAGTTCGATTCCTATCCATCTTGCGATTTCGCGCTGGTTCTCGTCTTATACTCGATGTCGTATTCGCTGAGTTCGACTTCCCACTTGGCGATGCGACCCGATTGCGTCGGACTATGCAGGATAGTTCGCAACGGGTGATTTGTGAAGATGACGATGGAGTGAGACTGGAAGTATGGTCGGAGTTTTCTTGCCGAACTGACCACTGCCAAAGCTAGTTTTTCCAAAGTTGGGTATCTGCTTTCCGCGCCGTCTAGGGCTTTGCTTGTGTAGAAGATAGGCCTTTAATCACCTCGGTCTTCTTTTACCAGCACGCTGCTTACTGCCGAAGTCGATATGGCGATGTAAAGGTACAACGTCTCTTGGTCGACTGGCTTGGCAAGGATTGGCGATGTGGAGAGGTACTCCTTTAGATGTGTGAAGGCTTCTTCGCACTTCTCTTCCCATTTGAACCGTTTGTTACCCTTTAGCAGCTGGTAAAAGGGTAAGCATTTGTCCGAAGATCTCGATATGAATCGGTTGAGTGCGGCGATTCCTCCGGTCAGTCTTTGGACTTCCCTGGTTGTTCGGGGTGAAGGAAGGTCCCTAATGGCTGCGATCTGCTTTGGGTTTGCTTCGATCCCCCATTGGGTGACGATGTATCCCAAAAACTCGCCTGAAGTCACGCCGAACGTGCATTTTGTCGGGTTCAACTTCATCCCGTACTGATTGAGCGTCGCGAAGCATGTGGCGAGGTGATCAACATGATCCTTGGCGGCTAGTGACTTGACGAACATATCGTCGATGTATACCTCCATTGTTTCGCCCAGTTGATCGACGAATATGCGGTTTACCAGTCGATGGTATGTTGCTTATGCGTTCTTTAGGCCGAACGACATGACCTTGTAGCAGTAGGTGCCCTGATCCGTGATGAACGAAGTTTTTTCCCTATCTTCGGCATGCATCATGATCTGGTTGTACCCCGAGAAGGCATCCATGAAGGATATGAGTTCGTTCCCTGCCGTTGCTTCGACTATGCGATCGATGTGAGGCAGTGGGTAGTTGTCCTTCGGGCAGGCTTTGTTGAGATCGGTGAAGTCGACGCAAAATCTCCATTTGTCGTTCTTCTTTTTCACGACCACGGGGTTGGCCAACCAGTCCGGCCATCTCCTCGTCCTCCGGCTGAGTTATCGCGCAGGACTTTCTGATTTTGAGTTCGGCGATAAAACAACTTCGCGTTATACGCTGATCTTCTCGAACCGTTATCGTTCCCGTTGGGCTCGGAAACTTTAGACACTTGTGATAAGTGGATGGGATGGCCTCCATCGCGTGGATCCACGGGATTCCCATGATGGCGTTGTAGATTGCCGGCGTGTCAATGACGTCGAACTTGACCAGCTTGGTCACCCCTCCGATGTGCACTGGGAGTTTGATAGTTCCCAACGACATTGTCGTCTCCCCGTTGAACGCGGTTAGGGGTTTCCGATTCTCCTTGATCGTGTAGTCCTTCAACTCCATCCTCTGTAGGGTGCTGTAGAAAATGAGATCGACCAAACTGCCAGTGTCGATCATAACTTTGGCTACTTCGCAGTTTGTGATGAGTAGCTCTAAGAGCAATGGGTCGTTATGAGGGAAGGCGACACTGGTGACATCGCGTTCGGTGAAAGTTATCTCCTTAGTCGCGTGCTCGGTGAAAGTTATCTCCTTAGTCGCGTTCGGTGAAAGTTATCTCCTTCGGCGACGTTTGCCCACTTAACTGCGGCTACAGCTCCGCGTTGTGCTCTTTTGATCGACCTGATTGAGTCATTAAAGTCGACGAGGCCTCCCATTATCATGCCGATCTTTTTGCGGGCAACCTTGGGTGGGCCCGGTAATTCTTCTCGTTCTCTTTTGTCAGACGAATCCTAGTTCCTCGTCTGATTACGTTCGGTATGAATGTTTTCTGTCGGCTGAGACCGGTTGTATGTGTACGCGGCTTTTATTTCTTCCGCCGTTGGTAGCTTGACCTGACCGACCATGTATTCGCGCATCAGCAGGCTTCTCAGATGCCTGCATTCTTCGTTTGAGTGGCCGTCTTGATCGTGGAAGCTACAATTCTTGGTTGCATCGTGCCTTCCTTGTTGGTCGGTTTTTTGGTAGCTTCCCGAACCTATGTTCGGGTTTTCACCCTACGGTCGGCTACGGTATCCCCCCGAACTGCTCATTTCTTGGTAGCTCCCTCTGTTCGGGTATCCCGAACTGTTTCTAGGTCGGTTGTATTCGGGACGGTTTATGTTGTTGACCGCCTGCTCTTCGAAATCCTCGATTGAGTGAACTCTAGGGTGTCAATTTTTGTATTCCGCGTTAAAGTGTTGTCGCGGTTCGCGGTATTCCTCTTGTTTTTCTTTTTCTTTTGGGACGACCTTCGTCGTCGTCCGTTTTTTCTTAAAACTGGTTATGTCCTCCTCCAGTTTGATATATGATGTTGCCTTGTGCAACACATCCTCCAAAGTCTTCGGCAAATTCGTGGTGAGTTCGCGGAAGAATTGGGATTCGGTCCAGACTCCGTTACGAAGTGCTTCGATGGCTACGTCGTCCGTCACTTTTATTTTCGAGGCAACTTATTTGAATCTTTCGACGTACAGCCGAAGTGATTCTCCCTCCGCCTGCGTCATCTTCCACAGGTCGGCGATCGACAATTCCTTGTGGATGTACATCAAGTAATGTTTGAGGAAAACGGTTTGGAGCTCGTGGAATTTTCTTATGGAGTTCGGCATAAGCTTGTTTAACCATCGTTGTGCTCCTCCCGTCAGATTTTCGACTAAAAGTTGGCAATAACCCGCATCTCGTAGCTCAGGTGCGAACTGCGCTCTACCCATCGATATGGTGAACGACGTGACATGCTGGACGGGGTCTTTTTTCCCGTCGTACTTCGGGATGGTGATTTTCCCGGGGTGTGGAATACGGAAACGTGTTATGTCTGATGTGAAGGGGACATTTTGCACCACTCTCAGGACGCGACCGATCTCAGGTGCTGCGCTCGTCGCTTCGTGAACGCGAGAATTCATTTCGGCCAATTCTTGGCGCATCCGTTCCAGTTCGTAGTCTCTCGTGGTTTGCGCGAAAGTTGGTGCATCCTGGAAAGGATGATCGTTCGCGGCAACCTGGGGATTGGCGAACTGCGTAGTTCGCTGATATGTACTTGGGCCGACAGTCTGATTGACGAACTGCGGGGAGTTGTAGATAGACGTCGGGTCACGATTTCCATAGAGCGTCCGGTTAGCGGGCTGAAAGCCTGGGGATTTTGGTTTCCCTGTGTCGCTAACTGAGTCGCGTCTGTCGAGGGCCCTCCGAACAGATTTCGCTGGATGTTCGGTGAGAATTCGATGGGTGGTCTTTGGTTTCGTGATCTTTCGCCTGAAAGTGCTTCGAATCGTTCGTTGGTGGATTTGGTTAGAGTGTCCACCTTATTCACCAGGCTGGTGAGGAGTTCGACGATTCCGGATCGGCCGTCTTGGTCGGAGTGGTTGACTTCAGCAGTCGTTCTTGGGATGCTGCTCGGTATAGTGATGGTGACTTTGGGTTCGAGTATTGGTTCGGCGGTGGTCGTGCGAACCGCGGTTGGCGTATGAAGTCCTGATTTTGGGATCGTCGAGGCCTGACCGGTCGGAGTTGTTGATGTCTGGGCTTCGGCAAAAGCTGCATGTAGGACGATAGGTCTGTGTGAGACGATTTCTGGCTGGTTTGTCATTGTGGTTGGAGATGTGTGATCTGTTTGACTTCAGGTTGTTTGCGAGTTGTCGTAAGCGTGAGAGATTTTCCTGATCTGCCCCACGGTGGGCGCCAAATGTTAATACAGAGTTCGGGTTGGGGACCGAACTGAAGGATAAGATACATGCAGGTCGGAAAACTCGTTAAGTGACAACTAGAGCAAACAGGTTGGAACGAAGTGTAAAGGCAAATTAAAGGTAAAATGTCGAACTATGAAAGATAAGCCGAACAGAAAGTGATTGGGAACTCGGAGTTCTTTATTGATTGATTAATCGTTTGTAACGATGTTTGATACAAAGATGACGATGTGAATAATGTATTTTTAAATTGTTTCTCTCTGTAGATTCTCTCTCTCAAATTCGGATCCTCTCCATCTGAACAGGAGTCTCCTATTTATAGTGGAGTTTTTCGGTCCTTTGCGGGCTTTTGTTCCTTGGCGGGACTTCTTCGGCGCATGCCCGACATACGGAAAGATGTAATGTCGAACACGCTTTCGCATTAAATGCTATGCCGGCTTGTTCCCTGTTCGGCTGGTTTCTGCGAGCTGCAGGTTCGTACTGACACCACTGTCGGTCCTGCGAACCACGGCGTCGCACAGACGTCACATGTATCAGTCCTGGCAGGTTCATAATGATGTCATCGTGTCGGCCACGATTCCTTTATCGACGGACCCCAACTTCGTTGGGCTTTAACTTCGATGGGCCTTAAGGCCGAACTGCTGATCGAGCCCACGAGACTGTCTTCCTGGTGACTTCTCAATTGGGTCGGGCTTTGTTGGGCTTTAGTCCACCCTTAACAGTCCCGCTAAACCCAAAAACCGCCCCGCCTTTATGTTCCCATTAATAGCCTAATTAACATGATTGGTGAAAATTTTGCGTTTTTGTCTGTCCCGCCTTCAAAACTGTCTTGTAGTTGGTCTCCATTCACTACCTATAAGACATGTTGTTTATTAGTACAATCTTTTACAATAATTTCGTAAATACAAGCAATGATTATCAAAAACATAATGATTATGAAATATTTTGTAAGAATGTTTAAATATTATGAAAATAATTTTTGGAGAAAATAAAATGTGTGAATGAAAAATATGTTGAAAAGTGAGTGTATTTATACATAGAAAATTACTGTTCATAGCCGTTGTAAAAGTGAAAAATTTCAAAAAAAATTCTTTGTGACCGTTGGTATACGCAATAAAAATTAATTTTAATATTTTACAATCAATTAAATATATTATGTAAATTCATATTTTAATTTATGTATTAGTGAATAAATATATCATTTATAATAACCGTAATGTTATTTTAACAAGAAAGTAATAAAAATATTATATATCACATTAGTATATATCAAGACAATAAATAAATTATAGTGATAAAAAGTCATCCATCAAAACTAATTAAATTAAAAGTAAATTATGGTGCGTTTAAACAATCCTAAAAGTATAACAATAAATAAATTATGGTGTTTTAAACAACTATAACAATAAATAAATTATGATGCGTTTAAAAAAACACAAAATATAAGAATAAATAAATATCGATGAGGTAATCCGCGTACAAATAAATTATGGTGCTTCACACAACCATAACAAAATATAAGCTTAAATAAATATCTATCTATGTCAATTTCTTCTACTTGCTATCTATGGGAAATACGAAAGATTTCTCAATAGAAACTAGAAGAGTGTGGCCTTGGGTAATATGGTATCTTTGGAAGAACAGAAACAGTTTAATTTTCGAAGGAAAAGTTTTTGATTCTCTGGAAACTTCAAGGAAGATTAAAGAAGAAGCAGACTTATGGTTTGAAGCTCAAAAAATCAATAAAAAAGAACCTGATGTGGCTTTAAAGGAAAAGTCAAAAATAATGAAGAAATGGAGCTTACCACCTGATCCGTGGGTGAAATGCAATATAGGATTGGCCTAGTGCAAGGAAAAGAAATTGTTGGGAGCGTCTTGGGTAGTGAGAGATTCAAGAGGGCTAACAAAGCTCCATAGCAGAAGAGCTTTCTTTGAGTTGAATACATTACAAGAAGCTCAATTGAAAGGTATCTTATGGGCTGTAGACAGCATGGTTACTCACAGGTTTAATCTTGTTATTTTTGAGTTGGAAGCTAAAGAACTGGTGAACGCGATCAACAGACCAAAGGCGTGGCCCTCTTTTAGGTATTCAACTTCTGAAATCTTAAGAGCTGTTAAGAGGTTGTCAAGTTGGAAATGCAGAGGAATCAACTCATCTGCTAATAAAGGTGCTTCCCTTATAGCCAAAAGTGTTATTCAAAAGAACATGGTACAGTCTTATGTTCAAGTGGGGTATCCAAGTTGGCTAGCTTCTTCTTTTGAGAGTGAAGATCAAGTACATTCTCATTAGCTTTTTGGTCGGTGGAGTTTTAACTAGTTTGTAGATTTGTGAGCCTCTTATATCATTTTTTGTAGATGGCCTTTCGTAGTGGTACTAGTGTGTACACAATATCTGACTTAACCCATCTGGAAATTTTCTTTGAATGGAAACAATAGATGACAAAAAAAAAAAAAATATTGTGGCGGTAGTCCGCGCCCAAATAGTTATGATGCATAACACAATTATAATATAAAAGTAAATACAATTTATTACGATAATTTAAAATATAAAGGATCAATTAAATATATAGCCATCGATAACTTGGAAATTAGTTTTTGGGAACCTTTTTAACTTTCTTTAGTTCTTTCTCATCCCTACTAAAATTATTTGACGATTTTGTCCCTACCGAATGAGATCCAAAAAATATCGGTTGAAGACAAAGAGCATTAAATGCTCTGACAATTTGTAAGAGATAAATATATTGTTAGAAATATCTTGTGTAAAAGAGAAAGATATTTTTGTCTGATAACAATTTAATTAGCGTTAACCAAATTGGTGGCGCTAATAATTTTGTTATCGCTAATACAATACATTTGTTTTTATAATGTAATTCTTATGATGATATTTTACCAATAAAGTTTTGAAAACAGTGTATTACCGCTAATACGATACAATTGAGATAAAACCATTAAAGAGTAAGAATGAAGAAAAAAAACATTGAGAATATCTTATTATATAAAAATGAGCGCGTTTAATTATAACTCACCCGATCGTGACACGTGTCATAATAAAAAAAAATGTTAATAATGTTAATAATTTTAGGAAAAATGTTAATAATGTTAATAATTTTAAGAAAAATGGTAATAATGTTTAGGAAAAATGTTAATAATTTTAAAAGAAGAAAAAATGTAACGTTTAGGAAAAAAATACAAAACAAAAAATAAGAAAAAAAGAGAAAGGAAAAACAAAAAAAGGAAAAAAGTAATCAAACGAAAAGTCACATAATTATCAAATAATATTATTATATAAAATTGAGCGCGTTTAAGATGAGTTTGACAAACATAATTATAACTCACAAGATCGTAACATTTGTAAAGGTTAGTTCAGATCGTGACATGTGTATTAAAATTGATACGTAAACATTTTATAAAATGAAAACTTAACAATATTGAGAAAAAACAGAAATAAGGAGAAAAATGTTAATAATGTTAATAATGTTAATAATTTTAGGAAAAATGTTAATAATTTTAAAAGAAGAAAAAAATATAACGTTTAGGAAAAAAATGCAAAACAAATATAAGAAAAAAAGAGAAAGAAAAAACAAAAAAAAAGAAAAAAGTACCCAAACGAAAAGTCACATAATTATCAAATAATCTTATTATATAAAACTGAGCGCGTTTAAGTTGAGCTTGACAAACATAATTATAACTCACGAGATCGTAACATTTGTAATGGTTAGTTCAGATCGTGACATGTGTATTAAAATTGATACGTAAATATTTTATAAAATGGAAACTTAACAATATTGAGAAAAAACAGAAATAAGAAAAATAATCAAATATAAAAAAATTAACATTAATTATCAAATAATTATGAATAAAATAAATTAATCAGAAATATAGAAAAATAAAATAATCAGAAATAAGGAAAATAACATAGAAAATGAAAAATTTAAGAATATTTTAAGAAATAATCAACAAAAAATTAGAAATAAGAAAAAATAAAAACGTAAAATTACTTGAAAAAATAAAGAAAATATTTATGATAACTTATTTGTTATCTTCATGGATCCACTATCTAATTATTAATTTAAAACAAATGTTTTTCATGTAAATAACAAAAGCAATGTAATAACACAAAAAATGTGTTATTTTAATTTTTTAATAGATGAAAAAAATAAAAATCACTTATTTACTATTATCATATATTGTTGTGTGTCTTTTATATTTATTTGTTAATAAAATAACGGGTATAATATTAGTTTCCGTTTAAATCTAACTATAACTATACAAATTTACTAACAATATTAATATATAATTATAAAATGTTTTTATGTAATTTGTCCGCGTAATACGCGGGATTTCATCTAGTTGGTAATAATTGAGATAAACAAAAGATTTAATGGAGATATTGAATATTGATTGAGACAATAATTGAAGAAAACTACTCATTTAATGGTTAATACAATCTTAGTGTAAAATTTAGTTACAGATTTAACTGATAACTATATACTCCCTCTGTCCCATTTTGATTGAAGTTTTGAAGGATTTTTTATGTTTCAATTAAATGCATTTGATTTTTTTGACCAATTGAGCTATGTCATATTTTTTTCTATTGGTTGATTTTGTTTTATTTAATGATGTTTTGATGATAAAAATAGATGTCTTAAATAGCGTGCAAAGCTCCTAAACTTCAATTAAAATGGGACAGAGGGAGTAGTTGATAATTTGTAAAATATCTATGAATGTTTATATAGTTGGTAACACTAAATGTAGGCAATAACAATGTTTAGATAACTATAACGAATATAAACGAAGACAATAATTGAAGAAAGGTATTCATTTAATGGTTAATGCAATCTTAGTGTAAAATTTGGTTACAAATTTAACGGATAACTATATATCTGATAACTTGTAAACTATTTATGTCTGTTTATATATAGTCGGTAACACTAAATGTAGCTGATAACAATGTTTAGATAGCTGATAGCGAATTTGATAATAAGTTTGTTAGGTAAATCAAGTTATATGTCAACGTGTGATTTTTGAATATATTCCCTCTCAAACGATTGAGAGAATCAATGATCAACCGCAATTTCTCATTTTTGTGATATACGTTAACCGTATCATAAAACAACTATTCGCCATAATCAATATTCCTCTTAGAAAGGTCATGGACATCTATATGTGTGTACAAATTCAAAAAAAAGTTAACATGACAAGTTATCCACCATAAAATTGTATGTTAAGATAGAATACAAACGGTGACACGGTTATCGGATAACAATCCACTAACAAGGAACTGTAACCGCTAACATAAAACAATAGTTATCGACTAACAATATTATCGGCTAACAATCAAGATAAATGTTTGTGAAAACAAGATATTGTTACCACTAACGTGTAATAAATTATCAGTGAACAAATCACATGAGAAATTTTGTAATAATCATTCCACTAAGAAAATGATGGTACAAAACCTTCTTTCGATTAACTACTAACTAATTGCGTAGTTGGTAAGAATATATGAAAAATAAAAGAAGCAATAAGGCGAAAACAAATATACAACTTTAACCATTACATATACAATTATAAAGAAACCCAACGAATTTCGACATAGTTTTGTACCATCAATCCACTAATAAAATGATTATCATTTAACAACATGAAGATTTTTGTATAAAATCCCTCTCGAACGGGTCAACAGAATCAATGATCATACGTAACATCTCATTTTTGTGGTAGACATTAATCCTATCACCAAGCAACTCTTCGCTATCAACAATAATCCTCTTGTGAAGTTGATGTACAACCATCTGTAAGATACATAAATTGGTAGCAACACACGTTAATAACCTGACAGTTAGTGTGTAAAGTATAATATATCCGAGAACGCGATGATAGATCAGGATACATGTTATGTTCTCCAGTGTAATATGTACATTATCCGGTAACAACATTTACAACTACAACGAAGCACCAAAAACGTTTATGCTGAAAACTTTGGTTGCAAACGAAATCATATGAAAAAGTGACATCTCGATCTAAATCATATAAGAACTAAAGTAAGAATACTAACTAATTTGAAATTGATTAAGAGATATACCTAAATCCTAACAACTACTCACAAATAAACAGTAAAAACATAACTCCCAAAATCGATTAGGGTTACAAACAAAAACAAATATATCAGATTTGAAGGTAATCCACAATGCATTGTCAAAATTGGTTAATAATCATGAAATGAATAGAGAATATATGAGACTGAAGATAATCCAAAACAACAATATGAGAAAGCTTCAGTCTTTTTTTCCTTCAATGGTGACTACAAAAGACTTTTGGATGAGAGATAAATTTGTTTAATAAAAAATTATATAAAAACAAAATAAAATCTTGTGTCAGTTATGTGTCAGAGATAGTGTGATTTTAAAAATCAAACACATAGGGCAAAAATGTCAAACATCACGTGAATAGAGGCTGCTACAGAGTCCACTTTTTCAGAGCTAATTAACGGTTTCTCTATGTCCATAGAGTATAATTATCCTAATATAAATTAATTTTGGTGCTTAAAGCAACCATGACATAAATGACAAAATATTGTAGAGACGATAGTGATGATAACGTGTTAGAGCATCATCAAACGAGAAATCTACAAGGATTTTTAGCCAAAAATACTAATTAAATAATAAAAAAATAGGAAAGACAGTGAAATTTTTTAGAATTGATTCTTATATAAGAAACTTTTTCAATAGTGCGAGATCCTTTTAAATTATGTGTCAATTTTTTATTGGTTTAGTTTTATTTTTAAATATTAAAATATAATTATTAATAAATTTATATTAAAATGTTAATATAACAAAAATAAAAACCTTAATTTGAAGGTTCTCGGTTGATCACGTTATTATAGTAATCTTAAATTTGTTAAAGATGAAACAATATATTGTGTTTATAATGTATGTATAATATAGTGAAATTCCTAAAACTACACCATCTCAATCTTTCCTTCACAAAATTACACCTAATTCAAATTTTTTTCTACTTTTACACACTTTATGGAAATCCATGAATTGATCAATTAAGGGCTGAACATTTACTCGAGATCCGAAACCCGAAATCGAATTGACCTGAAAAATCCGGTTTCGGTTCTCATATTATCCTATCGGGTTTTAATATTTTCTAACTCAGGTTTTCATTCTAACCCGAACCGACCTGATGCCCGAATTGTACTCGAATAGACCCGTAGATATATACATGTATATAGTTTTGATAAGGTAATTTGGATTTTAGTAGGTTATTTCAAGTTTTTTGTGGGTTATATCAAAACCCGAACCGAACCCGAATTACTCGAAATAAGACTGGAAATTCTTACAAATTTTAATTCTTAAAAATTTTATATGTGGGCATGAATTCGTTGGACCTGAAATATCATTTATAGAATTCGCCGAACAAAAATTATTCAAAAATATAATGACTAAAATGCAAAAAAATAAAAAATATCATAAAAACTCTCAAGTCGCGACACGTACGCGTTTTGTCTTCTCTTTTAATAGTATAGATAGCTGTGTGATTTTTTACAGAGAATGAAGTGTTTTATATAGCACAAAACTTAGATAACATAAACTATGTGTAAAATACAAAAATATTAACATTTTTATATTTTTTTGTAAAATACAAAAATATCAACATTTTTGTATTTTTTGTAAAATATTAAATAAAAAGTTGTAATTTTCCTAGTTTGATCTGCCAAGCACCCCACCTACTCACTCACATATAACTTGTTTTCATTGGAATCTCAGAAAAAAGCCGTACTATATATACTCTTCTTCACTCCTTCTCGTCTTCTCCGCCTCTCTCTCTCTCCGATCTCTCTCGTCTTCTCCGATCTCTCTCTCTCTCTCTAAGATCTATGGCTTCCATCTCTGCTTCTTCTATCTCCCTTCAGGCTCGTCCTCTCCAAACGGTATCTTCTCTCTCTCTCTAGAATGTGTTACAGATCTGATTATTTGATCTCGATCTAGTTTCTTCTCCAATGGATAGATCTAATCGTTTACCTCTCAGATCTATATATCTCTTTGTTTAAATCTTATCGTGGATCTGATCTAATGAATCTGTGTCGTTTCTGTAATGGAAGGCACTTTCTGTTAATGGAGAAGGAGGAGGAAGAAGAAGAATAAGCAATCTTTCTTTTACTCTTCGTCCTCTTCGTACACGCTTAAGTGTCTCTTGCGCTGTAAGACTAAAGCCTTCTCTGTCTTACTTAAAAAAAGATTTGGATCTATGAGTCTAATGATTTGTGTGAATATTCCGTCTTTTTAGGCGAAAACCGAGACTGTAGACAAAGTATGCGCAGTCGTCAAGAAGCAACTCTCACTTAAAGAAGGAGAGAAAGTTACTGCTGCCACCAAGTTTGTTGACCTTGGTGCTGATTCTCTCGACACGGTAACGAAATTGGGTTTTTTCATTGGATTCAAACCGGAAATTGTTCGAAAACGTATTCATGGAATGTTGTTGTGATTTGGCAGGTGGAGATTGTGATGGGATTAGAGGAAGAGTTTGGGATCGAGATGGCGGAAGAGAAAGCACAGACGATTACGACGGTTGAGCAAGCGGCTGAGCTCATTGAGGAGCTCTTGAACGAGAAGGCTTAGTAAAAGAAATCAACCGAATATTATCTCGTGGGGGAATCGAAAAACCCTAATAATCGGTTTATCTTTGTTATTGTTTGTGTTTTGGTTAGAGACCAGTTATTATTTGTTTTTGAGTTAGAACACTTTGTGTGTGTGTGTTTGTGTTTGTCTTTATGTTTCTTTCTTCTTGAAACTATTTAGTTCTTCCTACCTAAAAGTTATCTTTACCAAAGCTATCTATTTAAACCTACTTCCAACTTTCTAAACTCATTACTACAAAAGCTTAATTTCTACTAAAGAAAAATCGGAATTTAATGTTGGTTTTTGAAAGTGGAAGATCCATACATTTTCAAAACGGCTTACTTGTGCCCATATGACTTGACATGCGACGGTTTCTCATTCCGCGGTAGGCACACCCGCAAGAACCGTTTGAATTTTTATCCCTAGTCTCGCTATACATGTTAAGCGGACAACCCACAAGTCATTATTGACGCAATAAAAAGAACAATGTGGTTATGAATTCGATTGTAAAACATGATGAATTGAGATTTATCAAAGAGTTAGAGAATAGGTTAATGATAAACGAGATTTTACCCTCGTTAAATCTAATATCTTAATGTAGTACTTAAGATGTCAAACCAATTCAGGAGCAAACAATGTACTTAAATTTATAAGAAACAAACTCAGTTTAAGTGTAATCAAGAAGGTTTGTTGTTGAGTGTTTTTAGAACCGATTATTAAACAAAACGAAAACGCGAATTAAGAGTTTTAAGAGTTTTATAAAAGGCAAAACAATTAGGTTAAGTTATTTCAAAGGGTGATTAAACTTTCAGATTTTAAAATTATCTTTTAACAATTGTAACTTTAAGGTTTTGAAAACGATTTTAGATCAATCTACTCTCGTGGCAATGATCCTTTTCCCAATAATTAAACTAAAACAATGTCTTGGATAGTTTAATTATTGAGAAACTTTAAGAGCAAATCAACTTTAACCACTAAGCTTATTAACACAGATCTCTCGGTTAAGCTAGGCTTAGTTCTAAGGTAATTGTTCATGAACCTTTATAATCTCTCGATTCATAAAGTTTCCTAGGTTCAATAATCGAATGGCCAACTCGATTAAGGCTTTAAACTTGTTACCTAAGACAAAAGTTTTATAATCTATTAAGTTCTAGACAATCATCAATCCTAGATTCAATCAACCCCTTTTATCCTAACACAATTGTCTATTTGGATCTACTCACTAAACATGTTGAATATCAAAACAATTGAATTTAAGGAAAGCATAAACATAAACAAATCAAAGAGAATAAATGGTTCAAGAAAACTCTTATTGATGAAGATCACAAAGGTGGCCAAAGCAAAACACCAAGAATTCTCCAAAGTTCAAAAGCCAAAGCACAAAGCGATGAAAAACTAAAAGCAAAAACTAAAAACAAAGATGGAATAGTGTCAAAACATAACAAAAACCCTAATATATTGTTAAACCAAAGGAATAAAGGAAACCAATTTGGTTTAGGAATTGATTTTCCTTTTTACAACATAAAACCGATTTTCCTTATTATTTTCGCAGCCTGTACCGGTCAGGTGAAACCGGTACAAGTTGGTCGATACGTGCTGGTCGGTAGCCTTGCTTCGGCTTCGTTTCCTTCGTATCGGTCAGGCCAAGCCGATACAACATGTCGGTATAAGTGCTTCTTCTTCTTTTCCTCTGTACCGGCCACTCCAAACTGGTACAACAAGTCGATATGATGTCTTCAGGTTCTCTTTTTGTTTGTATCGACCATGTGTAACCGGTACGACAGGTCGATACAAGTCTCGGCAAAAGTTATCCTCCTATACCGGCCACAACAACCCGATACAACAAACCGATGCAACTGTTTCCGCTTCTTTTTGGCTTGAATTCTTCGTCTTTTGTCGTTTTAACGCTCTGAAACCTGAAATACACGAAACAAACCAAAATGCAACCTATATGATACTAAATGCAGCCTAAATGAGTTAATTTTAATGCATAACATAAGGTAAAATATGTAAAATATGCAAGTTATCAACTCCCCCAAACTTATCCTTTGCTTGTCCTCAAGTAAGAGAATTTGCATCAAAGTTCGAGAAAGTGCAGAGGCGGGGACCTCAGAACCAAAAGCAACATGGGAGTATAATGAACAAGTATCCTAAACATAGTACCCTCTCGCAACCGAACTAGTTCTACTTATTTCTATCTACCTTTAACTCCGTCTAAATCTGCTATTATTACCAAAAGTATGTGATCCACTTGTCTAGTCTAAGCACCTTTCACATTCAATTAAACACAATCAAGCATGAAACATGATTAAAAATTTCCAAGAGTTTTTCTATTTGTCTAGGTAAGAACGGGATTTCGAATCAAACGAGGAGGCTAACACTCAGGCATGTGGTTAGTTGTAGCGCGGTTTCTCTCGGGGAGTGAAAGGGTCAAGCAAAATCGGGAAAGACAAGGAATAATGCAAGTCCGGACATCCATCCCTATACAACTCTAATATCTAACCCATCCTTTCATTCTCTAAACACTTAAGCATTTAAACATCGAGTTTTCTTCTCTTCTTTTTTCTTAACTACCTTAGGGGTTTTATTTGGCTAACTTTCTTTTTTTTTTCTTTTTCGATTTTTTTTTTCTTAGCCATTCTTTACCCCTAGACGTTTTACATTTTAACTCGTGTTTATTTTCTGAAAATTTGTTTTAGTTCAAAGATGTGTTTCCCGTTATCCCGTCTACAAACCTAGCACATGATAACCTAGCCAAATGGATGTCCTTTCTTGTTGTTCCTTATACTTTCAAGTTTTTGCGAAACCAAACAATCACTTATTGAAAAGAATTCTCACAAGTGTTTGGGTTTAGGCGGAGGGGGTGAGAGGGGAATCATCCTTAAAATGAGAATGACCGGATTGCGCTTAAAGTGTTTCGGTTTAGGAAGCCGCAATCCGTAGAAATCACAAAGCCATAGAAATTCTCTCGAAAACCATCAATCATGCTAATTAAAAGTCAAGTTTAAGTTCATATAATTTTTCGAAGGTGACTTAGAACTACTAAGCTTCATAACCACACAATTGGCTTTTTAAACATCAATGTCTAGGGTTGCGGTTTCAAGATTTTCAGCGAGTTCTAATTCGTTTACGGAAGGTACTACACCTAAGATACTGTTCAAAACACTAAGTGCGTCGCTTTACAAGGTTAACATCATCCTAGATCCCCTATGCATATGACCTAAATGCAATAAACTAATCCTATATGCAGATTTTTTGTGTTTTTGATTTTTTTTTTATATGTGTGGATGCTAAATAAAGCTAAAATGCGTAATGATAATGTGCCTACTCCCCCAAACTTAATTCACACGGTCTCCGTGTGAAACAAGTGTCGAAGGAGGGTCCTAAATGCAAAATAAACTAAAAACTAGATGCAAAGAAGTACGAAAATGCATATGTACAAGAGTGGAGGGGTTAACTCAATAGTAGTAGCTCTCCGGGTCGGAGTCTTCTCCATCGGAAGAGAAGGTGGGCGATTCGTTGTCCGATAGGGCCACTGGTGGGCCGCGGAGTACGCGCCGTGGTCTCCTGGTTTGCTCGGCGCGGCTCGGGGCGTCTTCTTGCGGATCTCGCACTACCAATTGCATGTCTTGGTTCGAGCTGCAGCTCGCGCAAGACAACCCTCTCTTGATAGTCTTCTTCAAAGACTTGACCTCGCGCACCAACTTCCTAATGGTGCGATCTTGGAAGAGGTTCCAGCGGGTCATCCTCTGCATGTCCAAGTACATGTCCTGCAGCGGACCGGGCTGCCTAGGTGCGGAGGAGGGGCCTGGATAGTAACGCTCGGGACCGTAGGTGGGCATCGCCGTGGAGCTGAACTCGTACCTACTCGGTCCAGCGGGTCTCTGGACTTTCCTCGGGGCGCGGACTGAGGACAACGGGATTGCAGTGACGTCGTGGAAGTGGTGCCAACCAAGGTCGAAATGTATCGCGTCGTTGCCATTGAAGCTCGTGGCTGCTTGGTTGGGCAGGAGGACGATGCGTTGGACGTTGTTCTTCTTGAAAGAATATCCGTACTTACCTTCGCATTCTTCGACGATGATCAACTGCTTAGCCAAGTAAGGCATGTTCATGAAGGTCGGATGCTCCGCCTTACCCAATAAGGGTATGCGCCAACGGGTTAGAAAGGGTGTAATCCATCCGCCTATGCTCAGCTTTGGCTTGGCGTCGGTGCGCGTCCAAGCCCAACGCTTTAAATCCACTAGGCCATTGAGGAATAGCCTTAGCACGCTCGGAAAGTGCTCCTCCGTCGTGGGGAACAAGCTAGGATCGCAGCGTGATCGTCGAAGTATCGGTGCGAGGCCCCGCTGCAGATACATCATCTCGTTGTTATTCACCGACCCCAATTTCGCGTCTAGGGAAGAACACGTGCGAAAGCAGTTTCTGCACGTATCTTATCGCCGGGTGGCGAATCATCGCGCTCTTCGATCTCCCGGGTTGGTAGACCCCGTTAGCGATGAAGTTCCAAAGCTGTGCGCTCTCACCTGGTTCGTTGCTGAGCTCGGCTTGACCATCTCCTGGAATTCCGAGAATCCTCGCCCAGACTTCAAGCGGTCCCCCGTAGGTATGCCTGTTGTTTCCCGCGTAGGTGACTGTTATTCCTGTATCGGTGTATGCGAGCGATAGGGTGGCTAGAAACTGACATGTTTCCTCCTTGTAAGCGATGTTCTCCATCCCTAAGACCCATTCTAGCCTCATGTTGCGCATAATCTCCTTTACCTCGTCGTAGATACCCAATTTCTTGAGTGTATCCGGATCCGGGAAACGCGATGGAACGAATGTTATCTCCATTAGCGCATCATAGAGTTCTCGGGGCGACGGTTGCTTCTTCGGATCGCGCTCAAGAGGCGTTTCGCTTGTCCTCGGTGGGAACGCGAATCTGCATGGGGGCGGTGCTTCCTCTTCCTCGGGCTCGGACTCGAGTACATACTCGTACTCTTCTTCTTCCATGACTGCGGGTTCATCACGCCTCTTCCTCGTGTTGCTCTTTCGCGACTTGCTCTTTTGCGGCTCTTCCCTCGGTTCTTCCCTCGGAACCTCATCGCTGGGTTCCCTTATTACCACTGAACCTGACCTCGTCCTCCTTCTCGGTGGTTCATCATCGGTTGCCTTGCCTTTCCCTTTTTCTGCCCTTGAAGCTCTCTTTGGACCCATTGGCTATTGTGGTGGATTTAGCGATTTCGGAGAAGGCTTGGATCAGATGGATAGTTGATAGGACCTGGAAGACAATGAGGAGACAAAGAAAATGAGCCAAGAATCGAGCAATTTCGTCAAGAAACAAGAGAGATATCGAGTTTTTAAAATCTGTAACAATGGAGGAAAAGAGAAAGTGGTTGTATCGGTGCAGGGTTGTCAAGAAGGGAGCCCTAATTTTTATTAAATAAGACCGATAACGTGAAAAATCAAAGGGGAATTTTGAACGTATCGATTACTTGACCGATACAGACAAACCGATATGATACAATATCGGGTTTTATGTATCGGTGTGTTGCCATTTTCCGCGTTTTTCGTGTTGTATCGGTCACAGCAGACCGATAAAACAGGCCAATATGTCTGGGCCTTCCGTCTTTTTCTTCGTATCGGTCACAGCAGACCGATATGACATCCCGATACGAATGTTTCCTCACCTCATCGCTTCGTATCGGTCCCAACAGACCGATACGAGCCTCAATAAATACTTCGCTCGTGTACCGGTCCCAGCAGACCGGTACAACAACCCGATACGGATTCTTGTTCGCCTTGTTCCCTTCGTATCGGTCCCAGCAGACCGATACTGCTCGTCGATACGGGTCGTATCCTGAGGTTTTTCTTCACATACCGGTCACAGCAGGACGATATGGCTGACCGGTATGGAATTCTTGGGCTTTTTCTCCTTGTTTCTAACCTGGAAAACACTACTAAGTAACCAAAGATAATTATTAGAACTATGAATATGAAAATGCTAAATTAAAAATAAAGATTATGTACAAGGATAGACATGGGACTACCTCCCAAGTGAGCTTGTTTATAGTCACTTAGCTTGACTTTACCCCTTTGTTTAAGTGATGTTGGGATCCGAAAGAGACAATGAGTCTCCTCCGGTGGCAGCTTCGTTTGCAAAGTACGGTTTGAGTCTTTGACCGTTTACTACAAACTCCCCTCCGTGCTTGTCCCAAAGAACCACAACTCCGAGTGGTCTCACCTCCTTGATCTTAAAAGGGCCGGACCAACGGGTTTTAAGCTTTTCCGGGAATATTTTAAGCCTCGAGTTGAATAGCAGCACCAAGTCGTTCACCTTGAACTCCTTCTTGATGATCTTCTTGTCGTGGAAGTCTTTGGTTCGCTCTTTGTAGATCCTCGAGCTCTCATAGGCGTGTTGGCGTATTTCGTCCAATTCCTCGAGTTGAAACTCCCACTTCTCTTTCGCCGTTTTCAGGTCAAAGTTGAGAAGCTTAATTGCCCAACTGGCTTTGTACTCGATCTCTACCGGGAGGTGGCATGCTTTACCATACAACAAGTTGAAGGGCGTTGTCCCTAGTGGCGTTTTAAACGCTGTCCTATACGCCCAAAGAGCGTCATCGAGTTTAACGGACCAATCCTTCCTCGTTACACCGACCGTCTTCTCGAGAATCGCCTTGATTTGTCGGTTAGACACCTCTACTTGGCCGCTGGTTTGTGGGTGGTAGGGTGTTGCGACCTTGTGCTTGACGCCGTGTTTCTTGAGGAGGCTCTCGAAGATCTTGTTAATGAAGTGGGATCCTCCGTCACTAAAAACAACTCTAGGAACTCCGAATCGAGGGACGATTATCGTCTTAAAAAAGACTAACAACGGCTTTTGAGTCGCTCATTGTGCACGCTACAACTTCTACCCACTTGGAGACATAGTCTACTGCCACGAGAATGTACTTCTTGACGTACGATGATGGGAAAGGTCTCATGAAGTATATACCCCACACGTCAAAAATCTCGACTTCCATGATCGGGTTTTGTGGCATCTCGTTCCGCTTGCTTATGTTGCCTTTCCTTTGACAAGGATCGCAACATTGAACGAACTCGTGAGCATCCTTAAACATCGTGGGCCACCAAAAACCAGCTTGTAACACCTTGGAGACCTTCTTAAAACTCGCGAAATGTCTTCCATAGGCTGAACCGTGGCAATGAGTGAGTATGCCGTTTACCTCTTCATCCGCCACACCTCTCCTATATAATCCATCTTTGCACAAGGTGTAGAGGTAAGGTTCGTCCCAATAGAACCGTTTCAAGTCGTGGAAGAACTTCTTCTTTTGATGACGCTCCAAGTGGTGCGGATCCTCTCCCGTGACCAAGTAGTTCACAATGTATGCGTACCACGACTCCTTCTCGATAGCAAATAGCTCCTCAATCTCGTGCTCTTGCTCTCTCCGAGATTTTCGTATCATAATCGTCATTAGCTGCTCCTCGGGGAACGAGTCGTCGATGGGCAGAAGATCATCTACGCGCAGCCGCGACAAGTGATCCGCGACTCCATTCTCGATGCCCTTCTTATCTTTGATTTCCAAGTCAAACTCTTGGAGCAGCAAAATCCACCGTAGCAGCCGCGGTTTCGCATCTTTCTTCGCGAGCAAATGTCTCAATGCTGCGTGATCGGTGTAGACTATCACCTTTGAGCCAACCAAGTATGATCTAAACTTCTCGAAGGCGAACACGATGGCCAGAAGTTCTTTTTCTGTGGTTGCGTACTTGGATTGAGCCTCGTCCATCGTCTTACTAGCGTAGTAAATAACGTGGAGCTTCTTTTCCTTTCTTTGTCCCAACACCGCGCCAACGGCGTAGTCACTAGCATCGCACATGATCTCTAAAGGCAGATCCCAATCCGGTGGTTGCACAATAGGAGCGCTTATCAACTCTTGTTTGATCTTGTGGAAGGCTTGGAGACACATCTCGTCGAACACAAAATCGACGTCTTTGCATAGCAATCTCGTGAGCGGTCTAGCTATCTTTGAGAAGTCTTTGATGAACCTCCTATAGAAACCCGCGTGACCGAGAAAACTCCTTATGCTCTTTACCGAATTTGGAGCTCCAAGGTTGGCCATAACGTCGATCTTTGCTCTATCAACCTCAATACCCTTTTCTAAAATCCGATGACCCAAAACAATACCATCTCTAACCATGAAGTGGCACTTCTCCCAATTCAGAACCAAGTGGCATTCCTCGCACCTTTTAAGCACCCTGCAAAGATTAGACAAACACGAGGCAAACGAAGAACCGTACACAGAAAAATCATCCATAAAAACCTCAACAATGTTTTCGATTAAATCAGGAAATATGGACATCATGCATTGTTGGAATGTCGCGGGTGCATTACACAACCCAAAAGGCATTCTACGATAAAGGTTGTTTTATCTTGGTCTTGGGGGTGGATGGGTATTAGGAAGAATCCGGAATACCCATCGAGAAAACAATAGTATGGATGATTGGCTAAGCGTTCAAGCATTTGATCAATGAAGGGCAAGGGGAAATGGTCTTTTCGAGTTGCAGCGTTTAGCTTTCGATAATCGATGCAAACTCTATGACCCGTGATTGTTCTAGTTGGGATTAATTCGTTTTTATCGTTTTTAACCACGGTAATTCCACCATTTTTCGGTATTACATGAACGGGAGAGATCCAATTGCTATCGGATATGGGAAAAATAATTCTCGCATCCAATAGCTTGATTATCTCTTTCTTAACCACTTCTTTCAGGTTTGGGTTCAGCCTACGTTGGTGTTCTATTGAGGACATAAATTCGTTCTCTAGATGTATACGGTGCATGCACAATGAGGGTGATATCCCTTTGATATCATCTAGAGAATAACCTATGACCTTCCTGAATTTTTTAAGCTCATGAGTTAAAGTTTTAACTTCATCGTCGCTAAGCGAGGCGTTGATGATTATCGGGTAGGTGGAGTTAGGCCACAAGAAAACGTGCCTTAGCCCATTGGGAAGAGGTTTTAGCTCTACCTTTGGCGCTTTAAGTTCGCTTCAATCGTCGTCATCGCTAGACTTACCATTGCTAGCATCGCTGTCCGTCGTTATCGCCTTGGCCTCGCATAGAAACGCCTCGGGTAGGTCAAGAAACTCGGCTTCCGCGTCGATAGGATGTGAGTCGATTCTTTTCTGGATTGCCATCACATTTTCTCTCGATGTTCTGCCTCCTTCTTCTAAGGTAGTCATTGCAAGCTGGAGTTCGTCTTCCGCGGCTAACTCCTCCAAGAACTCATCCGCGAGTTCATCCATCAAGTCGATGTAGAAAATCTGCCCATCAATGGTTGGTTTCTTGATCGTATCGTTGATGTCGTACCTTTGGACTAGGTCCTCTCCAAGATGCAGATCGATCTTACCCTTCTTCACATCTATGATGGCTCCGGCAGTGGCTAAGAATGGCTTACCTAGGATAAGAGGGTCCTTAGGTTCTTCATCCATCGCCAAGACAATGAAATCCGTAGGGATGAAAGCGTTTCCTAGCTTGACCGGGATGTCCTCTAATACACTTGCGGGTATCCTTACTGAAGGACCCTAGGAACGGATCACTCTAATGGTACAATTTGGATATGAACTCCGGATGGAGAACTGGATGGATTGAAGGGTCGCACAAAGGTTGCGGAAAAACCTTTGATATTCCCGACTCCAAATGGTGCTTGATATGACGCACAAGACCACCAAGTGAAGGTTCTCTCGTCGTTGCTTGATATGACGCACAAGAGCAACGATTTGAGGAAATGTTTGCTTGGATATGACTCACCAAGAAACAAGACAAGTTCTTTCAAAGAACAAAGAGTTAAACTCTAAAAAGTTGATACAAAATTCGATGATCATATTCCAAAGAAAGGATTACATATTTATAGAGTTTTCTAGTCAAAGACATAAATAGAGAGTGTGGAAAACAATGCATAGAAAATAGGTCTTTGACTGAATTTATTGATGGCGCGGAAATTATTGTTGACTTAGCCAAAAAATGACCTTTCGGCTGCTTTATGACTTTTCGGCTCCTTGGTCCATGCTCGATGTATCATGCGCCGCGGTTAGGAGTAGTACGCACACGGGACGGTAAGTACGATCGGCTGTAAGTTCTTCACGGACTGATTCGGTCCAAGTGCGGCCTAAGTCCCTTGAGAGCTTGAGAATCTTGGCCTTAGAGAAATCAAAACGATCAAAGTGCGAGATCTGATCAAAGGGCCCGGTCAGTTCCTTAATACCGCCATCAGCACATGCGGTACGGGCCAAATGGTTCAGAAGGGAGAAACCTCGGTCGGCCTCGGATCTATTGGTCTTGGAAGATCGAGTTGATCGTCGAGGATAACTTCCAGTTTGGTCAGCTCGGTCGTTTGATCGAGAATCTTGTTGAAGTTTTGATCCGGACGTCCGTGGGTCGATCCGGTACACGGCTCGGCTAGATTGTGAGGTATGATCCGAGGAGTGTACATTGGCTGACATGTCTGGGGCGTCCTGTTCTTCATATCGGCTTGGTTCCTGATCCTCATATCGGCTTGGTTCCACGCCTGGTTCCCGATCTTCAAGCCGGCTTGGCTCCACGCCTGGTTCCCGATCTTCAAGCCGGCTTGGCTCCACGTACTGGGGCACATCATTCCCTCCTTCTTCAAAAGGATTTGCCCACAAATCCGGATCATCTACATGAAACGGAGAAAGATCAGCAACATTAAAGCTTGAAGAAATGTCATACTTACCTTGTAAATCAAGTTGATAAGCGTTGTCGTTGATCTTCCTAAGGATCTGAAATGGACCATCAACCCTAGGCATGAGTTTTGACTTTCTTTCTTCTGGAAACCGTTCTTTCCGTAGGTGGACCCAAACAAGATCACCTTCCTTGAAAACCACCTCCTTTCTTTTCTTGTCGGCATATCTTTTGTAGCTTTCGGTTCTGGTTTTAATGTTGGCATGAACTTGCTCATGCAGCTTCTTGATAGTATCGGCCTTCCTTTTACCATCTGTGCTAACTCTTTCACTCAAAGGCAAAGGTAAAAGATCAAGTGGAGATAAAGGATTAAACCCGTAAACAACCTCAAATGGAGAGAACTTGGTAGCAGAATGCATAGCATGATTATAAGCAAATTCCACATGAGGTAAACATTCTTCCCAAAGCCTAAGATTATTTTTAACCAATGATCTAAGTAATGCGGATAAAGTTCGATTCACAACCTCAGTTTGACCATCAATTTGAGGATGACAAGTTGTTGAAAACATCAATCTCGTTCCTAACTTAGACCATAAAGTTTTCCAAAAATAGCTAAGGAACTTAGCGTCACGATCAGAGACAATGGTTCTAGGCATTCCATGCAACCTAACTATTTCTCTAAAGAATAAATCAGCAACTTGAACAGCATCATCAGTTTTATGGCATGGAATGAAATGAGCCATTTTCGAAAATCTATCTACAACCACAAAGATAGAATCTCGTCCAGCTTTCGATCTAAGCAAACCAAGCAAAAAATCCATAGAAATGTCTACCCATGGATGAGAAGGAATAGGTAGGGCCGAGTACAAACCGTGATTTGATGCTTTAGTCTTTGATTTCTTACAAACCACACAACGATCACAAATCCTTTCTACGTCCTTTTTCAAACTTGGCCAGTAGAAATGGTCATAAACCGCCTTGTACGTTTTCTTTATTCCAAAGTGTCCCATGAGTCCTCCGCCATGAGCTTCCCTAAGAAACAATTCCCTCAAAGAACATTGGGGCACACACAAACGGTTATCAAAGAATAAAAATCCAGAATTTTGAAAATATTTTCCATAAGCCGTTTTGGAACATTTTTGAAAAATCTCCTTGAAATCATGGTCGGTTGCATACAAATCCTTGATAAATTCAAAACCAAGCAATTTAGTTTCAAGGGCTGAGAGAAGAGTGTACCTCCGGGACAAGGCATCAGCCACAACATTTTCCTTACCTTGCTTGTACTTTATGACATATGGAAAGGTCTCAATGAACTCTACCCAACGGGCATGCCTTTTGTTCAACTTTTGCTGACCTTTGAGATGTTTTAGAGACTGGTGGTCGGTGTGAATAATGAACTCCTTCGGCCAAAGATAGTGTTTCCACGTTTGAAGAGCTCTCACCAAAGCATACAACTCTTGGTCATAAGTGGGATAATTAAGCGTGGCTCCTCCAAGCTTTTCACTGAAGTAGGCAATGGGCTTCTTTTCCTGCATCAAAACAGCACCAATACCCACGCCTGAGGCATCACATTCAATCTCAAAAGCTTTAGAAAAATCAGGAAGTATAAGTAAAGGAGCTTGGGTCAACTTCCCTTTGAGAATCTGGAATGCCTCTTCTTGAACTTGTTCCCATTTGAATCCGACATTCTTCTTGATTACTTCGATCAATGGGGCCGCAATGGTACTGAAGTTTGGGACAAACCGCCTATAGAATCCAGCAAGTCCATGGAAACTTCTTACTTCACTCACGGTTGTTGGACTTGGCCAATCACGGATGGCCTTGACCTTTTCCTCGTCCACCCTAAGTCCATCAGCACCTACAACAAAACCTAAGAACACCACGTGATCTGTTCCAAAAGAGCATTTACCAAGATTTGCAAAGAGTCTCTCTTTCCTAAGAATTTCAAGAACAAATTTCAAGTGCTTCCTATGATCTTCAAGGTTTTTGCTATAAATAAGAATGTCATCAAAGTAAACTACAACAAAATGACCTATAAAAGATCTCAAGACGTGATTCATCAACCGCATGAAAGTACTAGGTGCATTAGTAAGCCCAAATGGCATTACAAGCCATTCATATAATCCTAGTTTGGTTTTAAATGCCGTTTTCCATTCATCACCCTCTTTCATCCTTATCTGATGATAACCAATTTTCAAATCAATCTTAGAGAAAACACATGAACCATGCAACTCATCTAGCATATCGTCTAGTCTAGGAATGGGATGCCTATACTTTACCGTGATGTTGTTGATGGCGCGGCAGTCCACACACATGCGCCAAGTCCCATCCTTTTTGGGCACAAGTAGTACGGGCACGACACAAGGACTGAGGCTTTCTCGGATATAGCCTTTCTCAAGAAGGTCTCCAATCTGTTTTTGAAGTTCCTTGGTCTCCACCGGATTGGTACGATAGGCTGGCCGGTTCGGCAAAGATGCGCCTGGAACAAAATCTATCTGATGCTCAATGCCTCGTATTGGTGGCAATCCCTTAGGATTTTCATCTGGAAAAACATCAGAAAAATTCTGCAAAATATCTAAAAGCTCACTCGGAACCTCCGGTGCAAGGTCAGAAGATGAAGCCATCAAAGATTCCTTATACACAAGTAAAAGAAATGGCTTTTGAGAGTAAAGAGATTTCCTGACCTGGTTTTCTTTGATAAAGAAATTGGAGTTTCTTTTAGAGGATTCTGGTTCAGCTGATTTGGTCTCTTTGTCCCGGTTCTTTTTGAGTTGGATCTGGTCTTGGTGAACTTCCGAAGGTGTCAAAGGTACCAGTGTGATCTTTTTCCCTTTATGGTCAAAGGAGTGCCGGTTGGTGAAACCATCATGAACAACTTTCTTATCAAATTGCCACGGGCGTCCCAAAAGGATATGGCAGGCGTCCATGGGAAGAACATTGCAGACGACCTCATCCTCATATCGTCCAATGGTAAGGGGGATTGTGACTTGTTCCTTGACATATTGTTCTCCGGTCTCATTGAGCCATTCCAACCTGAAAGGATGAGAAAGAGGCCGAGTAACGAGCCCAAGTTTCTTTACAAGGGTGTCACTAGCCACGTTAGTGCAACTACCTCCATCAATGATCAAAGAACAAACTTTTTGAGAGATTAAACAACGAGAGTGAAAGAGATTCTCCCTTTGTTCTTTGTCGTTGGTTTTGGGTTGTACGCTTAATGATCTTCGAGTAACAAGAAGTGGTCCGTGATGGGGATAATCGAAAGCGTCTTCCTCCTCGTCAAAGATAGGACCCAAATCTTCCTTTCTTTCCTCTTCCTCCTCAGACTCAATGTCACCATTCTCCATGAGAACCATCACACGTTGGTTTGGGCAATCCTTGGCATAGTGTCCTAGGCCCTGACATTTGAAACACCTAATGTCTCTTGCTCGTCCGGGAGTATCTTTTGTCTTTTCTTTGTCAAAACGAGCAGGAGCATCAGTTTTAAAAGCGTTATTTGTTGTGGTAGAAGACTTACCCTTGTCTTGATAGCTTGGTTTAGGAGTAAAGGCCGGTTTTGAGTAGCCCTTTCTTTTGACTTGTTGTTCGATCAAGATGGCTTTGTGTAGCATCTGCTCAATAGTAACATACTCTTGAAGCTCCATTCGATCTTGGATATCACGGTTGAGTCCTGATAGAAACCGTGCCACAGTGGCTTCCAATGGCTCTTCTACATCCGCTTTGATCATCAAGACTTCCATCTCTTGGTAGTAGTCTTCTACGGACTTGGTGCCTTGAAGCAAACGCCTTAGCTTCTGGTGTAGTTCACGGTGGTAGTGAGTAGGAACAAATCGCTTCCTCATCAGCATGGAAAGCTCGGCCCATGTCTCAATTGGCCTCTCACCTGCTCTCCTCCTATGAGTCACAACTTGATCATACCAATTAATAGCATAGCCCGTGAATTCAGTGGCAGCCAATCTAACCTTCTTAATTTCAGACAAGTTTTGGCAATCAAAAACCAATTCAATTTTTCTTTCCCACTCAAGGAAGGCATCCAGATCATTTTTACCACTAAAAGTTGGGATTTTCAGTTTTAATCCACCTAGGTGATTATTAACGTTATCATTCCTAGCAAATGGATTGAAATCACCTTGCTCTCGGTTTCTTTGACCTCTCCTAGGCCGGTTGGTTGATCGGTCTTCATCCTCTTGGAAGTCTTCCTCGTGGATCTCATCGTTGGACCGGTAGCGCCTACTTGGGCGACCTCTTCTTGCTTCGGTCCTATCTTGAGTTTGTCGGCTGGTTTGAAGCTCATCAAGCCTTTGGTGAATCTGTTCTAAATCTGCATTCATCATGTTAGCCATAGAATCATTCAAAGCACGCATTTGAAAATTAGATAATCCATGGTTAGAGTTTTCCGGTCGGTTTCTTTCTTCGTCACTACTCATGGTTCCTGAAATTTCTTAAACACCAAACGTTAGATAAAAAATCTCACTCTCTCAAGTGTTTGATCCTCGCCCACTCAAGTGTTTCCCTCAGATTTTGGTGATCTCACAAACGAGTTTCCACTCAAGGTTCTAAGAAGAACGAGTCTAGGAATCCCAATGGACAAGTCTAAGCAAACAAAAGGGAAATTTTCTCGAGATAGAAAGATAAGAAATTTTAGTGTTTTGGAATCCGTTTTAACCACCTCAAAGGCTGGATTTCTCCTCAGCCAGCAGGCTTTCTCTTCCACCACCAATCCGCAAATATGAATTTGGAACTTTTTCTTTTCTTTTTTTTTTTTTTTTTTTTTTATAATCGGATGGTAATGAGGGGCCCGGATTTAAGATAGATAGAATAAGAAGTGTTTATTGAATAAATAAGAAGATGAGAAGATGAGAAGATGAAATGAATCAGAAAATACCAGAAGAGTGGCTCTGATACCACTTGAAGGACCCTAGGAACGGATCACTCTAATGGTACAATTTGGATATGAACTCCGGATGGAGAACTGGATGGATTGAAGGGTCGCACAAAGGTTGCGGAAAAGCCTTTGATATTCCCGACTCCAAATGGTGCTTGATATGACGCACAAGACCACCAAGTGAAGGTTCTCTCGTCGTTGCTTGATATGACGCACAAGTCCAACGATTTGAGGAAATGTTTGCTAAAATATGACTCACCAAGAAACAAGACAAGTTCTTTCAAAGAACAAAGAGTTAAACTCTAAAAACTTGATACAAAATTCGATGATCATATTCCAAAGAAAGGATTACATATTTATAGAGTTTTCTAGTCAAAGACATAAATAGAGAGTGTGGAAAACAATGCATAGAAAATAGGTCTTTGACTGAATTTATTGATGGCGCGGAAATTATTGTTGACTTAGCCAAAAAATGACCTTTCGGCTGCTTTATGACTTTTCGGCTCCTTGGTCCATGCTCGATGTATCATGCGCCGCGGTTAGGAGTAGTACGCACACGGGACGGTAAGTACGATCGGCTGTAAGTTCTTCACGGACTGATTCGGTCCAAGTGCGGCCTAAGTCCCTTGAGAACTTGAGAATCTTGGCCTTAGAGAAATCAAAACGATCAAAGTGCGAGATCTGATCAAAGGGCCCGGTCAGTTCCTTAATACCGCCATCAGCACATGCGGTACGGGCCAAATGGTTCAGAAGGGAGAAACCTCGGTCGGCCTCGGATCCATTGGTCTTGAAAGATCGAGTTGATCGTCGAGGATAACTTCCAGTTTGGTCAGCTCGGTCGTTTGATCGAGAATCTTGTTGAAGTTTTGATCCGGACGTCCGTGGGTCGATCCGGTACACGGCTCGGCTAGATTGTGAGGTATGATCCGAGGAGTGTACATTGGCTGACATGTCCGGGGCGTCCTGTTCTTCATATCGGCCTGGTTCCTGATCCTCATATCGGCTTGGTTCCACGCCTGGTTCCCGATCTTCAAGCCGGCTTGGCTCCACGTACTGGGGCACATCACTTACCGACCTATCAGCGAGCACTAGGGAGATCCTAGTTGGCTTGAACACTACAAGAATCTGCGCAAATTACCACGAAAAATTTACAACGATTTGAATCGTCGTAAACTTACGACGATATTACGACTATTTTACGACGATTTTGGTAATCGTCGTAAAATCGTCGTAAAAGTTACAACGATTAAAATCGTCGTAAATTTACGACGATTTTACAACGAATTTCCGATTAAACACCAAATCGTTGTAAAATCGTGGTAAATTTACAACGATTTTACAACGTTTTGGTTTATAAGAATATTTCGTCGCTATATCGTTGCTAATTTACCACGGATTTACAACTTCTGATTTTGGGACTTTTTAACAACGATTTAAAGACATTTACTCAGGTAGTTGAAAACGTGTATTTACTGTTGCACCTAATTATTTACAACTTTCATTTTAGTCGTTAAATCGTTGTAAATTCGTTGTTAATTCCTTGTAGAATTATGAATCGTTGTAAATTAGTAGTTAATTTCCTTGTTAAAAAGTTGGAAAATTTTTAAAAATCCTATAAATACCTCCTCATCTTTCACCATAAATCACACCATCAATTTTATATCTCTCTATCTCTCTCACTTACAAAAAAAACTCTTTTTATAAAAAAAATGTCCAGAGGCGATATTTACGAAATCCGAAAATGGATGTACATACATCAAGGCGATGACGGATCGGTGACACGGGAGTTCCTCGACGGGGTTGAAGTATTCATGCAGCAAGCCACAAATCTACCTGTCACTATCGAAAGCGGTAAGATGTTTTGTCCTTGTATCAAATGCGACAATAGACGATTCATTTTGGTTGAAAATGTTTGGAAGCATTTGTTAAATAGAGGATTTACACCACAATATTATATATGGTTTCAGCATGGGGAAGGTTATTCTGGTAATGTTGCTAGTAGTAGTAATTATCATCGGGAATCCGTAGACTATGACCAGCATGTAGAAAATGAGTATGATTTTTATAATTTTCATCATGATCATGGAAATGAACCGGATAGGATAAATGACATGGTTAGCGATGCATTTCGTCCCGAAGTTGCATCCGATGGAAATTTAGTTGAAGAACCTAATTTAGATGCTAAAAAATTCTACGACATGTTAAATGCCGCAAATCAACCAATATATGATAATTGTAGAGAAGGGCACTCTAAATTGTCATTAGTCGCTAGAATGATGAATATTAAAACAGAAAATAACTTATCCGAGGTTTGCATGGATGATTGGGCCTCATTGTTAAAAGAATATCTACCCTCCGATAATTTAGCCGCTGAAACGTTTTATGAGGTTCAAAAATTGGTTATCGGTCTTGGTCTTCCGTATCGGTCAATTGATGTCCGTGTAGACAATTGTATGATATTTTGGAAAGACGACGACATTCTTGAGGAATGTCGTTTTTGCAAAAAACCAAGATATAGGCCGAAGGAGTAGGTCGGAAGAGGGTACCGTACCGGAAGATGTGGTATCTTCCTATAACGGACAGGCTACAAAGGATGTATCACTCGGAGATGACAGCCTTCTTCGATGAGGTGGCATGCGGAACATACACGAAGCTCTGGAGAGGTGACCCACCCATCCGATGCGAAAGCGTGGAAACACTTTAACTCGGTGTACCCCGATTTTGCTAGACGAAAAGGTAACGTCTACCTTGGTCTATGTACGGATGGATTTAGTCCATTTGGTATGTCAGGTAGGCAGTATTCTTTATGGCCCGTCATCGTCACCCCTTATTACCTCCCACCAGAGATGTGTATGCAAAGGGAATTTTTATTTCGAGTATTTTAGTCCCCGGACCTAAACATCCAAAAAGATCCCTTGATGTTTTTCTACAGCCTTTGGTGGAAGAGTTGAAGGAGTTATGGCACACCGGAGTAAAGACTTACGATTGTTCGAGGAAACGGAATTTTACAATGCGTGCGGTGCTTCTATGGACGATTAGCGACTTTCCCGCTTATGGAATGTTGTCGGGCTGGACTACACACGGACGACTATCTTGTCCTTACCGCATGCATCGTACCGACGCCTTCCAATTGAAGCATGGAAGGAAAACTAGTTGGTTCGATTGTCACCGTAAGTTTCTTAGTCCGCGCCACCCTTATCGGAAAAACAAACGATTGTTTAAAAAGAACAAAGTGGTTCGTGATCCTCCACCAGTTTATTACACGGGCGAACAAGTTGAGGCGCATATGGATCATTACCGTGCGAATTACACAGCTCCCCAAGGAGGAAACCGGCATGTCCCGCCTAATCCGCCCGATGGTTATCTTACGGAACACAATTGGCATAAGAAAAGCATTTTCCGGGAGCTTCCATACCGGAAAGATCATCTACTCCGACACAATCTTGACGTGATGCACATAGAGAAGAACTTTTTCGATAACATTATGAACACTCTTTTGAATGTGCAGGGAAAGACAAAAGACAATTTTAAATCACGTCTTGACTTGGCTGAGATATGTGCGAGATCCGAATTGCACATTGATAATGACGGAAAAGCCCCAATACCTATATTCAGATTATCGAGTGCAGCGAAGACGTCGTTGTTCCAGTGGGTGATCTCTCGAAGTTAAGTTTCCCGATGGTTTTGTTTCTAATCTTTCTCGGTGTGTAGATGGTAGTAAATTCACAGGTATGAAAAGTCACGATTGTCATGTGTTCATGCAACGACCGCTACCATTTGTCTTGGCCGAACTTGTTCCACAAAATGTGCACGAAGCAATTGCTGGTACGTATACGTAATGTCTAATAAAATATTTCATAACTGAATATATCGTAATACGTACGTTTTATATAATTTGTGTAGGTGTTGGGTTGTTCTTTCGTGATCTTTCCACAAGAACGTTGAACGATGAAGTAATAACACAACTCGACGAGAACATTCCTCTCATTTTGTGCAATTTGGAGAAGATATGGAGCACCTACCAGTACATCTCCCACACGAAGCAGAACTAGGGGGGCCCGTTCACTTCCGATGGATGTACCCTTTCGAACGATTTATGAAACATCTAAAAGGGAAGGCGAAGAATCTAGCTAAAGTCGAGGGTTCAATCGTTGCGGGTAGTATTACAGAGGAAACGTCTCACTTTACGTCGTACTACTTTGCACCAACTGTGAGGACACGTAAAAGAGCGCCGAGGAGATATGATGACGGAGGCATTCAAACAACGTACGCGGTGGAAGGAGTACCTGACATATTTTGTCCCATTGGTCGGCTTAGCGGACGCATAAAAGAGGTTTGGTGGAGCAACGAGGATGAAATTCATTGTGCCCACACGTACATTGTATTGAATTGCGATATTGTTACTCCATGGGAAAGGTAAAAGTAAATGTTTTTTAATACTCTTTAATTCATTACAACACTCATGAAATATTGTTTACTTATGATATTTTCATATATATATAGTATCTTCGTCGAACAAGTTCAAAAAGGGATTCCGGGGATATCTGAAGATGAGCTCGATTCCCGTAAAACTCAACACTTTGTGATGTGGTTGCAAACATAGGTATATGAATATCAAATATGAAATTACATATAAACATAATATATTTAAACAAAATTATTGTTGGTGTCTGCAGATTGAGTACGAGGACGAATCTTATCCGGTGTGGTTCCACGAGATGCTACAACGTCCCCTTGCGAAGATTCGGACATCGCCAATGTATTTTACAAGAGGTTATGCTTTCCACGCGTACGATTACGGGCGACATCGAACAAGTGTTAACTACGGTGTTTGTGTTAGAGGAGACATTGATTTCTACGGAATCATCCAAGAAATCATAGAAATAACGTTTCCCGGGTTGCTCATGTTGAAGTGCGTACTCTTCAAGTGCGAGTGGTTTGATCCTACGATCGGAAGAGGTGTACGAATCAACAAGTCTGGGATCGTTGATGTCAATAAGAATAGAAGATACAACAAGTTCGAGCCTTTCATACTTGCATCGCAAGCTGAGCAAGTAAGCTTCATTCCTTATCCGCGTCTTAAGTCCACAGGAATACATTGGCTATCCGTCATCAAAATTGCCCCGAGAGGGTACATAGTCAGGGAAGAAGAATCACCACTACAGAATGACACGTCCGTCGATATTCCTTCGCCGAACTAAACACGGACATGGTCTTACTCGTTGATCCACATAATAGGGAAACCGAAGAGGTGAATGAGGACGAAGAAGAAGTCGAAGAGACCGACGAATTTGATGAATCGACTCGAGGACGAACATGAGTCCGCCGATGACTCCGAGTAATAAATAAGAAAATAATGTATTTTAAGAAAATAATGTATTTAAATTTTTTTTTATAAAATAAATTAACAATCGTGGTAAATTCGTGGTAAATTTACAACGATTTTACCACGACTTGTGTAAATTTCACAAATCGTGGTAAAATCGTCGTAAATTTACGACGATTTTACCACGAATAATCTTATAATTCGTAGTCTTTTAAAGACATCTAATCCTCAGGAGTTTTGTTTATACGAGGTTGTCGACGTCAACGATTACCACGAGTTTACAACGCTTTAAAACGAAATCGTTGTAAAATCGTGGTAAATTTACCACGATTTTACAACGTCTTTTTGTATAAACCCCTAAACCCTAAACATTTTTAAAAGTATGTCTTATATTATGTACAAACACTCGTTAAGACCTCTAAACTTAATGAATAACTATAAAAACAATGTTAAAATTGCTTATCAATAAGTTTTGTTTACATATTCTTAGAATTCATAAAGTTTAAGATAAAGTGTACTATAATATATTGTTGTTAATATGTATATATGTTCTAATTTTATCAAAACTTGTTTTTGTGCAATCATACGCCTTAGAATGATTTCATATGCATACAATATCATAATTATATTCAACATGAAGTCAAATGGCAGATGAATTTTAGCAAAATCCATTTAGTGTAATAAATCGTCGTAAATTCGTGGTAAATTTACCACGAATTTACGACGATTCACACAAAATCGATGGAAATTCGTGGTAAGTTAACAACGAATTTACGACCAAAAATGAAACTCTAAACGTCAAATCCTCAGGAGTTTTGTTTGTACGAGGTTGTCAACGTCAACTATTACCACTATTTTACAACGATTTATAAAGTCCAAAAAGACGTTGTTAAATCGTGGTAAAGTTACCACGATTTTACGACGATTTAAAAGGTAATCGTTGTAAAATCGTGGTAAATTTACCACTATTTTACAACGTCTTTTTGTATAAACCCCTAAACCCCAAACATTTTTAAAAGTATGTCTTATATTACGTACAAACACTCTTTAAGACCTCTAAAGTTAATGAATAACTATAAAAACAATGTTAAAATTGCTTATCAATAAGTTTTGTTTACATATTCTTAGAATTCATAAAGTTTAAGATAAAGTGTACTATAATATATTGTTGTTAATATGTATATATGTTCTAATTTTATCAAAACTTGTTTTTGTGCAATCATACGACTTAGAATGATTTCATATGCATACAATATCATAATTATATTCAACATGAAGTCAAATGGCAGATGAATTTTAGCAAAATCGATTTAGTGTAATAATTCGTCGTAAATTCGTGGTAAATTTACCACGAATTTACGACGATTCACACAAAATCGATGGAAATTCGTGGTAAGTTAACAACGAAGTTACGACCAAAATTGAAACTCTAAACGTCAAATCCTCGGGAGTTTTGTTTGTACGAGGTTGTCAACGTCAACTATTACCACGATTTTACAACGATTTATAAAGTTCAAAAAGACGTTGTTAAATCGTGGTAAAGTTACCACGATTTTACGACGATTTAAAAGGTAATCGTTGTAAAATCGTGGTAAATTTACCACTATTTTACAACGTCTTTTTGTATAAACCCCTAAACCCCAAACATTTTTAAAAGTATGTCTTATATTACGTACAAACACTCTTTAAGACCTCTAAAGTTAATGAATAACTATAAAAACAATGTTAAAATTGCTTATCAATAAGTTTTGTTTACATATTCTTAGAATTTATAAAGTTTAAGATAAAGTGTACTATAATATATTGTTGTTAATATGTCTATATGTTCTAATTTTACCAAAACTTGTTTTTCTCGCAATCATACGACTTAGTATGATTTCATATGCATACAATATCATAATTATATTCAACATGAAGTCAAATGGCAGATGAATTTTAGCAAAATCCATTTAGTGTAATAATTCGTCGTAAATTCGTGGTAAATTTACCACGAATTTACGACGATTCACACAAAATCGATGGAAATTCGTGGTAAGTTAACAACGAATTTACGTCCACAAATGAAACTCTAAACGTCCAATCCTCAGGAGTTTTGTTTGTTCGAGGTTGTCAACGTCAACTATTACCACGATTTTACCACGATTTATAAGGTAATCGTTGTTAAATCGTGGTAAATTTACCACGATTTAACAACGAATTTATTAAATCAAATCGTTGTTAAATAGTGGTAAATTTACCACGATTTTACGACGATTACTTTATAAATCGTCGTAAAATCGTGGTAAATTTACCACTATTTAACAACGATTTTATTTTCATCATTCCCAAAACGCGGCAAACCAAACGAACCAAACGTTTCAATTTTTTTTACAACGATTTAACGACGCAATCGTCGTAAAATCGTCGTAAATTTACGACGATTTTACGACGATTGCTTATACTATATATAGTGGACCAAAATTTTTCATTTTCACTCATTCTCTCTAAATCTCTCTATCTCTCTAAAACTTTATCTCTCTAAAACTCTACAACTTTCACACTCTTCAACATCCCCAAAGGTAAATATTTTTAATATATGTGTTATAAAACCGGATTTTAGAATTAGTTTTAGGAATTGGAATTTAGTTTTAGGACTTAGAATTTAGTTTTAGGCTCGGATTTTAGTTTTATGATTCAAATTTTAGAATTATATGTTTAGGACATATAATGTCATTAAAATACTTATATAATGTTTAGTTTTTAAATACTTAATGTTTATTATTTAAATATTTAATGTTTTTTTTGGCGTGTACTTATATATGGCTCCTAGGAGAGGGAAGACCTTACCGCCGGACTACTTGCGGATGTTGGCGGAGAGGAGGGCTTCCCGAGAAGGCTCGGCTTCCCGGAAGGCTCGGCTTCCGGTTCAGCTTCCCGGACATCTCCTGTCCACACCGGGACGTCCGTCCAAGGCGAGCATCCTCCTCCTCCTCCTTCTGTGCCCGCCGCCGCCGCCGCCGCCGCCGCCGCCGCCGCCGCCGCTGACGATATCCCGGGCCCGGTACATCCAGAGTTGGATGTACCGGGACACGCGCCGTACTCCAACCTCCGGGTTGAGGATATTCTCGCTCAACCCGGACATGACAGTCTCCGCCGGTTGGATCCGTACAAGTCTCCGGGCACTTACTGGTAATATATTAATAAATTAATAAATTATTTTTTTTTATTATTTTTTATTATATTAATAAATTAATTAATGTTTTTTTCAGGTTCAAGTACGACAACCAGGTCTCGCGTTCTATCGCGGACATAATCAAGGGATACTTCACCGAGTCGCATCCCAATTGGAGCAAGACACCCGAGCACATCAAGAGAACGTGGTTCAAATGTTTCGCGGTAATGTTCTAATTTAATTTCAATTAAATTTATTTATTTAACTTTAAATTTTTTATTATATATTATTCGCGTAAAGTAACTTATAATTTCTCATATTTTGCAGCAAAAGTGGCATTGGGATGTCTCGATCAACGAGACCGTGAGGACGGAGTTCAACAAGACGGCGAAATTCCGTCTCGTCAACACGGTCTCTGACTGGAAGGACAAGTGGAGAGTCGTCGGCGACGCGGGGAAGCCGGTTTATCTCTCGGTCGCGGTCTGGGACGGCTTGAAGAAATATTGGACGGATGGCCACAACGCGACCGTAGCTGAGAAGTGTTCCACCTCCAGGAACGCGAAGCTACCCGACGGGACGCCGAAGCGGATGGCTCACACGTCCGGACAAATCCCGTTCGCGGGTCGGGCGCACGAAATGGTAAGTCTTTCTTACTAACTCTTCCAAATTATTTTTATTTTCAAATTACTAATATTATACTAATGCACATATATTTTATTATTTGTTTGTAGGCCAAGGAGCCGGGTCACAAACCGGCCGTCGCTGCCGTCTTCGAGAAGACGCACCGGAAAAAGACCGGCGAGTTCGTTGACTCCCATTCCGAGCGGATATTCAACGATCTTGAAGCTTGGAAGACGGAGATCGAGACTCAACGATCTCAGAGATCCCCGGGAGGCACTCAATATCCGGGCGAGCCGCTTACAACCGCCGAGCTCGATCAAATATATCATGAGGTAAAATTTTACCGTAAAATTATTTTTTAAAACATTCATTTATTAATTGTTTAATTTTATAGGTTGCTCCTAAGAAGAAAGGACGGGTTCTAGGCATGGGATCCATGCGGGACGTCCCACTTGCTCCTCCCAATTACCGATCTCGAGGCCGAGTTGCGGTCGAGATTCGAACTCGCATTCGACTCGGGCGAATAACATGCGGTTCTACAACAGTCTGTTCACGGTGCTTTCGCATCTAACCCGGAACTACTTCGGACGATGCGGACACATCCCCCTCCGTCCGACGACTGAGCAGGCCGGAACAAGCAACGTAGATCCCGAGAACGCAACGCAGGACTATTTCGGGCATAATTTCAATTTAGACGACTAATTATTTTTGTATTTTGTATTTTGAAATTGTAATAAAAATATTTAAAAAAAATAATATTTTATTTTATAAAATATTATTTTTTTTTATTTATAATAATATTAATCGTGGTAAAATTGTCCCTAATAAGGGACGATTTTACCACGAATTGTAAAATTTATATTTCTTACAATCGTGGTAAAATCGTCCCTAATTAGGGACGATTTTACCACGATTGTAAGAATTTTCGATTTATTATAAATACAAATTTACAACCAAATATTCGTTGTAAAATCGTTGTAACAATTACAACGATTTTACAACGAATATGTTACCACGAATTTACAACGAATTTTATTCGTCGTAAAATTTACCACGATTTTACGACGATTTAACTTTTACTTCGATCGATTAACGACGAAATGGAAATCGTCGTTAAATCGTGGTAAACTCTATTTTACCACGATTTTACAACGATTATGGTCGTGGTAAAACTCCTGATTTCTTGTAGTGTGACTGCTTATCTTCTTGTATATGCACCAACAAAATTTAGCAATTATTGGGACCGCAATATTTAAGTTATCAGGTATGTCCCCACATATATACAAATTTAACGCTTACATCCGAAACTTTATGTGTTTGGGCAGTATTGACCGAAACATGCTCGCCAGACAACTAAAACAACAGTAAAAACGATATATTTAAAATTTTGACACCAAATTAAACATGTAATTTTTATGCACATGGTAAGTTTAAAAAGGTTCAAACATGTGGTTCATAACTAAGATTTACAGAATACTCTTCGTTATACCCAAGATTGACAGAACCGCCCACACTTCCCTACTTAGCTTATCAAAGAATCAGATAAGAAAAACTTTATCAAACAAAATAGTGATTAATATTTATTACCTGCTTATCAATACCAACTGAAGCATGATCTTCGTTTGTGGCTGGTTTCGAGGGACCATCATCAACAACAACCTACGTGATAAAACATCCTAACAAATAAGTTAACATGTAATTTTAATAACACTTAATATGTAACTACATAATACAAAAGGTTCAAACATGCACATCAAAACCAAGATTAACAAGATTGACAAATCCGCCCACACTTCCCTGCATATCACATCAAAGAATCAGATAAGCAACACGCTAACATTTTTAATAGAGATAAGATATTCATTACCTACTTATCAATGCCAAATGAACCATTTCGCCATTGTCATCTTCATCTATAATATACAAAGAAAAGAATAGTGACCATTTCGCCTTTGTCATCTTCATCTATAATATACAAAGAAAAGAATTTATAGATATATAAACCATACAAAGAAAACAAAACATATAAATATATCATAACTAATGGTAGAATACTTTCATGATCAATTTTGTAACCATATAACCAAGAGCAGGTACACAACAACGCTTATACTTTGCTAGGAAGAAGGCGAGTCTGATACTTGTTTATTTCGTGCGATTTCACGATTTCGACGTTAACGCGATTTAACGATTTCGACGATAATACAATTTCACGATTTCGACGTTAACAAGCTTTCACGATTTCAACGTTAACGCAATTTCTCGATTTTGAAGTTAAAGGGATTTCACGATTTCGACTTAAAGCGATTTCACGATTTTGACGTTAACGCGATTTCTTGATTTCGACGTTAAAGCGATTTCACTATTTCGCCAATAACGCGATTTCACTATTTTGCCGATAATGCGATTTCAATATTTCGATTATATCACAATTTCGCGATTTCGACGTTAATGCGATTTCACGATTTCGAGGTTAACGCGATTTCACGATTTTGAAGCTAACGCGATTTCGAGGTTAACACGATTTCGACATCAATGCGATTTTGCGATTTCGACGATAACCGATTATGCGATTTCAACGTTAATGCGATGTCACTATTTTGACAATAACGCCATTTCACAATTTTGACGTTAATGCGATTTCGACGATAACTAATTTTACGATTTTATGATTTTCGATTAGCTTTTTTGTTGTTGATTAATTAGATTTAAATTGATTGATTAAATTTAATGGGTCAAATGTGTCAGCCAAATGACTCATGAACTCATTTGAATATGATCCATGATGACTCAACCCATTTGACCCATCAACCCATTTGATTCAAATAAATTGACCCATTTGAGTTGATGGGTTGGGTCGGATTGAGTCGATTTATTAATTTTGACCCATTTTGACATCCTTAGTACTACTTAAACAAGAATTATCAAACTATAAAATTTAAATCCCAATCCGTCGGAAATTTCACTACTTCCTTCAGAAATCTCTTGGAAAATTATGATGGATTGTCGACGGATATTTAATTGGTTAAATTAAGATTTAATTAGTGTTTTGGTACATTTTAAAAGATAATTTGTCAATTGAGTGATTTTGATGTAGTAATTAAATTTTAGGTAATTTTGTTAGATTTTCGTATTTAAAATGACAAATTTACCCTTATTCACAGAACTTATTTACAAAAATCATTCACATATATCATTCACGGGAGTTCATTCACGATTCACCATTCACATAGATTATTCACAAATATTATTCGTCATTCACATGTATTATTTATCATTCACAGAGACAATTGATCATTCACAAAGACAATTCATCATTCAAAACGATCATTCACTCAAAATTATTCACTTAATACCATTCATAGACAATAATTTACGATATTTGACAATTTTGAAGTTAAAGGGTAAAATTGTAATTTAACACGTTAAAATGATCTTTTAGCAAATTAAAATAAATATTATCCAATTAGCAAATTTATGTTTCATACCTATCTTGCCAAATTTCTTTTAAATTAACCCAAATATACCTAATAAAATGAATGTATGATTTATAACCACGTTTTGTAAATCTTTTTGGTTTTAACCATAGCTAAATAGTTAAAATATAATAATTTTGACCACAACGACACTCTTTATAACTTTAACAAAAAAAAAAAACGACACTCTTTATAATAATTCTATATTTCTATCGTATAACTTAAGTATTTTTAAAACATAAATTTTTTTAATTCATAAAATATGTATGTATTTTTTCTAAATTGTTTAGTTGATTAAATTTGTAATTAAATGATACGAAAAAACATTATGTGTACTACTTAAACAAGAATTGTCAAACTCTAAATTTAAACCCCAATCCATAAGAAATCCATTGGAAATTACTTTCCTCGGAAATTTTAGACAGATTTCCGACGGATGTTTAATTTATGTTTTAAATTAATTCAAATTTACCTAATAAAATGTATGTATGATTTATAACCAAGTTTTGTAAAGCTTTATTGTTTTAAAAAATAGCTAAATCGTTAAAGATAATATTTTTGATCACAACCACACTCTTTATGATAAATATATATTTCAACCATATTTATCAAACATAAAATGATTTTAATTTATAAAAATATGTAGATATTTTTTCTTCCAAATTATTTAGTTGTTTAAATTTGCATTTAAATGATAGAAAAATATTATTTGATTTAACAAAAATTATCAAACTCTAAACTTTAAACCCCAATCCGTCGAAAATTTATCTATTTCCGTCGGAAATTCCTTGAAATTTATGACTGATAAGCAATTACAACGTTATGTTTTTTCCTAAAACGCATGAATGACTGTGAAGAACATATATTAGGTGGACATATATGTGTATATATATTATACTCACTTAAAATTTTGATATGAAGAAATTGACATGGCCCCATAAGTTTAGATATGGTTCATTTAGTTCTTGAAATATGCCACAAGTAGCACGTAATCCACAACAGGGAAATTTATAAATATGGCAACGGAGTTAGATTTTCGCCTCTATGTGTATTAAGTAGAGCCACATGAAAATACCTCATCAATGCATTTCCTAGCTTCTCTTCTTGTAGTGGGCATAGAGTAGAAGGTTGTTGAGCATCATGATTATCGACACTACTTTTCTTGATCATCTTGGTTAACTGATAACTTGCATATTTTACATATTTTACCTTAAGTTATGCGTTAGAATTAACTCATTTAGGCTGCATTTAGTATCATATAGGTTGCATTTTGGTTTGTTTCGTGTATTTCAGGTTTCAGAGCGTTAAAACGGCAAAAGACGAAGAATTCAAGCCAAAAAGAAGCGGAAACAGTTGCATCGGTTTGTTGTATCGGGTTGTTGTGGCCGATATAGGAGGATAACTTTTGCCGAGACTTGTATCGACCTGTCGTACCGGTTACACATGGTCGATACAAACAAAAAGAGAACCTGAAGACATCATATCGACTTGCTGTACCGGTTTGGAGTGGCCGGTACAGAGGAAAAGAAGGAAACGAAGCCGAAGGAAGGATACCGATGAGCGCGTATCGACCAGTCTGTACCGGTTTCACTTGACCGGTACAGGCTGCGAAAATTAAAGGAAATTCGGTTTTAATATTTTAAAAAGGAAAACAATTCCTAAACCAAATTGGTTTTCCTTTATTTCTTTGGTTCAAGACTATATTAGGGTTTTGTGTTATGTTTTGACACTATTCCATCTTTGTTTTTAGTTTTTGCTTTTAGTTTTTCATCGCTTTGTGCTTTGGCTTTTGAACTTTGGAGAATTCTTGGTGTTTTGCTTTGACCACCTTTGTGATCTTCATCAATAAGAGTTTTCTTGAACCATTTATTCTCTTTGATTTGTTTATGTTTATGCTTTCCTTAAATTCAATTGTTTTGATATTCAGCATGTTTAGTGAGTAGATCCAAATAGACAATTGGGTTAGGATAAAAGGGGTTGATTGAATCTAGGATTGATGATTGTCTAGAACTTAATAGATTATAAAACTTTTGGCTTAGGTAACAAGTTTGAAGCTTTAATCGAGTTGGCCATTCGGTTACTTAACCTAGGAAACTTTATGAATCGAGAGATTATAAAGGTTCATGAACAATTACGTTAGAACTAAGCCTAGCTTAACCGAGAGATCTGTGTTAATAAGCTTAGTGGTTAAAGTTGATTTGCTCTTAAAGTTTCTCGATAATTAAACTATCCAAAACATTGTTTGAGTTTAATTATTGGGAAAAGGATCATTGCCACGAGAGTGGATTGATCTAAAATCGTTTTTAAAATCTTAAAGTTACAATTTTTAAAAGACAATTTTAAAATCCGAAAGTTTAATCACCATTTGAAATACCTTAACCTGATTGTTTTGCCTTTTATAAAACTCTTAAAACTCTTAATTCGCGTTTTCGTTTTGTTTAATAATCGGTTATAAAAACACTCAACAACAAACCTTCTTGATTACACTTAAACTGAGTTTGTTTCTTATAAATTCAAGTACATTGTTTGCTCCTGATTTGGTTTGACATCTTAAGTACTACATTAAGATATTAGATTTAACGAGGGTAAAATCTCGTTTATCAAATTGGCGCCGTTGCCAGTTCAGGAATTTGAACAATTATTAGAATTTTGAAATTACTTGGGACTAAGTTTCAGTTCTTGTTACTAATTTGTTCTCTTTTCTTGTGATTTTTGTTTTGTTAGGTGTATGCAAAGAAGAAGTCACCGACAAAGTGACAGCTTGCTTTTCTTCGCATACATCAAAGCACACGAAAGAGCTATCTCAAGAGAAAGAAGATCCAGCCATCACTCCGAGTCATCTACATCAGAAACTTCGGATTCAGATTCAGATTTCGAGATGGGTGATGCAAACAACGCACCCAACGTTGCACGCACGATTGGAACAGCCGATGTGCCTTCTAACATCACCAACCGTAGTGGCATCATGCCACCAGCCATCGCCAACAACAACTTCGAGATCAAGTCTAGTCTCATCAATATGGTGTCCATCAACAAGTTCTATGGGCTACCTAGTGAAGACCCCATTGACCATCTTCACCAATTTGACATGCTATGCGACACGGTGAAGATCAATGGTGTCAATGAGGACATGTTTAAACTGCGTTTGTTCCCTTTCTCACTCGGGGACAAAGCACACATATGGCAGAAAAATCTTGTCAAAGACACCATACAGACTTGGGACGCTTGTAAGAAGGCTTTTCTAACAAAGTTCTTCTCGGTGGTGAGGACATCAAAGCTAAGAAACGAGATCTCGGCTTTCGCTCAAAAAGACCAAGAAACGTTCAGCGAATCTTGGGAAAGATTCAAGAGCTACACGGTGAAATGTCCACACCACGGATTCTCGGGAGAGAGCTTACTTAGCACGTTCTACCGAGGTCTCAAGCCGAAGTTTAGAATGCTTATCGATTCAGCTAGCCAAGGAAATTTCCTTGGGAAGACGGAAGCCGATGGACAGCTTTTGGTGGAGAACTATGCCCTAAGCGATAGCAACTACGGGGAAGAATATGATCGCACCATCCGCAACTCTGGGAATGATGAGCAATTTAAGAGAGAGATAAAGGCGGTGAATGAGAAGCTGGATAAGCTACTCATGTCTCAACAAGTAGGGATTAACTACGTTGGAAGAGGAGATGAGCAATTGCCCCCAATCGAGGGAAATCAGGAGGAAATAAACTACATGGGAAATCAGAACGGTTGGCGTTTCAACAACTATTCTCAACACCCAAACCTCTCCTACCGCAACAACAACGTAGCCAACCCCCAAGACCAGGTCTATCCCCATGCGCAACAAGGAGGTTCCCAAGGTAAACCTCAATACAACCAAGGAGGATACGCACCGAGACCACCACCTAATCGTCCTCGGGGTTACAACAATCCCCCTGCTGCTCAAGGAGTGGCTGCATCACCAGCTCCCCCAGGTGATCAAACCACTCAGCTGTTAGAACAGATTCTAGACGGCGAAACCCGGAGTCAAATGGAGTTCAACACGTTCAAGAAAGAGATTCACGCAAAGGTTGACAACTCCTATAATGATCTCAACGCCAAGTTTGAATCAATGAGCTCACACTTGAAAGCTCTGGAAAATCAAGTGGGGCAAATCACATTTTCCTACAAGCGACCAATGGGTCAACTCCCATGGAAACCAAAAGCTAACCCGAAAGAGTATGTCAACGCTCTACATCTTCGTAGTGGACGACAACTACCCTCTGGGGATCGCATCGAGGACAATGCGGATCAGGTCGGGGAGGTGGAACAGTCCCACGAGTCGTAAACCATGTTCCTAGATGACGAAAATACCGCAAGCGGTAACGAGGAAAATACAGGACACTCGTATCGGCCAGGCGTATCGGCCACAGCTGGCCGATACCGACCACCTATACCGGGCAGGAACAAGGCTGATACGCTTGAGAAGGAGACAGGGGACTCGTATTGGCCAGATATATCGGTTTCAGATGACCGATATCGACCACCTGTATCGGCCAAGGACAAGGCCGATACAGAGGAAAAAGCCGACAAATCGAAGAAGCCAGCTTACGTTACGTCTCCTTACGTGCCTAAGCTTCCTTTTCCGGGTCGAGCTAAGAAACAACTTTTGGAGAAGTACAAAGCGCAGTTTGAAAAGCAGATGAAAGAAGTTCAAATTGCTATGCCTCTTGTCGACGCCTTTAAACTCGTCCCACACTATAGCAAGTTTCTAAAGGATGCGATAAAGAACAAGTTTCAGGACTTCGACGATATAGTGGTTCTTTCGCACGAGTGCAGCGCAATCATCCAACGAAACTGTCTTAAAAAGCTAAGTGATCTGGGGAGTTTCACCATACCATGTGCCATCGGCCCCTTGGTTTTTGAAGGATGCTTGTGTGATTTAGGAGCTAGCGCTAGTCTTATGCCGCTGTCTATTGCCCAGAGACTTGGGTTCTCGTCCTTCCACTACAAGAAATCAGGAGTTTTACCACGACCATAATCGTTGTAAAATCGTGGTAAAATAGAGTTTACCACGATTTAACGACGATTTCCATTTCGTCGTTAATCGATCGAAGTAAAAGCTAAATCGTCGTAAAATCGTGGTAAATTTTACGACGAATAAAATTCGTTGTAAATTCGTGGTAACATATTCGTTGTAAAATCGTTGTAATTGTTACAACGATTTTACAACGAATATTTGGTTGTAAATTTGTATTTATAATAAATCGAAAATTCTTACAATCGTGGTAAAATCGTCCCTAATTAGGGACGATTTTACGACGAATTGTAAAATTTATATTTCTCACAATCGTCGTAAAATCGTCCCTAATTAGGGACGATTTTACGACGATTGGAAGAAATATAAATTTTACTAATCGTGGTAAAATCGTCCCTAATTAGGGACGATTTTACCACGATTGTAAGAAATATAAATTTTACAATTCGTGGTAAAATCGTCCCTTATTAGGGAAAATTTTACCACGATTAATATTATTATAAATAAAAAAAAATAATATTTTATAAAATAAAATATTATTTTTTTTAAATATTTTTATTACAATTTCAAAATACAAAATACAAAAATAATTAGTCGTCTAAATTGAAATTAGGCCCGAAATAGTCCTGCGTTGCGTTCTCGGGATCTACGTTGCTTGTTCCGGCCTCGCTCGGTCGTCGGACGGAGGGGGATGTGTCCGCATCGTCCGAAGTAGTTCCGGGTTAGATGCGAAAGCACCGTGAACAGGCTGTTGTAGAACCGCATGTTATTCGCCCGAGTCGAATGCGAGTTCGAATCTCGACCGCAACTCGGCCCGAGATCGGTAATTGGGAGGAGCAAGTGGGACGTCCCGCATGGATCCCATGCCTAGAACCCGTCCTTTCTTCTTAGGAGCAACCTATAAAATTAAACAATTAATAAATGAATGTTTTAAAAAATAATTTTACGAGTAAAATTTTACCTCATGATATATTTGATCGAGCTCGGCGGTTGTAAGCGGCTCGCCTGGATATTGAGTGCCTCCCGGGGATCTCTGAGATCGTTGAGTCTCGATCTCCGTCTTCCGAGCTTCAAGATCGTTGAATATCCGCTCGGAATGGGAGTCAACGAACTCGCCGGTCTTTTTCCGGTGCGTCTTCTCGAAGACGGCATCGACGGCCGGTTTGTGACCCGGCTCCTTGGCCTACAAACAAATAATAAAATATATGTGCATTAGTATAATATTAGTAATTTGAAAATAAAAATAATTTGGAAGAGTTAGTAAGAAAGACTTACCATTTCGTGCGCCCGACCCGCGAACGGGATTTGTCCGGACGTGTGAGCCATCCGCTTCGGCGTCCCGTCAGGTAGCTTCGCGTTCCTGGAGGTGGAACACTTCTCAGCTACGGTCGCGTTGTGGCCATCCGTCCAATATTTCTTCAAGCCGTCCCAGACCGCGACCGAGAGATAAACCGGCTTCCCCGCGTCGCCGACGACTCTCCACTTGTCCTTCCAGTCAGAGACCGTGTTGACGAGACGGAATTTCGCCGTCTTGTTGAACTCCGTCCTCACGGTCTCGTTGATCGAGACATCCCAATGCCACTTTTGCTGCAAAATATGAGAAATTATAAGTTACTTTACGCGAATAATATATAATTAAAAATTTAAAGTTAAATAAATAAATTTAATTGAAATTAAATTAGAACATTACCGCAAAACATTTGAACCACGTTCTCTTGATGTGCTCGGGTGTCTTGCTCCAATTGGGATGCGACTCGGTGAAGTATCCCTTGATTATGTCCGCGATAGAACGCGAGACCTGGTTGTCGTACTTGAACCTGAAAAAAACATTAATTAATTTATTAATATAATAAAAAATAATAAAAAAATTAATTTATTAATATATTACCAGTAAGTGCCCGGAGACTTGTACGGATCCAACCGGCGGAGACTGTCATGTCCGGGTTGAGCGAGAATATCCTCAACCCGGAGGTTGGAGTACGGCGCGTGTCCCGGTACATCCAACTCCGGATGTACCGGGCCCGGGATATCGTCGGCGGCGGCGGCGGCGGCGGCGGCGGGCACGAAGGAGGAGGAGGAGGATGCTCGCCTTGGACGGACGTCCCGGTGTGGACGAGGAGATGTCCGGGAAGCTGAACCGGAAGCCGAGCCTTCCCGGGAAGCCGAGCCTTCCTGGGAAGCCCTCCTCTCCGCCAACATCCGCAAGTAGTCCGGCGGTAAGGTCTTCCCTCTCCTAGGAGCCATATATAAGTACTCGCCAAAAAAAACATTAAATATTTAAATAATAAACATTAAGTATTTAAAAACTAAACATTATATAAGTATTTTAATGACATTATATGTCATAAACATATAATTCTAAAATTTGAATCATAAAACTAAAATCCGAGCCTAAAACTAAATTCTAAGTCCTAAAACTAAATTCCAATTCCTAAAACTAATTCTAAAATCCGGTTTTATAACACATATATTAAAAATATTTATCTTTGGGGATGTTGAAGAGTGTGAAAGTTGTAGAGTTTTAGAGAGATAAAGTTTTAGAGAGATAGAGAGATTTAGAGAGAATGAGTGAAAATGAAAAATTTTGGTCCACTATATATAGTATAAGCAATCGTCGTAAAATCGTCGTAAATTTACGACGATTTTACGACGATTGCGTCGTTAAATCGTTGTAAAAAAAATTGAAACGTTTGGTTCGTTTGGTTTGCCGCGTTTTGGGAATGATGAAAATAAAATCGTTGTTAAATAGTGGTAAATTTACCACGATTTTACGACGATTTATAAAGTAATCGTCGTAAAATCGTGGTAAATTTACCACTATTTAACAACGATTTGATTTAATAAATTCGTTGTTAAATCGTGGTAAATTTACCACGATTTAACAACGATTACCTTATAAATCGTGGTAAAATCGTGGTAATAGTTGACGTTGACAACCTCGAACAAACAAAACTCCTGAGGATTGGACGTTTAGAGTTTCATTTGTGGACGTAAATTCGTTGTTAACTTACCACGAATTTCCATCGATTTTGTGTGAATCGTCGTAAATTCGTGGTAAATTTACCACGAATTTACGACGAATTATTACACTAAATGGATTTTGCTAAAATTCATCTGCCATTTGACTTCATGTTGAATATAATTATGATATTGTATGCATATGAAATCATACTAAGTCGTATGATTGCGAGAAAAACAAGTTTTGGTAAAATTAGAACATATAGACATATTAACAACAATATATTATAGTACACTTTATCTTAAACTTTATAAATTCTAAGAATATGTAAACAAAACTTATTGATAAGCAATTTTAACATTGTTTTTATAGTTATTCATTAACTTTAGAGGTCTTAAAGAGTGTTTGTACGTAATATAAGACATACTTTTAAAAATGTTTGGGGTTTAGGGGTTTATACAAAAAGACGTTGTAAAATAGTGGTAAATTTACCACGATTTTACAACGATTACCTTTTAAATCGTCGTAAAATCGTGGTAACTTTACCACGATTTAACAACGTCTTTTTGAACTTTATAAATCGTTGTAAAATCGTGGTAATAGTTGACGTTGACAACCTCGTACAAACAAAACTCCTGAGGATTTGACGTTTAGAGTTTCAATTTTGGTCGTAACTTCGTTGTTAACTTACCACGAATTTCCATCGATTTTGTGTGAATCGTCGTAAATTCGTGGTAAATTTACCACGAATTTACGACGAATTATTACACTAAATGGATTTTGCTAAAATTCATCTGCCATTTGACTTCATGTTGAATATAATTATGATATTGTATGCATATGAAATCATTCTAAGTCGTATGATTGCACAAAAACAAGTTTTGATAAAATTAGAACATATATACATATTAACAACAATATATTATAGTACACTTTATCTTAAACTTTATGAATTCTAAGAATATGTAAACAAAACTTATTGATAAGCAATTTTAACATTGTTTTTATAGTTATTCATTAACTTTAGAGGTCTTAACGAGTGTTTGTACATAATATAAGACATACTTTTAAAAATGTTTAGGGTTTAGGGGTTTATACAAAAAGACGTTGTAAAATCGTGGTAAATTTACCACGATTTTACAACGATTTCGTTTTAAAGCGTTGTAAACTCGTGGTAATCGTTGACGTCGACAACCTCGTACAAACAAAACTCCTGAGGATTAGATGTCTTTAAAAGACAAAGAATTATAAGATTATTCGTGGTAAAATCGTCGTAAATTTACCACGATTGTACCACGATTTGTGAAATTTACACATATCGTGGCAAAATCGTTGTAAATTTACGACGATTTTACCACGAATTGTTAAATTTACACATATCGTGGTAAAATCGTTGTAAATTTACCACGAATTTACCACGATTGTTAATTTATTTTATAAAAAAAAAATTTAAATACATTATTTTCTTAAAATACATTATTTTCTTATTTTTTACTCGGAGTCATCAGCAGACTCATGTTCGTCCTCAGAGTCAGATTCATCAAATTCGTCAGTCTCTTCGACTTCTTCTTCGTCATAAGTAAACAATATTTCATGAGTGTTGTAATGAATTAAAGAGTATTAAAAAACATTTACTTTTACCTTTCCCATGGAGTAACAATATCGCAATTCAATACAATGTACGTGTGGGCACAATGAATTTCATCCTCGTTGCTCCACCAAACCTCTTTTATGCGTCCGCTAAGCCGACCAATGGGACAAAATATGTCGGGTACTCCTTCCACCGCGTACGTTGTTTGAATGCCTCCGTCATCATATCTCCTCGGCGCTCTTTTACGTGTCCTCACAGTTGGTGCAAAGTAGTACGACGTAAAGTGAGACGTTTCCTCCGTAATACTACCCGCAACGATTGAACCCTCGACTTTAGCTAGATTCTTCGCCTTCCCTTTTAGATGTTTCATAAATCGTTCGAAAGGGTACATCCATCGGAAGTGAACGGGCCCCCCTAGTTCTGCTTTGTGTGGGAGATGTACTTGGTAGGTGCTCCATAACATCAAAAAAGGATGGGGGAAATATCTTCTCCAAATTGCACAAAATGAGAGGAATGTTCTCGTCGAGTTGTGTTATTACTTCATCGTTCAACGTTCTTGTGGAAAGATCACGAAAGAACAACCCAACACCTACACAAATTATATAAAACGTACGTATTACGATATATTCGGTTATGAAATATTTTATTAGACATTACGTATACGTACCAGCAATTGCTTCGTGCACATTTTGTGGAACAAGTTCGGCCAAGACAAATGGTAGCGAGTCGTTGCATGAACACATGACAATCGTGACTTTTCATACCTGTGAATTTACTACCATCTACACACCGAGAAAGATTAGAAACAAAACCATCGGGAAACTTAACTTCGAGAGATCACCCACTGGAACAACGACGTCTTCGCCGCACTCGATAATCCGAATATAGGTATTGGGGCTTTTCCGTCATTATCAATGTGCAATTCGGATCTCGCACATATCTCAGCCAAGTCAAGACGTGATTTAAAATTGTCTTTTGTCTTTCCCTGCACATTCAAAAGAGTATTCATAATGTTATCGAAAAAGTTCTTCTCTATGTGCATCACGTCAAGATTGTGTCGGAGTAGATGATCTTTCCAGTATGGAAGCTCCCAGAAAATGCTTTTCTTATGCCAATTGTGTTCCGTAAGATAACCATCAGGCAGATTAGGCGGGACATGCCAGTTTCCTCCTTGGGGAACTGTGTAATTCGCACAATAATGATCCATATGCGTCTCAACTTGTTCGCCCGTGTAATAAACTGGTGGAGGATCACGAACCACTTTGTTCTTTTTAAACAATCGTTTGTTTTTCCGATAAGGGTGGCGCAGACTAAGAAACTTACGGTGACAATCGAACCAACTAGTTTTCCTTCCATGCTTCAATTGGAAGGCGTCAATACGATGCATGCCGTAAGGACAAGATAGTCGTCCGTGTGTAGTCCAGCCCGACAACATTCCATAAGCGGGAAAGTCGCTAATCGTCCATAGAAGCACTGCACGCATTGTAAAATTCCGTTTCCTCGAACAATCGTAAGTCTTTACTCCAGTGTGCCATAACTCCTTCAACTCTTCCACCAAAGGCTGTAGAAAAACATCAAGGGATCTTTTTGGATGTTTAGGTCCAGGGACTAAAATACTCAGAAATAAAAATTCCCTTTGCATACACATCTCTGGTGGGAGGTTATAAGGGGTGACGATGACGGGCCATAAAGAATACCGCCTACCCGACATACCAAATGGACTAAATCCATCCGTACATAGACCAAGGTAGACGTTACCTTTTCGTCTAGCAAAATCGGGGTACACCGAGTTAAAGTGTTTCCACGCTTTCGCATCGGATGGGTGGGTCACCTCTCCAGGCTTCTGTGTATGTTCTGCATGCCACCTCATCGAAGAAGCCGTCCTCTCCGAGTGATACATCCTTTGTAGCCTCGTCCGTTATAGGAAGATACCACATCTTCTGGTACGGTACCCTCTTCCGACCTACTCCTTCTGGCCTATATCTTGGTTTTTTGCAAAAACGACATTCCTCAAGAATGTCGTCGTCTTTCAAAAATATCATAAAATTGTCTACACAGACATCAATTGACTGATACGGAAGACCAAGACTGATAACCAATTTTTGAACCTCATAAAACGTTTCAGCAGCTAAATTATCAGAGGGTAGATATTCTTTTAACAATGAGGCCCAATCATCCATGCAAACCTCAGATAAGTTATGGTCTGTTTTAATATTCATCATTCTAGCAGCTAATGACAATTTAGAGTGCCCTTCTCTACAATTATCATATATTGGTTGATTTGCAGCATTTAACATGTCGTAGAATTTTTTAGCATCTAAATTAGGTTCTTCAACTAAATTTCCATCAGACTGATAATATTGGTTGATGAGCCCGACAATCAAAAGACAGTTGATGGTAAACAATCACAGGTATCATTTCTTTTTAGTAAACCTTTTTTATTTTTTACGTGATATTTTGTACATGTTAAATTTGTTTATTGTGTATATGGTATTTTGGTCCAAAACAATTTTCAAAGATATTCTAGGTCAGAAACTTTATACTTAAAGAGATAAAACTTTAGATTTATATTATTCAACACTATATTATCCATTTCTCTATATATATAATTGAAAAAGTCCATAAACATAAGAGCAATTGTTGAAGTGGTAAAAGTACTAAGGATAATTGTCTAGGTCAAGGTTGAGGTGGTAGAATATCAAGGTGATAAGAAGAGAATGTGGGTCGGAAATCTCGTTGGTGACAACTCGCGAGGTGGATTGTCAAAGTGAGACTAAGATCGGTTGTTTTTTTAATAGGATGTGTTACAAAGGTGGCCAGGTGCTTTCGCGATCTATAAGATAGTAAAATATAGTGAATTGTTTCTCTCTGTAGGTTCTCTCTTTAAAATCCGGTCCCTTGCTCTGAAGCAGAGCTCTCTATTTATAATGGAATTTGGATGCATTCGTGGCATGCTCGTTCTGTACTTCCGACCAGCTTCAGCGGAAAACCTGCGGGCGTGTTTCTTGACAGTAGGTCGTACAATCAACCTGCTTGGCAACCTATGCGGTTCGTACTGTCATCACTGTCGGACGTGTCTCTGGGCCTCGAAGCGGATGGGCCGCGAGGTCGGATCCGATTTGACTAGGAAACTTTTCGGGCGGGCCGAGCCTTGTTGGGCTTGAACCCACTACTAAAAGCAACTCATCCGAGTTTCTACATAGGTTTTTAAATAACAAAATTAAATAGGTAATAGGAGGCGAGAGAGTACTAAATGGTTCTACATTTAAGACTTTTGGAAATTTGAGTAGAAACTCTTATGCCACTTGTACAAATGTAATTGGCTATATTAATTATATTACTAAAAGTTAAGTATATAATACAACTATAATAAAAATACTAATCTAATCTATTAAATGGAAAGCATTTTTTAAAAAAACCCTTAAAAAAAATTCTAATTACCATACAATGTCACTACATATTTTTAATATAACATAAGCTTTTGATTTTATTTGCAAATTACAATTTTAAGCCCACTACAAAGGTCCAAATGAATTCATAATGTAGTTTAAATATTGTAAAAAAAAAAATTGATAACAAGAATCATTCAAATTTTAATCTTCACAAATTTTACCTCTAATTCGAAAAATATTCTACAAAAACGAATAAAGAAAATAAAAAAACGATTTAAAATTTATATATGACATAATTTGAAAACAATAATATTCGTGAAATATCTTTGATAACAAAGGATTTAAAATTCAAATGAAAATTAATTAAAATTTTAGCAAATAAAATAAAATTTGATAACAATTTTCATATCAAAATAAAAGAACTTAAATTATTCAAATGAAATAATATCTATAACAATCTAAACTTGATTTATTTTTAAATTTATATATAGTTAATTAAGACATAAGCAAATAAAGGAATAACAAATACATATTTTAATTTTCCTTACGGGTCGTTACAAAAATCACAAAAGCGAATTTGAATGGAATGATAATTGTTATGAGATTAAATCGAATTCAATTTATGTATAACTCTAATTTGTAACGGGTAAAAAAATAACATAAATAATTGATAAGATATGAATAAATTATATTCATAATATTAAAATATACATAAGTATAGTTTTGAAATTTATATTAAATATAATCCAATAAACAATTTTTAAATATTTCTTATACGCGGATCAATCTCGGGTTACCCCATATTTATCGGTTACCCCGCACAATGTATATATTTTATTTAATGTACTCTATGAAATAAGAGACTATATAAATATAATCCAAGTTATGAATTTTTATTATATATATTTTCACTAAATAATTTTAAATATATAAATTTAAAAATATGTTAAACTCCGCACGTATGTGCGGGTCCTCATCTAGTATTAAATTATTTAGAAAGTTGAAGTGGGTTTCTAATCGATGGAGTTGCTCTAACACTTTAAATATATAGATGGTGTTTCTATATGAACTTGGTGCTTCTTTATCTAATTTTAAAGAGGTTAATCCAATGAGAACCTACATTAATCATGTATTCTGGTCTCAAATGTAATATGTAGATATTAGAAACATATAGTACAACACGATTTTTTTTTAAAAAAAACTAGAGGATCATATAGTAACATTTAAAGAATAAATTAACGACGAGTTGGGTCAGTCGGTTAAGCGCAGTCGTTGGTGATGTTGTGTTTCTGAGTTCGAACCGCGTTGGGAGCGATGATTTACGCCATTAATTGATATTATCAAAGGCTGGTCGCGGACCTAGGAAATTATGGGATTCGGTGCAGAACCTCCTGGTTTAACAAAAAAAACATTTAAAGAATAAAATTAATTTTCAAATTATAAAAGATAGTCATTCCAAAAACATATTTTCTAAGGGTTGAATCCTTGAACACCTACACACATCAGTGAGTAGTTATGACAAATAAGTAACGATCAAATTTGAAAACTTATTAATATATGTCTAAATTATAGTTCCAAAAATGAATATTGATAATTAAATATTAGACTATATAGACTAATAAGACTTTATTCGTTAGTTACGCAATTATATCGGTTACCATATATAATTTAATGTGTGTTTTGTTGGGAATGTCCTGAAATCAGTTGTACTTATTTCGGTAAGGTTGTATCGTCGAGGTTTGATAGTCGGATAATATTAGGTGATTATAATGTTTTGCTAGAAGCCTCTTATAATCGATTGGCTTTAGAAGTCCATTGCTAATATTATGCGATCCTACAGGGTCACACACCTAAGCAGACTGGATTAGTATATTATATTGGGTTTTAATTATAATATAATATATATATGTGATATTAGATATACATATATTTATATTTGTGCACTTTAATAATATAAGATATTATATTTATATATATATATGATATATATTAATGCACATGTGAAAAATGCAAGTCATTGTGATGTGCTTATTGGGCTTGGCTCATTAGCCATATAAGCACATTAGGTTATTAATTAGGTTATGAGAACCTATTATATAAAGAGGCACAATGACGCTTGATAACATTAACCTTATTCTACAAAACCCTAAACATAGCAGACAAATAGTTTGTCTAATAGATTGAGATTAGATCTCTACGGCACTAGCATCCCGATCAATCCAGTTTGTGTGCGTGTGGATACCAGTAGAGGCACGACGTTTGGAGTGCTTCTAGACCTCGATATATCTCAGTTCAGATTTCCGCTACGAACAATCTAGGTATATTCATAAACTGATGACATAGATTTGATTCAATATTTGCACGTATCCCAGGAAAAGAATTCGCAATTGTTATTTATAAATCGTTATAAACCGGTACGAATTCCAACAGTGGTATCAGAGCCTACGTGTGTAATTTTGAATTAAACCTAATTTAATATATGAGATATATAAAATTTGTGTCTCGATCTGTTTTGCATATGGATGCAAATTGTTATACTTGATTAATATGCAATCAGTATAATAATATAAATTTAGAATCCACCATCACGTTTTAACTTCATGTGCATGATAAAATACTAGTTTTATATATATATGAATTAAAAGGTCAACCTAGCTTGAATTTTAAATTAATATAAAAGTATGTTAAATTAGTTATGTTTATGTGCATGACATGGTGTCTGCATGATTGTATTCTTATGTTAACTATTAAAAGATCTTTAATAGAAATAATACTCTCGGAGAGTACATTATAATTAATAATAGTCTTCCCATAAAGTTTCTCATGGAGACCTTGTTATGTTCCTTAATCCTTTTAAATTTATGTTCTAATATGATTAGAACTATTAAAATTTAGTTAAGATTAAAATTTAAATTGAAAATTTAATTTGATTAAATTGATTCAATTATTTCTGTAATTTAATTTAACACATATTAGATATGTAAATTTTTATATTTTGATAATTTATATTAGATATAAATTTTAAATATAAAATTAAATTAAAATTATTTCCTCAATTAATATCAAATTTAATGTCTTTCCAATCTTGTCAACTGTCAAGACTTGTTTCGTTGTGTATGGGTCCGCTAAGCAGGGTATTCACAATTACATGAGTAAGGCGGATGGTAATGGTTACCATACGAGTAAAAGATTGGTTTATTTGACTAAGCTATCAAAATGGTTTTGGGCTTAGAGACATAAGGTTGGATAAGACATAAAATGTCATCCACAACCAAGAGTTATATTGGATATAATTAGTAATGTTGTTGCTTACCTAAATAACTAAACATTCAGGCGATGAGCCAAAGCTCACTTGAATTTTAGTGAAATAAGGATCTTGGATCACTATATTAACTTTTGAGGAAAATTGTTTTGAGTTTAGTGTGAGTTTTCTTAAATGTTGAGACAACTCAAATTTCCATGAACATCATATTAACTTTTGCTATTCTTTTGACAGTTATGTCAAACCTTCACAACTCGTTTTCACTTCGATCCGTCCTTGAGAAGGACAAGCTAAATGGATCGAATTTCCTCGAATGGTATCGAAATCTGAGAATTGTTCTCAAACAGGAGAAAAAGGACTATGTCCTTGAAAAGGTTTTGCCTGAAAAACCTAAGGCAAATATTCCACATGCAGAGAGGAATGCTTATGATAAGCATGTCAATGATAGGGTCGATGTGTGTTGTCTCATGTTGGCTACCATGAACTCGGACTTGCAAAAACAGTTAGAGAACGTGGAGTCGCCAATTGAGATGATCACTAGCCTGAAAGGAATGTTTCAGGAGCAAGCACGAACTGAGAGATATCAGACTGTTAAATCTCTCATTGAGTGTAAGCTGCCAAAAGATAGTCCAATTAGCCCACATGTCATTAAGATGATGGGTTATATCGATAACTTGGCCAAACTGGATTCCCCTATCAGCCAAGAGTTGGCTACTGACCTCATCATGCAGTCATTGCCGCCAAGTTTTGATCAGTTTGTTATGAACTACAACATGAATAACTTGACAAAGACTTTGACCGAGCTGCATGGGATGCTCAAAACTGCTGAACCAAACATCAGAAAGGACACTCCAAATGTTCTCATGGTGCAAGGGGGTAAAAGGTTTAAGAAACCTGGTAAGAACAAAGGAAAGGGCAAGATAAGTGGGATTGAGAATCCAACTAAGTCTGATCCTTCTCCTAAGTTTAAACCTGGCCCCTCTGGTGAAGACAAGTGCCATTATTGTAATGGTGTTGGGCATTGGAAGAGAAACTGCAAGAAATACTTGGAAGATCTGAAAAAGAAGAAGACTTTTAAGACTTCTTCGCCGAGTATCTATGTTATAGAAGTAAATGTTGTTACTTCTAGTTCTACCTCTTGGGTATTAGATATCGGTTGTGGTGCTCATATTTGTGTGAATATGCAGGGCCTAAGCAACAGTAGAACTTTGGAGAAAGGACAAGTGGACTTGCGCGTGGGGAATGGAGCAAGAGTTGCTGCATTAGCTGTAGGAACATTTCATTTGTCTTTACCTTCTGGCATGGTTTTAGAACTTAAAAATTGCTACTATGTACCTGCTATAAGCAGAAATATTATTTATATTTCTTGTTTGTATTTGGAAGGATTTCATTTTTCGATTAAAGACAAGTGTTGTTCGTTTAATCTTAATGATATGTTTTATGGTAGTGGCACATTAGAGAATGGGCTTTATGTTCTTAACCAAAGTGTGTCTGTCTATAACATTAGTACCAAGAGATTTATATGACATTGTCGTTTGGGGCATATAAACGAGAAACGCATTCAAAAGCTTCATAGTAATGGACTTTTGAACTCATTTGATTATGAATCATTTGAAAAATGTGAATCTTGCTTATTAGGTAAAATGACTAATGCTCCTTTTACTGGACAAAGTGAAAGGGCCAACGACTTGTTGGGCCTTATACATACAGATGTGTGTGGGCCAATGAGTATAGGTGCTAGAGGAAACTACCAGTACTTCATCACATTTACTGATGATTTCAGTAGATATGGTTATGTTTATCTAATGAAACATAAATCTGAATCTTTCGAAAAGTTCAAAGAATTTCAGAATGAAGTATAAAACCAACTTGGCAAAACAATTAAAGCTCTTCGATCAGATCGCGGAGGAGAATACTTGAGCCAAGTTTTCAGTGATCATCTTAGAGAATGTGGAATTGTTTCACAACTTACTCCTCCCGGAACACCTCAATAGAACGGTGTATCCGAAAGGAGAAATTGAACTTTATTAGATATGGTTCGATCTATGATGAGTCACACAGATCTTCCATTATCCTTTTGGGGATATGCTCTAGAAACTTCTGCGTTTACGCTAAACAGATGTCCATCAAAATCAGTTGAAAAGACACCATATGAGATATGGACTGGAAAAGTTCCTAATCTATCTTTTCTGAAAATTTGGGGTTGCGAGGCTTATGTAAAACGTTTACTTCCTGATAATCTTGGACCCAAATCTGATAAGTGCTACTTCGTTGGTTATCCCAAAGAAACCAAAGGTTATTACTTTTACAACCCCGCCGAGAGCAAAGTGTTTGTTGCTCGGAACTGTGTCTTTTTAGAAAGAGAATTTCTTTCTAAAAGGAACAGTGGGAGTAAGGTACTACTCGAAGAAGTTCGAGATTCACAGGAGGTTGCTCCACCTATTCAGGAAGAGCAACAACTGGATTTACGAAGAGTCGTAAATACCATACCTGTGGAACCTGAGGTACGTAGGTCACAGAGGGTCATTCATGAACATGATAGATATGGGGTTTGGGTGACTAACCATCATGATCTATTGATTATAGAAAGTGATGAACATACGTCCTATGAAGAAGCAATGATGGGCCCCGACTCTGAAAAGTGGGTAGAAGCCACTGAATCCGAAATGGGATCCATGTCGTCCAACAAAGTATGGACTTTGGTCGATTTACCTGATGGTGTAAAAGCCATTGAGTGTAAATGGGTTTTCAAGAAGAAAATGGACGTGGATGGTAATATACAGATATACAAAGCTAGACTAGTGGCTAAAGGCTATAAGCAAATTCATGGCATTGACTATGATGAAACTTATTCCCCAGTCGCGATGTTTAAGTCCATTCGGATTCTTCTAGCAATTGCCGCTCATTATGATTATGAGATTTGGCAGATGGATGTGAAAACAACGTTCCTTAATGGAAACTTGGAAGAGGATGTGTACATGACACAACTTCGAAGGTTTCACAAGTCCCGAAAATGCTTGGAAAAGTATGTAAGCTTCATCGCTCTATATATGGGCTGAAGCAAGCATCTCGGAGTTGGAATCTTCGTTTTAATGAAGCAATCAAAGAGTTTGATTTCATTAGGAACGAAGAAGAACCTTGCGTTTACAAGAAGATTAGTGGGAGCGCTATTGTGTTTCTTGTGCTATATGTCGATGACATATTACTCCTAGGAAATGACATTCCTTTACTTCAGTCCGTTAAGACTTGGCTAGGAAGTTGTTTCTCAATGAAAGACATGGGAGAAGCTGCATACATACTTGGAATAAGGATCTATAGAGATAGACCTAACATGTTGATTGGACTAAGTCAAGACACTTATATAGATAAGGTCTTACATAGGTTCAATATGCATGATTCTAAGAAAGGTTTTCTACCAATGTCTCATGGCATAACCCTCAGCAAGACTCAGTGTCCTTCAACACATGATGAGCGAGAGCGCATGAATAGAATTCCTTATGCTTTTGCTATAGGTTCTATTATGTATGCCATGCTTTGTACTCGTCCTGATGTGGCATGTGCCTTAAGCATGACGAGTAGAGACCAATCTGATCCAGGTGAGAGTCACTGGACTGCTGTTAAGAACATCCTTAAGTATTTGAGAAAAACTAAGAATAAGTTCTTAGTCTATGGAGGATGTGATGAGCTTGTTGTGAGTGGTTACACTGATGCCAGCTTTCAGACAGACAAAGATGATTTCCGATCTCAATCCGGTTTTATGTTTTGTCTTAATGGAGGAGCGGTGAGTTGGAAAAGCTCCGAGCAAAGCACCGTGGTTGACTCAACAACCGAATCAGAATATATTGTCGCTTCTGAAGCAGCAACATAAGTTGTTTGGATTAGGAAGTTCATCACTGAACTTGGTGTAGTTCCTAGCATCTCTGGTCCGATGGATCTTTATTGTGACAACAATGGATCCATCGCTCAGGCGAAGGAACCAAGGTCGCACCAGAAATCCAAACACATTCAAAGACGATAACACCTCATTCGTGACATTATCGAAAGAGGAGATGTGAAGATTAGCAGAGTTCCAACAGATGCAAATGTTGCAGATCCTTTAACCAAGCCTCTTCCTCGGTCGAAGCATGAAAGTCATACTGCTGCTGTAGGCATTAGGTTTCTTAATGTTTGATTTTGTTTCTAGAGAGAAACTTATTTTTATGATGTTCGTGTTTGCAAACATTTGATTTATTTTCAAATTAATGAAATTGTTTCAGCATTATTTAATTATTGGATAATAAAATAATTTGTCCCAAAATAGTTTATATCATCCTTATAAGTCATCAAGTACGTGACTTGATCATGAAACCTTATGAGTGAAAGATGACATAAATTATTGCGGTCCCTAGTCAAGGTTATTAAATGGGACAATAGTAACTAAAATGACTAGTATGTGAGGTGACTGATGACTAAGTTTCGTGGAGTCATTTAATATGTAGTATTAAAGTCAATCACATAAGTATGTGTTAGAGAACACGATATTGGATCGACCCGCTATGGAAAACTCTGCAAGAATATTATATGAGTGTCATAAGAGTTTTTCATTACAACTATAAAATATAGTCCTTTGACCTCAGTTTATCATGTTTTCTTATACATGGACTAGTGCGCTTTGATTGTGTCAAACGTCAGCACGTAACAGTGATTATAAAAACACCGATTGGGCGTATTACGAATTGTATAAGGAACGGGGATAAAACAAGATGGGATTTGTCCCTCCTATATAATGGGAGATAAATATCTCCGGGCCTATCGATAATTTAATACTGAGAAAATGCATGGTCGTGCTCAAACGAGGTGAATGTCAATCGTTTGTTTTATCAGTATAAATTGGGAATCGATAAACATGATCTAGCTTAATAAGGATGACATTATTGCTTGCCTTATGCTAGGATCGAGATATAGCGACGAAGGGATTATCGGAATAGATGATTCCAGTACAAGTGGGAGATTGTTGGGAATGTCCTGAAATCAGTTGTACTTATTTCGGTAAGGTTGTATCGTCGAGGTTTGTCAGTCGGATAATATTAGGTGATTATAACGTTTTGCTAGAAACCTCTTATAATCGATGGGCTTTAGAAGTTCATTGCTAATATTATGCGATCCTACAGGGTCACACACCTAAGCAGACTGGATTAGTATATTATGTTGGGTTTTAATTATAATATAATATATATGTGATATTAGATATACATATATTTATATTTGTGCACTTTTTTTTTTTTTGACAAACTTTTTTTTTTTTTTTTTTTATATTTGTGCACTTTAATAATATAAGATATTATATTTATATATATATATGATATATATTAATGCACATGTGAATAAGGCAAGTCATTGTGATGTGCTTATTGGGTTTGGCTCATTAGCCATATAAGCTCATTAGGTTATTAATTAGGTTATGAGAACCTATTATATAAAGAGGCACAATGACGCTTGATAACATTAACCTTATTCTACAAAACCCTAAACATAGCAGACAAATAGTTTGTCTAATAGATTGAGATTAGATCTCTACGACACTAGCATCCCGATCAATCCAGTTTGTGTGCGTGTGGATACCAGTAGAGGCACGACGTTTGGAGTGCTTCTAAACCTCGATATATCTCAGTTCAGATTTCCGCTACGAACAATTCAGGTATATTCATAAACTGATGACATAGATTTGATTCAATATTTGCACGTATCCTAGGGAAAGAATTCGCAATTGTTATTTATAAATCGTTATAAACCGGTACGAATTCCAACATGTTTTACTTAATACTTGAATTTTCAATCATGTAAAATACTAAAATCCTATATATAATGAGTGATGGGAGGGGAAATGGCATTGGTTTAGTGGCAGTCATAAGTTCACATGATGCAGGTAAGACCATCCACTTGGAATCGGTTTCCCGCGCCTACGATAGCGTAGGTTTGGCTAATGGGTCGGTCATTTGTGGCCTAAATGTTGACAAAAAAATGAGTGATGAGAGCTCTTTTTGTGTTGACACTTCATCATTCATCATTTAAAGAGTCGACGATTTTTTTACCCCTGAAAAGTAGCTACACACACTGAATCTCCATGAACTCTCAACCTCTATATATAAACCCCCAAACTTACAAAAAAATTTGATTGTTCATCCGAACTCGTTAAAATCTAATTAAATTCACATTTGGTCAAAATTGCAATTGATACATTAATTAATGGTTTTAAAAAAACCCGATTATAATTTGAATAATTTGCGATTACGATTCAAAACCGTGAATCTAAGATTTCTATACTTTTTGCGTGTTAGATCCACGTTTTTGGATCGTAATCGGACAAGATTCAAATCATAATCGGGTTTATTTGAACACAATTAATTAATATATTAATTGCAGTTTTGGCCAAATTGGGAATTAATTAGATTTTAATGAGTTCGGGTGGACAATCATAAAATTTTGTAAGTTCAAGGGTTTATATGTAGAGGGTGAGAATTTATGGAAATTTAGTGTGGGTAGCTACTCTTGAATGTTAAAAAACCCGTTAATCCTCATTTAAATCATCAAATTTATTTAACTTAATTTATTAAATATTATTGCAAAATTAAAAACATTTAACAACCAACACATGAATATCAATTAAGTATAAGTTTTAAATGTGTATTTTCAATATTTTTGTAGACTTTAACATTTGAAAATAGTTTAATTACAATATATATATATATATATATAATATCACATTACAAATAACACATAAAATAAAAGACATACAAAATTTATTAAAATAGTAAAAACGTGACAAGTAAAATAAAGAAAAAGAATACAAACTATATTTAAGGAAAAGAATAGACATTTACTAAAAAAAATTGTGAACTTCATCTATATTAACAAAAAAATACAAAAAAATATATAATAAGTGAAAAATATGCAAATATATAGAACTGAGAAAGTATCAAATATTGTATCATTGTTGAGGTGAACAAGAATATAAATATTGAAAACGCAAGAAAATACTAGAATCATCAAAAAAACTATAACAAAATAATTTTTAAAATAAAATTATTAATATTTACAAAAATATATATTTCCAATCTGAAAAAAGTTCGCGAATATCACGGGATCCTTCGCGGTTATAAATAAAACATCGATAACACCAACCTGTCGAAACATGAACCTACGATAAAGAAGTATACAACATATGATTTAATTTAAAATACAAAAACAAATACAATAAAACCAATAAATGTCACAGTATCGTATTTTAAAACACAAAAAACAAAAAAAAACTATCCACCTAGACCTAGTTTACAATTAGGTTAACGAAACCGTTAATTATTTAAGAGAAAATGTTAAAACATTATTTTAACAAAAAAAGTTATAACATTATTATTATTTTAATATTTAACAGAAAACATCGGTGTCACGCAATATTCAAAGCTACCTAGTGAAATCTAATCTCTATTATCCTTTTTTATTTATCGGTAATAATAAAAAAAACAACTAAACATGCAACATTCATTTCACATTTTTCATCCTTTATTTAAGGGTTCACTCAATATGTACCCAAGCACTTGAACTAGGTACACCTGCATGCACCAAAAACATCATATAATATCCCGGTGGTGCAATCTCAGCCGTTGATGGACCCAACACATCTACTCTATACGAGTTTGTTATCACATCATGCACCACAGACAATATCTTCAACATCACCATCCTCTGATTCATCGCTAACGAGTGTGTAGTAAAAGAAGGCGCAATGATCCTAACCGATAAAAGATCAACCGTCACAAACTGTCCTATTAAGAAATTTACGTTGAACAACTTCTTGTAACTAACTAGTTTATCACTTGTCACGATCTTTGGTCTTATTGAGTCTGATGTGAAAGATAGATACGGCGGAGAATAAGCCTCTAGGCTTAAATCCGTTGGATATTCGACGTTGGTGAAGTTGTAATAAATGTGTGGATTACTACCACCAACTAGAACCCGACCGTCCGGTAATAAAACTGCCGAGGAATGGTACATCCTGGGATTTGATGACGTGGACATGATCGAGAATCTTCGATCAAACGGGTGGTATATTACGGGTCGGGTTACCGGGTCACGTGCGTATTCCCACCCGGCTGTACCGGCGGACGCTCCGTTTATAATGATGACGTCACCCGTTGGTAATAGTAACATGTCGCCCATTACACGTGGCAATGGCATGGTTTCCATTTCCCAGCTTGGATCCGGACCGGTTAGTTTAAGTCTCCCGCACGTGGAAGTCGCACGTGTGAATCCACGTTGGCTTTTCGCAAGTGAGTAAGCTCCTTTGGGAGCACCTCCGCAAACCATAACCTCGGCTTCGATTATATTTTTGTTTTCGTCTAGTGGGAAGAGTATAGAAGAACCACTACTTGGGTAGTTCCTTGGGTCACCACCTGGAATCTCCGGAAACTCGCGCACGACGCGGTTGTTTTTGTAATCGAACACAATGGATCTTGTGTTAGCGAATACAAATAGGTTTCCGTCGGGTAAAAGATGTACGAATGGATATAAGTTGTTTTCGTTGTCACCGTCGGATGTTTCTCTAAGAAAATCGAATCTAAATGCTCTAGACTGATAATCTGGTCGGGGGAAGATTTCAAAGTTGAATTGTCTTCTTCCCCCGACCACGATTATTCGTCCATCGGGTAAGATTTGATTAGTGGCATACCATCTCCGTTGTGCTAGGTATTGAGGAAACTCGATCCAATCACATGTTTCTCTATACTCACAAGGAGTAAACATTCTTGCAGCTCGCTCCCCGTCGTTGTAACCACCGGTTTGTACCAATGTTCCATTGGGAAGAACCGAACCGGAAGAACACCACGTGTCGGTTTGTACTTGTAAAGGCCGATAAGTGTTGGAGACAATATCGTAAAGAACCGAATGTGCCGAGCAATCAAACTTGACGACGATGTCAGTAGGATCGAATCTACACATGCCTCCCGGTAAAGAAACATTCGAAATGCCAAAATCGGTACGGTCAAACATTATGACCATGCCATTGTGAAGTAGTTGCATGTGCATTGCCGATATACCGATACTCGGTAACAATAGTTCCCATCGATCGAGTAGCATCAAAAACGGTATAGGTTCAGGTTCGGGTAATATGGCTATGGAGAGGCATAAGATTGATATTGTGACAATGAATGTTTTCTTGGAGTTGATCATAGTGTTGTCTTTTGTTCGTTTTTTGGTTTGATGGTGAGTTTTAAGTTAGAGTTTGGTTGTGTATATTTTCTTGTTGAAGAATTTGGTTCAAGTACGTCCAATTATATATATTGACATAGGTTCTTTAAAATTATATTATTGTGTCTCTTTTATTAAATTAACGATTCTTGTATTTTTGTTATGATAATCAACTGTTTAAATATACTACATATTTTTTGTGAAAAATAAATTAATATACTTCGTTCATGTCGCCGGGAATTTCGACAATATAGTAAGAGCATGCGCATTGCAAAATGAGTTCTTTATGACTTTTATTTTATTTTCTTGTTTTTTTATCTAATTCTTTTTAAAAGGACCAATCGTGGACCGCCACGAATAATGCAAGAGATAAACTCTTATTTCGAGTATGTTGAAAGCAAAATTCTTATTTTTTGTGGATCCCACCGATTAAAACCTCTCTTAAAACCTGAAATGTACATAGTCTAAGAACCCTCCTTTAATGTCATGTGAATAATCTTCTACCATTTAAGATAGAAAGACATTTATTAAAAGGTATAAGACTGCAAGAAATACACAGATTTTCAAAAATATTTCCGATGGATTTTCGATAAACAAATATCCATTAGAAGTTTATGACGAATTAGCAAAATATTAAAAAATAATTGTTTATTTGCACACTTTTTGAAAAACATTTTAAAATGGGCATTTTACTATTTATAATTAAAAGCTTGTATAAAACTTATGTTATTATATTATGTGTATGTATGTGTTTTGTTTATAGTGGTAAAAGAGTGTTTTATAGTGGTAAAAGAGAACAGACCAACTTATTATTACTTCTTACATATCATTTATAAATATGAAAGAAGATGCCTTTATATAGGCAATCAGAGCCGACATAAGTAAATGGGCTTTGGGCCATTAATGTATAATTATAAATATTATAACACTCCTTTTAATTATCCATTGTCTCGTTAAAACTTTTATCACGGAAAAATCCGATAGGGATAAAAACCATAACAAGAGAAAAGAATACAATAGCTTAATCTTCCCCTGAAATAAGAACTATATTCTTGTGTTTAAAGGTCTCGTAGGTGACGCATTCCAATACTGTGAATATGCTTTCTAAACGCCGTAGTGGGAAGCGCCTTTGTAAACATGTCTGCTGCGTTTTCGCTTGAACGAATATATCGAATGTTGGCTTTTTAGTTCTTTTCAAGTTCTTGAGTATAAGATATGAACCTCGACGGGATATGTTTAGTTTTGTCACTCTTAATATATACTTCCTTGATTTGAGCAACACATGCAGTATTGTCTTCGAAAAGTAGTGTTGGCTCTTTGTCAATGATTAATCTGCTTGTTTCTTGTATATGTTTAGACATGGCTCGCAACCATACACATTCTCTGCAGGCTTCATGAAGCACGGTTATTTCTGCATAATTTGACGAAGTAGCAACTAACATTTACTTTTGAAAATGCCATGAGATTGTAGTTCCATCCATTGTGAAAACATATCCGGTTTGCGATCGAACTTTATGCGGATCTGATAAATATTCGGCATTGGCGAAACCAACTAAACAAAAACCAGTGTTTCTAAGATAATATAGTCCCAAATCAATTGTACATTGGAGGTAACATAATATTTGTTTTATTTCGTTCCAATGTCTACGAGTAGGAGATGAGTTATATCTTGCAAGAATATTAGTAGCAAATGTTATATCCGGCCTTGTGCAATTCACAAGATATATAAAGTACTTCAGGACCTAACACTTTCTCGTTATCTTCACAAGGTCGATATGAGTCTTTATCAATATGAAGTGACTTGTGTACCATTGGAGTACTTAGAAGAGTTGTTTTATCCATGTTAAACCGATTTAAAACTCTTTGAGTATAATTTGATTGATGCACAAATAGTCCGTCTTGGAGATGCTCTATCTGAAGCCCAAGACAAACTTTGTTTGCCCGAGATCTTTCATTTCAAACTCTTCTTTCATATGAGTTCGTGCATCATGAGTTTCATTTTGAGTTCCAATCATGGTCAAGTCATCAACGTAAACAACAATGATCACAAATCCATTTTGGGATTTCTTGATAAAGACGCAAAGACATATTTCATTATTTACATAACCCTTATTTAACAGAAAATCGCTTAAGCGATAATACCACATGCGTTCAGATTGTTTTAATCCGTAAAGTGATTTTTGTAACTTGACCGAACATAACTCATTTGATATATCATTCATCTTTGATCCTTCAGGGATCTTAAATCCTTTTTGGATTTTCATATATATATATATCATTATTCAGTGATCCATATAGATATGCAGTCACAACATCCATAAGGTACATCTCCAAATTCTTGGATGCCGTTAGGCTCATTAAGTACCTGATTGTGATTGCATCCATAACCGAGGAATAAGTTTCTTCATAATCAATTTCCGGTCTTTGAGAAAAAAATTTTGCTGCAAGACGAGCTTTATATCTCGTTACTTCATTTTTCTCATTTATTTTTTGCACAAAGACTCATTTACATCCAACTGACACTACGTCTTCTGGTGTAATGACAATGGGTCCGAAAACATTTCTTTTTTAGAGATATTAACTCTGTTTTCATGGTCATTTGTCATTTTTCCCAATCATGCATATTTTGGCATTTAGATACAGACTTTGGATATAAATCATCATTTTCATTATCTTTTATTTTTACACAGAAAATGAGAATATCACATCATCATCATCAATTTCGTTTCTAAGCCACATTATTCATTTATGTGCATTATTAATAGAAATCTCATAATTTTCTTTGTTACATTCGTCTTCAGGAAATTCTTCATTTTCTTGCTCTTCCGGGACATTTTCATATATGTCTTGGGAGCTTTTTTCACTGTTTGGTTCTTCTGGAACTTTTTCATTCATTTTTCTCTCTTTCTTTTTCTTTCGAGGATTTTTATCCTTAAAGTCAATAGGTCTCCCCCTTTTCAACTGAACCTTAGGTTCATTTATTTTACTCCCATCATTATTCTCTTTAGCAATATCGATTCTTGATGGGACATTTGCTGCATGTATATATGATTTTGATACTTTTCGCGTATCTGTAAACGCATATAGAATTTGATTTGCCATATTTTGTAGATAAACGATTTTCTGAACTTCAAGTTCACATTGATTAGTAGGGGGATCCAAATGTAATAATGTAGATGTATATCATGTAACATCTTTTGGAATTTTCCGAATTCCTCCCCCTAAAGCTCGAAATTCATCCTCATTAAAATGACAATCGGCAAACCGTGTCGTAAACTTATCAACTGTTTTTGGTTCCAAACACCGAATTATACTTGGTGATGTATACCCGACATACATACCCAATCTTCTTTGTGGTCTCATCTTTGTTCTTTGCGGTGGGGTTATGGGTACATACACCGCACATCCGAATACACGGAGATGGGAATTATTCGAATTCTGTCCGGATGTTAATTCCAACAGAGAAAACACATGATAGGCACTTGGTCGTATTTGGACCAGTGTTGTTGCATGCAAGATATCATGTCCCCAAACAGAGATTGAAAGTTGTGTTCTCAATATTAACGGTCTTGCAATCAGTTGCAACCGTTTTCTTAAAGATTCAACCATGTCATTTTGTGTATGAACGTGGGGAACCGGATGCTCAACATCGATCCCCAGTGACATACAATACTCATTAAATACTTGAAAAGTAAATTCACCGGCATTATCTAGCTTTATTTTCTTTATGACATAGTCTGAGAATTGAGCCCTTAACTTTATTATATGGGCAATAAATTTTGCGAAAGTCGTATTTCGTGTTGTCAATAGACACACATGTAACCATCTACTGGATGCGTCAATTAATACCTCAAAATATTGAAACGTCTCGCACGATGGATGTATAGGTCCACATATATCACCATGTATTCTTTCCAAAAATGCATGTGATTCATTCCCAACTTTTGTTGCTGATGGCCGAGTTATCAACTTTTATTGAGAACATGCAGTACATGAAAACTCGTTCGATTGGAAATCATTATGTACATTAAAATATTATATTTTTTACACCTCGAACCTATACAACGTACCCACCACCATCTACAATTTGGCCACTCCAACTTACTTCCTCTTATTATATTATAAAATAGCCCACATATAAAAAAGCATTAACATTTCCCAAAAATATCACTGACACCTTTCTACCACCATTTAATGTTTCCCGCTGCTTTTTTTTTTATCCGTATCAGAAGGCTATTTTCGTCATTTTGATTTTTCAGTCGAAAAGCTATTAGTGTGTAACTATATTATACATGTTTTCTATCTTTGAGCGTGGGATCCACGATCCAATTTACATATTATGAATAGTGTTCGGTCTACTTTTTTAATCACTTTCATAAAAGTGTCCATTTTGCCTATAAAACCTTTTTTATTTAATTAGTGTTAACGAACATTTGTTAGTTATTGTTAACTTTTGTTAACAATAAATATTTATAAAAAATTTATTGCCTTCTTTTTCGTTTTTTTATGTTTTATAATTTTGCTTTGTTTCAAAATGTTTAATTTTTGTAATACGAATGCAATTTTATTTAGTAGTATTAATGAATTATTAATTTCAATGCATATATATTAGAGGAATTCACAAAACTACACCCTTTCAAACTCTCCTTCACAAAACTACACCTAATTTAATTTTTCACATATTTACACCCTTTCAAAATTTTAAAAGCTTGATGTACCCCTTTTAAAATCACCAAAATTAAAATATTTTCATATGGGTTCGCTAATTAGTGTTTAGGGTATAGTATTAAAGGGGTATATGATTGTGTGGGTAGGGTTTATTTGGATTTAATTTTGAGTGTTTAGGTGTAGTTTTGTGAAGTATTTTTGAAATGGTGTAGTTTTGTGAAATGTAATTCAAATGGTGTAGTTTTGTAATTCTCCATATATATTAAATGAAATCATCAAAATAACAAAAATGTCAAAATTCTTTGGGAAAATTACAAAACTACACCATTTAAATTACATTTCACAAAACTACACCATTTCAAAATTACTTCACAAAACTACACCTAAACACTCAAAATTAAATCCAAATAAACTATACCCACACAATTCTACCCCCTTAATACTATACTCTAAACACTAATTAGCGAACCCAAATGAAAAGATTTTAATTTTACTAATTTTTTAAAAGGTAAATTAAGCTTTTAAAAATTTGAAAGGATGTAAATATGTGAAAATATTAAATTAAGAGTAGTTTTGTGAAAGAAAGGTTAAAAAGGTGTAGTTTTGTGAATTCCTCAAATTCTTTTATTTTTGTATTAACGAATTATTATTTATATGTATTTATTTCTAGCTATTTATATATTTTATGAATACGTGTAAAACACATAAAATATTAAATTAAACAAAACTACATCTAAACGCTATATTTTCCTCCAAACTTTTATTTTCAAACCAACACATGTCTCACTCGAGGTTTCTGGCACGTGTGTCATATATATTTCATTATGTATTTGATGTTTTTGTCATAACTATTAGTCTAATTCTGAGACATATGTGATTGAAAACGAAATGTCATTAAAAAAATAAATAGAAATTGGTACAACCATTTTGGCCAATATCTTATAATATACCTTAACTATAAATATATCTCATTTTTCTCTTTGATTTCTAAATTTTCAATTCTCACGTTCCCACCATTCCTTAGGGTTTTTTTGCAAAATTTTGTGGTTAATACTCTCACATTGTACTAAAAGAAAAAAAAAGCTAAAATCTGAAAACTTTCGACTTATAACTTTTGAAAGGGGAAAATCGCCATTTAATTCCTGAACTTTCATATTAAAGCCGCTTAATTCCCTAACTCCCATTTAGGCCATTTGAAAGTTCGGGAATTAAATTGCGATTTTCCCCTTTTGAAAGCTATAAAGTTATGTGTGTCTAACATGTTGATTTTTCATGATTATTTTCTTGTGTTATTTAGCATGAACGTATGAATATGTGTTAGTTCCATATATACACAATTTGTTTTGTTATTTTTCACCTAAGCGTTATGAAAACCTTACCAAATTCAATTAACTATCATACCAACATGTTTGGACTGAAATTTCATTTACCCAAGAAAAACAACAACATATTTTTTTGAAACAACATTATTTTATGTTTACAACCATTGTATAATGGAAAATTCTCAAAAAGGAAATATATACAAGAAAAATATGATGAAAAACTACGTTGGTTCTTACTAGGGATGTCAAAATGGGTCACCCAATCCACTAAAGCGATTTCGACGTTAACGCGATTTCACGATTTTGACATAAACGCAATTTCTCGATTTTGACGTTAACGCGATTTCTCGATTTCGATGTTGATTTCACGATTTCAAAGTACGTGACTTCACGATTCCGACTTTAACGCGATTTTACTATTTCAACGATAAAACGATTTTGACAACGCGATTTCACGATTTTGACATAAACGCAATTTCTCGATTTTGACGTTAACGCGATTTCTCGATTTCGATGTTGATTTCACGATTTCAAAGTTAACGCGACTTCACGATTTCGACTTTAACGCGATTTTACTATTTCGACGATAAAACGATTTTGACGTTAACGCGATTTTGACAACGTGATTTCACGATTTTGACATTAACGCAATTTCACGATTTCACGCTTTCGGCGTTAATGCGATTTCACGATTTTGACGTTAACGCGATTTCACGATTTCGATGTTGATTTCATGATTTCAACGTTAACGCGACTTCACGATTTCAACGTTAACGCGATTTTACTATTTCGACGATAATACGATTTCGAAGTTAACAAGATTTCACGATTTCGAATATAACAAGATTTCACGATTTCAACATTAATGCGATTTCACGATTGTGACGTTAACGCGATTTTATGATTTTTGATTTTTGGTTAGTTGTAATTAGATTTAAATTGATTATTTAAATTGTGTGAGTCAAATAGATGAACCAAATGACCCATGAAACCATTTGAATATGACCTATGTTGACCCAACCCATTTGACCTATGAACCCATTTGAGTTGGTGAGTTGGGTTGGATTGGATCGACCCATTAATTTTGATGCATTTTGACACCATAGTTCTTACTATAAGGGATTGTTAAAATTAAGTACATGAATTCTCACAATAGATTATTACATGTTTTTGGTTTTCATAATTTAATTTGCAGAAGTTATTCATTGTCACACGCAATGGTTAATTCAGTAAAAAATCCAACGAAATTATCCTTATTAATAGCTAAGGATATCATAAGATTGTAATATTCTAAGATATATTGGCCAAAATGGTTGCACCAATCCTTATTTCTTTTAGAGGAATTCACAAAACTACACCCTTTCAACTCTCCATTCACAAAACTACACCTAATTCAATATTTTCATATATTTACACCTTTTCAAAATTTTAAAAGCTTGATTTACCCTTTAAAAAATTACCAAAATTAAAATTTTTTCATTTAGCTTCGCTAATTAGTGTTTAGGGAATAGTATTAAGGGGGTAGGATTGTGTGGATAGTTTATTTAGATTTAATTTTGAGTATTTAGGTGTAGTTTTGTGAAATATTTTTGAAATGGTGTAGTTTTGTGAAATGTAATTCAAATGGTGTAGTTTTGTGATTCTCTCATATAACATTAACCTGTTTGATTTTGTTATGAACATATTTTCTTAATACTTTTAGTCAATAATTTTAAATCAACATTAACCCGTTAGATTTTAAATTATTAAAATACTCATTTTTATAATGTTAATTTATATTTCTTATAGAGGAATTCACAAAACTACACTATTTCATCCCTTTCTTTACAAAACTCTACCTAATTCAATTTTTTCACATATTTACATTTTTTCAAAATTTTAAAAGCTTGATTTATCCTTTACAAAGTTTCCAAAATTAAAATATTTTTATTTGGGTTCGCTAATTAGTGTTTAGGGTATAGTATTAAGGGGGGAGGTAGGATTGTGTGGGTAGGGTTCATTTAGATTTAATTTTGAGTGTTTAGGTGAAGTTTTGTGAAATAATTTTGAAATGGTGTAGTTTTGTAATTCTCCCATTCTTATAAGTGTTATCATTTATTTATGTATGTATTTTATTATAATAATTTAAATAAAAACATTTTTTTTAAAGTAATTATTTTAAGGAAATATATATATATATATATATAACAAAATATATTTGAAAGATCTTTACTTGTTTAAACTTTGTTTTTTCTTTATTTTTATGATAATTAAAATATTTTCTAATATCTCTAAATTACCATTAATGAAATTTTATAAATTAGTTTAATTCCAATGACATAACATGTAATTCTTTACACTTTTAAATTCATATTTAAAAATGTACTCCTCAAATGTTAATACAGAGATTACCAAACCTTTAAATGGGATAGCGGAATGATTTTGAAATTCTACATGCTTTGATATAATTTTTATAAAAAAAATCTAAACTAAATATTTTAAATGAATTTTGTTAAAGATTTGTGTGTATATAGTATGACAATATATAAAAGTTGTTGAAATAAATAAAAACAAAATAGAGCATCAATCTAGCTACATCAACAATGAGAATACCATTTGAATCATCACTATGAAACACAAAAAGTGTTGCTTGACACAAAAACCATAGTTTTATTTAACATGAAAAAATAAAACAGAAGTAAGAATAACACTTTTCTCAAGTTGAGATCCCTCATCGTCGTGAGTTTGTTTTTTTTGTTTAATGTGATTACTTCCGTTTATATCCAAAACCTAATTCAATGGAAAGAGATAGTTTAATTGCAAAATATATTCAAAGTCTTTTAGATGAGATTGTTAACTCATGTAAATAACTAAAAAAACTCAAATCAAATATTCTAAAACCTCTATATATTTTATTTCTTTCAAAAATTGTAATGATCCAATAACCCTGGATTTTTAGTGACTTTGATCGATTCTTAATAATGGCCGATTTTTTATTATTTTAAATTATTTCAATAGAATTCTATATCCAATAAGATGAGATTATGAAAGACATTAATAGAATTCCACATCTAATAAGGGTGGATTGGATTTTACAAAATAACTAAACTATTTCTAACGCTTGGTTTTAAAACTCAGTAACTCATATAACCGTGACATTTGTGAAGTTTATCTTTACGATTTTAACACATATATAAAAATGGGGGAATTACAATACTACACCATTTGAATTGCATTTTACGAAACTACACTATTTTATAGTCAATTTTCAAAACTACACCTAAACACTCAAAACTAAATCCAAATAAACATTACCCACACAATCCTACACCTTTAATATTATTCCATAAACACTAATTAACGAGCCCAAATGGAAAGATTTTAATTTGGTAGTTTTTAAAGGGTAAATCAACCATTTAAAATTGGGAAAATTACAAAACTACACCATTTGAATTACATTTCACAAAACTATACCATTTTAAAAATACTTCACAAAACTACACCTAAACACTCAAAATTAAATCCAAATAAACCCTACCCACACAATCTTACCCCCTTAATATTATACCCTAAACACTAATTAGCGAACCCAAATGAAAATATTTTAATTTTGGTAATTTTTAAAAAGGTAAATCAAACTTTTAAAATTTTGAAAGGGTGTAGTTTTGTGAAAAAATTAAATTATGTGTAGTTTTGTGAATGAGGGTTGAAAGGGTGTAGTTTTGTGAACTCCTCTTTAAAATTTTGAAAGGTGTAAATATGTAGAAATATTGAATTATGTGTAGTTTTGTGAAGTAATGGTTGAAAGGATGTAGTTTTCATGGGTTTATAAATATTGTATTACAATCACGCGTATGCACGAGTCTTTAACTAGTAAATTTAGAATTAATAATTTATAGTCTAATTTAATATCACTATAAATTAATATATTTTCATATTTTTAAAAAAATTATGTGTAGTTTTGGAGCTAGTGTCTTTTTTTACAACAATTAGTGTTTAAAATGTATTTTCCTAAATTAATTTATATTTGCTTTAAAGTTTCTGTAAATTTAAATTTATAAGAACTTATATCCTTTGACAATTTATAATCTCTTTTCGACTATAGATAAATTTGATACATATTAACTGTTCACTGAAAGTTAAAAATTTATATAATAAAAACATTCAAAATCAATGGTATATGAAAAATTATAAAAATACAAAAATAAAATTTGTGAATTAATTTGAGAAAGTAACAAAGTGGATATATTAAACAAAAGAGTGATATAAAGATGATTTTAATCTGATCTATGTATTATTTTAATATAATCATATTGTATTAATATAGGGACTGATTACAACGTTGGTGTAACGAAGAACATGAATCGTTGTTGCTATTTCAAAGACAAACAAATTATTTCCTTTCATCTTAAGTCAACAGTTAATATGACTGGTTGTTGTAATATGTGACCAATCTTGATGATTTATATAGAGAAATTCCTTAGAATATCATCAAAATAAGTTTTTGTTTTAAAAATACCATTAAAAAGTTTTTTCTAACAAAAATACCATTAAAATGTTTTTATAACAAAATACCGTCAAAAAGTAGTAGTTTACAAAAATACCACAAACTCAAAAAACGAGTTTTAACACTTTTAGATTTTAAATTTTTTCATTTTGGTTCGCTATATAGTGTTTAGGGTATAGTTTAGAAGGGGTAGAGTATAGTTTTTGGAGATTTTGGGTATAATTTTGAAAATTTAAGATTTGTGGTCACTACAAGAAAAACACGGTATAGCCACGGCAGATACCGTGGCTATGAACAGATTTTCGTGGCTATATGGGTCCACAGCTACGGATAGCCACGACAAAAATACGTGGCTATAGCGTCGTAGCTGTGCAATAATCGTGGCTATTCGTAGCTACGTAGCCACGATATAGCCACGGACTGTCACGGAATAGATAGCCACGGATTTATCGTGGCCATATTAGCCACGATAAAATTCGTAGTTGTTTCGTGGCTATATTTGCCACGGTTGTATTTCGTGACTATTCGTGGCTCATTTGCCACAACAATATTCGTGGTTTTTCCGTGGCTCCGTAGCCACGATTATAATCGTGGCTTATCGTGGCAAATATAGCCACATAACTATCCGTGGCTATTTCGTAGCTACGCACCTACGGTTTAATACGTAGCTTTTGTCGTGGCTGTCTTAGCTACGGATTAATACGTAGCTGGTCGTGGCTGTCTTAGCTACGGATTAATACGTAGCTGGTCGTGGCTAGACCGCCACGATACATTCCGTAGCAATTCGTGGCTACACCTAATTAGCCACGGAATAGACCGTGGCTACCTTGTTTTAATTATAAAAAAAAAATTACTATTTAAACTAAACCTGATTAATTATATAATCAAAATATAATTAAAACCCATTGTATTAAAACAAAACCTAATCATGTTTTTGATTAGGTATTCAATATTCAAAAAAAACTACAAGTTATAAGAACCAATTACAAGTTTTTTACTAATCAAAACAATGTTTTGCGAACCAAACGATCACCCTCCTCCTCCTCCTCCTCATCATCATCATCATCACCATCACCATCACCATCACCATCACCATCATCTTACCCTCACCCTCACGGACACGGTCAGCCATAACACCAACACCAGCCTCCATAACACCTTCCTCGCGGTTATCTTGATCGCGATTAACGCTTTGAGAAGCGAAGTTGCCACTGGGTTGAGGCGTTGAGTTGGAGGCTGCAGCATGTGGAGAAGGGGTCGCAAATGGCTGGTTTGTCTCTGGATTGATCCCAAGACTAGCGAGAATCACCTTCTGCGACTCTATCATGACCTTTTGCGACTCGAGTATGGCTGAAACCGTTGTCTCGAGAGTTCCCACACGCATCTCCCCGCCGACATTACGCGCAAGAGAATCCGCCACGGCTTCGGACGGTTCGAAAACTTCGAACTCGCTTGCTTCCGAGGCCGTATATACGGCCTCTCGTTTGGCTTGACCCGCTGGAAATACAAACACATTTGCTCACATTTAGCAACAACAACATAAAACAAGAAAACCTAACCAAAACAACAAGAGTGGTGAAGGAGTCTAACCTCTAGATACGCCTTGTTAATCGGTAGTGGTGAAGGAGTCTCATCATCTTGGGTGACCCGAGAAGCTACCGACTCTACGTCCTTGACTATCGACTCCGCCCGACGGTCGACGAAGCTGCCATCTCTGCGAGTGTGAGTCTTACGCACGAGGTCAGTGAAGGATGGTTCAACACCACCAGCCTTCTGCGTCTGCACAACAACAAAACAACACAGCAAGTAAACAACAACTAATCAAGACATAAACAACAACTAAACATAAACATAAACAAAACAACAACAAGTAAACAACAAAGGATTAGTTCACGAAGCCACAAATTTAACAAGAACTAAACGCTAAGTATAACCAAAGCTGCAACAATAACAAAACATAACCTTTTTACAAATCTAAATAGAAAGTATACACAAAAGCATGAAGATAGTACGTGTTACCATGTCATAGCCGATCTTCGCAAACCCCACAGGTCCAGCACTATGCTTGTGAGGACCAAGACCATCGGGATTGGACATTCTGTTCTTGGAGTTTGTGTCCGACTTCTTTTGGCATGGTTCTGTATCCCATTGCTCTTGCATCTCTAGCCACGCAGTGTCTGAAACGTAATCAGGTTTCTTGTTCTTTCTCTTTTTTTTGCTGACTCTGTCCCGGATTGACTCCATGCATTCTTTCTTCCACATGAAGTACACCTGGTCATGGTGAGAAGGAGACCGAGTAGTACGCTTGCTTGAAAAGGAAATAAAAAACATTACACAAGTAAGTGATTAATAAACAGATTTGAAAAGAAAAAACAATAAGACTTAACTTATAAAGTAACACTTACCACAAAGTCTTGCCACCATTCCTCCGCTTTCTCATCTGGAACCATAGACCAGTTCCACCATGCTCCCATATAATTGGACTGCCAAGTCCGTCCGACGATCCTGTTAACTTCGGGATCAATCCCAAACCTGAAAAGTGATGAACATATATGTGAGCAAGCAATGCAAATCATCAACATCATAATCAGCTATACCTATGGAAACAAAAAGAGACAGAGATTTACTTACCAGAGAGCTCCATCCACCTTCTTTGGATGGAGGACAGAGTTGGGTTTTTCTTGATGGGGCGTTTAGAAGAGCTTCTAAACCGAGTGGAGCGGCTGCATTTGAAGAAGAGGCACCTTGACTTGGTTGCCTTTCTCCGGTTGAACCAGGGGGGAGTGAGAACTTGAGGCGGACGGTTCGGTGTTAATGTTGTCCGAACTCTACGTACGGGAGGCATAGGAGGAGTCATCTCCATCGTCGGGGCTGGATGACCACGTCCTCTTGGTCTTCCTCTCCCTCTCCCTCTTGGAGCCATTACTGCATTTACAACAATACAATAAGATTTATAAAAGAACTTAACTATATAATGAATCAAAACAATACTTAACAAAACAAAAGTCAAAAACGAAGTTAAAAACATAAAACAAAATCAAAAGTTAAAAACAGAAAACAAAATCAAAAAACAGATGTTAAATCAAAAACAGAAGGCAAAAACTGAAAACAAAATCAAACCTAAACGAAACCCTAAACGAAACCCTAAAGCAAACCTAAACGAAACCCTAAACGAAACCCTAAACGAAACCCTAAAGCAAACCTAAACGAAACCCTAAATGAAACCCTAAAGCAAACCTAAACGAAACCCTAAACGAAACCCTAAAGCAAACCCTTAAACAAACCCTAAATCAAACCCTAAACCCGCAACAAAACACAAACAGTACGATGAAATCAAAGTGAAGTAAAGATGCGAAAAGGAAGAAATCATGTAAACAAAAAGGAAGAAGAAATCGAAGATTTGCGATGAGTTTGGATGAGTTTTGCGATGAATCACCGGCGAAGAACTCAAGAGAGAAAAGGAAGAACATGTAAACAAAAACAAACGGTTAAAAGATGAGTACGAAGGGAAATGAAGGGAAGGAGAAGAAGAAATCGAAGATTTAAGATGTTTACCTTCGGATTTGCCGAATTTTTCGGTGAATCGCCGGAGAAGAAAGGGAAAGGGACGATGGAGGCGGATGGAGAAAGTGAGATCTATTTTCGCGAAAAATTAGGTTAATTTAATCATAGCCACGGATATTCCGTGGCCATCCGTAGCTAAGCATTAAGCCATGACTAAAAATATGGCCCAATAGCCCAATAAATTAAGTAGCCACGAAACAATCGTGACTAAATCGTGGCTAAATTAAATAAAGCTACGAATTAGCCACGATTCTTTCGTGGCTGTTCCTTGTCGAATTATCTAAGCTTAAAATTTATTTGGTGTTACTTAGCCACGAATGGAAACGTGGCAAAACCGTGGCTAAAGAACATATAGCTACGATGTAGCCACGAATTTTCCGTGGTCGTGCCTTGCCAAATTATCGAAGTTTAAAATTGATTTAGGGGTTAGTAAGCTACGGACAGAAACGTGGCTAAACCGTAGCTTAATTAGCATATAGCTACGGTGTAGCCACGAATTATCGGTGGCTATACCTCCACGAATTATATAGCTACGGATTAGCCACAAAACTGTCGTGGGTATTTACCGCTATAGCTACGGTTAAGCCACGGATATTCCGTGGCTAGGAAGTATATATTTAGGGTTTGTTTAGGGTTTAGACTTTACATGTTCTAAAACCTTAAAACATGACTCAATTTAATGTATTACAACAAAAAATAGTAAATAGAATGTTTTTTGAAAAAAAAATTTCAAAACATTAATATAAATTAAACACTAAGTAGTATTATATATAAGTTTATAAAGAACATTCATATGAAGTCATCAAATACTCTTATTATGCATTTTAGAGTTATATATTTTGAAAATTGTAATTTTCTTTGATGCATTGCATTATATATGCAAAAATGTGAATATATGTATGAGAAATTTTATTTGAAACGCATAAATTTCATGTAATTTTGATATTTTCATTATAGCCACGGTTATATCCGTGGCTAAAGTAGCCACGGATATTTTCGAGTTGCCACGATTAATGTCGTGACTCGCCGTTTTATTATCATCGGATCTGGACCTGACAATGACCATGTACTTGCGTGTCTTTCATCAATTAGCCACGGAATAATCCGTGGCAATCCGTGGCTACTGTTTTGTTGTTGAATGTATGTAGACTATAAGGTGTCCATATACGTATATTACAAAAGTATAAAAACATAAATTATAATCAACACAAGTTTCACAATATATTACATTAAAAAGTTTCAGAATATAGTACAAAAAGTTTTAGAATATTGGTACAAAAAGTTTCAGAAATAATACAACAAGTTTTAACTAAATTTCGGAATATGTTGACGAATCCGAATCGAATCCCCCGAAGACCGGCCGGAACCATCGTCTTCGACATTTTCGTAATCCAAAGGCTCCACATCTGCCAAATCATCATAATCGAAGCATTTTCATCAACGACATGTGTTGTTACTCGAATCATTGAACTAGGAACAACGACGTTGTCGACCGTATCATCCTGAAGGGTCTGTCAAAGAAATTTCGTCATTCTCGCGATAACCCCTCGGTATAACTTTTGCACATGCCCACCAATCGTCTCTCGCTGAGCCTGATACGCGTGGATAGGGAATGAAACACACTTGGTCACATTGACCAGCTAGAACGAAAGGGTCATATTTCTCGTATCGTCTACGCGGGGCCACATCAACTAAACCAAATGGGTATCTACGCAATCCGATACCGTCTGTATTGTCGAACCAAGAGCATCTGAAAATCATCGCTTTAAGACCAACTCCACCGCGATACTCGATCTTCATTATCTCTTCTATAAGACCGTAATAAGTAGTTTCTATTGTACCTCGTACAACAACTCCATAGTTTTGAGTTCTTTTATCCTGACCGTGTCTGTGATTGTGGAAATGGTATCCACGAGTGAAATACATAGGCCATGACGTGTAATTGTTTCTCGGACCTTGTATAAATTCCAACATCCATAATGGAAATTCATAATTCTTACTCGCTTCATTTATCTGCAAATTAAAGTGCACAATTAATTTATTGTTGAGAACTTGATATATAGAGACAACATTAACATATAAAGTACCCACGTAGTCCCGACACCATTTCGCGTAATGAGCGTCTCTAGCTTTGCCCATTTCATCATCTGTAATACCTGGCATACTCACTCTCATTGCTTCCTCAAACATCCTGTAACGAAAATGCAATACTCATTTTATTAGAATTTGAGTCTTTAAAGTAAACAAAATTTACCATTTAATCGCTTACGTTTCATAAGGTGCAAATTCTTCGAATTAAGCAACATGAATGTTTGGATGATGTTGTAATCTGGATCTTCTAGCCACCCATCTACCCTTCTTCCGCTCACACGTCCGATGTGATGAAATATGTTCGGGACACTTGGGTAATCATCATATGCAAATCGAATTTCCCCGGGACCGTCATTGATTCCATCTTCCGTATTCCCGTAATAGTTGCTTGCTCGCATAAGAAATCTCTTCTTGGACACATTGTGCGACAATGGAACCTCCAATACGAGCCTTGTTCTTGACCTTCTTTTTCGGGTGATACATGTAGCGCTCAAATGGATACATCCATCTGTATTGCACCGGACCACCTAAGGCAGCTTCATCAGGGAGATGCACGGGTAAATGTTCCATGACATCAAAGAACGAAGGTGGAAATATCTTCTCCAAATTGCACAATTTTATTGCAATGTTATTCTTCATTACGCTCACATCCTCTACTCGCAACATTTTGGCAGAGATATCACGAAAAAACACGGCAATCTCTGCAATTGTTCAAAAACCTTATAATTAGAAACATCCTAGTGTTACATGCATGAAACATGTGTTAAGAAAAAAATGTGCACATACCTGAAATTGCCTTGTGCACGTTGTTATCCAAAAGCTCTAACATCGCAAATGGAAGTAGGCGTTGCATGATCACATGAGAATCATGACTTTTCAGCCCCGATAGTTTCCCACAACTCTCATCAACACATCTAGTTAAATTAGATGCATATCCATCCGGAAATCTGATGTCATTTCTCAACCAAGAGAGAAACTTCCGTTTTGCTACGTTTGCCAATCTGAACATTGGAATGGGAACTGTTCCATCATCTCTTATTTGTAAATCAGGTCTTGTGCATATGTCTGGAAGATCCAACCTTGATTTTATATTGTCCTTCGTCTTCCCCTTCGTATTCAGAAGAGTGTGGATGAGATTGTCGAAAAAGTTTTTCTCGATGTGCATGAAGTCGAGGTTGTGTCTGAGAAGTTGATTTTCCCAATAAGGCAAGTCCCAAAATATACTCTTCTTGTGCCAATTATGGTACTCACCATATCCATCGATTGTTCGACTCGGGTTATCATGTCCTTTTCCTCCACAATCGATTGTTTTCTCTAATCCACCAATGGTGTTTATTCTTTCATTCGGAACTTCGTAACCCGTCAACCATGGTGGAGGGTTACCTCGAAATGTCTTACCTTTCCTGAAAGCTTTGTTATTACGCCGATATGAATGATCATGAGGTAAAAATTTGCGGTGACAATCGTACCAACTATGTTTTCTTCCATGTGGTAACCAAAACGATTCTGTTTCTTCTTGACAATATGGACATGATAGTCGACCATGCGTCGTCCACCCAGAAACCATTCCATATGCTGGAAAATCATTTATCGTCCACATCAATGCAACTCGCATTGTAAAATTCTGGTTCCTAGAAACATCATAAGCACCCACACCTTCCCTCCATAAGAGTTGCAACTCTTCAATCAATGGTTGAAGATAAATATCTAGACTTTTCTTCGGATGTTTTGGTCCGGGCACCAAAACCGCCAAAAAGAAAAACTCCCTCTTCATGCACATACCAGGAGGTAAATTGTAAGGGGTGACTATAACGAGGCCAAACCGAGTGTGCCTCACCATTCATTCCAATAGGATTAAATCCATCAGTTGCTAAGCCTAAATAGATATTCCGACTTTCTGAACTAAAATCAGGATATACCTTATTAAAATGCTTCCACGCCTCTCCGTCTGATGGGTGATGCATTTCTCCTTCAGGAGACTCGTGCTCTGCGTGCCAGCGCATATGCGAAGCTGTGCCCTCCACTTGGTATAATCGCTTCAGTCGATCCGCAATAGGGAGATAGAACATTCTCTGCTTTGCTATGTTCTTTCCCTTCCCTCTGTTGGTGTGATATCGATTCTTGTTACAAAAACGACATTGTAAAAGGTTGCGATCTTCGCCCTTCCAGAAAATCATGCAGTTGTCCTCACAAACATCAATCTTATGAACTGGCATTCCTAACGAACGCGTTAGCTTCTTCGTCTCATAGTATGACCCCGGAGCTTTATTAGGTTGTGGAAGAATCCGCTTAAATGCTTGTGTTATGTCATCTACACAACTCTCAGCCAAATTGTGCTTCGTCTTTATGCCCATTACTTCAGACGCCAAAGACAACTGTGAAATTCCTTCAACACAACCATCATAGAGTGGTTCACTAGCTGCTTCAAAGGCTCTGTAAATATTATCGTGGTTTGTCTCTTCCTCAATATTATCATGAATAATGTCTTCTGTTGGAACTCCTTGTTCTTCTCCCATATTAAGATGACCATAAGGATTGTCATGAACATTCCAAGCTTCTTCTCCGGGTAGATAGTGACTCGGCATTGAAGACTCCCCTACATCGTAACAATTTTCACCGTGACTTGTCCAAACGTAGTAATTTTTCTTGAAACCGACTCTATAGAGGTGTTTAAAAACTGTATATGCATCACGTTGCTTCAAATTTCGGCACCGAGAACACGGACATGGCATAGTACCACGCTCTTGATATGATTGTTGGTTGGAAGCAAAAGCAATGAACATATTAATACCCTCTCCAAATTCTTCATAAACACAATCTCTTATAGGATCAATATGACGATCCATCCACTCTCTAGAACGAAAGAAATCTGACATTTTGAACTCTTCAAAATCGCCAAATTAAGTGAAGAAAACGAAAAGAAGAGGAAAAATCGTTTTACCAAGGGAGAGGGAAGAACAAGCCATTACATATCTTTACACTAAGCCACGGATTGGCCACGGATTATATCCGTGGCTAATTCAAATTATTAAACTGTCAGTTTTTAAAGTGATTGGACGTATCGCGGAGACCAGCTTGGCTTGCCGACATCAACATTGCCACGGAATAGCCACGAATATATTTCATGGCTACCATTAGCCACGGATTGCCACGACAAATTCCGTGGCAATATTTTGCTGCTCCATTCGTAGCTATTTCGTGGCAAAATTTTGCCACGACTTTTTTCCGTAGCTAAATCGTGGCTAACTTACCACGGAAAGCCACGATTTAGCCACGAAACTTTTATTATTTTTTTCGTGGCTTTCCGTGGCAAATTCGTGGCTTTTTTTCGTTTAGCCACGATTATTCCGTGGCTTTGTCGTGGCTATATCTGTTTTTTCTTGTAGTGGGTATTTATGAGAAAAAAACATTTTAATGGTATTTGTAAAACTTTTCAAAATCTATGCTAATTGTGTTATAAAAACTTTTTTGGTGGTATTCATAAGAATTGCCCGTTTATATATTAGTGATTAAGTTATTTTCTTTTATCTTTTTTTCGGAAAATGTATTTTATTTTTATTGGTAAATATTGAATAATATAATTTATTTAGTTTTATTTAAAAATATTATTTTAATTTCATTTCATTTCATTATGTAATTTCATTTCCTTTTAAGATAGTAAGTTTATTATATTAAGGAATTCACAAAACTACACCATTTCATCTCTTGCTTTACAAAATTCTACCTAATTTAATTTTTCACATAATTACACCCTTTTAAAATTCGAAAAAGGTTGATTTACCCTTTGAAACTTCACCAAAATTATATTTTTTATTTGGGTTTGCTAATTAGTGTTTAGGGTATAGTGATGAAGGGGGTAGGATTGTATGGGTAGACTTAATTTGAATTTAATTTTTGGTATTTAGGTGTAGTTTTGTGAAAAAAATTTAAAAGGTGTAGTTTTGTGAAACGTAATTCAAAAGGTGTAGTTTTGTAATTCTTCCTATTATATTTTGTAATAACGTTGTGAATGGATTATAATTTTGGGAAATTTCGAAAAATACCATGCAAAAAACGTTTGGACAAAAATAGCTTCATTAGTTTTTTTACCGTAAATACCATTAAAAATGTTTTGGACAAAAATATTGTAAACTTAAATTAACTTAAAACCTTCAAAATTAACTTCAAACCCTCAAAACTAAAGTTTATCCTCTTCAATACTATACCCTAAATAGTATATAGCAAATCAAAATGAAAAATTTAAGATTTAAAGTTTTAAAATTAGATTTGGGAGAATCACAAAACTACACCATTTAAATTACATTTCATAAAACTACACCTTTTCAAAAATACTTCACAAAACTACACCTAAACAATCAAAATTAAATCCAAATAAACCCTACCCACACAATCCTACCCCCTTAATACTATACCCTAAACACTAATTAGCGAACCCAAATGAAAAGATTTTAATTTTGGTAATTTTTAAAAGGGTAAATCAAGCTTTTAAAATTTTGAAAGGGTGTAAATATGTGAAAATATTAAATTAGGTGTAGTTTTGTGAAGGAAGGATTGAAAGGGTGTAGTTTTGTGAATTTCTCATTTGATTTTTGTGTTTATGATATTTTAGTCCAAAAACATTTTATTGGTATTTGAGGAAAAAATAACTTGTAAGGTTTTTTTTGTCCAAAAACATTTTATTGGTATTTGAGGAACAAATTATGAGAAATTCACAAAACTACACCCTTTTAACCCTCCCTTCACAAAACTACACCTAATTCAATATTTTCACAAATTTACACCCTTTCATAATTTTAAAAGCTTGATTTACCCTTTTAAAAATTACCAAAATTAAAATCTTTTCATTTGGGTTCGCTAATTAGTGTTTAGGGTATAGTATTAAGGGGGTAGAATTGTGTGGGTAGGGTTTATTTAGATTTAATTTTGAGTGTTTAGGTGTAGTTTTGTGAAGTATTTTTGAAATGGTGTAGTTTTGTGAAATGTAATTCAAATGATGTAGTTTTGTGATTCTCCCAAAAATTATTTGTAAAGTATTTTTTGTCCAAAAAACATTTTTTCATGCTTTTTGAGGAATTCTCCGTAATATCTTTTGAAGATAAATATTGATAATAAAATGAAGGGAGAATTACAAAACTACAGTACCATTTGAATTACATTTCACAAAACTACACCTAATTAAACATTAAAAATTACTGTAGTTTCTTAAAGGGTAAATCAAACTTTTAAAATTTTGAAAAACTACACCTAATTAAACATTAAAAATGACCATTTTTTCTGTCAAACAACTACACCATGTCAAAATAACTTCACAAAACTACACCTAATTAAACATTAAAAATTAAATCCAAATAAACCCTACCCACATAATCCTACCCCCTTAATACTATACCGTAAACACTAATTAGCGAATCCAAAAGAAAAAAAATTTAATTTTAATAGTTTCTTAAAGGGTAAATCAAACTTTTAAAATTTTGAAAATGTGTAAATATGTGAAAAATTGAATTAGGTAGAGTTTTGTAATGAAAGGGATGAAAGTGTAGTTTTATGAATTCCTCTAAAATGAATTACATGATTACTTTCTCTAGCATAAATATGCAATTGTATGATATTTTTTCTTTGATAGGATAATTATTGATAAATATTTAATTTTTCTGGACCAACCATTTTCGACATATTTTAAATCTTTTCTAATAGATATATTTCTTAAGATTGCAAAAAGTTTAAAATTATAAATTACGAATATATTAAATTATTTGCAAAACGTGTCAAAATATTAAAATATATACGTTATTAATTTCTAATTTTTTAAATTTTAATTTTTGAGAAAATACTTAAAATAATATTATTGAAATTTGTCGTGATCTTGTGAATTACTGGCTTTTGAAACCAAATTTTATATAATATGATAATAAATTGCTTCCTAAAGACTATATTTTTATGAGGAGAATTACAAAACTACACCATTTGAATTACATTTCACAAAACTACTCCATTTGAAATTAACTTCACAAAAACTACATCTAAACACTAAAAATTAAATCCAAATAAACCCTACCCACACAATCATACCCCCTTAATACTATACCCTAAACACTAATTAGCGAACCCAAGTGAAAATATTTTAATTTTGATAATTTTTAAAGGGTAAATCGAGTTTTTAAAATTTTGAAAGGGTGTTAATATGTGAAAAATTGAATTAGATAGAGTTTTGTAAAGGAAGGAAAGAAAGGGTGTAGTTTTGTGAATTCCTCAATATTTTTATTAATGAATATAATAACTTTTATTAAATGTTCATATTTTATATTTGAGAAGACTATATAAACTTGTTAAAAAGATTATCTAAATTCAAGAATGATAAAAAGAAATAATTGTTGAAACATGATTACAAAACTACATTTTTAATTACATTTCACAAGACTACAATCAATCAAAACTAATTTTTATTAATACGCCTAAATATGAAATATTAAATCCAAATATGCCTAAACCCTTCTTCTTTTAAATAAACCATAAACACTAAATTGTGAGCACAGATGAAAAATTAGAAAAAAAAATTCAAAGGTAATTTAACGGTTTAAAATTTGAAAAATATGTAAATTTAAACAAAATTTGAATTATGTGTAATTTTCAGAAGTAGTGTTTAAATGGTTGTACTTTTGTGAATTTATCTAGTTGAAAAACATTGGAATATTGTCAAAACTCAAAAATCATCATCCTAACCAATACAAGTTGTATTATACAACATACCGAATCATTTCTTGCTTTGTCCTTATCAAATTAAATATTAAAAGCTTACAATAACCGTTGAACAAACTCTATGTCCCTTGCGTGTCTAATCAAGTCAACGTTATAGTTGAGGAAGGTAAGATATTGGTAAAGACATACAACATGGAAACAACTTCACAACACACACTAAATAAATATTAAATAGATAAATACATATAGTTATGCATTAGTATATACTAATTACAAAGTTTGTATAGAGGCAATGGGAGATAATCAAGAGAGAGTTTATCCAATTGTTAAAATGGAAATCAACAAGACGAAAACACTACTAGAGCACGGAGACACAATGCCTGTCCCAATACAACAACAAACTCGGCCTTTTTCGATGACCAACAAGTTAAAAACATCACTAGATCGCCGAAAGACAGAGCAACTTCCAATACAACAACCAGTTATGCCTATTGCAATAGCCAACAAGTCGAAAACATCAGTAGATCGCGAAGAGACATCCCATCTTCCAATTCAACGGTCTACTCCGCCTATTCCCATGGCCGACAAGTCGATAACTTCACAAGCTCAGGGAAAGATAAACACATCGCAACTTCCAATACGAAGGCCAATTCCACCTCATGCCATGTCGCGTACCAAGAAGCGGAATTTGTGTTGCAAATGTTTTTGTTGGGTGTTAAGCCTTGTAATAATTGCATTAATCGCATTAGCGGTTGCGATTGGGGTTATATACTTTGTTTTCCACCCAAAACTCCCGAGGTACGATGTCAACAGTTTACGAGTTACAAACCTTGGAATCAATCTAGACCTATCTCTTTCCGCGATGTTCAACGTGGAGATCACAGCCCGTAATCCAAACAAGAAAATCGGGATTTACTACGAGAAAGGAGGACTAATCGGTGTTTGGTACACAGGAACAAAGCTATGTGAAGGTCCCATACCAAAATTTTATCAAGGTCATAAGAATGTCACTAAACTGAATGTTGATCTAACGGGTAGAGCGCAGTACGGTAACACTGTCCTGTCCGCGTTGCAGCAACAACAACAGACAGGTCGTGTGCCGTTAGATCTTAAAGTAGATGCACCAGTTATTGTTGAACTAGGAAAATTGAAACTTAAGAAAATTCGGATATTAGGGAATTGCAAGCTTGTTGTGGATAGTTTATCAACAAACAATAGAATAAATATCAAAGCTAGTGATTGTAGTTTTAGGCTTAAACTTTGAGTGATGTGTTCTCAAATTTTAGGCTTTGTGTTGGTGTTGCTCAAACTATCATTTTCATTTGTATGCATTGATTTTAAGAATGTCTTGTTTTTAAGTTTGTTAAGATTGAAAGAGTAAAACATATGAGACTGCGATCATAATATGATAAGTCTTGAATTAGTATCTAACAGATAAATTTCATAGAAACTTTAGATAAGAACAAATTATTTGTAAAATAGGCCTTTACTAATTTTTATGGATGTGGAGATAAGTTTAATATTTTTCAAGAAACTTAAAGAAAAAACCTACACATGTCCAAGAAAGATATGTAAAAGATATGTAAAGTGAGAAAAAATGTAGTTTACTTTATTAAATCCATTAAAAATTTAGAGGTCTATATCTTAGATTTATTTTTGGGAGAATTACAAAACTACACCATTTGAATTACATTTCACAAAAATACACCAGTTGAAAATGTGTAGTTTTGTGAATTTCTCTTTATTTTTTGGATGGAGAAAATCAAATGAAAAGCATCTAACCTGTAAAATAGGAAGAAAATAAATTTTATTTAGAAACCATAATGCATGTTAATAAATCTAAGTATATTAATTTAAGAATAATTATACAAAATGGACATAGAAGAAGTGGAAATTAGGTGACAATTTCTTACATAAATAGTATAAATACACTTTTATCCTTCCTCCTTTCTCTTTTAAATCTTTCTTTCTTTTGTTTTTTCTCTCTTGAAACTTTTTTTTCTCAAAATTTTTATGTTTCTTACATAGATATCTCTTTATTTTTTTTTCATTTAGATCTTTCTCTATCTCTCTCGGATTTCTATTTCTTTTTTAGATCTCTCTCGGATTTCTTTTTCTTTTTTAGATCTCTCGGTCGGATTTCTCGGTCAGATCTCTCTCATATCTTACTTTTCCGCCGGTTAATCTATCTCTAGATCTCTCTCGATTAAATCCCTCTATCTCTTGTATCTCTTTCTCGATCGGATGTATCTCGGTCGAATTTCTTTCTCGATCGGATTTCTTTCTTGGTCGGGTTTCTCTTGGGTCTCTTTCTCGGTCGGTTCTCTCTCAGTCGGATATCTCTCTTGTTATCGCGATATATTTTTAATTTCGTGATATTTTTTTGTTATCGCAATATTTTCATTTTGTTATCGCGATATTTTTTTTTGTTATCGCGATATTTTTTTTGTTATCACAATTTTTTTTTGATAAGTCAATTATCGTGTAATTGATATCACCTATCTTATATATTATCATAATAACTTAATTAAATAATAATATTTACTTAATTTAAAATTATAAAATAAGTGTCCGATAACAACAAAGATATCCGATAACATTAACACAGAAAAAAGCAGGGTATTTTTCTTGTCATCACCATTATTTTTTTTGTTATCACAATTATTTTCTTCTTAGCACGATATTTTTTTTGTTAGCGGATACTTTTTTTGTTATCACAATTATTTTTTTGATAACTCCGTTATCGTATAATTTATATCGCCTAACTTATATATTATCATAATAAATCAATTTAATCGCGTTATTTATTTGATTTAAAATTATAAAATAAGTTTACAATAATAACAAAGTTATCCGATAACATTTTGCTCAGAAAAGAGCAAGGGTATAATGGTAAAAAATTCTTTTGTCTCTCTTCCCACCTAATTAAAAAAATGGTACCTAATAGACTGGTCTTCTGGGTTCATATATTTAATTGACCCTTAATTTAAATGATCATATCTGATAGATAAAAACAACTTTTAGGAGTTTAGATATCAACAAATTAAATTATTTTTCTATAAATACAATATTAATCAAATTGTAGGTTGTGAGAGAAGTACTATATATTATATTGTTAATCACATCTAAAGCCTACAACTTATTTTTCAATCAAAATTAAATAAATTATTCTTCAACTCGTTTAAGTTTGTGAAACATGGCAGTGTATAGACCCAATAATGACTTCGATTATATATTCAAAGTAGTTATATTAGGAGATTCCGGTGTTGGAAAATCAAATATTGCTTCTCAATTTACAAGAAATGAGTTTAATATTTTGTCAAAACCAACCATAGGTTGTGAATTAGGGACCAGAGATGTTCATATTGATGAAAATATCGTCAAGGCTCAGATTTGGAACTCTGCTGGTCTAGAACGGTATGATCTACTCCCTCTGATTTTTATTATATAATTTTCTAGTTCTTCAGATATAATAAACAAACATATTAAAATATATTACTTTTTGTGATTTATAATTTTCAACAACTCTAAATCAATAATGTTTAGTTCTTTTTTTGAATTCTATAATTTATCATTAACAATTGTATATAAAAAAGTGAGAAAATCTATTTTTTAAACCAAATATTTTCAACAAAAATCCTATATTAAAAAACGGATGGAGGAATTCACAAAACTACACCATTTTATCTTTTCCTTTACAAAACTACACCATTTTACACCCTTTAAAAATTTAAATGGTTGATTTACCTTTTCAAAATTTACAAAAATTAAATATTTTAATTTGGGTTCGCTAATTAGTGTTTAGGGTTTAGTGAAAATGGGGGTAGGATTGTGCGGGTAGGCTTAATTAGGGTTTAATTTTTAGTGTTTAGGTGTAGTTTTGTGAATAAAATTTTAAACGGTGTAGTTTTGTGAAATGTAATTCAAAAGGTGTAGTTTTGTATTCCCCTTTTTATGCATGTTACATTTTATAAATGCTTTATTATACCTTAGTTTAGGATAATTATTGGATAAAAGTGTTAATAAATCATTTTAAAACAGCAAAAGTGTGTATTGGATTATTGAAAATAGGATTTTTCATGTGGGTCTATTCCAAGAATAAAAAATCTTTCGAGTTTAGAAAATTTAGTTATATTTCTTATAACCGAAACAAATATATTTCACCAATTTGGAAAATTAAGATACATTTTATTAAATTCATTCAAAATATGATATAATTATTTAACCGAAATAAAAACCAAAAGTCTAAAACCAATGACATGTCTACAGTCTACTATATAATAAAACCATAAAGTTTTGAATTTTTTTTTTATCTAGTAATATATCTACTAGTTAAACTTAAAATCATATTTCATGTAACACTACTATTAAATGGGGGAGTTACAAAACTACACCTTTTATATTTCATTTTACAAAACTACATCATTTCAGAGTCACTTCACAAAATCTAAATAAACCCTTTTCACCAAATTCTAGTCCATTTAGAACTAAACTCTACACACTAATCAGTGAACCGAAATGAAAATTTTAATTTTGATAATTTTTTTAAAGGAAAATTAACAATTTAAATTTTAAAAAGAGTGTACATATAGAAAGAGTTTTGTAAATTGAAGTACATTACTTAACTATACCTATTTTCAAATTTATAATTAAAAAAATATGATTCATATATCAAAAATATAATATTACTATCATACAAAAATTATAGTAATCTGGCGCATACCCTGACCTAGTTAAACAAAATTGAAAATGTTAACAAATTTTCTTCAAAGTTTAAATTATTATCTCCATGTTTACTCTATAGATATCAACCAATCATGGGTCCATACTTAGAAGGAGTCATGGGGGCATTAATTGTGTATGACATTACAAATCACACAACATTCGATAATGTTGAAAATTGGCTAAAGATAGTTCGTGACCACAAAAAAAGACCAACAATGTTAATGTTGTCACAATGCTTGTTGGTAATAAATTAGACCGTGTCCATCGCAGAAAAGTATCGATAGAAGAGGCAAAGACATTCGCCGATAGAGAGGATCTTTTGTTCATTGAGACATCGGCTCTTGAAGACACCAATGTTGATGAATGTTTCATCAATGTAGTGAATGAGATATATAACACTAATGTCAAGATCCAATGATGACTTTATTGTTGTATTTATTTAAAGTATATCTTTGTTTTCTCTTATCGGCAATTCTCATGATATTTTTGTTGTAAAACAGAGTATAAAAGACAATATTGATGAGAACGAAAAACTACACGTTCTTCTTATTGATTCATAAGCTATATATAGCCAAATACAAAAGAGATGCTTCCTACATTCTCGGAAGACTTTAACAAAGTGAAATAACAAATTGACCGATTCAACAGCCAAGATTCGCGCACAAACTAATACACGATCTACACTTATTTCAACAACTAATGAAAAGTCAAAATAAACCAACAAATCCTCCCCTAAACTGATATCCGTAGACATATCAGTTTACTTCGGTATCTCAACAAGGCCAAGCAACTCCTTCAACTTCCTGAATGTCTCCAACTTCAATGGCTTAGTCATGATATCAGCGATTTGATCTTGAGTTCCACAATGAACTAGCTTTACTCTACCTTCTTTGGTTAACTCTCTTAAGTAATGAAACCGTACCTCAATGTGTTTGCTGCGTCCATGATGTACTGGATTCTTGGACAACTTTATGGCTGAATTGTTGTCACACTTAATTATGACACAGTCTTCATGTTCTTCTCCAAACTCATTAAGCACCCTTGTCATCCAAATTCCTTGTGTAGCACATGAAACTGCGGCAATATACTCCGCTTCTGTTGTAGACAAAGCAACAATAGATTGTTTCTTTGAACTCCATGAGACAGCTCCTCCAGCCATTAAGAACACAAAACCCGACGTACTCTTCCGATCATCCAAATCACCCGCATAATCACTATCTGTATAAGCTTGAAACCCTTTGTTTCCTCCACGCTTATACATAATCCCAAGTTCAACGGTGCTCTTCACATACCTTAGCACTCTCTTAACCACTTGAAAATGTACCTCGGTAGGGTTTTCCATGTACCGACTAGCAAGACCCATGACAAATGTGAGATCAGGCCGAGTCACCGTGAGATACATTAAGCTGCCTATCATTTGTTTGTAGAGCGTAGTGTCTAAAACAGCTCCACCTCCTCTTTTTGACAACTTTACTCCTGGAACAATTGGATTGTTCACTCCATTGCTTAAATCCATTTCGAACCTTTCAAGAACGTCATTGGCAAACTTCCTTTGACATATATAAATCCCTTCTTCCTTCTGCAGTATTTCTACACCAAGAAAATATCTCATTTTGCCTAGATCAGTCATGTCGAAATGGTTCTTCATTGATTCCTTGAACTCAAGAATCATACTCTCACAATTTCCGGTGAATATTAGATCATCAACGTACAAGCTTACAATGAGAATCTGCCCATGTTTGTTTGCTTTCACGAACAGAGTGTGTTCAAGGTCACACTTCTTGAATCCTTCCCCAATGAAGTAGCTTTCAATCTTGCTAAACCAAGCCCTCGGAGCCTGTTTTAAGCCGTAAAGTGCTTTTTTCAGTTTATAGACTTTCTCTTCGCTTCCTTCAACTACAAAACCTTCTGGCTGATCAACATAAACTGTCTCGCTTAGCTCTCCGTGTAAGAACGCGCTCTTCACATCAAGTTGATAGATATTCCAGTTTCGGTAAGCTGCGGTGGCAATAATCATTCGAATCGTGTCCCATCTTGCCACTGGTGCAAAAACTTCATTATAATCAACTCCATACCTTTGTGCATAACCCTTGGCGACCAATCTAGCTTTGAACTTGTCTACCTCACCATCTTCATTATATTTAGTCTTGAATATCCACTAAACTCCAATCGTTTTTGTACCTTTGGGTAAAACAGATAGTTCCCAAGTTTGATTCCTCTCGATGGATTCAATTTCTGTTTCCATAGCTTCTCTCCATTCGGAACGTCTCACAGCCTCATCATAGTTCATCGGATCTTCGAGTGCCGTGACAGCTTGCAAGACAAGATCATCGAGTAAACAATCATCTAAGAAATACGCAGCAGCTTCTTCATCTGACAGAGATTGTTCACACTCATAGTCACGAAGATACTCAGGAGCTTTTCTTTGTCTAGCCGGTCTCCCTGTCGCTGAGGTAGCTGCAACTTCAGGTCCAGTTAAGTCCTCAACGTCACCGGAAACTTCTTCATTAGAGACTTGTTCGTTTGAGTCCTCAACGTCACCGGGAACTTCTTCATTAGAAACTTGTTCGTTATCCTCCTGATCATCAATATTTCCTTCTTGCAAGTATTCTTCTTCCCCAAACAAGTTATCTCCGTCATTCTCCCAAGTAAGTACCACTTCTGTTGTTTCTTCGTTTTTCCTTCCCCAATCCCAATTCTCAGCTTCTTCAAAAATCACATCTCTACTCACAATGATTTTTTTTGGAATTTGGATTGTACATTCGATACGCTTTCGATTCTTCACTTACTCCAAGGAAAACGCATTTGCAGCTCTTGTCATCGAGTTTCACTCTCTTAGCTTCAGGAATATGCACATGCCCAATGCATCCAAAAACTTTAAAATGTTTCACATTAGGTTTAATACCACTCCATGCTTCTTCTGGCGTTACATCCTTCAAAGCATTGGTGGGGCTACGATTGAGTACATACGTGATCCACTTGACTCCTTCTGCCCAAAGCTCTTTTGGCATTTTTCTCTCTGCCAAAGTGCTGCGAACAAGATTCATTACAGTTTGATTTCTTCTTTCGGCAACTCCGTTTTGTTGGGGTGTGTAGGCTGCTGTTAATTGTCGTTTAATGCCGTGAGTTTTGCAAAAATCTTCAAATTCCTTTGAGCAAAACTCTCCTCCTCGATCCGTCCTCAAGCAACATACCGACATTCCTGATTCTTTCTCTACACTCGCCTTGTAGTGTTTGAAGTTAAGAAACGCTTCAGATTTTTCTGCAATCAGGTAGCTCCACATCTTTCTACTGCGATCGTCAATGAATGTGAGAAGATATCTCTTATGGCTCATAGAGGCAGGAGTGATTGGACCACATATGTCAGCATGAACCAGTTGCAGATTCTTCGAGGCTCTCCATGTACTTTTCTTTGGAAATGAATCTCGCTTTTGTTTTCCAACTAAACAATTCTCACATACCTTCTCGTATGACTGAATATTGGGAAGACCTTTCACCAAACCCTTGGAGCTCAAGACTTTTAAGCTTTTGTAGTTCAGATGAGCGAACCTACAATGCCAGAGATGTGTTTCATTGGTCGTTTCAATCTGGAAACATGAGTCTGAACCCACCATCTGTGCATATATCACAAACATTCGATTTGTGCTCATTGGAGTTTCGATAATAACTCCCCTGGACGGATGGTATATTTTGCACACTCCATCTTGTATCAATACTGCAAGGTTCCTTTCTTGTAATTGTCCAATGCTTAGAAGATTGTTGCTCAAATCAGGAACATAATAGACATCTTGAATTACTTGAGTTAAACCATTCACCTTAAGCTTTATGTTTCCCCTTCCTTGTACAGTCATTCTTGCATTGTTTCCAAGCTTCACCGAGTGTCTGAAGTTTTCATCAATCTCCACAAACCATTTCTTTGTTCCGGTCATGTGGTTGCTGCATCCGCTATCAAGGAACCATAAATCTTCTATTTTTGTTCCTTGTAACTCCACATGTGCCATCAACAACAACTCCTCTTCTTCATCAAACTCAACATAGTTTGCATGTTTCTCAGCACTAGGACATTCAAACTGAAAATGTCCTAGCTTATGACACTTGTAACACTCCACCAACGCCTTATTGAAAGGTCTTCCTCTCCCGAATCCTCTACCACGTCCTCTGAATGAACTACCTCTTCCTCTACCTCGTGTTCCATTCAGATTAATAGCTTCATAAGTCACCTTTAGGGCCTGATCGTTGTTGTTGGATCCTCTTGAGTGTTTAACAATGTTTTGCTCATGGCACAAAAGCGAGCTCTGCAACTCATCCACCGAAAGAGTCTCTATGTCTTTAGATTCCTCAATCGAACATACAATGTATGTGAACTTCTCCGAGAGTGTGCGCAAGATCTTCTCAACAATCTTACAATCCTGCATGTCTTCTCCAAGGTTCCTCATATTAGTTGCAACAAGCAACACTCTTGAGAAGTATTCTGAGATACTCTCTGCCTCCTTCATCTCCAAGACCTCAAACTCTCTCCTTAAACGTTGAAGTTGGGCCCGCTTCACACGTTCGTTTCCTTGATACTTAGTTTTCAAAGAATCCCACAACTGCTTAGAGGTATCCTTCTGAATGATGGTCTTGAGGATGGACTTGTCAATTGCTTGAAACAAGTAGTTCTTCACCTTCAGATCAATTAGCTTCTTGTCTGCTAATTCTTGTTTTTGTGCTTCATTGAGAATCTCTCCACGACCTGGCTCAACATAGCCTTTCTCAATCAAATCCCACCACTCTTTGGATCTGATGAGATTCTCCATCAACATGGTCCAATGTTCGAAATCTCCGTCCAGCTTGGGAATAGCCAACATGCTTCTCCCTTCTTCTGACATCTCTCAAACTTTTTATGTCTCTCTTTCGCAGAATAGTCCTCACCAAACGAATTCAATAAGGCTCTGATACCAATCTGTTGTAAAACAGAGTATAAAAGACAATATTGATGAGAACGAAAAACTACACGTTCTTCTTATTGATTCATAAGCTATATATAGCCAAATACAAAAGAGATGCTTCCTACATTCTCGGAAGACTTTAACAAAGTGAAATAACAAATTGACCGATTCAACAGCCAAGATTCGCGCACAAACTAATACACGATCTAAACTTATTTCAACAACTAATGAAAAGTCAAAATAAACCAACAATTTTTGACTCAAATCCATTGTTTTTTTTTAACAAATTCATCTATTTATTTCATTTATATATCAATAAATTGAACAAACATAAAAAATAATTTTCTAATAATTCAATAGAGAAATTGCCAAAGACACCATTTTTAAGTATTAATTCATCACAAGTTTGTAGAACCGATATGTTAATGGGGCTTAAGCCCATCAAAGCCTGATCCGCTCGGAAAGTCTCATTTGACCAAAAGCCCACGAAGAGTTTTCAACACCATAAAGAGGAAGAACTCTATAAATAGAGATAGGGGTGGGCAAAAAAACCGAACCCGAAAAACCGAACCCGAAAAACCGAACCGAACCCGACCCGAAAATAAGGATCCGAACCCGAACCGAAACAAATCAAATACCCGAACGGGTTTTATATTTCAAGACCCGAAAACCCGAACCCGAACCCGACCCGACCCGAAACCCGAATGGGTACCCGAAATATAATTAAATACATAAAAATATTAGTAATTTTATATTTATAGTAACTTATATATCCAAATATTTAACATCTTTTCTTATATTTTGAGTAGTCTTATTATATAAAAGAGAGCGCGTAAAATTATAACTCACCAGATCGTGACACGTGTCACATTTAATTTATATCGTGACATTTGTCATTTTTAAAATAAGTAATCTTCTTAAAAAATGAATAAAAGAAGAAAGAAAAATGGAAAAATTAAAAAATGGAAAATTTAAAAAATGAAAAATGAAAAATTTAAAAGAAGAAAAAAGAAGGAAAAAACCTTAAAAAATGAAATTTAATAAAAGGAAACTCATTATTTTTAGAAAGGAGAAAAAAGAAACTAATCAATCTCTAATTAGTTTAGTATATAAAAAAAGTCAACTAAAACACATTACTCTAATTCGTTTTGTATATAAAAAAGGAAACATATTAAAAAAATAATCATTCGCCGTGATTACGCGAGGTCCCGCGTCAACCGGGAATCTTATTATATAAAAGTGAGTGTGTTTAACGTGAGCTCGAGACGTATGCAAAATATAACTCACCAGATCGTAACATTTGTAAAGGTTAGTTGAGATCGTGACATGTGTATTAAATTTGATACATATACATTTTATAAAATGGAAACTTAACAATATTGAGAAAAACAGAAATAAGGAAAATAATAAAAACTAAAAAATTTAACATTAATTATCAAATAATTAAAAATAAAATAATCACAAATAAGGAAAATAACATAGAAAAAGAAAAATTTAACAATATTTTAAAAATAATCAATAAAAACAAAATAATTAGAAATAAGAAAAAATAAAAACGTAAAATTACTTGAAAAATAAAGAAAATCTCTATGATAACTTATTTGTTATCTTCATGGATCCACTATCTAATTATTAATTTAAAATAATTTTTTCATGTAATAACAAAAGCAATGTAATAAAACAAAAATGTGTTATTTTATTTCTTAATTGTTGGAAAAATTAAAAATCTATTATTTATTATTACCTGATATGTTGTTGTGTATCTTTTATATTATTTGTTAATAAAATAACGGGTATAATATTAGTTTCAGTTTAAATCTAACTATAACTATACAAATTTAATAAAATTATTAATATATAATTATAAAATGTTTTTATGTAATTTGTTCGCGTATTACGCGAGATTTCATCTAGTTTTGTATAATTTGATGATTTTTAGATACTTGTGTATAGTTTATATTATCTTAATAAAATATATATTTTAAAATATTTTATTATATAATTTTGGAGTTTTTTATAGTTTCGGGTACCCGAACCCGACCCGAACCCGAAAGGAACCGACCCGGACCCGAACCGAACCCGAAAAAATTATAGAAAAACCCGAACGGGTTCTATAGTCCTCTACCCGAAAACCCAAAACCCGAATGAACCCGACCCGAATCCGAACGGGTACCCGAACGCCCACCCCTAAATAGAGAGAGCCAAACTCAAAAAATAGGAAAATAACTTTTAGAGAGAAAATTTAAAGAAAGAAATTGAGCTCCCACTTTGAGCTCAGAACGAGCTCCCACAACAGCTCCCAATGAGATCATACTTGAGCTCTCAACGAGCTCCCACTTGAGGTTCCAGCGAGAGAGATTTTGAAAAAGAACTTCTAGAGAGAGAAACAATCAACAATATTTTTCTATTTCTGAGCTCTCAGTCGAGCTCCCACTTTAAGCTCTCACTTCGAGCTTCTAGTTTGAGTTCTCACAACGAGCTCCCACAACAGCTCCCACTTGAGCTTCAATTGGTGGATGTTTAGTACCTTCTTTGGTACACACTTTGCTAATGCGGTTCTTGTCAATGTTCAAGATAATGTGGGTTGGGGCTTAGGTTATGGGCTTCCTACATTAAGCCTTGCTATTTCGATTTCGGTTTTTTTATTTGGTACTCCTTTTTACCGTAATAAATTACCAGCGGGATGTCCATTCACAAAGATGGCTAGAGTCATTGTGGCTTCATTACGAAAAGTAAAGGCACCGATGGCGCGTGACCTTGCGAGCTTCCACGAGCTTCCTTTAATCGAGTATGAGCAGAAAGGCGCTTTCCCAATCAATGCCACTTCAAGTCTAAGGTAATGTGTATATTTATTAAGCTAATTTGATTAATGAAGAAATTTGATTTAAAACGTTTATGACATATATTTATTCAAATTTTGCTAACATTTTACTCGATTATAAGTAACAAAACTAGAAAACAATGGTTTATTTCAATTTAATATGATTGAAACTATTACCTATGTATACTTTAATTTTTTAAAAAATCAATTTAGAACTTAACTAATTTATGAGTATATGAGAGTATATAATTCATTTTGGATTTTGTTTTAGTATATACTAGGAAGTTACTCGCGCTTTAAAATGTGTAGTTAAAATTTACGTAATAGAAAAAGAAATGTTTATTAATAAAAACAATGTTTAGCTTCACGCGCAGCCGCCGTAATAGAAAAAGAAATGTTTATTGATAAAAACAATGTGTAGGAGATTAGCCGCTGCCGCACGCACCGCCGGAAGACTCGCGCGTGAGCTTCACGCGCAGCCGCCGTCCACGCCGCCGTCGAAGTCCGTCGGAGCCGCCGTCGAAGTCCGTCGGAGCCGCCGTCGAAGTCCGTCGGAGCCGCCGCATCCGACCGCCGTCACTCCGTTGCCGAGAAGCCGCCGCCGCCACGTCTTCCCGCCTCGTTCCCGACTGAGTCAACTCGGTTGACCATTGACTGAGTCAACTCGGTTGACCGTTGACTGTCCGGTTGACCGTTGAATGCTCGGTTGACCGTTGACCCCTGCGTTGACTGTTGACCCAACATTGACCGTTGACTGAGCATTGACCGTTGACTTTGATCAATATTTTTCTGGAAAACTGTTTGACCCGATTTTTCGTCTTGATTGCAGATTTGCAACCCGTTCGAGCATCTGAGTTTCCGAAAACCCGTTTAACACGATACTAAGGTGAGAGCTATACCGTATTATACCGTACTCTATAATAAAGGTCTAGCGATAGATAATTATGAATTTATGTGCTAAGCTTATGTGAGCTAGATTAGTTAATATTGATTGAAACCTGACCTAGGACATAGAGGATTCAACCATTTGTTTCATTCACTTACTTTGAGTTGTTTGCTTGTATGTTATATAGACATGTCTATGTGGTGACGTTATGTGTGTGGATTTTTGCGGAAGCACCGGGTCGGGCTATTGGGCTGGCCGCCAGCCGTTGTGTTTACACATATTTTTGTGGGGCCCAAGGTCCGACGTCGGTACCACAACCGCCTTGTGGATTGTGGGGACATGCAATTTAGTCGATTCATTGTCGATGCCTCGTTAGGGATCGATGAAGCATCTTCGGGCGGTGTAGTGGACACTTATTCCACGTAGGCTTGTTGAGTGTGTTGTTGATCATTGCGGGTGTTGTGGCTTGTCATTTATTTGTTTGTGATTAGACTGATATTATGGGGCCAGTGTTGTATGCGTCTAGCGTTCCCCACACCGAGTGACTTCCCCGTCACTCACCTCTCCTTATTCTTCTCTCTTGCAGGTGAGCCAAGGCGTTAGAGATTGTTGTTGAGATCAGAGTTGCGGTGCTTTCTACGCTCCTTCGCGTTATGCTTTATCTTATTATTTCAATAACTTCCGTTTCGCGAATATTGCTTTGCGTTTTCCTCGGGATTTTATTTAATAATATAGACTTTTACTTTTAATTGTTACTTGCGATGAATGATACGTTCGGTGACACCCGTTTTCGAGTGAGGCGGGAACGGGTGTTACAAGTTTAGCCGTCGGAAATTTCATGAGCAGTTCCTTATTATCTTCGGTATCTAAGATAACGAAAAACCGAGGAAGAGGATGGATTTTGAACAATATTAATGAGTCTAGATTGGATTATTATTACTTGTTTTTCGCGGTTTTAAATTTAGTTAACTTCTTTTTGTTATTGGTCGTTGTTAGGTTTTATATTTATAGAGCGGAAGTTGAGTATGTTGTTGATGTTAAAGATGAGGAGTTAAAGGTTATGAATTTTAATTTGGGTGAATTGGCCATTTGGACCATTTTGTCAAATAATTAAAAACAATACTATTTACTATTTACAATTGCAAATCGGACCATATGACCCACACATTTGCACTATTCACGTCTAGTGGAGATTACAAAAGGGATATATATTTCGCGTATATTACGGTCATGCCATGGATATTTTGTGGGGTAATTTTTTTGGATCCACACCATAAAAAGCGTATATATATTTTGTGGGTAATTTTCTTAAATTTTATTTTAGCACATTTAATAATTACAGAAAATTTCTCCGACTCTTCGTCTTCTTCTTTTTCTTCTTCTTATTGTTCGACTTTCAACTGGCCATTAAATATTCATGACATGAATATATATCGAATATATACATATAGAAAACAAATGTATATATGTAGTAAGAAAACATTTAATGTTGTTTTTTCTCTCATTTTTTTTTCTTCTCTCTCCACTCACGTTTCTTCCTTCATTTTCTTCTTTCTTTTCATTTTTTCACTCTTTCTTTATTTCTCTCGCTTCTCTATATTTCTTTGTTTCTCTCTTTTCTCTTTTCTATCTATTCTTTTACACTTATCTCACATCTTATTTGATAAAAATCACAAATTGAATCAATAGCTAAATTTGTAAGGTTAAAAGGTGAATCGGAATATTGTACATCTTACAATATTATTCATACAAATTTATATGTACATACGAATAACTAAATAATAAGATTGCACAACTGGTTTGTACACTCTGTACGGTGGATACTGAACTGTACAAACTATGCATATACACCTTAATGTTATTCGTTTGTATTATCTAGTGGATAATTTGGCTATCCACTGTAATGGACAACATGATTGTACAATTTATTTGTACATTATGTATGGTGGATACTGAACTGTACAACTATGTATGTACATCTGAATGTTATTCGTTTGTACTATCCAGTGGATAATTTGACTATCCATTGTAATGGACAACATGACTGAACAATTGATTTATACATTCTGTACGGTGGATATTGAACTGTACAACTATGTATGTACACTTGAATGTTATTCGTTTGTACTATCTAGTGGATAATTTGACTATCCACTGTAATGGACAACATGATTGTACAATTGAATAACATTAAGGTGTATATACATAGTTTGTACAATTCAGTATCCACCGTACAGAGTGTACAAATCAGTTGTGCAATCTTATTATCTAGTTATTCGTCAGTTACCCACTAGTCTGGTCGCATTAAATTCTCTGCGACCACTCTCTCTCCGTATTAAATTCTCAGCGACCACTCTCTCTCCGCATTAAATCATGTGGATTTTTAAGTCACTTTTATATGTATAGAAACATATACATATATGGATTGTATATCACCAATCGATATACCTCCAATCGTCTTTTCTCAAATCCACTAACTACTCTATTACATATTTTTATCTCTTCACTGCATCTCACAAAATCTATACTAGAGCATGTAGCCCCCACATGCCTATTTGACAATAATAAATAGTAGATGGTCCTAAATTTAGATATATTTGTAAAAATGGTCTAAACAGACAATTATCCTTTTTAATTAAGGAGAATGAAATAATGTAATGTCTAATTTAATGTATTGGACTTTTTTAATTTTGGATTTTTCATTACAATGGCGTGCTCGAGAAATTATTATCAATACAAGAAGCTATTGTTATTTAAATTTTATTGATTAGAATGTAAGCTTTTTCAAATTTAAATTTTTGCAAGTTGGCTAAGGTTAAAGTGAATTAATCTGGTGTAATAAAAAATGAATTAATCTTTAATTTGGTATTTCTTAACCGCTTATATATATTAACAAAAATCCTATATATATATATATATATATATATATTACACTACAAGAATCTGCGCAAATTACCACGAAAAATTTATAACGATTTCAATCGTCGTAAATGTACGACGAAATTACGACGATTTTACGACGATTTATGTAATCTTCGTAAAATCGTCGTAAACTTTACAACGATTATGGTCGTCGTAAATTTACGACGATTTTACAAAGATTTTCCGAATAAAGACGTAATCGTTGTAAAATCGTCGTAAATTTACAACGATTTAACGACCTTTTGGTTTATAAGAATATTTCGTCGCTAAATCGTTGCTAATTTACAACGAATTTACAACTTCTGATATTGGGACATTTTAACAACGATTTGAAGACATTTAATCTGGAACGTGTATTTACTGTTGCATCTAATTATTTACAACTTTCATTTTAGTCGTTAAATCGTTGTAAAATCGTTGTAAATCCCTTGTTAAATTATGAATCGTTTTAAATTAGTAGTTAATTTCCTTGGTAAAAAGTTGGAATTTTTTTAAAATCCTATAAATATCTCCTCATCTTTCACCATAAATCACACCATCAATTTTATATCTCTCTCACATACAAAAAAAAAACTCTTTTAAAAAAAAATTGTCCGTAGGCGATATTTACGAAATCCGAAAATGGATGTACATACATCGAGGCGATGACGGATCGGTGACACGGGAGTTCCTCGACGGGGTTGAAGTATTTATGCAACAAGCCACAAATCTACCTGTCACTATCGAAAGCGGTAAGATGTTTTGTCCTTGTATCAAATGCGACAATAGACGGTTCATTTTGGTTGAAAATGTTTGGAAGCATTTGTTAAATAGAGGATTTACACCACAATATTATATATGGTTTCAGCATGGGGAAGATTATTGTGGTAATGTTGCTAGTAGTAGTAATTATCATCAGGAATCTATAGACTATGACCAGCATGTAGAAAATGAGTATGATTATTATAATTTTCATCATGATCATGGAAATGAACCGGATAGGATAAATGACATGGTTAGCGATGCATTTCGTCCTGAAGTTGCATCTGATGGAAATTTAGTCGAAGAACCTAATTTAGATGCTAAAAAATTCTACGACATGTTAAATGCTGCAAATCAACCAATATATGATAATTGTAGAGAAGGGCACTCTAAATTGTCATTAGCTGCTAGAATAATGAATATTAAAATAGACCATAACTTATCTGAGGTTTGCATGGATGATTGGGCTTCATTGTTAAAAGAATATCTACCCTCTGATAATTTAGTTGCTGAAACGTTTTATGAGGTTCAAAAATTGGTTATCAGTCTTGGTCTTCCGTATGAGTCAATTGATGTCTGTGTAGACAATTGTATGATATATTGGAAAGATGACGACATTCTTGAGGAATGTCGTTTTTGCAAAAAACCAAGATATAGGCCAGAAGGAGTAGGTCGGAAGAGGGTACCGTACCAGAAGATGTGGTATCTGCCTATAACAGACATGCTACAAAGGATGTATCACTCTGAGAGGACAGCTTCTTCGATGAGGTGGCATGCAGAACATACACAGAAGCCCGGAGAGGTGACCCACCCATCAGATGCGAAAGCATGGAAACACTTTAACTCGGTGTACCCCGATTTCGCTAGAAGAAAAGGTAACGTCTACCTTGGTCTATGTACGGATGGATTTAGTCCATTTAGTATGTCAGGTAGGCAGTATTCTTTATGGGCCGTCATCGTCACCCCTTATAACCTCCCACCAGAGATGTGTATGCAAAGGAAATTTTTATTTCTGAGTATATTAGTCCCTGGACCTAAACATCCAAAAAGATCCCTTGATGTTTTTTTACAGCCTTTGGTGGAAGAGTTGAAAAAGTTATGGAACACTGGAGTAAAGACTTACGATTGTTCGAGGAAACATAATTTTACAATCCGTGCAGTGCTTCTATGGACGATTAGCGACTTTCCCGCTTATGAATGTTGTCGGGCTGGACTACACACGGACGACTCTCTTGTCCTTACTGCATGCATCGTACTGACGCCTTCCAATTGAAACACGGAAGGAAAACTAGCTGGTTCGATTGTCACCGTCACTTTCTTAGTCTGCGCCACCCTTACCGGAAAAACAAACGAATGTTTAAGAAGAACAAAGTTGTTCGTGATCCTCCACCGGTGTATTACATGGGCGAACAAGTTGAGGCTCATATGGATCATTACTTTGCGAATTACACAGTTCCCCGTGGAGGAAACTAGCATGTCCCGCCTAATCTGCCTGATGGTTATCTTACGGAACACAACTGGCATAAGAAAAGCATTTTCTGGGAGCTTCCATACTGGAAAAATCATCTGCTCCGACACAATCTTGACGTGATGCACATAGAGAAGAATTTTTTCGATAACATTATGAACACTCTTTTGAATGTGCAGGGAAAGACAAAAGACAATTTTAAATCACGTCTTGACTTGGCTGAGATATGTGCGAGATCCGAATTGCACATTGATAAAGACGGAAAAGCGCCTGTACCTATATTCAGATTATCGAGTGCAGCGAAGGCGTCGTTGTTCCAGTGGGTAATCTCTGAAGTTAAGTTTCCTGATGATTTTGTTTCTAATCTTTCCCGGTGTGTAGATGTTAGTAAATTCACAGGTATGAAAAGTCACGATTGTCATGTGTTCATGCAACGACTGCTACCATTTGTCTTGGCCGAACTGGTTCCACAGAATGTGCACGAAGCAATTGCTAGTACGTAATGTCTAATTAATTAATAAAATATTTCATAACTGAATAAATCGTAATACGTTTCATTTAATTTATGTAGGTGTTGGGTTGTTCTTTCGTGATCTTTCCACAAGAACGTTGAACGACGAAGTAATAAGACAACTCGACGAGAACATTCCTCTCATTTTGTGCAATTTGGAGAAGATATTTCCGCCATCCTTTTTTGATGTTATGGAGCACCTACCAGTACATCTCCCACATGAAGCAGAACTAGGGGGGCCCGTTCACTTCCGATGGATGTACCCTTTCGAAAGATTTATGAAACATCTAAAAGGAAAGGCGAAGAATCTAGCTAAAGTCGAGGGTTCAATCGTTGCGGGTAGTATTACCGAGGAGACGTCTCACTTTACGTCGTATTACTTTGCACCAACCGTGATGACACGTAAAAGAGCGCCAAGGAGATATGATGACGGAGGCATTCAAACAACGTACGCGGTGGAAGGAGTACCTGACATATTTTGTCCAATTGGTCGGCTAAGCGGGTGCATAAAAGAGGTTTGGTGGAGCAACGACGATGAAATTCAGTGTGCCCACACGTACATTCTATTGAACTGTGATATTGTTACTCCATGGGAAAAGTAAAATTAAATGTTTTTAATACTCTTTCATTACAACACGTCATAAAATATTGCTTACTTATGATATTTTCATATAGTATCTTCGTCGAACAAGTTCAACAAGGAATTCCGGGGATACCTGAAGATGAGCTCGATTCTCGTAAAACTCAACACTTTATGATGTGGTTGCAAAGACAGGTATATATATGAAAATATCGAATATGAAATTACATACCAACATAATATATTTAAACAAAATTAATTTTGATGTCTGCAGATTGAGTACGAGGATGAATCTTATCCGGTGTGGTTCCACGAGATGCTACAACGCCCCCTTGCGAAGATTCGGACATCGCCAATGTATTTTACAAGAGATTATGCTTTCCACGCGTACGAGTACGGCCGACATCGAACAAGTGTTAACTACGGTGTTTGTGTTAGAGGAGACATTGATTTCTACGGAATCATCCAACAAATCATAGAAATAACGTTTCCCGGATTGCTCATGCTGAAGTGCGTACTCTTCAAGTGCGAGTGGTTTGATCCTACGATCGGAATAGGTGTCTGAATCAACAAGTCTGAGATCGTTGATGTCAATAAGAATATAAGATACAACAAGTTCGAGCCTTTCATACTTGCATCGCAAGCTGAGCAAGTAAGCTTCATTCCTTATCCGCGTCTTAAGTCCACATGAATACATTGGCTATCCCTCATCAAAATTGCCCCGAGAGGGTACATAGTCAGCGAAGAAGAATCAGCACTCCAGAATGACACGTCCGTCGATATTCCTTCGCCAGAACTAAACACGGACATGGTCTTACTCGTTGATCCACATAATAGGGAAGCTGAAGAGGTGAATGAGGACGAAGAAGAAGTCGAAGAGACTGACGAATTTGATGAATCTGACTCCGAGGACGAATATGAGCCTGATGATGACTCCGAGTAATAAATAGGATGGTTGTTTAAATGTAAAATGAAAATTATGTATTTTAATTTTTTTTTATAAAATAAATAAACAATCGTCGTAAATTCGTGGTAACTTTCCTATCTTAACGGATAACTCTCAAATTTTAACCTCTTTTTAGATAATGTTGAATCGAAATACGAATACCCAGATCCCCTCAATATAAAATTTAATACTTAGATCCCCTTAAAACTATGTCGAAACCTAATTGCCCCTCAATCAATTAAATATATTTTACTCTTTGGTTTAATATTTTCGCCGAACCGACTAAACCTGATTATAACCCGACTAAACCTAATTATAACCCGATTACCCAATAAAAACCCAATTATAAATCAAAATCGATTTTCACATCTAAACCCAAAATCGTTATTTCCCTTTTCAACCCCTAGAACGAAACCTAAAATCTCAAAAACAAAATTGAGGAGCAAACAATGGATTTCATGCTTCGAGATGATGATAAGAACTACGATGAAGAAGCAGAGAAACGCCAATATTTCCACATCGAGTGTTTGGTGAACGAATTTGTGGCGAATGAAACTTATTTTCGTCACGATGCTCTTCCTAAGAGAGACGACGAAGAAGATGAAGGCGACGATGTTAGAAGCCGAGATTCTCTCCAAACGTTGGACATGGAGATGGAAACATGTTTGTTAACCAAGCATTCTTCAATCCCATTGCTTTCAAAGAGAGTGTCACCGATTATATTCTCAAAACCATTTACAATCTGAAGCAATACATGTATGAAGAAAATTGGGTCAGATCCGGTTTATCAACACGTCCATTGGTTTTATGGTTAAGATCATAAACCGATAAAATTAGACGAAGAGGAATCTGAATATTCGAATTTCGATTGAGCATTATCTGAAAAGAAGTTAAAGTTTGAGGGCTATCCGGCAAGATATGAAAGTTATGAGGGGATCTAGATCGTTTTCCCTAACATAAATTTAATATTTTTTCTGAAACTTAAATTATGAATTAAAATTTAAAATACATCTATTTGTTGTTGATCTTTAGAGCTTTGCATATTTGAAATTTTAAATGAATTTAAAAAATGATGAATATATTGTCCAATGTGAAGTTTTATAGAAATTATGATAGAACCCGCGGGTTGCGCGGGATATCCGTCAATATTTTATGATAATTTTAAAACATATTTATATTTTGTTTATTGAGGTTTGAGGTTGATATTTTTAAATATTTTATTATTGTAATAGGTATTTTGTTTGACATTAGATACGAACAACCCTTTTTATTTTACTAAATTAATTAAAATAAAATTGTTCATACGGAAATTTTGAATGAATATTTTTGTTTATTCAAAAACTATTAGAAAATCAATATGTGATTTCTAGTTTTACAAAAATTTTAATTTAAAGAGAAGTAAAGATTGTTTTGTATTCTTTTTAGTTTCTTTAATATTAATCATTTATTTTGTCCATAATACATTTATTTTTGTTTTATGTGGAGATTTTAACCCGTTTTTTAAATTGCGTCATAATTTGTTTTCTTTTTCTTTAATGTTATTAGAACATTTATATGTGTTTTTTTTTTATTTTATATGACGATTATGTTTTCGATGAATATTTTCAGTGATTATTAACATTTGGTTTAAGAAGATTATTGAGAAAAATTTATGTGTTATTTATATTTGTAGTCATAGAGTATTTAAATCTTAAATTTATAATGTTTAAACTTTACTTATCTATATATCTTTTAGTTTGAATTTTTATATATTTATTATTGTATATAATGTAATGTTTTATTTTATTATTAAATGACTTTATGTCTTTAGTGGTTTCTTATTTGATTTTTATTAATATTAAATGAATTTTATCAAATTTTTATTTTATTTATGTATTTAATATTTATGATGATTATGTGTCATTCCATGGAGATAAATCATTCTTCTTTTACAATATAGATTTGTAGTCGTGTAATATTTGAATCCCCAATTTATAATGTTTAAACTTTATTTATCTATATATATTTATTTAAGTTTCAGTTTTATATATTTGTTATTGTATATAATGTAATATTTTATTTTATTATTAAAAGATTTTATGTTTTTAATGGGTTTTTATTTGATGTTTATTAATATTAAATGAATTTTATCAAATTTTTAGTTTTAATTATGTATTTAATAGTTAATGTTTATTGCCACATGTCTTTCATATGGAAAAAGTTATTCTTCTTTTATAGGGACGATTTTACGACGAATATAAAAATTTTCAATTTATTATAATTATAAATTTACAACCAAATATTCGTTGTAAAATCGTTGTAATGTATACAACGATTTTACAACGAACATTGTACCACGATTTTACGACGATTTCGGTTCGTCGTAAAATTTACCACGATTTTACGACGATTTGGGTTTTACTTCGATCGATTAACGACGAAATTGAAATCGTCGTTAAATCGTGGTAAATTGAGTTTTATCACGATTTAACAACGATTATGGTCGTTGTTAAAGTTGTGATTTCTTGTAGTGTTAATTGAGGAGACACTTTTAATAATTTGAATGAAAATTTAGAGAATTTAAAAAATTGATAGTGGAAACTACATGTTAGTTGAAACACTATCTATAAATAAGTCATCTGTAATTTGAAGAGTTAAATGAGTTTAGTAAAATCAAAAATTTTCTCCATTATCATAATTAATTGACTTTAACCCACAACATATTAAATTTCTCAAAATAAATGACATTGTACCCATTTGAAAAATTAATTGGTTGAAAATGGTTTAAAAATTGGTCAAATTTGGTCAAGAATTTATCCCTGCAATTTGACCAAATTGCAACAGTTTATCATTGAATAAGCGAATACTTTTTGATAAGGGAAAAACTTATGTTGCCACTATTATTTTATGAATTTTTATGGGTTTTTTGAATATTACCTTGATAAATTGTAAAAATGTTTAAAAGCAGCTTCACATTTATTTTAAATATATTTTATATGCCAAAAATTAAAAATAATTTAGAATAATTTTATATAATATATATACTTATATATTTATAATTCGCGATTGGTGCGGGTCAAAAAATCTAGTGTCAGAATAAATAGATTAAGCATTATTAAGTTTACAAGAACTTTATATTAAATCAATGGGAAAATAGTATCTTGATATCTTGCGTATTTTACATGTTTTAGATCATTTTAATCATTAGAACTAACTCATATAGATCACATTTAGTAGCATATAGGTTGCATTTGCGTTTGTTTCGTGATTTTCAGGTTTGAGGAGCACGAGGACGGAAAAGACGAAGAAATCAGGTGAAAAGCGTCAAAGACAAGCGATATTGGTATGTTGTATCGGCAACAACATGTCCATACAAGAGGAAAAAAACCGAGGAAATCATATTGACTTGTTGTATCGGTCCCTTGACCGATATCGGTATGTCGATATCGGTCACTTGATCGATACTAATGACGGCAAAAATGAAGAAAATCACAACTTTTCCTTTAAAACACAATTTTTAGGTTTTATTTTACGATCTTTTGTTATTTTCGTTTTTGCAACTTTTTGAGAGCTTTAAAGAGGAGATTATTGAGTTTAGCTTTGGAATTTTTTGTACAACATCTTCAATAAGAGTTTTTCCTTTCCCTTGATCTATTTGATTCTTTAATTTGTTTATGCTTTATTCAACCTTGATTGCTTTGATTTTCAACATGGTTAGTGAGTAGATCTAAATAGACAATTGAGTTGGGGGAAAAGGATTGATTAAATATATGATTATCATTGTTTATAACTTAATCTTAAAACTCTTGACTTTGTTAATGAACCTAATGATTTAATCGAGTTGGTCATTCGATTACAGAACCTAGGAAATTTACAATCGAAAGATTGTAAAGAATCCTGATCAAATTACCCAAGAACTAAGTCAGCTTAACCGAGAGATCTGTATTAATAAGCTTAGTAGTTATATTGAATTGAACTTAAGGTTTTCTGAAAATTGAACTTCCCAAGATATTGTGTTAGTTGAATTGTTAGGAAAAGGATATCTGCCACGACAGTGGATTATTCTAAATTCGTTTTCAAAACCCAAAATTTACCTTCTTAAAAGACATTGAATAATTCGACGTTTGAACATCTTAATAAGTACCTTAACCCGATTGTTTAGTTTTTAAATTAATCTTAAATCATCTTTAATCTTGTTTTCAATATTGGCAATTTTTACAAAAACACAAAACCAGTCTTTTTTAAAAAACATAGACTAAGATAATTTCTCGCAAGTTTAATGTGTTAATTGCTCCCGATTCGGATTGACATCTTAAATACTACATTAAGACATTCAAAAAAACGAGACGAAAATTAGTAAACACAAAAACAAAAAAATGCTTTAGATAACAAAAGAGGAATTCACCAATCTACACCCTTTCAACCCCTTCTTCACAAAACTACTCCTAATTTAATATTTTCACATATTTACACTCTTTCAAAATTTTAAAAGCTTGATTTAACCTTTAAAAAATTACCAAAATTAATTTTTTTTCATTTGGGTTCGCTAATTAGTGTTTAGGGTGTAGTATTAAGGGGGTAGGATTGTTTGGGTAGAATTTATTTGAATTTAATTTTGAGTGTTTAAGTGTAGTTTTGTGAAGTATTTTGGAAATGGTGTAGTTTTATGAAATGTAATTCAAATGGTGTAGTTTTGTGATTCTCCCATAACAAAAACACTAAATAGTATATATGTATCTTCACTTTGTGGAAAATTAATCTGTAACAGAGATATTATCCAAAGAAGACAATGTAATAATTATAGATTTCTTTACTAAGTAGTTTAAAATATTACTATATGGATAAAAAATGGAAAGTATACACGTGTCTATGAAAACTAATGATAAATAGTAAAAAAAGGTTTCACTTAGTAAACAGATCATATATGATCATCATATCTTTGAAATTTTGTTAAAAACCGTGGGATTTGAGAAAGAAAAAAAAATGTTTGCTAAGAAACTAGAAATTTATCCGCGCAAAACTATATTTTCAAATATTAATAAATTTTGCCATAAATTAAGCTAATCAAAATTAGAATAAAATTAAATATATATATATATATATATATATATATATATATATATATATATCTAATTATATAAAATTAGGTTTCAAAAGTTACTAATTTACGTGATCGTTGTCATGCAGAAAAAGAAAAAACACAATTTAAAAAAATTAATAAAATAAATTAACCTAGCAGCCTATCAAAACATAAATTAGGGTTTCCTAACAACTTACATCATATTTCCTCTTGCTAAGTATATATCTTGAATTTGCAACCATATTAATTAGATAATATAGTATATAAAACTTTATCCATAAGTTGACTATAAAATAAGTTGTATTGGTTTGGCCGAGTTATAAAATTTAAGGATATATTGTTGTTGATATAATCTATAACAATTCTACATGTGAATTCTTTTTCTTTTTAGAATTAATATTATATTATATTTATTCGAGAATCATACTATTAATTGGGAATGACAAATTTTGAGAAATCTTTCAAAGTTTTTTTTAATTAGATGTAATGTTATTACATAAATTATAGTATAAGGGAATTTTAGATTTAAAAAAATAGGAAAAATTATTCCTATTTAATAAATAAGATAATGAAAAATTAAAATAGTATGAATATTTCATTTTTATAAAAATCATCTATTGATTTTAACGTGGAGATCACAACCCGTAATCAAAACAAGAAAATCGAGATTTACTATGAGAAAGGAGGACGAATCGGTGTTTGGTACACAAGAACAAAGCTATGTGAAGCATGAAGAAACAAGTTTTATCAACGTTTTATCTTGTTATGTGACTAAACTGAATGTTGATCTTGTTGGAGTAAGCTTGAAGAAACAAGTTTAAAAGAAAATGGAAAATAGACAAATCCTAACTAAGAGTTTATGAATAGTTATATTTTCATTTATGAGTTTTCTAAATATGTTAAGAGAGATAAATAAATGAAAATTATCCTATTGAGAGAATAGGAAGTTTGTGTAGACTTCTCTATATGAGGAGATGCAAGGGTGTTGAAAAACTTATGAGTTTAGAGATGTGAGAGATTTGAGAGATTCAAAGATTTTAGAATTCTAAGAGAGAACTTGAGAACTTTAGGTTTTGAGTGATTTTCCTAAAGATTAATAAAGAGAGTTATTCTTTGTTAAAATTGTGTTCTTAATCATTCTCTAGATTCTCATGATCCCCTCGTAACTTTCCTATCTTAACGGATAACTCTCAAATTTTAACCTCTTTTTAGATAATGTTGAATCGAAATACGAATACCCAGATCCCCTCAATATAAAATTTAATACTTAGATCCCCTTAAAACTATGTCGAAACCTAATTGCCCCTCAATCAATTAAATATATTTTACTCTTTGGTTTAATATTTTCGCCGAACCGACTAAACCTGATTATAACCCGACTAAACCTGATTATAACCCGATTACCCAATAAAAACCCAATTATAAATCAAAATCGATTTTCACATCCAAACCCAAAATCGTTATTTCCCTTTTCAACCCCTAGAACGAAACCTAAAATCACAAAAACAAAATTGAGGAGCAAACAATGGATTTCATGCTTCGAGATGATGATGAGAACTACGATGAAGAAGCAGAGAAACGCCAAGATTTCCACATCGAGTGTTTGGTGAACGAATTTGTGGCGAATGAAACTTATTTTCGTCACGATGCTCTTCCTAAGAGAGACGACGAAGAAGATGAAGGCGACGATGTTAGAAGCCGAGATTCTCTCCAAACGTTGGACATGGAGATGGAAACATGTTTGTTAACCAAGCATTCTTCAATCCCATTGCTTTCAAAGAGAGTGTCACCGATTATATTCTCAAAACCATTTACAATCTGAAGCAATACATGTATGAAGAAAATTGGGTCAGGTCCGGTTTATCAACACGTCCATTGGTTTTATGGTTAAGATCATAAACCGATAAAATTAGACGAAGGGGGATCTGAATATTCGTATTTCGATATTGAGCATTATCTGAAAAGAAGTTAAAGTTTGAGGGCTATCCGGCAAGATATGAAAGTTATGAGGGGATCTAGATCGTTTTCCCTAACATAAATTTAATATTTTTTCTGAAACTTAAATTATGAATTAAAATTTAAAATACATCTATTTGTTGTTGATCTTTAGAGATTTGCATATTTGAAATTTTAAATGAATTTAAAAAATGATGAATATATTGTCCAATGTGAAGTTTTATAGAAATTAGGATAGAACCCGCGGGTTGCGCGGGATATCCGTCAATATTTTATGATAATTTTAAAACATATTTATATTTTGTTTATTGAGGTTTGAGGTTGATATTTTTAAATATTTTATTATTGTAATAGGTATTTTGTTTGACATTAGATACGAACAACCCTTTTTATTTTACTAAATTAATTAAAATAAAATTGTTCATACAGAAATTTTGAATGAATATTTTTGTTTATTCAAAAACTATTAGAAAATCAATATGTGATTTCTAGTTTTACAAAATTTTTAATTTAAAGAGAAGTAAAGATTGTTTTGTATTCTTTTTAGTTTCTTTAATATTAATCATTTATTTTGTCCATAATACATTTATTTTTGTTTTATGTGGAGATTTTAATCCGTTTTTTAAATTGCGTCATAATTTGTTTTCTTTTCTTTAATGTTATTAGAACATTTATATGTGTTTTTATTTTATTTTATATGACGATTATGTTTTCGATGAATATTTTCAGTGATTATTAACATTTGGTTTAAGAATTATATTGAGAAAAATTTATGTGTTATTTATATTTGTAGTCATAGAGTATTTAAATCTTAAATTTATAATGTTTAAACTTTACTTATCTATATATCTTTTAGTTTGAATTTTTATATATTTATTATTGTATATAATGTAATGTTTTATTTTATTATTAAATGACTTTATGTCTTTAGTGGTTTCTTATTTGATTTTTATTAATATTAAATGAATTTTATCAAATTTTTATTTTATTTATGTATTTAATATTTATGATGATTATGTGTCATTCCATGGAGATAAATCATTCTTCTTTTACAATATAAATTTGTAGTCGTGTAATATTTGAATCCCCAATTTATAATGTTTAAACTTTATTTATCTATATATATATATATATATATATTTAAGTTTCAGTTTTATATATTTGTTATTGTATATAATGTAATATTTTATTTTATTATTAAAAGATTTTATGTTTTTAATGGGTTTTTATTTGATGTTTATTAATATTAAATGAATTTTATCAAATTTTTAGTTTTAATTATGTATTTAATAGTTAATGTTTATTGCCACATGTCTTTCATATGGAAAAAGTTATTCTTCTTTTATAGGGACGATTTTACGACGAATATAAAAATTTTCAATTTATTATAATTATAAATTTACAACCAAATATTCGTTGTAAAATCGTTGTAATGTATACAACGATTTTACAACGAACATTGTACCACGATTTTACGACGATTTCGGTTCGTCGTAAAATTTACCACGATTTTACGACGATTTCGGTTCGTCGTAAAATTTACCACGATTTTACGACGATTTGGGTTTTACTTCGATCGATTAACGACGAAATTGAAATCGTCGTTAAATCGTGGTAAATTGAGTTTTATCACGATTTAACAACGATTATGGTCGTTGTTAAAGTTGTGATTTCTTGTAGTATTAATTGAGGAGACACTTTTAATAATTTGAATGAAAATTTAGAGAATTTAAAAAATTGATAGTGGAAACTACATGTTAGTTGAAACACTATCTATAAATAAGTCATCTGTAATTTGAAGAGTTAAATGAGTTTAGTAAAATCAAAAAATTTCTCCATTATCATAATTAATTGACTTTAACCCACAACATATTAAATTTCTCAAAATAAATGACATTGTACCCATTTGAAAAATTAATTGGTTGAAAATGGTTTAAAAATTGGTCAAATTTGGTCAAGAATTTATCCCTGCAATTTGACCAAATTGCAACAGTTTATCATTGAATAAGCGAATACTTTTTGATAAGGGAAAAGCTTATGTTGCCACTATTATTTTATGAATTTTTATGGGCTTTTTGAATATTACCTTGATAAATTGTAAAAATGTTTAAAAGCAGCTTCACATTTATTTTAAATATATTTTATATGCCAAAAATTAAAAATAATTTAGAATAATTTTATATAATATATATACTTATATATTTATAATCCGCGATTGGTGCGGGTCAAAAAATCTAGTGTCATAATAAATAGATTAAGCATTATTTAGTTTACAAGAACTTTATATTAAATCAATGGGAAAATAGTATCTTGATATCTTGCGTATTTTACATGTTTTAGATCATTTTAATCATTAGAACTAACTCATATAGATCACATTTAGTAGCATATAGGTTGCATTTGCGTTTGTTTCGTGATTTTCAGGTTTGAGGAGCACGAGGACGGAAAAGACGAAGAAATCAGGTGAAAAGCGTCAAAGACAACTGATATTGGTATGTTGTATCGGCAACAACATGTCCATACAAGAGGAAAAAAACCGAGGAAATCATATTGACTTGTTGTATCGGTCCCTTGACCGATATCGGTATGTCGATATCGGTCACTTGATCGATACTAATGACGGCAAAAATGAAGAAAATCACAACTTTTCCTTTAAAACACAATTTTTAGGTTTTATTTTACGATCTTTTGTTATTTTCGTTTTTGCAACTTTTTGAGAGCTTTAAAGAGGAGATTATTGAGTTTAGCTTTGGAATTTTTTGTACAACATCTTCAATAAGAGTTTTTCCTTTCCCTTGATCTATTTGATTCTTTAATTTGTTTATGCTTTATTCAACCTTGATTGCTTTGATTTTCAACATGGTTAGTGAGCAGATCTAAATAGACAATTGAGTTGGGGGAAAATGATTGATTAAATATAGGATTATCATTGTTTATAACTTAATCTTAAAACTCTTGACTTTGTTAATGAACCTAATGATTTAATCGAGTTGGTCATTCGATTACAGAACCTAGGAAATTTACAATCGAAAGATTGTAAAGAATCCTGATCAAATTACCCAAGAACTAAGTCAGCTTAACCGAGAGATCTGTATTAATAAGCTTAGTAGTTATATTGAATTGAACTTAAGGTTTTCTGAAAATTGAACTTCCCAAGACATTGTGTTAGTTGAATTGTTAGGAAAAAGATATCTGCCACGACAGTGGATTATTCTAAATTCGTTTTCAAAACCCAAAATTTACCTTCTTAAAAGACATTGAATAATTCGACGTTTGAACATCTTAATAAGTACCTTAATCCGATTGTTTAGTTTTTAAATTAATCTTAAATCATCTTTAATCTTGTTTTCAATATTGGCAATTTTTACAAAAACACAAAACCAGTCTTTTTTAAAAAACATAGACTAAGATAATTTCTCGCAAGTTTAATGTGTTAATTGCTCCCGATTCGGATTGACATCTTAAATACTACATTAAGACATTCAAAAAAACGAGACGAAAATTAGTAAACACAAAAACAAAAAAATGCTTTAGATAACAAAAGAGGAATTCACCAATCTACACCCTTTCAACCCCTTCTTCACAAAACTACTCCTAATTTAATATTTTCACATATTTACACTCTTTCAAAATTTTAAAAGCTTGATTTAACCTTTAAAAAATTACCAAAATTAATTTTTTTTCATTTGGGTTCGCTAATTAGTGTTTAGGGTGTAGTATTAAGGGGGTAGGATTGTTTGGGTAGAATTTATTTGGATTTAATTTTGAGTGTTTAGGTGTAGTTTTGTGAAGTATTTTGGAAATGGTGTAGTTTTATGAAATGTAATTCAAATGGTGTAGTTTTGTGATTCTCCCATAACAAAAACACTAAATAGTATATATGTATCTTCACTTTGTGGAAAATTAATCTGTAACAGAGATATTATCCAAAGAAGACAATGTAATAATTATAATTATAGATTTCTTTACTAAGTAGTTTAAAATATTACTATATGGATAAAAAATGGAAAGTATACACGTGTCTATGAAAACTAATGATAAATAGTAAAAAAAGGTTTCACTTAGTAAACAGATCATATATGATCATCATATCTTTGAAATTTTGTTAAAACCCGTGGGATTTGAGAAAGAAAAAAAAATGTTTGCTAAGAAACTAGAAATTTATCCGCGCAAAACTATATTTTCAAATATTAATAAATTTTGCCATAAATTAAGCTAATCAAAATTAGAATAAAATTAAATATATATATATATATATATATATATCTAATTATATAAAATTGGGTTTCAAAAGTTACTAATTTACGTGATCGTTGTCATGCAGAAAAAGAAAAAACACAATTTAAAAAAATTAATAAAATAAATTAACCTAGCAACCTATCAAAACATAAATTAGGGTTTCCTAACAACTTACATCATATTTCCTCTTGCTAAGTATATATCTTGAATTTGCAACCATATTAATTAGATAATATAGTATATAAAACTTTATCCATAAGTTGACTATAAAAAATAAGTTGTATTGGTTTGGCCGAGTTATAAAATTTAAGGATATATTGTTGTTGATATAATCTCTAACAATTCTACATGTGAATTCTTTTTCTTTTTAGAATTAATATTATATTATATTTATTCGAGAATCATACTATTAATTGGGAATGACAAATTTTGAGAAATCTTTCAAAGTTTTTTTTAATTAGATGTAATGTTATTACATAAATTATAGTATAAGGGAATTTTAGATTTAAAAAAATAGGAAAAATTATTCCTATTTAATAAATAAGATAATGAAAAATTAAAATAGTATGAATATTTCATTTTTATAAAAATCATCTATTGATTTTAACGTGGAGATCACAACCCGTAATCAAAACAAGAAAATCGGGATTTACTATGAGAAAGGAGGACGAATCGGTGTTTGGTACACAAGAACAAAGCTATGTGAAGCATGAAGAAACAAGTTTTATCAACGTTTTATCTTGTTATGTGACTAAACTGAATGTTGATCTTGTTGGAGTAAGCTTGAAGAAACAAGTTTAAAAGAAAATGGAAAATAGACAAATCCTAACTAAGAGTTTATGAATAGTTATATTTTCATTTATGAGTTTTCTAAATATGTTAAGAGAGATAAATAAATGAAAATTATCCTATTGAGAGAATAGGAAGTTTGTGTAGACTTCTCTATATGAGGAGATGCAAGGGTGTTGAAAAACTTATGAGTTTAGAGATGTGAGAGATTTGAGAGATTCAAAGATTTTAGAATTCTAAGAGAGAACTTGAGAACTTTAAGTTTTGAGTGATTTTCCTAAAGATTAATAAAGAGAGTTATTCTTTGTTAAAATTGTGTTCTTAATCATTCTCTAGATTCTCATGATCCCCTCGTAACTTTCCTATCTTAACGGATAACTCTCAAATTTTAACCTCTTTTTAGATAATGTTGAATCGAAATACGAATACCCAGATCCCCTCAATATAAAATTTAATACTTAGATCCCCTTAAAACTATGTCGAAACCTAATTGCCCCTTAATCAATTAAATATATTTTACTCTTTGGTTTAATATTTTCGCCGAACCGACTAAACCTGATTATAACCCGACTAAACCTGATTATAACCCGATTACCCAATAAAAACCCAATTATAAATCAAAATCGATTTTCACATCCAAACCCAAAATCGTTATTTCCCTTTTCAACCCCTAGAACGAAACCTAAAATCACAAAAACAAAATTGAGGAGCAAACAATGGATTTCATGCTTCGAGATGATGATGAGAACTACGATGAAGAAGCAGAGAAACGCCAAGATTTCCACATCGAGTGTTTGGTGAACGAATTTGTGGCGAATGAAACTTATTTTCGTCACGATGCTCTTCCTAAGAGAGACGACGAAGAAGATGAAGGCGACGATGTTAGAAGTCGAGATTCTCTCCAAACGTTGGACATGGAGATGGAAACATGTTTGTTAACCAAGCATTCTTCAATCCCATTGCTTTCAAAGAGAGTGTCGCCGATTATATTCTCAAAACCATTTACAATCTGAAGCAATACATGTATGAAGAAAATTGGGTCAGGTCCGGTTTATCAACACGTCCATTGGTTTTATGGTTAAGATCATAAACCGATAAAATTAGACGAAGGGGGATCTGAATATTCGTATTTCGATATTGAGCATTATCTGAAAAGAAGTTAAAGTTTGAGGGCTATCCGACAAGATATGAAAGTTATGAGGGGATCTAGATCGTTTTCCCTAACATAAATTTAATATTTTTTCTGAAACTTAAATTATGAATTAAAATTTAAAATACATCTATTTGTTGTTGATCTTTAGAGATTTGCATATTTGAAATTTTAAATGAATTTAAAAAATGATGAATATATTGTCCAATGTGAAGTTTTATAGAAATTAGGATAGAACCCGCGGGTTGCGCGGGATATCCGTCAATATTTTATGATAATTTTAAAACATATTTATATTTTGTTTATTGAGGTTTGAGGTTGATATTTTTAAATATTTTATTATTGTAATAGGTATTTTGTTTGACATTAGATACGAACAACCCTTTTTATTTTACTAAATTAATTAAAATAAAATTGTTCATACAGAAATTTTGAATGAATATTTTTGTTTATTCAAAAACTATTAGAAAATCAATATGTGATTTCTAGTTTTACAAAATTTTTAATTTAAAGAGAAGTAAAGATTGTTTTGTATTCTTTTTAGTTTCTTTAATATTAATCATTTATTTTGTCCATAATACATTTATTTTTGTTTTATGTGGAGATTTTAACCCGTTTTTTAAATTGCGTCATAATTTGTTTTCTTTTCTTTAATGTTATTAGAACATTTATATGTGTTTTTATTTTATTTTATATGACGATTATGTTTTCGATGAATATTTTCAGTGATTATTAACATTTGGTTTAAGAATTATATTGAGAAAAATTTATGTGTTATTTATATTTGTAGTCATAGAGTATTTAAATCTTAAATTTATAATGTTTAAACTTTACTTATCTATATATCTTTTAGTTTGAATTTTTATATATTTATTATTGTATATAATGTAATGTTTTATTTTATTATTAAATGACTTTATGTCTTTAGTGGTTTCTTATTTGATTTTTATTAATATTAAATGAATTTTATCAAATTTTTATTTTATTTATGTATTTAATATTTATGATGATTATGTGTCATTCCATGGAGATAAATCATTCTTCTTTTACAATATAAATTTGTAGTCGTGTAATATTTGAATCCCCAATTTATAATGTTTAAACTTTATTTATCTATATATATATATATATATATTTAAGTTTCAGTTTTATATATTTGTTATTGTATATAATGTAATATTTTATTTTATTATTAAAAGATTTTATGTTTTTAATGGTTTTTTATTTGATGTTTATTAATATTAAATGAATTTTATCAAATTTTTAGTTTTAATTATGTATTTAATAGTTAATGTTTATTGCCACATGTCTTTCATATGAAAAAAATTATTCTTCTTTTATTGTATAGATTTCAAAACCATAGACTTATAGGTACAACCGAATACCTTTAATACGTATAACCTCGTAGGAAATCAAGAGTTAAAAGTAACTTTTTATAAAAGAAAACGTATAAGCACATATGTAGTTGTTAAACATAAAGAGTAACAAATTTTCTATTTATTTAGTGATATATATAAATATATAATAAGATGTATTTCTTTTATTAAAAATATAATAATAACTTCCTCTACTAAAGCTGAACAGTGAAGCATTTTATCCTTTTTCACTCTTAATTTGATAAAAACAAAAATACTTTTATTGTTAAATTAATTGGTAGTCCAAAAATTTATGCATTTCTGAATGTGCATCTATTTAGCAATATGAAAGAAGAAAAAGGTTCCTAAGTTCTTCCTTTATAGTCAGCAACTACTAAATTCAATTTTCTCTAACTTTTCGTAAGATTTAGTCAGCATATACTATCATACTAATCACAATGAACTTAAGCTGCCATTTTCTATTCATAAAGTTTGTTACAAAGTTATCTTAAAATTTAGAGCTTTGTTTCCCATAGAAATATTATGAAGAATAAACTTTCAAAATAATATAAATTTAATTTTTCATTCCTGGAAACTCTAATGAAATTAAAATTTACAATACATTTACTTTTTGTTCTAGATACTTAAAGCATTTCGGAATAATAAATATATGAATATTGATGGTTTAGAGCTTGCATATGATGTATAAATATAACACTTCATCAAAATACTTGAAGTTTTATATGAATTAAAATAGTATGAATAAATTTTTCAATGAGAAGATTTATAAAAATTTCAAAACTAGAAATTTATAGACTTATAGGTACAACCGAATACCTTTACAACGTATAACCTCATAGGAAATCAAGAGTTAAAAGTAACTTTTATAAAGAACATACCATATTTTTTAATTTCTTACAACTTTCCACATATCACTATCTCCCTTGGCTTATAAATTTATCGTTATGTCGTGATCTTGTTATATTTCATTTCACAAACATAAACACTACACCTAGAAATATTCATTTCATAAACATACTATGTCCACATACCACACCATCGTCATGTACATTGTGTTTATGCTTGCCCTCATGATCAACTCGGAGCCTCTTGGCGAAAAAGAAGTAGTTCCAGTTAAAATAAGCAACATGGTGATTGTGAGTAAAGATGGAATGGGGAATTTCACTAGCATCAATGATGCTATTGCGGCGGCTCCGAATAATAGTCGAGGCAATGACGGATACTTCATGATCAAGATCATGGAAGGGATCTACCAAGAGTATGTCGTCATAGACAACAACAAGGGGTTCGTGATGATGACCGGTGTTGGTGTTAACCGGACGATCATCACCGGGAACAGAAGCTACAACGAGGGCTGGACAACTATGTCTTCTGCCACATTTTGTAAGTTTCAATTCTCAAAAAAAAAAATACTAACATTGTTTGTTTTAATTAACATTTTTCTCCTAACGTGCATGGATGATAAAAGCTGCATCGGCGCCAAATTTCATATGCATGAATATGACCATCCGCAATACGGCTGGACCGACTAAGGGACAAGCTGTTGCATTGTTCAACAGTGGTGACTTTTCAGTGTTCTACAAATGCAATATCGAAGGATACCAAGACACGCTTTACGTGTACTCTAAAAAACAATTCTACCGAGAGTGCGACATTTACGGTACGATCGATTTCATATTCGGAAATGCTGCGGTGGTGTTTCAGAAATGCAACATATATGCGCGCAAACCAAGCAAAGGCAACGGCAACGATATTACAGCACAAGGTCGTGATGATCTCAAGGACAAAACCGCGATTGTAATCCAAGGGTGTTCCATTAGACCGACTAATGATCTCACAAGGAGTAACTACACGGTCAAAAGTTATCTTGGTCGGCCTTGGAAAAAGTATTCGAGGACGATTATAATGCAAAGTTACATTGACGGTTTCATTGAACCGGCAGGTTGGGAAAGATTTTCTGGAGATATCGGGTTGAAAACCCTTTATTATGCGGAGTACAATAATACGGGGCTTGGTTCAAATACAAACAAGCGTGTCACATGGACTGGATATCACATTGTAAATGCCTCGGTTGCTTCCAAGTTCACCGTCTCGATCTTTATTAAAGGAGATGATTGGATTACCCGGACCAACGTCCCATACGTTGGCGGTTTCATCTAATATATATAGTTTGTTTCTAGTTTATCATAAGTTGATTATGTAATTTGGCTAATTTATCATAAGACCTATTAACACAGTTATTAGACTTGGTTAAGCTTACAATTATGACGGTTCATGGTTGTCTTTAATATTGTTCTGATTTTCACATTAATAAAATATTATAACCGGGAAGTGGCTTTGGCCTAGTGACATTCATAAGTCCACATGAGATAGGTAACATTTCCCACCCATGATCGATTCCCGGCGCCTACGGCAGTGTAAAAATGACTAATGAGCCGTCCAGTTGTGGCCTAAATGTTAAAAAAATAAAATAAATATTATAATTGAAATTACACAAAAACTAATATAACTAAACCGACTTGTATCGAATTAACCGATATCTAATTAAATTACATAAAATTTAATCAAAATATGTTTTAGATCTTAAGTTTTAAATTTAGCGATAAATTAGCAAAGAATTATCGCTAATTCGTCGCTAAATTGACGATTCGACATATCTCTTACGTTGTTGCATACGTATAAAATCTAATCACCTTAGCGACGATTCCTTGCTAATTCGTCGCGAAGATTCTGATCTCTCGTAAAAAAGTACAAGAGTACTAGATTAGTACGATGTTTAATGTTAGCGACGAATTAACGAGGAATCGCCGCTAAATCGTCGCTACATTAAGTTTAGCGACGATTTAGCGACGATTCCTCGCTTAATCGTCGCTAACTTCAAACTCTAAGTTTAGGGTTTTAACCCCCAAAACGATTTACTGAGCTATTATTAATAGCCATAATATAATAGTAAATTGAAATCATGTGAATAAGATGTCACATTCAAACATTTTTCAAAAAATGTATAAACACTCATGATTATAAACTTCATAATATAAACAAATATGTATTAATGGTCACTTGAAAATACTTAAGTATAATTTTGTAATATTAATTTTTTTTAGGTAATTAACATGTTTATATAGAGTTTGTTAGTTGTAATACATCCTTGTAAATCTTCATTTAGTGGTTTTTTAGGGGTTTGTAGATAAAAAATTACTTCGATTTAGCAAAGAATTAGCAACGATTTTGCCTTGCAACGAAATAGCAAAGATTTTGCCTTGCAACGAATTAGAGACGATTTAGCCACGATTTAGCAACGATTTAACAACGATTTAGTAACGATTTTGCAACGAATATTTTTAAACCCCTAAATGAAATGCCTTTGCATTTTAAACCCTATAGTAAAACGAATCATTGCTAATTCCTTGCAAATTCGTCGCAAATTTTGAAAACAATTTAAAAAAAACAAAATTTTTATTTCATTTATTTTACAAAACTTATTTAAAAATACATAATTTATAAAAAAATATTTTATTCATTATTATCATCAGATGCATACGATTCGATTTCACTAGTTTCATCAAATTCATCATTTTCATCTGCATTTTCGTCGCCTTCGTCATCTACAATATCATCTGCTATTTGATTATCGGGGTCGACGAGGAACACATCTTCGGTCGATTGATTTGTTGGTATAATTGTGCCACCAATTACATCTTGTTGCATTGGAACTTCGTCAACACCCACAATTAAAACTCTAGGAACTACATGAATCACTGCGCTATATGATATACCACTAGTTTTAACTCGCGGATACAGAATTGATAAGTGTGTATTTTAGTTGTTTTAGGCATGTATTTTCATAGTATTTTAAGACCTTAGTCGCATAATTCATATAGATTATAGTCTTATTTATCATATTTTTACTAAGTAGTTTAGAATAGAGTCTTAGTTAGATTTATGTCCCTTTTGCACTGCATCATATGCATTTCAGGTACTTGGAGCTATGGGGAGCTCATTGGAAGCAAAAGGGGAGCTAAGGAGAAGCTCATTGGAGGCAAAGGAGAAGAAGTGGAGTCCAGCGGCCTAGAAACCGCCAGCCCAAACCGCCGAGGAGAAGGAGCCGAAGCTAGCTCGCGGTGAGAAGTCCAGCAGTCTCCAAACCGCCGGTTCAAACTGCTGGAAGCAACCGAGGCATCCTGAAGGCGAAGATCTCCAGCGGTCAACAAACCGCCGCGCCAAACCGCCGATCCAGGCAGCTGAAGAACACTCGCGGGTGAAGTTTCCAGCGGCCTCCAAACCGCTAGGGGAGACCGCCGGAGAAAACAAAGCCGAAGAACTTGCGGATGTTCAGTCCAGCGGCCTCCAAACCGCTGGACCAAACCGCTGGAGACGTGCGCCTGTGCACTTTATGTTTTCTCCTATAAATACTCCTAGGGTTTTTAACATTACCCTTATCTTATGTTTTTTAATATTCTCTCTAAACTTTAGCCACCCTTGGTATAAACCTCTCAAGGTTTATTTATTGTGTTTGGAATCTTATGTTTATCTAGTTAAATCTCTTCTATTATCTTAACATGTCTTTCTTATTTATGATTAGCATGTGTTTGAGTATGTTTAGTGAGTAGTTACCTTATGGATTTTGGGGTTTAGTTAGGCTAGGTTGATGGATGATGGTTAATGATGTTTATGATGTTTAGGTTATGGTTTCTATAGCATTAGGTGCACTTAATACTAAGGTAGAAGTAATTATCCTAGCTTAATACTTAGAGGATGTTTCATGCCCGGAAGGTGTTCGATGAAATGTCTAATCCAACCTCTTGTTAATCTTTTATACTTAGCCAATGGAAGTTGATGTCTAAGGTTTAAGATGGACTTTTAAAGACTTATACTTAATTATCCCTAATCATCTAGACTCGATTGGAAGATTTGAGGTTTTATGATTAGGGAATGGATTTGAGTCATGGAAGTGATCTAATCTAGATTATTGATCCTTGTTCTAGAAAGCCATCTCCTTTATTAGTTTTAACATCATTAGCTTGATTTCATCTATCCAAACCCAATGATTTAAACCCCAAGATCCAATCTTTATCCTATTTAAGCATCTTTCTAGCTATTTGTTGATTGGTTGACTTTTGTTGACTTTTACATTATTGTTTTAGACATAGTTTTGTTACTCAACAATCCTTTTGATAGGTCTATTCTAAGATAGTTTCTTGTATTCTTTTTGTTCTTAGTTCAATCTCCTTGTGGATTCGATCCTTATATTACTACAATGTCATGTGCCTTGCACTTGGGGTTGTATGTGATTGAGGTAAAACTCGACCTCATCAAGTTTTTGGCGCCGTTGTCGGGGAGATTGCAACTAGTCAATAGGATTTAGAATCTTCTTAGCTTTAGACTATTTGTTACTTATAAAGATACTAACTTCTTTCTTGTTGTTGTATTTTTCATCTTGTCTTTCTTAAAGGTGTATGAACCTTAGAAGCCAAAGAGGAGAAATCGTCGATTGCGTTCCCGAGCTAGGAAGGTTTGAAAGAGCAAATAAGAGGGCTAGGGACCAAGAGAGAAGAGAAAGAGAAGAACAACAACGAGAAGAAGAAGATATGGCAAACCAACAAGGAGCCAATGAGAACCCCCAAAACCAAGCCCACGGAGTGGGAGTTGGGGGTATGCCGCCTCCCTTACATGTTCCAAGGGAGGAAAGAAGGATTGGTGATTATGACGTGCCAATAACGAACGGAACAAGAATGGGGATCCGGTCGCCTCCTTGCGCTGTGAACAACTGGGAAATCAAATCTAGCTTGATAAACATGGTGCAGAACAACCGCTTCTTTGGCCTCCCCAACGAACACCCGATGGAATACCTAGACAACTTCGATCGCCTATGCGGAACAATCAAGATAGGAGGGGTATCGGAGGACGTTCTAAAGCTAACCTTATTCTCATTCTCTCTCGGGGACAAGGCCGCACAATGGGAAAAAGGAATCATCACTCAATCCATCCTAACGTGGGATGAGTGCAAGAAGAGGTTTCTCTCCAAGTTTTTCTCTACGCAAAAAACGGCAAAGATCCGAAATGATATCGCTACGTTCAAACAAGGGGGTAATGAAAGCTTGTATGAAGCTTGGGAAAGGTTGAACGAGTTTACAAGAGCGTGTCCCCATCATGGGATGTCGAAGGAAGCGATACTCGGGATTTTCCACCGTGGTGTCCATCGCGACTACCAACTAGCCCTTAACACAGCTAGCAACGGGGATTTCGCGAGTCTAACCATCCCCCAAGGAGAAAAGCTAGTGGAGAATTTGGCTCAAAGCGAGCAAATGAATGGGAAAGATTACGATAGATCGGTGAGAGAATTGAAGAGTGAGCCCAAGGAAGACAATCTAAAGTATAAGGAGCTTAATGACAAGTTTGATAAGGTACTCCAAATACTAAAGAAACCGGTCCATTATGTGGGACATGGAGAGAATCAAGGTTGGTGCGAAGACCTTGATAATGGCGAGCAAGAGGACGTTAACTACGTCCAACAACAAGGTCAAGGAAGAGGGTATAACTACCAAAGGCCTTTCAATCAAGGATACAACAAAGGCAATAACTACCCCTCTTACGAAGCAACAATGTGGAGAATCCACAAGATCAAGTCTACCCCACAACAAAACCTCAAGAATACAAGCCAAACCACCAAGGAGGCTATGGACAACGCGACTCTTTCTACCAAGGCCAACAAACAAACCAACCCAACAACAGCGCCTCTCCTTCTATTTTGGAAGATAACTCGAGGATGCTAAAACAAATTTTGGACGACCAAGGAAGGCATGCCACAGAGGTGAATAAGAAGCTATCCGACTTGAATGCAAAAGTAGATGGAGCTTACGTGGAGTTGAATGCCAAGTATGATCGCTTCGCCTCTCATGTAAAAAGTCTAGACAATCAAGTGGCACAAGTAGCCTCCTCCTCGAAAGGGCAAATAGGAAACCTCCCGGGCAAAACCGTGGCAAACCCGAAAGACCTTTGCAATGTCATCTTAAACATCAAAGAAGGGGATGTTAAGAAGGAGAAAAATGCCATCGAGCAAAAGGAAGGAGAACCATTCTACGCACCATATCGGAGAAACGTTCTCTCAAGACTACAGGAAAATTTCTCAAGACAAGGCATGGCCATTCCTTATCTCACCAACGTCGACCAAGTCCCCGCCTATGTGGAGTTCATTCAAAAGATTTTAGAAGACAAGGAGTGGGTAGAGGATATGGTCAAGGATGTTGACACGACTCCGATTCAATGCCGAATAAGCCCTCTCATGAAAAAGCAAGACCCCGGAGCTTTCGTCATAATGCTCAAACTTGGGTCTCTCGAAGTCAACAATGCTATGATTGACACCGGTTCGAGTGTAAACGTCATAAGTATGAGAATGCTGGAGAAGATGGGGGTTTCTAGCATCTCTAGTTGTGAGAAGGTTTTGATGTTTGGAGACTCTTCAGTCGGGAGTCCAATAGGTAGCATCAAGGACTACCCGGTGAGAATAGCCCACAAGGTCATCCCCACCGACTTCGTAGTGATGAAAGGTTCGGATGACGGAAACGAAATCCCTCTCATCTTGGGAAGACCCTTCTTGGCCACCGTGGGGGCAAGGATTGACTGTGACATGGGAAGGATGATACTTCAAAGCGTTGACGAGAGGTTCTACTACTCTAGTAGATCATCAAGGAAGAACCTATGCGGAATGATAACTTCGAAGGAAAGAGTCCAAGATGTCAAGCGCGAAAGAGATCCAAGTTTGGAAGAATTGGAAAATAAGTTTAACAATTTGAACTAGGGTAAGAATGTAGAACTCCAACAAGAGCCATTGATCAAGGAAGAGACCACCACACCAAAGGGGGCGACCTTAGTGTGGAACAAGAAGAAAGGAGAGTACACCACCAACAACATCGAAGAAGGGAAAAAGCTTGAGGAGATCACGTTGGATCTCTTCGCTAATCCCGCCTAAATACCACAACGAAGTCAAGCTTAGTGACTATAAACAAGCGCGCTTGGGAGGCAATCCCATGTCTATCATTGTACATACTAGTTTTTTTATTTTAAGACTTTTAATCTAGTTTATTCTTAGAGTATAGGGGAATAGGAGGAGACAAACATCCCTGGAGGAGTCCAGCGGCCACGAAACCGCTAGAAGAAGCCGCTGCACGAGACGCGCCAAGTAAGTATTTGTGTTGGTTCCAGCGGTCTCCAAACCGCCGAAACAAACCGCTGGAACCGACACAGATGTTCCCCCTCCTTTAAATTCACACCAAAGGGGGCGACCTTAGTGTGGAACAAGAAGAAAGGAGAGTACACCACCAACAACATCGAAGAAGGGAAAAATCTTGAGGAGACCACGTTGGATCTATTCGCTAATCCCGCCTAAATACCACAACGAAGTCAAGCTTAGTGACTATAAACAAGCGCGCTTGGGAGGCAATCCCATGTCTATCATTGTACATACTAGTTTTTTTTATTTTAAGACTTTTAATCTAGTTTATTCTTAGAGTATAGGGGAATAGGAGAAGACAAACATCCCTGGAGGAGTCCAGCGGCCACGAAACCGCGAGGAGTGACCGCAGGAGGGAACTCAGCCAAGGGAAAGCTTCTGTGATGAGTCCACCGGCCACGAAACCGCTAGAAGAAGCCGCTGCACGAGACGCGCCAGGTAAGTTTTTGTCTTGGTTCCAGCGGTCTCCAAACCGCCGAATCAAACCGCTGGAACCGACACAGATGTTCCCTCTCCTTTAAATTCACACCAAAGGGGGCGACCTTAGTGTGGAACAAGAATAAAGGAGAGTACACCATCAACAACATCAAAGAAGGGAAAAAACTTGAGGAGACCACGTTGGATCTCTTCGTTAATCCCGCCTAAATACCACAACGAAGTCAAGCTTAGTGACTATAAACAAGCGCGCTTGGGAGGCAATCCCATGTCTATCATTGTACATACTAGTTTTTTTATTTTAAGACTTTTAATCTAGTTTATGCTTAGAGTATAGGGGAATAGGAGGAGACAAACATCCCTGGAGGAGTCCAGCGGCCACGAAACCGCCAGGAGTGACCGCCGGAGGGAACGCAGCCAAGGGAAAGCTTCTGTGATGAGTCCAGCGGCCACGAAACCACTAGAAGAAGACGTTGCACGAGACGCGCCAGGTAAGTTTTTGTGTTGGTTCCAGCGGTCTCCAAACCGCCGAAACAAACCGCTGGAACCGACACAGATGTTCCCCCTCATTTAAATTCACACCAAAGGGGGCGACCTTAGTGTGGAACAAGAAGAAAGGAGATTACACCACCAACAACATCGAAGAAGGGAAAAAGCTTGAGGAGACCACGTTGAATCTCTTCGCTAATCCCGCCTAAATACCACAACGAAGTCAAGCTTAGTGACTATAAACAAGCGAGCTTGGGAGGCAATCCCATGTCTATCATTGTACATACTATTTTTTTTTATTTTAAGACTTTTAATCTAGTTTATGCTTAGAGTATAGGGGAATAGGAGGAGACAAACATTCCTGGAGGAGTCTAGCGGCCACGAAACCGCCAGGAGTGACCGCCGGAGGGAACGCAGCCAAGGGAAAGCTTCTGTGATGAGTCCAGCGGCCACGAAACCGCTAGAAGAAGCCGCTGCACGAGACGCGCCAGGTAAGTTTTTGTGTTGGTTCCAGCGGTCTCCAAATCGCCGAAACAAACCGCTGGAACCTACACAGATGTTCCCCCTCCTTTAAATTCACACCAAAGGGGGCGACCTTAGTGTGGAACAAGAAGAAAGGAGAGTACACCACCAACAACATCGAAGAAGGGAAAAAGCTTGAGGAGACCACGTTGGATCTCTTCGCTAATCCCGCCTAAATACCACAACGAAGTCAAGCTTAGTGACTATAAACAAGCGCGCTTGGGAGGCAATCCCATGTCTATCATTGTACATACTAGTTTTTTTTTATTTTAAGACTTTTAATCTAGTTTATGCTTAGAGTATAGGGGAATAGGAGGAGACAAACATCCCTGGAGAAGTCCAGCGACCACGAAACCGCCAGGAGTGACCGCCGGAGGGAACGCACCCAAGGGAAAGCTTCTGTGATGAGTCCAGCGGCCACGAAACCGCTAGAAGAAGCCGCTGCACGAGACGCGTCAGGTAAGTTTTTGTGTTGGTTCCAGCGGTCTCCAAACCGCCGAAACAAACCGCTGGAACCGACACAGATGTTCCCCCTCCTTTAAATTCGCGAAAACCCTAGTTCCCCCCTCCCCCCACCCCCTCTCTCTCTTATTTGCCTCCAACTCGATTTCAAGCAAGGTTTTCACTAAAATTTCGATTTTTCAAGAGTTTTAAAGAGCATAAATCCTTTCCAAACCTAATCTTTATCCAATTCTTCAAAAATCGAAGGTAATATCTTCAAAATTTCCAAATCTCCATTGTTACTCCTTTGAAAGCTTGAAACTTTCAACTTTGGAAAATTGATTTCTTGATGATTTTTATGAGATTAGGAGCCATAAGTTAGTAAATGACTCTTGTTAGATGATGGCATTGAGCCATTGTTGAGAAATTTTTGAGCTTGTGAAAATTTTGACTTGTTACACCTTCCTAAAACTTGTATTGTGTGTGTTTGATGAATACTACTGTTTTTGCACCATTATGTCCCATTCGCGGTGGTTCGAAACACCGTGAAAGAGTATAACCCATGTTCATGAACTTTTTATAGGAAAAATGGTGTCAACATCGAGCAACACACGCGCTAGCGGCTCTCACGCGACTTCCGTTGATAGTAACGCACCAAAAGACCAACAAGAACAGTGGATGGAAAGGTTCAACAAAATTAAACAAAGAGAAGTTCACCCCACGAGGTTCTTGGACAACAAAGTGTTGATTAAACAAGGGATAAAAGAACAAGTGGAAGACTTGCTGGAGAGAATGGGCACAAAGGCCCTATTCACATTGAACGAGCCGACATATCCCGAGCTAACACTACAGTTCTTGGCGACGGTGGATTACGAAGGCGATATTTCCGCCGGGAGAGTGACATTTATGCTAGAAGGCGAAACATATTCGTTTGAATTCGACATTTTTTGCAAGTTATATGGATTGAGAAGAAGAAGAGGAAAGAAAATGGGAGAGATTTATTTCCCATTACAACTCTTATGGGAGAACATCGCCATCTTGGAAGATTTCCGCCAACCAAGGGCAAGAATGTCGAAGGTGAGGAACCCCACAATAAGATACGTCTTAAGGCTCTTAGGCAACACGTTCTTCGCAAAACCTCAACCTTACACGATAACAAAGGTATAGCTCAGTTTCATCTATGAGCCATTGAGATCTTTGCTAAGCACGCAGTCCGGCCAACACGTAGATCAAGGAGATAGCAAAATATGCGAGGCATCCAAATTTCTCAAATACCTAATAAGTATTAGAGATGAAGAGGCAATCGAGGGTCGAGACAATGGTATAAGCATTGGTGGAATGCTTACTCCTCTTTTTCGCTCTCTAAGGATCGACCTTAGCCGGTACGATGTGCTACCAAACGCCTATATGGACGAAGAATACATGGTGATCACCAAGACAAGCGCGGGCCGCTTCAACGAAGACGCGTTCATGTACAACTTCATGGACGAAATCACCATAATTTGGGGTTGCTCGAAGTTTACCATGACTCAATGTGTGAAAGACGTAACCACGGTTAAATAAATGGGAGAAGTGGTGATCTTTCCAAGAGGTCTTGTATCAACTCTCGAAACTCCTGGATAGGCTTCTGCCACTTGTTCCTCGAAAAGTTTGATTAAAAAAATCAAAAATTAGGTATATAGATAAACTTATATGCATAAAAAGGAAAAATCGCTCCATATAATATATATATATACATACCTTTCCCACGATCGTGCATGTAAGTATGTGCATTGTGCCGATCTTTATCACTTTTCCACCAGACTTCTTTGATTTTTCCGCTAGCTCTTCCGACCGGGGAAAATATATCAGGCAACGCTTCCACTCCATAGATTATGCCAACACCTCCATCATCATAGTGTGTTGTTGTCGTTTTACGTGTGCGTGCGTAAGAACCTATGATGCAAAGTGGGAGGTCTATTCAGTTAAAGATCTGACAACGATATAACCTTCAACCCTTTCAAAGTTTTTCGCCTTTCCTTTTAGATGTCCCATAAACCGTTCAAAAGGATAAATCCACCGAAACTGCACAGGCCCGCCTACTTCTGCCTCGAGAGGTAGATGGATAGGAAGATGTTCCATTACATCAAAAAAGGATGGAGGAAAAATCTTCTCTAAGTTGCACAACAAGATCGGGATACTATCACGTAATTGTTCGAAGACATCTTATGTAAGTGTTCGCGTGCATAGATCTCGGAATAACGCACCAATTCCTATACAAGATATATTGTTATAACATTATAATAAGGTTCCAATTCTTTATTAGACTACATATACTTACCTGCAATTGATAAGTGTACAGGGTCGGGCAGAAGCTCCTAAAAGGCAAATGGCAAAAGTCGTTGCATAAACACATGATAATCATGACTTTTCATACCTGAAAACTTTTGTCTATTCTCAACACACATCGATAGCTTAGAAACATAGCCGTCAGGAAGCTTGTCATCTGACGCAACCCAATTGAACAAAGCGTTTTTCTCTTCAGGCTTCAATCAGTAGATCGGTACTGGAGACTTACCATCGTTCGTGATATGCAACTCACTTCGAAAACATATATCTAGCAAATCCAATCTGGTCTTTAGATTTTCTTTTGTTCTCCCCTGCACGTTCAACAATGCGTACATAATGTTATCAAATTTTTTTTTCCCAATGTGCATAACGTCGAGGTTGTGTCTCAACAAATGATCTTTCCAGTATGGGATCTGCCAAAATATGCTCTTTTTATGCCAATTATGGTTGTCCCCATATCCAGTTGGTAAATTCCAAACATGCCAATTACCACCATGTCGACATGTTTCCTGCACACCGTACTTATCCACTTCGTTTAATATCCCCGACGAATACAGTAGGGGTGCAACTCGGACGACTTTGTTCCTCTTCAACAATCTTCTGCTTTTTCAGTACGGATGATTAATTGGAAGGAAGCGTCGATGACAATCAAACCAACTCGTTTTCCTCCCATGTGGGAATTGAAATGCATATGTCCGATGACGACAGTAAGGAAAAGTCAATCTTCCATGCGTAGTCCACCCTGATAACATGACATAAGCAGGAAAATCACTAATAGTCCACATTAGTACTACACGCATCGTTAAATTTCTTCTACTTGAGATATCGTACGTACGAACCCCAGTGGACCATAGCTCTTTAAGCTCATGGATTAAAGGTTGCAGAAAAACTTCTAAAGCTTTATTTGGATGCTTAGGACCGGGTACTAAAATGCTTAAGAAGAGAAATTCTCTTTGCATGCACATATCTGGAGGAAGATTATAAGGAGTTACTATAACCGGCCATAAAGATTATTGTCTACCAGACATACCAAATGGACTAAATCCGTCAGTGCATAAACCTATGTATACATTACGAATCTCTCTAGAGAAGTTAGAGTATACCGAATTAAAGTGATTCCAAGCCTTTGCATCTGACGGATGAGTTACTTCCCCATCCCCGACTGAGTGTTCTACATGCCATCTCATCGAATCAGATGTCTTCTCTGATTGATACAATCTTTTAAGTATGTCCGTAATGGGTAAGTACCACATCCGTTGGTACATGAATTTATTGCCTTTAACCTTATATCTTGGCTAAGAGCAAAACCGCCACTCCTGCAACTTATCATCATCTTTCCAATAAATCATACAATTGTTAACACAAACATTAATCATTTTCGAAGGCAATCCAAGACTAGAAACTAACTTTTGTATTTCATAATACGACTCATCAGCTACATTATCCTCAGGCAAATACTCTTTCATCTCCGCCCAGGAGTCCATGCAAAACTCACTCAAATTATGATCCGATTTAATATTCATCATCCTAGATGCTAATGATAGTTTTGACAAACCAGTTTTACATCCCTCGTAAATTGGTTTATTCGCAGCGTCTAAAATATCATAAAAACGTTTAACATCTTGGTTAGGTTCTTCAACAACATTTTCAGATAAATACTCTCTCGTATCATGAAATGCATCAACAACCATGTCATGATATCTATTATAATCTACATGCACATTATACCCACCATGAACATCATGCTCGTCATCATAGCTACTATCAAAATGATGATGTAAATTAGCAGGTTTGTTAACTACATCAACAGGAAATGTACTACTGTCCCCAACTTCATTAGTACTATAGTTATACCCTCCCCATGTTGAAACCAAACACTGCGGCATAAAACCTCTATTAAAAAGGTGTTTCCATACAGTTTCAACATGAATGTATTTAGTGTTCACGCACTTCTTACATGGACAATACATTTTACCAATATCTTGTGTGTTATGCATATTGTCAGCCTGGTACATGAATGTTTGAAGTCCTTCTGTGAACTCCCTTACCACTACTCCACTTCGATCTTTGTGTTTATACATCCAAGAACGTAACTCGTATATATCATTATTACCAGACATATTGATTTTGTAGAGATTTGAAAATGTATTTGATGTGTTTTGGAATGTAAGAGAGAGAGTTGTGAAAGACGTATTGCGAGTTTGTATTTGTATTGTGAGTTTGTATTTGAATAGGTTTTGATCGAATGAGTTTATATAGGCATTTTCAAAAAAAATTGCAACGAATTTTAGCGACGATTTAGCAACGAATCAAAATTTGCAACGATATTGCGACGATTTAGAGAGGAATTTGAAACGAATATTTCGTGGGAAAATTACAGTTATAACTTAACTAAAATGTGCTCACCTACTTGTCAATATTCTTCACAAATTCGTCGGTAAAGAGCAACGAACAAATCCGTCGCTTATTCGTCTGTAATTTAGCGACGATTTGATTTGTTGCTAAGTAGCGACGATTTGATTCGCTGCTAAGTAGCGACGATTTTGCGACGTCTTCGATTTTCGATAAAAACCCGTCGCAAAATCGTCGCTAAATTCGTCGCAAAAAAATTCGTTGCTAATTCGAGGCAAAAAGTCGTCGCTATATCTGTTTCTTGTAGTGTTATTATTGTAGCAAAAGTATACAAATAACGATTTCATAATTATCAATGTCTTCTTATTTATTTAACTCTAGTTCATCTCAAAATATATAGTTTAAAGGTGATTCCTTATGTTGAACTAATCAGTTTATATGTGTGTGTAGAAAAACATGTTACAACTAGACAAAACCATGTCATCAAAGTTAAGAAGGAGATTTAATGTTTTACACAAACGAATTATCGACAAATTTGTAACTAAATGGAAAATATGTTTTTTCTACGAATACATATAACTTATAACGTTTGCAAAGAAAAAACTATCTTCCTTACATCAAAGTAACCTTCAAATAAATAGTTGTGTGCGCTTACGAAGTTAGGTATGAGTTATGTTTCATACGTTTTTTTTATTTCACAATCAAATATAAATAGCTAACATCGTATCAACTTCAGAAATCACAAATATTAAAAAATAATGGGCTTAACTCACACCCAAAAGCTAGTTCAAGAGGGGAGGATTGCATCTCAATTTATAGACTAAGCAAAATATCCATCAACTTCCAATGTTCAAGAAATTAGCTATAATACACTATTGTCACGCTCAGGACTATACATCTGAAACGTGAAGTTACTGGGACTAGATATCCATATGTGCCCAACAATTGGATAGTTGTGTCTCTTGTCAACATTTGGGCCACAACTGGCCGGCCCATTAGTCATTCATACATTGCCGTAGGCGCTGGGAATCGATCCCGGGTGGGAGAGTGTTTCCTGCCTCATGTGGACTTATGAATGCCACTAGGCCAAGGCCACTTCCCCATCCATCAACTTCCAATGTGGGAAAATTAACTCTAATGAATCATTTATGAGAGAAGTTAACTCTAACAAAATGCGTTTACTAGCTTTCAAGCTGTGAAAAAGAAAGATTTTTTCATAAAAATGTAGTACAATCATAGAGAGTAAAATCTTTATTATAGGTAACTCCGTTATACATTTTTTAGTTACATAATTTACTATTTTTCTGGTAACATGTTAGAAATCGTCAATGGAACATTACATAGTTTCTGAAAATCATAAATCTTGTTTAAAACTTGAGGATCTAGTTTAACATGAGATATTTTCACATCGTCTAAACATGTCTCTGCATCGGTCATTACACCACTGATGGAAATATTTAAAGATTGAGAATCATTTGTCGCTAAATATTCGAGAGCATCATCAAATGAATTAAGAGCATCACTATAACAGAATGAGCATACCCTATATTTTTCTTTAGAACGAGGATCGCTACCGCCAAGTGATTGTAGAATTTTTAGTGTGTTTGAGGCATCTTGCTTTGCGTAGTTAATCAATAATTTAGCAAGATTAGGAAGATCTAGCTTTGTAGCTTCGGGGTTCGATTTAAAGAAGTCAAAACAAAAAGAAGGATAAAGTGTACCTGTGCATATGGTACTAATCTCACCTTTTGTAACTGCTGTGCACAATTTTGGATGTAAAGTAAGAAGAGAAAGAACAACTAAAAGAGCAAATAAAACGTTATTTCTCATACACATAACCATTTTATCTAGTCCTTTTTGGAAAGCTTGTGCAATGGAGCTATATGAGCCCAATCTAGACAAAATATATACTAGTAAAAAGAGTGATCACCAATTAATGATAATAAATTGAATATCAAATGTTAAGTATTAAATATAGGGTCCCTTAAATATATGATAGTTTTAAAACTATATAGATTTTATTTAAATAATTGGAGATTTTGTTAGAAAAGTACATTGCATCATAATCTATATATATAAAGAAGAATGTCCTCTCTTCTTATGATGTCACATCATTTCTCAAACTTCTAAAATTTTGACACATCATCAACTCATTTTTAGTTTTGAAATAATACTTAATTGATTACAATATTTTAATTCTTTATTAATAAGAAAAATTTGATTCATAATTAAACATAGAATTTGTAAAGACTTACCCTTTTTAATTTGTTGAATATAGTTTATATATGTGTATAAAATACATATATGAATATAAAACCTTCAAATTAACAATTTTAAGAAATTATCGTACTAATACATATAAAAATTTACGACTAACTACAATAATTTACAAATTAAGAGTATTGACAATAGTGAACATATTTTATGTTTTCATCTGTGTGATTATATGATAAATAGATCGTCAAATTCTTTTTTAATGATAAAATATTGTATAATCGTAAGAACGGAACTTTGACAACAACACTATAGAAAATGTTGTATGGTAGAATATAACTTAAAAGTGGTATAAACGAAAAGATGAGAAGTAGGAAAATAAATTTTCACCTTTTAAACAACTATAAAAACATTGAAAGTGTAATAATCATATGATAATAAACGTCACTTATTGTGTTACTTTAAATTCACTTATAACAAAATTTAATATTTATTTATCTCACAATTCACAACATACATACATTTATACTTATTTTCAAAAATCAATCTTTAGAAACAATCATTTCACCAAATACTAAATGGGTTTTAAAATAATACTTTTAAATTTAAATGCTTCTTTCGAAAATTAACCACAATTTTATTATTTACATTCAAAATGTATGAGAGAGAAAAAATATGTACATTTTATAAGAGACATGCAAGAATATTTTAACCATTACCATACAAGTGTACATCATAAAACAAAAAAATCACTCGAAAGTTATTACAATATTAAATCACAAAAGATAAAAAAAAATCATCAAAATACAAATATATATATATATAACAAAAAATTCAAATATATTGTACTAAAATAAATAGTTAAATAAAAAAAAGTTATACAAATGGTAAATCGCTTTATAACACTTTTTAAATAAATAAATATAAAGAAAATGCCGCCCGACGGCGGATTACCCCTAGTATATATAAATAAGCAGAAGCAATTACTATCATATAAATTGTCAATTTAATGCTATTTAGCGAATTTGAAAGAAAAAAAAGAAATTCACAAAACAATACTCTTTCACAAATTTCTTCGCAAAACTAAAACTAATTCAAATTCTTCCTATGTTACACCCTTTCCAAGTTCTAAAATCTAATTTACCCTTTACAAAATTACTCAAATTGAAAATTTTCATTTGGGTTCACTAATTATTGTTTATGATATAGTGTTAAAGGGGTTAGGGTTTTGTGGGTAGAGTTTATTTGGAATTAACTTTTAAGTTTTAGATGTAGTTTTGTAAAGTGACTTTGAAAGAGCGTAATCTTGAGAAATGCAATTTAAAAGGTGTAGTTTTGTAATTCCCCAAAAATAAATGGAAAAATCAATTTTATACTCCCTCTTTTGAACTTAGAGATGTTTAAGATTATAAAAAATATAGTAGAAAATCATTTATTTGTAATTTCTCTAAAATAAAGCACTATTTAATATTTTGTTTGTCATTATATAAAAATAACTTTACCACTGAAAAATAAATTCTAAGAAAATAATAATAATAAGAAAAACACATTTAATTTTGGAGTGAGAGTTGAAAACATCACTTAATTTGCAAAAAGAATATTTAAACATCATCTATTAGATAATAGCATAATATTTTCTCCATCTAAGGTGTCCACCTGAGCAATTTTTTAATTCAAGTTTTAGTTAATGTGAAATTTTTATTCACATTAATATGGGGGAATTACAAAACCACACCTAAACACTAAAAATTAAACACAAATAAACCCTACACACAAAACCCTTCCCCATTAAAACTAAACCATAAACACTAATAAGCGAATCCAAACAAAAAGATTCTAATTTTGGTAATTTTTTAGAGGGGACTGAACCATATAAAATTTGAATAAGGTGCAAATATATAAACTTTTTGAATTAGGTGTAATTTTTTGAAAGAAGGAAAAGAAATGTTGTAGTTTAATAAAATTCTCCAGTATTATTTAATGTTCTATTTATTTAAGATAATATATATTAAACATTTTTTAATTACATTTATAAACTATAACAATTATACAATAATGTTTTTTTGTCACAAATTATACAATAATGTATAATTAATTATCAAAACGTTAAAGAGAGTAACAATGTTAGTTGCATAAAAGTAATTAATAAAATTCAAAAAAGTAATAAATTAAATAATTAAGCTTAAATATTACTATGAAATGTATTTTCATATACCTAATACAGATAGATATCAAATATTTTTTATTTCTAGATTCACCAAATGGAAAGTTTTAGATTCCAAGGCTTAAAATACATATACCTTTTTTAAAAAACTAGGAAATCAGGTATATCTTTGGAACTTAATTTGTAATAAAGTGATTTGGGTTTCAAAATTGGTCATTAGGTCATTTTCATTCCTTTTGCTTTTTGAGTTATTTAGTAAACTAGGTACTTTTTATTTCTTAATTTGCTAATAGGGTGATTATTTTTTGTATTTGCATTTAGGTGATTTTTTATGTTGAAAAGTCAAAAATAACCCTGAACTTTCTGGTCAGGTCGTGTGAACATTCATGTATATACGTGTGAATATTCATAAACATGTGTGAATATTCATAATAACATGTGAACATTCATAGTTTGATTAAACAATTATTTTAGAAGAAAGAATATGAATGTTCATGCACATATATGAATGTTCATGCATATACATGAATGTTCACATGACCTGACCAGAAATTTCAGGGTTATTCTTGACTTTTCAACATAAAAAATCACTTAAAAGCAAATAAAAAAAATACCCTATTAGCAAATTAAAAAATAAAAAGTACCTAGTTTACTAAATAACTCAATATTTTATTTAATATTTGAAATTTTTGCAAGTCTATAGTTGCAATATTAAGAATTAAACAAAATTTCAAATGTACGTTTATGTTCTTATGTAATTAAGCTCAGATTTATAAAATTATAAATTTAAAATTGAATTCACGTTTTCAAAACTTATAATTATGTACACACTATTTTAAACTTATAGTTAATTTAAATTTATAATTTTATAATTTTTTGAATGTAAACAGAAAAAAAAATAAAAATAAAAATAAGTATAACTATTTTAAAAAAGAGAGAAGAATGAAGACAAGTGGTTAAAATGTTAGAAAAAACAAAGTAACTGACAACCGAATAATGAGAATATACATTGAAGAAGATGCAAGGAAACAATGCTTAAACATGGAGCAATTACGCAACTATACATTTTAAGTGCATTTCACAAAACTACACTATTTTAATGTGCATTTCAAATGAAACCAAAATACTATAAATATCAAATTCAAATGAAACCTCAACAAAAAAACCTACCCTTTTAAAAACTAGATTCTAAACTCTAAAATTAAACAATGAACCCAAAAAATATAAAAAATATTTGGATAAATTTTTAAAGGGTAATTAAACCATTTAAAATTTGCAAAGGGTGTAAACTTAGAAAGAATTTGAATCAGATGTAGTTTTGTGAAAAAAGTTTTCAAAGGATGTAGTTTTGTGATTTCCCTAAGTATTTGAACAAGATTTCTAAATATATTAAATTAGCTTGAACATTTTAGTTAACATAAGTAGTATTTCAAATTATTTAAGTTGCTATTATGGTTGGTTTAAATGAGACACATTATTTTTGTATCAAAATTATATATACATAACTATGAATATCTTTTTGAAGTTTCACAACATTTAATTGTGTTAAATTTTAAAAGTATTTTGTAAGTGTTTTCTTAAATTATCATTTTTTATAATGCATATCAGAAACTATATAAATCGACTAATTTTGAAACTAAAATTAAAGTCTTAAATATTTATTCTAGTTTTATTTAGTAATAAATAAATTAAAAAAACTATTTAAAATAAAACTAAATGGATATATAATATTAAATTTGTGCAAAGCGCGGGTTACTCTCTAGTTTTTAAAAATTATAATGCATAGCGACAACACACGATAAAATATTAATGACAACCGGAAACGAAGTAAAGATAAGTATAAACTAAAAAGTGGATAAAAGTTGTCTTCTTGAACCACTTTGTAAAATTGAAATGACATATTAACGACAAGATTATAAAGTTACTAGTCTTACCCTATATTTTCATTTATGTAACAATATATACACTACAGGAAACCGGTGTATTGATAGCAAGAGTTGGTAGCGTTTTTTACGTCATCTCAATAGTATCATGTCCCTCGAGTTTAGTATATCGTTTATAAAAAAGGTCGTTACTATATCGTGAGCGTGAAAACAAAAATCGTATGCACATTTATTTTTTGGTTTAACATTGCACATTCAATGAGAAACGATATATTTTGTATTATTTATAATTCTAGTAAATCTCATTTTCGTCACTATTAAATTATCTTATACCCTTTGGCTAGCTGAAGCTTTGAAACCTCTCAAACGCCGCTAGTCGGTGTATATTCCTTTGAACGATATCTTGTTGCAAGTGTAGTCACGTTCTCTCGCCGATTCCTTGTTTCGAATTTAATTATGTTTGTAATATCTTTTGTTGAACTTTAGGTGCATGTTTGCGTTAGATGATTTAGATGGGAGTTTTGGGGAATCCGATTTAGATGTAAATTGATGAATGTTTTATAAAGTTTTGGTGAACTTTATGTGAGTTGCGATTGATGTTTGTTGATTTATGTAACAAGAGGAGGAGGGAAAATCAGCGTTGTCGTCGTAGTAGACGCAATCAAGGATTGGAAGCGACACCTTCAAATCTAGGGAGTGAAAACAAAAAACTTGTGACGAAGAAAATGACTAAAAAATGAGGATTGTGGTTGATGATGATGTAAAAGACGTTATTGACTAAGCGCTTAATGAAGAAGTCAATGAATATATTGATTGTGGAGAGAAGAAAATTATTCATCAACAAGAATCTGACAAAGAAGCAATTGTCGAGAACGAATTAATTGATGATGCAATTTATGAAGTTTTACATAAACCAAAAAATGAAATGTATGAGGATAATCAAATTATCTGAGACTACTGAAGCTTCAACTGTAACTAGAGGCTAATATGTACAGCAAGTATTTAAAGAAAAAGCAGATGGTGAGGCTGTAGAAGCTGGACGGGTTGATGTGGAAGGTGAGAATACTTACATGACCAAAGATTCTTTACATACTGATGTTGGAATTGAATATTCTAGTACATAAAGAATGCAAACACTGGAGGGAGAGGGAATGAAGGAAAGAGAAGAGGACCAAGAAAGATATGTAAAATAGCCATAGATCATCTTGCAAAGGTTGATATGACATTCACACACCTGAGTGAACATGTAGGTCCTGGTTTAGTCACACTATCATCATTTCTTTGTAACACTTGATGACTTGAGAAAAACTTGATGCTCAATCAAGAGACAAAATATGGGAGGAAAATCAGGTATATTCACTTGATGAATTATGGTTTTTGGATTTGTTAGATTTATAACCTTAGTGAGGATTGGAAGAAAGATGCTATTTTTCAAGCAGATGGGATGTTTCTGGAGGGCAAGACGTTAAACAAATCTGCAGATGTAAACAAGTCTGCAATCATAGAAACAAAATCTACAACCCTACAAAACAAATCTACCACCCTTGTAAAACAAAACTGCAAGACGATACATAAATCTGCAACCCTATGAATTAAATTACCAATACTAATCTACAGATGTAAACAAGTCTGCAATCATAGAAACAAAATCTACAACCCTACAAAACAAATCTACCGCCCCCTTAAACAAATCTGCAAGACGACGATAAACAAATCTGCAACCCTATAAATCAAATCAACAATTCATCAGGAGTTTACGAAATGCTTACAGTATCACCAAGCCAACCATATCGTCTACCTTCCCATTCTTCCCTTGGAAGAATTAGCTCCTTGAAGAATCTCACATCAGCGTTTAGGGTTCCAATGGATTCATGCCTAAAACAAAGCATATGTTAATTACCAAGCATATGAACATCTATAATATATAAGAATTAGTTAATTACTCTTTCAGAATGGTGAAATCAACAACTTTTTGCCATTTCTCTTTGTCCAGGGGCCCAAAAGGATCATAACTATGGGCAGAAGGAATGATCCGTTTCACTGTAGAGTTTCCCTCGTAAGGAAATTTTTGAGAAGCTGCTAGTTGTGGGACTCTCTTCTCTACAACATGTACAAGATCATCCAACCCCTGCGTATCTATACCCCCTGTAATAGCATCTAAAAGATCATCCAACCCCTGCGTATCTATACCTTCGGCCTCATCATCAGAAGGAGCAACCATTTTAAGTTCTAACCTTCTTGTTTCTTCTGTTACGTCTTCAACATCAACGTCTTTCTTTTTCTCTTCTGCAATTTTAGGCACAGGACCTGGTTTACGACGACGACTTTGTTTTGCCTTTGACACTTTAGAAACACGTGGTTGTTTTTCCTCTTTCACATTTTAAGAGTCGCTCCTTCCTTTTGCATTGCTTCTCTTGTTTTCACACCTTCCTTAATCTCTCCCTTCGCCACCTTCTCAGTTTGTGGTTTAGTTACCTTCTGAGTTTTTGGTTTTGAAACCTTCTTCGGTGACACCTTCTCAACCTTCTTCGGAGACACCTGCTTCTGAATTTCCAACCACGACTGTAACAATCAGTAAAACAAATTTATGTAATAATCAGTTTCCAATCTATAAAACAAATCAGCAAGACCATAAAAGTCTACAAATAATACAATAAATCTACAACACTATGAAATAAATCTACAACATTTTAAACTAAATCTACAACACAATGTAATAAATCTACAACATTTTAAATTAAATCTACGATACCATGTTTTAAATCTACAACATTTTAAATTAAATCTACAACACAATGTAATAAATCTACATGTTGTTACTAACCAGTTTCCAAAAGAGTAAATTAAATCTACAACATTTTAAATTAAATCTACATGTTGTTACTAACCAAATCATCATTGGTGTTGTCCACCTCACGTGCTCTGCTAGACTTGGTGTTGCCCACCTCACATGCTTTGCTAGACTTCAGATCAGAGATAACTCCCTCCATTTTACCCAATCTGAAATCAACACTTTTCTGAAAGAGTGTAAATTTTTTTACCAACTCATCAAAAGCCTATTTCACTGCATCAATCACAATCTTCCTAACGGTAGACATGCCCACCATCGTATTTGAATGATCCTGTACAGAATCATCTTTTATTCCACTCTTTTTCTTATTAGAAGCATTACCTTCAGCTTCATCAACTCTCTCATTCTTTTTCTTTGAGAAACATTACCTTTACCTTCATCAGCTACATTGTCACTCTTTATCTTATTCTCTTTTTTCTTTGCCTCCACAATAGGCCAAAGCTTTGGATCAAAACAATCTTCAATGAGGTCATCAAGCAACTTGTCCAGACTTGCATCCTTCTGCTCCTCGTTGTCAGGCCAATATGGATACTTGTCTACCGCAGTAACATGGCACACATGCCTCACTCGAACCTATACAAATGTAAAAGTTAGATTTACAATGTAAGTTAGCACATAAAACAAATCTGCAAAACACACAAACAAATCTGCAATCACACTAACAAATCTGCAAAAACACAAAACACACTAACAAATCTGCAAACCACACTAACAAATCTGCAAAACACACTAACAAATCTGCAAAACACACTAACAAATCTGCAAAACGCATAAACAAATCGGCAAACACCCATAAACAAATCTGCAAAAACCATAAACATATCTGTAAACAACATTGCACAAAGCATAAACTAATCTATCATACCTCGTTATAAACATCTTTCTCCTTTACCAGAAACTCTTCAATGGTGTATCGGTTTCGACCTCCTGCCCACTGCAAGAGTCCTGGCCCGTCTACACCTTCCCTCTTCTACCCTTGTATCTCTCTGATACCAGCAACTGACTCATAAACCCATATAAGGAGTGCGTGAACACATCCGTGTATCGTGTAAGTGTCTTGCACAAACGAACCTTCTCTAATGGAAAGTAGTAGTGCAGAAAAAGCTTCTCTACCCCAAGGATATTTCTCAAACTACTCTTCGTCAAATACTCGGACACCAGCAGAATAAGGAATTTTTGACCCTGCATGTAGTCCATAAATTCCAACGTGCAGGAGTATCAACTTTAGTATCAACTTCTTCTTTTCTGCGTTGTCCTTAACTCTACCACTTGTCAACGTTCTCAATAACTCATTATACGAAGGAGTTTGATTTTCACTGATACCAAAATCATTCCACAACTCTGTTTTAAGAGTTGGGACAGGCGGCTTATCCCCTTGATTCACTAGATCACAATTTAACCCAGTAATTTCTTCAAATTCATTTAGTGAAAACCTCAGTGGAAGGCCATCAATACCAGACCAGAACTCATGCTTGTTCTTCACTTGTAATTGATTTGTCAAGAAATAATGGACCGTCTTTGCACACCATGTGTACTTGTCCATATCAGTAAGCCTTAGAAATACTCCAAGACAAGACTCCTTCATATTTTCCCATACCTCATCTCCTACCGACGTCTTAGCAGCTTCTATTCTGTTAAGGAAACAAAAGTGTCCCATACTCTTTTTTTGGATTGGAGATAACCCTTCTTTATAGCGTCTAGGTGGATAAAAAGTCATACCTAATTACAAAACACAAACGAAAACAATATTAACAATAGATGAAACAAGTCTACAAATATTATGAAACAAGTCTACAAAACATATGAACAACAACACATCGCAATACAGATCTATGAAACAAATCTACAAATCTACAAAACAAGTCTACAAAACACTTTGTATCTAAGAACGTAAAAGCCCTAATTATCTGCAAAAGAGAACCACAAGAGAACTAGTCTACAAAAGAAAAACCAGAAGAAACAAATCTACAAAACCTATCAAACAAATCTACAAATCAGAAGAATAAATCTACAAAGATGAAACAAATCTACAAATTATATGTCTGCAAAAGAGAACCACAAGAGAACCAGTCTACAAAAGAATACCAGAAGAAACAAATCTACAAAACCTATCAAACAAATCTACAAATAAGAAGAATAAATCTACAAGGATGAAACAAATCTACAAATTATATGCAACATATCTACGCACGACATGTACAACGAAATGAAACCCTAAACAACGAAACGCTAAATGTGATTGAAAAAACTAACAAACAATGAAACCCTAAATTACGAAATATAACCTTCTTCCATGGCGCGACAAACGACAACACGGCGGGAAACGAAAACAAGGCGACAAACGAAAACACGACGAGAAACGAAAACCCTGAAGAACGAAGAACAAGACAATGGCGAGGACGAAGACGAAGACAACGGAGACGACGAAGAAACCGCTATTCGCAAAATCGCACAGGAGAGAGAGAGGAGAGAGGGAATTTTTTTTTTTTTAAATCCAAATTATAAAAGTTATAAATCATAAATAAGGAATTCTAAAAGTCACAAATTATAATTTTTTTTTTATTCATAATGGCATTTTCGTAAATGGCATAACCGTAAATAAGTTTTTTTTCATAACCTCCTAAGTCAAAATCATGTTTTTTTAATAACTAGAGTAACCCTCCAAAAATGGGTTACTCAAGTTATTTCGAGTTTATTAGGGTCAGTTGGAGTCATTTTCACTTAAATTAAATCCTCTCTATCGTTTCAATAATGCCTCTGCGTTAATGTTTTTCGATTGTAGGCTAATGCTATACAAGCTTCTATCCACCCACGCCGTCTCCATAAATTCAGGACAAAACTAAAAGAAGGTCTTCTATTCTCACTAAGTTCTTTTGATGTCAAGAAACAAGGTGAGACCTACCGTCTAACTGACCACGCTTACAAGATCTTTTTCAACGATCAGACGACCATGAATATTGTAGAAGGTGGTCAATACAAAATTCCGGTGCATCATTTCCGTATCGTGCCATACGAAAGCATCGAGCTCCTTGCGGACAAAGGAGCGAATCTTCCTGGTAATAAAATATAAAAAAAGAATACCCCAAAAAACTTCATGTATGCTCTCTCATTAATATATGAAAATTGTCCTATATTTGTTTACTAATATTTTACCGGGTTTCTTTATTAGATATCGTGGCAATATATACAAGAAATTGAAATACGTTTCTTAACGATACGGATAGGACGAAATATAATAGCTTATATATCGTTAGGAAAAATATATATGAGTTTAAAGGATCGTTTAAAGTTTCTTGTTGAAACTCGTATATATCGACCAAACATGAGAGAGGTTTTCCTTTGAAAAACTGGTATTTATATATTAATTGAAACTCGTATTTATATATTAATTGAAACTCGTATATATCGACCAAACATGAGAGATATTTGTTTCAACTTCTTGTATATATTCTCTTCATGTTTCTTCACAACTCTCTAAAGCAACAATTTCCTTCTTACAACTTCTTTCTAAAAATAGAAAAATACCTTTAAAAAGATGGCTTCGAAAATATCAACCTCCATTGTCATTTTCCTCACTTTCAACATCCTATTTTTCACACTAACCACCGCGTGTGGCGGTGGCTGCAGCCCAAGCCCTAAGCCCAAGCCCACTCGGAGCCCTTCCTCCAAGGGAAGCTGTCCAAGAGACACCCTCAAGCTCGGTGTTTGCGCCAATGTTCTCAAGGGTCTACTCAACATCGAGTTAGGAAAGCCACCGGTCAAGCCTTGTTGCTCACTCCTTAATGGTTTGGTTGATCTTGAAGTCGCGGCTTGTCTTTGCACCGCTCTTAAGGCTAATGTTTTAGGCATTAACCTTAATGTTCCCATCTCTCTTACCGCTCTGGTTAATGTTTGTGGCAGGAAGATCTCTTCTGGATACATATGTGTTTGAACTATTTAATTTTCTATGCTTTGTTTTGGTCATAATATTTGATGTTTTTCTTTATTATGATTCTTTGTTAAGTTTCTTTTCTTTTTTAAGTTGCCTTATTTTTATCAAATAAATGTTGATTTTATCTCCTTTAGTTTGTTGTGTCTCTATTTATAAGATCAATTCATTTATCTTAAATATGTTCACCCTTTTTTAAGTTTTAGAGATTGGTTAATTTTTAATTTTTATTCTTGTATGTGAGTGTAAGCGAATGCAGACTCTTTAAGAAAACTAATCATAATTAAAATACTCTCTATATATATACATCATTTAGGAAGAAGACTAGTGAGATTTATGAGTCTAAAATAAGCATATATGGTTTTTCTTATAATAGATTCATAGTTAAAAAGGAGATTTACAAAACTACATCATTTGAATTATATTTCACAAAATTACGTCATTTCAAAATAACTTCACAAAACTACATCTAAACACTAAAAATTAAATCCAAATAAACCTTACCCACACAATCATACCTCTTTAATACTAATTAGCGAACCCAAATGAAAAGATTTTAATTTTGATAATTTTTTAAAGGGTAAATAAGGCTTTTAAAATTTTGGAAATGTGTAAATATATGAAAAAATTGAATTAGATAGAGTTTTGTAAAGGAAAAGAAGAAATGACGTAGTTTTGTGAATTCCTAGTTAAAATACTATTGTGTTTATAAATCCAGTGTGAAGGCTAAATGTAATATAGAATTTCTTTTAACTCTTAACATATTTTCTAAATACTGAAAAGATGTTTGTTTTAATTAAAAAGAATAAAGTGTAGACGACATTAAAACTTACACAAAAAATGTAGACGATAAAAGAGGAAAAAACAAACAAATGCTTCCAAAGTCAATTAAACGAAAAGAATAACACATAACTAAGTTTCGCATTGAGGAATTCACAAAACTACACCCTTTCAATCTTTCAACCCCTCGTTTACAATACTACACCTAATTTAATTTTTCACATATTTACACCCTTCCAAAATTTTAAAAGCTTGATTTACCCTTTTAAAAATTACCAAAATTAAAATATTTTCATTTGGGTTCGCTAATTAGTGTTTAGGGTATAGTATTAAGGGGATATAATTGTGTGGGTATGATTTATTTGGATTTAATTTTGAGTGTTTAAGTGTAATTATATGAAATATTTTGGAAATGGTGTAGTTTTGTGAAATGTAATTCAAATGGTGTAGTTTTGTGATTATCCCTTTTACATTTCGTTCATGAAAATGAGTGATTGGTAATCAATACACACTCTTCGTCAATTTGACTTTAAATAGTTGAAACCAAAAATAATTAATCAGTAGAATAAAAATGTATGCTTATATTTGGACCGCACAATCAATATAAATCATCTAAATATATATTTACGTACATAAACCCGTTCCGGAAATGTTGACAACTTTTTTTATTTAGAAAAAATTATAAAAAGTCATTTAGACAAAAAAACACCACAATTTTTTTTCTAATATACTTTGAAAAACTTTTTCATCAAAATATCATAAACACAAAAAGGTTACAACAGTTTATCATTTTGGTTCGCTTTATAGTGTTTAGGGCTCAAAGGGGTAGAGATTTATTTTTTGGTTTAATTTGTTTTTTATTATGCATAATTATAATTAGATAATTTTTTTATTATTCTTAATTTTGTATACAGTTACATAAAGTGATGTAATTAGTCTATATATCATCTTGTATACAATATATGTTTTTTCTAGAGTTTTTAGAATTGATACACGAAAAGGTATTATAAACATGCATGTCCGAAAATACTCTTTAAACTCACAATAATGAGTTGATTACAATCTTAGGTATAATTAGTTAATTATGCTAGGGAACCAGTGCTTATAAAATTAACATATTTCAAAATTAATATAGGCTTTAGAAGACAAAAATAACCAGCATAGACACATATGAGGCACACATGGGAATTATGCACAATATCTTATAAACAGTTGTTTTTTTATAAAGACAATAATTTCTAAACATGTGCACTAATTAATAATATTTGAGGTTTTCTCTTTGGCTATGACTTTTATATCTGGATTATCAAATGTAGAAAATCGACATCTTTTTAGCCCCTTTCTTTTTATAATTAATTGAATATTTATTTATATATTTAACAAAAAAGATCTATTAAGTGTACAAATATGATATAATAGGGTATTTTACAGGTATTTAAATTTAAAATTATGGCATGATTATTGGTTAGTCATAATTTTTATATATTCCATCATATTTCACGTTCAGCTTTACTGGAAGAAAACCTATATATATTATCGAAGGTTAAAAAATGGACCACTCCCATAATTTTATCTCTATGACTTTCAATTAATAAAGGAAAAAATACTAAACAGAATGTAGAAGTAGGAAAATACACAAATAACAATAAAAAGTACCACATGTAGTTAAATATAGAGAAATTAGCAAAACTACACCCTTTTAAGCCTTTCTTCACAAAACTACACATAATTCAATTTTTCACATATTTACATTTTTCAAAATTTTAAAAACTTGATTTACTCTTTTAAAATTTACCAAAATTAAAATATTTTCATTTGGGTTCGCTAATTAGTGTTTATGGTATAATATTAAGGGGTTAGGATTGTGTGGGTAGGGTTTATTTGGATTTAATTTTGAGTGCTTAGGTGTAGTTTTGTGAAGTAATTTTGAAATGGTGTAGTTTTTTTAAATGTAATTCAAATGGTGTACTTTTGTAATTCTCCCTTAAATATAAGGAACATATAATTGTTCTTTAAAAATCAGTGAGATTAATTGCATATAAATAAGACATTCACAAGTCACCCTATATGACCATATATTATGTATAGAAAATCTACCATAAACATATGTATTTACATAGCAATGCATGGTATTGGACTAAATATATATATTACTAGAATTATTGTTCAATTAGTAAATTGCATGAATAGAAGCTCTTATTTTTCATCATCATATAAAACAGAGGAATTCTCAAAACTACCTTCATTCAACATTTCTTCACAAAACTATGCATAATTCAATATTTTTACATATTTACGCCTTTTTAAAATTTTCAATGGTTGATTAACCCTTTAAAAAGTTAACAAAATTAAAATCTTTTTATTTCGGTTCGCTAATTGGAGTTTAGAGTATAATATTAACTGGTAAAATTGTGTCGTATGATTTATTTGGATTTAATTTTGAATGTTTAAATGTAGTTTAAAAAAATATTTTTAAAATGGTGTAGTTTTGTGAAATGTAATTCAAAAGATATAGTTTTGTAATTGTCCATATAGAAAACATACAAAATGTGCCTTAACCACTTTACAAAAAAACGAGGCATTCTTGCTAAAATATCACAATTTTAAGTAAACCCTTAAAATTAAATAGTTGACAGCTTTAATTAAGTGTCATATATTTATATATATATATATATACTAAAACCCTCTCTTCAACTTTCTTCACGCTCATCTAAAGCAACACTCACATCTTAATAGTCCTTCCTAAAATAGAAATATGTTTGGAGATACTAATACAAAATGAATTATCTTCTAAATTTTACTCTATTTAAATGACATGAGAAAGGGCGGATGTAAGGTATTATAAGGGGTGTCAATTGATATCCATGGATTTTAATTTTCTTTTGAAGTTTTATTATTAGTTTTAAATTGACACCACTCTAATAATATTTTTGACACCCATCAAATTTGCATCCAACTAAATGTCATCCAATTTTATCATAAAAAATAAAAAAAGGGAGAATTATAAAACTACACCATTTGAATTACATTTCACAAAACTACACCATTTTCAAACTACTTCACAAAACTACACCTAAACACTCAAAATTAAATCCAAATAAACCCTACCCAAACAATCCTACCCCCTTAATACTATACCCTAAACACTAATTAGCGAATCCAAATGAAAATATTTTAATTTTGGTAATTTTTAAAAGGGTAAATCAAGCTTTTAAAATTTTGAAAGGGTGTAAACTTGTGAAATATTGAATTAGGTGTAGTTTTGTGAAGAGAGGGTTGAAAGGGTGTAGTTTTGTGAATTTCTCAAAAAACTATACAAATAAACTCATTAACTAACACAAAATCTAATTAATTTACCAGAAAATTCACAAAACTAAATCTTATTTTACAAAACTACACCTAATTAAAATTCTTTTTTAAATTTACGCCTTTTAAAAAATTTCAATGGCTAAACTACCTTTTAACTATTTACCCAAATTAAAAAATTTTTTTGGGTACACTATTTAGTATTTAGGGCTTATTGTTAAAAGAGATACGATTTTGTGTTTTAATTTTTATTTGAATTTAATATGTATATGTAGTTATAACCGTAATAGCGATACTTTTTAATGATTTTTTTAGTTTGTATTAATAAAAACGGATATTGATAATATGGCAAAATGAAACAATGATAGAGAGTTTTCAAAAAATAAGTGAACATAGAGTATATTTAAGATCATTATTTGTGATCACATATTTTTTAGTAAATTTTATGCATTCTTTAAAAAATATTTGACATCCATGACTAAATTTTCTGGCTCCGCCACTAATGACATCCCACATAATATCAAGCTTCTATGTAGTTTACCACAAAAGTCGTATTGTAATTATATTTGTATTTTTAGATGTTAACTTATGTAAAACTCCTTATAAAATATCGTCTATAAGACTTTATCACCAAAATATTCAATTAATTTGACTAAAGCAATTACGACAAAACAACAAAATTTGACTAAACAAATTTTAAACCTTCTGTCAAGTCCCTCTAAACCCTATAAATACAAACACCCTCTCTTCATTTATCTTCACATGTCTCCCTCAAAACCACTAAAATAACACTTAAAACATAAATCTTTTTCTTGTAAAGAAAATGGCTTCAAAGAACTCATCCTCTCTTGCCTTCTTCTTTGCCTTAAACATCCTCTTTTTCACATTCACATGTGCAACTGATTGTGGCTGCTCCCCAAGGACTCCTAAGCCCAAGCCAACCCCAAGTCCTAAGCCTAAGCATGTGCCAAGTCCTTACTTCCCAATCCCTTCGGTCCTAAGCCCTTCGGTTCCAAGTCCTTCGGTTCCAAGCCCTTCGACACCGAGCCCTTCGGTCCCAACTCCTTCTATCCCAAGCCCAAGCACCCCTGGCTCTTCAAGAAACTGTCCTATAGATGTCCTTAGGCTCGGTGCATGTGGAAATGTCCTAAGCGGTCTACTCAACTTACAATTGGGTCAACCATCATCCCAACAATGTTGCTCATTGATCCAAGGTTTGGTTGATCTCGACGCCGCGATTTGTCTATGCACCGCTCTTAGGGCTAACGTTCTTGGAATCAACCTTATTGTTCCAATATCTCTAAGTGTTCTTCTTAACCAGTGTAACAAGAACGTTCCTTCTGGTTTTCAATGTGCTTGAATGATATCAGCTATACACAAGCTACTCTTTTTAAAATCGTAATGTTTTGAATAAATGCATGAAAGTTAAGGTTTTTATTGTTGTAATGTGCTGTTTAAGTGAAGATTTATTTATACTTCTTTGTAAAAGCTTTTCCAAGCATGTATGTTTTTGTAACTTTATCTTATAGACTTTATACATATATATAATATTTCCATTAGCCAATGTCTAATATTCCAATATATTTTTTGTTGGGGATTTTAACGTTGTTTTATGCATGCCGACAAAAGGAGCTTAAATAATGCAATATGTACAATCAAATGCTTAACAATATTTATGATGAGAGTAAGATCCAAATAATTTTGGTTACAAAGTCCGTTTTGAGTAAGTGGCCGCCCACTCAGATTTGCCATTGAATTTTTTTAAAATAAATCATCGTAATTGATTTGTTCTTAACTTACGCTCTCTAGAATTTTTACTCATTTTAAGAGAATAGTAAAAGTTCTTTTTATTATTTTATTGGGTTAAATAAATTTTCATAACTTTAAACATGTAGTAGTTTTAATAAGTTAAGTTATTTCATCTAATATTTGTTGAAGTGTACAATTTAATAATTCAATAAATATATCTTTTTTAAATCAAATAATTAGGGGGGAGAGAGAGAGAGTAGTATGTATATTAACTTTTAGGTTACTACACGTAGATTAAGAACTCTTTAAATTTTTTTTTCTCCGTATAAAATCATCATTTAATATTTTATCTAAACATAATTCAACTAATAGAAGAACATTTTACTTAAATTAAATAATTTGAAAACACAAAATAACAAATTATATGTTGAAAACTAAAAACATCAAAACTAATATGAAACAAATTGCATAAAAAAATCAATTATTATGGGACGGAAGGAGTAGATCACATTTCCTCCGAACCACTTGAAATTATGTTGTAGAGAAGAAATAATCAAATTAAAGGATGTTTTTATAAAAAGGATGTTTTTAAAAATAAATGTCTTTTTGAGAGATTTGCACACGGATTAAAAATTTTGGTTTTCTATAAAATATTATTAAATATGATTAAATCATACCATTGGTCAAAAAACTCAAACCTATTTAATTTTTAAATAAAAAAAGAAAATAACATTTAAACTTGAAACAAAAAAACTCTCGAAAACGACACTTAATAAACGGAAAGAGTATTTCTTTAAACTGCTATGTGAAGGAGATTTGCAATCATTTGACTTAAATGCATTTGATTTTTGATTTTTGGATTGTATTGAAGATTAAATTGTCTTTTTTTTTTAAGTTGGCTCCGGTTTCTATTATAATGTCAATATAGCAAAAACTGAAAAATGTATTATCTCTCAGTATATATCAATTTTTAGGCTTGATAAGATAAAATGTTTTTAACTTTTAAAGCCATTTGAGCTACATTTATTGTCCAAATTGCACTTATTTCATCCTAATATTTTTTTCCTAACAATTTTGTAACAGCCTACGGAAACTTAGGTCATCCACATCCCAAGTTCCCAAAGTAAGTTTCTAAAATTAAAATTGAATAAAAAAAAGAGAGACAAAATAAGAAAATGAAGCTAAAATTCCTAAATTTGGAGTCGATCATACATGTTTCTAGAATCTATATATTTATGTGTCATCTTATAATTGGTTAAATAAGTTTATGAGTTTAGAGTTTTTTAATTAATTGCACTTGTATAAAAATATATTATGGAAAAAAAATAAAATATATTGACTTAGAAACTTCTTAGCGATGGAGGTGCTCTTACATATTCTTACGTTACACTACACTAATTTACCAAATAACACTAATTTCACCAAAACTTTAGTCCTAAAATTACTACACCTAACCCTTAATAATACTTGCTTCGGGTAAGATCTAAAAAATAATAACGAAACGATCACATAATAAATTTAAAAGTAATAACAGAGATATTTTCTAAATCGATGAAAATAATAAAACCGATGCAAAAATAAATTATTTTATAAATTTTATTCTATTCACATGAGACATATGACTTGCCACATAATTGCGAGCTTCTTTGTAATTCTATCACAAAAGTCGTACAAAAATCTTGTTTGTATATGTAATTTTTAACTTATTATAAGATTCATATAAAATATCGGCCATACGACTTTAGTATATGTACCTATAATATTTGACAAAAAACAATTACGACAAAACAACAAAGTTTGACTAAACAATTTTTGAACATTATATCAAGTCTCTCTAAACACTATAAATACATTTACCCTCTCTTCATTTATCTTCACATCTCTCTCTCAAAACCATCCCAATAACACATCAAATACCATTCTTATTCTTTCAAATAAAATGGCTTCAAAGAACTCATCCTCTCTTGCCTTCTTCTTTGCCTTAAACATCCTCTTTTTCACATTCACATGTGGAACTGATTGTGGCTGCTCCCCAAGGACTCCTAAGCCCAAGCCAATCCCAAGTCCTAAGCCTAAGCATGTGCCAAGTCCTTACTTCCCAAGCCCTTCGGTGCCAAGTCCTTCGGTTCCAAGCCCTTTGACACCGAGCCCTTCGGTCCCAACTCCTTCTATCCCAACTCCTTCGATCCCAAGCCCTTCGGTCCCAAGCCCAAACACCCCTGGCTCATCAAGAAACTGTCATATAGATGTCCTTAGGCTCGGTGCATGTGGAAATGTCCTAAGCGGTCTACTCAACTTACAATTGGGTCAACCATCATCCCAACAATGTTGCTCATTGATCCAAGGTTTGGTTGATCTCGACGCCGCGATTTGTCTATGCACCGCTCTTAAGGCTAACGTTCTTGGAATCAACCTTAATGTTCCAATATCTGTAAGTGTTCTTCTTAACCAATGTAACAAGAACGTTCCTTCTGGTTTTCAATGTGCTTGAATGATATCATCTATACACAACATTTTCCACACGCGGTGATCTTTTTTTAATATCGTATAGTTTTGAATAAATGCATGCATGCATGCAAGTTAAGGGTTTTTATTGTTGTAATGTTTTTGTTTATGTGTGGTTTATATATACTTATTTGTAAAAGCCTTTATGAGCATGTTTGTTTTTTGTTGTAACATTATCTTTTAGAAATTTAAATAAAGTAATTTTTATTTGTCAACGCCTTATATTCCAATTTTTTCTGTTTTTTCGATTATATTTTTTGGACGTAATTTTGTGCCATGCTAACGAAAGTACGTAAAATAATTAATACAACACCGGTCAAATCCTTTTTTTCCACTGCAATTATAACATTGTACGTAGATTTAGTAACTTCTTACCAAAGTACCTAATAGTAAATGATTTGGACTTAACGTACACGTGAAATTATGTTTAATTTTGTATTGTTTTGCTTTGTTGATTTTGTTTTGATGTAGATAAGAAATTGCGTTTTGTATACAAAACAAAACATAAGAAATTAAAAAACTCTTAATATGTATGTGAAAACCTGAAACATTATGTTAATACATAAAATTTTTAAAACATTCTTAATATGTATGAGAAAACCTCAAACATTATGTTAATACAGAGTAAGTATTTGTTTAAAGTTCCATGTGGCTTTTTGTTTAAATTATTAAAACGAGGAATTCAAAATTAACACCCTTTCAACCCCTCATTCACAACACTACACCTAATTTAATTTTTTTCCATATATTTACACCCTTTCAAAATTTTAAAAGCTTGATTTACCTTTTTAAAAATTACCAAAATTAAATCTTTTCATTTGGGTTCGCTAATTAGTGTTTAGGGTATAGTATTAAAGGGGTAGGATTGTGTAGGTAGAATTTATTTGGATTTAATTGGATTTAATTTTGAGTGTTTAGGAGTAGTTTTGTGAAGTATTTTGGAAATGGTGTAGTTTTGTGAAATGTAATTCAAATAGTGTAATTTTGAGATTCTCCCAATTAAAAATCTTGTTTTCCTTTAAAAAGTAGGATTGATATTTTCTTGAATACAAAACCATATATTTCAGTTGAATTTTTTTTATGTTTTAAAACACTATTTATTAATAATAAATCTAATCCTACTTTCTTGTATATATTTCCCTAATATAAGCTATCTTACTGTCAATGCAGGTGATGGTCTTATAATCAATTTTCCTAAAGAACATGCAGTACATGTCATTTTATTTCCCTGATAAATCTCTTGGATTTTCAGTGAATGACCATGTGAGGTTTCTATGATCTTCCTCATCATAGATGTGCCCGAATGACCAAGACGGTCATGCCATAAAGTGAAATCATCATGATTTCTTTTGATCACAAGGTGTGATTCTACCGTATTGATATACGTATGATGCAAACCAGAAGGGAGTTTTGGTAACTTTTCTAAGACATGTATTTTTCCCGACTTTTTGGAAGTTATATACATGTATTTTTTCCATCTTCAGTTGCGGATTGAGTATCAAATCCCTGAAGATATATATCCTTAAAACTTAACAAATTCCTTTTTGAATTTGGAGAAAACAATGCATTATTAACCGAGAACATTGTTCCATTAGGTAATGCAAAATTAGCTTTACCAGTCCCCTCAATCAAGTCAGTAGGACCTGATATTGTATTGACAATAACTTTTGTCGGTTTTAAATTTGAGAAATATTTTTTATGTTTAAGGATAGTGTGCATTGTTCCACTATCTGGTATACAAATATCTCTACCATCTTCCTTAGATATTGTTCCATTAATTCGCATTGTAATCCATTTCTGAGAAATATCAAAATCAATGAATAAGCTTATGAAAAAGTAATTTATAAAAGTAAATACCATTCAATATTATACATGATAGTACAATTTTACATATTATACATATTTATGCATCACACAATATGTTACATAATTATACATTATTTTAAATAGTTCACACAAACATTCATTATTTATGGCACATGCATCATAGTTCAAGAGTCACATCCTCAGTTTTCGGTGACGGTGGCCTCGTCAAAGTCATTAACAAAGTCAAAGGCATCGATGTGTGTGGTATCCTCAGAGTGCTCTGCGAGGTTCACCTCCTTGCCTTTCGCGGATTCTTGTACAGAGCACAAAGGTGCGCAAGAGTGCGACATACTTTGAACCAATGTCCCTTAGTACCGCAACGGAAGCAAGTGTTCTCATGTTTCCTGGAGGTGCTTCCTTGGACCTCTTTCCCCTTTGGAGATTGCTCTGGACGAATCCATTGCAATGATTTTCTCTGGGGGTTAAAGTTTCTCCCACGTCCGCGATAGTTTTCGCGGCCACGACCCCGAAAGGATTTGTTTTCCCTTATCGGTTTTTTAACGTCCAATGCATTCACTTCAGGAAATGCTTTGGACCCCGAAGGTCGAGTCATATGATTCTTAATGAGAAGCTCATTGTTCTTCTCGGCTATCAGGAGAGCCACAATCAAGTCTGAAAACTTGGTGTACCCACGCATCCTATACTGTTGTTGTAGGGTAATGTGATTCTTGTGAAATGTGGTATATGTTTTCTCCAACATGTGGGATTCAGTTATTGTTTCACCACAATATCTCAACTTAGCCACAATTCCTAAAACAACGGAATTGTAATTCATGACTTTATCAAAGTCTTGAAACCTCAGACTTTGCCACTCATCCCGAGCAAGCGGGAGAGTTATGTCCTTTTGGTGATCAAAACGATCCTTTAAACTCGTATATATTCTTGTACACATACGTTTAGGAAAAATTGAAATACGTCTCTTCACATACGTTTCCATGCTTTCGTTAGGAAAAATATAATAGCTTATATATAAAAACAAATAATATATTACCTTTCGAAACGTCGTGCGTAATCACAATTAAGGAGGATGTAAGTATGTGCACTTTGTCGATGTTGATCACTTTCCCACCAAACTTCTTTTATTTTTCCGCTAGCTCTTCCAATTGGGGAAAATATATCAGGTACCCCATCTACTGCATATACTGCGCCAACGCCGCCGTCATCGTATCGTCGTGTTTTTGTTCTACGTGTTCGTACATTGGAACCGAAATAGTATGATGCGAAATGAGAAATCTCTTCCGTTAAAGATCCAGCAACGATAGATCCTTCAACCCTTGCTAGGTTTTTCGCCTTTCCTTTCAAATGTCCCATAAATCGTTCAAAGGGATATATCCACCGAAACTGCACGGGCCCTCCTAGTTCTGCCTCGCGAGGAAGATGTATTGGAAGGTGTTCCATTACATCGAAAAGAGATGGAGGAAAAATCTTTTCCAAGTTGCACAACAAGATAGGGATATTTTCACGCAAACTGTTCAATGGCATCTTCTGAAAGTGTACGAGTACATAAATCTCGGAAAAACGCACCGATACCTAAAATTTTTAAAAATTGATGAGTCTATATATTGTAATTAAAAAGATAATTAATTAATTATTAATTAGTACCTGCAATTGCTAAGTGCGCGGGTTCAAGTTGAAGCTCGTCGAAGGTAAAAGGTAATAGTCTCTGCATAAATACATGACAATCATGATTTTTCATATCTGAAAACTTTTGTCCATTCTCAACACATGCGGATAGCTTTGAAACATATTCGTCGGGGAATTTGACATCTGACGATACCCAATTAAATAAAGCGTTTTTCGCTTCAGGTTTCAATCTGTAGATCGGGACTGGAGCCTTACCATCGTTCGTGATATGCAACTCACTTCTAAAACATATTTCTGGCAAATCCAATCTTGTCTTCAAATTGTCTTTCGTTCTCCCCCGTACATTCAACAATGTGTACATGATGTTATCAAAGAAATTTTTCTCAATGTGCATAACATCAAGGTTATGTCTCAACAAATGATCTTTCCAGTAAGGGAGTTCCCAAAAGATGCTTTTCTTGTGTCAGTTATGTGTTTCCCCGTATCCGTCAGGTAAATTCGAAACATGCCAATTTCCACCCCGTCTACATGTTTCTTGCGCCCCGTAATAATCCAACTCGTTTAGTAACTCTGTCCCTGCCGGATATAGTAGGGGTGGTTGTTAAACGACTTTGTTCTTCTTGAACAACCTTCTGTTCTTCCGGTACGAATGATTAATTGGAAGAAATCGTCGGTGACAATCAAACCAACTTGTTTTTCTTCCGTGTGGGAGTTGAAACGCATTCAGTCTGATGACGACAATAAGGGCAAGACAATCGTCCATGCGTTGTCCAACCGAATAACATGGGATAAGTAGGAAAATCACTAATAATCCACATAAGCACTGCACGCATCATAAAATTTCTTTTGCACGATATATCGTACATACGAACCCCATTGTACCATAACTCTTTTAGCTCATGGATTAAAGGTTGCAGAAAAACATCTAGAGCTCTCTTTGGATGTTTCGGACCAGGAACTAATATACTTAAGAAGAGGAATTCTCTTTGCATGCACATATATGGAGGAAGATTATAAGGGGTTACGATAACTGGCCACAAGGAGTATTGTCTACCAGACATACCAAATGGACTAAATCCGCCATTGCATAAACCAAGATATACATTACGAATCTCTCTAAAGAAGTCAGAGTATACCGTGTTAAAGTGCTTCCAAGCCTTTGCATCTGACGGATGAGTTACTTCCCCATCTACGACTGAGTGCTCTGCATGCCATATCGTTGAATCGGATGTCCTTTCCGATTGATACAATCTCTTGAGCCTGTCCTTAATGAGTAAGTACCACATCCGTTGATACGGGACCTTACTCCCTTTTCCATGGACCTTATATCTCGACTGACGGCAAAAACGACATTCCTACAACTTATCATCATCTTTCCAACAAATCATACAATTGTTAACACAAACATCAATTATTTATGAAGGCAATCCAAGACTAGAAACCAACTTTTGTATTTCATAATATGAATCAACAACTACATTATCCTCAGGCAAATACTCTTTTTATATACTCCGATTTCCGATTTTTTCCATTTTTTATATATTGTGATTTAATATATTTTTCATTAATTCTTTTTTAATGACCGATTTTATTTTACGATTTCACATTTTGAATAACCAAAATAATTTTTTTTTACATTTATTGATCTGTTTACTAAGTGAAACCCTTTTTTAATATGGGCCTGATTGGTTGGAGATGTAGTTTTCGATCTTTTGTTGTAGTTTTTTTTTCTGTAGCTAATATACGACAAGAACTAATTAATATTTGTAAAATAAAATACTTAAATCTAAAAGTGACATATTTGCATGATACTAATACAAAAATTAGAAAGAAACATGTATTTACGAAGACGAAACCCTTTTTCTTAGTTTTTGAAACGCCCCACACTGTGACCTTTTTATTACGTACCTAAAATCATAAACATTCAAATCTTTTTGTGTTGTGCTCTCAAGAACACAAACCAAAAATATAACAAATAAAGGAAGATGAAAAGAGTTATCCATATTTTTAGTTTTTGTTGTTTGCTTTAAGAAAGACGACGCTAGAGTGAACACTAATTTTTTCTTAATTTTGTACACATACCCCACTACTTAAACATCATTATGGGAAGTTACACAATACTCCCTCCGTCCCATTATAATTGATGTTTTAGCCAAAAAATTTTGTTTCATATTAGATGATGTTTTCGATTTTCAATGTAAAATTAATTGTTATTTTGTGTTTTTTTATTATTTAATTTATGCATAATGTTTTTCTATTGGTGGAATTATGTTTAATTAAAATATTAAATGATGTTTTTACACAGAAAACAAGAAAATTTAATGAATTATTAATGTCAAATTGAATACGGAAGTTATTGTTGATCAATTTTATAAGAAATAAATATCATATGACCAAAATTTATATATTATCTTGTTTTATTTAATTTATTTAATAGCATAAATGTAATTAGTATTATGGAGGTTACAAAAGAATTTTATTTTTATAATATAGTGATTGTGAATTTTATTTTGTAACTAAAACTATTCCAATTTTACATTTATTTTTTTGTATAGAGGACACATGTCATTTAAGCTCATCTTATATATAAAATAAAATATAAAAATAGTATTATATAAAAGTAATGTTATTCGTCTCAGATTCTTGCCATAGTGCTGGTCTTATTGACTCAGCCAAAGAGCAAATAGGAGAGAGCTTTACAAAGAATCCCCAAAAGAAAATGGTTAAATGCCCTTTTGAACTCTTTAGTTCCAAAGCTACAACAAGTGATGATGTTGTAATAATACATGAAGATGCCGAAAACAAAGTCAATGGCAATAGAAACAGATTTCTCTCGATACAAACTTCCATTAATATGTTGAAGCAAGCCACAGGAAAAGATGATATCAGAATTGGTAATATAAGGACGACTCTCTTCGATGTTTTCGGAGAAGATGCATCACCAAAAGTGAAAAAGTTCTTGATGAAAGTGACACAAGTTTATAAAGAGGCAACAAGTAATGTTGGGTTTGGGAGCAATGGTGTTGTTCTGATTAGTGGATGTCAAACCGATCAGTTTTCCGCGGACGTTGGGTCGAATGAGAAAGCATTTGGAGCATTCACAAACTCGATACAAGTCATACTTGGTGAGACAAAAGGTAAGATCAGTTACAAAGATTTGGTTTCGAAGTCTAGGGATTTACTTGAGAAACAAGGTAATCCACAAAGACCAGGCTTGTATTGCACTGATGGTTATGTTGATGCTCCATTCATATGTTGAATAAAGAAAAAAAAACTTTTTTAATGTTTTGTGTAATTTGGGTTTTAATGCTTTTGGAGTTTGGTGTTAAAACTATTGTTATTATGTGATATTATGCATTGTTTTCCGTTTTAAAACTTGAGATGACTTTCTCAATTCCACATATTTATTTTAGGGTTGACGATTTTATCCCCCAGACAGTACAAACCCATACTGGTTACACCCAAACTTTATACTTCTATTTTTTCACACACAAAGTATATATAAAATCAAATTTTCCCCAAAAAGTTTTAAAATCAAAGTTAATTAGACATATGCGACTTGGTTAAATTATTTGCGATCGGTAATCGCGTTTACAAACACTCCAGAAGAAACAGAGGGTTTTAAAACATATAATACACGATGGAGAATATCATATTGGGGAGAGGAAATCGAGGAAGGAAATCGAGGAAAGAAATCGAGGAAGGAAATCGAGGAGGATTTCAATCATGGTGGTTTCATGTCGCCGACCACCCAATCCGTCGCCGTTAAGAGGCGGAGTCGCCGTCGTCGAAGAAACCGCGCGGGAAAAATTCTTGGTGAAGCTGTCGATGAAGGAAATCGAGGAGGATCTTATGGCGGTATCATGTCGCCGACCACCGCGCCGGGCAAAAAAAGGCCAAGGACCATTCAGAATAAACTAAATGTAAATATTTTGATTTGTGATTTAATTAAAAAATTAATAATAAATTTATATACAAGTATTTTGAATCAAAAATAATTTGAATTTGATTTGAATTTTGAATCAATAATAAATCCCTACAAATATCTTCTTTCCATAATATTTACGGTTTCTTATATAACTCTAACTAAATATATAATAATTTAATACGTTAATTTTATGTTACCATATATGACTTTTTACTTTGAAATTTGTCTCAATATTAAATCCCTACAAAAATCAATAATTTACGTGATTTATGGGACATATTAAAACAAAAACACGTTTCGATGACAAATCAATAATTTAATACGTTACTTACCATAATACGTTACTTTCTAAATTGAAATTTGACGCAATAATAAATCCCAAATAAAATATGCATTCCCTTATATACATTACTTAAATCTCACTTTCCAAATCACTTGCCTTCATATTTTCTCTAAATTTGCTCTCTTATAATACATTACAATATTTCTAAAAGTCTAAGTTAAAGATGCCAACAGTGGAATATTGCACCCTTGATGCAGTTAACGACAAAGATGATGCAAAGAAGATTGTTGTCCGCCTTTACCGTACATGGGAAGCACGAGATTTTAAACACAACAATGTTCTGCTCAGCGTTGAATGCTTGCTTTTGGACGAGAAGGTTAACCACCCCCATGGCCCATTCTTACATTAAATTAAATCCTCTCTATCATTTCAATAATGCCTTTGCGTTAATGTTTTTCGATTGTAGGCTAATGCTATACAAGCTTCTATCCACCCACGCCGTCTCCATAAATTCAGGACAAAACTAAAAGAAGACCTTCTATTCTCACTAAGTTCTTTTGATGTCAAGAAACAAGGTGAGACCTATCGTCTAACTGACCACGCTTACAAGATCTTTTTCAACGATCAGACGACCATGGATGTTGTAGAAGGTGATCAATACAAAATTACGGTGCATCATTTCCGTATCCTGCCATACGAAAGCATCGAGCTCCTTGCGGACAAAGGAGCGAATCTTCCTGGTAATAAAATATAAAAAAAGAATACCCCAAAAAACTTCATGTATGCTCTCTCATTAATATATGAAAATTGTCCTATATTTGTTTATTAATATTTTACAGGGTTTCTTTATTAGATATCGTGGCCCAGGTTTCATTTATACGCAATTCAGGAAAAGTGGACAAAAAAGTATATCCTCCCAATACAAGTTCCAATCTCATCCTTATATATGTTTTTGCAAGGTGATAAAGTTTCTATCTTTACACTTTCAACGTGAAAATATAATACAGATCTAATAAATGTCTTCCATATCGCAGTGGGGAGAAGGCTTTCATATCTATATGGGACAAAATTGCATGTAAGGTCCGTGATGATCTTGAGAAGTTAAAAGAGATACCACTCGTCGTCCTAGCCACTAGGGTTAATCCCAAAAAATTTCGAGGTTAATGGCAGGTTATTGTAAATGATGCACATTTGAATTAATAATGTACTCTTACACACATGTTGAGCTAATTATTTTTTGGTATTTGAAAGGTGCCTTGTATCTCAACTGTACTGCGTCTACCAAGTTTTTCTGAAATTTGGAAAACAAAATTACTCATGAATTTCGTCAAAGGTAACACATTCAACAAAAGTATGTCATATATTTATATATACAAGCCATTACTACTATACGTTATAACACATTTTTGAGCTTATGTCCAAGCAGTTCACATTTTCAAAAACTTCTTATCCCCGCATTTGAAGACAAGACAATGGAGGAGGTTCCCACCGATATCCAAACAATTGAGCAGACACTATGTTTTGTCGATGCACAAGGAGCTATGGTAAAAACACTTACCTTGGTTTCAAATAATGAACAATTGAATTCAATTTAAAAATTGGGTTTTCTAGGAAAAACTGATTTGGTGCAAAGCAAAGGTGGTTGATGTGATCCTTAGCAGTGGGTGGTTTATGATTTCATGTACCACATGCTTCACTAAAATGAAAAAGAATGGTGAGACTTTGACTTGCCGAAAGTGTGGCCCCGTAGCTATTGGTCAACTCATGTACTTGTTATGTACTATAACTCAGGTTGCAACTTTAGCTACTTAACTATTTCTTCAGTCTCACGTGATTGTCACATGATACTTTCTTTTTTTGCTAGATACCGTATTGAGGTTATCGTTGATGATGTCATCAACACGGCCACATTTGTTATTTTCAACGAACGCGGGAAAGAAACCCTGCACATTTCGGCCTCTGAATTGGCTGCGGCTAATGTAAAATATGTTCACCCCTATTTTACTTAATTTTCAATTGTCTATGTAACATCTTATGTTCTTTCTCTTCAAGCAGAATGTAACTGAGAACGACCACATCCACATGTGACATGTGAATTTTATTTTGTAACTAAAACTATTCCAATTTTACTTTTATTTTTTTGTATAGAGGACACATGTCATTTAAGTTCATCTTATATATAAAATAAAATATAAAAATAGTATTATATGAAAGTAATGTTAATAATTTTCTAAACTATTATTTGACATTTATTTTTAATTTTTGAAAGTGGTAAAATATTAGTAATTTTAGATATTATTTCAATTATGTGACTAATATGTTATATTGATTGTAAATTTATAATAAAATCTAAAATCAATAATATACGAAAACTTATGAGGATAATTAATCTTAAATTAAAAGATTTAATACATAGAAAATATTTTGGTATTTATTTTTGATTATTGGAAAAAGTAAAATCAATTTTGATTTTAAAAATTAATTAAAATGAAATATTTTTTAATAATCATAAATTAACCATTAAATTTTGAAAAGACACATGTCATAAGAATAGACAAACACACGTCAATCATATTATATAAGATTGGGCCAAATTTTTTTTTTTGGCAACCATCACTAACAGTTCATAATACCACTATTACTCACAATTAACATATATTAAAGTCAAATTTGGTGGTTACACAATTGATTATTACAATCAATTATTCACTTAAGAAGAAAAAATTTATTTGACCAAATTTTAACTCTTTTTATTGTTAGATCTATTATTTTCTTAGACCAAATTTAATTTTTCATCCCATGAGAACTATAACACTTTAATAAAAAAAAATGTATATAATGATGGTGGTGTCATTTATTCATAAAGTGATGTTGAATTTTTTTTTATATAGTAGAGGAGGATGAAGAGTCTTTGGTTTCACCATGTAATCCACAACATCACCATTACTCACTTAATATATATCTTTATGTAAAATTTGGTGGTTACAAAGTAATAAATCAGTTATTAATTCAATTTAAGAAAAGAGTTTTATTTGACCAGAATTTAATTCTCTAAAATATATCACTTTGACCAAGATAAAATATATGTTGTGATGGTGGTGTCATTTATTCATAATAATTATACTTATTATATTGTTTTTTTGTTTGTTTAGAAATAGATTATTGTTTACTTATTTGACATATGAAAAGTCATGTTAATCATTTGTCGTAAATTAAAAATAAAACATACAAAAATAAGTTGACATTTATTTTTGATTTTTTGAGAGAGGTAAAATGAAACTTTTTATTGAAGATGATCTAGAAATTATATATATATATATATATATAAATGAAACTCATGTGAATCATATTTAAAAAATTAAAAGAAACACAAGAATTGTTTTTGCATTTAGTTTTGAATTTTAAGAGAGATATGAAATAAACAATTTTTGATTGAAAATAAACTAAAAAAGACACATGTCAAGAAATGAATGTGACATTTGTTGTGTTGTGAGTGAAAGTTACAAAAAACATCTTGTCTTATTATATAAGACATCTTTGAAATTTTGTAAAAACCCATGGGATTTGAGAAAGATAAAAAAAATGTTTGCTAAGAAACTAGGAATTTATCCGCACAAAACTATATTTTCAAATATTAATAATTTTTTTCATAAATTAAGCTAATCAAAATTAGAATAAAGTTAAATATATGTATATATATATATATCTTATTATCTAAATTAAAGTTGGGTTTCAAAAGTTACTAATTCACGTGATCGTTACATGTGTCATGCAGAAAAAGAAAAAACACAATTTTAAAAATTAATAAAATAAATTAACCTAGGAACCTGTCAAAACATAAATTAGGTTTTCCAAACAACTTACATCATATTTCCTCTTGCTACGTGTATATATATATATTGAATTTGCAACCATATTAATTAAATAATATATAAAACTTTATCCATAATATGACTATAAAAATAAGTTGTATTGGTTTGGCCGAGTTATAAAATTTAAGGATATATTGTTGTTGATAGAATCTATAACAATTCTAAATGTTTATAAATAAGTGAACATGTGAATTCTTTTTCTTTTTAGAATTTATATTATATTATATTTATTCGAGAATATATACTATTAACTGAGAATGACAAAATTTGAGAAATCTTTCAAAGTTTTTTAATTAGATGTAATGCTATTACATAAATTATAGTATAAGGAAATTTTAGATTTAAAAAAAGTAGGAAAAAATATTCTTATTTAAAAAAATAGGAAAAATTATTCTTATTTAAAAAAATAGGAAAAATTATTCCGCGATGTTCAATGTGGAGATCACAGCCGGTAATCCAAACAAGAAAATCGGGATTTACTACGAGAAAGGAGGACTAATCAGTGTTTAGTACACATGAACAAAGCTATGTGAAGGTCCCATACCAAAATTTTATCAAGGTCATGAGAATGTCACTAAACTGAATGTTGATCTAACGGGTAGAGCGTAGTACGGTAACATTATCCTGTTCGAGTTGCAGCAGCAACAACAGACAGGTTGCGTGACGTTAGATCTTAAAGTAGATGCACCGGTTGTTGTTGAACTAGGGAATAGAACTAAAAAAAATTCGGATATTAGGGAATTGCAAGCTTGTTGTTTATAGTTTATCAACAAACAATAGAATCAATATCAAAGCTAGTGATTGTAGTTTTTGGCTTAAAATTTGAGAGATATATTTGTTCTTAATTTGTAAGATTTTATTGGTTTTGCTTAACCTATATCATTTTCGTTTGCATTGATTTATTTATAAGAAAATTGACAAAAAGATACATTTTGAGACATAAATTTGCTAATTGGGTGATTTTTATTTTAATTTGCTAAAAGGTGATTTTCCCGTGTTAAATTACAATTTTACCCTTAACTTCGAAATTGTCAAATCTCGTGAATGATTGTCTCTGAATAGTGTTTTGTGAATGATTTTGAGTGAATGATCGTTGTGAATGTTGAATTATCTCTGTGGATGATCAATGGTCTCTGTGAATGATAAATAATACATGTGAATGATGAATAGTATTCGCGAATAATCCATGTGAATGGTGAATCGTGAATGACCTCTCGCGAATGATTTATGTGAATGATTTTGTGAATAAGTTTTGTGAATAAAGGTAAATTTGTCATCTTAAATACGAAAATCAAACAAAATTACTTAAAAATTAATTCCTACATCAAAATCACCCAATTGACAAATTATCTTTTAAAATGTAACAAAACACTAATTAACTCTTTATTTATTCTGTTTCTCAAAGTTTTGTATGCATTAATCTAGTGGGCCTATATGAAAACCCATATTAAAAAGCCCTGAAGGGCAAATCTAAAACCCCTTAAACCCTAAGTAGTCATCTGCCTCTTTTATATAAACCCAAAACCTTAATCTTTCAATGCCATCAAAAAATATTCTCTATGATCCTCTCATTTTTATTTATCGTTTTCATATAATATTGTTTGTATTTTTGAGTAACTTCTTAGAATTGAAGAACGTGATGACAAGTAATTGTCGCCCCAGTCTTATTTGAATCCATTGCAATGGATTTCAACATGGTGATTGACTTTTATTGTCTGATTCTCTCCAATTTAACTTTTGTCTTTTAGTATTTTAATTAAAATCTTTGAGATTTGGTCTTATTATTGGTTATGGAAGTGATGAAATGGCATATATTGTTTTGTGACACCCAGTCTGATTTTGCTTATGCAGTGTGATTGATTTGCCATATTATTCTCTGATCCTATTAATCTTTATAGCTTGTTTTTTTTATTATAGACATATATTTTGTGTGTGTTTGACTGTTTAAATTTTAATTACTGTGATTAATGGAGAAAAATCATGAGAAATTTGCAAAAGCACGCTACTTTATAATTAAATCAATTTTAATTTTTTTTACATATCTGTCAAATTCTAAATTGTTAAATTCAAATTAAACCTCTCAAGTATTAAGGTTTAGAGAAGAATTACCATTCAAAATTAAATTTAAATTTGATCAATATTTAATCTCTTAGAGAAGCTACAAGAAAACGAAGTCGGAAACAAGTATGATCACGAGAATACTTGGACAAGGTCTATTCTTGCAATTTAATTTTATGAATATTTTAAGTATTAAGGGGATGTATTTAACCAAGCATTTGTAGTGATTTCAGTTTTGATGAGTTTCTATAAGATTTTGAATGAATTTTTTTTTGTCAACATTTTGAATGATTTTGAAAAATTATTAAATTTGTTATGATTTTTTATCAAAACTCTCTACAATTTCACCTTAAACTATGTGATTTGAGTTTTTATATTGTTGTAACTATGAGAATCCACTAAAACACATCAAAATCACCCAAAATCACTAAAACAAGTATTTTGTGTGGTTAGTGTTAAAATCCCAAATTATGTGTTATTCAAACAAGAATTTACAAAACTCCATCGTTTAAAATTTTTCCAACAACAATGGATTTCAAGCTACATTTTAAAATAATTTATCCAATAATAATAGATTTTGTGGGATTTTTGTAAATTCTTGTTTGAATGACACATGATTTGGGATTTTTACACAAACCACACAAAATACTTGTTTGAATATTAACCAATCATATGAAATCCGTTATTTGAAAGTGTACTAAAATGATTAATGTTTATTTGGTGTATGCTTGATGCCATCTAACTTCGAAGTAAATAATAATAAAGGGTACCAAAATGAAACGAGGCATCTTCTCAAATGGTAATTTATAAAAACCTATGATCTCCTATCACTCGAAAATCTTTTATACCCATTTTTATTTTATTTATAATAAATTTTTTTGAAAATTCACAAATCTAAACCCTAAACTAATCAAAGTGTTGAGTGATTTTATGAAAAATATTTTAATTTTGTTTTTTGATTTTTGAAATATTTTTTTCAGATTCGTAAAATTAAATTAAAAATATTTGCGAAAAAAAAATTTTAAAATATTTTTTTTGTGACGTATAAAATTGAAAACGTAAAAAAAATCAAAGAGCACCTTTGAAATATTACATTATAAACACCTTACCGATGAGATAATTCAAATAAAACTATCTTCATAAAACCCAACCGATTTAGATATTAATACATTTATCTTTGTATATGAAATCCAAAACATTAGTATATGAAATCCAAAAATCCAAACAACTCAACAAAAACCAATTTATAAATCCAAAAAAAAATATCAGAAAAAGAGAGACATCAAAAATATTATTACTCAAATAATAATAAAAAAATTAAAAACAAAATAAAAATAAAAATCACTTGGTTTGTTTAGATTCATGATGAACAGCTTTCATAATCAACCCATCATTATGAACAACCATTATCACCGGCGTGTTTCCGAACGCTGTCGCCATCGCCGTCAATATCTCAGCCATCAATTCCCTAAACTTTTCAGGAACCAATTTTTCGCCGAATCTCTCGAGAATCGCTTTGTAAACGTTATCTTTCTCTTCTCTCGACGCCACTTCAGATTCAACAGCCACCACGCGGTTCAAACCTTGTCGGAGCTCTGACTGAGATAACATTCCGTCTCTGTCTAGATCTAGAATGTCGAAATAGCCGTCGGTTATTGTTTCGAATGATTTTTTGTCGGAGATTAATCCCATTAGAGTTTTGCTCGTGAATACAGTTTCCATCATTCTTGATTTTTTTTTTTTAGATTTCTTTGTGTGTTTTATTTTTGCAGAGAAGAAATGTTTTGAGATCAAAATCTGAAAATTCCTTTCTTATTTTGTTTTGCGTAATTACTAATTAGTACATTTATATTTATTCCCTAACATGTTTTGCGGAGGAGGACATTAAAAAGTATCTCTCGTTTGATTCTTTTTGGCTTTTTAAAAAAATATTATATTTAACGTGTACCCGCACTATGCTACTGAATTTATTTTGGTTTTGGACTTTTGATATATATGATTTTAGTAAATAATTTGGCCATGCTTGCACTGAATTTTAAATTTTTGATGTAGAAGGTTAGACTTAACATTTTTATCTATAAAAATCTTTTGCTTTTTGAGGTTGACACTAAAAACTTTTGGTAAAAAACTATAATACCATTTGACCAAAAGTTTACGTACCTTTTATGACCAAAATGATAAAAAAACGGGAAAAATGCCAAGAAAATCGTGAACTTTCAAATTTGAACCGATTAAAGCTTGAACTTTGAAAACGTCATTTAAATTCTCAAGTTTTGTTGACTTTTTTAAAAAATATCAAACTTTTGTTGACTGATCCGTTTAGGGCACGTTGACTGGTCAACTGACGATTTTATTAACGGAGTAACACTACCGTTAACGGTTCCGTCTATTTTGAAAACGGTGTCAAACGACACAGTTTTGATTGGTAAAAGAACAAAATAAATAATGGGCATTGAAAGGGATTCGGACTTGGATCATAATGCTCAGTTACCTGCTTCTTTACCATTTTGCTATGTTTTATTTGATTGTAATATTAACAAAATAACTATTTATATCTTCTAATATCACTCTTCTTCCAATGGAGTTTCAAGTTGAAATGGAGACTAGCTCGTCCGTCAGGTGAAGCTCCTTCGTCTCTTTCGGCTCTACTTTATTTGATTAAGCTGTGTTCTATGATGCATATGTTTCATAGGTATAGCTTCAATGGCTATGGTGTTTAATTGTTTATCAACAAAGCATCCACATTCAATGACGTTTCTCACCTTACATGTACTAAGATCATTCAATAATGAAAGTGACTTTGTTTTCTTACAATGTTTGATTGGTATTGTTTGATTTGCTTTGTGTTGTTGTTGTTAGCAATTGGCTACTGCTTTGATTATACACTTTGGTAGACGAATGGGATACACTAGACCCAAAAGAATCGAACTTAGAGGCTTATCGAATTCCTGTTGTGAAATCGGAGCAATATAGTGAGTTACAAACAAAGTTCGAAGTAAGCACTAGGGTTTGTACATCGAATGGTAGATTGTGGTGAAGAAATCCGTTTATAATAATAAAATTAGTTAAATTTTAATCAATAACAGTAAAGAGAACAGAGCAAAAAGGAAAGGAAGTAGGTACTTGAACATGAAGACTCAGGTTCGAAACCCTTACAATGTTAATTTTTAATTTGTTTTTTACCTATCAAAACTGCGTCGTTTTGATGAGCTAAAACGACACCGTTTTCGAATTAGACGGATCCGTTAACGCCGTTGTAACTCCGTTAATGAAATCGTCAGTTAACTAGTCAACGTGCCTTAAACAGATCAGTCAACAAAAGTTTGATATTTTTTTAAAAAGTCAACAAAACTTGAGGATTTAAATGACATTTTCAAAGTTCAGGCTTTAATCGTTTCAAATTTGAATGTTCACGATTTTTTGGCATTTTTCCCTAAAAAAAACTCAAAACAATAAATATTTTCAAATCTAAACCACAAACTAATTTTAAGTATTTTTGATTTGAAATTGCAAACCCAAATGGAAATATTTAACGTCTAAACTTTAAAATTCGACAAAAATATTTAACAAAAATATATTTTAAAATCATTTTTATATCATATTTTGATGATTTTCTTAAAATCATTTTAATTTTAATTTTTTTTTTAAATATTTTTATCAAATTCGTTAAATTAAATAAAAAATATTCGCTTCAGTTTATAAAATTAATTAATTTTAACATAATAATAAATCAAATAGAAAATCAAAAAGCATAATAGCTCTTGACTTTAAGTCGAAGGGTATTATAACATTCCATCCAAATAGTTTGGTAGTTATAAATTAGTTATTGAAACTTTAAAATCAAAACCCAAGTAATGATGGCGATATGAAGGTGATTTTCAAAATCTCTCTCACCTCAATTTGATCATCGTGGTGAAATTTTTTGGGTTGGATTCACGATCTTTTGAGGTTGTTAAAATCCTCAATTTATTTTCAAAGACGTATTTAAGGTTTATCATACTTTTTTTCCAGATCTCAAGGTCTTTTTTTGGATCTCAAGGTCATATCAAAAAAGTAAATGGATGGATTTGGACAATCATCAAAGATTACAAGGATTTTTGATTAGTAGTTTGGTAAACAAGGGTCTTCAAGAATTTGAATATAAGACCATCATTATTTGGGGTCCTAAATAGGGGAGTTTAACCTATGGACCCACAAAATTATTAAGCATCAACTTTTATGTTCCTTCTCTAAGGAATACTTGAACTTTTAAAAAATATTCATGTACATTCATATTTCTAATCTTTTTTGTCTTTATTTTTTTAGACACAATATCAACACACAAACTAGACAATCACTTAAAACTTCAATAAAAGTATATTTTATGAAATAAATTTACTTATTTTTATTTTCCATGAAAATATAAAAATGCTTTAAGCTCATACAACATAAAAAATAAAGAATAGTAACGCAAACAAAAATTCACAAAAATAAAGCTTCTCAAAAAAATTGAGAAAAAAATAATAAGATGAAATGTATTGTTTTGTGGTTTTGTTAGAAATTATTAGGTTTTGTTAATGTTAGAGAGATTATATTTATTTCAATTTTTTGTTAATGTTTAACATTTGGTAGAATTACAAATGTACACGTTTAAAATTGCATGTCACAAAATTACACATTTTTAAAGTCGATTTCGTAACTACACTTAAACACTAATTAATACTAAATTAAAATAAACACAAAACTCTATCTCCTTTAACACTAAATTTAGTAAATCCAAATGAAATTTTTAAATTTAGATAATTTTTATAAATAGCTTGTAAAGTTAAAAATAATTTGATTTAGGTGTAGTTTCATGAAGTATAGATTAAAATTATATAATTTGAAATTTTTTCCTAATATGCTAATGAACTATAATCTAATTTAGAATACACATGGGTCAATAATTATTTTGGACATGGGTCATTTAAAAAAATTTAGCATTCACTAAACTATTTTTTTTTACATGGTTCAATTGACCCACTCCCATTATGCTCCCTCCGCCACTGGTCATGACAGTGACTTACAATGGGATCTTATGGTGCTTTGGTTTATGTTCGAAGAAACTATTCCACAATTTATAGATTTTATTAATATAAAATAATTAATATTTATTGATTAAGATGTATTAAAATATTATTTCAATATTAAATAAATTGATCTTGAAGTAATCAATTTTAAACTTTCATATTTATATTTTTCGCGATTAATTAAGCATAGTTTATTTTTAGTGTTATCACTATAGGTCGGGAAAACAACAAACATACACTCATTCTCCATAAATTTTTGTATTTTTGGGTTACAAATAGAATATAAGATATACTTATTGCCTCAATTAATATAATAGTTTGTGTGAGATTAATTTTTGAGGACTTCACAAAATTACACCCTTTCAAATCCATCTACAAATCCATAATTCGAATTCTTTTTAAATCTACACCCATTTCATATTTCAAATGATTAAATAATTTTTTTACTTTTAGAAAATTAAAATATTTATTTTCGTTTCACTAATTAGAATTTAGGGTTAATGTCTAAGGGGGTAGAGTTTTCAGGGTAAGGTTTATTTTTATTTAACTTTTATTGTGTATGTGTATAGTTGTTTGAAGTGAATTTTGAAGTTGTGTGGTTTTGTGAAGTAAATTTTAAAATGTGAACTTTTGTAATTTGCATTAAATTAAATCAAACGACCCATAATTTTTTAATTTTCTTAATCGTATATCAGTTTTCAAATTTAAGCACCTGTAGCTATTTTGTGGGAAAATATCATCAAGATCCAACGGTGCGACCGTCTTCAACGAGTGTCTTTTTGAAGCTTTTCGTCTCAATTCTCTGTCTTTTCCATTCTTGCACTCTTAAACCTGAAAACCATGAAAGAACATGCAAATGCAACCTATATGATACTAAATGCAACCTAAATAAGTCAATTCTAATGAATAAAACAAAGTAAAATATGTAAAATATGACTTTCCATTCAAGGCTTCTCTTTTGAAATCATACTTGCTCGTCTGAAGCTTCCCCTTAAGATAGAAACCGATTTAAGCTCTTACAAGGATTCTTTGAAATATTGTGAGCTTGAGTTCCTTTATGCCCTACAAGGCTTCTTCTTGGACTCATCATGCTAACTTCCTTACAACTCCCCCTTAAGATGAGTAAGGTTTAAGGGACATCCTTTGTTCGTAGTGGTATTGATGCTCTCTTGTGATTACTCTTTGAGTTCACATTTAGATCCTTCATGAAGTCTCTTGGCATCCTCTTTATATAATTGGAACAAGGTGTTTGTCTTGGCTTTGTTCTTGGTAGAAACTTAGCCATTCGTTGGTGAAATGGTTCGGCTATGCTCTTGAAAAAGGCTTAAGCCGAATGGTAGACTCTCCATTTTTGATCATGGAGTTAATATATGTATTTCAACACTCTTTCTTCTCCCCTCATGATTAAGATGGAGAGTCTTTCAAGATGGTTACTTTTTCTTCTCGGCTTGCTTAAGATAAGCTTTAAGGTGAAGAAGTTCTTATCTTCTCTCTGGATAACTTTCTTTAGTCCTTTCCTCCTTTTCTTTTAATTTACTTCTACTTTCTTTTCACATGTTTTAGTCTACTATCAATGCTTGGGGTTACTCATTGCGGATCTCTTCTTGTCTTTAGACATAATGATCGTATACCATTAAAATGACAAGATTGATTTAAGCTCAATGAAAACGGCAAAGATGTTGACAATATTTTAGTTACAAATCATTTAACTACTAAAAACGATCACAAGAAAGGATACAAAGAAGAGATTAAGCCTTAGTTCAATTAATTTCCCTAAGACAATACACTAAGCCCGAGTATAATTGCATCTCAACACAAGTTTAAGAATTAGTTTTAGCTCTATGATTCGCAAACAAAAAAACAAGTGAACAAAGCACATAACAATTTCAAGCTCCAATGAATACTTTAAGCAAGTGTATATTAATACGGATAAAGAGAGTATAGTTGTTTTAGAAATGGCCCGTTCTAGGTTTAGTTCCTTGAGCAGATTGTTATATGGAGAACTCATTATACTCTTTAAAAGCATCTTAACCGATTAGTATATAATAGAGTTTATGACTTCTCTTATGAGTGTTCTTCATTGCGTATTACCTACACATAAGTAAAGGTTAGCAACAAGAGCCTTTTGATTATGGCTCCTTGCCATTAGACCTTTTAAAAAAACCATGGTCTAAAGTGCACAAAGGCGGACCATGATCTTTCATAGCAAGTTACTCATCTTATATCATAAACTCGGATGCACAAAGGCGATTTATGATTTTAAACTTGGATCATCATTACAAATATATGTTATTTAGATCAAATGTTTATGAATAATTTCCCCATATGACTAAATTTGATTCAACTTTACTTTTAAACGTTTTTCCTTTTAGATAATCATAGATAACTTCTTAGACTTATGTTACTCGAGTATAATATGGATTCAATGAGTTCGAATGTGATTACAAAACTTACTTGGTTCTCTTTCCTCTAAGAGAGTTTGGATTCAACAAGATCTTATCAAAAGATTTACTTGGTTCACTACTCCTTTTAAAAACCGAATTCATAGAGATTAGCCAAAGACTTATGAGAGTCTTGAATCTATGATCTCTTGAAAACACTAAATATCTAATTGTTCCAATTAAGAACCGGAGATTAGTACTTTGAATATTAGTGAATTTATTAACAAGATGCCTATAAAACTATCATTGAATTAGAGTATATTTAGACACCATTTGAATGAACTCAAGGATGGACTTGGATTTTTAATGGGATGTAAGATACATAATGAATATAAAGTGATTAGCCAAATCCGTGATCATCTAACGATCATTGGATTCAATGTCTCTAAAGAGATCATTCATTAGTTACCTAATGAGACAACTACTAACATCCTTATTTCTTATTTCTCTTTTGTTAATAACAAACCGCCATTAAATTATCCTTCATTGTCCCTAGAGTAATTTTGAAATTCGAACAAGAGCATGTATTGACTTGGAGACCATAAATATTGAAGCTTTAAGAGGGAAATATTACATCTCTCTCTTATAAAGACCATTAGTCTTGCTTCAACCAAATCTCTTCATTGTCAAAACTTTTAATGATGAAAAACAACAAGTACATGCTCAATTATGAAATAACAAGAAGATATTTGGATTCAACAAGTCAATAAGCACATAATACTTACTGGACAAGGGTCACTCTCTTTTAGCTCTCAAGTATCAAGCGTTTATATTGAAAAACTTGGTCCTTGCCTAGATAAAGCATAGAGTAATTCATATTCAACATACCTTTATTCTCATAAGAGACAATAGGAACACTACAAGAAATCACGAATTTAACAACGATCATAATCGTTGTAAAATCGTGGTAAAACGCAATTTACCACGATTTAACGACGATTTCAAATTCGTCGTTAATCGATCGAAGTAAAAACCAAATCGTCGTAAAATCGTGGTAAATTTTACGACGAACCAAATTCGTCGTAAATTCGTGGTAAAATGTTCGTTGTAAAATCGTCGTAAACATTACAACGATTTTACAACGAATATTTGGTTGTAAATTTATAATTATAATATATTGAAAATTTTTATAATCGACGTAAATTCGTCCCTAATTAGGGACGATTTTACGACGATTAGAAAAAAATTATAATTTTACAAATCGTCGTAAAATTATATATAAAAAAAAATATTTTATAAAAAAAATATTTTATATTAATAAAATATTTTTTACAATTTCAAAATACAAAAAAAAACTAATTCTAAATCCTAAAACTAAAATCCGAGCCTAAAACTAATTTCAAATCCTAAAACTAAATTCCAAATCCTAAAACTAATTCTAAAATCCGGTTTTAAAACATATATATTAAATATATTTACCATTGGGGATGTTGAAAGAGAGTGAAAGTTGTAGAGTGTTTAAGAGTTTTAGAGAGAGAAAATTTTAGAGAGAGAGATTTAGAGAGAATGAGAGAAAATGAAAAAATGTGGTCGACTATATATAGAATAACAATCGTCGCAAAATCGTCGTAAATTTACGACGATTTTACGACGATTCCTCGTAAAATCGTTGTAAAAAAGTTCAAACGTTTTGGTTCGTTTTGGTTTGCCGCGTTTTGGGAATGATGAAAATAAAATCGTCGTAAAATCGTGGTAAATTTACCACGATTTTACGACGATTACTTTTTAAATCGTTGTAAAATCGTGGTAATCGTTGACGTTGACAACCTCGTACAAACAAAACTTTTGAGGATTTGACGTTTAGAGTTTCATGTTTGGTCGTAAATTCGTTGTTAAATTACCACAAATTTCGATCGATTTTGTGGGAATCGTCGTAAATTCGTGGTAAATTTACCACGAATTTACGACGATTCATTACACTAAATGGATTTCGCTGAAATTCATCTGCCATTTGACTTCATGTTTAATATAATTATGATATTGTATGCATATGAAATCATATTAAGTCGTATGATTGCAAAAAAACAAGTTTTGATAAAATTAGAACATATATACATATTAAGCACAATATATATAGTACACTTTATCTTAAACTTTATAAATTATAAGAATATGTAACAAAACTTATTGATAAGCAATTTTAACATTGTTTTTATAGTTATTCATTAACTTTAGAGGTCTTAATGAGTGTTTGTACGTAATATAAGACATACTTTTGAAAATGTTTGGGGTTTAGGGGTTTATATAAAAAACCGTTGTAAAATCGTGGTAAATTTACCACGATTTTACCACGATTACTTTTTATATCGTCGTAAAATCGTGGTAAATTTACCAAGATTTTACGACGATTACTTTTTTAATCGTTGTAAAATCGTGGTAATTGTTGACGTTGACAACCTCGTACAAACAAAACTCCTGAGGATTTGACGTTTAGAGTTTCATGTTTGGTCGTAAATTCGTTGTTAAATTACCACGTATTTCCATCGATTTTGTGGGAATCGTCGTAAATTCGTGGTAAATTTACCACGAATTTACGACGATTCATTACACTAAATGAATTTCGATGAAATTCATCTGCCATTTGACTTCATGTTGAATATAATTATGATATTGTATGCATATAAAATCATATTAAGTCGTATGATTGCAAAAAAACAAGTTTTGATAAAATTAGAACATATATACATATTAAGCACAATATATATAGTACACTTTATCTTAAACTTTATAAATTATAAGAATATGTAACAAAACTTATTTATAAGCAATTTTAACATTGTTTTTATAGTTATTCATTAACTCTAGAGGTCTTAATGAGTGTTTGTACGTAATATAAGATATACTTTTGAAAATGTTTGGGGTTTAGGGGTTTATATAAAAAACCGTTGTAAAATCGTGGTAAATTTACCACGATTTTACCACGATTTTACCACGATTTGTGTAAAATATAACAAAAGTCGTAAATTCGTGGTAAATTTACCACGATTTTACCACGATTTGTGTAAAATATAACAAAAGTCGTAAATTCGTGGTAAATTTACCACGAATTTACTACGATTTCGTCTTTATTCGGAAAATCGTTGTAAAATCGTCGTAATTTCGTCGTAAATTTACGACGATTAAAATCGTTGTAAATTTTTCGTGGTAATTTGCGCAGATTCTTGTAGTGGAATGGTTCCAAGCTTTTTATACTTTGGTAACTGGGTCATTGTATAAAATAGGTTTCGATGCAACACTATGTTTTGCTCTTCATGAGATAACACAAGTGGTTCACTTACCTTTTTAACTCTCAAGCTTCAAGTTTTGTTCTTGAATACTTGGTCATTGTCAAAAGCCAAAGTTAAATGATATTTTGGATTCATCAAGGTTCCTTTTGTACTCATAAGAGTAAGGAATCCATGTTTCTCTATCTTTAACTTTCATCTATCCATAGATCCTTTTCAAACAAACAAACATTCAAAAACATGGTTTTAACATGTAGCTAGATCTTAAAGATCCAATCTTTCCATGAACCTATTTTGATTAGTGTGTCCTTAGATAGGATTCGGATTCAAAGAGTTCTCTTTATCTCATAATAAGATAATTGAGACACTAATAAGAACTTATTTTGCATAAAACTTTGTTTAGAGTCGTAGAAAATGCGTTGTTAGATGTTTCATAACTTCGCGAAACTTGTACAAAGAATATTGAGGCACTTATAAGCAATTATCTTGATTAAAACTTGGTTTAGATTTCAATAAAATGTGGTTTTAGATGTTTCATAAGTTCATGAAACTTGTACAAAGATCGTTGGCAAACTTATTAGCACTCATCTTACTTCAAACCCTGCTTTGAGTCATAAAACGCTTTGTTAAATGTTTTATAAGTTCGTGAAACTTCTACAAATATCGTTGAAGGTTTCATAAGATCTCATCTTGCTTAAAACTTGGTTTAGAGTCGTAAAAACGCGTTGTTAGATGTTTCATAAGTTCGTGAAACTTGTACAAAGATCATTGTAGAAACTATAAGAACTCAATTTGGTTTAAACTAGGTTTAGAGTCAAAGAAAATGAGCTTTTCGATGCTGCAAAACTTCTTGAAACTTTTTGAAATATCACTGAGGTATTAATAAGAATACATCTTTCTTCAAACTTGATTTAGAATCGTAGAAAACGCGTTGTTAGATATTTCATAAGTTCCTGAAACTTCTACAAAGATCATAGAGACACTAAGAAGAAGTGATGCTTCTTAAAACTTGGTTTAGAGTCTTAGAAACCACGTTGTTAGATGTTTCATAATAATTGTTCGAATTCCTGAATCGGCAACGACGCCAATTTGATAAACGAGATTTTCACTCTCGTTGTTTCGAATGTCTTATCGTAGTATATAAGATGTCAATCCGAATAAGAAGCAATCAATGTATTAGAATTTATAAGAAACAAACTCAGTTTAAGCGTAATCATAAAATTGTTTGTTGAATGTTTTGTAACCGTGTAATCAATAAACAAATACGAAATTAAGAGTTTTAAAGATTCATATAAAAAGCTAAACAACTAGGTCAGGGTAGTTAAAACGGGTGATCAACTTTCATATTTTTAATGTCCTTTAACAATTGTAACTTTAAGGTTTTGAAAACGATTTTAGATCAATACACTCTCGTGACAATGATCCTTTTCCTAACAAGTAAACTAAAACAATATCTTGGATAATTTAAGTTTTAGAAAACATTAAGTTCAAATCAATCCAACCACTAAACTTATTAACACATATCTCTCGGTTAAGCTAGGTTTAGTTCTAGGGTAACTGTTCAGAAATCTTCACAAACCTCTCGGTTGTAAAGTTTCCTGGGTTTCTATCAATTGATTGATCAGGTCAATTAAAGCATTAGAACGTTACACTAGATTAAAGTTTTATAAAGTTTTAAGGTCTAGACAATTATCAATCCGAGAGTTGATTCACCATTTCCCCCCCCCCCAACCTAATTGTCTAAGGGAAATTACTCACTAAGCATAATGAAAATCAAAACAATCAAAGAGAAATAAAGCATAAAAAACTCAAGGATTAAAATAGATAAAGGGAAAGAAGAAACTCTTATTGAAGATGTTGTTACAAGTAATCCAGAAGCAAAAAAGCAAAACTCAATCTCCCCAAAACTCTCCAAAGTTCGAACAAGAACAAAAACAAAAGCGTGAAAAAGAGATAGCAGAAAAAAACATATCAAAACCCTAATATAATGTCAAAACATAAACCAAAAAACATTCCAAATCGTTTAGGAAATCTTTTCCTTTTGAAGCCCGAAAACCGTCTTTTCTTTATTTTTCTCGCGGATCATACCGGTCATAGTAAACCGGTATAATATGGCCGATACCGGCCACCAAACCGGTACAAGGTGGTCGGTACACTTCTTCATTCTTCATATTGGCGAGATGAAGTCGGTAAAACAAACCGGTACGCATTTTCTTCTTGATATCGGCCACTTCAAATCGGTATAACAAACCGGTATGAAGTAAAATTGACATAACTTTAGATCTAACCGTTGAAATCATCTCAAAAAACCGCCAAATGAAAGCTAACATCTGTAGCTAATTTGTGGGAAAATATCATCAAGATCCAACGGTGCGATTAGAAATATGTATAGATTAGAAATATGAATGTACATGAATATTTTTTCTCAAAGTAAAATACCATTAAAAAGTTTTTTATAACAAAATTACCATTAAAATGATTTTATAACAAAAATACCATCAAAAGTATTAGTTTACAAAAATACCACAAGTACAAAAACGAGTTTTAACACTTTTATATTTTAAATTTTTTCATTTGGGTTCGGTATATAGTGTTTAGGGTATAGTTTTGAAGGGGTATGGTATAGTTTTTGAACGTTTTGGTGTAATTTTGAAAATTTAAGATTTATGGTATTTACGAAAAAAAACTTTTTAATGGTATTTGTAAAACTTTCGAAAATCTGTGCTAATTGTGTTAAAAAAAACTTTTGTTAGTGGTATTCATAAGAATTTCCAAAAATTAAATGGGTAAGAATAAAGGAAATTACTTTAACAATTATAATATAAATAAAAGATTAATTCATTATTGTTGTTTGTTGTTAATTTCTATAAGATAATTTTATCATTCAACTTTAAATTAGAGCACGTTAAATTTTTGAGATTTAATTGCAGCGAAATTAAAGTTTATATCTTTCGTTGTAGTTCATAAATATATATGCATAGCCATTCGCGGTTCGAAATATTCTGTTATCACTGAATATTTGGTATTTACTAACTTAATATGTGATACACAATTTATGCAATTGTAGAGAGAGACACAATGAGCCCACAAATCGTCTCTCTTCTTTAAAAATTGAGTTTCATTCTTGATTAAACTAGGTCTATCTGCAATATATTTAATGAGGGTGTCGTGACACACTTTTCCTTCCTCAACAAGATCTTGACAACAAGAATCAGTGATGGTTCCGTTTCCAAACACAACACCGATTATATCCAAACGCACATTGAGGAGTGATCTTAACGAGACATGCATGTGTCCCATAGCGATTTTGCTTCACTTTCTTCGATCGACATAGCTGGAACAAACGAACAGACCAAGGCTAGAACAACGACTGTGATAGTAATTTGAGAGTTAAATTTAGCCATATCTTCTTATTCTTTGAAATGTAATTTTACTCATGTGGTGTGAAGAATGTATTTGTGATTCCTATAGTTTATACAATGTTAGCTATTTATATTTGATTATGAAACCAAACAAAAAACGTATGAAAACAATAAAATTTAGTGAAAGTTACTTGATGTAGGAAATATAATTTTTTCTATGCAAACGTTATAAGTTAAACGTATTCCAAGAAAAAAACATATTTTCCATTTAGTTAAAAAGTTGTTCGATAATATTTCTATTGTGTAAAAAACTAAAACTCCTTCTTTACTTTTATGACAAGGTTTGGTTTAGTTGTAACATGTTTTTCTACACACACATATAAACTTATTAGTTCAAATTAAAGCATTCATACCTTTAAACTATATGTTTTGAGATGAACAAAAATTAAATAAATAAAAAGTGATATGAAATCCTTATTCGTATACTTTTCAACAATTATAATAAGAATACACAATACTTTGATACTATGTCCAAAATTGTTGATATTTAAAAGTTTAAAACCATACCCTATATTTTAACTAGTAAGATCGAAGTTTGAAATTAACAACACCGTAACTGTAAAAAGTCTTATTTATTTTTTTCTAAGTAACTATTCCACAATTTATAGATTTTATTAATATAAAATAATTAATATTTATTGATTAAAATATTATTTCAATATCAAAAGAATTGATCTTGAATTAATCAATTATAATCTTTCATATTTATATTTTTCGCGATTAATTAAGTATAGTTTATTTTTAGTGTTATCACTATAGCTCGGGAAAACAACAAATATACACTCATTCGCCATAAATTTGTATTTTTGGGTTACAAATGGAATATAAGATACACTTATTGCCTCAATTAATATAATAGTTTGCGTGAGATTAATTTTTGAGGACTTCAAAAAATTACACCCTTTCAAATCCATCTACAAATCCATAATTCGAATTCTTTTTAAATCTACACTCATTTTATATTTCAAATGATTAAATAACTTTTTTACTTTTAGAAAATTAAAATATTTATTTTTCGTTTCCCTAATTAGAATTTAGGGTTAGTGTCTTAGGGGGTAGAGTTTGGAGGGTAAGGTTTATTTTTATTTAACTTTTATTGTGTACGTGTATAGTTGTTTGAAACGAATTTTGAAGTTGTGTGGTTCTGTGAAGTAAATTTTAAAATAAGAAATTTTGTAATTTGCATTAAATTAAATCAAACGACCCACAATTTTTTAATTTTCTTGATAGTATTTCAATTTTCAAATTTAAGCATGTTTGGCAAAAAATAAGAGAAAAATTAAACGGGTAAGAATAAAGGAAATTACTTTTACAATTATAATATAAAGAAAGGATTAATTCATTATTGTTTTTTGTTGTTAATTTCTATAAGATAATTTTATCATTCAACTTTAAATTAGAGCACGCTAAATTGTTGAGATTTATTTGCAGCGAAATTTAAGTTTATATCTTTCGTCGTAGTTCATAAATATATATGCATAGTCATTCGCGGTTCGAAATATTCTGTTATCGGTGAATATTTGGTATTTACTAACTTAATATGTGATACACAATTTATGTAATTGTAGAGATTGAGACACAATGAGCCCACAAATCGTCTCTCTTCTTTAAAAATTAAACTAGGTCTATTTGCAATATATTTGATGAGGGTGTCGTGACATACTTTTCCTTCCTCAACAAGATCATGACAACAAGAATCAATGATGGTACCGTTTCCAAAAACAACACCGATTATATCCAACACACATTTAGGAGAGATCTTAACGAGACATGTGTCCCATAGCGATTTTGCTTCACTTTCTTCGACCGACATAGCTGGAACAAACGAACAGACCAAGGCTAGAACAACGACTGTGATAGTAATCTGAGAGTTAAATTAAGCCATATCTGCTTATTCTTTGAACTTGTGGTGTAAACAATGTTAAGAAGAATGTATAGTTTATACAATGTTAGCTATTTGTATTTGATTGTGAAACCAAACAAAAAACGTATGAAAATAAATTTAGTGAAAGTTACTTGATGTAGGAAAGATAATTTTTTCTATGCAAACATTATAACTTATAAGTTAAACGTATTCCTAGAAAAAAACATATTTTCCATTTAGTTAAAAAGTTGTTCGATAATATTTCGATTGTGTAAAAAATTAAAACTCCTTCTTTACCTTTATGACATGGTATGGTTTAGTTGTAACATGTTTTTCTACACACACATATTAACCGATTAGTTCAAATTAAAGCATTCATGCTTTTAAACTAGGGGGAATTACAAAACTACACATTTTGAATTACATTTCACAAAACTACATCATTTAAAAATTTCTTCACAAAACTACACATAAACACTAAAAATTAAACCCTAATTAAGCCTACCCACACAATTTTACCCACATTTTCACTAAACACTAAACACTAATTAGCGAACCCAAATGAAATTTTTTAATTTTGGTAAATTTTGAAAGGGTAAAATCAACCATTTAAAATTTTAAAAGGGTGTAAATATTAGAAAATATTGAATTAGGTAGAGTTTTGTAAAGGAAGGGATAAAATAGTGTAGTTTTGTGAATTCCTCCTTAAACTATATGTTTTGAGATGAACTAGAATTAAATAAATAAAAAGACAGTGGCAATTATGAAATCCTTATTGTATACTTTTCAACAATTATAATAAGAATACACAATACTTTGATACTACGTCAAAAATTGTTCATAATTAAAAGTTTAAAACCATACCCTATATTTTGACTAGTAAGATCGAAGTTTGGAATTAACAACACCGTAACTATAAAGAGTCTTAATCATTTTTTTCTAAGAAACTATTCCACAATTTATAGATTTTATTAATATAAAATAATTAATATTTATTGATTAAAATGTATTAAAATATTATTTCAATATCAAATGAACTGATCTTGAATTAATCAATTATAAACTTTCATATTTATATTTTTCGCGATTAATTAACTATAGTTTATTTTTAGTGTTATCATTATTGCTCGGGAAAACAACAAACATACACTCATTTTCCATAAATTTTGTATTTTTGGGTTACAAATGGAATATAAGATATACTTATTGCCTCAATTAATATAATAGTTTGCCTCAGATTAATTTTTGAGGACTTCACAAAACACTACTAAAAAAAAATCATATAGCCACGGCCTTGTCACGGTACATCCGTGGCTACCTTAAAAAAAAGCCACGGACTAGTCACGAATACGTTAACCGTGGCAAATCTAGTCAAACTCGGTCAACCGTGGCAAAATCGTGACTAGGCGTGACTAAAAAGCCACGGACTTGTCATAGCTGTAACCGTGACAATTCAGCCACGGTATAACCGTGGCAATCCATGGCAATTAGCCACGGGTGTCGGCGCGTGACATGTCCGTGGCTGTATTTAGCCACGATTTTCCACGGTTTTGTCCGTGACAAACTAGTGACGTCAAATCAGTCATGTTTGGGTCGGAACATGATTGTAAATTGATTCGTTTTTTTCCACGGATACAAAACCGTGGCTTTTACGTGACTATATATAGCCACAGATTAGAACCGTGGCTTTTTCGTGGCTATATATAGCCACGGATACGAAACCGTGGCTTTTCCGTGGCTATATCGAAGGATATTAAACATTTTATTCCACCATCTTCACAACTATCGTTAAAAAAACTTGCAGAAAGAAAAATGGATACTTTTTTCACTCTAGAGAATGGATGGATCGACGTTTAGATCCTTTTAGCAACTCTATCACTGAAGAATGTAAAGGAGGTGTAAATGCTTTCATTGCATTTGCTTGTAACCAAGCTTCGTATCAAGAACGAGGAACTTTATTGTGCCCTTGTGCAAGGTGTAGGAATTCAAAGCATCGTGATGCAGATGTCGTTGCTAGACACTTATGTTTGAAGGGTTTTAAAGGTAACTACTACATTTGGACAAGTCATGGAGAAAATTGTTACGATGTTGGCGAGTCTTCGATGCCATCTCATTATATACCTGAAGAACAGTCATGGGATGGAGGTTATGGCGGTGTACAAGTTCCAATTCCTAATCCCGAAGAATTTCAGCAACCATGGGATGGAGATTATGGCGGTGTACAAGTTCCAATTCCTAATCCCGACGAATTTCGACAACCATGTGATGACGGTTATGGTGGTTACCAAGTTCCAATTAATGATGACATGGGACAAGAAGAATTTGGTGTGGAAGGGAATTTGAATTCCAATGAGGAAGAAGAACCAGATCAAGATAGTGTTTTTGAAGCATTTAAACAAGCTAGTGAACCGCTCTACGATGGATGTATTGAAGGAATATCACAATTGTCCTTAGCGTCACGTATGATGAACATAAAGACTGCGAACAATATGTCTGAGGGATGTGTGGATCAATGGGCATCGACAATTAAGCATATTCTTCCACGACCTAATAGAGCTCCATCTTCGTACTATGAGACTAAGAAGTTGACGCGTTCCTTGGGATTACCAGTGATAAAGATAGATGTGTGTGAGGATAATTGTATGATTTTTTGGAAGGGAGATGATCGAGAGCTTATGCAATGTCGTTTCTGTAACAAAGATAGATATCACCCGAACAATGGGAGAGGGAAAAATAAAGCAAAGCAGAGGATGTTTTATCTACCTATTGCAGATCGGTTGAAGCGATTATACCAAATGGAGCGAACAGCAAGTCAAATGCAGTGGCACGCAGAACATGTATCTCCTGAAGGGGAAATGCATCATCCGTCTGACGGGAAATCATGGAAACATTTTAACGAAACGTATCCTACATTTTCCGAAGAACGTCGTAATATATATCTCGGGCTATCAACGGATGGATTTAATCCAATAGGTATGAATGGTGAAGCACACTCAATTTGGCCAGTTATTGTAACTCCATATAATCTGCCACCGGGTATGTGCATGAAACGAGAGTTTTTCTACTTAGCAATTTTGGTTCCTGGACCAAAACACCCGAAGAAAAGTCTAGATATTTATCTTCAACCACTAATAGAAGAGTTGCAGATGTTATGGAATGTAGGTGTGCCGGCTTATGATGTTTATAGAAAGCAAAACTTTACTATGAGAGTGGCTCTGATGTGGACGATAAGTGACTTTCCGGCCTATGCAATGGTTTCGGATGGAGTACACATGGCCGACTATCATGTCCGTATTGTCTTGAAGAAACAAATGCGTTTTGGTTACGAAACGGAAGGAAATTTAGTTGGTTTGACTGTCACCGAAGATTCTTGCCTTCTACTCATCCTTACCGCAGGAATGTGAATGCATTTACACGAGGGAAATCCGTTCGAGACAATCGTCCACCGTGGTTGACCGGTGAAGAAATTTGTTATGAGAGGATTGACACCATTCAAGGATTGAAGAAAACTGTTGATTGTGGAGGTAATGGACATGATAATCCCGGCAGAACTATTGAGGGATATGGAGATTATCATAATTGGTTGAAGAAAAGTATATTTTGGGAGCTTCCGTACTGGGAAAACCTTCTACTAAGGCACAATCTTGACGTCATGCACATTGAGAAGAATTTTTTCGACAATCTGATCAACACTGTGCTGAATTCGACCAAAACAAAAGACAATTTGAAATCTAGATTGGATCTTCCGAATATTTGTAATAGACCAGACTTAGAGATCGAAGAAGACGGAACGATTCCAACTCCAATCTTTAGGTTATCAAAAGAAGCGAAGAAAAATTTTCTCATGTGGTTGAAGAGAGATATCAAATTTCCAGATGGATATTCTTCTAACTTTAGTAGATGTGTTGACGAAAACGCTACCAAGTTATCCGGACTTAAAAGCCATGATTGTCATGTGATCATGCAACGGTTACTTCCATTTGCATTTAAAGAGATTTTATCAAATGAAGTCTACACAGCAATTTCAGGTATAAATGTGTTTATGTATACTACTTATAAAGCCTTCTTTAATTTAATACGTTATTGTTGTGCAATTGTAGATATTGCAGTTTTCTTTCGAGATTTGTCGGCTAGAACGTTAAAAGTCCAGGATGTCGCAGTTCTTAAGGAAAACATTGGTCTGAAGTTGTGTAATTTGGAGAAAATTTTCCCACCTTCTTTCTTTGATGTGATGGAACATTTACCCGTCCACTTACCTGATGAAGCTGAATTAGGTGGTCCGGTGCAGTATAGATGGATGTATCCTTTTGAGAGATACATGTATCATCTTAAAAAGAAGATCAAGAACAAGGCAGAAATTGGAGGGTCCATTGTTGCACAATGTGTGCAAGAAGAGATTTCTTACGCCACACAGAAATATTATGAAGAAAATGAGTATGATCAAGCGTCTAACAATGTAGGTCGTGGTGAAATAAACTTTACATACGATTATGATGATGTTCCAAATCTCTTTCAACATATTGGACGTGTTGGTGGAAAAGGAAGAAACACTTGGTTGAATGATGATGATTATAACGTCTTGCAAACATTCATGTTGCTCAATTGTGACGCGTTCGAGCCGTATGAGAGGTATATGTGTATTTTTAAAATATATATACACTAATTCATCTAATTTCATTTCAATTTTACAGGATGTTTGAAGAGTATATGACATTAAGTTACCCAAATATTACTACCGATGAACCGAACAGATCTAAAGACAAACATTATGCCCAATGGTGTAAAGATTATGTAAGTCCGATCACTATATATATATATATATATATCTATATATATTGAAAAAGTATGAAATATATCTAATAAGTGTCAACATAATTTGCGGATCAATGATCAATCCGAGAATTTTGAGTTTCCTTTATGGATGTTGGAATTTGTGCAAGGGCCTCGACGTAATTATACATATTATCCTATGTACTATTCTCGCGGATATCACTTCAACACTGCTAGTTATGGTCGAAGAAAACGACAAATAACTATGGGGTTTATGTTCGTGGGACAACAGAAACTATGTACTACGGACTTATTGAAGAAATTATGAAAGTTGAGTACCACGGAGCAGTTGGACTAAAAGCAATGGTTTTCAAATGCGCTTGGTTTGATAACAGAGAAGGGTTTGGAATACGTAGAAACGCAAGCGGTGTGGTTGATGTCGCCCCGGAAGGACGGTATGTGAAGTATGACCCTTTTGTCTTAGCAGGTCAATGTGACCAAGTATCCTACATTCCATATCCACGTTTGGATGAAAGAACGAGTGACGACTGGTGGGCGTGTGTTAAGGTTTTCCCAAGAGAATTTCGAGAGACAACAGAAACTTCTCAAACTGCACTTCAAGATGATACATTTGAGCAAAATGTTGTACCTACTGACATGATTCGAGTTACATCTCATGCAGTGGAGGATGCTACAGATTACGAAAATTTGGTCGTCGATCATAATGATGACGAATTTGCCTCACAACATTCATCTGGAGATTCGGATTCAGATTTAGGAAGTGAAGAAGAGTAAGTCAACATATAGATGATATGGTTGTGTAAAAAATGTGATATATATACATATGTATGCTTGAATATTTATGATTGTCTTGTACTTGTATGGTTAAGTGAGTAGAATTAATGTTTTGAATGTATGTTTAAATAATTATAGCCACGGATATAACCGTGGAAAATCGTGGCTGTAATGAATATTAGCCACGGTTTGTAACGAACCAGACCGTGGCAAATCCAAATTTTCCATATAATTTTTTTGCTAAGGCATAGCCACGGATTTGATCGTGGCTAACCGTGACTAGAATTAAGATATTTTAATTTAGTCACGGTTAGCCACGGATTAAACCGTGGCTAAGTTCATTAAACCTAAAATCGAGTTACCTCTTTTTCATTTGCGCCGTTTCCTTCTAACTCTTTTCTTTCTCTCTCTCTTGGCGATTCCGGCGCATCTCCTTCGCATCTCTTCTGAGATTTCGTCGCTTCTCCTCTCTGATTCCGTCGCATCTCCGTCTCATCTCCATCTCTCTAAGAAGGTATCTTCGTCTCTCTCTATCTCTCTGTGTGTCTCTATCTCTCTGTGTGTCTCTATCTCTCTGTGTGTCTCTCTATCTATGTGTCTCTCACTCTGTGTGTCTCTCTCTCTATGTGTCTCTCTCTGTGTCTCTCTCTGTGTCTCTCTCTGTGTCTCAATCTCTTGGCGATTTTAGGATGCTCTCTCTATCTATGTGTCTCTATCTCTGTGTGTCTCTCTCTCTATGTGTCTCTCTCTGTGTCTCTCTCTGTCTCAATCTCTTGGCGATTTTGATTACAGTTTTGATTTTGGGGAAAACGATTATTGGGTTTAGATGTGTGACCATTAGGGTTTAGATTTCAGATTTTTTATTTTGAATTTTTACTTGTCGTTACTTGTGGTTTTGTTTCGGCTATGCCATCAGACAGAAGGAGAAAGAGAGCAAGAGTACCTGAAGGCTATGGAACTCCGGCTCCACCACCAATTCGTCTAAATTCTCGGACATCCTCTTCATTTGATACACCGCCCGGTGCAACCGGACCAAGGGATGTGAATCGTCCGGTTCGGAGAGCTCGGATACCACCGACAGCCTCCACCACCAGCTCCACCACCAGCTCCAATCAACGATGGTCCACCAGCTCCTCCACCCAATGCTGCAGCTCCTGTTAGTCTCGCTGCACTTCTCCGATCTCCTGCAAGGAGGATGCAACCCCATCTACATCCAATGAAGCTAAATAATGCTTTGTGGTAAGTTTTAAAATGTATCATTTATGTTTGAATTTGTTTCGTAAATGTTTATTATTGTAATGCGAGGTTTGGGATAGACGATGTCGTGCACAAGTCCATAAAGAATACATGGCAAAACAATTTTATGGGTCCTTGGTGGAACTGGACAATGGTTCCACAATCCAGAGTAGATGAATGGTGGCAGGACTTCGTGGTAAGTGTTTTGTTTAGTAATTTTGTTATGTCTTAAGTTTTTCTGATTTGTCCTTCTCTTTTCTTTTTTATTTCCCAGCAACAATACTATTGGAACCCTCTCATTCACAATAGGGTATGGTTCATGTGGAAGAAGAAAGTGATGGGGTCTATTTCAAGCACAATGAGCAAGAAGAAGAACGCTGGGGTGAAGCCTCTGTTTGTCAATGACGACCACTGGAAAGAAATGTTGCATTTGTGGGACACAGAGGAATGTCAGACTCTAGCGCAGACGAATTCTGAGAACCGCATGTCTAATCCTGATGGCAATGGACCACACAAGCATTGTGCTGGTCCAGTAGCGTTTGGAAAGGTGGGTTATAACATGGTATGGTCTCTTTCCTTCTCCTTTTAATCCTTTTTAATCTTTTTGATCTTTTAATCTTATTACAATTGTTATTTATGTTAACTTATGTTTTAGTTTAGTTACTTGTGTTCTAGTTAGTTACTTCGTTTTGTTTTGTTTGTGTTTAATAATTTTCTTTTTTTAACTTCTGTTTAATAGTTGAATTTGATTGTTGTCTTGCAGATGATTGAGGCTGGTGGAATTCCTCCCGCATACATCGATATCTTGCGCAAGACACACATGCGCAAAGATGGCGGCTTTGTCGATCCTCGAGCGGAACAAATCGTGCGGTCCGTTGAGCAGGCTGCTACGTAGCTCGCTACACAAGCTTCGTGGAGTCTCCAGGAGCTGCTACCAACAGTGGTCAGTCCACTATTGTGCCTTCTCCTGAGCTGGTCAACCTCACATACCTAAAGGTATCACTTCTTTTAACTCTTTCTTTTAACTCTTTCTTTTAACTCTTTCTTTTAGCTCTTTCTTATGTAATTTATGTTCTTACTAATCACTTGTACTTTCGTTTGCAGCTTGTACCACCCAAGAAGGGTTATATCTACGGGATTGGAAGCAGCCGGTATCTTGATGTGGACCCAACGAGCCTCGCTCCGGTTTCTCCGGTTCGGAATCTCGAAATGGAGACTAGGGTTGGATCACCGGAGTCAAGCTTCCGGACGATGAATTCTGGTATGGAGAGCATCATTGCCATGCGAAGCCGATCCTTCGGAACCTTGGGTATGATCCGGTAACAATGCAGCCATCTCCAAATGCCGCGAGGTCGAACACAACTCCAAGCAACAACTCCAGGTGGTGGGTCGGTAAGAAATTACCCAACACAAGCTGATAATGCTATTGATATAGCAAATGATGAGGAAGAGAAGGATGAAGAGGAGCAGGAGAATGAAGAGGAAGAGGGGCTACAGGCTAGAGATGGAGAAGAGAAAGAAAAAGAAGATGAGGCATAGAGATGAAGCATGCTTCATCATGTATTTATCTATGTGTTTTGTGTTTATGTTTAGTGAATTTTAAACTTTGCAGAATGATTTTTTTTTTGTATTATATATTTTGAACAAATATTTATATATAATTATGTTTTAACTAGAATTTCTCTATTTATGTATTTTTTTTCTTTTGTATATAATTATATTTTAATTTATATTTAATATAATTAAAAAAAACATCATTTGTCACGGATAGTCACGACTATTTCGGTGACTAAATTTTTGTCACGGATAGTTACGACTATTTCGGTGACTAAATGTTGTCACGGTAGCCACGGAGTAATTCGTTGCAAAAGGTCACGAATTGCCAGGACAAAATTCGTGACAAATCTAGCCACAGATGGTCACCGTTATATCCGTGGCTGAGGTAGCCAGGGATTAGCCACGACAAAATCCATGACATTATAGTCACGGTAATGCCACGGAACAACCGTGGCAAATCTAGCCACGGACAAAACGGTGATAAATCCTGGCTATTTTCAGTCGTGACAATCGTGGCTAATCCGTGGCAAATATAGCCACGGTTGCCACGGAAAAATTTTAGTCACGAGCGTATAGCCACGGTTTTGTGTTCGTGGCAAACCGTGGCTATGACCTCAAATAGCCACGGATTTAGGTCCATAGCCACCGTTTGAGCCGTGGCTATATGATTTTTTTTTAGTAGTGAAATTACACCCTTTCAAATCCATCTAAAAATCCATAATTCGAATTCTTTTAAAATCTACACCCATTTCATATTTCAAATGATTAAATAACTTTGTTGCTTTTAGAAAATTAAAATATTTATTCTCATTTCACTAATTAGAATTTAGGGTTAGTGTCTAAGGGGGTAGATTTTAAGGGTAAGGTTTATTTTCATTTAACTTTTATTGTGTATGTGTATAGTTGTTTGAAGTGAATTTTGAAGTTGTGTGGTTTTGTGAAGTAAATTTTAAAAGGTGAAATTTTGTAATTTTCATAAATTAAATAAAACGACCCATAAATTTTTTATTTTCTTAATCGTATTTCAATTTTCAAATTTAAGCATGTTTGGCAAAAAATAAGAGAAAAATTAAATGGGTAAGAATAAAGGAAATTACTTTTATAATTATTATATAAATAAAAGATTAATTCATTATTGTTGTTTGTTGTTAATTTCTATAAGATAATTTTATCATTCAACTTTAAATTAGAGCACGTTAAATTTTTGAGATTTATTTGCAGCGAAATTTAAGTTTATATCTTTCTTTGTAGTGCATAAAACATATGCATAGCCATTCGCAGTTCGAAATATTCCGTTATCGGTGAATATTTGGCTTTACTAACTTAATATGTGATATACAATTTATGCAATTATAGATATTGAGACACAATGAGCCCACAAATCGTCTCTCTTTTATAAAAATCGAGTTTCATTCTTGATTAAACTAGGTCTATCTGCAATATATTTGATGAGGGTGTCGTGACACACTTTTCCTTCCTCAACAAGATCGTGGCAACAAGAATCAGTGATGGTTTCGTTTCCAAAGACAACACCGATTATATCAAACACACATTTAGGAGTGATCTTAACGAGACATATGTCCCATAGCGATTTTTCTTCTCTTTCTTCGACCGACATAGCTTGAACAAACGAACAGACCAAGGCTAGAACAACGACTGTGATAGTAATTTGAGAGTTAAATTTAGCCATATCTTCTTATTCTTTGAAATGTAATTTTACTCTTGTGGTGTAAACAATGTTAAAAAGAATGTATTTGTGATTTCTATAGTTTATACAATGTTAGCTATTTATATTTGATTGTGAAACCAAACAAAAAACGTATGAAACATAACTCATACCTAACATTGGAAGCCCAAACAATTAAGTATATCAAGGTTACTTGATGTAGGAAATATAATTTTTTCTATGCAAACGTTATAAGTTAAACGTATTCCTAGAAAAAAACATATTTTCCATTTAGTTAAAAAATTGTTCGATAATATTTCGATTGTTTAAAAAATTAAAAATCCTTCTTTACTTTTATGACATGGTTTGGTTTAGTTGTAACATGTTTTTCTACACACACATATAAATTGATTAGTTTAAATTAAAGCATTCATGCCTTTAAACTATATGTTTTGAGATGAACTAGAATTAAATAAATAAAAAGACAGTGGCAATTATGAAATCCTTATTTGTATACTTTTCAACAATTAGAATAAGAATAAACAATACTTTGATACTAAGTCCAAAATTGTTGATATTAAAAGTTTAAAACCATACCCTATATTTTAACTAGTAAGATCGAAGTTTGAAATTAACAACACTGTAACTGTAAAGAGTCTTATTTATTTTTTCTATGAAACTATTCGACAATTTATAAATTTTATTAATATAAAATAATTAATATTTATCGTTTGAGATGTATTAAAATATTATTTCAATATCAAATGAATTGATCTTGAATTAATCAATTATAAACTTTCATATTTATATTTTTCGCGATTAATTAAGTATAATTTCTTATTAGTGTTATCATTATAGCTCGGGAAAACAACAAATATACACTCATTCTCCATAAATTTTGTATTTTTGGGTTACAAATGGAATATAAGATACACTTATTGCCTCAATTAATATAATAGTTTGCGTGAGATTAATTTTTGAGGACTTCAAAAAATTACACCCTTTCAAATCCATCTACTAATCCATAATTCAAATTCTTTTTAAATCTACATCCATTTCATATTTCAAAGGATTAAATAACTTTTTTACTTTTAGAAAATTAAAATATTTATTTTCGTTTCACTAATTATAATTTATGGTTAGTGCCTAAGGGGGTAGAGTTTTGAGGGTAAGGTTTACTTTTATTTAACTTTTATTGTGTATGTGTGTAGTTGTTTGAAGTGATTTTTGAAGTTGTGTGGTTTTGTGAAGTAAAATTTTAAAAGTGAACTTTTGTAATTTGCAATAAATTAAATCAAACGACCATTAATTTTTTAATTTTCTTAATCGTATTTCAATTTTCAAATTTAAGCATGTTTGGCAAAAATAAGAGAAAAATTAAACGGGTAAGAATAAAGGAACTTACTTTTACAATTATAATATAAATAAAAGATTAATTCATTATTGTTGTTTGTTATTAATTTCTATAAGATAATTTTATCATTCAACTTTAAATTAGAGCACGTTAAATTTTTGAGATTTATTTGCAGCGAAATTTAAGTTTATATCTTTCTTTGTAGTGCATAAAACATATGCATAACCATTCGCAGTTCAAAATATTATGTTATCGGTGAATATTTGGTTTTACTAACTTAATATGTGATATACAATTTATGCAATTATAGAGATTGAGACACAATGAGCCCACAAATCGTCTCTCTTTTTTAAAAATTGATTTTCATTCTTGATTAAACTAGGTCTATCTGCAATATATTTGATGAGGGTGTCGTGACACACTTTTCCTTCCTCAACAAGATCGTGGCAACAAGAATCAGTGATGGTTCCGTTTCCAAAAACAACACCGATTATATCCAACGCACATTTAGGAGTGATCTTAACAAGACATGTGGCCCATAGCGATTTTGCTTCACTTTCTTCGACCGACATAGCTGGAACAAACGAACATACCAAGGCTAGAACAACGATTGTGATAGTAATTTGAGAGTTAAATTTAGCCATATCTTCTTATTCTTTGAAATGTAATTTTACTCTCGTGGTATAAACAATGTTAAAAAGAATGTATTTGTGAATTCTATAGTTTATACAATGTTAGCTATTTATATTTGATTGTGAAACCAAACAAAAACGTATGAAACATAACTCATACCTAACATTGTAAGCGCAAACAATAAATTATATGAAGGTTACTTGATGTAGGAAAGATAATTTTTTCTATGCAAACGTTATAAGTTAAATGTATTCCTAGAAAAAAACATATTTTCCATTTATTTAAAAAGTTGTTCGATAATATTTCGATTGCGTAAAAAATTAAAAATTCTTCTTTACTTTTATGACATGGTTTGGTTTAGTTGTAACAAGTTTTTCTACACACACATATAAAGTTATTAGTTCAAATTAAAGCATTCATGCCTTTAAACTATATGTTTTGAGATGAACTAGAATTAAATAAATAAAAAGACAGTGACAATTATGAAATCCTTATTTGTATACTTTTCAACAATTATAATAAGAATACACAATACTTTGATACTAAGTCCAAAATTGTTGATATTTAAAAGTTTAAAACCATACCCTATGTTTTAACTAGTAAGATCGAAGTTTGAAATTAACAATACCGTAACTGTAAAGAGTCTTATTCATTTTTTCTAAGAAACTATTCGACAATTTATAAATTTTATTCATATAAAGTAATTAATATTTATCGATTTAGATGTATTAAAATATTATTTCAATATCAAATGAATTGATCTTGAATTAATCAATTATAAACTTTCATATTTATAAATTTCGCGATTAATTAAGTATAGTTTATTATTAGTGTTATCATTATAGCTAGGGAAAACAACAAATATACACTCATTCTCCATAAATTTTGTATTTTTGGGTTACAAATGGAATATAAGATACACTTATTGCCTCAATTAATATAATAGTTTGCGTGAGATTAATTTTTGAGGACTTCAAAAAATTACACCCTTTCAAATCCATCTACTAATCCATAATTCAAATTCTTTTTAAATCTACACCCATTTCATATTTGAAAGGATTAGATAACTTTTTTACTTTTAGAAAATTAAAATATTTATTTTCGTTTCACTAATTAGAATTTAGGGTTAGTGTCTTAGGGGTAGAGTTTTGAGGGTAAGGTTTACTTTTATTAAACTTTTATTGTGTATGTGTGTAGTTGTTTGAAGTGAATTTTGAAGTTGTGTGGTTTTGTGAAGTAAATTTTAAAAGGTGAACTTTTGTAATTTGCATTAAATTAAATCAAACGACCATTAATTTTTTTTATTTTCTTAATCGTATTTCAATTTTCAAATGTAAGCATGTTTGGCAAAAAATAAGAGAAAAATTAAACGGGTAAGAATAAAGGAAATTACTTTTACAATTATAATATAAATAAAAGATTAATTCATTATTGTTGTTTGTTATTAATTTCTATAAGATAATTTTATCATTCAACTTTAAATTAGAGGACGTTAAATTTTTGAGATTTATTTGCAGCGAAATTTAAGTTTATATCTTTCGTCGTAGTTCATAAATATTTATGCATAGTCATTCGTGGTTCGGAATATTCTTTTATCGGTGAATATTTGGTTTTTACTAATTTAATATGTGATACACAATTTATGCAATTATAGAGATTGAGACACAATGAGCCCACAAATCGTCTCTCTTTTTTAAAAATTGAGTTTCATTCTTGATTAAACTAGGTCTATCTGCAATATATTTGATGAGGGTGTCGTGACACACTTTTCCTTCCTCAACAAGATCGTGGCAACAAGAATCGGTGATGGTTCCGTTTCCAAAAACAACACCGATTATATCCAACGCACATTTAGGAGTGATCTTAACGAGACATGTGTCCCATAGCGATTTTGCTTCACTTTCTTCGACCGACATAGTTGGAACAAACGAACAGATCAAGGCTAAAAAAACGATTGTGATAGTAATTTGAGAGTTAAATTTAGCCATATCTTCTTATTCTTTGAAATGTAATTTTACTCTTGTGGTGTAAACAATGTTAAGAAAAATGTATTTGTGATTTCTATAGTTTATAGATTGTTAGCTATTTATATTTGATTGTGAAACCAAACAAAAAATGTATGAAACATAACTCATACCTAAATTGTAAGCGCAAACAATAAATTATGTGAAGGTTACTTGATTTAGGAAAGATAATTTTTTCTATGCGAACATTATAAGTTAAACGTATTTCTATAAAAAAAACATATTTTCCATTAAGTTAAAAAGTTGTTCGATAATATTTCGATTGTGTAAAAAATTAAAACTCATTCTTTACTTTTATGACATGGTTTGGTTTAGTTGTAACATATTTTTCTAGACACATATAAACTGATTAGTTCAAATTAAAGCATTCATGTCTTTAAACTATATGTTTTGAGATGAACTAGAATTAAATAAATAAAAAGACAGTGACAATTATGAAATCCTTATTTGTATACTTTTCAACAATTATAATAAGAATACACAATACTTTGATACTAAGTCCAAAATTGTTGATATTTAAAAGTTTAAAACCATACCCTATATTTTAACTAGTAAGATCGAAGTTTGAAATTAACAACACCGTAACTGTAAAGAGTCTTATTCATTTTTTCTAAGAAACTATTCGGAAATTTATAAATTTTATTCATATAAAGTAATTAATATTTATCGATTAAGATGTATTAAAATATTATTTCAATATCAAATGAATTGATCTTGAATTAATCAATTATAAACTTTCATATTTATAAATTTCGCGATTAATTAAGTATAGTTTATTATTAGTGTTATCATTATAGCTAGGGAAAACAACAATATACACTCATTCTCCATAAATTTTGTATTTTTTGGTTACAAATGGAATATAAGATACACTTATTGCCTCAATTAATATAATAGTTTGCGTGAGATTAATTTTTGAGGACTTCAAAAAATTACACCCTTTCAAATCCATCTACTAATCCATAATTCAAATTCTTTTTAAATCTACACCCATTTCATATTTGAAAGGATTAAATAACTTTTTTACTTTTAGAAAATTAAAATATTTATTTTCGTTTCACTAATTAGAATTTAGGGTTAGTGTCTTAGGGGTAGAGTTTTGAGGGTAAGGTTTACTTTTATTAAACTTTTATTGTGTATGTGTGTAGTTGTTTGAAGTGAATTTTGAAGTTGTGTGGTTTTGTGAAGTAAATTTTAAAAGGTGAACTTTTGTAATTTGCATTAAATTAAATCAAACGACCATTAATTTTTTTTATTTTCTTAATCGTATTTCAATTTTCAAATTTAAGCATGTTTGGCAAAAAATAAGAGAAAAATTAAACGGGTAAGAATAAAGGAAATTACTTTTACAATTATAATATAAATAAAAGATTAATTCATTATTGTTGTTTGTTATTAATTTCTATAAGATAATTTTATCATTCAACTTTAAATTAGAGCACGTTAAAATTTTGAGATTTATTTGCAGCGAAATTTAAGTTTATATATTTCGTCGTAGTTCATAAATATTTATGCATAGTCATTCGTGGTTCGGAATATTCTTTTATCGGTGAATATTTGGTTTTTACTAATTTAATATGTGATACACAATTTATGCAATTGTAGAGATTGAGATACAATGAGCCCACAAATCGTCTCTCTTCTTTAAAAATTGAGTTTCATTCTTGATTAAACTAGGTCTCGTCCGCAATATATTTGATGAGGGTGTCGTGACACACTTTTCCTTCCTCAACAAGATCGTGGCAACAAGAATCAGTGATGGTTCCGTTTCCAAAAACAACACCGATTATATCCAACGCACATTTAGGAGTGATCTTAACGAGACATGTGGCCCATAGCGATTTTGCTTCACTTTCTTCGACCGACATAGCTGGAACAAACGAACATACCAAGGCTAGAACAACGATTGTGATAGTAATTTGAGAGTTAAATTTAGCCATATCTTCTTATTCTTTGAAATGTAATTTTACTCTCGTGGTATAAACAATGTTAAAAAGAATGTATTTGTGAATTCTATAGTTTATACAATGTTAGCTATTTATATTTGATTGTGAAACCAAACAAAAACGTATGAAACATAACTCATACCTAACATTGTAAGCGCAAACAATAAATTATATGAAGGTTACTTGATGTAGGAAAGATAATTTTTTCTATGCAAACGTTATAAGTTAAATGTATTCCTAGAAAAAAACATATTTTCCATTTATTTAAAAAGTTGTTCGATAATATTTCGATTGCGTAAAAAATTAAAAATTCTTCTTTACTTTTATGACATGGTTTGGTTTAGTTGTAACAAGTTTTTCTACACACACATATAAAGTTATTAGTTCAAATTAAAGCATTCATGCCTTTAAACTATATGTTTTGAGATGAACTAGAATTAAATAAATAAAAAGACAGTGACAATTATGAAATCCTTATTTGTATACTTTTCAACAATTATAATAAGAATACACAATACTTTGATACTAAGTCCAAAATTGTTGATATTTAAAAGTTTAAAACCATACCCTATGTTTTAACTAGTAAGATCGAAGTTTGAAATTAACAATACCGTAACTCGTAAAGAGTCTTATTCATTTTTTCTAAGAAACTATTCGACAATTTATAAATTTTATTCATATAAAGTAATTAATATTTATCGATTTAGATGTATTAAAATATTATTTCAATATCAAATGAATTGATCTTGAATTAATCAATTATAAACTTTCATATTTATAAATTTCGCGATTAATTAAGTATAGTTTATTATTAGTGTTATCATTATAGCTAGGGAAAACAACAAATATACACTCATTCTCCATAAATTTTGTATTTTTGGGTTACAAATGGAATATAAGATACACTTATTGCCTCAATTAATATAATAGTTTGCGTGAGATTAATTTTTGAGGACTTCAAAAAATTACACCCTTTCAAATCCATCTACTAATCCATAATTCAAATTCTTTTTAAATCTACACCCATTTCATATTTGAAAGGATTAGATAACTTTTTTACTTTTAGAAAATTAAAATATTTATTTTCGTTTCACTAATTAGAATTTAGGGTTAGTGTCTTAGGGGTAGAGTTTTGAGGGTAAGGTTTACTTTTATTAAACTTTTATTGTGTATGTGTGTAGTTGTTTGAAGTGAATTTTGAAGTTGTGTGGTTTTGTGAAGTAAATTTTAAAAGGTGAACTTTTGTAATTTGCATTAAATTAAATCAAACGACCATTAATTTTTTTTATTTTCTTAATCGTATTTCAATTTTCAAATGTAAGCATGTTTGGCAAAAAATAAGAGAAAAATTAAACGGGTAAGAATAAAGGAAATTACTTTTACAATTATAATATAAATAAAAGATTAATTCATTATTGTTGTTTGTTATTAATTTCTATAAGATAATTTTATCATTCAACTTTAAATTAGAGGACGTTAAATTTTTGAGATTTATTTGCAGCGAAATTTAAGTTTATATCTTTCGTCGTAGTTCATAAATATTTATGCATAGTCATTCGTGGTTCGGAATATTCTTTTATCGGTGAATATTTGGTTTTTACTAATTTAATATGTGATACACAATTTATGCAATTATAGAGATTGAGACACAATGAGCCCACAAATCGTCTCTCTTTTTTAAAAATTGAGTTTCATTCTTGATTAAACTAGGTCTATCTGCAATATATTTGATGAGGGTGTCGTGACACACTTTTCCTTCCTCAACAAGATCGTGGCAACAAGAATCAGTGATGGTTCCGTTTCCAAAAACAACACCGATTATATCCAACGCACATTTAGGAGTGATCTTAACGAGACATGTGTCCCATAGCGATTTTGCTTCACTTTCTTCGACCGACATAGTTGGAACAAACGAACAGATCAAGGCTAAAAAAACGATTGTGATAGTAATTTGAGAGTTAAATTTAGCCATATCTTCTTATTCTTTGAAATGTAATTTTACTCTTGTGGTGTAAACAATGTTAAGAAAAATGTATTTGTGATTTCTATAGTTTATAGATTGTTAGCTATTTATATTTGATTGTGAAACCAAACAAAAAATGTATGAAACATAACTCATACCTAAATTGTAAGCGCAAACAATAAATTATGTGAAGGTTACTTGATTTAGGAAAGATAATTTTTTCTATGCGAACATTATAAGTTAAACGTATTTCTATAAAAAAAACATATTTTCCATTAAGTTAAAAAGTTGTTCGATAATATTTCGATTGTGTAAAAAATTAAAACTCATTCTTTACTTTTATGACATGGTTTGGTTTAGTTGTAACATATTTTTCTAGACACATATAAACTGATTAGTTCAAATTAAAGCATTCATGTCTTTAAACTATATGTTTTGAGATGAACTAGAATTAAATAAATAAAAAGACAGTGACAATTATGAAATCCTTATTTGTATACTTTTCAACAATTATAATAAGAATACACAATACTTTGATACTAAGTCCAAAATTGTTGATATTTAAAAGTTTAAAACCATACCCTATATTTTAACTAGTAAGATCGAAGTTTGAAATTAACAACACCGTAACTCGTAAAGAGTCTTATTCATTTTTTCTAAGAAACTATTCGGAAATTTATAAATTTTATTCATATAAAGTAATTAATATTTATCGATTAAGATGTATTAAAATATTATTTCAATATCAAATGAATTGATCTTGAATTAATCAATTATAAACTTTCATATTTATAAATTTCGCGATTAATTAAGTATAGTTTATTATTAGTGTTATCATTATAGCTAGGGAAAACAACAATATACACTCATTCTCCATAAATTTTGTATTTTTTGGTTACAAATGGAATATAAGATACACTTATTGCCTCAATTAATATAATAGTTTGCGTGAGATTAATTTTTGAGGACTTCAAAAAATTACACCCTTTCAAATCCATCTACTAATCCATAATTCAAATTCTTTTTAAATCTACACCCATTTCATATTTGAAAGGATTAAATAACTTTTTTACTTTTAGAAAATTAAAATATTTATTTTCGTTTCACTAATTAGAATTTAGGGTTAGTGTCTTAGGGGTAGAGTTTTGAGGGTAAGGTTTACTTTTATTAAACTTTTATTGTGTATGTGTGTAGTTGTTTGAAGTGAATTTTGAAGTTGTGTGGTTTTGTGAAGTAAATTTTAAAAGGTGAACTTTTGTAATTTGCATTAAATTAAATCAAACGACCATTAATTTTTTTTATTTTCTTAATCGTATTTCAATTTTCAAATTTAAGCATGTTTGGCAAAAAATAAGAGAAAAATTAAACGGGTAAGAATAAAGGAAATTACTTTTACAATTATAATATAAATAAAAGATTAATTCATTATTGTTGTTTGTTATTAATTTCTATAAGATAATTTTATCATTCAACTTTAAATTAGAGCACGTTAAAATTTTGAGATTTATTTGCAGCGAAATTTAAGTTTATATATTTCGTCGTAGTTCATAAATATTTATGCATAGTCATTCGTGGTTCGGAATATTCTTTTATCGGTGAATATTTGGTTTTTACTAATTTAATATGTGATACACAATTTATGCAATTGTAGAGATTGAGATACAATGAGCCCACAAATCGTCTCTCTTCTTTAAAAATTGAGTTTCATTCTTGATTAAACTAGGTCTGTCTGCAATATATTTGATGAGGGTGTCGTGACACACTTTTCCTTCCTCAACAAGATCGTGGCAACAAGAATCAGTGATGGTTCCGTTTCCAAAAACAACACCGATTATATCCAACGCACATTTAGGAGTGATCTTAACGAGACATGTGGCCCATAGCGATTTTGCTTCACTTTCTTCGACCGACATAGCTGGAACAAACGAACATACCAAGGCTAGAACAACGATTGTGATAGTAATTTGAGAGTTAAATTTAGCCATATCTTCTTATTCTTTGAAATGTAATTTTACTCTCGTGGTATAAACAATGTTAAAAAGAATGTATTTGTGAATTCTATAGTTTATACAATGTTAGCTATTTATATTTGATTGTGAAACCAAACAAAAACGTATGAAACATAACTCATACCTAACATTGTAAGCGCAAACAATAAATTATATGAAGGTTACTTGATGTAGGAAAGATAATTTTTTCTATGCAAACGTTATAAGTTAAATGTATTCCTAGAAAAAAACATATTTTCCATTTATTTAAAAAGTTGTTCGATAATATTTCGATTGCGTAAAAAATTAAAAATTCTTCTTTACTTTTATGACATGGTTTGGTTTAGTTGTAACAAGTTTTTCTACACACACATATAAAGTTATTAGTTCAAATTAAAGCATTCATGCCTTTAAACTATATGTTTTGAGATGAACTAGAATTAAATAAATAAAAAGACAGTGACAATTATGAAATCCTTATTTGTATACTTTTCAACAATTATAATAAGAATACACAATACTTTGATACTAAGTCCAAAATTGTTGATATTTAAAAGTTTAAAACCATACCCTATGTTTTAACTAGTAAGATCGAAGTTTGAAATTAACAATACCGTAACTCGTAAAGAGTCTTATTCATTTTTTCTAAGAAACTATTCGACAATTTATAAATTTTATTCATATAAAGTAATTAATATTTATCGATTTAGATGTATTAAAATATTATTTCAATATCAAATGAATTGATCTTGAATTAATCAATTATAAACTTTCATATTTATAAATTTCGCGATTAATTAAGTATAGTTTATTATTAGTGTTATCATTATAGCTAGGGAAAACAACAAATATACACTCATTCTCCATAAATTTTGTATTTTTGGGTTACAAATGGAATATAAGATACACTTATTGCCTCAATTAATATAATAGTTTGCGTGAGATTAATTTTTGAGGACTTCAAAAAATTACACCCTTTCAAATCCATCTACTAATCCATAATTCAAATTCTTTTTAAATCTACACCCATTTCATATTTGAAAGGATTAGATAACTTTTTTACTTTTAGAAAATTAAAATATTTATTTTCGTTTCACTAATTAGAATTTAGGGTTAGTGTCTTAGGGGTAGAGTTTTGAGGGTAAGGTTTACTTTTATTAAACTTTTATTGTGTATGTGTGTAGTTGTTTGAAGTGAATTTTGAAGTTGTGTGGTTTTGTGAAGTAAATTTTAAAAGGTGAACTTTTGTAATTTGCATTAAATTAAATCAAACGACCATTAATTTTTTTTATTTTCTTAATCGTATTTCAATTTTCAAATGTAAGCATGTTTGGCAAAAAATAAGAGAAAAATTAAACGGGTAAGAATAAAGGAAATTACTTTTACAATTATAATATAAATAAAAGATTAATTCATTATTGTTGTTTGTTATTAATTTCTATAAGATAATTTTATCATTCAACTTTAAATTAGAGGACGTTAAATTTTTGAGATTTATTTGCAGCGAAATTTAAGTTTATATCTTTCGTCGTAGTTCATAAATATTTATGCATAGTCATTCGTGGTTCGGAATATTCTTTTATCGGTGAATATTTGGTTTTTACTAATTTAATATGTGATACACAATTTATGCAATTATAGAGATTGAGACACAATGAGCCCACAAATCGTCTCTCTTTTTTAAAAATTGAGTTTCATTCTTGATTAAACTAGGTCTATCTGCAATATATTTGATGAGGGTGTCGTGACACACTTTTCCTTCCTCAACAAGATCGTGGCAACAAGAATCAGTGATGGTTCCGTTTCCAAAAACAACACCGATTATATCCAACGCACATTTAGGAGTGATCTTAACGAGACATGTGTCCCATAGCGATTTTGCTTCACTTTCTTCGACCGACATAGTTGGAACAAACGAACAGATCAAGGCTAAAAAAACGATTGTGATAGTAATTTGAGAGTTAAATTTAGCCATATCTTCTTATTCTTTGAAATGTAATTTTACTCTTGTGGTGTAAACAATGTTAAGAAAAATGTATTTGTGATTTCTATAGTTTATAGATTGTTAGCTATTTATATTTGATTGTGAAACCAAACAAAAAATGTATGAAACATAACTCATACCTAAATTGTAAGCGCAAACAATAAATTATGTGAAGGTTACTTGATTTAGGAAAGATAATTTTTTCTATGCGAACATTATAAGTTAAACGTATTTCTATAAAAAAAACATATTTTCCATTAAGTTAAAAAGTTGTTCGATAATATTTCGATTGTGTAAAAAATTAAAACTCATTCTTTACTTTTATGACATGGTTTGGTTTAGTTGTAACATATTTTTCTAGACACATATAAACTGATTAGTTCAAATTAAAGCATTCATGTCTTTAAACTATATGTTTTGAGATGAACTAGAATTAAATAAATAAAAAGACAGTGACAATTATGAAATCCTTATTTGTATACTTTTCAACAATTATAATAAGAATACACAATACTTTGATACTAAGTCCAAAATTGTTGATATTTAAAAGTTTAAAACCATACCCTATATTTTAACTAGTAAGATCGAAGTTTGAAATTAACAACACCGTAACTCGTAAAGAGTCTTATTCATTTTTTCTAAGAAACTATTCGGAAATTTATAAATTTTATTCATATAAAGTAATTAATATTTATCGATTAAGATGTATTAAAATATTATTTCAATATCAAATGAATTGATCTTGAATTAATCAATTATAAACTTTCATATTTATAAATTTCGCGATTAATTAAGTATAGTTTATTATTAGTGTTATCATTATAGCTAGGGAAAACAACAATATACACTCATTCTCCATAAATTTTGTATTTTTTGGTTACAAATGGAATATAAGATACACTTATTGCCTCAATTAATATAATAGTTTGCGTGAGATTAATTTTTGAGGACTTCAAAAAATTACACCCTTTCAAATCCATCTACTAATCCATAATTCAAATTCTTTTTAAATCTACACCCATTTCATATTTGAAAGGATTAAATAACTTTTTTACTTTTAGAAAATTAAAATATTTATTTTCGTTTCACTAATTAGAATTTAGGGTTAGTGTCTTAGGGGTAGAGTTTTGAGGGTAAGGTTTACTTTTATTAAACTTTTATTGTGTATGTGTGTAGTTGTTTGAAGTGAATTTTGAAGTTGTGTGGTTTTGTGAAGTAAATTTTAAAAGGTGAACTTTTGTAATTTGCATTAAATTAAATCAAACGACCATTAATTTTTTTTTATTTTCTTAATCGTATTTCAATTTTCAAATTTAAGCATGTTTGGCAAAAAATAAGAGAAAAATTAAACGGGTAAGAATAAAGGAAATTACTTTTACAATTATAATATAAATAAAAGATTAATTCATTATTGTTGTTTGTTATTAATTTCTATAAGATAATTTTATCATTCAACTTTAAATTAGAGCACGTTAAAATTTTGAGATTTATTTGCAGCGAAATTTAAGTTTATATATTTCGTCGTAGTTCATAAATATTTATGCATAGTCATTCGTGGTTCGGAATATTCTTTTATCGGTGAATATTTGGTTTTTACTAATTTAATATGTGATACACAATTTATGCAATTGTAGAGATTGAGATACAATGAGCCCACAAATCGTCTCTCTTCTTTAAAAATTGAGTTTCATTCTTGATTAAACTAGGTCTCGTACTGCAATATATTTGATGAGGGTGTCGTGACACACTTTTCCTTCCTCAACAAGATCGTGGCAACAAGAATCGGTGATGGTTCCGTTTCCAAAAACAACACCGATTATATCCAACGCACATTTAGGAGTGATCTTAACGAGACATGTGTCCCATAGCGATTTTGCTTCACTTTCTTCGACCGACATAGTTGGAACAAACGAACAGATCAAGGCTAAAAAAACGATTGTGATAGTAATTTGAGAGTTAAATTTAGCCATATCTTCTTATTCTTTGAAATGTAATTTTACTCTTGTGGTGTAAACAATGTTAAGAAAAATGTATTTGTGATTTCTATAGTTTATAGATTGTTAGCTATTTATATTTGATTGTGAAACCAAACAAAAAATGTATGAAACATAACTCATACCTAAATTGTAAGCGCAAACAATAAATTATGTGAAGGTTACTTGATTTAGGAAAGATAATTTTTTCTATGCGAACATTATAAGTTAAACGTATTTCTATAAAAAAAACATATTTTCCATTAAGTTAAAAAGTTGTTCGGTAATATTTCGATTGTGTAAAAAATTAAAACTCATTCTTTACTTTTATGAAATGGTTTGGTTTAGTTGTAACATATTTTTCTAGACACATATATAAACTGATTAGTTCAAATTAAAGCATTCATGTCTTTAAACTATATGTTTTGAGATGAACTAGAATTAAATAAATAAAAAGACAGTGACAATTACGAAATCCTTATTTGTATACTTTTCAACAATTATAATAAGAATACACAATACTTTGATACTAAGTCCAAAATTGTTGATATTTAAAAGTTTAAAACCATACCCTATATTTTAACTAGTAAGATCGAAGTTTGAAATTAACAACACCGTAACTGTAAAGAGTCTTATTCATTTTTTCTAAGAAACTATTCGAAAATTTATAAATTTTATTCATATAAAGTAATTAATATTTATCGATTAAGATGTATTAAAATATTATTTCAATATCAAATGAATTGATCTTGAATTAATCAATTATAAACTTTCATATTTATAAATTTCGCGATTAATTAAGTATAGTTTATTATTAGTGTTATCATTATAGCTAGGGAAAACAACAATATACACTCATTCTCCATAAATTTTGTATTTTTTGGTTACAAATGGAATATAAGATACACTTATTGCCTCAATTAATATAATAGTTTGCGTGAGATTAATTTTTGAGGACTTCAAAAAATTACACCCTTTCAAATCCATCTACTAATCCATAATTCAAATTCTTTTTAAATCTACACCCATTTCATATTTGAAAGGATTAAATAACTTTTTTACTTTTAGAAAATTAAAATATTTATTTTCGTTTCACTAATTAGAATTTAGGGTTAGTGTCTTAGGGGTAGAGTTTTGAGGGTAAGGTTTACTTTTATTAAACTTTTATTGTGTATGTGTGTAGTTGTTTGAAGTGAATTTTGAAGTTGTGTGGTTTTGTGAAGTAAATTTTAAAAGGTGAACTTTTGTAATTTGCATTAAATTAAATCAAACGACCATTAATTTTTTTTATTTTCTTAATCGTATTTCAATTTTCAAATTTAAGCATGTTTGGCAAAAAATAAGAGAAAAATTAAACGGGTAAGAATAAAGGAAATTACTTTTACAATTATAATATAAATAAAAGATTAATTCATTATTGTTGTTTGTTATTAATTTCTATAAGATAATTTTATCATTCAACTTTAAATTAGAGCACGTTAAAATTTTGAGATTTATTTACAGCGAAATTTAAGTTTATATATTTCGTCGTAGTTCATAAATATTTATGCATAGTCATTCGTGGTTCGGAATATTCTTTTATCGGTGAATATTTGGTTTTTACTAATTTAATATGTGATACACAATTTATGCAATTGTAGAGATTGGGATACAATGAGCCCACAAATCGTCTCTCTTCTTTAAAAATTGAGTTTCATTCTTGATTAAACTAGGTCTATCTGCAATATATTTGATGAGGGTGTCGTGACACACTTTTCCTTCCTCAACAAGATCGTGGCAACAAGAATCAGTGATGGTTCCGTTTCCAAAAACAACACCGATTATATCCAACGCACATTTAGGAGTGATCTTAACGAGACATGTGTCCCATAGCGATTTTGTTTCACTTTCTTCGACCGACATAGTTGGAACAAACGAACAGATCAAGGCTAAAAAAACGATTGTGATAGTAATTTGAGAGTTAAATTTAGCCATATCTTCTTATTCTTTGAAATGTAATTTTACTCTTGTGGTGTAAACAATGTTAAGAAAAATGTATTTGTGATTTCTATAGTTTATAGATTGTTAGCTATTTATATTTGATTGTGAAACCAAACAAAAAATGTATGAAACATAACTCATACCTAAATTGTAAGCGCAAACAATAAATTATGTGAAGGTTACTTGATTTAGGAAAGATAATTTTTTCTATGCGAACATTATAAGTTAAACGTATTTCTATAAAAAAAACATATTTTCCATTAAGTTAAAAAGTTGTTCGGTAATATTTCGATTGTGTAAAAAATTAAAACTCATTCTTTACTTTTATGAAATGGTTTGGTTTAGTTGTAACATATTTTTCTAGACACATATATAAACTGATTAGTTTAAATTAAAGCATTCATGTCTTTAAACTATATGTTTTGAGATGAACTAGAATTAAATAAATAAAAAGACAGTGACAATTACGAAATCCTTATTTGTATACTTTTCAACAATTATAATAAGAATACACAATACTTTGATACTAAGTCCAAAATTGTTGATATTTAAAAGTTTAAAACCATACCCTATATTTTAACTAGTAAGATCGAAGTTTGAAATTAACAATACCGTAACTCGTAAAGAGTCTTATTCATTTTTTCTAAGAAACTATTCGAAAATTTATAAATTTTATTCATATAAAGTAATTAATATTTATCGATTAAGATGTATTAAAATATTATTTCAATATCAAATGAATTGATCTTGAATTAATCAATTATAAACTTTCATATTTATAAATTTCGCGATTAATTAAGTATAGTTTATTATTAGTGTTATCATTATAGCTAGGGAAAACAACAATATACACTCATTCTCCATAAATTTTGTATTTTTTGGTTACAAATGGAATATAAGATACACTTATTGCCTCAATTAATATAATAGTTTGCGTGAGATTAATTTTTGAGGACTTCAAAAAATTACACCCTTTCAAATCCATCTACTAATCCATAATTCAAATTCTTTTTAAATCTACACCCATTTCATATTTGAAAGGATTAAATAAATTTTTTACTTTTAGAAAATTAAAATATTTATTTTCGTTTCACTAATTAGAATTTAGGGTTAGTGTCTTAGGGGTAGAGTTTTGAGGGTAAGGTTTACTTTTATTAAACTTTTATTGTGTATGTGTGTAGTTGTTTGAAATGAATTTTGAAGTTGTGTGGTTTTGTGAAGTAAATTTTAAAAGGTGAACTTTTGTAATTTGCATTAAATTAAATCAAACGACCATTAATTTTTTTTTATTTTCTTAATCGTATTTCAATTTTCAAATTTAAGCATGTTTGGCAAAAAATAAGAGAAAAATTAAACGGGTAAGAATAAAGGAAATTACTTTTACAATTATAATATAAATAAAAGATTAATTCATCATTGTTGTTTGTTATTAATTTCTATAAGATAATTTTATCATTCAACTTTAAATTAGAGCACGTTAAAATTTTGAGATTTATTTGCAGCGAAATTTAAGTTTATATCTTTCGTCGTAGTTCATAAATATTTATGCATAGTCATTCGTGGTTCGGAATATTCTTTTATCGGTGAATATTTGGTTTTTACTAATTTAATATGTGATACACAATTTATGCAATTGTAGAGATTGAGATACAATGAGCCCACAAATCGTCTCTCTTCTTTAAAAATTGAGTTTCATTCTTGATTAAACTAGGTCTATCTGCAATATATTTGATGAGGGTGTCGTGACACACTTTTCCTTCCTCAACAAGATCGTGGCAACAAGAATCGGTGATGGTTCCGTTTCCAAAAACAACACCGATTATATCCAACGCACATTTAGGAGTGATCTTAACGAGACATGTGTCCCATAGCGATTTTGCTTCACTTTCTTCGACCGACATAGTTGGAACAAACGAACAGATCAAGGCTAAAAAAACGATTGTGATAGTAATTTGAGAGTTAAATTTAGCCATATCTTCTTATTCTTTGAAATGTAATTTTACTCTTGTGGTGTAAACAATGTTAAGAAAAATGTATTTGTGATTTCTATAGTTTATAGATTGTTAGCTATTTATATTTGATTGTGAAACCAAACAAAAAATGTATGAAACATAACTCATACCTAAATTGTAAGCGCAAACAATAAATTATGTGAAGGTTACTTGATTTAGGAAAGATAATTTTTTCTATGCGAACATTATAAGTTAAACGTATTTCTATAAAAAAAACATATTTTCCATTAAGTTAAAAAGTTGTTCGATAATATTTCGATTGTGTAAAAAATTAAAACTCATTCTTTACTTTTATGACATGGTTTGGTTTAGTTGTAACATATTTTTCTAGACACATATAAACTGATTAGTTCAAATTAAAGCATTCATGTCTTTAAACTATATGTTTTGAGATGAACTAGAATTAAATAAATAAAAAGACAGTGACAATTATGAAATCCTTATTTGTATACTTTTCAACAATTATAATAAGAATACACAATACTTTGATACTAAGTCCAAAATTGTTGATATTTAAAAGTTTAAAACCATACCCTATATTTTAACTAGTAAGATCGAAGTTTGAAATTAACAACACCGTAACTGTAAAGAGTCTTATTCATTTTTTCTAAGAAACTATTCGGAAATTTATAAATTTTATTCATATAAAGTAATTAATATTTATCGATTAAGATGTATTAAAATATTATTTCAATATCAAATGAATTGATCTTGAATTAATCAATTATAAACTTTCATATTTATAAATTTCGCGATTAATTAAGTATAGTTTATTATTAGTGTTATCATTATAGCTAGGGAAAACAACAATATACACTCATTCTCCATAAATTTTGTATTTTTTGGTTACAAATGGAATATAAGATACACTTATTGCCTCAATTAATATAATAGTTTGCGTGAGATTAATTTTTGAGGACTTCAAAAAATTACACCCTTTCAAATCCATCTACTAATCCATAATTCAAATTCTTTTTAAATCTACACCCATTTCATATTTGAAAGGATTAAATAACTTTTTTACTTTTAGAAAATTAAAATATTTATTTTCGTTTCACTAATTAGAATTTAGGGTTAGTGTCTTAGGGGTAGAGTTTTGAGGGTAAGGTTTACTTTTATTAAACTTTTATTGTGTATGTGTGTAGTTGTTTGAAGTGAATTTTGAAGTTGTGTGGTTTTGTGAAGTAAATTTTAAAAGGTGAACTTTTGTAATTTGCATTAAATTAAATCAAACGACCATTAATTTTTTTTATTTTCTTAATCGTATTTCAATTTTCAAATTTAAGCATGTTTGGCAAAAAATAAGAGAAAAATTAAACGGGTAAGAATAAAGGAAATTACTTTTACAATTATAATATAAATAAAAGATTAATTCATTATTGTTGTTTGTTATTAATTTCTATAAGATAATTTTATCATTCAACTTTAAATTAGAGCACGTTAAAATTTTGAGATTTATTTGCAGCGAAATTTAAGTTTATATATTTCGTCGTAGTTCATAAATATTTATGCATAGTCATTCGTGGTTCGGAATATTCTTTTATCGGTGAATATTTGGTTTTTACTAATTTAATATGTGATACACAATTTATGCAATTGTAGAGATTGAGATACAATGAGCCCACAAATCGTCTCTCTTCTTTAAAAATTGAGTTTCATTCTTGATTAAACTAGGTCTATCTGCAATATATTTGATGAGGGTGTCGTGACACACTTTTCCTTCCTCAACAAGATCGTGGCAACAAGAATCGGTGATGGTTCCGTTTCCAAAAACAACACCGATTATATCCAACGCACATTTAGGAGTGATCTTAACGAGACATGTGTCCCATAGCGATTTTGCTTCACTTTCTTCGACCGACATAGTTGGAAAAAACGAACAGATCAAGGCTAAAAAAACGATTGTGATAGTAATTTGAGAGTTAAATTTAGCCATATCTTCTTATTCTTTGAAATGTAATTTTACTCTTGTGGTGTAAACAATGTTAAGAAAAATGTATTTTTGATTTCTATAGTTTATAGATTGTTAGCTATTTATATTTGATTGTGAAACCAAACAAAAAATGTATGAAACATAACTCATACCTAAATTGTAAGCGCAAACAATAAATTATGTGAAGGTTACTTGATTTAGGAAAGATAATTTTTTCTATGCGAACATTATAAGTTAAACGTATTTCTATAAAAAAACATATTTTCCATTAAGTTAAAAAGTTGTTCGATAATATTTCGATTGTGTAAAAAATTAAAACTCATTCTTTACTTTTATGACATGGTTTGGTTTAGTTGTAACATATTTTTCTAGACACATATATAAACTGATTAGTTCAAATTAAAGCATTCATGTCTTTAAACTATATGTTTTGAGATGAACTAGAATTAAATAAATAAAAAGACAGTGACAATTACGAAAGCCTTATTTGTATACTTTTCAACAATTATAATAAGAATACACAATACTTTGATACTAAGTCCAAAATTGTTGATATTTAAAAGTTTAAAACCATACCCTATATTTTAACTAGTAAGATCGAAGTTTGAAATTAACAACACCGTAACTCGTAAAGAGTCTTATTCATTTTTTCTAAGAAACTATTCGACAATTTATAAATTTTATTCATATAAAGTAATTAATATTTATCGATTAAGATGTATTAAAATATTATTTCAATATCAAATGAATTGATCTTGAATTAATCAATTATAAACTTTCATATTTATAAATTTCGCGATTAATTAAGTATAGTTTATTATTAGTGTTATCATTATAGCTAGGGAAAACAACAATATACACTCATTCTCCATAAATTTTGTATTTTTTGGTTACAAATGGAATATAAGATACACTTATTGCCTCAATTAATATAATAGTTTGCGTGAGATTAATTTTTGAGGACTTCAAAAAATTACACCCTTTCAAATCCATCTACTAATCCATAATTCAAATTCTTTTTAAATCTACACCCATTTCATATTTGAAAGGATTAAATAACTTTTTTACTTTTAGAAAATTAAAATATTTATTTTCGTTTCACTAATTAGAATTTAGGGTTAGTGTCTTAGGGGTAGAGTTTTGAGGGTAAGGTTTACTTTTATTAAACTTTTATTGTGTATGTGTGTAGTTGTTTGAAGTGAATTTTGAAGTTGTGTGGTTTTGTGAAGTAAATTTTAAAAGGTGAACTTTTGTAATTTGCATTAAATTAAATCAAACGACCATTAATTTTTTTTATTTTCTTAATCGTATTTCAATTTTCAAATTTAAGCATGTTTGGCAAAAAATAAGAGAAAAATTAAACGGGTAAGAATAAAGGAAATTACTTTTACAATTATAATATAAATAAAAGATTAATTCATTATTGTTGTTTGTTATTAATTTCTATAAGATAATTTTATCATTCAACTTTAAATTAGAGCACGTTAAAATTTTGAGATTTATTTGCAGCGAAATTTAAGTTTATATATTTCGTCGTAGTTCATAAATATTTATGCATAGTCATTCGTGGTTCGGAATATTCTTTTATCGGTGAATATTTGGTTTTTACTAATTTAATATGTGATACACAATTTATGCAATTGTAGAGATTGAGATACAATGAGCCCACAAATCGTCTCTCTTCTTTAAAAATTGAGTTTCATTCTTGATTAAACTAGGTCTATCTGCAATATATTTGATGAGGGTGTCGTGACACACTTTTCCTTCCTCAACAAGATCGTGGCAACAAGAATCGGTGATGGTTCCGTTTCCAAAAACAACACCGATTATATCCAACGCACATTTAGGAGTGATCTTAACGAGACATGTGTCCCATAGCGATTTTGCTTCACTTTCTTCGACCGACATAGTTGGAAAAAACGAACAGATCAAGGCTAAAAAAACGATTGTGATAGTAATTTGAGAGTTAAATTTAGCCATATCTTCTTATTCTTTGAAATGTAATTTTACTCTTGTGGTGTAAACAATGTTAAGAAAAATGTATTTTTGATTTCTATAGTTTATAGATTGTTAGCTATTTATATTTGATTGTGAAACCAAACAAAAAATGTATGAAACATAACTCATACCTAAATTGTAAGCGCAAACAATAAATTATGTGAAGGTTACTTGATTTAGGAAAGATAATTTTTTCTATGCGAACATTATAAGTTAAACGTATTTCTATAAAAAAACATATTTTCCATTAAGTTAAAAAGTTGTTCGATAATATTTCGATTGTGTAAAAAATTAAAACTCATTCTTTACTTTTATGACATGGTTTGGTTTAGTTGTAACATATTTTTCTAGACACATATATAAACTGATTAGTTCAAATTAAAGCATTCATGTCTTTAAACTATATGTTTTGAGATGAACTAGAATTAAATAAATAAAAAGACAGTGACAATTACGAAAGCCTTATTTGTATACTTTTCAACAATTATAATAAGAATACACAATACTTTGATACTAAGTCCAAAATTGTTGATATTTAAAAGTTTAAAACCATACCCTATATTTTAACTAGTAAGATCGAAGTTTGAAATTAACAACACCGTAACTGTAAAGAGTCTTATTCATTTTTTCTAAGAAACTATTCGACAATTTATAAATTTTATTCATATAAAGTAATTAATATTTATCGATTAAGATGTATTAAAATATTATTTCAATATCAAATGAATTGATCTTGAATTAATCAATTATAAACTTTCATATTTATAAATTTCGCGATTAATTAAGTATAGTTTATTATTAGTGTTATCATTATAGCTAGGGAAAACAACAATATACACTCATTCTCCATAAATTTTGTATTTTTTGGTTACAAATGGAATATAAGATACACTTATTGCCTCAATTAATATAATAGTTTGCGTGAGATTAATTTTTGAGGACTTCAAAAAATTACACCCTTTCAAATCCATCTACTAATCCATAATTCAAATTCTTTTTAAATCTACACCCATTTCATATTTGAAAGGATTAAATAACTTTTTTACTTTTAGAAAATTAAAATATTTATTTTCGTTTCACTAATTAGAATTTAGGGTTAGTGTCTTAGGGGTAGAGTTTTGAGGGTAAGGTTTACTTTTATTAAACTTTTATTGTGTATGTGTGTAGTTGTTTGAAGTGAATTTTGAAGTTGTGTGGTTTTGTGAAGTAAATTTTAAAAGGTGAACTTTTGTAATTTGCAATAAATTAAATCAAACGACCATTAATTTTTTTTATTTTCTTAATCGTATTTCAATTTTCAAATTTAAGCATGTTTGGCAAAAAATAAGAGAAAAATTAAACGGGTAAGAATAAAGGAAATTACTTTTACAATTATAATATAAATAAAAGATTAATTCATTATTGTTGTTTGTTATTAATTTCTATAAGATAATTTTATCATTCAACTTTAAATTAGAGCACGTTAAAATTTTGAGATTTATTTGCAGCGAAATTTAAGTTTATATCTTTCGTCGTAGTTCATAAATATTTATGCATAGTCATTCGTGGTTCGGAATATTCTTTTATCGGTGAATATTTGGTTTTTACTAATTTAATATGTGATACACAATTTATGCAATTGTAGAGATTGAGATACAATGAGCCCACAAATCGTCTCTCTTCTTTAAAAATTGAGTTTCATTCTTGATTAAACTAGGTCTATCTGCAATATATTTGATGAGGGTGTCGTGACACACTTTTCCTTCCTCAACAAGATCGTGGCAACAAGAATCAGTGATGGTTCCGTTTCCAAAAACAACACCGATTATATCCAACGCACATTTAGGAGTGATCTTAACGAGACATGTGTCCCATAGCGATTTTGCTTCACTTTCTTCGACCGACATAGTTGGAACAAACGAACAGATCAAGGCTAAAAAAACGATTGTGATAGTAATTTGAGAGTTAAATTTAGCCATATCTTCTTATTCTTTGAAATGTAATTTTACTCTTGTGGTGTAAACAATGTTAAGAAAAATGTATTTGTGATTTCTATAGTTTATAGATTGTTAGCTATTTATATTTGATTGTGAAACCAAACAAAAAATGTATGAAACATAACTCATACCTAAATTGTAAGCGCAAACAATAAATTATGTGAAGGTTACTTGATTTAGGAAAGATAATTTTTTCTATGCGAACATTATAAGTTAAACGTATTTCAATAAAAAAACATATTTTCCATTAAGTTAAAAAGTTGTTCGATAATATTTCGATTGTGTAAAAAATTAAAACTCATTCTTTACTTTTATGACATGGTTTGGTTTAGTTGTAACATATTTTTCTAGACACATATATAAACTGATTAGTTCAAATTAAAGCATTCATGTCTTTAAACTATATGTTTTGAGATGAACTAGAATTAAATAAATAAAAAGACAGTGACAATTACGAAATCCTTATTTGTATACTTTTCAACAATTATAATAAGAATACACAATACTTTGATACTAAGTCCAAAATTGTTGATATTTAAAAGTTTAAAACCATACCCTATATTTTAACTAGTAAGATCGAAGTTTGAAATTAACAACACCGTAACTGTAAAGAGTCTTATTCATTTTTTCTAAGAAACTATTCGACAATTTATATATTTTATTCATATAAAGTAATTAATATTTATCGATTAAGATGTATTAAAATATTATTTCAATATCAAATGAATTGATCTTGAATTAATCAATTATAAACTTTCATATTTATAAATTTCGCGATTAATTAAGAATAGTTTATTATTAGTGTTATCATTATAGCTAGGGAAAACAACAAATATACACTCATTCTCCATAAATTTTGTATTTTTTGGTTACAAATGGAATATAAGATACACTTATTGCCTCAATTAATATAATAGTTTGCGTGAGATTAATTTTTGAGGACTTCAAAAAATTACACCCTTTCAAATCCATCTACTAATCCATAATTCAAATTCTTTTTAAATCTACACCCATTTCATATTTGAAAGGATTAAATAACTTTTTTACTTTTAGAAAATTAAAATATTTATTTTCGTTTCACTAATTAGAATTTAGGGTTAGTGTCTTAGGGGTAGAGTTTTGAGCGTAAGGTTTACTTTTATTAAACTTTTATTGTGTATGTGTGTAGTTGTTTGAAGTGAATTTTGAAGTTGTGTGGTTTTGTGAAGTAAATTTTAAAAGGTGAACTTTTGTAATTTGCATTAAATTAAATCAAACGACCATTAATTTTTTTTATTTTCTTAATCGTATTTCAATTTTCAAATTTAAGCATGTTTGGCAAAAAATAAGAGAAAAATTAAACGGGTAAGAATAAAGGAAATTACTTTTACAATTATAATATAAATAAAAGATTAATTCATTATTGTTGTTTGTTATTAATTTCTATAAGATAATTTTATCATTCAACTTTAAATTAGAGCACGTTAAATTTTTGAGATTTATTTGCAGCGAAATTTAAGTTTATATCTTTCGTCGTAGTTCATAAATATTTATGCATAGTCATTCGTGGTTCGAAATATTCTTTTATCGGTGAATATTTGGATTTTACTAATTTAATATGTGATACACAATTTATGCAATTGTAGAGATTGAGATACAATGAGCCCACAAATCGTCTCTCTTCTTTAAAAATTGAGTTTCATTCTTGATTAAACTAGGTCTATCTGCAATATATTTAATGAGGGTGTCGTGACACACTTTTCCTTCCTCAACAAGATCGTGGCAACAAGAATCAGTGATGGTTCCGTTTCCAAAAACAACACCGATTATATCCAACGCACATTTAGGAGTGATCTTAACGAGACATGTGTCCCATAGCGATTTTGCTTCACTTTCTTCGACCGACATAGTTGGAACAAACGAACAGATCAAGGCTAAAAAAACGATTGTGATAGTAATTTGAGAGTTAAATTTAGCCATATCTTCTTATTCTTTGAAATGTAATTTTACTCTTGTGGTGTAAACAATGTTAAGAAAAATGTATTTGTGATTTCTATAGTTTATAGATTGTTAGCTATTTATATTTGATTGTGAAACCAAACAAAAAATGTATGAAACATAACTCATACCTAAATTGTAAGCGCAAACAATAAATTATGTGAAGGTTACTTGATTTAGGAAAGATAATTTTTTCTATGCGAACATTATAAGTTAAACGTATTTCTATAAAAAAAACATATTTTCCATTAAGTTAAAAAGTTGTTCGATAATATTTCGATTGTGTAAAAAATTAAAACTCATTATTTACTTTTATGACATGGTTTGGTTTAGTTGTAACATATTTTTCTAGACACATATATAAACTGATTAGTTCAAATTAAAGCATTCATGTCTTTAAACTATATGTTTTGAGATGAACTAGAATTAAATAAATAAAAAGACAGTGACAATTATGAAATCCTTATTTGTATACTTTTCAACAATTATAATAAGAATACACAATACTTTGATACTAAGTCCAAAATTGTTGATATTTAAAAGTTTAAAACCATACCCTATATTTTAACTAGTAAGATCGAAGTTTGAAATTAACAACACCGTAACTGTAAAGAGTCTTATTCATTTTTTCTAAGAAACTATTCGACAATTTATAAACTTTATTCATATAAAGTAATTAATATTTATCGATTAAGATGTATTAAAATATTATTTCAATATCTAATGAATTGATCTTGAATTAATCAATTTTAAACTTTCATATTTATATTTTTTCTAGATTAATTAAGTATAATTTATTTTTAGTGTTATCATTATAGCTGGGGAAAACAATAAATATACACTCATTCTCCATAAATTTTGTATTTTTGGGTTACAAATGGAATATAAGATAAATTTATTGCCTCAATTAATATAATAGTTTGCATGAGATTAATTTTTGAGGACTTGACAAAATTACACCTTTTCAAATCAATCTACAAAAATTATACATAATTCGAATTCTTTTTAAATCTACACCCATTTCATATTTCAAATGATTAAATAACTTTTTTACTTTTAGAAAATTAAAATATTAATTCGTTTCACTAATTAGAATTTAGGGTTAGTGTCTTAGGGGGTAGAGTTTTGAGGGTAAGGTTTATTTTTATTTAACTTTTATTGTGTACGTGTATAGTTGTTTGAAACGAATCTTGAAGTTATGTGGTTTTGTGAAGTAAATTTTAAAAGGTGAACTTTTGTAATTTGCATTAAATTAAATCAAACGACCCACAATTTTTTAATTTTCTTGATCGTATTTCAATTTTCAAATTTAAGCATGTTTGGAAAAAATTAGAGAAAAATTAAATGGGTAAGAATAAAGGATATTCCTTTTACAATTATAATATAAATAAAAGATTAATTCATTATATTGTTGTTAATTTCTATAAGATAATTTTACCATTCAACCTTAAACTAGAGCACGTTAAATTTTTGAGATTTATTTGCAGCGAAATTTAAGTTTATATTTTCTTTGTAGTTCATAAAAACATATGCATATCCATTCGCGGTTCAAAATATTTTGTTATCAGTGAATATTTGGTTTTTACTAACTTAATATGTGATACACAATTTATGCAATTGTAGAGATTGAAACACAATGAGACCACAAATCGTCTCTCTTCTTTAAAAATTGAGTTTCATTCTTGATTAAACTAGGTCTATCTGCCATATATTTAATGAGGGTGTCGTGACACACTTTTCCTTCCTCAACAAGACCGTGGCAACAAGAATTAGTGATGGTTCCGTTTCTAAAAACAACACCGATGATATCCAACGCACATTTAGGAGTGATCTTAACCAGACATGTATCCCATAGCGATTTTGCTTCACTTTCTTCGACCGACATAGTTGGAACAAACGAATGATAAACGAGATTTTACCCCGTTAAATCTAATATCTTAATTGTAGTACTTAAGATGTCAAACCAAATCAGGAGCAAACAATATACTTGAATTTATGTGAAACGAACTCAGTTTAAGCGTGATTAAAAAGGTTGTTGGTGAACGATTTTGTAACCAAATTTTAAACAAACAAAAACGCGAATTAAGAGTTTTTTTAAAAATTAATTAAAAGTTAAACAATCAGGTTAAGGTGTTTTAAGGGTGATTAAACTTTCAAATTTCAAATTGTCTTTTACAAAAATAACTTTAAGGTTTTGAAAACGATTTTAGATCAATCCACTCTCGTGGCAATGATCATTTTCTCAACAATTAAACTAAAACAATATCTTGGATAGTTTAATCGTCGAGAAACCTTAAGAACAAATCAATTCCAACCACCAAGCTTATTAACACAGATCTCTCGGTTAAGCTAGGCTTGGTTCTATGGTAATGGATCAGGAACCTTTATAATCTCTCGATTCATAAAGTTTCCTAGGTTCAATAATCGAATGGCCAACTCGATTAAGGCTTTAAGTTTGTTACCAAAGACTAAAGTTTTATAATCAATTAAGTTTTAGACAATCTTCTATCCTAAATTTAATCAATCCCCTTTTACCCTAACTCAATTGTCTATTTGGAACTACTCACAAAGCATATTGAAATTCAAAGCAATTGGTTTCAAAGGTATCATAAACATAAACAAAAGCAAAGAGAATATAGGGTGAAGAAATCTCTTATTGATGATGATGATGAAGATTACAAGGTGGCCAAGTAGCAAAACACCAAGAAATCCTCCAAAAATCCAAAGCACAAAAAAACAAAACGATGGATAACCCCAAAAACAAAAGATAACAAAAGATAAGGTTTTCAAAACATAAGAAAACCCTAATATATTATTAAACCAAAGGTAAACCAATTTGGTTTTCCTTTTTACAAAACAAAACCGACTTTCTATAAATTTCGCAGCCTATATCGGTCAAGTCAAACCGATACGGGCTGGTCGATACGTGCTGGTCGGTAGCCTTGCTTCGGCTTCGTTTCCTTCGTATCGACCAGGCCAAGCCGATACCACAAGTCGATATAAGTGCTTCTTCATCTTTTCCTCTGTATCGGCCACTCCAAACCGGTACAGCATGTCGATACGATGTCTTCAGGTTCTCCTTAGCTTGTATCGACCAGGTGTGACCGATACGACAGGTCGATACAAGTCTCGGCAAAAGGATTTCTTCTATATCGGCCATGGGAAACCGATACAACAAACCGATGCAAGTGTTTCCACTTCTTTTTTGCTTGAATTCTTCATCTTTTGCCGTTTTAACGCTCTGAAACCTGAAATACATGAAACGAACCAAAATGCAACATATATGATACTAAATGCAGCCTAAATGAGTTAAATCTAATGCATAAACTAAGGTAAAATGTGTAAAATATGCAAGTTATCAACTCCCCCAAACTTATCCTTTGCTTGTCCTCAAGTAAGAGAATTTGCATCAAAGTTCGGGAAAGTGTAGAGGCGGGGACCTCAGAACCAAAAGCAACGCGGAAGTATAATGAACAAGTATCCTAAACATAGTACCCTCTCGCAACCGAACTAGTTCTACTTATTTCTATCTACCTTAACACCGTCTAAATCCGCTATTATTACCAAAAGTATGTGATCCACTTGTCTAGTCTAAACACCTTTCACATTCAATTAAACACAATCAAGCATGGAACATGATTAAAAATTTCCAAGAGTTTTTCTATTTGTCTAGGTAAGAACGGGATTTCGAATCAAACGAGGAGGCTAACACTCAGGCATGTGGTTAGTTGTAGCGCGGTTTCTCTCGGGGAGTGAAAGGGTTAGGCAAAACCGGGAAAGACAAGAAGCAACTGATGCATACAAGTCCGGACATCCATTCCTACTCAAGACTATCCACTAACCAAACGTCTTTCTTTTAAACAATTAAACACTTAAACATCGAGTTTATTTTCTTTTCTTAACTACCTTAGGGGATTTTATTTTGGCTAAGTTTCTTTTCTCTTTTTTTTTTTTTTTCTTTTTTCTTTTCTTAATCGAAATTTTTTATTTTTTATTTTACTTAGCCATTCTTTTACCTCCTAGGTGTTTTACAATTACTCGTGTTTGTTTTCTTATTTTTCAAAACTCAAAGACGTGTCTCACCAAACAATTATCCCTTTCTAAACCACTAGTCTAAGAAAAACTAGCCCAATGGATGTCCTTTCTTGTCGCTCCCTATACTTTCAAGTTTTTGCGAAACCAAACAATCACTAAATGAAAAGAATTCTCACAAGTGTTTGGGTTAAGGTTTAGGGGGTGAGAGGGGAATCATCTTTAGAATGAGAATGACCGGATTGCGCTTTAAGTGTTTCGGTTAAGGAAGCCACAATCCGTAGAAATCACAAAGCCATAGAAATTCTCTTGAAAACTATCAATCATGCTAATTAAAAGTCAAGTTTAAGTTCAGATAATTTTTCGAAGGTGACTTAGAACTACCAAGCTTCGTAACCACACAATTGGCTTTTTAAACATCAATGTCTAGGGTTGCGGTTTCAAGATTTTCAGCGAGTTCTAATTCGTTTACGGAAGATACTACACCTAAGATACTGTTCAAAAACACTAGGTACGTCGCTTTACAAGGTTAACATCATCATAGATCCCCTATGCATATGCTCTAAATGCCAATGAACTAATACTAAATGCAGATTTTTTTGTGTTTTTTTTTTTTTTTGTGTGTGTGTGTGGATGTTAAACTAAACTAAAAATGCGTAATGATAATGTGCCTACTCCCCCAAACTTAATTCACACGGTCTCCGTGTGAAACAAGTGTAGAAGGAGGATCCTAAATGCAAGATAAGCTAAAAACTAGATGCAAAGAAAGATGAAAATGCATATGTACAAGGGTGGACGGGTTACCTCAATAGTAGTAGCTCTCCGGGTCGTCGTCTTCTCCATCACAGGAGAATGTGGGGGACTCTTTGTCCGAGAGAGCCACCGGTGGGCGTCGGAGGGTGCGGCGTGGTCTCCTAGTTGGCTTGGTGCGGCTCGGCTCGTCTAGGTGCGGATCGCGCACTACCAGCTGCCTGTCTTGGTTCGAACTGCAGCTCGCGCAAGAAAAACCTCTCTTGATGGTCTTCTTCAAAGACCTGACCTCGCGCACCAACTTTCTAATGGTGCGATCTTGGAAGAGGTTCCAGCGGGTCATCCTCCGCATGTCCATGTACATGTCCTGCAGCGGACCGGGCTGCCTAGGCGCGGAGGAGGGGGCTGGATAGTTTCGCTCGGGACCGTAGGTGGGCATCGCCGTGAAGATGAACTCGTACCTACTCCGTCCAGTTGGTCTCTGGACTCTCCTCGGGGCGCGGACTGAGGACAACGAGCTGCAGTGACGTCGTGGAAGTGGTTCCAGCTAAGGTCGAAGTGAATCGCGTCGTTTCCATTGAAGCTCGTGGCTGCTTGGTTAGGCAGAAGGACGATGCGTTGGACGTTGTTCTTCTTGAACGAATATCCGTACTTACCCTCGTATTCTCCGACGATGATCAGCTGCTTAGCCAAGTAAGGCATATCCATGAGGGTCGGGTGCTCCGCCTTACCCAATAAGGGTATGCGCCACCGGGTTAGAAAGGGTGTAATCCATCCGCCTATGCTCAGCTTTGGTGTGGCGTCGGTGCGCGTCCAAGCCTAACGCTTTAAATCCACTAGGCCGTTGAGGAATAGCCTTAGCACGCTCGGATAGTGCTCCTCCGTCGTGGGGAACAAGCTAGGATCGCGGCGTGATCGTCGAAGTATCGGTGCGAGGCCCTGCTGCAGATACATCATCTCGTTGTTGTTCACCTGCCCCGCTTCGCGTCTAGGGAAGAACACGTGCGAAAGCAGTTTCTACACGTACCTTATCGCCGGGTGGCGAATCATCGCGCTCTTCGATCTCCCGGGTTGGTAGACTCCGTTGGCGATGAAGTTCCAAAGCTGCGGGCTCTCGCTCGGTTCGTTGCTGAGCTCGGCCTGACCGTCTCCTGGAATTCCGAGAATCCTTGCCCAGACTTCAAGCGGTCCCCCGTAGGTATGCCCGTCGTTCCCCGCGTAGGTGCATGTGATCCTTGTGTTGGTGTATCCAAAGGATAGGGTGGCTAGAAACTGACATGTTTCTTCCTTGTAAGCGACGTTCTCCCTCCCTAAGACCCATTCTAGCCTCATGTTGCGCAAAATCTCCTTTACCTCGTCGTAGATACCCAATTTCTTGAGTGTATCCGGATCCGGGAAACGCGACGGGACGAATGTTATCTCCATTAGCGCATCATAGAGTTCTCGGGGCGACGGTTGCTTCTTCGGATCGCGCTCGAGAGGTGTTTCGCTTGTCCTTGGTGGGAACGCGAATCTGCGCGGAGCCGGTGCTAACTCTTCCTCGGGCTCGGACTCGAGTACATACTCGTACTCTTCTTCTTCCACGAGTGCGGGTTCATCACGCCTCTTCCTCGCGTTGCTCTTTCGCGATTTGATCTTTCGCGGCTCTTCTCTCGGTTCCTCCTTTTGTTCTTCCCTTGGAACCTCATCGTTTTGGTGTTGAGAATAGTTGTTGAAACGCCAGCCGTTTTGATTTCCCATGTAATTTATTTCCTCCTGATTTCCCTCGATTGGGGGTAATTGCTCATCTCCGCTTCCAACGTAGTTAATCCCTACTTGTTAAGACATGAGTAGCTTGTCCAGCTTCTCATTCACCTCCTTTATCTCTCTTTTAAATTGCTCATCATTCCCTGAGCTGCGGATGGTGCGATCATAATCTTCCCCGTAGTTGCTATCGCTTAGGGCATAGTTCTCCACCAAAAGCTGTCCATCGGCTTCCGTCTTCCCAAGGAAATTTCCTTCGCTAGCTGAATCGAGAAGCATCCTAAACTTCGGCTTGAGACCACGGTAGAACGTGCTAAGTAAGCTCTCTCCCGTGAAACCGTGGTGCGGACATCTCACCGTGTAACTCTTGAATCTTTCCCAAGCTTCGCTGAACGTCTCTTGGTCTTTTTGAGCAAAAGCCGAGATCTCGTTTCTTAGCTTTGATGTCCTCACCACCGAGAAGAACTTTGTGAGAAAAGCCTTCTTGCAAGCGTCCCAAGTCTGTATGGTGTCTTTCACAAGGTTTTTCTGTCATATGTGTGCTTTGTCCCCAAGTGAAAAAGGGAACAAACGCAGCTTAAACATGTCCTCGTTGAAACCATTGATCTTCACCGTGTCGCATAGCATGTCAAATTGATGAAGATGGTCAATGGGGTCTTCACTAGGCAAACCATAGAACTTGTTGCTTGACACCATGTTGATGAGACTAGACTTGATCTCGAAGTTGTTGTTGGAGATGGCTGGTGGCATGATGCCACTACGGTTGGTACATCGGTTGTTCCAATTGTGCGCGCAACGTTAGGTGCGTTGTTTGCATCACCCATCTCGAACTCTGAATCTGAACCCCGAAGTTTCTGATGTGGATGAGTCGGAATGAAGGCTGGATCTTCTTTCTCTTGAGATAGCTCTTTCGTTTGCTTTGATGTCTGCGAAGAAGAGCAAGTTGTCACTTTGTCGGTGACTTCTTCTTTGCATACACCTAACAAAACGAAAATCACAAGAAAAGAAAGCAAATTAGTAACAAAACTGAAACTTAATCCCAAATAGTTTCAAAATTCTAATAATTGTTCGAATTCCCCGGCAACAGCGCCAATTTGATAAACGAGATTTTACCCCGTTAAATCTAATATCTTAATTGTAGTACTTAAGATGTCAAACCAAATCAGGAGCAAACAATATACTTGAATTTATGTGAAACGAACTCAGTTTAAGCGTGATTAAAAAGGTTGTTGGTGAACGATTTTGTAACCGAAATTTAAACAAACAAAAACGCGAATTAAGAGTTTTAAAAAAAATTAATTAAAAGCTAAACAATCAGGTTAAGGTGTTTTAAGGGTGATTAAACTTTCAGATTTCAAATTTTCTTTTACAAAAATAACTTTAAGGTTTTGAAAACGATTTTAGATCAATCCACTCTCGTGGCAATGATCCTTTTCTCAACAATTAAACTAAAACAATATCTTGGATAGTTTAATCGTCGAGAAACCTTAAGAACAAATCAATTCCAACCACCAAGCTTATTAACACAGATCTCTCGGTTAAGCTAGGCTTGGTTCTATGGTAATGGATCAGGAACCTTTATAATCTCTCGATTCATAAAGTTTCCTAGGTTCAATAATCGAATGGTCAACTCGATTAAGGCTTTAAGTTTGTTACCAAAGACTAAAGTTTTATAATCAATTAAGTTTTAGACAATCTTCTATCCTAAATTCAATCAATCCCCTTTTACCCTAACTCAATTGTCTATTTGGAACTACTCACAAAGCATATTGAAATTCAAAGCAATTGGTTTCAAAGGTATCATAAACATAAACAAAAGCAAAGAGAATATAGGGTCAAGAAATCTCTTATTGATGATGATGATGAAAATTACAAGGTGGCCAAGTAGCAAAACACCAAGAAATCCTCCAAAATCCAAAGCACAAAAAACAAAACGATGGATAACCCCAAAAACTATATAAGTTTTTCAAAACATAAGAAAACCCTAATATATTATTAAACCAAAGGTAAACCAATTTGGTTTTCCTTTTTACAAAACAAAACCGACTTTCTATAAATTTCGCAGCCTATATCGGTCAAGTCAAACCGATACGGGCTGGTCGATACGTGCTGGTCGGTAGCCTTGCTTCGGCTTCGTTTCCTTCGTATCGGCCAGGCCAAGCCGATACCACAAGTCGATATAAGTGCTTCTTCATCTTTTCCTCTGTACCGGCCACTCCAAACCGGTACAACATGTCGATACGATGTCTTCAGGTTCTCCTTAGCTTGTATCGACCAGGTGTGACCGATACGACAGGTCGATACAAGTCTCGGCAAAAGGATTTCTTCTATATCGGCCATGGGAAACCGATACAACAAACCGATGCAAATGTTTCCACTTCTTTTTTGCTTGAATTCTTCGTCTTTTGCCGTTTTAACGCTCTGAAACCTAAAATACATGAAACGAACCAAAATTCAACCTATATAATACTAAATGCAGCCTAAATGAGTTAAATCTAATGCATAAACTAAGGTAAAATGTGTAAAATATGCAAGTTATCAACGAACATACCAAGGCTAGAACAACGACTGTGATAGTAATATGAGAGTTAAATTTAGCCATATCTTCTTATTCTTTGAAATGTAATTTTAATCTTGTGGTGTAAACAATGTTAAGAAGAATGTATTTGTGATTTCTAAAGTTTATACAATGTTAGCTATTTATATTTGATTGTGAAACCAAACAAAAAAGTATGAAACATAACTCATACCTAATATTGTAAACTAGAGTTAGGCCCGCGCGTTGCGCCGGTTTTGTTGTTAGTTTATTGTCTACTACTATTATGTAAGTGATATAAAAAAATACATATATGTATATATCTATATAGTATATATAAAATTTAAATTTAATTTATGTTACAACTATTGCATATATACTTTGTGAAATTAAGTTAGTTTAAAATAAATTAGACCTATTTAATGTACATATTTAATAGAAATAATTGTGGCTTTTGTTTACAACTATTGCATATATACATCGTATATGAATACTAACGTGTATTGTGAAAAATGTAAGATATTTTATATAGTTTTATTTATACGCATTTACATTTTTCATCTTTTTTTTATTTTCACTTTTACTTTCATTTTTAGTTACAAAATAAAGATTATAGGATATATATTTTGACGATATATGACGAACCGAATAAATGTGAATTGTATTGATAAAAACATAATAAAAATACAAAAGATGATACCAAAATCATATGAAGGAAAAATTCTTTGAGCATAGGCAAGACACTATTTCTTTCATTCTTTAAATGTTCGTAGCGTGATGATTACACTACGTCCAAAAATTCCAAGATACAACAACATGGTTCTTATAATTCACATCAACCAAATCATACGTTTGCGAACCTAATATTGTGATGTGCTCTCATGAAAAACAATAAGAAAACACGTGAAAGATTGTTCTTTTTGTTTTGTGTCTATGTTACAATGTATATCAAAATGAGAAAAAATGACTTTCTTATATAGTCTCACTCACAAAGGAGTTACAAAGGAGTTACAAAGTGGTATAATAAGAATTTATTATCATCATAATTTAATTTTCACCATTATGTTACAATTTAATTTTGTTGAATGTCAATTTGTAGGAGGTATTCTTATAAAAATGATATGGATTAATTTGAAAATATATGACTTGTTAAATAAATATTGGTTTAAAATTATACAAAATTGTGTAGCACCAAAATGATGCAAATAGATTTAAGTACTACGATTAGTTAATTATAATAGTGAATAGAATATTAGTTAAAGAAAGGACATGTGTCAAGTTTTTATAACTTGTTAACCAATACTTATGTTTTTCTTAAAAAATGATACATATCAAATTAGAAATATATAATTCCTTAAATAAATATTGGTAAGAGTTATAAAAAAAATTGTAACATAAAAATGAAAAGAAAAAGATTTTCCTATATAATCTCACTCACATAGGAGTTACAAAAGTGGTATAATGAGAATTTATTTTGATAATAATTTTCACCATTATGTCACAAAATTGATCACAATTTAATTTTGTTGAATCATAATTTCTAAGAAATATTTTGTTGACAAATTAAAGTGCATGATGTTTTTAAATATAATTAATTTCAAATAAATTAAAAGTTCATTATATATTTGGGTTTAAGTCCATGATGTTTTCTTCTAAAAAATGAAATGTATTAAATTTAAAATATATGAATGTTAATTAATTATTGGCTTAAAGTTATAAGAACTTGTATAGTACAAAAATGATGCATATATATTTAAATATTAAGTTAGTTAAATTAAATATAATGACAGTAATATTAGTTAAAGATAGGAAATGTGTCAAGTTTTTAGAACTTGTTAAACACAACTGAAGCTTTAAAATTGAAACATATCAAATTAGAAAAATATGATTTGTTAAATAAATATTTGTTAGAGATATAAAAAATGTGTACATAAAAATTAGAAGAAAATAGATTTTCTATATAGCCCCACTCATTTAGGAGTTACAAAGTGGTATAATGAGAAGTTATTTTCATAATAATTGTCACCATTATGTTACAAAATTGATTACAATTTAATGTTATTGAAAGACAATTTCTTGGAGATATTTTGTTAACAATACTAAGTTCATGATGTTTATCAATAAAATCAATTTCAAATAAATAAAAAATTTATGATATGTGTGGTTTTAAGTCCATGATTTTTTTCTTTTAAAATGATATGTATGAAATGTATGAATTGTTAAAAAAAAATATTGGTTTAAAGTATTACAATTAGTTAAATATAATAAAAATAATATTAGTTAAGGAGAGGACTTCTGTCAAGTTTTTAGAAGTTGTCAAACAAAACTTATGTTTTTTAAACAAGGATACATATCAAATTAGAAATATATGATTTGTTAAATAAATATTTGTTACAATTATACAAAAATGTGTAACATAAATGTTTGTCTCAAGTAGATGTTATTAAATTGTATCAAATTATTTTAAAACAATTGTATTAAAACTTTTGATTGAAAATAAATAAAAGTTATATATAAGATCTAAAATCTATATTATATGAAAGTCATGTGATTCATATGTGTTATAATAAATATGAAAATAAGTTTGACATTTATATTTGATTCTTGAGATAAATAAAACAAAATGTTGGTTGAAAATAAATTAAAAAAGAACACATGTCAAAATAATAGAAGGACACTTGTTGGCTTGAGAGTGAAAGTTACAAAAACATCTTATCATATTATATAAAGATGCACACAATTAATTATTTGAAGGTTACTTGATGTAGCAAAAGATAATTTTTCTTTTCAAACGTTATAAGTTACGTATTCCTAGAAAAAATAACATATTTTCCATTTAGTTAAAAAGATGTTGGATAATATTTCGATTGTGTAAAAAATTAAAACTCCTTTACTTTGATAACATGGTTTGGTTTAGTTGTAACATATTTTTCTACACACGCATATAAACCGATTAGTTCAAATTAAAGCATTCACCTTTAAACTATATGTTTTGAGATGAACTAGAGTTAAAAAAAAAAAAAGACAATGACAATTATGAAATCCTTATTTGTATATTTTTGTTACAGTAATAAAAAAATATACAATACTTTAATATTACGTCCAAAATATTTGATATTTAAAAGTTTAAAATCATACCCTATATTTTAACTAATAAGAGCGAAGTTTGAAATTAACAACACCGTAACGGTAAAAAGTCTTTTGGGTTATAAATGGAATCTTATATAATAAGACAAGATGTTTTTTAAGTTTCAATGTGGTGGTGACACATGTTTCTCTTATCTCATGACATGTGTTCATCTCATAACATGTGTTCTTCTCATGATTTCACAATAAACTTATTCACATAATTGACATAAAATCTAATTTAATAATATTTTACCTCCTTCAAAAATTAAAAATAAATGTAAAATTATCTTCTATTTTTATTTTAATTTAATAAAATTAATTTACATTACTTTCATATAATACTAATATATTATATTACACAATAAACTTATTCACATAATTGACATAAAATCCAATTTAAAAATAAATGTAAAATTATCTTTTATTTTTATTTTAGTTTAATAAAAATTATTCACATTACTTTCATATAATACTAATATATTATATTATTCACATAATTGAAATAAAATATAAAATTAATAATATCTTACCTCTTTCAAATAATAATAAAATTTTCGAAATTATCTTATATTTTATTTTAATTTAATACAAATAATCACATTACTTTCAAATAGTACTACTTTTAAATTTTATTCACTAATAATTCACAAATTTCAAATAGTAAAAACTGTAAAATAACATGTGTCCTCTATACAAAAAATAATTGTGAAATTGAAATACTTTGAGCTACAAAATATTATCTTAAAAATTCACAATCACTACATTCTACAAATATAATATTTTTGTCACCCTCATAATAGTAATTACATTGATAATAAATAAATAAAATAAAACAAGCAAAAATATAAAAATTTGGTCAAATGACATTTATTTCTTATAATATTGACTAAGAATAACTCCCATATTCAATTTGACATTAATTTTGAAATTTTGTTTTTGTAACATCCACCTTAATGGTGTGTGAATAATGGAGCATATGTAATTAATTATAATTTTTTATGTTTGTTTGTCATAAGTAAATAATTTTAAATAGCTTTTGCATAAACTAATCATCATAAGTTACATAATTATATTTTTGCTTGTTTTATTTAATTTATTTAGTAGCATAAATAAAATTAATATTATGTGGTTACCTGTTTAAAATATTATTTTTTAGAATATAGTGATTCCAGATTTTGTAAATTAATATTTTATAACCAAAATATTCAAATTTAACAGCAATTTTTGTATTGAGGACACGTGTCATTTGATATATTTTTTTATATAAAATAAAATCTAAAAATAGTATTATATGAAAATCATTTGCATCAAATTAAAATAAATATAAAAGATAGTTTACCGATTATTTTTAACTTTTTGAAGAGGTAAATGTTATTAGTTTTTGATATTATTTCAATTATGTGGATAATATGATATATTGATTGTAAATTGTTAATAAAATTTAAAATTACTTATGAGGATAACTTGTATTAAATTAAACGATACATAATAAATAATTTTGCATTTGCTTTTTATTCTTGGAAGAAGTAAAATAATTTTGATTCAATATTAACTATAAAATAGTATTATATGAAAATCATGTGAATCATTTGTATTAAATTAAGATAAATATAGATGATAATTTGACCTTTTTAACTTATGAAAAAGGTAAAATATTATTCAATATTCAATAATTTAGTCAAATGAAAATTTATTTCTCACAATATGACCAATAATAATTCTCATCTTCAATTTGAAATTAATTTGAAAAGTATTTTTGTAACCTCCACCATAATGGCTTGAGTGTAGTGAAGCAAAACGTGATTATAAAATCCACAATAAGGATGTAAAAAAAAAAAAAAAAATCCACAATAAGTTTGTCAACAAAATCAAAAAAATAAAATAATGTTCAATCTAGCATATTCTTTCTTCAAACAAAAAATTAAAAATATGGATGATTCTTTCATCTTCTTTTATTTGTTCTATTTTTGTTTGTGTTCTTGAGAGCACAACACAAAAAAGATTCCAAGGTTAATGATTTTTGGAAAGTCGAAAAAGCGTCACACTAGGAAAAAAGTTTCCCCTTCATAAATTCATGTTAGTTCCTAATTTTTGTATTGGTGTTTTGTTAAAAGAATTCATTTAATTATTCTCTTTTACAAATATCAATTAGTGCATGTTATAAAAATTGAGTTACTATAAGATTTTAACACAGTGTTTGAAAACCTCCCATTGTTTTTTTGAAGTTACTATTAAACTAGATATGTTAATTGACTTAATTCAATCAATTTTTATTGTAAACCATTGTTGTTTAAAAGTCGAAAAGATGATGAAAAACTTAGATTTCAAGAGAACAATTAAAAACCAATTGAAAGACTCTTTCAACGAATAAAAATAAATCTATGTTAACTTTATAATTACTTTTATTTATAAAAAATATAAATTACAATTTTCAAAATTTAACGATTTTAATATCATAACGTCATACATTATAGTTTGATTATATTTTTTAGACAAACAATTATTCTATTCTTCCTTTAAAATATTTGCTTTCATCATATGCTATTAGCATAATGCTAATATACAGAATCAATGTCAAACAATTTAACAAAAATTGAAGATAAAATATTAATTTTTTATTCAACTTTTCTAATTAATTATGTTTTTATATAAATAGAAAATATTTGTTCGGTTAGCCCTATGGGATGATGTAGCTAATGAATTTCGAAGAAAATTATGTATGAATAAATTATAAATAGTCTTCATTTTGGTTACAAACATAAATCCAAACAATAAATTATTAAGGTAAATCTCTTAATATATGATTTTCAATTATTAGGTATCTTTTGGATTTTAAAAATTTATTGCATAAATATTAATATGACTCCACGCAAGCAGGTTCCAACTAGAATCAACCGCATCAACTCCCATTATAAAGAAGAAAACGCATCAATAGTTAAAAAAAATTAAGAAAAGATGGGAAGCGGGACAAATTAACCACGAAAAATTTACAACGATTTGAATCGTCGTAAACTTACGACGACATTACGACGATTTTACGACGATTTTGGTAATCGTCGTAAAATCGTCGTAAACGTTACAACGATTAAAATCGTCGTAAATTTACGACGATTTTACAACGATTTTCCGATTAAGCACCAAATCGTTGTAAAATCGTGGTAAATTTACAACGATTTACCGACGTTTTGGTTTATAAGAATATTTCGTCGCTATATCGTTGCTAATTTACCACGAATTTACAACTTCTGATTTTGGGACTTTTTAACAACGATTTAAAGACATTTAATCTGGTAGTTGAAAACGTGTATTTACTGTTGCACCTAATTATTTACAACTTTCTTTTTAGTCGTTAAATCGTTGTAAAATCGTTGTTAATTCCTTGTAGAATTATGAATCGTTGTAAATTAGTAGTTAATTTCCTTGGTAAAAAGTTGGAAAATTTTTAAAAATCCTATAAATACCTCCTCATCTTTCACCATAAATCACACCATCAATTTTATATCTCTCTATCTCTCTCACTTACAAAAAAAAACTCTTTTTATAAAAAAAAATGTCCGGAGGCGATATTTACGAAATCCGAAAATGGATGTACATACATCGAGGCGATGACGGATCGGTGACACGGGAGTTCCTCGACGGGGTTGAAGTATTCATGCAACAAGCCACAAATCTACCTGTCACTATCGAAAGCGGTAAGATGTTTTGTCCTTGTATCAAATGCGACAATAGACGATTCATTTTGGTTGAAAATGTTTGGAAGCATTTGTTAAATAGAGGATTTACACCACAATATTATATATGGTTTCAGCATGGGGAAGGTTATTCTGGTAATGTTGCTAGTAGTAGTAATTATCATCGGGAATCCGTAGACTATGACCAAGCATGTAGAAAATGAGTATGATTTTTATAATTTTCATCATGATCATGGAAATGAACCGGATAGGATAAATGACATGGTTAGCGATGCATTTCGTCCCGAAGTTGCATCCGATGGAAATTTAGTTGAAGAACCTAATTTAGATGCTAAAAAATTCTACGACATGTTAAATGCCGCAAATCAACCAATATATGATAATTGTAGAGAAGGGCACTCTAAATTGTCATTAACTGCTAGAATGATGAATATTAAAACAGACCATAACTTATCTGAGGTTTGCATGGATGATTGGGCCTCATTGTTAAAAGAATATCTACCCTCTGATAATTTAGCTGCTGAAACGTTTTATGAGGTTCAAAAATTGGTTATCAGTCTTGGTCTTCCGTATCAGTCAATTGATGTTTGTGTAGATAATTGTATGATATTTTGGAAAGAGGACGACATTCTTGAGGAATGTCGTTTTTGCAAAAAACCAAGATATAGGCCAGAAGGAGTAGGTCGAAAGAGGGTACGTACCAGAAGATGTGGTATCTGCCTATAATAGACAGGCTACAAAGGATGTATCACTCGGAGAGGACAACTTCTTCGATGAGGTGGCATGCAGAACATACACAGAAGCCTGGAGAGGTGACCCACCCATCCGATGCGAAAGCGTGGAAACACTTTAACTCGGTGTACCCCGATTTTGCTAGACGAAAAGGTAACGTCTACCTTGGTCTATGTACGGATGGATTTAGTCCATTAGGATTCAGATTTTAAAATTATATGTTTAGAACATATAATTAATTATTAAAATACTTAATGTTTATATTTTAAAATATTTAAAACTTATTACTTAACATAATTATTTTTTAATCTTAGTTTTTAAAATACATAATTAATATTAAAATACTTAATATTTAGTTTTTAAAATACTTATATAATGTCATTAAAATACTTATATAATGTGTAGTTTTTTAAATACTTAATAATTTTTAAATACTTAATGTTTATTATTTAAATATTTAATGTTTTTTTTGGCAGGTACTTATATATGGCTCCTAGGAGAGGGAAGACCTTACCGCCGGACTACATGCAGATGTTGGCGGAGAAGAGGGCTTCCCGGGAAGCCTCGGGTTCCGGTTCAGCTACAGCTTCAAGGACATCTCCTGTCCAAACCGGGACGTCCGTCCATGGCGAGCAACCTCCTCCTCCTTATGTGCCTGCCGACGACGCCGCCGACGCCGCTAACACCGCAAACGGCGATATCCCAGGTCCGGTACATCCAGAGTTGGATGTACCGGGACACGCGCCGTACGCCAACCTCCGGGTTGAGGATATCCTCACTCAACCCGGACATGACAGTCTCCGTCGGTTGGATTCGTACAAGTCTCCGGACACTTACTGGTAATTATTTTAATTTTAATTTTTTTTTTTAATATATTAATAAATCAATTAATGTTTTTTTCAGGTTCAAGTAAGACAACCAGGTCTCGCGTTCTATCGCGGACATAATCAAGGGATACTTCACCGAGTCGCATCCCAATTGGAGCAAGACACCCGAGCACATCAAGAGAACGTGGTTCAAATGTTTCGCGGTAATGTTCTAATTTAATTTCAATTAAATTTATTTATTTAACTTTAAATTTTTTATTATATATTATTCGCGTAAAGTAATTACTTATAATTTCTCATATTTTGCAGCAAAAGTGACATTGGGATGTCTCGATCAACGAGATCATGAGGACGGAGTTCAACAAGACGGCGAAATTCCGTCTCGTCAACACGGTCTCCGACTGGAAGGACAAGTGGATAGTCGTCGGCGACGCGGGGAAGCCAGTATATCTCTCGGTCAGGGTCTGGGACGGCTTGAAGAAATATTGGACGGATGGCCAGAACGCGACCGTAGCTGAGAAGTGTTCCACCTCCAGGAACGCGAAACTACCTGACGGGACGCCGAAGCAGATGGCTCACACGTCCGGACAAATCCCGTTCGCGGGTCGAGCGCACGAAATGGTAAGTCTTTCTTACTAACTTTTTCAAATTATTTTTATTTTCAAATTACTAATATTATACTAATGCACATATTTTTATTATTTGTTTGTAGGCCAAGGAGCTGGGTCACCAACCGGCCGTCAGTGCCGTCTTCGAGAAGACGCACAGGAAAAAGACCGGCGAGTTCGTTGACTCCCATTCCGAGCGGATATTCAACGATCTTGAAGCTCGGAAGACGGAGATCGAGACTCAACGATCTCAGAGATCCCCGGGAGGCACTCAATATCCTGGCGAGCCGCTTACTACCGCCGAGCTCGATCAAATATATCATGAGGTAAAATTTTACTCTAAAATTTTCTCTAAAATTATTTTTTTAAACGTTCATTTACTAATTGTTTAATTTTATAGGTTGCTCCTAAGAAGAAAGGACGGGTTATAGGCATGAGATCCATGCAGGACGTCCCACTTGCTCCTACCAATTACCGATCTCCGGCTGAGTAGCAGGCTGAGATTCAGAACATGCATGCGACTCAGGTGAAAAACATGCAGTTCTACAACAGCATGTTTAGGGTGCTTTCTGCATCTAACCCGGAACTACTTCGGGAGATGCAGACACATCCCGACCGTCCGTCGGCTGAGCAGGCCGGAACAAGCAACGTAGATCCCGAGAACGCAACCCAGGACTATTTCGGGCCTAATTTCAATTTAGACGACTAGTTTTTTTTATTTTGTATTTTTTATTTTGTATTTCAACCCAGAATTTAGACAACCCAGGACGATTTTACGACGATTTGTAATATATATGTTTCTTAAAATCGTCGTAAAATCGTCCCTAATTAGGGACGATTTTACGACGATTTGTAAAATTTATATTTCTTACAATCGTCGTAAAATCGTCCCTAATTAGGGACGATTTTACGACGATTTTAAGAATTTTCGATTTATTATAATTACAAATTTACAACCAAATATTCGTTGTGAAATCGTTGTAACAATTACAACGATTTTACAACGAATTGGGTTCGTCGTAAAATTTACCACGATTTTACGACGATTTGGTTTTTACTTCGATCGGTTAACGACGAAATGGAAATCGTCGTTAAATCGTGGTAAACTGCATTTTACCACGATTTTACAACGATTATGGTCGTCGTAAAAGTCGCAGATTCTTGTAGTGTTCGTTTAATGAAATTATTTGTTTCTTTCTTTTTAATCAAGTACTATATGAAAAATTGAAAAAGTATTATGATATATGTTACCAACTAATTTAATTTCCAATTATCTAACCTAAAATTTAATAACTAAATGTGATCTTCGTTTAATGAAATTATTTGTTTCTTTCTTTTTAATCAAGTACTATATGAAAAAGTGTTATGATATATGTTACCAACTAATTTAATTTCCAATTATCTAACCTAAAATTTAATATAATTAAACAATATAGTATCACACCCTAACCTAATATTAACAAATTGTAGACATGGTAAGGAGTTCACAAAAATATAATTTTTACGCATAGATTAAATTAAAATGCACAACAAACTTGAAAAGTCCAAAAGTAAACTACAACATTAAGTTCTACTTAATAGATAAGATTCAGATTAAACTAAAAAGATGATAGTCAAATCAAAAACTAATTGTAAAATTGACCGTGCGATGCACGGACCTCACCCTAGTATAAGATATAATTATCTCCTCAATTAATATAGTAGTTTGCATGAGATTAATTTTTGAGGACTTCACAAAATTACACCCTATTAAATCACTCTACATAAAATAATTCAAATTCTTTTTAAATCTACACCCTTTTCAAATTTCAAATGATTAAATAACTTTTTAATTTTCGAAAATTATAATATTTCTTTTCATTTTACTAATTAGAATTTAGGGTTAGTGTCTACGGGAGTAGAGTTTTGAGGGTAATGTTTATTTTTATATAACTTTTATTGTGTATGTGTATAGTTGTTTGAAGTGAATTTTGAAGTTGTGTGGTTTTGTGAAGTAAATTTTAAAAGATGAACTTTTGTGATTTGCATTAAATTAAATCAAACAACACATAATTTTTTAATTTTCTTAATGGTATTTCAATTTTCAAATTTAAGTATGTTTAGCAAAAAATAAGAGAAAAATTAAATTGGTAAGAATAAAAGAAATTACTTTTACAATCTATCTATATAAAAGGAACCTTTTAGAGCTCAATAGAGTGTCCACGTCAGCCTTGCAAGTGATCTATATGATCGCCACGTTATTTTTTTTAACCGAAACAAGAGGCCCAAACTTAGCCTAAAAACTGAAGCCCAATAACGCTACTATGACTTATGTTGAATCCGTTACACGACCGTACATATCTCGACCGGTTACAAGACCCATGTGGCACACTTGCGCTATAACATTAATCGTCCAAACAAAGATCGAGTAAAACGATTCACATCCCCACTTAAATGGAAAATCAAATACTGCGTAACATGCCTTTGATCCACAGATTGGTATTAAAGCGCAAGCTTCAACGCGTCTACCATAGATTAACCCAAACCTTGAGGAGATGATTTCAGATCTGCGGCTTATGTTTCCGTTCTGTAATCTTGCGATTTTTTGTCAACTTCAAAGGACTAATTTCTTCCAAACTTTGTCGACAAGATACTCACAAGGTCACAATTATTATGTTTATGTTTCATATGTGTTACTAATGGTTTAATTTTGCTCTACAGACCACAACTACCATTAGACATTCAAGCGTAAGTTTATGTAAATCTTGCCCACATATTAGCGTTTCCTTTTTTTTCTTTTCACAAAATTCCACATATTGTTTCTATGACTTACAAAACCAGGAAAAGTGAACTAGCAGAGAAATAGATGGGAAGAGAGGATCAGAGAGGGAGCAGGAACTAGGGTGATCCATTCAAGTATTTATTTAGATTGAAAATTTTAAAGAGGTTTGCTTTAGTTCCCATATTTGATATCTCTATCATGATGCTCTCACCAAACTTGCATTCGTTGATGATTTATTTCAGTTTTAGATGGGTTTCTTGGTGAATGAATTACATTTTCGTGGATTTTGAAGTCTTTTTCTAGAGGTTCCATACCTAAATCTGTTTACTTTTCACTATAAAATTGAAACGTGTAAGTTGGAACAAGATCTATGTTGTTTTTCTGTAAACATAATAACTTGGGACACTGTCCATGTCATCCACTTATTTATCATGCTTTAGTCCTTTACTTCTTCATGAATGTTAGGTAGTTGTGGATCATTTTCGTCGATCTGTATATAAATACATATATATTTATATTTATTTGTCATCGAACTCAATTTTTTGGGGCACAAAGCCATTCTTAAATGTTCAACCGAATAGGAATTGTTTATGAACTAAGTTAAAGACGACCTCCCTATTTTATCTCTTTTATGCTTAAAATATTTGGATCTTAATCCACTACTTGGCTCACCATTTTGAGTTTTTTTAATAAATCTTTCAACTTATGTGAATACTTTAGTAGATAGACATGCGAGTCAACATGTATTATGTATGCATATTAAAGATTAAAGAAATTAGTGCATGATCTGTTTCGAATACTTTACCTAATATATATATAAGAAAGATTTTTTTGTAGATTTACCGTTGAGTTAGTTTTCTTTTCTTTAAGTTCGATGGTGGAATGTAAGGAGCTTCCACCCTTGAATTATTCTACTTACAAGCAACCTACTTACACGAGGAAATTAGACCGGTGTAGTAACATACAAGACAACTGCAACAATATAAACAAAGCGGCATATTTGGTTTAAGTTATTCTCAAGATTGGTTAAAACTGAGATAAGTGAACATTCTAAGGTCAAGGTGAAACAGTTGATTTTGAATGTTATGTAATCCAAATATCATTACTCAATCTCTATGCCAATTCAAAATTGAATGAATTGATACTTATTCTCTATTCGAATGGAACTAATATGTCGATGGGAAATGGTTTGAAGAGGATTTCAGACTGAAACAAAGATTAAAAAGACTTAAGAAACTGAAAAATGTGTCCAAGACCAATAGAGGAACAACGAGTGTGGTCGTATGCGCTATAGAGATCAGAAGAAAGAGAAAGTGACTCTGAGGTCAGAAAGTGTGCGGCGTAATAACAAACCCATGATTTTAAAGTTGATACATGTACTATGTAGAACCTGTTACATGTTGCAAAAAAGCAAACTTCAATGATTTTGTTGGTTAAATTTATTAACTCTAATTCTATTGATTTATCTATGATGTAATTTTCCCTCTATTCAAACACATGACTTAACTACTCTAATATGTTTTTTTCATCGATATTCCACTTACTTGTTCTGCCTTTTTTTCCTCAAGAATATTACCACAATTTTTCCAATGATAATACTAGATGTGAGAAAAAAATATGGTTCTAAAGAAGTGATCCAACTTGCACAAAAGCCGAGAAGGGTTGTTTGAGGCGAGACACTTAATATGATGTGTTTGGGTGTTAAGACATTCATTGCAAAAGAATATTAATTACATCACATGGCTTTTTTAGAATATATAAGGGAACATAAGCTAAATAGACAGTTAATTTAGACATGACAACCTTATGAATCTAAAACAACTTACAAAAAAGTTTCTAGGTTTTATGCATAAGGCACTACTTAACGTGAAAGAGAAAACGAAGAATGTGGGTGTAATATGAATTTTATACTCTCAAAATCAACTTTAAATTGTCGTTCGAATAATATTTGTAACTAATATATATGACCGGTTAAATTGTTGCCCTTGATCCTAAATTACAATATAAGAGCAAAGCAAGGGGAATAAGAGCTTAATAAAAAAAAATTTAGAGATAGTCATGACATAGTTTTAGTTGTAGGTGGATTACAATGTTTTCCTTATATGTTAAAAATGAGTTGTTTTGATTCTTTAATAAATTGGGAAAACATAAAGGGAATAAGAGCTTAATTTGACATATGCATTTTTTTTTGTTAATGACATATGCATGGTGTAGGCAGATTAAGTAACATTCAAGAAAATGACATGGCTAAGAGAAAGGGATGTTGCAAAGCTACAAAAAAAATACTTAGATGAATTGCATAAAATAGTTGTTGAGACTAAACAAGTCACAGGGTTAGAGATATTAAAGAAATGAAATGATGTTCTAATAAAATGATCATAACATTAGACCATTTAAGATTGACAAGAACTATCATCGTTATATAAAGAATAAAGTTTTATCTTTCGAAAAGGGGTGGGCGTTCGGGTACCGGTTCGGGTTCGGGTCGGGTCTATTCGGGTTTCGGGTTTTCGGGTGGAAAATTATAGGACCCGTTCGGGTATTTCAATAATTTTTTTGGGTTCGGTTTGGGTTCGGTTCGGTTCTTTTCGGGTTCGGTTATTTTCGGGTTTGGTTCGGTTCGGGTTCGGGTACCCAAATTATTAAAAAAACTCCAAAATTATAAATTAAAATATTATAAAATATTCGAAAGTATGTAGCTAATTAGGATGATCCGAATAATAAACAATTAAAACTATTCAAAATTACTTAAATTATACAAAACTACTCGAAGTATTAGAAAATGTTTTAATTTTGGAAATAAATTTAGTAACAAATATAAAATTACTAATATTTATATACATTTAATTAAATTTTCGGGTAGTTCGGGTACCCATTCGGGTTTCGGGTTTTCGGTTTTTGAAATTTAAAAATCGTTCGCTATTTGGTCGGTTTCGGTTCGGGTTCGGATCCTCTTTTTCGGGTCGGGTTCGGTTCGGTTCTTCGGGCTCGGTTTTTTTGCCTACCCCTACTTTCGAATATCAAAATATATAAGAAAGAGAGATGATGACAAAAAAACAACAACATATATTACTCAACCAGTTACATATGTTAAAAAATGTATTACCAAATATTAATAGAAAATCATATAAACGCATTGTTATCAACATTTGATTCACAATTAAGTTGAGGAAAATGCCAAATCATAATTTTTCCAGAAAATGTCAAAAGACTCAAAACAATTAATAAAAACATGATTTTTCATTAAATACTAGATATCAAACTAAAAAAATATTTTACACAATTTAGAAAGATATTAAAATCTTAACCCGCGCGTAGCGCGGGCAATTCCCTAGTTATATCATAAAGAATAGATTAATTCATTTTTGTTGTTTGTTGTTAATTTCTATAAGGTAACTTTATCATTCAACTTTAAATTAGAGCACGTTAAATTTTAGAGATTTATTTGGAGTGAAATTCAAGTTTATATCTTTCTTTGTAATTCATAATAACATATGCATAGCCTTTCGCGGTTAGAAATATTCTGTTATGAGTGAATATTTGGTTTTTTACTAGCTTAATATGTGATACAAAATTTATGCAATTGTAGAGATTGAGACACAATGAGCCCACAAATCGTCTCTCTTCTTTAAAAATTGAGTTTCATTATTAATTAAACTAGGTCTATCTGCAATATATTTGATGAGGGTGTCGTGACACACTTTTCCTTCCTCAACAAGATCGTGGCAACAAGAATCAGTGATGGTTCCGTTTCCAAAAATAACACCGATTATATCCAACGCACATTTCGGAGTGATCTTAACGAGACGTGTGTCCCATAGCGATTTTGCTTCACTTTCTTCGACTGACAAAGCTGGAACAAACGAACATACCAAGGCTAGAACAACGACCATGATAAAAATCCGAGAGTTAAATTTAGTCATATCTTCTTATTCTTTAAAATGTAATTTTAATCTTGTGGTGTAAACAATGTTAAGAAGAATGTATTTGTGATTTCTAAAGTTTATACAATGTTAGTTATTTATGAGAAATTCGCAAAACTACACCCTTTCAACCCTCTCTTCACAAAACTACACATAATTCAATATTTTCACAAATTTACACATTTTCAAAATTTTAAAAGCTTGAATTACTCTTTTAAAAATTACCAAAATTAAAATCTTTTCATTTGGGTTCGCTAATTAGTGTTTAGGGTGTATTAAGGTGTTAGGATTGTGTGGGTAGGATTTTTAGGATTTAATTTTGAGTGTTTAGGTGCAGTTTTGTGAAGTAATTTTGAAATGGTGTAGTTTTGTGAAATGTAATTCAACTGGTGTAGTTTTGTGATTCTCCCTATTTATATTTGATTGTGAAACCAAACAAAAAACGTATGAAACATAACTCATACCTAACATCGTAAGCGCACACAATTAACTCATGCAAACGTTATAAGTTAAACGTATTCCTAGAAAAAAAAACATATTTTCCAAATTAAAGCATTCACCTTTAAACTATCCTAATTTCTTACCCGTGCCGGATGCACGGGATTAATATTTACAAAATATTAATTTAATATAATTTAAAATTATTTTTTTATTGATGCATGTTGAATAATAAGTTTTTAATCCTATACATATGTATGTTAAAATATTAATTTTATTTTTATATATCATAAATTATGAATGATATATTTTGACCCCTCGCGCATGACATCTCGTAAATGTATCTACAAGTATTAAAACAATTAAGGATTTTCAGATACTTTTAGTTTTTTTATTTACATCATCGATTCAAATATTCTAAAAAATACTTCTGAATATTTAAAACTTTTAAAATTTATTTTTTTTAAACTTTAAATATTTTATTAATATTGTACGATGGATTATTATAAAATTGAAATATTTATAATTTTTTATTTTTTCATTATGTTACCTATTTATTTTAATTTTGGTTTTTAATTTGAATCCTATTAATTAGGAATATTTTTATATTTATCTTTACTTATATTTTTTAATTTCTTTTTTATTTTAACCTATAAAATAGGATTGTTTTTTTAATCTAAAATTACTTTATAATAAAATTTATACAATGACATTATATGTAATTAAAAGACAACTTTAAGGGTTTCTCAAAAATTGTCCTTCCCAATTAATAGTATATATGTTTTGAGATGAATTAGAGTTAAATAAATAAGAAGACAATGACAATTATGAAATCCTTTTTTGTATACTTTTCAACAGTAATAATAAAAATACACAATACTTTGATATTAAGTCCAAAATTTTTAATATTTAAAACTTAAAACAATACCCTATATATATTTTAACTAGTAAGATCGAAGTTTGAAATTAAGAACATTGTAACAGTAAAAAGTCTTATTCATTTTTTCTAAGAAACTATTCCACAATTTATAGATTATATTAATATAAAATAATTAATATTTATTGATTAAGATGTATTAAAATATTATTTCAATATCAAATGAATGGATCTTGAAGTAATCAATTATAGACTTTTATATTTTTATTTTTCGCGATTAATTAAGTGTAGTTTATTTTTAGTGTTATCATTATAGCTCGGAAAAACAACAAACATACATTCATTCTCCATAAATTTTGTATTTTTGGGTTACAAATGGAATATAAGATATATTTATTGCCTCAATTAATATAATAGTTTGCATGAGATTAATTTTTGAGGACTTGACAAAATTACACCCTTTCAAATCAATCTACAAAAATTATACATAATTCGAATTCTTTTTAAATCTACACCCATTTCATATTTCAAATGATTAAATAAATTTTTTAATTATATAAACTTAAAATATTTCTTTTCGCTTCGCTAATTTTGAAGGCAAGGCTTATTTTTATTTAACTTTTATTTTGTATGTGTATAGTTGTTTGAAGTGAATTTTGAAGTTGTGTGGTTATGTGAAGTAAATTTTAAAAGGTGAACTTTTGTAATTTGCATCAAATCATTATTTTTTTAATTTTCTTACTCATATTTCAATTTTCAAATTTAAGCATGTTTGGTAAAAAATAAGAGAACAATTAAATCGGTAAGAGTAAAGGAAATTACTTTTACAATTATATTATAAAGAAAAGATTAATTCTTTATTTTTGTTTGTTGTTAATTTCTATAAGATAATTTTATCAGTCAACTTTAAATTAGAGCACGTTAAATTTTTGATATTTATTTGCAGCGAAATTTAAGCTTATAACTTTCTTTGTAGTTCATAAAACATATGCATATTTGGTTTTTACTAACTTAATAGGTGATACACAATTTTTGCAATTGTAGATATTGAGACACAATGAGCTCACAAATCGTCTCTCTTCTTTAAAAATTGAGTTTCATTGTTGATTAAACTAGGTCTATCTGCAATATATTTAATGAGGGTGTCGTGGCACACTTTTCCTTCCTCAACAAGATCGTGGCAACAAGAATCAGTGATGGTTCTGTTTCCAATAACAATATCGATTATATCCAACGCACATTTAGCAGTTAACTTAACGAAACATGTATCCCATAGTGATTTAGTTTTTTTTTTTTTTTTTTTTTTGAACAACCATTTCATTCATACTTAAAAACTTACAAAGTTCATAACCGGACATGCCCGATGCCTCACAGTTAAGACAATAGATAAACAAACAACATAAACCAAAGATAAAAATTCAATCAAGGACAAGCTTGATAAACCGTTAGAGAAGTTTTCGAACAAAGACGTGCAAGGTTCGAAGATCGCTTCAGCTTCTTCATCTAACTCGAGAATAGTCATCATAGAATGTGACTTTAAACCACTAATCAAAACCTCGGTTCTCATCGGAATGAGTTCCGTTGCTTCTATCGGTCTTGTGCAAACCCATATATGAAACAAAACGGTTATAATTGTTGAAGTTTCATTCGGATTTGATTCCGAAAGAAGATCTCCTCTTAAAAAGAGGGAAGTTGATGGTAACAATCTCTCCTTCAAAGAGGAGGAAATGGATATCGATCTCTCTTGGCCCCTGCAAGAGGAAGTTTGACAAGTTTTCTTCATAAAGAAAATGACTAAGGGACTAAACACACACAACCAAATCATATGAGATGGAAGTAAATAATGCATCATGTTTGCTAAACATTTTGCATACACAGACAATAAAGCTAAGTCAATGGTATTGATACCGAACTGAATCATGGTGGCTGTCATGGTCGGATCTCTAGCAGTAACGAGAGAGGATAAATAGATATTGTACTGAGCAAATCTAGCCTTTCTGCGATGTATCTTCAGTAATAAGATATAGTTATTTCCTCAATTAATATAGTAGTTTGCATGAGATTAATATTTGAGGACTTCACAAAATTACACCCTTTTAAATCCATCTACATAAAATTATACCTAATCCAAATTGTTTTTAAATCTACACCCTTTTCATATTTCAAATGATTAAATAACTTTTTAAGTTTTAGAAAATTACAATATTTCTTTTCGTTTCACTAATTAGAGTTTAGGGTTTAGTGCCTAAGGGGTAGGGTTTTGAGGGTAAGGTTTATTTTTATTTAACTTTAATTGTGTAGGTGTATAGTTGTTTGAAGTGAATTTTGAAGTTGTGTAGTTTTGTGAAGTAAAATTTAAAAGGTGAACTTTTGTAATTTGCATTAAATTAAACAAACGACCCATAATTTTTTCAAAATTTTCTTAATCGTGTTTCAATTTTCAAATTTAAGGATTCCAGTTTTTAGAAAAATAAGATAAAAATTAAATTGGTAAGAATAAAGGAAATTACTTTTACAATTATATTATAAAAATAAAAGATTAATTCATTATAATTGTTTGTTGTTAATTTCTAAGAGATAATTTTATCATTCAACTTTAAATTAGAACACGAGAATTGTTGTTGGATTTTTCACCTTAAAATCATGAAAATAATAATTATCAAAAGTAATTTGGTTTCCTTTTAATTTTATTTTAAAAGTGTCAAAAGCTACTCACCATTTATATGTCACAACACATTATAGAAGAGTTTTCACTTCTAACAATGGCTAAATCATGGATGTGCCTTTCCTTCATCATCTTCTTCTACTTCGTCTTAGGGAATAATCAATTTTTTTACTTAATTAAACCCTTATATATACCAAATAAAGTGTAATAATCCTACTTAACTAAAAGTTTCAATCTCCATTTTTGTTTTATCACATAAATTAAATTCATCAAAGTCGACGCGGCGGTATGTGCTTAGAGACCACTTACAATGTTCAAAAATTTTTAGTTATCTCATTATTTGTGTTGTTGTTATAGTTGAAGACTTGGTGTGTAGCTAAACCTTCTTCGGATCAAGCCACACTTCAAGATAACATAAATTTCGCATGTTCTTATGTCGGTTGCCGCGTTCTTTCGAGTGGATGTCCATGTTACTCTCCTACAAATCTCATTAATCATGCTTCTATAACCATGAATCTTTATTACCAAGCTAATGGAAAAAACTATTGGAATTGCAATTACAAGACTTCGGGACTTATTGTCATAACTAATCTTAGGGAGTTTTATATTCCTCTCAATTTTCTTATTGAAACACAATTTTATATAAATATTAATATAAATTAAATTTTTTATTTTTTAAATGTGTAGGCTATGGAAATTGCTACTATGAATACACATGAGCAAAAAATATGTAATGACTTCATAAGTCTATGTCTAAGGAGCACATGATTGGTTATGAATTTTTATTTTATGCGTTTGTTCCTCAACTTTGGTTATGTTATAACTATATTTGGTATATTAGACAAAGATATCAAGTTATCAAAAATTTAATCTTAGGGGGTGTATTGAAACATGAATTTTGGGAGATTTTAATATTTTTGTAAATCCCTTGTTATTCAACTAAGGATTTCTAAATTTCTTCCCAAATTTTATGTTATTGAACATAACATTTGTTCAAAATCACTAAAAACATTTTACAATCTCATGTTATTCAATCAATGATTTATAAAAACTATATCAAATCCCCTGTTATTCAAAAATTAGAAATCTCAACAAAAAATGGATTTAGAGAGACTTTAGATATATTTTTAGTTAAAAACAAATATCAAAAGGTCATCACCTTACACGATGGAATTTGAAGTGATTTCAATCACAAGCTAATTTTTTCATTAATATCATCTCTTTTATTTTTCTCGTCGGCATCTCTTATTCGGACATCGTTCTTGACCAAAATCAAAGAGCTTTCAGTCACCCCTCTCTTTTTCCTATGTTCATTGTTTCCTAATATTGTTGGTTGTAGAATGTTCGGTCGCTTACGTCGACATCGATCCTTCATGTTCTTCATTGTTTGATGAATATAACATAAACATAAACTCTGATGATACTTTTGGGAAGATGGGTTTAATAAATGTTTTAGCTGCATGTAATTTTGACTTAGAATTTATATATGTTCTTAGCGGATGGGAAGGTTCAGCTCATGATGCAAAAATATTAAATGACGCTTTAACGAGAAATACAAATAGGTTCAAAGTTCCAGAATGTATGTTTCTTATTATGAAAATATTTTTGCATTAATATATTTGAATTTTATCTTATTTATATACATTACATTTAAATGACGTTGAAACCATGTGGGCGGATGCTTTGGATATGAGACTTTGATTCAACAACAAATTTTCTTTATTTGATTTGTAGTTTTTCTTATTTTTACTTATGTTTTTTTATTATACATGAACCTGCATGGAGATTATATTAATAATAGTATTTTTATTTTTATTTTTATTTTAGGCATTCTTTTGAACTTACACATTCTCAAATCACCTAAAATACAAAAGTGATTTAAGAAGAAAATCTTATCAAATCACCAACAAAATTTCTTTTTTTATAAATTCTACCACAATCACATTGTTTTTCCTTCAGAATCTTCCTAAATCTAACCTAGAATCAAATCCACCAAACTAATTAAAATCTTTGATCCAATACAATGATTTGATTTCATTTTAATACGAGTCCTTCATTTAGTCTTATATATATTTTATTAAATGTGAACAAAGAGTTTAGTGTACCAAAAGTGTTAATAATAATTCTAGTCCATCACACAACACTGAAAATCTACAAAACAAAAGACAGGACTTCAAATTAAATTTTGAAATATAGAAAACCTAAAAACATTAATTAGTATTAATTAAATGTGATGAATGTTGTTAAATCATTACACATGTGACATGCTTCTTCCATGAACTATAATTAATTCAAGAAATCTTACTTTCCTAGATAGAAACTTTTCAAAATTATACAGAACATCGAAGCATTTTTTTTATAAAAGATAGTTTTGGAAAGACTTGTTACATTATAAGAGAAGAAATAGTTGCATATAAGCGAAGGACATGATGATCTTTTCAATTATCTCAAATTCCAAAATTACCTAGAAAATTTCAACTTTTAAGGGAATTTTTGCTAATCTCTTTGGATAAAATCAATCAAAATAATGGATATGATGAGATAATCAAAAGAGGTCAATGAAGGCCAAGGTAAAACTATATATAAGTTTTAATTTTCATGCAACATGTGACTTTGTTATTCAACTAAATAAAATTTACAATAACGGTAAAAAGACATGATACCAAAAGCTTATCAAATATTTAGAAAAATGATAAATTCAGTGCATGTATAGTGTTTCATTATTACACATTTGTATACATTAATATTTAATAGAATATTCATTTACCTTCATACACACATAAACAAAACTAAAGTTCCAACGTTGGTACATGAGGGTTGAATTTTCTATCTTGTCTTTAGAGGAAACAACGGTTCAACCTCTGAACATGAAAAAGATGATAGACCAATGTTGTATTGAGAAGCTGGAGCAGTAACAATACTATTGTTCCATGATTCTACACCTATGTTAAGTTCTGTTACTTCAATATCCTCTATATCTTCATCGTCTTCGCTAACATACTCATGTTTTCGAATATCTCCGATAGACGAACGGATTCTCTCTAGCTCCATTGACACTTCCACCATGTTTGGCCGTTTCTTTCCTTTCAAATTTAGACACCTCTTTGCAATTTTCGCCGCTAAAGTAACTTGATCCAACTTGCACACGTCTCTGATTCGTGGATCGATTATATCAAAGAGTTTATTCTCCTTCATTGCAAGAATTAAATAATTTGCCAACGGTCTGTTTTCTTGAGACCTTAGAACAGAAATTGACTTTTGTCCAGTGATTAACTCTGCTAACACAACCCCGAAACTATATACGTCACTTTTATCAGTAAATTGACTTGACTGGAAGTATTCAGGATCGATATATCCCATCGTACCTGAAACAATTGTTGTTAGGTGGGTATGATCAATTGTCACCGATCTCGAAGTTCCAAAATCAGCTACTTTGGCTCGATATTTCTCATCTAACATGATGTTTGTAGACTTGACATCTCTGTGATATATCGGAGACGAGGCAGATGAGTGCAAATATGAAAGAGCAGATGCAATATCTATAGCTATACGTAGACGCATGTCCCAAGTGATTATCATGTCATCATCAAAATCGTCGTGAATAAGTTCGAAAAGATTTCCATTGGGAATAAACTCGTAGATAAGAACGGGTACCTTTGTCTCAAGACAACATCCTAGTAGTTTCACGATGTTCCTATGATTGATTTGCGATAGAATACCAACTTCATTGATGAACTCTTCGAGCTTTTCTTCGTCCACAACTTTCGACTTTTTAATTGCTACAATTCTACCGTCGGCAAGCATTCCTTTGTATACCGTTCCTTGACCACCTTGGCCAAGAATTCTATTTTTGCTAAAGTTTTCCGTAGCCTTCTCTAACTCGCTCGAACCGAACACTCTTGTCTTGTCAATGTTTCCTTTTGATGATGATACCAATTGTTGTTGCAATAATAAACCACCATTACGTTTAAAGAAAGGATTTGCAAAATCATTTCCAATTATTTTGTATTGATTGGTAAAATACTAAAATCTTATTATATGAAGTTACAAACAGGTGTAACTTATTATATATGCTTCCTTCACAAAATGTGAATTTTGTTTAACTAAATGTTAGTCATGACAGTCTTACATAAGTTATCACTTTCGAATTAAACATTTTTATATGATTATCACGTGTATTCTAAGTTTATTTTCAATATATTTTAGTAATATTAACACAAAGAATTTATGACATACCTATACCAATTAGTTGAATCTTTGGGTACACGCAATCATAATTTCCTTGTAAATTGATACAAGTTCTTCCTTTGTCACAATAGTCAAGGATGTTTACGCATTCATCAATATCTAGACAAATAATAATAAGAAAATTCTAATCATAATGCAAAATGAATGATTTCTCATAACTTGATTAAAGAAAGAAAACTAATTAACCTTTGCATTGGACATATGGGTTGCCTTCGTAACCGGTACTACATGCACAACTTGCATAGCTTAAATCATCGTTAGAATCGCATATACAACTCTTTCTCGGACCAAAAGATTTAGACTTATGTGTCCTATTATAATGTGTTGTTAGATTATCGCATCCCAAGGAGTTAACGAAAGAAAGATTTGTCGTATAAATCGACCATGCCAACTTAACCGTAGAGTATTCTAGATCGTGAATTTGTTGCGTATTATAACTACTATACATATTAGATAGTCCACTTGTTGAGAAAGATAAGAAAGAAACTTTGCAACCTTTTGTCGTCGTGTTATCGTCTATTTGAACACCAACAATTTGTTCAATACCATCGGACATGCTTGCCTTGCAACATCTAGTACCGTTGCAACTATTTTGATCCACTTGATCACAAATTTGGATGCCGCTCTCCATCGTCAACGTATTTCTATTACAATTGATTTTTTCAAAATAATCTCTTGAATATGTATGGTTTACTTCGTTGCAACTCGAAGTGCATCCCACCATGATTGGCTCGACATTCGTTAATGCGACTATGGTATCGCAACCAAAACCTAACAATGTATTATCAGAGCCAACATAAAAAGGAGTACCTGTTAAATTCAAAAGTGATCCGGAGTTTTCTTGAACGTTGGAGCATCCCATTGAAGTTATAGGATTTTTTATGAGTATTGTCCCGTAGGTCCGTGTATCCAACCGATTTGGAAAATCCATGGAAATAGAAATATTTACAACTTTCTTTTTAATTACGGATAGAAAAGGCTCAAACGTCTTCGAAGTAGAGCTATATACACATTCGATTTCGTACCATTTCTCAAGATAACAACTCTTTCCAATTCCAAATGGGTACGGGATATCGATACTTCCACATTCGCTAGGACATGAGCTGGAAACGGAAGGATAAGTACAATCAAAGTTTAGCAAAACTAACAAAGAGAAGAGAATAAGAAAAGAACTCATGTTTATCCCTCAATAGTTTTCTTTATTTGTTTTTTTTTTGATATTTTTCTTAGCTAAAATGAATATGGCTTTTGTAAGGAAGAGAAATGATTCCGGTTAACGTGAGAAAGCAATTAATCTCAAGTCTTTGTTAGTATAGTTGTAGATTTATTCAAACAAATGAAAAAATCTTTTAGAGACGAGACATCATGATTTCAAACATGGGACCATAGTGTTTGTTATGATTTTTATTTCTTTTGATAAGTTATGTAGAATTGGAAGGGGAAATTCTTAATCTTTCTTTAAAGAGGAATTCACGAAACTACACCCTTCCATCTCTTCCTTTACAAAACTTTACATAATTCAATTTTTTCACATATTTACATCTTTTTAAAATTTTAAAAGTTTGATTTACCCTTTAAAAAATTATCAAAATTAAAATATTTTCATTTGGGTTCGCTAATTAGTGTTTAAGGTATATTATTAAGGGGGTAGGATTGTGTAGATAGGGTTTATTTGAATTAAATTTTGAGTGTTTAAGTGTATTTTTGTGAAGTAATTTTGAAATGGTGTATTTTTGTGAATTAAAATTCAAATGGTGTAGTTTTGTAATTCTCCCTTCTTTAAATGAATGATATCATCAAATATCTAAAGTAAGACACCATTTTCAAGTTTCAACTCACGAAATCGATATATAATAACTATATGTTTGGAGAAAGTTAATCTTTGGTCTAAATAAACAGGAAAAATCCTACACAAATTTTGGTTCAATTATTTTTTCTTGATTTTAGGTTTTTCAAGAAAGCAACTTTGGTAACTTTCTCCTTGAATTGTGTTACCACAATATCTTGTCTAAATTTTTTTTGACTAAATAAATCCAGAAAAATGGGACCATAACGTATTAATTATTTGTTTTGAAATTTAAATTTTCAAGAGAGGAATTTTCAAAGCTTTCTTATTGAGTTATGTAACGAAAATATGTTGTAGGTAAGGGTTCAAACAGCAAACAAGGAAAACCTCCATATGTTGCTATAAGTGATATTTTTTGTTTAATGTAATTCTTGATGCATGTGTTGATATTTTTCTAGAATTTTGATTTGGTAAAGAAAGCAACTTTAAGAGCTTTCTTCATGTGTTGTGTTATAATAATATCTTGTGTAAACAACTTTTAGACAAAGTTATCAAGAGAAGACAATAGTATCGTTTGATTCTTCTTTGACAATGAATGATGTAGTTCTTATTTGACTTGTCAAAAAAACATTGCAATTTTAGTAGGGTCAATAATTTAAGTGGAGAAGAAAATTGGAATAACTTCTTCTTAGTCAAAATTATGAATGATTTGAAATCACTTCCAAATTAATCCCATCTCATAAATATATTTAATTAAGAAAATCTATAATGAATGACAAAGTTTTGATTATGTTTATGCTAGTGAATGATCTTCAAAAAGAGTGTTATATAATAACACAAATGCATGAGAATCAATTTTCATCATTGGTATACAACTGTGTAAACGATTAATGTCAACAATTGGTGCAAGAAATAAACGTAACGACCCGGTTTCAAAAGCCCATCAAGGATAATCCCTCCTCCAAGAATCCTAGGTGAGCACCATATATATATATACACCCTTACCTCTTTCTTCTTCCTTACCCACTAATATCAAATCTTGCGAAATCTCGCCACCGGAGCAAGTCGTCGTCGAACCGCCACCGTCACCACCAGCCGAGCTCGTCGCATCCACGCCGTCACCTTCGGTTAAGCCGAAAAAATCGTTTATACCTAGTCTTTTTTTTTGGCTGATGGTATTTTGGCAGACGAGAGACAAAGCCGCAACTAAGATATCAACCGGAACCGTCGTCGTCGCCGCCGCCTTCCGTCGTCGTCGTAGTTCGCCGGATCCGCCGTGTCCGGCCACCGTCCACTCGCCGCCGGGTATCCGTCGCCGTCGCTGGAGTTGACCGCTGGTAAGTGTCGACCGAGTCAACTCGGTTGACCCAATCAACGTGTTGGTCGTTGACTATTGTCCGTTGACCATTGATTTTTTGTTGACTTTGACCAAATTTTCCTGGGAGACTATCTGACCCGATTCTTTGTCCTGATTGCAGATTTGCAGCCACTTCGACTATCCGAGACCCCGAAACCCGTCTTATCGCACCAATAAGGTGAAGGATAATCCTTATAATTAAGACACATAGAAATGCATGCCTAGGTTCATAGTATAATTCATTCTATGATGTGTGATTGATGAGTTTACTTAGCATTAGCATTGATTGAAACCGGATCTAGGACTTAGAAGATTCACCCACTTGTTTGTTCATTTGTTATGAGTATATGCTTGCGGTTTAGTAAGTATGTTGATATGACCATTATGGATGGTTGTGCCGAGACGAGCGGCTAGGCCAACTGCTTGAGATTACATGAGCTAGTGGGGTCTAGAGTCGGGCGTCGGAACCAACGTGCATGAGGGTGAGGTGACGTGGGCGAAGATATCAGGAGGAGATGCTGAGTCAGCTGTCTGACATGTACGGGTTAGCGGGGCCAGAGCCGAGCGTCAATACTGAGTCGCGTAGTTTGTGGGGACGGGTAACATAGTCGATCTGTTACCCGTCGTCCATAGGGATCGATAAAGCGTTTCCGAGCGGTGTTGTTGTCACTTAAGACACATAGGTTGTTATGTGTATATTAATATCTTAGATGTTATGAAGATTATCGACCTCTAAACACAATTTTTATTAAATGAACTAACTAGTATTTGTAAAATAAAATATTTATATTTTTTGTTAGCATGATATCAATACAAGAATTAGAAAGTAACATTTATTTATGAAGACGAAACCCTTTTTCTTAGTTTTTGAAACGTCTCTTAGTTTTTGAAACGCCTCTTAGTGTCACACTTTTTTGACGTACCAAAAATTATAAACATTCAAATCCTTTTTTGTGTTGTACTATAAACAAAAAATAGAACAAATAAATGTAGATGAATAAACATCAATATATTTAGTTTTATTGTTGCTTGAAGAAATAAGATGTTAGTGAACATCAATTTCTTGAATTTTGTAAGTAAATGTATTTTTGTATAGTTCCATATGCATTGATGAAAAATATTGAAGATATCAAGTCAACAAAATATCTTCTATATTTTGTCATTCAACAAAATTAAGTACATAATGGTGAAAATTATGTCGAGAATAAATTCTCATTATTCCACCTTATAACTCCTATGTAAATGGGCTATATAAAAAAGTTATATTCTTCTCATTTTGATATACACTAAAACATAGAAACAAAACTAAAAGAAAATTAATTCTTCACATGTTTTCTTCTAATTTTCCTTTATTTGTTCTATTTTTTAATTTGGGTTCTCGATAGCGAAACAAAAAAAATTTAAATCTTATATAATATGATATGATGTTTTTGTAACTTTCAATGTGGAAGTGACAAGTGGTATTCTACGTTTATGTCATTTGTCTTATTCCAAAAAAATTTGTTTCACAAATGGTGCCACAAAGTTTCATTATTGTAACATTTTGTTTAACAAATTATAAAAATTTTGACATTCTCTTACTAACTAATACTATTTTCAATATTTTTAACTAATTGTAATGTTTTTGTATATTTAATTGTGGAGCCAACAAGTGACTCATTACTCTTTTGCCATGTATCAACTTTAATTAAATTTAAAAATTAATTTTAAAGAAATTCCATAGAATACCAAAAAATAAGTTATATATTTTATTTTACATATATTAATGGGAAAATTCATATTAATACACCAACTAAATTATTATTAGTTTTTTAATACACCAACTTTTCGATTGCCCAGAATAATACACCAACTATTTTATTTGTTCATTTTAAATCACGAACTATTTTACTTACTTATTTTAAATCACAAACTCAAATCATCTATCTATTTAACCAAATCACCGTTAGTTGACCGTTAGTTTATTTTTTTCAACAAAGATGAGTCGAAAGTTGAGAGTTGTAAGACCATGATTATAGGGGGCTCCAAGAGGGCCCCCATCCCAAAACTCTTCTCTAAGAGTTGGCTTTTGATTTTTTTCGCGGGCCCCACCGACACGTGGCGGCCCGCGATTGGTCGATTTTTTTTCGAAGAATATTTATATGACTCTAGCTATAATAATGCTCTAACTTGCTACTGCAAGGAAGAAGGACATAATAAGTTAACTTGTTCAAATCCAAGTGTTGAACCTCCACCAAAAAGATCAAGGAATGTTTTATGTGTAATTATTTTAGTCATTCACTTTAATGTTCTGTGCATTAACATATAAAATGTTACTTAGGGATCACAACAGGGAGGATTACAAGGGCTTGCATCACAACAGGGAGTTTCTCAAGGGTTTGGATCACAATGGCTTGGATCACAGTAATGAAGTCATAAAGAAAAGTTTTTATTTTCATGAACTTGATGTTTGGATTTGATATTTTAAAACCTTGTTGTTTTCTTTTGGGAGTTTATGTCCAAACTATGTAGGTGTGTTTTTATTTTACATAAAACTCATGTCTTTGTGTTTTTTTCCTCTTGATATTTTCTAACAGAATTTGTAGTTTAATTTGGAAGAGACACACAATAATAAATTGAACACGTTAAGTCACACCAAAACAACATTAACACATTACATCACACTAACAAACAAGATCCAAATCTTTGTCTTTTGTTGTGCAAATAAAAACCAGAAAGTATATGATGGCAATGGTAATGAAAGAAATACAAACAAATGACACTTTGTTCAATACATTCCATTTCTTCAAACCGACTATTGCATCTCACCTCACCGTTCAAGTCTTCCATCTTGGCTTCGCGGGAATATAAGTTCTAGGGTTCGGAGTTGTCAATTTGGGAAAGATGTAATTTTTTTATTTTTAGTGTGTTTCTGAAAAACGGCGTCGTTCTCCTTAAACGGCTTGTCTAAACGTCATGTAACGGGGTTACTAATAACAGTTAGTCGATTTAACGACATGTTTAATTATGTACGGTCAACCATAAAGTGTGATTATTTAAGAAAAGTCAATAAAACTTGGTTCTTTTTACTGTCTTCGGCAAAATTGGTGATTTTTTGGAGTTTTAAGAAGAATTGGGGATTTTTTAGTGGTTAGAAATATTCGGTTATCAATGAATATTTTGTTTTTAGTAAATTAATATGTGATACAAAATTTATGCAATTGTAGAGATTAAGACACAATGAGCCCACAAATCGTCTCTCTTCTTTAAAAATTGGGTTTCATTGTTGATCAAACTAGGTCTATCTGCAATATATTTGATGAGAGTGTCGTGGCACACTTTTCCTTCCTGAACAAGATCGTGGCAACAAGAATCGGTGATGGTTCCGTTTCCAAAAACAACATCGATTATATCCAATGCACATTTAGGAGTGATCTTAACGAGACATGCATCCCATAGTGATTTTGCTTCACTTTCTTCGACCGACAAAGCTGGAAAAAACGAACATACCAAGGCTAGAACAACGATTGTGATGGTAATTTGAGAGTTAAATTTACCCATATCTTCTTATTGTTTAAAAATGTATGTTTACTCTTGTGGTGTGAACAATGTTAAGAAAAATTTATTTGTGATTTCTTAAGTTGATACAATGTTAGCTATTTATATTTGATTGTGAAACCAAACAAAAAACGTATGAAACATAACTCATACCTAACTTCGTAAGCGCATACAATTAATTATTTGAAGGTTACTTTGGTGTAAGGAAGATATTTTTTTTCTTTGCAAGCGTTATAAGTTAAATGTATTCCTAGAAAAAAACATATTTTCCATTTAGTTAAAAATTGTCGATAATTTCGATTGTGTAAAACATTAAAACTCCTTTGATGACATGGTTTTGTCTAGTTGTAACATGTTTTTCTCCACACACATATAAACTGATTAATTCAAATTAAAGCATTCACCTTTAAACTATATATTTTGAGATGAACTAGAGTTAAATAAATAAGAAGACATTGATAATTATGAAATCCTTATTTGTATAGTTTTGCTACAATAATAATAAAAATATAGAATACTTTGATATTAAGTCCAAAATAGTTGATATTTAAACTTTAAAACCATACCCTATATTTTAACTAGTAAGATCGAAGTTTGAAATTAGCAACAACATAAACCTTAAAAATTCTTGTTCATTTTTTCATAAGAAACCATTTTACAATTTATGGATTATATTAATATAAAACAATTAATATTTATTGATAAAGATGTAGTAAAAGATTTTTTCAATATCGAATGAATTGATCTTCATATAATCAATTAAAAGCTTTCAAATTTATACATTTTTCGTGATTAAGTAAATATATTTTCTTTTTAGTGTTATCATTATAGCTCGGGAAAGCAATAGACATACACTCTTTATCCATAAATTTTTTATTTTGGGTTACAAATGGAATATAAGATATAACTATTGCCTCAATTAATATAGTAGTTTGCATGAGATAACTTTTTGAGGACTTCACAAAATTACACCCTTTTAAATCTCTATACCGAAAAATATACCTAATTCAAATGCTTTTTAAATCTACACCCTTTTTTATATTTCAACTGATTAAATGAATATTTTAAATTTTAGAAAATTAAAATATTTCTTTTCGTTTCACTAATTAGAGTTTACGGTTTAGTGCCAAAGGAAGTAGGGTTTTGACGGTAAGATTTATTTTTATTTAACTTTTATTGTGTAGGTGTATAGTTGTTTGAAGTGAAATTTGAAGTTATGTGGTCTTTTGAAGTAAATTTTAAAAGGTGAACTTTTATAATTTACATTAAATTAAATCAAACAACCCATAATTTTTTAAAATTTTCTTAATAGTATTTCAATTTTCAAATTTTAAGCATTCCAATGTTTAGCAAATATAAGAGAAAAATTGAATGTGTAAGAATAAAGGAAATTACTTTTACAATTATATTATAAAAATAAAAGATTAATTCATTATAATTGTTTGTTGTTAATTTCTATGAGATAATTTTATCATTCAACTTTAAATTACAACACGCTATATTTTTGAGATTTATGTGCAGCGAAATTCAAGTTTATATATTTCTTTGTAGTTCATAAAAACATATGCATAGCCATTCGTGGTTAGAAATATTCGGTTATCAATGAATATTTGTTTTTAGTAAATTAATATGTGATACAAAATTTATGCAATTGTAGAGATTGAGACACAATGAGCCCACAAATCGTCTCTTTTCTTTAAAAATTGGGTTTCATTGTTGATTAAACTAGGTCTGTCTGCAATGTATTTGATGAGAGTGTCGTGACACACTTTTCCTTCCTGAACAAGATCGTGGCAACAAGAATCGGTGATAGTTCCGTTTCCAAAAACAACACCGATTATATCCAATGCACATTTAGGAGTGATCTTAACGAGACATGTATCCCATAGTGATTTTGCTTCACTTTCTTCGACCGACAAAGCTGGAACAAACGAACATACCAAGGATAGAACAACGATTGTGATGGTAATTTGAGAGTTAAATTTACCCATATTTTCTTATTTTTTAAAAATGTATGTTTACTCTTGTGGTGTGAACAATGTTAAGAAGAATTTATTTGGGATTTCTTAAGTTGATAAAATGTTAGCTATTTATATTTGATTGTGAAACCAAACAAAAAACGTATGAAACATAACTCAGACCTAACTTCGTAAGCGCATACAGTTAATTATTTGAAGGTTACTTTGATGTAAGGAAGATAAATTTTTTTCTTTGCAAACGTTAAGTTAAATATATTCCTAGAAAAAAACATATTTTCCATTTAGTTAAAAATTGTCGATAATTTCGATTGTGTAAAACATTAAAACTCCTTTGATGACATGGTTTTGTCTAATTGTAACATGTTTTTCTCCACACGGATACAAACTGATTAGTTCAAATTAAAACATTCACCTTTAAACTATATATTTTGAGATGAACTAGAGTTAAATAAATAAGAAGACATTGATAATTATGAAATCCTTATTTGTATAGTTTTGCTACAATAATAATAAAAATATAGAATACTTTGATATTAAGTCCAAAATAGTTGATATTTAAACTTTAAAACCATACCCTATATCCCTAAGACATTATTTGTGAAGTGATTTTTGTGAAAAATCCTAGGTGTCAACACCACAATGAGTTTCAACAAATTAATTGTGACATGGCAAGAGAGATCTTTAATAACCAATCAAAAATGTGACATGGAAAAAACATTTACTAATAGAAAAAATGAAAATAGTTTTTAAGGCCTAATAACTAGAATAAATTTCAAGTATCATTTATGGAAAATCAAATGAAATAAAAAATTAGAATATAAATACTAAATTTTTTAAAAAAATATATAGAGTACAACAAATATAAAAAAATATAATAAAATTTTATTGGTTAAAAAATTCAAAACGCATTAAATTTTTCAATCAAAAATTAAAAAGAATAAACCGTTGGAATAAAAGAATTTATTTAAACCATATTTATTATGAAATGGATCTAACAATAAATATCAGTATTAAAACGTTTAACGTCACCACAACCCTATAAATATATACCGCATATTAATGGTGAATTAGATCCATATATCCATTTTTTAAGATATCCGGATTCGCATATGCCTAAATCCGTAAAAAATGACTTGAATTCAGATCCATTAGACGAATATTCGGTCAGAGAATACCCGTTGACTTTTGAAGGATATCCGGATCCGTTTATGTGAATACTTTTATAAATATATTTCTACAAAAACTGAGTGGAGTTAAAATAAAAAATTGAAAATTTTAATATCCAAAACTAAAACTAAATCAAATTAGAAATTATTATATTAAACCTTAAACATAATTATCCACTTTTATGTAAAACTTTATTATTTTCAAAATTTGGTCATCACGCATGGCGCGAGAAATTACCTAGTTTTAACTAGTAAGATCGAAGTTTGAAATTAGCAACAGCATAAACCTTAAAAATTCTTGTTCATTTTTTCATAAGAAACCATTCTACAATTTATGGATTATATTAATATAAAATAATTAATATTTATTGATAAAGATGTAGTAAAAGATTTTTTCAATATTGAATGAATTGATCTTCAAATAATCAATTAAAAGATTTCAGATTTATACATATTTTCGCGATTAAGTAAGTATATTTTATTTTTAGTGTTATCATTATAGCTCGGGGAAACAACAGACATACACTCTTTCTCCATAAATTTTGTATTTTGGGTTACAAATGGAATCTAAGATATAATTATTGCCTCAATTAATATAGTAGTTTGCATGAGATAACTTTTTGTGGACTTCACAAAATTACACCCTTTTAAATCTCTATATCGAAAAATATACCTAATTCAAATGCTTTTTAAATCTACACCCTTTTTAAATTTCAACTGATTAAATGAATATTTTAATTTTAGAAAATTAAAATATTTCTTTTCGTTTCACTAATTAGAGTTTGCGGTTTAGTGCCAAAGGAAGTAGGGTTTTGAGGGTAAGATTTATTTTTATTTAACTTTTATTGTGTAGGTGTATAGTTGTTTAAAGTGAATTTTGAAGTTATGTGGTCTTTTGAAGTAAATTTCAAAAGGTGAACTTTTGTAATTTCATTAAATTAAATCAAACAACCCATAAATTTTTTAAATTTTCTTAATCGTATTTCAATTTTCAAATTTTTAGCATTCCAGTGTTTAGAAAAAATAAGAGAAAAATTTAATGGGTAAGAATAAAGGAATTTACTTTTACAATTATATTATAAAAAGAAAAGATTAATTCATTATAATTGTTTGTTGTTAATTTCTATGAGATAATTTTATCATTCAACTTTAAATTAGAACACGCTATAGTTTTGAGATTTATGTGCAGCGAAATTCAAGTTTATAAATTTCTTTGTAGTTCATGAAAACATATGCATAGCCATTCCTGGTTAGAAATATTCGGTTATCAATGAATATTTGTTTTTAGTAAGTTAATATGTGATACAAAATTTATGCAATTGTAGAGATTGAAATACAATGAGCCCACAAATCGTCTCTCTTCTTTAAAAATTGGGTTTCATTGTTGATTAAACTAGGTCTATCTGCAATGTATTTGATGAGAGTGTCGTGGCACACTTTTCCTTCCTGAACAAGATCGTGGCAACAAGAATCAGTGATGGTTCCGTTTCCAAAAACAACACCGATTATATCCAATGCACATTTAGGAGTGATCTTAACGAGACATGTATCCCATAGTGATTTTGCTTCACTTTCTTCGACCGACAAAGCTGGAACAAACGAACATACCAAGGCTAGAACAACGATTGTGAAGGTAATTTGAGAGTTAAATTTACCCATATCTTCTTATTGTTTAAAAATGTATGTTTACTCTTGTGGTGTGAACAATGTTAAGAAAAATTTATTTGTGATTTCTTAAGTTGATACAATGTTAGCTATTTATATTTGATTGTGAAACCAAACAAAAAACGTATGAAACATAACTCAGACATAACTTCGTAAGCGCATACAATTAATTATTTGAAGGTTACTTTGGTGTAAGGAAGATATTTTTTTTCTTTTCAAGCGTTATAAGTTAAATGTATTCCTAGAAAAAAACATATTTTCCATTTAGTTAAAAATTGTCGATAATTTCGATTGTGTAAAACATTAAAACTCCTTTGATGACATGGTTTTGTCTAGTTGTAACATGTTTTTCTCCACACGCATATAAACTGATTAGTTCAAATTAAAACATTCACCTTTAAACTATATATTTTGAGATGAACTAGAGTTAAATAAATAAAAAGACATTGATAATTATGAAATCCTTATTTGTATAGTTTTGCTACAATAATAATAAAAATATAGAATACTTTGATATTAAGTCCAAAATAGTTGATATTTAAACTTTAAAACCATACCCTATATTTTAACTAGTAAGATCGAAGTTTGAAATTAGCAACAACATAAACCTTAAAAATTCTTGTTCATTTTTTCATAAGAAACCATTTTACAATTTATGGATTATATTAATATAAAACAATTAATATTTATTGATAAAGATGTAGTAAAAGATTTTTTTAATATCGAATGAATTGATCTTCATATAATCAATTAAAAGCTTTCAAATTTATACATTTTTCGCGATTAAGTAAATATATTTTCTTTTTAGTGTTATCATTATAGCTCGGAAAAGCAACATACATACACTCTTTATCCATAAATTTTTTATTTTGGGTTACAAATGGAATATAAGATATAACTATTGCCTCAATTAATATAGTAGTTTGCATGAGATAACTTTTTGTGGACTTCACAAAATTACACCCTTTTAAATCTCTATACCGAAAAATATACCTAATTCAAATGCTTTTTAAATCTACACCCTTTTTTATATTTCAACTGATTAAATGAATATTTTAAATTTTAGAAAATTAAAATAGTTCTTTTCGTTTCACTAATTAGAGTTTACGGTTTAGTGCCAAAGGAAGTAGGGTTTTGACGGTAAGATTTATTTTTATTTAACTTTTATTGTGTAGGTGTATAGTTGTTTGAAGTGAAATTTGTAGTTATGTGGTCTTTTGAAGTAAATTTTAAAAGGTGAACTTTTATAATTTACATTAAATTAAATCAAACAACCCATAATTTTTTAAAATTTTCTTAATAGTATTTCAATTTTCAAATTTTAAGCATTCCAATGTTTAGCAAATATAAGAGAAAAATTGAATGTGTAAGAATAAAGGAAATTACTTTTACAATTATATTATAAAAATAAAAGATTAATTCATTATAATTGTTTGTTGTTAATTTCTATGAGATAATTTTATCATTCAACTTTAAATTACAACACGCTATATTTTTGAGATTTATGTGCATCGAAATTCAAATTTATATATTTCTTTGTAGTTCATAAAAACATATGCATAGCCATTCGTGGTTAGAAATATTCGGTTATCAATGAATATTTGTTTTTAGTAAATTAATATGTGATACAAAATTTATGCAATTGTAGAGATTGAGACACAATGAGCCCACAAATCGTCTCTTTTCTTTAAAAATTGGGTTTCATTGTTGATTAAACTAGGTCTGTCTGCAATGTATTTGATGAGAGTGTCGTGACACACTTTTCCTTCCTGAACAAGATCGTGGCAACAAGAATCGGTGATGGTTCCGTTTCCAAAAACAACACCGATTATATCCAATGCACATTTAGGAGTGATCTTAACGAGACATGTATCCCATAGTGATTTTGCTTCACTTTCTTCGACCGACAAAGCTGGAACAAACGAACATACCAAGGCTAGAACAACGATTGTGATGGTAATTTGAGAGTTAAAATTACCCATATTTTCTTATTTTTTAAAAATGTATGTTTACTCTTGTGGTGTGAACAATGTTAAGAAGAATTTATTTGTGATTTCTTAAGTTGATAAAATGTTAGCTATTTATATTTGATTGTGAAACCAAACAAAAAACGTATGAAACATAACTCAGACCTAACTTCGTAAGCGTATACAATTAATTATTTGAAGGTTACTTTGATGTAAGGAAGATAAATTTTTTTCTTTGCAAACGTTAAGTTAAATATATTCCTAGAAAAAAACATATTTTCCATTTAGTTAAAAATGGTCAATAATTTCGATTGTGTAAAACATTAAAACTCCTTTGATGACATGGTTTTGTCTAATTGTAACATGTTTTTCTCCACACGCATATAAACTGATTAGTTCAAATTAAAACATTCACCTTTAAACTATATATTTTGAGATGAACTAGAGTTAAATAAATAAGAAGACATTGATAATTATGAAATCCTTATTTGTATAGTTTTGCTACAATAATAATAAAAATGTAGAATACTTTGATATTAAGTCCAAAATAGTTGATATTTAAACTTTAAAACCATACCCTATATCCCTAAGACATTATTTGTGAAGTGATTTTTGTGAAAAATCATAGGTGTCAACACCACAATGAGTTTCAACAAATTAATTGTGACATGGCAAGAGAGATCTTTAATAACCAATCAAAAATGTGACATGGAAAAAACATTTACTAATAGAAAAAATGAAAAAAGTTTTTAAGGCCTAATAACTAGAATAAATTTCAAGGATCATTTATGGAAAATCAAATGAAATAAAAAATTAGAATATAAATACTAAATTTTTTAAAAAAATATATAGAGTACAACAAATATAAAAAAATGTAATAAAATTTTATTGGTTAAAAAATTCAAAACGCATTAAATTTTTCAATCAAAAATTAAAAAGAATAAACCGTTGGAATAAAAGAATTTATTTAAACCATATTTATTATGAAATGGATCTAACAATAAATATCAGTATTAAAGATATCCGGATTCATATATCCGTTTAACGTCACCACAACCCTATAAATATATACCGCATATTAATGGTGAACCGGATCCATATATCCGTTTTTAAAGATATCCGGATTCACATATGCCTAAATCCGTAAAAAAGGACTCGAATTTAGATCCATTAGATGAAAATCCGGTCAGAGAATACCCGTTGGTTTTTGAAGGATATCCGGATCCGTTTATGTGAATACTTTTATAAATATATTTTTACAAAAACTGAGTGGAGTTAATCCCTACGACATTATTTGTGAAGTGATTTTTTTGAAAAATCCTAGGTATCAACACCACAATGATTTTCAACAAATTAATTGTGACATGACAAGAGAGATCTTTAACAACCAATCAAAAATGTGACATAGAAAAAACATTTATTAATAGAAAAATGAAAAAGACTTTTAAGGCCTAATAACTAGAATAAATTTCAAGTATCATTTATATATGGAAAAACAAATGAAATAAAAAATACTTTAGAATATAAATATTAAAATTTTTAAAAAATATATATAGAGTACAACAAAAATAGAAAAATGTAATAAAATTTTATTGGTTAAAAAAGTCAAAACGCATTAAATTTTTCAATCAAAAATTAAAAAGAAAAACGTTGGAATTAAATAATTTTTTTAAAACCATATTTATTATGAAATGGATATAACAATAAATCTCAGTATTAAAATTTTTAACGTCACCACAACCCTATAAATATATACCGCATATTAATGGTGAATTGGATCCATATATCCGTTTTTTAAGATATCCGGATTCACATATGCCTAAATCCGTAAAAATGACTTGAATTCAGATCCATTAGACGAATATTCGGTCAGAGAATACCCGTTGACTTTTGAAGGATATTCGGATCCGTTTATGTGAATACTTTTATAAATATATTTCTACAAAAACTGAGTGGAGTTAAAATAAAAAATTGAAAATTTTAATATCCAAAACTAAAACTAAATCAAATTAGAAATTATTATATTAAACCTTAAACATAATTATCCACTTTTATGTAAAACTTTATTATTTTCAAAATTTGGTCATCACGCATGACGCGAGAAATTACCTAGTTTTAACTAGTAAGATCGAAGTTTAAAATTAGCAACAGCATAAACCTTAAAAATTCTTTTTCATTTTTTCATAAGAAACCATTCTACAATTTATGGATTATATTAATATAAAATAATTAATATTTATTGATAAAGATGTAGTAAAAGATTTTTTCAATATTGAATGAATTGATCTTCAAATAATCAATTAAAAGATTTCAGATTTATACATTTTTTCGCGATTAAGTAAGTATATTTTATTTTTAGTGTTATCATTATAGCTCGGGGAAACAACAGACATACACTCTTTCTCCATAAATTTTGTATTTTTGGGTTACAAATGGAATCTAAGATATAATTATTGCCTCAATTAATATAGTAGTTTGCATGAGATAACTTTTTGAAAACTTCACAAAATTACACCCTTTTAAATCTCTATATCGAAAAATATACCTAATTCAAATGCTTTTTAAATCTACACCCTTTTTAAATTTCAACTGATTAAATGAATATTTTAATTTTAGAAAATTAAAATATTTCTTTTCGTTTCGCTAATTAGAGTTTGCGGTTTAGTGCCAAAGGAAGTAGTGTTTTGAGGGTAAGATTTATTTTTATTTAACTTTTATTGTGTAGGTGTATAGTTGTTTAAAGTGAATTTTGAAGTTATGTGGTCTTTTGAAGTAAATTTCAAAAGGTGAACTTTTGTAATTTCATTAAATTAAATCAAACAACCCATAAATTTTTTAAATTTTCTTAATCGTATTTCAATTTTCAAATTTTTAGCATTCCAGTGTTTAGAAAAAATAAGAGAAAAATTTAATGGGTAAGAATAAAGGAATTTACTTTTACAATTATATTATAAAAAGAAAAAATTAATTCATTATAATTGTTTGTTGTTAATTTCTATGAGATAATTTTATCATTCAACTTTAAATTAGAACACGCTATAGTTTTGAGATTTATGTGCAGCGAAATTCAAGTTTATAAATTTCTTTGTAGTTCATGAAAACATATGCATAGCCATTCCTGGTTAGAAATATTCGGTTATCAATGAATATTTGTTTTTAGTAAGTTAATATGTGATACAAAATTTATGCAATTGTAGAGATTGAGATACAATGAGCCCACAAATCGTCTCTCTTCTTTAAAAATTGGGTTTCATTGTTGATTAAACTAGGTCTATCTGCAATGTATTTGATGAGAGTGTTGTGGCACACTTTTCCTTCCTGAACAAGATCGTGGCAACAAGAATCAGTGATGGTTCCGTTTCCAAAAACAACACCGATTATATCCAATCACATTTAGGAGTGATCTTAACGAGACATGTATCCCATAGTGATTTTGCTTCACTTTCTTCGACCGACAAAGCTGGAACAAACGAACATACCAAGGCTAGAACAACGATTGTGAAGGTAATTTGAGAGTTAAATTTACCCATATCTTCTTATTGTTTAAAAATGTATGTTTACTCTTGTGGTGTGAACAATGTTAAGAAAAATTTATTTGTGATTTCTTAAGTTGATACAATGTTAGCTATTTATATTTGATTGTGAAACCAAACAAAAAACGTATGAAACATAACTCAGACATAACTTCGTAAGCGCATACAATTAATTATTTGAAGGTTACTTTGGTGTAAGGAAGATATTTTTTTCTTTTCAAGCGTTATAAGTTAAATGTATTCCTAGAAAAAAACATATTTTCCATTTAGTTAAAAATTGTCGATAATTTCGATTGTGTAAAACATTAAAACTCCTTTGATGACATGGTTTTGTCTAGTTGTAACATGTTTTTCTCCACACAAATATAAACTGATTAGTTCAAATTAAAACATTCACCTTTAAACTATATATTTTGAGATGAACTAGAGTTAAATAAATAAAAAGACATTGATAATTATGAAATCCTTATTTGTATAGTTTTGCTACAATAATAATAAAAATATAGAATACTTTGATATTAAGTCCAAAATAGTTGATATTTAAACTTTAAAACCCTACCCTATATTTTAACTAGTAAGATCGAAGTTTGAAATTAGCAACAACATAAACCTTAAAAATTCTTGTTCATTTTTTCATAAGAAACCATTCTACAATTTATGGATTATATTAATATAAAATAATTAATATTTATTGATATAGATGAAGTAAAAGATTTTTTCAATATCGAATGAATTGATCTTCAAATAATCAATTAAAAGATTTCAGATTTATACATTTTTCGCGATTAAGTAAGTATATTTTATTTTTAGTGTTATCATTATAGCTCTGGGAAACAACAGGCATACACTCTTTCTTCATAAATTTTGTATTTTTGAGTTACAAATGGAATATAAGATATAATTATTGCGTCATTTAATATAGTAGTTTGCATGAGATAACTTTTTGTGGACTTCACAAAATTACACCCTTTTAAATCTCTATACCGAAAAATATACCTAATTCAAATGCTTTTTTAAATCTACACCCTTTTTATATTTCAACTGATTAAATGAATATTTTAATTTTAAAAAATTAAAATATTTCTTTTCGTTTCACTAATTAGAGTTTGCGGTTTAGTGCCAAAGGAAGTATGGTTTTGAGGGTGAGATTTATTTTTATTTAACTTTTATTGTGTAGGTGTATAGTTGTTTGAAGTGAATTTTGAAGTTATGTGGTCTTTTGAAGTAAATTTCAAAAGGTGAACTTTTGTAATTTCATTAAATTAAATCAAACAACCCATAATTTTTTTAAATTTTCTTAATCGTATATCAATTTTCAAATTTTTAGCATTCCAATGTTTAGAAAAAATAAGAGAAAAATTGAATGGGTAAGAATAAAGGAAATTACTTTTACAATTATATTATAAAAAGAAAAGATTAATTCATTATAATTGTTTGTTGTTAATTTTTATGAGATAATTTTATCATTCAACTTTAAATTAGAACACGCTATACTTTTGAGATTTATGTGGAGCGAAATTCAAGTTTATATATTTCTTTGTAGTTCATAAAAACATATGCATAGCCATTCGTGGTTAGAAATATTCGGTTATCAATGAATATTTGTTTTTAGTAAATTAATATGTGATACAAAATTTATGCAATTGTAGAGATTGAGACACAATGAGCCCACAAATCGTCTCTCTTCTTTAAAAATTGGGTTTCATTGTTGATTAAACTAGGTCTATCTGCAATGTATTTGATGAGAGTGTCGTGGCACACTTTTCCTTCCTGAACAAGATCGTGGCAACAAGAATCAGTGATGGTTCCGTTTCCAAAAACAACACCGATTATATCCAATGCACATTTAGGGGTGATCTTAACGAGACATGTATCCCATAGTGATTTTGCTTCACTTTCTTCGACCGACAAAGCTGGAACAAACGAACATACCAAGGCTAGAACAACGATTGTGATGGTAATTTGAGAGTTAAATTTACCCATATCTTCTTATTCTTTAAAAATGTATGTTTACTCTTGTGGTGTGAACAATGTTATAGAAAATTTATTTGTGATTTCTTAAGTTGATACAATGTTAGCTATTTATATTTGATTGTGAAACCAAACAAAAAACGTATGAAACATAACTCAGACCTAACTTCGTAAGCGCATACAATTAATTATTTGAAGGTTACTTTTGTGTAAGGAAGATATTTTTTTTTCTTTACAAACTTTATAAGTTAAATGTATTCCTAGAAAAAAACATATTTTCCATTTAGTTAAAAATTGTCGATAATATTTCAATTGTGTAAAACATTAAAACTCTTTTGATGACATGGTTTTGTCTAGTTGTAACATGATTTTCTTCACACAAATATAAACTGATTAGTTCAAATTAAAGCATTCACCTTTAAACTATATATTTTGAGATGAACTAGAGTTAAATAATTAAGAAGACATTGATAATTATGAAATCCTAATTTGTATAGTTTTGCTACAATAATAATAAAAATATAGAATACTTTGATATTAAGTCCAAAATAGTTGATATTTAAACTTTAAAACCATACCCTATATTTTAACTAGTAAGATCGAAGTTTGAAATTAGCAACAACATAAACCTTAAAAATTCTTGTTCATTTTTTCATAAGAAACCATTCTACAATTTATGGATTATATTAATAAAAAATAATTAATATTTATTGATAAAGATGTAGTAAAAGATTTTTTTCAATATCGAATGAATTGATCTTCAAATAATCAATTAAAAGATTTCAGATTTATACATTTTTCGCGATTAAGTAAGTATATTTTATTTTTAGTGTTATCATTATAGCTCGGGGAAACAACAGACATACACTCTTTCTCCATAAATTTTGTATTTTTGGGTTACAAATGGAATATAAGATATAATTATTGCCTCAATTAATATAGTAGTTTGCATGAGATAACTTTTTGTGGACTTCACAAAATTACACCCTTTTAAATCTCTATACCGAAAAAATACCTAATTCAAATGCTTTTTAAATCTACACCCTTTTTATATTTCAACTGATTAAATGAATATTTTAATTTTAGAAAATTAAAATATTTCTTTTCGTTTCACTAATTAGAGTTTGCGGTTTAGTTCCAAAAGAAGTAGGGTTTTGAGGGTAAGATTTATTTTTATTTAACTTTTATTGTGTAGGTGTACAGTTGTTTGAAGTGAATTTTGAAGTTATGTGGTCTTTTGAAGTAAATTTCAAAAGGTGAACTTTTGTAATTTCATTAAATTAAATCAAACAACCCATAATTTTCTTAAATTTTCTTAATCGGATTTCAATTTTCAAATTTTTAGCATTCCAATGTTTAGAAAAAATAAGAGAAAAATTGAATGGGTAAGAATAAAGGAAATTACTTTTACAATTATATTACAAAAAGAAAAGATTAATTCATTATAATTGTTTGTTGTTAATTTTTATGAGATAATTTTATTATTCAACTTTAAATTAGAACACGCTATAGTTTTGAGATTTATGTGCAGCGAAATTCAAGTTTATATATTTCTTTGTAGTTCATAAAACCATATGCATAGCCATTCGTGGTTAGAAATATTCGGTTATCAATGAATATTTGTTTTTATTAAATTAATATGTGATTCAAAATTTATGCAATTGTATAGATTGAGACACAATGAGCCCACAAATCGTCTCTCTTCTTTAAAAATTGGGTTTCATTGTTGATTAAACTAGGTCTATCTGCAATGTATTTGATGAGAGTGTCGTGACACACTTTTCCTTCCTGAACAAGATCGTGGCAACAAGAATCAGTGATGGTTCCGTTTCCAAAAACAACACCGATTATATCCAATGCACATTTAGGAGTGATCTTAACGAGACATGTATCCCATAGTGATTTTGCTTCACTTTCTTCGACCGACAAAGCTGGAACAAACAAACATACCAAGGCTAGAACAACGATTGTGATGGTAATTTGAGAGTTAAATTTACCCATATCTTCTTATTCTTTAAAAATGTATGTTTACTCTTGTGGTGTGAACAATGTTAAGAAGAATTTATTTGTGATTTCTTAAGTTGATACAATGTTAGCTATTTATATTTGATTGTGAAACCAAACAAAAAACGTATGAAACATAACTCAGACCTAACTTCGTAAGCGCATACAATTAATTATTTGAAGGTTACTTTTGTGTAAGGAAGATATTTTTTTTTCTTTACAAACTTTATAAGTTAAATGTATTCCTAGAAAAAAACATATTTTCCATTTAATTAAAAATTGTCGATAATATTTCAATTGTGTAAAACATTAAAACTCTTTTGATGACATGGTTTTGTCTAGTTGTAACATGTTTTTCTTCACACAAATATAAACTGATTAGTTCAAATTAAAGCATTCACCTTTAAACTATATATTTTGAGATGAACTAGAGTTAAATAATTAAGAAGACATTGATAATTATGAAATCCTAATTTGTATAGTTTTGCTACAATAATAATAAAAATATAGAATACTTTGATATTAAGTCCAAAATAGTTGATATTTAAACTTTAAAACCATACCCTATATTTTAACTAGTAAGATCGAAGTTTGAAATTAGCAACAGCATAAACCTTAAAAATTCTTGTTCATTTTTTCATAAGAAACCATTCTACAATTTATGGATTATATTAATATAAAATAATTAATATTTATTGATAAAGATGTAGTAAAAGATTTTTTCAATATCGAATGAATTGATCTTCAAATAATCAATTAAAAGCTTTCAGATTTATACATTTTTCGCGATTAAGTAAGTATATTTTATTTTTAGTGTTATCATTATAGCTCGGGAAAACAACATACATACACTCTTTCTCCATAAATTTTGTATTTTTGGGTTACAAATGGAATATAAGATATAATTATTGCCTCAATTAATATAGTAGTTTGCATGAGATAACTTTTTGAGGACTTCACAAAATTACACCCTTTTAAATATCTATACCGAAAAATATACCTAATTCAAATGCTTTTTAAATCTACACCCTTTTTATATTTCAACTGATTAAATGAATATTTTAATTTTAGAAAATTAAAATATTTCTTTTCGTTTCACTAATTAGAGTGTACGGTTAAGTGCCAAAGGAAGTAGGGTTTTGAGGGTAAGATTTATTTTATTTAACTTTTATCGTGTAGGTGTATAGTTGTTTGAAGTGAATTTTGAAGTTATGTGGTTTTTGAAGTAAATTTTAAAAGGTGAACTTTTGTAATTTCACTAAATTAAATCAAACAACCCATAATTTTTATTTAACTTTTATTTAACTTTTATTGCGTAATTGTATAGTTCTTTGAAGTGAATTTTGAAGTTGTGTGGTTTTGTTAAGTAAATTTTAAAAGGTTAACTTTTGTAATTTACATTAAATTAAATTAGACGACCCATATTTTTTTTAAAAAAAAATTAATCGTATTTCAATTTCAAATTTAAGGACTTCAATTTTTAGCAAAAATATAAGATAAAAATTGAATGGGTAAGAATAATGGAAATTACTTTTACAATTATATTATAAAAATAAAAGATTAATTCATTATAATTGTTTGTTGTTAATTTCTATGAGTTAATTTTATCATTCAACTTTAAATTAGAACACACTAAATTTTTGAGATTTATGTGCAGCCAAGTTTATATCTTTCTTTGTAGTTCATAAAAACATATGCATAGTTATTTGTGGTTAGAAATATTTGGTTATCAATGAATATTTTGTTTTTAGTAAATTAATATGTGATACAAAATTTATGCAATTGTAGAGATTGAGACACAATGAGCCCACAAATCGTCTCTCTTCTTTAAAAATTGGGTTTCATTGTTGATTAAACTAGGTCTATCTGCAATGTATTTGATGAGAGTGTCGTGGCACACTTTTCCTTCCTGAACAAGATCGTGGCAACAAGAATCAGTGATGGTTCCGTTTCCAAAAACAACACCGATTATATCCAATGCACATTTAGGAGTGATCTTAACGAGACATGTATCCCATAGTGATTTTGCTTCACTTTCTTCGACCGACAAAGATGGAACAAACGAACATACCAAGGCTAGAACAACGATTGTGATGGTAATTTGAGAGTTAAATTTACTCATATCTTCTTATTCTTTAAAAATGTATGTTTACTCTTGTGGTGTGAACAATGCTATAAAAAAATTATTTGTGATTTCTTAAGTTGATACAATGTTAGCTATTTATATTTGATTGTGAAACCAAACAAAAAACGTATGAAACATAACTCAGACCTAACTTCGTAAGCGCATACAATTAATTATTTGAAGGTTACTTTGGTGTAAGGAAGATATTTTTTTTCTTTGCAAACGTTATAAGTTAAATGTATTCCTAGAAAAAAACATATTTTCCATTTAGTTAAAAATTGTCGATAATATTTCAATTGTGTAAAACATTAAAACTCCTTTGATGACACGGTTTTGTCTAGTTGTAACATGTTTTTCTTCACACACATATAAACTGATTAGTTCAAATTAAAACATTCACCTTTAAACTATATATTTTGAGATGAACTAGAGTTAAATAATTAAGAAGACATTGATAATTATGAAATCCTAATTTGTATAGTTTTGCTACAATAATAATAAAAATATAGAATACTTTGATATTAAGTCCAAAATAGTTGATATTTAAAAGAGTTTAACCATACCCTATATTTTAAATAACAAGATAAAAGTTTTAAATTAGCGACAACGTAAACATTAAAAAGTCTTATTCATTTTTTATAAAAAATTATTCTACAATTTATAGATTATATTAATATAAAATAATTAAAATGTATTGATTAAGATGTATTAAAAAATTATTTCAATATCAAATGAATTGATCTTGAAGTAATCAATTACTTCCATATTTATATATATTTTTGCGATTAATTAAGTATAGTTTATTTTTAGTGTTATCATTATAGCTCGGGAAGAGAACAAACATACACTCATTCTCCGTAAATTTTCTATTTTGGGTTACAAATGGAATATAAGATAGAATTATTGCCTCAATTTATATAGTAGTTTGCATGAGATTAATTTTTGAGGACTTCACAAAATTACACCCTTATTAATTCATCTACAAAAAATTATAGCTAATTCAAATTATTTTTAAATCTACACCATTTTAATATTTCAAATGATTAAATAATTTGAAACAAAATAAGTTTTTCCGAAGAGGGGCCACTGGGTCATGTGCAAGGCAAATGAGTTTCAAAGTAGTGACATCAAAGTCATTCTTAAGATGTATGAGAAGGTTTATGGTCAGGTTATTAATTTAAAAATATCAACCATAACTTTTGGAGATAAGGTCATGAATCTGTTAGGGATAAGATAAAAAAAAGAGGTCCATATTTAGTGTTGTTGGAAAGTATTTAGGTCTGCATGAGTACTTTGGCGGCTCAAAAGTGGAGATGTTGAGTTACATTCAAGACCGTCTAAAGGAGAGATTGAATGGGTGGTTTGCAAGGATGTTGTCACAAGGGGGAATAAAAATTTTACTAAAAGTTTTGGCGATGTCGATGCCAGTGTACGCTATGTCGGTTCTCAAACTTCCTAAAACCACATGCAAAAATCTAACAAGTGCCATGTCGAATTTTCGGTGGAATGCTCAAAATCACAAGAAGAAAATGCATTGGTTTCCTGGGACAAGATGTATTTACCAAAGAACCTTGAGGGCTTAGGTTTTAGATATATCGAAGTGTTTAAACAAGCTTTATTTGCTAAACAAGCATGAGGGGTAATTTAATTCCCTGAGAGTCTATGTGCAAGAGTCTTAAAGAATAGATACTTTGAGAAAAGAGACTTTATGGAAGCATCCTATTGTACAAGATCGTCGTATGCATGGAGAAGCATGTTACATGGTAAGGAACTTCTAGCTAAGGGACTCATTCGTACGATAGGTTGTGGTAATTCTACAAAAGTATGGGTGGATCCATGGATTCAAGATAATTCGGTAAGAGCACCGTATTGAAAACCTCAGTTTTTGACCCTAACCTAAAGATTGACAAACTCATTGATGAGCATACCAAGAAGTGGAACATCACTAAGCTAGAAGAGTTGTTTTTTCCTAATGATGTGTGGATCATTAAAGCTATAAAACCAATTGTTGAACATAGAGAGTCGTACGCTTGGCTACATAACCAGGGGGTGACTATACGGTTAAGTCTGTCATTGGTTTGGTAGTAGTCTGAACAAAACTGAGGTATAAAAAGAAGCTTCGATGTTACCTTCTCTGAATTCAGTTAAAACCAAAGTGTGGGAACTGGGAAATCTAAACAGCTCCAAAATCAAGACTTTTATGTGGAAAGCACTAAGTAACGCGCTGCCGGTTTCAGATGGGCTGATAAATAGCGGAATTAAGGTTGACTCTAGGTATGTGGGCTTGAAGGAGAATTTATTAATCATGTACTTTACTTGTACCAAGACATATATGGAGATTGTCAGATTTCCCTATGCAGGTGATATTAGGGATAAATGTCTTACATCGGAAACTCATAGGGACTAACACTAATATATAAAGGATATGGGTCAATCCACTTATTGTCAATTGGTTTTAAGTTGAAAGCCCATAATCCTAACATGGTATCATAGTCCGATCCGATCACATGCCTGACCCGACTGGTCTGCCTCTCTTGCCCAAACCACCCGAGATTAATGGTTAACGAGACCAATTATCTCGAGGGGGCGTATTAGGGATAAATGTCCCACATCGGAAACTCATAGGGACTAACACTAATATATAAAGGCAATGGGCCAGTCCACTTATTGCCAATTGGTTTTAAATTGGAAGTCCATAATCCTAACATGTGAATGATTTTGATAAGCCTACGAGAATATCCATTACATTCTGACGGAGTCTAACAAGGAGTATATTCCCCCATAATTTGAAAGATCGTTCCCTCGGATATTATGGATTCTTTGGATAAGTTTGTAATAGAGAGGAAGAGATATGAATGTATTGATACTATTACAAAGATACGGGAAGACACGAATCACTGGTTCTTGGCTCAAGAATCCGATGGGGATGGGCATTCAGGGATGAGAGTTTTGAATGGAGATCTTAACTGAAAGTGGAGACTCCCTAGAGAGAGCCGAGTGAAATGCAATGTGGGTGTCTCTGGTCTCTGTTACGTGTAGAACAAGAAACAACGAATTTATTAAAGAAAGTGTTATTACAAAGAAACCTTGAGGAATTTAACAATGAAGCTCCTCCCACTCCCCCTTTGATACAAGTCTTTTTACCCAAAAACTTGATAAAAATCTAACTCCCTCTCTCACACTTGTTATATAGCTATAAAATAGAAAAAGGCTTTAGTCTTTTGGGCTTCAAAGCTCACTAACTCTATCAATACTCCCGCCTTTCAAATCAACCTTGTCCTCAAGGTTGGAGTTTGAAAACTGTTTGGCCACTAGCTTTGAACTCCTTAGAACGTCTTTGTCTAGCTGTTTCTTTCCACCAACATCTTCATGCCTTTGTTGTTGCTTGTTTTGTTGTGTTGTCTGAATCCGATCCAGCCCCAACCTCATTGTGTTTAGAAGCTTGTTCTCAAGCTGAGGGTTTGAAATGAACATGTCTAAGGTACAACTCCACAAGTGCTTCCCTGGAGATTCTTTCTTGCCCTTGTTCTTCAGCCTCTCGGAGACAAGAAGCCTTTCCTTCATAATATGTTTCTTTCTAAAGAGCCAGAACAAATGGCCAAATCTAGTCGTCATGACCTGCTTCTTGATTACTTGCTCTCCATCAGTCTTGCACACGGAATTTTGTACTTCTCCCACAAAAGGCATAATCATCCTCGTCATCCTTTTCTTATTAACCAAGAGAGAAAGTAGTTTCATCATCTTTATCATCTCACACAAACAGTTTTTGTTGATCACCACTACTTTGATATTCTTCTTTCTCATGTGCTTGATCTTTGTTGACTTGTAAAGTTTCTGTTTCTTCACTTTGAAAATATGATCACCAAAAACTCTTAGTTTGTGTAAAGGTACTATCATCATTACCTTCTTCTTGTGTTTATGCCCCAAACTTGTGTCCCTTGCACCTAGCCTTGTCCACGTTCTTATAGTTATATTTATCATGTTGTTTCTTCTGTTTCGGTAAATACTTCACCGTTGTGCATTTCAAACAAAAGTTGTGGTTAAACACATGGAAAGAGTACCACACTTGGTAGTTTTGTCTCTTACAAAGCTTCATTGCATTCATGTCCTGACTTTTAGGCTTCATTGCACTCATCTTCTTGTTCAGATTTTGAAGTAGTCTCCCCATGTTCAAAGCCATGTTTCTGTCTTTGAATATGTTAAGCTTGTAGGTTCTTTTCTGCTCCTTCTTCTTAATTGCCTTAAGCTTGATGTGCTTATGTCAGAACTTGTGCCCATTCCCACCGGTCTAAAACCTCTTCGTCTTATCTGATTTAACTCCCATTGTCCAAGTTTTGTGACTTTTAAACTTGATCTTCTTCAAAATTTGAAGTATATCCTCCATGTGCAAATCCTTATCTTTGTATTTGAAGCCAGAAAAATTGTTGTAAAGTAGCTTGTCAAGCACCACGCCACAACTCTTCACTCTTCTGCATCCTTTCATTATCCCCATGATTTGACTCTTGAGATTTCTAAGCATATGGGACTGAATTTTGTGTTCCTCCCATTTCCGTGGTTTATACTTGCACATCCTGAAGTTATAATATCTCATCTCTTTTGTCATCACTTTGTCAAACACTTGGTGGGTGTATAACCTTTGGCTGTGCACTCTCATCCCAGTCTTTAATCCCAGCATGTGCTTACTAACTTCGTTTTCCCTTTGGGTTTGAAGCATTTTCTAGTGTATCCTCCAACGTTTGTACTTGAATCTCTTTCGTTTCTTTTTCTTTCGCTTCACACTCTTTTTCGACATTTGATCGAACACCTGGTGGGCATGATCTTCTTTGTCACTATTAGTCAGATTTAGTGCAACGTGTTCCTTGTGGCTCTGTTGGTCCTCTAACACAGATCCGGCCATATGTGTATCAACTCCTCTAGGCACAAGCATCTCTGTTTTTGCCAGATTTGCATCCATGTTATCATCAAGATGGCCTTGATAATCATGTAAGGTCGTCTCTTTCGAAACGATGAGTGCAAGATTCAAACGCAATTGCGTCAACTCGTCTATCGTTTGCCTGATCTCGACCCTGTCCCTCAGAAGCTCTGCCTCCTTGCCGGTTCTAAACCTCAACAATAATCCCTCTTTGATCTCAGACCATCTATTGAAGCCATCATGTTGCTCGAACCATATTAGAGCCTTACCTTTTATAAAACCATATGCAAAAGCGATATTGTTCTCTTCTGTGAATCCATGAGCAATGAAATAAGCTTCGGCCCAAGCGATCCAGCGTTGCGGATCTTCTTCTCCACTGAAGATCGTAACCTCCACGTACCCATCATCACCATCCATCGGATCGTCTCGCTCTGCTACCATGTTTGTTACGTGTAGAACACGAAACAACGAATTTATTAAAGAAAGTGTTATTACAAAGAAACCTTGAGGAATTTAACAATGGAGCTCCTCCCACTCCCCCTTTGATACAAGTCTTTTCACCCAAAAACTTGATAAAATCTAACTCCCTCTCTCACACTTGTTATATAGCTATAAAATAGAAAAATGTTTTAGTATTTTGGGCCTCGAAGCCCACTAATTCTATCAGTCTCCTGGTCTAAGAAGAAAGAGTGTGGAGGACCTGCTTGGATTGTACGTGATGAACAAGGTAAGGTTCTTATTCATAGTAGAAGATCCTTTGTAGCAGTCTCAAATAGGCTGGAAGTAAAGTATCTCGGTTTACTCTGGGCCATCGAAAGTTTAAAAATCACAAGTCATCTTTTCGACGGAGGCTAAGGAAATGACTGGAGCAATTATGAGACCAACTGCGTGGCCAACTTTTAGAGATCAATCTTCGGAGTTGTTGTGTTCTCTTGGCGGTATTCAAGAGTGGGAAATAGAGATGGTTGAATCGTTGTCAAACAGAGGAGACTCAAAAATAGCTCAAAGTGTCACGACTAAGAACAGATGGAGATCATATGTCGCTGCATGACCGCCTGAATGGTTGAGAGTTTTATTGGCTTTAGAATAATGAGGATGATCAGCTTGTCGTGTGATTTGTTATTGATTATCCATTGTTTTGGAAGAGTCTTTGTGTATTCTTATTAGGGTGGATGACAATACTAGACTTGGAAAGTATGGTTATTACTAGAATAGTCTAAAACTTTTTTTATTACTAGAATATTTTTGCTTACTTTTTTACCCTTTTATCATTTGACAACAAAAAACGTAATTACGTAAACTGCCATTACTATTTTTCTGCGCTTTTGCGTTTATTACGAAAAAACTAGCGCGCTGATGTTACGGCAGACTTATTAGAACGATAGATTTATATTTTGGGACAGTAGATTTATATTTTGGAACGGTAGATTTAAAAAAAGATGGTAGGCTTATAAAAATGGTTGGTAGAGTTATTTCGTTAAATCCGGTAGACTTATATTTCTGACATAGTAGATTTGTTTGGGTGTGGTAGACTTTTATCGACATTGGTAGATTTGTTCAACAGACACGGTAGAGTTAAATATGTTTGGTAGATTTTTAAACCTTGGAAGCTCACATTTGACTTTTTGGGAATTTTCGTTGACTAAATCGGTAGATTTGTTTTATATGATGGTAGATTTTTTATGTTTTTTGGTAGGTTTATTTAATGACTTGGTAGGTTTAATATTGTTATTTGTTTTGTGTGTGATGGTAGACTTGTTCATGTAGTGGTAGATTTTGTAAAATTTGATAGACGGAACCATTGTTGCGGTAGACTAATTGTACCAGTTTTCATTTCCCGTCTTGGTAGTAGATTTATTTCTTTGGTGGTAGATTTGTTATATGTTGGTAGATTTATTTTTGTTGATGGTAGAGTTTTGGTAATCTTTGCAGAGGTTACTATAATAGTCTTCGCATGGCAGACTTATCAGTTTTCGGTAGATTTATTTGAAAACATAAAATAGGAAACGTTTATGTGACGGCAGACTTTTTCTTATTTGAAGACTTAACATTTTTCGTTAGTTACCTTTATGTCATCGACTATGCAACACACCTCTTTCTTCTACCTCATCTAGGTTTGGCCGTCAAAAAACACCTTTTTTTGCGATCCTTGACAAAAAAATTTGAAAATAATTTTGAAAGCTTGTTTCTTCAACCAAACATGATCCAAGTCATATTGGTTAGTGGAAATTGGATTTTTGAGAAGAATCGATGGATATTTTTCGTCGGCAAAGCTAGAGGATGTCGTATTTTAAGTGTAGCCAAAGATATCGATTATGGGTTTCTTCTACGGATGGTTTATGAAGATTTTGGATTAGATCGACGGGAAGTTGAGGTAAAATTGAGTTATATGTTGGCTAAGGAGTATCTAATCAAATTACCTCAAGATACACCACCGGTTTTCATTGGTAATACAAGGCAATTAAGTGGTTTTTTACAACAATTGAAAAGCAATACCATTCGATTATGTGTTGAGGTGACAAGTAAATTAGGAAGCACAAAGATTGGCGAAGAAGAGGTTTTTCAATCACCAACAAACCTCGATGGTGAAGCTTCTCGCAAAGGGAAAGGTCTATGTGAAGATGCAAATGTTCAACACAATGAAGAAGAAGAAGAAGATGATGACGATGAGTTGCGATTCGATTATTGTGATGATACGGATGGTGCAAGCTCGGATGACGGCGAATATGGAACACATAAAGATTTAGGGGAAGACGATGATAGTGAAAATCTACCATCAAGTAAAAAGGAACCACCTTATTCTGAACTCTCGAAATTAGAAGGGAATTCATTCCAATTAGCGGTGGGGCAGATCTATGCATCAAAAGAGATTCTTGAGACAAGACTTAAAATGATATCCGTCGTTAACAAATTTGACTTCGATGTTGTGAGCTCAACAAAAAAATTGTTGACGGTTAGATGTTGGGTGCCCGAATGTACTTGGAATGTACGTGCAACAACAATTGGGTTTGGTACGAGTTTTCATATAAAGACTTATGATGGTGCGCACTCGTGTTCTGTGACTGTGCGTTCAAGCCGTTGTCGACAAGCTACGCCGGAAATACTTGGACAATTATACAAAGAGTTTGTAGGTGGCGTGGGTCCTTGAGTGTTGCCCGCCCATGTTGCTGAAGCTTTGAATAAACGTTATGGAGTCAAGGTATGTTTAAGTCATTTTAGTAATGTGAAAATATGTTTTGGTAGATTTATAATCACGTATAATGGTAGTTTTATAATCTAGCATGTTGGTATATTTGTAGAGAAATTCGTAAAATTCCATTTATGGTAGATTTAATCTAGCATGTTGGTATATTTGTAGAGAAATTCGTAAAATTCCATTCGTATAATGGTAGTTTTATAATCTAGCAGGTTTTATAATCTAGCATGATGGTAGATTTTTAATCCATGTTGAATTTTTGTGCAGATTGAGTACTGGAAAGCCCATCGGACGCTAAAGATTGCGCGTATGCTAACAACCGGAAGCTCAGAAAGTGGGTACGAAGATCTGCCTTCGTACTTGTATATGATTAGGAGATCTAATCCAGGTACAATTATTAAGCTTCTTGTTGACATTGAAGATAGATTCAAGTTTTGTTTCATCGCTTTTGGTGCAAGTATTCATGGTTTTCAATTTATGAGAAAAGTCGTCGTTGTCGACGGAACTCATTTGCAAGGGAAATACAAAGGTACACTTCTTACAGCTTCAACACAAGATGGAAATTTCAATATATTTCCTATAGCTTTTGTTGTGGTTGATACGGAGAACAATGAGTCGTGGGAGTGGTTTTTCAGACAGTTACAATGTGTTATCCCCGATGATGAAGATCTTGCCATTATTTCAGATAGGCATAGATCAATTGTTAAAGCAATAGAGGTGGTTTATCCGCTCGCTTGTCGTGGTATATGCACTTACCATCTGAAGAAAAATATTTTGTTAAGATTTTCAGGAGGTGAGAGTTTTGGGCTAGTTAAAAAAGCAGCTACTGCATATCGACAGTTAGAGTTTAACGCAATATTTGGTCAGCTTGAAACTTTATAATGTTTTTTTCCAATGTTTCATTGTTTTTTTCTCTTCTTTTTTCCATCTTCTTTTTCTTTATAAACTCCTCTAGTGAAGTATCATCGTCTACCTCTTTTTCATCCGCCTTCCTTTTCCTCTTCTTTTCCTTCTTCAAAACGGGTTCACTATCCTCTTCCTCAATCACCTTCTTTTTTATCTTCTTGATTTTCTTCACTCTTTTTTGAGACTTTTCAACGGAATTCTTCTTCTTTGACTCTTTGCTAATAGAATTTTTGATTCCACGTTCCTTTTTCTTTTTTCCATTCTCTTCACCACCTTCATCAACATTCCATCTATCCTCATCCAAACGACCTCCAACCAAATCCTCGATCATGTTATGAAGCTTCCTATCGACACTTGGGTCCGTTGACTCATCTTCCCAAGCCGGGTAAATTTCGGCAATTGGTTTTGGCACAAAATGAACAACACGGACCTAAAAAAAAAAAATTAAACAAACATCGTTAGATAAATCATACGACAAATATTAATAAATCTACAAACAAGTAAATCTACAAACAAGTATTAATACGATCAAGTAATAATAAATCTACCATCAAGTAATAAATCTACCATCGAATAATAATAAATCTATCATCAAGTAATAATAAATCTACCATCAAGTAATAATAAATCTACCATCAAGTAATATTATATCTACAAACAAATATTAATAAATCTATCGTCCAGTATTAATAAATCTACCATCAAATAATAATAAATCTACCATCAAGTAATAATAAATCTACCATCCAGTTTTAATAATCTACCATCCAGTATTAATATATCTACCATCAAGTAATAATATATCTACCATCAAGTAATAATATATCTACCAACATGTAATCATAAACCAATCAATTAATAAATCTTCCATAACATAAGCATAATAATACCACAACGAAAAACTTATTAAATCTACAATCACGCAGTCGTAAATTCAAATCACCCTTATATTCACAAATAAAATCTACCATCACAAGTATTGACAATGGATGATAGATATATACCTTCTTATCGTCGGTCTTGGCCTCCTCCGCTTCAATAAGTTCGGAGAATTAAAGTCGTTTTCTAGATGACCCCCAACGAAGTAGAGGAATGTCATTGTCCCGTCTTCTACCACCGGCTTCTCCTACAAATGGCACAACCTCATATACCCACACAAGCAACGCGGGTACAAACCCATTCAACAAATAGCTGTCCTTTTCCAAAACGGCTGCTCTCGCGGTTCCTATTAAGCTCTTAAAAGGGATTCTACCCCAAGGATACCTCTCGAAAGCATCAAGATCGAAAACCCTCTTAGCACACGCTAATGGTAGACGAGTGTTTCGGTGAACACCAAAAATACCAACCGACAAAATATACAACAAGGCAACCATCTTCCTTTTTGCATAATCCCAATTCCTACATCGTTCCAACACACTTACCAACTCATTCCATGATGGTCCTTCTACTTTTGACTTCACGCCCATCTCCTCCCAAAAAGACTTGTACACGTCTTGACTAACTTCAAAATTATCTTCTCCATCGAAAGGATCACAATTCAATCGGGTGATCTCCGCAAACTCGTAAAGCGAAAAGCGAATCGGACGATTATCAATAAGCGACCACAACTCATTGCATCTTTCAATAGCTAATTGTTGTGTGAGGATCGTGTGAACCGTCTTCGCAGCCCAAACGAAACTAGAATCGGCAAGCTTCAAAAAAACTCCAACTTGAGATGTGTTCATGATATCATTATACACGTCTTCACCCACTCCATCAGTCAACTTGGTAAAATCACTCAACTTGCTATTATTGTTTAAACTCCTTTTTTGCATTGGAGATTTCCCAAGAGGATACAATCTTGGTGGATAAGGTCTCATCGCACCATCACGGTCCATATCTACAACAATCAAACAGAATAACAATTTATCAAACAAGTCTACCACTAGTAATGTTACAAATTTTGTGAATTAAAACTCTACCAGAATGTAATCAAACAAGTCTACCACATATAGTTATGAGCAAAATACAATAGAAAGAAAAATCTACCAATACGCACTAATATATTATTAAAACAAGACTACCACATTAATCAAATAAGAAAAACAAGTCTACCACAACAACTTAATATAACAAGTCTACCAAATAAAGTTAACTAAATAAATCTACCACAACAAGTAATGCACAAAACAAAATTAACAAAACAAGTCTGCCAGAACTGATAATGCACAAAACACAATTACCACAACTTGACTCCACTAAAACAAACATGTCATTTCAATAAATTATTAAAACAAGTCTACCACGTTATTAAAATTATTAAAAAAAGTCTACCATAACAGATTATCTATCAAAACTATTAACACATCAATTTATTAAAGTAAGTCTACCACAACATAGTAACGCACAAAACAAAGTTAACAAAATATATCTACCAAAGCACAAAGGAAACTTTTAAAAACATAACCTAACAAAATAAATTTCAATAATTAAAACAAGTCTACCACATTATTAAAATTATTAAAACAAGACTACCACATTAATCAAATAAAAAAAACAAGTCTACCACAACAGCTTAATATAACAAGTCTACCAAATAATGTTAACTAAATAAATCTACCACAACAAGTAATGCACAAAACAAAATTAACAAAACAAGTCGCACACAACTGGTAATGCACAAAACACAATTACCACAACTTGACTCCACTAAAACAAACATGTCATTTCAATAAATTATTAAAACAAGTCTACCACGTTATTAAAATTATTAAAAAAAGTCTACCATAACAGATTATCTATCAAAACTATTAACACATCAATTTATTAAAGTAAATCTACCACAACATAGTAACGCACAAAACAAAGTTAACAAAATATATCTACCAAAGCACAAAGGAAACTTTTAAAAACATAACCTAACAAAATAAATTTCAATAATTAAAACAAGTCTACCACATTATTAAAATTATTAAAACAAGTCTACCACATCAATAAAATTATTAAAACAAGTCTACCACATCAATAAAATTATTAAAACAAGTCTACCACATCAATAAAATTATTAAAACAAGTCTACCACATCAATAAAATTATTAAAACAAGTTTACCACATCAATAAAGCACAAAGCACAAAGGAAACTTATAAAAATCTACCACAAATAGTGACACATAAAACAAAGTTAATATATTAAGTCTACCACAACATGTATCCACTAAAACAAACATGCCGTAAAACATAATAACCGAAAAAAATAACCTAATCAAATATCAACAAATCTTATACCACAATAAACATCATAAACCGCGAGAAAACAATGAAGAACAAAGAATATAACCAAATGAAGAACAAAAATGAATAGATCTAAAACTAATTTTTCAAAACCCTAAAAAAACATCTCTTAAAACGAGTAAAACAACACAAATAGACTTTTGTTTTGTTCATACAACATAGAAATAATGTGAATCATCAGTTAAATAGAAGCTTTTCGAAAAAAAAAACATGAAAAACCTTCGTTCGCCACCGTCTCCGCCGCCGTTCGAGGAAGGTTGTCGCCGCCGTTCCCGTCGCCGTCGTCTCCGTCGTTCCCATTGTTTGCAACCATCTTCAACAACAGATCTACAAAGTCGCCGCCGTCCCCACTTGTTACAGAGAGAGAACGAGAAGAAATTGGAGAGAAATAAGAAAAATGGAGAAAAAACGAGATGAAAGAGAGAAGAAAGAAAAGTGGAGAGAAAGAGAGAAAGAAAAAAAAAATTAAAGAGTTTTTTTTTAACAAAAAAAAAATAAATGGCATTTTCGTTATTAAAAACAAAACTAAGGTTAATTTTACATTTCTAAACTTTCCAAGACTATTATAGTAAACTTTGCTTGGTAAGAGACTAGTTAAGTAAATACTATACTTTCCAAGACTAGTATAGTTATTGTTTCTTCTTATTATTTCTAGTTTAATATTGCATGTGACCGGTATAGTCTAACTCTATCTATGTTTCATTTATATGAAGTTTAAAAGTATTTAAAAAATGTTGTAGTTTTGTGAAATAACAATTCAAAAGGTTTAGTTTTGTAATTGTCCCATCTTTTTATAGGAAATTAATGTATTGTTTTTTTTTTTGAAATGTGAAATTTATTGATCTACAAAATAGTTATTTACAATGAAACATATTGGACACGGAAGAATTGATAATAATGCTATAACAAAAATTAGTTGGGAACTCTCGAGAGAAACCAACGTTGGAGTAACAACTCATTGTGTGGCAGCTTCGGCGATCTTATGAATGCGACTCTGTTTCATATAGTTTTGTCAATAAGACGAACTATATGAGTAGTTGGGTGATAGGTTTGGGAGTAATGTCTGCCATTTCTTTCGCGCCACGGGTAATATAAGGTTGCTTGGAAAGCTAGCCGAAGAAGTACGAATGAGTATGTCATACTTATGACAAGTCAAGTGAAGAAGCAGCAGCTGGCCCACGACGTCAATCCAAACCGTAAACGAGTAAGGGCGCGTAAAGAACATGTGGCCACGTGTTTCATCTGGCTCGCCGCAAAGAAGATGAAGTTGCACACGACCCCAACTACGCATACGAGCACCCGTAGAAAGTATGTCTTTGCATGACAGCCATGTGATAAAAGAAAACAGGCACTCCTTTCGAGAACCATACAATGCGATTCCAACTAACATCCTCTTTTTCACGGATTTTTTCCCACGTGCGCTTTGAAGAGAAGAATTTGCATACATCCACATCATGTCGCCATAGGGTAATAACATCAGGTCCGCCATTAAATATTGGAGCTTGTATCATACGAACCCGATCTAGTACTAGTCGCGTGTTCTAATTACGGGTGTTACAGAACGTCCACTCCCCATTGTCTACTATGTTAGCAACCTTTGCGGAGCGGCTTATACCAAGGTTTTGTACTCCCGCTTCACCGATAAGATTAGTCTCCCATCAGAGAGCCATTGGTCAAACCAAAAATAAGTTGAGGCCCCATCTCTCAAAATTGTTTTTATAAAAGAGCCTCTCGATATAGTTTCCCTTGCATCCCAGAATGAGCCATCTCATATTAGGTGTGTGTTTGACCAAGCAACCCATAGTGACACAGAAAGTGTGAATAGCTTCCAAATCAGGTTGAGTGCAAAGACCCGCGATACATATCTCAGACGTCGGAAACCTAAGCGACCTTTCTTCTTGGGTAGACATACGTTTGCCCAATTAACTTTCGTTTTAGAGTGCTTAAGAGATGATCCACTCCATGTTTGACAAAAAAAGAGGTGATCCACTCCACAAGAAAGCACCACAAATTCTTTCGATTTTTTCAACGCATCTTTGCGTAAATCGAAAAGCCGAACATCAAAAGTTGGAAATCCTTTGGATCACTAATTGAATGAGTTGCAAATGACTTGCATAGGATAAGTGACGACATGTCCAGCTTGTTAACCGAGCACATACTTTCTCAATTATCGGCTCGTAGTCGGTTGTCAACGGGAGACCTAGGTACCACACATGTAGAGAACCAATATTGATCCCCAATTACGTCGTCGATGTTTCGAGATCATGCTTTCCAAGGCCCGCATCAAACGATGTTGATTTAGCCACATTTATAAAGACATCTGACATTATCTCAAACTTGCGAAAGACATCCAGCGTGGCCTGTAGAGAGTCGATAGAACCATCTGCAAATACCATGATATCGTCCGCAAAACTCAGGTACGTGATTCCTTGTTCAACACATCTTGGATGTAAGCCTAGTTCTGACTGGATTGTCGTCTTGTTTAGCATATCAGAGAGGATGTTAATGACAATCACATAGAGATACAATGGCAAAGAACACCCTTGTCGGATCCCATAAGTGCTTTGAAAAAGCCCCTCAAGCTCACCACTAACTGCGACTGTAAATGAAGTCGTCGAGATGCATAGTCGGATTCAAGATATCATTGGTCCGAATATCCCATGGCTTGCAAAATTGATATGATAAATGACTATTATATCGTCTCAAATGCTTTAGATATGTCAATCTTAATAGGTGACCTCTAGGAGTTACTTCGCTTGTAATAGTCTTTGACTAGTTATGTCGCTAGCTACACATTCTCCAACAATAACCATCCTTTTACAAACGTGCATTGGTTCATGTCGATAGCTCGGAGAAGTGTTTTCTTAAGACGATTTGCTAGAATCTTTTATATAACTTTGTACAACAAGTTGCAACATGCAATCGGTCTAAAGTCTTCCATCCTCTATGCGCTAGTGACCTTTGGAATCAATGACAAGATCGTGGAGTTGATACTCGTCGGCATCCCTTCCACAACTGTCCACATAGCCTTGTAGAACTCAACAGTGTAGCCGTAAGGTCCCAATGTTTTATTACAAGGCATGGAGAACATTACTTCCTTGATCTCTAATGCGTTTACTGGGCGTACCAACTCTGGCGCTTCCTCAACCGAGCAACGATAGTCAAGTGTTTGCCTTAAGCTTTCAATTGTTTCCTATAGGAAATTAGCCATGTTACCTTGTAAGAATGATCAATAATACTCAGCGGCCTCCTTTTTGATGTACCACGGGTCTGTTAGTACCTCACCCTCCTGGTTGATTAGCCGTTTGACTCAGTTTCTTGACGCTCTCCATTGTGCCACTTTGTGAAAATAATATTGTGTTCTGGTCACCCACACAAATCCATTGGATACATGATTTTTTGTGAAAGAACTTTTCCTCTACGCCAGCTAAGTGATTCCCACCGTTCAGCTGCCATGATGCCTCATGAATCGTGTATGCTTTTGGATTATCTAAAGTTGTGTCTTGTTTATGACATAGGTCGTTGATAAACGAGATTTTCGTCTCGTCTTTCGAATGTCTTAATTGTAGTAATTAAGTTGTCAATCCAAATTGGGAGCCATCAACACACTAAAACTTATGATAAATTATCATAGTCTATGGTTTAAAGGAAAAGTTTGGTTTTGTGTTTTTGTAAAGATTATCGAAATCCAAAACAGAATAAAAAAATGATTTAAAATATTGAATTAAAAAGCTAAACAATTAGGTCAGTGTACTTAATCGGATGATCAAAAATCGGGTTTTTGATGTCTTTTATAAAAGTAAATTTTGGGTTTAAAATCGATTTTAGATTAATCCACTTTCGTGGTAGAGATCATTTTCCAAATGCAAATGCAACCTATATGCTACTAAGTTTAATCTATATGAGTTAATTCTAACGAATAAAATGAGTTAAAACATGTAAAACATGCAAGATATCAGTCGTCCCAAGCCTATTTTTTTTAACCAGAAGATCGCCATATGCATTACGATTGAGTTCAAGGAGGTGTATCTTAAGCTGTTTAAGCTTCTTGTGGAAGCGCACTAAAGCTAATTGTTAATGGAATAACGGCGTTGATGCATCCTAGACCTGCTTTACAACCATCATGAAGCAAAGGATGATCAGTCAGAAAATTAAAGAATTTGGAAGGCTTCCGATGACTAGTAGGTGGTGATCGCAAGAGCATAGATATCCGCGTGTGATCAGAAATACTACTAGCTTCAAAGTTTGCAAAAGAAAGAGGAAAATCCGTTAGCCATTGTCCATTTACCATAAACATGTCCAACTCTTTACCAATTGAGTTATCTTCTTGATTATTCGTTCACGTGAAGAGAGGGCCAATATAGTTTAAATCCGACATCCCACACCGCATAACGACTTCTTTAAAGTCTCTTATTGCGCTCTAATCAGGTAAGTATTCATGGGATTTAAGTGTTCCGATGAGGTTATGGTGGTGACTCGTGCCTCCCACTATCTAAACCAAGCCCAACGTCCTTTTTCTAATCTGCACATATTATTATCAGTTTCGATTTTGTTCTATTCAGTTTTGCCTTCACTTCTCTTTTGAGGGGACGTGCTCTCAACATCATCAGTGTCTCCCTCCTTAGTCAACACGTCCGCACTCTCATCACGTTGCTTAAGGTGTAAGTGTGCAGTACCCCCCTCATGGGTACATGCCTTTACCGCATGACCCCATTTCTTACACAAGTTGCATCTCGGTAGTAACAAAGGATACGCTACCGTGATCGAATCGATTCTACATGATGTTTCTTTGGCGTTGATTTTTTTCCGACAATGGGTTTGGAAGGTTAACTTCAACGGGCATCCTGGCTACATAGAGACGTAGAAATCGCTATATGCTAGGATGAAGCTTGATGAATTTTCCCACGATGTTTCCTAGCATGGTGGGCTTTTATATTTCTCCTCGATTGTATACTCCAGAAGTTTATGTGAAATTTTTTTCCTCAAACCATTTTGCTTGTTGAGACTTTTGGTTATTTAGATCTTGTTATGACGAAATTGTATAGACTTACATTGTGTGTTTTAAAATTAAACCGTTTGAATGTATCATTTAGTTGTTTAATTTAACGAGGTCTTGTAGATTTGTTTGTATGCTTTAATAAATCTCTTCGGGTTTGTTATCGTATTTGTCCAATGAAATCGCGTAGTTTTGTCACTAAATTTTGGCTAATGAATTAGTATAGACTTCACACTTCAATGAAATCGTAAAGATTTATTATTGAGCTTTTAGTTAAAGAAGTCGTATATACTTTTCATTCAGATTTTTTAATGGAATCGTATAGATTTACGATTTTAGCTAATGAAGTCACGTGGTTTTGAAATTGAGTTTTCTCACTGAAATTGTATAATTTAGCATTGACACTTTATCTATTGAAGGCGTATGAACTTGCCATAAAACTAAGGGGAGACATTGCTTCTAGGTTTTTCTATTGACGACTATTTCGCCTCGCTTTTGATGAATGAACCTTTTCAATTTGAAATGGGTTTTTTGCAAATAAACCATCTATCTTTATTTTCCCTGCAACTAAATCCTCTATGTGATTAAACTCCAAGTCAACTCTCAACGTCACGGTTAACCCGCAATATAGTATGCGTCGTGTATTGTCCGTTAAATGAGTAACTGAGATCAAAACTCGTCGTTTTGATTTGCATAACACCATTGTAAAAACAGGGGCTCCTGTTCCTTCATTAAAATCGACTTGAGATCAAAATTAGGGTTCAATTTGGGGATAAAAATCGATTTGGAGATTGAAATTAGGATTCAATTTTGAAAGAGTACTCTGCTGGAATTACAGAAGCATCTTCAGATACTTCTTCTCCTTCGAGTTCAGGTTTGTCTGAAACTGCGACTCCTGTTTATGGAACCGATGGATCCAAAAAAAGTGAGTGATGATACAAAATATGCAGTGTCTTAAAAGAAACAAATTATTAGTTTTAAACAGCAATTTAACGATTTCTTTTGATTAAAGATTCAAAAAGCGAAAAATTAAAGTAAACATTAATAGTAGACTGTCTTTTTAAAAGGAAAAAAACCTATGAAACTAATAAAAGTTGATATCTTTTTCAACAACACAATCCTCGTCAAACCAACAAAAATCCATTAGGACAAGTTTTTGCCTCCTTCTCTTTGTCAAATTCAACTTTGAGATCTGCCACAATCATCATCATCTGATTCCAAGTTGGCCTCGAGATCCTTAACCCTTTTTCCAATATCTTAAATCGAATGTCGTCATCTTTTGCTTCCGTCTTCTCCATAAGATGTTGAAGCCTTTTCATCACACTATCCATGGCTTCTAAGCGTGGTTTTTTGCGTCTCCAAAGAAATCTCCGCAAATCTTGAATTCAACCGGTCAAGATTGAACCCAACTTTAGTAAGGTCATCCAAATCGATTTTTATCCCCAAATTGAACCATAATTTCGATCCCAATTATGCAAATCGATTGTTTATCCCCAAATCGATTTTAATGAGGGAACATGAGCTCCTGTTTTTACAATGATGTTATGCAAATCAAAACGATGAGTTTTAATCTCAGTTACTCATTTAACGGACAATACACGGCGCATACTATATTGCGGGTTGACCGTGACGTTGAGGGTTGACCGTGACGTTGAGGGTTGACTTGGAGTTTAATCATATGAAGGGTTTAGTTGCAGGGAAAATAAAGATAAAGGGTTTATTTGCAGAAAACTTATTTGTAATCGACATTTAATATGAATAATTCTTTATTGAAATTGTTCTAGTCCATGCCTTTTGCGAAAAAGTTTTAAATGTAAGTTGAGAAATTGCTGAAAAACAATTTTTTGTATTTGCCTATCTTATAACTTGATACTAGGATTTAACCCGTGGTATACCACGGGTTTATGTTTTTAACAAATAATTTTATATATATATACAGTTAATTTAAAAGTTTGTAATATTTTTTCTGTTTTTTAAAAATAAATAAAAATATTCAGAATTTCTAAAAAGTATTTTGTTTTTTTATTGTTTATGCAAATAAATATATAATGAGAATTAGATTTTATATATCAAAATCTTAATATAATTTGTAAGTTGGTTTATTCCAAACTATTATAAACTATAAAAATTAGGGATGGACAAAACTTCCGGATCCGAAATACTGAACCCAAACCAAACCAAAAATTTATAACAAAAAAAAAACATACCAAAATCTCCAAATAAATATCGATCATAAAAACAAATAACTCGAATGTATAGGGAAATTTACTACCATAATACCCGAAATCGAATCCGAACCGAACTCAATTTTTTAAAACTAAACTAAACTACTCTAACTACCCAAAAATTATTTAAAATAATAATAATCTATATATCAAAAATAAAAAGATTATATCATAAATAGGAAATTAGTGGTTGATTTTATGTTTAAAATCGGTTTTATTGTTTTTGTTGATATTTAAGTTAATTTTAAAAAGTATATATATAGAATAAGATATGTTTGTGTGTAAATTTCACATAACTTTTTAAGTGAGTTTAAAACCAATGACATAGTATGTAGTTAAGTGAGTTTTTTTTGGAAAAGTTCAAAAAGTACTTCAATAATAATAATATATATATATTTATTATATATTTCGTATAGCAAAATTTTAATATAATTTGTAAGTTGATTAAACCAATAATTTATTATTTATTATATTTAGGATTCGAAAATACCCGGATTCAAAATACAAACCGAAACCTAATCAAAATACACAAATCATATTATGCGATTTACCCAAATTTATTTAAAATTATAATTATTTTGATTATATATATATAAATAATTGTGGTAAAAATATTCTAAATATGTAATATAAGATTTAAATTTTAGTAGAATTGCAATTTCTTCTTTTTTGTTTATAATCGAACCGGAAATCGAACTCGTTAACAAACTATTTTGTTTTTTATTGTTTGATATTTTTAACAAAAAATTGTTTCAACTTTTTTTTAAATTCTTAATAATTAAACCTGTTTTGATTTAAATAAAATTTTAATGGTAGTTTTTATAAAAAAACTATGTAATAATGTATTTATGTGAATTACATATTTTTATTTTCTTTTTCAAATATTTTTTACATAATTTTTTTAATATTTTTTATTTATTTTTGGAGAGGATTGTAATATTTCCTTATTTGGTTTTTCGTAATTAAATGTTCAAAAATATTTCCTTTTATGCTCAATGGCATAATGTGTAAATAAGTGTGATTTTTTGGACATGTTCAAATTAGTACTCCAAAAATAATAATATAGATACACTTCACTATATTGTAAGCTCTAAATTAGATCAATAAAATACCGAGACTCACTTTTACAAAATACCTCGCGAGTTGTCCACTAACAAGATTTTCGACCCACCTTCTCTTCTTCTTAAATCACATCGCTAATCACCACCTTAATAGATATATAATGTGATATCAATTTGCGACATAAGTCATAATTACTACTAGTAAACAGTCCTTTTGGTGAGGCACCATTTGAATTACATTTCACAAAACTAAACTATTTCAAAAATATTTCAAAAAACTACATCTAAATACTCAAAATTAAATTCAAATAAACTTCACCCACACAATCCTACCCCCTTAATACTATACCCTAAACACTAATTAGCGAACCCAAATGAAAAGATTTTAATTTTGGTAATTTTTAAAAGGTTAAAATCAAGCTTTTAAAATTTTGAAAGGGTGTAAATATGTGAAAAAATTAAATTAGGTGTAGTTTTGTGAAGGAGGGGTTGAAAGGGTGTAGTTTTGTGAATTCCTCTAAATTAATTTTTATTTCTTTTTCATTTATAAGTTTTTTAAATAATTTTTTTATTTTAAAATATACATTTATTTATTTTTTAGCAAAATTTTCTTTATTAAAATGAAATGTTCATTAGAAAAAAAGTTATTACACTACACAAATCTAAAAACAAGTAGCTAGAACATATTTTAAGCATTATTTATATATTTTTCCACATATTTTAAGCACTATTAAGATATTTTCCAATAAAAACAACTACTACATATTTCTAATTTAATATATTTATTGTTAAACTTTATTTTTTAGTTTATGTAGTTTTATTTAGGTGTAAAATATAACTTTATCATTATCTTTATCCACAATTTAAAATGTATCAAAATGAAGTATCACTTTATAATTTTAAAAAGTTTTTCTCTATATTTAGAAAAAAATATAAAATACCATTCGAGCTTATTTTTTTCTATAAATAGAGAAAATAGACAAAAATAGAGTACCGTTATAGATGCACTAAGAGAACTAATTAAACGTTCCTCTTATGCTCCAAATCTAATTCATCCAACCACAAAACAACCCAAATTCTACTTGATCAGTTCAATTTTTCCCTCAAACTAAACAGAAGAAAAAAGGGAAACACCATATGTTCATGCCTTATTTGAGCCACTAAGACTATCTCCACTAGAGGATTTTAAACATAGTCTCTAAACCAAATAAATAATTAAAAATAATATTAATTAGAGGGTATCTTAAATTGTTAAGAAAATCATTCCAAAGTCTCTAAATAAGAGATTTTAGATATTTTGAAGTGGGTTAGAATATATTTCTTATTAGATATATTTATATTTTCTCTTACTTTTTATATTATTTTATTCTTATTTAATTTTAGAATTCCATGAACATGCTCTAATATTACTAGGACCATGTTTGTTGGAGAAAACTTGACACAATCTCCGAGATAAATATTTTTATTTATTTTATTTATTTTTTATGTTTAAAAAAAAAATTAAAAACTAAACCAATCACTGATCACCACGTATTAGTGAGTGATAACTTGCATATTTTACACATTTTACTTTAGTTTATGAATTAGAATTCATTCATTTAGGTTGCATTTAGTGTCATATAGGTTGCATTTTGGTTTGTTTCGTGTATTTCAGGTTTTGGAGCATAAAGACGGCGAAAGTGATGAATTTAAGCCAAAAAGAAGCGGATACACTTGCATCGGCATGTTGTATCGGTTTCTGTTGGCCGATATAGAAGACAGAAAGTTTGTCGAAGCTTGTATCGGCCAACCATATCGGTTTGGAGTGGCCGATACAAGAGAAAAAGACCCGAAGACACATATCGACTTGTTGTATCGGCTTAGCCTCGGCCGATACGAAGAAAACCGAGCCGAGGGAAGGCTACCGAAAGCGCATATCGGCCGGCCTGTATCGGTTTGAATTGACCGATACAGGCCGCAAAATTTTATAAGAAATTCGGTTTTTAATGTGTAAAAAGGAAAACCAATGAAACCAATTCTGGTTTCCTTTATTTTTATTTTGGTTTTGAGATTATATTAGGGTTGGACTTTTTGATAGCCACCCTACCTTGTTTTTGGAGTTTTTCATCGTTGCTTTTTGTGTTTTTCTTGGACTTGGAGATTCTTGGAGTTTTGTCTTGGCCTCCTTGTAATCTTCATCATCATCATTGAATAAGAGATTTCTTTACCCTTATTTCTTTTTGCTGTGTTTATGTTTATGATCTCCTTAAATTTAATTGTTATGAATCTCAATATGCTTTGTGAGTAGTTCCAAATAGACAATTGGGTTAGGGTAAAAGGGGTTTGATTGAATCTAGGATAGATGATTGTCTAAAACTTAATTGATTATAAAACTTTAGTCTTTGGTAACAACCTTAAAGCTTTAATCGAATTGGCCATTCGATTATCGAACCCAGGAAACTTTATGAATCGAGAGATTATAAAGGTTCCTGAACAATTACTTTAGAACCAAGCCTAGCTTAACCGAGAGATCTGTGTTAATAAGCTTGGTGGTTAGAATTGATTTGTTCTTAAAGTTTCTTGACGATTAAACTATCCAAGATATTGTTTTAGTTTAATTGTTGAGAAAAGGATCATTGCCACGAGAGTGAATTGATCTAAAATCGTTTTCAAAACCTTAAAGTTATTTTTGTAAAAGACAATTTGAAATCTGAAAGTTTAATCACCCTTTAAAACACCTTAACCTGATTGTTTAGCTTTTAATTAATCTTTTCAAAACTCTTAATTCGCGTTTTTATTTGTTTGATTTTCGGTTACAAAAACATTCACCAACACCATTTTTATTTAAGCTTAAACTGAGTTTGTTTCTCATAAATTCAAGTACATTGTTTGCTCCTGATTTGGTTTGACATCTTAAGTACTACGATAAGATATTAGATTTAACGGGGTAAAATCTCGTTTATCAAATTGGCGCCGTTGCCGATTCAGGAATTCGAACAATTATTAAAATTTCGAAACTACTTGGGATTAAGTTTCAGTTTCGTTACTAACTTGTTTTCTTTCCTTGTGATTTTCGTTTTGTAGGTGTATGCAAAGAAGAAGTCACCGACAAAGTGACAGTTTGCTCTTCTTCGCAGACATCAAAGCACACGAAAGAGCTATCTCACGAGAAAGAAGAACCAACCTTCACTCCGACTCATCCACATCAGACACTTCGGGTTCAGATTCGGAATTCGAGATGGGTGACGCAAACAACGCACCTAACGTTGCACGCACCATTGGTACAACGGATGTGCCATCAAACACCACCAACCGTAGTGGCATCACACCACCAGCCATCGCCAACAACAACTTTGAGATAAAGTCGAGTCTCATTAACATGGTGTCCAGCAACAAGTTCTATGGGCTGCCTAGTGAAGACCCCATCGATCATCTCCACCAGTTTGACATGCTATGTGACACGGTGAAGATCAATGGTGTCAATGAGGACATGTTTAAGCTGCGTTTGTTCCCCTTCTCACTCGGGGACAAAGCACACATATGGCAGAAAAACCTTGTGAAGGACACCATACAGACTTGGGAGGCATGTAAGACGGTTTTTCTCACAAATTTCTTCTCGGTGGTGAGGACATCAAAGCTGCGAAACGAGATCTCCGCTTTCGCACAAAAGACCAAGAAACGTTCAGCGAATCTTGGGAACGATTCAAGGGTTACACGGTGAGATGCCCGCACCACGGTTTCACGGGAGAGAGCCTACTCAGCACGTTCTATCGCGGCCTAAAACCGAAGTTCAGGATGCTTCTTGATTCAGCTAGCCAAGGAAATTTCCTTGGGAAGACGGAAGCCGAGGGACAACTTTTGGTGGAGAACTACGCCCTTAGCGATAGCAACTACGGAGAGGATTATGATCGCACCATCCGCAACTCGGGGAACGATGAGAAGTTCAAGAGAGAGATAAAGGCGGTGAATGAGAAGCTGGATAAGCTACTCATGTCAAACCAAGTGGGCATAAACTACGTTGGTAGCGGCGATGAACAAATACCCCCAACCGAGGGGAATCAAGAGGAGATCAACTACATGGGTAATCAGAAGGGCTGGCGTTTCAACAACTACTCGCAACACCCAAACCTCTCCTACCGCAACAATAACGTAGTCAATCCCCAGGACCAGGTCTATCCCCAGGCGCAACAAGGAGGTTACCAAGGTAAACCTCAATACAACCAGGGCGGATACGCAACGAGACCACCACCAAATCGTCCTCCGGGCTACAACAACCATCCTGGTACTCAAGGAGCGGCTGCATCACCAGCTCCCCAAGGTGATCAAACCGCTCAGCTGCTAAAGCAAATCCTCGACGGCCAAACCCGAAATCACTTGGAGTTTAGCACGTTCAAGAAGGAAATTCAGGCAAAAGTTGACAACTCGTACCACGATCTCAACGCAAAGTTTGAATCAATGAGCTCACACCTGAAAGCTCTCGATAACCAAGTGGGGCAGATCACGTCATCATCGAAGCGACCAATGGGTCAACTCTCAGGGAAACCAGAAGCTAACCCGAAAGAGTATGTCAACGCTCTACATCTTCGTAGTGGCCGACAATTACCTTCTGGTGATCGCATCGAGGAAAATGCGGAACAGGTGGGGGAGGTAGAACGGTCCCACGAGGTATAGATGTGAAGAAGGGTAAGATTGATCTGCATCTCGGAGAAGACCTAGTCCAAAGGTACGACATCAACGATACGATCAAGAAACCGACCATTGATGGGCAGATTTTCTACATCGACTTGATGGATGAACTCGCGGATGAATTCTTGGAGGAGTTAGCGACGGAAGACGAGCTTCAGCTTGCCATTACCACCTTAGAAGAAGGACGCCGAACAATGAGAGGAGACGTGATGGCAGTCCAGAAAAGAATCGACTCCCACCCCATCGATGTGGAAGCCGAGTTTCTTATCCTGCCCGAGGCGGTTACATACGATGCCAAGGCCATGACGACGGACAACGATGCTAGCAATGGCAAGTCTAGCGATGACGACGATTGGAGCGAACTTAAAGCGCCAAAGGTAGAGTTAAAACCCCTTCCCAACGGGCTATGGTACGTTTTCTTGGGGCCTAACTCCACCTACCCGATAATTATCAACGCTGCGCTTAGCGACGATGAGGTTAAAACTTTAACTCATGCGCTTAAAAAATTTAGGAAGGCAATAGGTTATTCTCTGGATGATATCAAAGGGATATCACCCTCTTTGTGCATGCACCGGATACATCTAGAGAACGAATCTATGTCCTCAATAGAACATCAACGTCGGCTGAACCCAAACCTCAAAGAAGTTGTTAAGAAAGAGATAATCAAGCTATTGGATGCGGGGATAATTTTCCCAATATCCGATAGCAATTGGATCTCTCCCGTTCATGTAGTACCAAAAAAAGGTGGAATTACCGTGGTTAAAAACGATAAAAACGAATTAATCCCAACTAGAACAATCACGGGTCATAGAGTTTGCATCGATTATCGAAAGCTAAACGCTGCAACTCGAAAAGACCATTTCCCCCTCCCCTTCATTGACCAAATGCTTGAACGGTTAGCCAACCATCCATACTATTGTTTTCTCGATGGGTATTCCGGATTTTTCCAAATACCCATCCACCCCCGAGACCAAGAGAAAACCACCTTTACATGTCCCTATGGTACGTTTGCTTATCGTAGAATGCCGTTTGGGTTGTGTAATGCACCCGCGACGTTCCAACGATGCATGATGTCCATATTTTCAGATTTAATCGAAAACATTGTTGAGGTTTTTATGGATGATTTTTCTGTCTACGGTTCTTCGTTTGCCTCGTGTTTGTCTAATCTTTGCAGGGTGCTTAAAAGGTGCGAGGAATGTCACTTGGTGCTGAATTGGGAGAAGTGCCACTTCATGGTAAGAGATGGTATCGTTTTGGGTCATCGGATTTCAGAAAAAGGTATTGAGGTTGATAAGGCAAAGATCGACGTTATGGCCAACCTCGGAGCTCCAAATTCAGTGAAGAGCATAAGGAGTTTTCTCGGTCACGCGGGTTTCTACAGGAGGTTCATCAAGGACTTCTCGAAGATAGCTAGACCGCTGACGAGATTGTTATGCAAGGACGTCGATTTTGTGTTCGACGAGGAGTGTCTAAGCGCCTTCCACAAGATCAAGCAAGAGTTGATTAGCGCTCCTATTGTGCAGCCACCGGATTGGGATCTACCCTTTGAGATCATGTGCGATGCTAGTGACTACGCCGTTGGTGCGGTGTTGGGACAAAGAAAGGAGAAGACGCTCCACGTCATTTACTACGCTAGTAAGACGATGGACGATGCGCAGTCAAAGTATGCAACCACAGAAAAAGAACTCCTAGCCATCGTGTTTGCTTTCGAGAAGTTTCGGTCATACTTGGTTGGCTCAAAGGTGATAGTCTACACCGATCACGCAGCATTGAGGCATTTGCTTGCAAAGAAAGATGCGAAACCGCGGCTGCTACGGTGGATTTTGCTGCTCCAAGAGTTTGACTTGGAAATCAAAGATAAGAAGGGCATCGAGAATGGAGTCGCGGATCACTTGTCGCGGCTGCGCGTAGACGACCTACTGCCCATCGACGACTTATTCCCCGAGGATCAGCTAATGACAGTCATGCTACAGAAAGTTCGGGGAGCGCAAGAGCACGAGATTGAGGAACTCTTTGCTATAGAGAAGGAGCCGTGGTACGCAGATATCGTTAACTACTTGGCCACGGGAGAAGAACCACACGACTTGGAGCGTCATCAAAAGAAGAAATTCTTCCACGACTTGAAACGGTTCTATTGGGACGAACCTTACCTCTACACCTTGTGCAAAGATGGATTATATCGGAGGTGTGCAGCGGATGAAGAGGTAAACGGCATTCTTACTCATTGCCACAGTTCAGCCTATGGTGGACATTTCGCGAGCTTTAAGACGGTCTCCAAAGTTTTACAAGCTGGTTTTTGGTGGCCCACGATGTTTAAGGATGCTCACGAGTTTGTTCAACGCTGCGATCCTTGCCAAAGGAAGGGCAATATAGGCCGGCGGAACGAGATGCCACAAAACCCTATCATGGAAGTTGAGGTTTTTGATGTGTGGGGTATAGACTTCATGGGACCTTTCCCATCATCGTATGGCAAGAAGTACATTCTCGTGGCGGTAGATTATGTCTCCAAGTGGGTAGAAGTTGTAGCTTGCACAACGAGCGACTCAAAAGCCGTTGTTAGTCTTTTTAAGACGATAATCTTCCCTCGATTCGGAGTTCCCAGGGTTGTCATTAGTGACGGAGGTTCCCACTTCATCAACAAGATCTTCGAGAGCCTTCTCAAGAAACACGGTGTCAAGCACAAGGTCGCAACACCCTACCACCCACAAACCAGCGGCCAAGTAGAGGTTTCTAACCGACAAATCAAGGCGATTCTTGAGAAGACGGTCGGTGTAACGAGGAAAGATTGGTCCGTTAAACTCGACGACGCTCTTTGGGCGTACAGGACATCGTTTAAAACGCCATTTGGAACAACACCCTTCAACTTGTTGTATGGTAAAGCCTGCCACCTCCCGGTAGAGATCGAGTACAAGGCCAGCTGGGAAATTAAGCTACTCAACTTCGACCTGAAAACGGCGAAAGAGAAGAGGGAGTTTCAGCTCGAGGAATTGGATGAAATACGCCAACACGCCTATGAGAGCTCGAGGATCTACAAAGAGCGGACCAAAGCCTTCCACGACAAGAAGATCATCAAGAAGGAGTTCAAGGTGAACGACTTGGTGCTGCTATTCAACTCGCGGCTTAAACTATTCCCGGGAAAGCTGAAATCCCGTTGGTCCGGCCCTTTTAAGATCAAGGAGGTGAAACCACTCGGAGTTGTGGTTCTTTGGGACAAGCACGGAGGGGAGTTTGCAGTAAACGGTCAAAGGCTCAAACCATACTTCGCAAACGAAGCGGCCAGCGGAGGAGACTCATTGTCTCTTTCGAATCCCAACGTTGCTTAAAACAAAGGGGTAAAGTCAAGCTACGTGACTATAAACAAGCTCACTTGGGAGGAAGTCTCATGTCTATCCTTGTACATAATCTTTGTTTTTAATTTAGCATTCTCATATTCATAGTTCTAATCATCTTCTTTGGTTACTTAGTAGTGTTTTCCAGGTGAAAATAACCAGGAGCTACGTATCGGCCAGCCATATCGGCAAGCTTTGGCCGATATCGACGAGACGTATCGGTCTGCTGGGACCGATACAAAGGGAAAAACCTCACGGAGTTTCGTATCGGCATGTTGCATCGGTCAGCTGGGACCGATACAAGGCAAAGAGAAGTGGAGACATTCATATCGGGATGTTGTATCGGTCTGTCGGGACCGATACAAGGAAAACGAAGAAAAAGCACTAGTATCGGCATGTTGTATCGGTCCGTCGTGACCGATACAACGCGAAATAGGCCAACCTCGACTACACGCCGATACGGAAAACCCGATACGATATCGTATCGGTTAAACTGTATCGGCCAGGTAACCGATACGCGCTAAACTTTTGTGAATATCGGTCGAGTATAAATATAATCCTAGGGTTTTACTCTTAACAAAACCAACCGATATCGCCCTTTTCTTGTTCCACCATTGTTGCGAAATTTAAAAACTTGATTTCTCTCTTGTTTGTTGACGGAATCAACTGATTTTTGACTCATTCTCTTTGTCTCCTCCTTCTCTTTCAGGTCATCTCAACCATTCAACCAATCCGAGCCTTCTCCAAAAACACCCAAATTCACCATGAGAACAGATGGGTCCTAAGAGAGCATCAAGGGCTGAAAAAGGGAAAGGCAAGGCAGTAGATGATGAACCACCGAGGAGAAGGACTAGGTCGGGTTCGGTGGTGATAAGGGAACCCACCGATGAGGTTCCAAGAGAGGAACCAAGGGAAGAACCGAGAGAGGAGCCGCGAAAGAGCAAATCGCGAAAGAGCAGTGCGCGGAAGAAGCGCGATGAACCCGCAGTCGTGGAAGAGGGGGATTACGAGTTCGTATACGATTCCTACGACGAGGAGGAGGTGGCAGTAGCGCCCACATTCCCGTTCCCACCGAGGACAAGCAATTCGCCCATCACACGCGATCCGAAGAAGCAACCGGCAGCCCGGGAGTTGTACGATGCACTAATGGAGATCCCATTCACCCCGTCGCGTTTCCCCGACACGGATACGCTCGGGAAATTGGGAATCTACGACGAGGTGAGGGAAATTTTGCGCCACATGAGGCTTGATTGGGTTTTAGGGAAGAAGGAAATAGCCTACAAGGAGGAGACTTGTCAGTTTCTAGCCACCCTCGCGATCACATACAAGGAGGAAGGGATGGTAATCTCGTTCACAGCTAGCAACGGGAGAGTATACTCCGGAACTCTCCAGACTTGGGAAAAGATACTCGGAATCCCAGCAAACGGACAAGTTGAGCTCAGCAACGAGATAGGCGAAAGCGCACAGCTTTGGAACTTTATTGCCAACGGGGTCTACCAACCTGGGAGATCGAAGAGCGCGATGATTCGCCATCCAGCGATAAGATACGTGCAGAAACTTCTTTCGCACGTGTTCTTCCCTAGACGCGAGGCGGGGCAGGTAAACAACAACGAGATGATGTACTTGCAGCAAGGTCTAGCGCCGATACTTCGACGTTCACTCCGCGACCCCGATTTGTTCCCCACGACGGAGGAACACTTCCCGAGCGTTCTTCAGCTGCTCATCAACAGTTTCATGGACTTGAAACGTTGGGCTTGGACTCGCACCGATGCCACGCCAAAGCTGAGCATAGGCGGATGGGTCACACCTTTTCTAACCGGCTGGCGGGTACCCTTATTGGGAAGAAAAGAATATCCGACCTTCATGGACATGCCATACTTGGCAAAGCAGCTAATGATCGTCGGTGAATGCGAGGGCAAATACGCGTACTCGTTCAAGATAGACAACGTCCAATGCATCGTCCTCCTCCCCAACCCAACCTGCACGAGTTTCAGCGGCAACGACGCGGTTCACTTCCAACTCGACTGGCGCCACCTACACGATGTAACAGCCGCCCCATTCTCCTCTGTCCGCGGTCCGAGAAAAGTCCACCGACCTGCTGGACCGAGTAGGTACGAGTTCAGAACATCGACGTTGCCTACCTACGGACCCGAGCGCTACTACCTCGGTCCCTCCACCGCGCCTAGACAGCCTGGTCCTTTGCAGGACATGTACTTGGATATGCAGAGGATGAGCCGGTGGAACCTCTTCCAAGACCGCACCATAAGGAAGTTGGTGCGCGAGGTCAAGTCGCTGAAGAAGACCATCAAGAGGGGTTTGTCCTGCGCGAGCAGCTGGTAGTGCGTGATCCGCAGACAGACGCACCTAGGCAGCCACCTGCGCCTAGGAGACGCAGCCGCTTTCTCAGCCGCCCACCGGTGGTCCTCTCGGACAACGAGTCTCCCACTTTCTCCTCCGATGGAGAAGACCCTGACCCGGAGACCTACTACTATTGAGGTAACCCTCCACCCTTGTACATATGCTTTTTCACATTCATTGCATGTAGTTTTTAGGATTGTTATGCATTTAGGAACCTCCTTCGACACTTGTTTCACACGGAGACCGTGTGAATTAAGTTTGGGGGAGTAGTCACATTATCATCACGCATTTTAGTTCTACTTAGCATCCACATATAAAAAAAAAAAAAAAAAAAAAATCTGCATATAGGATTAGTTCATGGCATTTAGAGCATTTGCATAGGGGATCTATGATGATGTTAACCTTGTAAAGCGACGCACTTAGTGTTTTGAACATTATCTTAGGTGTAGTATTTTCCGTAAACGAATTAGAACTCGCTGAAAATCTTAAAACCGCAACTCTAGACATTGATGTTTAAAAATCCAATTGTATGGTTATGAAGCTTGGTAGTTCTAAATCACCTTCAGAAAATTATTTGAACTTAAACCTGACTTTTAATTAGCATGATTGATGGTTTTCAAGAGAATTTCTATGGCTTTTTGATTTCTACGGATTGCGGCTTCCTAAACCGAAACACCTTAAGCGCAATCCGGTCATTCTCATTATAAGGATGATTCCCCTCTCACCCCCTACGCCTAAACCCAAACACTTGTGATAACTCTTTTCATTTAGTGATTGCTTGGTTTCGCAAAAACTTGAAAGTATAGGGAGCGACAAGAAAGGACATCCATTTGGCTAGGTTATCATACGCTAGTTTGTAGACGGGATAACGGGAAACACATCTTTGAACTAAAACAAATTTTCAGAAAATAAACACGAGTTAAATTGTAAAACGCCTAGGGGTAAAGAATGGCTACGTAAAAAAAAAAAAAAAAAAAAAAAAAAAAACTGAAAAATCGAAAAAGAAAGAAAGAAAAGAGAAAGTTAGCCAAATAAAACCCCTAAGGTAGTTAAGAAAAAAAAAGAGAAGAAAACTCGGTGTTTGAATGCTTAAGTGTGTAAAGAACGAAAGGATGGGTTAGAGATTAGAGTTGTATAGGGATGAATGTCCGGATTTGCATTGTTCCTTGTCTTTCCCGATTTTGCTTAACCCTTTCACTCCCCGAGAGAAACCGCGCTACAACTAACCACATGCCTGAGTGTTAGCCTCCTTGTTTGATTCGAAATCCCTTTTTTACCTAGACAAATAGAAAAACTCTTGGAAATTTTTTATTATGTTTCATGCTTGATTGTATTTAATTGAATGTGAAAGGTGTTTAGACTAGATAAGTGGATCACATACTCTTGGTAATAATAGCGGATTTAGACGGAGTTAAGGTAGAACTAGTTCGGTTGCGAGAGGGTACTATGTTTAGGATACTTGTTCATTACACTTCCGTGTTGCTTTTGGTTCTGAGGTCCCCGCCTCCACACCTTCCTAAACTTTGATGCGAAATTCTCTTACTTGAGGACAAGCAAAGGATAAGTTTGGGGGAGTTGATAAGTTGCATATTTTACACATTTTACTTTAGTTTATGCATTAGAATTCATTCATTTAGGTTGCATTTAGTGTCATATAGGTTGCATTTTGGTTTGTTTCGTGTATTTCAGGTTTTGGAGCATAAAGACGGCGAAAGTGATGAATTTAAGCCAAAAAGAAGCGGATACACTTGCATCGGCATGTTGTATCGGTTTCTGTTGGCCGATATAGAAGACAAAATGTTTGTCGAAGCTTGTATCGGCCAACCATATCGGTTTGGAGTGGCCGATACATGAGAAAAAGACCCGAAGACACATATCGACTTGTTGTATCGGCTTAGCCTGGCCGATACGAAGAAAACTGAGCCGAGGGAAGGCTACCGAAAGCGCATATCGGCCAGCCTGTATCGGTTTGAATTGACCGATACAGGCCGCAAAATTTTATAAGAAATTCGGTTTTTAATGTGTAAAAAGGAAAACCAATGAAACCAATTCTGGTTTCCTTTATTTTTATTTTGGTTTTGAGATTATATTATGGTTGGACTTTTTGATAGCCACCCTACCTTGTTTTTGGAGTTTTTCATCGTTGCTTTTTGTGTTTTTCTTGGACTTGGAGATTCTTGGAGTTTTGCCTTGGCCTCCTTGTAATCTTCATCATCATCATTGAATAAGAGATTTCTTTACCCTTATTTCTTTTTGCTGTGTTTATGTTTATGATCTCCTTAAATTTAATTGTTATGAATCTCAATATGCTTTGTGAGTAGTTCCAAATAGACAATTGGGTTAGGGTAAAAGGGGTTTGATTGAATCTAGAATAGATGATTGTCTAAAACTTAATTGATTATAAAACTTTAGTCTTTGGTAACAACCTTAAAGCTTTAATCGAATTGGCCATTCGATTATCGAACCCAAGAAACTTTATGAATCGAGAGATTATAAAGGTTCCTGAACAATTACCTTAGAACCAAGCCTAGCTTAACCGAGAGATCTGTGTTAATAAGCTTGGTGGTTATAATTGATTTGTTCTTAAAGTTTCTCGACGATTAAACTATCCAAGATATTGTTTTAGTTTAATTGTTGAGAAAAGGATCATTGCCACGAGAGTGGATTGATCTAAAATCGTTTTCAAAACCTTAAAGTTATTTTTGTAAAAGACAATTTGAAATCTGAAAGTTTAATCACCCTTTAAAACACCTTAACCTGATTGTTTAGCTTTTAATTAATCTTTTCAAAACTCTTAATTCGCGTTTTTATTTGTTTGATTTTCGGTTACAAAAACATTCACCAACAACATTTTTATTTAAGCTTAAACTGAGTTTGTTTCTCATAAATTTAAGTACATTGTTTGCTCCTGATTTGGTTTGACATCTTAAGTACTACGATAAGATATTAGATTTAACGGAGTAAAATCTCGTTTATCAGTGAGATCCACAAATTATTCTGGAACCGGATGGGAATGAAGAATATAAGAGCATCATTATTGGTGTTGTTTAAAATAGTTCCTTAGTAATTTCTTTTTAATTTGTTGTAATTATTTTTCGGTATAAGAAACTATAGTTCCTTAGTAATTTTTTTGGCAATTATTGGTGTTGTTTATTTAAAGTTCTTAAAAATAAAATTTAATATTAAAAAAGTAAATATTACAAACATTTTTCTTTTTTTTTGTCAAACATATTACAAAATTTTACACATTTTAAAACAAAATCAATTATACACTAAAAATCAAAATTACATTAAACCACAAATCAAAACTACACTAAACAAATCACAACTACACTAAACCTCTTACTATAACTACACTAAACAAACCATAAAACACAGTCAAAACTTATTCTTATTATACTCATTCCTCTTATGCACATTTTTAATCTTCTTCTTCTTCTACTTCTTCTTATATTCATTCTTTTCTTCTTCTATAATCTGTAACATCTTCTTCTTCTTACACTACATCAATATTAACACACAAATAAAACAAGAAGTTTAATACAGAAATAACACAAATACCACAAAGAGGATTAATTTTTTAGAAGTTTAGGTTTAGATTGCGGGTACTATTAACAAGCATTCAATATTAAACAAAAGCTTAACTAAATACCATTAACCAAGAACACAATAAGATAAATTTGTATAAGACAAATACTTCTCTACATAGTGAAGCATACCACTAAACAAGAACACAATACCATTAATCACTTTCTTTCTTGTTAGGTAACACATATATAGCAACAAGTCTTGATTTATATAAAAAATTAAGAAGACATAAGGTTAAAACTTGTGACATCATCAACCACTGCTTTCTTAAACAAAGGCACATCGGTAGCTCCTAGTACCATGTGATACTCACGTCACTTAAAATCAACCGCTTTGTCATGAGTCGTAGCCATCTCTGCCAAGTAAGCACCACCGTTGACCGGATCAGAAGCCAAAACCGCCGTCTCCACCGTCGGCCGATTTAAATTCAACCGGAAGTAAAATCTGGTGAAATCGAAGAAACCTTACAATAATTCGAGAGAAGCTTTTTAAGTAGAACAATGATTACAATTTCTAAACTATTAATCACAAGAACAATGAACAAACCCTAACTAAATCGAAAAAACCCCAAATCCAAAATATAACAAACCCTAACCAAACTCTGTTTTCTCCACAAATCACATAATCAACTAAATATACCTCGATCCTTTGGATTAGACGATTCTTGTTCGCTTCATAGCTCCGATTTAACCGGAACTTCGCCGGAATCAAAATTGTCGTCGCCTCTTCTCTGTTTTTTTCTTTTTTCGTTTCTTCCCCGACAAAACTGAAAAGAAAAAGACTAAAAAAAATAAACCCAACTTTCACCTTGTTTGACACGTGTCCGGTTCTTGCTTCTAAAAAAAAAAGCTCTTTTAAGAATCGATACTTAACTTTATTAATTCAGAGATGGCAGACGGGCTTGCCCGCGACCAAACGGACTGTCCGCGATGGACCGCGTTTTATTTTTGTCCGCAGCGGTCCGACCCGCCAAGACCGCGGATAATATTACAAGGTCCGTGCCCGCCCCGCAAAGCTTAGCGGTTTATCGGACCGGCCCGCGGACATATAAATTTTTGTTTTAAAATTGTCATCAACAACATTTTTGATTATCTTTTATATATTATATTACCTTTTCTGCAACTTTTGAAACGTAAATAAAATACATAAAACCAATAACATAAAATGTATAAAATAATCAAAAACTGAAACATTCAAACTAAAACAAAATCACTGAAACATAATAATTAAACTTAAAGTAAATTAAAACTAGAAGTATAGAACACAAAGCAACAAACGGAAAACATGAATCTCAAACTCAAAATCACTTCACCAATATCAAGTTTCATCCTCAACAATTGACTCGAAAGTAGGTAATGTCTCATCTTCCTCAAAAACTTCGTCTTCTTCTATATGTCACATAAAAGTAGAAAAATTAATTTACAACTAATGATTATGTAACTTTAAATTATGAAAATTATTTGCTTACCATTTTCATATGACTCAAAGCCTTTTAACCAATTGCGACTACAAATTAGTGCTTGAACATTTTTTGGGAGAAGACGGCTTCTATACTTGTTCAAGACTCGAGTTCCAATACTAAAAGAGGATTCAGAGGCTACCGTTGTGATTGGAATACTAAGGAGGTCGCAAGCCATAGACGCCAATTCTCCGTAACGTTGAGAGTTGTCTTTCCAAAATTTTAAAATATCCAAACTCTCAAAAGTTCTCATGTCTAACGGTGGATCATCTAGATACACTTCCAAAGAAGACTTTCCACTAGTACCCACATTTTCTTTGCGGAAAGCAAAAAAATCCTACAAATTTATCAACAAATTTAGTATAAAAATAAAAACAATATGACCATGAAAATAAAAACACGACTTTATTAGACTAAATTACTAAAATCAGAAAAAACCCTACAAGTTTCTTATTAGAACATGAACTTGAACATTAACTATCCAAAGAATAAAATTAATTAAAAAGTATAGAATTTGGGTTACTTACATCATAATTGCCAAAATTTCCTTTTTGTCGATCATTCTCATCTTTTTGTTGATTAGTTTCACGAGTCTCATTAGAAGGTGATGAAAAAATCGACTTGTCCTCGTATGACTCAAACAAAGTACTTAATTTAGCACGCAATTGGTCAATTTTCTTTTGAGAAGAACTCTTATCAAGTTTCCCAAAACAAAATTCAGCAAGAGTTAGCTTGAACCTTGGATCGAACACCGTAGTCATTGCAAATACATCACTAACTTCTTCCCAATACTTATCAAACTTTTCCCTCATCGGAACAATCATTTTTCTGATAACTTCATCTTTATTATTTTCATTTGATATCAACCAGCTTCGGATCTTCCAGACTTGCATGAGACGTTGTAGAAGCCGTTCCGAGAACCGACGTTGGAAGCAAGAGTTGAGAGTACGATACGACGGTTTAGTATTGTACGTACCGTTTGGTTCAAAAAATAGTGAGTTTCCACAATTTGGTGTTGCATAGACATAGCTGAGGCTAACGGTTAGGACAAAACAGAGGATTGGCAAGAGATTATCTATACACATTTTTTTGGTATGCTAAGCACTCTTAATTTTTAGTAAAACTCACCAATATTGATGGTCTAAAGAGCTTGGCTCTTCATTTTTTATGGGTCCTACCACGCGCCTCTAAAAGTCACGATTAATCATAGCTCTAATCCAGATTTTGTCAAAAAGCAAATATCTTACTAATCCAGATTCAAGGACCGGTCCGGATTTTAATTTTCTGTCCTAAGTGAGATTTATGAGAAAAAAGTTAATAAATGGATATTTTTAAGTGTTAGTAGAGAAATACAATCCATTGAAAAAAAGCCACGTGGTCGTCACGGATGCGTATCAATATCTTATCCTAACAATATTTGCTCCCTTCTTTCTCCAATGGTTCCTTCCTCTCTTTCTCTCTAAACAACAATGAACAATCCCACAAATTATAAAACCTAAAAAACCAAAAAAGGAGAAAAAAAAGAAAATGGCAACTGCTACTTTCTCCTTCTCTCCTCTCACAAACTCTCACTCTCATAAACCGACGACGTTTCTTCTCCCGTACGTCAAAAAGCAACAACACCTTCTTCACATTCACCACAACAACCTAATCCTCACAACAAACCCAAATGACAATTATACCCTTTACCGCAACTTAGCCGTATCGAGAGACGACACCAACACACCCGAAACAGAGACAATTGAATTGGTGGAAGAAGGGGAGACGTTAGAGAAGGCACGTAGAGAAGAAGAGAAATTTGCGGTGTTGAACACGGGTATCTACGAGTGTAGATCGTGTGGGTACAAGTACGACGAATCAGCGGGTGATCCGTCGTACCCGATCCCACCGGGTTTTCAGTTTGAGAAGCTGCCAGAAGACTGGAGATGCCCAACTTGTGGGGCAGCAAAGAGTTTCTTTGAGAGCAAAATGGTAGAGATTGCTGGTTTTGCTCAGAACCAACAGTATGGTTTAGGTGGTAATGCACTTACTTCTGGTCAGAAGACTGCTTTGATCTTTGGCTCTCTTCTTCTCTTCTTTATGCTTTTCTTGAGTGGATACTTTATCCAATGATTTTTGTTATTGTTATTATTATTACAATATGCGTTCATCATCTTATTATTACCATACTCAGTCATATAAATCAACTTTTGACTAAAAGTCGAGAGCTATTATATCCTTAGATGGTGATTCTATATTGATTTTTTTCAAGTGGAAATGGTTAGTCAGACAAGTAGTTAAACTCTTAAATTTATTACAATGTTATAGTCTTATACCATCTCCAACCAAAAACTCCATTTTTTCTTTATTTTTAAGTATTTCCATTTTTTCTTCATTTTTCCTCAAACCCAGAACTCCATTTCTATCTCAATTTTTCTACTTTTTTACTAATTTCAAATCTATCCTATTAAATTTTCATAATTACAAATTTCACCCATTATAGTTTTAACAAACAAAAATGATTAAACATTTGATAATTAAAATTTATTATAGAAACAACACTAAATTATAAAACATAAACAAAAACATCAAGTAGAAATAGATATATACATTTTTTCAAATACCCATATAATATTTATTCCACGAATGATCAAAATTAATGCATTACGAAATTATATGTATGAATTACTAGAGTATTCAGAAATTGTAAGGCATTGAGTTGATTGTGAATATAATGTATTTAGATTAGTCTTTATATTGTCAATGTATGGGAATAATTATGCAAATATGTGTGAATCAAGAGATAGAATTTTAAGGTAAAGGAAAAAGCCTTGTGATCACATTATAAGTTATCACATTTATGCTACTGCCTAGTCTGCTATGAACATTTTTGTATATCCAAGTTTGTGTTATTTATGAGATTTGTAATTTATTTAATAATTCAAAAAAAATGATAAAGATTGCAAATTAGAAAAGCTGAAGTGAAGCAGTAGAAAAGAGAATTAGATAGGCATAACAGAACAATTTAAATAATTTCTTAAATTCGCCTGAAAAAGATGCTTAAAAACAAGGCTGTAAGAATGTAACAAGTTCGCCCTAGCCGTAAAAGCTCCCAGACACAACAATCGAGACAACTTCGAAGACTTCATCTGTCGACGCCGGCGACGGTGAACCTCGCCGGCGTCGCCGTTTCCTCTCCGTTCGTTCATCTCATCTCACGTCTTCTCTTTGGTCTAGGACATCGATTCATCTACGTCAGAAGAACATTGTTCGGTACGCCGTTTTGCTCTTTGTTATGGTGGTGTTGGTTGTCGCGATTCCGCAGTTCAGATCTGTCAGATCTAGGTTAGTTTCGGCTCTCGCCATTGTCCTTTGCATCTCGGGTTCTAGCCCCGAAGAACTGCCTACGCCACTAAGCCTCCTCCAGTCTTCCTCCACGGACTTGAAAAATGTCAACGTCATTGATCCCTGCCACATGCCACCATCATCAACCTATCATATTTCCTCTCCTCCATATGTCAACACATTTAGGGATGTTTTCTGGTGGGTGATTTTGCCGAGTAGGCATTCCAAAGAAGATACACACGCACGGCACGGCGTTACTCTTTCTTCTCGGTTCGCTTCAAGAGCAGAGTCACCCATGCCGCTCTCCACCATAGCCGCAAAGGTTTGGTCCGTTACCACTATCTCAGCTTCACGTTTAGTAGATGCAAAAGGTCTTGCAAGCTTTGTGCACAATATTCATTCAATTAAGATGGTATGGAAGCTTGATATGTTTAGCCCTTTAGATTTTTTCTTTATGGAAAAGTCTTGTCAAATTTCCTCCTGCCCGGGCCAGGAGAGATCGTTTTCCCCTTCCTCCTCTTTGAAGGAAAGATTGCTTCCACCAAACTCCTTCTCCAAGAGAGGTATCTTTCTCTCGGAATCAAAACCGAAGAAATCTTTAACAATCATAGCCGTTTTGCCTCCTAAATTGGTTTGTACGGGATCGATTAAGGCAAAGGAACTCATTTTGGTGAGCACCAAGGTTTTGAATTGTGTTTCAAAGTCAAAATCTAAGATGACTATCCCCAAGTTAGAAGATGAAATTGGAGCGTACTTGAAGTCGTTCACATATGTCTCTTCTAAACCTTTATCAAACTTCTATAAGTTTGAATATCTATCTTTGTTTCATGTTGTTTGTTTAGATATTATCTTAGTCGTGAGATGCACATCGGGCATGTCCGGTTCTGAATTTTTCTTTTGTAAACGTTAAGTTATGAAATGAATCAAAGTTTGCACAAAAAAAAAAAAGGCTGTAAAAAATGTCAAAACTACATTATACAAATACCTCTTTTAAGCCATAAATTTTAGAGAAACTAATGACAGTGCAAACATGCCAAAAGATGTTAGTTTTCTTTTAGCACACTACAAAATGCCATTAGAGCAAAAGAAAGAAACTCTGGTCTTCGATACATTGCCTGTACACAGAATAAAACCTCTCATTCGATAGTGCCTCGATGACTTTGTTGTGGCTTGGCCTGATACATGGCTTTCTTTACCGGTTTACCATTAGCTTCACCATACCCAACTCCTTCTCTGTAGTATCCACCGCCTTGAGATGAACCGATCCATTGTGTGGGCAGTGAAGGCATTGGCTTAAGATTCGCGTTAGCAGCTTCCGTATAACTCGAATACAACTGTTTACTTCTCACATCATCTTCTCCTATCGATAAACCCGACATTCCACCTCTGATACCATTCTTGGAGTTGTTGTAGTTACGATTATTATAGTCCGGCGAACCATTAAAGGGACCAGGATATCTTGGACCGTTGTTGTTGTTGTTGTACTTTCCTGAGTAGTAATAGCTCGAGTCATCGTCGTATGGTTTCCTGTAAGAAGATGAACCAGGTGCTCTTGGTCGATTGACTCCACCACCGTAATAATTATAACCTGGTACGTTTCGGTTATATGAGTTTGGGTCAATTAGTACTGAAGCCGAAGAACCACTTGATGGTTTCATGTTAAGTGTGTTTTTGATCAGACGATGAGCTGCTTCTCCCAGTGTATGTCCGGCTATAGCACCAGCTACTTGTGGTCTGCAACGTACAGTCGATATGTACATTTAACACCACAATTAACAGTATGATATTCAATATACCATTCTGTAGTAAAATCCTCTTTTACCTATCACGGTTTTGTTGCCGGCGTCGGTTGCTATTGTCTTCATGCCATAATACAGGAAATGGCTTTATATCTATTGACGTCAACATCTGAAAAATTGAACTTACAAAATGAGTATTGATCCGAAATAGACAGGCACACAAAAGGTCGTAATTTGAGATCCAAGCAAATAGATTCGCGCTTAAACGAGCGAATGAACTCTGTTGGTTCAACTTACCTTATCTGGTATGATCGCTCCTCTTGGTGGTTCTGCAATGTGAGAGTGTTTGGCCGGGTTCAGGTACGTAACATTTCTGTAAAAAAATAGAGGAAAAATTTATAGTGAGTAAGTAAATCAATGCTTCATCGATATCATAAAGTTAGCAACTTGTGAAGCAAAAGAAACGCACAAGGCTCGGTTCTGCTCAATGCATGGCAAACCATTGACAGGTGAAATCACTCTACTTTGATAACCATTCCTTTCACTAAACCAGAGAAAACCGTTCATCCCTTGGCTGCAACAAACAATAGAGAATAGAGAGTAAGAACAAGCTCGATATTTCAGACAAAACAAAGCTTGCTAACTGTTGATTTAGCCAATCAAAGCTGACCTAGAATTCGGGTCAATCATCCATGGAAGACATTCATGTGGTGGCAACTGGTGGTAGAACTGGTAGTACTGCATAACCCGCTGGCCCAGTGGATGAGCGGGGTGTACGTACAACAAATCAAGCATCACACTGTTGCGTTGCTGCTCTTCCACCTGCAAGATTGGTTCCGTGTTCAATATTTTATTACTAATCATCTTACCAAAAGATGCTGACATGAAAAATGATAGCTAGAGATAATGCATGTGTAGTTCGAGTAAAGGTTCAGTTCAAACCGTTAGTGTTTCTTCAAGCTTCCTTGTAGCGGTTAACAATAACTTCTCCTCAATGAAAGGAAGTTTTGCAATACCCTGGATTACAGAAAGTGCAAAAACACACAACATCAAAAATCTGAAGAAATCATGTTAACATCATCACTATATCCCAAAGACTATAGTCAGCCATTAACCTGCCAGGAGAAGCGCTTTCCATTCATGTCAATCTCAAAATCTGTAAATAGAATGATAGCTTATGAGTATCCACTCTCAAGCTTATATATGAAAGCAACCACATATATACGCTCAATATCAATAATTACCAGCAGGGTAAAATTTCAGAATCGGGGATGAGGGATCAGTCATCAGCTTCCGGTATTCGCAAGGCAGAGCCTTTGAGCTGAAACAACCGAGAAACACAATTTAAATTACACCAAGAGCCTGAAATCACAAATTTAAAGCGTCCCCAAAAAGGAAAAGACCTTGCAGCCGGTAAGGTTCCCATTAACTGGTCAAAAGGTTTAAAGGGCTCTCCAATGAAAAATGTGATTTCCAAATCAGATAGATTCTTAAGATCTGAAGCAAATGGAGCGTAATGGTAAGGGTAAAACCTGCAGAAATCAGAAGACACCAGACTCTCAAAATTTGCAACATAGCATTTCTCAACAAGTCACATCAACATCAAAGTCTTTCAACGAGAAGAGATATTCCAGTATTCGTTACAACGCATGGTTCTCATGGGAATAACATGACATTCTCAATGCGGATTTTTTTGTTAAGTCAGACATACCATTGCCAAGAGCATACACCTTGGTAGTAGTATCGGCAAACCCAACACAGTCCTTCAACATATTTTAGAACCTACAAGAGAAATAGATCATCAGATTTGAGGACAGTTGCATGTTTATCTACAACCTTCTAACTTCTAAGGGGTGATTTAGAAAAAAGTTCATATCGTGGAACAAATCTCCCAAGAGGGTAAAACAAACTGTGAAAATAGTAAGTGTCGAAATTGTGGGACAAAACCATTCAATATAAGAGAATTAATGAGACATTAATAGTCTAAATTCACACAAAATCACATTAGCACATGGCCTGGAGAAACCTTTTCGGCTTTAGAGTTACTATACCAAATCATCAGAAAGGTGCCAAAAGAGTTGATTGACGTAAACTTACCAAGTCTTGTTTGATTTGCTCAATTTTTTCTGGATTGCTTGTACTATATTTCTCAGCATAATACCTCTCCTTGTAGCCTGGCTCCCCTAGCTTAATCTACACAAAATTGAAGAGAAAATTGAGTTGAATGCTTGAAGCTTCTAAACAATTTCCCCTGTCAATAAAGATAGTAGAACCTCTCCAGCTCACATCCAAGCGAGAAAGTTGCAATAATCTATTTCACCTTATCATCTATCGGTGCAGGTGGTACTTCAGATGGGTCTCTTTTTGCTCGTTGTTTCATTTCTTCATTATTGTCCATTGACTGATACCAACATTAGCACACTATTAGCCATAACTTATGGAGTTTGTACTTAGCGAAAGAATACGATAAAAACACATTGATTAGCAAGCATCTAGTTATTGCCTTATAAGGAGAACCAATCATTTAAAACCTTAATTATATGAGTGAGTTCTACCCATTACTCATTAAAGACTAAATTGGTCATACTATACGAAATTAACAATCCTATCAGCTGGTATCAGAGTTCAGAAATTACCAGACTGCGATGATGCAACAAAGTAGAATGATGAAACTAAAAAGGGAGATTGGGTCGACAATGATTAGGCATGTGACCAGTTAGTTAGTGCCTTTTAAAAGGGTAATAGCATCCTATTTTCCTAAAGCCTCCATATGATTGCCCATAAGAGGGAATATGGGATAGATTAAAAGTACCTGTTTTATCCGCGTCCTTTTTTGAAATATTTTATCTTCATTTACAGCCACAGCTTGAATGAAATGCTCTACTCTATCTAGTAATACCTATCAATACAATAAAGAGAAGATTCACAATGGGTTAATAGATTAAAACACACACATAAGTCCATGAAAATAATGCAGTTCAGGTTTTCATTAGTAATCATCTAGGCAGACAAAATAGAAGTGCAGCAACTCTGGTGAATAGGTACAATAATATTAACTCACCATAATAGGACTTCCATATAATATACAAGGAATTGAGATTTAAGTAGCAATAATCAAGTGTGGGAGAAGGTAGGAAAATCCAATAACTTACCTCACCGGAATCTGTTAGATAGCCTCCCATAATTGTAAATTCCTTTCGGTAAACATGCATCAGCAAGTTTATAGCCCCCTGAGATAACGAAACACAGTATAAAGATAGGAAGAAGCTAAAAGACTAATTTTTCAAATGACCCGATGGCATCAAATTTCGCGAAACAGGATACACATTCTCCACTGGGCCATTGTGACTATGTTTTACATATCAACAGAAGAATCACATTTCGTATAACAGCCCATCTTTACGGAATGAGAAGATTCCATAGAGTACATACCTCTCTAATTTCTAATGTAGGCATATGGGGTAGGAAGTCATTGCCAACAAAGAAGCAAAGGAATACAAAGTCGTCAATAATTCTCTCGAAGTTGATCGTGAAGGGAGGATCTGGAATGGTCAACTCATATTGTAGATATTCTCGCAGCACCCAGATGTTCAAGAACTATAAAACAAATCAGATCCAACAGTTATGAGAAAGCTCCAAAAGTACATACAAAAATAAACATGTTATTCAAGCTGCAGCAAGATCTATTGGAGATCACAAAGCAAACTAACTAAACCTGATATTTTTTCTTGTGGATTGGAATATCAGAAGCTGCATTTGCGCTACCTGATTTCCCAGGACAGTCTGCGGCAAAATGACCAGTTTGTCCACACAGAAAACATTTCTCTTGTTGGCCAGGGTATGTGATAACCTGTAACGAGCAAGATGCCCTGTCATTTAACTTACTGAGTTTCAAAGAAAATCAAGAGCATAAGGGTGGGAACAGCTACCTCTCTTAAGATTGAAAAGTGAACTTCATGTGTGGCTAAAGAGAGCATTATCAAATCTGCATCCTGCAAAATAATTACCGCTCTTGGTAGTAAGCAATGACCAATTTTCTGGAAGAAACGTTAACGTCTTACCAAGACACACATTATGGGTAAACACTAACCAGACCATATAGACAATGCCGTGTGTTCGGATCAAAACCAGGAAGATTTCGTTGGAGACGAATGTATGACATTATCTTGTGTTCTCCTTCGCCCGGAACATTTGAATCAGAGAGAATTACCTTTGAATAATAATCCATGAAAACTTAGGATGTCAAATCAACTCGAAACCCCCATAGAGTGTAGGTAAATAACGCTAACAGAACAAGAAATGCACGAATACGACCAAATCTTGTAAATAACATCAAAGTTGTGGAATCACACCTTAACATATCTCCAGCCAGGGTTATGATTTAGCCTAGATTGTACATAATACTGAAGAGCTACTGAAAGTATAGCCATAAACGGGGTCCCCGGTGTAATGACATTTGAATCACATGTCTCTGCTTTCTCTTCAGCAGCCAAGATTTGCCCTCCACTCTCAAACTCTTGTCTCAACCTCTCTTCCTCAGCTTCCTATTCAATCATGTTCATAATCTAAACAAACAATGACCAATGCAAAGCCAAGAGTACATGAAAAATATAAAGACAAGGAGAACATACAGCTTCTGCTGCGTCCTTAGCAGCTCTGAATCGCCGAGAACGTTGTTGATTCATCTTTGCTCTGGGAGCAACTCCATCTGTAGCATTATATATATAATCAGAACCCATTCCGAACATAGGAAAACCAAAACAGAGAGGGGGGGGGGAGAAGAAGGAAGCAAAAATATAACCTATAGCCAAATAAAGAACCTTCCTCGGACGCACTAATGAGAAGAGATGGTCAATGTACTCAAACATTGATTTGAACACATCATCGTATGTGGCCGGTGCAGTCTGCAATGACGGTAATACAACAACATCATGTAAATCAAAGTAAGTTTAGTTACTAAAAATCTCCATGAAGATCAAGCAAAACTCACTACCATCAAGTACATTCATCTCAACAGCTTCGAATTCAATATCGATTTTCTATATCGAAAAACTTAAAACAACTCCGAATCGTCTTGTCTACTAAAACACTTAAAAATCAAACACAAAACCCTACCAAAAGTAAAATTCGCAGATAAAATTCGATAAAACAGACCTTTCCTTCGGGATGAAAGCAAGGATGGATGATACCGTTCATGTCGAGATACAAATTATCGAATTCGAAGCCGTTAGGGTTAGGTTTAGTGATATCGGAGGGTTCTTCTTCTTCGACGACGTCGGTGATTGACTTTGGGTAGCGGTCGGCTAGCCATCTGTAAAACGCAGGTACTCCCATGGCCTATGCGATTCGATTCAGAGAGAGAGATCCGAGTAAAACTTGTTTCACCGATTAGTTTGGCTGCTGCTGATACTTATTGTGATTTTTTTTTTAATTTATTTTCTACAAGTTTGCTTTTTTTTCTTTTTCTTGAAGAACTTATTTTGGTGGGTTTAGCTTATTAGCTGTCACAAGGCCTCTCGATAGTTTTAAAGGACTTTTGAGTTTACACAATCTTTGCAAAGGTATCGAAACATCTCAATGGACCGGGCCTTTAATCACGGATGAACAAAAATAATACGAACAAAAATCTTATTATATATTAATTGAGAAAACAAAATTTAAAAAGTTCAAAATAAGTAATATAGAAGCTCTATAACATTGAAAATTTTAATCTCAAATTTAAAATATAATGTTAATTGAAATTTTTTAAATCCATTATATATTTTGGGCGTTTTAAATGTTATCTATCAACTCATTATCCGCCTTTAATCAATCAAGTATGAAAAAGAAAAATGAATCTGGTATAAAACTATTAATATTAGAAGAATTCACAAAACTACACTCTTTCAACCTTTCCTTCACAAAACTACACCTAATTTAATTTTTTCACATATTTACACCCTTTCAAAATTTTAAAAGTTTGATATACTTTTTAAAAATTACCAAAATTAAAATCTTTTTATTTGGGTTCGCTAATTAGTGTTTAAGGTATAATATTAAGGGGGTAAGATTGTGTGGGTATGATTTATTTGGATTTAATTTTGAGTGTTTAGGTGTAGTTTTGTGAATTATTTTGGAAATGATGTAGTTTTGTGAAATGTAATTCAAATGGTGTAGTTTTGTAATTCTCCTTTAATATTATGTATATTAGGAGGGAACCTGTAAGATTTTTTCATGATTATAAATATATATGTTTGTAGATATTAATAATTTTATTTTATAAATTATTGGATTTGGTTTTTCTTGGTGATTCTATTAATTTCTTGCATTTTTAATATTATATTTTCTTTTTTACCTAAATAATGGAACAATATTTGATATTTTCTCAATTCGTATATTTTTTGTATTTGTATTTTTTTTGTTTACCTAGATGATGATTGCAATATTTTTTGTTTACTCAATACCTTAAATAGTTTGTATAATTTGTGTTTTATATTCTTTCTATAGTTTACTCATGTTTTCACTATTTTATAAATTTTGTGATTAGATGATTTTGAATGATGAAGTGTTAACAGTAGGAGATTCCACTCACTATTTATGTATAAGATTGAGTTGTTTTGGTTTATGTGAGATAGTGACGTAGAGGTTGTGTAAAAGGAAGAGATAACATTTTTTGTTATTAACTTGTATCTTTATAATAAACAAATCAACCACCATTTTATACGTGAACTAGACTATTTGACCCGTGTCAATCACGGTGTTTTAATTATATATTTTATATAAAACAAATTTAAAACTGTTGACAATCCATTTTTTATTATTTATCACAATATTTCTCAAAGATTTCATTTTAAAATTTTTTTTGAATAATAATAGTATCATATAATTTTTTCCGTTAAAAACCACCAACATAATTTTATAACAATGATTTATTGGAATACATTGTAAATTGTTTTCATTTGGTAAATTCAATACTAACATGATATAACCTATAGACTTTTGTATAGTTATGTATGAGCTTTTTATTATATCATATTTTATGAGCTTTCTATTTATAATTTATGGGCTTTTAAAATTGGGAAAACGTCAATTGATTCCTCAAATTACTAAAATATGTCATTTTATTCCCAACTTCATATTATGTCAATTAAGTGAAGTTGACCAAGCCAATTTAGACACCGATTTAGTCAACGTTAAATTGAAGTTAACGACGGTAATAACACCGTGAACAATTGACTAAACCGGAGTCTAAATTGGTTTTGCAAACTTCAATTGAGGAATTATTTGGTCTAATTAGAACTTAGAGAATAAATTGGCTTATTTTGACAACTTGGGAATAAATTGGTGTTCAATTAAAAACATTTAACATTAGCTTTTAAATGATGAATGTTAAATTTCCAATAGATTAAATACACTAAGGTTGAGACTATGAAATTTTAAATGTTGCTATTTGATTCTAAATACAGTAAAACATCTCTAAATTAATAATGTTATTAATAAAATTTTATAGTTCCAACATTATTAATTTATTGTGATATTAATTTACTCTATAAATTAATAATTACTAATTATCGTAAATTATTAATTGTTATTTTATTGAGATATTTGTACAAAAAGGAAAACATTTGTTGTATCTAATGATTAGTTTTATGTTCCAATTTTTTATATTTAAAATTAGAACTTTTTCTTAAAATTTAGTGTTTACCTATTTCATATGTGGTTATTAATTTATAGAGTATTAATTTATATGGGTTCTACTATATATTGAAAGATTTAAAACAGCCAATAATATCATGTCACATCAACGTTCAAAAATTAAAAGAGAGAAGTACAAAAGTGCACATTTTAAATTACGTTTCACAAAACTACACTATTTAAAATTTCTTCACAATACTACATCTAAACACTAAAAATTAAATGCAAATTAACCCTAACCACACAACCCTATCCCATTATCATTATACCCTAAACACTAATTAGCAAACCCAAATGATATTTTTTAAATTTTGGTGAAGTTTTTTAAGGGTAAATCAACCTTATAAAATTTTGAAAGAATGTAAATATGAGAAAAAGTTGAATTAGGTAGATTTTTGTATATGAAAGGATGTAATTTTCAATTAAAATTAAAGAATTTATCAATTTTGAAAAATTGTCAATATATGTCATTTTATTCCCAAGTTACCAAAATATGTCATATTATTATCCAAGTTACCAAAATATGTCATTTTATTCCCCAATTTAGACACCACAGTGTTATTACCGCCGTTAACTTCAGATTAACATTGACTAAACCAATGTCTAAATTGGCTTGGTCAACTTCACTTGGGGAATTAATTGGCCTAATGTGAAATTGGGGAATAAAATAATCTATTCTGGTAACTTGGGGAATTATTTGACGTTTGATCATAGTGATTTTTGTGGACTTGAACTTTCCGGAACTTACCTAAATCGGTTTCGGAATCAAGATTTTCAGGCTTCTGAGATTCTGATACCGGGGTGTGAGTTTCTATAGTGAGATGAGGATCCGGAGTCTTGAAATTTTCTTTGTGGGCAGACAGCTAATCAAACACTACATTTATAGTTTCCATCATTGTTTTGCTCTGTTTGTTAAACACACGATATGCTGAGCTAGATCCTGAATACCCAAGGAACATCCCTTCATCACTCTTAGAGTCAAACTTGCCCAGTTGTTCTTTGTCATTAAGAATGTAACACAAGCACCCGAAGACATGGAAGTAGCTTACTGAAGGTGTCTTCCCTTTCCACATCTCGTACGGTGTCATCTCAAACCCTTTGCTTACATACACCCGATTGATGATGTAATACGCAATGCTGACAACTTCAGCCCATAAATGTTTTGGCACCTGATTACCGTGTAGCATAGCTCTGGCCATCTCTTGAAGTGTTATGTTCTTTCTTTCCACAACTCCATTCTGTTGAGGAGTACGTGGAGATGAGAATTGATGTGTTATACCCTGCTCGCCACATAACACCTCGAATGCCTCATTCTGGAATTCACCACCGTGATCACTTCTAATAGCCTTGATTCCCCATTTTTCATTTATGAGTTGAAGTGCTAGAATCTTGAAGCTATGTAGTGTCTCAGACTTCTCTCGTAGAAACCTCACCCAAGTAAATCTGGTAAAATCATCCACTATCACAAACACGTATTTCTTACCTGAGAGACTTTCTACTTGTATTAGACCCATCAAGTCCATGTGCATGAGACCCAGAGCCCTGGTTTATCTGATGTCAGTCACGTTCTTATGTTAAACTTTCACTTGTTTCCCTTTTGAGCACGACCCACATATAAATGAGGATTCCTCTATGATTTTAGGAATTCCTCGCAGCACTTCCTGCTCTGTCAGCTTCATCATGGTCCTCACATTCATGTGTCCCATACGGTTGTGCCACAATTGTACATCACTAGTCTGAGTAGCACTCATGCACCTGAGATTTGGGTTTCACACATAGTAGTTGTTTGATGCCCTTACCCCTCTGAGCTGGACATTTCCCGCTTCATCAATAGCCTGACACTCTCGCTGGGTGAATGTGACTGCCAGTCCATCATCACACAGCTGATTGATGCTGATTAAGTTAGCTTTGAGTCCATGAACCAAGTACACATTAGCTAAATGAGGTTTGGTGTTACCAGTAAGCTATCCCTTACCTTTGATCTTCCCTTTACCACCATCCCGAAAAGTGATTTTTCCTCCGGAGATCCTCTCATAGTTCAGAAGGTTCTCTGAATTACTAATCATATGTATGGAGCATCCAGTGTCAAAGTACCACTTGTTCTCATTAGTAGCTGGTTGCACCATTTCAGAAGTGTGAGCAGCATAGCAGTACACGTTTTTCTTCATGACCCACACTCGATTGTAGTTTTGCTTGTCTATTGAGTATCTGCCCATGGAAATCAACCGTATGATACATCCTCTGAAATAGTAACAAGATGCTCGAATGTGCCCATACTCACCGCAGTAGTAGCACTCATGATGTTCATGTGGATTATGCGTCCTGAGGATCTTACGCGCTGGAACCCAGTTGCGATTTACCTTAGACGATCCTACTTGTCCTTAACTAGATTATGATTCTCTTCTTGAAGTTTCAGCGGCACCACAACAAGATCATCCTTCTCCTTGATTAGCTTCTCATTCTCTTCTTGAAGTTTCAGTGTTAACCTACAACGTCATTTTTAAGTTACATTTCATAGTTTTTTGTTTGGGTTTTCAATCTAAAATAAATAGGTAACGTTGTATCACCTTAAGAAATCACTAATACATTCTTTTCAACAATAGTTTTTATACAACAAGAGTACACATAAACTTTTAAAGTATAAGAATACATGGCTAAACTTAACTCTCAACTAACTATCATATTCATTTCTCTAGCCTTGGTGTGTTCCTTTGTTCCGTCTTTTTCGGTCGGAGAAAGTGAAGCAAAATAAACGTGGGACACATGTCTTGTTATAATCACTCCTAAATGTGCATTGGATATAATCGATGTTGTTTTCGGATTGGAACAATCACTGATTCATGTTGCCACGATCTTGTCCAGGAAGGAAAAGTGTGTCACGACACCCTCATCAAATATATTGCAGATAGACCTAGTTTAATCAAAAATGAAACTCAATATTTGACGAAGAGAGATGACTTGTGGGTTCATTGTGTCTCAATCTCTACAATTGCATAAAATGTGTATCACATATTCTTCAAATAAAAAGCAACAATAATTTTCAAGTAATAATATATTTGTAACCGCAATTGACTATGCATTTTATTTCTTTGAACTACAAAGAAATATATATAAACATAAATTTCTCTGCAAATAAATCGTAAAAATTTCAGCTTCCTTGTATGAGTTTTATTGATTTTTTGCTTGAATAAATTAACAAAAACAATTATTTTATGAATGTTTTCGAATGAATTAATTTTTTTATTGAATTGAATTTAAAAATATATTTCTATAGTATTTTCTAATTAGTTTCTTTCTTATTAGTTTTCCTAAACAATGAAATGCTTAAATTTTAAAATATCAATAAGAAAAAAAAACATGCTTGTAGGTCTTTAACTCAAAGCCTTAAACTAATATCATATGAACTGGTGTATGAAATAAGACAATAATTATATCTTATTTTCCATTTCTAATCCAAAACTACAATATCTATGAGGTTTGCGTGTATGCTAGTTAATTTGTTACAAATTTTAATTATAAGATTAAGAAAAAGAATATATCAAATAGAGAAACATAAATAAATATAAAAATAATTTTTAACGATTTTTTTGTTCGATGAATTTATTCAAAATTTAAACACTCTAGTAATAATTCTTTACGATCAACTAAATTTATTAACTTTATTATATTATTATAATCTATAGTTTGTACAAAATAGTATAAAAATGAATTAGAATTTTTAATTTTGATGGTGTTTTTGATTTCAAACTTTCATATTTTATTTAAAGAATAAGGTATGGTTTTGAGCTTGTTAAAATCGACTACGTTAGATTTAATATCAATGTATATTATATTTTTTTTCTTGAAATACCATAAAAATTAATGCTTTCATAATTGACAATTTCTTTGTTTTCTTTATTTCTACCCCATTCAAATTGCAAAATTATAGTTTAACCTATTGAATGCTTTAATCTGAAGAAACATAACATATTTTCATAAATAATTACTCTAGATTCAAATAACTATACTGTTTTATTTAGTTTGTAGGTGTTCGTGGAAAACCATGTTACAATTTAATCAAATTATGTTATGAAAATATAGGTAACCTTTAATTTTAACACAATTGGAAAATTAAACAACAACTTGATAATAAAATCAAATATGATTTTTTATAAGAATACGTTTAGCTTATTACGTATGTAGAGAAAAATATATCTACCGTTTATCTAGTAACCCTCAGATATTTGAATTAATTCTGTTAACCTATAACGTCATTTTTAAGTTACATTTCATAGTTTTTTGTTTGGGTTTTCAATCTAATATAAATAGGTAACGTTGTATCACCTTAAGAAATCACTAATACATTCTTTTCAACAGTAGTTTTTATACAACAAGAGTACACAAAAATTTCTAAAGAATAAGAAGACATGGCTAAACTTAACTCTCAACTAACTATCACATTCATTGCTCTAGCCTTGGTGTGTTCCTTTGTTCCGTCTTTTTCGGTCGAAGAAAGTGAAGCAAAATCATTGTGGGACACATGTCTTGTTAGAATCACTCCTAAATGTGCATTGGATATAATCGGTGTTGTTTTCGGAAATGGAACAATCACTGATTCATGTTGCCACGATCTTGTCCAGGAAGGAAAAGTGTGTCACGACACCCTCATCAAATATATTGCAGATAGACCTAGTTTAATCAAAAATGAAACTCTATATTTGACGAAGAGAGATGACTTGTGGGCTCATTGTGTCTCAATCTCTACAATTGCATAAAATGTGTATCACATATTCTTCAAATAAAAAGCAACAATAATTCTCAAGTAATAATATATTTGTAACCGCAATAACTGCAATTGACTATGCATTTTGTTTCTTTGAACTACAAAGAAATATATATAAACATAAATTTCTCTGCAAATAAATCGTAAAAATTTCAGCTTGTTCTTGTATGAGTTTTCTTGATTTTTTTGCTTGAATAAATTAACAAAAACAATTATTTTATGAATGTTTTCGAATGAATTAATTTTTTTATTGAATCGAATTTAAAAATATATTTCTATAGTACTTTCTAATTAGTTTCTTTCTTATTTGTTTTCCTAAACAATGAAATGCTTAAATTTTAAAATATCAATAAGAAAAAAAACATGGTTGTAGGTCTTTAACTCAAAGCCTTAAACTAATATCATACGAACTGGTGTATGAAATAAGACAATAATTATATCTTATTTTCCATTTCTAGTACAAAACTACAATATCTATGAGGTTTGCGTGTATGCTAGTTAATTTGTTAAAATTTTTAATTATAAGATTAAGAAAAAGAATATATCAAATAGAGAAACATAAATAAATATAAAAAAGTTTTTTAATAATTTTTTTGTTCGATGAATTTATTCAAAATTTAAACACTCTAGTAATAATTCTTTACGATCAACTAAATTTATTAACTTTATTATATTATTATAATCTGTAGTATGAACAAAATAGTATAAAAATGAATTAGAATTTTTAAATGCTGATGGTGTTTTTAATTTCAAACTTTCATATTTTATTTAAAGAATAAGGTATGGTTTTGAGCTTGTTAAAATCGACTACGTTAGATTTAATATCAATGTATATTTTATTTTTTGTCCTTGAAATACCATACAAAATAATGCTTTCATAATTGACAATTTCTTTGTTTTCTTTATTTCTAGCCCATTCAAATTGCAAAATTATAGTTTAACATATTGAATGCTTTAATCCGAACCAACATAACATATTTTTATAAATAATTAATACTCTATATTCAAATAACTATACTGTTTTATTTAGTTTGTAGGTGTTCGTGGAAAACCATGTTACAACTTAATCAAATCATGTTATCAAAATATAGGTAACCTTTAACTTTTACACAATTGGAAAATTAAACAACAACTTGATAATAAAATCAAATATGATTTTTTATAAGAATACATTTAGCTTATTACGTATGTAGAGAAAAATATATCTACCGTTTATCTAGTAACCCTCAAATATTTGAGTTAATTGTGTTAACATATAACGTCATTTTTAAGTTACATTTCATAGTTTTTTGTTTGGGTTTTCAATCTAATATAAATAGATAACATTGTATCACCTTAAGAAATCACTAATACATTCTTTTCAACAGTAGTTTTTATACAAGAAGAGTACATATAAATTTCTAAAGAATAAGAAGACATGGCTAAACTTAACTCTCAACTAACTATCACATTCATTGCTCTAGCCTTGGTGTGTTCCTTTGTTCCGTCTTTTTCGGTCGAAGAAAGTGAAGCAAAATCACTTTGGGACACATGTCTTGTTAAAATCACTCCTAAATGTGCATTGGATATAATCGGTGTTGTTTTCGGAAATGGAACAATCACTGATTCATGTTGCCACGATCTTGTCCAGGAAGGAAAAGTGTGTCACGACACCCTCATCAAATATATTGCAGATAGACCTAGTTTAATCAAAAATGAAACTCTATATTTGACGAAGAGAGATGACTTGTGGGCTCATTGTGTCTCAATCTCTACAATTGCATAAAATGTGTATCACATATTCTTCAAATAAAAAGCAACAATAATTCTCAAGTAATAATATATTTGTAACCGCAATAACCGCATTTGACTATGCATTTTGTTTCTTTGAACTACAAAGAAATATATATAAACATAAATTTCTCTGCAAATAAAGCGTAAAAATTTCAGCTTGTTCTTGTATGAGTTTTATTGATTTTTTTTTCTTGAATAAATTAACAAAAACAATTATTTTATGAATGTTTTCGAATGAATTAAATTTTTTATTGAATCGAATTTAAAAATATATTTCTATAGTACTTTCTAATTAGTTTCTTTCTTATTTGTTTTCCTAAACAATGAAATGCTTTAATTTTAAAATATCAATAAGAAAAAAAAACATGCTTGTAGGTGTTTAACTCAAAGCCTTAAACTAATATCATACGAACTGGTGTATGAAATAAGACAATAATTATATCTTATTTTCAATTTCTAGTCCAAAACTACAATATCTATGTGGTTTGCGTGTATGCTAGTTAATTTGTTACAAATTTTAATTATAAGATTAAGAAAAAGAATATATCAAATAGAGAAACATACATAAATATAAAAAAGTTTTTTAATGATTTTTATGTTCGATGAATTTATTCAAAATTTAAACACTCTAGTTATAATTCTTTACGATCAACTAAATTTATTAACTTTATTATATTATTATAATCTATAGTATGTACAAAATAGTATAAAAATGAATTAGAATTTTTAAATGTTGATGGTATTTTTGATTTCAAACTTTCATATTTTATTTAAATAATAAGGTATGGTTTTGAGCTTGTTAAAATCGACTACGTTAGATTTAATATCAATGTATATTTTATTTTTTCCTTGAAATATCATACAAAATAATGCTTTCATAATTGACAATTTCTTTGTTTTCTTTATTTCTACCCCATTCAAATTGCAAAATTATAGTTTAACCTATTGAATGCTTTAATCCGAATCAACATAACATATTTTTATAAATAATTACTCTAGATTCAAAAACTATAATGTTTTATTTAGTTTGTAGGTGTTCGTGGAAAACCATGTTACAACTTAATCAAATTATGTTATCAAAATATAGGTAACCTTTAATTTTGACACAATTGGAAAATTAAACAACAACTTGATAATAAAATCAAATATGATTTTTTTATAAGAATACGTTTAGCTTATTACGTATGTAGAGAAAAATATATCTACCGTTTATCTAGTAACCCTCAAATATTTGAGTTAATTGTGTTAACATATAACGTCATTTTTAAGTTACATTTCATAGTTTTTTGTTTGGGTTTTCAATCTAATATAAATAGATAACGTTGTATCACCTTAAGAAATCACTAATACATTCTTTTCAACAGTAGTTTTTATACAAGAAGAGTACACATAAATTTCTAAAGAATAAGAAGACATGGCTAAACTTAACTCTCAACTAACTATCACATTCATTGCTCTAGCCTTGGTGTGTTCCTTTGTTCCGTCTTTTTCGGTCGAAGAAAGTGAAGCTAAATCATTGTGGGACACATGTCTTGTTAAAATCACTCCTAAATGTGCATTGGATATAATCGGTGTTGTTTTCGGAAATGGAACAATCACTGATTCATGTTGCCACGATCTTGTAAAGGAAGGAAAAGTGTGTCACGACACCCTCATCAAATATATTGCAGATAGACCTAGTTTAATCAAAAATGAAACTCTACATTTGACGAAGAGAGATGACTTGTGGGCTCATTGTGTCTCAATCTCTACAATTGCATAAAATGTGTATCACATATTCTTCAAATAAAAAGCAACAATAATTCTCAAGTAATAATATTTGTAACCGCAATAACCGCAATTGACTATGCATTTTGTTTCTTTGAACTACAAAGAAATATATATAAACATAAATTTCTCTGCAAATAAAGCGTAAAAATTTCAGCTTGTTCTTGTATGAGTTTTATTGATTTTTTTTCTTGAATAAATTAACAAAAACAATTATTTTATGAATGTTTTCGAATGAATTAAATTTTTTATTGAATCGAATTTAAAAATATATTTCTATAGTACTTTCTAATTAGTTTCTTTCTTATTTGTTTTCCTAAACAATGAAATGCTTAAATTTTAAAATATCAATAAGAAAAAAAAACATGCTTGTAGGTGTTTAACTCAAAGCCTTAAACTAATATCATACGAACTGGTGTATGAAATAAGACAATAATTATATCTTATTTTCAATTTCTAGTCCAAAACTACAATATCTATGTGGTTTGCGTGTATGCTAGTTAATTTGTTACAAATTTTAATTATAAGATTAAGAAAAAGAATATATCAAATAGAGAAACATACATAAATATAAAAAAGTTTTTTAATGATTTTTATGTTCGATGAATTTATTCAAAATTTAAACACTCTAGTTATAATTCTTTACGATCAACTAAATTTATTAACTTTATTATATTATTATAATCTATAGTATGTACAAAATAGTATAAAAATGAATTAGAATTTTTAAATGTTGATGGTATTTTTGATTTCAAACTTTCATATTTTATTTAAATAATAAGGTATGGTTTTGAGCTTGTGAAAATCGACTACGTTAGATTTAATATCAATGTATATTTTATTTTTTCCTTGAAATACCATACAAAATAATGCTTTCATAATTGACAATTTCTTTGTTTTCTTTATTTCTACCCCATTCAAATTGCAAAATTATAGTTTAACCTATTGAATGCTTTAATCCGAATCAACATAACATATTTTTATAAATAATTACTCTAGATTCAAAAACTATAATGTTTATTTAGTTTGTAGGTGTTCGTGGAAAACCATGTTACAACTTAATCAAATCATGTTATCAAAATATAGGTAACCTTTAATTTCGACACAATTGGAAAATTAAACAACAACTTGATAATAAAATCAAATATGATTTTTTTATAAGAATACGTTTAGCTTATTACGTATGTAGAGAAAAATACATCTACCGTTTATCTAGTAACACTCAAATATTTGAGTTAATTGTGTTAACATATAACGTCATTTTTAAGTTACATTTCATAGTTTTTTATTTGGGTTTTCAATCTAATATAAATAGATAACGTTGTATCACCTTAAGAAATCACTAATACATTCTTTTCAACAGTAGTTTTTATACAAGAAGAGTACACATAAATTTCTAAAGAATAAGAAGACATGGCTAAACTTAACTCTCAACTAACTATCACATTCATTGCTCTAGCCTTGGTGTGTTCCTTTGTTCCGTCTTTTTCGGTCGAAGAAAGTGAAGCAAAATCATTTTGGGACACATGTCTTGTTAAACTCACTCCTAAATGTGCATTGGATATAATCGGTGTTGTTTTCGGAAATGGAACAATCACTGATTCATGTTGCCACGATCTTGTCCAGGAAGGAAAATTGTGTCACGACACCCTCATCAAATATATTGCAGATAGACCTAGTTTAATCAAAAATGAAACTCTATATTTGACGAAGAGAGATGACTTGTGGGCTCATTGTGTCTCAATCTCTACAATTGCATAAAATGTGTATCACATATTCTTCAAATAAAAAGCAACAATAATTCTCAAGTAATATTATATTTGTAACCGCAATAACCGCAATTGACTATGCATTTTGTTTGTTTGAACAATAAAGAAATATATATAAACATAAATTTCTCTGCAAATAAATCGTAAAAATTTCAGCTTGTTCTTGTATGAGTTTTATTGATATTTTTGCTTGAATAAATTAACAAAAACAATTATTTTATGAATGTTTTCGAATGAATTAATTTTTTATTTAATCAAATTTAAAAATATATTTCTATAGTACTTTCTAATTAGTTTCTTTCTTATTTGTTTTCCTAAACAATGAAATGCTTAAATTTTAAAATATCAATAAGAAAAAAAAACATGCTTGTAGGTCTTTAACTCAAAGCCTTAAACTAATATCATACGAACTGGTGTATGAAATAAGACAATAATTATATCTTATTTTCAATTTCTATTCCAAAACTACAATATCTATGTGGTTTGCGTGTATGCTAGTTAATTTGTTACAAATTTTAATTATAAGATTAAGAAAAAGAATATATCAAATAGAGAAACATAAATAAATATAAAAAAGTTTTTTAATGATTTTTTTGTTCGATGAATTTATTCAAAATTTAAACACTCTAGTAATAATTCTTTACGATCAACTAAATTTATTAACTTTATTATATTATTATAATCTATAGTATGTACAAAATAGTATAAAAATGAATTAGAATTTTTAAATGTTGATGGTGTTTTTGATTTCAAACTTTCATATTTTATTTAAAGAATAAGGTATGGTTTTGAGCTTGTTAAAATCGACTACGTTAGATTTAATATCAATGTATATGTTATTTTTTCCCTTGAAATACCATACAAAATAATGCTTTCATAATTGACAATTTCTTTGTTTTCTTTATTTCTAGCCCATTCAAATTGCAAAATTATAGTTTAACCTATTGAATGCTTTAATCCGAACCAACATAACATATTTTTATAAATAATTACTCTAGATTCAAATAACTATACTGTTTTATTTAGTTTGTAGCTGTTCGTGGAAAACCATGTTACAACTTAATCAAATCATGTTATCAAAATATAGGTAACCTTTAATTTTTACACAATTGGAAAATTAAACAACAACTTGATAATAAAATCAAATATGATTTTTTTATAAGAATACGTTTAGTTTATTACGTATGTAGAGAAAAATATATCTACCGTTTATCTGGTAACCCTCAAATATTTGAGTTAATTGTGTTAACGTATAACGTCATTTTTAAGTTACATTTCATAGTTTTTTGTTTGGGTTTTCAATCTAATATAAATAGATAACGTTGTATCACCTTAAGAAATCACTAATACATTCTTTTCAACAGTAGTTTTTATACAAGAAGAGTACACATAAATTTCTAAAGAATAAGAAGACATGGCTAAACTTAACTCTCAACTAACTATCACATTCATTGCTCTAGCCTTGGTGTGTTCCTTTGTTCCGTCTTTTTCGGTCGAAGAAAGTGAAGCAAAATCACTTTGGGACACATGTCTTGTTAAAATCACTCCTAAATGTGCATTGGATATAATCGGTGTTGTTTTCGGAAATGGAACAATCACTGATTCATGTTGCCACGATCTTGTCCAGGAAGGAAAAGTGTGTCACGACACCCTCATCAAATATATTGCAGATAGACCTAGTTTAATCAAAAATGAAACTCTATATTTGACGAAGAGAGATGACTTGTGGGCTCATTGTGTCTCAATCTCTACAATTGCATAAAATGTGTATCACATATTCTTCAAATAAAAAGCAACAATAATTCTCAAGTAATATTATATTTGTAACCGCAATAACCGCAATTGACTATGAATTTTGTTTGTTTGAACAATAAAGAAATATATATAAACATAAATTTCTCTGCAAATAAATCGTAAAAATTTCAGCTTGTTCTTGTATGAGTTTTATTGATTTTTTTGCTTGAATAAATTAACAAAAACAATTATTTTATGAATGTTTTCGAATGAATTAATTTTTTATTGAATCGAATTTAAAAATATATTTCTATAGTACTTTCTAATTAGTTTCTTTCTTATTTGTTTTCCTAAACAATGAAATGCTTAAATTTTAAAATGTCAATAAGAAAAAAAACATGCTTGTAGGTCTTTAACTCAAAGCCTTAAACTAATATCATACGAACTGGTGTATGAAATAAGACAATAATTATATATTATTTTCCATTTCTAGTACAAAACTACAATATCTATGAGGTTTGCGTGTATGCTAGTTAATTTGTTAAAAATTTTAATTATAAGATTAAGAAAAAGAATATATCAAATAGAGAAACATAAATAAATATAAAAGTTTTTTAATAATTTTTTTGTTCGATGAATTTATTCAAAATTTAAACACTCTAGTAATAATTCTTTACGATCAACTAAATTTATTAACTTTATTATATTATTATAATCTATAGTATGTACAAAATAGTATAAAAATGAATTAGAATTTTTAAATGTTGATGGTGTTTTTGATTTCAAACTTTCATATTTTATTTAAAGAATAAGGTATGGTTTTGAGCTTGTTAAAATCGACTACGTTAGATTTAATATCAATGTATATGTTATTTTTTCCCTTGAAATACCATACAAAATAATGCTTTCATAATTGACAATTTCTTTGTTTTCTTTATTTCTAGCCCATTCAAATTGCAAAATTATAGTTTAACCTATTGAATGCTTTAATCCGTACCAACATAACATATTTTTATAAATAATTACTCTAGATTCAAATAACTATACTGGTTTATTTAGTTTGAAGGTGTTCGTGGAAAACCATGTTACAACTTAATCAAATCATGTTATCAAAATATAGGTAACCTTTAATTTTTACACAATTGGAAAATTAAACAACAACTTGATAATAAAATCAAATATGATTTTTTTATAAGAATACGTTTAGTTTATTACGTATGTAGAGAAAAATATATCTACCGTTTATCTGGTAACCCTCAAATATTGGAGTTAATTGTGTTAACATATAACGTCATTTTTAAGTTACATTTCATAGTTTTTTGTTCGGGTTTTCAATCTAATATAAATAGATAACGTTGTATCACCTTAAGAAATCACTAATACATTCTTTTCAACAGTAGTTTTTATACAAGAAGAGTACACATAAATTTCTAAAGAATAAGAAGACATGGCTAAACTTAACTCTCAACTAACTATCACATTCATTGCTCTAGCCTTGGTGTGTTCCTTTGTTCCGTCTTTTTCGGTCGAAGAAAGTGAAGCAAAATCAATGTGGGACACATGTCTTGTTAAAATCACTCCTAAATGTGCATTGGATATAATCGGTGTTGTTTTCGGAAATGGAACAATCACTGATTCATGTTGCCACGATCTTGTCCAGGAAGGAAAAGTGTGTCACGACACCCTCATCAAATATATTGCAGATCGACCTAGTTTAATCAAAAATGAAACTCTATATTTGACGAAGAGAGATGACTTGTGGGCTCATTGTGTCTCAATCTCTACAATTGCATAAAATGTGTATCACATATTCTTCAAATAAAAAGCAACAATAATTCTCAAGTAATAATATATTTGTAACCGCAATAACCGCAATTGACTATGCATTTTGTTTCTTTGAACTACAAAGAAATATATATAAACATAAATTTCTCTGCAAATAAAGCGTAAAAATTTCAGCTTGTTCTTGTATGAGTTTTATTGATTTTTTTTTCTTGAATAAATTAACAAAAATAATTATTTTATGAATGTTTTCGAATGAATTAAACTTTTTATTGAATCGAATTTTAAAATATATTTCTATAGTACTTTCTAATTAGTTTCTTTCTTATTTTTTTTCCTAAACAATGAAATGCTTAAATTTTAAAATATCAATAAGAAAAAAAAACATGCTTGTAGGTCTTTAACTCAAAGCCTTAAACTAATATCATACGAACTGGTGTATGAAATAAGACAATAATTATATCTTATTTTCAATTTCTATTCCAAAACTACAATATCTATGTGGTTTGCGTGTATGCTAGTTAATTTGTTACAAATTTTAATTATAAGATTAAGAAAAAGAATATATCAAATAGAGAAACATAAATAAATATAAAAAAGTTTTTTAATGATTTTTTTGTTCGATGAATTTATTCAAAATTTAAACACTCTAGTAATAATTCTTTACGATCAACTAAATTTATTAACTTTATTATATTATTATAATCTATAGTATGTACAAAATAGTATAAAAATGAATTAGAATTTTTAAATGTTGATGGTGTTTTTGATTTCAAACTTTCATATTTTATTTAAAGAATAAGGTATGGTTTTGAGCTTGTTAAAATCGACTACGTTAGATTTAATATCAATGTATATGTTATTTTTTCCCTTGAAGTACCATACAAAATAATGCTTTCATAATTGACAATTTCTTTGTTTTCTTTATTTCTAGCCCATTCAAATTGCAAAATTATAGTTTAACCTATTGAATGCTTTAATCCGAACCAACATAACATATTTTTATAAATAATTACTCTAGATTCAAATAACTATACTGTTTTATTTAGTTTGTAGGTGTTCGTGGAAAACCATGTTACAACTTAATCAAATCATGTTATCAAAATATAGGTAACCTTTAATTTGTACACAATTGGAAAATTAAACAACAACTTGATAATAAAATCAAATATGATTTTTTTATAAGAATACGTTTAGCTTGTTACGTATGTAGAGAAAAATATATCTACCGTTTATCTAGTAACCCTCAAATATTTGAGTTAATTGTGTTAACATATAACGTCATTTTTAAGTTACATTTCATAGTTTTTTGTTTGGGTTTTCAATCTAATATAAATAGATAACGTTGTATCACCTTAAGAAATCACTAATACATTCTTTTCAACAGTAGTTTTTATACAAGAAGAGTACACATAAATTTCTAAAGAATAAGAAGACATGGCTAAACTTAACTCTGAACTAACTATCACATTCATTGCTCTAGCCTTGGTGTGTTCCTTTGTTCCGTCTTTTTCGGTCGAAGAAAGTGAAGCAAAATCACTGTGGGACACATGTCTTGTTAAAATCACTCCTAAATGTGCATTGGATATAATCGGTGTTGTTTTCGGAAATGGAATAATCACTAATTCATGTTGCCACGATCTTGTCCAGGAAGGAAAAGTGTGTCACGATACCCTCATCAAATATATTGCAGATAGACCTAGTTTAATCAAAAATGAAACTCTATATTTGACGAAGAGAGATGACTTGTGGGCTCATTGTGTCTCAATCTCTACAATTGCATAATATGTGTATCACATATTCTTCAAATAAAAAGCAACAATAATTCTCAAGTAATAATAAATTTGTAACCGCAATAACCGCAATTGACTATGCATTATGTTTGTTTGAACTACAAAGAAATATATATAAACATAAATTTCTCTGCAAATAAATCGTAAAAATTTCAGCTTGTTCTTGTATGAGTTTTATTGATTTTTTTTTCTTGAATAAATTAACAAAAATAATTATTTTATGAATGTTTTCGAATGAATTAAACTTTTTATTGAATCGAATTTTAAAATATATTTCTATAGGACTTTCTAATTAGTTTCTTTCTTATTTTTTTTCCTAAACAATGAAATGCTTAAATTTTAAAATATCAATAAGAAAAAAAAACATGCTTGTAGGTCTTTAACTCAAAGCCTTAAACTAATATCATACGAACTGGTGTATGAAATAAGACAATAATTATATCTTATTTTCAATTTCTATTCCAAAACTACAATATCTATGTGGTTTGCGTGTATGCTAGTTAATTTGTTACAAATTTTAATTATAAGATTAAGAAAAAGAATATATCAAATAGAGAAACATAAATAAATATAAAAAAGTTTTTTAATGATTTTTTTGTTCGATGAATTTATTCAAAATTTAAACACTCTAGTAATAATTCTTTACGATCAACTAAATTTATTAACTTTATTATATTATTATAATCTATAGTATGTACAAAATAGTATAAAAATGAATTAGAATTTTTAAATGTTGATGGTGTTTTTGATTTCAAACTTTCATATTTTATTTAAAGAATAAGGTATGGTTTTGAGCTTGTTAAAATCGACTACGTTAGATTTAATATCAATGTATATGTTATTTTTTCCCTTGAAGTACCATACAAAATAATGCTTTCATAATTGACAATTTCTTTGTTTTCTTTATTTCTAGCCCATTCAAATTGCAAAATTATAGTTTAACCTATTGAATGCTTTAATCCGAACCAACATAACATATTTTTATAAATAATTACTCTAGATTCAAATAACTATACTGTTTTATTTAGTTTGTAGGTGTTCGTGGAAAACCATGTTACAACTTAATCAAATCATGTTATCAAAATATAGGTAACCTTTAATTTGTACACAATTGGAAAATTAAACAACAACTTGATAATAAAATCAAATATGATTTTTTTATAAGAATACGTTTAGCTTGTTATGTATGTAGAGAAAAATATATCTACCGTTTATCTAGTAACCCTCAAATATTTGAGTTAATTGTGTTAACATATAACGTCATTTTTAAGTTACATTTCATAGTTTTTTGTTTGGGTTTTCAATCTAATATAAATAGATAACGTTGTATCACCTTAAGAAATCACTAATACATTCTTTTCAACAGTAGTTTTTATACAAGAAGAGTACACATAAATTTCTAAAGAATAAGAAGACATGGCTAAACTTAACTTTGAACTAACTATCACATTCATTGCTCTAGCCTTGGTGTGTTCCTTTGTTCCGTCTTTTTCGGTCGAAGAAAGTGAAGCAAAATCACCGTGGGACACATGTCTTGTTAAAATCACTCCTAAATGTGCATTGGATATAATCGGTGTTGTTTTCGGAAATGGAATAATCACTAATTCATGTTGCCACGATCTTGTCCAGGAAGGAAAAGTGTGTCACGATACCCTCATCAAATATATTGCAGATAGACCTAGTTTAATCAAAAATGAAACTCTATATTTGACGAAGAGAGATGACTTGTGGGCTCATTGTGTCTCAATCTCTACAATTGCATAATATGTGTATCACATATTCTTCAAATAAAAAGCAACAATAATTCTCAAGTAATAATAAATTTGTAACCGCAATAACCGCAATTGACTATGCATTATGTTTGTTTGAACTACAAAGAAATATATATAAACATAAATTTCTCTGCAAATAAATCGTAAAAATTTCAGCTTGTTCTTGTATGAGTTTTATTGATTTTTTTTCTTGAATAAATTAACAAAAACAATTATTTTATGAATGTTTTCAAATGAATTAAATTTTTTATTGAATCGAATTTAAAAATATATTTCTATAGTACTTTCTAATTAGTTTCTTTCTTATTTGTTTTCCTAAACAATGAAATGCTTAAATTTTAAAATATCAATAAGAAAAAAAAACATGCTTGTAGGTCTTGAACTCAAAGCCTTAAACTAATATCATACGAACTGGTGTATGAAATAAGACAATAATTATATCTTATTTTCCATTTCTAGTCCAAAACTACAATATCTATGTGGTTTGCGTGTATGCTAGTTAATTTGTTACAAATTTTAATTATAAGATTAAGAAAAAGAATATATCAAATAGAGAAACATAAATAAATATAAAAAAGTATTTAATGATTTTTATGTTCGATGAATTTATTCAAAATTTAAACACTCTAGTAATAATTCTTTACGATCAACTAAATTTATTAACTTTATTATATTATTATAACTATATTATGTACAAAATAGTATAAAAATGAATTAGAATTTTTAAATGTTGATGGTATTTTTGATTTCAAACTTTCATATTTTATTTAAATAATAAGGTATGGTTTTGAGCTTGTTAAAATCGACTACGTTAAATTTAATATCAACGTATATTTTAATTTTTTCTTGAAATACCATACAAAATAATGCTTTCATAATTGACAATTTCTTTGTTTTCTTTATTTTTACCCCATTCAAATTGCAAAATTATAGTTTAACCTATTGAATGCCTTAATCCGAACAACCATAACATATTTTTATAAATAATTACTCTAGATTCAAATAAGTATAATGTTTTATTTAGTTTGTAGGTGTTCGTGGAAAACCATGTTACAACTTAATCAAATCATGTTATCAAAATATAGGTAATTTTGACACAATTGGAAAATTAAACAACAACTTTATAATAAAATCAAATATGATTTTTTATAAGAATACGTTTAGCTTATTACGTATGTAGAGAAAAATACATCTACCGTTTATCTAGTAACCCTCAAATATTTGAGTTAATTGTGTTAACCTATAACGTCATTTTTAAGTTACATTTCATAGTTTTTTGTTTGGGTTTTCAATCTAATATAGATAGGTAACGTTGTATCACCTTAAGAAATCACAAATACATTCTTTTCAATAGTAGTTTTTATACAAGAAGAGTACACATACATTTCTAAAGAATAAGAAGACATGGCTAAACTTAAGTCTCAACTAACTATCACACTCATTGCTCTAGCCTTGGTGTGTTCCTTTGTTCCGTCTTTTTCGGTCGAAGAAAGTGAAGCAAAATCACTGTGGGACACATGCCTTGTTAAAATCACTCCTAAATGTGCATTGGATATAATCGGTGTTGTTTTCGGTAATGGAACAATCACTTATTCATGTTGCCACGATCTTGTCCAGGAAGGAAAAGTGTGTCACGACACCCTCATCAAATATATTGCAGATAGACCTAGTTTAAGAAAAAATGAAACTCTATATTTGACGAAGAGAGATGACTTGTGGGCTCATTGTGTCTCAATCTCTACAATTGCGTAAAATGTGTATCGCGTATTCTTCAAATAAAAAACAACAATAATTCTCACGTAATAATATATTTGTAACCACAATAACCGCAATTGACTATGCATTTTATTTGTTTGCACTACAAAGAAATATATATATATATAAACATAAATTTCTCTGCACATAAATCGTAAAAATTTCAGCTTGTATGAGTTTTATTGATTTTTTTGCTTGAATAAGTTAACAAAAACAATTATTTTATGAATGTTTTCGAATGAATTAAATTTTTTATTGAATCGAATTTAAAAGTATATTTCTATAGTACTTTCTAATTAGTTTCTTTCTTATTTTTTTTCCTAAACAATGAAATGCTTAAATTTTAAAATATCAATAAGAAAAAAAAACATGCTTGTAGGTCTTTAACTCAAAGCCTTAAACTAATATCATACGAACTGGTGTATGAAATAAGACAATAATTATATCTTATTTTCCATTTCTAGTCCAAAACTACAATATCTATGTGGTTTGCGTGTATGCTAGTTAATTTGTTACAAATTTTAATTATAAGATTAAGAAAAAGAATATATCAAATAAAGAAACATAAATAAATATAAAAAAGTTTTTTAATGATTTTTTTGTTCGATGAATTTATTCAAAATTTAAACACTCTAGTTATAATTCTTTACGATCAACTAAATTTATTAACTTTATTATATTATTATAATCTATAGTATGTACAAAATAGTATAAAAATGAATTAGAATTTTTAAATGTTGATGGTATTTTTGATTTCAAACTTTCATATTTTATTTAAAGAATAAGGTATGGTTTTGAGCTTGTTAAAATCGACTACGTTAGATTTAATATCAATGTATATTTTATTTTTTCCTTGAAATACCATACAAAATAATGCTTTCATAATTGACAATTTCTTTGTTTTCTTTATTTCTACCCCATTCAAATTGCAAAATTATAGTTTAACCTATTGAATGCTTTAATCCGAACCAACATAACATATTTTTATAAATAATTACTCTAGATTCAAATAACTATAATGTTTTATTCAGTTTGTAGGTGTTCGTGGAAAACCATGTTACAACTTAATCAAATCATGTTATCAAAATATAGGTAACCTTTAATTTTTACACAATTGGAAAATTAAACAACAACTTGATAATAAAATCAAATATGATTTTTTATAAGAATACGTTTAGCTTATTACGTATGTAGAGAAAAATACATCTACCCTTTATCTAGTAACCCTCAAATATTTGCGTTAATTGTGTTAACCTGTAACGTCATTTTTAAGTTACATTTCATAGTTTTTTGTTTGAGTTTTCAATCTAATATAAATAGGTAACGTTGTATCACCTTAAGAAATCACTAATACATTCTTTTAAACAGTAGATTTTATACAAGAAGAGTACACATAAATTTCTACAGAATAAGAAGACATGGCTAAACTTAACTCTCAACTAACTATCACATTCATTGCTCTAGCCTTGGTGTGTTCCTTTGTTCCGTCTTTTTCGGTCGAAGAAAGTGAAGCAAAATCATTGTGGGACACATGTCTTGTTAAAATCACTCCTAAATGTGCATTGGATATAATCGGTGTTGTTTTCGGTAATGGAACAATCACTGATTCATGTTGCCACGATCTTGTCCAGGAAGGAAAGGTGTGTCACGACACCCTCATCAAATATATTGCAGATAGACCTAGTTTAATCAAAAATGAAACTCAATATTTGACGAAGAGAGATAACTTGTGGGCTCATTGTGTCTCAATCTCTACAATTGCATAATATGTGTATCACAAATTCTTCAAATAAAAAGCAACAATAATTCTCAAGTAATAATATATTTGTAACCGCAATAACCGCAATTGACTATGCATTTTGTTTGTTTGAACTACAAAGAAATATATATAAACATAAATTTCTCTGCAAATAAATCGTAAAAATTTCAGCTTGTTCTTGTATGAGTTTTATTGATTTTTTTGCTTGAATAAATTAACAAAAACAATTATTTTATGAATGTTTTCGAATGAATTAATTTTAGTATTGAATCGAATTTAAAAATATATTTCTATGGTATTTTCTAATTAGTTTCTTTCTTATTTGTTTTCCTAAACAATGAAATGCTTAAATTTAAAAATATCAATAAGAAAAAAAAACATGCTTGTAGGTCTTTAACTCAAAGCCCTAAACTAATATCATACGAACTGGTGTATGAAATAAGACAATAATTATATCTTATTTTCCATTTCTAGTCCAAAACTACAATATCTATGAAGTTTGGGTGTATGCTAGTTAATTTGTTACAAATTTTAATTATAAGATTAAAAAAAGAATATATCAAATAGAGAAACATAAATAAATATAAAATGGTTTTTAATGATTATTTTGTTCGATGAATTTATTCAAAATTTAAACACTCTAGTAATAATTCTTTACGATCAACTAAATTTATTAACTTTATTATATTATTATAATCTATAGTATGTACAAAATAGTATAAAAATGAATTAGAATTTTTAAATGTTGATGGTATTTTTGATTTCAAACTTTCATATTTTATTTAAAGAATAATGTATGGTTTTGAGCTTGTTAATATCGACTACGTTAGATTTAATATCAATGTATATATTTTTTTTTCTTGAAATACCATACAAAATAATGTTTTCATAATTGACAATTTCTTTGTATTCTTTATTTCTACCCCATTCAAATTGCAAAACTATAGTTTAACTTATTGAATGCTTTAATCCGAACCAACATAACATATTTTTATAAATAATTACTCTAGATTCCAATAACTATACTGTTTTATTTAGTTTGTAGGTGTTCGTGGAAAACCATGTTACAACATAATCAAATCATGTTATCAAAATATAGGTAACCTTTAATTTTTACACAATTGGAAAAATTAAACAACAACTTGATTATAAAATCAAATATGATTTTTTTATAAGAATATGTTTAGCTTATTACGTATGTAGAGAAAAATATATCTATCGTTTATCTAGTAACCCTCAAATATTTGAGATTATTGTGTTAACCTATAACGTCATTTTTAAGTTACATTTCATAGTTTTTTGTTTGGGTTTTCAATCTATTATAAATAGGTAACGTTGTATCACCTTAAGAAATCACTAATACATTCTTTTCAACGGTAGTTTTTATACAACAAGAGTACACATAAATTTCTAAAGAATAAGAAGACATGGCTAAACTTAACTCTCAACTAACTATCACATTCATTGCTCTAGCCTTGGTGTGTTCCTTTGTTCCGTCTTTTTCGGTCGAAGAAAGTGAAGCAAAATCACTGTGGGACACATGTCTTGTTAAAATCACTCCTAAATGTGCATTGGATATAATCGGTGTTGTTTTCGGAAATGGAACAATCACTGATTCATGTTGCCACGATCTTGTCCAGGAAGGAAAAGTGTGTCACGACACCCTCATCAAATATATTGCAGATAGACCTAGTTTAATCAAAAATGAAACTCTATATTTGACGAAGAGAGATGACTTGTGGACTCATTGTGTCTCAATCTCTACAATTGCATAAAATGTGTATCACATATTCTTCAAATAAAAAGCAACAATAATTCTCAAGTAATAATATATTTGTAACCGCAACAACCGCAATTGACTATGCATTTTGTTTGTTTGAACTACAAAGAAATATATATAAACATAAATTTCTCTGCAAATAAATCGTAAAAATTTCAGCTTGTTCTTGTATGAGTTTTATTGATTTTTTTGCTTGAATAAATTAGCAAAAACAATTATTTTATGAATGTTTTCGAATGAATTAAATTGTTTATTGAATTGAATTTAAAAATATATTTCTATAGTACTTTCTAATTAGTTTCTTTCTTATTTGTTTTCCTAAACAATTAAATGCTTAAATTTTAAAATATCAATAATAAAAAAACATGCTTGTAGGTTTTTAACTCAAAGCCTTAAACTAATATCATACGAACTGGTGTATGAAATAAGACAATAATTATATCTTATTTTCCATTTCTAGTCCAAAACTACAATATCTATGTGGTTTGCGTGTATGCTAGTTAATTTGTTACAAATTTTAATAATAAGATTAAGAAAAAGAATATATCAAATAGAGAAACATAAATAAATATAAAAAAAAATTTAATGATTTTTTTGTTCGATGAATTTATTCAAAATTTAAACACTCTAGTAATAATTCTTTACGATCAACTAAATTTATTAACTTTATTATATTATTATAATCTATAGTATGTACAAAATAGTATAAAAATGAATTAGAATTTTTAAATGTTGATGGTATTTTTGATTTCAAACTTTCATATTTTATTTAAAGAATAAGGTATGGTTTTGAGCTTGTTAAAATCGACTACGTTAGATTTTATATCAATGTATATTTTATTTTTTCCTTGAAATTCCATACAAAATAATGCTTTCATAATTGACAATTTCTTTGTTTTCTTTATTTCTACCCCATTCAAATTGCAAAATTATAGTTTAACCTATTGAATGCTTTAATCCGAACCAACATAACATATTTTTATAAATAATTACTCTAGATTCAAATAACTATAATGTTTTATTTAGTTTGTAGGTGTTCGTGGAAAACCATGTTACAACTTAATCAAATCATGTTATCAAAATATAGGTAACCTTTAATTTTTACACAATTGGAAAATTAAACAACAACTTGATAATAAAATCAAATATGATTTTTTTATAAGAATACGTTTAGCTTATTACGTATGTAGAGAAAAATACATCTACCGTTTATCTAGTAACCCTCAAATATTTGAGTTAATTGTGTTAACCTATAACGTCATTTTTAAGTTACATTTCATAGTTTTTTGTTTGGGTTTTCAATCTAATATAAATAGGTAACGTTGTATCACCTTAAGAAATCACTAATACATTCTTTTCAACTGTAGTTTTTATACAAGAAGAGTACACATAAATTTCTAAAGAATAAGAAGACATGGCTAAACTTAACTCTCAACTAACTATCACATTCATTGCTCTAGCCTTGGTGTGTTCCTTTGTTCCGTCTTTTTCGGTCGAAGAAAGTGAAGCAAAATCACTGTGGGACACATGTCTTGTTAAAATCACTCCTAAATGTGCATTGGATATAATCGGTATTGTTTTCGGAAATGGAACAATCACTGATTCATGTTGCCAAGATCTTGTCCAGGAAGGAAAAGTTTGTCACGACACCCTCATCAAATATATTGCAGATAGACCTAGTTTAATCAAAAATGAAACTCTATATTTGACGAAGAGAGATGACTTGTGGGCTCATTGTGTCTCAATCTCTACAATTGCATAAAATGTGTATCACATATTCTTCAAATAAAAAGTAACAATAATTCTCACGTAATAATATATTTGTAACCGCAATAACCGCAATTAACTATGCATTTTGTTTGTTTGAACTACAAAGAAATATATATAAACATAAATTTCTCTGCAAATAAATCGTAAAAATTTCAGCTTGTTCTTGTATGAGTTAATTTTGTTGATTTTTTTGCTTGAATAAATTAACAAAAACAATTATTTTATGAATGTTTTCGAATGAATTAATTTTTGTATTGAATCAGATTTAAAAATATATTTCTATAGTATTTTCTAATTAGTTTCTTTCTTATTTGTTTTCCTAAACAATGAAATTCTTAAATTTTAAAATAGCAATAAGAAAAAAACATGCTTGTAGGTCTTTAACTCAAAGCCTTAAACTAATATCATACGAACTGGTGTATGAAATAAGACAATAATTATATCTTATTTTCCATTTCTAGTCCAAAACTACAATATCTATGAAGTTTGCGTGTATGCTAGTTAATTTGTTACAAATTTTAATTATAAGATTAAAAAAAGAATATATCAAAATAGAGAAACATAAATAAATATAAAATGGTTTTTTAATGATTTTTTTGTTCGATGAATTTATTCAAAATTTAAACACTCTAGTAATAATTCTTTACGATCAACTAAATTTATTAACTTTATGTACAAAATAGTATAAAAATGAATTAGAATTTTTAAATGTTGATGGTGTTTTTGATTTCAAACTTTCATATTTTATTTAAAGAATAAGGTATGGTTTTGAGCTTGTTAAAATCGACTACGTTAGATTTAATATCAAAGTATATATTTTTTTTCTTGAAATACCATTCAAAATAATGCTTTCATAATTGAAAATTTCTTTGTTTTCTTTATTTCTACCCCATTCAAATTGCAAAATTATAGTTTAACTTATAGAATGATTTAATCCGAACCAACATAACATATTTTTATAAATAATTACTCTAGATTCAAATAACTATACTGTTTTATTTACTTTGTAGGTGTTCGTGGAAAACCATGTTACAACTTAATCAAATCATGTTATCAAAATATAGGTAACCTTTAATTTTTACACAATTGGAATATTAAATAACAACTTGATAATAAAATCAAATATGATTTTTTTTATATAAGAATACGTTTAGCTTATTACGTATGTAGAGAAAAATATATCTACCGTTTATCTAGTAACCCTCAAATATTTGAGTTAATTGTGTTAACCTATAACGTCATTTTTAAGTTACATTTCATAGTTTTTGTTTGGGTTTTCAATCTAATATAAATAGGTAACGTTGTATCACCTTAAGAAATCACTAATACATTCTTTTCAAAAGTAGTTTTTATACAACAAGAGTACGCATAAATTTCTAAAGAATAAGAAGACTTGGCTAAACTTAGCTCTCAACTAACTATCACATTAATTGCTCTAGCCTTAGTGTGTTCCTTTGTTCCGTCTTTTTCGGTCGAAGAAAGTGAAGCAAAATCACTGTGGGACACATGTCTTGTTAAAATCAATCCTAAATGTGCATTGGATATAATCGGTGTTGTTTTCGGAAATGGAACAATCACTGATTCATGTTGCCACGATCTTGTCCAAGAAGGAAAAGTGTGTCACGACACCCTCATCAAATATATTGCCGATAGACCTAGTTTAATCAAAAATGAAACTCAATATTTGACGAAAAGAGATGACTTGTGGGCTCATTGTGTCTCAATCTCTACAATTGCATAAAATGTGTATCACATATTCTTCAAATAAAAAGCAACAATAATTCTCAAGTAATAATATATTTGTAACCGCAATAACCGCAATTGACTATGCAATTTTTTTGTTTGAATTACAAAGAAATATATATAAACATAAATTTCTCTGCAAATAAATCGTAAAAATTCCAGCTTGTTCTTGTATGAGTTTTATTGATTTTTTTTGCTTGAATAAATTAACAAAAACAATTATTTTATGAATGTTTTCGAATGAATTAATTGTTTTATTAAATCAAATTTAAAAATATATTTCTATAGTATTTTCTAATTAGTTTCTTTCTTATTTGTTTTGCTAAACAATGAAATGCTTAAATTTTTTTTAAAAAAACATGCTTGTAGGTCTTTAACCCAAAGCCTTAAACTAATATCATACGAACTGGTGTATGAAATAAGACAATAATTATATCTTATTTTCCATTTCTAGTCCAAAACTACAATATCTATGAGGTTTGCGTGTATGCTAGTTAATTTGTTACAAATTTTAATTATAAGATTAAGAAAAAGAATATATTAAATAGAGAAACATATATAAATATAAAAAGTTTTTTTAATGATTTTTTGTTCGGTGAATATATTCAAAATTTAAACACTCTAGTAATTATTCTTTACGATCAACTAAAGTTATTAACTTTATTATATTATTATAATCTATAGTATGTACAAAATAGTATAAAAATGAATTAGAATTTTTAAATGTTGATGGTGTTTTTGATTTCAAACTTTCATATTTTATTTAAAGAATAAGGTATGGTTTTGAGCTTGTTAAAATCGACTACGTTAGATTTAATATCAATGTATATTTTATTTTTTTCTTGAAATACCATACAAAATAATGCTTTCATAATTGACAATTTCTTTGTTTTCTTTATTTCTACCCCATTCAAATTACAAAATTATAGTTTAACCTATTGAATGTTTTAATATGAACCAACATAACATATTTTTATAAATAATTACTCTAGATTCAAATAACTATACTGTTTTATTTACTTTGTAGGTGTTCGTGGAAAACCATGTTACAACTTAATCAAATCATGTTATCAAAATATAGGTAACCTTTAATTTTTACACAATTGGAAAATTAAACAACAACTTGATAATAAAATCAAATATGAATTTTTTATAAGAATACGTTTAGCTTATTACGTATGTAGAGAAAAATATATCTATCGTTTATCTGGTAACCCTCAAATATTTGAGTTAATTGTGTTAACCTATAACGTCATTTTTAAGTTACATTTCATAGTTTTTTGTTTGGGTTTTCAATCTAATATAAATAGGTAACGTTGTATCACCTTAAGAAATCACTAATACATTCTTTTCAACAGTAGTTTTTATACAACAAGAGTACACATAAATTTCTAAAGAATAAGAAGACATGGCTAAACTTAGCTCTCAACTAACTATCATATTCATTGCTCTAGCCTTGGTGTGTTCCTTTGTTCCGTCTTTTTCGGTCGAAGAAAGTGAAGCAAAATCACTGTGGGACACATGTCTTGTTAAAATCACTCCTAAATGTGCATTGGATATAATCGGTGTTGTTTTCGGAAATGGAACAATCACTGATAGATGTTGCCACGATCTTGTACAGGAAGGAAAAGTGTGTCACGACACCCTCATCAAATATATTGCCGATAGACCTAGTTTAATCAAAAATGAAACTCAATATTTGACGAAGAGAGATGACTTGAGGGCTCATTGTGTCTCAATCTCTACAATTGCATAAAATGTTTATCACATATTCTTCAAATAAAAAGCAACAATAATTCTCAAGTAATAATATATTTGTAACTGCAATAACCGCAATTGACTATGCATTTTTTTTGTTTGAACTACAAAGAAATATATATAAACATAATTTTCTCTGTAAATAAATCGTAAAAATTTCAGCTTGTTCCTGTATGAGTTTTATTGATTTTTTTGCTTGAATAAATTAACAAAAACAATTATTTTATGAATGTTTTCGAATGAATTAATTGTTTTATTGAATCGAATTTAAAAATATATTTCTATAGTATTTTCTAATTAGTTTCTTTCTTATTTGTTTTCCTAAACAATGAAATGCTTAAATTTAAATATATCAATTAGAAAAAAAAACATGCTTGTAGGTCTTTAACTCAAAGCTTTAAACTAATATCATACGAACTGGTGTATGAAATAAGACAATAATTATATCTTATTTTCCATTTCTAGTCCAAAACTACAATATCTATGAGGTTTGCGTGTATGCTAGTTAATTTGTTACAAATTTTAATTATAAGGTTAAGAAAAAGAATATATCAAATAGAGAAACATATATAAATATAAAAAGTTTTTTAATTATTTTTTGTTCGGTGAATTTATTCAAAATTTAAACACTCTAGTCATAATTCTTTACAATCAACTAAAGTTATTAACTTTATTATATTATAATCTATAGTATGTACAAATTAGTATAAAAATGAATTAGAATTTTTAAATGTTGATGGTGTTTTTGATTTCAAACTTTCATATTTTATTTAAAGAATAAGGTATGGTTTTGAGCTTGTTAAAATCGACTACGTTAGATTTAATATCAATGTATATTTTATTTTTTTCTTGAAATACCATACAAAATAATGCTTTCATAATTGACAATTTCTTTGTTTTCTTTATTTCTACCCCATTCAAATTACAAAATTATAGTTTAACCTATTGAATGCTTCAATATGAACCAACATAACATATTTATATAAATAATTACTCTAGATTCAAATAACTATACTGTTTTATTTACTTTGTAGGTGTTCGTGGAAAACCATGTTACAACTTAATCAAATCATGTTATCAAAATTTGAACTAAGCAGTTTATATGTGTGTATAGAAAAACATGTTACCACTAAACCAAACCATGTCATCAAAGTAAAGAAGGAGTTTTAATTTTTACACAATCGAAATATTATCGAACAACTTTTTAAATAAATATATAGGTAACCTTTAAATTTTACAAAATTGGAAAATTAAACAACAACTTGATAATAAAATCAAATATGATTTTTTATAAGAATACATTTAGCTTATTACGTATGTAGAGAAAAATATATCAACCGTTTATCTAGTAACCCTCAAATATTTGAGTTAATTTTCTTAACCTATAACGTAAATTTTTAAGTTACATTTCATAGTTTTTGTTTGGGTTTTCAATCTAATATAAATAGGTAACGTTGTATCACTTAGAAATCACTAATACATTCTTTTCAACAGTTTTTATACAACAAGAGTACACATAAATTTCTAAAGAATAAGAAGACATGACTAAACTTAACTCTCAACAAACTATCACATACATTGCTCTAGCCTTGGTGTGTTCCTTTGTTCCGTCTTTTTCGGTCGAAGAAAGTGAAGCAAAATCACTGTGGGACACATGTCTTGTTAAAATCACTCCTAAATGTGCATTGGATATAATCGGTGTTGTTTTCGGAAATGGAACAATCACTGATTCATGTTGCCACGATCTTGTCCAGGAAGGAAAAGTGTGTCACGACATCCTCATCAAATATATTGCAGATAGACCTAGTTTAATCAAAAATGAAACTCAATATTTAACGAAGAGAGATGATTTGTGGGCTCATTGTGTCTCAATCTCTACAATTGCATAAAATGTGTATCACATATTCTTTAAATAAAAAGCAACAATAATTCTCAAAAAATAATATATTTGTAACCGCAATAACCGCAATTGACTATGCAATTTGTTTGTTTGAACTACAAAGAAATATATATAAACATAAATTTCTCTGCAAATAAATCGTAAAAATTTCAGCTTGTTCTTGTATGAGTTTTATTGATTTTTTTTGCTTGAATAAATTAACAAATACAATTATTTTATGAATGTTTTCGAATGAATTAATTTTTTTATTGAATCGAATTTAAAAATATATTTCTATAGTATTTTCTAATTAGTTTCTTTCTTATTTGTTTTCCTAAACAATGAAATGCTTAAATTTTAAAATATCAATAAGAAAAAAAACATGCTTGTAGGTCTTTAACCCAAAGCCTTAAACTAATATCATACGAACTGGTGTATGAAATAAGACAATAATTATATCTTATTTTCCATTTCTAGTCCAAAACTACAATATCTATGAGGTTTGCATGTATGCTAGTTAATTTGTTACAAATTTTAATTATAAGATTAAGAAAAAGAATATATCAAATAGAGAAACATATATAAATATAAAAAGTTTTTTTAATTATTTTTTTGTTCGATGAATTTATTCAAAATTTAAACACTCTAGTAATAATTCTTTACAATCAACTAAATTTATTAACTTTATTATATTATTATAATCTATAGTATGTACAAAATAGTATAAAAATGAATTAGAATTTTTAAATGTTGATGGTGTTTTTGATTTCAAACTTTCATATTTTATTTAAAGAATAAGGTATGGTTTTGAGCTCGTTAAAATCGACTACGTTAGATTTAATATCAATGTATATTTTATTTTTTTCTTGAAATACCATACAAAATAATGCTTTTATAATTGACAATTTCTTTGTTTTCTTTATTTCTACCCCATTCAAATTACAAAATTATAGTTTAACCTATTGAATGCTTTATTTCTACCCCATTCAAATAACTATACTGTTTTATTTACTTTGTAGGTGTTCGTGGAAAACCATGTTACAACTTAATCAAATCATGTTATCAAATATATTGCAGATAAACCTAGTTTAATCAAAAATGAAACTCAATATTTAACGAAGAGAGATGATTTGTGGGCTCATTGTATCTCAATCTCTACAATTGCATATAATGTGTATCACATATTCTTTAAATAAAAAGCAACAATAATTCTCAAGTACTAATATATTTGTAACCGCAATAACCGCAATTGACTATGCATTTTGTTTCTTTGAACTACAAAGAAATATATATATATATAAACCTAAATTTCTCTGCAAATAAATCGTAAAAATTCCTGCTTGTTCTTGTATGAGTTTTATTGATTTTTTTTCTTGAATAAATTAACTAAAACAATTATTTTATGAATGTTTTTGAACGATATAATTTTTTATTGAATCTAATTTAAAAATATATTTCCATAGTTTTTTCCAATTAATTTATTTCTTATTTAATTTCATAAACAATGAAATGCTTAAATTTTAAAATATCAATAAGAAAAAAACATGCTTGTAGGTCTTTAACTCAAAGCCTTAAACTATTACCATACAAACCGGTGTATTAAATAAGACAATAATTATATTTTATTTTCCATTTCTATGTCGAAACTACAATATCTATGAAGTTTGCGTGTATGCTAGTTAATTTGTTACAAATTTTAATTATAAAATTAAGAAAAAGAATATATCAAATAGACAAAACATAAATAAATATAAAAAGTTTCTTAATTATTTTTTGTTAGATAAATTTATTCAAAATCTAACACTCTAATAATAATTCTTTACGATCAACTAAATTTATTAACTGTTTTATATTATTATAATCTATAGTATGTACAAAATAGTATAAAAAATGATTATAATTTTTAAATGTTGACGGTGTTTTTGTTTTCAAACTTTCATATTTTATTTAAAGAATAAGATATGGTTTTGAGCTTGTTAAAATCGACTACGTTAGATTTAATATCAATGTATATTTTATTTTTTTTCTTGAAATACCATACAAAATAATGCTTTCATAATTGACAATTTCTTTGTTTTCTTTATATCTACCCCATTCAAATTACAAAATTATAATTTAACCTATTGAATGCTTTAATTTGAACCAACATAACATATTTTTATAAATAATTACTATAGATTCAAATAACTATATTGTTTTATTTAGTTTGTAGGTGTCCGTAGAAATCCATGTTACAACTTAATCAAATTATGTTATCAAAATATTGGTAACCTTTAATTTTTACACAATTGGAAAATTAAACAACAACTTGATAATAAAATGAAATATGTTTTTATAAGAATACGTTTAGCTTATTACGTATGTAGAGAAAAATATATCTACCGTTTATCTAGTAACCCTCAAATATTTGAGTTAATTGTGTTAACCTATAACGTCATTTTTAAGTTACATTTCATAGTGTTTTTTTGGGTTTTCAATCTAATATAAATAGGTAACAATGTATGACCTTAAGAAATCACTAATACATTCTTTTCAAGGGTTTTCATACAACAAGAGTACACATAAATTTCTAAAAAATAAGAAGACAAGGCTAAACTTAATTTTCAACTAACTATCACATTCATTGCTCTAGCCTTGGTGTGTTCCTTTGTTCCGTCTTTTTCGGTCGAAGAAAGTGAAGCAAAATCACTGTGGGACACATGTCTTGTTAAAATCACTCCTAAATGTGCATTGGATATAACCGGTGTTGTTTTCGGAAATGGAACAATCACTGATTCATGTTGCCACGATCTTGTCCATGAAGGAAAAGTATGTCACGACACCCTCATCAAATATATTGCAGATAGACCTAGTTTAATCAAAAATGAAACTCAATATTTAACGAAGAGAGATGATTTGTGGGCTCATTGTGTCTCAATCTCTACAATTGCATAAAATGTGTATCACTTATTCTTTAAATAAAAAGCAACAATAAATCTCAAGTAATAATATATTTGTAACCACAATAACCGCAATTGACTTTGCATTTTGTTTCTTTGAGCTACAAAGAAATATATATATATAAACATAAATTTCTATGCAAATAAATCGTAAAAATTTCAGCTTGTTCTTGTATGAGTTTTATTGATTTTTTTTCTTGAATAAATTAACTAGAAAAAATTATTTTATCAACGTTTACGAATGAATTAATTTTTTGTTGAATCTAATTTAAAAATATATTTCCATAGTATTTTCCAATTATTATTTTTTTTATTTGTTTTCCTAAAAAATGAAATGCTTAAATTTTAAAATATCAATAAGAAGAAAAAAACATGCTTGTACGTCTTTAATTCAAAGCCTTAAACTAATATCATACAAACTGGTGTATTAAATGAGACAATACATCTTGATAATAAAATGAAATATGTTTTTTATAAGAATACGTTTAGCTTATTACGTATGTAGAGAAAAATATATCTACCATTTATCTAGTAACCCTCAAATACATGAGTTAATTGTGTTAACCTATAACGTCACTTTTAAGTTACATTTCATAGTTTTTGTTTGGGTTTTAAATTTAATATAAATAGTAACGTTGTACGACCTTCAGAAATCACTAATACATTCTTTCCAACAGTTTTCATAAAACAAGGGTACACATAAATTTCTAAAGAATAAGAAGACACGGCTAAACTTAACTCTCAACTAACAATCACATTCATTGATCTAGCCTTGGTGTGTTCCTTTTTCCGTCTTTTTCGGTCGAGGAAAGTGAAGCAAAATTATTGTGGGACACATGTCTTGTTAAAATCACTCCTAAATGTGCACTCGATATAATCGGTGTTGTTTTCGGAAATGGAACAATCATTGATTCATGTTGCCACGATCTTGTCCAGAAAGGAAAAGTGTGTCACGACACCCTCATCAAATATATTGCAGATAGACCTAGTTTAATCAAAAATGAAACTCAATATTTAACGAAGAGAGATGATTTGTGGGTTCATTGTGTCTCAATCTCTACAATTGCATAAAATGTGTATCACATACTCTTTAATTAAAAAGTAACAATAATTCTCAAGTAATAATGTATTTGTAACCGCAATAACCACAATTGACTATGCATTTTGTTTCTTTGATTTACAAAGAAATGTATATGACATAAATTTTTCTGCAAATAAATCGAACAAATTTCAGCTTGTTCTGATATAAGTTTTAATGATTTTTTTCTTGAATAAATTAACTAAAACAATTATTTTATGAATGTTTTCGAATGAATTAATTTTTTTTAATGAAGCTAATTTAAAAATAGATTTCCATAGTATTTTCCAATTGATTATTTCTTATTTATATTCCTAAACAATGAAATGCTTAAATTTTAAAATCTCAATAAGAAAAAAAAATGATGCTTGTAGGTCTCTAAATCAAAGCCTTAAACTAATATCATCCAAACTGGTGTATTAAATAAGACAATAATTATATCTTATTTTCCATTTCTAGTCAAAAACTACAATATCTATGAGGTTTGCGTGTATGCTAGTTAATTCTTTACAAATCTTAATTATTAGATTAAGAAAAAGAATATATCAAATAGAGAAACATAAATAAATATAAAAAGTTTCTTAATGATTTTTTGTTAGAGTAATTTATTCAAAATGTAAACACTCTTATAATAATTATTTACGATCAACTAAATTTATTAACTATATTATATTAAGCGCTTGTTTAACGTCGCGAGCTCGACGGATTCGCCGTTTAGGCGTTTGGTGGAACGTTGAGGAGCACATCGGGTTCCTCGGTGAGTTCATAAGATGCTAAGTATGGCTTTAGCCTTTGTCCGTTGACACTGAATTCCTCTTCGCGATCATTCGTCAAAACAACTGCTTCGTATGGTCGTACTTCGAATGTATGTCGAATTAGGTCCTAGATACCCGTACCTTAGCCCAATGGGAAGTGGTTTGAGTTCGATTTTTGGAGCTTTCAGCTCACTCCACGGTTGGTTGATGGGATCGATCGATCTCGGTGTGCGATCGATCGATCGACCGGGCAATCGGTCTGTGTCTAATGGTTGGTCGATCCAAACAATTTTCGTAGGTTTTTAAAAATGGGGATCGATCGATCCTGGAGGTCGATCGATCAATCGCTGAGTCGATCGGCCTAAATCTGATGGGTTGTCGATTCAATCCTTTTTCGTAGGATTTTCGTAGAGGCGATCGGTCGATCCTAAGAGGGGATCGATCGATCGAACTTCGTGACCTGATACTTTTTAAATTCCCGACCATCTTTCTTACGCTGTTGCTCGAGTCCATCATCTTTGAATAAAGTTGGGAATCTTCATCTAAAAAGCATTGATCGGTTCCGCTCTAGTCAAATGCGACTTCGGGAGGATTGTTCATGAATATCTCGTCCGTAACTCCATCTACTGATCTGCGATTGTGTCGACCCAAAAATCTTGTCGATTGAACTCTGGTTTTCTCATGATCTCTTCGATGTTGAACTTCATCGCTATGTCTCCAAAGTGGAGGTCAATCTTTCCTTTCTTTACATCGATAACGGCTCCTGTGGTGGCTAAGAATGGTCTTCCGAGGAGAAGAGGATCCTTGGGTTTTTCTCCTAACTCAAGAACGACGAAATCTGCGGGGATGTATCCATTACTAATCTTCACATGTAGATTCTCAAGGACTCCCACTGGATATTGTACCGAACGATCAGCAAGTACGAGAGAGATTTTAGAAGCTTTTAAATTAGTCATGTTGAGACGCTTAGCCACAGAGAAAGGCATGAGTTTTACATTAGATACTAAATCACATAATGAGTGAGCGAAAGTGATGAGACCTATCTGAACCTCCAATACGAAACTTCCTAGATCTTCTAACTTCTAAGGAATATTCTGATGGAAAAGAGAGTTTAAATCTCGGAAGATCATCATAACACCTTCCTCTAAAGTCATCTTCTTCGTCAATACGCTCTTCAATTACTTCCTAATGGTTGGAACCATGTGACATGCTTCGAGGAATGATTATCTCACAGTTATTTCACTGACGATCTCTTTACCATTTTCATCCTCGAGTTCTTTTCGTTGTTGTTGCGATAAGACAGGTTGTTGTTTATATCCATCGGGTTCTGATATCCTCTATGAAAATTCCCTTGTTCTTCGATGAAGTTCACATCCTTTTATCCCTCGTCATCGTCCTCATCATACAACATATCGTCATTGTCTAGAAATTCCTAGCAAGAGTTTACATCGCGCTTTTCCTTTAGAAGTTATTGCATCATGCTTTTAAGCTCGTGGATCTTGGAGTATTTCTTGGTGCTTGTGGACTTGAGTTTCTTATCGTACTCACGACATGTGTTGGCGTTGCTCACTACTATCTTAGTCATGAGATCTCCATTACTTGAGGTGTCTAGAAATAATCGATACGTCCCATCGATACCACGGTATAAAGTGTTGATCAGATGCGTCTTAGTGAAACCGTGATGTGGAAAATCTCTAATACAATCCTTGAATCGTTCCCATGCTTCGTAGAAGGATTCGATTGGGCCTTGCCGAAACGATGAAATCTTTTTCCTAAGAGCGTTGGCTTTCGATTTCCTGAAGAAGTGTGCGAGAAACTGTCCTTTGTACTCATCCCAAGTGTGGATAGAGTAACAAGGGAGAGACTTCAACCATCGAGAAGTGTTGTCAACTAAGGAGAATTTAAAAAGCTTGCACATGAACCAATCTCTCGAGACTCCATTGATTATAGTTGTGTTACATATGTCCTCAAATCTTTCGATGTGGTCCATCGGGTGTTCTTGAGGTAACCCGTGGAATTGTTTATGTTTCACCAAGTGGATAATCTGAGAATTAATCTCGTAATCTTATCTCTGATTTCCATCGGGTTGTACAGGATTACGGTATTGAAAGAAATCATGAGAACCGTCTGCCTCTAGCATGGTTGTCCCTCTTGGGGCTTGGTTGTTCTGTCGAGCTTGGGCTGGCATAAAATTAGTCATTTGTTGTCGCATCAGTGCGATCTCAACATTTTGGTAAGGTTGTTGGTTTTGTCCATCGGCTTGTCCATCGTCGACATCAATCAAATGACCAATATTGTCGAGTTGAAGGTTGTTATCCATGCCGATATATTTTTATCTGTTCCGACGATTGGTACGTTCGATTCTTGCTAATTCGGCGTTGTTAAAAGCGAGTAGGTTGTCAGTTCCTTCGCTTCTTCTTTGCATTCACCTGAAATAAACAAGAAAGATAGTAAGTAACCAAAAGAAAAAGAAAAACTTATACTAAATTTGAATCTAATTATTGAAGGCAACGCAATTGATCCCCGACAACGGCGCTAAAAACTTGATACTCGGAGTTTTAACCATAAATAAATCACTGCAAGTGCACAACAATTCGTATAGTATTTAGGGATCGAATCCACAGAAACCAATGGTTACACCACAGTTCTTAAATTCAATGTAAAGCTAAGAGTCACAAAGAAAGTTGTTTGTAAAGTTTTTGAAAGCAAATAGTAAAAGAAAACAGAAAACGTTTGTAAGGAATATATTAAAAGTGTCATGCGTTAGGATTAGTCGCATGAATTAGTTATCACTAGACATATATATGATTGAGAAACAATTGAAACCGTACTTGAACTCAGATCTTGTTATATAGATTGACCCCTCTCGGGAGTATCAATATCTATGCTAACAAGTATGAAAACTAAACTCTCGTTTGTGTTCAGTAAATCCTAGCATCCACTTAAAAGATCGATCGGACTTCGGCTTCGCGTCGATCCGATTTTTGTCCGGAATTCTTGACGAAAGGGGATCGAATGGTCGACCACGTGATCGGTCGATCGAGATGAAGATCGACCAATCATGGATTTGTGGTCGATCGAAATAAACTCCGTTGATTTCCCAAACGTTCGATCGATCGATCGATGAGGGGATCGATCGATCGCATTTTCTTTTTCCCATTCTTTGTTCTTTTGCCTCGAAATTCCATAAGTCATTTCTTAATGCCTCAGGACGCCACTATGCCTTTTAGTACATGTAAAACAATTAAAGAAACATAAAAATACTTTATTGTGTGGTTTAATCCTATGTTTGAAACGTGAAAAACGCCACACGTCAGTATCCCATTTGCAAATCTCTCACCTAAAAATATGTGGGTGTAAAAGATTTAAGATTTTTAGCTAAAAAAGGAACGCATAGAACATTATTTAAGAAAAAAAGTTCAGTAATTTTGGGTTTTAATACTTCCCCGGAAGCTTAGCCTAATGAAATGACCAAGGTTGGAAACCGCTCAACAAACCTCATCAAAACCCTAATGGGAAAACCACTTGGGATAAATATATATTAAGGAAAAGAGCGTAAGTTATATCGGTTAGAGGTCTTCTTAAAATCACCCAACAAGCTTCTATGAACTTTATTCCACTTGATTGGGTTTCTTCTTCTTGGTGCAACTTTTGGTTTTCGGAAATTGTTGCATTCTTCCTTAACTAAGATTGGGATATACTTGAATCTTCTCTCTTTTAGTTCTTCTTCACGGCTTGTTCTTCACAAACTTAAGTGTGAATGGATTCTGATCCTTCCTGAATAAATTTAGAGCTTTCAAGAATAGTTCAAAGTCTTCCTGAATAACTTTCAACCTTCATGAATAACTTTCAACCTTCCTCATTAAATTCATAGCTTTCTTGATTAAGTTCAAACCCTTCCTGAATAACTTTCAACCTTCCTTCCCGAGTACCTATGTTCTTGATTGTTAGCTTTCACACTAACTCACCTTTATCCCTTTGTGATAATTCATTTTTCAACTTTCTGGTCATTAATGTGGAGAGAGAGTAACACTTCTACAAGATTACTTGTGAACTATCTTTTGACTTCTCAAGTTCACAAGCCTCTCCCTGAAGCTCTTTGTGTTTATCTGAAGTGACACAATTGTTCTGAAGATCTATTAGGACGGTAAGTTAGGCAGGTTTTTTTCCACCAGGTTCATGAGAGTGTTCGCTTAGGATCTTCTAGTCTTTGATGGCTTTTAAGAGTCCAATCTTTGGTAAGATGAATTCTCAAACTTTCAAACTCGCGGCTTTGGTGAAGATATCCGCAAGTTGATCCATACTCTTAGTGTAACAAGGTAAGATAGCGCCTTTAACCATTTGTTCTCTAACTTTTTGACAATCAATCTCGATTTGCTTGGTCCTTTCGCAAAAGACAGAGTTAGAGGCTATGAGAATCGTTGATTTGTTGTCACAATGCATAGTCATTGGTGCTTCAAACTCAATCCATAAGTCCTTAAGTAGATTGTTTAACCACATTAGCTCTTGTGTGAGCTACTTCATGGCACGGTACTCGACCTCGGCGGTTGAGCATGACACTATCTTTTGATTTTTTGTCTTCCATGTGACAAGGTTGCCACCAATAAAGGTACAGTACCCCGTGGTTGACATCCTATCATCCATATCCTTGGTCTTCGGCAGAGTCAGCATCACAATATCCAACAAGCTTTGTGCTATTGTTGCAACACATCCAAATTTCCAAGCTATCGGTTCCTTTTAAAGTACCTCAAGATCTTATCTAGCATGTTCCAATGATGTTGCTTCGGCCTTTGCATGTGTTGTGATACTTGGTTCACGACAAAACATATATCAGAACGTGTAATTGTTAGGTAAATAAGCTTACCGACTAGTCGTCTATATTGTTTTGGATCTTCATATGGTTGATCTTTCTCTCTCTCGGATTTTCTTGTAGCCACCCTCAATAGGTGTCTTAGCTGGCTAAGCTCCTAACTTAAATGTTTCATTCAATAGATCAAGATTGTACTTCCCTTGAAAGAGAAAGAGACCCTCTTCGGATCTACAAATCTCAATTCCAAGGAAGTACTTTAGCTTACCAATATCATTGATATCAAAAATAGATCTAAAATAGTATTTTGTTTCTTGAATGCCTACTTTGTTATCCTCGGAGATGATAATATCATCAACATAAATGAGGATAACCACTTACCTTCTTGGCTTTGCCGCGTAATGAGGGTGTGCTCGTCTTTAGACATCTTTAATCTTTTTGAGATCAAGGTTGAGCTAATCTTGTAGTACCAAGTTCTTGGTGGTTTCTGGAGACCATACATGGCTTTTCTTAGTCTTAGAACATTCCCGAGAGTGAAGGTCTTCTCTAACTAGGGTGTTGGAGACATGTGAACCTCCTCCTAAAGTTCTCCTTGGAGTAAGGCATTTTTCACGTCCATTTGAAACAAGTCATATGATAAATTGGTAGCTAAATATAAGATGACCCTAATCGTGTGAAGTTTATCCATCGGTGCAAAGGTATCCAAGTAGTTTTCACCATAGGTTTGTGTGAATTTTCTTGCAACAAGTCTTGCTTTATGCCTCTCAATCTCACCATTACTTATGTAGTTGATCGTGAAGACATATCTTGAGCTACCGCATTCTACCCTTTAGGTAGATCGGCTCGTCCCATGTGTGCTTAAGCTCAATGGCCTTGTTCTCGGCTCCAATCGCGTTGACCCAAACTTCATGTTCCATTGATTCTTCATAAGACCTTGGTATCAAATGTTGGTCCATTGAGTTAATGAAAGTTTGGTATTCTTCGAAAAAGGATGCAAGAGAGAACACATCTTTAATAGGATGAGCCACGACATTTCTATTGAAATAGATTTCTTTGTTGACCCATTAAGACAGCTTCTTTATCCTAGTTCTACTTCTTGGAACAGTAGCTGCAACAGTCTCCTCTTGAGGCATATCTTGGTCATGACTTTGATCACATGGTTGAGAGTTTTGAGTCTCGGATGAGGCTTGATGTTCTTCTTGAACATTTGATTCTCCCTCAGACTCATTTGATTCTTGAGACTCAGGACTCACTTGATCATTGTTCCCCCTCCCCCTTTCATGATCAAGGTGGATCTCTTGTTGAGTTGATTCCTCATGTCTTGATTCTCCATCAAATGGGAAGTTTCTCCTCCTCTTATGTCATTTTCTAGTGTCATACCGAGATTCCTCATGAGGTTTCTTACACTTGTTTCTCTATATGTGCTGGAGTTGGGCAGGTCTTTAAGGCTATCCCAATTCTTGTCCTCGTAGAAGATTTGTCCTTCTATAAACTTCACATCTCTTGATACCAACACTCTCTTTGTCTCGGGTATATAGCATTTGAAACCTTTTTGAGTGCTTGAATATCAAATGAACATAGCTTTAGTGCCCTTGGCTTTAAGCTTATTCCTTTGTTAACCTGGAACCAAGAAATAACAAACACAACCAAACACTCTTAGATGTGTAATAAACGATTTTTCGTTTTATGCAATAGCTCATATGGTGAAGAACTTTCTAGGACTACGGTCGGTGTACGATTGATTAAGTAGCATTCTACCATCACGACATCCAGCCAAAACCTTTTGGAAACATTCATTTGCAACATGATTGTCTGACTGACTTCCATCAAGTGTTTATTCTTCCTCTCGGCTACACCGTTATGTTGTGGAGTGTAAGGGCAAATTTTTTGGTGTATTATCCCATTATTTGTTATGTGTTCTTGTAAAGCATGACTCGACTATTTTCCTCTATTGTCTGATACGAAAAACTTAATCTTTGCTTTAAAATGATTAATCACATAGGTTTGAAAGTTTTTAAAAGCTTATAAGACCCGATCCTTTGAAGGCAAGATTGTTAACGAAGTGTACTTTGATTTTTCATCTATAAAGGTGAAAAAGTAAGATTGGTTCTCTCTTGACTTACAAGGAGTTGACCACACATCCGAGTGAACTAAATCAATGCAATGTTCATAAGTAGTTTTGGATTTGGGAAATACGATCCGACAATGTTTATCCAAAAGGCAAGAGTCATGATCATAAGAAACATTAGGAAGCAAAGTTTTTATGGCTTTAACATGAGGATGGTCTAATATATAGTACCAAATCACATTATTTGCCTCGACTAGAATAGAATTAAAAGCAGAATAAAAATAAGAGCTTGAAACTTCTTTTTCAAGCACATAGAGATCCCCTCTTTCGATCCCTTTTCCAATAATCTTCTCAGTCTTAATATCCTGAAACATAACCTCATTAGGAGTGAAAGTAACATGACAAGTCAAATCGGTCGCAATACGCTTAACGGATAGAAGATTTGAGTTAAAAATAAACATCTAAGTAGCATGAGTATCTCTATCGAACAACCTAAGATTATCGAGTCCTTTAACATGGATCTTACTACCATTTTCAATTATAGCATTCCCTAAGGTCGGTCTAATAATAATAATCAAGTTCTTGTCACTAATCATTTAATACTAATGAAGTTCTTGTCACTAATCATAAGGTGAGAGGCACTCGAATCAACAACTATGAGTTTAACAATCGGTTTGTTCATCATTCAAATGGTGTAGTTTTATAATTCTCCCTTTTGATTATGACCATATATGAACGAAAGGTAATAATCAAAAGGAAGTTCTTCTCTCAACAAAAGCAATACACATATATACAAGAATAATAATAATTTTATATCATGTTATCAGCACGAAACTCTACACGTTCATCCGATAATTATACTCTAAATGTATAGTAAAAGGTAAAGTAAATTAATAACTTCAAAGGTATACTAAATTAATTATTTTATATGATTATATTATGTTTTTTATTTTCTATGGCGTGCTATTCCGCTTGAACATGAAAGGCCATGCCTCCTAAATTTATTGTATTTTGTTATTTATTCTCTATGACGTGCTATGCACCCTGAACATGGTATGCCTCCTAAATTTATTATATTTTATTATTTATTAAATATATAAATATAATGCAAAATTATGCTTAAAAACTACGCTAGAATTTTGCATCTTAAAAAATGTTTTAAATCTTGATTTTATTTAAAATGAAATTCTCGCAAAATTTAAGAGTAAATAAATTAAAAATCTAAGAGAAACTCTGCCAAATTTTAAACTTAATGATTTTTTCCAAAAAGCTATAAGATTCTAAAATAAATTATGGCAAAATTTAAATTATTATATCAATAGAATCTATAGAGAAACTTTGTTAAATTAAATCTAACAAATTATTTTTTTTTTATAGTTATCATGTCGAATTTGGAAAAATTTGCAATTGTTGCCCTTGATATTTCCGGAAGAAACTATATGACATGGGCAGTAGACGAAAAAATACATTTGAAGGGAAAAGATCTTATTAATACAATTGATAAATCATAAACAACTCCTGATGAGAAAAAGGTTAAAGTCATGATGTTCTTACGGCACCATATTCACAATGATTTAAAAAATGAATATATTATGCAAGAAGATCCCGCACATCTTTGGGAATCCATAAAGGATAGGTTTCATCACCAGAAATATGTGATCTTACGAAAAGCCAAATATGAATGGTTGAATCTCCGATTTCAGGATTATTAAATTGTAGGAGATTATAACTCTGCCTTATTTGGTATAACTTCCAAAATGAAGTTGTGCAGTGAAAAAATAAGCGATTACGATATGATCAAAAAAACACTACAAACATTTCACCCTGTAAATGTCCTCCTGCAGCAACAATATCGAGCAAGTGGATACACGAAGTATTAGCAGTTGATGCATGTCCTCTTAGTTGTTGAACAAAACAATGAGATTATGATGATAAACCATCAAACTCGTCCAACTGGATCAGCTCCATTCCCTGAAGTGAAGGTGACATCATCCAGTTATACCATTTCGCGAGGACGTGGGCGTGGTCGCGGTCGAGGTCGTGATCGCAATTATGGACGAGGGAGAGGACAAAGAGGAGGACAAAGCAGAGGATATTATAATCGTGATTCGGGGAAACAAAATAAAAATTATCAAGAAAATGATGGTGGTCGTATAGTAACAAAACAAGGTGAAGATTCTTGTTACAGATGTGGCGAGAAAGGTCATTGGTCGCGTACATGTCGTACGCCAAGACATATAGTCGATCTGTATCAAGAATCTCGTAAAACGAAAGGAAAAGGAGTTGAAACAAATTTCGTCCATGATGAACCCGAACCAAGTTTCCGTGGTTTAGATGAAGATACTCATATGGACGTTGCAGACTTCCTTGATCAAAGAGCATCAATGGAAGATATTGATTAAAGATTGAAAGACATGATAGCTTGGTTTAATAACTATGTTTTTATATTGTATTAAAATAGTTTTTGTTGTAATATAAAATAAAACTTGTAATATAAAGTAACTTTTGTAATATAAGAAATCGTTTTGATGTGTTAACATATGTTTTATGGTTATTCAGAGAATATCGAAAAATGAGATCCAAGATGGGGATATTTGTTTGGCAGATAGTGCGACAACGCACACGATCCTCAAGATAAAAAATATTTCTTTGATCTCAAAATAGTAGACTCCGCTGGAAGCGTGAGTTCTGTATCAGGAAATGCAAAAATAATTCTAGGCTATAGAAGAGCTAGTTTTTCAATGCCAAACAATTTGAATTAAGTAATGTGTTATATTCCCCTAAATCTAAAAGAAACTTGTTAAGTTTCAGAGATATCCGGGAGAGCGGATATCATGTAAAAACAGTTACTAAAAATGGCGTTTAATACCTTTGCATTACATCAGAGGATAAATATGTATTGGAAGAATTACCAATGTTATCCTCTTGTTTATATGCCACAACAATAAATAGAATTGAATCATACGTCACGGTAAACCCGAAGTTTACTAGTACATTTAAAGTGTAGCATGAGAGACTCAGTCATCTTGGTTAAGTGATGATGCGAAAAATTGTAGAAAACTCTAGTGGTCATCCATTGAAAAACCAGAAGATTTTTCAATCGAAAGAGTTTTCATGTATTGCATGTTCTCAAGAAAGCTGATAACTCGGTCATCGGTAACAAAAGTTGGGAATGAATCACCTAAATTTTTGGAAAGAATACATGGTGATATATGTGGACCTATACATCCATCGTGCGGGCAGTTTCAACATTTCATGGTATTAATTGACGCATCTAGTAGATGGTCACATGTTTGTCTGTTGACAACAAATACGGCTTTCGCGAAATTCATCGCCCAAATAATAAAGTTACGGGCTCAATTCCCAAATTATGTCATAAAGAATTTAAGGCTAGATAAGCCGGTGAATTTACTTCACAAGTATTTAATGAGTATTGTATGTCACTGGGGATCGATGTTGAGCATCCGGTTCCCCACATTCATACACAAAATGGCATGGTTGAGTCTTTAATAAAACGGTTGCAACTGATTGCAAGACCGTTAATATTGAGAACACAACTCCCAATCTCAGTTTGGGGACATGCTATCTTGCATGCAGCAACACTGGTCCAAATACGACCAAGTGCCTAACATGTGTTTTCCCGTTGGAATTAACATCTGGCCAGAAGTCAAATATTTCCCATCTCCGTGTATTCGGATATGCGGTGTATGTACCCATAGCCCCACCGCAAAGAAAAAAGATGAGACCACAAAGACGATTGGGTATATATGTGAGGTATACATCACCAAGTATAATTCGGTTTTGGAACCGAAAATTGGTGATATGTTTACGACACAGTTACCCGATTGTCATTTTAATGAGGATGAATTTCCAGCTTTAGGGGGAGGAATTCAAAAAATTCCGAAAGATGTTACATGGTATACATTTACATTATTACATTTGGACCGTCCCCTACCACTACAAGAAATAGCAGTTTAGCAACGACCGATTTCGTCGTTAATTTGTTGCTAAACCCATTTAATACATTTCGTCGCTATAAGCTCGTCGCAAAACGAAAATCGTCGCGCAAAATCGTCACAAACTTCAATTCGTCGTTATTTCGTCGCTAAGATATCGTCGCTAAGATCTCTTCGTGAATTCGTCGCAAACTTAGCGACGACAATTGTCCCGCCGTCTCCAATTCGTCGCTACTATTGCCACCAAATAGCGACGAATTAGCGACGACATGTTGCTTTGAACATTGCTAGTTCGTCGCTAAATAGCGACGAATTAGCAACGATTTTATTTTTTTATTTAAAAAAAATTAAAAAAAAAAAAATTCGAAATTTTATAAAATTATTATTTAAATATAAAATTTGATACATTTTTAAAAAAACTACATATTATCTAAATCGTCGATCCCAAGATCTCGTCCTACCTCGACTGTCGCTGCGTGTGCTTCTTCAGGAGTAATCTGGACCAGAGGAGTGGTTGTCTGGCGGTTGCGAAGAGCTTCTGCGAAATGCGGACTATCCATGGCAACAAACTTCATAAGCTCTGTGATGCTTTGAAGCTCGTTTCGCCGTTGAGCGTCGTTGGTCTGCATCGTCGCAATCACGGATCGGGCTTCGGCCAACTCTTGGCGTAAACGGATCGTCGAGTTGGTCGCGGGAGTAGATGGAGGACCTAAATATGACGCTGTGGGACCCTCTTCAATAGAACCGACACCGAAGTAACGATTCTTCTTTTTCGAAGTCACCTACCAATTAAAATTTCATAGTTACTATATATAATCTATAAACGAATAAATAATGTTAAATTAATGAAATTATAAATTTTTTACCTCTCGATATATCTCGTCGGACTCGGCAACTGAAAGTCGCCCGGTCGACTGAACCGAACTACCGCCGGGTGATGTAGACATCTGAGAAAATCGTTGGGCGGCTAAGGCGTCATGAGCATTCACGATCTTTCTGCTTCTGAGTCTTTTTCAAGACTTCCACAATCGGCCCGAGTTCACCGTCTGTCGACTAATTTAATAAATTTATTAAATTAATAAATGATTTTAAAATTAAAATTTATTAATTAAATAATTCATTGTTTTAAAACTTACCATTTGAACTCTACTCCCGACATAGGATGTCTGGCCTGATGTATGCATAAAAGAACCAGCCCCGTCTTGATCGGTCATGCGAGACTTCGAGTAGTTCTCTGCAACTTGGGTCGCGTGCGGATCACGCCAGTAATCCATGAGACCCTTCCAGACCAATGGTTTTATGGACTCGGGTTTTGCGTCGTCTCCCACTCTGGTCCATTCCAATTTCCAGTTGGAGACCGTACCCACCAAACGTTTCAAAGCTTTCGCTTCGAAAGCTGTTCGGACTTCCTGGGTATCGGCCTCGTTTCAGTTTCATTTTTGCTGGCAAATAAATTTTTAATTTAATTTAATTTAGGTGACATTAATTTTTAAAATTTAAATTTTAATTTGTAATTTAGAAAAATTAAATTAAATGTAAAACGTACTGCAAATGACTCAAACCACACGTACTGCAAATGACTCAAACCACACGTACTTGATATATTGAGGCGTCATACTACAATTGACGTGCGGCTCCATGAAATACGATTTAATCGTATATGTGACACTCCGACTGACCTTGTTGCCAACCGAGAACCTACGATTGTTAACAATATTAGTAAATTTAATAAATTAAAAAATAATCAAATAATATTAAATAATATGAAAAGGTACATACCAAAACGTGTTTGGCGCGAGGGATGAATCTAACACCAGGAGTTTGATGTGACACGATTGTCGGAGAAGATCCGCTATCCTCATCATAACGGGGGCAACGTGCGGAGGAGGTGGTATGTTCAACGGGGCGTCACCGTCTTCTGGTATTGGTTCTGGTTGAACCGGTGGTTGTTGAACCGGAGGAGGTGGTGGTGATGGTGGTTGTTGAGTGTTGGGCTCGGGATCGGGATCAGATCGGGAGGATCCGGAATTTGGACCGGATCCAGAACGTCGGCGCATAAAATTTATGTAACGGTTAGTCATTTGGGTTTTTTTAGGATTTGGGGTTTTTAAGGATTTGGGTTTTAGAGAGAAGTTTTTAGAGAGAAGAAGTTGTGAGAAAGAATTAAAACTTTCGGCCCTATATATATAGATTTTGTGGTCGTCGCTAATTCGTCGCTATATAGCGACGATTTTGCGACGAAACTTACAATCGTCGCAAAATTGTCGCTAATTCGACCTTAGTTTCAGAAATTATTAGCAACGATTTTGCGACGACATATAATTTCACCTTTATTCGTCGCAAAATCGCCGCTATACAGTTAGTTTCTTGTAGTGTACTAAACAACGTGAACTTGAAGTTCATAAAATAGTTCATCTACAAAATATGACAAATCAAATTCCATATGCGTTTACAGATACGCAAAAAGTAACAAAATCATATATACCCGCAACAAATGTCCCATCAAGAATCGATATTCCTAAAGGGAATAATGATGGGAGTAAAATAAATGAACCTAAGGTTTAGTTGAAAATGGGGAGACCTATTGGATGTAAGGATAAAAATCCTCGAAAGAAAAAGAAAGAAGGACAAATGAATGAAAAAGTTCGAGAAGAACCAAACAATGAAAAATGTCCCGAATACATATATGAAAATGTTCCAGAAGAGCAAGAAAAAGAGGAATGTCCTGAAGACGAATGTAACACAGAAAATTATGAGATTTCTATTAATTATACACATAATGGAAAAATGTGGCTTAGAAATGAAATTGATGATGATGATATGATATTCTCATTTTATGTGTCTAAAGAAATAAATGATGAAAATGATGACTTAAATCCAAAGTCTGTATATGAATGCTAGAAAAGCATGATTGAGAGAAATGGCAAATGGCCATGAAAACAGAGTTAATATCTCTCAATAAAAGAGATGTTTTCGGACCCATTGTGATTACACCAGAAGATTTAGTGCCAGTCGGATGTAAATGGGTCTTTGTACGAAAAAGAAATGAGAAAAATGAAATAACGAGATATAAAGCTTGTCTTGTAGCACAAGGTTTTTCTCAAAGACCGTGAATTGATTATGAAGAAATTTATTCCCCGGTTATGGATGCAATCATATTCAGGTACTTAATGAGCCTAATGGCATCCAAAAATTTGGAAATGTACTTTATGGATGTTGTGACTGCATATCAATATGGATCACTGGAAAATTATATATATATATATATATATATATATATATATGAAAATCCCATAAGGATTAAAGATGAATGATATCTCAAATGAGTTATGTTCGGTCAAGTTACAAAGATCACTTTACGGATTAAAACAATCCGGACGCATGTGGTATAATCGCTTAAGCGATTTTCTGTTAAATAAGGGCTATGTAAATAATGAAATATGCTCTTGCGTCTTTATTAAGAAATCCCAGAATGGATTTGTGATCATTGTTGTTTATAATGACGACGTAAACATAATTGGGACTCAAAAGGATATTGATGATGCACGAACTCATATGAAAGAAGAGTTTGAAATGAAAGATCTCGGACAAACAAAGTTTTATCTTGGGCTCCAGATAGAGCATCTCCAAGATGGAATATTTGTGCATCAATCAAATTATACTCAAAGAGTTTTAAATCAATGTAACATGGATAACGCAACTCATCTGAGTACTCCAATGGTAAACAAGTCACTTGATATTGATAAAGATCCATTTCGACCTTGTGAAGAAAACGAGGAAGTGTTAGGTTCTGATTTTACCTTATATGAGTGCTATAGGTGCATTAATGTATCTTTCAAATTGCACAAGGCCATATATAGCATTTGCTACTAATCTACTTGCAAGATACAATTTATCTCCTACTCGTAGACACTGGAACGGAATAAAACAAATATTATGTTACCTACAAGGTACAATTGATTTGAGATTATATTATCCTAAAAACTCTTTTCGCTTAGGTTGTTTCACATATGCCGGTTATTTATCGGATCCTCATAACGCTCAATCGCAAACCGGATATGTTTTCACAATGGGTGGAACTGCAATCTCATGGCGTTTTCAAAAGCAGATGTTAGTTGCTACTTCGTCAAATTATGCAGAGATAATCGCGCTTCATGAAGCTTGCGGAGAATGTGTTTGGTTGCGAGCCATGTCTAAACATATTCAAGAAGCAAGCGGATTAATCGTTGACAAAGAACCAACACTATTTTTGAAGACAATGATGCATGTGTTGCTAAAATCAAGGAAGAATATATCAAGAGTGACAGAACTAAACATATCCCGCCGAGGTTCATATCTTATACTCAAGAACTTGAGAAGAACCAAGAAGACAACATTCGATATGTTCGTTTAAGCGAAAACGTAGCAGACGTGTTTACAAAGCGCTTCCTACTACGACGTTTAGAAACATATTCATAGCATCGGAATGCGTCACTTCCGGGACCTTTTAACAGGAGAATATAGTTCTCATTTTCAGGGGAAGATTAAACAATTGTACTCTTTTCCTTATTACGGTTTTTATCCTATTGGGTTTTCCGTAATAAATGTTTTAACGAGGCAATATATAATCCACCGTTGATAGGTAATTAAGGGGGAATGTTACAAAGTGAATTAGCCCATCAAAGACCCATTTAAACAACCGTCATCAACTTAACCGACCTGAGATGGCTATAAATAGAAGACATAGAAGACGTAGTGCTGTTATTTTGATTATGATCATATATGAACGAAAGTTAATAATCAAAAGGAAGTTATTCTCTCAACGAAAGCAATACACATACATACAAGAATAATAATAATTTTATTCCATTTCTAAAATTTTATTAATTTTCCAAACAACATTATTATATGACTCTTTAGTTTTGTTTTACTACATTTGTAAAGTGATATATATAGTGATATATATATAATGTTGTTTTATCGGTTTAAAAAATTCGCCCTCGCGTAAAACACCGATAATTATCCCTAAGACATTATTTGGGAAATGATTTTCCTTTAAAATCCTACGTGTCGACACCAGAATGAGTTTCGACAAATAAATGGTGACACGGCAGAAGGAATCATTAACAACCAATAGAATATACAACATGGAAAAATCATTAATCATTTTATTTAAAATCACTAAACATCTGTCAAGGCCTAAACATAAGATCTATGTGAAAGTGCTATGTGAAATATCATGTTAAATATGACCATATTTTATTTATACAATCATTTTTTCGAAAATTTAATTTTTCACAATGATAAAAGTTTAATAAAAAAATCAGCATTCTCTAATAAATCAATAAAATAAAGTTTTTAATATTCTTTTTATTTTGATTACGAACATAAAACTCTTACATGATATAAGTAAATTTATGAAGATCCAAAAAATAGTCCTTTAACAAGAAAATTGTTAGAAAATAGAACTCTTTAACACAAACGTTTTCGTTTGATAATATTCCTTTAACGAAGCAATCAAACATATTTCTTTCGAATATATGAAGATTCAGAAAATAGTAGGATTAAACTTTGATGTAAGAAATATCTCCCCATTTGTTTAAATTATATTCAAATAATGTTTACCAAAAAGAATTAAAAGATTGTATAATATCTTCCCATGTTATAAATAATAGAGGATTTCACAAAACTATTATCCCTTCCTTTACAAAACTCTACCTAATTCAATTTGTTTACATAATTACACCCTTTCAAAATTTTAAAAGGTTGATTTACCCTTTAAAACTTCACCAAAATAAAAAAAATTCATTTGGGTTCGCTAATTAGTGTTTAGGGTATAGTGATTAAAGGGGTAGGGTTGTATGGGTGAGCTTAATTTGGATATAATTTTATGTGTTTAGGTGTAGTTTTGTGAAGAAATTTTTAAAAGGTATAGTTTTGTGAAACGTAATTCAAAAGATGTAGTTTTGTAATTCTCCCTATATAATATTTATCAAAAAGAATTTTAACATTCAAAGATATTTTAAGGTATGATGTAACTTTTAATTAAACAATAAAGCAATTTTCGTAATAACTTTTACTAAAAATAATATCCATATATTTGTTAGGAAAATTAAAAATCATATTTGATATGATTTTCCAAATTATTATATGTTAATTAAGGGAGTTTTGCGAACAAAATTTATTGTCAAATATTTAGTTTATAGAACCGAATTAGGTAAAGACATATTCATGCGCCTTATAAATTTGTGGGAAATTACAAAAATACATCATCCGAATCCTTTTTTTACCTAATTTATCAAAATTATTTTCTTTTATACTCAATGGCATAATGTGTAATATTGAGTGATTTTTTGGACATGTTCAAATTACTACTTCAAAAATAATAATATAGATAAGAAGATATACATTTATTTGATGAGATCGTATAATTCCTAGATTATATTTTTCATAAAGATTATGATAATTTAATTTTTAACTTTTTTATTTTCGAAAATTTCCATATAAATTTGTTCTTATTTCTCCTATAATCTAGGAGTTATTATATATAGTGTTAAAAATATTATATGGAGTACTTCTAACAAAGATTTTCGAGATTTTGGAAATATACTAATAACAAAGATTTTCGGAAAATACTATAACAAAGATTTTAGAGATTTTGGAAAAAATATTGTTTAAATTATAAAAAATTATAATATTGTCCATGATACGAAAGTCTCGAGATAATAGTTGTAGTTCCTCGATCAAGTTTATACTGAAAACTAACATGGTTACGAGTAGACTAATTCATGACAAAAAATTACACTTTAAAATTGAATTTAATTTAGTAAATAAAAAAATAGTATAAATTTTATATCCGAAACAAAAAATAAATCAAATTGTAAATATTATTATAATAAACCTTAAACATTATTATCATTATCTATCTCTACCTCAAACTATATTATTTTTAAAATTTATTCGTCGCGCATGGCGCGAGAAGTCACCTAGTTTGTGGAAATAATTGTGCAGTTTTTTAATTGTAAAATTGATTTTCTCTGACGTAAATAAGTGTTAAATTCTAGTTAAGTAGTATTCGTAGAAGTAATTGTGTAGTTTTTATTAGTTTTAGTGTAACATCCCCATCCCGCCCCTACCGTGTGCCACACATCACCTCTCTCTAGGCCTGTAGGTCCACCCTGTCCGACGGGTCGAGAATGTTACTTTTTGAGAGTTTAACATTTCCTTTAATGTGATATTGTTCGCTCTGGGCCCTAAGGCCCTCACGATTTTGCTTATTGGGTATCACCCCAAAAGGCCTCACATTAAATTGGAGTTAAACTCTCTCTTATATATTAGATTTTCATTTTCTAAATATCCGATGTGGGACGAATGTTACAATTCACCCCCACTCAAAGGCGCAACGTCCTCGTTGCGCACCAGGCCCCAGACAATCGGCCCTCTAGGTCAGAACTAGAGTGGCTTCTCGCTCTGATATCACTTGTAACGACCCCGACCCGCGGTCCGTTACTTTGAGAGTCTAACCATTTATTTAATGTGATATTTTCCGCTTTGGGCCCTAAGGCCCGCACGGTTTTGGTCTTAGTTTCCTTCCCAAAAGGCCTCACATTAAATTGGGGTTAAACTCTCTCTTATATATTAGATTTTCATTCTCTAAATATCCGATGTGGGACGAATGTTACAATTCACCCTCACACAAAGGCGCAACATCCTCGTTGCGCACCAGGCCCCAGACAATCGGCCCTCTAAGTCAGAACTAGAGTGGCTTCTCGCTCTGATACCACTTTGTAACATCCCCATCCCGCCCCTACCGTGTGCCACACATCGCCTCTCTCTAGGCCTGTAGGCCTACCCTGTCCGACGGGTCGAGAATGTTACTTTTTGAGAGTCTAACATTTCCTTTAATGTGATATTGTTCGCTCTGAGCCCTAAGGCCCTCACGATTTTTCTTATTGGGTATCACCTCAAAAGGCCTCACATTAAATTGGGGTTAAACTCTCTCTTATATATTAGATTTTCATTCTCTATATATCCGATGTGGGACGAGTGTTACAATTCACCCCCACTCAAAGGCGCAACGTCCTCGTTGCGCACCAGGCCCCAGACAATTGACCCTCTAGGTCAGAACTAGAGTGGTTTCTCGCTCTGATACCACTTGTAACGACCCCGACCCGCGGTCCGTTACTTTGAGAGTCTAACCCTTTCTTTAATGTGATATTGTCCGTTTTGGGCCTAAGGCCCGCACGGTTTTTGTCTTGGTTTCCTTCCCAAAAGGTCTCACATTAAATTGAGGTTAAACTCTCTCTTATATATTAGATTTTCATTCTCTAAATATCCGATGTGGGACGAATGTTACATTTAGAAAAGATGAGTTCTTGCGTAAAATGTGGGTGAAATTCTATAGTATTTGTTGAAGTAGTTGTGCAGTTTTCATTAGTTCTAATAAGATGTTTCCCGCGTAAAATACGAATTAAAATCTAGTTCAATAGTATTCATGGAAGTAATTGTGTAATTTTTAGGGACAATTACAAAACTACACATTCCGTATAACCTTTCACAAAACTACACCATTTCAAAGTCAATTTTCAAAACTACACCATTTCAAAGTCAATTTTCAAAACTACATCTAAACATTCAAAATTAAATCTAAATAAACCCTACCCATATAATTTCAACCCTTTAATATTATACCCTAAATATTAATTAGGGAATCCAAATAAAAAGATTTTAATTTTTGTAATTTTTTTAAATGTAAATCAACCATTTAAAATTTTGAAAACGTATAAATATGTAAAAATATTGAATTATGTGTAGTTTTATGAAAGAATGGTTGAAAAAATATAGTTTTGTGAATTCTTTTAGTTTTTATTAGTTATAGAAACATAGTTGTCCCTAAGGGCGGACCCACGTTGGCACATGGGGATGCAAGTGCACCTGCAAAATATAAATAATGTGTTTATTTTCTATATGATGTTGTTATTAAAGTGGCTTAGTGGTATGTAGTGAACCTCTTTAAATAGAGGTTAAGGGTTCAATACCCCACCTAAGAAAACTAAAAACTCTATATTTTGCACCACCTAAATGTTGTCTTTGGACCGCCATTGCTACAAAGAAAAATGGATATTGTTACGATTTTTTTCGTAATAATATATGGATATTTGGTCACCATAATTTTTTTGTAACGAAAACGAGACTAATGTTAGAATGTCACAATAAAATGGTCACAAATCCAAAATTATAACAAAAAAGTAACAAATTTCTGTGACAGTCAACAATGGTAAGAATTCGTTAGAACTTGTGACAATATCAATATAGTCGCGGTGAAGAAACAACTTGTGACGATCTATTTTGTCATAAAATTGTCTTAAATTGTGACAAAAACAATTGTAACACATTTTTCATAGATTATGACCAAATTTAAGTCATTGGTCTGCTACAAATTGCGACCAAAAATGCTCCCAAAACCGACAAATTTAGTGACTCTAATATAGTAACAAAGATCGGTTACAAATTGTGACAAAAATATTGTCACAAAATCAACACAATTAGTGACTTAATTATAGTCATAAAGTAGTCAGAATATTAGTGACTTAAGTGTGACATTTATTACTTACAGATTTTGTAGCAAATTATAACCAAACTAATAATGAAAACTTTGTCACAATTTTTTTTTCATAAATAATATATTATGAGATTATAAAATAAAACATTAAAAACAAAAATAAGAAGCAAGCGATTCTATTAAATTATAAACTGACACGAAACAAAGTTAATTCAAAGAAAACACAAAAACTATAATTCAAAAGAAAACAGAAAGAGAATTCAAAGAAAACAAACACTAAACAAACTTACGATAAACGTAATTTAGGAATAACTAGATAAGGTGGATGGGTTTAGGTGGTGGAGTTGCATTTAGACATCCTTACTTGCAAGGGACTCAACAATTTGTTCCATCTTTTCAACCCTTTGCTGAATTTTCATATTTTCGCCAAGGCTCTCTTTAAGAGATGTCTCCATCTCTTGTATCCGGGAGAGCATCTCTACTTCTTTAGAAGGTTGTGGTGCGCTTGAAGACTCTCCAACAGATGGTACAATTTCACTTAATGCACCAAGTCTAAAGATACGACCTTGTTTAGATATTCCGGAAGACTAAAAAGAAAGATACATAAGTAATCAAATACAATGAAATATAAAGTACATATATAAGTAAAATATATAGTATACATAAACATACATGACAACCTAACGGATTTGTTTACATACACACACATGACATGACAAAACACAACAAGAGAACAATTAAAACTGGAATTTTAGATGCAATATTACCTTGACATAAATGTCATTTTTCACATGATTGTCAAGAGTTTCGGCTGTCACATTCTCTTCACCAGAAGATCCAAGTTCTCCCAAGCGCTCTTGCACATGCTTCTCATAAGTTTCTGCAATCACTCGTGCTCTTTGATCCACATATGATCCATCAAGTTTCTGATGTGTTTTCTTCATCACAACAATGAAAGAGTAGTCTTCATTGTTTGCTTCCTATAAAAGAAAGTATAGAACTAAGTGAGAAAAGAAAACTATTACGTTCCTAAACAAAAGCTTAAAATTAAAAATTATACCAAAGCATCTTGCACTCTAACAAAGGATTTTGAAACAGCCGTGTTGGAATGGGGGCCTAAACCATTACGATCAGACATTCGAGAAGCACGAGCCTTCTCACTTTTTTCTTTCGCTTTTGTTGTTGCCCAATACGCTTGCATAATGACCCAATATTCTCCCAAAATCCAATCTGGTTTTTCCCCTCCATTCTTTGCATGACTTATCATTCCTTTGAGGCGATAAGCCGCAACTTTGTTAAACTCTTGTTCAACTTGATATTCGATAACAGGATCCCAGTTAAACTTTTTCTAAAAAACATGATTAATAAGAGATGATGAGTAACATTATATATCAGTAATGAAACAGTCGATAAATTTAAACAAAGTTTACCTTAAACAAAGAAAACCATGTATGTCTGTAGAAGTGTGGCACTTTTTTCCAAGAGTACCATGGTCCTCTAAAACAACTTTGAATGACCTTTCTCACAGCAGTTGATACTTGGGTGTGATGTTTAAACTTTTTCCAATAATATAAATTACTTAATGAGGTATCAATCTTGAGTTAACAATATGGAGTTTGTGTCAAAGGTACCACATCTTCTAACTCAAGTGAAGAACCTGGTTTATATGGAGTATTGAGAAAGATTTATGAGCTTCATTTTCATGGACATGTTGATTTGAAGGTTGTGGTATTCAAATGTGATTGGTATGATTCAACCATTAAGAAAAGTTTACGGATAAACAAGTCAAGGATTATTGATATTAACACTAAAGGTCATTATGACAAATATGATCCTTTTGTTTTAGTTTCTCAAGTAGACCAAGTATGTTATGTTCTGTATCCACGCCTGACTCAACCGGAAAAAGATCAGCAATGGGAAGCAACAATTATGATACAACCAAGAGGAAAAATATTGGTCAATGAAAATTTAGATTTCATTGCAATGCAACACGATAAAGATGATTCTATTGTTCAAGCTGAGTCATTGCATATCAACACACTATCATATCCATATGGTCCACCCGAAGAACTTGATGATCTCGTTGTAGAAGCAGAGATTGGGTCAGACTCAGACATTGAAGATGGAAACTCTGATATCGAATTATCTACGGACGAGTCAAGAGTAATTTTTTTTTGTTACGTGTTTATGAAAAACTAAATTTATTTTATTGTCATTTTTTTTTACTTAAATATGATGTAAAAAAAAAAATATTTAAATTTTAAATAAGGTGTTTTTATTATAGACACAACAATAGTAATAATTATGTCACAATTTATAACTAAAAACAAGGTCACTAACATCAAGGCTATTTGTGACATAATTTTAGTTACAAAAACATAAAATTTAGTAATTATAAGTGACATAATTTTAGTTACAAAAACGTAAAATTTAGTCTCAAATTCGTAAAAAATATGTGACTAAATAATTTTGTAACAAATTCGTTAGTATTAGTTACAAAAGTTAGCTACCTTTCATTAGGTCACAATATTATGACCGATTAGTAACTTTTTTATAACCAAATAATTTTGTCTCGAAATTGTATCCAAAACATTACAATAATGTAACAACATAAATAGTCACAAACATTTGTTATGACCTTTTTGTAGTGTTGGTTCTCCAGTAAAATACCGGCAAAATTTTGTATAATTATTACAAGAATAGTGTATAGTTTTCTTTTTTAAGTATTCGACTATTTGGATATGTAGACATGTTTCTCTAAAGAATCATATTTGACCAATTGTGTAATTTATGAAGTTTTTGTGTGGTGTAGTGGTAATAGAGAGAGAACTTGAAGACAAACTCAAGGCTAATAAGAGCTTCCTACATACGACATTTTTAACTAAATTGATATACATAACGAATTTTAGAATTGAATGGATTATTTAAAAAAAATATATATTCATTTCTGTTCGGTTTCATGATAAAAACAAAAAAAAATATCATACAAATATTTTTAAAAATATCAACAAATATGTTTACACATATTATGTATTGTAACAGTATAATGTATTATCTTATTATAGAAATTTTGGTTTCAAAACTTAATATATGATTGTGACATGTGACAAGTTTATATTTTGACACATATAAAATGTTCAACCAATCATGTTTAAACAAATATATTTAGATAAATATTTAAAATTTCAATCTTTAAACAAATACAATAAGATAAGTACGAAATAATTACAATAAAAAAAAATAATAATTTGAATGTCATAATAAGATTATAATACAGTCACAATCCTAAATTGTATGAAAAATAGTTGATATAAGTTTAGTTATATTATTCAATATTTATCATCAAAAATAAGTTTGTGTATCAAGTTTAATGTAAAAAATTTTATCAGGTTTAAGAACATTATCAAAAGTTTAATATAATTTCAATCCTAAAAGGAAAAGAGAGTTACATAAAAACTAATATACAAACAATCGAGATTGCTCACATGTTTCAACAATTTGGTAAAATATTTAATCATAATTTTCATAAAACATTAAAGAGAGATGAATAATTATTTTCATGGGACAACAATATGGTCAAATATCGCTTGGAGTTGTTTAATTCTGAAACCACAATGATTTTGTTAAATTAGCAAACATGACAAAAGATTTATAAGTTATATTCACGAATTCTTACATTTGAAATCTATATAATACACAAAATAGTTATTTATAATATATATAATATTGTTTACCATACATATGTAATTATTTAAATAAAAAATATGGAAAAATTTTATGTCCGTATTCTGAAATTATATTCATTCTTAAAAAGTTTATTCTAATCGTTGGGATAAAGTGCATACAAGAAAAAATTGTCACACTATTATCAATATTGTTTAAAATATTATTTCGAATGTTTTTCAAATTTTCTATTTTTTATTTTTACGGGTTTATAAATATCATATTGCAATCCCGCGTATATGTGGGTACTTCTCTAGTAGATTTAAAAATTTTAACTGCAAAATATAGTTCTCATTAAAACATAATAAAATTAGGGAATTTGGTCAAATAAACATATTTGATATAAAATTGGTGGTTGTTTACACAAATTTTCTTCAAAAGTCTACATTATCCTTTACAAACACTATTCAAAATTTGACTCAAAAATAAAAAAAACAGAAAAGAGAAAATATCTAGAATTTATTAGATAATACTCTTGATAATTATCCATATAAAACTAGATATTTATCATAAAGTTTATTATTATTATAATGTAAATATCTTTTGTAAACCGACTTGAAACTCCTATATAAAGGAGTGCTCATGCAAAATATAAGTTGTAGAGAAAACAAAAAAAGCAATAACAAAATCTCTCGTTTACTTTTCCTTTTACAAAACCAAACACTTATATGTTTACATAAATTAAATATACAATATTTCTATTAGTTTTATAACACGTTATCAGCACGAAGCTCTACCCGTAACCCGATCAATCATATTCTGAAGGTATAATACGAAGGTATGATAAATCAATAATTTTATATAATTATGTTTTGATCATTTTTATTTATATGGCGTGCTATGTCGCCTCAAAATGGAAGGTTATGCCTCCTCAATATGGTAGGCTCTGCCTCCTCAATTTCTTATATTTTATTACTATTTAAAATAAACTATGGCAAAAATTTAAATTAATATAATTAAAAAATCTAAGAAAAACTCTGCCAAAATTTTAAGTTAACGATTTTTGCCAAAAGCATAAAACTAATAAATCTAAAATAAACTATGGCAAAATTTAAAGTAATTTAACTAATAAAATATAAAAGAAACTCTAACAAAATCTAAATTTTTATATTAGTATAACAATAAAAATTTAAAGAGAAACTTTGCCAAAAATTTAAACTAATATATTGTTATTTTCTATATAGTAATCATGTCAAACTTGACAAAGCTCGAAATAACTGCCCTCGATATTACTGGCAAAAACTATATGACTTGGGCAGTTGTTGCAAAATTGCACATGAAAGCCAGTGAGCTTCTTGATACCATCGATAAGTCGGAAACGACATCGGATGAAAAGAAAGCCAAAGCCATGATTTTTATAAGGCACTACATCCATGATGGTTTAAATGATGAATATATCACCAAAGAAGATCTTGCGGATCTATGACTATCTTTAAAAGATAGGTTTGATCACCAGAAATATGTGATCTTACCAAAAGCCAAACATGAGTGGTTAAACCTCCGGTTGTTGGACTACAAATGTGTTAGTGATTATAATTTCGCGTTGTTCGGAATCACATCCAGGATGATATTATGTGGAGAGACAGTCACTGAGTTTGACATGATTGAGAAAACTCTCTCTACTTTTCATCCTGTAAATGTAGGCATACAACAACAATATCGGGCAATGAAATTCACTCGTTATTCGGAGTTGATGCAAATCCTCCTTGTTGCTGAACAAAATAATGATTTGGTGATGTTAAACCATCAAAGTCGTCCAGTTGGATCAGCACCACTCCCAGAAGTGAATGCTGCATCATCCAGTTATAATAACTGGAATAATAATAATGGACGCGGCCGTGAACGCGGTAAAAGCCGTGGTCGTGGACGAGGGCGTGGTAGAGGACAAGCAAGAGGTCCTAGCTACAATAATGATAACTCTGGAAAAGGCCAGAGATTTCCGGGTAATGAAGTTGGGCGTGTTATAAAGAAGCAGACAGAGAGTGTTTGCTATAGATGTGGAATGAAAGGGCACTGGTATAATACCTGCCGCACGCCAAAACATCTTGTCGATTTATATCGTGAATCACAAAAGGCAAAACAAAAGATGAATGAAACCAACTTCATTTGTGATGAACCCGAGCCCTCCTTTAGTGGCTTAAACGATGATAGTCATCTTGATATTTCGGAATTTCTGCTTGATCCGGAAGGTATCAACGGTCAAGAAAAAGACTTGGAATAAAATGACATGATACATGTTTTTAAAATAATAATGTTGTTTAATATTTACTTTCTGTCTTTATAAAGTTTGATGTAAAATGGTTGTTTTATAAATCCTTTATGAATATTTTAATCCAGACAATGACAAACTTTGAGACTAAAGAGGGAGATATATGTCTGGCTGATAGTGCGACAACACACACAATACTTAAAGATAAAAAAGTATTTCTCCTGTCTCAAAATAAAAGATTCCGCCGAAGGCGTGAATACTATTTCTGGTAATGCAAAAATTATCATAGGCTCTGAAAGAGCAAATTTTTCAATGCCAAGGGGAACGCAATTTGAAATAAATGATGCGTTATATGCCCCAAAATCTTACAGAAACTTGCTAAGTTTCAAAGATATCCGTGAGAATGGATATCATATTAACACTATGAATATGGATGACATTGAATACCTTTGCATTACGTCAGAAAAGAAAGAAATCCTGGAAGAATTATCAACGTTATCTTCCGGATTATATTGCACAAAAATAAACGAGATTGAATCATATGTTACTATAGACTTAAAGTCTATTAGTACATTTAAAGTATGGCATGAAAGATTTGGCCATCCAGGTTCAGTCATGATGAGAAAAATTGTGCAAAACTCGAATGGGCACCCATTGAGAAATCAAAAGATTTTCCAATCGGGCGAGTTATTATGTAGTGCTTGTTCTCAAGGAAAGCTCATAACTCGGCCATCAATAACAAAAGTTGGGAATGGATCTCCATTATTCGTGGAAAGAATACATGGTGATATATGTGGACCGATTCATCCACTGTGCGGGCCATTTAGATACTTTATGGTATTAATTGACGCATCTAGTAGATGGTCACATGTGTGTCTATTGACAACACGAAATATGGCTTTCGCAAAGTTCATTACCCAAATTATAAGGCTAAGAGCGCAATTTCCTGACTATGTCATAAAGAAAGTCAGACTTGATAACGCTGGTGAATTCACTTCACAAGCCTTTAATAGTTATTGTATGTCAATGGGGATTGATGTTGAGCATCCAGTTCCCCATATTCATACCCAAAATGGTATGGCTGAATCTTTAATTAAACGGCTGCAATTGATTGCAAGACCGTTAATATTGAGAACAAATCTCCCAATTTTTGTATGGGGGCATGCTATATTGCATGCAGCGGCATTGGTCCAGATTCGACCAAGCGCATATAATGAATTTTCCCCTTCTCAATTGACATCTGGCAATGTGCCTGATGTATCCCATCTTCGTGTTTTTGGTTGTGCGGTTTATGTCCCAATTGCTCCACCGCAAAGAACAAAAATGGGACCACAAAGGAGATTGGAAATTTATGTTGGGTATTCGTCACCGAGTATAATTCGGTATATTGTACCGCAAACTGGTGATATGTTTACGACACGTTTTGCCGATTGTCATTTTAATGAAAATGAATTTCCAGCGTTAGGGGGAGATATTAAAAGTATATCAAAAGATGTTACATGGTGCACACAAAGTTTAGTACATCTTGATCCCCCAACAAAACAACGCGAGCTGGAAGTTCAGAAAATTGTGCACTTACAAAATAAGGCAAATCAATTACCAGACTCGTTTACAGATATAAACACAGTGACGAAGTCATATATACCCGCCGTTAATGCCCCATCAAGAATTTGTATTCCTGATAAACAAATTGATGAGAGCAAAGCAAATGAACCTAAGGTTCAGTTAAAGAGGGGGAGGTCGATTGGCTCGAAAGATAAAAATCCCCGAAAGAAAAACAAATTGGGAGAACAAAATGATAAGGTTCTTGATCCCAATGAAGAACAATATCTCGAAGATATTTCCGGAAAGGTTCGAGATGAACCAATTAATGATAAATCTTCGGAAGAGATATATGAAAGGGATCAAGAAGAACCATGTGATGAGATTCGTCAAAAGGACGAACAAGATACAGAAAAATATGAGATTTCCATCAACTATGCCCATAATGGAAAAATGTGGCTTAGAAATGAAATTGAAGATATTGATGGAATATTCTCTTTCTCTGTATCTGAAGAAATTGACAATGAAAACGATGACCAAGACCCACGGTCCGTTTCTGAATGTCAAAAGAGAGGAGATTGGAATAAATGGCAAAATGCCATGAGAACTGAATTAATCTCTCTCAATAAACGAGACGTCTTTGGACCTCTCGTCATTACACCAGGAGATGTAAATCCTGTTGGGTGTAAATGGGTCTTCGTAAGAAAAAGAAATGAAAATAATGAAGTCACAAGGTATAAAAAAAGACTTGTGGCACAAGGGTTTTCTCAAAGACCGGGAATTGATTATGAAGAAACATATTCCCCGGTAATGGATGCAGTCACATTTAGGTACTTAATGAGCCTAGCGGCATCTAAAGATTTAGAAATGTACCTTATGGATGTAGTGACTGCATATCTATATGGATCACTTGATAGTGACATATATATGAGAATCCCTGAAGGAATGGAGATTCCAGAAGGATCTAAGATTCTAAAAGAATCCAAAGAAATATGTTCGGTCAAATTACAAAGATCACTTTATGGATTAAAACAATCCGGACGCATGTGGTATAATCGATTAAGTGAATATATGTTGAGTAAAGGATATATCAACAATACGATTTTCCCTTGTGTATTTATTAAGAAATCCTCAAAAGGATTCGTGATCATTGCTATGTATGTTGATGACCTGAACATAATTGGAACTCAAGGAGAAATTGATGATGCAAGAACTCATATGAAAAAAGAGTTCGAAATGAAAGATCTGGGAAAGACAAAGTTTTGTCTTGGGCTCCAGCTAGAACATATTGAAGATGGAATATTTGTGCATCAATCAAATTACACCAAAAGGGTGATAAAACTTTTTTCTATGGACAAAGCAACTCCTTTGAGTACTCCAATGGTTAATAGATCCCTCAATGTTGAAAATGATCCATTTCGACCTTGTGAAGATAACGAAGAAGTATTAGGTTCAGAAGTTCTGTATATGAGCGCTATTGGCGGCCTTATGTATCTTGCAAACTGCACTCGACCTGATATAGCTTTTGCTACTGATCTACTTGCAAGATACAGTTCTTCCCCTACGCGCAGACATTGGAATGGAATAAAACATATATTCCGTTATCTTCAAGGAACCATCGATTTAGGGTTATATTATGCAAGAAACTCTGAATCTGGTTTAGTTGGTTTCGCAGATGCAGGTTATTTATCAGATCCGCATAAAGCTCGATCGCAAACTGGTTATGTTTTCACTTTTGGTGGAACTGCGATCTCGTGGCGTTCTCAAAAACAGACTTTGGTCGCCACTTCTTCAAACTATGCAGAAATCATTGCACTTCATGAAGCATGTAGAGAATGTGTTTGGCTGAGATCTATCACTCAACACATACAAGGTGCAAGTGGGATGATTGTCAATAAAGAGCCAACAAAATTGTTTGAAGATAATTCAGCATGTGTCGCTCAGCTCAAAGAAGGTTTTATCAAAAGCGATAGAACGAACCACATTCCTCCAAGATTCTTTTTTTATACTCGAGAACTTGAGGAAAACCGTGAAGTAGACGTTCAGTCTATTCATTCAAGTGAAAATGTCGCAGATTTATTTACAAAGGCGCTTCCTACTACAATATTCAAGAAACATATTCAAGCTATTGGAATGCGTCATCTGCGAGATTTATGAAAGAAGATCATAACCAGATTTTCCAAGGGGAGATCGTATTACTGTACTCTTTTCCTTATCGTGGTTTTTATCCCATCGGGTTTTTCCATGATAAGGTTTTTAACGAGGCAGTATTCAATTCATATGAATAATTAAGGGGGAGTATTAGATAATACTCTTGATAATTATCCATATAAATCTAGATATTTATCATAAAGTTTATTATTACTATAATGTAAATATCTTTTGTAAACCGACTTAAAACTCCTATATAAAGGAGTGCTCATGCAAAATATAAGTTGTAGAGAAAACAAAAAAAACAATAACAAAATCTCTAGTTTACTTTTCCTTTTACAAAACCAAACACTTATATGTTTACATAAATTAAATATACAATATTTCTATTAGTTTTATAACAAAATTTTATTTAATCTGGCATCTATCAATCATTCTCCAAATTTTAATAGGGAGTTTGGTCCCCATAACTCATTTAGGCCACATGATGTTAAGGGAATAACTAAAAATATAACCGATTTGAAAGACATAATTCTTGATCGGTTAATTCTCTTAAACCAATTTAACAATCAAATTAATCTAGTTAATAATTTAGTTAATGCGTCCAAACTTCATAGTTCTCGAAATCAAATTAAAATTCAACATGATTTTTGCTTAACCAGCCTATTATCATATATCAATCCTAATCAATTCAAAACCAAATAAAAAGAGTTTGATAACCAAGAAACTATACCAGCTAATTTTTGGGTTAATATAATCAAATGTTGACTTTTGCCAGTTTTGTCTTAATCAAGTTTGATTTTTCGTATGCCATGATTTCACCTTTTTAAACCCAAAATATTAAAGTTGGCACTGGAGTATATATGAATGAAAGTATTCATTAATAAGATTATTTTTAAGTTTAAAAGAAAATATTATCGAATATTAATGTGGTCTCATGCTGGTTAAATTACCAAAATTTTGGTTAAGTAGTAATCATAGAAGTAATTGTGTATATTTTATTAGTTTTAGAAATATTTGCTCCCGCGTAAATATTAGTTAAAATTCTAGTTAAGTAGTACTCGTTGAAGTAATTGTGTAATTTTTATTAGTTATATAAAATAAGTTCCCGCATAGAATACTATTAAAATTTAGTTAAGTAGTATTTCGTGGAGGTGATTGTGTAGTTTTTATTAGATGTAAAAAGGATAAGTTCTAAAAGGATAAGTTCTCACATAAAATAAGGGTACAATTCTAGCTAAGTATTTGTGGAATTAATTGTGTCGTTTTTACTAGTTATTAAATTGATAATTTACCGCGTAAAATACAAGTAAAAATCTAATTAACTAGTATTTTTGGAAATAATTGTAACTTTTTATTAGTTCTAGAAAGGATATATTCATGTGTAAAATTCCTTTAAAATTCTAGTTAATTAGTATTTTATGGAGGTAATTGTGTGTTTTTTTCTTAGTTCTAAAAATGATAATTAGTTCTCACGTAAAATATGGTAAAATTCTAGTTAAGTATTTTCGGAAGAAATTTTGTAGTTTTTATTAGTTACAAAATCATATGTTCCCGCGTAAAATACATGTAAAATTCTAATTAACTAGTTGGGAAAACGTTCTATTTTCCCGCGAGAACTTTGATATATCACTAGTTATCCACCAAACTTTGACCTTGTATTACCTCTCCACATATTAGAAGTTTTAAACATATTTCCCCCTAAAATTGAATAATCAAATCTGATTAGCTAAATTGGTTGGTTACAGTTGGTTTCGTCAAAACCGCCTAGTAAACCAATGTGTCTTAAACCGAAATCATGACCGAGTCATCATCATCACTTATGTTTCTCATGTGCCATGGTACGCTGTTAATGTGAGAACACAGTTCCCAGAACTCATCTTTAAGTAATAACATGACCGAGTCATCATCATCACTTATGTTTCTATAATTCATAAATATTTATTATATAGAAAATTTATGTATTTTTAATTTTTGGCATATCAAATTATTTAAAATAAATTTGGAATTGTGTTCAAACCCTTTTTATTATTTATTAAGGCAATTGTCAAAAATATCATTAATTTTCTTTCTTAAAACAATAATCACATCATAAGTTTTTTTCCTTATTAAAAATGTTTGATATTTCTATTACCATTATTATTCGTTTTATTTATATAATTATTTCTTTTATTTTGTATAGGTTTTGCTATGTTTTAAAATGTGGTCGTATTGACGATTAAACGACCGTTTATTCTCTATTTAGTGACGAACCGTGCGATCTTGGTCAAATCGTTGACTGGTTTTCAACCAATTTCCAATCGATTAATCAACTCAAATCGATCCAATACCGATTTAGTTTTAATAAATTTAGACTGTTGTGGGTTAACGTCAATTTTGAATGAGCAATGTAATAACAATTCTCTAAGCACAAAAGAGTTATTTATATGTAGTTTTTAACTAATATGTAGCTTCCTTTACCAATATGAGACTTTTTAGTTATATTACTTGTTGAATAAGAGTTAATAGGCCATAAAATTTCAATTAGCAGTAGGTTTTTTATATTCAAATTTTATGAATTTTTTAAATTCAATTTTATTGGGCTTTTAATAATGGGTATGTAATCAATTGTTATTAGTATTTTTAAATCATTCTAATGATGACATGTGTTTTATCTCCTTGTTTAACTCATTTAATGTTTCTCAATCTATACTATTAAAAGAGAAGACAAAACGCCTACGTGTCGCGACGTGAGAGCTTTTAGGATATTTTTTATTTTTTTGCGTTTTAGTCCTTATATTTTTGAATAATTTTTGTTCGGCGAATTCTATAAATTATATTTCAGGCCCAACGAATTCATACCCATATATAAAACTTTTAAGAATTAAATTTTTCCCACATTGAAAACAATAAGAAACAAAATAAGAAATCTTCTAATATAAATATGATTTTATCACATACAAAATCATTAAAGCGGACCTTCGTTTAATGGGCCTAAGAATTTTGGTAAATGAATTGCGCCTTCATTTACCTGGTATGCATAATGTCGGTCTTTTTCTCTGAATAGGTCTGCAAACTTTGATTAATTATTTTGACTTTCGATATTGGTCTTTCATAGATGCATGCCTCATAAATTGGGCAACGGGTATCGAGAATTTTGATTAGTGGATTGGAGCATGGACATTCAGTTTTCAGGCCGGGTTCAGGTCGGACTCATTCAGTTCGGGTTTTTCGGGTTACAGGGTTTACAATCCGTTCGGGTTATTTACAAATACGGTTTTGTTCGGTTCGAATCTATTCGGGTTCAGGTCGAGTTTCATATATTTAACAAAACGTCAAAACCTAACATGAAACCAAATACGTTTCAAATACGGTTTTGTTCGGGCTCATTCGGTTCGGATTTATTATTCGAATTTTCAGGTTTTTCATATTTTTGGTAATAATTTCGGGTTCGGTTGGGGATTTGGTTCGAATTATTCATATAACCCACGAAAAATTGAAATAACCTACTAAAATCCAAATTACTTTATCAAAACTATATACATGTGTATATTTTCCGGTCTATTTGAATACAATTCGGGTCTCAGGTCGATTCGGGTTGGAACGGAAACCCGAGTAAGAAAATATTAAAATCCGATAGGATAATATGAGAACTGAAACCGGATTTTTCGGGTCGATTCAGTTTCGGGTTTCGGATATAAGGTTAAATGTTCAGCCATAAATTGATCAATTCATGGTTTCCATAATATAACTTAATATTATTTATAAATATCTTGTTCCGCGCAAGGCGCGGTGTACTTACCTAGTTAATATATATAAGATTTTCCTTTTGAATTTGTTATATCTTCGTAACCGGATATATTATACATATATAATTTTACGAATAATTAATAATTGTTTGAATAACAATTATATATTTATAAAAAACTAGTTAACCATTAACTACAAATAGATGTTTATCAATTCATGAAGATTTAAGTCTGAAGGGTATTTTTGTCAAATTTTTAAATCTCTCCTATTTTTTTCATTTTCCCCAATTCATACATAATTATATTATTTTTGCAAATTTCCACCGTCCATACTTTTCACCCTAATTTTATTAGTTATAAAAAGATAGATATCCGTGTAAAATACGGGTAAAATTCTAATTAACTAGTATTTGTGGAAGTAATTGTATAGTGTTTATTAGTTATAATCCTTGTTCTAAAAATCGCTAGGCGCTAGTCGGGCGGTTGAGGTAGGCCTAGCGCCTAACGAAAAAATCGGAGATTAATCGGAGACTAGTTTTTGTACTATTAATATAATTATTCATCATATATTTAAGATATTTTATTTAAATCTATTAAATTCATATATAAAAACTTTAATTTTTTTATTAATGTAACTATAAACAACATAATAAACAGATTAACATCATATTTTAAATATTATATCATATATTTTATTACCTAATACATAATAGTGAAATAAATTATAACTAAAAATTATCTAAAAATAAAATTAATAAGTTTTTATTGATTTTAGGTGGTTATAATATAATTATTTTAATTTATTAAACCAATAAATGAGATATTTATTCTTGTAAATAATCGAATTAATGCGAAAAATAATCGAATTAGGCGGAGATCAATCGGATTAGGCGGAGATCAATCGGATTAGGCGGAAATTAATCAGACTAGGCGGAAAATAAATAGATCAAGGATTTTTAGGAGGCCTAGGTGTTAATCGGGGCGGACGACCACTGCCTAGCGCCTAGGCGGGGAGTAATCGGACCTAGACGGGGATTTTTAGTACAGGGGTTATAATATATTTTTGCGTAAAATACGGTTAAAATTCTAGTTAAATAGTATTTATGAAAGTAATTGTAGTTTTCTATCAAGTCATGTGTACTGCAAGTCTTGGATAACAATTTGTGCTGTCATATAATTTTCACCATGTCCCTTTTTTCTTTCCTTTTTCAATAAAAAAAAAAAAAGTCAAAAGAAGCTAAATAAAGCGACATGCCAAATTAAAAAAGGTAGAATATATTTAACATTCTTAAAAACGAAAAAGTAAAAACAAAATTGTGTTGAGAAAAAAACAAAATCTATCGAGAGAAAAAAGAGATAGAGAATGCATATTTGACGAGCTTCTGGAGAATACAAGAGCTTGAAAAATCGTATGAATTTCATTATTACATTTCATTCATGTCTTTTTTGTCGGATCTGAAGACAACGTTGTCTGATTCCACACATCGTTGTCTGAATTTCGATCTTGTTTTGTTTGTGCTGTTTTTCAATTTCAGATTTGTTCATGTTTTTGTTTTTTTAGATTATTATGATGAAATTCGATAGCTTTTGGTTGGTCATTTGTTATTTCTGTCTTAATTGCAACATTTTTATTTGGGTTTTGCCTAATTTTTTCCTTTTGCATAATTTACATGTTTTTGTCAAGGATAAGATTTGATGCTTCTCAATTGCTAATCTTTTCCTATAATTATATATGCAATTTGAAGATTCTTATTGTTTTTATCAAAATTTTGTATAATTTTTCTCTTTCAATTTTTTGACCATTTGGATATGTAGACAATGTTTCTGCTAAAGGATCATATTTGACAATTTATGTAATTTATACAATTTATGTTTGGTGGTGTAGTGGTAATGGGGAGAGAACTTGTAGACAAACACATGGATAATAATAATAATAATAAGCCAAACAGTTTCACAACAAGCTCGACGGGATCTTCGGATAATCATAATCATGTCCAAGATCCTTCGATTATCGAGCCTACGGACGTCAAAGAATACGACTTTGTTGGTAATGATGATTCTCATCAGAGCCAACAAGTCCGTACCACAAGTCCTCCAGGATCTTCTGATAGCAAGAAGAAACTAAGCTCTTCTTCTTCTTCGCGTGGTAGTGCGAACGTGACTGTTCCAAAGCCGTTTTCGCTTTCGGCTGAAAAGCCTGTCACGAGAAAATCAGGAGTTGATAATGATTCATCGGGAAACACTATTAGCCGTAACTCTTCTCCAGGATCAAGAGGCTCACAGGTAAAACAAATCGCACACGGTTGTTGTTCTTGTTTTTGTATCAAGTATAACTTGCCTATCTTTTTGCACTCATATTGTTTTCTTCTTTGCTATCAAATAGTTTTAGTCCTTATGTGATTGTAAAATGAGATATTGAATCATTGTTTTTTGTATTTAGCCGAGTTCTCCTCTACCGGTTAGGAAGACAAGTAATCCGAAGAAGCAACATGACGAAGAAGATAGTTACTCCGTTGCTTCCTCGTATCCTTTATTTGAAGTTTAAACGGAGAAAATAACATTTTGGTTACTTACTTATAATATCTAACTACTATATGATTCTTTTTATGATCCTTAAGCCATGTATAGATCAGTAACATCCATAAGAAGTAATAAGCCCAAGCTAACGGTCGGAGTTGCTCCAACGTTTAGGAGTACAGAGCGCTTGGAGAGACGTAAAGAGGTAATTTTCTTGATAACAGTAAAGAACATTTGTAAAGAATAGCATGGCATTGTGGTAATTATGGGCATATGATGGTTTCAGTTTTACCAGAAATTAGAAGAGAAACAGAAAGCACTCGAGGAAGAGAAAAGAGAAAACGAGAAAAGGCTCAAGGTAACATGATATATAATCTTCATGTATTATATAGTTGGACAGTTTTTGAGAGATATACTACTCTTACGTGATTTTTAGATTCAATATAATGTGTATGTTGAGCATTCTCAATGTAATTTACGTAGGAAGAGCAAGAAGTAGTCACTAAGCAAATCCGCAAGAACATGTCTTACAAAGCTAATCCTGTTCCGAACTTCTACTACGAAGCTCCTCCTCCGAAACTTCCATTGAAAAAGGTAAACAAAACCGCACTCTCTTTTATGCTTGATTTTACTCACATGGATATAAATTAATAAAAGGTCATTAAACTACCACTAAAAAATATATTCCAAAATGGATCAAACACAAAAACGAGTTTTTAACACTTTTTAAGTTTGTTTTTTTTCATTTGGGTTCAATATTTAGTATTTAAGATTTAGCTTATGAAGGGGTAGCGTTTAGTTTTGAAGGTTTAGGGTTTTTAGTGGAAATCGAAGGTTTTAAAGTCATTTATGTTTTGTGGTATTTTGACAAAAAAACTTTTTAGTGGTATCTTTAAATCTATTGATAGTGTATGTTATTATTGTCGAAAAAACTTGATTTAGCGCTATATATATATATGAGAATTTCCATGTAATGAACATCCTAAGCAATTCTCTATTGATCACAGTTTCCGCTGACTCGGCCAAAGTCACCGAATCTAAACCGTAGAAAGAGCTGCAGCGACACAACAAACCAAGATGCAAAAGGGAAACATTTTGTTCGACATCGTCACAGTGCAGAAGGTTGCAAGGAAGAACCCAAATCGAACAACAATGGCTCGAGGACTCCAAGTACAAGAAAGTCCACAAAGGACATAACACCAAAGATTTCAAAGAGTAGCCATGATGGAGAGAAAAGCGAAAATGACATTGATGGTTAGTAGTAGTTTTTGGTTTCGACTAACTTGGTGAATGAGATGTTAAGACAAAGTGTGGAGAAGTAAGTGTTTAGAAAGAAAAACATATATTAAGAGTGAAAGAGAACTAGTTTCATGTTTCAAATTGTTGTTGTTTTTTTTTGTTTTGTTTAATATTGTGAAGATTGGATTGTTCTTAATTTGGTTGCTAAATCAGCTGAATTTACTTTCGTGTGAGATTTTCTTAATTTGTTTGATATTTGATGTGAAATATATATTGTTCTATCGATTTTGATTCCCTCTAACAAAACTATTGTTTACTTATTTTTATACCGTATGTATGCTCATACCATTTTTTGAATTTTGCAATTTATAAAAGGGCAATTCTCATGAATAACATTAAATAAATTTTTTTAACAAAATTAGCACACATTTTGGAAGTTTTATAAATACCATTAAAAAGTTTTGTTCTCATAAATACCACAACTCTTTAATTTTCAAAATTACACCCAAAACCTTCAAAAACTATACCCTCAACACTATATAGCGAACCCAAATGAAAAAAAATTAAAATCTAAAAATGTTAAAACTCGTTTTTTGTATTTGTGGTATTTTTGTAAACTATTACTTTTGATGGTATTTTGATATAAAAATCATTTTAATGGTATTGTTGTTATAAAAAACTTTTTAATAGTATTTTCAAAACAAAAACTTATTTTGGTGGTATTCTAAGGAATTTCTCTTTATAAAACCTTTTAAATCGTATATAATATACTTTTATGAAATATATATATTAATAAGGTCAAGAGAATTTTTTTCAAAATACCATCTTTTAAAGTTCTTAGGCCCAAAATACTATTAATTTTTTCTTTAAAACACCAGTAAAAATATTTTGGCCTAAAACTATGCAAAAACTAAATAAGCTTAAAAACCATTCAAAATTAAACCATAAACACTACTATTGAATCCAAATGAGAAAATGTTCAATTTAAACTGTCAAAATTTGTTTTTGTATTTGTGTTATTTTGGGTCAAAAGAACCTTTCTATGATGTTTTAGGTAAAAGACTTGCGATAATATTTTTGGATTAAAGATATGTTTCGATAGTATTTTAAGAATTTCTCTATGATCAATGTATGACTATAAAAAAGTTAGAGTGGAAGATAACATAACTGATATGTGGGCTTGAAATTTTGTTTCCTAAAATTACAAAGATGATTTTTGGTTTGCCTTTTTTTTTTTTGACGTCTGTTAAATCCACTAAGGATACCCAATTCGATAACAAAAGAGAGAGAAAGCACATAGTGGTACCCAGGCAAAAAAAAACAAGTTTAACAAAGCAAGACTCAAATTGTCTAAATTAAACAAGACAAAATGCACCAAAATTAAGATGAAATAAAACTAGCTTCACTCTCAAATAACAATGCCAGCCACCCCGGATATCCAACTTGAACATAAGATTGAGACAAGTTCAGTTGAATTACGCTTTTGGCAATGAGAGAAGCCGCTCTATTTTCACTTGGGAAAACTCCCCCGCATTTCCATTTTAGAAAACTATTCAAAGCTAGTCTTAAACCATTTGTGAAGTACCTGAACGATGGCCATGCTTTTGGTCTGTTTAAAGCATCTACTAAGTTCCTCCCTTCCATCTCAAAGATGACACAATCAAACCTATGGCTCCGCATGCTTTCTATTGCCCATAAGGTTTCTTTGTAATGAGCTTCCTCCAAAGTAAGAACCTCCGAAAAAGATCTTCTACTGTGCAATTTGGTATTACCTCTCGAATCTCTTACCACCCATGAAGCTCCCAAAACTTTCTTTTCCTTACTCCAAGCTATTCCAATATTACACTTAATCCATGGATCAGGAGGTAATCTCCATTTCTATACCGTCTTTGCTCTTTATACATTAGTCAAGACCGAGTCAATTGGGTTGGTTTTCCGAGCCTCAAACCATAAGACAACTTCAGCCTTAATCTTTTTTGAGATTTCAAGATTATCAAACTTTTTCCCTTCAAAGATAAGACTGTTTATGTTCTTCCATAAGAACCAAATCACCCACGGCCAGATCTTCTTTATGTCCTTAGAGAACTCTTGCCTCTTATCTATAGTCAACAAATAGTAGAAATTGACATATACTGATGTGAGATGAAACCCTTGACCTGGCATAGGAGGAAAGGATAGAGCCCAGACTTGTCGTGCTAATGGACAAGTGAAAAGAACATGGTTAGTAGATTCTCCATCAGTACCACACGCCTGGCATCTTTGATCAACCTTCATTCCTCTCGAAGCAATTATATCGGCCACATAAATAGCTTGACTTAAAGCTCTCCATAAGAAAGATTTGATTTTTGGAGATGTTTTTACCTTCCAAACCATTGTTTTCAAATCTAATAAGGATGGGCTAACTGTGGCTTCTTCAATTAGCAGCTTCTTATTGACCTGACATGCAAACCAATACCCTGACATCACCATGTACTCTCCACTTCTATTATGTTGTCAAACCCAGAAATCATCAAGCTCTACTACCGGATTGTCCTTAGTGATTAGCCTAATGTCATATGGATAAAAGTTCTCTTCAAGCTTATCTCTATCCCAAGTTCTAGCCATGTGATCAATTAAACCCTTAGGTTGAGATCGATCAGAGGATGCATCATCAATGGTGGTCTTCTTCTTACTTGGTCAAAAAGCCAAGTGTCAACCCATACACTAGTAGAAAGACCATTACCAATCATCTTCTTTAGGCCCTTAATGAGTAAATCTCTCCCATGTAACAAACTTCTCCATCCAAAGGAAGGCATGTAACCAATCTCAGCTTTTAAAAATTCTTATTGCTCAAAGTATCCGCTCTTCAAAATTTTGGCACACAAACTATTAGGCTCTTGAAGAACTCTCCGCGCCTGTTTAGCTAGGAGAGCTTGGTTAAAGCATGCCAAGTCTCTAAAACTCATACCTCCTTGCTCTTTGGAGAGAAAAAGCTTGTCCCAAGCTATCCAATGAGTCTTCCCTTTTCCTTCAACAACATTCCACCAGAAGCTTGACATAGCTGAAGTAAGTTTCTTACACGTAGCTTTAGGTAACCTGAAGCAACTCATTACATAGACTGGCATTGCCATAACTACAACTTTTAGCTTCACCTCCTTGCCTCCATGGGATAAGGTTCTTGCAAACCAGCCAGATATCTTTTACCCATTTTCTCACTTATGTATGCAAACAGATCAACTTTTGATTTGCTAAAACATTCAGGAATGCCTAGGTAGGTACCTGCTCCTCCTTCATTAAGAATATCTATAATTTCTTTCACTTGTGCACATATAGATTCCTCCACTTTTGCTCCAAAAGTTATAGATGACTTGTTAAGATTGATAACTTGCCCTGTAGCTTCACCATAAAGGGATAAAATACCTTTGAGAGCTCTAGCTTGTTGAACCGAGGCCTTGCACATGAATAAGCTGTCATCAGCAAACAAATGGTGGTCTATGGAAGTCCTTGTCTCCCCAAAACTGATCCCTTCAATCAATCCTTCCTCTTCTGCTCTTTTCAGAAGGTGAGTTAAGCCTTCCGTGCACAAAAATGGAGATATTGGGTCACCTTGACGTAAGCCTCTCTCATGCTTGATCAATCCATAAGGAAGATCATTAATTAGAAATGAGAAGGAAACAGAGGTCAAATAAAACATGATCCAATCCACCCACTTACTATGAAAACCAAGAGCTGTTACGAGAGCACGTAGATAGCTCCACTCCACTATGTCAAAGGCTTTATACATGTCTGATTTTATAGCCATGAACTCTTTACTCACTCTTTCATGAGTTCTCAAACCATGGACCACTTCATGAGTTATCAATATGTTGTCTGAAATCAATCTCTCCTCGACAAAAGTTGATTGGGTGGGAGAAACAATCAAAGGGAGTAGAGGTTTAAGTTTGTCTGATATGATCTTGGACACTATCTTGTAAATGACAGAGCAAAGACTTATAGGCCTTAGATCAGACATCAGGTTCGGGTCAATAATTTTTGGTATCAGGCAGAAATGAGTGAAGTTCCACTCCTTTGGAAACACGTCTGTATCAAAGATTTTTTTTACCTCTGTTGTGACTTGGTCACCAAAGGTATCCCAATATTTTTGAAAGAAACAACCGGTCATACCATCAGGTCCTGGAGCCGGAGACGGACTAATGGAGAAGACAATTTCTCTAACTTCATCGACAATGACTTCCCTGAGCAGTTCCAAGTTCATGGCCTCATTTACTCTAGGTTCAAAGTTTTGAAACAGGTCATGAAACCTCCCATTATCAGAGGAAGTAAACAATTGTTTAAAGTACTTGATTGCCACTGCCCCTTTGGTCACTTCACTTTTCTGAATGACACCATTCTCATCCATTAGCTTCTCAATTCTCTTCTTGCCTCTACCTCCTTTAACTGAAGCATGGAAGAATTTGGTATTCAAATCCCCTTTATTTAACCATTTCTCTATACTCTTCTGTATCCAGTAGTCCTCTTCTTCTTTTTGAGCTTTGATTAGGTCCTTCTTCAAAGAAAGAGTCACATAGAGGTTTGGAAAGCTAGAAGATTCCTCTTCCTCAAGTGCTCTTTTGATCTGAATGATCTTGTCGGCTGAGCTCACTTGATTACGAAGTTTCCATTTACTCAAGGCTTTCCTACACCTTCTTAATCTATCAGACACAATCATTGAATATCTCTGAACACGGCAATCTCCAAGCTTTTTCAATGGCCTCTTTAACTAAAGGCTTATCCACTAGTCTCTTATCAAACCTAAAATTGCCCTTAAATGCCTTGTTATTTGCATCCAACCTGACAATAATAGGTCTATGATATGATCCTCTCTTTTCCAATAAAGTTTGGTTTGATCTTGGAAAGCTTTTCCTCCAACTCTTGTTCCCAAAGCATCTGTCTAACTTTCTTTGAATCCAGAGATCCCCTCTTTTGCCTCCCCATGTGAAATTGTTTCCTATTGAGCTCAAATCCTCCATTTCATAGGCTTTGAGCATGTCATTGAAATTCGTAAAGAAACTGACATTCTTGGTAGGTCCACCAAATTTTTCTCCATTGTGCATGATGGCATTGAAGTCACCCATCATACACCAGTCATCCTTCCTATTAATCCCTATCCTTGTAATTCTTTCCCACACCACATGTTTGAATTTGAAATTAGGCTCCCCATAGACACATGACACAGAGAACTTATAATCACCAAACACCACATGGAAGTCTAGGAGGTTCTTGCTTATACAAAGAAACTTCACCTCCACACTAGTCTTCCAAAGTAAGGCCAAACCTCAAATCATACCATTAGGTTCCACCGTATACACTCTATCATAACCCAAATACTCTTGCAAATCTACTAAAACATCTCTTTTGTTTTTAGTCTCCATCAAGAACATAAGTTCAGGTGAATGTTTTTTACGCATTTGCTTAAGCCTTGGAATCACCAAGTCGTCGACACGACCTAATCCTTGGAAATTCCAACTTACAAAGGCCATTAAACATTGGACAGTCCCTTATTCGGGCCCGTCTCTTTATGGTTGAATTTTGTAGTTTTCAGAGGTTGATCTTCATCACTCCCTCTTTTCCTTTTGTAAATTTATGCTCATTCATTCTCCATTTGAATCTTAGAATTTTTTTTTATCTTGTATCAAGCAAGGTCCTAGTCTAAGTTGTCTCTTCTTCTTTTGAGGTCTTTTCCTTTGGCCTTTATTCCTTTTAACCCTGGAAGAACCAACTTCATTGAAACTAGTTCTATTCACCGTAGAGTTAAATAGAATCATGGCATATTCCTCATAAGAGATATCATGAAGTCTCCCTGGAGCAGCACATAGTTGAGGGACTGACCATCTATCAGATCTGCCTGCACGGATAACCGAAGATAATAGTTTCTGATCATCACCTTCAATGCTCTTTAGACTCACCAATCTTGATGTTTCTTGATAGTCAAACACTAGACTTTCCCTTTATTCACATCATAGGAAATGATAAGGGCTTGCTCTAGCCTTCGAATAGTATTTTGAGTGATGGGATCTTTCTTCGCTTCTCTGATGGTTTGTTTAACTCTTTCCTCTTTAACCAGCCTATCATCACCATTATCAACAATCAGATATCTTCTCAACTCAGCCAGAACTTCTTCATCTATATTAAGCCTTCCAGTCTGAGAATTAATCCCCACTTGGCTCTCTATAAGGACACCAAATAGGGATCGTCTTCTCTAATGATCAAATCATTCTTAGCTTTCTCTTCAACTACTTTTTTCCTTCTCTCCGCATCTAGATCTTCTCTAGCTTTCACTAAAAAAGGACAAAGGTCCTTTTTATGAGTAAGTCTTTGACAATGAAAACATCTCTTTTGAACCTTTTCATATGTATACCAGACTGATGTTTGTTCACCCGATGGTAGATTAACCAGCTTTGATCTTCTGAGTGGTTTAGAGACATCAAAATGAACTTTGACCCTCACAAAATCCTTACATCTCAGCTTAGTAGGATCAAAAATCACTTCGTCTACTCTTCCCACAAGCTCACCAAGCGTTGTAATGGCAACCACCGTTTGATGATTAACTGGGATGTTGCTAATCTTGACCCAAATGGGTACGAACTACATGAAACTCTCAGGTGGTTTCTTGACCCATCTTTCGACCGCTAAGGCCCATTCGTTACTAGTATTGAGACCTTTTTCAAGGACATCCAACAGGTCATGTTCCGTTTTAAAGATAAACTGAAACTTCTCTTTTGACAAGGCTATTCCACGAACCTTATCATACTTTTGCCACTTCCTCGGCATCTCTAGAATCAACGAGTCCATCTTCTGGCAGACTGGGTTTAACATTCGACCTATGAGGCTTAACTCATTGACTTCACTCGAACTATATCCAGGTAAGTCCGGCATATCAAACGGAATATCTTCTTCTTCCAATGACATCGCTAGCATCGCTTTGTCCATATCAGACAACATCGTCTTTTATCTCTTCAATCTACTCTTCTTTGAAAAAATTTTGGCGGCTCACAACACTCAAGAACCCTAGAACTGAAAGGAAATCTGTTTGTAATGACCCCCTAAAAAGCTTGTTTAATTCTCCTATCCAATAGAAAACATGTATTTTCAACCTTTGTTGTATTTTACCTAAATACCAAAGCCTCTAGGGGAAATAGAGAGTCCTAAGCCCATTTTTAGTTTGCCTTATCTCAAACATTTTGAGTCCAAAATAAATTTTAGTTTTCTTTTAATAAAAAATAATTGTATGTACATATTTGTTGTATGTATGTATGTAATCGAGAGTGGAAAATCACACATTAAGTCCCGTTTTCTCAAAATATACTCTTCCTTTTTAGAGTTTTTTTTTCGTTTCATTATAATATGTTTTAGTTTTTCATAACAAATATTAAATGTATATAATGTAATATAGCCAATTATAGTATACATTGTTTTCTATGATTGGTTGAATTAATTTAAATTAGGTATAAAATAATATTTTTTTTGTAGAAAACTACGTTAATATTTGTACTTTTAACCAAAACATCTATAGTAAAATGAAATAGAAGGAATATGAGTTTGAGAAATTGCCTCAAAAAACTTAAAGAAATAGTAGCTTGATGATTCTCCCAAAATTAAAATCAGTAAGAAAATTGGTTATCACCTGTGAATAAGGCCACATGTTTCTCTTTGGGCCTGATATTCATAATGGACTCCGAAGCCCATTTGCCAAATAGCAGACCAGATAAGTGAAGCCCACGCAGCTTCTTCTCTTGTTGTGCTGAGCTGGACAAGTTGTTGCAGAGGAGGCTTTAAGTAACAACCTGCAACAGAAATAACAGACGATCGTGAGAAGAAAAAGATTCACGAAGAGAGAGAGGAGACTAAGAGATTCTAGAGAGAGTTTCAAGGCAAGATAGATCAACAAGAAGAAGACGACTTATCTTGTGGATAATCGTCTCGGATACTGATCGGAATCATCGCCGGAACAGAGGCGGAGGTATCGCCGGAGAAGCTCGGATCTAAGGTTGTCTTGCTCTTTGACTTAGCTTTTGTTTCTTGTAACTATCTAAGATCAATTGCTTGTAATCAAACATATAAGCAGAGATCAGATCGTAGGAGACGATTGATCTTGGCTTGGTGATAGTGGATACATGAGAGTATTGTCCTCTCCCCTGAGACGTAGCCGGTGTTGAGGGTGGTGAACTCAGGGTGACCAAAACTTGTGTCTTGTAGCTTAGGACTAACCTGCAAACACATAATCAAACTAGTCAGTAACTTGCAGTGCAAGAAAGAAGATTAACACATTAAACATAAGTCACAAAGTGTTTCGTTTGTGTTAATTGCAGGAAGTGTTTCACAGAGAAAACCTTCACAAGTGGTATCAGAGCCAGGTTTAAGCAGAAGGGCAGTACGGTCAAGTACTCAGGTCTGTGATTTCATCTGATCAAGCCAAGAGAAGGGTTCAAGAAGGTCTGCAGACATGGAACCAACTCATGGCAAGTTCAAGATGGAGAAGTTTGATGGAAAGGGGGACTTCGGTATGTGGAAGTATAAGATGCTTATGCAGCTGGAAATTCAAGGTTTAGACTTCACTCTAGAAGAGCCTGAAGCCAGTTCTGATGACAAAGAAAAGGGACCTGAAGACAAGTCATCAGAGACTAAACCTGAGACTAAAGCTGACCCACTAAGGAAGGACAAAGACAAGAGGGCAAAGAACCTAATCTGCTCATGTCTAAGCAACCTGGTCTTAAGGAAGGTCATGAAGCAAACCACGGCTCTAGGAGTGTGGAAAGCATTGGAGAGGGATTATCAAGACAAGACTCTGCCAAACAGGATCTACCTCAAGCAAAGATTTGCAAGTTTCAAGATGGATGAGAACAAGAGTATTGAGGAGAATCTGGACTCATTCTTGAAGCTGGTAGATGACCTATCAAGCCTGGACATTCAAGTCAGTGATGAAGATCAAGCAATTCAGATCCTCTCAAGTCTGCCAAAGGCCTTTGATCCTCTAGTACATACTCTGAAGTATGGGAATGGCAAGCAGACCTTGACTGTGAATGAAGTCACCACCTCAGCTTATGCTAAAGAGATAGAACTCAAAGAAAGTGGGTTGCTAGGAAAATCAAAGCATGCTGGAGATGGTCTGATGGTTTCAAGAGGAAGACCAGAAAGAAGGATTAATGACAGAGGAAAATCTAGAGGAAAGAGCAAAGATTATAAGTCCAAGACAGACCAGAAGGGAAAACCAAAAGCTAGAGAATGCTGGATCTGTGGTAAAGAGGGCCACTTCAAGAGAGACTGTCCTGAAAGGAAGAATCACACTGATTCTGCAAACTTGGTTAAAGAACTGCCTATGATTCTCACAGCCAGTTTTGAGGAAATTACAGATGAGTGGATACTTGATTCAGGATGTACTTTTCACATCACAAATGATAGAGAGGCTCTATTTGAATTCAAAGAATATGAAGGAGGAAAGGTTCTCATGGGGAACAACACGTACAGTGAGGTTAAAGGCATTGGGAAAATCAAGATTATAAATCCTGACAACTCAGAAGTGATAATCACTAACGTGAGGTACATGCCTAACATGGGTAAGAGCCTGCTTTCATATGGTCAATTAGAGAAGAGCGGCTGTTTCTATGAAGGTGAAGATTTTGTTGTCACATTCTACAAGAAGGACAGCAAGAAGAAAGTCATCTCAGGAAAGTATGAGAAAGGCCTGTATCATTTACAAGGAACAGTGGAAAAAGGTGTAGCTGCAATCTCAAGACCTGAAATTGATACTACAGGGAGATGGCACTCTAGGCTTGGACATATGAGCTTAAAGTACATGAATGTACTAGTAAAAGGAGGCTACCTAGACAGCAAGGAAGTTCAGACTCTACAGTTCTGTGAAGAATGTGTTCTGGGTAAAGCACAGAAGCTGAGTTTTCCAAAGGGAAAACACAATTCAAAGGAAGTCTTAGAATACATCCATTCAGATTTGTGGGGTTCACCAGGAGTTGAAGAAAGCTTGGCTGGAAACAGATACTTCATCACATTCATAGATGATTATTCTAGAAAGGTTTGGATCTATTTTCAGAAGACTAAGGATGAAGCATTTCAAAACTTCAAGGAGTGGAAGACTTTGGTGGAGACACAAACAGGAAAGAATGTGAAGTGTTTAAGGACTGATAATGGATTGGAATTCTGCAACTCACAGTTTGATGGATTGTGTAAACGATCGGGTATCAAAAGGCACAAGACCGTGGCCTACACTCCTCAACAAAATGGAGTTTCGAACGTATGAACAAGACCATCATGAACAAAGTCGGATGTACGTTGGCGGAAACGAGGTTTGGGTAAACGAGTTTTGGTCGAAGTCTGCATCAACAGCTGTTTACCTCATCAACGAGGTCACCATCATCGGCTCTAGACTTCAAGATACCCGAGGAGCTCGGTCGGGTAGGAAGATCAGCCTAGATCATCTAAGGAGGTTTGGGTGTGTGGCTTATGTTCGGGTAACACGAGATAAGGTCGGTTCAAGAGGCTGTCAAGGGGTTCTTCATGGGGTATCCTCGGGGTACTAAAGGGTACAGAGTGTGGTTACCGAAGAAAACAAGAGCACTATCGGCAGAAATGTGACTTTTCATGAGGAACAGGTCTTCAAAGATCGCATTCAGGAAGTTTCGGAAAAGGGCGAAAAGAAGAAAAAGAAGGTATCATTCAAGACCGATATCATTCGGGGACCTTCTACTCAACTTTTAGGTGGAGCTACCTCAGAGCAAGAAAGATCAAATTCAGAATCAGGTGGAGCCTCATCTGAAAGTGAAGGATCAGCCTCAGAAAGTGAATCAGAGGAAGAAGACCCAGCTAGTCAAGGGAATGTGGAAAGTGAACCCATTGATGACTACATGCTGGCCAGAGACAGAACTCGCAGAACCATAAGGCCTCCATCAATGTTTGAAAGTGGAGACTATGTAGCCTATGCTCTGTCTTGTGCTCAGAGTCTGGAAATAGATGAGCCTAAGACAGTCTCAGAAGCTAAGAAAAGCAAGTACTGGAAGAAATGGAAAGAAGCCATGAATGAGGAAATGAAGTCTCTACACAAGAACCACACATGGGATCTAGTACCAAGACCTGACAGGAAGAAATTAGTTGGGAGCAAATGGATTTTCAAATTCAAGGAAGGGATTCCAGGAGTAGAAGAACCTAGATTCAAGGCTAGGCTGGTTGCTCAGGGATTCACTCAAGTGGAAGGGATAGACTACAATGAGATATTCTCTCCTGTAGTCAAGCACGTCTCAATCAGAATCATGCTATCTATTGTGGTTAACTATGACCTAGAGCTGGAGCAATTGGATGTTAAGACAGCATTTCTTCATGGTACTTTAGATGAAGAAATCTATATGCAACAACCAGATGAGTTTGTTGCAAAAGGGACTGAATCTAAGGTGTGCTTGCTAAGGAAATCTCTATATGGTTTAAAGCAGTCCCCAAGGCAGTGGAACCAGAGATTTGATGAGTTCATGCAGACTCAGAATTTTCAGAGATGTGAAAGGGATCCGTGTGTTTACTACAAAGGTGACAACATGAATGACAGGGTCTTTCTACTACTATACGTTGATGACATGCTAGTTGCCTCTAAAGACCTAAAGAAGATTCAGCACTTAAAGGAGAGTTTAATGAAGGAATTTGAAATGAAGGATTTGGGTAAGGCAACAAGGATATTGGGCATGGACATCATAAGAGATAGGAAGAAAGGAACATTGAAGCTGTCACAAGAGAAGTATATCAATCAGATATTGAGGACTTTCAATATGCAGGATGCTAAGCCTGTAATATCTCCAGTGAACTCTCAGATTAAGATGAGGAAACTATCTAAGGAGGGTTTGATAAATGAAGCTCAGTATATGGACAACATACCCTATGCCAGCGCAGTTGGCAGTTTGATGTATGCAATGATAGGTACCAGACCTGATCTAGGTTATGCTATTTGTCTGATCAGCAGATACATGGCCAAGCCAGGAAGGACACATTGGGAAGCAGTCAAATGGGTATTAAAGTATCTAAGAGGAGCATCAGGACTCAGCCTAACGTTCACTAAGCAGGAGAAGTTTGATATTGTGGGTTATTGTGACTCAGACTATGGTTCTGATCTCGATAAAAGGAGATCAGTAACAGGGTATGCTTTCCAAGTTGGAGGAAACACAGTAAGTTGGAGATCTCAACTACAATCTGTAGTGGCTCTCTCAACTACTGAGGTTGAGTACATGGCACTCACAGAAGCTGCTAAGGAGGGGATATGGTTAAAAGGTATTTGTGGAGAGCTATGTTGTGATAAGGGGTTGTTCAAGCAGTTCAAGTTATTTTGTGATTCACAAAGTGCAATTGGGTTGTCAAGGAATGCAGTACATCACGACAGGACAAAACACATCGACACAAAGTACAACTTTATCAGGGAAAAGGTCAAGGACGGGTCTACTGATTTACAGAAGATTCACACTAGCCTAAATGCATCAGATTGTTTGACAAAAGGGTTACCTGGAAACAGCTTAGAGCGGTGTCTGGTGACACTGAAGCTCTTGCCATAAGCTGATCTGAAAGGCCAAGGAGGTGTTTGCGTCGGTTGGAGCATCTCCGGTACATGGTAAGAAGAAGGAAACAGGTTAGTTTCTTTCGGTTAACAATCGACAAAAGGAGATCAGAAAGTGTTCTACTGGTAAAAGAAGAAGACTTGGTTATGATCTGTAAATAGGGTTACCTTGTTTGGTGACTCAAAGGAGCTCAAAATCTATGGCAAGATCTTGGTCTGCATGTGCAGTATCTGAAGCTGAATCGTCGGTTCTGAGTCAGATCTGAGAAAGCAGGGAAGAATATGAAATCACAGGTAAAACGGAAAAGGGTTATTTGGGGTTTCAGGTATCGTCATAGAGGGAAGAAGCAAGAACAGAAAGGTTAAACAACGGCGGTCTAGCCGGAGTTTCGTCGGAGAAGAGAAGCCAAAAGGGCTGGTTTTCGTCGCAAAGGGTGAGGAAGCTCTGTCGGCTACTTTCTAGGGTTAGTGTCTGAACAAAGTGAGCTAGGTCTATCAACATGTGGACTTGGTGGAGATTGTGAATAAGGCCACATGTTTCTCTTTGGGCCTGATATTCATAATGGACTCCGAAGCCCATTTGCCAAATAGCAGACCAGATAAGTGAAGCCCACGCAGCTTCTTCTCTTGTTGTGCTGAGCTGGACAAGTTGTTGCAGAGGAGGCTTTAAGTAACAACCTGCAACAGAAATAACAGACGATCGTGAAAAGAAAAAGATTCACGAAGAGAGAGAGGAGACTAAGAGATTCTAGAGAGAGTTTCAAGGCAAGATAGATCAACAAGAAGAAGACGACTTATCTTGTGGATAATCGTCTCGGATATCGATCGGAATCATCGCCGGAACAGAGGCGGAGGTATCGCCGGAGAAGCTCGGATCTAAGGTTGTCTTGCTCTTTGACTTAGCTTTTGTTTCTTGTAACTATCTAAGATCAATTGCTTGTAATCAAACATATAAGCAGAGATCAGATCGTAGGAGACGATTGATCTTGGCTTGGTGATAGTGGATACATGAGAGTATTGTCCTCTCCCCTGAGACGTAGCCGGTGTTGAGGGTGGTGAACTCAGGGTGACCAAAACTTGTGTCTTGTAGCTTAGGACTAACCTGCAAACACATAATCAAACTAGTCAGTAACTTGCAGTGCAAGAAAGAAGATTAACACATTAAACATAAGTCACAAAGTGTTTCGTTTGTGTTAATTGCAGGAAGTGTTTCACAGAGAAAACCTTCACATCACCTAATTACATTTTGCAAATTGCTCATCAAATTATTACCATTTTACTAACTAAACCAATGTTGATTTTAGTAAAACGTTGAATGCGGCTTCGTTGCTCAACGTGTCAACCCTTAAATAGTAGTAGTAGCTTTACACTAATATTGATTTTTTTATTTATTTAAATAATTTCAACAATTTACTAATTATAGTTTTGACTAAGAAAATGCTAATTATTTTGTTTCCCATCTCTCTCTCTCTCCTTAATTTTCTACAAATTTCAGAGCTATAATCTCCTCCAGGATCGGACGGATCTAACTTTTTTTCTTCTTTTTCTTAATTAAACCATAATTTTGTTTTCTTGATATACAATACACACACACTAGTAAACATAATGTTATGAATTGTGTATAACAACACAACATCACTTTCTCTACCAAGAAATTGAGAATTGATCAAAACTCTAATTAAGCAAAGATCCAATCAAAAAGCAAGAAATGGATTCTTTAACGCTCGATATTGAGATGTTACAATTACCGGAGACATCAACAATGTCGATGAAATCGAATCAAGATTTCGTCAAGAAGCTCTTTGATCAATGGCTTGCTCTTCCTGAAACCAATCGCTTGGTATATCTTTGCAAGACTTTTCTTAAATATAATATATGAATATTAAAGATATGAATGTTAGTAAAATTGGATATATTATTATTATCATTATTGGTTGCATCCCTATTTTTTTAAGGCAGAATTACAAAACTACACCTTTTGAATTGCATTTCACAAAACTACACTTTTTTAAAATCACTTCACAAAACTACACCTAATTACTAAAAATTAAATCAAAATTAACCTTACCCACAAAACCTTACACCTTCAATATTATACCCTAAAAACTAATTAGCGAACCCAAATAAAAATATTTTAATTTTGGTAATTTTTAGAGCATATAATTGAACCATTTAAAATTTGAAAAGGGCGTAAAAGTAGGAAAAAATTGAATTAAGTGTAATTTTGCGAAGTAAGGATTGAAATGGTGTAGTTTTGTGAATTTCTCTTTTTAATGGATAATTGTAGTAATATGATTGTAAATTTCAAGAAATTTTAAATAGAATAACTAAATTTATTGAATTATTACTAGTTTCCAATAGCAAATTGGTTACTATAAAAATTAACTACTAAAACATAGGGAATTTATATGTGATTTTTGGAGATATTTCTTCTAATAAAATTGGATATGTTATTATTATTATAGGTTGCATCTCTATTTTCAATGCATAGTTAATAATATAATTGTAAATTTTTAAAAATATTAACTCAATTAACTTTTAGTTTGTTGAATTAGTATTGATTTAGAGTTATGAAAACTTATCTTGGTAATGAAAAATTGTTTTGGTACAAAAACTAATGCATTTATAAATGGTTAATAAAATTGGATATGTTATTATCATTATTGTTATTATAGGTTGCATCATTGGTGAATGATGTTAAGTCAGGAGTATCACTAAATGTTGCATGTGGAGGATCTTCTTCATCTACAAATTCAGGTTCTAATAGTCCATTGGCTTCGATGTTTCCTGCACGGAATGGTCCTCCGCTTTCTCCGAGGAACCCGACCGGTTCGCCTCGGATAGCTAGACAAAGGACTGGTCTTTCTAATCTCAGCTCTCCTCTCAAAGTTGTTTCGGAACATGTTAAAGAACTCATTCCTCAGGTATACATTTCACCTTATAAAAATGCTTTCACTAACTTTGTACCGTTATGGTAAAATATATATATTTACCGCCACTTCTGTAACCATTCAGTGTGGCGGTATAGAAATAATAGTATTGGTATATTGACATCTCATATCGCTCGCTATCTTGTACTTGTAAAAATACTCGCAACCGTTATAAACCGCATTATTGTGTTATGAATGTGTAGTTTTACTTTCAAGATGGTTGTCCAGCAACAAATGACCAAAAAGAGCAATGCATAGCCAAAATCAATACTCTTTTCCATGGCCATGAGGATGGTTTAACACCGCAAGGTTGGTTAGTTGCTCTTTAGATATTTTATAGTCTCTAATATTTTGTGAACTAACCAATTCTTTGTTTTTTGTTTTCAGAATTTAAAGTGGTCACTACTGAGATCTGCAAGGTTCCATCATTTTTTTCAACCTCAATTTTCAAAAAAATTGATACAGATAACACTGGTTTAGTGAAAAGGTTTGCAATTTTTTCATATTTTTAATTCATATTGTGAGCTAAAGACATTATTAGTTCAGAGATCATAGTATAAAATTCTCATAGATTTGTTATATTTACAGGGAAGCCTTTATTGATTATTGGGTTAAGGGAAATATGTTGACAAAGGAGATAACAACTCAAATATTTACAATACTAAAGCAACCACAAAATAAGTATATTGTCCAGGTATAGGTTGTTCTAAGCTGCACATAATTAGATGAAAATAGTTATATTATACATTCTACATATAACTAGTATTGATTGATACAAGAATTATTAACTTTTTGATGTAATTTTATGACAGGATGATTTCAAGGATGTGCTACAAGAACTATTGGCAACACATCCTGGTCTTGAATTCTTACAAGGCACGCCTGAGTTTCAAGATAGATATGGTTAGTCCAAGGGCAATTCTTATGAATACCACTAAAAATTTTTTTTAACACAATTAGCAGATTTTCGAAAGTTTTACAAATACCATTTAAAAAAAAATTTCTCATAAATCCCACAAATCTTAAATTTTCAAAATTACATCCAAAACCTTCATAAAACTATACCCTACCCCTTCAAAACTAGACCCTAAATACTATATAGCGAACCCAAATGAAAAAAATCAAAATCTAAAAGTGTTAAAACTCGTTTTTTGTATTTGTGGTATTTTTGTAAACTACTATTTTTTATGGTATTTTTGTTATAAAAAACATTTTAATGGTATTTTTGTTATAAAAAACTTTGTAATAGTATTTTCAAAACAAAAACTAATTTTGATGGTATTCTAAGAAATTTCTCTTAGTCCAATTCCAATTTTTTTTAACTTGACTTATTATTTTCTTCTAAATAATATTATTGCTTTAAAATATAAAGAGAAGAAAAAGATATGTGTTGAATTTTATAGTTGAGTATATATATGATTCATTGAAATGTTTTCGGACAATTTTTTTGTCAACAGCTGAAACTGTAATATACAGAATATATTACTACATAAATAGGAGTGGGAATGGGAATATAACCCTTAGGGAGCTTAAGAGAGGAAACTTAGTCGACGCAATGCAACACGCGGATGAAGAAGAGGACATCAATAAGGTCTTGAGGTGAGTATATTTACTAAAATATCGAAATCGATGCTAATGAAAAGTCTTTTTTGGTTCTGACTCACTAGTGTTGTTAATTAGGTACTTCTCTTATGAACATTTCTATGTGATATACTGCAAGTTCTGGGAGCTAGACACAGACCACGACTTTTTGATCGATAAAGAGAATCTCATCCGGTATAGTAATCATGCGCTTACCTATAGGATTGTCGACCGAATCTTTTCCCAGGTTAGCTGCTCTGCATTTGTCTTGTGGAAATTCCTCAAAATACCATTTTTAAGTTTTCAGACCAAAATACCATCAGAAGTTTTTGATATTAAAATACCACTAAAAAGTATTTTGGCCTAAAATACCTACTTCAATTAATTTTAAACCTTCAAAATGATACCCTATCACTTTCAAAACTAAACCGTAAACACTGAATATATATGAAAAACAATTTTTGAAGTGTTCAAACATGTTTTTTTTTCTTTTTGTGGTATTTTTGGACACGAACGTTTTAGTGTATTTTAGACAAAAAAACCTTGAGTAATTTTGTTTTGAAATTCTTTTGGTGGTATTTTAAGTAACTTCTATTTTTCTTTTATCTACTGGCCATTGGAGTGTCATTGTCACTATGTCTACTTATGTAGATACCAAGGAAGTTTACTAGTAAAACCGAAGGAAAGATGGGTTATGAAGATTTTGTCTACTTCATATTGGCTGAAGAAGACAAGTCATCAGAACCTAGTCTTGAGTATTGGTGAGATTAACAAAAAAAAAGAAACTCATATTTTGATTTTGGTAAGATTTATGTTATGTTTAGTAATGTTTTTGATGATGATGATAATAGGTTCAAGTGCATAGATTTGGATGCAAATGGAGTTATGACACGGAACGAGCTTCAATTCTTTTACGAGGAGCAGCTTCATAGAATGGAATGTATGGCGCAAGAAGCGGTGTTATTCGAGGATATTTTGTGCCAGTTATTCGACATGGTCAAACCCGAGGACAAAGGGTACATTTGTCTTAGTGATTTGAAAGGCTCTAAACTCTCAGGAAATGTTTTCAATATACTTTTCAACTTAAACAAATTCATGGCGTTTGAAACGCGCGACCCCTTCCTTATCCGCCAGGTATATTCATTACTCTAAGTTCATTTCTAGTTAGTTAGTTGTGTAGTTACAGAGGTTTTCATTGCTATATACAACTTATGTAAATTAATAACGCCGGAATTACACTACTTTTCTAAAATATTTGTATGTATTATTAAATTATATAAATAAAAAGAGGAATTCACAAAACTACACCCTTTCGACCTCTCTTTCACAAAACTACACATAAATTTATTTTTTCACATATTTACATTTTTTCAAAATTTTAAAAGGTTGATTTACCTTTTAAAAATTACCAAAATTAAAATATTTTCATTTGGGTTCGCTAATTAGTGTTTAGGGTATAATATTAAGGGGGTAGAATTGTGTGGGTAGAGTTTATTTGGATTTAATTTTGAGTGTTTAGATGTAGTTTTGTGAACTATTTTGGAAATGGTGTAGATTTGTGAAATGTAATTCAAATTGTTGTAATTCTTCCAAATAAAAATTACACCAAAAGAAAAATTATAGAGATAATATTTTATCGCGTATTAATTTATTCAGGAGAGGGCAAATCCGACATGGACGGAATGGGACCGATTTGCGCATAGAGAATACATTAGGCTATCAATGGAAGAAGATGTTGAAGATGCTTCTAATGGAAGTGCTGAAGCATGGGATGACTCACTTGAGGTCCCCTTTTGAGTTTTTTATTGGTAATATAATTTGACAATTTTTTAATTGCTCAATATTAAGACAGTAAAGTGCCAAAATTGGGTTTTCCTTTTTTTTTTTTATAATGTACGAAGTGTAAGGCGAATTGGATTAGTTTGGTATAGTATTTATTTTTGTCTTTTGTTTCAAATAAAAGATTTAAGAATAATCTCCAAAGAATTAGATTATTTTATTCAGTTATTATTTCCTTTTGTTTTATTCAATTTCAATCAGTTTTTTTGAATCAATCGGCCAACTAACCATAATTTGACCCACAATTAAAAATATAATAATCTCTATATTATTATTATTATGTATGCCATGAGATTAAACTATATTAAAATTTTACTAAAGGCAATTTAGATATATTAGATTTAGTTATACTATAAAAATAAAAGAAAATATAGTTTGTAACAAGAAAAAATGTTTTCAAGATCTTTTTGTTAAGTGTATATGTATATATTTCGTTTTATTTAAATTAATAAAATAAAATAAAAACATAAATAATATTATAACACTTATAAGAAATATAAATTAACACTATTAAAAATGGATATTTTTAAAAATTTAATATTAAACGGGTTAGTGCGGATATTTAATTTAAATTATAAACAAAAAATTTATAAAAAATCTTTACAATATCTTTTTTTGTCACAATCTTTACAATATCTTTAGTTATTATAAAAAACATGTATATATTTCTTATTAAATCATTTTTATTTCAATTCCTATTACTTAGATTATTAAAATAAATTACAAACATAAATAATATATTAACATTTATACGAAATTAAAAATTAACCATTCAAAAAGGGCAATTCTTATAAATACCACTAAAAAATTCTTTTTAAGACAATTACCACAGATTTTTAAAAGTTTTACAAATACCATTAAAATGTTTTTTCTCATAAATACCACAAATCTTAAATTTTCAAAATTACACCAAAAACCTTAAAAAATCTATACCCTACCCTTTTAAAACTATACCCTAAACGCTATATAGGGAACCCAAATGAAAAAAATTAAAATCTAAGAATGTTAAAACTCGTTTTTTGTATTGTGGTATTTTTGTAAACTACTACATTTTGATGGTATTTTTGTTATAAAAAACATTTTAATGGTATATTTGTTATAAAAAAATTTGTAAAGGTATTTTTAAAACAAAAACGTATTTTGATGGTATTTTAAGGAATTTCTCATTCAAAAATGAATAAATTTTTATTATGTATAACTAACCGGTTAGTGGGTGGGAAGTCCCTTGGCCTAGTGGTCAATTGTTTAAGATATTTTACACCAGGTTTGGGGGTTCGCTTCCCAGAGAAAACAAATTTATGCAGATTAAAGATCCAAAGCTTACTACGGGTCACAGATGGGAGAGCATGTCCATGAAAGTATGTCGTACATGTAGAACCGATCGTCGCGGTCAATAGAGTTCAGGGGAGAGTCTGTCCATTTGAAAATGTCGTACACGTAGAATAGTTCGTCGTGGATCAAGAGCTGGATTTCTTAGTCAAAATTGTTTATCAACAATCGCATAATTGATATATGTAATGTTGAATGAAAAAACTAACCAGGTTAGTGGTTATTTTTATATAAAAAATAAGGGAGAATCACAAAACTACACCATTTGAATTACATTTCACAAAACTACACCATTTCAAAATTATTTCACAAAACTACACCTAAACACTCAAAATTAAATCCAAATAAATCCTACCCACACAATTCTACCCCCTTAATACTATACCTTAAACACTAATTAGCGAACCCAAATGAAATTTTTTTAATTTTGATAATTTTTAAATGGATAAATCAAACTTTTAAAATTTTGAAAGGGTGTAAATTTGTGAAAATATTGAATTAGGTGTAGTTTTGTGAAAGAAGGGTTGAAAGGGTGTAGTTTTGTGAATTTGAACATATTTACACCCTTTCAAAATTTTAAAAGCTTGATTTAACCTTTAAAAAATTACCAAAATTAAAATTTTTTCATTTGGGTTCGCTAATTAGTGTTTAGAGTATAATATTAAGGGGATAGGATTGTTTGAGTAGAGTTTATGTGGATTTAATTTTGAGTGTTTAGGTGTAGTTTTGTGAAGTATTTTGGAAATGATGTAGTTTTGTGAAATGTAATTCAAATGGTGTAGTTTTGTGATTTTTCAATTTGGATTGGAATTTGGTAACTAAAAGGATTTATTCATTTAATGTTTATAAAAAGCAAAACATCCACAATTAATGTTTGTAAAAAAAAAAATCAAAAACCGCACCGCACTCATATTTCAAAACATGTCGGCACTTTCATTTTTTACATAATTGTCAAAACCACACTTAAAACCGCCTTATACTTGTTCCCAATAACAACCAGAATGTGAAACATGTGTGAATTGCTTGAACCGATTCATTCTAGTAGAGGCTATTATCTTTATTTTTGTTGATGATTATTATAGATGTACTAGAGTTTATCTGTTAAGAACTAAAGATGAAGCATGTGAAAGCTTTATGCAATATAAAGCTTAAGTAGAAAAACAATTAGAAATATTAAACGACTAATATTTGATAGAGGTGAAAAATATCCAACTACAACTCTTAAGACTTTGTGTTTAAGAAAAAGGATTTATTCATGAGAAGACTGTACTTTAAACTCCTCATTAAAATGGCATAACCGAAAGAAAAAACCGTACTCTTAAATAAATGATGAATGTTATGCTTTTAGTTCTTGTTTATCTGATCAAATATTCAAATGTGGGAGAAACTATATTTTGAGCTTGTTATGTTTTAACCAAAGTTCCCCATAAATGAATTTCTCAAACTCCTTATGAGCTTGTTATGTTTTAACCAAAGTTCCCCATAAATGAATTTCTCAAACCTTCAATTTAAGAGTGTGAAGGTTTCATGCTAAGGTAGGATTGTATAGTTTTAAAAGGAATAACATTGGTCCAAAGACTATAGATGTTGTATTTGTTGGCTATGCTTTGAACAATGATGTTTATCATTGTTTAACCTTTAAATATGATTATTTGTATTATGACATCATGATTGAGCTAGAGATATTGAATTTTTTGAGAATATATTTTATTTCAGTAGAAATTAGAATATGCAATTTTCTATTAATGTTTTGTTAAATAAATTTTGATGATAATAATGGTAAACTTAGAAGAAGTAAGAGAGTGAGAACCAAAACTGATTTTGTTCCTGCTTTTATTACTTCTTTTGTATATGCTTTTTCGATTGAAAAAGACCCAAAACAAATTTTATAAGCCATGAATGATGTTGATTTCATTTTTTGGAAAGAGATCGTAAATAATGAAATTGATTCTATTATGACTAACCATACTTGGGAGCTTGTTGATGGCTCTATAGACAAATTCTAATCAAGGTTGATGGCCCAAGGATTTTCACAAAAACAAGGAATATATGATTTTGATACTTATTTTGTCACCAAAATTTATTCCATGTTGCTTGTTGTCACATCTATTCATAAATTAATTATGCATTAAATGGATGTGAAAATTACATTCTTGAACGGTGAATTTAGATGGGGAAATTTATATGATGCAACCGAAAGGATTTATTATGTAAAGTCAAGAACATAAAGTATGCAAGTTTGTTAAATTTCTTTATGGTCTAAATCAAGCACCTTAGCATCGGTTTGAGATTTTAGTAACATTTTTCTTGAAAATGGTTTTGTTTCAAACTGTAGAGATACTTGTGTGTTTTCAAAAATTCATGAACTTGAATATGTCATTATATGTTTATATGTTGATTTCTTCTTGGCACTTTTGTGAAAATTGTTTGTGAACAACCGCTATTAAATTCTAAATTTGATATGAAAGATTTAGGCAAAATTGATGATATTCTTAGAATTGTTAAAACTTAATCTGAGTTTTCACTTAATCAATCTCATTATATTGAAAAGATTCTTAAGAAATTTGAATATTTAGATGAAACTAGTGTTAAATCTCCTTATGATTGATTCATCATTGCACTTGTGTAAATATTTAGGAGAAATTATGAACCAATCTGACTATGCTAAGATCGTCATGGGAAGTTCAACCAATAATACATTAGAAAATTAAATTAATGTATCTAGAAGTTAATAATTGGCAATTGAAACTTCATTAAAAACCTAAAACCCCTTATATTTTCGATAAATATATTTTTTAAAATCTCCTATAATACGGAACAAAAGGAGTACTAATTTTCCTTGTATTCTTGAAGCTTATTGTGATGCTAATTGTATATCACACAATGATTCAATAAATTCTACTAGTTGTAAATAATCTTTTAAACCAAATGTTTAATAAATAAATAGAAGTATAAATACAGTGTAGGTTTGGCTAATGAGCCGGCCATTTGTGGCCCAAATGTTGAAAAAAATAGAAGTATAAATGCAAATACTCTATGTTTATACATATAAGTAATAAATAAACCATGGTAAATAATATTTTAAAACCAAATGTTAATATAAGGGTTATGTAAAAATGTTTATAATTATCCACCGAAAAACAGAATTGTGATACAATATAAGCAATAACACATAACAATCCCCCAATAACGTTACATAGAAAAAAATATGATACAATTTAAAAGACATGTTAAGATCTTCACATAAAATAGATTAAAACATATTGTGATCATTGAAAAAATCGATTAAAGGTATAGAAATTGAAAAAAATACGAAACAATTTTTCCTTCTTTTTAAAAGAAAGATTGAAATAATTAGAAGCAATATTTAATCTATATGACCAACAGTTTTATAATAAACTAAAAGATCAAGATCGAGACAAAAGGTATGCGTGAAAATACTCATTTTCATTATTTGGTAAAATATAAAATGGGTGGTTTATATCAATGTCAAACCAAAGACATATTACAATAATAAAATACTTCACAAGATCAATTTGAAACTATCATAAACTCAATGTAAATGTTCTTGAAATTATTATGAAACATTGATAAATGTTTCAGTGCAATGCGAGGATTCTATCCTAGTACAATATAATTATACATAGATATATTTCTAATAAAATAACAAACGTAGGATTATAAGGCAAAAACATCAACAATTTCAATCACGTATACAGATTTTGTAGATCTTTACCAAATTTGGATATCTTTAATGTACACATTCAAATTCATCATCATCAACTTCCTTCTCGAAACATAATAGGGCTCATGGATTCATCTGTTGTTTCTCGATTCATAATAGAAATGTTGGGACTCCTCATAGATATGCAAGTATTTCTCATGGGGAATAGACGACGCATGGTCCTAATAGTAGGGATCATAGGTTGTTCTTCGTCATCATTATATTCTTCGTCTTCTTTTCCTGAACAACACTTTTTAAGCCAGTTCCAGTGACATTTGTATTTTCCACTTTGAATGTTTTCATTTTGGGAGACACAACATAGCTTCTTAATCCAATTCCATTGATTGTATCTACTTGTTTGAACGTTTCCACGTTGTAAAATATGAACGAATTCATGTTCGTAATTTTCATCTTCATATGTGTCGTTGTTGATACTTTCTCTTAGATCAAAGAAATTTTGTGTACGCTCTGTTTGTTGACTTAAGATTCGTATACCGCACTCAATAATCTTAAGGGTATCCCTACAACTAAACTCAAACAAAATCTCGTTCACAAGCATATCCTCAAGTGTCTCATGAACAAGGATACCACCACATATAAACAGATGCTCCGATAAAAAGTGAGACACATTCATTGAATCCCACTTAAGTTTTGCAACGATGACACCTCCTTTGGTTATTAGGCAAGCGATATCAAGATGTGAGTAGTTGATTGGCGAAAGAACAAGACAAGCTTGAAAAGTTATTGTTGAGGATATAGACAAAAATCTTTCACCATCAAGACCAATAGGGATGATTATGGAATTTCCTATAGATGTTTTAGTGAACTTTGTAGGAACTTCGTTACCAGGTAAACATACATAGTCGTCAACCTTTTGTTGCATGATTAATCTTCTTGATTCTTCATTCAATTTCATGCAGTTTTGGAACTCGAGTTTTTTCATTGAATCACTGAAAGAAAAACAAACTCTCACGAGTGATTCACATTCATTTGCATTTACGTAGTTGAGAGACGAGGGAAGACCTAGCAATGAAACAAGTTTCTTGCACCTGTAGACAAAGAGACTTTCTAGTCGAGGGAGACTTATAATGCAAGATGGAAGCATGTCAATATCACTATTACTTAGATCTAAATGTGTCACACTTTCCGGGACATAGGTTAATCTCTTCAGATTTCTGCCACCTATACGAAGCCACTCAAGAACATGCAAACAATTAACAATTGATGGATGAACTTCCATCTTTGTGTTTTCAATGTCGAGGTCCTTGATACTAATTGAAATATCTGGATACCGTCTTAATTCTACGCAATCACTCATGTTGACTTCCTCAAGAGATGCTAAGTTGATGTTGTTTGGAATAACTTGTAGTTTTTCGCATCCCATCATCATCAATTTTTTTAGTTTGTGTAGATTCCTAATAGAGGAGGGAAGCTCTACCAAACTTGGGCAACATGTAAGTATCAACGTCTCGAGATTAGTAGCTTTCGAAAGATCTGGGATTTCTATTAAGTTTTTTGAATATCCTAAATTTATATCCTTGAGATTGGAAAGAGCCTGCATGTTAAACATAACAAATAAGAAATGTCTTATTTATAATGATTAAATAGGAATTAACCCATGATTCACCATGAGTTTATGTTTTCTATATGATTTTATATATTTAATTTAGAAATTTTGAATATTATTTTATTTTCATTGTTAAACAAAATAGGATCAATTAATATTTTGTTGAAATGAGTTTTTTTAATTACTATTTAATATTTTTATCATATATTTCATATATTTTAATATAATTTGTAAGTTGATTAAACCAAATTATTAAAATTTATTATTTATTTGGAAAAAACCCGGATTCAAAGTACAAACCGAAACCTAATCGAAATACACAAATCGAACTATGCGATTTACCCAAATTTATTTAAAATTATAATTATTGTGATTATATATATAAATAATTATTGTAAACATATTTTAAATATGTAATATAAGATTTAAATTTTAATATAATTGCAATTTCTTCTTGTTTTTTAGAATGGAACCGGAAACCGAACCCGTTTACAAACTATTTTGTTTTTTATTGTTTGATATTTTTAACAAAAAAAATGTTTTAACTCGTTTTAAAACTCTTAATAATATATTCAAGCTCTTTTTTAATTTGTGTGTTATTTTTGTTAAAAATAATGTAATGACTTTTAAAAAATACTCTTTCTAATGGTATTTTGATTTAAGTAAAATATTAATGGTATTTTTTTTATAAAAAACTATGCAATAGTGTATTTATGTGAATTGCATATTTCTTATTTTGTTTTCCAAATGACTTTTACATAATTTCTTTAATATTTGTGAGTTTATTTTTGGAGAGGATTGTAATATTTCTTTATTTGGTTTTTCGTAATTAAATGTCCTTTTATACTCAATGGCATAATGTGTAATATTGAGTAATTTTTTGGACATATTCAAATTAGTACTCCGAAAATAATAATATAGATTATATACATATTTAATAATATCTAACCTGGACTCCTCCCCATAGTCTTTCCAAGTTGCTCATTGGCATATGTAGTTCGACAAGACGTTCTGACTGAAATGTTGGAGGAAGACTTTTTTTTGGGTATGAATTCCAATGTAGTAACCTTAGACGCGGCATATATTTAAAATCTTCTGCTATCTGCAATGCACTAGTATATCTTCCATAGATTCTTAAGAACTGTAGATTATGCATTCCTTCAAAAGCTCTTCCACTTATAGAAAACTCGTTCATTTTAGACTTTTCATATGATATACCTAATACAGATCCAGTACCCTAACAATAAAGAGAATAATAATAAAAAATTATCACAAAATCAAATATTCTTTTAGCAATTTATGTGAAGAGAATACATATGTATATATATAAAAAAAAACTTACTGTATTATTTGCCAACACATCTTGAATTTCCTCAGCTTGTTCCAAAAATTGTCGTAACCCTGGATCGTTAGATTGTTCATTAACGATTTTTCTGGCCAATTTTTGTAATAAACAATGCATTGTTATCCACCCTGTCGATGATTTATATACGAGAGACTTATCCTCAAGGGTTTTCATTCCATTTTCAACATCCAAGTTACTACTAGCAAGCATGGTTTCCACATGATCAATGACTTGGTTGTTGAAGAAGTATGCAATATGGAGAAATAAAGATTTATTTTTTTGCGATAGTTTATTATATCCCATTTTTAGCGCATTCCAAATTTTATGTTCTACATCAAATTCAACATTGGTTAATTGACGTTCCCACTCGTACTTGTTTTCTCCCCGTAAAGATAAACCCACAACTTGAAGGCCTAGTGGAAGATTGCCGCAAAGACTTACTAACTTCTTTGCTATATCTTCAAAACCATCACACACCGAGCTTTTCTTGAAAGCGGATAGACATAAGATCTCAAGAGATTCTTTCTCGGATGGATACTTAACATGGTAGATATTATCTATCCCATGGGATTTTAATATCTTTTTATCTTCTGTGATAACTATGATACGACTTCCTGGACCAAACCAAGTTTTTTCTTTGGCCAAGGCATCTAATTGTTCAAGATCTTCTACGTCGTCGAGAAATATGAGGACTCTTTGATTTTGTAGCCATTCTTTTATTGAGCCTAAATGATGTATCTTCAAAAACTTTTGATTCAAAATCGTAGACAAAAGTTGGTTTTGTAAACACAACTTCAAACCATGGTCATAAACAACGTCACGTCCATAATTTTCTTTCAGATTACTCATAAAGCACTTAAGTTGAAAATCAACAGAGAGTTGGTCGAATAATGCTCTAGCAATGGTTGTTTTACCAATTCCCGCAGGACCTTGGATTCCAATCATCATCACTTCATTACATTCCAAACGTAAACAAATGTTTACATTTTCCATGTGAGCTTCCATTCCCACCATCTCATCAAAATAATTTGATGGTGTAACATTCAATTTCGAGAAACATCGACAACAATATTGTCGATCATTTTAGATTCTTCCACCCTACATACGAAATATGCATAAATTTAGAAAATGTTACACTCAATTCAAGAAAACATGTAAGTTGTCTTTTGGGACAAAATATCTTGTAAATTTGCAACGAAAAAATCTATATTGCAACTTTTAGAACGTCACATCTCTATTGCAAATTTTTGAAGATGCAACTAGTAGTTGTTGAGCGTCTGGGAGTTGGGGCAACATCAGGAGGTTGGAAGCAGAGCTTATGTTGCGAAGATTCCTTAGATGATGTGGCGCGAAAAAGAAGATTTGAGAAAATCGAACAAGATATTGTGGAGTGGGTTGCAAGAAAAGATATATGGAGAATATATTCTTTTGGGACAAAATGAAAAAATTCTAGAAAAATATATCCAAAACAAAGATATGGAAATATTCATTAAGATTTACTAACAAATTAGATTTGGATTCTAATTTGTTAGGGTTTTGTTTCGGCGTTTATTTAAGGGCAAAATAGTTGTTAGAGTTTGTTAACACTCTTAGTTGCCTTAATCGAGTTTGTTCACCGAGAGCTTTTGTAAAGAGAAAGGTGAGTGTTCTTCGATCATATGGTTGTGATCAATTAGCTTAAGGTATTAGAAGCATTTGGGACAATAGGGTTATTGTGTAATATCCAGTTCACAGATTGTTCTTGGTGTAAGGCAATCATGAAGAGTTTTCTAATAAAGATTAAGCGTTAGACTCGGTTTTGGTTTGGTTTCCTTCCCAAAAGTTCTCACATTATAAATTGGGGTTAAACTCTCCCTTATATATTAGATTTCATTCTTTAAATATCTGATGTGGGACAAATGTTACAATAAACATTTTTTAAAAATTGCCGTTCGTTCGAACATAATTATTCAAGAAATCAAATATTCTTCGTTTTACACAAAAAATTAAATATGCACGTAACATTTTGTTGTAAAAATGCAAAATCATAAAATTTGTAAAAAATCATAAAATATCTAGATATTTGAGATGAAAGAAAACACATAATTTTGACGCAAATTTTGAATCACGAAATCCAAAAGACGAAAATAACTTTACATTAATTGAAAACAAAATTAAATATATTATTATTATTTTGTAAAATAATATTTATAATGTGCATTCAAACAACATTTGGTCAAAAAAATACTCTCGCAAAAAAAATAGAAAACTGCAAAACAGTTTTACATGCCAAACTAACATTTGTGTTTGCCTACTATAGCTGTAAAATCACACTTTACTGCCAAAATCAAAAGATTGGGATTTCTCACAAATATCACAAGATTTTGTTTTTTCGCCAAACGCAAAACTGTATTTTTTCCAGCAAATTCACGTTTTTCCAAAAAAAAATCAATTTTTCTCGAATAAATACAAAACGCATTTTGGTGTTTTCCCACAAAACAACAAAATTGAAATTTATTGTCAAAAATATGTAATCACGTTTTCCCACCAAATAATTTTATTTGTGTTTTTCCGATAAAAACACATAATCACTTTTTCTCGCCAAAAATGTGGGAATTGAGAATTCCCGTAAAAATATGAACTCATTTTCTGCTAAAAAGTATTCAATACTTTTGGCGGGAAAACACTATTCTGGAAGGAAAATTGGATTCTACATTTTTGCGAAAAAAATTATTTTTTTTTTTTTTTTTTTTTGTTAATTTTCTTTGCATAAATTTAAAAGTGACATGTTGGTTTTTTACAAACCCATACTAGAATTAACCCATTAAGAAACCAAAGAAACCCTTTAGCAGCCCATAAATAGCCCTTTAGACTATAGCATAAAGCTTAATAGAAACCAAAAAATTAAAGAAGAAGAAGATGGTCGATCAAGTCTCTGTAGAGTAAATGCAGCCCATAAATTATTTATGTTCGTTTTTGGAAATATGATTCCACATTTTTTTTATGAGAAAACAGTTTTCTATGTTTGTTGGTATAATAATGTTTTTCCGTAGTGTGTGGAATATACGTATATAAATACGTCTAAATACTATTATTAAATGAAAAACGAACATTTGAATCCAGTGTCTAGATGCAAATTCAAGATGCAAATGGTGAATTCGCATCAAGATGCAAAAACAAACGTGGCCTATGAATAATAATAAAATCTGTTTAACTTAGCTGAATTTATAGGTACATTTGTGTGTTCGTTAGTATAATAATAAATTCTGAAAGAATTAACCTTAAATGAAATTTACCTTTTAATAATCAACTAGAATCTAACAGAAGTTCTTATTATTATTATTAATTTTTCTTCACTGTTTATTCAAATAAATAGGATAATTTGATCATTTAACAATAAATGTTGTTAAATTTTTTAAAATTATTACTACTTAATACTTTATATTATATATTTCATATAGAAAAACCTTAATATAATTTCAAGTTAATTACAAACTGTGATAAACTATAAAATTTGTTATTTATTTTATTTAAGGGTGTGCATATATCCGGATCTAAAATATTGAACCATATTGAAACCTAAATATCCAAATCAAAATTGATAGAAGAATTTGCTACATGCAAACCCATAATTGAATTCGAAGCCAACCAAATTTTAGCTAACTAAATCGAACTACTCGAGTTATTCGAAATTACTTTAAAACAATAATATTTTAATTATATATAATGCATTTTAAGATAATCAAAATATATAATAATAGATACAAAACAATTATTATTTTAAAATTCTTGTGACTTTTTTAGAACCGAAGTTGTTATCAAATAATTAATATGATCATGTTGGTTGATTTACTCTTTTTCGAATCGAAAACCGTATATTTTAATATATGGTCAATTCGATATAGTTTTCGTACAAAACACATCTCATATTTTGAAAAGTTTTATAGGTCTAAATTAAAAAAAAAATTAATCAAAGTTAACTTTTTAGTTTTTATGATATAAACTTTTTCAGTTAAATACAGAATATGTTTTTAATTTATAGGCATCATTAATATATATTACTTTTTTAGTATTGTAACTCTACTATTGAGTATTAACTTTATAACTTTAATTTTGTATAATGATATGATAAAGTTAATTACTATTATTTTATATGTTTTTTCTTAAAACATTTTACATGATTGCTATATGTTGATAATCTTTTTTAATTTAAATTACAAATTGTAATTTATAATCTATCCAGTTTTTTCCATTATATCTAATTATAAATACAATTTTTAGCAACCTACTTACCAATCTAGAGTGTGTACTCCTGCTATGTTTCCGACATCATTCAAAACTTGGCTCCATCTCAACTTCTCCTCTTCGGTTTTCCCTTCACAAGTATTCTTAAAAGCGATTCCAAAATCACCACTCTGTGTTCTTACATCAGAAGGATCAACTTCGTAAAAAATCGGTATTACTTCTTGCCCCCAAGTTTTTTTGCAGTCAAAGATCTCCACCAACTCATCTAAACACCAAGCCGAAGAAGCATATTGCTTTGAGAGAATCACAATAGAGATTCTTGATTCTCTAATAGCTTGTACAAGTTCAGGACCGATCCTTTGGCCTCTCTCGATCTCTTGATCCTTAAAGGCTGTGATGCCTTTGGATTCAAAGTGATTGTGTAAATGACTAAGAAATTTTTGTCGAACGTCTGGACCGTGGAAACTCGGAAAGACATGGTATCTCTTAATGAGAGTCGAAGAAGAAGAAGAAGCCATGAGAGACATGGTAAAGAGAAGTTATAGAATATATAAGAGTTGTAATGGTTTAAATTTTTTTTATAGGAAGTAGAAAACATGTTTTCATTTACATATATATATATATATATATATACGAAGGAGGCCAAGAAGAAACTTTCATAGAAAAATGAACATTGTTTGATTTTTTCTTTAGTCTTTTGTAATGAGAGGAAATAGAGAAAGAACTTTCTCATGGTCGTGGCATCGACTACTCATACTTAAAAACAAATAATATTTAGGAAATTACGAAACTACACGTTTTCAAATAATAGTTCACGAATTAGTCTTGGCAAGTAAAACAAATAACCTATATATAAATAATGAAAAAGAAGACTTTTCTCTTCTTGTGTAATTTCTGAGAATAACAATTTATAGAATTCATGAAATAATATCAGTGACATATATTTATATATCTTGAAAATGGGATCTATAAATATTTCCTGACTTATGAAACAATTGACATGGTTATTTTATCTATTTATTATAGGGAAAATATTTTTGTGATGAGGGAAAGACATTTTATTGCAAATAAGACCCTTATATTTTGTATACATAAAGTATTTTTATTTATTACAAGTTTGCCAATAATTAATAGCAACTAGAAATATAAGAGCAAGTTCATCCATGATTTTAAACAAAGTTTCTAAAATCAAATTTAAATAAAATAATAGAAAAAATAGAGAGAGGGGTATATCGGTCATAAAAAAATATTGCATGGAGGGAATCAATTAATTACCTAATTTAAAACACAAATCACTTTATTGACAAATTAGTGCACAAAAAATATTTGTTCCTCAATTTTTTTTCTAAACAATATGGCAAAAAATATTGACAGAAACATAGAATTAAAACTCAACTGGTTGATTTTTTTGTCAAACAAACTCAACTGGTTGATTGAAATAACAAATATATATACAGAAACACAAGGGGCACAAATTAATCAACAAAACTATAAAAACAAAGGAATGTTAATTGAAGTATAAATTGAGTTAATATTGGATTGAGTAAATATAAGATTGAGTGTTTTGGTAAAAATCTTATTTGATAGATGCACACGATGAAGATGGAAGAAGTAGATGAATTTATTCTCTCTATATATACTAGGGGTTGTTCCCGCGCGAGCGCCGGGCATATCTTATAATTTATTTTTATATAAGAAACTTTTTTTTTAAAAAAAAGAAAATTCTGGTAAATTGTTAAAACGATATTATATTTTAATTTTGCATATCAATTATTTATTAATTGTTTTTGTTTTTATTATTCATGTAGTCAAATTTTTGAACACATTGATTTTTTATAAAAATAAATGCAAAAAATGGTAGCCGATAATTACACAAAGATCTACAAAAAATTCGTCAACACATTGATGATAAAAGATAAAAACTCAAGATAGATTATTTCACGTCCTTCATTTCTGCATAGATTGCAATTTAAGTCATTTCTCATAAAAAAATGTTATAAACAACCATAATTATCGATATGAATAATATTCAAAATCTAATTTAAGTCATTTCTCAAACAAACAATTTAAGTCATTTCTCAATTTAAGTCATTTCTTAAACAACCATAATTATCGATATGAATAAACAAACAATTTAAGTCATTTCTCAATTTAAGTCACTAAGAAAGAACCCGCGCGTTGCGCGGAATATTCGCTAATTATTATAGTAAATTTAAATAATTTTCCATTGAATTTACGATGGTTTTGGTTTGTTTTATGAATTTTTTTTATTTTTGTAATAGATATATGGTTTAACTTGAAATATTTTCCATCTATTTTATATTTTACTAACCTAATGAAAATGATTTTTTTTACGAACGACTTCTGTTTGAATGTTTTAGTTTATTATCAAACCGATGTAGTATATATATGTAAAAAAAATTGTTGTTGTGTACCATTCAACTTTTCTACATTTAATTGTACGTATGTTGTTTAATTTTGTTTTACGTGGAGATATTAACATCTCAATTAATTTGGATCATATTTTGTTTTGTTTTCTCTATAACATTATTGGATTATTTGTATATGTAATTGTTTATTTTGTATGAGGTTTTGTTTTACCCGTGGATATTTTAAGTTTATTTCATATATTTGGTACTAACATTTAGATTTAGAAAGTATGTATATATATGCAGTTTTTCCATCCCAAATTATAGTTACTTAAACTTTTATAAATTTATATTTATTTATTTTTTAAACTATTTTCTCTCTCACCCATTTTGTTTAATGTTTTAGGTCTTTTGATTTGTTCCATTTTATTTGATTTTCACAAGTTTATATGCGTATTTTTTATCTATTAACTATAATATGACCAATTAATATTATGTAGTCTTAATTTTTAATTGTTTTTAATAAATGTTAAACATCATTTATAACTTTTAAATTTTGTGCTTTTAGATAGAAAATTTTACATAATGAGACATATGTAATATATTCCAAAAAATTAGTATAAGAGAGAAACAACTTTTATATATTTTCATTTTAGAAAGTTGATATACATGTTTTTTATTAGTGTTAAATATTATATTGAATGTTTTTTATTTGAGTTTTATTAATTTTGAATGAGTTTTATTAATATTGAATGAATTTTATTAAATGATTTTTTAATTGATTTTTTAATTATTTTTGATGATGATGTGGATGTCGTAGATTGAGAGAGTATTGTGCTATTATATAATAGATAGAAAGTTAATATACATGTTTTTTATTAGTGTTAAATATTATATTGAATGTTTTTTATTTGAGTTTTATTAATTTTGAATGAGTTTTATTAATATTGAATGAATTTTATTAAATGATTTTTTAATTGATTTTTTAATTGATTTTTTAATTATTTTTGATGATGATGTGGATGTCTTAGATTGAGAGAGTATTGTGCTATTATATAATATATTTCTCATTTCTGCATAGATTGCAATTTAAGTAATTTAAATCCAATTTCAGCGTGTAAAACATAATAAACAATTTTTTAAAAAAATCATTGTAGATAGTTAGGTAGTAAAAACTAAATTATTGTGAACCGTCCTCTCATTTTGGTAATGGACTTTTCTCTATTTTCTTAATTTTTGGTATTCTCGCGTGCGTGTTAATTTTAAAATATTAAAAAATAAAAATGAGACTTTTCAACTTTTTGAAAATATATAAGTTTTCAAAAATAAAAATATGATATGCTTCCACATCACTATCCAATACGTCTATTCTCTTTACCTCTTTGATATGTTCTTCTTCTATCTCTCCATATTAAACCATGCCACTTCAATTATTCTATCTTCGAAAATTCATTTTGTGGCTTTTCACACACGACAAAGGTTCACACATATATAGGAGTTAACAATAGAAAAAGGTATTCCACTTTTAATATCATTATAGACATTCCAAAAAGACACTAACTCGGTCTCCAATGATGACCCATTTAAAAAAGAAATATTTGTCAAATTAGACACTTTTTGGAAGAACTTGCTAAATAGACATTTTTCTCTTTCTATTTTCTATTTTGATAGATTATTTTGATAAAAACTCAAGAGCAGTAAAAAAAAAAGATAAAAACTCAAGATAGATTATTTCACGTCCTTCATTTCTGCATAAATTGCAATTTAAGTCATTTCTCATAAAAAAATGTTATAAACAACCATAATTATCGATATGAATAATATTCAAAATCTAATTTAAGTCATTTCTCAAACAAACAATTTAAGTCATTTCTCAATTTAAGTCATTTCTCAAACAACCATAATTATCGATATGAATAAACAAACAATTTAAGTCATTTCTCAATTTAAGTCATTACTCATTTCCGCATAGATTGCAATTTAAGTAATTTAAAGAGTAATTTAAAGATAGTAATTCAAACAACCTTGAAGATGCCACTAGTATCTAGTTGTTGTGAGAACTCAATTCCATCTTCCTCCTCTTCCAAGGAGAGATCACTTCCACTTTCATCCTCTTCCGAGGAAAGAATATATCATAACACCCTTTTCCCTTTCGATGAGAGGTGATGTTGTTTTGGTTTCAAAATCGAGGAAACCTTACAAGTCCCTAACTGAATTACTATCTTATGTAGCGGTCTGTACGAGACCAGAAGATGTAACGGAGCTCGTCTCGGCGAGTTTCGAAAGTATGGGTATTGTTGCACTTCTGATTATATTGAATCGACTAGTTATTGGGTTAATCTGTCTATTGTGTGATTGGATTTGATCGGCGATGAAACACTCACACGAGCTAGACGTTACAGTAAGGAGCACACGCGAGCTTTATCCGGTTCGACCCACCGTGAGGTGTGCCTACATCCGGCCGAGATCTACTCGGAATCCACTAAAACGGAAACTGGTTCCGGCGATTACAAGATGTCTCCGACGATCTATCGCCACCGATACAAAGCTCTCTCTCTATACAAGTTTATCTCTCTTAGTGTTTCTCTCACCACCCCACGCAAACATGCGAAAAACAATTAAGTACTTTATACCCATATTGTTGTAACAAACTTGTAACGACTTCAACGATCTTGAGCTTGATCTTGTTCTTGATCCCGAGAAGAACTTTTTAATGTTTCCGTCTATTTTGAGGAGACACACAAAACGCCGACGTTTTAGTCGATACACTAAACCAATCAATAACCGGATTGGTTACTTCCCTGATTTCGGTTTAGTCTTAATTAAACCAACTTTCCTTAACCAAGACCATTTCCAACAAACTCCACCATGGTCTGTTAAGGTCTTGTCCTCCTCCTTGCCTCTGGATTCCTCTCGGTACCCTACCAACTCAATTTAAAGTGAAATTCAACAAGCCTAGCAACTGCTTGAACCTGTTGATGGGTAGTACCTTAGTCAAAACATCTGTTGGATTGACACTTGTATGAACCTTTGTAATCATCACTTCACCATCTGCAACTAAGTCCCTTATGAAAGACATCTTTGTTGCCATGTGTTTTGTCCTCTCGTGATGAACATTGTTTCTGGCCAAGTCTAACCCACTTTGAGCATCACAAAACATCTCAATCTTTCCCTGATCATACCCAAACTCTTTGCTTAAACCTTTCAGCCACACTGCCTCTTTGTCTGCTTCAGTCATTGAGATATACTGAGCCTCTGTTGTGGACAATGCTACCACTTTCTGCAAGGTTGACTTCCAGCTAATGACTGTGCCTCCTGATGTGAATACATACCCTCACAGTGATCTCCTCCTGTCTAGATCAACTGCATAATCAGAGTCACAGTCCCCACATATCTTGAAGTTTTCACCTTTCTTATACATCAAGCAAGCTTCTGTTGAACCTTTAACGTATCTCAGAACCCATTTAACTGCATCCCAATGGGTCTTCACTGGCTTGCTCATGAACCTGTTGATTACACCAACTGAATATGCAAGGTCAGGACGTGAGCCAATCATGCCATACATTAAGCTCCCCACAACATTGCAGTATGGTATTGACTCCATAAACTTCTGATCCTCATTAAGTTGCTCCTCATCAGCTGAAAACAGCTTGAAATGCGCAGCCAATGGTGTGTGCACAACCTTTGCATTCTCCATATGATTAAGTCTTGAGAACCTTCTCCAAGTATGTTGATTGACACAACCTGAGAGTACCCTTCTTTCTATCCATGAAAATGTCAATACCCAGAATCCTCCTAGATGCTCCAAGGTCCTTCATTTCAAACCTAGTATTCAGTTGATTCTTCAAGTCTTGTATAATGTTGATGTCTTTACATGCCACCAACATATCATCCACATACAGCAGGAGATAAATGTATACACCAGCTATGTCTTTTATGTAGACACACTGATCATGTACACTCCTTGTGTAACCCATTTCCATCATAAAGTTGTTGAACTTTTGGTTCCATTGTCTTGGACTTTGCTTCGGACCATATAGTGACTTCTTAAGTAGGCAGACCCAATCTTCTTTTCCTTTGACCACATAGCCTTCAGGTTGTGACATGGGTTTACATCAAGTTGCTCCAGTTCCAGATCCTCATTGACAACAATGGACATTAAGAATCTGATTGAGACATGTTTCACCACAGGTGAGAATATCTCGTTGTAGTCTAGGCCTTCTGTTTGTGCAAACCCCTTTGCCACAAGTCTAGCCTTGAATCTAGCTTCTTCAACTTATGGAATTCCCAACTTCTTCTTGTAAACCCATTTACAACCAATCACTTTTCTGTTCTTTGGTCTAGGAACAACATCCCACGTGTGATTTTTCTTCAAGGATACTATCTCTTCATCTGAAGCACTTGTCCACTTATCTTTATATGGATCCCTCATGGCTTCTTGGTAACTTCTAGGTTCATCAATCTCAGCTTCTTCTATTACCATTAGAGCAAAACTCACAAACTCTTCCTCATCAAACCGTGTAGGTGGCTTGTGCAGTCTTCTAACTCTGTCTCTTGCCAGCCAATAACTCCCTGGGTGAGATTCTTCACTCGTCTCTTGTTCAACTGCTTGAGTCTCATCTTCTTCCTCACTTTCTTGAATAATTTGAGGTGATGCAGGCTCTGCTTGATGCATTGTGTCATGGTCTCCACCCGATCTAGTATTTATTACTTCGAGCGAGCTCAACTTTTATGTCTAGGAACTCAGTGTTCCTATTCTCTTAATTGCATTCCTTTCCAAGCAGCTTCTTGTAACTCTCTGATTCTCTGAATGTAACATTCCTGCTGATTAGGCTTCTATTGTCATCCAGACTCCAGATCTTATATCCTTGTACACCTTCAGGATATCCAATGAATACCCCCTTCTTTGCTCTTGGCTTTAACTTCCCTTGATCACTATGAAAGTAACAGATGCAACCAAATCTTCTGAGATGTGCATAGCTGGGTAAGTGTTTTGACCAAATTTCCTCAGGAACTTCTCCACCTAAAGTTGATGAAGGAGTTCTATTAATGAGGTAGACTGCTGTATTTGCTGCCTCAGCCCAGAACACATTTGGTAAGCCTGACTCACTTAACATGCTTCTCACCTTCTCTAGAATGGTCTTGTTCATTCTCTCCACCACACCATTCTGTTGTGGAGTGTGTGGTATGGATTTGTGCCTGGCTATACCATTCTCGACACAGAACCCATCAAACTCTCTGTTACAGAACTCCAAGCCGTTGTCTGTCCTGAGTTTCTTCACCTTAAAACTTGTTTGAGTTTCAGCCAAGATCTTCCACTCTTTGAAACTTTCAAACGCTTGGTCCTTTGTCCTAAGAAAGAACACAAACACCTTTCTAGAGAAATCATCTATTAATGATAAGAAGTAGTGACACTTCCCCAATGAGGCTGGGACAGATGGAGCTCCCCACAGGTCAGCATGTATATAATCCAGACATTGTTGACTTGAATGTCTTCCTGTGGAGAAGCTTGTCTTATGAGCCTTTCCAAAAACGCAGCATTCACAGAACTGTAGTGTGGATATCTTGGACTTGTCCAAGTAACCTTTCTTCACTAGCCCATCTAAATTTTTCTGGCTAAGGTGTCCCAACCTGCTATGCCACAATTCTGTATCATCTTCAGGACATACAGCATTCACCTCCCCTGTGTGGTTGTGTCCTTGTAGGAAGTACATCTTCCCATGTCTCTTTGCCCTCAACACTGTCCTGCTACCTTTCTTCAGTCTCAAGATCTCCTTTTCTGATTCAAACTCACAGCCTTCACTCTGAAATTTTCCCAAAGACAATAAGTTTCTTGAGAAGTCTGGAACATATCTGACATTGGAGACTGATACGAATCTACCATCTGAAGTCTTGATTCTGATTTTACCAATACCCTTAACAGTTGTGATGCTTTCATTTGCCATACGAACTGATCCAGCTTGAAATTCTTCTAGCTCAATGAACCAGTCCTTCCTTGGTGTCATGCGATATGTACACGCTGTGTCCATGATCCAGATCTCATTAAAGTCACATACTTCTCCTGCATTAGCTTCTGAGATTGTGAGAGCTTCAATGAAGGTAACACCAGTGGCCAAAGAAGCTTCCCATCCTTACCAGATGGGTTCTTTTGTTTGCCCTGCATCTTCTTGGTGCAGTTTCTTCTCACATGACCCTCTTCTCCACAGTTCCAGCAGGTGACTTTCTTTTCTTTAGACTTGAAAACATGTTTTCCCTTTCCCTTGATCTTAAAGTCCTTGTGATTGTTCCCGCTTTTGGCGTTTCCACCTGAGTATAGGACTTCACTGTGACTCTTAGACGTCTTGCTTGTAGGTCCAAACTCCAATTGCTTTGAGTTCACAGCATTGACTATTTCTTCAAATGTCAAGGTTGATTTGCCATATCTCAGAGTGTATCTCAGCTGATCAAACTGTTTCGGTAGAGACATTAGGAGGAGAATGGCTTGGTCCTCATCGGACACATCTACTTTGACATTCCGTAAATCAGAGACAATCCTCACAAACTCATCAATGTTTCTTTCTACAGACGTGGACTCATTCATCTTGAAGCTGTACAACTTTTGCTTCAAGTAGATCCTATTAGGGAGGGATTTGGACATGTAAAGGGAGTCAAGAACCTTGAACATTCCTGCTGCGGTGGTTTCTTTGATAATCTTTCTAAGAACCTGATCTGTAACACTGAGAATGATGGCACTTCTCACCTTCCTTTGTTTCTCAGCCATGGTTGGTTCATATTTTGAATCTCCAGCCACTCCTTTACTCTTATCATCATCTTCCTTTGTTGATGATTCCTTGATTAGTCCTTGTTCTTTAAGTTTCAAAGCTTCCATAAGACCCATGATCTCTAGGTGCGCAAGGATCTTCTCCTTCCATAGGATGTGGTCGATTACTCCGTTGAATTTCTCGACTTCTAGTTTCGCCGACTTCATCTTCTTACGCAGATCTTCTTCTAGCTTCGATTTCCGGTAAATCTCCGACGACCTACGCTCTGATATCACTTGTTGCACTTCTGATTATATTGAATCGACTAGCTATTGGGTTAACACTACAAGAAACTGGGCTTTTAGCAACAAAATTTAGCAAGGAAATAGCGAGGAATATATATAGCAACGAAATAGCAACGAATTGGCGACGAAATAGCAACGGAAAATAATGTCGTCGCTAAATCGTCGCTATTTGGGAGGTATGTTTTCGTCGCTAAATTGGCTACGATTTAGCGACGATTTTGGCGACGAATAAGTTCCGCGTCGCTAAATCGTCGCTACTTAGCGACGATTTAGCGACGAATATATATCCTGGCTAATTAGCGACGAATTAGCGAGGAGGGTCGCTAAGTAGGTAAGCACGTTTTCAAAAACGTTGCTAAATCGTTGCTAATTTTATTTCCTTGCTAATTCGTTGCTAATTTTCCATCTATATAAACCCATCTACACTCTTCAAAAAATCACACCACAACACAATACAAAATCAATAACTCTATAAAAATATAAACAGTCTAAAAATTTCAATATGTCTCACGGTAATAACAATATATACGAGTTACGGTCTTGGATGTATCGGCATAAAGATCGATCGGGGGTAGTTACAGACGAATTTACGGAGGGACTTCAAGCATTCATGCAGCAGGCCGGAAACATGCGGAATACGCAAGATACCGGTAAAATGTATTGTCCATGTAAGAAGTGCGTTAACACTAAATACGTGTTTGTTGAAACCGTATGGAAACATCTTTTTAATAGAGGTTTTATGCCGCAATATTTTGTTTGGTTTCAACATGGGGAAGGGTATAACTCTAATTATAATACTGAAGTTGGAGATAGTAGTTATACGTTTCCTGTTAGTGATCATGTTAGTAACGAACCTGCTAATTTACCGCATCATTTTGATAGTAACTATGATCATGATCAGGGGGGTGGTTCTGTGCATGTAGATGATAATAGATATCATGAAATGGTTGCTGATGCATTTCATGATACGAGGGAGTATTTATCCGAAAATGTAGTTGAGGAACCTAACCTAGATGCTAAACGATTTTATGATATGTTAGACGCTGCGAATAAACCAATTTACGAGGGATGTAAAGTTGGATTGTCAAAACTATCATTAGCATCTAGGATGATGAATATAAAATCTTATAATAATTTGAGTGAGTTTTGTATGGACTCATGGGCGGAGTTACCGAAAGAATATCCGCCCGAGGGTAATGTAGCGGCCGAGTCGTATTACGAAATACAAAAGTTGATTTTTAGTCTTGGATTGCCTTCGAAATGATTGATATTTGTGTTAACAATTGTATGATTTATTGGAAAGATGATGATGAATTGCTTGAATGTCGTTTTTGTCGTCAACCGAGATATAAGGTCCAAGGGAAGGGGAGTAAAGTCCCGTATCAACGGATGTGGTACTTACCCATCACGGACGGACTCAAAAGATTGTATCAATCGGAGAGGACATCCGATTCGATGAGATGGCATGCAGAACACTCGGTTGAAGATGGGGAAGTCACTCATCCGTCGGATGCAAAGGCTTGGAAGCACTTCAACACGGTATACTCGATTTCGCGAGAGAGGTTCGTAATGTATACCTTGGTTTATGCACCGACGGATTTAGTCCATTCGGTATGTCCGGTAGACAGTACTCTTTGTGGCCGGTTATACTAACTCCGTATAATCTACCTCCCAATATGTGCATGCAAAGAGAATTTCTTTTCTTAAGCATTTTAGTACCGAGTCCGAAGCACCCAAAGAGAGCTCTTGATGTTTTTCTCGCAACCTTTGATACATGAGTTAAAAGAGCTATGGTCCACTGGGGTTCGTACGTATGATATCTCATGCAAGAGAAATTTTACGATGCGTGCAGTGCTCATGTGGACTATTAGTGACTTTCCTGCTTATGGCATGTTAGCAGGTTGGACAACGCAAGGACGATTGTCTTGTCCATATTGTCGTCATCGGACTGATGCGTTTCAACTCCCACATGGAAGGAAAACAAGTTGGTTTGATTGTCACCGACGTTTCCTTCCAATCAATCATCCATATCGAAAGAACAGAAGGTTATTTAAGAAGAATCGAGTCGTTAAACATCCACCCCTACTTTATCCGACGGGGGCGAGTTATTGGAGGAGTTGGATAATTATGGGGCGCAAAAAACATGTAGACGGGGTGGTAATTGGCATGTTTCTAATTTACCCGATGGATACGGAGAAAGCCATAACTGGCACAAGAAAAGCATTTTTTGGGAACTCCCGTACTGGAAAAATCACTTGTTGAGACATAACCTCGACGTTATGCACATTGAAAAAAACTTTTTTGATAATATTATAAACACATTGTTGAATGTACAGGGGAGAACTAAAGACAATTTGAAGACAAGACTAGATTTGCCCGAAATATGTTTTAGAAGTGAAGACAAGACTAGACAAGCTAATTAGCGAGGATTTAGCAACGCTACGCTTAGCGACGAATTGGCAACGATTTATAAAAAAAGCTAATTTTCGATGGATTACAGATTTAGGGGTTCAAGATCGTTGCTAAATCGTCGCTAAACTTAATTACATTTCGTTGCCAAATCGTCGCCATTTCGTTGCTAACCATGATTCCTTGCCAATTCGTTGCTAAGTCGTTGCAATCCTTCGAACTTTAAACCCCTAAAACACCACTTAATATCGATTTTATACGAGTTTTGCTTAACTAAAAAAGTGTACAAAACTAGTAATATATTTGTATAAAACAATAAAAATTATAGATTACAAAATTATATTTAACACATTTAAGCTAAGTAAACCATAACTTATAAGAGTTTATACTATAAATTTCATAATAAACTAGTTTACAAGTTTTTTTGTCATATATTGAGTTTGTGACTTCATATGATCAATGTTATAAACTCGTTTTGACGAAAAAGTGGTAAAAAAACGATACAAACCGAATTTAGGGTTTCAAACCCTAAAATAAGGGTTTAGCATTAGCGACGATTTAGCAACGAATCGTTGCTATTTCGTCGCTATTGACATTTAGCGACGATTTAGCAACGAATCGTTGCTATTTCGTCGCTATTGACATTTAGCGACGATTTAGCAACGAATCGTTGCTATTTCGTCGCTAATTTTAAACCTCCTTACATTCATCGTATTTCCAAGTACGATGAATGTCGTTTCGTGTCATGTTAACATATAGCTACGAATTAGCAACGAATTGGCAACGATTCGTTGCTAAATCGTCGCTAAATATATATAGCGACGAAATAGCAACGAATTCTGACATGCATGTACTTATTAAATACGATGTAAGTCGCTTCGTGTCACGTTACCACATAGCGACGATTTAGCAACGAATCGTTGCTAAATCGTCGCTAAATCGTCGCCTTTTTTTCGTTTGCCGCGGGTGGGAAACCAAAAGGTTTGAACCGAAAGAGGCGACGAAATGGCGACGACACAAAATCCTATATATACCCGACGACACTTCTCATTTTTTCCCACAATCTCATTCTCTCTCTCTCTAAAATATTTTATCTCTCTAAAAAAACCCAACTCCAAAACCCAACTTCAAAAACATGTCTCAAAATAACCAACCCCCTCATTACTATAATTTCATAAGGAACCGATCCAGTTCCACCTCTACTTCAAACCCATCCCAACAAAACCCACCCCAACAAAACCCACCCCAACAAGACCCACCCCAACAAAACCCACCCCAACAAGACCCACCCCAACAAAACCCAAGTCAAGAGCCTATTCCCGATGCTCCAGCTGATCCCCCCGTCGATTTACCACCACCTCAGCATCTTGGACCGCACATGCAGCGGATCCTCGACTTTCTTCGGCGAGGAGAGCCACCGGTACCTACCGTTGCTCCATTCCGGACGGCCGAAGGGACATTTTGGTAATTATTTAATTGATTTTTTATAATTAATTGATTTTTATATTATTTAATTAATTGATTTATTTTAATTAATTGATTTTTATATTATTTAATTAATTGATTTTCAAATATAATAATTGCTAACGATAAATTTATTTTTCGTAGGTTTTGCGATAACAAGGTTAGTAGGAGTGTCTCGGATGTGATGAAGACGTATTTCGTGGAGCCGCACGTCAACCGGTCGCGTACGCCTCCTTATATCAAGGACATCTGGTTCGAATCTTTTGCGGTAAGTAAAATTTTTAATTATTTAAATTTTAAAAATTAAACATTATAAAAAGTTAATATAAATATTTCTTGTAATAAAATAACATATATATTACATAAAATGTAATAATTATTACAAATTTTTTTTTTTTATTATTTAAAATTTATTTTAATATTTTAAAAAACTCAAATAGCAAAAATGGCATTGGCGGGAGGAAGACATGTTTAAAGTCCGCAAGGGTTTCGAGGAGAAAGCCATGCATCGTCTCACTGGGATTATCAACAAATGGAAGACGAAGTGGCTGAAGAAGGGAGACGAGGCGAAACCCATAGCAATGGATGGGGCGGTGTGGAAGGGCCTTTGCGACTATTGGACGAACCCGCATTCGGTTCAAGTTGCGGGTAGCCGCTCCAAGTCCCGACTCACACCGATCGACGAGACCGGTCCATATGTCCACACCTCGGGACCGACTTCTTACGCCGGACGGCGTATACGGATGGTATTAATTAATATATATTTAAAATTTAATTATTTTTTCAAATAATATAAAATTTAAAAATATATAATTTAATTATAATTTTCAATAGCGCGAGGAGATGGGCGAGGTTCCGCCCTTTGTAGAAATTTTGAAGAAGGTCCAGAAGAGGAAGGACGGGACCTATGTGAGTTCACGATCTGAAAAGATCGTGAACGCATATGAGGCTAGAGTCGCCGAGCGGGTTAGTCAGGGTTCGACGTCGACCGATGGTAGTTCGGTCAACTCCTCGGGACAGCTGTCGGTCACCGAGTGCGACTTGATCTACTATGAGGTAATAATTTAAAATAATTTAATTTAATTCAAAATAATATTTATTATATTAATATCTAACGATTTTAAATTGTCTATATAGGTGGCCCCGAAGACGAAGAAGAACCGCACTTTTGGAGTCGGTTCGATTGAGACGGTTCCCGCTGCTTCTTCTTCGCAGCCTCGTCCCACTGCCCAAGATCACGCCGAAGAGAATGTTCGGTTGAGGGAGCAGCTCGCGGCACAAGAAGTCCGCTATCAGAACATCACGGACTTCTTCTCCATCATCGCGATGGAAAGTCCAAACCTCGCGAGGTTGATGCAGCAGCGGGGAGTCCAACCAACTCAGCCACCAGTGATCCCTCCAGATGTAGCGGCAGCGGCAGCTCAAGACCTCGGACGTGATATCGGGATTGATGATTACGTCGTCGATCCCGATGATCCCGCTGATCCCGCTGTTTAGTTTTAATTTATTGTATTTTTAAAATATTTTGTATTTTTTTAATATTTTTATAATTGTTTTTTTTTTTTTTTTAAATCGTATTAGCGACGAATTAGCAAGGACGTGTCAAGCCATCCTTGCTAATTCGTTGCTAATTTAGCGACGAATTAGCAACGACTTTTTAACACATCGTTGCTAATTCGTCGCTAATTTAGCAACGAATTAGCAAGGATTTGTTTTCGCAAAATATTTAAATTGGAAATTTATTTTTTATATCGTCGCTAATTCGTCGCTAATATTTTACGACCAACGTCGCTAATTCGTCGCTAATATTTTACGACCAACGTTGCTAATTGGTCGCTAATATTTTACGACCAACGTCGCTAATTCGTCGCTAAATTGGCGACGAAATAGCGACGAATTAGCGACGAAATATAATTAGCGACGATTATGTGGCGTCGCTACATTGGCGACGAAATAGCGACGATTCGAAAATGGCGACGATTTAGCGACGAATATTGAATAGCGACGAGCGTATAGCGACGAAAATATTCTCGTCGCTAAATCGTCGCTATTGGCCAATAGCGACGATTTAGCGTTGAAAAACGGCGTTGCTATTTGCCGTTTTTCTTGTAGTGTAATCTGTCTATTGTGTGATTGGATTTGATCGGCGATGAAACACTCACACACTACAAGAAAACAACGATTTGCCGACTACATATAGCGACTAAACAATTAGTCGCCAACTTTAATGACTATTTAACGACTATTATACGACTGTATAACGACTACAAATATATAGTCATATATCAGTCGTTATTAAACGACTACAAACAGTAATCGGCAATGTAGTCGTAATTTAACGACTGATATATGACTAATATCTTTATGAGAAAAATATTTTTAAATGAAGTCGGTAATTAGTCGCTAATTTGTGACTATTTCGAAAAGTCGTAAAATAGTCGGTTTTTTAGCGACTATATAACTACTCTTCCGGCGGGTCATTATATAGTCGGAAATCAGTCGTCTTTGTTAGGTGCAAAATACACGTGTTTTGTTGGTAGGTATACTGGTTTTTGGCGACTACATAGTTTTAGTCGCTATGTAGTCGCTTATTAGTTTCTATATAAAGAAAGCTCAACCACTTCTCCTCCATAACAATCCACAAACTTCTCCTTCTCCAACATAAAGTTTGTTATATTCCGTACCCATATATAAAGAAACCGAAGAAAGCGTGGTTGAGTGTTGTGAAAGTGAATCCAAGCAAGAACATTGATGCACAATGTATTTACAACGAATCATCAACACTTTTGCAAACAGAAAATGATGAAGCTGTACTGATGACTACAATCGAAGATCTCGAACTCGACAATTTAGAAAACGGAGTAAACCGAATAAATCTTGATTACAATGTCGGAGATGCAGAACAAGAAGATGAATTTCAGTGTAATTTATCTTCTTCTTATGATGAAATAGAAGAAGAATAATAATTTTTCAATATAATGTATTTTTAAAATTCAAAATAATGTATTATTATATTTCAAATTGTGCTAAAATTTCTTATTAAAAGTCATTAATTTTAGCTAATTTACTACTAAAAAGCATAATTTTTACTTAAACCAGAAATTAAGAAATTATGACTGTACAATGACTAATTAACGACTACTCGCTATTTGGGCTTTAAAAGTTTGGGCTTAAATTTTCCGACTGAAACGTGACTATTTAGCGACTACAATTTTTTCCCCAATGTTTAACCTAATCTCGGCAAAGTCGCATCATTTTCAATCTCTTCCAATCGCCGTCTCCGTCTCCTTCGAGAATCTTCGTCGCCGAATCGCCGAATCTTCGTCGTCGAATCTCCGTCGAGCATCTCCTTCAATCGCCGAATCTTCGTCGTCGAATCTCCGTCGAGCATCTCCTTCAATCGCCGTCTCCTCCTTTATCTCCATCCAAATCTCGTCCAACGATGCAAAATCCAAAGAGAGGTCGAAAGAGGAAGACGGCGCCGAACATTGCTCTGACTCCGGCGGTGTTGAGGCGACCCACTCTTCCCACGCAGTACGAGTTCACACCGGCGCCTACTCAAAATCAACCGACCCTATCGCCTGAAAATTTGTCGGATTTGCCCGGACCTTCAAATCCACCGCCACCGGGAGTACGCGACTATCCACGCCAATAGCTCTCTTCCAGAGGACTGAAGAATTAGAGACCACAACTCCTCAACACTCTCATCACTCTCTATCACATAGTCGTCCGTCTTCTGAAGGGAACAACTTCGACGCCGCAGAGGATACTCTACCGCAGCTACAGGAGGAGACACTGACGACGTTAAACGCTCTTTTGACGATGCCAGGAAGAGAACAATATGTAACTATTCTGTCTCCCGCACCATTGCCACACACGACTTGGTATGATTCTCCTTCTTCATTGATTCTCAGTATATGATCTATGTCTCTTGATTTGTAATTGTTTTGTGTTTCGCTTTGATTAGTATAATTTGTAAACTGATTTGTTCTGTTATGTTAAACTGAATTTTTCTGTGTTTTGCTTCATGTGTAAACTGAATTGTTTTGTGTTTTGCTTCATGTGTAAACTGTTATGTTCTGTAATTTGTAAACTGATTTGTATATTGTTTTGCTTTGCTTCTTTACACTACGGGTTTACTCGTGACAAGGGATCTAAACTTGTTCGTAAAATTACGAAAGTTTTTACGAACAAGTTTGATGGTCCTTTCTATAGTTGGACTTGTGTTCCTCGGGATAGACAAGAGAGATATTTTCTCGAGTTCGCGGTACGTTTATAATTCTCATCGCTTTATCTTCGTTTTGTTTTCACTAATTATCTCTCTTTGTTTTGTAGAAAACCCACACATGGGATCCGTTGATAACAGGGACTGTTCAACAAAATTTCGAGAAAATATGTCAACGCCGTATGAAGGACATGGTCTCTGCCGTGAGGACTACTCGAGAGCGCCCAACATGGATCGGCGAAACTCTCTGGAAAGAGATGACAAAGTATTGGGATTCAGATGAAGCAAAAGAAAAGAGTGTGATTTATTCTAATGCTCGCTTATCTGAACGTGGTGGTCTCGGTCCTCACATACACCTATCCGGTCCTACATCTTATCAACAAATACAATATGGAATGGTTAGTAAATATAAAATAAATGTTCTATAATTTTCCTACTCATATGCAAGTACTTTAACTTTATTTTGTATCATTTCAGGAAGAGGAATTGGGAAGACCGGTGTCTATTGGTGAGGTTTTCATTAATTAGACACACACCAAACCGGATGGTACGTATGTGGATAAGAAGGCGGAGAAGATTGCTTCAAATTATGAAAGAAAATTGCAAGAGAAATTGTCTGAGCTTGAGGAAGAGAATAATGCTGTTTCGGACGCTGCTTCGCGACCTCGCGAGCTGACTACAAATGAATATATTGCCATCTTTCTTGAGGTACTATGAAACATTTTTCATTATACACGTTTCTATATTTATCTTAAGTTTAATACTTTTTGATTATTGTTTTGGTCTTTCTATTCACAGTCAACGCAGAAGGATTCACGAGGCAATCTATATGGACTCGGAAGCCTCAAGGAGAGTCTTGAAAATCCTGGAACTAGCAGGAGCAACACACAATTAGAGTCTTCATCATTTGTCTCTATGCAAGAGCAGTTAAAGATCGCACAACAGAAAATCGAAGAACAAGCTAATGCTAATCAAAGGCGTGAAGAAGAGCATCTCAAAGCTTTGGCTGACCAAGAAGCGAAGCTCAACCAGTTCTCCTTGGTGGAGAAGTATTTGCGTCAAACTGATCATGCGTTTCTCGACTTCATGAAGACTGAAGCAGCTCAAGACAACACAACAACTCTCTCAACTTCCCCTTCTACTTAGGTTACTTATAAATTATCACTATAAACACTTTTACTTTTGAATGTTTATGTTAAATGTATGTATGTGGATATGACTTGATGTTTAATGTAAGTTTGTTTGGATAGTTTTATGTTTATGTTAATATTCAATTCTGAGTTTCAGTTAGATAGCATCAGATTTGAAAAATTAAATCAAAAGGCAAAAGAATCAAAACTAATACCAAATGCTCAGAATTTTACAAATAGTAGTCACTACATAGTCATAAAACAGTCGTCACGTAGACGCAACAAAGTCGGTAAGTAGTCGCAAAAAATTAACGACTATTTACCGACTACATTCAAGATACGCATGCGTATATAAATTAGTCGTAAGATTACCTTACCACTATTGTAAAGCATCCCTTATTCATGTTTATTAATCGTAGTTTAGTCGTTAAAGAGTCGTAAAATTCAGTGACTCTTACGCGACTGTGTTACGACTCCTACAGGTGGTCATATATCAGTCGGTAATTGACGACAATTTTACGACTACCCATTTTAGCGACTAAGGATTTCCGACTACATGTGTTTGTCGCGCAATAGTCGTAAGTTTTCCTTTAGCGACTATTTTGCGACTAATAGTACAGTCGGGAAATCCGTGTTTTCTTGTAGTGATACGAGCTAGACGTTACAGTAAGGAGCACACGCGGGCTTTATCCAGTTCAGCCACCGTGAGGTGTGCCTACATATGGCCGAGATCTACTCGGAATCCACTAAAACGGAAACTGGTTCCGGCGATTACAAGATGTCTCCGACGATCTATCGCCACCGATACAAAGCTCTCTCTCTCTACAAGTTTATCTCTCTTAGTGTTTCTCTCACCACCCCACGCAAACATGCGAAAAACAATTAAGTACTTTATACCCATATTGTTGTAACAAACTTGTAACAGCTTCAACGATCTTGAGCTTGATCTTGTTTTTGATCCTGAGAAGAACTTTTTAATGTTTCCGTCTATTTTGAGGAGACAAACAAAACGCTGACGTTTTAGCTAATACACTAAACCAATCAATAACCGGATTGGTTACTTCCCTGATTTCGGTTTAGTCTTAATTAAACCAGCTTTCCTTAACCAAGACCATTTCCAACAGGTATGTTTTCAAAGTCACAAGATAAAGTGACCAAGTTTCAACATTCGACTTTGTCGTGAATGGTCTACCGACGCATCCGAATTTTCTTATAAGCAAGATGCTGTCGCACTATCATGAGGATCACTCTAATGAGACCTCTTATGTTTTCAAGTTTTATTGTTTTTGTAAAAGAGTTAATGTAACTCCTTGTATTCCAAAAACTTAATATATGAAATTAAGTTTGTGACAAAAAAAAAGTAATTTAAATCCAATTTGACCGTGTAAAACATAATAAGCAATTTTTTTAAAAAACCATTGTAGATAGTTAGGTAGTAAAATTACATTATTGCGAACCGTCCTCTCATTTTGGTAATGGACTTTTCTCTATTTTCTTAATTTTTGGTATTCTTACGTGTTAATTTTAAAATATTAAAAAATAAAAATGAGTCTTTTCAACTTTTTAAAAATATAGGGTTAACGATTTTTTTTACCCCGAAGAGTAGTTATCCACATTGAATCCTCCTGAATTTTTACCATCTACATATAAATCCTCGAACTTACAAAATTTTATGATTGTCCACCCGAACTTATTAAAATCTAACTAATTCCACATTTGGCCAAAATTGCAATTAATTTAGTAATTAATTGTGTTCAAATAAACCCGATTATGATTTGAATCTTGTTCGATTACGATCCAAAAACATGGATCTAACACGCAAAAAGTATAGAAATCTTAGATCCGTGGTTTTGAATCGTAATCGCACAAGATTCAAATTACAATCGGGTTATTTGAACACAATTAATTACTATATTAATTGCAATTTTGGCCAAATGTGGAATTAGTTAGATTTTAATAAGTTCGGATGGACAATCATAAAATTTGTAAGTTCAGGGATTTATATGTAGAGGGTAAGAGTTCAGGGGGATTCAGTGTGGATTCAATCATTAAATTTTTTTAAAAAATGTGTTTACAAAAACAAACTAAAAAAGAGTTCAATTGTGAAAGAGTTTACAAAAAAAAACTAAAAGAGATGGTGTACAATTGTGAAAGAATTTACAAAAACACACTAAAAGAGATAAAATGGTGAAAGAATCAACAAAAACATACTTAATTTATAAACGTGAACGTAACTTGTCTCTTCTAGCTTATTGCTTACCTCTTCAAGCTTTCAAAGCTTATGTTGGCTCCTCCTACAAAGCAAACAACAACCACCAAACACAAAACACATCAACATAAGAACAAAACAAATCAACACAAAACAGAATTTAACCATTAACATGAACAAACTTTAACACAAAACAAGAACAACAACATAAACACAAATTTTAAACAACATAACAACTTACTGGTTTTTTGCATGATCTTCTTCTTCCATGTAGTAGCACATCTGTTTGTTTCTTTGGTCCCTGCAATGTACAATAGCAAGCACATTAACTACACCAAACATGAAAAACAAACTTGCAAAAACTTTCAATAACAATAAAATAGCACAACTACAATTATAACCTAACAAATCAAACATAACCACAAAATTGTCGACCCGAAAATATATAAGTTTAAAAAAATAAAAATATGATATGCTTCCACATCTATCCAATACCTCTATTCTCTTTACCTCTTCGATATGTTTTTCTTCTACCTCTCCATATTAAACCCTGCCACTTCAATTATTCTATCTTCGAAAAATCATTTTGTGGCTTTTCACACACGATAAAGGTTCGCACATATATAAGAGTTAACAGTAGAAAAAGGTATTCCACTTTTAATATCATTATAGACATTCCAAAAAGACACTAACTTAGTCTGCAATGATGACCCATTCAAAAAGGGATATTTGTCAAATTAGACACTTTTTGGAAGAACTTGCTAAATAGACACTTTTCTCTTTCTATTTTGTAAGATCCGCCACTATCTACTATTCATACAAAAGCTAGATTACTTTTATGGATACAAAATTATCATATATTACAACAATGCCTTTCCAATTATTATTTTCTTCTTCTTTCTTTTTTAGATTTTTTTCCTCTCTCTTCTTCTCTTTTCTTTCTTTTCTACGTGTTTCTTCTTTATTTTTCCCTTTTACTATTATAAACTTTCACTTAATCTATATTATATATTTTCTAAAAATAACCAAAAAACTTAGTTTGATTGCCCACTAGATTATTCAAAGAAATATTCAACTGCATATATTAATATCAAACATTAATATCACCACTCGTTTTTACGAGTTATTTATGTGAGTATTGTACATTGTACAATATTGTGTAAATCGGTTGTACAATCATACTATCCACTGTATGTTGTATTTTTATATTTTTAACGGATATTGTACGAACGCTATAAATATAAATATCCACCGCTATATACAAATTTGACTTTAGGATTCAATTTGGGAATTTTGTCAAACAAAAGAGGAAGAGTTAAGTGAAAAAAGTAGAGAAGAGAGAAAAAAGAAAAGAAAGAGAGAGACAAAAAGAAGAACAAATCGATGACTCATGTACATTGTACAATTATTTGAATCGGGTCGTTACATACATTGTACAAATTCTTGCTTGTACATCGTCCACTAAATTCCACCTATATTCGGTGAGCCCAGATAGTACGGATGAATATTGTCCAACAAAATTGATTAGGAGAGTCCACTAAATTGTACAAATGTTATACACACCGTAAAAAAAGTACAATCAACAGTTCTGGACGGTGTACAATTTATTCATGAAAAATGAGATAAAAACCTTTAAAATAAAAAAAATAATCTAAAAAACGACTAAAAAGGAAAAGAGAGAAAAGAGAAAAAAAACGAAATGAACAGAAGGAGAATAAATAAAAAAAAACGTGAGAAGAAGAGAGAGAAATGTCTTACACATTCTTCCACTCACATGTCACGCTCTCTCATTTACTCTCTCATACTTTATTAACAAATATTATGTCATTTTTCGTCTTTTTAGATATACCCTCATTTGTTTATCTCTTGCCTCTCTCCTCTCCATTACACAAAATATGTATTTCACAAGGTGGGTCATGCATGCCCTCTTTTGCAATTATGAATAGTATACTGTTTATTTTTTTGGTTAGTTTCTAAAAACTGTTCATTCGGTAAATTCACTCTTTAAAAAAACCCTACCAATAGGCAAAATTGAAAGATTTGTGAGAAACTTTAAAACTATTAGCTAATACTTTTTTTTTTAAAAATCTATTAGCTAATACTTCGAAACTATTAATCTTTAATCAGTTAAAAACAAAAGATGAAAGATTGAAACCAATCTAAAAGTAGATGGAAATGTTTATATAAATCAAAGAAATTCATCATGATGATCTACTACTATGCAGACAATAATAGCAAACCCCAATTTCTTTGCTAAAATGGTAAAAATCGTTTTTGATAACTTCATAGATACATGAGTCTTATCAACTTATATTGACATCTAGAATTTATGAAAGTTCTTCTAAAACCAACAATGTTGGAGATCCAGGAAGGAGCTTATGCGCAAAAAGATCTCAATGTATCTACTTATAACAATCATCTACTTTCCGTGTAAGTCAAGCAATAAAATTTTCATATGATACCTTTAAGCCGACAAGGAAGGGATCTACGCCCATGAGCTTGTTTACGACGACTTAGCCAACATACTTCGATCAAATCTCTCTTCACTGCAAGAGTTGTCGAGTAAAGTCACCAAAGCGTTGTTTGGTTGATAACTGAAAATTAGACGGTATCGATTTACGCTATGATGGTGTGTTTATAGAGTATGAATGACATATGTGTCTTTTGAGCACTCAATTGAGGGGCTTCAAAACCTCCCTAACAAAATTAGTCTTTAATGTTCTCCAAGTGTGTAATTGGTCTATATTTCTCTTCCAAGAAAAAAAATGAAAAAGCAAAATATGTGTTCATATAGATTTTGACATCAATTTGGTTTGGTTTGTTGATCTCTTCTCTAAGCTTGAAAGGTTGTTTATACTTTAGATGTATATTTATCTATAGAGTACGGAAGCCATCCACTCCTCTAATAAATCCTGAAAGGGAGCAAGAAAATTAAGAATTGAGAAAGACTACTTTCCCGTGTCATATAGCTCGAAAGGAACGGAAAATTTTGATTCACCTTGTCATAAAATTCAACCATCTTTTAAACAATAGATATGACTTTGGGTTATGGGTTCATCGCCGGATTTTGCCTTTCAGTTTCTTTGTTTGGTTTATGCTACACACACATGGTTGCAAATTGTTAAATTATATCCAAAAAGCAAACACAAGAAACTTTAAAAAAAGAAATATTTTGAACAATACTATTGATTTCTCTTTGCTTGAAATTTCCTTATAGTTCCTTAACAGATGGTATAACTTTAGCCTGGAAGGAAGTTTCTTAGAATTAATGTTAGTTTCTCTAGTGTTCAAAGAACATGTCTTGGGAGGATGGTTTGAGGTTGGTTCGCCATAAGTGTTTTTTTCTTTGCTACTCACCTCACGATCACTTGTTGGAGCTTTGTTATCATTATTTAGTAAGTATATTCTTGGATCTAAATGGCTTCGATGTAGTTATTTAACCAAAATAAGAAACCAAGAATTGTAATTACCACCAATTACCCTATTGCAAAACCTACATATTTATTACATACAATGATGCAAATCTATATATTATTTATGTTCATGATTAATAGGTTACTATTGTAACACTAACCTTATCATATAAATAACCTCAGCCTCGAAGTCTTATGATCAGTGGTTGTACTAGAAAGAAACATTCCCAAAAGACACCAGATTTATGGCTTGACGCATTACTACACATAATTCAAATAATCTTGACGCATTACTACACATATGATTGAGAAGTGGTGACATGGTGACACATTACCTGTAGTTTAAGTCTTGAAGAGAGTGCGTGTCCTCATGCCCCACAACTAAAACAATAGACACCAAAAAGATGATAGAAATAATCAAATTGCAAGTGTGTAAACCCTTTTTACATGAACCACTATCAATCAGAAAAGTCTTCCTTTGAATTTAAAGAACATGGTATACAAATTTTTTGCCTTATTAACACTGCCAAGAGTAAATAAATTAAAGTAGTAACTAAAACACTAAAAAGAAAAAAAATTCAAAATCGGTCACTTACCAGTCTTGATGCTCACATTCACTATCGCATGCTACTTCTAAAAAGATCTTTAGAGATTGAAATAATATCTCTTTATGTATAACAAACTATTGATCTTGTTGGCACAGAGCATAGAGAAACTAAAAAACGGGAAGCTTGAGATATTATGGGTCAGAGACTCCCATGATTTAGCAATATGTAAACTTAGATGAGAGCTATGAAATAATCTCCATGATTTTGGTGATCAATTCTATTTTCTTGTGATTGTTCTCATTGAATGTATTCTTGGTATTCCCTTCCCTGTTTCATTTCCTTTACAAAAAAAAACAAACATAAACTCTCGTAATTATTAAAGTCTCTTACGGATTCAATTGGTATGAAGCACAAATCTATGGTGTGTTTAACTTCACCGATTGAGAATAAAATGCTTAAAAAATGCTTCTTATACATATTGATTGGTTTGAAGGACAAAACACTGGTGTACCAAATTATTAAAACAAAACTGTGTTGTTTATACATAACCCAATTATAAAGGTTCTTATAGATATCTACAATATATGTTTTGATGGTATAAACCATACGAAACATTCATATGTGTGTTTGTGTACCTTCTTTTACATAGCGGATCAAACTATCAATGTTTTACACTATCAATCTTCATAAGAACCACAAAACTTCCGTCTTCCACGGATATTCCATAGACTCAAGATCCTACACAAATAAACATACACATTACACAACAATCAAACATCTCTTTCGTTATCCACAAATTGTCCATGCCCAAATCATAAAGTTTATACCTTTCGTTATCCAAGAATGAGAAGATTCCATTTATGGATGGCTTTGTGATTATGTAAGCGTGTTTTATAGGTTTTACATATTTCAAATTTGTTATAGATCTTGCAAATTAGTTTATAGGTTTTAAGTCTTGTATTATAGTTTTGTAGATTTATTTAATGGTCTTGCAAATTTGTTTATAGGTCTTGCCTATTTGTTTATGGATTTTGCAGATTTGTTATATAGTGTTGTAGATTTATTAATTGTTTTGTATAATTGTTTTTAGGTCTTGCAGATTTATTATACATGTTTGTAGATTTGTTTAATGGGTTTACATATTTGTTATATAGTTTTGTAGATTTTTTGGGTCTCTAGATATTTTTATATTGATGGTTTTGTTTTCAAACTTGCAGCATATGGATTTGTGCATGATAATATTATGTAGGAGATATATGTAGTCTAATTCACCTTTCAAACCATGTGTTGGCTTCTTGGATCAATTTTTATTTACTACGTGAAAATATTATTATGCGACATTTTTCCAACTACGCAACAAATTTCTTTGGACATTTGATGAGTGCTACAAGAACGTATTCAATGTAACTCTTCTTGAAAGCTCATCAACGCACAAAAGATGGTGGTATGATATTGATAATGTTTACATTCCCTTGAAAATATATCGAGTGTATTGCGTTGGAGATGAGTTTCGATGGTTTAAGTGATGAAACAATTCTGGAAATCCGACAGATTTATGCGAGGGATATCTTTGACAAACTTCCTGAGACATCAAACGGAAAGACATTGCACCCTTCACCGGTCTCCAATGAAGATGTTATTATAACTCCGAGTCTTCTTGATGAATATGATTGAGTAGATTAATATCTTGTAAACTTTTATATACATTTTGGTTTCTCAATAATTTAACAAGACGTTATCAGTTTGTAAACTTTTTTGCACAAACGTTTCTCTTAGATTGTACAATTGTTTATATATTACAGATTTATTTCCTTTATGGTGAGGTTGAAAGTGAGGACTGAAATTGGATAAAATATTATTCGTGAAAGTGGAAACAATATTAGTTGTGGAAGTTTGAGGAAGCACAAAGAAGTAAGACAAACAGTCTTCCAATTGCTCTTTTATTCCTTGTTTGAGCAAAACTCTTTCATCCAAGAACCTTGTTGGGTAGATCTCTTGCCAATAGCGTGTTGTCGTTTTGGATGTCTTCTTCGCTCCAATCTTCTTGTTGGTTGTTGTTAACCTGTTGAGCTTGGGATGTTTGAGCTTGGTTAATGCTTCTTCTTGTTGATACCATTTTTCTACAAGATAGTTTAATCAATTAGGTGCTTTTACAATATGTAGACCATGAAGATAATATAACACAATAGCATCTATTAATGGTTTTAGAACAAGACATCATTTAAAAATTTTAACATTTGCCCATGGAATCTCAAAATTTTGCAAGCTTAAAAATTTCAACATATGTGACTATTGTGACTCACAATTAGAACCAATCCACTAATACCAAATCCTAAATCTATCTATATTTGCAAGAATCTATCACTTACAAGACCAAAGTCAAGCTTTTTTCCATGGGAAAACAATGGAGGTTTTGAATATTTTACCTTGATTCTTGATAGATTTGATGATAAGAAGTGATTATAAATTTTGGGTGAAATTTTCGCAAAAATCGAGTTCTAGGCGGAAGTGAAAGGGTGGGGGGGGATTAGGGCTTTTGCGAATTTAAAGGGGAAGAAGAAGATGCGTTTCGATTTCAGCGGTTCTGTAGGCGGTTTATCGACCGCTGAAATCGACATTGCAACACTTACCTGACACGGATTTTTGTGTTCATTCCAACAATCTTGTTCGGCGATTTGTAGACCGCTGGAATGGACACACAACGCTTACCAGTTCTTCCGTTCATCTCGCGGTTTAGATTGGCGGTTTTGGCAGCTGGGTTGTGCATTTTTGGCTCTTCTCCTCCTTTTCCTACACATCTTAAAAAGAACATTGATTGATATTAAAAAGACTTAAAACATAAAAGCTTATATATACAAGGATAGACATGGGATTGCCTCCCAAGTGCGCTTTTTTAAAGTAGCTCGACTCTTTGTTGTTGACTAGGCGGAGGCGGGATTTGAGAAGATATCATGGTTGATCTCCTCAAGCTTGTCGCCCTCCTTATTGTTGGTTTTTGTGTAGTCTTCCTCCTTTTTTTCCAGACCAAGGTGTGACCTCTTGGCACTCCAGGTTCTTCCTCCTGTGTTATATCGAGTGTTTCTTCCTTCTTTTTCGGTGTTTTTTGATGATCATCTCCATCACCCAAAGTCAACTCCTTATACTTTATTCTAACTCGTCCACTCTCGAGTTTTCTTCCCTCTTCGCATTTTCGGCTCCTCCTTTCACGGTAGTTATCATTCCACAAGTCATCCTTGTTGAAGACCCATAAATATAATAGGCTTCCTCGTCGAAATTTCGTAGAGTCATTTTCCCCAATTCGTAGTTTATGCTCGCGCCAACGGTGGCCAAAAAATGGCCTACCTAGGATCATATGTAGCTCGTTCTCGTGTGAGCCTTGCATTACCACGAAGTCTGTGGGGATGATCTTATATCCTACGAGCACCGGATAGCTCTCTATGTAACCTTATGGTCTCCCCACCGAGGAGTCGCCAAACATAAGCAACTTGTCGTAACTGGATACTCGTGTGATTCCCATCCTTCTTAGGTTTCTCATTGTAATGACATTGACGCTCGAGCCCGTATCGATGATGGCGTCGTATATGGTTACGGAGCCAAGCGTGCACCTAATCATAAAGGCGTCGGGGTCCTCTTACTTCGGTTACGGATTCCTCCTATAAGCCTGCGGGGTAGTGTCGATGTCTTTGATCATCTCCTTCACCCACTCTTGGTTTTCGATTATCCTTTTTAAAAATTCTATGTAAGTGGGGACTTGTTTCACATTGCGAAGATTGGGGATGTTGATCCCTTGCCTTGAGAAGTTCTCGCAAAGCCTCGAGAGGATGTTTCTGCGCTATTTGGCGTAGAAAGGCTCCTCCCTTTCATTCTCCCCAATTAAGTTCTCATTTTCACCTTAGAACCATCTCCTTCAATGTTGAGGATGACATTGCAAAATGCTTTGGGATTTGAAACCGCCTTACCGGGTAGACTCCCCGTGGGCGCTTTAGTTGTTGAGGCAATTTGGGCGACTTGATTGTCCAAATTTTTGACATGAGAGGCTAGTTGGTCATATTTAGAATTTAGCTCCACATATACACCACCAACCTTGGTGTGTATGTCGGCAAGCTTCTTGTTGACCTCCACCGCATGCGTTCTTTATCCTTCTAAGATTTTCTTCAACATCCTCGAATTTTCTTCAAGCGTGGAAGGGAGGTTCCCGATATTTGCTTGGTTCCCTTGATAGTTAACGTTGTATTGTTTCCTTGGTGCATAGCCTCCTTGGTGCATAGCCTCCTTGGTTTCCTCCTTGGTAATGTGGCTTATTGGTTGGTTCTTGGGGTTTTTGGGTGGGGTAAACTTGGTCTTGAAGGTTCTCCACGTTATTGTTTCGATAAGATAGATAGTTGTTGCCCCTATTGAAACTTTGATTGTAAGGCCTTTGGTAGCCATACCCTCTTCCTTGACCTTGACCTTGTCCTTTTACATAGTTGATGTCCTCCCTATCTTCCTTATCAAGTCCTTCATACCAATCATTATCGCCTTCATTTGCAACAAAGTGGACGGGTTTCTTAAGGGCATGGAGTACCTTCAACTTCTCGCTTAACTCCTTATATTTCAAGTCATCGTCTCTTGACTCATTTCTCGGTTCCCTTACCGTCCTATCATAACCCTTCCCACTAATTTGTTCGCTTTGGGCAAGGTTCTCGACTAATTTCTCCCCTTGTGGTATGGTTAGATTTGCGAAGTCCCCGATGCTAGCCGTGTTGAGGGCTAGATGGGACTCGATCTTCCAATTGTTCACCGCGCATGGTGGAGGCCGAATCTCCATCTTGGTGCCATTGGTGATTGACTCATCGTAATCTCCTATTCTTCTCTTGTCATGCTCGACATGCACGTATACTCTACCACCAACACCTACTCCTCTAGCTTCTTGATTGTTGTGGTTGTTGCCTCCTTGAGCACCATGGGTTTGATTATCACCTACATTTTCCATCTCTTTGCATGTAAGTTTGCTTCTCTTTCCTTTGCTTCTTGATCTCTTTGTCTCTTGTTTGCCCGCTCAAATCTTCCTAGCTCGGGTACACACTCTATTAATTATCCTCGTTGGCTTCTAAGGTTCATGCACCTTGAAAGACAAAAAAAAAAGATCAAGAGAATGTTATTAACTTGTGAAGTAAAGGTAATCTAAAGCTAGATAGATTTCGAATCCAATTGGTTATCCTAAAGTCTTCCGACAACGGCGCCAAAAACTTTATCAGATCGAGTTTTAAACCTCGACACTAATGCCTCAAGTGCAAGACACGAGAAGTATGTAGTAATCGAGATCGAATCCACGAGGAGATATTGGATAAAGCAACAAGAATATAAGAAACTGGTCTAGATTAGACCCAATCAATTGCATGTTTGATTATGGTTAATTGCTAAACAACAAGTAAATGATCTAATAATAAAAGTCAACTTAAAGTCAACACTAAAAAACTATAAGCTAAGGGGTATACTAAATATAAAAGCATGGATCTTGGGGTCAAGATAAAGGGTTTTGGATCTATGGAATCAAGTTAATGATGCTAAACTAAACAAAGGTGAATGCTTTCTAGGACAAGGATCACTAAGCTAGATAAGATCACTTTCATGACTCAAATCCATTCCCTAATTATCTAAACTACAAAATCTCTCAATCGAGTCTTAGATGATTAGGAATCATTAAGCTTAAGTCCTAAAAGTCCATCAATACCTTAGATATCAACTTTCATTGGTTAAGCATAAGAGACTAACACTAAACTTGGACTAAACATTTCATCGAACACCTTTCGGGCATGAGATGTCATCTAGATTATAGGCTAGATTAGCAAGGTCTATACTAGTGTTTAACCATTTAGTGCTATAGAAAACAAAAACTAATCAACCTAAAGATCATTAGCTATCATCCATAACCCTAAATAGACCCGGAGCCATTCATGAACTACTCATTAATCATGCTCATGACAATAAATAAAATAATAGATGAAGACATAATGCAAATAAACAAGATTAGAAGATGAAGAAAGATAATTTGATTACTAAATAATCATAAAACCTCAAAATATCATAAAGGGCGGCTAAATACTTAAAGAGAGAAAATAACATAAGCTAAAATCATTTAACCTAAAGTTTCAATGTATATTTATAGGAAAAGAGAGAGAGAACTCGGGCTAACCCGGGACAAACCGGTCAACCTGGCACTTTTGTTCTTCCGGCGGTTTCGTCCAGCGGTCTGGTGACCGTTGGAATGGACACCGCAATGTGTTTCTGGTGCGTCTATTTCTGCGATTTTGTCTAGCGACTTGTTGGCCGCTGAGATGAACACATCGAGGTTCGTCTTCTTCACTTCCTTCGGTGGCATGCTTAGGCGGTCATAACCGCCGAGATCAACTTCGTGTACTTCGGCGGCATGCTCGGGCGGTTTGGAGACCACCGAGATCAACATCCGCAAGCCTGCAGTCTTCTCGTCCTCTTTGTCTCCTTCGGCGAATTGCTCTAGCGGTTTCGTCCAGCGGTCTTGTTCTCCAACTTGGCTCCCTTTAAGCTCCATTTAGCTCCACTCTAGCCTCCACTGAGCTCCCCAAAGCTCCAAGTACATGAAATGCATATGATGCAATGCAAAAAGGACATATTCCTAACTAAGACTCAATTCTAAGCTAAGTTACTAAACTAAGTTAACTAAGACCTAAAACTATATGAAAATGCAACTAAAGTCCTAAATGGTTATGCAAGTGAATGCCTATGAATGCCTACGTTACACACTCATCACAAAAATCACATTGCTTCAAGTAAATCCACAACATGCAAGATGCGCGCCTATGATATGACCTAATAAAAGTGGATGCGTGAAGCAAACATCAACTCTTTCAAGATAAGCTTGAAGTGCATAATTAAATAACTCAATCTGGGCAAAAGTGGTATCAATCTCAACACTAGCCTATAAGCATTTGCAACTTTTTTCACAATTCCAAACGCATCCCTACCTCTAAAACAAACCAATATGTTCTTGTACAAATGGCGAGTGCAACAAAATTTTCATCATCGAAATCTGTTTCGTCGGATTCGTCACAATAATCGAATCTTGAATCATGAAGATCATTGTCAACATCAACATCGTCTTTAACATCTTCATCATCTTCAACAATAAATTCAAAATCTTTTTCGAACTCTTCTCGAACTTCTTCTTTGGCATATTTTTCAACATCTTCTTCAATATCTTCTTCAATATCTTCTTCAATATCTTCTTCAACATCTTCGTCAACAACATCTTCTACATGTTCTTCCTCCATCGTGTCCTCATCCTTCACCTTGTTAGTAGTTGTAGCCAAATTGTCCTTCATGTCATCAACAAATTTTCTTTTACATTCAAAGATGTTAACTTAGTTGAATTTTTCGACGATTCATGATCAATATAATCAACTTTTACACATAAACGAAACTTATCGACATTCACAAGGTTGATAAACACTTATAAATGTCGTGAAGTACAAATTATGACCAGAGGAGTACCATGAGGCAATTTTGCCTCATTTTATCCCCAACATATAGGTAAAACTTACACCATGCAGTCCCATAGTTAAATCATAGTACTCGTACACCATCTGAATGAAATCCTTGTAACGCATATATTCATTAACTCCAAGAATAAACGACCCTCGTTTATTGTCAAATTCAAACACCTATTGTTTCCTATTCATCTTCTATAAACCACAAACAAGCTCAATTTATTTCATTGATGATTTTCAGTAAATTTACAAAACGAACTAAAAAACTATTGTAGATTTTTTACCAGAAATCCACAACAAAGAAGACGAACACGAAAAAGTCGATGAAGACGAACACGACGAGGACGAAGTAGAGAACGAAAAAGAACAACGATGACGAAAACAAAGGCAAAGACGTAGGCGAAGAAGGCTCAACAAAGACGACGAAAAACATGACAATGAAGACGATGCCGACAACAGCAAAGGGCACGATGAAGAACATGAACACGACGAAGAAAACGACGAATAACTAAGAATGAAAAAAATCTACCTACAAACAAAGATACATGGAAGACGAAGATGACAAGTGATGAGGAAGCTAACAAAAAGTTGAGATTGAATCTACAATGGCGATGTTACCAATGAAGTTTGATTTTTTAGGTTAAAGGCACGCACTTAGAGACTATGGGGAATAGTGAACAATAACCAATGCAAATAATCTTCCTTAACCAAAATATATCTACTAGATGTATTAGCAAATTTGTATCACACCCAAGGTTATATAGCAATTTTTTGACATTTTATTAGAGCAACATATTTAAACAAATTTATAAAATCTACATATCTTTAAAATAAATCAACAATACATATGTTTTGTAGATATTTCAAAACGCACATAATATGCAAAACAATGACTTGTAGATTTATAAACTCTGCAACATATTTAATAAATATGTTGCGGATTTAATAAATCCGCTGCAGATTTAATAAGTATGTTGAAAATTTATAAACTCTGTTTCACTGTAAATCGCATAAAATCTACATCAAAATGGACTAAAAAACTGCAGCGTATTTTCAAAATATTTAAAATGATGTGGTAAAATAAATCTGCATAACGTGAATGAAAAATTTGATGCAGATTTATCCTCGTTGACAGTGGAAATTTCGTAAATAAGTTGACTTTTTTAATACGCTGCTTTTTTATTTAATTTATAATGGCAGTTTCGAAATTTTTTTTTCTTGTCAAAGAAGATGGGCACTTTGGATCAAAAGTTTAGCACATACATTCTAGTTATTAAAAAATATAGGATCCATTTTTGCAATAAAAGTCAATTTTTAGTTTAGTCTAGAAAAATTGAAGTTGGAAATATAATGAGTACTGAGAAAGGATTATTGTAGGGTAAATCTTTTTGTTCTTGATGTTTCAAATGAACTAAATGCTGGAACCTATGATTATTTTGTGTGTGTTTTAGATACATGGGGTGGTTGATTAGGACATTTGAATGTGAATTTTATTAAACGCTTAACATGCTAATTTGATATCTGATAATTTAAAGAAAGATATAGCAAATGCGATTTTGTAATGCATAAACAAGTGCGGTGCGATGTAAGTATGGTTTTGTGAGAAAAACGCATATTGCGAGATAAATGCGGTTTGTAAAAATAAGCGATATTGATTAATGTTTGATTAGATAAATATGATAAGCGGTGTTCAATATATATTATAAAATGGTTACTTTTAATATATTTTTTACTTGAAATATAATTAGCTAACAAATTTCCAGATATTAATTGCATTAATATGAACAAGCAAACAATTTAAAAAGTTAAAACCGCACCGCTTTATCAAAACCGCATCATTTTTGCTTATTATTCACAAAACTGCTCTTCTTTGTATACAAAACTGCTCTCCTTACCAGATGGGTTCTTTTGTTTGCCCTGCATCTTCTTGGTGCAGTTTCTTCTCACATGACCCTCTTCTCCACAGTTCCAGCAGGTGACTTTCTTTTCTTTAGACTTGAAAACATGTTTTCCCTTTCCCTTGATCTTAAAGTCCTTGTGATTGTTCCTGCTTTTGGCGTTTCCACCTGAGTATAGGACTTCACTGTGACTCTTAGACGTCTTGCTTGTAGGTCCAAACTCCAATTGCTTTGAGTTCACAGCATTGACTATTTCTTCAAATGTCAAGGTTGATTTGCCATATCTCAGAGTGTATCTCAGCTGATCAAACTGTTTCGGTAGAGACATTAGGAGGAGAATGGCTTGGTCCTCATCGGACACATCTACTTTGACATTCCGTAAATCAGAGACAATCCTCACAAACTCATCAATGTTTCTTTCTACAGACGTGGACTCATTCATCTTGAAGCTGTACAACTTTTGCTTCAAGTAGATCCTATTAGGGAGGGATTTGGACATGTAAAGGGAGTCAAGAACCTTGAACATTCCTGCTGCGGTGGTTTCTTTGATAATCTTTCTAAGAACCTGATCTGTAACACTGAGAATGATGGCACTTCTCACCTTCCTTTGTTTCTCAGCCATGGTTGGTTCATATTTTGAATCTCCAGCCACTCCTTTACTCTTATCATCATCTTCCTTTGTTGATGATTCCTTGATTAGTCCTTGTTCTTTGAGTTTCAAAGCTTCCATAAGACCCAGGATCTCTAGGTGCGCAAGGATCTTCTCCTTCCATAGGATGTGGTCGATTACTCCGTTGAATTTCTCGACTTCTAGTTTCGCCGACTTCATCTTCTTACGCAGATCTTCTTCTAGCTTCGATTTCCGGTAAATCTCCGACGACCTACGCTCTGATATCACTTGTTGCACTTCTGATTATATTGAATCGACTAGCTATTGGGTTAACACTACAAGAAACTGGGCTTTTAGCAACGAAATTTAGCAAGGAAATAGCGAGGAATATATATAGCAACGAAATAGCAACGAATTGGCGACGAAATAGCAACGAAAAATAATGTCGTCGCTAAATCGTCGCTATTTGGGAGGTATGTTTTCGTCGCTAAATTGGCTACGATTTAGCGACGATTTTGGCGACGAATAAGTTCCGCGTCGCTAAATCGTCGCTACTTCGCGACGATTTAGCGACGAATATATATCCTGGCTAATTAGCGACGAATTAGCGAGGAGGGTCGCTAAGTAGGTAAGCACGTTTTCAAAAACGTTGCTAAATCGTTGCTAATTTTATTTCCTTGCTAATTCGTTGCTAATTTTCCATCTATATAAACCCATCTACACTCTTCAAAAAATCACACCACAACACAATACAAAATCAATAACTCTATAAAAATATAAACACTCTAAAAATTTCAATATGTCTCACGGTAATAACAATATATACGAGTTACGGTCTTGGATGTATCGACATAAAGATCGATCGGGGGTAGTTACAGACGAATTTACGGAGGGACTTCAAGCATTCATGCAGCAGGCCGGAAACATGCAGAATACGCAAGATACCGGTAAAATGTATTGTCCATGTAAGAAGTGCGTTAACACTAAATACGTGTTTGTTGAAACCGTATGGAAACATCTTTTTAATAGAGGTTTTATGCCGCAATATTTTGTTTGGTTTCAACATGGGGAAGGGTATAACTCTAATTATAATACTGAAGTTGGAGATAGTAGTTATACGTTTCCTGTTAGTGATCATGTTAGTAACGAACCTCGCTAATTTACCGCATCATTTTGATAGTAACTATGATCATGATCAGGGGGGTGGTTCTGTGCATGTAGATGATAATAGATATCATGAAATGGTTGCTGATGCATTTCATGATACGAGGGAGTATTTATCCGAAAATGTAGTTGAGGAACCTAACCTAGATGCTAAACGATTTTATGATATGTTAGACGCTGCGAATAAACCAATTTACGAGGGATGTAAAGTTGGATTGTCAAAACTATCATTAGCATCTAGGATGATGAATATAAAATCTTATAATAATTTGAGTGAGTTTTGTATGGACTCATGGGCGGAGTTACTGAAAGAATATCTGCCTGAGGGTAATGTAGCGGCTGAGTCGTATTACGAAATACAAAAGTTGATTTTTAGTCTTGGATTGCCTTCTGAAATGATTGATATTTGTGTTAACAATTGTATGATTTATTGGAAAGATGATGATGAATTGCTTGAATGTCGTTTTTGTCGTCAACCGAGATATAAGGTCCAAGGGAAGGGGAGTAAAGTCCCGTATCAACGGATGTGGTACTTACCCATCACAGACAGACTCAAAAGATTGTATCAATCAGAGAGGACATCTGATTCGATGAGATGGCATGCAGAACACTCAGTTGAAGATGGGGAAGTCACTCATCCGTCAGATGCAAAGGCTTGGAAGCACTTCAACACGGTATACTCGATTTCGCGAGAGAGTTTCGTAATGTATACCTTGGTTTATGCACTGACGGATTTAGTCCATTCGGTATGTCTGGTAGACAGTACTCTTTGTGGCCAGTTATACTAACTCCGTATAATCTACCTCCCAATATGTGCATGCAAAGAGAATTTCTTTTCTTAAGCATTTTAGTACCAGGTCCGAAGCACCCAAAGAGAGCTCTTGATGTTTTTCTGCAACCTTTGATACATGAGTTAAAAGAGCTATGGTCCATTGGGGTTCGTACGTATGATATCTCATGCAAGAGAAATTTTACGATGCGTGCGAGTGCTCATGTGGACTATTAGTGACTTTCCTGCTTATGGCATGTTAGCGAGGTTGGACAACGCAAGGACGATTGTCTTGTCCATATTGTCGTCATCGGACCGATGCGTTTCAACTCCCACATGGAAGGAAAACAAGTTGGTTTGATTGTCACCGACGTTTCCTTCCAATCAATCATCCATATCGAAAGAACAGAAGGTTATTTAAGAAGAATCGAGTCGTTAAACATCCACCCCTACTTTATCCGACGGGGGCAGAGTTATTGGAGGAGTTGGATAATTATGGGGCGCAAAAAACATGTAGACGGGGTGGTAATTGGCATGTTTCTAATTTACCCGATGGATACGGAGAAAGCCATAACCGGCACAAGAAAAGCATTTTTTGGGAACTCCCGTACTTGGAAAAATCACTTGTTGAGACATAACCTCGACGTTATGCACATTGAAAAAAACTTTTTTGATAATATTATAAACACATTGTTGAATGTACAGGGGAGAACTAAAGACAATTTGAAGACAAGACTAGATTTGCCCGAAATATGTTTTAGAAGTGAAGACAAGACTAAACAAGCTAATTAGCGAGGATTTAGCAACGCTACGCTGCTTTCGTTGCCAATTCGTCGCTAATATAGCGACGAATTGGCAACGATTTATAAAAAAAGCTAATTTTCGATGGATTACAGATTTAGGGGTTCAATATCGTTGCTAAATCGTCGCTAAACTTAATTACATTTCGTTGCCAAATCGTCGCCATTTCGTTGCTAACCATGATTCCTTGCCAATTCGTTGCTAAGTCGTTGCAATCCTTCGAACTTTAAACCCCTAAAACACCACTTAATATCGATTTATACGAGTTTTGCTTAACTAAAAAAGTGTACAAAACTAGTAATATATTTGTATAAAACAATAAAAATTATAGATTACAAAATTATATTTAACACATTTAAGCTAAGTAAACCATAACTTATAAGAGTTTATACTATAAATTTCATAATAAACTAGTTTACAAGTTTTTTGTCATATATTGAGTTTGTGACTTCATATGATCAATGTTATAAACTCGTTTTGACGAAAAAGTGGTAAAAAAACGATACAAACCAAATTTAGGGTTTCAAACCCTAAAATAAGGGTTTAGCATTAGCGACGATTTAGCAACGAATCGTTGCTATTTCGTCGCTATTGACATTTAGCGACGATTTAGCAACGAATCGTTGCTATTTCGTCGCTAATTTTAAACCTCCTTACATTCTCGTACTTGGAAATACGATGAATGTCGTTTCGTGTCATGTTAACATATAGCTACGAATTAGCAACGAATTGGCAACGATTCGTTGCTAAATCGTCGCTAAATATATATAGCGACGAAATTGCAACGAATTCTGACATGCATGTACTTATTAAATACGATGTAAGTCGCTTCGTGTCACGTTACCATATAGCGACGATTTAGCAACGAATCGTTGCTAAATCGTCGCTAAATCGTCGCCTTTTTTTCGTTTGCCGCGGGTGGGAAACCAAAAGGTTTGAACCGAAAGAGGCGACGAAATGGCGACGAATCGTCGCTAATTCGTCGCTAAATAATTCGTCGCTAATTTAGCGACGAATTAGCGACGACACAAAATCCTATATATACCCGACGACACTTCTCATTTTTTCCCACAATCTCATTCTCTCTCTCTCTAAAATATTTTATCTCTCTAAAAAAACCCAACTTCAAAAACATGTCTCAAAATAACCAACCCCCTCATTACTATAATTTCATAAGGAACCGATCCAGTTCCACCTCTACTTCAAACCCATCCCAACAAAACCCACCCCAACAAAACCCACCCCAACAAGACCCACCCCAACAAAACCCAAGTCAAGAGCCTATTCCCGATGCTCCAGCTGATCCCCCCGTCGATTTACCACCACCTCAGCATCTTGGACCGCACATGCAGCGGATCCTCGACTTTCTTCGGCAGGAGAGCCACCAGTACCTACCGTTGCTCCATTCCAGGCGGCCAGAAGGGACATTTTGGTAATTATTTAATTGATTTTTTATAATTAATTGATTTTTATATTATTTAATTAATTGATTTATTTTAATTAATTGATTTTTATATTATTTAATTAATTGATTTTCAAATATAATAATTGCTAACGATAAATTTATTTTTCGTAGGTTTTGCGATAACAAGGTTAGTAGGAGTGTCTCGGATGTGATGAAGACGTATTTCGTGGAGCCGCACGTCAACTGGTCGCAGACGCCTCCTTATATCAAGGACATCTGGTTCGAATCTTTTGCGGTAAGTAAAATTTTTAATTATTTAAATTTTAAAAATTAAACATTATAAAAAGTTAATATAAATATTTATTGTAATAAAATAACATATATATTACATAAAATGTAATAATTATTACAAAAATTTTTTTTTTATTATTTAAAATTTATTTTAATATTTTAAAAAACTCAAATAGCAAAAATGGCATTGGCGGGAGGAAGACATGTTTAAAGTCCGCAAGGGTTTCGAGGAGAAAGCCATGCATCGTCTCACTGGGATTATCAACAAATGGAAGACGAAGTGGCTGAAGAAGGGAGACGAGGCGAAACCCATAGCAATGGATGGGGCGGTGTGGAAGGGCCTTTGCGACTATTGGACGAACCCGCATTCGGTTCAAGTTGCGGGTAGCTGCTCCAAGTCCCGACTCACACCGATCGACGAGACCGGTCCATATGTCCACACCTCGGGACCGACTTCTTACGCCGGACGGCGTATACGGATGGTATTAATTAATATATATTTAAAATTTAATTATTTTTTCAAATAATATAAAATTTAAAAATATATAATTTAATTATAATTTTCAATAGCGCGAGGAGATGGGCGAGCTTCCGCCCATTGTAGAAATTTTGAAGAAGGTCCAGAAGAGGAAGGACGGGACCTATGTGAGTTCACGATCTGAAAAGATCGTGAACGCATATGAGGCTAGAGTCGCCGAGCGGGTTAGTCAGGGTTCGACGTCGACCGATGGTAGTTCGGTCAACTCCTCGGGACAGCTGTCGGTCACCGAGTGCGACTTCATCTACTATGAGGTAATAATTTAAAATAATTTAATTTAATTCAAAATAATATTTATTATATTAATATCTAACGATTTTAAATTGTCTATATAGGTGGCCCCGAAGACGAAGAAGAACCGCACTTTTGGAGTCGGTTCGATTGAGACGGTTCCCGCTGCTTCTTCTTCGCAGCCTCGTCCCACCGCCCAAGATCGGGCCGAAGAGAATGTTCGGTTGAGGGAGCAGCTCGCGGCACAAGAAGTCCGCTATCGAACATCACGGACTTCTTCTCCATCATCGCGATGGAAAGTCCAAACCTCGCGAGGTTGATGCAGCGACGGGGAGTCCAACCAACTCAGCCACCGGTGATCCCTCCGGATGTAGCGGCAGCGGCAGCTCAAGACCTCGGACGTGATATCGGGATTGATGATTACGTCGTCGATCCCGATGATCCCGCTGATCCCGCTGTTTAGTTTTAATTTATTGTATTTTTAAAATATTTTGTATTTTTTTAATATTTTTATAATTGTTTTTTTTTATTTTTTTGTAATTGTTTTTTTTTTAAATTTTTTTTTTTTAAATTTTTTTTTTTAAATCGTATTAGCGACGAATTAGCAAGGACGTGTCAAGCCATCCTTGCTAATTCGTTGCTAATTTAGCGACGAATTAGCAACGACTTTTTAACACATCGTTGCTAATTCGTCGCTAATTTAGCAACGAATTAGCAAGGATTTGTTTTCGCAAAATATTTAAATTGGAAATTTATTTTTTATATCGTCGCTAATATTTTACGACCAACGTCGCTAATTCGTCGCTAATATTTTACGACCAACGTCGCTAATTCGTCGCTAATATTTTACGACCAACGTCGCTAATTCGTCGCTAAATTGGCGACGAAATAGCGACGAATTAGCGACGAAATATAATTAGCGACGATTATGTGGCGTCGCTACATTGGCGACGAAATAGCGACGATTCGAAAATGGCGACGATTTAGCGACGAATATTGAATAGCGACGAGCGTATAGCGACGAAAATATTCTCGTCGCTAAATCGTCGCTATTGGCCAATAGCGACGATTTAGCGACGAAAAACGGCGTTGCTATTTGCCGTTTTTCTTGTAGTGTAATCTGTCTATTGTGTGATTGGATTTGATCGGCGATGAAACACTCACACGAGCTAGACGTTACAGTAAGGAGCACACGCGGGCTTTATCCAGTTCAGCCACCGTGAGGTGTGCCTACATATGGCCGAGATCTACTCGGAATCCACTAAAACGGAAACTGGTTCCGGCGATTACAAGATGTCTCCGACGATCTATCGCCACCGATACAAAGCTCTCTCTCTCTACAAGTTTATCTCTCTTAGTGTTTCTCTCACCACCCCACGCAAACATGCGAAAAACAATTAAGTACTTTATACCCATATTGTTGTAACAAACTTGTAACAGCTTCAACGATCTTGAGCTTGATCTTGTTTTTGATCCTGAGAAGAACTTTTTAATGTTTCCGTCTATTTTGAGGAGACAAACAAAACGCTGACGTTTTAGCTAATACACTAAACCAATCAATAACCGGATTGGTTACTTCCCTGATTTCGGTTTAGTCTTAATTAAACCAGCTTTCCTTAACCAAGACCATTTCCAACAGGTATGTTTTCAAAGTCACAAGATAAAGTGACCAAGTTTCAACATTCTGACTTTGTCGTGAATGGTCTACCGACGCATCCGAATTTTCTTACAAGCAAGATGCTGTCGCACTATCATGAGGATCACTCTAATGAGACCTCTTATGTTTTCAAGTTTTATTGTTTTTGTAAAAGAGTTAATGTAACTCCTTGTATTCCAAAAACTTAATATATGAAATTAAGTTTGTGACAAAAAAAAAGTAATTTAAATCCAATTTGACCGTGTAAAACATAATAAGCAATTTTTTAAAAAAACCATTGTAGATAGTTAGGTAGTAAAATTACATTATTGCGAACCGTCCTCTCATTTTGGTAATGGACTTTTCTCTATTTTCTTAATTTTTGGTATTCTTACGTGTTAATTTTAAAATATTAAAAAATAAAAATGAGTCTTTTCAACTTTTTAAAAATATAGGGTTAACGATTTTTTTACCCCGAAGAGTAGTTATCCACATTGAATCCTCCTGAATTTTTACCATCTACATATAAATCCTCGAACTTACAAAATTTTATGATTGTCCACCCGAACTTATTAAAATTTAACTAATTCCACATTTGGCCAAAATTGCAATTAATTTAGTAATTAATTGTGTTCAAATAAACCCGATTATGATTTGAATCTTGTTCGATTACGATCCAAAAACATGGATCTAACACGCAAAAAGTATAGAAATCTTAGATCCGTGGTTTTGAATCGTAATCGCACAAGATTCAAATTACAATCGGGTTATTTGAACACAATTAATTACTATATTAATTGCAATTTTGGCCAAATGTGGAATTAGTTAGATTTTAATAAGTTCGGATGGACAATCATAAAATTTGTAAGTTCAGGGATTTATATGTAGAGGGTAAGAGTTCAGGGGGATTCAGTGTGGATAACTACTCTTCAGAGGTAAAAAAATTGTCGACCCGAAAATATATAAGTTTAAAAAAATAAAAATATGATATGCTTCCACATCTATCCAATACCTCTATTCTCTTTACCTCTTCGATATGTTCTTCTTCTACCTCTCCATATTAAACCCTGCCACTTCAATTATTCTATCTTCGAAAAATCATTTTGTGGCTTTTCACACACGATAAAGGTTCGCACATATATAAGAGTTAACAGTAGAAAAAGGTATTCCACTTTTAATATCATTATAGACATTCCAAAAAGACACTAACTTAGTCTGCAATGATGACCCATTCAAAAAGGGATATTTGTCAAATTAGACACTTTTTGGAAGAACTTGCTAAATAGACACTTTTCTCTTTCTATTTTGTAAGATCCGCCACTATCTACTATTCATATAAAAGCTAGATTACTTTTATGGATACAAAATTATCATATATTACAACAATGCCTTTCCAATTATTATTTTCTTCTTCTTTCTTTTTTAGATTTTTTTCCTCTCTCTTCTTCTCTTTTCTTTCTTTTCTACGTGTTTCTTCTTTATTTTTCCCTTTTACTATTATAAACTTTCACTTAATCTATATTATATATTTTCTAAAAATAACCAAAAAACTTAGTTTGATTGCCCACTAGATTATTCAAAGAAATATTCAACTGCATATATTAATATCAAACATTAATATCACCACTCGTTTTTACGAGTTATTTATGTGAGTATTGTACATTGTACAATATTGTGTAAATCAGTTGTACAATCATACTATCCACTGTATGTTGTATTTTTATATTTTTAACGGATATTGTACGAACGCTATAAATATAAATATCCACCGCTATATACAAATTTGACTTTAGGATTCAATTTGGGAATTTTGTCAAACAAAAGAGGAAGAGTTAAGTGAAAAAAGTAGAGAAGAGAGAAAAAAGAAAAGAAAGAGAGAGACAAAAAGAAGAACAAATCGATGACTCATGTACATTGTACAATTATTTGAATCGGGTCGTTACATACATTGTACAAATTCTTGCTTGTACATCGTCCACTAAATTCCACCTATATTCGGTGAGCCCCGTACTGTGTACAGTACGGATGAATATTGTCCAACAAAATTGATTAGGAGAGTCCACTAAATTGTACAAATGTTATACACACCGTAAAAAAAGTACAATCAACAGTTCTGGACGGTGTACAATTTATTCATGAAAAATGAGATAAAAACCTTTAAAATAAAAAAAATAATCTAAAAAACGACTAAAAAGGAAAAGAGAGAAAAGAGAAAAAAAACGAAATGAACAGAAGGAGAATAAATAAAAAAACGTGAGAAGAAGAGAGAGAAATGTCTTACACATTCTTCCACTCACATGTCACGCTCTCTCATTTACTCTCTCATACTTTATTAACAAATATTATGTCATTTTTCGTCTTTTTAGATATACCCTCATTTGTTTATCTCTTGCCTCTCTCCTCTCCATTACACAAAATATGTATTTCACAAGGTGGGTCATGCATGCCCTCTTTTGCAATTATGAATAGTATACTGTTTATTTTTTTGGTTAGTTTCTAAAAACTGTCCATTCGGTAAATTCACTCTTTAAAAAAACCCTACCAATAGGCAAAATTGAAAGATTTGTGAGAAACTTTAAAACTATTAGCTAATACTTTTTTTTAAAAAAATCTATTAGCTAATACTTCGAAACTATTAATCTTTAATCAGTTAAAAACAAAAGATGAAAGATTGAAACCAATCTAAAAGTAGATGGAAATGTTTATATAAATCAAAGAAATTCATCATGATGATCTACTACTATGCAGACAATAATAGCAAACCCCAATTTCTTTGCTAAAATGGTAAAAATCGTTTTTGATAACTTCATAGATACATGAGTCTTATCAACTTATATTGACATCTAGAATTTATGAAAGTTCTTCTAAAACCAACAATGTTGGAGATCCAGGAAGGAGCTTATGCGCAAAAAGATCTCAATGTATCTACTTATAACAATCATCTACTTTCCGTGTAAGTCAAGCAATAAAATTTTCATATGATACCTTTAAGCCGACAAGGAAGGGATCTACGCCCATGAGCTTGTTTACGACGACTTAGCCAACATACTTCGATCAAATCTCTCTTCACTGCAAGAGTTGTCAGTAAAGTCACCAAAGCGTTGTTTGGTTGATAACTGAAAATTAGACGGTATCGATTTACGCTATGATGGTGTGTTTATAGAGTATGAATGACATATGTGTCTTTTGAGCACTCAATTGAGGGGCTTCAAAACCTCCCTAACAAAATTAGTCTTTAATGTTCTCCAAGTGTGTAATTGGTCTATATTTCTCTTCCAAGAAAAAAAATGAAAAAGCAAAATATGTGTTCATATAGATTTTGACATCAATTTGGTTTGGTTTGTTGATCTCTTCTCTAAGCTTGAAAGGTTGTTTATACTTTAGATGTATATTTATCAATAGAGTACGGAAGCCATCCACTCCTCTAATAAATCCTGAAAGGGAGCAAGAAAATTAAGAATTGAGAAAGACTACTTTCCCGTGTCATATAGCTCGAAAGGAACGGAAAATTTTGATTCACCTTGTCATAAAATTCAACCATCTTTTAAACAATAGATATGACTTTGGGTTATGGGTTCATCGCCGGATTTTGCCTTTCAGTTTCTTTGTTTGGTTTATGCTACACACACATGGTTGCAAATTGTTAAATTATATCCAAAAAGCAAACACAAGAAACTTTAAAAAAAGAAATATTTTGAACAATACTATTGATTTCTCTTTGCTTGAAATTTCCTTATAGTTCCTTAACAGATGGTATAACTTTAGCCTGGAAGGAAGTTTCTTAGAATTAATGTTAGTTTCTCTAGTGTTCAAAGAACATGTCTTGGGAGGATGGTTTGAGGTTGGTTCGCCATAAGTGTTTTTTTCTTTGCTACTCACCTCACGATCACTTGTTGGAGCTTTGTTATCATTATTTAGTAAGTATATTCTTGGATCTAAATGGCTTCGATGTAGTTATTTAACCAAAATAAGAAACCAAGAATTGTAATTACCACCAATTACCCTATTGCAAAACCTACATATTTATTACATACAATGATGCAAATCTATATATTATTTATGTTCATGATTAATAGGTTACTATTGTAACACTAACCTTATCATATAAATAACCTCAGCCTCGAAGTCTTATGATCAGTGGTTGTACTAGAAAGAAACATTCCCAAAAGACACCAGATTTATGGCTTGACGCATTACTACACATAATTCAAATAATCTTGACGCATTACTACACATGATTGAGAAGTGGTGACATGGTGACACATTACCTGTAGTTTAAGTCTTGAAGAGAGTGCGTGTCCTCATGCCCCACAACTAAAACAATAGACACCAAAAAGATGATAGAAATAATCAAATTGCAAGTGTGTAAACCCTTTTTACATGAACCACTATCAATCAGAAAAGTCTTCCTTTGAATTTAAAGAACATGGTATACAAATTTTTTGCCTTATTAACACTGCCAAGAGTAAATAAATTAAGGTAGTAACTAAAACACTAAAAAGAAAAAAAATTCAAAATCGGTCACTTACCAGTCTTGATGCTCACATTCACTATCACATGCTACTTCTAAAAAGATCTTTAGAGATTGAAATAATATCTCTTTATGTATAACAAACTATTGATCTTGTTGGCACAGAGCATAGAGAAACTAAAAAACGGGAAGCTTGAGATATTATGGGTCAGAGACTACCATGATTTAGCAATATGTAAACTTAGATGAGAGCTATGAAATAATCTCCATGATTTTGGTGATCAATTCTATTTTCTTGTGATTGTTCTCATTGAATGTATTCTTGGTATTCCCTTCCCTGTTTCATTTCCTTTACAAAAAAAAACAAACATAAACTCTCGTAATTATTAAAGTCTCTTACGGATTCAATTGGTATGAAGCACAAATCTATGGTGTGTTTAACTTCACCGATTGAGAATAAAATGCTTAAAAAATGCTTCTTATACATATTGATTGGTTTGAAGGACAAAACACTGGTGTACCAAATTATTAAAACAAAACTGTATTGTTTATACATAACCCAATTATAAAGGTTCTTATAGATATCTACAATATATGTTTTGATGGTATAAACCATACGAAACATTCATATGTGTGTTTGTGTACCTTCTTTTACATAGCGGATCAAACTATCAATGTTTTACACTATCAATCTTCATAAGAACCACAAAACTTCCGTCTTCCACGGATATTCCATAGACTCAAGATCCTACACAAATAAACATACACATTACACAACAATCAAACATCTCTTTGCCCCGAGACAAAACATAGCTCACATAAAAATCAACAAATTGTCCATGCCCAAATCATAAAGTTTATACCTTTCGTTATCCAAGAATGGGAAGATTCCATTTATGGATGGCTTTGTGATTATGTAAGCGTGTTTTATAGGTTTTACATATTTCAAATTTGTTTATAGGTCTTGCCTATTTGTTTATGGATTTTGCAGATTTGTTATATAGTGTTGTAGATTTATTAATTGTTTTGTATAATTGTTTTTAGGTCTTGCAGATTTATTATACATGTTTGTAGATTTGTTTAATGGGTTTACATATTTGTTATATAGTTTTGTAGATTTTTTGGGTCTCTAGATATTTTTATATTGATGGTTTTGTTTTCAAACTTACAGCATATGGATTTGTGCATGATAATATTATGTAGGAGATATATGTAGTCTAATTCACCTTTCAAACCATGTGTTGGTTTCTTGGATCAATTTTTAGTTACTACGTGAAAATATTATTATGCGACATTTTTCCAACCACGCAACAAATTTCTTTGGACATTTGATGAGTGCTACAAGAACGTATTCAATGTAACTCTTCTTGAAAGCTCATCAACGCACAAAAGATGGTGGTATGATATTGATAATGTTTACATTCCCTTGAATGTTGGGAAGGACCATTGGGTTGATGATGACGTTAACTTTCGTCGGAAGAGGATATATATCTACCACTTCTTTTCGACGCACATAAAGGATCCTCATATGGTTGAATTATGCATGTTCTTGAAAAAGTTGACACGGTAATTCTTAACAGCTATGTGGAGATAAAAGACCATGAACCTGATTCGGATATGTTTGATGTGTTTAGGAGACCGGATAGTGTTTCAAGGAACATGAAACTAGGAGATTGTGGTGTATTCACATTAAAATATATCGAGTGTATTGCGTTGGAGATGAGTTTCGATGGTTTAAGTGATGAAACAATTCTGGAAATCCGACAGATTTATGCGAGGGATATCTTTGACAAACTTCCTGAGACATCAAACGGAAAGACATTGCACCCTTCACCGGTCTCCAATGAAGATGTTATTATAACTCCGAGTCTTCTTGATGAATATGATTGAGTTGATTAATATCTTGTAAACTTTTATATACATTTTGGTTTCTCAATAATTTAACAAGACGTTATCAGTTTGTAAACTTTTTTGCACAAACGTTTCTCTTAGATTGTACAATTGTTTATATATTACAGATTTATTTCCTTTATGGTGAGGTTGAAAGTGAGGACTGAAATTGGATAAAATATTATTCGTGAAAGTGGAAACAATATTAGTTGTGGAAGTTTGAGGAAGCACAAAGAAGTAAGACAAACATTCTTCCAATTGCTCTTTTATTCCTTGTTTGAGCAAAACTCTTTCATCCAAGAACCTTGTTGGGTAGATCTCTTGCCAATAGCGTGTTGTCGTTTTGGATGTCTTCTTCGCTCCAATCTTCTTGTTGGTTGTTGTTAACCTGTTGAGCTTGGGATGTTTGAGCTTGGTTAATGCTTCTTCTTGTTGATACCATTTTTCTACAAGATAGTTTAATCAATTAGGTGCTTTTACAATATGTAGACCATGAAGATAATATAACACAATAGCATCTATTAATGGTTTTAGAACAAAACATCATTTAAAAATTTTAACATTTGCCCATGGAATCTCAAAATTTTGCAAGCTTAAAAATTTCAACATATGTGACTATTGTGACTCACAATTAGAACCAATCCACTAATACCAAATCCTAAATCTATCTATATTTGCAAGAATCTATCACTTACAAGACCAAAGTCAAGCTTTTTTCCATGGGAAAACAATGGAGGTTTTGAATATTTTACCTTGATTCTTGATAGATTTGATGATAAGAAGTGATTATAAATTTTGGGTGAAATTTTCGCAAAAATCGAGTTCTAGGCGGAAGTGAAAGGGTGGGGGGGGGATTAGGGCTTTTGCGAATTTAAAGGGGAAGAAGAAGATGCGTTTCGATTTCAGCGGTTCTGTAGGCGGTTTATCGACCGCTGAAATCGACATTGCAACACTTACCTGACACGGATTTTTGTGTTCATTCACTACTAAAAAAAAGTCATATAGCCACGGACGTATCGGTGGCTATAGCAAAAATCCGTGGCTATTTAGCCACGATTTGCTACGAAATTTTTTAGTCACGAGCGTATAGCCACGGATTTAACGCTATAGCCACCGATACGACCGTGGCTATATGAATTTTTTTTAGTAGTGATTCCAACAATCTTGTTCGGCGATTTGTAGACCGCTGGAATGGACACACAACGCTTACCAGTTCTTCCGTTCATCTCGCGGTTTAGATTGGCGGTTTTGGCAGCTGGGTTGTGCATTTTTGGCTCTTCTCCTCCTTTTCCTACACATCTTAAAAAGAACATTGATTGATATTAAAAAGACTTAAAACATAAAAGCTTATATATACAAGGATAGACATGGGATTGCCTCCCAAGTGCGCTTTTTTAAAGTAGCTCGACTCTTTGTTGTTGACTAGGCGGAGGCGGGATTTGAGAAGATATCATGGTTGATCTCCTCAAGCTTGTCGCCCTCCTTATTGTTGGTTTTTGTGTAGTCTTCCTCCTTTTTTTCCAGACCAAGGTGTGACCTCTTGGCACTCCAGGTTCTTCCTCCTGTGTTATATCGAGTGTTTCTTCCTTCTTTTTCGGTGTTTTTTGATGATCATCTCCATCACCCAAAGTCAACTCCTTAAACTTTTTTCTAACTCGTCCACTCTCGAGTTTTCTTCCCTCTTCGCATTTTCGGCTCCTCCTTTCACGGTAGTTATCATTCCACAAGTCATCCTTGTTGAAGACCCATAAATATAATAGGCTTCCTCGTCGAAATTTCGTAGAGTCATTTTCCCCAATTCATAGTTTATGCTCGCGCCAACGGTGGCCAAAAAATGGCCTACCTAGGATCATATGTAGCTCGTTCTCGTGTGAGCCTTGCATTACCACGAAGTCTGTGGGGATGATCTTATATCCTACGAGCACCGGATAGCTCTCTATGTAACCTTATGGTCTCCCCACCGAGGAGTCGCCAAACATAAGCAACTTGTCGTAACTGGATACTCGTGTGATTCCCATCCTTCTTAGGTTTCTCATTGTAATGACATTGACGCTCGAGCCCGTATCGATGATGGCGTCGTATATGGTTACAGAGCCAAGCGTGCACCTAATCATAAAGGCGTCGGGGTCCTCTTACTTCAGTTACGGATTCCTCCTATAAGCCTCTGGGGTAGTGTCGATGTCTTTGATCATCTCCTTCACCCACTCTTGGTTTTCGATTATCCTTTTTAAAAATTCTATGTAAGTGGGGACTTGTTTCACATTGCGAAGATTGGGGATGTTGATCCCTTGCCTTGAGAAGTTCTCGCAAAGCCTCGAGAGGATGTTTCTGCGCTATTTGGCGTAGAAAGGCTCCTCCCTTTCATTCTCCCCAATTAAGTTCTCATTTTCACCTTAGAACCATCTCCTTCAATGTTGAGGATGACATTGCAAAATGCTTTGGGATTTGAAACCGCCTTACCGGGTAGACTCCCCGTGGGCGCTTTAGTTGTTGAGGCAATTTGGGCGACTTGATTGTCCAAATTTTTGACATGAGAGGCTAGTTGGTCATATTTAGAATTTAGCTCCACATATACACCACCAACCTTGGTGTGTATGTCGGCAAGCTTCTTGTTGACCTCCACCGCATGCGTTCTTTATCCTTCTAAGATTTTCTTCAACATCCTCGAATTTTCTTCAAGCGTGGAAGGGAGGTTCCCGATATTTGCTTGGTTCCCTTGATAGTTAACGTTGTATTGTTTCCTTGGTGCATAGCCTCCTTGGTTTCCTTGGTGCATAGCCTCCTTGGTGCATAGCCTCCTTGGTGCATAGCCTCCTTGGTGCATAGCCTCCTTGGTTTCCTCCTTGGTAATGTGGCTTATTGGTTGGTTCTTGGGGTTTTTGGGTGGGGTAAACTTGGTCTTGAAGGTTCTCCACGTTATTGTTTCGATAAGATAGATAGTTGTTGCCCCTATTGAAACTTTGATTGTAAGGCCTTTGGTAGCCATACCCTCTTCCTTGACCTTGACCTTGTCCTTTTACATAGTTGATGTCCTCCCTATCTTCCTTATCAAGTCCTTCATACCAATCATTATCGCCTTCATTTGCAACAAAGTGGACGGGTTTCTTAAGGGCATGGAGTACCTTCAACTTCTCGCTTAACTCCTTATATTTCAAGTCATCGTCTCTTGACTCATTTCTCGGTTCCCTCACCGTCCTATCATAACCCTTCCCACTAATTTGTTCGCTTTGGGCAAGGTTCTCGACTAATTTCTCCCCTTGTGGTATGGTTAGATTTGCGAAGTCCCCGATGCTAGCCGTGTTGAGGGCTAGATGGGACTCGATCTTCCAATTGTTCACCGCGCATGGTGGAGGCCGAATCTCCATCTTGGTGCCATTGGTGATTGGCTCATCGTAATCTCCTATTCTTCTCTTGTCATGCTCGACATGCACGTATACTCTACCACCAACACCTACTCCTCTAGCTTCTTGATTGTTGTGGTTGTTGCCTCCTTGAGCACCATGGGTTTGATTATCACCTACATTTTCCATCTCTTTGCATGTAAGTTTGCTTCTCTTTCCTTTGCTTCTTGATCTCTTTGTCTCTTGTTTGCCCGCTCAAATCTTCCTAGCTCGGGTACACACTCTATTAATTATCCTCGTTGGCTTCTAAGGTTCATGCACCTTGAAAGACAAAAAAAAAGATCAAGAGAATGTTATTAACTTGTGAAGTAAAGGTAATCTAAAGCTAGATAGATTTCGAATCCAATTGGTTATCCTAAAGTCTTCCGACAACGGCGCCAAAAACTTTATCAGATCGAGTTTTAAACCTCGACACTAATGCCTCAAGTGCAAGACACGAGAAGTATGTAGTAATCGAGATCGAATCCACGAGGAGATATTGGATAAAGCAACAAGAATATAAGAAACTGGTCTAGATTAGACCCAATCAATTGCATGTTTGATTATGGTTAATTGCTAAACAACAAGTAAATGATCTAATAATAAAAGTCAACTTAAAGTCAACACTAAAAAACTATAAGCTAAGGGGTATACTAAATATAAAAGCATGGATCTTGGGGTCAAGATAAAGGGTTTTGGATCTATGGAATCAAGTTAATGATGCTAAACTAAACAAAGGTGAATGCTTTCTAGGACAAGGATCACTAAGCTAGATAAGATCACTTTCATGACTCAAATTCATTCCCTAATTATCTAAACTACAAAATCTCTCAATCGAGTCTTAGATGATTAGGAATCATTAAGCTTAAGTCCTAAAAGTCCATCAATACCTTAGATATCAACTTTCATTGGTTAAGCATAAGAGACTAACACTAAACTTGGACTAAACATTTCATCGAACACCTTTCGGGCATGAGATGTCATCTAGATTATAGGCTAGATTAGCAAGGTCTATACTAGTGTTTAACCATTTAGTGCTATAGAAAACAAAAACTAATCAACCTAAAGATCATTAGCTATCATCCATAACCCTAAATAGACCCCGGAGCCATTCATGAACTACTCATTAATCATGCTCATGACAATAAATAAAATAATAGATGAAGACATAATGCAAATAAAAAAGATTAGAAGATGAAGAAAGATAATTTGATTACTAAATAATCATAAAACCTCAAAATATCATAAAGGGCGGCTAAATACTTAAGAGAGAAAATAACATAAGCTAAAATCATTTAACCTAAAGTTTCAATGTATATTTATAGGAAAAGAGAGAGAGAACTCAGGCTAACCCGGGACAAACCGGTCAACCTGGCACTTTTGTTCTTCCGGCGGTTTCGTCCAGCGGTCTGGTGACCGTTGGAATGGACACCGCAATGTGTTTCTGGTGCGTCTATTTCTGCGATTTTGTCTAGCGACTTGTTGGCCGCTGAGATGAACACATCGAGGTTCGTCTTCTGCACTTCCTTCGGTGGCATGCTTAGGCGGTCATAACCGCCGAGATCAACTTCTGTGTACTTCAGCGGCATGCTCAGGCGGTTTGGAGACCACCGAGATCAACATCCGCAAGCCTGCAGTCTTCTCGTCCTCTTTGTCTCCTTCGGCGAATTGCTCTAGCGGTTTCGTCCAGCGGTCTTGTTCTCCAACTTGGCTCCCTTTAAGCTCCATTTAGCTCCACTCTAGCCTCCACCGAGCTCCCCAAAGCTCCAAGTACATGAAATGCATATGATGCAATGCAAAAAGGACATATTCCTAACTAAGACTCAATTCTAAGCTAAGTTACTAAACTAAGTTAACTAAGACCTAAAACTATATGAAAATGCAACTAAAGTCCTAAATGGTTATGCAAGTGAATGCCTATGAATGCCTACGTTACACACTCATCACAAAAATCACATTGCTTCAAGTAAATCCACAACATGCAAGATGCGCGCCTATGATATGACCTAATAAAAGTGGATGCGTGAAGCAAACATCAACTCTTTCAAGATAAGCTTGAAGTGCATAATTAAATAACTCAATCTGGGCAAAAGTGGTATCAATCTCAACACTAGCCTATAAGCATTTGCAACTTTTTCACAATTCCAAACGCATCCCTACCTCTAAAACAAACCAATATGTTCTTGTACAAATGGCGAGTGCAACAAAATTTTCATCATCGAAATTTGTTTCGTCGGATTCGTCACAATAATCGAATCTTGAATCATGAAGATCATTGTCAACATCAACATCGTCTTTAACATCTTCATCATCTTCAACAATAAATTCAAAATCTTTTTCGAACTCTTCTCGAACTTCTTCTTTGGCATATTTTTCAACATCTTCTTCAATATCTTCTTCAATATCTTCTTCAATATCTTCTTCAACATCTTCGTCAACAACATCTTCTACATGTTCTTCCTCCATCGTGTCCTCATCCTTCACCTTGTTAGTAGTTGTAGCCAAATTGTCCTTCATGTCATCAACAAATTTTCTTTTACATTCAAAGATGTTAACTTAGTTGAATTTTTCGACGATTCATGATCAATATCATCAACTTTTACACATAAACGAAACTTATCGACATTCACAAGGTTGATAAACACTTATAAATGTCGTGAAGTACAAATTATGACCAGAGGAGTACCATGAGGCAATTTTGCCTCATTTTATCCCCAACATATAGGTAAAACTTACACCATGCAGTCCCATAGTTAAATCATAGTCCTCGTACACCATCTGAATGAAATCCTTGTAACGCATATATTCATTAACTCCAAGAATAAACGACCCTCGTTTATTGTCAAATTCAAACACCTATTGTTTCCTATTCATCTTCTATAAACCACAAACAAGCTCAATTTATTTCATTGATGATTTTCAGTAAATTTACAAAACGAACTAAAAAACTATTGTAGATTTTTTACCAGAAATCCACAACAAAGAAGACGAACACGAAAAAGTCGATGAAGACGAACACGACGAGGACGAAGTAGAGAACGAAAAAGAACAACGATGACGAAAACAAAGGCAAAGACGTAGGCGAAGAAGGCTCAACAAAGACGACGAAAAACATGACAATGAAGACGACGCCGACAACAGCAAAGGGCACGATGAAGAACATGAACACGACGAAGAAAACGACGAATAACTAAGAATGAAAAAAATCTACCTACAAACAAAGATACATGGAAGACGAAGATGACAAGTGATGAGGAAGCTAACAAAAAGTTGAGATTGAATCTACAATGGAGATGTTACCAATGAAGTTTGATTTTTTAGGTTAAAGGCACGCACTTAGAGACTATGGGGAATAGTGAACAATAACCAATGCAAATAATCTTCCTTAACCAAAATATATCTACTAGATGTATTAGCAAATTTGTATCACACCCAAGGTTATATAGCAATTTTTTGACATTTTATTAGTGCAACATATTTAAACAAATTTATAAAATCTACATATCTTTAAAATAAATCAACAATACATATGTTTTGTAGATATTTCAAAACGCACATAATATGCAAAACAATGACTTGTAAAAAAATTTTCACTCAACTCTTTTTCTCACTAAAAAAAAATCATTTTCTCCCGATGTCGTCAAATCAGGTTCGTTTCCCATGTAGAAGATAGCTTTCAACAGAGAATGAGAGCAGATTAGGCTCCGAAGCTTGGAGTCTCATAGAGGAAAAAAGTGCGAGCTCCGTCGCATGCTATAGATATCACTCAAGGCGGAGGAAACGAAAGGTCTCCAATGTGTAGTCTCTTCGTTTTGCTAAAGATATTGTAATGTGACTTGGTTTTAATATGTAAGCTTTCTTATGTTAGGAGAAGAGGTGAGTTAGGACTATTGAGCTCCGAAATCTGAAGAATATGTTGAATCTAAGAATTTTGTAGTTATGGCTTTGTTGGTTCTATATTTGCAAATCATCAGTTTTTAGGTTGACTCTTGCTTAATACTAGCATATATTTGGTTTAATTTGGATTGTGGATGTCTTTTAATACATACATGATTTGTTCAGAAAAACATGCTACCAAGATTTGATTGTCAACTTACATGATCTAATCCTACACATGTGTGTGACAAGTAACGAGGATAGTGTTTGCACTGGTCTTAATTATTATAGTCAACTTGGCGTACCATCTCATTTTAAAACTCATGCTACGGTATGTTGGTGTAAAAACAAATGATGCAAGTTTTTTTACTCACATGGCTGCAAATTATGGTTGTTTTTTTCCAAAGATATTGTTTGACTTAAAAACTATGTGTCAATTTCACACTCAAACGTGTTCTTTGAAACTTCTCATACATCTCAGTGGTAATGAGTTGTTCCTATTCATTTCCACCTAAAAAAGTGTAAAAATGCATGAGATTGAAGTTGGAATGTGGTTTTAGATTGTAAGTTGATGTTTTTTCTGTGTTTATGTCTATTTCGCTTTCATTATTATTATTTCAGGTTCTATCTGAAGGTAAAATCAAGGCTTGATGAAAGTAAAATCAAGGCTTGATAAAAGTCAGTATGAATAGATATGCATGTGATGTTCTTATGATTGATTTTCGTAGGTGATGACGCTTCAGAAAAATGATTACGGGATGGTGGGGCGGAGCGTATGCAGTGAGGTTTTAAAGTGTGTTAACATGAACATCCACGCTGAAGTTCATATTCAAGATTTTCAAGCCCGTCAAGAGAAAAGGTAAGCGTCTTCGTTATTTAGATCACATAATTAGAGTTTAGGTGCTTTTCGTTGTTGTTCTTGCTAAATAAAAAGAATTGAATTTTTGTATTGATAGATTAGTGAGAAAACAATCATGTTTTACCTTGAATACTTTTGTTATTGAGTTTTCTTACGAAATTCTAATACCTTACCAGACCAGAAAAGAGATTAAAACATTTCAAAACCTTTGTGAAAGGCCAAATATTGTCAAGTCGTAAGTTAAATGTATTAATTATTAAACTATTCTGCAATTTATATTTCTTAAATTAAAATAATAATAATTATAATAACAAAAATGTGGAACGATTTGGTGCCTATTAAAGTAATAATCAAATGGGATAGTAAATGTTGAAGATGTCAAAAAAATGAAAACACTTAATCAAAATTAATTTGAACGGTCAAGTAAAGGCATATAATTTCAATTTTTTGTTTTATGGTCAATAATTAACATCTTACTGAAATTTTTACGTTATACCACCGTATCTTTTTAAGTGTTACACCATCTTAATGTATTTCGTAAGTTAATATAATTAATTTGAAATATTATTTTAGGGAGAATTACAAAATTACACCATTTGAATTACATTTCACAAAACTACACAATTTCAAAATTACTTCACAAACTATACATAAACACTCAAAATTAAATCATACCACACAATCCTACCCCCTTAATATTACACCATAAACACTAATTAGCGAATCCAAATAATAAATTTTTAATTTGGGTAATTTTTTAAAGGGTAAATCAAGTTTTTAAAATTTTGAAAGAGTGTAAATATTTGAAAATATTAAATTAGGTGTAGTTTTGTGAAGAAAATGTTGAAATGGTGTAGTTTTGTGAATTCCTCTTATTTTTAAGTATCATATTGATATAATATTGATATAAGACCATCTCCAACCGAAAACTCTATTTTTTACTTTATTATTGAGCAATTCCATTTTTTCTTAAACCAAAAACTCCATTCCTATCTCATTTTTGCCTACTTTTTTATTTACCTCAAATCTATCCTATTAAATTTTCAAATTTGCAAATTTCACCCACTGTATAATTTTTACAAACAAAAATAATTAACCATTTGATAATAGGGACATTTTTTGGGTATAAACTATCACGAATACAAATTTCAAAAAACTATAATATATAGTCAATTTTATAACGACATCCTCTATATATTTTTCATTATTCAAAACAAAGATTGTTTGTAAATAATAAATTAAAAATTTATATTTTAAACTATGTTTAAGAATATCACATTACTCTGTTTAATTTGCTAAAAATACGAACAAAATAAAACAATAGAAACACGTTTGAAACTAATTTGGAAACATATAAGATCTCATCGCGGGCAAATTTCTAGTTTGAATTAATATAATCCTAATTCTGATCATTGGTCACCACTTGTGCGTGTGATATGATATTCTAAATGAATTATTGATTGGAACTTATGATATACAATTTTGTGTCCCATATTATATGGGATCTGAGGTTTTTCACAAAAAAAAAATAAAACACATTAATTATTAGTTATAAATATTTTTATATGAATTGCAAAATTTTCCATGAGTTTCAACCAATAATACATTAGAAAATTAAATTAATGTATCTTGAAGTTAACAATTGACAATTGAAACTTCATTAAAAACCTAAAACTCCTTATATTTTCGACAAATATATTTAATAAAATCTCCTATAATACGGAACAAAAGGAGTACTAATTTTCCATGTATTCTTGAAGCTTATTGTGATGCTAATTGTATATCACACAATGATTCAATAAATTCTACTAGTGGTAAATAATCTTTTAAACCAGATGTTTAATAAATAAATAGAAGTATAAATGCAAATACTCTATGTTTATACATATAAATAATAAATAAACCATGGTAAATAATATTTTAAAACCAAATGTTAATATAAGGGTTATGTAAAAATGTTTATAATTATCCACCGAAAAACAGAATTGTGATACAATATAAGCAATAACACATAACAATCCCCCAATAACGTTACATAGAAAAAAATATGATACAATTTAAAAGACATGTTAAGATCTTCACATAAAATAGATTAAAACATATTGTGATCATTGAAAAAATCGATTAAAGGTATAGAAACTGAAAAAAATACGAAACAATTTTTCCTTCTTTTTAAAAGAAAGATTGAAATAATTAGAAACAATAATTAATCTATATGGCCAGCAGTTTTATAATAAACTAAAAGATCAAGATCGAGACAAAAGGTATGCGTGAAAATACTCATTTTCATTATTTGGTAAAATATAAAATGGGTGGTTTATATCAATGTCAAACCAAAGACATATTACAATAATAAAATACTTCACAAGATCAATTTGAAACTATCATAAACTCAATGTAAATGTTCTTGAAATTATTATGAAACATTGATAAATGTTTCAGTGCAATGCGAGGATTCTATCCTAGTACAATATAATTATACATAGATATATTTCTAGTAAAATAACAAACGTAGGATTATAAGGCAAAAACATCAACAATTTCAATCACGTATACAGATTTTGTAGATCTTTACCAAATTTGGATATCTTTAATGTACACATTCAAATTCATCATCATCAACTTCCTTCTCGAAACATAATAGGGCTCATGGATTCATCTGTTGTTTCTCGACGCATGGTGCTAATAGTAGGGATCATAGGTTGTTCTTCGTCATCATTATATTCTTCGTATTCTTTTCCTGAACAACACTTTTTAAGCCAGTTCCAGTGACATTTGTATTTTCCACTTTGAATGTTTTCATTTTGGGAGACACAACATAGCTTCTTAATCCAATTCCATTGATTGTATCTACTTGTTTGAACGTTTCCACGTTGTAAAATATGAACGAATTCATGTTCGTAATTTTCATCTTCATATGTGTCGTTGTTGATACTTTCTCTTAGATCAAAGAAATTTTGTGTACGCTCTGTTTGTTGACTTAAGATTCGTATACCGCACTCAATAATCTTGAGGGTATCCCTACAACTAAACTCAAACAAAATCTCGTTCACAAGCATATCCTCAAGTGTCTCATGAACAAGGATACCACCACATATAAACAGATGCTCCGATAAAAAGTGAGACACATTCATTGAATCCCACTTAAGTTTTGCAACGATGACACCTCCTTTGGTTATTAGGCAAGCGATATCAAGATGTGAGTAGTTGATTGGCGAAAGAACAAGACAAGCTTGAAAAGTTATTGTTGAGGATATAGACAAAAATCTTTCACCATCAAGACCAATAGGGATGATTATGGAATTTCCTATAGATGTTTTAGTGAACTTTGTAGGAACTTCGTTACCAGGTAAACATACATTGTCGTCAACCTTTTGTTGCATGATTAATCTTCTTGATTCTTCATTCAATTTCATGCAGTTTTGGAACTCGAGTTTTTTCATTGAATCACTGAAAGAAAAACAAACTCTCACAAGTGATTCACATTCATTTGCATTTACGTAGTTGAGAGACGAGGGAAGACCTAGCAATGAAACAAGTTTCTTGCACCTGTAGACAAAGAGACTTTCTAGTCGAGGGAGACTTATAATGCAAGATGGAAGCATGTCAATATCACTATTACTTAGATCTAAATGTGTCACACTTTCCGGGACATAGGTTAATCTCTTCAGATTTCTGCCACCTATACGAAGCCACTCAAGAACATGCAAACAATTAACAATTGATGGATGAACTTCCATCTTTGTGTTTTCAATGTCGAGGTCCTTGATACTAATTGAAATATCTGGATACCGTCTTAATTCTACGCAATCACTCATGTTGACTTCCTCAAGAGATGCTAAGTTGATGTTGTTTGGAATAACTTGTAGTTTTTCGCATCCCATCATCATCAATTTTTTTAGTTTGTGTAGATTCCTAATAGAGGAGGGAAGCTCTACCAAACTTGGGCAACATGTAAGTATCAACGTCTCGAGATTAGTAGCTTTCGAAAGATCTGGGATTTCTATTAAGTTTTTTGAATATCCTAAATTTATATCCTTGAGATTGGAAAGAGCCTGCATGTTAAACATAACAAATAAGAAATGTCTTATTTATAATGATTAAATAGGAATTAACCCATGATTCACCATGAGTTTATGTTTTCTATATGATTTTATATATTTAATTTAGAAATTTTGAATATTATTTTATTTTCATTGTTAAACAAAATAGGATCAATTAATATTTTGTTGAAATGAGTTTTTTTAATTACTATTTAATATTTTTATCATATATTTCATATATTTTAATATAATTTGTAAGTTGATTAAACCAAATTATTAAAATTTATTATTTATTTGGAAAAAACCCGGATTCAAAGTACAAATCGAAACCTAATCGAAATACACAAATCGAACTATGCGATTTACCCAAATATATTTAAAATTATAATTATTGTGATTATATATATAAATAATTATTGTAAACATATTTTAAATATGTAATATAAGATTTAAATTTTAATATAATTGCAATTTCTTCTTGTTTTTTAGAATGGAACCGGAAACCGAACCCGTTTACAAACTATTTTGTTTTTTATTGTTTGATATTTTTAACAAAAAAATGTTTTAACTCGTTTTAAAACTCTTAATAATATAATCAAGCTCTTTTTTAATTTGTGTGTTATTTTTGTTAAAAATAATGTAATGACTTTTAAAAAATACTCTTTCTAATGGTATTTTGATTTAAGTAAAATATTAATGGTATTTTTTAATAAAAAACTATGCAATAGTGTATTTATGTGAATTGCATATTTCTTATTTTGTTTTCCAAATGACTTTTACATAATTTCTTTAATATTTGTGAGTTTATTTTTGGAGAGGATTGTAATATTTCTTTATTTGGTTTTTCGTAATTAAATGTCCTTTTATACTCAATGGCATAATGTGTAATATTGAGTAATTTTTTGGACATATTCAAATTAGTACTCCGAAAATAATAATATAGATTATATACATATTTAATAATATCTAACCTGGACTCCTCCCCATAGTCTTTCCAAGTTGCTCATTGGCATATGTAGTTCGACAAGACGTTCTGACTGAAATGTTGGAGGAAGACTTTTTTTTGGGTATGAATTCCAATGTAGTAACCTTAGACGCGACATATATTTAAAATCTTCTGCTATCTGCAATGCACTGGTATATCTTCCATAGATTCTTAAGAACTGTAGATTATGCATTCCTTCAAAAGCTCTTCCACTTATAGAAAACTCGTTCATTTTAGACTTTTCATATGATATACCTAATATAGATCCAGTACCCTAACAATAAAGAGAATAATAATAAAAAATTATCACAAAATCAAATATTCTTTTAGCAATTTATGTGAAGAGAATACATATGTATATATATAAAAAAAAACTTACTGTATTATTTGCCAACACATCTTGAATTTCCTCAGCTTGTTCCAAAAATTGTCGTAACCCTGGATCGTTAGATTGTTCATTAACGATTTTTCTGGCCAATTTTTGTAATAAACAATGCATTGTTATCCACCCTGTCGATGATTTATATACGAGAGACTTATCCTCAAGGGTTTTCATTCCATTTTCAACATCCAAGTTACTACTAGCAAGCATGGTTTCCACATGATCAATGACTTGGTTGTTGAAGAAGTATGCAATATGGAGAAATAAAGATTTATTTTTTTGCGATAGTTTATTATATCCCATTTTTAGCGCATTCCAAATTTTATGTTCTACATCAAATTCAACATTGGTTAATTGACGTTCCCACTCGTACTTGTTTTCTCCCCGTAAAGATAAACCCACAACTTGAAGGCCTAGTGGAAGATTGCCGCAAAGACTTACTAACTTCTTTGCTATATCTTCAAAACCATCACACACCGAGCTTTTCTTGAAAGCGGATAGACATAAGATCTCAAGAGATTCTTTCTCGGATGGATACTTAACATGGTAGATATTATCTATCCCATGGGATTTTAATATCTTTTTATCTTCTGTGATAACTATGATACGACTTCCTGGACCAAACCAAGTTTTTTCTTTGGCCAAGGCATCTAATTGTTCAAGATCTTCTACGTCGTCGAGAAATATGAGGACTCTTTGATTTTGTAGCCATTCTTTTATTGAGCCTAAATGATGTATCTTCAAAAACTTTTGATTCAAAATCGTAGACAAAAGTTGGTTTTGTAAACACAACTTCAAACCATGGTCATAAACAACGTCACGTCCATAATTTTCTTTCAGATTACTCATAAAGCACTTAAGTTGAAAATCAACAGAGAGTTGGTCGAATAATGCTCTAGCAATGGTTGTTTTACCAATTCCCGCAGGACCTTGGATTCCAATCATCATCACTTCATTACATTCCAAACGTAAACAAATGTTTACATTTTCCATGTGAGCTTCCATTCCCACCATCTCATCAAAATAATTTGATGGTGTAACATTCAATTTCTGAGAAACATCGACAACAATATTGTCGATCATTTTAGATTCTTCCACCCTACATACGAAATATGCATAAATTTAGAAAATGTTACACTCAATTCAAGAAAACATGTAAGTTGTCTTTTGGGACAAAATATCTTGTAAATTTGCAACGAAAAAATCTATATTGCAACTTTTAGAACGTCACATCTCTATTGCAAATTTTTGAAGATGCAACTAGTAGTTGTTGAGCGTCTGGGAGTTGGGGCAACATCAGGAGGTTGGAAGCAGAGCTTATGTTGCGAAGATTCCTTAGATGATGTGGCGCGAAAAAGAAGATTTGAGAAAATCGAACAAGATATTGTGGAGTGGGTTGCAAGAAAAGATATATGGAGAATATATTCTTTTGGGACAAAATGAAAAAATTCTAGAAAATATATCCAAAACAAAGATATGGAAATATTCATTAAGATTTACTAACAAATTATATTTGGATTCTAATTTGTTAGGGTTTTGTTTCGGCGTTTATTTAAGGGCAAAATAGTTGTTAGAGTTTGTTAACACTCTTAGTTGCCTTAATCGAGTTTGTTCACCGAGAGCTTTTGTAAAGAGAAAGGTGAGTGTTCTTCGATCATATGGTTGTGATCAATTAGCTTAAGGTATTAGAAGCATTTGGGACAATAGGGTTATTGTGTAATATCCAGTTCACGGATTGTTCTTGGTGTAAGGCAATCATGAAGAGTTTTCTAATAAAGATTAAGCGTTAGACTCGGTTTTGGTTTTGGTTTCCTTCCCAAAAGTTCTCACATTATAAATTGGGGTTAAACTCTCCCTTATATATTAGATTTCATTCTTTAAATATCTGATGTGGGACAAATGTTACAATAAACATTTTTTAAAAATTGTCGTTCGTTCGAACATAATTATTCAAGAAATCAAATATTCTTCGTTTTACACAAAAAATTAAATATGCACGTAACATTTTGTTGTAAAAATGCAAAATCATAAAATTTGTAAAAAATTATAAAATATCTAGATATTTGAGATGAAAGAAAACACATAATTTTGACGCAAATTTTGAATCACGAAAATAACTTTACATTAATGGAAAACAAAATTAAATATATTATTATTATTTTGTAAAATAATATTTATAATGTGCATTCAAACAACATTTGGTCAAAAAAATACTCTCGCAAAAAAAATAGAAAACTGCAAAACAGTTTTACATGCCAAACTAACATTTGTGTTTGCCTACTATAGCTGTAAAATCACACTTTACTGCCAAAATCAAAAGATTGGTATTTCTCACAAATATCACAAGATTTTGTTTTTTCGCCAAACGCAAAACTGTATTTTTTCCAGCAAATTCACGTTTTTCCAAAAAAAAATCAATTTTTCTCGAATAAATACAAAACGCATTTTGGTGTTTTCCCACAAAACAACAAAATTGAAATTTATTGTCAAAAATATGTAATCACGTTTTCCCACCAAATAATTTTATTTGTGTTTTTCCGATAAAAACACATAATCACTTTTTCTCGCCAAAAATGTGGGAATTGAGAATTCCCGTAAAAATATGAACTCATTTTCTGCTAAAAAAGTATTCAATACTTTTGGCGGGAAAACACTATTCTGGAAGGAAAATTGGATTCTACATTTTTGCGAAAAAAATTATTTATGTTCGTTTTTGGAAATATGATTCCACATTTTTTTATGAGAAAACAGTTTTCTATGTTTGTTGGTATAATAATGTTTTTCCGTAGTGTGTGGAATATACGTATATAAATACGTCTAAATACTATTATTAAATGAAAAACGAACATTTGAATCCAGTGTCTAGATGCAAATTCAAGATGCAAATGGTGAATTCGCATCAAGATGCAAAAACAAACGTGGCCTATGAATAATAATAAAATCTGTTTAACTTAGCTGAATTTATAGGTACATTTGTGTGTTCGTTAGTATAATAATAAATTCTGAAAGAATTAACCTTAAATGAAATTTACCTTTTAATAATCAACTAGAATCTAACAGAAGTTCTTATTATTATTATTAATTTTTCTTCACTGTTTATTCAAATAAATAGGATAATTTGATCATTTAACAATAAATGTTGTTAAATTTTTTAAAATTATTACTACTTAATACTTTATATTATATATTTCATATAGAAAAACCTTAATATAATTTCAAGTTAATTACAAACTGTGATAAACTATAAAATTTGTTATTTATTTTATTTAAGGGTGTGCATATATCCGGATCTAAAATATTGAACCATATTGAAACCTAAATATCCAAATCAAAATTGATAGAAGAATTTGCTACATGCAAACCCATAATTGAATTCGAAGCCAACCAAATTTTAGCTAACTAAATCGAACTACTCGAGTTATTCGAAATTACTTTAAAACAATAATATTTTAATTATATATAATGCATTTTAAGATAATCAAAATATATAATAATAGATACAAAACAATTATTATTTTAAAATTCTTGTGACTTTTTTAGAACCGAAGTTGTTATCAAATAATTAATATGATCATGTTGGTTGATTTACTCTTTTTCGAATCGAAAACCGTATATTTTAATATATGGTCAATTCGATATAGTTTTCGTACAAAACACATCTCATATTTTGAAAAGTTTTATAGGTCTAAATTAAAAAAAAAATTAATCAAATTTAACTTTTTAGTTTTTATGATATAAACTTTTTCAGTTAAATACAGAATATGTTTTTAATTTATAGGCATCATTAATATATATTACTTTTTTAGTATTGTAACTCTACTATTGAGTATTAACTTTATAACTTTAATTTTGTATAATGATATGATAAAGTTAATTACTATTATTTTATATGTTTTTTCTTAAAACATTTTACATGATTGCTATATGTTGATAATCTTTTTTAATTTAAATTACAAATTGTAATTTATAATCTATCCAGTTTTTTCCATTATATCTAATTATAAATACAATTTTTAGCAACCTACTTACCAATCTAGAGTGTGTACTCCTGCTATGTTTCCGACATCATTCAAAACTTGGCTCCATCTCAACTTCTCCTCTTCGGTTTTCCCTTCACAAGTATTCTTAAAAGCGATTCCAAAATCACCACTCTGTGTTCTTACATCAGAAGGATCAACTTCGTAAAAAATCGGTATTACTTCTTGCCCCCAAGTTTTTTTGCAGTCAAAGATCTCCACCAACTCATCTAAACACCAAGCCGAAGAAGCATATTGCTTTGAGAGAATCACAATAGAGATTCTTGATTCTCTAATAGCTTGTACAAGTTCAGGACCGATCCTTTGGCCTCTCTCGATCTCTTGATCCTTAAAGGCTGTGATGCCTTTGGATTCAAAGTGATTGTGTAAATGACTAAGAAATTTTTGTCGAACGTCTGGACCGTGGAAACTCGGAAAGACATGGTATCTCTTAATGAGAGTCGAAGAAGAAGAAGAAGCCATGAGAGACATGGTAAAGAGAAGTTATAGAATATATAAGAGTTGTAATGGTTTAAATTTTTTTTATAGGAAGTAGAAAACATGTTTTCATTTACATATATATATATATATATATACGAAGGAGGCCAAGAAGAAACTTTCATAGAAAATTAAATGAACATTGTTTGATTTTTTCTTTAGTCTTTTGTAATGAGAGGAAATAGAGAAAGAACTTTCTCATGGTCGTGGCATCGACTACTCATACTTAAAAACAAATAATATTTAGGAAATTACGAAACTACACGTTTTCAAATAATAGTTCACGAATTAGTCTTGGCAAGTAAAACAAATAACCTATATATAAATAATGAAAAAGAAGACTTTTCTCTTCTTGTGTAATTTCTGAGAATAACAATTTATAGAATTCATGAAATAATATCAGTGACATATATTTATATATCTTGAAAATGGGATCTATAAATATTTCCTGACTTATGAAACAATTGACATGGTTATTTTATCTATTTATTATAGGGAAAATATTTTTGTGATGAGGGAAAGACATTTTATTGCAAATAAGACCCTTATATTTTGTATACATAAAATATTTTTATTTATTACAAGTTTGCCAATAATTAATTGCAACTAGAAATATAAGAGCAAGTTCATCCATGATTTTAAACAAAGTTTTTAAAATCAAATTTAAATAAAATAATAGAAAAAATAGAGAGAGGGGTATATCGGTCATAAAAAATATTGCATGGAGGGAATCAATTAATTACCTAATTTAAAACACAAATCACTTTATTGACAAATTAGTGCACAAAAAATATTTGTTCCTCAATTTTTTTACTAAACAATATGGCAAAAAATATTGACAGAAACATAAAATTAAAACTCAACTGGTTGATTTTTTTGTCAAACAAACTCAACTGGTTGATTGAAATAACAAATATATATACAGAAACACAAGGGGCACAAATTAATCAACAAAACTATAAAAACAAAGGAATGTTAATTGAAGTATAAGATTGAGTTAATATTGGATTGAGTAAATATAAGATTGAGTGTTTTGGTAAAAATCTTATTTGATAGATGCACACGATGAAGATGGAAGAAGTAGATGAATTTATTCTCTCTATATATACTAGGGGTTGTTCCCGCGCGAGCGCGGGGCATATCTTATAATTTATTTTTATATAAGAAACTTTTTTTAAAAAAAAGAAAATTCTGGTAAATTGTTAAAACGATATTATATTTTAATTTTGCATATCAATTATTTATTAATTGTTTTTGTTTTTATTATTCATGTAGTCAAATTTTTGAACACATTGATTTTTTATAAAAATAAATGCAAAAATGGTAGCCGATAACTACACAAAGATCTACAAAAAATTCGTCAACACATTGATGATAAAAGATAAAAACTCAAGATAGATTATTTCACGTCCTTCATTTCTGCATAGATTGCAATTTAAGTCATTTCTCATAAAAAAATGTTATAAACAACCATAATTATCGATATGAATAATATTCAAAATCTAATTTAAGTCATTTCTCAAACAAACAATTTAAGTCATTTCTCAATTTAAGTCATTTCTTAAACAACCATAATTATCGATATGAATAAACAAACAATTTAAGTCATTTCTCAATTTAAGTCACTAGGAAAGAACCCGCGCGTTGCGCGGAATATTCGCTAATTATTATAGTAAATTTAAATAATTTTCCATTGAATTTACGATGGTTTTGGTTTGTTTTATGAATTTTTTTTATTTTTGTAATAGATATATGGTTTAACTTGAAATATTTTCCATCTATTTTATATTTTACTAACCTAATGAAAATGATTTTTTTTACGAACGACTTTTGTTTGGATGTTTTAGTTTATTATCAAACCGATGGAATATCCATATGTAAAAAAAATTGTTGTTGTGTACCATTCAACTTCTCTACATTTAATTGTACGTATGTTGTTTAATTTTGTTTTACGTGGAGATATTAACATCTCAATTAATTTGGATCATATTTTGTTTTGTTTTCTCTATAACATTATTGGATTATTTGTATATGTAATTGTTTATTTTGTATGAGGTTTTGTTTTACCCGTGGATATTTTAAGTTTATTTCATATATTTGGTACTAACATTTAGATTTAGAAAGTATGTATATATATGCAGTTTTTCCATCCCAAATTATAGTTACTTAAACTTTTATAAATTTATATTTATTTATTTTTTAAACTATTTTCTCTCTCACCCATTTTGTTTAATGTTTTAGGTCTTTTGATTTGTTCCATTTTATTTGATTTTCACAAGTTTATATGCGTATTTTTTATCTATTAACTATAATATGACCAATTAATATTATGTAGTCTTAATTTTTAATTGTTTTTAATAAATGTTAAACATCATTTATAACTTTTAAATTTTGTGCTTTTAGATAGAAAATTTTACATAATGAGACATATGTAATATATTCCAAAAAGTTAGTATAAGAGAGAAACAACTTTTATATATTTTCATTTTAGAAAGTTGATATACATGTTTTTTATTAGTGTTAAATATTATATTGAATGTTTTTTATTTGAGTTTTATTAATTTTGAATGAGTTTTATTAATATTGAATGAATTTTATTAAATGATTTTTTAATTGAATTTTTAATTATTTTTGATGATGATGTGGATGTCGTAGATTGAGAGAGTATTGTGCTATTATATAATAGATAGAAAGTTGATATACATGTTTTTTATTAGTGTTAAATATTATATGGAATGTTTTTTATTTGAGTTTTATTAATTTTGAATGAGTTTTATTAATATTGAATGAATTTTATTAAATGATTTTTTAATTGATTTTTTAATTATTTTTGATGATGATGTGGATGTCTTAGATTGAGAGTGTATTGTGCTATTATATAATATATTTCTCATTTCTGCATAGATTGCAATTTAAGTAATTTAAATCCAATTTCAGCGTGTAAAACATAATAAACAATTTTTTAAAAAAATCATTGTAGATAGTTAGGTAGTAAAAACTAAATTATTGTGAACCGTCCTCTCATTTTGGTAATGGACTTTTCTCTATTTTCTTAATTTTTGGTATTCTCGCGTGTTAATTTTAAAATATTAAAAAATAAAAATGAGACTTTTCAACTTTTTGAAAATATATAAGTTTTCAAAAATAAAAATATGATATGCTTCCACATCACTATCCAATACGTCTATTCTCTTTACCTCTTTGATATGTTCTTCTTCTATCTCTCCATATTAAACCATGCCACTTCAATTATTCTATCTTCGAAAATTCATTTTGTGGCTTTTCACACACGACAAAGGTTCACACATATATAGGAGTTAACAATAGAAAAAGGTATTCCACTTTTAATATCATTATAGACATTCCAAAAAGACACTAACTCGGTCTCCAATGATGACCCATTTAAAAAAGAAATATTTGTCAAATTAGACACTTTTTGGAAGAACTTGCTAAATAGACATTTTTCTCTTTCTATTTTCTATTTTGATAGATTATTTTGATAAAAACTCAAGAGCAGTAAAAAAAAAAAGATAAAAACTCAAGATAGATTATTTCACGTCCTTCATTTCTGCATAGATTGCAATTTAAGTCATTTCTCATAAAAAATGTTATAAACAACCATAATTATCGATATGAATAATATTCAAAATCTAATTTAAGTCATTTCTCAAACAAACAATTTAAGTCATTTCTCAATTTAAGTCATTTCTCAAACAACCATAATTATCGATATGAATAAACAAACAATTTAAGTCATTTCTCAATTTAAGTCATTACTCATTTCCGCATAGATTGCAATTTAAGTAATTTAAAGATAGTAATTCAAACAACCTTGAAGATGCCACTAGTATCTAGTTGTTGTGAGAACTCAATTCCATCTTCCTCCTCTTCCAAGGAGAGATCACTTCCACTTTCATCCTCTTCCGAGGAAAGAATATATCATAACACCCTTTTCCCTTTCGATGAGAGGTGATGTTGTTTTGGTTTCAAAATCGAGGAAACCTTACAAGTTCCTAACTGAATTACTATCTTATGTAGCGGTCTGTACGAGACCAGAAGATGTAACGGAGCTCGTCTCGGCGAGTTTCGAAAGTATGGGTATTGTTGCACTTCTGATTATATTGAATCGACTAGTTATTGGGTTAATCTGTCTATTGTGTGATTGGATTTGATCGGCGATGAAACACTCACACGAGCTAGACGTTACAGTAAGGAGCACACGCGAGCTTTATCCAGTTCAGCCACCGTGAGGTGTGCCTACATCTGGCCGAGATCTACTCGGAATCCACTAAAACGGAAACTGGTTCCGGCGATTACAAGATGTCTCCGACGATCTATCGCCACCGATACAAAGCTCTCTCTCTACAAGTTTATCTCTCTTAGTGTTTCTCTCACCACCCCACGCAAACATGCGAAAAACAATTAAGTACTTTATACCCATATTGTTGTAACAAACTTGTAACAGCTTCAACGATCTTGAGCTTGATCTTGTTCTTGATCATGAGAAGAACTTTTTAATGTTTCCGTCTATTTTGAGGAGACACACAAAACGCTGACGTTTTAGCTGATACACTAAACCAATCAATAACCAGATTGGTTACTTCCCTGATTTCGGTTTAGTCTTAATTAAACCAACTTTCCTTAACCAAGACCATTTCCAACAAACTCCACCATGGTCTGTTAAGGTCTTGTCCTCCTCCTTGCCTCTGGATTCCTCTCGGTACCCTACCAACTCAATTTAAAGTGAAATTCAACAAGCCTAGCAACTGCTTGAACCTGTTGATGGGTAGTACCTTAGTCAAAACATCTGTTGGATTGACACTTGTATAAACCTTTGTAATCATCACTTCACCATCTGCAACTAAGTCCCTTATGAAAGACATCTTTGTTGCCATGTGTTTTGTCCTCTCGTGATGAACATTGTTTCTGGCCAAGTCTAACCCACTTTGAGCATCACAAAACATCTCAATCTTTCCCTGATCATACCCAAACTCTTTGCTTAAACCTTTCAGCCACACTGCCTCTTTGGCTGCTTCAGTCATTGAGATATACTGAGCCTCTGTTGTGGACAATGCTACCACTTTCTGCAAGGTTGACTTCCAGCTAATGATTGTGCCTCCTGATGTGAATACATACCCTCACAGTGATCTCCTCCTGTCTAGATCAGCTGCATAATCAGAGTCACAGTCCCCACATATCTTGAAGTTTTCACCTTTCTTATACATCAAGAAAGCTTCTGTTGAACCTTTAACGTATCTCAGAACCCATTTAACTGCATCCCAATGGGTCTTCACTGGCTTGCTCATGAACCTGTTGATTACACCAACTGGATATGCAAGGTCAGGACGTGAGCCAATCATGCCATACATTAAGCTCCCCACAACATTGCAGTATGGTATTGACTCCATAAACTTCTGATCCTCATTAAGTTGCTCCTCATCAGCTGAAAACAGCTTGAAATGCGCAGCCAATGGTGTGTGCACAGCCTTTGCATTCTCCATATGATTAAGTCTTGAGAACCTTCTCCAAGTATGTTGATTGACACAACCTGAGAGTACCCTTCTTTCTATCCATGAAAATGTCAATACCCAGAATCCTCCTAGATGCTCCAAGGTCCTTCATTTCAAACCTAGTATTCAGTTGATTCTTCAGGTCTTGTATAATGTTGATGTCTTTACATGCCACCAACATATCATCCACATACAGCAGGAGATAAATGTATACACCAGCTATGTCTTTTATGTAGACACACTGATCATGTACACTCCTTGTGTAACCCATTTCCATCATAAAGTTGTTGAACTTTTGGTTCCATTGTCTTGGACTTTGCTTCGGACCATATAGTGACTTCTTAAGTAGGCGGACCCAATCTTCTTTTCCTTTGACCACATAGCCTTCAGGTTGTGACATGGGTTTACATCAAGTTGCTCCAGTTCCAGATCCTCATTGACAACAATGGACATTAAGAATCTGATTGAGACATGTTTCACCACAGGTGAGAATATCTCGTTGTAGTCTAGGCCTTCTGTTTGTGCAAACCCCTTTGCCACAAGTCTAGCCTTGAATCTAGCTTCTTCAACTTCTGGAATTCCCAACTTCTTCTTGTAAACCCATTTACAACCAATCACTTTTCTGTTCTTTGGTCTAGGAACAACATCCCACGTGTGATTTTTCTTCAAGGATACTATCTCTTCATCTGAAGCACTTGTCCACTTATCTTTATATGGATCCCTCATGGCTTCTTGGTAACTTCTAGGTTCATCAATCTCAGCTTCTTCAATTACCATTAGAGCAAAACTCACAAACTCTTCCTCATCAAACCGTGTAGGTGGCTTGTGCAGTCTTCTAACTCTGTCTCTTGCCAGCCAATAACTCCCTGGGTGAGATTCTTCACTCGTCTCTTGTTCAACTGCTTGAGTCTCATCTTCTTCCTCACTTTCTTGAATAATTTGAGGTGATGCAGGCTCTGCTTGATGCATTGTGTCATGGTCTCCACCTGATCTAGTATTTATTACTTCAGGCAGCTCAACTTCTATGTCTAGGAACTCAGTGTTCCTATTCTCTTAATTGCATTCCTTTCCAAGCAGCTTCTTGTAACTCTCTGATTCTCTGAATGTAACATTCCTGCTGATTAGGCTTCTATTGTCATCCAGACTCCAGATCTTATATCCTTGTACACCTTCAGGATATCCAATGAATACCCCCTTCTTTGCTCTTGGCTTTAACTTCCCTTGATCACTATGAAAGTAACAGATGCAACCAAATCTTCTGAGATGTGCATAGCTGGGTAAGTGTTTTGACCAAATTTCTTCAGGAACTTCTCCACCTAAAGTTGATGAAGGAGTTCTATTGATGAGGTAGACTGTTGTATTTGCTGCCTCAGCCCAGAACACATTTGGTAAGCCTGACTCACTTAACATGCTTCTCACCTTCTCTAGAATGGTCTTGTTCATTCTCTCCACCACACCATTCTGTTGTGGAGTGTGTGGTATGGATTTGTGCCTGGCTATACCATTCTCGACACAGAACCCATCAAACTCTCTGTTACAGAACTCCAAGCCGTTGTCTGTCCTGAGTTTCTTCACCTTAAAACTTGTTTGAGTTTCAGCCAAGATCTTCCACTCTTTGAAACTTTTAAACGCTTGGTCCTTTGTCCTAAGAAAGAACACAAACACCTTTCTAGAGAAATCATCTATTAATGATAAGAAGTAGTGACACTTCCCCAATGAGGCTGGGACAGATGGAGCTCCCCACAGGTCAGCATGTATATAATCCAGACATTGTTGACTTGAATGTCTTCCTGTGGAGAAGCTTGTCTTATGAGCCTTTCCAAAAACGCAACATTCACAGAACTGTAGTGTGGATATCTTGGACTTGTCCAAGTAACCTTTCTTCACTAGCCCATCTAAATTTTTCTGGCTAAGGTGTCCCAACCTGCTATGCCACAATTCTGTATCATCTTCAGGACATACAGCATTCACCTCCCATGTGTGGTTGTGTCCTTGTAGGAAGTACATCTTCCCATGTCTCTTTGCCCTCAACACTGTCCTGCTACCTTTCTTCAGTCTCAAGATCTCCTTTTCTGATTCAAACTGACAGCCTTCACTCTGAAATGTTCCCAAAGACAATAAGTTTCTTGAGAAGTCTGGAACATATCTGACATTGGAGACTGATACGAATCTACCATCTGAAGTCTTGATTCTGATTTTACCAATACCCTTAACAGTTGTGATGCTTTCATTTGCCATACGAACTGATCCAGCTTGAAATTCTTCTAGCTCAATGAACCAGTCCTTCCTTGGTGTCATGTGATATGTACACGCTGTGTCCATGATCCAGATCTCATTAAAGTCACATACTTCTCCTGCATTAGCTTCTGAGATTGTGAGAGCTTCAATGAAGGTAACACCAGTGGCCAAAGAAGCTTCCCCATCCTTACCAGATGGGTTCTTTTGTTTGCCCTGCATCTTCTTGGTGCAGTTTCTTCTCACATGACCCTCTTCTCCACAGTTCCAGCAGGTGACTTTCTTTTCTTTAGACTTGAAAACATGTTTTCCCTTTCCCTTGATCTTAAAGTCCTTGTGATTGTTCCTGCTTTTGGCGTTTCCACCTGAGTATAGGACTTCACTGTGACTCTTAGACGTCTTGCTTGTAGGTCCAAACTCCAATTGCTTTGAGTTCACGAGCATTGACTATTTCTTCAAATGTCAAGGTTGATTTGCCATATCTCGGAGTGTATCTCAGCCGATCAAACTGTTTCGGTAGAGACATTAGGAGGAGAATGGCTTGATCCTCATCGGACACATCTACTTTGACATTCCGTAAATCGGAGACAATCCTCACAAACTCATCAATGTTTCTTTCTACGGACGTGGACTCATTCATCTTGAAGCTCGTACAACTTTTGCTTCAAGTAGATCCTATTAGGGAGGGATTTGGACATGTAAAGGGAGTCAAGAACCTTGAACATTCCTGTCTGCGGTGGTTTCTTTGATAATCTTTCTAAGAACCTGATCTGTAACACTGAGAATGATGGCACTTCTCACCTTCCTTTGTTTCTCAGCCATGGTTGGTTCATATTTTGAATCTCCGACCACTCCTTTACTCTTATCATCATCTTCCTTTGTTGATGATTCCTTGATTAGTCCTTGTTCTTTGAGTTTCAAAGCTTCCATAAGACCCAGGATCTCTAGGTGCGCAAGGATCTTCTCCTTCCATAGGATGTGGTCGATTACTCCGATGAATTTCTCGACTTCTAGTTTCGCCGACTTCATCTTCTTACGCAGATCTTCTTCTAGCTTCGATTTCCGGTAAATCTCCGACGACCTACGCTCTGATACCACTTGTTGCACTTCTGATTATATTGAATCGACTAGCTATTGGGTTAATCTGTCTATTGTGTGATTGGATTTGATCGGCGATGAAACACTCACACGAGCTAGACGTTACAGTAAGGAGCACACGCGAGCTTTATCCAGTTCAGCCACCGTGAGGTGTGCCTACATATGGCCGAGATCTACTCGGAATCCACTAAAACGGAAACTGGTTCCGGCGATTACAAGATGTCTCCGACGATCTATCGCCACCGATACAAAGCTCTCTCTCTCTCTACAAGTTTATCTCTCTTAGTGTTTCTCTCACCACCCCACGCAAACATGCGAAAAACAATTAAGTACTTTATACCCATATTGTTGTAACAAACTTGTAACAGCTTCAACGATCTTGAGCTTGATCTTGTTTTTGATCCTGAGAAGAACTTTTTAATGTTTCCGTCTATTTTGAGGAGACAAACAAAACGCTGACGTTTTAGCTAATACACTAAACCAATCAATAACCGGATTAGTTACTTCCCTGATTTCGGTTTAGTCTTAATTAAACCAGACTTTCCTTAACCAAGACCATTTCCAACAGGTATGTTTTCAAAGTCACAAGATAAAGTGACCAAGTTTCAACATTCGACTTTGTCGTGAATGGTCTACCGACGCATCCGAATTTTCTTACAAGCAAGATGCTTGTCGCACTATCATGAAGATCACTCTAATGAGACCTCTTATGTTTTCAAGTTTTATTGTTTTTGTAAAAGAGTTAATGTAACTCCTTGTATTCCAAAAACTTAATATATGAAATTAAGTTTGTGACAAAAAAAAAAGTAATTTAAATCCAATTTGACCGTGTAAAACATAATAAGCAATTTTTTTAAAAAACCATTGTAGATAGTTAGGTAGTAAAATTACATTATTGCGAACCGTCCTCTCATTTTGGTAATGGACTTTTCTCTATTTTCTTAATTTTTGGTATTCTTACGTGTTAATTTTAAAATATTAAAAAATAAAAATGAGTCTTTTCAACTTTTTAAAAATATAGGGTTAACGATTTTTTTACCCCGAAGAGTAGTTATCCACATTGAATCCTCCTGAATTTTTACCATCTACATATAAATCCTCGAACTTACAAAATTTTATGATTGTCCACCCGAACTTATTAAAATCTAACTAATTCCACATTTGGCCAAAATTGCAATTAATTTAGTAATTAATTGTGTTCAAATAAACCCGATTATGATTTGAATCTTGTTCGATTACGATCCAAAAACATGGATCTAACACGCAAAAAGTATAGAAATCTTAGATCCGTGGTTTTGAATCGTAATCGCACAAGATTCAAATTACAATCGGGTTATTTGAACACAATTAATTACTATATTAATTGCAATTTCGGCCAAATGTGGAATTAGTTAGATTTTAATAAGTTCGGATGGACAATCATAAAATTTGTAAGTTCAGGGATTTATATGTAGAGGGTAAGAGTTCAGGGGGATTCAGTGTGGATAACTACTCTTCAGGGTAAAAAAATTGTCGACCCGAAAATATATAAGTTTTCAAAAATAAAAATATGATATGCTTCCACATCTATCCAATACGTCTATTCTCTTTACCTCTTCGATATGTTCTTCTTCTACCTCTCCATATTAAACCCTGCCACTTCAATTATTCTATCTTCGAAAAATCATTTTGTGGCTTTTCACACACGATAAAGGTTCGCACATATATAGGAGTTAACAGTAAAAAAAGGTATTCCATTTTTAATATCATTATAGACATTCCAAAAAGACACTAACTTAGTCCGCAATGATGACCCATTCAAAAAGGGATATTTGTCAAATTAGACACTTTTTGGAAGAACTTGCTAAATAGACACTTTTCTCTTTCTATTTTGTAAGATCCGCCACTATCTACTATTCATACAAAAGCTAGATTACTTTTATGGATACAAAATTATCATATATTACAACAATGCCTTTCCAATTATTATTTTCTTCTTCTTTCTTTTTTAGATTTTTTTCCTCTCTCTTCTTCTCTTTTCTTTCTTTTCTACGTGTTTCTTCTTTATTTTTCCCTTTTACTATTATAAACTTTCACTTAATCTATATTATATATTTTCTAAAAATAACCAAAAAACTTAGTTTGATTGCCCACTAGATTATTCAAAGAAATATTCAACTGCATATATTAATATCAAACATTAATATCACCACTCGTTTTTACGAGTTATTTCGTGAGTATTGTACATTGTACAATATTGTGTAAATCAGTTGTACAATCATACTATCCACTGTATGTTGTATTTTTATATTTTTAACGGATATTGTATGAACGCTATAAATATAAATATCCACCGCTATATACAAATTTGACTTTAGGATTCAATTTGGGAATTTTGTCAAACAAAAGAGGAAGAGTTAAGTGAAAAAAGTAGAGAAGAGAGAAAAAAGAAAAGAAAGAGAGAGACAAAAAGAAGAACAAATCGATGACTTATGTACATTGTACAATTATTTGAATCGGGTCGTTACATACATTGTACAAATTCTTGCTTGTACATCGTCCACTAAATTCCAGCTATATTCGGTGAGCCCCGTACTGTGTACAGTACGGATGAATATTGTCCAACAAAATTGATTAGGAGAGTCCACTAAATTGTACAAATGTTATACACACCGTAAAAAAAGTACAATCAACAGTTCTGGACGGTGTACAATTCATGAAAAATGAGATAAAAACCTTTAAAATAAAAAAAATAATCTAAAAAACGACTAAAAAGGAAAAGAGAGAAAAGAGAAAAAAACGAAATGAACAGAAGGAGAATAAATAAAAAAAACGTGAGAAGAAGAGAGAAAAATGTCTTACACATTCTTCCACTCACATGTCACGCTCTCTCATTTACTCTCTCATACTTTATTAACAAATATTATGTCATTTTTCGTCTTTTTAGATATACCCTCATTTGTTTATCTCTTGCCTCTCTCCTCTCCATTACACAAAATATGTATTTCACAAGGTGGGTCATGCATGCCCTCTTTTGCAATTATGAATAGTATACTGTTTATTTTTTGGTTAGTTTCTAAAAACTGTCCATTCGGTAAATTCACTCTTTAAAAAAACCCTACCAATAGGCAAAATTGAAAGATTTGTGAGAAACTTTAAAACTATTAGCTAATACTTTTTTTTTTTAAAATCTATTAGCTAATACTTCGAAACTATTAATCTTTAATCAGTTAAAAACAAAAGATGAAAGATTGAAACCAATCTAAAAGTAGGTGGAAATGTTTATATAAATCAAAGAAATTCATCATGATGATCTACTACTATGCAGACAATAATAGCAAACCCCAATTTCTTTGCTAAAATGGTAAAAATCGTTTTTGATAACTTCATAGATACATGAGTCTTATCAACTTATATTGACATCTAGAATTTATGAAAGTTCTTCTAAAACCAACAATGTTGGAGATCCGGGAAGGAGCTTATGCGCAAAAAGATCTCAATGTATCTACTTATAACAATCATCTACTTTCCGTGTAAGTCAAGCAATAAAATTTTCATATGATACCTTTAAGCCGACAAGGAAGGGATCTACGCCCATGAGCTTGTTTACGACGACTTAGCCAACATACTTCGATCAAATCTCTCTTCACTGCAAGAGTTGTCAGTAAAGTCACCAAAGCGTTGTTTGGTTGATAACTGAAAATTAGACGGTATCGATTTACGCTATGATGGTGTGTTTATAGAGTATGAATGACATATGTGTCTTTTGAGCACTCAATTGAGGGGCTTCAAAACCTCCCTAACAAAATTAGTCTTTAATGTTCTCCAAGTGTGTAATTGGTCTATATTTCTCTTCCAAGAAAAAAAAATGAAAAAGCAAAATATGTGTTCATATAGATTTTGACATCAATTTGGTTTGGTTTGTTGATCTCTTCTCTAAGCTTGAAAGGTTGTTTATACTTCAGATGTATATTTATCTATAGAGTACGGAAGCCATCCACTCCTCTAATAAATCCTGAAAGGGAGCAAGAAAATTAAGAATTGAGAAAGACTACTTTCCCGTGTCATATAGCTCGAAAGGAACGGAAAATTTTGATTCACCTTGTCATAAAATTCAACCATCTTTTAAACAATAGATATGACTTTGGGTTATGGGTTCATCGCCGGATTTTGCCTTTCAGTTTCTTTGTTTGGTTTATGCTACACACACATGGTTGCAAATTGTTAAATTATATCCAAAAAGCAAACACAAGAAACTTTAAAAAAAGAAATATTTTGAACAATACCATTGATTTCGCTTTGCTTGAAATTTCCTTATAGTTCCTTAACAGATGGTATAACTTTAGCCAGGAAGGAAGTTTCTTAGAATTAATGTTAGTTTCTCTAGTGTTCAAAGAACATGTCTTGGGAGGATGGTTTGAGGTTGGTTCGCCTAAGTGTTTTTTTCTTTGCTACTCACCTCACGATCACTTGTTGGAGCTTTGTTATCATTATTTAGTAAGTATATTCTTGGATCTAAATGACTTCGATGTAGTTATTTAACCAAAATAAGAAACCAAGAATTGTAATTACCACCAATTACCCTATTGCAAAACCTACATATTTATTACATACAATGATGCAAATCTATATATTATTTATGTTCATGATTAATAGGTTACTATTGTAACACTAATCTTATCATATAAATAACCTCAGCCTCGAAGTCTTATGATCAGTGGTTGTACTAGAAAGAAACATTCCCAAAAGACACCAGATTTATGGCTTGACGCATTACTACACATAATTCAAATAATCTTGACGCATTACTACACATATGATTGAGAAGTGGTGACATGGTGACACATTACCCGTAGTTTAAGTCTTGAAGAGAGTGCGTGTCCTCATGCCCCACAACTAAAACAATAGACACCAAAAAGATGATAGAAATAATCAAATTGCAAGTGTGTAAACCCTTTTTACATGAACCACTATCAATCAGAAAAGTCTTCCTTTGAATTTAAAGAACATGGTATACAAATTTTTTGCCTTATTAACACTGCCAAGAGTAAATAAATTAAGGTAGTAACTAAAACACTAAAAAGAAAAAAAATTCAAAATCGGTCACTTACCAGTCTTGATGCTCACATTCACTATCGCATGCTACTTCTAAAAAGATCTTTAGAGATTGAAATAATATCTCTTTATGTATAACAAACTATTGATCTTGTTGGCACAGAGCATAGAGAAACTAAAAAACGGGAAGCTTGAGATATTATGGGTCAGAGACTCCCATGATTTAGCAATATGTAAACTTAGATGAGAGCTATGAAATAATCTCCATGATTTTGGTGATCAATTCTATTTTCTTGCGATTGTTCTCATTGAATGTATTCTTGGTATTCCCTTCCCTGTTTCATTTCCTTTACAAAAAAAAAACAAACATAAACTCTCGTAATTATTAAAGTCTCTTACGGATTCAATTGGTATGAAGCACAAATCTATGGTGTGTTTAACTTCACCGATTGAGAATAAAATGCTTAAAAAATGCTTCTTATACATATTGATTGGTTTGAAGGACAAAACACTGGTGTACCAAATTATTAAAACAAAATTGTGTTGTTTATACATAACCCAATTATAAAGGTTCTTATAGATATCTACAATATATGTTTTGATGGTATAAACCATACGAAACATTCATATGTGTGTTTGTGTACCTTCTTTTACATAGCGGATCAAACTATCAATGTTTTACACTATCAATCTTCATAAGAACCACAAAACTTCCGTCTTCCACGGATATTCCATAGACTCAAGATCCTACACAAATAAACATACACATTACACAACAATCAAACATCTCTTTCGTTATCCACAAATTGTCCATGCCCAAATCATAAAGTTTATACCTTTCGTTATCCAAGAATGAGAAGATTCCATTTATGGATGGCTTTGTGATTATGTAAGCGTGTTTTATAGGTTTTACATATTTCAAATTTGTTATAGATCTTGCAAATTAGTTTATAGGTTTTAAGTCTTGTATTATAGTTTTGTAGATTTATTTAATGGTCTTGCAAATTTGTTTATAGGTCTTGCCTATTTGTTTATGGATTTTGCAGATTTGTTATATAGTGTTGTAGATTTATTAATTGTTTTGTATAATTGTTTTTAGGTCTTGCAGATTTATTATACATGTTTGTAGATTTGTTTAATGGGTTTACATATTTGTTATATAGTTTTGTAGATTTTTTGGGTCTCTAGATATTTTTATATTGATGGTTTTGTTTTCAAACTTGCAGCATATGGATTTGTGCATGATAATATTATGTAGGAGATATATGTAGTCTAATTCACCTTTCAAACCATGTGTTGGCTTCTTGGATCAATTTTTATTTACTACGTGAAAATATTATTATGCGACATTTTTCCAACTACGCAACAAATTTCTTTGGACATTTGATGAGTGCTACAAGAACGTATTCAATGTAACTCTTCTTGAAAGCTCATCAACGCACAAAAGATGGTGGTATGATATTGATAATGTTTACATTCCCTTGAATGTTGGGAAGGACCACCGGGTTGATGATGACGTTAACTTTCGTCGGAAGAGGATATATATCTACCACTTCTTTTCGACGCACATAAAGGATCCTCATATGGTTGAATTATGCATGTTCTTGAAAAAGTTGACACGGTAATTCTTAACGAGCTATGTGGAGATAAAAGACCGTGAACCTGATTCGGATATGTTTGATGTGTTTAGGAGACCGGATAGTGTTTCGAGGAACATGAAACTAGGAGATTGTGGTGTATTCACATTAAAATATATCGAGTGTATTGCGTTGGAGATGAGTTTCGATGGTTTAAGTGATGAAACAATTCTGGAAATCCGACGGATTTATGCGAGGGATATCTTTGACAAACTTCCTGAGACATCAAACGGAAAGACATTGCACCCTTCACCGGTCTCCAATGAAGATGTTATTATAACTCCGAGTCTTCTTGATGAATATGATTGAGTTGATTAATATCTTGTAAACTTTTATATACATTTTGGTTTCTCAATAATTTAACAAGACGTTATCATTTTGTAAACTTTTTTGCACAAACGTTTCTCTTAGATTGTACAATTGTTTATATATTACGGATTTATTTCCTTTATGGTGAGGTTGAAAGTGAGGACTGAAATTGGATAAAATATTATTCGTGAAAGTGGAAACAATATTAGTTGTGGAAGTTTGAGGAAGCACAAAGAAGTAAGACAAACAGTCTTCCAATTGCTCTTTTATTCCTTGTTTGAGCAAAACTCTTTCATCCAAGAACCTTGTTGGGTAGATCTCTTGCCAATAGCGTGTTGTCGTTTTGGATGTCTTCTTCGCTCCAATCTTCTTGTTGGTTGTTATTAACCTGTTGAGTTTGGGATGTTTGAGCTTGGTTAATGCTTCTTCTTGTTGATACCATTTTTCTACAAGATAGTTTAATCAATTAGGTGCTTTTACAATATGTAGACCATGAAGATAATATAACACAATAGCATCTATTAATGGTTTTAGAACAAGACATCATTTAAAAATTTTAACATTTGCCCATGGAATCTCAAAATTTTGCAAGCTTAAAAATTTCAACATATGTGACTATTGTGACTCACAATTAGAACCAATCCACTAATACCAAATCCTAAATCTATCTATATTTGCAAGAATCTATCACTTACAAGACCAAAGTCAAGCTTTTTTCCATGGGAAAACAATGGAGGTTTTGAAGATTTTACCTTGATTCTTGATAGATTTGATGATAAGAAGTGATTATAAATTTTGGGTGAAATTTTCGCAAAAATCGAGTTCTAGGCGGAAGTGAAAGGGTGGGGGGGGGGATTAGGGCTTTTGCGAATTTAAAGGGGAAGAAGAAGATGCGTTTCGATTTCAGCGGTTCTGTAGGCGGTTTATCGACCGCCGAAATCGACATTGCAACACTTACCCGACACGGATTTTTGTGTTCATTCCAACAATCTTGTTCGGCGGTTTCTAGACCGCTGGAATGGACACACAACGCTTACCAGTTCTTCCGTTCATCTCGCGGTTTAGATTGGCGGTTTTGGCAGTCGGGTTGTGCATTTTTGGCTCTTCTCCTCCTTTTCCTACACATCTTAAAAAGAACATTGATTGATATTAAAAAGACTTAAAACATAAAAGCTTATATATACAAGGATAGACATGGGATTGCCTCCCAAGTGCGCTTTTTTAAAGTAGCTCGACTCTTTGTTGTTGACTAGGCGGAGGCGGGATTTGAGAAGATATCATGGTTGATCTCCTCAAGCTTGTCGCCCTCCTTATTGTTGGTTTTTGTGTAGTCTTCCTCCTTTTTTTCCAGACCAAGGTGTGACCTCTTGGCACTCCGGGTTCTTCCTCCTGTGTTATATCGAGTGTTTCTTCCTTCTTTTTCGGTGTTTTTTGATGATCATCTCCATCACCCAAAGTCAACTCCTTAAACTTTTTTCTAACTCGTCCACTCTCGAGTTTTCTTCCCTCTTCGCATTTTCGGCTCCTCCTTTCACGGTAGTTATCATTCCACAAGTCATCCTTGTTGAAGACCCATAAATATAATAGTCTTCCTCGTCGAAATTTCGTAGAGTCATTTTCCCCAATTCGTAGTTTATGCTCGCGCCAACGGTGGCCAAAAAATGGCCTACCTAGGATCATATGTAGCTCGTTCTCGTGTGAGCCTTGCATTACCACGAAGTCTGTGGGGATAATCTTATATCCTACGAGCACCGGATAGCTCTCTATGTAACCTTATGGTCTCCCCACCGAGGAGTCGCCAAACATAAGCAACTTGTCGTAACTGGATACTCGTGTGATTCCCATCCTTCTTAGGTTTCTCATTGTAATGACATTGACGCTCGAGCCCGTATCGATGATGGCGTCGTATATGGTTACAGAGCCAAGCGTGCACCTAATCATAAAGGCGTCGGGGTCCTCTTACTTCAGTTACGGATTCCTCCTATAAGCCTCTGGGGTAGTGTCGATGTCTTTGATCATCTCCTTCACCCACTCTTGGTTTTTCGATTATCCTTTTTAAAAATTCTATGTAAGTGGGGACTTGTTTCACATTGCGAAGATTGGGGATGTTGATCCCTTGCCTTGAGAAGTTCTCGCAAAGCCTCGAGAGGATGTTTCTGCGCTATTTGGCGTAGAAAGGCTCCTCCCTTTCATTCTCCCCAATTAAGTTCTCATTTTCACCTTAGAACCATCTCCTTCAATGTTGAGGATGACATTTCAAAATGCTTTGGGATTTGAAACCGCCTTACCGGGTAGACTCCCCGTGGGCGCTTTAGCTGTTGAGGCAATTTGGGCGACTTGATTGTCCAAATTTTTGCCATGAGAGGCTAGTTGGTCATATTTAGAATTTATCTCCACATATACACCACCAACCTTGGTGTGTATGTCGGCAAGCTTCTTGTTGACCTCCACCGCATGCGTTCTTTATCCTTCTAAGATTTTCTTCAACATCCTCGAATTTTCTTGAAGCGTGGAAGGGAGGTTCCCGATATTTGCTTGGTTCCCTTGATAGTTAACGTTGTATTGTTTCCTTGGTGCATAGCCTCCTTGGTTTCCTCCTTGGTAATGTGGCTTATTGGTTGGTTCTTGGGGTTTTTGGGTGGGGTAAACTTGGTCTTGAAGGTTCTCCACGTTATTGTTTCGATAAGATAGATAGTTCTTGCCCCTATTGAAACTTTGATTGTAAGGCCTTTGGTAGCCATACCCTCTTCCTTGACCTTGACCTTGTCCTTTTACATAGTTGATGTCCTCCCTATCTTCCTTCATTTGCAACAAAGTGGACGGGTTTCTTAAGGGCATGGAGTACCTTCAACTTCTCGCTTAACTCCTTATATTTCAAGTCATCGCCTCTTGACTCATTTCTCGGTTCCCTCACCGTCCTATCATAACCCTTCCCACTAATTTGTTCGCTTTGGGCAAGGTTCTCGACTAATTTCTCCCCTTGTGGTATGGTTAGATTTGCGAAGTCCCCGATGCTAGCCGTGTTGAGGGCTAGATGGGACTCGATCTTCCAATTGTTCACCGCGCATGGTGGAGGCCGAATCTCCATCTTGGTGTCATTGGTGATTGGCTCATCGTAATCTCCTATTCTTCTCTTGTCATGCTCGACATGCACGTATACTCTACCACCAACACCTACTCCTCTAGCTTCTTGATTGTTGTGGTTGTTGCCTCCTTGAGCACCATGGGTTTGATTATCACCTACATTTTCCATCTTTTTGCATGTAAGTTTGCTTCTCTTTCCTTTGCTTCTTGATCTCTTTGTCTCTTGTTTGCCCGCTCAAATCTTCCTAGCTCGGGTACACACTCTATTAATTATCCTCGTTGGCTTCTAAGGTTCATGCACCTTGAAAGACAAAAAAAAAGATCAAGAGAATGTTATTAACTTGTGAAGTAAAGGTAACCTAAAGCTAGATAGATTTCGAATCCAATTGGTTATCCTAAAGTCTTCCGACAACGGCGCCAAAAACTTTATCAGATCGAGTTTTAAACCTCGACACTAATGCCTCAAGTGCAAGACACGAGAAGTATGTAGTAATCGAGATCGAATCCACGAGGAGATATTGGATAAAGCAACAAGAATATAAGAAACTGGTCTAGATTAGACCCAATCAATTGCATGTGTTGATTATGGTTAATTGCTAAACAACAAGTAAATGATCTAATAATAAAAGTCAACTTAAAGTCAACACTAAAAAACTATAAGCTAAGGGGTATACTAAATATAAAAGCATGGATCTTGGGGTCAAGATAAAGGGTTTTGGATCTATGGAATCAAGTTAATGATGCTAAACTAAACAAAGGTGAATGCTTTCTAGGACAAGGATCACTAAGCTAGATAAGATCACTTTCATGACTCAAATCCATTCCCTAATTATCTAAACTACGAAATCTCTCAATCGAGTCTTAGATGATTAGGAATCATTAAGCTTAAGTCCTAAAAGTCCATCAATACCTTAGACATCAACTTTCATTGGTTAAGCATAAGAGACTAACACTAAACTTGGAATAAACATTTCATCGAACACCTTTCGGGCATGAGATGTCATCTAGATTATAGGCTAGATTAGCAAGGTCTATACTAGTGTTTAACCATTTAGTGCTATAGAAAACAAAAACTAATCAACCTAAAGATCATTAGCTATCATCCATAACCCTAAATAGACCCCGGAGCCATTCATGAACTACTCATTAATCATGCTCATGACAATAAATAAAATAATAGATGAAGACATAATGCAAATAAACAAGATTAGAAGATGAAGAAAGATAATTTGATTACTAAATAATCATAAAACCTCAAAATATCATAAAGGGCGGCTAAATACTTAAGAGAGAAAATAACATAAGCTAAAATCATTTAACCTAAAGTTTCAATGTATATTTATAGGAAAAGAGAGAGAGAACTCGGGCTAACCCGGGACAAACCGGTCAACCTGGCACTTTTGTTCTTCCAGCGGTTTCGTCCAGCGGTCTGGTGACCGTTGGAATGGACACCGCAATGTGTTTCGGTGCGTCTATTTCTGCGATTTTGTCTAGCGACTTGTTGGCCGCTGAGATGAACACATCGAGGTTCGTCTTCTGCACTTCCTTCGGTGGCATGCTTAGGCGGTCATAACCGCCGAGATCAACTTCTGTGTACTTCAGCGGCATGCTCAGTCGGTTTGGAGACCACCGAGATCAACATCCGCAAGCCTGCAGTCTTCTCGTCCTCTTTGTCTCCTTCGGCGAATTGCTCTAGCGGTTTCGTCCAGCGGTCTTGTTCTCCAACTTGGCTCCCTTTAAGCTCCATTTAGCTCCACTCTAGCCTCCACTGAGCTCCCCAAAGCTCCAAGTACATGAAATGCATATGATGCAATGCAAAAAGGACATATTCCTAACTAAGACTCAATTCTAAGCTAAGTTACTAAACTAAGTTAACTAAGACCTAAAACTATATGAAAATGCAACTAAAGTCCTAAATGGTTATGCAAGTGAATGCCTATGAATGCCTACGTTACACACTCATCACAAAAATCACATTGCTTCAAGTAAATCCACAACATGCAAGATGTGCGCCTATGATATGACCTAATATAAATGAATCAGCAATGTTCATCGTAGTGAGATTGTATCTATCTCTATGAAAGTGGATGCGTGAAGCAAACATCAACTCTTTCAAGATAAGCTTGAAGTGCATAATTAAATAACTCAATTTGGGCAAAAGTGGTATCAATCTCAACACTAGCCTATAAGCATTTGCAACTTTTTTCACAATTCCAAACGCATCCCTACCTCTAAAACAAACCAATATGTTCTTGTACAAATGGCGAGTGCAACAAAATTTTCATCATCGAAATCTGTTTCGTCGGATTCGTCACAATAATCGAATCTTGAATCATGAAGATCATTGTCAACATCAACATCGTCTTTAACATCTTCATCATCTTCAACAATAAATTCAAAATCTTTTTCGAACTCTTCTCGAACTTCTTCTTTGGCATATTTTTCAACATCTTCTTCAATATCTTCTTCAATATCTTCTTCAATATCTTCTTCAACATCTTCGTCAACAACATCTTCTACATGTTCTTCCTCCATCGTGTCCTCATCCTTCACCTTGTTAGTAGTTGTACCCAAATTGTCCTTCATGTCATCAACAAATTTTCTTTTACATTCAAAGATGTTAACTTAGTTGAATTTTTCGACGATTCATGATCAATATCATCAACTTTTACACATAAACGAAACTTATCGACATTCACAAGGTTGATAAACACTTATAAATGTCGTGAAGTACAAATTATGACCAGAGGAGTACCATGAGGCAATTTTGCCTCATTTTATCCCCAACATATAGGTAAAACTTACACCATGCAGTCCCATAGTTAAATCATAGTCCTCGTACACCATCTGAATGAAATCCTTGTAACGCATATATTCATTAACTCCAAGAATAAACGACCCTCGTTTATTGTCAAATTCAAACACCTATTGTTTCCTATTCATCTTCTATAAACCATAAACAAGCTCAATTTATTTCATTGATGATTTTCAGTAAATTTACAAAACGAACTAAAAAACTATTGTAGATTTTTTACCAGAAATCCACAACAAAGAAGACGAACACGAAAAAGTCGATGAAGACGAACACGACGAGGACGAAGTAGAGAACGAAAAAGAACAACGATGACGAAAACAAAGGCAAAGACGTAGGCGAAGAAGGCTCAACAAAGACGACGAAAAATATGACAATGAAGACGACGCCGACAACAAAGAAAGGGCACGATGAAGAACATGAACACGACGAAGAAAACGACGAATAACTAAGAATGAAAAAAATCTACCTACAAACAAAGATACATGGAAGACGAAGATGACAAGTGATGAGGAAGCTAACAAAAAGTTGAGATTGAATCTACAATGGCGATGTTACCAATGAAGTTTGAGTTTTTAGGTTAAAGGCACGCACTTAGAGACTATGGGGAATAGTGAACAATAACCAATGCAAATAATCTTCCTTAACCAAAATATATCTACTAGATGTATTAGCAAATTTGTATCACACCCAAGGTTATATAGCAATTTTTTGACATTTTATTAGTGCAACATATTTAAACAAATTTATAAAATCTACATATCTTTAAAATAAATCAACAATACATATGTTTTGTAGATATTTCAAAACGCACATAATATGCAAAACAATGACTTGTAGATTTATAAACTCTGCAACATATTTAATAAATATGTTGCGGATTTAATAAATCCGATGCAGATTTAATAAGTATGTTGAAAATTTATAAACTATGTTTCACTGTAAATCGCATAAAATCTACATCAAAATGGACTAAAAAACTGCAGCGTATTTTCAAAATATTTAAAATGATGTGGTAAAATAAATCTGCATAACGTGAATGAAAAATTTGATGCAGATTTATCCTCGTTGACAGTGGAAATTTCGTAAATAAGTTCACTTTTTTAATACGCTGCTTTTTTATTTAATTTATAATGGCAGTTTCGAAATATTTTTTTTCTTGTCAAAGGAGATGGGCACTTTGGATCAAAAGTTTAGCACATACATTCTAGTTATTAAAAAATATAGGATCCATTTTTGTAATAAAAGTCAATTTTTAGTTTAGTCTAGAAAAATTGAAGTTGGAAATATAATGAGTACTGAGAATGAGGTTATGTGGGAAAGGATTTTTGTAGGGTAAATCTTTTTGTTCTTGATGTTTCAAATGAACTAAATGCTGGAACCTATGATTATTTTGTGTGTGTTTTAGATACATGGGGTGGTTGATTAGGACATTTGAATGTGAATTTTATTAAACGCTTAACATGCTAATTTGATATCTGATAATTTAAAAAAAGATATAGCAAATGCGATTTTGTAATGCATAAACAAGTGCGGTGCGATGTAAGTATGGTTTTGTGAGAAAAACGCATATTGCGAGATAAATGCGGTTTGTAAAAATAAGCGATATTGATTAATGTTTGATTAGATAAATATGATAAGCGGTGTTCAATATATATTATAAAATGGTTACTTTTAATATATTTTTTACTTGAAATATAATTAGCTAACAAATTTCCAGATATTAATTGCATTAATATGCACAAGCAAACAATTTAAAAAGTTAAAACCGCACCGCTTTATCAAAACCGCATCATTTTTGCTTATTATTCACAAAACTGCTCTTCTTTGTATACAAGCAACTTTTGTAGAAAAAAAATCAAAAACCGCATCGCACTCATTTTTCAAAACATGTCTGCACTTTCATTTTTTACATGATTGTCAAAACCTCACTTAAAACCGTCTTATACTTGTTCCCAATCACAACCAAAATGTGAAACATGTGTGACTTGCTTGAACTGATTCATTCTAATTTGCCTCATTCTAAAAGCACTACCTAGTAGAGGTGGTAAACACTATTACCTTATTTTTGTTGATGATTATTATAGATGTACTAGAGTTTATCTGTTAAGAACTAAAGATGAAGCATGTGAAAGCTTTATGCAATATAAAGCTTAAGTAGAAAAACAATTAGATAGAAATATTAAACGACTAATATTTGATAGAGGTGAAAAATATCCAACTACAACTCTTAAGACTTTGTGTTTAAGAAAAACGATTTATTTTAGTTCTTGTTTATCTGATCAAATATTCAAATGTGGGAGAAACTATATTTTGAGCTTGTTATGTTTTAACCAAAGTTTCCCATAAATGAATTTCTCAAACTCCTTATGACCTTTGGATATGTCACTTTCCGAATTTCAATTTAAGAGTGTGAAGGTTTCTTGCTAAGGTAGGATTGTATAGTTTTAAAAGGAATAACATTGGCCCTAAGACTATAGATGTTGTATTTGTTGGCTATGTTTTGAACAATGATGTTTATTGTTGTTTAACCTTTAAATATGATTATTTGTATTATGACATCATGATTGAGACTAGAGATATTGAATTTTTTGAGAATATATTTTACTTCAGTAGAAATTAGAATATGCAATTTTCTATTAATGTTTTGTTAAATAAATTTTGATGATAATAATGGTAAACTTAAAAGAAGTAAGAGAGTGAGAACCAAAACTGATTTTGTTCCTGCTTTTATTACTTCTTTTGTATATGCTTTTTTGATTGAAAAAAAACCCAAAACAAATTTTTATAAGCCATGAATGGACCTTGTGAGGATGGTCACAACGCCACAACATTGGTCGGCATTTACATCCGATTTGGAGACGTTACGTGATCTGCAAGCGCTTTTCCCAGGCTTCACACTCCGGTTTGCAGCAAGGGAGAGGAAAGCGAAGGCGGATCTTCTAGCACGATGTGCACGTAGCAGGAAACACAATTTCCAACAAATTACGGCATCACTACCTAACTGGGTTCCGGACGTGCATAACGTCTTCAGACTCTAGTAGGAGGGATGCGCAGGAAAAACAAAAAAATCCATGAATGATGTTGATTTCATTTTTTGAAAAGAGATCGTAAATAATGAAATTGATTTTATTATGACTAACCATACATGGGAGCTTGTTGATGGTTCTATGGACAAATTCTAATCAAGGTCGATGGCGCAAGGATTTTCACAAAAACAAGGAATATATGATTTTGATACTTATTTTGTCACCAAAATTTTTCCATGTTGCTTGCTGTCACATCTATTCATAAATTAATTATGCATCAAATGGATGTGAAAATTACATTCTTGAATGGTGAATTTAGATGAGGAAGTTTATATGATGCAACCGGAAGGATTTATTAAAGTCAAGAACATAAAGTATGCATGTTCGTTAAATTTCTTTATGGTCTAAAGCAAGCACCTTAGCAACGGTTTGAGATTTTAGTAACATTTTTCTTGAAAATGGTTTTGTTTCAAACTGTAGAGATACTTGTGTGTTTTCAAAAATTCATGAACTTGAATATGTCATTATATGTTTATATGTTGATGACATGTTTCTTCTTCGCACTTTTGTGAAAATTGTTTGTGAACAACCGTTATTAAATTCTAAAATTTCATATGAAAGATTTAGGAAAAATTGATGATATTCTTAGAATTGTTAAAACTTAATCTGAGTTTTCACTTAATCAATCTCATTATATTGAAAAGATTCTTAAGAAATTTGAATATTTAGATGAAACTAGTGTTAAATCTCCTTATGATTGATTCATCATTGCACTTATGTAAATATTTAGGAGAAATTATGAACCAATCTGACTATGCTAAGATGGTCATGGGAAGTTCAACCAATAATACATTAGAAAATTAAATTAATGTATCTTGAAGTTAACAATTGACAATTGAAACTTCATTAAAAACCTAATTCTAATTATAATTCTAATCCCTCTATATAAAAGGAAGGATCGGGAGCCCCTAATGCTATCCACCTCAGCTTTTGAAACACTCCATATAGCTGCCACGTCAGTGTATTTAATTAATTTGTGTGGCCCCCTTACGTAATCAAATAAATGTTGTCTCTTTGTCTTCTTCTTTGCAAAACTTCTTCCGGATTTGAGTTCGTTTCAGGTCATCCAAATATTTCGTTACTTCAAAAATAAAGCATAAACTCACTTTAATGCAAAAATTAATAAACGCTCGCATATCAACTTTTCCACCTTCTTTGAATCTAAGTTTTCTATAAAAAATTTTCACTCAACTCTTTTTCTCACTAAAAAAAAATCATTTTCTCCCGATGTCGTCAAATCAGGTTCGTTTCCCATGTAGAAGATAGCTTTCAACAGAGAATGAGAGCAGATTAGGCTCCGAAGCTTGGAGTCTCATAGAGGAAAAAAGTGCGAGCTCCGTCGCATGCTATAGATATCACTCAAGGCGGAGGAAACGAAAGGTCTCCAATGTGTAGTCTCTTCGTTTTGCTAAAGATATTGTAATGTGACTTGGTTTTAATATGTAAGCTTTCTTATGTTAGGAGAAGAGGTGAGTTAGGACTATTGAGCTCCGAAATCTGAAGAATATGTTGAATCTAAGAATTTTGTAGTTATGGCTTTGTTGGTTCTATATTTGCAAATCATCAGTTTTTAGGTTGACTCTTGCTTAATACTAGCATATATTTGGTTTAATTTGGATTGTGGATGTCTTTTAATACATACATGATTTGTTCAGAAAAACATGCTACCAAGATTTGATTGTCAACTTACATGATCTAATCCTACACATGTGTGTGACAGTAACGAGGATAGTGTTTGCACTGGTCTTAATTATTATAGTCAACTTGGCGTACCATCTCATTTTAAAACTCATGCTACGGTATGTTGGTGTAAAAACAAATGATGCAAGTTTTTTTACTCACATGGCTGCAAATTATGGTTGGTTTTTTCCAAAGATATTGTTTGACTTAAAAACTATGTGTCAATTTCACACTCAAACGTGTTCTTTGAAACTTCTCATACATCTCAGTGGTAATGAGTTGTTCCTATTCATTTCCACCTAAAAAAGTGTAAAAATGCATGAGATTGAAGTTGGAATGTGGTTTTAGATTGTAAGTTGATGTTTTTTCTGTGTTTATGTCTATTTCGCTTTCATTATTATTATTTCAGGTTCTATCTGAAGGTAAAATCAAGGCTTGATGAAAGTAAAATCAAGGCTTGATAAAAGTCAGTATGAATAGATATGCATGTGATGTTCTTATGATTGATTTTCGTAGGTGATGACGCTTCAGAAAAATGATTACGGGATGGTGGGGCGGAGCGTATGCAGTGAGGTTTTAAAGTGTGTTAACATGAACATCCACGCTGAAGTTCATATTCAAGATTTTCAAGCCCGTCAAGAGAAAAAGGTAAGCGTCTTCGTTATTTAGATCACATAATTAGAGTTTAGGTGCTTTTCGTTGTTGTTCTTGCTAAATAAAAAGAATTGAATTTTTGTATTGATAGATTAGTGAGAAAACAATCATGTTTTACCTTGAATACTTTTGTTATTGAGTTTTCTTACGAAATTCTAATACCTTACCAGACCAGAAAAGAGATTAAAACATTTCAAAACCTTTGTGAAAGGCCAAATATTGTCAAGCCGTAAGTTAAATGTATTAATTATTAAACTATTCTGCAATTTATATTTCTTAAATTAAAATAATAATAATAATTATAATAACAAAAATGTGGAACGATTTGGTGCCTATTAAAGTAATAATCAAATGGGATAGTAAATGTTGAAGATGTCAAAAAAATGAAAACACTTAATCAAAATTAATTTGAACGGTCAAGTAAAGGCATATTTCAATTTTTTGTTTTATGGTCAATAATTAACATCTTACTGAAATTTTTACGTTATACCACCGTATCTTTTTAATTGTTACACCATCTTAATGTATTTCGTAAGTTAATATAATTAATTTGAAATATTATTTTAGGGAGAATTACAAAATTACACCATTTGAATTACATTTCACAAAACTACACAATTTCAAAATTACTTCACAAACTATACATAAACACTCAAAATTAAATCATACCACACAATCCTACCCCCTTAATATTACACCATAAACACTAATTAGCGAATCCAAATAATAAATTTTTAATTTGGGTAATTTTTTAAAGGGTAAATCAAGTTTTTAAAATTTTGAAAGAGTGTAAATATTTGAAAATATTAAATTAGGTGTAGTTTTGTGAAGAAAATGTTGAAATGGTGTAGTTTTGTGAATTCCTCTTATTTTTAAGTATCCTATTGATATAATATTGATATAAGACCATCTCCAACCGAAAACTCTATTTTTTACTTTATTATTGAGCAATTCCATTTTTTCTTAAACCAAAAACTCCATTTCTATCTCATTTTTGCCTACTTTTTTATTTACCTCAAATCTATCCTATTAAATTTTCAAATTTGCAAATTTCACCCACTATATAATTTTTACAAACAAAAATAATTAACCATTTGATAATAGGGACATTTTTTGGGTATAAACTATCACGAATACAAATTTCAAAAAACTATAATATATAGTCAATTTTATAACGACATCCTCTATATATTTTTCATTATTCAAAACAAAGATTGTTTGTAAATAATAAATTAAAAATTTATGTTTTAAACTATGTTTAAGAATATCACATTACTCTGTTTAATTTGCTAAAAATACGAACAAAATAGAACAATAGAAACACGTTTGAAACTAATTTGGAAACATATAAGATCTCATCGCGGGCAAATTTCTAGTTTGAATTAATATAATCCTAATCCTGATCATTGGTCACCACTTGTGCGTGTGATATGATATTCTAAATGAATTATTGATTGGAACTTATGATATACAATTTTGTGTCCCATATTATATGGGATCTGAGGTTTTTCACAAAAAAAAAAATAAAACACATTAATTATTAGTTATAAATATTTTTATATGAATTGCAAAATTTTCCATGAGTTTCAACCAATAATACATTAGAAAATTAAATTAATGTATCTTGAAGTTAACAATTGACAATTGAAACTTCATTAAAAACCTAAAACTCCTTATATTTTCGACAAATATATTTTTTAAAATCTCCTATAATACGGAACAAAAGGAGTACTAATTTTCCATGTATTCTTGAAGCTTTTTGTGATGCTAATTGTATATCACACAATGATTCAATAAATTCTACTAGTGGTAAATAATCTTTTAAACCAGATGTTTAATAAATAAATAGAAGTATAAATGCAAATACTCTATGTTTATACATATAAGTAATAAATAAACCATGGTAAATAATATTTTAAAACCAAATGTTAATATAAGGGTTATGTAAAAATGTTTATAATTATCCACCGAAAAACAGAATTGTGATACAATATAAGCAATAACACATAACAATCCCCCAATAACGTTACATAGAAAAAAATATGATACAATTTAAAAGACATGTTAAGATCTTCACATAAAATAGATTAAAACATATTGTGATCATTGAAAAAATCGATTAAAGGTATAGAAACTGAAAAAAATACGAAACAATTTTTCCTTCTTTTTAAAAGAAAGATTGAAATAATTAGAAACAATAATTAATCTATATGGCCAGCAGTTTTATAATAAACTAAAAGATCAAGATCGAGACAAAAGGTATGCGTGAAAATACTCATTTTCATTATTTGGTAAAATATAAAATGGGTGGTTTATATCAATGTCAAACCAAAGACATATTACAATAATAAAATATTTCACAAGATCAATTTGAAACTATCATAAACTCAATGTAAATGTTCTTGAAATTATTATGAAACATTGATAAATGTTTCAAGTGCAATGCGAGGATTCTATCCTAGTACAATATAATTATACATAGATATATTTCTAATAAAATAACAAACGTAGGATTATAAGGCAAAAACATCAACAATTTCAATCACGTATACAGATTTTGTAGATCTTTACCAAATTTGGATATCTTTAATGTACACATTCAAATTCATCATCATCAACTTCCTTCTCGAAACATAATAGGGCTCATGGATTCATCTCGTTGTTTCTCGATTCATAATAGAAATGTTGGGACTCCTCATAGATATGCAAGTATTTCTCATGGGGAATAGACGACGCATGGTCCTAATAGTAGGGATCATAGGTTGTTCTTCGTCATCATTATATTCTTCGTCTTCTTTTCCCGAACAACACTTTTTAAGCCAGCTCCAGTGACATTTGTATTTTCCACTTTGAATGTTTTCATTTTGGGAGACACAACATAGCTTCTTAATCCAATTCCATTGATTGTATCTACTTGTTTGAACGTTTCCACGTTGTAAAATATGAACGAATTCATGTTCGTAATTTTCATCTTCATATGTGTCGTTGTTGATACTTTCTCTTAGATCAAAGAAATTTTGTGTACGCTCTGTTTGTTGACTTAAGATTCGTATACCGCACTCAATAATCTTGAGGGTATCCCTACAACTAAACTCAAACAAAATCTCGTTCACAAGCATATCCTCAAGTGTCTCATGAACAAGGATACCACCACATATAAACAGATGCTCCGATAAAAAGTGAGACACATTAATTCATTGAATCCCACTTAAGTTTTGCAACGATGACACCTCCTTTGGTTATTAGGCAAGCGATATCAAGATGTGAGTAGTTGATTGGCGAAAGAACAAGACAAGCTTGAAAAGTTATTGTTGAGGATATAGACAAAAATCTTTCACCATCAAGACCAATAGGGATGATTATGGAATTTCCTATAGATGTTTTAGTGAACTTTGTAGGAACTTCGTTACCAGGTAAACATACATTGTCGTCAACCTTTTGTTGCATGATTAATCTTCTTGATTCTTCATTCAATTTCATGCAGTTTTGGAACTCGAGTTTTTTCATTGAATCACTGAAAGAAAAACAAACTCTCACGAGTGATTCACATTCATTTGCATTTACGTAGTTGAGAGACGAGGGAAGACCTAGCAATGAAACAAGTTTCTTGCACCTGTAGACAAAGAGACTTTCTAGTCGAGGGAGACTTATAATGCAAGATGGAAGCATGTCAATATCACTATTACTTAGATCTAAATGTGTCACACTTTCCGGGACATAGGTTAATCTCTTCGCATTTCTGCCACCTATACGAAGCCACTCAAGAACATGCAAACAATTAATAATTGATGGATGAACTTCCATCTTTGTGTTTTCAATGTCGAAGTCCTTGATACTAATTGAAATATCTGGGTACCGTCTTAATTCTACGCAATCACTCATGTTGACTTCCTCAAGAGATGCTAAGTTGATGTTGTTTGGAATAACTTGTAGTTTTTCGCATCCCATCATCATCAATTTTTTTAGTTTGTGTAGATTCCTAATAGAGGAGGGAAGCTCTACCAAACTTAGGCAACATGTAAGTGTCAACGTCTCGAGATTAGTAGCTTTTGAAAGATCTGGGATTTCTATTAAGTTTTTTGAATATCCCAAAATTATATCCTTGAGATTGGAAAGAGACTGCATGTTAACATAACAAATAAGAAATGTCTTATTTATAATGATTAACTAGGAATTAACCCGTGATTCACCACGGGTTAATGTTTTCTATATGATTTTATATATTTAATTTAAAAAATTTGAATATTATTTTATCTTCATTGTTTAAACAAAATATGATCAATTAATATTGTTGAAATGAGTTTTTTTAATTACTATTTAATATTTTTACTAGGAATTTACCCGCGCCAAGCGTGGGATAAAAATTTACGTAATAGAAAAAATGTTTATTGGTAAAAACAATGTGTAGTATAAAATGAAATAAAAAGAATTTGTATCTCATGTGATCCGCGTTAAACGCGGAATTTAAATTTGAAGTATATATAGAAAATATATTGTATTTTGGGTTTTATAATGTTTTATCTACAAAAATTTATTACTATTACTATTTTAATATTTAACATCAAAAAAGATTATCATTGCCATTTCGATGTTGAAACTTTGATATGACTCATTTAAAAACAATAAGTACATAGTGTTTTGAAACTTTGATATGACTCATTTAACAATGAAAAGAATGTCATCCAGTCTCTATTTGTCATAAAATCGGACTATTAAAACCTCGGATATATAAAACCACTGAATTTTCGGGGGCTCGAGTCAATTTTCTGCTCAAGTTTTGTCATTTGACATGAACTTTGATGTTTAATACAATTTTACAAAATAATATTGTTATTTATAAATGAACAATATGTTTTATCATTCTTTTGTGCGAGAATATAACATACAAACATTAGAAAAATTATAAAATTATGTTTTTCATTAGTTTTTTTAAATATTTTAAACATATTTTCTAGAAAAGTTTAATCACTCTTTCATGTCTAAACTTATCCAAAAAAAATTTGTTCAAAGTTTGGGAACTGGTGGTTCAACCGATGAGTCGGGTAAATTGTGTGTTCAAGTTTTTCATTTGACATGAATTTTGGTGTTAAATACAATTTTACAAAATAATATTGTTATGAGTGATTTACACAATGGAGCACTTTTTAACACTTGCATATCAAAATAAGACACTTTTGTGATATGAGACACTTTTTACACTTTTTATTTTTTTAAATACAGTTTTACCCTTCGTGTACATAAAAGTTGTGTACAGAAAGTTGTGGATACACAACGTTGTGTACAGAAAGTTGTGGATACACAACGTTGTGTACGAAAGTTGTGGATACACAACGTTGTGTACGTAAAGTTGTGGATACACAACGTTGTGTACAGTAAAGTTGTGGATACACAACGTTGTGTACAGTAAAGTTGTGGATACACAACGTTGTGTACATAAAGTTGTGGATACTCAACGTTGTGTACAGTAAAGTTGTGTACATAAAGTTGTGGATACTCAACGTTGTCTACGTAAAGTTGTGGATACTCAACGTTGTGTACGTAAACTTGTGGATACGTTTTATGTTATGTAGACATACTTTTGTAAAATTTCGTAAATGTATTTTAATTTATTCTAAAATATATTATTTCAATAATTTTTTTGTTTATCATATATCAATTTACATAAGTAATCATCCATTATACTTTGAACATTTGTACAATTCTATGTGGACATATATAAAAAAATTAGATATTGACTAGTTGTCCACAAATGTTGATCCATTTATAAATAAAATATATAAAAGTGGATATCAAAATATATATATTAAAATTTTATAAATCAATATACGAAAATAAATTATTTTATGTTACCCTAGAAAATTAAAATTAGAATGCAAAATTGAAAAATGAAAAAGAAAATGATTGTGAAATTTATGTAGAATAAATGAATTGATGGGTAATTTAGTCTTTTATAACAATAAAGTGTCTCTATGTCAAAAAGTGCTCTAAAATGTAATTTGTGTTTTAAAAAGTGTGTCATGATGTAATTTTCTCTATTGTTATTTGTAAATGAACAATATGTTTTATCATTATTTTGAACTCAATGTAATAGAATATAATATATAAATATTAAGAGATCTATTAGAAATTATAAAATTGTATTTTTTATGAATTTTTTAATATTATATTTTATGGGTTTTTCAACATTTTTTAATATTATCCATTTATTATGTCAATTTAAATCATTTTGTGTTAAATTTGGCTTTTGTTTTGGCTTTTATGAATTTTTAATAATGTGCGACCAAAAACGTTTAGGTGATGACACGTGTAATTTTAGAATGATTTTCTCTCTCCGTCTTCTTTATTAATAATATAAGATTATATATTTCGTATAACAAATTTTAATATAATTTGTAAGTTGATTAGACCAAATTATTATAATTTATTATTTATTTGGAAAAAACCAAGATTCAAAATACAAACCGAAACCTAATCGAAATACAAAAATCGAACTATGCAATTTACCCAAATTTATGTAAAATTATATGTTTTGCCAAGAAGAAGAAAGATAAGAGATAGATCTTTTTTCACCTCCTGACTCGTACAAGCTTTTCTTGAGCTTATCAATATATTCCTTCATACTTTGTTCTTCTATGGAAGTCTTGGTCTGCTTACAACCACATGTGTTATTACAAGGCACCAAAAGACTTTAGACAGAAATAAACAAAACACACAGGGAAGGAACAAACCTCATATAACTTCCTCCATTGGTTATTTTCTTTATATCGCTTAAACTCCTCTACGAAATCATCATTTTTGTCTCGATTGAAGCCCTTCTCGTAAAACCTTTTCCACAATTTAGCAGTTATGGGACTAAGATCCGTATCCTAAACAAAACCAAACTCAAATAATATCGGTAAAAAACCGTCAAAAATCATATATATAGAAAAGGGTTCTTAATTACATGAGTAGAATCCTCGATATGCATGAGTTGTTCTGATGTACAATGCTCCAGAATCTGCTCAAGGAGCCCAAATTCGACTCCACCAACGTATCCAATGTACTCTACATTATCAATCGCTTTCCAAACACAAAGACGAACAAGAGAAGGTGGTGGTTGTTTCTTTGAATTTCCTTCAAACATTATAGCAACTTGTATATGATCGGGAGATGCTCTATCATCTTATTTATACCAAAACACTTAAATAGGTCAACCTAACCTAAATTAACCTAACCAAACCAATCTAAAACGGAAAAAATATCAATTAAATCATGAACTTTCAAAATTCACCGAAAAAAGCATGAACTTTCACGTGAACCATTTAAATCATGTATTTTTCGTTGACTGACGTTTTAAATCATGAATTCTTTTTTACCGGAACAAAAAGAGTCCAAGATTAAGTATATTAAAGCAATAGTTTGACACTGTTTGAGATTTATCTGAAAAATTGAGCACTTCAATTGGTTGAAATTAAGCATACTGTCAAATTTTTCCGTTAACGGACTCAATTTTGTGTTCTTTTTGTCTTAGTAAAAAAAAATTCATGATTTAAAACGTCAGTCAATGAAAAATATATGATTTAAATGGTTCACGTGAAAGTTCATGTTTTTTTCCGATAAATTTTGAAAGTTCACGATTTAATTGACATTTTTCCCAATCTAAAACCTTAATAATAAAATAAGAAATTACCTAAAACACGTACAACCGAACCAAAATTTTAACATGATTGACAAAAAAAGATCCCATCTTGCCATTGATTTGATTTGTGTTATATCATCCCACCAATTCATAATCCAGGCATAAACATATTATTCCGATATTAAAATTTCTTAAACCATAACGAACTTCATAAAATAAACAAGTAAAAAGGGAAGATACATTATCAAAGGTAGAGATATCTTTTGAGAAGGAGAGAGTCTCCAATCTTCGAAAAGACGCTGAAGAAGAGAGCCAGCGGATTTCAAAGTTGAACTAAAGAAAGCTCTCAATATGTGTTCACTTCTTTTGCCTATAATCGTCGTTCCCTTACTGTTAAGTTCAAAAGCGACTTGTTACAATACTTGTTCCTAAATGTGGTAAGACAGCTTTGCAAGGTATTTGAATCATGTTAAAAGTTTGGCAACGGTGTTAAAACGCATGAAAACTCTCACTCTTGATTGTTCATTTCTGGTGTAGAACCCTTTTGGTAGTTTAAAAGGCATGGAAGATATATCTCTTTGATGTTAGCCTCTCCTGCATTTTATTATATATACGCACAGTATGTGAGTTATTTTAGAAAAAGGTTAATTATATAGATAGCTCTTTAACAAAATTGATATCCAAATTTGATATATTTTTGTAATTTCGAAAAATCTGTGATAGATGGTAAAACTTTCACACACAAGAGTTTCTTCAAAATATAAATTTGATAGCAAGATATAAATCAACATCCCCAAAGCAGTGACATAAGGGAAACTTTGAGAAGAAAGATATTGCCGGAAGGTACCATCAATGTAATGGAAGACCCATCTTCTAGAGATGACATACAAACCGCAAAAAATGATGAAGAGAAGAAGATAGATTTAGATGCATGCAAATCAACATAAATAAGAAAGCATTTTTCGTTTTCTAATTTAGTACACACCTCAAAAAAGTTACAACTTGTTGTTCCATCAACGGACTTTCCTGAAGCTCATGTCCAGGATAAGGTTCTCTTGGAGATCCTCTATATAGCTGGTAACGGGTCATCATCCGCAGCAGCTGTCGACAGTTGTTCAAAAATCATGAGACAAGTGAAAGTATGTAACGGAAACAAACAATAATAATATGTCAAACGTCAAACGCAGTGCACATGTGGTGGATCATTGTTTAACTGATACTCCTTCTCGCGAGGCCTCACGAAACCGAACATGCTTTGCTTAGCCGAACTTTCTTCTACATGCTTCCAACCTTCCAGAATACCTGCTTGCACATCCATCTGACTGGCACACATGAAGCACATATAATCATCTAAATATCATCCAAATCAAGAACTCACCGTGGATATAACAAGCAAGTCTCTATATTGATCATAATCGTAACCAACCATATTTTTAAAAAGGAAAAAAACAAAAAAGGATGAAGGGTATATGATCAATAAAGCAGAGCACCTCATGACAGGCATAAAACGACACACAAAGACACCTTTAGTTGCTCTATAAAAGGCACCTCAATGACAGTTTAAGACATAAAACAGCACATAAAGACTCAGTGACAAACAAAGGGGAAAGATGTCACGGACTCGAGGAACTTGAGCCTGCGGAATCGTTTGAGTGGTTCGCATCTCACTGCCAGGGTGCTAATTGATATTCTGACTCCCTTAACTTTGTCTAGTACATGAAGATATCAGAAAAAAAAATCATTTGTCACAGGTCAGTAAGAAATACAACATATTCTACGCTAGGACCGCGAATGAAGCATACGCGGATAACATACCTCAGCAAGAAGTAGCTTTTCTTGTAGATGCTGTGAGTTTTGTCTCATCAAAACCAAACCTAATGGGCTTTTACATATATTGTTATTGGGCCGCGTCAACAAGAAGGCCTGAAACTACTAGGCTTATAAAGCCTGAAGTCCAAGAAGAGAAAAGTGTTGTTATCTTGTTACAGAGCATAACGAGAAAGAAAAACAGAGAGAGCTTTTCGCCGGGAAAGGAGCTTCGAGATCGGAGGGATCGCCGGAAGCTTCAAGATCTGATTCTGCGTTGTTGTCATCATCATAATCTCCTTAACACCTAAGTCTTGTCTAACCTGTAGTACAAGCAATAGAGGCGTTAGTGATTGGGTTTATGAGCCACCGATCGGAGGCTTTTTCCGGTCAAGTTATAGTGCAACGCCGGTGAAAACTGGCCCCAGAGACGTAGCCTTTATTGGGTGAACTCTGGGTAACAAGTTCTCGTGTACAAATCAACATCAAGAACATAGTTTACATAGCGGTTAAATCAAGATCATCACATATAATATTCAGACGAACATTAACAAGTGGTATCAGAGCAAGGTTCAGGAGATTCAGAGGCTAGGTTCAAGATCAATAAGTGCAAAGAAGACAAGCAGTGCAAGGTTCGAAACTTATCTGTTGGTCCGTGTGTGTTTGCAGAGCTTCTTGGTCTTCAAGGTTCAGCTTCTGTATCAAGAACCATGGTGGATGATAAGCCGATTAAGACGCGTGTGAAGGTGGACAAGTTTGATGGCACAGGAGACTTCTCCCTGTGGAAGGTTAGGATGATGGCTCATTTCAGCTTGCTTGGGCTCAAAGATATCCTCCTTGATGAAGAGCTCTTGAAGGATCCTGTTACAACAACAACACAAGAAACAGTAATAGGAACAGAAACAAGCCAAGATAGCTCACAAGATACAGACCTTAGTGGTCAAGGTTAAAGATCCAATCAAGGTGGAGAAATCAGAGAAAGCAAAGAGCATCATAATTCCTAATGTAGGAGATCATGTTCTGAGGAAAATCATAAGCCGTGAGACCGCAGCCTCTATGTGGAAGACTCTAGACAAGCCGTACTTAGAGAGTACTTTACCAAACAGAATCTACCTACAACTCAAGTTCTATACATTCAAGATGATAGACTCCAAGAACATTGACCGAATGTAGATGATTTCCTAAAGCTAGTGGCCGATTTGGGAAACATTGGAGTTACTATATCTGAAGAAGTTCAAGCTATTCTATTGATGAGTTCTATGCCCTACAAGTATGATCAGCTAAAAGAAACCCTCAAGTATGGTAGAGAGACTTTGAGTCTAAGTGAGGTTATTGGATCAAGAAAGTCTAAGGAGAGGGAACTTGCAGAAAACAACAAAACTACAAGAAATCAAGCGAAGGGTTGTTTACATCAAGTAGTAGAGGCAGGCCTGAAAAAAGAGAGAATCATCATGTGAAAAGCAAGTTCAAGGGACGTGCTAGGAGCAAGTCAAGGAGCAGAACAGTACAAGAAAGACAAAGGCCGTTTTGTCTGTGGAAAAGAAGGACACCGGAAAAGGGACTCGTCCGGAGAGGAAGGTTCAGTGGAAGTGTCAACGTGGTAATGAAGTATCCAGATTCTTTGGTGCTTGAAACTCGATGAGGACAAGTCATGCAACTTCACAGAACCTATGATACTATCACCTAGAATCCGAAATCGAAGATGATTGGGTTTTGGATTCAGGTAGTACTTACCACATAACCCACAACAAAGACCTTCTATTTGACTTAGAGGAATTCAAAGGAGGAAAGGTGTTGATGGGGAATAATACATTCAGTGACATAAAGGGCATTGGCAAAGTCAGGATTATAAATGATGAAGGCCAAAGTGTTATACTAACCGGTGTTAGATATATGCCCAAGATGGGAAGAAATCTAATTTCCTATGGATGTTTAGAGAAAGCTGGCTGCAAATATGAAGGTGAGGATTTCAGAGTCATCTTTGTGCTGAAAAATGGAGGCAAGAAAGTTCTGTCTGGGAAATATGAAGATGGTCTGTACTATTTGGAGGGGTCTGTACCAAATGGGGAAGTCAACACTGGCCAAGGACGTGTTCAATCCAGACCCGTAAATGGCATTCCGTACTAGGTCATATGAGTCGAAGAACATGGAAAGGTTGGTCAAAGATGGATACATTTCAGACATTGATGTGAAGAGCCTAAGTTTCGTGAAGACCGTGTTTTGGGAAAATCTCACAAGCAAAGTTTCCCTAAGGCAAAACACACGTCTAAGAATGTGCTAGACTACATTCACTCTGACTTGTGGGGATCAACATCTGTCACACCAAGCATTGCAGGGAACCAGTATTTTGTCACGTTCATAGATGACTACTCAAGGAAAGTATGGATCTATTTTCAGAGAACAAAAGATGAGGCTTTCCAGAATTTTTCAGATTGGAAGATCCTAGTTGAAAATCAAACTCGGAAAGAAGGTTAAAGCTCTAAGGACCGACAATGGATTGGAATTTTGTAATTCCAAATTTGACAATCTGTAAACAAGCTGGAATAGGAAGACACAGACGTGTGCTTATACTCCACACAGAATGGAGTACGTAAAGAATGAAAACCATTATGGATAAGGTGAGATGCATGTTAGCAGAAAGTGGAATGGAAGAAAAGTTTTGGGCCAAGAAGAAGTACCGCCGTTTATTTGATAAACAGATCACCAAGTTCATCCATTGATTTCAAAGTACCGGAAGAGTTATGGTCGTGAAACAAGCCTAGTCTAACACATCTCGAAGATTTGGTTGGAGAAAGAAGCGCGGTAAGGCATAGGGTAGGTGAAATCAGAGGAAGAGGCTAAGGAAAGAAAACAAGTAAGAGAAAAAGAAAAAGAAGAAAGTTTCATTCATACTGCGAGACCGCCACTAGGGAGAATAAAAAAGGAGCTAGTAGAAGTGGAGGCATGAGAAAAAGAGAAGAGAGGCTAAGAAATGAACGAGAGGGAAAAGCCGAGCACAAAGCTAGAGGAAGGAAATTTAGAGAGTGGTGGATAGATAACTACGTGTTGGAAGAGATAGGTAAGAAGAGAAAAGCTACCTTCAAAGTTTGATGACTTTGATGTATCATTTGCCTTATCACCGCCAAAGATACGAGACCGATGAACCAGAAAATTATGCTGAAGCTATGAGGAGTTTGGACAGAGAAGAATGGACTTCAACTGTGAAGAAGAAATGGATTCACTCCACAAGAATCACACTTGGGATATGGCCAAAAGGCCGAAAAGAAAAGAGTGATAGGGTGCGGATGGATCTTTAAAAGAAAACCAGAATACCAAATGTGGAAAGTTCCGTATAAAGCAAGGCCGGCTGCAAAGGGGTACTCTGTAGAAGGCATTGACTACACAGAGGTGTTGCACCAGTTGTGAAACATGTATCCATCAGGATAATGTTGTCACTTACAACAATTTTGACTTGGAATTGGAACACAGACGTAAAGACAACTTTCCTTCATGGAACATTGGAAGAAGAGATCTATATGGAGCAACTGAAGGGTACAAGGAAAAAGGAAAAGAAAACATGGTATGCCTTCTCGGAAAATCTCTCGTATGGTTTGAAACAGTCTCCAAGGCAATGGAACAAGAGATTTGATGGGTTTATGAAAGATCAAGGCTTTAAGCAAACAAGGCATGACCCATGTGTCTACTCCAAAGGGTCTAGTGTTCAGGAAATGGTCTACTTATTGATCTACGTGGATGATATGCTGATTGCATCTCAGGACTCAAAGAAGATTCAGAAACTAAAAGACAAGCTAAGCAGGGAATTTGAGATGAAAGATTTGGGTCCAAAGAACGAATTCTAGGTATGGATATCATCAGAGACAGAAAGAAGGGTACACTCAGCCGTCACAAGGAAAGTACTTAGAGAAGGTTCTAAAGACTTTCAACATGTTTGACTGTAAACCAGTTGTTACCCCACTTGGTTCAAGTCAAACCGCAGTTTAACTCAGGAGGAGTTAAAGAAGGAAGCTAGTCACATGGCCAACATACCATACGCAAGCGCAGAAGGCGCTTATGTATGCCATGGTTGGTACAAGACCAGACTTAGCTCATTCAGTGGGTGTTGTTAGTAGGTTTATGGCACATCCAAGCAGAGAGCATTGGAAGGCAATTCAGTGGATTTTATTAAAGGTTCTGTGGATTGTGTTTTAACATTCACTAAAGGTGGAATTTATAGTGGAAGGACACAGGATGCGAACGGCCGGACTAGACAAGAAGATCATCACATGAATTTTTCAAGTTGGTGGTAATACTAAGTTGAGATGTTTGCAACATGTTGTAGCTTTATCAACTACCGAATCGAGTATTTAGCATTAACGAAGCGTTAAAGAAGCTATTTGGTTAAGAGGCATGTGTGAGGATTTAGGGTTTAGCAGATGCGCTAAGATTCAGTGATACAAAGTGCTCCGGGTTTAGCAAAGAATGGGGGTTATCATGAAAGGACTAAGCACATGGCTTCTAAGTGTTATTTCATCAAGGATCAAATCACGGATGGAGAAGTTACATTAGCTAAGGTGCACACTAGTCTAAACCTTGCGCATTTACTACCAAGAGCGTACCCGGCACCGTTTTGGAGAAGGGTCTCTGGCCCCGAAACCGGTCCGGTGAAGCTAGCCGCCTCGTCCGCAGTGTTCTTCTCACTCATCACCTCGCGGACACACAGGAAAAGAAGACAAAATGGTGTTAGTGGTTATCATCGAGTTTGTCAAAAGTAGAACCGAGAAAAGGGTTACATCAAAAACAGTACGGATCTATACAGAGGAGTAGAGAGGCTTACCTATCCGGATGTGAAGTCAGCTCAAGGTCTTTTCTCCTCGCGGATCCTTCAAGCTAAGCCGGTTCAGTCGATCTGTTCACCCGTCACCGTCACGAAGAAAAACAAAGAGTTAATATTTCACAAGATATAACTCGGATCCGAAACGAGGTGAAGAGGTTAGCTACTTAGCTTACCGGGTTCGCCGCAGAGATCGATGGTTCGTCGTGTTGTTCGCTTGCCATGCATGTCAAGGAAACGGCTAGATCCGAGCTTTAAGTGAGACGAGCCGAACGGTTTAGGTTCTTACCGAAAAGAGGTTCCGGAAAGGTCTAGTTGGTGAAGAAGGAAGGAGAAAGAGAGAGCAGACAAGGTTGGTTTTGTTTTCCGACGCAACGATGAAGCGTTACGCATCGGGGTTGCAAAGGTTTGGCGATGAAATCGCATAGAGAGGAAAAAGAGAGACGGCGCAGAGGAAAGAAAAAAAAAATTAGGTTTGCGTTTGGAGAAGACAGGTGGAGATTTGTGAGTTTTGTCTCATCAAAACCAAACCTAATGGGCTTTTACATATATTGTTATTGGGCCGCGTCAACAAGAAGGCTCGAAACTACTAGGCTTATAAAGCCTGAAGTCCAAGAAGAGAAAAGTGTTGTTATCTTGTTACAGAGCATAACGAGAAAGAAAAACAGAGAGAGCTTTTCGCCGGAAAGGAGCTTCGAGATCGGAGGGATCGCCGGAAGCTTCAAGATCCGATTCCCGCGTTGTTGTCATCATCATAATCTCCTTAACACCTAAGTCTTGTCTAACCTGTAGTACAAGCAATAGAGGCGTTAGTGATTGGGTTTATGAGCCACCGATCGGAGGCTTTTTCCGGTCAAGTTATAGTGCAACGCCGGTGAAAACTGGCCCCAGAGACGTAGCCTTTATTGGGTGAACTCTGGGTAACAAGTTCTCGTGTACAAATCAACATCAAGAACATAGTTTACATAGCGGTTAAATCAAGATCATCACATATAATATTCAGACGAACATTAACGTATGCTTAAATAGAACCTCGAATTCAAATGATCATTCACTACTATTAACAGGTTACAAAATGCAAGAAAAACATCATGGTCTCGAATATAATGAAGCAAGAAAGAAGCTAAAGCTTATCCAGAGTTAAAAATGGCTCACAAAACAGAGATGTTAAAATTCCAATACAGATAACAAGATGCAGAACTTTAGATAGCGAAATTGACCTTAACATTGCTAACAATAGACTGTGCATCGGAACTTGTGGTTGTAGAGAATACTGATAGAAGAGGCAACAAGTATGATACAAACGTACATTTCTCTTGTTGTGTAGCTCTGGAAAATAAAATATATGCATATTTTGATTTTAGTTTAAAAAGGTAGAAAGCTAGAAATGAGGATTATACGCAAAAAGACAACAAACTATTGTCTTACTTCCAACAATAAAAGATGAAAAATACCTGTAAGGCATATATTTTCCTCTATTAGCTCTTGTCTGTACGAGAGAGCTTTTGAGGAAGCATCAACAATATCTCTCTCTATCTACTTAAACTGTCCTCTGATTTTGTTGTCTAGATATACAAAATGTATTTACAGCTTTTAAAAGAACATTACCCTCATGATGAATAATCTCAGGGTGAGTACTATTGCATCTCTTGAGCTGCCAGAAAGACAACAGAAAAATTTAACAGACATCTAACACAAACCATATGAACACACAAGACCGTATCGTTTAATGGATCCAAGTTTGTGATAGGATCGTAAGACAAAAGCATATGCTAATTAAAACTACTTTGAACCTAATTACGTTTAGCCAAGCTCATCAAACTCAAAAGCATTCTTTATGGTATAATAATTCACTCTTAGTAAGAAAGTTAGGTTCTACTTACCAGCTAAGATCCGTTGATTCATTATCCGCAGGTTGCCCGAACGTAATTGTTACCTAGACAGAATCATAGGAAGGATTTTAACATTAGTACAAAGCTTGTCCCTTCCCCCGTTTACATCGAGCTAATCAAAGAAAATGTCACTAACATAACTACATTAAAAGTTTATTAACAACTCGTATAAAACTAATCAACCGAATACAAAAAAATGGTTTGGCTAAGCTCTCTTGTCGCAGAATGAACAAAACCAATGATTTCGTTATTACACTTGATGCTGTAACCTTCTCTTTTAATATACAATGTAGCTTCTTCCAATATATTGAGGAAACCAGAGTCTGTTCAAAGCCACATGCATGTGAAGGATTAATCCAAGAAAAGCCAGAAAATACATAGCCAAAACATAGGTGTTGAAATGAAAAATGTTATACCGAAACATAAACTTTGTATGACGCATGACCAGTATGAAGAGTCTTCTCTATAAGGCACTGCATCTCTGGATCTGTGAAAATAAAAGAAGATTACTTCTAACTATAGAGTATGACAGGGCCTTTATCAAGTTCTTTAAGAATGCTTCCAACCACTAGATTTTTCTTCAAGAGTACCTGCTTGCACAGCCATCTCAAAGGCTGCCGACTGACTGGCACACGTAAAACACATTTAATCATCTACCTATTTCAATATCAACCAGCAGTAACTATTGTGGATACAACAAGCAGGGCACTAAGAAATGTTATAGCAACTACTTGTATATACTTCATTAAATATCGAGTAGGTGCTCGTAGTTTGGAATAAGAATCTTTTTCAGTGACAAACTCACCCATTTAGCGGGGGTGATTCCTCGTAGGCATAGCCGAGCCACCCGGCCGGCTCATCTTGATGCCAACGCTTTGAATCCCATTCGATGGCTGTTTGATCACGGGAATAGAGGGAATCCTTCGTCTGGTGGAAACAAATGAAGTAATTTACGATCTTGTTCACATGAGCTTATGATATAAGAATGAGGAATTTGAACCTACTGAGTGGGTTAGCGCCAACAGGGAATCATTTGAGTGGTTCACATCTGACTGCCAAGGTGCTAATTGATATTCTGACTCCTTTAACTTTGTCTAGTACATGAAAGTAGGTGTGGGCAATCGGTATAAACCGAATGAACCGAACCGTATGAACCGATAGTTTCGGTTCTCGGTTTTGAATTTAAAAGCTTTTCGGTTTTAATCGGCAGATTTTAAAACCGAAATCGGAATACAGTTTATCGGTTCGGATACGGTACCGAACAAACCGAATGATATATACCAAAAAGTAAAGTGATTAACCCTAAAACACTAATTCATCGTCTTCTTCCTTAGCCGCATCTAAGAGAATGTGCGATCTCTAAAATTGATTCATCATCTTTCCATCACTTGTTCTTCTTATCACTTATCCATCATCATAATCGATTCATCATCCTTCCATCATCTTGAAGAGAAGCCAAAATCTGAAGGTTTTTTTTCACTTCTTCCTTTTTATTACTTTATTTTTTAAAAGTAAAAAGAAAGGAGTGTTAGGTGTAGAGTGAAGAAAGATAGGGTGAAGAAGAGGATTACCGAGGAGGTGGGGAGGGAAAAACGAAGGGTGTATACCACCAAAACCAAGGGAGAGGTATGCGAAAAGGGCCGGTATGGCAACATTTTGTGGAAAAGGTTGATGATAGTAGCAAAAGCATTTGCAAGTATGGCTACAGAGTTAGTTGTGAATCAAAGACAATAGGGACTAGTCCTAGATAGCTCACAGGTAATGCAAAGACTACAAAGATTTGATCAAAAGAAAAGCGAAGATAAAAAGGTAAGCGGGTAGTTAAGTAGATCACATTTAGAAAATAAAAATGGTGTTGTGAAAGTTGCCATATTTTTTGAATCCAGGTTGGAAAAGGTTAGTTTTTAACTACCCTAGTACGTTTAGAGAAGAAAAAGTAGTAACGAGAAAGACCGTACTTAGGTAGAAAAAAAAAGTTCTCTCACGACATATATTTGGGAAGCTCCTTCCAGCCCCGCAACTAAGGGTGACAACTCAGATCAAAAGAACAGGGAAAGCAAGAGAATCACATTAAGTTATCACCGATCACAAAGAAAATTTCAGGCCTTAGATTGTAGAAGAAGGGAAAAGGTGTTTCAGATAAAGGTAAGAAAAGCCTTATTCAAGGATGTAGAGATTGAGAGGAGAGTAAGTAAGGTGAAAAGGATACCGAGAAGAGAGGTAGAGCTAAGCCTAGTAGGGCACGGAGATAGTTAATTTCACAAGGTTAAAAAATGTAGAGGGGAGAGAAGGCAGAGGCAGCCCCCAAGATGTAAAGAAAGATGGAACCACAATTAATGTTACCAATAGGGTTTTGAGAAGAGACGAGGAAAATGTGGATACTTCTTGGAAGATGACGAGAAGACAAAGAAGAGAGTTGCCCCCCCCCCGGAGTTAAGGGAGAAAGTAGTTAATAAATAAAGACAGCGGGAAAAGAAGGAGAAAGAGAAAAAAGTTAGAGAACCAGAAAAAAAAAAAAGAAAAAAAAGATAGGAAGAGAAAGGAAAAGAAAAAGAACCAGAGCCCCCCCCCCAAAAAAAAAAAAAAAAAAAAAAAAAAAAAAAAAAAAAAAAAAAAAAAAAAAAAAAAAAAAGAAAAAAAAAAAAAAGAAAAAAGAGAAAGGAGGAAAAAAGGAAGAAGAAGAGGCAGAAGGGAACAGCACGAAAGAAAGGAAAGAAGAAAAAAAAAAAAGGAAAGAGAGAAGAAAAAAAAAAAGGAAAAAAAAAAGGAGAAGGGAGGGAGAAAAGAAAGGACAGAGAAAGAAGAGGAAAAAAAGGGAAAGAGAGGAGAGGAAGGAGGAGGGAAGAAACAGTAAGAAGAAGAAAAAAAGGAAAAAAAATGGGAAAGGAAAAGAGAGATGAAAAAGGGAAAAGGGGGAAGAAGAGAAGAAGTCAAGAAGAGAAAGAGAGAGAAGAGAAGAAGAGAGAGGGGGAAAGAGGAGAGGAGGGAGAGAGGGGAAACAGTTCAAGAAAGAAAGAGGGAGGAGGGGAGAGAGGAGGGGAGAGGAAGGGAGAGAGGAGGAAGAAAAAAGAAAAGAAAGGGAAGAAAAAGAGAAAAGAGGGAGAGAGGAGGAAGAAGAGGAGAGAGGGGAAGAGGGGAGAAGAGGAAGGGGAAAGGGAGGAGAAGAAGGGGAAAGAACAGGAGGAAAAAAAGAAGAAAGAAGAAGAAAGAAGGAGAGAAAAAGGGGAGAGAGAGAGGAAAAGAGGAGAAGGAGGAAAAAAGGTGAGTGAGCTTTGTGGGTGGGTGAGAGTACTTTCCAAGATTCCTCATAAGTTACAAAGAGTAGATAGAATTGAGGGAGACTAGTAGTGGGGATTGGGAAATGGAGTTACTATGAAGAAGTCAAGTATTTAGAGAGTATGCCCTCAGGAGGCTAAGCAGGGGAGAGGGTTAAGGGGTGGATGGAAGTAGGAGAGGGATGGAAAATCAAGAAGGAGGGTTGTTAAGTAGTGAGGGGAAAGAGAGTGTGAAGAGTAGGGGGGGGAGTAAGGAGGGGAGAGAAAAGGTGTGTGTGGAGAGGATGGAAAAGGGGGGAGAGGAAGGGGGGAAGTGTAGTGGTGAAGTATGGATTTTTGGTGCTGGGATGAGGAAAGTATGTAGAATTGATACTATCGGCGAGAAATCAGAAGATGATTGGGTTGGTTGGTAGTACTTACCCTAACCCAAAAAAGACCTTATTGATTGAGGAATTAAAGGAGGAAAGGTGTTGAGGGGTATAATTGGTGATAAAGGGATTGGCAAAGTGGGATTAAAGATGAAGGCAAGTGTTATACTAGGTGTTAGATATGCCAAGATGGGAAGAAATCTTGGATGTAGAGAAAGGGGGAGGTGAGGATTGAGTATTTGTGGAAATGGAGGAGAGTTGTGGGAAATAGAAGATGGGGGAGGGGTGCGGGGAGTAGGTGGGTGTGAGAAATGGTGGATAGGTTGAGGAGAAATGGAAAGGTTGGTAAAGATGGATAATTGGAATTGATGTGAAGAGGTGGGGTGGGGTAGAGTTTCCAGGCAAAGTGTGTGGATGATTGTGGGGATAATGTACCAAGATTGGGGGAAGTTGTAGTTAGATGATTAAGGAGTATGGATTTTGGAGAAAGGAGGGGGGGAGGATGGAAAGAAGGTAGCTCTAGGAGATGGATGGAGGTGTAAAGGGAGGGAAGGGAGTGTGCCTCACGAGAGAATGGAGTAGGAGGAGAATGGATAAGGTGAGAGTGTAGCGAGAGTGGGGAGAAGTTGGGGGTGGGAAGCACCAGTTTAGTAGGGGAGTGGTGGGAAGTGTTTGGAAGATTGGTTGTGGGTTTAGTAAGGAAAGTTGGGGTTAAGGGGTATTTATGGTTATCCTAGGATAAGGGTTAAAGTGGGTAGAAGAGAGTGGTGGGGATGAGGGAGGGGAAAGGAATAAGTAGAGGGGAGAGAAGGAGTTTGGTGGGGGAGGGGAGGTGGGGGGGTTGGATAAGATTTGAAAGGTGGAGAGTGGGGTGGGAGTGGGGAGAGGGGGGGGAGGTGGGGGGGTGAGAGAGGAAGGGAAGGGAGAAGAAGTGGTGGTGGAGAGGGGGAGGGGGCAGTTGGAGTAGAGATTGCGGAAAGAAGAGAGGGTGAGGAGGAGTGGAGAGAAGAGGAAGGGAAGAGGTATAGAGGGATATGGCCAAAGGCCAGAAAGAAAAGAGTGGGGGGGATGGATTTAAAAGAAAGGAGTGGAGGGGTAGGGGGGAGGGGATGGAGGGAAGAGGGGGGGGGGAAAGTGTTATGGGGGAGGGGATGGAATGGAGAGAGAAGGAGGGGGGAGGAAAGGAAAGTGTGCCGGAAAATGTGGGAGGTGGAAAGAGATGATGGGGGAAAGGTAGGGAGTGTTACTCAAAGGGGTGGAAGGTTAGATACGTGGAGAGCGGCATGGGATAGAAGATGAAAAAAGGAGGGGGGAGAGAAAGTGGGTGGTATGGGGAGGAAGGTCAAGGAGTTGAGAAGGTTAGAAAAGTGGAGGTTACCCCAGGGGGAGTGGGAGGAGTTAGAAGGAGAGTATGGCCACATACTACGCAGCGCGAGGGGTATGTATGCATGGGGTAAGAGTAGCTATTGGTGGGTGTTGTTAGTAGGTTTATGGCACATCCAAGCGGAGAGATGGAAGGTGTGGAGGTTGGGTTTTTAACATTATAAAGGTGCGAAGTAGGAAGTGAGCGGGAGGAGAGATAAGTACAAGTTGGTGGTAATCGTTGGAGATAGGTTTGCACATTTGTAGAGAGAGGAGGGAAGGAGGGTGAGGGGGGGGGATGCGGGAGTGAGGAGAAGAATGGGGGATGAAAGGTAAGCACATGGCTAAGTATAAGGATAAAGAGAGAAGTCATAGTAAGGTGCAAGAAGGAGCGGGGAGAAGGGCCGGTGTGAAGGCGGGGGCAACGGGAAAGGGAAAGAAGAAGAGGAGGGAGGGGAGAGAGGGGAGGGGATGAGTGTAGGTTTTCGCGGAGTAGGGGTTGCGGGCGGAAAAAAGAAGAGGGAAGGGGATGGGGGTAAGGAAAGAGAGGAGGGGGGGGGCGGGAGGAGGGGGGGGAGAGGAAGGGGGGGGGGGGAGCGGGGGGGAGGGGCGGAAGATAGGAGGAAAAAGAGAGGGGGAGAGGAAGAGGGGGGGGAAAAACAAAAATGGGCTTAATATATTGTTATTGGGGCGAAAAGAAGGAAATCTAGGCAGCGAGAGGAGAAAAGTTCGTGGAAGAGAGGGAGGGGAAGGAGTGAGATGGAGGGATCGGGAAGCTAAGATCGATTGCGTTTTTCATCATATAAAATAGTTTGTTAAGTAGGGAGGCGAGGTAGAGGATGGAGGTGGTAGAAGGGGGAGAGTGGTGATGGGTGTGTATAACATCAAGAAATAGTTCAAGCAAGATAATATATGAAAAGAGATGAAAAATGGAAAAAACATGGTTCGAATATAATGAAGAAGAGAAGCTAAAGCACGAGTTAAAAATGGCCACAAAAAATGTTAAAAGAAGAACGAAATTGACTAACACTAACAAAGCATGGGAAGTGGTTTAGAGCTCGATAGAAGAGGCAAGATCAAACGACATGTTGTAGCCGGAAAATATTATATTTTGATTTTAGTTTAAAAAAGAAAGTAAAATGAGGTAACGAAAAAGACAACAAATATTTCTTACTCAAAATAAAAGATGAAAATACTGTAAGGCATATATTTTCCTCTATTAGCTTTGTCCGTACGAGAGAGCTTGAGGAAGCATCAACAATATCTCTCTCTATCTACTTAAACGTCCTTGATTTTTTTAGATATACAAAATTATTTCACTTTTAAAAGAACATTACCCTCATGATGAATAATCTCGGGGTGAGTCTATTGCATCTCTTGAGGCCGGAAAGACAACAGAAAAATTTAACAGACTCTAACACAAACCATATGAACACACAAGACCGTATCGTTTAATGGATCCAAGTTTGTGATAGGATCGTAAGACAAAAGCTATGCTAATTAAAACTACTTTGAACCTAATTACGTTTAGCCAAGCTCATCAAACTCAAAAGCTTCTTTATGGTTAATAATTCACTCTTAGTAAGAAAGTTAGGTTCTACTTACCAGCTAAGATTGTGATTCATTATGAGTTGCCGAAGTAATTGTTACCTAGAGGAATCATAGGAAGGATTTTAACATTAGTACAAAGCTTGTCCCTTCCCTGTTTACATCGACTAATCAAAGAAAATGTCACTAACATAACTACATTAAAAGTTTATTAACAACTGTATAAAACTAATCAACCGAATACAAAAAAATGGTTTGGCTAAGCTCTCTTGTCGGAGAATGAACAGAAACCAATATTTCTGTCCTAACCTTTCTTTTAATATACAATTAGCTTCTTCCAATATATTGAGGAAACGAGTCGTAAAGCCACATGCATGTGAAGGATTAATCCAAGAAAAGCCGGAAATACATAGCCAAAACATAGGTTTGAAATGAAAAATTTTCCGAAAATAAACTTTGTATGACGCATGACCGTATGAAAGTCTTCTTATAAGGCGCATCCGGATTGTGAAAATAAAAATATTAACTATAGAGTATGACAGGGCTTTACGTTCTTAGAATCTTCCAACCACTAGATTTTTCTTCAAGAGTACCCGCCCTTCAAAGGGCACACGTAAAACACATTTAATCATCTACCTATTTCAATATCAACCAGGTAATATTGTGGATACAACAAGCAGGGCACTAAGAAATGTTATAGCAACTACTTGTATATACTTCATTAAATATCGAGTAGGTGCTCGTAGTTTGGAATAAGAATCTTTTTCAGTGACAAACTCACCCATTTAGCGGGGGTGATTCCTCGTAGGCATAGCTGAGCTACCTGGCTGGCTCATCTTGATGCCAACGCTTTGAATCCCATTCGATGGCTGTTTGATCACGGGAATAGAGGGAATCCTTCGTCTGGTGGAAACAAATGAAGTAATTTACGATCTTGTTCACATGAGCTTATGATATAAGAATGAGGAATTTGAACCTCTCGAGTGGGTTAGCGCCAACGGGGAATCATTTGAGTGGTTCACATCCGACCGCCAAGGTGCTAATTGATATTCGACTCCTTTAACTTTGTCTAGTACATGAAAGTAGGTGTGGGCAATCGGTATAAACCGAATGAACCGAACCGTATGAACCGATAGTTTCGGTTCTCGGTTTTGAATTTAAAAGCTTTTCGGTTTTAATCGGCAGATTTTAAAACCGAAATCGGAATACAGTTTATTCGGTTCGGTATACGGTACCGAACAAAACCGAATGTATATATACCAAAAAGTAAAGTGATTAACCCTAAAACACTAATTCATCGTCTTCTTCCTTAGCCGCATCTAAGAGACGACTTGTGCGATCTCTAAAATTGATTCATCATCTTTCCATCACTTGTTCTTCTTATCACTTATCCATCATCATAATCGATTCATCATCCTTCCATCATCTTGAAGAGAAGCCAAAATCTGAAGGTTTGTTTTTCACTTCTTCCTTGTTTATTACTTTATTTGTTTATAGAAAATTTAAGAGATGAATCTTTGCTTCTATTTCTTAGTTATAAAAGATGAAATAATGATATATGTGAGTGTTCTATGGTGTAGATGTCCGAAGACAATGATATGGGTGAAGAAGATGGATTTACCGAGGAGGTGGGGAGTGGAAATAAACGTAAAGCAGATGGTGCTATACCACCAAAACCAAGGGAGAGGTATGCGAAAAGGGCTCAGGTATGGCAACATTTTGTGGAAAAGGTTGATGATAGTAGCAAAAGCATTTGCAAGTATTGTGCTACAGAGTTATGTTGTGAATCAAAGACAATAGGGACTAGTCCTATGATAGCTCACTTAGGTAGATGCAAAGACTACAAAGATTTTGATCAAAATGAAAAGCAGAAGATTTTAAGCAGTGATAGTAGTGGTAATATGCGGGTAGTTAAGTATGATCCACAACTATTTAGAAAATCTGTTAATGAAATGGTTGTTGTGAATGAGTTGCCATTATCTTTTGTTGAATCTGAGGGTTGGAAAAGGTTAGTTTTTAATCTACTCCCTATGTATCAGACCTTTTCTAGGAGAACTTGTGGTAGAGATATAGTAAGTATCTATGAACGAGAAAAAGCGACCTTGCTTAATCTGTTTAGGGTAGAAAAACAAAGAGTTTCTCTCACGACATATATTTGGGAAGCTCCTTCCAGTTCCTGCAACTACATGGTGGTGACAACTCATTGGATCAATAAGAACAGGGAAATGCGAGAAGAGAATCATCAGCTTTAAGGTTATCACCGATCACAAAGGAAAAACTATTTCGGGGCAACTTATGGATTGCTTAGAAGAATGGGGCATTGAGAAGGTGTTTACAATCACGGTCGATAATGCTAAAGGTAATGACAAAGCCTTAACTTATTTCAAGGATGCTATGAGATTGAGATGGGTAGAGTCATTAGTATTAGATGGTGATATATTACATATCAGGTGTTGTGCACACATACTTAATCTGATAGTAAGAGATGGTTTAAAGAAAGCTAAGCCTAGTATTGTGGCCATCGGGAATGCTTGTGAAGTATGTTAGATCTTCTTTCACAAGGTTAAAATAATTTGTAATGAGGTGTGAGACAGGTAAGGTCTCTAGAGGCAGCCTCCCATTAGATGTAAAGACAAGATGGAACTCTACATACTTAATGTTAACTTCTGCGATTAAATTAAGGGTTGCTTTTGAGAAGATGCTTAGCGAGGACAAATTGTATTGTGATTACTTCTTGGAAGATGACGAGAAGACAAAGAAAAAGAGAGTTGCCCCCCCCCCCCCTTGTGATGTTAATTGGGATGAAGTGTGTAGGCTAGTTAAGTTTCTGAAAATTTTCTACAAGTGCACTTTGATATTCTCAGCTTCAAAGACGGTGGCTTCGACTCTGTGCTACAATGAAATTGTCAACATTGAGAGAAATCTCATAACCAAGTGTGGCAATCCTGATGACGAGATAAAGAAGCAAGCTCATCTGATGAGGGATAAGTTTGACAAGTATTGGGATGGGTTGAGTAATATGAATCCTTTAGTTATTGTGGCAAGTGTATTTGATCCGCGAAACAAGATGAAGTTTGCTATTCTATGCTTTGATCAACTTTATGGTAAGGACACAATAGAGTCTAGAAAACTAAATAATTCTGTTTCAAAAGCTTTGAAGGATCTGTATGAGGAATATAGTTTGAGACTTCTTCAACCAGAACAAGATGAACCCCCAAAAGATTCTCAGCCATCATCTACTTTTGAATTGTCTGATGATGATGATGATGATGATTGTGAGCGTATAGACTCAATATACAATAAGTTGCTTGAGTCTAGGAGAAGTGAAGTTGATTCCAGCGAGTTAGAGATTTATTTGTCTGAAAAAACAGAGATTAGAGTAGAAAATAACTTGGGCTTACCCTATGATGTTCTAAGTTGGTGGAAATGTAATAGCTCAAAGTTTCCAGTGTTATCAGAAGTTGCTAGAGATGTGTTAGCAGTTCAAATGTCCTCAGTTGCTTCAGAGTCAGTTTTTAGTACTAGTGGACGTGTGTTGGATCCTTATAGGAGTTCTTTGACTCCTTACATGGTGGAAGTTTTAATATGTGGACAACAGTGGTTGAAGTGGTCTTTTAAATCAGAACCAAAAGTTGCAAATGTAGCACAAATGTTAGAAGAAGTTGAGTTCCTTGAATCTTTAGGTAAGCACAACTAAGTGTGCATGTGTTTTCAATTGTTTATACTTTCTAATTGTTGTGGTTTTTAACTCCTGTTTCTTAATCATGTAGATTCACGTAGTTCAACTACATCAACTCAATGATTATTCATAGGTAAGTGGAAGTAGGTAAGTAGAAATAGGTAAATATATGCAATTCTCTGTTTTTCTTTTTTATGTTTGTCTTTTACTTTGTTTTTGTATTTCTGTATTACTATGTTTATGTTTTAGTGTTTATGTTGTTTTTGTTTGTGTTTGACTCTTTTTAATTTTTATAATGTTTATATGCAGGTATGGAGTTGTTCTTTGTAGTAGGTATGAAACTGGGTTTTTTTTGGCCTTGTGTGGATAAGCAGCTTCTTTGATGCAATTCTTTTTGGTGGGTTACTAAGTAGTTTTAAATTTTTAAAGGTAAACAATATCGACCTTTAAATCTTTAAAGGTTAACAATATAGACCATAGTAGAAGCTAATTTTTGCAATTACTTTAATAGCTTCTGTAATGGTCTGTAGGACTTATGTGTTTTTTGTCATTTTATTTTGTTTGTAATCGGTTCTTTTTAACCGAATTCAACATAAAATCGGTTTATTTCGGCATAATTTTAAATCATGGTAACCGACCCGAATAAACCGATAACCGAACCGATCCGAACCGAATTTAAATTCGGTTCAATTCGGCTGATTTTAGTAAAAACCGAATTTCTTTTAAAACCGAAAGAACCGACCCGTTTAAACCGAAAAACCCGTTTGCCGAGGCCTACATGAAAGTATCGAAAGAACAATTTGTCATATTCTACGCTAGGACGGCGAATGAAGCTGGCACGGAAATCCAAAATCAGAAAATCTCATACCAGGATAACATACCTCAGTTAGGTGGAGCTTTTCTTGTAGATGCTTAAATAGAACCTGAATACAAATGACCACGGCTTCAAATTTTAGTCACTACTTAAAACCGAATAACAAAACAAAGATTTCAACAAGCTTTGATGACTTGCAAGAAGCTTTCATCTTTATACTCAATTCTCTATCGACCGACAAGAATCTCCGAGACACAACTCATCGGCTAGTCTCTCCACGTGGCCGGCCGTTCTCCATCCTCGGCGAGCTCACTCGAAAGGCCGACTAATTCTCAATCGAATCTCACAAAACTATACCAAAAGGACTCTACTTTCTCGCTCAATTAACCTCATCTTAACGTTTAAAGTATCCAATCAAACCTAAAACTAAACCCAAAAAAATCTTCAACGAGAAAAGCAAAAAGGAAATTGATCGCGTGTAGATTTATTTACAAAGGATTAGTATTTGATAGCTTAACAAATGATAAGAGCGACGAGCTAAAGCGAAACCAAAAGAAAGAAGAAAGAACAGAAATTGGGCCTGGGTCTGGGCCTGGGCCTGGGCATGGGCTTAATTGTCTGCAAGAGAAAGTTGTCATCGTGCATATAAATAAAGATGTCGAATGAGAAGAAAAAGAAGAAGCATCAAGCGAAACTTTGAGGAGGATGATGCAGTGGGCTAGAGCGAATTTCAAAAGCTACGACGAGGGTATGAAGTACTTGTGTCGTTCTTAATCCGAATATAAGCGACGAATCAATGAATCACGAGGTTCCTTCATAACAATGGATATTATTTACATAAATACACTGTTTTCAACACTACTTTTCGAAATTACACTTCAATTTTGGTGTTTAGGGCTTACCTTGATTCAATTTTTAAATTGTAATTTTTAAGTTATAGTTTGGTAATTTCTCCTAATAATAATAACTAGAGGTAATTTCTCCTAATAATAATAAATTATTTTTCCAAAAAAAATTAGTAAGTTTACATATTTATACTAGTATATTGGTACTATGAACGGTAATATTCTTATACTTTTATATTTATTTTTTGTTAATGTTCTCCTCTAATAATAATATAGAGATGATAACAATCTTCTTCTTCTTCGGCTTTTTCGTATTATAAGGGTTTCGACATCGAGGGTATTCCTAAATCCCTTAGCGGATTTTTAGAGGACTATCCGCAAAGAAATGTAATCATAAGCATCCTTGTAATCTCGTAGTTCGCCTTTATGCTAATATCGGCCTTCATCTTTACAATTTGCTCGAGGTAACTTTGTCTTCCACGTAACTACACCACTTACCATACATAAAATTACATTCACTCAAAATTTTTAACTTGCTTTGTGTGTCTGTGTGTGTATTGATTAGGATAAAAAGTTAAAGCTTGTAAAAGTAAAGAAATACAATAAATCCATAGAAGTTCTTCCTTCTCCTTACTACATAACTTTGCTTGCCAAGGATCCATCTACACATTATGTTCGACGTTTTCATACCAGAGTTTCTGAACATAGTTTCGGCGTGTTCTATTTGACGTGCAATATTGCTAGATTTCGAGGTAATTCATATTTCGCTAAATTTCTCCTAATAATAATAACTAGCGGATGAATGTTTCTTCACAATAACACTCGTTAAGTATTTTTTCCATTAAAAATATCATTTAACAGAGTTGATGAAAGACAAGAGGCTTTTGCAATGATTTCTCCCGTTAGGCGATACACGGAAAAACGTGGAGTGAAGGTATCTAGAGAAGAAGACGAGTTTCTATTTGAAAGTAATGACTTTACTTATGAAGATGAAGAGTTCATAGAGGAAGGATTCATGTTCTTCCCGAAGAGGGCTGATATGTTTCAAGTTCTCTCCCTTCATAACCCTTTAATGATAAAGAAGTTAGTGTCGATCACCAAGCAATGTACAAGGCACTGTCTAAAAGACCGATACAAGTTCATGAAGGAAACTACACCATCAGAGATTTGCATTACCCACTCAGGTGACGCGTAGCTTTATCATTTGGAAGCCGAAGAACACACTCCCAAAAGAATCATCCTCTAAAGAAAATCAAAAACTCTAAAGAAATCAATGTGTACAGGCATTGCACATTGCTTGGTGATCGGCACTAACTTCTTTATCATTAAAGGGTTATGAAGGGAGAGAACTCTAAACATAGCAGCCCTCTTCGGGAAGAACATGAATCATTCCTCTATGGACTCTTCAGACGAATTAGAAGTAAAGTCATTACTTTCAAATAGAAACTCGTCTTCTTCTCTAGATACCTTACGCTTGTCTTTATCATTTGGAAGACGAAGAACACACTCCCAAAAGAATCATCCTCTAAAGAAAATCAAAAACTCTAAAGAAATCAATGTGTACAGGCATTGCACATTGCTTGGTGATCGGCACTAACTTCTTTATCATTAAAGGGTTATGAAGGGAGAGAACTTGAAACATATCAGCCCTCTTCGGGAAGAACATGAATCCTTCCTCTATGGATTCTTCAGACGAATTAGAAGTAAAGTCATTACTTTCAAATAGAAACTCGTCTTCTTCTCTAGATACCTTACGCTTGTCAAGTCTTAAATTGATGTGGATTACATGCCGTCACATTAAGCTTGCAATGTTTCCAACGTCCGGTTAGGTCAGCAGAAGGTGGTACCAGCCCATGATGAAACTGGGTTAAATAATAAACCGGTTTAATAAAACGTCTTACCAATTTTTCGGTTTAAGATAATAATGCTTTTATAGTTAGAGAGAAATAGAACCTGGAATACATGGTAGGTTGAATGTAATATGAACATTGGCGTTTTAATAAATCGTAATGCATATTGCGGGAAAAAACACTGCATAAATTATTTAAATAAACAATTTAAAGATTATATAATAAAGGTTTATAAAAAGGGTTTAAATATATACTAGGTGATGACCCCACGCGTTTAAATATATATATATATTTAATATATTATATAATAAAGGTTTGTAAAAAGGGTTTAAATATATATATATATATATTTGAGATGGCTCAGGATAAAATGAGCGTGTGCAATTTGGATCAAGGTTCTTTTGTATACCCTGAATTTTTTTGATAAAAATGTTATAAAATTATGAGGAATTAATTGATAGTTTTAGAAATTTGATGGAAATATAGTTGGAATGTAAACTCTCAAGTATACCAGTAGAGACACAAGCTGTGTGTAAAAAGATCTCATTGTCCGGTTTGTTGCCATATCGATTCTGATTAAACCAATATAAATCGTCTATATTAGTAAACCGATGTGGTTTAATACCGAATAAACCAAATTAACTTTAAATCAAGAAAAACTTAATAGCACAAGTGCTTCATCAAACAACAAAACAAAGGTTGGGCATCTGAATTTCCTGAAGCCCACTAAGATGCAACAACATAATCAGCCCATTAAAGCTGGTCAAGAGTCAACAACGGCTAGTGCTAAAAGCAAGACTGCACATGATAAGAATGATCATTGTACAACCAAGACAACTCATCTTGTTCAGCTCTATAACTGTTTCAATCCTCTTGGATTATGTGATGCCATAGATAGCTAGACACTTGTCACAATTCTAGTAGCTAGATTTATCTTTATAAGAAAACTTGTGTTTATCGTCTTCATTATCAAAGAATAATTATTAAGTAAAATTTTGTCTTTTTTATTCAAGCTTTCTCAAAAGCTTTTATGGTATCAGAGCTATGGAGAGCTCATCCGATGCTGTGTTATCTTCTTCTTTGAGTATTTCTCAGTGTGTTACACTGAAACTTACTTCTTCAAACTACTTGTTATGGAAAATCCAAATAGAATCCTTTCTCTCAAGTCAAGCGTTGCTAGGTCATGTAACTGGAATCTCAACTCGGCCAACACCAACCATGATTGTGAACAGTGGAGATGTTACATCAGAAGTTTCCAATCCAGAGTTTCTCAAGTGGATCAGAAATGATCAACTAGTCATGGCATGGCTTTTTGGTTCACTAACCGAAGATGCTCTAAGGTCTGTCTATGGTCTTCAGTCATCCCATGAGGTATGGATAGGACTATCAAACAAATATAATAGAGTTTCAATCACTAGAAAGCTTGATCTGCTTAGAAAGTTGCAATCAACAAGTAAAGATGCGAAAAAGTATGGTCTGTGTATTTAGGAGAAATAAAATCTACTTGTGATCAGCTTGACTCTATAGGATCTTCAGTGTCTGAACATGAAATGATATATGCTGCTCTTAATGGTTTGGGTAAAGAGTACGTAGCTATAACAACTGTGATAGAACACTCAATGGACTCTGTCTCTAGTCCTAGCTATGAAGATGTAACATACAAACTCATTGGATTTGATGACAAGCTTCAGATCTATAATCAACCATCAGAAGTTACTCCTCATTTGGCCTTCAATACTGGACGTGGTTACAACAAAAGAGGAAGAGGTTATTATAACAACAGAGGTGGATACAGAGGAGGTTACAGAGGTGGAAACAGAGGAAGAAGTTCATACTCTACAAGAGGACGTGGTTTCTTTCAAAAATTTTCCTCAGGACCTTCATCAAACAATTCTGGAACTAAGCCTACTTGTCAAATCTGTGGTAGATATGGTCACTCTGCATATGATTGTTTCAACAGATTTGAAGAAGATTTTCAAAGGGACCTTCCAAATGCTTTAGCCGCAGTAAGGGTGACAGATCATGATTTCTCCACAGGACAAGAATGGTATCCGGATACCGGTGCAACATCACACATCAGCAACTCAATCTCTCAGTTACATAATGCAAAACCTTATAATGGAGATGATTCTATCATTGTGGGAAATGGTGATTTCTTGCCCATAACACACATTGGTTTCGCTACTTTGTCTACTTCCCAAGGTACTCTACCATTGAGTGATGTTTTAGTATGTCCTGAAATTACAAAACCCTTACTCTCTGTTTCCAGATTAACAAAAGACTATCCATGTTCTTTTACTTTCGATTCTGATTATGTTTGTGTGAAGGACAAGTTGACAAATCAGATCCTAACTCAAGGAAAAAGGCATAAGGATTTGTATCTGCTGGAAAATTCAAAGTTTTTCGCCTATTATTCTCATAGACAACAGGCAACATGTGAGGATACTTGGCATGAGAGACCTGGTCATCCAAATAAAGAAGTTCTCCAGCTGCTTGCAAAGAATGATGTTATCAAGATGAATAAGATGAGTAAACAACTGTGTGAAGCTTGTCAACTAGGAAAGATTTCAAGACTTCCTTTTAAACCCTCTGAGTATGTTGCAACTAGGCCTCTAGAACGTATTCATTGTGATTTATGGGGATTTTCTCCTGTTATTTCTACTCAAGGATTTCGATTATATGTTATTTTCATCGACAATTTCACATGATTCAGTTGGTTTTATCCTCTCAAACATAAATCAGATTTTTGTTATGTGTTTATTATGTTTCAACAAATGGTAGAGCTGCAACTTCAAAACAAAATTGCTCTGTTTCAATGTGATGGTGGTGGAGAGTTTACTAGCAACAGATTCATCACACATCTATCAGATAAAGGGATAAAACAATTGATCTCTTGTCCGCATACTCCGCAGCAAAATGGTATTGCAGAGAGAAAACACATACACATAACTGAACTTGGTCTTTCAATGCTCTTTCACAGTAAGGTTCCTCATCATCTATGGGTAGAAGCATTCTTCACAGCAAATTTTCTTGGTAATTTGCTCCCTTCATCGGTAACTGAAGATAACAAGAGTTCTTTTGAGCTGCTGTATGGAAAGCAGCCTGTCTACACTTCTCTTAGAGTTTTTGGTTGTTCTTGCTATCCTTATTTGAGGCCATATTCAAAGAATAAATTTGATCCCAAGTCTCTTCATTGTGTTTTCTTGGGGTACAATGAAAAATACAAAGGATATCGGTGTTTATATCCTCCAACAGGAAAAGTGTATATCTCAAGACATGTTCTCTTTAATGAAAACATGTTTCCATACAAAGACGAATATCAACATCTCCACTCAGGAAATGGTACTCCTCTTATGTCTTCTTGGTTATCTGGTTTTAGGAATACATATCCATCAAGTCCAGATGTTCAAAACGTTGAGGAGCCAATTGTTGCCACTAGTTATACATCAAATGCATCTGTTCTAATTGAAGAAGTTTCAGATGATCTAGAGTCACATGATTCGAGCTGCTTGAACTCGTTATATCACCTGTTACAGAGTCAACAACGGATCAATATGAAAACATAAATGAAGAACAAGAAACTCATAATCAAAATATGACTTCTTCTCAAGCAGACCAAGATATTTTGGTTTCTAATGTTAACTCTTCTCATGGTGAAGCAATGCAGAATCAAGAATCTGAATCTACACACCCAATGGTTACAAGAGCTAAAGCTGGTATTCATAAACCAAACCCAAAGTATGCTATGCTATATGTAAAAGAGAATTACCCAGAACCAAAGTCAGTTAAGGCTGCACTAAAGGATCCAGGTTGGACTGGTGCTATGGGAGAAGAAATGGAAAATATGAATGAAACAGGGACTTTTGACTTGGTTCCTCCTGAAGGTATAGAAAATCCAATCAGTTGTGGATGGGTTTTCAGAACCAAGTTAACATCTCATGGACAGCTAGATAAGCTACGAGCTAGGCTTGTTGCAAGAGGTAATGAACAAGAAGAAGGAATTGACTATTTTGAGACTTTTAGTCCAGTAGTAAGAACCGCAACAATAAGAATGATACTTCATGTTGCCGTGTTACATAAATGGGATATTAAGCAGCTTGATGTAAAGAATGCTTTCTTGCACGGAGATCTACATGAGGTTGTATATATGAAACAACCACCTGGTTTTGAAGATCCGGACAAACCCGATTATTTGTGCAAGCTCAACAAAGCAATCTATGGTCTAAAACAAGCACCTCGAGCGTGGTTTGATAAGTTCAGCACTTTTCTCTTGGGTTTTGGTTTCATCTGCAGCTTCAAGGATCCGTCTCTTTTTATTTACACCAAAGAAAAAGATGTCATGTTTCTGCTGCTTTATGTTGATGACATGATCTTAACCGGAAATAATGAATCTCTGGTGAAGAAGTTACTTCAAGCGCTTAATACTCAGTTTAGAATGAAAGACTTGGGAGAGCTTCATCATTTTCTTGGAATACAAGCTCATTTTCATGTGAATGGTTTGTTTCTTTGTCAAGAAAAATATGCAACTGATCTTCTGATCAATACAGGCATGCTTGATTGTGCTCCAAGTGTAACACCACTGCCTCTGCGATTGGATAATGTGCCGGGACAAGAAGAACCTTTTCCCGATCCAACGTATTTCAGAAGCTTAGCTGGCAAGCTACAATATCTAACACTCACTAGACCAGATCTTCAATTTTCGGTGAACTTTGTATGTCAGAAAATGCATGCCCCTACTGTCTCTGACTTCAATCTTATCAAGAGGATATTAAGGTACTTAAAGGGTACAATATCAATGGGAGTAAATCGTCTGACGATACTGATTTTGTGGTAAGATGTTATAGTGATAGTGATTATGGAGGGTGTAAGACTACTCTGCGATCAACAGGTGGTTTCTGTACTTTTCTTGGTACAAATATAATATCTTGGTCAGCAAAACGTCATCCTACTGTTTCAAAGTCAACAACGGAAGCAGAATATCGTACGCTGTCATTGGCTGCTTCGGAAATTTCATGGATAATCCAGTTAATGAAGGAGATCGGCTTGCCTCTGAATGAACCGCCTGAGATGTACTGTGACAATCTCTCTGATGTTTGTCTCACAGCTAATCCATCACTACACTCAAAGACCAAACATTTTCTGCGTGATTACCACTACGTGAGGGAGCAAGTGGCATTTGGAAATCTAATAGTGAAACATGTTCCTGCTAGCCAATAACTTGCGAACATTTTCACAAAGTCTCTACCACAAAAGGCGTTTTGTGACCTGAGATTCAAACTGGGTGTCGACTTACCACCCGACATCAGTTTGAGGGGGAGTAATAACACAAGTGCTTCATCAAACAACAAAACAAAGGTTGGGCATCTGAATTTCATGAAGCCCACTAAGATGCAACAACATAATCAGCCCATTAAAGCTAGTCAAGAGTCAACAACGGCTAGTGCTAAAAGCAAGACTGCACATGATAAGAATGATCATTGTACAACCAAGACAGCTCATCTTGTACAGCTCTATAACCGTTTCAATCCTTTTGGATTATGTGATGCCATAGATAGCTAGACACTTCTCACAATTCTAGTAGCTAGATTTATCTTTATAAGAAAACTTGTGTTTATCGTCTTCATTATCAAAGAATAATTATTAAGTAAAAGTTTGTCTTTTTTATTCAAGCTTTCTCAAAAGCTTTCAAAACTTACGCGTCAAGAAAGAAACCAGCATCACCGCTGAACCACCAATATTTTTTTTCATAAGCGATTAAAATTTTTATGCCCAATTAATTAAAAATCACAACAACAAATTAAGCATTTTAAAATAAAAATGTTTATTGCTTTTCTTTCCACAAAGTCATTAACCAAGTTTTCAAAATTAATATCCCTAAGAAATTCTCTTTCAATGGATATCGTAGACAAGTCGCTTAATTTCGCTTAATTGTTTTCGAGTTTTCTATTTTATGATTCTTTGATTAATATTTAAGTAATAAAAATCATGTCATGTGATCCATATTTTATTACGTTAATTACTCATATTTAATTTTTTCATTATAGACTTCCAACATATGTATATATATCATATATTATTATTAATACTATTAATATTAATAATAAAAATATAGACTATTAATTTTTTCCTAAAATGGATGCCATAAGCGAATGTTTCATTTGCCATAGATGAAGCACGACTCTATGAACAACCGAGTCGGAAGAGGAGCTTGTGCACCGGTTAGTTAGTAAAACTAAACCGAAATACAAAACCAAACCAAACCGGGATAGTTTTGTTTTTTACCTTGCGGGCTTTAGCTAATCCTTTGGGGGAGAAGGTAAAGAATGATAGCGATTCCATATTCGTTGTCCTCCGAAATAAAGCGGTGACGTCTGTCAATTTATTCAATTGGTTAGTAAAAAAAATTGGACGTCCGGTTATTAAAACCGGTTTAAAATTGGTTTAGAGTAAGCGATTAGTAATGTTTTACCCCGTTTTTAAATTGTGTATCTCCAGCAAATGAAGCTCCCCCATCACAATATCTCAGCCTTACTTTATTCCAGTTGTAAAAGTCTAATAACAAAATAAAACAATTTAAAATTTCATGTTAAAAAAGAATTTTTTTTTATAATTATGTTGGAATCTCATATAAAATAGCAAGTTCATGACGTAATGTTAATTATGTTACGGTAAAGTAACAGCGAACTATTGACTCAAACTAGACTTCACATGTGTATATGTAAATGACGGTTTTACCCTTCTCTAGAAGTTTCGAAAAGGCAGAATAAATAAGTAACATGACATTGTTCAAGATGGATCGAAAGTGTGTGCTCTCGCAAGACAAAGACAAACGCAATATATTAATAGAGAGGGATAGAGCCAAAACTAATATTATTTCTTTAAAAAAAAGCTGAATTTAACAGAAACATTCGAACCGTCACGTGAAAGAGAGACCACAACAACAAGCAAACATGTTCAACTAATAAATTAATGTTACCAGTAATTGATTTAAGTTTGCGATTGCGATTTATTCACAATATATATATATATATATATATATATGTTATTATATAAAAATGTGAAAATAATTGTTTATTTTACGTGGATTTAAAGAAGCATTATTGCTCAAAATTCCGGAGAAGACGGCGGTCTTGGTCATGAAACGTGTAGAACCTCGACGGGTCGTTGATCTATCAATGCATGATTCTATATCATTGCACCATCCTCATCCCTATACCAACTTGTTTTTATTTAGTAAATACAATACCTTCAAAATATTAACATTTATTACATTAATTTATTATTATGAAGGAAACAAAAAATAATAATTATGCATGCTTTATTCGCATGATTCTGTTTAGGAATAAAAGAAGGGATTATTTTTTGAAATGACATTAAAAAAAGAAAACTTTCGAAAAATGTCATTAAAAAAACATATTTCAGAAAATGGCACACGTGTATATGAAATTGTCCATGTCCACGAAAGGAGACGATAAATGACGAATTTGTCCTCGTGTTTTGTCCACGGAAAACAAAGTTAAATTCGTCATTTTTGTCCTTTTTCGTGGATGTGGATAAGTTGTCCACGTGTATCATTTTTTGAAATGTTTTATTTTAATGGCATTTTTCGAAAGGTTTATTTGTTTAATGACATTTTTCATAATTTTCTCATAAAAGAACTCTAGCGAGTGAATGTTGTAAATGCGCCAAATAAAGTGAAAGGAGTTAGACACGATGATGATTCAAAGTTCCCAAAACGGCGCCATAAGAGTGTTAGGATTATGAGCTTCCAACTTAAAACCAATTGACGATAAGTGGAGGGGCCCATATCCCTTATATATTAGTTTATAACCCTTTGTGTTTCCAATGTGGGACTTTTGTCCCTAATACGCCCCCTCGAGATAATGGGTCTCGTTAACCATTAATCTCGGGTAGTTTGGGCAAGAGAGGCGGACCAGTCGGGTCAGGCTTGTGATCGGATCGGGCTCTGATACCATGTTAGGATTATGGGCTTCCAACTTAAAACCAATTGGCGATAAGTGGAGGGGCTCATATCCCTTATATATTAGTTTATAACCCTTTGTGTTTCCAATGTGGGACTTTTGTCCCTAATAAAGAGCATGTATATCAAAAATGCTAATTTTTAGTTGCTTAAGTATATTTAATTAATATTTATATGTATTTATACCAAAAAAATACATAAGCAATTTTTGTAGTTTTAGTTAAAATTGTCCTCCATTAAGAGATACTAAAAAGAGTTGCTTAAATTTTTTTAAAAAATGTGTTTACAAAAACAAACTAAAAAAGAGTTCAATTGTGAAAGAGTTTACAAAAAAAAACTAAAAGAGATGGTGTACAATTGTGAAAGAATTTACAAAAACACACTAAAAGAGATAAAATGGTGAAAGAATCAACAAAAACATACTTAATTTATAAACGTGAACGTAACTTGTCTCTTCTAGCTTATTGCTTACCTCTTCAAGCTTTCAAAGCTTATGTTGGCTCCTCCTACAAAGCAAACAACAACCACCAAACACAAAACACATCAACATAAGAACAAAACAAATCAACACAAAACAGAATTTAACCATTAACATGAACAAACTTTAACACAAAACAAGAACAACAACATAAACACAAATTTTAAACAACATAACAACTTACTGGTTTTTTGCATGATCTTCTTCTTCCATGTAGTAGCACATCTGTTTGTTTCTTTGGTCCCTGCAATGTACAATAGCAAGCACATTAACTACACCAAACATGAAAAACAAACTTGCAAAAACTTTCAATAACAATAAAATAGCACAACTACAATTATAACCTAACAAATCAAACATAACCACAAAATTGTCGACCCGAAAATATATAAGTTTTCAAAAATAAAAATATGATATGCTTCCACATCTATCCAATACGTCTATTCTCTTTACCTCTTCGATATGTTCTTCTTCTACCTCTCCATATTAAACCCTGCCACTTCAATTATTCTATCTTCGAAAAATCATTTTGTGGCTTTTCACACACGATAAAGGTTCGCACATATATAGGAGTTAACAGTAAAAAAAGGTATTCCATTTTTAATATCATTATAGACATTCCAAAAAGACACTAACTTAGTCTGCAATGATGACCCATTCAAAAAGGGATATTTGTCAAATTAGACACTTTTTGGAAGAACTTGCTAAATAGACACTTTTCTCTTTCTATTTTGTAAGATCCGCCACTATCTACTATTCATACAAAAGCTAGATTACTTTTATGGATACAAAATTATCATATATTACAACAATGCCTTTCCAATTATTATTTTCTTCTTCTTTCTTTTTTAGATTTTTTTCCTCTCTCTTCTTCTCTTTTCTTTCTTTTCTACGTGTTTCTTCTTTATTTTTCCCTTTTACTATTATAAACTTTCACTTAATCTATATTATATATTTTCTAAAAATAACCAAAAAACTTAGTTTGATTGCCCACTAGATTATTCAAAGAAATATTCAACTGCATATATTAATATCAAACATTAATATCACCACTCGTTTTTACGAGTTATTTCTGTGAGTATTGTACATTGTACAATATTGTGTAAATCAGTTGTACAATCATACTATCCACTGTATGTTGTATTTTTATATTTTTAACGGATATTGTATGAACGCTATAAATATAAATATCCACCGCTATATACAAATTTGACTTTAGGATTCAATTTGGGAATTTTGTCAAACAAAAGAGGAAGAGTTAAGTGAAAAAAGTAGAGAAGAGAGAAAAAAGAAAAGAAAGAGAGAGACAAAAAGAAGAACAAATCGATGACTTATGTACATTGTACAATTATTTGAATCGGGTCGTTACATACATTGTACAAATTCTTGCTTGTACATCGTCCACTAAATTCCAGCTATATTCGGTGAGCCCCGTACTGTGTACAGTACGGATGAATATTGTCCAACAAAATTGATTAGGAGAGTCCACTAAATTGTACAAATGTTATACACACCGTAAAAAAGTACAATCAACAGTTCTGGACGGTGTACAATTTATTCATGAAAAATGAGATAAAAACCTTTAAAATAAAAAAAATAATCTAAAAAACGACTAAAAAGGAAAAGAGAGAAAAGAGAAAAAAACGAAATGAACAGAAGGAGAATAAATAAAAAAAATGTGAGAAGAAGAGAGAAAAATGTCTTACACATTCTTCCACTCACATGTCACGCTCTCTCATTTACTCTCTCATACTTTATTAACAAATATTATGTCATTTTTCGTCTTTTTAGATATACCCTCATTTGTTTATCTCTTGCCTCTCTCCTCTCCATTACACAAAATATGTATTTCACAAGGTGGGTCATGCATGCCCTCTTTTGCAATTATGAATAGTATACTTGTTTATTTTTTGGTTAGTTTCTAAAAACTGTCCATTCGGTAAATTCACTCTTTAAAAAAACCCTACCAATAGGCAAAATTGAAAGATTTGTGAGAAACTTTAAAACTATTAGCTAATACTTTTTTTTTTAAAAATCTATTAGCTAATACTTCGAAACTATTAATCTTTAATCAGTTAAAAACAAAAGATGAAAGATTGAAACCAATCTAAAAGTAGGTGGAAATGTTTATATAAATCAAAGAAATTCATCATGATGATCTACTACTATGCAGACAATAATAGCAAACCCCAATTTCTTTGCTAAAATGGTAAAAATCGTTTTTGATAACTTCATAGATACATGAGTCTTATCAACTTATATTGACATCTAGAATTTATGAAAGTTCTTCTAAAACCAACAATGTTGGAGATCCGGGAAGGAGCTTATGCGCAAAAAGATCTCAATGTATCTACTTATAACAATCATCTACTTTCCGTGTAAGTCAAGCAATAAAATTTTCATATGATACCTTTAAGCCGACAAGGAAGGGATCTACGCCCATGAGCTTGTTTACGACGACTTAGCCAACATACTTCGATCAAATCTCTCTTCACTCGCAAGAGTTGTCGAGTAAAGTCACCAAAGCGTTGTTTGGTTGATAACTGAAAATTAGACGGTATCGATTTACGCTATGATGGTGTGTTTATAGAGTATGAATGACATATGTGTCTTTTGAGCACTCAATTGAGGGGCTTCAAAACCTCCCTAACAAAATTAGTCTTTAATGTTCTCCAAGTGTGTAATTGGTCTATATTTCTCTTCCAAGAAAAAAAATGAAAAAGCAAAATATGTGTTCATATAGATTTTGACATCAATTTGGTTTGGTTTGTTGATCTCTTCTCTAAGCTTGAAAGGTTGTTTATACTTTAGATGTATATTTATCTATAGAGTACGGAAGCCATCCACTCCTCTAATAAATCCTGAAAGGGAGCAAGAAAATTAAGAATTGAGAAAGACTACTTTCCCGTGTCATATAGCTCGAAAGGAACGGAAAATTTTGATTCACCTTGTCATAAAATTCAACCATCTTTTAAACAATAGATATGACTTTGGGTTATGGGTTCATCGCCGGATTTTGCCTTTCAGTTTCTTTGTTTGGTTTATGCTACACACACATGGTTGCAAATTGTTAAATTATATCCAAAAAGCAAACACAAGAAACTTTAAAAAAAGAAATATTTTGAACAATACCATTGATTTCGCTTTGCTTGAAATTTCCTTATAGTTCCTTAACAGATGGTATAACTTTAGCCAGGAAGGAAGTTTCTTAGAATTAATGTTAGTTTCTCTAGTGTTCAAAGAACATGTCTTGGGAGGATGGTTTGAGGTTGGTTCGCCTAAGTGTTTTTTTCTTTGCTACTCACCTCACGATCACTTGTTGGAGCTTTGTTATCATTATTTAGTAAGTATATTCTTGGATCTAAATGACTTCGATGTAGTTATTTAACCAAAATAAGAAACCAAGAATTGTAATTACCACCAATTACCCTATTGCAAAACCTACATATTTATTACATACAATGATGCAAATCTATATATTATTTATGTTCATGATTAATAGGTTACTATTGTAACACTAATCTTATCATATAAATAACATCAGCCTCGAAGTCTTATGATCAGTGGTTGTACTAGAAAGAAACATTCCCAAAAGACACCAGATTTATGGCTTGACGCATTACTACACATAATTCAAATAATCTTGACGCATTACTACACATATGATTGAGAAGTGGTGACATGGTGACACATTACCTGTAGTTTAAGTCTTGAAGAGAGTGCGTGTCCTCATGCCCCACAACTAAAACAATAGACACCAAAAAGATGATAGAAATAATCAAATTGCAAGTGTGTAAACCCTTTTTACATGAACCACTATCAATCAGAAAAGTCTTCCTTTGAATTTAAAGAACATGGTATACAAATTTTTTGCCTTATTAACACTGCCAAGAGTAAATAAATTAAGGTAGTAACTAAAACACTAAAAAGAAAAAAAATTCAAAATCGGTCACTTACCAGTCTTGATGCTCACATTCACTATCGCATGCTACTTCTAAAAAGATCTTTAGAGATTGAAATAATATCTCTTTATGTATAACAAACTATTGATCTTGTTGGCACGAGAGCATAGAGAAACTAAAAAACGAGAAGCTTGAGATATTATGGGTCAGAGACTCCCATGATTTAGCAATATGTAAACTTAGATGAGAGCTATGAAATAATCTCCATGATTTTGGTGATCAATTCTATTTTCTTGCGATTGTTCTCATTGAATGTATTCTTGGTATTCCCTTCCCTGTTTCATTTCCTTTACAAAAAAAAAACAAACATAAACTCTCGTAATTATTAAAGTCTCTTACGGATTCAATTGGTATGAAGCACAAATCTATGGTGTGTTTAACTTCACCGATTGAGAATAAAATGCTTAAAAAATGCTTCTTATACATATTGATTGGTTTGAAGGACAAAACACTGGTGTACCAAATTATTAAAACAAAATTGTGTTGTTTATACATAACCCAATTATAAAGGTTCTTATAGATATCTACAATATATGTTTTGATGGTATAAACCATACGAAACATTCATATGTGTGTTTGTGTACCTTCTTTTACATAGCGGATCAAACTATCAATGTTTTACACTATCAATCTTCATAAGAACCACAAAACTTCCGTCTTCCACGGATATTCCATAGACTCAAGATCCTACACAAATAAACATACACATTACACAACAATCAAACATCTCTTTCGTTATCCACAAATTGTCCATGCCCAAATCATAAAGTTTATACCTTTCGTTATCCAAGAATGAGAAGATTCCATTTATGGATGGCTTTGTGATTATGTAAGCGTGTTTTATAGGTTTTACATATTTCAAATTTGTTATAGATCTTGCAAATTAGTTTATAGGTTTTAAGTCTTGTATTATAGTTTTGTAGATTTATTTAATGGTCTTGCAAATTTGTTTATAGGTCTTGCCTATTTGTTTATGGATTTTGCAGATTTGTTATATAGTGTTGTAGATTTATTAATTGTTTTGTATAATTGTTTTTAGGTCTTGCAGATTTATTATACATGTTTGTAGATTTGTTTAATGGGTTTACATATTTGTTATATAGTTTTGTAGATTTTTTGGGTCTCTAGATATTTTTATATTGATGGTTTTGTTTTCAAACTTGCAGCATATGGATTTGTGCATGATAATATTATGTAGGAGATATATGTAGTCTAATTCACCTTTCAAACCATGTGTTGGCTTCTTGGATCAATTTTTATTTACTACGTGAAAATATTATTATGCGACATTTTTCCAACTACGCAACAAATTTCTTTGGACATTTGATGAGTGCTACAAGAACGTATTCAATGTAACTCTTCTTGAAAGCTCATCAACGCACAAAAGATGGTGGTATGATATTGATAATGTTTACATTCCCTTGAATGTTGGGAAGGACCACTGGGTTGATGATGACGTTAACTTTCGTCGGAAGAGGATATATATCTACCACTTCTTTTCGACGCACATAAAGGATCCTCATATGGTTGAATTATGCATGTTCTTGAAAAAGTTGACACGGTAATTCTTAACAGCTATGTGGAGATAAAAGACCGTGAACCTGATTCGGATATGTTTGATGTGTTTAGGAGACCGGATAGTGTTTCGAGGAACATGAAACTAGGAGATTGTGGTGTATTCACATTAAAATATATCGAGTGTATTGCGTTGGAGATGAGTTTCGATGGTTTAAGTGATGAAACAATTCTGGAAATCCGACAGATTTATGCGAGGGATATCTTTGACAAACTTCCTGAGACATCAAACGGAAAGACATTGCACCCTTCACCGGTCTCCAATGAAGATGTTATTATAACTCCGAGTCTTCTTGATGAATATGATTGAGTTGATTAATATCTTGTAAACTTTTATATACATTTTGGTTTCTCAATAATTTAACAAGACGTTATCATTTTGTAAACTTTTTTGCACAAACGTTTCTCTTAGATTGTACAATTGTTTATATATTACAGATTTATTTCCTTTATGGTGAGGTTGAAAGTGAGGACTGAAATTGGATAAAATATTATTCGTGAAAGTGGAAACAATATTAGTTGTGGAAGTTTGAGGAAGCACAAAGAAGTAAGACAAACAGTCTTCCAATTGCTCTTTTATTCCTTGTTTGAGCAAAACTCTTTCATCCAAGAACCTTGTTGGGTAGATCTCTTGCCAATAGCGTGTTGTCGTTTTGGATGTCTTCTTCGCTCCAATCTTCTTGTTGGTTGTTATTAACCTGTTGAGTTTGGGATGTTTGAGCTTGGTTAATGCTTCTTCTTGTTGATACCATTTTTCTACAAGATAGTTTAATCAATTAGGTGCTTTTACAATATGTAGACCATGAAGATAATATAACACAATAGCATCTATTAATGGTTTTAGAACAAGACATCATTTAAAAATTTTAACATTTGCCCATGGAATCTCAAAATTTTGCAAGCTTAAAAATTTCAACATATGTGACTATTGTGACTCACAATTAGAACCAATCCACTAATACCAAATCCTAAATCTATCTATATTTGCAAGAATCTATCACTTACAAGACCAAAGTCAAGCTTTTTTCCATGGGAAAACAATGGAGGTTTTGAAGATTTTACCTTGATTCTTGATAGATTTGATGATAAGAAGTGATTATAAATTTTGGGTGAAATTTTCGCAAAAATCGAGTTCTAGGCGGAAGTGAAAGGGTGGGGGGGGGGATTAGGGCTTTTGCGAATTTAAAGGGGAAGAAGAAGATGCGTTTCGATTTCAGCGGTTCTGTAGGCGGTTTATCGACCGCTGAAATCGACATTGCAACACTTACCTGACACGGATTTTTGTGTTCATTCCAACAATCTTGTTCGGCGGTTTCTAGACCGCTGGAATGGACACACAACGCTTACCAGTTCTTCCGTTCATCTCGCGGTTTAGATTGGCGGTTTTGGCAGCTGGGTTGTGCATTTTTGGCTCTTCTCCTCCTTTTCCTACACATCTTAAAAAGAACATTGATTGATATTAAAAAGACTTAAAACATAAAAGCTTATATATACAAGGATAGACATGGGATTGCCTCCCAAGTGCGCTTTTTTAAAGTAGCTCGACTCTTTGTTGTTGACTAGGCGGAGGCGTGATTTGAGAAGATATCATGGTTGATCTCCTCAAGCTTGTCGCCCTCCTTATTGTTGGTTTTTGTGTAGTCTTCCTCCTTTTTTTCCAGACCAAGGTGTGACCTCTTGGCACTCCAGGTTCTTCCTCCTGTGTTATATCGAGTGTTTCTTCCTTCTTTTTCGGTGTTTTTTGATGATCATCTCCATCACCCAAAGTCAACTCCTTAAACTTTTTTCTAACTCGTCCACTCTCGAGTTTTCTTCCCTCTTCGCATTTTCGGCTCCTCCTTTCACGGTAGTTATCATTCCACAAGTCATCCTTGTTGAAGACCCATAAATATAATAGTCTTCCTCGTCGAAATTTCGTAGAGTCATTTTCCCCAATTCGTAGTTTATGCTCGCGCCAACGGTGGCCAAAAAATGGCCTACCTAGGATCATATGTAGCTCGTTCTCGTGTGAGCCTTGCATTACCACGAAGTCCGTGGGGATAATCTTATATCCTACGAGCACCGGATAGCTCTCTATGTAACCTTATGGTCTCCCCACCGAGGAGTCGCCAAACATAAGCAACTTGTCGTAACTGGATACTCGTGTGATTCCCATCCTTCTTAGGTTTCTCATTGTAATGACATTGACGCTCGAGCCCGTATCGATGATGGCGTCGTATATGGTTACGGAGCCAAGCGTGCACCTAATCATAAAGGCGTCGGGGTCCTCTTACTTCGGTTACGGATTCCTCCTATAAGCCTGCAGGGTAGTGTCGATGTCTTTGATCATCTCCTTCACCCACTCTTGGTTTTTCGATTATCCTTTTTAAAAATTCTATGTAAGTGGGGACTTGTTTCACATTGCGAAGATTGGGGATGTTGATCCCTTGCCTTGAGAAGTTCTCGCAAAGCCTCGAGAGGATGTTTCTGCGCTATTTGGCGTAGAAAGGCTCCTCCCTTTCATTCTCCCCAATTAAGTTCTCATTTTCACCTTAGAACCATCTCCTTCAATGTTGAGGATGACATTTCAAAATGCTTTGGGATTTGAAACCGCCTTACCGGGTAGACTCCCCGTGGGCGCTTTAGCTGTTGAGGCAATTTGGGCGACTTGATTGTCCAAATTTTTGCCATGAGAGGCTAGTTGGTCATATTTAGAATTTATCTCCACATATACACCACCAACCTTGGTGTGTATGTCGGCAAGCTTCTTGTTGACCTCCACCGCATGCGTTCTTTATCCTTCTAAGATTTTCTTCAACATCCTCGAATTTTCTTGAAGCGTGGAAGGGAGGTTCCCGATATTTGCTTGGTTCCCTTGATAGTTAACGTTGTATTGTTTCCTTGGTGCATAGCCTCCTTGGTTTCCTCCTTGGTAATGTGGCTTATTGGTTGGTTCTTGGGGTTTTTGGGTGGGGTAAACTTGGTCTTGAAGGTTCTCCACGTTATTGTTTCGATAAGATAGATAGTTCTTGCCCCTATTGAAACTTTGATTGTAAGGCCTTTGGTAGCCATACCCTCTTCCTTGACCTTGACCTTGTCCTTTTACATAGTTGATGTCCTCCCTATCTTCCTTCATTTGCAACAAAGTGGACGGGTTTCTTAAGGGCATGGAGTACCTTCAACTTCTCGCTTAACTCCTTATATTTCAAGTCATCGCCTCTTGACTCATTTCTCGGTTCCCTCACCGTCCTATCATAACCCTTCCCACTAATTTGTTCGCTTTGGGCAAGGTTCTCGACTAATTTCTCCCCTTGTGGTATGGTTAGATTTGCGAAGTCCCCGATGCTAGCCGTGTTGAGGGCTAGATGGGACTCGATCTTCCAATTGTTCACCGCGCATGGTGGAGGCCGAATCTCCATCTTGGTGTCATTGGTGATTGGCTCATCGTAATCTCCTATTCTTCTCTTGTCATGCTCGACATGCACGTATACTCTACCACCAACACCTACTCCTCTAGCTTCTTGATTGTTGTGGTTGTTGCCTCCTTGAGCACCATGGGTTTGATTATCACCTACATTTTCCATCTTTTTGCATGTAAGTTTGCTTCTCTTTCCTTTGCTTCTTGATCTCTTTGTCTCTTGTTTGCCCGCTCAAATCTTCCTAGCTCGGGTACACACTCTATTAATTATCCTCGTTGGCTTCTAAGGTTCATGCACCTTGAAAGACAAAAAAAAAGATCAAGAGAATGTTATTAACTTGTGAAGTAAAGGTAACCTAAAGCTAGATAGATTTCGAATCCAATTGGTTATCCTAAAGTCTTCCGACAACGGCGCCAAAAACTTTATCAGATCGAGTTTTAAACCTCGACACAAATGCCTCAAGTGCAAGACACGAGAAGTATGTAGTAATCGAGATCGAATCCACGAGGAGATATTGGATAAAGCAACAAGAATATAAGAAACTGGTCTAGATTAGACCCAATCAATTGCATGTGTTGATTATGGTTAATTGCTAAACAACAAGTAAATGATCTAATAATAAAAGTCAACTTAAAGTCAACACTAAAAAACTATAAGCTAAGGGGTATACTAAATATAAAAGCATGGATCTTGGGGTCAAGATAAAGGGTTTTGGATCTATGGAATCAAGTTAATGATGCTAAACTAAACAAAGGTGAATGCTTTCTAGGACAAGGATCACTAAGCTAGATAAGATCACTTTCATGACTCAAATCCATTCCCTAATTATCTAAACTACGAAATCTCTCAATCGAGTCTTAGATGATTAGGAATCATTAAGCTTAAGTCCTAAAAGTCCATCAATACCTTAGACATCAACTTTCATTGGTTAAGCATAAGAGACTAACACTAAACTTGGACTAAACATTTCATCGAACACCTTTCGGGCATGAGATGTCATCTAGATTATAGGCTAGATTAGCAAGGTCTATACTAGTGTTTAACCATTTAGTGCTATAGAAAACAAAAACTAATCAACCTAAAGATCATTAGCTATCATCCATAACCCTAAATAGACCCCGGAGCCATTCATGAACTACTCATTAATCATGCTCATGACAATAAATAAAATAATAGATGAAGACATAATGCAAATAAACAAGATTAGAAGATGAAGAAAGATAATTTGATTACTAAATAATCATAAAACCTCAAAATATCATAAAGGGCGGCTAAATACTTAAGAGAGAAAATAACATAAGCTAAAATCATTTAACCTAAAGTTTCAATGTATATTTATAGGAAAAGAGAGAGAGAACTCGGGCTAACCCGGGACAAACCGGTCAACCTGGCACTTTTGTTCTTCCAGCGGTTTCGTCCAGCGGTCTGGTGACCGTTGGAATGGACACCGCAATGTGTTTCTGGTGCGTCTATTTCTGCGATTTTGTCTAGCGACTTGTTGGCCGCTGAGATGAACACATCGAGGTTCGTCTTCTGCACTTCCTTCGGTGGCATGCTTAGGCGGTCATAACCGCCGAGATCAACTTCTGTGTACTTCAGCGGCATGCTCAGGCGGTTTGGAGACCACCGAGATCAACATCCGCAAGCCTGCGGTCTTCTCGTCCTCTTTGTCTCCTTCGGCGAATTGCTCTAGCGGTTTCGTCCAGCGGTCTTGTTCTCCAACTTGGCTCCCTTTAAGCTCCATTTAGCTCCACTCTAGCCTCCACTGAGCTCCCCAAAGCTCCAAGTACATGAAATGCATATGATGCAATGCAAAAAGGACATATTCCTAACTAAGACTCAATTCTAAGCTAAGTTACTAAACTAAGTTAACTAAGACCTAAAACTATATGAAAATGCAACTAAAGTCCTAAATGGTTATGCAAGTGAATGCCTATGAATGCCTACGTTACACACTCATCACAAAAATCACATTGCTTCAAGTAAATCCACAACATGCAAGATGTGCGCCTATGATATGACCTAATATAAATGAATCAGCAATGTTCATCGTAGTGAGATTGTATCTATCTCTATGAAAGTGGATGCGTGAAGCAAACATCAACTCTTTCAAGATAAGCTTGAAGTGCATAATTAAATAACTCAATTTGGGCAAAAGTGGTATCAATCTCAACACTAGCCTATAAGCATTTGCAACTTTTTTCACAATTCCAAACGCATCCCTACCTCTAAAACAAACCAATATGTTCTTGTACAAATGGCGAGTGCAACAAAATTTTCATCATCGAAATCTGTTTCGTCGGATTCGTCACAATAATCGAATCTTGAATCATGAAGATCATTGTCAACATCAACATCGTCTTTAACATCTTCATCATCTTCAACAATAAATTCAAAATCTTTTTCGAACTCTTCTCGAACTTCTTCTTTGGCATATTTTTCAACATCTTCTTCAATATCTTCTTCAATATCTTCTTCAATATCTTCTTCAACATCTTCGTCAACAACATCTTCTACATGTTCTTCCTCCATCGTGTCCTCATCCTTCACCTTGTTAGTAGTTGTACCCAAATTGTCCTTCATGTCATCAACAAATTTTCTTTTACATTCAAAGATGTTAACTTAGTTGAATTTTTCGACGATTCATGATCAATATCATCAACTTTTACACATAAACGAAACTTATCGACATTCACAAGGTTGATAAACACTTATAAATGTCGTGAAGTACAAATTATGACCAGAGGAGTACCATGAGGCAATTTTGCCTCATTTTATCCCCAACATATAGGTAAAACTTACACCATGCGGTCCCATAGTTAAATCATAGTCCTCGTACACCATCTGAATGAAATCCTTGTAACGCATATATTCATTAACTCCAAGAATAAACGACCCTCGTTTATTGTCAAATTCAAACACCTATTGTTTCCTATTCATCTTCTATAAACCATAAACAAGCTCAATTTATTTCATTGATGATTTTCAGTAAATTTACAAAACGAACTAAAAAACTATTGTAGATTTTTTACCAGAAATCCACAACAAAGAAGACGAACACGAAAAAGTCGATGAAGACGAACACGACGAGGACGAAGTAGAGAACGAAAAAGAACAACGATGACGAAAACAAAGGCAAAGACGTAGGCGAAGAAGGCTCAACAAAGACGACGAAAAATATGACAATGAAGACGACGCCGACAACAGCAAAGGGCACGATGAAGAACATGAACACGACGAAGAAAACGACGAATAACTAAGAATGAAAAAAATCTACCTACAAACAAAGATACATGGAAGACGAAGATGACAAGTGATGAGGAAGCTAACAAAAAGTTGAGATTGAATCTACAATGGCGATGTTACCAATGAAGTTTGAGTTTTTAGGTTAAAGGCACGCACTTAGAGACTATGGGGAATAGTGAACAATAACCAATGCAAATAATCTTCCTTAACCAAAATATATCTACTAGATGTATTAGCAAATTTGTATCACACCCAAGGTTATATAGCAATTTTTTGACATTTTATTAGTGCAACATATTTAAACAAATTTATAAAATCTACATATCTTTAAAATAAATCAACAATACATATGTTTTGTAGATATTTCAAAACGCACATAATATGCAAAACAATGACTTGTAGATTTATAAACTACGCAACATATTTAATAAATATGTTGCGGATTTAATAAATCCGATGCAGATTTAATAAGTATGTTGAAAATTTATAAACTATGTTTCACTGTAAATCGCATAAAATCTACATCAAAATGGACTAAAAAACTGCAGCGTATTTTCAAAATATTTAAAATGATGTGGTAAAATAAATCTGCATAACGTGAATGAAAAATTTGATGCAGATTTATCCTCGTTGACAGTGGAAATTTCGTAAATAAGTTCACTTTTTTAATACGCTGCTTTTTTATTTAATTTATAATGACAGTTTCGAAATATTTTTTTTCTTGTCAAAGGAGATGGGCACTTTGGATCAAAAGTTTAGCACATACATTCTAGTTATTAAAAAATATAGGATCCATTTTTGTAATAAAAGTCAATTTTTAGTTTAGTCTAGAAAAATTGAAGTTGGAAATATAATGAGTACTGAGAATGAGGTTATGTGGGAAAGGATTTTTGTAGGGTAAATCTTTTTGTTCTTGATGTTTCAAATGAACTAAATGCTGGAACCTATGATTATTTTGTGTGTGTTTTAGATACATGGGGTGGTTGATTAGGACATTTGAATGTGAATTTTATTAAACGCTTAACATGCTAATTTGATATCTGATAATTTAAAAAAAGATATAGCAAATGCGATTTTGTAATGCATAAACAAGTGCGGTGCGATGTAAGTATGGTTTTGTGAGAAAAACGCATATTGCGAGATAAATGCGGTTTGTAAAAATAAGCGATATTGATTAATGTTTGATTAGATAAATATGATAAGCGGTGTTCAATATATATTATAAAATGGTTACTTTTAATATATTTTTTACTTGAAATATAATTAGCTAACAAATTTCCAGATATTAATTGCATTAATATGCACAAGCAAACAATTTAAAAAGTTAAAACCGCACCGCTTTATCAAAACCGCATCATTTTTGCTTATTATTCACAAAACTGCTCTTCTTTGTATACAAGCAACTTTTGTAGAAAAAAAATCAAAAACCGCATCGCACTCATTTTTCAAAACATGTCTGCACTTTCATTTTTTACATGATTGTCAAAACCTCACTTAAAACCGTCTTATACTTGTTCCCAATCACAACCAAAATGTGAAACATGTGTGACTTGCTTGAACTGATTCATTCTAATTTGCCTCATTCTAAAAGCACTACCTAGTAGAGGTGGTAAACACTATTACCTTATTTTTGTTGATGATTATTATAGATGTACTAGAGTTTATCTGTTAAGAACTAAAGATGAAGCATGTGAAAGCTTTATGCAATATAAAGCTTAAGTAGAAAAACAATTAGATAGAAATATTAAACGACTAATATTTGATAGAGGTGAAAAATATCCAACTACAACTCTTAAGACTTTGTGTTTAAGAAAAACGATTTATTTTAGTTCTTGTTTATCTGATCAAATATTCAAATGTGGGAGAAACTATATTTTGAGCTTGTTATGTTTTAACCAAAGTTTCCCATAAATGAATTTCTCAAACTCCTTATGACCTTTGGATATGTCACTTTCCGAATTTCAATTTAAGAGTGTGAAGGTTTCTTGCTAAGGTAGGATTGTATAGTTTTAAAAGGAATAACATTGGCCCTAAGACTATAGATGTTGTATTTGTTGGCTATGTTTTGAACAATGATGTTTATTGTTGTTTAACCTTTAAATATGATTATTTGTATTATGACATCATGATTGAGACTAGAGATATTGAATTTTTTGAGAATATATTTTACTTCAGTAGAAATTAGAATATGCAATTTTCTATTAATGTTTTGTTAAATAAATTTTGATGATAATAATGGTAAACTTAAAAGAAGTAAGAGAGTGAGAACCAAAACTGATTTTGTTCCTGCTTTTATTACTTCTTTTGTATATGCTTTTTTGATTGAAAAAAAACCCAAAACAAATTTTTATAAGCCATGAATGGACCTTGTGAGGATGGTCACAACGCCACAACATTGGTCGGCATTTACATCCGATTTGGAGACGTTACGTGATCCGCAAGCGCTTTTCCCGGGCTTCACACTCCGGTTTGCGGCAAGGGAGAGGAAAGCGAAGGCGGATCTTCTAGCACGATGTGCACGTAGCAGGAAACACAATTTCCAACAAATTACGGCATCACTACCTAACTGGGTTCCGGACGTGCATAACGTCTTCAGACTCTAGTAGGAGGGATGCGCAGGAAAAACAAAAAAATCCATGAATGATGTTGATTTCATTTTTTGAAAAGAGATCGTAAATAATGAAATTGATTTTATTATGACTAACCATACATGGGAGCTTGTTGATGGTTCTATGGACAAATTCTAATCAAGGTCGATGGCGCAAGGATTTTCACAAAAACAAGGAATATATGATTTTGATACTTATTTTGTCACCAAAATTTTTCCATGTTGCTTGCTGTCACATCTATTCATAAATTAATTATGCATCAAATGGATGTGAAAATTACATTCTTGAATGGTGAATTTAGATGAGGAAGTTTATATGATGCAACCGGAAGGATTTATTAAAGTCAAGAACATAAAGTATGCATGTTCGTTAAATTTCTTTATGGTCTAAAGCAAGCACCTTAGCAACGGTTTGAGATTTTAGTAACATTTTTCTTGAAAATGGTTTTGTTTCAAACTGTAGAGATACTTGTGTGTTTTCAAAAATTCATGAACTTGAATATGTCATTATATGTTTATATGTTGATGACATGTTTCTTCTTCGCACTTTTGTGAAAATTGTTTGTGAACAACCGTTATTAAATTCTAAAATTTCATATGAAAGATTTAGGAAAAATTGATGATATTCTTAGAATTGTTAAAACTTAATCTGAGTTTTCACTTAATCAATCTCATTATATTGAAAAGATTCTTAAGAAATTTGAATATTTAGATGAAACTAGTGTTAAATCTCCTTATGATTGATTCATCATTGCACTTATGTAAATATTTAGGAGAAATTATGAACCAATCTGACTATGCTAAGATGGTCATGGGAAGTTCAACCAATAATACATTAGAAAATTAAATTAAGAGCCCCTAATGCTATCCACCTCAGCTTTTGAAACACTCCATATAGCTGCCACGTCAGTGTATTTAATTAATTTGTGTGGCCCCCTTACGTAATCAAATAAATGTTGTCTCTTTGTCTTCTTCTTTGCAAAACTTCTTCCGGATTTGAGTTCGTTTCAGGTCATCCAAATATTTCGTTACTTCAAAAATAAAGCATAAACTCACTTTAATGCAAAAATTAATAAACGCTCGCATATCAACTTTTCCACCTTCTTTGAATCTAAGTTTTCTATAAAAAATTTTCACTCAACTCTTTTTCTCACTAAAAAAAAATCATTTTCTCCCGATGTCGTCAAATCGGGTTCGTTTCCCATGTAGAAGATAGCTTTCAACGAGAGAATGAGAGCAGATTAGGCTCCGAAGCTTGGAGTCTCATAGAGGAAAAAAGTGCGAGCTCCGTCGCATGCTATAGATATCACTCAAGGCGGAGGAAACGAAAGGTCTCCAATGTGTAGTCTCTTCGTTTTGCTAAAGATATTGTAATGTGACTTGGTTTTAATATGTAAGCTTTCTTATGTTAGGAGAAGAGGTGAGTTAGGACTATTGAGCTCCGAAATCTGAAGAATATGTTGAATCTAAGAATTTTGTAGTTATGGCTTTGTTGGTTCTATATTTGCAAATCATCGGTTTTTAGGTTGACTCTTGCTTAATACTAGCATATATTTGGTTTAATTTGGATTGTGGATGTCTTTTAATACATACATGATTTGTTCAGAAAAACATGCTACCAAGATTTGATTGTCAACTTACATGATCTAATCCTACACATGTGTGTGACAGTAACGAGGATAGTGTTTGCACTTGGTCTTAATTATTATAGTCAACTTGGCGTACCATCTCATTTTAAAACTCATGCTACGGTATGTTGGTGTAAAAACAAATGATGCAAGTTTTTTTACTCACATGGCTGCAAATTATGGTTGGTTTTTTCCAAAGATATTGTTTGACTTAAAAACTATGTGTCAATTTCACACTCAAACGTGTTCTTTGAAACTTCTCATACATCTCGGTGGTAATGAGTTGTTCCTATTCATTTCCACCTAAAAAAGTGTAAAAATGCATGAGATTGAAGTTGGAATGTGGTTTTAGATTGTAAGTTGATGTTTTTTCTGTGTTTATGTCTATTTCGCTTTCATTATTATTATTTCAGGTTCTATCTGAAGGTAAAATCAAGGCTTGATGAAAGTAAAATCAAGGCTTGATAAAAGTCGAGTATGAATAGATATGCATGTGATGTTCTTATGATTGATTTTCGTAGGTGATGACGCTTCAGAAAAATGATTACGGGATGGTGGGGCGGAGCGTATGCGGTGAGGTTTTAAAGTGTGTTAACATGAACATCCACGCTGAAGTTCATATTCAAGATTTTCAAGCCCGTCAAGAGAAAAAGGTAAGCGTCTTTGTTATTTAGATCACATAATTAGAGTTTAGGTGCTTTTCGTTGTTGTTCTTGCTAAATAAAAAGAATTGAATTTTTGTATTGATAGATTAGTGAGAAAACAATCATGTTTTACCTTGAATACTTTTGTTATTGAGTTTTCTTACGAAATTCTAATACCTTACCGGACCAGAAAAGAGATTAAAACATTTCAAAACCTTTGTGAAAGGCCAAATATTGTCAAGCCGTAAGTTAAATGTATTAATTATTAAACTATTCTGCAATTTATATTTCTTAAATTAAAATAATAATAATAATTATAATAACAAAAATGTGGAACGATTTGGTGCCTATTAAAGTAATAATCAAATGGGATAGTAAATGTTGAAGATGTCAAAAAAATGAAAACACTTAATCAAAATTAATTTGAACGGTCAAGTAAAGGCATATTTCAATTTTTTGTTTTATGGTCAATAATTAACATCTTACTGAAATTTTTACGTTATACCACCGTATCTTTTTAATTGTTACACCATCTTAATGTATTTCGTAAGTTAATATAATTAATTTGAAATATTATTTTAGGGAGAATTACAAAATTACACCATTTGAATTACATTTCACAAAACTACACAATTTCAAAATTACTTCACAAACTATACATAAACACTCAAAATTAAATCATACCACACAATCCTACCCCCTTAATATTACACCATAAACACTAATTAGCGAATCCAAATAATAAATTTTTAATTTGGGTAATTTTTTAAAGGGTAAATCAAGTTTTTAAAATTTTGAAAGAGTGTAAATATTTGAAAATATTAAATTAGGTGTAGTTTTGTGAAGAAAATGTTGAAATGGTGTAGTTTTGTGAATTCCTCTTATTTTTAAGTATCCTATTGATATAATATTGATATAAGACCATCTCCAACCGAAAACTCTATTTTTTACTTTATTATTGAGCAATTCCATTTTTTCTTAAACCAAAAACTCCATTTCTATCTCATTTTTGCCTACTTTTTTATTTACCTCAAATCTATCCTATTAAATTTTCAAATTTGCAAATTTCACCCACTATATAATTTTTACAAACAAAAATAATTAACCATTTGATAATAGGGACATTTTTTGGGTATAAACTATCACGAATACAAATTTCAAAAAACCATAATATATAGTCAATTTTATAACGACATCCTCTATATATTTTTCATTATTCAAAACAAAGATTGTTTGTAAATAATAAATTAAAAATTTATGTTTTAAACTATGTTTAAGAATATCACATTACTCTGTTTAATTTGCTAAAAATACGAACAAAATAGAACAATAGAAACACGTTTGAAACTAATTTGGAAACATATAAGATCTCATCGCGGGCAAATTTCTAGTTTGAATTAATATAATCCTAATCCTGATCATTGGTCACCACTTGTGCGTGTGATATGATATTCTAAATGAATTATTGATTGGAACTTATGATATACAATTTTGTGTCCCATATTATATGGGATCTGAGGTTTTTCACAAAAAAAAAAATAAAACACATTAATTATTAGTTATAAATATTTTTATATGAATTGCAAAATTTTCCATGAGTTTCAACCAATAATACATTAGAAAATTAAATTAATGTATCTTGAAGTTAACAATTGACAATTGAAACTTCATTAAAAACCTAAAACTCCTTATATTTTCGACAAATATATTTTTTAAAATCTCCTATAATACGGAACAAAAGGAGTACTAATTTTCCATGTATTCTTGAAGCTTTTTGTGATGCTAATTGTATATCACACAATGATTCAATAAATTCTACTAGTGGTAAATAATCTTTTAAACCAGATGTTTAATAAATAAATAGAAGTATAAATGCAAATACTCTATGTTTATACATATAAGTAATAAATAAACCATGGTAAATAATATTTTAAAACCAAATGTTAATATAAGGGTTATGTAAAAATGTTTATAATTATCCACCGAAAAACAGAATTGTGATACAATATAAGCAATAACACATAACAATCCCCCAATAACGTTACATAGAAAAAAATATGATACAATTTAAAAGACATGTTAAGATCTTCACATAAAATAGATTAAAACATATTGTGATCATTGAAAAAATCGATTAAAGGTATAGAAACTGAAAAAAATACGAAACAATTTTTCCTTCTTTTTAAAAGAAAGATTGAAATAATTAGAAACAATAATTAATCTATATGGCCAGCAGTTTTATAATAAACTAAAAGATCAAGATCGAGACAAAAGGTATGCGTGAAAATACTCATTTTCATTATTTGGTAAAATATAAAATGGGTGGTTTATATCAATGTCAAACCAAAGACATATTACAATAATAAAATATTTCACAAGATCAATTTGAAACTATCATAAACTCAATGTAAATGTTCTTGAAATTATTATGAAACATTGATAAATGTTTCAGTGCAATGCGAGGATTCTATCCTAGTACAATATAATTATACATAGATATATTTCTAATAAAATAACAAACGTAGGATTATAAGGCAAAAACATCAACAATTTCAATCACGTATACAGATTTTGTAGATCTTTACCAAATTTGGATATCTTTAATGTACACATTCAAATTCATCATCATCAACTTCCTTCTCGAAACATAATAGGGCTCATGGATTCATCTGTTGTTTCTCGATTCATAATAGAAATGTTGGGACTCCTCATAGATATGCAAGTATTTCTCATGGGGAATAGACGACGCATGGTCCTAATAGTAGGGATCATAGGTTGTTCTTCGTCATCATTATATTCTTCATCTTCTTTTCCTGAACAACACTTTTTAAGCCGAGTTCCAGTGACATTTGTATTTTCCACTTTGAATGTTTTCATTTTGGGAGACACAACATAGCTTCTTAATCCAATTCCATTGATTGTATCTACTTGTTTGAACGTTTCCACGTTGTAAAATATGAACGAATTCATGTTCGTAATTTTCATCTTCATATGTGTCGTTGTTGATACTTTCTCTTAGATCAAAGAAATTTTGTGTACGCTCTGTTTGTTGACTTAAGATTCGTATACCGCACTCAATAATCTTGAGGGTATCCCTACAACTAAACTCAAACAAAATCTCGTTCACAAGCATATCCTCAAGTGTCTCATGAACAAGGATACCACCACATATAAACAGATGCTCCGATAAAAAGTGAGACACATTAATTCATTGAATCCCACTTAAGTTTTGCAACGATGACACCTCCTTTGGTTATTAGGCAAGCGATATCAAGATGTGAGTAGTTGATTGGCGAAAGAACAAGACAAGCTTGAAAAGTTATTGTTGAGGATATAGACAAAAATCTTTCACCATCAAGACCAATAGGGATGATTATGGAATTTCCTATAGATGTTTTAGTGAACTTTGTAGGAACTTCGTTACCGGGTAAACATACATTGTCGTCAACCTTTTGTTGCATGATTAATCTTCTTGATTCTTCATTCAATTTCATGCAGTTTTGGAATTCGAGTTTTTTCATTGAATCACTGAAAGAAAAACAAACTCTCACGAGTGATTCACATTCATTTGCATTTACGTAGTTGAGAGACGAGGGAAGACCTAGCAATGAAACAAGTTTCTTGCACCTGTAGACAAAGAGACTTTCTAGTCGAGGGAGACTTATAATGCAAGATGGAAGCATGTCAATATCACTATTACTTAGATCTAAATGTGTCACACTTTCCGGGACATAGGTTAATCTCTTCAGATTTCTGCCACCTATACGAAGCCACTCAAGAACATGCAAACAATTAATAATTGATGGATGAACTTCCATCTTTGTGTTTTCAATGTCGAAGTCCTTGATACTAATTGAAATATCTGGGTACCGTCTTAATTCTACGCAATCACTCATGTTGACTTCCTCAAGAGATGCTAAGTTGATGTTGTTTGGAATAACTTGTAGTTTTTCGCATCCCATCATCATCAATTTTTTTAGTTTGTGTAGATTCCTAATAGAGGAGGGAAGCTCTACCAAACTTAGGCAACATGTAAGTGTCAACGTCTCGAGATTAGTAGCTTTTGAAAGATCTGGGATTTCTATTAAGTTTTTTGAATATCCCAAAATTATATCCTTGAGATTGGGAAAGAGACTGCATGTTAACATAACAAATAAGAAATGTCTTATTTATAATGATTAACTAGGAATTAACCCGTGATTCACCACGGGTTAATGTTTTCTATATGATTTTATATATTTAATTTAAAAAATTTGAATATTATTTTATCTTCATTGTTTAAACAAAATATGATCAATTAATATTGTTGAAATGAGTTTTTTTAATTACTATTTAATATTTTTACTAGGAATTTACCCGCGCCAAGCGTGGGATAAAAATTTACGTAATAGAAAAAATGTTTATTGGTAAAAACAATGTGTAGTATAAAATGAAATAAAAAGAATTTGTATCTCATGTGATCCGCGTTAAACGCGGAATTTAAATTTGAAGTATATATAGAAAATATATTGTATTTTGGGTTTTATAATGTTTTATCTACAAAAATTTATTACTATTACTATTTTAATATTTAACATCAAAAAAGATTATCATTGCCATTTCGATGTTGAAACTTTGATATGACTCATTTAAAAACAATAAGTACATAGTGTTTTGAAACTTTGATATGACTCATTTAACAATGAAAAGAATGTCATCCGAGTCTCTATTTGTCATAAAATCGGACTATTAAAACCTCGGATATATAAAACCACTTGAATTTTCGGGGGCTCGAGTCAATTTTCTGCTCAAGTTTTGTCATTTGACATGAACTTTGATGTTTAATACAATTTTACAAAATAATATTGTTATTTATAAATGAACAATATGTTTTATCATTCTTTTGTGCGAGAATATAACATACAAACATTAGAAAAATTATAAAATTATGTTTTTCATTAGTTTTTTTAAATATTTTAAACATATTTTCTAGAAAAGTTTAATCACTCTTTCATGTCTAAACTTATCCAAAAAAAATTTGTTCAAAGTTTGGGAACTGGTGGTTCAACCGATGAGTCGGGTAAATTGTGTGTTCAAGTTTTTCATTTGACATGAATTTTGGTGTTAAATACAATTTTACAAAATAATATTGTTATGAGTGATTTACACAATGGAGCACTTTTTAACACTTGCATATCAAAATAAGACACTTTTGTGATATGAGACACTTTTTACACTTTTTATTTTTTTAAATACAGTTTTACCCTTCGTGTACATAAAAGTTGTGTACAGAAAGTTGTGGATACACAACGTTGTGTACAGAAAGTTGTGGATACACAACGTTGTGTACAGAAAGTTGTGGATACACAACGTTGTGTACAGAAAGTTGTGGATACACAACGTTGTGTACAGAAAGTTGTGGATACACAACGTTGTGTACAGAAAGTTGTGGATACACAACGTTGTGTACATAAAGTTGTGGATACTCAACGTTGTGTACAGAAAGTTGTGTACATAAAGTTGTGGATACTCAACGTTGTCTACAGAAAGTTGTGGATACTCAACGTTGTGTACAGAAACTTGTGGATACGTTTTATGTTATGTAGACATACTTTTGTAAAATTTCGTAAATGTATTTTAATTTATTCTAAAATATATTATTTCAATAATTTTTTTGTTTATCATATATCAATTTACATAAGTAATCATCCATTATACTTTGAACATTTGTACAATTCTATGTGGACATATATAAAAAAATTAGATATTGACTAGTTGTCCACAAATGTTGATCCATTTATAAATAAAATATATAAAAGTGGATATCAAAATATATATATTAAAATTTTATAAATCAATATACGAAAATAAATTATTTTATGTTACCCTAGAAAATTAAAATTAGAATGCAAAATTGAAAAATGAAAAAGAAAATGATTGTGAAATTTATGTAGAATAAATGAATTGATGGGTAATTTAGTCTTTTATAACAATAAAGTGTCTCTATGTCAAAAAGTGCTTCTAAAATGTAATTTGTGTTTTAAAAAGTGTGTCATGATGTAATTTTCTCTATTGTTATTTGTAAATGAACAATATGTTTTATCATTATTTTGAACTCAATGTAATAGAATATAATATATAAATATTAAGAGATCTATTAGAAATTATAAAATTGTATTTTTTATGAATTTTTTAATATTATATTTTATGGGTTTTTCAACATTTTTTAATATTATCCATTTATTATGTCAATTTAAATCATTTTGTGTTAAATTTGGGCTTTTGTTTTGGGCTTTTATGAATTTTTAATAATGTGGGACCAAAAATGTTTAGGTGATGACACGTGTAATTTTAGAATGATTTTCTCTCTCCGTCTTCTTTATTAATAATATAAGATTATATATTTCGTATAACAAATTTTAATATAATTTGTAAGTTGATTAGACCAAATTATTATAATTTATTATTTATTTGGAAAAAACCAAGATTCAAAATACAAACCGAAACCTAATCGAAATACAAAAATCGAACTATGCAATTTACCCAAATTTATGTAAAATTATATGTTTTGCCAAGAAGAAGAAAGATAAGAGATAGATCTTTTTTCACCTCCTGACTCGTACAAGCTTTTCTTGAGCTTATCAATATATTCCTTCATACTTTGTTCTTCTATGGAAGTCTTGGTCTGCTTACAACCACATGTGTTATTACAAGGCACCAAAAGACTTTAGACAGAAATAAACAAAACACACAGGGAAGGAACAAACCTCATATAACTTCCTCCATTGGTTATTTTCTTTATATCGCTTAAACTCCTCTACGAAATCATCATTTTTGTCTCGATTGAAGCCCTTCTCGTAAAACCTTTTCCACAATTTAGCAGTTATGGGACTAAGATCCGTATCCTAAACAAAACCAAACTCAAATAATATCGGTAAAAAACCGTCAAAAATCATATATATAGAAAAGGGTTCTTAATTACATGAGTAGAATCCTCGATATGCATGAGTTGTTCTGATGTACAATGCTCCAGAATCTGCTCAAGGAGCCCAAATTCGACTCCACCAACGTATCCAATGTACTCTACATTATCAATCGCTTTCCAAACACAAAGACGAACAAGAGAAGGTGGTGGTTGTTTCTTTGAATTTCCTTCAAACATTATAGCAACTTGTATATGATCGGGAGATGCTCTATCATCTTATTTATACCAAAACACTTAAATAGGTCAACCTAACCTAAATTAACCTAACCAAACCAATCTAAAACGGAAAAAATATCAATTAAATCATGAACTTTCAAAATTCACCGAAAAAAGCATGAACTTTCACGTGAACCATTTAAATCATGTATTTTTCGTTGACTGACGTTTTAAATCATGAATTCTTTTTTACCGGAACAAAAAGAGTCCAAGATTAAGTCTATTAAAGCAATAGTTTGGCACTGTTTTAGATTTATCTGAAAAATTGAGCACTTCAATTGGTTGAAATTAAGCATACTGTCAAATTTTTCCGTTAACGGACTCAATTTTGTGTTCTTTTTGTCTTAGTAAAAAAAAATTCATGATTTAAAACGTCAGTCAATGAAAAATATATGATTTAAATGGTTCACGTGAAAGTTCATGTTTTTTTCCGATAAATTTTGAAAGTTCACGATTTAATTGACATTTTTCCCAATCTAAAACCTTAATAATAAAATAAGAAATTACCTAAAACACGTACAACCGAACCAAAATTTTAACATGATTGACAAAAAAAGATCCCATCTTGCCATTGATTTGATTTGTGTTATATCATCCCACCAATTCATAATCCAGGCATAAACATATTATTCCGATATTAAAATTTCTTAAACCATAACGAACTTCATAAAATAAACAAGTAAAAAGGGAAGATACATTATCAAAGGTAGAGATATCTTTTGAGAAGGAGAGAGTCTCCAATCTTCGAAAAGACGCTGAAGAAGAGAGCCAGCGGATTTCAAAGTTGAACTAAAGAAAGCTCTCAATATGTGTTCACTTCTTTTGCCTATAATCGTCGTTCCCTTACTTGTTAAGTTCAAAAGCGACTTGTTACAATACTTGTTCCTAAATGTGGTAAGACAGCTTTGCAAGGTATTTGAATCATGTTAAAAGTTTGGCAACGGTGTTAAAACGCATGAAAACTCTCACTCTTGATTGTTCATTTCTGGTGTAGAACCCTTTTGGTAGTTTAAAAGGCATGGAAGATATATCTCTTTGATGTTAGCCTCTCCTGCATTTTATTATATATACGCACAGTATGTGAGTTATTTTAGAAAAAGGTTAATTATATAGATAGCTCTTTAACAAAATTGATATCCAAATTTGATATATTTTTGTAATTTCGAAAAATCTGTGATAGATGGTAAAACTTTCACACACAAGAGTTTCTTCAAAATATAAATTTGATAGCAAGATATAAATCAACATCCCCAGCAGTGACATAAGGGAAACTTTGAGAAGAAAGATATTGCCGGAAGGTACCATCAATGTAATGGAAGACCCATCTTCTAGAGATGACATACAAACTGCAAAAAATGATGAAGAGAAGAAGATAGATTTAGATGCATGCAAATCAACATAAATAAGAAAGCATTTTTCGTTTTCTAATTTAGTACACACCTCAAAAAAGTTACAACTTGTTGTTCCATCAACGGACTTTCCTGAAGCTCATGTCCAGGATAAGGTTCTCTTGGAGATCCTCTATATAGCTGGTAACGGGTCATCATCCGCAGCAGCTGTCGACAGTTGTTCAAAAATCATGAGACAAGTGAAAGTATGTAACGGAAACAAACAATAATAATATGTCAAACGTCAAACGCAGGCACATGTGGTGGATCATTGTTTAACTGATACTCCTTCTGCGAGGCCTCACGAAACTGAACATGCTTTGCTTAGCCGAACTTTCTTCTACATGCTTCCAACCTTCCAGAATACCTGCTTGCACATCCATCTGACTGGCACACATGAAGCACATATAATCATCTAAATATCATCCAGCAGTAACTACTGTGGATATAACAAGCAAGTCTCTATATTGATCATAATCGTAACCAACCATATTTTTAAAAAGGAAAAAAACAAAAAAGGATGAAGGGTATATGATCAATAAAGCAGAGCACCTCATGACAGGCATAAAACGACACACAAAGACACCTTTAGTTGCTCTATAAAAGGCACCTCAATGACAGTTTAAGACATAAAACAGCACAGAAAGACTCAGTGACAAACAAAGGGGAAAGATGTCACGGACTCGAGGAACTTGAGCCTGCGGAATCGTTTGAGTGGTTCGCATCTCACTGCCAGGGTGCTAATTGATATTCTGACTCCCTTAACTTTGTCTAGTACATGAAGATATCGAGAAAAAAAATCATTTGTCACGAGTCGGTAAGAAATACAACATATTCTACGCTAGGACCGCGAATGAAGCATACGCGGATAACATACCTCAGCAAGAAGTAGCTTTTCTTGTAGATGCTGTGAGTTTTGTCTCATCAAAACCAAACCTAATGGGCTTTTACATATATTGTTATTGGGCCGCGTCAACAAGAAGGCCTGAAACTACTAGGCTTATAAAGCACAGAAGTCCAAGAAGAGAAAAGTGTTGTTATCTTGTTACGGAGCATAACGAGAAAGAAAAACGAGAGAGAGCTTTTCGCCGGGAAAGGAGCTTCGAGATCGGAGGGATCGCCGGAAGCTTCAAGATCTGATTCTGCGTTGTTGTCATCATCATAATCTCCTTAACACCTAAGTCTTGTCTAACCTGTAGTACAAGCAATAGAGGCGTTAGTGATTGGGTTTATGAGCCACCGATCGGAGGCTTTTTCCGGTCAAGTTATAGTGCAACGCCGGTGAAAACTGGCCCCAGAGACGTAGCCTTTATTGGGTGAACTCTGGGTAACAAGTTCTCGTGTACAAATCAACATCAAGAACATAGTTTACATAGCGGTTAAATCAAGATCATCACATATAATATTCAGACGAACATTAACAAGTGGTATCAGAGCAAGGTTCAGGAGATTCAGAGGCTAGGTTCAAGATCAATAAGTGCAAAGAAGACAGGCAGGCAAGGTTCGAAACTTATCTGTTGGTCCGTGTGTGTTTGCAGAGCTTCTTGGTCTTCAAGGTTCAGCTTCTGTATCAAGAACCATGGTGGATGATAAGCCGATTAAGACGCGTGTGAAGGTGGACAGGTTTGATGGCATAGGAGACTTCTCCCTGTGGAAGGTTAGGATGATGGCTCATTTCAGCTTGCTTGGGCTCAAAGATATCCTCCTTGGTGAAGAGCTCTTGAAGGATCCTGTTACAACAACAACACAAGAAACAGTAATAGGAACAGAAACAAGCCAAGATAGCTCACAAGATACAGCCTTAGTGGTCAAGGTTAAAGATCCAATCAAGGTGGAGAAATCAGAGAAAGCAAAGAGCATCATAATTCCTAATGTAGGAGATCATGTTCTGAGGAAAATCATAAGCTGTGAGACTGCAGCCTCTATGTGGAAGACTCTAGACAAGCTGTACTTAGAGAGTACTTTACCAAACAGAATCTACCTACAACTCAAGTTCTATACATTCAAGATGATAGACTCCAAGAACATTGACCAGAATGTAGATGATTTCCTAAAGCTAGTGGCTGATTTGGGAAACATTGGAGTTACTATATCTGAAGAAGTTCAAGCTATTCTATTGATGAGTTATATGCCCTACAAGTATGATCAGCTAAAAGAAACCCTCAAGTATGGTAGAGAGACTTTGAGTCTAAGTGAGGTTATTGGATCGAGCAAAGTCTAAGGAGAGGGAACTTGCGAGAAAACAACAAAACTACAAGAAATCAAGCGAAGGGTTGTTTACATCAAGTAGTAGAGGCGAGGCCAGAAAAAAGAGAGAATCATCATGTGAAAAGCAAGTTCAAGGGACGTGCTAGGAGCAAGTCAAGGAGCGAGAACAGACAAGAAAGACAAAGGCTGTTTTGTACTGTGGAAAAGAAGGACAACTGGAAAAGGGACTCGTCCGAGAGAGGAAGGTTCGGGGAAGTGTCAACGTGGTAATGAAGTATCCAGGTTCTTTGGTGCTTGAAACTGATGAGGACAAGTCATGCAACTTCACAGAACCTATGATACTATCGGCTAGAATCCGGAAATCGAGAAGATGATTGGGTTTTGGATTCGGGTAGTACTTACCACATAACCCACAACAAAGACCTTCTATTTGACTTAGAGGAATTCAAAGGAGGAAAGGTGTTGATGGGGAATAATACATTCAGTGACATAAAGGGCATTGGCAAAGTCAGGATTATAAATGATGAAGGCCAAAGTGTTATACTAACTGGTGTTAGATATATGCCCAAGATGGGAAGAAATCTAATTTCCTATGGATGTTTAGAGAAAGGCTGGTCGCAAATATGAAGGTGAGGATTTCGAGTCATCTTTGTGCTTGAAAAATGGAGGCAAGAAAGTTCATGTCCGGGAAATATGAATATGGTACTGTACTATTTGGAGGGGTCTGTACCAAATGGGGAAGTCAACACGGTCAAGGACGTGTTCAATCCAGCCCAGAAATGGCATTCCAGACTAGGTCATATGAGTCAGAAGAACATGGAAAGGTTGGTCAAAGATGGATACATTTCAGACATTGATGTGAAGAGCCTAAGTTTCTGTGAAGACTGTGTTTTGGGAAAATCTCACAAGCAAAGTTTCCCTAAGGCAAAACACACGTCTAAGAATGTGCTAGACTACATTCACTCTGACTTGTGGGGATCAACATCTGTCACACCAAGCATTGCAGGGAACCAGTATTTTGTCACGTTCATAGATGACTACTCAAGGAAAGTATGGATCTATTTTCAGAGAACAAAAGATGAGGCTTTCCAGAATTTTTCAGATTGGAAGATCCTAGTTGAAAATCAAACTGGAAAGAAGGTTAAAGCTCTAAGGACTGACAATGGATTGGAATTTTGTAATTCCAAATTTGACAATCTGTGTAAACAAGTCTGGAATAGGAAGACACGGGACGTGTGCTTATACTCCACAGCAGAATGGAGTATCAGAAAGAATGAACAGAACCATTATGGATAAGGTGAGATGCATGTTAGCGAGAAAGTGGAATGGAAGAAAAGTTTTGGGTCTGAAGCAGGCAAGTACTGCTTGTTTATTTGATAAACAGATCACCAAGTTCATCCATTGATTTCAAAGTACCGGAAGAGTTATGGTCAGGAAACAAGCCTAGTCTAACACATCTCGGAAGATTTGGTTGTGCGGCCTATGTTCATGTCACACGGTCAAAGATAAGTCCTAGGGCGGTTAAGGGGTATTTCATTGGTTATCCTCAAGGCACTAAAGGGTTCAAAGTCCGGGTACATGAAGAGCAAAAGTGTGTTATCGGCAGAAATGTTATATTCCATGAGGAAGAGGTCTTCAAGGAATCAACGGGAAACACCACTCAAGTAACGAGAGGAACCGGAAAAGAAAAAGAAGAAAGTTTCATTCGAGTCCAATACTTGTCGGAGGACCATCGGAATCGGCTCACAATTCGGGTGGAGCAAGTTCATCGGGTTCGGAAAATACAGATTCTCATGAATCGAGGTGGAGCTAGTTCTCATGAATCGGGTGGAGCAAGTCATGAGACGAGAAAGAGAATCGGGATCGGAGGCTCAAGAATATCGGAATACGAGAGAGTGTAGAATCAAGTCCCGGCTCGGAAAATGTCACGGAAAGCTTAGAGGAAGTTTCGGACAATGTTTCGGAGACGGAATTGGTGGTGGACTTAGATAACTACGTGTTGGCAAGAGATAGGGTAAGAAGAGACAGAAAGCTACCTTCAAAGTTTGATGACTTTGATGTATCGAGCATTTGCCTTATCAGCTGCCAAAGATATTGAGACTGATGAACCAGAAAATTATGCTGAAGCTATGAGGAGTTTGGACAGAGAAGAATGGACTTCAACTTGTGAAGAAGAAATGGATTCACTCCACAAGAATCACACTTGGGATATGGCCAAAAGGCCGAGAAAAGAAAAGAGTGATAGGGTGCGGATGGATCTTTAAAAGAAAACCGGGAATACCAAATGTGGAAAGTTCCGGGTATAAAGCAAGGTCTGGTTGCAAAGGGGTACTCTCGGGTAGAAGGCATTGACTACACGAGAGGTGTTTGCACCAGTTGTGAAACATGTATCCATCAGGATAATGTTGTCACTTACAGTCAATTTTGACTTGGAATTGGAACAGCTAGACGTAAAGACAACTTTCCTTCATGGAACATTGGAAGAAGAGATCTATATGGAGCAGCCAGAAGGGTACAAGGAAAAAGGAAAAGAAAACATGGTATGCCTTCTCAGAAAATCTCTGTATGGTTTGAAACAGTCTCCAAGGCAATGGAACAAGAGATTTGATGGGTTTATGAAAGATCAAGGCTTTAAGCAAAGAAGGCATGACCCATGTGTCTACTCCAAAGGGTCTAGTGTTCAGGAAATGGTCTACTTATTGATCTACGTGGATGATATGCTGATTGCATCTCAGGACTCAAAGAAGATTCAGAAACTAAAAGACAGTTTAAGCAGGGAATTTGAGATGAAAGATTTGGGTCCAGCAACCAGAATTCTAGGTATGGATATCATCAGAGACAGAAAGAAGGGTACACTCAAGCTGTCACAAGGAAAGTACTTAGAGAAGGTTCTAAAGACTTTCAACATGTTTGACTGTAAACCAGTTGTTACCCCACTTGGTTCACAGTTCAAACTGCAGAGTTTAACTCAGGAGGAGTTAAAGAAGGAAGCTAGTCACATGGCCAACATACCATACGCAAGCGCGATGAGGCGGTCTTATGTATGCCATGGTTGGTACAAGACCAGACTTAGCTCATTCAGTGGGTGTTGTTAGTAGGTTTATGGCACATCCAAGCAGAGAGCATTGGAAGGCAATTCAGTGGATTTTATTAAAGGTTCTGTGGATTGTGTTTTAACATTCACTAAAGGTGCAGAATTTATAGTGGAAGGACACAGTGATGCAGACTACGGTTCAGACTTAGACAGAAGAAGATCAATCACATGCTACATTTTTCAAGTTGGTGGTAATACTATCGAGTTGGAGATCGGGTTTGCAACATGTTGTAGCTTTATCAACTACTGAATCAGAGTATTTAGCATTAACAGAAGCAGTTAAAGAAGCTATTTGGTTAAGAGGCATGTGTGAGGATTTAGGGTTTAAGCGAGGATGCAGTCAAGATTCATTGTGATTCACAAAGTGCTCTGGGTTTAGCAAAGAATGGGGGTTATCATGAAAGGACTAAGCACATGGCTTCTAAGTGTTATTTCATCAAGGATCAAATCACAGATGGAGAAGTTACATTAGCTAAGGTGCACACTAGTCTAAACCTTGCAGATTTACTTACCAAGAGCGTGCACAGTGCTTGTTTTGGAGAAGGGTCTCTTGGCCCCGAAACCGGTCCGGTGAAGCTAGCCGCCTCGTCCGCAGGTGTTCTTCTCGGCTCATCACCTCGCGGACACACGAGGCAAAAGAAGACAAAATGGTGTTAGTGGTTATCATCGGGTTTGTCAAAAGTAGAAGCGAGAAAAGGGTTACATCAAAAACGAGTACGGATCTATACAGAGGAGTATGAGAGGCTTACCTATCCAGATGTGAAGTCAGGCTCAAGGTCTTTTCTCCTCGCGGATCCTTCAAGCTAAGCTGGTTCAGGTCAGATCTTGGTTCACCTGTCACTGTCACGGCACAGGAACAAACAAAGAGTTAATATTTCACAAGATATAACTCAGATCTGAAATCAGAAGGTGAAGAGGTTAGCTACTTAGCTTACCAGGTTCGCCGCAGGAGATCAGATGGTTCGTCGTGTTGTTCGCTTGCCATGCATGTCAAGGAAACGGCTAGATCTGACAGTTTTAAGTTGAGACAGAAGCTGAACGGTTTTAGGGTTCTTATCTGAAGAAGAGGTTCATCGGATAAGGTTCTAGTTGGTGAAGAAGGAAGGAGAAAGAGAGAGCTAGACAAGGTTGGTTTTGGTTTTCCGATCAGTAACGATGAAGCGTTACAGATCAGGGTTGCAAAGGTTTGGCGATGAAATCGCATAGAGAGGAAAAAGAGAGACGGCGCAGAGGAAAGAAAAAAAAAATTAGGTTTGCGTTTGGAGAAGACAGGTGGAGATTTGTGAGTTTTGTCTCATCAAAACCAAACCTAATGGGCTTTTACATATATTGTTATTGGGCCGCGTCAACAAGAAGGCCTGAAACTACTAGGCTTATAAAGCCTGAAGTCCAAGAAGAGAAAAGTGTTGTTATCTTGTTACAGAGCATAACGAGAAAGAAAAACAGAGAGAGCTTTTCGCCGGGAAAGGAGCTTCGAGATCGGAGGGATCGCCGGAAGCTTCAAGATCTGATTCTGCGTTGTTGTCATCATCATAATCTCCTTAACACCTAAGTCTTGTCTAACCTGTAGTACAAGCAATAGAGGCGTTAGTGATTGGGTTTATGAGCCACCGATCGGAGGCTTTTTCCGGTCAAGTTATAGTGCAACGCCGGTGAAAACTGGCCCCAGAGACGTAGCCTTTATTGGGTGAACTCTGGGTAACAAGTTCTCGTGTACAAATCAACATCAAGAACATAGTTTACATAGCGGTTAAATCAAGATCATCACATATAATATTCAGACGAACATTAACAGATGCTTAAATAGAACCTGAATTCAAATGATCATTCACTACTATTAACAGGTTACAAAATGCAAGAAAAACATCATGGTCTCGAATATAATGAAGCAAGAAAGAAGCTAAAGCTTATCCAGAGTTAAAAATGGCTCACAAAACAGAGATGTTAAAATTCCAATACAGATAACAAGATGCAGAACTTTAGATAGCGAAATTGACCTTAACATTGCTAACAATAGACTGTGCATCAGGAACTTGTGGTTGTAGAGAATACTCTGATAGAAGAGGCAACAAGTATGATACAAACGTACATTTCTCTTGTTGTGTAGCCTGGAAAATAAAATATATGCATATTTTGATTTTAGTTTAAAAAGGTAGAAAGCTAGAAATGAGGATTATACGCAAAAAGACAACAAACTATTGTCTTACTTCCAACAATAAAAGATGAAAAATACCTGTAAGGCATATATTTTCCTCTATTAGCTCTTGTCTGTACGAGAGAGCTTTTGAGGAAGCATCAACAATATCTCTCTCTATCTACTTAAACTGTCCTCTGATTTTGTTGTCTAGATATACAAAATGTATTTACAGCTTTTAAAAGAACATTACCCTCATGATGAATAATCTCAGGGTGAGTACTATTGCATCTCTTGAGCTGCCAGAAAGACAACATAAAAATTTAACAGACATCTAACACAAACCATATGAACACACAAGACCGTATCGTTTAATGGATCCAAGTTTGTGATAGGATCGTAAGACAAAAGCATATGCTAATTAAAACTACTTTGAACCTAATTACGTTTAGCCAAGCTCATCAAACTCAAAAGCATTCTTTATGGTATAATAATTCACTCTTAGTAAGAAAGTTAGGTTCTACTTACCAGCTAAGATCTGTTGATTCATTATCTGCAGGTTGCCCGAACGTAATTGTTACCTAGACAGGAATCATAGGAAGGATTTTAACATTAGTACAAAGCTTGTCCCTTCCCTGTTTACATCGAGCTAATCAAAGAAAATGTCACTAACATAACTACATTAAAAGTTTATTAACAACTGTATAAAACTAATCAACTGAATACAAAAAAATGGTTTGGCTAAGCTCTCTTGTCAGAGAATGAACAGAAACCAATGATTTCGTTATTACACTTGATGCTGTAACCTTCTCTTTTAATATACAATGTAGCTTCTTCCAATATATTGAGGAAACCAGAGTCTGTTCAAAGCCACATGCATGTGAAGGATTAATCCAAGAAAAGCCAGAAAATACATAGCCAAAACATAGGTGTTGAAATGAAAAATGTTATACCGAAACATAAACTTTGTATGACGCATGACCAGTATGAAGAGTCTTCTCTATAAGGCACTGCATCTCTGGATCTGTGAAAATAAAAGAAGATTACTTCTAACTATAGAGTATGACAGGGCCTTTATCAAGTTCTTTAAGAATGCTTCCAACCACTAGATTTTTCTTCAAGAGTACCGCTTGCACATGACCATCTCAAAGGCTGCCGACTGACTGGCACACGTAAAACACATTTAATCATCTACCTATTTCAATATCAACCAGCAGTAACTATTGTGGATACAACAAGCAGGGCACTAAGAAATGTTATAGCAACTACTTGTATATACTTCATTAAATATCGAGTAGGTGCTCGTAGTTTGGAATAATAATCTTTTTCAGTGACAAACTCACCCATTTAGCGGGGGTGATTCCTCGTAGGCATAGCTGAGCTACCTGGCTGGCTCATCTTGATGCCAACGCTTTGAATCCCATTCGATGGCTGTTTGATCACGGGAATAGAGGGAATCCTTCGTCTGGTGGAAACAAATGAAGTAATTTACGATCTTGTTCACATGAGCTTATGATATAAGAATGAGGAATTTGAACCTACTGAGTGGGTTAGCGCCAACAGGGAATCATTTGAGTGGTTCACATCTGACTGCCAAGGTGCTAATTGATATTCTGACTCCTTTAACTTTGTCTAGTACATGAAAGTAGGTGTGGGCAATCGGTATAAACCGAATGAACCGAACCGTATGAACCGATAGTTTCGGTTCTCGGTTTTGAATTTAAAAGCTTTTCGGTTTTAATCGGCAGATTTTAAAACTGAAATCGGAATACAGTTTATTCGGTTCGGTATACGGTACCGAACAAAACCGAATGTATATATACCAAAAAGTAAAGTGATTAACCCTAAAACACTAATTCATCGTCTTCTTCTTTAGCCGCATCTAAGAGACGACTTGTGCGATCTCTAAAATTGATTCATCATCTTTCCATCACTTGTTCTTCTTATCACTTATCCATCATCATAATCGATTCATCATCCTTCCATCATCTTGAAGAGAAGCCAAAATCTGAAGGTTTGTTTTTCACTTCTTCCTTGTTTATTACTTTATTTGTTTATAGAAAATTTAAGAGATGAATCTTTGCTTCTATTTCTTAGTTATAAAAGATGAAATAATGATATATGTGAGTGTTCTATGGTGTAGATGTCCGAAGACAATGATATGGGTGAAGAAGATGGATTTACCGAGGAGGTGGGGAGTGGAAATAAACGTAAAGCAGATGGTGCTATACCACCAAAACCAAGGGAGAGGTATGCGAAAAGGGCTCAGGTATGGCAACATTTTGTGGAAAAGGTTGATGATAGTAGCAAAAGCATTTGCAAGTATTGTGCTACAGAGTTATGTTGTGAATCAAAGACAATAGGGACTAGTCCTATGATAGCTCACTTAGGTAGATGCAAAGACTACAAAGATTTTGATCAAAATGAAAAGCAGAAGATTTTAAGCAGTGATAGTAGTGGTAATATGCGGGTAGTTAAGTATGATCCACAACTATTTAGAAAATCTGTTAATGAAATGGTTGTTGTGAATGAGTTGCCATTATCTTTTGTTGAATCTGAGGGTTGGAAAAGGTTAGTTTTTAATCTACTCCCTATGTATCAGACCTTTTCTAGGAGAACTTGTGGTAGAGATATAGTAAGTATCTATGAACGAGAAAAAGCAGCCTTGCTTAATCTGTTTAGGGTAGAAAAACAAAGAGTTTCTCTCACGACATATATTTGGGAAGCTCCTTCCAGTTCCTGCAACTACATGGTGGTGACAACTCATTGGATCAATAAGAACAGGGAAATGCAGAAGAGAATCATCAGCTTTAAGGTTATCACTGATCACAAAGGAAAAACTATTTCAGGGCAACTTATGGATTGCTTAGAAGAATGGGGCATTGAGAAGGTGTTTACAGTCACAGTCGATAATGCTAAAGGTAATGACAAAGCCTTAACTTATTTCAAGGATGCTATGAGATTGAGATGGGTAGAGTCATTAGTATTAGATGGTGATATATTACATATCAGGTGTTGTGCACACATACTTAATCTGATAGTAAGAGATGGTTTAAAGAAAGCTAAGCCTAGTATTGTGGCCATCAGGAATGCTGTGAAGTATGTTAGATCTTCTTTCACAAGGTTAAAATAATTTGTAATGAGGTGTGAGACAGGTAAGGTCTCTAGAGGCAGCCTCCCATTAGATGTAAAGACAAGATGGAACTCTACATACTTAATGTTAACTTCTGCGATTAAATTAAGGGTTGCTTTTGAGAAGATGCTTAGCGAGGACAAATTGTATTGTGATTACTTCTTGGAAGATGACGAGAAGACAAAGAAAAAGAGAGTTGGCCCCCCTTGTGATGTTAATTGGGATGAAGTGTGTAGGCTAGTTAAGTTTCTGAAAATTTTCTACAAGTGCACTTTGATATTCTCAGCTTCAAAGACGGTGGCTTCGACTCTGTGCTACAATGAAATTGTCAACATTGAGAGAAATCTCATAACCAAGTGTGGCAATCCTGATGAAGAGATAAAGAAGCAAGCTCATCTGATGAGGGATAAGTTTGACAAGTATTGGGATGGGTTGAGTAATATGAATCCTTTAGTTATTGTGGCAAGTGTATTTGATCCGCGAAACAAGATGAAGTTTGCTATTCTATTCTTTGATCAACTTTATGGTAAGGACACAATAGAGTCTAGAAAACTAAATAATTCTGTTTCAAAAGCTTTGAAGGATCTGTATGAGGAATATAGTTTGAGACTTCTTCAACCAGAACAAGATGAACCCCCAAAAGATTCTCAGCCATCATCTACTTTTGAATTGTCTGATGATGATGATGATGATGATTGTGAGCGTATAGACTCAATATACAATAAGTTGCTTGAGTCTAGGAGAAGTGAAGTTGATTCCAGCGAGTTAGAGATTTATTTGTCTGAAAAAACAGAGATTAGAGTAGAAAATAACTTGGGCTTACCCTATGATGTTCTAAGTTGGTGGAAATGTAATAGCTCAAAGTTTCCAGTGTTATCAGAAGTTGCTAGAGATGTGTTAGCAGTTCAAATGTCCTCAGTTGCTTCAGAGTCAGTTTTTAGTACTAGTGGACGTGTGTTGGATCCTTATAGGAGTTCTTTGACTCCTTACATGGTGGAAGTTTTAATATGTGGACAACAGTGGTTGAAGTGGTCTTTTAAATCAGAACCAAAAGTTGCAAATGTAGCACAAATGTTAGAAGAAGTTGAGTTCCTTGAATCTTTAGGTAAGCACAACTAAGTGTGCATGTGTTTTCAATTGTTTATACTTTCTAATTGTTGTGGTTTTTAACTCCTGTTTCTTAATCATGTAGATTCACGTAGTTCAACTACATCAACTCAATGATTATTCATAGGTAAGTGGAAGTAGGTAAGTAGAAATAGGTAAATATATGCAATTCTCTGTTTTTCTTTTTTATGTTTGTCTTTTACTTTGTTTTTGTATTTCTGTATTACTATGTTTATGTTTTAGTGTTTATGTTGTTTTTGTTTGTGTTTGACTCTTTTTAATTTTTATAATGTTTATATGCAGGTATGGAGTTGTTCTTTGTAGTAGGTATGAAACTGGGTTTTTTTTGGCCTTGTGTGGATAAGCAGCTTCTTTGATGCAATTCTTTTTGGTGGGTTACTAAGTAGTTTTAAATTTTTAAAGGTAAACAATATCGACCTTCTACGTAGTTTTAAATCTTTAAAGGTTAACAATATAGACCATAGTAGAAGCTAATTTTTGCAATTACTTTAATAGCTTCTGTAATGGTCTGTAGGACTTATGTGTTTTTTGTCATTTTATTTTGTTTGTAATCGGTTCTTTTTAACCGAATTCAACATAAAATCGGTTTATTTCGGCATAATTTTAAATCATGGTAACCGACCCGAATAAACCGATAACCGAACCGATCCGAACCGAATTTAAATTCGGTTCAATTCGGCTGATTTTAGTAAAAACCGAATTTCTTTTAAAACCGAAAGAACCGACCCGTTTAAACCGAAAAACCCGTTTGCCGAGGCCTACATGAAAGTATCAGAAAGAACAATTTGTCATATTCTACGCTAGGACGGCGAATGAAGCTGGCACGGAAATCCAAAATCAGAAAATCTCATACCAGGATAACATACCTCAGTTAGGTGGAGCTTTTCTTGTAGATGCTTAAATAGAACCTGAATACAAATGACCACGGCTTCAAATTTTAGTCACTACTTAAAACCGAATAACAAAACAAAGATTTCAACAAGCTTTGATGACTTGCAAGAAGCTTTCATCTTTATACTCAATTCTCTATCGACCGACAAGAATCTCCGAGACACAACTCATCGGCTAGTCTCTCCACGTGGCCGGCCGTTCTCCATCCTCAGCAGAGCTCACTCGAAAGGCTGACTAATTCTCAATCGAATCTCACAAAACTATACCAAAAGGACTCTACTTTCTGCTCAATTAACCTCATCTTAACGTTTAAAGTATCCAATCAAACCTAAAACTAAACCCAAAAAAATCTTCAACGAGAAAAGCAAAAAGGAAATTGATCGCGTGTAGATTTATTTACAAAGGATTAGTATTTGATAGCTTAACAAATGATAAGAGCGACGAGCTAAAGCGAAACCAAAAGAAAGAAGAAAGAACAGAAATTGGGCCTGGGTCTGGGCCTGGGCCTGGGCATGGGCTTAATTGTCTGCAAGAGAAAGTTGTCATCGTGCATATAAATAAAGATGTCGAATGAGAAGAAAAAGAAGAAGCATCAAGCGAAACTTTGAGGAGGATGATGCAGTGGGCTAGAGCGAATTTCAAAAGCTACGACGAGGGTATGAAGTACTTGCGTCGTTCTTAATCCGAATATAAGCGACGAATCAATGAATCACAGGTTCCTTCATAACAATGGATATTATTTACATAAATACACTGTTTTCAACACTACTTTTCGAAATTACACTTCAATTTTGGTGTTTAGGGCTTACCTTGATTCAATTTTTAAATTGTAATTTTTAAGTTATAGTTTGGTAATTTCTCCTAATAATAATAACTAGAGGTAATTTCTCCTAATAATAATAAATTATTTTTCCAAAAAAAATTAGTAAGTTTACATATTTATACTAGTATATTGGTACTATGAACGGTAATATTCTTATACTTTTATATTTATTTTTTGTTAATGTTCTCCTCTAATAATAATATAGAGATGATAACAATCTTCTTCTTCTTCGGCTTTTTCGTATTATAAGGGTTTCGACATCGAGGGTATTCCTAAATCCCTTAGCGGATTTTTAGAGGACTATCCGCAAAGAAATGTAATCATAAGCATCCTTGTAATCTCGTAGTTCGCCTTTATGCTAATATCGGCCTTCATCTTTACAATTTGCTCGAGGTAACTTTGTCTTCCACGTAACTACACCACTTACCATACATAAAATTACATTCACTCAAAATTTTTAACTTGCTTTGTGTGTCTGTGTGTGTATTGATTAGGATAAAAAGTTAAAGCTTGTAAAAGTAAAGAAATACAATAAATCCATAGAAGTTCTTCCTTCTCCTTACTACATAACTTTGCTTGCCAAGGATCCATCTACACATTATGTTCGACGTTTTCATACCAGAGTTTCTGAACATAGTTTCGGCGTGTTCTATTTGACGTGCAATATTGCTAGATTTCGAGGTAATTCATATTTCGCTAAATTTCTCCTAATAATAATAACTAGCGGATGAATGTTTCTTCACAATAACACTGTTAAGTATTTTTTCCATTAAAAATATCATTTAACAGGTTGATGAAAGACAAGAGGCTTTTGCAATGATTTCTCCCGTTAGGCGATACACGGAAAAACGTGGAGTGAAGGTATCTAGAGAAGAAGACGAGTTTCTATTTGAAAGTAATGACTTTACTTATGAAGATGAAGAGTTCATAGAGGAAGGATTCATGTTCTTCCCGAAGAGGGCTGATATGTTTCAAGTTCTCTCCCTTCATAACCCTTTAATGATAAAGAAGTTAGTGTCGATCACCAAGCAATGTACAAGGCACTGTCTAAAAGACCGATACAAGTTCATGAAGGAAACTACACCATCAGAGATTTGCATTACCCACTCAGTGACGCGTAGCTTTATCATTTGGAAGCCGAAGAACACACTCCCAAAAGAATCATCCTCTAAAGAAAATCAAAAACTCTAAAGAAATCAATGTGTACAGGCATTGCACATTGCTTGGTGATCGGCATTAACTTCTTTATCATTAAAGGGTTATGAAGGGAGAGAACTCTAAACATAGCAGCCCTCTTCGGGAAGAACATGAATCATTCCTCTATGGACTCTTCAGACGAATTAGAAGTAAAGTCATTACTTTCAAATAGAAACTCGTCTTCTTCTCTAGATACCTTACGCTTGTCTTTATCATTTGGAAGACGAAGAACACACTCCCAAAAGAATCATCCTCTAAAGAAAATCAAAAACTCTAAAGAAATCAATGTGTACAGGCATTGCACATTGCTTGGTGATCGGCACTAACTTCTTTATCATTAAAGGGTTATGAAGGGAGAGAACTTGAAACATATCGACCCTCTTCGGGAAGAACATGAATCCTTCCTCTATGGATTCTTCAGACGAATTAGAAGTAAAGTCATTACTTTCAAATAGAAACTCGTCTTCTTCTCTAGATACCTTACGCTTGTCAAGTCTTAAATTGATGTGGATTACATGCCGTCACATTAAGCTTGCAATGTTTCCAACGTCCGGTTAGGTCAGCAGAAGGTGGTACCAGCCCATGATGAAACTGGGTTAAATAATAAACCGGTTTAATAAAACGTCTTACCAATTTTTCGATTTAAGATAATAATGCTTTTATAGTTAGAGAGAAATAGAACCTGGAATACATGGTAGGTTGAATGTAATATGAACATTGGCGTTTTAATAAATCGTAATGCATATTGCGGGAAAAAACACTGCATAAATTATTTAAATAAACAATTTAAAGATTATATAATAAAGGTTTATAAAAAGGGTTTAAATATATACTAGGTGATGACCCCACGCGTTTAAATATATATATATATTTAATATATTATATAATAAAGGTTTGTAAAAAGGGTTTAAATATATATATATATATATTTGAGATGGCTCGGGATAAAATGAGCGTGTGCAATTTGGATCAAGGTTCTTTTGTATACCCTGAATTTTTTTGATAAAAATGTTATAAAATTATGAGGAATTAATTGATAGTTTTAGAAATTTGATGGAAATATAGTTGGAATGTAAACTCTCAAGTATACCAAGTAGAGACACAAGCTGTGTGTAAAAAGATCTCATTGTCCGGTTTGTTGCCATATCGATTCTGATTAAACCAATATAAATCGTCTATATTAGTAAACCGATGTGGTTTAATACCGAATAAACCAAATTAACTTTAAATCAAGAAAAACTTAATAGCACAAGTGCTTCATCAAACAACAAAACAAAGGTTGGGCATCCGAATTTCCTGAAGCCCACTAAGATGCAACAACATAATCAGCCCATTAAAGCTGGTCAAGAGTCAACAACGGCTAGTGCTAAAAGCAAGACTGCACATGATAAGAATGATCATTGTACAACCAAGACAACTCATCTTGTTCAGCTCTATAACTCGTTTCAATCCTCTTGGATTATGTGATGCCATAGATAGCTAGACACTTGTCACAATTCTAGTAGCTAGATTTATCTTTATAAGAAAACTTGTGTTTATCGTCTTCATTATCAAAGAATAATTATTAAGTAAAATTTTGTCTTTTTTATTCAAGCTTTCTCAAAAGCTTTTATGGTATCAGAGCTATGGAGAGCTCATCCGATGCTGTGTTATCTTCTTCTTTGAGTATTTCTCAGTGTGTTACACTGAAACTTACTTCTTCAAACTACTTGTTATGGAAAATCCAAATAGAATCCTTTCTCTCAAGTCAAGCGTTGCTAGGTCATGTAACTGGAATCTCAACTCGGCCAACACCAACCATGATTGTGAACAGTGGAGATGTTACATCAGAAGTTTCCAATCCAGAGTTTCTCAAGTGGATCAGAAATGATCAACTAGTCATGGCATGGCTTTTTGGTTCACTAACCGAAGATGCTCTAAGGTCTGTCTATGGTCTTCAGTCATCCCATGAGGTATGGATAGGACTATCAAACAAATATAATAGAGTTTCAATCACTAGAAAGCTTGATCTGCTTAGAAAGTTGCAATCAACAGTAAAGATGCAGAAAAGTATGGCTGTGTATTTAGGAGAAATAAAATCTACTTGTGATCAGCTTGACTCTATAGGATCTTCAGTGTCTGAACATGAAATGATATATGCTGCTCTTAATGGTTTGGGTAAAGAGTACGTAGCTATAACAACTGTGATAGAACACTCAATGGACTCTGTCTCTAGTCCTAGCTATGAAGATGTAACATACAAACTCATTGGATTTGATGACAAGCTTCAGATCTATAATCAACCATCAGAAGTTACTCCTCATTTGGCCTTCAATACTGGACGTGGTTACAACAAAAGAGGAAGAGGTTATTATAACAACAGAGGTGGATACAGAGGAGGTTACAGAGGTGGAAACAGAGGAAGAAGTTCATACTCTACAAGAGGACGTGGTTTCTTTCAAAAATTTTCCTCAGGACCTTCATCAAACAATTCTGGAACTAAGCCTACTTGTCAAATCTGTGGTAGATATGGTCACTCTGCATATGATTGTTTCAACAGATTTGAAGAAGATTTTCAAAGGGACCTTCCAAATGCTTTAGCCGCAGTAAGGGTGACAGATCATGATTTCTCCACAGGACAAGAATGGTATCCAGATACCGGTGCAACATCACACATCAGCAACTCAATCTCTCAGTTACATAATGCAAAACCTTATAATGGAGATGATTCTATCATTGTGGGAAATGGTGATTTCTTGCCCATAACACACATTGGTTTCGCTACTTTGTCTACTTCCCAAGGTACTCTACCATTGAGTGATGTTTTAGTATGTCCTGAAATTACAAAACCCTTACTCTCTGTTTCCAGATTAACAAAAGACTATCCATGTTCTTTTACTTTCGATTCTGATTATGTTTGTGTGAAGGACAAGTTGACAAATCAGATCCTAACTCAAGGAAAAAGGCATAAGGATTTGTATCTGCTGGAAAATTCAAAGTTTTTCGCCTATTATTCTCATAGACAACAGGCAACATGTGAGGATACTTGGCATGAGAGACCTGGTCATCCAAATAAAGAAGTTCTCCAGCTGCTTGCAAAGAATGATGTTATCAAGATGAATAAGATGAGTAAACAACTGTGTGAAGCTTGTCAACTAGGAAAGATTTCAAGACTTCCTTTTAAACCCTCTGAGTATGTTGCAACTAGGCCTCTAGAACGTATTCATTGTGATTTATGGGGATCTTCTCCTGTTATTTCTACTCAAGGATTTCGATTATATGTTATTTTCATCGACAATTTCACATGATTCAGCTTGGTTTTATCCTCTCAAACATAAATCAGATTTTTGTTATGTGTTTATTATGTTTCAACAAATGGTAGAGCTGCAACTTCAAAACAAAATTGCTCTGTTTCAATGTGATGGTGGTGGAGAGTTTACTAGCAACAGATTCATCACACATCTATCAGATAAAGGGATAAAACAATTGATCTCTTGTCCGCATACTCCGCAGCAAAATGGTATTGCAGAGAGAAAACACATACACATAACTGAACTTGGTCTTTCAATGCTCTTTCACAGTAAGGTTCCTCATCATCTATGGGTAGAAGCATTCTTCACAGCAAATTTTCTTGGTAATTTGCTCCCTTCATCGGTAACTGAAGATAACAAGAGTTCTTTTGAGCTGCTGTATGGAAAGCGACTGTCTACACTTCTCTTAGAGTTTTTGGTTGTTCTTGCTATCCTTATTTGAGGCCATATTCAAAGAATAAATTTGATCCCAAGTCTCTTCATTGTGTTTTCTTGGGGTACAATGAAAAATACAAAGGATATCGGTGTTTATATCCTCCAACAGGAAAAGTGTATATCTCAAGACATGTTCTCTTTAATGAAAACATGTTTCCATACAAAGACGAATATCAACATCTCCACTCAGGAAATGGTACTCCTCTTATGTCTTCTTGGTTATCTGGTTTTAGGAATACATATCCATCAAGTCCAGATGTTCAAAACGTTGAGGAGCCAATTGTTGCCACTAGTTATACATCAAATGCATCTGTTCTAATTGAAGAAGTTTCAGATGATCTAGAGTCACATGATTCAGCTGCTGAACCTGTTATATCACCTGTTACAGAGTCAACAACGGATCAATATGAAAACATAAATGAAGAACAAGAAACTCATAATCAAAATATGACTTCTTCTCAAGCAGACCAAGATATTTTGGTTTCTAATGTTAACTCTTCTCATGGTGAAGCAATGCAGAATCAAGAATCTGAATCTACACACCCAATGGTTACAAGAGCTAAAGCTGGTATTCATAAACCAAACCCAAAGTATGTTATGCTATATGTAAAAGAGAATTACCCAGAACCAAAGTCAGTTAAGGCTGCACTAAAGGATCCAGGTTGGACTGGTGCTATGGGAGAAGAAATGGAAAATATGAATGAAACAGGGACTTTTGACTTGGTTCCTCCTGAAGGTATAGAAAATCCAATCAGTTGTGGATGGGTTTTCAGAACCAAGTTAACATCTCATGGACAGCTAGATAAGCTACGAGCTAGGCTTGTTGCAAGAGGTAATGAACAAGAAGAAGGAATTGACTATTTTGAGACTTTTAGTCCAGTAGTAAGAACCGCAACAATAAGAATGATACTTCATGTTGCCGTGTTACATAAATGGGATATTAAGCAGCTTGATGTAAAGAATGCTTTCTTGCACGGAGATCTACATGAGGTTGTATATATGAAACAACCACCTGGTTTTGAAGATCCGGACAAACCTGATTATTTGTGCAAGCTCAACAAAGCAATCTATGGTCTAAAACAAGCACCTCGAGCGTGGTTTGATAAGTTCAGCACTTTTCTCTTGGGTTTTGGTTTCATCTGCAGCTTCAAGGATCCGTCTCTTTTTATTTACACCAAAGAAAAAGATGTCATGTTTCTGCTGCTTTATGTTGATGACATGATCTTAACCGGAAATAATGAATCTCTGGTGAAGAAGTTACTTCAAGCGCTTAATACTCAGTTTAGAATGAAAGACTTGGGAGAGCTTCATCATTTTCTTGGAATACAAGCTCATTTTCATGTGAATGGTTTGTTTCTTTGTCAAGAAAAATATGCAACTGATCTTCTGATCAATACAGGCATGCTTGATTGTGCTCCAAGTGTAACACCACTGCCTCTGCGATTGGATAATGTGCCAGGACAAGAAGAACCTTTTCCTGATCCAACGTATTTCAGAAGCTTAGCTGGCAAGCTACAATATCTAACACTCACTAGACCAGATCTTCAATTTTCGGTGAACTTTGTATGTCAGAAAATGCATGCCCCTACTGTCTCTGACTTCAATCTTATCAAGAGGATATTAAGGTACTTAAAGGGTACAATATCAATGGGAGTAAATCTGTCTGCTGATACTGATTTTGTGGTAAGATGTTATAGTGATAGTGATTATGGAGGGTGTAAGACTACTCTGCGATCAACAGGTGGTTTCTGTACTTTTCTTGGTACAAATATAATATCTTGGTCAGCAAAACGTCATCCTACTGTTTCAAAGTCAACAACGGAAGCAGAATATCGTACGCTGTCATTGGCTGCTTCGGAAATTTCATGGATAATCCAGTTAATGAAGGAGATCGGCTTGCCTCTGAATGAACCGCCTGAGATGTACTGTGACAATCTCTCTGATGTTTGTCTCACAGCTAATCCATCACTACACTCAAAGACCAAACATTTTCTGCGTGATTACCACTACGTGAGGGAGCAAGTGGCATTTGGAAATCTAATAGTGAAACATGTTCCTGCTAGCCAATAACTTGCGAACATTTTCACAAAGTCTCTACCACAAAAGGCGTTTTGTGACCTGAGATTCAAACTGGGTGTCGACTTACCACCCGACATCAGTTTGAGGGGGAGTAATAACACAAGTGCTTCATCAAACAACAAAACAAAGGTTGGGCATCTGAATTTCATGAAGCCCACTAAGATGCAACAACATAATCAGCCCATTAAAGCTAGTCAAGAGTCAACAACGGCTAGTGCTAAAAGCAAGACTGCACATGATAAGAATGATCATTGTACAACCAAGACAGATCTCATCTTGTACAGCTCTATAACCGTTTCAATCCTTTTGGATTATGTGATGCCATAGATAGCTAGACACTTCTCACAATTCTAGTAGCTAGATTTATCTTTATAAGAAAACTTGTGTTTATCGTCTTCATTATCAAAGAATAATTATTAAGTAAAAGTTTGTCTTTTTTATTCAAGCTTTCTCAAAAGCTTTCAAAACTTACGCGTCAAGAAAGAAACCAGCATCACCGCTGAACCACCAATATTTTTTTTCATAAGCGATTAAAATTTTTATGCCCAATTAATTAAAAATCACAACAACAAATTAAGCATTTTAAAATAAAAATGTTTATTGCTTTTCTTTCCACAAAGTCATTAACCAAGTTTTCAAAATTAATATCCCTAAGAAATTCTCTTTCAATGGATATCGTAGACAAGTCGCTTAATTTCGCTTAATTGTTTTCAGTTTTCTATTTTATGATTCTTTGATTAATATTTAAGTAATAAAAATCATGTCATGTGATCCATATTTTATTACGTTAATTACTCATATTTAATTTTTTCATTATAGACTTCCAACATATGTATATATATCATATATTATTATTAATACTATTAATATTAATAATAAAAATATAGACTATTAATTTTTTCCTAAAATGGATGCCATAAGCGAATGTTTCATTTGCCATAGATGAAGCACGACTCTATGAACAACCAGTCAGAAGAGGAGCTTGTGCACCGGTTAGTTAGTAAAACTAAACCGAAATACAAAACCAAACCAAACCGGGATAGTTTTGTTTTTTACCTTGCGGGCTTTAGCTAATCCTTTGGGGGAGAAGGTAAAGAATGATAGCATTCCATATTCGTTGTCCTCTGAAATAAAGCAGTGACGTCTGTCAATTTATTCAATTGGTTAGTAAAAAAAATTGGACGTCCGGTTATTAAAACCGGTTTAAAATTGGTTTAGAGTAAGCGATTAGTAATGTTTTACCCCGTTTTTAAATTGTGTATCTCCAGCAAATGAAGCTCCCCCATCACAATATCTCAGCCTTACTTTATTCCAGTTGTAAAAGTCTAATAACAAAATAAAACAATTTAAAATTTCATGTTAAAAAAGAATTTTTTTTTATAATTATGTTGGAATCTCATATAAAATAGCAAGTTCATGACGTAATGTTAATTATGTTACGGTAAAGTAACAGCGAACTATTGACTCAAACTAGACTTCACATGTGTATATGTAAATGACGGTTTTACCCTTCTCTAGAAGTTTCGAAAAGGCAGAATAAATAAGTAACATGACATTGTTCAAGATGGATCGAAAGTGTGTGCTCTCGCAAGACAAAGACAAACGCAATATATTAATAGAGAGGGATAGAGCCAAAACTAATATTATTTCTTTAAAAAAAAGCTGAATTTAACAGAAACATTCGAACCGTCACGTGAAAGAGAGACCACAACAACAAGCAAACATGTTCAACTAATAAATTAATGTTACCAGTAATTGATTTAAGTTTGCGATTGCGATTTATTCACAATATATATATATATATATATGTTATTATATAAAAATGTGAAAATAATTGTTTATTTTACGTGGATTTAAAGAAGCATTATTGCTCAAAATTCCGGAGAAGACGGCGGTCTTGGTCATGAAACGTGTAGAACCTCGACGGGTCGTTGATCTATCAATGCATGATTCTATATCATTGCACCATCCTCATCCCTATACCAACTTGTTTTTATTTAGTAAATACAATACCTTCAAAATATTAACATTTATTACATTAATTTATTATTATGAAGGAAACAAAAAATAATAATTATGCATGCTTTATTCGCATGATTCTGTTTAGGAATAAAAGAAGGGATTATTTTTTGAAATGACATTAAAAAAAGAAAACTTTCGAAAAATGTCATTAAAAAAACATATTTCAGAAAATGGCACACGTGTATATGAAATTGTCCATGTCCACGAAAGGAGACGATAAATGACGAATTTGTCCTCGTGTTTTGTCCACGGAAAACAAAGTTAAATTCGTCATTTTTGTCCTTTTTCGTGGATGTGGATAAGTTGTCCACGTGTATCATTTTTTGAAATGTTTTATTTTAATGGCATTTTTCGAAAGGTTTATTTGTTTAATGACATTTTTCATAATTTTCTCATAAAAGAACTCTAGCAGTGAATGTTGTAAATGCGCCAAATAAAGTGAAAGGAGTTAGACACGATGATGATTCAAAGTTCCCAAAACGGCGCCATAAGAGTGTTAGGATTATGAGCTTCCAACTTAAAACCAATTGACGATAAGTGGAGGGGCCCATATCCCTTATATATTAGTTTATAACCCTTTGTGTTTCCAATGTGGGACTTTTGTCCCTAATACGCCCCCTCGAGATAATGGGTCTCGTTAACCATTAATCTCGGGTAGTTTGGGCAAGAGAGGCGGACCAGTCGGGTCAGGCTTGTGATCGGATCGGGCTCTGATACCATGTTAGGATTATGGGCTTCCAACTTAAAACCAATTGGCGATAAGTGGAGGGGCTCATATCCCTTATATATTAGTTTATAACCCTTTGTGTTTCCAATGTGGGACTTTTGTCCCTAATAAAGAGCATGTATATCAAAAATGCTAATTTTTAGTTGCTTAAGTATATTTAATTAATATTTATATGTATTTATACCAAAAAAATACATAAGCAATTTTTGTAGTTTTAGTTAAAATTGTCCTCCATTAAGAGATACTAAAAAGAGTTGCTTAAATTTTTTAAAAAATGTGTTTACAAAAACAAACTAAAAAAGAGTTCAATTGTGAAAGAGTTTACAAAAAAAAACTAAAAGAGATGGTGTACAATTGTGAAAGAATTTACAAAAACACACTAAAAGAGATAAAATGGTGAAAGAATCAACAAAAACACACTTAATTTATAAACGTGAACGTAACTTGTCTCTTCTAGCTTATTGCTTACCTCTTCAAGCTTTCAAAGCTTATGTTGGCTCCTCCTACAAAGCAAACAACAACCACCAAACACAAAACACATCAACATAAGAACAAAACAAATCAACACAAAACAGAATTTAACCATTAACATGAACAAACTTTAACACAAAACAAGAACAACAACATAAACACAAATTTTAAACAACATAACAACTTACTGGTTTTTTGCATGATCTTCTTCTTCCATGTAGTAGCACATCTGTTTGTTTCTTTGGTCCCTGCAATGTACAATAGCAAGCACATTAACTACACCAAACATGAAAAACAAACTTGCAAAAACTTTCAATAACAATAAAATAGCACAACTACAATTATAACCTAACAAATCAAACATAACCACAATAAACATTAACAAAAAAGCAATTATAAACATCAACTGATCAAGCTTAAACTAAAAGAACCAAACACAACAGATATTAAGCTAATAGATCAAATACAATAACAAAACAACAACAAAGAACAAAAACCTTTTCATAAAATACACCAAAAGTAATAAACAAAACTTAACAGAGGTATATGAACAAAAGAGAATACACAATCATTGATCAAAAGAGAAAACACAATCAGCTTCAAATAATAAGAAATTGTGTAAATTGAACCAAGTTTTCATATAAATAAATCATCAAAAGCAAGAAAATGAATCGCTAAACACATAAACCTAAAATTTTTTTTTTTAGGGTTAAGATTCAAAGAAGATGAAATAGGTTCAATCTGGGTAAATCGAATCGAACCTTACCTTCATCGACGCCGGCGAAGAAGAGTCCAAAAATCGGCTGAATCGCGATCAATCTCTCCGGTGAATCTCTCCATCGGAATCACCGAGAGAGTTTGCAAAAGCCAAAAAAATTAGTGAAATCTGAAATCAGAGAGAACCCGACAAGTTAAAAAAATAAAATTTTTTTTTTTTTTTGAGTCAACCAAAATGCGCCACGTAGCGTTGCTTAAGGCTAAAGAAAAACGCTTACCTAAGCAACGACGCTTATCTTTTTAGGCCCAAATACACATTTTATATTTATTAAACCCATCTAAATACACTTTTAAATACTTAAGCAACCTTTAATATCCCTTGATGGACATGCTCTAATGTGCTAATTAATTAGTAGAAATCAGTTAGTACAACTACTATTTACCAACATCAACTTATAGTCGTTGGTCTCATCATAACCTATAATCGAAATAGTGTCAAAATTTTTTTTTTTTGTCAACATTTGGGCCACAAATGGCCGGCGCATTAGCCAAACCTACACTATCGTAGGCGCAGAGAATCGATCCCAGGTGGGGTGGTGCTACCTGCCTCCTGTGGACTTATGACTGCCACCAAGGCCACTTCCCCACTGTCAAATCCTTTTAAGAGTATAATTTTTTTAAAAAATTGATAAATATTTGTATATAAGAGGATCTTTCATAGGCGCCTACAAGAATCTGCGCAAATTATTTTTATTTTCAAATTACTAATATTATACTAATGCACATATATTTTATTATTTGTTTGTAGGCCAAGGAGCTGGGTCACAAACCGGCCGTCAGTGCCGTCTTCGAGAAGACGCACAGGAAAAAGACCGGCGAGTTCGTTGACTCCCATTCCGAGCGGATATTCAACGATCTTGAAGCTCGGAAGACGGAGATCGAGACTCAACGATCTCAGAGATCCCCGGGAGGCACTCAATATCCAGGCGAGCCGCTTACTACCGCCGAGCTCGATCAAATATATCATGAGGTAAAATTTTACTCGTAAAATTATTTTTTAAAACATTCATTTATTAATTGTTTAATTTTATAGGTTGCTCCTAAGAAGAAAGGACGAGTTCTAGGCATGGGATCCATGCAGGACGTCCCACTTGCTCCTCCCAATTACCGATCTCGAGGCCGAGTTGCGGTCGAGATTCGAACTCGCATGCGACTCGGGCGAATAACATGCGGTTCTACAACGACTCGTTTACGGTGCTTTCGCATCTAACCCGGAACTACTTCGGACGATGCAGACACATCCCCTCCGTCCGACGACTGAGCAGGCCGGAACAAGCAACGTAGATCCCGAGAACGCAACGCAAGACTATTTCGGGCCTAATTTCAATTTAGACGACTAATTATTTTTGTATTTTGTATTTTGAAATTGTAATAAAAATATTTTATAAAATATTATTTTTTTTTATTTATAATAATATTAATCGTGGTAAAATCGTCCCTAATAAGGGACGATTTTACCACGAATTGTAAAATTTATATTTCTTACAATCGTGGTAAAATCGTCCCTAATTAGGGACGATTTTACCACGATTTGAAAAATTTATATTTCTTCCAATCGTCGTAAAGTCGTCCCTAATTAGGGTCGATTTTACGACGATTTGTAAAATTTTTATTTCTTATAATCGTCGTAAAATTTATATTTCTTATAATCGTCGTAAACTCGTCCCTAATTAGGGACGATTTTACCACGATTGTAAGAATTTTCGATTTATTATAATTACAAATTTACAACCAAATATTCGTTGTAAACTCGTTGTAATTGTTACAACGATTTTACAACGAATATTTTACCACGAATTTACAACGAATGTGGTTCGTCGTAAAATTTACCACGATTTTACGACGATTTGGTTTTTACTTCGATCGGTTAACGACGAAATGGAAATCGTCGTAAAATCGTGGTAAACTGCGTTTTACCACGATTTTACAACGATTATGGTCGTGATAAAAGTCGTGATTTCTTGTAGTGTAGCTGGATTCAATTATTTTGCCTAGTCATCGAGTTGGCAATTATTTTGCCTAGGCCACTTCAACAATAAAGGAAACTAATTAACTAAACCATATGACTGCTGAATGATTTTACTTGCAGCAAATGGTTAATTTTTTTTTGAAGTATTATTTTATAATAATCACATCAATTATAATAAGGGCGGATGACAATACTATACTTGGAAAGTATGGTTATTACTAGAATAGTCTAAAACTTTTTTTATTACTAGAATATTTTTGCTTACTTTTTTACCCTTTTATCATTTGACAACAAAAAACGTAATTACGTAAACTGCTATTACTATTTTTCTGCGCTTTTGCGTTTATTACGAAAAAACCAGCGCACTGATGTTACGACAGACTTATTAGAACGGTAGATTTATATTTTGGGACGGTAGATTTATATTTTGGAACGGTAGATTTAAAAAACGATGGTAGACTTATAAAAATGGTTGGTAGAGTTATTTCGTTAAATCTGGTAGACTTATATTTCTGACATAGTAGATTTGTTTGGGTGTGGTAGACTTTTATCGACATTGGTAGATTTGTTCAACAGACACGGTAGAGTTAAATACGTTTGGTAGATTTTTAAACCTTGGAAGCTCACATTTGAATTTTTAGGATTTTTCGTTGACTAAATCGGTAGATTTGTTTTATATGATGATAGATTTTTTATGTTTTTTGGTAGGTTTATTTACTGACTTGGCAGGTTTAATATTGTTATTTGTCTTTGTGTGTGATGGTAGACTTGTTCATGTAGTGGTAGATTTTGTAAAATTAGATAGACGGAACCATTGTTGCGGTAGACTAATTGTATCAGTTTTCATTTCCCGTCTTGGTAGTAGATTTATTTCTTTGGTGGTAGATTTGTTATATGTTGGTAGATTTATTTTTGTTGATGGTAGAGTTTTGCTAATCTTTGCAGAGGTTACTATAATAGTCTTCTCATGGCAGACTTATCAGTTTTCGGTAGATTTATTTGAAAACATAAAATAAGAAAAATAAAATTTATGTTAGGTTACGGTAGACTTTCTAATATATAAAACGTTTTAATTACTTTTATGTCCTTGGCTATGCACAACAATTACAAGCATTGGAAAAGAAAAGGTTTTCAAGCATCCACATCGTGGTAGACTTTAGATACGGTAGACTTTTTAATATATCAAAACGTGTAGTACTTCTATGTCTTTAACTATGCACACAATTTCATAAAAACAACTTTCTTCTATTTTCACCTAGGCTTGACCGCGCCATTTATAAGAAAACCCTTTGAAAACACTTATTTTCATTTACATTCTCCTCCTATTTGATCTTTGGATTTAGATTTTTCATTCATTTACAAAAAAAAAAGTTATGTTAAAACATGAACCAAGTCATTTGGTTTGTGGAAAATGAAGTTTTGAGAATTTATTTTAAATTCAAGGCAATTGAGTAATTTTTACAATAATTGGAAAACAATATGATTTTTATATGTTGTAATTGAAAGAACCATTGACACTATAAAGGATAAAAAATTAATTTAAGTTTTGTTTCATTGCATTTGGTAATAATTTCCGTTTTAAGAAAATTGTTATTGCCGATGTAATACATTTACAACTAATATTGACAACGATATGAATTACCAAACTCAATATGAATCAACCAACAACGAATTTACCTTTATACATAAACAAATCTACCATCTCACATAAATAAATCTACCATCAAATCTTACAATAAAAATAAATCTGACAAAATAAGAACAAAGACTATAACCCTAAACAAATCTACCATATTAAAAAAAAATCAGATCTGAACATTTCTCATCGTTAGTGTTGAAAAATTCCGTTGTGATAGAGACAAAAACCATGTCGCCACGAGATAGACACTTCGCCGACCATGAACGTCACAAACCTCCTAAAAACATTAAACCACAATATTTCAAATCCTAAATACGCATAAACTTCATAAAATTACCAAATACAACATAAACTCGATAAAGGGAGAAGAGACATATATTTTTTTGTCGAAAAATACTGAAAAATAAAGAGAGAAAAGACAAACATCTTTGCGCCGTCGTCTGAATCCGCCGTGAAGCCTCGTCGTCGTGAAACACAAAATAAGTCTACCACACCAAATTATGCACAAAATAAAGATACCGTGAAAAGTCTACCACAACAAGTTAAGAACAAAAAAATTGACAAATAAGCCTACCACTTCATCTAACGTTAAAATAAACAAATCTAACAAAACAAATCTACCACAACTTTACAAATCCGTCGGATCTCGGCGGATGAGAGATTGTTACAGATCCGATGGTTCTCGGCGGAGGATAGATTGTTACAGATCTGAAGGATCTCGGCGCGTGGCTTTTAGTTTCTCTTTCTCCAACAAAAACGAATAAAAAAATTTCAGATCTAAAACGGAAAACTCACCGGAAAACGAGATTAAACGGTGAACGGAAACGACGCGAGTGTGACCGCCATTGTAACGGAAACGAGATTGAATGATGAAGAGGAAGAAGATGAAGATTGATGGTGAAGATCTTCTTCTTCGTTGGAGTTTGAAAGAGAAAAGATGAAGAAGGAGAGAGAGATGAAGAAGGAGAGAGAGAGATGAAAAATGAGAGAGAGATGCAAAAAAAGAGATGAAGAAGGAGAGAGAGAAGAGAGGAAAGAGAGAAAGAAGAGAGGAGAGAGAGAGAAGAGACGAGAAAGAGAGAAGAGAGAGAGAAGAGAGAGAGAAGAGAGAGAAGAGAGAGAGAAGAGAGAGAGAAGAGAGAGAGAAGAGAGAGAGAAGAGAGGAAAGAGAGAGAGAAGAGAGGAAAGAGAGATAGAAGAGAGGAGAGAGAGAAGAGATTTTTTTTTTTTAAATAATGACATTTTCGTTATTAAAAACAAAACTAAGGTTAATTTTACATTTCTAAACTTTCCAAGACTATTATAGTAAACTTTGCTTGGTAAGAGACTAGTTAAGTAAATATTATACTTTCCAAGACTATTATAGTTATTAATCCTTATAATAATCACAGCAATTATATAGAATTTTACGTAAAAGTCGATAATTATGTTTAAGATTTAATATACTATCATTTATAATTTGATATACTTTTTCGCTTAAAAATAATGTTTAATATACTATTCAGAACCATGTCACTATATATATGATTGAGTAACTACAACTATTATCTCGAGAATTTCGTATCATGGAAAATCCAAACGAAATTTGAATTCACACAACTACAATATTTCATCCGTTCCTTCACAAAACTCTACTCAATTTAATATTTTTCTATATTTACATCATTTCAAAATTTTAAAAGGTTGATTTACCCTTTAAAATATTACCATAATTAAAATATTTTCATTTTGGATCGATAATTAGTGTTTAGGATATAATATTAAATGGTAGATTTATGTGGTTAGGGTTTATTTGGATTTAATTTTGATTGTTTAGATGCAGTTTTGAAAAATGACTTTAAAATGATGTAGTTTGTAAAAGTGACTTTCAAATGATGTAGTATTGAGAAATGCAATTTAAATTGTGTAGTTTTGTAATCCCCTTTTTATATTTCTGTATAACGCTCTATTTTCAATTTTTTAAATTAATTTCATTCAGTTTTTGTATCGGATTCGGATTCTTTAAATAATTAAAAAAAAATAAAAGTACATACTTTTATCAATAAACCGGATTCGGATATGTTTCAATAAAAAATATTATTCTTTTAACCAAAAATATTTATAAAAGTAGTCAAAATAGGATCCGTATATCCTTCAATATTTAATGGATATTCGTTGGCCGAATATCTCAACGAATATCCGGAGTAACGGATATGAATTCGGGTCATTTTTTACGGATTTGTGCAGATGCCGATCCGGGTATCCTAAAAAACCGGATATCAGGATCCGTTTCACCCAGCGGTATATATTTATAAGGTTTTGATTTATTATTCTATCTCTTTCATATAAATATATGGAATAAAAAACCGTTATTCTATTTAATATTGTAATTTATTATTCTATCTCTTTCATAATAAATGTCGTTTTAAAGTTTTTTATTCCATATAATTATTTTTTTATTTTTTTTGCTGGGAAAATTTAATACGTTTTGGATTTTTTAACCAATTAAATTTTATTTTATTTTTATATTGGTTGTACTCAATATTATTTTATAAAATTTGAAATTTTTATTGTAATTTATGAAATTTTGTTATGAGTTTGCACATATCTCTTACTATTGGGCGTCACATTTTTTAATCAATGTTTATGTTATGTCGTCTATTTGATTGGTTTTATTGATTACTCATTCCACGTCACATTTTATTAGCTTAAACTTATTGTGGTGTTGACACGTATGCTTTTTTAACTAAAATCACTTCACAAATAATGTCTTAGGATTAGTTGGAGAGTTAAAAGTAAATAAATATATAATAATAATAATAAAATTACCTCAAACTGCAAAAGCCAATTGGCTGATCCAGCTCTGAATCATGATATAATAGTTTTTCCTCCGGCCGCTGGACCAAACCGCCGGAAATGACGCGAAGAGACGAACTCGCGGATGTTCAGTCCAGCGGTCACCAGACCGCTGGACCAAACCGCCGGAGAAGACACAGTGAAGACTACTCGCGGATGTTCAGTCCAGCAGTCACTAAACCGCTGGACCAAGCCGCTGGGTCTTGCGCGACTTATTTAACTCTCCTGTTTCCCTATAAATACTACTAGGATTTATGTTAATGGAAGAACCTTCTTTCTCTCTAGTTTTTTTAGCCACTTTTGTAACTTTGAAGGTTCCTTAGTTTTATAATCTTAGATTCTCTCTTTAATCTTATTTATCTACCATTAATGTGTTTATCCTTTATCTTTATCTTGTTTTTCATCATGATTAGTGAGTAGTTATCTCTTGGATCTTGGGGTTTCTATAGGTTAGGATGATGGATGATGGTTAGTGATGTTTATGATGTTTGGGTTATGGTTTCTATAACATTAGATGTGCTTAACACTAAGGTAGAAGTAATTATCCTAGCTTAGTACTTAGAGGATGTTTCATGTCCGGAAGGTGTTCGATGAAATGACTAGTCCAAATCTCTTGTTAGTCTTTTATGCTTAGCCAATGAAGTTGAGGTCTAAGGTTTAAGATGGGCTTTTAAGGACTTATACTTAATGATCTCTAATCATCTAGGCTCGGTCGGAAGATTTGTGGTTTTTATGGTTAGAGAATGGAATTGAGTCATGGAAGTGATCTAATCTAGTTTAGTGATCCTTGTCCTAGAAAGCCATCTCCTTGCCATCTCCTTTGTTAGTCTTAGTATCATTAGCTTGATTCCACTCATCCAAACCCAATGATCTTAACCCCGAGATCCATGCTTTATCTTGTTAAGCTTCTTTTTAGTTATTTGTTGATTAGTTGACTTTTATTTTATTCCCTTAGAAATAGTTTAGTTACAAAGCAAGATTCTTATTTGATCTAATCTAAGCTAGTTTCTTGTATTCTTATTGTTCTAACCTTTCTCTCCTTGTGGATTCGATCCTAAATTACTACAACGTCTTGTGCCTTGCACCTGGGGATGTATGTGATTGAGGTTAAAACTCGATCTCATCAAGTATCAATTTTGAATCATATTTTAACTTATTACTAGAATTAAACCCATGGTACACCAAATGTTTATGTTTTTTCAACTTCTTTTATAAATCTACAAATTTAGTTTAAAATTTTTTGTTATTTTTATTTAATTATTTTTATTACTATTTATACAAACAAATAAAAGAACTTGATTATTTAATACTAAAAATGTGTGAATTGAGATTTTTTGTGTTATAAATGATTTTGAAGAGTATAGTCCATATAACAAAGTTTTAAAATATTTTGTACATCGATTTATTTCAAACAATTTTAATTTAATAGATTTATGAGGGAATTACAAAACTACGTTTGAATTGCATTTTACAAAATTACATCATTTCAAGTCACTTTTCAAAACCACACCTAAACACTAAAATTAAATTTAAATAAACCTTACCCATTCAATCCTACCCCTTTAACAATATATCATAAACATTAATCAACAAAACCAAATGAAAAAAAATTAATTTGGTAATTTTTAAAATGATTAATCGACCTATTAAAATTTTGAAAGGGTGTAAATATATAAATATATTGAATTAAGTTTAATTTTGTGAATGAATGGTTGAAAGGGTGTAGTTTGATGAATTCCTCTAAATTTATTACCCCCTCCGTTCTTAAAAGATTGATTTTCTTGTTTTTTAAATTATTTTATTTCATTGAGAATAGTGAATTGTACATTTCAAGATATATTAATTGAGGTTATTGAATTACTATTGGTTGAAAATTTTAGAAATTTTTTTTTTTTTTTTTTTTGTGAAAAATTTTAGAAAATTGTGAAATACAAAAAACCATCTATTTAATATTGAACATTAATTCAATTTTTTAATATGTGTGAAAAGTCTAGAAAATCAAACAATAAAAAACATAGGGAGTACATTATAGAAGTGGACAAATACTCGGATCCAAAATACCGAACCGAACTAAACAAACCAAAACCGATCCAAAAATAAAATAACCCAAAAGGATAGAAAAAAATAATATATGAAAACCCGCTACCAAATACAAACCGAACCGGATTTTGTGGAACCAAACTAAACAACTTGAATTACCTATAATTTATTTACTATAATAATAATTTTAATATTAATAGTTTTTGAAGTGAGATTTTTTGTTGCTATAAAGTATTTTGTATTACATATTCTATATAGCAAAATCTTAATATAATTTTTAAGTTGATTTATTACAAATTATTGTAAACTATGAAAATTGATTGATTTTATTTTCTAATATTACTAATGTATATTTTGATGGTAAAAAGACATTGTTAAATATAGTTTAGGTTTTGAATCCTCACTAATGGATTGTATAATTGCTTAACGTAATATTTAATTTGAAATTCTTAAACATATTATTTATCAAATTAACACAATATGAAATTAGTTTAAAAGTAGAAGGTGAAATTAATCATTATACCTTATTAGCGTAATATAGTTTGGGCCTTGGGGTATCGATAGGTTATGTTTCCTTAAATTTGTTGTTTATGTACTGATTTAATTATGGGAATCGGAAATATATGTCCTTAATAAACACATGATATTTCCTTTATAGTATTTTCGATTAAAATCTCAATAATTAAAATTGAAATTGATTCACAATGGCATTTTGTGGTAATTAAGTCATTATATTTGGATATATTAATAATAGTGCTCAAGAAAGCGCTAGGCGGTAGTCAGACGGTGACCCTCCGCCTAGCGCCTAGAACGCCTAGCTCCGCCTAGGCGTTTTGGCGGTTTAGGGGATTTTTTTAAAAATATTATATATTTCTATACATAGTATATGATATGACAAAATTACATTATAAAAAATATCAAATTTTAAAAATAAATCTATACTTAACATAAGTAAAAAAAATATAAGAAGTATAAATATTTTTATACATAATTTTTATTATATTTTTTAAAAAAATCAAAAAAATATGAGATATATTTAATTCCGGCTGGCCCGCCTAAATCCATCTGGTCAACCCATAAATCCGCCTAGTCAACGTCTAGTCCGCTTATTAGCGGAATAGTCCGCCAAACAGTGAATGAGCGTCTAACGCCTAGGCGACCGCCTAGACCGCTTTCGTGAACAACTTATATTAGGGCAACGAAAATAATAGTATAGCTAGATAGATTTAGTGATAAATGCATATAAGTTTATAAATACAAAATAATCATTTTTAGTATCCATGATTCAAAATTATTAGAAGTATGTGCACACGCCATATATAATAAAAATTCAACTGAAAAACACATGATTTCAAAAGTAAGTTGAACAATTACAAAACTAATAAAATATGTTACTGAATTAATAAAATTTAAATTATTAAAACATAAATATTCTTAAAAAAAACTTAAATCCCCGAATAGCGCGTGAGAGCCATCTAGTTTATTTGCAAAGTAAAAGAGAAAGCTTTAAATGGTCTAGAGTCTCCTATCTACAAGACCATCATAGCAACAGCGGGATGATATGCCCCATTAGACTTACTTTCGTAGAAGGATGAGAAGCAAGGAGAGAAAAAGACATAGGTGACCGATACAACAACTAGGTATGGATCATTTTGGCTCCTTCTTGTATCGACCAAAACAACCGATATAGCGATCCGCTACACCTGTATCGGTCACAACAATCCGATACAACAACTCGATATGGTCGTTTTCACCACTTTTCATCTAAGTTTTTCTTTTTCGTTCTTGTACTCCTACACATGAAAACACACAAAACACAATGCAAATGCAACCTATTTGTAACTAAATGCAAGTGAAATGAGTCAAAGCTAATGATTAAAATGGATTAGAACATGCAAATAATGCAATATATCAAAGTGCAAAGCACAAGTGATTATAGTAATCGGGGTATCGATCTACAAGGAGATATGGGATAGAACAACAAGATTGCAACAAACTATTTAGCTTAAACCAACAAGATTTCATAACCTTAAAACTAAAATGTGATTAGATTGAATCAAAAATATTTGAAGTCATTTTCTTATTGTAATAACATGTAGATGGAGATTGAAATGCATATAACTTAAACTAGGGCTGAGAATATTACTCGAACCGAACCGAGATTTTCTTGTTTTCGGTTTGGATTCGGTTACCTATGTTGAACCAATTTGGAAGTTATTCAATGTACTTCGGTTTGCGGTTAGGAACCAAACGGATAACCGATATATATACTATATTTATTCTTTATCGATCGTCGAACCGAATACTTTGTTTCTTCCTCATCATCGTCGGGTTTGTGTTCATGCGATCTTTATTTCTTCCTCTCAGAAGGAGATGTATACATACATGTATTTATATGTGAAAAAAAATTAAAAACAAAAGTCTGGTCCAAAAAATTTTCATTAGTGGGTCAAATATAATTGACCTATAGGTTTTAATCTACTAAAAACAAAAAAATCGAACCGAAATAACCGAACCGATTTAACCAAATACTCGATTAAACCAAAAATTTAATCCAAAAACCGAAAATTTGGTTATTTTCAGTTAGAAAATAATTTATCGAAATAACCGATAACAAAACTGACCGAACCGAATAAGTAAACGGTTAAATTCGAAAGAAATTTAAATTCCGAATAAATCGAGCCGAACCGACCCAAATAACCGATAACCAAATTTATCCGAACCGAATAATTAAACGGTTAAATTCGAAAGAAATTTAAATTCCAAATAAACCGAGCCGAACCGACCCAAATAACCGATAACCAAACTGACCCGAACCAAATAAGTAAACGATTAAATTCGAAAGAAATTTAAATTCCGAATAAACCGAGCCAAACCGGCCAAAATAACCGAATTTCCATCCCTAACTTAAACCAAATAAAGTAAGATCCATTCAAATGAATGGTGTGGATAAAAAAGAAAACGAACATTACTCAGATGCATCATTAAGATGATCAATTGTAAATGACAAATGAATATGTCTCTATAAATTAACACACTAAAAATAAACCGACCTCCCTTTGTTGTATAGGCAAACGAGTAAACCAAACACAAATTTTAAATTTTGTAACAATCAAACAAATAACAACACAAAAAAATAATCAAAAATCAGAGAAAAATACATTACTGTTTTTGTCAGCAATTCCTCAGGCTTACCTTTGTGTTTGTACTGTGTGTTTTGTTATACGTTTATTACTCCAATACTGTAACTTCTTGATCGACCCTCCAGAAATTCGAATCGTTAAACTCTTTCACTCCCAAACTCTCCTCCGCTTTTCCGTTTTCCGCAACTTTCTGAACCATAATATTATTCCGCTTGAGGGGTCCAGCCTCGCCGACTATCCCTTCTTTCAAAGCTTGCTCCATTGCTTTCTCTGTCCCTTCTGCTTCCACTCCCACAAACTCCACTTCCTCTTCAAACATTCCTCTCACCGCCGCCTTAGGCGAGCAACCGTTTGAAATCAGAGGTTCAGTTTTGACGTCGAGCATTGGTACATCGGTGAATGGGTTTAGTAGGCCCGAGCTAGTGACTTGCGTTTGAGATTTTTCGTCGTTGTTGTTATTCTCTGATGTGTTGATGCTTGTTGAGTTTTCAGGAGCAATAGCTTCCGGATCATTGTCGTCTTCTTCTTCTTCTCCTGCCAGAACTTCATCGTCGCTGTCGCTGCTGCTGCTGTTATTGTTGGCATTTGAGTCTCTGTTCGCGTTCACGTCTTCCATCGTTGTGTCGGAGGAGGCCGTGTTGCTGAAATTGTCGTCTTGGAATGTGAACCAGTCCGAATTTGTGAGCAAACTGCAGCGAATTAACGAGAAAAAAATCAAGTCCTATTCTTAGAAGAAAGTACTTTTAAAAATGAACTATAAGATTACACACTCAAAAAACCGGACCTTCCTTGGTTTTCCCTGAGTCTCAGTGATGAGATTACTACTTCAGCGGATTCATCGTCGAAATATGTATCCTGCATATCAAAATAACAAAGTCAAAATCCACATTCAAAAAGGTCTTATAACAACAATGTGACATCATATTGTCCTGAAAGCGGGACTTACGGTATCATCTCTATCGAGAGTGTTTTGGTCCTGAAACAGTAGAAAACCCAACGGATTATTATGGTGACTGAGTAAAATCATTCCATAATTCGAAGAAAAAATCTAAGCAGAGTAATACCTCTTCAATACCACCGTTCCCATAGATTCCGTAGTTAAATGCTTGGCTCAAATTATTGGCCAGAGCTGCAACATCGTAATCCCTGTCTTCTTCGTCGTCGCTATCTCTTGTCCTATCTTGTACAGTACCTGGTCGCCTGTACGTGGGACAAAGTCACAACGCAACTACTCACTAATAGAGCTTAGCAGCAATAAGAATGTTTATGACCAGAATAGATCTATTTATCTACTCTGTTCAAGCAATATAATATAGGAAATTATAAATTATCAGGTCCTCGTTAGCTATGAGAATGGTTATGCGTTGGATTATAATAAGTGCAAGAAATTTCATAGTCATCTAACAGTAGTTATGAACCAATCTTTATGTGGGTTTAAACTAACAATCCTACTAGCATCTAAGAGTGCAAGGACCGATAATTTGATGGTTACTAGATTGAGGCCAATGATATGGTGATAAGGGAGAAAAGCTAATGAAAGTACCCGCATGCCCATCTGTTCACGTTCTCCACAGTGTTGCGTTCTTGCAAAACACTACTTTGCCACTCTTTCCATTCGCTGTTTTCCTAATAATTTGAGAGAAAGTATCGTCAGTGACACGCCAAAAGTAGAAGAAAAAAAATCACTCTTGAGCTAAATAGAGCCTTTATGTGTGAAATTAATGAACCGATTTCAAGCAAGAATTATCTGCACAAGATTATTTGGGTAATACAAACCTGGAGAGACGCCTTTATCAGGCCGTTGCTGTCACTCAACTGGACAAGTTTATTCGATAGTCTTGTGATGTGTCCAACATATCCAACCCGTGGTGGTTTTTTCCCAGTAGCAACAACGGTAGGCTACATCAAGGAAATAAGTCAACTGCTCTTGTTTGAGTTTTAAAATGATGCAGACCATATATCATTTAATACACTGTAAGAAAAACCGCAGAAGGCATACCAGGTTATCACCAGAAAGAACCGAATCTTTCTCTGATGAAAAAAATCTGGAAATCAAATTGCATTCTTGAAGGATATGGTTAACCATTGTTCCGCTCTTATTTTCCAAACAAGAAAGTATTATACTCTCCACTTGGTGATGCAGAGCGTTATTGTATGGGTACCTTCATAAGTTGATAGTATTTTTACATCTCAAAGAAGAAAAATGCAACATCAAAATCAAGAGTTTGAAGTTTAGTACGAGCTTACTCAAAAAAGAGTTCAAGGATCCTTTTGATAGTTCCAGAGCTTGCTAATTCTTTACAAGCAGCTTCATTTCCAGATTTCAACAGAACAGCAATGAATTCTAATATCTGAAACAAATATGACTAAATGAGCCCAACATTCAACATAAAAAACCTACAGTTCCTTCTCGTAAATGATTAAATCTAGGATCTGACCTTCAGACGATGTTTTCCAAGAGGCGGCCTCAGCTCTCCATACGTTGTAGGCAATACTTTGCTGTCAGAGGCTACACTGAGAAGCATAAGCATGTCACCTGCAGCAGAAGACACAAAATTTGTTCATTTAAAGACATTGAAGACACAATTATAGCTTTGACAAAACTTGCAAAACGTAATCCTACATGTCCAATTAACAGTACGGAGTAATTCAAACAATAATGAAATTAATGAACTTCCATATCACATTATCTACATAAACCATAATGGTTTAGAGCAAAAAGAGCTGATAAAGTCATAAGTCAGCAGAAACTAGATAGATAATCACAAAGAGCGTCTTCTATATGATTACTTCCTGTCAAAAGAAGAATAAACAAAAGGATTTTGGTGTTCAATGGGCAGATTTATTAGCACGGCAAACCAACTTACCGAGTTTTGGTAGCATAGCACCAATAGTCTCTTGGGTCACTGGGGCGGGAGACTCAAACATATGCTGACCTCTATAAGAATTGAAGAAAGGCGATGAAACAGCTGTTTTCTTCGGATCTAACAGAGATATGCATACAGTAAGTGAATGAACTAGTCCTGATTTTAAATGTGAATCTTCTACAGCATGGCCAAATATCCTCGAAACGAAGCTGCGTCAAGAAGAAGAAAATTTTACCATGTCAAACTATTGTTTATATCTGCAGAAACCAGTAAAAAACAAATATGAAAACAAAGATAACAAACCCAGCGCTGGAGAGTTTCGTAGCTAAAGCTGAAGGTGCATTCCGATTAATTGCACATAATGTTTCAGCTGCATTCGCCTGAACCTCAGGAGAGCTCTGGTCCAAGTTACAGAAGGTTGTAAGAAATTGGAAATATCTAATAAGACTGTAAATGATACAACATTTTTCCAATGAAATACCCGAGTGCCACTTTTCTTCATTTTTTTCAGAATGCTAGAGTTAAAACCATTTACACTAACCAAAAATAAAGCCTCGTCGAGTCACTTTTTTTATTTTGGAAGAACCTAAAATTTTCTTACTTACAGATGGATTTAGTTTGTCCACAATCATTTCAAGTAAATCGCTATCAGCCAAGTATCGCATCACATCCAGAAAGTTGGGATAAACATTATCGTCAGCTCCAACCAAGCGAACCAAAACCTACACAACAGAACAAGAAATGTATCTGACAACATGATTGCTGAATTCACAGTTCACACCAAGTTGAACAGTGTCTCAAACAACTATTTACCTCCATGATGGATGTTATGCCAATTAAATCAACCAACTGGCTAAAAACCTTTGGATGCCCCTGAGATCATCAAAATCTACTTTTAAAAACGTAGCAGCGATCCAGATTTTGACAGTGTAATCGAAATTGTAGTCGCATCAAATGAAAAATTGTTCTTAAGCTAAACTGAATCATTTAGTCGCACCAAACTGATCTTATCACAATGAACATAAAATAGAAACAGACACCATTACAAACTCACAACAAACAGTATGTTCTGATATCTACCACGTAACTGAGAAATAAAGCCTTCATGTACATATCTTCTAGAAAATTAATTAAAACACTGTTCGTTGATCGAAGATTCAGTTTTGCTAAAGCTCACTGAGCAAATCCACATTAATAAAACCTATGAGAAAATAAGTTGTGTACAATAATGCAAAAGTATAATCTAAAGACTGATGCAAGAATATAGAAAGAGGAAGAAAAGATCAAATTATCAGTAGATAGAGTACATACTTACTTTTATATAGTTCATAAGTGCAGGAGTCTTTCTTATCATAAGACATATGACCACCTAAATCAAACAAAGACATGTAAGAACACATCTGGCAGACCTTAAATCAGTTTTACACATACATTGTAATAGTAAAACAAACCTTCCCGAAATAGCCTGCCAGCAACGCACTATGAGGACGATTTGGTTCCAAAAAGGCGAATAGCATATCCATCAGCTACAAGATAAGTTAAACACAACAAAACAAATGATACTAAACCATATTGAAAAATATTAAATTCAAATAGATGAAACTACTTGAGGAAAAGGAAAGGATAATTATATACCTTCTCATCCTCCACCAAAGTCTTAAGAATAACATCAATTTCACATGTGAATATCTCGCAAGAGATGAATGGAAACCTAAGAGAAAAATAATCAAATCATCGATCACTAACTTCAAAAATAGAATCGCCAGAAAAAAATCAACAAATAAAAGCATATGCACTGAACAAACATAAAGGAAAGACAAGAAGAAGCACAAATTACTTGAAAGCAAGTTTGCTATCAGCATCGTCCTGAGGTTCTTCAACGAAATACCGCAATAGCTGCTCCACTCGAGCTTTATCCTTCAGACTGTAAACACAAATACACCATCAGAATCTTTTGGACAAATACACCAATGGTATCTCAAAAATTCTGAATTTTCTTTAAGCTTATTGTGGTAAATCAGGTACTGTGAAGCATGTTTCTCCTATGTTTTATACAATACATCATTTTATACTAAACAAACAACAAGAAAAGAAAAAAAGAAGCAAAAGTATATAAAAGAAGAAGGCCTCACAAATTAATGAGACGACTATTCAAAGCTTTGCATTCTTGAATAATCTCTTCCTCGTCAAGAAGCTCTTCCAAGGTGAACTTGTCGTTGTCGAGTATCGAATCCACCTATATATAACATCAAGTAATGAATAATAATTTACATATTTTCCTAAATTGCAATAATACCACAAACAAAAAGGAATGAATAAGAACAAAACTAGACCTCTACACCACAGAATCAGCTGAATAACAAAACAAAAAAAAGCAACAGATATACACTTATGTTATTATATAGCTTTAGTGTGATCCTCCATAGTTAAAGCTTAAAGATCCAACAAATGATACATTCAATAGCAAAGTGAAGAAGAAGAAGAAGAAGAACAGTTCCAATTTCTTAATAACCGAATCAAAGGAGATTAAAGTAAGAAGTGAAGAAAGCTCTTAGAGACTCACGGGAGACGAAGCGGAGAGAGAGGCTAGCTTCCAGAACATGGCGGAGAGGAAGGATGGACTGAGACGGAGAGCCTCGCCGTAGTCTTACGGAGGAGGGAAAGTGTGTGCGTCGATGAGAGAGAGAGTAGAAAACCTAGCAAGCGGAATTTCGCGTTTGTCGCGGTGGAGGAGTGGCGATTTTGTGTGGAAGCTTTGAAATCGATCAGTCAATGTTGATGGAGATCCAGAGAGAGAGAGAGAATGAGATCGGAGTTTTACCTTTTCCCCTGATATGTTTTGAATAATTGCATAAACAAGGACAAGATTTTTTAAATAATATAAAAATGGCTTAGATATTTTCCAGGGTATTTTTTCTGTCTACAGAATTTGGAATACCATATCAAGTATCCTCCAATGGATAGCTCAAAACTAAAGTTGTTTACAATTTTCTTTTTTTTTTAACAACAAATCCAATTTTTTATTAAGTTTTTGGTACGAAGCTTTCCTTTACCGAAAATCCAACGAAAATCGTGCTTACATAGGAGACTATAATATCACGTGATATAGGGTTTTTGAAAACCTCCATACCGATTTTAGTACAATGCAATTTAAAAAGAGGAATTCACAAAACTACACCATTTCTTCCCCTTCTTCATAAAACTACACCTAATTTAACTTTTTTACATATTTACACCCTTTTAAAATTTTAAAAGCTTGATTTACCCTTTAAAAAATTATCAAAATTAAAATATTTTCATTTGGGTTCGCTAATTAGTGTTTAGGGTATAGTATTAAGGATCTAGGATTGTATGGGTAGGATTTATTTGGATTTATTTTTTAGTGTTTAGGTGTAGTTTTGTGAAGTTATTTTAAAATAGTGTAGTTTTGTGAAATGTAATTCAAATGGTGTAGTTTTGTAATTCTCCCATTTAACAATAATCTTAAAAAAGATAAGAAAACATAATTTCTAAAACAACAGCGAACACTTCTTCAAAGGTGAACCATTCCACGATGCAATGCCACACGAAAATATTGAATTTTCGAATAGTTTTAGATATCCAAGCTTGTGTCGAAAGTATCGAAACACTAAAAAAGGTGATCACAAGCAAGACGAGATACAAATCTCGCGGCCCAAAATCCTATGAAGAGGAAAGTAGTTAGGAAAGCATTTTCATCCAACAAAGCTGGCATGGAAAAGAAATCACTTGTGAATAAGAGTATGCTAGTAACATAGTAACTGCGATTGAGATCACACACATGCATGGTAGCGGCACACCGCAATAGCCAAAAGGAAAAGGGGCTCTCCATGATGGAGGAAGCTACGTTCAAATATGATACCAATTTGAAGATTATCTCCCAGCAAAACCATAGGTTTGCGACAGTATCGTGTCAATAAGACCAAAGGTTTCTAAGAGTAAATCGAATATGGTAGTTCTTTTGTTGGGGCTTGAAAACAATATTCGTAGAACGAAATAGTGATGGTGGAGACTGCGGTAGGCTGAATACAATGATGAAGTTTTGCCCTTGAACAAACTTGATTAAAACAAAGAAGTTTGGATCCAGCGATGCAGTCATGGTTATGAGTAAGAGGAGTGATGAAAGTATTATCTCCTCAAAAGATGGTGGTGATAAGGTTCTCTCCATTAAGAAGGAAAGTAGTGACAATGTTCTCTCCATTAAGGAGGAAGATAGTACAAATGTTTTCTCCATCAAAGAGAAAAGTAGTGACAATGTTCTTTCCGTCAAGGAAGAAGATAGTATAAATGTTCTCTCCATCAAGGAGGAAAGAGGTCGCTTTAAGAAAGAGAAGCATCGTACAAGCGGAGTCTCGGCCGGATCGATATACAACAAGAAACTAGCCAAAGCAAACTTGTCAAACAGAGCCATCGGAAAAGAGGAGGTGAACCAAGGAGGCTGAAGCGACGACTCGGTAATTGAAGCAACTACGAGCTGTAGAGAACCGCCATACCAGACGATTCTATCTTGCAAGAGCTGAGCCAACACATGAGGCAAAGCTCGAAATGCATTGCAAATTTTGAACTTTCCATTAAGGGGAAAAACATTAAATATGCTAGAGATGTCGTGGTAAGGCATACATAAAGATGAGTCATGGGGGAACAACATCCGAGAAGATAGCACCTTAGGCAGGGATAACTCTCCGGTCAAGACCCGGAAAATCTTCAGATCTAAAAATCGAAAAAAGCAAGATAAATCGACAACAACATCGTTTACAATTAAGTGCAAAGCGAGTGTTCGAAGTACTAGCAGAACCGAAGAAGCCTCATAAAAGTTTAGATCTAAGATAACAAAGGAGGGCGGCGTCGATGAAGACTGACGCTACCCAAGGGAGGAGAAAAACTGAGCCAAAATAGGTGAATAGCTTGAATAGAAAGTGAAGAAGGAGGAAGAGAAAAAGTAGCTAAGAGTTGTTTACAAATTAAGTAATGAATTGCTACAATAGTTGACTATATTTTTTAAGCTAAACATAAATATAGTTTTTTAAATAATAAATTCTATGGCCCGCGCCAAGCACATTTAGTTATTGATTCGAAAATGAAATAAAATGTGTAAGAGAATGAGTGTTTAATTGATGTGTACATACGTTTAAATTTACCAGAGTATAGAAAGTAGAGTTTACTTTGATTTAGCGTAAATTAGAGATGGTATGTCACAAATATTTATAATGTTTAAGAAAACAAAAAAGAATTGTTGAATATTTGGATTGCTCACAAAATCTCTAATATTAAATATTTCTTTTGTAGCAAGGTATGAAAACTACAATGTCGTAATTTTTTGACTAGCGTCAAGCGCAGAGTTATAATTTATAAATATTTATTATATAGAAATTTTATGTATTTTTAATTTTTGGCATATCAAATTATTTAAAATAAATTTGGAATTATGTTCGAACCCTTTTTATTATTTATTAGCGCAATTATCAAAAATATCATTAATTTTGTTTTTTAAATAATTACATCATAAGTTTTTTTCCTTATTAAAAATGTTTGATATTTCTATTACCATTATTATTCATTTTATTCTAGAACATATAATGTTTTCCAACTTTTTATGACCTTTAATGTTTGTTGTATTTTGCGTAGGTGAGAGTGAAACATATATTCTCAATCTCTGAAGAAGAGGTTATTCCAAGTTGGATGAATGAAAAGGAAGATGAGAAAGTGGACAAGCTCCTTAGTGATATACTTGAAGAAACTTTGGATAGTGATTTTTGGAAGGTAATTCTTAAGACGAAGAAGATGGGAAAAAGAGAAACGTTGATGAGGTTGTACATGGTAGAAGTGATGTTGATTTTGTAGTAGAAGAGAATAATTTCCACGAAAGAAGAAGGGATCAGAAGTTAAAAAAACAAGAGTTGGTAACGGAGGAACTGAAGATGACTTCGAGGAGCAGATGACAAGACAATCACCAAAGAATAAGGTTGTTAAAAAGCAAGAGCTGATAATGGAAAAAGTGGAGATGACTTCGAAGAGCATATGGAAAGAGAGTCGCCAAAGAATAAGGTTGTTAAAAAAGCAAGAGTTGATAATGGAGGAAGTGGAGATGACTTTGAGGAGCAGATGTCAAGAGAGTCTCCAAAAAATAAAGAAAAGGAAGTGGAGACAGAAGCGGATACAACATCTAAGGTATCGTAGTAAAATAAGCATATATTTATTTTGTATTTTGAGAAAACAAAGTCCCTTAATTTTGGTTTATTAATGTGTTATGTTTAAGGTTGCTAAGGATAGCAGTCATGTACAACTACAAATGGACATGAAAGGATTGTTTCCGTTGTTTGAAACTCTTGTGACCAACATTAATAAGTTGGAAACGAAGATTGGATCACAAATAACTGATTTCAAAGGGGATACGGAGAAAAATATGATTTCCATTGAATGTAAAATGTATAGAAAGATTGAAAATTTAGGCAAAGAAGTTGAAAAGGTTAAGACTTTTGAGAAAGGTCTGGAGAAAGAAGTAGTGCAATCTACAAACCACATGTCGGAAGATGGCGAAAAGTGCAAGCGCCCGGTTAACCCCATGGCAGAAGATGTCGCAGAGAGTAAGCACCCGACTAAGCACGTTGTTGATGATGGTGCAGAGAGCAAGCGACCGGTTAGTATTGATCTTCGTCTTAGTTAATTTCTGATAGTTGGTATTCAGTACCGACTTCTTGCAATTTTGTGTCATTCATTTGAGAATAATGTGTTTGATTTTTGATGTTAATACTTTTATTTTGTTTTCTTAGTTATTAATAAAAAGGGATTACAAGTTGTCGTATTTTTTTACAAAAATAAGTTAATTTTGCAGATTTTTTAAAAATAAATAGAACTGATTTCAAAAATTCAATTTCTGCAGATTTGTTTTGTTGAATTAGTTCTCATATTTTTGCTACGTATGTGATTGTCATTTCTAAAATTTTGATTGTTTTATAATCTTGGATGATAATGACTAAGGCTTCTTCTCAAGATGGGACCCCGGTTGATTTTGTTGTAAAACAACAAACGGCTCGCAGAACCGGTTTGGGATGATGTCATGGATGTTACGGCGCAAGTGTTGAACGCAGAATGTGAAATGCGCAAGCCTAACTCCGAGGACACATTATCTATGTCATATGAGCGAGGTAGATTGGACAATCTAACGGGGAAAACAAAGGTCATCGCCAAGCGTGTTGAGGGCAATCTTGGTGAAGGTAAACGAAAAGTTTTTATGGCGACCTCTCAAAAATCTCCATTTCAAGGAGACTCAACAGTGAAACGGGTCATGTAAGGAGTTGTGGCTTCTCCGGCATTGTATGATCCTTTTGGACCTTACAACGAGATCAAAGCGAAATAATTGTTGGAGCGTATGGCCGAGGAAGAGTAAGTTTTACTCCTCATTATAGTTTATATGTCTTGAAATAACCAATGTTTTTAAACCTAATTGTTTGAACTATAGTTCGACACCTATAGGATCATTTATTACGAGTACTCATTTTTTGTGAGGATGATGACTCCGAAACAAAATTGGCCTCCTAGCGAGAAGGGTAGCTTCGGTTAGCTTGGTGAATGTGTAAGTTAATGTATATATTAATGTGTTCTTATTATTTAGTTTGTCTACACATAACTCATATTCATTTCTTCTTCTTGTGCAGCACCTCAACTCATTCATGCATATGCTTAGGAAAAGATCAATGGCGAATCCAACACCTTTTACATCGTCGCGGATAGCCTTCTTCGACCAATCATGGGTTAATTGTTGGCATTGAGGCTACAAACAGTTCGCGATTAACCCGATACCCAACAGATACGCCAACAAACAAAGAGTGGATTAAAGATGTCAACCACGTGTACTTCTGTCATAACATTAATGTTGCGCATTGGGTTGATGTTTATGCAAATCTGATTCGCCATCACATAGACTTATACGACAGTATCATTGGGCCAACAAGCGACAAGCAGATGGTTGAAAAAATCACATCTTACGCGCGGATGATACCTTGCATGGTACGCTTTATTGCCCCAATTACGGCTAAAAAGAAAATCGTTCTTAAGAAATATACGGTGTATAGGAAGAAATTTGTACCACAAAATATCCAAGAGGGCGATTGCAGTGTTTATTCGTTGAAATATGTTGAGTGTCTTGCTCTTGGGGTTAGTTTCGCGGGGTTGTCCGACGAGAACATGCCGTTCATCAGGAAGAAAATGGCTGTTGAGATTTACGACGAGGTCCCCGATGACCACAACCAGATGTCTAAACCGGTTCCACACTCTAAGAACACGAATAAGTTGTTACTCCTCACAGACTCTTTGAACTAGGTTGCTATTTGTTGTGTTTTTCAATTATACATTGTGTTTATTTTCGGTAAAGTTTTTCTGCTCACTTTCCTTTGTGGCAAAGTTTTTTTGCAGACTTGTTGTCGCTGACTTTTCTTTGTGGAAAAGTTTTTTTGCAGATTTATTGTAGTTGACTTTCCTCTATGGCGAAGTGTTTTTGTAGATTTGTTGTCGTTGACTTTTTTTATGGCAAATTTATTTTGCACACTTGTTATTTCAAACTTTTACAAACTACATAGTTTTGATAATTAAGACTTACTAGAACTATGATGAGTTACATAATAAGGTTCAAATTTAAGTACATTAGACATTACAAGTACGTGAGTTATGTCCCACGACACCACAACGAGAACAAAAATTGTTCTTGCGAACCTTTTTTCCCCATTGCAACTTCTAAAGCCGATTTGAATCGGCTTTTTGGGTCTTCCAGGGGGTTGATGAATGTCGGGAGGTAAGCATAATTGTGACTCGATGTTAGCGGGTACAAGCAAAGCCCTATCGCGTGGGGTTATGGTTCTTGAATATCTGTGACGCAAATAGCTTGTCCTATAGTATGGATGACAATGATTGATGATGGAAAGTTTCCTACTCTCGGTCGCCGCAATCGCATGGACACAAGGTATTTTCTCCAAATCAAACATTCGACATGTACATTTTTGTAACATTATATTCACCACATTTATTAAATTCCCATTTGTGACCTTATACAAATCTTGATCGATCTCTTCGACATGTATGTGCTTAGCCACACGAACAATTGCCTATAAAAACATGAGGAGTATTTTAGAAGAAGAAGCTATATGACATAAAGAGTAATATTAATCATGACTATATAAAACATAACACCTGCAAGAGTTTTTCAACACCAAGAGTAAGAACTGTGGATATAGTTGCTGCGTGATTACGTCGGTCGGCGAACCATCGTGTTAAAATCAATCGAATCTCGTCTATAAGATTGACTATTGGTAGATCACGGCATTTTGAGATAACATGATTTAAAGACTCTACGATGTTTGTGGTTGTGATGTTATACCTATGGTCCGAAAAATGAACTCTTGTCCATTACTTGACGTTTCCACGTGTCAAATAGCTATGCAATGAAGGATTACGATTTTGAATTTCTTCAAAATATTCCTCAAATTCATCAATACGAAAAGCATTAGCCCCCTTCTTGACGAGACCGAAAACTTCGCCCCCATTGAACCTAACTAAGACGTTCTTGTACAAATGGTAAGTGTATATTCCTCTTGCAAAAAGAGGATATACAACCTGAATAGCATTGTTTATAGACTTGTGGCGATCGAAAATGATAGTCAAATCTCTATCGTTCGGGATAACTTTCGCTAACTGTGAGAAAAACCACTCCCAAGACTTGTCATTTTCCGTATCAACAATACCAAAAGCTATGAGAAATATATGAAAATTTCCATCTTGTGTCGTAGCGATAAGCAACATCCCTTTGTATTTTCCTTTCAAGAAAGTACCGTCAACGACTAACACTTTGCGCATGTATTGAAAACCAAATATGCTAGCTCTAAAGGAGATAAATACGTACTTGAACCTTTTATTGTCATCCACTTCGAGCCATGTGTAAGTTCCCAGATTAGCATGTCTTATTTGAAATAAGTAAGTAGGAAAATCTTCGTATCCACTCTCTGGTGACCCAATTACTAAAGCACGAGCGTGTGTAAGGTCACGGTGTGCTTTCCAATAATCGACCTAAACACACAAAACCAATCAATGAGACGTGGAGGTAACAACATGATCAATAATTATATCTTTTATTATTTCTAACCTTAATTCGAAAATGAATCCTTATAGCATCGACTACATGTTCATGTAATACACTTGGACCAACACCGCCAATAAAGTCCTTGTAAAGTTCTCCTAAAATTTCAAGAGTTGCTTTCCCAGAACGCGTAGACCACTCGGTAACGGAACATGTGTGATCTTCTACGTACTTTCTAATGTAGAAGTGAGAACTTAATCCTACGGTCGTCGCTCGAACACACCACGAGCAACCATTCACCCAACACTTAATCCAATTATTAAAGGTTTATCACGAGATTAAATTGTTAAAATCATCAAGAGGAATGGGTTTAAAGCCTATGACTAAGAGGAGGTTTGATGGTAACCCCACCTACGTGACTGGAGATCCCAAGAAGTAGGTTCAAAGGGAAAACTAACTCAAACTAAATCTGCTAAGAGCACTGTGAGACTCTAGTCTCTACCCAGTTCCTAGGATGATGAAAAGTGCTACCTGCAAGTGTGTAGGATGATCTTTGCTCTTAATGATTTGTGACCATAACTTTGAGATATAAGTGGAATATTGCAGGATATTCCTAAAACAAAGTTAATGGCAAATCACCTTGTGAGTGTGAAATGGGGTCGTTTCTAGGAGAATATGGAAAGGCTATATTCTCCAAGTTCAGTCATGATTAACCAGGCAAAATGAACACAATAGAGAACCAAGTTCTGTGAGAAAATGAAACTGCGTGATAATTGTTGTTTAAGTTTACATCAAAGTTTGGGTGGTTCAAGACATCATGTTCACTACCTGGTCGAGTAAACTCGATAGATATTCACTATGAGTGGTTCAAGGCTGAAAATGCTACCATTTCAAATGCAGTGATTTTTCGTTTGTACTCTCGAAAGTCGTTTTTATCGAGTCTTTTGAGTCTTGTCGAGTCTTGTCTAGGTAGTCAAGTCTGTCAAGTCTAGTTAGTTGTCATGTGTCTAGAGTGATAAACGAGATTTTACCCCGCTTAATCTAATATCTTAATTGTAGTACTTAAGATGTCAAACCAAATCAGGAGCAAACAATATACTTGAATTTATTAGAAACGAACTCAGTTTAAGTGTGATCAAAAGGGTTGTTTGTTTGATGTTTTTGTAACCGAAAATTTAACAAAACGAAAAACGAGAATTAAAGGTTTTGAAAGATTAATAAAAAGCTAAACAATCAGGTTAAGGTGTGTTAAAGGGTGATTAAACTTTCGGATTTCAAATTGTCTTTTATAAAATTAACTTTAAGGTTTTGAAAACGATTTTAGATCAATCCACTCTCGTGGCAATGATCCTTTTCTCAACAATTAAACTAAAACAATGTCTTGGATAGTTTAATCGTCGAGAAACTTTAAGGACAAATCAATTCTAACCACCAAGCTTATTAACACAGATCTCTCGGTTAAGCTAGGCTTGGTTCTAAGGTAATTGTTCAGGAGACTTTATAATCTCTCGATTCATAAAGCTTCCTGGGTTCGATAATCGAATGGCCAACTCGATTAAAGCTTTAAGGCTGTTACCAAAGACTAAAGTTTTTAATCAATTAAGTTTTAGACAATTATCTATCCTAGATTTAATCAACCCCTTTTACCCTAACCCAATTGTCTATTTGGAACTACTCACAAATCATATTGAAATTCATAGCAATTAAGTTTAAGGCAATCATAAGCATGAATAAAAACAAAGATAAATAAGGGTAAAGAAATCTCTTATTGATGGTGATGATTGAAGATTACAAGGAGACCAAGGCAAAGACCAAGAATCTCCAAAGTTCAAGAACAAGCCAAAAACCAACGATGAACAACAATCTCCAAAAACAAAGCAAAACTAAGATGATCCAAAGATAGAATGGGTGGTTGTCTAGTTTTACCCTAATACAAAATCCAAACCGAAAAATAATAAAGGAAACCGAAATTGGTTTAGTCGGTTTTCCTTTTTTACATATTAAAATCAAATTTCTTATAAAAATTCGCAGTCTGTATCGGTCAAAGCAAACCGATACAGGCTGGCCGATATGCGCTTCGGTATTCTTCCTTCAGCTCTGTTTTCTTCGTATCGGCCAGGCTAAGCCGATACGACAGGTCGATACGTGTCTTCGGGTCTTTTTCTCTTGTATCGGCCACTCCAAACCGATATGGTTGGCCGATACAAGCTTCGGCGAAACTTCTGTTTTCAATATCGGCCACAGAAACCGATATGCTTGGCCGATATAGACTTCGGCAAACTTTCTGTCTTCTGTATCGGCCAACAGAAACCGATACAACATGCCGATGCAAGTGAATCAATTTCTTTTTGGCTTAGATTCATTACTTTCGCCGTCTTTATGCTCCAAAACCTGAAATACACGAAACAAACCAAAATGCAACCTATATGACACTAAATGCAACCTAAATGAATGAGTTCTAATGCATAGACTAAGGTAAAATGTGTAAAATATGCAAGTTATCAACTCCCCCAAACTTATCCTTTGCTTGTCCTCAAGCAAGAGAATTTCGCATCAAAGTTTAGGAAGGTGTGGAGGCGGGGACCTCAGAACCAAAAGCAACACGAAAGTGCGATGAACAAGTATCTTAAACATAGTACCCTCTCGCAACCGAACTAGTTCTACTTATTTCTATCTACCTTAACTCCGTCTAAATCCGCTATTATTACCAAGAGTATGTGATCCACTTATCTAGTCTAAACACCTTTCACATTCAATTAAGTACAATCAAGCATGAAACATGATTAAAAATTTCCAAGAGTTTTTCTATTTGTCTAGGTAAGAACCGGATTTCGAATCAAACAAGGAGGCTAACACTCAGGCATGTGGTTAGTTGTAGCGCGGTTTCTCTCGGGGAGTGAAAGGGTTAAGCAAAACCGGGAAAGACAAGGAACAATGCAAATCCGGACATCCATCCCTATACAATTCTAATCTATAACCCATCCTTTCATTCTTTACACACTTGAGCATTCAAACACCGAGTTTTTTTTTTTTTTTTTTTAACTACCTTAGGGGTTTTATTTGGCTAACTTTCTCTTCTTTTTTTTTTTCTGTTTTTCTTTGTTTATTTCTTTTTTTTTTTTAATTTACGTAGCCATTCTTTACCCCTAGGCGTTTTACAATTTAACTCGTGTTTATTTTCTGAAAATACGTTTTAGTTCAAAGATGTGATTCCCGTTATCCCGTCTACAAACTAGCGTATGATAACCTAGCCAAATGGATGTCCTTCCTTGTCGCTCCCTATACTTTCAAGTTTTTGCGAAACCAAACAATCACTAAATGAAAAGAATTCTCACAAGTGTTTGGGTTTAGGCGTAGGGGGTGAGAGGGGAATCATCCTTATAATGAGAATGACCGGATTGCGCTTAAGGTGTTTCGGTTTAGGAAGCCGCAATCCGTAGAAATCAAAAAGCCATAGAAATTCTCTTGAAAACCATCAATCATGCCAATTAAAAATCAGGTTTAAGTTCAAATAATTTTTCGAAGGTGATTTAGAACTACCAAGCTTCATAACCATACAATTGGATTTTTAAACATCAATGTCTAGAGTTACGGTTTTAAGATTTTCAGCGAGTTCTAATTCGTTTACGGAAAATACTACACCTAAGATACTATTCAAAAACACCAACTGTGTCGCTTTACAAGGTTAACATCATCATAGATCCCCTATGCAAATGCTCTAAATGCCATGAACTAATCCTATATGCAGATTTTTTTGTGTTTTTGTAAATTTTTTTTTTTTTTTTTTTTTTTTTTTTTTTTTTTTTTTTTTTTTTTTATATGTGGATGCTCAGTAAAACTAAAATGCGTGATGATAATGTGACTACTCCCCCAAACTTAATTCACACGGTCTCCGTGTGAAACAAGTGTCGAAGGAGGTTCCTAAATGCATAACAACCTAAAAACTACATGCAATGAATGTGAAAAAGCATATTTACAAGAGTGTGGGGTTACCTCAGTAGTAGTTGGTGTCCGGGTCAGGGTCTTCTCCATCGGAGGAGAAGGTGGGAGACTCGTTGTCCGAGAGGACCGTGGGTGGGCGGTTGTGAAAGCGGTAGCGTCTCCTAGGCGCAGGTGGCTGCCTAGGTGCGTCTGTCTGCGGATAACGCACTACCAGCTGCGTGTCTTGGTTCGAACTGCAGCTCGCGCAGGACAAACCCCTCTTGATGGTCTTCTTCAGCGACTTGACCTCGCGCACCAACTTCCTTATTGTTCGGTCTTGGAAGAGGTTCCACCGGCTCATTCTCTGCATATCCAAGTACATGTCCTGCAAAGGACCAGGCTGTCTAGGCGCGGTGGAGGGACCGAGGTAGTAGCGCTCGGGTCCGTAGGTAGGCAGCGTCGATGTGCTGAACTCGTACCTACTCGGTCCAGCAGGTCGGTGGACTTTTCTCGGACCGCGGACAGAGGAGAGAGGGGCGGCTGTGACATCGTGTAAGTGGCGCCAGTCGAGTTCGAAGTGAACCGCGGCGTTGCCGCTGAAACTCGTGCAGGCTGGGTTGGGAAGCAGGACGATGCGTACTTACCCTCGCATTCACCGACGATCATTAGCTGCTTTGCCAAGTATGGCATGTCCATGAAGGTCGGATGTTCTTTTCTTCCCAATAGGGGTACCCGCCAGTCGGTTAGAAAAGGTGTGACCCATCCGCCTATGCTCAGCTTTGGCGTGGCATCGGTGCGAGTCCAAGCCCAACGTTTGACGTCCATGAAATCGTTGATGAGCAGCCGAAGAACGCTCGGGAAGTGTTCCTCTGTCGTGGGGAACAAATCGGGGTCGCGGAGTGAACGTCGAAGTATCGGCGCTAGACCTTGCTGCAAGTACATCATCTCGTTGTTGTTTACCTGCCCCGCCTCGCGTCTAGGGAAGAACACGTGCGAAAGAAGTTTATGCACATATCTTATCGCTGGATGGCGAATCATCGCGCTCTTCGATCTCCCGGGTTGGTAGACCCCGTTGGTAATAAAGTTCCAAAGCTGTGCGCTTTCGCCTATCTCGTTGCTGAGCTCAACTTGTCTGTTTGCTGGGATTCCGAGTATCTTTTCCCAAGTTTGGAGAGTTCCGGAGTATACTCTCCCGTTGCTAGCTGTGAACGAAATTTCCATCCCTTCCCCCTTGTATGTGATCGCGAGGGTGGTTAGAAACTGACAAGTCTCCTCCTTGTAGGCTATTTCCTTCTTCCCTAAAACCCAATCAAGCCTCATGTGGCGCAAAATCTCCCTCACCTCGTCGTAGATTCCCAATTTCCTGAGCGTATCCGTGTCGGGGAAACGCGACGGGGTGAATGGGATCTCCATTAGTGCATCGTACAACTCCCAGGCTGTCGGTTGCTTCTTCGGATCGCGTGTGATGGGCGAATTGCTTGTCCTCGGTGGGAACGGGAATATGGGCGCTACTGCCACCTCCTCCTCGTCGTAGGAATCGTATTCGAACTCGTAATCCCCCTCTTCCACGACTGCGGGTTCATCGCGCTTCTTCCGCGCACTGCTCTTTCGCGATTTGCTCTTTCGCGGCTCCTCTCTCGGTTCTTCCCTTGGTTCCTCTCTTGGAACCTCATCGGTGGGTTCCCTTATCACCACCGAACCCGACCTAGTCCTTCTCCTCGGTGGCTCATCATCTACTACCTTGCCTTTTCCTTTCTGAGCCCTTGAAGCTCTCTTTGGTCCCATGTGTTCTTATGGTGAATTTGGGCGCTTTTGGAGAAGGCTCGGATTGGTTAATTGGTTGAGATGACCTGAAAGAGGTGGAGGAGACAAAGAGAATGAGCCAAAAATCAGCTAATTCTGTCAACAAACAAGAGAGAAATCAAGCTTTTAAATTTCGCAACAATGGAGGAGCAAAAAGGAAGGGCGATATCGGCTATGAGTTTTAGGACAAAAGCCCTAGGATTCTATTTATATTCAGCCGATATTGAAAAAAAATTAGCGCGTATCGGTTACCTGGCCGATACAGTTAAACCGATACGATACTGTATCGGGTTTTCTGTATCGGCGTGTAGTCGAGGTTGGCCTATTTCGCGTTGTATCGGTCACAGCAGACCGATACAACATGCCGATATCTGTGCTTTTTCTTCTGTTTTCCTTGTATCGGTCCCAGCAGACCGATACAACATCCCGATATGAATGTCTCCGATTTCTGTTTTCCTTGTATCGGTCCCAGTAGACCGATACAACATCCCGGTATGAATGCCTCCACTTCAACTCCCTTTGTATCGGTCCCAGCAGACCGATACGTCTCGTCGATACCGGCCAAAGCTTGCCGATATGGCTGGCCGATACGTAGCTCCTGGTTATTTCTCCTCGTTTTTCACCTGGAAAACACTACTAAGTAACCAAAGAAGATGATTAGAACTATGAATATGAGAATGCTAAATTAAAAACAAAGATTATGTACAAGGATAGACATGGGACTTCCTCCCAAGTGAGCTTGTTTATAGTCACGTAGCTTGACTTTACCCCTTTGTTTTAAGCAACGTTTGGATCCGAAAGAGACAATGAGTCTCCTCCGGTTGCAGCTTCGTTTGCGAAGTACGGTTTGAGTCTTTGACCGTTTACTGCAAACTCCCCTCCGTGCTTGTCCCAAAGAACCACAACTCCGAGTGGTTTCACCTCCTTGATCTTAAAAGGGCCGGACCAACGGGATTTCGGCTTTCCCGGGAATAGTTTAAGCCGCGAGTTGAATAGCAGCACCAAGTCGTTCACCTTGAACTCCTTCTTGATGATCTTCTTGTCGTGGAAGGCTTTGGTCCGCTCTTTGTAGATCCTCGAGCTCTCATAGGCGTGTTGGCGTATTTCGTCCAATTCCTCGAGCTGAAACTCCCTCTTCTCTTTCGCGCTCTTAAGATCGAAGTTGAGAAGCTTGATTGCCCAGCTGGCTTTGTACTCGAGCTCTACCGGTAAATGGCATGCTTTCCCATACAGCAAGTTGAAGGGCGTCGTCCCCAATGGCGTTTCAAATGCTGTCCTGTACGCCCAAAGAGCGTCGTCTAGTTTAACGGACCAATCTTTCCTCGTTACACCGACCGTCTTCTCGAGGATGGCTTTGATTTGTCGGTTGGAAACCTCAACTTGGCCGCTTGTTTGGGGATGATAAGGTGTTGCCACCTTGTGCTTAACACCGTACTTCTTGAGAAGACTCTCAAAGACCTTGTTGATGAAATGGGATCCACCGTCACTAATCACAACCCTGGGAACTCCTAATCGAGGGAAGATTATCGTCTTAAAAAGACTAATAACGGCTTTTGAGTCGCTCGTTGTGCAAGCTACAGCTTCTACCCACTTGGAGACATAATCTACCGCCACGAGAATGTACTTCTTGCCATACGATGATGGGAAAGGTCCCATGAAGTCTATACCCCACACATCAAAAAGCTCAACTTCCATGATAGGGTTTTGTGGCATCTCGTTCCGCCGGCCTATATTGCCCTTCCTTTGGCAAGGATCGCAGCGTTGAACAAACTCGTGAGCATCTTTAAACATCGTGGGCCACCAAAAACCAGCTTGTAAGACCTTGGAGACCGTCTTGAAGCTCGCGAAATGTCCCCCATAGGCTGAACCGTGGCAATGAGTAAGAATGCCGTTTACCTCTTCGTCCGCTGCACACCTCCGATATAATCCATCTTTGCACAAGGTGTAGAGGTAAGGTTCGTCCCAATAGAACCGTTTCAAGTCGTGGAAGAATTTCTTCTTTTGATGACGCTCCAATTCATGCGGTTCTTTTCCAGCGGCTAAGTAGTTCACAATGTCCGCGTACCAAGGTTCTTTTTCTGCGGCAAAGAGCTCTTCAACCTCATACTCTTGCTCTCCCCGGAATTTCTTTAACATGATCGTCATTAGATGTTCCTCGGGGAATGAGTCGTCGATGGGCAGTAGGTCGTCTACGCGCAGCCGCGACAAGTGATCCGCGACTCCATTCTCGACGCCCTTCTTATCTTTGATTTCCAAGTCAAACTCTTGGAGCAGCAAAATCCACCGTAACAGCCGCGGTTTCGCATCTTTCTTTGCAAGCAAATGTCTCAATGCTGCGTGATCGGTGTAGACTATCACCTTTGAGCCAACCAAGTATGACCTAAACTTCTCGAAAGCAAACACGATGGCTAGGAGTTCCTTTTCCGTGGTCGCATACTTTGACTGCGCATCGTCCATCGTCTTACTAGCGTAGTAAATGACGTGGAGCTTCTTCTCCTTTCTTTGTCCCAACACCGCTCCAACGGCGTAGTCACTAGCATCGCACATGATCTCAAAGGGTAGATCCCAATCCGGTGGCTGCACAATAGGAGCGCTAATCAGCTCTTGCTTGATCTTGTGGAAGGCGCTTAGACACTCGTCGTCGAACACAAAATCGACGTCCTTGCATAGCAATCTCATCAACGGTCTAGCTATCTTCGAGAAGTCCTTGATGAACCTCATGTAGAAACCCGCGTGACCGAGAAAACTCCTTATGCTCTTCACTGAATTTGGAGCTCCGAGGTTGGCCATAACGTCGATCTTTGCCTTGTCAACCTCAATACCCTTTTCTGAAATCCGATGACCCAAAACTATACCATCTCTCACCATGAAGTGGCACTTCTCCCAATTCAGCACCAAGTGGCATTCCTCGCACCTTTTAAGTACCCTGCAAAGATTAGACAAACACGAGGCAAACGAAGAACCGTAGACAGAAAAATCATCCATAAAAACCTCAACAATGTTTTCGATTAAATCTGAAAATATGGACATCATGCATCGTTGGAACGTCGCGGGTGCATTACACAACCCAAACGGCATTCTACGATACGCAAACGTACCATAGGGACATGTAAAGGTGGCCATCGAGAAAACAATAGTATGGATGGTTGGCTAAGCGTTCAAGCATTTGGTCAATGAAGGGCAGGGGGAAATGGTCTTTCCGAGTTGCAGCGTTTAGCTTTCGATAATCGATGCAAACTCTATGACCCGTGATTGTTCTAGTCGGGATTAATTCGTTTTTGTCGTTTTTAACCACGGTAATTCCGCCCTTTTTCGGTACTAATTGAACGGGGGAGATCCAATTGCTATCGGATATTGGGAAAATTATCCCCGCATCCAATAGCTTGATTATCTCTTTCTTAACAACTTCTTTGAGGTTTGGGTTCAGCCGACGTTGGTGTTCTATTGAGGACATAGATTCGTTCTCTAGATGTATCCGGTGCATGCACAAAGAGGGTGAAATCCCTTTGATATCATCTAGAGAATAACCTATTGCCTTCCTAAATTTTTTTAGCTCATGAGTTAAAGTTTTAACCTCGTCGTCGCTAAGCGCAGCGTTGATAATTATCGGGTAGGTGGAGTTAGGCCCCAAGAAAACGTACCTTAGCCCGTTGGGAAGGGGTTTTAACTCTACCTTTGGCGCTTTGAGTTCGCTCCAATCGTCGTCATCGCTAGACTTACCATTGCTAGCATCTTTGTCCGTCGTCATCGCCTTGGCATCGTATGTAACTGCCTCGGGTAGGACAAGAAACTCGGCTTCCACATCGATGGGGTGGGAGTCGATTCTTTTCTGGACTGCCATCACGTCTCCTCTCATTGTTCGGCCTCCTTCTTCTAAGGTGGTCATGGCAAGCTGAAGCTCGTCTTCCGTCGCTAACTCCTCCAAGAATTCATCCGCGAGTTCATCCATCAAGTCGATGTAGAAAATCTGCCCATCAATGGTCGGTTTCTTGATCGTATCGTTGATGTCGTACCTTTGGACTAGGTCTTCTCCGAGATGCAGATCAATCTTACCCTTCTTCACATCTATAATTGCTCCGGCTGTGGCTAGGAATGGCCTACCGAGGATAAGAGGGTCCTTAGGTTCCTCATCCATTGCCAAGACGATGAAATCTGTGGGGATGAAAGCGTTCCCTAGCTTGACCGGAATGTCCTCTAACACACCCGCGGGTATCCTTACCGACCTATCGGCGAGTACTAGGGAGATCCTAGTTGGCTTGAAGGATGGAAACCCAAGTCTCTGGGCAATGGACAGCGGCATAAGACTAGCGCTAGCTCGTAAATCGCACAAGCATCCTTCGAAAACCAAGGGGCCGATGGCACATGGTATGGTGAAACTCCCTGGATCACTCAGCTTTTTAGGGCAGTTTCGTTGGATGATTGCGCTGCACTCGTGCGAGAGGACTACTGTATCGTCGAAGTCCTGAAACTTGTTCTTGATCGCATCCTTTAGAAACTTGATGTAGTGAGGGACGAGTTTAAAGGCATCGACGAGTGGCATGGCAATTTGAACTTCCTTCATTTGCTTTTCAAATTGCGCTTTGTACTTCTCTAGCAGCTGTTTCTTAGCTCGACCCGGAAAAGGTAGCTTAGGCACGTAAGGAAACGTAACGTAGGTCGGCTTTTTCGATTTGGCAGTTTTCTCCTCTGTATCGGCCTTGTTTGTGGCCGATACAGGTGGTCGATATGGGTCTTCCGAAACCGATACACTTGGCCGATGCTAGTGTCCTGTCTCCTTATCGCTCTTATCGGCCTTGTCCTTGGCCGATACTGGTGGTCGATATCGGCCAACCGTGGCCGATACTCCTGGTCGATACAGGTGTCCTGTATCTTCCTCTTTACCGTCTTCTCCACTTTCTTCATCCAAGAGCGTGGTATCTGCCTGGTGGGATCGTTCCACCTCCCCCACCTGTTCCGCATTGTCCTCGATGCGATCACCATAAGGTAATTGTCGGCCACTACGAAGATGTAGAGCGTTGACATACTCTTTCGGGTTAGCTTCTGGTTTCCCTGGGAGTTGACCCATTGGTCGCTTGGAGGATGACGTGATCTGCCCCACTTGGTTATCCAGAGCTTTCAGGTGCGAGCTCATTGATTCAAACTTTGCGTTGAGATCGTGGTACGAGTTGTCGACTTTTGCCTCGAATTTCCTTCTTGAACGTGCTAAACTCCAAGTGGTTTCGGGTTTGGCCGTCGAGGATTTGCTTTAACAGTCGAGCGGTTTGATCACCTTGGGGAGCTGGTGATGCAGCCGCTCCTTGAGTACCATGGTGGTTGTTGTAGCCCGGAGGACGGTTTGGTGGTGGTCTCGGTGCGTATCCCCCCTGGTTGTATTGAGGTTTACCTTGGTAACCTCCTTGTTGCGCATGGGGATAGAGCTGGTCCTGGGGATTGACTACGTTATTGTTGCGGTAGGAGAGGTTTGGGTGCTGCGAGTAGTTGTTGAAACGCCAGCCGTTCTGATTACCCATGTAGTTGATCTCCTCTTGATTCCCCTCGGTTGGGGGTATTTGTTCATCGCCACTACCAACGTAGTTTATGCCCACTTGGTTGGACATGAGTAGCTTATCCAGCTTCTCATTCACCGCCTTTATCTCTCTCTTAAACTGCTCATCGTTCCCCGAGTTGCGGATGGTGCGATCATAATCCTCTCCGTAGTTGCTATCGCTAAGGGCGTAGTTCTCCACCAGAAGTTGTCCCTCGGTTTCCGTCTTCCCAAGGAAATTTCCTTGGCTAGCTGAATCGAGAAGCATCCTGAACTTCGGTTTTAGGCCGCGATAGAACGTGCTGAGTAGGCTTTCTCCCGTGAAACCGTGGTGCGGGCATCTCACCGTGTAACCCTTGAATCGTTCCCAAGATTCGCTGAACGTTTCTTGGTCTTTTTGTGCGAAAGCGGAGATCTCGTTTCGCAGCTTTGATGTCCTCACCACCGAGAAGAACTTTGTGAGAAAAGCCGTCTTACATGCCTCCCATGTCTGTATGGTGTCCTTCACAAGGTTTTTCTGCCATATGTGTGCTTTGTCCCCGAGTGAGAAGGGGAACAAGCGCAGCTTAAACATGTCCTCATTGACACCATTAATCTTCACCGTGTCGCAAAGCATGTCAAACTGGTGAAGGTGATCAATGGGGTCTTCACTAGGCAGCCCGTAGAACTTGTTGCTGGACACCATGTTAATGAGACTAGATTTGATCTCAAAGTTATTGTTGGCGATAGCTGGTGGTGTGATGCCACTACGGTTGGTGATGTTTGATGGTACATCCGCTGTACCAATGGTTCGTGCAACGTTAGGTGCGTTGTTTGCATCACCCATCTCGAATTCTGATTCTGAACCTGAAGTGTCTGATGTGGATGAGTCGGAGTGGAGGTTGGTTCTTCTTTCTCGTGAGATAGCTCTTTCGTGTGCTTTGATGTCTGCGAAGAAGAGCAAGCTGTCACTTTGTCGGTGACTTCTTCTTTGCATACACCTACAAAACGAAAATCACAAGGAAAGAGAGCAAGTTAGTAACGAAACTGAAACTTAATCCCAAGTAGTTTCAAAATTCTAATAATTGTTCGAGTTCCTTCCCCGGCAACGGCGCCAATTTGATAAACGAGATTTTACCCCGCTTAATCTAATATCTTAATTGTAGTACTTAAGATGTCAAACCAAATCAGGAGCAAACAATATACTTGAATTTATTAGAAACGAACTCAGTTTAAGTGTGATCAAAAGGGTTGTTTGTTTGATGTTTTTGTAACCGAAAATTTAACAAAACAAAAAACGAGAATTAAAGGTTTTGAAAGATTAATAAAAAGCTAAACAATCAGGTTAAGGTGTGTTAAAGGGTGATTAAACTTTCGGATTTCAAATTGTCTTTTATAAAATTAACTTTAAGGTTTTGAAAACGATTTTAGATCAATCCACTCTCGTGGCAATGATCATTTTCTCAACAATTAAACTAAAACAATGTCTTGGATAGTTTAATCGCCGAGAAACTTTAAGGACAAATCAATTCTAACCACCAAGCTTATTAACACAGATCTCTCGGTTAAGCTAGGCTTGGTTCTAAGGTAATTGTTCAGGAGACTTTATAATCTCTCGATTCATAAAGCTTCCTGGGTTCGATAATCGAATGGCCAACTCGATTAAAGCTTTAAGGCTGTTACCAAAGACTAAAGTTTTTAATCAATTAAGTTTTAGACAATTATCTATCCTAGATTTAATCAACCCCTTTTACCCTAACCCAATTGTCTATTTGGAACTACTCACAAATCATATTGAAATTCATAGCAATTAAGTTTAAGGCAATCATAAGCATGAATAAAAACAAAGAGAAATAAGGGTAAAGAAATCTCTTATTGATGGTGATGATTGAAGATTACAAGGAGACAAAGGCAAAGACCAAGAATCTCCAAAGTTCAAGAACAAGCCAAAAACCAACGATGAACAACAATCTCCAAAAACAAAGCAAAACTAAGATGATCCAAAGATAGAATGGGTGGCTGTCTAGTTTTACCCTAATACAAAATCCAAACCGAAAAATAATAAAGGAAACCGAAATTGGTTTAGTCGGTTTTCCTTTTTTACATATTAAAATCAAATTTCTTATAAAAATTCGCAGCCTGTATCGGTCAAAGCAAACCGATACAGAGTCGGCCGATATGCGCTTCGGTATTCTTCCTTCAGCTCTGTTTTCTTCGTATCGGCCAGGCTAAGCCGATACGACAGGTCGATACGTGTCTTCGGGTCTTTTTCTCTTGTATCGGCCACTCCAAACCGATATGGTTGGCCGATACAAGCTTCGGCGAAACTTCTGTTTTCAATATCGGCCACAGAAACCGATATGCTTGGCCGATATAGACTTCGGCAAACTTTCTGTCTTCTGTATCGGCCAACAGAAACCGATACAACATGCCGATGCAAGTGAATCAGTTTTTTTTGGCTTAGATTCATTACTTTCGCCGTCTTTATGCTCCAAAACCTGAAATACACGAAACAAACCAAAATGCAACCTATATGACACTAAATGCAACCTAAATGAATGAGTTCTAATGCATAGACTAAGGTAAAATGTGTAAAATATGCAAGTTATCATAGAGTCATTTCTATTCATGTGGGGGATTGTTGGAACTCGTTTTTGACAAGTGGCTTAGGTTAAGTTTTCGTTTTAGTTTCCGGCTAATATAGTTAGCGGAATGAACGGATTATGGGCACGATGAAATCGTCACCGTGAGCACTATATGATAGTGTATTAATATGTCAAAATCGGAGTTGGTTTGAATGAGAAATGGAAGTTCAAAGTGAGTGATTAGAAAGCTTGTGAAGTTTCTAAATTTGGCTAAGTGTAAAAACTAACAAATATACTACTTTGAAAGTTAGAGGTGAAATCCTTTAATATATAATGTGGAAAGATTTTAATAATGTTTAAAATTTTATATACACTTTGGTGTATTGGAAAGAGGAAATATCTGAACCGGATTTAAGATTCGGACTTCGGAATTGGCAAATGGGCCAACGGTCTAAAACAAGATAACTTTGTGGCCCATATTATTTTGTTGAATAAGTCAACAAAGAAAATATCTCCTCATTGATTTTTGTTCAACAAAATTAAAGTGTGATTAATTTTGTAACATAAAATGAAATTAAGATGAGAATAAATTCTCATGACTCCACATTTGTAACTCAGATGGAGTTTGGCTATAAAAGAAGGCATCTTCTATTCTCATTTTATATATATTGAGAAATATGTTCTTTGAGAACAAATATACATTCACACAAAAGTGTTAAACACAACATACAATCTCTCACATTCCCTTATTGTTTTTAGAGAGTACATCACATTTTCAGGTTCGCAAGATTATGATTTTGGGTGATGCAAATCATAATAGTCATGCAGTTTTATCCTGGGATTCGGAACGCCATGCAACCGTCACACTACGGGGCGTTTACAGAATTAAGGAAAGAGATCTTGATCTCGGCTCTGCAATCCGTCTTTCCAAATTCTTGTATCGGTATTTTTATTGTAATATTGTAATTTAGTTACATATTTTATTCACAAATATTCAGTTTGCCCATTTGTAGAAATTGCGTTCCTACAGTTACTTGAAAAGACTTTGAATTTTTTTAGAGAATTAATGTATACGGACACTCTTACGTTAATCTCTCTTGTATTTCACTTGATTAGAATGTGAAATTCAAGCTTCAAGTGTTTGCTGATTCAAAGTTCTGGATATGGAAACAACGAGAATTTGAGAAACAAACTCTTTCTCGACTCTTTTATTAATTATCCAAACAAGTCACATAAATAAGCACTTATATGTGATGTAACACAAGAAACAAATTCAAACAAGGATTAAGTTACGAATAACCTAATCAATTATTGGAAAAAATAAAAAACAGATACACAAATCAAAGCAACAACAACAAAAGTAGACACGCTTGACGAACTCGAAAAGAACACCGAAGATAACTCATTTTAGTGTATCATTGAATGGAACATCCGTCGAAAGGACCACGGCGTTGGTTTTGCATTTGCATTTGCATTTGCATATGACGTTCCATGTCAGATATGGACTTAAACCTGTCAATTCTTTCATCAAACCTGCTTTGTTGTGTTTCAGTAGCTTGTTTCAAAGTTTGCGCCATCTGAACACAATAACCACCATATCTTGTGTTAGTGTGTGTTTGTGTCTGTCTATATATACATAAATAAATAACGACGAGTAGGATCGGAGAAGTTTCTGTGTATATGCTTTTATCCTCGACTATTTATGAAGTATAAAAAATCTGTGCTATATGCTTTTAAGTTACCTTTTTGCAAATCTGTGCTATATGCCTTTATTTTCATGAATATTTAAAAATCATATGTACGGTGAAGCTAACATGTGGGAAGAAAAAATCTGGAAGAAAAACCTACATGTGGGAACAAAAACGATTTTTGATCTACATAAAAGTTTGCGCCATATGATTGGTCCGTTTGATCTAGTCCATAAATTAGTTATACAATGGAATGAAGCATTTAGTGCCTACAATTCACATCAATAACCGAGTCGACTAAATGGCACACTAGACTAAGTCATATTAACACATATAAAGTGAGACTGATGATTAGGAAATAATTGGTAGTTGGCAAACCAAACATCAAAGTTAAGAATGAAGCATGCATTTCATGCTTACTTGGAAACCAAGCAAGATACCCATTCCCACGAGCGACCTAATATAGAGCCACATAAAATCTCGAACTCATTTATGGTGACCTTTGTGATCTTAATGACTTCTCGCTTTAAATATTGAAAAGTTTAAAAAAAATTAAGATACTTGCTGAGAAAGAAATGGGTCGTGATCAACAACACATCAGGACCAATAAAGGTGGAAATTTTATACCTCACGATTTTTCAAACATTCTATGAAAAATTTGGAATCACATTTAACAACTCTTTACGCTCCTCAGCAAATGGTCTATTGAGAGACAAAAATAATGTTGTTGGGAATGTCGAGAAGTATATTAACCATATAGATTTTCCAAATTATATGTAAGGAAAAGCCATAATAATTTCCATATAATTGATTAATAGAATTGCGACGAGGTATCTTGTTGACAAAACCCCATACGAAGTGCTGAAGAGGAAGAAAGCAAATTTTAATCATCTAAGAGTATTAGGTTGTCTCGATTTTGTAAAAACAAAAGTTGTCGGTAGAAAAAAGTTTGATGACATATCAATGGTTTTGGTGCACCTAGGAACTCAACATTGATCAAAATCTTAATGATTGTTTGTTCCCTCAACAAAAAGGAAATTAGTAAGTAGGGACGTAAAGTTCGATGAGAGTAAAAGATGGGACTGAAATTAAAGTCGAACCTATAAAATATTAGGAATTTTGAAACAGTTACTATCAACATGGGAGAGTTTGTAAATAGAGGCATAATAAGCATCAAACACCCTTCTCTAGTTGAAAAAACAACAGTGATGTTCGAGCTATCGTAGAGAATGAGGACTAAAGATGAGGATGTTCACGAGACCAAGGACTGAACAAAGATACTTGTGTGACTATGTCATGCGTGCGGAAGATTTCCAAAAAAAAATTGTTGTCTATAAATGAAGAGCCTTGTGATTTTAATGAAGCCAAAAAACTTGTCGAACTCTGTATTGGAGTTAAGTCAATTGGCTTTAACTGGGTGTTTAAGGTGAAACATAATTCATATGGGACTATCAACAAACACAAAGCGCATTTATTTGCAAAAAGGTAACTTAATTGGTCCGTTCGTGATTAAAGGTATACTAGATGTGGATACGCACGTACGTGCGGGGTTTATTTTGTTGTAATTTTTTATATAATAAGATATGTTTTAATGATATATGGTATACAACTATTTGTGAAAAAATTATATTAAAAATTCTTACATCGAATTGAATTATATGTTTGTGGTTTCTTGTTTCATATAGTACATGAATGTATTGAAATTTTTGTATTTTAATACGTATGTGCGGGATTTTTGTGTAGTAATTTGGATATATTACGATATGTTTGTAAACCGAAAGAAAATTAAAAGTATTTTGTTAAAGATATATAAAATAATTCATACAACAAACTGGATTACATGTTTGTGGTCTCTTGTTTCATAGAGTATATAAATATATTAATTTTTGTATTATTTTCTTATAGTGCTGACACTATACAAATTTTTTATCTTCCGTCATAATTTTTTTTATCTTCTTCCTCATCTAGTGTCTTTCTATTATAAAACACATATAATTATACCAATTGCAGAAATATGAATTAGACTTAAATAGTATACGGGTAAATCTTATGATTATATGTTTAGAGGTGTTTGATTTTCATTTTGGTTTAGCTTTATAGGTTTAAATAACATGGTATGTATCATTGAATTTTTAAATAATAACAATGTCTAGAATAAATTATTCTTTTGTAATATATTTCCTTCGGCCCATTTATTTTTTCATGTATTGATATTTTGGGCTATAGACAATATTCTACAAAATAAGAGTTACTAAGTTAAAATCCAATAGCATTGTATTTATATTTTGCCGACAAAAACTATGGAATACATAACGACAAACCATATCTTCCTTGTTTTTAACGACTAAGATCTGAAAGCAGATGCGGAGTACCGCTTCACACGACGAAGCTTGCCGAGATAGAGGTTAGTCTTCTTTCTATCTTCGGTTCATTGTATATGACTTTTGATTAGGAACCAGATCTGAGATTTCATATAACCAGGAACTTGTTCTCTACAAAATTTGTGTAAATATTAGATCTATGATTAGATCTGTAATATATTATGATCAACGACATGTATTATGGGTTTTATACAGTACCTTATTTAGATCTTCACCGAACAAAAGATGTGTGCTTATTATTTGTTTGTAGTTCCTATGTTTCTTTATTTTTTGATTGATTATGAATTTGTTTATTTGATTGTTTTATTTTCATACGAAATCGAACTCCTTTTTTTGTAAAGAGCTCATTCATTTGATTCTTGCTGAATTTTTGTATTGATTTCTATATTTAGATAATCAATTTGTGTAGAAGATCACTATAATCAATCTCTATATGCTGGACAAAATGGCTTTATGTGGTGGTGTTTGTGAGTTCAATCACAAGAATCTCGGACATGACAATATCTTTTTTGGAATAATGATTTTTGCTTCTTGAATTTGTGCTTTAAAAAATTAATGATCAAATTAACTTAACTTATGCTATTGAGGTTGGCTTTTGTGTTGTTTGGTGTTATGTAGAACCATTTAAATTTTATCATGATGTTGTATTTAAAATTGGCTGAAATATAGGAACATAAAGAAAATATTTTTCTGTTAAGTTGTCTAATTTTTAATATTTTCTTAAACTGATTGGACGAAAAAATTATTTCATCTTGAACATGTTAAGTTGATTTAATAAGTTGCTTAGTGATATAATTATCTTCATAACTAATTTTTTGTTTATTCAACATTTTGTCTTTTGAGTATTTGTTTTTTTTAAACTTCAGTTTCAGGGCTACAAAGATTCATGACGTAGAGAATGATAGACCACATGAATGTATGAGGTAAATAATATGCTTCACATACAACTTAAGCGTAGAATTTAGTTAATTGTGAACATCCATAGAAGAAAAAATAAATATAGCACTGTTTCGTCGAATAATTGAATTCATGAAATAAAAATAGCTGAAAAAAGATAGTTGATCCTCTGCTTGTTGTCCTGCTTTTCCTGTTTGTTAAAAAAAAGAATCAAACAATAAACGGATAATGTCTAAATGTTAGATAATCAACAACTAATTTACAATATGTTAAGTGTCTTACCTTAGTATGAAGTCCCTTAGGAAATATTTCCAGCCACTAAAGATTTTTAAACACCTCTTTAAAAACTACGTTGGTGGTTTGCGTCTGAGGTTTACCTTCCTTGTCAACGATTAAAACCTTTAATCCTTTTTTGCTGGTCACTCTAGAAACGGCCACATACAACTGTCCATGTGAAAAACACGGTCTAGGTAGAAACAATCCTACTTTATCCAATGATTGTCCTTGACTTTTGTTGATAGTCATTGCAAAAGCTACTGAGATGGGTAGTTGTCTACGACGCATCTTGAATGGCAATTTAGTGTCGGATGGAGTAATCAATAATCTTGGTATAATAACTTTATCACCAACTCTATCACCCGTAATGACCTTAGCCTCAACCATTTTTTCACAAAGTTGTGTTATCTGTAGTCTTGTACCATTCATTAGACCTCCCCTAGGATCTATATTCCGAAGAAACATTATAGGACAACCAATTTTTAGCCGCAAAGTATGAGCAGGTAAACCGGAAACCTTGATACTATTTAGGAAATCTGGAGTTAACACAGGGTTGTTCTCCGCAACAACATCAGCAGGATCCAAAGAATCAGAACTTAGAAATATTTTTTCCTCGGCTGAAAAATAAAAATAAAAATTAGCATAATCTTATCTTGTGACTAAAAATTTAAACACACATATATTTAAATAAAAACTTACCCTCAAGTTTGTCAAGCATGTGCTCGTTTATCATTTGTACGTCTTCATTAGTTGGACATAAAATTGCTCTCTGTTGAAAAAATATAGGATCTTTTTCTTTAAGCAACTTTTCAGGATCGCCATAGACTTCTTTACATATTGCTTTGATAGGATCATCAACTTCAGTAATCAAGAACTCCGGTGGTATATCTATGAGTGCTTCTCCGTCATGTGGCTCTGCTAGATTTCCATCTCCAAGATCCAAGATCCACTCTGAAAATTCCTTTAATTCCATAGCCTCTTTATCACTCAAATTACCTTGTAGTAGCCTCATATTTTTGGTAAGCCTCAACACTTTGCAGTGATTCCAAAGATACGATGAATTTAAAGCAGCCATAATTATTTCTGACCTTCCTGCATCATTTATAACCGGTAGAACCTGTCTAAAATCACCACCAAAAACCATGACTTTTCCTCCGAATGGTTTGTCTCCTTTTATTTTACAGATATCACCCAAAGTTCTGTCCAAAGATTCAAAACAGAACTTGCTCATCATTGGAGCTTCATCCCATATAATGAGTGATGCTTCGTTGATCAAATTTGCAATTTTAGATCCTGGTTTCATATAACACGTAGTTGAGTCATCTGGGTTTATTGGGATATTAAACCTAGAATGAGCGGTTCTACCACCTGGTAGAAGTAGAGAAGCAATACCAGAAGAAGCCACATTAAGCACAATTGATCCCCTCGATCTAATAGCCGCATATATTGTTTTCCAGATAAAAGTTTTCCCCGTGCCTCCAAATCCGTAAACAAAAAACACACCTCCTTTTTCCTCCTCCACGGCATCAATGATCTCATCGTAAACCTTTTTTTGTTCTGAAGTTAACATTTGTATCCACTCAGAATGTTTTTCTTTCAAATCATCCTTGTTGTAGCTTTTCTCATCTGAAATTAAGACATTATCAGTATCAACCATATCTTCCGGCAATTGCGGCATAGAAGTGAAAAATCTGAGTGCGGTGCCATTACGCCTTAAATGTTTTTCAATCTCAAGTAGAGTGTAGTTATTTTTCTCTTCGTCCGATAAAAGTAGCTCTTTAAACATGAAATAAAAACAATAAACACAAAGTCACATATAAAACATTGTAATTTAAATAAAGTTATTATAATAATTTGAAAATGTACCTGGTCTATTCCTGAGTTTTCTTTGCATTGATTGTATATCCTCGGAAAGTAAATGCCAAGTTTTATCCCAAACTTCTTCTGGTTCTGCCAATGTTAATGATTGTAGCATTATACAGAACAATTGACGAAGAAAAGCACCCATAGCCCAAAAACCAGTCCTAGTCAAATCCTCAATGTACTCCTTGTCATTATCTAGCAACCCTAGCGCAAAACATGCCTCTTTGTGAGATTTGTATACAACATCCGCCACTTTCCTAAGATCCTCAAAACAGGTTGGACCTCTTTGATGATTGAGGAGTATTCTCGCAAAATAACCATCTTCAAAACTTCTTGGGACATAATTAATTCGGCCTATAGTATTAGTCTTTTTTTTCTCAAGTTGAATTGTCTGCTTTTCGAGTTGTAGGTAAAGATTTCAGGTATTTGCATATAGGTTTTCTCCTTAGCAATATCAGATACCTTATTTAGTTCAAACCATGCCAAGAACATGGAATCCATTACATCAGACTTGTTTAAAACTGTTTGCACATCCGAATCTGCTTTGAAGTACACCAACTGTTTTCCTTCTAAATGAAAAGAAAGTCGTTTAACTGGTGTACTCCTATCATGTATAGGCTTCTTTAGAATTCTCCAGCTGGCTTCACAAGCAGATACATACCTGACATTATTAGACAACTAAATTAAGACTTAAAAGATATTTGGCATCTATGTTAACGAATTTTGAAAATATAGAAAAACCTTTCATTGAAGAAATCTTTAATCTCGTTTTTACTCTTCATTTTTGTTTCGCCATTAGATGTGCCTTCAGTTTCTGAATTAGCTTTATACTTTTCTGGTGGCTCTACAACAACAGACACTTGATCTTGCCCTTTTGTGATATATTTGAAAATGTATTTCACACTTCCACTCTGGTTACACCATTCAACATTGATGTGTGCTCTGTAGCGAACTGACAACACTCTGTTATACGGTATGACATACCTATTGTCACATTTGAAGCCATTTTTCTCAACAAACCTGTTATCATCTCTACGTCTGTAAACCGGGAAACCCTCTTTATCCACTTTTGTTTCATCGACATGTTGTTTAGGATAAAATTTAGAACATTTTCCTTCGACCATGCACGGTGAATTCATGTTAGCAGCACCACACGGTCCATGAATCATCATGTCCTTTACAACTTCAAATAGCTCCGGATCTTGTTCCTTGTCAGGTATCTCGGCAGATATTAGTCCATCTATATCTTTTTCCGTCGGGAGTTTTGAATCAGGATGCATCCATAACAAAATATGCGCGTGTGGTAAACCTCTCTTCTGGAACTCTATAGTATACATAACTGCAGTTTAAAATGATTAGATTAGTTTTTATTAGAAAATCTCTTATGCTTTAGAAAATATAACTTTAAGGTAAGACACTTACATGATGTAGTTTTTCCGAGAATATGTTTTTTGGTTAAATCGTCCATAAGTGAATCCAACTTCATTTTGAATACTCTACTTATTATTTCTGGGCGATCATCTGATCTAAGTTTTCGTTCCTTGCAAAATCTCTCAATTTCTTGCCATTTAGGATTGCACGTAAATGTAATAAACAGATCAGGAAAACCATATCTTTTACACACGGCCATAGCATCAAGATATAGATTTCTCATGTATCTAGGACCTCCAACAAAAGTTGCTGGTAGATAAGTTTTTTGTCATTGATCTTCCAAATCTGTTTTACCAGCCAAAGATGCCTCTTTAATGGAATCATAATTGTCAGCTCTTAGGAAAGACTGGTTCATCTTTACATAACCCAATTTGTTGCACTCAATTGTCGTGAATGCATCAACCAAAAACTGCTGAAAGAGTCTACGTGATCTGAGCAAAAGTTGTGACTCATTTTTCCTTTCTTGAATGCGAAATGCAAACCACTGCCTAATACTGATGTTCTTCTGAGGTTTATCTGTCGTAGATTCCAAATCCTTTTTTCGTTTACGTTCCTTTTCCGTTAGAGTTTTAACAATTTCTGGCCGCCAACCATCCTCACCCCTCGGAAACAACAAAGGATATTGTAGCGCAAGATAAGATGGATGTACCTCGCGTATTCTTTGTAGTTTACCTGATTTTTCCTCAATAACAATGTCTCGACTTGGCATATCTAGATGAAAATCACCAGGAATAATTGCAGCAACTTCTGATGCAGTTGGCACGTCATAAACCCTTCCATCCTTCTCTCTTGTCACTACAAGAAAAACGGCAAATAGCAACGCCGTTTTTCGTCGCTAAATCGTCGCTATTGGCAAATAGCGACGATTTAGCGACGAGAATATTTTCGTCGCTATACGCTCGTCGCTATTCAATATTCGTCGCTAAATCGTCGCCATTTTCAAATCGTCGCTATTTCGTCGCCAATGTAGCGACGCCACATAATCGTCGCTAATTATATTTCGTCGCTAATTTAGCGACGAATTAGCGACGTTGGTCGTAAAATATTAGCGACGAATTAGCGACGTTGGTCGTAAAATATTAGCGACGAATAAGCGACGGTATAAAAAATAAATTTCCAAATTAAATATTTTGCGAAAACAAATCCTTGCTAATTCGTTGCTAAATTAGCGACGAATTAGCAACGATGTGTTAACACATCGTTGCTAATTCGTCGCTAATTTAGCAACGAATTAGCAAGGATGGCTTGACACGTCCTTGCTAATTCGTCGCTATATTAGCGACGAATTAGCGAAGATTTAAAAAAAAAATTTAAAAAAAAACAAATTTAAAAAAAACAAATTTTAAAAAAAACAATTATAAAAATATTAAAAAAATACAAAATATTTTAAAAATACAATAAATTAAAACTAAACAGCGGGATCAGCGGGATCATCGGGATCGACGACGTAATCATCAATCCCGATATCACGTCCGAGGTCTTGAGCTGCCGCTGCCGCTACATCCGGAGGGATCACTGGTGGCTGAGTTGGTTGGACTCCCCGCTGCTGCATCAACCTCGTGAGGTTTGGACTTTCCATCACGATGATGGAGAAGAAGTCCGTGATGTTCTGATAACGGACTTCTTGTGCCGCGAGCTGCTCCCTCAACCGAACATTCTCTTCGGCGTGATCTTGGGCAGTGGGACGAGGCTGCGAAGAAGAAGCAGCGGGAACCGTCTCAATCGAACCGACTCCAAAAGTGCGGTTCTTCTTCGTCTTCGGGGCCACCTATATAGACAATTTAAAATCGTTAGATATTAATAAAATAAATATTATTATGAATTAAATTAAATTATTTTAAATTATTACCTCATAGTAGATCTTGTCGCACTCGGTGACCGACAGCTGTCCCGAGGAGTTGACCGAACTACCTTCGGTCGACGTCGAACCCTGACTAAGCCGCTCGGCGACTCTAGCCTCATATGCGTTCACGATCTTTTCAGATCGTGAACTCACATAGGTCCTGTCCTTCCTCTTCTGGACCTTCTTCAAAATTTCTACAATGGGCGGAAGTTCGCCCATCTCCTCGCGCTATTGAAAATTATAATTAAATTATATATTTTTAAATTTTATATTATTTGAAAAAATAATGAAATTTTAAATATATATTAATTAATACCATCTTTATACGCCGTTCGGCGTAAGAAGTCGGTCCTGAGGTGTGGACATACGGACCGGTCTCGTCGATCGGTGTGAGTCGGGACTTGAAGCGACTACCCGCAACTTGAACCGAATGCGGGTTCGTCCAATAGTCGCAAAGGCCCTTCCACACCGCCCCATCCATTGCTATGGGTTTCGCCTCGTCTCCCTTCTTCAGCCCACTTCGTCTTCCATTTGTTGATAATCCCGGTAAGACGATGCATGGCTTTCTCCTCGAAACCCTTGCGGACTTCAAACATGTCTTCCTCCCGCCAATGCCATTTTTGTTATTTGAGTTTTTTAAAATATTAAAATAAATTTTAAATAATAAAAAAATAAATTTTGTAATAATTATTACATTTTATATAATATATAAGTTATTTTATTACAATAAATATTTATATATTAACTTTTTATAATGTTTAATTTTTTAAATTTAAATAATTAAAAATTTTACTTACCGCAAAAGATTCGAACCGGATGTCCTTGATATAAGGAGGGGTCTGCGACCGCTTGACGTGCGGCTCCACGAAATACGTCTTCATCACATCCGAGACACTCCTACTAACCTTGTTATCGCAAAACCTACGAAAAATAAATTTATCGTTAGCAATTATTATATTTGAAAATCAATTAATTAAATAATATAAAAATCAATTAATTAAAATAAATCAATTAATTAAATAATATAAAAATCAATTAATTATTAAAATCAATTAAATAATTACCAAAATGTCCCTTGTGGCCGCTTGGAATGGAGGAACGGTAGGTACCGGTGGCTCTCCCGCCGAAGAAAGTCGAGGATCCGCTGCATGTGCGGTCCAAGATGCCGAGGTGGTGGTAAATCGACGGGGGGATCAGCTGGAGCATCGGGAATAGGATCTTGACTTGGGTTTTGTTGGGGTGGGTCTTGTTGGGGTGGGTTTTGTTGGGATGGGTTTTGTTGGGATGGGTTTGAAGTAGAGGTGGAACCGGATCGGTTCCTTATGAAATTATAGTAATGAGGGGGTTGGTTATTTTGAGACATGTTTTTGAAGTTGGGTTTTGGAATTGGGTTTTTTTAGAGAGATAAAATATTTTAGAGAGAGAGAGAGAATGAGATTGTGGGAAAAAATGAGAAGTGTCGTCGGGTATATATAGGATTTTGTGTCGTTGCTAATTCGTCGCTATTTCGTCGCTTCTTTTGGTTCAAACCTTTTGGTTTCCCACCCGCGGCAAACGAAAAAAAGGCGACGATTTAGCGACGATACAATATAGCGACGATTTAGCAACGATTCGTTGCTATTTCGTCGCTATATGGTAACGTGACACGAAGCGATTTACATCGTATTTAATAAGTACATGCATGTCAGAATTCGTTGCTATTTCGTCGCTATGTATATTTAGCGACGATTTAGCAACGAATCGTTGTCAATTCGTTGTTAATTCGTAGCTATATGTTAACATGACACGAAACGACATTCATCGTATTTCCAAGTACGAGGATGTAAGGAGGTTTAACATTAGCGACGAAATAGCAACGATTCGTCGCTAAATCGTCGCTAAATGTCAATAGCGACGAAATAGCAACGATTCGTTGCTAAATCGTCGCTAATGCTAAACCCTTATTTTAGGGTTTGGAACCCTAAATTCGGTTTGTATCGTTTTTTTACCACTTTTTCGTTAAAACGAGTTTATAACATTGATCATATGAAGTCACAAACTCAATATATGACAAAAAAACTTGTAAACTAGTTTATTATGAACTTTATAGTATAAACTCTTATAAGTTATGGTTTACTTAGCTTAAATGTGTTAAGTATAATTTTGTAATCTATAATTTTTATTGGTTTATACAAATATATTACTAGTTTTGTACACTTTTTTAGTTAAGTAAAACTCGTATAAATCGATATTAAGTGGTGTTTTAGGGGTTTAAAGTTCGAAGGATTGCAACGACTTAGCAACGAATTGGCAAGGAATCATGGTTAGCAACGAAATGGCGACGATTTAGCAACGAAATGTAATTAAGTTTAGCGACGATTTAGCAACGATCTTGAACCCCTAAATCTGTAATCCATCGAAAATTAGATTTTTTATAAATCGTTGCCAATTCGTCGCTATATTAGCGACGAAATGGCAACGAAAGAAGCGTAGCGTTGCTAAATCCTCACTTATTAGCGACCCTCCTCGCTAATTCGTCGCTAATTAGCCAGGATATATATTCGTCGCTAAATTGTCGCTAATTTAGCGACGAATTAGCGACTTTTTGAAAACGTGCTTACCTACTTAGCGACCCTCCTCGCTAATTCGTCGCTAATTAGCCAGGATATATATTCGTCGCTAAATCGTCGCTAAGTAGCGACGATTTAGCGACGCGGCACTTATTCGTCGCCAAAATCGTCGCTAAATCGTAGCCAATATAGCGACGAAAACATACCTCGCCAAATAGCGACGATTTAGCGACGACATTATTCTTCGTTGCTATTTCGTCGCCAATTCGTTGCTATTTCGTTGCTATATTTATTCGTCGCTATTTCCTTGCTAAATTTCGTTGCTAAAAGCCCAGTTTCTTGTAGTGTGTACTCACAATTCTCATGTGAAAGGTTTCTTCAGGGTTTGTGTTGAACCTGTCTCTTGTTGTTCGAAAGCTCTCGACATAGGGATTAACTTCATTTAACATGTCAATAATAGCTTTGATGACTTCTTTCCTTAGTTTTTGCTTCTTCTTATAAGTTCCAGCTTTTTTTCCTTTGCTACAACGATTTTCAAAATAGAATTACTCTAAAATATATAACCAAGTATTTCACCAACTTAACAACATGTATTAAAAAAAGTACCTCAATATATTTGATCTGTTATCGACCTCATTTTCTGTGTCAACTATATAGAGTTGGGAAAATTTCGCAGTATCACCATCTTTTGGTTTTAAACTACCCATCAAATGGTAGTTTTCACCTTGTATTTGGAACATATTAGGACCTCGGCCGTTACCCGCTGATCGATCACATTTACCACCAAGTGAAGTAAAAGAAAAAATCATGTTATAAGCTCTTATGTTCTCTCTAAAATGCCTTGACAACTCATCATCATTAGTGAGCAAAACTTTCAACAACTCAGGCTGGTTTTGTAGAAACGGTACTTTTACTTTTCCTTGCAAACAACATTCTGTAAATGTTGGCCTTCGTTCTTTCCTTGCTTTGTTAACTCGCTCATCAAACCAAAAGATAGCCCCACATGCCTCGCATGTAAATATTGGATCGCCATGGTCAAGGTACCCTTAATATTAAACAATGCGAGTTAGTATTTTGGAAAATGAGTGTTATGTAGTATTCTGTTTTGAAATTAATAATACCAGAGTAACTATGATTTAGCTCAGAACCATCTGTTGTTGTCTTCTTCGTGGGCTTTAGATGTTTAGTACATCTTTTTTTCTGTCTCTCGTTTAATGAAGACTTCAATCCGGCTCCAAAAGCACTTTTTACACTATCTTTTAAGACTGATATAAGATGAGCATTATTTATCATTTCTTGAGATAGTTCAATGTCCTCATTGTCTTCATTTGATATGTCTGAACAATTATCTTCACTACTACTGCAATCAAATACTTGTTCCTCTATTTCTTCAATACATCATGTGGATAGTTAAATATATAATATGAGGTTAGAGATAGTTAAATATTTAATATGAGATAGTTAAATATATAACAATATATTATTTATAAACTAAATGCCCAATCATTATATTATGCTGAAATAATTTTAACACTTTCCTATTTTTTTTTCAGACTTAGACGGTGGTGGTAAAAATGACTCTGGCGTGTGAGCTTGTATACTCTGTGAACATAAACTTCGCACAAAATTAGGAATGCTGGTGACATCACCTAAAACCCTTTGGTCAGGTATACCCCTTGGTGTCATTGTAACTAACACAAATTTAAATTATGTTAAGATAAGTCATCTTAAGTTTAACAATGTTTTTAAATTTGTATCTGCTATATTTGCAAATTGACTCGAGTATTGTAGAATATTTGTTACCTTTTTTTTTAACCGTCTTCGTACTGCCTATAGGTCGACCTCTCTTCCTTCTTTGTGCAGTGTTTTCTCCTAGTAAAACATAATAAAAGTGTTAGTACAGTAAATTACTAACGTAACTTTATATTGTGTGTTATTGGTATTTTTATGAATTAATAATGATTTCTTCCTGTTTATGAATTAAATCTTGCACGTATAGTGTTTACTTCCTGTTTTGTCATCTACAGGGGAAAGTGGTGTTTGATCTAGTTGTGATGCTCGAGTCCGAGTTTTATCGTTTACTTGGAACACAAGAGGTATGTCAATACCATATGCAAGATTAGCTTGTTTAGTTGTGTTTGTGGTACCTGGTACAGACCACTCTAATTTTTTTTGAAATAAACAAAACAATTTTTAAACTTAAAATGTGACTATATTTTGAATTAAAACATAATTGTGTTCCATGAGTTTACCTGTATTTGAAAATCCGATAGAGCGTGCTATTTTGTTTATTGATCTTAGCGAGACTGATGATTTCTTTCTCTTGGAAAACAATCTCCTAACATGTTCTTCTTGTAGATCATGAAATAGTCGCTTGTAAACTGCTCGTACAGATAGTGATTCTGGAGTACTTAGAGTACTGTTAGTACATAGATTTTCAGTGAACGGTAGCTCTTTAGGTCTTTTCTTTTCTGACATTTTTTTCTTTAATGCTTTGTTAAAGAGTCCATAAAAACGAAATGAGGGTAACTAAAAAATACATGTTATGAGAAATGTAGTCTTAAATTAATTCTTATCTGTTTGATGAAAAAATTAATTCTTATCTATTATTGAGGATCGTTTAGATTTTTTCCCTCAATTTACTCTCAATAAACTAATTTACTCTTTTAATATACTCCTCAGCTAGTATCTCATTAAGGTAACAACAATTTGAAAATTCATCTGTACAAATATTAGAATATTGTTTTGCAAGGTTATAATTTATTATTAAATGCTTAATTTGGAATAACAATATAATAGACAACAAATTCATATAATTTGTAGGTTTTAACTTGTTAATCTACAATGGCAGCAACAAACGATGGTTGTTACTTAAATATAGTCTTAAATTAATTCTTATATGTTTGATAAAAATAAAATTAATTCTTATCTATTATTGAGGATCGTTTAGATTTTTTCCCTCAATTTACTCTCAATAAACTAATTTACTCTTTTAATATACTCATCAGCTAGTATCTCATAGACAACGAATTCATATAATTTGTAGGTTTTAACTTGTTAATCTACAATGGCAGCAACAAACGATGGCCGTTCCAGGTACATTTTTCTGTTCATTTTATAGATTTAGTTGAATTAAGTATCAAATAAAAAGTAAGTTAAAGAGTATGAAAAGAAATAAAAGTTTAAGTTGCTTATTTAAAAGGTAGAACATAATGGTAAATGAAGAGACATAAAAATCAAGAGAACATCAAGGAGAAGATATATACTCCTTTAAAAACTAATATAACAAAAAAGCAAAAAAAAACATAGGATAACTCAAAAAGAAATTAAAATACGAAAACTCTTTATTCTTGATGTTGTTTACATTTGCATGACCCACTTCATTTCCCTTCCTCAACGTCAGTTTTCTTTACCCCTTCCAAAATCTTCATATTCGAATCAGTTGTCACAGATGCGAGGCAAACTTTCTTGGTAGTAGATGAGTGTTCATCCAAAATCTGACTCACCAAATGACTTCGTTTTGAGATGGATGTGGATGACGGGGTCTTTGGTGAATAATGGGTCTCACTTGTTTGTGAGTTCTACATGAAGTAGTAGTTTGATTAGAAATACCACAAGAAAAGGATTAGAATACATTTTAATTCTAACCATTTACCTGCTCAATGAATTGAACTTGGGAAGGATCAGCTGTTGTTTCCGAATCATTGACTTGCTCATCCTCTACAACCAGCTCATTAGAAATCTCATTAAAAACTTTGTAAAAGTCCCTTCCATGTTGGATGTTTTCCCTTTGGATCTCAACCACAAATTCATACTCCATGTTGATCATTTGTTCAATCTGGATGGGAAATTTGGTCGGATCATGAATCTGATATTAGCTTACAGTATTAGTAAAAAAACAAAATGACTTTAAGGATGCTTAAAAGTATTTTAACAACAAAGTTTTACCTCTTCTGTCTCACCGTTTAGAATGTCGGCTGCTTCAGTTTTGCACAATCTTGAAACCAGTTTGTCGAATAGTAAAAACTTCGTATCACCAGTCTTATCTCTACCATTCAACCAGAGCTTGAACCTAACACAAAAGTATATAATTAGTTTATACCATAGTTCAAAAAAATGTATTCTTTTTCTTAACAACACACCTTGGAATGACTCGTGTGGTCTCAATTTGACAGAATGTACACCAGAACATAGGTTTCTTAGTCTTCGACACCTTTTCGTTCTCATTCTTTGGGACCTTGTATGCATATTTGTTGCATTTAAAGCAACTAAAAATATACCACGAAAAGTCGGTATCGATAGGCCACACCTCGCAGACGATCTTACACTTCATGACCTTCAAATAAATATTAGCGCATATATGTTAGTCTTAGATAATGATAAATTAGATTAAGCACGTTTAAATAAATTTTATCGAACGTACATCATTGCATTCAAGTAGTTCGGAGATAGACATCGATGGCAAGTCATTGTACATCGATTTTTGGATCTTCGAAAAATCTTCCTTAGGTGTTGCAGGGATGATTGCCAGCGAAAGACCATCTTTTGGTAAACTGAATACAGAAAGCCAATTGGTTCTTCATTAACACATATAAACTTCAACTAATCATGCATTACTAAAAATATATTATTTTATTCATACTCTCTCTTGAATTCTTCAACATTAGGGTAATCTGGGTTAATTAAAACCAGTGATGTCTCAAAAGAACTGCTTATTGACCGTTCACCTATTTCAAAATTGTATAAAACAAAAATCAATTGGCTTTACTGAAACATATTGTGTGAAATAATAATATGAATATTTAATCTTTATAACTACCTTGCCACTCATTGATCTTTCCAAAACGTACTACACAAATTATTGGGTCTTCTCCCGCATCTTCCGAAGTTGTTTGAACTAAGTCTGCCCATTTAGCCCACATGGTACATTTGAGGCGTTCATTGCTGAAACAATAGGTATTTTCATTAACTCATGATGCACTAAAAATTAATATCAAAATCACAATACAACGTCAATGATGCATACTTACTTGGTGTTTCTCAATTCAAATTCGATTTTCTTGACTGGTTTCTCTTGAACCATCACTGTCTTCAACCCTCCAACATCCAATATTTGACCAATAACATCTGTTAAAAGAAAAGTAAGAAATTGTTATGGCAAGGTGAACAACATAAATATAAACATATGAAAAATCAAATACATACCAATGAGGATGTTTGTCGGGTATTCTGGTTTGGCAATATTCGCAAAACTTACAAAATTCATATACATATCATCGGATTTGTGTTCAGCCCTGGTCACAACACTTGTGTTCATGATAGACATCTTGTAGGGATGTTTTGTTGCACGGTAATTGCCACTTGCTCGGGTTAACATGAAATGCTCTATTTGAATCCATTGCCCATATTTGATATCTCTTTGGAACTTGAATATCTGCTTCTTGATTGTGCCATGAATGAGAGTTCCCTTGAATTAAAAATATATTGATAACTTGCATATTTTACACATTCTACATTAGTTTATGCATTAGAATTCATTCATTTAGGTTGCATTTAGTGTCATATAGGTTGCATTTTGGTTTGTTTCGTGTAATTCAGGCTTTGGAGCATAAAGACGGCAAAAGTGATGAATTTAAGCCAAAAAGAAGCAAATACACTTGCATCGGCATGTTGTATCGGTTTCTGTTGGCCGATATAGAAGACAAAAAGTTTGCCGAAGCTTGTATCGGCCAAACATATCGGTTTGGAGTGGCCGATACAAGAGAAAAAGACCCGAAGACGCGTATCGACTTGTTGTATCGGTTTAGCCTGACCGATACGAAGGAAACTGAGTCGAAGAAAGGCTACCGAAGCGCATATCGGCCAGACTGTATCGGTTTCTATGACCGATATAGGCTGCGAAATTTAATAAGTAATTCGGTTTTTAATGTGTAAAAAGGAAAACCAATTAAACCAATTTTGGTTTTCCTTTATTTTATTTTGATTTTGTTTTATATTAGGGTTGAACTTTGGATAGCCACCCTATTCTATCTTTTAGTTTTTAGTTTTTCATCGATTGTTTTTGTTTTTGGAGACTTGGGGAGATTGCTTGGTGATTGCTTCTTTAGCCACCTTTGTAGTCTTCATCATCAATAAGATTTTCTTGAACCCTTTACTCTCTTGTCTTTGTTTATGTTTATGCTTTCTTTTAATTTAATTGCTTTGAATTTCAATATGCTTAGTGAGTAGTTTCCCATAGACAATTAGGTTGGGGGAAAAAGGGTGAATCAACTCTAGGGTTGATCGATGTCTAGAACTCAAAACCTCGTTAAAACTTTAATCTAGTGTAACAATCTTAATGCTTTAATTGACTCGATCAATCAATTGATAGAACCCAGGAAACTTCACAACCGAGAGGTCTGTGAGGATTCCAGAACAATTACCCTAGAACTAAACCTAGCTTAACCGAGAGATCTGTGTTAATAAGTTTAGTGGTTGAATTGATTTGAACTTTAATGTTTTCTAAAATTTAAACTATCCAAGATATTGTTTTAGTTTACTTGTTAGGAAAAGGATCTCTGTCACGAGAGTGGATTGATCTAAAATCGTTTTCAAAACCTTAAAGTACTTTTATAAAAGACATCGAAAAACCTGAAAGTTGATGAACCCGTTAAAGTACCCTGACCTGGTTGTTTAGCTTTTTAATTTGAATCTTTACAACTTGCAATTTCGTTTTATTTCTTTGTTAGTCTTTACAAAAACACAAAAACAAAACCATCTTTTAAATTGCTTAGACTAAGATTGATTCCTTGCAAACTCTAGTAATTTAATTGCTCCTGATTCGGATTGACCTCAAGTATTACAATTGAGACATTAGATTAAACGGGGTAAAATCTCGTTTATCAAATTGGCGCCGTTGCCGATTCAGGAACTCGATTAAATATTAGAGTTTTGGAATTACTTGGGACTAAGTTTTAGTTACCGGATACTAATCTTTTCTTTTCTGGTTTTTCGTGCTCTCAGGTGTATGCAAAGAAGAAGTCACGGACAAAGTGATAACTTGCTCTTCTACGCCGACATAAAAGCACACGAACGAGCCATCTCTAAGGAAAAGAGACTGGATCACCACTCCGACTCATCCACATCAGACACTTCGGGTTCAGATTCAGAATTCGAGATGGGTGACGCAAACAACGCACCTAACGTTGCACGCACCATTGGTACAGCGGATGTGCCATCAAACATCACCAACCGTAGTGGCATCACACCACCAGCCATCGCCAACAACAACTTTGAGATCAAGTCTAGTCTCATTAACATGGTGTCCAAGCAACAAGTTCTATGGGCTGCCTAGTGAAGACCCCATTGATCACCTTCACCAATTTGACATGCTATGCGACACGGTGAAGATCAATGGTGTCAACGAGGACATGTTTAAGTTGCGTTTGTTCCCCTTCTCACTCGGGGACAAAGCACACATATGGCAAAAGAATCTTGTGAAAGACACCATACAGACTTGGGAGGCATGCAAGACGGCTTTTCTCACAAAGTTCTTCTCGGTGGTGAGGACATCAAAGCTGCGAAACGAGATCTCCGCTTTCGCACAAAAAGACCAAGAAACGTTCAGCGAATCTTGGGAACGATTCAAGGGTTACACGGTGAGATGCCCGCACCACGGTTTCACGGGAGAGAGCCTACTCAGCACGTTCTATCGCGGCCTAAAACCAAAGTTCAGGATGCTTCTCGATTCAGCTAGCCAAGGAAATTTCCTTGGGAAGACGGAAGCCGATGGACAACTTTTGGTGGAGAACTACGCCCTAAGCGATAGCAACTACGGAGAAGATTATGATCGCACCATCCGCAGCTCAGGGAACGATGAGCAATATAAGAAAGAGATAAAGGCGGTGAATGAGAAGCTGGATAAGCTACTCATGTCCAACCAAGTGGGGATTAACTACGTTGGAAGCGGAGATGAACAATTACCCCCAACCGAGGGAAATCAGGAGGAGATCAACTACATGGGAAATCAGAATGATTGGCGTTTCAACAACTATTCTCAACACCCAAACCTCTCCTACCGAAACAACAACGTAGCAAACCCCCAAGACCAGGTTTATCCCCATGCGCAACAAGGAGGTTACCAAGGTAAACCTCAATACAACCAAGGCGGATACGTACCGAGACCACCACCTAATCGTCCTCCGGGTTACAACAACCCTCCTCGCTGCTCAAGGAGTGGTTGCATCACCAGCTCCCCCAGGTGATCAAACCACTCAGATGCTAAAACAGATTCTAGACGGCCAAACCCGAAGTCAAATGGAGTTCGAGCACGTTCAAGAAAGAAATTCAGGCAAAGGTTGACAACTCTTACCATGATCTCAACGCCAAGTTTGAAACCTTGAGTACTCACTTGAAAGCCTTGGATAATCAAGTGGCTCAAATTACCTCGGCCTCTAAGCGACCAATGGGTCAACTCCCGGTAAACCTCGAAGCCAATCCTAGAGAGTATGTCAACTCCATAGAACTTCGTAGTGGTACACAAACGCTCTCAAGCGATCTCATTGAGGACAATGCGAAACAAGGTGAGGGGGTGGACCCCTGGTTTGAGCCGGAAGACACAGTTGTTAACGACGAGAACCCTGAGATAGTGGCAAAGGAGGAAATCGGTGATGAGAAAGATACAGGACACCTGTATCGGCCAGGCGTATCGGCCACAACCGGCCGATATCGACCACCCGTGTCGGCCAAGGACAAGGCCGATACGAGCGAACAGGAGACAGGACACTCGCATCGGCCAGGTGTATCGGTTTCATCTGACCGATATCGACCACCTACATCGGCCAAAAACATGGCCGATACAGAGGAAAAATCCGAGAAAAAGAAGAAGCCCGTTTACGTGACGTCTTCTTACGTGCCTAAGCTTCCTTTTCCGGGTCGAGCCAAGATGCATCTCTTGAAGGAGTACTTTAGAGCTAAGCTCGAGAAGCAAATAAACGAGGTGCAAACTCCTATGCCTCTTGTTGACGCTTTCAAGCAAGTCCCTCACTCCACCAAATCTTTGAAAGACACCATCAAAAACAAGTCCAAAAACTTGGAAGACACGGTGAAACTTTCACAAGAGTGCAGCGCAATCATTCAGAAGGACCATTCTCCTAAGAAACTTGGCGATCCAGGGAGTTTTACTTTGCCTTGCACTCTTGGTCCTTTGATCTTTGAAAAGTGCTTGTGCGATGTAGGGGCTAGTGTCAACGTTATGCCTCTATCTGTTGCTAAACGACTTGGTCTTTCTTCTTTCCAACCTACTAAGATCTCTTTGGTGCTGGCCGATAGATCCGTGAAGATACCCGTTGGAATCTTGGAAGACATTCCTGTAAAATTGGGGGACGTTTTCATTCCAACAGATTTTGTCGTATTGGAGATAGACAAAGAGCTTAATAATCCACTCATCTTTGGAAGACCTTTCTTGGCAACCGCTGGAGCCTTCATAGATGTGAAAGTTGGTAAGATAGATTTGCACCTTGGGAAGGACCTTGTTCAGCGGTACAACATCAACGATGTAGTCAAGAAGCCTACGGAGATGGTCCCTTGTGAAGCTTTGGTGATTGGAGTGGAAAAAGATGCTAGCAATGGTAAGTCTAGTGATGATGCAAGGAGCAAACCCAAAGCTCCAAAAGTGGAACACCAATCCCCTCCTAGGAAGTTCAGAAAGGTGCATTGGAACATGTCTCAAAACCGCGTCATTAGAAAGTTAATCAACGAGGTTAAATCTTTGAAGAAAGCTTTCAAGAAAGAAGCAAGGAGTGCTCGCTGCGACTCGGATAAAGGAAAACACAAAGATGGAGGTGAGTTTGGTGTGAAAGGAGTAAAACTCAAGCCGCCCCTGGACCACAAAGTTGTCATCGAAGGAGATTCGACATCTCTTTCAATCCCCAATGTCGCCTAAAAAGAAGGGGGTAAAGTCAAGCTAAGAGACTATAAACAAGCTCACTTGGGAGGAAGTCCCATGTCTATCCTTGTATATAAAATTTTAGTTTGCATTTAGATGATAATTTACTTAGAGTTTATGTCGTGTTTGATGGTTTCAGGTGAAAACGAAGTAGGAAAACGAATTCTGAAAGGCGTATCGGCTCGTTGTATCGGTTGTCTGGACCGATATCGGGCAAGAGTATCGGTCTGCTCGAGACCGATACAGACGATGTCGTCTCGTTGTGTTAGTACTACTGAGGTAACACCTGAACCATGTGCATACGCATTAGTTTTTCATATTAGAGTCATTCATACATACATTTAGGAACCTTCTCCAATGCTTGTTTCACACGGAGACCGTGTGATTTAAGTTTGGGGGAGTAGTCATATTAGTTTTCGCATATTAGAATTCATAAAAAAAAAAAACAAAAAAAAAACAAAAAAATCTGCATATAGGATTAGTTCATGGCATTTAGAGCATATGCATAGGGGATCTATGATGACGTTAACCTTGTAAAGCGACGCACTTTGTGTTTTGAACAGTATCTTAGGTGTAGTATCTTCCGTAAACGAATTAGAACTCGCTGAAAATCTTAAAACCGCAACTCTAGACATTGATGTTTAAAAAGCCAATTGTGTGGTTATGAAGCTTGGTAGTTCTAAGTCACCTTCGAAAAATTATCCGAACTTAAACTTGACTTTTAATTAGCATGATTGATAGTTTTCAAAAGAATTTCTATGGCTTTGTGATTTCTACGGATTGTGGCTTCCTAAACCGAAACACTTAAAGCGCAATCCGGTCATTCTCATTCTAAGGATGATTCCCCTCTCACCCCCTTAACCTTAACCCAAACACTTGTGAGAATTCTTTTCATTTAGTGATTGTTTGGTTTCGCAAAAACTTGAAAGTATAGGGAGCGACAAGAAAGGACATCCATTGGGCTAGTTTTTCTTAGACTTGTGAATTAGAAAGGGATAACGGTTTGGTGAGACACGTCTTTGAATTTTGAAAAATAAGAAAATAAACACGAGTAATTGTAAAACACCTAGGGGGTAAAAGAATGGCTAAGTAAAAAAAAAAATATAGAAAAATCGAAAAAAAAAAGAAAAAAGAAAGAAAAAGAATTCGATTAAGAAATAAAAAGAAAAAAAAGAAACTTAGCCAAAATAAAATCCCCTAAGGTTGTTAAGAAAAGAAAAGAAACTCGATGTTTAGGTGTTTAAATGTTTAAAAGAAAGACGATGGGTTAGTGGATAGTCTTGAGTAGGGATGGATGTCCGGACTTGTATGCATCAGTTACTTCTTGTCTTTCCTGGTTTTGTTTAACCCTTTCACTCCCCGAGAGAAACCGCGCTACAACTAACCACATGCCTGAGTGTTAGCCTCCTCGTTTGATTCTACATTAGTTTATGCATTAGAATTCATTCATTTAGGTTGCATTTAGTGTCATATAGGTTGCATTTTGGTTTGTTTCGTGTATTTCAGGCTTTGGAGCATAAAGACGGCAAAAGTGATGAATTTAAGCCAAAAAGAAGCAAATACACTTGCATCGGCATGTTGTATCGGTTTCTGTTGGCCGATATAGAAGACAGAAAGTTTGTCGAAGCTTGTATCGGCCAAACATATCGGTTTGGAGTGGCCGATACAAGAGAAAAAGACCCGAAGACGCGTATCGACTTGTTGTATCGGTTTAGCCTGACCGATACGAAGGAAACTGAGCCGAAGAAAGGCTACCGAAGCGCATATCGGCCAGACTGTATCGGTTTCTATGACCGATATAGGCTGCGAAATTTAATAAGTAATTCGGTTTTTAATGTGTAAAAAGGAAAACCAATTAAACCAATTTTGGTTTTCCTTTATTTTATTTTGGTTTTGTTTTATATTAGGGTTGAACTTTGGATAGCCACCCTATTCTATCTTTTAGTTTTTAGTTTTTCATCGATTGTTTTTGTTTTTGGAGACTTGGGGAGATTGCTTGGTGATTGCTTCTTTAGCCACCTTTGTAGTCTTCATCATCAATAAGATTTTCTTGAACCCTTTACTCTCTTGTCTTTGTTTATGTTTATGCTTTCTTTTAATTTAATTGCTTTGAATTTCAATATGCTTAGTGAGTAGTTTCCCATAGACAATTAGGTTGGGGGAAAAAGGGTGAATCAACTCTAGGGTTGATCGATGTCTAGAACTCAAAACCTGTTAAAACTTTAATCTAGTGTAACAATCTTAATGATTTAATTGACCTGATCAATCAATTGATAGAACCCAGGAAACTTCACAACCGAGAGGTCTGTGAGGATTCCAGAACAATTACCCTAGAACTAAACCTAGCTTAACCGAGAGATCCGTGTTAATAAGTTTAGTGGTTGAATTGATTTGAACTTTAATGTTTTCTAAAATTTAAACTATCCAAGATATTGTTTTAGTTTACTTGTTAGGAAAAGGATCTCTGTCACGAGAGTGGATTGATCTAAAATCGTTTTCAAAACCTTAAAGTACTTTTATAAAAGACATCGAAAAACCCGAAAGTTGATGAACCCGTTAAAGTACCCCGACCTCGGTTGTTTAGCTTTTTAATTTGAATCTTTACAACTTGCAATTTCGTTTTATTTCTTTGTTAGTCTTTACAAAAACACAAAAACAAAACCATCTTTTAAATTGCTTAGACTAAGATTGATTCCTTGCAAACTCTAGTAATTTAATTGCTCCTGATTCGGATTGACCTCAAGTACTACAATTGAGACATTAGATTAAACGGGGTAAAATCTCGTTTATCATATATGCATATGAGTTTTAATAAATATAGTTTTAACATATTAATTATAGTTATTTTCAGGGTTCGGTTTACCTCTTCATCGGCTAGGATCATTTCGAGGGTCTCTCCAGCATAGGTGGTGTACTGTTTCCAAGTGTTGACAACCTTCACACATACCTTCCAAGAAGTTTTGAAAGGTTTCACAGCACCAAAGTTTGTGATATTAGAGACTTTAGACATTTTAATTTTCTTTTAGGTTTGAATGTTGTTTGGTTTTTTGATTGTGTTGAGGATACCTATTATCGGCCACTATATTTATAGTGGAAGGTGAATGAGTATATTCTTGATTAGGGTTTAGTATATTACGATATGTTGTTTTGAATTTTGCCTAATTTTGTGGGATTTAGTTAGATTATTTATTCAACCTAGATTTCATTTTAAATTGACTAATTGTTTTCTGAAATTATAGTGAAATTTTTTTTGAAAAGTGATTTTAATATTCTTTCCTATTTTTTCTGCATGGACATTTTCTTTTTTGCATGGGTCGAATTTCAACTAATTATATTCTTGATTAGGGTTTAGTATATTACGATATGTTGTTTTGAATTTTGCCTAATTATGTGGGATTTAGTTAGATTATTTATTCAACCTAGATTTCATTTTAAATTGACTAATTGTTTTCCGAAATTATAGTGAATTTTTTTTTGAAAAGTGATTTTAATATTCTTTCCTATTTTTTTCTGCATGGACATTTTCTTTTTTGCATGGGTCGAATTTCAACTAATTATCTCATTATCTCTTATCTTCGATAAGATTTATTGATTGGGCCTCATTAGTGGGCCGTGTAAATTTTGAAATATTAGCTTTATAATTTGAAGCCCAAATCAAGTATAGGTTATGTAAGAATATACAATGGCATTGTATTGTAAATACAATTTTTTTTTTGTCCTTTTTCTAAAAATGCTCCTGAATTAATAGATAAGACTAGATGCGAACCCGCACATACGTGCGGTTTTTAATTTGTTGTATTTTTTATATAATATGATATGTATTTAAACTTATTTATTTGAAATTATTTGGTAAAAAATAGATTAAATTTTTTTTTACATCGACTTTGTTTGTGATCTCTTGTTTTATAGAGTACATGAATATATTGTATTTTTTATTATTTTCTTAAAGTGAAAGTATACAATTTTTTGTTTATAGATTTTGATTTTTTGAATATGATTTGCTTATATTTTATAAACTATGTTTGATATTTTCCGACCCGTCGCAAAAATTACACGTATATATTATACATAAACTAAAATGGATTTAGTATCATAACAATTATCATTCGTGATTTCATATTCAATTGGTTTTTAATGACCGTTATAAAAACTAAAATATGTGGATCATAATTTTATTCAAATTGAAATTAATATGACCCGTTATTTAAATCTTTTTCCTATTTTAATGTTGAAATTAATATGTTTTTTTTATTTGTTTTTAAACATTATTTTTCTAAATGTTTAAACATATGTTATATTGGATGACATTGTATTATAATTACATTTTTTGTCCTCTTTGTAAAAATGTTTCTCTTTTAATAGTGTAAATTTTTTGTTTTCTTTTTTTATTTTTATTAAGAAATAAAAAAATTAGTTTCCTTTTTTGTTTCTTTTTTTATTTCGAAATTAAAAAAAATTTATTTCAATTGTTTTTTCTTTTTTTATTTTAAAATTAAAATTGATTTTTTCTTTTTTTTGAATATTCTAAATCAAATTTTTTTGTTTCCTAATTTGGTGTTGAAATTAAAAATGTTTTCTTTTTTTTGTTTTTTATTTTTAAACATTATTTCTCTCTCTAAATCTTTTAATCATAGGTTATATTAGTGGCATTTGATGGTAGTTACAATTTTTTTTTGTTCTTTTTACAAAATTAGTTAAGATAGATTAGTAATTACCATACGATATAATATGAAAATTTAGATATTTTTAAAGCAAACTGTTAGATATTGTAAAAGACAACACAAACAAAAAGCCTACCCTCTTAAGAAAGTATAATTATATTGATATTTTAAGGCAAATTGTTAGATATTGTATACGAATCTTAAGATTACGAAGATTAGTCGATTAAAAAAGAAGAAACAGGAACATGTAGAGTCCAATAGAGAGAAAAATTAAGGTTCTTGGTTTTTTATTGCCACAATCCCTTTGTGAACGCATTTTTTTCGTTAAGTTTCTCTGTTTATTTTTGTTTAAATAAATATAATAGGTGTATTTTAGAACTGGCTATTAATCAAACCATAAAATAAAATTCGCTTCACCCTCCAGACCTTCGCACATCCTCACAGTCCTCTTGCCATGTAGGGAACTTGTACCTCAACACAACTGGGGCAACCAGGTTTTATTTTTATGATGGGCTGGACGCAATCCAAGTTTACGCAGAAAGGTAATACTCTATGCTATATCTGCTATCTCATATGTTATGGGGCTGCATTAATGCGCACTACAATGCTAACTGCTGCATTCGTCCATAAAAACATTGCACCAAAAAAAACTCCCTAACAAGGATTCCTCAACTGCACGTGTAGGACTGGCTTGGACTACACTTCGTTACACCCAGCGATTGCCGAAGAAAACACCGGTGGTAAGACGTATGAGCGCTTGAACGTGTCGCAGCTCCTAGACACAATAACGTCCTCAGAACAAAAGGTACGCCGCTCAGAGCATCTAATAATAGACACCAACAAACCTCTCACTTGTCTAAGACTTATCCAATCCTCAATAAATATTGTTACAGGAAAAGGAAATTATGTGCAGGGCAACCATTGTTGACATAAGTACCCGCAACGGGTGGAGCTATATCTCGTGCGGAAGGTGTTCTAAGAAACTCATTAGGGGTGCCACCTCCTTCACCTGCAATGTCTGCAATGACACCAACGCCGTCGGTATACTAAAGTAAGTGTTTACGTGTTCGTACTCGGGCAACCACTAATTGACGAAACCTCGAAACATATTAAACATTGTACTCAACCTACTCTCAGGTTCAGGGTCGACCTAAAAGTTAGCGCCGGCGGAGCAACTACCAGCTTCGTTATCTTCGACAGAGACGTACGCAAATTAACTAATACAACAGCTGAGGAGATAAGTTCAAACCAGGTTAGTTAGCCCTCTTAACCGCCTCCTCAAGTTACCGTACACCGAAAAAAAATTAGTAGATGTCATTGTCGCTCATGTTATTACAGGTTCCACTTGTCAACGCGTTTACCCAAAAGAATTCCACACCGGCATGTCTTCTGGGCCTTCTGCAGAAGACCTTTGAGTTCCAGCTGAAAATCACCAAATACAACTACACAACTTCGCACCAATCTTTCACTGTCACCCGTGTCCTCGGCGAATTTCCATTTGTTGAGGAAACTACCCAAAAGGTAAACAAATAACATTTAGGGTCATACCGATGCACTCCAAACATACCGTACACAAACAAAATGCTAACTAGAATACCCGTGGAGGCTAAACCAGGTAGCCTCGAAACTCAGTCCAAACCTCAGCAAGTGTTGTCCAGACGTGAGGGCAACAACACCAAACAGGCACAAGTTGAAAATCAAACGGATGCACATGTTGGTACCAGTCGACATACAGAGGAGGAAGTCCAGGAATCAAGAGAGGAAAGCGGGAGACCAAATTCTCCAAACCGCAAGAAATCACGAACTTGACAAGGGAATGATGAGACAAAAATAAACACTCTCCTCTACTCTACAGATCTGTCAATGTTTTTTTGGGTACCAAAACCTCATCTTTCAATGCATTCCTGCTTTACCCCTACTCTGTTTTACCTTGCTATATATAGCATTCTCAAGGACACATTACAAGCACGGTTCCATTTTTAAACACTTGAGTAATTTGCTTCCCGTAAGCGTATCCGAGTTAACTTCTGTACCAAATCTAGGGCCTTATGAAGGTCGTCAAATTCTACGTCCAAACTATTCTTTGCATTCTTCTATATACCCTCCCAGATTATGGTATTAGGCCAAAACAAACAGAAAAACAGATTTACCGTCTGGTTCATATGCTAAAAAATGCTTCCTTGTTTACTCCAGACCCGATGGACTTCTCCTTTGTTTAAATTTGAGACGTGTAAATGATCTTCCTAGGCGATAATGATGCTGACGATATGTCCGACCATACCCGGTGTGTTTCATAATTTTCAAAAACTTAATTTACGATTTTCTTAGTCATAAATTTTATAACAATAAAATATAAATATTCATTCAATCATTTAGTAAATTTAAAACATAAATATTCATTTTCATTTTTTTAACAAACAAATATCAACATTTTATCATTTAATGTTTAATTTGGCGCATCCAGAAATAATCAAATCTAATTTGAATAAACAAAGGAAATACCTCGAACACTCACAAAAAAATACTATTTCTAACAGCTGGAATTTAAAACATATTAGCACCAAATTTTGTGGAACTAAACGTACTGCACAAAAAAAAATTAATTTAAAAAAAAAATACTGCTGGCAATTTTCAAATTAAATTTTGTGTTGAATTATAATATTTTGTGGTGATACTAAAATTGGAAAAACGACATATTTAAAATCTTTTTTTTTTATTACATCACATATTTAAAATCTTTATAAAACATTTTAATGTCTTTTCCTCTTAAAACGGATAGATTTTTTTTCCCAGAAAATATTTTTTGTTTCATACTAAAAAAAAAAATATATACAGATTATAGTACATGTCGGTGTCGCAAACATATTTGTCCAATAAATTGTTCATTAACACTTCAAACTAAAAAATCATTCCCGGGAAGAAATACACATTTTATTATGTGGTTATCGCAGCTGATTATACCAGAAAAAAATTAGTTTTTAATTGCTTTACATTTGCATAATATCTAATATTGAATGACTTTATAAACACTTTCAAAAATGGGTAACAAAAATAATTAGCTACATGACGGGAATAGAGATTTCGTTTTAAATGCCCTGTTCTTGCCTTCAATTTTCAAACTATCAACACTTTGGGCCTACTTCATAAAATTTAAAACACGCCTCCCCATTTATACAAAAACATCAAAACCCAATTTAGATTTGCACAAATTATAAATTTTGATATTACCCTGATGGTGCATCCAATTAACCACAAAATAACCCCACTACTTCAGCAACATAAACGGGCCTCAACATTCTGGACAATATAAATATCAACAAAAGTTAATAAATATGGGCTGTGGTTATATTTTGGGGTCAAAAGCTATTATGCCCTTAAACAAAAATTATAATCTTTCATACCTTATTGAGTCTTAATACCCTTTGACTTTCGTTGACCAAAAACATAAAACACTAAATATTTTCAAATCTAAACCCTAAACTAATCACAAGTGAAGATATGCTCTCCCTTGTCATGTCTAAGGTAGCAAAACGATCCAGGGAAGATATTCAGACCTCGATACTGTCGTTTCCGGAACTTGCCGATGCGGTGAATGACTTTCAGGTCTTCCGCACCATGAACCTCAATGACATTGTGATAGCTCCTCTGCTTGCCGTCACCACGTATCCACCACTGATGGCGAAGTGCTTGGCTCACTCCAACCCCTCAGCACAATACATAGCCGGTGTGCTTCATTTTTTTCACCAAAACAACACCGAACAGGGGATGTTACACTTACGTGGAGCTGCAGATGCTGACGCACCGGTTCACGAGGCCGTGTATCTTTACGGAATAATTAAAATGTGTACAGGTGAGTACGAGGTTGGTAAACAATATCTAGCTAGGTTGGGTTCTTTTGCAGATGACTTGAAATGCAAGAAATGCTGGAAGAATATCAAAAGATCTTTACACGGCATCGGAAATGTCGACAGGCCCGAGTACCTCCCGGCTCTTTTGTAAATGCTTCCCCCGGCTGAATGCAACTTGAACGATATGACAAACTCGTGTGCAAAGTGCTATCACTACAAAAAGATGTTTAGGTTTATTTTCACAATCTGATTTTCGTGCTCACGATCCGGTCTAGCGTCTCGGGACGACTGTAGTCGAATGTGTCGTACTCTTCTTTTGTTGGTTTTTGATCGGTATATGTTTTCGATTATGCGAATGTGGATTTCAACTTAACTCCAGGAAAAATGTCACGCAACTAAACCACTTTTCATTTGTCTCCTACAATGATAACACACAGCTACAACCCAAATAGTCCAAAGCAAAAAGAACTAAGCCAAATATACCATTTGCTTTTGCTGTTCAGTACTCCTACATCTTAGGTCCACGGTTTAAGCATAGGTCCAAATTGGATATGGAACCCGCCTAATTAGACGGCCAAACAGATTCGGATATTTTACAAAAAAAAAAAAAAAAAAAATCAATATGTAGAATTCAAAAGTGAGGTTCAGGTTTTTTTATTTATTAAAACATATAAGACGAAGCTAAATTCCTTAGAATACAAATCAAAATAAGATTTTGTTTTTAAAAGAATATTAAAATCTTTTGTATAAGAAAAAAAAATCATTTTTTGTAGAAACAAAAGCAAAAAAAGTTAGTTTACAAAACAAAACAAATACAAAAAACGAGTTGTAACCCTTTTAGATTTACAGTCTTTTTTCATTTGTGTTCGCTACATAATTTTTAGTGTATAGTTATTCAGAAGTAGTGTATATTTTATTGGATGTTTTGGTTGTAATTTTGAGAATTTAAAATTTGTGGTATTTATGAGAAAAAACTATTAATCGTATTTATAAAAGTTTTGAAAATTGTACTAATTATGTTACAAAGAATTCTTAAATGGTATTGATAAGCATTGTCCTAAAAAAAAATGTGCGTCTAAATATACTTTGTTTTTGCAACAAGAAATTCATAGGCCACATGATACAACATTTCGAGGCTATGCATCTAACGATAGTAGTGTTGTGCATTTAATTAAAAAAAAATTCCACGCCGATATAGTGGTGTCTTCTTCTCACTCTCTCTCACAAACGAGGGCCGTCTTAAATTTTTTCCATAGCCTTAGAGTATGATTATCGGCTAGGACTAAATAAGATCCTATACAAAAAAGGAACATTAATTTTTTTTTTTCTTTTTTCGGTCACAAAGGGAACATTAATTTAAAAAACAAAAAATATTAATTAATAATTGGATTAATCGCGGACCGCCACGTGTCAGTGGTATCCGCAAGAAGTCTAAGGATTGATCCTTATATAAGTCATTTTAGTGATGGTGCTTAATTTGATCATGGGGACAACGGGTTTAGAACCACAATCTGGGCCCCGATAATTATGGTCTTACTTACCAAAAAAAATTGGGCATTTGTTCTACTCCAAAATATCATTTTCAAAATTTTGGACCCTTTTTCTTTACCATTATTAACACCAAAAAATTGTGGGCCCATGACATAAGCCCACCTTGTTATGGACCAGCACAAACCTCGCTACGTAAAAAATAATTTAGTAAATTTAACGTAGATTAACATTAGTATTAATATTTTACAGATAAGCATTTAACTATCAGGTCAAACAAAAATAAATCAAAGAAACAGTATGACCTTCTAACTCATTCCCATCTTAACCGTTTCTTGCATAACTACACTTTGAATTCAATATACCTGCCTCTAGCTTTATAACTTCAACACACACAACCATTCCAAATTGCACGTAAATCCTTGCTCACATTCTTCGAAAACGAATAAAAAAAAACAAATCTACGGCAGCTAACTTCTAATCGCAGTAGTCAAAGGCGTCAACAAAAAAGGTTTGATTATTGTATATCAAATTTGAAAACACATGAAGAGACCTGGCAAGAGGGAAATGATTGATAATTGTAGCTCAGGGCGTTCGAGCCGAGCAAAACACACGGATAACCTGCACAACAGAACAAAAGAAGTATACCAAATATGTTGAATGGTAAAAAATAGACAACCCAAAATTGAGATGTGCACTAAACAATGTAATTCCCTGACGCAGAAACAGAAACAATGACGCTTTCGGAACCCAAAACGGTCATCTCAAACAGCGTTTCTGGGGATGCAGAGGTGGATAGAAGATGTAAGCATCAAATATATCTCTCCCTAAACAAATTACACATCCTAACAACACAAAAAAACTTAGATTAATCTATTATTGTCTTCTTCGAAAAAATTTAAACAAACAGTACTATCATGGCATGCAAGACAATTTAGGGGAGTCATTATTAAGAAGCGGAGAGCGGAAAACAAAATGGAAGGCAAGTGCGACCTCTGCCATATACAACAAATAAAATTGTTTAACAGATTATGTAAATGGTCTAACGTAACAAAAAATGTTCTTTCATACAGTATTCCTTCGTCCAACTGTTCCAAAACAAGTCATAGGCGGCGAAAATACAAAGAGGAAACAAGGTGCAATTCATATCAACAGTAAGTTGTCAGTAAGCAGTCACTGACTAACCTACTCAAAATATTTCTTACAAACATGGTTTTAACCACGATAAATACCCACATTTAATTACGAAATATGCTAAAATCCACGCATAAACCCACTAAAGCAGACGAACTTGGTGAGACCAATACTCCAAAATAAACCTACTCTACACACAACTCAAATGGGAAGGAAAGAAGAGGAGGAAAATGGTTTAGCGCCAGGATGATCGAAAACATAAATTGTTTATATTCTTTGCTGCATGACTATGAATTTCATATATCGTATAACTTATTTTTGAAATAACAGTGGCAGGCCCGCCGAATGAGGCAGCAGAAGGTTCAGGGGGCTCATCGATTACCAAAGAAGGTTCAAGGCTAAGACGTGAAGCTGAAGAGAAGCTAGAGGATCTGATGAGCAACAAGGCAAATATATCTTTTGAGAAGGAGAGAGTCTCAAATCTTTGAAAAGACGCTGAAGAAGAGAGCCAACGGATTTCAAAGTTGCAGTATGAATTGGAAGTTGAGCGTAAAGCCTTGTCCATGGCCTGGTACTTTCTTCCACATTATGCTGATAATGCCCAAGAATCTATCTGCTTTCTGATATCTAACCAATGAGTATCTGAATCCTCATATGTTGTTTGTATTAGATCATGGGCCGAGGAGGAAGGAAAGAGAGCTAGAGAACAAGCTAGAGCGTTAGAAGAGGCTAGAAACCGATGGGAAACGAATGGTCTAAGAGTGATTGTCGACAAAGACCTTAAAGAGAATGGAGATGCAGAACAAAGCATATTGCTAAACACCGCAGAGCGATCTTCGGTTGAAGAAACAGAGGATAAGCTGAAGGAGATGGCGGAAACAGTAGGAGAAAAATTGTATCTAACGACAAAGTTACGGTCTTTTTTTTGCAAGTAGATTATGAGATTAAAAGTTACTTTTGTTTTTTTTATTTATTTTACCCACAAAGGTAATATTTAAAAGCTGCCACACTGTGGTTGGAACAGCTTGATGAGCACGACAAAAAATAATAAAAAATAAATATATATTGTTAGAAATTTTTCGATTGAAAGAGGAGACGGGTGTCGAATTTGTATAAGTGGATGTGAAACAATATTGCAAGCTACCCTATACATATATTTTGAAAATTAAAATCTCTCCGCAAAATCGTACTACTCTCTCTCTCTCTCTCTCTCAAATAGGAATTGTCGCTTTCAACGTGCTTTGAAAGCAGGTTTTACTCCGTTGCTTGATTTGCAGACCACGCAAGGTTCTCCATCAATGACCTTGTAATATACCATGACTATTTCATGAAGCCCAACAAATTTGGCCATATCCTTCTTCGAGCCTCGGTATATTGTCTCGTGGTCCTCTCACCCTTCAAAACAGAGTAAACCGGCACAAACCGGATAGGTTTTCAACCTATCCAATGCATCTTCTAGCTTTTCATACTTGAATATCTCCAAAAGAATACGTAGCCTCCTTACCATCTAACACTCTTGGTACACGGCACTGAAACACCTTTTTGTTTGGATCTTCTGCCGGTACATAAATTTTTTAATATACGACAAGACCGTTAGCAAATCTGAAAGAAAACATTGATGTTGTTCTCCAGAGTTATTCTGATATTCGCCTTGATTGATATTCTGAATAAGAAATTGTGGATAAAGAGGACATACTCTTTGCTATATCCATGAAGGTAGATTACACTGCTCACAAGATCGCAAGCAGCGTAGATGACACATATATTATGCTCTTCTTGGTCTCTCACGGGGCCTACAACTTTTAGAAGCAGTTTTTGAGTTTCTTTAGAGGATGATTCTTTTGGGAGTGTGTTCTTCGGCTTCCAAATGATAAAGCTACGCGTCACTGAGTGGGTAATGCAAATATCTGATGGCGTAGTCTCCTTCATGAACTTGTATCGGTCTCCTAGACAATGTTTTGCACATTGCTTGGTGATCGGCACTAGCTTCTTTATCATTAAAGGGTTGTGAAGGGAGAGAACTTGAAACATATCAGCCCTCTTCGGGAAGAACATGAGTCCTTCCTCTATGAACTCTTCATCTTCAGACGAAGTATCGTCAAGTCATTACTTTCAAATAGAAACTCGCCTGCTCCGTCGTCCAAGCTTCCACCGTTTTCTACGATACTCCCGCCACGCTAGGTTCCCCTCTTTTCTCGATTTCACCGTTAGTTTTTTTCGATTCACTTTATTGATTGATGTGATGAGATTTATCTCTCCGGAGTTTCAGATAAGGCAGAGAGATTGCTCGCCGGATCTCAGGTCTCAGCTCGTGGTGTTCCCTGATCCAGATTCGAATTAGATATCGGTGCTCATACGGCCAAAGGACGAGACGATTTTCGAAAATACCATTCCTCTGCCATTAATGTTCCTGGTAAAAAGCTGAAACCTATCAGAGATAAAAAAGAGTTAAATCAAACAAATAGTATATATATGAGATTAAAGATGAATGTTGCATACTACTATTTATATGTCTGTGTGGTCTTGTGTTGATGAACCTTATGTCGAAAAAATTATTAGGCCCTGAAGTGGAAAGATTAGGTGAGATGGCTAAGAAGTATAAAGTGTTCTTGGTTATGGGTGTGCTTTTTTTTGGTTCGTGCACCGTGCTTTTTTTTGGTTCGCAAAGTCGGTTCTTGGGTAAGCACATGAAACTCATGCCTACGGCTCTCGAACGTTGCATCTAGGGGTTCGGGGATGGATTTGACGATCCATGTTTTCGATACTCCCTTTGGGAAGATCGGCGCTGCTATTTTTTGGGAGAATAGGATGCCGTCTTTAATAACCGCTATGTATGCCAAAGGTTGATTAGCTCTCTCTCTCTCTTTAGCTTTATGAGTTACATCTTCAATGTAGTTAGAAGTAGCAATGTGCAGGTTGTGATTTGTATGTTTTGATATATTTTTTTGAAGGTATTGAGATATATTGTGCACCTACTGCTGATGCTAGAGAGACTTGGAAGGCGTCGATGACTCATATCGCTCTTGAAGGTGGATGTTTTGTTTTGTCAGCTAACCAGTTTTGTCGCCGGAAAGATTATCCTCCTCCACCGGAATTCTTGTTTTCCGGGTCAGAAGAAAGCTTGACACCTATCATTTCGCCTTTAGGAGTTGTTCTAGCTGGACCAAACTATGAAGGAGAGGGTCTTATCTCAGCTGATTTAGGTACTATTAACACTTGGTTCATCAATCTATATTAGTATTTTTGAAGTACTAATTTGAAAATTTCCAAAAAATCACACTAAATTACACATTATGCCATTGGGCATAAAAGGAAATATTTTTGAACATGTAATTACGAAAAATCAAATAAGGAAATATTATAATTCTCTCCAAAAATAAATAAAAAATATTAAAGAATCTATATTAGTATTTTTGAAGTACTAATTTGAAAATTTCCAAAAAATCACACTAAATTACACATTATGCCATTGGGCATAAAATGAAATATTTTTGAACATTTAATTACGAAAAATCAAATAAGGAAATATTATAATTCTCTCCAAAAATAAATAAAAAAAATTAAAGAAATTATGTAAAAAATATTTGAAAAACAAAATAAACATATGTAATTCACATAAATACATTATTACATAGTTTTTTTTATAAAAACTACCATTAAAATTTTATTTAAATAAAAACAAACAGGTTTAATTAATATTATTAAGAATTTAAAAACGATTTGAAAATTTTTTTTGTTAAAAATATCAAACAATAAAAAAAAAAATATAATGTTAACGAGTTTGATTTCCGGTTCGATTATAAACAAAAAGAAGAAATTGCAATTCTACTAAAATTTAAATCTTATATTACATATTTAGAATATGTTTACAACAATTATTTATATATATATAATCAAAATAATTATAATTTTAAATAAATTTGGGTAAATCGCATAATATGATTTGTGTATTTTGATTCGGTTTGTATTTTGAATTCGGGTATTTTCGAATCCTAAATATAATAAATAATAAATTATTGGTCTAATCAACTTATAAATTATATTAAATTTTTGCTATACGAAATATATAATAAAAATATATATATTATTATTTTTGAAATACTTTTTTGAACTTTTCCAAAAAAACTCACTTAACTACATACTATGTCATTGGTTTTAAACTCACTTAAAGAGTTATGTGAAACTTACACACAAACATATCTCATTCTATATATATACTTTTTAAAATTGACTTAAATATCAACAAAAACAATAAAACCGATTTTAACATAAAATCAACCACTAATTTCATATTTATGATATTTTTGATATAATCTTTTTATTTTTCTTACGGAGGTCTATAAAAAATTTCAGAATATAAATATTTTTTAAAAAGTATATAGTTTAGTTTTTATATATAATCATTGTCCATATTATAATTTTCTATTTATATTAATATTTTAGATGTTAATAAACATCTATATTGAACATAGATAAAGTTTGTTTAAATCAATTAACACTAGCATAACAATTATTTATTAACGGGTTCAATTTCTAGAAAAATTCTAGATAAATGACAAGAAGTTTGAAAATAATGATTAAACTTTATCATAAACAAATTTCGGGTAATTCGGGTTCAAATCTAGAAATTTGTTTTGGCTTCGGGTTTTCAGGTAGTAAATTTCTCAATTCGTTCGGGTTATTTATTTTTGGAACGGTTTCGGTTCTTTAATTTCGGTTTGGTTCCAATTATGTACTTCAAATATAATTATAACTATTATTATTTTAAATAATTTTTGGGTAGTTAGAGTAGTTTAGTTTAGTTCTACAAAATTGAGTTCGGTTCAGATTCGTTCGGGTTATTTATTTTTGGAACGGTTTCGGTTCTTTAATTTCGGTTTGGTTCCAATTATGTACTTCAAATATAATTATAACTATTATTATTTTAAATAATTTTTGGGTAGTTGGAGTAGTTTAGTTTAGTTCTACAAAATTGAGTTCGGTTCGCATTCGATTTCGGGTATTATGGTAGTAAATTTCCCTATACATTCGAGTTATTTGTTTTTAGAATCGGTATTGATTTGGGGATTTCGGTTTGGTTTGGGTTCGGTATTTCGGATCCGGAAGTTTTGCCCTTCCCTAATTTTTATAGTTTATAATAGTTTGGAATAAACACACTTACAAATTATATTAAGATTTTGCTATATAAAATATAATTTTCATTATATATTTATGGGAGAATCACAAAACTACACCATTTGAATTACATTTCACAAAACTACACCATTTCAAAAATATTTCACAAAACTACACCTAAACACTCAAAATTAAATTCAAATAAACCCTATCCACACAATCATACCCCTTAAATACTATTTCTAAACACTAATTAGCGAACACAAATGAAAATATTTTAATTTTGGTAATTTTTAAAAGGGTAAATCAAGCTTTTAAAATTTTGAAAGGGTGTAAATTTGTGAAAATATTGAATTAGATGTAGTTTTGTGAAGGAATGATTGAAAGGGTGTAGTTTTGTGAATTTCTCTATATTTATTTGCGTAAACAATAAAAGAACAAAATAATCTTTAGAAATTCTGAATATTTTTATTTATTTTACAAAATCAGAAAAAATATTACAAACTTCTAAATTAACTGTATATATATAAAATTATTTATAAAAAACATAAACCCGTGGTACACCACGGGTTAAATCCTAGTATCTTATTATTCTTTAAAACTAAAAGCTAAGCATATATGCATGAAATCTCTCAACAGATCTTGGTGACATAGCACGAGCCAAGTTTGATTTCGATGTGGTCGGTCGTTACTCCGAGGCCTGAAGTTTTTAGCTTGAACATAAGGGAGCATCCAAGGAAAGCGGTCAGCTTCACGGCGAAGGTTACAAAAGAGGAGACCTCCAACAAATGAAGATCAACATTCAAGTAAGACCCACAAGACTTATTGGCATATTACATATTTGTAGTTTATGTGTGTATATATTATTAAACTACCAACCTCAAGAGTTATGATCGAACCTTTATCAAAACCAAACCGTTGTATTGTATTGTGTTGTCTCTAATTACCAAAAAAGGCAATTGAAACTAAACTTTAGACCAAAATATCGACCCACGTGTCTATAACGATCTGTTCACTGACAGTTACTATGCCTTGCATCAATGTCTAATAATAGTGAATGATGATAGATAGGTTCATTGAACTTTTAAAAAAGTTCAATATAGACAAAGAGATAACACCCACACGCACATTTTATTATTACATAAAAGTGAGTGTGTTTAATTATAACTCATCAGATCTTGACACGTGTCACAATTAATTTAGATCGCGACATATGTCATTATTAAAATAACGAATCATCTTTAAAAAATAGGAAAAAAGAATAAAATCACCTTAAAAAATGGAAATCTTATAAATTAAACACTCAATGTTGTTAAAATAATGTTTAAGAAAAAAATATTTAAAAAAAGAAAGGAAAAATGTTAACAATATTTAGGAAAAATGTTAATAATGTTTAGGAAAAAATGTTAATAATGTTAATAATTTTAGAAAAAATGTTAATAATTTTAGGAAAAATGTTAATAATTTTATAAGAAAAAGGTAACGTTTAGGAAAAAAGGCAAAACAAAAAATAAGAAAAAAAGAAAGGAAAAAACAAAAAAGGAGAAAGTAACCAAACGAAAAGTGTTCAATACATCTATATATACATATCTAGAATCATTAAATTTCATTGTGCTCTCCTCTTTGCTTAATTTACTATTATTAAATTTCTTTTTTGTTTAACTCAAACAGAGAAAAAAGGAGTTTCATAGTTTTTAAAAGCCAACAATCTTACTTCACACTAAATCAATTATATAAAAGTGAGCGTGTTTAACGTGAGCTCGACACGTAGGCAAATTATAACTCACCAGATCGTAACACGTGTCACAATTAATTTAAATCGCGACATTTTTCATTATTAAAATAATGAATCTTCTTAAAAAAATAGGAAAAAGAAGAATGAAAACACCTTAAATGAAAATCTTATAAATTAAACACTCAATGTTTAATGAAAATCTTATAAATTAAACACTCAATGTTTAATGAAAATCTTATAAATTAAACACTCAATGTTTAATTTATAAATTAAACATTTATAAATCAAAAAAAATTAACATTAATTATCAAATAATTAGAAATAAAATAAATTAATCCGAAATATAGAAAAATAAAATAACCAAAACTTAGGAAAATAACATAGAAAAAGAAAAATTGAAAAATATTTTAAGAAATAATCAATAAAAAATAGAAATAAGAAAAAATAAAAACGTAAAATTACTTGAGAAAATAAAGAAAATCTTTATGATAACTTATTTGTTATCATCATGGATCCAGTATCTAATTATTAATTTAAAATAGAGAAATTCACAAAACTACACCCTTTCAACCCTCCCTTCACAAAACTACACCTAATTCAATATTATCACAAGTTTACACCCTTTCAAAATTTTAAAAGCTTGATTTACCCTTTTAAAAATTACCAAAATTAAAATATTTTCATTTGGGTTCGCTAATTAGTGTTTAGGGTATAGTATTAAGGGGTAGAATTGTTTGGATAGGGTTTATTTGGATTTAATTTTGAGTGTTTAGGTGTAGTTTTGTGAAGAATTTTGGAAATGGTGTAGTTTTGTGAAATGTAATTCAAATGGTGTAGTTTTATAATTCTCCCTTTAAAATAAATGTTTTTCATGTAAATAACAAAAGCAATGTAATAAAATATAAAAATGTGTTATTTTTATGGGAGAATTACAAAACTACACAATTTGAATTACATTTCACAAAACTACACCATTTTAAAATTATTTTACATAACTACACCTAAACACTCAAAATTAAATCCAAATAAATTCTACCCACACAATCCTACCCCCTTAATACTATACCCTAAACATTAATTAGTGAACCCAAATGAAAAGATTTTAATTTTGGTAATTTTTTAAAGGGTAAATCAAACTTTTAAAATTTTGAAAATGTGTAAATATGTGAAAAATTGAATTATGTAGAGTTTTGTAAAGGTTGGGATGAAAGGGTGTAGTTTTGTGAATTCCTCTATTTTTATTTCTTAATAGATGAAAAAGTAAAAATCACTTATTTACTATTACCATATATTTCTGTCTGTCTTTTATATTTATTTGTTAATAAAATAACGGGTATAATATTAGTTTCAGTTTAAATCTAATTATAACTATACAAATTTACTAACAATGTTAATATATAATTATAAAATGTTTTTATGTAATTTGTTCGCGTATTACGCGGGATTTCATCTAGTATTTAATAAGATCACACACTGACAAGTGACTTATTAGGCCATAGCGTTTTGACATTGTCCCATAAAACAATGTGTTTCAAATGGTAAGCCTAGTGACACCCAATAATGCTTTCACTTTACTATTTCTACTCTAGGGTTCAACTTCACTAGGTTTGTTAAGATTTGAGTTGAACCGGAAAAAAAAATTATTAGCTATATTAGTTTCTGTTAGTGATTTTTAAAAATAATTGTGAAATTGAAAAAAAAAAAATTAGTAGCGTTCTCTTGTCATTTCTTGAGTTTTTGGAAACTTATTGAACCTTTGAGAGGACAAAACAAATGAGGTGAAATGTAATGTTGAGACAATAAACCACATGGGAAGATGGATCGACGCTGTTCAATGTCCACCCAATAATACAAGCAAACCCAAATGTTATTTTGTTTTTTTTTATTCCATGATCTCAAACTAATCCTCTTCTTGACACAATTATAGGATCACATTATTGTTCGTTGTTCTTAATTATTCTAATTATTACAATGATTATGGTTTAATTTACACCGAAGCCAAGCCAAAATGAATTATTTGAACCCTTGAGATAAAAAAAAAATAATAATATTTGAAGTTTGAACCCACATATTAGCAAATTAGTATGCGTTTGTAAACTAAATAAAAAACAAAAAAATGCAAATTGTTTTGTTTCTCCCCCAAATTAATTTTAAAACAAATAAATTACAAAAATCAAAATAAATGTATTTGAAATTACACAAACTCCGAGCTCGGAAACTTCCGATGATTCCACATCTCCGACGACGAAGAACCAATAAAACTTACATTAGAAACAATATAATCTCTTAGATTCTTCAAACATTCATCTCTCTCTCCATTATCAACCACCACTGATGATGATGATAACCTCTTCTCCACGTCATCACCATCACCATCATCATCACCATCATCACCATCATCATCAACATAACCCCATTTACTCCCACTCTCCATATTCAACTCAATAGACTTAAGCTCACTCTCTTCATCATCATCATCATCAGAACCATCCAATATCCGACGAATCTCCGACGACATTTTTATTTCCCGACCATCAAAAACACGGCGGAGCTCGTTCTTGATCATTTCAACGGCGGCGTGTTTCTCTTCGAAGTCGTTCTTAGCCTCCATAAGCTTCATCTGAACTCTCTCTTCTCTCAAAACGTCAGCTATACGCATCATCTCTCTCTCTTTCTCCATCTCTCTCTTGTCGTCTCCTATGCCTCTCGCTAACTCGTCGCAAACCTCTTCGAGAACATCTTTAGCCCTCTTCTCTCTCTCCATCTCCTCTCTCATCTTCTTCTCTCTTTCTTTTGCTTCTTTTAGGTCTCTCCTTAGTCTTATGTTCATCTTCTCTGTTTCTCTCTGGAGTTTTCTCTCTGCCGTTGCTTCTTCTTCTTCTTGAAACTCCTCTGTTTCGATTTCGATTATTAGATGCTTTAGAGAAGATCTTGCTCTGTCTACTTCGTGGATCAAAGCAGAGATTAAACGGTTGCTTGCTGTCTTGTGATCGTCTCCGAGATCGTTTATCCGTTTTAAGACTTTTGCGAGTTCTTTAGACGTTGTTAATCCGTCGCTAATGATCTTGAACCGAGTTTTCACCTGTGATTTGTTTTTAGGTTAGATTAAAACAGAGATTACTTGTAATACAAGTAAGAGTTTATTTGTTTGGTTAAAGGAACCGAACCGTGTTTGTAACGATGTTTTTGTATTCAATAAGCTCTTGTTTTTGAGGAACTTTTGATCTTCTTTGGACTATATCTTCTCTCTGTGAAATTATGATTTAAAATTTAATTAAAAGAGAAGAAAAACAGAGGATTATTAATTGAAGCGAAACCTAACCTCTGTTTTTGGCGGGAAATCATGAGAAGAGATCTTTGTTGATTTCTTTGTTCTGTTTTTCGATGGTTTCTTGCTTCCCAAGAAATCTCTATGGGAACTTACAGGAGGAGGATCTGAGCTGTCGCTGATCTCCCAGAGCGTCGCGGCTAGCTTCCTCGCCGAAACGGAGGTTCTCTGAGTTTGATCCGTGGGATGATTTTCCGGCGAGAATGATAAGATAACCGGAGTTTTGGCGGCGGAGATGGACTTAACGGGAGTTCCTAAGCCGCCGTTATCTTGGACGGCGGCTCTTTTGCCGGCGAAAATAGCACGTTTGAAGCGGTTTGGACGAGCAAGAGAAGAAGAAGAAGAAGATGAAGAAGAACCACCTCTCTTCCTTATCTTGCATCCTCTCTTCCTTTCCATTATTTTTAATAAAATCAACAAAATCAAAATCTTGTTGAGAAAGAAAGAGAGAAATTAGGGTTTAGTTTTTGATTTGGTGTGTGATGCTTCTTGAAGATTTGTTTTTGAATCTTATAAGAGAGACTTTAAAGTGAGTGAAAGAGATAATACAAAAAGAGAAAGTCAAGATTGATTGTTTTTCTTCTTTTGCTTTTATGTGAAGTTTAATTAGTAGTGTAGATTGAGATTCTCTTCCACAAAAATTAGAAAAAGAGCAAGAAAAGAGAGGTTCTTTGAATCTTGGAAATTGTGAACTTATTTTCTTGGGACAAGAGAGAGAAAAATGTGATGGAGAGAGAGAGTGTGTGTGTGGTGTTTTGTTTGTGTGCGTTGTTTGTTTGTTCAGTTTGCAATGTGAATACTTTTCTAATGCATGGTTCACTGTACACACATGAACATAGAGTTTCCAATTAGTATATAACGCTATATATTACTAATCTAATTTAATTTAAAAAATGTATAATCAGTAATTGTTAAATCTTGTGGCCAAAACATATTTAGTTATATAATGACTTGCAAAATGTATCATAGAATGATAGAATCAATCAAATTTAATTTTAGTACTTTCTAAGAAGTCTATAGAACATTAGTATTTGCCAAAAAGTCTAACAAAAGACATCGGTATATAACATAGCTGCTTGATAAGCTTTTTTGGGAAATAATAATAAGAGTACCAATTATAATTTGTAAATAGGTTTAGCAGAGGTTTTCATGAGAAATCATAGACAATGCTATTCTTAAGAGTATCCATCAAGCACTATAGTATGACTATTAGAATTAATATTAGGCCATGTTCATCAAGAGTGTTAATGGAGTTTTTAGGAGTGCTTATGTATTTAAGTTATGTATTTGGTATTAAAATAAATGAAATCAGGTATTTTACGGTAAGCAGCGTTGTCTATTTAAGATTTTTAGTCTCCCTTTAAGCGACCTACGTGTCAGCGTGTGATTGGACAAAAAAAATAAAATAAAGAGAATCGTGGTCAATCTCTCCTTCGATTCTTTTTTCGTAGGCGATAAAATCGGCGATTTTTGGATCCTTGTTTCTCCTTCGATTCTTGTTTCGTATCCTCCGTCGTAGCCTCTATCCTCCGTCGTATCCTCCGTCGTATCCTCCGCCGTATCCTCCGCCGTATCCTCCGCCGTAGCCTCTTCCTTCTTCTCCTTCGATTCCATGTCTCCTTCTTCTCCTTCGATTCCATGTCTCCTTCTTCTCCTCTGTCGGTGGAAGACATAAACCTCGCCGCCGGATTCACCCCTCCTCCGTCACCGTTCAACATGTGTAGTAGCTCCTCCTCCTCCTCTAGGTTCCTATCCGGAGATGGTGATAATCTACCCCCATAAAGTATCATAGGCGTTCCAATAGCGATGTTGCTTTTGGGTTTAGTTCCATCATGTCTCTGGTGGTGATGTTTCGGTTTCAGATTGGTCTAATAATAAAAGGTATTGTTTGAAATTTGAATTCATAAGGTTTGATTATTGGTTAAATGATTATCGATTTGTCTAAATCTATTGTTTAAGCATAGATTACTTAGATCGTTTACTCTTTTGTTGATATATTTTGTTGATATATCTTCTTCGGATGAGGATGATGAAGTCGAGCGGCGGCGTCGCTTCTGTCATTACCTTCTCCACCGTTGCACTCTCTTCTTCCGCTGCAATCTCCACAAAGGTTCCTTTTTTATTTTAGTGTGCAAAAGCTTTGATGACAAAGCGTGAGTGCGTCACTTGGGGACCTCTCTTTGATCAAATGTGTTTTCAATTATAACACTCTTTTTTAGTTTGTTTTTGTAAACACATTTAAAAAAAAAAATTAAGCAACTCTTTTTAGACTCTCTTAATGGAGGACAATTTTAACTAAAACTATAAAAATTGTTTATGTATTTTTTTTTGGTATAAATACATAAAAATATTAATTAAATATAATTAAGCAACTAAAAATTAGCATCTTTGATGCACATGCCCTTAGTTATCAAGAATCATTTGTATACAGTAGCGTGCCTAGAGATATATCAAAAGGGCATATTTGCCCTAGGCCACCAAAATATTGTTAGTTAAAAGGTCACAATTTTCAAAAAATTAACACTATAATTATAATTAAAGTGTATAATACACATTAATAATACATATTAGTTGAATAAATAATGGAAAAAAAATATTTTCTCGATCGGCCACACTTCAAAAAAAAGGATAAATACAAATAAAATAGAAATTTTGTTATATAAGAGCATGATTATCGGTCATTGACCCTAAAAAAAATTTCTTTTATTTTATTATTTTATTAAAAAAAAAATTAATAATTCGGATCAATCGCATGTCGTCACGTGGTAGTGGGGCCCGCAAACAATGTAAGGAGTGGTACTTAGGAAAGGATTTTTAGGAATGGTGCTTAGTAATTATGCGGTCCCACGGGTTAAGGTCCCCTCTAAGGGGCCGATAATGATTGTCTAAGAGCCACATTTTTTTAATTTGCCCCAAGCCACAATTACTCTTGGCACGGCACTGTTTGTATAGTGACATATTTAGATAAAATGATCATTAACTAAATGGAAACATTTTCTCTAGATTCTCTATCTCTATAATTCTAATCTAAGAAAGACACTATTTTATTTTTTTGCTTTTTTAATTTTATAGGCCACAAAAAAAATTATTTTTAAAATCTGAAAACGACAATATTTTTTATTTAGTTTTAAGAATTTGATAAAAATAATTCAAAAATCAAAAAAAAAATTAAAATGTTTTTCCGAAAATCATCCAAATATAATTATAAATTTGTTTTTTTCACAATTTTTAAGGTTTGGAAACTAAATCTTACCATTTGGGTTCGCAAACCCTAAACCAAGACCCCTGAATTAGTTTAGGGTTTAGATTTATCAATTTTCGATTATTTTTGAATTTTTTTAATTAAAAAAATAAAAAAGGGCATAAAAGATTATTGAGGGGTATAAAAGATTTGAATTACAGAAATATGAGCATTGCAGAAGTTGCCTCAACTAAATGTGTAGACAAAAACACATCTTGAGAAAAAGGACATTGACTATATTGATTGTGAACAACATGGAGTAGTATAAGACATTTTTGTTGTAATTTTTTTGTTCTTCGCAATATCCCAAAAAATTATAACAAAACTAATGCAAGGAAATGGATTTTTATTGAATTAAAAGACATTATATAAAATTAGTATTTTAGTGTTTGGGCATATGAAAGACAGGCACATGGGTGAGTACAATAATTAACAATAAATATTTATGGAACATCCCAAGAGATGCCTTCCCTGTCAGTCAAATCAAATCCATCTCCCAGATCCCTTTTTATCCCTGTTTAAATATTTTTAAAATCCTCATAACAAATAAATAATTTTAAATTTTACGAGGCTCAGGGGACCCCACGTTTAAGCAAAATTAAAAAAAAAATAGAACATGGATTAAGGGCTGTGATTAAAGTGGGTCCCAACTCTCTTGTTCTCTTTTATCTCTTTTCAAGTCTTTGACTTCTACTCTCAAAATTACATGGAGAAAATTGACAAATTGTTATACCATACATACATTTGTAATTATTCAAAATATAAACATTTTAGCAAGAGTTCTATCCCAATAAGCGATGGTAGTTGGTAAATAATATTACAATATATAAGATAAATTTATCTCGAGTTGAAAAAAAATATACGAATGTGTCTTTTACATATACACGAAGAACATATGTGGTATTTTAGGCAGTGAAATGTTTTACAAAATCGCTTGATGCAGAAGAAAAATAATATCTTTTATAATAAAATTAAGATTTAAGCCGTGGTACACCACGGATCTATATATTTTGAAATCGTTTTATATGTCTATAAATTTACATCTTTTGTTTTTCAAGAATATATAAAATATTAAGAAGTTTTTACTATATTATAGTTTTTTATTATTTTACAAAAAAAATAATAATTTAATATTAAAAATTGTTTTATTTTTTTTGTTACTATATATTATTCAAATTACCCGGATCTAAAATACTAAACCGGAACATAACTAAAATATCCAAAACTAAATATCTTGAACGGGAAGAAATATTTACTAACCGAAAACCCGGAACCAAGATCTGAAACGAAACAATTTTTTGAAATAGAACCGAATGACCCAAAATTGTTTAAATATTAAAAGTTATTGAAGTAATTTTTTTGTTACAATATAATATTTGTAGTACATATTCCATATAGTAATTTTTAACATAATTTATAACCTGATTCCAAATTATTTTACAATATGAAATTGTTAACGCATCGAAACCAAACTAAAATATTTGAACCGAACCCAATTCATAGAATAATAACTTGAATGGGTAGAAAATTTTACTACTTGAAAACCCGAAACCAAATCTGAATCGAACCTAAATTTGTAAAATTGAACCGAACTTCCAGGCTTACCCGAATTTTACACTATGAAAACCTTATTTATTATAGTATAAATCTGAACAAATATTCGGATCCAAATTAACATATCAAAACAAAACTGAAATATTCGAACCGAAACCGATCCAAAAATAATAAGTAATTCGAACGGATAGAGAATTTTACTACCTGGAAACCCGGAACCGAATCCAAATCAAACCTAAATTTTTAAAACTTAACCGAACTACTTGATTTATCCAAAATATATTTTAAATAGAAATAATTTTAATTATAGATACAAATAATTTATTTAAATATATTCATAATATATAATATTAGTACTTGGTTTTTGTGTTTAAATCAATTGTTTTGATTGATTTCTTGTTATTAATTCAAATTTTTAACTAAATTTTAAGAATATAATAATATTAATGATATATGTTTGTATGCATGTTTGATATAAAACTTGTTTTGAAATTGTTTTCCAAGTTAAGAATAAAATTATCCTTATAGATTGTGTAAGTATAAATTATGTTATTATCCGTAATAAATTTTTTTCATGTTTAAACTCAATGGCATAATATATAATTAAATGAATTTTTTGGAAAAATTCAAAAAAAATACTTGAAAAATAATAATATAGATAAAAACTAATCAAGATTTCAAAATTTGACCAAATGTATAAGCTCGCTTTCTCTCAACACATTTATAAATAAGATCAAAACTCACTAAACATTTGTTTTTCTTCTTCTTCTATTAAAGTTCTTTAACCATTACAAACATATCAAGACACTCTTCACTCTCATATTGCATTGCTGAGTTTCAGATTTTTTTTTCCCGGTTTAATCCCACTTTGATTCTCCTCCTAAACCGATTTCACTTTCCATGGGAAGCTCAACCACTACACTCTTGCTCTTACTCTTCTTCTTCTTCTTCTTGTTGTTGTTCTTATCTTGTCTATCTATCACTTTCACCAAACCAGTCTCTCGCGTGCTGCTTCTCTTCTTCTCAGTACCATCTTCAGAAGCCTTTGCCACATTCTCCTTGGAAAAGAACTCTGCGAAAGAGGTCTCAGCATCGTCGATAGCATGGAGCATCTCCTTTGGTTTAGTCTCCCTTCTCTGTTTCTTCTCTGTAGCAACAACATCATTGTTGTTGTTACCCATCGTTTTCTTCTCTTCACGCTCTTCCTTCTTCTCTGTTTCGACATTCGGGATTGCTCTTAGACTTCTTCTTCTTGATCTTGCGATCCTCATTATCGGCTTCTTCTTCTTCTTCTTCGTCTAACTTGTTTCTCTTGGAGCTCTTCTTGCTTTTTCGACCTTCTTTGGATTGTTCTTCTTCTTCTGATTTGTTGTGACTAGCATCAATGGTTTCTTCATTGGTATCAAATCGTGCATGTTTTGCTTTCTTCGAGCTTTTATCTAAGGGCTTAGCGTTGAACACATTCACTGAAGGGGGGAACAACTTTCTCACATGTAACATCAAAATATAGTTTTTTTAGAATTTATTATATGATTTCTCCACACAGATGATATCATCAAAGTGGAAAGAGAGGTAAAAATTGTAGTTTATACCTTCTTAGCTGACTTCTCGTTGTCAGAGATCAGGTTTCCTCGAATATTCAAGTTACGCAAGAAAGATAGTTTACTCAAAACCAATCATTTTAGACAAACTATTATTAGTTTACATTAACAATTTGCCACACACAAGCTAGACAAGGTATATGGATACGTTATATCTCTAACCCAGAGAGACTCGTGATCATATTGTTTCCGACGTCCAAACTCAGTAGTCTTTTGTTGAGAGAGAGTTCCGCGGGGAGAGTCTGAACATTTAAACGTAAAAGTAAGCATCATTAACTATATAAATAGAATACGGTAGAACGGGCTCTCGGGAGTGAGTGCTGTGTAGATTGTATATGTCTATGCAAGAAAGATCACCTTGATTTCATTGTGAGCGAGTCAAAGCTCTATCAAATCAGAGCATGACTTGAGAGAAGACCCAATAGCTTTTATTCTCTGCAGTATGTCCGGTCCACCTTCTGGTCGAGCATTTGCAGCATTTAGCACTTTATAGCAAAAACCAAAACCAAGCATCAACATTCACTCATTCTTTTCTGTCAAAATAATAGAGAAGCCATGTTTTTTTTTTTTTTTCCACTTCTGTGGAGTTAGGTCAAATGTTTAGGTTAAGGAGAGCTTATATACAAATGGGCCGTCACACGAAGCCCATTAAAAGGAAGCGAGGCCCGTTGGAGAAAAAGGCCCAACACGGGAAAAAGGTTTGTTATAAACCTATCTTCTTCGCAACAGAAAAAAAAACAGAGAAGAAAAGTTACAGAAAACAGAGCGAAGGAGAAGAGAGAATAACAGAGGAGGAAGAAGAAGATTTGCGGTCAAGCATCTCCATCTTCAAGCTCGGTATCATCGTGTTCTTCTCGTATCCGCGAAATCGTCGTGTCTTGGGTATTGATTATCTCTGTAAATCAAAGACATAGAGAAAAGAGATTAGATCGGGTTTGCGATTAATCTCATAGGACACGATAGTGGATGCATGAGAGTTTTGTTCTCTCCCCTGAGACGTAGCCATTGGTGAACTCATGGTAAACAATTGTGTGTGTGTTGTTTACTTTCTTGCATAACAAGCTAACATCAAGAACTAAACCTAAAGAAACTAAAGAGTAAAAGCTGCAACATTAACAAAGGCAAATCCTTAACAAGTGGTATCAGAGCCTTGGTCAAGGAGAGCAGTGCGCCGCTACGGGTTAGTGGCTCAAGTCTGCTCAAGTTTCCGCTCTATCTTGGTCAAAAGATAAGGGCAATTCAGGTTTCAAGTTTCAGCCAAAAGAAAGAGACTGAATATGGAACCAACTCTTGGTAAGTTTGAAGTGGTTAAATTTGATGGGAAAGGTGATTTTGGGCTATGGAAGTTCAGAGTTCAAGGGCAGCTAGAGATTCAAGGTCTTGCCTCAGTTCTTAAGGAAGAAACAGAAGATGTTCAAGACTCGTCTAAGCTGGAAGAAGGATCGCAGCCTAAGGTGGATCCAAAGAGGGCTGAGAAAGATCTAAGGGCAAGAAACCTTCTAAGCACATGTCTAAGTGATGTGATCTTGAGAAAGGTCATGAATGAAACTACAACTTTGGGAATGTGGAGAGCACTTGAGAGAGACTACCAAACAAAGTCTTTACCTAACAGGATCTATCTTAAGCAAAGTTTTGCTAGTTACAAGATGGAAGAGGGCAAGTCAATAGAGGAGAATCTTGATACTTTTCTGAAACTTATTGCGGATTTGGCCAGTCTAAAGATTGAAATCTCATAAGAAGATCAGGCTATACAGATTCTATCAGGTTTACCACCTGCTTATGAGCAGTTGGTACATACCCTCAAGTATGGTACAGGGAAAGATACTCTCACGGTAAATGAAGTTGTAAGTTCAGCATATGCAAAGGAGGTAGAGCTGGGACAAAAAGGGTTATTGACCAAGTCTAAACCTAAGAGTGAGGGTCTGTTTGTAGCCAGGGGCAGAACAGACAAGAAGACAGGAAATCAAGACAGATCAAGGTCCAAGAGCAGGGACAAAAGATCCAAGTCAAAGCCAAGGGTTCTGGTAAAAACAAGGGAATGCTGGATTTGTGGTAAAGAGGGTCATTTCAAGAGAGAGTGTCCTGAAAAGAGAGATGGCAAGTAAACCAGCGCAGCCAACATGGCTCAGGAAAATGAGTTACCTATGGTACTCACGGTCAGTACTCATGACACTAAGGAGGAATGGATTCTAGATTTTGGATGTACTTTCCACATTACACCAGACAAGGAAAATCTGTTTGATTATCAGGAATCAATGAAAACCAAAGTTCTTATGGGAAACAATACTCTTAGTGAAGTGAAAGGAATTGGAAAAGTCAAGCTCATCACGGATGATAACATGACTTTAATACTGACGGGTGTAAGGTATATGCCTACTATGGGCAGAAACCTAATCTCCTATGGACAGCTAGAGAAGAGTGGCTGTAAGTATGAAGGAGAGGATTTTGTGGTAACATTCTATCAGAAGTTGCCAGGTGGAGTGAGAGGACCAAAAGTATTATCAGGAGTCTACAAGGATGGGCTGTACCATTTCCGGGGAAAAGTCGTAAGTGGGGGAAGCGGATGTGAGCAGGGCTGAAGTGAATCTTACCAATAGGTGGCACTCTAGACTAGGAAATATGAGTTTGAAGAATATGGAAGTGTTAGTGAAGAGAGGTTATTTGAAGCCTAAGGAAGTTCACACACTAGATTTCTGTGAGAACTGTGTTCTAGGAAAAGCTCACAAGGAGGCCTTCCCATCTGCTAAGCATACAACTACGGAAGTATTGGGTTATATTCACAGTGATTTGTGGGGATCAGGTGCAAATGAAGCCAGTTTGTCAGGCTGCAGATACTTCCTAACTATGATTGATGACTACTCAAGGAAAGTCTGGATCAAGTTCCTAAGAAGCAAAGATGAAGTGTTTGAGAATTTTGCTGAATGGAAAAAGATGGTGGAACTTCAGACAGGAAAGAAGATTAAATGTCTAAGGACAGATAATGGCTTAGAGTTTTGCAACAATCAAATGGATAGTCTATGCAAGGATTCAGGTATCAGAAGGCACAGAACCTGTACCTATACTCCACAACAAAATGGAGTAGCTGAAAGAATGAATAGGACTATTGCAGACAAGATCAGATGTATGTTAGCAGAATCTGGAATGGAGAAAAGGTTTTGGGCAGAAGCAGCAGCTACTGCTGTATACCTAATCAACAGAACACCAAATGCATCTTTGAAGTTCAAAATTCCTGAGGAACTATGGTCAGGATCAAGGGTAGCTTATGACCATTTAAGGAGTTTTGGATGCACATCGTATGTTCATACTGTGCAGGACAAGATGAGTCCAAGGGCAGTTAAGGGAATTTTTCTGGGTTATGCACAAGGTACAAAGGGCTACAGGGTATGGTTACCAGAGGAAGGAAAGACAACAATCAGCAGAAATGTTGTGTTTGATGAGGAAACCATGTACTTCTCAAAGAAGATTGAGAAACAACCAGAAAAGAAAAAGGCTAAGAAGGTGTCTTTTAGTGAGACATTAGTAGAGGAAGGAAGTTCATCAGGAAAAGCAGACAATGGAATTCAAGTAATTGAGTATGAAGGGGATTCAGGTCAAGGTGGAGTTTTGCCAGAGTCTACTGAAACTGCAGATGCATCATCAGATTCATAATCAAGTTCAGATTCAGATCATGATGAGGAAGAGCAGAATCTGGACCAATACATACTAGCCAGAGATAGACAGAGGAGGACAATCAGGCCACCATCTAGGTATGAGAATGCAAACCTAGTTGCTTATGCTCTAACAAGTGCTGCTATGATTGAACTAGAAGAGCCAAAGACCTTGGCTGAAGCAAAATCTAGAAAAGACTGGGAAAAGTGGAATCATGCTATCATGGAAGAGATGAATTCACTAAAGAAAAACCACACATGGGATTATGCTGATAAGCCAGATAATCAGAGATGTGTAGGCTGCAAGTGGATCTTCACATACAAGGAAGGTATTCCAGGTGTGGAAGCTCCAAGACACACAAGGCTAGGTTGGTTGCAAAGGGGTTTACAAAGATTGAAGGAATAGACTACAATGAGATTTTCTCACCAGTGGTAAAACATGTTTCAATCAGAATTATGCTATCAGCTGTAGCTAACTATGATTTGGAACTTGAGCAGCTAGATGTTAAGACTGCGTTCTTACACGGAGAGCTGGAAGAGGTGATCTATATGGACCAACCTGAAGGGTTCATAGTGAAGGGAAAAGAAAACAAGGTATGTCTACTAAGGAAATCTCTGTATGGGTTAAAGCAGTCACCTAGGCAATGGAATCAGAAATTTGATGAATTTATGAAGACACAGAAGTTTATCAGAAGCAAGAATGATCCATGTGTCTACATGAAAGGCTCAGGAATTGAAGATGGTATCTACCTACTGCTATATGTTGATGACATGTTAGTGGCATCAAAGGACATGAAGAAGATACAGATCTTGAAGGAGAAACTTAAAGAAAGGTTTGAGATGAAAGATCTAGGCCATGCTACAAGGATTTTGGGTATGGACATCACCAGAGATAGGAAGAAAGGAATTCTAAAGCTGTCACAGTCAAGGTATCTCAGGAAAGTTCTTCAAGTGTTTGGGATGGATGAATGTACTTCAGTGATCACCCCTACAACTGCTCAGATGAAGCTGAGAAGTTTGACAGAGGAAGAACTTATTGTTGAGACAAGGGAGATGAGTTCTATACCCTATGCTAGTGCAGTTGGAAGCATTATGTATGCTATGATAGGCTCTAGACCTGATCTAGCATATGCTATCTGCCTAGTTAGTAGGTATATGGCAAAGCCAGGAAGAGAACACTGGAAAGCTGTGAAATGGATTCTAAGGTACCTAAAAGGTGGAGCAGATTTGAGTCTTACTTTCACTAAATCAAGTGAGTTCAGAATAGAAGGTTTCTGTGATTCAGATTATGGGGCTGATGTGGATAGAAGGAGGTCTATCTCAGGGTATGTGTTTCAGGTTGGTGGAAACACGGTTAGTTGGAGAGCCACACTTCAAGGAGTGGTTGCTCTATCTACAACAGAGGCTGAATACATGTCCTTATCAGAAGCATGTAAGGAAGGGATTTGGTTGACTAAGTTTTGTAAGGAACTAGGTCTGTGTTCAGGGAAGTTTAAGATTCACTGTGATTCACAGGGGGCTATTGGGTTAGCTAAGAATCCTGTCCACAATGACAGGACCAAGCATATAGCTACCAAGGTTCATCACATCAGAGATGAGATTGAAGCTGGAGCAGTGGAAGTGTTAAAGATTCATACTACGTTAAACCCAGCCGATATGCTAACTAAGTCAATACCTGGAAAGGCCTTTGAGAGGTGTCTCTTGACACTAAAGGTCATCTCCTAAATCGCATGCAGCTACACTCCGGGGCTCCTTTGGATGCTTGAAGGTACCTCGCGAGTATAAACAAAGAGACAGTGGGTTAGAGTCTGTCAAGGAAGCATCAACAACAAAAGGGTTAACTTTTCAGGAGGTAAATCAGAAAGTTAATGGTTCAAATCTCAGATCTAGGCTGTTTGGAGAAGGATTAGGGTTCAGGAACTTACCCATCTGGAAGAAGCAGCTGGTTCACGATCTCAGATCTCAGATCTCATCATCAGCAGGTACATGCAAAGGTGATAAGACAAGAACAAGGTTAGACAAGGTGTATATTTACTCATCAGTCGGTTTCAGACAAGAGTAAAGAAGAAGATGAAGAGTTGTCAGAGGTAAGGATCTTACTCTGGTGACGGTAAGGAGGAAGACAGGTCTACAGGAAGCTCCGTCGGGTTAAGAGGTGGAGCTGAGGCCATGATAAACGAGATTTTACCCCGTTAAATCTAATATCTTAATGTAGTATTTAAGATGTCAAACCAAATCAGGGGCAAACAATGTATTTGAATTTATGCGAAACAAACTCAGCTTTAAGTGTGATCAAAAGGGTTGTTTGTGTGATGTTTTTGTAACCGAAGATTTAACAAAACGAAAAACTAGAATTAAAGGTTTTGAAAGATTATTAAAAAGCTAAACAATCAGAGTTAAGGTGTTTTCAAGGATGATTGAACTTTCGGATTTCAAATTGTCTTTTATAAAATTTACTTTAAGGTTTTGAAAACGATTTTAGATCAATCCACTCTCGTGGCAATGATCCTTTTCTCAACGATTAAACTAACACAATGTCTTGGATAGTTTAATCGTCGAGAAACTTTAAGGACAAATCAATTCTAACCACCAAGCTTATTAACACAGATCTCTCGGTTAAGCTAGGCTTGGTTCTAAGGTAATTGTTCAGGAGGCTTTATAATCTCTCGATTCATAAAGCTTCCTGGGTTCGATAATCGAATGGCCAACTCGATTAAAGCTTTAAGGTTGCTACCAAAGACTAAAGTTTTCAATCAATTAAGTTTTAGACAATTTTCATTCCTAGATTCAATCAAACCCCTTTTACCCTAACCCAATTGTCTATTTAGAACTACTCACAAATCATATTGAGATTCATAACAATTTGATTCAAAGAAACCATAAGCATAAACAAATAAACAAAGAGAACAAAGGGTAAAGAAAACTCTTATTCAATGATGATGATGAAGATTACAAGGTGGCCAAGAAGCAATCACCAAGAAATCCTCCAAGGTTCACAAAACAAAAACAAAACTAAACTAATTTCCCATAGGGTGGCTGTGTTTTTACCCTAATAAACGAGTCTAAACCGAAAATAAAACAAAGGAAACCAAAAATCAAACCGGTTTTCCTTTTTTACATAGCGAAAAACCAAATCTCATAAAATTTCGCAGCCTGTATCGGTCAAGGCAAACCGATACAGGCTGGCCGATACGCGCTTCGGCAAATCTTCCTTCGGCTCTGTTTTCTTCGTATCGGCCAGGCTAAGCCGATACGACAGGTCGATATGTGTCTTCGGGTCTTCTTCTCTTGTATCGGTCACTCCAAACCGATACGGTTGGCCGATACAAGCTTCGGCGAAACCTCTGTTTTCAATATCGGCCACGGAGACCGATATGCTTGGCCGATACACACTTCAGCAAACTCTCTGTCTTCTGTATCGGCCAACTGAAACCGATACAACATGCCGATGCAAGTGTATCAGTTTCTTTTTGGCTCAAATCCATCAATTTCGCCGTCTTTATGCTCCAAAACCTGAAACACACAAAACAAACCAAAATGCAACCTATATGCAACCTATATGACACTAAATGCAACCTAAATGAATGAGTTCTAATGCATAACCTAAAGTAAAATGTGTAAAATATGCAAGTTATCAACTCCCCCAAACTTATCCTTTGCTTGTCCTCAAGCAAGAGAATTTCGCATCAAAGTTTAGGAAGGTGTGGAGGCGGGGACCTCAGAACCAAAAGTAACGCGAAGAGTGTAGTGAACGAGTATCCTAAACGTAGTATCCTATCGCAACCGAGCTAGTTCTACCTATTGCCATTCATCTCAAACTCCGTCTAAATCCGTTATTATTACCAAAAGCATGTGATCCACTTGTCTAGTCTAAGCACCTTTTCACATTCAATTAAGCATAGTCGAAGCATGAAACATGATCAAGAATTTTCAAGAGTTTTTCTATTTGTCTAGGTAAGAACGGGATTTCGAATCAAACGAGGAGGCTAACACTCAGGCATGTGGTTAGTTGTAGCGCGGTTTCTCTCGGGGAGTGAAAGGGTTAAGCAAAATCGGGAAAGACAAGAAGCAATGCAAATCCGGACATCCATCCCTATACAATTCTAATCTCTAACCCATCTTTTCACTCTCTACACACTTAAGCATTCAAACACCGAGTTTTCTTTCATTTTTTTTTTTTTTTTTTTTTTTTATTAACTACCTTAGGGGTTTTATTTGGCTAACTTTCTTTTCTTTTTTTTTTTTTTTGATTTTTCTGTTTTTTTTTTTTTTTTCTTTTTTTTTTTTTTTAGTAGCCATTCTTTACCCCTAGGAGTTTTACAATTCAACTCGTGTTTATTTTCTGAAAATACGTTTTAGTTCAAAGATGTGTTTCCCGTTATCCCGTCTACAAACTAGCGTATGATAACCTAGCCAAATGGATGTCCTTCCTTGTCGCTCCCTATACTTTCAAGTTTTTGCGAAACCAAACAATCACTAAATGAAAAGAATTCTCACAAGTGTTTGGGTTTAGGCGAAGGGGGTGAGAGGGGAATCATCCTTATAATGAGAATGACCGGATTGCGCTTAAGGTGTTTCGGTTTAGGAAGCCACAATCCGTAGAAATCACAAAGCCATAGAAATACTCTTAAAAACTCTCAATCATGCTAATTAGAAGTCAAGTTTAGGTTCAAATAATTTTTGAAGGCTACCTAGAACTATCAAGCTTCATAACCACACTATTGGCTTTTTAAACATCAATGTCTAGGGTCGAGATTTCAAGATTTTCGGCGAGTTCTAAATCGTTTGAGGAAGACACTACACCTAAGATACCGTTCAAAACACTAGACGCGTCGCTTTATAAGGCTAAAATCATCATAGATCCCCTATGCATATGACCTAAATGAACTAATCCTAAATGCATTTTTTTTTGTGTTTTTGGGTTTTTTCGTTTTTTTTTTTTTTTTTTTTTTTTTTTTTTTTTATATCACTAATGTGAAACTATATGACTACTCCCCCAAACTTAAATCACACAGTCTCTGTGTGAAGAAAGTATTTGGAGAAGATCCTATATGCAAAAACAGCCTAAAAGCTACATGCAATGAATGTGAAAAAGCATATGTACAACGGTGGAGGGTTACCTCAGTAGTAGTTGGTGTCCGGGTCAGGGCCTTCTCCATCGGAGGAGAAAGTGGGAGACTCGTTGTCCGAGAGGACCGTGGGTGGGCGGTTGTGAAAGCGGTAGGGTCTCCTAGGCTGCCTAGGTGCGTCTGTCTGCGGATCACGCACTACCAGCTGCGTGTCTTGGTTCGAACTCGCAGCTCGCGCAGGACAAACCCCTCTTGATGGTCTTCTTCGGCCGACTTGACCTCGCGCACCAACTTCCTTATGGTTCGGTCTTGGAAGAGGTTCCACCGGCTCATTCTCTCGCATGTCCAAGTACATGTCCCGCAAAGGACCAGGCCGTCTAGGTGCGGTGGAGGGACCGAGGTAATAGCGCTCGGGTCCGTAGGTAGGCAGCGTCGATGTGCTGAACTCGTACCTACTCGGTCCAGCAGGTCGGTGGACTTTTTTCGGACCGCGGACAGAGGAGAGAGGGGCGGCTGTGACATCGTGTAAGTGGCTCCCGTCGAGGTCGAAGTGAACCGCGGCGTTGCCGCTGAAACTTGTGCAGGCTGGTTTGGGAAGGAGGACGATGCTTTGAATGGTGTTTAACTTGAACGAGTACGCGTACTTACCCTCGCATTCGCCGACAATCATTAGCTGCTTTGCCAAGTATGGCATGTCCATGAAGGTCGGATGTTCTTTTCTTCCCAATAGGGGTACCCGCCAGCCGGTTAGAAAAGGTGTGACCCATCCGCCTATGCTCAGCTTTGGCGTGGCATCGGTGCGAGTCCAAGCCCAACGTTTGATGTCCATGAAACCGTTGACGAGCAGCCGAAGAACGCTCGGGAAGTGTTCCTCTCGTCGTGGGGAACAAATCGGGGTCGCGGAGTGAGCGTCGAAGTATCGGAGCTAGACCTTGCTGCAAGTACATCATCTCGTTGTTGTTTACTTGCCCCGCCTCGCGTCTAGGGAAGAACACGTGCGAAAGAAGTTTCTGCACATATCTTATCGCTGGATGGCGAATCATCGCGCTCTTCGATCTCCCGGGCTGGTAGACCCCGTTGGCAATAAAGTTCCAAAGCTGTGCGCTTTCGCCTATCTCGTTGCTGAGCTCAACTTGCCCGTTTGCTGGAATTCCGAGTATTTTTTCCCAAGTTTGGAGAGTTCCGGAGTATTTTCTCCCGTTGCTAGCTGTGAACGAGATTTCCATCACTTCATCCTTGTATGTGATCGCGAGGGTGGCTAGAAATTGACAAGTCTCCTCCTTGTAGGCTATTTCCTTCTTCCCTAAAACCCAATCAAGCCTCATGTGGCGCGAAATTTCCCTTACCTCATCGTAGATCCCTAATTTCCTGAGCGTATCCGTGTCGGGGAAACGCGATGGGGTGAATGGGATCTCCATTAGTGCGTCGTACAACTCCCGGGCCGTCGGTTGCTTCTTCGGATCGCGTGTGATGGGAGAATTGCTTGTCCTTGGTGGGAAGGGGAATGTGGGCGCTACCGCCACCTCCTCCTCGTCGTAGGAGTCGTATACGAACTCGAAATCCCCCTCTTCCACGATAGCGGGTTCAGTATGCTTCTTTTTCGCGCTAACCTTTCGTGATTTGCTCTTTCGCGGCTCCTCTCTCGGTTCTTCCCTTGGTTCCTCTCTTGGAACCTCATCAGTGGGTTCCCTTATCACCACCGAACCCGACCTAGTCTTTCTCCTCGGTGGTTCATCATCAACTGCCTTGCCTTTCCCTTTTTCAGCCCTTGATGCTCTCTTTGGTCCCATTGGTTCTTGTGGGGGATTTGGGCGTTTTTGGAGAGGGCTCGGATTGGTTGATTGGTTGTGATGACCTGAAAGAGATGGAGGAGACAAAGAGAATGAGCCAAAAATCAGCTAATTCCGTGAACAAACAAGAGAGAATTCAAGCTTTTAGATTTCGCAACAATGGAGAGCAAAGACAGAAGGACGATATCGGCTATGAGTTTTAAGAGAAAAGCCCTAGGTTTCTATTTATATTCAGCCGATATTGGGAAAAAATTAGCGCGTATCGGTTACCTGACCGATACAGCTTAAACCGATACGATACAAGTATCGGGTTTTCCGTATCGGCGTAGAGTCGAGGTTGGCCTGTTTCGCGTTGTATCGGTCACAGCAGACCGATACAACATGCCGATACGAGTGTTTTTTTCTTCTGTTTCCCTTGTATCGGTCCCAGCAGACCGATACAACTTCCCGATACGAACGTCTCCACTTTCTGCTTGCTTGTATCGGTCCCAGCAGACCGATACAACATCCCGATACGAAACTCCGTGAACTTTCGTTTGCTTGTATCGGTCCCGACAGACCGATACGTCTCGTCGGTATCGGCCAAAGCTCGCCGATATGGCTGGCCGATACGTAACTCCCGGTTGTTTCTCCTCGTTTTTCACCTGGAAAACACTACTAAGTAACCCAAGAAGATGATTAGAACTATGAATATGAGAATGCTAAATTTAAAACAAAGAATATGTACAAGGATAGACATGGGACTTCCTCCCAAGTGAGCTTGTTTATAGTCACGTAGCTTGACTTTACCCCTTTGTTTTAAGCAACGTTTGGATCCGAAAGAGACAATGAGTCTCCTCCGGTTGCAGCTTCGTTTGCGAAGTACGGTTTGAGTCTTTGACCGTTTACCGCAAACTCCCCTCCGTGCTTGTCCCAAAGCACCACAACTCCGAGTGGTTTGACCTCCTTGATCTTAAAAGGGCCGGACCAACGGGATTTCAGCCTTTCCCGGGAATAGTCTGAGCCGCGAGTTGAATAGCAGCACCAAATCATTCACCTTGAACTCTTTCTTGATGATCTTCTTGTCATGGAAGGCTTTGGTCCGCTCTTTGTAGATCCTCGAGCTCTCATAGGCGTGTTGGCGTATTTCGTCCAATTCCTCGAGTTGAAATTCCCTCTTCTCTTTCGCGCTCCTAATATCGAAGTTGAGAAGCTTGATTGCCCAGCTGGCTTTGTACTCGAGCTCTACCGGTAGATGGCATGCTTTCCCATACAGCAAGTTGAAAGGTGTCGTTCCCAAGGGCGTCTTAAACGCGGTTCTATACGCCCAAAGCGCGTCGTCGAGCTTAACGGACCAATCTTTCCTCGTTACACCGATCGTCTTCTCGAGGATGGCTTTGATTTGTCGGTTGGAAACTTCAACTTGGCCACTTGTTTGGGGATGATAAGGTGTTGCCACCTTGTGCTTAACACCGTGCTTCTTGAGAAGACTCTCAAAGACCTTGTTGATGAAATGGGATCCACCGTCACTAATCACAACCCTGGGAACTCCGAATCGAGGGAAGATTATTGTCTTAAAAAGACTAACAACGGCTTTTGAGTCGCTCGTTGTGCAAGCTACAGCTTCTACCCACTTGGAGACATAGTCTACCGCCACAAGGATGTACTTCTTGCCATACGATGATGGGAAGGGTCCCATGAAGTCTATACCCCACACATCAAAAATCTCAACCTCCATGATAGGGTTTTGTGGCATCTCGTTCCGCTTGCTTATATTGCCCTTCCTTTGGCAAGGATCGCAGCGTTGGACGAACTCGTGAGCGTCCTTAAACATCGTGGGCCACCAAAAACCAGCTTGTAAAACCTTGGAGACCGTCTTAAAGCTCGCGAAATGTCCCCCATAGGCTGAACCGTGGCAATGAGTAAGAATGCCGTTCACCTCTTCATCCGCTATACACCTCCGATATAACCCATCTTTGCACAAGGTGTAGAGGTAGGGTTCGTCCCAATAGAACCGTTTCAGGTCGTGGAAGAATTTCTTCTTTTGATGACGCTCCAAGTCATGCGGTTCTCTTCCCGTGGCCAGGTAGTTCACGATGTCCGCGTACCATGGCTCTTTTTCTCGCGGCAAAGAGCTCTTCAACCTCGTACTCTTGCTCTCCCCGGAATCTCTGTAGCATGACTGTCATTAGCTGCTCTTCGGGAAATGAGTCGTCAATGGGCAGTAGGTCGTCTACGCGCAGCCGCGACAAGTGATCCGCGACTCCATTCTCGACGCCCTTCTTATCCTTGATTTCCAAGTCAAACTCTTGGAGCAGCAGAATCCACCGTAGCAGCCGCGGTTTCGCATCTTTCTTTGCGAGCAAATGTCTCAATGCTGCGTGATCTGTGTAGACTATCACCTTTGAGCCAACCAAGTATTGCCTAAACTTCTCGAAAGCAAACACGATAGCTAGGAGTTCCTTTTCCGTGGTCGCATACTTTGACTGCGCATCGTCCATCGTCTTACTAGCGTAGTAAATGACGTGGAGCTTCTTCTCCTTTCGTTGTCCCAACACCGCACCAACGGCGTAGTCACTAGCATCGCACATGATCTCAAAGGGTAGATCCCAATCCGGTGGCTGCACAATAGGAGCGCTAATCAGCCTCTTGCTTGATCTTGTGGAAAGCGCTTAGACACTCGTCGTCGAACACAAAATCGACGTCCTTGCATAGCAATCTCGTCAGCGGTCTAGCTATCTTCGAGAAGTCCTTGATGAACCTCCTGTAGAAACCCGCGTGACCGAGAAAACTCCTTATGCTCTTCACCGAATTTGGAGCTCCGAGGTTGGCCATAACGTCGATCTTTGCCTTATCAACCTCAATACCTCTCTCCGAAATCCGATGACCCAAAACGATGCCATCTCTTACCATGAAGTGGCACTTTTCCCAATTCAGCACCAAGTGGCATTCCTCGCACCTTTTAAGCACCCCGCAAAGATTAGACAAACACGAGGCAAACGAAGAACCGTAGACAGAAAAATCATCCATAAAAACCTCAACAATGTTTTCGATTAAATCTGAAAATATGGACATCATGCATCGTTGGAACGTCGCGGGTGCATTACACAACCCAAACGGCATTCTACGATACGCAAACGTACCATAGGGACATGTAAAGGTGGTTTTCTCTTGGTCTCGGGGGTGGATGGGTATTTGGAAAAATCCGGAATACCCATCGAGAAAACAATAGTATGGATGGTTGGCTAAGCGTTCAAGCATTTGGTCAATGAAGGGCAGGGGGAAGTGGTCTTTTCGAGTTGCAGCGTTTAGCTTTCGATAATCGATGCAAACTCTATGACCCGTGATTGTTCTAGTTGGGATTAATTCGTTTTTATCATTCTTAACCACGGTAATTCCACCCTTTTTCGGTACTACATGAACGGGAGAGATCCAATTGCTATCGGATATTGGGAAAATTATCCCCGCATCCAATAGCTTGATTATCTCTTTCTTAACAACTTCTTTGAGGTTTGGGTTCAGCCGACGTTGGTGTTCTATTGAGGACATAGATTCGTTCTCTAGATGTATCCGGTGCATGCACAAAGAGGGTGAAATCCCTTTGATATCATCTAGAGAATAACCTATTGCCTTCCTAAATTTTTTTAGCTCATGAGTTAAAGTTTTAACCTCGTCGTCGCTAAGCGCAGCGTTTATAATTATCGGGTAGGTGGAGTTAGGCCCCAAGAAAACGTACCTTAGCCCGTTGGGAAGGGGTTTTAACTCTACCTTTGGCGCTTTGAGTTCGCTCCAATCGTCGTCACCGCTAGACTTACCATTGCTAGCATCGTCGTCCGTCGTCATCGCCTTTGCGTCGTATGTAACCGCCTCGGGCAGGACAAGAAACTCGGCTTCCACATCGATGGGGTGGGAGTCGATTCTTTCTTCGGATCGCCATCACGTCGCCTCTCGTTGTTCGGCCTCCTTCTTCTAAGGTGGTCATGGCAAGCTGAAGCTCGTCTTCCGTCGCTAACTCCTCCAAGAATTCATCCGCGAGTTCATCCATCAAGTCGATGTAGAAAATCTGCCCATCAATGGTCGGTTTCTTGATCGTATCGTTGATGTCGTACCTTTGCACTAGGTCTTCTCCGAGATGCAGATCGATCTTACCCTTCTTCACATCTATAATCGCTCCGGCTGTGGCTAGGAATGGCCTACCGAGGATAAGAGGGTCCTTAGGTTCTTCATCCATTGCCAAGACGATGAAATCGATGGGGATGAAAGCGTTCCCTAGCTTGACCGGAATGTCCTCTAACACACCCGCGGGTATCCTTACCGACCTATCGGCAAGCACAAGGGAGATCCCGGTTGGCTTGAAGGATGAGAACCCAAGTCTCCGGGCAATGGACAGCGGCATAAGATCGGCGCTAGCTCCTAAATCGCACAAGCATCCTTCGAAAACCAAGGGGCCGATGACACATGGTATGGTGAAACTCCCCGGATCACTCAACTTTTTAGGGCGTTTCGTTGGATGATTGCGCCGCACTCGTGCGAGAGGACTACCGTATCGTCGAAGTCCCGAAACTTGTTCTTGATCGCATCCTTTAGAAACTTGCTATAGTGAGGGACGAGTTTAAAGGCATCGACGAGTGGCATGGCAATTTGAACTTCCTTCATTTGCTTTTCAAACTGCGCTTTGTACTTCTCTAGCAACTGTTTCTTAGCTCGACCCGGAAAAGGTAGCTTAGGCACGTAAGGGGACGTAACGTAAGCCGGCTTTTTCGGTTTGGCGGTTTTCTCCTCTCGTATCGGCCTTGTTTGTGGCCGATACAGGTGGTCGATATCGGTCTTCCGAAACCGATACACCTGGCCGATGCGAGTGTCCTCGTCTCCTTATCGCTCGTATCGGCCTTGTCTTTGGCCGATACCGGTGGCCGATATCGGCCGGACGTGGCCGATACTTCCGGTCGATACGGATGTCCCGTATCCTCCTCTTTACCGTTTTCTCCACTTTCTTCATCCAAGAGCGTGGTATCGGCCTCGTGGGATCGTTCCACCTCCCCCACCTCGTTCCGCATTGTCCTCGATGCGATCACCGAAGGTAACCGTCGGCCACTACGAAGATGTAGAGCGTTGACATACTCTTTCGGGTTAGCTTCGGTTTCCCAGTGGAGTTGACCCATTGGTCGTTTGGAGGATGACGTGATCTCGCCCCACTTGGTTATCCGGAGCTTTCAGGTGCGAGCTCATTGATTCGAACTTCGCGTTGAGGTCGTGGTACGAGTTGTCAACCTTTGCCTCGGATTTCCTTCTTGAACGTGCTAAATTCCAAGTGATTTCGGGTTTGGCCGTCGAGGATTTGCTTCAGACAGCTCGAGCGGTTTGATCACCTTGGGGAGCCGGTGATGCAGCCGCTCCTTGAGTACCGGGGTGGTTGTTGTAGCCCGGAGGACGATTTGGTGGTGGTCTCGGTGCGTATCCTCCTCGGTTGTATTGAGGTTTACCTTGGTAACCTCCTTGTTGCGTCCGGGGGATAGACCCGATCACTAGGGTTAGCGACGTTGTTGTTGCGGTAGGAGAGATTTGGGTGTTGAGAGTAATTGTTGAAGCGCCAACCGTTCGATTCCCCATGTAGTTTATCTCCTCCTCGATTTCCCTCGATTGGGGGCAACTCGTTCCTCTCCGCTTCCCACAAAGTTGATCCCCACTTGTTGAGACATGATCGGCTTGTCAAGCTTCTCGTTCACCGCTTTTATCTCTCGCTTGAATTGCTCATCATTACCAGAGCTACGGATGTTGCGATCGTAATCCTCGCCATAGTTGCTATCACTCAATGCATAGTTCTCCACCAACAGCTGCCCATCCGCTTCCGTCTTCCCAAGAAAGTTACCTTGGCTAGCCGAATCTAGAAGCATTCCGAACTTGGGTTTTAAGCCTCGGTAGAATGTGCCGAGCAAACTTTCTCCCGAGAACCCGTGGTGTGGACATCTCAGCCGTATAGCCTTTGAATCTTTCCCAAGCTTCGCTAAATGTTTCATGGTCCTTTTGAGCGAAAGCCGAGATTTCATTCCTTAGCTTTGATGTCCGAACCACCGAGAAGAACTTTGTTAGGAAAGCCTTCTTGCAAGCTTCCCAAGTATGGATGGTGTCCTTGACAAGGTTCTTTTGCCATAGGTGTGCTTTGTCCCCTAATGAGAAAGGGAACAAGCGCAGCTTGAACATGTCCTCGTTGACACCGTTGATCTTCACCGTATCGCATAGCATATCGAATTGGTGAAGGTGGTCAATCGGGTCCTCACTAGGCAAACCGTAGAACTTGTTGCCCGAGATCATGTTGATGAGACCGGACTTGATCTCGAAGTTGTTGTTGGCGATGGCCGGTGGCGCAATACCACTACGGTAGGTGACGTTAGAAGGCACGTCGTCGGTTCCAATCGTGCGTGCAGCGTTAGCTGCGTTGTTTGCGTTAGGTGCGTCACCCATCTCGAATTCTGATTCCGAATCCGAAGTGTCCGATGTGGATGAGTCGGAGTGGACGCCGGTTCTTCTTTCTCGTGAGATAGCTCTTTCGTGTGCTTTGATGTCCGCGAAGAAGAGCAAGCTCGTCACTTTGTCGGTGACTTCTTCTTTGCATACACCTACAAAACGAAAATCACAAGGAAAGAGAACAAGTTAGTATCGAAACTGAAACTTAATCCCAAGTAGTTCCAAAATTCTAATAATTGTTCGAGTTCCTGAATCGGCAACGGCGCCAATTTGATAAACGAGATTTTACCCCGTTAAATCTAATATCTTAATGTAGTATTTAAGATGTCAAACCAAATCAGGGGCAAACAATGTATTTGAATTTATGCGAAACAAACTCAGTTTAAGTGTGATCAAAAGGGTTGTTTGTGTGATGTTTTTGTAACCAAAGATTTAACAAAACGAAAAACTAGAATTAAAGGTTTTGAAAGATTATTAAAAAGCTAAACAATCAGGTTAAGGTGTTTTCAAGGATGATTGAACTTTCGGATTTCAAATTGTCTTTTATAAAATTTACTTTAAGGTTTTGAAAACGATTTTAGATCAATCCACTCTCGTGGCAATGATCCTTTTCTCAACGATTAAACTAACACAATGTCTTGGATAGTTTAATCGTCGAGAAACTTTAAGGACAAATCAATTCTAACCACCAAGCTTATTAACACAGATCTCTCGGTTAAGCTAGGCTTGGTTCTAAGGTAATTGTTCAGGAGGCTTTATAATCTCTCGATTCATAAAGCTTCCTGGGTTCGATAATCGAATGGCCAACTCGATTAAAGCTTTAAGGTTGCTACCAAAGACTAAAGTTTTCAATCAATTAAGTTTTAGACAATTTTCATTCCTAGATTCAATCAAACCCCTTTTACCCTAACCCAATTGTCTATTTAGAACTACTCACAAATCATATTGAGATTCATAACAATTTGATTCAAAGAAACCATAAGCATAAACAAATAAACAAAGAGAACAAAGGGTAAAGAAAACTCTTATTCAATGATGATGATGAAGATTACAAGGTGGCCAAGAAGCAATCACCAAGAAATCCTCCAAGGTTCACAAAACAAAAACAAAACTAAACTAATTTCCCATAGGGTGGCTGTGTTTTTACCCTAATAAACGAGTCTAAACCGAAAATAAAACAAAGGAAACCAAAAATCAAACCGGTTTTCCTTTTTTACATAGCGAAAAACCAAATCTCATAAAATTTCGCAGCTTGTATCGGCCAAGGCAAACCGATACAGAGCTGGCCGATACGCGCTTCGGCAAATCTTCCTTCGGCTCGTTTTCTTCGTATCGGCCAGGCTAAGCCGATACGACAGGTCGATATGTGTCTTCGGGTCTTCTTCTCTTGTATCGGTCACTCCAAACCGATACGGTTGGCCGATACAAGCTTCGGCGAAACCTCTGTTTTCAATATCGGCCACGGAGACCGATATGCTTGGCCGATACACACTTCAAGCAAACTCTCTCGTCTTCTGTATCGGCCAACTGAAACCGATACAACATGCCGATGCAAGTGTATCAGTTTCTTTTTGGCTCAAATCCATCAATTTCGCCGTCTTTATGCTCCAAAACCTGAAACACACAAAACAAACCAAAATGCAACCTATATGCAACCTATATGACACTAAATGCAACCTAAATGAATGAGTTCTAATGCATAACCTAAAGTAAAATGTGTAAAATATGCAAGTTATCAGGCCATCACCGTGTGTCTTGACCGGAGAAAGGTCTTCGAAAGTCGCTGTGGAACTACTTTGGCGAGAGTCGCCATTTTTGGTGGAGAGTAACCTAACATATGACCAAGGTGGAGTTTTGTGGAGTTAGGTCAAATGTTTAGGTTAAGAAGAGCTTATATACAAATGGACCGTCACACGAAGCCCATTAAAAGGAAGCGAGGCCCGTTGGAGAAAAAGGCCCAACACGGGAAAAAGGTTTGTTATAAACCTATTTTCTTCGCAACAGAAAAAAAAACAGAGAAGAAAAGTTACAGAAAACAGAGCGAAGGAGAAGAGAGAATAACAGAGGAGGAAGAAGAAGATTTGCGGTCAAGCATCTCCATCTTCAAGCTCGGTATCATCGTGTTCTTCTCGTATCCGCGAAATCGTCGTGTCTTGGGTATTGATTATCTCTGTAAATCAAAGACATAGAGAAAAGAGATTAGATCGGGTTTGCGATTAATCTCATAGGACACGATAGTGGATGCATGAGAGTTTTGTTCTCTCCCCTGAGACGTAGCCATTGGTGAACTCAGGGTAAACAATTGTGTGTGTGTTGTTTACTTTCTTGCATAACAAGCTAACATCAAGAACTAAACCTAAAGAAACTAAAGAGTAAAAGCTGCAACATTAACAAAGGCAAATCCTTAACAACTTCAAATTCACACAAGACTTGAGTCCCTATAAATACAATGAAAAAAAACATTCATAAAGATTCTTTCTTTAAGGTTCCTAAGGGTAAAGAAAGAGTGGTAAATAATAGACCTGAAGATCAGTGAGATTGTTGAAACGAAGGTCGAGCTTCTCCAAGTTTATGAACTTATCAAATTTTACATTATTAGCGTTTCGTTTAAAACATAGATTTTTACAGAAACAACAACAAAAGAAAACTAACGTTACCCTAAGTGAAAGAATGGCTTTCACAGATTTACCCCCAAAGTTTCTATTATTTACAAATTTGACCCTAATAGTATTGTATTAATCAGGGACACCCTCTTATGGTAAAGTTCACAAATCAAGTAATTGGGATCTAATAAAATGTTTTCATGACTAGTAAAACAAACCAAGGCTTTAAACTGATAGTATTTTATAACATAATTTTTAAAAAATATATGTTGTTTTAAAAAAAATTAGGGAGAATCACAAAACTACACCATTTGAATTACATTTCACAAAACTACACCATTTCAAAAATACTTCACAAAACTACACCTAAACACTCAGTTAAATCCAAATAAACTCTACCCACACAATCCTACCCCATTAATAATATACCCTAAACACTAATTAGCGAACCCAAATGAAAAGATTTTAATTTTGCTAATTTTTAAAAGGGTAAATCAAGCTTTTAAAATTTTGAAAGGGTGTAAATTTGTGAAAATATTGAATTAAGTGTAGTTTTGTGAAGGGAGGGTTGAAAGAGTGTAGTTTTGTGAATTTCTCAAAAAATTATAGGGCTTTGAATAAATAAAATTATTTTAAACCCCCTATATCTAAAACAACATCACATAAGTAACATATAAAATAAAAATAGGGAGAATTACAAAACTATACCATTTGAATTAAATTTCACAAAACTACACCATTTCAAAATAACTTCACAAAACTACACCTAAACACTACAAATTAAATTCAAATAAACCCTACCCACACAATTCTACCCCCTTAACACAAAACTACACCTAAACACTACAAATTAAATTCAAATAAACCCTAAAACCCAAATGAAAAGATTTTAATTTTGATAATTTTTTAAATGGTAAATCAAGCTTTTTAAATTTTGAAAGGGTGTAAATATGTGAAAAAATTGAATTAGGTAGAGTTTTGTAAAGGAATGAAAGAAAGAGTGTAGTTTTGTGAATTTCTCATAAAAATATACAAAATTTATAAAAGTAGTTAGAAAACATGAAAGCAAAATAAAGAAAAAATAAAAACTACACAATTTAAGACACTAAATAACCACACAGCGGGTCGTGAAGCTAACCCAGCGAGACCGCCACTGTAGAGACAACTACTCCCGGAGTTTACCGCGGCAGTCGAAGCTCGGGAGAGGAGAGAGAGACAGCCGGTGATGGAAGGCCGCGTCTCGACAAAAAAATGGGTTAAAACCGCCTTTGGGCGAGTGGGGAGAGAAGGGGTAGTGATAGATATGGAGGCTTTGAGGAACTTTCAGGCCGATGGTGATGTGTCGCGGGAGTTGGCCGAAGCTCCGGCGATAAAAGTAGGTGAGATTTCAGTGGAGCCAACCAAGGATTTGATTCGACCGGAGGGGACAGAACTGGAACGGAGGAAGACGACTGAGGTTGTCGCGACTGCGAACGACGGCGGGGAGAGGAAAGACGGCGGAGCCGAGGCGGCGGAGAAGATGCAGGCGTCGGAGCAGCGCGAGGTGGCGGTCACGTGCAAGGCAATGGGCTTCAGTAGGACTAATGGGCTTACCAAATCCATCAAGCCCATTGGGCCAAACAAGGGTGGTCAAAATACTCTGGGCCCATTTTCAGCTCCAATTGGTAAAAGCTGGTACGAGGAAACCGTGGAGGAAGAGGAAAATGAAAAATGGGAAGCGGTACTCAAAGGAGAAGGACCTTTCTCGGCCCCAAACGGTTGTTTGGTAAACACTGGAAGAGATACCCAAGGGAATCGGTTGGGTATAGAGGAGATTATATCACCACTCAAGGACCTTTATGAAGTTCCAATGACTCTTGAACCTCCAAAAAGCCGAGGTAAAAAGTTCAAGAAGTTTAATGAAGCTTTGAATGTTACTAAGAAGATTGTTAACGTATCGGCAAAGAAAGGCAAGATGATTAAAACCTCTTGTCTGACTTTGAAGGATTTCACGGCGGTGGCAAACAAGGGGGGGGGGGGGGGCTACGAAGGGGTCGGACAAAGGGAAGAATACTAAAGAAAACGGAGCGTTGGTGGGCCGGGTTCCACCGGTGAAAGATTAGTTATGATTATAAGTTGGAACTGTCAAGGGGTAGGTAATGACATGACAGTTCGGAGGTTACGGGAGTTTCGAAAAGAGTTTTTTCCTAGTTTGCTTTTTCTTTTTGAAACCAAGAATAATGTAGTCTTTCTTAATAATATTAAAATAATGTTGGGTTATGATTTCCTTTACACCGTAGACCCTTGTGGACGTAGTGGGGGTTTAGCACTTTTTGCTTTTTCAGAATTAAATGTTACTATCTTATATTCAGATAAAAATATTATTGACATAAGTGCCACAATTAAAGGACAAAGTGTGTTCATTTCCTTCATTTACGGCGAGCCGATGGTAATGAGGCGTAGGAACGTTTGGGAAAGAATTACCAGAATAAGTACGACCCGTAGGGGGCCATGGCTTATGACGGGTGATTTCAATGAAATTATTGATCATAACGAGAAGTCGGGTGGGAGAAGGAGACATGAAAAACTCGTTCCTTGACTTCCGACTTTTTAAACATTGTTGTGGGATGATTGATTTCCCCTTTAAGGGGAATTTTTTCTCATGGGTGGGAAGAAGGGGGAAGAAGCTGGTTCGATGTCGTTTGGACAGATCCATGGGCAACGAGGATTGGTACGACATCTTCACCCATACCCATGTAGAATATATGAGATTCATGGGTTCGGATCATAGACCAATAAGGACATGCATGGACATAAGGAGACAAACATGAAGTAAATCCTTCAGGTTCGATAAAAGGTGGCTCGCGAGCGAGAATCTGGAATCGGTTGTTCTTGATGGATGGAACCAAATAAGCAACCGAGAGGATATTTGAGACAGAATCAAGGCTTGCAGGGCATCGATTTCAAGGTGGCGCCGAAAAGCTAACTACAATTCAAGGAATAAAATCCAGACTCTGAAAGAGTAATTTGATCAGGCGTACACTGACGAGAATGTTTCAACCCAACAGTTAGAGGGGATAAGAGACCAGTTGAGAAAAGCCTTTGAGGAGGAGGAACAATACTGGAAGCAAAAAAGTAGGGTAACGTGGCTCCAGGAAGGAGATAAAAACACTGGTTTCATCCATGCTACCACAAAATTGAGAAGAGCAAGGAACCGGATTACTGGCATTATGACCTCATCGGGTAGGTGGACGGAAAACGAACATGAAGTGGAGAAAGAGGCGGTGGATTATTTCCAGACTCTTTTTTCGAGCTCGGCACAACTAGAGCTCACCAATGGAGTCTTCGATAATCTAAGACGAGGGGTATCTGATAAAATGAATGATAATCTTACGAAAGAGATTACTGGTGAGGAAGTCAAAAAAGCTGTCTTCTCGATTAATCCGGAGAAAGCCCCAGGGCCAGATGGCATGACAACCTTTTTCTACCAAAGGTTTTGGCATATCGTAGGGAGTGACGTTGTAGACATGGTGAACCATTTCTTTAATACCGGGGAATTAGACCAGAGGATAAATGAGGTAAACATTTGTCTTATTCCTAAAACAGAAAGACCTAAGGAGATGAAGGAGTTTAGACCAATTAGTCTCTGCAATGTGGGTTACAAAATCATCTCAAAAGTGATGTGTCAAAGATTAAAACCTCTGCTATCGGGGTTGATCTCAGAGACACAATCAGCGTTTGTGGCAGGAAAGGCAATCAGTGATAATATATTGATTGCGCAGGAGGTTTTCCACGCGCTGAGTACGAAGGATAGCTGCAAAAAGGATTTTATGGCAATTAAGACAAATATGAGTAAAGCGTACGACAGGGTGGAGTGACCTTTTCTTTACACATTATTACAAAGGATGGGTTTCGCAGACCTCTGGGTGGACCGAATAATGATATGTGTGAACTTAGTTTCATATAGTGTTCTTATAAACGAAACTTCGAAAGGGAGAATTCAACCCTCGAGAGGGTTAAGGCAGGGGGACCCTTTGTCCCCATACCTATTCATACTGTGCACGGAGGTTCTAATCTCACAGCTTCAACGAGCAGAGGAGAATAACAGCTTAACTGGTATTAAGGTCGCGTATAGAAGCCCTCCAGTCTCACATTTATTGTTTGCGGACGATAGCCTTTTCTTATGCAAAACGGATTTGCGCCAGTGTACTGAGGTACTAGGAATTCTTAAGTCTTATGGGGAAGCTTCTGGGCAGTGTATCAATTTTAACAAGTCGGCAATAACTTTTGGAAAGGAGGTGGACAATAGTACACGACATGAGATCAAGTCGAGATTGGGGATCACGAATGAGGGGGGTATGGGTAAGTATCTTGGTATCCCGGAGCAACTGCAGGGGTCAAAACACCAAATCTTCTCTTATGTTCGAGATAAACTCCACCAAAGGATTAATGGTTGGAACGCAAAGCTTCTCTCGAAAGGAGGGAAGGAAATAATGATAAAGTCGGTGGCACAGGCAAAACCAACTTATGTGATGTCATGTTTTCTCCTACCAAAAAAATTGTGTAAACAATTGACAACTGCTGTGGCAGACTTCTGGTGGAGGGTAAATGAAAGTTCTAAAGGAATCCATTGGTTATCTTGGAAAAAGATGTGTATCCCAAAGGAAAAAGGTGGATTGGGTTTTAAATCATTCTAAGATTTTAATAAAGCACTCCTCGCTAAGCAGTTATGGAGACTGATAGAGTAGCGGAAGCCAAGACACGAAATCACACAATATCTCACGAGAATTGCGTGGATTCGCAAACAATCTAACGAAGACACTCAACGATAGATCAATAGATTTGAGAATACTCTTCTCCGTGCTACGAATAGCTCGTTAGGGTTTGGAAATACTCTTTCCCGTGCTAAAAGCTCGATTATAGATTCAATCTCAAAGAAAATAAAGCGTGTCTTACAAAAGCCCTATGACACGTCTATTTAAAGCACAAAACTAATAAGAGAAGATAAACCTAAATCTAAACAACTTATGATATAAGTTTATCTCTTATTAAAACAAAATAATAAAACTATGCTATAAAACAAAATAAAAGATTATAACTTGATGGACACGTAACCGCCAATAACGTGTCCGGTTTAAACAAACCATACGCTACATCAGGTCTCCTCCGGTGAGAAATGATTCGTCCGCGAATCGGAATCTTCATTGTCTCCACGAAACATAGTCAAATACTTTACGTTAAAAACATCAAGAAGTGCGCATATGTAATGGTAACCGAACACGGTACGCGTTTGGGTTGATGCGCTCCAAAACCTCCACCGGACCAATCTTCTTTGACTTGAGTTTGTTATACTCTGAAATGGGAAACCGATCTTTAGTGAGAGAAACCCACACTAAATCACCTGGTTTGAAGATTACTTCACGTCTCTTTACATCGGCGGCCGCTTTGTATTTAGACGTTGATGCTTCCAGATTTTCTTTAGCCTTGCGATGAACATGTTGCATCTCTTCCACAAAATCAACCGCTTCTCCATGATGCCTTGTCTTGTCTGGTATTGTAGCTAAATCCAAAGGGCAACGTGGAACCTGTTCCATAGACCACATGAAAGGGGCTCATGCCAAGACTACGATTAGTCGCATGGTTATGAGCAAACTCAGCTTGACATAGTTTCTTATCCCAGCTCTTGATGTTGTCTCCCACCAAACACCGAAGAAGATTTCCAAGAGATCGATTAGTTACTTCCGTTTGGCCGTCCGTTTGAGGATGATATGCCGAACTCATATCAAGACTTGTACCTAGAAGCTTCCACAATGAACGCCAAAAATGACTAAGAAACCTTGTATCACGGTCTGAAACTATTGATGTTGGAAGGCCATGCAGCCTATATATCTCACGAAAGAATAGGATAGCCACATTAACGGCGTCTGTGGTTTTCTTACATGGAACAAAGTGCGCCATTTTTGGAAAACGATCCACGACAACAAAAATTGAGTCATTTCCCTTTTGAGTACGAGGTAAGCCTAAGACAAAGTCCATACTAACATCGGTCCATGGTTGAGTAGGAATCGGCAAAGGAAGATACAAACCCGCATTTGAGGCCTTTCCTTTGGCTTGTTGACAAACACGACACCTTTCAACGTACCTCTCCACATCACGTCTCAATGATGGCCAAAAGTAAGTGTTTGAGACGAGTTGTAACGTTCTATCGCGACCCACATGACCCTCATGATGAAGCTCTCGAATGATCTGAAGTCGCAAGCTACTTTCAGGTACACATATACGAAGTCCCCTAAACAGAAATCCGTCTTGGATTGTATACTCTTTACTTGCACAACGTTCCGCTTCAGTGAAAATACGACCAAAGAAAGGGTCTGTTTTGTAAAGGTCTGCAAAGGACGCGAAGCCGGATACCGAAGCATGCATTGTTGTGAGCAGACCGTGTCTCCGACTCAAAGCATCGGCAACGCGATTTGTCTTACCCGATTGATGTCTTATGGAAAATGTAAATTGTTGTAAGTATGCTATCCATGTGGCATGACGAGCGGACACTTTCGCTTGACTATCCAAATGTCTTAAAGCATCATGATCTGTGAACAAGACAAACTCGCGATGTACGAGATAGTGGCGCCAATGCTTGATGGCTTGGACAATTGCATATAATTCTACATCGTAAGTACTATAACGACCTCTCGCACCTGATAGTTTCTCGATGTAGTATGCAACAGGCCTCCCGTTTTGACTTAATACAACTCCCACACCAAGTTTAGAAGCATCACAATGGAGTTCAAAAGGTACCGTGAAATCAGGTACAACCAAAATTGGGGCAGTGGTGAGTTTTTCTTTGATGAGTTCAAACGCATATGCCGCTTCACAAGTCCATTCAAATTTTCCCTCTTTCATGCAACATGTTACTGGTGCCATGATGGTGCTAAAGTTATGTATGAAGCGACGATAAAAAGACGCTAATCCGTGGAAGCTACGAACTTCGGTAATCGTTCTCGGAGTCGGCCAAGAACGTATGGCTTCTATTTTAGCAAGATCAACCGACAAACCTTTCGCCGAGATAACATAACCGAGAAAAGGTACCTCCGAAACACCAAATTCACATTTTTGAGCAGCTGCGTATAGTTTCTCTTCCCGTAAAACGTTTAAGACCTCGCGTAAGTGAGCTTCATGTTCAGTCATGGATGAACTGAAAATAAGAATGTCGTCAAAGTATACGACGACAGATTTCCCAATGAAAGGACGCAAAGTCTGATTCATAATTCTCATAAATGTGCTTGGAGCGTTAGACAAGCCGAAAGGCATTACAAGCCACTCAAAGAGTCCTTCTCGTGTCTTAAACGCTGTTTTCCACTCATCTCCAGGTCGTATACGTATTTGATGATACCCGCTTTTGAGATCGATTTTGGAGAAGATAGTCGTTGTCCCTATTTGGTCCAATAAATCATCAAGTCGTGGTATTGGGAATCGATACCGCACCGTAATCTTGTTAATAGCTCTACTATCCACACACATTCGCCATGTCCCATCTTTTTTTGGAATTAGTAATGCCGGTACCGCACACGGACTAAGACTCTCACGAATATGACCTTTACGCAAAAGATCTTCCACCTGACGTCGAAGCTCTTCATGTTCATGTGGACTCATGCGATAATGTGGACGGTTTGGTAGTGTTACTCCTGGCGCAAGATCAATGTTGTGTTGTATTTCTCGTAACGGCGGGAGTTCGTTGGGAAGTTCTTTTGGAAAGACATCTCGAAACTCTTTTAGGATCTTACTTAACTCAGGAATCTCACACGTAGAAAGCATTCGGTTTGGGCTGGAGGGCACTATCGCCAATGCAAAACCTTCCCGTTGTAATTCAGAAACAAAGGTTGAATACGAACACAACAACGTCATTTTGTTCTTCTTTGCGCTTGGTGGCGAGGACACATTCATTGTTACCGGTTGTGGTGGGGTCGGTGATGCAGTCTCACGAGATGGCATGAGAAGAATTTGATGTGTTTCCCAAGTAAAACTGTAAGTGTTTTGGAGACCATCATGTATTATTTTTCGATCAAACTCCCAAGGTCTTCCCAACAATAAATGGCTTACATCCATAGGTGCAATGTCACAATATGTACGATCTCGATAATAAGGTCCAATTGAGAAAGGTACAAGAGCTCGCTGCGTGATACGCACGTTGATACCGTCTTTTAACCAGCCAAGTGTATACGGTGCAGGGTGATTTTCTCTTGCTATACCAAGCTTGTCCACTGCTTCATCGGCAATGACATTACGACAACTTCCTGAATCAATTATAAAGCTACAGACTCGTCCACGAATTGTACAAGTTTATCGAAAGATGTTGGTACGGAGCCAGTCCACGTCTTGACGCCTTGGAGTTATACATGACCGTTGTACAACTAACATATGACCCTTATCACCACGTGTGTGATGTACTTTTTCGTCGGCGTGATTTTCTTCTTCCTCCTGCGAGTCATATGCTACTTCTTCTTCCATGTTGTTGTCCTCCACAAAAAGACCATGTCGATGTTGGTGAGGACATGCTGTCTGTCGATGACCTGGTTCCCCACAAGCATAACACTTAAGTGCATTGGGACGTGTAGAACGACGTAACATCTGTTCCTCTGTCGGCGACGTATTACGGCCTGACGACGTAGTTGCCTCTCCGTCTCGACTTTGAGTGTTACTTGTGCCAGTACTTTGTTCATTAGTACGACTTCGTGCTGATTGTGTAACCCAACTAGATGACTTTTGTTGTTGTTCAAACGTAGATGCGCGTCTATGAGCCTCTGCGATAGTCGTTGGATCAAATTGAGCTAGTGAAGACTGAAGTTGGTTACGCAGCCCACCAATGAAACGAGACACGAGTTGAGGTTCACTATCATATATTTCTGTGCGTGTTAATAATAAGGAAAACTCTTCAGCGTATTCTTCTACTGTTCGTGACCCTTGCCTTAGGTTTTGTAGGCGAGTGTACATAGTTATGTCGTAATTGTGAGGTAGAAAGGTTTGCTTCAAGTGCTTCTTAAGCTTCTCCCATGATCTAATTGGGTCTTTGCCGTTGCGTTCGCGTGTTGCTTTGACTTGTTTCCACCATGATGCAGCATGACCACGAAACCTCATTGCGACTAACGGCACACAACGGTCACTTGGAACTTGTTTAAATTCCAATATCTCTTCTACGGCGATAATCCAATCAAGAAGAGCATCACCTTTTACACCACCATGAAACTCAGGGATCTCCACTTTAAATCCTACTTCCCAGCGATTCTTATTATCATTACGTCGTTCATCTCTATGGTTGTGATGTTGACGGTGATCATTATTAGCCCTTCCCTCTTGTCTACCAAAAGGATTTTCATCCTCCTCGTTCTCATCTTTCTCAAATAAAGGGTTTTGGTTGGTCATCCGTTGCACCAAGGTTTCTCCCAACTCTTGAATCGAGTTATGAATCGTGTTTTGTATGTTCTCTTGCATCGCCAATAAACTCTGACGTAACTCAGCCCAATCCATTGCTTGTGGAGCGTTTGAATTGCCGACGTTTATGTCGGGTTTTTTCGGCGGCATTGATGAAGACAAACACCGAACAGGAACGTACTAAATCTGATACCAACTGATAGAGTAGCGGAAGCCAAGACACGAAATCACACAATATCTCACGAGAATTGCGTGGATTCGCAAACAATCTAACGAAGACACTCAATGATAGATCAATAGAATTGAGAATACTCTTCTCCGTGCTACGAATAGCTCGTTAGGGTTTGGAAATACTCTTTCCCGTGCTAAAAGCTCGTTTATAGATTCAATCTCAAAGAAAATAAAGCGTGTCTTACAAAAGCCCTATGACACGTCTATTTAAAGCACAAAACTAATAAGAGAAGATAAACCTAAATCTAAACAACTTATGATATAAGTTTATCTCTTATTAAAACAAAATAATAAAACTATGCTATAAAACAAAATAAAAGATTATAACTTGATGGACACGTAACCGCCAATAACGTGTCCGGTTTAAACAAACCATACGCTACATCAGAGACTCCATCAGTTCCCGAACTCGCTGGCAGCAAGAGTCCTGAAGGGAAGGTATTTCAGAAATCAGCATCCGTTTCAAGCTAAGAAACCAAATAGGCCATCTTATGGATGGAGAAGTATTTGGTCAGCAAGAGACCTTATTCAGTTAGGGACACAAAGGATAATTAAATCTGGGGAGGAGACTTCAGCCTGGCAAGATAATTGGATACCCGACATCCGCCTGCGGCCGGCATTGGGCCCAGGAGCACAATACTACCCAGATTTGAGGGTCCCAGAGTTAAGAGTGTCATGACAAATGGGATGGAATTTCCCGTTGTTAGCTCAAATGGTGAACCCAGAGGATCTACAACTGATTGCGAGTATTGTTCCCGCCGCAAGATACCGGGAGGACAAATTCTGCTGGCATGACACTAAATCAGGGGTGTATACAATACGATCAGGCTACCAGGTTCTGCACTTAAACAGAAATGATGAGGAGCTTCAGATCCTCTTACAGGAACCATCATATAGAGTTTAAAAAAATGTTGTATGGAAGATACAAGCTCCTAGCAAGCAAAAACATTTTCTCTGGCAAGTGTTGTCAGGAACCCTGTCAGTGAATGAGAGGTTGGTCTTTAAACATATAGGGAGAGAAAGTGGATGCCCCCACTGTGGCATCGAGGAGTCGATCAACCACATGCTCTTTGAATGTCCACAGGTGATACAGACATGGGCATTGGCGGGCTATCCGTCGGGTAATATCCAATTCCCAACGAGCTGTTTAGGAGGAAATTTGGATTTCTTGCTCTGGAGAGGTCGGCACTGCCAGCAGCAGCGACCGGCATACCCGTGGGTGGCGTGGTTTATTTGGAAAGCGAGAAACGATAAGTTATTTAGATCACTACAAGAATGCAGGCAATTTCCGACCGTAGTTTTGGTCGGAAATCGGTCGAAAATGTCTATTTCCGACGGATTTCCGACCAAAATTGCGTCGTCGGTTTCAGATGGTCGGAAACCGGTTTTGGTCGGATAGTGGTCGGAAATTTCCGACCATAATTGTGGTCGGAAATTTCCGACCACTCTCCTACCAAAATGTGGTCGGAAATTTCCGACCACATTTCCGACGGATTTCCAACGGAAATAAATTTATTTTAAAAAAAATTAAATTATATTTCCTACGGATTTCCGACGGATTTCCTACGGATTTCCGACGGATTTCCGACGGAAATAAATAAATTTTTAAAAAAATTAAATTACATTTCTGACGGAAACAAATAATTGTTTTTAAAAAAATATATTACATTTCCGACGGAAATCCGACGGAAATAAATATTACATTTCCGACGGATTTCCGACGGAAATGAATATATTTTTAAAAAAATAAATAAATATTTCCGACGGAAGTAAATTTTAAAATAAAAAAAAATTTATTAAAAATACGAATATTAAAAAAAAATTACAAAAAACGAAAATTAAAAAAAAACGAAAATTAAAAAACGAAAATTAAAAAAAATTACAAAAAAAGAGAAAAAAACAAATAATGAAAATAAAAACTAAATTCCCGTTCCCGACCCCGAACCGGATCCCGGAGGATAATCGGGGAAACGGTTCATCAAATACTCATTCATCTTCCGGATTCGAGCGCTTGTTTCTTGCCGGATCCGCTCAATTGCTTCATCTTTTTCTTTATTCGCATTTCGAAGCGCATCTTTCAGACTCGGAGATCTCGAGAAGAAGCGATGGATCGGTGTTTGGTACGTAAGGCAAAGACGTCTCTTGGGATTCAGGAAGGGTCCCTAAACCGTAAGGTTTACCTCGATACATAGGAGTCTCCTACGATCGGAAATTTAAATTATTAATATAATTATATTTTTTTAAAAAAACTATTTAAATATAAAATATTACCTCGAGAACCAACCGGTTTATTTCCGAATTGGTTAGGGTGTTGGAACTGGTTGATTCGTCGGAAGATTGAGTTAAGTGGGTGACTTTCGTTTGCACCCGTTCGACGACGTTACGAACCTTTGGTATAATTTCACGCGTCTTTTTGTTGGTATGGGTGGTCTCCATAACCTTCAACCAATGAGGTTCGTGACCACCCTCTCGGACTCTCTATTACGGAATTAAAATTTAAATGTTAGTATGATTAATCATAATTATTATAATTTGTATATATTTAGTTGGTTTAAAATATACCATGACATCCGAGATTTGTTCGAAAGTGTTTGCGCCGGCATTGTGAGTTGGAGGCGCCTTCTCGATGGACTCGTCCCCACCTCTGCGGTTTGTGGCGTTTCGCTTGGCTTTTTTTCCGGCCGCTTCCGTCGTCCAATAGTTTTTAAACCCGTCCCAAACAGAAGGATTTAGGAACGAAGGTGTTTCCCCACCCAAACGCCATTTTTCCTTCCACTCGAACATATGATTCGAGTAGGAAGTCGCACAAGCCTTGTCAAATTCTTCTTGAATTTGACTAGTGAGTTGTGGTTCCCAATTAAACTCTTGCTGGAAATTTAAAGTTTATAAATAAATTTCATAAGTTTTTTTTATTTATTTAATACTTTTTTGAGTAAATAATTAATATTTTTAGGTATTATTTTTTTGTAAATTTAAATGTTTGTAAATATTTACCAAGTGACTCGGTTACTGGGAATGGCTTCAAAGTTGGGATCGAGCCGAATCAGTCTCTCCCGTCCTTCCTGCTGGACCAAATCTTCAACAGACATTCTCACGGATTGTGAGGATCCAATACCATCATTAGAGCTAATACATTAAAAACATATAAAAAAAACAAATTAGTATTAATTAAAAAAACAAATATAAATAATATTTAAAAAAAATGATTTATACTTATAAAATTACATTTTTTGGAGAGATTTTGGAGAGATTTTGGAGAATTTTCGGAAGTGTTTTTTTTTAGAGAGATGTTTGTTGTTTGAGTTGTGAAAAAAATGAAAGGGAAGGGGGGTATATATACGAAAATTTCCGACCGAAATTTCGGTCGGAAAACGGTAGGAAATGAAAATTGACCGCCAAAGTGAAAACTTTGGCGGAAAAAGAGCGGTCAAAATTCATTGTGGTCGGAAATCGGTAGGAATTTCCGACCGAATTCCGACCACAATTAAATTTTAATATAATTAATTATTGTGGTCGGAAATCGGTCGGAAATTCCTACCGATTTCCGACCACAATGAATTTTGACCGCCAAACTGGAAAAATTTGGCGAAAAAAAGAGCGGTCAAAATTATTGTGGTCGGAATTCGGTAGGAATTTCCGACCGATTTCCGACCACAATAATTAATTATATTAAAATTTAATTGTGGTCGGAATTCGGTTGGAAATTCCTACCGATTTACGACCACAATACTTAATTATTTTAATTATTTAATTGTGGTCGGAAATTGGTAGGAAATTCCTACCAATTTCCGACCACAATAAATTAATTATTTTAAAATTTAATTTCCTACCATGCGAACACTTAGCAGTTTCGGGTAAATTTCAAGAACTACGGTCGAATAAAAACGTATTTCGAATAGGTTTAATGGAGTGTTTATATAAGATTTCTTGAACATAACAATATATAAGTATAATATGTTTCACGTTTTCAAATGTTTTTATGAAAATACCAAAATTTTGAAAAAACATATGAAAGTTACATAACTAACTTGTAATGAAACATATATTTCTAAAACGTATTATATAAAGGTATTTCATTGATTCGACAAAAAAACATCATTTTGAAATGAAACCCTATAATGGTCGGAATTCGGTCGAAACTGCTAAGTGATCGCATGGATTAAATGACATGTATTTTCCGTCGAAATTCGGTCGGAATTTCCGACCGAATTCCGACCACAATAAATTAATTATGTTAAAATTTAATTGTGGTCGGAAATTGGTCGGAAATTCCTACCAATTTCCGACCACAGGTAATTAATTATATAAAAATTTAAATGTGGTCGGAATTCGGTAGGAATTTCCGACCAAATTCCGACGGAAAATGCATGTCATTTAATCCATCCGAACACTTAGCAGTTTCGGGTAAATTTCAAGAACTACGGTCGGAAATCGGTAGGAAATTCCTACCGATTTCCGACCGAAGTTCGTGATTTAGTGTATATTTAGTGTTTCGCATAAAAACGAATTTCGAATAGGTTTAATGGATTGTTTATATAAGATTTCTTGAACATAACAATATATAAGTATAATATGTTTCACGTTTTCAAATATTTTTATGAAAATACCAAAATTTTGAAAAAACATATGAAAGTTACTTAACTAAGTTGTAATGAAACATATATTTATAAAAATTAAAACTATTTTGCATTTTATGATCATTTTAGACATTTGTAGAGTTTATTTTATTTCTAAAACGTATTGTATAAAGGTATTTCATTGATTCGACAAAAAAAAACATCATTTTGAAATGAAACCCTATAACGGTAGGAATTCGGTCGGAAATTTCCTACCGATTTCCGACCACAAATCAAAAAACGGTAGGAATTCGGTCGGAAATTTCCTACCGAATTCCGACCGAATTTGGGGTTTCGATTTAGTACGAGGTAATTTAGTTTTGGCGGCTATCGACGGATTTCCGACCGTTTTTTTAAAAATTAAAAAAAAAAATTAATTTTTTTAAAATTACTCGATTTGGTACGAGGTAATCGAGTTTCGACCGATTTCCGACCGAATTCCGACCGCAGTGTAAAAAAATAAAAAAAAAATTTAAAAATTTGAAAACGTGTAAAATTTTTGAAAACTCGTTGAAAACTCTTTTCAAAAACTCTTTTCACTTAAAACTCTTTGAAAAAGTGTAAAATTTTTGAAAACTCGTTGAAAACTATTTAATTGAAAAGTCTTTGAAAACTCTTTCAAAAAGTGTAAAAGAATTTAAAACTCTTTGAAAACTTTTTTTAAAACTCTTTGAAAACTCTTTGAAAAATTGTATAATATTTGAAAATTCGTTGAAAACTATTTGATAAATCTTTGAAAACTCTTTGAAAAAGTGTTAAAGAATTTAAAACTCTTTAAAAAACTTGTTGAAAACTTATTGTAAAATCTTTAAAAATTATTTCAAAACTCTTAATTAATTGAAAAGTCTTTGAAAAGTGTTTTAAAAATATTTTCAAAAAATTTGAACTTTTTTTCAAACATTTCATTCGGATTCGGTTGAGTCTTCAGTGGCAGAATCAAATCCCTCCTCAAATTCTCCAACCTCTTCTTCGGATTCTTCATGTACAACAAAATCAGCATCTTCTCGTTAAATCTACAACCAAATCCACTTGTAATGAAACATCCACTTCTCCCAAATGCCCAACTCGTTGTCGCTTGCAAAGGAGGATCGACCTCTCGAAGAACTACCATGAACTCTTCCCCTCGGGTTTATTTCTCGTAACAACTATCCAAGGATCCCGTCTCGCCGTGTGGTCGCGGATAAGTCATGTATGATACTTGGTTGGCCTCGCGATCCAAGAATGAACGGATAATATTTTTGTAACCTCCTCCGAGAATGTATTGTAGTAACACCAAACTCGTCTGTACGTACACCATGTCCCGCAACGGGGCTATACCAATCACAATATAACGTAACACATCTTAGATCGAGCATCCCGCTATAATGCACTTCTAATATCTCATGTAATACCCCGTAGTAAACCAAATCTCCGGCTACCGCTGACACCCCATGGTTTGCCGTCGACCTTGAATTTCCCTCACGAAATATTTTAAAAGTGTATCCACGCGTGCGAGACATCGGGTGTGAAACAAGCAATATATTGTGGACCGTTCACCACCTCTTCTAACCATGTTGGAATTAACTCTCCTTCGCGCTGCCTGCCGTAAACATATAACTTTAACCATTTTGCAAATTCTCTTTCTTTGACTTCATTTAATTCATTGTCTGTTGCTTCCGAATGTTCAAATCGTTTTTGCGCCATGTAAATCTCCTCGTACGACACCAAATCTTCGCAGTTGGTCAAAATATACATGTGCACATTAGCATGCTCAACCTCGCTGAGTCTTCGCCTTTTACCCTTTCCACTTAAACGCCCAACCTGTCTAAAAAGTTCTGGTACATATACAGGATAACAAGCATGCACTCCTCCATCATCATGTCGTTTTTGTTTTCCACTCTTTGTTTAGATCTCTCTTCGTTTATGCTTTGGGCAATAATTGAACCTTCAACCCTCGCTAAATTCTTCACTTTTTTCTTCAAATGGTACATGTAGCGCTCGAAAGGATACATCCACCGATATTGAACAGGACCACCAAGTTCTACTTCCCGAGGCAAGTGAATTGGCAAATGTTCCATAACGTCGAAGAAAGAAGGCGGAAATATCTTCTCTAGGTTGCACAATATCACAGGGATCTTCTCGTCAAGATTTCGGATTTCTTCGGCGGAAAGGGATCTCGCAGAAATGTCTCTGAAAAAAGCTCCTATTCTTGCAATCGTTTCATGGACTTTTTGCGGAAGAAGCCCGTCGAATGCAAATGGAAGAATACGTTGCATAACAACATGACAATCATGACTCTTCATCCCTGAAAACTTACCTTCTCCACGATCAACACAGTTTCTAAGGTTAGAAGAGTAACCATCCGGAAACTTAACATTGTCCATTATCCAGCCTAAAGAATTCATGCTTTGCTCGAAGCGTTTAACCGAAAAGCAAGGTTGGGGATATCTTCCTTGACCGGTGACATGAAGTTCCTTCCGAGAACAAATAGTCGGCAAGTCTAATCTGGACTTCAAGTTGTCTTTCGTCCTCCCTTTCACGTTCATAATGGTGAACATGATGTTGTCAAAGAAGTTCTTCTCGATGTGCATAACATCTAGGTTGTGCCGAAGTAAATGATCCTTCTAATAAGGCAAATCCCAAAATATGATCTTTTTGTGCCAGTTATGATGTTCACCATATCCATCTACAACTTGATGTCCGTTACCACCACAACGTACTGTCTTCTCAGCTCCAAAATCTCTAAGTTGAGTTAGTATATGTTCACCGCTTACTTCTTCGGGAGGTCCTTCATAGATTTTCTTCTTCTTCGTAAACAAAGTAGTGCTCCGACGGTATGGATGATCGTTTGGTAAAAATCGTCGATGACAATCAAACCAACATGATTTACGTCCGTTCTTCAATTGGAAAGCATCGGTGTTATCTTGACAATAAGGACAAGATAACCGTCCATGTGTGGTCCATCCGGATAACATACCATATGCCGGAAAATCGCTAATAGTCCACATTAGTACCGCTCGCATCATGAAGTTTTGTTGCATTGATATGTCGTACGTTTCAACTCCACTCTCCCATAACATCTTCAACTCATGTATCAACGGCTGCATAAATATGTCTAGTGCTCTCTTCGGATGCTCCGGCCCGGGAACAAGAATAGATAGGAACAAAAACTCCCTAACCATGCACAATGACGGAGGCAAGTTGTAAGGCGTGACGATCACCGGCCATAAAGAATATTGTCTCCCATGTTTCCCAAAAGGGTTGAAACCATCAGTACTTAATCCCAAATACACATTGCGACTCTCACTTGCGAAACTAGGATACACATTTTGAAAATGTTTCCATGCTTGAGCATCTGAAGGATGTGCTATCTCTCCATTTAACATCTCATGTTCCGCATGCCATCTCATCGAACTTGCCGTGCGCTTCGACCGATATAACCTCTTCAGTCTATCCGTTAACGGCAAATACCACATTCTCTTATAAGGTATGGACACTCTTCCACCAGTTTCTTTATATCGTGGTTTCTTACAGAACCGGCATGCCGAGCGGTTTTCATCTCTTCTCCAATATAACATACAATTATCGACGCACACATCGATAATCTGATACGGTAATCCTAGACCAGATACCAACTTCTCGATTTCATAATACGTCCCCGGTGCCATATTATTTTCGGGCAAAATGTCTTTGATCGGACCAGCCCACGCATCCACACAATCTTCTCGAAAGATTGTAATCCGTTTTGATAGACATCATTCTTGTCGCAACTGAAAGAGGTGAATGACCTTCTCTACACCCACCATATAACGGGTTCTTAGCGGCATCCAACATGTCAAAGAATTTCTGCGCTTCCACATTTGGCTCCTCCAATGTAGGCTCATGATGATCTCCAACAAACGACGGCATAGTTTCGCGAAAAATATCATTTACCATTTGCACGGTCTTATCTACAGATATAGGTTCTTCTACCGGAGGGACAACTAAATTATTATCATAATATTGTACATTACTACTACTAGGATAATTTACCATCAAATCATTTTCCCCATGAGAATACCATATTTTATACCCCGGCGTAAAACCAACATTATATAAATGCTTTCATACTACTTTTACCAAAACATTTCTACGATTATCGCAATTTTTACAAGGACAATACATTTTACCTCGTTGCTACGGTTCTTTCTTGAATTGCGGCAAACTCCATAAATTGTTTAAGCCCCTCCGCAAATTCTTCCGAAAGTAATCCCGTCGCCGGATCTTTATGATTTCCATCCATCCACGATCTAAAATAACTCATTATAATAATTTTTATTGAATTTTGTGGTAAATGGAGATTGATAAGAGAAATTGTTAATTTGTATTGAATTTTGTGGTAAATGGAGATTGATAAGAGAAATTGCGAGAAAGAAGAAGTGAGGATGTGATATATATAAGAAAAATTTCCTACCGATTTCCGACCGATTTCCTACCACAATTGATCCGTTGCACAACGGTAACGAAACGTTAAAATATCGGTCGGAAATCGGTCGGAAATTATTTCCGTCGGAAATTGGTCGGAAATTGGTAGGAAATTTCCTACCAATTTCCGACGGATTACTTTTCCGACCGATTTCCGACCGATATTTTAACGTTTCGTTACCGTTGTGCAACGGATCAATTGTGGTAGGAAATCGGTCGGAAATCGGTAGGAAATTTTCGACGGAAATCCGACCAAAATAAATTCCGACGGAAATCCGACCGATTTCCTACCAAATTCCGACCAAATTTTTGTGTCGGATTTCCGTCGGAAATCGGTCGGAAAGTGGTCGGAAATTTCCGACCACATTTTTACGGTCGGAAATGTGGTAGGAAATTACCCTGTTTTCTTGTAGTGGATGCCTCAACCGAAGCCCAATGGATAGCATGCTGACAGCTAAAGGGGAAGCGGAAGCGTGGTTTTGAGCGCAAAAGTTACTGTCAACACAGATACCGGTGGCTGGGTCGGAAATAGGAGAGACGACAGCTACGAACCAAGGCGAGATATCGGAAGTATCATGCTTTACGGATGGATCGTGGAAGGAAGGGGTTACCACTAGCGGAGTGGGGTGGGTATTACAATCATGCGGCAAGGTGGAAGTTTTGGGCTTAAAGGGATTACAGAAGGAGCTTATCTCCCTTACACACGGAACTTTCTGGACTTCTTTTTGCTATGGTTAGCCTAAAGGATAACGCCCTTCGGTGTAAAGTATTCTACACGGACTGCATGGATCTTCTAAAGATGGCATCTTCGCCTCACTTATGGTTGGCTTTCTCCTCGGAGTTAGAGGCGCTACGTGATCTGCAAACATTCTTCCCAGATTTCGAACTTCGGTTTGCAGCAAGGGAAAACAATGCGAAAGCGGATCTTCTAGCACGAAGTGCACGTAGCAGGAATATTGAATTCCGAACTATTAGTTGTTTTCCCCCTACTTGGATTTATGATGCGCACAACGTATTTGTAATAGAGTAGGAAAGAATAACATTGAGGAAAAAAAAAAGACACTAAATAAACAAATAATATAAAACATATATTAGAACACTCATTTAGATAAACAAATATATGAAAAATACATCAATATAAGTAAATAGTATCATAATACACAAGAAAAAAATATGTGACACAAAAATAACAAAAAATACAAAAACTAAAGAATATACAAACTATTTAAGATTAGTGAAAATATATAAAAAAAGAGAATTCATAAAATAAAAGCTCTCCAATGATTGACACATCATCATTTCAAATTTATTACTAATTTCTTTATCAAATTCATTAATTTTAAAAAACTTAAGTCATAATTTAATTACTAATTCATAAAACATATTAAATTTAAACTTAATATTTAAAAATATTATTATAAAACAATATCAAATGCATAAAAGTTATTAATACATAAAAAAATTTTAAATATATGTTTTAAAAAAAATTATAGGGCGTTGTAGCAAAGAAAAATGATAAGTTGTTGTACTTCTTCACTTCTTCTCCTCACCTTACATTGCATACACCTCTGTTTGTTGCGAATATCACAATTGGAGATAATGAGCTCTCAAGAGCACCGGTTCAAGTATGAAAAACACTCCATATCAAGCATATGAACCTGAAGTTTTTGTAGATTAAGAAAGTCATTTGAGTTACTCTTAAGAAATATATCTCATCGATGAATACAACTCCAGGAACCAAGCTCTGCAACACCATCATCTATATAACGGTTCACAACCTTGCAATAGCTATGCACCACATATTGTTAGACCTTAAGCAAAATTTGAACAAAACTGTTCTGATTTCTAGTGACGATCACCACCTTGTTAATTTTTTGCCGAAGCTTATCAGTGATCTCCGTTTTACGGGGTTTCATCATTTGGCCCATCAAAGAAAGTATGTCATGTCCACCTTCTGGTCGAGCATTTGCAGCATCCAGATCTTGGAGTGTCACATCCTACCCATAGCAAAAAAAATTTTAGAGACGATCATAAAAGAAAAGCTTTTTGACATCCTAGGTGAGTAACAATAGTGAAAGATACTCGGGAACAACGCAAGATATTGCTACACATAGGGATGTTGTCATGGGTAATTTTACCCTACCCTACCTGAACCCAGGAAAAACCTGCCTGAAAAAGCCCAAGTTGAAAAACCCGAATAGGGTAAAGTCTTGATAAGGTAAAACTCAAATTCTACCCTACAAGATTTAGGGTACCGCGGGTACCCGGTTCAAATTTAGTATAAATATTTTTTTTTGCTTTTAATATATATTTTAAAATTAACATAAAACATATTATTGAATAGTGTTGTAGAAATATTATACAATAGGTTAACATAAATGTTTACCACAAAAATATAACCAAAGTATTATAGGCTAAAATTTTGATAGGATTATTTTGAATTTTATCACAAAATATAATATATTATTCTAAACGTTGTTCATTTATGAATCTGCATCAAGATGTTGCGTCTCGATGCCGCTTTCTCGTTCGTATTTTGAATTTGTACTAGCATCCATACGTTGTTGTTTGGAAATGATTAAAAAGACATATTTTGGTATTAGCACATTTTAATGATTTAATTATAGAGACATTTCTTAAAATACTACAAAAATGTTTCGTTTTAAAAATACCATAACAATTTTTTAAAAAGTTTTAAAATTTGCAATTTACCTAGAAAATGTGGATTTTGACCGAAAAACACGAAATGTAATTTCTAAGAAAATGAGTGTTTAAGTTTTCAGCGACAAATTAGATTTTGTGTGTTTTAAAGAGAAAACACGATTTATACGTTTTTTCGCAGGAAAACGTTATTTTATATTTTCTGTGAAAAATTGTGATTTTACTTTTTCGGCGGGAAATTGTGATTTTACGTTATTGCGCAAAAAATGTGATTTTGAGTTTTTGACGGGAAAATGCGACTTGCGTTTTAGAAGAGAAAACGTAACTTTTAAATAAATAATATACGAAACTATATGTTAATTTAGTAGTGACTAGGAATAAAAATCACAATATTAATCAAACATTAATAATTATTATAATTATTTAATATTTAAACATAAATAATTAATCAAGCCCTTCGGGTACCTAAAGCCGATAGGGTAACCCGTTTAAAATCCAGGGTAAAAAAACCTGCCCGTTTTAAGCCCATGTATTTTAATAAAAAAATGGGCAAGTCATGGGTTTCAGAATTTGTCTGGGTCTTAGGTACCATTGGGTTTTTACCAATTCTTAACATCCCTAGCTACACATAAGGAAGATAATTGTTGGGATAAGCAAAGGTAAACCTGCACTATCTCTTTCTTTTTGTGAACCTCTCCTTTAGGAAGAGGAACATATTCTTCTGCCTCCAGATCAAACTCAGTAGGCAAAAGCATCACTTTTACCTACCCGTTTGACAGCTCCACTGTTTGCTTCAATGTATATAACATCTCCTGCAGCTACCTGAGAGATTCAACAGTTAAATACAAGAAACCAATAAGATCAACAAAGGAATCATCAACTTCATCGAGAGTTCTTTCCGGACTTAACAGATGAAAACAATACCTTTTCCTTAATCATGGCGTCATATATAGTAGTAGGATCCAGTTTCAGTTGTTTGCTTCCTTTGACTGTCTTGAGTCCGATAATAACATGACTGATGTTTTTACCGTAGCCTCCTCCGGTTTATACTTTCAGTTTCTTCGGGGGGACAGCTCCGTCACCTAGAGGTCAAGGAGAAACATAATGAGAATCTAAAGGGCAATAGCAACACTACACAATAAACAGCAAATAACAAAACACCTCCCCTTCGTAGACTTGTTTGGTTGGTTTCTTTAATACGGCACGTCTAAAATTCTCCATGAGAACTTGAGTTTTCTTAACCTCCGATGAGTAAACCTCAGATCCAACCATTGGACAGAAGGGAACCACATTCAATTAACTGCTTTCATAGAGAAGAAGCTAAATGAAGAGTAGACATACGAGATTATTACCTTACTTCCCAGCTCTTGGGATATGCCAAGAGCCAATGCTGTTTTGCCAGTTCCAGGAGGACCAGCGAGCAAAAGAGCTTTACCAGCCATTTTCTTCTGCTTGATCATATCCACAACTAAACCAGCTGCCTCTCTAGCCTCGAGCTGACCAACGAACCCAGCCGCCAACGGTATAGGAATTCCAGTTGGCTACCAGTACAAGGAACCATTAGATAGTAAAGAGCATTCAGATTATCACAAGAAAAAGCTGAAAGCTTTCGATTGAAAACCAAGGAGATCGCTTTTTAAACCCTAAAAAGCTTAGAATCTTAAAACCTAACCCGAGCATATAGTGACCTAATAGACTCAAGAAGCGAGAGAACGTTAGAAATCTCTCTCTCTCCTCCGCCCAGATCCGAGATTCGTCGGATCTGTAAAGTTGTGGTAGATTAGTTTTGTTATGTATTATGTGATTAGTTTGTTTAGTTTATTTTAAATCATATGTAGTAGATTTGTTTTACTTTAACGTTAGATTAAGTGGTAGACTTGTTTATCAATTTTTTAGTTCATAATTGGTTGTGGTAGACTTTTCTCGTTATCTTTATTTTGTGCATAACTTGATGTGGTAGACTTATTTTGTGCTTCACGACGACGAGGCTTCACGGCGGATTCTGACGACGACGCAAATATGTTTTTAGGAGGTTTGTGACTGATAAACGAGATTTTACACTCGTTGTTTCGAATGCCTTATTGTAGTATTTAAGGTGTCAATCCGAATCAGGAGCAACTAATGTAATAAACCTTATGAGAAACTACACTCAGTTTAAGCGAATTAAAAGAGTTGTTTTGATTTTGTAACCGATGTGAATTTGCAAGAAAACAAAAGATTAATTTGACAAGTTTTTAAGATTAAATTTAAGACAAAACAACCAGGTTGGGTACTTTAGCGGGTGATCAACTTTCAGATTTCTAAATGTCTTTTAACAATTGTAACTTTAAGGTTTTGAAAACGTTTGATTAGATCAATCCACTCCCGTGGTAATGATCCTTTTCCTATTAGTTAAACTAAAACAATGCCTTGGATAGTTTAAATTTTAGAAAACATTAAGCGCAATTCAATTCAACCACTAAACTTATTAACACAGATTCCTCGGTTAAGCTAGGTTTAGTTTTAGGATAATTGTTCAGGAACCCCACACTTTTCCCAAAGGTGAAGCTTCCTGGGTTCTATCAATTGAATGACCAATTCAATCAAAGCATTAAGAACATTACCCTAGATTAAAGTTTTATAAAGTTTAAGATCAAGACAATTAACAATCCTAATATTGATTCACCCTTTTCCCCAACCTAATTGCCTAAGGGAGATTACTCACTAAACATTATGAATACCAAAACAATCAAGGTTGAAAACAACATGAAAAGCAAAATAACAAGATTAAGGGAAATAAGAACTCTGTTATTGAAATAGGTGTACAAGAATCTTGATTGCAAAAACAAATCCAAGCAAGCAAAATCTCCAAATCCAAAGTACAAGCCAAAAAACTCAAGAACAAAAGTATGATAAAAGATAAAAAACAAAGTCTGCTCAAAAACAATGTTTTGACCTAAAAATTCGTCTTGGGCCTTTGAAAAACGTCTTGGGCCTTTTCCTTTTCTTTATTTTACGCCCTCGATATCGACCGGATTCCGGTCGATACTCTTGGTCGATATCGACCAGTTTTTGGTCGATACTACTGATCGATATGAGTTTAGGCTCAATATCGACCGGAATCCGGTCGATACAACTGGTCGATATTGACTCCTTCTTCTCTTTTTCGCCTTTTCTTCGCGTCTCGACCACGGCTAATCAGCAAAACTTGCCGATAATGGTCGTTTCTCTACTTTAAACCTCTTTTCCTCGCCTTCTTGTCGCTTTAGCACTCCCGAACTCTGAAAACGCATGAACAAACACAAATGCAACCTATATGATATTAAATGCAACCTAAATGTGTTAGTTCTAATGCAAAAATCAAAGTAAAAACATGCTAAATATGCAATATATCAACTCCCCCAAACTTATCATTTGCTTGTCCTCAAGCAAGAGAACTAACATCAAAGTTTAAAAGGGTATAGAGGCGGGGACCTCAGAACCAAAAGTAACGCGAAGAGTGTAGTGAACGAGTATCCTAAACATAGTATCCTATCGCAACCGAGCTAGTTCTACCTATTGCCATTCATCTCAAACTCCGTCTAAATCCGTTATTATTACCAAAAGCATGTGATCCACTTGTCTAGTCTAAGCACCTTTCACATTCAATTAAGCATAGTCAAAACATGAAACATGATCAAGAATTTTCAAGAGTTTTTCTATTTGTCTAGGTAAAAACGGGATTTCGAATCAAAAGAGGAGGCTAACACTCAGGCATGTGGTTAGTTGTAATGCGGTTTCTCTCGGGGAGTGAAAGGGTTAAACAAAACCGGGAAAGACAAGAAACAATACAAGTCCGGACATCCATCCCTATATAACTCTATCCACTAACTCATCGTCTTTCTTTTAAACATTTAAACACTTAAACATCGAGTTTTCTTTTCTTTTTCTTAACTACCTTAGGGGATTATTTTTGGCTAAGTTTCTTTTCTCTTTTTTTCTTTTTTTTTTTCTTTTTCGATTTTTTTTTTTTTTTTTTACTTAGCCATTCTTTTACCCCTAGGTGTTTTACATTTCTCGTGTTTATTTTCTTATTTTCAAAACTCAAAGACATGTCTCTCCAACCCATTATCTCTTTCTAACATACTAGTCCAAGATAAACTAGCCAAATGGATGTCCTTTCTTATCGCTCCCTATACTTTCAAGTTTTTGCGAAACCAAACAATCACTTATTGAAAAAGAATTCTCACAAGTGTTTGGGTTTAGGCTTAGGGGGTGAGAGGGGAATCATCCTTAGAATGAGAATGACCGGATTGCGCTTAAAGTGTTTCGGTTTAGGAAGCCACAATCCGTAGAAATCACAAAGCCATAGAAATTCTCTTAAAAACTCTCAATCATGCTAATTAAAAGTCAAGTTTAGGTTCAAATAATTTTTGAAGGCAACCTAGAACTATCAAGCTTCATAACCACACTATTGGCTTTTTAAACATCAATGTCTAGGGTCGAGGTTTCAAGATTTTCGGCGAGTTCTAAGTCGTTTGAGGAAGACACTACACCTAAGATACCGTTCAAAACACTAGACGCTTCGCTTTACAAGGCTAAAATCATCATAGATCCCCTATGCATATGACCTAAATGCGATGAACTAATCATAAATGCATTTTTTGTGTTTTTTTTTGTGTTTTTTGTTTTTTTTTTTTCTATGCAAAATTTATATGAAACATGACTCCTCCCCCAAACTTAATTCACACGGTCTCCGTGTGAAACAAGTATTGGAGACTAAATGCAAAATCTATATGAAAACTGATGCGTATGTTCAAGTTTTAGGAGTTACCTCGATATCGATTTGTTCTGATCGATATAACTCATCGATATGAGTTTAAGTCCGATATCGGCTTGTTGCAAGTCGAAATAACAGGTCGATATGGTTCAGAATTCCTCGTTTTCGCTCCGTTTTCCTGAAAACCACTAAGACAAAAAGAAAAACTAAAAAGGTAAAAGCTAAAAACGAAAATAAAAGCATGTATATACAAGGATAGACATGGGACTTCCTCCCAAGTGAGCTTGTTTATAGTCACTAGCTTGACTTTACCCCTTGTTTAGGCGACGTTAGGATTCGAAAGAGACATTGAATCTCCTTCGGTGACAACTTCGTGGACCAGGGGCGGCTTGAGTTTCACCCCGTTCACCCCAAACTCGACTCCATCTTTGTGCTTGCTTTGCTTCGAGTCGCAACGAGCACTCCTTGCTTCTTTCTTGAAAGCTTTATTCAAGGATTTAACCTCGTTGATTAACTTTCTAATGACGCGGTTTTGAGACATGTTCCAATGCACCTTTCTGAACTTTCTAGGAGGGGATTGGTGTTCCACTTTTTGAGCCTTGGGTTTGCTCCTTGCATCATCACTAGTCTTACCATTGCTAGCATCTTTCTCCACTCCAATCACCAAAGCTTCACAAGGGACCGTCTCCGTAGGCTTTTTGACTACATCGTTGATGTTGTACCGCTGAACAAGGTCCTTCCCAAGGTGCAAATCTATCTTTCCAACCTTCACATCTATGACGGCTCCCGCGGTTGCCAAGAAAGGTCTTCCAAAGATGAGTGGATTATTAAGTTCTTTGTCTATCTCCAACACGACAAAATTTGTTGGGATGAGAACGTCTCCCAATTTTACCGGAATATCTTCCAAGATTCCAACGGGTACCTTCACGGATCTATCGGCCAGCACCAAAGAGATCTTAGTAGGTTGGAAAGAAGAAAGGCCAAGTCGTTTAGCCAAAGACGAAGGCATAACGTTGACACTAGCCCCTAAATCGCATAGGCACTTTTCAAAGACCAAAGGACCAAGAGTGCAAGGAAAAGTAAAACTCCCTGGATCGCCAAGTTTCTTAGGAGAATGGTCCTTCTGAATGATCGCGCTGCACTCTTGTGAAAGCTTCACCGTGTCTTCCAAATTTGATAAACGAGATTTTACACTCGTTGTTTCGAATGCCTTATTGTAGTATTTAAGGTGTCAATCCGAATCAGGAGCAACTAATGTAATAAACCTTATGAGAAACTACACTCAGTTTAAGCGAATTAAAAGAGTTGTTTTGATTTTGTAACCGATGTGAATTTGCAAGAAAACAAAAGATTAATTTGACAAGTTTTTAAGATTAAATTTAAGACAAAACAACCAGGTTGGGGTACTTTAGCGGGTGATCAACTTTCAGATTTCTAAATGTCTTTTAACAATTGTAACTTTAAGGTTTTGAAAACGTTTGATTAGATCAATCCACTCCCGTGGTAATGATCCTTTTCCTATTAGTTAAACTAAAACAATGCCTTGGATAGTTTAAATTTTAGAAAACATTAAGCGCAATTCAATTCAACCACTAAACTTATTAACACAGATTCCTCGGTTAAGCTAGGTTTAGTTTTAGGATAATTGTTCGAGGAACCCCACACTTTTCCCAAAGGTGAAGCTTCCTGGGTTCTATCAATTGAATGGCCAATTCAATCAAAGCATTAAGAACATTACCCTAGATTAAAGTTTTATAAAGTTTAAGATCAAGACAATTAACAATCCTAATATTGATTCACCCTTTTCCCCAACCTAATTGCCTAAGGGAGATTACTCACTAAACATTATGAATACCAAAACAATCAAGGTTGAAAACAACATGAAAAGCAAAATAACAAGATTAAGGGAAAGAAGAACTCTGTTATTGAAATAGGTGTACAAGAATCTTGATTGCAAAAACAAATCCAAGCAAGCAAAATCTCCAAATCCAAAGTACAAGCCAAAAAACTCAAGAACAAAAGTATGATAAAAGATAAAAAACAAAGTCTGCTCAAAAACAATGTTTTGACCTAAAAATTCGTCTTGGGCCTTTGAAAAACGTCTTGGGCCTTTTCCTTTTCTTTATTTTACGCCCTCGATATCGACCAGATTCCGGTCGATACTCTTGGTCGATATCGACCAGTTTTTGGTCGATACTACTGATCGATATGAGTTTAGGCTCAATATCGACCAGAATCTGGTCGATACAACTGGTCGATATTGACTCCTTCTTCTCTTTTTCGCCTTTTCTTCGCGTCTCGACCACAGCTAATCAGCAAAACTTGCTGATAATGGTCGTTTCTCTACTTTAAACCTCTTTTCCTCGCCTTCTTGTCGCTTTAGCACTCCTGAACCTGAAAACGCATGAACAAACACAAATGCAACCTATATGATACTAAATGCAACCTAAATGTGTTAGTTCTAATGCAAAAATCAAAGTAAAAACATGCTAAATATGCAATATATCAACTCCCCCAAACTTATCATTTGCTTGTCCTCAAGCAAGAGAACTAACATCAAAGTTTAAAAGGGTATAGAGGCGGGGACCTCAGAACCAAAAGTAACGCGAAGAGTGTAGTGAACGAGTATCCTAAACATAGTATCCTATCGCAACCGAGCTAGTTCTACCTATTGCCATTCATCTCAAACTCCGTCTAAATCCGTTATTATTACTAAAAGCATGTGATCCACTTGTCTAGTCTAAGCACCTTTCACATTCAATTAAGCATAGTCAAAACATGAAACATGATCAAGAATTTTCAAGAGTTTTTCTATTTGTCTAGGTAAAAACGGGATTTCGAATCAAAAGAGGAGGCTAACACTCAGGCATGTGGTTAGTTGTAATGCGGTTTCTCTCGGGGAGTGAAAGGGTTAAATAAAACCGGGAAAGACAAGAAACAATACAAGTCCGGACATCCATCCCTATATAACTCTATCCACTAACCCATCGTCTTTCTTTTAAACATTTAAACACTTAAACATCGAGTTTTCTTTTCTTTTTCTTAACTACCTTAGGGGATTATTTTTGGCTAAGTTTCTTTTCTCTTTTTTTTCTTTTTTTTTTTTCTTTTTCGATTTTTTTTTTTTTTTTTACTTAGCCATTCTTTTACCCCTAGGTGTTTTACATTTCTCGTGTTTATTTTCTTATTTTTAAAACTCAAAGACATGTCTCTCCAACCCATTATCTCTTTCTAACATACTAGTCCAAGATAAACTAGCCAAATGGATGTCCTTTCTTATCGCTCCCTATACTTTCAAGTTTTTGCGAAACCAAACAATCACTTATTGAAAAAGAATTCTCACAAGTGTTTGGGTTTAGGCTTAGGGGGTGAGAGGGGAATCATCCTTAGAATGAGAATGACCGGATTGCGCTTAAAGTGTTTCGGTTTAGGAAGCCACAATCCGTAGAAATCACAAAGCCATAGAAATTCTCTTAAAAACTCTCAATCATGCTAATTAAAAGTCAAGTTTAGGTTCAAATAATTTTTGAAGGCAACCTAGAACTATCAAGCTTCATAACCACACTATTGGCTTTTTAAACATCAATGTCTAGGGTCGAGGTTTCAAGATTTTCGGCGAGTTCTAAGTCGTTTGAGGAAGACACTACACCTAAGATACCGTTCAAAACACTAGACGCGTCGCTTTACAAGGCTAAAATCATCATAGATCCCCTATGCATATGACCTAAATGCGATGAACTAATCCTAAATGCATTTTTTGTGTTTTTTTTTTGTTTTTTGTTTTTTTTTTTTCTATGCAAAATTTATATGAAACATGACTCCTCCCCCAAACTTAATTCACACGGTCTCCGTGTGAAACAAGTATTGGAGACTAAATGCAAAATCTATATGAAAACTGATGCGTATGTTCAAGTTTTAGGAGTTACCTCGATATCGATTTGTTCTGATCGATATAACTCATCGATATGAGTTTAAGTCCGATATCGGCTTGTTGCAAGTCGAAATAACAGGTCGATATGGTTCAGAATTCCTCGTTTTCGCTCCGTTTTCCTGAAAACCACTAAGACAAAAAGAAAAACTAAAAAGCTAAAAGCTAAAAACGAAAATAAAAGCATGTATATACAAGGATAGAGATGGGACTTCCTCCCAAGTGAGCTTGTTTATAGTCACTAGCTTGACTTTACCCCTTGTTTAGGCGACGTTAGGATTCGAAAGAGACATTGAATCTCCTTCGGTGACAACTTCGTGGACCAGGGGCGGCTTGAGTTTCACCCCGTTCACCCCAAACTCGACTCCATCTTTGTGCTTGCTTTGCTTCGAGTCACAACGAGCACTCCTTGCTTCTTTCTTGAAAGCTTTCTTCAAGGATTTAACCTCGTTGATTAACTTTCTAATGACGCGGTTTTGAGACATGTTCCAATGCACCTTTCTGAACTTTCTAGGAGGGGATTGGTGTTCCACTTTTTGAGCCTTGGGTTTGCTCCTTGCATCATCACTAGTCTTACCATTGCTAGCATCTTTCTCCACTCCAATCACCAAAGCTTCACAAGGGACCGTCTCCGTAGGCTTTTTGACTACATCGTTGATGTTGTACCGCTGAACAAGGTCCTTCCCAAGGTGCAAATCTATCTTTCCAACCTTCACATCTATGACGGCTCCCGCGGTTGCCAAGAAAGGTCTTCCAAAGATGAGTGGATTATTAAGTTCTTTGTCTATCTCCAACACGACAAAATCTGTTGGGATGAGAACGTCTCCCAATTTTACCGGAATATCTTCCAAGATTCCAACGGGTACCTTCACGGATCTATCGGCCAGCACCAAAGAGATCTTAGTAGGTTGGAAAGAAGAAAGGCCAAGTCGTTTAGCCAAAGACGAAGGCATAACGTTGACACTAGCCCCTAAATCGCATAGGCACTTTTCAAAGACCAAAGGACCAAGAGTGCAAGGCAAAGTAAAACTCCCTGGATCGCCAAGTTTCTTAGGAGAATGGTCCTTCTGAATGATCGCGCTGCACTCTTGTGAAAGCTTCACCGTGTCTTCCAAGTTTTTGGACTTGTTTTTGATGGTGTCTTTCAAAGATTTGGTGGAGTCAGGGACTAGCTTGAAAGCGTCAATAAGAGGCATGGGAGTTTGCACCTCGTTTGTTTGCTTCTCGAGCTTAGCTCTAAAGTACTCCTTCAAGAGTTGCATCTTGGCTCGACCCGGAAAAGGAAGCTTAGGCACGTAAGGAGATGTCACGTAGACCGGCTTCTTTGGTTTTTCGAATTTATCCCCGATATCGACCTGTGGTTTGGTCGATACTGGTGGTCGATATCGACCATATGTTACTTCTTCTCCACCGATTTTCTCCTTTGACTCTATCTCGGGGTTTTCTTCGATAATAACCGTGTCTTTTGGCTCTGTGGAGTGGTCCATCCCCTCACCTTGTTTCGCATTCTCCTCAATGAGATCTTTTGAGTCCACTTGTGTACCACTACGAAGTTCTATTGAGCTGACATACTCTCTAGGATTGGCTTCAGCTTTACCCGGAAGTTGACCCATTGGTCGCTTAGAAGTCGAGGTAATTTGAGCCACTTGATTATCCAAGGCTTTCAAGTGAGTATTCAAAGTTTCGAACTTGGTATTCAGATCATTGTAGGAGTTGTCTACCTTGGCGTGAATCTCCTTCTTAAAAGTGTTGAACTCCATGCTATGGCGGGTTTGACCGTCGAGGATTTGTTTCAAGAGTTGGGTAGTTTGATCACCTTGGGGAGCTGGTGAAGAAACCACACCTTGAGCAGCGGGAGGATGGTTGTAACCCGGGGGGCGATTAAGTGGTGGTCTCGGTGCGTACCCTCCTTGGTTGTATTGAGGTTTACCTTGGTAACCTCCTTGTCCTGCTTGGGGATAGACTTGATCACTAGGGTTAGCGACGTTGTTGTTGCGGTAGGAGAGGTTTGGGTGTTGAGAGTAATTGTTGAAGCGCCAACCGTTCTGATTCCCCATGTAGTTTATCTCCTCCTCGATTTCCCTCGATTGGGGGCAACTCGTTCCTCTCCGCTTCCCACGAAGTTGATCCCCACTTGTTGAGACATGATCGGCTTGTCAAGCTTCTCGTTCACCGCTTTTATCTCTCGCTTGAATTGCTCATCATTACCAGAGCTACGGATGTTGCGATCGTAATCCTCGCCATAGTTGCTATCACTCAATGCATAGTTCTCCACCAACAGCTGCCCATCCGCTTCCGTCTTCCCAAGAAAGTTACCTTGGCTAGCTGAATCTAGAAGCATTCCGAACTTGGGTTTTAAGCCTCGGTAGAATGTGCTGAGCAAACTTTCTCCCGAGAACCCGTGGTGTGGACATCTCGGCGTATAACCTTTGAATCTCTCCCAAGCTTCGCTAAATGTTTCATGGTCCTTTTGAGCGAAAGCCGAGATTTCATTCCTTAGCTTTGATGTCCGAACCACCGAGAAGAACTTTGTTAGGAAAGCCTTCTTGCAAGCTTCCCAAGTCTGGATGGTGTCCTTGACAAGGTTCTTTTGCCATAGGTGTGCTTTGTCCCCTAGTGAGAAAGGGAACAATCGCAGCTTGAACATGTCCTCGTTGACACCGTTGATCTTCACCGTATCGCATAGCATATCGAATTGGTGAAGGTGGTCAATCGGGTCCTCACTAGGCAAACCGTAGAACTTGTTGCCCGAGATCATGTTGATGAGACTGGACTTGATCTCGAAGTTGTTGTTGGCGATGGACGGTGGCGCAATACCACTACGGTAAGTGACGTTAGAAGGCACGTCGTCGGTTCCAATCGTGCGTGGGCCATTGTTGGCGTTGTTTGCGTCACCCATCTCTGAATCTGAGTCTGATGTTTCCGATTGAAACGAGTCGGAGTGTTGATCGAGTCTTCTTTCTCTGGCGATGGCTCGTTCGCGAGCTTTGATATCCGCAAAGAAGAGTAGGTTGTCGCTTTGTCTGTGACTTCTTCTTTGCATACACCTGAGATAACGAGAAACAACACAAAAGAGTAACGATTAGTAACAAGAAGTAAAACTTAATCCCAAGTGATTTCAAAGTTTTAATAATTAGTCGAGTTCCTGAATCGGCAACAGCGCCAATTTGATAAACGAGATTTTACACTCGTTGTTTCGAATGCCTTATTGTAGTATTTAAGGTGTCAATCCGAATCAGGAGCAACTAATGTAATAAACCTTATGAGAAACTACACTCAGTTTAAGCGAATTAAAAGAGTTGTTTTGATTTTGTAACCGATGTGAATTTGCAAGAAAACAAAAGATTAATTTGACAAGTTTTTAAGATTAAATTTAAGACAAAACAACCAGGTTGGGGTACTTTAGCGGGTGATCAACTTTCAGATTTCTAAATGTCTTTTAACAATTGTAGCTTTAAGGTTTTGAAAACGTTTGATTAGATCAATCCACTCCCGTGGTAATGATCCTTTTCCTATTAGTTAAACTAAAACAATGCCTTGGATAGTTTAAATTTTAGAAAACATTAAGCGCAATTCAATTCAACCACTAAACTTATTAACACAGATTTCTCGGTTAAGCTAGGTTTAGTTTTAGGATAATTGTTCAGGAACCCCACACTTTTCCCAAAGGTGAAGCTTCCTGGGTTCTATCAATTGAATGGCCAATTCAATCAAAGCATTAAGAACATTACCCTAGATTAAAGTTTTATAAAGTTTAAGATCAAGACAATTAACAATCCTAATATTGATTCACCCTTTTCCCCAACCTAATTGCCTAAGGGAGATTACTCACTAAACATTATGAATACCAAAACAATCAAGGTTGAAAACAACATGAAAAGCAAAATAACAAGATTAAGGGAAAGAAGAACTCTGTTATTGAAATAGGTGTACAAGAATCTTGATTGCAAAAACAAATCCAAGCAAGCAAAATCTCCAAATCCAAAGTACAAGCCAAAAAACTCAAGAACAAAAGTATGATAAAAGATAAAAAACAAAGTCTGCTCAAAAACAATGTTTTGACCTAAAAATTCGTCTTGGGCCTTTGAAAAACGTCTTGGGCCTTTTCCTTTTCTTTATTTTACGCCCTCGATATCGACCGGATTCCGGTCGATACTCTTGGTCGATATCGACCGGTTTCGGTCGATACTACCGATCGATATGAGTTTAGGCTCAATATCGACCAGAATCCGGTCGATACAACCGGTCGATATTGACTCCTTCTTCTCTTTTTCGCCTTTTCTTCGCGTCTCGACCACGGCTAATCAGCAAAACTTGCCGATAATGGTCGTTTCTCTACTTTAAACCTCTTTTCCTCGCCTTCTTGTCGCTTTAGCACTCCTGAACCTGAAAACGCATGAACAAACACAAATGCAACCTATATGATACTAAATGCAACCTAAATGTGTTAGTTCTAATGCAAAAATCAAAGTAAAAACATGCTAAATATGCAATATATCAGTGACGTTCTTGGTCGGCGAAGTGTCTATCTCGTGGCAACATATTTTTTGTTTCTTTGTCGCAACGGAACGTTTCAACACTAACGATGAGAAATGTTCAGATCTGATTTTTTTTTAATGTGGTAGATTTCTTTGGGTTATAGTGTTTGTAATATTAAAAAGTCTACCGTAACAAATATCTAAAGTCTACCACGATGTATTTTCAATTAAATCTAAAAAAAATAAGTCTACCACAAACTATTATCTTTTTCCCTTAAATATTTATGTTTTCCATATAAGTCATAATCCGAGTTTGCACCATCCGTATCATCACAATAATCAAATATGAATTCGTTGTCGTCATCTTCTTCGTTATTTTGTGCATTTTCATCTTCAACTAAACCTTTCTCTTTACGAGAAATTTTCCCATCGCGTTTTGTGGGTGCTTGAAAACCTTTTCTTTTCCAATGCTTGTAATTGTTGTGCATAACCAAAGACATAAAAATAATTAAAACATTTTATATATTAGAAAGTCTACTGTAACCTAACTTAAATTTTATTTTTCTTATTTTATGTTTTCAAATAAATCTACCGAAAACTGATAAGTCTACCATGAGAAGACTATCATAGTAACCTCTGCAAAGATTAGCAAAACTCTACCATCAACAAAAATAAATCTACCAACATATAACAAATTTACCACCAAAAAAATAAATCTACTACCAAGACGGGAAATGAAAACTGGTATAATTAGTCTACCGCAACAATGGTTACGTCTATCTAATTTTATAAAATCTACCACTACATGAACAAGTCTACCACCACACACAAAGACAAATAACAATATTAAACATACCAAGTCAGTAAATAAACCTACCAAAAAACATAAAAAATCTACCATCATATAAAACAAATCTACCGATTTAGTCAACGAAAAATCCTAAAAAGTCAAATGTGAACTTCCAAGGTTTAAAAATCTACCAAACGTATTTAACTCTACCGTGTCTATTGAACAAATCTACCAATGTTGATAAAAGTCTACCACACCCAAACAAATCTACTATGTGAGAAATACAAGTCTACCGGATTTAACGAAATAACTCTACCAACCATTTTTATAAGTCTACCATCGTTTTTTAAATCTACCGTTCCAAAATATAAATCTATCGTTCCAAAATATAAATCTACCGTTCTAATAAGTCTGCCGTAACATCAGCGCGCTGGTTTTTTCGTAATAAACGCAAAAGCGCAGAAAAATAGTAATGACATTTTACGTAATTACGTTTTTTGTTGTCAAAGGATAAAAGGGTAAAAAAGTCAGCAAAAATATTCTAGTAATAAAAAAAGTTTTAGACCATCATAGTAATAACCATACTTTCCAAGTCTAGTATTGTCTTTCACCCTTTCTTTTATAACATAATCTTAGAAAGACACTTAATTTTCTATTTTATTTTTGATTTTTATTTAAAGGTTTTTTTATTAAATGACAAAAAGAGATAGTTTGACTTCATTATTTACGAGTCAAACCCGGGTAATACCCACCCGATCCGACAAATCTGACCCGACCCGTTTAATTTGTAAATCAAATCGGTTAAGTGCATATCGAGTTAACCGATTAGCGTAAACCAAAACTAAATCGAACCAAATCTAAGTAAAACTGTAAAACTAAGTAAAACTGTCAAACTACTGTTTTTGACGAAATCCGAAAAATCAATTCTCTCTCAAAATCGCCGCGACAAAGAACAAAAACTCTAATTCTCTCAAAATCTCTTTAAAATCGAAAATTGTAATCATCTATTGCATTTCAAAATCGAAATCTGTAAGCTATAGTGAGGATAAGAAGAAGGATAAACCGGGTAAAAGGAATCATTTTCCGGAAATCTCTTTAAATTTAGATGAAGATACGCTGATGACTCATTACAAGATTAGTGAGGAAAAGAAGAAAAGGATGAAGATAACGAAGCATATTCAATTTGTAAGAATGATCTCATCTCCGTTTTTGAACTCGACGGCCACCGCGACGGACAAGACCACTGCTCCCGCTGATATATCCGAGCCGATAAATGCAGAGTCATTTGACGCTGAAACAAGTGTATTACCGGATAAATCGGTTGAGGCGAGTGCATGCGATGTAGATAGTCATGAATCTAAGAAAAAACAATCTCCGATGAAGAGATGCAAGACGAAGGTGAGAAAGACAAAGACGAAGAAAAGGTAGAAGAAGATGGTGAAACTAGGAAAACTAAGGAATATTGGACAATACATTTAGGAGAATTTGGTGTTACACTAGTAAAACTATGGATTAATGGAGAATAAATTTGGTAACATTCCGTGTAATACTAGTAAAACTTGGGATTACTGGGTAAAACATTGAGTAACATTTGGTGTAGTGATAGGAAAACTTAGGATTACTGAAGATTATTGTGTTAATGTTATGAAGTGTATTTTATTGTCTTGTAGGATCTTGAGGGAATCAAACCATCAAAAATGTATTTTCCTCCATCCGAATACAATAAACAAATCAAGATAGGGACAAAGTGTTTCATAACAAACGCAATTGAAGTGTCGTTTGCGCGCAAACGAAGAGTGGCCCAGACTCGAAGAAGTGATTCGTTGATATGTGGTGCTTTTGTTTTTGATGTTACTTTTTGGAATTGTAATGGTACTTTTGGATGTTTTTATTGTATTTTTGGATGTTTGTGTTACGTTTTTATGGTATTTTCAGATGTTTGTGTTACTTTTGGATTTTTTATGGTATTTTCGGATGTTTATGGTACTTATGGATGTTTATATTACTTTTGGAATTTTTTATGGTAATTTTCAAGATTAAACATAAAATCCAATCCGTAAAATAAAAGTTCAACACTTAACATCAAACCAAATATAAATCCGAATAGACAATAACAAGAGAGAGGGATAAAGTTGAACAAGAGAGAAGGAAATAGTCGAACAAGAGAGAGAGGAATGGAAATGAGTTAAGAAAACGAGTTAAATAAAGGAGATTCGAGTTGGGTAGACATGACCCTAGAATATAGGGAGAATATTGTGACAAAATCAGTTTTTGACTCATTTTTGACCAAAATGAAATTTAGGCGCCAAAACGAAATTTAGTTTCCCTCCAAAAAAATACACATAGTTTTATCCGAGTTTATGGTTTTACAAAAGTTCTTCATAGTTCTACATTTCATCATTTCATGTTTTTTTAGCTTTACTCATTAAATTAATTTGTGAAAGTAGTTTTACTTTTTACAAATCGGCATTACAATGTAATAATATGTGGTTATTGCAATAATATGTTCGGAATCAACGTTTTGTGGAAAAATCATTTTAAAAGTGTTCTCACTAAGAAAGTGTTCGTATAAAGAACATGGAATGTACAATAGAATTTCAAAAAGTGTGTTTTTACATGTTTTTTTTAATGTTAGTTTTTAAGCGATGTTTACACTCAACTATATTAACAAAATTGTTATATTACAAGTTTTATACTTATTTGCTTTCAAATATTAAATCAACGAAATCGAAGAGTAACACTAATCCATAGTATTCCACAGTACTACAGAAGTTCAACACCACAACCAAAATATTTGATAAGTTCAAAACACAATCAAAATCAAAGCAATGTTTTATAAAGTTGATAAAATCAAACACAATCAAATCCTCATCATCACAAATATTTAGTTGCTCCTGACATTCCACAACCATTTTGCTTTCATCCAACGCAAGCTTTTTATATAACCTTTCTTCCATCACTGTCAAATTTATATCCTCAACCGTTGTGTTCAAGATTACACTATACATGCACCCTTTGAACTGGAAATATAGGCTCACGTGTTTCGCCGTTGTATCATGCAAAAACAACAATATAAAGTCTAGTTAAATCACGTTTTCTCAGTTCTACGTAGTTATCTACATTTATACAAAGTTTTACATACTGTATTACAACTATCAGTTATACTAGTTATACAAAGTTTTACATAGTATATTACAATTAACGGTTATATACGGTTATACTAGTTATATTGAATTTTACATAGTAAATTACAATTCTCCGATTTGGGAACGAACGATTGAATGGATACAAAGATTCTCTTCTTTGCATAATACAATTCAATTCAATCTCATACGATTAATAAACCATATTCTTGAATTGCATCAATCTACATCAAATCAAATTACTCTATTCAAATCAAATTATAACCCTAATTCCTAATTCGATTAACATGCATTGACGAGAATGGAGGACCTGTCCCGCGGGAATGCTCGGCGATAAGTTCCGAAAAAGCAAGAAGAGGTCGCCGGAGAAGACGAGGAATAACGGCGGGAAAGAAGATCTTCGAATCGAAGAAGACGGAGGAAGAAGAGATCAAGCTGCTTTGTTTTTTTCCTAATTTTTTTTTGCCAAAACCAAACCAATATTATAAAACCCAACAACCAAATTAGATAATTAAACCGAAAACCAAACCATCTAGTATTTCAATTTTTTTTTAATATATAGTGATAAGGGCAAAATAGTCATTTACAATCAGCAAGGGTATAAGAGATTAATAAGGGTATAAAAGATTTTAGTACTTTTAAAAAAGGAGATATGAGGGGATCAAGAGCTCAAATACCCTTCAACCAAAATTTATATTCTCTCATACCCTTATGTAATCTCAATACCCTTTGACTTTCGTTGACCAAAAATTAAAACACTAAAAAATTTCAAATCTAAACCCTAAACTAATCAAAGGGTCTTGGATTTGGATTTGCGAACCCAAATGGTAATATTTTAACTTCTAAACCTATAAAATTCACAAAATATGATTTTAAAATCGATTTTATAATCATATTTCGATGATTTTTATAAAAACATTTTAAATTTATTTTTTTATTTTTAAAATATTTTTATAAAATTCGTTAAATTAAAGTAAAAATATTGGTGTTTTCAATTTTTAAAAATATTTTTATTTTTTACTTAAAAATAATTCAAAACGAAAATAATAGCCTTTGACCAAAAGTCAAAGGTATCTGGGAATTTGACTGAACATATGAGCCTTTCATCCGATATGAGGAGATGTCTCCTTTATCCATCTCCGTTAAATGTTAATGTGTCTCTTGAGTCTTTATTGCAGCTATGACCACTGTATTCTCTTTCATTTACGTAATCACCCCTATACTTTTTAATGTGTATTATCGGTACAAAAGGTAAATTATTCATTAATAGGAAATTTAAGGGGCAAAGGTAAATATATGATTAAGAAGGGTGCTGTTGTGTAAACTTTCTTTCTTTCTTTCTATCAAAAGTCGGATAAGCTTTGCAGCTGATAACCTCTTCTGGAACCAGAGGCTATCTCACTCCCGGAACATCGATTCCCGCCGCCGCCGCGTGGTTTTCCAGCTCCGCCGTTCCTCCGCCGCACGTGAGGCTCTCGACGCCGTGTCAGCTTGGGGAACCAGCAATCAGAAATTACACGCGCTTGTGTGCATTTAACGCCGCTTCTCGCTCTGGTCACTATCGGTCTTTTTATCTCACTCTCACTACGTTTGATCTCTACAATGAATCTTATTGCTCAAAAGTAGTTTTAATAAACTCTAAAAATCTCATCTTTTTGTTGTTGTTGTTGTTGTATAGTGAGTGAGCTAGTGGAGGAGGAGGATGTTCTGCAGATGTTCTTGAAAGACAGAGAAGAAAATGGAGATTTCATCTCTAGAGTTTCCGATAGGCTTTTGGTTGAGAGAAGTTCTCGAATCTATTGATCTTAGCTCCAATGGAGAAGCCTTTCCAAATATTGGACTAGACAATCAAGTCACAAGATTTATGTATAAAATTAGCTTAATGGTTTCTTCTTTTCATATTGATCTCAAGTAATTTTAGCTATTTGATTAGTCCATGGTTAAGAAATGTTCATAGCTTTCATGTCGGAAACACTCTCTCTTGGGACTAGTATGGTATAGCTGGTTTGATAATGTATGTGCAGGAGAACTCAATTGATAGTGTAAATGATGATGAAAGTGGTTTCTTGAAACTCAAACCGACTCAAGAATGGATTGTTGGAGAGACTGACACTGCCCCCATGAATAAGAAAGCTCTAGCTAAGGTTTTTCATCTCTTTCTATAATGTTCTTGTTCTCTGTCTTTGTTTCACCTTCTTCCACATTAACCCTTTTTCGGTTTGATTGCGGGCATTGCGAGATGACAGTGAGCGAAGAAAGAAACTGAACTTTCTGAAATATGAAGCTGTATGATTATTCCTTTCAGTATGTTTCTTGATTAGTCTACCAGTCAAATGAAGTATGATTTACAAAACTATTCTATTGTGCAAAATGGTTGTGAAGTATGTGGTGCTAATACTTCCTTTTGATGATTCAGTTAGAGAACTTACTTTGGAATGCTGTTGTGTGCAAACATTCTTTGTTAATGTCTTTGCATGATGTTATGTCTTTGTAGATAAAGCGTGAACTGATGTACCTATCGATTGTAATTGGAACCGGGTAGCTTTATCAGCCCAGGTATGCTCTCTCGTGGGCGGTTTATGTTTCTTTGTAAGGTCATTTCTGCAATTAAGCATCCCTGAGAAACTATATTTCAAAGAGGAAAATGGAAATAAAAAGTTTGTTACTCCATAGTAAACAGTTGGATAGTGAGTGTCTTTGCATCCCCCAACTTTCAAAGCTCGAGTATACCATGGCTTATATCTTCTCGCTCATTGTTTTGTCTGAACAGGCTGCTGTCAGTTACGCTGTTGTAGTTCTTTTCAGGTTAGTTCAATATGTCAATCGTTATAGAAAAGGTAGACCTCGACATAGTAATTTGTTAATTCTGCAATGTTACTTAGTCGTTCACTCGCACAATCCTAACCAAATCTGCTTCCAGTGCAGTTGCTTATACCTTCAGCTTTTGTACGGATATGCTGATGGTGTTTCACGTGAAGCTGTTCCTAATATCTTCCTGAAGAAGAAGTCTAAAAAGTAAAACTTTTGCTGTCTTTTGATTACCCTGGTCACTTTCTCCATGGAACAGTTTTCACTAATCATGCTACTCTTACTTGATTTCTTTATTGTCTGAATTCTGAATCGGGGTTAGAAGTGAAGATCTTCAAGATTTTGTAGAGAAGACCATCAGGGGAAGTGGCATGGCTCTGTCTTCCCCGCGTCTAGTGATTCCCGCTACAATTTTCTTAGTCACATAACCGAAGGAGAGGTCCTAGTAGACTCAAAAACTCACTGTGGTTTTTCGGATGAAACAAAAGACTGAATTTGAAAGATGAGACACGGTGATTTACATACACAAATAGTTGTCTTAAGTTACTTATCATTACCTTTGATAACTTAAGACAGGAGAGATTAAGATCTGCAGGATGGTAAAGAGATGCCTCCACAGAAAGATGCAATTATTATGTACAGCACAAGACCTATCAAGCATGTCAGAAAGAAGTACCCTGTCAAACACAAACAAAAATAGCCCGAAGTTGCTTAGGGAAAATATCAATTTTAAGCATCCTTGAAGATGAAAGAATCAAAACACAAACAATATAATAGTATTAGTAGAGTGTATCTCATCAAAAGAGAATTAAGAAATTAGTTGGGTTAATTAAGGAAATTATTAAGAGAATATACAAGTGACAGATTCTTACAAGAGCTTGGCGTTTTTCATCCAAAGAGCTCGGCGTAGGCGCTTAGATTGTTTCGTAAAGTGAAACGAACTGTCTTCCATTGTTGCCGTTTTATCAACAAGAAGCTCAATCCTATCCCCTCTCTCCATTATTTTTTCAATGTTCTCCACCGTAAAATCATTTAGGCACTTATAAGAACTAATATTGTATAAAACTTGGTTGAAAGTCTTGGAAAATGTGTTTTTAGGGTTTCATAAGTTCGTGAAATTTGCACAAATTATTTACACATATAAGCACTCATATTGCATAAAAATTTGGTTTGTCTCTTAGATAAGCCGATGCCTAAAGCAAGTCCATTGCTTTCGTACTTATTATTTTCGGATGATAATACATCAAGAAGGGGTATGGCAACATAGTTTGTACTACTAGAAACAATTTAGAAGTGTAAGAGCATCTCCAATGGTTGGAGGGTTCTTTACTATACTAAATCAATATTTTGGTTAATAATTTAATTAGTTAAATAAATTAAAAACAAAAAATAATTTTGACTAATAACAAAGGGCAATTCTTATGAATACCACCAAAAAAGTTTTTATAACACAATTAGTTTTACAAATACCATTAAAAAGTTTTTTTCTCATAAATACCACAAATCTTAAATTTTCAAAATTACACCCAAAATCTCCAAAAAACTATACCCTACCCCTTTTAAACTATACCCTAAACATTATATAGCGAACCCAAATGAAAAAATTTAAAATCTAAAAGTGTTAAAACTCGTTTTTTGAGTTTGTGGTATTTTTGTAAACTACTACTTTTGATGGTATTTTTGTTATAAAAAACATTTTAATGGTATTTTTGTTATAAAATTTTTTTTAAGGGTATTTTTAAAACAAAAACTTATTTTGATGGTATTCTAAGGAATTTCTCAATAACAAACTGACACGAGAGAATGAGTTTTTAGAAACTTCACAACCGTTGTTAACAAGGGACTTTTACGCTTGTTCCTTATTTCTCTTTCTTCATTTTCTTATTATTTTATTTAATTTTACTTTAAAAGCTCTTCCTAACAACGCCATTGGAGATGGCCTAAGGTTTGGGTTTTTGCCTTTGTGAGAGATAAGACACCAAAGTTGGAATAATTTTTTGTCGGCTAAAGTTTTGTCTAAAGGTGGCAAATAAGTGTTTATCAAATATGCTACTCAAGTTATTCCCACTTAAATTGCATGGGATAATATTTTTTCCCTCTAGATAAACATATATGGAGAATGTTGTGTTTCCCAAATTCTCTTTTTAGCCGAGTGTTAAGAAGAAGGTATTTCATGAAATGTGGTCCATTGGAAGTCCAACGACCAAATCGTTCCTCTTTTGGTTGGCTTAGTAATTTGGCGGCCATGCATATTCTCACAGCAGGATTACAAAAGACCAGAGGTTCTGGATTTGGTACATGCGTATGGTGATAGGTGAATTGCCGAGAGAAAAAATATTCTTCTTATCTAGGAAATCCGACCAAATTGGAATTACTCGAAAGATAGCTATATACAGTGGCGGAGGGAGCATAGTGGGAGATGGGTCAATGTGAAAAAAATATAGTTTGGTGAATGCTAAATTTTTTTAAATAACCCATGTTCAAAATAATTATTGACCCATGTGTATTCTAAATTCAATTATAGTTCATTAGCATATTAGGAAAAAATTACAAATTATATCATTTTAATCTATACTTCATGAAACTACAATCAAATTATTTTTAACTTTACAAACTATTTATAAAAATTATCTAAATTAAAAAATTTCATTCGGATTTACTAGATTTAGTGTTAAAGGAGATATAGTTTTGTGTTTAATTTAATTTAGTATTAATTAGTGTTTAAGTGTAGTTACAAAATGGACTTTAAAAATGTGTAATTTTGTGACATGCAATTTTAAACGTGTACATTTGTAATTCTATCACATGTTAAACATTAACAAAAATTTGAAATAAATATAATCTCTCTAACATTAACAAAACCTAATAATTTCTAACAAAACCACAAAACAATACATTTCATCTTCTTATTTTTTCTCAATTTTTTTGAGAAGCTTTATTTTTGAGAATTTTTGTTTGTGTTACTATTCTTTATTTTTATGTTGTATGAGCTTAAAGCATTTTTATATTTTCATGAAAAATAAAAATCAGAAAATTTATTTCATAAGATATACTTTTATTGAGGGTTTAAGTGATTGTCTAGTTTGTGTGTTGATATTGTGTCTAAAAAATAAAGACAAAAAAGATTAAAATTTTTTGGTTTTGTATTATTTTTTTAAATATTTAAAAAATTATACATTTTTGTTAAAAAAATTATTATGACCATGGTGAATCAAAATCCTGGCTCTGCCACTGGCTATATATAGTTGGTTCCCGGCAATATCTACAAAGCGTGCAATAACATCATTTCCGTAATGTGAATGAGATTGTATTGTATATACTTCCTCATGATATTATTGAAGAAACAACTTGGATTAATGCATTTAATATCGAAGATTTCTAAGATGAAGAGGAGCCTACATCATCAAAGCTAAATTAATTGATGTCTTCAAAGTCAAGCATGGAACCATTAAAAGCTAGGACAACTCGGATTTGTTATTTTCACGGATCGTGGTCTCCGACTAATGGATTATAGCGGGATGGGTTGGATAGTACTGAATTATGTAAAGATTATTTACTCTAATTGACATATAGGCCATTTAAAATGGCTAGCTTATGCATCACAGTTATTAGACTTTGTAATTCTTAAAAAGGATTTACCTAGTTTTCTATCTATTACTTTTCTCGCAATTTAAATATTTGTTCTACTTTGTATTGCTAATAAGGCAAAAGCACGAGATTTAGTTTCCTCTCATATAAGTTCGGTAGTTCCTAAACGGCTTTCCCTAGCGGAAAATCTTTTATTTCTATCTTAATATATTTATTACATTTTTTTGTTTTTATATTTTGTGTACTAACTATTGATAGTTTTATGTATGGTGAATGTAACTATTTGTCAAAAATATTAAACATGAATTATTTTGAAATATAGAATTTTACTCAAAACTAAAAGACTTAATAGAGAAATGATTATTAATAAACCACACAACTAATAAAACAACAATAAAACTCTTATGGTAAACTCTTAATAATCTTCAAAACCTAAAACACTTAGTATCTTTATTATGGAAAATTACAGTACCTGCATATATGCTTTTTTATCATTGTGTGAGAATAGTAGTAAAAATTTGAACAATATTTGTTTAAACTTATAAGTACGGATTTATTGATATATTTACAATTTTCATTGTTTACCTTATAGAAGCATATATCTTAGTGTAACTATAGGTTTTGGAAGACCTCTTTGAAAACCACGTTCATGTTTTTCTTTCCGGTTTTCCCTCTTTGTTGACAATCAACACCTTTAATCATTTTCTGTTCGTTACTCTAGATACCGCAACATATAGTTGTCCATGTGAAAAACACGGTCTAGGTAAATACAATCCAACATTAGACAAAGATTGTCCTTGACTTTTGTTGATAGTCATAGCAAAAACAACAACTAAGGGTAGTTGTCTTCGGCGCATTTTAAAAGGCAACTTAGTGTCTGAAGTTGTTATTAACAACCTAGGAATAAGAACTATATCTCTAACTATGTCTCCTGTTATAACCTTAGCTTCAACAACAAACTCTGCCATTTGAGTAATCTGTAGTCTTGTTCCATTCATTAAACCTCCTCTAGGATCTATGTTTCTAAGCAACATAACAGGACATCCAATCTTAAGTCGTAGACTATGATTTGGTAATCCACTCACCTTAATATTGTTTAGAAAATCTGTTGTCAAAACATGATTGTTTACCGAGCTTGTTGTTGAGGGTTCTATGGTATCAGAACTTAGGAACACCCTTTCCTCACCTATAATGCAAAAGTTTAAAGTTAGACATCGGTCATTAAGGTCAAATTATAAATGATGTAAAGACATACCGTTTAGTTTGTCTAGATTGTGCTGATTTATCATGTTGACATCATCATTGGTCGGACATAAATTCGCTCTCTCTTGGAAGAATTCATGATCTTTGATCTCTTTTAAGCTTTGGTCATTTCCATAAACTTCTTTGCAGATTGATTCAATAGGATCATTTGCCTATGTAATTAAAAACTCTTCAGGAATATCTAATAACGATTCTCCATCGTTAGGCTCTTCGATTTTCCCGTCTCCCACATTTAAAATCCACTTAGAAAATTCTTTTATATCCTTTGCTTCATTTAAGCTTAAATTATTTGAAAGTAGGCGCATGTTTTTGGTGCCAAATATAAGATGAGTTGACTGCAGCCATAACTATTTCTGCCCTACCAGCACCATTAATCACATGTAATACTTGCATGAAATCACCGCCAAAAACATCCTTTCCGTCAAAAAGTTTGTTATCAACATTTCCAATATTTTCATTTAAACTTCTATCCATTGATTCGAAACAATGTTTGTTCATTATTGGTGCCTCATCCCATATTATGAAAGATGCTTCAATCACTAAATTTGCTTGGTCCGAGCCGACTTTCATAGAGCATGTTGTAAATTCGTCAAGATTTAGAGGGATACCAAATCGAGAATGAGTTGTCCTCCCGCCTTCTAACAATAAAGAAGCAATACCGCTAGATGCAACATTAAGTACAATTTGTCCTCTTGATCTAATGGTTGCAGATATCGTTTTCCACAAAAATGTTTTTCCGGTTCCTCCGAAACCGTAAACCAAAAAAACTCCTCCCTTATCATTCAAAACAACATCCATGATCTCCTCGTATATGATCTTTTGCTCCGAAGTAAGCATATGTATCTATTCATCGTGTTTTTCTTTCAACTTTTCACGGTCATAGCTTTTTTCGTCAATGATCAACACATTTGAGTTATCAATACTCTCTTCAGGTAAGTCAGGCATTGTCGAAAATGATTTTAGGGAGCTTTCGTTGCTTCTTAGGATTTTCTCAATCTCTTCTAGTGTGCCCATTTTTTTCTTCATCTGACAATATTAGATCTGCAATTCATTCACATTAAAAAATTAACAGCATCAAAATTTAATTAAATAAAAAGTACAGATAAAATAATAATGATAATAAACTTTTTATATAACCTGGCCGATTTAGAAATTTTCTTTTCCTAAACTCAATGTCTTCTGAAAGCAATTCCCACGTATTTTCCCATACATTCTCTGGCTCAGATAAACTATCGGAAAGAAGCATGACAACAAAAAGTCGACGAAGATAACTTCCTGATGCCCAAAAGCTAGTTCTTACCATATCATCAATATATTCTTGATCATTTTCTAGCAATCCAAGACACTACAAGAATGCAGGCAATTTCCGACCGTAGTTTTGGTCGGAAATCGGTCGGAAATGTCTATTTCCGACGGATTTCCGACCAAAATTGCGTCGTCGGTTTCAGATGGTCGGAAACCGGTTTTGGTCGGAAAGTGGTCGGAAATTTCCGACCATAATTGTGGTCGGAAATTTCCGACCACTCTCCTACCAAAATGTGGTCGGAAATTTTCGACCACTATCCTACGGAAATTAAATTAAATTATATTTCCGACGGATTTCCGACGGAAACAAATAATTGTTTTTAAAAATATATATTTCATTTCCGACGGAAATCCGACGGAAATAAATATTACATTTCCGACGGATTTCCGACGGAAATGAATATTTTTTTAAAATAAATAAATAAATATTTTCGACGGATTTCCGACGGAAGTAAATTTTAAAATAAAAAAAAATTTATTAAAAATACGAATATTAAAAAAAAATTACAAAAAACGAAAATTAAAAAAAACGAAAATTAAAAAACGAAAATTAAAAAAAATTACAAAAAAGAGAAAAAAAACAAATAATGAAAATAAAAACTAAATTCCTGTTCCCGACCCCGAACCAGATCCCGGAGGATAATCGGGGAAACGGTTCATCAAATACTCATTCATCTTCCGGATTTGAGCGCTTGTTTCTTGCCGGATCTGCTCAATTGCTTCATCTTTTTCTTTATTCGCATTTCGAAGCGCATCTTTCAGCTCAGAGATCTCGAGAAGAAGCGCTGGATCGGTGTTTGGTACGTAAGGCAAAGACGTCTCTTGGGATTCAGGAAGGGTCCCTAAACCGTAAGGTTTACCTCGATACATAGGAGTCTCCTACGATCGGAAATTTAAATTATTAATATAATTATATTTTTTTTAAAAAACTATTTAAATATAAAATATTACCTCGAGAACCAACCGGTTTATTTCCGAATTGGTTAGGGTGTTGGAACTGGTTGATTCGTCGGAAGATTGAGTTAAGTGGGTGACTTTCGTTTGCACCCGTTCGACGACGTTACGAACCTTTGGTATAATTTCACCCGTCTTTTTGTTGGTATGGGTGGTCTCCATAACCTTCAACCAATGAGGTTCGTGACCACCCTCTCGGACTCTCTATTACGGAATTAAAATTTAAATGTTAGTATGATTAATCATAATTATTATAATTTGTATATATTTAGTTGGTTTAAAATATACCATGACATCCGAGATTTGTTCGAAAGTGTTTGCGCGCGGCATTGTGAGTTGGAGGCGCCTTCTCGATGGACCCGTCCCCACCTCTGCGGTTTGTGGCGTTTCGCTTGGCTTTTTTTCCGGCCGCTTCCGTCGTCCAATAGTTTTTAAACCCGTCCCAAACAGAAGGGTTTAGGAACGAAGGTTTTTCCCCACCCAAACGCCATTTTTCCTTCCACTCGAACATATGATTCGAGTAGGAAGTCGCACAAGCCTTGTCAAATTCTTCTTGAATTTGACTAGTGAGTTGTGGTTCCCAATTAAACTCTTGCTGGAAATTTAAAGTTTATAAATAAATTTCATAAGTTTTTTTTATTTATTTAATAATTTTTTGAGTAAATAAAAAAATTTATTTACTAACCGCAAAAGAACGGAACCATATTTCCCGAAGTTCGGCTGGGAAATCTCGGTATCTTGGATACGGAGCGGGTAACATTCCGTGGATGCATTTAAGAATAGCTTTTGGGATTTTTCCCTCATGTCTAAACCTTAATTTAACATCTCATGTTCCGCATGCCATCTCATCGAACTTGCTGTGCGCTCCGACTGATATAACCTCTTCAGTCTATCCGTTAACGGCAAATACCACATTCTCTTATAAGGTATGGACACTCTTCCACCAGTTTCTTTATATCGTGGTTTCTTACAGAACCGGCATGCCGAGCGGTTTTCATCTCTTCTCCAATATAATATACAGTTATCGACGCACACATCGATAATCCGATACGGTAATCCTAGACCGGATACCAACTTCTCGATTTCATAATACGTCCCCGGTGCCATATTATCTTCGGGCAAAATGTCTTTGATCAGACCAGCCCACGCATCCACACAATCTTCTGAAAGATTGTAATCCGTTTTGATAGACATCATTCTTGTCGCGACTGAAAGAGGTGAATGACCTTCTCTACACCCACCATATAACGGGTTCTTAGCGGCATCCAACATGTCAAAGAATTTATGCGCTTCCACATTTGGCTCCTCCAATGTAGGCTCATGATGATCTCCAACAAACGACGGCATAGTTTCGCGAAAAATATCATTTACCATTTGCACGGTCCTATCTACAGATATAGGTTCTTCTACCGGAGGGACAACTAAATTATTATCATAATATTGTACATTACTACTACTAGGATAATTTACCATCAAATCATTTTCCCCATGAGAATACCATATTTTATACCCCGGCGTAAAACCAACATTATATAAATGCTTCCATACTACTTTTACCAAAACATTTCTACGATTATCGCAATTTTTACAAGGACAATACATTTTACCTCGTTGCTACGGTTCTTTCTTGAATTGCGGCAAACTCCATAAATTGTTTAAGCCCCTCCGCAAATTCTTCCGAAAGTAATCCCGTCGCCGGATCTTTATGATTTCCATCCATCCACGATCTAAAATAACTCATTATAATAATTTTTATTGAATTTTGTGGTAAATGGAGATTGATAAGAGAAATTGTTAATTTGTATTGAATTTTGTGGTAAATGGAGATTGATAAGAGAAATTGTGAGAAAGAAGAAGTGAGGATGTGATATATATAAGAAAAATTTCCTACCGATTTCCGACCGATTTCCTACCACAATTGATCCGTTGCACAACGGTAACGAAACGTTAAAATATCGGTCGGAAATCGGTCGGAAATTATTTCCGTCGGAAATTGGTCGGAAATTGGTAGGAAATTTCCTACCAATTTCCGACGGATTACTTTTCCGACCGATTTCCGACCGATATTTTAACGTTTCGTTACCGTTGTGCAACGGATCAATTGTGGTAGGAAATCGGTCGGAAATCGGTAGGAAATTTCCGACGGAAATCCGACCAAAATAAATTCCGACGGAAATCCGACCGATTTCCTACCAAATTCCGACCAAATTTTTGTGTCGGATTTCCGTCGGAAATTTCCGACCGATTTCCGACCAATATCCATGTAGTCGGAAATCGGTCGGAAAGTGGTCGGAAATTTCCGACCACGTTTTTACGGTCGGAAATGTGGTAGGAAATTACCCTGTTTTCTTGTAGTGAGAGCGTAACATGCTTCTTTGAAACTTTCGTGAATAATCCCTTTAACAGTTCTAAGTTCCTCAAAGCTTCGAGGACCTTTTCGAGTGTTGAGTAGTACTCTCAAATAATATCCTTCTTCGAATTTTCGCGGAACGTAGTTAATCCTTCCAATAGAAAATCCTTTTTTCCGGACGTTGAATTGCTTCGTTTTACCGTCCCAAGTAAATGCATTTGGTATTTCTGCGTAAGTCAACCCTCTAGCAATTTCACTAACTTTATTTAACTCAAACCAAGCCAAAAACATTGAATTTTCAACATAATCTCGATGTAGAACATTTTGAACTTCTTCATCGGCTTTGAAGTATAGAAGTTGTTGCCCTGGTTGATTCTGTATTTTGAGTTTGTTTATCTCTAAAAGATTTGAATATATTAGTTCTTGGTGTAGTGGATGAAGTGTCTTGAAATTCTTGTGTGAATGTTTGTTTGTTTTGAACGCAAGACCCTACAACAAAAAAAACAATCAAAAAACTATTTTATTTACAAATGTATTTTCCAAAATTTTGAATACTTAAGAATATATCATCAAACATATAAGTTTATCTATAGATTTGATTTTTACGACATAAAGAATCCACAGGCTTGACATTTATGGTTCTTGCAAGAGTTTTAACTGATCTTAAAGACATTGATTTAGCTCTTCTATGTGTTTTACCTATTTATTGGTAATGAATAAAAGGTCACTATATTTGTTTTCGATCAGTTTAAGATATTAGTTACATTGTAAAAACAGAACATAATAACTTTTAATGGCATTGGCAGATGCAGGACTTGGAGCATATTTGTTATATGGTGTTTTGCACTTGGAATCACTTTTTTGCCTTCGTCCCTATTGTTACAGAGCCCTTAACCACTAATTACAAAGTAAGTTAATATAATACAAATTATATATTATTTAAGTATTTTCAAAAGTGATTTATAACTTAATTTTTACATTATTCTAATAGAAAGTAATGATATTTGGATATATTATTTGAGGGTTTCTGACTTTTTAAATCAAATTAAAATATTTTAGAGAGTTAGGAATTGTTAATTGACTATACTGATCCCCCTTCTCTTAAAAGTTATTTGTTGACAATGAATTTTGTGCAATCATATAATAAGTGTTTACTACGAAGAGGTTGTGATGATTCGGCTCCCTTTTCACTGTATGGGTTGATTGTACGTTGATTAGGATCATCATCTTTAATATTTGTTTCTGATTTTGATCTTTTTAAATGATCACTATGATTTTCTTTTATCTTTTCTGGAGCAGAATTTTGTTTTCTCTTTTTCATTGTAAGAGTTCTTAGTTTAATTTGATCTATCAATGTTCTTTAAATATATAATAACTAGGTGGATATTTTTAGTTTTTCATTATAGTTATTTTATCTTGCTTTAGCATCGTGTTTAATAGTTATTTTATCTTGCTTTATCATTGTGTTCAATTTAAAATATGAACTTAATATAGTTATGCCGGATGCATGACCCATTCCTTAGTTTAAGAAATATGTTTATGTGATGAGCGTTGGAGATAGCTGAGCGGTTTTAGCTCAGAGACCTGATCATATAAAAAAGAAGAATGTGCAAAAGGAGTTAGAGAGAATCAAAGAAGAGAGTCCATTAGAGAGCTTCTTGAACATAGAAGAAAGTGGCTTAAGTCTTTTGGTTCCTGTTCAGCTTAATAGAGAACACAACACAAGTGTTGCAGAGGTGAACATCTTCGCGCGAAAATGTGATTTAAATTCAAATTTGGTCACTCGTGCTTATGACATCAGCAGCTTTGCGCGAATATTAGCATGAGAGTTTTTAATATACTCGAGAAGAGGAACCAAGCCTCCAATCGAATGAACATCTACACAATAGTAAGCAACCAAATATCCAAATTTGAGCTAAACACAAACGGAGAAAAAAGGACAAAACCAAAGTTCCAAGTAAGAGATAGTTTACCAGTAGCCATATCTATCGATTCAACGTGCTCCTGCAACTCATCAAGCAAATCTACAAACAATATAAAAAAAATTGCACATGATGAAACTATTTGTGTTAAAGCCGAATAAAAGCACCTTCGATATCTTCAGGTGTTACTCCATAATCCTACTTAATTTCAAAAAAATTAAGCTTTTGAAAATGTATTTTATTTTTGTGTAAAAAACCTGATTTAGTGCTTATATATTTTTGTACCCAGCTACTTATACAGTTAAGGACTCGGTATACTATCAGCTACTTGATGTATTCACCGAGTAAGACATTATTAAGAAAAAAACATAAACATAAAAGTGGTATCTCTCTTACCATCATATCCTACTTTTGTGCACGAGAAATGGTTCCACGGAGCTGAAGGACCAATCGAGCAAGAATTCAGAAGAAAAAACCGATGCTATGTTTTCCTTGTTGTTTGCAGGGATACCAGTGTCAGCGAAACTCATGGAAGAGTTCGTGTAACATATATCAATGATGAGAATATTTCTCAAAGCGCCTTCTTTGATCAGCTAAAACATAGACACACGCACAACATTGTAAAGTTAGTCAACAGTTCTGTAACAAAGATAAAGACACATCGGTTGTGGATCTTCACCTGGTGATTGGTTCTTGGGTCAGTAAGAATCAAAAACCGCGACTCGTTGAATGAAGTTAGTTTGTATATAAGTGTGTCTTCTAATGATGATGTTAGCAACGAGCAACCATTTGAAGCTTCTCTCATGTATTAAAAACGTAAATACATGAGGAGAAGTATACCCTTAAGTGACAGTATATGATAAACTACTAACACTTAAACACTCATCAAATGGCCAACGCACTGGATCATACTACACTCGATAACTAAAATCAAAGTTTCATAAATGATGCAATTAGAAGATTTTGGGAAGCAGGTTATATGTTGTTGAAGTGCTCTAAAGAAAGTTTACTAACCAAGAAGCATAATAGTGACTTTAAGGCTAGAAAAATTTTCATATCAGAAACTTCCGCTTTGAACACTCTTTCCTACCGATGCACGAATTAACATCAAAGTAAGCGAGAACAAAATTAGAGGGTAGCATGCCAAGAGAACTATTGGCAGACTCTATTTGGACACGCTAAGAGAAATTTATTGTTGAAGAACCAAACCTGGAAAAATTATGTGTGTACAAAGAGAATACATTAGTAACAAACAAAACAAGTTTTGACCACAAAACAAAATAAGTATGAAGATGAGGTTATCAAGAACACATGTACAATGTTGTTGTAAGGAAATTTTACTTAATCAAAAAGAATAATAGTCTCATGTGCTAACATGAGTAACATCAATATCAAAAATGAATTATTATTTGTTTTTTTGTTGTTGTAATGAATTATTATTTGTGGATTCAAGTTTATTCAAAAGAGAAAGTAATAACATACTACATGATTTGTAGAATGACCGATAAAAATACATGTTTTAATTCTGGATAACTGTTGGTGTTCGAATCGGTACCAGGGCCCGCTAAAGGAGCCGGCCGAGGCCCAGTAGAAGAACAGGCCCGTTTCTCTATAAATCCCCAAAGTACAATGGGTCGAAGGAGGGCCCATATTCGCTTTCAGTTCGACAAGAGGGCGAGGGGAGGCGAGCGGACTTCGACGGTTAGGGAGTTCGATGACGACATAACGACTGCTTTAAATGCATTTAATTCGTGTTAATGAGCCAAGACTTAAATGTCTCTATTTGTAAATCATAGTATAAATAGAGGAAGAAAGCAAGGGAAAAAGCGCATGTCTAATTCCCGAGAAAGAACCCATATGATCTTATTTGAATAAAATTCTCTTATACTAGTTTTTGCCTTCGTTTTTCTTTGCTACTTTGATCTATTGAGCCTCCGATTCCCAATTCTTATCCTATTCAAATCGTCGTACCCACAATTTGGCGCTAGAAGGAGGGGGAATTGATAGATCACCTTTAATTAGTAACAGAGGAAAATCAAACCACTTCTCATGGATATCACCGACTCTCAAAATGTCTCATCTGTCGACTTCGCCCAATTTCTCACTGACCTCCAGAAGGTAATCACCGAGCAACAGAAGGCGACCTCTACCCTAGCCGAGCGCTTCGACAAAATAGAAGGCGTGCTTACCAATCTCCAACCCCCCAACGAACAGAACACCGATGGCACCCCCACTCGGCCGGCAACGGCGAATGACGGACGAAACTCCGAGGAGCCAACGCCGACTTCGCGACCCGCACCGAAGCCTTGCGCGGAGCGGACCCGGCCGGGAAAGATTTCGAGGAGATCCGAACCGAGATCCGAGGAATAAACTCAAAGATCCACGAAGCAATAAGCTCCGCTCCAGAAATCAACCGAGTTATTGAAGAGACCAGGCGAACCCCGTTTACTCGGAGGATCGCATCGCTGCGCGTCCGCGATACAAGAAAGATCAAACTTCCGTCCTACGACGGAGTCGGAGATCCCAAGACGCACCTCACCGCCTTCTGCATCGCCGCTGGGCGGGTACAGTTCGAGGAGCACGAGCAAGACGACGACCTTTGTAGGCTGTTCGCCGAGAACCTCTCCGGGCCGTCCTTAGTCTGGTTCACCCACCTCGAACCTGTCTCGATCGACAGCTTCACCGACTTCACCACCGCCTTCATCAAACAATACTCTATTTTCATAGACCAGGGACTCTCCGACGGCGACCTGTGGAACCACGTTCAGGAACAGGCCGAGCCTCTGAGAAAATACATAACCAAGTTCAAGGAAATTCTGTCCAGATTACCCGGGATCACCGATTCCACGGCGATCTCCTGCCTCAAACACAGCCTCTGGCACGAGTCGCGCTTCCGCGAGGAGATCGTGATCAACAAGCCCACCAGTATCCACGATGCACTTCACCGAGCCACAGCCTGGATGGAGCTCGAGGAAGACAAGCTCGCGATAAGCAAGAAGTATCGACCGCCTCCTAAGACCACTCCCCAGAGTCCGTCCAAGAAACCCGACAATCGCCGAGCCAGCGGAAGTTCGCAAACCTTCGCCGTGGGCAGAGACTCCCGGGGAAAGCGAAGCGGTTCGCTGCCAAGCAACAAATGGGTCCGAGACAAGGATGCTTATTGCGAGCTCCACGGGGTAAAAGGCCACGACACCAAGGACTGCTACCGTTTGAAAACCATCCTCATGGAGAAATGGTCTGCAGGCGACCTCGCTGATTTCGACCTCGAAACCATCGCTCAGGCCGAGAGAAGCAGACTTTCCTCCGTCGAAGTCGTTGGCGCATCGCCCAAAAGAGTCGAAGCCGATAACGAGAACGAAGAAACCCCCAAGAAAAGGATCGATATGATCATGGGAGGGTCCAAGCTTTTTAGCTCATCGGTGAACTCTATCAAAAAGCATCAAAGAAAAGTCGGGAAACCGAGCCCCGAATACGGGACACTCGACGGACCAGTCATCACCTTCGAGGAAAAGGAAACTCTCCGCCTCGCCAGGCCCCATGACGATGCCCTGGTCATCTCACTCGGACATCGCCAACTTCGAGGTGTCCGGAATTCGATCGACACGGGCGGTTCCGTGGACCTTATCTTCCTCAAGCACCCTCTCAAGGATGGGAATCGAGTATGGAAGAAGTAGAGGGGGCCCCCGCCCCACTCATCGCCTTCACCAGTGAGACCACTATGTCTCTCGGAACGATCCGTCTTCCCGTCCTCGCCAAAGGAACTTCGAAGCTCGTGGAATTCACGGTCTTCGACCGCCCTGCTGCGTATAACGCTATCCTCGGAACTCCTTGGCTGTACCAGATGAAGGCGGTCCCCTCGACCTATCATCAGTGCCTCAAGTTCCCTACCCCGACGGGAGTCGAAGAGATACAAGGAAGCCAGGAGACCGCACGCTCTTGTTACATGAGCGGACACAAGCTCACCGTCAAATAGCAGTTAGCCAACGTCGCTCGACCCAGCGGGGCCGAAAAGAAGCTCCGAGGGGGCGACGGCGTTAGTATCGAAGTATCAATTGATCAGAACAATCCGTCCCGATCCGTCAAAATCGGAATGCAGCTCTCAGATCCGCAGAAGGTCGAGCTGATTCAGTTCCTTACCAGCAACATACACTCGTTTGCCTGGGGGCCCGAGGACATGACCGGGATCGACCCAACGATAATAACTCATAAACTGAATGTCGATCCGACTTACAAGCCATTCAGGCAGAAAAGAAGGAAGCTGGGGCCGGACAGAGCCAAGGCTGTAAACGACGAAGTACAGAGACTCCTGAACTTAGGATCGATCAGGGAGGTAAAATATCTGGAATGGCTCGCAAATCCGGTCGTCGTGAAGAAGAAGAACGGGAAGTGGAGAGTATGCGTCGATTTCACCGACCTCAACAAAGCATGCCCCAAGGACAGTTTTCCACTCCCTCACATCGACCGACTCGTGGAAGCAACGGCCGGTCACGAGCTCTTGTCTTTCATGGATGCCTTTTCGGGTTATAACCAAATCTCGATGCATCCCAACGATCGGGAGAAGACTTCCTTCATAACGGACGAGAGGAACCTCATCGTTACAAAGTAATGCCGTTCGGCCTAAAAAACGCAGGAGCGACGTACCAAAGACTTGTCAACAGAATGTTCGAGAAACAATTGGGCGAGGTCATGGAAGTCTATATAGATGACATGCTCGTCAAATCATCAAAGCAGGGCGAGCATATCGAACACCTCCGACAGTGTTTCGATCTCCTCAAAGAGTATGGCATGAAGCTTAACCCGGAAAAGTGCACTTTCGCCGTACCTTCCGGAGAATTCCTCGGGTACTTAGTCACCAAGAGAGGGATAGAGGCGAATCCTAGCCAGGTCGACGCTCTCCTAAATATGCCGTCACCTCGAAACGTAAAGGAAACTCAAAGGCTCACAGGACGGATCGCAGCCCTCAACAGGTTCATCTCGCGATCAACAGATCGATGTCTCCCTTTCTACAACCTTCTAAGGGGAAACAAAAGCTGGGTTTGGGACGAGCAATGTGAAGAGGCTTTTAATCAGCTAAAATCATACCTCTCGAAACCACCGATCCTCGCTAAACCAGAGGAAGGAGAGCCCCTTTTTCTTTACATCGCGGTGTCCCCTTCGGCCGTCGGCTCGGTCCTCATACGAGAAGATCGGGGCGAACGAAACCGATCTTTTACACAAGCAAAACTCTAACTGATCCTGAGACCAGGTACCCGATGATGGAAAAACTCGCCCTCGCGGTTGTAACGGCGGCAAGGAAATTACGACCCTATTTTCAGTCCCACTCGATCATAGTGCTCACATCGCACCCCCTCAGAACGATTCTACACAGCCCGAACCAATCCGGAAGAATTTCTAAGTGGGCAATCGAACTCAGCGAATATGACGTGGAGTATAAGCCCCGCGTTAGCGCGAAAGCCCATGTACTCGCCGACTTCATAGTAGAACTCCCCGTGCAAGATCCCGAGTCCACCAACACTCTTCCCTGGATCTTGCACGTTGATGGGGCCTCATCCAAGCAGGGATCGGGGATCGGCGTCAAGCTGCGATCGCCCAATCAAGAAGTCATCGAGCAATCTTTTCGGCTACGTTTCCCCGCCTCGAACAACGAAGCAGAATACGAGGCACTGATCGCCGATCTTCGCCTCTCCATCAACGTTGGGGTCAGAAATATCTCGGTCTGCTGCGACTCCCAGCTTGTCGTAAGCCAGTTCTCCGGAGAATATTCCGCCAAGGACGAAAGAATGGAGGCCTACCTCGCCATCGCCAAAGAACTTTGCAAAGAGTTCGACAAGTTTGAGCTCGTCAAAGTCCCCAGGGGCGAGAACACTTCGGCAGACGCCCTGGCGGCTTTAGCATCAACTTCCGACCCTGACATAAAAAGGAACATCTCCGTGGAGTGCATCGACCGACCTAGCATCGATCTGACTGGCCCGATCCTTGCGATCCTGAAAGGGAAGAAGCAGGAGGAGTCCGCCCATGCAGCAGAAACAATCATCGATGACTGGCGGACGCCAATCCGAAACTACATCTCGAAAGGCGAAGTCCCTACTGAAAAATGGCAGGCTCGAAAACTTAAGGTCATCAGCGCCAGGTTTTGCATGATCGAGGGGAGGCTCTACAAACGGAGCTTCCAGGGGCCCTATCTCCTCTGTGTCTACGGAGAAGTCTCCGACACCGTCATGAGGGAAGTCCACGAAGGACTCTGCGGAGACCATTCTGGTGGTCGTCTCCTCGCCACCAAGGTTCGCCGACAAGGATATTATTGGCCCACTTTGACTGACGATTGCATTAAATATGCGCAACATTGCGAAAAGTGCCAACGCCACGCTCCTTTCATCCACCAGCCGTCCGAACCATTGTCATCCGTCTCCGCCCCCTACCCATTCATGAGGTGGTCCATGGACATCATCGGCCCGCTGCACGAGTCAACCAACGGAAGAAAATTCCTTCTCGTTTTGACCGACTATTTCTCCAAATGGGTCGAAGCCGAGGCCTACTCCGCAGTCATCGACACAAAGGTCTGCAAGTTCTTATGGAAAAACATCATTTGCATGCACGGACTCCCTTACGAGATCGTCACGGACAACGGCTCCCAGTTCATATCAAAAAAGTTCGAAAAATTCTGCCAGACCTGGAAAATAAAAGTACAATACTCTACACCTCGCTACCCGTAGGGAAACGGACGAGCGTAAGCGACGAACAAGTCAATACTCTACGAGTCTCAAGAAGCGCCTCGATTCTCGCAAAGGAGGATGGCACGATGAGCTCGAAGAGGTACTTTGGGCCTACAGGACCACACCGCGCAGGGCGACGGGGGAAACTCCGTTCTCCCTCGTCTATGGAGTCGAAGCGATCGTCCCTGCCGAAGCGGCGAGTCCCGGGGATCGGGCGAACTCGAAACCCTCCGATCGAAGCGGACAATGACGAGATGCTAAGAGAATCCCTCGATAACCCGGATTCAAAGAGAGATCAAGCAATGATCAGGATTCAAAACTATCAGCAATCCGCATCCCGATACTACAACTCGAAGACAAAGCAACGAACCCTATCAGTCGGAGACCTAGTACTAAGAAAGGTCTTTGAGAACACCGCCGAATATCGCGCTGGCAAACTCGGAGTCAAGTGGGAAGGACCATACATCGTACACGAAATCATCCGCCCGGGAGTCTACCGTCTCAAAACCTCCGAAGGGAACAACGTCAAAAGACCTCGGAACATCATGAACCTCAAGAAATTTTATGCTTAAATTCGCTCTATTGTAAACTGAACTACGTTTCAGGCTTGATCCCAACTCGGGTACGTAGGCAGCCCGTATCACTTGATCGGGTCCAGCTATATAAATAAATAAAATCTTTTTTCTACAAAGGATATTCAAAAGCGAACTACATTTAAAGCCATCCAAACAGTTCGACAGAAAGAACTTAACGATGCATATCGAGCCCCAATGTTCGCGAACGATCAACACAGTTCCACCAAAGAACTTAACGATCGAGGAAGCGAAACATATTTAAGCCATCTAAACAGTTCAACAAAAAGAACTTGACGATGCACATCGAACCTTAGGGTCCGCGAACGATCAACGCAGTTCCACCAAAGAACTTAACGATCGAGGAAGCGAAACATATTTAAGCCATCTAAACAGTTCAACAAAAAGAACTTGACGATGCACATCGAACCTTAGGGTCCGCGAACGATCCATACAGTTCTTCCAAAGAACCTAAAAGATCTAGCAAAACATATTTAAGCCGTCTAAACAGTTCGATAGAGAGAACTTAACGATGCACATCTAAACAGTTCGATGTACGGATCTTAGCGAACAACACAGTTCCACCGGAGAACTTAAACGACGCACGGCGAACCCCAGCGTTCACATATTGTCAGCATAACTCTGCCAAGGAACTTAAAGACTATAACAAATCTTAAATCTAGAAGGCTCGGATGAGGTGAACCAATTAACGGTCCGATCACAACGAATATCGCTTTTCCGTAAAAACGACTAAGTACGCAGAAACAAAGATATGAAAAGCTAAGAAATGGATTCCACGAGGACAGAGTGATGTTGTGCTCAACGTATACAATCTTTTTAAAAAAAAACAAACAAAAAAAGTTTTTCGGGACAGGCCCCTGTTTGAAGACATGACCACATTCATGTCTGACCTGCTTCATCCACCGCTCCGCTCACTCCAGCCCCTGGGAACTATGACCACCGGTTCGGACCCTTCGGGGCGAATGCCCTCCCTAAGGTTAAGGGCATCTTCGACAGTCAGGCTGGCGGTCATCGATCCGAATTGATCGAAGGATGCCGAAGCCAGTGGTGTTACCTCCAGCGGCGCCGCTTCATCGACCGCTCGTGGCTCCACAAGAACCAGAGCTGACTCACGGCTGAGTGCATCCTCGGGAGGAGGCGAAGCCTCGAACCTCTTAGCCAGCTCGACCAGGTCCAGCGAAGGAAGAGGCATAGCGGCCAGCTTCGCTTCAACCACCGGCAGATCCTCGGCCATGCTCGTCGCCTCCGCCTCGAGATCAGGGTAATCGCCCCTCCGGATCCCGACCAGGAATTCCTGATTGGCTCGGATCTCGGCCACTTCGCGCTCCACCCGAGATCGCTTCTTCAGGAGCAGGAGGTGGTCCTTCACCTGGTTTATCACCGCAACCCCGGTACCTTTGACATCGCGCCTGGCCTCGTGGGAGGAGAGTCGGAGATCGCGATCCCGAAGTCTGAGGAGAGCCTCGTATTTCGCCGACATCGCTCGCGAACTCTCCTCCGCCGCGAGCCGCTCTCGCTCGAACCGCGAGCTCTTCTCCTCCGCAATCTCGGCCCCCTTTTTAGCATAAGGGCCACCTTCGTCTCCATTGCGGCAGCCGCCGTCCTCGCCTCGTCGCGTTGGCGGCGATAATCCTCGATTTGCCTCAGCCTGTCCGCGTTCTTTTCTGACGCGATGCGCATGGTCTCGAGTGATCGCTCCGCCAGGGCCAATTTTTCCTTGGCCCTGGTCAGGTCGAGCTGAAGAGATCCGGGTTCGGTGAGCATCCCCTCGTACCCACAAAGGAGACGGTTGAAGGTCGTCGCCGACTGAAACAGAAGGCAGCCATGTGTAAGAACCAGAAAACATATACGTAAGCGTTAACGAAAACGAAGAGAGGATGCGGGAATCATACCTCGGCTAAGGCAATAGAGTGACGAGCGTATAAGTCCCTCACCGGATCGCGCATGTTCTCCAGCGCCGGGATTTCGAGCCCCTGATACGAAAAGGTCCGGAATAGGTTCAAGACACGATCGCGATCTGCAAAACAAAAACGAGCATACGTTAGCCCCGAAGCGAAAGCTAACCAGTTTCAAAAGGCATGAGTTTCCTTACCACTGCGGCTCTCCGCATTCACGACGAGAGACCGATCCTCGCGCCGATCCTCTCGCCGGATCCCTCGCGGCGAAGAGTAGGCCGCCGCCGGGCGACCCGGTTCACGCCGCCGGGCGGGGCGGAGTGGTCCGAGCGGGCGGTGGGGGGAGGCATGGCTGCACCGCGGGCCTTCACGGGGTCCGCGCTTCTGGACCTCGTCCTCGAGTCAGTGCGGGGGGATGAGTCCGCGTCATCGGCCCCCCTTTTTCTCTTCCGCCTCTCCAGGCTCTCCTCCTCCTCCTCCGCGTCGTCGTCTGCGCAAGGCGGAGCAACCACGGCCCGCAGCTCGTCAGGGGCATGTTGGAGGACCCAGTCAACCACTAGGCTGACTTTGGGTTTTTCCCCGCTCCCCTTGAAGCGCGAGATCTCCTCCTTCTTGGCCTTAGCCAAGGCTGTGAGCCGGGTCTCTCTCTCCTTCTTCGCCCGATAGGTCGGGGGAGATGACTCCGCAGGTAGCCGAGGAGAGGCCGACTCTCCGTGGATCCTCTCCAGCGAGAAGGAATTCCATTTTGACGAGGCCTCGACAGCGACCCGATAGAAGTCTTCGAAGCGCGTGAGGTCGTCGAGGCGCGTCTGGGTCTCTGAAATAAATTATACTTTATTTTATTAAGAACTCTAAAGGGGCCGAGGCGAAAGCCTTTATCCAAACTTTTTCCTTCCAAATCGAAGTGTAAAAAAAAAGAGAAAAATTAAAAACTTACCGCAAGTCGCGGCCCATTTACGGCCGATGAATTCGTGCATGTCCCCGACGGAGGACTTCGTGACGCGGAAGAAAAAGTACCGGTCCATCCAGCCCGAGTCCTTCTCAGGAAAGCCAAATACCAGATTCCGGTTCGTGTTGGGGTAAATGGCGAACGTCCCACTCGTTTTCGAGATACGGACGCTGAACAACTCCATCAACTCCGGGACGCCGAAGGCGAATCCGGTCTCCTCTGCCACCGTCAGGGCACATAACACCGATCTGATGAAGTTCGGCAAAGCTTGGGGGAAGGCGATACCTAGCTGATGCAGGTAGAGTATCAACGCATCCGGGATTGGGAAAGATAGTCCGGCTCCGGAGAAGTACGCCTCGTAAGCGCAACAAAATCCGGGGCGGACACTTTCCGGCGATTCGCCCTCGCGGGGCAGCACCAGCTCCACCGCCTCGGGAATCGCGCATGAGCGGCGAAGAACTTCAAGGGACTTTTCCGTCGATAACGTACTCTGGTAGGGGCCGAATTGATCGCTGGCCTGGGTAACGATCCGTCGTGGTTCTCTAGGGGCCATTTTTGTTGAAATTTATCGGGTGTATGAAGAAGAAAGAAAAAAAAGATGAAGATCCGTTGTTCTTTTTTTTTCTGAAGGATGAGCGAGTATTTGTTGGCAAAGGATAGGAAGGAGACCATCGTTTCTTTTTCTGCCTATTTAAATCAAATTTTAAAAGTGACGTCATCCGGTTTAAAGTGACGTCGCCTGACGCTACGGAAACCGTGCCGCCCCACTTTTTCGAAAAAACGAATCATTACCTTTTAATATTTTTTAATTATTAGGGTATCGTACAACGCGATACTCGGGATCCGAGGAGACCTAATTGGCGGGATTTTCTCCTAATAATTAAGGGTTTTACTCCTCCGAATCCGAATGCCGCGAAATCCTCGGGATCCGCGAAGATTTATTTGGCGATCCGTTTCCTCTCGTCAGTCAAAGAGTTCGTTTTGCCTAAACCTGATGAGCTCGACGGGAAGCATGAGTTCGACTGTCTAAGTCCGACGAATTTCGACGGGAAAACATCGAACTTAGGGGGCCTTCTGTTGGTGTTCGAATCGGTACCAGGGCCCGCTAAAGGAGCCGGCCGAGGCCCAGTAGAAGAACAGGCCCGTTTCTCTATAAATCCCCAAAGTACAATGGGCCGAAGGAGGGCCCATATTCGCTTTCAGTTCGACAAGAGGGCGAGGGGAGGCGAGCGGACTTCGACGGTTAGGGAGTTTGATGACGACATAACGGCTGCTTTAAATGCATTTAATTCGTGTTAATGAGCCAAGACTTAAATGTCTCTATTTGTAAATCATAGTATAAATAGAGGAAGAAAGCAAGGGAAAAAGGCATGTCTAATTCCCGAGAAAGAACCCATATGATCTTATTTGAATAAAATTCTCTTATACTAGTTTTTGCCTTCGTTTTTCTTTGCTACTTTGATCTATTGAGCCTCCGATTCCCAATTCTTATCCTATTCAAATCGTCGTACCCACAATAACCAAAATTGAGAAAAATCGATCAATACTTACATTTACATGATCTCTAGAACGATTATTTTTATTATCAACTCCTTCGCGGCTTCTTCTTCGTCTTGATTGGTTAGATCAGAGGCAGAGAGGTTTTGTGAGGCAAGAACCGTGAAGCTTTTTTAAGGGTTTTGGGTAGACAAAATAAAAAGGACAAATGTCAAAATTTGAATAGGACACTTGTCAATCTAAGAATGAAAGTTACAAAATACTTTCAATCGTATTATATAAGATTAGGTCAATCTTCGATTTCTATTGTTCTGATTTTTTATTTCCCTTTCAAATATTTTTGTTTTTTAAAATCAAATAGAAGATCGGAGAATCACAAAACTACACCATTTGAATTACATTTCACAAAACTACACCATTTCCGAAATATTTCACAAAACTACACCTAATTACTCAAAATTAAATCCAAATAAACTCTACCCACACAATCCTACCCTAAACACTAATTAGCGAACCCAAATGAAAAGATTTTAATTTTGGTAATTGTTAAAAGGGTAAATCAAGCTTTTAAATTTTTGACAGGGTGTAAATATGTGAAAAAATTAAATTAGGTGTAGTTTTGCGAAGAAATGGTTGAAAGGTGTAGTTTTGTGAATTCCTCTTTCTTCTTATATTTTAAAAAAAAATATTGAAATGCACGTTTGATGTTTATCACATACTTTTATTGTTAGTATCGGCTATGATTTTATATTCTTTGAATAATAGTATATTAACTTAGTTTTTTATTTAAGATATGTTTTGGTTGTTTCGATCTTGTATGATTTTATATTCTTTGAATAATAGTAGTATATTAAACTTGGTTTTTTTATTTAAGACATGATTTCGAATGTTTTGGTTGTTTATATTGTTGGTCGTTTCTAATTCAAATTTATTGTATACTTTTATGACCTGTTATTATTTTGATTTTTGAAATGCTAACATTTATATTTCCATGTAACTTTTTGTTCAAAAGTTAATTTTAATACATATTTGTTTGTCTATGTACATAGGGTTTCATGTTGAAGAAAGATGCTTACCATTAATCTTGGCCCATCTTCATATGGTTTACCAATGTATGGTGAGTTTTTCAACATTTATTTGTGTAAATATTTAAGTATTTCAATTTTGCTAATCCAAGATAATGTAGTTAAATTAAAAACAGAGATAATATAGAGAAAATCAATTAAAAAAAAACAGAGATTGCTAAAAGATAGAAACCAAAAACTAAAAAGAGAGATGTCTTAAAGATAGAAACAAAACTAAAAACCAAATTTGAATCAGAGCTATTGGATATTTGGATCATCTTATTTCTCAATCAATTCCATACGCTTTTGCTCACACTTTCTTTTCTTCTTCTTCATCATTCTCAAACTTGTTGACCAAATTTTTTGTCTTGATTGTTGAGATGCATTGTTTTTTGGTTGATGATGTTTGGTCCGGCAAATCTATATCACTTTGCTCTTTACGCTTAGAAGAAGGTGTAGATAGATTACAACATGTAGCCTCAGAATGTTCACCACCGTTAGTTAACATAAGTGTTTCCTATAATAAAACACACAAATTAGTATCCATTTAACTAATTAGGTTCATAAGAGCATAAACAACACGGTCTTTAAACCAACTCTTAAGTGGTGGGGCCTGCGATTTTAATAAGATCTGCACTCTTCAATCTCCTATCTCGGATTCGGCTCTGGGACAATTCGCGGGCCCACGAACACGTGGCGGCCCGCGATTGGTTTCTTTTAATTTTTTTTTTTAAATCAAAAATAATTATACATATAAAAGCTGTATGGGAGAGTGTGTTGCGTTGAACATGGTCTAAGAATTACAATTTTATAGATATCTGCTATATTTAATTAATCCACCTTGTCACCGAAAATAATGTTGTTATGGTCAATCTGATTTTCAGAGACTTCGATGGAATCGAGTTTATCTAAATCAGTTCTTGCCCGACCTGTAGACACCTTAAATGTATCATTTCCTTTGTTTAGGTTGTCTTTCTCAATGTTAACCAAAAATAGGAACGTTTTTCCAACCAATTCGGCCAAAGGTTCATGAATTTTGTTTGGATCTTCAATCTGTGAAGATTTGAATGCATATTTTTTTGATTACATTACTATATGTAAAAATATTTTAATTGACAATTTTAAAAAATAGTACAAATTCTACCTCGTTTAGTTCACGGGCCAATATTTCAGAGGCTTTAAGCGTGATTATCTCTTCAGCATTAGTGTCAAAAAGCATACATTTTGCATATCACCTGTTGCATCCTTTACACACACATGCAATTTGTACCTGCGAATAAATTAACAATAAAAGTACTTTCGCAAATTACAACTCGGCAAATTCACAAATTATGAAAAAACAGTATATATGTTAAAAAAAACAACCTAAATTAAAAGTTTAAAACAACGGATTTGAGACACAAATTATGTTTCCTTGCTAGTGAAAATCCTATTACTATACCCTAAAGCCCACTTTAAAGTAGTTTCTAGAGATATGTGTGTTTGTTTGTTGTATCTGTTAGGTTGTATTCCATTGCTGAGACTTAAACGATGTAGTAGTTATGTTACAACTGTTGATTTCTAGTTGTTAATGAATGATTATTATTATTAGTATTGTGATATGGACCTTACCGTAACAACCTGATTATACAGATTAACCTCTAGCATGAGTTTCATAAACCTGAAGAGTGAAAAGCCTTTAGAACTACTATACCAAGAAAATGATTTAGATAAATTTATAGGCATAAGTTAGTCATAGACATACTTTTGTAACTTGAAAAAAGGTTTAATGCCACAATAGATTTCTATTGGGCTCCATTGCTAGTGGAATCAAACTCGGATGATCCGACAAACTATAAATTACCCGAACGGATAGTTTGGATCCAATCGATAGAGACACATGCTAGGCATTGGACAATATCCGATATTATCGTCTTAAATTCTTATTTATGGTGGAGAAGGCCTCATATCAAGACATTGCAAGTAACCATAGATTGCCCAAAAGGATAGTTCAGATTTAAAACGATCGAGGCATTGGACCAAACCCAATATTATGAAAGAGAATCTAAGTAGATGTTTCCTTATTACAAAACAAAATGTAGTTATATAAACGTAGAAACAAATATAGTTCAAAAAAAAAAAAAAAAAAAAAAAAAAAAACAACGTAGAAACAAATATGATCTTGTAGACAACAAATAGAATTATTGTGGAAACGTCAACAACTTATATATAAAATATTCTCATCTTTACATTATTACATAGGGTGAATGACAATACTAAACTTGGAAAGTATGGTTATTACTAGAATAGTCTAAAACTTTTTTTATTACTAGAATATTTTTGCTTACTTTTTTACCTTTTTATCATTTGACAACAAAAACGTAATTACGTAAAATGTCATTACTATTTTTCTGCGCTTTTGCATTTATTACGAAAAAACCAGCGCGCTGATGTTACGGCAGACTTATTAGAACGGTAGATTTATATTTTGGAACGATAGATTTATATTTTGGAACGGTAGATTTAAAAACGATGGTAAACTTATAAAAATGGTTGGTAGAGTTATTTCGTTAAATCTGGTAGACTTATAGTTCTGACATAGTAGATTTGTTTGGGTGTGGTAGACTTTTATCGACATTGGTAGATTTGTTCAACAGACACGGTAGAGTTAAATACGTTTGGTATATTTTTAAACCTTGGAAGCTCACATTTGACTTTTTAGGATTCTTCGTTGACTAAATCGGTAGATTTGTTTTATATGATGGTAGATTTTTTATGTTTTTTGGTAGATTTATTTACTGACTTGGTAGGTTTAATATTGTTATTTGTCTTTGTGTGTGATGGTAGACTTGTTCATGTAGTGGTAGATTTTGTAAAATTAGATAGACGAAACCATTGTTGCGGTAGACTAATTGTACCAGTTTTCATTTCCCGTCTTGGTAGTAGATTTATTTCTTTGGTGGTAGATTTGTTATATGTTGGTAGATTTATTTTTGTTGATGGTAGAGTTTTGCTAATCTTTGCAGAGGTTACTATAATAGTCTTCTCATGGCGAGACTTATCAGTTTTCGTTAGATTTATTTGAAAACATAAAATAAGAAAAATAAAATTTATGTTAGGTTACGGTAGACTTTCTAATATATAAAACGTTTTAATTACTTTTATGTCCTTGGCTATGCACAACAATTACAAGCATTGGAAAAAAAGGTTTTCAAGCATCCACATCGTGGTAGACTTTAGATACAGTAGACTTTTTAATATATCAAAACGTGTAGTATTTCTATGTCTTTAACTATGCACACAATTTCATAAAAACCACTTTCTTCTATTTTCACCTAGGCTTGACCGCGCCATTTATAAGAAATCCCTTTGAAAACACTTATTTTCATTTACATTCTCCTCCTATTTGATCTTTGGATTTAGATTTTTCATTCATTTACAAAAAAAAATAGTTATGTTAAAACATGAACCAAGTCATTTGGTTTGTGGAGAGTGGAGTTTTGAGAATTTATTTTAAATTCAAGGCAATTGAGTTATTTTTACAATAATTGGAAAACAATATGATTTTTATATGTTGTAATTGAAAGAACCATTGACACTATAAAGGATAAAAAATTAATTTAAGTTTTGTTTCATTGCATTTGGTAATAATTTCCGTTTTAAAAAAATTGTTATTGCCGATGTAATACATTTACAACTAATATTGACAACGATATGAATTACCAAACTCAATATGAATCAACCAACAACGAATTTACCTTTATACATAAACAAATCTACCATCTCACATAAATAAACCTACCATCAAACCTTACAATAAAAATAAATCTGCCAAAATAAGAACAAAGACTATAACCCTAAACAAATCTATCATATTAAAAAAAAATCAGATTTGAACATTTCTCATCGTTAGTGTTGAAAAATTCCGTTGTGAAAGAGACAAAAACCATGTCGCCACGAGATAGACACTTCGCCGACCAGGAACGTCACAAACCTCCTAAAAACATGAAACCACAATATTTCAAATCCTAAATACGCATAAACTTCATAAAATTACCAAATACAACATAAACTCGATAAAGGGAGAAGAGACATATATTTTTTTGTCGAAAAATACTTAAAAATAAAGAGAGAAAAGACAAACATCTTTGCGCCGTCGTCTGAATCCGCCGTGAAGCCTCGTCGTCGTGAAACACAAAATAAGTCTACCACACCAAATTATGCACAAAATAAAGATACCGAGAAAAGTCTACCACAACAAGTTATGAACAAAAAAATTGAGAAATAAGTCTACCACTTCATCTAACGTTAAAGTAAAACAAATCTACTGCATAAGATTTAAAATAAACTAAACAAATTATTCACATAAAATATAACAAAACAAATCTACCACAACTTTACAGATCCGTCGGATCTCGGCGGATGAGAGATTGTTACAGATCCGATGGTTCTCGCCGGAGGATAGATTGTTACAGATCTGAAAGATCTCGGCGCGTGACTTTTAGTTTCTCTTTCTCCAACAAAAACGAATACAAAAATTTCAGATATAAAACGGAAAACTCACCGGAAAACGAGATTAAACGGTGAACGGAAACGACGCGAGTGTGACCGCCATTGTAACGGAAACGAGATTGAATGATGAAGAGGAAGAAGATGAAGATTGATGGTGAAGATCTTCTTCTTCGTTGGAGAGAGAAAGAGAAAAGATGAAGAATGAGAGAGATATATGAAAAAGGAGAGAGAGATGCAAAAAAAAAAGAGATGAAGAAGGAGAGAGAGAAGAGAGGAAAGAGAGAACGAAGAGAGGAGAGAGAGAAGAGAGGAAAGAGAGAGAGAAGAGAGAGAAAAGAGAGAGAAGAGAGAGAGAAGAGAGGAAAGAGAGAGAAGAGAGGAAAGAAGAGAGGAGAGAGAAGAGATTTTTTTTTAAATAATGACATTTTCGTAATTAAAAACAAAACTAAGGTTAATTTTACATTTCTAAACTTTCCAAGACTATTATAGTAAACTTTACTTGGTAAAAGACTAGTTAAGTAAATACTATACTTTCCAAGACTAGTATAGTTATTAATCCTATTACATATATATCATCCTTTATTATATTTGCATACTCTTGGGGTTATGCGTAGGAACAATTGTTTTTCTTTGTTAATTGGGAAGTATTATGAGTGCCAAGGTAACTTCTTCTCCCTTCATTGCAGTTTAAATCTCATTAAAAAGCTTGTTTTAATAATCCTTTTGTTTTTTTTCCTTCATTACAAGCAGATAAATAAACGTGAGAGAATGGGGAAGTTTCTATCACTCGGTTATGGTTTTGTGACATTCGACTCTATAGAGACAGCGACCAGTGTCTACAAAGATGCACAGGTAATAATAATAATCATACATACTAATTAGTTTAACTCTCTCTCTCTTTGAAACTTTTAAGAGTTTCTTTTTTTTTGTGTGTGTAAGGGAACTGTTCTTTAGATTCTCTAAAACAAAGCATTGGAAGGACGAAGAATTTTCTTATCGCAAGTTACTTGTCAAAAACCTATATTTTGAAGTAACCGAGGACGAACAAAGCCAAATTTTCAGTCCAACAGGTACACACACACAAACTCTTTAAGCCTCAAACTGTTTTTTTAAACTAAAGACAAGTTTGTTGGACAAAAAAAAAAACTAAAAACAAGTTTGTGTAGAAACAAGATTTGGATTTGTTAAGTAAAATTAAAAAATACTGATTGTTACAAAGCTTATAGAAACCCTTTTGAATGTGTTGAGAGATGCGTTGTGTCTGTCTGTGTATAAATTTGTTGCTGAATGAGGAGACATAACTATTAACTACCAAATGTTTAAGCCCAAGTAAAAGCTCATATACTTGACTGTTAAACTAATTATTTTTTTACTATGAGACCTTAGATAAATGGTCTTTTTCGCCCAAGAGACACTAGCTAGAGATAAAATGTGTGCATGAAAAGATTTGTATATTAAATTCAGTGTCACAAAAATTTGAAGAAGAATCATAAAAACCGCCCTGAACTGACGCTCAAATTATTGTTTAATTTTTCTTTTACATTTTATTTATCAAATCTCGAGAAACTAAAAAACTTAAAACTTTAATCATCTTTTTTTTGTTTTAAAAGTTTGATTTACCTTTTAAAAATTTACAAAAATTAAAATATTTTCATTTGTGTTCGCTAATTAGTGTTTAAGGTATAGTATTAAGGGGGTAAGATTGTGTGGGTAGGGTTTATTTGGATTTAATTTTGAGTGTTTAGGTGTATTTTTGTGAAGTAATTTTGAATTGATATAGTTTTGTGAAATGTAATTCAAATGGTGTAGTTTTGTAATTCTCCCTTGATTGAATAGTGTGTGGATGATGTAAGATCTAATTTTGGGGTCACATATATATTAATATGTGTGATAGGGTCATTATTTAATAAGTCAAAGTTATGTGATTAATTATGTAATTAAGTAAAAGACTGGAGGCATAAATGTTATGAAAATTAAGTTGTGGATGTCTTATGTAATTTCTAGTTTGATGAGGGGCCGAACTAGAAATTAATACTATATATAAATAGAAGGTTATGGTCCCCAAAGCAACCTAGCCGAAAACACAGAAAACTCTATGCATCCCATCACCAGAGACTTAAGGTTCATTCAAGGTGTGCTTTGGAAGAGTCATAACCAACCTTCAGATCTTCATCAATGGATTCATCAGGTACGCTTCCGCCTTAAGGTTCATTCAGGGTGTGCTTCAGATCTTCATCAATAGAAACTGATATGACTCTTGTTTATTATGATATAAACATATAGAATAATCCTCTCAATTGGTATCAGAGCCACCATATTCAGTTTCTGTTTGATAATCAGGTTTTATCAAAATTAATTTTCGGATTTATTTGATTTATTATTAAAAATTCGAATCTGGTTATTTGTGAAAATTCAAGATTATAAATCTGTTTTTTCATCTAAAGTATTCTGGGATTTGTGATTTTAGATCTGATTTTGTGCAAGTTTATATTAAGATTTAAAGTTTTTTATAGAGATAAAAACTCTTTAGATCTTAAACGAAAAATAAAGTTTCCGGATTTTTTGTCTATTAAAAAATTTCGGATTTTTTCGTTAAATCATATTTCTCGCTATATTAAAATTATTTTCCGATTTTAAGAATATTTTTCCGTAATTTTAAGAGTAATTTACAGATATAATGTTTAGCAGCTATGTCTGTAACTTAAACTTTTAGGGTTTCTAATAAATCAATTAGAAAATATGAAACATTCATTAATTAAAATTTGCTTTGTGCTTTAAGATTTTCGGCCCAAAATCTTTAATGAATTAATAATAAAAATTAAACCAAATAAAGGGAAGAGAAGAATATGGATTGGGCTAAGCCCATTAAGGATATTGCAAATCAAACTTAAATCTGTCGCAGCAAGGGGGATCGAACCCCTGACATCTTTTATGTGCAGTATAAGACTTCCATATCCTAAACCACTAAGCCACTTAAGATTTTCTGTTATATAGTTTCACAGACTTATTAATAAATGTCTGAACAGAAATAATAAAACTATTTGTTAAATCAATAACTAAATTAGATTATACTTGTTTAATATTTGAATTGAATTTATTCAAGAATAATATTAGATGTTATGTGTATGTTTTCCATGAGGATATTTAATCGGCCCAAAGGAAGATTAATATTTGGCCGGATTCCATACACACTTGTGATGATGAATACATGACAATTATTTGGATTAAAACATGTAAATGATAATTCGGCCCAAAGGAAGATTTATTGTTTATATGGATTATTGTCAGTGTTTGATCGTTGCGGTAATGATGAATGTGTGACAATTATTTGGATTAAAACATGTGAATGATAGATCGGCCCAAATGAAGACTATTATTTATCATGAATTATTGTCAATGTTCAATAATTACAACAAGAGTACCACTAGTAGTTGATATTACTGTCCAAAGACTTGGTATTAATGTTACACTTGGTATCTTGGGTGGGGAGTATAATCATTTATTAATTTATTGTTGATTTTATTTGGTTAGTGAGTAATTAATAAAAATTTTGTTCTCTTTTCAGTTAATGCTGGTACGATATCTGTCAATTTGGGATCAATCCCAAAACTTGCGGGTTCCAACTTTAAAGAGAGGAAAAGCAAAGTTAAGATTGTTTTGGGGTGTATGGATCTTGACCTTGCACTAAGGATGGACAAACCTGCTTCTCCTACGGATGAAAGCACTGCTGAATATAAGGCAATGTATGAGAAGTGGGAACGTTCTAATCGCATTGGTTTAATGATCATCATGGACACCATTCCAGAAAACTTTAGGAGTGGTGATGAGATCAAGGATCTCAAAGGTTTCCTTGCTGAGATGGATATGCGCTTCGCAAGAAGCGATAAGGCATAAATAAGCATGTTTTTGCATCGCTTTAGTACGATGAGGTATCACGGCAAAGGAAACATAAGGGAGTACATTTTGGAAATGTCCAATATTGTTTCAAAACTCAAGGCACTTAAGACCGAGCTTCCGGAAGAAGTGCTCATTTTCTTTGTCTTGAACTCTCTCCCTCCTTCGTTCAATCAGTTGAAATCCAGTTACAACACACAGAAGGAGCAATGGGCTCTAAATGAGCTCATTGCATATTGTGTGCAGGAGGAGGAGAGGATGAAACAGGAAAAGACTGAAAGTGCTCATTTGGTTTACACCCCTAAGGTTCAGGGCAAAAGAAAGAAAGTGAGGTCGCTAAGAATGAAGCTGCTAAGGGTCCTCCTCAAAAGAAACATGCTAAGGGTGTTGATTCTTGTTTCTTTTGTGAGAAAGTTGGACACATGAAGAAGGACTGCCAAAAGTACCACGCCTGGCGAGCTAAAAAGGGTATGTCCTATGCTTTGGTCTGTTCTGAATTGAACTTAGTTGAAGTACCTAAAACACTTGGTGGTTAGACTCTGGTGCAACTACTAACGTCAGTGTTTCATTGCGGGGTTGCACGAGTTACCGAAAACCAACCGAAGCTGAAAGACGCATTCATGGGGCTAATGGATTTCCGGTGCATGTGGAGGCAATTGCGCATTTTAGACTGTTTTTCAGTTCTGGTCATTTTTTGGATTTAAAAGACACTTTTGTTGTACAGTCTTTTCGACGAAATTTGGTTTTCGGTCCTAAGTTAGACAATTTTGGTTATTCTTGTTTGACTGAGAACGGAGTTGTTACTTTGTCTTTAAAATCAATTTATATTGGAACTGGAAAACTTTTGGATAATCACGGTCTTTATATGCTTGACACTTTAAGTTATAATGAAGAAAACTTAAATGTTGAATCAAGAGGTACCAAACGAAAATTTGAGAATGCAAATTCAGGAACTCTTTGGCACAAACGCCTAGGTCACATCTCTAGAAATAGAGTTGAGCGACTTGTGTCAGATGGTATATTGAGTTCTGTTGACTTCACAAATTGTGATGTCTGTGTGGCTTGCATTAAAGGAAAACAGACTAAGCATAAGAAAATAGGTGCATACAGAGCTACGGAAGTCCTTGAGTTGATACATACAGATATTTGTGGACCTTTTCCTACTCCATCGTGGAACGGTCAACAATACTTTATATCATTCATAGACGATTACTCTTGATATGCTTACCTATTTTTCATTCATGAGAAATCAGAGTCTTTGGACGTGTTCAAGAAATTTAAGCTGAGGTTGAGAACCAACTTAACTGAAGGATAAAGTCTGTCATATCTGATCGTGGTGGTGAATACTACGGTCGTTATGACGGTTCAGGTGAACAACGTCCGGGACCATTTGCCAGATACCTAGAGGAGTGTGGAATTGTCCCACAATACACAATGCCTGGATCTCCCAGCATGAATGGTGTATCTGAAAGACGAAACTGCACTCTTAAGGACATGGTAAGGAGTATGATTAGTCACTCTACCTTACCTGAATCACTCTGGGGAGAGGCACTAAATACTGCAGCTTATATTCTTAATCGGGTACCAACTAAAGCAACTGCAAAAACACCTTATGAGCTTTGGACTAGCAGAAAACCCAGTTTAAAGCATCTTCACATTTGGGGATGTCCTGCTGAGGCTAGGCCTTATCGGCCATATGAAAAGAAATTGGACTCCAGAACTATGAGCAATTACTTTATTGGTTATTCTAAGCGATCTCGGGGCTATAAATTTTATGATCCCACACAAAAGAACATTTTTGAGACGGGAACGACTACATTTTTTGAGGATATTGAATTTGGGGGGAGAAATAAAGTTCAAGACATCAACTTTGAGGAAGAATCGGTTCCAGTTATTGTACCGATTCATATAGTTGCTTTAGATAAAGCAAATTCAGAACCTCAAGTTGATAATGAAGTTCTTCCTCCAGTTCAAAAATGTTGATGATATTGAACCAGATGTTCAAATTCAAAATCCTCAAGAAATTGTGCAACAAAATCAAGATGAAGTCGCTTTGCGACGGTCCACCAGATTAAGAAGAAATGCTATTCCGGATGATTATATAGTATATCTTTTGGAACATGAGGAAAATCAAACTCTTGTGGAAGATGATCCCATCAACTTCCGTCAGGCCATGAGTTGTTCCAATTCAGATAAGTGGACCGAAGCAACGAAAGAAGAGTATAAGTCTATGCTAGACAATATGGTTTGGGAAATCGTTCCACTGCCAGAAGGAAAGAAAACTATTGGTTGTAAATGGTTATTTAAAACCAAGATGGATTCGAATGGTAATGTGGAAAGATATAAGGCTCGTCTAGTAGCTAAAGGCTATACTCAAAGAGAAGGGATTGACTATAAAGAAACCTTTTCTCCGGTATCTTCAAAGGAATCTTTTAGGACAATCATGGCTCTTGTTGCACATTATGATTTGGAGCTTCATCAGATGGATGTAAAGACAGCGTTTCTCAATGGAGACATTGAAGAAACAATTTATATGGAGCAACCACAAAACTTTGTTGTAGGTGATTCAAAGAATATGGTTTGCAAATTAAGAAAATCCATATATGGGCTGAAACAAGCTTCTCGTCAATGGTACCACAAATTTCACAAAGTCATCACCTCCTTTGGTATTGAGGTGAATTTGGTTGAAGATTGTGTGTATCAAAAGTTCAGTGGGAGTAAGTGCATTTTCCTGATTTTGTATGTCGATGACATATTATTGGCCACAAATGATATGTGCATGTTGCACGACACCAAGAAATTTCTTAAGGAAAATTTTGAGATGAAAGATCTTGGTGAAACATCTTTTGTATTAGGGATCCAGATTCAACGAGATCGATCTCGAGGAATTCTTGGATTATCACAAAAGAGTTATATCGATAAAGTACTTAAAAGATTTGGCCTTCAGGATTGCAAACTAGGTGATACCCCAATTGCTAAAAGAGACAAATTTTGTCTTGATTAGTTCCCTAAAAGAACTTTGCAAATGAAGGAGATGCAAAAGATCCCTTATGCATCCGCAGTAGGGAGTCTGATGTATGCTCAAGTTTGTACGCGTCCGGATATAGCGTACATTGTTGGAGTCTTAGGCAGATACTTAAGCAATCCAGGCATGAACCATTGGAAAGCAGCAAAAAGGGTCATGAGGTACTTGCAGAGAACAAAAGACTATATGCTCACATATCGGAAATCGAGATAATATGGAGATCATTGGGTATTCTGATTCTGACTATGCTGGATGCCAAGGTAGTAGAAAGTCTACCTCAGGTTATGTTTTTTTGTTAGCCGGTGGAGCTGTTTCATGGCGTAGTGCGAAACAAACACTCGTTACTTCCTCCACTATGGCTGCAGAATTTGTAGCAATCTATGAAGCATCCAATCAGGCAATTTGGCTGAGAAATTTTGTCACTGGGCTGCGAATTGTGGAAGGAGTCGAAAAACCACTTAAGTTATATTGTGACAACAAATCAGTTGTTTTGTATTCCAATAACAATAGGAGTTCGGTAAAGTCGAAGTTATCGACATCAAGTACCGAATTGTTAAGGAAAACGTACAAAGTTGAGAGATTTCTATAGAACACTTAGGGAAAAACTCTATGATAGCAGATCCTCTCACAAAGGGTATTGTGCCAAAGGTTTTTCATGAGCATACTGCTCGAATGGGCATTTCGATGTTTGAGGATTGTTTAGATTAGTGGGAGTTTGTCGTTTGGTTTTATGTTCTATATTTTATTTATGTTTATTGACATTTTATGAATGTTTTCTGATCAGAAATAAAGTCTTAAGTATAATTTAAGTTTACACTTTGTACAATAAAGTTAAGGATCTCACTAAAGTAGGACCAGTTGAAAATTGACATGTATTGATCACTCTTCATGTAATTTTCATGTCACACTTTTCATAAATGATCTATGTCATTTAGCTTTGTTGATTTTCGTGACCATAGAAGGTTTTGGTTATGATGGTTATAACCAACGCCGCTATGATCCTAAGTTGATATGGTCAATGGACGAGATTGATATGCCTTGAAAATAATGACATATGGAGCTCACTTAAGTCTATCACTTTTGAATACATATGTGACCCAGTGGGAGATTGTAAGATCTAATTTTGGGGTCACATATATATTAATATGTGTGATAGGGTCATTATTAAATAAGTTAAAGTTATCTGATTAATTATGTAATTAAGTAAAAGTCTGGAGGCATAAATTTTATGGAAATTAAGTTGTGGATGTCTTATGTAATTTCTAGTTTGATGAGGGGTCGAACTAGAAATTAATACTCTATATAAATAGAGGGTTATGGTCCCCAAAGCAACCCTAGCCGAAAACACAGAAAACTCTCTGCATCCCATCACCAGAGACTTAAGGTTCATTCAGGGTGTGCTTTGGAAGAGTCATAACCAACCTTCAGATCTTCATCAATGGATTCATCAGGTACGTTTCCGCCTTAGGTTAATCAATAGAAACTGATATGGCTCTTGTTTATTATGATATAAACATATAGAATAATCCTCTCAGATGATTGATGACCATTTTAACCAAAAGTTGAATCATATGTGTGATAAGGTCATTATTTGTGAATCCTCTCGTATGGAGGCTACCTCACTAATCCGATTCTATGAATTTAGTTAGAGTTTCGTAGAAACAAACACTTATTGATACTACATTTTAATGTGAAACTAGGTAAGCTTAAACTCTTAATTAACTATATATAACCCAAAATACAGTAATTTCACAAATATTGGGTTTTTAATAAAATTAAAGATTTTTTGGAACAAAATGTGTGATATGCTATTGTTGGATTAAAAACTTCAAAAGTAATATTTTGACAATTTGTCCTAGAAATGATATTAGCTTCTTCTTTTTATGTGTTCAAAGTTTTAAATGATATTATCTATAATGAATTGATTTCTTAATTGTTAGAGGTGCTTGGTCAAGAAGCTTTAAATCTTTTTTGTTTTGAAGTACTTAAACCACATTTGTGACAAAAAAAGAGAGTACTTGAACAACATTTTAATCGATCAAATTTTTTAACGAGTTTGCATTCTAAAATCTACGTCACACCATTAACCCATAAGCGCAACTCTGTAGAGATAGAGATAGGGGCGGATGCAGAGAGAGAGCTGAGGTGGCAACTGCCCCCTATAAAATATTGAAATAATTTTTTTCCCTTAGTTTAGCTAAAGAATTATAGTAAAAATAGTAAAATATGCATGATTGCCCCCCTATAAATCTATGATTGCCCCCTATAAATCTAAGATTAAACCATTTTGCCCCCCATAATTTTATGGGCTAGATCCGCCACTGGATAGAGATAGATGGCATATAATATATATATAAACTATAACAATTCCATGTATATTTATAACAAAAACAACACTCCAACTTAGATTCCTTCTTATACATAATACATTTATTTGTGTGGTTTTCAAAATCCTTTTAAAATTAATTGATCGAGGGCTGTGACCTATGATAATGACCTAACGAAAAAGCTTAGCCAAATTAATTTAGAAAAATGTTAAAATGAATGTTTTGTAAATCCTCACCCATTAAAATATAGTATATACTTATAAATTTATACTTATAAATTTATATACATATATAATTGATCATTCTCTAGTGTGGTTAGAGCACTAATATAGGGTCTCTTACCCCAACATCTTAACCCAATTATTTTTTTAAAAAAAGTGTAAGAGGTGGTTCTCAAAAACATAATCTAAGAAGCGCATCTTCTTTTCTTCTTCTCTCTCGGCGACGACTTCTTCTCTTTCTTTTTCCTCGGCGATTCTTCGTTTCCTCTGCGATTTCCGGCGACAATCCACTGGAAAAGGTAATCTCTGTTTCTTCTCTTCGTCTTCTATGTTTGATTCGTCTGGATTTGTATCTAATTCGAATAGTTCGTCTTTTAGGTTTAGTTTTCTTCGATATTTAGGTTTTTCCTTTCGTTTGTGTGTTTGATTTGATTTTTCTCTGAAAGAGAACTCATCTTCCTTTAGATTTAGTTGGATTTGTGTGTTCTTGTTTTGGTTTTCTATTAAAACCCAAAGAAATCTATCGACAAAACAGAACATACATCTATGAACTTGGATATCTCTTATGAACTTGAAAATCTCTTGATATAGTATATAGATTCTTTTTATGTTTCTCTCTTGATATAGTATAATTTGATGATGTGAATATGTTGGTTTTGATGAACTTGGATATTGTTATAACTATGATGTTATAATTGATGCTATTTATGAAAATAAATTGTGTGTTTTGATGAGCTTGTAAGTAGCATCACTATGAACATAATCTGATTTTATAATTGTTGTTAATTAGAAGTTCATTGTGTGTTAGAACATAATTTGATGTTATAACTGATGTCAATTAGATGTCAATTAGAAGTTCATTGTATATTGTATACATAACTTGTTGTTTACAATGTGTGTTTAATATTGCAGATAGGAGAGAAGTAGCAAAACGTCATTTCAAAGGCAATATGTGTTAAACATGTTAGTAATAATGATGAGAGGATTAATTTTACTAGTTGTAGTTAGGTAGTAATAATGAGTCTTCAATATTAGTTGATAGATAGGAGTGTTGTAAAAATTGAATTTGTGGCAATATATAGTATCAAAAATTAAAGTTTCATTAAAACTTCATTAACTATCCTCAACCATATATCCATTCCACCAGATTTGATTCCGTTCCTTAAGCACCTTCAGTCCTATTTATAAAACCAACTATCTTCTTTTTCTATTTATAAAATCAACCCTCTCCTAAAACACATTCAGTTCTATTCCTTAAAACAACACCCTAATACCATAGTTTTGTCTATGGATCCCATAAACCCCTCTACATCATGGGTGGAACTTCTAACCAGTCAGCTTCCAGAGGAGCTCAGGAATGACCATAAGTGGTATGGAACATATGGAGCTAGTAGGCAGTGTGGAAGTTCAAAGAGAAAAAGGATCGACGATGATATCCAGTCATCAGCTTCTATGACAATATTAATAGGGAGGAAACTGAAGAGGAAAGGCCTATTGGAGTTAAGGCAGAAAAGGCAGCAAAGGTAACAACGGGAAAAAAGTGATGGGAGATGATGTGAGGGATTTCCAGGCCATATGAGATATCAAACAGAAGAATATGGCTTTGAAGGAGAAAGATATGGCTTTGAAGGACAAGCTTGCGAAGACCAAACTCCTTGACAATTTGATTCTAAAAACTGAACTAACTGAATTAGAAATGAAACTCAAAGACGACCTTATTATGCAAATGTTGTCAATGTAAAATTATGTGTTTTCTCTTAACTTTATGTTTGTGTTATATTGTATGTGTTTTGTGTTTTGAGTTTTGTGTTCTCTATTTAGTTTTTCTGTTTTGTGTTATATTGTATGTGTTTTTCTGTTTTGTGTTATCTGTGCTTTGTGTTTAAGTTCAATGTTTTCTCTGTTATATTGTATGTGTTTTGACTTTTTTAGTTTCTGTTTAGTTTTCTCTATTATGTAATATGTGTTAAACTATAACTTTGTGTTTTGAGTTTTGTGTTTTGTGTTTATAAAACTTTGTTCTGTTTTGAGTTTAACATTGTGTTTTCTGTTTTGTGTTATGTGTTTATAAAACTTTGTTCTGTTTTGAGTTTAACTAAAACTTTGTGCTTTCTGTTTTGAGTTTAACATTCTCATATGTGTTTAATAAGCTATGTGTTGTACATTGTGTTTCAGTTTAATATTGTCGTATCTTTAGCTTTTTTTTTAACATTGTGTTTGTGTTTTTTCAGGGGAAGATATTGTAGACACAACAAGGTCAAGGGAAGAAAACAAATTGTTTGTGGCCTCCAAGCAATGGGAAAGGGCAAAGCATGCAGCAAGCGGAAAGGGCAAAGCATGCAGCAAATGTGAGTTGTTTTTTGTATCTTTGTGTTATTGTGTTGTCTTGTGTCACAAGGATGGTTATTGTGTCACAAGTAAATGTTATTGTGTCTGTATTTTTGTGTTTTGTTTGCTTGCATTCTTATTTTGTATAAGTAACCTAATTTTGTAAGGCTCAACTTCTGATTCACTTTCGATCTCCTTTTCTTATTTCTTATATTCATAATAGTCCAACACTTATTTCTTATATTCATAATAGTTCAACACAACTTTCATATTCATAATAGTTCAACACAACTTTCTCATGGCTTCATCGTCTCTTATAAATTACAACAATGATTCTGAGGATGATGTTTTAGATCAATGTTTTAATGAGATTTTCATTGACCAATTCGACAATCTTCTTATTAATTATGCAACTCCTCCACAAAGAAGGAAATCCCGGAAAAAACGAGTTCATATCGAAAGAAATCGAGAAGAAGGTCATAGGCGTCTATGGAACGATTATTTCTGTTTAGAACCAACTTACACGAAAAAAATTTCCGTCGCCGTTTTCGAATGAATAAGCCATTGTTCTTGCGTATAGTAGACGGTGTTTCAAATACAGTTACTTATTTCCAGCAAAGAGAAGATGCAACCGAAAGACAAGGTCTGACAGCCCTCCAGAAGTGTACAACAACAATTTGTCTATTGGCGTACGGTAATGCGGCTGATACAGTTGACGAATACCTACGCATAGGTGACAGTACAGCTCGTAAATGTTTGGAACATTTCGTCGAAGGCATTATTCTTTGTTTTGGTGATGAGTACCTCAGAAGACCAACATCAATAGACCTACAACGACTTCTTTATATTGGAGAGCAACGTGATTTTCCCGGGATGATTGGAAGCATCGACTACATGCATTGGGAGTGGAAGAATTGCCCTACCGCTTGGAAAGGACAATATACACGTGGTTCAGGTAAACCTACCATTGTCTTAGAGGCAGTTGCTTCATATTATTTGTGGATATGGCACACGTTTTTTGGACCTCCATGTACTTTAAACGATATCAATGTTTTGGATCGCTCACCCATATTTGATGATATCATTAGAGGTGAAGCTCCTAAAGTTAATTTCTCTGTCAACAGACGAGAATACCATATGGGTTACTATCTAACAAATGGCATATATCCTAAATGGACAACTTTATCCAATCTATTTCAATGCCTCAAAGCCTGAAAGCGACATTATTTGCAACACATCATGAATTAACCAGAAAAGATGTTGAGCGTTCTTTTGGAGTGTTGCAAGTCCGATTCGCCATTGTTAAAAATCCAGCTCTCTTTTGGGATAAAAGCAATATTGGAAGGATTATGAGAGCATGTATAATACTCCATAATATGATAGTAGAAGACGAACGAGATGAATACAACCTATCTAATTTTGAAGATTTTTTACCAGAAGAGGGAAACGAGACTGCAGAGGTGGATATCACGTTTTAAACAGACATGCCTACCAACATTGTAAATATGATGGGTGTTCGTACTAGAATTCGTGATAAACACATCCATATGCAATTAAGAGATGATCTGATCGAGCATATATGACAAAAATTTAGTTACTAGCTACATAATGATTAAATTTCAAATGTCTTTGTATTTATTATTAATCAATAGAATGTTGATGTTTCAAGTTTATATTAATATATAATTATATTTCAAAATCAAATAATTTTTAAAAAATAAATTATTCAAACTTTTTTTTTAAAGAACCATTAAACACATCTACCTATATTCACTCTTTTTTATAAGAGTTCCACACAACCTCTTATTTCCTATAAAATATCTCAAGAACCCATTAACACCTCTAATTGATGTTAGTGTTCTTAGGTTTCTTATATTTGGAAGTTTCCAGCTGCTTAAAAAGCACATGTTAAAAAGCACATGGACCCCCATCTAATCTTTGAACATCTAGACTATACACGAATTTTTAGAAACCTCATATGAATTTCTTGCTATTTTTTCGCAAAACTTGTTATAAAGTAGACCACCATGAATGAATAAAGCTCTTTAATTAGTTTCTAGATAGCTTAATGGTATAAGTCATTGATTTCGTTTGAAACAAATGAGTGGAAATAAAACAAAATTTAAATTATATAAGAAGAATGTGGTGATGAATGTGATAGATTATGGGGAGTACTGTTTGAAAGTATTGACACTCGGCATGATGTGAAATTGATGTGAATATAGTAACTAATAACACCCAGAACTCACTTTTCTATATCAATAGTATATCTTTTAAAATGATACTAGATTATGAAACGTGGGAGTTAAGTAATATTTTTGAATGTTGTAAAAGACTATTTTGTGTGGTGATTTGTTAAATAGAAGCGGAATAATTGATTTTAGTAATATTGTAAAAATTTAGAGAAAACATATTTTAAAAGTAAAGAAAACATATTTTAAAAGTAAAGAAAACATATTGTAATAAAAGTACAATAAACAATTAGGTTCGGGAAAAGATAAAAGGTCTTCATCTGTCTCAAGAAGACCTAATGCACAACACGCCGCCTCAAGTACGATGAACAACACTGTCAACGGTCATTGTGTCGTGCAAATTCTTTGATCCACGAACTTTTTAAAACACTTTTCACAAAAACTCGGAAAAGTCAAATTTCTCTCTTCTATATTGAATTTCACTATTTTTGAAAAACCACAAAGTTCTCACTTTTATATTGTTTGCTTTCATAAATTATTTTGAAAATAGTACATCTAATTATAGTATAGTAAATGATTTTTCATTATTGTATTTTTATCTCATAACTAACCAAGTTAAAAAAATATTTGAACTCTAATTATGGTATAATAAATTATTTTTTCGTAATTGTATTTTTAAGTTTTCTTTGATATTATTTGCCAAAAGGAATTTAATATGTAGAAAAAAACAAATATGTATATATAAATAGTTTACTTTAGAAATAGTAAAACATTTTATGAGATTAATTCACAATGAATATAATGATAACTGATTTATATTAAAATCATAATCAATTCTAATATATTATAAGAATATGAAGTCAAAATAATAGGTGTGCATAATTGAAATTGTATTTTAGTTTAGACTGATTTTCATTTAAACCAAACATTTTATGGATATTTTAAAAACCAATTATTTTAATAAAACGCTAAATATAATTTGGACATAATAAAAAAACTGTAACTTCATAAGAAAATGAATATTCAGTATGATTTTATAATTTAGTTATAACTATAATTATTTTAATCTCATCAAACGGTACATATCTCACATTAGTCAAATATTTTCGATGATTCGTAAAATAAAGTAATTATCACAACTTTTTTTAAATACAAAATACTCATCAACTTTAATTTTAGACTAAAAAGTATCAAAATTCTCTTAACACAAGGTTATAATGTATAAAAATACTCATCAAATTTCTTTTTTTTGTGATGTAAAATGTATAAAAATCAGATTACATTTGATATTTGATTTTTGCTTGTATTACATCAACATATGTGACCTCTTTTTGAAATGAAAAAATGTAATGTAATTATATGAGTTATGATATGTAGATTAGTAATGAATTGTTGTTAGTTTTTTAAAATCGGTCTAGTGATAACACATGTTTTTTTTCCTTTATTAACTCACCTAATGTTTATCGTTAGTATATATAGAATTGTTCAATGCTTAGTTATAGGGGAACATACTCATTTAATGAATAGAACCCAATATATATATATTCAACTTTTTTCTTTATTCTTCTTTTTTTCAATTTTTGTAATATAGTGTAATTACCATATAAACCATCAAGATTTTTGATATATATTTCTTTTTGATGTACAATTTTTTTTTTTGATGAGGACGTGGCTTTATTAAACCAACTTAAAAAAAAATAAATTACAGACGAAAGTGTTTAGAATGAGCAACACCATCCAAGTCTTCTAGCAAAACCGAGTTAACAATCTCGGGTATAGAAACAAACAAATGAAAGTCTAAAGGTAACGAAAAAACATAGTTCGCCAAACCATCGGCTAGACAATTTGCCTCTCTATACACGTGAGCAATTCGGACTATCCAGTCCCTTGTAATGAAGCCTTGGCACATACGTACCAGGTGAGACAAAGGATGCGAGTGAGCTATCCCTGTCACAAAAAAACCTGCCACCCACTCGGAGTCAACTTCCATTAATACTCGGCCATAACATATTCCCATGCCAAGTATAGCCCATAATATAACCCCCATAGCTCCGCCACAGGTGCCGAACAAATGCCTATGTTAAAAGCAAACCCGCCACACCAATCTCATGCTGTGTTTCGTATCACCCCGCCCGCGGTAGCTAAGCATGGTAGTGGTTGGGGGCAGGGCTAAGTGGGGAACATATATGCTCTGCTCAGTCTGCTGCATGAACCACGTGGACCAACATGCATATCCACACTTGCATTTTATTTTTCCTCGTATGTTTTATTTTTAATTATATATTTTCATCATATGCTTTAATATTTATATATATATTAGATAATACTAAATGTAATTATCCATACGAATAGATAATATTTTCATAATTATCTCTTTAGTTCGACCGACTTTTACTTGCCTATATAAGGCTTATTCCTTTAATGTAAAAAGGTAACGAACACAAGTTAATAAATGGAAAGATTACTCTCTCTTCCTCTCTAAAACAAACGACAATACTTAAAGTTTATATTTTATTAGTTTTATAACACGTTATCAGCACGAAGCTCTACCCGTAACCCGATTAATCATATTCCAAAGGTATAATACGAAGGTATGATAAATCAATAATTTTATATAATTATGTTTTGATCATTTTTATTTATATGGCGTGCTATGCCGCCTCAAAATGGAAGGCTATGCCTCCTCAATATGGTAGGCTCTGCCTCCTCAATTTATTATATTTTATTACTATTTAAAATAAACTATAGCAAAATTTAAATTAATATAATTAAAAAATCTAAGAAAAACTCTGCCAAAATTTTAAGTTAATAATTTTTGCCAAAAGCATAAAGCTTATAAATCTAAAATAAACTATGGCAAAATTTAAACTAATTTAACTAATAAAATGTAAAAGAAACTCTGGCAAAATCTAAATTTTTAACAATAAAAATTTAAAGAGAAACTTTGCCAAAATTTAAACTAATATACTGTTATTTTCTATATAGTAATCATGTCAAACTTGACAAAGCTCGAAATAACTGCCCTCGATATTACTGGCAAAAACTATATGACTTGGGCAGTTGGTGCAAAATTGCACCTGAAAGCCAGTGAGCTTCTTGATACCATCGATAAGTCGGAAACGACATCGGATGAAAAGAAAGCCAAAGCCATGATTTTTATAAGGCACCACATCCATGATGGTTTAAAGGATGAATATATCACCAAAGAAGATCCTGCGGATCTATGGCTATCTTTAAAAGATAGGTTTGATCACCAGAAATATGTGATCTTACCAAAAGCCAAACATGAGTGGTTAAACCTCCGGTTGTTGGACTACAAATGTGTTAGTGATTATAATTCCGCGTTGTTCGGAATCACATCCAGGATGATATTATGTGGAGAGACAGTCACTGAGTTTGACATGATTGAGAAAACTCTCTCTACTTTTCATCCTGTAAATGTAGGCATACAACAACAATACCGGGCAATGAAATTCACTCGTTATTCGGAGTTAATGCAAATCCTCCTTGTTGCTGAACAAAATAATGATTTGGTGATGTTAAACCATCAAAGTCGTCCAGTTGGATCAGCACCACTCCCAGAAGTGAATGCTGCATCATCCAGTTATAATAACTGGAATAATAATAATGGACGCGGCCGTGAACGCGGTAAAAGCCGTGGTCGTGGACGAGGGCGTGGTAGAGGACAAGCAAGAGGTCCTCGCTACAATAATGATAACTCTGGAAAAAGCCAGAGATTTCCGGGTAATGAAGTTGGGCGTGTTATAAAGAAGCAGACAGAGAATGTTTGCTATAGATGTGGAATGAAAGGGCACTGGTATAATACCTGTCGCACGCCAAAACATCTTGCCGATTTATATCGTGAATCACAAAAGGCAAAAGAAAAGATGAATGAAACCAACTTCATTTGTGATGAACCTGGGCCCTCATTTAGTGGCTTAAACGATGATAGTCATCTTGATATTTCGGAATTTCTGCTTGATCCGGAAGGTATCAACGGTCAAAAAAAAGACTTGGAATAAAATGACATGATACATGTTGTTGTTTTTTTTTAAATAAAAATGTTGTTTAATATTTACTTTTTGTCTTTATAAAGTTTGATGTAAAATAGTTGTTTTATAATAAATCCTTTATGAATATTTTAATCCAGACAATGACAAACTTTGAGACTAAAGAGGGAGATATATGTCTGGCTGATAGTGCGACAACGCACACAATACTTAAAGATAAAAAGTATTTCTCCTGTCTCAAAATAAAAGATTCCGCCGAAGGCGTGAATACTATTTCTGGTAATGCAAAAATTATCATAGGCTCTGGAAGAGCAAATTTTTCAATGTCAAGGGGAACGCAATTTGAAATAAATGATGCGTTATATGCCCCAAAATCTTACAGAAACTTGTTAAGTTTCAAAGATATCCGTGAGAATGGATATCATATTAATACTATGAATAAGGATGGCATTGAATACCTTTGCATTACGTCAGAAAAGAAAGAAATCCTGGAAGAATTATCAACGTTATCTTCCGGATTATATTGCACAAAAATAAACAAGACTGAATCATATGTTACTGTAGACTTAAAGTCTATTAGTACATTTAAAGTATGGCATGAAAGATTTGGCCATCCTGGTTCGATCATGATGAGAAAAATTGTGCAAAACTCGAATGGGCACCCATTGCGAAATCAAAAGATTTTCCAATCGGGCGAGTTATTATGTAGTGCTTGTTCTCAAGGAAAGCTCATAACTCGGCCATCAATAACAAAAGTTGGGAATGAATCTCCATTATTCTTGGAAAGAATACATGGTGATATATGTGGACCGATTCATCCACCGTGCGGGCCATTTAGATACTTTATGGTATTAATTGACGCATCTAGTAGATGGTCACATGTGTGTCTATTGACAACACGAAATATGGCTTTCGCAAAGTTCATTACCCAAATTATAAGGCTAAGAGCGCAATTTCCTGACTATGTTATAAAGAAAGTCAGGCTTGATAACGCTGGTGAATTCACTTCACAAGCCTTTAATAGTTATTGTATGTCAATGGGGATTGATGTTGAGCATCCAGTTCCCCATATTCATACCCAAAATGGTATGGCCGAATCTTTAATTAAACGGCTGCAATTGATTGCAAGACCGTTAATATTGAGAACAAATCTCCCAATTTCTGTATGGGGGCATGCTATATTGCATGCAGCGGCATTGGTCCAGATTCGACCAAGCGCATATAATGAATATTCCCCTTCCCAATTAACATCTGGCAATGTGCCTGATGTATCCCATCTCCGTGTTTTTGGTTGTGCGGTTTATGTCCCAATTGCTCCACCGCAAAGAACAAAAATGGGACCACAAAGGAGATTGGGAATTTATGTTGGGTATTCGTCACCGAGTATAATTCGGTATATTGTACCGCAAACTGGTGATATGTTTACGGCACGTTTTGCCGATTGTCATTTTAATGAAGATGAATTTCCGAGCGTTAGGGGGAGATATTAAAAGTATATCAAAAGATGTTACATGGTGCACACAAAGTTTAGTACATCTTGATCCCCCAACAAAACAACGTGAGCTGGAAGTTCAGAAAATTGTGCACTTACAAAATATGGCAAATCAATTACCAGACTCGTTTACAGATATAAACAGAGTGACGAAGTCATATATACCCGCCGTTAATGTCCCATCAAGAATTTGTATTCCTGATAAACAAATTCATGGGAGCAAAGCAAATGAACCTAAGGTTCAGTTAAAGAGGGGGAGGCCGATTGGCTCGAAAGATAAAAATCCCCGAAAGAAAAACAAATTGGGAGAACAAAATGATAAGGTTCTTGATCCCAATGAAGAACAATATCTCGAAGATATTTCCGGAAAGGTTCGAGATGAACCAATTAATGATAAATCTTCGGAAGAGATATATGAAAGGGATCAAGAAGAACCATGGGATGAAATTCGTCAAAAGGACGAACAAGATACAGAAAAATATGAGATTTCCATCAACTATGCCCATAATGGAAAAATGTGGCTTAGAAATGAAATTGAAGATATTGATGGAATATTCTCTTTCTCTGTATCTGAAGAAATTGACAATGAAAACGATGACCAAGATCCACGGTCCGTTTCTGAATGTCAAAAGAGAGGAGATTGGAATAAATGGCAAATTGCCATGAGAACTGAATTACTCTCTCTCAATAAACGTGACGTTTTTGGACCTCTCGTCATTACACCAGGAGATGTAAATCCTGTTGGGTGTAAATGGGTGTTCGTAAGAAAAAGAAATGAAAATAATGAAGTCACAAGGTATAAAGCAAGACTTGTGGCACAAGGGTTTTCTCAAAGACCGGGAATTGATTATGAAGAAACATACTCCCCGGTAATGGATGCAGTCACATTTAGGTACTTAATGAGCCTAGCGGCATCTAAAGATTTAGAAATGTACCTTATGGATGTAGTGACTGCATATCTATATGGATCACTTGATAGTGACATATATATGAGAATCCCTGAAGGAATGGAGATTCCAGAAAGATCTAAGATTCTAAAAGAATCCAAAGAAATATGTTCGGTCAAATTACAAAGATCACTTTATGGATTAAAACAATCCGGACGCATGTGGTATAATCGATTAAGTGAATATTTGTTGAGTAAAGGATATATCAACAATACGATTTGCCCTTGTGTATTTATTAAGAAATCCTCAAAAGGATTCGTGATCATTGCTGTGTATGTTGATGACCTGAACATAATTGGAACTCAAGGAGAAATTGATGATGCAAGAACTCATATGAAAAAAGAGTTCGAAATGAAAGATCTGGGAAAGACAAAGTTTTGTCTTGGGCTCCAGATAGAACATCTTCAAGATGGAATATTTGTGCATCAATCAAATTACACCAAAAGGGTGATAAAACGCTTTTCTATGGACAAAGCAACTCCTTTGAGTACTCCAATGGTTAATAGATCCCTCAATGTTGAAAATGATTCATTCCGACCTTGTGAAGATAACGAAGAAGTATTAGGTTCAGAAATTCCATATATGAGCGCTATTGGCGGTCTTATGTATCTTGCAAATTGCACTCGACCTGATATAGCTTTTGCTACTAATCTACTTGCAAGATACAGTTTTTCCCCTACGCGCAGACATTGGAATGGAATAAAACATATATTCCGTTATCTTCAAGGAACCATTGATTTAGGGTTATATTATGCAAGAAACTCCGAATCTGGTTTAGTTGGTTTTGCAGATGCAGGTTATTTATCAGATCCGCATAAAGCTCGATCGCAAACTGGTTATGTTTTCACTTTTGGTGGAACTGCGATCTCTTGGCGTTCTCAAAAACAGACTTTGGTCGCCACTTCTTCAAACTATGCGGAAATCATTGCACTTCATGAAGCATGTAGAGAATGTGTTTGGTTGAGATCTATTACTCAACATATACAAGATGCAAGTGGAATGATTGTCAATAAAGAGCCAACAAAATTGTTTGAAGATAATTCGGCATGTGTCGTTCAACTCAAAGAAGGTTTTATAAAAAGTGATAGAACGAAGCACATTCCTCCAAGATTCTTTTCCTACACTCGAGAACTTGAGGAAAACCGTGAAGTAGACGTTCAATCCATTCGTTCAAGTGAAAATGCCGCAGATTTATTTACAAAGGCGCTTCCTACTACAACATTCAAGAAACATGTTCAAGCTATTGGAATGCGTCATCTGCGAGATCTGTGAAAGAAGATCATAGCCGAATTTTCCAGGAGGAGATAGCGTAACTGTACTCTTTTCCTGTCATGGTTTTTATCCCACTGGGTTTTTCCATGATAAGGTTTTTAACGAGGCAGTATACTTAAAGATGGATAATTAAGGAGGAGTATTAGATAATACTAAATGTAATTATCCATACGAATAGATAATATTTTCATAATTATCTCTTTAGTTCGACCGACTTTTACTTGCCTATATAAGGCTTATTCCTTTAATGTAAAAAGGTAACGAACACAAGTTAATAAATGGAAAGATTACTCTCTCTTCCTCTCTAAAACAAACGACAATACTTAAAGTTTATATTTTATTAGTTTTATAACAATATACGAATTTTTGTGAAATGTTTTTCCACTTCTTAATTACTTACTATTGCACCAAGATAGGTAAAAGGGCTATTTGTCTAATTTACCATAATTCTGAATTGAAATTGTGAAATCTACCATAATTGTGAATTTGGGCTTGATTTTGAAATTGAATGGTAGTTGTGGTATGATTTTTGACTATGTTAACCCTCAGAAGTTTCGGTGAGTTATTGTTGCCAATTTTGTGTCAGAGAAACTTCAGCTTTTCATTTAATGCTAAAAACATATTTATATTAAATTATTACAAGTTTAATCAGACTCCCGCCTATTTACGTCATATCTTCACGCTTTAATTACTTATTTCTCTCTCTCTCGTTTTTAGGGTTGGCCGGCGAGGAAATTTTTTTGGTAAGTAGTTATTGTTGATTATTTGAACATTGGTAGATAATAAATGAATTGGTTTTTAAGGTTTTATTTATTGTAGGAGGTGGACATGTCGGACTACGTTTTAGTCGTCATGGACAAATGGGAGTGTAGGTCGTCAGGTGTTTGGCGCTTTAATTTGTCCAAAGACATATTCGGCAAGTGGGTGGACATATGTTGTCTCGACACATATGAGCAAGTGAAGGACAAACTTGCAGAGACGTTTGGTGTTAAAAGTTGGGGTCCCCAAGTAGAATTAACCTATTGGTGTCAGGTGGACGAAATTATTTGTAGTCCGGGAAAGATGCCTCCTATCTCCATAGGATGTTCAACTAGGTTTGCAAAGTTTAAATACATTTTCTCTTTATTTTATCCACCCCTATAAATTTACGATCTACTCGCCAAAGTCGTCCATCAACTTCCTCTTTATCTTTCACATTTTATTTTATCTACCCTATTAAACCTTCCTTTTTTATTCGGCATCCCTTTTATGTGGATACATTTTTATATGGATAAATATTATTTAGTAGACAATTATATTATGTGGACGTCTATTTAGTTAACAACATTATCTAAAAACACATGTGTTACACGATAGACATCTTTTTTTGTGGACACAATTAATTTGTACGACGCTCCCTCTTGTGGACAACAATTAATTCGAAAATAATTATATTATTATAAGTTCTTGTTCACTCATATCTTGTTTCAGAATCGATATTGAAATCAAAATCTCTGCAAAAAAGTTAATCGAGTTAGATGTATCAATTAATAACACATTACACCACAAACAAATATATTATCTTGGAATCAAAATCTCTCCATTTATGTTTAACTAAAAAGCTTAAGTGAAGGTGTGAGTGATAACAATAAAAAACTTGTTGTGTACTCATAATATAAAATCAGATCTGGTTTGAAAGTAGAAAAATAAAAATTAAAAAGGTGGTCTCAAGATAATTATAGACGATCTCTTAGAAGATTCAAAAGAAAAGTGGACAAGATATAATATAAAAAATTGTTGGTAAACCAAAAAAAAAAGAAAAAAGGAAAAAAAATCACTTTTACCACAGCCGGAGAAAATGAAAGTCACCGGAGAAGATGAAAGTCGCCGGAGAAGATGAAAAGAAGTGAAAGATAAAAAAAGAAGGGTGATGAACGACTTATTAGAATATGTAATTAAAATTGTTTATAAAAATAAAATAAAAGAGAAATGGCACAAGTTTCGGTAAGGGGCATATGCGTCATTAAGTTCATCCAAATCGATTCAATCTCATTATGGTAGATTTAACAAATCCATCTAAAAATTATGGTAGATCTCACAATTATCTCTAGATAAAATAGTTGTTAAAAACAAAAAGGTCAAAATATGCATGTGCGATATTATACACGTTAAAAAGAGAAAAAGATCAATTTAAGAAATCAAATTAAATCATTTAGTAAACTTTCAGAATCAATCATTAATGAGTTCCTTCGTTAAGCGTAAACTACGTAGAAGAAAAGCTCAAGTCCAATGTGAAAAATAAACAAAGCCAATTAATAACCAACATTGTACCGGATCGTAATCTACGATAGGTAAATCGATGCGTCTTTATTCATTTCACAAACCAACATATTATCTTGTAGTCTCTTTTTGCTAAATCCATATTTTGTAGATAGTAGATAATGCTATTACAATATATGTAAGTAAAGACTAATAAAACTACTAATTTTATTTTACAATAATAGAATGAAGCATAAATATATATATCCATAGCATATAATTAGAACTTACTGATAAGAGTATTCAAGTCTATTTCTGAAAATACACTTATCCTTCTTATTATTAGTGTAAAAATGCAAATCCCTCTTTACACTTTCTCTCTCTCTCACTGCGCAATACAATGCGTAAACTTCAATAATGAACTACACTCTTTATTTATATAACTTATAATCTCAACAAACTCGTAACAATCTTGTTGATGAAGTTGCAACAACCTTCCTTCCTCTAACTTCCTCCACGTGTCTCTTCTTCTGGAATCTTCTTTCTGAAATAAACTCCATACAGCATATCACTATTCTCCCTTTGAAAAGAAACTTGTCCCCAAATTCTAGATTCGGATATTGTTGGCATAAGTCATTTGCATTCTCCCATGAGTTCTCATGATCAGGCAAGCCCTTCCACTTCACTAATGCCTCCAAAAAACCTTTATCATTGTACCGTGTCTCTAAGATAGTCTCTGGTATGATGACAAACTCATCCATATTAGATAAACAGTCAGGCAATGGATTGACCTGATGGTGTTGTCCCATTACCTCCTTTAGTTGTGAGATATGAAACACAGGATGAATCTTAGTCCCCATTGGTAGTTGCAACTTATAAGCAACTTTCCCCACACGTTCTATGATCTCAAAGGGCCCATAGAACTTAGCAGCTAACTTCTGGCATATTCTCTTAGCCACTGAAGTTTGCCTATACGGTCTGAGATTCAAATACACCAATGTGCCTACTTCAAATTCCAGATCCCTTCTATGTTTGTCCACATTATTCTTCATCAATGATTGAGCACGTAAGAGATGTTATTTGATCTGGTCTAACATTCTGTCTCTATCCTCCAACATGATCTCTAACTCAGAATTTGAAGTAGTTCCATTCTCGTACTCAATCAAAGCAGGTGGATCTCTACCATACAGTACCTTGAATGATGTTGTCTTCAAAGATGTGTGATAAGAGGAATTATACCACAACTCTGCCTACGATAAGTAGTGGTACCATTTCTTTGGGTGAGTAGAGGCAAAGCACCTCAGAAACGATTCCAAGCATTTATTCAACACTTATGTCTGTCCATCAGTCTGAGGATGGAAAGTCGTACTGTACTTGAGTTTTGTCCCTGTCTGCTTGAAGTTCTCCTTCCAAAAATTGCTCAGAAAAATTCTATCTCGGTCTGATACAATAGAAGATGGATAACCATGAAGCTTGATTATCTCTGTAGTGAACTTATGAGCAACCTCTGATGCAGTGAATGGATGTTTCAGTCCAATAAAATGGCCATATTTACTAAGTCTGTCCACCACCACTAAGACTGCATTGTAACCGCCAGATGTAGGTAGTCCCTCTACAAAATCCTTGCTAATATCTTCCCACACTATTTCAGGAATTGGCAATGGTTGCAGCAACCCCGTCGGTGAAAGTGTAGAGTACTTATGTGTTTGACATACCTCACATTCATAGACAAATCTATGAATGTCCTTCTGCATATTCTCCCAATGAAAGGTTTCTTGTATCCTCTTCAGTATTTTTAAGACACTTGAATGTTCTCCCATTAACCCTTCATGGTATTCAGATAAGATCAGTCCCACAAACTGTGAAGTTCTGGGTATCATCAGCCTCTTCTTGTACCACAATCTCCCATCTTTTACCGTATACTTATGATTATACTCTTCACCCTTCCGTATCGACTTTATAATCTTCTGAATGTCCTCATCATTCTCTATCTCCTTATAAAGGTCTTCAATCTGTAGCACATGAGGAATTGTTAATGCTAACAGATTAGACTTTACTTCGTTTTCATGTGTGATCCGAGATAACCCATCAGCTGTTGTATTCTCAGATCCAGGTTTGTAGTGAATCTCAAAGTCATAACCCAACAGCTTGATTAACCACTTATGATACTCCATGGAAACTTCCCTTTGCTCAAGCAAGAACTTCAAACTCTTTTGATCTGTCTTCACTACAAAAAATTTTCCCAACAAATAATGCTTCCATTTTTGTATAGCTAATACTATAGCCATCAGCTCCCTCTCATATACAGGTTTCAACTGTTCTTTAGGTGTCAGTCCATGGCTGAAATACGCAATAGGTCTTTTATTCTGCATCAACACTGCTCCTAACCCAAACCCTGATGCGTCAGACTCCACAATAAAGTTGTCCTCAAAATCAGGCAATGCTAGCACTAGAGCTGTTAACATTGCTTATTTCAACTGATGAAAAGCCTTCTCTGCGTCTATGGACCATTCATAACTATCTTTTCGTAACAATTCTGTTAAAGGACGGGCCAACATCCCATAACCTTGTACAAATCTCCTGTAATAGCCTATGAGTCCCAAAATCCTCGTAACTCCTTTATATTTTTTGGACTAGGCCAAGCCTTCATTGCTGTTGTCTTGGAAGGATCTGTTGACACTCCATGTTCAGTGATAATATGTCCCAGATACTCCACTTTAACTGAGCAAAGTTGCACTTCTTTTTATTTGCAAATAACTTATGTTCTTCAAACACACTCAACACTATCTGCAAATGTTTTTCATGTTCCTCCATGGATCTGCTATAGATCAGAATATCGTCAAAGAAGACTAACACAAACTTCCTCAAGTAAGGTTTGAATATTCTGTTCATGAGTGCCTGAAAAGTAGTCGGAGCATTTGTCAATCCAAATGGCATTACCAGAAATTCATAGTGACTCTCATGTGTTCTGAATGCTGTTTCTCTACATCCTTCTCCAACATTCTTATTTGATGATATCCTGCTCTCAAGTCCAGTTTGGAGAAAATGATTGCACCGTGCAACTCATCCAGCAATTGATTAATCATCGGAATAGGGAACTTATCAGGTATTGTTGATATATTCAAGGCCCAATAGTCCACACAAAAATGCCAAGTTTTGTCTTTCTTCATCACCAATAACACCGGACTAGAGAAAGGGCTTTGACTGGGTCTGATTATCCCTGCTTCCAACATTTCCTCTACCATCTTCTCCATTGCTTCCATGTGAGCATGTGGGTATCTGTATGGCCTCACAGTAATTGAAGTACACCCTTCTTTTAGTTGAATGGAGTGTTCCTTTCCTCGGAATGGAGGTACTCCCTTAGGAATGTCAAACACTGAAGTGTACTTCTGTAAAACTTCTTGCATTTGATGTTGGATAACACTGGAGATCATGTTAGTTGCCTCATGCTTCTTTGTTGTGACTACATCAGATATAGAGAAAGTCTTCAAGGACATTTTCCTCTCATGTAATTCTTGTTCACCTTTTAGTGTCACCATCTCTCCATTATGACAGAAGGTGATTTCATGAGATGCCCAATCCACCTGACAAACCCCCAAAGTGCTGAGCCATTAAACTCCCAATATAGCATCTGCACTGCCTAACTCCAAGGCTATTATATCAGCCTAAAATTCCACATCAGCCAATTTGAAAGTGACCTTCCTACACACTCCTATGCCTTGAACTGCTACCCCTGTTCCCAGTAGTATGTTCAGGTTTGTATCTTGTGCAACTTTGAGTTTTAGTGTTTGAAGAACTGCCGGTGATATGAAGTTATGTGTGGCTCCACTATCCAACATAACTACAATCTGATGTTTCCCAAATCTTCCTCTCAGCTTGGTTGTTGTAGGTGATCTCAGCCGCAAAAAAGAGTTTAATGATAATTCCATTAACTCACCTTGTCCTCCAGTCTCCACTTCCTCAACCATATAGTCATATTCTCCTAACACTTCCATCTCAAAACCGTCTATCAATGTCAAAACTTGTAGCTCTTTATTGATACAAGTGTGTCCTCTATAGTATTTACCATCACATTTGTAACACAACTTCAACCTTCGTTTCTCTGCTAGCTCTTCTGGAGTAAGTTTGATTTGAAGTTTCTGATTCAGATTATTGGAAACATCTTCAATTTTCTGTGGTGTATTAGTAGATATATCTTTTACTTTCCAATTATTGTTCCCTAGAGATCTCATATCTCTTTCTTAATATTTCTTCACAGATTTCCCATTCACTTGCCATTCCTTCATCACAACCTGCCTTAGCATACTTGTCTCTATTGCTATTGCAGCTGATATCATCTATGCCAAGGATTGTGGTTTCATAACATGAACCACTTCTCTCATTTCATCTGTGAGCTCATTGAGAAATATTCCTTCCAGTTTCTGATCATCTAGACATGTTACTTGTGAGGCTAGATCTTCAAATTGATGCACATAATCCACCACTGTTGTTGTCTGTTTCAAGCAAAATAAAGCTTGACTTGGTCCTCTGCTATGCATACTACCATACATCATCAACATCCTCTCTTTAAACTGATCCCACCCTTCAAATCTTCTTTTGTTGACTTCATAATTGTACCAGCTAAGTGCATCTCCTGCCAAGCTAAATGATACCAGATCTAATTTCTCATCATCTGTGTATCCACCAATTCTGAAGAATCTTCTACTCTTGTGGTCCCCTCAAAGATCGACATCTCTACTTTCTTAAGCAGGCCAGTTCGATTCCCTAAAGCATTTATGCTACGACATGGTTCTAGGTTTTGGTGTTGTACATGAATCGGCTGAATCTGGTGAATATGTTGAATCGGCGTGATACGAGTCTCTCCCTGACTTGATTCTCCACTACGATCTTTATTCTCGTTGCGTATCATCATCTCCGTCAATTTCGCAAGTTGTGCCTGAACCGCTAACCTCGCCGTTTTGTTGTATATCGTAGCTCATCTTCTTCCTATCATCAGCGATATCTCTGATCGTCTCCTGTAACGAATCCAGTTGCAGCTTCTCATGGATGTTATCGAAATTCGTCGTTAGCTCCTCCGTGTTCCAGTGATAAGAGTATACAAGTCTATTTATGAAAATACACTTATCCTTCTTATTATTAGTGTAAAAATGCAAATCCCTCTTTACACTTTCTCTCTCTCAATGCGCAATACAATGCGTAAACTTCAATAATGAACTACACTCTTTATTTATACAACTTCTAATCTCAACAAACTCGTAACAATCTTGTTGATGAAGTTGCAACAACCTTCCTTCCTCTAACTTCCTCAACGTCTTTCTTCTTGTGGAATCTTCTTTCTGAAATAAACTTCATACAACTTATCACTTACCAAACTCACATCATTAATAAAGTTGAATAAGAGAGTTTATTATAGTAAATATAAAAGTTAATTATGGTCCATAAAGTATTTTATTGTCAATAAGATCCAATGATTATTGCCACCACATTGGTGTTAATTAGTGTTAATGTATTAATTATAACGTGGATATAAATCATGTGCTATTCGCAAAAGATGATAAAAGTCAAAGGATAGGTCTTTTTCTTCTGTAGATATTGCTGGAACCGCAAGTCATGTGTCTGCTTTTTAGTCGATGCTTGCACGGCGTCGCACACACATTTGCTCAATTTACGATGAAAAGGCATTTTCTAATTCTACGCCGAGCTTGATTGGTTTAGCCGCTACCACCCGTAAATGCAGCGTTTGCGGTGGTAGTTGTTGAAACAATCATACAAATCGATTTAAATCTTTATGTAACGTTTCACACAGTTTAAAATCAAAAGTAGTTTCCCACAAGCGTTTGCGGGCGTTAGCGATTTATTTAAATTTTCTTATATATATTTACTTAATAAAAACAATAAAAAACATATAAAAACTCTAAGCACGTTTTATTAATCAAAATAAATAATCAAACCCTACTCACATTATATTATCTCATATCTATCATAACTATTAATTTCATTTATTTTTCCCAACAATGACCTCATAAGAAGCGGAAGAATCCCATGACACATCAAACAGAAGTCTCATGTTTTTTACGTAAGAAAAATGTGTTTTTACGTAAGCTAATTATTATTTTTATTGTATTGATTTGTGATATGTGTTTGGGCAAAAGTTAACGATCCGTTAGAAGAGCAACAAAATTCAATAACGGTTAAAAGACAATTTGAATCGGTTTGAATTGGATGTTTTATTGATTGATGAAGGTTGACAAGAGGAGAGGATATGATACAAGATTTAGACCTAGAACAATCTAAAAGCTTATGATCGAATATTCTCTCTAAAAGTATATGTTTTGTGTCGAAAAGTGAATGAATCTATGTATTCAAGCTTGTCTTCTTTATATAGATGTCTTTAGGTCAATGAGCTTTCTTTTCTTTTTATGAATAGGATTTGATATTTTTCCTTATTTTTAGATATTTTCCTAGATTCTCTCATTTATGATTATTTGAGAGAATTGATAACTTGCATATTTTACACATTTTACCTTATGTTATGCATTAGAATTAACTCATTTAGGTTGCATTTAGTATCATATAGGTTGCATTTGCATGTTCTTTCGTGGTTTTCAGGTTTAAGAGTGCAATTATGGAAAAAACAGAGAAGTGTGACGAAAAGCGTCAAAAAGACACTCGTTTAAGACGTTCCCGCCGTTGGATCTTTATGAAATTTTACCACAAGATAGCCACAGATGTTAGCTTTCATTTGGAGGTGGTTTGAGATGATTTCAACGGTTAGATCTAAAGTTATTCCAATTTTACTTCGTATCGGTTTGTTGTACCGGTTTGAAGTGGCCGATACAAGAGGAAAAGAACCCGAAGACGCGTATCGACTTGTTGTATCGGCTTGGCCTGGCCGATACGAAGGAAACTGAGCTGAAGCAAGGCTACCGACCAGCGCGTATCGACCAGATTGTATCGGTTTGCTATGACCGATACAAGCTGCGAAAATTATAAGGAAATCGGTTTTATGTTGTAAAAAGGAAAACCAATTCCTAAACCAATTGGGTTTCCTTTATTTTATTTTGGTTTTGATATTATATTAGGGTTGGGATGTTTTGACAGCCACCCTATCTTAGTTTTTCTTTTTCATCTTTTAGTTTTAGTTTTTCATCGCTTTGTTTCTTTTGCTTTGGACTTGGGAGATTTTCTTGGTGTTTGCTACTTGGCCACCTTTGAATCTTCATCATCATCAATAAGAGTTTTCTTGAACCTTTATTATCCTTGATTTATTTTATGTTTATGCTTTCTTTAAATTTAATTGTTTTGAATTTCAATATGCTTTGTGAGTAGTTTCCCTTAGACAATTGGGTTAGGGTAGAAAGAGGTTGATTGAATCTAAGATTAATAATTGTCTAGGACTTAATAGATCATAAAACTTTAGTCTTTGGTAACAAACTTAAAGCCTTAATCGAGTTGGCCATTCGATTATTGACCCTAGGAAACTTTATGAATCGAGAGATTATAAAGATTCCTCGAACAATTACCTTGGAACCAAGCCTAGCTTAACCGAGAGATCCGTGTTAATAAGCTTGGTGGTTAAAATTGATTTGTTCTTAAAGTTTCTCGACGATTAAACTATTCAAGATATTGTTTTAGTTTAATTGTTGAGAAAAGGATCATTGCCACGAGAGTGGATTGATCTAAAATCGTTTTCAAAACCTTAAAGTTATTTTTGTAAAAGACAATTTGAAATCTGAAAGTTTAATCACCTTTTAAAACACCTTAACTCGATTGTTTAGCTTTTAATTAATCTTCAAAACTCTTAATTCGCGTTTTTATTTGTCTAATTTTCGGTTACAAAAACTTTCAACAAACAACCCTTTTGATCACACTTAAACTGAGTTCGTTTCTAATAAATTCAAGTATATTGTTTGCTCCTGATTTGGTTTGACATCTTAAGTACTACAATTAAGATATTAGATTTAACGGGGTAAAATCTCGTTTATCAAGAATTTATCTATATCTATTTTCCTTTTCTCTTTATGTCGATTATTAAGCCCAAATAAAGTCCAATATCAATTAAAGAAAGTCGGTTCTGATATTGCCCCTCGTTCTGGTTTGGTTGGTCCGATCTGTCGTCGGTTCCGGTCCGATCTTCCGTTGGTTAAACCCTGATCGGGATGATTAAATTTATCCCCAACAATATGTCTTTTGTTTTGTATTCTTAATTATGTTGGATTAGCAAAATTTAAATTTTATAATAATAATAATAATATAGTTTTGGTGTTCTTTAGTTTCCAAAATAATTTTGGTAAAATATAACCGTTATCGCATGCGTTTTTCGGTCAAAAATGTCCCGCAAACACATAATTTTTAAACCGCTATACAGTCGTATAAACCGCTTAATAACACAACTAACCGTCATCTCCCGCTGCATCAATCTCCCGCAGCCGAAACCGCTCCCGCTGCGTTTAAACCAGTCGAGCCTTAACTCATTTTTTTGTCATCTAGTGATTTTTTCTATTAAATAAAGTATGGAATTATAAACATAAGAGGCCCAAATAAACATGCACAAATGTCTGAAACATTGAAAACAGTACAATCCTAGATTAAAAGACAAAAAATTGAAGTTGCCAAAGACATCTCCGGAAAGATTCCAGTTATTTCACCGAATTTTTACCGGTAAATCGCGACTATGTTCTCCACTGAATCTTGAGTAAAAACGGCGGATAGAGGTGGTCTTAGTCACCACGACATGGTTTCTAGAGTATTTATTTACACTAAGGATTATAAACGTACGTCCTAGCTAGTTATCACTAAATAAACTACTTATGGTTTAATTACCGTAACTAAAAATTGCGACTGATATCTAAATAACATTGTTGGCTACGATTGTATGCAACTATTATTTATTTTTATTTTTTTATCATAGTCTACTGTCTAATTAGTTCTATCCCAACGATTATATGCAATTATTATTCTCCGCATTTATATATTACTAGATACTAATAATATTTATTAATGCCCATTGAATAATAAAATTACTAAACATATAAATATATATATATATATATATATATATATGTTTTAATATAAAAATATAATTTGATTATATATCACAATTATTTGATATATTTTTACCCGTTGTGAATTTACACATGTCTGGCAAAAATATCTAAATATATCCACATTTTAAATTTCTGATAAAAAATTAAAATTGATTGATAAAAACTATGGTTATAAAAATTAAACCGAGAATAATGCAAATAAGTAGATTATAATATGCATAGTAAAATAAGCTTTGTGGCGTAGATTTTCTTGTGTAAGCAATGGACTACTCAATGTCGAAGATGTGAAGAAAAGAAAAATCAACACATAATTATTAATAATTTTTTTAAAATATATCTCTTTGTAGTAGATCATGCTTGTAATCTTTGTTTTGAACAATTAAAAAAATGAATGATTGATGAGCCAACATCTCGTTGCATCTAAATTAATATTGAAAAACTTCATTTATCACACTTCTTGATACATTATGTTCACAATGACGTTAAGACCACTCTATAAAATTATATTTATTTATTAAATTGATCTTTGTTTTATTTTATTTTTTTGTTAAAAGGTTTTCTATTGAAAAATATAAGTATAGTCCGGATCTAGTATAATGTACGTTGTAAAATCGTTGTAATTTTTACAATTTTTTTACAACGACTATTTGGTTGTAAATTTACAATTATAATAAATAAGTATATGGTTACGAATCGTTGTAAATACGTTGCTAAATATCGTCGTAACATCGTCCCTAGTTAGAGACGATTTTACGACGATTATAAAAAATATTATTTTAATGAATCGTCGTAAAATCGTCCCTAATTAGGGACGAATTAACGACGATTATAAAAAATATTATTTTAAGGAACCGTCGTAACATCGTCCCTAATTAGGGACGAATTTACGACGATTGACAATATTATATATATATAAAAAAATTATAATAAAAAAATATTTTATATTAATAAAATATACAAAATTTTATACAATTTCAAATTAAATACAAAAATATATCAAAACTAAACGCGATCCCGATCTTGGTCGTCCTGCATGTTGAAATCGATGTCATCCCCAAAATAGTTCTGCGTTGCGTTGTCGGGATCAATGGTGCTTGGTCCAGCCTGAGTCGGGCGGTCGGGATGTGTCTGCACCCGCGTCGCCGACGAGCCTCTACTTGTCCTTCCAGTCGGAGACCGTGTTGGCGAGACGAAATTTCGCCTTCTTGTTGAACTCTGTCTTCACGGACTCGTTGATCGAGACATCCCAATGCCACTTTTGCTGCAAAATATGAGAAATTATAACATTAGTTTACAAGAGTAATATATTGAACCACGTCTTCTTGATGTGCTTCGGTGTCTTGCTCCATTTGGGATGCGACTCGGTGAAGTACCCCTTGATTATGTCAGAAGAACGCGCGACCTGGTTGTCGTACTTGAACCTGAAAAAAAACAAAATTTGATTGATTAATATATAAAGAAATCAAAGTATATTAATATATAAAGTACTAAAATAATTACCAAAATTTACCAATAAGTGTTCGCGGACTTGTGCGGATCCAAACGGCGCAGACTGTCATGTCCGGGTTGAGCGAGGATATTCTCAACCCGGAGGGTGGCGTACGACACGTGTTCCGGTACATCCAACTCTGGATGTACCGGGCCCGGGAAAACTCTGTCGGCTCTGTCGTCTGCGGTCCTCAAACTAAATTCCAAATCCTAAAACTAAATTTCAAATCCTAAAACTAATCCTAAAATCCGGTTTTAAAACAAATTATTAAATATATTTACTTTTTGGGATGTTGAGAGAGAGTGTGAGAGTTGTAGAGAGTGTTTTAGAGAGAGAGAATTTTAGAGAGAGAGTGGTTTGGGGAGAATGAGCGAGGAAGAAGAAATCTGTTCGGGTATATATAGTATTAGCGATCGTCGTAAAATCGTCGTAAATTAGTTTAAACGTTTTGGTTTGCCGCGTGTTGGGGAAAATGAAATTACAAATCGTCGTAAAATTGTTGTTTCTATACAACGATTTTACGATGATTCCTCGTACAACCGTAAGTAAAAGAAAATTTTGAACGGTTCCGATTGGCTTATGTAAATGTGAATTTTAATTTCTAAAACACCAAATCGTCGTAAAATCGTCGTTATATTACAACCAAATTACAACGATTACCTTTTAAATTGTTGTAAAGTCGTGGTAATCGTTGATGTTGACAACCCCGTACACACAAAACACATGAGGATGTGATATTTAGAGTTTGATCAAGGTTTCATGTTTGGTCGTAAAATCGTTGTTAGATTACGACGATTTTACATCGATTTTGTTAGAATCGTCGTAATCTAACGATGATTCTTTACACTAATGGAAAATTCATCTGCCATTTGGCTTCATGTTGAATATAGTTATGGTATTGTATGCATATGAAATTATATTAAGTCATATGATTGCAAAAAAACAAGTTTTGGTAAAATTAGAACATATATACGTATTAAGCACAATATATATAGTACACTTTATCTTAAACTTTATAAATTCTAAGAATATATAACAAAATTTATTGATAAACAATTTTAGCATTGTTTTTATAGTTATTCATTAACTTTAGAGGTATTTATGAGTGTTTGTACGTAATATAAGACATACTTTTGAAAATGTTTGGGGTTTATAAAAAAACGTTGTAAAACAGATGTAAATATACGACTGTTTCACGTCTAATTTACGACGATTGTGTATTTGTACGGCAAAGTACAACCTCGTATGATCTGACAACGATATATAAGACGGATCGTCGAGAAATCGTCGTAAATTTACGACGATTTCACGACGATATTTTAATTTATTTTATAAAAAAGATTGATCGTCGTTAATTCGTCGTAGAAACATTAATCGTCGTGAAATCGTCGTAAATTTACAACGATTTGATGACGATATTTTAATTTATTTTATAAAAAAAATTAAAATACATAATTTTCAATTTACATTTAAACAAACAACTTATTTATTACTCGGAGTCATCATTAGACTCATATTCGTCCTCCGAGTCAGATTCATCAAATTCGCCAGTCTCTTCTACTTCTTCTTCGTCCTCATTCACCTCTTCAGCTTCCCTATTATGTGGATCAACGAGTAAGACCATGTTTGTGCTTAGTTCTGGCGAAGGAATATCGACGGACGTGTCATTCTAGAGTGTTGATTCTTCTTCCCTGACTATGCACCCTCTTGGAGTAATTTTGATGACGGATAGTCAATGTATTCCCGTCGACTTAAGACGAGGATAAGGAATGAAGTTTACTTGATTAGGTTGCGATGCAAGTATGAAAGGCTCGAACTTGTTGTATCATCTATTCTTATTGACATCAACGATCCCAGACTTGTTGATTCGTACACCTCTTCCGATCGTAGGATCAAACCACTCGCACTTGAAGAGTACGCACTTCAACATGAGCAACCCGGGAAACATTTTTTCTATGATTTCTTGGATGATTCCGTAGAAATCAATGTCTCATCTAACACAAACACCGTAGTTAACACTTGTTCGATGTCGGCCGTACTGGTACGCTTGGAAAGCAAAACCTCTTGTAAAATACATTGGTGATATCTGAATCTTCGCAAGGGGACGTTGTAGCATCTCGTGGAACCACACCGGATAAGATTCGTCCTCGTACTCAATCTGCAGACATCAAAATTAATTTTGTTTAAATATATTAGGTTGGTATGTAATTTCATATTCGATATTTTCATACATTTCTTTGCAACCACATCACAAAGTGTTGAGCTTTACGGGAATCGAGTTCATCTTCAGATATTCCCTGAATTCCTTCTTGAACTTGTTTGACAAAGATACTATATGACAATATCATAAGTAAGCAATATTTTATGACATGTTGTAACAAAAGAGTATTAAAAAAAAATTGAATTTTACCTTTACCATGGAGTAACAATATCGCAGTTCAATATAATGTACGTGTGGGCACAATTAATTTCATCCTCGTTGTTCCACCAAACCTTTTTTATGCGTCCGCTGAGCCGACCAATTGGACAAAATATGTTAGGTACTCCTTCCACCGCGTACGTTGTTTGAATGCCTTTGTCATCATATCTCCTTGGCGCTCTTTTACGTGTCCTCACGGTTGGTGCAAAGTAGTACGACGTAAAGTGAGACGTCTCTTCTGTAATACCACCCTCAACGATTGAACTCTCGACTTTAGCTAGATTCTTCTCCTTCCCTTTTAGATGTTTCATAAATTTTTCGAAAGGGTACATCCATCGGAAGTGAACGGCCCCCCCTAGTTCTGTTTCGTGTGGGAGATGTACTCGTAGGTGCTCCATAACATCAAAAAAGGATGGGGAAATATCTTCTCCAAATTGCACAAAATGAGAGGAATGTTCTCGTCGAGTTGTCTTATTACTTCATCGTTCAACGTTCTTGTGCAAAGATCACGATTTATTCAGTTGTGAAATATTTTATTAATTAATTAGACATTACGTACCAGCAATTGTTTCGTGCACATTCTGTGGAACAAGTTCGGCCAAGACAAATGGTAGCAGTCGTTGCATGAACATATGACAATCATGACTTTTCATACCTGTGAATTTACTACCATCTACACACCGGGAAAGATTAGAAACAAAACTATCAGGAAATTTAACTTCAGAGATCACCCACTGGAACAACGACGTCTTCGATGCACTTGATAATCTGAATATAGGTACTAACGCTTTTCCGTCTTTGTCAATGTGCAATTCGGATCTCGCACATATCTCATCCAAGTCAAGACGTGATTAAAATTGTCTTTTGTCTTTCCCTGCACATTCAAAAGAGTGTTCATAATGTTATCGAAAAAGTTCTTCTCTATGTGCATCACGTCAAGATTGTGTCAGAGTAGATGATATTTCCAGTATGGAAGCTCCCAGAAAATGCTTTTCTTATGGCAGTTGTGTTCCGTAAGATAACCATCAGGCAGATTAGGCGGGACATGTCAGTTTCCTCCTTGGGGAAATGTGTAATTCGCACAGTAATGATCCATATGCGCCTCAACTTGTTCGCCCATGTAATACACCGGTGGAGGATCACGAACCACTTTGTTCTTTTTAAACATTCGTTTTTTTTTCCGGTAAGGGTGGCGCAGACTAAGAAAGTGACGGTGACAATCGAACCGACTAGTTTTCCTTCCATGCTACAATTGGAAGGCGTCAATACGATGCATGCAGTAAGGACAAGAGAGTCGTCCGTGTGTAGTCCAGCCCGACAACATTCCATAAGCGGGAAAGTCGCTAATCGTCCATAGAAGCACTGCACGCATTGTAAAATTCTATTTCCTCGAACAATCGTAAGTCCTTACTCCAGTGTGCCATAACTCCTTCAACTCTTCCACCAAAGGTTGTAGAAAAACATCAAGGGATCTTTTTGGATGTTTAGGTCCATGGACTAATATACTCAGAAATAAAAATTCCATTTGCATACACATCTCTGGTGGGAGGTTATAAGGGGTGACGATGACGAGCCATAAAGAATACTGCCTACCTGACATTCCAAATAGACTAAATCCACCCGTACATAGACCAAGGTAGACGTTACCTTTTCGTCTAGCAAAATTGGGGTACACCGAGATTAAAGTGTTTCCAGACTTTCGCATCTGATGGGTGGGTCACCTCTCCAGGCTTCTGTGTATAATCTGCATGCCACCTCATCGAAGAAGTTGTCCTCTCCGAGTGATACATCCTTTGTAGCATGTCTGTTATAGGCAGATACCACATCTTCTGGTACGGTACCCTCTTCCGACCTACTCCTTCTGGCCCATATCTTGGTTTTTTGCAAAAACGACATTCCTCAAGAATGTCGTCGTCTTTCCAATATATCATACAATTATCTACCCAGACATCAATTGACTAATACGAAAAACCAAGACTGATAACCAATTTTTGAGCCTCATAAAACGTTTCAGCAGCTAAATTATCAGAGGGTAGATATTCTTTTAACAATGAAGCTCAATCATCAATGCACACCTCAAATAAGTTATGGTATGTTTTAATATTCATCATTTCTAGCAGCTAATGACAATTTAGAATGTCCTTCTCTACAATTATCATATATTGGTTGATTTGCAACATTTAACATGTCGTAGAATTTTTTAGCATCTAAATTAGGTTATTCGACAAAATTATCATCAGATGAGAATGCAATAGTGTTAACTTCAGGACGAAATGCATCGCTAACCATGTCATTTATCCTATCCGGTTCATTTCCATAATCATGATAAAAATTATAATAATCATACTCATTTTTTACATGATGGTCATACTTTACAGATTCTTGATGATAATTACTACTACTAACAACATTACCACAATAACCTTCCCCATGCTGAAACCATATATAATATTGTGGTGTAAATCCTATATTTAACAAATGCTTCCAAACATTTTCAACCAAAATGAACCGTCTATTGTCGCATTTGATACAAGGACAAAACATCTTACCGCTTTCGATAGTGAAAAATAGATTTGTGGCTTGGTGCATGAATATTTCAACCCCGTCGAGGAACTCCCGTGTCACCGATCCATCATCGCCTCGATGTATGTACATCCACTTCCGGATTTCGTAAATATCGCCTCCAGACATTTTTTTTTTTAGAAAAAGAGTTTTTTCGTATGTGAGAGAAAGATAAAATTGGTGGTGTGATTTGTGGTGAAAGATGAGGATGTATTATAGGATTTTTAAAATTTTCCCAACTTTTTAGCAAGGAAATTTAACTACTAATTTACAACGATGCATATTTAACAAGAGATTTACAACGATTGGACGACTAAAATGAAAGTTGTAAATTTTTAGGTGCAACAGTAAATACACGTTTTCACCTACCAGATTATTGTCTGCAAATCGTTGTTAAAATGTCCCAAAATCAGAAGTTGTAAATTAACAACGATTTAGCGACGATATTTTCTTTTAAACCAAGATGTCGTTAAATCGTTATAAATTTACAACGATTAAACGACGACTATGTTTATCTTCGGAAAATCGTCGTTAAATCGTCGTAACATAACGACGATTCAACGACTACGCATTTCGTTGTTAGTTTACGACGACTTTACGACGATTGCATCAATCGTTGTAAATTCGTCGTTAATTCGTCGTTAATTCGTCGTAATATTACGACGACCATAATCGTTGTAAAATTTTTGTTGTTATATTCGAAGATTCTTGTAATGTTTGTTTTATTTTATTTTTTTGTTAAAAAGTTTTCTATTGAAAAATATAAGCATAGTCCGGATCTAGGTCCATCTATAAATCCCAAATTGGGTTCGATCCAAACAAAAAACAAAAACAATTTCATATGAAACAAACCAAACCGGTACACATAAACCAGAATAAACCGAATACATGTTTAACATAATCTACAAAGGAGAAACCTAAGTAGCCGTCAATCTTATATTCGCAGATCTCGCCAGAAACACGTCTCCGGCAATCGGACTAACGGAGCTTGAACGGAGCAGACAAGACTTCGCCACAACGCATGGATTTCGGGAGGAGAAGGTGTTGCTTTCATTTGTCGTAATAGGGAGGTTTGATCGGATTGATATTGCCGGAGGGAACAATCTCAACCCATAAACATCACACCGCCAACACCTATTCTCCATTAGACCTCCTTTTTGCGTCATCGTAGATCTGGTCCTGCTTGACCATCTCCACCGCACAAAAACTTCTTCTTCCATCCATCATCGTGATTTGAAACCATAGAAATCGTCCAAGTTTGAGTTGAATCGGAGGTGAAGCGCCATGGGCCGGGAGGCTTTCATCGTCGCCAGAGTCCCCTTCACACGCGGTGCACGCGGTTGTGCTCAGGAGGTGGTGGTACTTTGGGTCTTCAACTCTTACCTTCACAATTCTCACATCTAGATCTATATCTAGAAATTGTCTAGAGAGAAGCGGGAGGAGAGAGAGAAGAGAGAGGTTTTTTTAAGAGAGAATTACAAGACTACATCATTTGAATTAAATTTCACAAAACTACACCATTTCAAAAATACTTCGCAAAACTATATCATTTCAAAAATACTTCACAAAACTACATTTAAACACTCAAAATTAAATACAAATAAACACTACCCATACAATCATACCCTTTTAATACTATATCTTAAACACTAATTAGCGAACCTAAATGAAAAGATTTTAATTTTGGTAATTTTTTAAAGGTAAATCTAGTTTTTAAAATTTTGAAATTGTGTAAATATGTGAAAAAATTAAATTAGGTGTAGTTTTGTGTTAAGGAGGGGTTGAAAGGATGTAATTTTGTGAATTGGTCTCTTTTTTTTTCTTCATAGTCTAGTGTCTAAAATAGTTTTCTCCCCAGCTGAGAGCGGCGAAGTTCGAACCCGGTTATGCGATTATATAAAAGGATGACTACTATTGTGCTACTTCTTGTTCATCCGTTGAATTACTCTTTTTTTAAAGGCTATATCTTGATCTTTCTTTTATTTGTTAAGCGTTTAATTAATTACTTAACCTCAAGCATAAATACTCAAAGGAAGAAAAGCATTGATTCGACAATGGCGAGATCTTTCTTAATCATGGCATCGAATGTCAAACTTGGTCAGAAAATATCGAAAACATCCTCACTCACTCTTGTTTCAAAACCAAATTCAACGCCAACCTCTCAAGCACAGATACGCCATGGAAGAGCTACGAACACGCCTCATCATTTCAGATCCATACTTTACCGAGAAGAAACCTTGTGCGATTAAAACACTCACGAGCTCTTTCAACCTCCATAGCTGCGAGCCCACTCCACAAGCTTACAGATTTAGAAACAGACAAAATCTTAAATTGGTCCCTGAGATATTGAATATTGATGCTCTGTGTAGAATCGGTGAAGTAGATTGTGCCAATGAGTTAGTTAACTACATGAGTGATGATTGTTTCATTGTTGATCCGAAGCTATACTCTCTAAACTGTTGAGCTCTGTATGTAAACACAAGGGTACTCTTCGTCTTTCCATATCTTTGGTTATGTGGAAGACTTGAGAATAACTCGGTTTTCGCCTGATCTGCGTGACTATACATCTGTGATGAGGTTCTTGGTACAAGGAGGAAGAAGGAAAGAAGTTGCTTGTTAGTGTACTGAACCAGATGAAAATTGATCGTATAGAGCCTGATATCGTTTGTTATACGATTATATTACAAGGATTTATCGCGGGTGAGGATTACAAGAAAGCAGACAAGCTGTTTAATGTGTGTATGTCAATGGCTTATGTAAGCAGACCGACGTCGAAAAAGCTATAAAGATGACGACTTCTATGAAAAAGCTGGATTGTGAGGCTAATGTTGTTACATACAATATATTGATAAAGGCGTTGGTTAAGTCCGGTGATATGAGTCGAGCAAAGTCTCTTTTGGGAAGAGATGGAGAAAAATGGTATTAACCGAAACATACACACTTATGATATTATGATTGATGGGTTCATAGAAGTAGACGATGTCGTTGATGCTCACAGTTTGTTGGTGGAAGCATTACGCAGGAGCTTGGCTATTAACAGTTCAAGAACTGAAAAAAGTTATTTGCAGGTTATGCGATAAAGATTTGATGGATGAAGCTCTAGAACTTATAGCACATTTGGTCTAAGGAGCCTATGATGACATACTTTATGTACAATTTTGACGTAGTTTGATCTTGTGATGTTAGTTATTACCTTAATAAAAAGAAAAGTTGATTTCTTGTCCACACACAAGTTCAACAAACCAAAACATCATAGTACTGGAAACACGAAGAACAAAGGAGAAACATCATATGGTTCTTTATTAAGAAAGATAGGCATCACAATGCAAGAAGTTCCATAAGGTTCCAAGAGCATCTCGAAGCATATCCAAAACACAAGCCCTATTAGTGTTCTGCTTCTGCGGACAACAAAGGTAATCATTATAAGTCTCACTTTCAATAAGTTACAAAAGATACAAAAAACATAAGTTATGTACCTGCATCTTAGTGTTGATGTCTTTAAGCATAAGAGCCACCTCCCTTTTGGTTTCCCCTGCTCCAACCCTCTCATTGTACCTATCAGTCTCTCTAACCCTAAGTCTTATGGTTTGGCTTTTGTAGACTGTAGACCGAACGTGACAAGTTTCGAATACTCTGTATCCTTCCCTAGTCGAAGTGCTACCAAGCGGCCACCTTAAACCGCCTTTCTCCTTTGGATTAACAGTTGCTGAATGCAGAAGCTCTTTGATGTTCCTTATCTCTTTCTCCTGTCCATCATAGAAAGATCACACAACATTAAGTCCATGGGAGGCATTGTTTATAACCTTATACAGCGAAACGTATATAGAGTATTATTACTCACGGTGAGACCCATCATTTTCCTTTTTGTAGAGAGCATCAGTCTCATGTCGAGATTCTTATCAACGCATGACACATCAACAACCAAATGCCTTATAAGATTAAGCTCGACCTTTACACACACACACACACACAAAAAGACAACTCAAACTTCAATATCAATAGGACACAAATCTTGTTATTTTACTATGGTTCTTATGATAGGTGCACAAAGAACTCAATACATACCTTGGACATACTTAGTCTGCCATCTTCCATAAGGATACATTTACAGCTGATGGTTACATTGGGACTAGTATGATGCGATATCTGCGAGAGTAAAGAGCCACCAGACAAAACAAAGCAAATTCATATAGCATCCGAAACGATAAGTTCAAGAAAACAAAACAAAGTACCTTCACAGTGTATGTTTCCTTCTTTGAGTCAAAACATAATCCATTGCTCGGCGCAACATCAGAATCGATGTGTTGTAAGTAAGAAGTTGGGACATCTGTGAAAAACATCTTATTCGATGGTTTTAGCGAATATTCATCAACAGGACGAGGAACTTGACTCCTGTTTTTATGTTTTAAGTACGTTGGAGAAAAACAAAACACAAAGAGTTTTTGTATACAAGATGTTACACCGAATAGCTTACCCGTAAAAGAGAATTTTACCAAAACTAGCAACAAATCTCAACTTCTGTTGATTCTCCTCCTCCACCATTGTAGTCTTAGCTCTCTCATATGCCAATACAAGATCCTCTGCAACCTTCTCGGCTACTAACAACCACCGAGTTCTTTCTACTTTTTCGCTCACTACAATGGTTTTAGCAAGAACAATCACAACACTTTGACAAAAGCTTAACTAGTGTTGATGTACTAACAAAACACAAGTTCATATTATGTATTGAAGACACAAAAGGAACAAACTTTTCACCTTCTTGGACATTGTTGCTCATAAGAATAGACGGTTTTTTGCCGTTTCTGGGTTCGACAGAGTCAGAGGAGACAGGGACAAGCTTGAGAGATGGAGAGATCTCATCTTCAATCCCATTTGAACCAATAAGAAACCATTTTGAAATGGAATGTTTTGAGTATATGATACGGTTTAATCTGTCAAAAGAGCTACTCTTCTTGAAGTCAAGGTTTTGCTTGAATTTTGTGACCAGAGAATCTGGAACAGGGGAAGATCTGTTCGAATCATTTGTGTGTCGCTTATGTGGTGGAATATAAGACATTGTCTGAAAAACCTGAAACTAGTCACAAAACGATCATCGTCTTTAAATATAAACCTAAAGGAGAAACGATATGAGAAAGTGATTTTTTTAAAGTGAGAAGAGATGAGAATCATACCTTTTTGTTTACTCTATTGTTTTCTGAAATTGCTTGAAAGGGGTTGTAGAGAAAGATTTTATAATTAGGTCAAGAGTGAACTCAACAGAGAGACTTTGCTTTCTTTGGGGATGATTGGAAGAGGAAGTGGTGTGCACGTCCAAAAAAAAGTCCAAAGCTCATTTTTCAAACCAATCGTGATGTAGCTTTGATATATTACTCACAACCCACAAAAAGAATTATTCTTATATTTGAGTTGTAGAAAGCTAAATTTCTAGAGTCCGTTCTTTTTAGCTTTCCATTTTTTTCTTTATTTTAGTTGTCCTTTTTATATTTATGTAAATACATTTTATTATCTACAATAATAAATAAATATGTAACCAAAATCTTTTTTTATATTCAAATCTACTAAATAATATAATGTAGTACGTAACATAACTTTAATTATTTAAGATTATAATAAAAAATGATAATAATACGTAAATAGTTTAAAGATCACAACACATATTATGAAAAACTAAAAATAATAAGTCAACTATTTTATTTATATAATTTATTCTGTAAAATCCATAAGTAGTTGTTTTATACTCCCTCTGTCCCAAATTACTTGATGTTTTAGGTTTTGTTTTGAAAAGTGACATCTAAATTTCTACATCCAAAATCCTACAGCAATAAAATTTAAAGCTACAAAAAAAAACTAAAACCAAATTTCTACAGCAAAAAATCAAAAGCTACAGCTACAACCAATCAGACCCTTTGTCTTCTGTTTTGATTGACGCATCGGTTTCTTACAAGCTTTTTAGTTAATGTGTTTCACTGTTTGGGTTTCAATGAGAGTATTATGTCACTCATGCCTTTATTTTTTTAAAAAATATATAAATTGTTCATTTTTGTCGTTAAAACTCAAAAGCTGATGAAATAAGTTCAAAAAAAGATTTTGAAACATTCTATTCAAATTGGTATCAAAATTTCATTTAAATTTTATACTTAAAGTACTAACATTTCCGCTTGTGCGGTTTTTCGAGCTTTTGTAATATGTGTATTTCACTTAAAAGTACTAACGAGATACGGATCCGCACGTACGTGCGGTTTATTTTTTGTAAATTTTAAATAATAAGATATATTGGCAAATTTATATATAATTTTTACTTTTTTCATCTATTAAGAAATAAAAATAACACATTTTTTGTTTTATTACGTTGTTTTTGTTATTTACATGAATTTTTTTTTTAAAATTAATAATTAGATAGTGGATCCATGAAAATAACAAATAAGTTATCATAAAGTTTTTCTTTATTTTTTCAAGTAATTTTACGTTTTTATTTTTTCTTATTTCTATTTTTTTATTGATTATTTCTTAAAATATTCTTAAATTTTTATTTTTCTATGTTATTTTCCTTATTTCTGATTATTTTATTTTTCTATATTTCGGATTAATTTATTTTATTTCTTATTATTTGCAATTAATGTTAATTTTTTATTTTTGATTATTTTCCTTATTTCTGTGTTTTTCAATATTGTTAAGTTTCCATTTTATAAAATGTTTATTTATCAATTTTAATACACATATCACGATCTGAACTAACTTTTACAAATGTCACGATCTCGTTAGTTATAATTATGTTTGTAAAGATCACCTTATACGAGCTCAATTTTATATAATAAGATTATTTGATAATTAATGTTATTTTTTTAATTTATAAGTGTTAATTTATAAATTAAACATTGAGTGTTTAATTTATAAGATTTCCATTTTTAGGAGTTTTTATTCTTCTTTTTCCTATTTTTTATGAAGATTCCTTATTTTAATAATGACAAATATCGCGATCTAAATTTATTGTGACACGTGTCACGATCTAGTGAGTTATAATTTGTATATGTGTCGAGCTCACGTTAAACGCGTTCACTTTTATATAATAAGATAAATTAAAATTGATTTTAGTCTCATAACAATTATTATCCGTGATTTCAATTTCGATTTGTGATTTTTAATGACCCGTTACAAAAATTAAAATATGTGGAGATCATAATTGTTATTCATATTCGATGTTAAAAATTTAAAATCTACAATTATCCCTAGATTCAATTCTGAAATTGATTCGTAAAAATTGTCTTACTTTATTAATAAATTATTTTGTAATTAATTTTTTAGATATTATTATTTGATTTATTATTTTTAACCTTTTGAAATTGAAAATATTTATTTTTTATTGTGATATTAATAATATTTTCCTTTTCTTTTTTGAATAGTTTTTTTTGTTTCCTATTTTAATGTTGAAATTAATATGTTTTCCTTTTTTGTTTTCTTTGAATTTAAACATAACCATAAGTTATATTGAGTGGAAACATTATAAATATAAATTTTTTTTGTCCATTTTACAAAAATGTTTCTATTTTAATAGTTAAAGTTAATATATAATTTACAATTGACAAAAAAAAGTCCTAACATTTCATTTTCAAATACAATATATTATTAGTCATTTTCAAATTTATTTAAATATTCCTGAATAATACAATATAGTATTAGTCATTTTCAAATTTAACCGAATTTGTGATAATTGTTTTTCAGATTTTGTCTTTCCTATTGGATTTAAACACCAAAGGTCCCAAAAAAACAATAATGTGCCAAACAATAGCATAAAATGTAAAAGAAAGAAACACAACAAGACCAGACAACAACATCATCATATCATATGGTTCATTCTTTGCTAAGTAAATTTGGAATCACAAAGCAAGAAGTCCCACATGGTTCCAAGAGCATCTCTAAGCATTTCCAACACACAACCTCTCTCGATGTTCTTGTCCTGCACACATGTAATAAATAAACTCATTCAAAAGCCTCATTTACACTAGAGAGTTTCAGCCATGTAAAATGTCTCTAGAAACTTTTACATGTAGCCTAGTGTTCATATCGTCAAGTATCAGTGTCACACCGTTCTCGATTCCCCCTGTTCCATAAACCTTAGTAAACCGATCCGTCTCTCTGACCCTTAACCGGAAATTCCTGTTTTTGTAATAAGTAGATCTAACGTGACAAAATTCAACTACGCTGTAACCATTTTCGGATTTATTAGTTTTACAACTCAGCCACCTTAATCCACCTCTCACATTCTTATCAATAGTCGCGGAATCTAGGAGTTCTTGAATGTTCTTTATCTCACTTTCCTAAACCATAATAGAAATAATTAACACACATAAAGCCAAGTCCAAAAGATGCGTAACTATTAATCTAGAGAAATATATAAATATCGAAATAAACTCACGGTTAGAGCCATTATTTTCCTTTTTCTGGCGAGCATAAGCCTCATGTCAACATTCTTATCAATGCAAGACACATCAATAACTAAATGCCTTAAAAGGATTCAGCTGGGCCTGCACCAAAAAAAAAAAAAAAAAAAAAGACTAATTAAGTAATCTATGAAGATAATTTTAATCAAAGACATATGACAAAAGGGCTCTCAAGACTTATTACCTTGTAAAAACTGAGACGTCCATCTTCTTTCACGGTGCATTTACATAGAATATTTACATGGGGACTAGTATAGTGAGATATCTTCACAAAGTATCTCTCCTTCTCCTCGTCTTTAGAAAAGTCATGGCTTTGTACAACATTAGTTGTAACGTTTTGGATGTAAGAAGCTGGTACATTTGTTGAGAATGTCTTATTCACGTTTCTTAGTGAACTCTCAGCTACAAGAGCAGCTTGATTCCTTGGTTATATAGTACTATATGTTAGAAAACAAATGATAATAATAATAATAATACAACATGTCATGAAATTAAATTTAAGAGTAGAATTTGAAATGCTTACTTAAAGAAGATAAGTTTACCAAACCGGGCCACTAGTCTTAGATTAGGAATAGGTACTTGATGATTATGATCCTCCATTTTCTTCATCCCTTGCTCATACGCGAAGACAAGATCCTCTTCAAGCTTATCTGCTACTAGTATCCACCTAGTTCTCGATCTCTCTTCTTCTTCTTCTTCGCTCTTATTAGTCATCATGTTTTCTGAATATTCACATATTTAAACCAAACTAAAACAACCATTGTAGTAGTATACACAAAACAAAATAGTCACTAGGTAGCGAGGTAGTGTTACCTTTTTCGACGTCGTTGTTGATCAATACCAAAGAATTTTTACCATATCTGGATTCAGAAGAATCCGAGGACACGGGCACTAGCTTAAGAGATGGAGGAGGAACCAAATCCTCTATTTCATATGAGCCAACAAGGAGCCATTTGGAGATAGCATATCTTGAATATGTACAAATATTGTCTTTAGGACTTATTGTACTCTTAAAGTGACCAATCCTTTTCTTCAAGTTTGTTATGAGAGACTCAGGAACAGGGGTTGGTCTTACAGGATCCTTGGAATGTCGCTTATGTGGAGGTATGTACGACATGTCTGAACAAAACTTGCAAAGATTGAACTTGGATCACAAAGAGGAAATAATGCTTAATAAGCTTTACTATGGAGACTTTATAATACTAGAAAATATATATTTGAAATGAGAAACGTCTTTTAATCTTCTTCTTGCATGAAAGTAACATTGAACTCCAACAGGGCTCTTCGGTTTCTTCAAAACATAATTATAAATTTTTAAAAGGTTGAAATTACTGCTATATCCTCTCACATCTCATGATTATAAATTGTTAAAAAATTTAAACCGTAAACCGCATTTACTAATACACATAAAGTCGAACCCCATTTAAATTCACATTTTTTTAATTTTTAAAAAAATCAAACCGTAAACCGGGTTTTGTTAAAGTTGGCTTAAACCCAATTCAAAATACCAAACCAAACCAAATAAGAGATTGACAAAAAAAAGTAAAAATCATATATTCTTCCTTTTTTTTAATCTCTTCGTTATAAAAATAAAAAATTAGTGTTCAAGAAAGCGCTAGGCGCTAAGCGGGTGGTGACCTAGAGCGTGCCTAGAATTCTTAGTCGGAGCCTAGACGATTTTGTAGACGGTCTAAACATTTTTAAAAACATACAATATATTATATATACATAATAGAATGTACAAAATATCATAGTTTGTACATAATAAAATATTTTAAAATATTTTTATTATTATTTTATAGAATTGATATCTTTATTCTATGATATAAAATATTAAATATAATTATTTATAAATAATAAAATTATATTATGTTCTTTTTTACACCATCGTAATATTTTAGGCGTATTAAAAGGAAATCAGGACGGTCTATAAGAGCCTAGCGCCTAAGCGCAGCCTAGGCGTGGCGGACGCCTACAACGCTTTCTTGAAGACTGAAAAAATTTAAAAAGAATGGGAAAATCAATTCCCATCAAAATATGGCTACGAGGAGCCTCTTCCATCGTAGCTTCTCGATTCATAAAATTATCAAACCCAATCCGACCCATTACTCTAAACCCCATGGAGACTCCCGTCAACGATTTCTCCTCCTCCTCCTCTGCCACAAGTTGCGGCGAAAGTAGCCGCCGCTCCGTGCCATTATCTTCAGTGGTCTCTGATTGTGCGAAATGCGAAGCGGTGGATCAAAGACACTCTCGACGAAGCCAAAGCTGGGAACATAGCTATGCAGGTTCTATTGAGTCAGATGTATAACTCTGGCTATGGTGTCCCTAAAGATTCTCGAAAGGTTCTTCCTTTTTAAAAACCTTTTTCAAAGTTTGTTATTTTGGCTTTTGTTTTTTTATTTTACTTTTTTGTGATTTTACTGAAAGTTTCAATCTTTTTTTTACTGTGGTTATTGAAGGGGAAGATTTGGATGACGAAAGCATTAAGAACGGGAAAACGACCTATTTCCCCCTAGAACTATCGTATACCGATATGTCTCCAATGTTTCACACTCTTTCTATTTCCTCCTAAGAATACTTTACTATATCTATTTCCCCCCAATATCAAACTCCTCAATCTATTTCCACATCGGCGATGATTTAATAGGTTAATTTCGGTTTACTGTTTGTTAAACCAAACCCATTTCATTTACCCAAAAGTTAAACCAAAAATAATCTTTAATATCCGATTAAAAACCCGACTCACTATAAACAAAAAAAAACAATTGACTCCCTTAATTCTCCCCCAAATTCGAAGAACCCTAAATTGAAATCGATATTGCAAATCGATTTCTAACTCGAATCATACGAAGAAGACGAAAGTTATGGAGGATTTAGGAGATTATGTCGATGTTCATGTGTTTGCAGAAGGTGTAAACGATTCGGACGATGAGAATCCGCAAGAACGTCAAGTTATGGAGGATTTCGGAGATTATGTCAATGTTCCTGTGTTTGCATAAGATGTAAACGATTCGGACGATGAGAATCCGCAAGAACGTCAAGATCGATTCGATTATGACCTCGAGAAAGCTTTACAAGATTTTGTGAATGAACCGTCTGTTCGTCGCAATGTGATTCCAGAGAGTGATAGTGAAGGAGAAGAAGAAGGTAATGCTCCGAGGGTTAAACGTCGTGGTCGTGATTCGTTGAACAGAGGTAACGGAGTTTTGTATGAAAGGCAAGTCTTCTTGAATGGGATAGCTTTTAAAGAGGTTGTTCTTAACTACACATTGAAATTTGGTCGCAACATTCAACAATATAGGTACGATAAGAGGAAGATTGGGTTTCAATGTGCGGGTAAAGATTGTTTTTGGCGAGTGTATTGTTCTCGAAGTGGTGAGTCTGAGAAGTGGCAAATAACGTGGTTCAACGACAAACATAGTTGTCAACCAAATGGTGAATGTCGACTGCTTAAAGTCCCAATAATTACAAGATTGTTTATACAAGATCCGCGATGAACCTGAGTACTTCATGCCTATGAAGATTGAACAGATCATCATGGAGAAATGGAGATTCGGTGTATCAAGACCTCAATGTCAAGCCGCTAGACTCAAAGCATTGAAGTGGATTGATGCAGAATATAGAGAACAATACACAAGGCTTAAAGATTATAAGGCAAAAATAGAACTATCAAATCCGGGTTCTAGTGTTGAAGTTGTGACAGTGACAAATGAAGATGGGATAGAGATATTTGATAAGTTCTACGTGTGCTTTGAAAATCTTAGGAAATCATGGAAAGAAACTTGTAGGCCATTGTTTGGAGTAGATGGTTGTTTCTTAAGAGGGAAAACAAAGGGTCAGTTTTTGGTAGTTGTAGGTAGAGATGCAAACAATGTTATATATCCAATAGCATGGGCAATTGTTGAGGTAGAGGACACTGAAAACTGGTTGTGGTTTATTCAGAAGATTAAAGAAGATTTAGCTCTAGGTGATGGTGATGGATATATCCTCAAATCTGATAGGCGAAAGGTATGTATGTGTTATTTTTTGAAAGTATATGATTAATAGTGTTTCTGAAATTGTCTTGTTTGTGTAATGTAGGGATTGACCAAGGCTGTTCAGAAAGAGTTACCATTGATTGAACATAGACGTTGTGTGGTGCACATCTATGGTAATTTGAAAAAGAAACATGGAAAGAAGACTAAGATGAAGAAATATTTATGGTGTCTTGCTTGGAGCTACAATGAGGCGGATTATAGATCAAATTTGGATTGAATACACTGCTATGACACGGCTGTTTATGATGATGTTATGAAGGCAAAGCCTGAGACTTGGTGTAGATGCTTTTACAAGCGTGGGAGCTACTGTGAGGATGTGGAGACCAATAGCACATAATCTTTCAATGCAACTATAATTAATGCAAGTGAAAAGCCACTAATTCCCATGTTAGAAATTGTTGCACGATTAGCAATGGTGCGTGTTGCTACTAGAAGCTCTATCTCTAATGAGTGTTCTGCTTCGGTGACACCTTATGTGGATACATATCTTAAAGAACTCTATGAAGAAGCATCAGATGTTACCGTTCACAGAAGCACAAATAATAAGTTTATGGTCAGCTTATATGGGTGTACTCACCGTGTTAGCATAAGTGATAGGACTTGTAGTTGTGGAAGGTGGGAGATTTCAGGGATTGCTTGTCAACATTCATATGGACTTTTGTTGAAGCTGAAGTTACATGCTGAAGACTATGTGTGTCATTGGTTTCGCACGGCCATGTGGAAGAAAAACTATGACGAGGGTTTAATTCATGTTAGCGGTGCAAGATTTTGGCCTCCAAAAAATCAGCCTATACATGAACCTCCACCACGTGAAGATGAGGATGAGAAACAGAAAAACAACCTTCTTAAAGAGAAAAGAAAGAAAGGAGTAAATGAATCTCCAACAAAGAAGCAACCTAAGGTTCTGAAACGCATCATGCATTGTCGTGTTTGTGGTGTAGCTAATCACAATTCTAGATTTCATAAGAAGAGTACTCAGCCTCAGGTTTGTGTAACTTTCACATATATAAACCATTTTAGCTAATAATTATGTTCATTCATATACATCTCTTCCTTTATAGGCTTCTCAACATCAACAAACTCAAGAGCCTCCTCAAGGGAGTCAACCTCAAGAACCTTCTATCAGACAAGAACATCAGTGATATGACTTGTGTGTTTTGATCTTTTTTTTATTTTGGTGTGTTTTGATCTTTTTTTCTTTTGGTATGTATTGGTCTTTTGGTGTGTTTGATCTATATATCTACGCTTGTTGATGTGTTTTATTTTGAAACAATTGAAGAATCTTTGTGGTACTTTGTTCATTTGTGGTATTTTGTTATTTATAGACTATTTTGTGTTATTTTTGTTCATTTATTGTGTTCATTTGTGGTACTTATGTGTCATTTGTGGTATTTGTGGTATTTGTGTCACATTAATCATTAAACACTACATAAAACCATTAACTAACACTCAAGAACACAAGACTCGATTCTAACAAACAAAGGACAAACAACAATCGACTCAAGAACACAAGAATTGATTCAAACAAACAAAGAACAAACAACAATCGACTCAAGAACACAAGACTCAATTCAAACAAACAAAGAACAAACAACAATCGACTCAAGAACACAAGACTCGACTAATACAAACAACATTAAGAAAACACTTTCATAAAACCAAACATAATTATACCACCAAAAACACAACCAATCATCGATTTCTTCAAAATCTCTTTCTCAAGCTCTTGTGATCTTTCTGTGGTTATTTCTCTGACCTTTAATTCAAGCTTCACAATAGAACCTGCCAAAGTATCAACCTCATGGTACGAACCTTCATCTACCCATTTGAAAATGTGGTTATCGTTCTCAAGTTTGTGAGTTGCAGCATACCCACACCAGAAGTAACGACGATACGAGTTTAAATCAGTTTTCGATGTCTTCATTACAATATGAGACCCACAAGAACATTTTCTAGGAATCCCTTTGAATCGATTTATACGTCGAGAATTAGATGTCCATGTTGAATCAGCAGAAATGTTGCTCGACATTGTAGATGAAGATTACGAAGAAGATGAAGATTAGGAAGAAGAAGAAGATTATGAAGAAGAAGAAGATTATGAAGAAGAAGAAGATTATGAAGAAGATGGAGCTTTAGGGTTTTAAGAATCAATTTTGGGGTTTTTTATCGGGTTATTGGGTCATGGTTTATGTTGACTTGGGTTTCAAATCGGTTTGGTTTTACATTCAACTCGGTTTGTTACTTGGTTAATATATTGAACCACTAATAAAATCAACGTCGGCGTGGAAATAGATATAGAAGTTTTATATTGGGGGATATAGATATAATAAAGTATTTGTAGGGGAAAATAAATATAGTAAAGTATTATTAGGCGGAAATAGAAAGAGTGTGAAACATTGGTGGACCTATCGGTATACGATAGTTATGGAGGGGGGAAATAGGTCGTTTTTCAGTGTGGAAAGTTAAAGATAAGAGACCATGTTACAATGCAAGTGATTATGATTCTGAGTCTGATTTGGATTTAGAGTAGCTTTTTTAATCTCAATGTTTCATCTTTTGTTTTGTTACAAGTCTTAAGAAATAATACAATATCTTTTTTGTTGCTTATTAGTGATTGTTTGTGTAGCTATATTGCTCTCTTCTCTTTGTGTGTTTGTTATCTTTTGGTGAAAAGACCTTTTTGCTACTAATATGTGATTGCTCTTCTTTTAGCTAGTGAAAAGTGGGGTTTAGTATTATATTTGTGAATCCAAATTGTGTAAATAATATCACAAGGTTTGGTTATTCAAAGTGGTAAAGATAAAAAAGCCACTTACATTACACCTAAAGCTAAAGTCCATTTTAGTTTTACAAAGTTATTGTTTGAAGATCATGGACAAGGGAATAGATATAATGTAAAGACATTCTTTTCATTGTATGATGTATTATCAAATCTTTTATTTATTGCATTTTTGGGATTTTTCTCACATAAGAAACATATGTGAAAGTGAGTTCAAAAATTGAGTTACCACAAATGTTCTTTTTATAAACCTCAAATTCCAATTTTCTTCTTCAATCACTTAGTGGTAGAGTACAAATGGGTAATATGATATTGCTCCACCGATAAAGTTTCATTATTTTTTTTGGAGATCACTAACAATTATAAAATTATAACATTAGCCTAGAAAATAAAATTTTCAATTTTTTGGATATCACTAATAATTATTAAATTATAACATTAGCCTAGAAAATAAAAGTTACAGTTTTTTTGGATATCACTAACAATTATAAAATTATAACATCACTAATAATTTTTTTGCCACTCACAAAATCAGATTATTACATAGATGTTCAGACGAAAAAATGTTTGTACCAGTCTGCCTATACACAGAACGTCGTACCATTATTTTACACTATTAGTCTGATTTTTCAGTGTACACCATTTACCCTCCATACTAATAATAAAAAATCAGACAAGTCTAGTGATCCGAGTAGTTGTTTTTTATTGGACAAAGTTGTGTTTCTTTTATAAATGAGTTGTGTTTCCTTATCAATATCTCTACTATTAAAAGTAGACTTTTCGAGCCATTTTGACTCTCCACATCAACATTTTCGCATGTTTCTTTGATGGCCACGTCAGACCTTACACTACAACACCAAGCTCATTTACTTAAGAAACTTATATGTTAGATCCAAAAGACGAGACCCATTAATATAGCTGTCAATTGGACACAAAGCCCATGGTCTGACCAAAATGGATTGTCCATGGTCAAGTCCACTAATAAATTGTCCAATTGGACAAAAAGCCCTATTTGTCCACAATAATATGGACCGGACCGTATGGACATGGGTTTGTCCATGGCCATAATAATTTAGGTTTTGTAAATAAAATTAAAATTTATTTTCTATTTTCTAACCTAATTGTCTTCTTCTTCACCTTCTCTAATTTCATCGCTTTCCTCTTCGTTTTTTTCATGGCTTTCTTTTTCATCTTCTCTAGTTTTTTCTTCTGTTGGATCTAAGCTCATGACACAAGAATCCACTCCTCTCTCTCTCTCATCAGCAACTTCTTCTTAGAGATTTGTAAAGGTAAAATTAAGCATCTTTTTTCTTCATCGTTCTATCTTCCTCTCTTGGTTTCAATCTCAGATTTGGATGGAATATCTTTGTTGTGAGCTTGTGATGTGATTTTTGTTTGATATATGCATGTGGGTTTTTATAATTTGATATTTGATGAGCTTTTTTGTGGAGCTAGCTACAAGATAGCCTAGGTACATATGTTTGATTTTGGTAGATTTTTGTTGGAAATTAGGTTCTTTTTGTGTGTTTTAGGTTCTAGTATGAAAGTGTTATTTTGTTTCTCATTCTTGGTTATTTGATTAGCTATGTCCTGCATAGTATAATCTCTATGACTCTATGTCCCCCGTCAAGTTTTTTGATGTTTTGACTCTATTGTTAAGAGTAGGAAGTAACCCTTGTTGGCTTTTTGATTTGTACTTGGACTTAATTAGATAACTTTGCTTGAACATGACTCATGAGAAAGATTAGTTACTCTCTATGTGATTTCTGTTAGAAGATAGTACTTGAAAATAATGGATTAATATGTTCTGAGAAAAGCTGATTTAAAACCATTGTGTGAGAGGTTATGATGAACAATTCTTTAAAACCATTGTGTGATATCTCTTTTGTTTTCTATGTCTTGGGGATAAACCAATTTCTTTCAAGTGAATAACAACATTGGTCTTTATTTTAAGTAATATTAGACCATCTCCAACAGAGAAACCCACAAAATTTCTTAATTATTCAGTGGGTCCATGAACAGTTGGTTTAAACAAAATAAAAAATAAAAAATAAAAACGGACCAATCATGGGCCGCCACGTATGCATGAATAGTTAAGATCTGGATCTTAAATAAGAAATATAAGATTCAGATCTTAACTATTTAGGTGGACTCCACATGCTAAGATCCCGTTAAGAAACACTATTGGACTTGCTCTTAAGGACACCTTTTACTCTGTGTTTTTTTAATGTGTTAGCATGAGAATAATATTGACAGAATGTGCTAACTCTTTGTCATATCTTGGATTTGATTTGGGGTTATATGCTAAATGTAATACACGCTAACTATATTTTTATATTTTCAGAAAAATGGAGTATGCCACTCAAAATTTGATTGAGGAAGACAACTTTATTCAAGGTGAAGATCATGAGCATGCTAGTGAGAATGAGATAGTTCTTCCTGAAACCGCCTCTTCAGAGATAGCTCAGAAATAAAAAGGTACATCTAGCTCAAGTAGACGTCGTTCTAAATGTTGGAAACATTTTAGAATAGGAAAAACATATCCTGATGGTAAAAGTGATGTAACATGCAAACATTGTGCTAGGAAGTATTGCTTGAATCTTCGTCGTAGTGGAACTAATACAATGCGCAGACATTCAGAATCTTGTTCTAAGACTCCTGGTAGTACACCTAGAAGTAATGTTAGAAAGGTTGATATGAAGGTTTTTAAAGAAATGATTACGGTAGCTATAATTCAACATAATCTACCGTATTCTTTTGTTGAGTATGAAAAAGTTAGGGAAGCTTTCGCTTATCTTAATTCTTCTGTTGAGTTTTGGACTAGAAACACAACAACATCGGATGTGTCTAAGGTTTATGAGAAGGAAAAAAAGAAGCTTAAGGAAAGCTTGTCCAAAATCCCAGGTAGAGTTTGTTTAACAACATATCTATGGAGAGCTATAACTATAGAAGGTTATATGTGTCTCACATGCCATTATGTGGTTGTTGATTGGGTTTTAAAGACAAAGATATTGTCATTATGTGCTTTCCCGCCTCCGCATAGTGGTGTAGCTATAGCAATGAAGCTTAGTGAGTTGTTAAAAGAGTGGGGCTTAGAGAAGAAGATTTTTTCGATAACAGTGGACAATGCTTCTTCTAATGATAATATGCAAGGGATTTTAAAGAGAAAGTTGCTAAGAGATTTGTTATGCAATGGTGAGTTCTTCCATGTAAGGTGTTCAACTCACATTTTAAATTTAATTGTACAAGATGGTTTGAGTGTGTTTAGTGGAGCCTTAGATAAAATTAGGGAAAGTGTCAAGTATGTGAAGGGGTCTCAGTCAAGAGAAAACGTGTTCCAAAACTGAATGGAAAGAGTTGGAATTCAAGCAGAAGCAGGTCTGATTTTGGATGTGAGTACTCGTTGGAACTCCACACATTTGATGCTCTATAGAGCAATAATTTTTAAGGTTGTGTTACGGAACTTAGCAGAGGTTGATAAGTGTTATAAGAGTTTCCCTTTTGATTTAGAATGGAAGAGAGGAGAGTTGATATGTCAGTTTTTGAAACCTTTTGCAGGGATTACGGAATTGATATCTGGATCATCTTATCCCACTTCTAATTTGTACTTTCTACAAGTGTGGTCAATAAGGTGTTGGTTGAGAGATCATGAGTATTCACATGATATAGCTATTTTCGATATGGTGACTGTTATGAAGGAGAAATTCAACAAATATTGGGAAGATTTTAGTGACATTCTAGCTATTGCTGATGTGTTAGATCCAAGACTAAAGTTAACATTTTTAGAGTATTGTTACAATATTTTGGATCCATTGACTTGCATGGAAAAAGTGGCTCACGTGAAAAACAAAATGGTTCAACTCTTTGGAGCATACAAGATAAGCACATTTACTGTTACATCTACTATTTCTCAAGTTTCACTACATAGTGTTCCTTCAGGATATGATGTAAGTTTTCTAGTCAAATTTCAGGTTTTCACAAATGTTTATTGGTATGTTTTATAACTTGTTAATTAGCTTTTGTCTTTGTTTTGTCTCGTGGATTTCATTCTTTCTTTTCTCAGAAGACTGGTGGTAATGGAAAATCTCCTCTAGATAGTTATCTAGACGAGCCAATGTTGGATTTTCCTACTTTTAAAACCTTAAATGTGATTGAGTATTGGAAGGAGAATGCAAGTAGGTTTAAAGAATTGGCTTCAATGGCATCCGATGTATTGAGCATCCCTATAACAATTGTGGCTTCAGAAATATCATTCAACATAGGCAGTAGAGTTCTCAACAAATACAGAAGTTGTTTATTACCATCTAATGTGCAAGGTTTGATATGTGCAAGAAATTGGTTTCGGGGATTTCAAGAAAGTGATGATGACTTTGATTTTGTTGAGGATGAAGGGCAAACAACACAAAGTGATAGGTTGATTGTGTAAGTCGTTTTGTTTTTTGTGTATCTGGATTTGGTGACTCGTATTCTCTCTCTTTATTACCTTTAAGGCTTCAACATTGTGGATTAAGTGTGTTTTTGAATCAAATGTGTTTTTTAATTTAAATGTGTTTTTGAATATAAGTGTGTTTTTGAATTTAAGTGTGTTTTTGAATTTAAGTGTGTTTTTGAATTTAAGTGTGTTTTTGAATTTAAGTGTGTTTTTGAGTTTAATGTGTTTTTACATTAAACAATAATTATTTGTGACATAGTTTTCTGATACTTGTCACACAAGTTAAGTTTTTTTATCCCTATCTTAATGGGTGTCCATGGGCATTTCCATATGGACATGAGTTTTATTGGACTGGACAATAGTTAGTCCACATTATATTGGACTGGACTGGACAATGTCCACAATACATTGGATTGGACTGGAAAATGTCCATGGACAAGTGGACAGACCAATTGACAGCTCTACCCATTAATTGTCTATAATATTTGTGCTTTTTCACTCTTCCTCTCCAAGCAACTTAACTAATCATTTCTTCTCCAGTAGATGAAAATTGGTCTTGCCCATAAATATTGGCCGATTCATCTCCTTCTTAATTACTTTTGAGATTCTTAACGGGAAAAATGCTTAATAAATGCTGAACTTTCAAAATTGATACAATTAAATCCTGAACTCTTAAAGTGTCATTTTAATACCCAACTATTCTTGACTTTCTATTTAAATCGCAAACTTTCGTTGACTGGTAAAATTAAGTCCCGTTGACGTGAGGACAAACGTTGACCTGGACGAAGTTATTACGGGGTTACTGTGCCGTTAACGGTTCCGTTTTCTTTCAAAACGACGTCGTTTCCTCACTAATCAAAACGACGTCGTTTTGATTTGGGAACAAATAAAACAAAATCGCGAAAAAACAGAACCCTAAGTTCTTCCCCAAATCGATTTCATCTTCTTTTTTGCGATTCTCATAAAAGACGATGGCAGAGCGTGGATTTCCGTCTAAGTGTGCGTGTGGATGGGACGTATAGATGTATACCTCGAAGACGAAGCTTAATCCAGGACGACTGTTCTATCGGTGTGCTAATGTCAATGCGGTGAATTCAAATGATGTAAGTCGAATTCATTTACTGTAATTGTGTTTATGTTGTGTTTAATCACTCATGTTTTGTTTGTTATTGTATAATTAGGGTCATTTGTTTAAATGGGTAGAAGAATCCATGTGTGAATAGATAATTGAGGTCAAAGTTAAGGTAGAAGAGATAAAAGAAGAAGGTTTGGTGAGCAAAAACCAAATTGGGAAGCATAAATTCATGTTGCAAGTATGTTTTGTTTGACTTTGCCTTATGACCATTGTCTTAGTGTACTTGATGGTTCTTAAATCCAAAGAAATGAATCTTTTGGTTGGTTATTAGTATTGTATTAGTGTTGTTAAGTTTCGGTTGTAATGGTAATGAATTGTGGTTGATTAGTATTATGTTTGGTGTTTCGGTTGTAATGGTAATGAATTGTGGTTTATTAGTGTTTGGTGTTTCGGTTGTAATGAATTGTGGTTGTATTGTTGTTTTTTAGACAAAACATAAGTTCAAACAAACAAATGAAAAAAACCAAAGATGTAATAAAATAACCAAATGTGTTACATAATCCATGAAGCAATATAAACAAAGTACATAAACAAGCAGCGATAACATATCTTGAAAATGCTTCCTGGATTACTCCTAAAGATCTCTGCTTGATAGTCCCACACCCTTGAGAAGTGATCCTCATGAGAGGCTTTACTTTCCTTCATAATTCTGGTTTTAGCCTTTGAACATTGCCCTTCACTCATCGACAAGTTATATTCTCTTTGAATCTCAGCAACCATCTCTTGTTTAGTAATCTTAGGATTCTTCCTCAGCCTGTCTCTAAACAACCATGCTATTGTTCCCTGCTTCAACATCTTACTATAACCTGATCGACTACAACAATGAAAATTCTTGTACGCCTTCACTTGCATCTTGTTTTTCTTCTTATCATAAGCACAATAACACTTCCACTCACACTTCTTCTCAACATCATTGCATTTAGCACCTATCTTTAAGCTCTGAGATTTGTATAATTTAATGTCATATTTTGTTTTCAGAGAGTACATTAGCACAACCATTTTAAATTCTTCAGGGGTACTAAATGTTTTCCCCAGCTTCAACAACTCTTCTTCTTCTTCTTGTGGACGAGGATGATCGCGTTCCTCTTCGTCTTCCTTGTCACTATCAGACAAAGGATCTGGAATCTTCTCTTCATCCCAAATATCATCTCCGCTGTCTGCATTAATCACATCTTCTCCTTCTCTTGCTTCTTCTCCAAACTCTTGTTCCATATCTGAGCAGTACAACACGTCTACACTTATCAGACAACCTTCACCTTCCTCTCCTTGTCCATCAATGATTGTATTAGACACTCTCTCATCTTCATATGGGATTTCATCACAGTCTCCATCACTAGCAACTTTGCAATCGTCGCTACTGAGAGATTCCATATCTTCTCCAACATCATTGGCCTTTCGTTTCCGTTTCCGACGTTTTTGCTTTCTTCTATGTTTAGGAGAAGGTTCTCTCTTTGGTGTAGATTCTCTCTCGGATTCTCTCTCTGGTGTACTGAAGTCGAAATCTTCATCTTCCCCAATCTCTGCCATCGTCTTTTATGAGAATCGCAAAAAAAAAAGAAGATGAAATCGATTTGGGGAAGAACTTAGGGTTCTGTTTTTTCGCGATTCTGTTTTATTTGTTCCCAAATCAAAACGACGTTGTTTTGATTAGTGAGGAAACGACGTTGTTTTGAAAGAAAACGGAACCGTTAACGGCACAGTAACCCCGTAATAACTGCGTCCAGGTCAACGTTTGTCCTCACGTCAACGAGACTTAATTTTACCAGTCAACGAAAGTTTGTGATTTAAATAGAAAGACATGAATAGTTGGGTATTAAAATGCCATTTTTAGAGTCATGATTTAATTGTACCAATTTTGAAAGTTCGGCATTTATTAAGCATTTTTCCCGATTCTTAACCCCTTGATATTCATCTCCTCCATAATTACTTTGAAACTCTTAACCTTTTGGATTAATCTCCACACATAACGCATACATTCTTCTAATTTAACAACAACCAAATCTCTATTTTTTTCATCTCTCAATCATCTCTTCCGTCCGCTGATATTGAAACTCGCCGCAAGCCTTTCGCTTCGAATCAAAGTTGTCGTCGCCACAAGTCTAAAATTGTTCACCGTTTGGTGTTTAAACAGGATCAATGTTTTTCTACGTTCCTTCCATGTTTTTCTAGGTCATGTTCAGATAGTTGTAATGTAAATCTAATATTATTCTGAATACATCAATCGTTTACTAACCTTGAAACTTCTGATGCAAATTGGTTTTCTTTGTGTCGATTTGAAATCAATTATTAAGCTACTCCAGGGAGGTGAGATCCTTACTTCACGAAAGATCAATTTCAACTCCTTCCGCCGCAAAATGTAAGAGACTCTCTACTCCTCATTTTGCTTTATCTTCAAAAACTGTGAACAAGTTGCCGCCACATATATGGCTATCAAGAACACCGTATTTGCAATTCATTCAAGAGAAGATCTTACTAAAGCCTGAAAGGTCAAAATTTTGCATTTGAGGAATTCTTTCCCTTTTTCAAACGCTTTGCATCATATTTAAAGATTGAACAAAAGATGGCGAATAGATTGAACAAAAGCTCCACTACATATTTTTATGAACTATTAATATTCATTTTATTTGATCACAAACAAGGTTAGTTTTGTCAACAAGATTATTTTGGTTTCATTTTAGTTGTTGGCGCATAATCCTTTAGCGTTTCGACTACACCCTTTTTGATTTTTTTTTAATTATTTTAAAGACGAGGTGGGAACGATAGTATCAATCCAACGCATAATGAATGGCTACAATTAGTTTAAATGGAACATGTTGTTGTCTCAATGTCCTATATTCCGATAAGAACTTTGCTTGATGAAGTTTTAGGACATACCCATGTATCCAAGATGTAAGCCTACATATCATTCTTATTTTATGCAAATCTTTTGATCATTGTTTCTTTTATCTTTGGACTAGAATTTCGTATAATTTTGTTTTTATAGTTCATATCTTTTGATGTGAGAACAAACACATCAGCTTCCTCTTTACTCTATTTCCTTGGTTTTGTGCTTTTCATGTGTTAATCGTCTCGAGTTTTGAACTTTTTGCGGTGGATTATTGCAGATGCCACGGCGGATAATTTTTACTGTCCATCATAAATAATACTGGACTCCAGATAAATGTCCCTTGAATACGTTTCCAGGTCAACATCCTCTCAAAGAAGGTGGAAGGAAACTAGACAAGAAGATTATGGTCATAAGGTAATATAACCATATCAATACTATAAAAATCCATTCTATAGAGTGCCTAGCTCTCATGATGTTTCATTAAGATGGACATGGTAGTATTGGTTGAATCTACAATTATTCATTTACATTCTTTATTCATTTACATTCATTATTCATTTACATTCATTATTCATTATTCATTTACATTCATTATTCATTATTCATTTACATTCTTTGGCTAATCAATGAATAGAGATGAAGCTGTATCAAATTATAACACGAGCCTGTTACGAACATTAAAAAATGTCTATTAAGCTTAAGTTACTGTCAATATGTTGTTATGGCTCGATGTAGTAAAGTTTAACTATGGTGTGCATATTGTTGATCAATCATAAGCTTTGTTTCCGTTTTTGTGATGATCATCTATAAATATGAATTTTTCTTTTTAAAATTCGTACTATAAGAACAAGCTACAAATTTGTTAAGGTTTAAGAAGAAAATAAAGTGATTTCTCAAAATTGGTTTAAATGTAACGTTGGAATTTCTTGGTATGCTGGAACAAATTCCGAAGGTTCTTCTTGGGTGGTTAGAAATACTTTGGGATGTGCAGTAATTCATATAAAAGAGTTCTATGTTGATCTTCATCACCTCGGAGAAGTCACCTTTGAAATTATGAAATGGTTTTTGGAAAGTATGAGAAGTCTCATATTCAAGATTATAGTGGTTGTGTAGCTCAACTTTGGTAAAATAAGTAATCAGCCCTAGAGTATGGTGACCTGTTATATACCAAGTCAAGCTCTCGCTGGAAAAATGTTGTTGGTTCGAAGTTAAAGGTTACATAAGTGTCATAAAGTATAGTTATCATAACTTATAGGTTGCTTCAATTGCTCTGGCTTGAGTGTAGTCCACGCTTGAAATGCTTCGATCATTTCTTCATGGCTGCTAGGCCTGGGCATTCGGGTATTCGGTTCGGTTCCGGGTCCGAAATTTCGGTTCCGGTTCGGTTCGGTTCTTGAATCTATTACCCAATCACTACTTTTCAATATTTCGGTTCGGTTCCGGTTCGGTTTCGGTTCGGTTCGGTTCTTTGTTTGAGGAACCGAAAAATACCCGAAATTTTCGGTTCCAATTCGGTTCCAGTTCGGTTCCGGGTATTTCAAATCAAAAATAGAAAAAAATAACCGAAAACATAAAATATATCCAAAAAAAGTTCATAAAATTACTCAAAATTATGAAAAAAACCCGAAAATTGAAAAAAATACCCAAAAACAAAAAAATACCCGGGATAGGATAATAAAAAATACCTGAAGTTAGAAAAATAGCCAAAAATACCCGAAAATATAAAAAATACTCAAAGTATATAAAAATATTTCGGTTCTTCGGTTCTACCCATGGGTATTCGGTTCGGTTCCGGTTCCTATCCATACCCATGGTTCTTAAGTTTAGGAACCATCGGGTATTTAGGGTGGAACCGAAACCGGAACCGGAACCGTTTTTTTCGGTTCTTCGGTTTCGGTTTTTCGGTTCCGCGTATTTTGCCCAGGCCTAATGGCTGCTAAAGGAATATGCAGGTGGATGATCTTTGGTTGTGTTATGTTAAGTCTCTCCTCCTTTTCTTTTCTGGGATTGTAGGCGTTATCTCGATGGTGTAGTTGTTTAGTGGATTGATACGAAGGTCAAATATCATATATATACTAATTGAGAAACATTACTTAAGCAAAACAAGGAAATATAACACGTGTCATCACTAGAACAATTTAAAAAAATTAACAATAATCAATTACGTATCCCACATTTCAAAAGCTCATCCTATATAAAAGATGAAGGGAACTCTCATTGTGTTGACACATCATTATTCTCATTTAAATCATCAAATTGATTTAATTTAAATTATTAAATATTATTACAAAACTAAATACATTTAAAAATCAACACATGAATATCAATTAAGTATAAGTTTTAAATGTGTATTCTCAATATTTTTTTGGATTATAAACAATTGAAAATAGTTTGATCCTATATATAATATCACATTAAAAATAACACGTAAAATAAAAGGCATACAAAATTTATTAAAATACTGAAAACATGACAACTAAAATAAAGAAAAAGAATACAAAAAATTATACTAACTATATTTAAGATATAGAATAAAAATTTACTAAAAAAATATTGCAAACTTCATCTAAATGAACAAAAAAAATAAAAAAATACAAACTATTTAAGATAAGCGAAAAATATACAAAAATATAGAATTTAGAAAATACAAATATTGTATCATTGTTTAAGTGCACAAGAGTATAAATATTAAAATTGCAAGAAAATACTAAAATCATCAAGAAAAACTATAACAAAATAATTTATAAAATAAAATTACTAATATTTACAAAGTATATATTTCAAATATAGAAAAATTACGCGATTATCGCGGGTTCCTCCTAGTATAATATAATAGTCATTTTTATCTTGGATATATAATGAATTTTATGGTTGGATCTCATAATTTTTTTGGACCGGATATAATAATATATTAAACTTCATTCTTTTTGTGTGATTAATCAAATACAAATAGAACCAACATTGTTGTAATTGTTTCTCTATAAGTTTGTAGTTAACACATTTTAGATGTCATTACTGTTTTAAGAAAAAAAATTTAATAATATTTTCGATAAATGCACTAATAAATAGTAAAAAGGGTTCGGAAAAATTTTCAAATTTATTTTAAATAATCGTTTATGCCAAACATTAAAAATACTTTCATATTTTTTGTACAATATATATTTATAAGTTTAAACGTTGCGCTTGGCGCGGGTCTAAAAAATCTAGTTAGTTTGTATTAAATTCAAAAGTTGTAAATGGTAATTGAGCATATGATCAAAAAAATAAATATGGTAGTAAAATATTAAGCATCAGTCTACACTTATATTACGTTTTTTCCTTTACGTCGAAAATATGTAATCATGGAATTGGACCACAGTAGTACAAAGATTATCATATAACTTAAAACTATTGGTTCATCACATATATACGCAATACCATTAAGTTCAAATATTTTTTAGAGATGAACATAAGCCAGATGAAATGAAAATAGTTATGAAAAATATATATAAATTTCGAGTTTTAGATAAATCAAAACATAAGTCTAAAACAATTTTCGAGTTCATCTCAAATATGTACCAATTGAAGGAAAAAGCGGAAACATCCAAGAAAACATCCAAGAATAACGGTAAATAGAACTTAGAAACCATAAAAAATTCAGGTGGTTCTATGTTCAATAATTAAAGTTGAACCTCATGAAAATATTAACTAAATTTATAAATTAAACATGTTTATGGGGGTATTTTCATAGGAATTCTAAAAAGTTTTGATAAATTGTTTGCATTAGTATAATACTCCTTCCGTTTCACAAAAAGTGTAAGAAATAGTACATTTACTTTTAGTTTTCTCCAACTTCATAACACAATATTAAATGTCTTTCAAATTTTATTTTACGAATTTTAGCTTCAATTTAATGAGAATGTTGTTTGAGAAGAGGTTCAAATAGAAACTTTAAAGGATAATTATAACAGATGGACACCGATAATCAGTTTATTAGGTCCGAAAAAGTAACATATGTAGCACACACTATTCATGTTCGATTTGACTATTTTGCCCCTATCTCTTGCTATATTTGATTTTTAAAAATTAAATATCTTATGACACAATCCTGACACAATATCTTTTGAAAAAATATTTAGTTGTGTTTTTTTCTTATGTTTCTCTCTTCCAAGACTTTCTCTCCTCCAAAACTCTTTCTTTCGGAATCGTCTCAAAATTCTCTAACATTGAAGTTTTTTTTTATTCAAATTCAAATTCAAATTCATTTTTCATTTTCACAAATTTTCAATCGATTATTAAAGTTTAGAAAGATTAATCGGTGTAAGCGATAATTTATCAGGTAACTGAACAAATTTTTGTTTATTTCAGTCATGAGTATTTCACTATGTTAAATTTGGTTCTCATTGATTTTAGTTATTTTCATTATTTTTTATAGTTTCGATCATGTATTTCGGTTTCATTGTTTAAATCGAGTTTTTCTCTCTTTCATTTTTAGCACTAACCGATTTGTATCGTGACGATAAAAAATTGTTTAAAAAAGAGTAGAGAAATGGAACATAACTCGTATCGTGATCGTTAGCTGATAAGCTTGTTATCGTTTTATATAAAGTACCTTCTAACCGAATTTGTTCATAACGTTTGATGTTAACAATTTATGTATCTAACATATGGTTTGTACATGAACTACCCGATTAGGATTTTTGTAATGATTATTTTTATAAGGATTTTTGTAATGATTATTTTTATAAGGATTTTGTTAAAAATGTAAATTTTTACTTGCATGTTTTGTATTTGTTTTTCACATAGTCTTACCAGTTATATTTTTGGTTAGTGGGTAATTTGAGGGATACTTTGTATTCACTAGTCTGTTAGTGAATTGATTGGTACAAGACTCCTTATGCGATTGATAACCGATAACTATTTTGCTACATGTTTGTGTCTTCATTACATTCTAACTTTATTGTTAGTCGATATTCATATTACCGTTTATATTGTATTTTACTATAGAAGTTTATGGTGAAAAAAATTTCATGCTAATATTTTGTGTATTTTTAATAGGACCAATGTCTATCACAAAAACGAGAAGTTGCGATTTATCATTGATTTGCTTGACCCGTTTGAGAAGGAAAATATATACAAAATCACCTTTTGTCACATTCTTTAATTCGATTTTGTTGTTTGAATAACCATTAGATTTAAAATGTATACAATGATAACATATACGTTACCGATATCAATTAAGTTTATCGTGATAATTAAATATGCGAATGTAAAGTTAGCTAATATAAATAACGATTTAACACGAATACACGATAAATAAATGTTTATCACATAACTTTCGTGATAATATAAAAAATAATTGGTATCAATAAGTTACCACGATAAGAACACATAAATAATTGTGGTAATGATAATTACTATCAAGTAACATCCATCAATCTTCCACCCAATGACCTTTCCACACTCGTATCGTTGTCGTCATACCCAACTAAGAAACTAGTTAGCACGTAACTTATCAGTTATCAACGCATATACAGAACAAGCACCTACATAAAATATCAATGAATGTTCTTGTACAATAAGCAAGACTACATTCATTTTTTTTATTACATCGTAAGACTACATTCATTATCTTGTATCTCTCGTCACTTATTGCTCTGATGATCTTGTCCTTAAATGCTTACAATGATTTTTGTTATTTGCTGTTTTAATTATATTTTAGTCTTTAATGGTATTTCCTTTGTTTGATACATTAATAAAAATATCCTTCCACCTATATCTTAGCATTAAATGTTTGTCATGTGAAATCTCTTACACCATATCTTCCAAATAGTGTTTTTGTCCCCTGCCGTCATTTTCTAGTTTGATATCTCTAGGGGCAAAATCGGAAGACCACTTCAACAATACTTGTCAGACCTAAAAAACATTGAGTTAGTGTCCAAAAACTAATTTTTCGATTATTGATGTCCATATACCTAATTCATCCAACTTTAAATATATATTGTGAATACTTTTTGAAATATATAATCCATATGGAAACAAGCACTGCAATACAAGACAATACATAAATTGTAATGTAGCATGTAGATTATCATAATATATATATATATATATATATATATATATATATATATATATATATATATATTTATTTATGGGAAAAATGTCAATTAAATCATGAACTTTCCAAATTCACCAAAAAAAAACATGAACTTTCACGTGAACCATTTAAATCATGTATTTTTCGTTGACTGACGTTTTAAATCATAAATTCTTTATTACCGGAACAAAAAGAGCACAACCTATACAAAAAGTGTCCAAAGTTAAGTCTATTAACGCAAAAATTTGACATTGTTTGAGGTTTATTTGAAGAACCGAGCACTTCAATTGACTGGAATTGAGCATACTGTCAAATTTTCCGTTAACAGATTCAATTTTGTGCTCTTTTTGTCTCAGTAAAAAAAAATTCGTGATTTAAAACGTCAGTCAACGAAAATAGATGATTTAAATGGTTCAAATGAAAGTTCATGTTTTTTTTTGGTGAATTTGGAAAGTTCATGATTTAATTGACATTTTTCCCATTTATTTATACATATAAAGGTTTATGAAAAACAATCTCTTTTATAATAATACTTTTATTTCTTGCTTATTACAAATACACAATTAAAAAAATATTTTAAACAATTTTGAAACTAATTTAAAGATATATTAAATCTTTTATTCCGCGGGTAACGCGGAAACATCCTCTAGTATACATATATATTATTCTTTTTTGTTTCCAACCACATATATCACCCTCTCTCATAAAAGTAAAAAAATTATTCATGTCATAAAGGCAAACAAAAAAAAAAGAAGGAAGAAGTTTTTTCTTTAGTTCTTAAGATCTAAAAAAATCAAGGTACCAAATTTTTGTTTTCATGGTTTTTAATTAGTTTATAAAAACTCTTTCCTTCTAATTTTCATATTTGTTATTATAGATGTCTACACAATCAAGAGATAATTCAAGTAGAGATAGAAGTACAGGGGAAGAGCTAGAAGAACTAGTAATATGGATCCTCCTCAACCAAGAAGTGATATAGACATGGATCCTCCCATACGTAGAAGGGTAATCTTTAAATTCTAGTTTTATTTTTAATTATTATTATTCTAATTTTAAGTTTGTAATTAGTTTGCTTTCAATATATATTTTGTATAATTTCCGTGTATATATATATTGTATGAGTTATGTGTCTAAATATACATATTATTGAATTTATTTGTAGAAAAAATCTGATAGGAGGTATTCTCCAGAAGAAAAAAAAGTGTTGATTGAATTATATGATAAAACATTAGCTACTAATAATTATCTGTTTAAAGATCCGGTACAAAAAAGAAGAACCTTAGACCATGATTATTGGGGTATTTTACTTTGGGTTCTAAAGAAAAACTCCTTTAATTTAAATCATAAAATTAAAAAAACACAAGAGATCATCTCTTGTGACTCTTACTTCGGGACCGGTTCTTTAAAAAAAACCCCCCCTTCTCGCTGGAAGCAAACGACGACTCCTCCGGCGAAAGTGACGGCGAATCGCTCTCCTCCGACCAAATTAGCTCGGATTCGTCGAAGTAAAGGTGGTGGGTGACTAGATCTGACAAGCGGTGAGTCGATTTGTAATCGATTAGGTTTTTAGCGTTATGAAATTGAATTTTTTTTACAGTCATGTTTGTTAGATGTCTCTGCTTTTATCAGATATCCGTTTGCCTTTAGATTGAAACTCTCTTGCCTTTTTAAGACAAATATATGTAGTGATGTGTGGTGGTATTCTTGCTTGATGTTTGATATTGAGACATGACTTTGAAGTAGGATGTGCTTTATTTTTGTCATCCTTATCTCTGTAGATCTCATACATCGTTGTTATGGTCACGATGGCTTCCATTGGTTTTGAATCGGCATTTCACACTTTCCAGCTATTTTCCGTTCTTTTTTTCTCATCCAAGAAAAATTTAAAAAACTATTTTCACTACAAGTAATATGATTTATGAGTGTTATTTACTAGTAGTATGTTCTTTGAAATCAAAACTTCTTTGGCTCCAAGCTAGTCATCTTTCTCAAGCTCTCCTCCAGAGTCTCCTTCATTGGTTTCATGTCTTTTTTTACTTTTTTTTTTCTTTCTCAAAGTCTCTTTTTAGGAGGAGCAGGGTTTGGTTTTATTATGCTTTGTGTTTGGTTTTATTATGCTTTGTGTTTGTTATTATTGCCTCTTTTAGAAGTAGAATGTTTGATTCAACATATAGGTGGTGGTTTAAAAGTGGTAAAAAGATAGAAACTTGTTGGGGGTAAAGATAAGATGTGAAAAATAATAAATAGGTTACTGCTATTTCATTAGAGTGGAAGAGACAGAAAAGAACATAGAACCAAAGTATAAAAGACTTCTCAAAAAGCTTAAAGAGGAAGAGATGAAACATAGAGAGAAAGGGGCACATTTGATCAAGTTTAAATATTTCTAGTGTGTTTTTGAAAATGTGTAAAACGTTTAAGTGTTTCAAATGTTTAAGTGTTTCAAATGTTTAAGTGTATTTGTGTTTAAGTGTTTCAAAGTGTAAGTGTTTCAAAATTGTAAGTGCATTTGTGTTTAATTGTTCATGATTAGTAAAATTATGTTTGAAATAATTTTAATTTTTTTTTGTAATTTTTTTTTAAGAACCATTTTTAAGTTCTACCAATAATCCCCACTTTCAATTAATATAATTTTTAAGTCTCTTAACATTTTTTAATATTTTAATTTACCTAAGAACCCAAAATTAAGAGTTTTCAATAATCATGCTCTTATTGTTGGTAAATTCAATGAAAATTTGATTTAAATATGGTCTCGAAGGAGTTAAGAACCAAAACAGATGATTACAAAAAGATTATACAAACTTTGGCTTGAATTACAGCAAAAGACTGGTATCTCTAGAGATTCAATCAAAAATGATTCAAAATGCATGAATTTAATTTGTAATTTAAAAAAAAATATTTTGTACACAATGCTTCGTACTAGCCAACTTTTGTCATTCATATACATGTATTTTACTCTAAACTATAGTACAATAGATTGCATACTTCTATTTATTGCGTACTGAAGTCAAAACCTATTCATACTAAATTGTAACTATGCACTCGACGAAAAAATGACAACTATTCAAAGGCATAATGTTATTTGTGTAATTGATTCTTCTTCTATGAAGGGCTTCGTTATTACACAGTCACACATGCAAACGTTGTCTATTGACGCTAAAATAACAAAAGATTTCACTTGTAATTCTGAAAAAAAGCAATCGATAAATAAATAATTAAATATTGGCAAATAAGCATTGCATCGCTTGATCGATGTTAACAGCAGAAGATGGAGAATGAAATAGAACAAAGGGTTGTTCACGAGGAAGACGAACAACCACAAAACCCACCACTACCTTTACGACGTCGTTTCGTGATATCTCTTTACATTGGAAATTTTCTTGCTAGACGGAGTGCCAGGTTTTTACATTAATTTTTTTTTATTTGGTTATGTAACACCCCGAACCGGGATTACCAGGAACGACGTCGTACGACTAATATCATATACAAAAAAATTTATTAAATACTACCAACATAGTTTTGAATCATCACATCCATCACTAAACCTGTAAAAGAAAAAGGGAAGCGAGAGGGGTGAGTGACAGGGGAGTCACCCAGTGAGTGACAGGGGAGTCACCCAGTGAGTGGGGATGCTAAAACACGCACATCACCGGTCAGGTAATATTACACCAATAACAATATATCATAGACTAAATATGAGCAAACACAACACCTAAAGTGCTCAAGCATAACAAACAATGGTCCTATGTGGCTTAAGTGTCCACATCACCGCCCGGAGACGCTTTATCGATCCCTAGGGCACGGACAACGGATCGACTGTGCTGCCCGTCCCCAAACCACTTTGCGGTTGCGGTACCGACGCCCGATTCTGAGTCCCGCATCAATCACAAAGAAATAGGCTGCAGATCCAACAACTCGTCTCGATACCTTCACTCGCACACACATCACACAGAAAAAACCATCTCCATATACATACATATATCTCTATATTTATTATACAAACAACTATAAACAAATGCAAAATGAAGCAAGCAATGGGTTGAATCATCTAGACCCTAAGTCCAATTCAATCAAAACTAATTAGACTCAATCAAAGAGACTTCACATTTAGTTGCCAAATTACTTGTTAAAAGAGTTAATTAGAATCGCAGAATTTGTACGGAGTAGGCTCACTTTTGTATTTGGACAGATTCGCTGCATCTTCTTACTCCTACGGATTTGCCATGTTTTCGGTCTCCAAATGACTTCTCCTCTTACACACACATAGTTCTCTGTCTTGACTTAGTTCCTGTGAAGTATCAGCCATAACGGACATCACTAAACCATCCAAACATCACGAATTCAATAACTCGACAAATCTGAAAAAGGACAGAATCTAAAAGGTTCAGAGATGGACCCATAACTTTAGATCGCACCGTCCACTTCCTGAGATATTTGCACAGAAGATAGATGTCAATGTCATAAACGTCTCTGACAAATTTCATCTTGATCGGATCTGATTTGATTCGTCTGGATGCAGCTCTACTCGGACTGGTTGCAGTTCGGGACAGCTTTGGTACTCTCACCAAAACATTCATAACTATTATTCCACATATCCGAATAACAAATCGTTTTCTCTCACGTGTAGATAAAGGAGTCGTTTACTTACACAGAAAGTTTCAGGACCTTTTGAGATGATTTGCTCTGCCGTTTCTCTATTCTTCCAAACGTGTCTTTGCAGTCTTCTTGGCCTTTACATGAAGCTCTTCTTGCGGTGGTGAAGCGGTGACTCCGGCGGCTCCGGGATGGAGTAGATTGGCCAGGGCTTCGCCGTATTTCTTTTGTGTGCCTCATCTCACCTCTAAACATCTCTTTATATAGAGAAGGGGAAAAAGTTAGGGCTTTACGCTAATGGACCTGTTTTCCGAAACGGATCTTCGCTTTACAAACGGGCTGAATTTCGGGTCGTAAAAAAGGTAAAAAAGTTATAAACATGTTTAAGAAGGTAAAAAAGTAGATTAATCACGGTAAAAAATCACACTTTTTTTATTTTAAATTCTTGGGATGATTCTCTATGATGTTGGATGATTTGATCATTAATAGATACTTCTTTGTATGTGTGTGTTATGATGTAGAACATGGGAGTTCTCTGTTGCTTTGTATATGATCTACTTATGGCCTAACTCTCTGCTTCTCGCGGCGGTTTACGAAGCAATAGAATCAGGCTCTACTGCTGTTTTCGGCCCCGTCGTTGGCCAGTGGATAGAAGCAATGGACTATGTTAAAGTTCTTAGACTCTGGCTCTTTTTTCAGAACCTCTCTTACACCGTCGTCAAGCTGTTGCTTGTTTCTGACCTCAAGTCGCAGAACATCCCTGTTTTCGCAGCCTTGGTTGTCTTGACGAATGTAGCTGGCGCGATAGGCGTGCTTTCTACCCTTGGTGGCACCATCCTAATTGAACGGGACTGGTAAGATTGCAACGGTTTTGATGCTAATTCATTTCGATCTTTTGTTTATATTTGTTGTTGTTGTTTTTGGTTATGAAGGGTTGTGGTTATGTCAGAAGGTCATCCACCATTGGTGTTGACACAAATGAACTCTGTTATTAGAGGCATTGATTTGAGCTCGAAGTTATTGTCTCCGGTTATAACCGGTCTTATCATAAGTTTTGTCTCTATGAAAGCATTTAAGCGTCTGCGATAACTTTTGCAGCTTGGGCTACTATAACCGCTTGGATCGAGTATTTGCTCTTTATATATGTGTATAACGGTGTTCCTGCGATAGCACAAAGCAACGAGAGACGGATCTTGCGTTCCCGGACAAAGACAACATAAAGAACAGAGGAGCCTGTTTCTGATTCTATTGTTCAAGGGACCGAGGAAGGCTCTCAAGGGAACACACCGCGTAGAAGTCGAATGTTGAAGATTCTCGATAGAATATCCGAGTCATCTTCTGCTTCCGCGTGGAGGATTTACTTCAAGCAAGAAGTAGTACTCCCCAGAGTTTCTCTAGCTCTCTTGTTCTTCACCATCCTCAGGTTCACACTCTCAAGTTTACTCTTATGTTTCTGATTTTGTTATCGTAAGTGCATAAAGTTTATAATCGATGAATATTAATCGCAATGAAACAACTTTGGAACGTTGATGAAAACTACGTTACAATGGCAAGGGATACCTAGCTACTTATATCATCGGTATAGGCAGGGGAGTAAGTGCCACGGTCGGACTCGCAACTACATTCATGTATCCTCTAATGTAATCTCGTATCTCAACTCTGAGAACCGGCATATGGTCCTTCTGGTCTCAAGTATATACTAACACTTTAAAACTAATATTCCATTTTTGAAATAAGTTTTGGTTTGTTAAATGGTTTTCTATTAAAAACAAAAGAAAGAAAATGTTTGTGGGGAGCCAAACCCATTACAAGCCTAAACCGATAGAGATATAATCAGTCCACATATTATAAAAGAACCAATAGAACCAGTAAGTAATCAGAAGGTTTAAAAAGTTACGTGAGGGAATTTAATTTGTTAGTTTACCGAACCAACCAAACAACTCACCTCAATGAATGCGGTGAAGCAGATGGAGAATGGTTTTCGTTGGTAGCCACCATCCCGCAGTTAAATCAAGTAGAAGATGATGAAGGATCAAATGGAAACCATAACTGAAGCAGTCCTGAAGCAAGAGCCGGTTGTTTTGCACAGAGGCTAGATGCTCTGTTCCTCATCAGCCGATCCAAAGAGATGAGGATAGAGGACGTTGATCTGAAAGTGTTCTGGTGCAGACGGTGATTTCTTATAGTCCAAATAGAGTATACGCACGCTTGCCAAGAGTTAGAGTTCTCTTTATTCCCCTTAGTGCACGCAAATCAGTGAGGATGTGCCCCGAGTTAGATCTGTCCGTGAAACTACATCAATTAGCCATAGGGATCCAGATTCTTTTGCTGAAGCTGCAATCAAAAAACAAGTGGTCCCTAGATTCATTAGCAGCTTTGCATAAGTTACTTGCTGGTTACATAGTGGAGCTGTCTTTTGGTATGTGTTGGATCGATTTGGGTTAACAAGGATATGATAGCATCTTATATGCTAATGGGAGGAGTCGCTGCGTCGAGGCTTGGCTTGTGGATGTTTGATCTTGCAGTCATACAACAATTGCAGGTTAAAAAGTATTTCTTTTAAAGATGGTTATAGCTTTGTGTGTGTTTGTAATGTAATAAAAGTTTTTGGTTATGATGGATTAGGAGTTCAAAACTCATTGCAATCTGCTCTTGACTTGATGGCATATCTATTGGGTATCATTGTATCTAATCCAAAGGTATAATAATAATAATAATATTAAAACCCCATTCTAATTATCATATTCAGTCACATGTGGTTAATTTTTGAGATATTTAGGTGAATGGACTATTTTTGAAAAGTTATTAAAAAAGAGACCTACTACTATTTATAATTAGCTAAATAGACCGTAGGACCCAATGCTTTTTACTATTCACCTCTTTGAATTTACAATTATAGATTTTGATTTGTGTTATTTACGTAATTGACATTATTATTAATTTATATTTTTTAAAATCTATTATTTTATTTTTTCTCTCTTTATATATTTTATTTTCTCTCATTTTTCTCCTCTCTCATTCTCTCTCCTCGATCTCTCTTTTCTCTTTCTTCTCTCTCTTCTCTTTCTTCTCTTTTTTTTTCCCGGTCTCTTCATCTCCTCTCAATTCTCTCTCATATCTCTCCATCTCTCTTCTATTTTCTCTCTTTCTCTCCTCTAATTCTCTCTCTGATCTCTTTATTTCCGTTTTTCTTTTCTCTTCTCTTTTCTTCTCCTCTCTCATTCTCTCTCCTATCTCTATGTCTCTCTTCTCTAATTTTCTCCTTTAGTTATCTATCTTCTATTTCTCTTCTCTCTCATCTCTTTTTCTCTCATTTGTCTCTCTCTAGTGGATGTTTCTCTAGCGGATGTTTCTCTAGCGGATGTTTCTCTAATGGATATCATCCATTGTACAATATATTCCGTTGGGAATGTTTCTCTAGCGGATGTTTCTCAAATGTCGAGGTTTGACATTCGTATAATAGATGTTTCTCTAATGGATATCATCCATTGTACATATTATATTCCACTAGTGGATGTTTTTCTAGCGGATAACATCCATTGTACAATGTATAATCCACCAGTGGATGTTTCTCTAGTGGATGTTTCTCTAGTGGATGTTTCTCTAGTGGATATTTCTCTAGAGGATAAAATTCGTATAATTCAGTGGACAATTTGATTATACTCTTGACTATACAGTTCAGTGGACAATTCGACTATGCATTTAAGGGTACACCTGATTATACGTACAAATGAAATTCATCTCTACAATCTAGTGGATAATCTAACATCCATTAAACCGTATAGTGGACGATTTTATTACACTATCTAGCGAAAAACATGATTAAATAAAAAATAAAAAGAGATATTAATAAATAGTTTACATTGTACAGATGAGTTGAATCGGACATCCAACAATTGTACACCGTCCACTAAACTGTGTAAATGGATGTTATTGAATGCAATTAAGAGAAATAAACATGAATAAGGAGAAAGAAAACTTGAAAAAATAAAACATGAGTTTGAATGAATCAATAGAAAAGAAAAAAAAAGATATGAGAGAAGAGAGAAAGAAAGAATGAAGATGAGAGAGATATGAGAGATATGAGAGATATAATAATAAAATAATAATTTTGTTTGATTTAAAAATAATAATTTATGGTAGTGGCATATTCGTAAATAACACAAAAATTATACCTATTATAGTAATTAAAGAAGCATGAATAGTGTACGAATGTGGACCTTACGGTCTAAAATACAATTATGAATAGTAGTATGGTCCATTTTTTGAATTACTTTCATAAAAATGGTCTAAATAACCAATTTACCCTTAATTTTTCTACAATATTATTTATACAGGATTTTTGGATATTAACTGTGGTATCATTCTCAACGGTGACCATGTAAGGTTGTGAACCATCAAATATCAACACCGTTTCTGTTAGCGATCAATGCACTAAATAATAAGTTTAAAAAATATTTCATCATAACTTTTAATTATATATATTTCTAAACCCTTGAACTTGATTCTTCATGCATCAGCCACAACGGAGGACTGTTTCCTTTTCTTTGAAAGAGCCTTGTTAACTTTGTGTTTGCGTTTGCGCTCAGGAGCGGATCTAGCCATAAATTTTATGGGGGCATTAATAAATTTATGAAAGAAATTAAGGATTTTATTGCACATAGCAAGGGGGACATCAGTGAAAATATACAAAAATTATATGAAAATTTGCAAATTTACCCGGGACAGCTGCCCCTCCCATTCATAAGGTAAATTCATAAGGTGGCTCCGTCCCTGCTTGCGCTTGCGCTTGGCTAGGATTGCTTCAACTAATTTGTCGTTTCCAACGTAATAAAAGCCCAAAGCACACCCACCCAAAACAGTTCCCTTACACACACACAAAGAAAAAAGAAAAGAGTGTCACAAAGAGAGTTAAACTAAACGTAGAAACTCTCAAGACTTTTATCATCATTCATTATTACCTGTGCGTCGCTAAAGACACTGGTCGCTGTCTCCAGGAATACAAAAAGATAGCTTTGCATTTTTCTTACCTTTTACTACCTGCTTGTAATGAAGTAGGATTGTTAAAAACAGGCTTTTTATGGGGCTTGGTTTAAACAGGCAATGAAGGGGTGAGAAGAAAACTTTTACCTTGGCCTCCAAAACCTTTCCGTGCTTCAACAGTTTGGTCATATGCTTCTTCAAGCTCTCGTCAGTTGTCTCAACGTTCAAATTAATAACACCAAACACATTTGTCTAGTATAATATGATGCAATTATTTTCTAGGGGTGGGCGAAAAAACCGAACCAAAAGAACCGAACCCGAACCGAAATCGACCATATACCCGAACGGGTTTTAAATTTCAAAACCCGGAAACCAGAACTCGAATGGATCCGATCCCGAAACCCGAGTGGGTACCCGAACTATCCGAAAATTTAAATAAATTTATATAAATATTAGTAATTTTATATTTGCTAGTAAATTTATTTCACAAATTATAACATTTTCTAATATTTCGATTAGTTTTGTATAATTTAAGTAAGTTTGAATAGTTTTAATTGTCTATTATTCAGATCATCCTAATAAACTATATACTTTTGAATATTTTATAATTATGGAGTTTTTTTATAATTTCTGGTACCCGAATTCGAACCCAACCCGAAAGAAACCGAACCGAACCCGAAAAAATTATCGAAATACCCCGAACGGGTCCTATAATCCTCCACCCGAAAACCAAATAGACCCGACCCGAACCCGAACGGGTATCCGAACGCTCACCCCTATTATTTTTTGTAAAAATAGTATTTTTCAAAAAAGAAATAATAAAAAATAGATTGTCAATAGTTTTAAATTTATTTTCTAAAAATATATACTTAAAATCAAAACTCTGCGCCTGGATCAAATCTATATTATTATTTTTAGAGTACTAATTTGAACATATCCAAAAAATTACTCAATATTACACATTATGCCATTGAGTATAAAAAGTATCTATATTGTTATTTTTGGAGTACTAATTTGAACATGTCTAAAAAATCACTCAATATTACACATTATGCCATTGAGTATATCTATATTATTATTTTTGGAGTACTAATTTGAACATGTCAAAAAAATCACTCAATATTACACATTATGCCTTTGAGTATAAAAGAAAATAATTTTGAACATTTAATTACGAAAAACCAAATAAGGAAATATTACAATACTCTCCAAAAATAAACTCAAAAATATTAAGGAAATTATGTAAAAGTCATTTGGAAAACAAAATAAGATATATGCAATTTACATAAATACACAATTACATAGTTTTTTATAAAGAAATACCTTTAAATTTCACTTAAATCAAAATACCATTATAAAGAGTTTTTTTAAAAAAACCATAACATTATTTTTAACAAAAATAACACACAGATTAAAAAAGAGTTTAATTAATATTATTAAGAATTTTAAAACGAGTTGAAACATATTTTTGTTAAAAATATCAAACAATAAAAAAAATAGTTTGTAAGAGGGTTTAATTTCCGGTTCGATTCTAAAAAAACAGAGAAAATTGCAATTATATTAAAATTTAAATCTTATATTACATATTCAAAATAATTATAATTTTAAATAAATTTGGGTAAATCGCATAGTTCGATTTGTGTATTTTGATTAGGTTTCGTTTTGTATTTTGAATCCGGATTTTCTCCAAATAAATAATAAATTATAATAATTTGGTCTAATCAACTTATAAATTATATTAAAATTTTGTTATACCAAAAATATATGATAAAAATATTAAATAGTAATTAAAAAATCTAATTGCAACAATATTAATTGATCCTATTGTGTTTAAACAATGAAGATAAAATAATATTCTAAATTTCTAAATTAAATATAGGGGTGGGCGTTCGGGTACCGTTCGGGTTCGGGTCGGGTTCATTCGGGTTTCGGGTTTTCGGGTAGAGGACTATAGAACCCGTTCGGGTTTTTCTATAACTTTTTCGGGTTCGGTTCGGGTCCGGATCGGTTCTTTTCGGGTTCGGGTACCCGAAACTATAAAAAAAACTCTAAAATTATATAATAAAATATTTTAAAATATATATTTTATTAAGATAATATGAATTATACACAATTAAAACTATACAAAATATCTAAAAATAATCAAATTATACAAAACTACTCAAAATATAAGAAGATATGTTAAATATTTGGATATATAAGTTACTATAAATAGAAAATTACTAATATTTTTATATATTTAATTATATTTCGGGTACCCATTCGGGTTTCAAATCGGGTTCGGGTTCTTGAAATATAAAACCCGTTCGGATATTTGGTTTGTTTCGGTTCGGGTTCGGATCTTTATTTCCGGGTCGGGTTCGGTTCGGTTTTTCGGGTTCGATTTTTTTTGTCCACCCCCAATTAAATATATAAAATCATTTAAAAATCATAAATGTAAAATTATGTGGGGACACGTTGAAGTTAACCAAAACTATTGAATGGGAATGGGCATTATTTGGTTAACATTGACAGTGGCTCGTTTTCACACGCGACAATAATTGTTATTTTTTTTCTTTCAATTTTTAATTCATTTTTTCATCTTTAACACGTTACCAAGTTCCTTCTTCCTCCAAAATAATCCCAAAACAAACCCAACAAAGAAAAAAAAAATCTCTGCCTGCCCGCTTTCCTCCTTCATCTAGACCCAAAAAAAAAAAAGAATTGAAAAATAATAATAAAATCCCAGGAGGAGGAGATAGCGGGCAGATTTGATAAATCTATTGTTTGGGAGGGGTTTGGATAATATATATAAAAAAATGGGTTTCTTGGTGGATACACAGAAGGAAGGAGGAGGACATTCATGGGGTTACGTTAGAAGTTTAGTTAGAAGAAAACAGGTTGACTCTGCTATTAGAAATGTCGATTCTCAACAACAACAGCTCGCCAAAGCCCTCACTGTTCCTCATCTCATCGCTATTGGTACTTCTTGATTTCATATTTTATTATCAATCTCGATTTTTTAAGATATTATTCCTATTGAATTTATTTGGGGGGGGTTTTAAGTTTACAATATGTATTCATGTTTGTTTAGTTTGTTCAATTTTAAAACAAAAGTGTTAAGTGTTGTTGAATTGAAAAAAAGGAAATTGTTATGAATACCACTAAAAAAAAGTTTTTTTTTTAACAAAATTAGCAAAGATTTTCGAAAGTTTTACAAATACCATTAAAATGTTTTTTTCTCATAAATACCACAAATCTTAAATTTTCAAAATTACATCCAAAACCTTCAAAAAACTATACTCTACCCCTTCAAAACTATACCCTAAATACTATATAGCAAACCCAAATTAAAAAATTTAAAATCTAATAGTGTTAAAACTCGTTTTTTGTATTTGTGATATTTTTGTAAACTTCTACTTTTTGATGGTATTTTTGTTATAAAAAACATTTTAATGGTATTTTTATTATGAAAAACTTTGTAATGGTATTTTCAAAACAAAAACTTATTTTGATGGTATTCTAAGGAATTTCTCTTGAAAAAATGGGTGTTTAATTATTTGAAAAAATGTTATTAGGAGTTGGAGCAACAATAGGAGCAGGAGTGTATATTCTTGTAGGAACAGTTGCAAGAGAGCATTCAGGACCTGCACTTGCTTTATCATTTCTCATCGCTGGAATCGCTGCTGGCCTCTCTGCTTTCTGCTATGCTGAGCTCTCTAGCCGTTGTCCTTCTGCCGGGAGCGCTTATCATTACTCTTACATTTGTGTCGGTGAAGGGTAAAACATTTTACTTTACTCTCTTCTTCTGCTGCTTCTTATGCATCTTTTTTTCTTGATTAGTTCTGCTTAAATTGTTGTTGTTTGTGTTGTTATCAAAAGTGTTGCGTGGGTGATTGGTTGGGCGCTGATTCTTGAATACACTATTGGTGGCTCAGCTGTTGCTCGAGGCATATCACCAAATCTGGTTTGTACTCTTTCCTTCCCGAGTTATATAAACGTAACTTACTTGGTTCATGTCGAGTTTGGTCTCCTATGTAAATGGCTTCAGTGTTAGATTGTGCACATTGTTTAGTTCATCAAATGTATTGTTTTGTTTTTCTGAAGCAATTAACATTGTGAAATTCGCCATTTTACTCACTAAAATGAGCTCTTTTTTTTCTCTCTCTCTCTCTTTAGACTTATTAGTTCACCAAAGCCTTTTCTTAATAAATCTACATTCTGTTTTATGAAGATCCATGCTCACTCTTGCAATGAGTTATATAATCTTTAAAAATCGATGTTCTATGGATATCTGGTTTGATGTTTCTTTGAGCTACTTCTTATTATATAGCTGGAATTAACACATAATTAACATTTTACATTCTGTTAGCATCAGTAGTTATGCTCTGATAAAGCTTAACATTAACCGGTACGATGAAAGTGCAGGCACTGATATTTGGTGGTGAAGATGGTTTACCTGCAATCTTAGCGCGCCACCAGATCCCTGGGCTTGATGTTGTTGTTGATCCGTGTGCGGCTATTCTAGTGTTCATTGTAACTGGCCTGTTGTGCCTTGGAATAAAAGAGGTACAAGCTAAATATGAATTCAAACCACTCTACGTTCCGGATTAATATTCAAAATTTTATATTAATATGTTGGAAATGTCTATTCTATGCAGAGCACATTTGCTCAGGGAATTGTAACTGCAGCCAATGTGTGTGTCTTGTTAGTTGTAATAGTATCTGGTAGTTATCTCGGCTTCAAGACTGGTTGGGCGGGTTATCAACTTCCTACAGGGTAAGATTAATATTCACTATGACTTGTCCTAGCCTAGTCTAAATTTGCGGTTTACGAATTTATTTTCACTCTTGAAAAATACACCCTCAGGATCGCATATATATTTTTTAAAATACACATAAAACACTAAATAAGTAAAAAAATTAAATTGAAAAAGGGTTTGAAAATGTGTGTAGTTCTTTAAAAGTTGTGCTTAAAAAGTGTAGTTTTGTCAATCTCTCGAATTATTTTGTTTCGGTTTAGGTTCTTTCCTTTCGGAGTAGATGGAATGTTTGCCGGTGCTTCCACAGTCTTCTTTGCATTCATTGGGTTTGATTCTGTTGCAAGTACTGCAGAGGAGGTAAATTTTAGAATACATGCTATTCTTGCAAGCTTTTGTACTTCATTAAGCCACCTTTTTAAGCACTTAGGGGTTACTAATAATAATGCTATGTGCAGGTTAAAAATCCGCAACGTGACTTACCGATAGGGATTGGTCTCGCGCTCTTGCTCTGTTGTTCTCTCTACATGATGGTCTCTATTGTGATTGTTGGTTTAGTTCCTTACTACGCCATGGATCCTGACACCCCGATATCCTCTGCATTTGCTAGTCATGACATGCAATGGGCCGTGTAAGTATTTGATCATGTTTTAAGACCGCGTATGTTTCATTGTGTTTTGTGATTGATTGTGTTCTTTTGGGGAATTGAATGTAGATACTTGATCACTTTAGGAGCTGTCATGGCTCTCTGCTCAGCTCTAATGGGTGCTCTTCTCCCTCAGGTATATCCTAAACACTGATTAAAAACTCAAATGTTACATGTGTGATGCACAAATTTCAATTTAGTCTATTATTTATTATGTAGTGTCAAGAGAAAGTTGAGAAATTAACAAAAATACACCTATTCAAGTTCTATTTTACAACTTCATTTAAATATACTCCTTTTTAAGGTTTCAATAATGATTAGATTAGCCTTTAAAAATACGTTCGAATTACAAACTTTCGTATTGGGTTCAATTCATAGTGTTTAGGTGTATTATTGACAAATTAATTTAAGTGTATTTTTGCAATTTCTCTGAGAAAGTAAGTTATGTATCTTTCGTTCGTATGTGTGTAGTAACTCAATACAAATGTAATTTTTTTCATTTTCCAGCCGCGGATTCTGATGGCAATGGCTAGGGATGGTCTATTACCTTCTATTTTCTCAGATGTAAACAAACGCACACAAGTTCCTGTTAAAGCAACCTTGGCAACAGGGCTTTGCGCTGCAGCCTTAGCGTTTTGTATGGACGTATCACAGCTTGCAGGGATGGTATGACACACATAACATACGTTTTCGATAACTGTTGGTCTAATGGAACTTTTATAAAGATATGAAACTTGGTGATGGTGCAGGTGAGTGTAGGCACACTCTTGGCATTTACTATGGTGGCGATATCAGTGTTAATACTCCGATATGTTCCACCAGACGAGCTACCTCTCCCTTCTTCTCTTCAGGAGAGAATCGATTCTGTTGCCTTTCTATCTACCGAAACAAAATCATCCAATCACGTCGGCACTTCGAGTAGTAGTAGCAGCAAACAGCCTTTAATTCTTGACAATGATGTATCAGTTGATTTTCCGGTTATCGAAAAGCAAGAAGCTCAAGGGTGTTGTAAGTTACATTCACATCCACATCCACTCATAGCATGTTCGAGTCCTGATATTACGGTTTTTTAAGCATAGAGTTCTTACAAAATTTTATAATGATTTTGAAGTGGTTCTTAGCGAAGAAAAGAGAAGGATGGTAGCTGGATGGAGCATTATGTTCACATGTGTTGGGGCCTTTATTCTTAGTTACGCGGCATCAAGCCTCAACTTCCCAGGGTTAGTTCATCATTGTCTGTTTTAAGCATCTCTTTGTACTCACAACTATTAATTGATTATCATCATAACATTTGGTTATCAGTCTTATTAGGTATCCACTGTGTGGTATTGGTGGGAGTCTCCTTCTTGTTGGTTTGGTTGCTTTGAGTTCTATTGATCAGGATGATGCAAGACACACTTTTGGACATTCTGGAGGTAATTACATTTAAAAATTAATATTGGCCTATTCTCTAGAATACCATCTTATTAAGTTTTTATTAGGTCTAAAATACCATCACGTGTTCTTTTCTGTAAAATACCATCTAAAAATTTGTTTGCCTAACATGTCTCAAACTTTAAATTTAACTTTCAAAACTTAACTCTAAACCTTCATAAATAAACTCAAAACACTAAATTTTGATCCCAAATGGAAAATTTAAGTTTTAAAGTACTGAACCCTATTTTTTATATGTTGTATTTGAGGGTAAAAAATTGTTTTTGAATGATATTTTAGGAATAAAACGTGTGATGGTATTTTGGCATAGAAATATTTATGAAAAAATTAGGCTCTATGCCATTAAAAATTAAAAAAATTAGGCGCTATGCCATTAAAAATTAATAAGTTTTCCCGCCTGCCATTAAAATAAGACCTTTCAATAAATGTCACACGTAGACAAAAAATTGTCGACGTGGACGAAAAATTGTCCGTGGACGAAAAAAGACGACAAATGACGAATTTAACCTTTTGTTTTCCGCGAACAAACTTTAATCCACGAACACCAAGTGGACAAAACACGAGAGCAAATTCGTCATTCGTCGTCTTCTTTTGTCCACGTGTGGCATTTCCAGAAAGATGTTTTTTTAATGGCAGACGGAAAAACTTTCTTTTTTTAATGGGATTTCAAAAAAATAATATTAATATTTATTGATGCTATTGAAAGGAATTTGGTCTTTGTATATCAATTTCGTTTAATATTGTTAAAACTAAAATAAATTTCTTAAATATGTTTGGTTGTGAATAGGTTTCATTTGCCCGTTTGTTCCGCTCCTGCCTATCATATGCATTCTCATCAACATGTACCTTTTGATTAACCTTGGGTATGTATCTCTTCATTCACATTCTCCTAACTAATTATTATCATGGAAAATTGGGTTTGTGCAAAAGTTACTATAGAAATATGATTTTGTTGTCATTTGTTTCTCTATCAATTAATATTCACCATAAATTAACAATTTTGTAAGTAAAATATTGTAGCCCGTATATATATATATTAATTTATAGAGATTTTACTATAGTTAAGTCTAAATTGTTTTCGACTTGGTATAGATCTGCGACATGGGCTCGAGTGTCCGTGTGGCTTTTGATTGGAGTGCTTGTATATGTTTTCTATGGCCGAAAACACAGCTCGCTCGCCAATGCTGTGTATGTAACTACGGCTCACGCAGAAGAGATATATCGTGAGCATGAAGTTGTTTCTTTGGCATAACTCTTGAGAAAACATACATTTGGTAATATTTGTAACACCAAATCTGTATTGTTGTATTTGGAAGAAATTAAAAGACTCGTGGAGAAAGATCCGTTCACAGAATCACAAACTCTGTAAATAATGTAACTTTATCATCAAAAACGTCTAAACGGTTTTAGGATACATCATCTATCTTCAAGAATACAACTTACATCAAAAGGAACATAATCAAGTAACTGTAAACCAAAATGCAAGGAGAATGTATAGTAAACTAATACAACATGAAATTTTTCAAATCTATATTATTATTTTTGTAGTACTAATGTGAATATGTCCAAAAAATTAGTCAATATTACAGATTATGTCATTGAGTATGAAAAGAAATAATTTTGAACATTTAATTACGAAAACCAAATAAAGAAATATTACAATGCTCTTCAAAAATAAATTCAAAAATATTAAGGAAATTATGTAAAAACCATTTGGAAAACAAAATAAGATATATGCACTATTACATAGTTTTTTATAAAAAATACCTTTAAAATTTTACTTAAATCAAAATACCATTAAAATTTTACTTAAATCAAAATACCATTAGAAAGAGTTTTTTTAAAAAAACCATAACATTATTTTTGACAAAAATAACACACAAATTAAAAAAGAGTTTAATTAATATTATTAAGAATTTTAAAACGAGTTGAAACATATTTTTCTTAAAAATATCAAACAATAAAAAAAGTTTGTAAACGGGTTCGGTTTCCGGTTCGATTCTTAAAAAACAGAAGAAATTGCAATTATATTAAAATTTAAATCTTATATTACATATTCAAAATAATTATAATTTTATAATTTAAAATAAATTTGGGTAAATCGCATAGTTCGATTTGTATATTTCGATTAGGTTTCGGTTTGTATTTTGAATCCGGGTTTTTTCCAATAAAATTAAATTATAATAATTTGGTCTAATCAACTTACAAATTATATTAAAATTTTGCTATACGAAATTTATAATAAAAACATTAAATAGTAATTAAAAAAATCTCCTATTTTGTTTAAACAATGAAGATAAAATAATATTCAAGTTTTTTAAATGAAATATATAACATCATTTAGAAAAGAGAAATTCACAAAACTACACCCTTTCAATCCTCCCTTCACAAAACTACACCTAATTCAATATTTTCACAAGTTTACACCCTTTCAAAATTTTAAAAGCTTGATTTACTCTTTAAAAAATTACCAAAATTAAAATATTTTCATTTGGGTTCGCTAATTAGTGTTTAGGGTATAATATTAAGGGGGTAGGATTATTTGGGTAGGGTTTATTTGGATTTAATTTTTAGTGTTTAGGTGTAGTTTTGTGAAGTATTTCGGAAATGGTGTAGTTTTGTGAAATGTAATTCAAATGGTGTAGTTTTATAATTCCCCCTTTAGAAAATATAAACCTGTGGTGAACCACGGGTTAATTCCTAGTAACACTTATATTTTCTAAAAATTATAAAACTAACTTGACTTGAAATAAACCGGGGAAGTAGGGTCGAGACCGGAATCTCTTTGCTTAACTCAAAAATTACCCCGTAGTGCGACGGTTTTGTGGTAATTAGAATCCCATGATAAAGCTGCTACTCGTCTATCTCACAGCACCCAAGAGTAGACGTCAACGAATCGAACAATGTAATGTAGTCCCAACAAATAAATAATTGTAAACCAAAATGCAAGGAAAATGTATGGTTCGTGAAACCATCGAGTAGACATAAGTAGCTCGAACCTCCCCAGTCTTTTATAATCAAGCCATGGCACAAACGACAACGGTTGCCAATTCTTAATACCCGTCTTAAGAAACTTCGCCACAATCTTTTAATCCACTTCCACCTCCATTCTCCTAAAACCCTTATCCTAAGCAATGATAAGACCATAGTTCACAATCCCATAACTTCTCTAAAGGGCGGAGTTTGTAACTTCCCAAAACTCCTATATACGGCGTGGCCACATTATAGTTTTTGACACATTGGCCTATGGCCTTTTAAAATAAAACATTTTGAAAGGCCTATTTTTATAGAAGAAATTATTGTGTATTGTAATTTATATTGCTAATGCTCAAAAGAGTAATTATGTGTATTTTTTACTGTGAAAGTTAGATTTTTTTATCGGGAAAATCGCCTAAAAATTCCCCAACTTTACGAAAAATGTCGTTTAATTCCCCAACTCACGTTTGAGCCATTTTATTTCCCTATTTTTAACCGAGAAACAATTAAATTACAACTAACGTTGACCAATCCATTTTAGACCTAAGTAAAGTCAACCGTTAAACCTCTGTTAAGTATCGTTAACTCCTAAAACGACTGCGTTTACTATTCATAAGTGATTAAGTGTGAGTTGAGTAAAACGACGTCGTTTTACTCAACCGAAAACCCCCAAATCAGGAACCCTAATCCCAAATCGTGTTCTTCTTCTCTTCTTCTCTTCTTCTCTTTTCTTCTTCTCTTCTCTGTTACTCTCTTCGATTTCTTCTCCCTTCTCTCATCCTTCTCGTCTCTTCTCTTCTCTGTTATTATCTCCTCGATTCTATGGCTGGGGAGAAGAAACTGACTCTGAAGCGGCGTAAGAGAAGAATCGATCCAGAATATGAAGCAATGGTTTTTGCTGAGATAGATCGACAGTGCGGCGAAGAAGATTGTCAGTCCGGTGAAGATCGACAGTCCGTTGAAATAGAAGACGATTGTCCGGCGTATGGTGGTGATGATGAAGACGACGGCCTTGATGATGATGTCGACATTGAAGATGATGTCGAAGTTGGAGATAATGGATTTGGGGTTGAGGAAGAAACATGCACTGATTTATCTGTGCATTTCGGAGAAGATGCTGAAGATCCGATAAGCGACGCCGATAGTGGAGACGATATCTGGAACGATGACAAGATCCCCAATCCAATATCTACAGACGAAGATGAAGAAAGGTATGAACGTCGAGAGTTACTCGCAAACACACTAGAAAGCGATGATCTTCTTTATCTCGGTAAGACCTTCGGATGTGTTGCGGATTTCAAGGTTGCTTTGCTGAGGTATTCTCTGAGGACACGTTATGATATCAAGATGTACAAGTCTTCGGCGATGCGACTTGGTGCAAAGTGTTCAGATTTGGAGTCTAATTGCCCTTGGAGGATATATTGTTCTTACGAGAAAAGGAAGGACCTAAAAGGCTTGTGGGTAGACCAAGACTCTATGAGGTATGTTATGTTAAATTTGATTCTGAACTTGCTTGCCTAAATTTGATTTTACTTACACTTTCTTTCTTTTTTGTAGAGAGAACCATCAAATGCTCAGGCTTCATCCCAGTCTTCATCTCAACCTCCATCCCAACCACAGCCACAACCTCCATCCCAGCCACAGCCACCACTTCCATCCCAGCCACAGCCACAGCCGCAGCCACAATCTCAAGCTCCACCACAGCCACAACCTTGATGTTTATGTTACTTTATTTACTTTTATGAACTTATGTTTATGTTTGTGCTTTTGTTTCAAAACATATTTATGTTTGTGCTTGTGTTTCAAAACCTATGTATGTTTTTAAGTATGTTTAATTTTAAGAACCTATTTAGTCTAATTTTGCTCATTTTTTGTGAGAAGTCGTAAAACATGTCAAAATCACACCAAAACAGCTCAAAAACACACCAAAAAAAGCTTTACCAAGTGCCAAAATTTGCTAAAACACACCAAAATTTACTTAAACGCACCAAAATTTGCTAAAACACACCAAAACAAACTGATTTGAATCCAAATAGATAACATTGATAGATATTCAAAGATACATTGATAGAGATTCAACATTGATAGAGATTCAACAAACATTGATAGAGATTCAAACATACATTGCAAAGGAAAAAAACAAACTACTTTGCTAATCCATATCCGATGCCGATCCCCATCACACACATAAGCACTATTACACCTTTCTTATACACTCCACACTTCTTTGCTTCTTCTTTGAGGAACTTACATTCATCTTTCAATTCTTAAATCTCGTTTTCTAACTGAAGCACCTTACTCTTACCCTCAATAACATCAGATTCAATCATTCCAATTTTAGGAATAACATCTTCAAGTTCCTCAAATATTGCCTCCTCAACCCATTTGAATAAATGGTCCTAAAGAGATTAAAATCGAATTAGGTTGAATAACAAACATCTTAAACATCAATCAAAGGTAAGTACTTACATCTCTTCTTGAACAACATCTGAAAAAAGGTCGACCCGGATTCTCTTGTGTTTTCGCGGTTAGAATCTGGACATCCCCTCCACACAGACATTTTGTCGGAAAACCTCGGTGACTATTCGCAAATCCCACCTTGTTAGAACTTGAACTCATCGTAAATTGATTTTAGGAGGAAGGAGAAATTGATGAAATGGATTTTTAGGGTTCTTGTTCGAAACTAATTGGGGATTTTATCGATTTGAATTGGGGATTTTAAGTCATTAAAAACGCAGCCGTTTTGGAGTTAACGTCAGTTAACCCAGAGTTAACGGTTGACTTTACTTATGGGATTAAATGGATTGGTCAACATTAGTTGGAATTTAATTGTTTCTCGGTTAAAAATAGGGGAATAAAATGGCTCAAACGTGAGTTGGGGAATTAAACGGCATTTTTCGTAAAGTTGGGGAATTTTTAGGCGATTTTCCCTTTTTTTATCTACAAAAATTTTGTTTGTTCATATTATTTTTGTAGAAGTTATTTCTTTTGATATGAGAATGAATACAAAGCTGTATATATACTTGTACAAAGCTGAGCTTCTAGGTTAATCTAAATACGGACAATTCCATAAGCAGAATAATGTAAATAATATAGGATTAATGAGTGAATCAATCATGTGACCGCTACAAGATCAACAATTTTTACTACTATAACATTAGGTTGGGTTTTGGTTTGTTATCTATATTATTATATTTGAACTACTAATTTGAACATGTCCAAAAAATTACTCAATATTACACATTATGCCGTTGAGTATAAAAAGAAATAATTTTGAACATTTAATTACGAAAAACCAAATAAAGAAATATTACAATAATTTGGAAAACAAAATAAGAAATATGCAATTCACATAATACACTATTACATAGCTTTTTATAAAAAAAATACCATTAAAATTTTACTTAAATCAAAATACCATTAGAAAGAGTATTTTTTAAAAACCATTACATTATTTTTAACAAAAATAACACACAAATTAAAAAGGAGTTTAATTATATTATTAAGAATTTTAAAACGAGTTGAAACATTTTTTGTTAAAAATATCAAACAATAAAAAAATAGTTTGTAAACGGGCGGAAGATTTGATATTTGTGCACACTAATCTCCGCTTACAAAGAAGGTCCTAATCAAATGTGGGATGTTGGTGATGACCAATTTGATTCATTGGATGAGATTACTATAGGAAAACTTGGTTTTGAGGATCTTTCACTTGACGAACTAGAGCTAGAGGCACTTATTTTTGATGAAACTTATGAAAAGGAGAATGAAAACGATAGTGGTAATATGTGATTTCGAATTTTATGCTTTTTTATGTTTATTTGATTTTGAATTGTTATTTGATACTATGTATTGAATTCATGTTTTTAAACAAGTTTAAGTTTATTATGGTTTTATGATATATATGTTTTATGATGTATATATATATATTATATATATACACGTACGCTTCCAACACGTACATGCTTCCTTTTTTTTCTTAAAGTCGCTTATACGTTTCCGTACGCAGAAGCGTGTACGCTTCTGATTCCATGCAGCTTAGCCCTAAACTAATCGAAAGGTCTTAGATTTGGATTTGTGAACTTAAGGGGTAGAATTTTAATTTCTAAACCCTAAAACTTTTCAAAAATATTTTAAAATCGTTTATGGATGGTTTTATCAAAAATATTATAAATTTGTTTTTCGATTTTTGAAATATTTTCATCCGTAAAATTAAATATAAAATTTGGTGTTTTCAGATTTTAAAAATAATTTTTTATGGGAAATAAAACTAAAAACATAAGAAATCGAAAAGTGTCCTCCTTAGATTTTCCTTTAACCAAAACGACCTACAAAGAATAACTCGACTAGGCGGCCATTAAGCGGACTAGATGATATTAAATGTGTGATTTTTTGAAAATTTTAAAATATATTTAAAATATGTTTTAAAAAGTTTATAATTCTTATATTCTCTTTTACTTTACTTAATGTTTTAAGTAATAACTAGATACGGACCCGCACGTACATGCAGTTAATTTTTTGTAATTTTTAAATAATAAAATATATTTGCAAATTTATGTATTTAAAATTATTTGGTAAATAATATATTAAAAATGTCGATTTTAATTATATGTTTGTGGTATTTTGTGTCATAAAATAAATGAATATATTGTAAATTTTATTATTTTCTTATGATGACGACCCGAATTATATGTTTGTGATCTCTTGGATTATATAATTATATCTCATAAACTATGTTTTATATTTTTCGACCCGTCACAAAACTACACACATATATATATATATTATACATAAACCAAAATTTATTTTAGTCTCATAACAATTATTATTCGTGATTTCAAATTCGGTATGTGATTTTTAATGACCCGTTACAAAAACTAAAATATGTGTAGATCATAATTGTTATTCATATTTGATGTTAAAAATTTAAAATCTACCATTATACCTAGATTCAATTCTGAAATTAATTCGTAAAAAATATCTTACTTTATTAATAAATTTTTCTGTAATTATTTTTAACTTTTCTAAAATTGAAAAATGTTTATCTTTTTATTTTGATATTAATAATATTTTCCTTTCCTTTTTTGAATATTTTATGTCTTTTTTGTTTCCCATTTTAATGTTGAAATTAATATTTTTCCTTTTTTGTTTTTTGTATTAAGTGGCAATATTGTAAATATAATTTTTTGTCATTTTTACAAAAATGTTTCTCGTTTAGTAGTTAAGATTTACTTTTAAAGATTTGATATTATTATTAGAATTTTATCATATAATATTTATAACTATATATTGTTTATTGTAAAATCTTCTAGGCTCCGATTAAGCATTTTCTTGAACACTAATTACAAGTAAAAACGATAATTGAAATGTTGTTTATATCAAAAGATTTCTATAGTAGTATAATAAGAAAATATAATATTTAATACGTGGAAATGTTGTGTGTTCTTTGTAGTTACTATAGATGAAGAAGATGTTTTTTTTTTTTTTTTTTTTTGTTAAAGAAGATGAAGAAGATGTTAACGAATGTTTGTTGATAAATTAACAAAACACCACGTCCAATTTATCATTTTCACCTAAAAAACAAAAATAACAAAAACATAAACCATAAAATATTTTGTTTTAGCCTAGTGGTAAAATCACCTTACACCGGGATTGAGTCTATGCTCCTACGATGGAGGTCCAAAACCAGTGAAAAAAACATAATTATGTCGTCACTTAAAGGTCTGGTCCCCCACATTTAGAGATTGAATTAGTTGTGATTCATTGCCTTTTCGTTGTCCTTTTATTGTCCACATAAACTCAAAACAATTTTCAACTTGTGAAAATTTCATCCAAGGCTTTTCAGTGGCCCCTTAACGCTTGTTCACCTTATTATATATGTTCTTTTGATTTTTTTTTTAAATCCTGGTAATGTTAGATATCCCACCTCGTTATCTATATTGATATTATCCACTTTACAATCCAGCCGTGGACGCGATAATGCACATCGTCAACACCGCAGCTCGATTCTCTTTCGTCAGACTCTCACCGGTATACAATCCTATCCGCAGAAGAAGACGATACTTCATCATCGTAAGGTCTCTTCTACCTCTACTTTGATTTTGACAATTGTACTTGAATTCTCAATCTTTTGAATCTTATTCAGGGCGCTAACCTTCTTCCGTTTCCTAAGCATAAAGCTAAGTATCATAAAGAGCTCGAATCCGCCATTGACGCAGTTGATAGAGCTTGTCGTCTCTGTGTTGATGTAACCTTTGACTTACCTACCTTGTTCTCATAAAGCCTCCATTCGTTGTTGTTCATAGATATTTTTTGACAAACTTGTAGGTGAAGAAATCGCTTTTTTCATCGACAGAGAAGATTCTGGAGAAGAATGATCAAACTCCTGTTACAATTGCAGATTTTGGAGTCCAAGCTTTAGTCAGTTTCCTTTGATACCTTTGGTGGCTGAAGAAGATTCGGTTTCAGTACGTGCCGATAATAACATCGTAAGCTCTGTGGTAAGTGAGGTCAAAGCAAAAGCAAGTGTTGGTGACAAGCCATTGTCCGATGCTGATGTATTAGAAGCAATTGACAGAGGCGGAAAAGATGCTTTCGTGTTTTGCGACAAGCCAGCTACTTATTGGGTATATACTACATTTTATCAATCACAATTTCAACGTTTCTTTTATAAGAGTTTTGCTTATTTACTGTCCTTGTGCAGATTTTGGATCCGATAGATGGCACAAAGGGGTTCCTTAAAGGAGATGAGGCTTTATATGTGGTATGTCTTTCTCCGATTCTCATTTTCTTACATTGTTTCAAAATGAAATATACTATAGTTCCTCAAGAACATCCTTATTTATTTATACTCTTTTCTAAATTTACTTTAATTTATCTTAAACTACTATAAGTTTGGAGCCATGAACAAGAAAAATATTCTTATATATATATATATATATAGAAGAAGAATCTTTTTTTCTAGTTCAAGGCTCCAAACTTTCATATGAGGTTTCATGTGTTTATTGTTCTTTATCAATGTGTTCCTTATATTATTATTATTATTATTATCTTCTTGGTCATAATTTGGTAAGCGAAAATATCAGGTAGGATTAGCACTTGTTGTAGATAACAAAATTGTTATAGGGGTAATGGGGTGTCCAAACTGGTCAGGAGATGGATCCAAGGGAATCCTGATGGTTTCGCATATTGGATGTGGAACATGGACCAAGAGATTACAAAATAACGTCTCTCTTGTTCAAGTATCAAACGACGATTGGACGAGGTGTTTCGTTGATCCATGTGGTTTGGCGAACAAAGCTCGGTTTTGTATTGTGGATAGCCAATCATGGAAATCATTTGCTCTCTCTGGTTTGTTAGAAGTAGATTCTGGTGACTTGCAGCCTAAAGAGATTCCTCTTAATTTGTCTATATGTTGTGGAAGGTATGTACTGACTCTGACTACCCCCTTTTTCAATATTATACTAATCTTATCTACCCGAGGCACCAGTTTCTTATCCGTGTGTACAAACAATTTGAGATTATATTTAATGGTAGCTTCTGGTAGAGCATCGGTATTCCTTTTTCGAGCCAGATCTCAAAAAATGATCAAGGTGGGTGGTCCCTTCTTTTAAGGGCAATTCTGGTGTATAGCACTAAATCAAGTATTTCTTACAAAAATATCACAAATTCTTGAAAGTTTTACAATTATCTTTAAAAAAAAAATTCTTACAAATACCACAACTTAAATTAGCTTAAAATTTTCAAAAATAAACCATAAACCACAAAACATAACCCTATGAAATTAAACCTAAATATTAATTCGTGAACACAAATGAAAAAAAATAAATTGTGTTAAAACTCGTTAATTTTAGTTGTGGTATTTTTGTAAAACAACACTTTTGAATCGTATTTTTGATATTTAAAAACATTTTAATTGTATTTTTATAGTAATCTTTGTAATGGTATTTGTAAAATAAAAACATTTTTTGTGGTATTTTAAGGAATTTCACTTATTTTCTTTTAATCTGGATTATCTATATACACATCAAAATATGTTTATAACAAAAAATGGTCTTAAACATATTCAGGCTTGGGATCATGCTGTTGGGATCATATGTGTTAATGAAGCTGGAGGATGTTGGATTTTAGAGTATGATGATGGTAGAATCGGAGATTTGGAGATTAAGATCCAAGCTATTAGCTTGGTCTTTGGAAGATTAAGGAGAATAAGATCCAAGTTAGTGAAGCTTGGATCTTGAGAGATTAGTGTTTCATAATTATGTATTGGAGAGAATTATTTTGATTAACTTTACAAGAAGTATACAACAATGTTTAAATAGAGAAGAAGACTCTAGAAGATTATAGCCGTTAGTGGATAAGCTTTGGATGCCTTTAGTCACACCAAGCGTGTGTAGTCAACCACCAAGTGTGTGGAGTCAAGGCGCTTCCCTTCCTGGTCCGTACGGTCAAGGCATCTTCTTGGCATATTCCTTATCCTCTTGGCTCCTAAGTGTCTTTCTAGATGTTTTAAGAATCTCTTTTTCTTTGCTTGTTGTGCACTCCTCTTCGTATTTCGACCTAATGCCATTTAAGATTATCATTAGTCTTAATACTCTCCCTCAAGCTTAGCCTAATTAAATGGCTAAGATTGGACATTGCTAAACAAACCTCATTAAAACCTTAAAGGGGAAAACCACTTGGGATAAAACCACCTTTAAGGAAAAAGAGTGTAAGTCTTTGCAATAGGGGTCTTCTAGCCTTGGCCTTGAGTTCTTTGACTTTGGCCGAAGCTCCCCCTTAAGCTAGAACCGGTTTTGATCATTGTCTTTGCCGCGTTCTTCAATGAGGGTTCTTTGATCTTCTTTCAACAAGCTTCTTTGATCTTCTCGGCTTGTTGTTAGAGTCTTTGATGCGCTCTTTGTTTTGGGAAGTGACGCTTCTCCCTTGTTGACATGTGACCTTCTTGATCTTCCTTTCTTTGGTATTCACGGCTTGCTCTTCACACGCTTCAAAGTGAGACTTGACACCGAACATTTGGTGTTCTTCTTCTTTGAGAGTTCCTTCTTGTATTTGGTCTATCACTCCTTTGAACCTTCAAAGGATCCAAGGAAATTAAGACTTAGTAAAGACAATTTGGATATATATAGGATAGGCTTAATCTAAAGTTATCTTGATCCTAGATTTAAGCAATTCCTTTTAACAAGTGATTGATCATAAACTAAGCAAGATTATAAGGTGTAGTTCTAGTCTAATGATTCTTATTTAAGTATATTAAAGAGAAGGTTTAGGGACAACCTTTAATTCGTAGTGGAATTTCTTTTCCTTGTAGTTGCATCTAGGTTTTGAGCTTTGACTTCTTCTTGAAGTTTTTGCTTCCTCCTTTGTGCAATTGGAACAATGTTGAGTTTGGAGTCTTTTGGCTTAGCTCTTGGTAGAAGCTTTTGCCGAGTAACAAGTAGGTGGCTTTGCACTTGATAGTTAGGCCGAGAGTTAAGTAGAGCCGATTGGTCTCTTGATTGGTCGGTCTCTTTCTAGAACATGAATGGCTCGGCTTTGTCTTTGCCATGTACTTGGCTGAGCCTAGTGTTGATGGAGTGATTTGGTCTTGTCATTCCTTGTTGAAAGAGACTTAGCCAAATTGTTGATCGGAGATTTGTTGGGTGCACGATGCCCGGGCGCAAGTGTCTGAGCGCCGATGACCGAGCATCCGAGCGCCGGTGTCCGAGCACCGATTGTGATATTTGACTCGGATTTACTCCTTGATTGATGTTTGGCCGAGTGTAGATGATGGATATAGATGATGATATAGATGATGGATGGCTTGTTTCTTTTAGATGCCTTAGCCGATGTTAACTTGGCCTTGTTCTTCATATAAATTTGGCCGGCTCAACAAAGGATGTGATGAGCATCTTTCTTCAAGAGCTCCTTCTTTGGTGATTCAATGGATCGGCCTTTCTCTTTGGTGAATATGAAATTGATAGATGAGGCTTTGCACTTTTGGGTCGAGTGATTCTCCATTTTGATCATGAAGGAAAATATGTGATTTAACTTTCTTTCCCCCCGCCCCCCTTATGATGAAGATGGAGTAATTCCTTGTTTGTGTGGTTCCCTTCTCGGCTTTGTTCTTCACAAGCTTGAGTGAGTGAGAGAGGGTTCTCATCTTCTCTTTGGACACCTTCCGTGACTACTTTCATAGTTCTCCTTACTTCTCTTCTCTTTAACACTTCTTAGTTATCTCTTCATGCTTGGGGTTTTTCTCAATGACAATCTCTTTTAGCTTTTAGAAATGGTAAATCCTACACCTTAACAAAGACAAAATTGATTAAGTATCATGATTAACCGGCACAAATTAGTAACTTAATCAAGTTTACAAACTACTTACTACTAAGCACAAGCACAAAGCAAGAATACAAAGAAGGGTTTAAGACTTACTTAATTCAATAGATTCCCTAAGACATTAGCTAAACCCGAGAATAGTATTATATCTTAGCACAAGTTCAAGTTCTAGATAGTTTCAATAGTTTGCAAATTCAATCATTTCAACTAAGTGATCAAAGCATATAACAATTTAAAGCTCTAATGAACACTTAAACAAGTATCTTATTAATACGAATAAAGAGAGTAGAGAGGTTTTAGAAATAGCCCTTTCTAGGTTTGGTTCCTTGATTAGATGGTCATATGGAGAAGTCATTGCACTTTTTAGAGCATCTTAATGATTAGTCTATAATAGAGTTCATGACTTCTCTTATGAAAGTTTCTTCATTGCTTATTACCTACACATAAGTAAAGGTTAGCAACAAGAGTCTTATATGGCTTCTTGCCTTTAGACTTAACAAGGGGACCATGGTCTTAGATGCACTAGGAGGACCATGATCCTAGAAAACACAAAACAAGAATCCTTGTAACTTTGAATGCTGTCATGGCAAGTTACTCATCTTTTATCATAAGCTTAGATGCACAAAGACGGTTTATGATTTCAACATAGATCATCATTACACATTATCTTATTTAGATAGAAATTTTTATGAATCATTTCCCCATATGTCTAAATTGGATTCATCATGATTTTTGAAGGTTTTACCTTTTATAAAATCATGGTTCACCTCTTTAGGCTTATGTTAGCCGAGGATAACATGGATTCAACGAGTTCAAATGTGTATCAAACACTTAATGATACTCGGTTCTCGATCCCCTAAGGGAGTTTTGGAATTCAGCAAGATCTTATCAAAAGATTTCTTGGTTCCCTACTCCTTTTAAAACTAGATCAATTAGATTAACCAAAGACTTATAAAAGTCTTGTATCTTATGATCTACTTAAAAACACTAAGCATCTAATCGTTTCAATTAAGAACCGGCGATTAGAGCTTTGAATATTAGTGAATTCATTAGCAAGAAGCATATAAAACTATCATTCACTAGGAATCTAGTTAGGCACCATTCGAATGAACTCAAAGAAGGACTCGGATTTGTTAATGGGATATAAAAGAGATAAGGAATATAGAGTGATTAGCCAAATCCAAAGTGATCTAAAGATCATTGGATTCAATGTCTCCAAAGAGATCATTCATTAGTTATCTAGTGAGGCAACTACTAACAACCTTATTTCTCTTTTTAATAACAAACCGCCTTAGAGATTTTGAAATTCACACAAGAGCATGTATTGACTTGGAGATTATAAAGATTGAAGCTTTAAGATGAAAGATTAGATCTTTCCCTTATAAATACAAATAGTCTTACTTAATCAAATCTCTTCATTGTCAAAACTTTTAAACATGAAAAACCGACTAGTACATGCTCATAATTCTAAATAATGCGAAGAGATTTGGATTCAACAAGTAAATTAAGTACATAATACTGATTTCACAAGGATCACTCTCTTTTAGCTCTTCAAGTGCCAATATTTTAACTTGATAACTTGGTCCTTGCCTAAATAAAGCTTAGAGTAATTCGGATTCATCATACCTTTGTTTTTGTTTTCATAAGAGACAATAAGCACGGTTCCTTACTCTTTGACTCTCAAGTTCCAAGCTTTTATGCTTTAGGAAGCTTGGTCATTGTCTAAATGGGGGTTTTGGATTCAACACTTGGTTATGCTACTTCATGAGTTAACACAAGTGGTTCACTTAACCTTTAAACTCTCAAGTTTCAAGTTTTTGTTCTTGAAAAACTTGGTCATCGTTTCATGCCTAAGTTTAACTTTTGGCTATCCATAGATCTTTTCCGAGAGACACACATTAAAAATCATGGTTTTAACATGTAGCTAGATCTTAAACATCCAATCTTTCCATGAACCGATTCTGTTTAGTGTGACCTTAGATAGGATTTGGATTCAACAAGTTCTCTTTATCTCATAAGAGTAAGGAGATTCTTGGTTCTCTTCCTTGACACAAGTCGGTTTCTCACAAGATCTTGAGTGTTTAACAATAAGCGGATCTTGTTTTCACCTCTTGTCTTTGTAGATCTATAGATCTAAACTAAAAGAAAGAAGAGGATTCGGATTCAACATGTTATTGTTCTCAAAAACAATACACAAGGTTCTCTACTCTTCTAACTCTCAAGATTCAAGTTTTGTTCTTGAATACTTGGTCATTGTCTAAAGCCTAAGTTCAATAATTTTCGGATTCATCAAGGTTCCTTTATGCTCATAAGAGTGAGGAATCCATGGTTCTCTACCTTTAACTCTCGGCCTACCAAAGATCTTATGAAGTATCGTCCCAAACAAACCTTAAACGCATCAAGTAGCTTTTGGATCTTAAAAGAAAGACCGAGCATACAAGAGTTGATTTGGATTTGGGATGATTAACTTTGGATTTGGATTCAACATGTTCTTATCACTCAAGAGAGGATGGTGAATCATGGTTCCTATCCTTGGATCTTTGTGTTTAAACAAAAGAAAAGAAAAGGAAGGATCTTGGATTCAACAAGCCTCTTTTACTCATAAGAGCTAAGCGACAAGGTTCTCATCTTCCATGGCTCACAATTACCAAGCTATCTTGGTTGTTCTTGTTCATAGCCATAAGTTCTAACTAAGCTTTATGATAAAAGACAAGAGATTTAAGATAAAGCTAAGAACTTTGGTGTTCTTGAGATTCAAAGTAACAAGAAAAAGAAGAGATTTTGCGGAAATGAATAGATTAGGAGCATAAATGCTCTGATACCATGTTGGATTTTAGAGTATGATGATGGTAGAATCGGAGATTTGGAGATTAAGATCCAAGCTATTAGCTTGGTCTTTGGAAGATTAAGGAGAATAAGATCCAAGTTAGTGAAGCTTGGATATTGAGAGATTAATGTTTCATAATTATGTATTGGAGAGAATTATTTTGATTAACTTTACTAGAAGTATACAACAATGTTTAAATAGAGAAGAAGAAGAAGACTCTAGAAGAATATAGCCGTTAGTGGATAAGCTTTGGATGTCTTTGGTCACAACAAGCGTGTGTAGTCAACCACCAAGTGTGTGGAGTCAAGGCGCTTCCCTTCCTGGTCCGTACGGTCAAGGCATCTTCTTGGCATATTCCTTATCCTCTTGGCTCCTAAGTGTATTTGAATATATCTTTGGCGCCTAAGCATCTTTCTAGATGTTTTAAGAATCTCTTTCTCTTTGCTTGTTGTGCACTCCTCTTCGTATTTCGACCTAATGCCATTTAAGGTTATCATTAGTCTTAATAGAGGAAAGGTTAGGAAACTAATTAAAGTGCAACTTTGATTGATCAACTTTCATGTGAGATTAAATACTTTAACGGTCTAAGTGTAGGTGACAGATTGGGAAGGAGATGAGATCATTTTAGATGAAGATAAATCAGAAAGAAAACATTTTCCGGTTGGTGGTTTTGTTGGTAGCAATGAAAGTTTACATCATCAGATTCTTGAGCTGATCTCTTCCTCTTCCTCAACTCTTTGATTCGGAGATGTTTTGAATTGATCTTGGTTTGATATAGGTTTAGGCCGGGTCATTAAGTTGATTGGTTAAGCGACTTAAACCGGAAATTGAGTTTGGTTATTAACTCTGAAGTTACGGTGTCGTTTTGGTGATTAAGCCAAGAAGAAGATAAGAAGATTCTCTCTCTTGCTTTCAAGTGTGGATAAGCTCAAGGTTGTTGAGTTGTTGAGGCCGTTGGAGATTCTGTTACGAGAAGTTACAGAGATGGAAACGTCCATATACTTGAGAGAAAATCTTTGTAGAGAGAGAGAGATTTATTATTCAATTTTACAGAGAGTGTTTTGTAAAAGAGAGAAAGAGAGAAGAGAGGCGTTAGATCAGAGAGATCTTGTAATCGCCGGAGAAAACTTCTTAGTGGATTCCGAGTAAATCTCGGCCAGACGTAGGCTAGCATTTCGCAGCCGAACTGGATAAACTTTGTCGTGTAGTTCTATCACATACGAAACAGAGTTTGCGTCGTCGTATTAGAATCATCGTCGTCGCCGAAAAGAGTCGCCGTCGTAGAAGTGTTTACTTGAGCTTGAATCTGAGCTAAAGTACAACAAGTGGTATCAGAGCCCTAGGTCGGAGATCGAAAGCTCGATTCAGGGATCAGATCTCGTCGGTATTGGTCAGATCTGAAGTTGTCATCCGCGAAGCTCGAGGTGGAGAAATTCAATGGAAATAACGATTACAACCTTTGGAAGGAGAAGATATTGGCTCACTTAGAGATACTCGGCTTAATAGCTGCTCTAAGACTACACGAAGCATATCTTCAAGGTAAGACATCGTTAGCCAAGGAAGAAGATCTCAAGGCGAAGTCGTCGGAGACTGATGATGATTCCTCTAAGGCATCAGCTAAAGTGGATTCCACCATTGCTGAGAAACAGAGGAAGGTACGTAGCACCATAGTCCTGAGTGTTACTGATCAGGTTCTTAGGAAGATAGTAAAAGAACCTAATGCTGCTGGATTGTTAAAGTTGCTAGACAAGTTGTACATGGATAAGTCTCTGCCTAACAGGATTCACTTGAAACAAAAGCTGTATGGTTTTAAGATGGAAGATTCATCGACTGTAGAAAGTAACATTGATGAGTTTCTAAGAATAATCACTGATTTGGAAAATGTAAGGGTTGAGATTTCAAATGAAGATCAGGCCATATTGCTCTTGATGTCCCTGCCAAAACAGTTTGATCAACTTAGAGACACTTTGAGATATGGGAAGGATGCTATAACATTGGATGAAGTAATGTGTGCCATCAAGTCAAAACATCTAGAGTTTGGTTCAACACAGAAGGTGACCAAATCACAAGGAGAAGTATTATACTCAGGTGAAAACTCTAGAGGAAGATCAAACTACAGAGACTCAAGACAGTTCAAGAAGAAGGACAAAGCTAGGTCAAAGTCAAGAGACAAGAAATTGACATGTTGGACTTGTGGTGAGGAAGGTCACTTTAAGAGATCATGTACAAAGAAAGTTCAACAAAGACAGAGGGATCCATCCCAGGATCAAGGAGAAGCAGCAACCATTTCTGGTGTGAGGTTTGTGGAGTCACTGGTGGTGACAGAAGCAAATAACACCGAATCAATTGATTTTAATGAGATTTGGATTTTGGATTTTGCTTGCACGTATCACATGACTCCTCGTAAGGACTAGTTTACTGATCTTCAGGAATATGAAGATGGGGCAGTAAGAATGGCAAACGAAAGCATCTCAAGGGTAAAAGGAATAGGCACTGTGAGGATCAAGACTTCTGATGGAGCTCTTGTAGATGTGCATGATGTAAGATATGTACCAGAGTTTTCAAGGAATCTCTTGTCTCTGGGTATATTTGAGTGTAATGGGTGCAAGTTTTCATCAGAGAATGGTATCCTAAATGTTCAGAAGGGATGCAAAACTATCCTAAAGGGAAGAAGACATGGAAAGATGTACTTCCTGCAAGGAAACAGTTTCTTGGGAGAAGCAAATGTTGTGGTATCTAAGGATGAGACTGAACTGTGGCATAGCAGGCTAGCTCATGTGGGTCAAAGAGGTTTAACAACATTGGTGAAGAAAGGGTGCTTAGACAGCGATAAGGTTACAAGCATTCAGTTCTGTGAAAACTGTGTTTTTGGCAAGGCTCATAAGGTGAGTTTCTCAAGAGGTAAGCATACCAGCAAAGGGTGCCTGGATTATATCCATGCTGATTTATGGGGTTCTCCAACAGTACCACAATCTCTGGGAAAATGCCACTATTTTTTGTCAATCATTGATGATTTCTCAAGGAAAGTGTTCTGTTTCTTTCTCAAGACTAAGGATCAGGGATTGGACAAGTTCAAGGAATGGAAAGTACTTGTAGAAAATCAAACTGGCAGAACTGTCAGGAAGCTAAGAACAGATAATGGCTTGGAATTCTGCAACCAAGAGTTTGATGAGTATTGTTCACAGAATGGGATAGAAAGGCACAAGACTATTCCATATACTCCACAACAAAATGGAGTAGTGGAGAGAATGAACAGATCCATTCTTGAGAAGGTTAGAAGTCTACTGAGTGAGTCTGGTCTTCCTAAGGTTTTCTGGGCAGAAGCTGTGAATACCTGTGTGTATTTGATCAACAGGACTCCATGTTCAGCACTTGACTGGAACATTCCTGAAGAGGTTTGGTCAAATACAACACCTTCATACTCACATGTAAGGAGGTTTGGCTGTGTGTGCTACTATCATACTGATGATGGTAAACTTCAACCAAGAGCCAAGAAAGGAATTTTCATAGGCTATCCTCAAGGTGTGGAGTTTGGAAGATAACAGGTCAGTCATTAGCAGAAATGTGGTCTTCAACGAAACTGAAAGTTACAAGAACCTTGCAGGATCAAACTCATAATCTAGAAAGTAAGACACTGAGTTTCTGAGCATTGAGTTTGATAAAGGAAGTATGATTAGCTCAGGTGGAGATTCTGAAGTACAAGAAGAAATAAAAGAAGGTGCTTCAGATACAGAGATATTGGAGGTTGAAGATGAGTCAGATCAAGAGCAGTCAGAGGTGTTGGATCAAAATTCTGGTCAACTAAGTTACCAACTAGTAAGAGACAGAGTCAGAAGGCAAACTAAACCACCTGCTAGATTTGATGAAGAAAACTTTGTGAGTTTTGCTATGATGGTATCTGAAGTAGGAGACATGGAGGAACCAAACAGTTTTCATGAAGCTATGTCTGATCCAAATAGCAAGTTCTGGTTATTAGCTGCGGATGAGGAGATGGACTCATTGGACAGAAGTCACACATGGGATATTGTGAAGAGACCAACAAACAGGAAAATTATTGGTTGCAAGTGGATCTTCAAGCTAAAGGCTGGCATTCTAGATGTTGAGGATCCAAGATACAAAGCCAGACTTGTGGCTAAGGGTTTTTTCACAGAAAGAGGGACTAGACTACAATGAAATATTTGCTCCAGTGGTAAAACATGTGTCAATAAGGTTCCTGATGTCTATTGTTGTTCAGGAAGACCTTGAGTTGGAGCAATTGGATGTGAAAACAACGTTTCTTCATGGTGAGTTAGAAGAAGAAATTTATATAGCTCAGCCGAGGGTTATGAAGTGAAAGGTAAGGAGGATCATGTCTGTTTGTTGAAGAAATCATTGTATGGGCTGAAGCAAAGTCCAAGACAGTGGAACCAGAAGTTTAATGCATTCATGCTAGAGATTGGGTTCAAGAGAAGCAAGAATGATCAATGTGTCTATGTCAAGAGTTCTTCAGGTAGCAACATATATCTACTCTTATATGTGGATGATATGTTGGTTGCTTGTAAGGATATGAAGTTGATTCAAATGCTTAAGGGTCAGTTGAGTTCCAGATTTGAAATGAAGGATCTAGGTGCTGCAAGAAGAATCTTGGGCATAGATATCATAAGGAACATAAAGCAAGAAACTCTTACTTTATCACAGGGGCATTATATGAAAAAGGTGCTAAAGACCTTTGGAACGGAGGATTCAAAAGCTGTTAACACCCCACTTGCAGTTCACATCAAGTTGTGTATAGCAGATGATGAAGAATTTGAAAAAGATAAAGACTTCATGAGGTCAGTTCCGTACTGTAATGTTGTGGGAAGTTTGATGTATGGCATGATATAGACAAGACCAGATTTGGCGTATCCTATTGGTGTGGTTAGTAGGTATATGAGCAGGCCGATCAAGTCTCATTGGAATGCTGTGAAATGGGTGTTAAGGTATGTGAGAGGTTCTGCAAACAAAAGCTTGTTTTTTAACAGAGTAAAAGAGTTCAAGGTCACAGGTTATTGTGACTCAGACTATGGTGCAGATTTAGACAAAAGAAAGTCTATTTTTGGCTATGTCTTTGTTTCAGGAAGTTGTGTGATAAGCTGGAAATCAAATTTACAGAAGGTAACAGCTCTATCAACAACTGAAGCAGAACTTATGTCTTTAACAGAAGCTGTAAAGGAAGCTGCTTGTTTAAGAAGGTTAAGTGAAGATTTTGGGTATACACAGGATTGTGTGGAGATATTCTGTGATTCTCAAAGTGCTATAGGGCTGGCTAAGCATAATGGCTATCATGAACGTACTAAGCACATTGCTACAAAGTACTATCGTGTGAGGGATTATATTGATGAAGGCACGATGAAAGTTACAAAGGTGCATACAAGTATTAATCCGGCAGATATGCTTACAAAGGTGTTGCCAGTCAGCAAATTCAATGAGCTATTGAAGATGCCGAGGTGGAATCCACAAACATTGGTAGCTGAGATACAAACAAGATCAAGGTGGAGTTTGTTGTGAATTGATCTTGGTTTGATATCAGTTTAGGTTGGGTCATTAAGTTGATTGGTTAAACGACTTAAACCGGAAATTGAGTTTGGTTATTAACTCTGAAGTTACGGTGTCGTTTTGGTGATTAAGCCAAGAAGAAGATAAGAAGATTCTCTCTCTTGCTTTCAAGTGTGGATAAGCTCAAGGTTGTTGAGTTGTTGAGGCCGTTGGAGATTCTGTTACGAGAAGTTACAGAGATGGGAACGTCCATATACTTGAGAGAAAATCTTTGTAGAGAGAGAGAGATTTATTATTCAATTTTACAGAGAGTGTTTTGTAAAAGAGAGAAAGAGAGAAGAGAGGCGTTAGATCGGAGAGATCTTGTAATCGCCGGAGAAAACTTCTTAGTGGATTCCGAGTAAATCTCGGCCAGACGTAGGCTAGCATTTCGTAGCCGAACTGGAAAAACTTTGCCGTGTAGTTCTATCACATACGAAACAGAGTTTGCGTCGTCGTATTCGAATCATCGCCGTCGCCGAAAAGAGTCACCGTCGTAGAAGTATTTACTTGAGCTTGAATCTGAGCTAAAGTACAACAAGAGAGATTGCTCTCTTATGCTTTTTACAACTTTCATATGATAATTGGATACAACTTTCATATGATAATTGGATACAACTTTTTACACAGATGATAAAAGGTCACGTGAAACATCCCATGACCATATATCTTCTACAACATGATATATTGCAACAGATGGGGATAGAAGATATTTTTATCTTCTTCTTCGCGAGCGCTTCTTCTTCTTTTAGAGAGAGAGATAATCCTAGAGAGCGATCAAATCTAGAGAGATTGTGATCCAGCAACGGAAGCGATTTAATGATAGGTTTGATCAACGAGATTCTCTCGTTAGAACCTTGAAGTTGAGAATACTATTTTCCGTGATATTGCTACTTCGTTTGGATTGTGTGGTTTTGATGATTCTCTTGATAAAAGAGAGTTATTTATCAAAATCAATAAAAAAATTCTCATAAAACGAAATACCTAACAAGCCTATTTATAACTAGGTGATAACTCCGCGCACGGCGCGGGCATGTTATTTAAAAATAATCATATATATATTAAAACGTTTATATCAAAAATATTATGAATTTATTGCAAACAAATATATATTCAAAATAATGAGTTTATGTATGTAATATAACGTGAAATATTTTTAAGAAATAAAATAAAACTATTATGTGATAAATTTTTTTTGTTCGTATGATATAATTCTAAATTTATATTTAAGATATAAAAAAAAATTGGCTATAAAAAATTAGTCATAAATATATCCCCCTCGTATCAATTTGATTGATGTTTTAGGAAAACAATCTATACTATTAAAAGAGAAGACAAAACGCCTACGTGTCGCGACCAAAGAGATTTGAGAAAATTTTCTATTTTTTGCGTTTATACCCTTATATTTTAACCTCAATTAAAAATTTTCCTATATTTTACTTTTTTGCCCTTATATTTCCGCCTCAATAGAATTTTTTCTCAATTTATTCCCGACTTTTTTGTATATACTCCGATTTCCGATTTTTCCATTTTTTTATATATTGCGATTCAATATATTTTTGATTATTTATTTTTTAATAACCGATTTTAATTTATAATTTCACATTTTGAATAACCAAAATCAAAAAAACTTTATCCCAATTACTAATATTCTAGAATTATTTGTTTTTTTGACATTCTTTATTAGTTTAGATGATTATTATAATTTACAAATAATAAAAAATATTCAATTTATAATTCAATTTTTATTATTTAGATCCATTTTTCTACTAACCCACTTTTTAAAAATTTATAACAGAACTTTTTCGCATCGAAATTACAAAAATATTCGGAATATACAAAACAATAGATTGTTTAAAATTAATAATATTGTTACTATATAATTATGAAATATATCCTTTATATTATAAAACACAAGTCACCTGGCCAATCAAATTTTGCCAAGTGGCTTGTGCTTTTAATTTTAATTTTTAATCAATTTAATTTCTGTGAAAAAAGTTTCAAAGTAAAATAAAGCCACAATTAACTTGACAAAAAATAATTAATATCAACCCACTAACCATTTTTCTAGGGATTTTATCCATGAATTTTAATAACTTCTACATTTTCATCTCATAAACTTCTCTCACCCATTTTTATCTTTCATATATAAATTCTCATTCACACTATTATCATCATCACCAATTGTTAGTTTCAAAGAGCAACGTACTTTTTTCATCTCCTAATTCTCTGTTTTTTTGTGTGTAAAAATATTTATGTTTCTCACTGTCTTTCACGCTTCATACATGCGTCAAAAGGTTATTTTTCTATAAATTTTATTATGAATTTTTTCTGTTAGATCCAATTTTTTCTATTTTCCAAAACCATTGCATAATTTTCAACATTAAATCTAAACTTTTACTTAAAATGTTAATATGAACCTTTTTACCGAATTTTATTTTCAACACCAATGTTTAAAATGATATTTTTATTCACATTTTAAAATAAAATAATGCAATTTACATTCGACAAATTATATCCCGTGCGTAGCACGGGTGCAAATTCTAGTTACATTATAAACCACCAACATAATTTTATGAAACAAATACCCTTATTATATTGAACAATAATTGCATTATATATTAAAAATATAAGGGTATAAACGCAAAAACAATAAAATTTCCTAAAAACTCTCTCGCCGCGACACGTATGTGTTTTGTCTTCTCTTTTAATAGTATAGATAAAAAAAAATCCTAGAATATTTTATAATAATAAATGGAAATTATCCAAATCATTAAATAAATAAAAATAAAAATAATAATAAAGATATTTGGAATATCTCCAAATATTAATCTCCATCGGTGAGTAATCTTTGATTATGGTTCTTGGGTCTCTTCTTCTAGTGTATCTTCTTCTTCGTTTATTCCTTGTAAGATCGATTGTGTTGTAATCAATGGTGAGAGAGATCTTCATGTAAAACTATGTCGGAGGTTCTTTACGATGAATCAATGAGAATTGGGGATCGGAAGCGCGAGAACGTCTCAACAACATGATGCTTCTGATCATAATCAGAGTAGCGGTTCGTTAACACCGCAAAGTTAAATGACGTGTCGTAGTTCGTGAGATTCGCCGGAATCGAACAGAAGAGAATCAAGATAGTGATTGGTATTGGGGATAAAAATCCCACATTGGAAAACATTAAGGGACACAAACTAGTGTATATAGGATATGGGATTCTCCACGCATTGTCAATTGGTTTTAAGTTGGAAGTAATACTCACTCTTACTCATTGGCAACATGGTCAATTTCCATGGGTCTACGGCCCAATATTTTTTTTTATGGTAATACTTTTATAAAAAAATTTACAAGCTTATTTGACCCGCGCCAAACGCGTAGTTTTAATTTTAAGGATATATTTTATATAAAATAAATTCAAAACTGTTGACAAATCATTTTTTTATTAGGCAATTCCCAAAATACCATGAACAAGTTTTTGGACAAAAATAGAATCATAAGTTTTTATTTTTATTAAATACCAGTAAAAAGTTGTATTGGACAAAATTATCATAAACTTTAAATTAACTTAAAACCTTCAAAATTAACCCGAAACCCTGAAAACTAAACTCTATCATCTTCAATACTATACCCTAAACAATATATAGTGAACTCAAATGAAATTTTTTAAGTTTTAAAATTAAATTTTTGTGTTTATGGTATCCTTCAGACATTATTTGAGAAGTAAATTTAGGTAAAAATCCTACGTGTCAATAGGGGTAGGCAAACGGGAATTTGGGACGGGATTTTTCGGGTCCGGGAATGGGAAGATAATTTGGGAACGCAAAAAATTGTCTTATTCTTGTTGCATTTTATATTTGGGACGGAAGGGGAATGGAACGGAAACGGATCGAGAACGGATCGGAAATTTTCAAATATCTAGACATTCATAATTCATTTGTTAAAAATTTACAATCGTGGTTACTTATCAATTATCATGTTAAAATAATTTATATCACAATTCTTATACGACAACAATTTTTGTATCAATGATATAAAAATATATTTGGTCACACTTATTTAATAATCAAAAATTCATAAAATCTAAACCAATAAAATCCACCACAAAGTCGCAGTCATATAATAAAACTCAAGTAAAAAAAAATGTCTAATAATGAAAAACTTCAAAAAACAAACATAAAACAACTAAGTAACCCGTACTGTCTCTTTGCATCATTCTTCGTTCCCAAATTGTTTAGTAATATAACTTAAATCTTAAATATTAGATTAAATAGATAAGTAAATTAGGTTGGTTTATACTTTATTTGTAACTTGTGTACAATATATATATATATATCACATCACTAAAATTTAAAAGTTAATTATATAAGGACAATTAATAAATATGTTATAAATTGTTATAAATAGATATTATTTTCTATTTCCCAAATGGGACTTCGGGTATTCCCGTTCCCGTCCCGTTCCCAATTGGGAATTAAAATTTGTCCCATATCGGGATATTCGTCCTATATGGGACGGGAATTTGGGAACGAGACGGATCGGAACAGAACGGGAATTATGCCCACCCCTACGTGTCAACACCAGAATGATTTCAACAAAAAATGTGACATGGCAGGAGAGATCATTAACAACCAATAGAAAATGTGACATGGAAAAACATTTATTAAAATAAACATAACGATAAAGAATTTTAGGCCCAATAATTACATATCAATAAAAAAATTTGAAACATCATTTATGGAGGAACAAATAAAATAGTAAATATTTTCGAATATAAATTTTAATATTGAGTCAAAAGAATATAGAAAAATATAATAAAATTATATTAGTTAAAAATGTCAAAATGCATTAAATTTTTCAATTAAAAATTAAAAACAATAAATATATGGAATAAAAAACTCTTTAAAACATATTTATTATGGAATGGATGGAATAAAAAATCTCAATATTAAATAGGAATGAATGTTAAACGTCACCACAATCCTATAAATATATATATCGCATATTAGGGGTGAACAAGATCCATATATCTGGTTTTTTAGCATATTCGGATTTGCATATGTCCATATTCATAAAAAATGACCCGAATTCATATCTATTACCTGGATATTCGGTTAACGAATACCCGTTGACATCTTAAAGTTATCCGGATCCATTTTTTTGAATATTTTTATATATATTTTTACAAAAAGTGAATGGAGTTGAACTAAAAATTTGAAATTTTTTATAATCAAAATAAAAAGTAAATCAAATTATAAATACCCTTATATTAAACCTTAAACATAATTATCCACATTTACGTAAAACTCTATTTTTAAAATTTATTTATTGCCCATGGCTCGAGAAGATACCTAGTATAGTCTAAAACATTTTAATGGTACTTGAGGAAAAAACACTTGTAAGGTTTTTTTGTTCAAAAAACATTTTTATGCTATTATGAGGAATTTGTCTTTATTATTTATCATGATGTATATGAAAATATCATTTGAAAAAAGGTTTTGAACAATAATTGCATCATATAATTTTTTCCGTTAAAAACCATCAACATAATTTTATGAAACAAATACCATACATTATAAATTATATAAAACGAATATAAATTATTTACAATTTACAGCAATGGTTTTATTTAGAATAAGTTGGAAATTGTTTTATTTTGTAAAATCCAATACTAACATAATATAAATTATGGACTTTTGTATCATTATCTATGAGCTTATATATGTAGACTTTTTATTATATTAATTTTGTGGGCTTTTTATTAATAATTTATTGGCTTTAAAATCATACTTTATGGACTTTTTAAATTTTCTTTCAAATTTCAAAAATTTCTCCTCATTTAAAATATATTAGGATTTAACTCGTGGTATACCACATATCCACATTTTTTTAAATAGTTTTATATGTCTATATATTTAATTTGATACATCTTATGTTTTCATAGAATATATAAAAATATATAGATGATTCTAATTTAATTTAATTTTTTATTAATTATACAAAAAATAGTAATTTAATACTAAAAATTGTTGAAATAGTTTTTTGTTATTATTTACTATCCAAATTACCCGGATCTAAAATACCAAAACCGGAAAATAACAAAATATCCAAATTGAAACTAATGCAAAAAATAATTATCTAGAACGGGAAGAAAAATTTACTAACCTAAACCTGGAACCAAAATCCGTAACAATTTTTTTTTTTGAAATAGAACCGAACGACCAAAAAATTTATTTAAAATAAAAACAATTTTAATATTAAGAATTGATGAAGTAAAAATTTTTGTTCCTGTATAATATTTTGTATTATATATTCTATATCGTAGATTTTTAACATAATTTATAAACTGATTTATTCCAAATTATTTTACACTATGAAAATTGTTATTTATTATGTTATAAGGGTGGACAAAATACTTGGATCCAAATTAACGTATTGAAACCAAACTTAAATATTCGAACCGAAACCGATCCAAAAAATTAAGTAACTCGAACGGTATAAAAATTTACTACCCGAAATGGAATCTTAATCGAACCTGAATTTGTAAACTCAACCGATCTACCGAAGTTATCGAAACTTATTTAAAATAATATTAATTATAGATACAAATAATTTACTTAAATATATTCATAATATATAATATTAGTGGTTGGTTTATGAGGATAATAATTGTTTTATGGGACAATCACAAAACTACACCATTTGAAAGTGAATTCACAAAACTACACCTTCTGAAAGTGACTTTTTAATTTTACACCTCTTTCATGACCAAAAAGACAATGTTACCCTCTGTATTATTATTCTCTATTCTTCTTCTTCTTCCTCTGAATCTCGAACTCGATCTACATTCTTCTTCTTCTTCCTCCTCTAATTTTTTATCTCGATCTCGATTTCTCCATCGATCTCGCCGTCTAGATCTCGCCGTTTTTCAATTTCTCTCGTCGATCTCACCGTCTAGATCTCGTCGTTTTTCAATTTCGACCTCGATCTCGCCGTCTAGATCTGGATCTGGATCTCGTCGTTTCAAGGTAATAATCTGGATCTGGATCTCGCCGTTTATGTCTGCTTATGTGTCCCTTTTTTATCTCGCCGTCTAGATCTGGATCTGGATTTTTCATACAGTTATAAGAGTTATTAGTGATACATAAGTGATTTCCCATTTAGTGATTGATGTGTTTTAATGGATTTTACTTTTTGGCATATGAATGCAGATTTAGTTAATGAAAAACTAGATATCATTATCAATATTGTTACTGAACCTAACCATTATGATTGATAACATCCAGAATCTTTTGGAAGAGAGAAACAAGAAAGAGGTAAAAATGTTATAAATGTTATAAAGAGAATAATACCTTAAATTGATGGTTTGTGTGTGTTAATGACTTAACCTGTTTCACCGACTAATTTGTTACAATGTTTTAATGGCAAGTGTTATGAGTGTTATAAGTATTATAAAGTACAAGTTGTATAGAATCAAGTGTAACAATATCATAAAGTATTAGTTATAAAGTGTAATTCTGAAACTAACTTGACTTAATGATTAAACTGTATATGATAGTTATGATACATCACCGTATATAATAGTCATTGGTGACTTAATGATTCAATTGTTTCCACATATTTTTGGCAGATTGACTTAATGTATTTTTTTTTTGTTTTTTGAATATGATAGGTTTATCAGACAAATTCAAGAATTATGTCCCTGAAGCTCTTGGAATGCATTGCTATGAGGATCTCTTACTTATTAAAGCTCAAGGATGCGAAGATATCGGAGTTGAGGAAGAAACTAGCATCATATATCTTTGTTGAAATCTTAACATTTCTCTGATGTCTGAGCTTTCTCTTCTTGATTAGGTCTGAACTTTTTTGAAACCTCAACAACTGTTGGTTTATAACACTTATAACACTTATTAACATTTATCTGATATTTTTGAGAAGTTTGTTCTATAACACTTATTACAAAAAAACAACAAACGTTATAATATTTATAACACTTATAATACTTATAATAAACGGAGCCCATTTTAAAACGATAGAATGAATTATAACACTTATAATATTTATAATAAACGGAGCCCATATCGTAAAATATCAAAAGATCTAGAGTTTCTCTTCGACGACGGTTTCCTCTACAGATTCGTCTCTTCTTATATAGGGCAACAAACATGTACACGTGGAAAGTAAAAGACAGTAAGCTAAGGAATTTATAACATTTATTATAAGTGTTATAAGTGTTATAAGTGTTATAAGTGTTATAAAATCTGAATCATTTGGAAGTCTTACTAGTATCTTATGACAAGTCTTGTATTAAATAGGATAACAAACATGTACACGTGGAAAGTAAAAGACAGTAAGCTAATAGAATTTATAACATTTATTATAAGTGTTATAAGTGTTATAAGTGTTATAACATCTGAATCATTTGGAAGTCTTACTAGTATCTTATGACAAGTCTTGCATTAAAAATTGAATGAAACCACATAAATGGTGAAAATAAATCAAATTGCAGCTACACAACTAGTCTCCATAAGACATATCTTGGCTGATGGAGGTAAGAAAACCACATCTATCAACATCAATAACAAATTCCCAAGAAGAATTTGTTGACTTCCACTGCCTGCACAAACACAGTAGAGATCAAGCATCTGCCTTGTAGAGAATAATGGTTCAACATCAACAATAGTACTTATAATACTACTTATCAACATCAAACAGTAAAAGACAGTAAGCTAATAGAATTTATAACATTTATTATAAGTGTTATAAGTGTTATAAGTGTTATAACATCTGAATCATTTGGAAGTCTTACTAGTATCTTATGACAAGTCTTGCATTAAAAATTAAATGAAACCACATAAATGGTGAAAATAAATCAAATTGCAGCTACACAACTAGTCTCCATAAGACATATCTTGGCTGATGGAGGTAAGAGAACCACATCTATCAACATCAATAACAAATTCCCAAGAAGAATTTGTTGACTTCCACTGCCTGCACAAACACAGTAGAGATCAAGCATCTGCCTTGTAGAAAATAATGGTTCAACATCAACAATAGTACTTATAATACTACTTATCAACATCAAACAATGGTTCATCTTATAATACTACTTATCAACATCAAACAATGGTTCAACTTATAATAGTAGGATTGTGAAATTTATAATATATCAAAAAGGTATGACAGCAAAATGCTTTTGAACCTAATCTAAGCTTCTACTCATACTCCTAATCTCTTAATTATTCAATCTATTTCATTCACATGGAGAAACCGTGAAAAGGAAGAGTAATTACCTTTAATTATAAATCTGAGAAGCTACTTTTAGATCTTAGAGATTGTTGTATTTGAAGCTGCGTCTTCTCTATCTTCGTTTTAAAGCATCTGCCATGTAGAGAATAATGGTTCATCATCAACAATAGTACTTATAATACTACTTATCAACATCAAAAAATGGTTCAGCTTATAATACTTATAATAGTAGATTGTGAAATTTATAATATACCAAAAAGGTATGACAGCAAATGCTCTACCTAATCCAAGCTTTTGCTCATACGCCTAATCTCTTAATTATCAATTTCTAATCTATTCAATCTATTTGATAAACATGGAGAATACATGAAAAAGGAGGAGTAATTACCTTTAATTATAAATCTGAGAAAATAGTTTCAGATCTTAGAGATCATTGTATGTGAAGCTCGTCTTCTTCCTAGGCAGTCTTCTCTATCTATAAGATCTATAAGATCTTCATATGTGAAAATAGTTTTAGATCTATAAGAAGAAGACGAATTTGTGGTCGGAGAAGCTGATTCCGACGACTGCGACGGAGAAGGTGCTTCCAGATTTCGAGATCGGCGATTATCGGCTGTCTCCTTCTCCTTCTCCTTCTCTGGTTTCTTCGTTCTCTGTTCTGTATCGGCAAAAGAAGAAAATAATAACCTAATTAAATAAGGGTAATGAGGTCTTTTTACAGAGGAAGGAGGTGTAGTTTTGTGAAAAATTTTAATTGGGTGTAAAGTTGTAAAGGAAGGGAGCTTTTGGTGTAGTTTTGTGAATTTCTCTTGTTTTATTGATTTCTTAGTATACTTAAAGTTTAGTTAAACTTTTAAGAATAAAATAATAATAAAGATATATTTTTGTATGCAAGTTTAAAATAAAACATGTTTTGAAAATGTTATCAAAATTAAGAATAAGATTATCTTATAGATTTTGTTTGGCTAATTAAATTACGATCTCCGTTAATGAATTTTTTTATCGTTGCCGCCGGACACTGGGATGGGGAGGAGGCGGCCATCGCTCCTGAGGTCGGACTTGAAGTCTTGGTTGGGGGGGGGGGGAGTCTTGGTTGCCTTAGTTTTGAAGCGTGAGAGAGAAGTTCTTTTTTGGATCCCTCTTCCCTGAAGATACCTACCCTACCTATTTGGTTGAGTAAATGTTGTAGCTTTATATTGCCACTCTCAACTAATTCATGCTTTGGGACAAAACATTTCCTCATTTATACAACATAACAACATAACAGACCATGAGTTTTAACCAAAAAAAACATAACAGACCATGAATAAAATTTTGTTTTTAAAAAGATGTATATTCTCTATTTCTTATGGATGATTTGTTGCATAATTGCAAATTCCAAAAAAATATTTTTTGAAGTGATTGAATTTCTTGAATTATTATTGGTATAAAGTTTGAAAAACTTGTTTAATACAAAAAACTATGAACATATTAACTTTTTCTTAATGTGTGAAAAGTGCAAAACATTTGTTATATTACCTATTACTATTTTACATTTTACAAAATATACCAACGATTTAGTAGATTCAAAAACTTATAATATAAAATAAATTGAAATGCTATAATTATATTATATAGATATACAAATACCAACTATTTATAGATTCAAATTTTTTATATATTATCTTGTTATATAAAGTTTGGTTTCAAAACTTAGTAACTTATAAGATCGCGACATGCATGTGTTATGTTTACGGTTAAGATTTTGACACATATACTTTTTTTCAACCAATCATATTTAAACAAATATATTAAGATAAATATATATTTTTAAAACTTTAATCAAATCGTGTTTAAACAAATACAATAAGATAAACATGACCAGATTATAATTTAAAATATATATTAGAAATAAAAATGAAAAATAAGAAAAAATAGGAAAACATTAACATTAAACTAATTATATTATTCAATATTTATCTTTATCAGAAAAATAAAATACTATATCAAGTTTCACATTATATAAAAATATAATATAACTTCAATCCTAAAAGGAAAACAAAATTACATAATTAATAATATATAAACAGTTGAGATTACTCACAAATTTCACAACAACAACTAGTTACAATTATAACTATAATCCTGAATTATAATTCATATAAATTAAAAGAATGAAAAATAATTACCACTTTGGAAAAACAATTTGGTCAAATACCGCTTTAAATTTTTTGAGTACAAAATCATAATGATTTTTTAAAATTAGCAAATACGACAAAAAATTTATAAGATATTTTCATGAATTCTTACATTTCATATATATATATGATTTATTTATAAAATATATAACATTGTTTATCATACATGTGTAATTATATATATCAAAAATATGGATAAGTGTTATGTTCCTAAACTAAATCCATGTTTAGAAGTATTATTCCAGTTTTATTGTTAGAAATATACGTTTTCTAAATTTTAGTTTGAATCTAATTTTTTATTTTTTTTGTTTACTACCTATTTAGCGTATTTTAAACAGTAAAATTATAATAATTGCAACTATTAAATTATTTTATTTTTTTATCGACATCTAAAAAATTATATAGTTTCTACTAATTTTTATATTAATTACTTAAGTTTTCTATTATTTATTAAAATAAGTAAGATGATAATTTAAAATGATACACATTATTTTTGATATAAAATTTTTATTTATGATCATTGAGATAAAGTGCATACAATGCAAATTTTGTATCAATATTATTAATATTGTTAAAATATCATTTGAAATTGTTCTTTTAAGTTTCTATTTTGATTTTCACGGATTTAGAAATGTTGTATTACAATTCGCGTATACGCGAGTCTTTACATTGCAAAGCCCAAGACTATTTTTGTCATTTAAATATTCCTACTTTTAAAGCCCTAATCTTTATATAAAGTGAGAAATGGAACATTCAATGAGTGAAATTTGAATTTGAAATTTGAAATTCAACCAGTGAAATTTGAACATTCAAACTTTTAAAAGCCTTAATCTTTTACAATGCAAAGTCCAAGACTATATTTGTCATTTAAAGGAAACAAAACAAAGGCAATGGAACATTCAATCATTGAGAAACAAGTGACACATATTTCATTGTCTTGTGTTTTTATTGATTTACTTGATTTTTTTGACTCGCACCAAGCGCGAATTAGAAATTTATAAATATATGTATTATATTAAAATATACATAAATATTTTTAATTTTCGGCATATAATTATTTAAAATAAATATGAAATTGTTTTTAACTCGTTTTCACCCGTTTAATTAATTTTAACCAGTTTTCAATAGATTAATTAATCCCTCACATCGGTACAATGCCAATTGAAATTTAAACTATTGTGGGTTAAACCCAATTATAATTATAGAACAAATCACTTATTTTACTAAACTCATTTAACTCTTCAAAACACAAATGACTTATTTATATGTAGTGTTTCTCCTAACATGTAGTTTTTATCAGTTTTATGGGGTTTTTAATTCATATTATATGAGCTTTTAAAATTTCATTCAAATTTTCAAAAGTATCTCCTCAATTAATATATACTAGATGTGGACCCGCACATACGTGCATGATTTATTTTTGTTGTCGTTTTTGTATAATAAAATATGTTTGTAAACCAAAAGGAAATAAAATTATTTGGTTAAAAGTATATATAAAATAATTTATACATCAGTGATGACAATATACAAATTTTTACACTGCATTACGTATAATTAATGTCACACGAAATTATGCAAATTGCAGATATATGATGTATTAATATGATCATAGATGGTCAATATTATGATCATATGTTTAGAAGTGTTTAATTTTGAATCTATGTATAAAATAATTTAATCTATTGTATATGTTTTCTTTGCCCCACTTTGTATTTTTTATTTGACGATTGAGCTTCAATTTAAGTCCAAATGTAAACCAAATACTAATAACTAGGTAATTTCTCGCGCCATGCGCGATGAATAAATTTTGAAAATAATAAAGCTTTACGTAAAAGTGGATAATTATGTTTAAGATTTAATATAAGAATATTTCTAATTTGATTTACTTTTAGTCTTGGATATAAAAATTTTCAATATTTTATTTTAACTCCACTCAGTTTTTGTAGAAATATATTTATAAAAATATTCACAAAAACGGATCCAGATATCCTTCAAAAGTCAACGGGTATTCTCTGACCGAATATTCGTCTAATGGATCTGAATTCGAGTTATTTTTTACGGATTTAGGCATATGCGAATCCGAATATCTTAAAAAACAGATATATGGATCCGGTTCACCATTTATATGCGGTATATATTTATAGGGTTGTAGTGACGTTAAAGTTTTAATACTGAGATTTATTGTTATATCCATTTCACAATAAATATGGTTTAAAAAAAATTCTTTTATTCCAACGGTTTATTCTTTTTAATTTTGGATTGAAAAATTTAATGCGTTTTGACTTTTTTAACCAATAAAATTTTATTACATTTTTCTATATTTGTTGTACTCTATATATATTTTTTAAAAAAATTAGAATTTATATTCTAAAGTATTTTTATTTCATTTGTTTTTCCATAAATGATGCTTGAAATTTATTCTAGTTATTAGGCCTTAAAAACCTTTTCATTTTTTCTATTAATAAATGTTGTTTCCATGTCACATTTTTGATTGGTTATTAAATATCTTTCTTGCCATGTCACAATTAATTTGTTGAAACTCATTGTGGTGTTGACACCTAAGATTTTTCACAAAAATCACTTCACAAATAATGTTTATAGGGATTATTATGATGAAGCCCAATAACATTTTATTTGGTCGACAAAAACCCATCAAAAAGTTAACTTTTCTTTTTCTCTTGAAGATCAACCAACAACAGACAAACTTTTCTTTCTTCTATCTCTTGAAGCTCGTCTTTGGGACGGCAAGAACGAAGGAGTTAGCCGTATATTTTGTCCCCACACTACAGATCTCAGCTGACCGAGAAAGAGGTTAGTCTTCTTTACTTTTTTTGTTCAAAGTATGTAATATGATTAGATCTGGACATAGATTAGTTTTGTAGCGTGATTTTGTAGCGTAGTTTGATCAGGTCCAAGAAGGGTCTCTTCTTCTTCTTCTTCTAGTGAGAAAGGCATATCAAAGTTACATCAATCTTCTCCATGCCCTATAACTTCTCCATTAAAGGGATTTGGTTCAGCTCCTTGGTTAAACGCTCTTATTTGTGATACATGGACTATGGCTTTAAGACAACGGATCACAGTTTCTTCTACTTCATCATCATCATCATCTGATTCATCTGAACTTATGACTTCCGGGTAAGTTTAGATTGTGAGGTTCTGTGAAATAAAAAGGTTTAATTTTGTTGAAATTTTTTAGTTTTTTTATTGTGGGGTTTGTAGTGTGAAGAAAACAGAGGAGGAGAGGTTGCCTAACACTGTGACTGATTTAGATTTGAGACATCTTGTTCAATTGGTACAGAGGAAAGATATTGGTCATGTTTGGATTCAGATCATGGATCGGTTTACTTCCGGTATGAGATATCAAACTTGGTTAAGAGAACCAAAGGTAACACCTTTTATTCTTTGTTTTATATGTGTGTCTTTTGTGTGTTTGAATCTTGATGGGGTTGTGTTTTTGATTCTTGTGTTTGTTAGAAGGGTCCTATTGAGTATAGAAGCAGGACAGTGTTTGAAGATGTAAATCCTGATATATTAAGAAATTTCTTATGGGACGATGAGTTTAGACCGGGATACAATGCTTAGAAAGTTTTTCATCGTTATCCAACAACAAAAGAACTCATTCTTTATTTTATTCATTAAAAAATCAAAACTTGTTTTTTCTTCTTCTTTGTAGTTTTGGTTTAGCTCATTGGTTAAAGGCTCTTGTTTGTGATACATGCACTATAACTTTAAGACAATAGACCACAAAAGCATCATCATAATTTGATTGCTCTGAACTTATGACTTCCGGGTAAATTTCGAATTTTAGGATTGTTTTTATGTTCTGTGACTAAAGGAGTTTTTTTTAAAATTTTGTTATGTTGGTGTTTTGTAGTGTGAAGAAAACAGAGGAGAGGTTATCTAATAATGTGACTCTGTTAGATTAAGTTTAGTTTTATTTTTGTTTAGTTTTATGTTTTATTTTCATCCGAAATTGAACTCTGTTTTTAGTAAAGAATTCTTTCATGTGATTCTTGTTAGTTTTTGTATTGATTTCTGCATTTAGATGCAAGATCTGTGTAGAAGATCACCGTAATCAATCTCTATATGTGCTGGTGTTTGTGAGTTCAGGCACAAGAATCTCAGATTGAAGGTATATTTTGGAATTTTGTTTTTGTTTATTGAATTGGTGCTTTCCATAAAGAAATAATCATATTAACTTTGCTTATGTTATTGAGGTTGTCTTTGTTGTAATCATATTAACTTTGCTTATGTTATCTGCTTGGAATTAAAGCTATTTTATCTTCAACAGTTTAAATTGGTTTAATAAGCTGCTTAGTGATTTAGTTTTCTTCGTAATACATTTATTGTGTATTCAAAAGTTTCTCTATTGAATATTTAAGGAAACAAAAAAACCTTTTACGCCTGTTTAGAATTAGTTTCATAACATCTATAAATTAATATTCAATTCATTAATACCCAAGGTATGGATTGGATTTCCCGCCGAAAAGAATGGTCTATCCCCCGCTCAAGATCTCTCTAAGATAATAATTTTTCTCGGTCCCAAAATTGATTTTTAGTGTAATTTGCCCTTAGACAAATTAATAATCACCATAAATTTATAGCAGTTTCACTGTTCTTCATATATCTAAAATTTGGTTGTTTGACCCGAGGCTTATCGCGTGTATGAATACCCTTCAAACACTAATAAATAATGAATAATTAGTTTTGTAACTTTTTAAAAAATTGAAGGGATGAAATAATAAAGAATAATACTTTTGAAAAACTATTTCAATGAAACTATACTATATACATGATATTATAAAAAAACAAAAAGTTATTAAATTATAAAGAATGACATAATATGTTTAAAGTCAAGATAATATAATATGTTATCTTATATAGTAAAATGACTAGAAGTTTTGCCTACGTGTCACGTGGAGAAAGTTTGTAGGAAAATATCAATTTTTAATATTTTCGAAATTTCATTAATATTTTTTAAAATATTATCATATATTATTTATTAGTTTAATAATTCGAAATTTCAATAATATTTTCTAAAAAATTATACGATATCAAGTTTATTGGATTTTAATTTATATTATTATATATAATTAATGACAAGTAATTTAACTTATGTGTCGCACAAAGGGAAAATTAAGGAAATATTTTAATATTTGTTTATCATTATCCCTTTTATTTTTCAAAAGTTTATATTATCTTATATCTTATATAGTAAATGACAAGGAGTTTTGCCTACGTGTCACGTGGAGAGAGTTTGTAGGAAAACATCAAATTTAAATTATTTTATATGTTTATACACACATATATTAATTTAATATTTATTTATGATTATCCCTTTGATTTTTCAAAAGTTTATATTATCATATACTATTTATTAGTTTAATATTTTCGAAATTTCATTAATATTTTTTAAAATATTATCATATGTTATTTATTAGTTTAATAATTCGAAATTTCAATAATTGTTTCTAAAAAATTGTACGATGTCATGTTTATTGGATTTTAATTTATATTATCATATATAATAAATGACAAGTAATTTGACTTATGCACAAAGAGAAAATTAAGGAAATATTTTAATATTTGTTTATCATTATCCCTTTTATTTCTCAAAAGTTTATATTATCATATATTATTCATTAATTTAATATTTTCGAAATATTCATTAATATTTTTTAATAATATTATCATATATTATTTATTAATTTAATATTTTCGAAATTTCAATAATATTTTCTAAAACATTATACGATGTCAAGTTTTTGGATTTTAATTTATAATATGATTAAATATATTTACTTATCATTAATATTATTATTATAAATCATACATAACAAATATGAGTAATTTGGATTATGTGTCACACCAAAATAAAATATGGAAGTAACACGTACATTTAAGAAATTAAATCATATAAGGAACGTTGCTACAAAAAAAGAACTGTCACCAACAAAAAATGTAACAATCACATAAATAAACTAGAACAACAAAATATATAACTTCTATAAAATCCGAAAATTGGTCTTCACGTCAAAACTAAAATTTTGGGGAAATGATTTTTTAAAAATATTTAGTTTTATGTATTATTATAGATAAGGGAGAAATAAAGGGAAAATAAAAATACACTTATTATTAATAATAATATTATTATTATTATTATAAATGGTCTAATCCATTTTGCTTACATACACGATGATTCGAGTTTGATCAACAATTTTCTAATATTTATGCAAATATTACAAATGTAACTTTTTTAAATGTTTGATAACTATTAATTTATTCTTATAAATATGTACACTTAAAATTTGTACTACATCATACAATTTTATATTTTTTAAATCTAAAACTATTATGGTTTTTAACATCTTCATTAATGAGTTTTTATCTAATTCTTATAAAAATATTTTTGTTGAATATGCTTTGTTTTATAATATACGAATTATTTGTGGACAAATATCTTTAACGTCTCTTTAAGTGTCAAACATATTATTTCGTAGAATAAAAACTTATGTAACAAACATATGTTTTAATAGCACATATACATACATACTCTTTTAACAAATTTTCATTTAAATTGATGATTTTTATGTAAAATCTCTAAGCAAGGCTATAATTTTTAACAAAACCTCAAAACTATAAAAATATAACAAACTTGTATTTAAATAATATAAGTCCACCATAAAACACAAAGTCATAATTTTTAGATGTTTGTTCTTTTTCAAGTTTTCATTTTTTTATTTACATTTGGTTTTGGTTTTATTTATCTCATTGTGATGTTAGCATAGTTTAAAAAATATTATTGTTCATTAATATAATATTTGAATTTGTTTTTTTTCTGAAAATTATTTATCCCCGCGCAATCCGCGCGGGTCAAACCACCTAGTTAATATTAAAAAGAAAAGTTAGAAAAGAACAAACTTTCCTTCAACAAAAAGTGATCAATATATGTTTTGGAAGATTTTTATTTAAAAAAGAATTATAATATTTTTGTGAATGTAAACCAAATTGGATAATTACAACTTATAATAACAATAATAAGTAATTAATACACATTTATAATGTAAAATCCATAATTATAATGGTGAAAATAAATAAAGAATCCATTTTTTAAAGTACTACCTTTTAAAAAGTCCTAAATTCTCTTGAAATATAAAAAAATTCTTTTATTTTACATGTTGATTAGATAAGAATCACTTTAAAAAAATTAATAAATTATAACAATGGTTATCAATTATATTTAAAATAAGTAAGTTATTTGACCCGAATAAATTATTAGTTTCTAAAGTATCTTATGGTTGATTATTAAAGTATTCAATGGATATCGTTAATTAATATTTAATTTTATATTAAATTAATGTTATTACTATATAAACTCTATAAATTACTATTTGATTCGTTAATAGTTCTCTAAGATAATAATATATATCTTTCGGTTCCAAAATTGATTTTTAGTGTAATTTGCCTCTTGATAAATTAATAATCACAATAAATTAATAACGTTTGACCGAACTGCTTTAGTCCCGACATTATTAATTTATAGAGGTTTCACAGTAATTTGTTTAACATTTAGAAAGTATGTTAATTTGTATTTATACTAAAGGGAAATTTTGCATCGTAGGTCATTATTAGTTTTTTTATAGGCAATTAGGTACTTTTAGTTTTTATATTAGCAATGTAGGTAATTTTGATTTGGGAAACAAAAGAAATGACCATTTTGCCCCAATTAACATCTCCTTAGTTTTTTATTGTTTATTGCATTTTTCTAAAAATGATATATAATCATTTGAAATATTTTTTAAATTTTCTTTAGGTAATTAGGTACTTTTAGTTTTTATATTAGCAATGTAGGTAATTTTGATTTGGGAGACAAAAGAAATGACCATTTTTCCCCAATTAACATCTCCTTAGTGTTTTTATTGTTTATTGCATTTATCTAAAAATGATATATAATAATTTGAAATATTTTTTAAATTTACTTTAGGTAATTATAATCTCTTAAAAATAGGAAAGTAGTTACTATATTTCTTATTTTATAAACTATTATTTCTACAATCCATTGAATTTGTAAACTTCTTTGAAAACTTAAGAAAAACTTCATAGAAGTGATGAGCAATCAATTTTGAGAAATCATCGATTTAACGATGAGGGAAACGATGACCAAGATGGTTCATAAAGACGTTCACAGACGATTCACAATGACCAAGACGGTTCACAACAATGTTCACCGACGATTCACAAACGCTTCACAATTATAATTCACAGTGGCTGAGATGATTCACTGCGGTGAACGAGACGATTCTCAGGCGATTCATATTGGTATTTATAGTTGCGTTCACAACGACATATAATTGTTGTTATATGCCATTCACAACAACCATTCACAGACTTTACGTGAATCGCCGTGAAGAATCTGTGAATCGCCGAGAAGAATCTCCTTGGCGAACTTAAACTTGGAAACATTAAACTTGTTTTCGTGTTCATCCTGACATAATATTAGTGATAAGATATATCCCATTATATATGTATATTTGGCCTTTATCTTTATTTCCATCTCTTATTCTCCTTATATCCCTCACAACTTTTTTCGCTTTATAGTTTCCTCCAAGGATTGATTCATGTTTTTGAGTTCTTGATGTGACGGTTTGTCACTATAAATATTCGTACCACCAAACAAGAAGGGGATGTAGAGATGAATTTGTTAAATAAATTAAGGGATAAATTGCAAATAACAAAAGGGAATTTGTGAAAATATTAAAGAATTACATGAATATTTGGAAATTTACCTAGGTAACGGCCCCTCCATTACATAATGTTGTTCCCGCCACTGCCACCAAACACAGTCGATGCCAAAGTGCATGGGTGGTGGCTTTGTCTGTGTCTTTACCATAATAAACAATGCAAACAACTAGATGATTATCATATTCTTTAACTCCAAGAAATTCAACACAAATGGGAGCCAGATGAATACCAACTAAACTAATCTCTCCCCTATGATAAATGATGTCACCTAAGTTGACTCCGAGGATGAAACCAACTCTTTTCGTCTGGTTAGTGTGTAGATGAAGCTGGCTAAACCGCCTCCTGACCACGTCAAAACGCATCAACAAACTATTGACTTGGTATTGTTTGTTGATTAGTGTTTTTCGTATGTCGTACACTTCGAGAAAGTAAACCTTTTTGTACTTTAATATCCCGACTCGAGGGTTTAAGTCCTTCGTTCGTCCACTTCGTCTTTTCATAAGGATGTTACTTAGAACAGAAGAAACACCAAAAGAACCCTTGTTAGAGGTTTTTGATCCCTTTGATACGGCTACCACATTTGTTTTTCACAACAACTTTACTAAGACAACACCATCATTAGAAGCAACAACAAGAGCCATCGCGCCTTTTGGTCGATTACCGCATCTTTTCATTAAAATGTTACTGGAACCAACAACAATACAAAGATAATCCTTGTAAGCATTAAGAGAATCAAGCCCAAGTTCATACTACAAGAAATTTGGACTTTAACAACGACCATAATCGTTGTTAAATCGTGGTAAAACGCAACTAACAACGATTTAACGACGATTTCAAATTCGTCTATAATCGATCGAAGTAAAAACCAAATCGTCGTAAATTCGTGGTAAAATTTACGACGAACTAAATTCGTCGTAAAATCGTGGTAAAATGTTCGTTGTAAAATCGTTGTAATTTTTACAACCTTTTTACAACGAATATTTGGTTGTAAATTTATAATTATAATAAATTGGAAATTGTTATAATCGTCGTAAAATCGTCCCTAATTAGGGACGATTTGACGACGATTATATAAAACATTATTTTAAAGAATCGTCGTAAAATCGTCCCTATGGAAACAACGAATTGATCAATGCATCTCCAACAAATGATGAGATGTTAATTTAGGTCCAACATGTTTAGACCAACTCCAACAGGGGGTTTTATTTTGATTTTTGATGTGTCTTATTATTTAATTAATAAAAAAAAATAGAGATTAAGGAGAAAATAATAAGACTTAGTCTTATTTTGGAGTCTTTGACAAGTGTTCACATATAAATACTCATTTTTAATGAAAAAAGTTAACCTTGGGAGTTACCTCTAAGCAACTCTCCATTCCCTCTTTTGTTTCCATGTTGAAATAAAAAAGTTATATCAGCTATCTATTTCTTTATTTAGTATTTTTAATAAGATTTTGATCTATTTGGTCGTCCATGTCCTCTTTTACCAAGAACATTACTAGGATTAACATTAACACCTGCATGAGAAGGAGGATAAGGAGAATCAAGAGGAGCAAAACCAGGACCATGAGAAAGAGGAGTAGGACAAAAATTATAAGTAGGGGCGAGATGTGCAGGAGGAGTAGCAACACGAGGAGAAAAACCAGGAGGAGCAAGAGAATTGTTGTTAGAGATATTAAACAGTGGTTGAATAGATTATAGAGGAGAACCATCATGATGATTTGGACCATCGTGTGTGTTATATGTTTTTTCTTGCATGAATTAACCGAAAATGTGTTTCGCCTATAGAGGGGGAGTAAAGCCATAAGCGTAGGGTCGGTTTTTGTTGGGGCTATGGAGGTGTTTACACTATTTGATACTCGAGCTACGTACAACTTCGTGAGCCAAATTCGGCAAGAGGTTGGACCGTTTAAGGGGTATTAGAACCAATGCCAAGAAAGATCAAGAATGTAAGCACTGAGAAGATGAGTACACCAGCCACGCACCGAGATGTGCCTATCATACTAGGTGGGGTTGAATTACCGGGACTTGGAGGAATTGGAACTGAACCATTACGACGTGATCCTTAAAATAGATTGGTTATCACGACATCAAAGTAGTACTCGATTGTCAGAGAGCCAGAGTTCACATCCCGTGGATGAAAGGGAAAATCACCTTCTAGAGAGTACGCTCCAACCTGGGGCTATCCATCTTCTCTATGCTGCAGGCAGACGAATTGATTAAGATGGGTGTTGAGGGGTTTTTGGCTACTATCACCATCGAACGAGGTGAGGGAGATTTGGATTTTCATGAGATACCCGTTGCAGAAGAGTATAAGGACGTTTTTGAACTGCTGAAGGGTCACCACCAGAAAGTGCAGATGTTCTAATGATTAATTGAAGCAAGGAACAACGCCAGTTTCAGGAGCGCCATACCTACTCGCCCCGTCAGAGATGGCCGAACTGAAGAAGCAGCTTGGAGACTTGTTGGAAAATTGGTGTACCAAAACCTTCTTAGTGTAGGAGAATCCAAACATGTGGATTCATGCTCTTAAAACAGGTCATTAAAAAGACTTAATATATGATATAGATAGCTTATAGAGATTTATTTAAACATAGAAACAAAGTAGAGAAATTTATGAGAATGGAGAGGTGCTTAGAGGCAACTCTCAATGTCAAATTCTTCATTACAAAACATGAATTTTTATATGTGAACGCTTGATAGAATTCCTAAATATGTTGGGCCTAAATTAACCTTTCACTACTTGTTAGAGATGCATTGGACTGAGTCATCTCCTCAGATGGTTGTTTTGAGATATCAACGATCTCTTATGCCCACAAAAATCTGTTATATCCAATTTTATTGGAAATATCAGTTTTACCCTTAATGAAAAAAAATTATAAAAAAAAAATTGGTAGCGATTGATTGATTCGAGTTCCGGTTTCGGTTAATTGGTTATGTTTAAAAAAAAATTGAAATCTGGATTTAAAAAAATAAATAAAATCTGGATCTAAAAAAAAAGAAAAGTCAATCTAAAAAATAAATATTTGAAAACGGAGCCGACGAACTCGAGCTCGCTCCTGCTCCTGCTCCGGCGACGCGAAGAACGTTCTTCTCCTGTGGCGACGTCGCGAACAGCTCTTCGACTCCGACCATCATTCACGTAAGTTGGCAATGCAGGTTAATTGAGTCGGTAGTTTTCGAAATTTTGGGAATTATGGGTTGTGAATTCTCTTGTAAATTAGAATGATTGTAGTTTTCTTATTTGTTTTCGTGGACATTGATGATTTCTATACTCTATTAAAGGGTGTCGTTAATTGTATTAGTCGACAGTTATGCATTATAATTAGATTGATAGTATCGTGAAATCGAACTAGTAGAACTGCTATGTAGTTATACGACGTAGAACTTACTATAACTAGTAAAACTGTTATCTATAGTATTCTGTGTAAAACTGGTATAACTAACTACATCTCGGTAAAACTAAAAAGAAGTGGTTTAACAGGAACATTTCTTCTGTTTTTGCAGGATACAATAGTATTACTGGGTACTACTATGGGGGCAGGCTTATTTCAGGAGCATCTATTCGGTGCCTGACATGGCTGATTGGAATGTACCAGACCACATCAAAGCGAGGCAAGTGATGCCAAAAGATCGCATCATGAAGAAAGGGAGGAAGGAAGAGAAGAGGAAACCATCTGTTGGAGAGCGGCGTAAAAGAACACAAAACACAAGGAAGCCGAGGCAAAATTTTGGGTTCAACTGGTTGTTATTTGGAACACATCGATATCCAAGTGAATGATTGTGTTTTCAAATTTTGTAAAACTTTGATTGTGTTGTGATTTTCTGTAAAACTATGGATTACTATTGTGTTTGGATTATATTTATGTTAATTCATCGATTTGGTTTTATAACATTACACATTGTTCACATCGATTTGGTGAGTGTTAGGTACTCAAAATATATATTGTTAGTTGATTTTATATACAAGAAAAAATATTTTGAAACAAATTACATATTGTGCACGATAAACTCTTCTACATTCCAATAACTTTCGAAAACACTTTCTATGTAACAACAACTTATAAAAGGACTTTTCTATTAAACGATGATTCCGAACGTATTATTGCATTAATCATGTATGCATACAAATTAAAAACGAATTGTGAAAAGTAAAACTCCATAAACAAATTTAAATTACAGGTAAAACTAAAAATGTTGAAATCATCGAAAATAAAACTATGAACACCATTTGTAAAACCATTATATTAGGTAAAACTGAAGTAAAACTATTTGTGATTTTTTGGAGGGAAAGCCAAAATTATTTTGGCGCCCATGCGAAAAATTAAAATTAAATAAGAATTGGGTCAGCTTTTGGGAAAGCTAAAGATTCTGAATGTCAGCTTTCCCTCGATTTCCGTGTTATGTTTTGTTCTATAAAGAACAAACTTATCCTCTCCTCTCTCTCCTCATTACACACACTCTCTCTTCTCTTTTCTTCTCTTTTCTTCACTTATCTTCTTCTAATTTCTTCTCGGTTCAAGTTGTTCTTTCATGGATCCAGCGATACGCGATATGAAGAAGACGAAACAGCACATCGACATGCAATATTTCGTTGCCGAAGCCCGATACGGAATTCCAACTCGTTGTGTAAATCTGCGTAGAACTGAGTAAAACTCCGTATAACTGTTTGAAACTATTTGGGAAAATCTGTGTGAAACTGAGTAAAACTCTGTAATACTGTGTTTATTGTCCAGGACGATGGGCTACACTTTCGTCAGCCATGGGTTTTCGGTGTTCAGGAGGAAGTTCAAATGTTAAAGAGGAAGGTGGATGTTATGGCTGAAGAGATTGCAAAGCTTAAGGAGCTTATTGTTTATCCCCGTCCGTGAGAGATTGCAAAGCTTAAGGATGTTAAAGAGGAAGGTGGATGCTATGGCTATGTTATGTTGAAATTAACTCTAAGTTCATGTTATCTCCCTTATGTTCAAGTTGTTGCGCTTTAAGTTCAAGTTGTCTCAAAATTGTGTTGTCTAATCGTTTTTAATAGTTCTTATCTAAGTTTCAAAAATACCATAACATCCGAAAAACCATAAAGTATCCAACAAAATAGCATAAAGTGTCAAACAAAATAGCATAAAGTAGCAAACCATCAAGTTTCAAAAATACCATAACATCCAAAATAGATAAACCTCCGCGTGATTCGTCTTCGATGCTTGCTTCGCCTTCTTCGATTCCTTCGTCTTCTTCGCTTTTTTCTTCTCTTCATCTTCATTCGAAGCCTTCCTCTTATCCAGACGCGTTTCCACCATCGTTTCTACCTCTCAATTTCAAGAAATTGAATCGATTTTGAAGATTCAATAAAATTGGGGATTAGGGTTCTTGAGAGTTTGAGAGGAGGAGGTTTTACTCGATAATAATTTTTGTTTAAAGGAGGAAGGAAACAAAATATATTAAACATAACGATTTCTTTTTTTTTAATTAAACCCGATTTACTTGATTTTTTGGTCGAATTCGGTTTTACTTGGTATAAAACTCGGTTAAGTGATTAATCGGATCATCGGTCGGGTCAGCTGGGTCGGATCCGGTTTTACCCGGGTTTGACCGGTAAATAAGGAAGGTCAATGGTGGTTTTTTGGTATTTTACTTAACTTTTTCGCTTAATTAAAAAATAAAAATTGCACACACCCACGAAAGATCATCGTTTCTCAAAACGACTGATTGAGGAGATGTCTCCATTGGACTTAGGCTATGCTTCTCTTAATACTTACAAGGACTTTATTTCTATTGTTGCAGGTCCTAGTAACGTGCAAATAAACAGACGTGGTGGTCGACCAAAAAGCTCTATAACCACTTTTGACGTTGTTGTTAAAAACAACGTGTTAGACCAAAAGGATTGAAAACCACTAACAAGGGTTCTCTTGGTGTTTCTTTCCAGTATAAGTAACGCCCTTGTGAAAAGACAAATTGGTCGAACCAAAGTCTCAAACCCTCGAGTCGGGATATTCCGACTCTGGGTATAAGTCATTCTTTCGACAACTTCGTTTTTTCACAAGAACGTTACTTAGAACATAATAAACACCAAGATAAACCTTGATAAATGTTTTTGATCCCTTTGATACGTTTATCGCATTTGTTTTTTACAACAACGTTAATAGGACAAAGACCATCATTAGAAGTAACAACAAGTCACTACAAGAAAAAACATATATAGCCACGACATAGCCACGGAATAGTCATGGCTAAATGGAATATAGCCACGAATTTGCCACGGAAAGCCACAAAAAATGTTTCGTGGCTAAATCGTGGCTTTCCGTGGTAAATTAGCCACTATTTTGCCACGACAAAGAGTCGTGGCAAAAGTTTGCCACGAAATAGCTACGAATAGAATATTACAAGATTGTCACGAAAACTACCATGGCAATCCGTGGCTAAATGTAGCCACACAATATATTCGTGGCTATTCCGTGGCAAACTTGATGTCGGCAAGCCAAGTGGGTCTCTGCGATACGTCCAATCACTTTAAAAATTGTCAGAAATAACCACAGATCTGATCTGTGGCGAATCCGTGGCTTCGTGTAAATATATCCCACGGTTCTTCTTCCCTCTCCCTTGGTAAAACACAAGCTAAAACGATTTTTCCTCCTCTTCTCTTCGTTTTCTTCACTTAATTTGGCGATTTTGAAGAGTTCAAAATGTCAGATTTCTTTCGTTCTAGAGAGTGGATGGATCGACATATTGATCATATGAGAGATTGTGTTTCTGAAGAATTTGGAGAGGGTATTAATATGTTCATTGCCTTTGCTTCCAACCAACAATCATATCAAGAGCGTGGTACTATGACATGTCCGTGTTCTCAGTGCCTAAATTTGAAGCAACGTGATGCATATACAGTTTTAAAACACCTCTATAGAGTCGGTTTCAAGAAAAATTACTATGTTTGGACTAGCCACGGTGAAAATTGTTACGATGTTGGGGAGTCTTCGATGCCGAGTCACTATCTACCCGGAGAAGAAGCTTGGAATGTTCATGACAATCCTTATGGTCATGTTAATATGGGAGAAGAACAAGGAGTTCCAACAGGAGACATTATCCACGATAATATTGAGGAAGAGCCAAACCACAATAATTTTTACAGAGCCTTTGAAACAGCTAGTGAACCACTCTATGATGGTTGTGTTGAAGAAATTTCGCAATTGTCTTTGGCGTCTGAAGTAATGGGCATAAAGACGAAGCACAATTTGGCTGAGAGTTGTGTAGATGACATAACATAAGCATTTAAGCGGATTCTTCCACAACCTAATAAAGCTCGGAGGTCATACTATGAGACGAATGAGCTAACACGTTCATTAGGAATGCCAGTTCATAAGATTGATGTTTGTGAGGACAACTACATGATTTTTTGGAAGGGCGAAGACCGCAACCTTTTACAATGTCATTTTTGTAACAAGAATCGATATCACACCAATAGAGGGAAGGGAAAGAACATAGCAAAGCAGAGAATGTTCTATCTCCCTATTTCGGATCGACTGAAGCGATTATACCAAGTGGAGGGCACAACTTCGCATATGCGCTGGCACGCAGAGCACGAGTCTCCTGAAGGAGAAATGCATATCACCCATCAGACGGAGAGGCGTGGAAGCATTTTAATAAGGTATATCCTGATTTTAGTTCAGAAAGTCGGAATATCTATTTAGGCTTAGCAACTGATGGATTTAATCATATTGGAATGAATGGGGAGACACACTCGGTTTGGCATGTTATAGTCATCCCTTACAATTTACCTCCTGGTATGTGCATGAAGAGGAAGTTTTTCTTTTTGGCGGTTTTGGTGCCTGGACCAAAACATCCAGACACCAAAACATCCGAATAAAAGTCTAGATATTTATCTTCAGCCATTGATTGAAGAGTTGCAACTCTTATGGAGGGAAGGTGTGGCTGCTTATGATGTTTCTAGGAACCAGAATTTTACAATGCGAGTTGCATTGATGTGGACGATAAGTGATTTTCCAGCATATAGAATGGTTTCTGGGTGGACGACGCATGGTCGACTATCATGTCCATATTGTCAAGAAGAAACATAATCGTTTTGGTTACCACATGGAAGAAAACATAGTTGGTACGATTGTCACCGCAAATTTTTACCTCATGATCATTCATATCGGCTTAATAACAAAGCTTTCAGGAAAGGTAAGACATTTCGAGGTAACCCTCCACCATGGTTGACGGGTTATGAAGTTTTGACTTAAATAATAAACATCATTGGTGGATTAGAGAAAACAGTCGATTGTGGAGGAAAAAGACATGATAACCCGAGTCGAACAATCGATGGATATAGTGAATACCATAATTGGCACAAGAAGAGTATATTTTGGGAGTTGCCTTATTGGGCAAATCTTCTTCTCATACACAACCTAGACTTCATGCACATCGAGAAAAACTTTTTCGACAATATCATCCACACTCTTCTGAATACGAAGGGGAAGACGAAGGACAATATAAAATCAAGGTTGGATCTTCCAGACATATGCACAAGACCCGATTTACAAATAGGAGCTGACGGAACAATTCCTATTCCAAGGTTCAGATTGGCAAACGTAGCAAAACGGAAGTTTCTCTCATGGTTGAGAAATGACATCAGATTTCCGGATGGATATGCATCTAATTTCACTAGATGTGTTGATGAGAGTTGTGGGAAACTATCGGGCCTGAAAAGTCATGATTCTCATGTGATCATGCAACGCCTACTTCCATTTGCGATGTTAGAGATTTTGGATAGCAACGTGCACAAGGCAATTTCAGGTATGTGCACTTTTTTTTTCTTAACACATGTTTCATGCATGTAACACTAGGATGTTTCTAATTATAAAGTTTTTGAACAATTGCAGAGATTGCCGTGTTTTTTCGAGATATCTCTGCCAAAATGTTGCGAATTGAGGATGTGAGCGTAATGAAGAATAACATTGCAATAAAATTGTGCAATTTGGAGAAGATATTTCCACCATCGTTCTTTGATGTCATGGAACATTTACCCGTGCATCTCCCTGATGAAACTGCCTTAGGTGGTCCGGTGCAGTACAGATGGATGTATCCATTTGAGCGTTACATGTATCACCTGAAAAAGAAGGTCAAGAACAAGGCACGTATTGGAGGTTCCATTTTCGCGCAATGTGACCAAGAAGAGATTTCTTATGCAGCAAACAACTATTACGGGAATACGGAAAATAGAATCAATGATGGTCCTGGGGAAATTCGATTTGCATATGATGCTTACCCAGGTGTCCCAAGCATATTTCATCACATCGGACGTGTGAGCGGAAGAAGGGTAGATGGGTGGCTAGAAGATCCAGATTACAACATCATCCAAACATTCATGTTGCTTAATTGTGAAGAATTTCCGCCTTATGAAACATAAGCGATTAAATGGTAAATTTTGTTTACTTTAAAGACTTAAAATTCTGATAAGATGAGTATTGCATTTTCATTACATGATGTTTGAGGAAGCAATGAGAGTGAGTATGTCAGGTATTACAGATGATGTAATGGGAAAAGCTAAAGACGCCCATTACGCGAAATGGTGTTGGGACTACGTGGGTATACTTTATATGCTAATGATGTCTCTCTATATATAAAGTTCTCGACAATAAATTAATTGTGTACTTTTGCAGATAAATGAAGCGAGTAAGAATTATGAATTTCCATTATGGATGTTGGAATTTATATAAGGTTCGAGAAACAATTACACGTCATGGCCTATGTATTTCACTCGTGGATACCATTTTCACAATCACAGACATGGTCAGGATAAAAGAACTCAAAACTATGGAGTTGTTGTACGAGGTACAACATAAACTACTTATTACGGTCTTATAGAAGAGATAATGAAGATCGAGTATCGCGGTGGAGTTGGTCTTAAAGCGGTGATTTTCATATGCTCTTGGTTCGACAATACAGACGGTATCGGATTGCGTAGACACCCATTTAGTTTAGTTGATGTGGCCTCGCGTAGACGATACGAGAAATATGACCCTTTCGTTCTAGCTGGTCAATGTGACCAAGTGTGTTTCGTTCCGTATCCACGCGTATCTGGCTCAGCGAGAGACGATTGGTGGGCATGTGCAAAAGTTATGCCGAGGGGTTATCGCGAGAATGACGAAATTTCTTTAACAACCCTTCAAGATGATACAATCGACAACGTCGTTGTTCCTAGTTCAATGATTCGAGTAACAACACATGTCGTTGATGAAAATGCTTCTGATTATGATGATTTGGAAGATGTGGAGCCTATGGATTACGAAAATGTCGAAGACGGTGGTTCTGGACAGTCTTCAGGGGATTCGGATTCGTCAACATATTCTGAAATTTAGTTAATAAGAGTGTTTAATCATGTACTATATTCTGAAACTTTTTGTAATATATTGTGAAATTTGTGTTGATTTATGGTTTTTTGGTTATGAAATTTTTACTATGAAACTTATTGTCTAATTATAAATTTATGATTTTGTAATATATGTATATGGACACCTTATAGTCCACATACAACAACATAACAATAGCCACAGATTTTCACGGAATAATCCGTGGCTTAACACACAAACACACGTCTAAAGTGGATCTGGACATAGCAAAGTTCAGATTCAGATATAACCGAGACGGCGGGTCACGATTGAATCCGTGGCTACACAACAATTTCCGTGACTGTTTTAGCCACGGATTAGCCACGACCATACCCGTAGCTATACATAAATTTTCAATTTTACACCAAATTGATGTATTATATATTTAATTTCTTTTATATATCTTCACATTTCCTCATATCTAATACAATGAAACCAAAAAAATATAAATTTAACAATATTAAAATCTAAAAAACATTATATGAAAATCTAATCACTTATAACAATGTTTTCATAATATCACATACACTACTACTTAATGTTTAATTTATAATTATATTTTAAAAAAAAAAATTAACACAAACATTAAAATCATTGTTTTCAAGTAAAACATTCATTATAATCTTGTATCCAATAGCTTATGCCACGTAATATCTAAATCCTAGCCAAACCCTAAAGAACCAAAAGACATAGCCACAGAATATTCGTGGCTATTTCGTAGCTAAAGAATAAAATAGCCACGACTTGGCCACAATTTTATCAGTGGCTATAAACACTGGAACCCTGATTTACCTTTAGCCACGAGATCTCCGTGGCTATTTCGTAGCTATATAGTTTAACAGCCTTGTATTGGCCACGGATTTTCCGTGGCTATTAAACCTCTAAAACAAATATAAACCCTAAACCTTTGATTCTTCCTCATTTCTTCTTCTCCGTTTATTGTTCTTCATTTTAACCGTTTAGTTTTCGAAATTGATTCGTCTTTTAGGGTTTCGTCGTTGATTTTGATTCTTCTTGTTGATTTTGATTCTTCTTGTTTAGGTTTTCGTCGTTTAGGGTTTCGTTTTGACGAAATCATCGTGTTTTACCTCTATGTCTTGTTTTTTGATTCTTCTTGTTTAGGATTTCGTCGTTTAGGGTTTCGTTTTGTCAAAATCATCGTGTTTTACCTCTCTGTTTTGTTGATTTTGATTCTTCTTCATCGTGTTCATCGTGTTCTTCGTTTTTTACCTCTCTGTTTTGTTGATTTTGATGTCTTTGTCTTTGAGTTTCATGAATGGTCCATGTTTCATGATTTAAATGTCTTTCTCTTCTACTGTTTGTGATGTTGTTTCATGAATGGTCTCTGTTTGATGTTGATAATATCTATGAGTTTGAGGAATGATCTATGTTTGATGGATTTTGCTTTTATGGTATGTAAATCTGCGATGCTTTGTCAACTTGACTTTTGATGCCTTATTTGCTTTATTTTTGACAGTTATGGCTCCTAGAGAAAATGGGAGAGGAAGAGGAAGAGGACAACATGCTCCATCCTACAGGATGGAGATATCTCCTCCAATGCCACCCATCACCAGAATTCAGACCACACTAACCCCACCTTCTCAGACTCCAACGCTGATTTGCCCTCCTCCTCTTGTTTTCACCATTTTTGTACCACCGAGCTAATCACCATCTCATTCCGTCTCATTCCTTTCTCACAAACAAATCACAATTTCTATTTAGGTGATACTAGATCTCTATTAATGTTAATATATTACCGTCTATCACCGTTTTAAAATTATCAGTTTTCTATAATTGTATATTATAAATTTTTCATAATCGATCTTTGAGCATATGAGTAATCACTGTTTTTTCATGATTTCATGTTATTATTTTATATTTAATTATATTTTATAGCCGTATAAAACAAAGTTTTGTTGAGTCACGTGCACTTTCTATATATTGGTTTAATTTTTCTATTAATTTGATTGTTTGATTTTGTTGAGACTTAATTTTTTTTTTTCACATGGATTTAATTGGTTTTGACGTCTACATGTAAAATTTCTTATTTCTTAGCATGTTTTAATTTATTCGATTGGTTTGTTTGTATAGTTTGCTTAGAGATTATTTGTTAAAAAAAATTATCATCTTTTAATATATATTATCTTAATTTAAATATGTTCAATTCTGTGTTATTTTGCAATTATATTATTAGTAGTTATACATGTTTTGTTTTTTTGTAACACATTTATATATGATACACGCTTAAACAATTTATAAAGAGATTATTTCAAACATTATTTATAATTCATCTTACCAAATTATTTGCTATATATTATTTTATCAATTTGCATTAAAATCATTTAAATTAAATTATTTTTTTTCACTTTAAACGATTCATATTTTTTTATGACTTTCATACGTTACTAAGTTTATGAATTTAATAATAATAAAAAAATAAAATAATAAGTTGTGTTTTCATACGTTTTACATGTGATTTCATTACTAAAATTTTAAGATTTTAAACGTTTTCCACATAAAAAAAATTTGTTTCATAAATATTATTTTTACACTGTTTAATATTATATATTATACATTATTTGAATTGTTGAGTTTTTATTTATATTTCAGTAAATCATGTCGAATCTTACAAAATTTGAATTTGAGGCTCTTGATATCTCTGGAAATAATTATTTATCATGGGCGTTAGATGCTGAGATTCATCTAAACGCAAAAGAGGTTGGTGATACAATCAAAGAAACAAATGAAAGCTCAGAGCAGCTCAAAGCAAAGGCAATGATTTTCCTTCGCCATCACCTCCATGAAGGCCTTAAGCTTGAATACCTGACCGTGAAAGATCCACATGTCCTATGGACCAATCTAAAGGAGAGGTGTGATCATCAAAAGACTGTGATCTTACCCAAAGCTCGTTATGATTGGATACACTTGAGACTTCAAGATTTTAAGTGTATTACCGACTATAACTCGGCCATGTATAAGATAACTTCCAAGTTGAAGTTATGTGGAGAGAAAAATAGTGATGAAGAGAGGTTAGAAAAAACCTTCTCTACCTTTCACGCAAACAATGTTGTGCTCCAAACACAATATCGTGAAAAGGGATTTAAGAAATACTCTGATTTGATATCTTGTCTCCTTGTGGCTGAGCAAAACAATGAGTTATTGATGAAAAACCATGAGTTGCGCCCAAGAGGTTCTATTCCATTCCCTAAGGTGAATGAGACATCATTTAATAGGAAAGAACAAAATCATGGAATTGAGTTCCATGGACGTGCACATGGTCGTGGACACGGATATGGACGTGGTCGTGGACGTAGTTTCGAATATGGCCGTATTCGAGGCCGAGGTGTTTCTTTTAAGAACTCAGGTTCTCACCAAAGGTGGAGAAACAATGGTAATAACAAACAAGAGGTTATGTGTTACAAATGTGGAACAAAAGGGCATTTTGCACATTCATGTCGTACACCAGAACATTTGGTTGAACTTTATCAACAATCATTGAAACAAAAGATAAATGACGTAGAAACAAATCTCGTGTGCGAAGATGGCGAAGATGACTTTGATCATGGTGATACCACTCACCTTGAAAGTTCTGGTTTCTTTTATTTTAACCATGGTGGTACCACTCACCTCGAAGCTTTTGATTTCCTTTCTCCTAATGAGAATGTGAATAAATAATTTCCATGTTAGATTTAAAAATAAGTTTAAGAACTATATCTCTTGTTTTCTTCTTTTTGGCTTTGCATTTTTCATATTTATTTTGTTTAAGTTTTATGACTTTTTTCACTTTGGTTAATTTTAATAATAATTAAGTTATTTTATGTGATTTTTTTATTTATATGAAGAAAATGAATTCCCATCAAGTTCGACTAGTAATGAATGGTGAAGATTTATGTCTAGTAGACAGTGCAACTATTCACACCATTCTGAAAAATAAGAGATATTTTTCTAATTTAACAATGAAAAAGGTAGCTTGAGTACTATATCTGGTAGTACAAAGATAATTGAAGGATCCAGAAGAGCTAATATATTATTACCCACGGGAACGCAATTTGAAATCATTGATGCGTTATACTCTCCTAAGTCTCAAAGAAACTTATTGAGTTTTTAAGATATTCGCAAAAATGGATATCATGTTGAGACAATAAGCGAAGGAGGTATTGAATACCTCCAAATAACAAGTGTTGCCCAAGGCACCAAAAATGTTTTGGAGAAGTTAAAAGAATTTTCTTCCGGATTATACTACACTAATATTAGTACCATTGAAGCAAATGTTATAGTAAACCAGAAGTTTACCGAAAATCTGAAAGTTTAGCATGATCGGTTAGGCCATCCGGGTTCATCAATGATGCGAAAGATAATGAGCAAGTCATGTGGACATTCATTAAAGAACCAAAAGATTATTCCGAATGACTTTTCATGTGTTGCTTGCTCTCAAGGCAAGAAACCATAGAAGCAGAATTGAGTTCTCTTGATAAAAGAAAGGTATTTGGACCAGTAGTTCGTACACCTAAAGGGGTAAAACCAGTGGGCATAAATGGATTTTTGTGCGAAAGAGAAATGAAAATGGTCATATTATGAGACACAAAGCTCGTTTAGTAGCACAAGGATTCTCACAAAGACCTGGTATTGATTATGAAAAGACATACTCTCCTGTAGTGGATGCAACTACCTTTAGATTTCTTATCAGTCTGGCGATAAGAGAAAGACTTGATTTACGTCTAATGGATGTAGTTACAGCGTAGTTATATGGACCACTGGATACTGACATATATATGAAAGTCCCCGAAGGATTTAAATTACCTGAAGCGGCCAATCCTAGTTCCCGAGAACAATATTGCATAAAGTTGAATCGATCTATTTATGGGCTTAAACAATCATGTCGAATGTGGTATAATCGTCTCAGGGAGTACTTGTTAAAGGAGGACTATAAGAATGACCCCATTAGTCCATGCATTTTCATAAAGAGATTTGGATCAGGATTTATGATCATTGTCGTGTATGTTGATGATTTAAATATCATCGGGACTTCTGCAGAGATCTCACATACTGTGGATTACTTGAAGAATGAATTTGAGATGAAAGATCTTGGAAAGACAAAGTTTTGTTTGGGACTACAGATTGAATATCTAACGAATGGAATCCTTGTGCATCAAGCGACATACACTGGAAATGTACTTAAAAGATTCTTTATGGATGAATCGCATTCGCTGAGTAGCCCAATGGTTGTGAGATCACTTGATGTTGATAAAGATCCATTTCGTCCTCGAGAAACGGACGAGGAAGTTCTTGGTTCAGAAGTACCATACTTAAGTGCAATCGGAGCATTAATGTATCTCGCTAGCCATATAAGACCTGATATATCATTCTCGGTGAATTTATTGGCAAGATTTAGTTCATGCCCAACTAAAAGGCATTGGAACGGGATCAAACATTTACTTCGTTATCTTCAGGGTACAAAAGATTTGGGTTTATTCTTTTATAATTCTTCCAAAGAAGAGTTGATTGGTTTTGCAGATGCATGATATTTATCCGATCCCCATAATGCTCGATCGCAGACATGTTATTTGTTTACATGTGGTGGAACGACCATTTCTTGGCGCTCAATGAAGCAAACCATCACAACGACGTCCCCAAACCATGCCGAGATCCTTGCTATTCATGAAGCTAGTCGCGAATGTGTATGGTTGAGGTCAATGATACACCATATTCGAGAAGATTGTGGACTCACTGTAGAGAAAGAAGTTCCTACAATCATGTACGAAGATAATGCAGCTTTCATCGCACAACTTAGGGAAGGATACATCAAAGGTGATAGAACCAAGCACATTCTACCAAATTTCTTTTTCACACATGACCTCCAGAAGAATGGCGACGTAAGTGTTATGCAGATTCGTTCAAGCGACAATTTAGCAGACTTGTTTACCAAAGCGCTTCCAACTTCTACTTTCAAGAAATTAGTCTTTCAAATCGGAATGCGTCGTCTCAAAGATCTCAAGTGATGTAGTTATGAGGGGGAGTAATACGCGTTGCACTATTTTCCCCTTAACTATGGTTTTTCCATTGGGTTTTCCTAGTAAGGTTTTTAACGAGGCAACATCGTTTGCGTATTACAAACTTTATATTCCAAGGGGAAGTGTTATGAATAAATGTGTGAAATATTAAAAGTTATAAGTTATAGGAAGTTCAAAGGTTTATTAGATCATTCTAGATCTTGAGTTGTAACTATATATACCCCACCTTTCTATATGAAATAACATACACAACAATTCACTTTCTTTCATTCTATAATCTCTTATGTTTCCTTTTTATTAAAACAATTTACTAGAATTATAAATAATACAAAATATATTGTTTTTCATTGAATGTGCAATGTTAAACCCAAAATAAATGTGCATATAACAACGACCTTTTTTATAAACGATATACTAAATTCGAGGGACCAACTCTTGCTATCAATACACCGGTTTCTTGTAGTGTATATATTGTTACATAAATGAAAATATAGGGTAAGACTAGTAACTTTATAATCTTGTCGTTAATATGTCATTTCAATTTTACAAAGTGGTTCAAGAAGACAACTAAATAAAACTAGAATAAATATTTAAGACTTTAATTTTAGTTTCAAAATAGTCTATTTATATAGTTTTTGATATGCATTATAAAAAATGATAATATAAGAAAACACTTACAAAATACTTATTAAAATTTAACGCAATTAAATGTTGCGCAACTTCAAAAATCATGTGTCTCATTTAAACCAACCATAATAGCAACTTAAATAATTTGAAATACTACTTATGTTAACTAAAATCTTCAAGCTAATTTAATATATTTAGAAATCTTGTTCAAATACTTAGGGAATCACAAAACTACATCCTTTGAAAACTTTTTTCACAAAACTACAATTGATTCAAATTCTTTCTAAGTTTACACCCTTTGCAAATTTTAAATGGTTTAATTACCCTTTAAAAATTTATCCAAATATTTTTTATTTTTTTGGGTTCATTGTTTAGTTTTAGAGTTTAGAACCTAGTTTTTAAAAGGGTAGGTTTTCTTGTTTAGGGTTCATTTGGATTTGATATTTAGTATTTTGGTTTCATCTGAAATGCACATTAAAATAGTGTAGTTTTGTTAAATGCACTTAAAATGTATAGTTGTGTAATTGCTCCATGTTTAAGCATTGTTTCCTAGCATCTTCTTCAATGTATAGTCTCATTATTCAGTTGTGAGTTACTTTGTTTTTTTCTAACATTTTAACATCTTGTCTTCATTCTTCTCTCTTTTTAAAAATAGTTATACTTATTTTTATTTTTTTCTCTGTTTACATTCAAAAAATTATAAAATTATAAATTTAAATATATCATAAATGCATAATATTTTTGATAACCCTCAAATGACGTATAATATCGATTTAATTTATTATTTTAGTTTAGATTAACTATAAGTTTAAAATAGTGTGTACATAATTATAATTTTTGAAAACGTGTATTCAATTTTAAATTTATGATTTTATAAATCTGAGCTTAATTACATAAGAACCTAAACATACATTTGAAATTTTGGTTAATTCTTAATATTGCAACTATAGACTTGCAAAAATTTCAAATATTAAAAAAATATTGAGTTATTTAGTAAACTAGGTACTTTTTACTATTTAATTTGTTAATAGGGTGATTTTTCTTTTATTTGCGTTTAAGTGATTTTTTATGTTGAAAAGTCATAACCCTGAAAATTTTGGTCAGGTCATGTGAACATTTATGTATATGCATGAACATTCATATGCGCATGAACATTCATATTCTTTCTTCTAAAATAATCGTGATACTGTCAATTAAACATGTGTGAATATTCATGAACATGTGTGAATATTCATGAACATGTGTGAATATTCATGAACATGAATTAATATGCATAACAACATGTAAACATTCATAGTTTGATTAAGTAATTCATGAAAAATATAAACAGAAAACTTGTGAACGTTCATGATTCTGTGTGAACGCGCAGAGGGGTATACCAGTCATAAAAAGAAGCAAAAGGAATGAAAATGACATAATTACCAATTTTGAAACTCAAATCACCTTATTGCAAATTAAGGTCCAATGATGTACATGATTTCCTAGTTTTTTTAAAAAGGTATATGTATTTTAAGCCTTAGAATCTAAAACTTTCCATTTGGTGAATCTAGAAATAAAAAATATTTCATATCTATCTGTATTAGGTATATGAAAATACATTTCATAGTAATATTTAAGCTTAATTATTTAATTTATTATTTTTGAATTTTATTTATTACTTTTATGCAACAAACATTGTTACTCTCTTTAACGTTTTGATAATTAATTATACATTATTGTATAATTGGTGACACAAAAACATTATTGTATTATTGTTATAGTTTATTTATGTAATTAAAAAATGTTTAATATATATTTATCTTAAATAAATAGAACATTAAATAATACTGGAGAAATTTATTAAACTACACCATTTCTTTCCTTCTTTCAGAAAATTACGCCTAATTCAAAAAATTTATATATTTGCACCCTATTCAAATTTTATATGGTTCAGTTCCCTCTAAAAAATTACCAAAATTAGAATATTTTTGTTTGGATTCGATTATTAGTGTTTAGGGTTTAGTTTTAATAGGGTAGGGTTTTGTGTGTAGGATTTATTTGTGTTTAATTTTTAGTGTTTAGGTGTAGTTTTGTAATTCCCCCATATTAATGTGAATAAAAATTTCACATTAATTAAAACTTGAATTAAAAACTGCTTAGGTGGACACTTTAGATGGAGAAAATATTGTGCTATTATATAATAGATGATGTTTAAATATTCTTTTTTCAAATTAAGTGATGTTTTCAACTCTCACTCCAAAATTAAATGTGTTTTTCTTATTATTATTATTTTCTTAGACTTTATTTTTCAGTGGTAAAGTTATTTTTATATAATGACAAACAAAATATTAAATAATGCTTTATTTTAGAGAAATTACAAATAAATGATTTTCTACTATATTTGTTATAATCTTAAACATCTCTAAAGTTCAAAAGAGGGAGTATAAAATTGATTTCCATTTATTTTTGGGGAATTAAAAACTACACCTTTTAAATTGCATTTCTCAAGATTACCCACAAAACCCTAACCCCTTCAACACTATATCATAAACAATAATTAGTGAACCCAAATGAAAATTTTCAATTTGAGTAATTTTTTAAAGGGTAAATTTAGAGTTTAGAACTTGGAAAGGGTGTAACATAGGAAGAATTTGAATTAGTTTTAGTTTTGCGAAGAAATGTGTGAAAGGGTATTTTTTGTGAATTCGCTAAATAGCATTAAATTGACAATTTATATGATAGTAATTGCTTTTGCTTATCTTATTATATAAAAGAGAGCGCGTAAAATTATAACTCATCAGATCGTGACACGTGTCACAATATAACTCACAAGATCGTGACACGTGTCAATATTGAATAAATATAATGTTAATAATTGAGAAGAAATATAAATTGAAACACATGTTAATTAATAATGTTAATAATGTAGAATAGATATAATAATGTTAATAATTGGGTTAATAATTGGGAAGAAATATAAATAGAAAGAGGTGTTAAGATATAATGTTAATAATATAGAATATATATAATAATGTTAATAATTGGGAAGGAATAAGTTGTGCAAAACACGTGTTACGTTCAATTTTTAATATAAATATAATGTTAATAATGTTTATGAAAAAATGGTAATAATGTTAATAATGTTTATAAAAAATGTTAATAATTTTAAAAGAAGAAAAAGTAACGTTTAGAAAAAAGGCAAAACAAAAATAAGAAAAAAGAAGGAAAACCCAAAAAAAAGGAAAAAAATAATCAAACGAAAAGTCTTCACTACATCTATATATACATACTAAAATCACTAAATTTTAGTGTGCTCTCCTCTTTGTTTTATTTATTATTATTAAAAATTTTTTTAACTCAAACAGGGAAAAAGATGAATTTCATAGTTTCTAAAAGCCAAAAATCTTACTTCACACTATATCAATTAGATCGAAATCATCCTTACCGTCGTACGATAGTTCGTGTTATTCGAAAGTGGGAAGCTAGAAATCCTAAAGCAAATAATGTTCTTATGGGAGTCGAAATACTACTAATTGATGAAAATGTATATATTAGAAAAAATACTCTCAATACAATATATATTGTTTATGTAATTTAACAATAATCATTATTTTTTAAAGGAAAATACAATTCAAGGATTCGTGTGCATCACTCAATGATTCAAACGTGTGGAGATCAACTAATGGTAGGAAACAACATTGAAATATGTGATTTCAACGTACAATCTGCTAATACAAAAAAAACAAAGTCTCAGACCATCAATCTTTTATCAGGTTTACGAAACGACAAAAATTACAAGTTGGTCAAGAAATCTACAAAATTCCATTACAGAAATTTAGAATTTTAACATATCAAAACCTCATCAAAAGGTTGGACATGACCGATGACTTATATGGTAAGATAAATAATGTACATATATATAAAAATTTATATCTTATTATATAAGATACTCACTTAATATGTTAAAATTTTATGCAGATGCAATTGGTTATATTGTGACGTATAAGGAAGAACGAAATACGCGTAATGGTTAGTTATAAGATCTTAACATTTGTAATGGTTAGTTGAGATCGTGACATGTGAATTAAATTTGATACCTATACATTTTATAAAATGAAAATTTAACAATATTGAGATAAAACAGAAATAAGGAAATTAATCAAAAATAAAAACTTAACATTAATTATCAAATAATCAAAAATAAAATAATTACAAATAAGGAAAATAACATAGAAAAAGAAAAATTTAACAATATTTTAAAAAATAATCAATAAAAACAAAATAATTAGAAATAAGAAAAAATAAAAACGTAAAATTACTTGAAAAATAAAGTAAATCTCTATGATAACTTATTTGTTATCTTCATGGATCCACTATCTAATTATTAATTTAAAATAAAAAAATTCATGTAATAACAAAAGCAAAGTAATAAAACAAAAAATGTGTTATTTTAATTCTAAATCGTTGGAAAAGTAAAAATCAATTATTTTCTATTACCTGATATGTTGTTGTGTGTCTTTCATATTATTTGTTAATAAAATAACGGGTATAATATTAGTTTCCGTTTAAATCTAACTATAACTATACAAATTTAATAAAATTATTAATATATAATCATAAAATGTTTTTATGTAATTTGTTCGCGTATTAGATCGTGACATGTGTATTAAAATTGATACGTAAACATCTTATAAAATGGAAAATTAACAATATTGAAAAAAAAAACTTGAAAAAGGAAAATAATCAAAAATAAAAAATAAAAAAATAAAAATTAACATAATTAAGAAAAATGTTAATAATTTTAGGAATAATGTTACTAATGTTTAGGAAAAATGTTAATAATTTTAAAAGAAGAAAAAGGTAACTTTCAGGAAAAAAGGCAAAACAAAAAAAAGGAAAAAAGATAAAACAAAAAAATAAGAAAAAAGAAAAAGGAAAAACCAAAAAAAAGAAAAAAGTAATCAAACGAAAAGTCAAATAATTATCAAATAATATTATTATAAAACTGAGCGCGTTTAAGGTGAGTTTGACAAACATAATTATAACTAAAGAGATCGTAGCATTTGTAATGATTAGTTTAGATCGTCACATGTGTATTAAAATTGATACGTAAACATATTATAAAATGAAAACTTAACAATATTGAGAATAAAACAGAAATAAAGAAAATAATTAGAAATAAGAAAAATAACATAGAAAACAAAATTTAAGAATATTTTAAGAAATAATCAATAAAAAATTAGAAATAAGAAAAAATAAAAACGTAAAATTACTTGAAAAAATAAAAAAATTTATGATAACTTATTTGTTATCTTCATAGAATTATTAATTTAAAACAAATGTTTTTACATGTAAATAACAAAAGCAATGTAATAAAACAAAAAATGTGTTATTTTTATTTTTTAATAGATAAAAAAGTAAAAATCACTTATTTACTATTACCATATATTGTTGTGTGTCTTTTATATTTATTTGTTAATAAAATAGCGGATATAATATTAATTTCCGTTTAAATCTAAGTACAATTGTACAAATTTAATAACAATATTAATATATAATTATAAAATGTTTTTATGTAATTTGTCCGCGTATACGCGGGATTTCATCTAGTTTATATATATTATGATGCAATGTACTTTTCTAACAAAATCTCCAATTATTTAAATAAAATCTATATAATTTTAAAACTATCATATATTTAATACTTAAAAACATTTGATATTCAATTTATTATCATTAATTGGTGACCACTCTTTTTACTAGTATATATTTTGTCTAGATTGGACTCATATAGCTCAGGTGCACAAGCTTTCCAAAAAGGACTAGATAAAATGGTTGTGTTTGAGAAATAACGTTTTATTTGCTCTTTTAGTTCTTTCTCTTCTTACTTTACGTCCAAAATTGTGCACATCAGTTACAAAAGGTGAGATTAGTACCATATGGACAGGTACACTTTATCCTTCTTTTGTTTTGACTTCTTTAAATCGAATCCCGAAGCTACAAAGCTAGATCTTCCTAATCTTGCTAAATTATTGATTAACTACGCAAAGCAAGATGCCTCAAACACACTAAAAATTCTACAATCACTTGGCGGTAGCGATCCTCGTTCTAAAGAAAAATATAGGGTATGCTCATTCTGTTATAGTGATGCTCTAAATGCATTTGATTCTGCTCTCAAATATTTAGCGACAAATGATTCTCAATCTTTAAACATTTCCATCAGTGCTGCAATGACCGACGCAGAGACATGTTTAGACGATGTGAAAATATCTCATGTTAAACTAGATCCTAAAGTTTGATTGAGAATTAGGCCCATTATCTTATAATAGGGTATCACAACATACACAACTATCCAATTGTTGGGCACATATGGATATCTAGTCCCAGTAACTTCACGTTTCAGATGTCTAGTCCTGAGTGTGACAATAGTGTATTATAGCTAATTTCTTGAACATTGGAAGTTGGAAGTTGATGGATATTTTGCTTAGTCTATAAATTGAGATGCAATCCTCACCTCTTGAACTAGCTTTTGAGTGTGAGTTAAACCCATTATTTTTTAATAAAAAGTCATCTTTTAATCGGTAAACCAAAATGGATCGAGTCAATATCGAATTATTATCATGGATCATTGTTTTTCTTTGACGACAAATCATTGTTAACCCAAACTGAACGTATGATATAAGGGAGAATCACAAAACTACATCATTTGAATTACATTTCATAAAACTACACCATTTCAAAAATAATTCACAAAACTACACCTAATTACTCAAAATTAAATCTAAATAAATCCTACCCACACAATCCTACCCACACAATCCTACCCCCTTAATACTATACCCTAAACACTAATTAGCGAACCCAAACGAAAAGATTTTAATTTTGGTAATTTTTAAAAGGGTAAATCAAACTTTTAAAATTTTGAAAGAGTGTAAATATGTGAAAAAATTAAATTAAGTGTAGTCTTGTGAAGGAAAGATTGAAAGGGTGTAGTTTTGTGAATTCCTCGTGATATAAAGATAATTAACGAAACAACATTATAATACATTTGTTTTCGGCTTAATTAAAGGACAAACTAATAGTAACCCAAATCCAACCGGTATAACAAATAGATTTGGCTCTGACATCAGTGGCTATCTCCTTTTTAATACATCCTATCATGGGACATTGTAACATAAAAATTTGGAAACTGTTAATACAGGGTTCGGGTTGGAGACCGAACTGAGAAATAAGATAGAGGCAAGTCGGAAAACTCGTTAAATGACAACTAGAACGAACATGTAGAACCGAAGTATAAGGGCGAACTTAGAGTGAAAAGTCGAACTGTAAAATATAAGCCGAACGGAAAGTGAATGGGAACTCGGAGTTCTTTATTGATTGATCGATTGTTTATGCCAATGTTTAGTACAAAGATGACGATGTGAATAATGTGTTTTGGCTATTTCTCTCTGTGGATTCTCTCTCTAAAATTCATATCCCCTCCTTTTGAACAAGAGTCTCCTATTTATAGTGGAGCTTCTCGGTCCTTGGCGGGCTTTTGTTCCTTGGCGGGACTTCTTCGGCGCATGCTCTACATACGGAAAGCTGCATTGTCGAACATGCTTTCCCATTAAATGTTATGCCGGTTCGTACAGACACCACTGTCGGTCCTATGAACCACGACGCCGTGTAGACGTCACCTGTGTTAGTCCTGGCAGGTTCGTGCTGACGTCATCATGTCGGCCATGACTCTTCTGTCAACGGGCCTCAACTTCGACGAGCCTTAACTTCGATGGGCCTCAAGGTCGAACTGTAGATCGAGCATGTGAGGCTTTCTTCCTGGTGACTTCTCAAATGGACCGGGCTATGTTGGGCTTTAGCCCACCCCTAACATTAGTCTCTCCCCCAGTTCGTCTCATAAGGAGAGGCAAACTGAAAAAGATCGGCCTTGGCGTGTTTGGGAAGTCGCATCATTCTTTAGTGGTGTGTGAAATGCCACATCATCGAGATCGTGAAAATTTTCTTAAACGCTTTGGCGGCGTGTTGGAGAAAACGTACCGTTTCTTGGCGAATCGTGGAGCGCCATCGTAATGATGGGATTTTCTTCGCATGTTCCGGCGGCGTATTGGAAAGGACGCACAGTTTCTTGGCGAATCGTTGAATGTCACGTCATCGTAATGATGAGTTTCCATCCTTTCGTATTCCGGAATCGTGTTGCGGAAGTCGCGCCCTTAATTTGATGAATAATAATTCGCCACGTCATCCCGAACGATGAATTTTTGTTTCGCGCCCCCCGATGGCGCCTCTTCGCTTTCCTTCGTTCTTCTATATAAACTTTCTTCCGGCCTTACCTCCTTCATTTTACTCTCTCGCGCAAATCTCAGGTACTTTCTCTCTCTAGTTTTTCTCCAACCTCTCTCTAGAATTTTAGTTTATGGTATTATGTCTCCTTCTCCAAAAACGAGTTCGGCTTCTTCTGGTTCGACATCGGGTCTGATTCGGAGACCGATGAGGCGATTGGCAAGGCCGAACGAGGAGTCGCGCCAAGATGACCATAGGTTGTCTCCTGCAGTGGGTTCGGCTCTCGATCGTTCCAACGACCCGGTACCTGTGACGATACCCATCGCTCCTACTTCGGCACCTGAGTCATCTGCTCAAACCGGAAGTCGAGTTCGGATTGAGACCCCTTCGCTTCGGGACGAACCGATAACTCCTCCGAAGAGAGTGAAGATATCGACCAAGAGTGCTTTGGCACCTGCCGAAACCAAGAAGAAAGTGAAGGTGATCAAGAAGAAAAAGACGAAGGTAGTCAAGCCGGTCCATACTTTCACTTTGTCCAAGAGCAAACTCGCTGGGAGCCTTGGCAAGATTCAGACTCTTTCAGGGGCCAGCAAACCGTTGGAGCTGCCGGTACCAGAGCCGAACCAAATGCTCTGGTACTACCCCCCTGGTTACATATGTTTGTACGAACATATGTTTACTAAGGGGGGGTTATGGTTTCCCTTACCTCGGCTGCTCGTATCCTACGTCGAAGAGCGAATGCTAGCTCTCTCTCAACTGACCGCTCCATGCATTCGGAACTTGGTTGCGGCGATGGTGGCGGCTGAGGATCTGGGGATCGAGATGACCCTTCGTCTATTCGAAGAGATCACACGCGTCAACAAGAACCATTCGCTCAAGGGGACGTGGTTGATCTGTTGGAAGCCTAGGTTCAGACTTACTTCCGACACTTCGGTCAAGTTCCCTACTTGGTGGGAGAAGTTCTTCTTCGTCAAAGTCAATTCGGCATCCGTCCTGGATATTGATAGGGTGTATCAAAACAAGTGGTCGCCCTTCATCGGTAGGAATCGTGAACTCTTTTTCTCTGTTTTGATTTTCTAATTAATCTTTTTCTCTTTTTTCAGCCCAATTCCTGCCGATCTATCCCTTTCCGCTGGAGTACCAGCCGTTCAAGGAGGCTTTTTTACGAAGATAGGAAGTGTCGTGGACTGAGGTACTTCGGCAACAGCGAACTTGCTTTAAGTCGTTAGGAGGTTAGTTCGATATTCTGATAGACGAGATTTTACCCCGTTTAATCGAATGTCTCAATTGTAGTACTTGAGGTCAATCCGAATCAGGAGCAATTAAATTACTAAAGTTTGCAAGGAATCAATCTTAGTCTAAGCAATTTAAAAGATGGTTTTGTTTACGTGTTTTTGTAAAGACTAACAAAGAAATAAAACGAAATTGCAAGTTGTAAAGATTTAAATTAAAAAGCTAAACAACCGAGGTCGGGGTACTTTAACGGGTTCATCAACTTTCGGGTTTTTCGATGTCTTTTATAAAAGTACTTTAAGGTTTTGAAAACGATTTTAGATCAATCCACTCTCGTGACAGAGATCCTTTTCCTAACAAGTAAACTAAAACAATATCTTGGATAGTTTAAATTTTAGAAAACATTAAAGTTCAAATCAATTCAACCACTAAACTTATTAACACGAGATCTCTCGGTTAAGCTAGGTTTAGTTCTAGGGTAATTGTTCAGGAATCCTCACAGACCTCTCGGCTGTGAAGTTTCCTGGGTTCTATCAATTGATTGATCAGGTCAATTAAAGCATTAAGATTGTTACACTAGATTAAAGTTTTAACAGGTTTTAAGTTCTAGACATCGATCAACCCTAGAGTTGATTCACCCTTTTCCCCCAACCTAATTGTCTATGGGAAACTACTCACTAAGCATATTGAAATTCAAAGCAATTAAATTAAAAGAAAGCATAAACATAAACAAAGACAAGAGAGTAAAGGGTTCAAGAAAATCTTATTGATGACGAAGACTACAAAGGTGGCCAAGAAGCAAAACACCAAGAAGTCTTCAAGTCCAAGAACAAAGCAAAACAATCGATGATAAACTCAAAACTAAAAGATAGAATAGTTCTCTAAACATAGAAAAACCCTAATATATTAAAAACCAAAGAAAATAAAGGAAACCAATTTGGTTTAGGAATTGGTTTTCCTTTTTAAAACATAAAACCGATTTTCCTTATTAATTTCGCAGCCTGTATCGGTCATAGCAAACTGGTACAGTATGTCGATACGCATCTTCAGGTTCTCCTTCTCTTGTATCGGCCAGGTGTGACCGATATGACTGGTCGATACAAGTCTCGGCAAAAGAATTTCTTCTATATCGGCCATGGGAAACCGATACAACAAACCGATGCAAGTGTTTCCACTTCTTTTTTGCTTGAATTCTTCGTCTTTTGCCGTTTTAACGCTCCGAAACCTGAAATACATGAAACAAACCTAAATGCAACCTATATGACACTAAATGCAGCCTAAATGAGTTAATTCTAATGCATAAACAAAGGTAAAATGTGTAAAATATGCAAGCTATCAACTCCCCCAAACTTATCCTTTGCTTGTCCTCAAGTAAGAGAATTTCGCATCAAAGTTTAGGAAGGTGTGGAGGCGGGGACCTCAGAACCAAAAACAACGCGGAAGTATAATGAACGAGTATCCTAAACATAGTACCCTCTCGCAACCGAACTAGTTCTACTTATTTTTATCTACCTTAACTCCGTCTAAATCCGCTATTATTACCAAAAGTATGTGATACACTTGTCTAGTCTAAGCACCTTTCACATTCAATTAAGCACCTTTCACATTCAAGCATGAAACATGATTAAAAATTTCCAAGAGTTTTTCTATTTCTCTAGGTAAGAACGGGATTTCGAATCAAACGAGGAGGCTAACACTCAGGCATGTGGTTAGTTGTAGCGCGGTTTCTCTCGGGGAGTGAAAGGGTTAAACAAAACCAGGAAAGACAAGAAGCAACTGATGCATACAAGTCCGGACATCCATCCCTACTCAAGACTATCCACTAACCCATCGTCTTTCTTCTAAACATTTAAACACTTAAACATCGAGTTTCTTTTCTTAACAACCTTAGGGGATTTTATTTTGGCTAAATTTCTTTTCTTCCTTCTTTTTTTTTTTTCTTAATCGAATTTTTTCTTTCTTTTCTCTTTTTTTTTTTTTTCGATTTTTTTTTTTTTTTTTTTTTTTTTTTTACTAAGCCATTCTTTTACCCCCTAGGTGTTTTACAATTACTCGTGTTTATTTTCTTATTTTTCAAAACTCAAAGACGTGTCTCACTAAACCGTTATCCCTTTCTAATTCACTAGTCTACGAAAAACTAGCCCAATGGATGTCCTTTCTTGTCGCTCCCTATACTTTCAAGTTTTTGCGAAACCAAACAATCACTAAATGAAAGGAATTCTCACAAGTGTTTGGGTTAAGGTTTAGGGGGTGAGAGGGGAATCATCCTTAGAATGAGAATGACCGAATTGCGCTTTAAGTGTTTCGGTTTAGGAAGCCACAATCCGTAGAAATCACAAAGCCATAGAAATTCTCTTGAAAACTATCAATCATGCTAATTAAAAGTCAAGTTTAAGTTCAGATAATTTTTCGAAGGTGACTTAGAACTACCAAGCTTCATAACCACACAATTGGCTTTTTAAACATCAATGTCTAGAGTTGCGGTTTTAAGATTTTCAGCGAGTTCTAATTCGTTTACGGAAGATACGACACCTAAGATACTTGTTCAAAACACAAAGTGCGTCGCTTTACAAGGTTAACGTCATCATAGATCCCCTATGCATATGCTCTAAATGCCATGAACTAATCCTATATGCAGATTTTTTTTTTTTTTTTTTTTTATGAATGCTATTATGCGAAAACTAATATGACTACTCCCCCAAACTTAAATCACACGGTCTCCGTGTGAAACAAGCATTGGAGAAGGTTCCTAAATGTATGTATGAATGACTCTAATATGAAAAACTAATGCGTATGCACATGGTTCAAGTGTTACCTCAGTAGTACTAACACGACGAGACGACATCGTCTGTATCGGTCTCAGCAGACCGATACTCTTGCCGGATATCGGTCCAGCAACCGATATAACAGGCCGATACCCCTTTCAGAATTCGTTTTCCTACTTCGTTTCACCTGAAACCATCAAACACGACATAAACTCTAAGTAAATTATCATCTAAATGCAAACTAAAATTGTATATACAAGGATAGACATGGGACTTCCTCCCAAGTGAGCTTGTTTATAGTCTCTTAGCTTGACTTTACCCCCTTCTTTTTAGGCGACATTGGGGATTGAAAGAGATGTCGAATCTCCTTCGATGACAACTTTGTGGTCCAGGGGCGGCTTGAGTTTTACTCCTTTCACACCAAACTCGCCTCCATCTTTGTGTTTGCCTTTATCCGAGTCGCAACAAGCACTCCTTGCTTCTTTCTTGAAAGCTTTCTTCAAAGATTTAACCTCGTTGATTAACTTTCTAATGACGCGGTTTTGAGACATGTTCCAATGCACCTTTCTGAACTTCCTAGGAGGGGATTGGTGTTCCACTTTTGGAGCTTTGGGTTTGCTCCTTGTATCATCACTAGACTTACCATTGCTAGCATCTTTTTCCACTCCAATCACCAAAGCTTCACAAGGGACCATCTCCGTAGGCTTCTTGACTACATCGTTGATGTTGTACCGCTGAACAAGGTCCTTCCAAGGTGCAAATCTATCTTACCAACATTTACATCTATGACGGCTCCAGCGGTTGCCAAGAAAGGTATTCCAAAGATGAGTGGATTATTAAGCTCTTTGTCTATCTCCAAGACGACAAAATCTGTTGGAATGAAAACGTCTCCCAACTTTACCGGAATATCTTCTAAGATTCCAACGGGTACCTTCACGGATCTATCGGCCAGCACCAAAGAGATCTTAGTAGGTTGGAAAGAAGAAAGACCAAGTCGTTTAGCAACGAGATAGAGGCATAACGTTGACACTAGCCCCTAGATCGCACAAGCACTTTTCAAAGATCAAAGGACCAAGAGTGCAAGGCAAAGTAAAACTCCCTGGATCGCCAAGTTTCTTAGGAGAACGGTCCTTCTGAATGATCGCGCTGCACTCTTGTGAAAGTTTCACCGTGTCTTCCAAGTTTTTGGACTTGTTTTTGATGGTGTCTTTCAAAGATTTGGTGGAGTGAGGGACTTGCTTGAAAGCGTCAACAAAAGGCATGGGAGTTTGCACCTCGTTTATTTGCTTCTCGAGCTTAGCTCTAAAGTACTCCTTCAAGAGATGCATCTTGGCTCGACCCGGAAAAGGAAGCTTAGGCACGTAAGAAGACGTCACGTAAACGGGCTTCTTGTTTTTCTCGGATTTTTCCTCTGTATCGGCCATGTTTTTGGCCGATGTAGGTGGTCGATATCGGTCAGATGAAACCGATACACCTGGCCGATACGAGTCCCCTGTCTCCTTCTCACTCGTATCGGTCTTGTTTCCAACCGGTATAGGTGGTCGGTATCGGCCAGTTGTGGCCGATACACTTGGCCGATATATGTGTCATGTATCTTTCTCATTACGGCTTGCGGTGTTTTCGTTGGCTAGGACCGTGGTTTCTGTCTCGTGGGTCTGTTCCACCTCCCCGACCTGATCCGCATTGTCCCCAATGAGATTGCGTGAAAGAATTTGTGTACCACTACGAAGTTCTATTGAGTTGACATACTCTCTAGGATTGGCTTCAGGTTTACCCGGAAGTTGACCCATTGGTCGCTTAGAGGCCGAGGTAATTTGAGCCACTTGATTATCCAAGGCTTTCAAGTGAGTACTCAAGGTTTCAAACTTGTCGTTGAGATCATGGTAAGAGTTTTCAACCTTTGCCTGAATTTCTTTCTTGAACGTGCTGAACTCCATTTGACTTCGGGTTTGGCCGTCTAGAATCTGTTTTAGCATCTGAATGGTTTGATCACCTGGGGGAGCTGGTGATGCAACCACTCCTTGAGCAGCAGGAGGGTTGTTGTAACCTGGAGGACGATTAGGTGGTGGTCTCGGTACGTATCCGCCTTGGATGTATTGAGGTTTACCTTGGTAACCTCCTTGTTGCGCATGGGGATAGACCTGGTCTTGGGGGTTGGCTACGTTGTTGTTTCGTTAGGAGAGGTTTGGGTGTTGAGAATAGTTGTTGAAACGCCCATCATTCTGATTTCCCATGTAGTTGATCTCCTCCTGATTTCCCTCGGTTGGGGGTAATTGTTCATCTCCGCTTCCAACGTAGTTAATCCCCACTTGGTTAGACATGAGTAACTTATCCAGCTTCTCATTCACCGCCTTTATCTCTCTCTTAAATTGCTCATCGTTCCCTGAGCTGCGGATGGTGCGATCATAATCTTCTCCGTAGTTGCTATCGCTTAGGGCGTAGTTCTCCACCAAAAGTTGTCCATCGGCTTCCGTCTTCCCAAGGAAGTTTCCTTGGCTAGCTGAATCAAGAAGCATTCTGAACTTCGGTTTTAGACCGCGGTAGAACGTGCTGAGTAAGCTCTCTCCCGTGAAGCCGTGGTGTGGACATCTCACCGTGTAACCCTTGAATCGTTCCCAAGATTCGCTGAACGTTTCTTGGTCTTTTTGTGCGAAAGCTGAGATCTCGTTTCGCATCTTTGATGTCCTCACCACCGAGAAGAACTTTGTGAGAAAAGCCGTCTTACATGCCTCCCAAGTCTGTATGGTGTCCTTCACAAGGTTTTTCTTCCATATGTGTGCTTTGTCCCCGAGTGAGAAGGGGAACAAACGCAGCTTAAACATGTCCTCATTGACACCATTGATCTTCACCGTGTCGCATAGCATGTCAAATTGGTGAAGGTGATCAATGGGGTCTTCACTAGGCATCGCATAGAACTTGTTGCTGGACACCATGTTAATGAGACTAGACTTGATCTCAAAGTTGTTGTTGGCGATGGCTGGTGGTGTGATGCCACTACGGTTGGTGATGTTTGATGGCACATCCGCTGTACCAATGGTGCGTGCAACGTTAGGTGCGTTGTTTGCATCACCCATCTCGAATTCTGAATCCGAACCCGAAGTTTCGATGTGGATGAGTCGGAGTGGTGATCCAGTCTCTTTTCCTTAGAGATGGCTCGTTCGTGTGCTTTTATGTCGGCGTAGAAGAGCAAGCTATCACTTTGTCTGTGACTTCTTCTTTGCATACACCTGAGAGCACGAAAAACCACAAAAGAAGAGATTAGTATCCGGTAACTAAAACTTAGTCCCAAATAATTCCAAAACTCTAATATTTAATCGAGTTCCTGAATCGGCAACGGCGCCAATTTGATAGACGAGATTTTACCCCGTTTAATCGAATGTCTAAATTGTAGTACTTGAGGTCAATCCGAATCAGGAGCAATTAAATTACTAAAGTTTGCAAGGAATCAATCTTAGTCTAAGCAATTTAAAAGATGGTTTTGTTTACGTGTTTTTGTAAAGACTAACAAAGAAATAAAACGAAATTGCAAGTTGTAAAGATTTAAATTAAAAAGCTAAACAACTAGGTCAGGGTACTTTAACGGGTTCATCAACTTTCAGGTTTTTCGATGTCTTTTATAAAAGTACTTTAAGGTTTTGAAAACGATTTTAGATCAATCCACTCTCGTGACAGAGATCCTTTTCCTAACAAGTAAACTAAAACAATATCTTGGATAGTTTAAATTTTAGAAAACATTAAAGTTCAAATCAATTCAACCACTAAACTTATTAACACAGATCTCTCGGTTAAGCTAGGTTTAGTTCTAGGGTAATTGTTCAGGGAATCCTCACAGACCTCTCGGCTGTGAAGTTTCCTGGGTTCTATCAATTGATTGATCGAGGTCAATTAAAGCATTAAGATTGTTACACTAGATTAAAGTTTTAACAGGTTTTAAGTTCTAGACATCGATCAACCCTAGAGTTGATTCACCCTTTTTCCCCCAACCTAATTGTCTATGGGAAACTACTCACTAAGCATATTGAAATTCAAAGCAATTAAATTAAAAGAAAGCATAAACATAAACAAAGACAAGAGAGTAAAGGGTTCAAGAAAATCTTATTGATGACGAAGACTACAAAGGTGGCCAAGAAGCAAAACACCAAGAAGTCTCCAAGTCCAAGAACAAAGCAAAACAATCGATGATAAACTCAAAACTAAAAGATAGAATAGTTCTCTAAACATAGAAAAACCCTAATATATTAAAAACCAAAGAAAATAAAGGAAACCAATTTGGTTTAGGAATTGGTTTTCCTTTTTACAACATAAAACCGATTTTCCTTATTAATTTCGCAGCCTGTATCGGTCATAGCAAACCGATACAGTCTGGTCGATATGCACTTTCGGTAGCCTTCCTTCGGCTCAGTTTTCTTCGTATCGACCAGGCTAAGCCGATACGACATGTCGATACAAGTGCTTCGTTTCCTTTTTCTCTGTACCGGCCACTCCAAACCGGTACGGTATGTCGATACGCATCTTCGGGTTCTCCTTCTCTTGTATCGGCCGGGTGTGACCGATATGATCGGTCGATACAAGTCTCGGCAAAAGAATTTCTTCTATATCGGCCATGGGAAACCGATACAACAAACCGATGCAAGTGTTTCCACTTCTTTTTTGCTTGAATTCTTCGTCTTTTGCCGTTTTAACGCTCTGAAACCTGAAATACATGAAACAAACCTAAATGCAACCTATATGACACTAAATGCAGCCTAAATGAGTTAATTCTAATGCATAAACAAAGGTAAAATGTGTAAAATATGCAAGCTATCATATTCCTGGGTTCGTCTTTCATATTAACTCCCTTTTCTAATTTGGCTTTCACCTCAAGACCAAAAGAAAATCGACGCAATGTTGAACCTTGATGAGATTCCCGGCGTTTTTGATGACGAACTTGAGGTCGAGTATCTCGCCGAAGAGGAAGAAGAAGAGCAAATGACCGATTTTAAGGTCGGCTCACCTTCGCTGCGGACGAACTCTCCACCTCCGCCGGTGGGTTCTACTTCTGCGGTGGACATCCCTCCTCCATCGGCGGTCATTCCGCCTCCGCCGGTGGATACCTCATTTTCGTGGCGCGCGCTACTGGGTCGCGGAGTCCAGTTCTTCCTCGAGCCAAGAGGGTTGGCGAGGCGGCCGAAGGAGGTTTAGATAGCCTTCCTCAGGCTAAAAGAACTCGTACGGAGGTGACGTCTTCCGAAACCGAAGTTCGGCTAGAGGATCAGGCGAATATTGCGCCTGCTAGTCGTGTCGTCGAGGGGGAGAAAACTGCTAGGCCTGGATTCGAGGAGACTGTCCCTTCTCTTGCTACGGATACAGTCAATCTTGTGAAGCAGGTCGAAGATCCTTCCTCTTCTAAGCTCCCTCTTGTTGAGGAAGAGTTCGACTATCATCTGAGCGAGAATAACGACCATGGCTTCGAATTCTTCTATAATGGTTCAGTGCCATATGTTAATGATGCCGAAGCGAGTGCCGGTTTTCAGCAGGCTGTGTATTCCGCTCATTACGGCGAGGAGCTTCCCAACGGCCTAATGTTCTCGGAGGAGATCGCCCAACTCGCGAGATTGGAGCAGAGGGTGAGTTCTTTTTGGTGATTTCTCTTTGGCTTTTCCTTAGTTTTCTTAGGATTTTCTAATCGTCTTTTGTTTGTTCAGGCCGCCTATAAGAGGACTCTGCTAAACCTCTCGTACGAAAAGCTTCTTGCTTCGTCCGCCGATGAGAAGGGTATGGTCAAAAACGATCTTGATGCTGTCAAGAAAGAGCGGGATGTTGCCTTAGCCAAGGTCGACGATCTTGAGAAGGATCTTAGCAAAGCGAAGAAGGAGAAAAGGTCGAAGAGGCTGAAGGAACAGCTCGACAAGGTTGAGCTCGAGAATGCCGATCTCAGGAAAAAACTCGAGGCTGCGGCCGAGTCTTCCAAAGCTCGAGATTTGGCGTTGGAGGAATCGCGCAAGACCGAAGAGGTTGTGTCCGCCGAGCTCACCGTTTTAAGGGAGCAGTATGATGGGCTTTGTGCTCATCATACTGATGAGGTCGTTCGGCTTCGTCGTTCTCGCCTAGACTGTGTCAACGCGGCGAAGGAGAGTTCGCCAAGCTGCGAGATGCTTCTGAAGTTCGGCTCAGTAAGCTGAAAGCCTATCTCGACGAAGAGGACGTGGTGAGAGAGAAATTCCTTTGTTATAACCAGATGAGGGGAGTCTTCGGCACCCTGGAGCGGTTGAAAACCAAGTATGCGATCAAGATCCCTCCTATTTTCGAACGCCATTGCCGTGAGAAGGAGGCGAAGCTCGAACGCTAGCTTGGAGATAGGCAGAAGTTCTCCTACGAGCCTTCGGATTTGGCTCTGACATCAGTGGCTCTCTCTTTTTTAATACATCCTATCATGGGTTATTGTAACATAAAAATTTGGAAACTTATAGGACTTTGCCAAAAAGAAAAAGAATAGAAGGATTATGTCCAATTTTATCTAAGTGTGCTTAAAATCAAATCACTAACTTAGATGACATCGAGCGTCTAAATATATTTCATTTTTTTCCGAAAGACATGAATTATTTAAGCATTGCAAAGAACAAAAAACTGATCAACTTTAACCATCCAAATAACTTAGGTGACGATTGATAGTTTTTTTTCACAACGGGACGACGCAATTGACAATTAATTAGTACAAATTCTTATGGATCTTCTTATCTTGTGCTTTTAGCTTTTTGTATTGATTTTATTGTCTTTTCCTTTCGTCTCAGTGTATTCCTCTTAGACCAAACTCAAGCTAATATTTATATTTCTTTAGAACATATATTTGAACTAAAGAGTTTTTTGACAATAGTGTGTTATGAGTATCACTATATCTTATCATTCTCGTGTAGATGTATTTTCTGTGATCTAGCAACTGCCTGATCTGTTTCATGTAGAGTTGTCATCTGATGTAAAACAAGTTGTCTGATGCAAAACAATTAAACATGTTACAAGATATATGGATGTAATGATGAACCACGTTTTGAAGATATATCTTCAAAGAAAGGTAGAAAAGAAAAAAAAAAAAAAAAAAAATATGTGGATGATTTGATAATATATTAAATTATTCTTTTTGGAAAGATAAGATAAAAAAATAATATTTCATACCTCATCAAGGTGATTCCTTTTTCTCTATATTGGGCATTTCTAGGGTTTAGAGAAGTTAGTCGTCATAGACAAAGAAGAGAATTATCGAGGGAGACAATTTATGAGTTGATCTGGCGACTGTACTGCTAGAATCCGAAGACTGTTGAGCATGAGGCGACAAAACTGTTTGAAGATTGTTGAGTATCCATCAACTAGACTACTGGAAGATAGTGTTCAACATGCGACTGTACTGCCTTTGAACATGTAAGTTAGAGATATATTTTTGAGAGAAACAAATCAAGATTCCGTGGACACCAAACGAATGTACTACTTGTGTCAAAGGTTCTGAACTAAATATTGGATTGTATTAGGAATTATTCAGTAGCAAATCAAAGGGTATACTTGTCTTGATATTACATAAAACTGATTGAGTGAATATTAGTATCACTCAAGTGATTTCTAATAAAATTGTTGATGAGTAGGCACGTTGCCAAACCTCTGTATCTTTATTGTGCGTGTTGTGTTCTTCGCATTTTTAATTGGTATAAGAGCCTAACCTTCCAGAAAAAAGATTTTATTCAGGAAACGATTCTATGATGAACAAGGAGTCACAATTTGTGTGGGTTGGATCAGAGGTATCATCATTGATGGATGAAGAGAGTTATAGTCACTAAAAAGTGATGATGCATATCATGAGAGGAATTAGTGATGATTTATGGGTAGTAGTGGAAGATGGTTGAGAATCACTTAAACAAGTTGTGAAGGTTTGGATACAAACCTATGCGTTTGCAAAACCGGGATCATAATGGTCAAAGAGAATAAAAAACACAATACAACTCTTTGGCATTGTTATCAATACTTGTTGGGTTCCTATGAAGCTCTACAAATTGATTTAAAGGTGTAATTTGGCGAAAGAGACCTAGAATATCTTACAAAGTATTTTTGAAGGAACAACAAGTGTTACACGTACAAGATTATATATTCTTACTTCAGAGTTTTAAAAACTTAAAATGGATGATTTTGAGGATGTTGATGAATTCAATAGCAATATGTGTTCTATTTGCACATAAAAGACGTGTTCTTGGAAAAGAGTATAAAAACAAAATGTTGGGTTAGAAGTTACTATTATGTGATCAAAATTGTGATGAAAGTTGCTCTTGGCATAGATGAATATGCAATTTGAAGAAGATAGGCATATTAAAAGTCTATGAGTTGGGCTTACCGCCAGTTGGATGAAACGATTCACAAGGGATTAACGTCTTTTCAAATAGTAGCAGCCGAGACAACATAAAAATGATCAGATGGAAGAGCTCGATGGCTTAATAGAAGTTAAAGTTGAACAAACACTGAAGAAAAGCATAAGGAAGCCCAAGCTTACAGTTGAGTGTCCTAAATGTCAAGCGTTTCGTCACTTTATATCAGATTGTCCAACAATTTGAAAAAGAAGCAAGTGTAACAAAGAGGATGTGGACGCGAAAGATACTTTTATCAAACATGGCATGAAAGAGCTGAAAAAATCGTCGAAACTTGTAACATTATTTGGATCAATCAAATGTAAATACACTTCATATTCGTCATAATAAAAAGGTGATGATAATGCAAGCGTTGTTGCAGATAAATCATCCAATAGATAACAAGCTGAAGAGAATGAGTGTCTGCTTATAGATAGGTGGAAAACTTGAAGGAGACCCCCGGTTCGAAAAAAGAACATTATATAATGTTAGAAAACGAGTTGAAAGAGAAAAATAAAGGGATAAGGATCTTGAACAACGAAAATCAGAGGCTGACTGAGGTTTTCAGTATGGGAAGAGTACATAAAGGTTGCAGAGGTTTGTGCTACGAGGGAAGTAACTTATGAGGAAAAAAATCTTTGTTTCTAGAAGAGGTCAGGAGATTGATGCATCAGAAGCAAGAACTTTTACTAGAGCAAAAGTGAAGGTTGATGAAATTAAGGCTCTAAGAAAACTTGATAAAATGTGTGGTAGGAGTGTGCGTAGCTGTGGCACAACAAGCAAGTCAAAGATTACACTGAATGTTGGTCATGTGCGTCTGAGAGTCAGAACAATAACATAAGTTGTTCGGTAAAAACAACAGAAGATGATGGAAGAAACCAAATATTATAAACGATTGTAGGAAAACCAACTAGCGGGATAAAGGTTTCTCCGAAAACTAATGATGCAATAAGAACTCATTCAACAAAATCAAGTGGGCATTTGTATCCTAGATGTTATTCTTGTGGAAAATTTGGACATATCAAAACCCACTGTTACAATGATTCAAAACATTTGAATCAAGTTAGGAGGAGAATGATCTTGTTCGAAATGATTTTGTTCCTGTGTTTGTAAAGCTTAGAAGAATTTGGGTAAAGAATTATGGGTTGTTTGGTTCTGCAATAGATTGTCCAAAGTTCAAAAGCTTAAAAGGACCATGTTACTACAACGCGGAATGGTCCAAGTCTAAGGGGGTCAATGGTAAAGTGAATTCGTGTTATGGAGGTTCTAATGAGTTATGGTAGTCGCATAACATACAAGTGGGTGAGAAATATCAGAAGGATGTATTTGTTTGTTCTAACAGATGAACGAAAAAAAACGGAAACCGAAATCGAAAATAAATTTCGAAACCATAATCGAAAATGAAATTTGAAACCATAATCGAATATCAGAATAAAAACAATAACCAATGTTCTTATTTAGATTTGGTCTTATTTGGACATTGCGGACAATCCATTTTTTCATAGTCCTATTTGGGTTTGGTCCTATTTGGACATGGTCCTATTTGGACATGGTCCTATTTGGTTTTGACTAATTACGTCCGCAAAAATAAATTGTCCATTTGGACACGGTCATTGGACGCGGACAGGCCCAATTGACATCCCTAGTTATGTTTCTTCATATATTTTTATTTTTGCAACCCTTCTCTCTGTTTCCTTATTTGCATTTTTGTTAAACACAGAACGACATATATGACCCCATTATACATCCAGCCGAATGAAAACAAAGATCGAGAAGAAAAAAAATTGTTTAGTTTTGGTATTTTTAACTTGTTTTTCATGTTTATTTGTATATGTTGATGTAGATCCTGATATACTCTTTGATGTATCTTGATCTATGACTGATTCCTATCAGATTGATTTGTGATTGATCCTTGATTGTGATTGTGCGTAAACTTAAAGACACACGATTTGGTTACCCAATTCACGTTTTACCGCTACGTCTGGGAGTGGAACTAAACCACCATGATCACTATCACCAAGCTTTAATTGCTTTACAATGGTTGCCTTTTGTGTACAGGTACCAAATACAATTACACGGAGAAGAGCTATCCAATACTGCTGTGATCGGAGCTTGTATCGGCGATAAAGTTGTTCGTGGAACCTTTAGCTTCACCGGATCAGATCGTCTTCCTTTGCGATCTCTCTCTCTCTCTCCTTCTTGCTCTGTTTCTTGTTCTGATACTATCTCTGTAACCGAATATTGGTAGTGATAACAATGTTTACACGTCGTCGTATTCCTTTTATATGTTGAGACTTGACTTTGGGCCTTTTCCTTATGATTTGCTATTGGGCATGCGAGTCCATTTTGTCTTAAGCTATTTTGATCCACAAATTCCACCTTAGCTTCAGACATCCTTGCGACAAAACCGCTGAACCCTAATTTATGTATCTCCATGCGACAACGAAGGAGATTCGTCTTTGTCTGAACTTCGACGAATCCTTGCTCAAGATTTTCATGACCTTTTGCCCAGAAGAACTCATCAGGTACGTTTCTCTTCCTTACCTCGATTTTGAGTAGTCGTAGAACCTAAACCTTGTACTGAATCTTGTTTCTTCTTCTTGCATGAGATCTCCACTGCTTCTCTGAATCACACACATCTCAGATCTGATATCCTTAACCTTGAATCTCTCTGGTTAGAACTTCCGCTTCCTTTTTTCTTTACCTTCAAGTTTCTTAGCATTCCAAAGACTAACCCTTTTGTTTTGTCTTCTTCCCTTGTAAGATCTGAGCTTCAATAACCGGTTTCTGCCTTAACTCTCTTCGGCTTCAACAGGTATTGACCTTTCCTCAAGCTTTCTCCATAGCTATTAACATAACATCATAGAAAGCTCTAACCTTGTTTCTGTTTTTGCATGTGTACTCCACCTGGAACAAGATCTCCTTGTCTGCTCCTCTGCTCTTAAGGTAATCACTCTTCACCTCTTTCAATAACTTTAGTCAACATGTTTCAATTTTGCAGAAATACACTAACCTCTTTACCTTTCTGTTTGGGAGACCAATGTTGACAGGTGATTACCAGAGCCGCATGCCCCTTCAGGAAAAGTTCACGAGGTCACAACAGAGCTCAAACTTTGGCCCATGTAAGGCTTTAGATATAAAGTCTGCTGCATTTTAACTCGTATGAACTTTATAAAGAGTAACACTTCCATCAGCCACCACATCTCTAATTTGATGATACTTAGTTGCAATGTGCTTAGTCCTTTCATGATGCACGATGTTCTTAGCCAAGCTTAAGGCACCTTGTGAATCACAGTTTATCCTTGCACTTCCACCACTAAAACCCAATTCTTCACAAATGTTCTTTAACCAAACTGCTTCTTTACCTGCTGCTGACAGAGCCATATATTCTGCTTCAGTAGTAGAAAGAGCAACAACTGACTGTAGATTAGATTTTCAGCTTACTGTGTTTCCCCAAACCTTAAACACATATCCTGTTACAGATCTTCTTCTGTAAAGATCTGTACCATAATCTGAATCACAGAACCTTCAATGCTGAAACTCTTTCCTTTCTTGAAAACTATACTTGAGTTGTAAGTCCCCTTCAAATACCTCATCACCCACTTAATTGCAGCCCAATGTTCCCTGCTAGGTCTTGACATAAATCTGCTTATCAGGTCTTGAACCAATCATGGCATACATGATACTCCCAACAGCACTAGCGTATGGAACCTTCTCCATATGCTTTCTTTCTTTTGCAACCTCTTCCTTCTTCAAGCTCTTAAGTTTGAAGGGCTATGCAATTGGTGTAGTAGTCTTCTTTGCTTCATCCATATCAAAACACTTGAGAACCTTCTTTAGATACACTTCCTGTGACAGAGTTAAAATTCCCTCCTTTATGTCCCTTTGAATGTCCATTCCTACTATCCTTGAAGCTTTTCCCAAATCTTTCATTTCAAATTCTCTGTTTAAGTTGTCCTTAACCTTTCTGATCTCTGACTTATCCCCAGATGCTATCAACATATCATCCACATAGAGCAACAAGTAAATTGTTGTAGCACTTCCCTCATTCTTCATGTAGACACAAGAATCGAAGCTGCTTATCTTGAACTTTTCTTTCTTCATAAAAGTATCAAACTTCAGATTCCATTGTCTAGGTGATTGTTTTAACCCATACAATGACTTCCTCAATAAGCAGACTTTGTTCTCATCACCTTTCTTCTGTGAATAGCCTTTTGCTACTACTCTGGCCTTGTGCCTTCTGTCTTCCACTCCTGGTATTCCTGGTTTCAGCCTGAAGATCCATCTGCACCCAATTACCTTCTGATTTTCTGGTTTGTCTATTAAGTCCCAAGTGTGATTCTTTTTGAGAGAATCCACCTCATTAATAGCTGCACCATTCCAGAATTTCCATTCTTTGCTTAGCTTAGCTTCTGAATAGCTCTTAGGTTCTTCTATCTCAATGTATTCAGCCGCTGATAGAGCATAGGCAACAAAATCAGCATCCTCAAACCTTGATGGTGGTCTAATATTCCTTTTTCTACTTATGTCCCTAGCTAGTAGATATCCATCACCAGCCTGTTCTTCATTCCCTGAGTCATCTGATTCATGGAAAATTAAACCTTCTAATTCATCTCCTTATACATCTTCTGATGCATCCTCTGACTCAGAATCTGAAGCTTGTTCCAACTCTCCACCTGCATCAGGTGACTCCTCTGAAGACGTACTTGGATAACCCCTTTCATTTACCAACTTAGAGATGATCTTCACTATGTTCCCTTATGGTCTATGAGTAGCTTCCCCTTTCTGTTCTGAGATGTCTTTGTACACCTCCTCTTCATGAAAAACAACATTTCTGCTTGTGACACACTTCCATTCCTCTGCAATCCAAACTATGTAACCCTTTACTCCAAACGAATATCCAAGAAAAATACCCTTCACAGCTCTGGCACTTGTCTTTGCATGTACTATATGAACATAAGCAGAACATCCAAACCTTCTTATATGTGTTAGATCAGGTTTGTGACCTGACCACACTTCTTCAGGTAACTTGAAGTTGATTGTGGGGTTGGGTGTTCTGTTTATCAAGTACACTGCTGTTGATGTAGCCTCTGCCCAAAATTCTTGACCCAAACCAGTTTCAGCCAACATACTTCTTACTCTGTCCATGATAGTCTTATTCATCCTTTCCGAAACACCATTCTGTTGAGGAGTGTAGGTGCATGTTCTGTGACGTTTAATCCCTGAACTTCTACATAAATATTCAAACTGATTGTTGCAGAATTCAAGTCCATTGTCAGTTCTTAAACATTTCACCTTCTTCCCCTTTTGATTCTCAACAATTTCTTTCCACTCTTGAAACTTTGAGAAAACTTCATCCTTAGTTTTACAGAAATAAGCTCAAACCTTCTTTGAGAAATCATCTATAAAACTGATGAAGTACTTGCAGCCTCTTAAACTCTCTGGTGTAGATGGTGATCCCCACATGTCTGAATGAACATACTCCAATATCCCCTTTGTAAATCGATCGGTGTTGGTGTTGGTAAACCGAATAAGATCTAAAACATATTTTGATTAAATTTTATGTAATTTAATTAGATATCGGTTAATGCGATACAAGTCGGTTTAGTTATGCTTTTTGTGTAATTTCAGTTATAATATTTATTTTATTTTTTCAACATTTGAGTCACAACTGACCGGCCCATTAGCCATTCCTACACTGCCGTAGGCGCTGAAAATCGATCCCGGGTGGGAAAATGTTACATGCCTCATGTGGACTTATAAATGCCACTAGACCAGGACGACTTCTCCAGTTATAATATTTTATTAATGTGAAAATCAGAACAAGATTAAAGACAACCGTGACCGTCATAATTGTAAGCTTAACCAAGTCTAATAACTGTGCTAATAGGTCTTATGATAAATTAGCCAAATTACATAATCAACTTATGATAAACTAGAAACAAACTATATATATTAGATGAAACCGCCGACGTATGGGACGTTGGTCCGGGTAATCCAATCATCTCCTTTAATAAAGATCGAGACGGTGAGCTTGGAAGCAACCGAGGCATTTACAATGTGATATCCAGTCCATGTGACACGCTTGTTTGTATTTGAACCAAGCCCCGTATTATTGTACTCCGCATAATAAAGGGTTTTAAACCCGATATCTCCAGAAAATCATTCCCAACCTGCGGGTTCAATGAAACCGTCAATGTAACTTTGCATTATAATCGTCCTCGAATACTTTTTCCAAGGCCGACCAAGATAACTTTTGACCGTGTAGTTACTCCTTATGAGATCATTAGTTGGTCTAATGGAACACCCTTGGATTATAATCGCGGTTTCGTCCTTGAAATTATCACGACCTTGTGTTGTAATATCGTTGTCGTTGCCTTTGCTTGGTCTGCGTGCATACATGTTGCATTTCTGAAACACCACCGCAGCATTTCCAATAATGAAATCGATTGTACCTTAAATATCGCACTCTCGGTAGAATTGTTTCCTAGAGTACACGTAAAGCGTGTCTTGGTATCCTTCGATATTGCATTTGTAGAACACTGAAACACTCCCCACTGCTGAACAATGCAACAACTTGTCCCTTAGTCGGTCCAGCCGTATTGCGGATGGTCATATTCATGCATATTGTTGTGAATCCAGCTCCGATATGCGATTCCGGCGACTCAAAGATGACGACGTAATCTGAGCTAAGCAATACTAGAATCTACGATGCGAGAAAGAAACGACACACAATCTTTATCCAGTTCGGAAGCCAATAGGTTTCCTACATCTGGCCGGGTATTTCACCGGAATCCACTATTCACGACGAACTTGTTTTTCTCCGGCGAAATCAAGATCTTATCTCCGATCTTACGCCTTTACAATCTCTATGTGTTTTCTCTCTCTACAATGTAATTCTCTCTCTGTACCATGTATTTAATCACACCCCAAGCTATATAGACCAGAATCTTTCTTCTTGAATCCGTTGATTCCGGTGTAACGGAATTAACGTCTTCAACAACTTTTTCGTCTTCAAGTCTTGGCACAGTAACAACACAAAACCTACACCGTTTCCTCGTGATGGGCCTTTTACACCAAAAGCCCATTAGCATAAACCGCATGCCTTAATCAATCCGCCTATACCGATACGAAACAGAGTCCAAACACAACAATATGAAATTTGGCGCCGCTGCAGCTTTTATCATCCATGCACGTTAGGAGAAAAGTGTTAATTGAAACAAACAATGTTAGTAATTTTTTTTTTGAGAATTGAAACTTACAAAATGTGGCGGAAGACATAGTTGTCCAGCCCTCGTTGTAGCTACTGTTCCCGGTCATCAACACCGGTCATCATCACGAACCCCTTGTTGTTGTCTATGATGACATACTCTTGGTAGATCCCTTCCATGATCTTGAATCAAGATTCTTGATCATGAAGTATCCGTCATTGCCTCGACTATTATTCGGAGCCGCCGCTATAGCATCATTGATGCTACTGAAATTCCCCATTCCATCTTTACTCACAATCACCATGTTGCTTATTTTAACTGGAACTACTTCGTTTTCGCCAAGAGGCTCTGAGTTGATCATGAGGGCAAGCATAAACACAATATACATGACGATGGTGTGGTATGTGGACATAGTATGTTTATGAAATGAATATTTCTAGGTGTAGTGTTTATGTTTGTGAAATGAAATATAACAAGATCACGGCATAATGATAAATTTATAAGCCAAGGGAGATAGTGATATGTGGAAAGTTGTAAGAAAGTTACTTTTAACTCTTGATTTCCTATGAGGTTATACGTTGTAAAGGTATTCGGTTGTACCTATAAGGCTATAAATTTCTAGTTTTGAATTTTTTTATAAATCTTCTCATTGAAAAATTTATTCATACTATTTTAATTCATATAAAACTTCAAGTATTTTGATGAAGTGTTATATTTATACATCATATGCAAGCTCTAAACCATCAATATTCATATATTTATTATTCCGAAATGCTTTAAGTATCTAGAACAAAAAGTAAATGTATTGTAAATTTTAATTTCATTAGAGTTTCCGGGAATGAAAAATTAAATTTATATTATTTTGAAAGTTTATTTTGAAAGTTTATTCTTTCAAATTGCTCGGGGGCCGAGGCCTTCCGTTGGCAAGATGCAAGTACCCTGTATTGAGGGTTCGGATCATAGACCATTGGTGACATACTTTAATGAAAGATCAAAGAAGAAATATGTATGTTTCGGTTTGATAGAAGACTCATTGAAAAATAATAAATCCGAGTTTTAGTAGACAAAGCTTGGAATGAGTATGAGGAAGCCTCCATTGAAGAACGTCTAAACCGTTGTCGAAGGAAACTCATTGAGTGGGCAAAGGATCAAAACTCAAATAGTCTTGTGCGTATTCAAAAGGGGCAATGTGAGCTTGAAGAAGCGTTATCTTCACTATTACCAAACGAAACGCTTATTAATTCTCTTACGCTCCAATTGGAGAAGAATTACAAGGACGAAGAGCATTTTTGGAGACAAAGGAGTAGAATTCTTTGGCTACAAAGTGGAGATCGTAATACTGGCTTCTTTCATGCTACAACTCAAGGAAGAAAGCTTGTAAATTCTTTTCCTGTTATGGAAAATGAATCTGGGGAGGAATTCTTTGAAGATGATGAGATTGCACAAGTGATAATTAGCTACTATCAAGGTATTTTCACAACCATGGGAGGTGGAAATCTCGAAGTGGTGGATGAGGCTTTATCCGGCCGAGTTACGGAGGAGATGAACATTTCGCTTATTGCGATTCCTACATAGGAGGAAGTAAAAGCAGCTGTTTTCTCCGTTCATCCCGGAAAAGCCCCGAGACCCGACGGTTTCTCGGCTAGCTTCTATAGAGCTTATTGGACTACGGTTGGTCCAGAGGTTTATCGGTCTATCCGATCGTTTTTTGAAGAAGGAACTCGGCTGCACCGTTTCAATGAAACACACATTCGGTTGATCCCCAAAATCTCCGCTCCTCGCAAAGTGGCGGATTATCGGCCTATAGCTCTTTGTAATGTCCATTAAAAAATCATTGCTAAGATCATCACAAAGTGGCTTCAACCTCTTCTCCCATCCATAATCTCGATGTATCAATCGGCGTTTGTTCCCAAGAGGGCTATTGCTGACAACGTCCTCATTACTCATGAGATCTTTCATTATCTCAACAACTCGGGGGCTCGAGTCCATTGTTCAATGGCGGTGAAAACGGACATGAGTAAGGCGTATGCCCGGATTGAATGGGGTTTTCTTAGACCCATGCTCAAAAGGCTCGGTTTCCACTAAATGTGGATTTCTTGGGTGATGGAATGTGTATCATCGGTTTCTTATTCCTTCTTAGTGAATGAAACGCCTAAAGGTAAAGTGATTCCTTCCCGAGGGCTTAGACAAGGAGATCCTCTCTCTCCATATCTTTTCATTCTTTGCACGGAGGTATTTTCGGGGCTTTGTAGTAAAGCTCAAGAGAATGGTACTTTAGTGGGAGTTAAGGTAGAGCGGGAAGTCCACCCGTTAACCATCTCCTTTTCGCCGACGACACAATGTTTTTTTGCAAGACAAAGCCGGGTTGTTGTGAAGCACTAATGTCAATCGTGGGAAGTTATGAGCTAGCTTCGGGGCAAAGTATTAATCTCGCCAAATCATCTATCACTTTTTCATCAAAGGCCCCCGCGGATGCAAAACGTAGAGTGAAAGAGAGACTCGGGATTTCAAACATCGGTGGGTTGGGGAAATATCTTGGTCTCCCGGAGCATTTCGGACGAAATAAAAAGTTATATTTGCTTCTATTCTTGATCGTATCCGCCAAAGGACCCAAAGTTGGACCTCTAAATTCCTTTCGGGGGCCGGAAAACAAGTGCTTCTTAAAGCGGTCCTCGCGGCGATCCCAAGCTATGTTATGTCTTGTTTTAAGCTTCCGGGGTCCCTTTGCAAACAAATCCAATATCTTCTCACTAGGTTTTGGTGGGATGCGAAACCGGACCAAAGGAAGATGAGTTGGGTTGCTTGGGATAAGCTTACTCTTCCTAAAGGCTTGGGAGGTTTGGATTTTCGAGATATCGAAACTTTTAACGTTGCGCTCTTAGAAAAAATTGGATGGAGATTGATAAATAGCACGGAATCGCTTCTTGCTAAAGTCCTCCTCGGGAAGTATTCTCATTCCCACCCTTTCTTAGAAGTGAAGTCCCCGTCTTTGGCTTCTCATGGATGGCGGAGTATTTTAGTCGGAAGAGATACCCTCCGAAAAGGATTGGGATGGATAGTCGGGAATGGAGATGATATCCGAGTGTGGAAAGATCCGTGGATATCACTTGACATTCCGACCAATCCAATAGGCCCTCCTCTTCAATCATCTCAAGAGATGAAAGTATCGGAATTGATAAACCCGCTTACCTCTGAGTGGGACCTACCGACTATTCGGTCTACTTTACCTAAGTATGAGGTTTCTATCCGCCAGCTTGTTCTTGGAACATTTCGTCAACAATATTCTCGGGTTTGGTGAAGGACCCTAGGAACTGGATCACTCTAATGGTATGGTTTTGGATATGGACTCCGGAAGGAGAACTAGATGGATCGAAGGGTCGCACAAAGGTTGCGGAAAGGCCTTTGATATTCCCGACTTCAAATGGTGCTTGATATGACGCACAAGACCACCAAGTGAAGGTTCTCTCGTCGTTGCTTGATATGACGCACAAGTCCAACGATTTGAGGAGTGTTTGCTTGGATATGACTCACCAAGAAACAAGAAAAGTTCTTTTCAAAGAACAAAGAGTGAAACTCTAAAAGTTAATACAAAATTCGATATCATATTCCAATGAAAGGACTACATACTTATAGGGTTTTCTAGTCAAAGACATAAATAGGGGATGTGGAAAACAATGCATCGAAAAAGAAGTCTTTGACTAAAAATTAATGTTGGCGCGGAAATTATTGTTGACTTAGCAAAAGATGACCCTTCGGTCGCTTTAGGTCTTTTCGGCTACTTGGTCTATGCTCGATGTTTCATGCGCCGCGGTTAGGAGTATCACGCACCCGGTATGGTAAGTACGGTCGGATGTAAGTTCTTCACGGACCGATTCGGTCCAAGTGCGGCCTAAGTCCCTTGAAAGCTTGAGAATCTTGGCCTTAGAGAAATCAAGTCGATCAAAGTGCGAAATCCGATCAAAGGGCCCGGTTAATTCCTCAATACGGCCATCGGCACATGTGGTACGGGCCGGATGGTTCGAAGAGAGAAACCTCGGTCGGACTCGGATCCGTTGGTCTTGGAAGATCGAGTTGATCGTCGCGGATAACTTCCAATTTGGTCGACTCGGTCGTTTGATCGAGAATCTTGTTGAAGTTTTGATCCGGACGTCCGTGGGTCGATCCGGTACACGGCTCGGCAAGATTGTGAGGTATGATCCGAGGAGTGTACATTGGCTGACATGTCCGGGACGTTCTGTTCTTCATATCGGCCTGGTTCATATCGGTCTGGTTCCATGCCTGGTTACTGATCTTCAAGCCGGCTTGGCTCCATGTACTGGGGCACATCATCCCCTCCTTCTTTAAAAGGATTTGCCCAAAAATCCGGATTATCTACATTAAACGGAGAAAGATCAGCAACATTAAAGCTTGAAGAAATGTCATACTTACCTTGTAAATCAAGTTGATAAGCGTTGTCGTTGATCTTCCTAAGGATCCGAAATGGACCATCAACCCTAGGCATGAGTTTTGACTTTCTTTCTTCCGGAAACCGTTCTTTCCGTATGTGGACCCAAACAAGATCACCTTCCTTGAAAACCACCTCCTTTCTTTTCTTGTCGGCATATTTCTTGTAGCTTTCGGTTCGGGTTTTAATGTTGGCATGAACTCGCTCATGCAGCTTCTTGATAGTATCAGCCTTCCTTTTACCATCCGTGCTAACTCTTTCACTTAAAGGCAAAGGTAAAAGATCAAGTGGAGATAAAGGATTAAACCCGTAAACAACCTCAAAAGGAGAGAACTTGGTAGCGAGAATGCATAGCATGATTATAAGCAAATTCCACATGAGGTAAACATTCTTCCCAAAGTCTAAGATTATTTTTAACCAATGATCTAAGTAATGCGGATAAAGTCCGATTCACAACCTCGGTTTGACCATCGGTTTGAGGATGACAAGTTGTTGAGAACATCAATCTTGTTCCTAACTTAGACCATAAAGTTTTCCAAAAATAACTAAGGAACTTAGCATCACGATCGAAACAATGGTCCTAGGCATTCCATGCAACCTAACTATTTCTCTAAAGAATAAATCAAGCAACTTGAACAGAGATCATCAGCTTTATGGCATGGAATGAAATGAGCCATTTTCGAAAATCTATCTACAACCACAAAGATAGAATCTCGTCCAGCTTTTGATCTAGGCAAACCAAGCACAAAATCCATAGAAATGTCTACCCATGGATGAGAAGGAATAGGTAGGGCCGAGTACAAACCGTGATTTGATGCTTTAGTCTTTGATTTCTTACAAACCACACAACGATCACAAATCCTTTCTACATCCTTTTTCAAGCTTGGCCAATAGAAATGGTCATAAACTCGCCTTGTAGGTTTTCTTTATTCCAAAGTGTCCCATGAGTCCTCCGCCATGAGCTTCCCTAAGAAACAACTCCCTCAAAGAACATTGGGGCACACACAAACGGTTATCAAAGAATAAAAATCCAGAATTTTGAAAATATTTTCCATAAGCCGTTTTGGAACATTTTTGAACAATCTCTTTGAAATCAGGATCGGTTGCATACAAGTCCTTGATAAATTCAAAACCAAGCAGTTTAGTTTCAAGGGCTGAGAGAAGAGTATACCTCCGAGACAAGGCATCAGCCACAACGTTTTCCTTACCTTGCTTGTACTTTATGACATATGGAAATGTCTCAATGAACTCTACCCAACGGGCATGCCTTTTGTTCAACTTCTGCCGACCTTTGAGATGTTTTAGAGATTGGTGGTCGGTGTGGATGATGAACTCCTTTGGCCAAAGATAGTGTTGCCACGTTTGAAGAGCTCTCACCAAAGCATACAACTCTTGGTCATAAGTGGGATAGTTAAGCGTGGCTCCTCCAAGCTTTTCACCGAAGTAGGCAATGGGCTTCTTTTCCCGCATCAAAACAAGCACCAATACCCACGCCCGAGGCATCACATTCAATCTCAAAAGCTTTAGAAAAATCAGGAAGTACAAGTAAAGGAGCTTGGGTCAACTTCCCTTTGAGAATCTGGAATGCCTCTTCTTGAACTTGTTCCCATTTGAATCCGACATTCTTCTTGATTACTTCGATCAATGGGGCCGCAATGGTACCGAAGTTTGGAACAAACCGCCTATAGAATCCAAGCAAGTCCATGGAAACTTCTTACTTCACTCACGGTTGTTGGACTTGGCCAATCACGGATGGCCTTGACCTTTTCCTCGTCCACCCTAAGTCCATCAGCACCTACAACAAAACCTAAGAACACCACGTGATCTGTTCCAAAAGAGCATTTACCAAGATTTGCAAAGAGTCTCTCTTTCCTAAGAATTTCAAGAACAGAATTCAAGTGCTTCCTATGATCTTCAAGGTTTTTGCTATAAATAAGAATGTCATCAAAGTAAACTACAACAAAATGACCTATAAAAGATCTCAAGACGTGATTCATTAACCGCATGAAAGTACTAGGTGCATTGGTAAGCCCAAATGGCATTACAAGCCATTCATATAATCCTAGTTTGGTTTTAAATGCCGTTTTCCATTCATCACCCTCTTTCATTCTTATCTGATGATAACCACTTTTCAAATCAATCTTAGAGAAAACACATGAACCATGTAACTCATCTAGCATATCGTCTAGTCTAGGAATGGGATGCCTATACTTTACCGTGATGTTGTTGATGGCGCGGCAGTCCACACACATGCGCCAAGTCCCATCCTTTTTGGGCACAAGTAGTACGGGCACGGCACAAGGACTGAGGCTTTCTCGGATATAGCCTTTCTCAAGAAGGTCTCCAATCTGTTTTTGAAGCTCCTTGGTCTCCACCGGATTGGTACGATAGGCTGGCCGGTTCGGCAAAGATGCGCCTGGAACAAAATCTATCTGATGCTCAATGCCTCGTATTGGTGGCAATCCCTTGGGATTTTCATCTGGAAAGACATCAGAAAAATTCTGCAAGATATCTAAAAGCTCACTCGGAACCTCCGGTGCAAGGTCAGAAGATGAAACCATCAAAGATTCTTTATACACAAGTAAAAGAAATGGCTTTTGGGAGTAAAGAGATTTCCTGACCTGGTTTTCTTTGATAAAGAAATTGGAGTTTCTTTTAGAAGATTCTGGCTCAGCTGATTTGGTCTTTTTGTCCCGGTTCTTTTTGAGTTGGATCTGGTCTTGGTGAACTTCCGAAGGTGTCAACGGTACTAGTGTGATCTTTTTTCCCTTATGGTCAAAAGAGTGCCGGTTGGTGAAACCATCATGAACGACTTTCTTATCAAATTGCCACGGGCGTCCCAAAAGGATATGGCAGAGCGTCCATGGGCGGAACATTGCGGACGACCTCATCCTCATATCGTCCAATGGTAAGAGGGATTGTGACTTGTTCCTTGACGTATTGTTCTCCGGTCTCATTGAGCCATTCCAACTCTGAAAGGATGAGAAAGAGGCCGAGTAACGAGCCCAAGTTTCTTTATAAGGGTGTCACTAGCCACGTTAGTGCAACTACCTCCATCAATGATCAAAGAACAAACTTTTTCAGAGATTAAACAACGAGAGTGAAAGAGATTCTCCCTTTGTTCTTTGTCGTTGGTTTTGGGTTGTATACTTAATGATCTACGAGTAACAAGAAGCGGTCCGTGATGGGGATAATCGAAAGCGTCTTCCTCCTCATCAAAGATAGGACCCAAATCTTCCTTACTTTCCTCTTCCTCCTCAGACTCGATGTCACCATTCTCCATGAGAACCATCACACGTTGGTTTGGGCAATCCTTGGCATAGTGTCCTAGGCCCTGACATTTGAAACACCTAAGGTCTCTTGCTCGGCCGGGAGTCTCTACCGCCTTTCCTTTGTCAAAACGAGCAGGAGCATCAGTTTTAAAAGCGTTATTTGTTGTGGTAGACGACTTACCCTTGTCTTGATAGCTTGGTTTAGGAGTAAAGGCCGGTTTGGGAGTAAAGGCCGGTTTTGAGTAGCCTTTTCTTTTGACTTGTTGTTCGATCAAGATGGCTTTGTGTAGCATCTCGCTCAATAGTAACATACTCTTGAAGCTCCATTCGATCTTGGATGTCACGGTTGAGTCCTCGAAAGAAATCGTGCCATAGTGGCTTCCAATGGCTCTTCTACATCCGCTTTGATCATCAAGACTTCCATCTCTTGGTAGTAGTCTTCTACGGACTTGGTGCCTTGAAGCAAACGCCTCAGCTTCTGGTGTAGTTCACGGTGGTAGTGAGTCCTCATCAGCATGGAAAGCTCGGCCCATGTCTCAATTGGCCTCTCACCTGCTCTCCTCCTATGAGTCACAACTTGATCATACCAATTAATAGCATAGCCCGTGAATTCAGTGGCAGCCAATCTAACCTTCTTAATTTCAGACAAGTTTTGGCAATCAAAAACCAATTCAATTTTTCTTTCCCACTCAAGGAAGGCATCCGGATCGTTTTTACCACTAAAAGTTGGAATTTTCAGTTTTAATCCTCCTAAGTGATTATTAACGTTATCGTTCCTAGCAAATGGATTGAAATCACCTTGCTCTCGGTTCCGTTGACCTCTCCTAGGCCGGTTGGTTGATCGGTCTTCATCCTCCTGGAAGTCTTCCTCGTTGATCTCATCGTTGGACCGGTGGCGCCTACTTGGGCGTCCTCTTCTTGCTTCGGTCCTATCATGAGTTTGTCGGCTGGTTTGAAGTTCATCAAGCCTTTGGTGAATCTGTTCTAAACCTGCATTCATCATGTTAGCCATAGAATCATTCAAAGCACGCATTTGAAAGTTAGATAATCCATGGTTAGAGTTTTCCGGTCGGTTTCTTTCTTCGTCACTACTCATGGTTCCTGAAATTTCTTAAAACAACAAACGTTAGACAAAAATTTCTCACTCTCTCAAGTGTTTGATCCTCGCCCACTCAAGTGTTTCCCTCGGATTTTTGGTGATCTCACAAACGAGTTTCCACTCAAGGTTCTAAGAAGAACGAGTCTAGGAATCCCAATGGACAAGTCTAAGCAAACAAAAAGGGAATTTTCTTAAAGATAGAAAGATAAGAGATTTTGTGTTTGAAATCCGTTTTAACCACCTCAAAGGCTGGATTTCTCCTCAGCCAGCAGGCTTTCTCTTCCACCACCAATCCGTAAATATGAATTTGAAACTTTTTCTTTTCTTTTGTCTTTTCTTTTCTTTTTTTTTTTTTTTTTTTTTTTTTTATAATCGGATGGTAATGAGGGACCCAGATTTAAGATAGATAGAATAAGAAGTGTTTATTGAAGAAAGAAGAAGATGAAAAGATGAGAAGATGTAATGAATTAGAAAATACCAGAAGAGTGGCTCTGATACCACTTGAAGGACCCTAGGAACTGGATCACTCTAATGGTATGGTTTTGGATATGGACTCCGGAAGGAGAACTAGATGGATCGAAGGGTCGCACAAAGGTTGCGGAAAGGCCTTTGATATTCCCGACTTCAAATGGTGCTTGATATGACGCACAAGACCACCAAGTGAAGGTTCTCTCGTCGTTGCTTGATATGACGCACAAGTCCAACGATTTGAGGAGTGTTTGCTTGGATATGACTCACCAAGAAACAAGAAAAGTTCTTTCAAAGAACAAAGAGTGAAACTCTAAAAGTTAATACAAAATTCGATATCATATTCCAATGAAAGGACTACATACTTATAGGGTTTTCTAGTCAAAGACATAAATAGGGGATGTGGAAAACAATGCATCGAAAAAGAAGTCTTTGACTAAAAATTAATGTTGGCGCGGAAATTATTGTTGACTTAGCAAAAGATGACCCTTCGGCTGCTTTAGGTCTTTTCGGCTACTTGGTCTATGCTCGATGTTTCATGCGCCGCGGTTAGGAGTATCACGCACCCGGTATGGTAAGTACGGTCGGATGTAAGTTCTTCACGGACTGATTCAGTCCAAGTGCGGCCTAAGTCCCTTGAAAGCTTGAGAATCTTGGCCTTAGAGAAATCAAGTCGATCAAAGTGCGAAATCTGATCAAAGGGCCCGGTTAATTCCTCAATACGGCCATCAGCACATGTGGTACGGGCCAGATGGTTCAGAAGAGAGAAACCTCGGTCGGACTCGGATCCGTTGGTCTTGGAAGATCGAGTTGATCGTCGCGGATAACTTCCAATTTGGTCGACTCGGTCGTTTGATCGAGAATCTTGTTGAAGTTTTGATCCGGACGTCCGTGGGTCGATCCGGTACACGGCTCGGCAAGATTGTGAGGTATGATCCGAGGAGTGTACATTGGCTGACATGTCCGGGACGTTCTGTTCTTCATATCGGCCTGGTTCATATCGGTCTGGTTCCATGCCTGGTTCCTGATCTTCAAGCCGGCTTGGCTCCATGTACTGGGGCACATCATTTGGCTCCTTGATAAATCGGGAATTTACTCGACAAAGTCGGGTTACAATGCCATGAGAGGGTTATGTGCACCGCAATCCTTCAATTGGTATGCTCGTATTTGGTTTATCCCTGTCCCACCAAAAATCAAGAACTTTATGTGGCGATTGGCAGCTAAAGCGTTACCGTTGGGAGTGGCCCTTCAAAGGAGAGGTGTGGTGGTAGGAGCAGTTGCAAAAGTTGTGGAGAGGTTGAGGATGAGCAACATGTCGCCTTAAAATGTCCTTTTGCTGCTCGGGTTTGGAATCAGGCCCCGATACTTCACAAACCTGAGGACACCAATACAAGCACGATGTTTGAGATTCTCAATGGCTCGACCCGCATTATCAATCTACCGCCTGCTGGAATCTTAGGTACTATGCTTCTCTCTTGGATTGTTTGGAATCTTTGGATAGCGAGGAACCTACTCTTGTTTGAGGACAGATTATTCTCGGAAGAAGAGACATTATCTAAAGCTCTCCGAGAAGCTCCAGAGTGGCAAGAAGCGCAAGTTTTAATGAACAAAAGTCACCTTGTTCGGGTAAAACAAAGCAGGCTTCAGATCTCTCCTCCGCTTCCGGGTTGTAGTGACTGCTTCGTTGATGCGGCATGGTCGGCTTCAGACCATTCGTGTGGTATGGGATGGGTCTTTAAAGATGTTGGAGCTGCGTCGTTAGCTCAACATTCTCATGTTTGGCGGTTTGTTAATTCGGCTCTTGTAGCGGAAGTTTTGGCGTTAAGAGAAGCTCTTCTTTCAGCAAAGGAAGCAAATATCGTCCGTTTGCGGGTGTTTTCGGACTCACAGTCCTTGATCAACCTTATCGTAGCTAAGGAGTTTATTAATGAGATAAGAGTTCTTCTTCAAGATATCTTAACTCTAAGCTCTTATTTTTTATCAATTTCTTTCTCTTTTGTTTCCCGCTCCTTTAATTTGGAGGCGGATGGTTTGGCGAAAAGTGCGCTAGCACATGTACTTGCTTACTCCAGTTTTGGAGACTGACTCTGTTTTTATCTTTATTAATCAAAGTTGTTTCATAATATTTTTATGGGAAACAAAGCTCTAAATTTTAATCTAATTTTAAGATAACTTTGTAACAAACTTTATGAATAGAAAAGGCAGCTTAAGTTCATTGTGATTAGTATGATAATATATGCTGACTAAATCTTACGACAAGTAGAGAAAATTGAATATAGTAGTTCCTGACTATAAAGGAAGTTAGGAACCTTTTTCTTCTTTCATATTGCTAAATAGATGCACATTCAGAAATGCATAAATTTTTGGACTACCAATTAATTTAATAATAAAAGTATTTTTGTGTTTCTCAAATTAAGAGTGAAAAAGGATAAAATGCTTCACTGTTCAGCTTTAGTAGGGAAAGTTATTATTATATTTTTAATAAAAGAAATACATCTTCTTATATATCACTAGATGAAATCCCGCGTAATACGCGGACAAATTACATAAAAACATTTTATAATTATATATTAATATTGTTAGTAAATTTATATAGTTATAGTTACATTTAAACGGAAACTGATATTATACCCGTTATTTTATTAACAAATAAATATAAAAGACACACAACAATATATGGTAATAGTAAATAAATGATTTTTACTTTTTTATCTATAAAAAAATAAAAATAACACATTTTTTTGTTTTATTACATTGTTTATGTTATTTACATGAAAAACATTTGTTTTAAATTAATAATTAGATAGTGGATCCATGAAGATAACAAATAAGTTAACATAAAAAATTTCTTTATTTTTTCAAGTAATTTTACGTTTTTATTTTTTCTTATTTCTAATTTTTTTTATTGATTATTTCTTAAAATATTCTTAAATTTTTCTTTTTCTATGTTATTTTCCTTAATTTCTGATTATTTTATTTTTCTATATTTCAGATTAATTTATTTTATTTCTAATTATTGGATAATTAATGTTAATTTTTTTATTTTTGATTATTTTCCTTATTTCTGTTTTTTTCTCAATATTGTTAAGTTTCCATTTTATAAGATGTTTGCGTATCAATTTTAATACACATATCACGATCTGAACTAACCATTACAAATGTTACGATCTCGTGAGTTATAATTATCTTTGTCAAGCTCACCTTAAACGCGCTCAGTTTTATATAATAAGATTATTTGATATTTATGTGACTTTTCGTTTGATTATTTTTTTCTTTTTTTCTGTTTTTCCTTTCTTTTTTTGTTTCTTATTTTTTGTTTTGCTTTTTTTTTCCTAAACATTACCTTTTTTTCTTCTTTTAAAATTATTAACATTTTTTCTAAACATTATTAACATTTTTCTTAAAATTATTAACATTATTAACATTTTTCTTCTTTTTTTAATTGTGATACGTGTCACGATCTGGTGAGTTATAATTAAACACGCTCACTTTTATATAATAAGATATTATATATATATATATATATCACTAAATAAATAGAAAATTTGTTACTGTTTATGTTTAACAACTACATATGTGCTTATACGTTTTCTTTTTTAAAGTTACCTTTAGCTCTTGATTTCCTATGAGGTTATACATATTAAAGGTATTCGGTTGTATCTATAAGTCTAGGGTTTTGAAATTTCTATAAAACTTCACATTGGACAACATATTCATCATTTTTTAAATTCATTTAAAATTTCAAATATGCAAAGCTCTAAAGATCAACATTCATATATTTAGTACTTCTAAAATGCTGTAAGTATCTAGAACAACAAATAGAAGTATTGTAAATTTTAATTCCTAATTTAAGTTTCAGAAAAAATATTAAATTTATGTTATTTTGAAAGTCTATTCTATATTTTTGTAATTTTACAACATATTAATAATTAACATACAACTAAAATAACACGACTTAAAATAATATTTATTTTGAATAATTATATTTAGGTTACTTTTTAAATATTACCAAAATAAATATTAATAAAACAATTAAAACTAAAAACATATTCATTTTCAAGTTAGATATTCATCTAATTTTCTTTTCGAAAATACGAAACTTAATATTATTAGAAAAAATTAAAAAAATTTAAATACACAAGACACAAATTATTAAAAAAAATAAACACACACGGTCCGTAATTTGGAGGATAATTCGGAACAGATCATGGCATGAAATTTTTTGGTGAAAACCCATAGTTTGGTAAATTTTGGTTATGATTGAAAGTTTGGTTTTGGAATTGATAATTGTTGAGATTTTGAAAGTTAAACGGAATAGTAGAAGAGTTTTGAGTGTTAAAAGAAAATCTGAACAACCAATCAGAACACATCATCTAAATTTTATTCATATTTAAAAAAAATCGTGTACAACCAAAAAGTGACACGTGGCGCATATGTGCCAAAAAAGAGTTTCAACCTTTGAAACTTTGCAACAGGTGTTTACTTCAGCTAGACTTACACAATTTATCAACAACCCCATTGCAAATGTTTCAACGGTTGAATCTACTTATCAACACCTCCTTTGTGGGTGGTCTAAATGTTATGTTGTATATCTGCGTCAAAGTTATTAATACTAGGCTGCATATTAATTTGAATTTCGTTTGATGATTGATACATTCACGTAGTTATAACATTATTGTTCATAGATGTAAGTGATTATAAATATATATATATATACATATATATCTATATAGTATATATAAAATTTTAATTTAATTTATCTTACAACTATAGCATATATAATTTATAAAATTTAACTTAGTGAAAAAATTAGACCTATATAATATGCTATTTAAAAATAGTTGTAACGTCTTTTTATCTTATTTTATATTGGTATTGTTTATTTTAAATATATCGTTTGTTCATAATAACATATATTGAGGAAAATGATAGATATTTTATGATATAATTTTAGTTAAATTCATCTACAAATTTTTCATCTTAACTTCATTTTCATTTTTACTTTCATTTTTAGTTACAAAATAAAGATTGTACAACCAATATTTCTACGATATGACGAACTTAATAACTGTGAATTGTAATGATAAAATCATAATAAGAATACAACAGATGATACCAAAACCATATAAAGGAAAAATGGTTTGCGCGGAGACGAGAAACTCTTTCCTTGATTCTTTAATTTTCCGTAGTGTGACGGTTAATTAGACTAAAATCATGGTATTTATAATTCATATCAGCCAATATTTCGATGAAAATGTGAAGGATTATTTTTCTTAAGTTTTGTGTCTATGTTTCAATGTATATCAATATGAAAATGAATATGATTTTCTTATATAGCCCCACTCACATAAGAGTTACAAAGTGGCATAATGAGAATTTATTCTCAACATAATTGTCACCATTATGTTACAAAATTGATTACAATTTCATTTTATTGAATGAAATTCTATGAGATTTTTTGTTGATTTGATCAACAATTTACCACAACAAATATGAGCCAAAAGATTAAATGTGTAATGACTCATTTCCAATTTTCGAATTCTGAAGTGTAAACCCAACTTATGATATGTGTATTTAACATAATGTTTTTCAATGTAATTAACATAAAAAAAAAACTTATGACATATGTGGGTTTAAATACATGATTTTTTCTTAAAAATGATACATATCAAATATCAAATTAAAAGTATATGAATCGTTAAATAAATATTAGTTTAGAGTTTGAAAAAAAATTGTAACATAAAAAATGATGCATTCATATTTAAATCTGAATATTAGTTAAATATAATGTCAAAAAAGAAGAAAACGCATTTCAAGTTCTTGAAACTTCTTAAAAAAATCGCACTTTATTATAGAAGATATGCATTAAGTTAATGATATTTATTGTATAAAATTACAGTTACATATTGAAGAATTTAGTATAAATTTATTTCTTTTATTTTATTTTTAGTTTGTTTAAAAATAGATTATTGTTTATCAATTTCAACATACACTAATCGCTAAATTTTTAAAATCGTGATATTTTGCTATTTTTATTTAATTTTATTTTTACACATGAATATAATTATGATAATGGGTTACAAAAATATGAGGATAGTAATTAATATTGATTACAAAATTTATATATAATTAAAACATTATTATATAAAAGTTATATGAATCATTTGTCTTAATTTAAAAGAAACATAAAAATAAGTTAGCATTTAGTTTTGATTCTTGAGAAAGAGAAAAGTAAAAATAAAAAGCTTTTGAATGAAGATAATTCAAAGGGGAAACATGTCAAAAAGTTAAATTCATTCCCAACTCGCATACCTTCTCATTAGGAATAGATGTCTAGAAAGGGCAAACTCAAGTTGCTATAGAGTCAAAACCACATTTAAAACGTGGAAGACCACCTGGTTCTAAAGACAAAAACCCTCGGCAACCAAAGAAAGGTGCATGGGTTGTAACCGAGGCTAAGGAAACCACAAACATGACTGAACCGAAAGTTCCTAATGAGACTCGGGAATAAATTATCTCATGTCTGGAATACAGTGGAACCGCAAAGATGTTAACATGAATGAAATATTTGCATGCAACGTAGCGCTTGAGATCACAAAAGAAAACGAGGATTATGAACCCATGTCAATACTCGAGTGTACAGAACGACTAGATTGGTCTAAATGGAAATAATCCATAAACGTGGAGTTAAACTCATTAAAGAAAAAAGATGTGTTCGGACCGATCATCCGAATACCCAAAGACGTTAAACCAGTTGGACACAAATGGGTCTTTGTGAGAAAGAAGAATGAACAAGGTGAAATTGTGAGATACAAAGCACGACTTGTTGCACAAGGATTCTCACAGAGACCTGGAATAGATTATGAGGAGACATACTCCCCTGTGGTGGATGCTACTACCTTCAGGTATCTCATAAGTCTGGCAATAAGAGAGAAATTGGGCCTACGCCTTATGGACGAGGTCACAACATATTTATATGGTCCACTAGATAACGAGATTTACATGAAAATCCCAGAGGGAATAGAGTTGAAAAATAAAGTGAGAGAACAACACTGCATTAAACTAAATAAATCGTTGTACGAATTAAAGCAATCAGGGCGTATGTGCTATAACAGACTGAGCGAATATTTAGTCATAGAAGGTTATAAGAACAACCCCATCAGTCCGTGCATATTCATAAAGAAATTCACAAAGGGCTATGTGATTATTGCAGTGTATGTTGACGACTTGAATATCATAGGAACCCCTGCGGAAATTTCCCAAACAGTAGAATACTTAAAGAAAGAATTTGAGATGAAAGATCTTGGTAAAACCAAATTCTGTTTGGGTTTACAACTTGAGCATCTGAAAGATGAAATCCTTGTGCATCAATTGGCATACACAGAAAAGGTGCTTAAGCGTTTTAACATGGACGGATCTCACCCTTTGACAAGCCCCATGGTTGTGAGATCCTTAGGATTGGACACAGATCCATTCCGACCAAAACAGGACGACGAAGAAGTCCTTGGTCCCGAAGTGCCATATCTCAGTGCCATAGGAGCATTACTATATCTGGCAACGCATACGCGTCCAGACATCAGTTTCGCCGTGAACTTGCTCTCAAGATTTAGTTCTTGTCCAACCCAGAGGCACTGGAATGGGATCAAACACATTCTTCGCTACCTTCAAGGGACGAAAGATCTGGGTCTGTTTTACACTAATGAGTCCAAAGACTCGCTTGTTGGTTTTGCTCGATGCGGGATACCTCTCGGATCCGCACAACGCTCGTTCACAAACTGGTTATGTCTTTACACATGGTGGAACGACAATTTCTTGGAGATCCATGAAACAGACAATAGCAGCCACATCATCTAATCATGCCGAGATTTTAGCCATTCACGAGGCAAGCCGGGAATGCGTGTGGCTACGATCCATGACCAACCACATCCAAAACGATAATGGAATTGCCGAGGGGAAGTTACAACCGACGATCCTTTATGAAGACAATGCAGCGTGCATAGTTCAACTCAAAGATGGATACATCAAGGGAGACATGACGAAGCATATTCTGCCCAAGTTCTTTTTCACACACGATCTACAGAAAACTGGCGAAGTTGCTGTGGTGCAGGTTCGGTCAAGTGAGAACTCAGCGGACTTATTCACCAAGTCACTACCAACTTGTACGTTCAAGAAGCTCATACATCAGATCGGGATGCGTCGACTCAAATACCTCAAGGCTGATCCGAAACAAGGGGAGTAGCTACGTGTTGTACTCTTTTTCCTTCACCACGGTTTTATCCCACTGGGTTTTCCTGGTAAGGTTTCAATGAGGCAACATCCAAAGCGTACTACGAACTCTACGGTTACTTCATTCAAGGGGGAGTGTTGTGAACCATTCGGTTCAAATACAAGAATGGAAGAACCGTTGGGCCTAAAGCCCAAGAGAGATTTCGCCCCATATTTATATCTTTTAGGGTTTTGTTAATTCCTATATAAAGAACCTTTGACCTAATGAATAAACACATAACTTTCATCCATCAGTTTACAACATTTTCTAAATTGTCCTAGGGTTTTTCTAGTTTTCTGGCTCGACTCGGTTCACTTGGGATTAGACCGGTTTTGGGTTTGTAATTTTATTTGAGAAATTGTGTATGGATCGGGCTCTGAAAAGTTGTTGTTGTTGGGCCTATATCCAGAATAAGTTTTATATTTTAATTGAAAACCTTTTAACAAAAAAAAAATCATATCTTATATTATTAATACAGAAGACGGAGAGAGAAAATATGTGTAAAAATGACACGTGTCATCACCTTAAAAATTCATAAAAGCCCAAAACAAAAAGCCCAAAACAAAAAGTTCAAATTTATCAAAAGATCTCATAAATTGGCATAATAAATGGATAATATATTTAAAAAATGTTGAAAAACCCATAAAATATAGAAAATATAATATTAAAATTTTTATAAGAAATACAATTTTATCATTTCTAATAGATCTCCTTAATATTTATATGTTATATTCTATCATATTTAGTTCAAAATAATGATAAAACATATTGTTCAATTATAAATAACAATATTATTTTGTAAAATTTTATTTAACACCAAAATTCATGTCAAATGACCAAACTTGAACACATAATTTACCCGACTCATCGGTTGAACCACCGGTTCCCAAAATTTGAGCAAAGAATTTTCGGATAAGTTTAGACATGAAAGAGTGATTAAACATTCATAGACAATATGTTTAAAATATATAAAAAGCCAATGAAAAACACAATTTTATAATTTTCCTAATGTTTGTATGTTATATTCTCGCACAAAAGAATGATAAAACATATGGTTCATTTATAAATAACAATATTATTTTGTAAAATTGTATTAAACATTAAAGTTCATGTCAAATGACAAAACTTGAACACAAAATTGACTCGAGCCCCGAAAATTCAGTGGTTTTATCCGAGGTTTTAATAGTCTGAGTTTTATGACAAATCGAGACCGGATTGACATATTTTTCATTGTTAAATGAGTCATATCATGGTTTCAAAACACTATGTAGTTATTGTTTTTAATGATAAATAGTAAATTATACGTAATGGTAAATATTCAACATCGAAATGGCAATAATAATCTTTTTCGATGATAAATATTAAAATATAAATATTAAATTAGTAATAGTAATAAATTTTTGTAAATAAAACATTATAAAAACCAAAATATAATATATTTTGTATATATACTTCAAATTTAAACTCCGCGTTTAACGCGAATCACATGAGATCCAAATTCTTTTTATCTCATTTTATACTACACATTGTTTTTATCAATAAACATTTCTTTTTCTATTACGTAAATTTTTATCCCGCGCTTGGCGCGGGTAACTTTCTAGTCTTCTATTAAAAGAGAAGACAAAACACTTACGTGTCGCGATTAGAACGATTATAGGAATATTAAAAGAGAAGAATTTACGTGTCGCGATGAGAGCGATTATAGGAATATTAAAAGAGAAGAACTTACGTGTCGCGATGAGAGCTATTATAAGAAAAAAAGAAAAAAAAAATTTGCATTTGGGTCCTTATATTTTTGAATAATTTTTGTTCAACGAATTCTATAAATTATATTTCAGGCTCAACAAATTCAGGTCCACTTATAAAAATTTTAAGCATTAATTTTCTCCCACTTATGAAAACAATAAGAAACGAAAGAAAAATTCTTCTAATATAAATAAGACTTTTTCACATACGAAATCATTAAAACGGGTCTTCACATACTATATTTTAAAACAAAAGCATGAAAGAATATATTTTACAGATTTAATTCAGTTTTAGACATTAGACATGGTGTCGTGCCTTGAATTTTCTCCAGGTGATTTCCGAGGCGTTTTTTCTTCTGATTTGTTTTTGACGCCGGCGGTTTCATCCGCCGTCGGCTTCACCATCTCTGCATCGTCTTTCTAGTTCTTCCTTTTTGACTTGATCTCTTCATCGCTACTTTGTGTCGTTGGCGAGGTTTTGGTGAGGTTAAATTATGTGTGTACTCGTGTTCAGAAGGTGTCAATCTGCCCCTCTCTCCTTCCCGGACCCATGTATGCTCGGCTATTCTCTTCTTCTTAGTCCTTGATTTATCCCCATAGGCAGATTAGTCTCCCATTCTTGTTTGGCTTTAGCCGTGATAGTTTTGGTTAGATGTAAGCTGCAGGTGGTTGTTTAAGGTTTAAGCAGTTTAGATGGGTCAACGGTTTATGGAGTTTTTTGAAGGGATTTGTATTGGCCCTTTGGTTTGAGTTAGGTTGATCTTTTGCTTGTCTCGTTGGTGATGGATATGAACTTTGACCATTGTTTAGTCTTCCTTTTTTGAGTATCCTTCTCCCTTTTGGCTTATTCGAATCGCATCCTTCGCCTTCCTTGTTGACGGTGAATCGTGTAAGCGGCTCTAGGACTTCCTCTACAAGAAATTTGTATCAGATTTGGTCGAGGTCTGATTGGCTGCTGCTTCCTCTTTTCCGGTTTCGATTATCTATCGATTTTTCCGGTCTTGGTTTTCTCATTAATCCATTTTTCTCATTTCGATGGATGTGGTTTGCCTTTTCAAAAGAAGCTCAAGATTTATGATTTCAGAAGTCTACTTATATCAATAGAGGACGTGGAGATTTTCTCTCTTTGGGTTTGTTTGTTCCGCTCTCATCCCCGTAAAGGTTCGCGATTTCTGGATTACTCAATGTTGGAGACTCGATGGTGTTGTCTAAGTTATGTTCTATTATACCTTCGGTTCAAAGATCTTTGTCTCCCGAGAGCTTTGGATTACCACAATCAAGTTTTGCGGGCTTTTGTCTCCCTCTTTTGGGCTCTTGGCTACAGTATCTTCTCGAGGTTAGATTATCGAGTATAGATAGTCGTCTTTATGCGTGTTCTTGTTCGTGATGCATAAGCTTCGTCTTCTTGTTACTTTTGTTCCTATTCTAGATTTGTAGTCCTTTTGTTTAGGACTTTTAATTTTCATATGTAATTTTTTCAGGTTTTATCGCGGAAGCTACCGGAGCATAGCTCGGTCTGTTCTTTGCTTGATTTTGTAACATTTTGATTACACTTTTATTAATATAAATCAGTGGGAAAAAAAAACATAGTGTCGTGCCTTCTTTATGGTCAAAAGTGCAGTTTCCTATGCCCTTTAAAATGTTGCAAAATAAAAACCACATGTTATACTATACACATTATTTCATATATAATCATTTTATCATCACCTTTTACATTGTTTTTGTTTTTTATATGCTACTGCGATTTTAGCTTCTTATCATATATTTCATTGTGTAAAGTTTAGAGTATAATCACACATCATAATACTAAAAATTAAATTTAAATAAACTTACCCACTAAACTCTCTCTTCAATACTAAATCCTAAACACTAAACACTAATTAAATACTAAATCCTAAACACTAATTAGTGAATCCAAATGAAATATTTTAATTTTGGCTATATACGACGTGGTAAAATAGCTTTGGAGCAAAAAATAATTATTTCTAATATTTTTAAATGAATTTAATTGATAAAATAATTAATATTAACATTCCTAAACTATTTTCCATTATATTGATGATTTAAATTATCTGTAAACTTGCGTTGAAATTTTAATGCATATAAACATCAATATAAAAAAATATAAAAAACAATCAAAAAGATTATTAAAATATAAAGAGTGACAAAAGTTGTTTAAAGCCAAAATCAAAAACGTAATGTTATTAATAAAAAACTAAAACTTATAAAACAACTTTAAGAAAAGTTATCAGGATATGTTTTGGAATATTTTATGTAGAAAAATATTTATAATATATTTATGATCTTTCCTATCCTATCATGTATGTAGTGAGGAATTGTAAATTGATAATTATATTAGCTTATTATTCTGAATGGTAGGAGATTGTATGACGTGGTATAAAAAGTTCAAATGGTCAAACCAATTGGGTGACCATTTTGACACCCTAATCTCTTCATACAAAAAGCATTTACAGAAAATGAAGTTCAAATGGTCAAACCAATTGGGTGCATCCGGTTGAAAGAGGTTGAAAGAGATGGTTGGAGTTGGTTCAAGAAAGAAGAAGAATTTTAATTTAGAGGTTTCATTTTACATTAAGGAACAAGAAAATAACTTTTAATATTTGGATTGAATTTACAATCGAAAACGAACTTTATAAAGGATAAAAAGTTTTAATTTTTAGATTAAAACTTATTATGATCGTGAGTGATGGAGTGATTAGTTTTAGAGAATTTAATTTTTAAATCGAGCAAAGAAAAAAATGTGATTAAAAAAATCGTTAAATTATAGTTTCTGTTTTATTAAACTTGACAAAAATGTATAACGTCTGTAAGTGTGAGAGATAAATAAAGGAAATTGGTTATGTTTCAGATTTTTGCGTAAGAGCTTTTTGTTATATATGACAAAGAATAAAGAAAGATTAATATACATATAATTTTATCTCTCTCTAAAATTTCTGATTTTTATTTTAGAGGAATTCACAAAAGTACACCCTTTCATCCATTTATTTACAAAACTCTACCTAATTCAATTTTTTTTCAAAATTTTAAAAAGTTGATTTAGCCTTTAAAACTTCACTAAAATTATAAATTTTCATTTGGATTTGCTAATTAGCTTTAGGTGTAGTTTTGTGAAGAAATTTTTAAAAGGTGTAATTTTGTGAAACATAATTCAAAATGTGTAGTTTTATAATTCTCCATTTATTTTACTATATAAGTCGATGAAAGAAAAACAACTTACAAATTAAATCATTTAAATTTCTTTGTAATTTATTCAATTAACTATATCAAGTTATAAAATGTCTTATTTTTTATTTAATTATAAATTTCTAATAAAGAAAAACATTTTAAAAATTGTTTTTTAAAAAAATTGTTTTTTACTTATTATATATTAACTATATTACTTGATAATATTATTAAAAACCCATCAAATTCAGGGAACGAATCATGCTTGTTATAATTTTATATATTATATGTGACGGAAAATAAAGAAAGCAACTCAAAATAAATAAAAAACCATAAATTCTCTCCATAGAATCTCTTATTTTTATTTTATCATACGCCAAAGAAAGAAAAACCATATAAAAATGTTTAAAATTCTCAAATTCTCTCGAATTGACATGTAGGCTAAATTTCTAAATTTACTCTCGTATTGACATGTATGCTAAATTATTTTTTATTTATTATATATGACGATATATAATTCTATATTTTCATTTTGTTTAAGATATTGATGAAGAAAATTATAATATGAAATTTAAATATAGTAAAAGAGAGTAATATAGTAAAATGAAAAGAAGAACGAAGATTAATATAGTAAAATGAAAAATTTAATGTATTAAAAGGCTAAAGAGACAAAAAAAACAAAAAAAATAACAAAAGGGGGTCAAAGAGAGTAGTATTTGAACGTGAAATATGGTAGAGTGTAATGTAAAATATTTTAACAAAATCATTTATATGTGGTTTGAAAATAGGCTTAGAACAAAATCTCCACAAATCATATAGGGGTCAATGTGAGATTTCGTTGTTGAATCGTCGATGTGAATCTTGTGTTTATGCGGAAATTAAAGTCACACAAGATTTTTACGAGTTCGGAGTTGCCTCTTACGTCTCGCCGGAATCCACTAACCTGCTTTCTCTCTCTACAACAAGAATCAATCTCTCTTTTCACCGTTAGCACTTATCGGAATAGTAAAGAAGGAAGAAGAAGATTCAGCTTTATACTTAGCTGAATATACAATAGTATAGCACTTGACTCTCACGTGTCATTGAGCTAACCAACTTAAACCCAAACAATCTTCTTCACCGAGAGTTGATACAATCTTTGATACAGACCTTGATATAGGACATATACTTCACAATTCTCCACCTTGGCCTTTATCAACTTGATTCATGTCCTTTCTTGGATTCACCTTCTTGACCATAAGTTGTACACACTTATCATCAAAGCTCCACCTGAGTTAACTCACACAGCTTCATTGATCTCCTGAGTAAACCCACTCAGCTTCAAAAAACTCCTAAGTAAAACTCACTTAGCTTCATATCTTTCAAGTAAACCCACTTGACTTCATATCTCCCAAGTAAACCCACTTGGCTTCATATCTTCTGAGCTCTTAAGCTCAATCCTCCATAACTCTAAGCAGCTTAAGAGCGTCCTTAAGCTTGCCTACTGGTAGCACTTTGGTGAATATATCTGCATGATTATACACCGTAGAAATCTTTGATACCTTTAGCACTCCATCACTAATCAAGTCCCTCATTAAATGATACTTGGTTGCCACATGCTTCGTCCTCTCATGATGACCAAGATTCTTCGCTAACGCAATTGCGCTTTGAGAATCACATCAAATCTCCACTGTCTCTTGAGCAAAGCCAAGCTCATTCATTAAACCTTTCAGCCATAAAGCTTCTCTGCATGCTTCAGATAATGACACATACTCTGCTTCAGTTGTGGACAACGTCACTTCCCTCTGTAAACTTGACCTCCAACTTATCACATTTCCTCCCAATGTGAAAACCATTCCTGAGATTGATCTCCTCCCATTCAGATCAGCCCCATAATTTGAGTTGCAGTAACCCTTTATCACAAAATCACCTTCCTTTCTATAGCTAAGTTTTCTGTTAAGTGATCCTTGTAAGTACCTGAATATCCATTTAACAGCCAACCAATGCTCCTTTAATGGATTACTCATAAATCTACATACTAACCCCAATGGATACGCCAAATCTGGTCTGGTTCCTATCATAGAGTACATCAAGCTTCCCACTGCACTCTGATAAGGAACACCCTTCATGTACTCTTGTTGTTGTTCTGCTTCCCTCTCAGTTCCTGTCTTGAGCTTGAAGTGAATGTCCATTGGTGTAGCTACTGGCTTAGACTGATCCATTCCATAATTCCCAAGTATCTTTGTTAAGTAACCTTCTTGAGAAACTGTCAGTGTTCCTTTAACTTTGTCCCTTGTAATGTTCATCCCCAATATCTTCTTAGCTTCTCCTAAGTCTTTCATCTCAAATTCTGACTTCAGAAGTTGTTTCAGCTCTTCCACACACTTCTTGTTCTTGGAAGCAACCAAAATATCATCCACATACAACAATAAGAACACGTAGTCTCCTGCTCCTTTGAGCTGCTTGAAGTACACACACATATCATACTCACTTCTGCTATAGCCCTTGTCCTTCATAAACTCATTAAACTTGTTGTTCCACTGCCTCGGAGACTGCTTCAGACCATATAATGATCTCTTTAGAAGACATACCTTATCTGAATATTTCTTGTCTATATACCATTCAGAATGCTCCATGTATATCTCTTCATCTAGATAGCCATGTAAGAAGGCAGTCTTAACATCCAGTTGTTGTAGCTCCATGTCATAATGAACCACCATTGACAACAGAAATCTGATTGATACATGCTTGACCACCGGTGCAAAAATTTCTTGGTAGTCTATACCCTCCTTCTGAGAATATCCCTTAGCAACTAACCTTGCTTTAAACCTGGGAGCTTCTTCATCTGTGATGCCGGCCTTTCTTTTGAATACCCACTTGCATCCAATAGCTTTCTGAGTCTTTACCCTGTCCACAAGAATCCATGTCCCATTCTTCTTTAGTGAATCCATTTCTTCATCTGTAGCTTCTATCCACAACTCACTATCAGGGTCATCCATAGCTTCTTGATAACAGGAAGGCTCAAGCTTGCATGCATATTATGTCATGAAATATGCATATCCTGCTATCTCCTCATCCTCCTCATAGACTGTGAAGTCTTTTAGTCTATCAGGAAGTCTAGTCTGTCTTCTAGGACAATCCCTTGCAAGCTGATAATCAGCCAAATATGGATCCCCTGTCTTTGATTCAGTTCCTGATACATCATCTTGACCATTTTCTTCTACCTGATCATTTGATGAGTTAACTCCACCTTGAATTTGACTCATTGTTTCTAAACCATATAACTCAGTGATCATCTTGTTAGTATCAACTTTGTCTTGAAGTAAAGCAGACTTGATCTCCTTATACATAACATCTTCCCTGAAAACCACATTTCGGCTTATAACACATATTTCATCCTCAAGTAGCCATACTCTGAATCCTTTTACCCCATCTGGATAACCTGTGAAGACTCCTTTCTTCGCTCTTGGATTCAGCTTTCCTTCATCTGAATGCACATAAGCTATGCACCCAAATCTTCTCAGTCCCGTAAGATCAGGAACTCTTGATGTCCATAGCTCCTCTGGTAAACTGAACTCAATAACAGATGATGGTGACTTGTTGATTAAGTATACTGATGTTGATGCAACTTCTGCCCATAACCTTTTCTCTAAGCCACTTTCACTGAGCATACTCCTAACTTTGTTCATTATAGATCTGTTTAATCTTTCGGCTACTACGTTTTGCTGTGGAGTGTAAGCACACGTCTTGTGCCTTACTATGCCTTCATCTTTGCAGAATTGATCAAACCTGAGGTTGCAATACTCAAGACCATTGTCTGTACGTAGCTTCTTAACCTTCCTTTCAGACTGAACTTCCACCATCTTCTTCCATTCAACAAACTTGCTAAATGCCTCATCTTTAGTCTTCAAGAAGTATATCCATGCCTTTCTAGACCAGTCATATGTGAATGTAATGAAATACTGGCACTTACCCAGACTTAATGGGACATTTGGTTAACCCCATAAGTCTGAGTGAACATAGTCTAACTTGTCTTTTGTGACGTGTTGAGGAGACCCAAAACTCTTCTTGTGTGTCTTCCCAATGACACAATCTTCACATAACTTAATCTCAGTAACTTTATCTTTGCCAAAACAACCTTTCTTTGCTAAGACTTCTAGTCCTTTCTGTCCAACATGACCCAATCTGTTGTGCCAAAGTTCTGTTGACTCATCTTCTTTGTTGTTGGCTTGTGTTGATGATGAAACAATAACAGCATGAGATTCTGCTAATTTGGCCATGCCCTGAAGTATATACAGAGTGTCATTTTCCTTCCTCTTGCCTTTCATTATTGTGATGCACCCTTTGGTGATCTTCATCACACCATTACCTCCTCTGAATTCACAGCCCCTTTGCTCCAACATCCCCACAGAAATGAGATTCCTTCCTATCCCTGACATGTATCTCACATCATGTAGCACAAAGGTTGTGCCATCATCATTGATGTATCTTATTGAACCAATTCCCTTTACTTCAGAATAGGTGTTGTTTGCCATCCTTACCCTTCCTGAAGTTGATTCAGACATGTTTAAGAACACGTCCTTTCTTGATGTCATATGATAGGAACATGCTGAATCAAGCACCCATGTCTCCAAGTCACTTTCTCCTTGTGACATATTTACTTCTGCTGCTATTAGACCCACCAGATCATTAGCATCATCTTTGGCTAATGAAACTTATGCCTTCTCATCCGAGTGGCCTTTCCCTTTGTTTCTTTCAAGCCACTTGTAGCATTGTTTCTTGTAGTGTCCTTCTTTACCACAAATCCAACAGATCTTCTTGCCTTCTCTTGACTTAGATCTTGATCTGTGATCACTCCTACCCTTTCCATGATTGTTACTCTTATGTTCTGGTCTTCCCCTGGCATAGTAACTCTCTGAACTTGTCTTGATAGTATAAGGGTCCTTAATCTCCTTCTCTTTGGATCTTGCAGAACTAGCAACATCCTCTATCTTGATCACCTCTCTACTATACTTGAGAGTTTCCTTAAGCATATCATACTTTGCAGGTAAAGCATTCAACAACAAGATGGCTTGCACTTCTTCATCAACTTCTATACTCAAATTGCTCAGATCTCCAATTAGCTTCAAGAAGTCATCTATGTTCTCATCAATAGTGCGACCATCCTGCATCTTGTAGCTATAGAGCTTGAGCTGAGTATGGACTCTATTAGGAAAGGTCTTAGCCATGTACAACCTTTCCAAGGTTGCCCAAGTTTCAGCAGCTATCGAACACTTCTCAATCTTGCGCAGAACATGATCTCCTACATTAAATAGAATGAGATTCATGGCTTTCTCGGACCTTTCTTCCCTGTCTAAGTCTTCCTGCTTTTGTTTCTTTTCTTCTTCATGACTTTTCTTCTCGGAACCACTTTCTTCTGAATCTTTCTCTTCTTTGGAGCTGCAACTTTCGTCTTTCTCCTTCAAGACATCCTTCAAGCCCAATACGCCCAGGTGAGCATACATCCTTCGCTTCCACAGAGAAAAGTCTCCGGTTCCATCGAATTTGTCCACTTCCAATCTTGCCTTCGATAACTTCATCGATCTTGTTATAGAACCCTAGCGATTAAACCCCTATTTGTACGACCAAGCTCTGATACCAATTTGTGAGATTTCGCCGTTGAATCGCCGATTTGAATCTTGTGTTTATGCGGAAATTAAAGACACACAAGACTTTTACGAGTTCGGAGTTGCCTCCTACGTCTCGCCGGAACTAAGCTGAAATCCACTAACTTGCTCTAAACCGAGCTTTCTCTCTCTATAACAAGAATCAATCTCTCTCTTCACCGTTAGCACTTATCGGAATAGTAAAGAAGGAAGAAGAAGATTCAACTTTATACTTAGCTGAATATACAATGGTATAGCACGTGACTCTCACGTGTCATTGAGCTTACCAACTTAAACCCAAACAATCTTCTTCACCAAGAGTTGATACAGTCTTTGATACATACCTTGATATAGGACATATATTTCATAGTTAATTGTCCTCCTTCCGGTCTTCCCCATGCTATAGCTCCGCCTCTGGTTCGTACACTTGCACTTACACTAAGTCTTCAGTCAATTTCCTTAGATTCTCTTTATATTATCATATTTATAGTATTTTCAAGAAGTTTGACCACATGGATCAAGAATGGAGAATTAATAGTGGCCTTCCGATGAAAACCAGAAGGGTGTGGATAAAGAATTCAGATCTACATGGTTATAATACGAAGTGTTCAGATATCAGAGTCCAAAAAAGTGCACAGAGCTACAGATGTGGGAGAGTCATACACAATGCTACTTGGAAAAACCAAGATTATGACCATTAGAAGAATCATTGGAGACGAAGATATTGAGCCACATGGTGTCACATAACAGATATGCGGGGGAGAAGGTTGTGAATGAGGCATCTCGGTTCTGAGCTGAATATAGAAGTTTGTTTTTATTGAGTTTTGCACTCAAGCAAGGGGATAATATTGATGATCTAGCCCTTGATCATAGGGGAGTTCGGAGAATTAAAGTAGTGTTCTTGAGTTGTAAAACTCAGTAAAAAAGGGAGAGATTGTTGATGTATTGTCAGCCGTGAACCAGCAAGAGAATGAATATGTATCGGGACGCTGAAGACCAGGTACGATTAGCTGAAGACCAGGTAGGTTTCACCGAAGCGTCCGAGATCTGAGGTAAAGTCGTAAGGCAAAAAAGACGTTTAGTGGAGTGACGAGACCAAGGATTCAAATAAGAAGGGAGAGAATGAACATGCATATGGAGTTAGAAGATGTATCAAGTGTATGAGGAACATCGAGTGTTGAGGTGCCGACAACAGGCTGAAGGAAGTTCAGCTTAAAGATGCATATATCACAGATGTTATAATTTAGTCAAAATGAATCAGAACATATGTAAAAGGAAAACATAGCGTATGTTTAAGAAATGGAAAAAGGCAAATAAAGAGAGAAAAGGAAAGAAGACGTGCGTGAAGATCAAGCAAAGAAAAGGTTAAAAGAAGAATGGAAACACAAGGAAGATATGCAGTTTGGTTGAATGAAAAGGAAATATGAGAGTTTTCCTTTTCATAAAAGAAAAAGGAAAAATATCATAACGAGGGTAATCTATTTGTGCATAAATAAGGGTGGTTGGTCTTGTGAAAAGTCTCACCACTTTAAAAAGAGAGAACTCTTATTGTTTAAGGGTCTAGAGAGATTAGGAACATGTAAGAGTTTCTTGAGAGGTTCAATCGATTAAAGTACTTAATCAATTGAACATAGAGAGTTTTAGATAATAGGTTTGAGAGTTGTTCTTGTAAGAAACACTTCAAATAAGATTATCTAATAAAGGAAAAAGTTTAGAAAAGAATCTCTGCTACAGTTCTTGATACAGTTGTTGATACAAGTTTATATTCGATAGTTCTTTGGCTTTTCAATTGGTATCAGAGCGGGGACGTGTTCGTATTTTAAACATGTTTGATCCTGCAACTAAAAAGATGGAGAACTATCATAATCTTACGAAACACTCAAGGATAATCTTGGATGACACGAACTACGGATTCTGGAAATCGAGGATTAAATCTGTAGTAAAAGGAATTGATATACTAGCTTGGAGAGTTGTTCAAGAAAAGTGGGAAGATCCAACAATTGAAACTGAAGACGGTGAAACCAAGACTAAACCAGAAGACAAGTGGAGCGAAGACGAACTCAAGAGAGCAAAGTTTAATGCTAGGGCATTAACTGCAATACATTGCAGTGTCGAAAGAAAACAGTTCGAACTAATTCAAGGAGTTGAAACTGCCAATGAAGCATGGGATATTCTTCAAACACATTACGAAGGAACCAAAAAGGTGCAATCACAAAGAAAAGACATGATCGCATCAAGATTTGAGAATCTAAAGATGTAAGAACATGAATCAATCTTTGATTTTAGTTCTAAATTGCATTCATTAGCACAAGAAGCAGCAACCCTCGGAAAGAAATACAAAGATATGAAACTTGTGAAGAAGTTCTTGAGATGCTTAACTGATAAATACATGCCCTATAAAGCAGCCATGACCGTGTCGCTAAATACAGAAGAACTAAATTTTGGAGAAGTAGTTGGGATGATTCAGGCTCATGAACTAGAACTCGGAGGAACCAAGAAGGTAAAAGAGACATATTCCAAGAGTACTGGGTCAAAAAGCATATCACTTACCTCTCAGAAGCACAAATCAAAAGAGATGGATGATGATGATCCTATTAGTCTTCTGGTTCGAAATTTTGATAAAACTTTACGAAAAATAAGTCAAGGACAAAGATGGGGTAACTCAGCTAACTCTTCCAAAGATCAAGATGAGACCAAAAACAAAAAGGCGAATATGCAATGTCATGAATGCAAAGGGTATGAACACTTTAAAAGTGATTGTCCTACGGCCAAGAAAAGAGAAATTAAGTGCTTCGCTTGTAAAGGTTTTGGACACACACAAACCGAGTGCCAAAACAAAAGAGAAAAATCTATGATGGGAATTGAGGAAGAGTCTGATGAATACAATGAAGATGAAGTAAACAACTTTGTGGCTTTGTTAGGAATCACAGAGATTCATGAAGGAGAAGCATATGAATCAGAATTAGAAGGAGAAGATGATCTTCTTGAAAACTACAAAGAGATGCGAGACGCCGTAGTCAAAATCAGTCAAGAGAAACAAGCATTAACAAAATAAAACCTACGTCTTGAAACCTTGCTCACAAAGATGCAGATTGAATTAGAAGCTGGGAAGAAGTTAAGTCAAGAAAGTCTGTTGTTAATGAAGGAGAAATTAACTATATCTAAAAGAACATATCTACTTGAATTTTTTTTGAAAAAATAAAAAGGAATTCCAAAATCATTACAAGCAGAACTCAATGCACAACATAGGAAGATACACATGTTCGAAGGAACAAAGCAACTTGATCAAATTTTCAGCTATGTGAGAACAGAGAAAGTGACCAGAGGGTTAGGATACACTGGAAGACAAGAAAGTTATGCTTAAGAAACGAAGTTTGTGTCAGGAGGGATAATTCAAAAATCAGAAAAGCCACTAAGAGAAACATTAAAACAAAAATGATGACTTTTGTGGAAGACATGGTCATATTAAGGCAGACTGTTACATATTATGGGAAAGAATCCATACACTCAAGTATCAAGGAAAATTCTATTGGAATGGATACACACGACAAATCTGGGTTAAGAAAACATATATGTTTTTTGGTAAAACAGAGACTGTGTCAAGAAGAATGGCAGAACCTGGAATTCATTGTAATATGGCTCTTGTATCAGAAGAAATTGAAGAAAAAACTCCCTAGTATTTTGATAGTGGTTGTTCACGTCATATGACTGGACAAGCAAGCAATTTGAAAGAAATTGAGTCAACTAAGGGAGGAAAGGTCACCTTTGGAGATGGAGGAAAAGAAGCTATTCAAGGAAAAGACAAAACCAACGAGTCATCACCTCAACTGGTGAATGTTTATTTGGTTCAAGGACTTAAGGCTAATTTAATTAGTGTAAGTCAGTTATGTGATGAAGGACTAACTGTCACATTCACAAAGACCCATTGCAAAGCGATGAATGATATTGGCAAGGTGATTCTTCAAGGTGTCCGCTCGAGAAATTATTTTTATATGTGGGATAGTTCATCACTTAAGTGGTTAACTACAAGAGATGATTTACAATTATGGCATCGGAGACTTGGTCATATGAATGTGAGAAGTTTAAGCACATTAGTCAAGAAATAAATAATCCGATGAATTTATGACATCAAGGGAGAAGACAAGATGGTGTGTGGACCTTGTAATCAAGGAAAACAAGTTAAGATTCATCACAAGAAAGTTCCTGATGTTCAAACAAAAGCAATTTTGGATTTGGTTCATATGGACATAATGGGACCAATGCAGATTGAGAGCTTAGCAGGAAAGAAGTATGTATTTGTACTTGTGGATGACTTCTCAAGGTTCACTTGGGTAAGATTTATTCGGGAAAAGTCCGATACTATGGACAGTTTCAGAATTTGGGCACTTCAGCTTATCAATGAGAAAGGAGGAATCAAGAAAGTAAGAAGTGATCATGGTGGAAAATTTCAGAATGAAATCATGAAGACGTTCTGTGAAAACCATTGTATTATTCACCAATTCTCAGCTCCAAGAACTCCTCAACAAAACGGTGTAGTTGAAAGAAAGAATATAACGTTACAGGGGATGGCACGAGCCATGATACATGGAAATCAGGTTCCAAAATGGTTTTGGGCTGAAGCTCTAAGCACATCTTGCTACAACATCAATAGAGTGTATGTGAGGAAGGGAACGAATAAAACTGCATATGAGTTTTGGAATGGGAAGACTCCAAACATAAAATATTTCCACATCTCTGGGTGCAAATGTTATATTCTAAACGACAAAGATCATCTTGGGAAATTTGATTCACGAAGTGATGAGGGGATGTTCCTTGGCTACTCTGGGAGTAGTACAACTTACAGTGTCTACAACAAAAGGACTCAATCAGTGGTTGAATCGGTGAATGTAGTTTTTGATGACTTCTCTTTTGAAACTATATCAGAAAATACATCAGAGTCTGAAACTGAATCAGAGAAAGTATCAGAAGTAAAACTGAAGAAACAAAGTCAGAACATGAAGTACATCAACAAGTCCACAAGAATCATAATATCTCGGATATAATTGGTGAGATAAATGATCTAAGAAAGACTCGAGGAGTTCAGATTGATTTCAAGAAATTAGTTAGTAACTATGCTTCATGGGAAAAACTTCAGTTTGAATGCTTTGTGTCGATGATCGAACCAACTACATATCTTGAAGCACTTCATGATTAGTTATGGATAATTGACATGGAAGAAGAGTTAGAACAATTTGTGCGGAATGAAGTCTAGACTCTTGTTCAAAGACCAGACGATGTCAACATTATTGGCACAAAATAGATTTTCAAAAATAAAATCAATGATGAAGGACCAGTTGTTCGAAACAAGGCACGACTAGTAGCTCAAGGTTATTCATAAATTGAAGGAATTGATTTTGAAGAAACTTTTGCTCCGGTTGCACGGTTAGAATCAATCAGATTGTTTTTGGGAATGGCTTGTATTCTCAACATCAAGGTGTATCAAATGGACGTGAAAAATGCATTCTTAAATGGGATTCTCCAAGAAGAAGTTTATGTAGAACATCCCAAAGCTTTTGAAGATCCATTTAATCCAGATCATGTGTACAAATTAAAGAAAGCATTATATGGGTTAAAGCAAGCTCCACAAGCATGGTATGAACAATTGACACATTTCTTAATTAAGAAAGGGTATTCAAGAGGAAATGTGGACAAAACATGTTCATTTTGGAGCAAAATCAAGACTTAATGATCGTTCAAATTTATGTTGACAATATTATTTTTGGAAGTACATCAGGAATCCTAGTGGATATATTTATCAAAGATATGACTCAAGAGTTCGAGATGAGTATGGTAGGAGAGCTCAAATATTTCTTAGGACTACAGATCACTCAAAGTGAGGAAGGTGTGTTTATTTCTCAAAGTACATATGCAAAGAACTTATTAACTAAGTTTAAGTTAGATACGTGTAAGGAAGCTAAAACTCCCATGAGCACCTCGATTAAACTTACAAAAGATGAATAAGGCAAATATGTTGATGTAAAGCTACAGGAGTATGATTGGAAGCTTATTGTATCTTACAACCAGTAGACCTGATTTATGTCTAATTGTTGGTCTTTGTGCAAGATATCAGGCAAATCCAAAACAATCACATCTGGAAGCAGTTAAAAGAATTATAAAGTACGTTAAAGGATATGTCAACCTTGGAATTTGGTACTCAAAAGGATCGAACAAAAGTCTAGTTGGTTATTGTGATTCTGATTAGGTTGGAAGTGTGGTTGATAGGGAAAGCACAAGTGGAGGATGTTTCTTCTTGGGTAATAACTTAATATCATGGATAAGCAAGAAAAAAATATTGTGTCACTATCTACGGCAGAAGCAGAGTATATAGCTATGGGGAGTTGTTGTACATAATTACTATGGATGAAATAAATGGCAGTTAACTATGGTATGGATTCTGGACCATTATTTGTTCAATGTGAGAACAAGAGTGCTATAGATATCTCCAAAAATCAAGTGCAACACTCAATAACCAAACATATTGACATAAGACATCACTTTATCAGAGAGTTGGTTGAGAAAAAGACTGTGATTATAGAGCATGTTGTTACTGAACTTCAGCTTGCAGACATATTCACGATTTGTCACATTGAGAAATTCAATTGGAATTTGTGAAATGTAGAAGACCTGATGCAGTTCTTGACTCTAAATATTTCCAGAGATTAAAAGAGTCAGAGTAAAGGTAAAAAGAAAAGATTATTTTAAAAATAATAATAAAAAGGGGGATGAAAAAAAAGGACGAAAATTAAAAAAATAGACAAAAAGGAGAAACGAAGAAGAAAAATCGAAGAAGAAAAGTCAAAAACCTTACTTAAAATCATGGTGAATGAAACAAGGAGTGAGCCGATTTGTTACCAAAGGAAGAAGAAGAAGGAAGAAATCGATGGATTCAAGGATAGACCCTTCTTAATCGACGAGCCCTCGGATGATGAAGAAAATCAAGTCATGAAGCAAAGTCTTGATAGAGAACCTGATTCGGAGTATCTAGAAGATGTATCAAAGGCTATTGTGCCTTATAATGGAAGATTTAATATTTTATGGCCAAATCTGAATCAAAGAAGAACTCAGTCAGAGTCTTTTGCAACTGCATGTGATGATGAAGTCGAAACTAAAACCATGAAGCGACCTCCTTTCTAAGAAAAAAAAACAAAGGGATAAAAACAAAGGTCGAATTAAAAAAATACAAATGACACCCTAGAGAAAGTTAGAGAGACATTCGACCTAGAGGAATCGAGAAAAGAGAGAGGAAAAGAACCAAAAGAGGATGTTCTTAGTGCTTAGGAAACCTGAAAGGTAAGACTTATGTCTATTGATCGATTTTCCCTTAGTGAGACCGCACTTTTATTTGTTTTAAGAGATTAAGAAGTAAATTGAGGTGAAACCGTATATTTTCGAGGGTTAGTGGATTTAGAGTACTGTGAGGGTGATTTCGTGGTGGTAGTATGGTTTTAAGGTTCAAAGCTGGTTTTTGTCTTATGTGGTTTGTGAGTTACTATGGAAAGGATAGGATTAAGTGATGATGCAAGTATTTAGAGTTTTTCAAAACCTCTTCTTCTCACTTAGTGTATTGTTTTGTTCGAGGACAAACAAAAGGCTAAGTCTGGGGGAATTGACGTGTGGCGTTTTTAATGTTTTAAATATAGGATTTAGCCACAAAATAGAGTCTTTTTACGTGTCTTTAGTTGTTTTACATGTAATAAAGGCATAATGGCATCATGAGGCACTAAGGATGGACTTATGGAGTTTTCAAGGCAAAAGAACGAAGAATGCATAAGAAAGGAAAAAGATCGATCGATCCTCATCAGAGATCGATCGATCTCTTAATGCGCAAGCTTACGGAGTTTTGCTGGATCGACCAAGAGACAAATTATGATCGATCTTCATAAGGATCGATCGATCCCTTTATCGATCGATCGATCGCCCCTTCTAGAAAACTTACGGAGAAAAATCAGATCGACCAAAAGTCGAAGGAAGAGTCGATCCTCAAGTCGATCGATCGATACCCACTAGGATCGATCGATCTCCTCTCCGCATCAGAAGATTTAATTTCCTTTTATTTTAGATTTTGCCTAGATCTTTTCCTATTTTGTAAGGGATTCGCCTAAAACCTATTTAAACATGTTTTTAAACTCTTTTAGAGGTGTACTTTTCATAATATAAGTTTTTCAGAGTTTACAACTTACAAAGAAGGGATTTTCTACCCTATTTTGTTATTCATAATTATTAAAACATATTGAATTGCTTGATCATGAATATGTTCGAGTAGTTCTCTAGTTAGGTTTCAGGGTTTCAAAGGAAATTAGGAATTGCTAAATTAGATTGATAGATAGAGAATTTACCTTAGGGTTTTTCATTTAGGTTGTTGGCATTGCTTGAACTTGATTGACGAATTATAATTCATGATTTTAGGTTATTTAGGCGCAACGAGAGTTGGTTTAGAAACCTGATAGAACCTAGATGAGCAAAACGTCCTTAGCCCGCGAGAGTAGATGTTTTCTTTTACAAATTGCTTTACAAACAAACTTTCTTGTGTCGCTTAGCTTTACATTGAATTTAAGAGTTTTAGTGTAACCATTGGTCTCTGTGGATTCGATTCCTTAGTATTACACGATTAATTGTGAATCATACTAGGGTAAAACCTATGAGTATCAACTTATTAAACATCTAACAACGTGGTTTCTAGGATTCTAAACCAAGTTTCATGCAACATGAGTGCTGATAAGTGTCTCAATGAGCTTTGTACAAGTTTGATGAACTTATGAAACATCTAACAACGTGGTTTCTACGAATATTAAACTAAGTTTCATTCAACATGAGTGATTAAAAGTATCTCAATGAGCTTTGTACAAGTTTGACGAACTTATGAAACATCAACGTGGTTTCTAGGGCTCTAAACCAAGTTTTATGCAACATAAGTGCTTATGAGTGTCTCAATGAGCTTTGTACAAGTTTGACGAACTTAAGAAACATCTAACAACTTGGTTTCTACGACTATTAAACCAAGTTTCATGCAACATGAGTGCTTATAAGTGTCTCAATGATCTTTGTACAAGTTTAACGAACTTATGAAACATCTAACAACGTGGTTTCGAGGACTCTAAACCAATTTTCATGCAACATGAGTGCTTATAAGTGTATCAATGAGCTTTGTACAAGTTTGAAGAAGTTATGAAACATCTAACAACGTGGTTTCTACGACTATTAAACCAAGTTTCATGCAACATGAGTGCTTATAAGTATCTCAATGAGCTGTGTACAAGTTTGACGAACTTATGAAACATCTAACAACGTGGTTTCTAGGACTCTAAACCAAGTTTTATGCAACATGAATGCTTATAAGTGTCTCAATGAGCTTTGTACAAGTTTGACGAACTTATGAAAAATCTAACAACGTGGTTTCTAGGACTCTAAACAAAGTTTCATGCAACCAGAGTGCTTATAAGTGTCTCAATGAGCTTTGTACAAGTTTGACGAACTTATAAAACATCTAACAACACGTTTCTAGGACTCTACACCAAGTTTCATGCAACATGAGTGCTTATAAGTGTTTGAATGAGCTTTGTACAAGTTTGACGAACTTATTAAACATCTAACAACGTGGTTTCTAGGATTCTAAACCAAGTTTCATGCAACATGAGTGCTTATAAGTGTCTCAATAAGCTTTGTACAAGTATGATGAACTTATGAAACATCTAACAACGTGGTTTCTAGGACTCTAAACCAATTTTTATGCAACATGAGTGCTTATAAGTGTCTCAATGAGCTTTGTACAAGTTTGACGAACTTATAAAACATCTAACAACGTGGTTTCTACGACTCTTAAACCAATTTTTATGCAACATGAGTGCTTATAAGTGTCTCAATGAGCTTTGTACAAGTTTGACGAACTTATGAAACATCTAACAACGTGGTTTCTAGGACTCTTAAATCAAGTTTCATGCAACATGAGTGATTATAAGTATCTCAATGAGCTTTGTACAAGTTTCACGAACTTATGAAACTTCTAACAACGTGGTTTCTTAGACTCTAAACAAAGTTTTCTGCAACATGAGTGCTTATAAGTGTCTCAATGATCTTTGTACAAGTTTGACGAACTTATAAAACATCTAACAACATGTTTCTAGGATTCTAAAACAAGTTTCATGCAAAATGAGTGCTTATAAGTGTCTCAATGAGCTTTGTACAAGTTTTACGAATTTATGAAACATCTAACAACGTGGTTTCTAGAACTCTAAACCAAGTTTCATGCAACATGAGTGCTTATAAGTTCCTCAATGAGCTTTGTACAAGTTCGACGAACTTATGAAACATCCAACAACGTGGTTTCTAGAACTTTAAACCAACTTTCATGCAACATGAGTGTTTATAAGTGTCTCAATAAGCTTTGTACAAGTTTGACGAACTTGTGAAACATCTAACTACACGTTTCTAGGACTCTAAACCAAGTTTCATGCAACATGAGTGCTTATAAGCGTCTCAATGAGCTTTGTGCAAGTTTTACGAACTTATGAAACATCCAACAACGTGGTTTCTAGGACTCTAAACAAACTTTCATGCAACATGAACTCTTATAAATGTCTCAATGAGCTTTTTACAAGTTTTACGAACTTATCAAACATATAACAACACGTTTCTAGGACTATAAACCAAGTTTCATGCAACATGATTTCTTATAAGTTTCGGAATGAGCTTTGTACAAGTTTGACGAACTTATGAAATATCTAAAAACGTGGTTTCTGGACTCTAAACCAAGTTTCACGCAACATGAATGCTTATAAGTGTCTCAATGAGCTTTGTACAAGTTTGACGAACTTATGAAACATTTAACAACACGTAAATAGGACTCTAAAACAAGTTTCATGCAACATGAGTGCTTATACATTTCTCAATGAGCTTTATACAAATTTGACGAACTTATGAGAAATCTAACAACGTAGTTTCTAGGACTCTAAACCAAGTTTCATGCAACATGAGTGCTTGTAAGTTCTTCAATGAGCTTTGTACAAGTTCGAAGAACTTATGAAACATCCAACAATGTGGTTTCTAGGACTCTAAACCAATTTTCATGCAACATGAGTGTTTATAAGTGTCTCAATGAGCTTTGTACAAGTTTGAAGAACTTATGAAACATCTAACAATACGTTTCTAGGACTCTAAACCAAGTTTCATGCAACATGAGTGTTTATAATGAGCTTTGTACAAGTTTGACGAACTTATGAAACATTTAACAACGTGGTTTCTAGGACTCTAAACCAAGTTTCATGCAACATGAGTGCTTATAAGTGTCTCAATGAGCTTTGTACAAGTTTGACGAACTTATGAAACATCTAACAACACATTTCTAGGACTCTAAAACAAGTTTCATGCAACATAAGTGTGTATAAGTGTCTCAATGAACTTTGTACAAGTTTGACGAACTTATGAAACATCTAACAACGTGGTATCTAGGACTCTAAACCAAGTTTCATGCAACATGAGTGCTTATAAGTTCCTCAATGAGCTTTGTACAAGTTCGACGAACTTATGAAACATCCAACAACGTGGTTTCTAAGACCCTAAACCAAGTTTCATGCAACATGAGTGTTTATAAGTGTCTCAATGAGCTTTGTACAAGTTTGACGAACTTATGAAACATCTAACAACACGTTTCTAGGACTCTAAACTAAGTTTTATGCAACATGAGTGCTTATAAGTGTCTCAATGATCTTTGTACAAGTTTGACGAACTTATGAAACATCTAACAACACGTTTCTAGGACTCTAAAACAAGTTTCATGCAACATGAGTGCGTATAAGTGTCTCAATGAGCTTTGTACAAGTTTGACAAACTTATGAAACATCTAAAAACGTGGTATCTAGGACTCTAAACCAAGTTTCATGCAATATGAGTGCTTATAAGTTCCTCAATGAGCTTTGTACAAGTTCGACGAACTTATGAAACATCCAACAACGTGGTTTCTAAGACTCTAAACCAACTTTCATGCAACATGAGTGTTTATAAGTGTCTCAATGAGCTTTATACAAGTTTGAAGAACTTATGAAACATCTAACAACACGTTTCTAGGACTCTAAACCAAGTTTCATGCATCATGAGTGCTTATAAGCATGTCAATGACCTTTGTACAAGTTTGACGAATTTATGAAACATCCAACAACGTTGTTTCTAGGACTCTAAACCAACTTTCATGCAACATGAACTCTTTTAAGTGTCTCAATGAGCTTTGTACAAGTTTGACGAACTTATGAAACATCTAACAACACGTTTCTAGGACTCTAAACCAAGTTTCATGCAACATGATTGCTAATAAGTTTCTCAATGAGCTTTGTACAATTTTGACGAACTTGTGAAACATCTAACAACGTGGTTTCTAGGACTCTAAACCAAGTTTCATGCAACCTGATTGTTTATAAGTGTCTCAATGAGCTTTGTACAAGTTTGACGAACTTATGAAACATCTAAAAACACGTTTCTCGGACTCTAAAACAAGTTTCATGCAACGTGAGTTCTTATAAGTGTATCAATGAGCTTTGTACAAGTTTGACGAGCTTATGAAACATCTAACAACGTGGTTTCTAGGACTCTAAACCAAGTTTCGTGCAACATGAGTGCTTATAAGTTTCTCAATGCGCTTTGTACAAGTTTGACGAACTTATGAAACATCCAACAACATGGTTTCTAGGACTCTAAACCAAATTTCATGCAACATGAGTGTTTATAAGTGTCTCAATGAGCTTTGTACAAGTTTGACGAACTTATGAAACATCTAAAAACATGTTTCTAGGACTCTAAACCTAGTTTCATGAAACATGATTGCTTATAAGTTTCTCAATGAGCTTTGTACAAGTTTGACGAACTTATGAAACATCTAACAACGTAGTTTCTAGGACTCTAAACCAAGTTTCATGCAACATGAGTGCTTATAAGTGTCTCAATGAGCTTTATACAAGTTTGACGAACTTATGAAACATCTAACAACACGTTTCTAGGACTCTAAAACAAGTATCATGCAACATAGTGCTTATAAGTGTCTTTATGAGTTATGTACAAGTTTGTTGAACTTATGAAACATTTAACAACGTGGTTTCTAGGACTCTAAACCGAGTTTCATGCAGCATGAGTGCTTGTAAGTTCCTCAATGAGCTTTGTACAAGTTCGACGAACTTATGAAACATCCAAAAACGTGGTTTCTAGGACCCTAAACCAACTTTCATGCAACATGAGTGTTTATAAGTGTCTCAATGAGCTTTGTACAAGTTTCACAAACTTATGAAACATCTAACTACGTGGTTTTTAGGACTCTAAACCAAGTTTCATGCAACATGAGTGCTTATAAGTTCCTCAATGAGCTTTGTACAAGTTCGGCGAACTTATGAAACATCCAACATTGTGTTGGGTTAGGGAAGTGATAAAAAGAAAGAAAAGAGAGTTGGGTTATCATTAGAAAAGTCTAAAAACTAAAAGGGTAACTACCTTAAGAGAGGTTTAAAAAGAAAGAAAGAAGGCGATGAAAAAAAGTTAAAAAACTCCTAAACCACAAAAGAAAGAAAACCCAAACACAAAGGATAGAAAAATAGGAGTAAAAAGAGTAAAGCCTTGGCCTAAAAGAAAACCCTTAAGGATAGAGTTAAAATGTGAAAGAGAGACTTGCTATGTCAAAGAAAGAAACCCAAAGGGATAAAGGGTAGAGTTAGGATTAAAAGAAGGGATTTGAGTGAGTGTTTAAAGATCAAAAGGGGAGTGAGCAAGAAAAGAAAAGAGTGAGTGCTTAGAACGAAAAGTAGGAAGGGTAGAACATGGGATTTAAAGACTTGTACGTATTTGTTCATAGTCTTCCTTACTTTTGCATTATGTTTACACTACTTATTTGCTTTGAGAATTAGCCCCCTTAAAACACTAAAACATCTAAACACTTAACCACTTAAATAAGACATTTCCCAAAATCGATTGAAACTCTTTGCATTGCATCTTAGCGAGATCACCGATTACTAATTAATGAACTTAAGGAGTGGTGAATAAAAGAGTGAGTGGATATGAGCATTGAATCTAGCTAAGACTTGTGATAGTGTGCGATGGATACTTGATTGAGAGTTCTCATTACTTATGGGTGAACATTTTCTCGGAGTGCTTCATTGCCTTAGTTAACATTGCATTTGCTTGAGCTTAGCTTTTTGGTTTGAGATCCCTCCTCCACCTTATTCTTCGAGCTTTTGATAATGTTTGCTTGAGGACAAGCAAAGGATTAATGTGGGGGTGTTGATGAGTCTGTATTTTAGGTGTTTTAGACATACATTCTCATAGCATTTTCGGACTTAGATTTCATATTTCATATAGTTTTAGATCATTACTTGCATATTTCTTATAAGTAGCTTAGGATATAGTCTTAGTTAGCTTTAGGTCCTCTTGCATTGCATCATGTGCATTTCAGGTACTTGGAGCAATGGGGAGCTCAATGGAAGCTAAGGAGGAACACAAGGGAGCTTGAAGAAGCTAAGGAAGGTGAAAGAGGCAGTGCAGTGGTCAGAACCGCCGGTCCAAGCCGCCAGAAAGAAGCAGCTCAAGGAGTGGGCCTGACCGCCGAGCAAGACCGCTGGAATTAACGTGAAGAACCTGGGTGTTGTGAAGAATCCAGCGGTCAACAAACCGCTAGACCAGACCACTGGAAGATCCTCTTGATGTCATGGAGATGAAGAACCCAGTAGTTAAGACCGCTGGGACTGGCCGCTGGTAGACAAAATCGCCGGGTTGACCGGTTTGTCCCGGGTTGACCCGGCTCCTCCTCACTTTTCCTATAAATACATTTAGGTTTCTTTTGATAAAACATATATTATTCTCTCTAGACTTATAGCCACTTTTGTGAAACCCTTAGAGGTTTAACATTGAGTTTAATGCTTTCTTTTATTTAAGTTTTTAATATTTCTTAATCATGTATTTAATATCAATCATTAGCTTGTTTGTCGTTATAATTAGTGAGTAGTCATCTTTTGGATCTTGGGATTTCTATAGGTTAGGAGGATGGATGATAGTTAGTGATGTTTAGGATGTTTAGGTTATGGTTTCTATAACATTAGATGTTCTTAATACTAAGATAGAAGTAGCTAATCTAGCTTAGTACTTAGAGGATGTTTCATGCCCGGAAGGTGTTCGATGAAATGTCTAGTCCAAATCTCTTGTTAGTATTTTATACTTAGCCAATGGAAGTTGATGTCTAAGGTTTAAGATGGGCTTTTAAGGACTTATACTTAATGATCTCTAATCATCTAGGCTCGGCCGGAAGATTTGTGGTTTTTATGATTAGAGAATGGATTTGAGTCATTGAAGTGATCTTATCTTGATTAGTGATCCTTGTCCTAGAAAGCCATCTCCTTTGTTAATCTTAGTATCATTAATTTGATTCCATCCATCCAAAACCAATGATCTTAACCCCAAGATCCATGCTTTATCTTTTTTAAGCTTAATCTTAGTTATTTGTCTTTGAGTTGACCTTAAGTTGACTTTTATATTATTGCTTTAGACATAGTTTGGTTACTTAAAAATGATAATTTTTAGGTCTAATCTAAGTTAGATTCTTGCATTCTTGTTGTTGTCCTTGTGGTTCGATCCTTATATTACTACAACTTCTTGTGCCTTGCACTTGGGGTTGTATGTGATTGAGGTAAAACTCGATCTCATCAGAGTACATAGCAATGGGATTGGATTTGATAGTGTTTGATTTGTATCGTTTCTGAGTTTCTATTGAACTGTGGAGTGATTTTGCTTTTGCTTTACAGGTTATATACCAGCTTCATAAGATTTTGATCTCGCTGTTGAAGCTACTAAGAAAGCACTTACAAGGAACAAAGGAGAAAATTGGTCTAAAGCTTTTGCATCTGTTCGTGCTAAGTACTTGCGTGCTATCGCAACCAAGGTATATCGATGAAGCTTTAGTTAGCTTGGTTTTTTATTTGTTTTTGTATTTGTCATATCATATGTAACATCTAAAATATCATTTTAGGTAACAGAGAGGAAGTCTGAGCTAGCTAAACTCGAGGCTATTGATAGTGGTAAACCTTTAGATGAAACGGCGTGGGACGTGGTACGTTTGCTAACGTTTTGGAAATTCTTTTTGTGATTAGAATGTTGTAAATGGTTTTGCTTGTAAACTTTCAGAATGATGTTGCTGGATGCTTTGAATATTATGTTGATTTAGTTGAAGGCTTAGATGCAAAGCAGAAGTCTCTTATTTCTCTTTCGTTAGATACTTTCAAGAGCTACGTTTGAGTTACGTTCTCAGGGAACCCATGGGTGTCGTCGGTCTGATTACTCCTTGATATGTTTTGTTCTTGAAGTCTCTCTAATAGTTGAAAAATCCTCTCTTAAGTTAGCGGATTTGATTACCCAACATGTTCTTGATGTTTGTATATATCCGGACTATATTGATCTTAAAGTGCTCTGTCTCCCTTTTAGTACATACAATAAGTTAGAAAAACCACGACGTATTAGACAACTAATAATCTATATTTGCATTGAAAGAATTAACTTCAGGACATGTTTAGAGCTCGCTGATATTTGCCGCGAGGTGGGTCTACCACCTGGTGTTCTTAATATTTTGACTGGTTTAGGAACTGAAGCAGGTGCTCCGCTCGCAACACATCCACATGTTGGCAAGGTTCGATGAGAGTCAGTCTTATCTTAATCTATACCGGTGTCCTGAAAGTCGAACAATTCTAGATCGAACACATATTCATGTGTTAGTTAAAGTATTGATAATTTAGCCTTTCCCATATTGTATACATCGGAAGCACGGCTACTGGAAGAAGCCTTATGACTTTTGTTGCCCAATTGGTTAAAGTAAGTCTCCTTTTTGCTTGCTTTCCTTCATAACAAGTATCTATTTGTGCTTTTGTTTGTTTTTTCATATGATTTTATGGTGTTTGTGTATGAATATTGATACTTTTTCATTCCACAGCCTGTTTCATTGGAGCATGGTGGTCCCCATCATTTTCTTTGACAAAGGGGTGTAGCTTTGAATGTTGAAACCTAAGAAGTATTCTTAAATATTGGTTTAATTAATTATGACACTTTTTTACTTTATGAAAAGCCGTGGAATGGGTCTATGTTTGGTTGTTTCTGGACAAATGGTCAGATTTGTAGTGCGACATCTCGACTTCTTGTGCATGTAAGTGAGCACTATAATCTACAATAATCTCTGGTTTAAGTAGATTTCGTTTTTTATTTTTCTTGGTAGGACTGTTCATCTGTAATTCGCATAGATTATATCCATAAAACCATGGAAAAATACCGATGAAAATAGGATTGCAAAACTTCGCCATACTTATTGTAATGTTGTTTTGATGAAAAGTAAAGTTCAGTCTGAAATGACACGAAATGATAGCTGGCGAGTTTTTGGACAAGATAGTAAAGTGGACAAAGAACATTAAGATATCAACTCCTTTCGAAGAAGGATGTAGGCTTGGTCTTGTTGTTAGTAAAGCACATGTGCGACTAATATCGAACCAAAAATCGATATTTATCAAGAATTCAAAACCTCAATTCTCCGAAAACCTTCTCATCTATCAATTTTGGGTTAATCAGGAAAGTCTTTTATAGTCAAATCTTGCATCTTAATATCATATTGCAATACGAAAGAGTATTGAAGTTTGTCTCAAACGCTAGGAACGAAGGTGCAACAGTTCTCTGCGGTGGATCTCGTCCTGAGGTAACTAATCTTCTTTGCATGTAGGGGCATTTGCGAAAATACACATTTAGGATTGTAATTTTCAAGGCTACTTTCTCTCAAGTTGATTTTAGATCCAAGGATAGTTTTTGATTGCCTAATTGCTTACATTAAATGCTAACTAAAATTAATATGTTTCATTTTATTTTGCCTAATTGCTTACATTAATTTTACAAAAGCATATGAACTCGATGGTAGTGATACGGGAGATCGAGTGGTGGTGGTACGAGAGGATGGATTTTTACTTTGTAGTAATTTATTTATTTGACCTATATTCATTATACGAAATAGTTATGAAGAAATAATAAAATTGTTTATTTCACAAACATACTCTAGTATTATGTAAGATTTATTTAGCCTCATCCTTATTTGTATTGGAGTTAATCGTTTATATTACGACCGTGTACTTGGTCAAAAAAAGAAAAGTAGTAACAAATTATATCTTTGGATTCTAATTGTAGTTGTTGATAGATTAGTACATTGTGTAAGCAAAAAAATATAAAAGAAATAAATAAGAGGTTTTATATATTTAAATGCTAAATGAGTTATAACTTAAGAGAAAGTTTCGTCTAAAAAAGTTTGAGGCGAAGACAAACAAAAATTTAAGCTTTTTCTCTAAAGATTTTCTAAAAATTTGGCAATTGCCCTATATCTCATCTTTTTGGATCGGCCCGTCTCTCCCCTCCTACCTTTAGTACTATCTTTCAAGATTGCTCAATACCTATTGTCATACTTTCACCCTCTACTTATACTACTTATCACTAAATCCTTACACCTTTCTTTAGTGACTCATCTTAACACATTGTTATTTACTTAAGTAAAAGCTCTCCTCTTCAAAGGCTCATTTCTCTTGTAATGGAATATATTTAGTGGGGATTTACTTCCTATGTATCAATAGCGTGCATAAAAATATGAAAATCAAGTCTGATTTGACATAAATTTGTTACTTGAATATATTTAAAATTAGTGTGATATATAATAAAATTTAATATAGATATAAATGATGATAATACGATACCTAAATCTAATTGGTTGATAATTTAATATATATCAAATAAATTTAGATAAATAGATACGACATGTATCACCATCATATACAGTAAAACCTCTATAAATTAATACTCTATAAATTAATAACCACTATAAATTAATAAAATTTGTTGGTCCCAAGTCGGGTCAATGTAAAAATTGATCTATTTCGATAAATTAATAAGATAATACTTTTTTAAAAAACTCCTATGTAAAAATATGGTCCCAATAAAAACATAAATTAATAATTGTAGTTTTATGCATATAATATATAGCTATGACAACTAAGTAAAATATGAATATTATAAGTGTTTATTTTCTTAAGATTAAGTATACATTAAAGTTTACAAAATACGTAAAGGACACGAACTTTGATAACGTGTTTTACATAAAATAAGTGTTTATAAGTGTCAAAATGAACTTTATACAATTTTTGTGGATGTATGAAACCTAAACAATGCTTTTTGTAGGATTCAAACTTTATTTTTGAAAATTTTAAAAATATACTTACGAAACATGTAAGAAACACACACTTTTATAATATCTTCACTTTAGTAAAATATTTCCATTTATGTAAAAATATCTTTATAAATTAATAAAAATTAATTTACACTATAAATTAATAATTAATATCACTATAAATTAATAAAATATCAAAGTCCCAACATTATTAATTTATAGATGTTTTACTGTATTTACTTATTTAAACTTATTTTAAACCAAAATTTTATATAAATAAAATCATGGGGGCATTATTCAACAAACAAAACTATGAGACGAAATCGGAAGACTTTTATTAAAAATGTGAAAAGTATAAAACCTAAGAACTAATAGTCCGTATTAATAAAGTCACATCCCGATAGTCAAACAAAAACAAAAACGAAATAAAGGGTTCTTAATATTTGTAGGAGAAGCAATAAGGGGATCTTGGTATAGGTATGAATCTAACTCTAAACTCAACGATCTACACACTAATCTAGTAGCTAATTTAAGCCTCTAATTAATGTCTAAGATTGGACTGAAGAGGACGCACATGTGTTCATGCGATTCGAGGCTGGTTCTGAACCTAACCATGCTTACCTACCTTGCATAAGATGCGGTGAGAATCAACAGCCTGGTTCTTTCTTTATTTGGTTCTAGTTTCTTATTTTTTTTTTTGTTTATATAGTAGTTTAATTAGTAGGTTTTGTCTTGATTGTTTTTTGTGTTTTGAATCTACAAATTAGGGTTTCGACATAGATTATCAGCAGTTCCGCTGTATTTTCAATTACTTACCAGTTGATTTCGACGAAAACGACTTTGTGGCGGACCCAGAGACAGAGAACATCAGTCAAGTGATGGACATGCTCTCTCGTGAATCCCTTGAGAGATACAATACAAACAATGTTGAGTATATTATTACTCCATATTCTTATTCCTTTTTTTTTATGAACATCTTAATTACATTATTAATGTTGTTTTGAAAAAGACAGGGTACGAGTTTTGAATATGTAAAGTTTATCAAAGGCAATTTTCACAATACGGGTATTCCTGCGGTAATGTATTTCATTACCTTTGAAGCTAAAGATCGTTGCGATGATGATTCTAAAACATTCCAAGCTAAAGTCTGTTGTTTTTATAATGATCCTAACAAGTACCACTCCTGCCGTATTAAGCCTCACAATAAAGGTAAAATCTTGATTAGCTTTTTAAAACCGAAGTCATTAATGATTTGCATTTGCCTTGTTTTCTTTGCTAAGATGGGACTCGAGAAGAATCTGAAACTTTTTATAATACTTGTGCTGCTACTACTTATTTTACAGTTCGCTTTATTGAAGCCGCCGAGAAAGATGATGTCAAGAAACTAAGGTCTAACAAATGTCTCTATAAATTGTAAATCATAAAATGTTGTAGTTTACTTTTAGTGTGTCTTTTTCTTTCTATTGGTGTCATTAGGTGGTGAACGTTTCCTATTATTTGTGTACTATTTAACTTGCCCCTTTGGTGTTTTCACTATTCAGTGTTCCAAAGTTGTCACACTTTTAGACTTCTCATTTTCTTTTGAGAAGTATACATAACTACACCTTTTTAAACATGAACTTATTTTGAACGCACCAAATTAAAATACCACCCCTAAATTCAACTCGAAACTATTAAAAAAAAATCTACCCTGACCATTTTGGCTTTTTCCCAAATTAATGTATAAAAATTTGGGAATAAGTCCAAAATTTCCAATCCAGAACTGAAAAAAAATATTGACATAGGAAAAGTTCAAAGATAAAGTATAATACGAAGCATGGGAATGATCTATAATATTGTCAATGTCACAAGGAGAGTTTTCAATATATGCTTATAAACTCTTGATTCATTTCACACATGCGAAAAGACACAATATTTAACAAACAGCTATTGGAACTTTTAACAATCTTTTACAAAAGAAAAATAACCATTTTCATATTTCCCAGAGCATTTGTTGATCATTACATCAAAAAACAACAAACAGTTTTCACTCCTCTGTGACTTATTGTGCTGTTTATGCGATTAAGGGTGCTTCTTCTTCGATGGCGCAAGGCCATTTGCCATATCAAATGAGCTCAGATCATCTAGAACTTGATCAAGACCACGAACATAACCCTCTTCACCTTTCTCTACCGTTTCGCCTCCCAAAGTCTCGTTTTCACCATCTAGGGGAGGCATTGCGAAATGAGGAAGCTTACCTTCAATGTAATCTTTAAGAATCTGCCTAGCTGCCTTTGTCTCATCAGGTAGTCCGCTAGAGGCAACGTAGCCACGAGACAAGCAGTAAGTTTTAAGAAGCTCCGAGGCAAGTGGTGGACGAAACTGATGCTCATAGGTTTTTGGTTTGGGAAGAGAGATGTTGTAGACTTCCTCAATGGCTTCACGAGGAACACGTTCAGCCACAACCTTAACAGCTTCATGGTGTTCGGTCATACGGTCTATTGGAAGCACTCCACAAGCAATCATGTCATATCTCGAGCTTGAGAATGAAGGGAAGACCAAACCAGGGCAATCGCATAGCATTAGTTCCTCAGAGATTATCAATGTCTGGAAATGCTTTGTTTTCCCGGGTGTAGATGTGACACCTGTTCGCTTCTGACCTACCAATGCATTGATTGTCGAACTCTTGCCCACATTTGGATACCCAACAAAGCCAACCACAACACGCTCTCGGTGCAACTCAGCAGAATTTTCCATGGACTTTCTCATTTTTACTATCTCTTGAGCCTCAGATTTCAATCGAGCCAAGAGTTCGTCCCGTCCATATACTTTAACAGCTGGGTCATCTGTGATAGGAGAGGTATCAAGTGATGATGTCCACTGTTCTTTCAGGGGCTTACCTTCAAGAATAGCCGTAGCAGCTTTGGCTGACCAGAAGACAAACAGAATGTTGTTGCGGGAGAAGTACTTCGCCCATTTCTCCCTGACATGAGTAGGTAAAAGATCTGCCTTGTTTACGAGAAGCATTGTTTTTTTATGCTCATCAATTTCTTGTGCATACGCCTCAAGGTCAGGGCAACGGTAGAACAGAGGATCTCTGGCATCAACGACCATAACAATCTGAAAAACAAGTCAAATATTAGACAATAACTTTGTGCAGAACCGAGGCGTATGTATGAGGAGATGAAGAAGAAGGTACCAAATCACTTCGTTCAAGCACACGCCAAAGCTGTCTCCAGATATCGAGGTTCTTCTCGAAAGGTGTCAACACAAGCTTTTCATTTTCCTCTAGGCTGAAATAATAAGAATTCACCAATATAAGTTTCAATGAACATAACGATATCGAGCCATTTATCTGAAACAACAACAAAAATGGATACTTTTAACAAAGTGCGCAAAAACGAAAACCTATTTAACAATCCCACACACGAATCAAGCTACGTAGTTTGAAATACATTGAGCTAACTTCTCATCTAAGCACCCATAATATAATAATAACTAGCTGAAATTAAGCCTGGTATTGTTTGTGGTAGCATTTTTGCAAGTGAAATGAGTAAACATAATATCTAGACTGTGAGCATTGATTCAAGTACAAATGATCTAACTCAAACCCATCATTATTTATAAAGAACCGCATCGAGAATCCGAGACAAACTTTCAAGTGAACAGATTATCAAACGAGAGATCATTTATATGAGGCCGTAGAAGAGAAGAAGAAACCTTGCGAGTTTCCTACGCCAAGAGAGAAAAGCTTGTTTTTCATTGACATCAAGCTGTCCCACATTCATTTTGGAAGTCCAAGGAGGCCTGAAGAATCATATTATAAAAAAGTCTTTTTTTATATATAAAAAAGAAAAAGAAAAAAAAAACAAGATCAAGAACGTGCCTACGAGGCACTTGAAGGCTACTAGAATGTAAAGCCTCTTCTCTCTTCTGTTGCTCTTTCCATTCCATAGATGTTATACCGCTTGAGCTCGAACCTCCCGTGTCCCTAATATCAAACAATAACAAAGGCAATTTGTTCAGATTGATCTTCAATCTATAATCAAAGTCTAATAAAGGCAACTCACATATTGATTACAGGAAGATTCGTTGAAGAGGAATCTTGATGAATCGCGTAGAGACGATCAGATTCCTCGGCGTGTTCGATGATGGCTTCGATGTCGCTAACCTCCGTAACGGACTCCAATACTTTCTTCTTGTTGTTGTTGTTGTTGAAGTACTTTCCTTTGTCTTTGCTTTCCTCCATCGAGTGGTTATGATGCTTCACAAGTGCTCTCCCAAGAGCCGTCTTCTCCTTCTTCCCCATCTTTTCTCCCTCTGTCTTTCAGATATTCCGTGGCGGTGGTTTTGTTTAAGCTCCAGATTGTGATTTGAGAGAAAAAAAAGATTAGTGTGAAACCGACGGAGATAGCCGCCGTGGAGGTTGAGGAAAATTAATAAAAGTAAAATTAGGGCTGGAAAGAAAATTTACACAAAGCGAAATGTTTTTTTTTTTTTGACAAACGCGCAAATGTTTTATATATTATTATATATAATTGATGATTATCTAAACAATATCCTAAGACCATGTCCATCAAAGGATTTAAAGAGTTGATTAAGTATAATAATAAGTATTTAAGTTTATAAAATAAAAAACTAATCGATGTTAACATTAATAATATTAAGCATATGAGCTTACTGAAGCACTTCTAAAACTAATTAAGCACTGACAAGTGTCGATAGCAGATTGGGTGATTTTTAAAAAAATATATTTTTTTCCTCTCTCCTTCCAATCACATCTCTCGTCTCCTCTGTTTCCGAGCAATGACGCTCCACAATCACATCTCTTCCTCCTCTATCTCCTCCTTCCTCTTCCTCCCTCTATCTCCTCCTTCCTCTTCCTCCCTATGGCTATTCCTCTTCGGTATCCACAACACTTCCTCCTTCCAAAACCAATCCTTCGCTTTCGAGCCTCTCCTCCTGGCTCCGCCTTCCCTCCATCTCCTTCGTCTCTTTCGTCTCCTTCGTTAATCTCGTCGGCTTCGATCGATTCCTATTCACCACCGCTCCTCACTTCTCCTTCTCTCATATCCTCAAGCTTCGATGGCGATTCACTTCCCCTCTCCGTTTCCCTCGCATCAATCCTCTACTAGGCGTTTTCAAGGCCAAGATCAAATCTACGATCTTGTGAAATAATGTGATTTTTGATTTTTTTTAAGCATCCATTTTAGTATCTCTCAATGGAGGACACATTTTAGTATTTTAGCTTAAGTATTTTGCTTTATGGAAATACACTCAAATATTAATTAAAAATTATAAGCACCTTATATTTAAATATCTTTGATAAATATGGTCTAAGTGTTTGACTAGATAGATTAAAACCCTCTATAAATTAATAATATTGGGATTTTGATATTTTATTAATTTATATTGATATTAATTTATTATATAATTTAATAATTATTATTTTCTAGTGTGAATTAATTTTTATTAATTTATAGAGATATTTTTACATAAACACTACAAGAAACTAAACAATTTACAACGAAAATTTTACAACGATTTTTTTCGGTGTAAATATCGGACCAGTTAACGACCACTTAACAACAAATTTGGAAATCGTACTTAAATCGTCGTAAATAAACAACGAAATGGATCGTCGTAAAATCGTCGTTAATTTACAACGATTTAAGTACGATTGTCCAAATATTTTCCGAATCGTCGTTAAATCGTGGTACATGTACGACGATTTTACGAGAATCTGCTTTTACCGAAGAAATCGTTGTAAAATTGTTGTTAATTAACAACAATTATACAACAAACTCATTTTGAGACATTTTAACGACGATTTTTCAAACATTTTATGGTAGTTGAAAACGTGTATTTACTGCTACACCTAATTTTTTACAACTTTTATTTTAGTAGTTTAATTGTTGTACATTCGTTGTAAATCCTTTTTAAATTCAAAAGTTGTAAATTAGTGGTTAATTTTCGTTGGTAAAAAGTTGGTAAATTTTCAAAAATCCTATAAATACATCCTCACTCCTCACCACAAATCACACCACAAATCATCTCTCTCTCTCTAAAAAAACTCACTTTCTTTTGAAAAAATGTCCGGAGGCGATATCTACGAAATGAAATCCGGAAGTGGATGTACATACATCGAGGCGATGACGGATCGGTGACAAGAGAGTTCCTCGACGGGGTTGAAATATTCATGCAGCAGGCCATAAATCTACCGGTCACTATCGAAAGCGGTAAGATGTTTTGTCCTTGTATCAAATGCGACAATAGACGGTTCATTTTGGTTGAAAATGTTTGGAAGCATTTGTTAAATAGAGGATTTACACCACAATATTATATATATGGTTTCAGCATAGGGAAGTTATTGTGGTAATGTTGCTAGTAGTAGTAATTATCATCAGGAATCTGTAGACTATGACCAGCATGTAGAAAATGAGTATGATTATTAGAATTTTCATCATGATCATGGAAATGAACCGGATAGGATAAATGACATAGTTAGCGATGCATTTCGTCATGAAGTTAACACTGTTGCATTCTCATCTGATGGAAATTTAGTCGAAGAACCTAATTTAGATGCTAAAAGATTATATGACATGTTAAATGCTGCAAATCAACCAATATATGATAATTGTAGAGAATGCCACTTTAAATTGGCATTAGCTGCTAGAATGATGAATATTAAAACAAACCATAACTTATCTGAGGTGTGCATGGATGATTGGGCTTCATTGTTAAAAGAATATCTACCCTCTGATAATTTAGCTGCTGAAACGTTTTATGAGATTCAAAAATTGGTTATCAGTCTTGGTCTTCCGTATCAGTCAATTGATGTCTGTGTAGACAATTGTATGATATATTGGAAAGACAACGATATTCTTGAGGAATGTCGTTTTTGCAAAAACCAAGATGCAGGCCAGAAGGAGTAGGTCGGAAGAGGGTATCGTACCAAAAGATGTGGTATCTGCCTATAACATACATGCTACAAAGAATGTATCACTCAGAGAGGACAACTTTTTCGATGAGGTGGCATGCAGAACATACACAGAAGCCTGGAGAGGTGACCCACCCATCAGATGCGAAAGCCTGGAAACACTTTAACTCGGTGTACCCCGATTTTGCTAGGCGAAAAGGTAACGTCTACCTTGGTCTATGTACAGATGGATTTAGTCCATTTGGTATGTCATGTAGGCAGTATTCTTTATGTCCCGTCATCGTCACCCCTTATAACCTCCCACCAGAGATGTGTATGCAAAGAGAATTTTTATTCCTGAGTATATTAGTCCATGGACCTAAACATCCAAAAAGATCCCTTGATGTTTTTCTACGGCCTTTGGTGGAAGAGTTGAAGAAGTTATGGCACACTGGAGTAAAGACTTACGATTGTTCGAGGAAACAAAATTTTACAATGCGTGCAGTGCTCCTATGGACGATTAGCGACTTTCCCGCTTACGGAATGTTGTCGGACTGGACTACACACGGACGACTCTCTTGTCCTTACTGCATGCATCATACTGACGCCTTCCAATTGAAGCATGGAAGGAAAACTAGCTGGTTCGATTGTCACCGTCACTTTCTTAGTCTGCGCCACCCTTACCGGAAAAACAAACAAATGTTTAAGAAGAACAAAGTGGTTCGTGATCCTCCACCAGTGTATTACACGGGCGAACAAGTTGATGCACATATGGATCATTACTTTGCAAATTACACAGTTCCTCGTTGAGGAAACTGGCATGTCCCGCCTAATCTGCCTGATGGTTATCTTACGGAACACAACTGACATAAGAAAAATATTTTTTGGGAGCTTCCATACTGGAAAGATCATCTACTCCGACACAATCTTAACGTGATGCACATAGAGAAGAACTTTTTCGATAACATTATGAACACTCTTTTGAATGTGCAGGGAAAGACAAAAGATAATTTTAAATCACGTCTTGACTTGGCTGAGATATGTGCGAGATCCGAATTGCACATTGATAAAGACGGAAAACCCAATTGTTGTTCCAGTGGGTGGTCTCTGAAGTTAAGTTTCCTGATGGTTTTGTTTCTAATCTTTCCCGGTGTGTAGATGGTAGTAAATTCACAAGTATGAAAAGTCACGATTGTCATGTGTTCATGCAACGACTGCTACCATTTGTCTTGGCGGAACTTGTTCCGTAGAATGTGCACGAAGTAGTTGCTGGTACGTAATGTCTAATTAATTAATAAAATATTTCATAACTGAATAAATCGTAATACGTTTGATTTAATTTATGTAGGTGTTGGGTTGTTCTTTCGTGATCTTTGTACAAGAACGTTGAACGATGAAGTAATAAGACAACTCGACGAGAACATTCCTCTCATTTTGTGCAATTTGGAGAAGATATTCCCCCATTTTTTTTTATGTTATGGAGCACCTACCAGTACATCTCCCACACGAAGCATAACTAGGGGGCCCGTTCACTTCGGATGGAAGTACCCTTTCGAAAGATTTATGAAACATCTAAAAGGGAAGGCGAAGAATCTAGCTAAAGTCGAGGGTTCAATCGTTGCAGGTAGTATTACAGAGGAGACGTGTCACTTTACGTCGTACTACTTTGCACCAACCGTGAGGACACGTAAAAGAGCGCCAAGGAGATATGACGACGGAGGCATTCAAACAACGTACGCGGTGGAAGGAGTGCCCGGCATATTTTGTCAATTGGTCGGCTCAGCGGACGCATAAAAGAGGTTTGGTGGAGCAACGAGGATGAAACTCATTGTGTCCACACGTACATTCTATTGAACTGCGATATTGTCACTCCATGGGAAAGGTAAAATTCAATGTTTTAATACTCTTTCATTACAACATGGCATAAAAACATTGCTTACTTATGATATTGTCATATAGTATCACTACAAGAAATCACGATTTTTACCACGACCATAATCGTTGTAAAATCGTGGTAAAATGCAATTTACCACGATTTAACGACGATTTCCATTTCGTCGTTAATCGATCGAATTAAAAACCAAATCGTCGTAAAATCGTGGTAAATTTTACGACGACCAAAATTCGTTGTAAATTCGTGGTAAAATATTCGTTGTAAAATCGTTGTAATTGTTACAACGATTTCAAAACGAATATTTGGTTGTAAATTTGTAATTATAATAAATCGAAAATTCTTAAAATCGTCGTAAAATCGTCCTTAATTATAAGTAAGAAATATTTATTTTACAAATCGTGGTAAAATCGTCCCTAATTAGGGACGATTTTACGACGATTTGAAGAAATATAAATATTACAAATCGTCGTAAAATCGTCCCTAATTAGGGACGATTTTACGACGATTTTAAGAAATATAAATATTACAAATCGATTTTTATTATTTTAAATAAAAAAAATAATATTTTATAAAATAAAATATTATTTTTTTTTAATATTTTTATTATAATTTCAAAATACAAAAAAAAAAAAACTAGTCGTCTAAATTGAAATTAGGCCCGAAATAGTCCTGGGTTGCGTTCTCGGGATCTACGTTGCTTGTTCCGGCCTGCTCAGTCGACGGACGGTCGGGATGTGTCTGCATCGTCCGAAGTAGTTCCGGGTTAGATGCAGAAAGCACCGTAAACAAGCTGTTGTAGAACTGCATGTTCTTCACCTAAGTCGCATGCATGTTCTGAATCTCAGCCTGCAACTCAGCCGGAGATCGGTAATTGGTAGGAGCCATAAAGAATACTGCCTACCTGACATACCAAATGGACTAAATCCATCCGTACATAGACCAAGGTAGACGTTACCTTTTCGTCTAGCAAAATCGGGGTACACCGAGTTAAAGTGTTTCCACGCTTTCGCATCGGAAGGGTGGGTCACCTTTCCAGGCTTCTGTGTATGCTCTGCATGCCACCTCATCGAAGAAGCTGTCCTCTCCGAGTGATACATCCTTTGTAGCCTGTCTGTTATAGGCAGATACCACATCTTCTGGTACGGTACCCTCTTTCGACCTACTCCTTCTGGTCTATATCTTGGTTTTTTGCAAAAACGACATTCTTCAAGAATGTTGTCGTCTTTCCAAAATATCATACAATTGTCTACACAGACATCAATTGACTGATACGGAAGACCAAGACTGATAACCAATTTTTGAACCTCATAAAACGTTTCAGCAGCTAAATTATCACAGGGTAGATATTCTTTTAACAATGAGGCCCAATCATCCATGCAAACATCAGATAAGTTATGGTCTGTTTTAATATTCATCATTCTAGCAGCTAATGACAATTTAGAGTGCCCTTCTCTACAATTATCATATATTGGTTGATTTGCAGCATTTAACATGTCGTAGAATTTTTTAGCATCTAAATTAGGTTCTTCAACTAAATTTCCATCAGATGCAACTTCAGGACGAAATGCATCGCTAACCATGTCATTTATCCTATCCGGTTCATTTCCATGATCATGATGAAAATTATAAAAATCATACTCATTTTCTACATGCTGGTCATAGTCTACGATTCCCGATGATAATTACTACTACTAGCAACATTACCAGAATAACCTTCCCCAATATGCTGAAACCATATATAATATTGTGGTGTAAATCCTCTATTTAACAAATGCTTTCAAACATTTTCAACCAAAATGAATCGTCTATTGTCGCATTTGATACAAGGACAAAACATCTTACCGCTTTCGATAGTGACAGGTAGATTTGTGGCTTGCTGCATGAATACTTCAACCCCGTCGAGGAACTCCCGTGTCACCGATCCGTCATCGCCTCGATGTATGTACATCCATTTTCGGATTTCGTAAATATCGCCTCCGGACATTTTTTTTTATAAAAAGAGTTTTTTTTTGTAAGTGAGAGAGATAGAGAGATATAAAATTGATGGTGAGATTTATGGTGAAAGATGAGGAGGTATTTATAGGATTTTTAAAAATTTTCCAACTTTTTACCAAGGAAATTAACTACTAATTTACAACGATTCATAATTCTACAAGGAATTAACAACGATTTTACAACGATTTAACGACTAAAATGAAAGTTGTAAATAATTAGGTGCAACAGTAAATACACGTTTTCAACTACCAGATTAAATGTCTTTAAATCGTTGTTAAAAAGTCCCAAAATCAGAAGTTGTAAATTCGTGGTAAATTAGCAACGATATAACGACGAAATATTCTTATAAATCAAAACGTCGCTAAATCGTTGTAAATTTACCACGAATTTACAACGATTTGGTGCTTAATCGGAAAATAGTTGTAAAATCGTCGTAAATTTACGACGATTTTTTTCGTTGTAAAGTTTACGACGATTTTACGACGAATACCAAAATCGTCGTAAATTCGTCGTAATGTCGTCGTTAGTTTACGACGATTATAATCGTTGTAAATTTTTCGTGGTAATTTGCGCAGATTCTTGTAGTGTATCTTCGTCGAACAAGTTCGAGAACGAATTCAGGGGATATCTGAAGATGAGCTCGATTCCCGTAAAGCTCAACACTTTGTGATGTGGTTGCAAAGACATGTATGAAAATATCGAATATGAATTTCAGTAGTGAAATTACATAGCAACTAGGTTATTTCTCGCGCCATGCGCGATGAATAAATTTTGAAAATAATAAAGTTTTACGTAAAAATGGATAATTATGTTTAAGGTTTGGTATAAGAATATTTATAATTTGATTTACTTTTTGTTTTGGATATAAAAAATTTTAATTTTTTATTTTAACTCTACTCAATTTTGTAGAAATGTATTTATAAAAAATTCACATAAACGGATCCGGATATCCTTCAAAGTTCACGGGTATTTTCTGACCGAATATCCGTCTAATGGATCTGAATTCGAGTCATTTTTTACGGATCTAGGCATATGCGAATCCGGAAATCTAAAAAAAACGGATATTTGGATCCGGTTCAGCCTTAATATGCGGTATATATTTATAGGGTTGTGGTGACGTTAAACGTTCATTCTTATTTAATACTGAGATTTATTGTTTTATTTATTTCATAATAAATATGGTTTTAAAAAGTTTTTTATTCCATGAGTTTATTCTTTCTTATTTTTGATTGAAAAATTTAATGCGTTTTGACTTTTTAACCAATAAAATCTTATTATATTTTTCTATATTTGTTGTACTGTATATTTTTTATAAAAAATTAGAATTTATATTCTAAAGTATTTATTATTTCATATGTTTTTCCATAAATGATACTTGAAATTTATTCTAGTTATTGGGCCTTAAAAGTCTTTTTCATTTTTTTATTAATAAATGTTTTTCCATGTCGCATTTTTCATTGGTTATTAAATATCCATTTTGTCATGTCACAATTAATTTGTTGAAACTCATTGGGGCGTTGACACCTAGGATTTTTCACAAAAATCACTTCACAAATAATGTCTTAGGGATTAATATATTTAAAAAAAATTAATTTTGATGCCTGTAGATTGAGTACGATGACGAATCTTATCCGGTGTGGTTCCACGAGATGCTACAACCTCCCATTTGTAGTATGCTTAGCCTTAGGAAAACTCTCTTTATGTGATTTCCCTAAGACACAACTTTCACAAAACTCTAGCTTTCCAACTTCTTCTTTAGGTATGTACTCATTCTTGACTAGGACTTCCATGTTGTGAGCACTCATGTGTCCCAGCCTTGAGTGCCATAGCTTGGTGAGTTTTCCAGCAGGTTCTGCGACGTTTTCTTCATGGCTTGATACAGATCCTTGTAAGTAGTATAGCCCATTATTGTACTTCCCTGAGATGATCTTCTGACCTTCTTGAAAGTTACAACAAAATCTTCACCCTCGTACTTGTAGCCTGACTTCTCTAACATCCCATATGATATTAGACTATTTCCCATCTTTGCATATATCTCACTTGGGTGAGAATGACTTCTGATCCATCAGGATTAACAATATTCACCTTTCCTATGCCCTTGATACTGCTTAGAGTATCATTACCCATCAACACTTTACCTCCCTCTGTCTTCTCAAAGTCAAATAGGAGTTCTCTGTTGTTGGTGATGTGAAATGAGGCCCCTTAATCCAATACCCATTTGTCCCTTGTACGTTGATGACTAGTCATGAGTACTATAGGTTGTCTAATCTCTGATGCAATGTTGATTGAAGATTCTGATGCTTTCTTCTTCCCTCTATCATGACATTCTTTTTTTCCAATGATGAACCTTTTTTCCACAGATGAAACATTCTGATTTGTTTGCCTTGTTGAGCTTGAGGTTGGGTTTCTGGTTGACTTTCTTCTTGAAGTGTCCTTTGCCACTCTTCTAGTTTGATCTACCTCTTGACTCAGAGTACAATACTTCTGTTCTGCATGCTTGGAATATGTTGTTGTCACAACTTCATTGACAGTGAGTGTCTCCTTGCCAGTTCCATATTGTAAGGTGTGAACAAGTTGCTCATATTGAGATGATAGTCCTGATCATAATAGTTGAATGGCCTGATCCTCATCTGATCTTTAAACTTGCAAGATCTACAATTAGGTTTAGGAATGTGTCAACATTTTCTTCAATAGTCTTGTGTTTCTTTTGAGGTGTATGCGGTTTTGAAGAGACTTGGTTTGGAAATCTCTCTCTAGAGGCTTCCACATACCAAGAGTCGTGGTCTCATTCATGACCTTCCTGAGAATAAGGTCGTTGAGACATGTTCCTATGAGGCTTCTAACTCTAAGATCCTTCTTGGCCCACTTAGGATCAACCTTTGTCGGTGTGATGCCTTCTCGATTCAGACATTTCAGCTAAGTCTTCATCCAAAACTGATATTAAGCCTTGTATCTCAAGTTGTTCTCTCATCTTGAATTTCCACAGACCAAAATCGCCTTTACCATCAAACTTTTCTACTTGAAACTTCTCTGGTGTAGGCTCCATGACTGATCTTGACTGGTTCTTGTATCAGGTGAACTATCAAGAGGAGTTGGAGGAGTTACACGCTTGAAGAAGAACTTGAGACTTATCTGCCCTTGAAGACTGCAGCAAGATAAGTCCTCTACAATCCTTGAATCCCTCTCACTGATATGATATGATGCTCCTAGAGCTCTGATACCACTTGTTGATGTAGATCCTGATATACTCTTTGATGTATCTTGATCTTTGACCGATTCCTATCAGATTGATTTGTGATTGATCCTTGATTGTGATTGTGCGTAAACTTAAAGACACACGATTTGGTTACCCAGTTCACGTTTTACCGCTACGTCTGGGAGTGGAACTAAACCACCATGATCACTATCACCAAGCTTTAATTGCTTTAAAATGGCTACCTCTTTGTGTAGGTACCAAATACAATAGCTAAAGAATCTAGGAGGAAACTATTCGGCCCAGCCTTGATCGGGATTGTCTCCGACGATGAAGTAGCTTGCGGAACCTCTTGCTTCAACGGATGCGATCGTCTTCTCCGGCGATCTCCTTTCTCTCTTTGTTCTTGATTATTTCTCTGCTACTCTCTCTGTAACAGAATTAGTTAGCGACTAAGACGACTTTAAACGTCGTCGTCTTCCTTTTATAACCTGAGACTTGACTTTGGGCATTCTCCTTTTGTATTCGTGTATGGACCTGCGAGCCCATTAAGTCTAGAGCAATAATCCACACAGAGGTTTTACTGTATATAAAGACGGAAAGCGGAGGTGTTCAAGGAGCGTAGAGAGATAGATGATGAAAATATGATAACAACGTTCTAAGGACTTGAAGGTCATGTTATGGAGCAGCTTAAAGTGTATGACGTCATGTTTCAGTTCATACAAAAGAAACCTGATGATATAATCTGCAAGATCACTATGATATGGGAGAAGCAAAACGATGACTTGCATGATCCCAGCAACTACATGAAGTTCGTCAAGAGCATGGCTGCTGACATGGACAACCATGTTATCAATGCCTCCTAAATTACATTATCGCCTTCATGTGTGTGTGTGCGTCTGTGTCCCTATGTACTGTTTACAATAAATAAATGAAGTCGTATGCTTTCATGTTTTATTATAAACTGCGAGGTTTAATGTTTGTCCATTAAATATATGTTATCTTATTAGCTAACAAAAATGTACAAAGTCTTGAATCCTAATTATTTGGATCCAACCAATAAAGAGCAAAAAACAAATCTCGTTACAATTGTAAAATAAACAAATTTTATTAGATAATTACACTAATAGCTGAAACCTAAAAAAACCCTAGAGAACGACGGCGATAAGCGATGAAGAGAAAAGAAGAAAGAGACGGCGACAAGTAATGAGGAGGAAGATCTCAAGCGTTCGCGAATCTGGGAGCAAATTTCGCTTGATCGCAACATGGAAAAGTCCGTGGATTAGCAGATCTGTGGATTCAGTTTGTGGGAGAGGTGGTGTTTAAGAAGGGAAAGAATGGGGATTTGCCTTAGATCGTATCCGGAGAAGAAAGGGAAAGAATCTGGATTTTGTATCATCGCGGAGATATGCAGATCCGATCTTGTCTTTCCAAATTGGATGGATCTGATGGTGATGGGTAAGGAAAGGAGGTTATTCTTCATGGAAAAAATATCGGTAGGGAAAGAAAGAAGTGAAGATCTGGAAATATATTCTCGCAGAGGATATGGAAAGGGGATAAAAGATTGTGGATTTGATGGATTACAAGAGATCTCGGAATGGAAGGTGGGTGTGGTATATAAGGAGGGACAAAGAGAGGATTTAAACTCACAGTTAATCAAAGCTTCTATTTTCCCTTTAATCAATTCGGCTTTCTCTCCTTCTCCATTCTCAATGGCTCAGACAATGACTCAGGCGATGGCGAGAACACAAGCTGCAAAAGGAAAAGCCCCGGTTGTGAAGACGGCTACTCTACGACTTCAAGATACGGACATCGAGGAGAAGATGAATAAATTTGAGAAAGCCCTCATTGGCAGGCTGATGAATCCGGGGATGCAGAGGATGGATCTCCTTATTGAGAACTTTCCCAAGATTTGGAAGCTTCTAGACAAGATAGTAGGAACGTATCTCGGGGCTGGTAGGTTTCAGTTCGATTTTAATACGGAAGAAGACATAGCCAAGGTAATGTCCCAAGCGCCCTATCACTTCGATGGGTGTATGGTGTCATTGGTTAGTTGGGAGCCAAGATTTGCTCCAGTTATCCATCGGCAATCAACTTATGGGTTAAACTGGTGGATGTGTCGACACACATATTGTCAGAAGCAATCCTAAATCTGGTGGGTAATGTGTTAGGGGAAGTGGTGGGTATGGATGTACCGTCGGAGAGTGTGATGGTCAAGGTAGATGGCTACAGTAGCCTCATCTTTCAGGTAGTAGTACCATTGGACTCGAGGATAAAACTCAACATAGGACTAGAATATGACAGATTATTAGGCTTTTGTGGGAAATGCTTCAAGATCACCCATGATGACAAAAAGTGTCCTAAGGATGAGGAGGAAGCAGAGGAGCTAGCTAAGTTAGCTAGGGAGACAAATGGGAAAGGAACTTATGCGGAGGTTGTGGCAAAAGTTGTGGAGCCTTCATGGGAAAACCAAAAAAGGCAATCGGCCAAAAGGGCCTTGGACTTTGAGGAGGAAATACATGTTTTCCCTTACAAGAAGGTATGAAAGGGGAAACATTTGGACAACCAGAGAAAGGAGACACAAAGAGACAGAGAGGATAACCACAGGGGAAATAATCAAAGTAGGGGAAGGGACACTTACCAAGGCTATAGGCCGAGCAACCAAGGAAGAGGAAACAGAGGAGCTGCATCCAATTGGCCACCTCCGCTATATCAGTCCAAGGCTACGGGGACTAGAATAGGAGGAGAAAAGGCAATAACAAAGGCCGATATTAAGTATGTAATGGGGAACACTTCGACGGCCGAGGCTAATCAAAACACGGGCATAGATAAGGAAGAGGAGACACATAACATGGAGGATACGACGCTAAGCAAGTCTCCGATTAAGGCAGCCACCGCGGAGGAAGTCAATCCAGTGGAGGGAGTAGAGGGTTAAGGGGAAAATCAGGTGGAGGAAATGGACAAGGATGGCACAATGGAACAAGGTAAACATAATAACTCTAACTCCGGAACAACCGCTAGTTTAACACTTGATTCAGTTTGTAAGACTTTAGAGGATGTTGTGTTAAAGTCTAGTCCAAAGAAAACTGGGTTATCGGGTAGGAAGTATAGCACGGTGGTTCTTGCTTCCCCTAAAAAGAGATTGTTATTAAATAGGATTTATGGGTCTATTAAGCTACCATCGAAAGATCTGAAAAACAAAACTGGGGAAACGACATCGGCGGTTTCTAATAATAGAGTATTAGCTAATAAAGATGTTGGTAATTCATGTACAAGTTCAGGGAACAAGGGAGGAAAAGGAGGTGGTGGCTCAGGAATGAGATGCTCAATTAGTGGAGGCATTCCAAAACCTAGAGACAAGAAGTAACGTTTATGAAGACAAGACTTTATATTTTGCTTGTTTCTTTTTCGAATAAGGGTTTTCTTTGGAATAATGGTTGGAAATTTTATTATGAGCACATGGGTTGGTCCCTGAATGACTTTTTATTTCTTGTTAAAGGTGGCTTGAACACATTTCAATATAATATCTTTTATGGAAAATATGGGGATTGTTGTAGTGAGTACACGTATGGACATAGTATTAGGGTACATGGAGTAGCAAGTATGAACAAAAAAGAAAGAAAAAATATCGAAAGGTTTTTGGGAGATTTGTGTATACAGGAGATATCAAATGACGATGTAACATTATTAAAAGAAAAGAGGAAGGTAGCTCTCCTGAAACTCCCGGCAAAAACATGAAAGTTTTAAGTTGGAATTGTCAAGGGTTGGGTGCCAAATTGACAATTTCTACTCTAAGGAACTTGTGGTTTAGGTTTAACCCAGTCATTTTATTTCTCTCAGAAACAAAACAAAATAAAATTTTCTTGAATAGATTCACATCTCATTTTGGTTATGATAATCTATTCACATTGGAACCAATTGGAAGCAACGGAGGTTTAGCCATTTTTTATTATAATGACCTGAATCTTCAAGTTATCTCGGCAAATAATAGAATTATTGATACTAGTGTAACTCTAAGGAATAAACAAGCGTTTATTTCCTTCGTGTATGGAGACCCGATGACTCAAAATAGGAGAGAAGTGTGGGATGATTTAGTTCGAATTAACTCTACAAGGGTTTCACCATGGCTAATGATCGGCGATTTCATTGAAATCACAGGAAATAGAGACAAGAAAGGAGGGACTATGAGAAGGGCAACAACCTTTTTGGACTTCAATAGTATGTTAAACTCATGTGGTTTGTTGGAATTCCCATGTTTGGGTGACCAATTCTCTTAGCGAGGAAGGAGATACGGGAAAATAATGAAAAGATCAGATGTAAGCTAGATCGGGTTGTTGGAAACGAAGACTAGCATGAGCTTTACCCCCAAGCAAGAGTGAAATATCTGAAACTAATAGGATCGGATCATCGACCAATCTTAGAGGATTGTTTATTCGAAAATACTTCAGAGGAAAATTTTTCGGTTTGATAAAAGATGGATAGGTAAGGAGGGACTTGAAGAAGCAGTTGAGGCAGGATGGAATTTAGGAAATATCGCCTCATACGGTATTGTCAATCGCATAGCAACATGCAGACATAAGGTAGCGAAATGGCGAAAGGATAATGTACCATCGAGTATAGTGACAATTTAGAATATGAAAATGGCATTGGAAGAGGCCCAAAATGATGATAGGCTCCCGGATGCGGAAGTAGTTTCGTTGACTACGAAGCTAAAAGAAGCCTATCTCGAAGAAGAAATATACTGGAAACAAAAAAGTATGAATATGTTGTTGAAGGAGGATAGGAAGACGAAATTTTTTCACTCGACTACTAAGAAAAGGAGAGCGAGGAATAAATTAACGGGATTGTTGGGTCCAAATGGGATAATAGATGATACATAGTTGGGGATGGAGAACATTGCAACAAATTATTTCCATCAATTGTTTAAGCACTCGGATACTGGTAATTTGGATGAGGCACTAAACGACCTAAGAGTATGTGTTTCTGATTCAGTCAATACTCAACTGACAAAAGAGGTCACAAAGGGAGAAATAAGGAAAGATATGTACTCTATGCACCCGGAGAAGGCCCCGGGGCCGGATGGGATGACAACATTGTTTTATCAACGTTTTTGGCACGTCATTAAGCATGACTTGGTTACATTGGTTCAGAATTTCATGAGATATGGGACTTTTGACAAAAGGTTAAATGAGACAAATATTTGTCTTATTTCGAAGGTGGACAAACCCAAACGGATGACAAACCTACGACCAATTAGTTTATATAATGTGGGTTATAAGGTAATCTAAAAGGTGTTATGTTTGAGACTAAGAAGGGTTCTCCCAATAATGACATCAGAGACTCAATCGGCCTTTGTGTCGGGAAGATTGATAACGGACAATATTTTATTAGCACAAGAGATGGTACATCACTACAAGAAAACACGCATTTTACGACTGCTAAATTAGTCGTTTATTAGTCGTGAAAGAACATGAAGCGACTGTTTTGCGACTAAAGCAGGTAGTCGGAAATCCTTAGTCGCTAAACTGAGTAGTCGTATTGTAGTCGCCATTTGGCGACTACAATACGACTATTACAAGTTGTCGTCGAACAGTCGCAATATAGTCACTGTAGAGTAAGACTATTTAACGACTAAACAACGACTAAAAGAAACGAATAAGCGAACCATTTGATAGTCGTAACGTAGTCGTCAAATATAGTGACTATTTGGCGACTGATTTAAGATTAAAATGTGTTTCTTAAGGTAGTCGCTAAATAGTCGTATACTTTTAGTGACTAAATTACGACCATGTAACGATTAATTTGTTAGGAAAAAATTATTGTATTTAGTCGCAAAATAGACGTTAATAGTTTGCGACTACTCAACGACTATTTTGCGACTACATAACGACTGATCAATGACTATTTAGCGACTTCATTTAGTTAAAAACTGTACATTTGGTATTTGTTTTGTTTGTTATTGCCATTTTAATTTATTCACTAACCTCGTTGTAATCAAAATGATAATGTTATCATAACTTATAATTAACATCAAACAACATACATAAAAGAGAATTCACATACAATAAAATTAACATTAACTTCCAAAAATTAAAGTGTTTTGTTCATGAAAAAGAGATTAAGTAACCTAAGAAGAAGGGGAACTTGATCGAGGTGTGGTGGTGTCTTGAGTCTGCTTCATTCTCCATGAAGTCAAGAAATGTCGGATCAGTTTTGCGCAAATACTTCTCCACCAAGGACAATTGTGCGACCTTCGCTCGTTGTTCTTCCAAAGCTTTTTGATGCTCTTCTTCCTGCCTTTTATTAGTAAGAGCTTGTTCTTCGATTTGTTGTTGTGCTCTCTTCAGTCTGCTCTTGCATAGACATAAACATTGAAGAATCCCCTTGTGTGTTGCTCATGCCAAGACTGTCCTTGAGGCTTCCAAGTCCATAGATATTGCCACGTGAATCCTTTTCGAGTAGACTTGTGAATAGAAAGAGCAAAACAATAGACAAAACCAATAAAAATTAAAGTGTATGAATGTTGGTTATGAAAAATGTTTTATTTTACCTCAAGAAAGATGGCGGTATAGTCATCAGGTGTGAGCTCACGAGGTCGCGAAGCACCGTCTGAAATGGCAGAGTTCTCTTCTTCGAGGCGAGACAATTTATCTTGCAAGTTCTTCTCATAGTTTGACGCAATCTTCTCCGCTTTCTTATCCACATATGTACCATCTGGCTTTGTGTGTGTCTTAATGAAAACCTCACCAATAGACACTGGCCTTCCTAATTTCTCTTCCTACAATGTTACAAAACAAAGTTAAAGTTAAAGAGGTGAATAATAATTAAAGGACACATCTATTTTTGTTACTAACCATTCCATATTGGATTTGTTGGTACGAGGTCGGTCCCGATAAGTGGATGTGATGACCGAGACCACCACATTGAGACATACGAGCCTGAGAATAAGTCAAACTCTTATCTTTTGCTTCGCTTGAATCCCAATATGTAGTCATTTCTTTCCAGAGAGTTTCGCCGATCCATGTTGGGCGTTGTCGACTAGTCCTCACAGCAGAAACCATGTCTTTCATACGACGTTGACGAGATATTCACAAAATTTTGTTGAAGCTGTCCCGGTTATCAAAGGATCCCAAGTGTGAGTTTTCTACAAAACAAAGAGTATACATTTATGTTAGGTAAAAAAATGTAGAGAACTATGAGAAATGTAGAAAGCTATGAGAAAGCTAAATTTACCGCGAACTCGAGAAAGTATCTCTCTTGTCTATCCCGAGGCACACAAGTCCAGCTATAGAAGGGACCATCAAACTTGTTCGTAAAAATTTTAGTTATCTTACGAACAAGCTTAGAACCCTTGTCGCGAGTAAACCTGTAAAAGTACAGAAGCAATGCAAAACAAGAGACAATACAAAACATGAATCAATGAGACAATACACAACGTGAATACACAATGCAAAACAAGAGACAATACAAAACATGAATCAATGAGACAATACACAACGTGAATACACAATGCAAAACAAGAGACAATACAAAACATGATTCAACAAGTACTCTCAGCCATATGATTAGCAACAAAACACAACAAAACATGAATCAATGAGACAATACAAAACGAATCATTGAATAAAAAGAGTCATACCAAGTAGTGTTTGGCATCGGCGCGGGAGAGAGAACTGTCACAAAGCTCTCACGTCCTGGCATTGTCAACAACGCGTTTAATGTCGTTAGCGTATCCAGCTGAAGCTCCGGGACATTGTCCGTAGCGTCGTGGAAGTTATTGCCTTCGAAGACGGACGACTATGGGTTCCAGAATGACGATTTCCCGAGTTCTCTTGATTGGGCGAGTCCTGGAATAGGGTGATAGGCGGTGGATAATCACGGACTCCCGGTGGTGGCGGCTTTGAAGGGCCAGCGTGTTCTTCAGTCGAGTGATTAACCACGGGATTGGCTTGGGCTGGCGTGAAGTTGTACTGAGCAGGAAGAGAAGGCCTTTTAGGCAACGCCGGAGTCAACGCAGCGTTGGGGACAGTTTTCCGCTTTCGGCCTCCATTCATTGTGACGACAAAGAGGAGAAGACGCGGCGAGGAGAGGAGAGGAGAATCGCGGCGAGGCAAGGAGAACCGCGGCGAGGAGAAGACGAACCGCGGCTAGGAGAGGAGAAGACGCGGCTAGGAGAGGAGAGGAGAGGAGAATCGCGGCGAGGAGAGGGCGGCGAGGAGAAGACGAATCGCGGCGAGAAGACGAATCGCGGCGAGGAGAGGAGAAGACGAAGACGAATTGCGACGAGAAGAGGAATCGCGGCGAGAGGAGAGGGCGGCGAGGAGAAGACACGGAGAGGAGAGGAGAGGAAAATCGCGGCGAGGAGAGGGCGGCGAGGAGAAGACGATTTGCGGCGACGAGAGGAGAAGAGGCGGCGAGGAGAAGACGATACGCGGCGACGAGAGGAGAAGAAGCTGCGATTGGAGAAATGTCGAAGAAATTAGGTTTAGTAATTGGGTATAAAATTCAGTCGCTTAACAGTCGCTAAATAAGTAGTCGCTAAACAGTCGCTATATTGTAGTCGCTAAACAGTCGTTATATTGTAGTCGCTACACATATAGTCGCTAATTAGTCACTAAATTAAATGATTTCACAACAAATTTTACTTAGTATTTACTACTATGTATTACAAAAAAATTAGGAAAACTAATATTTATTTCAATTTTATTTTAATACATTAATAATAATACATTATTTCGAATTTTACAAATACATTAATAATACATTATTTCGAATTTTACAAATACATTATACGACAAATTAATCTTCGTCTTCTGTTTCATCATCAGAAGAAGATAAATTACATTGAAACTCATCTTCTGGTTATGCATCTCCGACATCGTAATCAAGATTTATTCGGTTAACTCCTTCTTCAAAATTGTCGAGTTCGAGATCTTCAATTGTAGTCAACAGTACACCATCGTCATTTTCTGTTTGCAAAAGTGTTGGTTCGTTGTTCACATATTGCACCTCTATGTTTTTCCTCGGATTGACATTTACAACATTCAACCACGCTTTTTTCGGCTTCTTTACGTACGAGTACGGAATATAACAAACCTGATGCGCTTGAGAGGCTTTTTGCAAGATTAAAAAGTTTAAGTTACATATCAGATATATATATATATATGATAATAATATTATTTAACGTGTATATAAATATATATGTATACGTACCTAAGATAAATGGTTCATACTTATTGTATTTTCTAGATGAAAGAACGTCTACAACACCACCATTGCTCCTACGAGTGCCTCTACCAATAACAGGATCATACCACTGACACTTAAATAGTGTGATTCTTAAATTGACCATCCCTTCGTACTCAAGTTCCATTATATCAGTTAGAGTTCCATAGAAATCCGCTACATCGGATGCATCCGTGTAATTTTCACCTTTAACACCGACCCAGTAGTTACATGTCCTTCGTCCAGTCGCCGTGATTTTTCGTATGAAACAAATAGCCTCTTGTAAAATACATTGGCCATGTTTTGACCTTGTTCAAAGGTCCATGAACTAGGTCTTGAACCCATGCGGGGAAAAGGATTTGTGGCATTCCAATAAGTAACACTGCATATATATATATATATATATATATATATATATATATATATATATATATATGAAAAATAATCAGAAAAACATGTGTAAAACTAAATTTACTATACATATATATGACTATATTTTGTACTTACATAATCTTTGACCCATAAATAATATTCCTCGGCTCTTTTTACAGAGAGTTCTTTTTCGGTAAGTCCTGTATATTTGTCCGTGATAAAATCCTCGAACATGCTATATATATTCAACAAGTATATAAATATATGTTGCGAAATTGTGTAATTATTTACATGAAAAGGTAAATAAGTTTATGTACCGCTCAATTGGCTGAAAGTAATCGCAATTTCTCGGCACATATGAGTGTGCGCATTGATAGTCTCTCTCCGAAAGCCAAAGTTCATGCATTTCACCACTTGGGCGACCTGGTTGAGTAAATATCAAAGGCACTCCAGGAACATTATATACGGGGACATCACCTTCATCAAATCTAGTTAACTCTGCATAATAAAACACTTTTAAGTAATTCACATTAATTAATAAGTTACGCGAAAGTGTATATTGTTCATTTACCTTGACTTTGTTTGTATATTCGCGGCAAAGTATTGTTCTGAAAAATATGCAATCTCGTCGTTGATATAAGATTGAACAATTGATCCTGCTGCATACCTTTTGTTCTTCGCTTTGCCTTTCAACTTTTTGAAAAACCTTTCGAAAGGATACATCCACCTATACTTGGACAGGACCTCCCAATTCGGCTTCGTATGGGAGATGTATAGGCGAGTGTTCCATCACATCGAAAAACGATGGCGGAAAGATCTTCTCCAAATTGCATAGGATTATAATTATGTTCTGTTTTAGAATTTGAACGCGAGTTGTGTGCAAAGTTCTCGAACATAAATCCCGAAAAAAAGCTCCAATCCCTGCAATATACATATAGTTTAATTGCATCGTTGTGTTAATTATTACATAATTAATATATTAGAACGTAAAGAAGTTGCATAATCATATTCGTACCTGCTATCGCTTGGTGGACATTGCGGTGCAAGAGTTCTGCAAAGATAAATGGAAGTAGTCGCTCCATAAATACATGACAGTCATGACTCTTCATGCCTGAAAGCTTTCCATTCTCTATATCAACACAATTAGCCAAGTCTGAAGCATAACCATCTGGAAATTTAACCGAATGTTTCAAACATTCGAGTAAACTTGTTCTCGCAACTTCTGTCAATGTATAGGGTGGAAAAGGAGCCCTGCCTTCACTATCAATGTGTAAGTGTGGCCGAGCACAAAATCGTTCAATATCCCATCTTGACATGATGTTGTCTTTTGTTTTGCCCTTCACACTCATAAGAGTATTCATGATGTTATCAAAAAAATTCTTTTACTGTATGCATCACATCAATATTATGTCGAAGATTAAGGTCCCTCCAATACGGCAGCTCCCAAAATATACTTTCCTTGTGCCAATTATGTTCCTTCCCATAGCGACGTATCTTTTTTTTGTGACCATTTCCACCCACGATCTTAGTTCTCGGAGGATTTACACCTTCTATCCGCTCACAGTAAACTTGCTCACCGGTCAAAGACTGAGGTGGGTACTCTCTTGATGCGTCTTTTCCTTTCAAAAAGTCTTTTTTATTCCTTCTTAGTGGATGTCCATAAGGAAGAAATCTCCGATGACAATCAAACCAACATGTCTTCTTTCCATTTGGTAGATAAAAAGACTTTGTATCTTCCATGCAAACCGGACAAGACAATTTACCATGGGTTGTCCATCCTGATAACATGACATATGCTTGGAAAGTCGCTTATCGTCCACATAAGCACTTGCTTTTAGATTAAAATTTTGATTTAACGACACATCGTATGCATCGACTCCAGTAGACCACAACTCTTTTAACTCAGCAATAAGAGGTTGGAGAAAGACATCAAGACTAGCTCGCGGATGATTAGGCCCAAAATTCGGAATAGTAAGAAACAAGTACTCTACATTCATGCACATACCGGGGGGTAGATTATATGGTGTCAAGATCACGAGGCCACAATGAATGATTACGAGACATGCCAAATGGATTAAACCCATCCGTACACAATCCAAGGTAAACATTTCGTGGTTCGAGCGACAAACCGAGGATGTTGATTTTGAAAATATTTCCATTCCGCCGCATCGGAAGGATGACTCATTACTCCCTCATTTGCTTCGTGCTCGGCATGCCATCTCATTGCCGCTGCAGTCTTGTGGCTCCGATACATTCTCTTCAATCCGTCGACAATCGGTAAATACCACATACGACTATATGGAACTTTCGTTCTACGTTTGTCGTTCTTAGGTTTCCATCTTTGTGCACCACAAAAAACACATTTTTCTTCGTTTTCGTATTCTTTCCAGAATATCATACAATTGTTAAGACAAACATCAATTGTATGATACGGAAGACCTAAATTACGCATCAACTTCTCGGTTTCGTAATGAGAACCGGTAGACTTATTTCCTTCGGTAAATAATGCGTCGATAAATCGCAAACCGAATCTACTAACTTTTCACTCATATTATATTCAGCCTTATTTTGCATGACTCGAGCGGCTAAGGATAGCTGCGAGTGACCTTCACGACAACCATCATATAGTGGATCTTTTGCACCTTCTAACAAGTTGTAAAATTTCTTTGAATAGTTAAATATTGGTTCTTCTACATTTGCATAACTACCTTCTTGATGATAATTTTCATCAAAGCCCATGTTTTCACGAAATGCATCATTAACCATATCCACATACCTATCTTCAACTACATGGCTCCCACTTATATATGTAGGATCAATGTAGTTAGTTCCTAAATCGATATTGATTTCTTCCCCATGCTTATACCAAACAAAATAATCTGGCATAAACCCTCTACTATAAAGATGGTTCCAAATTCTTGTCCCGGGGAGAAATTTTTCGTTTTTGCAAACACTACAAGGGCAAAAAAACTTACCCCCGTTATCTTGTGTTAGAGACTGACTATTTGCAAACGTCATGAACTGCTCCACTCCTAATCTGAACTCTTCTGAAAAATTTCCGGTATCTTCATCGATCCGCTGATACATCCACTCCCGAGAATTGTCATAATGACTCGACATTATACAATCATATGAAAAAGAGAATTTGAGATATCAAATTATATGATAAGAAACGTTTTTTTATGTTGGAGAAGGAGATGTTTGTGGGTTGTTGAGGAAGAGAAGTGGTTGAGCTTTCTTTATAAAGAAACTACTAAGCGACTACATAGCGACTAAAACTATGTAGTCGCCAAAAACCAGTATACCTACCAACAAAACACGTGTTTTTTGCACCTAACAAAGACGACTGATTTCCGACTATATAATGACCCGCCGGAAGAGTAGCTATATAGTCGCTAAAAAAACCGACTATTTTACGACTTTTCGAAATAGTCACAAATTAGCGACTAATTACCGACTTCATTCAAAAATATTTTTCTTATAAAGATATTAGTCATATATCAGTCGTTAAATTACGACTACATTACCGATTACTGTTTGTAGTCGTTAAATAACGACTGATATATGACTATATCTAAGTAGTCGTTATACAGTCGTATAATAGTCGTTAAATAGTCATCAAAGTTGGCGACTAATTGTTTAGTCGCTATATGTAGTCGGCAAATCGCTGTTTTCTTGTAGTGCATGGGTTACGAACAAATAAGGCATGTAGGTTTGAATATATGGAAATAAAAACGGATATGAATAAAGCATATGATATAGTTGAATGGTCATTCCTTGAGGTCCTACTATTGAAATTAGGCTTTAGTAACACTTGGGTAAAGTGGTTTATGTGGTGTGTGAGCTCGGTCTCCTACCAAGTTCTGGTAAACGGTCACCCTAGAGGGAGAATCAATCCGGAACGTGGACTAAGACAAGGGGATCCAATGTCTCCATACCTATTCATATTGTGCACAAAGGTGCTAATATCGTTGGTAAAGAGAGCGAAAGGAGATACACTAATTTCAGGAATTAAAATCGCCAGGAATAGTCCAGCGATATCACACCTGTTCTTTGCAAATGATAGTCTCTTTTTCTGTAAAGTAGAGGAAAGAGAATGCAGAACTATTTTCCGAGTGTTAGAGGTATATGGTAAAGCGTCGAGACAAGAAATTAAATTTTCAAAATCTTCGGTAATGTTCGGACATAATGTGGATCCGCAGGTTAGAGTAGATATGAAAAATATTCTCGGGATCCAAAAAACTGGGGGGATGGGGTCTTATTTGGGTATACCAGAAAGTCTAGGAGGTGCTAAGTCAAAAAATTTTAGTTATGTTCAAGAGCGCATGAATCAAAGAATAAACGGTTGGGCAGCCAAATTCTTATCTAGAGGAGGCAAGGAAACACTGATTAAATCGGTGGCATTAGCACTCCCGTTATACAATATGTCATGCTTCTAATTACCCCAGACGTTAACAAAAAAGTTAACCAGGGCGATAGCTAAATTCTGGTGGTGTTCCAATGGAAGAAACTGCGGTCTCCATTGGGTGGCATGGGAAAAAATGTGTGAGTCCAAAAACAATGGTGGATTGGGCTTTCGATCGTTACAGGATTTCAACAAGGCTTTGTTGGCAAAACAATTTTTGCGGTTATCACAATACCTTGAATCACTTGTGGCGCGAGTGTTAAAAGGGAGATATTATCCGAGGGTACACCCCTTTATGGCAAAAAACCCTTATGCTCCCTCGTTTGTGTGGAGAAGTATATTTTCGACAAAAGAGATACTAAATAGGGGAATGAGGAAAATTCCGGGGAGACAGAATGAGATGGTTGTTTGGGAGGATGGTTGGGTACCGGATATGGATCCACGACCTGCACAAGGCAGAGGAAGCATACTATTTCCAAATTTAAAACTAAGGGAGTTGATCAATCAAAATACGGCATAGTGGGATTGGGGGGCGTTTACAGCTCTGATGAGCGCAAGGGATAAGACGCTGATTGGAAGTATTCCCATTATCAAGAGAAGTGAGGGAGATAGGTGGATATGGCACTACTCACAATAAGGACGATATACAGTTAAATCAGGTTATCACCTTTGGCAGCAAATGAAAAAGGAAGTTAATGTTGAATCCCGATGGGGACCTAACATTAATGACCTCAAACCGCAAGTATGGGAAGTGAAATGTCCGCAAAAGTTGAAACACTTTTTGTGGCAAGTTGTATCTGGAACTCTTAGTGTAAGGTAGAGACTCAATTTGAGAGGTATAGACTGTGAGACGGTGTGTCTGCGATGTGAAGAAGAGATAGAGACGATCAATCATACGTTCTTTGAGTGTCCCAACTCACTATTTACATGGGGGGTATCACCCGTTAGCATTACCCAGGAATTCCCACAAGGAGGAATTTATACCAATATGGATTACTTGTTATTAAGAATCCATGGAAGGCAAGGGCAACAACACGGAGCAAATTGTTATCCATGGATATTGTGGTATTTATGAAAATCAAGAAACTGTAAGGTGTTCGAAGATGTGGATGTTGACCCACCGGACATCGTGGATCAGGCAATCAAGGAATCAAATGCATGGTTTGAAGCACAAAATTCGGAGGATGATATCCTGGTCATCATAAGCTTCAATGTGGATGACACACAAGCCACGAAGACAGGTAAATTGTGTCGAGTGGATGGTTCGTGGATGATATGCTCTAAGAGACTAGATATTTTCCTCTAAATAATTATCAACTAGATTACAATATTATTTGTAAATATTTTCTTATTTTAGCCGACTCTCCCTTCCCTATATAAAGCTTTGTTTCATTGTGTAACAAAACATAAGTCAACAATACAAAATTTAATAAAAGGAGTTTCATACAGTGGCGGAACCAATGTATTGGTAGTGGGGTCAACTGCACCCATCAAATTTTCAGATTCTTTTATTTTTTCAGATTTTTTTTATATTGCACCCATGTAAAATAAATCTTGACCCCATCTAAATTTTTTTTGACCCCATTAAATAAGAAAACGTAGAGTACATTTGTACTAATTTGTTTTAATAAAATTTGTTTGCCCCCAGTAAGAAATTTACTTGGCTCCGCCACTGGTTTCATACCATTCTCTCTAGATGCAAACGACATACACATATATGTACATTATTAATTTGATAACACATTTAATATTATAAGTTAGAAAGGTTCGTAGTATTATTACATTATAATATTATATTAGAGAGTCCACCGTTTTTTTTTTGTTAGAATGGTTTTTTAAAAACTTATGACTGGCGTAAGATTATTTTGCTTTACTTGATGGCTGACGAGGACAGCGGTCATTATGTACATTTTTGTCAAACATACTTTGTTGGAATAAGCTCGAAGTAAGCTCGAAAGAAAAAGGAAATCCTAATCCTAATAGATTTAAGATCTTTAGAGATAAAGATCAATATGTATTTTAGGAGTTATCTAAATATGGGGAATTACTATTATGATTAGGATAACTATGATATTATATAAACCATTGTCGAGTTAAGGACATGGTATGAGTTTTGTGATTGAGAGCTTAAGTTTTGAGAGAGTTTCTTAAGCAATAAGAAGAGAAAGTTCTTATTATTTGTGTGCATTACAAACGTTAAGATCTATAATTGGTATCAGAGCTTATAGATCTTATGGGAGACTTAGTCGTGGCAAATACAAAACCTAAAGAGGGAGGATCTTCGATCAAGTGCCCTATACTGAATACAACAAATTACACTGTATGGGCCATGAAGATGAGGATGCTACTCAAGGTGCATGAAGTTCGGGAGGTAATAGAGACTGAAACTGTCAACGAGAAGAAGAACAACATGGCGATGGCGTTGCTCTTTCGGTCAATACCGGAAGCGCTGCTACTTCAAGTCGGGGAGCTCGATACGGCTAAAAAGATGTGGGAAGCAATCAAAACACGTCAGGTAGGAGCAGACAGAGTTAAAGAGGCCAGATTGCAGACATTGATGACATACTTTGATCGGCTCACGATGAAAGAAACAAAAACAATAGACGAGTTTGTAGGCAGACTTTCGGAGATATCATCAAAATCAGCAACTTTAGGAGAAGAAATTGAGGAAACAAAGCTAGTCAAGAAATTTCTCAAGAGCTTACCGCGAAAGAAGTATATTACGATCGTGGCTGCTCTAGAACAAGTTTTGGACCTTAAGATTACTGGTTTTGAAGATATTGTTGGTCGTCTAAAGGCATATGAAGAACGTATAATTGATGAGGAAGAACCAAAAGAGGATCAAAGCAAATTGTTATATGCAAACAATGAATCAACAACAAATCCTCGTGATGCCAATAATGACTACAGAGGAAGAGGTCGAGGAAGAGGTTCCTATTACAGAGGAAGAGGTCGCGGAATATATAACAAAGCCTATGTAGGTCGAAGAGACACATCAAAGATTACTTGTTTCAGATGCGATAAGGTCGGACACTACGTGTATCAATGCCCTAACAGATTACTCAAGCTTCAAGAAATTCAAGAAACTGAAAACGATGAAACACATGGAGCGGATGAGCTTATGATGCACGAAATAATCTACTTGAATGAAGAAAAGATAGTACCAAGCAACTACGAAGAAAAGAATAATGAAGACGACGTCTGGTATCTTGACAACGGAGCAAGTAATCATATGAGTGGTGATAAACGCTATTTCTCCTTCATCGATAACTCTATCTCAGGGAAGGTACGTTTCGGTAATGACTCGCGCATCGACATCAAAGGAAAAGGAACCATAGAGTTTACGGACAGAACTGGTGAGCCAAGAAAGATAACCGATGTCTATTACATACCGGAGCTGAAAAGTAATATTATTAGTCTTGGTCAAGCTACGGAGTCTGGCTGTGATGTGAGAATGAAAGGAGAAGCTCTTACAATGCATGATAAGGAAGGCAAGCTGATAGCGAAGACAACACGATCCAAGAACCACCTTTACAAAGTACGAATGGGGATAAAAGAGGTTGTGTGTTACCTCTCTACGCAACTAAGTGACTCAAGTAAGTGGCACTCAAGATTGGGCCACATGAACCTAGATACGATGAGAACCATTATATCTCGTGAGTTGGTTACTGGAGTACCGAAAATAGAAATCGAGCCAAAGGTGTGTGGATCATGTTTACTTGGGAAACAAGCTAGGAAACCTTTTCTGAAGGCCGCAACATATCGAGCAAAGAAGATACTAGATCTAGTACATGGAGATCTTTGTGGTCATATCACACCAAGTAGAAGTGCACGAAATCGATATATCTTGGTAATCATTGATGATTACTCAAGATACATGTGGATATCTCTGTTGAAGGAGAAAAACGAGGCCCTCTACAAGTTCAAAACAGGTATGCTTTAAAGATCTTAGAAGAAGCTGGCATGAGATACTGCAATTCTGTACACGTCCCGATGGAATCAGGCTTGAAACTGTCCAAAGCCGAGGAAGAGAACGAGATTGATGCAACATGATATAGAAAGATCATTGGATGTTTTCTATATATGCTTAATACGCCCACACAATATGAAAGATCAGATCTAGTACACGGAGATCTTTGTGGTCCTATCACACCAAGTACAAGTGCACGAAATCGATATATCTTGGTAATCATTGATGATTACTCAAGATACATGTGGATATCTCTGTTGAAGGAGAAAAACGAGGCCCTCTACAAGTTCAAAACGTTCAAACACTTAGTTGAGCAAGAAACAAAGACGAGTATCAAGACGTTTAGAACAGACAGAGGAGGAGAGTTCGTATCTCATGACTTCAATGCGTTTTGCGAAGAATCAGGCATCAAACGCCATCTTACAGCTCCGTACAGTCCACAACAAAACGGAGTTGTTGAGAGACGTAATCATACGTTAATGGAGATGACCAGAAGCATTATGAAACATAGGGCAGTTCCAAACTATCTTTGGGGGGAAGCAGTACGACATTCAACTTATCTACTTAACCGTATAGCAACGAGAGTGGTTAAAGATCGAACTCCGTACGAGGTGTTCCGAGGAAAGAAACCCAACATTAGCCACTTAAGAGTTTTCGGATGCATAGGATATGCTAAAGTAGACGCGAAGTTCTTGAGCAAGCTTGATTATAGATCTCGTATGTTGGTCCATCTTGGAACAGAACCCGGCTCAAAGGCTTACCGAATGTTTGATCCACATACAAAAAAGATCATAGAAAGTAGAGATGTCGTGTTCGATGAGGCGAAAGGTTGGAATTGGAGCTCGAACTCAAGAGGTCAAAACAGAACAGAGGATTTTAAAGTTGAGTTTGGCACGTTTGGGAATCATGGGTTACATGAGACAAATTTGGTCGAGAGTAAAACAGAGATGAAACAACTCGAAGAAGAAGAGCACACAAGAGAAGTAAACGAAGAAGAAGATGACGATAGTGAAGAAGAAGAAGAGGACGCGACTCAAGATGAAAGTGCATCAGGTCTAAGAAGGTCCACACGAGTCAAAACACAACCCAAATATCTTGAGGACTACATGTTGTTTCTTGCCGAAGAATAAGGGGAGCGTTTGCTTATGTGTCTAAACAATGAACCAAAAGATTTTGAAGAAGCAAAATTGTACAACGAATGGCTGCAAGCGTGTGAAGATGAAATAGACTCTATAACAGAGCTTGATTGTTGGACTCTTGTAGATCTTCCAGCTGGAGCAAAACCGATAGGTTTGAAGTGGATTTTAAGATAAAAAGAAACTCCGACGGAAGCATCAACAAATATAAATCAAGACTTGTAGCCAAGGGATATGTTTAGAGGTATGGTATATATTACGGGGAAGTCTTTGCCCCAGTTGCCAGAATCGAAACAATACGACTGTTAATCAACCTTGCAGCCATGAACGGATGGGAGATACATCATTTAGATGTAAAAACAGCCTTCTTACACGGGGAACTAAAAGAAACCGTTTATGTGACGCAACCGGAAGGATTTGAGGTAAAAGGCAGCAAACACAAAGTGTATAAACTCAAGAAGGCACTATACGGATTAAAACAAGCACCTAGAGCTTGGAACGATAAGCTAAACAAGTTCTTGATCAGCCTCAAGTTCTCAAGGTGCTTAAAGGAGGCATCCGTGTACAGGAGAGAAACAGGAGGAAGTCTTATAGTTGTTGCAGTGTATGTTGATGATTTACTTGTCACAGGAACTTGTATGACGGCAATCAACGAATTTAAGAGGGAGATGGCTAGTAAGTTCTAGATGAGCGATCTTGGTAGACTAACTTACTATCTAGGAATCGAAGTGACTTATCACACCAAAGGGATAACATTGAGTCAAAACAGGTATGCTTTAAAGATCTTAGAAGAAGCTGGCATGAGAGACTGCAATTCTGTACACGTCCCGATGGAATCAGGCTTGAAACTGTCCAAAGCCGAGGAAGAGAACGAGATTGATGCAACATGATATAGAAAGATCATTGGATGTTTTCGATATCTACTTCATACGAGACCCGATCTTTCATATTGTGTGGGCGTATTAAGCAGATATATGGCTAGTCCAAGAGTATCTCATGGTGCAGCATTAAAGCAGTGTCTCAGGTACCTAAAAGGAACTTCATCGTTTTGACTCACCTTCGAGATGTCAGGAAGGAATGCTACGGGATTGGTGGGCTATAGTGACAACAGTCACAATGTAGATCCTGATGATGGCAGAAGCACAACAGGACACATATTCTATCTTGGAAGCAACCCAATTACATGGTGCTCTCAGAAGCAAGATACAGTGGCTTTATCGTCATGCCAAGCAGAGTTTATGGCAGGTACAAAAGCAGCAAGACAAGCCATTTGGCTCCAAGATTTGCTGCAAGAAATCGTTGGGCCTTCACACGAGAAGACAATCATACGGGTTGACAACAAATCAGCCATCTCTCTTACTAAAAATCCGGTGTTTCATGGGCGAAGCAAACACATTCATACAAGGTATCATTTTATAAGAGAATGTGTTGAGAAAGGGCTAATGAAGGTTGAGCATGTACCCAGAAGTGAGCAGAAGGCGGACATACTAACCAAAGCTCTAGGAAGAATCAAGTTCAGTGGAATGCGTGATCTCATTGGCGTACATAATGTGGAAGGAAAAGACTTCAAGCTTAAAGGGGAGATTGTTGGAATAAGCTCGAAGTAAGCTTGAAAGAAAAAGAAAATCCTAATCCTAATAGATTTAAGATCTTTAGAGATATAGATCAATATGTATTTTAGGAGTTATCTAAATATGGGGAATTACTATTAGGATTAGGATAACTATGATACTATATAAACCATTGTCGAGTTAAGGACATGGTATGAGTTTTGTGATTGAGAGCTTAAGTTTTGAGAGAGTTTCTTAAGTAATAAGAAGATAAAGTTCTTATTATTTGTGTACATTACAAACGTTAAGATCTATATACTTATCATTTATTCTACAATAAGAACTGGGAAAAAAACAATATTAGCAGCGAAAATATATAATACTAATCTGAAGCATTGATAGAGCAAATTAAATATGGTATGGGGTTTTACCAAAAATATATACTCCCTCCGTTCCAAAAAACATGTAGTTTTAGAAGTTTTCACGCATATTAAAAATTCATTAAATTTGTATATTTATAATATTAAAACAATATTTAATATATGTCTAGGCCTAATTTGAGCCAATAGAAAAATAGTAAAAAAAATCTAATTGGTCAAAAAATATTAAATGACAATAAATGTTACATTGAAACTGAAAAACTACATCTATTTTGGAACAAAATTTTTTTCCTAAAACTACATCTATTTTGGAACGGAGGGAATATATATTAAAGATAGTTCTCTAAATGATTGTCCTTTTCTATTATAGCCGGTGGTTTGAATTTTGAAGAATTATGTGCCAACTGCCAACTACCTACACATAAATGCTTAATAAATATGACTGCTCATATAAGAATATATAGTGTTCATATAATTAAAATATTATTTACATTATTCAAATATCTATGAGACATGTCATGCCAACACATTCATTGCTAAGGGATGACTTAATGGTCCAGACCAGAAAAGAGCTAATGGTGTTATCAGTGTGTTATATAATCTGTCAATATAGTGTTTTGACATAACTAAAACTTCTCTGTATAATCAAGAAAATAACACATGTAAAATCATCAACCAACCAACCAAAAAAAAAATCATTGTTCGACTTGAAGAAATCGTTCAGCCGTAGACATGCCTTTAGGTTATATCACCAACATGCCTATGAATATGGATTCAGCCTTTTCGATCAACATGACGAAAAAAATCATAGGAGGAACTAGATCAAACTTGTTTTACAACATGTCAATATAACAATGTTTTATTATAGATAATTACATCCCACCCCACATTCGAAACATAAAGGGACTTAAACTAATATAAGACTACTTACAACTCTTGAACCACTACAATGGGTGTTGAAACTAGGTGTTGAAATGAGGTGGATTAATTGGGTGTTGAAGTCTTTCAACATGTTGAATCTTGGAGAGATGAGAGAGACAATGACATGTGGCGTCATGTTATTCGTTGTAGAAACCTTTGATATTTTTTTTTGTTTTCATTATTCCAACACAATTATTGTATAGTATATTAGTTTATAATTTTTTCTAATTTATATATTAATTTTTTTTATTTTTTATTCTCTACAAATAGAGACTAGTTTTATTTAATTTGGACATTGAAAAAATTCACTAAATAAAATTAAAATATAAAACTAAAATAGTGGGGTAGGGTGTTGAATTTTATTAAAAAAGATCATTTTAGATGGTAAAGTTGAATTTAGTGTTGAATTATTTGGTGTAAGGAAGAGAAGATGATGTGGAGTGTTGAAAAGTGAAAAAGTAAGGTGTTGAATTGGTTTGCACATAGTCTTTAGGGATATGGGCCTCTCCACTCATTGTCAATTGGTTTTAAGTTGGAAGCCCATAATCCTAACATGGTATCAGAGTCCGATCCGATCTTAGGCCAGACCCGATAGTCAGCCTCTCTTGCCCAAACAACTCAAAATTAATGGTTAACGAGACCCATTATCTCGAGGGGGCATATTAGGGATAAACATCCCACATTGGAAACACAAAGAGACTTAAATTAATATATAAAGGATATAGGCCTTTCCACTAATTGCCAATTGATTTTAAGTTGGAAACCCATAATCCTAACATGTTTAGTTGTTTACCAATACTTTGAGTGATCCATGTTTTAAAAAATAAAATTTCACAAAACTATACCCTTTCAAACTCTTCTCCAACAAACTAAACCTAATTTAAATTATTTATAAATTTACACCGTTTTCAAATCTTAATGGTTAAATTACTCTTTACAAATTTACCCAAATTAAAAAATTTCATTTAGGTTCACTTTTTTAGTATTTAGGGTTTAATATTATAGAGGTATGATTGTGTGTTTATGGTTTATTTGAAGTTAATATTTAGTGTTTAATTGTAGTTTTGTAAGATGCAATTTAAAGGGGTAGTTATGTGAATTGCACTTCAAATATTGTAGTTTTTCAACACGACTAAAAAATGATATTTAGCAATAAGTATTCTTTTAGAGATTTTTCATTCACTGTTATTGTCCATGGGGAGGAACAGTTTAACAACAAACACTTTTAAAATCCAGAAACAAGATGAGACATTCCGCGGATTGATGTCTCAAAAGTAAATGAAAGTTGGCAAAGGTAATCAGGTAGAGAATAGATCTAGAAGGTTGGTTCACGTTGAGCCGAAAGGGATGGTAACAAAAGAGAAACATCCAAAATTCAAAGTCATATGGGAACAAAGAAGAAATTACTTATCATCTTTCATAAAAACATATATAAATAAGTGCTTCAATATTAAAAGTAAAACCACCGTTTAAATTTCCTGACAATGAGTGGAGAGACCCATATCCTTTATATATTAGATTAAGTCCCTTTGTGTTTTCAATGTGGGATGTTTATCCCTAATACGCACCCTCGAGATAATGAGTCTCGTTAACCATTAATCTCGGGTTGTGTGGGCAAGAGAGGCGGACCATTAGGTCTGGCCTAAGATTGGATCGGGCTCTGATACCATGTTAGGATTATGGGCTTCCAACTTAAAACCAATTGGCAATGAGTGGAGAGGCCCATATCCTTTATATATTAGATTAAGTCCCTTTGTGTTTCCAATGTGGGATGTTTTTCCCTAATACTAACAACGCGCTTTTAGGATTCTAAACCATGTTTCATTCAACATGAGTGATTATAAGTGTCTCAAAGAGCTTTGTACAACTTTGACGAATTTATGAAAAATCTAACAACGCGTTTCTAGGACTCAAAACAAAGTTTGAAGCAATATGAGTGTTTATAAGAGCCTAAGTGATTTTGTACAAGTTTCACGAGCTTATGAAACATCTAACAACGCGTTTACTCGGACTATTAACCAAGTTTGAAAGAATATGAGTGATTATAAAGGCGTACTTGATGTTTAACAAGTTTCACGAACTTCTGAAACATCTAACAACACGTTTACTAGGACTCTAAACCAAGTTTGAAACAATATGAGTGCTTCTAAAAGCCTAAGTGATATTTGTACAAGTTTTTTGAACTTATGTAACACCTAACAACGCGTTTACTAGGACTCTAAACCAAGTCTGAAACAATATGAGTGCTTATAAATACTCGTTTCTAGGATTATAAACCAAGTTTGAAGCAATATGAGTGCTTATAAGAGCCTAAGTGATATTTGTACAAGTTTCACGAAATTATGAAACATCTAACTACTCAATATCAAACTTGTACAAAGCTCATTGAAGAACTTATAGGCACTCAATATGAAACATTTAACAACTCGTTTCTTGGAATCTAAACCAAGTTTCATGCAACATTAGTTCTTATAAGTTCCTCAATGAATTTTGTACAAGTTTCACGAACTTATGACAAATCTAACAAGGCGTTTCTATGACTCTAAACCAAGCTTCATACAACATGAGTGCTTATAAGTTCCTCAATGAGCTTTGTATAAGTTTTGCGAACTTATGAAACATATAACAAAGCGTTTCTAGGACTCTAAAAAAAAGTTTCATAGAACATTAGTGCTTATAAGTTCCTCAAAGAGCTTTGTACAAGTTTGACGAACTTATCAAACATCTAACAACGAGTTTCTAGGACTCTAAACCAAGTTTCATGCAACATGAGTGCTTATAAGTGTCTTAATGAGCTTTATAAAAGTTTGATGAACTTATGAAATATCTACCAACGTGGTTTCTAGGAATCTAAACCAAGTTTCATGCAACATGAGTGCTTATAAGTGTATCAATGAACTTTGTACAAGATTCAAAATCTTATGAAACATCTAATAACGCGTTTCTACGACTCTAAACCAAGTTTCATGCAACATGAGTGCTTATAAGTTCCTCAATGAGCTTTGTACAAGTTTCACGAACTTATGACAAATCTAACAAGGCGTTTCTAGGACTCTAAACCAAGCTTCATGCAACATGAGTTCTTATAATTTCCTCAATGAGTTTTGTACAAGTTTCACGAACTTATGAAACATCTAACAACGCGTTTCTCGAACTCTAAACCAAGCTTCATGCAACAAGAATCACTATAAGAAAGAAACCATTTAGCAGCGGACGAAATCGTTGCTAAACAGATTTTGCAACGATTTAGCGACGAAAGCAAATCACCAACGATGACTCTGTTATTGTTGAACACTAGGATTCGTCTTTTTGTCGGTGTGGAACATGCTTTTTGGTGATAAGAAGTCTGTTTTTGTATCAGATGTAGTTGGGTACTTGAAAGAAGACAAAAAAACTTCTGTTAATGAAATACTTAATCCTTGGAAAAAGTTAAGTTATGCATTGGTTATTCTGATTGATGGTGTGTTTGTTTGTACTGGCAATGACAAGACGGTGACAAGCAAGTATGTTGAGATGTTACACATGTTGATTTTTTTATGTCGTTCCCATTGGGCAGGGTTTCGTTTAATGAAACCATTGGAAGGTTTGGTCCCCCAAAAGGTGTTGATCACCCAATTTCTGAATTGAAGAAGAGACTAAAAAAGGACTAGTGTGTGCTATGGTTTCCCCCTTGCCCTACAGTTACAAGCGTTTAATTCGATACCGTCTATTTGTGCGAAGATTAAGCGTCGGTCTGATATCTATGTTTTTGTTGAGATGTGCACGAAAGGTATTTCCAACTCAATTCTATTACGTGGGAAAGACGTACTAGATGCTGAAGCAGAAAGTGATGTAAGACATTATGTTTTTTTGTGTTCTTAACCTTTGACCTTAGTCATTTGTTTTTTAATTCCTAGTAAACTTCTTAAATGTTTCTTGTACAGTTACATGTGGCGTACACCTTGCAAAGCGATGTACCAGTGGACGAGGAGTCTCTCAAATGGGTTGAAGAAGTTTCAGACCACAAAGTAGATTTTCTGATAAGTCTTATTTGATGGACATAACTTCACGGAATCAGACTGGAAGGTGGATGGTGTTTATGTTCGTCCACCACGTCCTCACCAGCCTGTACGTCCTCACCATCCTGTACGTCCTCAAATACCTGTCCAATCCGCAATGCAAGGACCAACACCATCTAGTAGAAAGAAAACAACAGGTTTGAGGCCACCTCGCAAGGTGGCCCAAAATGTGCAGAAGGATTCAACTATTGAGGCTAGTTCTTGTACTTCAAAAAGGAATGAAGACTTGTCTTTGCTGAAGGTTTGGATAATTGACTAGAACAAGCTTCTCCGTACCAATATAGTGAATGATGTTAAGAAGCTTTTGGTAGATTTTAATAAGTCAATGGGTAAGGGTAAATCTTTGGTGGGACGTAAACGGAAAAACCCAGCTACACCTGTTACGTTTTCCGATTCGTCTTCAGGAGATGAAAGGGGTCGTCCCTCTAAAACCGCACCTAATGCCCAACAGACGGCGTCTGATGGATGAGGACGTTATGGCGTTGCGTTTGACATTGCATCTTCTATCAAACGAGAGGTTTAAGAGTTTCAGTGTATTATTAGTTTATATAGTTTATGGATGGTCATAGAATTCATGTTTTTTGGTTTATGATGTTTGTTAAACCAGAATGAGAATGTTCCATCCCAAAGGGGTGATGCTGAAGATGTAACCATGGATGATGTTGACACTCAGAAAGATGTGGGTTATATATTTTTAACACACATTTTTGATTCTTCTTCATTACAGTGAGTATACATAAATGTTTGTTTTTTGTACAGGTGCCATGATTGACTGTTCCGGAAGAGAGTGAGAGTGAAGATGAGGTATATTATCCTCCATTACTTACTTATACGATGTACAATTCATATGGGTAATAGAATTTCTTTATACATAATAGGTAGATGAAGTCGTACACACAAGTAACGATGACCAGCCGGACAAGGAGGTAGATAAATCATCCACCCACCCAGTGTACCCTGAGGTGAATTTCCGGTAAGTCAAAGTTACATTCGTCATCTGCAATCCCTACAGTTCACTTAATTCAACAATTTTATTATCCGTACAGTGCATGGACGACGCTATCCACACGGGCAGAACCATCCATTCGGCTGAAGAGGATGTAAATAGTTTCCACTGTCCATGTGCGTAGAAGACAAGTTTTTGTAAGATGGATAGAAATATTTTTGCGATGGATTTATTTCAGGTACGTGGCACTCCACAATCTCCATCCACACCTAATGTACACATTCAACAAGAGGCGTCTAGTAGCCCGACACTGCGATTGTTGTGAAAGCGTCCGCTTATTTTGTGAAGGAGACGACATACATTAACTAGCCATTGTCGAAACGCGTTCCCAAACGTTCTCGATACCTGGAAGATGATCAATTTTTGGCCGATCCAAGAATTAAATCACTATTTGGCTCGCGTTCGAAGCCAACAGCATACAAGATAATACCCGATCCACCTTCTAATGTCCAATTGTTCTACTCTATTTTGGGGGAAGATAGGACAAGGTAAGTTGACACTTTCTGTAATACTTTACAAATTGCCAATAATTATATCTTTAACAATTCTATTTTCATATTCAGAACATTCTCAATCGTCACTGGGCATCAGGTCTGCAACGGCATGTTTGTTGAGTTATCTTTAAAAGATGTGTGGATTGCAGTACTGGTAAGTTGTACAATTATTCCTTTTTAAAAGTCACGCATAATATTGTGGGTATCTCATATTTTTTTTTTTAAAATGTAGTATATGCAACTGTTAGTGGCTTTATTGGTGAGGAAGAGGTCCAAATACCTCATTCAGAACCGTTGTGTTATTCTAGACCCTTTGTTCTTATGGCTCATATCTAAGGCTTATGATGCATTTGCTGCTTCTGCTGACAAACCTATGTTTGAATGGGGTCGACATATCAAGGCGTTTGTGACTGGTAAATCGACGGGGAGGCATATGAAATCATGTTTTATCAAGGATGTTGATGTCATGTACGTCCCGATGGAGTGGGGGTGTAACTATTGGACGGGACTTGTCATCGACATCAAGAAAAGTAATATTATGCTATTTAACCCTTTTGTGGAAGCGGTTATGAAACCATCGCGATTGGCTTGTCTCCTATTGCGAACGCCCTTCCATTCATCATCAACAAATACATCGGTATGGAAAATCTTCCCCTATATGACTTTTCATGGACACAAGATCGGGTGCTGTACGAACATCAATCTGAGGCTGTTCGGGTGTTTTTGTTATGAAATCCTTTGAGTTGCACGCTCAAGGAGTGCTTCCACAAGTCATGGGTATGTTTAATGAGGATATCATCAGACGTATCCGTATTGTATACGCACTGGATGCTTACGCATAATTCGTTGGGGGAATTGCGGAGGACTATTTCTAAAGTGTAATACGGTGTACACTTTGTTCTGATCCACCAAAAAAAACTTCTTTCGTTTTGCATTTCTAGACTTATTAAATGTATGTTGAATTTTTATGGCCTATTGTTGTCTTTAATCGCAGACCATTTTAATGTTTAATTCTCGTCAAATTTTTAATGTTTAATTCTCGGCCTCTACGGTGTACACTTTTGTAGACCACCTGTTTTAACTAGATTATGCTTATTTTATGGATAATTTTTTGCTATTGTATGTTGGATTTTATTGCTCATGGAGGTGTAAAAATGTGTTTAACTGGTTTATACGTTATGAACTGGATGGTTCTGAAACTGTGTGCACTGGATAGTAGACGCTTTAGATGGATGATAATTTTGTAGACGCATATACATATGGTATACTGAAAACATATGTAAAATTAGATAGCAAACACGAACGACTATTCTTTTTATTTCTTACTTATCATACAACTAAAAAAGGAGACACACTTGCAGAGCAACCCAAAATAGAGTGCAATTTTTACAATAGATGCCAGCTAGGCCCCATTCATTGTAACAATCCGCGAAACAGTCTGGTTCTGGGATCATGGGAAGGTACGGGTAATGAAACGTACTAGTAATTTTATGGTAGCGCGGAGGACCGTACCTACTTATTCTATGAGTTAGGCGATTACAATAGTCCCTTAACTCATGTGGGGTCATCGGAGGGTGGTGAGCATTCACGAGTGTAAGGTAATGCTCTATTTTCTCGTCTTCACCTTGGCACATTGCTAGGATCGAGCACAGTAAGGTAGCTTCCATCTTCTTAGGGACGATGCAGTCCAAAATCTGAATCGGGCTATCAATGTTGTTGTCTTTGCACAAAATTCTTATGCCTTCATAGTACACAGAGTCATGATTATATGCATCTAAACATTTTTGGAAAAAAGCTCTGAGCACCCCACCTTCTTCAATCTCTACTGGATGGAGGCCTAAGGTGGACGTATATGCTGTCTGCAAAACCACTGGATGGTATACGTAATCTCTCCCCGCTTTCCCAACTCTTAGAATTGGTCCTAAGTATTGCCAACTTCTCAAACCAACAAGCTTTATGACGAGGAGAATTATGTCATCGGGGAGTATAGGTAAAACCATTTTTTTAATTCTAAACAAGGTAAATTTAAGCTATGATATTTTGCGATGGTTCAAGTGTTGTATATATATTGGAGGTGTATTAAATCTTGGATGGTAAAAGTTGTCTTCTGAGTGGAATTAATGGATGGTCTTTTCGGAACAAGGGAGTTGGATAGTGGGAATTTAATGGATGTTTTAAATTTTTATACATTAAATGTTTTGCTTATCTCCACTCACTTTATTCTCTATTTGTAATTTAAAGGTATAAATGTGATGAGTAGTTAAAACATATAAGGAACATAAGCCGCCGACTTAAATGTAGGAGTGTTAAAATATTAAAAAATTTAACGGTCTATATCGCTTCTTCTGAAAAATGGTCTACATTTTTTAATACTAAAGATAGATTTTGTGGTGGTATGACAATATGTTTATGATAGTTTTTGTGATAGATTTTTGTGGTGGTGTGTAAGTACAATGTACATATTTTCAATTTTAAATTCGGTTCTTTTTGTGGTGTCAGTATTTTTATTTTTTGATTTGATGGTTCAGCTTAACACACACGCTTCTTCCACTATTAACTTTTCGATGTGACATAGGTAGATATCCATCCCATACATCATCTCACCACAATTAATGTTCGTTAAATAAAATATTATAATAAATCATCTACCGATTTAATTACCCTCTAAATATTTACATACAACTAATAAAACATTGTACATTTACACACACAAACACTATCGGTCACAAACCATCCACAATAGTATAATCCAGTACTTGTTTAATAAACATCGTATACATACAGTTTAGTTCTTGTGAAAACCATCCACTTCTGAGAATTTGTTGCCCATATGTTTAAGCTGACATTTTTCCAATATCCTATGACTTCTACTATACCATCAAAATCTGTTTCAGTAGACCCTTCTATATATGCTGCGCTCATTAGATGTACACGAAGATCAGCACTACTCATCATGTTGCTCTCCATTATTGTCTGGACGCTTTGTATAGCTTCATTACACATTTGACGGTCACGTTTTGCTTGTTCTTCCACCTCTACGACCACTCTAACAAGTTCTTCAGCATCAATATCGTCCATATGGTCCGTTGACTGACCGTAGTTTTCAACCCCAGCTAGGAGGGCAGTGAAACTTGTCTCACATGGGATTAAACAGGACACTTTTTCAGCATGTACACCATCCATTCCAGAAACACCTCTCTTTTTCACACCGTTCTCAGATTGGTTGGAAACCCAGGCTCCATTTATCATTTTTTTGAAGCTTGCGAAGATACTAACACCATCGTTGATCATATTGTGAGATTTATACCCCCTGAACTCCTTGTCGTTGCTTATTGGACTGGGGCTAACTTTCAAACAATTCAAATATGCTTAAACGTACTCTATCCAGTACGACAACTCCACAGTTACTGTGGAACACATCATCCCGTACATGTCTCTGACTTTGTTTTCCAGGTCTTCAAAACTTTCCAACTTAGACAATCTAAGATACCGTCCTTGTCTCAAATTACTTATTTTGAACTCCCAATCACCAGAACCGTACATAATCCACCTCCCTTCTTGTACGATTGTTATGTCGTCCACTATATATCTTCGCAACCATTTATTAATGTACGAACATTTATTATAATTTATGAATATTAATGCTTCATATGATCACATACCTTCCATTATTGCTCACAGAATTCTTTCTAACCAGATTTATGGGACAATTTGTAGTTTACAACTTTGTTTATTAGATATGTTATTAGACAGTTTGTACTCTCCACTCACCTACATCTTTGTCCACTCGTCTTAAAATAATATAAAACAACCCATTTTTAACCGGCCCATTTATGTCCTCCCAATTAATTCTGACACAACATTATCAAGGTATTAAATGCCTGAAAACAATGTCACAATCAAGCGCAGTCGATGTATTTTCCCCTCCATCCCGCCAAGGTCATTTTGGTCTTTTCAGTTTTATGTCCATTTTTCTATTAGTGTGTCGAATACAGACTTACGGGTGTATCTCTGTCGTGGGGTCCACAGTCCAATTTACTAACTATGAATAGTAATCGGCCTAATTTTTTTATTACTTTTCAAAAAAGTGTCCATTTTGCCTATAAACCCTTTAAAATACTGCTGATAATCTATGTCAAAACCCTAATTTGTAGATTCAAAACACACGAAACAATCAAGACAAAATCTACTAATTAACTACTATATAAACCAAAAAAATAAGAAACTAGAACCAAATAAAGAAAGAACCAGGCTATTGTTGACTTGTTCGGTGAAGAGAAGCAACTCTTCTTCAGGCGTGAGATAAGGCCCTTGATTCTCACCGCGTCTTATGCAAGGTAGGTAAGCATGGTCATGTTCAGAACCAGCCTCGAATCGCATGAACACAGGTGCGTCCTCTTCAGTCCAATCTTAGACATTGATTAGAGGCTTAAATTAGCGACTATATTAGTGTGTAGATCGTTGAGTTTAGAGTTAGATTCATACCTATACCAAGATCCCTCATTGCTTCTCCTACAAATATAAGAACCCTTTATTTCGTTTTTGTTTTTGTTTGACTCTCGGGATGTGACTTTATTAATACAGACTATTAGTTCTTAGGTTTTATACTTTCCACACTTTTAATAAAAGTCATCCGATTTCGTCTCATAGTTTTGTTTCTTGATTATTGCCCCCATGATTTTATTTATATAAAATTTTGGTTTAAAATAAGTAAATACAATAAAACCTCTATAAATTAATAATGTTGGGACTTTGATATTTTATTAATTTATAGTAATATTAATTTATCCTATAAATTAATAATTATTAATTTATAGTGTAAATTAATTTTTATTAATTTATAGAGATATTTTTACATAAATGGAAATATTTTACTAAAGTGAAGATATTATAAAAGTGTGTGTTTCTTACATGTTTCGTAAGTATATTTTTAAAATTTTCAAAAATAAAATTTGAATCCTACAAAAAGCATTGTTTAAGTTTCATACATCCACAAAAATTGTATAAAGTTCATTTGACACTTATAAACACTTATTTTATGTAAAACACGTTATGAAAGTTCGTGTCCTTTACGTATTTTTAAACTTTAATGTATACTTAATCTTAAGAAAATAAACACTTATAATATTCATATTTTACTTATTTGTCATAGCTATATATTATATGCATAAAACTACAATTATTAATTTATGTTTTTATTGGGACCATATTTTTACATAGGAATTTTTTAAAAAAGTATTAACTTATTAATTTATCGAAATAGATCAATTTTTACATTGACCCGACTTGGGACCAACAAATTTTATTAATTTATAGTGGTTATTAATTTATAGAGTATTAATTTATAGAGGTTCTACTGTATATGATGGTGATACATGTCATATCTATTTATCTAAATTTATTTGATATATGTTAAATTATCAACCAACTAGATTTAGGTATCGTATTATCATCCTTTATATCTATATTAAATTTTATTATATATCACACTAATTTTAAATATATTCAAGTAATAAATTTATGTCAAATCAGACTTGATTTTCATATTTTTATGCACGCTATTGATACATAGAAAGCAAATCCCCACTAAATATATTCCATTACAAGAGAAAGCAGACTAACAAAACGAGTGGTCGAGAAGGATCAAAAGGAAATGAGCCTTCACAAAGGTACTTGGACCTTTGAAGAGGAAAGCCTTTACTTAAGTTAATAACAATGTGTTAAGATGAGTCACTAAAGAAAGGTGTAAGGATTTAGTGATAAGTAGTATAAGTAGAGGGTGAAAGTATGATAATAGGTATTGAGCAATCTTGAAAGATAGTACTAAAGGTAGGAGGGGAGAGACGGGCCGATCCAAAAATATGAGATATAGGGCAATTGCCAAATTTTTAGAAAATCTTTAGAGAAAAAGCTTAAATTTTTGTTTGTCTTCGCCTCAAACTTTTTTAGACGAAACTTTCTCTTAAGTTATAACTCATTTAGCATTTAAATATATAAAACCTCTTATTAATTTCTTTTATATTTTTTGGCTTAAACAATGTACTAATCTACCAATGACTACAATTAGAATCCAAAGATATAATTTGTTAGTACTTTTCTTTTTCATTTGAGTAGTATAGGGTCTTAATTATTGACCAAGTACACGGTCATAATATAAACGATTAACTCTAATACAAATAAAGATGAGGCTAAATAAATCTTACATAATACTAGGGTATGTTTGTGAAATAAACAAGTTTATTATTTCTTCATAACTATTTAGTATAATGAATATAGGTTCAAAAAAAATTACTACAAAGTAAAAGTCCATCCTCTCGTACCACCACCAGTCGATCTCCCATATCACTACCATCGAGTTCATATGCTTTTGTAAAATCAATGTAAGCAATTAGGCAAAATAAAATGAAACATATTAATTTTAGTTAGCATTTAATGTAAGTAATTAGGCAATCAAAAACTATCCTTGGATCTAAAATCAACTTGAGAGAAAGTAGCCTTGAAAATTACAATCCTAAATGTGTATTTTTGCAATGCCCCTACACGCAAAGAAGATTAGTTACCTCAGGACGAGATCCACCGCAGAGAACTGTTGCACCTTCGTTCCTAGAGTTTGAGACAAACTTCAATACTCTTTCGTACTGCAATATGATATTAAGATGGACTTTCGTGATTAACCCAAAATTGATAGATGAGAAGGTTTTTGGAGAATTGAGGTTTTGAATTCTTGAGAAATATCGATTTTTGGTTCAATAATAGTCGCACATGTGCTTTACTAACAACATGACCAAGCCTACATCCTTCTTCGAAAGGATCTGATATCTTAATGTTCTTTGTCCACTTTACTATCTTGTCCAAAAACTCGTCAGCTATCATTTCCTGTCATTTCAGATTGAACTTTACTTTTCATCAAAACAACATTACAAGAAGTATGGCGAAGTTTTGCAATCCTATTTTTATCAGTATTTTTCCATGGTTTTATGGATATAATCTATGCGAATTACAGATGAACAGTCCTACCAAGAAAAATAAAAAACGAAATCTACTTAAACCAGAGGTTATTGTAGATTATAGTGTTCACTTACATGCACAAGAAGTCGAGATGTCGCACTACAAATCTGACCGTTCGTCCAGAAACAACCAAACATAGACCCATTCCACAACTTTTCATAAAGTAAAAAAAGTGTCATAATTAATTAAACCAATATTTAAGAATACTTCTTAAGGTTTCAACATTCAAAGCTACACCCCTTTGTCAAAGACAATGATGGGGCTTTTACCACCATGCTCCAATGAAACAAGTTGTGGAATGAAAAAGTACCAAGATTCATACACAAACACCGTAAAATCATATGACAAAAATAAACAAAAGCACAAATAGATACTTGTTCTAAAGGAAAGCAAGCAAAAAGGAGACTTACTTTAACCAATTGGGCAACATAAGTCATAAGACTTCTTCCAGTAGCCGTGCTTCCGGTGAATACAATATGGGAAAGGCTAAATTATCAATACTTTAACTAACACATGAATATATGTTCGATCTAGAATTGTTCGACTTTCAAGACATCAGTATAGATTAAGATAAGACTGACTCTCATCGAACCTTGCCAACATGTGGATGTGTTGCGAGCGGAGCACCTGCTTAAGTTCCTAAACCAGTCAAAATATTAAGAACACCAGGTGGCAGACCCACCTCGCACCAAATATCAGCGAGCTCCAAACATGTCCTGAAGTTAATTCCTTCCACTACTAAAAAAAGTCATATAACCACGGCCGTATCGGTGGCTATAGCAAAAATCCGTGGCTATTTAGTCACGATTTGCCACGAAATTTTTTTGCCACGAGGGTATAGCCACGGATTTAACGCTATAGCCACCGATACGACTGTGGCTATATGAATTTTTTTTAGTAGTGTTCAATGCAAATATAGATTATTAGTTGTCTAATACGTCGTGGTTTTTCTAACTTATTGTATGTACTTAAAGGGAGACAAAACACTTTAAGATCAATATAGTCTGGATATATACAAACATCAAGAACATGTTGGGTAATCAAATCCGCAAACTTAAGAGAGGATTTTTTAAATATTAGAGAGACTTCAAGAACAAAACCTATCAAGGAGTAATCAGACCGACGACACCAATGGGTTCCCTGAGAACGTAACTCGAACGTAGCTCTTGAAAGTATCTAACGGAAGAGAAATAGGAGACTTCTCCTTTGCATCTAAGGCTTCAGCTAAATCAACATAATATTCAAAGCATCCAACAACATCATTCTGAAAGTTTACAAGCAAAACCATTTACAACATTCTAATCACAAAAAGAATTTCCAAAACGTTAGCAAACGTACCACGTTCCACGCCGTTTCATATAAAGGTTTACCATTATCAATAGCCTCGAGTTAGCTAGCTCATACTTCCTCTCTGATACCTAAAATGATATTTTAGATGTAACATATGATATGACAAACACAAAAACAAATAAAAAACAAAGTTAACTAAAGCTTCATCGATATACCTTGGTTGCGATAGCACGCAAGTACTTAGCACGAACAGATGCATAAGCTTTAGACCAATTTTCTTCTTTGTTCCTTGTAAATGCTTTCATAGTAGCTTAAACAGCGAGATCAAAATCTTCTGACGCTGGTATATAACATGTAAAGCAAAAGCAAAATCATTCCACAGTTCAATAGAAACTCAGAAACGATACAAATCAAACACTATCAAATCCAATCTCATTGCTATGCACTCTGATGAGATCGAGTTTTACCTCAATCACATACAACCTCAAGTGCAAGGCACAAGAAGTTGTAGTAATATAAGGATCGAACCACAAGGACAATGAACTAAGAACACCAAGAATGCAAGAATCTAACTTAGATTAGACCTAACAATTAACATTTTTAAGTAACCAAACTATATCTAAAGCAATAATATAAAAGTCAACTTAAGGTCAACTAAAAGACAAATAACTAAGATTAAGATTAAACAAAAGATAAAGCATGGATCTTAGGGGTTAAGATCATTGGTTTTGGATGGATGGAATCAAGCTAATGACACTAAGACTAACAAAGGATATGGATTTCTAGGACAAGGATCATTAATCAAGATAAGATCACTTCCATGACTCAAATCAATTCTCTAATCATAAAAACCAGAAATCTTCCGACCAAGCCTAGATGATTAGAGATCATTAAGTATAAGTCCTTAAAAACCCATCTTAAATCTTAGACATCAACTTCCATTGGCTAAGTATAAAAGACTAACAAGAGATTTGGACTAGACATTTCATCGAACACCTTCCGGGCATGAAACATCCTCTAAGTACTAAGCTAAATTAGCTACTTCTATATTAGTATTAAGAACATCTAATGTTATAGAAACCATAACCTAAACATCCTAAACATCACTAACTATCATCCATCCTCCTAACCTATAGAAATCCCAAGATCCAAAAGATGACTACTCACTAATCATAACAACAAACAAGTTAATGACTGATATTAAAGAAATGATTAAGAAATATTAAAAACTTAAATAAAAGAAAGCATTAAACTCAATGTTAAACTTCTAAGGGTTTCACAAAAGTGGCTATAAGTCTAGAGAGAATAATATATGTCTTATCAAAAGAAACCTAAATGTATTTATAGGAAAAGTGAGGAGGAGTCGGGAAAACCCGGGACAAACCGGTCAACCCGACGATTTTGTCTTCCAGCGGCCAGTCCCAGCGGTCTTGACCGCTGGGTTCTTCATCTCCATGACATCAAGAGGATCTTCCAGCGGTCTGGTCCAGCGGTTTGTTGACCGCTAGATTCTTCACAGCACCCAGGTTCTTCACGTCAATTCCAGCGGTCTTGCTCGGCGGTCAGGGCCACTGCTCACGTCGTCTTCAGGACTCCTTGAGCTGCTTCTTTCTGGCGTCTTGGACCGGCGGTTCTGACCACTGTACTGCCTCTTCTCCTTCCTTAGCTTCTTCAAGCTCCCTTGTATTCCTCCTTAGCTTCCATTTAGCTCCCCATTGCTCCAAGTACCTGAAATGCACATGATGCAATGCAAGAGGACCTAAAGCTAACTAAGACTCTATCCTAAGCTACTTATAAGAAATATGCAAGTAATGATCTAAAACTATATGAAATATGCAATCTAAGTCCTAAAATGCTATGAGAATGTATGTCTAAAATACCTAACATACACACTCATCAACTCCCCCACATTAATACTTTGCTTGTCCTCAAGCAAACATTATCAAAAGCTCAAAGAATAAGGTGGAGGAGGGATCTCAAAACCAAAAAGTTAAGCTCAAGCAAATGCAATGTTAACTAAGGCAATGAAGCACTCCGAGAAAATGTTCACCCATAAGTAATGAGAACTCTCAATCAATTATCCATCGGACACTATCACAAGTCTTAGCTAGATTCAATGCTCATATCCACTCACTCTTTAAGTTCATTAATTAGTATCCGGTGATCTCGCTAAGATGCAATGCAAAGAGTTTCAATCGGTTTTGGGAAAGGTCTTATTTAAGTAGTTAAGTGTTTAGATGTTTTAGTGTTTTAAGGGGGCTTACTCTCAAAGCAAATAAGTAGTGTAAACATAATGCAAAAGTAAGGAAGACTAGGAACAAATACGTACGAACCTTTAAATCCCATGTTCTACCCTTCCTACTTTTCGTTCTAAGCACTCACTCTTTTCTTTTCTTGCTCACTCCCCTTTTGATCTTTTAACACTCACTCAAATCCCTTCTTTTAATCCTAACTCTACCCTTTATCTATTTGGGTTTCTTTCTTTGACATAGCAAGTCTCTCTTTCACCTTTTAACTCTATCCTTATGGGTTTTCTTTTAGGCCAAGACTTTACTCTTTTTACTCCTATTTTTCTACCCTTTGTGTTTGGGTTTTCTTTCTTTTGTGGTTTAGGAGTTTTTGAACTTGTTTTCATCGCCTTCATTCTTTCTTTTTAAACCTCCCTTAAGGTAGTTACCCTTTTAGTTTTGGTGTTTAGAATTCTCTAATGATAACCCAACTCTCTTTTCTTTCTTTTTATCACTTCCCTCACCCAATACCAAATCAAAACTTGCTAACCACCTAGATGGGATGTGGGACTTGTCGATCCCCGTACTTACAAAGTTTTGCTAATGTAACACTTTCCGAAAAGGCCTCACTCAACAAAGTCAATGGGGGCTTGAAGGAATGGTCTATGGGTTAAGGTGGGGTCATCTAAAGATGAGATGGTTATCCAAACTATAAAGAGAGTGGTAAAAAGGGGCAATGTTTGGATATATATCATGAAACTACAATGCACATTATCAAGCGAGAAATTAATGATTCAATTAGGTTCAATATTCATGGAGTGGTTTCAAATCAAGTGAGCTTCAAACAAGCAATATCCTCTAGACTAAGAGAGTTCAAGATGTACAATTTCAACGATTTAAAAGATTCTAGCAATTATACCGAACAATCTCGAGAAAGATTCACATTGCAATGCTTTTCTAAACCTTTTACAAGGCAATATCATCATTGATCCAAGACAAGTTTGCATGCTTCTATATGCTAAAGACTCGATCTTAAACTAAATGAATGCTAAAACAAAATAAAACTAAGTTTTCTTTTTGTGTTTTTCAAATTTTTTGATTTTTTTGTTGTTTTTGAATGCACATAACTATTAACAATGCATGATCTAAACTATATGAATGCAATGCATGATCACACACAACTAAAACATGTAAAATGATTAGTAACTAATGGCCCGTCCCCCACACTTAATTCACACCGTTTCGGTGTGAACAAGTGATGATGTAAGGCCATTGTGGTAAAAATGAAAACTAAATGCTAAAAATGAAAATTTAAACTAAACTAAACTAAAAATGCGTGGTATTTACAATGATGGTGAAAGGTATTTGGATTTTACCTATGGTAGGGGATTTGGTTCCTTGGTAGTGGAACCTCGAAGTAGAACCAACTAGGGAGGCGGAAGCGTACACTACAAGAAAAACGGCAAATAGCAACGCCATATTTCGTCTCTAAATCGTCGCTATTGGCCAATAGCGACGATTTAGCGACGAGGATATTTTCGTCGCTATACGCTCGTCGCTATTCAAAAATCGTCGCTAAATCGTCGCCATTTTGCAATCGTCCCTATTTCGTCGCCAATGTAGCGACGCCGTATAATCGTTGCTAATGATATTTCGTCGCTAATTCGTCGCTAATTTAGCGACGAATTAGCGACGTTGGTCGTAAAATATTAGCGACGAATTAGCGACGATATATAAAAAATAAATTTCCAATTTAAAGATTTTGCGAAAACAAATCGTTGCTAATTCGTCGCTAATTTAGGGACGAATTAGCAACGATGGGTTAAAAAGTCGTTGCTAATTCGTCGCTAAATTAGCAACGAATTAGCAAGGATGGCTTGACACGTCCTTGCTAATTCGTTGCTAATTTAGCGACGAATTAGCAACGATTAAAAAAAAAAATTTAAAAAAAACAAATTTAAAAACCAAATTTTTTAAAAAAAACAATTATAAAAATATTAAAAAAATACAAAATATTTTAAAAATACAATAAATTAAAACTAATCAGCGGGATCATCGGGATCGACGACGTAATCATCAATCCCGATATCACGTCCAAGGTCTTGAGCTGCCGCTACATCCGGAGGGATCACTCGGTGGCTGAGTTGGTTGGACTCCCCGTCGCCGCATCAACCTCGCGAGGTTTGGACTTTCCATCGCGATGATGGAGAAGAAGTCCGTGATGTTCGATAGCGGACTTCTTGTGCCGCGAGCTGCTTCCTCAACCGAACATTTTCTTCGGCGTGATCTTGGGCGATGGGACGAGGCTGCGAAGAAGAAGCAGCGGGAACCGTCTCAATCGAACCGACTCCAAAAGTGCGGTTCTTCTTCGTCTTCGGGGCCACCTATATAGACAATTTAAAATCGTTAGATATTATAATAAATATTATTTTGAATTAAATTAAATTATTTTATATTATTACCTCATAGTAGATCCGGTCGCACTCGGTGACCGACAGACTGTCCCGAGGAGTTGACCGAACTACCATCGGTCGACGTCGAACCCTGACTAACCCGCTCGGCGACTCTAGCCTCATATGCGTTCACAATATTTTCAGATCGTGAACTCACATAGGTCCCGTCCTTCCTCTTCTGGACCTTCTTCAAAATTTCCACAATGGGCGGAAGCTCGCCCATCTCCTCGCCCATGTATCAAAGGTTGCAGAAAAACATCAAGAGCTCTCTTTGGGTGCTTCGGACCTGGTACTAAAATGCTTAAGAAAAGAAATTCTCTTTGCATGCACATATTGGGAGGTAGATTATACGGAGTTAGTATAACTGGCCACAAAGAGTATTGTCTACCAGACATACCGAATGTACTAAATCCGTCAGTGCATAAACCAAGGTATACATTACGAACCTCTCTCGGGAAATCAGAGTATATCGTATTGAAGTGCTTCCAAGCCTTTGCATCTGACGGATGAGTGACTTCCCCATCTTCAACTGAGTGTTCTGCATGCCATCTCATCGAATCGGATGTCCTCTCCGATTGATACAATCTTTTGAGTCCGTCCGTGATGGGTAAGTACCACATCCGTTGATACGGGACTTTACTCCCCTTCCCTTGGACCTTATATCTCGGTTGACGACAAAAACGACATTCAAGCAGACTCATCATCATCTTTCCAATAAATCATACAATTGTTAACACAAATATTAATCATTTCGAAGGCAATCCAAGACTAAAAACCAACTTTTGTATTTCGTAATACGACTCGAGCAGCTACATTACCCTCGAGCGGATATTCTTTCGGTAACTCCGCCCATGAGTCCATACAAAACTCACTCAAATTATTATCAGATTTTATATTCATCATCCTAGATGCTAATGATAGTTTTGACAATCCAACTTTACATCCCTCGTAAATTGGTTTATTCGCGAGCGTCTAACATATCATAAAATCGTTTAGCATCTAGGTTAGGTTCCTCAACTACATTTTCGGATAAATACTCCTTCGTATCATGAAATGCATCAGCAACCATTTCATGATATCTATTATCATCTACATGCACATAACCACCGGCCTGATCATGATCATAGTTACTATCAAAATGATGCGGTAAATTAGCAGGGTTCGTTACTAACATGATCACTAACAGGAAACGTATAACTACTATCTCCAACTTCGGTATTATTAGAGTTATACCCTTCCCCATGTTGAAACCAAACAAAATACTGCGGCATAAAACCTTTATTAAAAAGATGTTTCCATACGGTTTCAACAAACACGTATTTAGTGTTAACGCACTTCTTACATGGACAATACATTTTACCGGTATCTTGCGTATTCCGCATGTTTCCAGCTCGCTGCATGAATGCTTGAAGTCCCTCCGTAAATTCGTTTGTAACTACCCCCGATCGATCTTTATGCCGATACATCCAAGACCGTAACTCGTATATATTGTTATTACCTTGAGACATATTGAAATTTTTAGAGTGTTTATATTTTTATAGAGTGAATGTTTTTGTATTGTGTTGTGGTGTGATTTTTTGAAGAGTGTAGATGGGTTTATATAGTCCCATTCTAAAAATTTTGCAACCATTTAGCAAGGAAAATTAGCAACGAATTAGCAAGGAAATAAAATTAGCAACGATTTAGCAACGTTTTTGAAAACGTGCTTACCTACTTAGCGACCCTCCTCGCTAATTCGTCGCTAATTAGCAAGGATATTTATTCGTTGCTAAATCGTCGCTAATTAGCGACGATTTAGCGACGCGGAACTCATTCGTCGCCAAAGTCGTCGCTAAATCGTCGCCAATTGTGCGACGAAAACATACCTCGCTAAATAGCGACGATTTAGCGACAACAATATTCTCCGTTGCTATTTCGTCGCCAATTCGTTGCTATTTCGTTGCTATAATTATTCGTCGCTATTTCCTTGCTAAATTTCGTTGCTAAAAGCCCAGTTTCTTGTAGTGGTATACCATCGTTTAAATCCGTGTGGGAGTATTGGGTGTTTGGTAAGAAGCAACACATCGGCGTGATCCTCTCGTCCATGGATGAGTACATGAACGCATTATCATGCTTGCTTTGTAGATATTTCTTTAATTTATCATATGAAATATTTCTTTAATTTTTTTTACATAGTCCATAAATAATTTGATAGGTTGCTGATTATTTTCTAATTACTACATTATCATGCTTGCGTTGTAGATATTTCGAGCTTTAGTTGGAACTTAGGCTTTCTTCTATTATTATTATTATTATTTTCTAGCTTTTGGTGTTAAATTGTTATTGAAGAATTTCTATTTCATTTTATCTATTAACTGAGCATGCTAATTGTGTTGCTAATTGTGTTGCAAACTTTGTAAAAGACCAATCTACTAATTAACATATCTTTCATCACTATTGATTTTCTTTTTTTTGTTACTCCACATAAACATCATACACATTGTTTAACCATAAGGTTTCTAACAACACTAGTAAAATTTCTGCGTATAGCCACGGTTGAGCCACGAATAAGACACTGTCATAGAATCGTGGCTAAAAAAAGCCACGACCTAGTCACGTTCAGATAAACGTGGTAAATAAAAGCCACGATATTGCCACTATATAATACAGTGGCTAAAATAGCCACGAAATTGCCACAGTTTTTTCGTGGCTTCTTAATAATAAATGTGAAAATACGTTATCCATCTATCCTTTCTCCTCTTCTCCTCCTCTCATCTTCTATTTTTCACTCTTCTACTCATAAATTATTCTTCAATTTCTTCTCTTCTAATTCTAATACAATGGATCATTATTCACACTTAAGAGGATGGATGGATAGACGTATGGATCCCGAAACTAATTGTGTAAGTGAAGAATTTACCACGGGCATTCAAAATTTTCTTCAATTTGCTTGTAATCAACCATCTTTTCAAGAGCTAAGTACCATATTGTGTCCTTGTGCCCGGTGTAAGAATGAAAAAGATCATGATCCAAAAATGGTATCAAGACATCTATTTCGATATGGTTTCAAAGGAAATTATTATGTGTGGTTCAACCATGGAGAAAATGCTTATGAAGAAATTGGTGAATCTTCAAGAAGAAATCATTTCACCGGTGTTGAAGAAACAATATGGCCTCAAAATCCTACAAATTTTCAAGTTCCAATGGATGCATTTGAATATCCTCATTACACAACATCTCCACATATGGAATCAAGTGCCAATGAAGAGCCTTATCAAGATAGTGTATTTGAAGCTTTTGAAACCTCTACGAAACCTCTCTACGAAGGTTGTCCTAAAGGTATTACTCAATTGTATTTGGCCTCGAGGATTTTAAAAGCAAAAACGGATTACAATTTAGCCGAGGCGTGTGTTGATGAGATAGCAAAATCTTTCAAAGATGTTCTCCCTAAACCGAACAACGCTCCTGCATCTTACTACGAAATAAAGAAGTTGACACGATCGCTTGGACTACCAGTACAAAAGTTCGATGTTTGCGAGGATAATTGTATGCTCTTTTGGAAGGGAGATAAAGATTTGTTAAGTTGTCGTTTTTGTGGTAAAGAAAGATATCATCCGAACAAAGGAAAAGGGAAAAATCGGGCTAAACAAAGGATGTTTTATATGCCGATAACAGATCGATTAAAGCGACTATACCAATTAGAGGCGATCGCATCTCATATGCGATGGCATGCAGAGAATATTTCTCCGGAAGGAGAAATGCATCATCCTTCCGACGGAGCCGCGTGGAAACACTTCAATCGGGTATATCCACATTTCGCCGTTGAACCTCGTAATATATATTTGGGATTGTCTACGGATGGATTAAATCCTATTGGTATGAATGGGGAAGCCCAATCTGTTTGGCTCGTGATACTCACACCGTACAATCTACCACCGGGGATGTGTATGAAAAGAGAATTCTTCTTTTTGTCGAGTACTTATACCAGGTCCAAAACATCCGAAAAAAAGCCTTGATATCTACCTCCAACCATTGATCGAGGAGTTGCAAAGTTTGTGGAACCATGGGGTGGAAGCTTTCGATGTATCTAGAAAAGAAAGATTCACGATGCGAGTTGCGCTAATGTGGACAATTAGCGACTTCCCAGCCGTATGGCATGCTATCCGGATGGATGACTCATGGGCGTTTATCGTGTCCATACCGTATGGATGAGTCCGAATCGTTTTGGTTACCAAATGGAAGGAAGCATAGCCGGTTTGATTGCCACCGGAAATTTTTACCACTTGAGCATCCTTACAGACGCAACGTGAAAGCGTTTAGAAAAGGGAGAAAAGTGACTGAACATCCTCCGTCATGGTTAAGCGGTGAAGAAGTACTTCATGAAAGAGTAGAGAGCATTAGGGGGGTAATAAAAACAGTGGATTGTGGTGGAAATGGACATGATAAGGCGGCACGTACAATTGAAGATTATGGAGTTCATCATAATTGGGTGAAGAAGAGTATATTTTGGGATCTACCTTATTGGGAAAACCAACTACTTCGTCATAATTTGGACTTTATGCACATTGAGAAGAACTTCTTTGATAATGTGATCAACACCGTGTTGAATGTTACCGGTAAATCAAAAGACAACCTCAAATCGAGGTTAGATCTCCCGGAAATATGTAACAGGCCGGAAGCTCATATTACGGACGATGGTCAGATGATCGCACCCATATTCAGGTTGTCAAATCAGAGGAAGAAGATTTTCCTTCATTGGATGAAGAACGAGATTAAATTTCCCAATGGGTATTCATCAACGTTTGGTCGTTGTGTAGATGACAATCATTCCAAGATATCGGGTTTGAAAAGTCATGATCGCCACGTCATAATGCAACGACTTCTACCATTTGCATTTTCAGAACTTCTTCCAAAACCTCGTTCATGTTGCTATTTCAAGTAAACTCTTACGTTACACAATTTGGCAAATGAATGCAATGAAAAGGAAACTCTAACATATGTTTTAATTTTGTCAAATATTTTCAGAAATTGCATTGTTTTTTCGGGACATGTCTTCGAAGAGCTTACGAAACGAAGATGTTGCTATATTGAAATCAAATATTGCTTTGAAGATTTGCAATTTGGAGAAGCTATTTCCACCTTCGTTCTTCGATGTTATGGAACATCTACCTGTGCATTTACCCGATGAAACTGCTTTAGGGGGACCTGTCCAATATCGATGGATGTATCCTTTCGAGAGATACATGTATCACCTGAAGAAGAAAGTTAAGAACAAGGCACATGTTGGAGGCTCGATTGTTGCTCAATGTATAATGGAGGAAATTACTCATGCAGCTTCAAGTTATTTTGGTAATCCAGAAGTGGTGCAAGAGTCTCTAACCGGGGAAATTCGATTTACTTATTTAGCTCCAGAAGTCCCGGACTTATTTCACTATGAAGGTCGAGTAAGTGGAAAAGCAAAAGATGGTTGGTTTACAGACGATGACTACACCGTTCTCCAAACGTTTATGTTGCTAAACTGTGACCACTTTGAGCCTTATGAAAGGTACAATATCTTAATTCTCATTAAACTATATGAATCGTTTTTAATTTTACGCCCTTTATTTTAACATTTTATCCTAAAATATTTTGCAGGATGTTTGAACGATTCATGATGGAATCCAATCCTGGAATCAACGAGTAACGTCATGCAAAATGCGAAAGACCAACACTTTGCTCAATGGTGTAAAGATTATGTAAGTATGACATTTATGAATAAAAATCACTAGTAATCATAGTACACTAATTGTTTATTATGTGGATTGTTTTGTAGATTAATCAAGCTTCTTCTTCCTATACGTTTCCTTTTTGGATGTTGGATTTCGCACAAGGTCCTAAACGTAGTTACACATCTTGGCCTATGTATCGATCACGAGGTTATTCCTTCCACACCGAAATACATGGGAAAGATAGGAAAAGTCAAAACTATGGTGTCCGCGTCAAAGGAACCTCCGATACCGATTATTATGGGTTAATAGAGGAGATAATGATGATCGAGTACCCCGGTTCTGTTGGTCTCAAAGCAATGGTTTTCAGATGCAAGTGGTTTGACACAACTTTAGGTCGAGGTATTCGCAAACACCCATCAGGTATTATCGATATCGCACCTAATAGAAGATACGAGAAATATGATCCTTTTATACTTTCCGGTAATTGTGATCAAGTTTGTTTCGTTCCTTATCCTCGTGAGACTCGATCCGTGGCAAACGAATGGTGGGTTTGTATTAAAGTTATGCCTCGTGGGGTTCGTGAAACATCTGAAGATGCTCTGACTGCTTTACAAGATGACACACATAATCATAATGTCGTTCCAAGTGGCATTATTCGTGTCGATTCACATGTCGTGGAAGATGCTTCAGATTTCGATTCATTACTTGTGGAGCCTCCTAATGATGAATACATAACAGAAGACGAGTTTGAAGATTTAAGTGAAGATTCAGTTTCAGAGTAACCATTTTAGGGGGGTTTTCATGAATTTGTAATATATTTATGCATTTTCTTTGATAAATGATGACTTTTTAATGTTTTAATGCATTTTGTATGATATGTGGTGATTTTTATTTAATTAGTAAGATATTTAATGACTTAAACCCTAAACTAATACCTAAACACTAACCTAAACCCTAAACCTCTAAACCCTAAACCTCTAAACCCTAAACCCTAAACCTCTAAACACCATTTGAGTTTACGAGAAAGCCACGGAATAGCCACAGTTCGAAAATGTGGCTTTATCTACATAGCCACGGTTTGTAGATGTATAGCCACGGTTTAGTAAATGACAAAGCCACGTTAATGCCACGGTTCAGAACCGTGGCATCGTTTTAGGGCTTTTATCAAAAACCTTTTCTCCTTCGACACTTAGAAACATTTCCCGAAACGCCGTTCGTCTCTTCGTTTTCTCCGATACGCGTCGTCGTCGCCTCGCCGTCTCCGATACCCTGCGTCGTCGCCTCGCCGTCTCCGATACACCACGTCCTCGCCTCGCCGTCTCCCGGTTACTCTTCATCCTCTTTCTCTCTCTCCACTCAAAATCCCCAAATCCCCAAACCCTAAAACAACAAATCGCCTCGCTAATCAATGAGTTCCGGTCGTGGTCGTTCTTATTCCGGAGCCGGAGGAGGATATCATCTATCAATTGGTCCTTGGAATCCCTCGAGGTTATGTTCTTTAACCCTTAAAATAGGTCTCTGCAATCTCTATGTGTTCGCTTTCTCTATGTGTTTCTTTGTCTATGTATGTTGGTAAGTGTCTATGCTTGTATCTCATTATCAGTGTGTGTGCTTTGTCTGAGTTTGAGTTTTAGTTTGACTTTGAGTTTGAGACATCGGGTTTGAGGTTGAGATTGAGTTTCTCTGTGTGTATGTTGGTAAGTTTCTATGCTTGTCTGTGTGAGTTTGCGTTTGAGCTTGTCTGTGTGTTATGCGAGTCTGTGTGAGTTTGAGTTTGTGTTTGAGTTTGTGTTTAAGTTTGTGTTTTGGGAGTGTATGTTGTTAAGTCTCTATGCTTGTATCTCATTGTCTTAGTTTGAGTTTTATTTGAGTTTAATGCTTTGTGTGTGTTTAAGTTTCTGTTTGCTTATTTCTCTTTGCTTATCTTAGTTCTTTGACCTTCTCTTGTCTTATCGGAGAGGCCGGCGAGAACTACTCGGATCGACGAGGCTCGGCGTCACTGCTAATAACCAGTTCAATCAAGTAACAGAGGAGCAATTGTTAGCTGCTCCACAGAGAGAATCTCAGCCACATCTTCACCCAAGGAAAGCCAATGGGACTCTATGGTATGTTTTCTTCTCTGAATTACTTAAACCTCGTACATTTACTTCTTTTCTGAGTTACTTAAACCTTTATTTTTTGTTTTAGGTTTGGTGTGGACCCAGAAGTCAACAGATTTGTTAGGAAGACATGGCAAGGCTACTACTTTGGACCATGGAGAAGCTGGAATAAAGTTCCTAAGGAAAGAAAAACCACTTGGTGGCACACTTTCGTGGTAAATTATATCTCTCTGTTTTGTTTCTCTTTGATGCATTTTTAATTTCCTTTTGTTTTCTTGTAGCAAAACTATTATTGGGAACCAATGTTTCATGCTGTTGTCTACTTCCAATGGAAGTTGGAGACGAGGACAACCATTTGTGAACGTATTAGCAAGAAGTACAGAAACAACAAGAAGCCAAAGTACATTGGTGATGCTCATTGGACGCTTATGTTGGAGTATTGGGCTACTGAAGAAGCTGCAGCGAGGAGCAAGAAAGCTACGGATTCTAGGACATCCGATCCGGATGGACAAGGGATGCACAAGCATAGTGGAGGTCCCAAGTCTTTCCTAAAACATGAGTATGATATGGTAAGCGCTTCTTCTCTTTCTCTCGACCTTATATGTTTTGATTCTTCCTTTAACAAATCTTACGTTTTTGCAGATGGTTGAGGGTGGTACTGATGAACCACCAGCTTTGACTCAGCTTGTCCGCAAGACTCACACACGCAAAGATGGAACTTTCCTCGATTCAAGGGCGGAGGCAATTGTTTTGGAAGTAGAGCAAGCAGCATCTGAATTCATCGACGAGGAAGGATCTCCCAATGGCCGCAGTCAAACTGCCTCTTCTGGACCTTCACGACATCTTCTCAACAAGGAGTATATAAAGGTTCTGTTACTTTTGTTTCTTCTTTGATACTTAATATTATAAATTATGAGATTGCAATATTGATTATGCATGCTTCTTTGTTATGTTTGTATGTGTGTATGTCTCTGCTTCTGTGTGTACGTGTGTGTGCTTAGGTATGTTTCTGTTTGTGTATGTCTATGTGTTTTGGTGTATGTCAGCGTGTGTGTGAGTGTTTGCTTATGTCTTTATGTGTGTGTTCATGTGCTTCTGTCTTTATGTGTGTGTTCATGTGCTTCTGTCTTTATGTGTGTGTTCATGTGCTTCTGTCTATATGTCTTTGCTTCTGTTTGTATGTGTGTGTTCATGTGTTTATGATTATGTCTCCGTTTATGTGCTTATGTATGTGTATTTGATTCCGTATGTCTTTGTGTTAATGTAAGTGTATGTCATTGTGCTTGTTTGTTGCTTTTTGTCTATGTATCTTTGTGTGTGATTATGTCTCTTAGTCTCTGTTTATTGTTTTGCAGCGTGGTAAGAGACACAAAGGCAATATATATGGTCTAGGGAGTGTTCGGTATCGAGAGAAGACACCATTGGTGTCCGCCGAATCCAGTCTTGCGCGAAACGTCGATATAGACGAAAGGATAGACAGCCTCGAGGGCAAGTTCAAGACGGTGAATGACAATGTCAATGTTGTGAGGAAGGAGGTGACAGAGTTAAAGGACAAAATGGGAGACATAAAGACCTCTCTCAATGCATTGCTTAGGCATCTCGGGATTCCTTGCTCGGCCACTTCTTCCACAGGATCGCAACAGGTCGTCAATCAGGTACCTAATCCTCATGTGCCTCAGCCTGATCCTCATGTCGTGACGTCTCCAGCAGTGGTACCAGCTTCTTCTCCTCCAAACCAAAATCAAGAATTTAGTAGGTGGTGTACTAATCTTGGACTTTAGCTTAGTTTTTTTCAAGACATTTTGTTGCCTTTGTACAAGGCTTGTAGTGTATTTCAAAACACTTTTAAATTTTGTGTATGTTGTGAACTTCTCTTTTTATGTTTCATCAATACCATGTTCTTAGATTTTTGTTTTGATAAGTGCAATTCCGAAAATGGTTTAAATGTTTCATAATCAGTATTTTTTTTGTTTTATTGTGAAGATATGCCACGGAAAAACTGTGGCATAATACCGTGGCAAATTTTAAAATGCCACAAAAATAAGTGGTTCGAAAACGTGGCTAACATATCCCACGAAAAATAACCGTGGCTATATAGCCACGTTAAAATCGTGGCAAATATCGTGGCAAAAATAGCCACGTTATTATTTATAAAAAACTGTGACCAAATCGTGGCTTTCTTATGTAAGCCACTGTTTAAAACAGTGGCAAAAAAGCGTGGCTCTCTAAGCCACGCTAAGCCACGGTTTCGAAAAGCCACGCAGCTATAGCCACGGTTTCGTTTATCATGGCAGAACCGTGGCTTAGTGCCCTATAGCCACGGTTTTTGGCTTATAGCCACTAAAAAAACCGTGGCTATGCGCAGTAATTTTACTAGTGCAATAAGATTCACCGTGAAAGCCAACATCCAAGGAACTAAGAGCATCATTATTAGTGATGCTTAGTATAGGTGCTTAGTTAATTTTATTTATTTATTTGTATTTAATTTTTGGTCTAAGATTTTTTTTTACCATTACTGGTGTTTCTTAGTTAGAGGTTCTTAAAAATAAAATTTAATATTGAAAATTTAAAAATTAATAATTAAAAATTAGAAACATATTTGTAAACTTATTCATTATTAGAAAATGAAAAGAAAATGACAAAAAAAATATAGGTTAGTATAGGGTTTTTTTTTAAAGCTTGACCAAATAAAAAGAAAATGAAAAAAATAAATTAAATCCATATATTTTCCTCCTTGCCGACACGTGTCCATTGCTGAGGGAGATGAAAGTTGCTTAGATAAGCATCCAATCTTAGTTTAAACAATTTAATGGTATTTATTTTTAATCTTAAACACTCTTTAATTTTATCTAAAAATCACCAATAATCATGGTCTAAGGTCTAGTAAAGAACACCGATATGTACTTAACAGAGAAAAAGTTTAGTTAAAGTTTAGTTAAAGGCATTACTCTGTACTTAATAGAACTAACAAGTAAGGAGTTGTGTATTTCATTTCACGGCTTAGCGATGAAATCTAGCCCTCTTTATCGCCTCTTCTCTGTTAGTTTCTTCATCATCCTGCTAATATACAACATGAAGAAATCCATTTAATTACCCCCTCCATGTGCTAAACTTTCATAAAATGCAACCATATAGTTTTACCTGAGCGTTGGTAGAGTCGCGGTTGCGGATATTAGAAGATCCCATCTGACCATCAATTAACATGGGAGATGAAGATGAAGATTGACCCACAGCATCACTTGTGTTTTGAACATTGACCCGAGAAAAATAAAATATTTTAAACAAAGTCAATATATATATCTTTTTTTGTTTGTGACTTCTTTAGAGTAGATATTAAGTTGTGGTAGTAATAAACCTGATCAGTATTGGTTGTGTTTCTCAAGCTTTGTTCTGGAACTTGAATCACTTGAAAGTCCTGTTTTACAAATGAACAAAACAAAACAAATCTTGAGTGTCTTTGTTTAATAGTAATAATAATAAAGAGACGAATCATATGTAAGTATACAAACTTTAGTTTCCCATAGCCTAAAGAGATAATTGTGGTCTGGCTCAAGAATTTCACTCATCTCACGCGTTGCTGTATTATTATACACATATCCACCAAAATACAAGTTATAAACATCAATCGAATCGAGCAAAAGAAAGAACAGCCACGTTTTTCTTCTCCTCTCCGTTGAAGGCGCGTCGTCGCCGGATCTGTGAGAGGAGTGAGAGGTAAAAGTTTCCTTTTGTTCTTAGGGGCTATTAAATCAGTCGGTATTGAATACAGAAATAGAATCTACAAGTCTCCGGTATCTTTTGGCTTTTTCAATGGCGAGATCCGACTTTTCTCCGATAGGTCTTCGTCTCACCGGCGTCCTCCGTTCGGCCTTGTCTCCGGAGGATCTGGTACTTTACAGATCTTGTCGGCTTTAGTTTCCAAAACCACCGTAATTCGCGGAGGTGGTTGTTGGCTTTTGGTCCTGGCGTTGTTTGCTTTCATAGAAACGACGGTCAGTTTGTTCTCAACGACATCGATTGACGCAGCGTCGATGGGCGGTTTGTTGGATTTTTTGTGTTCGTTTTCTCGCTTTTGAGATCGTCTCCAGATTCTATTCTGATCTCTGTTACAATGGTTGCAAGCTTTAGTGGGAGAGACAACCGCGTGTTAGTGGTGAAAAACCGGTGATATAATCGGATTCTGACCGGATTTTTATCGGCGGCGGTTGTCCTTTTTCTTTTTAGATCTAGGGTTTTGTGATATGGGCCTGATGGGCCGATTTTTATTACTTTAATTATCTGGGTATGTTATTTTTTTGGATTTAAATGTTTGTCCTATTGGGCTTAAAATTGTAACACCACATTTTATAATTAACTAGGTGCGAACCCCGAGCTATACGCGGGCAAAGTTTCATTATCCTTAATAATATAATTAGACTCATATATAATAAAAAAATATTTCATGTTTTAAACTAATCTTAGAAAATAAATAAATATTGTATAACGTTACAATTGATTTTAGATATAAATATAAATCTTTGTTTACGGCAAATTATCCAAACTTTATATATATATCACCATATTTACATATATACCAATACCACAATGAAAAAATACAAAAATATTAAAGAATGCGATAGTCGTTGGAATTTTCTGAAAATAATTAGAAGAACTTGAAACGTTATCACATACCTTATTTCATAAAATATTTTTATCATCGTATAGAATAAAACATAATCTATGTTAAAAAGTATGATATTTTTATATTAATGTAATTAAGTTAGACACACAAATATAATATACCAATACCACAATGAAAAAGATAAAAAAATATTAAAGAATGTGATAGTCGTTGGAACTTTCTGAAAATAATTAGAAGAACTTGAAACGTTATTACATACTTTATTTCATAAAATATTTTTATCATCGTATAAAATAAAACATAATCTATTTTAAAAAATATGATATTTTTTATATTAAGATAATTAAGTTAGACACGCAAATATCGCGAAAAAATAGACACGGGATAAAAATATTTGGTAGATTTAGAGACACAAAACGAAATAAAATTGTTAAAATGAAATTTAATAATAGTAAATAAAACAAAGAGGAGAGTGATGTGTGACGTTTTTAACGTTTTAAACATAGGATTTAGCCACACAATAGAATGTTTTTATGTGTTTTTAGTTATTTTACAGGTGATAAAAGGCATAGTGGCGTCCCAAGGCACTTAGGATGGACTTATGGAGTTTAGGAATGCAAGGACGGAAAAGAAGGAGAATTCAGACGAAAAGCTTCCAAAAGACACTCGTTGAAAGAGTTCCCACAAATGGATCTTTATTATATTTTACCATTGGAAGGAGACGGATGTTAGCTTTGATTTGGCGGTATTTTGAGGTGATTCCAATGGTTAGATCGCAAGTTATGCCAGTTTTGGTGACGCAAGGTCAATCTGCCGAGCAAAAGAAGTTTTAATTTCCTTTTATTTTAGATTTGCCAAAATACTTTCCTATTTTGTAAGGGAAACGCCACAAACCTATTTAAACCTCTTTTTAACCTCTTTTAGAGGTGTGCTTTTATAATATAAGTTTTTGGAGAGATTTGGATCCCAGAGAATTCTTGGAATCTTCGGTTTCAATAACAGAGTTTCTTCTATCCCTTATCTCTTTAATTTGTTTATGCTTTCTTTAATCTCGATTGCTTTGATGTTCATGATGCTTAGTGAGTAGTTTCCCATAGACAATTAGGTTGGGGGAAAAAGGGTGAATCAACTCTAGGGTTGATCGATGTCTAGAACTTAAAACCTGATAAAAATTTAATCTAGTGTAACGACCTTAATGCTTTAATTGACATGATCATTCAAATTGATAGAACTTAGGAAACTTCACAACCGAGAGGTTTGTGAAGATTCCTGAACAATTACCCTAGAACTAAACCTAGCTTAATCGAGAGATCTGTGTTAATAAGTTTAGTGGTTGAATTTATTTGAACTTAATGTTTTCTAAAACTTAAACTATCCAAGATATTATTTTAGTTTACTTGTTAGGAAAATGATCATTGTCACGAGAGTGAATTGATCTAAAAACGTTTTCAAAACCTTAAGGTTACAATTGTTAAAAGACATCAAAAACCTGAAAGTTGATAATCCCGTTAAAGTACCCCGATCTGGTTGTTTAGCCTTTTAAATTTGAATCTTTACAACTTGCAATTTCGTTTTCGTTACTTGTTAGTCTTTATAAAAATCACAAAACAAAACAATCTTTAATTTGCTTAGACTAAGTTTATTTCTTGCAAGCTCTAGTATTTTGATTGCTCCTGATTCGGATTGACATCTTATATACTACATAAGACATTCGAAAGAACGAGGGTAAAAACTCGTTTATCAAATTCAATTTGATAAACGAGTTTTTAACCTCGTTATTTCGAATGTCTTAATGTAGTACTTAAGATGTCAATCCGAATCATGAGCAAACAACGTATTAAAATTTATAAGAAACAAACTCAGTTTAAGCGTAATCAAAAGATTGTTTGTTGAGTGATTTGTAACAGTGTAATGAATAAACAAAAACGTAAATTAAGAGTTTTGAAGGTTTTAATAAAAAGCTAAACAATCAGGTTAAGGTACTTCAAAGGGTGATTAAACTTTCAGATTTTAAATTATCTTTTTACGAAGGTAACTTCAAGGTTTTGAAAACGATTTTAGATCAATCCAGTCTCGTGGCAATGATCATTTTCCTAATAATTAAACTAAAACAATGTCTTGGATAGTTTAAATATTAAGAAACTTTAAGTTCAATTCAATTTTAACCACTAAGCTTATTAACACGGATCTCTCGGTTAAGTTAGGCTTAGTTCTAAGGTAATTGGTCAGGAACCTTTATAATCTATCGATTCATAAAGATTCCTAGGTTCAGTAATCGAATGGTCAACTCGATTAAGGCTTTAAACTTGTTACCAAAGACAAAAGTTTTAAGATTAATTGAGTTCTAGAGAATTACAATCCTAAATTCAATCAACCCTTTTTCCCTAACCCAATTATTTTCATAATTTGAAGCAATCTTCTCCGCCTTCTTATCCACATACGTTCCATCCGGCTTGGTGTGTGTCTTAATGAAAACCTCAACAATAGACACGGGTCTCCCCAATTTCTCTTCCTACAATGTTACAAAACGAAGTTAAAGTATGAGTAGGAAAATTATAGAACATATTGTTATATTTACTAACCATTCTGTATTATATTTGTTGATACGACGTCGGACCCGATAAGTGGATGTGATGACAGAGACCACCACGTTCAGACATGCGCGCATGAGAATAAATGATGATCTTTTCTTTAGCTTCATTTGTATCCCAATAGTCTGTCATTTCTTTCCACAGAGTTTCACCGATCCATGTTGGTCGTTCTCGAGAAGTCCTCACGGCTGAAACCATGTCCTTCATACGGCGTTGACAGATGCTCTCGAAGTGTTGTTGAACGGTTCCTGTTATCAACGGATCCCATGTATGGGTTTTCTACAAAACAAAGAGAGATAATACTTGAATCTTTGTAAAAACAAACAAAGATAGCAATGAGAATTATAAACTTACCGCGAACTCGAGAAAGTATCTTTCTTGTCTATCTCGAGGCACAGAAGTCCAACTATAGAAGGGACCATCAAACTTGTTTGTAAAAACTTTTGTAATTTTACGAACAAGCTTAGATCCCTTGTCGCGAGTAAACCTGCAAACATCAATGAACTAATCAATGGACCAAGCAAAAAACAGACCCCAAAAGAAGAGAAACAAAACAAAAGTCAAACAATCATGTATCATGGTTCAATAAATCAGCATATAACAAAAACTATTGATGAATTTATGCTGTTGATAAAGACAAAATCAGATCAATTGGCACTCCTTGGCAAACCGGTTGATCAAGAAGATCTTGTTGAGTACGTCCTTGACGGACTCTCTGATGATTATCGTGCGATCTGTGATGCTGTGAATAACAGAGATTCACCGATCTCCTTTGAAGAACTACACGAGAAATTACTTAATCGTGAAGCTGCCTTGATCTGCAACCCACCAGCCTTTGATTCCTTTTCCAGCCACGACAAACGTTGCGAATACAAGATACTGTAACAACAACAACTAGCGTCCAAACAACAACAACAATCACTATCAGAGGAACTCACCAAAAAACAGAGGTCCGGAACATCGGAACTCGGAGCAACAACGTTTCTCAAGACCTTACCTAAGCAAGTGTCAAGCATGTGGTATCAAAGGGCACACAACAAATCATTGCTACTCATTCCAGATTGTACCGTCTCAGGGTTCGCAGCCGCAACAGTCACATTCAAACTGGCCTCCACGAGCACAAGTTGCAACTCATGGTACGGAAGCACCTTCATGGATTCTTGATAGTGGTGCCTCGCATCACATCACATCAGACCTCAAGAAGTTGGCTCTCCATGATCCACACAGGATCAGATGATGTTCTCATAGGTGATGGTCGTGGGTTACATGTTCCACATATGGAGAAGAATTTAATTTCAGTTTACAAGCTCTGTGTCGATAATAACGTGGCTGTTACTTTTGATCCATATGCATTTCAGGTGAAGGATCTTAGGCACGGGGTGCCGATAACAAAGGGAAAAGCTAATGACGGGATGTATGAGTGGCCGGAAGTTTCTCCTTCGTTTTATGCTTTATCTAGTGTTAAACATCTTTCGTGTATTGGCATTCTCGTTTAGGCCATCCACATTTGGAACTTTTGAATAAAACAATTTCAAGTTTTCCACTTCCGTTGTCAAACAAAGCCACAAATTCTTTATTTTGCAAATCTTGCTCCATAACACAAAAGCCACAAATTGCCTTTTGGCGAGAACACCATAAAATCTTCTCGTCCTTTAGAGTTCATTTATTCAGATTTGTGGACCTCTCCATCGTTTTCTTTTGATGGCTACAAGTACTATTTAGTGTTAGCTGATCACTTTACACGATATATTTGGTATTATCCTTTGAAAAAGAAATCACAAATTGCTGATACATTCATCAAGTTTAAAGCACTTGTAGAGAACAAATTTCAATCTCGAATTGTTACTCTTTATACAGATAACGGTGGAGAGTTCATTGCAATGGCTTCTTTTCTATCCAACAATGGGATATCACACTTTACAACCCCTCCGCATTCACCCGAACACAATGGCATTTCATAACGCAAACATAGACATATTGATGAAACAGATCTTTCCTTGTTGTCTCATGCTTCTAGGCCCAATGAGTTCTAGTCCTTTGCCTTTGCTACAACTGTTTATCTCATAAATAGACTTCCTTCATATGTCATTGGTTTTCAATCAGACTCTCTTTTTCGGGAAACACCAAATTATGATAAACAATACTCTCGGAATGATAGTCCTCCGGTTAATGGTTATTTGTTAATAATTATTTTTAATAGGTTCGGTTTTAGAAAAAAGGAGAAAAATTTAAAATAATAATTACTAAGATTTAACCCGTGGTACACCACGGGTTTATGTTTTTTACAAATAGTTTTATATATATACAGTTAATTTAGAAGTTTGTAATATTTTTCTGTTTTTGTAAAATAAATAAAAATATTCAGAATTTCTAAAGAGTATTTTGTTCTTTTATTGTTTATGCAAATAAATATATAATGAGAATTAGATTTTATATAGCAAAATCTTAATATAATTTGTAAGTTGGTTTATTCCAAACTATTATAAACTATAAAAATTAGGGATGGGCAAAACTTCCGGATCCGAAATATCGAACCCAAACCAAACCGAAATCCCCAAATCAATAGCTAAAAACAAATAACTCGAATGTATAGGAAAATTTACTACCATAATACCCGAAATCAAATCCGAACCGAACTCAATTTTTTAGAACTAAACTAAACTACTATAACTACCCAAAAATTATTTAAAATAATAATAACTATAATTATATTTGAAGTACATAATTGGAACCAAACCGAAATTAAAGAACCGAAACCGTTCCAAAAATAAATAACCCGAACGAATTGAGAAATTTACTACCTGAAAACCCGGAGCCAAAACAAATTTCTAGATTTGAACCCGAATTACCCGAAAATTGTTTATGATAAAGTTTAATCATTGTTTTCATACTTCTTGTCATTTATCTAGAATTTTTCTAGAAACCGAACCCGTTAATAAATAATTGTTATGCTAGTGTTAATTGATTAAAACAAACTTTATCTATGTTCAATATAGATGTTTATTAACATCTAAAATATTAATATAAATAGAAAATTATAATATGGACAATGATTATAAATAAAAACTAAACTATATACTTTTTAAAAAATATTTATATTCTGAAATTTTTCTATAGACCTCCGTAAGAAAAATAAAAAGATTATATCAAAAATATAAAAAATATGAAATTAGTGGTTGGTTTTATGTTTAAAATCGGTTTTATTGTTTTTGTTGATATTTAAGTTAATTTTAAAAAGTATATATATAGAATGAGATATGTTTGTGTGTAAGTTTCACATAACTCTTTAAGTGAGTTTAAAACCAATGACATAGTATATAGTTAAGTGAGTTTTTTTGGAAAAGTTCAAAAAAGTACTTCAAAAATAATAATATATATATTTTTATTATATATTTCGTAGAGCAAAATTTTAATATAATTTGTAAGTTGATTAGACCAATAATTTATTATTTATTATATTTAGGATTCGAAAATATCCGGATTCAAAATACAAACCGAAACCTAATCAAAATACACAAATCATATTATGCGATTTACCCAAATTTATTTAAAATTATAATTATTTTTATTATATATATAAATAATTGTTGTAAACATATTTTAAATATGTAATATAAGATTTAAATTTTAGTAGAACTGCAATTTCTTATTTTTTGTTTATAATCGAACCAGAAATCGAACTCGTTAACAAACTATTTTGTTTTTTATTGTTTGATATTTTTAACAAAAAATTGTTTCAACTCGTTTTTATATTCTTAATAATATTAATTAAACATGTTTTGATTTAAATAAAATTTTAATGGTAGTTTTTATAAAAAAAACTATGTAATAATGTATTTATGTGAATTACATATTTTTATTTTGTTTTTCAAATATTTTTTACATAATTTCTTTAATATTTTTTATTTATTTTTGGAGAGAATTGTAATATTTCCTTATTTGGATTTTCGTAATTAAATGTTCAAAAATATTTCTTTTTATGCTCACCGGCATAATGTGTATATAAGTGTGATTTTTTGGACATGTTCAAATTAGTACTTCAAAAATAATATATAGATTTATCATATAATATTATATATTTTGTATATATTTGAAATAATTATTTATCTATATAATTAGAATTATTATTATTATAAATAAATTTGGGGTAGTTTAGTTCAATTTTACAATTTTTGGTTCGGTTTCGGGTTCTCTGATAGTAGATTTCTTTGTTCATTCAGGTTATTTATTTTATTGGATCAGTTTCGTTACAGAATTTCGATTTGGTTCCGATTGTATTTTGGATTCGGGTATCAACTTACAAATTATATTAAAATTGTGCAATATGAAATATATACTGAATTTAACAATTTTAATATTAAATTTATTATGATTTTAAATAATTTTTCGGTAGTTTAAGTAGTTCGGTTTGGTTCTACAAAATTCATTCGGATTTTGTTTCCTGATAGTAAATTCTCAATCAACTAGAGTTATTTGTTTTTTAGGATTGGTTTTTATTTGGAGATTTTTGTTTGCTTTTGATTTGATATTTCTGATTCGGGTATTTTGTCTACCCCTAAATATTATAAATACAAATTTCATAGTTTATAATAGTTTGAAATAAAACGAGTTACAAATTACATTAAAATGTTAATTCAACAATTTTTAATATTAAATGATCAAATTATCCTATATATTTGTTTGTATAAACAATAATAATATCTTGTTAAAAAATAAAAATATATTACAAATTTCTAAATTAACTAGATAAATATATAAAATTATTTAGAAGAAACATAAACGCGTGAAGATTATTAAATCGTACTACCATAATAATATTGTGAAAGCACCCAAGCATTGTCAAAAATTAAAAAACCAAGCAATTCGTAATTGTTTAGTAGATTATCTAAGCCACGAAGCCCAGTCATAGTAGGCCCAAGCCGAGACGGTGAGAAGTAAGTAATAGATCAAAGCCCAAAGAGTTAAATGTCTTTGTTAAAGGAGGGGTAGATGATAGAGGTTAGGACATGTTGAGTGGAAGCTTGCATGCGAGAGAGGCTTAGAAAGAGAGAGAAGTAGAAGAAGATGGAAGCTCACCACCACTAAACCAGAGTTGCAAGACATAGATCTGAGTCCTAGATGAGGTTTGTTGTCCTAAAGCTAGAAGTCTCTCTCTGTTCCTTTATAGTTGTGTCCATTTTGCTTTATTTAGAGAGACATAACAGATTTGTAAGACGTTTTGTTGATAATCAAAATCTGAATATATTATTAGTAAGCATAGTCTCTTCCCGTTTGACACTCTCCTTGTCAAAACCTCTACTTACTTTTATAGGGTTTTTTTCCTAAATGTGTAACTGTGTTTCTCACTTGCTACGGCTTTTTTTTGTCGGATCCAGACAGATCCTGTCGGAGTCTTACATTTTTTTCTTGTTTTTTTCTCAGGGTCCGAAGAAGAAAAAACCCAGTTTTGTTGTCATAAGAAATGGACAAAATCAATGGACTTTCTGATGAGTTGTTGATTAAGATATTATCTTTTGTCCATACAAAAGTTGCTGCATCAACTAGCATTTCGTCTAAACGATGGCAGTTTCTCTGGATGTGGGTTCCGGATTTTATCGAGTTTTAACCCAATCACATACAACCCCAAGTGCAAGGCACAAGACGTTGTAGTAATTTAGGATCGAATCCACAAGGAGAATGAACTTAGAAAAATAAGAATGCAAAAATCTAACTTAGAATAGACCTATCAAATAGAATGTTTAAGTGACCAAACTATATTTAAAACAATAATGTAAAAGTCAACTAAAGTCAATTAATCAACAAATAACTAGAAATATGCTTAAATAAGATAAAGATTGGATTTTGGGGTTTAGATCATTGGTTTTGGATGGATGAAATCAAGCTAGTGATGCTAAAACTAATAAAGGAGATGGCTTTCTAAAACAAGGATCATTAATCTAGATTAGATACCTTTCATGACTCAAATTCATTCTCTAATCATAAAAACCTCAAATCTTTCAATCGAGTCTAGATGATTAGGGATCATTAAGTATAAGTCCTTATAAAGCTCATCTTAAACCTTAGACATCAACTTCCATTGGCTAAGTATAAAAGACTAACAAGAGATTACACTAGACATTTCATCGAACACCTTCGAGGCATGAAACATCCTCTAAGTACTAAGCTAGGATAATTACTTCTACCTTAGTGTTAAGTGCATCTAATGTTATAGATACATAACCTAAACATCATAAACATCACTAACCATCATCCATCATCCTAACCTAAATAAACCCCAAAACTCATAAGGTAATTACTCATTATTCATATCTAAACAAAAGTTAATGATTGAAAGTAAAGACATGATTAAGATAATAAAAGAGATTTAAAACTAAATAAACATAAGATTCAACAACATTCAATGAACCTCGTTAGGTTTCACAAAGGTAGCTAAGAGTATTTAAGAGAGTGCTAAAAAGATAAGAGATGTTATTAAATGAAAACCCTAGGAGTATTTATAGGAGAAGAAAAAGTACAAAATGGTCGCGCAGGACCGGTGGTTTGGTCCAGCGGTTTGGAGGCCGCAGGACTGAACATCCGCGAGTCTTTGTTTCTTCGTCTTCTCCGGCGGCTTGGACTGGCGGTTTGGAGGCCGCTAGAACTCGCACCCGCAAGTCTGCTTCTGCAGTCTGGATCGGCGGCTTGGTGTGGCGGGTTGGAGGCAGTTTGAGCTCTTCGCCTTCAGGACGCCTTAGTTGCTTCCAGCGGTTTCGATTCAGCGGTTTATTGACCGCTGGAGCTCACACCGCGAGCTTGCTTCGGCTCCTTCTCTCGGCGGCTTGGACTGGCGGTTTGATGACCGCCGGGAACTCCATTTCTTCTCATTTGCCTTCTTCAAGCTTCTCCTACACTCCCCTTGGCTCCACTTTGCCCCATGTTGCTCCAAGTACCTGAAATGCACATGATGCAATGCAAAAAGGGACATAATTCTAACTAAGACTCTATTCTAAACTACTTAGTGAAAATATGCTAATAAATATTATAAACTATATGAATCATGTAACTAAAACCCTAAAATGTTATGCAAATGCATGCTTAAAATACCTAAAATACACATTTATCAACTCCCCCACACTTGCCTTTTGCTTGTCCTCAAGCAAACAATACTCAATAAACACAAATGACGTAGTGGAGGATGGATCTTAGAACCATAAAGCTAAGAATCAAGCGTATGCAAGGTTAACTAAGGCAATGAAGCGCTTTGAGAAAATGTTCAACCATAAGTAATGAGAACTCTCAATCAAGTATCAACTCACTCTTTTATTCACCACTTCTTAGATTCATTAATTAGTAATCGGTGGTCTCGCTAAATGCAATGCAAATAGTTTCAATCGGTTTGCGAAAGGTCTTCTTTAAGTGGTTAAGTGTTTAGATGTTTAAGTGTTTTAGGGGGCTTACTCTCAAAAGCAAATAAGTAGTGTAAACATAATTCAAAAGTTAGGAAGATTAGGAACAAATAAGTACAAGCCATTAAATCTCATGTTCTACCCTTCCTCCTTTTCATTCTAAGCACTCACTCATTTTCTTTTCTTGCTCACTCCCCTTTTGATCTTTAAACACCCACTCAAATCCTCTCTTTTAATCCTAACTCTACCTTTTATTTCCCTTGGGTTTCTTTCTTTGATATAGTAAGTCTCTTTTTCACCTTTGCACACTATCCTTAAGGGTTTACTTTTAGGTTTAGGCTTCACTTTTTTTACTCCTATTTTCTACCATTTGTGTTTGGGTTTTCTTTTGAGGTTCAGGAGTTTTTAAACTTGTTTTTATTGCCTTTTCTTTTTCCTTTTCAAACCTCTCATAAGGTAGTTACTCTTTTAGTTTTGGTATTTAGACTTTTCTAATGATAACCCAACTCTCTTTTCTTTTCATTTCCTCACTTTCCTCATCCATTACCAAATCAAAACTTGCTAACCACCTAGATGGAATGTGGGACATATCGTCCCCAATAATTACAAAGTTTTGCTAATGTAACACTTTCCAAAAAGGCCTCACTCAAAGAATTAAATGGGGTTTGAAGGAATTGTCTAGGGTTAAGGGTAGGCCATCTAAAGATGAGATGGTTATCAAAACAATAAAGAGGGTGGTAAAAAGGGATAAAGTTTGGATATATATCATGAAACTACAATGCATATTATCAAGCGAGAAATTAATGATTCAATTAGGGTTGATATACATGGAATGGTTTCAAATCAAGTGAGCATCAAACAAGCAATATCCTCTAGACTAAGAAAGTTCAAGATGTACAATATCAACGATTTAAAAGATTCTATCAATTATACCAAACAATTTCGAAAAAAAATTCACATTGTAATACTTTTCTAAAACTTTTTACAAGGCAATATCATCATTGATCGAGAGACAACTGTGTATATTCTAAAGCTAAAGACTCAATCATATACTATATGAATGATAAAACAAAATGAAACTAAGTTTTCTTTTTGTGTTTTTCAAAAAATTTCGATTTTTTTGTTGTTTTTGAATGCATATAACTATTAAAATTGCAGTGTACTAACTAGATGAATGCAATGCATGATCACACATAACTAAAACAAGAAAAATGATTAGTAGTTAATGGCCCTTCCCCCACACTTAAATCACACCGTCTCGGTGTGAAAAAGTAGTGAAGTAAGGCCATTCTAAAGAAAAACTAAAATGCAAAAAAAACAAAAAAACTAATCTACGATGAGTGGTATATACAATGGTTATTGAAAGGTACCTTGGTTTACCAATGGCAAGGGATTTGGTTCCTCGGTTGTGGAACCTCGAAGTAGAACCAAGTGGAGAGGCGGAAACGTACACCGTCGTTTGAATCCGTGTGGGTATAATGGGTGTTGGGTAAGAAGCAACACATCGGTATCATTCTCTCGTCCATGAATGTGTACATGAATGCATCTTCGTTGAAACGGCTCGCGCTCGTCTTTGTTATTACCATGTATTCTTCATCCATATAGGCGTTTGGTAGCTCATCATACCGGCTAAGGTCAATCCTTAGATAACGAAAAAGGGGAGTAAGCATTCCACTAATGCTTATACCATGGTCTCGACCCTCAATTTCCTCTTCATCTCTAATACCTATTAGGTATTTGAGGAATTCGGATGCCTTGCATATGTTGTTATCTCCTTGATCCACGTGTTGACCGGACGGTGTGCTTAGCAATGACCTCAATGATTCATAGATGAAACCGAGCTCTACCTTTGTTGTTGTGTAAGGTTGAAGTCTTGCGAAGAATATGTTGCCTAGGAGCCTTAAAACGTATCTTATTGTGGGGTTCCTTACCTTCGACATTCTTGCCCTTGATTGGCGGAAGTCTTCCAAAATAGCGATGTTCTCCCATAGAAGTTGTATTGGGCAAGACGACGCTCCCATTTTCATTCCTCTTCTTCTTCTCAACCCATATAGCTCGCAAAACATCTCGAAGTCAAATGAGCATGTCTCGCCTTCGAGCATAAATGTTACCCTCCTGGTGGTCTCATTGTCTTCATAGTCCACCGTTGCCCAGAATTGTAATGTGAGCTCGGGATATGTAGGTTCGTCCAATATGAATAGGGCCTTTGTGCCCATTCTATCCAGCAAGTCCTCCACTTGTTCTTTTATACCTTGTTTGATCAAGACATTGGTGTCCAAGAACCTTGTGGGGGTGAACTTCTCTCCATTTTATCTTGTTGAACCTTTCAATCCACTATTCTTGTTGGTCTTGTGGTGCGTTGCTGTCAACGGACGTCGCGTGAGAGCCGCTAGCGTGTGTTGTGCTTGATGTTGACACCATTTTTCCTATAAAAAGTTCATCAACATGGGTTATACTCTTTCACGGTGTTTCGAACCACCGCGAATGGGACATAATTGGTGCATAAACAATAGTATCAATCAAGCACACACAATACAAGTTTTAGGAAGGTGCAAACAAGTCAAAATTTCCACAAGCTCAAAAATTTCTCTACAATGGTTCCATATAATCATCTAAAAAGAGTTATTCACTATATTCGTGTCCCTAATCTCACTAGAAACATAAAGAAATCAATTTTTCAAAGTTGAAAGTTTCAAGCTGCCATGGGAGCAACAATGGAGATTTGATGATTTTGAAGATATTACCTTTGATTTTTGAAGATTTGGATATTGATTTGGTTTGAAAAGGATTTGTACTCTTAAAAACTCTTGAAAAATCGAAATTTTAGTGGAAATTTGGCTTGAAATCGAGTTGGGGCGAAAAAAAATGAATGGGGGAAAAACTATGGTTTTTGCGAATTTAAAGGGAAGGAGAAGGTCCGTGTTGGTTCCGGCGGTTTGGTTCGGCGGCTTGATGAACGCTGGAACCAACACAGAAACACTTACCTGGCGCGTCTTCTCCGGCGGTTTGAACCAGCGGCTTGGTGACCGCTGGAACCAACACAGAAGCACTTCCCTTGGTGTGTCTTCTCCGGCGGTTTCCCTTGGTTGTCCTGGCCGCTGGACTGCTCCTTTGATGTTTTTCTCCTCCTATTCTCCTATACTCTAAGCATAAACTAGATTAAAAGACTTAAAATTGAAAACAAGTATGTACAATGATAGACATGGAATTGCCTCCCAAGCGCGCTTGTTTATAGTCACTAAGCTTGACTTTGTTGTGATGCTTAGGCGGGATTATCGAAGAGATCAAACGTGATCTCCTCAAGCTTTCCCCCTCTTCGTTGTTGTTGTTGGTGTACTCTCCTTTTTTCTTGTCCCACACTAAAGTAGCTCCCTTTGGTGTGGTGGTTCCTTCCTTGATCAATGTATTTTTTTGTTGTTCTACCTTCTCACCCAAATCCAAGTTGTTAAATATCTTCTCCAACTCTTCCAAACTTAGATCTCTTTCACCTTTGGTGTCTTGGACTCCTTCCTTCGAGGTTATCATTCCACATAAGATCTTCCTTGAGGATCCACTAGCATAGTAGAGCCTCTCGTCGACATTTTGAAGGATCATCCTCCCCATGTCATAGTCGATTCTTGCCCCCACAGTGGCCAAGAAGGGTCTTCCCAAGATGAGAGGGATTTCATTTCCGTCATCCGAGCCTCTCATCACCACGAAGTCGGTGGGGATGACCTTGTGGGCTATTGACATCGGGTAGTTCTCTATGCTATCCATAGGGCTCCCAATTGAAGAGTCTCCAAACATCAAGACTTTCTCACAACTAGAGATGCTAGAGACTCCCATTCTCTCTAGCATTCTCATGTTTATGACGTTTACACTTGACCCGGTGTCAATCATAGCATTGTTGACTTGGAAGGATCCAAGTTTGAGCCTTATGATGAATGCTCCGGGGTCTTGTTTTTTTATTAGAGGGCTCCTTCGGCATTGAGTTGGAGTTGTGTCAACATCCTTGATCATTTCCTCTACCCACTCCTTGTTATCTAGAATTCTTTGAATAAACTCCACATAGGCGGGGACTTGGTTGACGTTGCTAAGATAAGGAATGACTATGTCTTGCCTTGAGAAGTTCTCGCTTAGCCTAGAGAGAATGTTTCTCCGATATGGTGCGTAGAATGGTTCTCCTTCCCCTTCTTCGATGGCATTTTCCTCCTTCTTACCATCTCCTCCTTTGATGTTTAAGATAACATTGCAAAGGTCTTTCGAATTCGCTATGGTTTTACCCGGAAGGTTTCTCGTTGCCCTTTCGAGGAAGAAGCTACTTGTGCCACTTGATTGTCTAGGCTTTTTACATGAGAGGCGAGGCGATCATACTTGGCATTCAACTCCACGTAAGCCCCATCCACCTTTGCATTTAAATCGGATAGCTTCTTATTTACCTTTGTGGTGTGCCTTCCTTGGCCATCCAATATTTGTTTTAGCATCCTTGAGTTCTCTTCCGAAGTAGAAGGAGAGGTGATATTGTTGGTTTGATTCGCTTGGTGGCCTTGGTAGAAGGGTCCACGTTGGCCATAGCCTCCTTGGTGGTTTGGTTTGTATTCTTGAGGCTTGATTGTGGGGTAGACTTGATCTTGTGGATTCTCCACATTATTACTTTGGTAAGAGAGGTAGTTATTGCCCTTGTTGTACCCTTGGTTGAAAGGCCTTTGGTAATTATACCCTCTCCCTTGGCCTTGTTGTTGGACGTAGTTAACATCATCTTGCTCCCATTTGTCAAAGTCCTCGTACCAACCTTGATTCTCCCCATTTCCCACATAATGGACCGACTTCTTTAGGATTTGGATCGTCTTATCAAATTTGTCGTTTAGCTCCTTATACTTTAGATCATCTCCCTTGGACTCACTCCTCGATTTTCTCACCGATCTATCGTAATCTTTCCCATTCATTTGCTCGCTTTGAGCCAAGTTTTATACTAGCTTCTCTCCTTGGGGGATAGTCAAGCTTGCGAAATCTCCATTGCTAGCCGTGTTAAGGGCTAGTTGGTAATCACGGTGGACACCACGGTGGAAGATTCCAAGTATTGCCTCTTTTGACATCCCATGATGAGGGCATGCTCTTGTGAACTCATTTAGCCTCTCTCAAGCTTCATATAAGCTCTCGTTACCTCCTTGCTTGAATGTGGCGATGTCATTTCGGATTTTCGCCGTTTTTTGCGTCGAGAAGAACTTCGATAGGAATCTCTTCTTGCACTCATCCCAAGTCAAGATGGATTGTGTAATGATGATTTTCTCCCATTGGGCCGCCTTGTCCCCGAGAGAGAATGGGGAGAGGGTGAGTTTTAGTACGTCTTCCAGTACTCCTCCTATTTTGATCAATCCTCAAAGGCGGTCGAAATTATCTAGATGCTCCATTGGGTGTTCATTGGGAAGGCCAAAGAAACGGTTATTTTGCACCATATTGATCAAGCTCGACTTGATCTCCCAGTTGTTAACGTCGCACGGAGGCGGCCGAATTCCCATTCTCGTTCCATTTGTTATTGGTTCATCATAGTTACCAATTCTTCTCTCCTCCCTTGGAACGTGCAAGGGAGGTGGCATACCCCCAACTCCCTCTCCGTGGGCTTGGTTTTGAGGGTTTTCATCGGCTCCTTGTTGTTGGTTAACCATTTCTTCTTCTTGTTGTTGTTGCTCTTCTCTCTCTCTTCTCTCTTGGTCCCTAGCTCTCTTGTTTGCTCTTTCAAATCTTCCTAACTCGGGAACACAATCGATGATTTCTCCTCTTTTGCTCCTAAGGTTCATACACCTTCAAGCAAGACAAGATGGAAAACAACAACAATAAGGAAGTTAGTAACCTTTAAGTAACAAATGGTCTAAAGCTAAGAAGATTCTAAATCCTATTGACTAGTTGCAATCTCCCCGGCAGCGGCGCCAAAAACTTGATGAGATCGAGTTTTAACCCAATCACATACAACCCCAAGTGCAAGGCACAAGATGACAAGACGCTGTACATTTAAAATCAAATCCACAAGGAGAATGAACTTAGAACAACAAGAATGCAAGAATCTAACTTAGAATAGACCTAACAAATAGAATGTTTAAGTGACCAAACTATATCTAAAACAATAATGTAAAAGTCAACTAAAGTCAATTAATCAACAAATAACTAGAAAGATGCTTAAATAAGATAAAGATTGGATCTTGGGGTTTAGATCATTGGTTTTGGATGGATGGAATCAAGCTAGTGATGCTAAAACTAATAAAGGAGATGGCTTTCTAGAACAAGGATCACTAATCTAGATTAGATATTTTCCATGACTCAAATTCATTCCCTAATCATAAAAACCTCAAATCTTTCAATCGAGTCTAGATGATTAGGGATCATTAAGTATAAGTCTTTATAAAGCCCATCTTAAACCTTAGATCTCCTATCATAGAAAGCTTGCGTCTTAGTTTTTCGATGAATCATTTGAACCGGAGTATATCAAACGGTGGGTTGGAGTCGTTGTTTCTCGCTGCGTCCAGGAGCTAAGTCTCGACTATTTTCCTTTAAGTGTGGTACTGCCGAGTAGTTTGTATACAAGCAAATCTCTGGTAACTTTGAAACTTGAAAGAAGCAAGATTATTGTGGATGTTCCTCGAACAGTTTGTCTCCCTTCTTTGAAAACATTGCAACTTCGAAACGTGACATACTCAAGCGAAGATTCTCTTCGGTTGCTTCTATCATATTGCCATGTTCTTGACGATCTTGATATTAGGCTAGAAGAAGATAACAATGTGAAAGCGTTGGTTATTATTTTCCCATCTCTGCTGAGGCTATCCTTATTTATAGATAGTTGGTGTTCTTGTGATGATGGGTATGTTATAGTAACTCCTTCTCTGAAGTATTTCTTAGTTAATGATGAGAGAGACGGTTTTTGATATATGATTAAGCATATGTCAAATCTTGAAAAGGCATGTATCTCTGTTTAGGAAGATATTGAAGTGTTTCTCGAAGCAATCTCTTCCGTTAAACGTCTTTCATTAAAAGTATTTTTCCAAAATGATGACGAGGTAATTTGTTTCAATCTTATATCATTTTCGTGTTCTTTAATCAATATGATATATCACTTGGAAACAATCCTTTTGTCATGTGTGGCAGTGTAAGTACCGTGCTGGTATTGTTTTTGATAAGCTTGAACATTTGGAGTTCGGTATATTTAATGATAGTAGGTCCAAGTTAGTTATCCGGTTGCTTAAAGATTCTCCTAAACTGCGAGTCCTCAAGCTCTACGTCAGTGTAAGTTTGTTATCAGCTTTGTTATTACGTTCACTCTATTTGCCTACTTGAAAGAGTGCAATCTTAACTTTCCTCTCTTTCTTCTTTTGTTAAAAGTCTCCAAGGTCTGATGAGTATGAATATGAACGGAGTTGTGTTCCTAAATGTTTGCAGAAGAGTCTTGAAACGTTGGAGTTTAAAGGGTACCAAGGAACACAAGAACAGAGAGATTTCTTGAGTTTTATCTTCAAACATGCGCGTTGCTTGAAATCTCCATCAATATCTTGAGCCGATCACCTTATGTTTTGACTTAATCTGTTGTGTCATGGATGCTATGTTTTGTTGTTCCAAGAATCAAGTATTTAACTAGAGACTTTTAATTCTAAAACAAAACTTGTGATTTACTATCAAGGTGGTTGATTCCTATATTCCGGTATGTTTAAACCCAACAATTAGTAATTTAGTATGTGTGTCAGTGTGTGTACCTTGCGAGTCAAGGATATTATTAAGGTTTAGAAGTAATTAGAACCCAACCTAGGCTGTGAAACAAACTAAACTGTTTATCCTCAAAATGTAACTCATTCGTATCTTAAAATGATGTCTTCTTTGTCATCTGGTAGAATTTATATAACCAAAGGTAATATACAAATTCAGGCTTGTAAAATGGATCGCAGCACAACAAACCAAACAAATGAGAACAATTATAAATGACAAATAATTTGGTTTATGTGTCGCAAAAAGAGTAAATTAAGGAATTTTATTTATTTATTATTAATATAGTATTTATTTATTTGTTTATGATTATCCTTTTTATTTTTAGTGGTTCATATCATCATATATTATTTATTAATTTAATATTTCGAAATTTCAATTATATTTTCTAAAATTTAGGATTTTTTAATTAATTTAATATTTTTTTATTTGTTTATGATTATCGCTTTTTATTTTTAAAGGTTTATATCATCATATATTATTATTATTAATTTAATATTTCGAAATTTAAATTATATTCATAAAGTTAAGGATTTTTTTTGATTTTTTATCAATTTAGTATTTTTGTTTATGATTTTCCCTCTTAATTTTAATGAAATTTAATTATATTTCTTAAAAAAGTATATATTTGAGTATAGTTAATTATTATTATTATTATTATTATAAACAATAATTAGGTGCAACCTCATCCGATTTTTCTTAGAGGAATTCACAAAATCACACCATTTCAATTTTGTATGAATCTTAAATTTATAATGTTTAAACTATATTTATCTATATATATATATATCTAAGTTTGATTTTTTTATATTTGTTAGTATATATAATATAATGTTTTATTATATTATTAAAGAGGAATTCACAAAACTACACCCTTTCATCTCGTTCTTTATAAAACGCTACCTAATTCAATTTTTCACATATTTACACATTCTCAAAATTTTAAAAGTTTAATTTACCCTATAAAAAATTACCAAAGTGCAAACTAAACTAACAAAGTAATACATAGAAGAATGATACTCTTATTTAATGATCACAGTTGTTTTGGATGCGGCAGGGAGTGTAGGCCTTTGCTTGACCGTAAAATGAAAAGCCTTTTTTAGATTTATATTTATAGCCTTATAGAAATCAGCTCCTTTTCTTTCTGTGTACATTAAGACATGGTTCTCTTAGATAACATTATCAAGGGATATTGTTTTGACATTGTGGTTGGATAATTTATGGCAAATGAAGTGTATATTGGTGGGAATTCATTTCTTGGTATGAAACTATGAATGAAAAATGCTCAAACCGAGATTTAATGTTTCTTCACATCCGTGTCTTTTTGAGGTTAAACTAATAAAAGAAAATCAGGCAAAATGAAGAAAATTGGCTTCGCCCGGGTTCGAACCGATGACCTTCTATGTGTTAGATTGACGTGATAACCAACTACACTACAAAACATTGTTGCTTGTTGACTCGTTTTTTATTTTAAAATATCTTCATGTTTTGCTTCATTGATATAAAAAGAATGTTTCTTGCTCAAACACTGAAAAACCTACATCTTGATCTCTTACAGGTCTCAGACTTGGACAGATCTGATAGATTGATAGGTGACAACTGTATCTAGTCAAACTAGATAGAGTTAAGATATTCTTAACTTGGGATCTCATCTTTAAAACAAATATATCACAAGCCTAAGTTAAGGCTTAGATTTCTTGAAGAGTTTTTGCCAAGTTTTGAAACTGTACAATTTTTTCTAGCAATTAAAAGATGAAATTTAAAAGTTACAGTCTTCTGGTTTCTATAAACAACCAGACAGCTGTAGAAAAATTACAATGTCACAACTTCCTTGCCATCACCATACTATCAAAATGGAACTGACATATTCGTGGTAGAATTCTGAGTCCTAAGATCAATCCCGCCTCCTCTTTCTTGATGATGTCCGGTCTTTTAAAGAACCATTGCTTCTAAGAAAATGGCCAAAGATATATGGAGAACTTTTAGGAAAACACAAGGGAAAATGAAGCTTTATTTGGTTCATAAGCGGGTTTGGTAAGCTTACACATCATCTATTTTACTTGATGACTCTTGTTTGGCATGTGACTGCGTAATCGCCTGCAGAGGGAAAGAGGACTTATTGCGTAAATGACGATTACTTGGAAGTTATAAGCATCACCAAGAGAATATGACAAAACATGAATCATTTCACAAGGAAACTCATGGTAATATCACACCAAGGTAGAGATTTAATACAATAAATGCTAAAATAGACATACTGACAAGAAGACCAAGCTGTTGCATGCATCTGTTGTGGGCTTCAAGGTATTCTTCATAGGACTGCAAGAACAATAACACCAAAAACACACAAGACTTTGTCAAAGATTAGACAATAACAACAAAGCACATAGCTCATAACTTTTCTAAATAAACAGAAGGAAGTCCATGTAACATCACTGTAAAAAGCAAAATAATTGGGTCCAATCCCTTCGAAATATCTCAAAGGTCAGGCAAATACTACAAATGTTTTCACCAAGTTTCCAAGTAGTATGACAACAATCTTTGATCCAAGTAACAACATGATATACAAAAACATATGTTTCGAGAACAAGACACAGTGATCGAATGAAGTTCACAACACAAGTTACAGACACATATGCCACTACCATGTTAAGAAAATCATCATCGGAAAGGGAATCAAAAGGAAAGCCCCATGAGTTGATTCTTAGGGACAGTTCTTGATCTGCACAGAGTTAGAGGCACCTGACGATGTGTGGAGATATTCAAGTGTTTCTCCATATCCTCTATGTTGTGAGAGATGAAATCTGCCGAGTTCATCATGGTTAGAGTAGACCGCAGAAGGGTAAGGGACGTAAGGCATTGGTGTATGGCCCAATCTGTGTTCTCCTGAGGAAGATGGAGGTTCAAAACAAGGCCTCTTTGTTGAATAATCAACCAGATCAAGCAGATCTTACTCTTAAAAGATTTTTGAGCAAAAAGATTGTTAGGAGATAGTAAGATACCTATTCAGCAATCCGTCATCACAACTATGTGCATCAAGAAGCTCACAAAGTGCTTCACCAATATCTTGCGACAACTCCTAGAGAATGCACACATTGAAAGAACTCCAAGTTAGTTCTTTTCATAAACCATAAGGTTTTTCTAGCCTTTAAGGAGCCATTGCATAGTTTTGGGATAACCAATTCATAAGTTATAGGAGGTCTAAGCAAATCTACGAAATGTTACATATATACCTGGCAATCTCAACTAATCTTGACATGCTGATAATCATTCAAAGGGTTTTTGAGATGAAGTGTTTTCTGAAAAGGCAATTCGCTTAGCCAAAGCCATTTGACTCTAAAACTGCGCCCCAAGGATTGTTTTAACCACCAACTCCTTGACTCCATATATGATCTCACCTCCACCCCACAGGAGACAACATCTGTGCATACCCCTGGAACAATCCGCTAATGTTCACGCTGAAAATTAAAACCACTCTACCAGAATTCTACATTGAAAGAATATAAAGTTAGTATACGGTAAACCTGACAAATAGAACATGGCTACAAGATGGTGAAAACTAAAGAAAGGGGATGTTCTTACATGAAAAGAATCTTCCAATATTGGCGCATTCATCACTTGAGTAGCCCAAATCCCTCTTTCGACAGAAAGTTGGATGTTCTCATATATCAGACTTTTGATGATGAAATATCTCGTATGATATCCTGGTGTAGTATTTTTCTTATTAGCGTCTGAATCCTCACGTCGATCATGAAAGTTAATTCGTTCTACTTCCGCCTTGGACAAGTTGTGATCTTCTTTGCTTATGTATCTTGAACTCTCTATCCAATGGCAATTCGACAAACGGAATTTAAACCAAAACTAATAAAACCATAAACAAAGATCTATACGAAAACATATAAGACAAGAAAAAAAATCACCTGGACCATTAGAGTTTACTATATCTTGTTTCCAAGCAGTCAAAGCTGAATCAACAATAGATGCATTTTCCTTTGCAATAACAGAAGACATGTCTGTTTAAACCCTTTTGAAAACAAAGGAGCATGATGTTAACATAAAAATGATAGAACTTTGCATAGAAACTTAAAGAAACAAACATCAATAAACTAAAATAAAAAATCGACAATTAAGTCCTTTTAAAGAATGAAACAAAAGGGTGAGTTGAGTAAATTAAAGTGCATAAATAAACATAACCCCAAAGAGATCAAATTCCATAATACACAGTAAAAAAACTCAGTGCTTATTAGTGAGGGGTAAAAAGCTATTATATCCTTTTGACAAAAAGTCAAGATCTCAAAACGACCTATTTCCCCCCCAAAACTATCACTACAAGAATCTGCGCAAATTACTACGAAAAATTTACAACGATTTGAATCGTCGTAAACTTACGACGATTTTACGACGATTTTGGTAATCGTCGTAAAATCGTCGTAAAAGTTACAACGAGTAAAATCGTCGTAAATTTACGACGATTTTACAACGAATTTCCGATTAAACACCAAATCGTTGTAAAATCGTGGTAAATTTACAACGATTTTACAACGATTTTACAACGATTTGGTTTATAAGAATATTTCGTCGCTATATCGTTGCTAATTTACCACGAATTTACAACTTCTGATTTTGGGACTTTTTAACAACGCTTTAAAGACATTTAATCTGGTAGTTGAAAACGTGTATTTACTGTTGCACCTAATTATTTACAACTTTCATTTTAGTCGTTAAATCGTTGTAAAATCGTTGTTAATTCCTTGTAGAATTATGAATCGTTGTAAATTAGTAGTTAATTTCCTTGGTAAAAAGTTGGAAAATTTTTAAAAATCCTATAAATACCTCCTCATCTTTCACCATAAATCACACCATCAATTTTATATCTCTCTCACTTACAAAAAAAAACTCTTTTTATAAAAAAAAATGTCCGGAGGCGATATTTACGAAATCCGAAAATGGATGTACATACATCGAGGCGATGACGGATCGGTGACACGGGAGTTCCTCGACGGGGTTGAAGTATTCATGCAGCAAGCCACAAATCTACCTGTCACTATCGAAAGCGGTAAGATGTTTTGTCCTTGTATCAAATGCGACAATAGACGATTCATTTTGGTTGAAAATGTTTGGAAGCATTTGTTAAATAGAGGATTTACACCACAATATTATATATGGTTTCAGCATGGGGAAGGTTATTCTGGTAATGTTGCTAGTAGTAGTAATTATCATCAGGAATCTGTAGACTATGACCAGCATGTAGAAAATGAGTATGATTTTTATAATTTTCATCATGATCATGGAAATGAACCGGATAAGATAAATGACATGGTTAGCGATGCATTTCGTCCTGAAGTTGCATTTGATGGAAATTTAGTCGAAGAACCTAATTTAGATGCTAAAAGATTATATGACATGTTAAATGCTGCAAATCAACCAATATATGATAATTGTAGAGAAGGGCACTCTAAATTGTCATTAGCTGCTAGAATGATGAATATTAAAACATACCATAACTTATCTGAGGTTTGCATGGATGATTGGGCCTCATTGTTAAAAGAATATCTACCCTCTGATAATTTAGCTGCTGAAACGTTTTATGAGGTTCAAAAATTGGTTATCAGTCTTGGTCTTCCGTATCAGTCAATTGATGTCTGCGTAGACAATTGTATGATATTTTGGAAAGACGACGACATTCTTGAGGAATGTCGTTTTTGCAAAAAACCAAGTTATAGGCCAGAAGGAGTAGGTCGAAAGAGGGTACCGTACCAGAAGATGTGGTATCTGCCTATAACAGACAGCTACAAAGGATGTATCACTCGGAGAGGACAGCTTCTTCGATGAGGTGGCATGCTGAACATACACAGAAGCCTGGAGAGGTGACCCACCCATCCGATGCGAAAGCGTGGAAACACTTTAACTCGGTGTACCCCGATTTTGCTAGACGAAAAGGTAACGTCTACCTTGGTCTATCTACGGATGGATTTAGTCCATTTGGTATGTCAGGTAGGCAGTATTCTTTATGGCCCGTCATCGTCACCCCTTATAACCTCCCACCAGAGATGTGTATGCAAAGGGAATTTTTATTTCTGAGCATTTTAGTCCCTGGACCTAAACATCCAAAAAGATCCCTTGATATTTTTCTACAGCCTTTGGTGGAAGAGTTGAAGGAGTTATGGCTCACCGGAGTAAAGACTTACGATTGTTCGAGGAAACGAAATTTTACAATGCGTGCAGTGCTTCTATGGACGATTAGCGACTTTCCCGCTTATGGAATGTTGTCGGGCTGGACTACACACGGACGATTATCTTGTCCTTACCGCATGCATCGTACCGACGCCTTCCAATTGAAGCATGGAAGGAAAACTAGCTGGTTCGATTGTCACCGTAAGTTTCTTAGTCTGCGCCACCCTTATCGGAAAAACAAACGAATGTTTAAAAAGAACAAAGTGGTTCGTGATCCTCCACCAAGTGTATTACACGGGCGAACAAGTTGAGGCGCATATGGATCATTACTGTGCGAATTACACAGTTCCCCAAGGAGGAAACTGGCATGTCCCGCCTAATTTGCCTGATGGTTATCTTACGGAACACAATTGGCATAAGAAAAGCATTTTCTGGGAGCTTCCATACTGGAAAGATCATCTACTCCGACACAATCTTGACGTGATGCACATAGAGAAGAACTTTTTCGATAACATTATGAACACTCTTTTGAATGTGCAGGGAAAGACAAAAGACAATTTTAAATCACGTCTTGACTTGGCTGAGATATGTGCGAGATCCGAATTGCACATTGATAATGACGGAAAAGCCCCGGTACCTATATTCAGATTATCGAGTGCGGCGAAGACGTCGTTGTTCCAGTGGGTGATCTCTCGAAGTTAAGTTTCCCGATGGTTTTGTTTCTAATCTTTCTCGGTGTGTAGATGGTAGTAAATTCACAGGTATGAAAAGTCACGATTGTCATGTGTTCATGCAACGACTGCTACCATTTGTCTTGACCGAACTTGTTCCACAAAATGTGCACGAAGCAATTGCTGGTACGTAATGTCTAATTAATTAATAAAATATTTCATAAATGAATATATCGTAATACGTACGTTTTATTTAATTTGTGTAGGTGTTGGATTGTTCTTTCGTGATCTTTCCACAAGAACGTTGAACGATGAAGTAATAAGACAACTCGACGAGAACATTCCTCTCATTTTGTGCAATTTGGAGAAGATATTTCCCCCATCCTTTTTTGATGTTATGGAGCACCTACCAGTACATCTCCCACACGAAGCAGAACTAGGGGGCCCGTTCACTTCCGATGGATGTACCCTTTCGAACGATTTATGAAACATCTAAAAGGGAAGGCGAAGAATCTAGCTAAAGTCGAGGGTTCAATCGTTGCGGGTAGTATCACAGAGGAGACGTCTCACTTTACATCGTACTACTTTGCGCCAACTGTGAGGACACGTAAAAGAGCGCCGAGGAGATATGATGACGGAGGCATTCAAACAGCGTACGCGGTGGAAGGAGTACCTGACATATTTTGTCCCATTGGTCGGCTTAGCGGACGCATAAAAGAGGTTTGGTGGAGCAACGAGGATGAAATTCATTGTGCCCACACGTACATTGTATTGAATTGCGATATTGTTACTCCATGGGAAAGGTAAAAGTTAATGTTTTTTAATACTCTTTAATTCATTACAACAGTCATAATTAAATATTGTTTACTTATGATATTTTCATATATAGTATCTTCGTCGAACAAGTTCAAAAAGGGATTCCGGGGATATCTGAAGATAAGCTCGATTCCCGTAAAACTCAACACTTTGTGATGTGGTTGCAAACACAGGTATATGAAAATATCAAATATGAAATATAATTACATATAAACATAATATATTTAAACAAAATTATTGTTGGTGTCCGCAGATTGAGTACGAGGACGAATCTTATCCGGTGTGGTTCCACGAGATGCTACAACGTCCTCTTGCGAAGATTCGGACATCGCCAATGTATTTTACAAGAGGTTATGCTTTCCACGCGTACGATTACGGGCGACATCGAACAAGTGTTAACTACGGTGTTTGTGTTAGAGGAGACATTGATTTCTACGGAATCATCCAAGAAATCATAGAAATAACGTTTCCCGGGTTGCTCATGTTGAAATGCGTACTCTTCAAGTGCGAGTGGTTTGATCCTACGATCGGAAGAGGTGTACGAATCAACAAGTCTGGGATCATTGATGTCAATAAGAATAGAAGATACAACAAGTTCGAGCCTTTCATACTTGCATCGCAAGCTGAGCAAGTAAGCTTCATTCCTTATCCGCGTCTTAAGTCCACAGGAATACATTGGCTATCCGTCATCAAAATTGCCCCGAGAGGGTACATAGTCAGGGAAGAAGAATCACCACTACAGAATGACACGTCCGTCGATATTCCTTCGCCAGAACTAAACACGGACATGGTTTTACTCGTTGATCCACATAATAGGGAAGCTGAAGAGGTGAATGAGGACGAAGAAGAAGTCGAAGAGACTGACGAATTTGATGAATCTGACTCCGAGGACGAACATGAGTCTGCTGATGACTCCGAGTAATAAATTAAAAAAAGGTATTTTAAGAAAATAATGTATTTTAATTTTTTTTTATATAATAAATTAACAATCGTGGTAAAATCGTGGTAAATTTACGACGATTTTACCACGATTTGTGAAATTTACACATATCGTGGTAAAATCGTCGTAAATTTACCACGATTTTACCACGATATGTGTAAATTTCACAAATCGTGGTAAAATCGTCGTAATCGTGGTAAATTTACGACGATTTTACCACGAATAATCTTATAATTTGTTGTCTTTTAAAAACCTCTAATCCTCAGGAGTTTTGTTTGTACGAGGTTGTCAACGTCAAATATTTCCACGATTTTACAACGCTTTAAAACGAAATCGTCGTAAAATCGTGGTAATTTTACCACGAATTAACAACGATTTTTTTGTTTAACCCCTAAACCCCAAACATTTTAAAAAGTATGTCTTATATTACGTACAAACACTCGTTAAGACCTCTAAAGTTAATGAATAACTATAAAAACAATGTTAAAATTGCTTATCAATAAGTTTTGTTTACATATTCTTAGAATTTATAAAGTTTAAGATAAAGTGTACTATAATATATTGTGGTTAATATGTATATATGTTCTAATTTTATCAAAACTTGTTTTTGTGCAATCATACCACTTAGAATGATTTCATATGCATACAATATCATAATTATATTCAACATGAAGTGAAATGGCAGATGAATTTCAGCGAAATCCGTTTAGTGTAATGAATCGTCGTAAATTCGTGGTAAATTTACCACGAATTTACGACGATTCACACAAAATCGATGGAAATTCGTGGTAAGTTAACAACGAATTTACGTCCACAAATGAAACTCTAAACGTCAAATCATCAGGAGTTTTGTTTGTACGAGGTTGTCAACTTCAACTATTACCACGATTTTACCACGATTTAAAAGGTAATCGTTGTAAAATCGTGGAAAATTTACCACGATTTAACAACGAATTTATTACCACGATTTAACAACGATTTTATTTTCATCATTCCCAAAACGCGGCAAACCAAACGAACCAAAACGTTTCAATTTTTTTTTACAACGAATTAACGACGATTCGTCGTAAAATCGTCGTAAATTTACGACGATTTTACGACGAATCCTAAATCTATATATAGTCCACCAAAAATTTTCATTTTCACTCATTCTCTCTAAATCTCTCTCTCTCTCTAAAGTTTTCTCTCTCTAAAACTCTACAACTTTCACACTCTTCAACATCCCCAAAGATAAATATTTTTAATATATGTGTTATAAAACCGGATTTTAGAATTAGTTTTAGGAATTGGAATTTAATTTTAGGATTTGGAATTAGTTTTAGGATTTGGAATTAGTTTTAGGCTCGGATTTTAGTTTTAGGATTCAGATTTTAGAATTATATGTTTAGAACATATAATTAATTTTTAAATACTTAATGTTTATTATTTAAATATTTAATGTTTTTTTTGGCAGGTACTTATATATGGCTCCTAGGAGAGGGAATATCTTACCGCCGGACTACATGCAGATTTTGGCGGAGAAGAGGGCTTCCCGGGAAGCCTCGGGTTCCGGTTCAGCTACAGCTTCCAGGACATCTCCTGTCCAAACCGGGACGTCCGTCCATGGCGAGCAGCCTCCTCCTCCTTATGTGCCCGCCGCCGACGCGGATGACGCCGCAAACGACGATATCCCGGGCCCGGTACATCCAGAGTTGGATGTACCGGGACACGCGCCGTACGCCAACCTCCGGGTTGAGGATATCCTCACTCAACCCGGACATGACAGTCTCCGTCGGTTGGATACGTACAAGTCTCCGGACACATACTGGTAATTATTTTAATTTTAATTTTCATTTTTTTTTTTAATATATTAATAAATCAATTAATGTTTTTTTCAGGTTCAAGTACGACAACCAGGTCTCGCGTTCTATCGCGGACATAATCAAGGGATACTTCACCGAGTCGCATCCCAATTGGAGCAAGACACCCGAGCACATCAAGAGAACGTGGTTCAAATGTTTCGCGGTATTGTTCTAATTTAATTTCAATTAAATTTATTTATTTAACTTTAAATTTTTTATTATATATTATTGGCGTAAAGTAACACTTATAATTTCTCATATTTTGCAGCAAAAGTGGCATTGGGATGTCTCGATCAACGAGACCGTGAGGACGGAGTTCAACAAGAAGGCGAAATTCCGTCTCGCCAACACGGTCTCCGACTGGAAGGACAAGTGGAGAGTCGTCGGCGACGCGGGGAAGCCGGTATATCTCTCGGTCGCGGTCTGGGAGGGCTTGAAGAAATATTGGACGGATGGCCACAACGCGACCGTAGCTGAGAAGTGTTCCACCTCCAGGAACGCGAAGCTACCTGACGGGACGCCGAAGCAGATGGCTCACACGTCCGGACAAATCCCGTTCGCGGGTCGGGCGCACGAAATGGTAAGTCTTTCTTACTAACTCTCCCAATTTATTTTTATTTTCAAATTACTAATATTATACTAATGCACATATATATTTTATTATTTGTTTGTAGGCCAAGGAGTTGGGTCACAAACCGGCCGTCAGTGCCGTCTTCGAGAAGACGCACAGGAAAAAGACCGGCGAGTTCGTTGACTCCCATTCCCAGCGGATATTCAACGATCTTGAAGCTCGGAAGACGGAGATCGAGACTCAACGATCTCAGAGATCCCCGGGAGGCACTCAATATCCTGGCGAGCCGCTTACTACCGCCGAACTCGATCAAATATATCATGAGGTAAAATTTTACTCTAAAATTTTCTCTAAAATTATTTGTTTAAACGTTCATATACTAATTGTTTAATTTTATAGGTTGCTCCTAAGAAGAAAGGACGGGTTCTAGGCATGGGATCCATGCAAGACGTCCCACTTGCTCCTACCAATTACCGATCTCCGGCTGAGTTGCAGGCTGAGATTCAGAACATGCATGCGACTCAGGTGAAGAACATGCAGTTCTACAACAGCTTGTTTACGGTGCTTTCTACATCTAACCCGGAACTACTTCGGACGATGCAGACACATCCCGACCGTCCGTCGGCTGATCAGGCCGGAACAAGCAACGTAGATCCCGAGAACGCAACCCAGGACTATTTCGGGCCTAATTTCAATTTAGACGACTAGTTTTTTTTTATTTTGTATTTTCAAATAATTGTAATAAAAATATTAAAAACAAATAATATTTTATTTTATAAAATATTATTTTTTTTTATTTAAAATAATAACAATCGTCGTAAAATCGTCCCTAATTAGGGACGATTTTACGACGATTGTAAGAAATATAAATTTTACACTCTTTCTTGTAGTGATTTCTTGTAGTGTATCGTATACCGATTGTTCCCCCCAATGTTTCACACTCTTTCTATTTCCCCTTAAGAATACTTTACTATATCTATTTCCCTCCAATATCAAACTTCTCAATCTATCTCCAACTAAGAAGCAACCTAAGGTTCTGAAACGCATCATGCATTGTCGTGTTTGTGGTGTAGCTAATCACAATTCTAGATTTCATAAGAAGAATACTCGGCCTCAGGTTTGTGTAACTTTCACATATATAAACCATTTTAGCTATTAATTATGTTCATTCATATACATCTCTTCCTTTATAGGCTTCTCAAGATCAACAAACTCAAGAGCCTTCTCAAGGGAGTCAACCTCGAGAACCTTCTAGCGGACAAGAACATCGGTGATCTTTTTATTTTGGTGTGTTTTTGATCTTTTTTCTTTTGGTATGTTTTGGTCTTTTGGTGTGTTTTCCGTTTTGGTCTTTTGGTGTGTTTGATGTGTACGCTTATTGATGTGTTTTATTTTGAAACAATTGAAGAATCTTTGTGGTACTTTTGTTCATTTGTGGTATTTTTGTTATTTATAGACTATTTTGTGTTATTTTTGATTATTTATTGTGTTCATTTGTGGTAATTTTGTATCATTTGTGGTATATGTGTCACATTAATTATTAAACACAACATAAAACCATTAACTAACAACAGTCGATTCAAACAAACAAAGCACAAACAACAATCAACTCAAGAACACAAGACTCGATTCAAACAAACAAAGAACAAACTACAATCGACTCAAGAACACAAGATTCGACTAATACAAACAACATTAAGCAAACACTTTCATAAAATCAAACATAATTATACCACCAAAAACAAAACCAATCATCGATTTCTTCAAAATCTCTTTCTCAAGCTCTTCGTATCTCTCTGTGGTTATTTCTGAAACCTTTAATTCAAGCTTCTCAATAGAACTTGCCAAAGTATCAACCTCTTCGTACAAACCTTCATCTACCCATTTGAAAATGTGGTTATCGTTCTCAAGTTTGTGAGCTGCAGCATACCCACACCGGAAGTAACGACGATATGGGTTTAAATCAGTTTTTGATGTCTTCATTACGATATGAGACCCACAAGAACATTTTCTAGGAATCCCTTTGAATCGATTTATACGTCGAGAATTAGATGCCCTTGTTGAATCAGCATAAATGTTGCTCGACATTGTAGATGAAGATTACGAAGATGAAGAAGATTAGGAAGAAGAAGATTCCGAAGAAGAAGAAGATTAGGAAGAAGAAGAAGCCGATTAGGGAAGAAGAAGATTCTGAAAAAGAAGAAGATTAGGAAGAAGAAGAAGATTCCGAAGAAGAAGAAGATTAGGAAGAAGGAGAAGAAAAAAATTAGGAAGAAGAAGAAGAAGAAGATTATGAAGAAGATGGAGAAGATTAGGGTTTTAAAAATCGATTTTGGGGGTTTTTCTCGGGTTATTGGGTCATGGTTTATGTTGACTTGGGTTTCAAATCGGTTTGGTTTTACATTCAATTCGTATTGTTACTTGGTTAATATATTGAACCACTAAAATCAACGCCAATGTGGAAATAGATTGAGAAGTTTGATATTGGAGGGAAATAAATATAGTAAAGTATTCTTAAGGGGAAATAGAAAGAGTGTTAAACATTGGGGGGAACAATCGGTATACGATAGTTCTGGGGGGAAATAGGTCGTTTTCCCCAGAATATACCCTTATATAGTTTACATACCATTTGACTTTCGTTGACCAAAAACATAAAACACCTAATATTTTCAAATCTAAACCCTAAACTAATCACAAGTGTCTAGGATTTGGAATTGCGAACCTAAATGGAAATATCTAATTTCTAAACCTTTAAATTCAACAAAATATATATTTTAAAATCGTTTTTATATCATATTTTGATGATTTTGTTAAAAATATTTTATTTTTCTTTTTTTAGTTTTAAAATATTTTCATAAATTCTTAAAATTAAATAAAAAATAATCACGTTTTCAATATATAAATTTGATTTATTTTAAAATTTATAATAATCAAAACAAAAATCAAAATTATCAAAGGGTATAATAGCAATTGACTTTTAGTCAAATGGTATTATAGCATTGGATTATGAGAATTAGCAGAAATATGCGATGTTGAAAGAGATTAGAAGTAAATTTCATCACAGAATACAAAACTTTTAGTAACATTCAAAAGCCAAAGTGTTCATCTATTAAACCAAGAGCCCAGAGAATAGAAAAATTAAGCGAGTTTCGATTCAATCACGCAATGATTCGTATAATAGCATTAAGAACAAACAACATCGTTAATTACAATTAATATTTGCAGAGAGAGAGAAAACTAACCTCTAATTATCAAAAGCTATTCGAGACACCAGTGAAGAAGAAGAAGAAGACACGAGAAAATCCAACGAAAGCCCTAATCTTCTCTCTTTGAAACCTCCATAGCTATTTTTTCTTAGAGAAGGAGGGGAGAAAAAGAAGAAGAAACTTGTTTTGAAAGTGTTTGGGCTCTTACTGGTTTTAAATTAGGGTTATCAAGTTTGTACCTGATTTAACAAATTGATAGTCTGTAAGGTCGTGTAAAGTCGTCCCAGACCATCGCCGCCGCCGTGCACCTGCCTGCGACTCAAGCAGACAGATCTACCCGCCTTCTTCACAAAGCGTTGACCTAACAATCACATCTCTCCACCCTGATCATGATCGAACTCACACAATCCACCACTCAATTTCTTCTCTCGCTCCCTACATCGTGGAGAGAATTTGAGAGTTCGGCGACAATTATGCATCGCCACGAATGAAGCACACGAGACGCAAGATCCTCGCCGAGCCGGATACACCGGAGGAGAGAAATGAGGAGAGCATGAGAGAGGAGAGAGGAGCGAGAAGAAAGAAATAATTAATTTTGCGATTAAGAAAGCGGGGGCCACTGCAAAAACATCCAACCAATCACAGAAGGAATAGCAAAACGACATGCTGACGTGGCGCTCTCCCAGGAGAGCATCAAGCAACTTTTATAGTATAGACTAGAGGTAACCCGCCTTTCGGACGACATTTTTCTTTATACTTTTATTAAAAAGTATTGTAACATTTTTATAAAAAAAAAATATTTAAATATTTATTTGGTACAATGTATTTAAATTTTAATTTGTTATATATCTTTATGTATTTGTATGAAAATAATTGTTTTGATGTTTAAATTTTAGTTATTGCAATAAGTTTTGAGTTACTCTTTTGTTTTATCAAGTACACTTGTATTGTAATGGTAGATATATTCTTGCATGCTTTTTATAAAATGTACATCTAAATTTTTGAATTTTTGGAACATTTTTTCATTAGTTGTTGATATATATTTCATGTAATTAATGGATATGCGGTTATTGTTTTCAAATTTATATGTAGTTTAATATCTTTAAAATATATTGTAAAATTACTTTCATACGTAGAGTATACATTATTGTTTCTATTGTTGTCTTAAAGCTGAAATTTTTTTTCCTAATTATCTTTCCCTATTGTAACATCACTTTCCGAACGGACAATATACATTATTGCTTCTATTGTTGTCTTAAAGGTGAAAATTTATTTTCTTAATTATCTTTCCCTCTTTTCATTAATATCACTTTTCACTTCTAATCCACCGACCATTATTTTCTATAGATTTGATGTAATAGTTTCGATTCTCATTAGAGGGTTATGTGAATTGTAAATTATTAGTTTTCAGTACTACTAGCATGTTTACTTATGTTAAAGTCCATGACCAAACATCATTATAATTATATTGTAATTCATCATTGAAACAAATTTCGATATCTATTTATCATATAATTACATAAATGGAAACTTGAAATATGTTCGCTATAGTCATTAAACTAAGACTATGAAACTAATTTTTTAGATTATTTTAGTTAGTCGTTAATCTTTTTATGTATTAATTATAAGAGAAATACTTTCACACAATTGTTAATTTGAAGATTTTTATAAAGATATTTATACATATGTATTAACTCAACAAATTAAAAATAGAATGTATTTACAAATTAAAAAGAGAATGTATTTACAAATTATAGATGTAAATGTTATTATGAGAAATGAAGTATTATAATATAATTAAATATTATTTTAAAAATAAATATAAGTTGATGCACTGTCAATAGTTTAGGAGTTCTAAAAATGATGTGACATCATGAGAAAAGAGCACATTCTTCTTTATGTATTAACTAGGGGTAACCCTCCCTTCGGGCGGTGTTTTTCGTTATAATTTTATTAAAAAGCATTGTAACCTTTTTACAAAAGTATTTTTATTTAACTATTTATTTGGTACAATAGATTTGAATTTTTATTTTTTATATATCTTTGTGTATTTCGATGATTATGATTATAATTTTTTGGTGATTTGATATTTTTGGTTTTAATATACACTTGTATTGTAATGGTAGAAATATTCTTGCATGCATTTTTATAAAATGTACATCTATATTTTCAACTTTCATTAGTTGTTCATATATGTTTACTTTAAATAATGGATATGCAGCTACTGATTTCAAATTCATATGTAGTTTAATATTTGTAAAATATATTGTAACATCACTTTTCGAACGTATATACATCAATGCTTCTATGGTTGTCTTAAAGGTTAAAATTTATTTTCCTAATTATTTCTTCCTCTTTTCGTTAATATCACTTTTCAGTTTTGATCCACCATCCATTAGTTTCTGATGTATAGTATGAATTCTCATGAGAGGTTTATGAGAATTGCAAATTATTAATTTTTCGTGTTAATAATGTGTTTACTTATATTAGAATTCATGATCAAACATCATATTAATTACATTGTACTTAATCATTAAATAAAATTTCAATATATGTTTATCATATAATCACATAGATGAAAATTTGAAATATGATCGCTATAGTCACTAAATGAAAATAAATTTGTAGATTATTGTAGTTATTCGTTAATCTTTATATGTATTAATTTGAAGGAAAATATTTTTACAATTGTTAATTTGAGATTTTATAGCTATATGTATACATATATATAAAAAATATTCAACAAATTAAAAAGGGTATGTCTTTTCAAATTCTAGGTGTAATTGTAAATTAAATTCTATTTATTATGAGAAGTAAAATATTATAATATAATGAACTATTATTCACAAAATAAAGAACGAAATGATGATGTGTCAAGATTTTAGAAGTTTGAAAGATAATGTGGCTTCATGAGAAGAGAGCTCATTCTTCTTTATATAAATAGATTATAAGAGAAATACTTTCACACAATTGTTAATTTGAAGATTTTTATATCGATACATATATATATATATATATGTATTTATACATATGTATTAACTCAACAAATTAAAATGAGGATGTATTTAAAAATTATAGGTGTAAATGTTAATTAAATTTTAGTTATTATGAGAAATGAAGTATTATAATTAAATATTATTTTAAAACTAAATATGAGTTGATGATGTGTCAATATTTTAGGAGTTTGAAAAATGATGTGGCATAATGAAAAGAGAGCACATTCTTCGTTATATATATAGACTAGGGGTAACCCGCCCTTCGGGCGGCATTTTCCTTATATTTATTTATTTAAAAAGTGTTATAAAGCGGTTTACCATTTGTAAAACTTTTTTATTTAAATATTTATTTTAGTACAATATATTTGCATTTTTTTTGTTATATATATATATATATATTTTGTATTTTGATGATTGTTTTTCATCATTGGTGATTTAATATTTTAATAACTTTCGAGTGATTTTTTTTGTTTTATGATGTACACTTGTATGGTAATGGTTGAAATATTCTTGCATGTCTCTTATAAAATGTACATATTTTTCTCTCATACATTTTGAGTGTAAATAATAAAATTGCGGTTAATTTTCGAGAGAAGGAGCATTTAAATTTAAAAGTATTATTTTAAAACCCTTTTAGTATTTGATGAAATGATTGTTTCTAAAGAATTATTTTTGAAAATAAATATAAATGTATGTATGTTGTGAAGTGTGAGATAAATAAATATTAATTTTTGTTATAAGTGAATTTAAAGTAAAACAGTAAGTGATGTTTATTATCATCTGATTATTACACTTTCAATGTTTTTATAGTTGTTTAAAAGGTGGAAATTTATTTTCCTATTCTCATCTTTTCGGTTATATCACTTTTAAGTTCTATTCTGCTATACAACATTTTCTATAGTTTTGATGTCAAAGTTCCGTTCTTACGATTATACAATATTTTATCATTAAAAAAGAATTTGACTATCTATTTATCATATAATCACATAGATGAAAACATAAAATATGTTCACTATTTTCAATATTATTAATTTGTAAATTATTGTAGTTAGTCGTAAATTTTTATATGTATTAGTACGAAGAAAAATAATTTCTTAAAATTGTTAATTTAAAGGTTTTATATCCATATATGTATATTATACACATATATAAACTATATTCAACAAATTAAAAAGGGTATGTCTTTACAAATTCTATGTTTAATTATGAATTAAATTTTTCTTATTAATAAAAAATTAAAATATTGTAATCAATTAAATATTATTTCAAAATTAAAAATGAGTTGATGATGTGTCAAAATTTTAGAAGTTTGAGAAATAATGTGGCATCATAAAATGAGGACATTCTTCTTTATATATATAGACTAGAGAATGGCACGCGCTACACGCGGGAGCAAAGTTGTTTAAAGTTTTTAAATTAATTGTTTAATTTTTTTTTGGATTTGTATTATGTGGAAAATAATTTGGTTTTTATTTTTCAACATTCTTTTTTGACAGATGAAACATTGAATAATTTAATAATCTCAACTTAAAATCTTAAACATAATTTAAAATGTGTATTTAATTTATTTTTATAAGTAGTAATTGTTTTGATTATCAAAAATATATATAAAGAAGTTATGGTTTTAAATAGAGTGTGAAAAATGGGAAGTGGTTTTGGTCTACTGACAATCATAAATTTACATGAGACATGTAATACCACCCCACCAGGAATCGATTAAGCGCCTACGTGAGTGTAGGATTGGCTAATGGACTAACCATTTGAAACTCAAATGTGACAAAAAATAGAGTGTAAAAATATGGATTGCATAAGACCAATATTTTTAATATGTAAAAATAGAGGAAGTCAAAATTTTCCACCTCTTCCATCGTCACCCTGGTTTTGTTTTATAAAATTTAATTTCTAAATTGCATAAGACCAATACTTTAATTTTTAGTTATCTTTTATTGATTCTACCAAATTTAACATATTAAAGTCTCTTTCATCTAGTGTGGAACATTGTTTTGAGTGTACTTTGATGTATATTAACAACATCATAAATAAAATGTCTATGTTAAAAGACAATGTGAATTGTTGCCTTTATAAACATAGAAGCTTGACTGCTAAAAAGCATTCAGCTTCTGTAGCGGTCTTTAGCTATCACTTCATCCAAAGGAGGATGTTCATCAAAAATATCATCAATAGTTTGCTCTGTGACTTTGTGTGATTCGAATAAAAATTTAAAATACTATTTTCTTTTTACATTGGTACATTTAAAAGATTCACATAAATAATATGTTGATGTACAATCTAGTTTTATTATTTAAATAAGTAATGAACCATTTGAGACGTTTTAACTGGTTTTTTATTCAGGTCATAAATGTTGAAGCAAATTTGACTCATCACTTGTAACAGTTCAGAGTACAACATGAACTGTATCAACTGAAACAGAGCATATGATGATAAAAAGGAAAATAGAAGAACGAGCTAAAGGATATGGAAAAAGGATTAGTCGTGAAGATAAAGATAAGGAAGAGTTGAAGATAATGGAAAACAAAGAGAGACTTTGTTTATTAGCCAAAGAAAAGGAAATATGAGAGTTTTTCTTTTCATAAAAGAAAAAGAAAAAATGTCATATTTGTGTTTACCTATTTGTGTATAAATAGGGGTGGTTGGTCTTGCAAGAGGACTCACCACATTACAAAGATAATTCTTATTGTTTAAGGGTCTTGAGCATGTTCTCAGAAAGAGAGCGAGAGATTAGGAACAAGTAAGAGATTCTTGAGAGGTTCAAAGATTAAAGCACTTAATCATTTGAACAAAGAGAGTTTAGATAATAGGTTTGAGAGTTTTCTTGTAAGAACACTTCAAATAAGATTATCTAATAAAAGGAAAAAATTTAAAGAAGAATCTTTGTCTCAGTTTTTGTCATACTCTCATAATCTCTAACATAGTTTATGTCATATAGTCTAAATATCGATAGCTTCTGCTTTTTCAATTGGTATCAGAACGGGCACTTGTGCGTATTCTAAACATGTGAGATCCTGCAGAGAGCTATCAATATATGATGAACAATTCACGATATATATTGGATGACAGAAACTACGGTTTTTGGAAATCAAGAATTAAATCAACGATTAGAGAAGAAAAATCAACGTTGGGCGATTCAGAAAAAAAAAGTGACGACGAAGAAATAACCAACCTTGTTGCATCTATAGGAATCGTTGAATTCATTGATGGAGAAGAAGTTTCAGAATCTGATTCAGAAGAAGAAGTTGACTTGATTGAAAGCAGTAAAAAGATACGAGAAGCGTTAATCAAAATCAGTCAAGAGAAACAAGCTTTGATAAAAGAAAACATACGTCTTGAAACCGTACTTACAAAGCTGCAAGTTGAACTAGAAGCTGAGAAGAAGTTGAGTAAAGAAAGCCTTGCGTTGATGAAGGAAAAATTAAACTTATCAAAAAGGACATACGATCTTGAAGAAGAATTGAAAATAGAAAAAGGAATGTCAAATTCACTACAAGCGGAGCTCAACTCACAACATAGAAAGATTCACATGGTTGCTGGAACTAAGCAACTTGATAAGATTCTAAGCTATGGAAGAACTGAGAAAGGTACAAGAGGATTGGGGTATAATCGAGAAGCTGAATCTAAAACCAGAGAAACAAAGTTTTTATCAGGCGGATTTTCTCAACAAGACAGAAAGTGATACAAGGAGAAAAAGTGGATGTTACTTATGTGGAAAGAATGGACACATAAAAGCTCATTGCTACAAGTTTCAAGCCAGAGTAAGAAGACTTAGACATCAAGGAAAATTCGCTTGGAATGGATTTCAAAGTCAAATATGGGTAAAAAAATCAGATTTATATGAAACTGCGTCGAGAAGTACGTCATACAAGTCATCAAAAACTGAGTTTTGCCGCAGTACGATTTATGTGTCAGAAATTCATAAGGATACCAACACATGGTACTATAATAGTCAAGATTCACAACATGTGCGAAGACAAAGAAACTTGCAAGGTGGTACAAAGATTGAAGGGAGAAAAGTAACATTTTGTGATGATAAACACATGCAGCGATTCAAGGTCAAAGAAGAACAGGTAATAAATTCTCAATATTGATGAATGTTTCAAGTGATGAAAGGCGACCGCGCCTGGTCGCGCCTGAGTTAGAATTTTTAACTATGTGTGCTCTCACGGGGGGAAAATAAAGGGATGGTCATGAAATTATGGGGGAGTAACAAGCACTCGCAATTACGGGGGAGTAATTATTGAGAGACACACAAAGTTAAAAAAGGGGGAGATTGTTGAAGCAAATTTGACTCATCACTTGTAATAGTTCAGAGTACATCAAGAACTGTATCAACTGAAACAGAGTATATTATGATAAAAAAGGAAAATAGAAGAAAGAGCTAAAGGAAATGGAAAAAGGATTAGTCGTGAAGATAAAGACAAAGAAGAGTTGAAGATAATGGTAAACAAAGAAAGACTTTGTTTATAGCCAAAGAAAACGAAATATGAGAGTTTTCCTTTTCATAAAAGAAAAAGAAAAAATGTCATATTTGTGTTTACCTATTTGTGTATAAATAGGGATGGTTGGTTTTGCAAGAGGATTCACCACATTAGAAAGATAATTTTTATTGTTTAAGGGTCTTGAACATGTTCTCAGAAAGAGAGCGAGAGATTAGGAACAAGTAAGAGATATTTGAGAGGTTAAAAGATTAAAGCACTTAATCGTTTGAACAAGAGAGTTTAAATAATAGGTTCGAGAGTTTTCTTGTAAGAACACTTCAAATATGATTATCTAATAAAAAAAAAAAATTTAAAGAAGAATCTTTGTCTCAGTTTCTGTCATACTCTCATAATCTCTGACATAGTTTAAATATCAATAGCTTCTGCTTTTTCAATAAACTCATAATAAATGGCATGAAGTTTTTTGAATACACGTCTAAAATATCGGTTTTTCTTTGCAGGGAGATAAAGAAACAAAAACTTTAAACTCTAGAAAATTTCATGGCTCCAAGAACCTAAAACAAAATCAATCTTTTATTATTTAGAGAATTCAATAATTAGTTTTCCAAAATGGCATATTCAAAAGTCAAACACACATAAACCGTTTAGGATGAATTTCTCGTGACCGGACTTTCTTAAAAATAGTTAAACAATATGTTTATTTTGCCAATTTGATTTTTCCAAGTTCATATCAAAAATATGATTTTCCAATATATAGTTTTATAAAATATCGAATTTTTTATTTGTTTCAAATTTTAAAGAAAAGGTCACTTTTAAGCTTTAAACTATTTCACAGATCTTTCAAAATATGGGATCATTGTTTGTAGATATGAACCTATTTGTCCATAAAGATAGAATTGCAATCCAAACATGCAAACAATTTATCATTAACTAAACACAAATTGATTCATAAGTATTTGTTTTTTTTTTTTTTTTTTTTTTTAGAGGTACGATCCTATAGAACTGATCCCGTTCAAGTAAGGTCGTAGTATTTGTTTTTTTAAGTACATAAAATAGCTTAGTAAAGTACATTGTTTAAATCAAGCACTAACAAAGTTATATGTGAACCACGTTTTCATTACACTCATCTCTTCTCATGTTTTGTGTCCTTTTTGCAACTTTCACAACCCCAAACCAGTTACAGAACAGTTAGCCTCAGACAATGATTGGTTTTCCCCATCCTGCAGAGAATCTATGGTCTCACCGCGTCCGTTGTTGGGGCAGTTGTTGTTTTATCATGGTTAGACTCTCCATCCATGTATGACGGTCTTCCAAAGCAAATCAGATTCTTTTTATGTCCTATGTGAAATTAAAACATCCACTTATAAGATTTTTAATAATACTCCTAACATTGGATAATCTTGAACATATTTTAGATTGCTTGCATGCAAATGGTGAAAGATTTCTTTGAACAAAACAAACGATTCAGGTTCTTTCCTGTATATGCTACACATAACACAACAGAAATTGCCAAATCCACATAATAGCAACATTGCCAATACATGAAGAGATTCTTACCATGAAAGTGTTTAGAGTATGTATTGATGCTAATGATTGGTGGTATGGTGATGCTTCTTCTTCACTACGATTGCTTCGACCTACATAATTAGAGAGCAACCGATTCGTCAATTTTGTTAATAGATTGGAAATTTTACCAGACTAGGACATAAACGAAGAGTTTTTGCATATGAGTTTTAACTGTATCGACAGGGAACATCCCCATGTGTTCGATGGAGCGTTGAATTCCGTAAATCTTATCAGATCCATATATTGAGAGATTGAAAAGTGAGGGATCGATTTGTTGATATGAGTCGATTAGATTTATAGGAATGAATGATAACTTAAGACCTAAACGTCAAAAACTAATTGAGTTTTATTTAACTTGCGTTATGCCTTAGAAGGAGAAAAGACATCGATTTGAGGAATGAAAAAAATTTGTTGATTTTTTCTTTTTAAAGGACTGACGTGGCAGATATGCAGAGCTTCTATTTGAAGACGTGGCACCTCTCTTGAGGTTCAAAATGCTCCTTTTATATAGATAGATTAACCTGATTATAGTTTCTCTTTTATTGTAGCTTTGGTAATTTACGGCGACATAAGATTCAAAGAATATATTAATCTCTTCAAGCGATAATTGACTATTATTGCTCTCACCCACCTTTTTACCTCACCCACTAACTTTTCTTTTGGTTTTGTCGACTTAATTATTTTGTTAGGCTCGGTTAAAAACTTATTTTAGTGGACCTACATTTGTCATTTGGTTGAGTAGGTATTTTATTTCTCATGCTTTTAATTTGAAAACCCTTTACACAAAAAAAACATATATATATTGTAGATATAATTAATGGTAATGTGTTATTTTCCGTTTGAAATGTTTAAGGTATTATTTATACTAGAGAATTACCCGCGCTACGCGCGGGAATGTGTTTTAATTTGTTTTTATGTTACACTTTTAAATACAATTTTTAAATATTTTTGGAAAGTAGTAAAATAACATTTATATTATAATTTGTATATATTTTAATTAATATTTATTTTTATTGCATGATAAATATTTATGCTGGTTATATAGATAAAATTTGTTATTGTTTTGATGAGTGAAGAATATACAAATCTTAAAGAGGAATTCACAAAAATACACCATTTCATCCATTTCTTTACAAAACTCTACTTAATTCATTTTTTCTCATAATTAAACCATTCCAAAATTTTAAAACGTTGATTTACCCTTTAAAACTTAACCTAAACTAAAAAAATCATTTGGATTCACTAATTAGTGTTTAGGGTATAGTGATTAAGGGAGTACGGTTGTGTAGGTAGGCTTAATTTGGATTTAATTTTCAGTGTTTAGGTGTAGTTTTATGAAGAAATTTTTAAATGATATAAATTTGTGAAACGTAATTTAAAAGGTGTAGTTTTGTAATTCTCCCAACGTTAAATTCATAATCATAGTTAAACTAATTGTTTAAACAAAGAAATAATCTAACATAGTTGTTGTACTAACTTGTATTAACACCACTTATTATAGAAGTTTGGAGAAAAGTAATATAAAATCTTTTGTTTCATAATTAGTAATGAGTTTTTGTATACACAAAACTCTTCTTTTCTAATCCATCCTCTCACCATTTGCAACATCTATTGTTTTAAATTTGTTTACTATATTATTGTAAAATCAACTTGATATTTTTCGTTAGTCTATTTTCTTCTACATTTACTCATTGTCTTGCACTTCGTTTTATTATTATTAATTTTTTTTGGTTGAAACTTTGTTTTATTATTTTAGTCACATATTTGAGATAATGAATTTCATTTAACTTATAAACAACGATAATGCGCCTCACTAATTTCTAGTCGTTCAGGTTACTTACACTTAGTAGTCGTTTAGGTTGGAGAGCAATATGTGCTTCACTAATTTCTTTTTACTTTATTATGGTTTACTGCAACCAAACATGTGTTACTTAAACATGCCATGGAATGATTCGTAATTTTATCAAAACATTGATTACATGATTATGATCTTATTAAGAATTTTGGTCGTCTCTAAAACCATCCGAAAGTCACCACATCATCCTCACCACCGCCATGCTTGAACTTTTGTTTGCATCTTCTTCTTAACACGGGACTTGACCATCTATGACCTAACACTTGGAGCATGTAAGATAAACGGAAAAACTATCGTATCGGAAGATGAAGTTTTGATGATTCAATACCTGTTTAAAAATAGAGCAGTATTCATTTGTTCATTTCTCCAAACAAAAAAAACACTTTTAGTTAAAAAACCATAAAAATGATTTTACATCCGATTTGTAAATAAGGTGTCACATGCTCTGTTTTTTTAGCAGAGAATATACCTCGAATTAAAATGAACTAAAATTTACTTAGAAAAAAACCAATATACAAAATAGTGTCTTGGCGGAGGAAAGGTTGGTGTTGTGTAGGCGCTTTAACAATAAATAAATAAAAAGGTTGTGTAGGCGCTGAATGTACTGAGCTTTCAATCGCCAAAACTTTGGATTAAGAAGTAGTATTTCAAAGAGCAGGAGGTAAGAAGTATATATTTACTTGTAGAGGTGTAACTATCTTATTAGATGTGATCAAGTATTTTATCAAATATATAGGTGTTCGATTATTATGTTTGAGCAAAGCTATCAACTTATGAGTGTAAGAGTTTATAAAACCACCAACGATCACATCAACAAAAAAACCACAACTCGTGAACTCAAAGACTAAGAGAAAGACTCGAGTTGAAGAAGATTATCGGGAGTGACAATCCATTGAGGGTTAAGAATGAGGCGGAGATCCCATCAGACTTAGTATTAAAGTTGAGTGAAATGATGTGGTTGTTTTCTTCATATGATAACACAAAACCTATAAATTATAAGTTACATATTGGAAAAATCGAGTCTGATCAAAGATTAAACAAAAATCAAAATTAAACTCGGAAGCGAGATTTAACCCGTGACAGAGATTTCGTAAACCCTGAAAAAAGCTGAAACTTGTTAAATTAAACAATATACAACAAAGATCAACCAAAGCATTAAGAACTTACAACTCAAAATCCGACCAAAATCCTCACATCTCTTATGTACCTCCGAGAACGTCTTCCACATCAAGAATCGATCGTTATCTCCAATATATTTACATAGATCCAACAGTCGGGGTTTTAGCACGATTCCTTAAAAACAAACCTCAGTTCGACCTTAAAATTAAAATGAAGGATCTTCAAGAGTTATGTCTCGAACATTGCCTTATCAAATACCAAAGTAGCCAAAAAAGCTCCATACATTATATAGGCGGATAACAATAAGTAATCCCACAATCATTTACCAAAGCTAATATGTTTCTCCTTGCCTATATTTTCAGTTCGCTACCTATGCATAGAAACCCAAATTAAAACCTTAATTAAACAAATCGAATTGGGAATTTATAGGAACACTACAAGAATTCGCACATTTAGAAATGACCAACATCGTTGCTAAATCGTTGCTAAACGCAACCATATTTTCGCCGCTAATCGCTCGTCACTATTTAGCGACGACCGTATTTTCGTCGCTAATCGCTCGTCGCTATTTCGAAATTGTCGCTAATTCGTCGCTAAATTAGCGACGACCAGAAATCGTTGCTAATTAGTTGCCAATAATTCGTTGCTAATTCGTTTCCAATAATTCGTTGCTAATTCGTTGCTATTTTAGCGACGAAATAGCAACGAATTTGCAACGTTAATTTAGCTTCGAAATAGCGACGATTTATCGTCGAATTTAAAAAAAATATTTCCGAATTTCCGAATTTAAAAAACTTATGAAATAGCGCCAAACGTCACTAATTTTTTGCTAAATTGGCAACAAATTGGCAACGATTCTTTATATAGCGACGAATTAGTGACGATTTGATGAAATCGTTGCCAAATCGTTGCTAATGTAGCGACGAAGAGCATACACAATCGTCGCTAATTCGTCGCTAATTAGTTGCTAATTAGCAACGATTTTTTTAATAAAATATAAAAAAAAATTAAAAAAAAATTAAAAAAAAATTATTAAAATTAAAATTTATTATAATTATAATATAAAATTCAAATTACATTTTAAAAAAACTAAACTAGGGATCAAAATCATTAATCCCGAGATCCCGTCCCAGTTTTTGAACTGCGGCTTCAGCCTCCTCTGGACGAACCTCATGTTCCGGATCGACCCCTAATCTGCGTTCCCGCATCGCATTAGCCAGGTTTGGACTATCCATCGCAATTATGGAGAATAAATCTGTCATCGTCTTGAATCGAGCGTTTGTATCTTGGAGTTCCTGTCGCAAACGAGCATTCTCCGCAGCCTGATCCCGCTGAGAAATATGAGGTTGCGATGAAGAAGCTGCGGGAACGGTCTCGATAAAACAGACTCCGAAAGTGCGGTTCTTATTTTTCGGAGCGAACTACGTGTCCGATCAATAATTTAGCAACGATTTGTTGCTAAATCGTTGCTAAATAATTGATCACATACATATGTTACATTCTACGTATCAGAAGTACGAGGTTAATGTCAGAAACATTAGCAACAATTTAGCAACAATTCTTTGTAATCGTTGCTAAATCGTTGCTATTTAATATTTAGCAACGAATCGTTGCTAAATCGTTGCTAAACTCAAACCCTATTTTCAGGGTTTCAACCCCTAAAACGGTTTTATGTGCTATAATACATACTTAATATGTAATTATAGATTATAAGATTGACAATAACACTTCAAATTATGATATTTACTAAAAAACTGAAAATATTATGTATTATAAACTTTATGTAATTAAAACATATAAGTTAACGGTAAGTTAATACACGTTAAGTATAATATTGTAATCAATTTTTTTTATTGATTTATACAATTGTTTTCACCTTTGTTTACACTTTTTCAGTTAACACTAATCCTTAAAAATCTTTATTTAGAGGTGGTTTGAAGATTTGTATATTGCAAAAATTAGCAACGATTTATCAAGGATTCGTCGCTAAATCGTCGATAAATAGCAACGAATTAGCGACGAATCGTTGCTAAATCGTTGCTAAATCGTTGCTAAATATCAAATAGCAACGATTTAGAGACGACAATTTAAACCCCTAAAAGTACTAAACTTATGAATTCGTTGCTAAATCGTGGCAAACTTTGAAAATTCGTTGCAAAATCGTTGCTAATTCGTTGATAATCTGCAAAAAAAAATTAAAAAAAATACAAGTTACAAATTTATTCATTATTGTCGGAATCAAATGATTCGATATCACTAACTTCATAGAATTCATCATTTTCTTCTGCGGATCCTTCATTTTCATCATCCACAATATCTTCAGCTACTTGATTATCAGGATCAACAAGAAATACATCTTCGGTCGATTGATTTGTTTGTATAATTGTCCCACCAACGACATCTCCACGATATACCACTAGTTTTAACGTGAGGATACGGAATGAATGTAACTTGCTCAGCCTGCGATCCGAGGATAAATGGTTTGAACTTCCGAAATCGTCGTGATTGGTTGACGTCGATAACACCAAATTTGTTGTAACGTACACCACGACCTAACGTTGGATCAAAACAATCACATTTAAAGAGTGTTGTTCTTAAATTGACTAATCCCATGTATTGGACTTCAATAATATCCGTGAGAACCCCATAAAAAACCGAATCGCCCTCAACAGTGACACCATAATTTGCGGTTGCTCGATGTTTACCATGACTTACTGTGTGGAAGACGTAACCACGAGTAAAATACATAGGCGAAGTTGTGATCTTTCCAAGCGGTCCTTGTATTAACTCGCGAAACCAAACCGGATATGTGGTGTCATCATATTCAACTTGCGTTTTTAACCAACCCGCAAAATCGCGTTCTTTATAAGCAGTAAGTTCGTCTCTCGAAAGTCCTGGATAGATTTCCTCCACTTGTTCCTCAAACATTCTAATTGAAATCACCTCGTTATATATATAGACCGTTAGGAAAAATATAATAGCTTATATATAAAAAACATATAATATATTACCTTTCGAAAGGTCGTGCGTAATCACAATTAAGGAGGATGTAAGTATGTGCACTTTGTCGATGTTGATCACTTTGCCACCAAACTTCTTTTATTTTTCCGCTAGCTCTTCCAATTGGGGAAAATATATCAGGTACCCCATCTACTGCATATACTGCGCCAACGCCGCCGTCATCGTATCGTCGTGTTTTTAATTTGTTCTACGTGTTCGTACATTGGAACCGAAATAGTATGATGCGAAATGAGAAGTCTCTTCCGTTAAAGATCCAGCAACGATAGATCCTTCAACCCTTGCTAGATTTTTCGCCTTTCCTTTCAAATGTCTCATAAATCGTTCAAAGGGATACATCCATCCAAACTGCACAGGCCCTCCTAGTTCTGCCTAGTTAGGAAGATGTATTGGAAGGTGTTACATTACATCGAAAAAGGATGGAGGAAAAATATTTTCCAAGTTGCACAACAAGATAGGGATATTATCACGCAATTGTTCAATGACATCTTCTGAAAGTGTACGAGTACATAAATCTCGGAAAAACGCACCGATACCTGAAATTTTTAAAAATTCATGAATCTAATACATATATATTGTAATTAAAAAGATTATTAATTAGTATCTGCAATTGCTAAGTGTGCGGGTTCAGGTAGAAGCTCGTCGAAGGCAAAAGGTAATAGTCTCTGCATAAATACATGACAATCATGACTTTTCCTACCCGAAAACTTTTGTATTTCATAATATGAATCAGCAACTACATTATCCTCAAGCAAATACTCTTTTAGTAATTCCGCCCAGGAGTCCATGCAAAATTCACTCAAATTATGATCCGATTTGATATTCATCATTCTAGATGCTAATGATAGTTTTGACAATCCATCTTTACATCCATCGTAAATTGGTTTATTCGCATCGTCTAACATATCATAAAAACGTTTAGCATCTTGGTTAGGTTCTTCAACAACATTTTCAGATAAATACTCCCTCGTATCATGAAATGCATCAACAACCATGTCATGATATCTATTATCATCTACATGCACATTAGACCCACCATGATGATCATAGCTACTATCAAAATGATGCGGTAAATTAGCTGGTTCGTTAGTTTCAGGAACATGAAACGAACTACTTTCTCCAAATTCGGTGTTATTATAATTATACTCTTCCCCATGTTGAAACCAAACAAAATATTGTGGCATAAAACCCCTATTAAAAAGATGTTTCCATACGGTATCAACATGAATGTATTTAGTGTTCACACACTTCTTACATGGACAATACATTTTACCAGTTTCTTGAGTAGTCTGCATGTTTCCAGCTTGATACATGAATGTTTGAAGTCCCTCCGTGAACTCTGTTGTCACTATCCTCGATCGATCTTTGTGTCTATACATCCAAGATCGTAACTCGTATACGTTATTACCGTGAGACATTTTGAGTATATATGTTATGAAAGTTTTGTATAAGTGTTTAGAATATATATAAGAGAGAATGTTTTGATATTGTGTTGTGATTTTCATTTGGTCGAATGAGTTTATATAGGGACATTGTAAATTTTAGCAAGGAATTAGCAAGGAAATTTAGCAACGATTTTGCAGCGAAATATTTTTTACCAATGAATTAGCAACGATTTTGAGAGAAAATTGCAACGAATAATTCGTCGTCAATTACCGGTGGAGCTTAATGAAAACATGCTCACCAACTTAGCAATATTCCTTGCATATTCGTCGCTATTTAACAAGGAAATATCTTCGTCGCTAAATAGCGACGATTTAGCGACGATATCAGAATTCCTCCTTAAATCGTCGCTGGTTCATAGTTGTTGTTAGACCTAACATCACATACGATCTACGTCGTGGCTGGTCGGGATGAAAAGCGCACCGAATACAGTGAATAAAGATAGTAGAGAGGAATCGAGAACGATGTGTTTTTTTGGTAGAGGAACATGGGAGAATATGTTTCAATTTATAAAGAAGTTTGAGAGGAAGATTAAACGCTTAATTTGCTTACTATTTAAATGAATTTATTGGGATGTTAAAGAATTTGGAAGATGAAGTGCATCGATCTAATCACAACTGTTAATAAGAGAAGGTTAACAGACGATTTGGAAGCGAAAAGGTGAACATCAGTTTTGACGAAAAACTTTACTGACGTGTCACCTATATGGAGATTGAAAAGGATGACGTGGCTAGCTTTAGGAGCTCCAAAACGTTACTTTCATATAGATAGATTTGCAATGTCTTTTAAACATAAGTATGGTTTTGAACTTGTTAAAAATCTTATGCTCTTTTATAATATTTTGAACAACTATACATGTAAGGAAATCGTAAGTCATAGTGTTGTAACGACTCCGACCCGTCATCGTTCGTGAGCAATTCATGCACGCTCTCTCGGCCCATGGGCTCCACTCTCGATCAACGGTCGGTCTGGTATTTCGAAAAACTCTAGAGACTCCATTATTTACCCTACAATCACCACATGATCTTTCCTCGTGTTTTGTCCTCACTCGCACGATTCCGACAAGTGATTCCCGGAAGATCATCCACCCATTTCTAAATTGCTTCATCCCAAACACGCTTAACCATAGAGTTCTCTACGACAAGTGACCAGAAAAGTAAGTGCATATTGGTGACATAGGTAGTCAAATCAATTTTTTTAATCCTCTTTCACGTACATATCATATTTCACAAATCGGAATATCACAAATCTGTTTTTCAATTTTTTCCGTCTAACTACGTTCAACCGAAAGTCCAAGATATAAGTTTAATGGAATCCCCTCTCCCTAAGGCTAAAGGTCTAGTTACATTCTAGCTCTTAGTTCTTTATTTTTAAACAATATATTGTTTCGATTCATTTCACTTCCACTAAAATAACTAATTGAAATTAATTAGTTTATAGTAATAAATTCATGTTTTAAATTATAGGTAGTACATAATTATTAAAGAGGAAATTAGGAAAAAATCCCAATTAAAAAGTTAACCTTTTTAAAACTGACATTTTTCAAAAATATTTCGGAAAAACAAGTCCAAACAAACAACTAGCGAAATTGCTCTTGTATTTTGCGTGGACGGTGAATAGAAAAAAATCGTGTGCACAAAAACATTATCCACAAAAAATATAGTAAAATTTAACCCTCCCGGATTAGATTTAACCGGCGGCAGATCGGACCGGAATCGGCGGCAGATCGGACCGGAATCGACGGCAGATCGGACCGGAATCGGCGGCAGAATCAGTGACGATATCAGAACCGACCTCCTTTAGTTGATATTGGGTTTTATTTGGGTTTAATAATCGACATAAGGGAAAAAGGAAAAGATATATTACTAGATTCTCTTAAATATTCATAAAGGAGATAATCTAGGAAAATATATAAATAAAAGGAAAAAGGTCAATTCCTATTCATAAAAGGAAAAAGAATCTCATTAACCTAAAGACATCTATATAAAGAGGAGAAGCTAGAAGACCTAGAACGCATTCACTTTTCGACACAAACACTTGTTTTTAGAGAGAATATTCGATTATAAGCTTTTAGATTGTTCTAAGTCTAGATCTTAAATCATATTCCTCTCATCTTGTAAACTTTCATCAATTAATAAAACATCCGATTCTAATTGTCTTAACCGTTATCGAATTTCGTGGTTCTTCTAACGGATCCCTAACTTTTGTCCAAACAGTTTGGCGCTAGAAGGAGGGGGAAGTATAGCGCTACGATGAGCGATAACGGAGCGACCTACTACACCGTTCTCGACGAACATGCTCAACGACGGGTGGACGCCATCAATAACGAACTCCGAGCAAACAACGAAAGTCTTGCTTAACTGGAGGAAGACAACCTCCGACTTCGGAGGCAAAGCGCGAATCTCACATCCATCGGCAAAAGATCCGCACCCAAGGGGAGATCTTGTCACCTCAATCCGGCCGTTGAGATTATTCATATCGGGTACAGATTATCCGACGACGGGAGGAAAACCTATTATCTTCCGTGATCGGAACGTCGTCGATCTCGACTGTTCCGACTTGGAAAGAGACCAAGCCTATATCGAATTGTCATCGAGAAAAGGCTTAGTGTTTTCGAGTCAGTGATCGAACAGATGTCGGGAGTAGCTCCACCCATAAGACGCTCCAAACGTTACTCCCATGCTAATTCACCCTTAACAGATGAGATAGTTGTGGTAGAAATGCCCAAGAATTTCACCTTCCCAACGGTGAAGATGTACGATGGCTCTACCGACCCCGACAATCACATATAGACAACGAGGATGTATAATGGGGCAAAGCAAAACCCTAATAACGATACAGAATCATGAGGTTGAATTGTTCACAACGACGATCCAGAAGACATGAAAAGAGGTTGACATCCGGTCATTCCATCTGCTCGTCAACCATCTGCTCGCGGACCAGTTTGTCAACGATATAAATATGATAAAGGTGTCGACGATCTCACGAAGGTTCCGTACCCAAGCTGCAATATGCCGACGAGGAGTTTTTGCGTTCGAAGGAGGTCTATTTGTAAGACATCAACCTCTACAAATAACTCACAGAGTACCAATGCAAAGATATGGAAGGCGTTCTCGATATGGATCATGGTCACTTGGGAAGAAAAATTGACCCGCGATGATCATCAATCAACAAAGGCGGATTCACGGGTCTTTCGATGTGGAAAACCTTCATGACGAACCGTATCAAAGACCATGTTTCAACATCAGCAAGGCGGACTCATCGGTCTCTCCACATGTGAAGCCTCAGTGAGAGGACAAGACGTATTGGAAATCACGCTTCAACGTTTACAAAGCCTGAAACGAAATCGATGCTCAGTGGACGGTTAGAAGATCCATCAAGGAGGACCGGTTCACAACCACTTCAATTCATGATTGCGCAATGACAAAAGATAAGTTTTTGAAACTTTTACTTTTTACCTCGATAATACTCGATTGATAGCTTTTATACATGTTTTCATATTAATTAAAATGAACATGTCGCATCAAACCATCGAATTTACAATACTCGCACCTACAATGTTGTCATGATTTAAATGTTTTAGAATACACAGTTCATCGGTATCTGATCATTATTTGTATTTTGTCTTTGTAGACATCTCATTAACGACCTATAATATTCTCAACGAGATATTCATCACTGGAGGTATTCGCAACGACAAATTATGTCATGAATCAGATAAGGAGAAGGAAGATGAATCCTATTATGCCAAGGATTACGTCAACCGAAAAGCCACCAACATATCTGGTTGTTCACAAAGATATGGAAACTGAATTCTATTCCGCCGAGGATTATGTCGTCGTCATTGTCAGAATTCGTCAAGTTGTCTCAGCTCGACCACCAAAGCAAGTATAAGAACCACCACAACAACGATGCCAAAGGAACGGTTGAACAATTCGTATACCACGCAATTTGGTCATGCTCAAAGGATATCATAAGGAATATGAATCCCCACGGCGCACCACTCATCGCGTTAACGCTAATTGCTCGATGGAAGTACAATTCATCAACTATGAAAACTTGGTGAACACTGTATTGAATAACGCTTATAAAGACGATCTCAGAAGATACAACTGAGGAATCAATACAACAAGTGAGTTCGTACGAAAATCATGATCTCACGAGACGAAGGCGATTCCATCGATGTTTGACTATGCCATCAGCCCCTACCTCCATGAGAAGTTGAGATGATCAAGATCGGTCGTAAGCAAATACACCGGCGACGTCTGAAGAGACTTACAACTAGCGACTTAACCATTGACGAAGAAGTTCTTTATCAGATCGAGAGTGAGGCTAGGCATAAATGGAGGATACAGTCAGGTCAAGATCCAAGCCCGACGAAGGAATCAAAACGCCTCTGACAATTCCTCAAGTGGCCTACGAATGGGGACTTAATCATCAATGACGAAGTCAAGCGCAAGGAAAGTTTATTACAGATCATGACAGGGTTGCCAAGGACAAAGTCGGAAACCTCTGTCAATCATGATTCGTTCAGGAGATAAGCTCACTACTACTATGATGGGTCATCAGCTATATGGAGAGGCATCAACTAATTGGATAGGCAAACGTTTTCACTACATGTAGTCGAATCCCGATGCATCCGCAAGATCAAAAGAAATCTTTACCTCAGGGGGCATATACTACCACAAATAAGTGGGGCATAATGTTCACTCGGCGGACATTAGAACCTCATCCAATTTTTACCACCCGAACGAAGAGGAGATTGCAACGAGGTTATTCAAGAAGAAACTTGTACTTGACATATTGGTGGCCGACGAGAAGTTGAAACCCTCCTGTCAGCCGCATACAGCGATGGTGGTGACGTCCTTAAGAAGTTGTAAACATCGGAGGTACTATCTCATGGAACAGTCAAACTCAGCGAATTTGGCGTCATTTGGAAAATCTTCAACGACCGTCAAGCCGCAAACTTTAAGACAATGACTGGAGCCGCAAACTTTAAGACAATGACTGGAATATCAGTGAATCCTTCAACGTCCACACTCAGGCCATTCAGTCGGGCTAGCCACCTTAGCGGAGTGAAGAGACGTGCAAAACTACTTATTGCGCAAACTTTATCCATGGAGAATAGCCTTGGCGGCCATTCCTCGGATCACATCTCAACGACAAAGTTCCATAAGAAAGAAGGTACGCATTAATTATTAATATACCTATAAAACGAAAACTTAAAAACATAAGTGAACTCTTGAAAAAGACTCGCTTACTAAACATAGTGTTAACATCAAAACTAGTCGTCCATTGAAACTCAAAGCGAGACACTAGTTAGCTCCAAAAGCGTTGATGACGTATCTCGCCCAAGTTTCAGGGGAAAATATAAATAATCAAAAGTTTAAATATAAAACACCGAAATAGGTCATCCATTGAAACTCAAGCGAGATATTAGTTGGCTGCAAAAGCGTTGATGGCATATCTCGCCCAAGTTTCAGGGGCAAATATCACAAATCCTCAAATAAATTTGATGAAAAATACTTAGGGTAAAAACTATAAACAACAAAAACGTTTAATAAAGTAAACCCTAATGAAAATGCTGTCAGCAAGAAAAAACTCAGCGAAATATCGTTCGACGATTTACGGGGGCAAGGTACAAACCTAAAACCCAAAAGTCTTAGAACGATTTCCCTATAAACTCGCAGACCTAGGTCAACGAGATAAAGTTAGATGTTGAGTTTGATGAAATTCATCAACTAAACATCTTGGGGGATAAAGGTTACGATAGTAACTTTGCCAAAATAATAAAGGTTAAGACGATATACTTCGTCACCCTATGAGGCTCAAAGAAGTTTAAACTACTTCAGCAGCCAATAATGTTCGACGTGAGTTTATCGACTTCGTCAAGCAAATCTAAAAAGGCCTATCCCGAATAGGCAAAAAAGATCTATCCCGAATAGGCAGAAAAACCCTATCCCGAATAGGCAGAAAAATCCTATCCCGAATAGGCAGAAAAACCCTATCCCGAATAGGCATAAAAGCCCTATCCCGAATAGGTAGAAAAGCCCTATCCCGAATAGGCAAAAAAAGCCCTATCCCGAATAGGCACAATAATAAAGAGCTTTTATTAACTAACTGAAAACCTCAACGAGAACTTTGTCAGTAAGAAAAACTCCAATGGCAAAACTCTTCTCAAGATTTTCAGGGGGCAAGGGACATCTATCCTTTCGAACTCGAAAAATAAAAGCACACATAGGCAAATAAGAGTTTCCGAAACTCTTGCCCTAGCCCAATACGGTAGATAAATTTACTCGAAATTTATCAAGCCTCAGGTTCTATCCTAGCTCACTACGACAGATAAATTTGCTCAAAATTTATCAAGCCTCAGACCCTATCCTAGCCGAAAACAACTCGACAGCCCGTGTCAATTTAAATTCGAACGCTGGTAGGGTCCTATACATGTTGCCAAACCTCATTAGGACCAGACATAAAGTTGGAGTTATTGTCTGCGGGCATATAACCTAACAGCCAAGTGTACAAGGCGACGGCACATCACTATTAAGACTGCGGGCAGCGTTGCTTGAACCACCCAGTCGACAAGGTGGAGGCTAATCGTGTGTTAATGACCTTCCTAGAAGTATAAAATCAACAACGCACATTAGTCGCCCTCTTGGGTGTACAGGATTGACGAGACCTCATCGAAACCCAATTGAGATGGCCGATCTCCGCGATCCCATCCAGGCGGTGGCAACCTCAGCGTCCCCATCGCCACCGACAGTGTACAGTATAAAGGCTCGGTAAAACTTAACTGACTCACTAGGAAATAGTCGACCCCAACGGTCCCATCCAGGCAGTGTGCAGTTAATATATTGTCGAGATTTAACTAATTCACTATTAAAGACGATCGACTCTCTGAGATCTCGTCCAAGAAATGGTCGACCTCCGCGGTCCCATACGCATCGAAACAGCCAGCGAGTATAACCTAAATGAGAATTAGTCGACTCGCTAAAAATAATCGATCTTATCAAGTCCCACTCAAAGAGATGATCGATCCTATCGGGTCCATCCAAATTGAGATGGTCGACGGCTGAAAACCCAAATGAGGTTTTACTAATTTGCTAGGTCTCATCTAAACGATGAACGATCTCATCAGATCCCATTCCCAATCAAAACAGTTAGCGGTTGAAGCTCATTAAAAACCTTAGCCGGCTCACAAAGAAAAAGTTGGCCATCTTAGGATTCAGTGACATACTAGTCGATGAACTAATCATCTTTCTCATAACTAACTTTTAAGGGTGGACCTTATCGGTTCACACTAAGTGTTTAATATTCGGCAGACCTTTAAACTAAGCCTGAGCATTCACCACCTGGGCGTAACGACAATCGAGACCCTCAAGATCCCAAGCCAGATGTTGCCCAGTCAAGTACTCCTTCATCGTCTCCCAAAGGGTCGTCACCGCAGATCCATCGAGGAAGAAGTCATATTCAGCCTGCAGGAGCCCATTCTTCCTCCTCAAGGACTTCACGTCCTCATCCTTGATTTCATCCTCCTTCATCAGCTCGATGACTTTTTGTTGAAGCTCCTCCATGATCAGATATGGAGACCTTGAGGTCTTCTACCTCTTTGTTCTTGGAATTAATGGCGGCAAGCTGACCCAACAAGTGCCTAAAAGATGATGGGTCCATCATATAAACGTTCTGAATGGTCGACCAAGACGGGCCAACAACAATTCATTCAGCACCGGAGAAGAAGTTTCAACCCAACAGAGTTCATCAACCATGGCAGAAGTGTCAACCTTGCGGAGTTCACCTAGGAATGGAAAAGTTAGCCCACACGAGCTATGTTTTGAAGACAAAGTTTCAACCTCTCATGGTGTACCTTTGACAACTGAGTGCGATTCCCGTGGGAGATCACACATCGAAGCTAAAACTCTATAAAAGCTCAATATCAAACAGAGTAACGAGGAATCTCATTGACGAAATCACGACTGACGGGAAAGCTCATCTTCAACCATCAAACATTGAAGACGTATGCTCTCTTGAAGGACCTATCTGCAACATTAAAAGGTTTCAACTTCACAAAACCTCATCTTGGACCAAGAGGTATCAATTCCAACTCACTTACAACCTCTACGGCGATCACATCACTGAAGAAAGCGCGAGTTTGACGGTGATACTCTGCTTGGAGCCAAATTCAATTAAAAATAATCCAAGAGGATGAAGTTGAAGACAACATGTATGTTCTAAAATCTACCAACATGGCGCGAATTGTCCATCAAGAAGACCATGGTGAAAGAACACAAGGCTTTGCTCGCAAATACTAAACCAGTAATCGGGGACAGGTCTGGAGCCGCACTAAGGCGTAGTGCATCCAAAAAGTATTACTCAAAGGGAGAATATGTAAAGTTAAGGAGCTCATCAGACGCAACGACGAAAGGATCAAACAGACGGCGAGTCAGAATCATATTGTCACTTGCAGCAGCGAAGGATTCACATGGCGGCACTTCATATCAGCATCATCTAAACTTCATCTATGACGATTTTTCATCAAGATCTTCGTCGTAATCCCTCGCGAAGATATGATCGCCGACCTACTAAGACGCTAATTACACTCGGTGTCGACGACTTCATTCCTTCGGATGAGGTTATCAACCTCTTGCCACATGGATTCAATATCTTTCTGTCAGAGATAGACGTCTCAAGCCCTGGCATGGACATGAGGATTTTTATCTTACCGCCATGATTTCCCTTCATGACCAAAGAAACATCACCGACGATATAAAAGAGATTACTTTCTCTCCAATGGAACGGAATGAAAGTTTCTCTTACGAAGAAGAAGTCACGGTAACAAAGCTTTGAACACGATGGCAGCATCAAAACATGAAGATACATGGTGGATACTAACATTTATTCGCTCGGTGTCCACATCCTCACGGACGAAAGTAGACTCAACCTGGATTACGGACTTAATCTCCAAGAAAAGATGATCAAGGACGGATGTTACTAGGAGCAGAAAGAATATGACAATTCATCAGCGACATCATATCCCGAACGAAACAGTTCTGATGATCAAATCAGCTTGTCGGTCACTTAGCAGATCATCATCGAGGTACTCTCATTATCACAAACTCTTTCAGTTTTGACTAAACGTTGATATACGCTTATAGTTAAAAATAATATCGAAAGAGAAAAACTTTACTCTCAATGAGACAAAAGCATTTCCTAATCGAACTCTTACGAAGAGAACCCTATATGGAGTCATGGAACGATTACTTTCCAAGTCTTTAACAATCTTTACAAAAGATATTCACACGACTAATCCCCACGCGGGAGAAGGTCAGTGAACCTAACAGGGGATAATAGTAAGACCAATCCCTACGCGGGACAAACGTCTAAGATTCTCACTGAGAATAACCACATGACAACTCTCTACACGAGAAGAAAGTCATCAAATCCTTACATAGGATAATCATGATCACATCGATCAAAATCGTTAAAGTATTATTTTACTTATTATCTTTAATATACTAACACATGTTTTCATAATCTCTACGCGAGGAAAACATTCAAAATTCTCATCGAGGATAATGAGACGATTATCCCCTCGGCTAGAAAAACACCAGAAAGTCATCACTTCACGAAGCCACACAAAAGGACCATCAAATCACGATGCAACTTCAAGATTGGCGAGATATGATGTTTTTGAAGCATGGAAAGAAGTCATAATGCAAGTTCAAGTGAACCCTACTCAGACGAGCCGATCAAACGAGGAGGAGACAATGCGTGTTGCACTATTTTCCCCTTAGCCTTGGTTTTTCCCATTGGGTTTTCTTGGTAAGGTTTTTAACGAGGCAACATCCCCAGCGCATCCATGAATATCTCTTCCAAGTGAGATCGACTCAACATTGCTACTCGGCGTATGATGAAATCAATCCACGGCGAAATCAAAGGCGAGCTCGAGAAATTTATCCTTCGGCAAACTACTTTCCCCTTCTTATTCAAGATCAAAGAAGAGCAAAGTTGGGGGCAAACTGTAGGGGATAAATTTAACCCTCCCGGTTTAGATTTAACCGGCGACAGATCGGACTGGAATCGGCGGCAGATCGGACCAACTGAACCAGAATCAGCGACAATATCAGAACCGACATCCTTTAGTTGATATTGGGCTTTATTTGAGTTTAATAATCAACATAAGGGAAAAAGGAAAATATATTACTAGATTCTCTTAAATATTCATAAATGAGAGAATCTAGGAAAATATATAAATAAAAGGAAAAAGGTCAATTCTTATTCATAAAAGGAAAATGAAGCTCATTAACCTAAAGACATCTATATAAAGAGGAGAAGCTAGAAGACCTAGAAGGCATTCACTTTTCGACACAAACACTTGTTTTTAGAGAGAATATTCGATTATAAGCTTTTAGATTGTTCTAAGTGTAGATCTTAAATCATATTCCTCTTATCTTGTAAACTTTCATCGATTAATAAAACATCCAATTCAAACCGATTCTAATTGTCTTAACCGTTATCGAATTTCGTGGTTCTTCTAACGGATCGCTAACTTTTGCCTTAACATATAGTATTTAGGGTTTAGGGAAATTAGCGCAAAATCTTATTTACACATATATAAATTACATGAACAATTTTATTCGGTTCACAGTGTCTTAATATATTATTATATTTTTATGGACAATTTTATTATGGATAAATTTTTCTCATGTCTAGCGCATATACAAAACAAAAAAAGTTAATTTCATCATCTGCATTTTTGTTCTATCAACACAAATGTCATTTATACCTTTTCCGAAACAAGTTTTTTAAATGACAATTTTCATAATTTATTTTCTTAATGGCGTTTTTGACAAAATTCCCATTTTAAAAGGGCAATTCTTATGAATACCACAAAAAATTTTTTAACACAATTAGCACAAATTTTCGAAAGTTTTACAAATATCATTAAAAAAATTTTTCTCACAAATACCACAAATCTTAAATTTTTAAAATTACACCCAATTTCCAAAAAGCTATACTCTACCCCTTCAAAACTATATTCTAAACACTATATAGTGAACCCAAAAGGAAAAAATTAAATCTAAAAGTGTTAAAACTCGTTTTTTGTATTAGTGGTATTTTTGTAAACTACTAATTTTTGATGGTATTTTTGTTATAAAAAATATTTTAATAGTATTTTTGTTATAAAAAACTTTTTAACGGTATTTTCAAAACAAAAAATTATTTTGATGTATTCTAAGGTATTTTCATTTTAAAATCCCTAAAAACTAAATTTATTCTTATTGCTTAAAGTCGTTTTCAATTTTCTCTCGAACCGATAACTTTTTAAACATAAACGAAAATGAAAGTAGAAAAAGGGACAAAACCGTATTCTCATCTACATACTCACATAGCTTAAAGGATAATTGCACTACATGGACATAGATAAAGTGTTTATTAGGTCTGCAAAAGTAGGCATCGTAACGTCCACTATTCACTTGTTTTTTGGCCATTATTCCCCTATTATGCGATATGTTTTTTTTTTAAATCAAACTAACACACCTGATATTGTCAGGATTTTATTGTGTTTATTATTTTTCTTCTCTCTTCCAAAAGTCTTTCGCTTTCCTTGATTTCGACATTGTCAAAAAAAATTGAACCTTTGTTCCTTGATTTCCATGTCTTTGATTTCGTTTTTAGTCTGTTTCGGCATTATCACAAGTCGCAGTTTGGTAAAAGATAGTTGTTGATACATAGGAACGGAATACTCGATCTAATATAAGGTATTATTTTCTTCGAAATTTTTGTTTGATTTCACAAAAGTTTCGGTTTTTGCAATGATTCACCCTCATTTCATTTATCTCTTATTTGATTTCATGAATATGCATATCTTATGAATACGAATTCCGGATTCCTATCAAATATCTTATCTCTGTTTTTTCGTAGTAACACTAATCGATTTGGGGGTTTTTGCCCACAATTGAGTTGTGTTAATTTTGAATATTTGTGGGTTTAGATTTTCATCTATCTCAATTTGTATCTTGTTCGAATATTTTTTGTATCAAATTAGGTTGTGTTTTTAATAATTTTTGTTATCTGTTAACATTTAAAATTGAGTTTCAGTAACCTGTTATCAATGTTCTTGTTTGTTTGAAGTGGATACAAAGTTTACCTCATTTAGCACCTAAATTATTGTAAAATAACATGTATCTTGTAAAGTATCATATAATCGCGTTAGTCCGTATTATATGTAATAGCAGTATCTGTTTTTTTATATAAATTGTCTATATCATTAACTTTTTTACATATGGATGTTCCTAAACTTTCCAAGTGGATAATCGCTTATGGAGAAGAATTGTTTGCTGGATTGTTATCTTGTAAGATTGTTAGCATATATATTATTATTTATCCCCTAACTACCAATTTATTAAACGTTTTAGGTAACAATTGATGTATCAGATGGTTGTTCCTCAACATCCCAAGAAGAATATTGCTTATGATGAAGAATTGTTTGGTGTCAGAAACATGTTATCAATGTTTTTGTTTGTTTGAAGTGAATGTAAAGTTTACATCATTTAACACCCAAAATATTGTAAAAATATCTTGTATCTAGCAAAATACCAGTTAATCGTGGTAATCTGTATTATATGTAATATTAGTATTTGTTTTGTTATATAAATGTGTTATTGTTTATATTATATCGTATCCGCTAACTGCAAACTAATAATGTTGAATATTAATAATTTATGTATCAGATTGTTGTTATCAACTTCCTAAGAGATTATTCCTTATGGTGTAGAGTTGTTTGGTGATAGGATCAACGTCTATCATAACCTGATTTAATGGTTCGTGTAATTGTGTAATAGTCAAATAATAATGTAATATCAATATCTGGTAAGTGTGTTATCGTTTATATATCCGCTAACTGCAAACTAATAATGTTTGATATTAATAATTTATGTATCAAATTGTTGTTCATCAACTTCCTAAGAGATTGTTGCTTATGGTGTTGAGTTGTTTGGTGATAGGATCAACGTCTATCATAACATGATTTGATGGTTCTTGTAATTGTGTAATAGTCAAATATGCGTATCTTGTAATTTCTCATATACATCGTTGAACATATATTGTAACTTGATTGTTATTGCTAAGTGGTTTGTCTTTTATATTACATCGTACTTGTTAACTTCAAATTAATAATGTTTGCCTATTTTTTGCTTTATTGTCTTTAATAGTGTTTTCTTTGTGAGATACCATTAATGGTAACAATTTTACTCTTTTTATATAGCTAAGATGACTTTCACAATTTTGATTAATCTTGTTTAGCTAACATAATATATATGTTTAGATATTGTCAGAGTATAAGATTTGTTGGTAAATATCCATCGCCGAATCTATGTATTAAATGCGCGTCAGTCTGCGAAAGGAATCCTCTAAATATTTTGCGGTATCTTCACCAAATCTTCGATAGTTACTTTGTCCCTTTGTTGCCGATTATGAAAAAGAATGTGATAGGAATATATTCCTTAGTTCAAATATTTCAATTGTTGTCATAACTAATGATTAATAGATTAGTGCCCAAAAACTAATTATTATGTCATGTCCATTTAGCTAATTCATCTTAGCTTAAATGACCTAATAATTACTCGTATATTTATTTTTTTATTAGAAGGTCGTATATTTATTTTTTTATTAGAAGGTCGTATATTTTGTATGGCCACTAGTTATTCTTGCCGACATTAAATAGTAAACAAAGGATTGATGAACGTGACAATAAAATGGCCGACAATGAGCTGAGCATGTATTTATTCCAAATCCACTACACGAAAAAATTATTCACTCGCTTTCATATCCATTAAAAGTATCAATCAAGATCGGGTTGAATATTTCTCAACCAGTTTATATTATTTTATTTTTTAAAACCAGTTTTACATTTGCTAATACGCTCTTACAAAACCAACAAAAGCGGGTTAGTTGTTGCATACTATTTAGGGAGAATCACAAAACTACACTATTTGAATTACATTTCACAAAACTATACAATTTCCAAAATACTTCACAAAACTACACCTAAACATTCAGAATTAAATTCAAATAAACTCTACCCAAACAATCTTATCCTCTTAATACTATACCCTAAACACTAATTAACGAACCCAAATGAAAAAATTAATTTTGGTAATTTTTTAAAGGTTAAATCAAGCTTTTGAAATTTTGAAAGGGTGTAAAAATGTGAAAATATTAAATTAGGAGTAGTTTTGTGAAGAAGGGGTTGAAAGGGTGAAGATTTGTGAATTCCTCTACTATTTAATTATTTATAAATTGATTCATTTTAAACTATATCGAAAAAAAATTATTAAAAGAACTCTATATAATAACTATAAAAGCTAATGAGTTTAAATACGTTTATCCTAAAGTTGACCAAAATTTAAACCTTATTAGAGCATGTTCATTGGTAAAATCCTTAACACAATTTCTTAAGTTTTTTTAATAATTTTTTTATTATTGTTTTCGATTTAAAAAATAAAAATAAAAAACACCAATCGTGGGCCGCCACGTGTCAGTGGGGCCCGCATATTAGGCAAGAACCGGATCTGAAATAAGAGACATAAGAGTGTGTCTCTTATATTTTATTGTGGGTCCTACTGCTAAGAACTCTTTTAAACCTGTCATTAATCATGGTCTTATCAAAGGTGCTTATGTAAAGTGCTCTAGAGCTCCACGACAATTAGAAAAGTAGAGAAGAAACTAAAATTGTACAAAAGTGTTACATCATGGTCTCACGAAAATAATGGAGACATGTGTACATGATGGATTGATAACAAAATGGTGAAACGTCTTATCAATAGAATTACAAACACAACGTAGATTTAAATAAAAAAATTATCATAGAGTACGGTGTATGTGGTTACAACTAACAAAGAATCCAGTATAATAATTTGTAATAGATTAAAATACAAAATGTTAGATTCTCTCGATAAACTAAGTGAAAGATATTATTCAAAAAAATATAATTTCTATTATTAATCAAAATGAAAAGATAAAGAAGTGCTAGGCTAGGGTTTAAGATGTCTAGCATAATAACGAGTTCTATTCTTGTTAGGAGGGGATTATAAGATTAATTTGTTTCTATTTTCGACGTAAAATGGTTATAGGTTTTGGCCTATATCGTCCATACTAAAAATAATGATATATATATTAGGAATTCACAAAACTACACCCTTTCAATTTTTCTTTCATAAAATTACACATAATTTAATTTTTTTTACATATTTACACCCTTTTATTTGGGTTTGCTAATTAGTGTTTAGGGTATAGTATTAAAGAGGTAAGATTGTGTGGGTAGGGTTTATTTGAATTTAATTTTGAGTGTTTAGGTGTAGTTTTGTGAAGTATTTTTGAAATGGTGTAGTTTTGTGAAATGTAATTCAAATGGTGTAGTTTTGTAATTCTCCCTATATATATTTAGAGATGTAAATAAAAATATACAAAATTTTAATGCAATGTACATACGTAAGTAACTATGTTTTATATGGCGTTTTATGAAACATCCTACAAAAACCCTTGTTAAGAAAATTGAGCCAAAAACATGCTTATAGGTCCAAACACATTTCCTCATACTCACCATTTTGTCATTTTCACATTTTAGAAAATTCTTAGAAAAATAGACAAAACCCTCTCCCCCAAACCTTTCTTTATGTCGTCGTCGTTTGTCCCTTCCTTATCCGTCCGACACATGTTCTCGTGCGCTAAAGTCGCTTTCTAGATTCAACACCGATCTAGTCACTAGTAAAAAAGTGACTAAAGAAAAATTTAGCCACAAATTTCATCTCGACGGGCTAAAACTCTCAACTATGGATGAAATCACTTAGATTTGCTTATGTGTTATAGCGGGCATAAAGAGTGAGAAATGGTCAATAAACTCGCATTTAGTCAAAAACAGCTTGGGAACTTCCCAATAACCGCTCCCACACATTTTACTTTTTTTTAGTCAGACTAAAATCCATGAGATGTTACCACATGAACTAAAATTCGATCAAATCATATATTTGTTAACGTTTTAAGAAGATTTGGTCATGAAATCATGTAAGACAAGTCAAAATTCGTGAAAGATAATTGTTTTCTGACCGAATCCAAAATATATATATAAATTTGACTAAGTTGTCTAAATCTAACTAACCTTTCTGAAAATTTGTCTTTGTCAAAACATCTCTCAAATTAGTCTGATTTCATAAAATTAGTTTTAAGTTTATTTTAGCTATATCATTTGCCCAATCATTACTAAATCTTGAACATACGAATCACATTCAATCATAACTCGTTATTTTCAGCTAAATTTTGTTCAAAATCTTAACGTCCTTACTCATCATATCCGCAAATTGCGAATATTACATTTAGTCCTAAGTTTCTTATACATGGAAAGATTATGTGCAAAATTTTATATCTTACTCTCTCTGTTTTTATATGTAAGATGTTTTGGTTAAAATTGAGGATTTTAATAAATTAGTTTTAGTTGTTTTTTCTTCATTAAAAGTTAACATTTAATAGATAATAAAGTTAGTTTAATCAATCACAAAAAATACTACATAATATGATTGGTCAAATTATTATAAACGCACTTAACTCTTGTTTTAAAAACTCAAAATATTTAATGATAAGAAACAAAACTCTAAAACATCTTATATTAGTGAACATAGGGAGTATTTTTTATCAAAAAAATTATATCATTGATCTTTGACTTCTTCGGTGTCTGTCTTGAAAACATGTGGGCTTCAGGCAAAACCTTAGCCACTATTAAATTTTAAAAGTGCAAAATGCTACATAGCTACTTGAACACAACACCTTTGGTCTTAAAAAACTAAGATAGATCAATACACTAAAACGATTTATTTGTAAAATATGGTCGGAATTTTTTATATTTATTTTTGGCAGCAAACCCAAACTTCTCTTACTTAAAGACTCAGGATCGGACATGGTATTGTCTATATGTCATACTTAGTCAAAATAATTTTACAATTTACATGGAAACAGAAAAACTTACAACAACTTGTGAAAAGATGGAATTTCTGCTTTTGAAAAAAAAACTGAAAGTATCTTAGAGGATTGGATTCTCTTAACTTTCTTTTAAAAGAATATAATCTATCACAATAAATGTACACCCTCCGTTTTTTAATGTAAAATTTTCTAAAAAAAATCACAAATTAACATGTTGTTTAAGATGACTTTTATAACCTCATTTATTATTGCTATTATGATTGATAAAATATAAACATGATAAATCATAAAGGTATAAGTAAGAACATAATAGAAAAATATGTGTCAATTATTCTAGAAAATTTTACTTTTTAGAACAAATTTTTTATCTAAAAAATCATATGTTAATAAAACGGAGAGAGTATTAATTAACTTCCAATAAAGAATCAGTTTATAGTATTATTGAAATAGTAGACCTTATCTTTGCCACGTCCCGATCTCATCATCTTTTGTTTTATATTGGATAAAATATCTAGTTGGTAGATAACCGTATTAATTAAGCATTAGAGGCTATAAATAGAGACCTTTAGATCCAAGTTAATAGCCAAAGCAACAAAAACATATAAAAGAAAATATTTTAATTTACTAAAAAAAAAGAAGAGATTAAACAAAGATGGCAGGAATCATGAACAAGATCGGAGAAGCACTTCACATGGGAGGAGGCAACAAGGAAGACGAGCACAAGAAGGAAGAGCAGAAGAAACATGTTGATGAGCATAAGAGTGGAGAGCACAAAGAAGGTATCGTTGATAAGATCAAAGACAAGATCCACGGCGGAGAAGGACATAGCGGCGAAGATGGACACAAACACGACGGTGAGAAGAAAAAGAAGAAAGACAAGAAAGACAAGAAACACCATGGCGATGGTCACCACAGCAGCAGCAGTGACAGCGACAGCGATTAATTAAGGTCTCTTCTTTCTCTTTGTTTTTTTATTTATAATTTAATTTTTTTTTTAAAGATTTACTATGTAAATTTTATATAAAAATAGATAATTACTATGCTCTTAACAACATCAAATATTTTATATGTAAATTATCAGAGAAAATGTTTACTATGTTCTTATTAAAAAATATATTTACTATGTTCTTAACACAAAAAGTAATTACTAATGTTTTTTCTGATAAAGTAAATATTTTACTATGTTTTAACATAAAAAATTAACTATGTTTTCTTGAAAACTCCTTTTCAGTTCTAGATTTACGAATATTTTGCATAAAATTTATGTGTTTTTTTCAATAGAATGTTTAGGTCTCAAATTCATTGTTGAAAACTAAGAGTTTCTTTAGCAAAGTTTTTTTTTCTTTAGCAAAGTTTAGTTTTCTATAAGCAATATTGTTTTATTAATTAAATATTTTACAAATTGCAGGTAAGACAACGAGGATGATGGCTTAAATAAATCAGATCTGCTTCTGACTATTATTAATTAATGCTGTTGTCTGTTCCTATCCTCACATAAAGTGGATCTATCTTCTTTTCTTGTGTTTTCTTTTTATTTCATTTTCACCTCTTATGTTTATGTTTTCTTGTCAAGAAAATAAAACTTGTGTCGTATCTATATTTGACAAAATCATGTATCCTAACTTGTAAGGCGTTTTTATTTGAACTTGGAGTTTGTTTCTTTAAAGATTTAAGCTTCTTGAAATTAGGAAGAAATAAAAAAACTTGCAACTAAACAAATTATGTTATTAGGACTAAAGGTTCAAAGTCATTATCTTTATGAATATAACCACAACATTAATATCTAAGTAAATTTGAGGTTTTGAAAAGGAGATGAAGAGAAATAAAAGAAGAAAGAGAGAGAAAAGAAGGAATCACACACAAGTCTTTACATAGTTAAGCCCAAACCAAGTCACTACATTACGTCGAGCACAAACTCGAAATTCATTAGAACAGAGATACACATGATGTGCAAAGAAGATACACATTGACTTGTATCACTCCATGTACTACCTAGAAAACTTACTACAATGTTTAAACTTTCATTGTGATTTTTTCCAACCTCTACAATGTGTTTTTCACTTTTTTCTCTCTTGTGCAGTTGCAACTCTTAGTAATGTCTCTCTCTCACCCTTAGAACATGATCAATTGAGAACTTTTGTAGGGTTCTTAACCAAAACTAATATTAAAAAATGAAAAAGTAAGAGAGAGAGTTAGAACTTAGACCAACATTATAGGGGCTTTAGTAAGGGCTTTTGTGGCCCAAAAAAATTAAAAAAAAGTAAAAAAATTAAAAAATGCTAGGAGACGCACTAGGAAACGCTTAGGTTAGAGGCGACTTCTCCTCTCTCCTTTCCTCCGCCACCAACATTTTCTCCTTTCATCTTCTTCCCTCTTTCTCATCAATCCGACGTTTCCAGGTTTCTCTCCGGCGAATCCGGTGTTCTCTCTCCGATATCGGCCTCCTCATCGACGAATCCGCCCCTTTTCCGACGAATCCGCCCCTTTTCCGACGAATCCGGTGTTCTCTCTCTGAAAGGTTTGTTCTTCATCTTTCTTCTTCTTTTCTTCTTCTTTTGAAGACATGCATGTGTAGAATAATCATATAAAAGTCTCTCTGGATCGTTTTGTTTCTTTGTGGTTTGCTATTTAGGTCTTGTTTGTTATGATTGTTCTTTAGGTCTTGTTTATTATGATTGTTCATGTGGTTTTTGATTAGATCTTGCTTGTTATATGGTTTCAGTTGTTGATTATGATTGTTCAACTCATTTATTTAAGTTATTTGCTTATCTCTAAGTTTAAATATGTGTCTGTATGTGTTTGTAATCTGTGGCTAGGTTCATTTACCTAAGTTTCAATTGATTATGAATGTAATCTGTGGGTGTGTGTGTTTTACTTCTCTCTGTTTGTGTGTTTTTTGCAAGATGGTGGTGTATGTGGTTTTGTGTTTAAATTTTCTCTGTTTGTGTGTTTTTTGCAAGAAGGTGGTGTATGTGGTTGTGTGTGTTTAACTTCTCTAAACATGTTTGTCTTAATGACTGTATTAAATGTTAATTAGTTAAGATAGTTCATCATTTGGCTTGGTTAAGTTAGATAGATGTCTTGTCTCATATTCTTTCTTTGTTGTAATTGCTCATTTGACTTCAATTAGGTAGATAAATGTCATGTCTAACTTGTTTGTAGTTAGATGTCATCTCTGAAATGTAATGCAAATTTAATGTTAAAGCTATGAAATCACTTTAAACTTTCAAAAACTTTTAAAAATAACTTAACTTGAAAACTAATTATGAGTAACACCTAACTAAACACTTTCCAAACTTCTCTTTATAAGTCAAACACTCTCCTAAACATTTTTCAAACTTCTCTTTATAAGCCAAACACTCTCTTAAACACTTTCCAATCTTCTCTTTATAACCCAAACACTCTCCTAAACATTTTCCAAACTTTCAATCTTCTTTTAATGAATTCTCATCAACAATCTTCTGGTTTTATGGATTCTCAAAATCAGTCCTCTGGTTTTGTTGACCTCCTTAGCAGCCAAGTACCCTCTCAGTGTAGTCAATACCAATCTCCATACCAAACTCAGTACCAAACTCAGTTTATGAGTTCTTCAAGTACCCCACCTGCACAAACTGATGATGACCGTAAGCAAAGGTGTAAATGGTCATCAGTAGAGGATTGTGTCCTAATCAGCGCATGGCTAAACACTTCCAAAGATCCTCTTGTTGGGAATGAGCAGAAGACAACTAACTTTTGGAGTAGGATAACAACATATTATGCTGCAAGTCCCAAGGTGGTTGGTCTAGAAAAGAGACAACAAAAACAATGTAAGAATAGGTGGGGGAAGATTAATGAAGGTGTCTGCAAGTTCGTAGGGTGTTTTGAGGCAGCAACAAAACAGAAAACCAGTGGCCAGAATGAAGATGATGTGTTGAAGGCTGCCTATGAAATATTCTCCAATGACTATAAGTTGAAGTTCAACTTAGAACATGCATGGAGGGAATTAAGGTATGATCATAAATGGTGTGGAACATATGGTGGTAGTAAAGAAAGTGGAAGTTCAAAGAGAAAGAGAGGGGAGGATGACTCTCTTCGGTCATCATCATCAGTGCCTAGCATCAATGGTGAGGAAGCTGCAATACCAAGGCCTATTGGAGTTAAGGCAACAAAAGGAGCAAAGGGAAAGGGGAAAAGATTAGGGGGGGCTGCAGAGGCTGATCTGATGGAGTTTCAATCCATATGGGAGATCAGGCAAAAAGATATGGCTTTCAAGGAGAAGGATATGTGTTCCAAGCAGAAGCTAAGCACAAAAAAACTCCTTGAGAGTTTGTTTGCCAAACCTGAACTAACTGAATTAGAAATGAAGCTGAAGGATGAACTTATAAAGGAAATGTTGTCAACGTAATGTGTATTTGCTTGTGAAATTATGTGGTTGTGTATCTGTTTTTGCTTGTGAAATATGTAGTAGTGTAATATGTTATGTTTATGAGTTAGTGTGTTTGCTTGTGTAATCTCTTAATGTGTATTTGCTTGTGTAATCTCTTAATGTGTATTTGCTTGTGTAATCTCTTAAATGTTAATACTCTGTTGCTTGTATAATATAAGTTCTTCAATGTTAATTCTCTGTTTGTGAAATTGTGTTCTCTGTTTTTGTGTTTATGTGGTTGTGTATCTGTTTTTGCTAATTGTGTTCTCTGTTTTCTTATTTCCATTTCAGGGGAACAAGTCATAGAAAGGAAAACACAACTACACTCAACGTCAAGGAAATGGAAAGCAGAAAGGTGATTATCTGTGGCCTCCTAGCAATAGGATCCAAGCTTCAACCACTACGTCCACCAAAAGCAGGACAAGAAGATCTGATGGATGAAGTTGAGGTCGTGGAGATATCAGATGACGAAGAAGAAGATGCTCTAGTGGAGTTATCAGCAGAAGAATATAGGAGAAACATGGGCTACTTTCACTACAAGAAAACAGGGTAATTTCCTACCACATTTCCGACCGTAAAAATGTGGTCGGAAATTTCCGACCACTTTCCGACCGATTTCCGACTACATGGATATTGGTCGGAAATCGGTCGGAAATTTCCGACGGAAATCCGACACAAAAATTTGGTCGGAATTTGGTAGGAAATCGGTCGGATTTCCGTCGGAATTTATTTTGGTCGGATTTCCGTCGAAAATTTCCTACCGATTTCCGACCGATTTCCTACCACAATTGATCCGTTGCACAACGGTAACGAAACGTTAAAATATCGGTCGGAAATCAGTCGGAAAAGTAATCCGTCGAAAATTGGAGAATTTGAGGAGGGATTTGATTCTGCCACTGAAGACTCAACCGAATCCGAATGAAATGTTTGAAAAAAAGTTCAAATTTTTTGAAAATATTTTTAAAACACTTTTCAAAGACTTTTCAATTAATTAAGAGTTTTGAAATAATTTTTAAAGATTTTACAATAAGTTTTCAACAAGTTTTTTAAAGAGTTTTAAATTCTTTAACACTTTTTCAAAGAGTTTTCAAAGATTTATCAAATAGTTTTCAACGAATTTTCAAATATTATACAATTTTTCAAAGAGTTTTCAAAGAGTTTTAAAAAAAGTTTTCAAAGAGTTTTAAATTCTTTTACACTTTTTGAAAGAGTTTTCAAAGTCACCCACTTAACTCATTGGTTGAAGGTTATGGAGACCACCCATACCAACAAAAAGACGGGTGAAATTATACCAAAGGTTCGTAACGTCGTCGAACGGGTGCAAACGAAAGTCACCCACTTAACTCAATCTTCCGACGAATCAACCAGTTCCAACACCCTAACCAATTCGGAAATAAACCGGTTGGTTCTCGAGGTAATATTTTATATTTAAATAGTTTTTTAAAAAAAATATAATTATATTAATAATTTAAATTTCCGATCGTAGGAGACTCCTATGTATCGAGGTAAACCTTACGGTTTAGGGACCCTTCCCGAATCCCAAGAGACGTCTTTGCCTTACGTACCAAACACCGATCCATCGCTTCTTCTCGAGATCTCCGAGTCGAAAGATGCGCTTCGAAATGCGAATAAAGAAAAAGATGAAGCAATTGAGCGGATCCGGCAAGAAACAAGCGCTCAAATCCGGAAGATGAATGAGTATTTGATGAACCGTTTCCCCGATTATCCTCCAGGATCTGGTTCGGGGTCGGGAACAGGAATTTAGTTTTTATTTTCATTATTTGTTTTTTTTCTCTTTTTTTGTAATTTTTTTTAATTTTTGTTTTTTAATTTTCGTTTTTTTTAATTTTCGTTTTTTGTAATTTTTTTTTAATATTCGTATTTTTAATAAATTTTTTTTTATTTTAAAATTTACTTCCGTCGGAAATATTTATTTATTTTTTTAAAAAAATATTCATTTCCGTCGGAAATCCGTCGGAAATGTAATATTTATTTCCGTCGGATTTCCGTCGGAAATGTAATATATTTTTTTAAAAACAATTATTTGTTTCCGTCGGAAATCCGTCGGAAATGTAATTTAATTTTTTTTAAATTTATTTATTTCCGTCGGAAATCCGTAGGAAATATAATTTATTTTTTTTTAAAATAAATTTATTTCCGTTGGAAATCCGTCGGAAATGTGGTCGGAAAATGTGGTCGGAAATGTGGTCGGAAATTTCCGACCACATTTCCGTAGGATAGTGGTCGGAAATTTCCGACCACATTTTGGTAGGAGAGTGGTCGAAAATTTCCGACCACTTTCCGACCAAAACCGGTTTCCGACCATCTGAAACCGACGACGCAATTTTGGTCGGAAATCCGTCGGAAATAGACATTTCCGACCGATTTCCGACCAAAACTACGGTCGGAAATTTCCTGCATTCTTGTAGTGTTTATCAGGATAAAGGAACCAGAAGCCGATATAGAACCTGGGATGAAAAGGTTTCTCAAAAGGCTTGAAAAGGAAGAGAATAAATTCATAGATGCAAGGTTCAAAGCATTAAAAGGGAGAGTGAAGCTTGAAGAAGGTGGATCATCTAAAGGTAAGGATAGGGCGTGAGTTTCTGTAACTTTCTGTAACTTCTGTAACATATGGACTGTTTTTGGATTTTGTGTAATTTGTTTGGTTGTATGGACTGTTTTAATTTGTAGACATATGCACGTTGTAATTTTTTTTTTTGTATGGAATGTTTTGGTATTATGTGTCACAAGAAAGGTAAATGGTCACAAGAAATGTAAATTGTCACAAGAAATGTAAATGGTTTTGTTTTTTCTAACTTAATTTCTATAAATTGTAATGAACCTAGCCATTCATTACTACCATCCATCTCCTTCATACCAAATTCTTCCATCTACATTAAAATTCATCTTAAAAAAAATTTCTACAAAGAATTTACAATATTATGGCTTCTTCTTCTACAAATTATAATGTAGATAGTGATGATGATTTTGGTGATGAACGTTTTGAACAAATATTTTATCAAAAGTTTGACAATCTCCTTCTTAATTATGAAGAACGTCAAGTTAGAAGGCAATCTCGAAAAAAACGAGTTCCTATCGAAAGAAATCGAGAAGAGGGTCATCGGCGTTTGTGGAACGATTATTTCGGTGAAGAACCAACGTACAATGAAAGATTCTTTCGTCGTCGTTTTCGGATGAACAAGCCATTGTTCATGCGTATAATTGATCGGGTTTCGAATGAAGTTAATTATTTCACGCAAAGAGACGATGCAACTGGAAGGCAAGGTCTCTCAACGCTTCAAAAGTGTACCGCGGCAATTCGTCTATTGGCGTACGGTATTGCGTCTGATACAATAGACGAATACATACGCATAGGTGAAACCACTGCTCGCCAATGTTTGGAAAATTTCGTCCAAGGAATCATTCTCTGTTTTGGTGATGAGTACCTGAGAAGACCAACCCCGACAGATCTAGAACGACTACTTCATATTGGAGAGCAACGTGGTTTTCCCGGGATGATTGGAAGCATCAACTGCATGCATTGGGAATGGAAAAATTGTCCCACTGCTTGGAAAGGGCAATATTCGCGTGGTTCTGGTAACCTACAATCGTGTTAGAGGCGGTAGCTTCATATGATTTGTGGATATGGCACGCGTTTTTTGGACCCCCAAGTACTTTAAACGATATCAATGTTTTGGATCGTTCACCTGTATTTGATGACGTCATAAAAGGTGCAGCTCCGCAAGTTAATTTTTCCGTCAACGGAAGAGAATACCATTTGGCTTACTATCTCACAGATGGGATTTATCCTAAATGGGCAACTTTCATCCAATCTATTCCAATGCCTCAAGACCAAAAATCGAGCTTATTCGCAACACATCAAGAATCAATCCGGAAAGATGTTGAGCGTGCTTTTGGAGTCTTGCAAGCCCGATTCGCCATTATTAAGAATCCAGCTCTTTTCTGGGATAAAATCAAAATCGGACGGATTATGAGAGCATGTATCATATTACATAATATGATTGAAGACGAACGAGATGGATACAACCTTTTAAATGTTGAAGAGTTTTTACAAGGAGACGAAAATGGGAGTGTAAACGTCGATCTCACGTATTCTACAGATATGCCTACCAATTTAGCAAATATGAAGGGAGTTCGAACTAGAATTCATGATAGAAACGCGCATGAACAATTAAAAGCCGATCTTGTGGAGCATATATGGCAAAAATTTAGCCATCAACAATAAATGGTTAAGTTTCAAATGTTTTTATGTTTATTATAAATAAATAAAATGTTCTTGTTTTAATTTTTTATTAATATATAATTTGATTTTTTTTTGTCAAAAATATATAATTTGATTAAAATTACAAATTTCAACAAATTAAAAAAAAATTCTAAATATTTTTTTTAAGAACCTTATATTGATTCTACCTATAATCACCCTCTTTTATTATAAATTTACACAAATCTCTTTATCAACATTTTATTATTTAAATATTACATAAGAGCCAACAAACAACTCCTCCTATAATGATGCTCTTAGAAACTCAATAATTATTTCCTATATAAGACCATCTCCAATGCTCACCTCTATCTATATCTCTATCATAGAGATCTCTAAAATAGAGATAGATAAAGTGGTTTTGCTCTAATGTATTCCTCTAAAATAGAGTTATCTTTATTATAGAGGAAAATATAGAGAAAAGTAAATTTTCACTTTATTTATAGAAGTAAAAGTATGATTTCTCTATATTTTCCTTTATAATAGAGATAACTCTATTTTAGAGGAATACATTGGAGCAAAATCACTTTCTCTATCTCTATTTTAGAGATATCTCTATAATAAAGATAGAGATAGAGGTGGGCATTGGAGATGCTCTAAGCAACTTTCTACAAAAATTAAGAAAGTATTGTGGTATGTGTTATATATATTTTTTTGTCATATGGTGGATTTCAAACAAGGAATTACACTATTTATGTTATCAGACCAACAACACGAACATGCCTTAAACCAACTTTAAAAAACTAAAATATAACATTAAAACAAAGCCCAATAAAGTCCACGATCCTAAAACTAAACCCTTTGAGGAAGGAGAGAGACCAACACGTTACGGAACACGTTACGGAACACGTGTCCGGATGTTGTAATACGGATTTCCAACGGATTTGTTTCCGATGGATTTCCGAGGGAAAATATTTTCTTAAGAGGTTCATTTTACAACAAAGAGAGGAAGGTCAAAGATAAGTGATTATCAACATGTTAATTTTAAGATTATATATAGTTTATGTGTTTCTTTAACTATTTTAAAATATACACAAATACATAAATATTGAACTAGCATAACTGGTAACACACTTGTTTCATATTAGCAAAGGTCACGGAAATTGTGCATCAGAGTTCTGAAGAACTCTACAACATATGGTGCATCAAGGTTTTGGTTTTGAATTAGTGTAGGTTTCTAGTCTTTAATGACTTTTGTGAGTCCAGACCTTGGTAAGATGGACTCACAAACTTTCAAACTTGCGGATTTTGTGAAGATGTCCGCCAGTTGATCTTGACTTTTGGTGTAGCAAGGTAGAATGGTGCCTTTGATCATTTGTTCCCGAACCTTGTGACAATCAATCTCTATATGCTTGATCCTCTCGTGAAAGACCGAGTTAGAAGCAATGTGTATAGCCGCTTCATTGTCACAATGCATAGTCATTGGAACCTCGAATTCAATCTCCAAATCTACGAGTAAATTCTTCAACCATATGAGTTCTTGAGTGAGATTTCTCATTGCCCTATACTCGGATTCGACGGTTGAACAAGAAACTACCTTTTGCTTCTTTGTCTTCCATGTGACAAGGTTTCCTCCAATGAAAGTAATACCCGATTGTAGATCTTCTATCATCCAAGTCTCCGGCATAGTCTGCGTCACAATACCCAACCACATACGTATTCTTGTTGCAACCCATCAAAATAACCAAGCTTGAGGTTCCCTTGAGATACTTAAAAATCCTTTCTAACATGTTCCAATGGTGTTGCATGTGTTGAGACACTTGGTTCACAACAAAGCATATGTCTGACCTTGTGATTGTCAAGTAGATGAGTTTTCCTACTAGCCGCCTATATAGCTTTGGATCCATGTATGGTTGATCCTCCTCGCTTCCTTCTTTGATGATCTCGTAGCCATATTCAAGAGGAGTCTTAGCTGGCTTTGCACCTAGCATATCTACATCATTCAAAAAGTCAAGAGTGTACTTCCTTTGAGAAAGAAATAAACCCTCTTCGGATCTACAAATTTCAATCCCAAGGAAGTACTTGAGCTTATAAAGATCCTTAATATCAAATTTAGATTTAAGATAGTCTTTGATTTCTTGAATGCCTACCTTGTTGCCCCTGGAGATGATGATATCATCTACATAAACGAGGTCAACCACTATACTTTTTTGGCTTTGCCGGGTAAAAAGCATGTGTTCGGCTTGAGGCCTCTTGAATCCTTTTGACATCAAGGTTGAGCTAAACTTGTGATACCAAGCTCTTGGTGATTGCTTGAGACCATATATTGCTTTTTCAATCTTAGAACCTTCCCGGGAGTGATGGTCTTCTCCAAGCCGGGTGGTGGTGTCATGTACACTTCTTCCTCAAGTTCTCCTTGTAGAAAAACATTCTTCACATCTATTTGAAACAAATCCCAAGAGAGGTTGGTGGCTAAGGATAAGATGACTCTAACCGTGTGAAGCTTAGCTACTGGTGCAAATGTGTCCAAGTAGTCTTCTCCATAGGTTTGAGTGAATCCTCTGGCCACAAGTCTTGCCTTGTGTCTTTCAATCTCACCATTGTTATGGTACGTGATGGTGAATACATACGTTGAGCTAATCGTCCTCTTGCCTTTAGGTAGTTCGGTTTCATACCAAGTCTCAGTATCCTCCATAGCTTTGTCCTCGGCGTAAAGCGCATTTACCCAAACTTTTTGCTTCATTGCTTCTTCATAAGACCTTGGTATTAGGTGTTGATCCATAGAAGTGATGAAATCTTGATGTTCTTCGGGAAAGCTTGCTAGAGAAAAAATGACTTGTATAGGATGAACCACAACATTGCTATTGAAGTAGATTTGTTTGTTGACCCATTGAGACGACTTATTTATCCTAGAACTTTTCCTTAGAACCGACGGCTCTCGCTCTTGCTCTTGCGGTTCTTCTTGAGACACATCTTGGTCATGACTTTGATCATTTTGTTGAGTATGAGTCTCGGTTGAGGCTTGATGTTATTCTTGAACACTTGACACTTCCCCGGACGTCTCGGTTGAGGCTTGATGTTCTTCTTGAACACTTGACTTTCCCCCGAACGTATTAGGTTCTTCAGGACCGGCTTGCTCATTGTTCTCCCATTCATTATCAAGGTGGGTCTATTGAGTTGGTTCCTCATCAAAATTCATGCCAGGACTTCTCATCAAGTTACTTAACCTTGTAGCTCTATCCATGAAAACTTCGGGTAAGTTCTTTAGGCTATGCTAATTATTGTATTCTAGTAGCTTTTGCCTCCTAGGAACTTGACATCTCTTGACACCAATACCCTTCTTGTCCCGGGTCTATAACATTTGTAGCCTTTTTGTGTGTTTGAGTAGCCTATGAACATCGCCTTAATGCTTTTAGCTTCAAGCTTGTTCCTTTGCTCACTAGGCACAAAAACAAATCAAACACAACCAAAAACTCTTAGATGGTTGATAAAAGGTTTACTTTTATTCAATACCTCAAATGGTGATTGATTCTTTAAGATTTCAGTAGGGGTTCAGTTGATGAGATAACACGCGGTTAAGCCACCATCCGACCAAAACCGTTTGGGGATGTTCATGTGGAACATCATTGACCGTGTAACCTCCATGAGATGCCGGTTCTTCCTCTCGGCCACACCATTTTGTTGTGGCGTGTATGAACATGTGGTTTGATGAAGGATTCCATGTTTGGCTATGTGTGCTTTGAAGGCATGACTTGTGTATTCCTCACCATTATCGGACCTAAAAGTTTTGATCTTGGCATTATAGTGCTTAGTCACATAGTTTTGAAAGTTTTGAAAAGCCTCTAATACTCTATCTTTACCCAAGTATATTAGAACTTTCATCAATGAATGCGACAAAATATGAATGATTATCCCTAGATTTACAAGGTGATAACCACGCGTCCGAATGCACAATTTCAAATGGTTTATAAATCATATTAGACTTAGGAAAGAAGGTTCGACAATGTTTCCCTAAAATGGAATCTTCACAAGTCTCATGATTGAAAACAACACTAGGAAAAATAATTTTTAAAGCATTTAAATGAGGATGATCAAGTCTATAATGCCAAATAACATTATTGGCCTCGGCTAAAACCATATTTAAAAGCAAAGCACTAGATGGATTCTTATCAAGGACATAGAGGTCCCCTCTTGTGATCCCTTTCCCAATGAACTCTTCACTCTTAATATCCTGAAAATAACCTCATTAGGACTAAAGATAACATTGCAATTCAAATCAAAAGTTATAGGTTTAATGGATATAAGATTAGATGTAAAGCTAGGCATATAAATGGCTTCAGATTCTATATCAAATAGTTTAAGGTTCCATAATCCTTCTAGAGGAATCTTGTTCACATTTGCAATTATAACATTACCTAAAACCGGTTTTATATCACTTATTAAGTTCAAGTTGCTAATCATATGATGAGAAGCACATAAATCAACAATAACATGCTTAATATGTTCGTTATTTAGAAGATTAGCACTAAGAGAGTAATATGGAGAAATACCGGAGCCTTTAAAGGCTTTGATGAGTGCCTCGAGATCCGATTTTCTCATATACTCGTCTGAATAGGGAACCATAGCCGTTGACTCATCATCCTTGTCCTTACCGGTACGGTGAGAGCCACTTGTGCTTGGATTGCTTGTCGTGTCATCATGGGTGTAATGAGCCTTAGCATCTTGAACTTGGCCGATTTGAGATGAGGGTGGAGGTTCCAACACTTGTCTTTGGTGTGACCCTTCTTTTTTCAATGATCACAAGGAAAATATATTCTTTCTTCATAGGGCTTTGAAAGTGGGTTTGAAAGCGACTTTGTTGGCGGTGACCAACTAGTTCTTCCCATCAAACAACTCTATGGATCCTTGCTCTTTTTGAAATTGAGCACACATTTCTTCCAGATTGGGTAAAACATCAGAACGAAGGAGGTGTTTGATCACATCCTTGTAGCTACCAATGAGAGTGAGGAGTAAGCCAAAGACTTTGTATTGCTCTCTTCTTTCATTCAACACCTTAGGATCCACGGTGCTTGGTCTAAGCATCTCAAGCTCGGTCCAAAGAGACCTAAACCTCTGATATCTTGTATATTTTGCATATTTTACTTTGTTTTATTCATTAGAATTAACTCATGTATGTTGCATTTAGTATCATATAGGTTGCATTTGCATGCCTTTTTATGGTTTTCAGGTTTAAGAGTGCAAGAATGGAAAAGATAGGGAATTCAAACAAAAAGCGTCAAAAATGACACTCTTTGAGGAAGTTCCTACCGATGAATCTTTATGAAAATTTACCACAAGATAGCCACGGATGTTAGCTTTCATTTGGCGGTAGTTTTAGATGATTTCAACGGTTAGATCTAAAGTTATGCCAATTTTACTTCATACCGGTTTGTTATACCGGCTTGAAGTGGCCGGTATCAAAAAGAAAATTCATACCGGTTTGTTGTACCGGTCACACTTGGCCGGTACAGGCGAGAAAAATAAGGAAAAACCAGTTTTTCGAGCTAAAAAGGAAAAGAGAAGTCATAAACCGAGGATGGCGTTTTTTAGACTTATTTTCTATATATTTAGGGCTTTCATATCTTATTATTTTTCTTATGCTTATTTTTATCTTGAAACCTTTTACAAGCTTTTCACAGAGATTTGGATCTTGGATGCTTTGAGTTTTCTTCATTGATAAACAAAGTTTTTCTTATCCTTTATCTCTTTGATTTTATTTATGCTTTCTTTAATTATGTTTGTTTTGATTTTCATTATGCTTAGCGAGTAGTTTCCCTTAGACAATTAGGTTTGAGAAAAAGGTTGAATCAACTCTAGGGTTGATTAATGTCTAGAACTTAAACCTGATAAAACTTTAGTTTAGTGTAACGATGTTAATGCTTTAGTTGAGTTGGCCATTCAATTAATAGAACTCAGGAAACTTCATGACCGAGAGGATTGTGAAAATTCCCGATCAATTACCCTAGAACTAAGCCTAGCTTAACCGAGAAATCTGTGTTAATAAGCTTAGTGGTTGAATTGAATTGAACTTAATGTTTCCTAATATTTAAAATATCCAAGATATTATTTTAGTTTACTTAATAGGAAAATGATCATTGTCACGAGAGTGGATTGATCTAAATACGTTTTCAAAACCTTAAAGTTACCTTTGTTAAAAGACATTAAAAACCTGAAAGTTTGATCACCCGTTAAAGTACCCCGACCTAGTTGTTTAGCTTTTAATTTGAACTTTTAAATCAACCTTTAATTTCGGTTTTGCTTTCTTAGTTAATTGTTACAAAACCTACCTTTTTGTTTATTGCTTAGACTAAGAAGATTTCTCATAAGTTCTAGTGAGTTGATTGCTCCCAATTCGGATTGACACCTTATATACTACGATAAGGCATTCGAAACAATGAGACAAAAATTTCGTTTATCAATCTCCCAAAACGCTTTGTAAACTCCATGTCATCTTGGTTTAGATCGTTGATGGCCTTCTTCACCTCATAGACTCGGCTTAGATTGGAGATGTTTCCATAGACGGTTTGAAGAGTGTCCCGTAGATTTTTAGCACTCTCACAATAGGAATAAGCTTATAGGATTGATGACTCTAGTGATCCTTGAATGATTCTGAGAACCTTTTGGTCTTCTTGGAACCATTTTCCTTCATCGGTTGTGAGTTTACCAAGATCTAAACTTGAATCGGTGATAACATCTTGATGCTTGAGAATATGGCTCCAAAGGTCGTGACCACAAAGGGCTATTTTCATGGTTCTAGTCCAAAAAAGATAGTTTATCCCTTTTAAAATAACCAGACAAAGAACCTTCTTGTTGGTATGTTCTTTATCTTCCATGGTTTAGAGATGAGAGGTTGAGATTTAGATATTGAATAAAGGTGAAAACTTGAACCTTTTTAATCGATCTGGATTGATGGGTGTGAAAGCTTGAGTCTTTGATGTCTTGTTGAGACCAAGAGCTTTGAGAATAAAGAGATTGATTTTGAGAAAAGAGAATAAGCGGAAGCAATTTAGAGGTTCAAGAGTTTTTGCTCTGATACCATGTTAGAATTTGAGAGAGATTATGAAAGATTAAGAGTGTTTATGAGATTAGTGTTCTTGGTGTTCTTGAGAACAAAAAGAACAAAGAGAGAGAGAATATATTAAAAGTTTCATTGATTTATCAAACTTAATTATGAGAGTGGCTACAAGACATACATATATAGTAAAAGAAAACCATAAAATAAATGGGCTTTGTAGTCTTGGGATTTAATAAACATTACACACTCTCTCGATTATGAGTTTGTCCTTAAGTTCATGTTTTTGATATGATGTTATGTAGATAATCATTAAGCCTAGTGTTTTTTCTCTTAGCTTTGGTGATGTTTTCACATAATCCAACTTGCAAAGTTGATCAACACGGTTTTGAAGACTAAGAAATACACCAACAATCTTGTTTTTGAGACGAAAAAAAATACTTACAAAATGGTAAGAGTTTCCCATTATTTAGAGATTGTAACACCTGTCTAGTGAGCCATCAACAACTCTAACGACACAAACTGTTGAGAAGAATTAGAAGTTGGTGTTGACGTTGCTTCTAAGAATTGTGTGTCATGTTGTTTGGGCTTAACAACCAATGATCCATCTTTTTAAACCACATCTTCCTCTGCTAGCCTTGAAACGACAACCAATGAAGTGACTAACTTCGAAGTCATTGTCTCCGACTCTGCTTTCAAGTCGGTGTCTTCGGTTCTGCTTCTCTATCCGTTGGTTTTTGGCTTGTCTCTCGGATTAGGCACCTGAAGAACAAAAGCTTCCATTCCGTTGAATTTGAGTTTTCATGGCTGCTAGGTACTCAACTTATAGGGCAGCTAGCGTAGCAATTGTTCTGTTTTGCTATTCAATTGCCTTCAAAATCGCAAATAAATTTTCCAAAGCTTGTTCGATATTCTCCCCCATCATAGTTGGCTATGATACCAAGTTATTAAGAACCCGGGATCTACTTCTTGTGATGGGAGACGTTGTCTTTAGATTATCGAAAAGAAAAGTAAACTCAAATCTCTCTTCTCAAATTAAACCTTAAATCTCCTCTTTTAGAGAGACTACGTTTATTAGGTTTGAAGTAAATTATTAATGAATAACTTCTAGGGTTATTTAGCTTAAATGCAAAGAAAAGAAAAAACTTAAATAATTATCAAACATCGATTACCACCAGTCGAGAGGCTGAGCTTGTGTAATGATGGATGACGCGACGATGTTTGAGGCCGGTGAGAAGAGACGACCTCATGACCAATCCACATACTTTATGGGTGAAGAAGGTGGTAGGGAACGGAGCAGGCGGGAGACCGATCCCAAAAGAGGTTGTGACGGAGGAATTTGTTTTGGCAAGGATGAAGGAATTTGTCAACCAAATGACCCATAAAACCATTTGAATATGATCCATGTTGACCCAACCCATTTGACTGCTCAACCCATTTGATCCATGAACCCATTTGATCCATGAACCCATTTGGTTCAAATAAATTGACCTATTTGGGTTGATAAATTGGGTTGGATCGGGTCGACCCATTAATTTTGACCAATTTTGACACCCCTACACACCAATATAGACCATTTTCTTTTATATATTTATTACTATATTTTTTGACTCGCGCTAAGCGCAAAGTTTAAATTTGTAAGTATATACATATTATATAAAAAATACAAATTATTTTTAATTTTTGGCATGTCAATTTATTTAAAATAAAATTGAAATTGTTTTCAATTATATTTTATTATTTATTAGGACAATTCTCCAAATATCATTAAAAAATTTCTTAAAACAATAATGATATCATAAACCTTTTTTGTTAATAAAAGTGATATTTTATCACTATTACTATTCATTATATTTATATAATAATTTTTTATTTTGTTTTGTATAAGTTTTTCATAATAATTTGTGGCGGATATACGTATATTTTTTATTTATATTACTTTTTGAAAAATATATAATGAATTTTAAACTTTCAATTAACGTTATGTTTTAAACTTGAAATTAATTTTTTTAAATAATTAGAAATTCAATATTATGGGCATTTTGGATTTCATATCATGGGCTTTTCTTAATATATAGGATATTGGTTATGTGGGCTGAATCGTGTATCTTAATTATGGGCATAATATAAATGGGCTTATTGCCATTGTCGGCAAAAGAAAATAAAAACAAATTTAGTCGAATCAGTATAAAAGAGTGGCGTGTTTATCCTCTAGAATTAGATAAGAACTAGGAAGTTACCCGCGCCACGCGCGGGATAAAAATTTACGTAATAGAAAAAAAAATGTTTATTGGTAAAAATAATGTGTAGTATAAAATGAGATAAAATTAATTTGGATCTCATGTGATCAGCGTTAAACGCGGAGTTTAAATTTGAAGTATATATACAAAATATATTGTATTTTGGTTTTTTTAATGTTTTATTTACAAAGAATTATTACTATTACTACTTTAATATTTATCATCGAAAAAGATTATCATTGCCATTTCGATGTTGAATATTTACCATTACGTTTAATTTACTATTTATCATTAAAAAATAATAATTACATAGTGTTTTGAAACCATGATATGACTCGTTTAACAAGGGAAAATATGTCAATCCGGTCTTTATTTGTCATAAAACTCAGACTATTAAAACCTCGGATAAAACCACTGAATTTTCGGGGGCTCGAGTCAATTTAGTGTTCAAGTTTTGTTATTTGACATGAACTTTGTTGTTTAATACAATTTTACAAAATATTATTGTTATTTATAAATGAACAATATGTTCTATCATTCTTTTGTGCGAGAATATAACATATAAACATTAGAAAAATTATAAAATTGTGTTTTTCATTGACTTTTTAAATATTTTAAACATATTGTCTAGGAAGGTTTAATCACTCTTTCATGTCTAAACTTATCCGAAAATTATTTGCTCAAATTTTGGGAACTAGTGGTTCAACCGATGAGTCAGGTAAATTATGTCTTCAAGTTTTGTCATTTGACATGAATTTTAGTGTTGAATACAATTTTACAAAATAATATTGTTATTTGTAAATGAACAATATGTTATATCATTATTTTGAACTCAATGTGATAGAATATAACATATAAATATTAATGAGACCTATTAGAAATTATAAAATTGAATTTCTTATGAATTTTTTAATATTATATTTTCTATATTTTATAAGTTTTTCAACATTTTTTAAATATATCATCCATTTAATATGTCAATTTAAGACATTTTTGTGATAAATTTGGGTTTTTTGTTGGGTTTTTTGTTTTGGGCTTTTATGAATTTTCAATGAATAATTAATGATGTGGGAACTAAATGAATCTCGTGATGACACATATGATTTTTTAGTAATTTTCTCTCTATGTCTCGTGTATTAATAATACTAGGTGGTTTGACCCGCGCCATGCGCGCGTGTATAAATAATTTTTAGAAAAAATAAATAAAACAAATTCAAATGTTATATTAATGAAAAATAATATTTATTTTTCTTAAATTATGCTAACATCACAATGAGATAAATAAAACCAAATGTAATATATTAACAATAAAAAAATGAAAACTTGAAAAAGAACAAACATATAAAAATTGTGGTTTTGTGTTTTATGGTGGACTTATATTATTTAAATACAAAATTTGTAATATTTTTATAGTTTTGAGTTTTTGTTAAAGAAATATAGCCTTGGTTAGAGATTTTACATAAAAATCATCAATTAAAATGAAATTTTGTTAAAAATGTATGTATGTGTGCTATTAAAACATATGTTTGTTATATATGTTTTTATTCTATGAAATAATATGTTTGACGCTTAAAAAGACGTTAAAGATATATGTCCACAAATTAATTTGGATAATATAAAACAAAGTATATTCAACAAAAATAGTTTTATGAGAATTAGATAAACACTCATTAATGAAGATGTTAAAAATTATAATAGCTTTAGATTTCAAAAAATATAAAATTACATGATGTAGGTCAAAAATTATAAGTTTACATATTTATAAGAATAAATTAATAGTTATCAAACATTTAAAAGAAGTTACATTTATAATATTTGCATAAATATTAGAAAATTGTTGATCAAACTTGAATCATCGTGTATGTAAGCAAAATGAATTAGACAATTTATAATAATGATAATTATTTAATAATAAGTATATTTTTTATTTTCCCTTTATTTCTCCCTTATCTATAATAATACATAAAATTAATTAAATATTTTTAAAAAATCATTTACCCAAAATTTCAGTTGTCACGTGAAGACCAATTCTCGGATTTTATAGAAGTTATATATTTTTTTGTTTTGTTTTTATTTATGTGATTGTTATATTTTTTGTTGACAATTTTTTTTTTGTAGCAACGTTCCTTATATGATTTAATTTCTTAATTGTACGTGTTATTTCCATATTTATTATTATTTTATTTTATATTCTTGGTTATATATTGTTATTTTGAGAACTTTAATGTTTTTATAGATTTTGCATAATTTAGATTTAGTTTTCTTTTTAAGATTCTTTATGTAGTCGCTTATTTATAATTACTGTTTTTGTAATTATGGATACTTAAATTTCATCAATTTTATTGTTGTTCAAAAGTTTTTTCAGTTTGTCTCATTAGTTTTCGAAATCATTTGCTTATTTTTTTAATTTTCTTTTTTCAATCTTTTACCTTGAATTGACATTAATATGGTTTAATCACATTATAAAACAAAATTTGTTTTTTTCCTTTTAGATCTGGTGTTAGGTGTCTTGTCTTTTTTATCTTAAATAATTTTGAGAAATTCACAAAACTACACCCTTTCAACCCTCTCTTCACAAAACTACATCTAATTCAATATTTTCACAAGTTTACACCCTTTCAAAATTTTAAAAGCTTGATTTATCCTTTAAAAAATTACCAAAATCAAAATCTTTTCATTTGGGTTCGCTAATTAATGTTTAGGGTATAGTATTAAGGGGGTAGGATTGTTTGGGTAGGGTTTATTTGGATTTAATTTTGAGTGTTTAGGTGTAGTTTTGTGAAGTATTTTGGAAATGGTGTAGTTTTGTGAAATGTAATTCAAATGGTGTAGTTTTATAATTCTCCCAATAATTTTTTTTTATCTTAACTTTCTTTTGACGCGACACATAAACTAAATTACTCATATTTTTATGCATGATTTATAATAATAATATTAATGATAAGTAAATATATTTAATTATAATATAAATTAAAATCCAAAAACTTGACATCACATCATATAATTTTTTAGAAGATATTATTAAAATTTCGAAAATATTAAATTATTAAAAAATACATGATAATATTTTCAAAAATATTAATGAAATTTCTAAAATATTAAATTAATAAATAATATATGATAATATAAACCTTTGAGAAATAAAAGGGATAATCATAAACAAATATTAAAATATATCCTTAATTTTTCTTTGAGCGACACATAAGCCAAATTACTTGTCATTTATTATATATGATATTTCTAATAAAATTTATAAAAAAATTAAAGTTTTGGTATATATGGTATTTTTTTTTGAAATTTATTTAGGCGCGCAGGTTAAACCATCTATATAATATAATTACTTGTCATTTACTGTATACACCTTTTGAATTACATTTCACAAAACTACAACATTTCAAAATAACTTCACAAAACTACACCTAAACACTAAAAATCAAATCCAAATAAACCATATTCATACAATCCTACCCCTTTAATATTATACCCTAAACACTAATTAGCGAACCCAAAATGAAAAGATTTTATTTTTGAAAGGATAAATCAAACTTTTAAAATTTTAAAAGGGTGTAAATATGTGAAAAATTGAATTAGATAGAGTTTTGTAAAGGAAGGGGAAAAAGGGTGTAGTTTTGTGAATTTCTTTGTATTATATATGAAAATATTAAATTAATTAAATATAAAACAATTTTCTTAATTTTCTCTAGTAATAAGTAAATATTTTAAATTATAATATAAATTAAAATACCAAAAAGACATCGTACACTTTTTAGTAAATTTCAATATATTAGTAATAATTAAATATTTTAAATTATAATATAAATTAAAATACCAAAAAATATGGGAGAATCACAAAACTACACCATTTGAATTACATTTCACAAAACTACACCATTTCAAAAATACTTCACAAAACTACACCTAAACACTCAAAATTAAATCCAAATAAATCCTAACCAAATAATCCTACCCCCTTAATACTATACCCTAAACACTAATTAGCGAACCCAAATGAAAAAAAATTTAATTTTGATAATTTTTTAAAGGTTAAATCAAATTTTTAAAATTTTGAAAGGGTGTAAATATGTGAAAATATTAAATTAGGAGTAGTTTTGTGAAGAAGGGGTTGAAAGGGTGTAGATTTGTGAATTCCTCAAAAGATATTGTACACTAATATATGATAAAATATTATATATTATATTAATAAATAATATATGATAAAATAAATTATGAGAAATAAAAGGGATAATTACAAACAATTTTCGAAAATATTAAATTAATTAAATATAAAAATATAAATTATGAGAAATAAAAGAGATAATTACAAACAATTTTCAAAAATATTAAATTTATTAAATATAAAATAATTTCCTTATTTTTCTCCTTGGACGACACGTAGGCAAAACTTTTTCCTATTTATTATATATGATAAGATATATAGTTCATCTTCCCCTTTTCGACAAATAAAAAAAAGTTCATCTTCCTTCTATGGCGTTTACAAAACCTTAAAGCCCAAAAATACCCCAGCGATAATTCAAAATCTCACAACAAAATCACATGCAAGTCAACAACTCACCGGAGTACAAAACTTCCATGGTGGCTGATTCTAAGATTGAAATTGATGTTGAGAAAGTTGGGGAAAATGGTAAGGCAAAGGTATCTTTTCACATTGCAACGATAGATAAGCCTCAAGAGGAGTATAAGATTTTGGTGAACAACGCGAATTCGCCGTTTGAGCATGTTTTGTTGGAGAAGAGTGAGGATGATGGTCTCCGCTTTTTTCATCCATTGGTTAGTTTTTGATGAATATGTAGTACGTTTTTTGTTTGATTTATTTGATCTCAAGTAAGAATCTTGATTTTTTCGTAGTAATTTGGGACTCTGATCAAGATTAGTATCGATTATCGTTTATGGAAGTCTGAGAATATGTGTATTAGCTTAGCATTACTTTGATTTTGTTTGCTGCCTCTGATTTTTATGGTTTTTTCAAGTTTTCTGTTTGTGATTGTGTTACAGGTTCATGTGAATTTCATCCACGGGTTTGTTTTATTTGATTTATTCGATATCAAACAAGATTAGTATAATGCTTGTACTACTTTAAGAGAATTGATAATGTTCCTGTTTTTGGAAGTTTGAGAAGATGTGTATTAGCTTAGCAATACTTGTGATTTTTTAGCCGCCTCGCATTAATATCTTTGATTTTGTGGATTTTCCGGCTTTTCTATTAGTGGTTGTTTTATAGGTTCATGTGATTTTTTAATTATGTTTGTAATGATTTTTTCAGGAGAAGCTTTCGGTAATGGACTTTGTGGATAAGAATACAGAGAGAGATAAAGCCTATTAAACCCCTACCGTATGAAGAGACGACATTCAAGCTCGTTGAAGACGTCAATGATCTCAAGGATTTAGAGGCTAAACTACGTAATGTCGAAGAGTTTGCTGTGAGTTTCTGATGCAGAGAGATATTTGGAAGATTTACAAATATCTTTATTATTTACATTATTTGTTATATATTATTTAGATGTTTTCCTATTCCTATTTAGAATATTTTAGGGTTTTATGATTTATTATAAATAGGTCATCTAGGCTTATTTTGTAATTCAGACTTTGATTGATTAATAAAGAGCTTTGGCTTTTAAGAGAAGAGTATTCTCGTTCCTTGTTATTGATTTGATTAGATTCATCAATGCAAGAAGACCGGTCTCAAACGATCCTTACGGATCCTTTGATTGAGCGGAGCAGGTCCCAAGTGAGGATTCTCTGGAATCCCTTGGTCGAGCTGACAGGTCCCAAGTGTGGATTCTTGAATCCCTTGGTTGAGTTGGGTTTATCTTATCTTCCGCTACATCAGTTGGTATCAGAGTCGTGTTTCTTTGGTTTCTCAATCGAAGAACGATTCTGGATGTCATGTTGTTCGGAAACATCTATCCCATCATAGGCGTCTCTTTTCCGCAGAAGAAGAAGATTATGAGTTTCATATCGAAGACCACAGTTAAGATTCGGGACGAATCTTTTCTTCGTCAAAGAGAATGATGCAGAGAGATATTTGGAAGATTTACAAATATCTTTATTATTTACATTATTTGTTATATATTATTTAGATGTTTTCCTATTCCTATTTAGAATATTTTAGGGTTTTATGATTTATTATAAATAGGTCATCTAGGCTTATTTTGTAATTCAGACTTTGATTGATTAATAAAGAGCTTTGGCTTTTGAGAGAAGAGATTCTCCGAATCCTTGTTATTGATTTGATTAGATTCATCAATACAAGAAGACCGGTCTCAAACGATCCTTACGGATCCTTTGATTGAGCGAAGCAGGTCCCAAGCGAGGATTCTCTGGAATCCCTTGGTTGAGCTGACATGTCCCAAGTGTGGATTCTTGAATCCCTTGGTTGAGCTGTGTTTATCGTATCTTCCGCTACATCAGTTTCGTTACTTATTTCTTTATTTCAATGTGCAATATACCGTTAAATCGGTCATTTAACTATGGGATGTTCTCTTATTATACTTTGTCCTAAAAGAATTTTATTCCATATATAGACAGAAAGAATCTAAGTTACGAATATGATGTCTCTTCCTGGTTTTGTTTGTAAATATAGCTTATCTTTTCTCTCTTAATTTACTCTTTCTTTTCCCTATTGAAGGTTCATTTGGAGCATAATCAGTATAGATCATTTCAAGGAATAACATGCTTGATGCAAATCTCTACCATTGGTACTTATCTCAGAGATGTATTCAAAGACCCTACAAAGAAAAAAGTTTTGCATGGAGCAGATCGAGATATAATCTGGCTTCAACGAGACTTCGGCTTATACGTGTGCAATCTTTTTGACACATGACATGTTTGTTTCCTGTTTATTCGCAAGACCGTGTCTGTTGTAGGAGTTGGAGACAACCTTAACAAACACAATTTGGTAATGTGAAGAAAGTATAGAAAAATACAATAAACTTAACATTTCTCTATGTGTTTGCCACTATGCTCTAGTGAGTATAAATGGTAAAATAGAACTTTCATGTACAATTTGCAAAGTTTCATTTAGTGACATTGTTGACATTCATGTGTGTGAACCAATAGTTTAGGTCAAAAGGGTCTAACTTTCTAAAATACCCTTAAGAAAGCACTACTTTTCGTATTCTAGTCAGTGTTTTTGTGGGTAGTGTTGATTCTCCTGAGTCTTTCAGGCCTCAAGGGTGCTAAAGCTGGAGAGAAAGAGTCTAGAGTTTCTTCTGAAACATTATTGCGGAGTTGCTGCGAACAAACAATTAATGTGTAACAATTCAATCTAGTTAAAAACTTGTTCTTTTGTCACTTTCATCTTCTCGCTTTCAGCTAACTTGTAACTTTTTAAAATTGAATGAAGATACCAAAATGCAGACTGGAGAATAAGACCCCTACCAGATGTAATGACAAGGTCGGTATATTTTTCTCTCAAGTCTCTTTTCATTGACGTGTCGAATTTGTTGAGCTAAGTTCAAACTATTGGATATGGTGGCAGATATGCTACAAAAGATACACATTATCTTTTGTATATCTATGATTTAATGCGAATAGATTTGCATACAACGACAAAAGAAGACGAGCAATCTGACTCTCCTCTGATAGATGTAATAATCATTAGCTATTCACAAAAACCTTTAATTTGTTTTTTTTGTTTTCCAGTCTCTGCTTTACCTTGCTCATATTTTTATTTGATGCCTATGATTGATTCTTATTCTCTTTGCCACCTATACGTTTGAATGTTAATCACTACATTTTTGTTGTCTTTCATATTTTTCTTTGATGTGTCATATATATTATGACAAAGTTACCAATGCTAACAGGTTTACAAGCGCAATTATGATGTGTGCATGCAACTTTATGAGAAGGAGCTTCTCACCGAGAATTCATATCTTCAACTTTACGGGCTTGTTGCTTTTAGTCTCCCCCATCATTAAAGAAAACATACCGTGTAGCTTTATTTGTTGCCTAGTATACTTATTTTTAATCAATTGTTTGTTATTTTGCTTCTAAACTCTTAGGTGTGGCTTATTAACTTAATTAATATGCACTGTGTGTTACCATTTGAGCATTTTTTTAGGGTTCATGCAACTAATTTCAACGTTGTTCAACTTGCCATTGTTGATGTATGTTCTTTACTTGCGTAATGAAACAAGCACCTTTCATCTTACCATATGGAGCTTACAGTGTAGTTTAATGCCTTGCAGGGGCTTTATAAATGGCGGGATCAAATTGCACGTGCAGACGACGAGAGCACCGATTATGTATTGCCTAATAGAACTCTTCTTGAAATAGGTATTGATATTTTACATTTAACATCTCTAGATTCTTCGCTTTTTGTTCGGGGTTACCTAATTTGGTATTAATTAATAGCCAAGGAGATGCAAATTAATGTTGGAAAGTTGCAACGGTTGTTGAAGTCAAAGATTCCTTATGTAGAGCGTAATATCGACGGGGTGGTAGGTGTCATCAGACGATCAATGCAAAACACAGCGGCGTTCGAGTCAGTTGTTGAATCTTTAAAGACATTGCGTCTTAAAACTGTAAGATATTTTATTATCTTTTGAAGTGTTAGTAGATAAATTCCTTACAATAAAATAAGTTTTTGAACCAAAAATACCTTCATGTGTTTTCTTTTCTTCCTTGAAATACCACTTAAAATTTTTTTGACCCTATATACCACATGCACAAAAATAAGTTTCAACACTTTAAAGTTTAAAACTTTTCATTTGACTTCAATATTTAGGGTTTAGTTTTGGAGGTTTACGATTTATTTTTGAAAATTATAAGCTAATATAAAGTTTATGGTATTTTAGGCCAAAAAAAACTTTTTAGTGATATTATAAGGGAGAAACTTGTGATGGTATTTTAGGCTAAAAACTGGTTTTGTGGAATATTTGGAATAGACCTTATTATTATATAAACCCTTTTGAGTGTCTTTCTGAAAAGTTCTCTCTTAACGTTCTGGTATTTTTATTAATTTAGGCCCTTGATAAAAACACTGAAACTACCATTGAGGAAACGGACACAGGAAGTGTAGCTTCTTCGTCGAGCTTGATGAATCTTGAAAGTAACACCGGAGGAGGCGGCATCACCACAAACATGCTTGGTTCACAAAAGGTGATGCTTACTTATAAAACATTTGCCAGTGTTCTCTTTTATCCATAATCTAGAACACATAAAGACATGAGAATAATAATATTAATGTGTTATAGGTCTCTTTGGATGTTTCAAAGAAACCAAGCAGTAGTTTCAGAGCTTTGCCTTTAAAAAGAAAGTTTGAAAACGAGAACAAGGTGAGACCATAACTTAACATAGAGATCTTGTAAAAAAAACTTGGATTAATTGGTCATTACTAATAGTATATTGGGAGAATCTACAGGAAAATGAAGAGGTCAGATTGTCAAAGTCAAAGCCAGTCTATGTTTCTAAGCCAAATGAAGTAATTACAGTGTCTGACGATGATGATGAAGAAGAAGAAACCTCGGAAACTGGTGGTGATGGTGTTGCTGAAAAACATTTTAGCGGAGTAGATGCTATCAATGACTCCAAAACCGAAGACATGTGGTTCGGATATTGTAGTATTAGATGAAAGGGTTGGTAGGGAAAGTGAGAAGCAGCTGGGGAGATTCATGAGTAGCAGTCTCAAACCTGGATTTCTCAACTTTTAGTTGTTTTTAATTAGAGGTATTCAAAGGTGTACAATGTGTGTGCATTGTCTTGGTCACTAATCTTGTATTTGTTCAGTGTATTTTTCCCTTACATGAATGTTGTTTTGAATTAACCCAAATTCAGTAACATAACGATAGGTTCTGAATGTTTATTGCGGTTCCCAAAACAGTTTTTTCGGCTGCTTTTGTACAAATGGTTATCATAAACTGAACAGAGATAATTAAACAAAGGGAAAGGAAACAAATGTGGTTTTTCAGGTAAAGAGCGACCATCAAAACATTTTGGAATGCCCTCTCTATCTTAACTCTTTATAGGGCGTGTTTGTGGTAAAGCTTATAGAAATTCGCATAAACTACACATTGGTAAGTTGTTCTTCACAAAATTATATTTATTTCTATTTTTTTAAATGTACACATATTTCAGATATTTAAAGAGAGAATTACAAAACTACATTTGAATTACATTTCACAAAACTACACCATTTCAAAATTAGTTCACAAAACTACACCTAAACGCTCAAAATTATATCCAAATAAACTCTACCACACAATCCTACCCCCTTAATACTATACCTAAACATTAATTAGCGAACCCAAATGAAAATATTTTAATTTTGTTAATTTTTTAAAGGATAAATCAAGGTTTTAAAATGTTGAAAAGGTGTAAATATGAGAAAAAATTGAATTAGGTAGAGTTTTGTAAAGGGAGAGATTAAAGGGTGTAGTTTTGGGAATTCCTCATATTTAAATTACTTCTTGAAATATTATTCAAATTATAATTTTTGATTTGGGTTTATTATTTAACTAGATGATATCCCGCGTAATACGCGGACAAATTACATAAAAACATTTTATAATTATATATGGGGGAATTAAAAAACTACACCGTTACATTTCACAAAACTACACCATTTAAAAATTTCTTCACAAAACTACACCTAAACACTAAAAATTAAACCCTAATTAAACCCATCCACACAATCCTACCCCCATTTTCACTAAACCCTAAACACTAATTAGCGAATCCAAATGAAAATTTTTAATTTTGGTACCCCCATTAGTTTTAATTTTAATTAAACCCATCCACACAATCCTACCCCCATTAGGGTTTTGTAAAGGAATGAATAAAATGATGTAGTTTTGTGAATTCCTCATTATATATTAATATTGTTAGTAAATTTTTATAATTATAGTTAGATTTAAACGGAAACTAATATTATACCCGTTATTTTATTAACAAATAAATGTAAAAGACTTACAACAATATATGATAATAGTAAATCAATGATATTTACTTTTTTCATATATTAAGAAATAAAAATAACACATTTTTTGTTTTATTACATTGATTTTGTTATTTACATGAAAAACATTTATTTTAAATTAATAATTAGATAGTGGATCTATGTAGATAACAAATAACTTATCATAAAGATTTTTTCTTTATTTTTTCAAGTAATTTTACGTTTTTATTTTTTCTTATTTTTTTTATTATTTCTTAAATTTTTCTTTTTCTATGTTATTTTCCTTTTTATAATTATTTTATTTTTCTATATTTCGGATTAATATATTTTATTTCTAATTATTTGATAATTAATGTTAATTTTTTTATTTTTGATTATTTTTCTTATTTATGTTTTTTCTCAATATTGTTAAGTTTCCATTTTATAAAATGTTTACGTATCAATTTTAATATACATGTCACGATCTGAACTAACCATTACAAATGTCATGATCTCGTGAATTATAATTATGTTTGTCAAGCTCACCTTAAACGCGTTCAGTTTTATAAAATAAGATTATTTTATAAATAATGTTAATTAAAGTGTTTAATTTATAAGATTTCTATTTATAAGGTGTTTTCATTCTTCTTTTTCCTATTTTTTAAGAAGATTTCTTATTTTAATAATGAAAAATGTCGCGATCTAAATTAGTTATGACACATGTCACGATCTTGTGAGTTCTAATTTGCATACGTGTTGAGCTCACGTTAAACGCGATCACTTTTATATAATAAGATGTTTAGGGTTTAGTGTTAAAGGAATAAAGATTTTGTGTTTGGATTTGAATTTAATTTTGAGTGTTTGTGTAATTTTGGTCGTGATTGGTTATTGTTGTGGAAGTTGTACACAACCACTTTTGTCTTTATGGAGCTATGTTTACACCAATCGTGCTTTAATATATTTTTGCTTTTGAAAGCCACAATTTTTTTCGCTTTATTTTTTGATGTATGGAGCAATTTTTCTAGAGCCTAGAATTTTGATAATAATACATAAAAGTCTTTTTATATTAATATGATAATAATACATAAATATTTAATGCTCACATCACATATGATAAAAATAGGGCAATTCCCAAAACTACTTGAAAAAAATATTTGGAAAGAAAATAACATCATAAGTTTTTTTCCGTTAAATACTATTAAAAAAATTTCCGGACAAAATATCATAAAACACGTAACCTGATTTTTTAAAATCATAGAAATATAAATTAATATATACAAAATGTTATATTTATAATAACTAAAAATAGTTTTAGTACCAATGAAAGATATTCTTATATTCTAAAATATATGTACAAAGTATATATTGTATGTTTACATATTTAACTTAAAATACTTGGAACGATTAATTTATTTTATTATATTGATAATTTATTTTATTATATTGATAATTTATTTTTAGTTACTAGACATAAATAAACTACAACTATTCAATCATGCTTTTATTTTAAAAATCTATATCTAACTTTCTACGACCAAAATTCTACAACAATAAAATTAAAAACTACAACAATAGAACCTACATCTATATTTCTACAACAAAAAACATAAACTTTGAAATGAAAATGTTTTTTTTCCTTTTTTCCACAAAATCATTAACCACACTTTGAAAATTAATATTTCTTAGAAATTATCTTTCGATGGATATTGTATCCAAGTCGATTAATCTTTCTTGTGACATAGTCGAGTGAATATACAATTTTACAAACTTCAATTATGAAAAACGTCTTTCAGCAGATGCTACGGAAACTAGAATCGTCAACAATAATCGATAAAATTTGATTTCTTTCAAAAAATCTAGCACTTCAATGGGTCTCTTTACATCTTTTGGTAAAATTTATGTTATAATTTTAAGTTAAAAAAATCATTACCGATAACATCTGAATGATATCCATGAGTTAAAGATTCTTCAGATTTGGCACAAAAGCCATCAAGTTATAATCACTCACTGCATGCATTTTTTTCAAATCAAATTGCTTAGATCTCGTTTGAAGCGAGTAAAGTGCTTGATCCATGATCTAAATGAAGTAGTCAACTCGAAAGTTATCTTCGGGTGATAGTGTCACACTTTCCTCGGTGTTCTCTATCTCTTCACCAACATATATTTTTCTTTTAACGACTTACTCTACTTTTCTAAGAAATACAACCTTAATATCCATAATTTATGTAATTACTTTAGCTTTTAACTTTGCTTTCTCAAAACATGAATATCTATAATTTTGATAAGAAACCAATCCCTTTAGTTAAGCAATGACTAGATTAATGTGCATGTCTTCTAACTGCAAACTCTTACTCATAATTTTGCATAAAGTTCTTGTACAAAATCTTTGGATTAATTGGTCATTACTAATAGTATATTGGTAGAATCTGCAGGACAATGAAGAGGTCAAATGGTCAAAGTCAAAGCCAATCTGTATTTCTAAGCGAGATGAAGTAATTTCAGTGTCTGATGATGATGATGACGAAACGATGATGATGAAGAAGAAAAAACCTCAGAAACTGATGGTGATGGTGTTGCTGAAACACAATTTAGTGGAGTAGATTTTATATCAATGACTCCAAAACCGAAGACATGTGGTTCGGATATTAAAGTATTAGATGACGATGATGATGACTCAGACAGTGATGACTCAGGCGATGATGGGATTCGTGAGTAGTAGTCTCAAACCTGAATTTCTCAACTTTTAGATGTTTATTATTAGAGGTTTTAAAAGTGTACAGTGTGCATTGTCTTGGTCACTAATCTTATAATTGTTTAGTGTATTATGTTGTACCTACTAACTAACATAACACTAGGTTCTGAATGTTTGGCGCAGTTCCAAAACTGTTGTTTTCATCTGCTTTTGTACAAATTGTTATCATTCAAACTGAACAGTGAAATATAAAGACAAATTAGTTATCTAGTCATAGGAATAAATTAATTAGATATAAGACCCTTACTTTTTGATATTTAATTCTCTCCTAGACATTTTCATAATACCATATCATCTTTTCATTTAAAGTTTTCGTATTAAATATTTGTTTTGTCATAGATATAAAATTATATAATACATACATAACAAATATGTCAAAGATTAATCATATATAGTTAATATAATACTCGTTTGTTATTGTTTGATTTTCTAGACTTTTCACGCATATTAAGAAAGTAAATTAATGTTCAATATTAAATACATCGTTTTTTGTGTTTCTCAATTTTTTAAAATTTTCAACCAATAGTAATTCAATAACTTGAATTAATATATCTTGGAATATACAATTCACTATTCTCAATGAGCTAAAGTAATTTAAAAAACCAGAAAATCAATTTTGAAAAAAAAAATGGGAGAATTACAAAACTACACCATTTGAATTACATTTCACAAAACTACACCTTTTAAAAATTTATTCACAAAAATACACCTAAATTCAAAAAATTAAATCCAAATTAAGCCTACCCACCCAATCATACCCCTTTAATACTATACCCTAAACACTAATTAGCGAACCCAAATGAAAATATTTTAATTTTGATAATTTTTTAGAGCATAATTGAACCATTTAAAATTTGAAAATCGTGTAAGAGTAGAAAAAATTGAATTATGTGTAATTTTGTGAAAGAATGATTGAAATGGTGTAGTTTTGTGAATTTCTCAAAAAAATTCTAGAAGATCAATTTTTTAAGAACGGAAGGAGTAGATAATCTAGGGGTAAAAAGCTAAAATACTCTTTGACCAAAAGTGAAGATCTCCCATACCCTAAATATTTTGTCGACCAAAATGATAATAAAAACCAAAACACTAAATATTTTCATATCTAAATCCAAAACTAATCCTAAGAGCACTAATATCGGTTTTAACATCTTAGAAAAAAAAATTTTGTTTTTTTTTTTTTTTTCGAAAATAAAAATAAAATAAAATAATTAATTTTTGAACCAATCACGGGTCGGCACGTGGCAGTGGGACCCGCGGATAGCTTAAGAGGAGTCAATTAACTTAAATGTTTTGGATGTGGTTTTTATATATAGCGGCGGACCCTACCAGTTAAGAGGTGGGGCAAGATACCTTATATTAATGCTCTAAGTGTCTTGGATTTGGAATTGCAAACCCAAATGAAAAAAATTTCACGCGGCGAGTGATGATAACATCTGAATGATTTCTATGAGTTAAATATTCTTCAAAGTTGGCAAAAAAAGCCATCAAGTTATCATCACTCGCCGCTTGCAGATTTCTCAAATCTAATAGAAAACCTAATATTTGTTCATATTTCTCAAATTGAAATGAGTAACGTGCTTGATCCATGATCTAAATGAAGTAGTCAACTCGAAAGTTATCTTCGGGTGATAGTGTTAAACTTCCCTCGGTGTTCTCTATCTCTTCACCAACATATATTTTCTTTTAATGACCGGCTTTGCTTTTCTAAGAAATACAACCTTAATATCCACACATTATGTAATTACTTAATTCTACTTTCGACTTAGAGAGGATCATTCATGTAGATTTCGGGTGTAACTTTATCTACCGATTCTGACATTGTGTCGACCCAAAACATTTGTCCATTGACCTCTGGTTTTCTCATGATCTCTTCGATGTTGAACTTCATTACACTACAAGAAACTGAACATTTAGCAACTACCAGATTTTCGTCGCTAATCGCTCGTGGCTATTTCGAAATCATCGGTAATTCGTCGCTAAATTAGCGACGCCCAGAAATCGTTGCTAATTCGTTGCCAATATTTCGTTGCTAATTCTTTGTTATTTTAGCGACGATTTAACGTCAATTTTTAAAAAATTATTTCCGATTTTAAAATTTTGTAAACAGACGTCACTAATTCGTTGCTAAATTGGCAACGAATTAGCGACGATTTGATGAAATAATCGTTGCTAAATTGGCAACGAATTAGTGTTTTAGGAACTTACCCGAATAATATACGAAGAGCATACAAAATCGTCGCTAATTCGTTGCTAATTTAGCAACGATTTTTTTAAAAAAATATAAAAAAAATTAAAAAAGAAAATTAAAATAAAATTATTAAAATTAAAATTTATTATTATTACAATATAAAATTCAAATTACATTTAAAAAAACTAAACTAGGGATCGAAATCATTAATCCCGAGATCCCGTCCCAGTTCTTGAGCTGCGGCTTCTGCCTCGTCTGGACGAACCTCCGGTTCCGGATCGACCCCTAATTCGCGTTCCCGCATCGCATTAGCCAGGTTTGGAATATCCATCGCAATTATGGAGAATAGATCCTTCATCGTCTTGAAGTGGGCGTTTGTATCTTGGAGTTCCTGTCGCAAGCGAGCATTCTCCGCGGTCTGATCCCGCTGAGAAGGATGAGGTTGCGATGATGAAGCTGCGGGAACGATCTCGATAGAACCGACTCCGAAAGTGCGGTTCTTCTTTTTCGGAGCGACCTACGTAGAATTAATATTATATATCCATTAGTAAAAATAATATAAGTTAAAAAATATTAATTAAATTATTTACCTCGTAGTAGATTTGGTCGCATTCAGCGTCCGAAAGTCGTCCCGAGGAGTTCACTGAGCTCCCTTTAGTGGACGATTGACTTACCCGCTCGGCGGTTTAGCCTCATAGTCATTCACGATCTTTTCAGATCGTGAACTGACAAATGACCCATCTTTCCACTTCTCGGCCTATAGTTGATATTTATATTAAATATTTATCTATTTGAAAAGTAAATAAAATAAAGTGTAAAAAAATTAAATTTACCATTTGAATACGACGACCGACGTATGAACTCGATCTCGAAGTGTGGACGTAGGGACCGCTCCCGTCGATAGGAGTGAGGCGGGACTTGGAACAGTTTTCCACGACGACGACAGAATGCGGTTCTGTCCAGTAGTCGACCAGCCCTTTCCACACCGCCCGGGCCATCGACTCTGACTTTCCCTCATCTCCTTTTAGTTTCGAGTCTTTCTTCCAACTGGAAACAATGCCGGTAAGGCGATGCATCGCCCTCTCGCTGAACCCCTTACGGACTTTCACCGTATCAACCTCGACCCAATACCATTTTTGCTATTAATTAAAACTAAGTTTTAGTATAACTTTTTAAATTGGAAATTTTAAATTAAAATTTTCAAATTTAATATTTTAAATTTATATTTAAATTTAAATTATTTAAATTAAAATTTAAAATTTAACTTAACTTACCACGAAAGATTCGAAGCAGATGTCCCGTATGTATCCCGGCGTTTGGGACCAATTCACGTGCGACTCGACGAAGTACGACTTCATTGTGTCCGCGACACTCCGACTCACTTTTTTGTCGCATAACCTAACAAAATATAATTTTTTATTAATATTTAATATTTAATAATTTTTTATTATTTTTTTATATTAATTTGATATTACCAAAATGTGTGTCGCGGCCGGTCTGGATCTATCAACGGCAGACGGTCGTGGCCTTCTTGCCGTAGGAGATCCAAGATCCGCATCATGTGGGGTCCTTGATGCGGAGGCGGTGGTAAATCCGCCGGCATATCTCCAAAAGGTGGAATGTTGGAAGCAGCATCTAACTCCATCTCGGGGATGCCGGGTTGGGTTGGTTCTGTAGGTTGTCGGTTCGGATTAGAATCAGATCAGCTACCAGAAGGGGAATTGTTACGAATGAAATTAAAATAATAGTTTGGACGAGGAGGCATTTTTATAAAAGAGTTTTAGTATTTTAGAAAGAATTTAGGATGTTTTTATAGAGAGATTGTAGAGAGATAAATTGTAGAGAGATGATTGTGTGAAAAAATGAAAGAATTCGGTCATATATATAGATTTTTTGGTCGTGGAGGTCAAACTTTCCTTTCTTTACGTCGATGATGTCCCCTGTTGTGGCTAAGAATGGTCTTTCGAGGATAAGAAAATCCTTGGGTTCTTCTCCTATCTCTAGAACAACGAAATTTGCGGAAATGTAGCCATTACCAACACTACAAGAAACTGGGCTTTTAGCAACGAAATTTAGCAAGGAAATAGCGACGAATAAATATAGCAACGAAATAGCAACGAATTGGCGACGAAATAGCAACGGAGAATAATGTCGTCGCTAAATCGTCGCTATTTAGCGAGGTATGTTTTCCTCGCTAAATTGGCTACGATTTAGCGACGATTTTGGCGACGAATTAGAGCCGCGTCGCTAAATCGTCGCTACTTAGCGACGATTTAGCGACGAATATATATCCTTGCTAATTGGCTACGATTTAGCGACGATTTTTAGCGACGAATATATATCCTTGCTAATTAGCGACGAATTAGCGAGGAGGGTCGCTAAGTAGGTAAGCACGTTTTCAAAAACGTTGCTAAATCGTTGCTAATTTGATTTCCTTGCTAATTCGTTGCTAATTTTCCATCTATATAAACCCATCTACACTCTTCAAAAAATCACACCACAACACAATACAAAATCAATAACTCTATAAAAATATAAACACTCTAAAAATTTCAATATGTCTCACGGTAATAACAATATATACGAGTTACGGTCTTGGATGTATCGGCATAAAGATCGATCGGGGGTAGTTACAGACGAATTTACGGAGGGACTTCAAGCATTCATGCAGCAGGCCGGAAACATGCAGAATACGCAAGATACCGGTAAAATGTATTGTCCATGTAAGAAGTGCGTTAACACTAAATACGTGTTTGTTGAAACCGTATGGAAACATCTTTTTAATAGAGGTTTTATGCCGCAGTATTTTGTTTGGTTTCAACATGGGGAAGGGTATAACTCTAATTATTATACCGAAGTTGGAGATAGTAGTTATACGTTTCCTGTTAGTGATCATGTTAGTAACGAACCTGCTAATTTACCGCCTCATTTTGATAGTAACTATGATCATGATCGGGGCGGTGGTTCCGTGCATGTAGATGATAATAGATATCATGAAATGGTTGTCGATGCATTTCATGATACGAGGGAGTATTTATCCGAAAATGTAGTTGAGGAACCTAACCTAGATGCTAAACGATTTTATGATATGTTAGACGCTGCGAATAAACCAATTTACGAGGGATGTAAAGTTGGATTGTCAAAACTATCATTAGCATCTAGGATGATGAATATAAAATCCGATAATAATTTGAGTGAGTTTTGCATGGACTCATGGGCGGAGTTACCGAAAGAATATCTGCTCGAGGGTAATGTAGCTCGCTGAGTCGTATTACGAAATACAAAAGTTGGTTTTTAGTCTTGGATTGCCTTCTGAAATGATTGATATTTGTGTTAACAATTGTATGATTTATTGGAAAGATGATGATGAATTGCTTGAATGTCGTTTTTGTCGTCAACCGAGATATAAGGTCCAAGGGAAGGGGAGTAAAGTCCCGTATCAACGGATGTGGTACTTACCCATCACGGACGGACTCAAAAGATTGTATCAATCGGAGAGGACATCCGATTCGATGAGATGGCATGCGGAACACTCGGTTGAAGATGGGGAAGTCACTCATCCGTCGGATGCAAAGGCTTGGAAGCACTTCAACACGGTATACTCGATTTCGCGAGAGAGGTTCGTAATGTATACCTTGGTTTATGCACCGACGGATTTAGTCCATTCGGTATGTCCGGTAGACGAGTACTCTTTGTGGCCGGTTATACTAACTCCGTATAATCTACCTCCCAATATGTGCATGCAAAGAGAATTTCTTTTCTTAAGCATTTTAGTACCGAGTCCGAAGCACCCAAAGAGAGCTCTTGATGTTTTTCTGCAACCTTTGATACATGAGTTAAAAGAGCTATGGTCCACTGGGGTTCGTACGTATGATATCTCACGCAAGAGAAATTTTACGATGCGTGCGATGCTCATGTGGACTATTAGTGACTTTCCCGCTTATGGCATGTTAGCGAGGTTGGACAACGCATGGACGATTGTCTTGTCCATATTGTCGTCATCGGACCGATGCGTTTCAACTCCCACATGGAAGGAAAACAAGTTGGTTTGATTGTCACCGACGTTTCCTTCCAATCAATCATCCATATCGAAAGAACAGAAGGTTATTTAAGAAGAATCGAGTCGTTAAACATCCACCCCTACTTTATCCGACGGGGGCGAGTTATTGGAGGAGTTGGATAATTATGGGGCGCAAAAAACATGTAGACGGGGTGGTAATTGGCATGTTTCTAATTTACCCGATGGATACGGAGAAAGCCATAACCGGCACAAGAAAAGCATTTTTTGGGAACTCCCGTACTTGGAAAAATCACTTGTTGAGACATAACCTCGACGTTATGCACATTGAAAAAAACTTTTTTGATAATATTATAAACACATTGTTGAATGTACAGGGGAGAACTAAAGACAATTTGAAGACAAGACTAGATTTGCCCGAAATATGTTTTAGAAGTGAGTTGCATATCACGAACGATGGTAAGGCTCCGGTCCCAATCTACAGATTGAAACCTCGAAGCAAAAAACGCGTTATTCAAATGGGTCACTTCGGATGTCAAGTTTCCCGACGGATATGTTTCCAAGTTATCCGCATGTGTTGAGAATGGTCAAAAGTTTTCGGGTATGAAAAGTCACGACCGTCATGTGTTTATGCAACGACTTTTACCTTTTGCTTTCGATGAGCTTTTACCTGAACCCGCACACACAGCAATAGCAGGTATCATTGAACCCTAAAATGTTTATATTTTAATTTTGATTAAGTATATATATATATATATATATATAATAATTAATATAATGTTTAAAATTTTCCGGAGATCGGTGCATTTTTCCGAGATCTATGCACTCGTACGCTTACGGAAGAGGTCATTGAACGGTTACGTGACAAGTATCCCGATTGTGTTGTGCAACTTGGAGAAGATTTTCCCTCCATCCTTTTTCGATGTTATGGAACACCTTCCAATACATCTTCCTCACGAGGCAGAATTAGGAGGGCTCGTGCGGTTTCGGTGGATGTATCCTTTCGAACGATTTATGGGATATTTGAAAGGAAAGGCGAAAAACCTTGCAAGGGTTGAAGGATCTATTGTTGCTGGATCTTTAACTCAAGAGACGTCTCATTTCGCCTCATATTATTTCGGTTCCAATGTAAAAACACGTAGAACAACAACACGACGCTACGATGATGGAGGTGTTGGCGCGAGTGTATGGAATGGAAGGGGTACCCGATATATTTTCACCAATCGGAAGAGCTGCCGGAAAAATAAAAGAAGTTTGGTGGGAAAGTGATCAACATCGGCAAAGCGCACATACTTACATCCTCCTTAATTGTGAATATGCCCGACCTTTTGAAAGGTATGCATGAAACTATTCATTCGCAAACCCATTATATATATATGCATAAATATTTAATTTTGATTCAGTTTTCTGCGTTGTTTTAGAATGTTTGAGGAGCAAGTGGATGAGGTTTATCCAGGGCTTTCAAAAGACGAAGTAACCGCTCTTAAAGAACGAGATTTTGCAGCTTGGCTGAAAACGCAGATCGCATATGGTGACACAACGTATCCAGTGTGGTTTCGCGAGTTAATACAAGGACCGCTCGGAAAGATCACAACTTCTCCTATGTATTTCACTCGTGGTTACGTGTTCCACACCTTAAGTCATGGTCAACGTCGAGCAACCGCGAATTATGGGGTAAGCTGTGTCGGGTGATTCGGTTTTTTATGGTCTTCTAACGGATATTATTGAAGTGCGGTATCCGGGATTAGTCAATTTACGAACAACCCTCTTCAAATGTGATTGGTTTGATCCAACACTCGGTCGTGGTGTTCGGTACAACAAATTTGGTGTGATTGACGTCAACCGATCACGACGATATCGGAAGTTTGAACCTTTTATCCTTGGATCGCAAGCTGAACAAGTTACTTTCATACCTTATCCTCGGGTTAAGACTAGCGGTATAGCATGGAGTGCGGTAGTCCGAATCGTTCCAAGAGGTTTAATTATGGGTAACGATGAAGTTCCTATGCAACAAGATGTCATTAGTGGGACAATCATTCCAACAAATCAATCGACGGAAGATGTATTTCTTGTCGACCCCGATAATCAAGTTGTTGAAGATATTGTGGATGATGAAGACGACGGAGGTGCGGATGAATTCGATGAAAGTAGCGAAATCGAATCCGTTGATTCCGATAATAATGAATAATTAATTTTCTTTGTGTTTTTGTAATATAATTGTGTACATGTGTTAGTTGTAATATTTGTGTGTGTTTTTGTAATCTTTGTGTGTTTTTGTAATAATTGTGTGTGTTTTTGTAATTATTTTTTTTTAAAATAATATTTAATTTAGCAACGAAATAGCCAGGATTTGTAATTTCCGTTGCTAAATCGTCGCTAATTAGCGAAGATTTAGCAACGCTACGCTTCTTTCGTTGCCATTTCGTCGCTAATATAGCGACGAATTGGCAACGATTTATAAAAAATCTAATTTTGCGATGGATTACAGATTTAGGGGTTCAAGATCGTTGCTAAATCGTCGCTAAACTTAATTACATTTCGTTGCTATATCGTCGCCATTTCGTTGCTAACCATGATTCCTTGCCAATTCGTTGCTAAGTCGTTGCAATCCTTCGAACTTTAAACCCCTAAAACACCACTTAATATCGATTTATACGAGTTTTACTTAACTAAAAAAGTGTACAAAACTAGTAATATATTTGTATAAACCAATAAAAATTATAGATTACAAAATTATACTTAACACATTTAAGCTAAGTAAACCATAACTTATAAGAGTTTATATTATAAAGTTCATAATAAACTAGTTTACAAGTTTTTTTGTCATATATTGAGTTTGTGACTTCATATGATCAATGTTATAAACTCGTTTTAACGAAAAAGTGGTAAAAAGACGATACAAACCGAATTTAGGGTTTCAAACCCTAAAATAAGGGTTTAGCATTAGCGACGATTTAGCAACGAATCGTTGCTATTTCGTCGCTATTGACCTTTAGCGACGATTTAGCGACGAATTCGTTGCTATTTCGTCGCTAATGTTAAACCTCCTTACATCCTCGTACTTGGAAATACGATGAATGTCGTTTCGTGTCATGTTAACATATAGCTACGAATTAACAACGAATTGGCAACGATTCGTTGCTAAATCGTCGCTAAATATACATAGCGACGAAATAGCAACGAATTCCGACATGCATGTACTTATTAAATACGATGTAAATCGCTTCGTGTCACGTTACCATATAGCGACGAAATAGCAACGAATCGTTGCTAAATCGTCGCTATATTGTATCGTCGCTAAATTGTCGCCTTTTTTTCGTTTGCCGCGGGTGGGAAACCAAAAGGTTTGAACCAAAAGAAGCGACGAAATGGCGACGAATCGTCGCTAATTCGTCGCTATATTAGCGACGAATTAGCGACGACAAAAATACTATATATACCCGACGAGTTTTTCCCTCATTTCACACATTCTCATTCTCTCTCTCTCTAAACAATCTCATTCTATCTAAATAAACCCAATTCCAAAACCCAACATCTTGGACCGCACATGCAGCGGATCCTCGACTTTCTTCGCCAGGAGAGCCACCAGTACCTACCGTTGCTCCACTCCAAGCGGCCACAAGGGACATTTTGGTAATTATTTAATTGATTTTAATAATTAATTGATTTTTATATTATTTAATTAATTGATTTATTTTAATTAATTGATTTTTATATTATTTAATTAATTGATTTTCAAATATAATAATTGCTAACGATAAATTTATTTTTCGTAGGTTTTGCGATAACAAGGTTAGTAGGAGTGTCTCGGATGTGATGAAGACGTATTTCGTGGAGCCGCCCGTCAACCGGTCGCGGACCCCTCCTTATATAAGGGACATCCGGTTCGAATCTTTTGCGGTAAGTAAAATTTTTAATTATTTAAATTTAAAAAATTAAACATTATAAAAAGTTAATATATAAATATTTATTGTAATAATACTTATATATTATATAAAATGTAATAATTATTACAAAATTTATTTTTTTATTATTTAAAATTTATTTTAATATTTTAAAAAACTCAAATAGCAAAAATGGCATTGGCGGGAGGAAGACATGTTTGAAGTCCGCAAGGGTTTCGAGGAGAAAGCCATGCATCGTCTTACCGGGATTATCAACAAATGGAAGACGAAGTGGCTGAAGAAGGGAGACGAGGCGAAACCCATAGCAATGGATGGGGCGGTGTGGAAGGGCCTTTGCGACTATTGGACGAACCCGCATTCGGTTCAAGTTGCGGGTAGGCGCTCCAAGTCCCGACTCACACCGATCGACGAGACCGGTCCGTATGTCCACACATCGGGACCGACTTCTTACGCCGAACGGCGTATAAAGATGGTATTAATTAATATATATTTAAAATTTCTTTATTTTTTCAAATAATATAAAATTTTAAAATATATAATTTAATTAATATAATTTTCAATAGCGCGAGGAGATGGGCGAACTTCCGCCCATTGTAGAAGTTTTGAAGAAGGTCCGGAAGAGGAAGGACGGGACCTATGTGAGTTCACGATCCGAAAAGATCGTGAACGCATATGAGGCTAGAGTCGCCGAGCGGCTTAGTCAGGGTTCGACGTCGACCGAAGCTAGTTCGGTCAACTCCTCGGGACAGTCTGTCGGTCACCGAGTGCGACAAGATCTACTATGAGGTAATAATTTTCAATAATTTAATTTAATTCAAAATAATATTTATTTTATTAATATCTAACGATTTTAAATTGTCTATATAGGTGGCCCCGAAGACGAAGAAGAACCGCACTTTTGGAGTCGGTTCGATTGAGACGGTTCCCGCTGCTTCTTCTTCGCAGACCTCGTCCCACTCGCCCAAGATCACGCCGAAGAGAATGTTCGGTTGAGGGAGCAGCTCGCGGCACAAGAAGTCCGCTATCGAACATCACGGACTTCTTCTCCATCATCGCGATGGAAAGTCCAAACCTCGCGAGGTTGATGCGGCGACGGGGAGTCCAACCAACTCGGCCACCGGTGATCCCTCCGGATGTAGCGGCGGCGGCAGCTCGAAGACCTCGGACGTGATATCGGGATTGATGATTACGTCGTCGATCCCGATGATCCCGCCGATCCCGCTTGTTTAGTTTTAATTTATTGTATTTTTAAAATATTTTGTATTTTTTTAATATTTTTATAATTGTTTTTTTTTAAATTTGTTTTTTTTAAATTTGTTTTTTTTTAATTTTTTTTTTTTAAATCGTCGCTAATTCGTCGCTATTATAGCGACGAATTAGCAAGGACTGTCAAGCCATCCTTGCTAATTCGTTGCTAAATTAGCGACGAATTAGCAACGATGTGTTTTATAATCGTTGCTAATTCGTCGCTAATTTAGCAACGAATTAGCAAGGATTTGTTTTCGCAAAATATTTAATTTGGAAATTTATTTTTTATACCGTCGCTTATTCGTCGCTAATATTATACGACCAACGTCGCTAATTCGTCGCTAATATTTTACGACCAACGTCGCTAATTCGTCGCTAATATTTTACGACAAACGTCGCTAATTCGTCGCTAATGTAGCGACGAATTAGCGACGAAACATTGGCGACGAAATAGCGACGATTTAAAAATGGCGACGATTTAGCGACGAATTTTGAATAGCGACGAGTGTATAGCGACGAAAATATTCTTGTCGCTAAATCGTCGCTATTTGCCAATAGCGACGATTTAGAGACGAAAAACGGCGTTGCTATTTGCCGTTTTTCTTGTAGTGCAATCTTTACCGGTAGATTTTCAAGGACTCCCACGGGATATCGTACCGAATGATCAACAAGTACGAGAGAGATCTTAGAAGCTTTGAAATCATTCATGTCGAGGTTTTTAGCCAAAAAGATAAGCATGAGATTTACACTAGATCCCAAATCACACAATGATCGAGCAAAAGTGATGGAACCAATCTGAACTGCCGATACGAAACTTCATGGTGTTAGGATTATGGGCTTCCAACTTAAAACCAATTGGCAATGAGTGGAGAGGTCCATATCCCTTATATATTAGTGTTTAACACTTTATGTTTCCGATGTGGGACATTTGTCCTTAATACGTGCCCTCGAGATAATGGTTCTCGTTAACCATTAATCTCAGATAGTTTAGGCAAGAGAGGCGGACCAGTCAGGTCAGACCTGTGATCGGATCGGGCTCTGATACCATGTTAGGATTATGGGCTTCAAACTTAAAACCAATTGGCAATGAGTGGAGAGGTCCATATCCCTTATATATTAGTGTTTAACACTTTATGTTTCCGATGTGGGACATTTGTCCTTAATACATGGGTCCCTAACTTCTTAGGAATATTCTGATGGAAAAGAGACTTGCAATCTCGGGATATCATCATAGCTCCTTCTTTTAGGGTCATCTTCTTCGTTAATACGCTCTTCAAATACTTCCTAATGGCGGGAACCATGTGACATGCCTCAATGAAAGGCAATCTCACGGTTAGCTCATTGACGATCTCTTTGCACTTTGCATCTTCGAGTTCTTTTATAGACTTCTTGAGGCGGACCAGATATGGGACCTAAGGCACATAAACTCTCGGTGGTAGTGCAGTCTCTGGAATCTCTTTCGTTTCTTTATTGGCAACATTCACATCAGCTTCCTCGTTGATACAATTTGGAGAATTCGAATTCTTGGGGGGTGGTGATCTTTGGTGGGGGAGACGAGATTCTTACCACTACCCAAAGTAATTGTATTGATAAACTCTTGGTTCTTTGGGTTTGGCTCTGATTTCCAAGGGAGTTGTGCGTTTTGTCTCCTTACCCATTTAGCGGTTTGTGCAACTTGAGTATCAAGCTTCTTAACATGTGTTGAGAGGGACTGAAATTTGTTGCTAAGGTCATTGTATCGACCAAGAAGATCTTTACTACCTTTTTGTTGGCTAGACATAATTTGTTGCATCATATCTTCCATCTTTTTTTCCTGAGGAGCGGTTTGTTGGAAGTTTCTTTGATTCTGAAAGTTACTCGTGTTCTAAAAATTTCCCTGAATTTGAGAATTATTGGGTAAGTTTTTCTGGTAATTTCCATTACCCTAGCCTTGTACGAAATTTCTCCTTGAAAAAAATCATCCGCGCCAGAGTTTTACGCGTATCCTTTTCTTGGGAAGTTGTTCATACCGGAGTTCTGAACATTAGCTCTTTCTTGGGTTGTGTATTTCAGAAATTGAGGGTTCTCGACATTGTTGCTTCGATAAGATAACTTGTTGTTTCTATCCATCGGGTTTTGATACCCTCTTTGAAAGTTCCATTGTGTCCGATAAAGTTCACATCCTCTTGTCCTTCGTCATCGTCTTCATCATACAACCTCTCGTCATCTTCGACAACTTCTTCGTTGGAGTTCACACTGCGATTATTCTTTAAATGTTGTTGCATCATGCTTTTAAGTTCTTGGATCTCAGAGTTGTCCTTAATACTTGTGGACTTGAGTTTCCTATCGTACGATGGACATGCGTTGGCGTTTCTCACTGCGAGGTTCTCAATAAGTTCACTAGCTTCTTCTGCTGTCTTAGTCATGAGATCTCTGTTACACGCGGTGTCTAGAGATAGCATGAACGTCGTATCATTACCACGGTAGAAGGTGTTGATCAGATGATCTTAGTAAGACCATTATGAGGAAAATCTCTAATACGATCCTTGAAGCGTTCCCATGCTTCATAGAAAGATTCGATTAGTCCATGTTGAAACGATGAAATCTTGTTTCTAATAGCGTTGGCTTTCGATTTTGTGAAAAAGTGTGCGAGGAATTGTCCTTTGTACTCATAACAAGTGTGGATAAAATCAGCAGGGAGAGACTTCAACCATCGATAAGCTTTGTCAGCTAAGGAGAATATAAAGAGCTTGCACAGGAACTAATCTTTTATGACTCTATTGATTCTAGGTGTGCTACATATGTCCTCAAAGCTTTCGATGTGACCCATTGGGTGTTCTTAAGGTAACACGTGGAATGGCTCATGTTTCACCAAGTGGATAATTTGGGACTTAATCTCATAGTCTTGTCTCTAATTTCTGGCAGGTTGAACATGATTTCGGTCTTGAAAGAAAACAACAGAGTCACCAGCTAATAACATGGTTGTCCCTCTTGGGGCATGGTTGTCCCTCTTGGGGCTTGGTTGTTCAGTTGAGTTTGGGTTGCCATAAAGTTAGAAACTTGTCGTCGCATCAGTGCGATGTCAGCGTTTGGTAGACTTGTTTGTTTTGTTCATCGACTTGTTCATCGTCGACATCTATAGGTTGTCCAGTAGCGTCGAGCTGAGGATTGTTATTCATGTCGATATATTTTCCTCGGTTCCGACGATTGGTACGTTCGATACGTTCTAGTTCAACGTTGTCAAAACGAGTAGGTTTTCAACCCCTTCGCTTCTCCTTTGCATTCACCTGAAATCAACAAGAAAGTTTGTAAGCAACTAAAAATAAAGAATAACTTAGACTAAAATTGAATCTAGTTATTGAAGGTAACACAATTGGTCCCCGACAACGGCGCCAAAAACTCGATACTCAAGAGTTTTAACCCTAGTTTAACTACTACAAGTGCACATCAAATCGTACGATAAATCAGGGATCAAATCCACAAAGACCAATGGTTACACTTCCTAATCAAATTCAATGTAAAGTTTAGTGACACTAAGATAGTTTGTTTGTAAAGTTTTGAATCAATAAGTAAACAGAAAGAAGATAACAATTGTATGCAATTAATTAAATACATTAGACATTATGATTAATTGCAGGAATTAGTTATCACTAGACATATAATTGATGGGAAAGTAATTAAAACCTTTCTTAAAATCATATCACAATATATAGACTCACCCCCTCTCGAGCGTATCAAATCCCTATGATAACAAATATGAAAACTAAACTCTCGTTTGTGTTCAATAAATCATAGCATGTAGTTTGTTTAACTCTGATTTGTTCATAAAACGCAATAACATCTACTCTCGCAGGCTAAGGACGTTTTGCTCATCTAAGTTTTATCAGGTTCCTAAACCAACTCTCGTTGAGCCTAAATAACCTAGAATCTAGAGTCAAGATTTATGGCGATCAAGCAAGTTCAAGCAGTAAAATCAACCTAGATGAAGAACCCTAAGAATAATTCTCTATCAATCAATCTAATCTAGCAATTCCTAAATTCATTTCAAACCGTAAAACCTAACATGTGGATTACTCAGACATAATAATATCAAAGCAATAAAAAGATGATAAAAATAGTTGCATAAAAAATATTGAGATTGATAAACGAGAGGTTCAGAAACACTTCTCAAGAGTAATTGTATATTCTCCTCTAAAGCTTACAATCTCTCGAGTCAAAAGTAAAATAAAACATGCCCTATAAAAGAGGTTAAAAACATGTAATTATAGGTTTGGGAAGTTCCCTTACAAAATAGGAAAAGATGTTGGAAAATCTAAAATAAAAGGAAAAAATAAACTTCAGGATTGTGCAAGAGATCGCCCGATCTCCTTCTGGGGTCGTCCGATCAATGTTAGGATCGATCAGACTCGTCTTTGCAGTCGATCTGTTTTTGGTCTGTAACTTTTGTTGTCAACGGATCGATCGATCGGTACACGAGATCGACCGATCGATGTGAAGATCGACCAATTATGGATGCGTGGTCGATCCAAAAATACTCCGATGATTCCCATAGTATGCGATCGATCGATAATGAGATTTGTCAATTGACGTTACTTTTCCTACATTCTTCATTCTTTTGTCTCGAAAACTCCACAAGTCATTTCTCGATTCTTTAGGACGCCACTATGCCTTTTATTACATGTAAAACAACCAAAGAAACCTAAAAAGACTTTATTGTGTGCCTTAATCCTATGGTTTAAAACGTTAAAAACTTCACACATCATTTCGCCACCATATAGCAAATTTCCTTTTAGGATGAGAATAAAGTCATTCCCTTTGACATTTGCTTATACGATAACTATCAACTAGAGTCACAGACATACTTTAAAAAGCGTTGGGTTATTTTTTCTAGGCCGGTTTTTATTTATGGTCAGTTATATGTTACTTTTTCAAGGATTACATCTCAAATTAGATTCAAAGTGCCAATTGTTGGTGACGATGGAAAGTCGAAGAAGAATATTATTAACATTTGTTTGAAGAGATTTTTGATGATATTTTGATTATCAAACCGATAACGATTTCTTTGTTTTTTTAGGATGTGGCTTTTCATATATTCTTTGTTTTTTAAACCTGTCGCCTTTTCATATATTTTTTAACGTTGTGGATTTTCCATTTTTGTTTCCTACTCATTATTTTTAAATTAAACACTAATTTTGCCCATATATCATATTCATTCCGGATTAATATTGTGTTAAATCATAAAAATGTTTGTACATATATTACGAATATTTTGGAATTATTACTCATTTTGTCACTCTTTATTATTTTCGACGAATAATACAATTTTCTAATCTTTGAATACCCCTCCCGCGCATGGCACGAGGTCATCACCTAGTATATAGTATACTACGATTTTGTGATGAGGTTGTATTCGAGATGGATGGACCTAAAGTGTCATCTTATCGAAGAGGGGAATTAAAGAATCCCGTGATAAAAATAAGTGGAACGTATAGAAGAACATGTTCACACTAAAAACGAGCTTGATTTGATACATTTCAAAGATATCATAAAACAAGTTATGCTGAAATATAATCTTCAAATTTTGATATAAAATCATGTGGTCTTGCATATAGGAAAGATTTATAAAAATCAGTTGTCTCATGTAATTGATTCATTGTTGGGATGATTATAATCAAACGGATTATAAAAATCATATTTCCTTTGTAATTTGCTAGTGATTGAAAATGAATTATTAAAGCCAACGAACTATAAAAAATTGTTGTAAACTGGTGAATGAAAGTTATTATTATTCATTAAGTTAAGGGGTCCTTATATAGGAAATACAATATATCATAAACCCTAATAGATATAAGGAGGTGGTCGAAATCTCTCTTGGGCTTTAGGGCCCAACGCTTCGTCCATTCACTTATATTGAACCAAATGGTTCACAACACTCCCCTTGAATGAAGTAATCGTAGAGTTCGTATTATGCTTTGGATGTTGGCTCATTAAAACCTTATCAGGAAAACCCAGTGGGATAAAACCGCGGTGAAGGAAAAAAAGTACAACACGTAGCTTCTCCCCCTGTTTCGGATCAACCTTGAGGTCTTTGAGTCGACGCATCCTGATCTGATCGTACTAAAATCGTCGTAAATAAACAACGAAATGGATCGTCGTAAAATCGTCGTTAATTTACAACGATTTAAGTAATCGTCGTTAAATCGGGGAAAATGTACGACGATTTTACGATGAATATAACCACAACATTAATATCTAAGTAAATTTGAGGTTTTAAAAAGGAATTAAAACTTCGTTTGATTCTATTATTTGTAATTATCCTCCATGTTGGGCAACCAACTCAGGAAACTTTTCTTAATATTATAAATCTGATGTTAAAAAAAAAAAAAAAAAAAAAAGGAGATGAAGAGAAATAAAAGAAGAAAGAGAGAGAAAAAAGGAACACACAAGTCTTTACATAGTTAAGCCCAAACCAAGTCGCTACATTACGTCGAGCACAAACTCGAAATCCACTAGAACAGAGATACACATGATGTGCAAAGAAGATACACATTGACTTGTATCACTCCATGTATTACCTAGAAAACTCACTACGATGCTTACACTTTCATTGTGATTTTTTCCAACCCTCTACATTGTGTTTTTCACTTTTTCCCTCTTATGCGGTTGCAACTCTTGGTAATGTCTCTCTCTCACCATTAGAACATGATCAATTGAGAACTTTTGTAGGGTTCTTAACCAAAAATAATATAAAAAATGAAAAAGTAAGAGAGAGAGTTAGAACTTAGAAACTCAATAATTGTTTCCTATATAAGCAACTTTCTACAAAAATTAAGAAAGTGTTGTGGTATGTGTTATATATATTTTTTTGTCATATGGTGGATTTCAAACAGGGAATTACACTATTTATGTTATCAAACCAACAACACGAACATGCCTTAAACCAACTTTAAAAAACTAAAATATAACATTAAAACAAAGCCCAATAAAGTCCACGATCCTAAAACTAAACCCTTTGAGGAAGGAGAGAGACCAACACGTTACGGAACACGTGTCCGGATGTTGTAATACGGATTTCCAACGGATTTGTTTCCCGACGGATTTCCGAGAGAAAATATTTTTTTAAGAGGTTCATTTTACAACAAAGAGAGGAAGGTTATAGATAGGTGATTATCAACATGTTAATTTTAAGATTATATATAGTTTATGTGTTTCTTTAACTATTTTAAAATATACACAAATACATAAATATTGAACTAGCATAACTGGTAACACACTTGTTTCATATTAGCAAAGGTCACGGAAATTGTGCATCGGAGTTCTGGCTACAACAGATGGTGCATCAAGGTTTTGGTTTTGAATTGGTGTAGGGTTCTAGTCTTTAATGACTTTTGTGAGTCAAAGCCTTGGTAAGATGGACTCACAAACTTTCAAACTTGCGAATTTGGTGAAGATGTCCGCTAGTTGATCTTGACTTTTGGTGTAGCAAGGTAGAATGGTGCCTTTGATCATTTGTTCCCGAACGTTGTGACAATCAATCTCTATATGCTTGGTCCTCTCGTGATAGACCGAGTTAGAAGCAATGTGTATAGCCGCTTCATTGTCACAATGCATAGTCATTGGAGCCTCGAACTAAATTTCCAAATCTACGAGTAAATTCTTTAACCATATGAGTTCTTGAGTGAGATTTCTCATTGCCATATACTCGACTTCGACGGTTGAACAAGAAACTACCTTTTGCTTCTTTGTCTTCGATGTGACAATGTTTCCTCCAATGAAAGTATAATACCCGGTTGTGGATCTTCTATCATCCAAGTCTCCGGCATAGTCTGCGTCACAATACCCAACCACATCCGTATTCTTGTTGCAACCCATCAAAATACCCAACCTTGAGGTTCCCTTGAGATACTTCAAAATCCTTTCTAACATGTTCCAATGGTGTTGCATGTGTTGAGACACTTGGTTCACAACAAAGCATATGTCCGACCTTGTGATTATCAGGTAGATGAGTTTTCCTACTAGCCGCCTATATAGCTTTGGATCCCTGTATGGTTGATCCTCCTCGCTTCTTTCTTTCATGATCTTGTAGCCATATCCAAGAGGAGTCTTAGCTGGCTTTGCACCTAGCATATCTACATCATTCAAAAGGTCAAGAGTGTACTTCATTTGAGAAAGAAATAAACCCTCTTCGGATCTACAAATTTCAATCCCAAGGAAGTACTTGAGCTTATCAAGATCCTTAATATCAAATTTAGATTTAAGATAGTCTTTGATTTCTTGAATGCCTACCTTGTTGCCCCTGGAGAGGATGATATCATCTACATAAACGAGTTCATCCACTATACCTTTTTGGCTTTGCTGGGTAAAAAGCATGTGTTCGGCTTGAGACCTCTTGAATCCTTTTGACATCAAGGTTGAGCTAAGCTTGTGATACCAAGCTCTTGGTGATTGCTTGAGACCATATATTGCTTTTCTCAATCTTAGAACCTTCCCGTGAGTGATGGTCTTCTCTAAGCCGGGTGGTGGTGTCATGTACACATCTTCCTCAAGTTCTCCTTGTAGAAAAACATTCTTCACATCTATTTGAAACAAATCCCAAGAGAGGTTTGTGGCTAAGGATAAGATGACTCTAACCGTGTGAAGCTTAGCTACTGGTGCAACTGTGTCCAAGTAGTCTTTTCCATAGGTTTGAGTGAATCCTCTGGCCACAAGTCTTGCCTTGTGTCTTTCAATCTCACCATTGTTATGGTACTTGATGGTGAATACATACGTTGAGCTAATCATCCTCTTGCCTTTAGGTAGTTCGGTTTCATACCATGTCTCAGTATCCTCCATAGCTTTGTCCTCGACGTAAAGCGCATTTACCCAAACTTTTTGCTTCATTGCTTCTTCATAAGACCTTGGTATTAGGTGTTGATCCATAGAAGTGATGAAATCTTGATGTTTTTCGGGAAAGCTTGCTAGAGAACAAACGGCTTGTATAGGATGAGCCACAACATTGCTATTGAAGTAGATTTGTTTGTTGACCCATTGAGACGACTTATTTATCCTAGAACTTCTCCTTAGAACCGGCGGCTCTCGCTCTTGATCTTGTGGTTCTTCTTGAGACACATCTTGGTCATGACTTTGATCATTTTGTTGAGTATGAGTCTCGGTTGAGGCTTGATGTTCTTCTTGAATACTTGACTCTGCCCCGGACGTCTCGGTTGAGGCTTGATGTTCTTCTTGAACACTTGACTTTCCCCCGAACGTATTAGGTTCTTCAGGACCGGCTTGCTCATTGTTCTCCCCCTCATGATCAAGGTGGGTCTCTTGAGTTGGTTCCTCATCAAAATTCATGCCAAGACTTCTCATCAAGTTACTTAACCTTGTAGCTCTATCCATGAAAACTTCGGGTAAGTCCTTTAGGCTATGCCAATTATTGTATTCGTAGTAGCTTTTGCCTCCTAGGAACTTGACATCTCTTGACACACATACCCTTCTTGTCTCGGGTCCATAACATTTGTAGCCTTTTTGTGTGTTTGAGTAGCCTATGAACATCGCCTTAGTTCTTTTAGCTTCAAGCTTGTTCCTTTGCTCACTAGGCACAAAAACAAAACAAACACAACCAAAAACTCTTAGATGGTTGATAAAAGGTTTACTTTTATTCAATACCTCAAATGGTGATTGATTCTTTAAGATTTGAGTAGGGGTTCAGTTGATGAGATAACACGCGGTTAAGCCACCATCCGAACAAAACCGTTTGGGGATGTTCATGTGGAACATCATTGACCGTGTAACCTCCATGAGATGTCGGTTCTTCCTCTCGGCCACACCATTTTGTTGTGGTGTGTATGAACATGTGGTTTGATGAAGGATTCCATGTTTTACTATGTGTGCTTTAAAGGCATGATTTGTGTATTCCTCACCATTACCGGACCTAAAAGTTTTGATCTTGGCATTATAGTGCTTAGTCACATAGTTTTGAAAATTTTGAAAAGCCGATTTGTTGGCCGGTTTGAACTTGGCCGGTTTGAGATGAGGGTGGAGGTTCCAACACTTGTCTTTGGTGTGACCCTTCTTTTTTCAATTATCACAAGGAAAAGATATTCTTTCTTCATAGGTCTTTGAAAGTGGGTTTGAAAGCGACTTTGTTGGCGGTGACCAACTAGTTCTTCCCATCAAACAACTCTATGGATCCTTGCTCTTTTTGAAATTGAGCACACATTTCTTCAAGATTGGGTAAATATCAGAATGGAGGAGGTGTTTGATCACATCCTTGTAGCTACCATTGAGAGTGAGGAGTAAGCCAAAGACTTTGTCTTGCTCTCTTCTTTCATTCAACACCTTAGGATCCACGGTGCTTGGTCTAAGCATCTCAAGCTCGGCCCAAAGAGACCTAAACCTCTGATATCTTGTATATTTTGCCTATTTTACTTTGTTTTATTCATTAGAATTAACTCATGTAAGTTGCATTTAGTATCATATAGGTTGCATTTGCATGTCGTTTTATGGTTTTCAGGTTTAAGAGTGCAAAAATGGAAAATATGGGGAATTCAAGCAAAAAGCGTCAAAAAGGACACTCTTTGAGGAAGTTCCCACCGATGAATCTTTATTAAATTTTACCACAAGATAGCCACGGATGTTAGCTTTCATTTGGCGGTGGTTTGAGATGATTTCAACGGTTAGATCTAAAGTTATGCCAATTTTACTTCACACCGGTTTGTTATACCGGTTTGAAGTGGGCGGAATTAAAAAGAAAATTCATACCGGTTTGTTGTACCCGGTACAGGCGAGAAAAATAAGGAAAAACCGGTTTTCGAGCTAAAAAGTAAAAGAGAAGTCCTAAACCGAGGATAACGTTTTTTAGACTTATTTTCTATATATTTAGGGCTTTCATATCTTATTATTTTTCTTATGCTTATTTTTATCTTGAAACCTTTTACAAGCTTTTCACGGAGATTTGGATCTTGAATGCTTTGAGTTTTCTTCATTGATAAACAAAGTTTTTCTTATCCTTTATCTCTTTGATTTAATTTATGCTTTTTTAATTATGTTTGCTTTGATTTTCATTATGCTTAGCGAGTAGTTTCCCTTAAACAATTAGGTTTGGGAAAAAAGGGTGAATCAACTCTAGGGTTGATTAATGTCTAGAACTTAAACCTGATAAAACTTTAGTTTAGTGTAACGATGTTAATGTTTTAGTTGAGTTGGGCATTCAATTAATAGAACCCAGGAAACTTCATGACCGAGAAGATTGTGAAGATTCCCGATCAATTACCCTAGAACTAAGTCTAGTTTAACCGAGAAATCTGTGTTAATAAGCTTAGTGGTTGAATTGAATCGAACTTAATGTTTCATAATATTTAAACTATCCAAGATATTGTTTTAGTTTATTTAATATGAAAATAATCATTGTCACAAGAGTGGATTGATCTAAATACGTTTTCAAAACCTTAAAGTTACCTTTGTTAAAAGACATTAAAAACCTGAAAGTTTGATCACCCGTTAAAGTACACCGACCTGGTTGTTTAGCTTTTAATTTGAACTTTTAAATCAACCTTTAATTTCGTTTTTGCTTTCTTAGTTAATTATTACAAAACCTCCCTTTTTGTTTATTTCTTAGATTAAGAAGATTTATCATAAGTTCTAGTGAGTTGATTGCTCCCAATTCGGATTGATACCTTATATACTACGATAAGGCATTCGAAACAATGAGACAAAAATCTCATTTATCAACCTCCCAAAACGCTTTGTAAACTCCATGTCATCTTGGTTTAGATCGTTGATGGCCTTCTTCACCTCATAGACTCGGCTTAGATTGGATATGTTTCCATAGACGGTTTGAAGAGTGTCCCATAGATTTTTAGCACTCTCACAATAGGAATAAGCTTATAGGATTGATGATTCTAGTGATCCTTGAATGATTCCGAGAACCTTTTGGTCTTCTTGGAACCATTTTCCTTCATCGGTTGTGAGTTTACCAAGCTCTAAACTTGAATCGGTGATAACATCTTGATGCTTGAGAATGTGGCTCCAAATGTCGTGACCACAAAGGGCTATCTTCATGGTTCAAGCCCAAAGAAGATAGTTTATCACTTTTAAAATAACCAGACAAAGAACCTTCTTGTTGGTATGTTCTTTATCTTCCATGGTTTAGTGATGAGAGGTTGAGATTTAGATATTGAATAAAGGTGAAAACTTGAACCTTTTTAATCGATCTCGATTGATGGGTGTGAAAGCTTGAGTCTTTGATGTCTTGTTGAGACCAAGAGCTTTGAGAATAAAAAGATTGATTTTGAGAAAAGAGAATAAGCGGAAGCAATTTAGAGGTTCGAGAGTTTTTGCTCTCATACCATGTTTGAATTTGAGAGAGATTATGAAAGATTAAGAGTGTTTATGAGATTAGTGTTCTTGGTGTTCTTGAGAACACTAAGAACAAAGAGAGAGAGAATATATTAAAAGTTTTATTGATTTATCAAACTTAATTAAGAGAGTGGCTACAAGACATAAATATATAGTAAAAGAAAACCCTAAAATAAATGGGTTTTGTACTCTTGGGATTTAATAAACATTACACCCTCTCTCGATTATGAGTTTGTCCTCAAGTTCATGTTTTTGATACGATGTTATGTAGATAATCCTCAAGCCGAGTGTTTTGTCTCTTAGCTTTGGTGATGTTTTCACATAATCCAGCTTGCAGAGTTGATCAACACGGTTTTGAAGACTAAGAAATACACCAACAATCTTGTTTTTAAGACGAAAAAAATACTTGCAAAATGATAAGAGTTTCCCATTATTTAGAGATTGTAACACCTGTCTAGTGAGCCATCAACAACTCTAACGACACAAACTGTTGAGAAGAATTAGAAGTTGGTGTTGACGTTGCTTCTAAGAATTGAGTGTCATGTTGTTTGGGCTTAACAACCAATGATCCATCTTTTAAAACCACATCTTCCTCTGCTAGCCTTGAAACGACAACCAATGAAGTGACTAACTTCGAAGTCATTGTCTACGACTCTGCTTTGAAGTCGGTGTCTTCGGTTCTGCTTCTCTATCCGTTGGTTTTTGGCGTGTCTCTCGGATTAGGCACCTGAAGAACAAAAGCTTCCATCCGTTGAATTTGAGTTTCATGGCTGCTAGGTACTCGGCTTATCGGGCAGCTAGCGTAGCAATTGTTCTGTTTTGCTATCCAATTGCCTTCAAAATCGCAAATAAATTCGCCAAAGCTAGTTCGATATTCTCCCCCATCATAGTTGGCTATGATACCAAGTTATTAAGAACTTGAGATCTACTTCTTGTGATGGGAGACACTGTCTTTAGATTATCGTAAAGAAAAGTAAACTCAAATCTCTCTTCTCACATTAAACCTTAAATCTTCTCTTTTAGAGAGACTACGTTTATTAGGTTTGAAGTAAATTATTAATGAATAACTTTTAGGGTTATTTAGCTTAAATGCAAAGAAAAGAAAAAACTTAAATAATTATCAAACATCGATTACCACATGTCGAGAGGCTGAGCTTGTGTAATGATGGATGACGCAACGATGTTTGAGGCCGGTGAGAAGAGACGACCTCATGACCAATCCACATACTTTATGGGTGAAGAAGGTGGTAGGGAACGGAGCAGGCGGGAGACCGATCCCAAAAGAGGTTGTGACGGAGGAATTTGTTTTGGCAAGGATGAAGGAATTTTTCAACCAAATGACCCATAAAACCATTTGAATATGACCCATGTTGATCCAACCCATTTGACCATTCAACCCATTTGATCCATGAACCCATTTGTTTCAAATAAATTGACCTATTTGGGTTCATAAATTGGGTTGGATCGGGTCGACCCAGTAATTTTGACCCATTTTGACACCCCAACACACCAATACAGACCATTTTCTTTTATATATTTATTACTATATTTTTTGACTCGCGCTAACCGCGAAGTTTAAATTTGGAAGTATATACATATTATATAAAAAATACAAATTATTTTTAATTTTTGGCATGTCAATTTATTTAAAATAAATTTGAAATTGTTTTCAAATATATTTTATTATTTATTAGGACAATTCTCAAAATATCATTAAAAAATTTCTTAAAACAATAATGATATCATAAACCTTTTTTTGTTAATAAAAAGTGATATTTTATCACTATTACTATTCATTATATTTATATAATAATTTTTTTTTGTTTCGTATAAGTTTTTCATAATAATTTAGCGGATATACGTATATTTCCTATTTATATTACTTGTTGAAAAATATATAATGAATTTTAAACTTTCAATTAATATTATGCTTTAAACTTGAAATTATTTTTTTTAAATAATTATAAATTCAATATTATGGGCATTTTGGATTTCATATCATGGATTTTTCTTAATATATAGGATATTGGTTATGTGGGCTGAATCGTGTATCTTAATTTTGTTTCTTGGCCTAATATAAATGGGCTTATTGCCATTGCCGACAAAAGAAAATAAAAACAAATTTAGTCGAATCAGTATAAACGAATGGCGTGTTTATCCTCTAGAATTAGATAAGAATAGTTCATCTTCCCCTTTTCGACAAATAAAAAAAAAGTTCATCTTCCTACTATGGCGTTTACAAAACCCTAAAGCCCAAAAAAACCCAGCGATAATTCAAAATCTCACAACAAAATCACATGCAAGTCAACAACTCACCGGAGTACAAAACTTCCATGGTGGTTGATTCTAAGATTGAAACTGATGTTGAGAAAGTTGGGGAAAATGGTAAGGCAAAGGTATATTTTTACATTGCAACGATAGATAAGCCTCCAGAGGAGTATAAGATTTCGGTGAACAACGCGAATTCGCTGTTTGAGCATGTTTTGTTGGAGAAGAGTGAAGATGATGGTCTCCGCTTTATTCATCCATTGGTTAGTTTTTGATGAATATGTAGTTCTTTTTTTGTTTGATTTATTTGATCTCAAGTAAGAATCTTGATTTTTTGTAGTAATTTGGGACTCTAATCAAGATTAGTATCGGTTATCGTTTATGGAAGTCTGAGAATATGTGTATTAGCTTAGCATTACTTTGATTTTGTTTGTTGCCTCCTATAAATATCTGATTTTTATGGTTTTTTCAAGTTTTCTGTTTGTGATTGTGTTACAGCTTCATGTGAATTTCATCCACTGGTTTGTTTTATTTGATTTATTCGACATCAAACAAGATTAGTATAATGCTTGTACTACTTTAAGAGAATTGATAATGTTCCTGTTTTTGGAAGTTTGAGAAGATGTGTATTAGCTTAGCAATACTTGTGATTTTTTTTAGCCGCCTCCCATTAATATCTTTGATTTTGTGGATTTTCCGGCTCTTTTCTATTAGTGGTTGTTTTATAGGTTCATGTGTTTTTTTTACTTATGTTTGTAATGATTTTTTCAGGAGAAGCTTTCGGTAATGGACTTTGTGGATAAGAATATAGGAGAGATAAAGCCTATTAAACCCCTACCGTATGAAGAGACGCCATTCAAGCTCGTTGAAGACGTCAATGATCTCAAGGATTTAGCGGCAAAACTACGTAATGTCAAAGATTTTGCTGTGAGTTTCGTTACTTATTTCTTTATTTCAATGTGCAATATACCGTTAGATCGGTCATTTAACTATGGGATGTTCTCTTATTATACTTTGTCCTAAAAGAATTTTATTCCATAGACAGAAAGAATCTAAGTTACGAATTTGATGTCTCTGGTTTTGTTTGTAAATATTAGCTTATCTTTTCTCTCTTAATTTACTGTTTCTTTTCCCTATTGAAGGTTGATTTGGAGCATAATCAGTATAGATCATTTCAAGAAATAACATGCTTGATGCAAATCTCTACCTGAACTTAGGATTATGTAGTTGATACATTCAAGCTTCGGGATCACATTGGTACTTATCTCAGAGATGTATTCAAAGACCCTACAAAGAAAAAGCTTTTGCATGGAGAATATCGAGATATAATCTGGCTTCAACGAGACTTTGACATATACGTGTGCAATCTTTTTGACACATGATATGTTTTTTTTTCTGTTTATTTGCAAGACCGCGTCTGTTGTAGGAGTTGGAGCCAACCTTAACAAACACAATTTGGTAATGTGGAAAAGAAAAGGAAAGAAAGTAAAGAAAAATACAATGAACTTAACATTTCTCTATGTGTTTGCCACTATGCTCTAGTGAGTATAAATGGTAAAATAGAACTTTCATGTACAATTTGCAAAGTTTCATTTAGTGACACTGTTGACATTCTTGTGTGTGAACCAATAGTTTAGGTCAAAAGGGTCTAACTTTCTAATTAAAATACCCTTAAGAAAGCACTACTTTTCGTATTCTAGTCAGTGTTTTTGTGGGTAGTGTTGATTCTCCTGAGTCTTTCAGGCCTCAAGGGTGCTAAAGCTGGAGAGAAAGAGTCTAGAGTTTCTTCAGAAACATTATTGCGGAGTTGCTGGGAACAAACAGTGTGTAACAATTTAATCTAGTTAAAAACTTGTTCTTTTGTCACTTTCATCTTCTCGCTTTCGGCTAACTTGTAATTTTTTTAAATTGAATGCAGATACCAAAATGCAGACTGGAGAATAAGACCCCTACCAGATGTAATGACAAGGTCGGTATATTTTCTCTCAAAGTCTCTTTTCATTGACGTGTCGAATTTGTTGAGTTGAGTTCAAACTATTGGATATGGTGGCAGATATGCTAGAGAAGATACACATTATCTTTTGTACATCTATGATTTAATACGAATAGATTTGCATACAACGGTAAAAGAAGACGAGCAATCTGACTCTCCTCTGATAGAGGTAATAATCATTAGCTATTCACAAAAACGTTTAATTTGTTTTCTTTTGTTTTCCAGTCTCTGCTTTACCTTTGCTCATATTTTTATTTGATGTGTCATATATATTATGACAAAGTTACCAATGCTAACAGGTTTACAAGCGCAGTTATGATGTGTGCATGCAACTTTATGAGAAGGAGTTTTTCACCGAGAATTCATATCTTCACCTTTACGGGTATGTTGCTTTTAGTCTCCCCCTCATTAAAGAAAACATACCATGTAGCTTTATTTGTTGCCTAGTATACTTATTTTTAGTCAATTGTTTGTTTTTTTGCTTCTAAACTCTTAGGTGTGGCTTATTAACTTAATTAATTTGCACTGTGTGTTACCATTTGAGCATTTTTTAGGGTTCATGCAGCTAATTTCAACGGTGTTCAACTTTCCATTGTTGCGGTATGTTCTTTACTTGCGTAATGAAACAAACACCTTTCATCTTACCATATGGAGCTTACAGTGTAGTTTTATGCCTTGCAGGGGCTTTATAAATGGCGGGATCAAATTGCACGTGCAGACGACGTGAGCACCGGTTATGTATTGCCTAATAGAACTCTTCTTGAAATAGGTATTGATATTTTACATTTAACATCTCTAGATTCTTCGCTTTTTGTTCAGGGTTTCCTAATTTGGTATTAATTAATAGCCAAGGAGATGCCAAGTAATGTTGGAAAGTTGCAACGGCTGTTGAAGTCAAAGCTTCCTTATGTAGAGCGTAATATCGATGGGGTGGTAGGTGTCATCAGACGATCAATGCAAAACGCAGCGGCGTTCGAGCCAGTTGTTGAATCTTTATAGACATCGCGTCTTAAAACTGTAAGATATTTTATTATCTTTTGAATTGTTAGTAGATAAATTCCTTACAATAAAATATGTTTTTGAACCAAAAATACCTTCATAAATACCTTCATGTGTTTTCTTTTCTTCCTTGAAATACCACTTAAATTTTTTTGACCCTATATACCACATGCACAAAATAAGTTTCAACACTTTAAAGTGTCTTTAAAGTGTAAAACTTTTCATTTGACTTCAATATTTAGGGTTTAGTTTTGGAGGTTTACGATTTATTTTTGAAAATTATAAGCTAATATAAAGTTTATGGTATTTTAGGCCAAAAAAACCTTTTAGTGATATTATAAGGGAGAAACTTGTGATGGTATTTTAGGCTAAAAACTGGTTTTGTGGTATATTTGGAATAGACCTTATTATTATATAAACCCCTTTGAGTGTCTTTCTGTAAAGTTCTCTCTTAACGTTGTGGTATTTTTATGAATTTAGGCCCTTGATAAAAACACTGAAACTACCATTGAGGAAACAGACACATGAGGTGTAGCTTCTTCGTCGAGCTTGATGAATCTTGAAAGTAACACCGGAGGAGGCGGCAACACCACAAACATGCTTGGTTCACAAAAGGTGATGCTTACTTATAAAATACTTGCCAGTGTTCTCTTTTATCCATAATCTAGAACACATAAAGACATGAGAATAATAATATTAATGTGTTATAGGTCTCTTTGGATGTTTCAAAAAAAACCAAGCAGTAGTTTCAGAGCTTTGCCTTTTGAAAAGAAAGTTTTAAAACGAGAACAAGGTGAGACCAGAACTGAACATCGAGATCTTGTAAAAAAAACTTGGATTAATTGGTCATTACTAATAGTATATTGGGAGCATCTACAGGAAAATGAAGAGGTCAGATTGTCAAAGTTAAAGCCAGTCTATGTTTCTAAGCCAGATGAAGTAATTACAGTGTCTAACCATTATGATGAAGAAGAAACCTCGGAAACTGGTGGTGATGATGTTGCTGAAAAACATTTTAGCGGAGTAGATGCTATATCAATGACTCCAAAACCGAAGACATGTGGTTCATATATTGTAGTATTAGATGGTGATGATGACTCAGACAGTAAAGACTCAGGCGATGATGACTCGGACAACGACTTAGGAACCGAAGATGAAAGGGTTGGTAGGGAAAGTGAGAAGCAGCGTGAGAGATTCATGAGTAGCAGTCTCAAACCTAGATTTCTCAACTTTTAGTTGTTTTTAATTAGAGGTATTCAAAGGTGTACAGTGTGTGCATTGTCTTGGTCACTAATCTTGTACTTGTTCAGTGTATTTTTCCCTTACATGAATGTTGTTTTGAATTAACCCAAATTCAGTAACATAACGATAGGTTCTGAATGTTTATTGCGGTTCCCAAAACAGTTTTTTTCGGCTGCTTTTGTACAAATGGTTATCATAAACTGAACAGAGATAATAATAACAAAGGGAAAGGAAACAAATGTGGTTTTTCAGGTCAAGAGCGACCATCAAAACATTTTGGAATGCCCTCTCTATCTTAACTCTTTATAGGGCGTGTTTGTGTTAAAGCTTATAGAAATTCGCATAAACTACACATTTTAAAGTTCTTCTTCACAAAATTATATTTACTAGGGGAAGACGCGCGGGTGAGGTAGTTAGTTTGATTTCTACTGGTTGGTTTGTGTAGATCGTTCTTTGATTTTTTTTTCGAGTTTGTGTATGATACCGTGATATAATAGGGAACGAGAAATACCCGTAAACATTGACGCCAAGCCACCAAAATTTAGTGGTGCATTTTTGCAAAACGTAAATTTGACTGATTTGCGGCATGAAGTAATCGTTTTTGATCTCAAAATCATAGTATAGATTTCGCTTTTCTGTTGTTAAATAAAGTGTATACTAAATTATTTAATAATAATACTTAGCTAAATATGTGTCAACGATAGTGTAACAACACCATCAAAAATGATAAACAAATTTTTTTACGAAATGTCTGTATATGTTGGAATTGTAAATCTTATATGCAATATATTATGAACAATTGGCACAGTGAACTCTGAGAAGCATAAACTTAAATGTTACTCAAAGCTATGGAATCGAAACCCAGTTTGATATTGAAAAAAACAAGTGTTGTTTTTAAATTGAAGTAACAAGTTTTTAAATATTGTGTTTATTTTTAATGACATTTTATTAGCAAAAACGAGGTTTCCTCATTGCTGTTGTTGTTCAATACCGATTAGTCGTGTGACCGCTACAGTTTGACTTCCAACATCTATTGGATCCGGACTTACTCTTATTTAGAAAGTGTATTGGTCGCCGATGATAGCAAGCAAAGTTTGTGGTGTGAATCTAAGGTTTTGTGTCCCGCCGCTTTCGCCAATCAATTTTCCGGCCAAAACTCCCGCAAGTGTCTGTCCGACATAGTCTGTCACCATGAATGTTGCTGTCCCGGTGTTGTCACGAACCACCAGCCCAAAACGAAACCTGCATACAACATTTGGTTTTGTTTATCCTGAATTCTATTCGCTACTAATTATGTTTTCCTATGTACCTTGGTACACCGATAACCTCCTCTGAACCACATGCTTCATTCGCGCACAATAGTACGGATCCGGATATGATCTTTCTGGTTTGGCATCGTGGACACGAAATGTAGAACCAATCGCCCTGTCCTATGACATCATAAACCTCTGCCACGCATTGGAATGTTGCTGTCTGTGGGATTAGTTTTTCATTTTTTTTAGTCTATTAACTTACCTGCTGATATGTTTTTTTGTCGACACAAACCCTAAGATAATCGGATTTAATTTGTTTTACCTGTCTAGTGCCACCTCGGATAAATGCTTTAAGCTCTGCTATTGTCACCACTTCACTTTTGGGTATTTTAGAGGGGCTTCCCAGTAGCACAACATCTTTGAGTCTATCTCTTAACATTTTTAAAAATTTAGAGTGAAATTAGTCTCTACCGGTGGAGCTTCTGTTTACTCCCTATTAAAACAAAGGGAAAGTTACAGATTTCTTTTTTAACCTTCTACGGAAATCTTTTGTTTCATGGACGTCGTTGTCGAAAAATAATCTTGTTGCATCCGTTGAGTGCAGGTTTATAGCCCCTGTTTTTTTTGTTTTTTTGTCTTGGTAAATAGTTAGAGTCCCCTTTGAGTATCAATATTTCGACAATAAGAAGTTTACCTCTGATGGTTTTTGGGTTCATCGTTGTTAGAAGCATGGTGTGTGGTTTCTGTTCTAACGTCGTCCATCTCTCCCGGAAATTTATCGTTGTCGCATCCCATAGTGTGGCACGTATTGCATCCCCGTTGTGGATTCAATTTTATCGAGCTTTTATAAGACGCTTAGTTTTATATGTCGTAAAAGTTTAGTCACTAAGCTACCTTTCCAGTTCAAGTGTTAGAGAGATTTTCTCTTGATCTGTTGTAGCTCTGGGTGGCGTTGAAGAGAGGGTAAACGTAATCAGATTCATGATTTTTTTGTAGTAGCACGACAAATCCCTATGTTCTGCATTTATAGGGTGCCTTTGGCTGGAATGCACAAGAGGGATAGTAGGCTTTGTGAATTCTCCGGCGGTTGCTTTTTTTCTTCGAGTAATATCCTTAAATGACGTGGAAGCGTGGAGAAGGTTCTAGGTATTTTGGCCGTCGCGTTACGCCGAAGAGGGAAACGGGAGAGACGCCGCAGAGATGGGAGATGGGCTATTTTATTGATATATTGACCCATTAAGATTAAAACATATTTGATCGGCCCATTAAACTAAATTTCAAACCCAAATCTATAATATAAAAGTGTCACGTGTCCACTCCATGGTGATAGTTCTTATACTTTTATATTATATAGATTTCTAATTTTTTTTAAATGTACACATATTTCAAATATTTATAGGGAGATTTACAAAACTACACCATTTGAATTACATTTCACAAAACTACACCATTTCAAAATTACTTCACAAAACTACACCTAAACACTCAAAATTATATCCAAATAAACTCTACCACACAATCATACCCCCCTTAATACTATACCTAAACACTAATTAGCGAACCCAAATGAAAATATTTTAATTTTGGTAATTTTGTAAAGGATAAATCAAGGTTTTAAAATTTTGAAAATGTGTAAATATGAGAAAAATTGAATTAGGTAGAGTTTTGTAAAGAGATGGATGAAAGGGTGTAGTTTTGGGAATTCCCTAGAAGGCCATTCTTTTAAGTTTCTCCTACAAACATACCATCCTTTTGATATGTTTTAGAAATACCATTAGTTACACCCATTTTTCGCTTAATTAACAATTAAAATAATAATAAAAATACAAAAACACAAAAAAGAAAAAGTTAAGTGCGATCTTCATATTCACGGCTTTTGATCGGAGCTTGTGAACGCGGGCTTGAAGGATCGTCATCTTCACGACTTTTGATCGGAGCTTGTGATCGCAGGCTTAAAGGATCGTCAGTTTTCAGGATCATCAGTTTTCATGCCGCGTCTGAAGCTTCACGATCGTCTTTACCGATCAGAGCTTCAATATCGTTGCTTAATATTCGTTCTCACCGCGATTTGATTGCGATTCGTTCTCAATTGCGTTTCGACTGCGATTTGTTCTCACCGCGATTCGATTGCGATTCGTTCTCACCGCGATTCGATTGCGATTCGTTCTTAAGATTTCTGAGATTCGTTCTCGACGCGATTCAGATCATTGCGATTCGAATTCAAGGTAAAAATTGATTAACAAATTATTACTCTTATGAAATCATATTCATCGGTGATTTTAAGTTTATTTCATCATATTTGAAGTTTGCTAAATCAAATGGTTTGATTTTGTTTTTGATTTTGAGTTCATTCATTGAGATGTTGTTTTTGGTTGTTGTTGTTTGAAATATATTATTGTTTGGTGTTTAGATGTCAATTTATGTATCCACTTTCAAAGATTTAGTGGGCTATATTGTCGTTTTGAGTGGTGTTATTGTTTTGATGAACTATATTGTTGTTGTTGTTTGAACATATTGTTGTTTTGAACTATGTTGTTGTTGTTTTAGTGTTTAGATGTGAATGCATTAGTTACGTTGTTTTGATTTCGAATCAGTTATGTTGTTGTCTTTAGGAAGATACAATACACTTTTATTTGTATAATTTAGTTTTAACTACTCTTTTCTAGTGTTATTTTTTGTTTATATATGTGGGTAGTCTCATCTATTTATTTACTTTTTCAGCTACTATGGTTCAAATATACTCAGTTTGTGGAGAGCGGAAGTTCAATGAAAATTATAAATGGGAGTGTGTCATTGATAATAACATAGGCGGCTCATTATCCGAAATAAACGAGAACGTTTCGTTTACAGAAATTGCTGAAATGGTAGTTGAAGACTTCGGAGTTGATATGACTAGAAATGTTGTCAAACTCAATTATGCTCTACCTTCGCGCATGAAGTCGATTGTTGATGATTCTCCTCCAATGTATATTCGAAATGATCGACAACTACGAAGTTTCATTAGCAATACAAATGGAGATTCTGACATAATCCGTTTGTATGTGACTGTAAGTATATCACATGAACCATTTACTTGTTATGATTTGTTTTCCCAATAAGATTTTACAGATTTTTAAGAATTTAGGAATCGTTCAAAATTATTAGTAAATATACATGTTATTTTATGTATGGATTCCTAAAAACATGTGTGAAGAAAATTTTCTTAGTGTTTATGCACACCTTGATTAAATAGATGTATTACTATTTATAAATTTCATTCATTTGAACATATCTAGGTGCTTGCAAAACAGGATCAAGTTGCTGATCAAAGTATGATATCAAAAACAATACATAATGAAACTTCTTACACTTTGGAAAATATTCAACAACTCATAGCTCGTGTTCAACCTTTGAATTCGACAAATGTCAATGAAATCATCAAGATAACTCATTTATAGATACTTCATTGTATATATTTGTTTTTCTTTAACTCATTATTATGTATCTTTAGCATTGTTTTAGGAATGTCTTCTTAAATATACAATGACACGTAGAATATTATCCCAATTGTACAAGGAATCCTGAAACCAACTGAAAGAGAGCACTCTGTTTCCACAATCTCCACAACACTAAATGTTGAAGATTGGTTGATAACCGCAGACTGTGTTGGCTTTTCCCCGAATTTGTATTGTAGACGAGACAAAGAAATCTGTGTAGGAAAAGAATCTCCCATGATGTTTATCTATAAAACATGACAAAAATGATTTTAGTAATGACAATATTTAGGAATGTTTTCATTAACATTTCGACTTTGTTACTCAAAATACTATAATGCTTCCTAAATATAAAAAATTCAATAAGTGTTTAGGAACATCTTGTTGGCCTATAAAAATTAGATCATCTATTGTCAAAACATACAGCATAATCTAATTTAGACTCATAAACGAACACAACTAAAAGTACACAAAAAATCAAAAAGTGGAATAACACAACAGATTTTCGAGACAACAAATGTTCATATAGGTTTTCCTAACATATAAAAATATTACCTATTTTATTTGTTATTGGTTTTACATGCATTTTCGGAAAATTATAAAAAGAGTTAACAAATTACAAAATAGCAAAAAAAAGCTTTTGGAAATAAAATAAAAAGTAGTAGTTATGTAAAATAAGGAAACTAAACATCAGCAAACAAAAAATAAAAAAAAATATAATGTACTTTTCTAATAAAAAACTAAAATAGAATTTTACTTAATAGTTATATAAGAAATATCAATATTTAAATAATTGCTTACAACTATAAATATACACCCCAAATTATAGGTAGAAGTTCCAACAAATAAACATAAATTTATGTCTTGGCATCTAACCACTTTCATATTTTGGTTTTGATGATCTTGGAAATGATTTTAACAAGATAGAAATTATTGTAACATTATCTATAAAACAACATGACAAAAATGATTTTAGTAATGACAATATTTATGAATGTTTTCATTAACATTTCGACTTTGTTACTCAAAATACTATAATGCTTCCTAAATATAAAAAAATCAATAAGTGTTTAGGAACATCTTGTTGGCCTATAAAAATTAGATCATCTATTGTCAAAACATACAACATAATCTAATTTAGACTCATAAACGAACACAACTAAAAGTACACAGAAAATCAAAAAGTGGAATAACACAACAGATTTTTGAGACAACAAATTTTCATATAGGTTTTCCTAACATATAAAAATATTACCTATTTTATTTGTTATTGGTTTTACATGCATTTTCGGAAAATTATAAAAAGAGTTAACAAATTACAAAATAGCAAAAAAAAACTTTTGGAAATAAAACAAAAAGTAGTAGTTATGTAAAATAAGGAAACTAAACATCAGCAAACAAAAAAAAAAAAAATATAATGTACTTTTCTAATAAAAAACTAAAATAGAATTTTACTTAATAGTTAAATAAGAAATATCAATATTTAAATAATTGCTTACAACTATAAATATACACCCCAAATTATAGGTAGAAGTTCCAACAAATAAACATAAATTTATGTTTTGGCATCTAACCACTTTCATATTTTGGTTTTGATGATCTTGGAAAGGATTTTAACAAGATAGAAATTATTGTAACAATTTCACGCTAATGAGAGATTAGAACCCCCCCCAATAAGAGATCTAATAATGGGTTTAGAAGTTTGGTTTATCAATCAAAAGGTATATACCAATTTAGATATGCATAATTGAGAATAATGTTTAGGAGGTTATATTATATAGAGTATATTACATAGATAGACACTTTTAACTTATCACTTATCTCTATAAATCACTTATAACTTAGTGCATATTTTGCTTAGATAAAAGACTAATTTAACCCTGATAAAACTAAACTATATTATTCATCTTTCTCATTACACAACTTGGATCTTTTAGTTTTTTAAAAAAATTTGAAATTCAAATTATCCGATATTTCTTACATTTTATAATTTATAATTTATTTATTTTTTATCTATTTTTCTGATATTAGTATATTATAACATATTTCTTCATCTCTCTTCATCTCTCTTCATCTCTCTCCATCTCCAAACAAACAAAACATCTCTGGATAGATTAACAAACTTCTCTCTGCATAGATTATTAAACATCATTCTGCTTTGTTCAACCACATATCTTTTCAGCTATGTTTTCCAATGGACGGTAAGTTTGTGTCTTTCTTTTTTTGTAAATTTGACAACCCTAACTCAAAATCACAAAGGTTTTTTTTACTAATCTTTGTTTTATTATGCGCAAATGAAGAAAAACGAGTTGTTCCAATGGCTGGTAAGTTTGTGTTTTGACATTTGTAAAAAAAATTATACATACCCTAACTCAAAACTCCAAATGGGTTTTTTATAATTTCTGTTTTTTTTTGCGCGCAAATGAAGAACACCAAGTTGTTCCTGTTCCAAATCTTCCACCACGTCTATTCGCTACAAATCGATAACCTACAGGGCGGCTTAATGTTTACTCAAGACCGGGCATCATAACCTTTGTTCAAGATAAATTGCGTTACCGGTCAGAGTTGGAGTTAATAAAGGCTTCTCAGTTTGGTAAGCTGTTTAAACTCCCGATTTATCAATCATCACTGTCTAGCAAACTTGTGCATGCACTTATGACACGTCAGCTGGTTACTAACAAGAGGTATGAGATGTGGACCGTTTTTGGTGGACAGCCTATGAGATTTGCATTGACAGAGTTTGGTAAAATATCCGGATTGGTTTGCTCTGAATTTCTTGACGAACATGACCCTACATGGAATCCGAAGGAGAAGTCATTACCTTCTGATTTATAGATCAAACTCATAGGACCAGATCCACATGCTAGCTTAGCAGATTTGGGGTTACTTCTAAACGATCTACAAAACATGTCGAGTTGGAGGATCATTGGGATAACGCTCATATTGTTAGTTAATGGCGTTCTAATCGCCTCGCACCAGTATCACAAACCCACTCCTAAGTATGTGGACATGGTGGAATACATTGACAACTTCTTAGTTCATCCATGGGGTAGAGAATCGTTCTTCAAAACGATTGCATTTCTCAAACCACCTAAGAAGATTCGAGGCGTCACTAAAGATCCCATTAACCAATTTCGACTGCAACTTCAACAACAAACAATTTGCTTGAAAGGATTTCCATTAGTTTTGCAGTTGTTAGCATTTAAGTCTATATGCTTATTGCTGGCAAAAATCCCTTCAGGTTTTAGAAATCAGAAACTAAATAAATTAGTGCGTTGTCCGACAATTCCCAAACTACCACCTCTCAAACTCTCAGATATTGAGGATGTAGAAAACAATCCTCTGGTTTGTATTTTCATACTCTAACACGTCTTTTTAAATCATTAATAATACATGCATAAACTTATGTTTTTTATGTCCGCCTTTACAGGTGGTTGTCAAACCAGCATGGGATTCTGAGGTAGGTGTTCTAGACGGATTGGCACGGAGGAGATAACTCCCTACCCATGAAGACAATGATTCCGAAAACCAAACCATCAAAACAAAAGCAACACATTGCAACTAGGACCAAAAAGAAAGCCAAGCCAAACCTTGCTGCTAAAAAGAACCCACCAAAAATTCATCATCCAAAAAAAACAACGCGTTGTGACAGACTTTTTCATACCTCCAGCAGCCCCCCCCAAACATCTAAAATCTCTGAGCTAAGGGCACATGTGGATGAACTCACACTACAACTAAAATTTGTTCAAGAAAAACCAGAAACAACTCGAAAAAATTCTACAAAAAAAAAGGTTAAGAAAACGTCATCAATTGCCAGTCGTAAAACCCGGTTCATACGCAAAAGACAGTCCATGAAAACTCCCAACTTACCTCATGTTCATTCCAATTCCAACAGCTCAGCGCCAGATTCAAGTGATCCTATAATCAACTTGACAACTGATGATGGCATGCCATCGCAGTGGCACCAATCCGAAACGGTAATTTGCATATTAACCACCGTAATTCACCTTCATGATATGGCTTCTTAACTTATATATTTTTTACTAATCTATCTTACACACATGTAGGGTCACCAACAAGTAAGCAGACCTACCTCCACACAGTCCAGTCCACATACCCCACTTCCAGCTGAGACGAATAGTGTGGATGACCCTTCTTTGGTAACCACATGTCCATAATATATGCTAAATTCGAAAATATAGCTTCTAGCCCAACCTGTATTTTGTTTCCTGTAGGATGCAAACCATTACGTTGAAAGCTCAACAATAGATTCGTGATCCTCCACATGTCTTACTCCACATGGAGCTGAGCTACGTACGCCTTCAAAGAAACTACAACCATCCACATGAAAGCTTTCTGTATGGGTACGTTTCATAAAACAACTTGCCCGCTTCTTTACTTTTTCGCCAACATAATCCAACGGATAAGTATGTCCCATTGACTAGGAAAAAGAACCTGCTGGACAAGATACATGTGTGTATGTGTTCTCCAAATCCGAAAACACACATACAAGATCATCAAATGAAGAGACAAGCCCAAGATCACAATCCACTTTGCCTCTCAACCAAATCGGTGAAAAAATGGAAAAGGTAAAATCATTCATTCATAACCGTCTTAACAGATTTTGCAATGTATTAGAACCCTAATATCTTAAAATATACTTGGCCCACCATGATCAAAAGCCTACAAACAGTGGGGGCACTGATGAAACTTATTACACTTTTATTGTATCGCACAATTTTATTGTACATCTATTCAAATTACACTTAAACACACATCTAAACCCATTTTAATTCTTAATTTTTTGTAGGATTCACATGAATCACCCACCTCAACACCAAAGCCGGGAGAGAAAACATAAGTTTTAAATCTATTTTAATATAGTCTCCAGCCAACCCTAGATGTTTGTCCACAAAAAAAGAAGAATAGACCATTCAGAACACTTTGTAAGTTTATTGATTGAATTTTTTTTAATACATCTACAACCAGCTGCTCATAAAAATATAAATTCAACAACTAGCAATTAAACGGGCCCTTTTGGATGACGAAAGCGCAACCTATTCATCCCAAGCTTTATTGCCAGCAAACCAAAAGGCACAAGTAATGCAAAATCACATTTAAGTCACAAGTTATGTACCCACAGAAACAACAATACACAACTACAAATAATATGACAACCTATTTTCAGGACCAGGTTCACAAACAACTGATGAAAAGGTTATACAGTTAACCGCCGAAATTAATTAACCTCAAATGTTCTTCCACATTATAGTTTTTTTACTTAACCCCTCAAATGCTTAGGACATTGCAAATGTATTGCACCACGTGTACGACATCTTGGTTGAACTCAACAAAACTACAGCGGTCGATGACAATATTACATGTTTGAGTGATTCTTCCCCTCCACGCAAACAACAAAAGATCCACCTCCAAACAATATGACCCCAAATCTAGATTGTAAAATATACTCAGTCTTTGAAGAAACACTCAAAGACAATCCAAAAGTGTAAGTAATATTCATAAGTCTGTATATTTATATACATCTACAACCTTAACATGTTATATACGACCTATGTTGTAGCCGTCACATTACACTGGACAATTTCACGTTCAACAATGAATTCCTACTTATGTTGGCCACCGCCGAAGAATGGATCTCTACCTTGGTAACACATTTTTGTTTTAATTAAATCATTCTTATCTACAACTCTACCTTTATCGAAATAGCTATACTTACAAATTAAATATTTACCTACAACACATGGAAATCTTGCTCACACATCTTGGCGAAAAACACAAAGAGATATTGGGTATTGAACGAGCTTACTTCGCAGAACCATGGTTGATCACACACATCACTGGAAAATACAGATCGTTTAAAGCGGCTTATGACAAGGAGAAAATCCGGATTGATGCTCGCATAGCAGTCATGGTCAGACAACCAGGTCACATTTGGCTAGACGATGTTGATACAATCTACACATCCATGATATGGGCAGGTAAACACTGGGTGGGTCTAGCAATAAACATAAAACCATGCTACATTGAATTTCTAGACTTAGACCACACCCTCTACAACCTATTGGAGGTAGTTGAATTCATGACCCCTCTAACGGAGATGTTGCCACATATCATCGACAAAGTCTGCAACCCACAACACACGACTGCACTTGAGTGTAAACCATGGGGATGGAAGCGACCAACCCTATCTAACAGGAGAAGGCTCTCAGGTAATTGTTGTCCCGTATCACTGAAATTAATGGAGCTACACGCTTATGGAGACCCAACACCTACAATGGCAGGCATAACTGATGAAATGATTCACAGTTGGAGGAAGGAGTACGCAATGGAACTTTACAAACACAAGGTAATACCCATCTAGTACCCAACATCCAACCTTAGTTCGACCTAGGCTCCGATGACTATTTAACAATGTTTATTTTTGTCAAAATGTGAAACATCTTTCCCTTTTGTGTTGTTTCGCATTTCTGCTAAACCTTGGAAAAAATGTTATGTTGAATGATATTTAAGCTTTTGCGGTTATTATTTGTTGTCTCTTTTAACTTACCACGTTTTTTTGGCTACTAAAGCGTATAGTAGCAAACAACAACAACTGCTACTTGAGTACCAGTCCAAAAAAAGACGCTGTCCAAATGGGAAATCCTTTTTAAAAATCAAAAACACGTCCATAATAATTACACCACCAAACTGAAAAAATGCAGGCTAACAAAACATTTATTTACAATAAGTTGTTAACACTCATCCACATACGCTTGTCCACCGGTACAAATAAATAAACTTATGACGCAATCCACATCTACAGTCCATGGTTTAAAGCATAAACGCCATCCACAATTAATAGTCCACAAAAATAACAAGTTTCCTAATACATTCCAAAAACCAAGTTATCAAGCAACCATCCAACACTTGTCCACATGGACTACAATACATCATTAAAAGCTAACCATGTCGTCAATGCTCCACCCATACATCCACACTATAACCGAGGTGCGGACATATTTTTTAATTGTACACATAAACTTTACGTTTCAAATGTACACCACAATCCGGACATACAAAATTCAAAAGCTAAAAAAAACTCTCAACTAAAATAAAACAAGTTATCATGTAACCATCCAAAAGTATGTCACATAGACTAGAAAACAACAATATAACCTTCACATGACGCATATGCTACACCCACACATCCACACGTTAAGGAACATATGGACATCCATTACCACTATCCACAACAATTATATGTTTCAAATGTAAACCGCACAAAATTTAAAACGTCTACAAAGAAACCAAAATTCGGACTTACAAAATTAAAAAAATTTCTCAAATTAAATAAACATACACAATTGGGTTTCTAACAACCATAAACTATCGCCACAAAATATCTTCAACCCAACAAATATAGCAATACCAATGTATATGTTAAAACATCTTCTTCCAATGGTTTAATTCAACAAGGTTTGACATTACCCAAAAAACGCGATTATAAATAACCACACAACAATTGTTTATGGTTGCTTACATATCCCAAGCTAAACATAGTCTCACCAAAATAAGCTTTAAGATACCCATACCACCACCTCAGATTGGGTTCTTACATGTACTCCGATTATGTCCTTCCAAATGGCACCTTCCACATCTGTTCGGAACCGCTTTCTTCGCCTTCATACCCTTTTAACCAAATTGCAAGGGCTTGTTATCATTAAATAAACAGAAAATATAACATACAAATAGCACAACTAGAAATTGATACTTACAAATTCACCCTTCGATGGATACCTAGCCTCCTTAGGACGCCCAGAAGGTCTTCTTGTCCTGGGTGGGGATCGCTTCATGTCACACAAATCTGCAGGGAGATCTACATTATATGTGATATGATCTCACCTAGCTTGTCATTCGATAAGGAGGAACATGTAGCTGAGCTTGTACCCAAGGAGAGGATCACAAGGTACAAGGCCAAGGAGATAGCTAAAAAGAGCTCACATTGTGATATGATAAAGGCACCAGGCATCGAACACCAAGGCATCGAGGCGCCGAGCACCGAAAACCAAGGCATCAAGAGGCGCAGAAGCTCATAACATCTACAACATCTCCATCCATGCATCCGAAGAAGAACAAGGTAACATACTAAGTGCTTAAGTAGTTAGTCTTGTACTCTTTTTCATATGCATGGTTTTGTCCCAATTGGGTTTTCTATGCAAAGGTTTTAATGAGGCAAACTAGCTGCTTCGTTGGGCACTTAGTTGTTATCTTGATCTTGTGTAGGCGGGACACACACTACATTACACTCTATCCACAAAGCTCGCCATTCATCCATCAACTACGCGCTGTTTTCGCTTTCTTTTAAAAAACGTTGTGTTGTTTTCTTTATTTCCTTTTTTGTTTAAAACACATAAACCCTAAAGGAAGGAACAACTTGTGCTTTTCTCCTTTATATATCACGCCACCCTCTCATAATAAAGTAGTCAAACTTTTATACACAAAACCTTCTTTTAAGTTTTCGACTCACAACGATTCATTCACTTGAATCCGAGTCTCTTACAAGCGCATAGCTTCCAAGAGATTCTGCAACCATCAAGCTAGTCACATCATCACTAGCTTGAGACGTCCATACCACCACCTTCACGCTTCCATATCCACCTCCTCGCCTCTGTTCTGGTCACTTATCATTCTGCAGCCACCTCATTCACAATCTCATCAGGCCACCATCAACAAACCATCAAACAAATTCATCACCTTCTGTTTGAGACGTCCAACAACCATCTCTACCTTCTTCCATCATCATACACCGCCACCTGCTCTGTTTTGACCAATAGAGACACCTCACACAACCAACAAGCCGTAACTCCAAGCTCAGCCTCGTCCAGAGACAAGATCGCTAGGGAGGATCGCTAGAGAGGACCCCAATTTAATGTTTTTAACCCATGTTTTAAACCACACAATCGAGTATATAAAATCATTTAGGGTTATAAACAAAGATGTCCAAAGTGTTTAAAGGAGTCAACATGGCATATCGAGACGAAAACACAAAGTTATTAGACAAAAATAGTATGATCGATCGACCATCTCAATTTGGTCGATCTTATACCCCAATGATACTGTTCCTTTTCGCCCCCTAACTCTACGATGATGGTATACCATTCGACATATAATAATCAATAGGGTAATTGGTTTTTTTACGTCGATTCAAAATCCCTTTTATTATTGCTATCACTCTAAGAACCCTTATAAACGAGGAGACTACTCTAAACTCTCCTTGAATAATTGTATACTCGATATGACTCTAAGAGTTGTTGGGTAACCTATGTAAGTTTTTCAGAGTAACCCTTAAAACCTATATTTGATATTTAAACTTGATTATTAATTATTTTGTATGGTGTTGTAGTGAGTTTAGTCGGTAGAGTACTATGTGTTCAATCTATTTCCATTTCTTCAAACGAAGAAGCACAATATGGTATAACGCACACATTAAGATTTGTTTTACTCGATCCACAATAATTTTTATACCCTAACACTTTTTTCTTGAATTTTTTGCTTAGTTTTATCTTGACAATATTCATGTGTTCAAATAACGTCTTCGCCTCCAAACTTGCTATAGCATGGTTTCAAAGAGATGACACTACTTTTGTTGTTCGTTTAAAATATTGGAGCTTGACTATTGATAATGGTATTTGTTAGAAATATAATTACTTTTCTATTATTAATAGCTTGTATAGATCATTTACACTTTTTGTTAATATTCAGTGTTAGTGGTGGGCTTTTACTGAAGCTCGAATGAGCCGGGCCCATTCGAGAAGTCCTGGCAACATAGTCAACGTCAGAGTCATCGCCAAAGCCTCAGGGCCATCAAGGCCTTGGGCTTAACCTCGCGGCCCACCAGCAAGGCCCCGAACGTGTCCTTCCCGACAAAGTTGACGTCAGTACGGACGACAAAGGTGACGTCGGTACGGACTCTTAGCTCGCAGAAGTAGATCGCGGCGGACCGTACGACGTAGCAACAGAAGACACGTTAGCGCGTTTTCCGCACAATGGTCGACCCCGACAATACGGACCGAGCGTCCCGAGGACGCGCCATAGGCTCACTATAAATAGAGAGTCTCTTGTTCAAAACAGGGGGATCAAATTCTAAAGAGAGAAAGCTATAGAGAGAAACTACCCCTTTTATTTACCTCGCTTATTTAAATCGTTGTGTCAGCTTTTACTCTTGTAACCTCGAAATACTTCGCTATCTTTAGCTCGCTATCTTTAGCAATCAATAAAATACCTCACTAGGCTTCCTAGCTCGCTCATCGGGACCAATTACAGTTGTCCAATAACGAGATTTCCAACCCTCCTTTCTTCTACCTCGGTCCCGAACTACATTCTCCATATAAACACTTAACTGTTTTACCCCCACAACATTTGGCGCCCACTGTGGGGCCCAGGGAAATCTCTCACGCAAACGACAACTCCCTCGACAGGATCCAATCAATCAATCCCGATCTAAAAATGACAAACAAGCCAAACGAACAGTCTCACCTGCCCGTAGTCTTACAATTAGTCCTCGACGCGACCCAGACGACATGAGACATACCGAGCTCGACAGCGACGACAACCCAAGCAACCGCAAGAGCTTCCCCGAGCTCAGTGCGAATCGAAACGACAACCTCCGAACAAGCTATGGAACAAAACCTCAGCGATATTCAGGAGACTCCTCCCCCTCGCATCACTAGGCAACACCAAACCCCAGAGTATCTATCAATCCCCTCCGCGAAAACCTCGAAGGAAACGCGCAACTCGATGTCGCCACGCTCCTTGTCACCCTCCTCGACAGGTGGATAGGTTGGCTCAGTCGACCGATGCACGTTTCGAAGTACTGACCTCAAGAAGCGTCCATAATCATCGATCTTACAGCGAGCCTAAACTGAATATTCAGCGAAGCCTCTTCGGCGAACCCTCCACTCATCAGGCCTTCGTCAGGCACGACCCTCAAGACATCTCAGCTCGCGTAGCAGCGATCATCACCTCGCAGACCACCAACCCACACATAAGCCTGCCTTACGGCCTGTGCGAACCGACGTATACCTACAACACCCCTCCGTTCGCCACTCGAGGAACGGGCGCCCACCTTCCCGATCCCGAAGCACATCGTCGTGGTCACCTCTTCGACACGATAGCCGAACCTCGGTTCATCAACTCCCAGCATGCCCCGAACGGCACCTGACCATACGACGCAGACGCGGTAATACAAACCGCCAAGGACCGCGAGTTCGAGCGAATGAGACAAGAACTCAACAACATGAACTCTCGCGTCCACAAAGCAGTCAACGCCGCCCTAGAAATCGGACGAGTACTGCGCGAGGCACAGAGTGTCCCGTTTACGAGAGAGATCACACGCTTTCACGTACCGCACCCCGGGAAGATCACTATCCCGAAGTACAATGGGACAACCGAACCGGTCCAGCACATCACAACCTTCGCTATAACCATGGGAAGAGCACAATTCGCACCCGAAATACACGACACAGGATTTGCCAACTATTCCCCGAAAATCTGCAAGAAGCGGCGCAAAAGTGGTTCAACAGGCTGGCGGCCAACTCGATCGACAACTTCCACCAACTCCAGACCGCTTTTCTTAAACAAATCTCGATGTTCATCCACATAGAGCAATCGGCGGCTGACATGTGGGCAATGGCTTAAGGACCCGACGAAACTATACGCAAATTTATCGGGAGGTTCAAGGAGATCGCGCCGAAAATCTCGATCGCATAAGACGTGGCCTTCCAGGCGCTCCGCAAGGGCTATGGCATGAGTCGCAGTTCCGCGAAACGATCTTGCTCGAAGAACCAAAGACGCTAGAAGACACGTTGCACAAAGCAACAGCCTACATCAGGGTAGAAGGAGAAAGAGCGGCCTTGGCGAAGAAGTTTGCGTCGCCAAAGAATGGCTCAAAAGATAGGGAAAAACAGAAGGAAAAAGAAAGAGACAAGGAGGAATATCGCGAACCTCGACAACACTAAGACGCAAGTTACAAAGAAACAACAACGAAAAGGAGAATCCACATAATTGAGGAGGACGAGCTAGACTACGGATCCGACCACGAACGACAGTCAATCAACAACTTATCTCGGGCTGAACCAAATCGGGGAAACCAGGGAAGAGGTCAAGGCTACTATAACAGAAACGGGGGAAGTTATCAACGCGTCAATCAGTCGGAAAGACACGACCCCAACAGGCGTTGTAGCTTCCATAATCAAGACGACCACTCGACCTCGGAATGCCGATTCCTTAGGAGCCTGCTCATCCTAGGATACGACGCAGGCAACGTGAAACTGCCAACCACAGAGAAAATCAGGGCAAACTACACGTATAATCGACCTGACGCTGCGAGAAACGAGTAAGAAAGGCGAGGTGAGCCGTCTGAGAAAAGAGAACGGGAGGAATTCCCAGGACTGCCCAAGACGGTCCGTAAAAAGATCGGAATGATTATGGGAGGCCTCGTCGAGTGCAACGACTCGGTCAGGTCAATCAAGAGAGCTCAGCGAAAGACTGTCGCGACGGTTAACTGGGCAAACACCAGGAACGCCGCGGGTCACGTCGGGAAGGAGGTCACGTTCTGATGCAGCGACGGAAGCGATTAGGGATAAATTTGATCTAAAGAGAGAATCTAGTTAGAACATAAGGGTTGAGAATACTCTTCTCCGTGGTATTGCTACCTCGTTTGGGTTTGTGAATACTCTTCACAGTGGTTCCGAAGAAACCTCTTGATAAAGGAGTTATTAATGAAAATCAATATCAATAAAAACAACTCTCATAAAACGAAAGACCTAACAAACCTATTTATAATAAAACATAAAACCCTAGAATATTTTATAATAATAATTGGAAATATCTATATAATTAAATAAATGGAAATAGAATAATAGAAGATATTTGGAATATCTCCAAATATCAATCTCCATCATTCTCTCCGACGAAGAGAAGATTCGTCCCGAATCTTAACCGTTTTCTTCGATCTGAAGATTTGATTCTTCGGGATTCTTTGGTCAATTTTTTCTTTCGAAACTTCCATTGATAAAATCTTTCATGCACAGACACAAGATGTTGCACTTTCAACTCAAATTTCCTTGACGAAGTTTGAATCATCATCTGATTTAAGACTATTTGATTCAACACGGATTTTGCACGAATATACTTCTGCACAATTTTCGCACATATTTGATCTCACACGAATTTTGAACAAACTTGAGTCATCACGTATTCTGCACGAACTCGATTCTGCACGGATTTTGCACGAACTTGATTATGCACGAGATTTGCACGAACTTGATTCTGCACGAGATTTGCACGAACCTGAGTCTGCAGTTGAGTCTGAAACTTGACAGGATTTTCAGGAACCTGTTCTTGCACGGGATCTGCACAGATCAGAACTTCATCTTCACCTTTACTGATTGGCTCTACGTCGTCTTCAACGTCGCCTTCGGCTTCCTCGTCGAAAACATCAATGTCTTCGTCTAGAATGTTATCCACATGCTCAGCATAATCATCAACGGGCTTATAGACAAAGTCTTTCACCTGAAGCTGATAATTCTCGGTGACATTCTTCACAAAGCGTGATCTTCGTTTCAAATTGTTCAAACGATAATATATCGCATCATTGTAATAACGAGGTAAAAAGTACGAGCATAACTTTTTCTTAAGCTTATCCCATGAGTTCACATGATTTTTACCAGCTTTCTTGCGTGTTTTCTTTACTTGTTGCCACCATGATAACGCGTGTCCACGGAACCTTTCAGTTATAAGGGAAACGATTTCATCATCTTGTATGCTTTGATAATCCAAGATCTCTTGAACATCTTCGAGCCAATCAAGTAACGAATATTCACAAAATTCACCACATAATTTTGGAATATCTACCGTCATGAAAAGAACCGTTTTGGCTCTGATACCAACTGATGCAGCGGCGGAAGCGATTAGGGATAAATTTGATCTAACGAGATAATCTAGTTAGAACATAGGGGTTGAGAATACTCTTCTCCGTGGTATTGCTACCTCGTTTGGGTTTGTGAATACTCTTCACAGTGGTTCCGAAGAAACCTCTTGATAAAGGAGTTATTAATCAAAATCAATATCAATAAAAAAAACTCTCATAAAACTAAAGACTTAACAAGCCTATTTATAATAAAACATAAAACCCTAAAATATTCTATAATAATAATTGGAAAATATCTAAATAATTAAATAAATGGAAATAGAATAATAGAAGATATTTAGATTATCTCCAAATATCAATCTCCATCATGTTCACTGAACAAGACAAAGCCGACATCGTTTTTCCCATAACAACCCGCTCGTCGTGGAACTCCTCATCGCAGACTGCGAGGTTGCCAAAGTCATGATCAGTATACCTCATCTTCCGCAGCACTCCGCAGACGATGGAGCTGAAAGACTAAACTCACAAGCTCACCGCTTAAAACCACGAGCTCATTGCTCATTGATAAAATAACAAAGGTGCGGTGGGTTGATAACCCACCTTGCAAAGAAAAACTCGTCCTTAGCAGTGGCCCTATCCGAAACCACAATAGCCGAGAGCACCTCGCAATACTTCCGAGTTCATGGCCAAACTATTCACAACACCTCCGGGTTTAAAGCCGAACTATTTGCAATACTTCCGAGTTTAAAGCCGAACTATTCACAACACCTCTGGGTTTAAAGTCGAACTATTCGCAATAGCTCCGAAGTCCAAAGTCGAACCACTCGCAACACGTCCGAGTTCAAAGTCGAACCATCCACAATACTACTAAGTACCAAAACCAGGCTCCTTGCACACAAAACATCGAAGCCATACACGAAAGGAAACAAGAAAAAGCATCTATTTATTAAACAAAGATAAGTTACAACACCGACAACTACAAACCGACCGACGATTAAGAAAAGATAAAACAATCGGCCTAAACAACCGACCCGAGTCAACGCTCTTGCTCCCCAGCGACGTCCTCGTTTCCCTCGCCTTCCTCTGTGGCCTCGGCTCGATCCCCTGCCTGGTCTGCGAGAGAAGGAGCTATATTCGAAACTCCTAGAAGCTCGAAGTCGGCTGCGAAGTACGAAAGTTGAGGCCGAGCGTCCTTCCACCGATCAAGCTGCGCTTTTCTCTCCTCGAGCATCTCGAGGAGAGCATAAGGAGGAACCACCCCGTGGTCAAACTTCATCTTCTCGAAAACGCCGAATATCCCCCTGATTTGATTTCGCAGGAGGTAGTTCGACCTTTTCACTTTCTCTTCATCAAGGAAAAGACGGAGTCTTCCCAATCGAGCCTCCGCCTCAGCACGAAGCCTCACAAGTTCACCACTCAACTCCGAGTTAGCCTGACGGGTAACCTCCAGCTCGAGATCCTTCAACCTCGACGATTCAGCCTGAGCCTCGAGATCCTTCCTCAACGACGCGACCAACTCCTTTGACTCCTCGAGCCCGGACCTCGGCTTCTTCACGACTTCCTTTATCGTCGAACGACGAAGGTCTCTCTTGGCCACCACCGCAAGCTCGCGGGCTTCGTCGCGCTCCTTCTCAGCTTCCTCTTTTTGAGATCGGGCCTCGCGAAGAAGGTAGTCGTAAGCATGAGCAAGATGAGTCCCTCGATATGCGACCTAAAACGAGCAAGGATCAAAGTTAGGAAGGACAAAAAAAAAAGAGCAAAGGCAGTCAGGACCAAAACAGGAAAATCACCCTTTGCTCTAGTCGCGCCAAGTCAGCAACCTGATCCCTGAGCTCCAACGCATCAGGAAGAGGAACACCGTTGGCCTCATGAGCAGCACACATAATATGCTAAAAGCCAACACACCGCTCCGAGCTCCTCGTAAACGGTACAGAGCCAGTATACCGAAAGCTAAACCCATGAGGATTCGCGTCATCTAGCGCAAAGGCGAAGGTAGGTGCCACAACTCCCTCTCGACAGCTCGACCTGTTGATTTCTCAGACCAGCATCAGACGTCGCAAGCGTCCCCTCCTCACCGCGAGTCTCCGAGGACAAACGCCTCCTCCTAGCTTCCGGATGCAAACTGGCACCGTCACCTCCGGTAACCTCACGAGCTCGGACGATACCTCGTCGTTCCGAGGCTTCACTTACCTCGCGTCCTGCATCAGGCTCGGACAACGAATGAACACCGCCCGACATATCCTCGTCGAGATCTTCTGCCTGCTTCGGGGGTGGTAGCTCCCACGAATCTAAAAAATAACCATTTTAGACATAAAAAAACTATATATACTGACATACCTCCCAATAACGCAAACTGACTCCTCAGCTCCGCAACAACAACTTCCCACTTCGCCTTGACCCTTTGCATGAAAGCCTCCTTGTATTCGACGTACTCTTGCTGGAACGGAACGATCGAAGCGTATAGAGCTGCAATCAAAACAAAAAAATCAGTCGATAATCTCAAAAAAGGAAGAAGAGACTCGTTGTCTACCAATAACGTCGGCCCACGACGTCCTATACTCTCTTTCGACGTCTAGGACGGACGCTTCGTTTATCTTAACGAAGAAGTATTTCCTCCACCACTCATCGAACTTCACATTTTTGTCGCTCAAGAGCGAGAAGCCCTTCTGGAACCTAATGTAAAAGGTCACGGGAAGGCTAGGGTTCCGAATTATCTTCGAAACCTCGTTGAAGAAGTGGAGGGTCATCTCGAAACCCAGGTCCTTAGCCGTCAGGATGGCAGAAACCATCGTCCGAACTGAGGGACCGGTCAACTCCGAGAACGCCATACCTTACTCTTCGGTGTACGCAACTAGTAGGCGAGGAGGGGAAACCATAATCCGCCATCCCGTAAGAAAGACTCATAGAGACATATATATACCCAGGAGGGCAGTCCCATGGCCTCTGGTCCTTGCGAGGTACCATGAACTCCAAACCCTCCCCGTCATGAGAATAAGCGCGAAGGCCCTCGAGACCCCGTCCGAACTTAACACCACTCTCAAACTTGCTCATCGACTTGGTGACGACGTTGACTTGCTTCGGCCTCTTCGTCTGCTTCGGCTCCCTCGTCCGCTACGGCTGCCTCGTTTTCCTCGGACATGTCGTCGTCTTTAGCCTCGCTACTCTTGTAACCTCCCGAGGTGGAGACTCCAATAACGCCTCCTGAGGCGAAGGCGAAGTGTACTTAAAATCTCTAACCCCTAAACTTTGTATAAGGTAGATTACAAGTCTTTAATTCTATTTACAATGTTGTCACTCAATATAACCTATAGTTTCTAATATTTTTTAACAATTAACTCTAAAATCAAATAAATGAAATAAGAAAAAACATTAAATTACATTATTAAAAACATAAACAAATATGGAAACAATAATATTCGTTAAATATCTTCACTAATTTTAAACTTAAAATTCTACAAAAATGAATAAAATAAATAAACAAAAATCAATTTAAATTTCAAGATTTATATAGGAAAAAATATGAAAACAATCATAATCGTGAAATATCTATACTAACTATTGATTTTAGTTTCAACATTAAAATTTTAGCAAATAAAATAAAATTTGATAAAAAAAAATATTTATATCGAAATAAAAAAAACTTGAATTATTCGAAGAATAATATCTACAACAATCTAAATTTTTTTTTGTTTTAAAACCATATATAGCTAAATAAGACATAAATAAATAAAGGAATAACAAATACATATTTTAATTTTTTTACGGGTCGTTAAAAGATCAAAACGAATTTTAAACGAATGATAATCGAAATGAAATTAAATAGAATTCAATTTATGTATATATATATGAAATTTTTGCAACGGGTCAGAAAATAGCATAAATAATTTATAAGATGTAATTAATATACCTAATATTAAAATATACATAAGTATAGTTTTGAACTTTATATTAAATATAATTCAATAAAAAAATAAAATTTGTATATAGACATCTTGAAAGGTATACCATAGGTAAAGTTTTTAAATATTTCTAATACGCGGGTCAATCCCGCGTTAAATCATAATTTATTTGTTATCCCGCACTACAATGTACGGATTTTAGTTAATATGATTTATGAAATATTAGACTATATACATATAAATATATATCCAAGTTAGGAAATTTTAATAGATATTTTTTACTACAAAATTTTAAATATATAAATATAAAAACATATTAAATTTCGCACGTATGTGCGGGTCCTCATCTAGTATAGGATTAAGTCTGAGAAGTAACATGTTAACAAACAAGAAATCATTCATTACAACAGTCTTAGAAACATGAAAAGATAGCGACAACTAGAGCTATTAATTGGTATGTCCATTTGTCCATGGACATTTTCCGGTCCAGTCCAATATATTGCGGACATTGTCCAGTTTAGTCCGATATATTGTGGACTAATTATTGTCCAGTCCAATAAAGACCATGTCCATACGGACATTCCATGGACGCCCATTAAGATAGGGATATAGAATCTTGACTTGTGTGACAAGTAACACAAAACTTACTTCAAAAACACACTCAATGTAAAATACACTTGCTTCAAAAACACCCTTAGTGTAAAAATACACTTAATGCAAAAAACACCCTTAATGTAAAAATACACTTAATGCAAAAAACACCCTTAATGTAAAAATACACTTAATGCAAAAATACACTTAATGCAAAAACACACTTAATGTAAAAACACCATTAATGTAAAAACACATTTAATGTCAAAACTCAAAACATACTCAATCTACAATGTTGAAGGTAATCAAATACTAAATCAGTTTCTCAATTCTTAGAAACAAAATAATACTTTCATACTAGAACCTAAAACACACAAAAAGAACCTAATTTCCAACAAAAATCTACCAAAATCAAACATATGTACCTAGGCTATCTTGTAGCTAGCTCCACAAAAAAGCTCATCAAATATTAGGCAAACAAAACCGTATATGAAAACAATTCATTTCGAAAATTCTAAGAAATACCCACATAGTTAAAATCTCATTTCAATCCAATACTACCCTTCGTTTCCTTAGAAAATGAAAGTGTTCAAAATTACCACTTTTCCATTTCATCGAAATATCAAATTATAAAAAGCCCACATGCATATATCAAACAAAAATCACATCACAAGCTCACAACAAAGATATTCCATCCAAATCTGAGATTGAAACCAAAAGAGGAAGATAGAACGATGAAGAAAAAATATGCTTAATTTTACCTTTACGAATCTCTAAGAAGAAGTTGCTGATGAGAGAGAGATGAGTGGATGCTTGTGTCACGAGCTTAGATCCAACAGAAGAAAAAACTAGAGAAGGTGAAGAAGAAAGCCATGAAAAAGATGGAGAGGAAAACGATGAAATTAGAGAAGGTGAAGAAGAAAACAATCTTATATTATTAATACAGAAGACGGAGAGAGAAAAATGAGTTCGAAAATCCTACGTGTCATCACCTGAATAATTGTGGTCCCACATCATTAAAAGATTCATTGAAAAATTATAAAAACCCAAAACAAAAAGCCCAAATTTATCACAAAGTCTCTTTAATAAACATAATAAATGGATAATATATTTAGAAAATGTTGAAAAATCCATAAAATATAAAAATATAATATCAAAAAATCCATAAGAAACACAATTTATAATTTCAAATAGATCTCAATAATATTTATATGTTATATTCCATCATATAAAGTTCAAAATAATGATAAAACATATTGTTCATTTACAAATAACAATATTATTTTGTAAAATTGTATTCAACACCAAAATTTATGTCAAATGACAAAACATGAACACATAATTAACGACTCATCTCAAAATTTGAGCAAAGAATTTTCGGATAAGTTTATACATGAAAGAGTGATTAAACATTCCTAAACAATATGTTTAAAATATTTAAAAAGCCCATGAAAAACACAATATTATAATTTTTCGATGATAAATATTAAAATAGTAATAATAATAATTTTTTGTAAATAAAACATTATAAAAACCAAAATACAATATATTTTGTATATATACTTCAAATTTAAACTCCGCGTTAAACGTGGATCACATGAGATCCAAATTTTTTTATCTCATTTTATACGACACATTATTTTTACCAAGAAATATTTTTTCTATTATTCCGTAAATATTTATCCCGCGCTTGGCGCGGGTAACTTTCTAGTTAGGTTAGAAAATAGAAAATAGATTTTAATTTTATTTACAAAACCTAAATTATTGTGGCCATGGACAAGCCCATGTCCATACGGTCTGGTCCATATTATTGTGGACAAATATGGCTTTATGTCCAATTGGACAATTTATTAGTGGGTTTGACCATGGACAGTTCATTTGAAATGGATTGGGCCAGACCATGGGCTTTGTGTCCAATTGACAGCTATAATGTAGTGATGTTCAACACAAAGATGAAATGTTTAGCGTTTTTACCAAACATAAGATCATAGAGAAACCAAACCCACAATTATTATTTTGTTTACAAGATTACAAACCATCTTGAGATTTCTATTGACAGTTAACAAACTTTAAAACGGTGACGTTTTACTAAAACAAAAAAATAAGGAAAAACTAAAGACGCCGTTGCCGGGGATCAAACCCGGGTCACCCGTGTGACAGGCGGGAATACTTAGCACTATACTACAACAACATTTTTGATTAAAATTCTTATAATATAATATATAACAAATAAATAAAATATACTAACTTTTACACATACACTACAAGAATCTGCGCAAATTACCACGAAAAATTTACAACGATTTGAATTGTCGTAAACTCGTAAACTTACGACGACATTACGACGATTTTACGACTATTTTGGTAATCGTCGTAAAATCGTCGTAAATTTACGACGAATTTTAATCGTCGTAAATTTACGACGATTTTACAACGATTTTCCGATTAAGCACCAAATCGTTTTAAATTCGTGGTAAATTTACAACGATTTACCGACGCTTTGATTTATAAGAATATTTCGTCGCTATATCGTTGCTACTTTACCACGAATTTACAACTTCTTATTTTGGGACTTTTTAACAACGATTTAAAGACAATTAATATGGTAGTTGAAAACGTGTATTTACTGTTCCACCTAATTATTTACAACTTTCATTTTAGTCGTTAAATCGTTGTAAAATCGTTGTTAATTCCTTGTAGAATTATGAATCGTTGTAAATTAGTAGTTAATTTCCTTGGTAAAAAGTTGGAATTTTTTTAAAAATCCTATAAATACCTCCTCATCTTTCACCATAAATCACACCATCAATTTTATATCTCTCTATCTCTCTCACTTACAAAAAAAAACTCTTTTTATAAAAAAAAATGTCCGGAGGCGATATTTACGAAATCCGAAAATGGATGTACATACATCGAGGCGATGATGGATCGGTGACACGGGAGTTCCTCGACGGGGTTGAAGTATTCATGCAGCAAGCCACAAATCTACTCCGTCACTATCGAAAGCGGTAAGATGTTTTGTCCTTGTATCAAATGCGACAATAGACGATTCATTTTGGTTGAAAATGTTTGAAAGCATTTGTTAAATAGAGGATTTACACCACAATATTATATATGGTTTCAGCATGGGGAAGGTTATTCTGGTAATGTTGCTAGTAGTAGTAATTATCATCAGGAATCTGTAGACTATGACCAGCATGTAGATCATGAGTATGATTTTTATAATTTTCATCATGATCATGGAAATGAACCGGATAGGATATATGACATGGTTAGCGATGCATTTCGTCCTGAAGTTGCATCTGATGGAAATTTAGTTGAAGAACCTAATTTAGATGCTAAAAAATTCAACGACATGTTAAATGCTGCAAATCAACAAATATATGATAATTGTAGAGAAGGGCACTCTAAATTGTCATTAGCTGCTAGAATGATGAATATTAAAACAGACCATAACTTATCTGAGGTTTGCATGGATGATTGGGCCTCATTGTTAAAAGAATATCTACCCTCTGATAATTTAGCTGCTGAAACGTTTTATGAGGTTCAAAAATTGGTTATCAGTCTTGGTCTTCCGTATCAGTCAATTGATGTCTGTGTAGACAATTGTATGATATTTTGGAAAGACGACGACATTCTTGAGGAATGTCGTTTTTGCAAAAAACCAAGATATAGGCTAGAAGGAGTAGGTCGAAAGAGGGTACCGTACCAGAAGATGTGGTATCTGCCTATAACAGACAGGCTACAAAGGATGTATCACTCGGAGAGGACAACTTCTTCGATAAGGTGGCATGCAGAACATACACAGAAGCCTGGAGAGGTGACCCACCCATCCGATGCGAAAGCGTGGAAACACTTTAACTCGGTGTACCCCGATTTTGCTAGACGAAAAGGTAACGTCTACCTTGGTCTATGTACGGATGGATTTAGTCCATTTGGTATGTCAGGTAGGCAGTATTCTTTATGGCCCGTCATCGTCACCCCTTATAACCTCCCACCAGAGATGTGTATGCAAAGGGAATTTTTATTTCTGAGCATTTTAGTCCCTGGACCTCAACATCCAAAAAGATCCCTTGATGTTTTTCTACAGCCTTTGGTGGAAGAGTTGAAGGAGTTATGGCACACTGGAGTAAAGGTAAAAGTAAATGTTTTTTAATACTCTTTAATTCATTACAACACTCATTAAATATTGCTTACTTATGATATTTTCATATATAGTATCTTCGTCGAACAAGTTCAAAAAGGGATTCCGGGGATATCTGAAGATGAGCTCGATTCCCGTAAAACTCAACACTTTGTGATGTGGTTGCAAACACATGTATATGAAAATATTAAATATGAAATTACATATAAACATAATATATTTAAACAAAATTATTGTTGGTGTCTGCAGATTGAGTACGAGGACGAATCTTATCCGGTGTGGTTCCACGAGATGCTACAACGTCCCCTTGCGAAGATTCGGACATCGCCAATGTATTTTACAAGAGGTTATGCTTTCCACGCGTACGATTACGGGCGACATCGAACAAGTGTTAACTACGGTGTTTGTGTTAGAGGAGACATTGATTTCTACGGAATCATCCAAGAAATCATAGAAATAACGTTTCCCGGGTTGCTCATGTTGAAGTGCGTACTTTTGAAGTGCGAGTGGTTTGATCCTACGATCGGAAGAGGTGTACGAATCAACAAGTCTGGGATCGTTGATGTCAATAAGAATAGAAGATACAACAAGTTCGAGCCTTTCATACTTGCATCGCAAGCTGAGCAAGTAAGCTTCATTCCTTATCCGCGTCTTAAGTCCACATGAATACATTGGCTATCCGTCATCAAAATTGCCCCGAGAGGGTACATAGTCAGGGAAGAAGAATCACCACTACAGAATGACACGTCCGTCGATATTCCTTCGCCAGAACTAAACACGGACATGGTCTTACTCGTTGATCCACATAATAGGGAAGTTGAAGAGGTGAATGAGGACGAAGAAGAAGTCAAAGAGACTGACGAATTTGATGAATCTGACTCCGAGGACGAACATGAGTCTGCTGATGACTCCGAGTAATAAATAAGAAAATAATGTATTTTAATTTTTTTTTTATAAAATAAATTAACAATCGTCGTAAATTTGTGGTAAATTTACCACGCATTTACGACTTTTTTTGTATTTTGCACAAATCGTGGTAAATCGTCGTAAATTTACAACGATTTTACCACGATATGTGTAAATTTCACAAACGTCGTAAATTCGTGGTAAATTTACGACGATTGTACCACAAATAATCTTATAATTCTTTGTCTTATAAAGACCTCTAATCCTCAGAAGTTTTGTTTGTACGAGGTTGTCAACGTCAACGATTACCACGATTTTACAACGCTTTAAAACGTAATCGTCGTAAAATCGTGGTAAATTTACCACGATTTTACAACGGTTTTTTTGTATAAACCCCTAAACCCCAAACATTTTCAAAAGTATGTCTTATATTACGTACAAACACCCGTTAAGACCTCTAAAGTTAATGAATAACTATAAAAACAATGTTAAAATTGCTTATCAATAAGTTTTGTTACATATTCTTAGAATTTATAAAGTTTAAGATAAAGTGTACTATAATATATTGTGGTTAATATGTCTATATGTTCTAATTTTACCAAAACTTGTTTTTCTGCAATCATATGATTTAGTATGATTTCATATGCATACAATATCATAATTATATTCAACATGAAGTCAAATGACATATGAATTTCAGCAAAATCTATTTAGTGTAATGAATCGTCGTAAATTCGTGGTAAATTTACCACGAATTTACGACTTCACACAAAATCGATGGAAATTCGTGGTAATTTAACAACGAATTTACGACCAAAAATGAAACTCTAAACGTCAAATCCTCAGGAGTTTTGTTTATACGAGGTTGTCAACGTCAATTATTACCACGATTTTACAACGATTTATAAAGTAATCGTCGTAAAATCGTGGTAAATTTACCACGATTTAACAACGATTTTATTACCACGATTTTACAACGATTTATAAAGTAATCGTCGTAAAATCGTGGTAAATTTACCACGATTTTACGACGATTACTTTATAAATCGTTGTAAAATCGTGGTAATAAAATCGTTGTTAAATCGTGGTAAATTTACCACGATTTTACAACGATTTATAAAGTAATCGTCGTAAAATCGTGGTAAATTTACCACGATTTAACAACGATTTTATTACCACGATTTTACAACGATTTATAAAGTAATCGTCGTAAAATCGTGGTAAATTTACCACGATTTAACAACGATTTTATTTTCATCATTCCCAAAACGAGGCAAACCAAACGAACCAAAACGTTTCAATTTTTTTTACAACGAATTAACGACGAATCGTCGTAAAATCGTCGTAAATTTACGACGATTTTACGACGATTGCTGAGTCTATATATAGTCGACCAAAATTTTTCATTTTCACTCATTCTCTCTAAATCTCTATCTCTCTCTAAAGTTTTCTCTCTCTAAAACTCTACAACTTTCACTCTTCTTCAACATCCCCAAAGGTAAATATTTTTAATATATGTGTTTTAAAACCGAATTTTAGAATTAGTTTTAGGAATTGGAATTTAGTTTTAGGATTTGGAATTAGTTTTAGGATTTGGAATTAGTTTTAGGCTCGGATTTTAGTTTTAGGATTCAGATTTTAGAATTATATGTTTAGAACATATAATTAATTATTAAAATATTTAATGTTTAGTTTTTAAAATATTTAAAACTTATTACTTAACATAATTATTTTTTAATCTTAGTTTTTAAAATACATAATTAATATTAAAATACTTAATATTTAGTTTTTAAATTACTAATATAATGTCATTAAAATACTTATATAATGTTTAGTTTTTAAAATACTTAATAATTTTTAAATACTTAATGTTTATTATTTAAATATTTAATGTTTTTTTTGGCAGGTACTTATATATGGCTCCTAGGAGAGGGAAGACCTTACCGCCGGACTACATGCAGATGTTGGCGGAGAAGAGGGCTTCCCGGGAAGCCTCGGGTTCCGGTTCAGCTACAGCTTCCAGGACATCTCTTGTCCAAACCGGGACGTCCGTCCATGGCGAGCAGCCTCCTCCTCCTTATGTGCCCGCCGCCGACGCCGTCGAGGCCTCTGACACCGCAAACGACGATATCCCGGGACCGGTACATCCAGAGTTGGATGTACCGGGACACGCGCCGTACGCCAACCTCCGGGTTGAGGATATCCTCACTCAACCCGGACATGACAGTCTCCGTCGGTTGGATCCGTACAAGTCTCCGGACACTTACTGGTAATTATTTTAATTTTTTTTTTTTTAATATATTAATAAATCAATTAATGTTTTTTTCAGGTTCAAGTACGACAACCAGGTCTCGCGTTCTATCGCGGACATAATCAAGGGATACTTCACCGAGTCGCATCCCAATTGGAGCAAGACACCCGAGCACATCAAGAGAACGTGGTTCAAATGTTTCACGGTAATGTTCTAATTTAATTTCAATTAAATTTATTTATTTAACTTTAAATTTTTTATTATATATTATTCGCGTAAAGTAACTTATAATGTCTCATATTTTGCAGCAAAAGTGGCATTGGGATGTCTCGATCAACGAGACCGTGAGGACGGAGTTCAACAAGACGGCGAAATTCCGTCTCGCCAACACGGTCTCCGACTGGAAGGACAAGTGGAGAGTCGTCGGCGACGCGGGGAAGCCGGTATATCTCTCGGTCGCGGTCTGGGACGGCTTGAAGAAATATTGGACGGATGACCACAACGCGACCGTAGCTGAGAAGTGTTCCACCTCCAGGAACTCGAAGCTACCTGGCGGGACGCCGAAGCAAATGGCTCACACGTCCGGACAAATCCCGTTCGCGGGTCGGGCGCACGAAATGGTAAGTCTTTCTTACTAACTCTTCCAAATTATTTTTATTTTCAAATTACTAATATTATACTAATGCACATATTTTTATTATTTGTTTGTAGGCCAAGCAGCTGGGTCACAAACCGGCCGTCAGTGCCGTCTTCGAGAAGACGGACAGGAAAAAGACCGGCGAGTTCGTTGACTCCCATTCCGAGCGGATATTCAACGATCTTGAAGCTCGGAAGACGGAGATCGAGACTCAACGATCTCAGAGATCCCCGGGAGGCACTCAATATCCTGGCGAGCCGCTTACTACCGCCGAGCTCGATCAAATATATCATGAGGTAAAATTTTACTCTAAAATTTTCTCTAAAATTATTTTTTTAAACGTTCATTTACTAATTGTTTAATTTTATAGGTTGCTCCTAAAAAGAAAGGACGGGTTCTAGGCATGGGATTCATGCAGGAAGTCCCACTTGCTCCTACCAATTACCGATCTCCGGCTGAGTTGCAGGCTGAGATTCAGAACATGCATGCGACTCAGGTGAAGAACATGCAGTACTACAACAGCATGTTTACGGTGCTTTCTGCATCTAACCCGGAACTACTTCGGGCGATGCAGACACATCCCGACCGTCCGTCGACTGAGCAGGCCGGAACAAGCAACGTAGATCCCGAGAACGCAACCCAGGACTATTTCGGGCCTAATTTCAATTTAGACGACTAGTTTTTTTTTATTTTGTATTTTGAAATTGTAATAAAAATATTAAAAAAAATAATATTTTATTTTATAAAATATTATTTTTTTTATTTATAATAATAAAAATCGTCGTAAAATCGTCCCTAATTAGGGACGATTTTACGACCATTTGTAATATATATTTCTTCAAATCGTCGTAAAATCGTCCCTAATTAGTGACGATTTTACGACGATTTTAGGAATTTTTGATTTATTATAATTACAAATTTACAACCAAATATTCGTTAAGAAATCGTTGTAACAATTACAACGATTTTACAACGAATATTTTACCACGAATTTACAACGAATTTGGTTCGTCGTAAATTTTACCACGATTTTACGACGATTTGGTTTTTACTTCGATCGGTTAACGACGAAATGAAAATCGTCGTTAAATCGTGGTAAACTGCATTTTACCACGATTTTACAACGATTATGGTCGTGGTAAAAGTCGTAATTTCTTGTAGTGATAAAGGCTTTAAGGCTATGTACAAAATCACATATTCTTCTATGGTTGTATCGAGATAATAGTTTAATAGAAGATGAACATTAAAAATTAGATCTATAAATAACATGTCAGCATTAGAAGTTTGATTATCCCCTACTCAATAGGAATATATGAATATGATTAATGGTTGTTAGAAAATAAAGGCTTTCCTTAAAGGGATATTAGACCTACTTTCTTGTGACCTAAAACGTTGCAGATTGAAAAAATTAATATTTGTTTTCTCATTAGAAGAATGTGAATGTCAAAAGAAACTAGTGGTAGGAACTATTTTTAGAATTTAATTATTCACGGTTATACCAAGAAAAGGTATGCATAGTGTAGTTATTTAAGGGGAAATTTTGCCGAATGGGCAATTTTTCGAAAATAACTAAAAAATAGGCAGTTTACTATTTGCAATTGTAAAAACAGGTCTGTAGGGCCCAACTGTGTAATACAGAAGTTGTGTAATAGGGAAATGTAAAAAGACAAAACTAGCTTTTGTACGATATGTATTGGTGTATTGGTATATATGTATTGGTGTCATTAAATGTGTGTGCAGGTTAATAAATGTGTGTGCATGAACAAAACCTTAGGATGTTTTGTGTATTTCTTTTTTTTTTCTTTTTTCACGTTTTTCCTTCCTCTTTCTTCCTCTCTTCTCTCATATCTTCTCTCTTCTTTCTTTTCTTTTCTCTTGATTCAAACTTATGTTTTATTTTTTTCAAGTTTTCTTTCTCCTTATTCATGTTTCTTTCTCTTAATTGCATTCAATAACATCCATTTGCACAGTTTAGTAGACGGTGTACAATTGTTGGATGCCCGATTCAACTCATCTGTACAGTGTACGTAACTCACTTGGACAACTGGTCTGTACAGAAGATAATTTGCGTCGAAGAGTTGTATGAACGACTGATTCAAATCGTTTGTACAGTGTAAAATTAGAACGATCGCTTCGAGTAACATTTGTTTTTACAATCTGGTGAACAATATGATTGTAAACCTAATTTGTACAACTCTACTATACGGTGGATATTAATTTGTACAACTTTATATGTACAAACGAATATTATGTTCGTATCATCCAATGGATAGTATGACTGTACAACTGATTTGTAAAACTCTGTACGATGGATACAAATCTATACAACTCTGTATGTACAAATGAATATTATTTTTGTACTTTTGTTATATTTGCCGAATGGACAGCGTACAAATGAAGATTGTCGTCAAGCAGTTGTACAGTTGTTGGACGACCGGTTCGACTCATTTGAACATTGTACGTGATATACAGAGACAATTCGACCAGTTCAACTCATTTCGACTCATTTTTAAATTTTGTTTCTTTTAATTTTCGTTTTTTCTTTTAATTGCATTCGACAACATCTATTTGTCTAATTTAGTGGACAATGTACAGACGAAGATTTGCTTAAATCAATTGTACAGTGTCCATGACTGACTGAGACAACTAGTCTATACAGAAGAAGATTTGCATTGAAGATTGTACAGTGTCCAGAAGACCAGAACTGTTGATTCGATTACAATATTTGTACAACATCTTTTATACAATTTAGTGGACAAACGACTATACATTTCAGCTGACATTATTCATGTGTATATACAAAAAGAACAATTTATATTTAGTATTTAGTGAACAATGTACAAACGAAGCTAATTTAGATAGTGGATTCGGATATTGTACAATGTATCAAATTTATTTGTAGTATTTAGTGGACAATGTATCAAATTTGTAAGTTTAGCTAGTGGATTCAGAGATTGTACATTGTACAATTTTGCTATTACAATTTATATGTCCAGACGAATAATTGGATAATATGATTGTACAATTGATTTGAATACTATGTACAATGGATTATGAACTGTACATTATGAACACTTTGTCCAATGAATACTGAACTACACAGTCTTGATGTACATACGAATATTAAGAAATCATTAACATCCAATGTATAATTTGTCTATCCACTGTAGTGAACAACATATAAAAGGTGATAAATAATTAAATTAATTTGAATTAAAAATATATAATGAATACATGATGGCATCATCGTAATATATAAAAGTTTTATACCCATAAATGTCATCTTATTTTAAGTGAACAATGTTAGTTGGTGGGTCATGTTGGGAGGAAAGAGAAAAGTGTCCAAATTACAATCTTCATAAAAATAGTTTGTAAACGGGTTCGGTTTCCGGTTCGATTCTAAAAAACAGAAAAAATTGCAATATATTAAAATTTAAATCTAATATTACATATTTAAAATATGTTTACAAGAATTATTTATATATATAATCAAAATCATTATAATTTTAAATAATTTGGGTAAATCGCATAGTTCGATTTGTGTATTTCTATTAAGTTTCGGTTTGTATTTTGAATCCGGATTTTTTCCAAATAAATAATAAATTATAATAATTTAGTCTAATCAACTTACAAATTATATTCAAATTTTGCAATACGAAATATATAAAATAAATATTAAATAGTAATTAAAAAATCTCATTTCAACAATATTAATTGATCATATTTTGTTTAAACAATGAAGATAAAATAATATTCAAAATTTATAAATTAAATATATAAAATCATTTAGAAAACATATACTCGTGGTGAACCACGGGTTAATTCCTAGTTCATGGTTTAAAACGCCGGTCAACGAAAAATACATAACTTAAATGGTCAACGTGAAAGTTCATGCTTTTTTCGGTGCATTTTGAAAGTTCAGGATTTAATTGGCATTTTTCCCGTTTTAAAATGTTAGATAATTATTTATTTATTGTTAATATATATATGTTAATTTAAAACTTTTTATACCACATCATACAATTATATACTTTTCGGAATCCAAAGCTATTATAGTTCATCAACATCTTCATCAGTGAGTATTTTTCTAATTCTTAGAATACTATTTTCATTTAATATGATTTGTTTTATATTATCTAAATTAGTTTGTGAACATATACCTGTTACGTCTTTTTAAGTACCAAACATATTATTTTGTAGAAGAGAGACATATGTAACAAACATATGCTTTTTTAACAAAAAACATATATTTCTAATAATTTTTTATTTTAATAGATTATTTTAACGTAAAATCTCCAAACACATCTATAATTGTTAAACAAAACCGAAAAACTATAAAAGTAAAGGAAATTTTGTATAATTTGTATCATATAGCCCACCATAAAACACAAAGCCACATTTTTTGAAATTTGTTATTTTTCATGTTTTCATTTTTTTATAGATAATATGTTAAATTATTTATTTTGATTTTACCTCATTGTGATGTTAGCGTATAGTTTGAATCACTAATATATCGAGAAATCGTTTATGAAAAATATTGTTGATTTAAAATATCAATACTAATTATTTTAATTATTTAGTCTGAAATTTATTTATGCCCGCGCGGGTCAAACCACCTAGTCTAGTAACTAATTTAGATTTGATATCGCAGTTTTAGTATACTTTCCTAAACTTGACAAAATTAAATCTTAGTATATTTTCCGTTCTAATTTTTTCCCTAAATTCTACATAAACGTTTTGGAAATTTCCATATTTATTATAATATAGCATATAAATATTAGTAAAATGTTTTAGATGTGTCCAAATACGTTTAAATTCATATGGATTATAACCTTTTTAAATATAAATCTTCAAATAATAAGAGAAATCAATAATATGTGATATATTTTAGGGTTTATATGCTGTTTGGACCGTTTTATAAAAGTAATTGCAAAACAGGTCCGGTACTATTCACGGTACTATTCACTGACGTATGGGACCACTCATAGAGATAGAGAAAGTGTGAGATAGTGAGAGAAGAGAAAGGTGTGTAATAGAAAAATAAAGAGAAAGTGAAATTACCCTTGTGGGTATATCGAAACAAAGAAAAAAAAGTCAACATAGCATTAAATGCAATCTGAAAAATTGATGGAGAGAGAAACTGAGTGTGACGGTATGGTGGAGAAAGATGATGATTGTTTTTTCTTGTTTTTTTTTATCTTATCTTCTTTTTTCTCTCTCTTTCCTTTGTCTTTTTTTCTATCACAACATCTACATATTTACTATCTTTTTTTTTTCTTATCTTTTTCTGAAAAACATGTACACTTAAAATTAGACAAAATAATTTTTATTAAATTGTCCACAAAATAATTATGTCGTCCACTGTATTGTGTAGTCATATTAAAGTACCGTACAATATGTACAATGAATATAGTATATGTCAATACAATGAATGTATTATATGTTAGTACAATGGATATAGCATCGTACAGTCTGTACAATGGATGTTCCATCGTACATTACGTACAATGGACATAGTAAACATGTACATATTATATTATGTACATATGGACGTAGTACAAATGCAAATTATATGACTAGTACATTTTGTTTACATAATACAAGGACAATATATATTATTGTACATATTAAATTGTATACAATGTACGTACTCACGTACATATAAATGTTATTTTCATGTACCGGATGGATACGTGAGACTATACACGGATACGTGGAATTGTACACGGATACATGAGACTATACACTAGAAGAGAAGGATGGGAGGGAGGGAGGGAGGGAGGGAGGGAGGGAGGGAGGGAGAGAGAGGGAGAGAGAAAGTGAAAAAGAGGATAAATAATGTGAAAGAGTAATAAATAATAATTTGTTTGTTTAAAAAATAAATATTTCTGGTAAAGGCATTTTCGAAAATACTAGAAAAGTTATACCCATTATAGTAATTCAAAAAGTGTGTCATAGTGTATGAACTTAGACCCTACGGACTAAAACACAATAATAAATAGTAAATAGACTAGTTTTTGAATAACTTTTTTAAAAATAGTCCAATTGGACAATTATCTCTATATTTTATTAAAACCCGAAACCCTAGTTCTTCTTCTTTTGAACAAAAAACCCTCTTTCTATCCTCTATATATGTGAGTTAGTTCGTATAAAGATCACAAGAAGAAATAAACAGAAAACTAAAAAAAAAAAAGATGGAACCAAAGGAGAAGACACAAAAGCTTAACATATTAGAAGTGGCAACTCCTTCTGTCTCAAAAAAGAAGCAAAAGGTGAGAAAATCGCTAGTAGTAACAAGTCCTTCTTCCTCTCTTGTCAGCTCAGAAACTAATAACGTGGGAGAAGCAATGAAGAAGCAAAACGACGTCGCTATGTTCCTTATGGGTAAAGTAATCTCAGCAGTAGCAAGAAACTCGAACTTTGTCTTCTCTCCGGCAACAATAAACTCAAGTCTCACAATGGTTGCATCTACCTCCCAAGTAGAAGCACTAAGATCCTTCATCTTATCCACCCTAAAGTCTTCATCAATTGATGAGCTCAACTCCGTTTTCCACGAGGTTGCAACCACGGTCTTGGCCGATGGTATCGACAAAGGTGGCCCTAAGATCACCGCGGCTAATGGAGTTTGGATAGACCAGTCAATTCATGTTAATCCTTCTTTGAAAGATCTCTTTGAGAATTTCTTCAACGCTACTTTCTCTCAAGTTGATTTTAGATCCAAGGTTAGTTTTTGATTTCAACAAATTCTCTAGATATATATATAATATTTCGTAAGAGGTTATAAATCTGTAAAAAATTTAAGATACATATATATATATATATATAATATACATACCACCAAAATATATTTATGTACTGAAAAATTTATTAATTTATAGACATTAGTTTATACTATAGAGGTTATAATGTATATATCAAATTAATAATTTATTTATGAGATTAGGTCAAGATCTTGTGTGGAACTACATGATTCTCACTCAATGTTTTCTAATTTTGCTTCAAATCCAAATCTTGAGTGATATGAAACTTTTTGATCATAAAAATCTATTGTTAGCCATGCAATTTTCTGATAATTTAGGTTTGGTTTATTGAAACGCAGAGTGGAGAAGTGGCCATGGAGGTGAATAAATGGGTTTCGAAGAACACGAATGATCGCATGAAAGATCTTATTCCTCCTAGAGCTATTACAAGCAACACTGACTTTATATATGGGAATGCACTCTACTTTAAAGGGACATGGAGACACAAGTTCTCAAAGTCTATGACAAGAGAAGGAGACTTTCACCTTGTTGATGGCAACTCAGTGTCTCGTGTGCCTTTCCTGACTCACTCTAGGAAACAATACATAAATGCCTACAAAGGTTTCAAGGTCCTAAGGCTCCCTTTCCGACAAAACAACGATATAAACCGAAATTTCTCAATGTATTTCTATCTCCCGGACGAACGAGATGGTTTGAATAATCTTGTAAAGGAAATGGCATCTACTAATGGATTCTTGGATAGCCACATCCCAAGTCATGAAGTTGAAGTTGGTGCTTTCAAAATCCCAAAGTTTAAGATTGCATTTGGTTTCCAAGCTTCAAGTGTTTTCGATGAATTGGTTGATCATGTTTCTGAGGTTTTGTTGTACCAAAAAGCTTTTGTAGAGATTGATGAAGAAGGCGCCGAAGCGTCGGCTATTAAGTTCCTAAACACAGCTGTAGCTTATGGGTGTTGTAGGAAGATCAATTTCGTGGCTGATCATCCATTTGTTTTCTTGATTAGAGAAGACAAAACCGGAACCGTTTTGTTCCTTGGTCAAATCTTTGATCCTTCTAAATCTGTTTAGGACCGGATTATAGGTTAGATTCTGATATTTTTAATTATAGTTATCTATTTGTTTAAGGTACTTGCTAAGTTATTATATATTATAACCTTGATTGGTTTTGTGGTAGTTAATATACATGATATTGCAATAAAAATATGACATTTCAAAATCTGATTTTATAGACTCTTGAATACGCTCGTGAGAGTGAATGAAAACAAGCAATAATATATCAATTTTGTGGTCAAATTCTTCAAATCCTAAGAAGGCTTGTGTGTTTTGTTAGTTGTTTTAGGTTTGTTCTGTTTCGAATGTATAAATGCGAAACTTATTAGAAAAGGGAACTATTTTATTAAAATTATAGGTTAGCTATATGGTCAATATCAAACAAATTCATATTGAAATAAAACATCATTGATCAAAACGTAAAATATATTTTCTACTAGTGTCATGACCCGTGCAACAACGGACTAATTTAAATTGATATGTATATTCATTTTTAGTTGGTAGCATTTATTTAAAAAAAATATTACTAGGTAATATTACATTTGCATACAAAGTTTTTGAGGAACCTATTTATTTATGCAACATCACAAAACTGAATATTTGCGAATAAAATTTTGTAAACAAACTAATATTACAAAAAATAGTAAAATACCAATACAAGAATCAGGAATTGAAGTGAATCCTAAGATAGAACCGTAATTCTTATGATTCGCATCACTCGAAAATATAAACTCTCGAATTCTATATTTGTGTTGTACTCTCACACAAGGAAGGAAAAAAACAAAAGAATAAATAGAAAATATGTGAAGATGTTGAATAATTTCTCCTTATATAAGGTGAGGAGGATGCAAGAGTTTTTGTTTCACCATGTAATCCATAATACCACCATTACTCACATATAACATATAAATTTATGTCAAATTTAGTGGTTACACAATTGATTAATAAAATAAATTATTAATTCAATTTAGGAAGAAAAAATTTATTGGGAAATTCACAAACCTACACCCTTTCAACCCTCCCTTCACAAAACTACACCTAATTCAATATTTTCACAAGTTTACACCCTTTCAAAATTTTAAAAACTTGATTTACTCTTTTAAAAATTACCAAAATTAAAATATTTTCATTTGGGTTCGCTAATTAGTGTTTAGGGTATAGTATTAAGGGGGTAGGATTGTTTGGGTAGAGTTTATTTGGATTTAATTTTGAGTGTTTATGTGTAGTTTTGTGAAGTATTTTGGAAATGGTGTAGTTTTGTGAAATGTAATTCAAATGGTGTAGTTTTATAATTCTCCCAAATTTATTTGCCCAAAATTTAACTCTTTTTATTATTATATTTATTATTTTTTTGACCAAATTTAATTCTCCTTCACATAAGAATTATATCTTTTTGACCAAAATAAATATATATAGTGATGGTGATGTCATTTATTCATTAAGTTAATGGTAATTATAATAAAAATTTAATGTTACAAATTGAACAAAATTAGTTTTATTTTTTTTAGTTTGTTTCAAATTATTGTTTATTTGTTTCAACATAAATTAATTACCGAGTTTAAAATTTCTGATTTCTTGCTTGTATTATTTAATATATTTTTATCACATAAATAGATATATAATTATGATATTGAGTTACAAAAATATGAGGATAATAAGATATATTGATTGCAGTATTTATATATAAAATCTAAAAACAATATTATACGAAAGTCATGTAAATCATTTGTAGTAAACTAAAAGAAATATAAAAATAAGTTGACATTTATTTTTATTTTTGAAGAGATAAAATGAAATTTTTTATTGAAGATGAATTAAAAATTATATATAAAATCATAAGAAAATTATGAAACTCATGTGAATCATATATATTAAATTAAAACAAACATAAGAAAAAAGTTTGCGTTTATTTTTTGATTTTGGAGAGAGATAGAAAAAGTTTTTCATTGAAAATAAACCAAAAAGAACACATTTCAATAAATGAAAGTGACACTTGTTGGTTTGAAAGCGAAAGTTAAAAAAAAAATTATATCTTATTGTAAAAGATTCAATGGAAACATTAATCAATGTCAAATCAAATTCTAGCAAATTACCAAACCCATATGATATGAGTCTTGAAACACACTTAAGAGATAACACAGCCAGAGTAAAAATCATTATCACATACAACATTGTGACTAGATGATTTCTCCCGCGGAGAAAAAAATTAGAATATATGAATCGTTGATATTATTGTTATGTATTTAACATAACTAAAAATACAAAAATTAAGAATCATAATTATATGAAAGTATCAAATAATATTTTGTAAAACTCAAAAAATATTGAAGTTAATATATTGAACCGAAATAAAATGAATTTAACCAAAACTCTACAAACTCAACATACGAAAACTGAACGAAGAACTCGTATATAAATGACTCCATAATAATTTCTAAGAGCATCATTATAGGTTGAAGTAGATTTTAAGATTTTTTTTTTTTCATTTAATTCTCAGATTTAAAAAATAAAAAATAAAAAATAAATAAAAAGGACCAATCGCGGGCCGCCACGTGTCAGTCAGTGGGGCCCGCGAAAAAAACAAAAACCACCTCTTAAATAAGAGGCACAAGACGCGGCTTTTACTTATTTCGGTGGGACCCGCAGTTAAGAGTCTCCTTTAGAGACTCCTATAATGATGGTCTAATGACTCGTATGGATATCCAATAGATCTAAATTACGTATATCCAAAATCCTATCCTATATATATGAACTAAAAAGCCCATACAATATGAACTAAAAAACCCATAAAATTGAAAAAACTCTCACATTGATAGTGGAAATTACATGTTAGTTGAAACACTACGTATAAATAAGTTATTTGTGTTTTGAAAAGTTAAATGGGTTTAGTAAAATCAGTGATTTATTGGGAAAACGATTTATTTCCCCCTCGGGACTATCATATACCGATGTTTCCACCCAATCTTTGTCCTCTTACTATTTCCCTAAAATCGTACTTTACTATGTTTATTTCCCCCCAATCTCAAACTTCTCCATCTAATTGCACACAGACGTTGATTTATGTGGTTAAGTCTGGTTTATTGTTGTTAAACCAAACCGAATGCATTAATCCAAAATTTAAACCAAAAATAATCCTAATTACCCAATTAATAATCCTAAGAAAAAGAAGATGAAGATGAAGATGAAAATGAAGATGAAGATGAAGATGAAGAAGAAGATGAATATGAAGATGAAGATGAAGAAGATAAATTGATGAAAATGAAAAAGATGAATTGATGAAGAAGAAGAAGATAAAAAATGAAGAAGATGAAGAAGACGAAGGTGAAGATGAAGATGAAGAAGATGAATATGATGAAGAAGAAGATTAAGATGAAGAAAAGGTATTAATGAACAAGAAGATGATGAAGATGAAGAAGATGAATTGATGAAGATGAAAAATGAAGAAGATGAATTGATGAAGATGAAGATGAAGAAAATGCATATGTTGAAGATGAATTGATGAAGAAGAAGAAGATTAAGATGAAGAAAATGAATTGATGAAGATGATGATTATGAAGAAGATGAAGATGATGAAGAAGATGAATATGAATATAAAGAAGATGGAGACGAAGAAGATGAAGATAAATTGATTATGAAGAAGAAAATTTGGGGGTTTAGGGATTTCAATTTCGATTTTGGGGATGTTGAAATTGGATTAGTGGGTTATGGTTAAACTCAGTTCGATATTGTTTTCAACTTGATTTGTTAGTTTGATTCATAACTCATACCACTTAAATCAACGTATAGATGCAATTAGATAGGGAAGTTTGAAATTGGGGGAAATAAACATAGTAAAATACGGTTAGGGAGAAATAGCAAGAGAGCGAAAGATTGGGTGAAACTATCGGTATATGATAGTTCCGAGGGGGAAATAGATCGTTTTCCCGTGATTTGTTCTATCATCATAATTGGTTTTAACCCACAATAGTTTACATTTCAATTGACATTGTACCAAGTCAGTGATTAATCTATTGAAAATGAGTTAAAATTGATTAATCGATTGAAAACGTGTTAAAAAAATTTCACATTCATTTTAAATAATAATATGCCGAAAATTAAAAATATTTATGTATATTTTTATATTATATATATATATGTATAAATTTATAATCCGCGCTTGGCGCGAATTCAAAAATCTAGTAAATATATTAGTTGAGGAGATACTTTTTGAATTTGAATGAAAATATAAAAAACCCATAAAATATAAATTTTAAAAGTCCATTAAATATGAACAAAAAGCCCACAAAATATACATAATAAAAAAGCTACAACGACCAAAAGTTAAAAAAGTCACACATTGATAATAAAAACTACATGTTAACTGAAACACTACTTACAAATAAATCCTTTTTGTTTCGATGAGTTAAATGAGCTTAATAAAATCAATGATTTGTTCTCTTATCATAATGGGACTTAACCCACAACAGTTTAAATTTGTCAACAAGAAATTGACATAATACCGATTTGAGAAATTAATCGGTTGAAAACAGATTACAAATTGGTCAAATTTGGTCAACAATTTATCCCATCAATTTGACCAAGATTGAAGTTTAGCATCAATAATCGACGACCTATAAAAAATAAACAAGGTAAGTATAAAAATATATAAGAATAGTAACAGTGATAAAATAACAAATATTTTTTAGTAATGAGAAAAAGCTTATGATGCCACTGTTATTTTATGAAACTTTTTGTAATGAAGTTTTTAAAAATTACCCAAATAAATAATAGAAAAGTTTAAACACAATTTCAAATTTATATTGAATAAATTTATATGCTGAAAATTAAAAATATTAATATATATTTTTATATAATAGACTTATAAATTTAATCTCTACGCTTAGCGCGGGTCAAAAGATTGAGTATTAATTTATTACCGAATAACAAAAAGTATAACCATAACCAAAAATATTCGGGTTTTACATTTTTTTGAAAAGTTATTTCACAAATAATGTTTAGGTGATTATAACCCTACTATACAAAAATATATACTAAAAATGCTAACAATATATAATTTTTATATTAGCGAGAATTACAAAACTACACCATTTGAATTGAATTTTTCAAAACCACACCATTTAAAAGTTATTTTACAAAACTACACCTAAACACTCAAAATTAAATCCAAATAAACCCTACCCACACAATCTTACCCCTCTAATATTATACCCTAAAAACTAATTAGTGAACCCAAATGAAACATTTTTAATTTTGGTAATTTTGTAAGGGTAAATCAACCTTTAAAAATTGGGAGAATCACAAAACTACACCATTTGAATTACATTTCACAAAACTACACCATTTCAAAAATACTTCACAAAACTACACCTAAACACTCAAAATTAAATCTAAATAAACCCTACTCACGCAATCCTACCCCTTTAATACTATACACTAAACACTAATTAGCGAACCCAAATGAAAATATTTTAATTTTGGTAATTTTTTAAAGGGTAAATCAAGCTTTTAAAATTTTGAAAGGGTGTAAATATGTGAAAATATTGAATTAGGTGTAGTTTTGTGAAGGGAAGGTTGAAAAGGTGTAGTTTTGTGAATTTCTCTTAAAAATTTTAAAGGGTGTAATTATAGAAAATATTGAATTATATAGAGTTTTGTAAAGAATGAGATGGAATGGCGTAGTCTTGTGAATTCCTCTTGGGAGAATTACAAAACTACACCATTTGAATTACATTTCACAAAACTGCACTATTTCTAAATTACTTCACAAAACTAAACCTAAACACTCAAAATTAAATCTAAATAAACCCTACCCACACAATTTCATCCCTTTAATACTATACCCTAAACACTAATTAGCGAACCTAAAGGAAAATATTTTAATTTTGGTAGTTTTTTAAGGGTAAATCAAGCTTTTAAAATTTTCAAAAGGTGTAAATATATGAAAAAATTGAATTAGGTAGAGTTTTGCAAAATAAGGGAAGAAAGAGTGTAGTTTTGTGAATTCCCCATTCCTCTTTATATTAATATATGTACTTTACGGATGAATGTATAATTGTGTGTATTAGCACATAATTTTTATGTAGTATATATAATAACTATGAATAAAGTAATAACCTTTAGATGTTAGATTTATTAGAAAATAATTATTTGATATAAACTTTATTGGTTATTAATTTCTAAATAATAGTGTAAGGAAATATAAGATTATATTAGAGAGAATTACAAAACTACATCATTTGAATTACATTTCACAAAACTACGCCATTTTAAAATTAATTCACAAAACTACATCTAAACACTCAAATTTAAATCCAAATAAATCCTACCCACACAATCTTACCTCCTTAATACTAGAAAAAATTGTTTGGGTGGGTAGTTTTAAAGATTAAAATTGTATTTGGGTGATTTAGGAGTCTTAATTAATTTTTAGGTGGTTTCATTAAATTAGGCTTCATTAATTGACGAAAATACCTTTTGTTTGATTTGGATTAATTTCGCATACGTCATTCACATATATCATAACGTACTGGTTATTAAACAATTCACACAGACGCCTATTAGATGTTACGTTTCTTAATTCTTTCGAAGGAGATTGATTTGCGTTTGAATGTGAATGTAGTATGCTAAATATGAATAATAGATGGCATATATGAATGTAGTATGGTAAATGTGAATAGTAGATGGCATTTGTATGTGAACGTAGTATGCTAAATGTGAATAATAGATGGCATATAGGAACGAAAGAACTAACAAACGTAACATCTAAGCCGCGTCTGTGTGAATTGTTTTTGATAATCAGTTATGAATTTCATGTGAATACGTTATGTTATTTGTGAGTACGTTATTATATATGTGAATGACGTATGCCAAATTAATCCAAATCAAACAAATGATATTTTCGTTAATTAATGAAGCCCAAATGAAATCACCTAAAAATTAATTAAGACTCCTAAATCACCCAAATACCAATTTAATCTTTAAAACTACCATGTCCACAAATTCACTGTTAATACTATACTCTAAATACTAATTAGCGAACCCAAATGAAAAGATTTTAATTTTGGTAATTTTTTAAAGGGTAAATCAAGCTTTTAAAGTTTTGAAAAAGTGTAAATATGTGAAAAATTGAATTAGGTAGAGTTTTATAAAGAAAGGGAAGAAAGGGTGTAGTTTTGTGAATTCCTCATTATATTTTTTCCTTATTATCATCTCACGTAAATATAAATGTTTTTATATTCAATTAAGTAGAACATATTTAATAAATATTTATTTCCTTATGTATTGTATGCTTTTTATAGTAATTAGTCAATAAAATATGTTCGAGAAATCTACCATTTGAGTTGAAAAAAAAGATAGAAAAATATATAAATTAACCATTTGTAGAATCACAATTTAATTACTATTAATTTTCCTTTTATAATTATTACCTTTAAAGTTTCATATTATATTGTGATCTTCAAATCTTAAAATATTGTATTTACAATATTTGGAAAAGTTCATTTAACCAAATGACATGTCACATTTTTATGTCCATGTCACATTTTTCTTATGCCATGTCACAATTCTTTCGCCGAAGTGAGTGTGACGCCGACACATAAGCAATTTTAAAAAACTGATTTCGCAAATAATGTTTAGGGGATGTTGCATAGTGTAAGAAGAAGGCTTGCTGTTAATAGTAACCTCGTTATGTTCTTTTGATACTTTATTTAGATCATTATTATAAGGTCCAAATGTGAGCATTTCCAAATTTATCCATCTCCTTTCGAGTTTGGAAAGAATCTCCATTATATTCAAATCTCCTATCACTATTAGTTTCCCTTCTTTTGTATCCATTGTTATCGTTGTTATCCCTATAATAATATAAATTATAAAGATTATACATGGCTGTGTGTTTTAGGAAAATTAAAAGAATCCAAGAATAGAGTTAATGCATTTTTAAAAAAGTTTTGACCCCTTTTCAATAAAAAAGTTATGAAAATTCTTTTTTTCGAATCAATAAAAATTCTACACCTATCACAAATTAATTTTATTTATTTTAACAAAACAATAATAAAAATGAGTGGATGTTGATAAACGAGATTTTACACTCGTTCTTTCGAATGTCTTAATTGTAGTACTTAAGATGTCAATCCGAATCAGGAGCAATTAATATATTAAAACCTATGAGAAACTACACTTAATCTAAGCAAATTTAAAAGATTGTTTTGTTTTGAATCTAATGAATGACTAACAAGAAAACGAATTTACAATATTAAGGATTCAAATTAAAAGCTAAACAACTAGGTCGGGGTATTTTAAACGAATGATCAACTTTCAGGTTTTTGATGTCTTTTAGCAAAAGTAGCTTTAAGGTTTTGAAAACGTTTGTTTATATCAATCCACTCCCGTGACAATGATCTTTTTTCTAATAAGTAAACTAAAACAATACCTTGGATAGTTTAAATCTTATAAATCATTAGGTTCAAATCAATTCAACCACTAAGCTTATTAACACAGATCCCTCAGTTAAGCTAGGCTTAGTTCTAGGGTAATTGTTTGTGAATCTTCTCACTTCTCCCGAAGGTGAAGCTTCATGAGTTCTATCAATTGAATGACGAACTCAACTAAAGCATTAAGAACATTACACTAAACTAAAGTTTTATAAAATTTAAGATCTAGACATCAAACAACCTTAGAGTTAATTCACCCTTTTTCTCTCAACCTAATTGCCTTAGGGAAACTACTCACTAAGCATAATCAAAATCAAAGTAATTATGATTAAAGAAAGCATAAATAAAGTAAAGAGAATAGGGATAAAAGAAACTCTGTTTATCAATGAAGAAAACTCAAAGCATCCAAGATCTAAATCTCTGTAAAAAACTTGTAAAAAGTTTGAAGATAAAAATAATGATCAATCTAAAACCTAATAAAAAGTCTAATATAAAGAAAACAAGTATTTGGTCTTCATAAAAACGTCTTCTCTCTTTCCTAATGGGTCGGGCCTCCACTGCAAGAAACAACAAATATAGCGACGATTTATTGCCTCGATTTAGCTACGATTTTAGCGACGATTTTGCGACGAATATTTCCGAAAATCAAGGACGTCGCAAAATCGTCGCTATTTAGCGACGATTTGATTCGTCGCTAAATTACAGACGAATATGCGACGATTTTTCGTATCGTCGCAAAATAGCGACGAAATCGGTTCCTTGCTCTTTAGCAACGATTTAGCGAGGAATATTGACAACTAGGTGAGCACGTTTTACTTAAGTTATAAGTTATAACTGTAATTTTTCGACGAAATATTCGTCGCAAATTCCTCTCTAAATCGTCGCAATATCCTTGCAAATTTTGATTCGTTGCTAAATCGTCGCTAAAATTCGTTACTAATTCGTTGCAAATTTTTTGAAAATGCCTATATAAACTCATTCGATCAAAACCTATTCAAATACAAACTCACAACACTTCTCTCACAACACTCTCTCTTACATTCCAAAACACATCAAATACATTTTCAAATCTCTATACAAAATCAATATGTCTGGTAATAATGATATATACGAGTTACGTTCTTGGATGTATAAACACAAAGATCGAAGTGGAGTAGTAACAACAGAGTTCACAGAGGGACTTCAAACATTCATGTACCAGGCTGACAACATGCAGAACACACAAGATACTGGTAAAATGTATTGTCCATGTAAGAAGTGCGTGAACACTAAATACATACATGTTGAAACTATATGGAAACACTTTTTTAATAGAGATTTTATGCAGTAGTATTTTGTTTGGTTTCAACATGGGGAAAGCGTATAACTATAGTAATGAAGTTGGGGACAGTAGTACGTTTCCTGTTGTTGTAGTTAACAAACCTGCTAATTTACATCATCATTTTGATAGTAGCTATGATGACCATCATGATGTACAGGGTGGGTATAATGTGCATGTAGATGATAATAGATATCATTACATGGTTGCTGATGCATTTCATGATACGAGAGAGTATTTATCTGAAAATGTTGTTGAGGAACCTAACCAAGATGCTAAACGTTTGTATGATATGTTAGACGCTGCGAATTAACCAATTTACGAGGGATGTAAAACTGGTTTGTCAAAACTATCATTAGCATCTAGGATGATGAATATTAAATCAGATCATAATTTGAGTGAGTTTTGCATGGACTCCTGGGCGAAGTTAATGAAAGAGTATTTGCCTGAGGATAATGTAGTTTCCTTTCAATTAATCATCCGTACCGAAAAAGCAGAAGATTGTTTAAGAAGAACAAAGTCGTCCGAGTTGCACCCCTATTTTATATGTCGGGGACAGAGTTATTAAACGAAGTGGATAAGTACGGTGTGCAGGAAACATGTCGACGGGGTGGTAATTGGCATGTTTCTAATTTACCAGCTGGATATGGGAAAGCCATAACTGGCATAAAAGAGCATATTTTGGCAGCTCCCATACTGAAAAGATCATTTGTTGAGACACAACCTCGACGTTATGCACATTGAGAAATAAAAATTTGATAACATTATGTACACATTTTTGAACGTGCAGGGGAGAACAAAAGACAATCTAAAGACCAGACTGGATTGGCCAGATATATGTTTTCGAAGTGAATTGCATATAACGAACGATGGTAAGTTTCCAGTCCCGATCTACAGATTGAAGTCTGAAGCGAAAACCGCTTTGTTCAATTGGGTTGCATCAGATGTCAAGTTTCCTGACGGCTATGTTTCTAAGCTATTGACACGTATTGAGAATGGACAAAAGTTTTCAGGTATGAAAAGTCATGATTGTCATGTGTTTATGCAACGAATTTTGCCATTTTCCGTCTAGGAGCTTCTGCCCGACCCTGTACAGTCAGCAATTGCAGGATATATATATATATATCTTATTATATAAAGTTTGGTTTCAAAAGTTGTTAACTCACGAGATCGCAGCACGTAGGGGTGGGCAAAAAATCCGGACCCGACGACCCGAACCGTACCCGATCCGAAAAACCCGGTTCGGGTCGGGTTAGGGTAATATCTATTTACCCGTTTGGGTATGAAATTCCTAGACCTGTGGGTAACGGGTCGGGTCGGGTATTACCCGATACCCGATCGGGTTACCCGCAAACCCGATCATAAATACATATAATATATAAATATATAATAAATACATATATATACAGTTTTACACTTTTACTTTTATATGTTTAAAAATCTCAAATCAAACACAAAACTGGAAGCCCTAATTAGTTTCACAAAAGTCTCTGACCACCTCTCCATCTTCAGCTGCGTCCAGAATTCAATCGTAGGTTTATCCCATAAAGCTAATTTAATATATTATAACAAAACTTTGACTATATCTATACTTCTTACAATTGTCGTAGGTTTTTACACGTTTAGTTCTCATTGTTCATTGATAATTTATTATAGTTTAGTAGTTACCATGTTTCTAAGAAAGATTTTTATTTGAAAATAGAAAAAAAGATCTTATTATATATTTGGGATACATAAACAGTTATGAAAACATTTGGTTTTATAAAAAAGTGTAGAAACTAGAAAGTGTTGTAATCAATGTTAGCTTCTTGGATGTTCCAGATGGCGTCAAATGGTGACGATGATGATACTATGCGTGAAGAAGAAGAGCTAGAATTGACCGACGAAGAGGTTCAAACACAAGAACCTGCAAGTGGAAATCGATACAAGAGGAAAGAGACAGAGAAACAAAAAAACAATGAAAGTGGTAGTGATTCTAGAGTAATGAAAAAATCTAAGTTTTGGGTATGGGATCACTTCACTCGAATGTCTGATAACTACAACAAATGTACTTGCAATTACTGTGGGAAACCGATGGTATGTTCTTCCAGGGATGGAACAACGAGTTTGAGTAAACACATTCGGATCACGTGTAAGGCTTTTCAAGCATGACAAAGTGTTAATGTAGACCAAGATCAAACTGTGTTAAACGCGGAAGGTTCACGTGGTGATCTCAAACTTTGTCGGGTTAGTGAATCAGTTTTTAGAGAAGCCACAGATGAGTTACTAGTTTTAGCAAAATTGCCTTTAGCTTTCGTAGAGAGCTTAGCTTGGAAACATTTCTTCTCTAAAACAAAACAATATAGCCCGCATTCTCGAAGAACTGCAACAAGGGATATTGCATTGATGTATGTCAACAAGAAAGAAACTATGATGAGGATTCTTGGGAAATGTAAGCAGAGAGTTTCGTTGACTACAAATATTTGGGTAGCCCCAGTGACTCAAGAAAGTTACATGGTAATCACAGCTCATTTTGTTAATAATACGTGGGAGTTAAAGAAGATGATCATTGGATTCAAGAACGTGTCTGATCATACAGGTTCGACAATTTGTAATGTTCTTCTAGAGTGTTTAGCTGAATGGGATATCAAGAAAGTCTTTTGCATCACCGTCGATAATGCCACAACCAAAACTAATGTCATGAAGAAACTAAAAGAAGCAATGAAGCAAATTGGAGATGATTCAATGGTACTGAAAGGTGACTACTTGCACTTAAGGTGTGCTACTCACATATTGAAATTGATAGTATGTGAAGGTTTGCAAGAAGTAGATAACAGTGTATGTGCTATTAGAAACGTGATTCAATATGTTAGAGCTTCACCACATAGACTCAAGGCATTTGATTTTCGAGTTGACACGGTTAAAGTTAAAAGAGGAAGCCTACCTTTAGATGTCAAGACGAGATGGAACTCCACTTATCTCATGTTAGAACAAGCAATGAAATTCAAAGTAGCATTTCAAAGGATGGAGGAAGAGGATAAACCTTACAATGACTACTTTAAGGAATTTGTCGAGTTAAAAAAAAGAATGGACCATCGCGGGAAAAAGGATGTGATGCAGTGGAAAGAAAAAAATGGATTGGACCACCGTTGGAAGAAGATTGGGATGCAGCTGACAGGTTAGTTCAAATTCTTATAATCTTTTACAAGTCCACTTTGGTTCTTTCAGCTTCTAAGAGTGTAGCATCTCACAAGCTTTACACTGAGATAGTGACTATTACTAAGAACTTAAGTGCATTAAGCAACGTTGGAGGAGCTAGCAGTAAACTAAAGACAAAAGCCTTATCTATGCTAGGAAAATTAAGTAAGTATTGGGATTTATTTGGCGAGAAGGTTGAATTTAACAGGCTTGTGATTGTAGCTACTGTCTTTGATCCTAGGAAGAAGATGAAATTTGCGGAAGTATGTTTTGATACATTGTATGGTAAAGGTTTTGTGGAAGCTATTCATCTATGTGAATCAATCAATGATATCTTGAAGGATTTGTATGACGAGTACAGTAGGTCACATATTAAACTTACAAAAACATGCACCGAGTCATCATCTCAATCCCAAGAGAACTCTTCTCAGTCCCAAGAGCACGGTGGCTCTAACTTTTGTGAGAGAACAATTTTGGGCAACGGTCTTGGTTATGAAAGAATGGAAGATATATTCGAAGACAAGGTTAGAGAAAAAGGAACTCAAAAATCATTGAACGAGTTGGAAGTGTACTTGAAAGACGATCTAGAGGCACCAAATGCTTTAAGTGGTATGGAGTATGATGTGCTATCCTTTTGGAAGGTCAACTGTGGAAAGTTTCCAATTCTTTCACTAATAGCTAAAGATATACTTGCTATGCAAGTGTCTTCGGTTGCATCAGAATCAGCATTTAGCACAAGTGGAAGGATTTTAAATCCATATAGGATCTGCTTGTCACACTACATGATTGAAGTGTTGATGTGTACAAAACAATGGTTGAAATGTGAGATTCATATTGATGAAAAAGGAATATTATCAATGACACAAATGCTTGCTGAAGTGGAACTAGAAGATGAACTTATGCGAGGTAATTTATGTAACTCTCTTTTAATTCTTAAATTCTTAGTTATATTTTTTTCTTTATAATATTAATTTTGTTTGTTTATCATATTATAAAATTTGATTCAACATTCAACCAGACATGATCTTGAGAATCAGGTAATTTATTTTCTTTGACTCTAAGTTTCTAACGTTTTTTTATCCTATATTCTACGTTATAAATATAATAACATTATTGTTGATGGCATGTTGTTGATTATTTGGTAATGGCGTTAGGTGTTTAAGATCGTGGAAGTTCACGAACATAAGGACTTGGAGTTTAGTTCATCACTTATTAGTTATATCATGATTTATGAAATGTTTTTTTCTCTCTATATTCACTTTGTTTTAGTGGATTTATTGATTTAAATGTTAAATTTGGATATTGACAATTTAGTTTAGACGTTAACTTTGCTTATTGTGAATTTATTTCATGATTCTATGACTTGTTTTATTTGTAGGTGTCTGGTAAATCAATACCATTTCGGGTATCAAAGTCATTCGGGTTTAAAATCCCTTAACCTGACCCGTAACCGTTTGTAACGGGTATTTTTTTTAAAACCCGAACGACCCGAACCCGGTTAAACCCGAACCGTATCTGAACCGATGTACTAGATTTATTCTAACGGGTCCTAAACCTCTATACCCGGTGTACCCGAACCCGACCGAGTCTTACCCGAACCCGATCAGGTTACCCGTTTGCCCACCCCCGACACGTGTCAAATGATTTGATTAGATTCCGACACATGAAAAAATATTTCAACCAATTTGATTTAAACAATTTTATATAAAAATAAATATGTAAAATCTAGAATCTAAATATTTTTATTTCGAAATATATATCTAAATATTTATATTTCGAATTAATTTGTTTTAAAATTAATTTAATGTAAAAAATATTTTAAAATATATATTAAGGTAAGTAAATAATTATTATATTTTATGTTAATTTATAAAAAAATAATAACTTAAATGTGATAAAATAAAATTCACAATTATATAATTAAAAAATTTAATTCGTAAATGTTTTATAAAAAACTTGGTTTCAAAAATTAATAACTTATGAGATCTCGACACATGTCAATTTTAATAATTAGGATATCGACACGTGTATAATCTTCAAAAATATTCATTTAAAAACCTTAAAATTAAAATTTATTATTTAATAATGTATATATATTCAATTATTTATTACTAATATTTCTTATACAAATTATATTAAATTTAAAATAATTAAAAAATCATAATTTTAAAATCAAAAAAAGAAAGGGAAACTACAGAAACTAAAAATAGGTCTAAAAATATCAAAATAAATCTATTTTTTCAAATTATATTTATTTGAAATATATAAAATATATAATTTTGTATATATCTTTAAAAAAATAATAAATTTTGTCATTATGAAAAACATATCATAATCCTTAACATAAAAAGAATAAACGTAATCACTATTACATATATTTCATAAAAATTGTTCACATATATATTACACAACAACAAATCAACAATACATTATTTTGTGTCATTGAGATCAACAAGAGTTCATCTTCTTCCATATACGTTGTAAGAAACAATATTATTTTTAATCGTATTTTATTTTGATTTTCTCTTCTCAATCAATATATAAGGAAATAATTTAGCTTTATTTTATGTTATATAAGTTTTTTTATGTTATTTTTAGTTTGAAGATTATTAGCTAGCTAACTAACTAACATGTTAAACTTTGACGAATTGATTTTTTAATTGTAGTTTACTTAGATATATTTTTTATTTAAAACATTGTTTCTCTATTTAGTTCATATAATATAAACTTAAAGTGTCGTTTTCTTGGATTTTTAGATGGTATAGAATATGGAAAAATATAGGAAAACCAAATTAAAAAAACTAATGGATTAATATTTTTGATTTTGAGAGAGAAAAAAAGTTGTATGGGTTTGGTCGTGTTATAAAAACAAATGATATATTTTTATTGTCAAATTCTATAACTTATCCTAAATGTTTATATATAAGTGAATATGTAATTTTTTTCTTTTTAGAATCAACATTATATTATATTTTTTCGAGAATTTTAAAGAAATTATAAGACAAAATTTGCTTTTACGATATGATAAATTGTTAATTTTGTTTTATATGTTATTCGGGTGATTGAATTTATTATGAATTTTAATTTTTCCGGATTTTAATGTTGTATTAAAATCATGCGTATTCGCGGGTCCTTTTCTAGTATATATATGTAGTCTGATCGAAAAGTGGAATCTTATAATGTCATAAATATATATATATATATATTGTATAGGAATTGGTGCGTTTTCCGAGATCTATGCACGCGAACATTTACAGAAGATGTCATCGAACAATACGTGATAGTATCCCGATCTTGTTGTGCAACTTGGAGAAGATTTTTCCTCCTTCCTTTTTGATGTAATGGAAAATCTTCCAATCCATCTACCTCTCGAGGCAGAGCTAGGCGGGTCTGTGCAGTTTCGGTGGATGTATCCTTTTGAACGATTTATGGGACATCTGAAAGGAAAGGCGAAAAACCTTGCAAGGGTTGAAGGTTCTATTGTTGCCGGATCTTTAACCGAAGAGACCTCCCACTTTGCATCATATTATTTAGGTTCTTACGCACGCACACGTAAAACGGCAACACGACGCTATGATGATGGAGGTGTTGGCATAATCTATGGAGTGGAAGGGGTGCCTGATATATTTTCCCCAGTCGGAAGAGCTAGCGGAAGAATCAAAGAAGTCTGATGGAAAAGTGATAAAGATCGGCACAGGGCCCATACTTACATTCTGTTGAATTGTGATTACGCCCAACCGTGGGAAAGGTATTGTTAGTGATAAATTTAACCATCCCGGTTTTTGCTTGACCGGAGGCAAATCGGACCGATTGAACCGGAGCCGGCGTCATTATCGGAACCGACATATTATATCAATAATGGGCTTTCGATTTGGACTTGGTGGCGACCTAAGAAGGAAAATAAAAGAATCTAGGAGTAGATTCTCTCAAATCAGCAAAAAGAAAGATATCTAGGAAGATATCTAAAAATAAGGAAAAATGTCATATCCTCACATAAGGAAAAGGAAGCTCGCCGACCTAAGGAGCCTATATACAGAAATCAAGCTTGAAGACCTAAGGAATCTATTCGAACGCCCTAAACACTTACTTTTATAGAGATCTATTCGATCATAAGCTTAGATTGTACTTAGGTCTAATCTTTCTTATATTTCTCTCTCATATTGTAAACCATCATCGATCAATAAACAAACCGATTCAAACCATCCTTTCACCGTTATTGAATTCCGTAGCTCTTCTAACGGATTGCTAACTTTTTCCCAAACATATTGGCGCTAGAAGGAGGGGCAGAAGTCTAGCACTACGACTAGCAATAACGGAGCAACCTACTACACCGTTCTCGACGAACATGCTCAGCGACGGGTGGATGCCGTCAACGAGTAACTCCGAACAAGCAACAAAAGGCTTGCTCAGCAGGAGGAAGACAACCTCCGACTTCAGAGGCAAAGCGCGAATCTCACCTCCATCGGCCAAAGATCCGCACCAAGGGGAGATCTTGTCACCCCTATCCGGCCGATGAGATTATTCAGATCGGGTGCAGATTATCCGACAATGGGAGTAAGACCTATTTCCTTCAGCGATCGGAACGTCGTCGATCTCGACCGCGACTATTCTGACTTCGAAAGAGATCAGGCCTATATCGAATCCATCATCGAGAAAAGGCTCAGTTCTTTCGAGTCAATGATCAAACGCTCCACCCATAAGACGCTCCGACCGTTACTCCTATGCTGACTCACCCTTCACGGATGAGATAGCTCTAGTAGAGATTCCCAAGAAGTTCGCCTTCTCGACGATGAAGATGTACGATGGCTCTACCGATCCTTACAATCATGTGGACCTGTACCGACAACGGATGCTCACCTTGACAATCCCCCCCCCCCCCCCCCCCCCCCCCCCCCCCCCCGAGTCAAGGGAAGCCATCATGTGCAAAGGTTTCGTCTCAAGCCCGACGGGACCAAACGCTCCAGGGGCTCGTGAATCTTCCCAATGGCGAGATAGATTCCTTTGCTAGCTTAACCGACAGGTTCATAGAACAGTTTGCGAGCAGCCGCGCCATAGAGAGAAGCGCCGATGACCTATGGGATCATCCAGCAACCCACGGAATCTCTGCGAGCATATGTGGGACGATTCAACAGAGAGAAGGTAAATCGGGTTGCAATGAGTCGACGACCATATTGGCCTTCAAAAGAGGACTCTTGGTGATCGGCAATCTTTACAAGGAGCTCACCAACTATCGACCTAAGACGATGGAGGATGTCCTTAGCAGAGCATGGGCGCAAATCAAATGGGAGGAGGATCCATCTCAAGGCAGACCACTTTTGTCCAAATTCGATTCAAGGATTGTTCGCTCCGAAAAGGCTCCTCGAGACGACAAACCTTATACGCGACCACGAGTGGATTCTCATAGAGATAACCCTCACCGACCCATTGCCTATGTAACAAAAGAGAAGTATCGAGAGACGTCGTGACCCAACATGGATAGCCTATCCGTCCAAGGCACATAATTAGTTCATGTCTTTGGAAAGATGGGGAGTGCGGTGAAGTAGCCCCATAAGATGACAACGGATCCGACAAAGCGAGATACGTGGAAGTGGTGTGATTTCCACAGCGACCACGGACATCACACCGAGGATTGCGTCGCTCTCAGATTGGAGGTGAACGATCTACTCAAAAAGGGCATATGAAGGAGTTCTTATCCGAAAGAGCTCGCAACCGATCAAACTTCCATGGTGACAGACGAGAAGACGCAGGCGAGAAACATGATTACCCTCCGAGACAGGATCGAGTGATTATTGTGATATACGGAGGTTCAGATCAGTGCGATATCACATTCGGCGGCCAAAAGAAATACGAGGATCGCAAGGAACCATCGGGGGCCCACAACGGAAATTCTCACCGACCAACCAGTCTGTGCGATCACCTTCACACCCGAGGAAAGTGAAGGAATGATGACTCCTCATCATGATGCCCTCGTCATCACTCTGTCAGTGGAAAATTGCCTAATGAAGAGAATTCTGGTCGACAATGGAAGCTCAGCGAACATTCTGTTCCTTGCCGCGTACAAAAAGATGGGTCTTGACGAGTCAAAAATCGTGTCCAGATCAGCCACTCTGGTGGGATTCTGTGGAGAGGTTAAGCAGACTGTAGGCGAGATAACTCTACCGTCTACACCGAAGGAGTCAACAAGCAGACCAAGTTCCTCGTCCTCGATTGCACGTCGGCCTACAATGCAATCTTGGGGAGACCATGGATCCATGACATGAGAGTCGTGCCTTCGACACTCCATCACGTGATAAAATTCATGACTCCTTGGGGTGTAAGAAAGATAAAGGGTGACCAGGAGAACTCACGCTCCTGTTACCAGAGTACGCTCAGAGGTAAAACTGGGACGACCATGCAGATAGAGGATCAACCAATAACGAAAGAGGCAGCGAGCTCTACAGAGGAGCCTGATGTAGAGCAGATAGACGAGATCCCTCTAGACGAAGCTAACGCGGAGCGCAAAGTGAATATTGGGTCCAAGCTTCCCAAAGACGTACGTCAAAAGGTCATCGACTTTCTGAGGTCAAACGCTGATTGCTTCGCTTTGTCGCATGCATATATGCCATGTATCGATCCCAAAATCATCACCCATCTATTACAGGTTGACCCCGATCATCAACTGATCAGACAGAAAAGGAGGAAGTTTGCACCAGATCGTGATCTCATCATGAACGACGAGGTGAATAACTTACTCCATCGTGATCTCATCGTGAACGACGAGATGAATAACTTACTCTGAGCCGGATTCATCCGCGAGGTGAAATACCCCGACTGGCTAGCCAATGTGGTAGTCGTCCGGAAGAAGAATGGTAAGTGGAGAGTATGCATTGACTTCACTGACCTAAACAAGGCGTGCCCGAAAGATCCTTTCCCGCTTCCTCATATCGATAAGCTCGTCGACGCAACAGCCGGTCACGAATTGCTAAGCTTCATGGACGCCTTCAGCGTATACAACCAGATCTTGATGCATCTCCAAGATCAAGAGAAGATGACCTTCATGACCTCCAGAGGCATATATTGCTACAAGATAATGTCCTTTGGATTAAAGAATGTTGGCTCAACCTACCAAAGGCTGGTGAACGCAATGTTCGCCGAACAAATTTGTCATACCATGGAGGTATACATTGATGATATGCTCGTGAAGTCATTGGTCGCTGACGATCATATCATGCATCTACATCAAGCGTTTGAGACTTTAAGGAAATACAAACATGAAGCTCAATTCAACTAAGTGCTCATTCGGAGTAAGCTCGGGGAAGTACCTTGGGTACATCGTCACTCACCGGGGGCATTGAAGCAAACCCCGATCAGATATGTGCCATCCAGACGATCATGCCACCTCGGAGCAAGAAAGAAGTCCAGAGGCTCACTAGAAGGATGGCAGCTTTTAGTCGATTCATCTCTCGACTATCCGACATGTCTCATCCGTTCTTTGAGGCTCTCAAGAAGCCGAAGGGATTCACATGGAGTTAAGGATGCGACGAAGCCCTTAAGCAAATGAAGGACTACTTGACAACTCCGCCACTTTTGTCAAAACCAAAGATCAACGAGGCATTACTTCTATACCTAGCTGTGTCGGGGCATGCAGTAAGTGGGGTATTGGTACGAGAAGAAGATGGGAAGCAACATCCTATCTACTATGTTAGCAACTCTTTGCTAGAAGCCGAGACCCAATATTCTCACCTCGAGAAATTAGCTCTCGCCTTGGTTGTGGCGGCGAGGAAGTTACGACCATACTTCCAATCGCATCAGATTATTATGGTTACGTCACCTCTGATCAAGAACGTGCTTCACAAGCCAAACATCTCAAGGAGGCTAGCCAAGTATGCCATAGAACTTGGTGAGTATGATGTGATATATCGACCGACTTTTGCAATCAAGTCACAAGTCCTCGCCGACTTTGTGGCCGAGTTCACGCCTAAGACGCTCTCGGAAGTCCAGAAGGAGGTGAATGCGTTAGAAGACCAAGTAACAGCGGGAATATGGAAACTTTATGTGGACCGTTCCTGCAACATACGATGATCCGGTTTGGGACTCACACTAACTTCCCCGACTGGGAATACAACTTCGAGGGCAATCTGATGCAACTTTCGAGCAATGAACAACGAGGCGGAGTATGAAGCACTGATAGCAGGTTTATCTTTGGCCTGCGACTTAGGAGTGACATAGAAGTCTACAACAATTCACAGTTGGTCATCAGTCAAACTCAAGGTGACTATCAAGTCATCGAAAAGAGATTTGACAACTACAAGATCACCCAGATTCCCAGAGAAGAAAACGGACAAGCAGATGCACTCGTCAACCTTGGTTCATCCTTCAAAACCAACTCGTCGATCGATATACCACTACTCGGTATTATAGTGGCCGGCGACAAAGAAGGATCTCGAGGTGTGTCCAGTCAGCGAAGTAAATGGAGCCGGATGCTGGATGACTCCCTTGGTGGAGTATCTTAGAGATGGGACGCTGCCAATGGAAAGAGCAGACTGCCGAATGATCAAACGATAATCAGCTCATTCCAGCCTTGTCAATGGAGGATTGTACCGCCGATCATATTCAGGACCGTACTTCAAGTGCATCAGCATCGCCAAGGCTCAACGAGTCTTATTGGAGCTGCATTCTGGAGAGTGCGGAAACAATTCAGGTATTATTGGAAGTCGATGAACCACGATGCAATCATGTTTGTCAAAAGATGGGACAAGTGCGAAAGGTTCGCCACGGTGTCCAAATTGCCGCCAGAGAATCTGAAGACCATCAGCGCCCCCTGGCCATTCATGAAGTGGGGCATGGACATAGTCGGCAAACTCCCAATGGCACCAGGTCAGAAAGTTTTCTTATTGGTAAAGATTGATTATTTCTCTAAATGGATAGAGGCGAAAGCGCCCATCCAGATAACTGACAAGGAGATCCGTAGCTTCGTATGGCGAAACATCATCTGCAAATTTGGTGATTAAAAACTCAAAAATCTTAACATAAAATCACATATAGACGAATCAGAGTCAAAAGGGGATTGGTAAGTTTTATCAACAGGGGAAGGTTTTTTGAGGTTGCCCGAATCTCATCAAAACTAGGCAAGGCGAACCTTATTGTCTGCGAACATGTAACTTCGCAGCCAGTGTAGTGGGTACGACGATCCCTCACATTAAGACTAACAGGAATAAGTCGCACGGACGACCCATTCGACAAGATGGAGACTAACTGATGCATTAATGACCTTCTTTGAAGTTTATAATCAGCAATGCACATTAGTCATCGTCTTGGGTGTACATGACTGACGAGACCTCACCGAACCCAAATATAAAGATGGTCGATCTCATCAGATCCCATCTAAAAACAGTCATCGACTAAAATCTCGATGAGGTTTAACCGACTCACTAAAAAGGTGCCCACCTTATCAGGTCCCATCTAGGCGATGACCGAGCTTATCAGATCTCATCCAAATTGAAGCAGTCAGCAGGGACGATGGTAGTGTTTGGAGTTATACCCTACCTTGTCAGGACCCATCTAGGCGACTCGCTAAAATTATTTTTGGGCTTGGCAAGTTCGAAAATATTTTCGAATTCGTTAAAAGCATAACTAAAGAAAAGATCGTTGAAAAGCAAGATGAGCCTCGGGGAAAAATTCAAAAAAATCCCACTGAGGGCAAAAAGTCAATGGGCCGCTACAGCCGAGAAAGTTCTAAGTGGCCTAACAAAAGTACATAAAGTGGCCCATCTCAAACCGAGAATGGACCACAACATAAGTAAAGTTTTTTGAGAAAAAAGGAGAGAAGGATCAAGACGGAGGAACGTTGTTGAGTGCCGCCAACGACTCAACAACTTCCGGAGCAGGCAGACCTTTGAACTGAGCCTGAGCCCTAACCACCTGGGCGTAGCGACGATCAAGACCCTCAAGATCCCAAGTGAGATGTTGCCCAGTCAAATACTCCTTCACTGTCTCCCACCGGGTTGTCACCTCAGATCCACCAAGGAAGAAGTCATACTCGGCCTGCAACAGCTCATTCTTCCTCTTCAAGGTCCTCATCTCCTCATCCTTGATTGCGTCCTCCTTTATCAATTCGGCGACCCTTTGCTGAAGTTCCCCCTAGCCTGTTCATTTCCAGCTACAGAAGCCCTGAGGTCTTCTATTTATTGTCCTTGGCGTCAATGGCGGCGAGCTGGTTCAGAACCTTCTTCCTCTCAGCCTCGTACCTTTCCCTCATGAGGACTTCGTCCTCATGGTCTTTGGAAGACTCCTCCAAAGTTTCAGCAAGCTTCTCCCCCACACTACGAAAGGAGAACATCACCTGCAGACAAACATCAAGGAACTCAGTCTATGCATGGGGAAATCTTTAGGCGGATAAGATTTTACCTTGAGGAGAATATGGTAGACTTCATTGGTGGCCAATCCAGCACCATCTTCAGCAATGGCCTCCATGTCCCAAGATAGAAGTCTGTTCTTCATCTCTTCCACCCAAGAAGAAGAGTGGGAGCTGCCAATCTCGCTCACTGAAAGTGGAGATACCTTCACCCTCTGACTTTCCACACGACCACCTGGATTTGTCCTCAGCCCTACGTTCCAGTAGCCACTGTTCCACCTCTTGGAACCTCAGTGGTCATCACCTGACTTTCAGACATAGGAGTAGAACTCCCCATCTCAGCTAATTTGCCAGAAGCGGCAAGGAAGAGTTCAAAAGGGTCAAGGGCAGATGCTCGCTGGCTCTCAGACATGTTTCTAAGAAACCAATGTGTCACTTTTAAGATTATCACTTAGGAAAAGCTTGAAGATAGAACGAAGACTTACCCCAGATGGCGCTACGTTCTAAGGCAAAGTGGCTGGAGAGAAACTCAAGAGATCGCCGCTCAGAAGGAAGCTCCAGCAACTGTTCTATCATCCGCTTCCTAGCAGCGTCTTCGCCTTTGTTTAGATGGCTTATGTCTGCAAGAAAACAACAAGGAACAATAAGAGAAAGTCAGTGGAATCATGAAGACTAAAACGAAGGTACCCACCAGAGAAAGACCACGCGGTTGGAAAATTGGGACCAGGTCCAACAGACAAGAACAAGAAGCGGCGACGCCAAGTCTTCTCTGAATCGCCTTGATCACCTATTTCGGAGTTAATAACCAGTGCCAAATTACGCCGAGGATGGAGGTTATAACGATTGATATGCCCCGCATAAGGCTTGAAGTAGAAAGCATACAAGACAGAGGCCACCAACACCTCAATAGAGTTCAGCTCACCCATCACTTCAAGCGCCATCAACATTCTCCACACCATTGGAGAAAGTTGCCACGGAGATAAGCCAAGGTAGCGCGACACGATAGTAACCAAAGGAGGAACAACTCCTCGAAAGTCGTAGCTGAACAAGGACTCATATACCACGATCTCCTCAGGACCGGCGTCCATCGGACGCTCCGCCGCACTCGGAATCCTCAAACCAGAGCGAGGAATTCCGATGTCCTTGAGATCTAAGCCACCGAGTTAGGAGTGATGGCGGATTTAGGGTTCTTCTTGGGGTCAATTGATGCGTTCTTCATGGGATCGGATTCCTCAGTCTTGACCGCTTCTCGGAGGCATCGACGGTCGGATCCAGTGGCTCGTCGCGACTTTAGACGGTTTCCTACGGAAGAATCATTGGCGGGATCCATGTTCTCAAGTGCGAAGGGGACAATGGCGGTACGTATTTGGATCCCAGTGAGACGATGACATACAAACAAGAAAGAAGAAAGGAGAGATCGAGTAATTCACCTCGGAAGATTTTGCAGAATGGGAGTTGAAGATCTGATCGATAGCGAAGAAGGAATCGAGCTTAAGCTGGATGGGAATGAGGCAAATAACGAGAAAATTTTTGGAATCGAAGAAGAGATAGCCGCCGCGGAGAAAACAAGAAATGGAAAGAAGGAAATGCGACTACTTTAGGTCAAAAAGGATGTTCACGAAGATTTGGACTTTAAAATAGGCCCAAATAAAAGAAGGAGCCATTTTCGGAGTTACGGTTAAGCAAAAAAGTGGAAGTTCGTAGAAGTCAAATTAGTCACCGATCGAGACAAGTATGAGGTTCGTAAATTCATCCCTCGACAAGATACTTTCCTCTTTTTATTCGAGATCAAAGAAAAGCCAAGCCGGGGGCAAACTGTTGGTGATAAATTTAATCATCCCGATTTTGGCTTGACCGGAGGCAAATCGGACCGACTGAACTGGAGGCAAATCGGACCGACTGAACCGGAGCCGGCAGCGTTATCGGAACCGACCTATTATATCGATAATGGGCTTTAGATTTGGATTTGGTGGCGACGTAAGAAGGAAAAGGAAAGAATCTAGGAGTATATTCTCTCAAATCAGCAAAAAAAGAAGATATCTAGGAAGATATCAAAAAATAAGGAAAAAGGTCATTTCCTTATCACATAAGGAAAAAGGAAGGTCGCTGACCTAATTAGGTGTTTGATCGGAAATTCGTTGTAAAATCGTCGTAAATTTACGACGATTTTGATCGTTGTAACTTTTACGACGATTTTACGACGATTACCAATATCGTCGTAAAATCGTCGTAATATCGTCGTAAGTTTACGACGATTCAAATCGTTGTAAATTTTTCGTGGTAATTTGCGCAGATTCTTGTAGTGTAAGGAGCCTATATAAAGAAATCAAGCTTGAAGACCTAAGGAATCTATTTGAACGCCCTAAACACTTACTTTTAGAGAGATCTATTCGATCATAAGCTTATATTGTACTTAGGTCTAATATTTCTTATATTTCTCTCTCATCTTGTAAACCATCAACGATCAATAAACAAACCGATTCAAACCATCCTTTAACCGTTATTGAATTTCGTAGCTCTTCTAACGGTTCGCTAACTTTTTCCCAAACAGGTATGTATATGGATATTATATGGACCAATTATTCCCTTTTTATACATATAATTTTATCTATACGGACAATATACCTAATTTTTGATTTTTTAATCAGACTTTTCGAGGAACAAGTGGCAGAAGCCTATCCAGAAGCTTCGAAAGACGAAATTACAGAATGCAAAGAACGAGATTTTGCTCCATGGCTGAAAACACAGATCGATTATGGTGACTCCACATATCCGGTTTGGTTTCGAGAGTTGATACAAGGACCTCTCGGAAAGATCACAACTTATCCCATGTATTTCACCCGGGGTTACGTCTTCCACACATTGAGTCATGGTAAACATCGAGCAACCGCAAATTATAGTATAACTGTTGAGGGTAATTCCGCTATCTATGGGATTCTCACGGATATTATTGAAGTTCAATACCCGAGATTAGTTAATTTAAGAACAACGCTCTTCAAATGTGAATGGTTTAATCCAACACATGGTCGTGGTGTCCGTTACAACAAATTTTGTGTCATCGACGTCAACCAAGCCCGACGATATCGGAAGTTTGAGCCATTTATCTTAGACTCCCAAGATGAGCAAGTGACATTCATTCTATGTCCGCGAGTTAAAACTAGCGGTATATCATGGAACGTAGTGATTCGTGTAGTTTCTAGAGGTTTAATTGTGGGTGTCGATGAAGTTCCAATGCAACAAGATGTAATTTGTGGCACAATTATACCAACAAATCAATCGACCGAAGATGCGTTCCTCGTCGACCCCGCTAATCAAGTAGCTGAAGATATTGTAGATGACGAAGGCAATGGAGATGTGGATGAAAATGTTGAATATTTAATGAAACTAGTTTAATCGAATCGTATGCATCTGATGATAATAATGAATAAAATTTTTTTTTATAAATTATGTTTTTTTAAATAAGTTTTGTAAAATAAATGAAATAAAAAAATGGGAAAAATGCCAAAAAAATCATCAACTTTCAAAGTTTCTCCATTTTAAGCATGAACTTTCAATTTTCTATTTAAATCCTCAACTTTACGTTGATTTTCCATAAAAATCACAAACTTATGTTGACTTATCCAATTCGGTCCCAACGTTTATTCGACTAACGGAGTCGTTAGTCAACTCCGTTAGACAAGTCAACGTTGGGACCAATTCGGACAAGTCAACATAAGTTTGAGATTTTTACGGAAAGTCAACGAAAGTTGAGGATTTAAATAGAAAATTGAAAATACATGATTAAAATGGAAAAATTTTGAAAGTTGAGGATTTTTTTGGTATTTTCCTTATAATTTAGGATATAGTTTTTCGTGTTTAGAATTTTAACTTTTAATGTTTTGATTCATTATTTTGCAATTTATGATATAATTTTGGTATTTAGGGTTTAGATTATAAAAACGAAATAAGAAATCTTCTATTATAAATAAGACTTTATCACATACGAAATCATTAAAGGGAACCTTAGTTTAATGGGCCCGAATTGTACTCGAATAGACCCGAATATACACATGTATATAGTTTTGATAAAGTAATTTGGATTTTAATAAGCTATTTCAATTTTTTGTGGGTTGTATGAATAAGCTGAACCAAAACCCGAACCAAACCTGAAATAAGACCCGAAATTCTTACCAAAAATATGAAAAAACTGAAAATTTGAACAAAAAAACCAGAATCGAATAATATTTGGTTTCATGTTAGGTTTTGTTAAAAATATGAAACTCGACCTGAATCTGAACCGAACAGAGCCGTATTTGTAAATAACTCGAACGGATCCTATATCCTCTAACCCTAAGGTCCGCTTTAATGATTTCGTATATGATAAAGTCTTATTTATAATAGAAGATTTCTTATTTCGTTTTTATAATCTAAACCCTAAATACCAAAATTATATCATAAATTGCAAAATAATAAATCAAAACATTAAAAGTTAAAGTTTTAAACACGAAAAACTATATCCTAAATTATTAGGAAAATACCAAAAAAATCCTCAACTTTTAAAATTTCTCCATTTTAATCATGTATTTTCAATTTTCTATTTAAATCCTCAACTTTTCGTTGACTTTCCGTAAAAATCTCAAACTTATGTTGACTTGTCTGAATTGGTCCCAACGTTGACTTGTCTAACGGAGTTGACTAATGACTCCGTCAGTCGAATAAACGTTGGGACCAAATTGGATAAGTCAACATAAATTTGAGATTTTTATGGAAAGTCAACGCAAAGTTGGGGATTTAAATAGAAAATTGAAAGTTCAGGATTAAAATGGAGAAACATTGAAAGTTGAGGATTTTTGGCATTTTTCCCAATAAAAAATTGTTTTTAAAAATTTTTTATTCTAAAATTTGCGACAATTTTGCAAGGAATTAGCAACGATTTGTTTCGTTAGAGGGTTTAAAATACCGTTTAGGGGTTTAAAATTATTCTTTGCAAAATCCTTGCTAAATTGTTACTAAATTGTCGCTAATTCGTTGCAATGGAAAATCCGTTGCTAATTCCTTGCTAAATCGAAGTTTGCTAAATCGAAGTAATGCTTTTATCTATAAACCATTAAAAAATCACTAAAAGAAGGTTTACAAGGATATGTTACAACTAACAAAGTCTATATAAACATGTTAATTACATCAAAAAAAATTAAGATTACAAAATTATATTTAAGTGTTTTCAAGTGACCATTAATACATATGTGTTTATATTATGAAGTTTATAATCATGAGTGTTTATACATTTTTAAAAAAAATTATGAATGTGACATCTTATTGACATGATTTCAACATACTATTACATATGCCTATTTGCAATAGCTAAGTAGATCGTTTTGGCGGTTACAACCCTAAATATAGGGTTTCAGTTTTGCGACGATTTAGCGATTGAATCGTCACTAATGTAAAGATTGCGACGATTTAGTAATGAATCGTCGCTAAATCATCGCAACGTCTCTTATGACTCTTAGTACTCTGTACTAGGATCTAGAACATTGTACTAGGATTGCTAAGTGTCGAATCAGGTCCTTAGCAAGGAATTAGCGACGATTTAACAAGGAATCGTCGATAAATCTTCGCTATTTTTCTGACCCAGTATAGTACATTGTACTACAATCTAAGTTTCAGTACTAGGATTTGTATTTGTCGATTCAGTTAAATTTAGCGACGATTCCTTGATAAATTTTGGCTTCCCGCGAGCGGGAGGTGAAAAGTTTCGTATTTCACTTAGTGACGATTTAGCGATGATTTAGCGACGATTTAGCGACGATTTAGCGACAACCACAAAATCTATATATAACAATCGAATTCTTTCATTTTTTTCACAACTTTATCTCTATAAAATACTATCTCTCTACAAATCCTCTCTACAAAAAACACTATATATTCAAAAAAAAATATGACAAGACCAAATCACTACATCGATTTCCTCTCCCGACGACCCGGATCTTCGGGTGGTTCCCAATCCGGCGTCGGACAACCAGATCTACCACCGCCTTCTCCCCAAGCCGATCCAGTCCCAGATCTAGTTGTCGATCCAGTTGTCGATCCAGTACTCCCACACGATGGACCTCCCGCAGATCTTCCTCCGTCTCCGCATCAAGACTCTCACATGATGCGCATCCGAAATCTTCTTCGCCACGAAGGTCACGACCGTCTGCCATTTCTAGATTCGGAGCGGCCGCCCAACACATACTGGTAAAATTTAAATTCTTAATTTATTTTTTCAAATATATTTAAATATTGATTAAATACTAACCCCATATTCAAATAATTGTAGGTTCAAAATCGACAACAAAGTTAGTCGGTGCATCACGGATACGATTAAATTGTATTTCGTCGAGCTGCGCGCTAACTGGTTCCAAATGACGCAGTATGTCAGGGACATATGTTTCGAATCTTTCGCGGTAATTTTAATTTATATTTAATTTAATCTATATTTAATTAATATATTTATAAAATTAAAATAGTTTATTGAAATTATTAATTAAATTATGAAAATTTTAATAATATAGCAAAAGTGGCATTGGAATGAGGCCGAAACTTCGAAGGTCCGTGAGGCTTTCGACGCGTCGGCTTTAAACCGTCTGGCGGAGACGGTTTCCAACATAAAGGAGGAGTGGAAGAAGGTGGTTGATGTGGCTAAACCCGAGTCGATGGACGAGGCGGTTTGGCAGGGTCTTGTCCAATATTGGACCGACCCGCATTACATCCATGTCTCGGGTGGATGTTCCAAAGCCCGCATGACCAAAATCGACGGCATCGGTCCGTACGTCCACACCTCGGGTCAAAGTTCTTATGCTGGTCGGCGTCTAAAGATGGTTAGTAATTTTAATTTTAAATAATTTATTTAATTTTAATCTAATTTTAATTTTTTTTAACTAGGCGGAGGCCGAAGAAGAGCTTCCACCTATTGTCGAGGTGTTGAAGAAGACGCAAAAGCGGAAGGACGGGACGTTCGTCAACGCACGGTCTGAAAAGTTCGTGGCGGACTACGATGCCGCCATCGCCGAGAGGATGACTTAGTCGACGATGGAAGGGAGTTCTTTGGTCAACTCCTCTGGCAGGTTTTCCGTCGCGGAGTGCGACAAGATATACTACGAGGTAATTAGGTCGCACCGAAGAAGAAGAACCGCACATTCAGAGTCGTGACTATCGACGAAGTTCCAGCTGCTTCATCGTCGCAACCACATCCAGCTCCTACTTGGGATTTGGAGGAGATCGCTCGATTGCAGCGTGAGTTAGTTGAGTCGAACGCCTGCTTCGCGACGGTGACGGATCTCTTCTTGATCATCGCCATGGATAGTCCGAATCTCGCGAATGATATGCGGAGACGCGGATTAGTTCCTGCTCAGCCTCCAGTGATTCAACCTGAGGAAGCAGATTTGGCGGCTCAGGAGCTTGGACGGGATGTCGGGATCGACGACTTTGACCCGTAGATTTAGTTTATTAATTTTTTTTGTATTTAATATTTAGTTAAATGTTTTTAAAATTAAATAATAATTTTTTTTTGCTAAATCGTCGCTAAATCGTCGCTAATATTATGAGATAGTCGTCGCTAATTTAGCGACGATTTAGCAACAGTTAGGTCAATTTCCTCGCTTAATCATCGCTTATTTAGCGACGATTTAGCGACGACTATCTCATAATATTAGCGACGATTTGTCCATAATATTAGCGACGTTTTAGTTTCTCAGGAAATTAAAATTAATTTATATTTCGACAATCTTTCGTGGCTAAGTCGTCGCAAAATTGTTGCTTTATATTCGTCGCTAAATCGTCGCTTGTTTTGCTGCAATTTTGTGACGATTTCCAGTTGTCGCTAATATAGCGACGATTTCCAGTCGTCGCTAATATAGCGACGATTTCCAGTCGTCGCTAATATAGCGACGATTTCCAGTCGTCGCTAATATAGCAACGATTTAGCGACGATTTCTCTTTAGCGATCATCATATAGCGACAATTTTGTCGTCGTCGCTAAATCGTCGCTATATGCTTTTAGCAACGATTTAACAACGATTTTAGGCCATTGCTAAATTGCATGTTTCTTGTAGTGCTCGACCGAATCGATATTGAATCGAAATAGGTTGTTTTCCATTTTTTAAGTCAATATCGGTCAATGAGGGCCCACAACAGAAGATCTGACCAATCAGAGAAGGAATAAAACTGCACATACTGCTGACGTGTCGGCAAGCTGGAGAAAGTTAGCCTTCTTTTATAGTATTGATTTCATAAAAGTATGTGTTATAATTGTTTTATATTAATTGAAAATTATTTAAAATTTATGAAAATACTTGTTATAATTGTGGTATATGGTATTATTAATCTTGTACAAAATTTTTATTTTGTATTTGTGTTTAAATAGTTTCACTGGTTCTTTTTATTTTATTTTTATCAGTCGGCAAGCTGGAGAAAGTTAGCCTTCTTTTATAGTATTGATTTCATAAAAGTATGTGTTATAATTGTTTTATATTAATTGAAAATTATTTAAAATTTATGAAAATACTTGTTATAATTGTGGTATATGGTATTATTAATCTTGTACAAAATTTTTATTTTGTATTTGTGTTTAAATAGTTTCACTGGTTCTTTTTATTTTAATTTTATCACTTTTTATTTTTTATATTTTAAGAAAAACGAAATTAAAATATGTTTGAGTGTATGTTTAGAATTATTCTCTTTTGTGATTGTTATTTAAGGTAAGGATAGAACTATCCTTTATTAGTTTTGTTTGTATTTTTGAAAATTATTGTTTTATCCTTTTGTAAAATTTAAATCATGTTTAAAACCAATGGCATAATGTGTAATTAAGTGAGTTTTTTTTGGAAAAGTTCAAAAGAGTACTTCAAAAATAATATATAGATTTTGTGATTGTTATTTAAGGTAAGAATAGAACTATCCTTTATTAGTTTTGTTTGTATTTTTGAAAATTATTGTTTTATCCTTTTGAAAATTATTGTTTTATCCTTTTGTAAAATTTAAATCATGTTTAAAACCAATGGCATAATGTGTAATTAAGTGAGTTTTTTTGGAAAAGTTCAAAAGAGTACTTCAAAAATAATATATAGATTTGTGATTGTTATTTAAGGTAAGGATAGAACTATCCTTTATTAGTTTTGTTTGTATTTTTGAAAATTATTGTTTTATCTTTTTGTAAAATTTAAATCATGTTTAAAACCAAAGGCATAATGTGTAATTAAGTGAGTTTTTTGGAAAAGTTCAAAAGAGTACTTCAAAAATAATATATAGATATCATATATATATATATTTATATATTTGCTTTTGATAATGAAATTATAAACTAATTTATTTTTGGAAACTTCAATTCATATTATTAGAAACAGAGAGTGAGTATGTAATTAAAAGTTTTATTTTTTCAGCCGAAAGATAAATCAAACTCATTTATTTATTTTTTTTCAAACGAAAGATAAATCAAATTCATTTCTTTTTTGGAGTTTAATACATAATCAAAAGAATCCTAATATAGAGCTCTACTGAAAACCACTTATAAACATTACCGAGTGGGACTTGGCATAGTGGTTGAGTCTCCTTTAGAGGAGTTCAAAGGAGGCAACGTCTCCACAGGTCGTTTTGGAGGAGAGGTAATCTAATTAAGTCGCTTGTTTTTTACTTAGTGGAAAAGACCTAATTATTTCATTGACTTTCGTTATTTACAGGTCAAACCCCGGGTAAAACTGACCCGACCCGTATTACCCGACCGAAATTAAATTATTGTTTAATTTAATTGGTTAAACCGAACTGAACCAATATCTCAACCAAACCGAACCAATATCTCACCAATATACCTAGGTATAATTTAGTTTTACCTCTTTCTCCTCTTTTTCTTATTTTTTTCCTTTTGTCGACGACGAACCCTAACTCCTCTTCTTTCCCGACGAACACTCGAATCTCGAATCTCCCCTAATTCTTCATCTAAATTTCAAAATCGAAATCAGTGAAATATGGTGAAAACTCGATTGGGTGAGAAGAAGGAGAAAGATGAAGAAGATACACTATTAACTCATTACAATAGGAGTTTGGAAAAGAAAAAATCCAAGCTCACGGAGATGTCTAGGAATCTTCGAAGCCACATTTTTTCTCCTTCTGCGACCGCTGCGACGGGGACCGCGACGACGGCGACGGGGAGCGCGGCGACGGGGACCGCGGCGACGGGGACCGCGGCGACGGGGACCGCAGCGACGGGGACCGCGGCGACGGGGACCGCGGCGACGAGGACCGCGGCGACGATGACCGCGACGACGGAGTCGGGGACTGCAACGACCACGACGACGGCTACTGCAAAGGAGAATACTAGTATTTCCGGCGACGATGAGTCGGAGAAAACAATGTCTGATGCCGGTGAAGAACAAGAAGAAGAAGACGAAGAACAAGACGAAGAAGGAGAAGAAGAAGACGGTGAAAAAGAAAATGAATTAGAGGACGAGGAAGAAGGAGAAGAAAATGATGGTGATGCAGAGAAAGTGATTGCTAACGAGGAGGTACAAAATTCATCTGGTTCAGACAATGAAGAAGTAAGAAATTAACAATTTACTTTGTTTTATTGTCGGTTGTTGTCAAACTAGTAAAACTTAGGATTACTAGATAACATATTTGGTAACAGACCATGTAATACTAGGAAAACTAATGAATATTGGTAATAAATTTGGTAACGTTTGGTTTAACAATAATAAAACTTAGGATTACTGAATAAAACATTTGGTAACATTACGAGTAATACTAGGAAAACTAATGAATACTAGTTAATACAATTAGTAAGTTTTGGTTTATTGTTATGAAATGGTTGAAAGTTTTTATTATTGTTTTGCAGGAAGTCGAGCCAATAAAACCTTTGGAAATGTTCTTTCCTCCATCTGAATACAAGAAACAAATTAAGTTAGGGACAAGGTGTTCTATAGGAGACGCAATTACGACGCTAACAGAAGGTCTGACCCCGAAGTTGTCTAACACAGAGAAGAAGTGGTTTGAAGAGCATCCTCAGTTCCGACACATTTTCCACATGAAAAGAGAGAAGAACCACAAAGTTCAGGGAATGTGGATGTTGTTGTTGAGGACTGCAAAAACTAACAAGCGGAAAGAAGCGTGGTTTATTGTCAATGGTGTTCCCATCCGCTATGGATTGAGGGAACACGCATTGTTATCGGGACTCGAATTGTTGCAACTATCCGTTGAATTACAAGCAATGTGGTGGTACAAAGTTTGTGGATCGTCATTTCAAGAAAGGAGAACTTAGAAGGTTGGAGGATGTGAAAGAGAAGCTAGTTAAGATGGGACCCCATAAAGACAGATTGAAGATGGCTGTTCTATTCTTCTTAGGAAGTGTCGTTTGCGCGCAAACGAAGGTTGGAAGAGGCGCGAAGAATATTATGGAATTTTTCCGGAGAGCGAGTAGATGATCTTGACTTCTGCAAGACCTTTCCATGGGGGAGATACTCATACGAGTATATGTTGAAGGAGATCTCTCACACCATGAAGCATTTTGGAGGTATGGTCCCGGCGAAAGAGAATACCTTATGGCCTCTTCCAGGTTTTTGTGTGCCTTTAGAGGTAAGTTATAAAATAATGACATTGTTGAATAGTGATGTTATTTCATAATGTTGGAGCCGATGTATTTTAGTGTTTTGTAGATTCTTCCATTTGAGGCAATCGTAAACCGGGAAATGCGTTTAGAGAACCGGTTGAAGGAGCCGATGTCAAGTGTCCGAGGATGTGCAAGTCCTCGTTCAAACGAGTGGAATGACAGGGGATGTCACTTTCGGAGATAAACAAGGAACTTGCTCATGAGACTGTAAGTTTTCTAAGGTAGAAGTAAGGTAGTATTATTGGAGAAATGAGGTAGAACTAAGGTGGTATTGAAGTATAATTGTGTTAAGTTTATAAAACTATATTGATTTTTGCAGGTAGAACTAAAGTAGAATTATGGTAGAATTAGGGTAGAATTAATGTAGAAACGAGGTAGAAGAATGGTAAAACTAAGGTGGTATTGATGTATAACTGGAGATAACTGTGCTAAGTTTATAAAACTATATTGATTTTGCAGGATATTGACACCATCATCCGAGTCCACAATGCCGATGAAGATGACCTGTTGGGTGAAATTTTCGAGGTGGACGATGATGAAGATGATTTTGATATAGCCGTCAATAGTTGGGATAAGATGGAGAAAAAAGGATTAACAATCTTTTTCCAAGACATGTTTGAGGAAGATGTTGCTGCGCGAGAGAAAGAGGAAGAAGAGGCAGAAGTCACGGCGGAGGGAGTTGCGGGAGCTGAGGGAGTCGACAAAGTTGGCGATGTTTTGAAGAGCCTGAAAAAAGTGATAAGAGTGATGAACAAATTTGAGCAAAAGTTTGATTCATTGGAGAAAAAGGTTGATGCATTGGGTGAAAAGGTTGATGCATTGGTCAATGAAGCAGAGTTGTTCGGGTACATCTAAAAAAAAGAAAGAAATGAAGAACTTTATGTGGTGGTATTGTGTTTGAAAAACTTGTTCGGATGTTGAACTTTATAAGTGGTTCTTTTGAATTTTAATGGTACTTTTGGTTTTTTTTTATGTTATTTTCGGATATTTATGGCAATTTCGGATATTTAAGGTATTTTCAGATATTTATGGTACTTTTGGAATATTTATTTATGTTATTTTTGTTTTCAAGACAAAAACTATAAAAAGTAATAAACAACATAGCATAAGTTATAAAAACTTATAAAAACATAGCATAAGTTATAAAAACTGAAAATCTCTCACGGACGGGGATCAACAATAAGCTCCTTAAGCTTTGCAATTTCTTCAGCCATAACATCCACCCTCCTAGTTAACTTGTCAACTTCCTCCTCAACACCGAAAACCCATGGCTGACGGAAGTGCAACCCATCGTCCTAAAAATCAACACAGATTTACGAAGTTATACTCAGTTTTACGCATAATAGTTTGACATTGTTATACGCAGTTATACGCATTTAGTTTCGCATAGTTTCACACGGTTATACGCGGTTATACGAAGTTAGTTTCATAAAGTTTCACACGGTTCTACGCAGTTATACACAGACGTGGTTTTAAAACTAACAATTACCTTGTAGGTCTTGCAAGTGAAGTACCTACTCCCAGGTAAAGTATCAAAATCAGATCTATACTTTGGATTTGGAGTAGCATCCTGAATGATTTCTCCTCCACATGGACAACGAGTTGGAATTCCGTTTTGCGCGTCGGCAACGAACGTTTGCATGTCGAGGTGTTGCTTTGCCTTCTTCATCTCACGCCTCTCTTGTTTCTCAACCCAAGGATCCATGAAAGGAAGCAACAGAGAGAAAGGAGGAAAGGAAAGGAAAGTGTAGTAAAGAAAAGGAAATAGATTTGTTTGATTTTTTTGTGAAAGAATGAATGAGAGGAAAGAGGAGAGAAGTTCTTTTTTTATAGGACAACAAAACACAGAAATCGAGGGTGAAAAGATGTGTGTCGGAATCTGTTTTTTTGCAACAAAATTATTATGTTTTTTATTCTTTTCGTTTAGGCGCCAAATATATTTTCGGTTTCCCGCCCAAATTATTACACATAGTTTTACATAAGGTTATGGTTTTACCAATGTTGTTCATAGTTCTATTTTTGCTGATTTCAAAAGTTTTTAGTTTTACCTATAATTTAAATTTGTTTATGGAGTTTTACTTTTCACATTTCGTTTTTAATATGTACGTAAACATGATTTTTGCAATAATACATTCGAAATCATCGTTTTATAGAAAAGTCCTTTTATAAGTTGTGGTTAAGTAGAAAGTGTTCTTCAAAAGTGCTTGAACGTTAAAGAGTTTTTCGTAAACAATGTGTAATTTGTTTGAACATATTTTTTTTGTTGACCTAACATATATAAAAACAATGTTTAAATTGTTGATTAACATAAATAAATATCAAACACATAAATAAATACCAAACACATAAATAAATACCAAACACATAAATAAATAAGAAACCCAATAGTAATCCTTAGTTTTACACAATCATTGTTTTACATAAGTTGACGATACAGAAGTTCAACACAGTTAAAGAAGTTCAATCGGTCGGATAACGATGCGTTCCAAAAAGCAACCAATTGAAACCAAAATTTTGCCTCCTTCGCCTAGTGTTTTGTGTCCTTTTACGCCGTTCTCCAGCAGATGGCTTTCTCTTATCAGGTTTTCTCCCTTTCTTTTTCACGCGATCTTTTGGTAGCACCTGTCTTTCTTTGATGTGGTCTGGTACATTCCAATCGCCCATATCTGCCACAGAATAAATGCTTGTGAAATAAGCCTGCCCCCATAGTTCTACCCAAGTAATACTTAGAACACAACTCATGATGATATACTATTTGGCCTTCTCCGTGATGACCGGGATCGGTATCAAGCCTAAATAAATAAGCTGCAAGTCCGTGCACACAAGGATACTTTTCATAATCATACACTTTGCATGAACAACTCTTCACTCTCAAGTTCACCAAATAAAATTTACCATCGTCGACGTCTGTTACTTCGAATTCAGACTCATAACTGTTTACCTCACGCACAGGTGTTTTACCAGCTTTGCACCCATATCCGCACCCATATTCGCACCCATATCCGCACCCATATCCGCACCCATATCCGCATCCATATTCGCACCCATATCTGCACCCATATCCGCACCCATATCCGCACCCATATCCGCATCCATATTCGCACCCATATCCGCACCCATAGAACCATCTCCTCTTCTATCATCACCAATCTCTGATTCTTTAAAGTCTTTATCCCCTTTTGGTGCTTCAACATCTTCTACGTAAAGAGTTATTGCATTATATCCTATTTCATCATCATTTCCCTCCAACATTTCATAATTCATACCAATCGAACTTATGCCCACTCTTGACAGCTTCTCTAACTCGTCTGATCTACTAGTCTCCTCCACTAACAAAATAGATCTACGGTTCTTACTATCCATGGATGTTAGGTAAACAAACAAATCCTCATCATCACAAATAGTTAGTTGTTCCTCACATACAACGACCAAGGGTATGTATCTCAATGACAATTTCACTTTATTTTCATCCAACCCAAGCTTCTTATACAACCTTTTTTCTAACACATCCAAACTTATATCCTCAACTGTTGTCTTCAATGTTACACTATACATGCATCCTTTGAATTTGAAAAAAATGCTTACGTATTTTGCCATTGTATCCTGCAAAAACAACAAAAAAAAATCAATTTTACCGAAGTATCAACAGTTATACTGATTTTACGTAGAATATAACAAATATCAGTTCTACTAGTTATACTAAGTTTTACATGGTAAACTACCACCAGCAGTTCTACTAGTTATACAAAGTTCTACATTGTATAACTACATATCAGTTTTACTAATTATACAAAGTTTTACACATGCGATTTTGAAAGTTTTTCGGTTTCGCGATACCACGATTGATTGATAGATTTTGGTCTATTGCATAATAAAGAGTAATACAATTATGAGAATATCAAACAATCAACCAATTCCTTAAATATTGTATAGCAATCATCAATGTGCAACAAATCAAAAGATATTCATCAAATCTCATTGTGAACCCTAATACTATTTCAAAAACAATTGTGGATGAATTAACCCGCTCTCCAACTTGCAGACTGTTGTCGGAGAAATCTTCTAGTGGAGGAGGTTGCGATGCGTCTGGCCGGAGAAGACGAGGTTGTCCGTCGCGCCGGAGAAGACGATTTTCGTCCTCGTCGTCGCCGAAGAAAGAGGAAGAAACGAGGCGCAGGTGAATTTTTTTTTTTCTCCAAACCAAACCAGCCGAAAACCAACCGAAAAAAACTCAACCGAAAACCAAACCAATGTTTTTTTTTTTTAGGGGTAAAATCGTCAGTTCACGTAGAATTAATGAAATATGGGTATAGGGGATTTTAGGTGGGTATAGGAGAATTCATTTCCTCCAAAACGACCCTTTTAGACGTTGCCTCAGTTCAAAGTCACTAGTTCAAACCACTTGGGAGGAGTGATTTACGCCTTTAATGTGGTATTATCAACGGTTGACTCCGGGCACCGGAGGAGATTAAGGGCCGAAGGTCCGGAACTCCTACGGTTTATCAAACAAAAAAAAAAAAAAAGAATCAACTCTTTTAACACAAAAAAAATCAACTCTTTTTACAAAAAAAAAAACTCTTTTTGGGTACCACAAAGAATCACATAAATATTTTTAAGAAAATCCATGAGTAATACAAAAGCTTGTCTTTAATTCCTTATCAATAAAAACTCATACGAACAAGAAAAACAAAATCGTTTGAAGTCTCTGTGTATTACGTGGACATTTAGCCGCTGTCTCAATGACACTCTTCTTTCGTTTGTTGTCATAAACATCGATCTTCACTACCATTTTCTGTATAAAAGTGTGACAGAAGATCAGCAACAACATTAACTTCTATAAATCAAAATACACATTTTTGTTGTTGTTAAAAACACATTTTTTATTTCTTTCTTGAAAACCAAATAAAAGACATACCAACATTTTTTCTTTACAACAGATCAAAAGATCAGAGATTTTATTTTAAAATGTAAACAAGTCTCCACTCATTTATAACCAAATTAATAAAACAAGACGAAAAATAATAAATAAGAATTGTAGAAATTTTTACACGCGCCTTTGTTATATCAAGTTATACTAGATGATTCTCCCGCACTATGCGGTGATAAAACGTTTGTATTAATATTTACACTTAAATAGTTTAGTAATGTTCTATCAATTTTATATTTTTTATGTTCAACTAATGAGTTAATTTACATAGTGTATAAATAATGGCGTGTTTTCCAATTGAAATTTCATCATGTATGGTGTGTGCATATATTTTCTAGGAATTTTGCATTATCGACTTTAATAATTATTAATTTGCATTAATAAACCTATATGTATTTATCAGTTAGATAATAATTTAAATTTGATTCAAAATTGCTAATTTTAATTTATACTATATAACGTTGAAACTCATATCTAATTACAAATATTTATACTATAATTCTACTATTTTTAGAATCTCAATTCGATGTTAATTTTTGTTTATGATCATTGCATCAATTAAATATATGGACCCAGAAGACCAGTTAATTAGGTGCCATTTTTTTAATTAGGTGGGAGGAGAGAGAAATTTTTTTTTGACCATTATACCCATGTTCTTTTCTGAGCAAAATGTTATCGGATAACTTTGTTATTATTGTAAACTTATTTTATAATTTTAAATCAAATAAATAACGCGATTAAATTGATTTATTATGATAATATATAAGTTAAACGATATAAACTATACGATAACAGAGTTATCAAAAAGAAATAATTGTGATAACAAAAAAAGTATCCGCTAACAAAAAAAATATCGTGCTAAGAAGAAAATAATCGTGCTAAGAAGAAAATAATCGTGATAACAAGAAAAATAATGGTGATAACAAGAAAAATACCCTGTTTTTTTATATAATATATAAGTTAGACGATATGAACTATACGATAACAGAGTTATCAAAAACAAAATCGTGATAACAAAAAAAGTATCCGATAACAAGAAACATATCGTGATAACAAGAAAATAATATCGCGATAACAAAAGTAATATCGCGATAACAAAAACAATATCGCGATAACAAAAACAATATCGCGATAACAAAAACAATATCGCGATAACAAAAAAATCGGGATAACAAAAATGATATCGCGATATCAAAAGAGAAAATCCGACCAAAAGAGAGAGACCCAAGAGAGATTCGATCGAAAAGAAATCCAACCGAGAGATATCCCACCGAGAAAGACATCCGACCGAGAGACATTCGACCAATAAAGAGATCCGACCGAGTGAGATCGATACATATTTAAAATTAAAATATTTTTTTATTTTGTATTATTTTGTCAAAAAAAAATTGTGGGATTTTAGAAAAGATTATGTAATATGCATATTTTATTTTCCTTAAAGAGCTTTTAAACCCATAGAATAAATAATGTTTAATATTTGTGGGATTTTTGAAAATAATATGGATTATGCAGATTGTATTTTCCTTAAATAGATTTTTAAATCCAAAGAAATAATGTTTAATATATTTACAAGTTATAAGTTTCCTAAAATATTTAAAGAATATAAATAATTTCCTAAATACCATCTACCTAAATTCCATGTCACATTTTTTCAAAGAGATGTTACATTTTGTTTGTGCCATATCACATTTAAAATGGTGAGAATGAATCTCTGAGCGACACGTAAATCTTTTTAAAAAACTTACTTCGCAAATAATGTTTAGGGGATTTCTTCAGAAGAAAAATTATTGTGTATAATACTTGCGTGAAGTGCGTTTATGATTTTCTAGCTTCACCTTTATATTTAGTTTTCGTTTGATTTCAAATTTCTACTAATCTTAGTCACGGTCGATTATGTTTGAGTAAGCTTGAATAAACAAGTTTGAAAGAAAAAGGAAAATAGACAAATCTTAAGAAAGAGATTAGGAATAGTTATATTTACATTTATGAGTTATCTAAATATATTAAGAGACTTCTCTATATAAGGAGATGCAAGGGAGTTGCATAACTTATGTGTTTAGAGATGTGAGAGATTTGATAGAATGAGAGTTTTGAGAGTTCTAAGAGAGAACTTGAGAACTTTAGGTTTTGAGTGATTTTCCTAAAGATTAATAAAGAGAGTTATTCTTTATTAAATTGTGTTCTTAATCATTCTCTATATTCTATAATTGGTATCAGAGATGGAGAGAGATTTTGAGAAAAACGTTGTTCTTCTTTTGAGAGTAATACAAAAGAAGAAAATATACGATGGGAAAAGATGAAGAGAAAAACGAGAAGACATCACCGTCGGTGTCAAAGATGACGGAAGGAGGAGGGTCCGCCTCCATAATGTGTCACATGCTAAACTCGAGTAATTACACGGTGTGGTCCAACCCCACCGTGTTGAGTCTTCCCATGTTGAGAACTGTTGATGTCCATTTCCTCCTAATTAATATGATACTAGATTCTGATCCGCGCCAAGCGCGAGAGTTAAGTAATATTTTTGAATGTTGTAAAAGACTATTTTGTGTGGTGATTTTTTGTTAAATAGAAGCGGAATAATTGATTTCAGTAATATTGTAAAAATTAAGAGAAAACATATTTTAAAAGTAAAGAAAACATATTGTAATAAAGGTATAGTGAACAATTAAGTTTGGGGAAGGATAATACCTAATACACAACACGCCGCCTCAAGTACGATGAACAACACCGTCAACGGTTATTGTGTCGTGCAAATTCTTTGTTCCACGAACTTTGTAAAACACTTTTCACAAAAACCCGGAAAAGTCAAATTTCTCCCTTCTGTATTGAATTTCACTCTTTTTGAAAAACCACAAAGTTCTCACTTTTATTTTGTTTGCATCCATAAATTATTTTGAAAATAGTACATTTAATTATAGTATAGTAAATGATTTTTATTTATTGTATTTTTATCTCATAACCAACCAAGTTAAGAAAGAATATTTGAACTCTAATTATGGTATAGTAAATGATTTTTCGTTATTGTATTTTTATCTTTCTTTGATATTATTTGCCAAAAAAATTTAATATGTAGAAAAAGGAATTAAATATGTAGAAAAATAAATATTTATATTTAGCATATATCATGATTAAAAAAAAAATATATATAAATAGATTACTTTAGAAATAGTAAAACATTTTATGAGATTAACTAACAATGAATATAAAGATAATTGATTTCTATTAAAAATTATAATCAATTCAAATATATTATAAGAATATGAAGTCAAATTGATAGGTGTGCATAATTGAAAATGAATATTCAGTATGATTTTACAATTCAGTTATAACTATAATTATTTTAATCTCATCAAACGATACATATCTCACATTAATCAAATATTTTCGATGATTCATAACAACTTTTTTTAAAATACAAAATACTAATCAACTTTAATTTTATACTAAAAAGTATCAAAATTCTCCAAACAAAAGGTTATAATGTATAAAAATACTCATCAATTTTCTTTTTTTGTGATGTAAAATGTATAAAAATTAGATTACATTTGATATTTGATTTTTGCATGTGTTACATCAACATATGCGACCTCTTTTTGAAATAAAAAAATGTAATGTAATTATATGGGCTTTGATATGTGGGCTAGTAATGAATTGTTTTTAATTTTTTAGAATCGTTCTAGTGATGACACATGTTTTTTTTCTTTATTAACTCACCTAATGTTTCTCAATTAGTATATATATGATGATTGTCCGCTTTGGGCTCATATCTCTAGCCCTCAAGGTTTTTCTTATTGGACTCCTTCCCAAAAGGTCTCATCTGAATTGGGGTTGAACTCTCTTTATATATATATTAGACATTACTCGTCTAATATTTCAATGTGGGACTTGGATTGTTATTCCAACAATCTCCCCCTCAAACCAAGGACCACAACGCTGGCTCTGATACCATGTTGAGAATTGTTGAGGTCCATGTCCTCCTAATTAATATGATATTGTCCGCTTTGGGCTCATATCTCTAGCCCTCACGGTTTTTCTTATTGGGCTCCTTCCCAAAAGGTCTCATCTCAATTGGGTTGGATTCTCTTTATATATTAGACATTACTCGTCTAATATTTCAACGTGGGACTTGGATTGTTATCCCAACATATTATTAATAATTTATGTATTTAGAATTAACTTTTGAGGAATTCACAAAACTAAACCCTTTCATTCCTTCTTTTACAAAACTCTACCTAATTCAATTTTTCATAACTACACTCTTTCAAAATTTTAAAACCTTGATTTACCCTTTAAAACATCACCAAAATTAAAAAATTTCATTTGGTTTCACTAATTAGTGTTTAGGGTATAATGATTAAAGGGGTAGGGTTGTGTGGGTAGACTTAATTTGGATTTACCCTTTAAAACATCACCAAAATTAAAAAATTTCATTTGGTTTTACTAATTAGTGTTTAGGGTATAATGATTAAAGGGGCAGGGTTGTCTGGGTAAACTTAATTTGGATTTAATTTTTAGTGTTTATGTATAGTTTTGTGAAGATATTTTTAAATGATGTAATTTTGTGGAACATAATTTAAATGGTGTAGTTTTGTAACTCTCCCTTAACTTTTTGCAACTTTTTTTATTTGGTCAAAAGATTCTTTCAAAGTCTTCTACTATTGATGGTACTTTCATTCGTCATTTTGTCTTTTTTTATTGGCAATTTTCATCGATTGGTTTTAGTACCAACAAACAACACTTCATATTCGTTTGCAATAATTTTTTTAAAATATCACACTTTTTCTCTGTATTTTGCGATCCTTCCCTAATAACCATGAATTTTTCTTAGGGATAATTATAATACTACACTTTTTGAATTGCATTTCACAAAACTATATCATTTTAAAATTCATTCACAAAACTACACCTAATTACTAAAAAATAAATCCTACCTTTAAAACCCTACCCCCTAACATTAAATCCTAAACGCCAATTAAAAAATCTAAACAAAAATATTTTAATTCTCGTAAACTTTTAGAGGATAGTCGAACCATTTAAAATATGAAAAAGGGGTAGTTATAGAAAAAATTGAATTAAATATAATTTTGTGAAAGAAAGGTTGAAATGGTGTAGTTTTTGTGAATTCCTCTTTTTCTTATAACAATATATCTATATTATTAAAAGAGAAGACAAAACGTCTACGTGTCGTGACCAGAGAGATTTGATGAAATTTTCTATTTTTTGCGTTTATGCCCTTATATTTTAGCTTCAAATAAAATTTTGCATATATTTTACTTTTTAATGGTCGATTTTACTTTACGATTTCACATTTTGAATAACAAAAAATAAATAAACTTTAGCTCAATTACTAATATTCTAGAATTATTATTCTTTTTGACATTCTTTATTATTTTAGAAGATTATTATAATTTAGAAATAATAACAATTATTCCATTCATAATTCAAATTTTATTATTTAGATACATTTTTCTACTTTAATAATACGAATTATTATTTTATGTTATTTGAAAACTAACCCACTTTTTAAAAATTTATAACATAACTTTTTCGCATCGAAATTACAAAAATATCTGGAATATACAAAACAATATTTTGTTTAAATTTAATAATATTGTTACTATGTAATTATGAAATATATTACGTTTTATTTTATACGGCGATAAAAAAATATTTTATAAAATAAGTCATGTTATAACGTTCAAGTTTTTCTAATTATTTTCAGAAAATTTCAACCAATATCACAATCTTTAATACTTTTTAATCATTTCATTGTGCTACTGGTACATATATATGAATGAATAAATATGTATAAATTTTGGATAATTTGTCGTAAACACAGAGTTATACTTTTAGCAAGATAAATATATATTTATATCTAAAATAAATTATGTTCGTTATACAATATTCATGGCGTGGGGTCATCACCTAGTTATATATATAGATACCACCATTTCTTCTAATCTATTATATTAAAAGAGAAGACAAAACGCCTAAGTGTCGCGACGAGAGCGATTATAGGAAATTTTATTCTTTTTTGCGTTTGGGTCCTCATATTTTTGAATAATTTTTGTTTGGCGAATTTTATAAGTTATATTTCAGGCCCAACAAACTCAGACCCAAATATAAAACTTTAAAAAATTAAATTCCTCCCACATTGAAAACAACAAGAAACGAAATAAGAAATCTTCTATTATAAATAAAGACTTGATCACATACGAAATCATTAAAGCGGAACTTCGTTTAATGGATCTGCTAATTTCGATAAATGAATTGCGCTTTCATTTACCGGGGTATGCATAATACGGGTCTTTTTCTTTGAATAGGCCTGCAAAGTTTGATTAGTTATTTTGGCTTTCGATACTGGTCTTTTATGCCTCATAAATTGGCCAACGGGTATCTGGATTTTGGTTAGTGGATTGGAGTATGGACATTCGGTTTTCAGGTCGAGTTCAGGTCGGGCTCATTCGAGTTCGGGTTAGGGATATAGGATCCGTTCGAGTTATTTACTAATACGGTTCTGTTCGGTTCGAATCTATTCGGATTCAGGTCGAGTTTCATATTTTTAACAAAACCTGACATGGAATTAAAATATTATTCAGTTCAGATATTTTTGTTCGAATTTTCAGGTTTTTCATAATTTTGGTAAGAATTTCGGGTCTTATTTCGGCTAAATCGGATTCGGTTCGGGTTTTGGTTCTTATTCATATAACCCACAAAAAATTGAAATAGCCTACTAAAATTCATCTATCAAAACTATATATGTGTGTATATTTTTGGGTCTATTTGAGTCAATTCAGGCCTCAGGTCGGTTGGATTGGAACGGAAACCCGAGTTAGAAAATAGTTAAACACGATAAGATTAGATGAGAACCGAAACCAAACCAAACCGGATTTTTTGGGTCGGTTCGGGTTAGAATGATAACCCGAGTTAGAAAATATTAAAACCTAATAGGATAATATGAGAACCGAAACCGGACCAAACGGTATTTTTGGATCTGTTCGGTTTTGGGTTTCGAATCTAGGGTTAAATGCTCAGCCCTAAATTGATCAATTCATGGTCTTCTATAATAAAACTTAATATTATTTATGAATATCATATCCCGCGCAAGACGTGGGGTACTTACCTAATTATATTAATGTGAAAATGCAATAAGTTTAAGAAATACTTCCTTTTTGTTTGTCGACAAAATAAGAAATTCTTGAATCCGAGAAAACCTGATTTTCTCGTGTATTTAGATCAATACCCGAACTGATTTGAATTTGACAAAAAACTATGTAATTATTTATTTTATTCATTTAATCTATTTGTAATTTTTTTATTTTAAATCTTTATTTTCATTGCAATTAAATTGTGAGGACAAAAGTTAAAACAATAGAAAACACATGACAACCTTTAGCATCTCTATTAGAGAACCCCATATGGGGTTCTTATGTTTTTTTATTTAATTTTGTTTTGATTAATTTTTTGTTTCAAAAAACAAGGTAAAAAGTTATATTGGTAAAAAGTTCTTAAATTGGTAAACAAGGTAAGAACCCCAATGAATTGTACATCTATTGGTAAAAAGTTCTTAAAAAGCAAAATCACATAGTGACGTAGAAGAAAATAAAAACGAATTTTTTTTAACAAACGACTATCTTGTAACGTGTTGACACGTAAGAGTTTCTTAAGTTTAAGAAAGTTTCTTAGTAGGCAAAATCACAGAGTGACGTAGAAGAAAATAAAAACGAATTTTTTTTAACAAACGACTATCTTGTAACGTGTTGACACGTAAGAGTTTCTTAAGTTTAAGAAAGTTTCTTAGTAGGGAAACGGTTCTCCCTTAATTACACCTTGGCTGACATAATAAGATACTTTCAAAATATCCTTAGATACATCCATCGAGGTGGTCGTAGTAACAATGAATATGTGTAAAATGATTTTATGGAAAAGGAAAACTCACAATCAAGAAATAATATTTGAGTATGTCATAATAATAACTAGGGGCAAGCGCGGGACGTATCTATATTTTGAATATGGTAACAGATATTTAACTAATGCTGAATCGATGAGAAAAGTTATGAGTTGAAACAGGAGTATGCAGTGTTGTGACGACGAAAAAAGCTGATATCAAATGCTAACAGTGAATGTATTTTATATTTGCTCTCCATTTGTAAGAGAGATGTTTTAAATTGTGATAATTCCTAATATTGTCGATGAAAATTTAAACTGGTGAACATATAGGGTGACAAATATTTTTTTTTAAAGTTTGAATAATTGTTAGAAAATCTTAAAGTGAAACTTGTTCATAAATATAGACTGAGAAACCTATGCACCATGAAGAGTGAATACGTTTTTATTTGTATATGCGAAGAGAAAACAGGAAACAGAGAACAAACTGAATGCCTTAAAGAAAAAAACATTGTCATTAAAAAAACAAAAAGAGACGCAAGAACACAGACTTGACTTCATGGTGGGTTCAAAGTTTTAGTCACCTGGGATATCAGGTTTAAGGAAAGAAAGATAAAAATAAACAAAGCAAAGCCAAACGATCACTATTAAGATAATAGCACATTCCATGGCAAGGAGGACAAAAATATAAAAGGAAGATACATTCGGTTAAGTTTAATACTTAGATGAAGAATGATGATAATGTTAGTGATAAGCAACACACACTTGCTCATCTTTTCTTACTTATTTCAAATATAAAGAATGTTTGAGTTAACACTGAACAACAACTTATTAGAGAAACCAATGGTGCTCATAGAACCAATTAAAGTTTACAAATTTCAAGACTTTACCTCCAAAAAGTTCGGGATTAACAGTGGTGACAAACATGACAGATTGTGTCCTATCATCCGACTTGAGGATGCCCCTAAAAACAGACGCAACATCATCCCACAAAGACAAGTAAACAACCACATGACTGTTATGCCAATGATTGTAGTCAATTTCCGTAAGACGTAATAATGTGTGATGGACTTAGTTTTCCTTTAAATAATTATTTTGAATTTAGTTATTACTAACTAAAACTAAAACTAAATATCTGTTACTTTAGTATCAGAAATTGTATATTTACATAATTGCTAATAAGAATTATAAACCATGATAAGTTGAAAAATTACTTATAAGATACTTTTTTGAATTTCATTTCAGTTAAATGTATAAAGTTAGAAAAATTCATCATTATTAGAAAAGCTAATAAAAAGAGAGTGGAGAATACTTTGACAGAGTTTTGGTTAAGGGCCCTTAAGTTGAAGATGATTTGAAGGGTTTCTCGATAAAAGTTATTATCAATTAATAGTATAGATATACACAATTCACTTATATTTATTTTAATTTTTTTTTTAAATATTGATTGTGACCATATGAATTGTAAGATGTTTCTAATTTTCTTGTTTTTTTATTTATACCGTTTGTAAGAAAATCTATCATTATTAGAAAAGATAATAAAAAATAGAGTAGAGAATACTTTGACAAAATTTTGGTCAAGGTCCCTGAAGTTGAAGATGACTTGAAGGGTTTTTCTATAAAAATTCTTCCCAATTAATAGTATAGATATACACAATTCACTTATATTTATTTTAATTTGCTTTTTTAAATATTGATTGTGATCATATGAATTGTAAGATGTTTCTAGTTTTCTTGATTTTTTTGTTTTGCCGTATGTAAGATGTATTTATGATTAGTTTTAATAACTATTTAAAATTGATATATGTATCTATATATATAGATATTTTATAAATGTTAAAAATTACATTAAATATTTCTTTTTCGGATTTTATTAATGTTAATGAGTTTTATCAAAAATATTTTAGTGATGTTGTTTATATTTTTTGGGGGTTTTATTTGAATTTTATTAGTATTAAATGGTTGTATTAATGTTGTCATAAAAAATAGTTGTGTAAGAAAAATTCATCATTATTAGAAAAGCTAATAAAAAATAGAGTAGAGAATACTTTGACAGAGTTTTGGTCAAGGACCCTGAAGTCGTCGAAGATGATTTGAAGGGTTTCTCTATAAAAGTTCTTCTCAATTAATAGTAGAAAAATTCACAAAACTACACCCTTTCAACCTTCTCTTCACAAAACTACACCTAATTCAATATTTTCACAAATTTACACCCTTTCAAAATTTTAAAAGCTTGATTTACCATTTTAAAAATTACCGAAATTAAAATCTTTTCATTTGGGTTCGCTAATTAGTGTTTAGGGTATAATATTAAGAGAGTAAGATTGTGTGGGTATGATTTATTTGAATTTAATTTTGAGTGTTTAGGTGTAGTTTTGTGAAGTAATTTTGAAATGATGTAGTTTTGTGAAATGTAATTCAAATTGTGTAGTTTTGTGATTCTCCCTTAATAGTATAGATATACACAATTCACTTATATTTATTTTAATTTGCTTTTTAAAATATTGATTGTGACCATATGAATTGTAATATGTTTCTAGTTTTCTTGTTTTTTTGTTTATACCGTTTGTAAGATTTATTTATGATTAGTTTTAATAGCTATTTAAAATTGATATATGTATCTATATATATATAGATATTTTATAAATGTTAAAAATTACATAAAATATTTCTTTTTCGGATTTTATTAATGTTAATGAGTTTTATCAAAATATTTCAGTGATGTTGTTTATATTTTTTTGGGGTTTTATTTGAATTTTATTAGTATTAAATGGTTGTATTAATGTTGTAAAAAAAATAGTTGTGTAAGAAAAATTCATCATTATTAGAAAAACTAATAAAAAAGAGAGTAGAGAATACTTTGACAGAGTTTTGGTCAAAAACCCTGAAGTCGAAGATGATTTGAAGGTTTCTCTATAAAAGTTATTCCCAATTAATAGTATAGATATACACAATTTCACTTATATTTATTTTTATTTTTATTTTTTGTCAAGAAACTTATATTATTTTAATTTGTTTTTTTAAATATTGATTGTGATCATATGAATTGTAAGATGTTTCTAGTTTTCTTGTTTTTTTGTTTATATCGTTTGTAAGATTTATTTATTATTAGTTTTAATAGCTATTTAAAATTGATATACATATATATATATATATAGATATTTTATAAAATATTTTTTTCGGATTTTATTAATGTTAATGGGTTTTATCAACAATATTTTAGTGATGTTGTTTATATTTTTTGGGATTTTATTTGAATTTTCTTAGTATTAAATGGTTGTATTAATGTTGTCATAAAAAATAGTTGTATTAAATAATTTATTTTAATTGTATTGTATTAAGGGTGATGATGTGGCTTCTTGTGATGAGAAGGTAAACGGAGAGAGAAAATGAGAGTGAAAATCCTACGTGTCATCACGTGAGTAATTCAAATCCCACATTATTAAAAAATTTATTGGAAATTCATAAAAGCCCAAAACAAAAGCCCAAATTTATCACAAAAGTCTCTTAAACAAACATAATAAATGGATAATATATTTAGAAAATGTTGAAAACCCCTAAAATATAAAAAATATAATATTAAAAAATTCATAAAAAACAATTTATAATTAAAAATAGATTTCCCTAATATTTATATGTTATATTTTATCACATTATGTTTAAAATAATGATAAAACATATGTTCATTTACAAATAACAATATTATTTTGTAAAATTGTATTTAACACCAAAATTCATGTCAAATGACAAAACTTGAACACATAATTTACGACTCATCGGTTGAATCACCGGTTCCCAAAATTTGAGCAAAGAATTTTCGGATAAGTTTATACATGAAAGAGTGATTAAACATTCATAGAAAATATGTTTAAAATTTTTAAAAAACCTACAAAATATGATTTTAAAAAGCCCATGAAAAACACAATTTTATAATTTTCCTAATGTTTGTATGTTATATTCTCGCACAAAACAATGATAAAACATATTGTTCATTTATAAATATCAATATTATTTTGTAAAATTGTATTAAGCATCAAAGTCCATGTCAAATGACAAAACTTAACACAAAATTGACTTGAACCTTCGGTTGACCCACCGGTTCCCGAAAGTTCAGTGGTTTTATATGAATTTTTAATAATCCGAGTTTTATGACAAATAGAGACCGGATTGACATATTTTACATTGTTAAACGGGTCATATCATGGTTTCAAAACACTATGTAATTATTGTTTTTCAATGATAAACTTCAAATTAAACTCCGCGTTTAACGCGAATCACAAGACATCCAAATTCTTTTTATCTCATTTTATACTACACATTGTTTTTACCAATAAATATTTCTTCTTTTATTCCGTAAATTTTTATCCCACGCTTGGCGCGGTAACTTTCTAGTTATATATATGATTTAATGTATTTTGGGCCTTAATATCAAAAGCTTCAAAATTTTAGACCCAACAATTCAACAGGGAAGGTAATGAGAAACCACACGTAGGATATATTTCATCAGTAAAAACGCCGTGTCGTTATATTTATTAAAACCGACATGAAGTCCTTCTCTGAAATAATGAACAAAAAAAATCGTATTTGTTGAATATTGGATAATTATTCATCATGGAGTTGGCCCATCAACATATAGGCCCATCAACATCAACTTAAGTCGGTCGGTTAAACCGACACTATGTTACTATAAATATGGACTTTGTATCATTCATAAACGTAATTTTCCATAGAGACAAAAACAAGTTCATAATAATAATAATTTCACTCTTTACTTTGTCTTCTTTTCTACGATATATATAATATTATTTATACCACGTTATCAGCACGAAGCTCTACCCGATCAATTATATTTTGAAGGTATAGTAAAAAGGTATGCTAAATAAATTATTTTATATGATTTTATTTCGTTATTCATTTATTTATGGCGTGTTATGCCGCCTCAATATGGTAGGCTCTGCCTCCTAAATTTATTATGCTTTCGTTATTTATTTTCTATGGCGTGCTATGCCGCCTGAATATGGTAGGCTCTGCCTCCTAAAATTTATTATGCTTTCGTTATTTATTTTCTATGGCGTGCTATGCCGCCTGAATATGGTAGGCTCTGCCTCCTAAAATTTATTATGCTTTCGTTATTTATTCTCTATGGCGTGCTATGCCGCCTGAACATGGAAGGCTTTGCCTCCTAAATTTATTATATATTATTATTTATTAAATATATAAATATAATGCAAAATTTATGTTTAAAAACTATGCCAAAATTTTGCATATTAAAAATATTTTAAATATTAATTTTATTTAATAGAAACTCTGGCAAAATTTAAAAGTAAATAAATTAAAAATCTAAGAGAAACTCTGTCAAATTTTAAACTTAAAGATTTTTGCCAAAAGACTAATAAAATTATAAAAGAAACAATGGCAAAATTTAAATTAAGATAATTTAAAAATTTAAGAGAGACTATGTCAAAATTTATACTTAAATATTTTACCAAAAGTATAAAGCTATATCTATTTCATTATACGGTAAGTTAAAACCCAAAATATATGAAAATTTTGCATATTGCAAAATAATTAAAGGCTTTAAAAAGTAAAATATTTTATTAAAATAAAAATGCTAAAAAGCTAAAAATATCATAAGGAGCTGAAATGCTCACAAAAGAGCTTAAATGCTCATGAAGAGCTTAAATGTTCATGAAAAATTTAAACGTTCATGAAAGAATATACGCTCATGAAGAGCTTAACTCCCGAAGAGTTAAAAGTATTTTAAAAAGAGCGAAAACGCTCTAAACGAGCGAAAGAAAAGTTAAACGCTCTAAAAGAAAACATGATGACGACATGCAATATGTATAAAAATGGCAAAAGATGTATATGAAAGCAAACCTGAAGTTTACTGATTGATTAAAGTTTAATATATCCGGTTAAGCCATCCGGGAGTATTAATGATTGGAGATCATTAAAATTTGTTGGAAAAACAAGAAGTTTTTCAACTTATGCATGTTTTAAAGAAAAAAAGAATCAAAGTCATCATGTGAAAAAAATATGAAAATCACCATTTTTGGGTTGAAAGAGCTCATTGAGTATAATGGTTGATTTCTTTAACAGACCCCCCGTATTATACTTTTAATATGACCGATCTCAAAGTGAAAATTGGTCTAAAATAAACGAGCATGTATAGTCGTTACCTTGAGAAAGAGAGTAATATGAATCATATATTAAAAGTTAAAAGGATCCAATATAAAACACATGATCCAAGATGGATATGTTGTTGATCCTACAAAGGGATTCATTTCGAGATGAATAATCTAGAAAAATTATTATCTCGAGGGGGAGAATTAAAGAATCCCACAATTACATTAAATTGATAGTTTTGGTGGATTGATATCCCAAAACTAAAGCTTATTAAAAGCTTATTAGATGTCGAATGAGATAAAATTAAACATCCAGAAGATGAAAGTGAAACATCTAGAAGATGATATTCACAGTCAATGAGTTTTAAAGAATGGTGATATTTTCGTCTGGAAATTTGTGGGTGTGTGATATATATTATGAATGCTCCTTCACACCACATAAATATAACATCCAAAGAGGATGAATTATATGAGCTGGAATAAAAGCCATCATTGGAGATGTGCTTATTGTAAGATTTGCAATCATTATTTTGATGATAAGATTTCTCTAAGGGAGAGAATTATGGAATAGTTGAAATACTTGAACAAAAAGATTATGAACCAGAAGTTCAAAAAGTTCAAAGGATCACTATTCAAATTTATTGCAAATCAAATGATGGATGAGATTTCATGAAATGAATTATCATTATAAGATCCTCATACAAAAGAAAATGAACTTGAAGTTCATAAGATAATTCAAGGTGGTGAAAAGAAATCTCACTCCATATGAAAATGCTCCAATACAAAATATATGTGTTTATGAAGGATGACACATAAAGTCTATGTAAGACTAATTTGGTTCCGAAAATTGAGAAATGATAAAGGAGCAAATATTTATTAATCTCTTCAAAAGGAGAAGAGGAGTAATAAGCCATGATCAGAAATCCCAAGAGGATTAGATCCCTGAAGGATCAAAGATGAAATCAAGTACTTGAACAAAATCATTGATAATGATTAAGAGATCTCGATGGATCATGACAATAAAGTAAATATGGAACCAAAGTTGAAATGAATGTCGACTATAATAGTAACATAACGCGCGATGTTATAAATGAGGATCAGAATCTCCGCTCTGTGAATTAGCGTTGAGAGGTAATATTGGCCAATACATAAAAGAGACAATCAAGTCTATATTAAACTCGTTTGAGTAACAAGAGTTTTGGACCCGAAGTCCAAATATGAAAAGAGTATTAAGATATATAAAACAAAATGCATATGAAATATGGTTTTGTAAAAATACTCAGTATTGAGAAATATATTTGAGAGACTTGAATTGCGTCTCATAAAGAAAATGCATGCAAAGTTTAAATTCCTGAAGAATAAATGATATTATAGTAATGTTCTCGAGAACTAAGATCGATCAAACTCTGAAGAGTTATAAACAAAGTAAAAGACCTTTGGAAAGACCGGAAGTCTTCAAGCATTAAGATAAACATCTAAAAGATGTTATGTTAAGAACTTTTAGAAGAAGTTGAATATATATATATATGTGGGATATACATCACCAAGTATAATTCGGTATTTGGAACCGAAAACTGGTGATATGTTTACGGCACGGTTTGCCGATTGCCATTTTAATGAAGATGAATTTCCAGCTTTAGGGGGAGGAATTCAAAAAATTCCGAAAGATGTTACATGATATACATCTACAATATTACATATGGATCCCCCTACTAAACAACGTGAACTTGAAGTTCAAAGAATAGTTCATCTACAAAATATGGCAAATCAAATTCCAGATGCGTTTACATATACGCGGAAAGTAACAAAATCATATATACCCGCAGCAAATGTCCCATCAAGAATCGATATTCCTAAAGAGAATAATGATGGGAGTAAAATAAATGAGCCTAAGGTTCAATTGAAGAGGGGAATACCTATTGGATCTAAGGATAAAAATCCTCGAAAGAAAAAGAAAGAGATAGAAATAAATGAAAAGGTTCCAGAAGAACCAAAGAATGAAAAATGTCCTGAAGACATATATGAAAATGTTCCGGAACAACAAGAAAATGAGGAATGTCCTGAAGACGAATGTAACACAGAAAATTATGAGATTTCTATTAATTATGCCCATAATGGAAAAATGTGGCTTAGAAATGAAATTGATGATGATGATGTGATATTCTCATTTTCTGTGTCTAAAGAAATAGATGATGAAAATGATGACTTAGATCCAAAGTCTGTATCTGAATGTAAGAAAAGGCATGATTGGGAGAAATGACAAATTGTCATGAAAACAAAGTTGATATCTCTCAATAAAAGAGATGTTTTCGGACCCATTGTCATTACACCAGAAGATGTAGTGCCAGTAAGATGTAAATGGGTCTTTGTGCGAAAAAGAAATGAGAAAAATGAAATAACGAGATATAAAGCTCGTTTTGTCGCACAAGGTTTTTCTCAAAGACCGGGAATTGATTATGAAGAAACTTATTCCCCGGTTATGGATGCAATCACATTCAGGTACTTAATGAGCCTAACGGCATCCAAGAATTTGGAAATGTACCTTATGGATGTTGTGACTGCATATCTATATGGATCACTGGAAAATGATATATATATGAAAATCCCAGAAGGATTGAAGATCCCTGAAGGATCAAAGATGAATGATATATCAAGTGAATTATGTTCGGTCAAATTACAAAGATCACTTTACGGATTAAAACAATCCGGACGCATGTGGTATAATCGCTTAAGCGATTTTCTGTTAAACAAGGGCTATGTAAATAATGAAATATGCCCTTGCGTTTTTATTAAGAAATCCCAGAATGGATTTGTGATCATTGCTGTTTATGTTGATGACCTGAACATGATTGGTACTCGAAACGATATTGATGATGCACGAACTCATATGAAAGATGAGTTTGAAATGAAAGATCTCGGACAAACCAAGTTTTGTCTTGGGCTCCAGATAGAGCATCTCCGAGATGGAATATTTGTGCATCAATCAAATTATACTCAAAGAGTTTTAAATCGGTTTAACATGGATAAATCAACTCCTTTGAGTACGCCAATGGAAAACAGGTCACTTGATATTGATAAAGATCCATTTCGACCTTGTGAAGAAAACGAGGAAATGTTAGGTCCTGAAGTACCTTATATGAGCGCTATAGGCGCATTAATGTATCTTGCGAATTGCACAAGGCCAGATATAACATTTGCTACTAATCTGCTTGCAAGATACAACTCATCTCCTACTCGCAGACACTGGAACGGAATAAAACATATATTCCGTTACCTACAAGGTACGATTGATTTGGGACTATATTATCCTAAAAACTCTGGTTTTCGTTTAGTTGGTTTCGCAGATGCCGGATATTTATCAGATCCGCATAAAGCTCGATCGCAAACCGGATATGTTTTCACAATGGGTGGAACTGCGATCTCATGGCGTTCTCAAAAGCAGACGTTAGTTGCTACTTCGTCAAATTATGCAGAGATAATCGCGCATCATGAAGCTTGCAGAGAATGTGTATGGCTACGAGCCATGTCTAAACATATACAAGAAGCACGCGGATTAATCGTTGACAAAGAGCCAACACTACTTTTTGAAGACAATGCTGCATGTGTTGCTCAAATCAAGGAAGGATATATCAAGAGTGACAGAACTAAACATATCCCGCCGAGGTTCATATCTTATACTCAAGAACTTGAGAAGAACCAAGAAATCAATATTCGATATGTTCGTTCAAGCGAAAACGCAGTAGACGTGTTTACAAAGGCGCTTCTACTACGACGTTTAGAAACATATTCACAGCATCGGAATGCGTCACTTACGGGATCTTTAAAATGAATGATATAGTTGACACTTTCAGGGGGAGATTATGTTACTGTACTCTTTTTCCTTATTACGGTTTTTATCCCTATCGGGTTTTTTCGTGATAAAGGTTTTAACGAGGCAGTATATAATCCAGCGTTGATGGATAATTAAGGGGGAGTGTTGAATATTGGATAATTATTCATCATGGAGTTGGCCCATCAACATATAGGCCCATCAACATCAACTTAAGTCGGTCGGTTAAACCGACACTATGTTACTATAAATATGGACTTTGTATCATTCATAAACGTAATTTTCCATAGAGACAAAAACAAGTTCATAATAATAATAATTTCACTCTTTACTTTGTCTTCTTTTCTACGATATATATAATATTATTTATACCAGTATTTTCTTTCTTCGTACTATAAAGAACCGATTTTTATCAAAATTCTTTTTCCAAAATCTTCAAAAATTCATTAAAAAGAAAAAGAAAAACAAATCTTGCGCATCTCAAAGGTAAAACTCGAATCTTTGAAACAACTGTTCTTGAATTTTGTTTCTAAGGTAATACAGAGAAATCAAGAGTTTATTGATGGAATCAAATCAATGTTCAGGAAACACAGATTCAATAAAAGCTAGCTCTCAAGATGAGAGAAACCCAGCTAAAAGATAGATCTAAGATTGTATCAAATTATTCTGTAAAAAATAAAATGAGCTAACAATGCTCATATAAAAGAGAAGGGAATGTGCGTGTGACTAACAACACAATATTGAATTACCCAATCTTATTACTCCACGTGTTTCTTCAGTCTTCCTTTCACACGTGCGAACTAACCTCTTATTTTATCTGTAACACATCTTCCCCTCCAAAAGAACCTTGTCCTCAAGGTTCAAAAGCATGAACTTCTTCTGTAGATCAAACGGAAACTTCCAAGTTGCTTCTTCCATTGGTTCATTAGACCACTTAACTAGAACTCTCGTAGCAGCCTGACCTTGACGATTAATTATCTTCCTTTCTAAGATCACTTCAGGTTCTTTGACAAGGACATTTGTTTCAGTCTTGATAGCATGAAGATCAAAAACTCTATCATTGGTTGCATCACTACAATCATCTTGGACACATATCATAGCAAGTTGTATTTGAACATCTTGTAGCTTGTTAAGCTTATGAGCTTTGACATCTCTCACAGAACCAGGCTTAATCACATGTAACAAAACCTTCTATTTATTCACCATGAAACCCATCTCCAACTTCTTAAAATCCCAAGTTATTGGTCCCAAAGTTTCCAGCCATTGAACTCCTAACACCATATCTCATCCTTCCAATGGAATTATCATCAAATCAGTTAGAAATTGTTGCGTTTGAAAATACCATGTAAATCCTTCAATCTTCCCTTTCACACCCAATTTCCTACCATCAGCAACTGCTACACGAGTCAACCCAGTTGCTTGAATATCACAACCCAATTTCTCAGCAACCTTAGGATCTATAAAGTTGTGAGTGGAACCAGAATCAATCAGGATAAACAGGTTGCTTTTCTCATGTGTACCTCTTACCCTCATAGTGTTGTAATTAGATACACCAGAGACTGCATTAACTGAGATCTGGGGTAAGCTTTCACTCACTTCCTTCTCTTCGTCCATCATTATTTCCATTTCTTCTTCATTTGATTCCTCCAAATCCAAACATAATAGTTGTTTTTTCTTATGTGTCAAAAAGTGTTCTGGTGTAAACTTTTCATCACAATAATAACATAGTCCTTTAGATCTTCTATCACTCATCTCCGCCTGAGAAATAAACTTTTTAGGTACCATGGAAGAAGGTTTTTGAGTAACATACTGATGGTCCACCTTAATCCCTGTCTCCTTAGAAGAATCCTTACACAAAGTACTAGCAATACCACCCTTAGAATTCCAATTCTGATTAAAAGGCCTTTTCGGATGTGCCTTTTCATAGAGCCTTCCCAACATCAAACATTGACGTATAGAAAGCGGCTTAAACATCCTGACATGCATCTGCGTATCAAGACGAAGACCAGCCAAATAAGCACTGACCAAATACTCCTCAGGAAGACTAACTTTAGTCTTGATTAGCTCAAACTTCTCATGGTAAGCTACTATACCATCTGTCTCATGTAACTGTTTGAGCTCAGCAATAGGATCATCAAAGAATTCTTCAAAGCGTTCCTTCAATAACATCTTATAAGTCTCCCAATCATTCATCACAGTCCTACCCAAGCATGATTGAATAAACGATTGATGCCAAGTAGCACCATGACTATCAAAATGAAGAGCTGATATCTTCACTTTCAGATCTGAAGGAGTATAATCAATCGCAAAGAACTCCTCTACTTTAAACAACCATTCCTTCACCTTATCACCACTAAAACGCGGAAAGTCTATCTTCCCTAACCTCGTAATACCTCTGTAATTAGTGGAATGACCAGATCTGACCTCGCGCGCTCGATCTTCCAAGTCATCCAGAGAATCACGCGGTTCTGCGTAGATCGGACGAGATCGGCTTTGATCTGAATTGTTCTCCGACGCCTTCTGAACATTTGAGATTTTCATCTGCTCGATCATCTCCGCCATCTGACGGCTCTGTGTCACCATGAATTCTTCGAGATTTGTCACTCTCTCTCCAATCGATTCGTCGGCCTCCATAAGAGCCTTCTCCTTCATCAGTTGCTTTGCTCTAGTGTTGTCCGCCATGGTTTCCGAAGATCGAATGGCTCTGATACCTTTAATACAGAGAAATCAAGAGTTTATTGATTGAATCAAATCAATGTTCAGGAAACACAAATTCAATAAAAGCTAGCTCTCAAGATGAGAGAAACCCAGCTAAAAGATAGATCTAAGATTGTATCAAATTATTTTGTAAAAAATAAAATGAGCTAACAATGCTCATATAAAAGAGAAGGGAATGTGCGTGTGACTAACAACACAATATTGAATTACCCAATCTTATTACTCCACGTGTTTCTTCAATCTTCCTTTCACACGTGCGAACTAACCTCTTATTTTATCTGTAACATAGGGTTTCGATCGTAGTGTGGTTAAAGAACAAACCCTTTTTTGTTCGTAGGTTATGAAAGTGGTTTGGTTATAATAGATAAATGGGTAAAGGTAGAGAGTTAAAGCTGTGGAGAAAAGGGTTTTAGAACATAAGCTTAGAGGATCATTCAATGTCCCTTTAGGACCAGTTTATTATCCAACAGAAGATGAGTTCAAAGATCCATTAGTGTATATTCACAAGATCAAGCATGATGCTAAACTTTATGGTATCTGCAAGATTTTCCCACCTAACACTTGGAAACCGCCTTTCGGTCTCGATTTGGTATCCGTTAAGTTCCCTACAAAGACACAAGAGATTCATCGGTTACAGTTTCGTCTTGTTTCCTGTAATCCCAATACGTTTCGGTTAGAGTACAATAGGATTTTAGAGGATGTTAGGTTTTGTAAGAAGCTCAAGAAGAAGAGTAACACTACAAGAATTTTTCTGTATAGCAACGAATTGGTGAGGAAGTGTTTGTGGCTAAATCCATAAAAGCCACGAAAAGCAGCGAAAAGCAACGAAAATTAACCCAGTAACGAAATAACAATTCTGAAGCATTTCGATACCAAAAAAGCAAGGAAATAGCAAGGAAGTAGCAACGAAAAGTGGTAACGAAACCTTTTCGTGGCTATTTTGTTGCAAAATTGTAACGACGTCGGTGCGTTGCTATTTCGTTGCTAATATAGCCACGATTAGTAACGAAATAGTCGTTGCTAAATTTAGAATTGTCACATCACGCAAAAGTTGTCAGGATAATTATTCGAAATTAGCCACTAATTTGTTTTGTTGCTATATGTGGCTATATGAGTGGTTCTGATTAAAACTTAACTTAGCAACGAAATTATTCAGTTACTAACAGTTGCTAAATTAAAAACATAACGCACAAAATTTTCCAGAGCACCATACCTAGTATAACTCAAGAAATCTCCTTCTTTCTTTCTTCATCAATTTCATCTACATAGAAAATAAATGACAAATTTCTTTCATTCAAGAGAATGGATGGATCAGCATAAAGATCCAAACACAAATGACGTTTCTGAAGAATTTAGAGAGGGTGTTAACACTTTCATAAATTTCTCTTGCAATCAAGCTTCTTTTGAAGTCCGTGGATCTATGCCTTGTCCTTGTGTTCGGTGTAGAAATTTGAAGCAGACGAGATGCTTTTACGGCTTTCTAAGCACTTATTAAGGAGAGGGTTTAAAGGAAACTACTACATTTGGACAAGTCATGGAGAAAATTGTTATGATGTTGAAGAATCTTCGATGCCAACGCACTTTGGACATGAAGAAGAAGAAACGTTTGATGGTCATGTTAACACTGAAGTTCCATATGATGAGGTTCACATGGGTCAAGAAGGTATCAGAATAGAAGACGAATTTCAGCAAAATGTTGAGGAAGAGCCAGTTAACGATAGCCTTTATCAAGCTTTTGAAGCTGCTAGTCAACCGCTCTACGAAGGGTGTGTTGAAGGAATATCACAATTGTATCTGGCATCGCGTGTTATGAAGATAAAGACTAATCACAATCCGGCGGAGGCATGCGTTGATGAAATCACACAAACATATAAACGCATTCTTCCACAGCCAAATAATGCTCCGGAGTCATACTATGAGACCAAAAAGTTAACGCGTTCATTGGGATTACCGGTTCATAAGATTGACGTGTGCGAGGATAATTGCATGCTCTTTTGTAAGTCCGAAGATCGAGAGCTTTCGCGTTGTCGTTTCTGTAATAAAGATAAGTATCACGCCAACAATGGAAAAGGGAAGAATATACCGAAGCAACGGATGCTTTATCTACCTATCGCAGATCGACTGAAGAGGTTGTATCAAATGCAAGGGACCGCTGCTCATAAGCGATGGCACGCAGAACATGTGTCTCCTGAAGGAGAAATGCATCACCCATCAGACGGAGCAGCGTGGAAGCATTTTAATGAGGTATATCCTGGATTTGGTGTTGAAAGTCGTAATATATATCTTGGTTTGGCAACGGATGGGTTTAATCCAATTGGCATGAATGGGGAGGCACACTTAGTATGGCCAGTCATTGTTACTCCATATAATTTGCCTCCTGGTATGTGTATGAAGAGAGAATATTTCTTCTTGGCCATTTTGGTGCCTGGGCCTAAACATTCGAAGAAAAGTCTAGATATTTATCTACAACCATTGATCGAAGAGTTGCAGATGTTATGGACCGACGGGGTTCCTGCTTATGATATTTCGAGGAAGCAAAATTTTACAATGAGAGCTGCTTTGATGTGGACGATAAACGATTTTCCGGCGTATGGAATGGTTTCTGGTTGGACTACGCATGGTCGGCTAGCATGTCCGTATGGAAGGAAACATAGTTGGTTCGATTGTCACAGAAGACATTTGCCCCATGATCATCCTTATCGATGAAATATCAAAGCATTTAAGCGAGGTTCATCAGTTCGGGATAATGCTCCACCGTGGTTGACAGGTACTGAAATTCTATGCGAAAGAATTGAGAGCATCCGAGGATTGTGCAAAATTGTTGATTGCGGAGGTCAAGAACATGATAATCCGAGTAGAACGATCGATGGTTATGGCGATTACCATAATTGGGTGAAGAAGAGTATATTTTGGGACTTGCCTTATTGGGAGGACCAGTTATTGAGGCATAATTTAGACTTCATGCACATCGAGAAAAACTTTTTCGATAATCTTATCAACACGATTTTGAATGCACCAAGGAAGACAAAAGACAATATCAAATCTAGAATGGATCTTCCTGCGATATGCAAAAGATCAGATTTGGAGATTAATGACGATGAGAGTATTCCGATTCCAATTTTTAGATTATCCAATCAAGGGAAGAAGAGTTTTTTGGCATGGTTGAAAAAGGATATTAGATTCCCTGATGGCTATGCATCAAAATTCAGTCGATGTGTTGACGAAAACAATGGAAAATTGTCTGGGCTAAAAATCCACGATTGCCATGTCATTATGCAACGCTTGTTCCCATTTGCGTTTGCAGAAATTTTGCCGAAAAATGTCCACAAATCCATTTCAGGTATATACTATTATCTTACATAGATGAGTAATAATTTTTGTACCGTATACTTATATATGTTTTATGTACATATGTAGAAATCGCACTTTTTTCCGGGATATTTCTGCTAGAATGTTAAGGGTTGAGGATGTGGAAATTTTGAATGCAAATATCGCTTTGAAATTGTGCAATTTGGAGAAAATATTTCCTCCATCGTTCTTTGACGTCATGGAACATCTACCCGTGCATCTACCGGATGAAGCTGCATTGGGTGGTTCGGTCCAATACAGGTGGATGTATCCTTTCGAGAGATACATGTATCATTTGAAAAAAGGTTAAAAATAAAGCTCGTATTGGAGGTTCCATTGTTGCATAATGTGTACAAGAAGAGATTTCGTATGTGGCAACCAATTATTACGAAAACACAGAACATCTTCGTGATTCAGATTATAGTGGTCCTGGAGAAATTCGATTTACCTATGATGCAGAGGTGCCAAATATCTTCTATCACAGTGGACGGGTTACAGGGAAAAATACACGTGGTTGGTTTAGTGATGAAGATTATAACGTGCTTCAAACGTTTTTGTTACTTAACTTTGAAGAATTTGCTCCATATGAGAGGTATAAATATAGATATTTAGATAATTAAGTTACTTAAGTAGTGTAACAGCTAAATTAAATTTTTCTCTTGTTTCAGGATGTTTGAAGAGCATATGACGCTTAGTATTCCTGATATCACTAGTGATGCAATGATTAATGCTAAAGACAACCATTATGCACAATGATGTAAAGACTATGTAAGTTATAATATTTTGATTTAATTTTGTCATATATATCATATAATTATTTTAATATTAAGGCTACTAATTAATTTATTTAACATTTTGTAGATTAATGAATAATGCAACAGGATAATAACAAGACAAATTATATCGGATCAATGGATCGAAAGACTTTGTTTGTTGCTCAAAATTCTTTGTAGAACAGGAAGAATTTAAAGACTTTAGTTGAGGAATTCCTCTTTCTTATTCATTCAAAAACCAAGTATTCAAATAAAGCTTATAAGCCTTTATATAGGCCAAGGTAATAACCTAAAACCAATAATAAATAGGAAATAGAAAATAAAAAAGAAAACATAAATAAACAAATAAATGGAAAATAGTTATAATGACTTGCGGAGCAAGTCACGAGCCTTGCGCTACATCAGGTCTCCCGGGGTAAGAAGAAAATTCGACCCCGAATTTTCATTGTCATCGTCAGCCTCATATGGAACAAGATGCTTAACATTGAACACATCGGCAGTCTTCATTTGTGGAGGCAATTGTAAGCGGTAAGCGTTATTGTTGATCTTTTCAAGTATAAACAAAGGACCAATCTTCCTTGGTTTCAGCTTGTTGTATAACGGTCTTTTGTTAGAACCGCCCATACTAAATCACCCACTTTAAATTGAACATCACGTTTGTGACTGTCCTCATCAGCCTTATACTTCGCGGTGGAAGCTTCAAGGTTAGCACGTACTTGATCATGAATAGAAGCGAAAGCTTCGATAAAGTCACATGCTCGCCCATGAAAGCGCGAGCGATCCGGTGCAAGTGCCAAGTCGGTTGGACAACGAGGTAAGTAACCATACACGACCTGAAATGGACTAAATCCCGTGCTCCTCGTTAACTCCCCGACCGTGTGCGAATTCAGCTTGACAAAGGACTGTATCCCAAGTCTTGACATTTTCGCCTACCAAACAACGCAATAAATCACCTAAGGCTCGATTCGTTACCTCTGTTTGGCCATCGGTTTGTGGATGATAAGTTGAACTCATATTCAACTTTGTACGTAAGAGTCGCCAAAGGGAACGCCAAAAATGGCTTAAAAATCGAGAATCCCTGTCAGATACAATTGTTAACGGTAGACCATGCAACTTGTAAACCTCGCGAAAGAATAAAATAGCGACTTGAACCGCATCAGTTGTCTTTTTGCAAGGGATAAAGTGAACCATTTTTGAAAACCGATCTACCACCACAAATATAGAATCATGTCCACGTTGCGTACGAGGTAAATCAAGGACGAAATCCATACTCACATCAGTCCATGGTTGTGTTCGAATTGGTAGTGGTACGTAGAGACCCGCATTGGAAGCCTTCCCTTTTGCTGCTTGACAAATCCCACATCGCACGACAAAACGCTCAACATCGCGACGTAAAGTAGGCCAAAAATAAGACGAACTGACCAAAAGAAGCGTTCGGTCACGACCAAGATGGCCTTCACTGTGTAACTCATGAATCAATTGTTGTCTTAAACTACATTCGGGGACACATAACTTTCCGCCGCGAAACAAGAAACCCTCAAAGAGCAAGTAGATGTCGCTTAATCCTTGTCGTGCATCTTTCCAAATTTTACCAAAGAAAGGATCAGTAGGATAAAGTTCCGTAAATTCCTCAAAACCCGGAACAGTTACATGCAACGTTGTCAAAAGAACGTGTCTCCGACTTAACGCATCAACAACTTTGTTGAGGGTACCCGCGGTATGCTTGATAACAAACGAGAACTGTTGGAGATATCCAAACCACGATGCATGTCGCGCTGACACTTTATCTTCAGAACCCATGTGTTTGAGTGCATCATGATCTGTATAAAGAACGACCTCACCATGAAACAAATAATGTCTCCAATGCTTAACCGCCTAAACAACAGCGTACAACTCCACATCATAAGTGTTATATCGTTCACGTGAACCGGAAATCTTCTCGCTAAAGAAAGCGATCGGTCGACTAGATTGGCTAAGAACAGCTCCAATACCAGCTTTAGATGCATCACAATGTAATTCAAATGCGATTTGAAAGTTTGGAAGAACCAAAACTGGTGTAGTGGTAAGCTTTGTTTTAATTATATGGAAAGCTTCTTCGGCTTCAGGAGTCCAATGAAAGGTGGTTGCCTTCATGCAGTCTGTGAGGGGCGCAAGAATACTACTAAAATGAGGAACAAAACGACGATAAAAGGAAGCTAACCCGTGAAAGCTACGAACGTCCGTGATAGAGCGTGGAGTTGGCCAGGATTGTATTGCTTCTATTTTTGTTGGGTCCACTTCTAAGCCCCTTTTCGAGATGATGTATCCCAAAAATAAAACTTGGTCTACTCCAAAAACGCATTTTTTGTAGCCGCATATAATTGTTCTCGTCGTAAGACGAGCAAAACTTCGCGCAAATGATGCAAGTATTCTTCCAATGATGTACTAAAGATGAGTATATCATCAAAGTAGACCACAACACAACGCCCAATAAAAGGACGTAAAGCTTCATTCATCACGCGCATAAACGTACTTGGCGCGTTAGAGAGCCCGAACGGCATTACTAACCACTCAAATAAGCCTTCACGCGTCTTGAAAGCAGTTTTCCACTCATCTCCTGGTCATATACGAATTTGATGGTATCCACTACGAAGATCCAACTTTGTAAAGATGGTGGCTGCTCCGATTTGATTTAAAAGATCATCAAGTCGTGGAATGGGAAAACGATATCGAATGGTAATCTTATTAATGGCTCGACTATCGACACACATACGCCATGTCCCATCCTTTTTTGGAATAAGAAGCGCTGGTACAGCACACGGGCTCAAACTCTCACGCACGAAACCCTTCGCAAGAAGTTCTTCAACTTGACGACGCAATTCGTCGTGCTCACGAGGACTCATTCTATAATGCGGGCGATTAGGCAACACGGAATCTGGTGCGAAATCAATAGAATGTTGAATGTTACGTAGAGGTGGCAACCCTTGTGGCAACTCGGCAGGAAATACATCCGAAAATTCGGATATAACGAAGTAAACGCGGTTGGAGCTTCTTGAACCGCTGTCACCGAGTGTTGTGTAAGTAATAATAGAAAAACGACGTTCGACGTTTTACATTCTTCAAACACCTCAGCTTTAGAGATAAGCAAGCTTGTTGAAGAATCCTTTTCTTTCAAAGGAAGAGAGTCCACTGCCTTTACCGGGACTGTAGAATCCGTTGCCGATTGGGAAGGTAGGGGTGAGATGCGTTTACCTTCAAAGGTAAAACTATGCGTATTATTGAACCCATCATGCATAGTTCGTCTATCATATTGCCATGGTCGACCGAGAAGGAGATGACAAGCATCCATAGGTAAAACATCACAACAAACCAAATCTTTGTAATTTGATCCTATTGAAAACGAAACTCGACACCGTTTAGTAACGCGAATATCTGTCTTGGAATTTAACCATGCGATTCGATAAGGCGTCGGGTGAGCTTCGGTGAACAAAGCTAGTTTGGAAACTGCTTCTTCGAAGATAGCGTTTGTGCAACTACCAGAATCAATGATCATACGACAAACTTTTCCGCGTATCGTACAAGTGGATTGAAAAATATTTGTACGCAACCAAGATTCTTCAATACCTTGAGGCATAAGGTAATTTTGTCGTATCATGATCATCGGACCAGAGTCACCTATCACTTCTTTTGTGGTTTCTTGTAAGTCATCATCATCTCCAAAAAGATCAGCGATCCCGTTGTCATCATTAACCAAAAGACCTCGCTTTTGGAGATTGGGACAAGCTGATTGGCGATGCCCTTGTTCTCCACACTTAAAACACTTGAATGTTGCGAAACGTTGTTGATTAAGAGATATATTAGCCTCTGTAGACTCGATGGCTTTGGTTTTTGGAATCGTGACTTCTGAGGTTGGGTTAGTGTTTCCTCGTTGTGAATTCCAATTAATGCTTCGTGTGTTTTGTTCAATCAATAAAGCTCGTTGATGAGCTTCCGGAACTGAAAGCGGATCAAACTGAAGAAGGGTGTTCTGGATTTGAGGACGTAATCCTCCAATGAAACGAGACACTCTTTGTTCTTCGTTCTCTGTTAAATCGTTTAGTGCGAGGAGAGAGAAAAATTCTGATGCATAGTCATCGACAGATTTCGTACCTTGTCGTAGATTTTGCAACTTCGTATACATAGTGCGTGTGTAATTATAAGGCAGAAAAGCCTTACGCATTATGTTCTTCATCTTCACCCATGTCGCAATACGTGCTTTGCCTTCTCGAGCACGAGCTGCCTTTACCTGGTGCCACCAAGCCGAAGCTCGTCCACGAAATCGAGTAGCGACAAGAGACACGCACATCGTGTCAGGTACCTCCTTGAATTCTAAAATATCTTCGACCGTATGAATCCAATCCAAAAATTCTTCGGCACGCAGACTTCCGTTAAATTCTGGTAACTCAAGTTTAAAACCGTTATCCCACCGTCGGTTCTCAGCTCGTGGAGCCGCTATAACCTCACGGTTGTTATGACCTAATGGTTGTTGTTCGTCGCGTAGTTGATCAAATCGGTTTTGTTTATTGACTAACTCGTTATCATCGTCGTCGGAGTCATGCTCTTCACGTCTTGGTAACACCGGAGCTACGTCTTGTTGGACTTGAACAGGTGTTCGCACCGCGGTCTCCATGGTTGTACGCATGGTATCACGCAGAATTTGCTGGAACTCGATCATCATAGCCCTTAACGCATCGTTGTTTTCTTCAAGAGTTGCTTGGAGACTCTTCTTAGGCGGCATGATTAGGATTGTTTTGTCTCTGATACCAACTGATGCAACGGAAGATAATACGAAAGTAATCTTGAGTATCAATGGATCTCAAGAAGGACAATCGTAGCTCGGAATTCTAATGTTATCGGATATCAATGGATTCACGATGAACAAAGATTTCAAAGACTTCGTTTGAGAATACTTTTCTCTCTAAAGCAAAGCTTTATTAATCAAATCAACAACTCCATACAAAGATATGTCTAAACGGCTTATTTATAACAATATAAAAACCCTAAAAGCACTCTAAAATAATTAAGAAAACTAACTAAAATAATAAATATTAAATAAAGGAAACAATAAGATATTTGGAAGATTCCAAATATCTCTCTGCATCATTCTCTCCGACGAAGAAAAGATTCGTCCCAAATCTTAACTGCGGTCTTCGATATGAAACTCATAGTCTTCTTCTTCTACGGAAAAGAGACGCCTATGATAGGATAGATGTTTCCGGTCAACATGACATCCAGAATCGTTCTTCGATTGAGAAATCAAAGAAACATGGCTCTGATACCAACTAATGCAGCAGGATAATAACAAGACAAATTCTATCGGATCAATGGATCGAAAGACTTTGTTTGTTGCTCAAAATTCTTTGTAGAACAGGAAGAATTTAAAGACTTTAGTTGATGAATTCCTCTTTCTTATTCATTCAAAAACCAAGTATTCAAAGAAAGCTTATAAGCCTTTATATAGGCCAAGGTAATAACCTAAAACCAATAATAAATAGGAAATAGAAAATAAAAAGGAAAACATAAATAAACAAATAAATGGAAAATAGTTATAATGACTTGCAGAGCAAGTCACGGGCCTTGCGCTACATCAATGAAGCATCTCAGAATTATGAATTTCCTTTGTGGATGTTGGAATTTATACAAGATCCGAGGCGCAATTTCACTTCGTGGCCTATGTACTTTACTCGGGGATACCATTTACATAGTCACAGACACGGTCAAAATAAGAAAACACAAAATTATGGGGTTTGTGTTCGTGGTACAACGGATATGAATTATTATGGACTTATAGAAGAAATCATGAAGATTGAGTATCATGGTGCCGCTGGACTCAAAGCGATGGTCTTTAAATGCACATGGTTTGATAATACTGAAGGTTCGGGATTGCGTAAACACCCGTCTGGTGTGGTTGATGTAGCTTCGCGTAAAAGGTACCAAAAATGCGATCCTTTTATTATGTCTGGTCATTGTGACCAAGTTTGTTTCATCCCGTATCCACGTGTTGGGCGCGCGCCAAATGATTGGTTGGCGTGTACTAAAGTGGTGCCAAGAGGGTATCGTGAAACTTCTGAAAATGCCCTGTTAGCGTTGCAAGATGATACAATCGACCACATTGTTGCGCCTAGTACAATGGTTCGGGTTACAACGCATGCCGTGGAAGATCCTGCTGATTTTGATAATGTTTATCCTTATCCTTTAGACGAAGAGCAACATGATCCTAATGAGTTTTATGATTCTTCTGATGATGTCGAAGATGTGTAATAATGAAGTTTATTTATTTTTGATGTTGTATGATGTTGTTTGTTGTTATAAGAATGTTTTAAAAACTTATATATATGATTATTATGTGGCTTTGAAACTCATATATATGATTATTTTCTGGCTTTTAAACTCATATATATGTATATATGTTTTAATTTTTTAATTATCATGAATTTTTATGTGGCTTTTAAATGTTTTGAAGTTTTTAAAACTTATACATTGTTCAAAAATATATTATCTTATACATACATTTTTTACATAAAATACTTGACTATGTATATATCAAACCCTAAATTTATATATATTCATTATTTTGTCAAAACTTCAAAAGTCAAAACCTTTCCTATAGATTTTTAGTGTTTAAAAATAATCATAAGTTTTTAGAAATGGTTTTTATGTAAAAAAACACATACCCTAAACTTTGAAAATATTGCAACGACTTACATCAGTTGCAATTCGTTGCTAATTTAAATAATTAGCAACGACTTACCGTGAATAGCCTCAAATCATTTCGTTGCAACCAAACCCTAAACCGCAACAACGAAATAGTTCATCACTTTTCGTGGCTATCTTCATAATTCAGCAACGAACTGTCACTAACTTCGTTCGATACAATGAACCTCTAAATCAAAACAGAAATAGAAAAAACTTCTAAGGCACAGTCACGAAACAAATCGTGACTATTCGTTGCTATAATTTTAATAAAGTAAATTAGCCACGAATAGCCACGGTTTATTTCGTTGTTAAAATATTAAACCTAATGTCACACAACCTTCTCTTTCTCTCCATTATTCACTCTCTCTTTCTCTTGGGCGGCGATTTCCCGATTCTTCACTTTCACCGGTGATTTTCACCGGCGATTTTCACCGGCGATTCTTCACCTCCGTTGATACACAAGAAGGTTAGGATCTCTCCCTAACTCTCTCTATCTCTCTCTATCTAAAACTATCTCTCTCTCTTTGTCTTTCTCTCACGCTATTTCGCGGCGAGATCTAGCTTTAGGGTTCGTTTGGGGTTCGATTAAGGTTCGATTCGGGTTCGATTGGTGTTAGGGTTTGTCTTAGCTTCGTTTAAGGTTCGTTTAACGTTGGTGTTAGCCTCTGTTTTAAGATTCGGGTTCGATTGGTGTTAGCCTCTGTTTTAGGTTGGTGTTAGCCTCTGTTCGATTGGTGTTAGCCTATGTTCGATTGGTGTTAGCTATTGTTATGTTGCTTATGTCTTTAATTTTTGTTTTGTCTTTCATTATTGTTTTCTTCTAGTTGTTAACTTCTCTTTCTTGTGCAGATATGCCTCAACGTGGTAAGAGAATACGGACTGGTTCTCCACCTGGACAACTTCATTACTCTCAGCCTCACTCTCAGCCTCGTCTGCCTTCGCCAACAAATGCATCAACTTCTTCCTCTCAGTCTCCAACATCTTTTCCACCGGGAGCTCTTGGACAGAGGCAAAGAACCCACTCTTCTCCAAATGCCTCTGCTGCACAAAGCTCTCCTGCACACGCAGCTGCTGCACACGGTGCTGGTGCACAAGGAGCTGCACAAGGAGCTGGTGGAATGAGCATAGAAGCTCTCCTCAATGCTCCAGCTAGGAGAAACCAGCAAGTCATCCACCCAATGAAGCTAAATGGAGCTCTATGGTAAGTCATTATTTAATCTTTTTTGTTAATTTTTTATCACACAAGTCTATATTTAACTTAGTATTCTTGTTTGTGTTTATTCATATTGTTTGGATATTTCAGGTTTGATATTGATCCGGAGGTGAAGAAATACGTCCGAACTACTTGGCAGAACAATTTCATGCCTCCTTGGTGGAATTGGTCCCAAATTCCCGAGGAGAGAGTGCAAGAATGGTGGCAGGATTTTGTGGTCAGTGTATCTATGTTTTCTTTGTTTTGTTCCTTCACTTTTTTATTTTATAGATAGACTATGTTGTGATGGTTAGTGTAATGATATCTAACTAATCCTTCACTTTTATTTTCAGCAACATTACTATTGGGAACCAGCACACCATAGTCCGGTTTTCTATCTATGGAGGAAGGAGACAATGTTATCAATCGATCAAAGAATCAGCAAGAAGAAGTCGCAAGGGAAGAAGCCGAAGTACGTCTGCGAGGAGCACTCGGATCACGATGTTAGAGCAATGGGACACACCAAAATGTCAGGGTAGGTCCACCACCAATTATGCAAACAGGCTATCTAATCCGGATGGTTTAGGGGTAAGCAAGCATTGTGCTGGTCCAGTCTCTTTTGCCAAAATAGGGTATGACATGGTATGTTTCTTTTCCATTTAGTATATTGTTTGTTATTTATAAATCAATTATTAGTTTTGACTGTTTTTGGTCAGTTCTAGATTGATTGTATACCATGACTGATTAGTTTATGAATGTTATATGAGTTATTAGTTTATGAATGTTATATGAGTGATTAGTTTATGAACGTTATATAAGTTACAAGTTTAATTATGAGTTATGTATGAGTTAGTTTAGTTTCTTTACAACTTTATATGAGTGTTATATGAATTCTTTGTTGATGTTTGGGTCTGTTTTTGATGTGTTGCGTTGTGCTTCTTGTAGATGGTCGAAATAGGAGAACCACCATCTTTCACAGAGCTCGTGCGTAAGACGCATACGCGCAAAGATGGTACGTTCATCGACAAACGAGCCGAGAGAATTGTGAAAGAGGTTGAGGCAGCTGCGGCCGAGGCAGCTGAAGCTGCAGGTTCTCCGGCCAGTCCAGGTGGGGAATCGATTCCTTCTCGGGTTATTAACAAGACATATCTTCAGGTAATGAGAATTGATTTAATTCTTAGTATTGCTTGTTCTTTATCTTGCTTATGTGTTTGCTTATTTGTGTTCTTTGCTCATTTGTGTTGCAGCATGTTAAGCCTAATAAGGGAAGATACTATGGCCTTGGGAGCTCTCAGGACATAAACGTCGACCCCAACGAACCAGCTCCAGCTTCTATTGTTCGTAACATCTCCATGGAGTTGCGGGTTGATGGGTTGGAGACAAAGGTTGAGACGGTCAGCGCAAACGTGGAGACAATTCTGGAGACGCAGAAACTGATTCTTGAGGCCCTTGGGGTTGATCCAAAGAATCGTCGACCACAACCGTCTCAGCCGCACTCTCCTCAGGTAAATGGCTCCTCGACCACACTCCCAGGTTATGTTCCGACTGCTGAACCGGGAACATCACAAAATCCAGAACTCGAGGGTTGGTGCAGGTCACTCGATCCTAACTTGATCGATGACTTGGACTAAGCCTCTTTTGTGTATGTTTGAACTCTTTTTTTGGATAATGTATTTGGATATTTTGTTTAGTGTACTTTTGCATATTTCAGTATTTGGATACAGTTTTATATTTTGTTAGTGTACTTTTGGATGTAGTAATGTTTTAAATTCTAAACAAAAAAAATAGAATTTTCGATTTATTTTTTTTAAATAAAAATCAAATTTGTATCGGAAGAATTCGTTGCTATAGTTGTAACGAAATAGCCCCGGATTATTCGTGGCTAAACTAGCAACGAAATAGTCACGACTTATTTGTGGCTAAATTAACAACGAAATAGTCACGGCTTATTCGTGGCTAAATTAGCAACGAAATAGTCACGACTTATTCGTGGCTAAACTAGCAACGAATGGTAACAACAAATCCGTGGCTAGGTTAGCAACGAAATTGTAACGATTAAACCGTGGCTATGTTAGCAACGAAATGGTAACGAAAAATCCGTGGCTAGATTAGCATCGAAACATTTCGTTACTATACCGTTCGCTGCTATTCGTTGCTGGTCGTTACAAAGTTGGTAACGATCAGCAACGAATTTGGAAATGTAACGAAGCTATAGCAACGAATTTAGTTCCTAACTGTCCGTTGCTATAGAGGAAATAGCAACGAATTAAACGTCGTAGTAACAGACTTGTCCGTTGCTATAGCGAATAATTCTTGTGGTATAAAGTTGTGTTTGATGGAGAGGAATTGGATTTTTGTAAGCTGTTTAACGCCGTGAAGAGGTTTGGTGGTTACAATAAGGTTGTTGATGAGAAGAAATGGGGCCAAGTGTATCGGTTTATGAGCTCTGGCGAAAAGATCTCCAAGTGTGCTAAGCATGTCTTGTATCAGTTATACAAAGAGCACTTGCTTGACTTTGAGAATCATCACAATAAGATGAGTTCAGGTTGTAACAGGACTCGACGGTGTCCTGAAACTCGGAGTTCAAAGAGAAGAAAAACAGACACTGACTTAAAAAAACACAAAGCAAAAGAGGAAGAAGAAGAGGTAGATCAAGCGTGCGAGCAATGTAATAGTGAGAAACACGCGAAGTGATGCTATTATGTGATAGTTGTAACAAAGGTTGGCACATATACTGTCTCTCGCCGCCTCTTAAGCATATCCCACCTGGGAATTGGTATTGCCTCGAGTGCTTAAACAGCGACGAAGACACTTTCGGCTTTGTGCCCGGTGAGTGCTTATCGCTTGAAGATTTTAAACGAGCTGCTGATCGCGCCAAGAGAAAGTGGTTCGGTTCAGGGCCGGTGTCTAGAACTCAGATAGAGAAGAAGTTCTGGGAGATAGTACAAGGAACAGGTGGAGAGGTCGAGGTTATGTACGGTAATGACTTGGATACTTCTGTTTACGGGAGCAGGTTTCCTCGAGTAGGTGATCAAAGACCGAAATCAATAGAAGCGAATGTATGGGACGAGTATTGAGGCAGCCCGTGGAATCTCAATAACCTTCCTAAGGTGAAAGGATCTATGCTTCAGGCCATTCGGCAGAACATTAATGGCGTCACAGTGCCTTGGCTATACCTTGGGATGCTTAGTTTCTTTCTATTGTAAATCATTGCGTGTTCTTCGAAATACTTTCTTATGTTCCTTATAGAGTCACGGTATAAGGGAATATATATGTTTCTTAAAATTAGTACATAACTAATCATTTCGTGCATATTGAGTCTCTTGTAATGAATTTGATTTAATCCTCAGGGGAGAGGCAAAGTGTTGGTATGGAGTTCCAGGCAATGCAGCTAATGCTTTTGAAAATGTTTGTTTGTTCGTTCTCCAAAGTGTTTTAGTCTCTGCTATTGTGAAATCACAACTCGTTACAAGTGCTTTTTCTTTTCATTCAAATATAGTTATTGTTTGTTAAGTTGCTTGGATTTTGCTACAGGTCATGCGGAAAACACTTCCTGATCTATTTGATGCACAACCAGATCTTCTGTTTCAACTGGTTACAATGTTGAGTCCGACTGTTTTACAAGAAAACAAAGTTTCGGTCTACACAGTATTACAAGTATATATCATTCATTCATTAATCATAAATCATAAGTAAGCCCATTTGGTTGTTTTGGAACCTTGATAATAACATTTACTATTGGTGACTGGAGGAGCCTGGAAACTTTGTCATCACATTCCCAAAATCCTTTCATGCTGGATTCAATTTCGGTAGGCCACGCTCTAATTTAAGTTATAGTTCTTATAGTTGTGTGTATAGGTGCCATTATGCAATTTATGAATTGTGCAGAGGCAGTCAACTTTGCGACTGCTGATTGGTTACCTCATGGTGGTTCTGGTGCCGAGCTTTATCATATGTACCGTAAACCCGCGGTCATATCTCACGAAGAGCTTCTCTGTGTGGTAGCTAAGGTAAGTGACACACTATATGAACCTATGAATTGAAAACAAAAAACTTGATATGAAAGGCTTGCAAGATTAAATATTAATTTGCGAGATTTTACTAATATAACTCCAAAATGCTAATTTGATTTTATCGAAAAGTCATATCAAATCATCACTATAGCTCCAGCTCAAATGCTTTGTTGGTTTTTGTTAATTAATGTTCTTTCTTTGTTTAGTTCTCTATGTATATCAGTTGTAGACGTCGAAAGAAGCATAATTGACTATTTGATGGGAGATGCTCTATGATTAATTTATCAATGGTTACTAGTGGAATTGTGTATTCATAGCTTCGAACAACAAATTTGAATATTTTTGCAGCCTCTGCGATTGTTTTAATTGTTCTTCATTTAGGGGAACTTCTGCGATAGCGAAGGGTCAATACATTTGAAGAAAGAATTGTTGCGAATATACAATAAGGAAAAAACATGGAGAGAGAAGCTGTGTAAAAGTGGTATCCTGAGATCTTCTCCTATTGTCATTGAACAGGTTTTGAGATCTTCGCCTATATCGTTTTGGTTTCAATGATATAAAAGCTCTCCCGCTCTGATGTGTAGACTCTTTGTTTAACGGTATTTTGTAGGATTCAACTTGCATTATCTGCCAGCAGTATCTTTATCTTTCGGCTATCGTCTGTAATTGCCGGCCATTGGTTTTTGCATGCTTGGAGGTACAATATGCATCATCTTCTTACTACTAGAAGTTTCTTCGTCTTTCTGGCTGCTATTGTCTTGCTAACATCTTAGTAATCTTGAGTTCAGCACTGGAATCACCTTTGTGAATGTGAACCTACAAAGCTGCGTCTTGTATATCGTTATACCCTTGCCGAGTTGCATGGAATGGTACAAGAAGTTGAAGAGACTTGTGGGAATAAAACACAAGAAGCTAAAAACTCGCAACGGCTGAGTTCAAGCACCAAACGATCAGGTGCTCTTAACAAAAAAGGTAAGTTTATACTTTATGATATGCAAATAACACTTACTGATTCTTGTATGAGCGGCAAAATAGCCATTCTTCGTCTTTACTATATAAGAATTTTTATGTTATTAATAAGTTTGCTTGAGTCTTATTTTAGCATATAAAATGTTGTCGTATTTTCTGATAGCAGCAGGAGGGAATGGAACTTAGTCAGGCGCGACCAGCCAAAGATTGGCTTCTCCGAGCATCGAAGGTTCTTGAAAATGATGTTTTCTTGTGTATGCTACCCTTTTGAAGGAAGCAGAACAGTTTCTTTGGGCCGGATCTGAGATGGACAGTGTGAGTTTTGAGTTATACAATCGAAAGGCTTTTGTATATTTATGTCTTTTTGGTAGATTCTGAATCTATAAACGTTCCTCTCAGGTACGAGATGTTGCAAAAAGTTTGATGAAAGCAAAGACATGGGCTGAAGCTGTTAGCGATTGTCTTTCAAAAGTCGAAAGTGAAGCCAACAATGACTCACAGAAAGTTCAATTGGATTTTATCGATGAGTTACTGAGACTTAACACCGTTCCTTGCTTTCACTCTGATCATCTTAAATTGAAGGTTCACTCAAAATATAAATTATATATTTGCTACTGTTTTTAATTTGAAGTCGAAGTTGAAGCCAACAATTTCATTACGTTTTTTTATTTGTTTTTAGGACTGCTGAAGAGGCTAGAAAATTGTCTGAGAAAATTAAATCTACTCTTTCAAGTAGCTCGAGTGTTAGCCATACTACAAAACTCCTTTACTTCCAACACAACATATAGTTTCGAAAGAACACATGACTTTTAAATTTATGTTATGCATTCTGATTAGTGTTACTAGTTTTTTAATAGGTAACACAACTAGAGTGTGAATGCTCGAGTTCACCGATCTCCCTAAGGAAACATGAGATCTTGTCAAAGAAACTATCTTCCGCTAAGGTAGACCATATGGTTCATTTTAAAGGTTGCAAGTATAATCATAGTCTAGTTGTTGCGGTTTTTGAAGGTCATGTTTGATTTCCTACCTTGATAATCTTTCTCTTCCTCATATGTCCTCCGCAGATGTTAGCTAAAAGGGCGAGAAGTTATCTCGCAGATACAAAACCTCCATGAATTGAACTGGATGCTCTTTACAAGCTTTAACTCAGAGGTTACAGTGCTATCTCTATAATTGTGTTACGCTGATCATGTGCTCTAATTATTAGTTTATTCGTTCTTTTCTTGATAGATATTGGAGCTTGAGGTGCAACTTCCAGAAACCGAAGGGATTCTAGATTTGCTAAAGACATCGGAATCAGCACGCGATAAATGTAACAAGCTTTTGAGTGGCGCTATATCTCTTGAGGTACGTGTTTTGTATCTTTTAGACGTTTCTTGTTGAACCTTTCTTTAGACGTTTGTTTCATTTTTTGCACAAAATGTGGGAACATTTCTTCGTGTGTTCGATAGCTTCAACATTAACATTCATGAGCTGAACATCTTGAGGCAGTACCATGTTGACACTGTCGTGGATTGTACGGTTTAATGATATAATGGTCGATGTCGACGAAGGCAATAACCTACGAAAGCTAGTAAATGACCTGAGTTCCCTTCTACAGGACGGAGCATCTATAGGCATTTAACTACCTGAAGAGAGTGTTGACTTTCTTGGTCTGAATATCAGACATCTTCTTAACAGCATCTTTAATCTTCTTCTTATCAGCACGGATGTCAACAATGAAGACAGGTGTGTTGTTGTCTTCGATCTTCTTCACGGCTGACTCGGTTGTGAGTGGGTACTTTTGGATACCGTAATGGTCAAGCCTGTTCCTCGGGGTCGCGCTGATTCTCGGGTACTTGGGTTCTCTGGTTTTGAAATCATAACATAGATTGTAACAAACACAAAAAACATTGAAGAAAAAAGCAACACTCATAACAAGTTGCAATTTGCAAACATGTATCATATCTCTTTTAATTATTGAAGTTTTTTTTTGGAAAAGAAATCTAATAGATATCAAAATAATCAAATCTTGTTGAGAACTTGAAAACAAAATCAATCTTGTGGTTCTCACTGAACAAAAAATTTGTAGTTACACTCTCATCCCTATGGAGGCCAGCCTACTTCGTCTTGTAGAGGTGTGAACAATTCGAAAACAACGCGATTCATTACAACTTTCACAGTACGTGTTGCTTCCTCTGGTTCATCTTCGTCAAACAGAGTCTTCCACAATCCAAAAACTCTACACTCTATCACTTTTCTCATAAACCTATTCCCTTCCGAAACAGCCTCGACGCTCCGTAACTTGTCTTCTATTTTCTTCAGTGCTTCTTTGACAGCCGCAAACCTAAGGAGGAGTTGATTGTGGTCTGGACAGCTTCCTTGTCCTCCTCCTCCTTTAAGATATTCGAAAAGGGTATTGAGAGATGTGAATCCAGAATCAATATACACAAAAGTTGGGATGGCTGCTCTCAAATGGACAAATATGCCGTCATTACGATACTCTCCGTTCTTCGGTTTGATAAGTTTAAAGTAGACATTATGAATCACAAGAAGCAGCCTTTCCACCACAGGACCACAATAATGTAAGATTTAGTAGAGATTAGAAGAGATTCAAAGATAGATTAATGGAGTATCATGTTTGAGAGAGAGTAAAGATATTTGTTTCAAGAGAAACCTTTTAATTTCATACTAGATGAAGACCCGCACGTACGTGCGGATTTTAATATGTTTTTCAATTTAGAAAAATTCACAAAACTACACCATTCAATTTAGAAAAATTCACAAAACTACACCATTTATTTTGTAAAATATATATATTAAAAATTTATATGCATCGACTTGGATTATATGTATATATATATAGTCTTTTATTTCATAGAGTACTTTAAATAAAACCCGTACATTGTGCGGATAACAAATAAATTATGAGTTAATGCGGGATTGACCCGTCGCAAAAGTTATATATGTATACATAAATTGAATTTGATTTATTCTCATAACAACTATCATTCATTCAAATTCGCTTAGTGATCTTTTAACGACCCGTAACAAAAATTATAATATGTTTATGTCTTGATTAGTTATATCTGAATCTAAAAATAAAGCAAGTTTAGATTGTTATAGATATTATTTTTCGAATAATTCAAGCTTTTTAAAAAATTCGATATGAAAACTATTATCAAATTTTATTTTGTTTACTAAAATTGTAATCAATTTTAATGTTGAAATTTAAATCGATTGTTATTAAAGATATTTCACAAATATTTTTTATCTTTGGTCATACAATATAAATTAATACTCTATAAATCAATTACCACTATAAGTATTTTTTATATTGTTACGTATAAAAGAAAACATTAGCATACAAATATATAATAAACTTAGGAATAGAAACCAATATTTATGTCATATATTGACGGGACATGATATTATATCTATTGAAATGCAAATCTGAAGTAGTATGAGATCATAAGCATTTGAAACGAACAAAATCTTGTAGTAAAATAATTTTATTTTAATTAATATAAAGACTATACATGAACATAACTTACTATTGGTTTAATAAAGTGTCTTTTTCTTAACACAATTGTTCCACCCGGAGTTTTTATATTGTTTTCAGATTCTCAACCCAAGCTCACTGGGTTAATCTCTCTTTGAAAAACAACTGAAATAAAAATTAAGTTGAGACATGTGAGAAGAAACAATAACAAAGGTATTTAAAATATATTGTATAAAAAAAAAGTATATATAATTGCAAACCTTACAAAACTATAGAAGAAAATTACTGAGTTTCTAGAAATTAAACATAATCATCTATAGGTTAATGCTAATAACGACTTGCAACTTACATATTCTTCATCCCGGAATATCCAGACCCGGTCCAAGGGGTGGGGCAGAGGTGCCATTGCCCCTGGACCCAAACAAAAAATCACAAATCTTCTTAATAAAAAGGGCCCAATATTTTTATAAAAATATTATTATAGGGGACTAATTTTATTTATTTATATATTATGGGGTCCAAACACAATTATATTGTGACCAAATTTTTTGTGGCCCTAGGGACCCAAAATCTTTTGGGCCGGGCCTGGGAATATCTTTAATATTTCATGTATGTATTAATTTATTTGAAGGGAATGTTTTTTTCCTACAAATTTTCTATGCAAGTTAATGAAGTTTTTAATGGGTGTTAGAATCACTACAAGAAATCACGACTTTTACCACGACCATAATCGTTGTAAAATCGTGGTAAAACACAGTTTACCACGATTTTACGACGATTTCCATTTCGTCTTTAATCGATCGAAGTAAAAACTAAATCGTCGTAAAATCGTGGTAAATTTTACGACGAACCACATTCGTTGTAAATTCGTGGTAAAATATTCGTTGTAAAATCGTTGTAACAATTACAACGAGTTTACAACGAATATTTGGTTGTAAATTTGTAATTATAATAAATCGAAAATTCTTACAATCGTGGTAAAATCGTCCCTAATTAAGGACGAGTTTACGACGATTATAAGAAATATAAATTTTACAAATCGTCGTAAAATCGTCCCTAATTAGGGACGATTTTACGACGATTATAAGAAATATAAATTTTACAAATCGTCGTAAAATCGACCCTAATTAGGGACGACTTTACGACGATTGGAAGAAATATAAATTTTTCAAATCGTGGTAAAATTGTCCCTAATTAGGGACGATTTTACCACGATTGTAAGAAATATAAATTTTACAATTCGTGGTAAAATCGTCCCTTATTAGGGACGATTTTACCACGATTGATATTATTATAAATAAAAAAAAATAATATTTTATAAAATAAAATATTATTTTTTTAAAATATTTTTATTACAATTTCAAAATACAAAATACAAAAATAATTAGTCGTCTAAATTGAAATTAGGCCCGAAATAGTCTCGCGTTGCGTTCTCGGGATCTACGTTGCTTGTTCCGGCCTGCTCAGTCGTAAGACGGAGGGGATGTGTCTGCATCGTCCGAAGTAGTTCCGGGTTAGATGCGAAAGCACCGTAAACGAGCATGTTGTAGAACCGCATGTTATTCGCCCGAGTCGCATGCGGGTTCGAATCTCGACCGCAACTCGGCTCGAGATCGGTAATTGGGAGGAGCAAGTGGGACGTCCCGCATGGATCCCATGCCTAGAACCCGTCCTTTCTTCTTAGGAGCAACCTATAAAATTAAACAATTAATAAATGAATGTTTTAAAAAATAATTTTACGGTAAAATTTTACCTCATGATATATTTGATCGAGCTCGGCGGTAGTAAGCGGCTCGCCTGGATATTGAGTGCCTCCCGGGGATCTCTGAGATCGTTGAGTCTCGATCTCCGTCTTCCGAGCTTCAAGATCGTTGAATATCCGCTCGGAATGGGAGTCAACGAACTCGCCGGTCTTTTTCCCGTGCGTCTTCTCGAAGACGGCAGCGACGGCCGGTTTGTGACCCGGCTCCTTGGCCTACAAACAAATAATAAAATATATGTGCATTAGTATAATATTAGTAATTTGAAAATAAAAATAATTTGGAAGAGTTAGTAAGAAAGACTTACCATTTCGTGCGCCCGACCCGCGAACGGGATTTGTCCGGACGTGTGAGCCATCTGCTTCGGCGTCCCGTCAGGTAGCTTCGCGTTCCTGGAGGTGGAACACTTCTCAGCTACGGTCGCGTTGTGGCCATGAAGGACCCTAGGAACTGATCACTCTAATGGTACAGTTTGGATATGAACTCCGGATGGAGAACTGATTGGATTGAAGGGTCGCACAAAGGTTGCGGAAAAGCCTTTGATAATCCCGACTCCAAATGGTGCTTGATATGACGCACAAGACCACCAAGTGAAGGTTCTCTCGTCGTTGCTTGATATGACGCACAAGTCCAACGATTTGAGGAGATGTTTGCTTGGATATGACTCACCAAGAAACCAGACAAGTTCTTTCAAAGAACAAAGAGTGAAACTCTAAAAAGTTGATACAAAATTCGATTATTCATTCCAATGAAAGGATTACATACTTATAGAGTTTTCTAGTCAAAGACATAAATTGGGGATGTGGAAAACAATGCATTGAAAAAGAGGTCTTTGACTAATTATTTAATGTGGCGCGAAATTTATTCTTGACTTAGCAAAAGATGACCTTTCGGCTGCTTTATGTCTTTTCGGCTACTTGGTCCATGTTTGATGTATCATGCGCCGCGGTTAGGAGTAGCACGTACCCGGGACGGTAAGTACGATCGGATGGAAATTCTTCACGGACTGATTCAGTCCAAGTGCGGCCTAAGTCCCTTGAAAGCTTGAGAATCTTGGCCTTAGAGAAATCAAGACGATCAAAGTGCGAAATCTGATCAAAGGGCCCGGTCAATTCCTCAATACGGCCATCAGCACATGCGGTACGGGCCAAATGGTTCAGAAGGGAGAAACCTCGGTCGGCCTCGGGTCCGTTGGTCTTGGAAGATCGAGTTGATCGTCGAGGATAACTTCCAATTTGGTCGGCTCGGTCATTTGATCGAGAATCTTGTTGAAGTTTTGATCCGGACGTCCGTGGGTCGATCCGGTACACGGCTCGGCAAGATTGTGAGGTATGATCCGAGGAGTGTACATTGGCTGACATGTCCGGGACGTTCTGTTCTTCATATCGGCCTGGTTCATATCGGTCTGGTTCCATGCCTGGTTCCTGATCTTCAAGCCGGCTTGGCTCCACGTACTGGGGCACATCATCCCCTCCTTCTTTAAAAGGATTTGCCCACAAATCCGGATCATCTACATGAAACGGAGAAAGAATAGCAACATTAAAGCTTGAAGAAATGCCATACTTACCTTGTAAATCAAGTTGATAAGCGTTGTCGTTGATCTTTCTAAGGATCTGAAATGGACCATCAACCCTAGGCATGAGTTTTGACTTTCTTTCTTCTGGAAACCGTTCTTTCCGTAGGTGGACCCAAACAAGATCACCTTCCTTGAAAACCACCTCCTTTCTTTTCTTGTCGGCATATTTCTTGTAGCTTTCGGTTCTGGTTTTAATGTTGGCATGAACTCGCTCATGTAGCTTCTTGATAGTATCAGCCTTCCTTTTACCATCTGTGCTAACTATTTCACTCAAAGGCAAAGGTAAAAGATCAAGTGGAGATAAAGGATTAAACCCGTAAACAACCTCAAATGGAGAGAACTTGGTAGCAGAATGCATAGCATGATTATAAGCAAATTCCACATGAGGTAAACATTCTTCCCAAAGTCTAAGATTATTTTTAACCAATGATCTAAGTAATGCGGATAAAGTCCGATTCACAACCTCGGTTTGACCATCAGTTTGAGGATGACAAGTTGTTGAGAACATCAATCTTGTTCCTAACTTAGACCATAAAGTTTTCCAAAAATAACTAAGGAACTTAGCATCACGATCAGAAACAATGGTCCTAGGCATTCCATGCAACCTAACTATTTCTCTAAAGAATAAATCAGCAACTTGAACAGCATCATCAGTTTTATGGCATGGAATGAAATGAGCCATTTTCGAAAATCTATCTACAACCACAAAGATAGAATCTCGTCCAGCTTTTGATCTAGGCAAACCAAGCACAAAATCCATAGAAATGTCTACCCATGGATGAGAAGGAATAGGTAGGGCCGAGTACAAACCGTGATTTGATGCTTTAGTCTTTGATTTCTTACAAACCACACAACGATCACAAATCCTTTCTACATCCTTTTTCAAGCTTGGCAATAAGAAATGGTCATAAACTGCCTTGTAGGTTTTCTTTATTCCAAAGTGTCCCATGAGTCCTCCGCCATGAGCTTCCCTAAGAAACAACTCCCTCAAAGAACATTGGGGCACACACAAACGGTTATCAAAGAATAAAAATCCAGAATTTTGAAAATATTTTCCATAAGCCGTTTTGGAACATTTTTGAACAATCTCTTTGAAATCAGGATCGGTTGCATACAAGTCCTTGATAAATTCAAAACCAAGCGAGTTTAGTTTCAAGGGCTGAGAGAAGAGTATACCTCCGAGACAAGGCATCAGCCACAACGTTTTCCTTACCTTGCTTGTACTTTATGACATATGGAAATGTCTCAATGAACTCTACCCAACGGGCATGCCTTTTGTTCAACTTCTGCTGACCTTTGAGATGTTTTAGAGATTGGTGGTCGGTGTGGATGATGAACTCCTTTGGCCAAAGATAGTGTTGCCACGTTTGAAGAGCTCTCACCAAAGCATACAACTCTTGGTCATAAGTGGGATAGTTAAGCGTGGCTCCTCCAAGCTTTTCACTGAAGTAGGCAATGGGCTTCTTTTCCTGCATCAAAACAAGCACCAATACCCACGCCCGAGGCATCACATTCAATCTCAAAAGCTTTAGAAAAATCAGGAAGTACAAGTAAAGGAGCTTGGGTCAACTTCCCTTTGAGAATCTGGAATGCCTCTTCTTGAACTTGTTCCCATTTGAATCCGACATTCTTCTTGATTACTTCGATCAATGGGGCCGCAATGGTACCGAAGTTTGGAACAAACCGCCTATAGAATCCAGCAAGTCCATGGAAACTTCTTACTTCACTCACGGTTGTTGGACTTGGCCAATCACGGATGGCTTTAATCTTTTCCTCGTCCACCCTAAGTCCATCAGCACCTACAACAAAACCTAAGAACACCACGTGATCTGTTCCAAAAGAGCATTTATCAAGATTTGCAAAGAGTCTTTCTTTCCTAAGGATTTCAAGAACAGATTTCAAATGCTTCCTATGATCTTCAAGGTTTTTGCTATAAATAAGAATGTCGTCAAAGTAAACTACAACAAAATGACCTATAAAAGATCTCAAAACGTGATTCATCAACCGCATGAAAGTACTAGGTGCATTAGTAAGCCCAAATGGCATTACAAGCCATTCATACAATCCTAGTTTGGTTTTAAATGCCGTTTTCCATTCATCACCCTCTTTCATCCTTATCTGGTGATAACCACTTTTCAAATCAATCTTAGAGAAAACACATGAACCATGCAACTCATCTAGCATATCGTCTAGTCTAGGAATGGGATGCCTATACTTTACCGTGATGTTGTTGATGGCGCGGCAGTCCACACACATGCGCCAAGTCCCATCCTTTTTGGGCACAAGTAGTACGGGCACGGCACAAGGACTGAGGCTTTCTCGGATATAGCCTTTCTCAAGAAGGTCTCCAATCTGTTTTTGAAGTTCCTTGGTCTCCACCGGATTAGTACGATAGGCTGGCCGGTTCGGCAAAGATGCGCCTGGAACAAAATCTATCTGATGCTCAATGCCTCGTATTGGTGGCAATCCCTTGGGATTTTCATCTGGAAAGACATCAGAAAAATTCTGCAAGATATCTAAAAGCTCACTCGGAACCTTCGGTGCAAGGTCAGAAGATGAAGCCATCAAAGATTCTTTATACACAAGTAAAAGAAATGGCTTTTGAGAGTAAAGAGATTTCCGACTCTGGTTTTCTTTGATAAAGAAATTGGAGTTTCTTTTAGAAGATTCTGGTTCAGCTGATTTGGTCTCTTTGTCCCGGTTCTTTTTGAGTTGGATCTGGTCTTGGTGAACTTCCGAAGGTGTCAAAGGTACCAGTGTGATCTTTTTCCCTTTATGGTCAAAGGAGTGCCGGTTGGTGAAACCATCATGAACAGCTTTCTTATCAAATTGCCACGGGCGTCCCAAAAGGATATGGCAGGCGTCCATGGGAAGAACATTGCAGACGACCTCATCCTCATATCGTCCAATGGTAAGGGGGATTGTGACTTGTTCCTTGACATATTGTTCTCCGGTCTCATTGAGCCATTCCAACCTGAAAGGATGAGAAAGAGGCCGAGTAACGAGCCCAAGTTTCTTTACAAGGGTGTCACTAGCCACGTTAGTGCAACTACCTCCATCAATGATCAAAGAACAAACTTTTTCAGAGATTAAACAACGAGAGTGAAAGAGATTCTCCCTTTGTTCTTTGTCGTTGGTTTTGGGTTGTACGCTTAATGATCTTCGAGTAACAAGAAGTGGTCCGTGATGGGGATAATCAAAAGCGTCTTCTTCCTCATCAAAGATAGGACCCAAATCTTCCTTACTTTCCTCTTCCTCCTCAGACTCAATGTCACCATTCTCCATGAGAACCATCACACGTTGGTTTGGGCAATCCTTGGCATAGTGTCCTAGGCCCTGACATTTGAAACACCTAATGTCTCTTGCTCGGCCGGAAGTCTCTATCGCCTTTCCTTTGTCAAAACGAGCAGGAGCATCAGTTTTAAAAGCGTTATTTGTTGTGGAAGACGACTTACCCTTGTCTTGATAGCTTGGTTTAGGAGTAAAGGCCGGTTTGGGAGTAAAGGCCGGTTTTGAGTAGCCTTTTCTTTTGACTTGTTGTTCGATCAAGATGGCTTTGTGTAGCATCTGCTCAATAGTAACATACTCTTGAAGCTCCATTCGATCTTGGATGTCACGGTTGAGTCCTGAAAGAAATCGTGCCATAGTGGCTTCCAATGGCTCTTTTACATCCGCTTTGATCATCAAGACTTCCATCTCTTGGTAGTAGTCTTCTACGGACTTGGTGCCTTGAAGCAAATGCCTCAGCTTCTGGTGTAGTTCACGGTGGTAGTGAGTAGGAACAAATCGCTTCCTCATCAGCATGGAAAGCTCGGCCCACGTCTCAATTGGCCTCTCACCTGCTCTCCTCCTATGAGTCACAACTTGATCATACCAATTAATAGCATAACCCGTGAATTCAGTGGCAGCCAATCTAACCTTTTTAATTTCAGACAAGTTTTGGCAATCAAAAACCAATTCAATTTTTCTTTCCCACTCGAGGAAGGCATCCGGATCATTTTTACCACTAAAAGTTGGGATTTTCAGTTTTAATCCTCCTAGGTGATTATTAACGTTATCGTTCCTAGCAAATGGATTGAAATCACCTTGCTCTCGGTTTCGTTGACCTCTCCTAGGCCGGTTGGTTGATCGGTCTTCATCCTCCTGGAAGTCTTCCTCGTTGATCTCATCGATGGACCGGTAGCGCCTACTTGGGCGTCCTCTTCTTGCTTCGGTCCTATCATGAGTTTGTCGGCTGGTTTGAAGCTCATCAAGCCTTTGGTGAATCTGTTCTAAACCTGCATTCATCATGTTAGCCATAGAATCATTCAAAGCACGCATTTGAAAGTTAGATAATCCATGGTTAGAGTTTTCCGGTCGGTTTCTTTCTTCGTCACCACTCATGGTTCCTGAAATTTCTTAAAACAACAAACGTTAGATAAAAATTTCTCACTCTCTCAAGTGTTTGATCCTCGCCCACTCAAGTGTTTCCCTCGGATTTTGGTGATCTCACAAACAAGTTTCCACTCAAGGTTCTAAGAAGAACGAGTCTAGGAATCCCAATGGACAAGTCTAAGCAAACAAAAGGGAATTTTCTTAAGATAGAAAGATAAAAGATTTTGTGTTTGAAATCCGTTTTAACCACCTCAAAGGATGGATTTCTCCTCAGCCAGCAGGCTTTCTCTTCCACCACCAATCCGTAAATATGACTTTGAAACTTTTTCTTTTCTTTTCTTTTCTTTTCTTTTTTTTTTTTTTTTTTTTTAATCGGATGGTAATGAGGGGCCCGGATTTAAGATAGGTAGAATAAGAAGTGTTTAAAAGAAGATGAGAAGATGAGAAGATGAAATGAATAAGAAGATACCAGAAGAGTGGCTCTGATACCACTTGAAGGACCCTAGGAACTGATCACTCTAATGGTACGGTTTGGATATGAACTCCGGATGGAGAACTGGATGGATTGAAGGGTCGCACAAAGGTTGCGGAAAAGCCTTTGATATTCCCGACTCCAAATGGTGCTTGATATGACGCACAAGACCACCAAGTGAAGGTTCTCTCGTCGTTGCTTGATATGACGCACAAGTCCAACGATTTGAGGAGATGTTTGCTTGGATATGACTCACCAAGAAACAAGACAAGTTCTTTCAAAGAACAAAGAGTGAAACTCTAAAAAGTTGATACAAAATTCGATTATTCATTCCAATGAAAGGATTACATACTTATAGAGTTTTCTAGTCAAAGACATAAATTGGGGATGTGGAAAACAATGCATTGAAAAAGAGGTCTTTGACTAATTATTTAATGTGGCGCGGAATTTATTGTTGACTTAGCAAAAGATGATCTTTCGGCTGCTTTATGTCTTTTCGGCTACTTGGTCCATGTTTGATGTATCATGCGCCGCGGTTAGGAGTAGCACGTACCCGGGACGGTAAGTACGATCGGATGGAAATTCTTCACGGACTGATTCAGTCCAAGTGCGGCCTAAGTCCCTTGAAAGCTTGAGAATCTTGGCCTTAGAGAAATCAAGACGATCAAAGTGCGAAATCTGATCAAAGGGCCCGGTCAATTCCTCAATACGGCCATCAGCACATGCGGTACGGGCCAAATGGTTCAGAAGGGAGAAACCTCGGTCGGCCTCGGGTCCGTTGGTCTTGGAAGATCGAGTTGATCGTCGAGGATAACTTCCAATTTGGTCGGCTCGGTCATTTGATCGAGAATCTTGTTGAAGTTTTGATCCGGACGTCCGTGGGTCGATCCGGTACACGGCTCGGCAAGATTGTGAGGTATGATCCGAGGAGTGTACATTAGCTGACATGTCCGGGACGTTCTGTTCTTCATATCGGCCTGGTTCATATCGGTCTGGTTCCATGCCTGGTTCCTGATCTTCAAGCTGGCTTGGCTCCACGTACTGGGGCACATCAGGCCATCCGTCCAATATTTCTTAAAGCCGTCCCAGACCGCGACCGAGAGATAAACCGGCTTCCCCTCGTCGCCGACGACTCTCCACTTGTCCTTCCAGTCAGAGACCGTGTTGACGAGACGGAATTTCGCCGTCTTGTTGAACTCCGTCCTCACGGTCTCGTTGATCGAGACATCCCAATGCCACTTTTGCTGCAAAATATGAGAAATTATAAGTTACTTTACGCGAATAATATATAATAAAAAATTTAAAGTTAAATAAATAAATTTAATTGAAATTAAATTAGAACATTACCGCGAAACATTTGAACCATGTTCTCTTGATGTGCTCGGGTGTCTTGCTCCAATTGGGATGCGACTCGGTGAAGTATCCCTTGATTATGTCCGCGATAGAACGCGAGACCCGGTTGTCGTACTTGAACCTGAAAAAAACATTAATTAATTTATTAATATAATAAAAAATAATAAAAAAAAAATTAAGTTAATTACCAGTAAGTGTCCGGAGACTTGTACGGATCCAACCGGCGGAGACTGTCATGTCCGGGTTGAGCGAGAATATCCTCAACCCGGAGGTTGGAGTACGGCGCGTGTCCCGGTACATCCAACTCTGGATGTACCGGGCCCGGGATATCGTCGTCTGCGGGGTCTGCGGCGTCAGCGGCGGCGGCGGGCACAGAAGGAGGAGGATGCTCGCCATGGACGGACGTCCCGGTGTGGACAGGAGATGTCCGGGAAGCTGAACCGGAAGCCGAGCCTTCCCGGGAAGCCGAGCCTTCCCGGGAAGCCCTCCTCTCCGCCAACATCTGCATGTAGTCCGGCGGTAAGGTCTTCCCTCTCCTAGGAGCCATATATAAGTACCTGCCAAAAAAAACATTAAATATTTAAATAATAAACATTAAGTATTCAAAAACTAAACATTATATAAGTATTTTAATGACATTATATGTCCTAAACATATAATTCTAAAATTTGAATCATAAAACTAAAATCCGAGCCTAAAACTAAATTCTAAATCCTAAAACTAAATTCCAATTCCTAAAACTAATTCTAAAATCCGGTTTTATAACACATATATTAAAAATATTTACCTTTGGGGATGTTGAAGAGTGTGAAAGTTGTAGAGTTTTAGAGAGAGAAAGTTTTAGAGAGATAGAGAGATTTAGAGAGAATGAGTGAAAATGAAAAATTTTGGTCCACTATATATAGTATAAGCAATCGTCGTAAAATCGTCGTAAATTTACGACGATTTTACGACGATTCGTCGTTAAATCGTTGTAAAAAAAAATTGAAACGTTTTGGTTTGTTTGGTTTGCCGCGTTTTGGGAATGATGAAAATAAAATCGTTGTTAAATCGTGGTAAATTTACCACGATTTAACAACGATTACCTTATAAGTCGTGGTAAAATCGTGGTAATAGTTGACGTTGACAACCTCGTACAAACAAAACTCCTGAGGATTGGACGTTTAGAGTTTCATTTGTGGACGTAAATTCGTTGTTAACTTACCAGGAATTTCCATCGAATTTGTATGAATCGTCGTAAATTCTTGGTAAATTTATCACGAATTTACGACGATTTATTACACTAAATGGATTTTGCTAAAATTCATCTGCCATTTGACTTCATGTTGCATATAATTATGATATTGTATGCATATGAAATCATACTAAGTCGTATAATTGCAGAAAAACAAGTTTTGGTAAAATTAGAACATATAGACATATTAACAACAATATATTATAGTACACTTTATCTTAAACTTTATAAATTCTAAGAATATGTAAACAAAACTTATTGATAAACAATTTTAACATTGTTTTTATAGTTATTCATTAACTTTAGAGGTCTTAACGAGTGTTTGTACATAATATAAGACATACTTTTAAAAATGTTTAGGGTTTAGGGGTTTATACAAAAAGACAACCTCGTACAAACAAAACTCTTGAGCGTTGTAAACTCGTGGTAATCGTTGACGTCGACAACCTCGTACAAACAAAACTCCTGAGGATTAGATGTCTTTAAAAGACAACGAATTATAAGATTATTCGTGGTAAAATCGTCGTAAATTTACGACGATTTTACCACGATTTGTGAAATTTACACATATCGTGGCAAAATCGTTGTAAATTTACGACGATTTTACCACGATTTGTTAAATTTACACATATCGTGGTAAAATCGTTGTAAATTTACCACGAATTTACCACGATTGTTAATTTATTTTATAAAAAAAAATTTAAATACATTATTTTCTTAAAATACATTATTTTCTTATTTATTACTCGGAGTCATCGACGGACTCATGTTCGTCCTCAGAGTCAGATTCATCAAATTCGTCAGTCTCTTCGACTTCTTCTTCGTCCTCATTCACCTCTTCAGCTTCCCTATTATGTGGATCAACGAGTAAGACCATGTACCGTGTTTAGTTCCGGCGAAGGAATATCGACGGACGTGTCATTCTATAGTGGTGATTCTTCTTCCTTGACTATGTACCCTCTCGGGGCAATTTTGATGACGGATAGCCAATGTATTCCTGTGGACTTAAGACGCGGATAAGGAATGAAGCTTACTTGCTCAGCTTGCGATGCAAGTATGAAAGGCTCGAACTTGTTGTATCTTCTACTCTTATTGACATCAACGATCCCAGACTTGTTGATTCGTACACCTCTTCCGATCGTAGGATCAAACCACTCGCACTTGAAGAGTACGCACTTCAACATGAGCAACCCGGGAAACATTATTTCTATGATTTCTTGGATGATTCCGTAGAAATCAATGTCTCCTCTAACACAAACACCGTAGTTAACACTTGTTCGATATCGCCCGTAATCGTACGCGTGGAAAGCATAACCTCTTGTAAAATACATTGGCGATGTCCGAATCTTCGCAAGGGGACGTTGTAGCATCTCGTGGAACCACACCGGATAAGATTCGTCCTCGTACTCAATCTGCAGACACCAACAATAATTTTGTTTAAATATATTATGTTTATATGTAATTTCATATTTGATATTTTCATATACCTGTGTTTGCAACCACATCACAAAGTGTTGAGTTTTACGGGAATCGAGCTCAACGATTTAACGACTAAAGTGAAAGTTGTAAATAATTAGGTGCAACAGTAAATACACGTTTTCAACTACCAGATTAAATGTCTTTAAATCGTTGTTAAAAAGTCCCAAAATCAGAAGTTGTAAATTCGTGGTAAATTAGCAACGATATAGCGACGAAATATTCTTATAAATCAAAACGTCGGTAAATCGTTGTAAATTTACCACGAATTTACAACGATTTGGTGCTTAATCGGAAAATCGTTGTAAAATCGTCGTAAATTTACGACGATTTTAATCGTTGTAACTTTTACGACGATTTTACGACGATTGCCAAAATCGTCGTAATATCGTCGTAAGTTTACGACGAATCAAATCGTTGTAAATTTTTCGTGGTAATTTGCGCAGATTCTTGTAGTGAATGGTTAAGCGAGTCTAATAGTTATATTTTCGTTTTTATATATATAGGGTAAGGGAAGAAAGAGTATATTCATAAATGCAGTCGAATATTAGATCATTGAGTCCAAAAATATCTTGTCAGTTTTAGTTATTTGTTAATAGTCAAAATTGAATCCCACTAATTTCGTTGTTCCATAAGTTACGTAGAATCTTAGTCATTATACTTTTTAAATTCAAACCTAAATCAAAGCATATGTTAAATAAAAAAATGCAGTGGCATTTTATCGTAATTTGAATTTTTTTAAGGGTTTTTTCTAAAAATGTTTCTGAATTAATAGATTAGATTTTCTTCTGTCTTGGTTACACACATATATAAAGAGATAACATAGTCTCATAGGATACACTAGAGAGAGACTAACGGATCTAAGACAATGACATAAGAGGAACTTGTCCCAATTATTTCCTAATAAGAGCTATTTGACCATAAGGATTATTTCCTAATAAGAGCTATTTGACCATAAGGTAACAAACGACTCTTTCTTCTTATAGAACTTGCCTCTTCACATGTGACTTCCAAAGTATCCTATGCTTCTTCTCTTTAGTTCTCATAGAATATTCCTCAAGTGTGACCAAGATGTTCTTATTGATCAATACTCCCCCTCAATCTTAGAGTAGGATAATCCGAAACTAAGATTGGAGTAACTCACAAGTAACACCTCATTAAAAACCTCAATAAAGAAAACCACTTGGGAAAAACTTCATTAAGGGAAAAAGAGTGTGTAATCATGAGTTAAGGGGAGATCAATCAAGGTCTTGTAAGATCCACAAGTCCTAGCACTACAAGAATCTGCGCAAATTACCACGAAAAATTTACAACGATTTGAATCGTCGTAAACTTACGACGACATTACGACGATTTTACGACGAATTTGGTAATCGTCGTAAAATCGTCGTAAGCGTTACAACGATTAAAATCGTCGTAAATTTACGACGATTTTACAACGATTTTACAACGATTTTCCGATTAAGCATCAAATCGTTGTAAAATCGTGGTAAATTTACAACGATTTACCGACGTTTTGGTTTATAAGAATATTTCGTCGCTATATCGTTGCTAATTTACCACGAATTTACAACTTCTGATTTTGGGACTTTTTAACAACGATTTAAAGACATTTAATCTGGTAGTTGAAAACGTGTATTTACTGTTGCACCTAATTATTTACAACTTTCATTTTAGTCGTTAAATCGTTGTAAAATCGTTGTTAATTCCTTGTAGAATTATGAATCATTGTAAATTAGTAGTTAATTTCCTTGGTAAAAAGTTGGAAAAATTTTAAAAATCCTATAAATACCTCCTCATCTTTCACCATAAATCACACCATCAATTTTATATCTCTCTATCTCTCTCACTTACAAAAAAAAAACTCTTTTTATAAAAAAAATGTCCGGAGGCGATATTTACGAAATCCGAAAATGGATGTACATATATCGAGGCGATGACGGATCGGTGACACGGGAGTTCATCGACGGGGTTGAAGTATTCATGCAGCAAGCCACAAATCTACCTGTCACTATCGAAAGCGGTAAGATGTTTTGTCCTTGTATCAAATGCGACAATAGACGATTCATTTTGGTTGAAAATGTTTGGAAACATTTGTTAAATAAAGGATTTACACCACAATATTATATATGGTTTCAGCATGGGGAAGGTTATTCTGGTAATGTTGCTAGTAGTAGTAATTATCATCAGGAATCTGTAGACTATGACCAGCATGTAGAAAATGAGTATGATTTTTATAATTTTCATCATGATCATGGAAATGAACCGGATAGGATAAATGACATGGTTAGCGATGCATTTCGTCCTGACGTTGCATATGATGGAAATTTAGTTGAAGAACCTAATTTAGATGCTAAAAAATTCTACGACATGTTAAATGCTGCAAATCAACCAATATATGATAATTGTAGAGAAGGGCACTCTAAATTGTCATTAGCTGTTAGAATGATGAATATTAAAACAGACCATAACTTATCTGAGGTTTGCATGGATGATTGGACCTCATTGTTAAAAGAATATCTACCCTCTGATAATTTAGCTGCTGAAACGTTTTATGGACATCGCCAATGTATTTTACAAGAGGTTATGCTTTCCACGCGTACGATTACAGGCGACATCGAACAAGTGTTAACTACGGTGTTTGTGTTAGAGGAGACATTGATTTCTAAGGAATCATCCAAGAAATCATAGAAATAACGTTTCCCGGGTTGCTCATGTTGAAGTGCGTACTCTTCAAGTGCGAGTGGTTTGATCCTACAATCGGAAGAGGTGTACGAATCAACAAGTCTGGGATAGTTGATGTCAATAAGAATAGAAGATACAACAAGTTCGAGCCTTTCATACTTGCATCGCAAGCTGAGCAAGTAAGCTTCATTCCTTATCCGCGTCTTAAGTCCACAGGAATACATTGGCTATCCGTCATCAAAATTGCCCCGAGAGGGTACATAGTAAGGGAAGATGAATCACCACTACAGAATGACACGTCCGTCGATATTCCTTCGCCAAAACTAAACACGGACATGGTTTTACTCGTTGATCCACATAATAGGGAAGCTGAAGAGGTGAATGAGGACGAAGAAGAAGTCGAAGAGACTGACGAATTTGATGAATCTGACTCCGAGGAAGAACATGAGTCTGTTGATGACTCCGAGTAATAAATAAGAAAATAATGTATTTTAATTTTTTTTTATAAAATAAATTAACAATCGTCGTAAATTCGTGGTAAATTTACCACGGATTTACGACTTTTTGTATTTTGCACAAATCGTGGTAAAATCGTCGTAAATTTACAACGATTTTACCACGATATGTGTAAATTTCACAAACGTCGTAAATTCGTGGTAAATTTACGAAGATTGTACCACGAATAATATTATAATTCGTTGTCTTTTAAAGACCTCTAATCCTCAGAAGTTTTGTTTGTACGAGGTTGTCAACGTCAACGATTACCACGATTTTACAACGCTTTAAAACGAAATCGTCGTAAAATCGTGGTAAATTTACCACGAATTTACAACAGTTTTTTTGTATAAACCCCTAAACCTCAAACATTTTTAAAAGTATGTCTTATATTACGTACAAACACTCGTTAAGACCTCTAAAGTTAATGAATAACTATAAAAACAATGGTAAAATTGCTTATCAATAAGTTTTGTTACATACTCTTAGAATTTATAAAGTTTAAGATAAAGTGTACTATAATATATTGTGGTTAATATGTATATATGTTCTAATTTTATCAAAACTTGTTTTTGTGCAATCATACGACTTAGAATGATTTCATATGCATATAATATCATAATTATATTCAACATGAAGTCAAATGGCAGATGAATTTCAGCGAAATCCATTTAGTGTAATGAATCGTCGTAAATTCGTGGTAAATTTACCACGAATTTACGACGATTCACACAAAATCGATGGAAATTCGTGGTAAGTTAACAACGAATTTACGACCAAAAATGAAACTCTAAACGTCAAATCCTCAGGAGTTTTGTTTGTACGAGGTTGTCAACGTCAACGATTACCACGATTTTACAACGATTTAAAAAGTAATCGTCGTAAAATCGTGGTAAATTTTCCACTATTTTACAACGTCTTTTTGTATAAACCCCTAAACCCCAAACATTTTCAAAAGTATGTCTTATATTACGTACAAACACTCGTTAAGACCTCTAAAGTTAATGAATAACTATAAAAACAATGTTAAAATTGCTTATCAATAAGTTTTGTTTACATATTCTTAGAATTTATAAAGTTTAATATAAAGTGTACTATAATATATTGTGGTTAATATGTATATATGTTCTAATTTTATCAAAACTTGTTTTTGTGCAATCATACGACTTAGAATGATTTCATATGCATACAATATCATAATTATATTCAACATGAAGTCAAATGGCAGATGAATTTCAGCGAAATCCATTTAGTGTAATGAATCGTCGTAAATTCGTTGTAAATTTACTACGAATTTACGAAGATTCACACAAAATCGATGAAAATTCGTGGTAAGTTAATAACAAATTTACGACCACAAATGAAACTCTAAACGTCAAATCCTCAGGAGTTTTGTTTGTACGAGGTTGTCAACGTCAACTATTACCACGATTTTACAACGATTTTATTTTCATCATTCCCAAAACGCGGCAAACCAAACGAACCAAAACGTTTCAATTTTTTTTTACAACGCATTAACGACGAATCGTCGTAAATTCACGACGATTCCTAAGTCTATATATAGTCCACCAAAATTTTTCATTTTCACTCATTCTCTCTAAATCTCTCTCTCTCTCTAAAGTTTTCTCTCTCTAAAACTCTACAACTTTCACTTTTCTTCAACATCCCCAAAGGTAAATATATTTAATATATGTGTTTTAAAACCGGATTTTAGAATTAGTTTTAGGAATTGGAATTTAGTTTTAGGATTTGGAATTAGTTTTAGGATTTGGAATTAGTTTTAGGCTCGGATTTTAGTTTTAGGATTCAGATTTTAGAATTATATGTTTAGAACATATAATTACTTATTAAAATACTTAATGTTTATATTTTAAAATATTTAAAACTTATTACTTAACATAATTATTTTTTAATCTTAGTTTTTAAAATACATAATTAATATTAAAATACTTAATATTTAGTTTTTAAAATACTAATATAATGTCATTAAAATACTTATATAATGTTTAGTTTTTAAAATACTTAATAATTTTTAAATACTTAATGTTTATTATTTAAATATTTAATGTTTTTTTTGGCGAGTACTTATATATGGCTCCTAGGAGAGGGAAGACCTTACCGCCGGACTACATGTTGATGTTGGCGGAGAATAGGGCTTCCCGGGAAGCCTCGGGTTCCGGTTCAGCTACAGCTTCCAGGACATCTCCTGTCCAAACCGGGACGTCTGTCCATGGCGAGCAGCCTCCTCCTCCTTATGTGCCCGCCGCCGACGCCGCCGACGCCGCTGACGCCGCAAACGACGATATCCCGAGCCCGGTACATCCAGAGTTGGATGTACCGGGACACGTGCCGTACGCCAACCTCCGGGTTGAGGATATCCTCACTCAACCCGGACATGACAGTCTCCGTCGGTTGGATCCGTACAAGTCTCCGGACACTTACTGGTAATTATTTTAATTTTAATTTTAATTTTTTATTTTTTAATATATTAATAAATCAATTAATGTTTTTTTCAGGTTCAAGTACGACAATCAGGTCTCGCGTTCTATCGCGGACATAATCAAGGGATACTTCACCGAGTCGCATCCCAATTGGAGCAAGACACCCGAGCACATCAAGAGAACGTGGTTCAAATGTTTCGCGGTAATGTTATAATTTAATTTCAATTAAATTTATTTATTTAACTTTAAATTTTTTATTATATATTATTCGCGTAAAGTAACTTATATTTCTCATATTTTGCAACAAAAGTGGCATTGGGATGTCTCGATCAACGGGACCGTGAGGACGGAGTACAACAAGACGGCGAAATTCCGTCTCAACAACACGGTCTCCGACTGGAAGGACAAGTGGAGAGTCGTCGGCGACGCGGGGAAGTCGGTATATCTCTCGGTCGCGGTCTGGGACGGCTTGAAGAAATATTGGACGGATGGCCACAACGCGACCGTAGCTGAGAAGTGTTCCACCTCCAGGAACGCGAAGTTTTTTTTTATTTTGTATTTTGAAATTGTAATAAAAATATTAAAAAATAATAATATTTTATATCTATATTTCTTCAAATAATAAAAATATTAAAAAAAAATAATATTTTGTAATATATATATTTCTTCAAATCGTCATAAAATCGTCCCTAATTAGGGACGATTTTACGACGATTTGTAAAATTTATATTTCTTACAATTAGGGACGATTTTACGACGATTTTAAGAAATTTCGAATTATTATAATTACAAATTTACAACCAAATATTCGTTGTGAATTCGTTGTAACAATTACAACGATTTTACAACAAATATTTTACCACGAATTTACAACGAATTTGGTTCGTCGTAAAATTTACCACGATTTTACGACGATTTGGTTTTTACTTCGATCGGTTAACGACGAAATGGAAATCGTCGTTAAATCGTGGTAAACTGCATTTTACCACGATTTTACAACGATTATGGTCGTGATAAAAGTCGTGATTTCTTGTAGTGTAGTTTGTTATGAATGTGCTCACATTCACATTCGCGAGTTGATCTCCACTCTTTGTGAAACACGGAATAGTCACTCCTTCTTCAATCTTCTCGCGAACCTTGTGACAATCGAGTTCAATGTGTTTTGTTCTCTCATGAAAGACGGAGTTTGTTGCGATGTGTATGGCGGCCTTGTTGTCGCAATGCATAATCATAGGTTTTGAGCTCTCATGGATAAACGAGAATGCCATAGACCTTCTAATGTAGCATTCATGGATAAAGGAAATTTATCTAAAACAGAAACACTTGGTAATGAAGGAGCCTTAAGCACATATAAATCCTCTGTTGTATCTCTTTTCCCAAGTAGTTTCCCACTTTCAATATCCTGAAAATATACATTATTAGGTCCAAACTTTACATAACAATTTAAGTCCCTAGTTGCCTTTTTCACCGAAAGAAGGTTGCTAGTGAACTTAGGCATGTAAAATGCTTCAGATTTCTTATCAAATAAGTTTATTTGACCTACACCTTCTATGTTCATTTTGTCACCATTTGTTGTAGCTACATGACCACTAGTCGGTTTAACATTCTCAAGTAAGCTAGCATTTTTAATCATATGGTGAGATGCACCTGAATCCACAACATAATGATCATTAGAAATGCTCGAGAGATGAGAATATAGAGAGATACCGTTGTTTATGTTGAGCTTGGAGACCATGGCTTGGAGAAGAGCCTCTAAGTCGGCTTTTTTCATCACAATGTCTCCACTCGATAGACTTGGTGTAGCCGGTACTAACGCCATTTCTTGACCTCTCTCTCCTTGTCCCGAGCTTGACCCTTCGACCATGTTGGCCCTTGGCTCTTTGAATTTGCTTGGTTTGAGATGTGGATGAAGAATCCAACACTTTTCTTTAGTGTGGCCTTTGCGTTTGCAATGCTCACACATCAAATTCTTCCTATCATCGTGTGACTTGTAGACTCCCTTGTTCGCCACGGGTGCCTCCTCCTTAGATTGTAGGACACCTTTGTGAGCCGTAGGTAAATCTCCTTTGTGAAACAGGTCGAGCCCTCCAATTTCCTTTTGGATTTGAGAACATGCCCCATCAAGAGTTGGTAGCTCGTCTCCTCTCAAGATATGTTGAACCAGTCCATTCAAGCTTGGACTTAGACCCAAGAGTAGACCAAAAACGTGATCTTGTTCTCTTCTCATGGCTAGTTCTTTTGGTTTTGTGGTAGGAGGCCTAAGCATTTCTAGTTCGGCTAGAAGAGACCGATACTTTCCGAAATACTTCTTGAAATCGAGATCTTCCATGTGTAGAGTATTGATAGCCTTCTTGACTTCAAACACACGGGTCAGGTTTGAGACATCTCCATATACATTTTTGAGTGTCTCCCAAAGTTCTTTGGCCTTCTCACAGTAGGAGTAGGCTTGAAGAATAGAGGTTTCAAGAGAGTTTTGGAGAGCTACGAGTACCAATTGGTCTTCTTGAGCCCACTTCTCCTCTACGGGTGTGAACTCCTTCTCGTCTTCCTCTTCCTCTTTGACTTCAGTAGGGTCTTTCTTCCCTTTGACAGCTTCAATGTGATGCCAAAGACCACAACTGCCGAGATTGTTTTTCACAGACCTAGCCCACAAGAGATTGTTATCTCCGTTGAGTGTAACAGGGATAACCACTCTCTTGTAGTTTTCCATAGTTGCCATAATATCCAGAAAGTTTATCTTGAAGAAACAGAAATTTGAGCTTGAGAAACTTAAATTAAGATGGTTATAGATTTGTGGTAAAGATTTCGGAAGTAAAGAAGAAGAAGACTACTTTTATCCGATGGATAAAAAGAAGACAAAGTGAAGAGAGTAAGAACAGAAGAGAATCAACAAATATAGAGATAAGATTAGTAAGAAAATGAGAATCTTGCTCTGATACCATGTAAAATTTAGTAGAGATTAGAAGAGATTCAAAGATATATTAATGGAGTATCATGTTTGAGATAGAGTAAAGATATTTGTTTCAAGAGAAACCTTTTAATTTCATATTTTCTTTTGTCTTGGTTACACACATATATAAAGAGATAACATAGTCTCATAGGATACACTAGAGAGAGACTAACGGATCTAAGACAATGACATAAGAGGAACTTGTCCCAATTATTTCCTAATAAGAGCTACTTGACCATAAGGTAACAAACGGCTCTTTCTTCTTATAGAACTTGCCTTTTCACATGTGACTTCCAAAGTATCCTATGCTTCTTCTCTTCGGTTCTCATAGAATATTCCTCAAGTGTGACCAAGATGTTCTTATTGATCAATACATAAAGACCGTCTAGCCTTTTTAATTCTTTACATATCTTAAAGCCTTTTTAATTCATCACAAAGCAAGAACATGGATTGAGCTACGTATAGCGAAAGCTTGACTCCTAGTCTCACTACCTCCTTTCTCAGCTCCTCTTCCGAAGCGCGAACCTCCCTAAGCACGAAAGGTAGCCTAGCGCAAGGATCCCTGCAACGTATCTCAGATCCTCTCCTAATCAAACATAAAATATAACAATATCCAGTAAATACACCGCTAAAAAGTTATTATAGAGACGTAAATTACACCAAAAATCAAATTTAGGACCGAAATACTCTATTATTTTAGAAGGGATTAACGAATCGAGTATTAATTTATAGAGGTTATATACTGTAATAAGCAAAAAAAAAAAATCAATCTTCTTCTGTGATTAGAGAAGATTCTCTCTCACATAACAATGATCAATTTACCTTCCTCCTTAACTGTATGGATACCATCTCAACGACTGTTGCTTACGACAACGGATAACACCACCGGAGCAGCTAGATTCTGATTCCATCTCCGATATATATAAACTCTATATGATTAAAAAAAATAATGTCAATTAATGAAAAAACAGCAATTAGTCTTATCAATTTTAAGAATGAAAAAATTAGCAATTAACAAAGCAAAATCAGACACAACAGATGAAAACTTCACAACAACGACGTATGTGAGGGAGAAGAAGAGGAAGACAATAGATTATACCCTAATTTTGCGATTATTCTCGAAAATAAATAAACTTAGAGGTTTTGGTTTAATTATTAAGGACATTAGAATCTCTATATATACACTATATTATATTCAGGTTTGTCGGTCTTGTGAGAAATTTGAGAAAATACCTATTTTGTGTTTTATTAGTTTTGGAAAATACATATTTTGTGTTTTATTAGTTTTGAAAAATACATATTTTATGTTTTGACATTGGGCCAATTCCCACAAGTTTTCATTAAATTGGCCAATACCCACAAATTGTCGTCAACTAAAATTACTTAATAGTGGTTTCTTTTTTCAAAATTTCAACTGCCAAGTGCGAATTATAAATTTATATATATATATATATAAATACTAGGTAAATACTTCGCGCCTTGCGCGAGACAAGATATTTCATAAATAATATTAAGTTATATTATGGAATACCATGAATTAATCAATTTAGGGTTCAGTATTTAACCTGAGATTCGAAACCCGAAATCGAATCGACCCGAAAAATCTGGTTTAGTCAATTTCGGTTCTCATTTTATCCTATCGAGTTTAAATACTGGAGGTTTTAAAAGGTTTTTAGACGTGTGACTCACCCAAAAAGGTAAGAGTTGGGCTCTTCTTCCTCTTAATTTGGAACCGGTTCTTAGTGATAGAGTGTAGAGTTTTTGGATTGTGGAAGACTCTGCTTGACGAAGATGAACCAAAGGAAGCAACACATACTATGAAAGTTGTAATGAATCGCGTTGTTTTCGAATTGTTCACACCTCTACAAGACGAAGTAGGCTGGCCTCCATAGGGATGAGAGTGTAACTACAGATTGTTTGTTCAGTGAAAACCACAAGATTGTTTTTGTTTTTCAAGTTCTCAACAAGAATTGATTATTTTGATATATATTAGATTTCTTTTCCAAAAAAAAACTTCAATAATTAAAAGAGATATGATACATGTTTGCAGATTGCAACTTGTTATGAGTGTTGTTTTTTTCTTCAATGTTTTTTTTTATTACAATCTATGTTATGATTTCAGTAATATGTTTTTGTGACTTTTCTCTATGGAAGAAATCAACTTTTGATGTTCATAAATGGTGTTAATATGGATTCCTTCGACTATGCAACAAGATAAGACCAAAACAAGTGAACAAGCAAATGCATTCTCTATAGCAATTCTCTAGCTTTTTTTCCCCGATCTTAACCATATATTGATCCAATATCAATGTTAATTTGATACACCGAAAAATTGAGCAAAGCTTGGATACTTTGGCTCCCAACCTATCTCCGACCGTGTCCTTGAGTTGTTTAGCTTCTTCCCTAAAGGACCACTTGTGCCTAAACAAAAATAATCCAAAGTTGTCAAGACTCCATGAAACCTTAAGTAACATGGTCAATGTCTAGAAGAAACTCACTAGTGAAACCTTTGAACTTCTTATCGAATTTCCCGCTTTGAACTTCTTATCGAATTTCCCGCTTTGAGCCATCAAGTCCATCACTTCTTGTCTGGAGAAAGAATGTGATGATAAGTCAAAACATGTGAAAACATGTTTTTTCAAAGTATCTCAAAAGTTACCTTGACAAAGGATGGTTGTCACAGCCCAAGAAAACTCGACCACCCGCTTTCTTCTCCGTCTTCATGATTGCAACAGCCAACGACGATGCGTCCTATTCAACAAACACACACATCACAAAACCTTATAAGAGTTGATAGTCTTTTGAACAGGACTGAGAGCAAAACCACAACTAAACCTCATAGTGAATGAGATTCAAGATATGATCAGGACGAGCGTCGATTGTCTCTTTACTCAACCAATAAGTATGCGCACCTCTATTCTCTGTGTATACTCAAATTTAGGAAGAAACATAATGCTATTATATCTTGCAAGAGACCAAAAACAAAAGCTTTTATATGCTTTCTCAATCCAAAAAGGATATGTATAGCCCTGCTAATCTAAGGACAGTGCCTCCACATTCCAACACTACTTTCTCGGCCCTTAAAAGCACATCGGTTCTCGGGCTCTTTTTCAGTGGTACGATCCGAGAATCCTGCATTGAAAGGTTATATATAGATTATTCAAAATGAACAAATAGTTTTGCAGTATGATATCGAATGTTTGATGCAGAGACAAACCTCATTGCATTCTCCGTTATCGTAGCAATCATAAGGTGCAAAACTCGATGTGAATAAGAATGATCCTTCGCCGTTCCACTTTGATGAAGCCGTCCTGATCCGTTTATAAAACACACACCCATATTAAGACGAGCCGTTATACAACGAAAGAGATCGATTTTGGGGCTATTTAGATGAAAGGCGTTATGAACAGAATTTATAGGCTATCTAGTTGTTGAAACAAGTGGTTTCTTGCAAAAGTACCTGAGCTCAGCGGCGTAATCTGGGCTTTGTGATGGAGGAGCACAAAAGATCATGTACGAGAACTTGCCTCCATATTCAGTTCCTTCAAGAGATGGTTTGATACCCAACTTCTCCAACTCGTCGTGATGATTCGCCGTAGCTGTCTGTCCAAAGACTTGACAATCTGGATGTTCCTGCAACACATATAAACACTCAAGACGCATAAAATAGGGACTTACATAGCATAAAAGATCTATTTTAATGCACTATAAGACAAACTATGTTCAACTAAATTCATGTAGAAGAGGACAATGAAGTATGAGACATAACTCATGATGTTACCACCAATGTAGTAAATTACCACAAAAGAAACTGTATGTTCCTTCACCACATATAAACACTCAAGACACATAAGACAGGGACTTAAAGGACAATAAAAGTTCTGTTTCATCAGTACAGAAACATAGTATCTATAGGATGTTCTATAAGACAAGACATGTGCAACTATGAAATTCAACTAAGTTCATGTAGAAGAGAAAAATGATGTATGAGACAATAACACATGAGGTTACACAACAATGTAGTAAATTAACCAAAAGAAACTTATACCTTTCTCCATTGTTCTGCGACTAAGCGTCCAAGAACACCAGGTCCAACAATAAGCAAATCTTTAGCCCCAATTGAAATATGAGACTGTACTTTCAAGCCATCACTAGTTTCATCTTCACACAAAGAAACCCAACAGATCAAATGTGTTACTACTTGGAGAAGCAGAATCTAAAAGAACCTTAAATGTAATCTCAGCTTCTCATCTTTGTAATCACAGAATCTAAATCATTTTGCACTGACTCTATCAAAGTATCCAATTTTATCACATAATCTAAATCACAGAATCAACCACAAGCTACTTCATCTATGTAATCACAGAATCAACCACAAGCTTCTCATCTATCTAATCAAATGTTATCATCGGATTAGTAAAGGATAACTACCTATGGTGGATGAGGAAGAAGAAGAGGCTTGAATAGGAGTGGCCATTATCGAAGACGTTGATAGTGAAACTGAGAAATTGGGTTTGTTTACGAGTCTCGTAGCAAGCTGAAGTGTGTATGGAGAAGCTAAAGTTTGTGGCTTTGAGAGATGGGTTTGTGGGATTTTTGAGATTATCGTTGGAGATGATGAGACGCAGGAGGTGAAACCCATCAAGTAAAAAGATAAAAAAGCAAAAAAGCTTTGATTTTGACGAAGAAGATTTGAGTTAGTGAGAGAGAGATTGGGTGATGGGTAGGTTGGTCTTTGAATTGAACCAATACATCATCTACTATATTACTTTTGCAGCCCTCTTTCGATGATAACCAAAAATCTTTTCATATTTATTTTTTGTTATTATCAAAAGAGTTTACAAAAATCATATTTAATAAATAGGAAGGAGTTTTGTCTATGTGTCGTCCAAAGAGAAAAATAAGGAAATTATTTTATATTTAATAAATTTAATATTTTCGAAAATTGTTTGTAATTATCTCTTTTATTTCTCATAATTTATATTTTTATATTTATATTATATTATATAGATGGTTTGACCCGCGCGCCTAAATAAATTTCAAACAAAAATATCATATATACCAAAATTTTAAATTTTTTATAAATTTTATTAGAAATGTCATATATAATAAATAGCAAGTAATTTGGCTTATGTGTCGTTCAAAGAGAAAATTAAGGATATAGTTTAATATTTGTTTATGATTATCCTTTTTATTTCTCAAAGGTTTATATTATCATATATTATTTATTAATTTAATATTTTTAAAATTTCATTAATATTTTTAAAAATATTATCATGTATTTTTTAATAATTTAATATTTTCGAAATTTCAATAATATCTTCTAAAAAATTATATAATTTCAAGTTTTTGGATTTTAATTTATATTTTAATTAAATATATTTACTTATCATTAATACTATTATTATAAATCATGCATAAAAAATATTAGTAATTTAGTATATGTGTCGCGTCAAAAGAAAGTTAAGATAAAAAAAATATTATTTAAGATAGAAAAGACAAGACACCTAACACTAGATCTAAAAGGAAAAAACCAAATTTTGTTTTATAATGTGACTAAACCATATTAATGTCAATTCAAGGTAAAAGATTGAAAAAAGAAAATTAAAAAAATAAGCAAATGATTTCGAAAACTAATGAGACAAACTGAAAAAAAAACTTTTGAACAACAATAAAATTGATGAAATTTAAGTATCCATGATTACAAAAACAGTAACCAAACACAAGAATGTGTTTAATTATAAATAAGCGACTACATAGGGAATCTTAAAAGAAAAACTAAATCTAAATTATGCAAAATCTATAAAAATATGAGAAATTCACAAAACTACACCCTTTCAACCATCCATTCACAAAACTACATTTAATTTAATATTTTCACAAGTTTACACCCTTTCAAAATTTTAAAAGCTTGATTTACCATTTTAAAAATTACAAAAATTAAAATCTTTTCATTCGGGTTCGCTAATTAGTGTTTAGGGTATAGTATTAAAGGGGTAGGATTGTTTGGGTAAGGTTTATTTGAATTTAATTTTGAGTGTTTAGGTGTAGTTTTGTGAAATATTTTGGAAATGGTGTAGTTTTGTGAAATGTAATTCAAATGGTGTAGTTTTATAATTCTCCCTAAAAATATTAAAGTTCTCAAAATAACAATATATAACCAAGAATATAAAATAAAATAATAATAAATATGGAAATAACACGTACATTTAAGAAATTAAATCATATAAGGAACGTTGCTACAAAAAAGTAATTGTCAACAAAAAATATAACAATCACATAAATAAAAACAAAACAAAAAAATATATAACTTCTATAAAATCCGAGAATTGGTCTTCACGTGACAACTGAAATTTTGGGTAAATGATTTTTTAAAAATATTTAATTAGTTTTATGTATTATTATAGATAAGGGAGAAATAAAGGGAAAATAAAGGGAAAATAAAAAATACACATATTATTAAATAATTATCATTATTATAAATTGTCTAATTCATTTTGCTTACATACAAGATGATTCAAGTTTGATCAACAATTTTTTAATATTTATGCAAATATTATAAATGTAACTTCTTTTAAATGTTTGATAACTATTAATTTATTCTTATAAATATGTAAACTTATAATTTTTGACCTATATCATACAATTTTATATTTTTTGAAATCTAAAGCTATTATAATTTTTAACATATTCATTAATGAGTTTTTATCTAATTCTCATAAAACTATTTTTGTTGAATATGCTTTGTTTTATATTATCCAAATTAATTCGTGGACATATATCTTTAACGTCTTTTTAAGTGTCAAACATATTATTTCATAGAATAAAAACATATGTAACAAACATATGTTTTAATAGCACACATACATAAGTTTTTAACAAATTTTCATTTTAATTGATGATTTTTATGTAAAATCACTAACCAAGACTATATTTCTTTAACAAAAACTCAAAACTATAAAAATATTACAAATTTTGTATTTAAATAATATAAGTCCACCATAAAACACAAAACCACAATTTTTATATGTTTGTTCTTTTTCAAGTTTTTATTTTTTTATTGTTAATATATTACATTTGGTTTTATTTATCTCATTGTGATGTTAGCATAATTTAAGAAAAATAAATATTATTTTTCATTAATATAATATTTGAATTTGTTTTATTTATTTTTTCTAAAAATTATTTATATTCGCGCCATGCGCGCGGGTCAAACCACCTAGTAATATAGTAAATTTGTTAACAGTTTGGTTCTTAAAAAATCATTAAAAAAATTGAAAATAAGTATTATTTTTATCTACTATTATATATTTTGAGTATATTTAAACGAATAATTTATATGTTATTAAAATTATTAATTGTGTTAAAGAAATATTGGGTAATTCGGATAACTCGACAAATTATGGTTTAGTTTGGATTTAAATCCAGGTTCTCGGAAAGTCAATTTATCTATCGTTCAATTTATTTAGTTTTTGGATCGGTTTCGATTTGGATATTTCAGATTGAATTTTTTCCTATTTAATTGTATATACAATGAAACACAATAATAATACTGAAAACTTATATATTTCTATTTATTCTATATAATCATGAGTTAAATATATAGATATAAAACCATTTTTAAGAAAAACATAAACCCGTGTGTACGGGTTAAATCCTAGTAATTCAATATTATACAAAAGTTTTTTTTCAACCAAAATTCTCAAAAATAAAAGATTGTCAAATAGTATTTTTTAAAACAAATTAATTGTTTTTAATATAAAGTAGAATTACAAAACTATACCTTTTGAATTACATTTCACAAAACTATACCATTTCAAAATTACTTCACAAAACTACAACTAAACACTCAAAATTAAACAGTTGTAAAAAAAAAACACTCAAAATTAAATTCAAATAAACCCTACCCACACAATTTTACCCCCTTAATACCATACCATAAACTACAATGAAAATATTTTAATTTTGGTAATTTTTGAAAGGGTAAATCAAACTTTTAAAATTTTGAAAGGATGTATAAATATGTGAAAAAATTGAATTAGGTGAAGTTTTGTAAAAGAAGGGAAAAAAGGGGGAAAAAAGGTGTAGTTTGGTGAATTCCTCTGAATACCATACTCCGTCCGTTCCTTATTAGTAATATATGTTTTAGGTGTTTAATTTGATTTTTTTAAGTTAGATGTTTTAATTACAAATGGTAAAGTTCAAACCACATTAATGGAAGAGATACCATACTTTTGACTACTAGTATACCTTTTACAAGGTCAATTACTTTCTTGTCTTTAACTAAACTCAACACTTTCTAACTTATCCTTCCATCGAGTTACTCATGTCTTACGTTTTATGTTTACAACTTAACGAGATTGTTTTAAAGTAGTTTCTATTATTATTTAATTTTAGAACTAATCACTTCAATGACACCATAACTAAGGTTTATTATTAGAATGACTCTTATTTGTTGACAAAAACCATGATAAATTTTCCTCAAAGTATTACGAAACTGCCACTGATAAAATAAAATATAAAATAAAATAATAGAAAATAATATAAAATAAGATAAAAATAAAAGAAAATACAAATAAAAAAAGTAAACAAAAAAAATCTAACCTAAATTAAAAACGTTTTTGTTTCAAAATTAAAATTAAATATCCCTAATTTTGAAACAAAACAAAAAAACCTAACCTAATTTCTTCTTCTCCTCTATCGCCTCTTCCCTCCATCGCTCACTTCCCTCCATCGTCCACTCTTCTCCACTAGATCTCCTCTACTCGTCCTCTCGGCCTTTTCCTCCTATTGTCATACTCATCATGTCCACCACTCTTCGGCGATGAGAATCGTTGGCAAGAAGCGGAAGAAGAAGCAGAAGAAGCGGATACGGGTTTAAGGTATTTGCGATGGATTCGAATTTTGTTGCTGTTGTATTATGATGAGATACAAGTCGTTCAAGAGATGGCACCAAGGAAGTCAACAAGACCAAAAGTGCCAACAAAGAGGTATTTTGATTGAAGGACACGTATGTTGGTTTTATTTTATTAAATTAAACTAGGAATTAACCCGTGGAACCACGGGTTTATATTTTTTAAATGATGTTATAAATTTATATATTTAATTTAGAACGTATAAATGTTATTTTTCATCATGGTTTACATAAATAAATAGGATCATTTAATATTAAATATTGTTGAAGTGAGATTTTTTACTATTTAAAATTTGTATTCTGGGAAGTGACATTGGTGTAGTGGCAGTCATAAGTCCACATGAGGCAGGTAGCACCACCCCAGGATCGATTCCCCACACCTACGATAGTGTTAGTTTGGCTAAAGGGTCGACCATTTGTGGCCCAAATGTTGACAAAAAAAAATTGTATTCTATATTTCGTATAACAAAATTTTAATATAATTTGTAAGTTGATCACACCAAACTATTATAAATTATAAAGTTTATTATTTTTATACTTAGGAGTGAAAAGAGACTCGGATTCAAAATACAACCGAAACCTAGCTAATATAATTTATTATCTTAGTTTATATTTTTAATATGAAACCCTTTTATCAAAAAAAAGAATTATGCGAATTACACTACTAAAAAAAATTCATATAGCCACGGTCGTATCGGTGGCTATAGCATTAAATCCGTGGCTATACGTTCGTGGCTAAAAATTTTCGTGGCAAATCGTGACTAAATAGCCACGGATATTTGCTATAGCCACCGATACGGCCGTGGCTATATGACTTTTTTTTAGTAGTGTTACCCAAATTTAATTTAAATATATTATATATATTTCTTGTGAATATATTTAAAATATGTAATATTATATTTAATTTCAATATTATTTTAAATTTCTTGTGTTTTTTTAGAATCGAACCGGAAACCAAACCCGTTAACAAATGTTATGTTTTAGTTGTTTTAAATTTATAAAAAAATGTTTCAACTCATATTAATTAAACTCTTTTTTAATTTTTTGTTATTTTTGTTAAAAAACTTAATGGTTTTTGTTAAAAAATAAATTCTAATGGTATTTTGACATAAGTAAATTTTAATGGTATTTTTATAAAAAAACTATGGAATATGTATTTGTATGAATGATATTTTCCTTAAAATTTGAGTCCCATTTTAAGAAAACTTGGAATATCTCCTTATTTGTGTTTTTGTAATTAAATGTTTATATTTATTTCTTTTTATGGATAATGGCATGGATTGTAAATAAGTGTGATTTTTGGACATGTTCAAATTACTACTTCAAAAATAATAATATAGATACATTTAAATAAATAATTTATACTTAATTATGTTTATTTTAGAAATTACTTGTTAGAATTTTTAATAACATGGTATATGCTATTTTTAATAATAAAATATTTTCTGGTCTAAGTTTAAATAAAAGTTAGTATACTTAATTATGTTTATTTTAGAAATTTAAAAGTTATAAAAATATTTAGTATTAAATTCGTGATAAAATATTATATGGAAAACATTTTTAAAAAGTTAATATACTTAATTATGTATAATTACTTGGTATATTGTATTTTTAATGAAATATTTTTTAAAAAATTAGAAATGAAAAACGAAATCACACTTGTTTGGTTGTAGGTTTAGTGTTATTATCTTTTATGATTGTTATCCAAGATAAGAATATAATTAGCATTTGTTAGATTTGTTTGTATTATGTAAGTTATTGTTTTGCCCTTCATTTAAATTTTGAACATATGTTAAAGCAATGGCATTGCTTGTAAATAAGTATGAGTTTTTGGAAAAATTTAAATTAGTACTTCAAAAATACTACTATAGATAAGAACTAGTCTTTAGCTAAGACAGTTCACGTTTCAGTTAGTTCCACTTTGCAAGGAGTCCATGACTCCATCTTTGTTATCGTTCCCGTTTGTAAGGAGTCCATGACTCCAACATTTTCTATTTATATGAATGAAAAAAACAAAAATAGGTAGTCTTAACTTAACTACCAACAAAAATCTTGAGTATTCATGTTCTAAATCTCTTGGCTTTGAAGAGGGACCTTAGCAATTTGGTATCAGAGCAGTTCTTTTTTCTTGTTGACGGTATTCAAGTGTGAATCAACGTGAACCAGAAACAATTTTTTTTTTATTTTTCCCCTTCTTTTTCTTGTTTAAAGTCCACCGTAAATCATTCCACCAAGAAAACCAAAAAAATCACAAAAAAATCAGAAAAACATGACCTTAACCAACAAAGAGAGGCTTGACGGTCTTGAAGTGGGCCTTGGTATGGTTCAAGACGAGATTCAGAAGCTCACTTCCGGCATCGATGATCGTTTTCGCGGTATGGAGCAATCGTTCCAGCGTACCGTGGAAGAATCACTAAATCGAATGCGCGAACTGATGACGAATAACCGTGAGAGCGGTTCTAGCATACCAAGAAGGGCAACAGAACGCGAAACGAGGCCACCATCAAACCAACGTGAAGAGGCGTTCAACCCTTTCGGGCAAGCCCTACCTATCCGTCATGTAAAAATGGAATTTCCGAAATTCCGTAGCGGAGATCCAACAGAGTGGATGAGTAAGGCGAAACAATACTTCTCATATCACAACATGCCGAGAGAACAAAGGGTGAGTTTCGCTTCGTATCATCTGACGGAGGAGGCAAACGAATGGTGGCAAGCTATCTCTAAATCTAGGGGATACAACTTGTACCAACTGCCTTGGGAAACCTTTGAAACGGAACTGTGGACAAGATTTGGTCCAATGGATGGAGAAGATTTTGATGAAGCTTTGTCACACATCCGTCAAAAAGGTGCACTAATAGAATACCAAAAGGAGTTTGAACGTTTACAAAACAAAGTGGAAGGATGGTCAGAGAAGGCGTTGGTAGGAGCATTCATGGGAGGACTTAACACAAATATCTCTAATGCCATTCGGATATTCAAACCACGAAACTTGACCGAAATCATTAATCTAGCTCGTTTACGCGATGATCAACTACAAAAGGAGAGAAGGTGGAGTAACCCACACAACTCAAATGCCAATTCGTATCAAGCAAGAGGCAATTCTCGATCTACCGCCGATGATACTAATGAAAAACAAGCACTAGTGCCTCGTAAATTGAGTTGGGACGAGCTAAAGAAGAAACGCAGCTTGGGATTGTGCTTTAGTTGCGATGAAAGGTATATCCCAGGCCATAAGTGCAAGCAACCACAATTATTCATCATGGAGAGCGAACAAGACGGTGATGACACGGGTCGAGAAACGGACAATGATGACGAACCGCCGCCAGAGATCACCTTGAACGCGTTAACTGGTTGGGACACGCCAACTACAATCCGACTTCACGCTTAAATTTGTCACCACCAATTGCTCGCATTAGTCGACAGTGGATCAACCCACAATTTCATTAGCGAAAAGGTGGCTCACCGATTACGACTGAAGATGACGACGACGAACCCTTTCTCGGTTCGAGTTGCCAACGGATCACCTCTCATGTGCAATGGAAGGTATGATCGTGTCTTAATGGAGATTGGCACAACAAAGTTTACGGTGACGCTACATGTGCTTCCTTTAGTGGGTTTTGATATTGTTTTGGGTGTCAAATGGTTGGAGACATTAGGTCCAGTAACTTGTGATTGGAAGGCCCAAACTATGCAAATCCAGTGGGAAGGTGAGACACACATTCTTCGTGGGCTTGAGGCAACAAAAATTCAGCCCACCAACTCATGTGATATTGCAAAAGAGGCCCGACAAGGACTCACCTTATACGCCATCTGCCTATCATTACCAGAAGCGGCGATTTCACCTATATCCGATGATCTCAAAGTTTTGATCGGCGACTTCGAAGATATTTTTGAGACGCCGACAAGCCTTCCTATTAATGTAGAAAGGCACCGACCCGATTAAGCATCACATTCAGCTCAAGGAAGGCACCGACCCGATTAATGTCCGACCATACCGATATGCGTATTTTCAAAAAGAAGAGATCGAGAAGCAAGTGAACGAGATGTTACAATCCGGCATAATTCGACCTAGTTTCAACCCCTTTTCATCACCGGTTCTACTAGTGAAGAAGAAAGATGGGTCTTGGCGGTTTTGCACCGATTATCGTGCACTTAACTCGGTCACTATCAAAGATCGGTTTCCTATTCCGACGGTAGACGATATGCTAGATGAACTACACGGAGCGTCTTATTTTACAAAGCTCGACCTTACTGCGGGTTACCACCAGGTGCGTATGCATGAGCCAGATGTCTCTAAGACAGCATTTAGAACACATAATGGCCATTACGAGTATCTGGTGATGTCGTTCGGTCTTTGCAATGCACCATCAACTTTTCAGGCGCTCATGAACTCGATATTCCGTCACTTACTCCGCAAATCAGTTCTAGTATTCTTCGACGACATACTCATCTACAGTCGTGACATGGAATCACACTTGTTACACGTTCGCGAGGCCCTTACCATTATACAAGAAAATAAACTAGCTGTGAAGTTTAAAAAGTGTGAGTTTGGGAAGCAGGAGCTTGAATATTTGGGGCACATCATCACTCACAGAGGAGTGAAGGTAGATTACTCCAAAATAAAAGCAATGGTGGAATGGCCTGCACCAACAAACATCACCGAGCTGCAAGGATTTTTGGGGTTAACGGGCTATTATCGAAAATTTGTCAAAGACTACGGGCTAATTGCAAGACCATTAACCAATAGGCTACGCAGAGGAAAATTCGTGTGGGACGCAGAGGCTGACGAGTCATTTAACAAGCTCAAAGAGGCGATGACAACAACACCAACTTTGGCATTACCTGACTTTTCAAAGCCTTTCGTAATCCAAACAGACGCGTCAGGCGAAGGAATAGGTGCGATCCTCTCTCAAAATGACCAGCCTATTGCGTTTATGAGCAGGTCACTGGTTACGACAAAAAAGAGTTAGTCAACGTACGCTCGTGAAATGTTGGCAATCATAGTGGCAATCCGTACTTGGAGACCGTATATACTAGGTCGAAGATTCACCATCCAAACTGATCAACGCAGTCTCCGTTACTTGTTAGAACAAAACATTCTAACTCCAGAACAACAGAAGTGGATGGCTAAGCTGGTAGGGTACGATTACGAGATCGTGTACAAGCCGGGAAAAGCTAACGCTGCCGCAGATGCGTTGTCCAGAGTCCATGACAGTCCAATTCTCAACTCAAAGTCTGCAACGTTTGCGTCTATTTGGGACGAGTTGCGTGAAATCTCAAAGACAAACCCGTACTTGATTCGGATTGGGGAGGCAGCCGCAGCTAAACCTGGTAAACCATATGCTTGGAAAGATGGTCTTCTCTGTTATAATAATCGAGTTGTCATACCTCCTCAATCTCCATTCATTGAGCAGCTCCTACATGAGCATCATGATACGCCAATGGGCGGCCATTCTGGGATTTTACGCACCTTCAAGAGGCTGGCTCGTCAGTTCTATTGGCCGGCAATGCACAAGATAGTCGCGGAGTACGTTTCTAAGTGCGACACATGTCAAAGAGCGAAAGCTCAATCTCTTTCTCCTTCCGGTCTTCTTCAGCCTTTACCTATACCGGAGCAGGTCTGGGAAGATATTTCGATGGATTTTGTCGACGGTTTGCCTAGCTCCAACAAGTATACAACGATCATGGTAGTGGTAGACCGTCTTAGCAAATCTGTTCATCTCATTCCATTATACCATCCATACACAGCGTCTCAAGTTGCGTCACGCTTCATTGACACCATCGTCCGACTACATGGAATTCCAAGATCGATTCTTATTGACCGCGATCCCATCTTCCTTAGTAAATTTTGGAAAGAACTTTGGAGTTTGTCTGGTACTAAGCTACGAATGTCTTCGGCTTATCATCCGCAAACTGACGGACAAACGGAGGTTGTAAACCGATGTATCGAGCAGTTTCTACGGTGTTTTATTCAGAACAGACCCAAACAATGGAGTTGCTTACTACCATGGGCTGAATATTGGTTTAATACAACTTACCATTCATCAACAGGCATGACTCCATTTGAAGCTTTGTATGGACGTAAACCACCGTTGATGCCTAGGTATGAAATGGGATCAACTCTTGTGAATGAAATTGAGGAACAATTACATGAAAGGGACGAGCTGCTGGGGGAGCTTAAGGAACATCTCCAAAGCTCTAACAATAGGATGAAACAAATGGCTGATCGAAAAAGAAGAGATGTTGAGTTCGAAGAAGGTGATTGGGTCTTTCTCCGTCTCCAACCGTATCGGCAAAAATCGGTACTTAAAAGATCATCGCAAAAGCTCTCGCATCGTTTCTTTGGACCATTTCAGATAGAAAAACGTGTGGGACAAGTTGCTTATCGCTTGCGGCTGCCTGAAGGATCATGCATCCATCCGGTATTTCATGTTTCGCTTATAAAAAAGAGACTTGGAGAAGATGAACCAGTTTCGGTGGAGCTGCCACCGCTTCGAGACAATTGTCTTTTCCAACTTGAACCAGAGGAGATCCTGTCCACACGCAACAGTCACCAAGGATCAAAGAAACTCATGGAAGTATTGATAAAATGGGTACACATGCCAAAGGAGGAAGCCACATGGGAGGATTACAAACAAATTAAGGCAAGCTTTCCTGACTTCAATATGAACCTTGAGGACAAGGTTCTTTCGAAAACGGGGAGTATTGATGAGATACAAGTCGTTCAAGAGATGGCACCAAGGAAGTCAACAAGACCAAAAGTGCCAACAAAGAGGTATTTTGATTGAAGGACACGTATGTTGGTTTTATTTTATTAAATTAAATAAGAACTAGTCTTTAGCTAAGACAGTTCACGTTTCAGTTAGTTCCACTTTGCAAGGAGTCCATGACTCCATCTTTGTTATCGTTCCCGTTTGTAAGGAGTCCATGACTCCAACATTTTCTATTTATATGAATGAAAAAAGCAAAAATAGGTAGTCTTAACTACCAACAAAAATCTTGAGTATTCATGTTCTAAATCTCTTGGCTTTGAAGAGGGACCTTAGCATATTACGACTTTGATGAAGTTCGCTAACCAGGGTTTTTCATCTTTGAATTTTATGGTGATTTGGTGTTCAAATCTGGGAATGTCTTTATAGATTTGTCATTGTTCTTGTTTATCTGATTGTGTTCTATGATGCTCGTAGATATCAACTGAAATGAGATATTTTGGAAGAAGATGACGGTCCTATAATGAAGACGATCAAAGGCAATGTCACTTGTTTTGGCTCTACCTGGGATTTTAAAGACGTTGAAGATGATGGGAACACACGGGCTCACTTTCGCTGCCATAGGAGGTGTTCACAATGGTGTTGAGCAGATGGTTCAACATTACAGAGCCAAGAGAGACTTTTTCGGTGGCGTTATTGGTGGTTTTGTTGTTGGTGCTTCTGTACTTGGCTATAGAGGTAATGGTCCCCTCTTCTTCACTATGTATGGTTGTTGTCTGATGGATAAACAAAGGTTGTGATTAAGTGTATGAACTAATTGCATAACTTGTGTTACAAATCTGTGTGGCATAATAAGCTCCATGATATGTAAAGATTTAAAGTACATGGTTTTTGATTAAGTTGCTAGAGCTTTGTGCGATCTTTTGATGATAAAACTCTATTGCAATTTGGTTAATTTGTAGATGATGTCTGCAAAAGGAGACATTGTTTGGTTCACACATAAAGTTCATAACAAGTAATAACTTCTTAAACTCATTATTCATGATTTACCTTTTTATTGTGTTTACCCGAAACGGCGTCGCTTAAGGTAATCATTTTTCTCTCCTGCCACGGCCACCGTTGTTCCTTAGATCCGTCTCCGATGTATCTCCGACTCCTTCGAAAGCTATTATCGGATCTTCGCTCTGATCTCGCGGATTCCGAAACCTCCGAAGCAAATAAGGTTTGAGAAACATTTTTCTATGGCATCTGCATCTCTCTCATTGTTATCTTACTATGTGATACCTTTGTTTGATCATCAGATGCTCTTTGTTATCAAAGATGGAGTACGTGAACTAGATCAATAGTTCTTAATTTCGGTGAATCCATCTCTTATGCCAAAGAAGATGACAATGCAAAGCCTTTTCTTGGTGATTTGAACATGTCTTTTCATCTATTATTTGATGTTTCTTTGTGTGTTTAAACTATTATATATTTGTTGTTAACCGGCACCTGCAACAGCTGAGGAAGATGATGACATGGATCTTTATGGTGACGAGTCAGAGGAGGAGAATTAGTTACCAAATTTTATCAGCCAAAAATATACTTATTAGTTACCAAAAGAGTGAGACACAACAGTGGCAAAAATAACACAAAGACTAGTAGTGGTTTTGTTGTTGAATCATTAGTATGTATTTTAGTTTAATCTATATTAGTGTGGCCTAACTTTGCTAATTTAGTCTCAATACCATCATGTGAAGTTAAAAAGGCTTTCTACTCGTCTTTGGTTCGGTGGAGGTTGTTTCATGGCCTTATTGTGGCATGTGTTGAGGAGCAGATTGTCTTGGTAGTGGTTAGAGTTAAATAACTTCATATTTGTTCATAAGAACCACTTTTACACTTGAATAAATGGTATTGTTGTTCTATGTGTACGTGTTTTGTTGTAGCATTCACTCTTGCAAATATACACTCTTTTAATAACTTTTCAAATCACACTAAAAGGTGAAAATATACTATATGTTTCTCAACTAAAAGGTTAAAAATACCACTATTTGTTTTTTGTCCAAATTACCACCATTTATACACTAATTAAAAAATAAATAAAATGAATATGTAAAATTAAGAAGAGATGAGTGAAAAGGTTTAGGGGTTAATGTTTAGGGTTTAGGGTATAGGGTTAAGTGTTTAGGGTTTAGTGTTTGGGGTTTAGTGTTAAGGGTTTCATTTATACACTAATTAAAAAATAAATAAAACGAATATGTAAAATTAAGGAGATAAGTGAAAAGGTTTAGGGATTAATGTTTAAGGTTTAGGGTTTAGGATTTACGGTATAGGGTTAAGTGTTTAGGGTTTAGTGTTTGGGATTTAGTGTTAAGGGTTTTATTTATACACTAATTAAAAAATAAATAAAATCAATATGTAAAATTAAGAGGAGATGAGTGAAAAGGTTTAGGGGTTAATGTTTAAGATTTAGGATTTAGGGTATAGGGTTAAGTGTTTAGTGTTTTGGGTTTAGTGTTTAGGGTTTCATTTATACACTAATTAAAAATAAATAAAATGGATATGTAAAATTAAGAGAGATAAATGAAATGGTTTAGGGTTAGTGTTTAAGGTATAACATTTAGGGTATAGGGCTTAGTATTTAAGGTTTATTGTTTAGTGTTTTGGTTTTTGTGTTTAGGGTTTATTTCCAACGGGGATGCATATATACAAAATGTTTTTTAAATATATACAAAAAATGTAATATTAAATGTTTTCTAACCCTAAACCCTAAACACTAACCCTCAATTAACATATTTTTTAATTTTCATAAACTTAAATTAAGAAAATTGGAAACAAATTAAAATAAACCATAAACACTAACCGTAAATTAACATGTTAGTTGTTGTTTTCATTAATGACACAAAAAACATGTCGTCAAGCGGATGTTATTTGAATAATAACTTAAATATATGTGTCATTCTAATAATTAAAAAGATGTCTATAAAGTCTGTTGTCGAGAAGAAAAAAAAACTGAAACTGCCAATAAACTGCTACCAAGGCATAACTAAATTTGTCACTACATAACTCTGTAAAACTGTCATTTAAAATAAAATTTGTCACAACTTTTCAAAATTTGGAGCAGGTTTTAAATTCCGTGGCAGTTTTTAAAAATTAGGTACAAAAAACTGTCATAACGTGCCCGACAAAGACCATAATTTTTGTCAGAGTGTGTCGGTTCGTATCAAATCTGTCGTCAAGCGACAACAAATCTATCTGCTGTAAAATGAAAATTTGGCACTACTTACAAAACCTGTCGCGCATTTGAATATATGTCGTCACATTGCGACATATATATTTTGGAATGTCGACCACATGTTTTTTACAACAAAAAAAGTTGTGGCTCAAAAATAAAATGTTGCACCATTCTTATCCGTCCAAATTTTTTTATGAAAGTTTGCCACAACGATGCTTGACGTCCAATAAAACTGCCACATATTTCATTAATGGCAATTTCCGTAATTACCGTTTTTGAACTCAAAGGATTCAAGGGCTGTTTCGGTATGCCCTTTATTTGAGTAATAAAAAAAAGATTAGAATCTTTTTTGTAATAAAGTACGGTTTGGACGTCATTCTGGTAAATCTTTTATTTGTGACTAATTTTATTAACATAATTTTTTTTTTTTTCGTACCTCTTTTATCTTATAAAAGACTCCAACTTAAGCTTATTCATTTAATAATGGAGATTGTCTAATGAAATTGTTAGATCAGACCATATTGGGAGATCGAGAGATCGATCGAAGTTAACCATAAAATAAATCGAGATGAAATATCTGGTTATAGAAAGTTTGTCATTATCAAGAAATATATTATTTACATTTATGTTTATCTTAGTTTAAGAAATTAGGTCTAGTTAATTCTCTATATAAACTATTGTCTTATGTAACTTTATTTTCATGACACTACAAGAATTATTGGCTATAGCAACAGACAAGTCTGTTACTATAACGTTTAATTCGTTGCAATATCGTCAAATAGTCACGAACAGTTAGGAAATACATTCGTTGCTATAGCTTCGTTACATTTTCTAATTTGTTGCTGGTCGTTGCTAAATTTGTAACAACCAGCAACGAATAGCAACGAACCATTTAGTAACGAATTATATCGTTACTAGAGCAATTCATTACTATTCGTGGCTATTTTAGCCACAAAACCGTTACCATTTCGTTGCTATATTAGCAACGAATTATCCGCGACCATACATTACTAGTTTAGCCACAGATGTATCGTCACCATTTCGTTGTTATTTTAGCCACGAATTATTCGTGACAAATTCGTTGCTATTTTAGGGACGAAAGAATCGTTACAATTTCGTTGCTACGGGTAGCCACGAATAAGTCGTGACTAGTTTGTTACAAATTTAGCAACGAATTCTTCCGATACTAGATCGTTTTTTATTTAAAAAAAATAAATTTGAAATTGGATTTTTTCGGGTTTAAAACATTTACTAAACTATTAAAACTAAAATTTTCAAAAGTACACTAAACAAAATATCCAAACCGATTATAAAAAAAACCAGTTCAAATGTATTGTTATTCAAACATACACAACAAAGGCTTAGATGTCATCGCTCACATTAGGATCGAGCGACCTACACCAAGCCTCAAGTTCTGGATTCGCTGGTGTTGGTGTTGTTGTTGTTCCCGGTTCAGCAGTAGGGACATAACCTGGGAGTGTGGTCGAGGAGCTATTGACCTGAGGAGAGTGTGGTTGAGACGGTTGTGGTCGACGATTCCTTGGATCAATCCCGAGGGCATCAAGTATCAGCTTCTGCGTCTTCAAAATTGTCTCCACGTTTGTGCAGACTGTCTCAACTTTTGTCTCCAAACCATCAACCCGCAACTCCATGGAGATGTTACGAACCAGAGAAGCTGGAGCTGGTTCCTTGGGATCGACGTGTATGTCATGAGACCTCCCAAGGCCATAGTATCTTCCTTTATTAGGCTTAACATGCTGCAACATAAAATCAAACAACATTAAGAATGTGTCTAAGGTAATACATAAGCAAGATAAAGAACAAGCAATGTTGAGAACTAAATCAAGAAGCATCAACGGAGATAAAAATTCTCATTACCTTAAGATATGTGTTGTTAATGACCCGAGTAGGAATCGATTCCCCACCTGGGCTGACCAGGGAACCTGTAGCTTCAGCTGCCTGGGCCGCAGCTGCCTCAACCTCTTTCATAATTGTCTCGGCTCGTTTGTCGCTGAACGTACCACATCAAAAAGTACAAAGCAACACATCAAAAACAGACCAAAACATCAATACAAAATTCATATAACACTCATAAACTTGTAACTCATATAACATTCATAAACATATAACATTCATAAACTAATAACTCATAAAGCACTCAATACTAACTCATATAACACTCATGGTATACCATCAATCTAGAACAACCCAACTCAAAACCAATAATTGATGTATAAATAACAAACAACATACTAAATGGAAAAGGAACATACCATGTCATACCCTATTTTGGCAAAAGAGATTGGACCAACACAATGCTTGCTTACCCCCAAACCATCTGAATCAGATAGCATGTTTACGGAATTGGTGGTGGACTTATCCTGACATTCTGGTGTGTCCCATTGCTCTAACATCGTGATCCACTGCTCCTCAGAAATGTACTTTGGCTTCTTCCCTTCGGACTTCTTCTTGCTGAGTCTTTGGTTGATTGATAACATGGTCTCCTTCCTCCACAGATAGAAAACCAGACTGAAATATATTGATTAAACAATAGTAATGTTGCTGAAAATAAAAGTGAAGGATCAGTTATATATCATTAGACTGAAATATATTGATTAAACAAAATCAAAGAGAATATAGATACACTGACCACAAAATCCTGTCACCATTCTTGTACTCTCTCCTCAGGAATTTGGGACCAATTCCACCAAGTCCGGACGTATTTCTTCACCTCCGGATCAATACCAAACCTGAAATATTCAAACAATATGAATAAACACAAACAAGAATACTAAGTTATATATGGACTAAACAAATCTTACCACAAAGCTCCATTTAGCTTCATTGGGTGGAGGACTTGTTGGTTTCTCCTAGCTGGAGCATTGAGGAGAGCCTCTACGCTCATTCCAGCAGCTCCTTTTGCAGCGCCTTGTGGACCAGCAGCGTGTAAAGTAGCGTCGTGTGCAGCAGCTTGGTGTGCAGCAGAGGCATTTGGAGAAGAGTGGTTTCGTTGCCTCTGTCCAGTAGCTCTATGGGGAAAAGAGGTTGGAGACTGAGATGAAGAAGTTGATGCATTTTCTGACGAAGGCACTCGAGGCTGAGATTGAGGTTGAGAATAGTGCATCGGTCCGGAAGGAGAACCCGTCCGTATTCTCTTACCACGTTGAGGCATGTCTGCACAAGAATGACAAGTTAACAAAGAGAAGAAAAGTATAATGAAAGACAAAAATCTCATACAAGAATCAACACAATAATGACCAAACTATTCTGTGTCTATTACACAGAGATGAATCTGAAACAGAGATGAATCTACCCCCAAAGAACCCCTAAACAAACCCTAAGATCAAACCCCAAAAGAACCCTAAGATCAAACCCTAAAAACAAACCTGATTCAGTAAATCAAACACCAATAGAACCCTAATAGAACCTTAAATGATCCCCAAAATAACCCTAAAAGATCCTGAGAGAAAGACATAGAGAGATAATAAGAGATAATGAGATAGTGAAAGAGAGAGATCCTCTAACTTTCTCGCCTAATCGCACGACGGGACGAACGGCGGGACTAACGGCGGGACGAACGGCTGTGAAGATCGAAATCGCCTAATCGCCGCCGAGAGAGTTGGAGAGAAAGAGAAGGTGAATAATGGAGAGAAAGAGAAGGCCGCGTGGTAATTAGGTTTAATATTTTAGCCACGAATAAAACCGTGGCTATTCGTTGCTGAAATATTAAAATAGCCACGAAATATGACGAATTATGTCGATGCTACGGTTTAGAGTTTAGTTGCAACGAAATAATTCGATGCTATTCATGATAATTAGTGACAAATTATTGTAATTAGCAACGAATTGCAACTGATGTAAGTTGTGACTAATATTATCATAGTTTAGGGTATGTGTTTTTTTCATAAAAAAACCATTTCTAAAAACTTATGTTTCGTTTTAAACTCTAAAAATCTATATGGAAGGTTTTGACTTTTGAAGTTTTGACATAATAGTTAATATATATAAGTTTAGGGTTTGATATATATACATAGTCAAATATTTTATGTAAAGAATGTATGTATAAGATAGTATGTTTTATAAACTTGGTCAAATTTTTAAAAACTTAAAACATTTAAAGCCAAATAAAAATTCATGATAATTTATAACAAGAAACAACATAATAGAACATCTAAAATAAATCAACATCATTATTACACATATTTGGCATCATCTGAAGAATCAGAATCTTCAGAAAATTCATTAGGACTATGTTGCTCTTCGTCTAAAGGATAGTGATAAACATTGTCAAAATCAGCAGGATCTTCCACGACATGCATTGTAACTCGAACCATTGCACTAGGCGCAACAATATGGTCGATTGTATCATCTTGCAACGCTAACAAAGCATTTTCAGAAATTTCACGATACCCTCTTGGCACCACTTTAGTACACGCCAACCAATCATTTGTCGCACGCCCAACACGTGGATACGGAATGAAACAAACTTGGTCACAATGACCAGGCAGAATAAAAGGATCGTATTTTTGGTACCTTTTACGCGAAGCTACATCAACCACACCACACGGGTGTTTACGCAATCCCGAACCTTCAGTATTATCAAACCACATGCATTTAAAGACCATCGCTTTGAGTCCAACGACACCATGATACTCGATCTTCTTATGACATGTGTCTTTTTCAAAATTTAATGGTTAATTTATGATTATTAAAAACATTTAATTTTAATTAATTTTTAAAATCAAAATTGATTTTACTTTTTTCAATAATCAAAAATATATACCAAAATATTTTCTATGTATTAAATCTTTTAATTTAAGATTAATTATCCTCATAAATTTTCGTATATTATTGATTTTAGATTTTATTATAAATTTACAATCAATATATCATATTAGTCACATAATTGAAATAATATCTAAAATTACTAATATTTTATCACTTTCAAAAATTAAAAATAAATGTCAAATAATAGTTTAGAAAAATTATTAACATTACTTTCATATAATACTATTTTTATATTTTATTTTATATAAAAGATGAGCTTAAATGACATGTGTCCTCTATACAAAAAAATAAATGTAAAATTGGAATAGTTTTAGTTACAAAATAAAATTCACAATCACTATATTCTAAAAATACAATATTTTTGTAACATCCATAATACTAATTACATTTATGTTATTAAATAAATTAAATAAAACAAAATAAAATATAAATTTTGGTCAAATGATATTTATTTCTTATAAAATTGACCAACAATAACTTTCATATTCAATTTGACATTAATAATTTATAAAATATTGTGTAACCTCCACCATAATTATGTGTAAGTAGTGGGGTTTAGGGTTTAGGATTTACCTATTTAAAAATTTAAGAATAAATGTCAAATTGTCTTATATATTTATTTTAATTTAATACAAATGATTCATATGACTTTCATATAATACTATTTTTAGATTTTATTGTTATTAAATACATTAATTCATGACATTCAAACATAATTATGAAAGTTGAATAGTTTTTATTACATAATTATTCCATTTTTCTATAAAAAAAATTATGAAAATAATTTGGTCAAATGATAATTATTTTTATAACATATGTGAATTACATATGTAAATTCGCATATGTAATTAATATATTAATATATAAGTTTTAGATTTTATATATAAATCTAAAATCATTATATCCTACTATCCTCATATTTTTTTAACCCATTATCATAATTATCTTATATAATATGATTGAATGTTTTTCTTGTGGTTGTGACATGTGTTTGTCTATTCTTATGACATGTGTCTTTTTCAAAATTTAATGGTTAATTTATGATTATTAAAAAACATTTCATTTTAATTAATTTTTAAAATCAAAATTTATTTTACTTTTTTCAATAATCAAAAATAAATACCAAAATATTTTCTATGTATTAAATCTTTTAATTTAAGATTAATTATCCTCATAAGTTTTCGTATATTATTGATTTTAGATTTTATTATAAATTTACAATCAATATATCATATTAGTCACATAATTGAAATAATATCTAAAATTACTAATATTTTATCACTTTCAAAACTTAAAAATAAATGTCAAATAATAGTTTAGAATAAATATTAACATTACTTTCATATAATAATATTTTTATATTTTATTTTATATAAAAGATGAGCTTAAATGACATGTGTCCTCTATACAAAAAAATAAATGTAAAATTGGAATAGTTTTAGTTACAAAATAAAATTCACAATCACTATATTCTAAAAATACAATATTTTTGTAAAATCCATAATACTAATTACATTTATGTTATTAAATAAATTAAATAAAACAAGATAAAATATAAATTTTGGTCAAATGATATTTATTTCTTATAAAATTGACCAACAATAACTTTCATATTCAATTTGACATTAATATTTTATAAAATATTGTGTAACCTCCACCATAAGGATGTGTAAGTAGTGGGGTTTAGGGTTTAGGATTTACCTATTTAAAAATTTAAGAATAAATGTCAAATTGTCTTATATATTTATTTTAATTTAATACAAATGATTCATATGACTTTCATATAATACTATTTTTAGATTTTATTGTTATTAAATACATTAATTCATGACATTCAAACATAATTATGAAAGTTGAATAGTTTTTATTACATAATTATTCCATTTTTCTATAAAAAAAATTATGAAAATAATTTGGTCAAATGGTAATTATTTTTATAACATATGTGAATTACATATGTACATTCGCATATGTAATTAATTTATTAATATATAAGTTTTAGATTTTATATATAAATTTTAAATCATTATATCCTACTATCCTCATATTTTTTTTAACCCATTATCATAATTATCTTATATAATATGATTGAATGTTTTTCTTGTGGTGGTGACATGTGTTTGTCTATTCTTATGACATGTGTCTTTTTAAAAATTTAATGGTTAATTTATGTTTATTAAAAAACATTTCATTTCAATTAATTTTTAAAATCAAAATTGATTTTACTTTTTTCAATAATCAAAAATAAATACCAAAATATTTTCTATGTATTAAATCTTTTGATTTAAGATTAATTATCCTCATAAGTTTTCGTATATTATTGATTTTAGATTTTATTATAAATTTACAATCAATATGTCATATTAGTCACATAATTGAAATAATATCTAAAATTACTAATATTTTATCAGTTACAAAAATTAAAAATAAATGTCAAATAATAGTTTAGAAAAATTATTAACATTACTTTCATATAATACTATTTTTATATTTTATTTTATATAAAAGATGAGCTTAAATGACATGTGTCCTCTATACAAAAAAATAAATGTAAAATTGGAGTAGTTTTAGTTACAAAATAAAATTCACAATCACTATATTCTAAAAATACAATATTTTTGTATCATCCATAATACTAATTACATTTATGTTATTAAATAAATTAAATAAAACAATATAAAATATAAATTTTGGTCAAATGATATTTATTTCTTATAAAATTGACCAACAATAACTTTCATATTCAATTTGACATTAATATTTTTATAAAATATTGCGTAACCTCCACCATAATGATGTGTAAGTAGTGGGGTTTAGGGTTTAGGATTTACCTATTTAAAAATTTAAGAATAAATGTCAAATTGTTTTATATATTTATTTTAATTTAATACAAATGATTCATATGACTTTCATATAATACTATTTTTAGATTTTATTGTTATTAAATACATTAATTCATGACATTCAAACATAATTATGAAAGTTGAATAGTTTTTATTACATAATTATTCCATTTTTCTATAAAAAAAATTCTCAAAATAATTTGGTCAAATGGTAATTATTTTTATAACATATGTGAATTACATATGTACATTCGCATATGTAATTAATTTATTAATATATAAGTTTTAGATTTTATATATAAATTTTAAATCATTATATCCTACTATCCTCATATTTTTTTTAACCCATTATCATAATTATCTTATATAATATGATTGAATGTTTTTCTTGTGGTGGTGACATGTGTTTGTCTATTCTTATGACATGTGTATTTTTTAAAATTTAATGGTTAATTTATGATTATTAAAAAACATTTCATTTTAATTAATTTTTAAAATCAAAATTGATTTTACTTTTTTCAATAATCAAAAATAAATACCAAAATATTTTCTATGTATTAAATCTTTTAATTTAAGATTAATTATCCTCATAAGTTTTCGTATATTATTGATTTTAGATTTTATTATAAATTTTAAATCATTATAGCCTACTATCCTCATATTTTTTTAACCCATTATTATTATATTTATATGATAAAAATAAATTAGATAATACTAGCAAAAATCATAATTTATATTTAACTCACATTTGTTGTGGAAGATTGTTGATCAAGTCAATAAAATATCTCATAGATGTTATCATTCAACAAAATTAAATTAGAATTAATTTTGTAACATAATGGTGACAATTATGTGGAAAATAAATTCTCATCACTCCACCTTGTAACTCCCATTAGAGTGTTTCTTTCATAAAAAATGTTTTAGAGAAACACACATTCATATACTTTAACATTAAAAAACAATCTCATAAAAACGATCTCTCATATTCTCTTCTTAGTACAACACGATTTCTACGTTTGGAAGGTTATGATCTCGGGTGTTTAGTGGTTGTGTCGTGTGGTAATGAAAACTTTTGTTCTTTGTTTGGACGATTTTTTGGTCTCCAAAGTGATTATGTGTTGATTTGATCAACAATCTTCCACAACAAATGTGAGCCAAAAGAATAATTTTATCATATCTAATGCATGTCTTCTCCATACGATATTAGTTTACTATCACTATCAAACTAATACTAGCTTTTAAAACTTATACAAAAGTTGAGTTCAACAATATTTCGAACAAAAACATTTAAAATAGATATTAAACAAAATTAGAATCTCAAAAGACATATAATAAATATATGATTTTTAGTAAAATTTTGTGTATATATGTAATATTACATGGTAAAATAATATTTTTTATTACAAATTCAACTTATTGTTAACAATTTAATATTTAATTAGCCCGTGCAAAAGCACGGGTCACAACACTAGTAATTGACAAAATTATCAAAATATTATAACTTACATAATCTTTACACCATTGTGCATAATGGTTGTCTTTAGCACTAATCATTGCATCACTAGTGATATCATGAATACTAAACGTCATGTGTTCTTCAAACATCCTGAAACAAGAGAAAATTTTAATTTATAACTTAATTACTAGTGATATTAGTAACTTAATTATCCTTTTTGTCACAAGTAACATAATTATCTAAATATCTATATTTATACCTCTCATATGGAGCAAAATCTTCACAATTAAGTAACAAAAACGTTTGAACACGTTATAATCTTCATCACTAAACCAACCACTTCTATTTTTCCCTGTAACCCGTCCACTGTGGTAGAAGATATTTGGCACATCTGCATCATAATTAAATCGAATTTCTCGAGGACCACTATAATCTGAATCACGAAGAACTTCTGTGTTTTCGTAATAATTGGTTGCCACATAAGAAATCTCTTCTTGTACACATTGTGCAACAATGGAACCTCCAATACGAGCTTTATTTTTAACCTTTTTTCAAATGATTCATGTACCTCTCGAAAAGATACATACACTTGTATTGGACCGGAACACCCAATGCAACTTCATCCGGTAGATGCACGGGTAGATGTTACATGTCGTCAAAGAACGATGGGGAAAATATTTTCTCCAAATTGCACAACTTCCAAAGCGATATTTGCCTTCAAAATTTCCACATCCTCAACCCTTAACGTTCTAGCAGAATTATCCCAGAAAAAGTGCGATTTCTACATGTGTACATAAGACATATATATATATAAGTATAAGATAAATTAATAAGTACTCTACTATGTAAGATATGAGTATATACCTGAAATGGTTGTGTGGAATTTTTTTGGTAAAAGCTCTGCAAACGCAAAAGGGAGCAAGCATTGCATAATGACATGACAATCATGGCTCTTTAGCCCAGACAATTTTCCATTGTTTTCGTCAACACATCGACTGAATTTTGATGCATAACCATCAGGGAATCTAATATCCTTTTTCAACCATGACAAAAAACTCTTCTTCCCTTGGTTGGATAATCTAAAAATTGGAATCGGAATACTCCCATCGTCTTTAATCTCAAAATCTGGTCTTTTGCATATCGCTGGAACATCCATTCTAGATTTGATATTGTCTTTTGTCTTCCCTGGTGCATTCAAAATCGTGTTGATAAGATTATCGAAAAAGTTTTTCTCGATGGGCATGAAGTCCAAATTATGCCTCAGTAAGTGGTTTTCCCAATAAGGCAAGTCCCAAAATATACTTTTCTTCACCCAATTATGGTAATTTCCATAACCATCAACCGTTCTATCCGGATTATCATGTCTTTGACCTCCACAAACAACAGTTTTGAACAATCCATAAATACTCTCAATTCTTTCGCACAAAATTTCAGTAGTTGTCAACCACGGTGGAGCATTATCACGAACTGATGTGCCTCGCTTAAATGCTTTGATATTTCGTCGATAAGGATGATCATGTGGCAAATGTGTTCTGTGACAATCAAACCAAATGCATTTGTATCATCCAGACAATACGGACATGCTAGCCGACCATGCGTAGTCCAACCTGAAACCATTCCATACGTCGGAAAATCGTTTATCGTCCACATCAAAGCAACTCGCATTGTAAAATTTTGCTTTCTCGAAATATCATAAGCAGGAACACCGTAAGCCCATAACATCTGCAACTCTTCGATCAATGGTTGTAGATAAATATCTAGACTTTTCTTCGGATGTTTAGGCCCAGACACCAAAATCACCAAGAAGAAATATTCTCTCTTCATACACATACCATGAGGCAAATTATATGGAGTAACAATGACTGGCTATACTGAGTGTGCCTCCCCGTTCATGCCAATTGGATTAAACTCATCCGTTGCCAAACCAAGATATATATTACGACTTTCAGCACCAAATCCAGGATATACCTCATTAAAATGCTTCCACGCTGCTCCGTCTGATGGGTGATGCATTTCTCCTTCAGGAGACACATGTTCTGCGTGCCATCGCATATGAGCAGCAGTCGCTTGCATTTGATACAACCTCTTCAGTCGATCTGCGATAGGTAGATAAAACATCCGTTGCTTCGGTATATTCTTCCCTTTTCCATTGTTAGCGTGATACCTATCTTTATTACAGAAACGACAACGCAAAAGCTCTCGATCTTCGGGTTTCCAGAAGAGCATGCAATTATCCTCGCACACATCAATCTTATGAACCGGTAATCCCAATGAACGCGTTAACTTTTTTGTCTCATAGTATGACTCTGGAGCATTATTAGGTTGTGGAAGAATGCGTTTATATGTTTGTGTGATTTCATCAACGCATGCCTCAGCTAGATTGTGATCAGTCTTTATCTTCATAACACGCGATGCCATATACAATTGTGACATTCCTTCAACACACCATTCGTAGAGCGGTTGACTAGCTGCTTCAAAAGCTTGATAAAGGTTATCGTTAATTGGCTATTCCTCGACATTTTGCTGAAATTCGTCTTCTATTGTGAAACCTTCTTGACCCATGTTAACCTCATCATATGGAACTTCGGTGTTAACATGACCATCAAACGTTTCTTCTTCTTCTTCATGTCCAAAGTGCGCCGGCATCGAAGATTCTCCAACATCATAACAATTTTCTCCATGGCTTGTCCAAATGTAGTAGTTTCCTTTAAACCTTCTCCTTAATAAGTGATTAGAAACTGTAAAAACATCTCTATGCTTCAAATTTCTACACCGAACGCAAGGACAAGGCATAAATCCACGTACTTCGAAAGAATGTTGATTGCAAGCGAAATTTATGAAGGTGTTAACACCCTCTCTAAATTTTTCAGAAACGTCATTTGTGTTTGAATTTATATGTTAATCCATCCATTCTCTCGAATGAAAGAAATTTGTCATTTATCTTCTTTCAAGATGAAATTGAAGAAAGAAAAGAAAGAGATTTCATAAATCTTAGATATACAAGTTATGGTGCTCTGGAAAATTTTGTGCGTCATGTTTTATTTAGCAATTGTTAGTCACTGAATAATTTCATTGCTAAGTTTACTTTCAATTAGAACCACTCAAATAGCCACAAATAGCCACAAATAGCAACAAAATACATTAGTTGCTAATTTTGAATAATTATCCTGACAACTTTCGCGTGACGGGACATTCTTTAAATAGCAACGAAAGTTTTGTTACTAATCGTGGCAAAATTAGCCACTAAATAGCCACCCACCGACGTCGTTACAAATTTGCAACGAAAAAATTTCGTTACCACATTTTCGTTGCTAGTTCGTTGCTAGTTCGTTGTTATTTCCTTGCTTTTTTAGCATCGAATTGCATCGGAATAATTATTTCGTTACTGAATTATTTTTCGTTGCTTTTCGCTGCTTTTCGTGGTTTTTCTGGTTTTAGCAACGAACAGTTCGTCACAAGATCGTTGCTATACGAACAAATTCTTGTAGTGTGAGAGTCTAATAATAATTCTTTCTAAACACTTTCGTGTTCCTACTCTCATCAATTTATCAGACCACAAGTGCTAAAAGTGGTGTAGACAATAATTACAACAAAGAAAGACAAATAAAGAGGTGTGTGGTGGTGGTGATAATTGTTAGGATTATGGACTTCTAACTTAAAATCAATTGGCAATGAGTCTGAGGTCCATATCTCGTATATATTAACTTGTGTTTTTTAATATTTTCGATGTGGTATATTTATCCCTAATACGCCCCTCGAGATAATGGGTCTCGTTAACCATTAATATTGGGTGGTTTGGGCAAGAGAGACGGACCATTGGATCAGACATGTGATCGGATTGGGGTCAGATACCATGTTAGGATTATGGGTTTCCAACTTAAAACCAATTGACAATGGGTGGAGAGACTCATATCCCTTATATATTAAGTTGTGTCCCTTAATGTTTACGATGTGGGATATTTCTCCCTAATACGTCCTCTCAAGATAATGGGTCTCGTTAACCATTAATCTCCGGTGGTTTGGGCAAGAGAGACGGACCATCGGGTCAGGCATGTGATCGGATCGGGCTCTGATACCATGTTAGGATTATGGGCTTCCAACTTAAAACCAACTGACAATGAGTGGATAGACCCATATTCCTTATATATTAATTTGTGTCTCTTAATGTTTCCGATGGGATATTTATCCCTAATAATAATGGTAACGACCGTAAAGACATTTGTCACAAAAACAAAGAATGAGAGGGATGTTGTGGTGGTGACAATAGTGATCATCATGACGACATTTTTAATAGGGAAAAAGAAGGAGGAAATGAGGTGTCGTGGTGACGACGATCGGGACGACGATCGGGACGACGATTGTGACCAAGAAATCAATACAGTCGGAAATGAGATTATGGTCATGAGACACCAAAGATTAGAATAGATACGCAGATGAAATTGTTGATGAAGTACTTACACATTAACTTCCAAAACCGTTGTTTGCATTTTCTCTATAGAGTGTTGCAAAGTCTCTTAGTGAGCGTGTCCTTATATTAAAGTAAAAATATGAATCATGACTTAAGTTTTGGATATCGTCTTTAATATGATTTCTTTATAAAATCCAAATGTCTTGTTAATTTGATGTATTATGTTACATTAAGAAACAACAACAATACGTCATTCATACATAATCAACCACAATCCATACATACTCATCCATAGTACACAATTCATGTGTGATATTACCTACATGGACAATGTTTATAACTTTTAAATATTAAAAATACATTTTTAGTAATTTATCTAATTAGTAGGTAATCCACATGTATTTGAGGAATATGGTACGTAAAAATTATGCATCCACTTATGCTGAAGTCAAAACGGTTTGATCTAAGTTTTTGTGAGACTTGTTTTTAGAACTAAATATCTTCTTGTTATGATGTACTAGTATATTACATGCTTAAAATAATTCATACGTCGTTTATATAGTGGATAAGAAATATTAATATATTTTACGGATAATCCTAATTTTGATCGTCCACCGAGTTTGATCCATATACAAAAAACGTAATTATAGAATAAGACATGTAATATCGTTTATGCAAATCATACGTACATACTAGTTGACTTACCAATGGCACATAAACGTTTTGAGTGTTGGCACATGTTATACCTTGATCGGTACTTGTTTCTAGAGTTCAATGGTCGATAGGGAGAGCATGAACAAAACCGTCCTGAAGACAATAAAAGACATATTCACTAGGTGTATATAAACAACTGCGTCACAATCTAACTTTGCTCAGATATGTAGAAATATTGCTTTTAAAACACAACACAAAAAGATCCAATAAGAGAAAATCGCAAACCACGGGAACGATGTTTAGAACCTGATAATTTTCTGAAAAAATTAAGAGACACTGCAGGTTATTACTTTATCAACCTCTTTGAATGGATGATAAGAAACTTATGAAGCATTGTTTATGAAGAGTGTTATGATGGATATGTTCTGTGTTTTATCAATCATAAAATGGAAACTTAATAACTCCGAGTTCTAATTTTTAGGCGCATCTCTTCGGATTTTGTCCTAAACTCAGAAGCAAAAATCACATTTATCTCGCTCTCAACAATTTTTCTCTTGGCCATGCTTCTTTGAGCCTTCCCAACATCATTTGCATTATCAAATCTCACAAAATTAAACCCCCAGGATCTCCTGCATGATTCATAAGAAGTTAATAAGTCCAAATGATTGATGATTAATATCAAAAACAGATAAATATCGGAAAAATAACTAGAATTAACAGCAAAATCAGCCTACATCCAACAACTAAACTGTATACATAACTTATATATACCGTAAATTGTAGGCCTTCTGTGGATTAAATCTAACATGTTGATGTATTATGTAAATATAAATATATTTTACAAAAAAAATTGAGAAAAAAATAAAAAGATTGACTTTTGAATTAAAAACTATTGAAACATAAAGGTTTTAGAATTTACATTCAAAGACTTTTCTACATGATTGTACAAAATTTGGGTAAATTTTGGGAAATAAATTTGTTTCGATCAACAATATAGTTTTTAGGCAACTATGAACAAAGGAACAAACTTCTATTATGTTATATTTTTTTAACATATATTAGTTTTTAGTTGTTCTAGATTTTGAGGTATTTTTATGTTATTCATTACAATATGGGAGAATTATAAAACTACACCTTTTGAATTACGTTTCACAAAACTATACTTAAACAGTAAATATTAAATCTAAATTAAGCATACCCATACAACCCTATCCCCTTAATCACTATACCCTAAACACTAATTAGCGAACCCAAATGAAAATTTTTAAAGGGTGTAATTATGTGAAAAAATTGAATTAGGTAGAATTTTGTAAAGGAAGGAATGAAAGTGTGTAGTTTTGGGAATTTCTCTAACAATAATAGTTAATCAAGTTTCTAACAAAAATCACAAGTCATTTGTTCAACAAAATGTTGACATGTGGCAAAAAAAAAATTATTATACGAGAGAAAATAAAAAAATATTAGTTTCCAAAGACAATTAACAATTGAGAAAAAAGTAAAACTAATTCCTAAATCTACTCGCCTAGTTACACGAACAAAATTGGATTTAAGAATAAAACTATTGTTGGTTGATCATATATTATTTTCTAAAATAAAACTACTTTATCATACTAATTGAAGAGACCGAAATTAAATCGAATCGGACATGGTTTTTGTAAGGTCTCATTTACTATCAAATCCGTAAAACAACCAAAAACCATAAAACCAAAAACCAATTTTGGTAAAACCACAAAACCAAAAAATCAAAAGGAATTCACAAAATATACCATTTCATCCATTATTTTACAAAACATTACGTAATTCAAAAAATGACTATATTTACGTCCTTTCAAAATTTAAATTGGTTGATTTACCGTTAAAAAAACGATTTTTGAGACTATCCTACAGTTCCTTCGCGATATCCCGATCCGTAATAGTTTTTCATTTGGATTCGTTAATTAGTGTTTAACATATATTATTAAAGAGGTAAAATTGTTTGAGTAAAGTTTATTTGGTTTTAATTTTGGGTGTTTAGATGTAATTTTGTGTTTTAAATGATGTAGTTTTGTAAAATACAATTCAAATGTCATAGTTTTATAATTCCCTCGAATATCAAACCAGTAACTGAAACATCGACCAATAGGCCTGGGCAATCGGGTACCCAACCGGGTTTCGGATCCACCCAATCGGGTTTCGGGTTTTTCGGTGTAAGGCAACATGATCCCAATCGGTATATTTCAAAAAATTCGGTTCGGTCCGGTTCGGAGCTATTCGGGTTCGGGTCGGTTTTGTACTTCAATCAAAGATCCAATTAATATTGAATTACTCTTCGGTTATCAACGGTTCGGTTATTTTTGTAACCGAATTACTAAAAGAACCGAATAAATACTCGAAATAACCAAACAAATGATAATTTTTCGGGTATTTTTACCCAAAACCAGAAAAAATTATCTATTTATCCGAAAAATTACCTAAATACCCGAAAAATTTACAACATTATTAATTTCTTTAAAATATATAATCTAAAAATTCAAGTGTTTGAGTGTAAATAAATTTAATTTTAAGTTTTTACAAATAAATGCATTTAAGTTTAGGTAACTAATCTAAAATTTTTGGATATAAATGTATTTATAGTTTGATATTAGATATAATCATATATAGTATATGTAAAAATGTATATAAATCGGATACCCGTTTGGATATCGGGTTTGGTTCGGGTTTACCCGATACCCACGGATCCATGACTTTAGGACTCAATAGGGTAATATTGTATTACCCGTACCCGACCCGAACCGGGTTTTTTGGGGCGGTTTAGGTTCGGGTTTTCGGGTCCGGGTTTTTTGCCCAGCCCTATCGACCAATATTTTTAGGGATGACAACCCACAGTAAACCCCTAAAGTCACTAATTTATTTGATTATCTACACAAACTCATTGTAATCTAACTAATTTCACATTTGGACAAAATTGCAATTAATTTTTTTTTTTTTGGTCAAAATTGCAATTAATTTATTAGTTAATAGCGTTCAATTAAAACCAATTATTATCTGAGTTTTGTCCGATTAAGATCCAAAACCGACGATGTAAGATTTATATGTTTTCCGCAAATTATATTCATGGTTTTGGATCGTAATCGGACAAAATTAAGTTCATAATTATTAAATTACTAGATGAAATCTCGCGTAATACGCGGACAAATTACATTAAAATATTTTATAATTATATATTAATATTGTTAGTAAATTTGTATAGTTATAGTTAGATTTAAAGGGAAACTAATATTATACTCGTTATTTTATTAACAAATAAATATAAAAGACACACAACAATATATGGTAATAGTAAATAAGTGATTTTTACTTTTTTCATCTATTAAGAAATAAAAATAACACATTTTTGTTTTATTACATTGTTTTTGTTATTTACATGAAAAAATAGTTGTTTAAAATTAATAATTAGATAGTGGATCCATGAAGATAACAAATAAGTTATCATAAAGATTTTCTTTATTTTTTCAAGTAATTTTACGTTTTTATTTTTTCTTATTTCTAATTTTTATTTTATTGATTATTTCTTAAAAGGATTTAATTTTTAGTGTTTAGGTGTAATTTTGTGAAGTTATTTTGAAATGGTGTAGTTTTGTGAAACGTAATTCAAAAGATGTAGTTTTGTAATTATCCCTTTACTTTTTTAGTTAATAAAAAAATTAAATTCCGGAAATTTAGTGGCAAAAAACAATTAGAAGAATTCACAAAACTACACCCTTTCTTCCCTTCATTTACAAAACTCTACCTCGCTTCCTTTACAAAACTCTACATAATTCAATTTTTTCACATATTTACACCCTTTCAAAATTTAAAAAGCTTGATTTACCCTTTAAAATATTATCAAAATTAAAATATTTTCATTTGGATTCGCTAATTAGTGTTTAGGGTATAATATTAAGGGGCAGGATTGTGTGGGTATGATTTATTTGGATTTAATTTTTAGTGTTTAAGTGTAGTTTTGTGAAGTTATTTTGAAATGGTGTAGTTTTGTGATGTAATTCAAATATTATTTTTCTTATTTCTGATTATTTTATTTTTCTATATTTCGAATTAATTTATTTTATTTCTAATTATTGGATAATTAATGTTATAAACCAAATTGAAAGCCCAAACCTTTACCTGAAAAAGAAAATCATATATCTCACATAGGCGAAAAATGGCGTCTATGGCATCATCTCCAATAAGCTTCGATTCATCTTTCCTCAAATTCAAATCATTCCTTCCTCTCTCTCCTCTCTTCTTCCCTCTCCGTACACTCCGCTGCTCTCTCCTCCTCGCCGGAGCCAATCGAATTCGACATCTCCTTCGCTCCTCCCAAACCCACACTCCCCTCCACTCGCGGCGGATCCGTCGCCGTTCAGCAGCTCTTCATCCCGTGGATCGTCAGCGGCGACGACGACAAGCTCAAAGGCCAATCACAGCCTCCCGCGAGTTTAATCCACGCTCTCGCCGACGCCACAACTCAAAACTCTAAGAAGAAAGATAAGCCCAAGAAGAAGAATCCAACCTCTTCCTCCTCCTCCGTCTCCGCCGCATCAACTCCGATTCAAAGATCACATCCTAAGCTCTCGAAAGTTGCGAGAAGGTTGAGCAAAGTTCAGAGAGACGCCTCAGAGATTGAGCAAAATTCTCGCTGCTGCTGTAGGTTTAAAAAAAACATAGCTTTCTTCTTTTTTTATTATCTTTAATCTCCGAGATTGTGAAGCTTCTCTCTAATTTGATGATTTTTAGTTGCTTCGAGAAGAACCTCTGAAGAGCTTATATTCGATGGGAAAATTACTGTGAATGGTTCTCTATGCATAACTCCACAGGTTATATAATATAATATCTTTTTTTTTTTTGTGATTATAATAGTGAAGATAAACCACAAAGTGTAGTGATTGTGATTGTGTTTGTGCAGACAAGAGTTGATCCAACGAGAGACATTATGTATGTTAATGGGAATCGTGTTCCCAAGAAACTTCCTCCAAAGGTTTATTTTGCTGTGAACAAGCCTAAAGGGTTAGTTTCTTTGATGTATTCTTCTCACTTGTAGAATCTTTGATGGGTTTTGTTTCACTGACTTTTAGATTTTTATTTGTTGTTTGGATCATACAATGGCAGATATATATGTTCGTGTGGAGAGAAGGAGACCAAGTCCGTTATTAGTTTGTTTGACGATTTCTTAGCCACTTGGCTAATAACAATACATGAAATTTTTGACTTTATATAAGAAAGTTGTTTTGAATCTTGTCTTTGTGGTTTAGGACAAAAGGAATCTGGGGACTCCCAAGCCTCGGCTTTTTACGGTTGGTCGTCTTGATGTTGCCACGACAGGGTTGATAGTAGTTACAAATGATGGTAATTGTATCTACTAAACTTCATGTGCTATATATCTTGGTTTGTACATTTGCTTCATGGATGTATATATTTCTCTTCTTTTCTTCTGAAAGGTTATTTCAACTTCTTGTAATAGGAGATTTCGCGCTGAAGCTTTCACATCCTTCATCTAGTTTACCGAAAGAGTGAGATCCCTCTGATATTCTCTTTTACATCCTTCGTCTTCGTCTTCGGTTTCAGCTTCGTCTTCGGTTTCAGCTTCGTCTTCAGCCGCTGCTCCTCCTACAAGTAAGTGAGTCGTCTAAGGCTTCTCTGTGAGCCGATGTTTCTTCTTCTACTTCATCTCACCAAGCTCCCACAACAAAAAAATAATAGTAACTCTTACCCTCTTCAAGAATATGTTCTTCTTCTTCGTTGTCTGCTAAAATCTCTCCTACAAATCCAGGGTATTGTAGGGGTGCAAAGTTGTTCACAACATCAAATAATGAAATGTCGTTCATAGCATCCCATAACCCTCCGTTTCCCAGAGCATCTCCTTGAGCTTCAACTTCGTCTTCTTCGGAGTTGATGCCTTCTCGGAAGTCGTTAATCCCAAACCATAACCCTCTGTTTCCCCAATCATCTCCTTGAGCTACATCTACATTTCCTTGAGCTTGTTCATGTCCTTGAACTTCAGCTTCGGAGTTGATGCCTTCTAGGATGTCTTCATTCAATCCTCCGAATCCCAGACCATCTCCTTGAGCTACAACTACATTTCCTTGAGCTTGAGCATCTCCTTGAGCTTCAGCCGCTGATGGTCCTTGAGGCGCTGCTGCTCCTAAGAATTCAAGCGAGTCGCCTAAGGCTTCTTCGTGAACCGTTGTTTATTCTTCTACTTCATATCACCAAGCTCCCACAACAAAAAAATAATAGAAACTCTTACCTTCTTCAAGAATATGAATCCGTTCTTCCAGTCGCATCACCTGGCAAAAAATTTATATGAAGCTGAAGATGATGCATCCCGAGCCTTTGAGAGAGTCCAAGTACGCAGAAAGGTTTGACAAGTTCTTAGGCGCGGCAAGGAGGTTGTTGAAGTTGTACCATTCGCCATTCACTTTCCTTATGCAGAACCAATGGTCATGCAAGTGGCAGATGAAAGCGTTCTCAAGCTCGGGGTCTATCTGTGCAGGCTCTGCACCGGGACTATTGAACGGAATCACTTGTAAAGTCCACACTTCCAATGCCTTTTGCAACACCTATTCAAATCAAACAGAAGCTTTATCAGTCAAAAGATTAGGCAAGAGCCAAGAAGCCTATCTTTGCAAGAATTCAACGCTATCCATATACGCTGGCTCAAACAGTCAAACTTCAACATTACGAGTTAAAAGTCGCTTGAAGCTATCCAAGAAACATTTCATCTTACACTTAGCGATTAAATGAACATACAAACACCCATAATAACAACTAACATCTCCAAAATCAATGAACCCATAGATAAGACAATCCAACGAAATGTTCCTTCATGTCTGAGCATAACAATGTTGTCTAAAAGAAGCTAGGCTTCGACATATTAACACAAAACCAAGCAAATGCTACCAAATTCACCATAACTGATCCTTAAGCAAGCCTATATATACTTCAAATTCAAACTATAACAAGCCTCTTTGCAAAAGACTAGGGATGTTAAAGATGGGTAATTACCCATTGGGTACCCGTGACCTGATGTAAAACTTAAGGTCCATGACCTGAATTTATTTGTTAAATCTAATAGGGTTGAAAATGAGCATGTTTTATTTACCCTAAATTTTAGTCGGGTTTTACCTTATTGGGTTTCGGGTACCCGTGAGATTTTTAAAATCAATTTTGTTTTTCAAAACGATGTGTTTTAAAGATTAAAAAAAACCCTAAATAAGTTAAAAAAAGTAAAATCTTGCATGGACCATTATCTAATTAAAACATGCATTTTATCTAATTAAAACATGCAGTTTATAATCTTTATGTTATGTTTACTTTACAAACTTATTTGGTAATACACATATGACAAAACAATACTATTTTGTTTAACAAATTTTATAAATTTTCTTTTGTGGCAAGAATAAATTTACAAATTTTTGTTTTATAAAAATACTACTACTAACAAGATTTATTTTCCAAAAGTATGTACAACAAATTAGAAAGAGAAATTCCTTAAAATACCATCAAAATAAGTTTTTGTTTTGAAAATACCATTACAAAATTTTTTATAACAAAAATACCATCAAAAAGTAGTATTTTACAAAAATACCATCAAAAAGTAGTATTTTACAAAAATACTACAAATACAAAATACGAGTTTTAACACTTTTAGATTTTAAATTTTTTCATTTGGGTTCGCTATATAGTGTTTAGGGTATAGTTTTGAAGGGGTAGGGTATAGTTTTGAAGGGGTAAGGTATAGTTTTTTGAAAGTTTTAGGTGTAATTTTGAAATATTAAGATTTGTGGTATTTATGAGAAAAAAACTTTTTAATGGTATTTGTAAAACTTTCGAAAATCTGTGCTAATTCTGTTAAAAAGCGTATTTTAGTGGTATTCATAAGAATTGCCCAATTAAAAATGAAAACAATTTTGTTATAACATAAAATTTACTTTTTTTCTTTTAATAATTTGGGACTAGTTTTAAAGATTTAGAGTTTAGTATCGAAGTTCTTAAGAATATTTAATTTTTATAGTATTTTGTAGTGAAAATAATAAACAGTGTTTAATTTGGTGAACATTTTTATGATGGTATTTTCGAAATTTTCACTATAACAAAAAGATTAAAATAGAACATTATATGACATAATATTAATTTTTTTTAATTGCAATGATATAGGGAGTCAAATCTTTGTAAGTTGACGAGGACTTGGTCGAAACCCTAACATGTGGAAAGACCCGGACATGTTCAATTGATGTTTTTTTAATTTGTGTTTACAAGTAATATTATATTTCTTTTGTGATAAATTTAAAATATTTATAATTGTAATACTATATGTTTATAACACTATATCAACAAAAAATAATATATTATATGATAATTTGGGATATATATAGAAAAAACACACAAAAACATATTTATTTTAAAATTGAAGCGGGTACCGCGGATTACCCTAAATTGTATAGGGTAGAGTTTGGGTTACCCTACGAAGACTTTACCCTATCCGGGTTTTTTCTGGGCAGACTTTTTTCCGGTTCGGGTAGGGTAGGGTAAAGTTACCCCTGACAACATGCCTACACAAGACAATCAAGAACACATAACAAAGAAAGCTAAGCTATCACTTGATTCTTCTTAAAATCAATGTCTACCAGTTGATTCTTAAAAAAGCCAGAAACCAAATCGAAAACCCTAAACTTTCCTCGAGATCTGAAGTTTCGTACCTCAGAGTGGAAATCGTCGGAGGAAAATGCTTCTCCGGTGGCTGCGGCGGAGGAATTGGCGGCGCCTTCGAGCATAAGCTTATGCTCTTTACCGTCGAGATCTGAAGCGACGACGGCTAAATCGATCTCGGAGAAGAAAGGTCCCTGCAACACAGTGTTAACGCAGTGTAAGCCGCATAGCCTCGATTCCTGAACCTCTTGGTATAACATTCCTCCTTTGAACGTCTGCTCCATCGCCGCTGATGAAAAAATCGAAGAGTCTTCTTGTTTCTTTCTTTCTTTGAGCAGAGATTAAGGGTTCGACTGGTTTAAACGCAGCGGTTGCTGTTGCGATTGAGTGAGATTGCTGAAGCTGGCGATGACGGTTAATTATGGTATTAGGCGATTTGTACGACTGGTATAACAGTTAAAAAATTTTGCGTTTGCGGGATATTTTGACTGGTTGACAAACGCTTGCAGTAGCTGTTAAAAATTATCAAAATTATTTGAAAATTACAAACATCACAATTATATTATATATCGTCACAACTATGATATAGAATACATATTTTTTGAAAATATATAAAAAGTAATATATTATGATATATTATAATAAATTAAACATAATAACAATGAAAACTAAAGAAAAAACCTAAATAATTATTCAAAACTTTTTTATTTGTACATACATTTTTAGCATTATTATTTGTAATATTATTATGGATAAAATAATTCTTTTTCTAAATGTTTTTTTAATATTATTGAAAAAAAAATTATTTAAATCAATCGCAACCGCCCGCAACCGCAAACGCTAGCGGGAATGAGCTTTTGAAATATGACGATTTCAAGTGTTGCAAAACGATGTAAAACTGTATAAAGCGATTTGATAGATTTTTGCAAAAGCGATAAAACGCAATCGCCCGCAAAAGCTACGTTTGCGGATAGTTATGGGAGAACCAATCAACACCTAAGAGAAAAAGAGAGAAGCAAATGTACGATCTAAAGTTTCAGACTTTTTGAAAAGACAAATCATTAGAGATTGTGCCACGTGTGATAACAACCGACTTGTAAACAAGTTTGTTACTTTTTTTCCTGATTTGATCATTTATTTTTATTTTTCCACGGTAAAAAGTAACTTTGTGGGTCTCTTTTTATTAGATTTATCAAACTTTAATAATAAAAAAAACAGATTCCTCGTGTAATAAAAAAAAAAAAAAAAACAGATTCAATATCAAGATGTATAGTATTTCCGATAGTATTCATATTATGGGATAAGGTATTCATATCAAATTAATTGGGTTTTAAGCTTTTAACTTTTAACTTAATGAACAAAGTTTATTTCTTCCATAAACAAAAATCACAAAAATGTTGTGAACCATTCGGTTCAATATAAATAAATAGACGAACCGTTTGACCCTAAAGCCTAAGAGAGATTCCGGTCACTCCTTATTACTATTAAGGTTTATGACATATTGTATTTCCTATATAAGGATCCTTAACTTAATGAATAAATATAATTTTCATTCATCCAGTTTACAACACGTTATCAGCACGAAACCCTAGCCGTCCAAGCAATTCCCTAACCCTAGAAAAAAAAATCGCAAAACATTGTTCACACAAAACACTATTCATCGCGGTACTGTTCATCGCGGTACTATTCATCGCGACATTGTTCATCGCGGTACTGTTCATCGTGGTACTATTCATCGTGGTACTGTTCATCGGTGTTGTTCATCCCAACGTGAGTTACCGAGGTCTTTAGCTCCCGGTCCTAACCAATTCAGAATTCAATCGGTGAACAAGGTAACATCGAAATCTCAAAAGCTAAAGAACCAACCTCGAACTTGAAAATAAAGGAATCATAACCTTAAAATCGGATATTGTTTGAATTAAAGTGATTGCTATTGCTTGCTTTGCTCGCTTTTGTTCTTAGAAGTATTATTGATTCAAAATCCTAATTCGCATAATTGAAAAGAACATTAATCATAAATCAAATATGAAACCCTAATTCCTAAAACAATAAAATTCGATTGTTTGAGATTGCTTAGATTGATTGTTCTATGCTTTGGTTTCATGCATAAAATTATTAGAAATTGAAACCCTAAAAGCAAGAACCCTAAAAACCAAAACCCTAGAAAAATCCTAAATCCTATTCGAAATAGGATATCCTAGAAACCCTAAATCCTATTCAAAATAGAAAAACCCTAATTCTATTCAATATAGGAAAATTTCTAAATCCTTAAAAGAGGAAAATTAAATCTTAAGTAAAATAGAAAAAAAAAATTTCTAAATCCTTAAAAGAGAAAAATTAAATCCTAAGTAAAATAGGAAAACATAAATCCGAAGCAAAAGAGGAAAACCTAAATCCTAAGTAAAAGAGAAAAATTAATCCTACCTAAAAGAGATCAATGTCTATGACTAACATGATTCGGTCTTAAATACCGCATGACCTAGACCAAATCAAGTCACATGGTTCGGTCTTAAATACCACATGGACTAGTTTAAAAATCGATTGCATGGTTCGGTCTTAAATACCACATGACATTATATAAATCGATTACATGATTTTGATTTCAAACTTTTGCTTGTGTCTTAGAGATGTCGAATTACAACTTGTATTTTACTACCCTAAATCTCTCAGGAGATAATTATTTAAAATGAGCAATGAATACTAAATTTATCCTAAAGTCAAAAGCACTTGGTGAATGTATATCACAAGGCAATAATGTCAAGTGAGAAAGATAAATACAAGGCAATATTAGTTATTAGCCACCATCTTATTGAGAGTCTCAAGATCAATATCTGACTATTGAAAATCCTCTAGACATTTGGATAAAGTTAAAATCGAGATATGATCACCAAAGAATGATGTTATTACCAAAGGCTCTATATGATTAGAGGAATCTCGGAATCCAGGACTATAAGTCTGTGGATGAGTTTGTTGCTAGTTGAGCAAAATAATGACTTACTGATGAGTAACAGTGAATTAAGACCTTATAGATTAACCTCATTACTTGATGCAAATAAGGCCACAGAGGATAATAAATAATCCAAAGAATCTAACCACATCCATAGTTATAGACCACACGGTTATAGCCGCGATGGATGGAAAGGACGTGGTCATGGCCACTATAACTCATCCGGCCGTGGGAACCACTATAACCGTGGTTGTTGACCCAATGTTGGCCGTGGTCGAGGGCGAGGAGGTTGTGGTATTTCTAAACCACAACACTCGACCAAATAAGTGTGCCATAGATGCGGAATGGGGAACCATTAGGCTAAGATATATAAGACTCCCAAATTTTGTTGTGACCTCTATCTAGAGAGTCTGAAAGGAAGAATCCTAAACCCCATTTGGTCTACAAAGATGGTGAAAATAATTTCGAACATGATCAAGATGATTAAATGGAGTATAAAACTTCTCATTGCCTAAAAGAATCAAGTTGATAAAATCTGATTTCGACATCAAAACATTTGTGCTTTCTTTGTTGTTTTTTTTGTTTATTAATTGTTATCTTTTTGAATTTATTTTATATTATTTTATGCCTAAAACATGATTCTTGTCCATATTAAAAAATGACTAAGGACAAGAACATACTTGTGGTTGATAGTGGATAAGGTCACACGATCTTATTTGACAAGATATGTTTTTAGAATCTCACTTTAAAAAATGTCAATATTAGCACAATTGCGGGTATAACCAGTTTTATTAAAGGCTACGGCCAAGCCCATAGGCCCATATTCCCAAAAGCACGCATCCTCAGATGCTTCATATTCACCCAGTTCAAAGGGGCTTATTGTTTCAAAGAAATGTGTTTAAATGGTTTCCACATTGAAACTAAGGGTGAAGGGAACAAATGATTCCCACATATTACTAAGAGCACCCAAGACCATGAGAAGGTCTTAGAGACTATACCCGCGTCATAAAACCTTTACTATGTCAAGGTTAATATGATAGAGGCTAATACAGTAAACAAAAGGGTTTACTGAGAAATTTACTAATGGCATGGCCGGCTTGGCCAGCCTGGTTCTAACATGATACGTAAAACTGATATTAAAATAAATAAAAAGGCACAGTCCTCAAGGACCTCACGTGTATAGCATGTACACAAGGGAAACTCATATTAAGGCCATTACCAGTCAAAGCAACTAGAAACTTGGTGTTTGCTAGATTGTTGGCCCAGACCATAGTCTGTGAGCCCACATACTTAAGACTATATGTCTAGCTAATGCTGGTAAATTATGTCTCAAATGTTTTATAGCTACGACATGTCCATGAGGGGAGAATAGTATACCATGTGGCACATGTTCATACTTGAACTCACAGTAGCTGTTTGGGGACACACAATATTACATGCATCACAACTTATTCGCATCACGCCATCTAGTGAGCATAGATATTCACCATCCCAATTACTCACGGGTCATGAACCAGACATATCCCATCTAAAGACATTTGGATGTGTCGTTTATGTACCCTTTGCATCACCACAAAAAACAAAGATGGGACCTCAAAAGAGGATGGGAATATACATTGAAAATAATTCTCCCACCATCATTAAGTATCTCGAGCCAAATGCCAGATACAAGGATTGTCATCTCAATGAATCCGTTTTCCCAACACTGGGTGGAGAGACTAACAAGCTGGTTAAAGAAACATTATGGAATCAAACATCCTTCACATGGCAAGATCCTCGGACTCCATCAGAGATCCAAAAGACTATACATTTACAAAACCTAGCTAATCAATTGCCAAATTCCTTTTCTGACCCAAAGAAAGTAATAAAATTGTACATGCCAGCTTGTAATGGACCAGTACATATTGATGTTCTCAAGGAACACAATCAAGTTGCTACAGAGGCTACAACACGTAAAAAACGTGGTAGACCCAAAAGGTTCCAAAGACAAGAACCCTCGGAAATCAAAGAAATGTGCAAGGGAAACCGAGAAGGTTCAAGAAACCATAGACATTGTCGGCTAATAGACATAACCCGATGGTACCAATCAATGACGTTTGGGACGCCAAACCTCAAGGTCCTGAAGGTGTAAAGAGATCTCCATAAACTATATCATGTCTAGAATACAATGGAACCGAAAAAATGTCGATATCAATGATAATATATTTGCGCACAAAGTAGCAATTGAAATGAATGAGGATCAAGAGCCCACGTCTATACTAGAGTGCACGCAAAGATCTGATTAATTAAAATGGTACAAGACCATAAAACGTGGAGCTAAGAATCATTAAGTAAAGCCAGTGGGACAAATGAGTCTTTGTGATTGTGTGAAATAAACATAGTGAAAGCGTGATATATCATACACGGCTTGTCGCACAAGGATTCACACAAAGACCAGAAATAGAGGAGATATACTCCCCTGTGGTGGATGCTAAGATATTTAAATTTTTGCTAAGTCTGGCTACATAAAAGAGAAAAACTTTATTTGCGGCTAATGGATGTAATGCCTGCATATTCATAAGTCCACTGGATAATATATGAGATTACCAGAGGGTATTGAGCTCAAAGCTAAGAAAGATTATCGAGAACAGCATTGCGTAAGGCTGAACAAATCCTTTCATGGACTTAGACTAAGTGGGCATATGGAAGGTTATAAATGATCCCATTAGTCCATGTATTTTTATAAAGAGGTTTGCAAACAAAGGATTTGTAATCATAGCAGTGTATATGAATGATTTAACCATTTGGGTAATCAACCAAACAATTTAATATATCTAAAGAAAGAATCTGAAATAAAAGACCTAGGCAATAATTAAGTTATGTTTGGGATTACAACCTGAGTACGTGAATAATGGAATCCTTGTGCATCAAATGGCATACACTGAAATAGTACTCAAGGAAATTTAATAAGGACAAGGCTCGCCCATTGACCATGCCCGATGGTGGTGAGAAGCCTCAGATTGGATAATGATCCATTTAGTCCGGAAATGCCATATCTCAGTGCCATAGGAGTTCTAATGAATTTGGCTAGACACAATAGACCAAACATTTGTTTTGCCGTGAGTCTCCTATCTAAATTTAGTTCATGATCAACCCAAAGGCACTGGAAAGGTTTAAATGTTTGATCCCTTCCAAGGGTAAATGAATAGGAACTACGTGTGGCTTGATCCCTTCCAAGGGTACGTAGGCAACCTTCCTAAAGGCGCAACTACTACTACATCAAAGACCATCATATTTGAAGACAACGCAGTCTATATTGATCAACTCAAGGACGGCTACATTAAGAGAGACCGGGCGAAGCACGTTTTGCCAAAGTTCTTCTTCACACACGAGTTACATAATGCAGGTGAAGTACAAGTTCAACAGGTCCGGTCCAGCAACAACTCACCCGATCTATTCGCCAAGTCTTTGCCAACACCAACACTTAAGAGACTCATACATCAGATTGGGATGCGAATACTTAATGATCTTTAGTGATGTACAAATCAGGGGGAGTAATGTGTGATGTACTCTTTTTCCTTCACCACGGTTTTGTCCCACTGGGTTTTCCTGGTAAGGTTTTAATGAGGCAGCATTGCAAGCACATTACGAAGATCTCTGAACATCTACACGGTTACTTCATTCAAGGGGGAGTGTTGTGAACCATTCGGTTCAATATAAGTGAATGGACGAACCGTTTGGCCCTAAAGCCCAAGAGAGATTTCGGCCACCTCCTTATTACTATTAGGGTTTGTGATATATTGTATTTCCTATATAAAGACCTTTAACTTAATGAATAAATATAACTTTCATTCATCCAGTTGACAACAAAAAACATATTATTGAAATCATTATAGGGAGAATTACAAAACTACACCATTTGAATTACATTTCACAAAACTACACCTTTTAAAAATTTCTTCACTAAACTACACCTAAATTCTAAAAAATAAATCTAAATTAAGTCTACCCACAAAATCCTACCCCCTTAATATTATATCCTAAACACTAATTTTTCACATATTTACATCTTTTCAAAATTTTAAAAGCTTGTTTTACCCTTTAAAAAATTACAAAAATTAAAATATTTTCATTTGGGTTTGTTAATTATATACTAGGGTAAAACAAGCTTTTAAAATTTTGAAAAGATGTAAATATGTGAAAAATTGAATTAGGTAGAATTTTGTAAAGGAAGAAATGAAATGATGTAGTTTTGGGAATTCCTCATCATACAAAGCTTACATATTAGCACTACATTTCATCACATTTCATCACATTTTTATTTTCTTTAACATTTCAATACATGTTATGTTAGTATATGTATTACTATTATATAAGAATTACAAATTGTAATCATTTATTTTTCTTCCCACGTTACACAGAAGATACGGATCTATCAAACTATTTCGTTATAGATACTAGGGGATTGCCCGCGCGGGAGCAAGATTTTAGTTGATTTTAGTTGATTTTAAAAGTTAGTTTTAGATTGTTTAAATATTTTTTTTGTTTGCTTTATATTTGTATTAAGTGTTAAATTAAATTATTTTTTATTTATTTTGTTGTAAGCAAAAAAATCTTGGTTATATTTAAGGGTGAATTTGCTAAATATACAAATGGTGGGTGAAAATTTGCTAAAATGACAAACGTTTAAATTAATTTGCTGAAATAATAAAAAGTAAGAGAGATAAATATTTTTTTTCCATTTTGTTTTTGGATCTATCTATTTCAGCAATAGTTATCTATTTGAATTAAATAGGTAAATTACATGTACACTAATTTATATAGATGAATAATAGTTACCTATTTGCATTAAATAAGTAATTTATTTACATTTATAAAAAATATTACCCTTTAAAGCTTAAAACATAAAACATAATTATAAAGATATAATACCTTATTCATTATAGATAACTAATTTTAGAAAAATAGATAATTATTCATGAGACTACTTTTTAAACTTTTAAACATAAACCATAACTATGAAGATATAACATTTTATTCATTATAGATAACTATTTTTAGTAAAATAGATAATTATTCGTGAGACAATAAGCGACTATTCGTAGAACTGTATGTACAATATAATCAACTATGAAAATATAATATGTTTGAAGAAGTAAATATATAACTATTTTTGAAAATATGTATGAACAAAGGTTTAGAAAAGAAGAGTTTGAGATAACAGAGGGCGAGAGAGATCGAAAACCTAATACAAATTCCAAAACATCTTACGTAAACCCTAAACAATATTCACAAACAATTAAACCCTAAACCATAAACCCTTAACCCTAATCCTTAAACCCTAAACTCTAATCCATAATTTAGTAATCCCCCAATTTCCCGTGTGGGTAAAGTAGATATATATATATATATATAAGAAAGGACAATCGGGGCTAAAATAGTCGACTATTTTCGTGAGGGTAATTTGATCATTATACTATGGCTAAAAACCCTTAATTTATTTACCTAATTATGCTCCCTGATATGTATGTACAACCTAAATATCCTATATTTAATTGTGAGATTTTTTGTTTGTCTAGTTGAACGTATATGGAAATGTGAGTATCTTATTATATAAAGTTTGGTTTTAAAAGTTGTTAAATCACGAGATCGTGACACGTGTCAAGTGATTCGATTAGATTTTGACGCATGTAAAATTTCAACCAATAAGATTTAAAAATTTTATATAATGAAAAATATGTAAAATTTAGAATCTAAATATTTATATTTCGAAATAAAAAATAAAAAAATTAATTTAATGTAAAAATTATTTATTAAAATATAAATATTAATAATTTTTAAATAATAATAAATATGTAAATTTAGAAAAAATTAGTTTTCATTTTTTATATATTGAGTTGACGAATATAGAATAAAAAAGTTTTGTTAATATTATTTTATATATATTTCGAGTGATTAAATTTATCATGGATTTTAATTTTTCCAATTTGTTTTGATATATTGTTTGATCTTAAACTTGTTTAGTAACTTATTAACTTGTAAGACCTTCAAATTTCTTATTGCAAAATGTATTTTCAAATAGATATAAGAAGTCATAACTTGTAGTGTTATAAAAGATAGTGTAAGGGGTCGTGAGTGTTCCTCACTTCTCAGTCTCTTCCCACACGAACCGAAGCCTCACGATTCACTACTACTCAATAGACGGTGTTGATATCCGCCGTTATGTGCTTCCCCGTAAGATGACGCTAGTTGCGCCTCAATTGTATCTTCTCTATAGCTTTCTTGATCACTTGTAATACCCCACCGTTCCTCTTCAACTTTGGACTATAGTTGCAATGTTCTCCATCTACATTCTAATCACCTAACCCACTCTTACAAACTGTTACAAAATCAAAAACTCGGACTCAGAATGTCTAAAACAACAGAGGTGGGTCACATGTTGTATAGATAAAAAAACCAAATTTATTAAGAAAATACAATTATGTTTATACTTTTTGACCAAACATTATATTACAAATGTTTTTATACTAAAATACCACAAAAAAAAATTTGGTCTAAAAATACCGAAAATTTTAAATTAGATTAAAATCTTCAAAACTAGATCCTGAATCTTCAAAGATTTACTTTATATCCATCAAACTTATCTTAAAAACTAATTATTAAACTCAAATGGAAGTTCAATCCTAACATGTTAAGAATGGTTTTGTAATATTTTTTTTGCAATTTTTTTTTTAATTGTATTTTCAGCTTAGAAAGTTTGTGAACGAATTTAGTATTTACTTTTTACGAAGTATTTTAATTAAAAATTAATTTTTTGAATGCTTATTTTTATATAAAAAAAGTTAGCCAACCCATGCTTGATCCAAGGGAGAGCTAGTTTTGGGTCGAAGCTAACCATCACAACAGAGATCACACTTTTCAAAATCATCACTTGAACCAGTTAAAAACTTAGAAGTATACCCGAAGGTATTGAGGGACCCAACCTTGATTATCAGCACCAACACCTTTAACAGAATTGACTTGGAATTCCCATTGACCACACATAACCTCTCTATTGACACCCGAGTCTAGAGGTACCAACACCAGCATAAAGACATGCCTTGTAATGTGTATCCACAATGTCACGACCAATAAATTTGTCTGCTCCCATACCACAGTCGTATGATCCTATTTTAAGGAAAAAACATGTTACTTATGATGACATTTAGGCTTATGAATCAGACAATTGGCCAGTTCACATTTTGTTCGATTAATGCGTATTTTTTCTCAGTACCATACCTTCTGAGAGTCGCGGTTATCGCGAAAAAGAGAGAATATAGTATATGATTGATGTGCACATATCATGAACAAAAGAATAAGAGGAAGCTTTACCAAAGCTCATCAAATGCTACATTTTGGGTGGCTAAAGATCTGAGCAGCGTTGTGTCTCTTGTTGGCCGGAATCGGATCTCCAGCCCGTGTGTACGCATCACACATCACCTGCATAGTATCACAATAAAACTAATTATTCAAATCCACATTTTAATTTTGTCACACTATTTGTATCAAAAAGTGCAAATTACAAAAGCCTCTCGAGTGAAATATGTATTTTTTCAGTAAAGTCAAACATGTTTAAGTTTAAGTTTTAACCGTTAATAAGACGAAGATGGGCGACTAAAGACTTGCACCACAAAATAATACTTCAAAATTCAAACCATAAATAATGAGACCACCTAGTTTCTACAAAAACAAAATGATTGATATAGAACAAAAATGAGTACCTTGAAACAATAAATTGCAATACGCGTTTTTGGTTTCCGCATTCTGGAGAGTAGTTATTATATAATAATGGTGGACAATCTCTTTGTGAAGAAGACAATCATGTTACCTACATAGAAAAAGAGAACAAACATAAAATTCTAAGCATAATTACTTGGATTCACCTGCTCATAAAGAAAATGAGCATACACATAGTTCAGCAATAAGAACAAAAATCGTGCTCTCTGACTCTACGTATTGATGATTACTATGAGTAAAAGAAAAAGTTATAGCCCAAAAGAAATGGAGAGGGACGTAAACCTGTAAAAGGTCAAACTGAAAAATCGTTCTTTGTTTGTAGTCTCTTCACTTTCTATTTGGTGTAGAATCAATATTCCATTTCTTATCTACATTATGCTCTGTATAAGAATCAAAATCCGATTTAAAATTAAAAGAAAAACAGGAAATCTGTAAGAAGCATTGCCTCCAAAGTAAGATCTGATTCGCGAAACAAAGATTGTTGAGAATATGATTTGCTTACCTGAAGTTTTTTGGTAGTGATTTAGACGCAATTGAGTATGAGAATAGCCGAAGCTATGTTTGAGCAATTTGGTGAATATTTTGTGGTGGATGTATCCTGCTATGTTCATTGTTCGATGAAAAGAGGTTTGTGGATTTGAAACGGTTGGGATCTCTTTAAGAGGCGTCGTAACCGTTGGGACATGTGACGACATAATTGTTCGACAGAGCTACCTTTAAGCGTGGAAGACGATAAGGCGCTTAAGCTAAGAGGATGATTGTACTAAACCGTGGAGTTTTGATTGGTGGGCTAAAACGTTACGGGCCTCATTCGTTCAATATATGATGTTGTCGTGGCTTTTTTTTAGAGTACAACATATGCTGACGTGGATAGCTTTAGGGGCTCTAAAAGCCTACTTTTATTTTAAATAAATGATTTGTATATAAAAAATTAATCCTTACACCTATACCCTAATCATAGTGCATGTTTAATTTTATATATACTCACTTGAAACTTTCTAAAATGAACTAATCGAGAGATTAGTTGTAATCTTACTGTCAATTCTCAATTATATTATTACATTAACACACGTGCTTTTTGTTTTGAAAGGTTGAATATTTCAACACTTGTAATAAAACATGTATATTATAAACATAAACATGTAAGAAATATCGTGCAATGGCTGTGAAAACAGATATGTCGAAAGCGTACGACAAAATCGAATGGGATTTTGTGGAACAAGTTATGCAAAGACTTGACTTTCATCCAAGATGGGTTAACTGGATTATGCAATGTATAAGATCAGTCTCTTACTCCATAATCTTTAGTAACGAAGCAAAAGGCTATATTAAACCATCAAGAGGGATTCGTCAAGGTGACCCTTTATCCCCATTCATCTTTATCTTGTGTAGCGAAGTGCTATCGGGTTTATGTGCTAGGAGCCAAGTGAAAGGAAAACTGACTGGGTCGAGAGTTGCAAGGAGCAGTCCTCGCATCAACCACCTACTTTTCGCAGATGATACTATGTTTTTTTGCAAAACATCAACATAAAGCGTCAAAGAACTAAACCACATTCTTAGCCAATACGAGAAGGCGTCGGGACAGACCACCAATGGGAACAAGTCATCAATCACCTTCTCGAGTAAGACTCCACCAGAGATAAAGGATAGAGTAAAGCGAGATTTAAAGATTCAAAAGGAAGGTGGAGTAGGGAAGTATCTTGGTCTACCAGAACACTTTGGGAGAAAGAAAAAGGATATGTTCACAGCTATTGTCGATAGAATCCGACAAAAAACCATCTCTTGGTCCTCAAGGTTTTTATCTGGAGTTGGGAAGCTAACCTTGCTAAAAAGTGTCCTCTCATCAATGTCTGCCTACGCCATGTCATATTTCAAATTACTTGGATCTCTGGTGAAGATAATACAATCTGCTTTGACAAGATTATGGTGGGACTCAAAGGGGAATGAGAGGAAGATGACTTGGATATCTTGGGAGAAGATGACTCAACATAAGAGTAAAGGAGGTCTGGGATTTAGAGATATTTCTAGTTTTAATGATGCCCTCCTTGCAAAATTGAGCTGGCGTATCTTAAATCAACCTGATTGCCTGCTAGCAAGAGTGCTAAAAGGGAAGTATTTTGCGTCATCCTCTTTTATGGCCTGCCAATCACCATCCTCACCTTCCCATGGCTGGAGAGGGATTCTTATTGGTCGAGATCTCATTGCAAAACAGACAGGATGGGTCATCGGCAATGGAGAATCAGTTCGTATTTGGGAAGATAATTGGCTATCAACGGAGAAACCAAAAACTTTGTTTGGACCAGCTAATCGAGAATGCTTGGATCAACGAGTTTTAGACCTAATCAATCCGGACACCAAAGATTGGGATAAGGAGAAGATCAATCAAATTCTCCCTCTGCAAAGGGAAGAAATTTTAGCAATAAAACCAAGCCTCAAAGGAATAAAAGATAAGAAGATTTGGTTAAAAACACAAGAATGGGATCTATACCACAAAGTCAGGTTACTTCGCAGACATGGAAGACCGTCAAAAGGACCATATCAGGATACCAACACAACTCAACTGGAAAACGAATATATGTGGTTTAGCTACAACCCCAAAAATTAAAACCTTCATGTGGAAGGCTGCAACAGGAGCTTTACCAGTCGGAGAAAAGGTGGCTATTAGAATCCGAGAGGCAGATTCACGTTGTGTGCGATGTGGAGAAACTGAAACCATCACCCATCTTTTGTTCTTGTGTAATTTTGCCAAGCATGTATGGGAGGAAGCCCCATTTTCATCACTGTCATCCTTTACATCATCGCCAAAATTTGAGGACCAATAGTTGAGAGTAAAGAATGTTGTGACCTTACCACCAACATGAATAAGCTCATGTTTGAGTATGTGGATAGCGTGGAATCTATGGATAGCAAGGAACAATAAAATCTTTAATGAAAAACTATGGTCGGTGAATGAGGTAATGTCCAAAGCTTGTAAAGAAGCAAAAGAGTGGCAAACAGCGCAACAAGTTGAAAGAAAACCACAGGGCCAAAGTTTTAAGGGGAATAAGATCGCGAGACAAGAGGATGAAGACTGTGTCCTTCAAACCGACGCAACTTGGAAAGCAGATATAAAGACCGCATGTATTGGGTGGTGTCTGTCGAAGCATCGACAAGAAAGGATAGAGAGCAATCCCCGGGCATCGGTGTTATCTTGACAATAAGGACAAGATAACCGTCCATGTGTGGTCCATCCAGATAACATACCATATGCCGGAAAATCGCTAATAGTCCACATTAGTACTGCTCGCATCATGAAGTTTTGTTGCACTAATATGTCGTACGTTTCAACTCCACTCTCCCATAACATCTTCAACTCATGTATCAACGGCTGCATAAATATGTCAAGTGCTCTCTTCAGATGTTCTGGCCCAGGAACAAAAATAGATAGGAACAAAAACTCCCTAGCCATGCACAATGACAGAGGCAGGTTGTAAGGCGTGACGATCACCGGCCATAAAGAATATTGTCTCCCATGTTTCCCGAAAGGGTTGAAACCATCGTACTTAATCCCAAATACACATTGCGACTCTCACTTGCGAAACTAGGATACACATTTTGAAAATGTTTCCATGCTTGAGCATCAGAAGGTTATGCTATCTCTCCATTTAACATCTCATGTTCCGCATGCCATCTCATCGAACTTGTTGTGCGCTCCGACTGATATAACCTCTTCAGCCTATCCGTTAACGGGAAATACCACATTCTCTTATAAGGTATGTACACTCTTCCACCAGTTTCTTTATATCGTGGTTTCTTACAGAACCGGCATGCCGAGCGGTTTTCATCTCTTCTCCAATACAACATACAGTTATCGACGCACACATCGATAATCTGATACGGTAATCCTAGACCAGATACCAACTTCTTGATTTCATAATACGTCCCCGGTGCCATATCATCTTCGGGCAAAATGTCTTTGATCAAACTAGCCCACGCATCCACACAATCTTCTGAAAGATTGTAATTCGTTTTGATAGACATCATTCTCGTCGCAGCTGAAAGAGGTGAATGACCTTCTCTACATCCACCATATAACGGGTTCTTAGCGGCATCCAACATGTAAAAGAATTTCTGCGCTTCCACATTTGGCTCCTCCAATGTAGGCTCATGATGATCTCCAACAAACGACGACATAGTTTCGCGAAAAATATCATTTACCATTTGCACGGTCCTATTTACAGATATAGGTTCTTCTACCGGAGGGACAACTAAATTATTATCATAATATTGTACATTACTACTACTAGGATAATTTACCATCAAATCATTTTCCCCATGAGAATACCATATTTTATACCCCGGCGTAAAACCAACATTATATAAATGCTTTCATACTACTTTTACCAAAACATTTCTACGATTATCGCAATTTTTACAAGGACAATACATTTTACATGTTGCTACGGTTCTTTCTTGAATTGCGGCAAACTCCATAAATTGTTTAAGCCCCTCCGCAAATTCTTCCGAAAGTAATCTCGTCGCCGGATCTTTATGATTTTCATCCATCCACGATCTAAAATAACTCATTATAATAATTTGTATTGAATTTTGTGGTAAATGGAGATTGATAAGAGAAATTGTGAGAAAGAAGAAGTGAGGGTGTGATATATATAAGAAAACATTTCTACCGATTTACGACCGATTTCCTACCACAATTGATCCGTTACACAACGGTAACGAAACGTTAAAATATTGGTCGGAAATCGGTCGGAAAAGTGATCCGTCGGAATTTGGTCGGAAATATTGGTCGGAATTTGGTCGGAAATTTCCTACCGATTTCCGACAGATCAATTTTCCGACCGATTTCCGACCAATATTTTAACGTTTTGTAAACCGAAGGAAATTGGTCGGAAATTGGTAGGAAATTTCCTACCAATTTCCGACCAAAAAATTTTTCGACGGAAATCCGACCAATTTCCTACCAAATTCCGACCAAATTTTTGTGTCGGAATTTGGTCGGAAATTTCCGACCGATTATCGACCAAAATGCCTGTAGTCGGAAATCGGTCGGAAAGTGGTCGGAAATTTCCGACCACTTATTTACGGTCGCAAATGTGGTAGGAAATTACCCTGTTTTTTGTAGTGCCCAAGTTCGCTACTCAGTGGAATCACCTTTGATAGCAGATGGTCTAGCGCTAAGAGAAGGTCTCTTATGTGCGCTTAACTATGGCTACCGGAAACTTACAGTGGAGTCGGATTCCCTGCAACTTATTAAAGCCATCAACGAAAGCTTAACCATTTTTCTCCTTTACGGCATCTTAGCTGATATAGCCGAGATTTGCCTCCTCTTTGAGAGAGTTGTTTTTAAATTTATCCCAAGAGAAGCTAATTAATATGTTAGCAGATTCACTAGCTAAGAGGGCTCTATCTTTGTATGTTGTTGAACAAGTTTAAGTTTTAATAGAATATTTTCGTGACAAAAAAAAAAGCTAGTGACTACATATATATAGGTATATAGATGTATATATTGAATGCCACGGTTGCACAAGACACTAGACCCTCAAAAGGAGTCAGATATGTCTTCATCTTCAATAACTATATTACAACTACATTATTTTTTTGGATTTATATCTAGAAATTAGATAATTTTTTAATCGAGTATGGTTATTAATTTTATTGAAAATAACTATAAGAAAATTTCTAAAATAGTTAAAACAATCTACTAAAAAAGATCCATTGTATTACGCCGATAATTTTACTAATTATTCTTAAAGCGAAGAAAATTTATATATTTCTCTATCCACTTAAAATGATGGGTTTGAAACTACATTAGAGTGGTAAACCAAAAAAAAATGTGACAACTCCATAATCAACAATCACTAGTATAGAATATACAACAAAAAATCAAGGGGAGATCTTAAGTTGGTGCCATACTTAAGTTTAAAAATAACAAAGAAAATACCAATAGCAAATTAAAAATTTATTTTTTCTATATATTTTTGATGGACCCACCATTTATTGTGGACGAGTGTCAATTTTTTTTTATATAATGAACAATACTATATAATTAATATCAAGATTTAATTTTTTAAAATACTTTCTTGGCAATATATTTGGAAGATGATATTATTAAGTCTTCTCGAAGATTTCAAAATCTTTTCTTAACCCTACACTAATATTAGAATTCAACAAGAAGGAATATTGTCTTGTCATATAACTGGCGCTGCATTAGTTATTTACAATATGATTGATCCGAACTAATAGTATAACAATTTTATTGGGTTTTTTTAAATTAATCTATATAAAATAATTTTTTTATTTCTTGAATAGTAATACTAGCTTTTACACAAATATTAATGACGTGAATAATGTAATATTTTGTGGATTGCAAGAGAGAAAAATCCAGCAGCATATATTATTATTTTTTGATAAAGCAAAAAATAGCATATAAAATTAATCATCACATACTTTGACGGAAGATAACTAATTACCTCAAGCCTCGATTTTCTTTTCTTTCACATTGATCCTTTATTAGTCCTTGTTTTGTGTACAACATAATATATATGCAAATAATAATTTTCTTTTAATATAAGCCAAGAAACTAAAAAAACAAAATAATTAAATTAGCCTTTTCAAATCTTATAAAGCTCACACAATTTATTCACTATATCTTGTATTTTCGATCTTAAACTTAAATCTTCATATTTAGTAATAGATTCACATTTGGCATCAAAATCTTACAAATGTTATTAATATCAATCATTAATGTTTTTTTAAATAATATCTTATATGACGACGACCCAATGGTAGTCGCTCTGCATTTAATAGCATAACCCGGGATTTGAACATCGCCGCTCTCAGTTGGAAGAGAACTAATTAGACACTAGGCAATGATGAAAAAAAAAATGACGACCCACCCATGAGGCCGTGACCCAATCAATATATATTTGTATATTTGTGCCTTTCACACGTACACATAACGTAAGACTAAGAGTTGTATATATCTATATGTCTTGTAAGCCATTAGCAAACCCCAATCTCTCTCTCTCTCTCATCTAAGAAGGTAAGCTCACCAATTTTTTCAAAATCCTTAAAAGTTCTTGAACATAACTTTTAGATTCCAAGAAACACAATATTTTCAATATAATTATATTTCTTTGTATGTATAATAAAACATCTTCTCATATTACTAATTTTGAGATTCTTGCTTAACTAAGTACCTAAAAATCATGGCCACATCGATGAATGTATACTCCAACAAATGGTCCTCCGAAATGGTATATTTATGTTTACTATATATATATATATATATATATATATATATATATATATATATATATATATTTTTCTCTTTGTTATAATAAGATGTTTTATATGATCTATATCCATGCTCTCTTTAAACTTTAGAAAATTTATTGAATCTTGATTATTATTTTCTTAATATTTTTTTGTTCTCTAGGATATAGAAGCGTATAGCGTTATCCAGCAATACCACTTGAACTCATCACTAGTTGGAGATGTTTCACAATCTCTTGATGAGACTAACAATTGTTATAACTTTGATGCTTCTTGTAATGAAGATTTGGTCGAAGAGATCAAACCTTCAAAGATCCTCAAGACTACATATATATCCCCAAAGTTAAATCCTTTTTCTTCTTCAACTCCTCCTCTTCCTCTAAATCCTCAACCATCTTCAAGAATACTTTCTTTCGAAAAGTCGGGGTTAAAAGCTATGAATCCAAGCTCCCCAAACCTAGTATTTAGCACCAAGGAAGAAGTTGAAACACAAGAGATGATGATCCCAAGAGGTACAAAGAGGGCAACCTTTACTAGAAGCCAATCAAATTCTCAAGATCACATACTCGCGGAGAGAAAACGAAGAGAAAAACTTACTCAAAGATTTGTAGCTCTTTCTGCCCTAATTCCTGGCTTAAAGAAGGTACATACATGTGTATAACTTTCTACTTATACCTTTATTCTCTTCAAGGTTATTCTTTCAATCGGAATATCTAAAGACTAACTCCAAATATTAGATGGGCTGAATGTCTGGAACTCCTACGATTTAGATTCTTTTTTCTTTTTCTTGTTTAGTAACGAGGTTTATTATTAACCGTATGATAGTATTAGAGAGTCAAAAAATCTTCACATATTTCCTTTATGAAAGTTTGGTTGAGTTTATAAAATTTATTTAAATGCTTTTTTGTTATATAGATGGACAAAATTTTTGTGTTGGGAGATGCTATTAAGCTTATTAAGTACCTTCAAGAGAGTGTGAAAGAGAATGAGAAACATAAGAAGGAAAGAACAATGGAATCAATGGTTCTTGTGAAGAAGTCTCATCTAGTTTTGGATGATGATGATCAACATCCCGACTTTTCGAGCTCGAATCTTCCAGAGATGGAAGTTAGGGTTTCGGAAGAAGATGTTCTTATTAAGATCATTTGTGAGAAACAAAAGGATTATGTGATAAAGGTTATGGGTGAGATTGAGAAGCTTGGTTTGTCTATCACCAATAGTAGTGTCATGCCCTTTGGACCTACTTTAGACATCTCTATTATCGCTAAGGTGATTATATATTCTAATTCAAACTATAATTAATTTAGTTATGTGTGTTGAACTTGCTTATTGAATCAAAATATGGTGTTATTGGTTGATATTATGATTCACTAATTGTGTATAGTCACAAAATATTTTGAAAACCACGAAAATGAAACATAAAAAACATGAAAATATATATTGCCACGGGAAAAGAATATGTGGCTAATTTTTTTCGTAGTTTTTAGGTGGTTTTATCATAATTTTTTTAAAGTGGGTATATATATGTTTTTTGTGGGTTTTTAAATAGTCACATAATATTCGCAACTAGTACCACTAGTAAAAAAACTGCCCATACCCACGAAAAACCCACGAAAATTTTCGTGGGTATGGGTTAAATGCCACGAAAAGCCACGGAAAGCCACGGTGAACAGTAGGTCATTACCCACGAAAATTTTCGTGGCTTTTTCGTGGCTTTTTCGAGCCACCCACGAATTACCCACGAAAATTTTCGTGGGTTTTGAGCTACCTACGGAAAAGCCACGTTAATTTTCGTGGGTATTGTTCTACCCACGATTACCCACGAAAATTTTCGTGGGTAGTTTGAAACCCACGAATTACCCACGAAAATTTTCGTGGGTACTTTGAAACCCACGAATTACCCACGAAAATTTTCGTGGGTAGCGAGAAAAATACTTGTAACACTAATTTCTTCGTGTGTACAAAAAAACCCAATATTAATATGTTTTTGTTCACTATTTTCATGAGTTTTTTCACTATTTTCAGGATTTTGTTCAGTATTTTTTTAGGTTTGCTACATTTATAAACATATAAACCCGAGTAATTTGTTAAACGTTATTATTCATTACTCATATAATAAAATATCACATTACATAACAACATTATTTTAAACGCATACAAAAGATAGAAGGAAAATAGTAAACATTAAAGCGACATAAAGAGTTCGGTGTTGAACGCCATCATTATTTGTAAACATTGACGAATTGTATGTTTATTCATCGTCTAATTCAGGAACTATTTCGTACTCGTAACCAGTTCCTTCATCTGCTTCAGCTGGTGTAGATGTTACAGTTGGTTCGTAGCCAACGACCATCGAATTAGCCCCAATTATCTGTTTAAAAACATATTTTAGTTTGTACTTATAAGTATATATATACTAATTAACAACGTTATGGAGAACCTACCTTGACAACGTTTCGCTCAGTGATGTTGAGGTACTTAGAATTCATGTTGAAACGGGTTACAGATACATTTTTTAGAATGACAACTGCACCTACACCAGTATTGACTTTGTATTCGTCATTGTTGAAGATGTTATGGTGCATGGTTCCCTCGATTATTTAAGACGGATCTTTTAAGGTTACTAGAAGGTCTCCTTGGCCATTGGGGGACGCATTGGAAAGCATAGCGACAACCTGAAAAAATGATTACTTATAAGAAACATTATATATTTATTTTAAATGAAATAATATTGGTAGACAAAGGAAACCTTTTTCAGTTTGACAAACTGCGAACGAGGGCATTGTATTTCTGCAATTTGGGTCCAAAATGGTGTGGTCCTACTGTTATGAGTACCTAAATATATTATGAAAGATATAGTTAGTACATCATCTACAATTATTAGTATAATGCTAAAAATTTAATTTTTCTGTATACCTTCGCGCAACAAGTAATCGATAGTAGAAGTCCACCGAGGACTACTAAAATTATGGTCTCCCTTTTGTGGCTCATTGATGACCTCACGAATGAAATATTGTGTTGGGCGTGCTTGAGAACTTTCACCTCGCAACACCTTTCCATCGTGAACCCTCTTGCGAAACAGTCCGCGCTCGTATGGGTCGGGCGAGTCCCGATATTAAGCCTGTTTGGATTTCAGCTCTTTGTGATGGTTGAAGTGAAATTATTGGTTCAACATCAATAACATATAAGTTATCGTATGGAGGGCTAGAAGGAATACGATTTGCCATGATGAAATATGTTTTTGTGTTATGTTTTTCTGTTAAATTACCTCGATTTATATAGACAAAACGATATACATCGTGGGTAATTTTCGTGGGTAATTTTCGTGGTTAATTCGTGGGTAGTAAATAACTGTTCATCGTGGCTTTTCGTGGCATTTCGTGGCTATGTCGGCCACAATATGGTGATTTGAGTTGTCGAGATTAAATGACAAACGAAAATTTGGCCACAATATGGTGATTTGACATGTCGATATTAAATTGCAAACGCAATGTCGGCCACGAGATGGTGATTTAATGCGTAAAATTATTCAACTCATTTCAATAATCACGGGTGTTTTAAACAGAGGTATCCGTTTCAACTTATTACAAAAAAACAAATAATATTCCACATATTATTATACAACAATCCACAACATATTTTAACAAAGACGGAAATTATATTACATAATATATTACAAATTTCAGGATCACATTGATACACAATTTTTATTCATCATCGGAAGATGAATCAACTTCTGAACATTCGTTTTCAGTTAGCTCATTATCGGATGTGTACATATCGTTTGTATGTTGATCGGGTAAATCATCATAATTGTCCCCGTCTTCAACATTTAGTGTTTCGACCCTTAGGAGCCCTGAAGGTGCAACAGTAGTATTCCTAGAATCCTCTTGAAAGGCTTGTTGTAAAATATGAGTAGCATTTCTTACACCTCTGGGTACCACTTTCGTACAAGCTAACCATTCCGTCCCATGCCTCCTACCAACCTTTGGATAAGATACGTAACAAGCTTGGTCACACTGTTCAGGAGTAATGAACGGATCATATTGTCGATACTGTTTGTCTGCAGCAACATCCACTAGTCCCGAACGACTGATACGCATTCCACTTCCACTAGTGATGTCATACCAAAAACATTTGAAGATAACCACCTTCAGTCCGCCACCGCCACCGTACTCAAGCAATCTAATGTCGTCCACTATACCATAATATTTCGTATCAGTAGTTCCCCTAACGCAAACACCGAAATTCTGAGTCTTTTTGTTTGCATTCCTACTAAATGTACGGAATAAGAACCCTCTTGTTGCATACGATCGCCATGATGTGTAAGCACGAGCTGGACCTTGTACAAAATCAACGAGCCACTGCGGCATAATTTCTGCCATCCTTTGATTATTAACCTGTAAAAAAAAAATGCATTAATTTAACATTATTAATAAAAGGAAGTCATTAAAAAATCACTTACATAATCTTTGCACCAGCTTGCGAAGTTATTGTCTTTCAACAATTGTAGGTTAGAAGCAGACAATGACGGATATGTAGCTCGCATGAAATCTTCAAACATCCTAGGATACAATGTATACAATTTATATAATTTAAAAATATTTATAATTAATTAGTGATTAATTATAACTCGGATAATCATACCTTTCATATTGTGCTAACTCTGGACAATTATTCATTAGAAATGTTTGCAAAACATTATACTCTTCGTCTGATATCCATCCCTTTGAAGATTTACCAATGAACCTTCCTTTTTGTTTGAACAATGTTGGGACATCGTCAGAGGCGTAGAGGTAAATGTTTTCACCATGCCATCCTTCATTACCTCGAGGGATTGGTTTTCCAAGCCAATGGGTAGCTAGCGCAGATATTTCTTCTTGAACACAATGCTCGACGATAGACCCTCCGATTTGTGCTTTGTTCCTAACCTTTTTTTTTTTAAGTGGTACATGTACCGCTCAAATGGATACATCCACCTATATTGTACCGGTCCACCTAAGATTGCCTCGTCCGGAAGGTGTACAGGTAGATGCTCCATGACATCAAAAAACGAAGGTGGAAATATCTTCTCCAGGTTGCATATTTTGACAGCTATATTATCCTTCATTGTTTGAACATCTTGTTCTTTTAATGATGGGGCAGCAATGTCTCGGAAAAACAAAGCGTAATAAAAATAACAAAACAATTTTTATGGCAACATTATTTATTTATAGATTTGTATGATAACAAATTAAAATACATACCTGAAATCGCTACGTGTACCGACTTGGGCAAAAGTTCCATCAAAGCGAAAGGTAGAAGTCTTTCCATTATGACATGACAAGTCATGGCTTTTGAGTCCAGAAAGAGTACCATTGATTTCGTTCACACATCTACCAAAGTTGGAAGCATACCCGTCTGGAAAACGAATATCTTTCTTCAACCAAGATAAAAATTTCTTTTTCGCTTCCTTTGACATGCGAAATATTGGCACCGGATCAATTCCAGTTGAAGTAAGTTCCAACGCTCTACGGTTGCATATTATCGCCATATCTAGCCTAGATTTGATGTTATCTTTTGTTTTCCCCGGGACGTTCAAGATAGTTTTTATAATATTATCAAAGAAATTTTTCTCAATATGCATAAAATCTAGGTTGTGTCTAAGCAATAGATTCTCCCAATAGGGCAAAGACCAGAAAATTGATTTTTGTACCAATTATGATATTGACCATAACCATTTACCGTTTTAGAAGGGTCATTGTGTCCGTTGCCACCACACTCGACACTCATTTGCGGACCTTCTATATGGTTCATGGAGTGCAATATTTCTCTTCCACTACGCCATAAAGGTGGTTGATCTTCGACTTCCTTAGACTTAGTGAATGCAACTCCATTCCGCCCTGTACGGGTGATCGTTCTTCGGAAACTTACGGTGACAATCAAACCAACGAGTGTTTGCGACTATTCGATAACCAGAAGGAATTGGTTGAATCCATACGAGTATGGACATGCCGGGCGACCGTGAGTCATCCACCCCGATAACATCCCGTAAGCCGGGAAATCACTAATCGTCCACATAAGCGCCACTTTCATCTTAAACGAACTCGTGTGATGATATATCGTAGACGTCCGCGCCGTGCATCCACGAGTTGTTGAAGTTCGTCGATTAAAGGTTGAAGGTACACATCTAGACTTTTTTTCGGGTGTGTTGGACCGGGAACCAAAATCGAGAGAAATAAAAACTCCCGGTTCATACACAAACCAGGAGGTAGATTGTATGGTGTCACTATCACCGGCCATATCGAGTGTGCTTGCCCACTCATGCCGAGTGGATTAAAACCATCCGTTGACAAGCCAAGGTAGATGTTTCTTGGTTCGGAAGCAAACCCCGGATAAACGCTCTGGAAATGTTTCCACGCGGCCCCATCTGATGGATGGATCATTTCGCCTTCAACATTAATATGATCGGCGTGCCAACGCATATGTCCCGCAGTTGATTGGCATTGGTATAATCTTTTCAAACGATCGGTAATGGGAAGATAAAACATTCGCTGTTTTGGAATCTTTTTCCCATGACCATTCCACGGATGATATCGTTCACTAAGACAAAACCGACACTGATCGAGCGTCGCATCTTCTCCGCGCCAAAATAACATGCAATTGTTCTCGCATACATCAATTTTATGAACAGGTAAGCCTAGGGTCTTTGTTATTTTTTTGGTTTCGTAGTACGACTCGGGAGCGTATTCGGGCTTGGTAGAATCCTTTTGATAGTACTAGCAATGTCGTCTACAACACCCGCCGATATATTGTGCTCCGTCTTCCAACGTAGAATACATGACGCCAAATATAATTTTGAATTCTCCGTTTCGCAACCTTCGTATAAAGGTTGATTAACTTCCATGAATGCTTCATATGATCGTCTACGCCTACCGGAATTTCGACTTCTTCACTATATCGCCGCTCTTGCATATCCGGAATATCATTAACATCTTCGAATGCTTCATGAAATGTTTCGTGTACATCAACATGAGGACCATGATAACGTTCACGGTTGGCTCTTCCATCAAATTGTCTTCCAGACAGAGGATTCTCCTGTAACCATGAAAGATTCTCCATGATTACTCCAAACATAATAATTGCCTTTGAATCCAACCGTGTAAAGATGACGGGTCACCACCGTTGCTGTTTGTTGCTTTACATTCTTGCATCGGGCACATGGACAAAGGAGTTTCCCGGTTGCCTGAAATGATGGTTGCTGACATGCAAATTCCATGAACACGTTAATCCCATGACAAAATTCTTCAGTGACAATATTTGTTGATGGATCAATCCGGAGATCCATCCATCTCCTTGAATGGTTTGAGAAAGACATAACTAATTTTTAAATGATTTGGAATGTTAGTGTAATGTGTTACAAATTAGGAACATATAGACAATGTCTTTATAATACCATGAATATATAATACGAAAATTTAACATGGCTTTTTCGTGGGTATAAATGCCACTTGCAAATCTGATAGCATATATGAAGTGACAATTCATTTGAAATGACAACTCCTACCCACGAAAATTTTCATGGGTTTTTCGTGGGTACATATGAAAAGACATATCTCTGAAAACCCACTGCGAAAAGTAAACTCCCACCCACGAAAATTTTCATGGCTTTTTCGTGGGTATAAATGCCACTTGCAAATCTGATACCATATATGAAGTGACAATTCATTTGAAATGACAACTCCCACCCACGAAAATTTACATGGGTTTTTCGTGGGTACATATGAAAAGACATATCTCTGAAAACCCACTGCGAAAAGTAAACTCCCACCCACGAAAAATTTCATGGCTTTTTCGTGGGTACCGCACTACTAACAAAAACTCCACAAAATCTTCAGTATGTCTATAAATATAGACTTGTTAGAGAAAATTAGTAAATACAAAACATATAAAATTAACATGTCAAAGAAAAATGTTAATCGCTCAGAGGAAGATAAAATAATAAACACTTTCGTAGAGTCTTTACCAGAAACATACACCCATGATTCTTCCACCATTCACTTCAATAACACAACGAACAAGAGTCATGGTTCTACTTCACGTGCTCCTCCTAAGCCTCGTAAAGGATGCTCTCCAGTCCGAGCTGAAAAAAAAGTATTGAAAAAACCTACATCGACCGAGGTTGTAGATGATTTCGAGGAACCAGATCTGATTTTCAAATGTCCAAATGACTATTACGGTTGTTGTGACAAACACATGTTAAAATTTGAGCTGGATCATTAAGAAACATGTTTAGTTATTAATGCACCACTACAATAAGTGCATATATGCATGAATTTTATGTTTGCTTTTATTAATAATGTGTGGGTCATTAACAAACTGTACATCTTTATGTAACAGTTTTATCTGTAATGCTTTTTTTAAAAATATTGTATTAAAGTTTAAATTATCTTATTTTCTACTAGTTGGACAACCAATACATTCACACATGATTTGACAATTCATATATGAATGTATTATCACTATTTGCAAATTATCTTAATTTAACTATAAATACATATGATGGTTTGTGTATATCTTTAACATATATCAAAAAAAAAATGTCTTCAAACCCAGATGATGAAAACTCTGAATCATGGGAAATCGAAACTCCGATTGCCGAATTCTACGAAGAGATACCAACTTACTCATGGGAAAATGAAACTCTGTCACCAATCTATGATAATAAACCAGAAGGTCATGTCTTTAACCAGGTCACCGATGATGTTTTCGGTAAGGAAATTGAAGAGCTAGAACCATCTCAATTAAACTCTAATACTTACGGTGGCTATCCTGTAAGTGAATCATATAGTCAATACTATGATGATGATTTCGCACAAAGACCAGAAAGCCCTAACTTAAATTTAGATCTTGATGCAATCCAAAAGGAATTGTGTGACGATTTAACTGATACATACGCTGAAAGTTCTTCTAAGGGTTGCAAGGATCATTACTATGATGATGATTTTGCCCAAAGACCTGAGAGCCCTGACTTTAATATAGATCTTGATGCAATTCAAAGGGAATGTGAAGAAGATTTATATTCTCTAGGAAAAAAATTAAAGGGAAAGAAATGATTCTGATAAGTTTGTATTCTATAATGTTTAAAATGTTTAATATTTTAAATTCTCTAATGTGTCATTTTATAAGTTTTAACAATTTGTAATTCAAATTAGTAAGTAATGTAATGTGTTATAATATTAAATAAAAACATTATGTAATTTTTTTTTTAAGCATATAAACGAACCCACGAAAATTTTCGTGGCTTTTTCGTGGGTTAGCGTAAAAAAGCCACGAAAATTTTTGTGGGTTTTTCGTGGCTTTACCGTACCCACGAAAATTTTCATGGCTTTTTCGTGGCTTTTTAAGTACCCACGAAAATTTTCGTGGCTTTTTCGTGGGTACTTCGTCTTCTACACCGAAACCTAATTTCCGCCTCTGCTTAACATTTTCCGCCAAAAACTTCCTAGATCCGACGATTTCAGGCCATTTCAGGCGATTTCTCCGGCGATTATCACACAAAACTCCGACAAAACTCAGGTAAGTTATATATGTTTATTTTGTTGTTTGAAATTTGATTGTTGTGGAATTTTGATATTTGTAGTGTGATTTTAGATTTTGATCTTGTTGTACCTTGTTGTTCATTAAGTTGTTTATGTTAATACAAAAAATTCATGGATCTTGTTGTTGATTATGTTGTTTTACAATTATATATAAAAAAGATCTTGATTATATTTGATTATATATATACAAATTTCATGGATCTTGTTTATTATATTCATCATATATAATAATCAACAAGATCCATGATTTTTTATATTTATTATTTTTTTTCCTAATATAAAAAAATATAAAAAATCTTATTGTTGTTGATTATATTTGATTTAGATCTTGTTGTTTAGATCTTATACTTTTATTAGATCTTGTAGTTTGATTTGGTTGACAATGTTTAATTATGAACAAAATATAAAATATATATTTTATAAAGACATAAATAATTATAAGGTCATTCATAATTATAAGGTTATAAACAATTTAAACTTAAAAATTATACATTTGTAACAATTTTCTCCATTACAAATCTTAGGAATATTGTCTTTCAATAATTGTTTATGTTTCTTAAACTTTCTAATATTGTTTTTTGTAATGAATTTGGTATAAATTTTAAAACATTAATCATATGTGATAAAATATGTGAATTTTAATTAAAATTTATTTGGTTAAAATTTGATTGTTAGGTTCTATTTGTAGTACTTATGTCTTCGTCTAGGGGTACACAATCCCGTTCTAGTAGGCCGCAGTTGGGTCTCCCCCAATCTGCCTTAGGTGCTTCTGCTGAGTATCGTTATCGCTTACAAGCGGTATACCAATCGCCTTATAGGAGAGAGCAGCCTTGCCTCCATCCTCAAAAGGAAAATGGAGCATTATGGTATTTAATCATCTTTTTTTTCCAATTATATACATATTATGCATTGTGTTATAAAATGTATTTATGACGTTTTAAAATTTTTTATTAAGGATTGGGATCGATGACACGGTCAACAATTTTATTAGAAAGACCTGGCAAAGTAATTTCTGGGGTCCATGGAAAAATTGGACCGACGTTAAAAAAAATCAACCAGACAAAATTGAAAGCTGGTGGGGATCTTTCGTGGTAAGTTACAGTTTTAAAATATTTAATCGTTTAATGTATAAACTTTCATACTAACTTTCATACTAATAATTGAGTTATAGGCTAACTATTATTGGGATCCCTCACACGAGGACCTTGTCTTTTTCGAGTGGAAAAAAAAGACAAAAAAGGGAATCGGGGAGGAAATAAGTAGGAAGCACAGAAAGGGAGTGCGGCCTCCTTACATTAGCAATGACGATTGGGTCCGGCTATTGGCAGAGTGGGATACTCCGAAAGCCAATCTGAGAAGTGAGAAGGCGGCAACAAGCCGTCAAACTCCTATAGACGGGAGTACAATGCACGTCCACTACGGCGTGCCCAATTCATTCTCCAAAATCAATTATACTCTGGTAAGTTTTATAAATACATTAATAAATACATATGAATAAATGTAACATTAACGTGTACATTTGAATTTTAACAAATACAGCAACAAGAGGATCCCCAATCCCGGGATCACTCTCTTCTTGATTTAGTCAAGAAGACACATCGACGCCCAGATGGCACCTACAGTGATCCCTTTATTGAGGGAGTTGTTAGGGCGGTTGAAGAAGAAGCTTCTCCGTACGAAGGTACGTCGAGTACGGCTTATTCACCGGGTGAAGAGACATATACTCAACGAGTCAACCGGTTATATTTAGAGGTAAATCTTTTTAATTTTCTATTGCTATAAATTTTAATATGTTTTTGTATTAATTTTGTAATGTTTAAATGTGCAGAAGGTCAACCCGAGATACGGAGAGGCCTACGGCGTTGGTAGTGCGAAGACGCAGTTCTATCAACCGTACAGCCATTATGCGTCCTCGACACCAGAGGTTACGCGCAGTGAGTTCGACGCGTTCAAGACTAGCACTCAAGGAAGGTTAGATCGCCTTGAAGCTGGAAGCTCGACGGGGTCGGGTCAAATCCCGAATGACCAAGAAGACCAGAGTCAGGGCACGTTAGACCCGACTATAGCACCTCAAGGCGGGATCCAGCTCGAGGAGTTCAACACAACCCATCTGAACTCGCTTGGGAATTTCGATTATGATTTGTAGTGTTTTGTATTTTGCAACAACTTAATTTAATTTATATAACTATGAATTTTGTAAAACTATTTGCTTTTGTGGTTTAAATTTTCAAGTATTATTGTCTTTATATCTGTTTTAATTTTAATTTTTAAAATTATAATTTCTTAAATCAAAATTGATTTATTATTTTTTTAAAAAAAATTTCAGACTACCCACGAAAATTTTCGTGGGTTTTTCGTGGTTTGTTGAGCACCCACGAAATACCCACGAAATTGCCACGAAAATTTTCGTGGGTATTTCGTGGCTAATTTCCTAGGTTATTATTCGTGGGTTTTTCGTGGGTATGCTACCCTCGAAAAAGCCACTAAAATTTTCGTGGGTATGCTACCCACGAAAAAGCCACGAAAATTTTCGTGGGTAGCATACCCACGAAAAAGCCACGAAAATTTCTACCCACGACGCTATACCCACGAAAATTTTTCGTGGCTTTTCGTGGCTTACCCACGAAAAAACAGACAAAAAAACCACGAAAATTTTCGTGGGTATCCTGTTTTTTTTTACTAGTGTACGTTGTTATACGTAAAATTAAACAACTCTAGTTTTTTTTTTGCGAATTATAATCTTGCTTTAACTTACGTCTAAATCATGTTGTATATTTATTTTGCAGAAAAATAGCGATTTTGATATGATAATTGAAGATCTCATGAAGAGCTTGAGTTCTGGTTTATCAACGTTCATGTAGTTTGCATAATGATAAACGAGATTTTCACTCGTTATTTCGAATGCCTTAATGTAGTATTTAAGGTGTGAATCCGAATCAGGAGCAACCAATGTATTAAACTTTATGAGAAACTACACCTAGTTTAAGCAAATTAAGAGGGTTGTTTTGTTTTGTAACCGATGATGGATTAAGGAGAAAACGAACGATTAATTAAACAAGTTTTTAAGATTCAAATTAAAGCTAAACAACCAGGTCAGGGTACTTTAACGGGTGATCAAACTTTCAGATTTCTAAATTTCTTTTAACAAAAATAACTTTAAGGTTTTGAAAACGCTTGATTAGATCAATCCACTCCCGTGATAATGATCCTTTTCCTATTAGTTAAACTAAAACAATACCTTAGATAGTTTAAATTTTAGAAAACGTTAAGCTCAATTCAATTAATCCACTAAACTTATTAACACAACAAAATCCTCGGTTAAGCTAGGTTTAGTTCTAGGGTAATTGTTCAGGAATCTCCACACTTTTCCCAAAGGTGAAGTTTCATGGGTTCTATCAATTGAATGGTCAATTCAACTAAAGCATTATGAACGTTACACTAGATTAAAGTTTTGTAAAGTTTGAGATCAAGACATTTAACAATCCTAATATTGATTCACCCTTTTCCCCTAACCTAATTGCCTAAGGGAAATTACTCACTAAACATTATGAATATCAAAGCAATCAAGATTAAGAACAACATGAAAATAAATAGCAAGATCAAGGGAAATAAGAACTTTGTTATTGAAATCAAGGTTTACAAGAATCCTGATGCTTCCAAATCTCAAATCAAGAACAAACAATCTCCAAAATCCCAAAACAGGAACCAAAGTTGATAGAAAACAAAAGTAGACTAGAAGATCCTGTCCAAAATAAACTTTCTAAACCTAAAAATCAGTAAAAACATCTTGGGCCTTCAAAAAAACGTCTTGGGCCTTATTTTCTTTTTGTTTTTCACGGCCGATATCGACCAGAATTTGGTCGGTACATTTGGTCGATATACAAACCGGTATGAGTTTTTGCCCGATATCGACCTGATCAGGTCGATACCACTGGTCGATATTGACTTCTTCGCCTCTTCTTCGCCTCTTCTTCGGGTCTCGACCACAACTAATCGGTACAAGTCACCGATATGATCGTTTTTGACACTTTAAGCTCATTTTCCTCGCCTTTTTGTCCCTTTGGCACTCCTGAACCTGAAAATGCATGAACAAACACAAATGCAACCTATATGACACTAAATGCAAGCTAAATGTGTTAATTCTAATGCATAAATCATAGTAAAAACATGCAAAATATACAAGATATCAACTCCCCCCAAACTTATCATTTGCTTGTCCTCAAGCAAGAGAACCAACATCAAAGTTTAAAAGAGTATAGAGGCGAGGACCTCAGAACCAAAAGCAACGCGAAAAGTGTAGTGAACGAGTATCCTAAACATAGTATCCTATCGCAACCGAGCTAGTTCTACATATTACCATTCACCTCAAACTTCGTCTAAATCTATTATCATTACCAAAAGCATGTGATCCACTTGTCTAGTCTAAGCACCTTTCACATTCAATTAAGCACAATCAAAGCATGAAACATGATCAAGAATTTCCAAGAGTCTTTCTATTTGTCTAGGTAAAAACGGGATTTCAAGTCAAACGAGGATCAGCTAACACTCAGGCATGTGGTCGATTGTAACGCGGTTTCTCTCGGGGAGTGAAAGAGTTAAGCAAAACCAAGAAAGACAAGGAGCAATTTGTGCATACAAGTCCGGACATCGATTCCTAATCGAATCTAACCACTAACCCATCATCTTCTTCTTTTAACACTTAAACGCTTAAACATCGAGTTTTCTTTTTCTTAATTACCTTAGGGGGTTATTTTTGGCTAAGTTTCTTTTCTCTTTTTTTTCGATTTCTTTTTTTTTCGATTTTTTTTTTTTTACTTAGCCATTCTTTTGCCCCTAGGTGTTTTACATTTCTCATGTTTATTTTCTTATTTTCAAAACTCAAAGACGTGTATCTGCAACCCATTATCCCTTTCTAACATGCTAGTCCAAGATAAACTAGCCAAATGGATGTCCTTTCTTGTCGCTCCTATACTTTCAAGTTTTTGCGAAACCAAACAATTGCTTATTGAAAGAGAATTCTCACAAGTGTTTGGGTTTAGGCTTAGGGGGTGAGAGGGGAATCATCCTTAGAATGAGAATGACCGGATTGCGCTTAAAGTGTTTCGGTTTAGGAAGCCACAATCCGTAGAAATCACAAAGCCATAGAAATTCTCTTAGAAACTCTCAATCATGCTAATTAAAAGTGAAGTTTAGGTTTAAATAATTTTTGAAGGCAACCTAGAACTATCAAGTTTCATAACCACACTATTGGCTTTTTAAACATCAATGTCTAGGGTCGAGGTTTCAAGATTTTCGGCGAGTTCTAAGTTGTTTGAGGAAGACACTACACCTAAGATACCGTTCAAAACACTAGACGCGTCGCTTTACAAGGCTAAAATCATCATAGATCCCCTATGTATATGACCTAAATGCGATGAACTAATCTTAAATGCATTTTTGTGTTTTTTGAGTTTTTCTGATTTTTTTTTGTTTTTTTGTTTTTTCTAATTTTTTTGTGTTTTGTGTTTTTTTTATGAAAAACTTATATGAAACATGACTACTCCCCCAAACTTAATTCACACGGTCACCGTGTGGATCGAGTATTGGAGAAGGGTCCTAAATGCAAAGACTAATGCGAAAAAGTAAATGCATATGTACAAAGGTTTCAGGAGTTACCTCAATAGTAGTGTCGCGACGCGTCGAACTCCTCATCGTCTGTCGAGAAAGTTGGAGACTCGTTATCTGATTCCGGGAGCGGGGGTGAAGTGATGTAGCGTCGGGGTCTCCTCTCGGACCTGTGCGGCTCGACTTGGCTCGAAGCTTCCTCGGGTTCTCGCACTACAACTCGCACTACAACTCGCACAATTAGCCACCTTGGCTAGCTTCTTCTTCAAGGACTTAACTTCCTTGACAAGTTTCCCAATGGTGCGATCCTGGAACTTGTTTCAACGCATCATGTTCTTCATCTCCACGTAGATGTCCTGAAGTGGCCCTGATTTGCTTGGCATCGCCATCCTGCCGACGATATCGCTGGCTTCCGTAGGTCGTGTAGTGGAGGCTGTCGGATCGTTGTTGAGGCGGTTCGATTGGTATCGCGGACTTGCGCGGTCCTCTGATAGGTGCAAGTGGTGCTTCAACCGCGTTGTGAAATTGGTTTGGCCGAATATACACCGCGTCGCGGTACCTGAAGGACGTCCACCGCTCATTTGGAAAGAGGACCATGCGCTGATGAGACTCGAGATCGAATGTGTACCCATAGCTCCCGTCGAGCTCACCATTAAGCCAAGTAAGCTTGGCCATGAAAGGTACATCCATAAGCTTTGGCTCCTCGCACTTGCCTCGCAACGAGATATGTGCCACAAGTCGCAGGATCGGAGTGAGCCATCCTCCAATGCTCAACGTCGGCTTCTTAACTCTGTGAGACCACGCCCAATGCTGCAAGCTTTGTAGACCCTTGAGAAAGATCTTCAAAATACTTGGCCTTTGTTCTTCGCATCTCGGGAAAAGATCGGTTCTCCGTATAATGGGAGCGAGTCCTTGTTGCAAGAATGCCATCTCATCTGCATGGATGCAACCCGTCTCGTGCCTATGAAAGAATGCATGTGAGAGAAGTTGGCGCACATACCGTGTAGCCGGATGTCGAATCTTTCTTGCCTTGGCTTTCCCGGGTATGAAATCTCCATCGACAATCATCTCCCAAAGGTACACACTCTCACCCACCGCGGTTTCGAAAGTACTAGGACCCTCGCTCGAGAAACCGTATAATTGCTCCAATCTCGCGGTAAGTGGTTCCGTTGTTTCCCGAGAACTCGATGAAACCTCCGTGATCTTCTTCATAGTTCGTCGTACCCTCTCGGTGGTACCTAATCCTAAATGTGGCGAGGAATTGGAAAGTCTCTACTTGAAAGGCCGCGAAGCTCATGCTAAGAGTGCTTGATATGCCCATGTGATCCATGATCTCCTTGACTTCGTCGTAGATACCCAACTTCCTCAATTTCACCGGATCCGGAAAGGCGGAGGGGAAAAATTTCATCTCCATGAACGCGTAATAGAGCTCTTTCGCGGTTGGTTCTACCTTTGAGTCTCTCACAAAAGGTTCATCCTCGGGCCTTGGTGGAAAGGCGAAACCGCGAGGCCGTGGAGCTTCTTCTTCTTCCTCATAATACGTTGTGAACTCTTCTCCTTCCTCTAATTTTGTCGCGTGAGCGACGTTTCTTTCCAAATCTCGCCGCGCTTGGCTTTGCGAAGCTCTTGGAGGCTCATCAACGGGGTCTCTTATCACCGGTCCTCCTCCTCGATTAATCCTCTTGACTCGAGGGTCTTCCGGAATAGCAATTCCCTTTCCCTTGTCCTTGGAACTTGCCTTTGGCTTCGAATTTGTTTTTGGTCCCATTGAAACTCTAAGGTGAATTTGGGAGAATTTGAAAGCTTGTAGATCGAAGGTGAAACTTGTATAACCTGAAAGAGGAGAAGAAAACTAAGATATTGATCCAAAAATCAAGCAATTTCGTTGAGAAACGAAGGAGAAATCGAGGTTTTAAAAACTCAAAAATCGCACAAGAAATCGCACAAGGGGAAGGGGAAGAAGAAAAAGTGGTTGGGAAATAAAAGTGATAAATTAAAGAGAAGCCCTATTTTTTCTTTTTGGTCGCGAATTTTTACCCGATATCGACCAGATTTTGGTCGATACAACTGGTCGATATCGACCTATTGATATCGACTTAATCCGGTCGATATTAATTACATGTATCGGTTTGATCAAACCGATATTACTCCTCGATACGCGATGTCTGCTCTGATATCGACCCGATTTGGTCGATACGATACGTCGATATGGGTTTGGCCTTTGGGTCTGCTTTGATATCGACCAGTTCAGGTCGATACTACACGTCGATACGAGTTTGGCCTTTGCGTCTGATTTGATATCGACTAGTTCAGGTCGATACTACAGGTCGATACGAGTTTTGGTCCAATATCGACCTGTTTCTGGTCGATACGGCTGTCCGATACTGCCTAATTTCGCCAATTTTCGCTCTGTTCTTCCTGAAATCCACTAAGACAAAAGAAAACTAAAACAATAAAAGTTGAAAAACGAAAATAAAGCATGTATATACAAGGATAAACATGGGATTTCCTCCCAAGTGAGCTTGTTTATAGTCACAAAGCTTGACTTTATCCGTTGTTTTAAGCGACGTTGGGATCCGAAAGAGACAATGAGTCTCCTTCGGTGACAGCTTTGTTTGCGAAGTATGGCTTGACTCTTTGACCATTCACCACAAACTCCCCCCCCCCCCCCGTGCTTGTTCCGGAGGACCACTACTCCGAGTGGCCTTACTTCTTTGACTTTGAATGGACCGGACCAACGGGATTTGAGCTTACCCGGGAAAATCTTCAACCTCGAGTTGAAAAGCAACACCAAGTCATCCACCTTGAATTCTTTCTTGATGATCTTCTTGTCGTGGAAGGCTTTGGTTCGTTATTTGTAGATCTTTGAACTCTCATAGGCTTGTTGCCTTATCTCGTCCAATTCCTCAAGTTGAAACTCCCTCTTCTCTTTCGCGCTTTTAAGATCAAAGTTGAGAAGCTTGATTGCCCAGCTGGCTTTGTACTCGATCTCCACCGGTAGATGACACGCTTTCCCATACAGCAAGTTAAAAGGTGTTGTCCCCAAAGGTGTCTTAAATGCTGTTCTATACGCCCAAAGAGCGTCATCGAGTTTGACGGACCAATCTTTCCGCGTCACACCAATAGTTTTCTCGAGGATGGCTTTGATTTGTCGGTTGGAAACCTCTACTTGGCCACTTGTTTGGGGATGATAAGGCTTTGCCACCTTGTGCTTAACACTGTACTTCTTAAGAAGACTCTCGAAGACCTTGTTGATGAAATGGGATCCACCGTCACTTATCACAACTTTAGGAACTCCGAACCTTGGGAAGATGATTGTCTTGAAAAGACTAACAACCACTTTTGAGTCGTTCGTTACACACGCTACAACCTCAACCCACTTAGAAACATAATCAACCGCCACAAGGATATATTTCTTTCCGTATGAAGATGGGAAAGGACCCATGAAGTCAATTCCCCACACGTCGAAGATCTCAACTTCCATGATCGGGTTTTGTGGCATCTCGTTTCGCTTGCTTATGTTCCCTTTCCTTTGACAAGGATCACACCTTTGAACGAACTCGTGAGTATCCTTAAACATCGTAGGCCACCAAAACCCAGTTCGTAATACCTTAGAGACCGTCTTGAAACTCGCGAAGTGTCCTCCGTAAGTTGAACCATGGCAATGCATAAGTATACCATTTATCTCTTCATCCGTTACACATCTTCGGTATAACCCATCTTTGCTCAAGGTGTAGAGATAAGGTTCGTCCCAATAGAACCGTTTCAAGTCGTGAAAGAACTTCTTCTTTTGATACCCCTCCAAATGATGCGGTTCTTGTCTCGTGACCAAGTAATTCACAATGTCCGCGTACCAAGGTTCTTTCTCGATGACAAAGAGCTCTTCAATCTCATGATATTGCTCTCCCCGAGATTTCTTTAACTTGATCGTCATTAGTTGTTCCTCGGGGAATGAATCATCGATGGGGAGGAGATCGTCTACGCGCAATCGTGACAAGTGATCCGCGACTCCATTCTCGATACCTTTCTTGTCTTTGATCTCCAAATCGAACTCTTGGAGTAACAAGATCCACCTTAACAATCTAGGTTTCGCATCCTTCTTTGCTAGCAAGTGTCTCAATTCTGCGTGATCGGTGTAGACTATTACTTTCGAACCCACCAAGTACGATCTAAACTTCTCGAAAGCGAATACGATGGCGAGAAGCTCTTTCTACGTGGTAGCATACTTGGTTTGAGCTTCGTCCATTGTCTTACTAGCGTAGTAAATGACATGGAGCTTCTTATCCTTCTTTTGGCCTAAAACCGCGCCAACGGCATAGTCACTAGCGTCACACATGATCTCAAAAGGAAGATCCCAATCCGGTGGTTGCACGATAGGAGCACTTATCAGCTCTTGCTTGATCTTGTGGAAGTCTTCGAGACACTCTTTATCAAACTGAAAAGCGATGTCTTTGCATAGCAATCTCGTGAGCGGTCTTGCTATTTTTGAGAAGTCCTTGATGAACCTCCTATAGAAACTCGCGTGACCGAGAAAGCTTCTTATACCCTTTACCGAATTCGGAGCCCCAAGGTTAGCCATTACATCGATCTTCGCTCTATCAACCTCAATACCCTTTTCGGAGATCCGATGACCCCAAACTATACCATCTCTAACCATGAAGTGGCACTTTTCCCAATTCAGAACCAAATGGCATTCCTCGCATCTTTTAAGTACCCTGCAAATAGTAGACAAACACGAGGCAAACGAAGAACCATACACAGAGAAATCATCCATAAAAAACTCAACAATGTTTTCAATTAAATTAGAGAATATGGACATCATGCATCGTTGGAATGTCGCGGGTGCATTACACAACCCAAAAGTCATTCTACGATAAGCAAATGTACCATAGGGACATGTGAATGTTGTTTTCTCTTGGTCTTGGGGGTGGATGGGTATTACGAAAAATCCGGAATACCCATCGAGGAAACAATAATATGGGTGGATTGCCAATCGTTCAAGCATTTGGTCAATGAAGGGTAAAGGAAAGTGGTATTTTCAAGTCGTAGCGTTTAACTTTCGGTAACCGATGCAAACTCTATGACCCGTGATTGTTCTCGTTGGAATTAATTCGTTTTTGTCGTTTTTAACCACGGTAATCCCACCCTTTTTCGGCACTACATGAACGGGAGAGATCCAATTGCTATCGGATATTGGAAAGATGATCCAATAGCTTGATTATCTCTTTCTTAACCACTTCTTTCAAGTTCGGGTTCAGCCTACGTTGGTGTTCTATTGAGGACATAGACTCATTCTCTAGATGTATACGATGCATACACAATGAGGGTGATATCCCTTTGATATCATCTAGAGAATAACCTATGGCCCTTCTAAATTTTTTTAGCTCATGAGTCAAGGTTTTAACTTCTTCGTCGCTAAGCGATGCATTGATAATTATCATATAGGTGGAGTTAATCCCCAAGAAAACGTACCTTAGCCCCTTTAGGAAGAGGTTTGAGTTCTACCTTTGGCGCTTTGAGCTCGCTCCAATCGTCATTATCGTCGCTAGACTTACCATTGCTAGCGTTGCTCTCCGTCATTATCACTTTTGCGTCGCACCGAAACACCTCGGGTAGGTCAAGAAAATCGGCCTCCGTGTCCATGGGGTGGGAGTCGATTCTCTTTTGCATTGCCATAACGTCGCCTCTTGCGGTTTTTCCCCCTTCTTCTCGTGTTGTCAAAGCAAGATGGAGCTCATCCTCAGCGGCTAACTCCTCCAAGAACTCGTCGGTGAGCTCATCCATCAAGTCGATGTAAAAGATCTTCCCTTCGATGGTCGGCTTCTTGATTGCGTTGTTGATGTCGTACCTTTGGACGAGGTCCTCTCCAAGTTGCAAATCGATTTTTTCCTTTCTTTACATCGATGATGGCTCCGACAGTGGCTAAGAAGGGTCTACCTAGGATAAGCGGATCCTTAGGTTCTTCATCCATCGCCAAGACAATGAAGTCCGTAGGAATGAACGCGTTACCAAGCTTCACCGGGATGTCCTCTAACACTCCCGCGGGTATCCTTACGGACCTATCCGCAAGCACTAGGGAGATTATGGTTGCCTTGAAGGATGAGAATCCAAGTATTTGAGCAATAGACAATGGCATTAGACTAGCACTAGCTCCCAAATCGCACAAACACCCTTCGAAGACCAAAGGACCTATGGCGCATGGTATTGTAAAACTCCCCGGATCACTTAGCTTTTTAGGGAAGTTTCTCTGGATGATCGCGCTACACTCGTGCGAAAGAACCATCGTATCATCAAAGTTTTGAAACTTGTTCTTGATGACATCTTTTAGGAACTTGCTATAGTGAGGAACAAGTTTGAAAGCGTCGATGAGGGGCATAGCAATTTGAACTTCCTTCATTTGCTTTTCGAATTGCGCTTTGTACTTCTCTAAAAGTTGCTTCTTAGCTCGAGCCGGAAAAGGAAGCTTTGGCACGTAAGGAGACGTCACGTAGACCGGTTTCTTCTTTTTGTCGACTTTCTCCTCAATATCGACCAGATTTTTGGTCGATATTGGTGGTCGATACCACAGGTCGATATTAACTTTCGGTTTTTTCTTCCTCAATATCGATCAGATTTTTGGTCGATATTGGTGGTCGATACCACAAGTCGATATTGACCATATGCTTCTTTCTCTTTACCGAATTTCTCCTTTGTCTCAGTTTCGGGGTTTCCGTCGCGAGTAACCGCGTTTCTGTCTCTGTCGAGTGGTCCACCCCCTCGTCCTGATTCGCATTGTCCTCGATGTGATCCCCAGAAGGTAATTGTCGACCACTACGGAGATGTAGAGCGTGGACATACTCTTTCGGATTAGATTCTGGTTTTCCTGGAAGTTGACCCATTGGTCGCTTGGATCAGGAAGTGATTTGACCCACTTGGTTGTCCAGAGCTTTCAAGTGCGAGCTCACTGATTCAAACTTGGCGTTGAGATAATTGTAGGAGTTGTCTACCTTGGCGTAAATCTCCTTCTTGAAAGTGTTGAACTCCATGATACTCCGGTTCTGACCATCTAATATATGTTTCAAGAGTTGAGTGGTTTGATCACCTTGGGGAGCTGGTGATGAAACAACTCCTTGAGCAACGGGAGGATTGTTGTAACCCGGAGGTCGATTGGGTGGTGGTCTCGATGCATATCCTCCTTGGTTGTATTGAGGTTTACTTTAGTAACCTCCTTGTTGTGCTTGAGGATAGACCTGATCATGGGGGTTAGCTACGTTGTTGTTGCGGTAGGAGAGGTTTGGGTGTTGAGAATAGTTGTTGAAACGCCAACCGTTCTGATTTTCCATGTAGTTTATCTCCTCCTGATTTCCCTCGATTGGGGGCAACTGTTTTTCTCCACTTCGTACGAATTTAATCCCCACTTGTTGAGGCATGAGTAGCTTGTCAAGCTTCTCATTCACCGCCTTTATCTCTCGCTTGAATTGCTCATCATTCCCAGAGTTGCGGATGTTGCGATCATATTCTTCGCCGTAGTTGCTATCACTTAGCGCATAGTTCTCCACCAAAAGTTGCCCATCTGCTTCCGTCTTCCCAAGGAAATTTTCTTGGCTAGCTGAATCTAGAAGCATTCTGAACTTGGGCTTGAGACCTCGGTAGAATGTGCTAAGCAAGATTTCTCCCTAGAATTCGTGGTGTGGACATCTCAGCGTATAACCCTTGAATCTTTCCCAAGCTTCGCTGAATGTTTCTTGGTCCTTTTGAGCGAAATCTGAAATCTCATTCCTTAGCTTTGATGTCCGAACCACCGAGAAGAACTTTGTTAGGAAAGCCTTCTTGCAAGCGTCCCAAGTCTGGATGGTGTCTTTGACAAGGTTCTTTTGTCATTGGTGTGCTTTGTCCCCTAGTGAGAAAGGGAACAATCGCAGCTTGAACATGTCCTCATTGACACCATTGATCTTCACCGTGTCGCATAGCATATCAAATTGATGGAGATGGTCAATCGGATCCTCACTAGGCAAGCCATAGAACTTGTTGCTTGAGACCATGTTGATGAGACTAGACTTGATCTCGAAGTTGTTGTTGGCAATGGCTGGTGGCGTGATACCACTACGGTTGGTGACGTTAGAAGGCACATCGTCGGTTCCCATCGTACGTGTCGCATTGTTTGCGTTGATTGCATCACCCATCTCTGAATCTGAATCTGATGTTTCTGATTAAAACGAGTCGGATTGTTGATCAAGTCTTCTTTCTCTAGTGATGGCTCGTTCGCGTGCCTTGATATCCGCAAAGAAAAGTAAGTTGTCACTTTGTTTGTGACTTCTTCTTTGCATACACCTGAGGGAACGAGAAACCACACAAAAGAGAATGGATCAGTAACAAGAAGTAAAACTTAATCCCAATCGATTTCAAAGTTTTAATAATTAGTCGATTTCCTGAATCGGCAACGGCGCCTATTTGATAAACGAGATTTTCACTCGTTATTTCGAATGCCTTAATGTAGTATTTAAGGTTTCAATCCGAACCAGGAGCAACCAATGTATTAAACTTTATGAGAAACTACACCTAGTTTAAGCAAATTAAGAGGGTTGTTTTGTTTTGTAACCGATGATGGATTAACGAGAAAACGAACGATTAATTAAACAAGTTTTTAAGATTCAAATTAACGCTAAACAACCAGGTCAGGGTACTTTAACGGGTGATCAAACTTTCAGATTTCTAAATGTCTTTTAACAAAAATAACTTTAAGGTTTTGAAAACGCTTGATTAGATCAATCCACTCCCGTGATAATGATCATTTTCCTATTAGTTAAACTAAAACAATACCTTGGATAGTTTAAATTTTAGAAAACGTTAAGCTCAATTAAATTCAACCACTAAACTTATTAACACAGATTCCTCGGTTAAGCTAGGTTTAGTTCTAGGATAATTGTTCAGGAATCTCCACACTTTTCCCAAAGGTGAAGTTTCATGGGTTCTATCAATTGAATGGCCAATTCAACTAAAACATTAAGAACGTTACACTAGATTAAAGTTTTGTAAAGTTTGAGATCAAGACATTTAACAATCCTAATATGGATTCACCCTTTTCCCCTAACCTAATTGCCTAAGGGAAATTACTCACTAAACATTATGAATATCAAAGCAATTAAGATTAAGAACAACATGAAAATAAATAGCAAGATCAAGGGAAAGAAGAACTCTGTTATTGAAATCAAGGTTTACAGGAATCCTGATGCTTCCAAATCTCAAAGCAAGAACAAACAATCTCCAAAATCCCAAAACAGGAACCAAAGTTGGTAGAAAACAAAAGTAGACTAGAAGATCCTGTCCAAAAACAAACTTTCTAAACCTAAAAATCAGTAAAAACGTCTTGGGCCTTCAGAAAAACGTCTTAGGCCTTATTTTCTTTTTGTTTTTCGCGGCCGATATCGACCAGAATTTGGTCGGTACATTTGGTCGATATACAAACCGGTATGAGTTTTTGCCCGATATCGACCTGATCAGGTCGATACCACTGGTCGATATTGACTTCTTCGCCTCTTCTTCGCCTTTTCTCCGGGTCTCGACGACATCTAATCGGTACAAGTCACATATATGATCGTTTTTGCCACTTTAAGCTCATTTTCCTCGCCTTTTTGTCACTTTGGCACTCATGAACCTGAAAATGCATGAACAAACACAAATGCAACCTATATGACACTAAATGCAAGCTAAATGTGTTAATTCTAATGCATAAATCATAGTAAAAACATGCAAAATATACAATATATCACATAACCATAATCGATTTCTCCTACGTACCAACAAATCCAAAGTTAGTTTTTTTGCCATGAAAATGGTTAATAGTTAATAACTTTTTTAGTTAAGCTTGTACTCTGTTAGAATTTTGGGCTTTCAATTTAAAATCAATTGGCAATGAGTGGAGAGGCCCATATCTATTATATATTAGCTAATGTCCCTTTGAGTTTCCGATGTGAGACTTTTGTCCCTAATACGCCCCCTCGAGATAATTGGTCTCGTTAACCATTAATCTCGGGTAGTTTGGGCAAGAGAGGAGGAACATTCTGGTCAGGTCTAAGATCGGATCGGGCTCTGATACCATGTTAAGATTATGGGCTTCCAACTTAAAACCAATTGGCGATGAATGGAGAGGCCCATATCACTTATATATTAACAGTTGGAACCTTCTTTTTAAAGGGAAACTTTATCATATGATATAAAAAAAATTCAAAACCCTACATAGTATATAGTTAGTGTTACAAAATAATAACCCATCATAAAAGCCCAAGCCCATTATTCAACCGACTTGTTTGAACCGACTTTCCAACCTATATTAAGGCTTCTTCTCTCATTTGTAAGATGATAGCATAACAATAACAAGTTAATAAAGATGAACCAAGTTCATTTCTCTATATTCTTCACGTCACAAACATATATATATATATATATATATTATATATTAGTTTTATACCACGTTATCAGCACGAATCTCTATCCGATTAATTATATTTTGAAAGTATAGTAAAAAGGTATGTTAAATTTATTATTTTATATGATTATATTTTGCTTAATATTATGGTGTGCTATGTCGCCTAAACATGGAAGGCTATGCCTCCTAAATTTATTATATTTCGTTATTTATTATCTATGGCGTGCTATGCCGCCTGAACATGGTAGGCTCTGCCTCCTAAATTTATTATGCTTTCGTTATTTATTCTCTATGGCGTGCTATGCCGCCTAAACATGGAAGACTTTGCCTCCTAAATTTATTATTTATTAAATATATAAATATAATGCAAAAATTATGTTTAAAAACTCTGCAAAATTTAAAAGTAAATAAATTAAAATCTTAAGAGAAAGTCTGCCATATTTTAAACTTAAAGATTTTTGCCAAAAAAAAAACTAATAAATCTTAAATAAACTATGGCAAAATTTAAATTAAGATAATTTAAAATTTTAAGAGAGACTCTGTCAAAATTTATACTTAAATATTTTACCAAAAGTATAAGGTTATATCTATTTCATTATACGGTAAGTTAAAACCCAAAATATATGAAAATTTTGCATATTGCAAAATAATTTAATGCTTTAAAAGAGTAAAATATTTTATTAAAATAAAAATGCTCAAAAGCTAAAAGTATCATATGGAGCTGAAATGCTCACAAAAGATTTAAATGCTTATAAAGAGTTTAAATGCTCATGAAGAGCTTAAATGCCCATGAAGAGTTTAAATGCTCATGAAGAGCTTAAATTCTCACGAAGAGCTTAAATGCTCATGAAGAGCTTAAATGCTCACGAAGAGCTTAAATGCTCATGAAGAGCTTAAATACTTATGAAGAACTTAAATGTTCATGAAGAACTTAAATGTTCATGAAGAACTTAAACGTTCATGAAAGAATATACGCTCATGAAGAGCTTAACTCTCGAAGAGTTAAAAGTATTTTAAAAGAGCAAAAATGCTCTAAACGAGCGAAAGAAAAATTAAACGCTCTAAAAGAAACATGATGACGACATGCATATATAAAAACGGAAAAAAATGTATATGAAAGTAAACCTGATGTTTACTTATTGATTAAAGTTTAATATATTCGGTTAAGCCATCCGAAAGTATTAATGATTGAAGATCATTAATAATTTGTTGGAAAAACAAGAAGTTTTTCAACTTATGCATGTTTAAAAAAAAAAGAATCAAAGTCATCATGTGAAAAGAAATGAAAATCACCATTCCTGAGGTAAAAGAGCTCATTGAATGTGATGGTTGATTTCTTTATAAAGACCCCCCATATTATACTCCTCATATGGCCGATCTAAAAGTGAGAATCGGTCCAAAATAAACGAGCATGTATAGCCATTATCTTGAGAAAGAGAGTAATATGAATCCTATATTAAAAGTTAAAAGGATCTAAGATGAAACACATGATCCTAGAAGGATATGTTGTTGATCATAAAAAGGGATTCATTTCGAGATGAATAATCTAGAAGAATTATCATCTCGAGGGGGAGAATTAAAGAATCTCACAATAAGAATAAATGGAACATCTAGAAGATTATGTTCACACTCAAAATGAATTTTGTATAATACAAATCCAAGAGCTCATAAAACAAGTTATGGTGAAATATAATCAACTTTCTCATGTAATTGATTCATTGTTAGAGATGATTATAGTCAAATGGATTATGGAAATTATCTCTCACTTGAATTGATTCGTGATTGAAAATGATTATAAAACCAACGAGTATAATAAATAATTCTCCCTTATAAAAGATTTATGGTTTGAGATCAAATCTCGTTTGGAATTTTGTGGATGTGTGATATATATTACGAATGCTCCTCCACACCACATAAAAATGACATCCAAGAGGATGAAGTATATGAGCTGGAAATGAAGAGCCGCTCTAAAAAGCCATTATTGGAGATGTGTTTATTGTAAGATTTGCAATCATAATTTTGGTGATAAGATTTCTCTAAGGGAGAAAATTATGGAATAGTTGGAATTCTTGAACAAAAGGATTATGAACCAGAAGTTCAAAAGTTCAAAGGATCACTATTCAAATTTATTGCAAATCAAATGATGGATGAGATTTCATTAAATGAATTATCATTATAAGATCCTCATACAAAAGAAAATGAACTTGAAGTTCATAAGATAATTCAAGGTGATGAAAATAAATCTCACTCCATATGAAAATGTTTTAATACAAAATATATGTGTTTATGAAGAATGACACATAAAGTCTACGTAAGACTACTTTGGTTCCGAAAATTGAGAAATGATAAAGGAGCAAATATTTATTAATCTCTTCAAAATGAGAAGAGGAGTAATGAGTCATGATCAGAAATCCCTGGAGGATTAGATCCTTGAAGGATCAAAGATGAAATCAAGTACTTGAACAAAATCATTGATAATGATTAAGAGATCTCGATGGGTCATGACAATAAAGTAAATATGGAACCAAAATTGAAATAAATGTCGACTATAATAGTGACCTAACACGCGATGTTATAAATGAGGATCAAAAATCTCTGCTCTGTGAATTAGCGTTGAGAGACATAATTGGCCAATAAATGTAAGAAACAATCAAGTTTATATTAAACTCGTTTGAGTAACGAGAGTTTTGGACCAGAAGTCCAAATATGAAAAGAGTATTAAAGTATATAAAACAAAACGCATATGATGTATGATTTTGTAAAAATACTCAATATTGAGAAATATATTTGAGAGACTTGAATTGCGTCTCATAAAGAAAATGCATGCAAATTTAAATTCCTGAAGAATTAATGATATCATAGTAATGTTCTCGAGAACTAAAATCGATCAAATTCTGAAGAGTTATAAACAAGACCTTGGAAAGACCAGATGTCTTCAGCCATTAAGTTAAACATCTAATGAAAAAGATATTATGTTAAGAACTTCTAGAAGAAGTTGAATATATATATATATATATGTGGGATATACATCACCAAATATAATTCGGTATTTGGAACCGAAAACTGGTGATATGTTTACGGCACGGTTTGTCGATTGCCATTTTAATGAGGATGAATTTCTAGCTTTAGGGGGAGGAATTCAGAAAATTCCGAAAGATGTTACATGGTATGCATCTACTTTATTACATTTGGATCCCCTACTAAACAACGTGAACTTGAAGTTCAGAAAATTGTTCATCTACAAAATATGGCAAATCAAATTACATATGCGTTTACAGATACGCGGAAAGTAACAAAATCATATATACCCGCAACAAATGTCCCGTCAAGAATCGATATTCCTAAAGGGAATAATGATGGGAGTAAAATAAATGAACCTAAGGTTCAATTAAAAAAGGGAAGACCTATTGGATCTAACGATAAAAATCCTCGAAAGAAAAAGAAAGAGGGAGAAATGATTGAAAAGGTTCCAGAGGAACCAAACAATGAAAAATGCCCCGAAGACATACATGAAAATGTTCCAGAAGAGCAAGAAAAAGAGGAATGTCCTGAAGACGAATGTAACACGGAAAATTATGAGATTTCTATTAATTATGCCCATAATGGAAAAATGTGTCTTAGAAATGAAATTGATGATGATGTGATATTCTCATTTTTTGTGTCTAAAGAAATAGATGATGAAAATGATGACTTAGATCCAAAGTTTGTATATGAATGCCAGAAAAGGCATGATTGGGAGAAATGGCAAATGACCATGAAAACATAGTTAATATCTCTCAATAAATGAGATGTTTTCGGACCCATTGTCATTATACTAGAAGATGTAATGTCAGGTGGATGTAAATGGGTCTTTGTGCGGAAAAGAAATGAGAAAAATGAAATAACGAGATATAAAGCTCGCCTTGTAGCACAAGGTTTTTCTCAAAGACCGGGAATTGATTATGAAGAAACTTATTCCCTGGTTATGGATGCAATCACATTCATGTACTTAATGAGCCTAACGGCATCCAAGAATTTGGAGATGTACCTTATGGATGTTGTGACTGCATATCTATATGGATCACTGGAAAATGATATATATATGAAAATCCCGGAAGGATTAAAGATCCATGAAGGATCAAAGATGAATGATATATCAAGTGAATTATGTTCGGTCAAATTACAAAGATCACTTTACGGATTAAAACAACCCGGACGCATGCGGTATAATCGTTTAAACGATTTTCTGTTAAATAAGGGCTATGTAAATAATGAAATATGCCCTTAGATCTTTATTAAGAAATCCCAAAATGGATTTGTGATCATTGTTGTTTATGTTGATGACCTGAACATGACCGGGAGTCGAAGAGAAATTGATGATGCAAGAACTCATAGAAAATAAGAGTTTGAAATGAAAGATCTTGGTAAGACAAAATCTTGTCTTAGACTCCATATAGAGCATCTCAAAGATGGAGCATTTGTGCATCAATCAAATTACATCAAAAAGGTCCTGAAGTACCATATAAACATTATAGGCGGACTTCTGTATCTTGCAATATACACGGTATTTGCAAGATATAATTCATCCCTCATCTGTATATTTTGGGGGTGGGACAATAAGGTTTCAAAAGGGAACAATACAAGGAAGCACATTCACCCAAAAACATATTTGAGAAGATGCTTATTTATGAAGATAAGACTTCCAGGTGAAGTCATGATTATGTGCGTGGTTGCACTCTTTTTCCCTCATCATGGTTTTTGTCCCAACGGGTTTTTCATGATAAGGTTTTTAACGAGGCAACAAGAACACGCTAAAAGATATTTGTGGAAGAAGAAAAACATATTTTCCCGAAGATCTCGTTACAAAAGATGATTGTTTCGAAAGAGAATGTGTATGGCTACGAGCCATGTCCAAACATATACAAGAAGAAAGCGGATTGATAATTGACAAAGAACCAAAACTAATTTTTTAAGACAACGCTGCATGTGTTGCTCAAATCAAGGAAAGATATATCAAAAGCAACATAATTAAATATATCTCGCCGAGGTTCATATCTTATACTCAAGAACTTGAGAAGAACCAAGAAGTCAATATTCGATATATTCGTTCAAGCGAAAACGCAGCAGACGTGTTTACAAAGGCGCTTCCCACTACGATGTTTAGAAAAACATATTCACATCATCGGAATGCGTCACTTACAAGATCTTTAAAGTGAATGATATAGTTGACACTTTCAGGGGGAGATTATGTTATTGTACTCTTTTTCCTTATTACGGTTTTTATCTCTATCAGATTTTTCCGTGAAAAAGGTTTTAACGAGACACTATATAATCCAGCGTTGATGGGTAATTAAAGGGGAGTGTTACAAAATAATAACCCATCATAAAAGCCCAAGCCCATTATTCAACCGACTTGTTTGAACCGACTTTCCAACCTATATAAAGACTTCTTCTCTCATTTGTAAGATGATAGCATAACAATAACCAAGTTCATTTCTCTATATTCTTCACGTCACAAACATATATATATATATATATATTATTATATATTGGTTTTATACCAGTTAGAACAATATGAATTTCTAAAACTACCTTTTTGTTATTATAGTTGAGATATTGTTTTATCTATTAATGAAAATAGTCAAAGTCAAAATTTTACAACGAGGTACAAATTTAGACACTTTCAGTTTGCTAGAAAGTCATAAAGTAAACAAAACGGTTTGACCAAAGAAACGTGGACAAACTAAAAGCATTAGTCATTGACTCATTGTGGATCATTTGTTAGTTTGAGTCTTTTTATTTTTTTTTGTAATGAACTTTTTGTTTTATTTTACCGGATACTTTACCGGATAATTTTTTTTTGTACGGAACTTTTTTCCAAAAAAAAAATGGAACTAGCTAAAGGACTCAACTTTTTGGCATGAAATTTATTACACATGTAGATTTGAATGACTTATTCATGATACATGGAATAAATATATATATATATATATAATTGTTTCTTGCAACTTTTGGAAGGTGGAGCTAAAATGTAAGCAATATAGACACCATTTTAACCAATGTAAAAACCATAAACCCCACAAATATAAAAACCTTGACCCCGGAGAAACACGCTAATAATAATTTTGATTTAAAATTTTCAACTCATAATTAAGGAAAAAGTTAAAAGCAAAAGTAAGAGTTCATTGATTGGGAAAATCCATTAAAACATTAATTTTCAAGAAAATATGTGGGTTAAATGTGAAGGAGTCTCGTTTTTTTCTTTGTCGAGTCCAAAAGTATAACCAAATTAAATGCTTAATTATAGGGAAATTAATTATATGTATATATGTAGTGAGAAAGAGAGAATAAGAAGCATTTTAAGAAAAAAAGATAATTATAGACGTGCACTTTTCAAAACTATAACTTGAGAAATAGTTATTTTTGGTAAGTCCTTTTTTTTGGTAGAAGGCGGGGAGATGAAATCACTTCCCCCCATTTATTCATAAAATTTAAAACAAATTACACAGAAACAACTCTTGGGTGCGCAGTCCCATTAACATCCTCTTGCAAGACCGAAGTACAAACACTCGGACAAGAAGCAAAATAACAATAGCTTAACGGCAACTCAAACGCATAGTTAGCTAAGATGTCGGCTAGACAGTTTGCTTCCTTATAAATATGAGATATACAGGCATTCCAGTCCCTAGAAATGAAGCCATAAACAAACGTAGTGGGAACGACAATGGATGATGCTCACCAATCCTTGTCTTCAAAAAACCAACCACTATCTCAGAATCTACCTCCAAATGCACACACGGAACTTTCTTCTCCCAAGCAATATAAAGCCCACAACTCAGCCAACGGGGCGGAGCATTTTCCTATATTTCATGCAAAGCCTCCACACCAATCACCATTAACATCTCTCAGCACACCACCGGCCGCCACAAAACCTGGATTCCCCCTTGATGCTCCATTAGTATTAATCTTGAACCATCCGTGTTGCGGCGCTACCCACGCTATCATTCTTGTTTCTGTCCTCCCTAACACCGTATTCCTCCTTTCCTTCGTGTTCACGGTGATCACTTCCGTCCCAAGGTCCTTTATAAACTTTACTCTGTCCCGACAAATAGTGTTTGTTCCAAACACATTCCCGCAACGCCACTTCCATCCCCACCAAACAGCCAATGCGAACAATGTTACCCACGAGCTTCCCATTTCCCCATCTTCGTTCCTCAGATTGGTAAAGATCCACTCCAACAAAGACTGATTGAAGAATAAATGTTGATTCCTCGGTGGTACAATTCGAGACCAAATCCCATGCATCGCAGGACAATCTCTTAGAATATGTATTATTGTCTCATAGCCACCTTTGCATACCTGACAAACCCCAGAGTCACATAAGTGTCTCCGAAACCTCTCCATATTCGTCATAATAGCTTGGTTCCCGACTAGCCATAAAAACATCTTAACACGTTCCGGGACCGAAGCTCTCCATATTCTATCATAAAAGGCCTTTGAGCATTGTTTCGGCTCAGCATCATGTGTAATAGCTGCGTAAGCTGTCTTCACCAAGAACTCTCCATCCGCTCTTCCTCCCCACGATAGTCACAATATCCACCACTACAGCCGATATTTCTAGTTTCCTTTCATCTTGAATAAAAGGCACGATTCTTGCCATGTCCCAACCTATTCCTTCCTTCCACAGTTCTGCCACACAAACATCCAATTCCCCCATTGGCAAAGTTGAGTTAACTGAGTCTATTAAAGGCGTATTTGACAACCATTTGTCTCTTCAAAAACGTATCTTTTTACCATCTCCAATGACCCATCTCACACCATGTACAACGACTTCTCTAATACCCGCTCTGACACTCCTCCAAGTAGAGGACCATGTACTCTTAGTCACCAGCCATGAAGGGTCTTGGATGTGTCCCACTTTATATTTTTTTTCCTCAAGACCATCGCCCACAAGTTGCTACTATTATTCATCAACCGTCAACCTAGCTTGGAGATTAGAGCTTTATTCATTTCCTTGGCGTATTCCTAAACCACCTTCCTCTTTAGTTAAACAGACCTTTTCCCAAGCTACAAGATGCTGTTTCTTCTTTTCTGATGTACTCCCCCAAATAAAAGATATTGACAATTTTTCTAGACTTTTTAAAGTACTCCCTGGTAACATGATGGAGCTCATGGTATGCGTTGGAACATCCGACAAAACCGCCTTAGTAAGAGTGACTCTCCCAGCAAAACTCAAACAATGTCCTTTCCAACCCGCTAGTATCGATGCTGATTTCTCCAAAATCTCTCTAAAGGTCTCTTTATTTATCATTTTGTGAAGTATTGGCATCCCCAAATATTTACCAAGATCTCTCGTAGACCGAATACCACTCTCGGCAGTGATTCGAGCTTCATATTCTCTACTAACATTAGCCGAGAAAAATATTTTCGACTTCTCTAAACTTACTTTTTGACCAGACGCATTGCAAAAAGTCTCCAACACTCGTCGTATAACCCGTATTTGAGCCACAAAGGCTTCAGCAAAAAGGATTAAGTCATCGGCAAAGCATATATGTGAGAGTTTGGGTCCTCCTCTCGATATACTTATCGGCTTCCACTCCTTCTCCTCCACCGCATTAAGAATCATTTGGCAGAGTCGTTCCAAGCATAGAACAAAGAGGTACTGAGACAACGGGTCTCCTTGTCTCAAGCCCTGTCGCGGTTTAAAACACTCTGTCTTTTCTCCATTCCACAGAACGTTCATAGCCGGTTCCTTTACACACTTCATTATCCAATTAACCCACTTGTCTGGTAAACCCGTTTCATGTAGCGTGTCTTCAAGGAACTCTCATCTAACTCTATCATATGCTTTCTCAAGATCAAGCTTCAAAAGCATCCATCCTTTTATACCTTTCTTTCTTCTCATTGAGTGTACCACTTCTTGTACAATCACAATATTATTTTTACTAAGTCTTCCTAGGATAAAACTCGATTGAGCTGGCCCTATCAACATCGGCATTACTCTCTTCAGCCTTGTACCCATCATCTTTGTTATTGTCTTAAACAAGATATTGCACAGACTAATCGGCCTGAATTGTGTTATTTTCTCTGGTTTAGTTACCTTGGCAATGAGTACCACAAGTGCATCATTCAGCCCATCATGTAGAATACTCGTCTCAAAAAAGCCCAAGACGAGACGAGTCACAGATGAACCAACTACTTCCTGACACTGCTGATAGAAAATAGGTTGATAGCTGTCAGGTCCAGGGGCTTTAAATTTCTCCATACCCCTTATGGCTTCAACTACCTCTCTCTCGTCAAACGATTTATTTAAAAACCTCACATCTTCCTCAGCTATGTGTGGGAAACCTTCCTTGTCTAGTCCTTCCACTATCTGCTCCACATCATCTAAGGAATATAGCTTCTTATAATAGTCAACGACAAGCTTCTCAAGCTCCACATTATCAGAAACCCAAATTCCTTCATCATTCTTCAAGTTTTCAATTCGATTTCTTCTCCGTATAATAATCGTCGATGTATGAAAAAAGCTTGTGTTACGATCCCCATGTACAATCCACTTTTCTCGCGACTTCTGGTACCATATCATCTCCTCCTGCTCCAAGGCCGTATCAAAATCTCTACCCAACTGATATCTTGCATATTTCACATGTTTTACCTTGTTTTATGCATTAGAATTAACTCATTTAGGTTGCATTTAGTATCATATAGGTTGCATTTGGGTTTGTTACGTGTATTTCAGGTTTCGGAGCGTTAAAGCGACAAATGACGAAGAATTCGAGCCTAAAAGAGGCAAAAACAGTTGTACCGGCTTGTTGTGGCGGTTTGTTGTGGCCGATATAGAAGACTCTTTTGCCAGAAACTTGTACCGACTTGTTATATCGGTCACAAGTGGTCGATACAGAGGAAACGGAACCTGAAGATCAATATCGACATGATGTACCGGTTTGAAGTGGCCGATACAGAGGGAAAGAAACCGAAGCACTTGTACCGACCGATACGTATCGACCGAGCAGTCGATATCGGCCAGTCTGTACCGGTTTCACGTACTTGACCGGTACAGGCTGCGAAAAATAAAAGGAAAATCCGGTTTTTATGTTTAAAAAGGAAAATATTTCCTAAACCAATTGGTTTTCCTTTGTTTTATGGTTTAAGACTATATTAGGGTTTTTGAGGATTGTTTTGTGCTACCTTAGTTTTTATTTTTTGTTGGAACACTTTTGTTTTTGCTTTGGAACTTTGGAGGATTCTTGGTGCTTTCTTTTGCCACATTTGTAATCTTCAATAATAAGAGTCTTCTTAAATCATTTACCTCTTTGATATGTTTATGTTTATGCCTTCTTTAATTTCGAATGTTTCAAGATTCAGTATGTTTAGTGAGTAGATCTAAATAGACAATTGGGTTAGGGAAAAAGAGGTTGATTGAATTTAGGATTATAATTGTCTAGAACTTAATTGATCTTAAAACTTTTGTCTTTGGTAACAAATTTAAAGCCTTAATCGAGTTGGCCATTCGATTACTGAACCTAGAAAACTTTATGAACCGAGAGGTTATAAAGGTTCTTGACCAATTACCCTAGAACTAAGCCTAGCTTAACCGAGAGATCTGTGTTAATAAGCTTAGTGGTTGAAATTGAATTGAACTTAAAGTTTCTTAAGAATTAAACTATCCAAGAAATTGTTTTAGTTTAATTATTAGGAAAAGGATCATTGTCACGAGAGTGGATTGATCTAAAATCGTTTTCAAAACCTTGAAGTTACCTTTGTAAAAAGACAATTTAAAATCTGAAAGTTTAATCACCATTTGAAATACCTTAACCTAATTGTTTAGCTTTTTTATTAAAACCTTTAAAACTCTTAATTTACGTTTTCGTTTGTTCATTACACGGTTACAAAACACTCAAACAAACAACCTTTTGATTACGCTTAAACTGAGTTAGTTTCATGATAATTCTAGTACATTGTTTGCTCCTGATTTGGTTTGACATCTTAAGTACTACGATAAGACATTCGAAGGAACGAGGGTAAAATCTCGTTTATCAAATTGGCGCCGTTGCCGATTCAGGAATTCGAACAATTACTTGAATTTTGAAATTACTTGGGATTAAGTTTCAGTTCTTGTTACTAATCTGTTCTTTTCTTGTGTGGTTTTCGTTTTCTCAGGTGTATGCAAAGAAGAAGTAACCAACAAAGTGGCAACTTGCTTTTCTTTGCGGACATCAAAGCACACGAAAGAGCCATCTCAAGAGAAAGAAGATCCGACCATCACTCCGACTCGTCCACATCAGAAACTTCAGATTCAGACTTAGAGATGGGTGACGCAATCAACGCGACACGTACGATTGGAACCGACGATGTGCCTTCTAACATCTCCAACCGTAGTGGTATCACGCCACCAGCCATTGCCAACAACAACTTTGAGATCAAGTCTAGTCTCATCAACATGGTGTCAAGCAACAAGTTCTATGGTTTGCCTAGTGAAGATCCGATAGAATATCTTCATCAATTTGACATGTTGTGTGACACGGTGAAGATTAATGGAGTCAATGAGGACATGTTCAAGCTGCGTTTTTTCCCTTTCTCACTCGGGGACAAGGCGCACCAATGGCAAAAGAACCTTGTCAAAGATTCCATCCAGACTTGGGATAATTCTAGTACATTGTTTGCTCCTGATTTGGTTTGACATCTTAAGTACTACGATAAGACATTCGAAGGAACGAGGGTAAAATCTCGTTTATCACCAACTCTTCCACGTGTATCGATTACCTTTAAACCCCAAATCTATTAGAGATAAATCATTCACCCAACTCCCAAAAGCCTGGGAATCTTGCGAGAATCGGCCATTACCACATGTCCTCTCGTCAAGCCGCAATATGGTATTAAAATCACCCCCTATAAACATCGGCTCCTGTATTCTCTGGATCACCGTCTTTAACTCACTCCAGAGATTACTTCTTCTACTCACTGATGGAGCAACATATACCACAATGAGGTGAAAGCTTTCCAAGCCCTTCGTTACCTTAGCGTGGATAAATTGATCCGATGTTTCCTCAATAGTCACCACCCCCACTTCTGGTCTCCAAAGTAGCCATATACCTCCGCTTTGTCCAACGACGTCAACACGATGCGAATCACTGAATCCCAATCCTTGACAGAATCTTCTTGCCCTATCCCTATCACCTCCGACGTGTGTCTCGAACAAGGCGAGAACATCAATATTAAACTTCTTTGGTAAGTCCTTTCTATTTCACTTATAAATATTCTTAAAAATGTAATTAAAAATGGTTAATACTCCACCTATTGGAATTATGACGAAGGTGGAAGACAAAACTTAAAGACCCCTTTAGAGCATAATCATTGGTGTTTCTTAAAGAGATCTTAGCAGGTGAGGTCCATCAAATAGTTAACATTTGGATCATATATTTCTTATTTAACATTTGAATCTTAATTATTTTGTGGGCCATTTGGATACGTGGCGACTCATGATTGATTCCTTTTTAATTATTTTTTTTTTTTAAACCAACTGTTCATGGGTCCAATTAATAATTAAGAAATTTTGTGGGTTTCTCTGTTGGAGATGGTCTTAGTCCTAAAATAGAAACGGTTGGTCCATTCCAAAGTCAATAATGAAATAGTGTAATCATTATTAATTAATTAAAATAATAATGTAGCAAGCTAACAACAGTTGAAATTATTTAAAAAGAGAGTTAGTAAGTAAAAGATTGGTCAGCAGCTGGATTTTATGTTATTTTCGGCGGCATATCTTGTCCACACCTAATCACCAACCATAAGGTTCGTAAACATGTATATACATTTTTCCCACTTTATATTATAAATTAAATTAATCTATATTATCCTGATTTTCGTATCCAATATTTGCTCACAAAATCTACTTTTATATATCAAACAACATTTTTAAAATGTACACAATATAATTTGATTAATATTAACAACGTACTAGAAGATAGACATGTACACACAATATAGTAATATACCATTTTATTTATTTATAAACATATAGTAGTAGTAATATACATAAAATAGTATGTAATAACGTATAACTAAAATAAAAAAAAGTAGGTATAACGAAGGAAAGAATCTTCCAAACTAATATGAACTAACTGACAACTTTTTGTACGACTTTTCCAATTTTATGGGACTATGATTAATAGAATTTTTTATTTATATATCATGGTTTAAGTAGTAAGCATGAAATGATGTATTGAAGTGCTAATAATAATTTTTTTGGGATACACCGGCCATATATGGAGTTTGAAAAAGTGGTATAATATATATTGTTCGAGAAAGTTCAGTTAAAAGAATATATAAAAAAGGTTCCGTTAAAAAAATTCCATATGGTTTGACAAAAAAAATAAAATTCCATATGGTTATTTGGTTTTCAAAACAATTTCTTAATAAAATCTATATATCTATTTTATGAGATTCACATTAGTTGATAGTTGTGGATTCGTTAAAAGATGATTAAAGCTTCAAATATCTAAAGTAGAATATGCCTTGTTACTTTGTTAGTGTGGCTGGCCTAAAACAAATGTTACGTGGTCTACTACTAGTTTTAAAGTAGGGGGTTTCTCATATTTCGAATTATCAAAAAAATAAATTCGGATGAATTGTTTTGATACTTGAATAAAAAAACATAATTGTGGGTACGACGATTTGGATGAATCAAATACTGGGAATTGAAAGTTTGATAAATCACAATAACAGAGGAAAGACAAAAGACAAATATAGGATAAGAGAGATTTATTCAATTTCTGCTATAAGTTTTTGTGGGGAAAAGAACATGTCTCTTTCCCTCGTTTTCCTCCACCATTTATACTATGATTTACAAATAAATGGCATTTAAGCCTCAGCTCATAAACATGAATTAAATGCAATTAAAGCAGCCGTTATGTCGTCATCGAACTCTTTAACCGTCGAAGTCTGCTCACCTCCCCTCGTCCTCTTTTCGAACTGATAATGAACGAATGTGGATCCCCTTCGGCCCACCAGTTTTGGGGGTTTCCAAGGAAACAGGCCCGACTTCCTACTAGGCCTCGATCTACTTCTTCAGTGGGCCCATGTGTTAATCCGAACACCAACAGAACGCCCCCTAAGTTCGATGTTTTCTCGTCGAACTCATCGGACTTAGACAAACGAACTCCTTGATCGCCAAGAGGAAAACCCGCCAATTAGATCTTCTCGGATCCCGAGGATCTCGCCATACTCAGACTTAGAGAAGCGAACTCCTTGATTGCCAAGAGAAAATCCCGCCAATTAGGTCTTTCTCGGATCCCGAGAATCTCGCCATACAATACCTTAGTAATTTAATTACATTAAAAGGTAATGATTCGATTTTTCAAAAAGGTGGAGCGACACGGTTTCCGTAGCGTCAGGTGACGTCACCTTTGGATTTGACTTAAATAAGAAGAGTGAAAATGGAGAGACTCTTCTTCATCTTCACAAAGACAAATTTTGCGCATCCTCTAGAGAGAAAAAACAAAAAAACTTCAACCTTCCTCCAAACACATGAAACTCCGACTAAACGGAAAAAATGGCCCCCAGGGAACCACACCGTATCGTTACTCAGGCCGGGGACCAGTTCGGCCCCTACCAAAGTACCCTCTCGACGGAGAAATCCCTAGAGATGCTCCGCCGTACATGCGCGATTCCCGAGTCGGTGGAACTGGCGCTACCCCGTGAAGGCGAATCGCCGGAAAGCGTTCGCCCAGGATTCTGATGTGCCTATGAGGCATACTTCTCCAGAGTCGGGCTGTCTTTCCCGATCCCGGAGGCGCTGATACTCTATCTGTATCAGCTCGGGATCGCCTTCCCTCAGGCTTTGTCTAATTTTATCAGATCGGTGTTGTGCGCCCTAACAGTGGCGGAGGAGACCGGATTCGCCTTTGGCATTCCGGAACTGATGGAGTTGTTCAGCGTCCGTATCTCAAAGACGAGCGGGACGTTCGCCATCTACCCCAACACGAACCGGAACTTGGTATACGGTTTTCCCGAAAAGGACTCGGGTTGGATAGACCGGTACTTCTTCTTCCGCATCACGAAGTCGTCCGTCGGGGACATGCACGAGTTCATCGGCCATAAATGGGCCGCGACTTGCGGTAAGTATTTGCGTTTTAATCCGAGAATTTTCCGTTACGGAGAAGAGGCTTCCGCCTCGGCCCCTTTTAGGGTTCTTAATTAAAAAAAAATTATTTCAGAGACCCAGACGCGCCTCGACGATCTCACGCGCTTCGAGGATTTCTACCGGGTCGTTGTCGAGGCCTCCTCTAAATGGAATTCCTTCTCGCTGGAGAGGATCCATGGGGCATGTGTTCGCCTGCGGGAGCGAACGCTCAGAGAGTCTGCCTCTCCGCAAGTACCCGCGGAGTCATCTCCTCCAACCTATCGGGCGAAGAAGGAGAGGGAGGCTCGGCTCAAAGCCTTGGCGAAGATCAAGAAGGAGGAGGTCTCGGTCTTTAAGGCGAGCGGGGAGAAACCCAAGGTCATTCTAGTGGCTGATTGGGTCCTCCAGTGGACTCCGGACGAGCTGAGCACCATAGCTCCCCTGCCCCGCCTCGAGGACGGCGCGGAGGAAGAAGAAGAAGAAGGCCTCGAGAGGAAGAAATGGAAGAGGGGCGCCGATGACGCGGATACGTCTCCTCGCGCCGACGTGAGGGCGAGGTCCAGGAGTGCGGACCCGGTAAGGGCCAAGGAGTCGACCATGCGCCCTCCACCTGTCCACTCGGATCGCCCCGCCCCTTATAATGCCGCGGACCGGACAACTCTGCAACGAACGACTCCTCGCCGCGATGGGGCTGGTCGAGGTTATACTGCGTCTGAGGCTAGCCGCGCTCGGGGGTCGGAGGAGCGACTCTTAATCGTCAACGCGGAGAATCGGAGAGGTAACTTTCTCGTTGTTGATTGATATATTAACCATGCTTAGATAGGGGAATAAAATCTTCACTCACTTTGTTTCTTTTCAGACCGGGAGCGCGTCTCGAACATGTTCCGAACGTTCTCCTACCAGGGACTGGACATTCCCGCGCTGGAGAACATGCGCGAGCCCGTGAGGGAGTTGTACGCCCGCCACTCGGTCGCCTTGGATGAGGTATGTAATTTATGTTCGCCGTATTGTTCCCTTGTGATATGGCAGTCGGCGACATCTTTTAACCGCCTGCTATGCGGTTATGAGAAAATTCTTACCGACCCTGGGTCTCTTCAGTCCGACTTGACGAGGACCAAGGAAAAGCTGGCCCTAACGGAGCGATCCCTCGAGACCATGCGGGTCGCATCCGAGAAGAACGCCGACCGGCTGAGGCAGGTCGAAGACTACAGGGGTCAGCACGATGAGGCGAGGGTGGCGGCTGCTACGCTGGAGACCAAGGTGGCCCTCATGCTGAAAAGGGCCGAGATTGCGGAGGAGAAGAGTTCGCGGTTCGAGGGCGAGCTTACCGCAGCAGAGAACAGCTCGTGGGAGATGGCGATCAAATATGAGGCTCTCCTTAGACTCCGTGACCGTGATCTCCGGGTCTCCTCTCACGAGGCGAGGAAGGACGTCAAAAGCATCGGGACGTCGGTCGTTACCCAGGTGAGGGATCACCTTTTGCTCTTGAGGAAGCGCTATCTGATGGAGAGCGAGGTCGCCGAGATTAAAGCCAACCAGGACTTCTTGGCCGGGATCCAGAGAGGTGACTATCCTGATCCCGTGGCGGAGGCTACGAGTATGGCGGGTGACCTGCTGGAGGTTGAAGGGAAGTTGGCCGCTATGCCGCCTCCCTCGCTAGATTTGGATGAGCTCGCGAGGCGATTTGATGATTCGCCGCCTCCTTGCGATGACGCCGATAGCGAGTCGACCCTGGCCCTTGTGGAAAAGCAAGTGACCAACGTTCCGGCGCCGCTGGAGGCGATACCGCTGTCGTCAGCGCCCTTCGATCAATTTGGGTCGATGACTGCCAGCCTTACCGTCGCGGACGCCCTAAGTCTTAAGGCGAGTGGTCTCCCCGAGGAGTCCGGGCCGCTCGTCGCGGAGCCCGCTGGGGGGAGTCAAGAGGCCGCGCTTGTCGAGGAAGAGACGACGCAGTCGGGGGCCGGTCCGAGCGAGGGAGTGGAGGCGGAAGACCAGACATGAATGTGGTCATGTCTTTAAACAGGGGCATGTCCCGAAAATTAAAAACAAAATTGTTGTTGTTTTTCCCCCTTTTTTTTGAATTGTAATTGCCCAAGGTGGGTTTTGACTTTGCGATGGTTGCCATGGAGTTGGTTCCATGGCCTTATATATTTCCCTTTTGTCCCAGCTCTTCGTACTTAGTTATTTTTTATAGGAGAGTACTACTCGTTGCAATTGGACTTAGCTGGTTCGCATCATTCAAATATTTTAGGTCGACCTATTTGATGGTTCACTTTTAGAATTAGTTTTGATCAACTAGGTTGCTTGATTAAGTTACTTTGACCGTTGCGGACCCCGGGGGGTCTATTTGCGTCGTTAAGTTCCTTTTGTCGAACTGTTCAGATAACCTGGATTCTAGAATTTGTTTTAATCGTTTAAGTTCCTTGTTCGAACTGTACTGATCATTGCGAGCCCTGGGGGTCGATTTGCATCGTTAAGTTCTTTTTGTCGAACTGTATTGATGACTTGGATTCCAGAGTTCGTTTTAATCGTTTGAGTTCTTTGTTCGAACTGTACTGATCGTTGCGAACCCTAGAGGTCGATTTGCATCGTTAAGTTCTTTTTGTAGAACTGGTTTGATGACTTGGATTCTGGGATTGCTTTTTGATCGTTTAAGGTCTTTGGTAGAACTGTGTTGATCGTTGCGAACCCTCGGGGTTGGTTTGCATCGTTAAGTTCTTTCTATCGAACTGTTTTGATGGCTTGGATATAGGATCCGTTTTTGGACATCTTTGTAGAAGGAAAAGAATTTTATTTATTTATATAGTTGGACCCGATCAGATGATACGAGCTGCCTACGTACCCGAGTTGGGATCAAGCCTGAAACGTAGTTCGGTTTACAATAGAGCGATTTTAAGCGTAAAATTTCTTAAGGTTCATGATGTTCCAAGGTCTCTTGACGTCCTTTCCTTCGGAAGTTTTGAGGCGATAGACTCCCGGGCGGATAACTTCGTGTATGATGTATGGTCCTTCCCACTTGACTCCGAGTTTGCCAGCGCGATACTCGGCGGTGTTCTCTAAGACCTTTCTTAGTACTAGATCTCCGACTGATAGGGTTCGTTGCTTTGTCTTCGAGTTGTAGTATCGGGATGCGGATCGCTGATATTTTTGAATCCTGATCATTGCTTGATCTCTTCTCGAATCCAGGTTATCGAGGGATTCTCTTAGCATCTCGTTATTGTCCGCTTCGATCAAAGGGTTATGAGTTTGCCTGATCCCTGGGACTGCTGCTTCGGCAGGGACTCCGTAGACGAGGGAGAAAGGTGTTTCTCCCGTCGCCCTGCGCGGTGTGGTCCGGTAGGCCCAAAGCACTCCTTCGAGCTCATCGTGCCATCCTCCTTTGCGAGAATCGAGGCGCTTTTTGAGACTATAGAGTATCGACTTATTCGTTGCTTCTGCTTGTCCATTTCCCTGCGGGTAGCGAGGCGTAGAGTATTGTATTTTTATTTTCCAGGTTTGGCAAAATATCTCGAACTTTTTTGATATGAAATGGGAGCCGTTATCAGTGAAGATCTCGTACGGAAGCCCATGCCTACAAATGATGTTTTTTCATAAGAATTTGCAGACCTTTGTGTCGATGATCGCAGAGTAGGTCTCGGCTTCGACCCATTTGGAGAAATAGTCGGTCAAAACGAGGAGGAATTTTCTTCCGTTGGTTGATTCGTGCAACGGATCGATAATGTCCATGGACCACCTCACGAAAGGGTAGGGGGCAGAGACAAATGACAGTGGTTCGGACGGCCGGTGGATGAACGGAGCGTGGCGTTGGCACTTTTTGCAATGTTGTGCATATTTAATGCAATCGTCGGTCAAAGTGGGCCAGTAATATCCTTGTCGGCGAACTTTGATAGCGAGCAGACGCCCGCCAGAGTGGTCCCCGCAGAGTCCTTCGTGGACTTCCCTCATGACGGTGTCGAAAACTTCTCCGTGGACACAAAGGAGATAAGGCCCCTGGAAGCTTCGCTTGTAGAGCTCCCCCTCGATCATGCAAAACCTGGCGCTGATGACCTTAAGTTTTCGAGCCTCCCATTTTTCGGTAGGGACTTCACCTTTTAAGATGTAGTTTCGGATTGGCGTCCTCCAGTCGTCGGTGGATGTTTCTGCCGTTGGGACGACTTCCCCCTGCTCCTTCTCTTTCGAGATCGCAAGGATCGAACCGGTTGAATCAATGCTAGGTTGGTCGATGCATTCTACGGAAATGATTCTTCTTACGTCGGGGTCGGATGTCGACGCTAAGGCCGCCAGGCGTCTGCCGAAGTGTTCTCGCCCCAGGGGACTTTGATGAGCTCAAACTTGTCGAACTCTTTGTAAAGTTCCTTGGCGACGGCGAGATAGACCTCCATTCTTTCGTCTTTAGCGGAATATTCTCCGGAGAACTGACTTACGACAAGCTGGGAGTCGCAAAAGACTGAGATATTTCTGACCTCAATACTGATGGCGAGGCGGAGGCCATCGAGCAGTGCTTCGTACTCTGCTTCGTTGTTCGAGGCGGGAAACCTCAGCCGAAAAGATTGCTCGATGACTTCTTGATTGGGTGATCGCAGCTTGACGCCGATCCCCGATCCTTGCTTGGATGAGGCCCCATCAACGTGTAAGATCCAGGGGAAAGTGCCTGACGACTCGGGATCTTGCACGGGGAGTTCTATTATGAAGTCGGCGAGCACTTGGGCTTTCGCGCTAACACGTGGTTTATACTCTACGTCGTATTCGCTGAGTTCGATTGCCCATTTAGAAATTCTTCCGGATTGGTTTGGGCTGTGCAGAATTGTTCTAAGGGGGTGTGACGTGAGCACTATGATTGAGTGGGACTGAAAATAGGGTCAGAGTTTTCTTGTCGCCGTCACGACTGCGAGGGCGAGTTTTTCCATCATCGGGTACCTTGTTTCGGGATCGGTTAGAGTCTTGCTTGTGTAAAATATTGGCTTTTGTTCGCCTCGGTCTTCTCGTATGAGGACTGAGCTGACGGCCGAAGGAGATACCGCGATGTAAAGAAAGAGGGTTTCTCCTTCCTCTGGTTTAGCGAGGATCGGTGGTTTCGAGAGGTATGACTTTAGCTGATTGAAAGCTTCTTCGCATTGCTCATCCCAAACCCAGGCTTTGTTTCCTCTTAGAAGGTTGTAAAAAGGAAGACATCGATCCGTTGATCGTGAAATGAACCTGTTAAGAGCCGCGATCCGTCCTGTCAATCTTTGCGTTTCCTTTATGTTTCGAGGTGACGACATATTTAGGAGGGCATCGACCTGGCTAGGATTTGCTTATATCCCTCTCTTGGTGACTAAATACCCGAGGAATTCCCCGGAGGGTACGACGAACGTGCATTTTTCCGGGTTGAGCTTCATGCCATACTCCTTGAGGAGGTCGAAACACTGTCGGAGGTGCTCGACGTGTTCGTCCTGCTTTGTTGATTTGACGAGCATGTCATCTATGTAGACTTCCATGACTTCGCCCAGCTGTTTCTCGAACATTCTGTTGACGAGTCTTTGGTACGTCGCTCCTGCGTTTTTGAGGCCGAACGGCATTACTTTGTAACAGTAGGTTCCTCTGTCCGTTATGAAGGAAGTCTTCTCATGATCGTCCGGATGCATCGAGATTTGGTTATAGCCTGAAAAGGCATCCATGAAAGATAAGAGCTCGTGACCGGCAGTTGCTTCCACAAGTCGGTCGATGTGAGGGAGTGGAAAACTGTCCTTGGGGCATGCTTTGTTGAGGTCGGTGAAATCGACGCATACTCTCCACTTCCCGTTTTTCTTCTTTACAACGACCGGATTTGCGAGCCATTTCGGGTATTTTACTTCCCTGATCGATCCGAGATTTAGGAGTCTCTGTACCTCGTCGTTTACAGCCTTGGCTCTGTCCGGCCCCAGTTTTCTTCTTTTCTGCCTGACCGGTTTGTAGGTTGGGTCGACGTTCAGCTTATGGGTTATTATCGTTGGGTCGATCCCAGTCATGTCCTCGGGCCCCCAGGCAAATGAGTGTATGTTGCTGGCAAAGAATTGAATTAGTTCGACCTTATGCGGATCCGAGAGCTGAATTCCAATTTTGACGGTTCGAGATGGATTGCTCTGGTCGATCGATACTTCGATACTAACGCCGTCGCCCCCTCGGAGCTCCTTCTCGGCTCCGCTGGGTCGAGCGACGTTGGCTAACTGCTATTTGACGGTGAGTTTGTGTCCGCTCATGTAGCAAGAGCGTGCGGTCTCCTGATTCCCTTGTATCTCCTCGACCCCTGAAGGGGTAGGGAATTTGAGGCATTGATGATAAGTCGAGGGTACCGCCTTCATCTGATACATCCAGGGAGTTCCGAGGATAGCGTTGTACGCGGCAGGGCTGTCGAACACCGTGAACTCCACGAGCTTTGATACTCCTTTGGCGAGGACGGGGAAATGGATCGTTCCGAGAGGCGATGAGTGGGACGGGGGCCCCCTCATCGTGGTTTCACTAGTGAAGGCGATGAGTGGGACGAGGGCCCCCTCTATCTCCTCCATGCTGATTCCCATCATTGAAAGGGTGCTGAGGAAAATGAGGTCCACGGAACTGCCCGTGTCGATCAGGATTCTGGACACCTCGAAGTTGGCGATGTCGAGTGATATGACCAGGGCGTCGTCGTGGGGCCTGGCGAGGCGGAATGTTTCCTTTTCCTCGAAGGTGATGACCGGTCCGTCGAGCACCTCGTGTTCGGGGCTTGGTTTACCGACTTTCCTCTGGTGCTTTTTGATCGAGTTCACCGAAGAGCTGAAAAGCTTGGATCCTCCCATGATCATGTCAATCCTTTTCTTGGGGGTCTCTTCGCCTTCGTTATCGGCCCCGACTCCTTTGGGCGGTGTGCCACTAGTTTCGACGGAGGAGTGTCTACTTTTTTCGGCCTGGGCGATGGCTTCGAGGTCGAAGTCGGCGAGGTCACCAGCTGACCACTTCTCCATGAGGATAGTTTTCAAACGGTAGCAGTCCTTGGTGTCATGGCCCTTTACTCCGTGGAGCTCGCAGTAAGCGTATTTATCTCTGATCCATTTGTTGCTTGGCAGTGAACCGCCTCGCTTTCCCCCGGAGTCTTTGCCCTCTAGCGAAAGTTTGCGAACTCCCGGTAGACCGGCGGTTGTCAGGTTTTGTTAGACGGACTCTGGGGCGTGGTCTTAGGAGGCGGTCGGTATTTCTTGCTTATCGCGAGTCTATCTTCCTCGAGCTCCATCCAGGCGGTGTCCCGAAGAAGTGCATCGTGGATACTGGTGGGTTTGTTGATCACGATTTCTTCGCGGAAGCGCGATTCATGCCAGAGGCCGTGTTTGAGACAGGAGATCGCCATGGAATCGGTGATCCCGGTTAATCTGGACAGGATTTCTTTGAACTTAGTTATGTACTTTCTCAGGGGCTCGTCCTGCTCTTGAACGTGGTTCCACAGATCGCCTTCGGAGAGTCCCTGATCTATGAAAATAGAGTATTGCTTGATGAAGACGGTTGTGAAGTCAGTGAAGCTATCGATTGACCCGGGTTTGAGGTGGGTGAACCAGACTAAGGATGGTCCAGAGAGATTCTCGGCGAACAACCTACAAAGGTCGTCGTCTTGCTCATGTTCCTCGAACTGCACTCTCCCAGCGGCGATGCGGAACGCGGTGAGATGTGTCTTGGGATATCCGACTCCGTCGTAGGACGGGAGCTTGATCTTCCTTTGATCGCGGACACGTAGCGATGCGATCTTTCGGGTAAAGGGGGTTCGCCTGGTTTCCTCAATAACTCGGTTGATCTCTGGGGCGGAGCTTATCGCTTCGTGGATCTTTGAGTTTATACCTCGAATCTCGGTTCGGATCTCCTCGAAGTCTTTCCCGGTTAGGTCCGCTCCGCGCAGAGCTTCGATGCGAGTGATGTGGGCGGGGTTGGTCGCGGAAGTCGGCGTTAGCTCCGCGGAGTTTCGCCCGTCATTCCCGTTGTCAGCCGACCGGGGGTGCCATCGGTGTTCTGCTCGTTAGGAGGCTGGAGACTTGTAAGTATGCCTTCTATCTTGTCGAAGCGTTCGGTTAGGGTGGAGGTCGCCTTCTGTTGTTCAGTGATTACCTTCTGGAGGTCGGTGAGCAACTGGGCGAAGTCGATAGGTGAAACATTCTGAGAGTTGGTGGTATCCATGAAAAGAGGTCTGACTTCCTTCCGTTACGAATCAAAAGTGATCTATCAATATCCCCTCCTTCTAGCGCCAAATTGTGGGTACGACGATTTGGATGAAACAAATACTGGGAATCAGAAGTTTGATAAATCACAATAACAGAGGAAAGACAAATGACAAATATAGGATAAGAGAGATTTATTCAATTTCTGCTATAAGTTTTTGTGGGGAAAAGAATATGCCTTTTTCCCTCGTTTTCCTCCACCTTAAAGCCATAATTGTTGCCAAGGGTTATGATCAATCTGAAGGTATTGATTACCTTGAGACATAGTCCGGTGGTCCGTACAACAACTGTTCGTATGATCCTCCATGTGGATACTATAATGCAGTGGAAAGTTAAACAAATGGATGTTAAAAACGCGTTCCTTCATGGTGAATTGACTGAGACAGTTTATATGCGTCAACCAGCAGGCTTTGTGGATCCTACGAAACCTGATCATGTTTGTATGCTGCATAAATCTCTTTACGGACTAAAACAGTCACCACGGGCCTGGTTTGACAAGTTCAGTGTTTTTCTACTTGAGTTTGGGTTTGTATGCAACAAATCAGACCCATCTTTGTTTGTGTATCAGAAAAGTCAAGATATGATTATGCTTTTGTTATATGTGGATGATATGCTCATCACTGGAAATAATTCTTCAACACTAGACAAGCTGTACAAGGAGCTACATTCTCAGTTTCGCATGAAGGATCTTGGTAAATTACACTATTTTCTGGGAATACAAGCACAATATACAGAAAAAGGCTTATTCTTGTCTCAACAGAAGTACGCTGAAGATCTCCTAGCAGTTGCTGCAATGACAGACTGCTCCCCAATGTCTACACCTCTTCCATTACAGCTCAACAACCTGCAAACAGAAACAGAGTTGTTCTCTAATCCGTCTTATTTTAGAAGTTTGGCCGGGAAACTTCAATATCTTACGCTAACTAGGCCAGACATACAATATGCAGTAAATTATGTGTGTCAAAAGATGCATGCCCCAACAGTTTCAGACTTCACGTTACTAAAAAGAATCATTAGATACATAAAAGGTACAATCAGTTTGGGGATATCCTTCGTCAAAGACACAAATTGTACTCTTCGGGCTTATAGTGACAGTGATTTCGCTGGATGTGGATCCACTAGACGGTCTACGGGAGGTTATTGCACATTCCTTGGAAGCAACATCATCTCTTGTTCTTCAGCAAAGCAGCCTACCGTGTCACGGAGCAGTATTGAGGCAGAATACAGAGCCTTATCGGAGACAGCTTCTAAAATAAAGTGGATTAGCAATGTTCTCAAAGAAATTGGAATCCCACTTCATCAAACGCCGGAACTCTTTGGTGACAATAAGTCTTCAATGCAATTATCAGCTAATCCTTCTTACCATAAGAGGACAAAACACTTTGAGCTTGATTACCACTACGTACGGGAAAAGGTTGCACTCGTATCATTAATCGTGAAACATGTCCCAGCAGCACAACAATTAGCTGACATCTTTACTAAGTCATTACCAACGGCTTCCTTTACGGATTTATGCTTCAAACTTGGTGTTCACGAGCCACCCACACCAAGTTTGAGGGGGGCTATTGAAGCTTTGACAAAAAGGCATGATAATAATGTTGAGAGTGAGCCCATTAACAAAGTTCAACCCATCAATATCAAAGGTAATGAGCAACGGTCATGTAAAGAAGAGGATAAAATACCTCACCTTTCTCCAAGTCTGCAAATCCGTACGGTCACCTGCAAGGAAGATAAGATCAAGACCAAAAACCGTTATGCTATTCTTGGATCTCTCAATACTGCAGAATGCTGACAAGTGTCAGAAGATTACATTAATTAGGTTATGAATATCTCCATGTATTTTGGGTATAAAAGACAAGTAGCTTGTAATAGCTAAGTTAAGCATTAAGTTATCAATAATATACAAATATTTCAGATTTGTGTTTTCACTTATATGATATCATGAATGTATGTGACCTTTTATTGTCTATTGGGAGTCTGTTAGCGAAAAAATGAAGATTTTCGCTGCTCTCCATGGTCTTGGCAAAGAATATGAGCCAATCAAGACTAGTATTGAAGGCTCTATGGATCTGTCACCATCCCCAACCTTTGAAGATGTGATACCAAGACTAACCAGCTTTGAAGACAGAGTTCAGGGATATCTTAATGATAACATTGTATCTCCACATCTTGCCTTCAATACTATGCGTCGAGAATGTATTAATGGGTGCATATATTTTTTCGCAATGAGTCTTATCTATGAATTGTAATTAACAATACTATGTGTTTTCACAAATGAGTCTTATCAATGAATGTATTAATGGGTGCATATATTTTTTCGCATGTTGTGTTTACTCATAGTAACAAAAACGAAATTCACATGTGTGCATTATACATGTCAAAGTTTGGGCAGCATCAATTTATCAACTCCTTTTTACTTCTGCGTCAAGTTACCAAGTTCAACCTGTAGAGTTAATAAACAATAATTAGTTCTTTCTTGCGGTTTTAGCTATTTTGTTAGATTTTGTACATAAATGGTGCGGTAACATTGTTGAATATTTCTCTGTAGAAGATGTTTGTTACACTAAGATCTTTTGACTTGGTTGATTTCCAATTGGAATCCATAAATTTTAGTTTTAAGCTGTATTTGCAATTGTACACTTAATTGTATCTAGGGGGTATCGCGCTACGCGCGTGTTTGAAATTACTTAAAAGTTTAAATATGTTTCTAAATTAATCTTAGTGTTTATTAGTTGGACCTTCATGCAGACTTCACATACTTTGTCTTCTTTGTATTTGTGATGAGTTGATTCACATGTGCTTCCTTTTTTCTTAAAATTACAGTGATTATAAACATTTTGTTTGATGTCATTGATGAATGCATGATGAGCCTCCTTTGTTTCTTGTGGCATATCACACATTCATCATTGTTAATTACAATTTTCAAACCCTTCTATTGCAATTGACTAACACTTAAAAGATTATTGTTTAGCTCATGTATGTAGTAGGCAGAGGATACCACCTTAATGATCCCATTGATCTGAAGTCTCAACTTTTTCTTCCCTTCTCTTGCATTCTTCTACCATTTCCTAGTTTGGCTACACAATTGATCTAGATCATTAAACCAATTATTCTCTCAACACATATGGTTACTACATCTAGAGTGTATATACCATATATGTTCTTTTTCACCTTTGGTTTTATATGTCTGGGCCATGATAAGTACATCTTCTTCTTCAATCCTAGCATATTAGGCATTCCTCTCCCAGCTGAGACATTCATTCTTGAATATCCTATTATGTGACATTTGAAGCATTCAATCTCACTTTTGTCAAAGTTTTCTCTGCCACTTCTTTCTCCATTGAAATTATCTTTGTAGCCTACTACACCACTTCCTCTTCCTTCTTCTATCGTCATAACATGTTCTTTACTAACATGTTACTCCATGTGTTTCATCAGCTTTTGCTTGTGTACATGCAGGGAGCTTTGCAGACCATCAACTGTAAGGCTCCTGATGTCATTGGATTTTTTTATGGTACACACCAGTTAAGTAAACTTTACCACTAATGTACACCAAATGATAGTTCAAGCTCATACGCCTCATTCATCTATGATGCATCTCCGGCTTGATGCAATCAATGCCTGGTGATTCTGAACTACATTCATGTGTTATCTCTTTCTTCAGACCCTTGTGTGTTTAAATAACATGATGCACATCTAGACTCCTAAGCTCTTTTGGCTTGTGAGGTTCATTACGACTCACCCAATCTACTCCAATTTAGATATGTGGAGCTCTGCTATGAATCTTCACAGGTTTATTCTTAACTTCTTCTAAGACTATATCATTTTGATTCATCTCCTGCAAATATTAACGACTCAACTTTCTTGTGTTGTTCTTCTTCACATCATTGGAGTCTATACCTTCTTTAGTTTCTGATTTGTATCTCAGTAACTCCACCTGGAACTGAAAACGCCCTTCAGCTCCATTGCTCACCGGATAATCACCTCAGAGATTCCTTTTTATGTCGATCTACACACTTAGCTTGACTCAAAATTTTGTTTTGAAACCTGTTTTGAGTCTTCGGTTGACAGACTAATTTTTTGGAGCTGCCTGCATCTCAAGCGTGATTCACAAAAACACAACATAAATCTAACTTAGGCTCAGGTAAAACACTATTTTGAAAGTCAGTTGGATTCCTTCTTGAGTGAATCCCGTAGAACGTAGTTGTACCATGGACAAACATAAATACATCATGAGTACTCTTTAACCAACCATTTCATTTTCGATTTACCTATTCGGACCCGAAGAGTGATGTTGTTGATGAATAGGTAAGCCTTCTATCAAGCATGTCGAACCTCTTCATCATCTCTCGTTGATACCTTGTTTGTGACACTACCTGATTGCCTTTTTCTTTAGTCCTCTGTACGACCGTACCCAGAATCCTTGAAGCATTACCCAGATCTGACTTGTCAAAATCTCCTTCGAGACTTTTTTTGACCCTTATGATCTTTTTCTTATCCCTTGATGCTATTCGTATGTCCTTAACAAAAGGAAATATTTTCTTCTCTGTTTTGATATACCTCTGTAACCACGTGAATCGAAACTGCTTCTTGTGAATCGTTTACCCATGAATGTATCAAACACTAAGGTTCTATGCCTTAAAATACTGTTTGAGCTTGTATGGTGAATTTCAAACTACTTGAGCTTGGAAAACGCCTTGTTATCATCACCCTTCATGATAATATCTTTGCATGATTCAATGTGAATCCTTTTGCATGATTCATCTGTAATATTTTTTGCAAAACCTCTATTTTAACATTCAACTGTTTCAACTTATAAATCATGTTCACAACCACTCGCTACATCAACATGATAGATACACATGTTACTAATTGAGAGAAGATCTTCTTCACTACAAGAAACTGGGCATTTAGCAACAGAAGAATTCGTTGCTAAATCGTCGCTATTGGCCTTTATCGAAGATTTAGCGACGAGAAAATATTCGTCGCTATTCTCTCGTCGCTAATTAAAAACCGTCGCTATTTTAGAATTGTCGCTAATTCGTCGCTAATTTAGCGACGCCATGTAATCGTCGCTATTTAGCAATCGTTGCTAATTCGTCGTTAAGTTAGCGACGATATAATGTCGAAATATAAAAATTAATTTTCCAATTTAAAGATTTTTTGAAAAAGAATCGTTGCTAAGTTAGCGACGAATTGGCAACGATTATTTATAAGAGCATTGCTAATTCGTCGCTAAATTAGCGACGAATTAGCAACGATTTAATAAAAAAATTTAAAAATATAAATAAATTATAAAAACAAAATTTATAAAATTATTTATAAATATATTAAAAAACATATTTTTAAAAAAAAACAATAAAACTAAACAACGAGATCGGCGGGAGATGCGGGATCAACGAGATCTGGGGGAGTGGCGGGATCGACGACGAAATCATCAATCTCGAGAGCACGTCCGAGGTCTTGAGCTGCCGCTTCCGCTACTTTTGGAGGGATCACTGGTGGCTGGGTCGGTTGAACTCCCCGCCTCCATCAATCTCGCAATTTAGACTTTCCATCGCGATGATGGAGAAGAAGTGATGTGCCCCAGTACATGGAGCCAAGCCGGCTTGAAGATCGGGAACCAGACCGATATGAACCAGGCCGATATGAAGAACAGAACGTCCCGGACATGTCAGCCAATGTACACTCCTCGGATCATACCTTACAATCTTGCCGAGCCGTGTACCGGATCGACCCACGGACGTCCGGATCAAAACTTCAACAAGATTCTCGATCAAACGACCGAGCCGACCAAATTGGAAGTTATCCGCGACGAACAACTCGATCTTCCAAGACCAATGGATCCGAGGCCGACCGAGGTTTCTCCCTTCTGAACCATTTGGCCCGTACCGCATGTGCTGATGGCCGTATTGAGGAATTGACCGGGCCCTTTGATCAGATTTCGCACCTTGATCGTCTTGATTTCTCTAAGGCCAAGATTCTCAAGCTTTCAAGGGACTTAGGCCGCACTTGGACTGAATCAGTCCGTGAAGAACTTCCATCCGACCGTACTTACCGTCCCGGGTGCGTGCTACTCCTAACCGCGGCGCATGAAACATCGAGCATAGACCAAGTAGCCGAAAAGACATAAAGCAGCCGAAAGGTCATCTTTTGCTAAGTCAACAATAAATTCCGCGCCAACATTAAATAATTAGTCAAAGACCTCTTTTTCGATGCATTGTTTTCCACATCCCCAATTTATGTATTTGACTAGAAAACCCTATAAGTATGTAGTCCTTTCATTGGAATAAAGATATCGAATTTTGTATCAACTTTTTAGAGTTTAACTCTTTGTTCTTTGAAAGAACTTGTCTTGTTTCTTGGTGAGTCATATCCAAGCAAACATTTCCTCAAATCGTTGGACTTGTGTGTCATATCAAGCAACGACGAGAGAACCTTCACTTGGTGGTCTTGTGCGTCATATCAAGCACCATTTGGAGTCGGGAATATCAAAGGCTTTTTCCGCAACCTTTGTGCGACCCTTCAATCCATCCAGTTCTCCATCCGGAGTTCATATCCAAATCGTACCATTAGAGTGATCCGTTCCTAGGGTCCTTCAAGTGGTATCAGAGCCACTCTTCTGGTATCTTCTTATTCATTTCATCTTCTCATCTTCTCATCTTCTTTTTAAACACTTCTTATTCTACCTATCTTAAATCCGGGCCCCTCATTACCATCCGATTATAAAAAAAAAAAAAAAAAAAAAAGAAAGAAAAGAAAAGAAAAGAAAAAGTTTCAAATTCATATTTACGGATTGGTGGTGGAAGAGAAAGCCTGCTGGCTGAGGAGAAATCCAGCCTTTGAGGTGGTTAAAACGGATTCCAAACATTAAAATCTCTTATCTTTCTATCTTAAGAAAATTCCTTTGTGTTTGCTTAGACTTGTCCATTGGGATTCCTAGACTCGTTCTTCTTAGAACCTTGAGTGGAAACTCGTTTGTGAGATCACCAAAAATCCGAGGGAAACACTTGAGTGGGCAAGGATCAAACACTTGAGAGAGTGAGAATTTTTATCTAACTTTTGTTGTTTTAAGAAATTTCAGGAACCATGAGTAGTGACGAAGAAAGAAACCGACCGGAAAACTCTAACCATGGATTATCTAATTTTCAAATGCGTGCTTTGAATGATTCTATGGCTAACATGATGAATGCAGGTTTAGAACAGATTCACCAAAGGCTTGATGAGCTTCAAACCAGCCGACAAACTCATGATAGGACCGAAGCAAGAAGAGGACGCCCAAGTAGGCGCTACCGGTCCAACGATGAGATCAACGAGGAAAACTTCCAGGAGGATGAAGACCGATCAACCAACCGGCCTAGGAGAGGTCAACGAAACCGAGAGCAAGGTGATTTCAATCCATTTGCTAGGAACGATAACGTTAATAATCACCTAGGAGGATTAAAACTGAAAATCCCAACTTTTAGTGGTAAAAACGATCCGGATGCCTTCCTTGAGTGGGAAAGAAAAATTGAATTGGTTTTTGATTGCCAAAACTTGGCTGAAATTAAAAAGGTTAGATTGGCTGCCACTGAATTCACGGGCTATGCTATTAATTGGTATGATCAAGTTGTGACTCATAGGAGGAGAGCAGGTGAGAGGCCAATTGAGACATGGGTCGAGCTTTCCATGCTGATGAGGAAGCGATTTGTTCCTACTCACTACCACCGTGAACTACACCGGAAGCTGAGGCGTTTGCTTCAAGGCACCAAGTCCGTAGAAGACTACTACCAAGAGATGGAAGTCTTGATGATCAAAGCGGATGTAGAAGAGCCATTGGAAGCCACTATGGCACGATTACTTTCAGGACTCAACCGTGACATCCAAGATCGAATGGAGCTTCAAGAGTATGTTACTATTGAGCAGATGCTACACAAAGCCATCTTGATCGAACAACAAGTCAAAAGAAAAGGCTACTCAAAATCGGCCTTTACTCCCAAACCGGCCTTTACTCCTAAACCAAGCTATCAAGACAAGGGTAAGTCGTCTACCACAACAAATAACACTTTTAAAACTGATGTTCCTGCTCGTTTTGACAAAGGAAAGGCGGTAGAGACTTCCGGCCGAGCAAGAGACCTTAGGTGTTTCAAATGTCAGGGCCTAGGACACTATGCCAAGGATTGCCCAAACCAACGTGTGATGGTTCTCATGGAGAATGGTGACATCGAGTCTGAGGAGGAAGAGGAAAGTAAGGAAGATTTGGGTCCTATCTTTGATGAGGAGGAAGACGCTTTCGATTATCCCCATCACGGACCGCTTCTTGTTACTCGTAGATCATTAAGTGTACAACCCAAAACCAACGACAAAGAACAAAGGGAGAATCTCTTTCACTCTCGTTGTTTAATCTCTGAAAAAGTTTGTTCTTTGATCATTGATGGAGGTAGTTGCACTAACGTGGCTAGTGACACCCTTATAAAGAAACTTGGGCTCGTTACTCGGCCTCTTTCTCATCCTTTCAGGTTGGAATGGCTCAATGAGACCGGAGAACAATACGTCAAGGAACAAGTCACAATCCCTCTTACCATTGGACGATATGAGGATGAGGTCGTCTGCAATGTTCTGCCCATGGACGCCTGCCATATCCTTTTGGGACGCCCGTGGCAATTTGATAAGAAAGCTGTTCATGATGGTTTCACCAACCGGCACTCCTTTGACCATAAAGGGAAAAAGATCACACTGGTACCGTTGACACCTTCGGAAGTTCACCAAGACCAGATCCAACTCAAAAAGAACCGGGACAAAGAGACCAAATCAGCTGAGCCAGAATCTTCTAAAAGAAACTCCAATTTCTTTATCAAAGAAAACCAGGTCAGGAAATCTCTTTACTCTCAAAAGCCATTTCTTTTACTTGTGTATAAAGAATCTTTGATGGCTTCATCTTCTGACCTTGCACCGGAGGTTCCGAGTGAGCTTTTAGATATTTTGCAGAATTTTTCCGATGTCTTTCCGGATGAAAATCCTAAGGGATTGCCACCAATACGAGGCATTGAGCATCGGATAGATTTTGTTCCGGGCGCATCTTTGCCGAACCGGCCAGCCTATCGTACCAATCCGGTGGAGACCAAGGAGCTTCAAAAACAGATTGGAGACCTTCTTGAGAAAGGCTATATCCGAGAAAGCCTCAGTCCTTGTGCCGTGCCCGTACTACTTGTGCCCAAAAAGGATGGGACTTGGCGCATGTGTGTGGACTGCCGCGCCATCAACAACATCACGGTAAAGTATAGGCATCCCATTCCTAGACTAGACGATATGCTAGATGAGTTGCATGGTTCATGTGTTTTCTCTAAGATTGATTTGAAAAGTGGTTATCATCAGATAAGGATGAAAGAGGGTGATGAATGGAAAACGGCATTTAAAACCAAACTAGGATTGTATGAATGGCTTGTAATGCCATTTGGGCTTACTAATGCACCTAGTACTTTCATGCGGTTGATGAATCACGTTTTGAGATCTTTTATAGGTCATTTTGTTGTAGTTTACTTTGACGACATTCTTATCTATAGCAAAAACCTTGAAGATCATAGGAAGCACTTGAAATCTGTTCTTGAGATCCTTAGGAAAGAAAGACTCTTTGCAAATCTTGATAAATGCTCTTTTGGAACAGATCACGTGGTGTTCTTAGGTTTTGTTGTAGGTGCTGATGGGCTTAGGGTGGACGAGGAAAAGATTAAGGCCATCCGTGATTGGCCAAGTCCAACAACCGTGAGTGAAGTAAGAAGTTTCCATGGACTTGCTGGATTCTATAGGCGGTTTGTCCCAAACTTCGGTACCATTGCGGCCCCATTGATCGAAGTAATCAAGAAGAATGTCGGATTCAAATGGGAACAAGATCAAGAAGAGGCATTCCGGATTCTCAAAGGGAAGTTGACCCAAGCTCCTTTACTTGTACTTCCTGATTTTTCTAAAGCTTTTGAGATTGAATGTGATGCCTCGGGCGTGGGTATTGGTGCTTGTTTTGATGCGGGAAAAGAAGCCCATTGCCTACTTCAGTGAAAAGCTTGGAGGAGCCACGCTTAACTATCCCACTTATGACCAAGAGTTGTATGCTTTGGTGAGAGCTCTTCAAACGTGGCAACACTATCTTTGGCCAAAGGAGTTCATCATCCACACCGACCACCAATCTCTAAAACATCTCAAAGGTCAGCAAAAGTTGAACAAAAGGCATGCACGTTGGGTAGAGTTCATTGAGACCTTTCCATATGTCATAAAGTACAAGCAAGGTAAGGAAAATGTTGTGGCTGATGCCTTGTCTCGGAGGTACACTCTTCTCTCAGCCCTTGAAACTAAATTGCTTGGTTTTGAATTTATCAAGGAATTGTATGCAACCGACCATGATTTCAAGGAGATTTTTCAAAAATGTTCCAAACCGGCTTATGGAAAATATTTTCAAAATTCTGGATTCTTATTCTTTGATAACCGTTTGTGTGTACCCCAATGTTCTTTGAGGGAGTTGTTCCTTAGGGAAGCTCATGGCGGAGGACTCATGGGACACTTTGGAATAAAGAAACCCTACAAGACAGTTGATGACCATTTCTATTGGCCAAGCTTGAAAAAGGATGTAGAAAGGATTTGTGATCGTTGTGTGGTTTGTAAGAAATCAAAGACTAAAGCATCAAATCACGGTTTGTACTCGGCCCTACCTATTCCTTCTCATCCATGGGTAGACATTTCTATGGATTTTGTGCTTGGTTTGCCTAGATCAAAAGCTGGACGAGATTCTATCTTTGTGGTTGTAGATAGATTTTCGAAAATGGCTCATTTCATTCCATGCCATAAAACTGATGATGCTGTTCAAGTTGCTGATTTATTCTTTAGAGAAATAGTTAGGTTGCATGGAATGCCTAGGACCATTGTTTCTGATCGTGATGCTAAGTTCCTTAGTTATTTTTGGAAAACTTTATGGTCTAAGTTAGGAACAAGATTGATGTTCTCAACAACTTGTCATCCTCAAACCGATGGTCAAACCGAGGTTGTGAATCGGACTTTATCCGCATTACTTAGATCATTGGTTAAAAATAATCTTAGACTTTGGGAAGAATGTTTACCTCATGTGGAATTTGCTTATAATCATGCTATGCATTCTGCTACCAAGTTTTCTCCATTTGAGGTTGTTTACGGGTTTAATCCTTTATCTCCACTTGATCTTTTACCTTTGCCTTTGAGTGAAAGAGTTAGCACAGATGGTAAAAGGAAGGTTGATACTATCAAGAAGCTGCATGAGCAAGTTCATGCCAACATTAAAACCCGAACCGAAAGCTACAAGAAATATGCCGACAAGAAAAGAAAGGAGGTGGTTTTCAAGGAAGGTGATCTTGTTTGGGTCCACCTACGGAAAGAACGGTTTCCAGAAGAAAGAAAGTCAAAACTCATGCCTAGGGTTGATGGTCCATTTCAGATCCTTAGAAAGATCAACGACAACGCTTATCAACTTGATTTACAAGGTAAGTATGACATTTCTTCAAGCTTTAATGTTGCTGATCTTTCTCCGTTTCATGTAGATGATCCGGATTTGTGGGCAAATCCTTTTAAAGAAGGAGGGGATGATGTGCCCCAGTACATGGAGCCAAGCCGGCTTGAAGATCGGGAACCAGACCGATATGAACCAGGCCGATATGAAGAACAGAACGTCCCGGACATGTCAGCCAATGTACACTCCTCGGATCATACCTCACAATCTTGTCGAGCCGTGTACCGGATCGACCCACGGACGTCCGGATCAAAACTTCAACAAGATTCTCGATCAAACGACCGAGCCGACCAAATTGGAAGTTATCCGCGACGAACAACTCGATCTTCCAAGACCAACGGATCCGAGGCCGACCGAGGTTTCTCCCTTCTGAACCATTTGGCCCGTACCGCATGTGCTGATGGCCGTATTGAGGAATTGACCGGGCCCTTTGATCAGATTTCGCACCTTGATCGTCTTGATTTCTCTAAGGCCAAGATTCTCAAGCTTTCAAGGGACTTAGGCCGCACTTGGACTGAATCAGTCCGTGAAGAACTTCCATCCGACCGTACTTACCGTCCCGGGTGCGTGCTACTCCTAACCGCGGCGCATGAAACATCGAGCATAGACCAAGTAGCCGAAAAGACATAAAGCAGCCGAAAGGTCATCTTTTGCTAAGTCAACAATAAATTCCGCACCAACATTAAATAATTAGTCAAAGACCTCTTTTTCGATGCATTGTTTTCCACATCCCCAATTTATGTCTTTGACTAGAAAACCCTATAAGTATGTAGTCCTTTCATTGGAATAAAGATATCGAATTTTGTATCAACTTTTTAGAGTTTAACTCTTTGTTCTTTGAAAGAACTTGTCTTGTTTCTTGGTGAGTCATATCCAAGCAAACATTTCCTCAAATCGTTGGACTTGTGCGTCATATCAAGCAACGACGAGAGAACCTTCACTTGGTGGTCTTGTGCGTCATATCAAGCACCATTTGGAGTAGGGAATATCAAAGGCTTTTTCCGCAACCTTTGTGCGACCCTTCAATCCATCCAGTTCTCCATCCGGAGTTCATATCCAAATCGTACCATTAGAGTGATCCGTTCCTAGGGTCCTTCAAGAAGTCCGTGATGTTCTGATAGCGGCGATCTTGTTCCTCTATCTGTTGCCTCAACCGAACATTCTCTTCGGCGTGATCTTAGGCAGTGCAAAGAGCTTGCAAAGACGAAGCAGCGGGAACAGTGTCCATCGAACCGACTCCGAAAGTGCATTCTTCTTCGTCTTCGGGGCAACCTACATAGACAAATTTAAAATCATTAGTAAAAATAATATAAACAATATTAATTTGAATCCAATTAAATAATTTGAAATCATTACCTCGTAGTAGATCTGGTCGCACTCGGTGACCGACAGCTGTCTCGAGGAGTTGACCGAACTCCCATCGACCGACGTCGAACCCTGACTAACCCGTTCGACGAGTTTAGCCTCATATTCGTTCACGATCTTTTCAGATCGTGAACTCATATAGGTCCCGTCCTTCCTCTTCTGGACCTTCTTCAAGATATCCACAATGGGCGAAAGCTCGCCCCTCTCCTCGCGCTTTTGAAAATTTTAGCTAAATTATATATTATAAAATTTTGTATTTTAAAAAATGTAATTAATTATTAAATATATATTTTTTAAATTTGAAACTTACCATCTGAATACGCCGTCCGGCGTAAGAAGTCGGTCTTGAAGTGTGCACATATGGACCGCTCTCGTCGATCGGTGTGAGTCGGGCCTTGGACCAGCTACCTGCAATTTGAACCGAATGCGGGTTCATCCAGTAGCTACAAAGGCACTTCCACACCTCCCCGTCCATTTCTATGGGCTTGGCCTCATCTCCCTTCTTCAACCACTTTTTCTTCCATTTGGGTACGATCCCGGTGAGCCGATGCATAGCTTTCTCGTCGAAAGCCTTGCAGACTTTAAACATGTCTTCCTCCCGCCAATGCCATTTTTGCTATTTGAGTTTTTAAAAATATTAAAATAGAATTTAAATAATAATAAAATAAATTTTGTAATAATTATTACATTTTGTATAATATATATGTTATTTTTTTACATTAAATATTTATATTATATTTTTATAATGTTTAATTTTTAAAATTTAAATAATTAAAAAATTTACTTACCGCAAAAGATTCGAACCAGATGTTCCGAATGTAAGCCGGCGTCTGCGACCAATTGACGTGCGGCTCCACGAAATACGTCTTGATCGAATCGGCCACACTCCTACTAACTTTGTTATCGCAAAACCTACGAAAAAATAAATTTACCGTTAGTAATTATTATAATTGAAAATCAATTAATTAAATTGCATAAAATAATATAATATTTTAATTACTTACCAAAATGTGTTTGTTGGCAGGTCCGAATGGAGCAACGGTAGATATTGGTGACCCTCCTGCCGAAGAAATTCGAGGATCCGCTGCATGTGCGGTCCAAGATGCTGAGGGGGTGGTAAATCGATGGGGGGATTGGCTGGAACATCGGGAATAATCTCATCTATTGGGTTTTGGTTGATGTTTAGTTGGGGTGGTGGTTCGGTAGGGTTGGAGTTTGAATTAGAAGTGGAACCGGACCGATTCATTATAAAATTAAAGTAATGAGGGGATTGGTTATTAGATATGTTTAGGAGGGGTTTTTTTGGGTTGGGTTTTTTAGAGAGAGAATTGTTTTTTTAGAGAGAGAGAGAGAGAGAATGAAATGGTGTGAAAATGAGAAAAACTCGTCGGGTATATATAGATTTTTGAATCGTCGCTAAATCGTTACTACTTTTGGTTCAAACCTTTTGGTTTCCCGCTCGCGGCAAAACAAAAAATAGCGACGATTTAGCAACGATTCCAAATAGCGACGATTTAGCAACGATTCCTTGCTATTTCGTAGTTATATGTTAACGTGACACGAAACGGCTTTCAACGTACTTCAGAAGTACAAGAATGTCAGGAGGTGTAAAATTAGCGACGATTTAACAACGAATCGTTGCTAAATCGTAGCTATATGTTAACGTGACACGAAACGGCTTTCATCGTACTTCAGAAGTACAAGAATGTCAAGAGGTGTAAAATTAGCGAAGATTTAGCAACGATTCGTTGCTAAATCGTCGCTAATTTTAAACCCTTATTTTAAGGTTTAGAACCCTAAAATAGGTTTTATCGTTTTTTTACCACTTTTTTGCCAAAACGAGTTTATAACATTGACCATAAGATGTCACAAACTCAATATATGACAAAAAACTTATAAACTAGTTTATTATGAACTTTATAGTATAAACTCCTATAAGTTATGGTTTACTTAGCTTAAATGTGTTAAGTTTAATTTTGTAATCGATAATTTTTATTGCTTTATACAAATATATTAATGGTTTTGTACACTTTCTTAGTCAACCAAAACTCCTATGAATCTATATTAAGTGGTGTTTCAGGGGTTTAAAGTTCGACAGTTTGCAAAGAATTAGCAACGAATTTACTAATCCCGGATGCCGCACTTCAATAATATCCGTTAGAAGACCATAAAAAACTGAATCACCCGACATAGTTACCCCATAATTCGCGGTTGCTCGACGTTGACCATGACTTAAGGTGTGGAACACGTAACCACGAGTGAAATACATAGGAGAAGTTGTGATTTTTCCGAGCGGTCCTTGTATTAACTCGCGAAACCACACTGGATACGTTGTGTCACCATATGCGATCTGCTTTTTCAACCAAGCGGCAAAATCCCGTTCTTTAAGAGCGGTTACTTCGTCTTTTAAAAGTCCTGGATAAACCTCATCCACTTGCTCCTCAAACATTCTAAAACAAATGCAGGAAACTGGATCAAAATTCAATATTTATTTTGTTTATGCATGATGAGTATGCGAATGAATAGTTGCACATACCTTTCAAAAGGTTGGGCATATTCACAATTAAGGAGGATGTAAGTATGTGCGCTTTGCCGATGTTGATCACTTTCCCACCAAATTTCTTTTATTTTTCCGTCAGCTCTTCCGATTGGAGAAAAAATATCAGGTACCCCTTACATTCCATACACTGCGCCAACACCTCCATCATCAAAGCGTCGTGTTGTTGTTCTATGTGTTCTTACGTTGGAACCGAAATAATATGAGGCGAAATGAGGCGTCTCTTCAGTTAAAGATCCATCAACAATAGATCTTTCAACCCTTGCAAGGTTTTTCGCCTTTCCTTTCAAATGTCCCATAAATCGTTCAAAAGGATACATCCACCGAAACTGCACAGGCCCTCCTAATTCTGCCTCGTGTGGAAGATGTATTGGAAGGTGTTCCATAACATCGAAAAAGGATGGAGGGAAAATCTTCTCCAAGTTGCACAACACAATCGGGATACTGTCACGTAAATGTTCAATGACCTCTTCTGTAAGCGTACGGGTGCATAGATCTCGGAAAAATGCACCGATCTCTGGAAAATTTTAAACATTAATTTACTTAATTATTAGCTTAATTAATCAAAATTAAAATATATACATTTTAGGTTTCAATGATACCTGCTATTGTTGTGTGTGCGGGTTCGGGTAAAAGTTCATCGAAAGCAAAAGGTAAAAGTCTTTCCATAAACACATGACAGTCGTGACTTTTCATACCTGAAAACTTTTGACCATTCTCAACGCATGCTGATAACTTTGAAACATATCCGTCGGGAAACTTGACATCTGAAGCGACCTAGTTGAATAACGCGTTTTTCGCTTCAGGTTTCAATTTGTAGATTGGGACCGGAGCCTTACCATCGTTTGTGATATGAAACTCACTTCTAAAACATATTTCTGGCAAATCCAGTCTTGTCTTCAAATTGTCTTTAGTTCTCCCCCTGTATATTCAACAATGTGTTTATAATGTTATCAAAGAAAGTTTTTTCAATATGCATAACGTCGAGGTTATGTCTCAACAAGTGATTTTTCCAGTACGGGAGTCCGCAAAAAATGTTTTTCTTGTGCCAGTTATGGCTTTCTCCGTATCCATCGTGTAAATTGGAAACATGCCAATTACCACTCCGTCTACATGTTTTTTGTGCACCGTAATTATCCAACTCCTCCAATAACTCTGCCCCCGTCGAATAAAGTAGGGGTGGATGTTTAACGACCCGATTCTTCTTAAACAACCTTATGTTCTTTCGGTAAGGATGATTGATTGGAAGGAAACGTCGGTGACAATCAAACGTCGGTGACAATCAAACCAACTTGTTTTCCTTCCATGTGGGAGTTGAAATGCATCAGTCCGATGACGGCAATACGGACAAGACAATCGTCCATGCGTTGTACAACCTGCTAACATGCCATAAGCAGAAAAGTCACTAATAGTCCACATGAGCACCGCACGCATCGTAAAATTTCTCTTGCATGAGATATCATACGTACGAACCCCAGTGGACCATAGCTCTTTTAACTCATGTATCAAAGGTTGCAGAAAAACATCAAGAGCTCTCTTTAGGTGCTTCGGACCTGGTACTAAAATGCTTAAGAAAAGCAATTCTCTTTGCATGCACATATTGATAGGAAGATTATACGGAGTTAGTATAACTGGTCACAAAGAGTATTGTCTACCAGACATACCGAATGAACTAAATCCATGAGTGCATAAACCAAGGTATACATTACGAACCTCTCTATCGAAATCAGAGTATACCGTGTTGAAGTGCTTCCAAGCCTATGCATCTGACGGATGAGTGACTTCCCCATCTTCAATTGAGTGTTTTGCATGTCATCTCATCGAATCAGATGTCCTCTATGATTGATACAATCTTTTGAGTCTGTCTGTGATGGGTAAGTACCACATCCGTTGATACGGGACTTTACTCCCCTTCCCTTGGACCTTATATCTCGGTTGACAACAAAACGACATTCAAGCAGCTTATCATCATCTTTCCAATAAATCATACAATTGTTAACACAAACATAGATCATTTCATAAGGCAATCCAAGACTAAAAACCAACTTTTGTATTTCGTAATACGACTCAGCAGCTACATTACCCTCATGCAGATACTCTTTCAGTGACTCCGCCCATGAGTCCATACAAAACTCACTTAAATTATTATCAGATTTTATATTCATCATTCTAGATGCTAATGATAGTTTTGACAATCCGACTTTACATCCCTCGTAAATTGGTTTATTCGCAGCGTCTAACATATCATAAAAACGTTTAGCATCTAGGTTAGGTTCCTCAACTACATTTACGGATAAATACTCCCTCGTATCATGAAATGCATCAGCAACCATTTCATGATATCTATTATCATCTACATGCACATAACCACCGGCCTGATCATGATCATAGTTACTATCAAAATGATGCGGTAAATTAGCAGGTTCGTTACTAACATGATCACCAACGGGAAACGTATAACTACTATCTCCAAATTCAGTATTATTAGAGTTATACCCTTCCCCATGTTGAAACCAAACAAAATAATGCGGCATAAAACCTCTATTAAAAAGATGTTTCCATACGGTTTCAACAAACACGTATTTAGTGTTAACGCACTTCTTACATGGACAATACATTTTACCGGTATCTTGCGTATTCTGCATGTTTCCGGCCTACTGCATGAATGCTTGAACTCCCTCCGTAAATTCTTCTGTAACTACCCCCGATCGATCTTTATGCCGATACATCCAAGATCGTAACTCGTATATATTGTTACTACCGTGAGACATATTGAAATTTTTAGAGTGTTTATATTTTTATAGAGTGAATGTTTTTGTATTGTGTTGTGCTGTGATTTTTTTAAGAGTGTAGAGGGGTTTATATAGTCCCATTCTAAATTTTTTGCAACCATTTAGCAAGGAAAATTAGCAACGATTTTGCAAGGAATCAAAATTAGCAACGATTTAGCAACGTTTTTGAAAACGTGCTTACCTAATTAGCGATCCTCCTCGCTAATTCGTCGCTAATTACCAAGGATATATATTCGTCGCTAAATCGTCGCTAATTAGCGACGATTCATTCGTCACCAAAGTCGTCGCTAAATCGTCGCTAATTTTGCGACGAATTAATACCTCGCTAAATAGCGACGATTTAGCGACGACTAATTTCTCCGTTGCTATTTCGTCGCCAATTCGTTGCTATATAATTCGTCGCTATTTCCTTGCTAAAAGCGCAGTTTCTTGTAGTGCTTATAATATATTCCATGCTTTCGGGAATACGGTACCCCTCTGTCACAACACTTGTTGTAACCCTATTGCCTTCCACTGTAGGAATCACTGATATGTAAATAAGATCCAAGGGTCAATTATCGTCTAAAGAATTCATCTCTTCCATTGATCGCCTTTACATAACTTCCACTTTTTACTCGTTCTTGTTCTTAATATGCCACATGTTTCTCAACCTTGTATTCTAAGCTACCAACATAACATATGCTACGGAAATGACATCCTGATTCTCAAAAAAGCCTTTACGTTCCGTCTTCTGCTTATTCTTCTGTTCCTTGCAAACATATATTCAACTTATTCAACCTCGCGTGAATCTTGAAGGACATATGCTTTGTATCAAATTTTGACTAAAATTGACCCTCTTGTCAACTTCCTCACTCTGATATGTAGCATGTCTCTTCCTTCTTTTATGCAACACTGTTGTAGACCTCATACTCCTCAAACACTACAGATCTGATTGTAGTACATGTTCTGTTTATGAGATCCACACCTTGTAATCCTTAGCACCCAAAAGGTACCCCTAAAAATCTCTTTAAGAGGTATGAGACTTTTCTTGTCTTGTAAATTGTGCACATAGGTAGAGCAACCAACCCAGCTCAGTTGTGTGAGACCGGGTTTGTTAAATGTCCACGCTTATTCCCGTATCTTGAACTTGCTTGTTAAATTCGGTGTTCTGTTCAAGTAGATTGCAATAGACTTTACATCAACACATAATTCTTGATCCAAACCTTCTCAACCAACTTGCATAAGACCTTATCCATGATCTTATGCATCCTCTCAGAACCACCATTCTGAGTGTACTCGCAAGTCTTGTGTCTCTTCATGTCTGATCTACTACACATAACATGAAACTGATTGTTGCCTCTCATAAATCCTTAGACACCCTAACTTCCTCCTTGTATGATCCTCAATAGTTTCCTTCCACTCCTTAGACTCTGAGAACACTTTATCATTTGTTCTCAAGAAGTAGACTCAAACTCTTATTGAGCAATCATCAATGAAGATAATAAAAATACTTGCATCTTCTGAGGCTCTTCGGAGTTGTAGGAGAACCCCACAAATTCGTATGAGTGTAATCTCGTATCCTCTTAGTTGTGTGTCTTGTCACAGAACACCTCTGTCTCATAGACTCGCATGACACAAAACTACCTTTAGATATCGTTCTCTGTAGGTATTACAAACATCTTCGTACTTCCCTAAGAGATTTTATTTGTATCCTCATACAAAAGTCTTTTCTCTCGTACTTGTATCCATATCTCTCCAACATAACGTAAAATATTAAATTTCTACACATCTTATGCATGTATGTTCCTCACATATGTCAGAATCATCTTCGTTTCTTCAAGACTTGTGATCTTGATCTTGTTCCTATTTTTCACATCACTGTGAGTGGTGTTGTCAAACAACCACTCCTTGTTGGATTTAATGTGGTTATTTTCAGTTTTATAATTAGTCTTACCATTTCAAATGCATTATTTGACATCTGTGTTTAATTATATATATATATATATATATATATATAGTCAAAAATTAAACACGGTTATTTCAATTTGAAAAATGGTACTTCAAAAATATATTTGTTCGTTTTTAAGATTGTGTATTTTAAATGTATCTATTAACTAAGCAAATATTTAAATTTCTCCTATTCAAGGAATAGAAAAATAGAAAGATAAGTTGAAAGCAACTTTCAAAATTATTTAAATTTAATTTATACAAATAAGAATATATATATATATATATATATAGTTTCTATAAGAAATATTATATATGTAGTGGAGATGTCTATTTTTTTTTTTTTTTGACACCGTCTATTTTATTTATTAAAACAAAGCAAGATGTCATTTCCCCTTTGTAGTATTACACGCATAAACTTGGATACTTGTTTTGTATGCTCACAAATTTGATATGTTTTTGTTGAACATCTTACTCCCCGATTAAATGATGTTTTAGTCCAAGTGAGATGGAGACATGTTATGAGATTTATTAGTAGGCGATAGCGGCTTAATTAGATTTATTACTCCGGTGTACCATAATTTCTTTTTCATAAATAATCATAGCTATCCTGATCGTCTGGAAACGTCATCTATGTATTCCTCATCCTCTGTAAACATACACTTGGTCATGGTTCAAAAAACTTTTTTCTCAAATACCGCAAACCCTAAATAAGTTTACAACTTTTAAAATTGTAGTCTAAATTATATTTTACATTACTTTTTCATAAATCGGGTACAAATTATAGATTAATATGTATGAATTTAGAATACTATATTTAACAATTTAGTTAACATATACATCAAATATAAAAAAAAATTGTGGAAAATATCGTATGATTGTTAAAATATAAAAATGTTTATTAAATTAGTTTAAAATTGTTAGAGATATTATTCTTTCTGTTTTTTTTACTTGTATCAAGAGCTAGATAAACTTGTTTTTATTAAACTTTTGTAATAATTTGTCTGAGTTAAATTTATCTTTTAGGAATTTTTTTATTTAATTATTTTTTTTCTTTCATAATAGCCTAGTGTTTAAATAGTTCTCTTCCAACTGAGAGCGGCGAGGTTCGAAGCCCGGTTTATGCGATTAGATGCAGAGGTGACTGTCAATGGGCCACTTGCTCTTCCGCTCTAATTAAATTTGAATGAGTATTATTTAATTTATTGTTTGTAAGTAGTAGTAATTTTTTTAAGATTGTATAATTTACTTATAAGTTAAAATTTTGGAATTCTGCAATTGTATCAATTAAATATTTATCAAAAGGCATTGAGTTTTATTTTAGTGAAAATTAATTAGAATGACCTTGGTTGGCATGCCCTCAACTAACATAACCCTGAAAAAGATAGATGCCCTCAACTAACATAAACCTGAAAAAGATAGGTTACTAGAATGACCCACAATTGTGTAAGAAGTCTAAAAAACCAGACTTTTGTAATATAATATCGATTTTGCCATCGGTTTTTTTTTTAATTAAACAAAATTAAAAAAGAATAATTTGGGGAAAATTTAAGTTTTTCAAAAATTTTTAAAAATTTCAAAAAAAAATTGGAAACTAAAAAATTAAGAAATCAACTTGAAATCAACATTTAACTTTAAAAAAAACAAAATAACCTAATTTTGATAAAAGCTCTCCTCCTCTCCTTCTCCTTCTCCTAATTATGCGACGGCGCCGATTCTCGTGAACACCACGGCGAGTCACGACGGATACGAGACGACGATTCTGAAGGCGGCGGAGGAAGGAGGATAGTGTTTCTCCTGTATATCTCCTCCTCGTCTCCTCCTCTTCACCTCCCCTTAATTTCCTCCGTCGTCTCCGTTTTTAACTCCTCCTCCTCGTAATCTCCTCTTCATCTCTCCGTCCTTTCCTCGGCGTGTCCTTTCCTCGGCGTCGGTGAGCTAAGCAATTACCCATTTGTTGTTTACTCTTTACTTGAAAACTGAATTGTAGCTTTGTATGCTTGTTTGTGACTAAAAAGTCTGATTCTTTAAAGGTTCGAAGTAGAGAAACTCTCATATTGCTTATCTACTTGCTTGTGAATTAATGAAAGTCTTATGTTTTCAAGAAACTTAATGAAAGCAGCCAACTTTGTGTCTAGAACGATTTGTTTCTTTGAGACAATTAGCCATTAAGGTGTATATTCATCATTGCAATGTCATATTGCTTATCTACTTGCTTGTGACTTATTCAACTTTGGCCCTGTTTAGATCTTTGTGTCCAAGCATGTAAGCTTATGAATCTTACTTTCATCATTGGTTCTTGCTTTATGTTGATTCAACGTGTTTTATGTTGATTCTATGTGTTCTTGTTTTATGTTGATTCTATGTGTTTTATGCGTTTGATTCTATGTCTTTCATGCCTAAGTATACCACATCAGATGGATCGGTTTGTTTTTTTCTCTACTTATTTTTATTGGCAACATCATTACTTATCGGTCTTTTCGATTTATATCTCAAGAAACTGACCCAATCTTGGAATGGTTATTGCAGGTTAAGATCCAGAAAGAATGTGAAGTGAGACTAAAGATTATTGGAACAAGAGTCGACGCCACTGAAATCGTACAACACACAATCTCCATATAACTCTATTTCAACTTGATTTTACAATATTTTTAACTTTGATTTTTACCATTTGTTGTCTTTGATTTTTCAGTTTTGTGTGGGCACTATTAAAGACGAGTTTTTGGAAGTCATCAACGATCCTGCAGCTTCATAGAAGTTTCAAGCCGGTTTCGATTTTTTCTCTTCTTTCCTTTACAGAGAAATATCTTGTGATGAAGTTGTATTATAAGTCCCATAAAAGTTGAGGTTTTAAATCTCTTTGTATCTGGAGCTATTGGAATTGGATATGCTTGTGGGATTTAACTTAGAGTGATTTACACAATGAAGCACTTTTTAACACTTGTATATCAAAATAAGGCACTTTTGTGATATAAGACACTTTTTACACTTTTTATTTTTTTAAATACAGTTTTACCCTTCGTGTACACAAAAGTTGTACATAAAGTTGTGGATACACAACGTTGTGTATAGAAAGTTGTGGATACACAACGTTGTGTACAGAAAGTTGTGGATACAGAACGTTGTGTACAGAAATTTGTGTACACACAACGTTGTGTACAGAAAGTTGTGGATATGTTTTATGTTATGTGGACATACTTTTGTACAATTTCGTAAATGTATTTTAATTTATTTTAAAATATATTATTTCAATATTTTTTTTGTTTATCATATATCTATTTACATAAGTAATTTATATTTAATATTTACACTCTCATATGTTTTTGTAATATTCTTAATAAATGTGAATGAAACATGTTGATATTAATAAGTGAAAACATGAAAATTACATGTACATCAAAACATATAAATGTTTTAAATTCATTATTAAAACCTATTTATTCATTTTTGAACATGAACCATCATATAATTTTAACTACAATTATAATTTATTTAAACTTAAACACAAATCATCATATGAATTGTCTATGATATATAAACTCATTGGAATAAAATTTAAACTCGTCCATTATACTTTGAACATTTGTACAATTCTATGTGGACATATATAAAAAATTAGATATTGACTACTTGTCCACAAATGTTGATCCATTCATAAATAAATTATATAAAAGTGGATATCAAAATATATATATTAAAATTTTATAAATCAATATACGAAAATAAATTATTTTATGTTACCCTATAAAATTAAAATTAGAATGCAAAATAGAAAAATGAGAAAGAAAATGATTGTGAAATTTATGTAGAATAAATGAATTGATGGGTAATTTAGTCTTTTATAACAATAAAGTGCCTCTATGTCAAAAAGTGCTCTAAAGTGTAATTTGTGTTTTAAGAAGTGTGTCATGATGTAATTTTCTCTTTAACTTAGTGCTAGTTTAGTGAACTTTATTTCAAGTGGGATTTAACTTAATAATGATGCTTTCGTTTCAAATTTATTTCAAATACTTTGTCCTATTTCCAGTTAATGGGTATGGTGTGGTTAGTCTTATTTCCAATTTATTTCAAATACTTTGTCTTATAACTTAGTCCTATTTCGTTTCAAACATATTTACGAAAGCAAACATATTTACTTACAAAACAAACAACAACAACATATTTAACTATCACTTACCTAAACATGAAACATTAACTTATAAGCATGTAACCAATAAATGAAACCATAGCCGACATTGTTTAGGGGTTATGTTTTTGAGTTATGTTTCCTCTAGAGGTATAAGGGTTATGTTAAGGGTTATGTTTAGGGTTATGTTTCCAAGTCCCGGTTTAGTTCTCTTTTTGAACATAAGCTAATTTAGGGGTTAGAGATTATAAATTCACTACAAATCATTTTGTAAACAACAATATTAACATGTTTAGTGGTCCCAATAGTTTTTTAAACTAAAGAGAACAAATCAGCGGTTCAAATAATTTGAATATTAGCATAACTAAATAACTCAGTGGCCAAACAGTTAAAAAAATCAGCGATAAAAAAAACAGCAGTAACGTGAGGGTCAGATTAGCAAACATTAACTCAGTTGTCGAAGACAAAACATATCGGCGATCGCGTAAAACTAGTCAGCAAGATACACAACTCCGCGGGATCGTCATTAAAAATAGCTGCCAAATGGGTCATTCTCGCAATTTCAATTTTAGTCACAAATCAACAGACGTGTGAAACAACTACGTTGAAAATCATATCAACAATTACTTAAAAATAAATCAGCGGTTTAATTTTAAACAACTCAGTCTAATATTAAAACTCAACAATCAATCAAAACAAATCCGCCAAAAAGTTAAATAAATCGGCTATAAAATATCACTCAGCTATCGAAGTCAACAAAACCGCCAAATTTACAGAAATACCACTTCGTTTTTTAAACATCTTAGCTAATCAAAAGAAATACGCAGAGGAAGGACAATCATCTCAGCGGAAAAAATTACTCCGCGAAATCAAATCATCCAAATCATAAACATCTTCGCCAAATGTAAAGTCAGCAACCAAAGGACCACTGGCTGAGATGTTCGTGTAAAAAAATAGACGATGGCAATCTCGTAATTAAAATTTATCGCTCTTTTATTGCTGATTTTTAAATTTCCCGCTGAGAAGTTTACATAATGGCAAAGTTGTAATTATTTTATTTTACAAACACGCGGTGAAGGGCTATTTCGGTATTAAAAAAAACCTTTTCCAATCTAGTTATTTATTTTCTTTGTGGTTACTTGAGATATTATGATGCCAACCAAGGTTAATCTAATTTTTTACCCTTTATTTTATATGATTTTTTGTGATATACGTTAACAAATATATATAGCTGATATATTTTAAAGTTGAAGGGTTAAAGGCAATTTTTCTTTTTAGTCCACAAAAGAAAGCCAATCGAAACTCATATTTCATAATATTGTTAATATAAAGTCCATGTAACTTATTTGTTTTGCAATTATATATAGGTTTCTCAAAAGCAAATGAATAAACACCATATATTAATTTATGGATTGGAATATGAAGAATACAATGAATTGTGGTTTAACGGATTACACTTGAAGAATTAATTGACTAATATAAAGCTTCTTCCACATTTTATAATCAGAACCAAAGTTATCGTTTAGTTGTTTGGATTTTATTTAGAGGAATTCACAAATCTACACCCTTTCAACCCCTTCTTCACAAAACTACTCTTAATTTAATATTTTCACATATTTACACTCTTTCAAAATTTTAAAAGTTTGATTTAACCTTTAAAAAATTACCAAAATTAATTTTTTTTCATTTGGGTTCGTTAATTAGTGTTTAGGGTATAGTATTAAGGGGGTATGATTGTTTGGGTAGAGTTTATTTGAATTTAATTTTGAGTGTTTAAGTGTAGTTTTGTGAATTATTTTTGAAATGGTGTAATTTTGTAAAATGTAATTCAAATGGTGTAGTTTTGTGATTCTCCCTTTTATTAATCACTTAGGTAATGGAAAACAAATAAAAAAACTGTCTAGTGTTCAACGCAAACATATGCTATCTCTGTTTTGTTCTCAAAATCTGATAAAACCAAGTATACACTATATATATATAGTATATAAGCTAAAGAAGAAACTCATGATTGTGTGTAGCAAGAGAAAGAGAAAAAATAAGTAACAACTAACAAAAAATCAACTAATAAAGTGAAATGAATGCAAATATGGGGTCTAGACTTGTCTGAACCAGTCTTTGATGCAATATGAGATTTTTTAAGCTGCAGAGCTGAGAGAAGAACTTATGTATTCAGACAATGGTGTGCGACAATCCATTGATGACTTCTTGTCTAAGCTATACGGCGATACGCTTGTGACCCTAACAAAACACACACACACGCAGAGAAAAAGTGAGTTATAGCTCAAATAAACGAAGTTAATTAGTTTGATTCTTTCTTTGAAGAGTGTTGTCTATACCTGTCTCTGCGTTTCTCTAAGAACCTAGCCAAAGATGCTTGCTGAACCTGAGGTAGAGCCACTGTATAAGATACCATAACAAGATAAAAAGATACAAATACAACGATAAAGAAAATAGCAAGCAAGCATATATTATTAGACTTCACTTTTTTTTACCTGTTTGAGCCATTACATTGGTAGAACTAAGGATGCATTTTTAAAGGGGAAAAATGTCAATTAAATCATGAACTTTCAAAATTCACCGAAAAAAACATGAACTTTCACGTGAACCATTTAAATCATATATTTTTCATTGACTGACATTTTAAATCCTGAATTTTTTTTTACCGAGACAAAAAGAGCACAAAGTTGAATCCGTTAACGGAAAATTTGACAGTATGTTCAATTTCAACCAATTGAAGTGCTCGGTTCTTCAAATAAACTTCAAACAGTGTCAAACTATTGCGTTAATAGACTTAACATTAGACTCTTTTTGTTTACGTTGTGCTCTTTTTGTTCTGGTAAAATAAAATTCAGGATTTAAAACGTCATTCTACAAAAAAACACATGATTTAAATGGTTCACGTAAAAATTCATGCTTTTTTCGGTGAATTTTGAAAGTTCATGATTTAATTGACATTTTTCTCATTTTTAAAGATAGAAAGATTGTTTCTATGGCTGTCATTGTCATAAGCTATTTTGGTTTAAAATTAAAGAACACTTCACATTCTGTTATAAGACATGTAAGCAAATGTGGTTTCTTGAGTGAGAAACCCTCGCAATATCATTCCTCACCATCTTCTTCTTCTTCCCTTTCATCATCATGCTCTTGATCAGGTTCCTACAAATTTGCATACCAACAATTTAACAAAATCCCAAAGTAACTAATGTGATCTAAAACAAAGTCAAAACATTGAATTAGCTTTACATCGTTGAAGTATGTGAGTGGGTTTAGCCATAAATCTTCCTTGATAACATATCCGCAACCTGATAAATACAAACCCGAGTTTCCGAGTTAAAAACCAGACAAAGACATGATGTTACTTCTTACAAACAAAGTCTAGACAAAGATTCATTACCTCATCTAGAATCTATACCTCAACGTCTTCATTGTACTGAGCATCACTAAACCAAGTAAAGAAACTGAAAAAAAACAAACAGTAAAAAAAAGATTCTTTTAATTAACTTGAGAATACTGTGTTCTACCATGAGTGTATATTAATCACTTATAATGATGAGGAGATGAATCTTTAGTATACCTCTCTTCTGGTAATGAACGTTTGTTTCCTTTCTTCTCGTCATTAGCTCCATCCGACAAGCCCTTCATGATTGAGAAAACATGGTTAAGAATACAACTAAAGAAGTGAGAAAAATCAAGACACAAGCTTATAATGTGTGTACTCTACATACCTTGCCTTCCTTCCATTTGATGTACAAAACACACACACAAACACACATACAGAAAAGCAACTTAGTAACTTACCTTCACTTCAATTGCAAAATGCAAAAGCAAAAGTAGATTTCGAGCAAAGACAAGACCTCAAACTCAGGAACTAAGCTATGAGCTTCAACTAATTTCTTAAGAAGACGAAACCATGGACCAATCCTAGAACTTGGCAAGGCCGCCCATCCTTGCTTCCCTCCGTGCGGCGGAGATTCTCCTTCTTTCAAGTGAAGCACTCCTACAAGTACAAACACTCAATCAAAACCCAATTTACAATCTTTAAGAACAAAACCCACAGAGAAAGTTTGAATCTTTCTTTGAATACCAAGCAGGACGATTCGACGCGGCGGTGTGACGGCTGAGGAAGATGACTTCGTCGACGACTTCGCAGGTTTCTTTTTCCCACCGCAGATCGAGATCGTCTTCTTTCATATCATTCTTCATACTATTGAATAGATCTCAGATCTCAAAATCACTTGAATGTGAGGACTGACGTGAAAAAATCAAAAGACTTATAGATTAGAAGCAGACGGTGACCTCCCTCCTTACCCGTCTCCGTAAGAGTTGGCCTTCATTGAAACTCGAGAAGTGGCTTCTTGGTGTTATTGGCGCCGAGACCTTGAAGATTCACCAACCTTGGTATGCGGATTCTTGGAGGATGTCGAAGCTCTCCATAAACGCTTTTGTGGCTTCCGCGGCTGAGGATCTGCCTGTGGGGCGATCTTTATGGGGAGATTCAGGAGGAGACTTGATAGCGGTGGATTCAAAGGTCGATTAGGCGAAGGGTACGCCGATTTTGGCTTTACTCAATAGAATAACTATCGATGTAAGAGAAGAAGACGAAAAGGATGGTGTGAAAAGTCGCTTTATTAAGAAGAAACAATTGATAACAGTCGAGAAGTTGAGTCGTCATGATTTTACTTTTTTGTTTTTAAGTAACAACTAATTATGACACATTTATTTGATCTCTTGAATGGGTTCAGCGGACGAAGCATATGCGTTTCTCTTATTTTATATTTGGACAATTTAGGTAAATATACGTATGGGAGCTCAAAATTTGCTTTGGTAAATTTGTTGAATTGTGTTGGCAATTATTCCGAAAATACTCTCAATCTAAAATCGGTGGCATGTCATGGTGAAATCTTCCAGAATCGGCGGCATGTCACATCGTCTTCAACTGCAGACGCCAAAACCAGAAGCACTCGATTACTTTTCCTCCAAACCCAAATAAAATATATCACTATTTTCCAAACTAGCAAATAAACATAATATACTAAAAATATTGAATTTATATATAGGAAGAGGAGACAATAGTTTAACAATCTACTTTCATCAAAAAAACAGGTTTTGTGTTCAGCATTGATTTTGTATTTTTCACATTTATTGTAAGCTTACATTAATGGCGGTTTGCATTTATTGTTCTTGATCAAATGTTTTTTCGTTGTATAAATAGGGAGCTATGATAGATGTTTTACTCTTGTATGGAGAGTGGATACTAACAGAGTATCGAGTTTGGATCTTCAATGCATCTAACAGTTATGGACTGTGCCTTTCTTCAAGGACGAGTTATGCTGAGCTAATGTTTATGGTGGAAGAGAAGCTCGCAGTGGATCGTAGAACTCAGAGGGTGAAATTAACTTACCAATGGCCTTCGTTCATGTTGATGGAAGATGGGAAAGATGCTCCACCTGTCCCAATAACAAAAGACGAAGAGTTAGATTGCTTCCTATCTGTTCGTGCAGAGGTACCAATGCTAAACTTATGTGCCACCATAAGAGAGCTTTCACCCACTGACCACAAAGGTAAGTTTCCTTTGAGTCATATATTTAGATTAAATAGTGAACTATGTAGCTTCTATTAACTTTGTTATTTTAAAATATGGGATGAAAGTGGTGGAGTCTAACAACATATCCACATATCCTTGGGTCGCTGATTATTTTGACCAAGAAAGTATCGGTTCCACTGAAGAAAACAACGGTGCTATTGTCGTCTACCAAGATGGGAATGAACCGCACTCAACAGGTCAATGTAATGTCCAAACATTAACCCTACTTTTGAGAATAGATATCTATTTTATATTTTGTGAAGAAAATAACAAACTACTTTAACATTTATAGGTGTAAATGATCTTCTCCAACATTCGAATGAAGGTATACATTTGCACATTATTTATAATCAGTTCATATACACCTCTATTCCTCATTTGATCCAATCTTAACCCTATCTACTACCATTTATAACAGAGAGATTGCATGACGTTACAACATCATACATTGATAAGGGAAAAGAGAAGGTGGTCGATGAAGTGTTTGGTACCAGCAACGTTCCCCTTAATCTTTTTGAGGTTGGTGTTGAATGGGAGGGTATGGAATTAGCCATAGCCCGTAGTACTAGGTATGTTCATGAAACATAGGGTAAAGTTATCTTCTTGGTTTATTCATTTGAGTAGACTACTATTTACCTTTGGTAGACTACTATTTACATAATAACAATCATTTTATCCAAACACATAAGGAAGCATGTGTCAAGGTGGTTTTGATAAGTCTGCTTGGCAAACGATATATGCAGAACTCGATGGGATATGCCAAGAAAAAAACTTGGAGGGCCTTCAAGCCATCCAGCACACGTGGGGCGGTGATGACTTCGCCGTACCTTCTGAAGAAAGTTACTCCAATGACGGAATAGGAGAAGAAAATATAGATCCAATCAATGCAATGGGAAGTGCACAGAGGAGCCTTGAGAAGCTAATAGCTGAAGAATTCGATCCCGCAGAGCCGTTTGTATGGGGAAACCCAGAGGAACATGATCAGGTAGAAGTTATAGACAACTATTTACTAATGTACTTATTAAGTAGACTACTATTTATAAAATGCAATATCTATTATAATCCACATATATGTTTTGCAGTAGATAGTACTATTAAATAACAATCTATTTCGTAAAGTAGATAAATACGTTTCTGTTTTGTAATAGGGTACTATTTAATATAATATTGGTTGAGTGTGCAAACATATTGATTGGTTTTTGTATTTGTTGGACAGAGGTTTCGTTCGGTCAACCTCAGGATAAGTTGTTCATTGGTCGTGTATTCAAAGACAAGGCGGAATTAAGACTCCATGTGGCCATCCATGCGATGAAGGAGAGATACATGTTTAGGACACTTCGTTCTTGCCCAAAAATACTTGGGCTTGTATGCATTAACTTGAAGTGTCCTTGGAAGGTGTATGGTTATATAATTGGTGGGACTAATGAATTCGAATTGAAGATTGCTCATTTGATTCATACATGCGGTGTAGATGTTCGACGCTACTACCACATACATGCTACAATGGATGTTTTGGGAGAGCTCATGATGCCAAGATTCGTTGGAGGTCGTCGTGGTCCAAACCCGATAGAAATACAACACATAGTTTTCTTAGAGCATCAGGTCCGCATCAGCTACCGGAAGGCATGGAAGTGCAGGGAAATCGCATTGGAGAAGGTTGTGGGTTCTATAAGTGGAAGCTATGCTTTGTTGACTTCTTATTTGGACAATTTGGTTGATAGGAATCCGGGGTCAGTTACTAAGCTAGAGTGCGTCAACGATAAGACAGGAGCAAAGAGATTCAAATATCTTTTCATCTCCTATGGAGCCTCAATTCAAGGTTTACCCTTCCTAAGACCTGTTATTCTCATTGATGGAACACATCTACGTGGACGATACGGAGGGTGTCTTCTAATCGCAAGTAGACAAGATGGGAATCACCAAACATTCCCTATTGCATACGCCGTTGTACACAATGAGAATGATGCTTCGTATGAGTGGTTCCTTCAGTGCTTAGTTGGTGTGATTGATGACCACCCGCAGGTAGTGTTCATTTCAGATCGCCACCCCTCAATAAACAAAGGTTGTACATAGTTCACTATTTTAGATATATATCATGCGGCTACTTATAAGTAAATAGATTACTACGTAAACCTATAGATTACTACTTATATTTCCTATAGATAACTACTTATAAATAAATAGATTACTACTTATTAGTACATGTATTCTGCTATAATTAATATGTAGTTAACTATATTTTGTAAACTAATCGTAATTTCTGATCTACGTTTATGGTGTAGTTTTACCCAATGGCTCGGCATGGAGCTTGTCTGGTTCTTATAGTTAGAAATGTGGCAACAAAGTTTAGCAAGGAGAAGAGGTTACCCGGATTGGTGGTAAGGGCTGGAAAGGCCTACACTGTTTTTGAGTGTACGCAAGCGCTAGCGGAGATCGACGCTGTGAGTCCATCATGTGCAAAGTATCTTCGAGATGTTGGTCTTACTCGATGGACAAGGGCTTACTTCAATGGAGACCGATACAACTTGATGAACACAAATCTAGCAGAATCCTTGAACAACGTGTTGAAAGAATGTAGAGAACTCCCTATTGTGGCAATGTTAGAGGCAATAAGGATGAGCTTGCAAGGATGGTTTAGTTCTAGAAGGCATGCGGCTAACCAAGACACTCACTCCCTCACGCGTAAGGTCAGGGAAATACTTGAGTCAATCTTCAACGAATCTCACTACATGACAATTTACAAAATCAATAACGGTGAGTACGAGCTCCATGACAGATCATGTGGTAAATTCTTTGTGAATTTACTTGGGAAGACATGCAGTTTCATGTTTTAGGACAAGGAGATGATACCTTGTCCACATGCTTTGGCGGCTGGGAACAGAGAAAATCTAATGACTGAGAGCTTGATCTGTGAGAAATACTACCAAGGATACTTGCAGGACACATGGGCATAATCCATCTATCCATTCCCGATACCTCTTGCCACATAACCTAGGGTGATGCCTCCTTGGACAAGACGACCACCAGGAAGACCAAAGAAACAGAGATATAAGTCAAGAGTTGAGATGAAGGTAAGCTCGAAATTTATTTAACTGAATATATGCTTCTATTTCAACACATAACCAATTTCTTTGATGCAGAGGCGATCCATGAAGTAGAAGAAATGTTCAAGGTGCCTGGGGACTGGCCACAACAAGGCAACTTGTAAGAGGCCTCTCCTCCAGCTCAGTACGTGTTTATAAGTAAAGGATAAGGGTTAAAAATGGGGTTGCAGGCAAGCTTTTAATTGGTCGGATAATCGGACGTAGAAGGCTATTTGATATCTTGCATATTTTGCATATTTTACTTTGTTTTATTCATTAGAATTAACTCATTTAGGTTGCATTTAGTATCATATAGGTTGTATTTGCATGTTCTTTCATGGTTTTCAGGTTTAAAAGTGCAAAAATGGAAAAGACGGAGAATTCAAGCAAAAAGCGTCAAAAAGGGCCCTCTTTGAGGAAGTTCCCACCGATGGATCTTTATGAAATTTTACCATAAGATAGCCACGGATGTTAGCTTCCATTTGACGGTAGTTTGAGATGATTTCAAACGGTTAGATCTAAAGTTATGCTAATTTTACTCCATATCGGTTTGTTATACCGGTTTGAAGTGGCCGATATCAAGAAGAAAACTCATACCGGTTTGTTGTACCGATCACACTTGACCGGTACAGGTGAGAAAAATAAAGAAAAATCGGTTTTTCGAGCTAAAAAGGAAAATAGAAGTCCTAAACCGATGAGAACGTTTTTTTAGACTTATTTTCTATATATTTAGGGCTTTCATATCTTATTTTTTTCTTATGTTTATTTTTATCTTGAAACCTTTTACAAGCTTTTCACAGAGATTTGGATCTTGGATGCTTTGAGTTTTCTTCATTGATAAACAATTTTTCTTATCCTTTATCTCTTTGATTTTATTTATTCTTTCTTTAATTATGTTTGCTTTGATTTTCATTATGCTTAGCGAGTAGTTTCCCTTAGACAATTAGGTTGGGGGAAAAAGGGTGAATCAACTCTATGGTTGATTAATGTCTAGAACTTAAACATGATAAAACTTTAGTTTAGTGTAACGATCTTAATGCTTTAGTTGAGTTGACCATTCAATTAATAGAACCCAGGAAACTTCATGACCGCGAGGATTGTGAAGATTCCCAATCAATTACCCTAGAACTAAGTCTAGCTTAACCGAGAGATCTGTGTTAATAAGTTTAATGGTTGAATTGAACTTAATGTTTCCTAAGATTTAAACTATCCAAGATATTGTTTTAGTTTACTTAATAGGAAAATGATCATTGTCACAAGAGTGGATTGATATAAATACGTTTTCAAAACCTTAAAGTTACCTTTGTTAAAAGACATTAAAAACCTGAAAGTTTGATCACCCGTTAAAGTACCCCGACCTGGTTGTTTAACTTTTAATTTGAACTTTTAAATCAACCTTTAATTTCGTTTTTGCTTTCTTAGTTAATTGTTACAAAACCTCCCTTTTTGTTTATTGCTTAGACTAAGAAGATTTCTCATAAGTTCTAATGAGTTGATCGCTCCCGATTCGGATTGACACCTTATATACTACGATAAGGCATTCGAAACAACGAGTGTAAAATCTCGTTTATCAAATTGATTGGCGCCGTTGCCGGGTTGGGAACTCAATTAACCATTAAAATTTTGAAGTCGCTTGGGACTAAGTTTTCGTTCCAGGATACTAATTTGCTCGTATCTCTTGTCGTTTTTTCATATCTTCATCCATAGATGGGTGAAAATAACGCCGAGAAGAACCAATGAGATAATGATATCGAAGAGCTTGAGAACCTTCTATATAGAGACAAGTCAAGACCGAAGAAGGTAGATGTCGTGGAAGAGGATGCATATACCAATGGAAGCACGCAATGGGACGAAGAGTTAGAAGGGATGGAACGTCTTGTGTATGGAAAGGAGCCACCGAAGGTAGTTGAGGCAAATACCAAAGTTCTTGAGGTTAAGGTTGTTGGTACCAAGGATGTGAAGGCTAAAGATGAGATCTCTTTCGGAATGGAGAGTGATTCTAGCAATGGTAAGACTAGTTATTATGGTGATTGGAGCGAGCTCAAAGCTCCAAAGGTGGAACTCAAACCTCTTCAAAAAGATCTAAGGCGCGATCGATGCAAGAAATCGCGATACGAAGTTGTATCGGGTAGTCGTATCGATATGCCGAGATCGATATACATGTATCGACATGTTGTATCAGTATGCTTGGACCGATACGGGTTCAAAAAATATCTCCGAAGGAATAATATCGACCCGTCTTAGTTCTGCTATCGAGGTAACTCCTAGACTTTTGTATATACGCATTAGTTTTCATATAGTTTTGCATTTAGGAACCTTCTATGATACTTGTTTCACACGGAGACCGTGTGATTTAAGTTTGGGGGAGTAGTCATGTTTCATATTAGTTTTGCATAAAAAAAAAGGAAAACGATCCAGATCCCCCCCGTAACTTTCATATCTTAATGGATAGCCCTAAAACTTTAACTTCTTTCTAGATGATGATGAATCGAAACTTAACTATCCAGATCCCCCTTCGTCTAATTTTATCGGTTTATGATCTTAACCAGAAAACCGAACCGATAGACGTTTTGATAAACCGGATCCCGACCCAATCTTCTTCAGTCTTCTTTATAGCCCCACGATATGAATAAACTGAATACACCCAAATCAATTTTTTACAAAATCTAAAAACCCTAAGTAAAATCCAAAACTGACGATGAAGAATGGCTTGGGAGAAGGTAGTGAAGCTTCAAATTGCAAAGGAATAAGAACAATCTTCGGTGTTTTTGAAATATGTTGGTGCGGCGAACGAGTTATTGAGAAGATTTCAAAATCTCAAACTAATCCGAATCGAAAGCATTATCGATGTACATATGCTGCTGCAAATAGGGTTAGTTCTTTTCTTATCTTTTTGTTTATGCATTTGTACAAAATTTAGATGATGATTTGTTAATTTATTGTTTTGTTCATCGTTTCTCATTTTTTATGTAGCTTATGAATGATAAACACTTGTTTAAATGGGTCGATGAGTCTCTAATAAACGAGATAGAGATATTGCAAATGAAAAATGATGCATTGGAGAAGAAGTTGAAAGAGAATATCGGCTTCCTAACACCGCCACCTTCATCTTCTTCGTCGTCGCTCTCGGGAAGAGAATCGTGACGAAAACGAGTTTCATTCGCCACAAATTCGCTCACCAAACACTCGATGTGAAAATCTTGTCGTTGCTCTGCTTCTTCATTGTAGTTCTCATCATCTTCACGAAGCATGAAATCCAATGTTTTCTCCTCAATTTCGTTTTTGAGTTCTTGGATTTTGTTTCTAGGGTTTGAAAAGGGGAAGGGGAAGACTGATTTTGGGTTTAGATGTGAAAATCGGGTTTAGTAGGGTTAAAATTAGGTTTAATCGGTTTAGTCGGGTTATATCATATTTAATCGGTTCGGAAAAAATACTAAACCAAACAGTAAACCATAATTAATTGATAGAGGGGCAATTAGGATTCGACATAATTTTAAGGGGATCTAAGTATTAAATTTTAGATTGAGGGGATATGGATATTCGTATTTCGATTCAGCATCATCTAGAAAGAGGTTAAAGTTTGAGAGCTATCTAGTAAGATATGAAAGTTACGGGTGGGATCTGGATCGTTCTTCCTATTTTTAATTATCAATTATCATTACTAGATGAGTTACAAGTTATATACCCACTTTAATATTTTGAGAAATTCCATAAAATGCCATTAATAAACCAAAAATAACATCACAAAATGTGTAGGTCTAAAATATTACCATTAACATTTGCCATCAAAAACACCACAAACACAAAATACACAAGTTATATTTTTTTTTTGGATTTAGTATTTAGTGTCTAGGGTTTGGTTTTGAAGAAGATATATTAAGCTATTTTAAAGAGGTTTTAGAAAGATTTTAAGCTATTTTAATTTTTTGGTATTTTTAATAAAAAAACTTATAATAATTTTTTTTTGGTAATAACAAAATTATAATAATAATTTACCCTAAAAAGCATAAAAGTGGGACTTTTGAAAAAAATCCTACATTATTTTCAAATTGAGAGTTTTTGTTAAAATGATTACCTATGCAAGGACTGTAATGTCAAGAATCGACTCTCCAAATGGCAATATTACACTATTTTCGACACGTAAATGAACATTTTCAATCATGTTTAATATGCTAATCATGCACATTTTTCTTTTCTTGCAGTGGATTCGGATTAAAACTTGATTTTGCGATATTTTCGCTTCGATTTCTGGCAAAGCTTGATCAAGATTCTCATGATGTGAAGGAGAAGATGAGAGATAATTAGTTTCTTCGTCGAAAAACACTTTAGATTTCTTCACAAGAATCATATATTTTATTTCTTTTGTTGATTCTTTCTCTTCTTCGAACTCTCTTAATTGTTCTTGGAGTTGTTTTATATGTGAAGTTTCATCATCAAGAACCGATAGTTTGTCCGCCTAGAAAGAATTCAGTTAGTTGATATTTTAAAACCCAATTGACACTAAGAAAAAAAACAAATCGTAATTTTATATGAAAAGATTATGATACTACCATATAAAAACTTTTAGACATAAGTAAATCACCATTAGGTTATACTATTTTTTTCTGATTAGGTTTAGTATTCGGTGCTTGTAGTTTACTTTTGAAGGGGTTAAAATATTGTTTTTAAGTTTGAGAGTTTTAAGTTAATTAGACCATTCTTATCGGTGTATCTACACCCACCTCTTAAGGGTGAGACCTACTTAATTTATCAAGATGCACTTCTGAAAACTCTAGAATTAGAAGCGCCTCTGATTATTATTCGCGGGCCCACTGCCACGTGGCGGCCCGCGTTTGGTCTACTTTTTTTTTTTTTTTTTTTTTTTTGAAAAATGAAAAATAAGTAAAAAGTTAAGAGGTGTTTTTTTGTTCTGAGCGATATTAATGCTCTTAATGTTTTTATAGGTATCTAAGATACAAAAACTTAAGATTGTATTTTTGGCGATTAAACTTTTATATCTTCTACAGTTATATATAATTTTTCATTTACGTTTAACATTTAGTGCTTGTAGTTTAAATTTGAAGTTTGATGTTTAATTTGAGAGTTTTAAGTTAATTTAAACTATTAATGGTATTTTTAACAAGAAACCTTATGATTATATTTTTGACCTAATAGATTAGATGGTATGTTTCGGAACTGATTTTTATATATTTCCACCATGAAATAATTTTAGTAAACCGAAAGTACAATATTTATCAATAAATAACTATTTTTTGTCATAATTAGATTTTACCTTCTTAAGACCAGGAAGAAGTGCCGAGAGGGCAATGAATTTTTGAGAAAGCTTCTCACGGCGTTTTCTCTCGGCCATAACATGTTCTTTAGCAAGAACCGGTGATCTTGTACTTGAAGAAGAAGAACACACTTTTCTTTTTGTGACACGACCAAGTACCAAACGGTCCATAGTGATTTTTTCATGATCATCTAATGAAGAAGAAACGTTATTATTAGAGAAGTCAAAAGAAATCACTCTTGGCTTATTCTTGATCTTCATCATTGGCTTCTCTTTCAAGAATTGATCAAGATTCTTCATTTTATGATCGAGATTTGATGAAAATAGGGTTTCTTGCGTGTGTATCATGCTTGTTTGATCATTAGGTAATACATTGATTTCTTCATGAATATTAAAGTTGAAACCGTAAAATACGTAACCGAGGATAATTAAACCCGACGTAGGAGCTCCTTGAGAACCCGAAAGTCGGTAAATCAGAGTCTAGAGAACGATCACTAAGGTAGAAGGATCATTCCGAAGAGCTAAGATTCAATGATATATGATGATCATCGATGATGATGATAAATAAATTAGGGATTGAAGAAGATAAATGTTATTTTGGTTAAGTTTCAGAGTTTGGCTAAATGCCTTACATATAGAGATTATTAACCCGGTTGAGATAGCTAAACCAAGAGATAAGTAAACCGGTCAATTAGTAATTGTGATTCCTATCACAATACTCCCCAGTTGAGAGCATCTTTGTCCTCAAAGATGAAAAGCTGGATATTGGGAGAAGCAACATTGCTAGAGTACCCATGTAAGTTGGTCTGGAGGATGCACTTTCCACTCGAATAAAAATGACTCATGTTCTTTGTTTGTACCACAAGAGAACGACCTTGTTCCGTCATTGTTGTATACCGTTTTTGTCAAAAAATTACCAACTACATCATAGACAAGACTTGAATCCAAATCATCATGCAGCCAAGCTTTTATTTTTCCAGCAATCTTTTCTTTTGATGCAAAAATAGAACTCCAACCCTCGTCCACAAGGCATTTCTTTGCCACATCAAGAATGAACATGTTTAAAATATGATAACTAGCTTTTTCTTTGCGTACCTTCAGGTTCCATAGCCAAAAGTTATTTCCAATGGGTTGCACATTCTGTCTGTGTTCATCATAAACTAACTCTCTTGAACCAAAGCTCGATTGGATATCTTTACTTGTTGTAACAACAATTTGCATCAAGTTAGGTTCAGTCTGATACAAGCACATCCTCATATCCACATTTGTGCCCACTATTATTATATGTTCAAGCACCATTTGCTTATATTTGAACATCCATGATTTTCTCATCTTCTTTCCTTGTTGAACATGGTGTTGTGTATCTGCCGTAACTCTCCATTTGAGCCTCATTTGAGAAATCTCAATGTCAAGACTAGACTTGCTCATCTCATGTGTCCCTCTTAGTTCAACCATAATACAATCCTCTTTAAAATCATGATAAACATGATCATGTTTGAATCTTCCTACCATCACATTTACTAACATGAAACCATATAACCACCATAGGAAATCATTACATTTGTAACTAGACAAGATGTTGTTCTCACTGTATGTAGCAATTGTTCTGGATTTGGTGAACTCCAGTAAGCATTGGAGTTCAAGAAGAACAATATGATTTCCCATCTCAACATCACTAATGATGGTAATCCATCCACTTGAACCACCAAGCTTATGCCCTCCATAACACATGGACCTAATAGTTGAACCAGTGGATTTCTTTTCTCTAAAACCAGCATTTTCCTTCCTCATTTGCAAATCTCCCATGTTTTCATTTAACATGTCTTGAATCTCTGAAGGAAACTTTACAATCTGATGTGATACTTTGTTTTGCACTCATTCATTCTCTGGATTTAACCCCTCTTCACTAATCATGGGTTTCATAGACAAAACGAGAGTATCTATGGGACTGTTCTCAACAAAGGTTATTATGTCTTCACTTTGAACATCATTAGCAATATTTTCTCTGTCTTCTACCTCAGTCGCTCCAACAAATGTTTCTGAATGCTCTTCTTTCTCATGTGAATCATCTTCATTGTTGGTCACATTTTCTTCTACTACCTTGGAAGTTTCTGTTGACATAACTTCTTCACATGTTTCTTTAGACATGTTGTACTCCTCATCAATATTCTCACAACCAATAGCCTCTTCAGCAAGATAACGAGCATCAACAAAATTATCAGCTTGTTTCAAACTCACATGATCAACTATATCAACACTCTCTTTCACTTGTTTCTCATAAGAAACTAAGTTACTTGTATTTCTATTTTCTGCCTTCAAACTCTCATTACTAGCATAACCCATCTTCGTTGAGCCTTGAAAACAGTTGAAATCTCTATCATATATGGACCCTCTTTTGTTCCTTGAGTCATCATTTAACCCACCGAACTCAGCGGAAACAACAACGACAAAGTCAAACCAAGGAGGAAACATCCCATAATAATTTCTAATGTAGTGTTGTTCCAATAAAAGCTTTACCTATCATATGTAGCGAAGCAATACGAGTCATCGACTTAGGAGGTGTATGATAAAGCCATAAATACTCATCGCAACGACGAAACCACTCGCTTAATCGAGTGCCATCAAATTTTGGGAACTCCGGTGAAGCTTTAATGGCAGGGACGAACGTAGATTGGTTTAAATCGTGAGGATCAGGAGGTTTAGGCGAAACTATTGTCGTTATCGGATTGATAAACGGGTATGGATTGGATTCATGGTACTGAATCTGTGAGATCGGAGCTTTGGGGATAAGCATGTTCCTGACCGCGTCGTCTCACCGTCGATCGCAAGTTTGCTTCAACCTCTCCGCTTCCATCAAAGACAGCAAACGCTCAGCCTCTTGTCTTGTATACGCCTTGATCATGGTTTCCGAAGATCGTTAGCTCTGATACCAATGAAACCGTAAAATACGTAATCGAGGATAAATCCGACGTAGGAACTCTTTGAGAACCCAAAAGTCGGTAAATCAGAGTCTAGAGAACGATCACTAAGGTAAAAGGATCATTCCGAAGAGCTAAGATTCAATGATGGATGATGATCATCGATGATGATCATCGATGATGATGATGATAAAGAGATTAGAGATTGAAGAAGATAAATGTTATTTTGGTTAAGTTTCAGAGTTTGGATAAATGCCTTACATATAAAGATTATTAAACCGGTTGAGATAGCTAAACCAAGAGATAAATAAATCGGTCGATTAGTAATTGTGATTCCTATCACAAAAGTCGAAATCAATGTTTTCTAGTGAGAAATCATTTAAGAAGAAGTCATCCATTTTCTAGAGTATAGCAAAGAAAAGATGTAACTAATTTAAGACAAGATTTAAAGACAAATCAAGAGAGATGTGTTTGTTGTTGTTTTGTCTTAAAAAGGGTTTTGTGAAAAAAGTGTTTTCAAGTGTTAACTTTATATATTAAAAATGAGACGCGACTTTGTCCTTTGTATTTCTTCATTATGTAACTATACGTAAACCAAAGAATGTGTATACAATGCATATATAACACGTGACGTAAATATTTTGAAATAGATTATTATTATCGAATTTAGAAAGTCTTCTTAATTATTGTTGATATAGTTTGTTGGCTTCTTTCTAGTGGTCATAACATTTTCCGCGTCAACAAGTAAAGAAAAACGTCACTAGTATTTTTAAAAGAGAAATTCATAAAACTACACCTTTTCAACTCTCCCTTTACAAAACTACACATAATTCAATATTTTTATAAATTTACACCCATTCAAAATTTTTAAAGTTTGATTTACCCTTGTAAAATTTACCAAAATTAAAATATTTTCATTTGGGTTCGCTAATTAGTGTTTAGGGTATAATATTAAGAGGGTAGGATTGTGTGGGTAATGTTTATTTGGATTTAATTTTGAGTGTTTAAGTGTAGTTTTGTGAAGTAATTTTGAAATGGTGTAGTTTTGTGAAATGTAATTCAAATGGTGTAGTTTTATAATTCTCCCTTTTTAGAACATAAATTAGAAGTTTAATAATAGATTTGATGCGATATTATGCTTTTATCCTATATATAATAAGAGAACGAGAATGTCCTGGTGACGGCACGTTGCGGCCTAAAATCGCGACACCTGTCATTTTTTTTTATAAAGAAAATATAAAGGAAAATTAGGCTCGATATACAAAGGTATGAGAGAAATTAAGTAAATGTACAAGGGAAATTTTGTGTATGTAGAATGACAATTTTACCTCCAATCCATCATTAAGCAAATTTTCATAATTTAATTTTCTCCCAAATTGTCTGACACACGCCTCCGTTATGTCGCTTGTGACGGTTTCTTATTTGTTCATATGAACAAATTAGTTTTTCGAAAGTAACTTCATCATAGAGAGAGAAAGGAACTTCATCTTCTCAACCAAAATCACATCTAAGTTACAGTGATTGAGTGAAGATATAGTGAAATGAAAAAGGTGCAAACGAAGAAGAACCGTCGTCCCGTCGATGTTACGCCGGAGACTTTGCTAAGGAGCTGTTTGGGAAAGATGTGCTACCCACACCAAAATGGATTGTTGAGAAGATTAGTGGTGCGCCATATAAAGACAGAGAAACTAGGATGCGTCTTGCGCTTTAGTTAATTGTGGATGGTGTGTTGTGTCACAAATCCGGTGAAGCGAAGATCTCGTTAGAATCTGTAGTTAGAGACATCGACATGTTTTTAACATACCCATGGGGTAGGAAATCTTTTGATATTACAATGTCTAGCATTGGGACGTCATTGATTCACAAATACACTCAATCCTCGGCTGCTATACAAGGGTTCATACATGCCTTACAAATGGTGGTACTTGCATGTTCACCGAATATCCTCACAACAGACCTAGGTGCATATTCATCAGTTGGTTCAGATGTTGAGGAGCAACCTACTGTACTGGGGATTGTAACCAAACCAATCAACATATACATGCTTCTTGTGCGTAAGCTTGATCATGACGACAAAGCAAGACAAGTACACTTGCCAGATTCAATAATGTTTAATAGTCTAATTTATGGTATGTAGGCTATGTAACTATTTCTTAATATAGACATCTTTTTATCTAGTAAAGTGACTCCATATAGATTGTCTGCCTATTATCTCTATATACATTATGTGACTATCTTAAGCATATGCACATCTATGTTATTACGAAGTAGTTACCTATGATGCACCTAAAGATAACCATAACATTTTTTTGATTAGGGCGATGTCATTTCTATACTGCCTGCTAGAGCGATCAACGTGGAGTGGAGAAGCATGTAAAATTGAGTGATATGGAAGACCCTTATGTTGACTACATGATGAGCTTGATACGTTCGAAACACAAGTTTACACACCAGTCATGGAAAGGGGGGGGGGGTTCGGGCTGCCGATGTGGTGAATCATAAGAAAGTAGAAGAAGTTGAATCAAACCAATTAGATGTGCAGAATATAATGGGAGAGGTTGGTGATGCGTTCTTCGAAAGAGTTCAGGCTGTGAACCAAGAATTATTTGCAAAGATGCAGGACATGTTTGAACTTGCTATAACATCAATTCAGACCGATGTATTGCTTAAGTTTTGCAAGTTGGAGAATATGTTTTATGACATTCAGAACCCGCATAATCCTTCAGCTCCAAGATCGCCTCTTCCACAGACAGCGCCACATCCTGTACCACAAGATTCTTCTGGGTCAGAAAGTACTCCAGACGTCAACCAGGCCAAGTCAGTACCTGCAATGTATAAAGAACATGCATCGGATGAGGATATGAGTTCACCCGACCGGACTGTGAGGAATGTTCTGGCCGACCTTGATGTTTCTGCAAAAGATGACTCAGGAAGTGGTGTTAAGAGTCATTTGAAAGATGAAGGAGAAAAGGAACCTGAAGAGGGTAGCGTGAAAGGTACTGAGTCGGAGGAAGCTGATCCTAACCCCTCTGGTCACAATGTGGCTGAAAACTCTAATTTGGGTGTTGATCATATTCCTCAGGTAATTTTATTGTATTATATTTTTTGATATTTAACCTTTTATTCGTAAAGCCATATATTTTTGTGAATATGTTCATCTATGTTTGTAAGATGTGTCTTTTCACAGGATAAAAAATTTCAGGAACCATCAGACACGATAATAGGGCTCGAGGAAAGAGATCCCAACATAGAGACTCAACCACAGCCTTTGGCGGACGTATAAACCCTGAATTCTTACTTTGTTATGTAATAGTTGTGTATTAATAGTTGTATCTTTGTAATACAGTGTGCAAAAGATGAATACATTTCGACATTATCCAACCAAGTGTACGACGAGTGGGACAACCAGGTAATTATGTTAGGATGGTCAGAACAAGTGGAAGTACCACCAGGTGACGAGAACATTCTTCCAACGGTAAGTTGAAAGTTAGTAGCCTATACTGTGAAAATATTTAGGCCGTACTTTACTATGTTTTTTTCAGTGGATAGTAGACTAAGTTACAATAATGATAATCGACTATTTCACATTTTAAAAACTTTAGTAGTAGGCTATTACCGTATATATGTTGCCTTGTCTAACATAACCTTCTATTTTATTGCCTATCTATGTAATAAAGGTTGTTGGTGGACCTGAAGATGCAGTCGTAGGGGCATTGCCTAAAGATGACGTAGTTCCCCCATCTTTTTCCCTTGGGTTGACACAAGAACTAAACAAAAGGAATATGTTTTCTAAAGTTTACTTACGGAAAACCAAGCGGACCAAGTTTGCGTCGTCTTCTTACACCGACTACGTGGTTGAGCTACCGAACACATGTAGTCAATGTTCAACATCAGAGATGTTCAAACCACCTGCGCAGGCTGAGGTTGAGCTAATAACTAAATCAATGGACAAACCAAGGTAATGCCAAGTCAATAAGTAGTAATAAACATCTATATATAAAAGTAGTAGCCTATTAGTCATGTATTTTCTTCTTGTCTTGTGTAAGATATTTCCCCACATACCATGGTCACACATTGGTAGAGGCCAACTTCCTAGAGCTCCTCTGTCCTGCAGCAGTTACCTCCACCCTTGTAAGTTTACAATTGTACTTGTAATGTCTTTAGATTGACAATATTTAATCAACTCGTGTTGTATAGGTTATGGATACACTAATCTCATACCTCCACAAAAGCGTCTTACAACAGTCCACTGCGAAGGAGCCTCCGAAGTATGATTTCTTGGATTATACGTTCCTAAACGACATTGGACTCTTGCACGTGTTGATATAACCGAATAAGCGACGCAAGAAGCTACCAATCAAGAATGAACTAAATGCGTATGTGAAGTCAAGAAGAAATATATATACCGAAGTGGACACCCTTCTCTGTCCATTCTTCTTGGAGGATAAGCATTGGGTTGGAGTGGTTGTGAAATTGGCAGAACACAAGATCATTGTACTCGATTGCAATGAAGACGCTGTAGAGTTTCCAATTGTTGATGCATTGCTCACACCATTTTCCTCTGCTTTTCCGTACGTAACACGCCAACTTGCTTACAATTCTGAAATGAAGCATGATGAGCTTGGTCCTTTGAAATTACAAGGCCAACTCTCAACATCAACTTACCAGGTCCAGGTATGTCATGCAAATATTAATTGTAAATATCCGAGTTAATTGTTTAAAACTAATGTCTTTAAAACCTAGGGAGCGGCGCTAGGGTTTTGGCGATGACGACCAAACAAGGGGAATCGTTGATTCAACTAGCTCATGATGGGGATGCGAGCATGTTAGACGTGGATAAACCTCCCGGGGATCCACCGGATCAAGGGATATCATATGCGAAGATGGTTTCAGGTAGTAACACTGGTGGACTTCCAATACCGGAAAGGATTTTGGAGGACGAGTTTGTATCATCAAGGATGAGACTAGAGTTTCCGAACGGGGAGGACGGCGAGCCGGTGGTTACAATAGATCAGGAGGTGTTGGAAGCCATGAATGGTTTATGGAAGCAATGTATGATTGTGAAAGTCTTGGGACGTAACACTACGATATCCATGTTAAGTAGAAGGCTGAGGGAGATGTGGAAACCGACAGGAGGGATGAATGTTATTGATCTACCAAGGCAGTTTTTCATGGTCAGGTTTGATAACGAAGAGGATTACTTGTCGGCATTAACCGGTGGACCTTGGAGGGTGTTTGGGAGCTATCTCATGGTGCAAGCTTGGTCTCCAGAGTTTGATCTGTTGTGTGATGAAATCGTTACAACACCGGTTTGGGTGAGGATATCAAACCTACCAGTAAACTTCTACCATAGGGCGATTATCATGGGGATTGGTGATGGTTTAGGTAAGTCAATCAAGGTGGATCTTACGACACTTAAGTTTGAGAGAGCGTGGTTCGCAAGGGTGTGTGTGGAAGTCAACTTGAAGAGACCCTTGAAAGGAACGGTAATGGTCAATGGCGAGAGGTATTACGTCTCCTATGAAGGACTAACGAACATATGTTCTTATTGTGGAATATTCGGGCATATGGTGAGTAACTGTCCTCAAAGAAAAACAGAGGTTGTGAATCATAACATGGATGTAAGTGAAGAAGCAAACAAAGAGACCATCAATGGAGGAGGGGATGGTTTCACGGTGGTTAGTAAACCTGCGAGAAGGTTGTCTGTTCCGGTGAACCGGTCTTCGGTGGCGACGGAAAACTCAAAAAGAACATTAAAGAAAGATTCACCGCAGAATCCGAACACCCAAGTGTTAAGGGAAGTTGTGATCTCTAACAGATTTGGTAGCCTAGAGGAGGATTCAGCTTTGGCTGTTAATGGAAAGGAGAATATTATGAGAGAGATTGGTGGAGTTAATGAGAAAATCAAAGCTACATTGAATAAAGGAAAAAAATTGCAAACGTGGATGAGAAGTCAATGGGGATTATCTTTTTGGGCAAAGAGAATGGGCCTCATCGTTCAACAAATGACAAATTAAAGTTGGGCTCCAAAAGAGATGAGATCCTTTTGAACAAGTTAAGACATAAGAAGATTAGTAAGCCTAGTAGAGGATTGATTTTTGGGCCTACTAAAGGGGAAGAGGAAATTGGGCTTAATGGTAAGAGAATGAGAGTGGGAACATTGGACGTCAAGGAGGGGTCTTTGTGAGCAACGGTCAGAAGAACGTACTGTCACAAACTGATATCCCTAGTCAAGATATTCGCGAATGTGGATCAAACAAAGCTTGCCAAGAGGAAGGCGTTTCTAAAAGCTTAATGTTGGAGGCGGCTCCGGAAGGGGTTAGGGATCATGTGGGAGCCTAACGTCTTTCCCCGGTGGTTCAAAGCTTTAAACTGATATTAATGATGGATTGCATTTTTTGGAATTGCCAGGGGGCGAATAAACCTAACTTTAGAAGAGCGATACGCTATATGTTGAAGAAAAGAAATGTCGACGTGGTGGCTTTGTTTGAAACTCATGCTTGAAGGAGATAGAGCTACAAGGATATGTCAAAGACTAGGGTTTGATAATTTCTTTAAAGTTGATGCAACGGGGCATAGTGGAGGATTATGGCTGTTGTGGAGATCATCGGTGGGTCAAGTTACCAAAGGAATCATCGAACCGGTTTATTTACGCGGTTGTGGACCAAGGAGCAGAGCCGGCTCACTTGTTTGTGGTTTACGCGGCACCAACGGTAAGCAGGAGAAGTGGTTTATGGGGAGAACTAAATGCTTTGGTAAGAGGAGCGAGATGGACCGAGTGCTAATCGGAGGTGATTTTAATACCATTGTGCGTAATGACGAAAGGTCCGGCGGCAATGGTAGGTTATCGCAAGACTCATTGACATTCGGTGAATGGATAAATGACCTAGCCTTGATAGACATGGGGTTCAAAGGTAACAAATTTACTTGGAAGAGAGGAAGAACGGCGAGTACGTTTGTTGCCAAGATACTCGATAGAGTTTTATGTTGTGCACATACTAGGCTCAAATGGCAAGAAGCTACGGTAACACACCTACCGTTTTTGTCATCAGACCACTCTCCGTTGTACTTACAACTTTGTCCGTTAAGCGAGGGTAACCCGAGAAGGAGACCGTTCCGCTTTGAGGCGGCATGGCTTAAACATACAGGTTTTAAAGAGTTGTTGGTAAACTCTTGGAACCCAGATATACGTACAACCGAAGCGCTTAATGGCTTGAGAATCAAGTTGAAAAAGTGGAATCGAGAAGTGTTTGGAGATGTGGTGGTTCGTAAAAAGAAGCTAACGGAGAGCATTGTAGAAGTACAAAGCCTTCTAGATGTAAGTCCAACAGATGAGTTAATTTCGAAGGAGACAGACTTACTCAAGGAGTTAGACATGTTGCTTGAACAAGAAGAAACCATTTGGTTTCAAAAATCTAGAGAGAATTGGCTAGAGTGTGGAGACCGTAATACCCAATTTTTTCATATGTCGACGATCATTCGGCGAAAGAGAAACAAGATCGAGTCATTGAAGAATGAGGAAGGACATTGGGTTTCAGATTCAAAAAACCTTGAGATGATGGTGACTCAGTATTATGATCGTCTATATTCTCTTGAAGATGTGCCGGCTACAGTTGAACCGTTACCGAGTGTGGGTTTCCCGGTGTTATCTCATGACGATATCCGTCAGCTAGAGAAACCAGTAAATGAGACAGAGGTGAAAACAACGATTCAGCTTATGGGGAAGTTCAAAGCTCCGGGTCCGGATGGTTACCAACCAATTTTCTACCAGCAATGCTGGGACACGGTGGGAGCGTCAGTAACTCGATTTGTTTTGGAATTCTTTCATACATGCCACCTACCAGAACATACGAATGATGTGCTTCTAGTGTTATTGCCAAAAGTGTCAAAACCAGAGACGGTTATGCAGTTTCGACCTATTAGTTTATGCAACGTGCTATTTAAGGTGATTACCAAAGTCATGGTAATCAGACTTAAGTCGGTGATCAATAAACTCATAGGACCAGCTCAATCCAGTTTCATACCCGGGAGGTTAAGCGCGGATAACATTGTTATCGTTCAGGAAGCCGTTCATTCTATGCGGAAGAAGAAAGGACGGAAGGGCTGGATGTTATTGAAGTTAGATCTTGAGAAAGCATATGATCGCATAAGATGGGATTTTCTTGAGGATACACTAAAGATGTCGGGTTTATCGGAGAAATGGAGGAGTTGGATAATGGAGTGTGTTACAAAACCACATATGAGTCTATTGTTCAACGAGGAGAAAACAGAGGGTTTTAAACCCTCACGAGGCTTAAGACAAGGCGATCCTTTATCACCATACTTGTTTGTTCTATGTCTTGAAAGGTTGTGTCATTTAATTGACTTGTCTCTTGAGGAGGGTGAGTGGAAACCGATCCAATTATCACGTGGAGGCCCAAAACTTTCGCATGTTTGTTTTGCCGATGATCTAATTCTATTTGGACAAGCATCTGTGACCCAAGTTCGTATCATTAGACGAGTACTAGAACGGTTTTGTGTAGCTTCGGGACAAAAAGTTAGCTTGGAGAAGTCTAAATTTTTTTTCTCGAATAATGTTAATCGGGAACTTGCGAGACAGATTAGCACCGAGAGTGGCATTGGAGTGACCATGGAGTTGGGTAAGTATCTTGGTATGCCGGTTCTGCAGAAACGAATCAACAAAGATACGTTCGGTGATGTTCTTGCAAGGGTCTCGTCGCGTTTGTCGGGTTGGAAAGGAAAGGTGATGAGTCTCGCGGGAAGATTAACCCTAACAAAAGCTGTATTATCGGCCCTACCTACGCACACCATGAGTACGATTATGCTCCAAAAGACAACTTTGGATCAACTAGATAAGTTGTCGAGGAATTTTATATGGGGAAGTTCACCGGAAAGACGAAAACTACACCTTGTAGCGTGGAAAGAAGTGTGTAAGCACAAATCAGAAGGCGGTCTTGGGATACGATCGGCTACAGAAATGAATAAGGCTCTCATCGCTAAAGTAGGGTGGAGATTAATTCATGACAAAGAGATTTTGTGGGCAAAGGTGATACGTAAGAAATACAATGTGGGTGAGGTTACAAATAGTACGTGGCTGTTTCGGAAGGGTGATGTATCGGCTACGTGGAGGAGTATTAAAGTTGGGTTGTGTGATGTGATTTCAAGAGGTATAACTTGGGTACCAAGAGATGGAAAATCGATTCGCTTTTGGAGAGATAGATGGCTCAATGGAAAGCCGTTGATGGAGGTAGTAACGAGAGATGTTCCGGTGGAGGAGCTGAATAAAATGGTAGCAGATCTGTGGGTTGAAGGAATTGGGTGGGATATCAGAAACATTACACCGTTCGTACAAGAGCATGTGTATTTGCGACTTGGAGCTGTTGTTTTAAATGGTTACTTTGGCGACAAGGACTCTTTATCATGGGTTGGTAATAAAGATGGTACCTTCTCAGTTAAATCAGCTTATGCCTTGTTGTGTCGAGATGAAGAGCCACGTCCATGTTCGGGTAAGTTATGGAATCGTATTTGGAAAATAGTAGCACCGGAACGTGTTCGGACCTTTCTTTGGCTAGCGGTGAAACAAGCTTTAATGACCAATCATGAGAGGAAAAGAAGACATATGGCAGAGAGTGATTGTTGTCAAGTGTGTAGAGGGGCAAGCGAAACGATTCTTCATGTTATACGAGATTGCCCCGCCATGACGGGTATTTGGTCGAGATTAATCTCTGTACGGAGAAGAAGAGAATTCTTTACAATGCCCTTGTTAGAGTGGATTTATGACAATCTCAACTCGTCAGAAAGAGACGCAGACGGGAATGTTTGGTCGACTACGTTTGCGATTTCCGTGTGGTGGGGTTGGAAATGGAGATGTATGAACGTGTTCGGGTCATCGGAGAAATGCCGGGATAGATGATAACTTGCATATTTTACACATTTTACTTTAGGTTATGCATTAGAACTCATTCATTTAGGTTGCATTTAGTGTCATATAGGTTGCATTTTGGTTTGTTTCGTGTATTTCAGGTTTTGGAGCATAAAGACGGCGAAAGTGATGAATTTAAGCCAAAAAGAAACCGATACACTTGCATCGGCATGTTGTATCGGTTTCGTTGGCCGATACGAAGACGGAAAGTTTGCCGAAGTCCGTATCGGCCAAGCATATCGGTTTTCGTGGCCGATATTGAAAACAGAAGTTTCGCCGAAGCTTGTATCGGCCAACCGTATCGGTTTGGAGTGACCGATACAAGAGAAGAAGACCCGAAGACACGTACCGACCTGTCGTATCGGCTTAGCCTGGCCGATACGTGGAAAACTGAGCCGAAGGAAGATTGCCGAAGCGCGTATCGGCCAGCCTGTATCGGTTTGCCTTGACCGATACAGGCTGCGAAATTTTATAAGATTTTTGGTTTTTAATGTGTAAAAAGGAAAACCAATTCCATTTTTCGGTTTCCTTTATTTTTATTTTTATTTTTCGGTTTGGATTTGATATTAGGGCAGAACTACACAGCCACCATCGATCTTGTTTTGGATTTTATCGATTGTTTTGTTTTTGAGACTTGGAGGAGATTTCTTGGTGATTGCTTCTTGGCCACCTTGTAATCTTCATCATCATCATTCAATAAGAGTTTTCTTGACCCTTTATTCTCCTTGTTTTTGTTTATGCTATTGATATCTATAAACCTAATTGCTATGAGTTTCAATATGATTTGTGAGTAGTTCTAAATAGACAATTGGGTTAGGGTAAAAGGGGTTTGATTGAATCTAGGATAGATAATTGTCTAAAACTTAATAGATTGAAAACTTTAGTCTTTGGTAACAGCCATTAAAGCTTTAATCGAGTTGGCCATTCGATTATCGAACCCAGGAAGCTTTATGAATCGAGAGATTATAAAGCCTCCTGAACAATTACCTTAGAACCAAGCCTAGCTTAACCGAGAGATCTGTGTTAATAAGCTTGGTGGTTAGAATTGATTTGTCCTTAAAGTTTCTCGACGATTAAACTATCCAAGACATTGTTTTAGTTTAATCGTTGAGAAAAGGATCATTGCCACGAGAGTGAATTGATCTAAAATCGTTTTCAAAACCTTAAAGTAAATTTTATAAAAGACAATTTGAAATCCGAAAGTTTAATCATCCTTTAAAACACCTTAACCTGATTGTTTAGCTTTTTATAAACCTTTCAAAACCTTTAATTCTCGTTTTTCGTTTTGTTTAATTTTCGGTTACAAAAACATCAAACAAACAACCCTTTTGATCACACTTAAACTGAGTTCGTTTCACACAAATTCAAATAAATTGTTTGCTCCTGATTTGGTTTGACATCTTAAATACTACATTAAGATATTAGATTTAACGGGGTAAAATCTCGTTTATCAAATTGGCGCCGTTGCCGATTCAGGAACTCGAACAATTATTAGAATTTCGAAACTACTTGGGATTAAGTTTCAGTTTCGTTACTAACTTATTCTCCTTCCTTGTGATTTTCGTTTTGTAGGTGTATGCAAAGAAGAAGTCACCGACAAAGTGACAGCTTGCTCTTCTTCGCAGACATCAAAGCACACGAAAGAGCTATCTCACGAGAAAGAAGAACCAGCCTCCACTCCGACTCATCCACATCAGACACTTCGGGTTCAGAATCAGAATTCGAGATGGGTGACGCAAACAACGCACCTAACGTTGCACGCACCATTGGTACGGCGGATGTGCCATCAAACATCACAAACCGTAGTGGCATCACACCACCAGCCATCGCCAACAATAACTTTGAGATAAAGTCTAGTCTCATTAACATGGTGTCCAAGCAACAAGTTCTACGGGCTGCCTAGTGAAGACCCCATCGATCATCTTCACCGGTTTGACATGCTATGCGACACGGTGAAGATCAATGGTGTCAATGAGGACATGTTTAAGCTGCGCTTGTTCCCCTTCTCACTCGGGGACAAAGCACACATATGGCAGAAAAACCTTGTGAAGGACACCATACAGACTTGGGAAGCATGTAAAACGGCTTTTCTCACAAAGTTCTTCTCGGTGGTGAGGACATCAAAGCCGCGAAACGAGATCTCAGCGTTCGCACAAAAAGACCAAGAAACGTTCAGCGAATCTTGGGAACGATTCAAGGGTTACACGGTGAGATGCCCGCACCACGGTTTCACGGGGGAGAGCCTACTCAGCACGTTCTATCGCGGCCTAAAACCGAAGTTCAGGATGCTTCTCGATTCAGCTAGCCAAGGAAATTTCCTTGGGAAGACGGAAGCCGATGGACAGCTTTTGGTGGAGAACTACGCCCTTAGCGATAGCAACTACGGAGAGGACTATGATCGCACCATCCGCAACTCAGGGAACGATGAGCAGTTTAAGAGAGAGATAAAGGCGGTGAATGAGAAGGCTGGATAAGCTACTCATGTCCAACCAAGTGGGCATAAACTACGTTGGTAGCGGCGACGAACAAATACCCCCTACCGAAGGGAATCAAGAGGAGATCAACTACATGGGTAATCAAAACGGCTGGCGTTTCAACAACTACTCGCAAGCACCCAAACCTCTCCTACCGCAACAATAACGTAGTCAATCCCCGGGACCAGGTCTATCCCCGGGCGCAACAAGGAGGTTACCAAGGTAAACCTCAATACAACCAGGGGGGATACGCACCGAGACCACCACCAAATCGTCCTCCGGGCTACAACAACCACCCCGGTACTCAAGGAGCGGCTGCATCACCAGCTCCCCAAGGTGATCAAACCGCTCAGCTGCTGAAGCAAATCCTCGACGGCCAAACCCGAAATCACTTGGAGTTTAGCACGTTCAAGAAGGAAATTCAGGCAAAGGTTGACAACTCATACCACGATCTCAACGCGAAGTTTGAATCAATGAGCTCGCACCTGAAAGCTCTGGATAACCAAGTGGGGCAGATCACGTCATCCTCCAAGCGACCAATGGGTCAACTCCCAGGGAAAACCAGAAGCCAACCCGAAAGAGTATGTCAACGCTCTACATCTTCGTAGTGGCCGACAATTACCATCTGGTGATCGCATCGAGGACGATGCGGAACAGGTGGGGGAGGTGGAACAATCCCACGACGCAGGTACCACGCTCTTGGATGAAGAAAGTGGAGAAGACGGTAAAGAGGAAGATACAGGACACCTGTATCGACCAGGAGTATCGGCCACGGTTGGCCGATATCGGCCACGGTTGGCCGATATCGGCCACCAGTATCGGCCAAAGACAAGGCCGATACGAGCGATAAGGAGACAGGACACTCGCATCGGCCAAGTGTATCGGTTTCGGAAGACCGATATCGACCACCTGTATCGGCCACAAACAAGGCCGATACAGAGGAGAAAACTGCCAAATCGAAAAAGCCGGCTTACGTTACGTCCCCTTACGTGCCTAAGCTACCTTTTCCGGGTCGAGCTAAGAAACAGCTGCTAGAGAAGTACAAAGCGCAGTTTGAAAAGCAAATGAAGGAAGTTCAAATTGCCATGCCACTCGTCGATGCCTTTAAACTCGTCCCTCACTATAGCAAGTTTCTAAAGGATGCGATCAAGAACAAGTTTCAAGACTTCGACGATACAGTAGTCCTCTCGCACGAGTGCAGCGCAATCATCCAACGAAACTGCCCTAAGAAGCTGAGTGATCCGGGGAGTTTCACCATACCATGTGCCATCGGCCCCTTGGTTTTCGAAGGATGCTTGTGCGATTTAGGAGCTAGCGCCAGTCTTATGCCGCTGTCCATTGCCCATAGACTTGGGTTTTCATCCTTCAAGCCAACTAGGATCTCTCTAGTACTCGCCGATAGGTCGGTAAGGATACCCGCGGGTGTATTAGAAGACATTCCGGTCAAGCTAGGGAACGCTTTCATCCCCACAAATTTCATCGTCTTAGCGATGGATGAGGAACCTAAGGACCCTCTTATCCTCGGTAGGCCATTCCTAGCCACAGCCGGAGCGATTATAGATGTGAAGAAGGGTAAGATTGATCTGCATCTCGGAGAAGACCTAGTCCAAAGGTACGACATCAACGATACGATCAAGAAACCGACCATTGATGGGCAGATTTTCTACATCGACTTGATGGATGAACTCGCGGATGAATTCTTGGAGGAGTTAGCGACGGAAGACGAGCTTCAGCTTGCCATGACCACCTTAGAAGAAGGAGGCCGAACAATGAGAGGAGACGTGATGGCAGTCCAGAAAAGAATCGACTCCCACCCCATCGATGTGGAAGCCGAGTTTCTTGTCCTGCCCGAGGCAGTTACATACGATGCCAAGGCGATGACGACAAACAACGATGCTAGCAATGGTAAGTCTAGCGATAACGACGATTGGAGCGAACTCAAAGCGCCAAAGGTAGAGTTAAAACCCCTTCCCCACGGGCTAAGGTACGTTTTCTTGGGGCCTAACTCCACCTACCCGATAATTATCAACGCTGCACTTAGCGACGACGAGGTTAAAACTTTAACTCATAAGCTAAAAAAATTTAGGAAGGCAATAGGTTATTCTCTAGATGATATCAAAGGGATTTCACCCTCTTTGTGCATGCACCGGATACATCTAGAGAACGAATCTATGTCCTCAATAGAACACCAACGTCGGCTGAACCCAAACCTCAAAGAAGTTGTTAAGAAAGAGATAATCAAGCTATTGGATGCGGGGATAATTTTCCCAATATCCGATAGCAATTGGATCTCTCCCGTTCATGTAGTACCGAAAAAGGGTGGAATTACCGTGGTTAAAAACGATAAAAACGAATTAATCCCAACTAGAACAATCACGGGTCATAGAGTTTGCATCGATTATCGAAAGCTAAACGCTGCAACTCGAAAAGACCATTTCCCCCTGCCATTCATTGACCAAATGCTTGAACGCTTAGCCAACCATCCATACTATTGTTTTCTCGATGGGTATTCCGGATTTTTCCAAATACCCACTCACCCCCAGGACCAAGAGAAAACCACCTTTACATGTCCCTATGGTACGTTTGCGTATCGTAGAATGCCGTTTGGGTTGTGTAATGCACCCGCGACGTTCCAACGATGCATGATGTCCATATTTTCGGATTTAATCGAAAACATTGTTGAGGTTTTTATGGATGATTTTTCCGTCTACGGTTCTTCGTTTGCCTCGTGTTTGTCTAATCTTTGCAGGGTGCTTAAAAGGTGCGAGGAATGCCACTTGGTGCTGAATTGGGAGAAGTGCCACTTCATGGTAAGAGATGGCATCGTTTTGGGTCATCGGATTTCAGAAAAGGGTATTGAGGTTGACAAGGCAAAGATCGACGTTATGGCCAACCTCGGAGCTCCAAATTCAGTGAAAAGCATAAGGAGTTTTCTCGGTCACGCGGGTTTCTACAGGAGGTTCATCAAGGACTTCTCAAAGATAGCTAGACCGCTGACGAGATTGCTATGCAAAGACGTCGATTTTGTGTTCGACGAGGAGTGTCTAAGCGCCTTCCACAAGATCAAGCAAGAGCTGATTAGCGCTCCTATTGTGCAGCCACCGGATTGGGATCTACCCTTTGAGATCATGTGCGATGCTAGTGATTACGCTGTTGGTGCGGTGTTGGGACAAAGAAAGGAGAAGAAGCTCCACGTCATTTACTACGCTAGTAAGACGATGGACGATGCGCAGTCAAAGTATGCAACCACAGAAAAAGAACTCCTAGCCATCGTGTTTGCTTTCGAGAAGTTTAGGTCATACTTGGTTGGCTCAAAGGTGATAGTCTACACCGATCACGCGGCATTGAGACATTTGCTCGCAAAGAAAGATGCGAAACCGCGGCTGCTACGGTGGATTTTGCTGCTCCAAGAGTTTGACTTGGAAATCAAGGATAAGAAGGGCGTCGAGAATGGAGTCGCGGATCACTTGTCGCGGCTGCGCGTAGACGACCTACTTCCCATCGACGACTCATTCCCCGAGGAGCAGCTAATGACAGTCATGCTACAGAAAGTTCGGGGGGAGCAAGAGCACGAGATTGAGGAACTCTTTGCTATAGAGAAGGAGCCATGGTACGCGGACATCGTGAACTACCTGGCCACGGGAAGAGAACCGCATGACTTGGAGCGTCATCAAAAGAAGAAATTCTTCCACGACTTGAAACAGTTCTATTGGGACGAACCTTACCTCTACACCTTGTGCAAAGATGGATTATATCGGAGGTGTGTAGCGGATGAAGAGGTGAACGGCATTCTTACTCATTGCCACGGTTCAGCCTATGGGGGACATTTCGCGAGCTTTAAGACGGTCTCCAAGGTCTTACAAGCTGGTTTTTGGTGGCCCACGATGTTTAAGGACGCTCACGAGTTCGTTCAACGCTGCGATCCTTGCCAAAGGAAGGGCAATATAAGCAAGCGGAACGAGATGCCACAAAACCCTATCATGGAGGTTGAGATTTTTGATGTGTGGGGTATAGACTTCATGGGACCCTTCCCATCATCGTATGGCAAGAAGTACATCCTTGTGGCGGTAGACTATGTCTCCAAGTGGGTAGAAGCTGTAGCTTGCACAACGAGCGACTCAAAAGCCGTTGTTAGTCTTTTTAAGACAATAATCTTCCCTCGATTCGGAGTTCCCAGGGTTGTGATTAGTGACGGTGGATCCCATTTCATCAACAAGGTCTTTGAGAGTCTTCTCAAGAAGCACGGTGTTAAGCACAAGGTGGCAACACCTTATCATCCCCAAAAAAGTGGCCAAGTTGAGGTTTCCAACCGACAAATCAAAGCCATCCTCGAGAAGACGGTCAGTGTAACGAGGAAAGATTGGTCCGTTAAACTAGACGACGCTCTTTGGGCGTAAGGACAGCATTTAAGACGCCCTTGGGAACGACACCTTTCAACTTGCTGTATGGGAAAGCATGCCATTTACCGGTAGAGCTCGAGTACAAAGCCAGCTGGGCAATCAAGCTTCTCAACTTCGATATTAAGAGCGCGAAAGAGAAGAGGGAATTTCAGCTCGAGGAATTGGACGAAATACGCCAACACGCCTATGAGAGCTCGAGGATCTACAAAGAGCGGACCAAAGCCTTCCACGACAAGAAGATCATCAAGAAAGAGTTCAAGGTGAACGACTTGGTGCTGCTATTCAACTCGCGGCTTAAACTATTCCCGGGAAAGCTGAAATCCCGTTGGTCCGGCCCTTTTAAGATCAAGGAGGTGAAACCACTCGGAGTTGTGGTGCTTTGGGACAAGCACGGAGGGGAGTTTGCAGTAAAAGGTCAAAGACTCAAATCGTACTTCGCAAACGAAGCTGCAACCGGAGGAGACTCATTGTCTCTTTCGGATCCAAACGTTGCTTAAAACAAAGGGGTAAAGTCAAGCTACGTGACTATAAACAAGCTCACTTGGGAGGAAGTCCCATGTCTATCCTTGTACATAATCTTTGTTTTTAATTTAGCATTCTCATATTCATAATTCTAACCATCTTCTTTGGTTACTTAGTAGTGTTTTTCCAGGTGAACAACAACGAGATGATGTATCGGCAGCAGGGCTTGGTACCGATACTTCGACGATCACACCGCGATCCGAGCTTGTTCCCTACAACGGAAGAGCACTATCCGAGCGCGCTAAGGCTATTCATCAACGACCTATTGGACTTAAAGCGTTGGGCTTGGACTCGCACCGACGCCACACCGAAGCTGAGCATAGGCGGATGGATTACGCCCTTTCTAAACCGATGGCGCATACCCTTATTAAGTAAGGCAGAGCATCCGACCCTCATGGATATGCCTTACTTGGCTAAGCAGCTTATGATCGTCGGAGAATACGAGGGTAAGTATGGGTACTCGTTCAAGAAAAACGACGTCCAACGAATCGTCCTTCTCCCCAACCACGCAGCCACGAGCTTCGACGGAACCGGCGCGATACACTTCGATCTTAGCTGGCACCAATTCTACGACGTCATTGCAGCCCCGTTGTCCTCGGTACGCGCTCCGAAAAGAACGCAAAGGCCAGCTGGACGGAGTACCTACGAGCCCAGCTCTACCGCGATACCCATCCACGGTCCCGAGCGATACCATCCAGGCCCCTCCTCCGCGCCTAGGCAGCCCGGTCCGCTGCAAGACATGTACATGGACGTACAGAGGATGGACCGCTGGAACCGCTTCCAAGACCGCACCATTAGTAAATTGGTGCGCGAGGTCAGGTCTTTGAAGAAGACCATCAAGAGAGGTTTATCTTGCGCGAGCTGCGGTTCGACCCAAGACAGGCAGCTGGTAGTGCGTGATCCGCAGGTAGACGCACCTGCACCTAGGAGACGCAGCCGCACCGTCCGACGCCCATCGGTAGCTCTCTCGGACAACGAGTCCCCCACATTCTCCTCCGATGGAGAAGACGACGCCTCGGATAGCTACTACTATTGAGGTAACCCTCCACCCTTGTACATATGCTTTTTCACATTCATTGCATGTAGTTTTTAGGTCGTCATGCATTTAGGAACCTCCTTCGACACTTGTTTCACACGGAGACCGTGTGAATTAAGTTTGGGGGAGTAGTCACATTATCATCACGCATTTTAGTTTTACTTAGCATCCACAAAAAAAAAAAAAAAAAAAAAAACAAAAAACACAAAAAAATCTGCATATAGGATTAGTTCATGGCATTTAGAGCATTTGCATAGGGGATCTATGATGATGTTAACCTTGTAAAGCGACGCACTTGGTGTTTTGAACAGTATCTTAGGTGTAGTACTTTCCGTAAACGAATTAGAACTCGCTGAAAATCTTAAAACCGCAACTCTAGACATTGATGTTTAAAAATCCAATTGTATGGTTATGAAGCTTGGTAGTTCTAAATCACCTTCGAAAACCTATTTGAACTTAAACCTGATTTTTAATTAGCATGATTGATGGTTTTCAAGAGAATTTCTATGACTTTTTGATTTCTACGAATTGCGGCTTCCTAAACCGAAACACCTTAAGCGCAATCCGGTCATTCTCATTATAAGGATGATTCCCCTCTCACCCCCTACGCCTAAACCCAAACACTTGTGAGAATTCTTTTCATTTAGTGATTGTTTGGTTTCGCAAAAACTTGAAAGTATAGGGAGCGACAAGGAAGGACATCCATTTGGCTAGGTTATCATATGCTAGTTTGTAGACGGGATAACGGGAAACACATCTTTGAACTAAAACGTATTTTCAGAAAATAAACACGAGTTAAATTGTAAAACGCCTAGGGTAAAGAATGGCTACTAAAAAAAAAAAAAAATAAAAAAAAAATAAAAGAAAAAACAGAAAAATCGAAAAAGAAAAGAAAAAAAAAAGAGAAAGTTAGCCAAATAAAACCCCTAAGGTAGTTAAGAAAAAAAAAATAAAAAAATAAAAGAAAACTCGGTGTTTGAATGCTTAAGTGTGTAGAGAGTGAAAAGATGGGTTAGAGATTAGAATTGTATAGGGATGGATGTCCGGATTTGCATTGCTTCTTGTCTTTCCCGATTTTGCTTAACCCTTTCACTCCCCGAGAGAAACCGCGCTACAACTAACCACATGCCTGAGTGTTAGCCTCCTCGTTTGATTCGAAATCCCGTTCTTACCTAGACAAATAGAAAAACTCTTGGAAATTATTGATCATGTTTCATGCTTTGATTGTGCTTAATTGAATGTGAAAGGTGTTTAGACTAGTTAAGTGGATCACATACTCTTGATAATAATAGCAGATTTAGACGGAGTTAAGGTAGATAGAAATAAGTAGAACTAGTTCGGTTGCGAGAGGGTACTATGTTTAGGACACTTGTTCATCGCACTTCCGTGTTGCTTTTGGTTCTGAGGTCCCCGCCTCCACACCTTCCTAAACTTTGTTGCGAAATTCTCTTACTTGAGGACAAGCAAATGATAAGTTTGGGGGAGTTGATAACTTGCATATTTTACACATTTTACTTTAGGTTATGCATTAGAACTCATTCATTTAGGTTGCATTTAGTGTCATATAGGTTGCATTTTGGTTTGTTTCGTGTATTTCAGGTTTTGGAGCATAAAGACGGCGAAAGTGATGAATTTAAGCCAAAAAGAAACTGATACACTTGCATCGGCATGTTGTATCGGTTTCTGTTGGCCGATACAGAAGACAGAAAGTTTGCCGAAGTCTGTATCGGCCAAGCATATCGGTTTCTGTGGCCGATATTGAAAACAGAAGTTTCGCCGAAGCTTGTATCGGCCAACCGTATCGGTTTGGAGTGACCGATACAAGAGAAGAAGACCCGAAGACACGTACCGACTCGTCGTATCGGCTTAGCCTCGGCCGATACGAGGAAAACTGAGCCGAAGGAAGATTGCCGAAGCGCGTATCGGCTAGCCTGTATCGGTTTGCCTTGACCGATACAGGCTGCGAAATTTTATAAGATTTTTGGTTTTTAATGTGTAAAAAGGAAAACCAATTCCATTTTTCGGTTTCCTTTATTTTTATTTTTATTTTTCGGTTTGGATTTGATATTAGGGCGGAACTACACGACCACCATCGATCTTGTTTTGGATTTTATCGATTGTTTTGTTTTTGAGACTTGGAGGAGATTTCTTGGTGATTGCTTCTTGGCCACCTTGTAATCTTCATCATCATCATTCAATAAGAGTTTTCTTGACCCTTTATTCTCCTTGTTTTTGTTTATGCTATTGATATCTATAAACCTAATTGCTATGAGTTTCAATATGATTTGTGAGTAGTTCTAAATAGACAATTGGGTTAGGGTAAAAGGGGTTTGATTGAATCTAGGATAGATAATTGTCTAAAACTTAATAGATTGAAAACTTTAGTCTTTGGTAACAGCCATTAAAGCTTTAATCGAGTTGGCCATTCGATTATCGAACCCAGGAAGCTTTATGAATCGAGAGATTATAAAGCCTCCTCGAACAATTACCTTAGAACCAAGCCTAGCTTAACCGAGAGATCTGTGTTAATAAGCTTGGTGGTTAGAATTGATTTGTCCTTAAAGTTTCTCGACGATTAAACTATCCAAGACATTGTTTTAGTTTAATCGTTGAGAAAAGGATCATTGCCACGAGAGTGGATTGATCTAAAATCGTTTTCAAAACCTTAAAGTAAATTTTATAAAAGACAATTTGAAATCCGAAAGTTTAATCATCCTTTAAAACACCTTAACCTGATTGTTTAGCTTTTTATAAACCTTTCAAAACCTTTAATTCTCGTTTTTCGTTTTGTTTAATTTTCGGTTACAAAAACATCAAACAAACAACCCTTTTGATCACACTTAAACTGAGTTCGTTTCACACAAATTCAAATAAATTGTTTGCTCCTGATTTGGTTTGACATCTTAAATACTACATTAAGATATTAGATTTAACGGGGTAAAATCTCGTTTATCAATAGAATCGGGTTTATACGGGACAAGGCTAGTGATATAACCAAGGCACACGATAACTTGAGAGTGAGCAATCATGCACAACAAAGAGTTGAGAGGATGATCACATTGGTAAGACCGGAGGATGATTGGGTGAAAATTAACACCGATGGTGCTTCAAGGGGGCACCTCGAGCATGCAGCTGCTGGGGGCGTTTTACGAGACGGCGATGGAGTGTGGCGTGGAGGTTTTGCTTTTAACATAGGGATTTGTACGGCGCCATTAGCCGAACTCTGGGGAGTTTATTATGGATTATTCATAGCATGGGATCGAGGGTTCAGAAAGGTGATATTGGAGATTGATTTGTCGATCGTGGTAGGTTTTCTTCAGACAGGGATTAGTGATGCTCATCCGTTGTCTTTCCTGGTACGCTTGTGCCAAGGCGTTTCTAAAAGCTTAATGTTGGAGGCGGCTCCGGAAGGGGTTAGGGATCATGTGGGAGCCTAACGTCTTTCCCCGGTGGTTCAAAGCTTTAAACTGATATTAATGATGGATTGCATTTTTTGGAATTGCCAGGGGGCGAATAAACCTAACTTTAGAAGAGCGATACGCTATATGTTGAAGAAAAGAAATGTCGACGTGGTGGCTTTGTTTGAAACTCATGCTGAAGGAGATAGAGCTACAAGGATATGTCAAAGACTAGGGTTTGATAATTTCTTTAAAGTTGATGCAACGGGGCATAGTGGAGGATTATGGCTGTTGTGGAGATCATCGGTGGGTCAAGTTACCAAAGGAATCATCGAACCAGTTTATTTACGCGGTTGTGGACCAAGGAGCAGAGCCGGCTCACTTGTTTGTGGTTTACGCGGCACCAACGGTAAGCAGGAGAAGTGGTTTATGGGGAGAACTAAATGCTTTGGTAAGAGGAGCAGATGGACCAGTGCTAATCGGAGGTGATTTTAATACCATTGTGCGTAATGACGAAAGGTCCGGCGGCAATGGTAGGTTATCGCAAGACTCATTGACATTCGGTGAATGGATAAATGACCTAGCCTTGATAGACATGGGGTTCAAAGGTAACAAATTTACTTGGAAGAGAGGAAGAACGGCGAGTACGTTTGTTGCCAAGATACTCGATAGAGTTTTATGTTGTGCACATACTAGGCTCAAATGGCAAGAAGCTACGGTAACACACCTACCGTTTTTGTCATCAGACCACTCTCCGTTGTACTTACAACTTTGTCCGTTAAGCGAGGGTAACCCGAGAAGGAGACCGTTCCGCTTTGAGGCGGCATGGCTTAAACATACGGGTTTTAAAGAGTTGTTGGTAAACTCTTGGAACCCAGATATACGTACAACCGAAGCGCTTAATGGCTTGAGAATCAAGTTGAAAAAGTGGAATCGAGAAGTGTTTGGAGATGTGGTGGTTCGTAAAAAGAAGCTAACGGAGAGCATTGTAGAAGTACAAAGCCTTCTAGATGTAAGTCCAACAGATGAGTTAATTTCGAAGGAGACAGACTTACTCAAGGAGTTAGACATGTTGCTTGAACAAGAAGAAACCATTTGGTTTCAAAAATCTAGAGAGAATTGGCTAGAGTGTGGAGACCGTAATACCCAATTTTTTCATATGTCGACGATCATTCGGCGAAAGAGAAACAAGATCGAGTCATTGAAGAATGAGGAAGGACATTGGGTTTCAGATTCAAAAAACCTTGAGATGATGGTGACTCAGTATTATGATCGTCTATATTCTCTTGAAGATGTGCCGGCTACAGTTGAACCGTTACCGAGTGTGGGTTTCCCGGTGTTATCTCATGACGATATCCGTCGGCTAGAGAAACCGAGTAAATGAGACGAGAGGTGAAAACAACGATTCAGCTTATGGGGAAGTTCAAAGCTCCGGGTCCGGATGGTTACCAACCAATTTTCTACCAGCAATGCTGGGACACGGTGGGAGCGTCAGTAACTCGATTTGTTTTGGAATTCTTTCATACATGCCACCTACCAGAACATACGAATGATGTGCTTCTAGTGTTATTGCCAAAAGTGTCAAAACCAGAGACGGTTATGCAGTTTCGACCTATTAGTTTATGCAACGTGCTATTTAAGGTGATTACCAAAGTCATGGTAATCAGACTTAAGTCGGTGATCAATAAACTCATAGGACCAGCTCAATCCAGTTTCATACACGGGAGGTTAAGCGCGGATAACATTGTTATCGTTCAGGAAGCCGTTCATTCTATGCGGAAGAAGAAAGGACGGAAGGGCTGGATGTTATTGAAGTTAGATCTTGAGAAAGCATATGATCGCATAAGATGGGATTTTCTTGAGGATACACTAAAGATGTCGGGTTTATCGGAGAAATGGAGGAGTTGGATAATGGAGTGTGTTACAAAACCACATATGAGTCTATTGTTCAACGAGGAGAAAACAGAGGGTTTTAAACCCTCACGAGGCTTAAGACAAGGCGATCCTTTATCACCATACTTGTTTGTTCTATGTCTTGAAAGGTTGTGTCATTTAATTGACTTGTCTCTTGAGGAGGGTGAGTGGAAACCGATCCAATTATCACGTGGAGGCCCAAAACTTTCGCATGTTTGTTTTGCCGATGATCTAATTCTATTTGGACAAGCATATGTGACCCAAGTTCGTATCATTAGACGAGTACTAGAACGGTTTTGTGTAGCTTCGGGACAAAAAGTTAGCTTGGAGAAGTCTAAATTTTTTTTCTCGAATAATGTTAATCGGGAACTTGCGAGACAGATTAGCACCGAGAGTGGCATTGGAGTGACCATGGAGTTGGGTAAGTATCTTGGTATGCCGGTTCTGCGAAACGAATCAACAAAGATACGTTCGGTGATGTTCTTGCAAGGGTCTCGTCGCGTTTGTCGGGTTGGAAAGGAAAGGTGATGAGTCTCGCGGGAAGATTAACCCTAACAAAAGCTGTATTATCGGCCCTACCTACGCACACCATGAGTACGATTATGCTCCAAAAGACAACTTTGGATCAACTAGATAAGTTGTCGAGGAATTTTATATGGGGAAGTTCACCGGAAAGACGAAAACTACACCTTGTAGCGTGGAAAGAAGTGTGTAAGCACAAATCAGAAGGCGGTCTTGGGATACGATCGGCTACAGAAATGAATAAGGCTCTCATCGCTAAAGTAGGGTGGAGATTAATTCATGACAAAGAGATTTTGTGGGCAAAGGTGATACGTAAGAAATACAATGTGGGTGAGGTTACAAATAGTACGTGGCTGTTTCGGAAGGGTGATGTATCGGCTACGTGGAGGAGTATTAAAGTTGGGTTGTGTGATGTGATTTCAAGAGGTATAACTTGGGTACCAAGAGATGGAAAATCGATTCGCTTTTGGAGAGATAGATGGCTCAATGGAAAGCCGTTGATGGAGGTAGTAACGAGAGATGTTCCGGTGGAGGAGCTGAATAAAATGGTAGCAGATCTGTGGGTTGAAGGAATTGGGTGGGATATCAGAAACATTACACCGTTCGTACAAGAGCATGTGTATTTGCGACTTGGAGCTGTTGTTTTAAATGGTTACTTTGGCGACAAGGACTCTTTATCATGGGTTGGTAATAAAGATGGTACCTTCTCAGTTAAATCAGCTTATGCCTTGTTGTGTCGAGATGAAGAGCCACGTCCATGTTCGGGTAAGTTATGGAATCGTATTTGGAAAATAGTAGCACCGGAACGTGTTCGGACCTTTCTTTGGCTAGCGGTGAAACAAGCTTTAATGACCAATCATGAGAGGAAAAGAAGACATATGGCAGAGAGTGATTGTTGTCAAGTGTGTAGAGGGGCAAGCGAAACGATTCTTCATGTTATACGAGATTGCCCCGCCATGACGGGTATTTGGTCGAGATTAATCTCTGTACGGAGAAGAAGAGAATTCTTTACAATGCCTTTGTTAGAGTGGATTTATGACAATCTCAACTCGTCGAAAGAGACGCGGACGGGAATGTTTGGTCGACTACGTTTGCGATTTCCGTGTGGTGGGGTTGGAAATGGAGATGTATGAACGTGTTCGGGTCATCGGAGAAATGCCGGGATAGATGATAACTTGCATATTTTACACATTTTACTTTAGGTTATGCATTAGAACTCATTCATTTAGGTTGCATTTAGTGTCATATAGGTTGCATTTTGGTTTGTTTCGTGTATTTCAGGTTTTGGAGCATAAAGACGGCGAAAGTGATGAATTTAAGCCAAAAAGAAACTGATACACTTGCATCGGCATGTTGTATCGGTTTTCGTTGGCCGATACGAAGACAGAAAGTTTGCCGAAGTCTGTATCGGCCAAGCATATCGGTTTCTGTGGCCGATATTGAAAACAGAAGTTTCGCCGAAGCTTGTATCGGCCAACCGTATCGGTTTAGAGTGACCGATACAAGAGAAGAAGACCCGAAGACACGTATCGACCTGTCGTATCGGCTTAGCCTGGCCGATACGAGGAAAACTGAGCCGAAGGAAGATTGTCGAAGCGCGTATCGGCCAGCCTGTATCGGTTTGCCTTGACCGATACAGGCTGCGAAATTTTATAAGATTTTTGGTTTTTAATGTGTAAAAAGGAAAACCAATTCCATTTTTCGGTTTCCTTTATTTTTATTTTTATTTTTCGGTTTGGATTTGATATTAGGGCAGAACTACACGACCACCATCGATCTTGTTTTGGATTTTATCGATTGTTTTGTTTTTGAGACTTGGAGGAGATTTCTTGGTGATTGCTTCTTGGCCACCTTGTAATCTTCATCATCATCATTCAATAAGAGTTTTCTTGACCCTTTATTCTCCTTGTTTTTGTTTATGCTATTGATATCTATAAACCTAATTGCTATGAGTTTCAATATGATTTGTGAGTAGTTCTAAATAGACAATTGGGTTAGGGTAAAAGGGGTTTGATTGAATCTAAGATAGATAATTGTCTAAAACTTAATAGATTGAAAACTTTAGTCTTTGGTAACAGCCATTAAAGCTTTAATCGAGTTGGCCATTCGATTATCGAACCCAGGAAGCTTTATGAATCGAGAGATTATAAAGCCTCCTGAACAATTACCTTAGAACCAAGCCTAGCTTAACCGAGAGATCTGTGTTAATAAGCTTGGTGGTTAGAATTGATTTGTCCTTAAAGTTTCTCGACGATTAAACTATCCAAGACATTGTTTTAGTTTAATCGTTGAGAAAAGGATCATTGCCACGAGAGTGGATTGATCTAAAATCGTTTTCAAAACCTTAAAGTAAATTTTATAAAAGACAATTTGAAATCCGAAAGTTTAATCATCCTTTAAAACACCTTAACCTGATTGTTTAGCTTTTTATAAACCTTTCAAAACCTTTAATTCTCGTTTTTCGTTTTGTTTAATTTTCGGTTACAAAAACATCAAACAAACAACCCTTTTGATCACACTTAAACTGAGTTCGTTTCACACAAATTCAAATAAATTGTTTGCTCCTGATTTGGTTTGACATCTTAAATACTACATTAAGATATTAGATTTAACGGGGTAAAATCTCGTTTATCAATAGAATCAGGTTTATACGGGACAAGGCTAGTGATATAACCAAGGCACACGATAACTTGAGAGTGAGCAATCATGCACAACAAAGAGTTGAGAGGATGATCACATTGGTAAGACCGGAGGATGATTGGGTGAAAATTAACACCGATGGTGCTTCAAGGGGGCACCTCGAGCATGCAGCTGCTGGGGGCGTTTTACGAGACGGCGATGGAGTGTGGCGTGGAGGTTTTGCTTTTAACATAGGGATTTGTACGGCGCCATTAGCCGAACTGCGGGGAGTTTATTATGGATTATTCATAGCATGGGATCGAGGGTTCGGAAAGGTGATATTGGAGATTGATTTGTCGATCGTGGTAGGTTTTCTTCAGACAGGGATTAGTGATGCTCATCCGTTGTCTTTCCTGGTACGCTTGTGCCAAGGCGTTTCTAAAAGCTTAATGTTGGAGGCGGCTCCGGAAGGGGTTAGGGATCATGTGGGAGCCTAACGTCTTTCCCCGGTGGTTCAAAGCTTTAAACCGATATTAATGATGGATTGCATTTTTTGGAATTGCCGGGGGCGAATAAACCTAACTTTAGAAGAGCGATACGCTATATGTTGAAGAAAAGAAATGTCGACGTGGTGGCTTTGTTTGAAACTCATGCTGAAGGAGATAGAGCTACAAGGATATGTCAAAGACTAGGGTTTGATAATTTCTTTAAAGTTGATGCAACGGGGCATAGTGGAGGATTATGGCTGTTGTGGAGATCATCGGTGGGTCAAGTTACCAAAGGAATCATCGAACCGGTTTATTTACGCGGTTGTGGACCAAGGAGCAGAGTCGGCTCACTTGTTTGTGGTTTACGCGGCACCAACGGTAAGCGAGGAGAAGTGGTTTATGGGGAGAACTAAATGCTTTGGTAAGAGGAGCGGATGGACCGGTGCTAATCGGAGGTGATTTTAATACCATTGTGCGTAATGACGAAAGGTCCGGCGGCAATGGTAGGTTATCGCAAGACTCATTGACATTCGGTGAATGGATAAATGACCTAGCCTTGATAGACATGGGGTTCAAAGGTAACAAATTTACTTGGAAGAGAGGAAGAACGGCGAGTACGTTTGTTGCCAAGATACTCGATAGAGTTTTATGTTGTGCACATACTAGGCTCAAATGGCAAGAAGCTACGGTAACACACCTACCGTTTTTGTCATCAGACCACTCTCCGTTGTACTTACAACTTTGTCCGTTAAGCGAGGGTAACCCGAGAAGGAGACCGTTCCGCTTTGAGGCGGCATGGCTTAAACATACGGGTTTTAAAGAGTTGTTGGTAAACTCTTGGAACCCAGATATACGTACAACCGAAGCGCTTAATGGCTTGAGAATCAAGTTGAAAAAGTGGAATCGAGAAGTGTTTGGAGATGTGGTGGTTCGTAAAAAGAAGCTAACGGAGAGCATTGTAGAAGTACAAAGCCTTCTAGATGTAAGTCCAACAGATGAGTTAATTTCGAAGGAGACAGACTTACTCAAGGAGTTAGACATGTTGCTTGAACAAGAAGAAACCATTTGGTTTCAAAAATCTAGAGAGAATTGGCTAGAGTGTGGAGACCGTAATACCCAATTTTTTCATATGTCGACGATCATTCGGCGAAAGAGAAACAAGATCGAGTCATTGAAGAATGAGGAAGGACATTGGGTTTCAGATTCAAAAAACCTTGAGATGATGGTGACTCAGTATTATGATCGTCTATATTCTCTTGAAGATGTGCCGGCTACAGTTGAACCGTTACCGAGTGTGGGTTTCCCGGTGTTATCTCATGACGATATCCGTCAGCTAGAGAAACCAAGTAAATGAGACGAGAGGTGAAAACAACGATTCAGCTTATGGGGAAGTTCAAAGCTCCGGGTCCGGATGGTTACCAACCAATTTTCTACCAGCAATGCTGGGACACGGTGGGAGCGTCAGTAACTCGATTTGTTTTGGAATTCTTTCATACATGCCACCTACCAGAACATACGAATGATGTGCTTCTAGTGTTATTGCCAAAAGTGTCAAAACCAGAGACGGTTATGCAGTTTCGACCTATTAGTTTATGCAACGTGCTATTTAAGGTGATTACCAAAGTCATGGTAATCAGACTTAAGTCGGTGATCAATAAACTCATAGGACCAGCTCAATCCAGTTTCATACCTGGGAGGTTAAGCGCGGATAACATTGTTATCGTTCAGGAAGCCGTTCATTCTATGCGGAAGAAGAAAGGACGGAAGGGCTGGATGTTATTGAAGTTAGATCTTGAGAAAGCATATGATCGCATAAGATGGGATTTTCTTGAGGATACACTAAAGATGTCGGGTTTATCGGAGAAATGGAGGAGTTGGATAATGGAGTGTGTTACAAAACCACATATGAGTCTATTGTTCAACGAGGAGAAAACAGAGGGTTTTAAACCCTCACGAGGCTTAAGACAAGGCGATCCTTTATCACCATACTTGTTTGTTCTATGTCTTGAAAGGTTGTGTCATTTAATTGACTTGTCTCTTGAGGAGGGTGAGTGGAAACCGATCCAATTATCACGTGGAGGCCCAAAACTTTCGCATGTTTGTTTTGCCGATGATCTAATTCTATTTGGACAAGCATCTGTGACCCAAGTTCGTATCATTAGACGAGTACTAGAACGGTTTTGTGTAGCTTCGGGACAAAAAGTTAGCTTGGAGAAGTCTAAATTTTTTTTTCTCGAATAATGTTAATCGGGAACTTGCGAGACAGATTAGCACCGAGAGTGGCATTGGAGTGACCATGGAGTTGGGTAAGTATCTTGGTATGCCGGTTCTGCAGAAACGAATCAACAAAGATACGTTCGGTGATGTTCTTGCAAGGGTCTCGTCGCGTTTGTCGGGTTGGAAAGGAAAGGTGATGAGTCTCGCGGGAAGATTAACCCTAACAAAAGCTGTATTATCGGCCCTACCTACGCACACCATGAGTACGATTATGCTCCAAAAGACAACTTTGGATCAACTAGATAAGTTGTCGAGGAATTTTATATGGGGAAGTTCACCGGAAAGACGAAAACTACACCTTGTAGCGTGGAAAGAAGTGTGTAAGCACAAATCAGAAGGCGGTCTTGGGATACGATCGGCTACAGAAATGAATAAGGCTCTCATCGCTAAAGTAGGGTGGAGATTAATTCATGACAAAGAGATTTTGTGGGCAAAGGTGATACGTAAGAAATACAATGTGGGTGAGGTTACAAATAGTACGTGGCTGTTTCGGAAGGGTGATGTATCGGCTACGTGGAGGAGTATTAAAGTTGGGTTGTGTGATGTGATTTCAAGAGGTATAACTTGGGTACCAAGAGATGGAAAATCGATTCGCTTTTGGAGAGATAGATGGCTCAATGGAAAGCCGTTGATGGAGGTAGTAACGAGAGATGTTCCGGTGGAGGAGCTGAATAAAATGGTAGCGGATCCGTGGGTTGAAGGAATTGGGTGGGATATCGAAACATTACACCGTTCGTACAAGAGCATGTGTATTTGCGACTTGGAGCCGTTGTTTTAAATGGTTACTTTGGCGACAAGGACTCTTTATCATGGGTTGGTAATAAAGATGGTACCTTCTCAGTTAAATCAGCTTATGCCTTGTTGTGTCGAGATGAAGAGCCACGTCCATGTTCGGGTAAGTTATGGAATCGTATTTGGAAAATAGTAGCACCGGAACGTGTTCGGACCTTTCTTTGGCTAGCGGTGAAACAAGCTTTAATGACCAATCATGAGAGGAAAAGAAGACATATGGCAGAGAGTGATTGTTGTCAAGTGTGTAGAGGGGCAAGCGAAACGATTCTTCATGTTATACGAGATTGCCCCGCCATGACGGGTATTTGGTCGAGATTAATCTCTGTACGGAGAAGAAGAGAATTCTTTACAATGCCTTTGTTAGAGTGGATTTATGACAATCTCAACTCGTCAGAAAGAGACGCAGACGGGAATGTTTGGTCGACTACGTTTGCGATTTCCGTGTGGTGGGGTTGGAAATGGAGATGTATGAACGTGTTCGGGTCATCGGAGAAATGCCGGGATAGATGATAACTTGCATATTTTACACATTTTACTTTAGGTTATGCATTAGAACTCATTCATTTAGGTTGCATTTAGTGTCATATAGGTTGCATTTTGGTTTGTTTCGTGTATTTCAGGTTTTGGAGCATAAAGACGGCGAAAGTGATGAATTTAAGCCAAAAAGAAACTGATACACTTGCATCGGCATGTTGTATCGGTTTACGTTGGCCGATACGAAGACGAGAAAGTTTGCCGAAGTCCGTATCGGCCAAGCATATCGGTTTCGTGGCCGATATTGAAAACGAAGTTTCGCCGAAGCTTGTATCGGCCAACCGTATCGGTTTGGAGTGACCGATACAAGAGAAGAAGACCCGAAGACACGTATCGACCTGTCGTATCGGCTTAGCCTCGGCCGATACGAGGAAAACCGAGCCGAAGGAAGATTGCCGAAGCGCGTATCGGCCAGCACTGTATCGGTTTGCCTTGACCGATACGAGCTGCGAAATTTTATAAGATTTTTGGTTTTTAATGTGTAAAAAGGAAAACCAATTCCATTTTTCGGTTTCCTTTATTTTTATTTTTATTTTTCGGTTTGGATTTGATATTAGGGCGGAACTACACGACCACCATCGATCTTGTTTTGGATTTTATCGATTGTTTTGTTTTTGAGACTTGGAGGAGATTTCTTGGTGATTGCTTCTTGGCCACCTTGTAATCTTCATCATCATCATTCAATAAGAGTTTTCTTGACCCTTTATTCTCCTTGTTTTTGTTTATGCTATTGATATCTATAAACCTAATTGCTATGAGTTTCAATATGATTTGTGAGTAGTTCTAAATAGACAATTGGGTTAGGGTAAAAGGGGTTTGATTGAATCTAGGATAGATAATTGTCTAAAACTTAATAGATTGAAAACTTTAGTCTTTGGTAACAGCCATTAAAGCTTTAATCGAGTTGGCCATTCGATTATCGAACCCAGGAAGCTTTATGAATCGAGAGATTATAAAGCCTCTCGAACAATTACCTTAGAACCAAGCCTAGCTTAACCGAGAGATCTGTGTTAATAAGCTTGGTGGTTAGAATTGATTTGTCCTTAAAGTTTCTCGACGATTAAACTATCCAAGACATTGTTTTAGTTTAATCGTTGAGAAAAGGATCATTGCCACGAGAGTGGATTGATCTAAAATCGTTTTCAAAACCTTAAAGTAAATTTTATAAAAGACAATTTGAAATCCGAAAGTTTAATCATCCTTTAAAACACCTTAACCTGATTGTTTAGCTTTTTATAAACCTTTCAAAACCTTTAATTCTCGTTTTTCGTTTTGTTTAATTTTCGGTTACAAAAACATCAAACAAACAACCCTTTTGATCACACTTAAACTGAGTTCGTTTCACACAAATTCAAATAAATTGTTTGCTCCTGATTTGGTTTGACATCTTAAATACTACATTAAGATATTAGATTTAACGGGGTAAAATCTCGTTTATCAATAGAATCAGGTTTATACGGGACAAGGCTAGTGATATAACCAAGGCACACGATAACTTGAGAGTGAGCAATCATGCACAACAAAGAGTTGAGAGGATGATCACATTGGTAAGACCGGAGGATGATTGGGTGAAAATTAACACCGATGGTGCTTCAAGGGGGCACCTCGAGCATGCAGCTGCTGGGGGCGTTTTACGAGACGGCGATGGAGTGTGGCGTGGAGGTTTTGCTTTTAACATAGGGATTTGTACGGCGCCATTAGCCGAACTCTGGGGAGTTTATTATGGATTATTCATAGCATGGGATCGAGGGTTCAGAAAGGTGGTATTGGAGATTGATTTGTCGATCGTGGTAGGTTTTCTTCAGACAGGGATTAGTGATGCTCATCCGTTGTCTTTCCTGGTACGCTTGTGCCAAGGCTTCTTCACAAGGGACTGGTTAGTTCGGGTTACTCATGTGTATAGAGAGGCGAACCGTCTAGCTGACGGCTTAGCTAACTATGCGTTTTCCTTACCGTTGGGTTTACATTTGTTTGATTTAGCTCCTAACGTGGTTAGTTCTATTGTAGTTGACGATGCCGAAGGGTCTGCGTACCCAAGGCTAGTTCGATTGTAGTCTTTTTTTATTTAATAAAGCGAGAGTACAATCTCTCTCCCTACCAAAAAAAAAAACTAATGTCTTTAATGTTCATCTCTTTTAGAGCTTAGTGGGATTGCGTCTATGATGTTGATGCTCATACATGCTAAAAACAAGCTGGACAACAAAATAAAGTTGACTCGCAAGCAGGTCGAGGATGCGATGAAGTCACAAAATAAAGTTGACCTATCTATTTTAAATATGGACAATCTGGATCAGTTACTTATCTCGTTGTTTAACAAAACGATATTTTGCATCTTTTCGTGGACCTTATGTTGTTTGATAACCTATGTGGTTTTAATGGTATTGTTTGTCTTAATTTCCCATAATTCATAAGTTTAAAACACATTAAACAGGGAAGTATGATAATAGTACCCTATTAGTTTTTGATAGTCGGTTATTTAATATTAGCATATTTTTATAAAATGATTGAATATAATCCACTATTTTTGCAAAGTCATTGGATTTACAAATTATGTTTTTGGGTTCGGTGTATTCGGTTTTTCTTTTTTTTTAACCATCCACTACAAGAAACTGGGCTTTTAGCAACAAAATTTAGCAAGGAAATAACGACGAATAAATATAGCAACGAAATAGCAATGAATTGGTGACGAAATAGCAACGGAGAATCTTGTCGTCGCTAAATCGTCGCTATTTAGCGAGTTATTATTTCGTCGCAAAATTAGCGACGATTTTGGCGACGAATGAGTTCTGCGTCGCTAAATCGTCGCTAATTAGCGACGATTTAGCAACGAATTAGCGAGGAGGGTCGCTAAGTAGGTAAGCACATTTTCAAAAACGTTGCTAAATCGTTGCTAATTTTATTTACTTGCTAATTCGTTGCTAATTTTCCTTGCTAAATGGTTGCAAAAATTTTAAAATGGGACTATATAAACCCATCTACACTCTTCAAAAAATCACACCACAACACAATACAAAAACATTCACTCTATAAAAATATAAACACTCTAAAAATTTCAATATGTCTCACGGTAATAACAATATATATGAGTTACGGTCTTGGATTTATCGGCATAAAGATCGATCGGGGGTAGTTACAGACGAATTTACGGAGGGACTTCAAGTATTCATGCAGCAAGCCAGATGCAGAATACGCAAGATACCGGTAAAATGTATTGTCCATGTAAGAAGTGCGTTAACACTATATACATGTTTGTTGAAACTGTATGGAAACATCTTTTTAATAGAGGTTTTATGCCGCATTATTTTGTTTGGTTTCAACATGGGGAAGGGTATAACTCTAATAATACTGAAGTTGGAGATAGTAGTTATACGTTTCCTGTTAGTGATCATGTTAGTAACGAACCTGCTAATTTACCGCATCATTTTGATAGTAACTATGATCATGATCAGGCCGGTGGTTATGTGCATGTAGATGATAATAGATATCATGAAATGGTTGCTGATACATTTCATGATACGAGGGAGTATTTATCCGAAAATGTAGTTGAGGAACCTAACCTAGATGCTAAACGATTTTATGATATGTTAGACGCTGCGAATAAACCAATTTACGAGGGATGTAAAGTTGGATTGTCAAAACTATCATTAGCATCTAGGATGATGAATATAAAATATGATAATAATTTGAGTGAGTTTTGTATGGACTCATGGGCGGAGTTATTGAAAGAATATATGCCTGAGGGTAATGTAGCTGCTGAGTCGTATTACGAAATACAAAAGTTGGTTTTTAGTCTTGGATTGCCTTCTGAAATGATTGATATTTGTGTTAACAATTGTATGATTTATTGGGAAGATGATGATGAGCTGCTTGAATGTCGTTTTTGTCGTCAACCGAGATATAAGGTCCAAGGGAAGGCGAGTAAAGTCCCGTATCAACGGATGTGGTACTTACCCATCACAGACAGACTCAAAAGATTGTATCAATCGGAGAGGACATCCGATTCGATGAGATGGCATGCGGAACACTCGGTTGAAGATGGGGAAGTCACTCATCCGTCAGATGCAAAGGCTTGGAAGCACTTCAACACGGTATACTCTGATTTCGCTAGAGAGGTTCGTAATGTATACCTTGGTTTATGCACTAACGGATTTAGTCCATTCGGTATGTCTGGTAGACAATACTCTTTGTGGCCAGTTATACTAACTCCGTATAATCTACCTCCCAATATGTGCATGCAAAGATAATTTCTTTTCTTAAGCATTTTAGTACCAGGTCCGAACTACCCAAAGAGAGCTCTTGATGTTTTTCTGCAATCTTTGATACATGAGTTAAAAGAGCTATGGTCCACTGGGGTTCGTACGTATGATATCTCATGCAAGAGAAATTTTACGATGCGTGCAGTGCTCATGTGGACTATTAGTGACTTTCCTGCTTATGGCATGTTAGCAGGTTGGACAACGCATGGACGATTGTCTTGTCCATATTGCCGTCATCGGACTGATGCGTTTCAACTCCCACATGGAAGGAAAACAAGTTGGTTTGATTGTCACCGACGTTTCCTTCCAATCAATCATCCTTACCGAAAGAACAGAAGGTTATTTAAGAAGAATCGGGTCGTTAAACATCCACCCCTACTTTAGCCGACGGGGGCAGAGTTATTGGAGGAGTTGGATAATTATGGGGCGCAAAAAACATGTAGACGGGGTGGTAATTGGCATGTTTCTAATTTACCCGATGAATACGGAGAAAGCCATAACTGGCACAAGAAAAGCATTTTTTGGGAACTCCCGTACTGGAAAAATCACTTGTTGAGACATAACCTCGACGTTATGCACATTGAAAAAAACTCTTTTGATAATATTATAAACACATTGTTGAATGTACAGGGGAGAACTAAAGACAATTTGAAGACAAGACTGGATTTGCCGAAATATGTTTTAGAAGTGAGTTGCATATCACGAACGATGGTAAGGCTCCGGTCCCAATCTACGGATTGAAACCTCGAAGCGAAAAACGCGTTATTCAACCGGGTCACTTCAGATGTCAAGTTTCCCGACGGATATGTTTCAAAGTTATCTGCATGTGTTGACAATGGTCAAAAGTTTTCAGGTATGAAAAGTCACGACTGTCATGTGTTTATGCAAACACTTTTACCTTTTGCTTTCGATGGGCTTTTACCTGAACCCGCACACACAACAATAGCAGGTATCATTGAACCCTAAAATGTTTATATTTTAATTTTGATTAAGTATATATATAATTAAATTAATATAATGTTTAAAATTTTTCAGAGATCGGTGCATATTTCTGAGATCTATGCACCCGTACGCTTACAGAAGAGATCATTGAACAGTTACGTGACAGTATCCCGATTGTGTTGTCTAACTTGGAGAAGATTTTCCCTCCATCCTTTTTCGATGTTATGGAACACCTTCCAATACATCTTCCTCACGAGGCAGAATTAGGAGGGCCTGTGCAGATTCGGTGGATGTATCCTTTCGAACGATTTATGGGACATTTGAAAGGAAAGGCGAAAAACCTTGCAAGGGTTAAAGGATCTATTGTTGCTGGATCTTTAACTGAAGAGACGTCTCATTTCGCCTCATATTATTTCGGTTCCAATGTAAGAACACGTAGAACAACAACACGACGCTACGATGATGGAGGTGTTGGCGCAGTGTATGGAATGGAAGGGGTACCTGATATATTTTCTCCAATCGGAAGAGGAGGCGGAAAAATAAAAGAAGTTTGGTGGGAAAGTGATAAACATCGGCAAAGCGCACATACTTACATCCTCCTTAATTGTGAATATGCCCGACCTTTTGAAAGGTATGTGCATGCAACTATGCATTCGCAAACCCATCATGCATAAACAAAATAAATATTTAATTTTGATTCAGTTTCCTGCGTTGTTTTATAATGTTTGAGGAGCAAGTGGATGAGGTTTATCGAGGACTTTCAAAAGACGAAGTAACCGCTCTTAAAGAACGGGATTTTGCAGCTTGGTTGAAAACGCATATCGCATATGGTGACACAACGTATCCAGTGTGGTTTCGCGAGTTAATACAAGGACCGCTCGGAAAGATCACAACTTCTCCTATGTATTTCACTCGTGGTTACGTGTTCCACACCTTAAGTCATGGTCAACGTCGAGTAACCGCGAATTATGGGGTAACTGTGTCGGGTGATTCAGTTTTTTATGGTATTCTAACGAATATTATTGAAGTGCAGTATCCGGGATTAGTCAATTTACGAACAACCCTCTTCAAATGTGATTGGTTTGATCCAACACTCGGTCGTGGTGTTCGGTACAACAAATTTGGTGTGATCGACGTCAACCAGTCACGACGATATCGGAAGTTTGAACCTTTTATCCTTGGATCGCAAGCTGAGCATATTACTTTCATTCCTTATCCTCGGGTTAAGACTAGCGGTATAGCATGGAGTGCAGTAGTCCGAATAGTTCCAAGAGGTTTAATTATGGGTAACGATGAAGTTCCTAGGCAACAAAATGTCATTGGTGGGACAATCATTCCAACAAATCAATCGACGGAAGATGTATTCCTTGTCGACCCCGATAATCAAGTTGTTGAAGATATTGTGGATGATGAAGACGACGGAGGTGCATATGAATTCGATGAAAGTAGCGAAGTCGAATCTGTTGATTCCGATATTAATGAATAATTTTCTTTGTGTTTTTGTAATATAATTGTGTACATGTGTTAGTTGTAATATTTGTGTGTGTTTTTGTAATATTTGTAATCTTTGTGTGTTTTTGTAATAATTTGTGTGTGTGTTATTTGTAATAATTGTGTGTGTTTTTGTAATTATTTTTTTTTAAAATAATATTTAAATTTGCAACGAAATAGCAAGGATTTGTAATTGTCGTTGCTAAATCGTCGCTAATTAGCGAGGATTTAGCAACGCTAACCTAATTTCGTCGCTAATATAGCGACGATTTAGCAACGATTAATAAAAAAATCTAATTTTCGATGGATTACAGATTTAGGGGTTCAAGATCGTTGCTAAATCGTCGCTAAATATAATGACTTATCGTTGTCAAATCGTCGCTATTTCGTTGCTAAGCATGATTCCTTGCCAATTCGTTGCTAAGTCGTTGCAAGCCTTCGAACTTTAAACCCCTAAAACACCATTTAAAGTTCATAATAAACTAGTTTATAAGTTTTTTGTCATATATTGAGTTTGTGACTTCTTATGATCAATGTTATAAACTCGTTTTGGCGAAAAAGTGGTAAAAAAACGATACAAACCGAATTTAGGGTTCCAAACCCTAAAATAAGGGTTTAGCATTAGCGACGATTTAGCGACGAATCGTTGCTATTAATTCGTCGCTATTTATATTTAGCGACGAATCGTTGCTATTTCGTTGCTAATTTTAAACCTCCTTACATTCTTGTACTTGGAAATACGATGAATGTCGTTTCGTGTCACGTTAACATATAACTACGAATTAGCGACGATTTGACAACGATTCGTTGCTAAATCGTCGCTAAATATAAATAGCGACGAAATAGCAACGAATTCTAACATGCATGTACTTCTTAAATACGATGTAAGTCGTTTCGTGTCACGTTAACATATAGCAACGAAATAGCAAGGAATCGTTGCTAAATCGTCGTTATATGGATTCGTCGCTAAATCGTCGCTTTTTTTTCGTTTGTCGCGGGTGAGAAACAAAAAGGTTTGAACCAAAAGAGGCGACGACACAAAATCCTATATATACCCGACGAGTTTTATCATTTTTTCACACAATCTCATTCTCTTTCTCTCTCTAAATATTTTATCTCTCTAAAAAAACCCAACTCCAAAACCCAACTCCAAAAACATGTCTCAAAATAACCAACCCCCTCATTATTATAATTTCATAAGGAACCGATCCGGTTCCACCTCTAATTCAAACCCACCCCAACAAAACTCACCCCAACAAAACCCACCCCAACAAAACCCACCCCAACAAAACCCAATAGAAGATCCTATTCCCGATGCTCCAGTCGATCCCCCCGTCGATTTACCACCTCAGCATCTTGGACCGCACATGCAGCGGATCCTCGACTTTCTTCGGCAGGAGGGCCACCAATACCTACCGTTGCTCCATTCCGGACGGCCAGATGAGACATTTTTGTAAGTAATTAATATTTTTATATTATTTTATGTAATTTAATTAATTGATTTTCGATTATAATAATTGTTAACGATAAATTTATTTTTCGTAGGTTTTTCGATAACAAGGTTAGTAGGAGTGTCTCAGATGTGATGAAGACGTATTTCGTGGAGCCGCACGTCAACTGGTCGCAGACGCCTCCTTATATAAAGGACATCTGGTTCGAATCTTTTGCGGTATGTAGAAATTTTAATTATTTAAATTTTAAAAATTAAACATTATAAAATGTTAATATAAATATTTATTGTACTAAAATAACATATAAATTATATAAAATGTAATAATTATTACAAAATTTATTTTTTTATTATTTAAAATTTATTTTAATATTTTAAAAAACTCAAATAGCAAAAATGGCATTGGCGGGAGGAAGACATGTTTAAAGTCCGCAAGGGTTTCGAGGAGAAAGTCATGCATCGGCTCACTGGGATCATCAACAAATGGAAGACCAAGTGGCTGAAGAAGGGAGATGATGCGAAACCCATAGCAATTGATGGGGAGGTGTGGAAGGGTCTTTGCGACTATTGGACGAACCCGCATTCGGTTCAAGTTGCGGGTAGCTGCTCCAAGTCCCGACTCACACCGATCGACGAGACCGGTCCATATGTCCACACCTCAGGACCGACTTCTTACGCCGGACGGCGTATACAGATGGTATTAAATATATATTTAAAATTTAATTACTTTTTAAAATAATATAAAATTTAAAAATATATATATAATTTAATTATAATTTTCAATAGCGCGAGGAGATGGGCGAGCTTCCGCCCATTGTGGAAATTTTGAAGAAGGTCCAGAAGAGGAAGGACGGGACCTATGTGAGTTCACGATCTGAAAAGATCGTGAACGCATATGAGGCTAGACTCGCCGAGCGGGTTAGTCAGGGTTCGACGTCGGCCGATGGTAGTTCGGTCAACTCCTCGGGACAGCTGTCGGTCACCGAGTGCGACCAAATCTACTATGAGGTAATATTTTAAAATAATTTAATTTAATTCAAAATAATATTTATTATATTATCTAACGATTTTAAATTTGTCTATATAGGTGGCCCCGAAGACGAAGAAGAACCGCACTTTTGGAGTCGGTTCGATTGAGACGGTTCCCGCTGCTTCTTCTTCGCAACCTCGTCCCACTGCCCAAGATCACGCCGAAGAGAATGTTCGGTTGAGGGAGCAGCTCGCGGAAAAAGAAGTCCGCTATCAGAACATCACGGACTTCTTCTCCATCATCGCGATGGAAAGTCCAAACCTCGCGAGGTTGATGCAGCAGCGGGGAGTCCAACCGACCCAACCACCAGTGATCCCTCTAGATGTAGTGGCAGCGGCAGCTCAAGACCTTGGACGTGATATCGGGATTGATGATTACGTCGTCGATCCCGATGATCCCACTGATCCCGCTGATCCCGCTAATCCCGATGTTTAGTTTTAATTTATTGTATTTTTAAAATATTTTGTATTTTTTTAATATATTTATAATTGTTTTTTTTAATTTTTTTATAATTGTTTTTTTAAAAATTTGGTTTTTATATTTGTTTTTTTTTTAATTTTTTTTTTAAATCGTTGCTAAATTAGCGACGAATTAGCAACGATTTGTTTTCGCAAAATCTTTAAATTGGAAATTTATTTTTTATATATCGTCGCTAATTCGTCACTAATATTTTACGATAAACGTTAGCGACGAATTAGCGACGACACCTAAATAGTGACGATTATACGGCGTCGCTAAATTAGGGACGAAATAGCGACCATTCAAAAATAGCGACGAATTTTGAATAGCGACGAGCGTATAGCGACGAAAATATTCTCGTCGCTAAATCGTCGCTATTGGTAATAGCGACGATTTAGCGACGAAATATGGCGTTGCTATTTGCCTTATTTCTTGTAGTGATCACTCTTGAGTTTAGGGTATAGTGTTTAGTATTCAGGGTGCACGTTGTTTAGTCTTATTATTTTATAGATTTTAGGTTATAGGGTTTAGGTTTTATTGTTTTAGGGTTTATTGTTTAGGGTGTAGGGTTTAAGGTTTATGGTTTAAGGTTTAGGTTTTAGTTCTTAGGGTTTAGTTCTTAGGTTTTAGGGTTTATTTCTTAGGGGTTAGGGTATATTTCTTAGGGTTTAGGGTTTAGTTCTTAGGGTTTAGGGTTTTGTTCTTAGGGTTTAGGGTTTCGTTGTTAGGGTTTAGTTCTTAGGGATTAGGGTTTAGTTCTTAGGGATTAGGGTTTAGTTCTTAAGGTATAGTGTTTAGGGTTTAGTTCTTAGGGTTTATGTTTGTGTTATTTTATAATTATACAAAATTATAAAGATAGTAGTCTATTTATAAGTTATATCCGCCTATTCAGTATTTAACATTAGGGTTTGTATTATCTAATAATTATACAAAATTATAAAAATAGTAGTCTATTTATAAGTTATATTCGCCTATTCATTATTTAACATTAGGGTTTGTGTTATCTTATAATTATACAAAATTATAAAAATAGCAGTCTATTTGTTAGTTATATTCGCCTATTCATTATCTAACATTAGGGTTTGTGTTATATTAAAATTTTACAAAATTACAAAAATAGTAGTCTATTTATAGTTATATATATTAGCCTATTGATAAAGAGCATACTTTCGTTTATATCAAAGATATAGCATTGAAGTAATTGGGCAAGTCCTAAATGAATACATAAATGCAATTATAACATGGAAATAACATATTATTTATTTAACATTAGGGTTTGTGTTATCTTATAATTATACAAAATTTAAAAAATAGTAGTCTATTTATTAGTTATATTCGCATATTCATTATCTAACATTAGGGTTTGTGTTATCTTATAACTTTACAAAATTACAAAATAGTAGTCTATTTATAGTTATATTCGCCTATTCATAAAGAGCATACTTTCGTTTATATCAAAGATATAGCATTGAAGTAATTGGGCAAGTCCTAAATGAATACATAGATGCAATTATAACATGAAAATAACATATTATTTATTTAACATTAGGGTTTAGGGATTATTACAGACATGACCAAAAGTAACACAACCTATTGTCTAGAAACATGAGGCTATTTTAATCAATAAGCATTGAAATAGCCTGCTTTTTTCTGGTTTTTTCTGCAACACCAAAACATTGTTCACATAGCCGAAAATATCAACTGACATAAAACTAATTATACAGGACTAGAAGGATATTTTTAAAAAAACTCCACCCAAAATAGTGATAAACGAGATTTTACACTCGTTGTTTCGAATGCCTTATCGTAGTATATAAGATGTCAATATGAATCGGGAGCGATCAACTCACTAGAACTTATGAGAAATCTTCTTAGTATAAGCAATAAACAAAAAGACAATTAACTAAGAAAGCAAAAACGAAATTAAAGGTTGATTTAAAAGTTCAAATTAAAAGCTAAACAACGAGGTCGGTGTACTTTAACGGGTAATCAAACTTTCAGGTTTTTAATGTCTTTTAACAAATGTAACTTTAAGGTTTTGAAAACGTATTTAGATCAATTCACTCTCGTGACAATGATCCTTTTCCTATTAAGTAAACTAAAACAATATCTTGGATAGTTTAAATCTTAGGAAACATTAAGTTCAATTCAATTCAACCACTAAGCTTATTAACACAGATCTCTCGGTTAAGCTAGGCTTAGTTCTAGGGTAATTGATCGGGAATCTTCATAATCCTCTCGGTCATGAAGTTTCCTGGGTTCTATTAATTGAATGGCCAACTCAACTAAAGCATTAAGATCGTTACACTAAACTAAAGTTTTATCAGGTTTAAGTTCTAGACATTAATCACCCCTAGAGTTGATTCACCCTTTTTCCCCAACCTAATTGTCTAAGGGAAACTACTCGTTAAGCATAATGAAAATCAAAGCAAACATAATTAAAGAAAGCATAAATAAAATCAAAGAGATAAAGGATAAGAAAAATTGTTTATCAATGAAGAAAACTCAAAATATCCAAGATCCAAATCTCTGTGAGAAGCTTGTAAAAGGTTTCAAGATAAAAATAAGCATAAAAAATAATAAGATATGAAAGCCCTAAATATATAGAAAATAAGTCTAAAAAAACGTTCTCCTCAGAACCAAAAACAACGCGAAGAGTGTAGTGAACGAGTATCCTAAACATAGTATCCTAAACATAGTATCCTATCGCAACCGAGCTAGTTCTACCTATTACCATTCACCTCAAACTCCGTCTAAATCCGTTATTATTACCAAAAGCATGTGATCCACCTGTCTAGTCTAAGCATCTTTTACATTCAATTAAGCATAATCAAAGCATGAAACATGATCGAGAACTTCCAAGAGTTTTTCTATTTGTCTAGGTAAAAACGGGATTTCGAATCAAAAGAGGAGGCTAACACTCATGCATGTGGTCGATTGTATCGCGATTTCTCTCGGGGAGTGAAAGGGTTAAGCAAAACAAGGGAAGACAAGGAGCAACTTATGCATACAAGTCCGGACATCCATTCTTATTCAAACATAACCACTAACCCATCATCTTTTTCTTTTAACACTGAAGCACTTAAACATCGAGTTCTCTTTTCTTTTTCTTAACTACCTTAGGGGTTTATTTTTGGCTAAGTTTTTTTTTTCTTTTTTTTTTTTCTTTTTTTTCGATTTCTTCTTTTTTTTAATTTTTTTTACTTAGCCATTCTTTTACCCCTAGGTGTTTTACATGTACTCGTTTTTATTTTCGAAACTCAAAGATGTGTCTCTCCAACCAATTATCCCTTTCTAACATACTAGTCCAAGATAAACTAGCCAAATGGATGTCCTTTCTTGTCGCTCCCTATACTTTCAAGTTTTTGCGAAACCAAACAATCACTTATTGAAAAAGAATTCTCACAAGTGTTTGGGTTTAGGTTTAGGGGGTGAGAGGGGAATCATCCTTAGAATGAGAATGACCGGATTGTTCTAAAGTGTTTCGGTTTAGGTAGCCACAATCCGTAGAAATCACAAAGTCATATAAATCCTCTTGAAAACTCTCAATCATGCTAATTAAAAGTCAAGTTTAAGTTCAAATAATTTTCGAAGGCAACCTAAAACTATCAAGCTTCATAACCACACTATTGGCTTTTTAAACATCAATGTATAGGGTCAAGGTTTCAAGATTTTTGGCGAGTTCTAATTCGTTTGAGGAAGATACTACACCTAAGATACCGTTCAAAACACTAGACGCGTCGCTTTACAAGGCTAAAATAATCATAGATCCCCTATGCATATGACCTAAATGTGATGAATTAATCTAAATGCAGTGAACTAATCCTAAATGCAATTTTTGTGTTTTTTTGAGTTTTTTGAGTTTTTTTAATTTTTGTGGTTTTTTTCTATTTTTCTAATTTTTTGTGTTTTGATTTTTTTTTTTTTGGAAGAACGATCCACATCCCACCCGTAACTTTCATATCTTACTAGATAGCTCTCAAACTTTAACCTCTTTCTAGATGATGCTGAATCGAAATACGAATATTCATATCCCCTCAATCTAAAATTTAATACTTAGATCCCCTTAAAATTATGTTGAATTCTAATTGCCCCTCTATCAATTAATTATGGTTTACTGTTTGGTTTAGTATTTTTTCCGAACCGATTAAATATGATATAACCCGACTAAACCGATTAAACCTAATTTTAACCCTACTAAACCCGATTTTCACATCTAAACCCAAAATCAGTCTTCCCCTTCCCCTTTTCAAACCCTAGAAACAAAATCCAAGAACTCAAAAACGAAATTGAGGAGAAAACATTGGATTTCATGCTTCGTGAAGATGATGAGAACTACAATGAAGAAGCAGAGCAACGACAAGATTTTCACATCGAGTGTTTGGTGAGCGAATTTGTGGCGAATGAAACTCGTTTTCGTCACGATTCTCTTCCCGAGAGCGACGACGAAGAAGATGAAGGTGGTGGTGTTAGGAAGCCGATATTCTCTTTCAACTTCTTCTCCAATGCATCATTTTTCATTTGCAATATCTCTATCTCGTTTATTAGAGACTCATCGACCCACTTAAACAAGTGTTTATCATTCATAAGCTACATAAAAAATGAGAAACGATGAACAAAACAATAAATTAACAAATCATCATCTAAATTTTGTACAAAAGCATAAACAAAAAGATAAGAAAAGAACTAACCCTATTTGCAGCAGCATATGTACATCGATAATGCTTTCGATTCGGATTAGCTTGAGATTTTGAAATCTTCCCAATAACTCGTTCGCCGCACCAACATATTTCAAAAACACCGAAGATTGTTCTTATTCCTTTGCAATTTGAAGCTTCACTACCTTCTCCCAAGCCATTCTTCATCGTCAGTTTTGGATTTTACTTAGGGTTTTTAGATTTTGTAAAAAATTGATTTGGGTGTATTCAGTTTATTCATATCGTGGGGCTATAAAGAAGACTGAAGAAGATTGGGTCGGGTTCCGGTTTATCAAAACGTCCATCGGTTCGGTTTTCTGGTTAAGATCATAAACCGATAAAATTAGACGAAGGGGGATCTGGATAGTTAAGTTTCGATTCAGGATCATCTAGAAAGAAGTTAAAGTTTTAGGGCTATCCATTAAGATATGAAAGTTACGGGGGGATCTGGATCGTTTTCCCTTAATAATATAGTAATATAAAACAATTTATAACATATAATGAAATTTTTATTATTTTAGTTATAATTAATTAAACAAAAAAATTGTTAGATAAATAATTAGTATTTTAAATGTTCCCTAGAATTTTGTATATTTTAAACAATTTATAACATGTGTTTACCCTAACATGTGTCTAGGCTATATTTGATTAGAAAAACATAATTTACTTACCAAAATAATAACAATCAAATTATTTCCTTATATATATTAATGGGCAATTCTTATGAATACCACTAAAAAAAGTTTTTTTTAACACAATTAGCATAGATTTTCGAAAGTTTTACAAATACCATTAAAAAAAATTTCTCATAAATACCACAAATCTTAAATTTTCAAAATTACACCCAAAACCTTCAAAAAACTATAGCCTACCCCTTTAAAGCTATACCCTAAACACTATATAGCGAACCCAAATGAAAAAAAATTAAAATCTAAAAGTGTTAAAACTCGTTTTTTGTATTTGTGTCTTTGTGGTATTTTTGTAAACTACTACTTTTTATGTTATTTTTGTTATAAAACATTTTAATGGTATTTTTGTAATAAAAAACTTTGTAATGGTATTTTAAAAAAAAAACTTATTTTGATGGTATTCTAAGTAATTTCTCTATATTAATTCATTTTAATTAAAAAATGTTTCTAAAATAACCACTAGAGGGATTTGAACACCAAATTTCGAGAACATATAATGATATATTCAAACCACTAGACCAAAGTCTATTTTTGTTTTTGATTCTCAAAATAAATATTTATAATATTGTTAAAACCGAATTCTGATTTATTGTTTTGACCAAATTATCTTTAATGAATTGGGAGAATTACAAAACTACACCATTTGAATTACATTTCAAAAAACTACACCATTTCAAAATTAATTCACAAAACTACACTTAAACATATATCTAAATAAACCTTATCCACACAATCCTACCCCCTTAATACTATACCCTAAACACTAATTAGCAAATCCAAATGAAAAGATTTTAATTTTGGTAAATTTTTAAAGGGTAAATCAAGGTTTTAAAATTTTGAAAAGGTGTAAATATGAGAAAGAATTGAATTAGGTAGAGTTTTGTAAAGGAATGGATGAAAGGGTTTAGTTTTGGGAATTCCTCTAATGAATTTTGTTGGATTTTTCTAAATTTCAATGGCATTTCATGTACTTGTTTACGCATTTAAGTTCATTTTTCAAAATATATATACTCCTCGAATAATAATATAGAGATAGAATATAATGGTATACTATTTTCCAACAATAATTATAAATGTTCTGTTAATTATTTGGAATATTATTTGCTATGTCTAAGTTAGGTATGCCTAGTTGTCTTATTTTGCCTTATTCTAAAAAGGATATCTTCCTATATTCTACTAGTTTTTTGGCCCATGCTTTCCACGGGATAATTTAATCTTAAATATTTATTAATTTTATGTTCGAAAAAATTAGTTAAATTTATAGATAACAAAAAATGTATAACTAATTTCTAAATTAAATTTATAGACATTTCAAAATACATAGACTCGTGGTGAATCACGGGTTAAATCCTAGTAAGAGATGAAAAATGATAATCTGTGTTTTTTATGGGTGTTTAGTGATGAGAAAGAGTTTCTTTAGATCCACCATTAAAACGTCTCTATTTATTATGTTCTAGTTATAAATTTATTTTGCAACACCTTACCATTAATTTAATATGGTGTAGTGGTTTCCAAAACTTTTAAAGGGTATTGAGTGCCGTGTTCGAAACTCATCGTCTCCAAAATCATTTTTTAAAGTTAAAATAACTAAGCAATTTAAATCTCCGTTATATCATTAACGCTTATAGACGGTGAGGGTTCTATTGCTATTTGACCATCACTTAGGTGGTTTGACTTGCTCTTTCGAACAACGGAGGGTAAAGACGCGATCGAAAATGACTTCGAGGTTTTTTTTTACCAAAATCCCTAAAAAATATTTTGAAAATTCAATAGAAGATGTACATTTTATAAGAGGCATGCAAGAATATTTCCACTTTGGTTCGGCCCAAACTTTTTTTTGTCCTTATGCATTACAAAACCTTTAGGGCTTTTAATGTTAATGAAAATTTTTTTGGACCCTAAGATAGCAAGAAAGCAAAAAAACTAAAATAAATCGCTTTACAATAATACTTTTTAAATCAAAGTATAAAAAAATATAGTCTGAATGGTGGTTCGTTACCCTTAGTTAATGTAATAAAAATAAATGGTTGTATATATATTATTAGAAGAAAACCTCATTGTTGGGGAAGTGACATTGGTCTAGTGGCAATCATAAATCCACATGAGGCAGGTAACACCATCCTACTCGGGATCGATTCCCCGCGCCTGCGATAGTGTAGATTTAGTTAATGGGCCGGCCACTCGTGGTGGAAAAAAAACCTCATGGTTATTAGGGAGGGATTGCAAAAGTGTGATAATTTTTAAAAAAAAATATTGCAAACTAATATGAAATTTTGTTTGTTGGTACTAAAATCAATTGATGAAAATTGCCAAAATAAAAAAAGACAAAAAGATGAATGAAAGTACCATCAATAATAGAAGACTTTGGAAGAATCTTTTGACCAAATAAAAAAAAGTTGCAAAAAGTTAATACTAAATACAGAAACTATTAATAATCGACCGTGACTAAGATTAGTACAAATTCGCAATAGAACGGAAACTAAAATATAAAGGTGAAGCTAGAAAATCACAAACGCACTTCTCGCGAGTAATGTTCACGTTCTTAATTCTCTTATTAATTAAATTTACTTTGATATGCAAAGGCGCGTGTAAAGATTAATGTGCTTATAAAAGAGTGGAGACTTGTTTACATTTTATAATAAGAAAATAAGCATTGATTAAAAAATAAAAATCTCTGATCTTTTTGATCTGTTGTAAAGAAAAAAATGATGGTATGTTTTTTTTTGGTTTTCAAGAAATAAAATTTTAAAAATATTTATTTTGATTTATACAAGTTGATGTTGTTTATGATGCTATGTCACACTTTTATACAGAAAATGGTAGTGAAGATGGATGTTTATGACAATAAATCAAAGAAGAGAGTCATTGAAACAGTGGCTAAATGTCCAGGTAAGTAATAATAATTTGTTATACAGAGACTTTAAACGATTTTGTTTTTCTTGTTCATATATTTTTTTGGACATTTCAGTTCATATTATTAGAAACAGTTAAAAATTAATATTTATGTGATCTTTGTGGTTTTATGAACTGGAAACCAATAAAGAATTGATTTTTTTTTCTTTTTTTTATATGGAAAAGACATAGCTTTTAAACATCCATTCACTCTATTTTTGTGATTCTATATGAATTACGATTTGAAAAATGGATTTGATTTTTGTCTTGTTCACAATTTTTTTTTTTTTTTTGAAAAGTTGAAGAATTTGGGTATATATGTATACTCTGTTTATAGGATCCAAAGGGTTATGTATAAAATTTTGAAGTTTGATTTTTGTAATGTTCATAATTGGTTTTTAATAGAGCTCTATATTAGGATTCTTTTGATTATGTATTTTAAACTCCAAAAAAGAAATGAATTTGTTTTATCTTTTGAAAAAATAAAACTTTTGATTACATAGACTTATTCTCTGTTTCTAATAATATGAACTGAAATGTCCAAAAATAAATTAGTTAATAATTTCATTATTAAAAAGCAAATATACATCCACTTTAATTTGAAAATAGTTAACAAAAAAGTATATATAAATACATCCACTCATTTTTAGTATTCTTTTGTTAAAATAAATAAAATTAATTTGTGATAGATGTACAATGTTTACTGATTCAAATAAAACAAAATTTTCATAGCTTTTTCTTGAAAAGGCCAAAGCTTTTTTTGATAATGCATTAACTTTGTTCTTGAATTCTTTTTTTCCCCCAAAACACACATTTATATATAATCTTTATAATATTAATTAATATTATTATTATTATTATAGGGATAACAACCATTACAATGGATACAAAAGAAGGGAAACTAACAGTAATAGGAGATTTGAATATAATGGAGATTCTATCTAAACTTGAAAGGAGATGGAGAAATTTGGAAATGCTCACATTTGGACCTTATAATAATAATAATTATTATTATTATTATTATCCAAATAAAGAATCAAGAGAACATACCGAGGCTATTAATAACTACATGCCTTCTTCTTACACTATGCAGCATTACAATGTTGTATGTGATAATGATTTTTACAATGGATGTGTTATCTCTTAAAAGTGTGTTTCAAGGCTCATATTATATGGATTTGGTAATTTTTCTAATTTGACGTTTAAAGATATTTTACGTTTTGATCATCATTAATGTTTTATTTTAATATGAATTTGTTTGTGTTTTGTTTGATACTGACCATATTGTTAACCTATAATTTAAATAAAATAGTTCCCTTTTTAATAACTTTCGAAATTATACATTCGAAAACAGAACTAATCCTAAAACAACTAACAAAAAACACACAATCCTACTTAGGATGGAAGAATTTGACCACATAATTGATATATTATTGCTTGTTTTCATTCACTATCATGAGGTACTGATGATAGTATTTAAGACTCTATAAAATCAAATTTTGAAATGTCATATTTTTTTATGAAAAATTAGGAAATCATTTACATTTTTGGACCTTAATTTGCATTAAGGTAATTTGTGTTTTAAAACTGGTAATTAGATGATATTCTTTCTTCTGTTTTTATGACTGAAATACCCCTCCTCTCGTTCACACAAGTTCATAAATGTTCACAAGTTTTTTGTTTCAGATTTTTTCATGAATTACTTAATCAAACTATGAATGTTCACATGTTGTTATAATATTAAATGAATATTCACACGTGTTTAGATTGATAGGGTTACGATTATTTTAGAAGGAAGAACATGAATGTTCATGCGCATACATGAATGTTTATGCACATACATGAATGTTCACACGACCTGACCAGAAAGTTCAGGATTATTTTTGACTTTTCAACATAAAAAATCACCTAAATACAAATACCAAAAAAATCACCGCAAATTAAAAAGTACCTAGTTTACTAAATAAAAAAACTTGCAAGATCATGTATATTAAGTACCACAAAACCAATCAAGGCTATAATCATATATATAAAAGATGAAGAGAACTCTCCTTGTGTTGACATCTCATCATTCTCATTTAAATCATCAAATTTATTTAACTTAAATTATGAAATATTATTACAAAACTAAATACATTTAAAAATCAACACATGAATATCAATCCTATATATAAAAGATGAAGGGAACTCTCCTTGTGTTGACACCTCATCATTCTCATTTAAATCATCAAATTTAATTAACTTAAATTATGAAATATTATTACAAAACTAAATACATTTAAAAATCAACACATGAATATCAATTCTATATATAAAAGATGAAGGGAACTCTCCTTGTGAACTCATCATTCTCATTTAAATCATCAAATTTATTTAACTTAAATTATGAAATATTATTACAAAACTAAATACATTTAAAAATCAACACATGAATATCAATGAAGTATAACTTTTAAATGTGTATTCTCAATATTTTTTTTGAAAACTTAAACAGTTGAAAATAGTTTGATCCTATATATAATATCACATTAAAAAATAACATATAAAATAAAAGGCATACAAAATTTATTAAAATATTGAAAACATGACAAGTATAATAAAGAAAAAGAATACAAACAAAAATTATACAAACTATATTTAAAATATAGAATAGACATTTAATAAAAAAAATATTGCAAACTTCATCTAAATGAACAAAAAAAAATACAAACTATTTAATAAAGTGAAAACATGACAAGTAAAATAAAGAAAAAGAATACAAACAAAAATTATACAAACTATATTTAAGATATAGAATAAACATTTACTAAAAAAATATTGCAAACTTCATCTTGATGAACAAAAAAATACAAACTATTTAAGATAAGCGGAAAATATACAAAAATATATAATTGAGAAAGTAACAAATATTGTATCATTGTTTAGGTGCACAAGAACATAAATATTGAAAATACAAGAAAATAATAAAATCATCAAGAAAAATTATAACAAAATAATTTATAAAATAAGATTATTAGTATTTACAAAATATATATTTCAAATATAGAAAAATTCCGCGAGTATCGTGGGATCCCTCCTAGTATATAATAATTTAGCAAGTACCATAAACAAATTGAAAACTATACTTAAGAAATATCCAAATCCAACCTATAATACGGTCCTAAACAGATTTAGAAGGATCAAAGATTTGACCAACGAACAACACTGTTTCGGGTTATGTCTTCTCTAATCAATAAAATAAATGGATATTTTTTTACAAATTTATAACCTCTTAATAAATACTATATATATAGAGAGAGAGAGAGTTCCTTGAAATTAAATACTAACCTTGGATCTAAAATTAACTTGAGAGAATGTAGCCTTGAAGAAATTCTCAACTAGACTTTTCAAAGAAGGATTAACATGTATTGACTAGTCTATCCAAACTCCATTAGCCGCGATGATCTCAAGCCACCTTTGGCACTACCAGGGGCGGATCCACATTGTCTAAGAGGGGGCAGATGCCCCGGCTAAAATTTCAGCTTTCATGTAATTTCACATGTAATTATAGTAATGCCCCTCTCGTATATTACAAAAGTACTCCATAAGCTATGAACAAATTTAAAAATGTCCCCTATAAAATGAAACCCTGCATCCGCCCCTGGCCACTACCATCGGCCATGACGGTGGTTACAACCTCGTGGAAAACGGCGTTGAGCTCATCTATCGATGAAGACTTTAGGGTGGACAAGTTGAAGGATCTTACTGCTTCTACTTGGGAGGTAGATGCAACCATTGTGAGACCGGAGTTTATTGTTGCCGGAGAGAAGACAAAGTCAAGTTTCTTGTTACTGCTGAGATTACTGTACCCGTAAGGAACATAGCGACGTCGTTTTGCTTCTTCATTGTTTATCCCACGTTACCAGTTTCTGAGCTGTCAAGAGAGGAAGAAGGACTTGTTGTTACTAGCGATTTTCTCACATTTCGCTTCTCTTTTGAGACAGAAGGGCATGCCACTTGTAATGTGTTAAGCTTTTGTCTTGTCACCTTTGGTTCCAATGCACCTTTTTGTTTTAAGTTTTCTGTTTAATCTTATCTTATACGAACTAACTCACATATATAGAGGATATAATTAGGATTTTTTGTTAAAAAAAAGAAGAATTAGGGTTTCATGTTTCAATAAAATATATCACATATTATTGATTTATCTTATTATTAGGTGGTTTTACCCGCGCCATAAATAACTATAAAAATACATAAAATGAAATTAATTGTTACATTAATAAATATAATATTTTTCTTAAACTATGCTAAAATCATATCGAAATAAAACCAAAACTGAAAATTTAATAAATTATCAATTAAAAAGAATGAAAACAAAGAACAAACTTCAAAAACTGTAGGTTTGTGTTTTATGGTAGGTTAAATATAATTTATATACAAAATTTTCTTTATTTTTTTACCTTTTTTGTTTTTGTTAAAGAATTATAGTTTTGTTTAAATATTTTACATAAACACACAGTTAGAATGAAAAATTGTTAGAAACGTATGTATGTGTGCTACAAAAACATACGTTTGTTTCGTCTGTTTTTTTCACAAAAGTAAAGAGTTAAACACTTCAAAAGACGTGAAAGATATATATCCATGAGTTAATTTGGTTGATATAAAACAAAGCATATTCAACAAAAATAGTTTTATAAGAATTAGAGGAAAAACTCATTAATGAAGATGTTAATAACTATAATACCTTTAAATTTACAAAAATATAAAATTGTATGATGTGGTATAAAAGTTTTAGATTTATATATTTATATCAATAAATCAATAGCAATCAAACATTTTAAAAAGTAAAGTTGATAATATTTGTATGAATAATAGAATATTGTGGATCAGCTTGAATTATCATGAATGTTAGCAAAATAGATGAAGATTTCATCCGGACCCAAAAACCGAATCAAACGCGATCCGAATATTATAAACCAAACCGAGACTGACAAAATATCCGAACGGGTTTTAGATTTCAAAACTAAAAAATCGAATAGATCCAAACCGAAACCCGGACGGATACCCGAACTTATCCAAATTTTAAATAAATATATAAAAATATTACTAATTTATATTTGTAATAACTTAAATTTCAAAATTATGACATTTTCCCTATTATTTCATGTAGTTTTGTATGATTAAATATTTTTATATAATTTTTGTTGTATTTTATTCGGATTATCTTAGTAAATCATATAATTTTGAATAATTTCAAATATTTTATTTTGTAATTTTAAGGTTTTTGATAATTTCGGATATCCGAACCTGAATCGAACCCAAACCGAATCGGAAAAATTATACAATAGAAGAAATGTTATATAATCCTCAACCCAAAAACTTGAATCGAACATGAACGTCCACCCCTATATGAGGTTGCAACTAATTACCATTTACAATAATTATAATATTAGTAATAAGTAAATATTTTAAATTATAATATAAATTAAAATACTTAAATGACATTGTAAACTTTTTTGGTAAATTTCAATATATTAGTAAGTAAATATTTTAAATTATAATATAAATTTAAATACCAAAAAGATGTCGTATACTTTTTTAGTAAATATATTGAAATTTCGAAAAATATTAGATTAATAAATAATATATGATAAAATAAATTATGAAAAATAAAATGGATAACCACACACAATTTTCGAAAATATTAAATTAATTAAATATAAAATAATTTCCTTAATTTTCTCTAGTAATAAGTAAATATGTTAAATTATAATATAAATTAAAATACCAAAAAGACATCGTACATTTTTTAGTAAATTTCAATATATCAGTAATAATTAAATATTTTAATAAATTGAAATTTCAAAAAGATAAAAAAGATATCATACACTTTTTAGTAAATTTATTGAATTTTCAAAAATATTATATTAATAAATAATATATGATAATATAAATTATGAGAAATAAAAGGATACTTACAAACAATTTATGAAAATATTAAACTAATTAAATATAAAATAATATAAATTAGGGCAATTTCCGAAAATACCATGAAAAAAAGTTTTTTGGACAAAAATACCATCAAAAGTTTTTTTTCCTTAAATACCATAAAAAAATTTTTTTGGACAAAAATACCATAAACTTAAAATTAAGTTAAAACTTTCAAAATTAACATGAAACCCTCAAAACTAAACTATACCCCTTCAATACTATACCCTAAACAGTACATAGCGAACCCAAATGAAAAAAATTAAGTTTTAAAGTGTTAAAATTAAATTTTTGTGTTTATGGTATCTTTGACCAAAAAAACATTTTAATGGTATTTGAGGAAAAAAAAACTTGTAATGTTATTTTTGTCCAAAAAACATTTTTTCATGTTATTTTGAGGAATTTCTCTATAAAATTATGAGAAATAAAAGGAATAATTACAAACAATTTTCGAAAATATTAAATTAATTAAATATAAAACAATTTCCTTAATTTTCTTTTTGTACGACACGTAGACAATGATTGTCATTTATTATATATGATGATTTTTTATAATTAACTAGTAAACAGCACATCCATATGAACCGGTGTAAGTTACGTTAAGCGCTTTTTCGTCTTTTGATACACAAAATGACAAAATCATATAGAAATTGCCGTAAAACCAAACGTGGTAGATTTTACAACATTTGACCAAAAAAGTGGTAGATTTCAAAATTTTGTATTTATTTTATGTTACGCTTTTAAATTCTTTATTCTTCTCCTGCTCATAAGTCAGCAAGGGCGACACATGACTAATAATGTGTTTAAGCCCATAAAATTTTGTAAAATCGTTTTTGTTTCTCTTTCATTGACATATTGCATTGAAAAAAAGATTTTCTAGTTTACTTTTCATGTTTAAAAGAATGAACTATAAAAAGCGAAATTACCATAAAAATCTCTTAAGTTAAAACATTTTTCAATCAAGACTTTTAATTTTTTTGGGTTTCTATACATGTAAACGTTTAATCCATTTATTTATCCAAATAAAATCTTTTTTATATCTTTATTACATTATGTGATTATGATGATTAATTTATCGAAGAAACGCGACTTATCTTGCTCCACAACAAAAAACGTTCCGCATGTACGACATTTTTTTAAATTGACAAAATTTTCCCGCAACACGATTAACCACAACGAACGATTCCATATTCTTTTTTCCGGTTTTGTTTCTTTTGAGATTACATGCTCCTTTCGTTGAACAATTTTCAATATTTTTCAATCAATAGTGTTTCAAAATTTTCAATTAATATACTTTGAAAAATACAATTCACGATAAAACTACATAGATATTTGTGAAAATCAAACATTTAAAATAAAAAATCTAAAACATCAAATATAAAAGAACATAGAAAGTATTTCTTTTAACATAAAAGAAAATTATTATTATTGTTTTTACTCTTCCCTGTTTGAAACCTTTTGATCTATGGATCTTCTTTTATGAGCTGACCCTTTGGACTTTGTTTACTATATTGAGCTGACCGTCTTGTAGTACTACCTCTTACAACGATCTTAATCTCTCCTATTATCATTTGATCCCAAACTCTTTCTTCATTTTCTTCATATAAAATTAAGAGAGAATTACAAAACTACACCTTTTAAATTGCATTTCACAAAAACTACACATAATTACTAAAAATTAAATCGAAATTAGCCTTACCCACAAAACTCTACACCTTCAATATTATACCCTAAACACTAATTAGTGAACCCAAATGAAAATATTTTAATTTTGGTAATTTTTTAGAGCATAGTTGAACCATTTAAAATTTGAAAAGGTGTAAAGTAGAAAAAATTGAATTAGATGTAATTTTGTGAAGGAAAGATTGAAATGGTGTAATTAATACAAACAATGTTAATTTTGGATATATGAGTTGTTTAATCAAAGACTCATATGTGGGGTAATTGGAGAATATGTCTTCCTTTAGAATTGAATTGTATTTGCAAAAAAACATTAATTTAAAGTTCATTTTTATAATGTAAATATACTTATATACTAAATATATATTAAGCTTAAATAAAGCTTATATATCAACTCATAGTATCCTAGATTTTTAAAATTGAATAGTAATGAACTCAAATGTAAAAATCAAAAATATATTTAAATACAACTTATTTATATGTGGGAGAATCACAAAACTACACCATTTGAATTACATTTCACAAAACTACACCATTTCCAAAATACTTCACAAAACTACACCTAAACACTAAAAATTAAATCCAAATAAATCATACCCACACAATCCTACTCCCTTAATACTATACCCTAAACACTAATTAGCGAACCCAAATAAAAATATTTTAATTTTGGTAATTTTTTAAAAGGTAAATCAAGCTTTTAAAATTTTAAAAGGGTGTAAATATGTGAAAATATTGAATTAAGTGTAGTGTTGTGAAGGGAGGATTGAAAGGGTGTAGTTTTGTGAATTCCTCTTTATATATAACCCCATAAAATATATATATATTTAAAATAAATTTATTTTTGAAAATAATGTTTAGAAAATTTTAGGTCTGTCAATTTCTCTTTAAAATGAAGTGTACAAGGAACATACAACTTTTGATAAAAATGAAATTTATGAAAAGTTTATTGTAAAAGGAAACTTACTTGTCATGGATGATTGGTATGGTATCCGACAAGTAGCTGGTTTTGATGATCCAATGAATAATAACATAATCAATGTAACTAAACATACCAAACGGTTAGACATTATTGTTTTTTATTTACTTCTTCAAAGTTTTTGAGATTTAAAAAAAAATTGAGTTCTTAGAGCATGATTATCGATGCTTCTTAGCGAAAAAAAAAGAATGCTTAGAATTAAAATTAAATAAACTTAAATGAATAATGCTAAGTATCGAAGCTTGTATAAGGAGTTTTCCTTTTCTTAAGCAGCGGACACGTGTCGGCTTGATGGAAAAACATGGTTTATTTTGTTTTTCTCATTTTTTTTTCCTTTTGTTGCGCTAATAAAAAACGGAGAGGTTGGCGATGGTGATTCAACCTCTTCATTCCGGCGAGAATCTGGCTGAAATCGGAGATGTAAAGGCAATAGGAGTCGGGCTCCTTCAATATTCAAGGTATATGAACCGGTATTTTGAGATTATTCCAACATGCATAGTCTTTAGGGTTTGAGTATTTTCGATTTGGGGGTTTTATAATTCGATTGCATAGAAACGTAGTTTTATCGATTTAATGTTTGTTAAAGGGTGAACCACTGCTTAATGATATTGATTTCTTCTTTCATGAAGCAAGGTTGTAGTTGCCACACCATGGAGGCATGAAACCGATATGGTCTCTACTTTGGACCTCTTCCTTTGGCATACTTTCAGATCACGTAACTGTGTTATATAGTGTCTCTTCTTTCATTTATTGACCCATGGTTTCATAATGAACACCCTCCTCTGTTTTGTTTTACTTTCTATTCATATTTTCAGGCAATACCAAATGCCTCTCACAATACCTCTCCTCTTGTTAATGTTTATGCAATGTTTGAACACATGTAAAGATTGTGTGTGTTTGTGTGTGTCATTGTTTGGTTTTGGCTTGTTTGTAGTTTGTATCCGAGTGAATGTCAGCCTTGTAACTTGTTTTGGTTTTGTATCTGTGACATTTGTGTCCATGACTTCTTGTAATCTTGACACTTTTTCTATGATACCAATGAATTGAAACTAAATATCTCATCAATATCATATTAAAATTACAAAATATGTCGTTTGTTTCCGTTTGAAATTATCAATTTCCTATTTTAAATGTTTATTTGTATTGTGTATTTTTATTTTCTAATAATGAATAAGTTTACAAATATGTTTCTAATATTTAATTTAAAAATTTTTAATATTAAATTTTATTTTTAGGAACTCCTAACTAAGCAACACCAATAATCATAAAAAAAACTAAGGAACAATAGTTTCTTAGACCAAAAATTAATTACAAATAAATAAAAAAAATTAACTAAGCACTTATACTAAGGATCACCAATAATGATGCTCTTAGACGCCCCAATTCTCTCTTTAAAACGAACAAAGTGGTATGCATATTTTATTTGGTGAAAACATGTCTTTATTTATAGAACTTTTTCCAATTTTTTTAGCACAGAAAAAGTCAGCTAAAGTAGACACATGAAATAGCTGAATATAATATTAATGTATTTTTATATTTGAAAAATAATCCAAGGTTCTTGCCTTGGATGGTCAAACGAGAAACAGCGTGAGAAATACTCTATCCGTTCTTTTTTGTTTGATTTTATAGGTGTTTCACATAAATTAAAAACATACATAAATAACTATTAATAAATATGTGTTTAACAATTTTCAATACTTTTGGATCAATAGTGTTACAAAAATTTCAATTAATATATTTTGAAAGCTACAATTCACAAATATCAATAGATAAAACTATTTTGATATTTGTGAAAATCAAACAATTAAATAAAAATTTTGTTTCTAAAACATCACACATAAAAGAACGGAAGGAGTATATTGTAATAAGACTGTAGTCTAATTAATGATTGTTATTTTTTTTTGTCACAATTAATGATTGTTATTATAACTAAATATTTATTAAAAAATTTAATCAACTCATATATACTCCCTCTATTCTAAAATAGAAATAGTTTTAGATTATTTCACACAAATTAAGAAATCATTAAAATTTTGTATTTTTAATTTAAAAATATCATTTAATGTTTACCTAATTTCAAATTAAACCAATAGGAAAAAACTTCTACAAAATTTAATTGCCAAAAAAACTCCGAAAACTACATGTTTTATGGAACGGAAAGAGCAATTTTCTTGATGGAAATTATTATTTGGTGGAAATTTATCATGTTTTTTTTTTATCTTTAGGCCACATATCAAATTAGAACTTCATAATTTTAAATCCTTGTTCTTGGTTGATCAAAGATAGTTATATAATTTAGATATACTAAAGAATTTGGTATGTAGTCTACTCAACAATATTATTTATACTATTTATTGACACGTACTAATATAGTATACATTTTCAAGAGTCAAATATTCATTTTTGATACATATAATTTTTCTTGATGGAAATTTATCATGTTTTTTTTTTAATCTTTAGGCCACATATCATATTAGAACTTCATAATTTAAATCCTTGTTCTTGGTTGATCAAAGATAGTTATATAATTTAGATATACTAAAGAATTTGGTATGTATTCAACAATATTATTTATACTATTTATTGACACGTACTAATATAGTGTACATTTTCAAGAGTCAAATATTCATTTTTTTTTTGGTAAAAAAATATTCATTTTGGATACATATAATTTTTCTTGACGGAAATTTATCATGTTTTTTTAATCTTTAGGCCACATATCAAATTAGAACTTCATAATTTAAATCCTTGTTCTTGGTTGATCAAAGATAGTTATATAATTTAGATATACTAAAGAATTTGGTATGCAGTCTACTCAACAATATTATTTATAATATTTATTGACACGTACTAATATAGTATACATTTTCAAAAGTCAAATATTCATTTTTGATACATATAAATTTTCTTTTTTAATACATTTTAAGAGTCAAATACTCAATTTAGCGCGTACATTTTTCTTTTTGAATACATTTTCAACACATAAAAAAGAGAAACATGCTTACACGTCCATCGTACCAAGACACCAAGCCGCGTGCGTGACCTGAATTAACTTTTAAAATATACTAGGGAAGGATCCGCGCGCGGATATAATTATGGGAGAATTACAAAACTACACCATTTGAATTACATTTCACAAAACTACATTATTTCCAAAATACTTCACAAAACTACACGTAAACACTCAAAATTAAATTCAAATAAACCATACCCAAACAATCCTACCCCCTTAATACTATACCCTAAACACTAATTAGCGAACCCAAATGAAAAAATTTTAATTTTGGTAATTTTTAAAAGGGTAAATCAAACTTTTAAAATTTTGGAAGGGTACTTGTGAAAATATTGATTTAGGTGTAGTTTTGTGAAGGGAGGGTTGAAAGGGTGTAGTTTTGTGAATTTCTTTATAATTATCATTTCGTTTTTCTATGCAATTGTCGAGAAAAGTTTACATTCACGTAATATATTGTAAGATAACACATTATAAGACACACCGGAAAAATTCAACTAAATTATTAAACTAAATTCCTAAAAACAATAAAAGTAGGAGAATACATATCATGTACACATGATGAGTTTTATGTTCATTTAGACTATGTTACTAAATGTTATAGCTATATTTAAACATTTTGTTCCAAAATTCTACGCTCCCACCCTAGAGGAATGCCCGCGCTACTCGCATGTTTAAGATTTTTATATTTTTATAATATTTTTAAACTTTTAAATGTTTTTATGGATTTGTATTTGTAAAGTGATAAATAAACTTATTTTCTATTATTTTGTGTGAAAAATCAATTCTTCGCATATTTAATTTGATTTTTATAGTTTACTAAACTCATAGCATATATTACCCATATTTATTTATTGGTAAGAAAATATCATATATAACGTTCTTAATGTTTAAACGTTGATTTAGTATTTTGTTTTACTATTCGGTTAAGTTGATAAAGAGACAAAACCTGAAGGTAAAGTGAATTTGCGGATAACAATTTTTTTTTTGAAATGGTAGATCATCTTCATTACTTATTCTTTGTTTATACTATTTTGACATCATTTCATTTTTACATATATCTCATATGAGTAGCCATTAATCAATAGCTCACTTCTCATTATGGTTTTTATAACTTTTTACATCTTTATTTACTTATTTTATTTATTTATTCTAATTTGTTTAAAGATACAATTGTTTTTGTGTCTTGTAATATGACAACTTGACTCCCATCATGAATGAGAATATTATTATTATTATTTTATGATAGTTTATTTTTAATTAAGGATTGACTTAGTTTCCCAAGCTAGTTTAAAATCATATGAGTTTAAAAATATTCATTCTCCAAACTTTGTCAGTTGATCAAACTTATCATATTTCTAGATGATTTTTTTGAATGATACATTTATTCATAATTATTTAATTTAAAATGTTCATTTTTTGTGTATAGTAAAAAAATGTATTATTAATATTTAATAATCAGACCTACATGTTAAGTAGGGGGTGCAATTGACAGTCATAATATAATAAGAATATATGTTTAAAAATAAGTACAAGAAAAATGAAACAACACATTTGGTTAAATTCTCTATTATTGAAGTTTCTAACCTGAGTTCGAATCCTGATTGTGATAGTTTGAATTCTTAATTTTTTTTCTGAATCCACCGATCCATGAGTGTCCACGTGTCATCACTAGGAGAAATCACCTTCCACCTTTATAGTATTGATTACCTAGGCATCCGTAATTTAATATATTAGCAAAAAAATTAATTTAACTTATATGATACCTATAACATATACCTAGGAATATATAATTTTATATACATCTAACATATACCTTTCTATGGCAAATTAGATAAATGAAATAAACTCAAATGTTTATAACATATACCTATAACATATTATAAATTTATAAAATAAATACGAAATAATAACATATACTTATAACAAACATAATATCCAATCAAGATATTAGAGAAATGTATAATAAAACTTATCATATAGTATAATATCAAATATACGTGTGGATAAACATATAAAACAATTAAAAATTGATATTTTCCTACAAACTCTCTCCACGTGACACGTAGGCAAAACTCTTTGTCATTTACTATATAAGCTTTGAAGCTTTATTTTTTAAAGTTTATAATCCATCTTAACTATTAAAAGAGAAACATTTTTTGTAAAAAACACAAAAAATTATATTTACATTGTTGCCACTCAATATAACTTATGGTTATGTTTAAATTCAAAGAAAACAAAAAAAGAAAACATATTAATCTATCTTATTAAATGGGAAAGACAACTTTTCAAAAACCCTTAAAAGTGACATATATTTACAAAATATGTCATTGGTATATAAAATTTTTTAGTGTAAATAAAAATGACATAAAAAGACTTTTTGGTCAAAACAAAATAACAGAAAATAATTTGTTTTTACAAAAAAGACGTGAGAAATAAAAAAAAAATCCCACAAAATAGGTAAACATATATTTATACATCACAATTCGAAAATTAAAATATATATTTAAAATTAAACGTTTTTAAAAACTAATATTATCAAAAATTAATATTAACTATGGATTATCATAAATTAATATCAAAAATTATCAAAACGTTTTTTTGGAATATTCGAGTCCATGATGTTATTATTATTGAAAGTATTTAATATGTTGAAAATTACATAAATTAAGAGCCATAAATATCCGAAAATATAAAAAATTTAAAATTTTAATACGTTACGATATTTTGCGAGACGTCCTTCATGTGTAATTTTGTAACGGGTCAAAATATATTCTACATAATTTATGATATATAACGAAATTATATTTTTAATCTGAAAATATACATATAAATGATTAATAATTTTATTATTCAATGTGCATCAATAAAAAATTATTTAAAATTATATCAAATTAATTTGTTTATAAATATTACTCCCGTGTGTCCTACACGGGTAAAAATCTAGTTTCAATTTTAATAACGGGTAAACATATTATTGTAATTTAAATCAAGAACAAGGATTTTAATAACGGGTAAATCTAGTTTCAATTTTTGTAACGGGTTATTAAAATCACTATTGATAGTTGTTATGAGAGTAAATCAAATTTAGTTTATATATAATATATATGTATAATTTTGCCTACGGTCGGAATATATCAAATATATTTTATTAACCAAATCATATTCGTAAAATCAAAATCTATATAAAAAAAGAAATTGTATATTTTCATCACCGTAAGAAAATAATAAAAATTACAATATATTCATGTATTATTTGAAATAATCCAATTCGATGTATAAATTTTTTGGATACATTTTTTACCAAAAAATTTAAAATATATAAGTAAAATATATTTTATTATATTAAAATTACAACAAATTAAAAACCACACGTATGTGCGGAACCGCTTCTAGTATGAATTTAAAATATAGAAATTTACAAAACGTATATCTATAATTTGGGACAACAATTATAACGGAAACTATACTAAAAATTATTTTTGTCAAATTTACGAAAAATTATACTATAGAAAAAGTATACTATAGAATACGATATATAATATAAATTAATTACTAGATAATAGATATTAGATGTTCAATCGGATTTCGGTCGGTTTCGGTTATGCTTTTCTGTTCGTAGTAAATATCTAACATTTTTAAATCATATATACTTTGGTTTTGTTCGGTTTGGGTATCTTCTCTTGAGATATCTTCTCCGGAGTCCTATTTCTATACTTTAATTTAAAAGGACATTTTTCATTTTTTTATTTTATAGGCTACAAAAAAAAATATTTTTAAAATCTGAAAACGACAATATTTTTTATTTAGTTTTAAGAATTTGATAAAAATATTTCAAAAATCAAAAAACAAATTTTAAATGTTTTTCCGAAAATCATCCAAATATGATTATAAATTCGATTTTTCAAAAATTTTAAGGTTTAGAAACAAAAATTTTACCATTTGGGTTCGCAAACCCTAAACCAAGACCCATGGATTAGTTTAGGATTTAGATTTTTCAATTTTCAATTTTTTTTGAATTTTTTTTAATTAAAAAATAAAAAGAGGTATAAAAAATTTTTGTGGGGCATAAGAGATTTTCGGTTTGTCACAACCTGCACAATCATGAGAAAGATAGCAGAGTTAGGATGCTTAGACAATGTGTTATAGATAGATTGTTTAAAGAGGAACTACGGAGGAAAGTCTATATGACATCAAATGAAATCAAATATTCCATAAAAGAGAGATACAATATCATTGTTTCAAGGTACAAGTGTTCTAAGGCAAGAAGAATTGCATTGGATGTGGTATTACAAGATCAAGCAACACAATTTGCTAAGCTCTGGGATTATGAAGAAGAACTTAAGCGTTCAAACCCTAGAATCAAGAAATATATTGTCACGGTTCCACTCAGAGGTCAACAAGTGTTTGATAAGTTCTACATTTGTTTTCACGAATTGAAGACAACCTGGAAGAATTGTTGTAGACCTGTCATTGGTTTGGATGGGTGCTTTTGTAGATGGCACCTCAAAAGGGAACTTCTAGCCCCTGTTGGAAGAGACGCAGACAACCGAATTTATTCTATAGCATGGGCTATAGTCAGAGATGAAGATAATGAGAGTTGGGCTTGGTTTGTGAACCATTTGAAGGAATACCTTGCTTTAGAAGAAGGTGAGTGTTATTATCATATCAGACAAACATAAGGATATAGTGAAAGCAATTGCAAACTATCTACCTAATGCAGAACACAGAATGTGTGCAAGACATATATATGCTAATTGGAAGAAGGGGTTCTCATCATATGAATACAATATAATGTTCTGATCAATAGCTTATGCGTATAATGAAGGCACTACAAGAAATATGAGTTTTAATAGCATTTGAAGATAGCGTTTTTAACAGAACTGCTATGGTTGGTCGTTGCCTCAGTTTTTCGTAGCGTTTTTGATATTTAAAACGCTATAACATGTTTGGCGGTAATAAATTATGCGAGTGGCGCTAAAATTTTAGGTAACATTAATTATGTCATAGCAAGTCGTTGTTATAAACGCTATTTTATATAGTAACCGGGATTTTTATTTCATTTGCCCGCTCTTGTCAAAATTAAAAGTTAAAAAAATTTGATATCCCCAAAGGGGAAACTAGGGCTTGAAACTCATATCCCCTTTGTCGATCTATTTTTTTTGTTCTTCTTCTCTCAAACATATCCCCTTTCTTTGTTCATCTTCTCTTCAATCTCTTCTTTCTTTGTTTCTCTATCTTGATCTCTCGAATCTCTGGTTCCTTTATTTTTTTGAAAGCTTTCGTTCTTCTCTGTATGGATATCTCTATGTGACTCTCTATCTCTCTCTCTCTCTCTCTCAGAATCGATCTCTCTTTGTGACTCGATCTCTCTCTGTGAATCGATCTCCCTCTTCGTCAATCACTTACTCTCCATTTAAAGGTATAATCATTCAGAGCAGCGTTGAAAGGCGAGTTAGTGTGGCGAATTCAAAAGTGAAGGTTAAATCTTTTGGGTTTTTGTTATTTGATATTAAACATTGCTTTCATTGTTTCTGTCGATTTAAATTGTTGATGAATTTTGCAGGTAATACACAACACTTGGATTTGATTATTGTTGCATATTGTGTAAGTTGTTTGTTCTCTTTTGTTTGGTGTTGATATGAGCGAATGAATTTTATAGTATTTGAGTGTCTGATATCTTGATATTTTATCAACAATTGTATAATCGCTGGTGGAGCTTTCATATTGTTGTGTTATGGACAAGACATGGATTTATCATCCAAGGTATTAATATTGTTCTATTTTCAGTATTTTCTTTGATTAGCAATGTACTTTTATACTTGGTTGAGCTATGAAAAACGTCTTTGCTTCTTAAACATACAGGGCTAGCCCTGAGTATGTCGTTGGAGCAACAAATTTTGTGTGTGAGTCTCTTAGACGGTTGGGTAATCCGCCTCAAATTTTATGTCCTTGCGTTGATTGCCGTAATGTGTGCCATCAACTACCAGACATAGTAGAAGAGCATCTAGTCATTAAGGGAATGGATAAGAAGTATATGAGCAAACGATATTGGAGTATACATGGAGATAAAATGGTTGATACATCAGAAACTGAGGCTTTTGATTTGTTAAAGACAGCTTTTTTTACGGGTGAAGGGAGTCCACATCTATCAAATAACCATGGAGGAGAACCTGATGTTGGTGAAAGTACAGAAGATGTAGAATTTATGAAGAAGTTGAGAGATGCAGAAACTCCATTGTACCCGAGTTGTCCTAATTACACCAAGGTTTCAGCAATCATGGCCCTCTACCGGATAAAAGTGAAAAGTGGTATGTCTGAAAACTACTTTGATCAGCTGTTGACGCTAATTCATGACATGCTACCAGAGCATAACGTGTTGCCAGAGTCTACGAATGCTGTTAAGGGCTTTTCAAGATATTTGGGTTTGGGTATGATTCGATTCATGCATGCAAGAATGATTGTATCTTGTATAGGAAGCAGTTTGAACAAATGGATAGTTGCCCAAGATGTAATGCTTCAAGATGGGAAATAGATAAGCATAGTGGTGAGGAAAAGAAGGGCATTGCGGCAAAAGTCCTCAGGTATTTTCCGATGCTATGTTTACGTGTTTTTCTTGTAGTGAGGAGAGTATGATGAGAGACTAAAGGTGTTGTTTGATCAAGAAAAATTGGCATATGAGGCATTGTTAAAAACAGAGCCTAAGACATGGTGCATAGCCTTTTTCAATCCAAAATCTCGATGTATGGATGTCCACAACAATCTCTCTGAAAGTTTTAACAGGACAATAAGAGAAGCAAGGTTAAAGCTAATCATAACCCTTTTGGAAACTATTAGAAGACAGACGATGGAGAGGATATCAAGAAGAAGCCTACAAATTGATGCATGGGATGGAGAGCTTACACCAATAACTCTAAAGGTGTTAGAAGAATCCATGGTAACAGATAACAATTGTTCTACTATTAGGAGCAGTTCAACCCTCTATGAAGTTGAATCAATTACATCAGCCTTTCATACAAGTTCATCAGCTCCTCAACCATCAAGTTCGTCTACTCGGCCTCCGGTGAAGAGAAGAAAAAGAGCCTTGAAGATTAATAAGAGTGTTAACATACCAGCAGGTTATGGTGTCCTTAACTGTCCTTATACAGGTAGAGTATTTGATGTTTGGGGAAAAGACGCAAAAGACATATCTTCAACCTCTCGAGATCAACCACCACCTTAGATTTAATTTGCTTCCATGTTGTGTTTGATTTTGTGTTCAGTTGTTGTCTTTGAAATTGAAACAAAGTTGTTCTGTGTTCAGTTGTTAAAACGTTTCTTAAAACCAAAATCTCACGTTTCAATAGCAGGAACGTTTCTTAAAACCAAAATCTCACGTACCTCGAGTTTAAGCGCAACAGATTCTTCACGGCCTTCATCATCACTCTTCACTTTCACAGTCTTCTTTTCATCGATTCTTTTTCTCGACAACTCAATTTCCTTCTTCAAGCTCTCGATTTCCTTTTTTTGTTCACGGATGAGATCCTTTGCCTCTAAAAGTGCCAACATTTGCCATCCTTGCGGTTCGGGATTATCATACCACTGAAAGAAAGAACAATCCCTTCCATCTACTCCACAACATTTGTAGAATCTCCTCCCAAGATTCTGATCAGTTCAAGATTTGATAATCACCGCCGGTCGATGACAGAAACAAACTACGTGGTTTCCGTTTCCCTTACCGAATGTATCCATCGAATGCGCCATAAATAAATCAAAAACCCATAAAACAAACATTGGAATCACAAATTAATCAAAGAAAATCAATAATTACCTCTTTCAAATTGAAAATCTTCTTTTCCCCTTTCTTATATTTGTTTTTAGAACCCTAGTTTCGCTTTTCCTCTTTTATTCTTCGATCTGTTTTTTCCCCTTTTAGATGTGTTTAGCACGTGCAGAAAAGAGTAAACTATACATCGATTTTTTATTGTTCACGGAGTCCGTGTTGACCGTTAGTCAACTGTACATCGCGCACAAATTTAGAAATTTCAGAGTTTTAACTACGAAATTAAATGACTTGGTGGTTTTAGTTGGAAACGATAAAACTTAGAGGTTTTAGTTGGAAAATGTTAATGACTCGAAGGTTTAATATGGTAATTTCCCTAATAGTTTTATAATAAACTAAAAGTATCATTTAAAAAGTTACACATGAACAATTTTAGTTTCATTAATTTGGTAGCATAATTATCTCTTAGCTTAGGCCTCCACCTCATCGTCAAAAATATTAAATATATAATTAAAATTAATAATTTGATAAAATTCATTTAATATTAATAAACATCAAATAAGAAACCATTAAAAACATACATTCATTTAATAATAAAATAAAACATTATAAATTGGAGATTTAAATACTACATGACTACAAATATAAATAATACATGAATTGTTCTCAATAATCTTCTTATTATTAATCACTAAAAATATCCACCGAAAACATAACCTTCATATATTATAAACAAAAATAAATATAAATTTTCTAATAACATTAAAGAAAAAAAATTATGATGCAATTTAAGAAACTAAAAATGATACACAAAAATCTTTACTTATCTTTAAATTAAAAACGTTTGTAAACTTAGATTTCATCACATATTGATATCCTACTAGTTTATAATAAACTAAAAGTATCCTTTAAATAGTTACGCATGAACAATTTGATTTTCATTAATTTGGTAAAATAAAATGGACTGTTTATATCCAATGTTAAACAAAATACCTATTATAATAATAAAATATTTTACAATATCAACCTCAAACCATCGTAAACAAAATATAAATGTTTTTGAAATTATTATAGAATATTGACGAATATCTTGCGCAACTCGCGGGTTTTATACTAGTAATATTAATAGGTCATGTTTCACTTGAGAAGAGTTTTTGAAAGTAAAAAACACGGTTATTTATTCATTAAAAATTTATATGGGATAATTCATGTAAGATTAACAAATAAAATTAATCCGTTAATTGGTTGGATTTCACATAGTTTGGTTTGGTTTTGTTTAATTATAGGTTTAATAAGATTGAATATTTAATAAAGCGGGTCGGATATTAATAGTTAATTAGCCAATAATATTAAAACGTTTTGACCCGTTTTAAAGTTGATTTAACGAAAGATCTGCGTGTTTTCTATTTAAAATGAATCCAATTAATGACTCACTAATTGTACTTTTCTTATCCAATAGTTTATCTCATAAGTGTCACGTCACATCAATATTATTATTTTTGAAGTAATTTTTTTAATATTTTTAAAAAAATTCACTTAATTACATATTATGTCACTGAGTTTATACATGGAAAAAATCATTAACGATAAAACCATAATTTATCTTTAGCAAACAAAATCTATAAGGATAATCATATTTTTAATTTTGACAACAATTTCAAAACAAATTTTATATTAAACATACAAACATGTATCATTAATATTATTGTATTTTTAAAATTTGAATTAATAACAAAAAATCAATAAATCCATTATTTTCAACACAAAACTAACCACTTATACTATATATTAGAGAAATTCACAAAACTACACCCTTTCAACCCTCTCTTCACAAAACTACACCTAATTCAATATTTTCACAAGTTTACACCATTTCAAAATTTTAAAAACTTGATTTATCCTTTTTAAAATTACCAAAATTAAAATTTTTTCATTTGGATTCGCTAATTAGTGTTTTGGGTATAATATTAAGGGGGTAGGATTGTTTGGGTAGGGTTTATTTAGATTTAATTTTGAATGTTTAGGTGTAGTTTTGTGAAGTATTTTGGAAATGGTGTAGTTTTGTGAAATGTAATTCAAATGGTGTAGTTTTATAATTCTCCCTTAATATTATGAATATATTAAATAAATTATTTGTATCTATAATTAAAATTATTTATATTTTAAATAAATTTTGGATAAATCTAGTAGTTCGATTAAGTTTTAAAAATTTAGGTTTGATTCGGTTCCGTGTTTTGGGTAGTAAAATCCTCTATCCGCTTCGAGTTAATTATTTTTTGGATCGGATTCGGTTCGAATATTTCAGTTTTGTTTTGATAAATATTTTGTCCATCCTTGTATATGGCTTCTCCACAAGTCTTGTATTGATAGTTACTACTTGTTTGTGAAGGATTACTGCAATGGCGTTGGTATGGAAGTATGGAGATAGGAAGTGTTACGAGTCGTGGAAAGGTCTCTCATGGGGAATGGTTAGAGATTTCTAAGATCAAGATTTGTATTTTAATATAGCTTCAAGATGATTTAAGTTTCTCTTTGGCTTTTTCGGTTTGAAGAGTAGATTGTTGTGATTTGTTTAGGTACACCTTTGTTCGGTGGAGCTCTATGCGCAGGTACATAAAGAAACTGGTACAGGGAAAATGATATATAGAAATGGTGGTATATTTGAATAAGAGGACAATGGTATAATTGAAAGGTGGTAGATGCACGAGATGACGTGTCAAAGATATTTCTCTTTCATTTCATAGTTATATATATGGGGGAATGTAAAGGAGAAAACAATTAAGAAATCATTTTGATAATTTTGTTTCTCTTTAGTTTCTCTTAAGTTTTCTCTCAATTCAAGGAGATAATCTCACCGGAGGTTATCCGTTTCCGACGATGAATCTCACCGGAGATTTATCGGTTCCGTTCATGACGACGAAGAATCTCACCGGAGATTCTCGTATTCCGTCGTTGACGACGAATCACGGTTTAACTGTATCAAAGGTATCAGATCCATTGATTCTCGGAATCATTGCAGAAGGTGTGCGATCGAGATTCAGTAGTTTGAACGGGAGAATGGAGGCGTTAGAAGCTGTCGTGGCTGTTCAAGAAGCACAGATCGAGAAACTCGTTGCGGTGGCTGAAGCTCTTCGTTCTCTATCTGTTAACGTGGCGGAATCATCCATCGATCATAATCATCACTTGGAGAAGAGCGATCTGTTTTCAGAAAACCAACGGAGGTTGCAGGATTACTTCGATCTTCTCTAAACTTTGTTTCACGGCAAGGATCTCACCGGAGATACGTCGCGTGATCGATCTCTATCAAAGGATCTCACCGGAGATTCCGATCGTGCTCTTCTTGTATCCAAGGATCTCACCGGAGGTTCTAATTTGAAGCAGAGAACAAAATCGAGAGAGGTAGAGGAATCACTAGCTGTGATCGATTTTGTTCACAAACAAACATCAATTCCATACGCTCATGTATCATTCTTTGTTTTGGAACCAAGCCTTCGTCATAATATTGAATCGATGGTTGTATGTGAGGAATTTCAAACTCGTTTGGGAGATGTTGAGTTGTTCTCTACTAAAGAAGAGCTTTTACAAGAGTTTTATGTCAAAGAGAGGGATCCACAGTGGCAAAGATTGGTTCATGTCAAGGCAAACTATGATGCACATCAAGTGTTTGATGAAATGTCTCTTAAGGGTTACAAGCTACAACAAAAAAGAAGAAGAATTTATTTCCTAAATCTTGGAGGTTTAAATTCAAAGTTAGGGAAGAGAAGAAGGATTGGGCGTATAATAAGCTAGGGGACATGGTATATGGCTGGAAGTTTAAGATGCAAATGAGCTCAATACTTGCTATGAATCAGAAGCTAGAAGAAGATTTCGAGATGAGGCTTTTGGGTGAGAACTCTCATACAACTAGTTTGTTAAGCAGAGCAAGTATGAGACAACGAGTAAGTGACTTAGCATATCAATTCAACGATGTTATGAAGTTTCATTTGTGGCATAAGTGGCGGAGTAAGAATCATGTTCAAAACTTCACTACAAGAAAGGTGCATTCTCTTGAGGCTGAGATTATTAGGCTTTGCACAATGGGATTGAGACATATACGGTGTGGCCATTTCAGTTTGAAGAAGGAGTGGTTTTGGGTTCATGTTATTGGGGATTCTCTTATGATGATTTCACATCATAGTACATTGAACTTAAGATTCAGGTTTGGGTCACTTCCAAGACTACTAGAAGATGATGACGTCTCATCTCATTTACATGAAGCTTTCACACACAGAAGACTAATATTCACCATCACCATGAGACAGTGGTTAGGAGACGCTCTTTTACTAAACCTTGTGGTCAAGGTTTTTCAAAGAGGGATGATTTGTTACAGGGAAAATGATATATAGAAATGGTGGTATATTTGAATAAGAGGACAATGGTATAATTGAAAGGTGGTAGATGCGCGAGATGACGTGTCAAAGATATTTCTCTTTCATTTCATAGTTATATATATGGGAATGTAAAGGAGAAAACAATTAAGAAATCATTTTGATAATTTTGTTTCTCTTTAGTTTCTCTTAAGTTTTCTCTCAATTCAAGGAGATAATCTCACCGGAGGTTATCCGTTTCCGACGATGAATCTCACCGGAGATTTATCGGTTCCGTTCATGACGACGAAGAATCTCACCGGAGATTTATCGGTTCCGTTCATGACGACGAAGAATCTCACCGGAGATTCTCGTATTCCGTCGTTGACGACGAATCACGGTTTAATTGTATCATTCTCTTTTGCTATTTGCTTATTGTAGGAATCAAAGTTTAAGCCTTGTTGTGGATTCTTGGTGGTAAGAGAAACCAAAGTTTAAGAATTGTCAATGTTGTATTAGATGATCTTTTTTTCTTTTTTTTTGTGTGGTATTAGATGATCAATCTTGCTTTATGTACTTTAAGAGATTGCACCAACCATGTTTCTTGAGTGTTGCTTTATGTCTAATTGTATATCTAAATCTAATAAGTCACAAGTAAATTTCCAAATAACTACCACCCTTTCTGATTGACACGTATTATTTCACTAACGTGTCATCTTCACAATTTTTACAAATAATTAGTTTAATTTCACTAAAAAATTTGACGTGCACTAAATTCATTTTCTTTCTCTCCCACTATTCCATGATTTTAGGGATAAATTATGAAGAATAAACTAAAAACATAAATTAAATATAAATTCCTATTTTTCAAAACTAACACGGTTTGTAAAACTGTTCTCATTTCTTCTACATAAATAAAATTCTCAAATAATTGTAATTCATTTTTCATCTTTTCTCTTCTTTTATTCTATATCATTTCTCTTGCTTCACATTTTATATTTTGTGATTCATCATTTATAGAAAAACATTATTGCAGTTGAACAGAGTTTGAATATTACTATTCAATCTAAAAACTATTTTCTTCTTCATAAACTATCATTTCCACTACTAACGCTACTATTAATCATTCCTCTAATCAAAACTACTATAAATTTTCGTCTCTTCTTTACTTCTCAAACATGGGATAAAGTAAGTTATTCATCTTTTTGTTTCTAATTCACATAATCTTTTTTTAACTATTACATATTGCATTTCTTTTTTTTACAATCATGTACATGTTGCATTTATTGTGATAATTTTCTGAACTTTTCCGAACATTTTTTTTCTTTTATTCTTAGTATGGTAGCTTTTTATTTTCTTTCAATACAATATAATGTTTCTCTTATTTAAATTTGATTTAATGTTTTAGTTTCAATACAATATAATGTCTCTTATTTTAATTTAATTTGTTTGTACATGTTGCATTTATTGTGATAATTTTCTGAACTTTTCCTAACATTTTTTTCTTTTATTCTTAGTATGGTAGCTTTTATTTTCTTTCAATACAATATAATGTTTCTCTTATTTAAATTTGATTTAATGTTTTAGTTTCAATACAATATAATGTCTCTTATTTTAATTTAATTTATTTTAAATAAAAGTAATAATTTTGAATGAGTTATTTTAATTATATATACCATTCCCACTTTTTCAAAATATCTTAATATTATTTATACCATTTCCACTTTTTCCATATTTATATATAATATTTAACTATTTATTGAATATATATAAAAAAATTATTTATTGATTAATTGTCCGCGCATAGCGCGGGCCATAACACTAGTATACATATATCCTGTACCTTTTTTTATGTCAAGAAAAACGGACGTCATTTTCAAGTTAACCGTAAGATCTATTTTACGGGTCACACATATATCACTATATTAATATAGGGTCATTATTTAATAAGGCAAATTTATGTGGTCACTTTTGTAATAAAGTAAAAGACTGGAGGAATAAGTGTTATGGAAAATTAGTTGTGGATGCCTTAAATAATTTATAATTTGATGAAAGGCCGAATTATAAATTAGTACTTTATATAAATAGAGAGTTCTGGTCCCCAAAGCAATTATAACCTGAAAATAGAGAAATTCTCTGCATCCCATCACCAGAGATTTAAAGTCAATTCAGGGTGTGCTTTGGAAGAACCATAGCCAACTTCAGATCTTCAACCACATATTCATCATGAGTTCATCAGGTACGCTTCCGCTTATGTTTGATCATCATAAACTGATAAGGTTTTGTGTTTATTATGATATAAACATATTAGGATTAATTTTCCACAATTGGTATCAGAACCACCATATTTAGTTTTTGTTTGATAATCAAATTTTATTAATATAATTCTCGGATTTATAATATTTATTTAAAATAAATTCGAATTTGGTTTTATGTCAAATTTTGAGATTGGAAAACTCTTTTTAATCTAAGAATTCTGGGATTTGTGGTTTTAAATGAAATTTTAGATCTAATTTTTGGTATTTGTTTAGATTTAATTATTTTGTTAAATTCAAAAATTGTGCATGTCAAACTCCAGATATACGCTTTTATCAAGAGGTAAACATGTTTATTGTTTAGATATAAAATTAAAGTTTGTGAAATCCGAATTAAGTTAAAATTGAATAAAAACAGTTTTTCGAAATATAATAAACGTAATTTTCAAAAATTTGTTAATTTTCATCGGATTCGTTTATAGTCATGGAGGTTGTGTTAAGTTTTATTTTTATTTTAGGATTATCATTTGAAAACAAGGTTGAGGGATTGTTTCATTATTAACTTAAAGCTCATCTATCTATATATTATTTTTGAAGTACTAATTTGAACATGCCCAAAAAATCACATTTATTTACACATTATGCCATTGAGCATAAAAAGAAATATTTTTGAACATTTAATTACGAAAAACCAAATAAGGAAATATTACAATTCTTACCAAAAATAAATAAATCTATATATTATTTTTGAAGTACTAATTTGAACATGCCCAAAAAATCACATTTATTTACACATTATGCCATTGAGCATAAAAAGAAATATTTTTGAACATTTAATTACGAAAAACCAAATAAGGAAATATTACAATTCTTTCCAAAAATAAATAAAAAATATTAAAGAAATTATGTAAAAAATATTTGAAAAACAAAATAAAAATATGTAATTCACATAAATACATTATTACATAGTTTTTTATAAAAACTACCATTAAATCAAAACAGGTTTAATTATATTAAGAATTTAAAAACGAGTTGAAACAATTTTTTGTTAAAAATATCAAACAATAAAAAACAAAATAGTTTGTTAACGATTTCGATTTCCGGTTCGATTATAAACAAAAAAGAAGAAATTGCAATTATACTAAAATTTAAATCTTATATTACATATTTAGAATATGTTTACAGCAATTATTTATATATATAATCAAAATAATTATATTTTTAAATAAATTTGGGTAAATCGCATAATATGATTTGTGTATTTTGATCAGTTTTGGGTGTGTATTTTGAATCCGGGTATTTTCGAATCCTAAATATAATAAATAATAAAAATTATTGGTTTAATCAACTTACAAATTATATTAAAATTTTGCTATACAAAATATATAATAAAAATATATTATTATTTTTGAAGTACTTTTTTGAACTTTTCCAAAAAAACTCACTTAACTTCAAATTAGTACTTCAAAAATAATATATAGATTATAATTATTTTAAATAATTTTTGGGTAGTTAGAGTAGTTTTGTTTAGTTCTAAAACATTGAGTTCGGTTCGGATTCGATTTCGGGTATTATGGTAGTAAATTTCCCTATACATTCGAGTTATTTGTTTTTAGGATCGGTATTGATTTGGGGATTTCGGTTTGGTTTGGGTTCGGTATTTCGGATCCAGAATTTTGCCCTTCCCTAATTTTTATAGTTTATAATAGTTTGGAATAAACCAACTTACAAATTATATTAAGATTTTGCTATATAAAATCTAATTCTCATTATATATTTATTTGCTAAAACATACGAATTATAATTCGGCCCAAAGAAAGATTTATTATTTATTACGGATTATTGTTAGTGTTTGATAATTCGGCTCAAAGTTGATACAACAAAAAATTGTGGGTCGTTTTAGATTTTATGTTGAAACGGTCAAAAGTACTTTGAATCATGAATTGAATATAATTCTCGATACGCATACTTATTTCATTCATGAGAAACTTGAATCTCTAGACGTGTTCATAAAGATTAAGGATGAGGTTGAAAACCTACTCGACCAAAGAATTAAAGCTATCAAATTACTACGGTAGATTAGGAGAATAACGTATGAGATTATTTGCCAAATATCTAAAGAAATGAGGTATTGTATCACATTATACCATGCATGGGTCTCTTAGCATGAGTATGCCGGAAAGGCGCAATCACATTCTTAAAGACATGGTAAGAAGTGTGATTATTCATTACACCTTACATGAATTACTCTAGAGAAAGACACTATATACCACATCTTACATTCTTAATATGATACCATTAAAGCAATTACGTAAAGCTCCTTATGAGCTTTGGATTGACCAAAACTCTATCTAAAGCATTTCACATCTAATGATGTCCATCTAAGGTTAGGCTTTATAAGCTATTTGAGATTAATTTGACTCCATAAGTGTGAGTAGTTACTTTATTGGTTATCCGGAACAATTTCAAACTTTTGAATTTCATGATCCCACATTGAAATATTTTGAGACGAGAATAATTGCGTTCCTTAAGGACATTGAATTTAGTGGGAGAAATAAAATTAGAGATATTATCTTTGACACAGAATCGACTTCGGCCTCTCTATTGATTCATATAGTTGTTTTGAGTTGTTCTAGTTTGAATAAGTGGACTATAACTAAGGAAAATTATTCGTCAATACTAGACAATAATGTTTGAGTTACTGTTGAATTATCAGAAGGAAAAAATCATATTGGTTTTTAAAGAAACCAAGAAAGATTCGAATGGTAATATCCCACAATTTAAAGTTCGTATAATGGTTTAAGGCTATAATTAAATGGAAATGATTGTCTGTTAAGATACCTTCTCTTCGGTAACCCTGAAGGAATTTCTTGGGAAAATCATAACCCATGTTGCACATTATAATTTGGAATTTCATCATATGGATTTAAATACAGTGGTTCACAATGGAGACATTAGTGAAACGATATATATTGAGCAAACATAAAACTTTGTATTCGGTGATCCAAAGAAAATTGTTTGGAGATTAAGAAAATCCATCTATGAACTAAAATAAGCTTTTCGTCATTGGCACCAAAAATTCTACGAGGTTATGATCTCGTTCAGTTTTTGAGATAAATTTGGTTGAAAATTGTGTGTATCAAAACTTTAGTGGGAGTAATGGTATTTATCTGATTTTGCATGTGGAGACATACCGCTTGCCATTAACAATATTAACATGCTAGTGAAGCATCTTTTGTATTAGGGATCGAGATTCATCGAGACATGTTTCGAAGAACTCTTTGATTACACAAAAGAGTTATATTGATAAAGTACTTAAGTGATTTGGCATGCAGTTTTGCAAATCAAGTGATAACTCAATTGGTAAAGAAGACAAATTTTGTTTCAATTAGGTATTCTAAAGAAACTTTAGAAATTTAGGAGATACAAAAGATCCTTTATGCATCGACATTAGGGAGTCTGATGTATTCCCAAGTATGTACGTGTACGGATATTGCGTACATTGTTGGAGTTTAAAAACATGTTTAAGTAATCTAAACACTGACCATTGAAAACTAACCATAAGGGAGATAAAGTATTAAGAGAGAATAAAAGTTATATCCTCACGAATTAGAGATCAGAAAATTTGAAGATCATTGAGTATTCTGATTCTGATTTTATGTGGATGTCAAACTAATAGAAAGTCTACGTTAAGTTTTGTAGTAATCTATAAGTGATCCATTAAGGAATTGGTTGAAGTATTGTGTCACTTGGTTGTAATTATATAAAGAATATAAAGACCAATAAAGTTTTCTTGTGACAATAAATCAACGTTTGGTACAACAAAATTTGGTAAAATCTGTTGACGTTAAATACCAAATTATAAAGGAAAAGGTACAAAGTGAAAAGGTTTTTCATAGAACATTGAGAGACGAACTCCATGATAGCAAATCCTGTTACAAAAGTATACGCTAAAGGTTTGTCATGAACATATTGCTCATAAGGACATTTCGGTGTTCGAGGATCATTCAGTTTAGTGGGAGTTTGTCATTCGGTTTTAGGTTATATGTCGTGGTTGTGTTTATACACATTTTCTAATCAGATATAAAGTTTTAAATAAGGTTTTATGTTTACACTTTGTACAATAAAGTTAAGAAACTCACTAAAGTAGGACCAATTGAAAATTGACATGTATCGATCACTTTTCATGTAATTTTCATGCCACAATTTTCATAAATGATCTATGTCATTTGGTTGTATTGATTTTCGTGACCATAGAAGGTTTTGGTTATGATGGTTATAACCAACGTCGCTATGATCATAAGTTGATATGGTTAATGGACGAGATTGATATGCCTTGAAAATAATGACATATGGAGCTCACTTAGGTCTCATTTTTTGGATACATATGTGACCTAGTGGAAGATTGTAAGATCTATTTTATAGGGTCACACATATATCAGTATATGATATGATCATTATTTAATAATTCAAACTTATGTGGTCACTTTTGTAATAATGTAAAAGACCGAAGGCATAAGTGTTATGGAAAATTAGTTGTGGATGCCTTAAGTAATTTATAATTTGATCAAGGGGCGAATTATAAATTAGTACTCTATATAAATAGAGGGTTATGGTCCCAAAACAACCATAACCTGAAAATACATAAACTTTTTGCATCCCATCACTAGAGACCTAAAGTCAATTCATGGTGTGCTTTGGAAGATCCATAGCCAACTTCAGATCTTCAACCACGGATTCATTATGAGTTCATCAGATACGCTTCCTAATAGGCGATATAATATATGTCAAGACATATGTATCAGAGAATATGTCAAACCAGAGAGGATCAACATCTGTATCAGAGACTAAGTCAAATCAGAGAGGTGGACGAGCAAGTAGAGGTATTGGACGAGGTCGTGGAAAGTTCGTGGCCAATGCTCGAGCAGCTGTTGGACAAGATCAGATTGCTCAACTAATTGATCTTCTTCAAGCTCAACGACCAAACACCTCCTCGGAACGACTGTCGGGTAAAATTAGTCTCGCTGATGTAATTATAGATACAGGGGCATCGCATCATATGACCGGAGATTGTTCTTTATTGATCGATGTTGTTGACATCGTCCCTTGATCAAGAAACCTAGAGAAAATTACTTCCCCGCCATCACTACTCATCAACTTCAGATCTTCAACCATAGATTCATTATGAGTTCATCAGATACGCTTCCGCTTATGTTTGATCATCAAAAACTGATATGACTTTGTGTTTATTATGATATAAACCTATTAGGTTTAATTTCCCACATTAACATGAAGAGAGAAGTGATGGCGTCGATCGTATGATTGGAACTTGAGTAGTACTCAATATGCATCGTGCTTTTACCATCAAAACCAGTCTCATGGCCAGAGAAGTGAAGTGATAGTTTCTTTCTCTTATCGTAATCCTTCATACCCAAAACTTCTAGCTCATTTGTTAATTTTAGAGTTATGCATTTGATTGTGATTATTTTTCAGGAGGGGCTTCTCATTGGGAGAAAATTTGCATCTCTAAAGAACTATCATCAAGTTGATGGGAGTGATTATAGGTTTCATGACAATGGTTGGTTCTTTAAACTATTTCTAAGTAGTTTATAACCCGATGTATATAGATTTAAATACAGAGTTTGCATATTCGGAATCATACTTATAAAGGAGTTTTGGAATGTATAACCAGGTTAGGAAGAGGACAAAGATCTGGTGTTGTCTATGTATTAAGAGGGTAACGTCTCACAAGATAAATATTGTTTATTGTTTTAAAACGGATTTGTGAAGATTCATATGTATATGAGGCCATATTTTCTGTTTGTTCTAATAGTGACATAGATTCACGAAAGTCAAACATGACTAACAAATATGTTGGTTATGTATACTACATTTAGTTATTCTAAAATACCCATTAAGTACTGAACATTATGTTATAGTTTAAGCTATGAGATGTGTTTGACCAAAAGCTTTGACGAAAATAAACTGCAATTCAAAACCTTGACCAATTTGGTGGAACTGTTGTTTAATTAAAGTTTTAGTAAAATGATATGAGAGGTATTTAGTGATAATAATTGTTAGGGATAAATTTAATCATCTCGGTTTAGGTTTAACCGGCGGCATACCGGACCAACTGAACGGAATCGGCGACAGGCCAGATCGACTGAACTAGATTCGGTGGCAATATCGAAACTGACATTATTTAATCGATATTGGGTATTATATTTGGGTTTAATATTGACATAGGAAGAAAAATGAAAATAAATATGGTTAGATTCTCTCAAATCAGTATAAAGGAATCTATGAGAATATCTAAAAATAAGGAAAAATGTCATATCCTCATCATAGAAGAAAAAAGGAAGCTCATCCACTTCAAAACATCTATATAAAGAAGTCAACCTTGAAGACCTAAATTCATTCAATTCGATAAAGAAAATACTTACTTTTAGAGAGATTATAGGTCTAAATCTTATATCATATTTCTTTCATCTTGTAAACCCTCAACAATCAATAAAACAACCAATTCAAACCTATCTTAACCGTTATTGAATTTCGTATCTCTTATAACGGATCGCTAACTTCTGCCTAAACAATTTGGCGCTAGAGAGAGGGGTAGAAGTATAGCGCTACAATGAGCAATAACGGAGCGACCTACTCAGCGTTCTCGACGAACAAGCTCAACGACGGGTGGATATCGTCAACGAGTAACTCCGAGCAAGCAACGAAAGGCTCGCTCATCTGGAGGAAGATAACCTCCGATTTCGGGGGCAAAGCACGAATCTTAGCTCCCTCGGCCAAAGATCTGCACCAAGGGGAGATTTTATCACCCCAATCCGGCCACTGAGATTATTCAGATCAAGTGCAAATTATCCGACGACGGGAGGAAAACCTGTTTGCTCCAACGATCGAAAAGTCGTCGATCTCGACAGTGACTGTTCCGATTTCGAAAGAGATCAGGCCTATATCGAATCCATCATCGAGAAAAGGTTCAGCCCTTGCGAATCGATGATCGAATGGATGCCGGGAGTAGCTCCGCCCATAAGACGCTCTGACCGCTACTCCTATGTTGACTCACCATTCACGGATGAGATAACTCTGGTAGAGATGCCCAAGAATTTCAGCTTCCCAATAATGAAGATGTACGATGGCTCTACCAATCCCGACAATCACGTGGCCATGTACAGACAACGGATGCTCACCTTGACAATTTCCCCGGGTCAAGAGAAGCCATCATGTGCAAGGGTTTTGGTTTGAGTCTGACGGGACCAGCGCTCCAGTGGCTCGTGAACCTTCCCAATGGCGAGATAGATTCCTTTGCTAGCTTGACCGACATGTTCATAGAACAGTTCGCAAGCAGCCGCTGCATAAAAAGGAATGTCGATGACCTCTATGAGATCATCCAACAAACCGGGGAGTCTCTACGAGAATATGTGGGACGATTCAATAGGGAGAAGGTGAATATCCCATGGTGCAATGTGTCGACGGGCATATCTGCCTTTAAAAAAGGACTCTTGGTGACCAGTGATCTTTACAAGGAGCTCACCAAGTACCAACCCAAAACGATGGAAGATGTCCTAAGCAGAGCATGGGCGCATATTAAGTGGGAGGAGGACCCGTCTCAAGGCAAACCCCTTCCATCCAAGATCGACTCAAGGATTGCTCGACCCGAAAAGGCTCCTTGAGACGAAAAACTTTATACACGACCACGAGTAGATCCTCGCAGAGGTAATCCCCGCCGTACAGTCAGCCTTGTAGGAAACGGGGGATATCGAGACAACTCATGTCCAACACGAACAACCTATCTATCCAAGGCTCAGAACTAGTTTATGTCTTGGGAAAGATGGGAAGGATGTTCAAATGGCCCCAAAAGATGAGGACGGAGCCGGGAAAACTAGACACGCGGAAGTGGTGTGATTTCCATAGCGACCACCAACATCACACCAAGGATTGCGTGGCCCTCAGATTGGAGGTAAATGATTTACTCAAGAAAGGGCATCTGAAGGAGTTCTTGTCCGAAAGAGCTCGCAACCAACTAAGCTCCCAGAACGTCGAACAAGAAGGTACGGGTGAGAAGCCCGAGTCCCCGCCAAGAGAGGATAGAGTTATTAATCTGATATCCGGAGATTTAGATGTCAGTGGGATATCACATTCGGTGGCCAAGAGGAATACAAGGATCGCAAGAAACTTCCAAGGGTCCATGATGGAAACTCTCACCGACCAACCAGTCTGTGCAATCACCTTCACCTCCGAGGAAAGTGAAGGAATGATGACTCCTCATCATGATGCCCTCGTCATCACTCTGTCGGTGGCAAACTGCCTAATAAAGAGGATTCTTGTCGATAATGGAAGCTTAGCGAACATTCTGTTCCTAGCCGCATACAAAGAGATGGGTCTCGACGAATCAAAGATCGTGTCCAGATCAACCACTTTTGTAGGATTCAACGGAGAGGTTAAGCAGACTATAGGCGAGATAACTATACCCGTCTACACCGAAGGAGTCAACAAGTAGACCAACTTCCTCATCTTTGATTGCACGTCGGCCTACAATGCAATAGCGGGGAGACCTTAGATCCCCGACATGAGAGCCATGCCATCCACATTCCATCAGGCAATAAAATTCATGACTCCTTGGGGTGTAAGGAAGATAAAGGGTGATCAGGAGAACGCACGCTCCTGTGACCAGACCACGCTCAGAGGTAAAACAGGGATGACCATGCAAATAGAGGATCATCCAGTAACGAAAAGGGCAACGAACTCTACAGAGGAGCCCGATGTGGAGAAGATAGACGAGATCCCATTGGACGAAGCTAATACAGAACGCAAAGTGAATATTGGGTTCAAGCTTCCCAAAGACGCACATCAGAAGCTCATCAACTTTCTGAGGTCGAACTCTGATTGCTTCGCATGGTCGCATGCAAATATGTCGTGTATCGATCCCGAAATCATTACCCACTGTTTACAAGTTGACCCCGATCATCAACCAATTAGACATAAAATGAGGAAGTTCGCACCAGATCGTGATCTTATCGTGAACAACGAGGTGAATAACTTACTCTGAGATGGATTCATCCGCGAGGTAAAGTACCCCGACTGGCTAGCCAATGTGGTAGTTGTTCGAAAGAAAAATGGTAAGTTGAGAGTTTGCATTGACTTCACTGATATGAATAAAGCGTGTCCAAAGGATCCTTTCCCGTTGCCTCATATCGATAAGCTCGTAGACGCAACAACCGGTTACGAATTGAAAAGTTTCATGGACGCCTTCAGCGGGTACAAGAAGATCTTGATGCATCCCCAAGATCAGGAGAAGACAGCCTTCATGACCTCGAGGGGCATATATTGCTACAAGGTAATGCCTTTTGGACTAAAGAACGTTGGATCAACCTACTAAAGGTTGGCGAATACAATGTTCGTCGACCGGATTGGTCACACCATGGAGGTGTATATTGATGGTATGCTCGTAAAGTAACTAGTCGTTGACGATCACATCATGCACCTACATCAAGCGTTTGACACTTTGAGGAAATACAATATGACGCTCAATCCAACTAAGTGCTCATTCGGCGTAAGTTCGGGGAAATTTATTGGGTATATGGTCACTCATCGGGGCATCGAAGCAAACCTCGATCAGATCCGCACCATCCAGACGATCATGCTACCTCAAAGCATAAAGGATGTCCAGAGGCTCACATGAAGAATGGCGGCCCTCAATCGATTCATCTCTCGACTATCCGACATGTATCATCCATTCTTTAAGGCTCTCAAGAAGCCGAAGGGATTCACATGGATTCAAGGATGCGATGAAGCCCTTAAGCAACTGAAGGACTACTTGACATCTCCACCACTCTTGTAAAAACCGAAGACCAACGAGGCGCTACTTCTATACCTAGCCGTGTCAAAGCATGCGGTAAGTGGGGTATTGGTACGAGAAGAAGACGTGAAACATCATCCCGTCTACTATGTTAGAAAATCCTTGCTAGAAGCCGAGACCCGATACTCTCACGTCGAGAAATTGGCTCTCATCTTAGTTGTGGCGGCGAGAAAGTTACGGCCATACTTCCAGTCTCATCCGATTATCATGGTGACATCACATCCGAACAAGAACGTGCTCCGCAAGCCAAACATCTCAGGGAGACTAGCCAAATATGCCATAGAACTCGACGAGTATGACGTAATATATCGACCAACTTTTGCCATCAAGTCACAAGTCCTCGCCGACTTTCTGGCTGAGTTCACATCGAAGGTACTCTCGGAAGTCCACAAGGAGGTGAATGCATTAGATAACCAATTGATGACGGGAACATGGAAACTTCATGTAGACGATTCCAACAATATACGAGGATCCGGTTTGGGACTCACACTAACATCCCCGACTAGGAATCCAACCTAGGGCGATCCGGTGCAACTTCCAAGCAACGAACAACGAGGCGGAGTATGAAGCACTAATAGCATGTTTATCTTTGGCCTGTGACTTAGGAGTCAGGGACATAGAGGTCTACAACGACTCACAATTGGTCGTTAGTCAAACTGAAGGAGACTATCAAGCCAAGGATTCGAGCATGATAAGAAACCTAGCGATAGTCAAGTAACTCAAGAAGAGATTCGATAGCTGCAAAATCACCCAGATCCCCAGAGAAGATAACGGGCAAGCGGATGCGTTCGCCAACCTCGGTTCATCTTTCAAAACCAACTCACCGCTTGATGTACCACTGTTGGTGTTACAGTGGCCAGCAACGGAGAAGGATCTCAAGGCGTATACAGTCAGCGAGATAAATGGAGCCAAATGCTGGATGACTCCCATGGTGGAATATATGAGAGATTGAACACTGCCATTGGAAAGAGTAGACTGCCAAAGGATCAAACGATAGTCAACTCGTTTCAGCCTTATCAATGGGGAATTATACCCCCGATCATATTCAGGACCGTACCTCAAGTGCATCCGCATCGCCGAGGCTCAACAATTCTTATTAGAACGTCGTTCCGGAGAGTGCGGAAACCATTCATGAGCCAGAAGCATAGTCCTCCGAGCCATGCGAGTCAGATATTATTGGAAGTCGATGAACCATCACGCGATCATGTTTGTCAAAAGATGTGACAAGTGCCAAAGGTTCGCCACGGTGTCCAAACTGCCACCGGAGAATCTGAAGACCATCAATGCCCCCTGACCATTCATGAAGTGGGGCATGGACATAGTCGGCAAACTCCCAACGACACCATGTCAGAAATTCTTCCTATTGGTGATGACTGACTATTTCTCTAAGTGGATAGAGGCGGAAGCACTCAGCCAGATAACTGATAAGGAGATCAGTAGCTTCGTATGGCGAAACATCATATGCAAGTTTGGTATCCCTCACGAGATAGTGACTGACAATGGGCCACATTTTACGAGCAACAACTTCAAAAGTTTCTGTGAGATTGGAAAATCAAGTTGAGTTTTGCGACACCCAGACATCCGCAATCCAACGGCCAAGCTGAAGCCTCGAACAAACCCATTGTCAAGCTTATCAAAAAGAGATTAGAAGGTGTTAAGGGAAAGTGGGTCGAGGAGCTCCCTGGAGTCTTATGGGCCTACATGACAACCTCAAAAGATTCCACTGGTGAAACACCTTTCTCACTTGTCTATGAAATGGATGTTGTAATATCTGCTGAGATAAGTGTGCAGTCCAGCTGCAATGAAAGCCCCGACGAGGAAAGCAACAATGAGGCAATGGCTCTCGATCTAGATCTGCTCGACGAGAAAAGAGAAGTTGCGCAAATAAGAAACTGGTGCTATGAGCAAGACGTGGCCATATCGTATGAAAAAAATGTGAGGACTAGAACCTTCGAAGTATGCCAATGGGTCTTAAGGCGAGTATTCCAAAATACAATGGAGAAAGAAGCCGGAAAGCTAGGACCGATCTAGGACGGTCCATACCAAATTATCAAAGTTTGCGGAGCTGGAGCCTACACACTCCAAGACAAAGATGGAAAATAACCCACCTACAGTTGGAACGCCTTCCATCTCAAGAGGTATTTCTTCTAGCAAGAAGGGCAAGCCGACAAAAAGGTCACGCATACTTAAGCTATTTAGAGCTTTTTTGCTTTCATATTTTTAGAAACTAAATAAAAGACCTATCACGAATAGGAAGAAAAGACCTATCACGAATAGGCAGAATAATAAAAAGAGCTTTTATAAACTGAACAAAAACCTCAACGAGAACTTTACCAGTGAGGAAAACCTTTCTAACAAAGTTCTCCTTAAGATTTTCGGGGGGGGGGGGGGGGGGCACGGGATATTCCTTCGAACTCGAGAACGAAAATATAAAAACTCACGTAGGCGAATTAAAGTTACTCATCTTTGACCTCAGTCAATAAAGGTGAATAAATTTTATCAACCTCTGGCTATTTCCTAAGCCAAGGTACAGCTTGACAAATACTTGTCAACTAAAACCTCAAAAAGCTTAGAAGTTCTATGAGGTTACTCATCCTCATCAGAACTAGACACGACGAAAGTTATTGTCTGCGGGCACGGGATATTCCTTCGAACTCGAGAACGAAAATATAAAAACTCACGTAGGCGAATTAAAGTTACTCATCTTTGACCTCAGTCAATAAAGGTGGATAAATTTTATCAACCTCTGGCTATTTCCTAAGCCAAGGTACAGCTTGACAAATACTTGTCAACTAAAACCTCAAAAAGCTTAGAAGTTCTATGAGGTTACTCATCCTCATCAGAACTAGACACGACGAAAGTTATTGTCTGCGGGAATGTAACATAGCAGTCCAGTGTACATGAGCGACGACACCTCACTATTGAGACTAACGGGAGCGAGTTACTCAACTGCCCCAGTCGACAAGATGGAGACTAATTGATGCATTAATGACCTTCTCAGAAGTATAAAATTAGCAAGGCACATTAGTCACCATCTTGGGTGTACAGGACTGACGAGACCTCACCGAACCCAAAAATATAGATGGTCGATCCTATGGGATCCCATCTAAGCGATGGCCGACCTCAGTGGTCCCATCCGCATCAAAATAGTCAGTGGTTAAAATCTCGATGAGATTTAACCGACTCACTAAAAATATGGTCGATCCTATATGATCCCATCTAAGCGATGGTCGACCTCAGTGGTCCCATCCGCGTCAAAACAGTCAGCGGTTAAAATTTTGATGAGACTTAACCAACTCACTAAAAATATGGCCGATCCTATACGATCCCATCTAAGAGATGGTCGACTTCAGTGGTCCCATCCGCGTCAAAACAACCAGCGACTAAAATCTCAATGAGATTTAGCCGACTCGCTAGATGGGTGGCTGACCTGATCAGATCTCACCTAGGTAATGGCCAATCTCATCAGATCCCATCCAAATTAAAATAGTCAACGGCTAAAGTTCCGAATAGGCTTTACCGACTTATTAGATATATCTAATCGGATTTCGTGCTTTGCAAGTTCGGAAGTATTTTCGAATTTGTCAAAAGCATAACTAAAGAAAAGATGGTGTAAAAGCAAGAGTAGCCTCGGGGGAAAGTTCAAAAAGCCCATTAAGGGAAAAAAGTCGATGGGCCCCCTACAACCGAATAAGTTCTAAGCGTCCCAATAAAGAGTACACACAGTGGCCCATATCAAACAAAGGATGGACCACAGCCCAAGCAAAGTTCTTAAAAAAAATGAGAGAAGGATCAAGACGGAGGATCATTGTTGAGTGCCACCAACGACTCAACAACTTCCGTAGCAGGCATACCTTTGAACTGAGCATGAGCCTTCACCACCTGGGCATAACGACGATCGAAACCCTCAAGGTCCCAAGTCAGATGTTGCCCAATCAAGTACTCCTTCACTGTCTCCCACCGGGTTATCACCGCATATACACCAAGGAAGAAGTCATATTCAGCCTGCAGCAACTCATTCTTACTCTTCAAGGATATCACTTCCTCATACTTGAGTTCATCCTCCTTTATTAGCTTAGCGAAATTTTGCTGAAACTCCTCCTTAGCTTGTTCATATCCAACTATGGAGGCCCTGAAATCTCCTATCTCCTTGTCCTTGTCGTCAATGGTGGAAAGTTGGTCCATACATTTCTTCTTCTCGGCCTCGTACCTTTCCCTCATGAGGACGAAGGCCTCGTGATCTTTGGAGGACTCTTCCACGGTCTCAGCAAGTTTCTCCTCCACGCTGCGGAAGGAGAACATCACCAATAGACGAACATCGAGAAATTCAGTCTATGCAAAAGAAAATATTTTGGCGAGTACGGATTTTACCTTGAGGAGGGTATTGTAAACTTCATCATTGGCTGACCCAGCACCATCTTCGTCAATGACCTCCATGTACCAAGACAAAAGTTTTTTTCATCTTTTTTACCCAAGAAGAGGAGTGGGAAGTGCCAGTCTCACCGGCCGAGAAAGGAGAGACCTTTTTTCTTCGACTCTCCATACGATCACCAAGACTATGCTCAACTCTGCGTTTGCCGGCGGCCAGTATTCCACCTCTTGGAACCTCAGTGATCCTCACTAGACATTCAGACGCGGGAGCAAAACTCCCCATCTCAGCTAACTTCCCATAAGCATCAAGGAAGAGCTCAAAAGGACCAGGGGCAGATGCTCGCTGGCTCTCGGACATATTGTAGTCTAAAAAGCAATGTGTCATTTTCAAGTTTGTCACTAAGGAGAAGCTTAAAGAATGAAACAAAGACTTACCCCAGATGGCACTACGCTCTAAGGCAAGGTGGCTGGAGAGAAACTTAAGGGATCGCCGTTCAGAGGGAAGCTCCATCAATTGTTTTATGGTCTGCTTCCCAGCAGCGTCTTCACCTTTGTTTAAATGGTCGATGTCTGCAAGAAAAAAACAAGGAACAATAAGAGAAACTCAGTGGAATCATGAGGATTAAAACAAAGGTACCCACCGGAGTAAGACCACGCGGTTGGAAAATTTGTACTAGGTCCAACCGACAAAAACAAGAAGCGACGACGCCAACTCTTTTCGAAAACGCCTTGATCACGTATCTCGGAGTTAGTAACCAAGGCCAAATTACGCCGGGGATGAAGGTGATAACGATTGATATCCCCTCCGTAAGGTTTGAAATAGAAAGCATACAAGACGGAGGCCACCGACACCTCGATAGAGTTCAAATCACCCATCACTTCAAGCGCCATCAACATCCTCCATACCATTGGATAAATTTGCCCCGGAGATAAGCCAAGATAACGCGATACTTCGTCGGCCAACGAAGGAACGACTCCACGAAAGCAATAGTTGATATATACCACGATCTCCTCAGGACCAGCATATGTCGGACGCTCTGCCGCACTCGGGATCCTCAAACCAAAGAGAGGAAGTTCGGACGTCTTCGAGATCTGAGCCACCGAGTTAGAGGTGATGGATGATTTAGGGTTCTTCTTGGGATCAATCGACGAATCCTTCGCATAATCAGATCCCTCAGCTTTGATCGTCTCTCAGATGCACCGACGGTCAGATCTCGTAGCTCGTCGCGACTTTAGACGCTCTCCGATGGAAGAATCATTGGCGGGATCCATGTTCTCAAGTACGAAGGGGACGATGGAAGTGTTCGGATCCCAATGAAGCGATGAAATACAAAGAAACAAGAAGAAAGAAGAAATCGAGTAGCTCACCTGAGAAGATTCCGTAGAGAAGAAGTCGCAGATATGATCGATAACAGAGAAGGAATCGAGCTTTAGTTGGATGAGAATGGAATGTATGGTAGAAAATTCTTGAGAAACGACGAGAGGGTAGCCGTCGCGGAGAAAACAAGAAATGGAAAAAAATGAGATGCGACTACTTCGGGTCAAGAAGGATATTTGCACAATTTGGGCTTAAAAATAGGCCCAAATAAAAGGAGTCATTTTCGGAGTTTTGATAAACGAGATTTTTGTCTCGTTGTTTCGAATGTCTTATCGTAGTATATAAGGTGTCAATCCGAATCGGGAGCAATCAACTCACTAGAACTTATGAGAAATCTTCTTAGTCTAAATGATAAACAAAAAAGATGGTTTTGTAACAATTAATTAAGAAAGCAAAAACGAAATTAAATGTTGAATTAAAAGTTCAAATTAAAAGCTAAACAACTAGGTCGGGGTACTTTATTGGGTGATCAAACTTTCAGGTTTTTGATGTCTTTTAACAATTGTAACTTTAAGGTTTTGAAAACGTAATTTAGATTAATCCACTCCCGTGACAATGATCATTAACCTAACAAGTAAATTAATTAAAATAATGCCTTGGATAGTTTAAGTTTTAGAAAACATTAAGTTCAAATCAATTCAACCACTAAACTTATTAACACAGATTCCTCGGTTAAGCTAGGTTTAGTTCAAGGGTAATTGTTCAGGAATCTCCACACTTCTCCCAAATGTGAAGCTTCCTGGGTTCTATCAATTGAATGACCAATTCAACTAAAGCATTAAGAATGTTACACTAGATTAAAGTTTTAAGATCTAGACATCGATCAACCCTACAGTTGAATCCCCCTTTTTCCCCCAAACCTAATTGTCGATGGGAAACTACTCACTAAGCATCATGAATATCAAAAACAATTAAAGATGATGAAAGCATAGATAAAATCAAAGAGAAATAGGGATAGAAGAAACTCTATGTAATAACGAAGAAAACTCAAAAGCTCTAAGATCCAATCTCCAAAAGCAAGAACAATGTTTTATAAAAGATGATCCAAGATATGATAAAGGGTCCTCTAAAACCTAAATAATAAGTATAATATAAAGAAAAACGAGTCTTCGGCCTTTAGAAAACATCATAAGTGGGTTTGGACTTTCTTTTCTTTTTCCGATATGAAACCGAATTTTCCATTAATTTTCGCAGCTGATATCGACCATCGATATCCCTTGGTCGATATCGACCTGATTTGGTCGATACGACAAATCGGTATTCCGCAGCAGATTGACCCGTCGTCAGTAAAATTGGCATAACTTTAGATCTAACCGTTGAAATCATCTCAAATCACGTCCAAATGAAAGCTAACATCTGTGGCTATCTTGTGGTACATTTCCATAAAGATCCAACGGTGGTAACGTCTTGAACGAGTGTTTATTCGGTTTCGGCTTTACGGGTAGTAAAATTCTCTATCCGTTCGAATATTTCAATTTTGTTTTGATATATTTATTTGAATCCGAATATTTTGTCCACCCTTATAATATAATAAATAACAATTTCTATAGTGTAAAATTCGGTAACCCTGAAAATTCGGTTCAGTTTTACAAAGTTAGGTTGTTTAGATTTTGTTCCGGGTTTTCGGGTCGTAAATTTTTCTACCCGTTCAAGTTATTTATTTTATGAATCAGTTTCGGTTCGAATATTTCAATTTGGTTTCGATGCGTTCATTTAGGTCCGAGTGTTTTGTCCACTTTATAATATAATAACTAACAATTTATATAGTGTAAAATAGTTTGGAACAAATAACCTTATAAATTATGTTTAAAATATACTATATAGAATATGTACTACAAAATATTATATAGTAACAAAATATTTTACTTCAATAACTTTTAATATATAAATAACTTTGGGTCATTCGGTTCTATTTAAATATATTATTTCATTTCAGATTTCGATTCCGGATTTTCGGTTAGTAAATATTTTTCTTCCCGTTCGAGATATTTTTTTTATTAGTTTCAACTTGGATATTTTAGTTATGTTCCGGTTTAATATTTAAAACCGGGTAATTTGGATAATATGTAGTAACAAAAAAAATTGGGGGAATTACAAAAATACTGTCCTTTTGAATTACATTTCACAAAACTACACCATTTAAAAATTTCTTCACAAAACTACACCTAAACACTAAAAATTAAACCCTAGTTAAGCCCACCCACACAATCCTACTCCCATTTTCACTAAACCCTAAACACTAATTAGCGAACCCAAATGAAAAATTTTAATTTTGGTAAATTTTGAAAGGGTAAATCAACTATTTAAAACTTTAAAAGGGTGTAAATATGAGAAAAACTTGAATTAGGTTGAGTTTTGTAAAAGAAAGAAAAAAATGGTGTAGTTTTGTGAATTCCTCAAAAAATATTATAACAACTTTTATTATAAAATGATTAAATTATTATTTTTTTGTAAAATAATAAAATAAAAACTTCTAAATATTTTATATATTCTTTAAAAACAAAAATGTATCACTAATTAATAAATTAAATTTATAGACATATAAACGATTTCAAAATATATAGATCTGTGGTGAACCACGGGTTAAATCCTAATAAAAGTTAAATTCTAAAATGGTTAAAACTCGTTTCTCTATTCGCAGTATTTTTGTAAAGTATAATTTTTAATAGTATATTTGGTATATAAAAAACTTTGTTATGATATACTAAAAAATGGTGGCATTTTAAAGAATTTCTCTTATTTTTATGACAAAATAATCATAAATAAACTAGATTTTGAGATCAAATTTATCTAATAAATTATTTTTTAACAAATTTTGAGTGTCTGAGTCTAAAATTGTTAACTTGAAATGACAGATATGTATGACAAGTTTATAATTACACATAAACCTGGACTAGAATGAAACTTTCAAAAACAAAAAAGGCATAATTAAGGAAACTACATAACTAAAGGGGCAATAAAGAAACAAGCTGAAACATATCGAATTTAAAACTGCCAAAAACAAATAGCCGTTGAAATAACAACACGTATGTAATGACTAATGACTCATCAGTTTTTTATGTGTAATATATATATACTCATTATCTCATTTATCCGCATACACATTAAAAAATAATTCACTGAGAAACCGATCTAAAAGACATCCCCCAAAACCTATCTCTACTTTACGCCGCCGTCTTGCTTCCTTTCCACCGCCGCCGCCGCTTCATTTCTACCGCCGGGTTATTACAAGTTTCACGTTTGAAATCTTTAAGACCACAATAGATATCTTATAAAACAACGTTTAACTTTTTTTTTTGTTTATATAATTCTTTTAAAGGTTTATGTGTTTTTATTACTAACAAAGAAATGAATTTATTAACAAAAAAAATAAAGAAACGAATTTAAGTTAAATAGAAAATATAGGAGATGAAACAATATATTTTGGTTGGTATCATACGAGTTTATTATTGTTACGATAAGGGTGATATATTAATTAACTTTCATACTAGATTTTTTGATCCGCCCTTGTTTAAATTTAAGATATATATGTATTATATAAAAATACAAAATTATTTTAATTTTCGTCAATTTTAAAATGATGCCTTATTTTTGTATATCAAAAGAAGTTTGATATTTTATCACAATTACTATTTAATTAATTTATATAATTAATTTTTTTATGTTTTGTATAAGTTTTTCATAACAATTTGGCGGATATTAATATATTCCTTATATTACTTGTTGAAAAATTTAATTTTTCAATTAACATTATGCTTTAAACTTAAGATTACATGTTATGAATATTTAGTTTTTTCAACAATTAGAGATTTAATGTTATGAGTTTTTAGATTTTATATTTTGAGCTTTTTAAAGTTTCAATCGAATTTCAAAAATGTCTCTTCGATTAATATATATAGGATTTGTAATATTCTTTTTTTTTAATTTAATTAGTTAGTTTGGAAGATAAAATGGATAGCAAACAGATGTTGTTGTCGGCGCTGGGAGTTGGAGTTGGTGTTGGTTTAGGTTTGGCTTCTGGTCAAGCTGTCGGAAAATGGACCGGCGGGAATTCCACGTCAAGTAACGCCGTTACAGCGGATATGATGGAAAGAGAGATTCTCCGTCAAGTTGTCGACGGAAGAGAGAGTAATATTACTTTTGATGAGTTTCCTTATTATCTCAGGTAATTTATTATTAAAAAAAATAAGAAACTTTTTATAATAATTCTTTTGTCTTTTTCCGAATTTCAAGACGATAATACAAACTAATGAAAGTGATGGAAAGACATAAAGATAAGCATGTGAATTTCTGTATTATCATATGATACGAACACTTTCTTCATATTCTGACACGTGTCACTAACATTTAGATCTTTTATTCCTAGATGTTTGCATTTATTACTCTGTTTCTGAAATTTATGTACACCTACAAAAAAAACATCATAAATATTTTCTAATATCATTAAATATTTTTTGACCAAAATACAATAGTTTAAAATACAATAATTTAAAGTCACCGTTACAAAACTAGATCATTTGAATTGACCACTTTACGAACTACCTCATTTCAAAGTCATTCAAAATTAATTTCAAATAAATTGTATTTACATAATCTTACTTTTTAATATTATATTCAAAACAATAATTAACGAATCCAAATAAAAAATATTTGAATTTTGGTAATTTTTTAAAGAGTAAATCAACCATTTTAAATTTCAAAATGTGTAAATACGTATAAATATTTAATTATGCGTAGTTTTGTAAAAGAATGATTGAAATTGTATAATTTTGTGAATTCCTCTAGCTTAAATTAAACTAAAATTTTCTAAGTTTAACCATAAACGCTAAATAGTCTAAATAGTAAACCAAAACGAAAATTTTTTACATTGTTAAAACATTTTTTATATATTTATGTTATATTGGTTAAAAAAACTTTCTAGTGGTTTTACTAGAAGAAAAATTATGAAATTATTTTTGATTTTAAAACTATTTTATTGTTATTTTCAAAAAATTTCTCTAATAATAATATTTCTCTATTAAACATTAGTAATAATAATCTTTTGTTGATCAATTTTTAATTTTGCAGTGAACAGACACGAGTGCTTTTAACAAGCGCAGCCTATGTCCATTTGAAATATGTCGATGCTTCGAAATATACGAGAAACTTGTCTCCGGCTAGCCGAGCCATTCTCTTGTCCGGTCCTGCGGGTTAGATATTTATAATTTGATCTTAAACCGTTTCAAAATATGTTTTCATTGCTTATTAATGTTTCAATTTTAGAGCTTTATCAACAAATGCTAGCCAAAGCCCTAGCTCATTTCTTCGATGCCAAGTTACTACTTCTTGACGTTAACGATTTCGCACTCAAGGTTTCACTTAAACTAAACCCTACTAAAATCACACACATTAAACTCTCTTTGTTTTATAAACCTTAATACATACTTTTATTGTGATTTCAGATACAGAGCAAATATGGCACTGGAAATACAGAATCATCGGTAAGATATCTTACTTGTTTGATTTGTGAATTTGTGTTATGGTTTCTTCTTGCAAAATAAGTTTTTGTTTTGAAAATACTATTACAAAGTATTTTATAACAAAAATACCATTAAAAAGCAGTAGTTTACAAAAATACCACAAATACAAAAAACGAGTTTTAACACTTTTAGATTTTAAATTTTTTCATTTGGGTTTGCTATATAGTGTTTAGGGTATAGTTTTGAAAGGGTAGGGTATAGTTTTTTGAAGGTTTTGGGTATAATTTTGAAAATTTAAGATTTGTGGTATTTATTTGAAATTTTTTTTTAATGGTATTTGTAAAACTTTCGAAAATCAGTGTTAATTGTGTTAAAAAATCTTTTTTCTAGTGGTATTCGTAAGAATTGTCCATTATTTTGTAGTCATTCAAGAGATCTCCCTCAGAATCTGCTTTAGAGCAACTATCAGGACTGTTAAGTTCCTTCTCCATCCTTCCTCAAAGAGATGATCCCAAAGGTTAAATTTGAAACTTTGCCTTAATTAAACATTCATCGGTTTTATATCTCTATAATATAATATACATACAACAAACATGTCTCGTCGATGAATATGTATATTTATTATAAGGTGGTGGCACCTTGAGGAGGCAAAGCAGTGGTGTTGATATCAAATCAAGGTCTTGTTTTCTTTCTTGTGTGTTTACACTACTCTTTAAAGAAATGTGAAGCAATTAACGTGTAATGAAATATCATTTTATGCAGCATCATGGAAGGCTCTAGTAATCCTCCAAAGCTTCGCCGAAACTCCTCAGCAGCTGCTAATATTAGCAACCTTGCATCTTCATCAAATCAAGGTACATGATGATGCTATTTACTACTTAAAATATCCTATATATATTAATTAAGAAGACACTTTTGGAAATTTGAATGAAAATTTAAAAAGCCAATAAAATATGAATTCAAAAAGCACGCAAATTGATAAAAGAAAAAAATTGAACAAGTCTCACATTGATAATGAAAACTACATGGGTTTGAAACACTACCTATAAATAAGTTCTTTCTTTGTGTGTTTGAAGAGTTAAATGAGTTTGGTAAAATCAATGATTTGTAAAATTTGCTTTAACACACAACATTTTAAATTTTTCAAAAATAAATTGGCATTGTACCGATTTGATCGGTTGAAAATGGGTTAAAAATTATTAAAGTTTGTTCAAGAATTTATTTCTACAATTTGACCAATATTGCAACTGTTTAGCATTGAATAAGCAAATATATTTTTATAAGGAAAAAATTTATGATGCCACTATTATTCTATAAATTTTTTCAATAAATTTTTTGAAAATTACCCTAATAAATAATAAAAATGTTCAAAAATAATTTCAAATAATTTTAAATAAATTTATATGCCAAAAATTATAAAAATATATAATTAGATTTTTATGTAATATATGTATAAATTTATAATCTGCGCCTGGCGCGGGTCAAAAAATCTAGTGTATCTTTATTTTGATACATTTTGAATTATATATATTTGATCGGAGTTTCAGCCCCTTTGAAGCGAACTAGCAGTTGGTCATTCGATGAAAAGCTTCTCATTCAATCTTTGTATAAGGTAATTATATATATATATATATATATATATAATGTATCAAACTACATTAATCTATGCATTTTTGGGATATTGTTTTATAACACAAATTAATGTGCAGGTCCTGGCCTATGTTTCCAAGGCTAATCCCATTGTTTTGTACCTTCGAGACATCGAGAACCTTCTTTTCCGCTCTCAGAGGATATACAACTTGTTCCAGAAGCTTCTCCACAAACTCAATGGACCTGTTCTCATACTCGGTTCAAGAATCGTAGACGAAGAAGAAGCTCAAGAAATCGATGAGAAGCTCTCTGCTGTATTCCCTTATAACATCGACATTAGACCACCGGAAGACGAGAACCGTTTAGTGAGCTGGAAATCGCAACTTGAGCGTGACATGAACATGATACAAACACAAGACAACAGGAACCATATCATGGAAGTTTTGTCTGAGAATGATCTTATATGCGACGACTTAGAATCAATCTCTTTTGAGGACACAAAGGTTTTAAGCAATTACATTCAAGAGATTGTTGTCTCTGCTCTTTCGTATCATCTAATGAACAACAAAGATCCTGAGTATAGAAATGGAAAGCTGGTTATATCTTCTACAAGGTGTTAAAAGCACTCTCTTGTTTCATTACCAAACATCTATACAGTGTATGTTTGTTCTGACATTCTTTCTTGAACGGTTATAGCTTATCGCATGGATTTGGCCTCTTTAGAGAAGGCAAAGCGTTTGGTCATGAGAAAGTAAAGCAAGACAAATCCAAGGTCTCTCTCTCTCTGTCTCTCTTTAGTTTAAAACGGAACAGAACCATAGATGAAACATATGTTTTGTCTTCAACGTTTCAGGAAGTAAAAGCTGCCGATGTCAAGCCGCAGACTAAAACAGAGAATGTCACCACCGCAAGCAGCAAGGATGAACAGGAGAAAGAAGCGAACGCTGAGAAAGTAATACCAAAAAATCCGGTAATATTGAACTATCTAATTGTGTATCTATGTTATTATGGTTCATGCAAATTCAGATAACCTATGATGAGAACAGGATGTTCCACCGGATAACGAGTTTGAGAAACGGATAAGACCTGAAGTAATCCCAGCAGAAGAAATCAATGTGACATTTGACGACATAGGTGCCCTTGATGACATAAAAGAATCACTGCAAGAGCTTGTAATGCTTCCTCTGCGTAGGCCGGATCTATTCAAAGGAGGTCTCTTAAAGCCTTGTAGAGGAATCTTACTCTTTGGTCCGCCTGGGACCGGCAAAACAATGCTGGCTAAGGCAATAGCAAGAGAGGCGGGAGCTAGTTTCATAAACGTTTCGATGTCGACTATAACTTCAAAATGGTTCGGAGAAGACGAGAAGAATGTACGGGCGTTGTTTACTTTGGCTTCGAAAGTGTCACCGACGATTATATTTGTGGATGAAGTTGATAGTATGTTGGGGCAGAGAACAAGAGTAGGAGAACATGAAGCTATGAGAAAGATTAAGAATGAGTTTATGAGTCATTGGGACGGTCTAATGACTAAACCCGGCGAGCGTATCTTAGTACTTGCTGCAACTAATCGCCCTTTTGATCTAGACGAAGCCATTATAAGACGATTCGAAAGAAGGTGGTAACTTATCTCACAAGTAACCTACTTTTCCAATTACAATTTAAACACTTGTAATGAAGAAAAGGTCCTTGTGTTTGGTTTTGTGCAGGATTATGGTGGGTCTACCAGGTGTAGAAAACAGAGAGAAGATTCTAAGTACATTGTTGGCTAAAGAGAAAGTGGAAGAAAACTTGGATTACAAGGAACTAGCTATAATGACAGAAGGTTACACAGGAAGTGATCTCAAGGTTTTTTTTTGTCTTTCTCTTTAAACCAAATAAGATAAAAGAAAGAATATATCTTTAATGTTTTTAATTTACTCAATTGAACAGAATATATGCACAACCGCTGCTTATAGGCCAGTGAGAGAGCTAATACAGCAAGAGAGGACAAAAGATACCGTAAGAAGATTATATTATATTAGATTTTGTTGGAAGTAAAACTAATTACATTTCACAAAACTACATCTAAACACTCAAAATTAAATCCAAATAAACCCTATCCACACAATTCTACCTCTTAATATTATACTCTAAATACTAATTAGCGAACCCAAATGAAAAGATTTTAATTTTGGTTATTTTTTAAAGGTAAATCAAATTTTTAAAATTTTGAAAATGTGTAATTATGTGAAAAAATGAATTAGGTAGAGTTTTGTAAATGAATGGATGAAAAAGTGTAGTTTTCTGAATTCCTCGATTTTGTTTGAATTTATTATTATATAAAATTTTATTGTTTATTATGAAGAAGAAGAAGAAGAAAGAAAGAGAGACGATGAATACGAATGATGAAGGGAAAGAGGAGAGAGTTGTTACACTTCGTCCTTTGAACAGACAAGACTTTAAAGAAGCCAAGAATCAGGTGTGTGTGTATTGTCTGGAAATAGCTTTTGAGACGTTTTTAAAAGGGCAATTCTTATGAATACCATTAAAAATGTTTTTTTAACACAATTAGTACGGATTTTTGAAAGTTTTACAAATACTGTTAAAAAAATTTTTCTCGTAAATACCACAAATCTTAAAATTTCAAAATTACATCCAAAACTTTCAAAAACTATACACTACCTACCCCTTCAAAACTATACCCTAAACACTATATAGCGAACCCAAATGAAAAAAGTTAAAATCTAAAAGTGTTAAAACTCGTTTTTTGTATTTTTGGTATTTTGTAAACTAACTTTGTAATGGTATTTTCAAAACAAAAACTTATTTTGATGGTATTCTAAGGAATTTCTCTTTATAAAATTAAAAGGTGGCAGCGAGTTTTGCGGCGGAGGGAGCAGGAATGGGAGAGTTGAAGCAGTGGAATGAGTTGTATGGAGAAGGAGGATCCAGGAAGAAAGAACAACTCACTTACTTCTTATGAACACATCATGATGATGATCCGTTGTTTGGTTTCTATAAATAAAATAGCATACCGGAATAATGAATTTTGAGTTTTGGTAATGTAATAATATTATGGTTGTCATCGTAATGATTTATTATTATCGGATCTTTATGTGTTTATAAGTGTTTTTGTTGGAGAGAAGCGACTAAAAGCAGTGTTCAGGAAAGCGCTAGGCGGTAGTCGGGCGGTGACCCAGCCTAGTCATTTTTAGGCGGTTTAGACGATTTTTTAAAAACCATTATATATTTCTATACATTTACTATGATATGAAAAAATTACATTATAAAAAAATATCAAATTTTAAATTTTACAAATAAATCTATACTTAACATAAGTAAAAAAAATTATAAGAAGTATAAATATTTTTATACATAATTTTTATAATATTTTTTTTAAAAATTCAAAAAAATATGAGATATATTTAATTCCGTCTGGCCCGCCTAAATCCGTATGGTCAACGCCTAAATCCGCATAGTCAACGTCTAATCCGCTTATTAGCGGAATAGTCCACCAAATTTTACTACCGCCTAATACCACCGCTTTTTTAAAAATCTAAGCGGTGAATGAACGCCTAAAACCTAGGTCGCTTTTTTGAACACCGGCTAAAAGGAAGAAATGGTGATTTTATTACTTTGACTTATGAGATTGATAATTACATTATTCTATATCTCCAAATTGTTATAGTCATGTTTTGGTTTCTTGTCCAAATGACAACACAAAGCGATTACATTATTCAATGTCCCCAAATTGTGATAGTCATGTTATGGTTTGTTCTCCAAGTTTAGGATTTTGTTTGAAATCTTTGTGTAAAACTTTTTTTACGAATAAAATAATTTACCGTGAAAAAAGCGATGAATTACAAAATTTATGACTCATAGATAATAGTTATCTAATACTCCATTTTAAGGGATGACGATTTTTTTACACCCGGAGAGTACTATCCCACACTGAATCCACCTAAACTCTCAATCTCTACACGCATACCCTAAACTCGTAAAATTGTCTGATTATCCACATAATCTCATTAAAATCAAATTAATTTCACATTATGCCAAAATTGCAATTATCTTATAAATTAACCGTGACAAAATAGACCCGATTATGATTGAAATCTAACCCGATTACGATCTAAAACTATGAATCTAGGGCTTATATGTTTTTAGCGGGTTAAATCCATAGTTTTAGATCGTAATCGGGCTAGATTCGAATCAGAATCGGGTCTATTTTGTCACGGTTAATTTATAAGATAATTGCAATTTTGGCCTAATGTGAAATTAATTAGATTTTAATGAGATTGTGTGGATAATCAGATAATTTTACGAGTTTAGGGGTATACGTGTAGAGATTGAGAGTTTAGGTGGATTCAGTGTGGGATGGTACTCTCCGGGTGTAAAAAAATCGTCATCCCCCATTTTAATCATTAGTAGTCGTATTCGGTACTATTTTATTAAAAACTAGATTAAAATCCCGCATAATACGCGGATAAATATCAAAATAATTATTTATTACTAAAAGTGATAAAACTCATATTGCTTACGTGTAATTTAATTTTAAATAAAATTTATTCGACTATCCATAAAATTTTAGTATAAGTGTTCTAGAGTAATACAAAATAATATTTTCGATTATAATAAAAATGTATGATATCAAATTATACACATTATTTATTATACATTATTTACTGTTGTATAAATATTTTTTAAATTCTAACTCATTTATCATTAACAACAAATTCTACTTTTATTTTCTGTTTTGATAATGCGGAATTAGTTTTGTTATCTTTATTTCTTTAACTAATAATTTATAGTTTTACTTACTTAATCATTCATTAATTTCATATTTATTTATTTGATAGTTTTCATTTGTATTTTACTGAATTAATCAGAAACGTCGTTTTATATATGGTACATGTCACGATCTAAACTAAATTTAACAATGTGTTAAATCTAGCGAGGTACGATTATGCTTACGTGTCAAAATCACGTTAAACACATTAAGCTTAATTTTGTTATCTCTATGTATTTAATCGATAATATCTATTTTTACTAATTTAATCATTAATTAATTTTTATTTATCTATTTATTTATTTGATAATTTCCATTTGTAATTTACTTTTTTGGTAAAATTGTAATTTACTAACTTAATTGAAATTTCTATTTTATTTCTACCACATGACACATTCTAAATCAAAATTAATATGTATTACAACCTAATAAGTTACAATTATATTTACGTGTTCAACTCACGTTAAACACGTTCATCTTATATAATAAGATACTTTTATATGATGTTAAAAAAAAAACTTTCCTATGATAAAAATTAGCTTTATATATTCGTCCCAAAGTGCTTTTTCGAAGTGATTGACTACGCTTAAACTCCCCGCAACAATTTGGAAATTTGCAACCGAATAGACACTCACACACGATCTATTAATTTACTTTTTCCTAAGTATTCCCGAGTAGTTTCGTCCGACCGTCGGCCTGTCGGAGAACCCACCCCACACCGATAGTTTCTTCACCTTCTTTCCATGAGCCATATGTAAAGCAGCTCAACTCTTCATCTGAATCATGAGTGTCGCCAGGGTTATCCACCCCCTCAGCGTCTATTCCAGGCATCTGCGTTGCCCTTAGTTCCTGTGCGGTGCCCCACGCGATGGACTCTCCTATCGCCAAATCCTTGGTTTCCATCGGGTCCCGGTCGATATTCCGGAACATTTTGTCGTTCCGTGCCTTTCAAATATACCATGCCAACCATGGGTAGGCCGGGATCGTCGCGTCCAGGTCCCTCCATCGGGAGAAAAGAAAATCTAGATTGGCTCCCAAACTCTCCGTAGGGAACCGACACTACAAGAATGCAGGCTATTTCCTACCGTAGTTTTGGTCGGAAATCGGTAGGAAATGCCACATTCCGACGGATTTCCGACTAAAACTGCGTCGTCGGTTTCAGATGGTCGGAAACCGGTTTTGGTCGGAAAGTGGTCGGAAATTTCCGACCACAAATGTGATCGGAAATTTCCGACCACTTTCCTACCAAATTATGGTCGGTAATATTCCGACCACATTCCGACGGCATATTTCCGACCACATTTCTGACCACATTTTCCGACGGATTTCCGACGGAAATAAATTACAATTCCGACGGATTTCCAACGGAAATAAATATTTTTAAAAATTAAATTCTATTTCCTACGGATTTCCGACGGAAATCCGACGGAAATAAATAAATTTTTTTAAAAAATTAAATTACATTTCCGACGGATTTCCGACGGAATCAAATAATTGTTTTTAAAAAAATAAATTACATTTCCGACGGAAATGAATATTTTTTTTTAAAAAATAAATATATATTTCGGACGGATTTCCGACGGAAGTAAATTTTTAAATAAAAAAATTTTATTAAAAATACGAATATTAAAAAAAAATTACAAAAAACGAAAATTAAAAAACGAAAATTAAAAAAAATTACAAAAAAGAGAAAAAAAAACAAATAATGAAAATAAAAACTAAATTCCTGTTCCCGACCCCGATCCAGATCCTGGATAATCTGGGAAACGGCTCATCAAATACGCATTCATCTTCTGGATTTCAGCGCTTGTTTCTTGCCGGATCTTATCAATTGCTTCATCTTTTTCTTTATTCGCATCTCGAAGCGCATCTTTCGAGCTCGAGAGATCTCGAGAAGAAGCGATGGATCGGTGGTTGGTACGTAAGGCAAAGACGTCTCTTGGGATTCAGGAAGGGTCCCTAAACCGAAAGGTTTACCTCGATACATAGGAGTCTCCTAGGATCGGAAATTTAAATTATTAATATAATTAGATTTTTTTTTAAAAACTATTTAAATATAAAATATTACCTCGAGAACCAATCGGTTTATTTCCGAATTGGTTAGGGTGTTGGAACCGGTTGATTCGTCGGAAGATTGAGTTAAGTGGGTGACTTTCGTTTGCACCCGTTCGACGACGTTACGAACCTTTGGTATAATTTCGCCCGTCTTTTTGTTGGTATGGGTGGTCTCCATAACCTTCAACCAATGAGGTTCGTGACCACCCTCTCGGACTCTCTATTATGGAATTAAAATTTAAATGTTAGTATGATTAATCATAATTATTATAATTTGTATATATTTAGTTGGTTTAAAATATACCATGCCATCCGAGATTTGTTCGAAAGTGTTTGCGCCGGCATTGTGAGTTGGAGGCGCCTTCTCGATGGACTCGTCCCCACCTCTGCGGTTTGTGGCGTTTCGCTTGGCTTTTTTTCCGGCCGCTTCCGTCGTCCAATAGTTTTGAAACCCGACTCAAACAGAAGGGTTTAGGAACGAAGGTTTGTCCCCACCCAAACGCCATTTTTCCTTCCACTCGAACATATGATTCGAGTAGGAAGACGCACAAGCCTTGTCATATTCTTCTTGAATTTGACTAGTGAGTTGTGGTTCCCAATTAAACTCTTGCTGGAAATTTAAAGTTTATAAATAAATTTCATAAGTTTTTTTAATTTATTTAATAATTTTTTGAGTAAATAAAAAAATTTATTTACTAACCGCAAAAGAACGAAACCAAATTTCCCGAAGTTCGGCTGGGAAATCTCGGTATCTTGGATACGGAGCGGGTAACATTCCGTGGATGCATTTAAGAATAGCTTTTGGGATTTTTCCCTCATGTTTAAACCTTAAATTATTTTATAACTAATAATTAATATTTTTAGGTATTATTTTTTTGTAAATTTAAATGTTTGTAAATATTTACCATGTCATTTAATCCATGCGAACACTTAGTAGTTTCGGGTAAATTTCAAGAACTTCGGTCGGAAATCGGTAGGAAATTCCTACCGATTTCCGACCGAAGTTCGTGATTTAGTGTATATTTAGTGTTTCGCATAAAACCGTATTTCGAATAGGTTTAATGGAGTGTTTATATAAGATTTCTTCAACATAACAATATATAAGTATAATATGTTTCACGTTTTCAAATGTTTTTATGAAAATACCAAAATTTTGAAAAAACATATGAAAGTTACATAACTAAGTTGTAATGAAACATATATTTATAAAAATTAAAACTATTTTGCATTTTATGATCTTTTAGACATTTGTAGAGTTTATTTTATTTCTAAAACGTATTGTATAAAAGTATTTCATTGATTCGACAAAAAAACATCATTTTGAAATGAAACCCTATAACGGTCGGAATTCGGTCGGAAATTTCCTACCGATTTCCGACCACAAATCAAAAAACGGTAGGAAATCGGTCGGAAATTTCCTACCGAATTCCGACCGAATTTGGGGTTTCGATTTAGTACGAGGTAATTTAGTTTTGGCGGCTACCGACGGATTTCCGACCGATTTCCGACCGTTTTTTTTAAAAAAAAAAAAAAAATTAAATTTTTTTAAATTAATCGATTTGGTACGAGATAATCGAGTTTCGTCGGCTACCGACCGATTTCCGAACGAATTCCAACCGCACTGTAAAAAAATAAAAAAAAAAATTTAAAAATTTGAAAACGCTTTAAAACTTCGAAAATTGTAAAATATTTGCAAACTTTTTACAAAAACTCTTTTCACTTAAAACTCTTTGAAAAAGTGTAAATTTTTTGAAAACTCGTTGAAAACTATTTAATTGAAAAGTCTTTGAAAACTCTTTCAAAAAGTGTAAAAGAATTTAAAACTCTTTGAAAACTTTTTTTAAAACTCTTTGAAAACTCTTTGAAAAATTGTAAAATATTTGAAAATTCGTTGAAAACTATTTGAAAAATATTTGAAAACTCTTTGAAAAAGTGTTAAAGAATTTAAAACTCTTTGAAAACTCTTTGAAAACTCTTTGAAAAACTCTGTGAAAAAGTGTAAAATATTTAAAAAACTTGTTGAAAACTTATTGTAAAATCTTTAAAAACTATTTCAAAACTCTTAATTTGAAAAGTGTTTTAAAAATATTTTCAAAAAATTTGAACTTTTTTTCAAACATTTCATTCGGATTCGGTTGAGTCTTCAGTGGCAGAATCAGATCCCTTTGGTCGGAAAAGTATTCCGTCGGAAATTGGTCGGAAAGTGGTAGGAAATTTCCTACCAATTTCCGACGGAATACTTTTCCGACCGATTTCCGACCGATATTTTAACGTTTCGTTACCGTTGTGCAACGGATCAATTGTGGTAGGAAATCGGTCGGAAATCGGTAGGAAATTTCCGACGGAAATCCGACCAAAATAAATTCCGACGGAAATCCGACCAATTTCCTACCAAATTCCGACCAAATTTTTGTGTCGGAATTTGGTCGGAAATTTCCGACCGATTACCGACCAATATGCATGTAGTCGGAAATCGGTCGGAAAGTGGTCGGAAATTTTCGACCACGTTTTTACGGTCGAAAATGTGGTAGGAAATTACCCTGTTTTCTTGTAGTGTGATTGTGTCCTGGTGGTACTCCCGCTAATGCCCAAATCTGGATTGCTGGTGGGCACTTAAATAACATATGGTTGATGGTCTCTTCTTGTCCACATCGGGGACAATCTCCATCCCGCTCCATGTGTCGGAACCGTAAACGTTCCTTTACCGGGAGATTCCCGACCAATGCTTGCCAAAAAAAGTGTTTAAGTTTATTTGGATATCGTAATTTCCAAACAAACCTTTTTAAAGCCGTGAATGATGGTTCCTGTATGACGGCTTGAATCTCCTCATCATTTTTATTTAAGTATAGAACCTGATATCCTGATTTTACTGTATAGTTGCCAGATTTTGTATAGTGTCAACATAAACTATCCTCTCGAACCCGCGCCGGGGGAGCGATGCTCATTACTAAGGAGAAGTCTTCTTGACACACCATTTGTCGCAGTAGTGGAATGTTCCACTCTTGTTGTCCGTTTACCCTCAGGTCCGAGACCCTCAGATCTGGGTAGTAATATGCCCCTGGTCCAGAAGGGAGGATTGAAAGAGTGTAGTTTTGTGAATTTCTCTATAAAATTTTGATACAATGATATTTATTTTTTGTATAATATTGACCAACATTAACTCTCATCTTCAATTTGAAATTAATTTTGAAATATTAATTTTGTAACCTCCACTATAATGGTTTGTGAGTAGTGGAGAAATATGTAGTTATAAAGGTCACAATAACGTGTGTACAAAATCAAGCAAAAACTTAATGTTCACTTTAGCATCTTTTTTCTTCAAGCAAACAATAAAAACTAAAAATATAGATGATTCTTTTTAACTTCTTTTATTTATTCTATTTTTGTTTATGTTCTAGAGAGTACAACACATACAAGATTTGAATGTTTATGATTTTTGGTACGTCAAAAAGTGTCATACGAGGCATTTTAAAAACTAAAAAAAGGTTTCACTTTAGTAAATACATGTTACTTTGTAATTCTTGTATTGATATCATGCTAACAAGCCGTTTGTATATTTTATTTTACAAATATCAATTAGTTCATGTTGTAAAATTGTGATACTACAATATTTTTCTCTTTAAGTTTTTAAAAGAATGTTTAGAGGTTGAAAATATTTTTCTTTTGAAGGCATTCTATTGTTTCTTGGGTGTTGTTTTCAAACTCGAGATTTTAATTCAATGATTTTTTTTTGTGAGAATTTTGTTTTTGAAAGGTTGAAAAACTAATGATGTTTTCTCAGCCGATTAAATATTTATAACAAAAAAAATTAAATGTTTAATATACTAATATATTTTCTCCCGCAATATTAAATATATAATAGCCAATACTAATAACCTTTAATTTTGAAGAATAATTAGTACCATAAAAGTTATTATTTTGAAGAAGAAGCTCTTGATATTTTATAGAGTTAATTGGTGTTTGGGTACATTTTAAAACATAATTTGTCAGTTATGTGATTTTGATGAAGTAATTAAATATTAGGTAATTTTGATTGAATATTGTAATTAAAATGACAAATTTGCACTTATTCACATAAATCATTCACAAAAATCATTCACCGAAATCATTCACAAAGGCCATTCACCATTCACATGGATCATTCACGAGTACTCTTCATCATTCACATTTATTATTTATCATTCACAGAGAGCATTCATCATTTACAACAATAATTCACTCGAAATCATTCACAGAAAATCATTCACATACAACCATTCACGAAAATCGCCCCATTAGAATATTTATGTCTCAAAATGTACTTCTTTTCCAAATTTTCTTTATTATCTAGTAATAAATAAATACGGATAATAATAATAAATATCTACATAATTCTGATTTGCTAAAAATTTTGAGGAATTCACAAAACTACACCCTCTCAACCACTCCTTCATAAAACTACACCTAATTCAATATTTTTACATATTTACACCCTTTCAAAATTTCAAATGGTTGATTTACCTTTTAAAAAATTACCAAATTAAAATATTTTCATTTGGGTTCGTTAATTAGTGTTTATGGTATATTATTAAAAGGGTAGAATTGTGTGTGTAGAGTTTATTTGAATTTAATTTTGAGTGTTTAGTTGTAGTTTTGAAAAGTGACTTCGAAAAGGTATAGCTTTGTGAAATGCAATTCAAATGGTTTAGTTTTGTAATTCCTCCAAGAATTTTTATTTTCGTTATTAATGTTATTGTTGACTACATTGTCTAACTAAATTTTTTAAGCAGAAGCAGAAGGGGCAGCGATCCCTTGATTATTCCGTTCTTGATTTGGTGAAGGAGACACATCGACGCGCTGATGGCACTTACATCGATCCGTACATTGAGGGAGTCGTTAAGGAGGTTGAAGAGGAGGCTTCTCAGCACCAAGATTCTTCGGGCACAACTTTTTCATCAAATGTGTCTCATCGGGAACGAATTAACCATTTATACATGGAGGTAAATCTTTTCATTTTCTATTTTGATAATTTTTGTATGTTTTGACTTTAGTTATGTAATGTTTAAATATGCAGAAGGTCAACCCAAAATACTGACAGGCCTACGACGTCGGTAGTGCAAGGACGCAGTTCTATCACCCTTACTTCCCTTATCCGTCGAGCACACCAGGGGATCGCTCTGAGCTTGAAGATCTCAAGGATCATATGGGTACCATGACAAAGAAGATAGATCGCATCACAGAGAAGTTGTTTGAAGGTTGCGTTCACAGGGGCTGAGTCAGGAGCCGCAGGACCCGAGTCAAGTGCCACCAGACCCGAGTCAGCTCGACGACTTTGATCCAAGTCAGCTGCACAATCTTGGCGGCTTCCACTATATCCCGTAGTTATAATTTGATTTGTGAGAATGTTTTTTGTTACATTTAAAACTTTTATTTTTGTTAAACAATTTGTTGTTTTGCATTTAAAAAACATAATTTTATTTCTATTTCATTCAGTTTTAATTTTATTATATAAATTAAAAATTTTAAAAACAAAATCGGCATTTATTTAATAAAAAAAAATAAAACGTAAATAAAAAAAAATAAAACGTACCCACGAAAAAATTCGTGGCAAAATCGTGGGTAGCTTCCCACGAAAAAAATTGTGACCATATAAAACGTGGGTGTTCATGGGAAGCTACCCAAGAAAAAAAACGTGGCTAAAAGTGGGTAATATCCCGCGTTTTAAAACGTGGGATTTCGTGGGCTAGCTCACTCACGATAATCCACGAAATTATCTATCCACGACGCTATACCCACAAAAACCCATGAAAATCCTTCAGTTTTTGCCACAAAATTTTCGTGAGTATATCGATTTTTTTACTAGTGCCTCCTTAATATTAAATCCTTAACAATAATTAGCGAATCCAAAATAAAATAGGGAAAATTAAAAAACTATCCCTTTTAAATTACGTTTTACAAAACTACACTATTCAAAAATTTCTTCACAAAACTACACCTAAACACTAAAAACTAAATCCAAATTAAGCCTACCCACACAACCGTACCCCTTTCGTCAATATACCCTAAACACTAATTATGCAAACTCAAATGAAAATTTTTAAAGGGAGAATTATAAAACTACACCATTTGAATTACATTTCACAAAACTACATCATTTCAAAATTAATTCACAAAACTACACATAAACACTCAAAATTAAATCCAAATAAAACCTACCCATACAATCCTACCCCTTTAATATTATATCATAAACACTAATTAGCGAATCCAATTGAAAATATTTTAATTTTGGTAATTTTTTAAAGGGTAAATCAAACTTTTAAAATTTTGAAAAGGTGTAAATATGAGAAAAATTGAATTAGGTAGAGTTTTGTAAAGGAATGGTGAAAAAATGTAGTTTTGTGAATTCCTCTTTGTGAAAATATATAAAACCATAAAATGGTTTAAAAAAAAGAAAATTGACAAAAGAGGTACATTTTGAGACATAAATTTGCTAATTGGGTAATTTTTAATTTAATTTGCTAAAAGGTGATTTTCGCGTGTTAAATTACAATTTTACCCTTAACTTCCAAATTGTCAAATCTCGTGAATGATTGTATGTGAATGGTATTCTGTGAATGATTTCAAGTGAATGATCGTTGTGAATGATGAATTGTCTCTGTGAATGATCAATGGTCTCCGTGAATGATAAATAATACATGTGAATGACGAATAATATTCGTGAATAATCCATGTGAATGGTGAATCGTGAATGACCTCCCGTGAATGATTTTTACGAAAATAAAAAAAAATTACCTAAAATTTAATTACTACATCAAAATCACCAAATTGCCCAATTATATTTTAAAATGTACCTAAAACACTAATTAACTCTTTAAAAATTTGGTCTATACTTAAATTTGTCGGAATGGTTACTGGGCATGACTAGAAAACATGTGGGCTTTGCTCGCGCAGAATCTTACTGCTCACATTTTTTTCAATTTTGAGGTAATTTTCGTATAATTTAAAATTCTATGAATATTTATTGCTTTTCATAAAATAAATTTTGAAAAGTATTTACCTAAAACATCAATGAAATAAAGATGAAAATGTAAATATTTAATTTACCAATTTTTCTTATATTACTATTCGTAAACGTAAATAACTACTTCTTAAAACATCAATATTTAAGGAATCTTAATGAATATTATACCTATATTATAAACTCGACCTTAGCTCAGTTTGTAGAGCGGAGGACTGTTGTTCTAGTAAAAAAAATCTTAGGTCACTGGTTTTAATCCGATAGGTCGGACATTTTTTCACATGTTATTTTAATTGTAACGTCAAACTAGCTAGTTTGATAGTATATATACCTTTTATATGAAAACATTTACTTTGAAAATTCTAGAAGAAAGTTATTAAAAATTTAAGGTGTTACTAAAAAGATAAAGTAGTTCGTGTTAAAGGAATGTTCATTTTATCATAAAAAATAGAAAAACACTTTATGGGCTTGCATAAAATTACATAATTCTCATGAAACTTTGAACAAATCATCATAGTATCCTCCGCAAACGGTGTACATAATTGATTCGTTAAGCTATATATAGTGTGCATCCTTATTAAATGTTAGTCTTATAAACAATAAAATTTGTATATATAATGTTTTAGTAGAATGCTACAAAAGCTTGAGGGTTACGCTCCTATTTTGACATGCTTTAATCATTATTATTTGTATAGCTCAAAGATTTTCCATGAATTTCAGCGACAAGTCTTACTTATACTATGGTTACTCTTTGCAACTGTTTTAATGAAATAAACTGGTCATTGATTTTAGATAACCTAATAAGTTTGTAGTTTATAAATCATTGAAATTTTATAGAAATGCATAAAGTATAATACAAATCCGACCTTAAAGGAGGTCACTTGCTTATGAATACGACCTAAAAAGGTGTTGGATTCTTTATACTTACCAAGAAACCAATCTTAGTTCATCTCTAACTTCCAAGAAACCAAGAACTAAGATTGATACAAATACAAAACTTTCAGAAAAATGTAAAACAAATGAAACAAAGATCATATTATATTTATACAAAACGAAACAAAAACGTGTCACAAAGTGATAATCCCTCCGTTTGACAAAAAGTGTGACTTTAAAGTTTGGCAGATGGATTAACAAAATTTATATTTTTCATAAAGATATCATTAATATTAATAAATCAATCAATAGCAAAAAAGATTATATTATTTTATTTATAAAACGACACTCTTTATGAAACAAAAAACGCTACAAAAAAACACTTTTGGTGAAACGAAATGACTAATATATACTACTAAACTTTATTTTGATTTTATTTGGACCAACTTAAGATCTAGTCAAAGTTCATTAATAACTATAGATCAACTTATCTGGCAACTTAATAAAATGTATGACTAAGAAACAATATTTTTGGAAATCATATTAAAGACCACGACTAACTATATAAACTATCTCTCTTTTTTTGTTAAAATATAATAATAAAAAACAGATATGGCTTTACTTATTAAAAACTCCATGATTTTAACATTTTTACTCCTTCTCTATACAACTCAATCAACAATGTCAATCTCACTGGACGCACCAACAATGATTCTAATAGACAGAATATGCCTAGACACCATAAACCCTTATTACTGTGAACAATCAATCATCTCAAAACTCGAAAGTTCCCATGCAGAAATCGCGACCATAACGAAAATCGCGGCGTTCAACGCGTTGTACCTTTCGAAAATAACAATTGCTCTGATAAGAGATAATTTTATTCCCAAGGCAAGTAATCCTAGGGACAAGGCTCAGCTACGTACTTGTCTCGAGACGTATAATGTAGTAAATAAATATCTTGAAGGCGCTTATCGGGCAGTGGTTCAAAATGAATATTTTGAAATGAGACGTTATCAATCATATGTGCTTGGTGAGCTTAAGAATTGTAAGAGTGATTTTGATACTATGGTGCGTAGAAATTGGTGGGCTAGGCTAATTATCAATACATCTATATTAGCAGCTCGGAGACTGCCTATGCTCTAATATATACTGTAGTTTTTAATATATCATAAGAGTACTGATAAATTGGGTCATGTTACAAAAGTCGTAATTACCTGAAGAAGTAAAAGTGGATCCATGTCATTTATGATTCACAATAATATTTGTCTAAAATTTGTAGTATATATAGATGTGTTGCTCGCTGTAAAAGAGATAGCACTACAACATATATATTAACATTTCTCTCTCTAATAGTACGTCTATTATAAAGTTTCTCTCACACTTCACTAATATTATTTACGCTACTTATCATATATGGGTAATTACTTAAACTAACATCTTTTTATTTGTTTATTACTCAAATGACCTACAAATCTTTTCTTGGGTAAATTTTTTGTTAAAAGACCTATATCCCAAGGGTATAACATTTTATTACGAAATCGCCATTGAAATTATTTTCTTCAAAGGAAAAAAAATCAACAAAATAAATCAACCTTAACTACAAAAAATCATTTTCCTCTTGTCTCTCGCCGTCGTCTCTCTCGTCGTGGTTTCTCTTGCCATCATCTCTCTCGCCGTCGTGTCTCTCGCCGTCGTCTCTCTCGCCGTCGTCTCTCTCGCCGTCGTATCTATAGAGGAAAATCCTTGGTCTCTCTCTTGCCGAGAATTCATAGTCTCTCTCGCCGAACATTCGTCGTCTCTCTCGCCGAATCGTCTTCTCGCCGAAAATCCATCGTCTTCTCGCCGAAAATTCGTCGTCTTCTCGCCGAAAATCCTTTTCTCTCTCGATCTCTCGTTACACAGATTCGCTCGACGTCAAAATCTCCGTCCTTCGCCGCTTTGTCTGTCCCTCCACCGTCGTCGTTGTCTCTCTCCATATATGTGTGCACAGTTGTATTATTGCAGACTTGTTTGTTAAATTTTGCAAACATATTGTTTTATTTGCAGACTTATATATTTGACTGGTGTTATTATCGACTTATTTTGTAGACTTATTGATTAAACTCTTTGTCATGTGATTATTGTCATATATGGTTAACCCACGATTGGTTTATTTTGTAAATTTAAAGAATATCAGAGACTAGTAAACAATAAAAAACATATAGGGCCTTAAAGGCCCATTAACCTGTAAGTTTTACCCACTTTGTTTTCTTCTCCGTTGTTTCCCGTCCCAAAAAACGTCGCGAATTTTCGCTTTTCCTGCTCTCCTCCGTGCCGCATCCGCTAACCTAAACCTAACCACCGCCGATAACGCAAAGCCACCACCGCCACTGTCTAACACAGAGCCACCGCCGCCGATAACGCAGACTTTCGCGTTTGCGACTTCACCTTCGCGTTTGCGACTTCACCTTCGCGTTTGCGACTTCACCTTCGCGTTTGCGACTTCACCTTCCCGTTCACGACTTCACATTCTCCTCCGCCGCTTGGCCTTCGCCTCCACCACCGCCGCTTGGCCTTCGCCTCCATCACCGCCGCTTGACCTTCTCGTTTACGTTCTCGATCTTCGCCGTTTTACCTTCGCCACCGCCGTTTGACCTTCACGTTCTTGATATTCACCGCTTAACCATTGTTGTTTGTAATCGCTCCACTTCAGTTTCTGGTTCGAATCGATTCAGTTTTTTTATTATTTGGGTTCATGGGTTTTTTTTGTTCTTCCTCCCTTTCCGCAAATCTGGTTTTGTGTGATTTTGATGTGTCCCTGCAGACTTATTTACTTATTATTGTAGAATTATTTTGCAGTCTTATTATTTGAATTGTGCTTACGTATGACAATGATTTATGGGTTTAAGTTATAGATCTAGTGTATATTTTGCAGACTTATGAAATTATTTGCAGACTTATATATTTGAGTGATGTTAATGCAGACTTATTGATTGATATGTGTTTATGTATGACAATTGTATATGAGGTTTAAGTTGTAGATCTAGTGTAGATTTAAGTTGCAGATTTTACGAATGAATGTATGAAATTCTGTGGGTAGAGAGTTATGTATATGTTTGCAGACTTATTAATGTATATGTGTGGAAAGTTGTTCTATGTATGAAGAATTATTGTGCAGACTTATATAATTATTTTCAGACTTATATATTTGAGTGGTGTTGATGCAGACTTATTGATTGAAATGTGTTTATGTTTGAAATTGTATAGGGGTTTATGTTGTTGATCTAGTGTAGATTTAAGTTGCAGAGTTATGAATGAATTATGAAGTTTTGTGGGTGTAGAGTTATGTATATTTGTGCAGAGTTGTTTATATATTTTGCAGACTTAAGTGGTGTAGTTGCAGTCTTATTGGAAGACCTATTTTGCAGACTTATTGATTCAACTGTGCTTATGTGACATTGCAGGTTGGTGTAGATGGGTTATCCTCCTCGTCTCTATACTGATGGTAGATCTCATGCGCAAGTTAAAATCATTAATCACTACTGCGTGCTGGCTAACATTGGGTCCCTAAAAGAAAATTAGGTGATGATGTTTGGAGTTATCTCGAAAGCTCTCCGGTTGGTTGCATCGTTAAACTTGCAGCAAGTTCTTTTATATGATCAGCTAAGACGGTCCACTATCTTCTCACACATCAGCTAGTGACGAGGAAGTGTAAAGAATTGTGGTGTTTGATTTATGATCAACCAATAAGATTTTCATTACTTGAGTTTGGTTACATCACAAGTATGAACATAGAACCTTATGTGGTTGGAGGTGTTTGCGAGGGTGACCATAAGGGGTTGTGGTGTGACATGAATGTTCCTATATCTGAAGGTCCAACTTGGGACCAGTTGTTGGAGGTATTGGCTGTATGCATGTTATGGCCATTTGAGAAGCGGAGAATGATAGGTTTTTTATGCGTTATTGCTATTGGTGTTCTCGGGCTGCATCGGGGTAGCAGATCTCCCCTAGACCTAGCTCGAAGGGTAATTGAGGTCGAGACTTTTGAAAGGTTTTCGTGGGGTAGGAAGGCTTGTGAGAATTTGGTGGAGGGTGTTAAAGTTGCTCAATTTGTTGGTGATTCTTACTGTATGACGGGGTTCATTCATGTATTTCAGATTTGGGCCTATGAGGTCATACCTATTATTGGTGAAAAAATAGGACGTAAGAAACATGATGTCCCACTTTTGTCTTGGTCTAGTTCTAGAGGAAGAACTAAGATTTAAGATATTCTTTTTCAAGACAAGAATAAACATGGGAAGGTAAAGTGTAATTATATTGTGTGTAATAATTCGGTGGTTGCTAGGTTCGACTCCCATTTTTTTTAACAAAAAAAAAGTGTAATTATATAATAATGTTATGTGGTGTTATATAAAGGTAATTTAAATACGATGTTTCTTATAACGTTATTTTTTTGTTTTGTTATTTGTAGGTGAGGGTTAGACACATGTTCTCAACCTCTGAAGAAGAGGTAATTCCAACATGTACAGATGAAGAGGAAGATGAGGATGTAGACAAACTTTTGAATGATATCCTTGATGGTATTTTTGATAGTGGTTTTTGGGACACGGTTAATAAGTCGAAGAAGAAGACAGTTAAAAAGAGAAAAGTTGTTGAGGTAGTAGAAGAACGCAGTGATGATGAGTTTGTCCAACAGAAGAAGAAAGTTGTACGAAAGAAGAATGTCTCTGAAGGAAAAAAACCAAGAGATGATGAAGCAGGAAATGATGATGACTTTCAGGAAGAGATGGAGAAAGAGTCTCCAAAGAAATTGTCCGAAAACCATGTCCCCGAGAAGGTATCATAGTAATTTTATGGTTATGATTACTTTTTTAATGAGTTATGTTTATGGTAAAACTTATGGTTACTTTTTTAATGAGTTATGTTTAATGTTTGTAAGGAGTAGAGGGCACAAAATTTAGAAATGGACATGAAAGGGTTTTTTCGTTGTTTGAGACTTTGGCTACCAACATGCAAGGGTTAGAGAAAAAGTTGGACGAAAAGTTTACTTGTTTCCAAGGGGATATGGAGATGTGGAACATCTGCATCAGTTTGTTTGTATTTTTATACAGCCTTATTACTATTGTATGTATATTGTTTTTGTTTTATCTGTTTCGGAGATGTGGAACATGTATTGACCCCTTTGCAAATTTGGTTCGTTTCTATGTATTAGTAGAATATTGCAAATTTGTTTTGCAAACTTAACATTAAAAGTAAAAAAACAAACAAAGTTCTTGGCATTGAAACAAAGATAGTTTTTCACATAAGAAAGGAAAAGGATCGATCGATTCATTCTTCGTTGCAGTGAATCAGAAAACGGTACTACCTTTTGCACGTCCGTGAGTTGTGGCCGAAAGCACCACATCGAGAACATGCTTTATTTTTGCGCACCCTTTTTTTCCCTGTTGCCACTTCGAGTGCCGGTTTTAATCGCCCTTTTTTGGGTCTCTCGGGTGGTTGACGTACATCAGGAGGTAAACACAATTGTGATTCCATGTTAGTAGGTACAATCAAGGCTCTGTCACGGGGGATCACGGTTCGTGAATATCCATGAACCAAATAGCTCGTGCGGTAGTACGGATGAAAATAATATATGATAGAAAGTTTGTTTCTTTCGATAGCCGCGATAGCATGGACACACGATATCTTCTCCAAATCGTACATACGACAAGTACATTTTCGTAACGTTATATTTACAACGTTAACGAACGCCCCGTTAGTGACTTCATACAAATCTTGGTCGATCTGTTGGATATGAATGTCCTTTTCCACATGAACCCGAGCTTAAAATTTTTTTTTAATAAATTGTAATTGATAAATAGTTTAAAATGCAAAGGTTTTGTTATACCTGCAAAAGATTTTCAACACCCCAAGTAAGTACTGTCATCGTTTTCGTGGCATCGTTACGGCGGTCCGCAAACCATCGCGTTAAAATCAACCGAATCTCATCGATTAGGATCACTATTGGGAGATCGCGCTTTTTTCATATTACGTGGTTTAAAGACTCGGCGATGTTTGTTGTTGTCATGTTGTAGCGATGACCAGGAAAATGAACTCTTGCCCACTGTTATACATCGGCGCGTATCAAATAATCATGGAGTGAAGGATTACGATTATGTATTTCTTGAAAGTATTCCTCAAACTCATCAATTCGAAAAGCATTTGCCGCCTTCTTCTCAACACCAAAAACTTCACCGCCTTTGAACCTAACTAAGACGTTCTTGTATAAATGATAAGTGCAGATTCCTCTTGCACTAAGAAGATATACAAGCTGAATAGCGTTACTTATAGATTTGTGTCGATCGGAAATTATAGCCAAATCTCTAACATCCGGAATAACTTTGGCTAATTGTGTGAAGAACCACTCCCAAGACTTGTCATTTTCCGTATCAACAATGCCAAAAGCTATGGGAAATATTTGAAAATTTTCGTCTTGTGCCGTGGCTATAAGCAACGTCCCTTTATATTTGCCTTTCAAGAAAGTACCGTCGACGACTAACACTTTGCGCATGTATTGAAACCCAAAAATACTAGCTCCAAACAAGATAAGAACATACTTGAACCTTTTCTCTTCATAGACTTCGAGTTCGGTGTATATACCCGGATTAACATGTCGTATTTGAAATAAGTATGTAGGCAAATATTCGTATCCACTCTCCGGTGATCCCGTGAGTAAACTTCGAGCGTGTGCAAGTGCACGGTGTGCTTTCTAATAATCGACCTAATACACAAATCCTAATTATTTGACGTGTAATTTAAGATATTAGATGTTATTGTATTGTTTTTATATTTATTACCTTAATACGAAAGCGAATCCTTATAGCATCGGCCAAATGTTCACGTAATACACCTGGACCCACACCCCCAACAAAATCTTTGTAAAGTTTTCCTAATATTTCAGGAGTTGCTTTTCTTGAACGGGTTGATCGCTCGGTAACGGAACACGTGTGATTTTCATCGTATTTTCTGATATAAAATTGAGAACTAACTCCCACGGGCGAGGCTCTAACCCTCCACGAACAACCGTTTACCAACACTTAACCACATATAGATTAGTGGTAGATTTCACAACTTCATAATCAAAATTGTTTATTACGGAAAAAATCTTCAACTTTGATTATAATGTCTTTTTATTTTCGTAGCGTTGCCCAACCGCAATGGTAATAGCCGGAGATTCTAGTCTTTCTAAATCCTCGTGGACAAGAAAATGCATTTGAGAACCTCTTTTCTTCAAAGGCAATTTAGGTTGGTCATTAACTTAAACTTTCGACATACCGTAAACTGTGTAATCTTCATCATCCGAAGTTACACCGTCTTCGTCGTCGCAACAGTCGAATATAGGTCCTTCGTCGTCGAGATCATCGTCATCCGCATCCTCTTCGTTTTCACAAATCTTCGATCTTGCATCATGAATTACACTCGCCGTAGGTACTTCTTCATAAAACCTACAGTTCACATCCTCGGTTGGTATTTTTCGAGCTTTCTTCACCGATACACATAACCGTAAAGAACTATCTTCTTATTGTTGTAAATATGCTTGAAACTGGCGATCATTTCCTATAATCACCGAAGGTGTATCTTGGGGTAAAGCTTGTAACATCCTCTTAGACAACATATAACTTAACTCAATAATTTCTTCACTATCGTCGAACCCATATTCGTCATTAATCAAACCCACGAAATCTACGTACCTCATCTCAGCATTAACACCTATAAGCCTACTACCACGTCGACTGCCAACGAAAAATAACCACATTTTCTTATCAAAACGCCATCCACCGGTCACCATAATGATTTGAACAATCTTGTTATTGTTCTCCATTGGTTGAATAATAAGATTTCAGCTTGGTTGAGAGCATATGGTTATGGTGCTTTTTAATGACATATTTATTATCTCACACCCACCCACCCATCAAGTGGGAAAAACATTCAATTTTTCCAACCAACTTTTATCGAATAAAAACTCTGCAAAAAAATACACTATATAAATCTTTAACCACATACAACATTACATATGTGCCTCAAAACACATTATCGAAGAAGGGGACAAAAAAATAGGTTTTATAAAGGTGAACTTTACACTCTCCTTTTTCTTCTTCTTCTCCAAGTTGCGATACTGTTTTTCTTTTCTTCTTCTTCTTCTTCTTCTTCTTCTTCTTCGAATATGTCGACTTTACACGCTTCTTCTTCTAATCTTTTTTCCTCTGGTTATGCATGCTTTGGGGTTCCAAATCAATGTTGGTGTGGAGGTCGTATAATGACTTTTGTTGCAAAGACAAATGAGAATCCTTGTAGGCGATTCTATAGATGCGAACTCGCTTTGCAGGTTTGTCGAGTCAAATCGCTTATTATGCAATATATTTTTACTTTTATTTATGATCCTAAATGTTAACTTCATGTTTTTGTTAAAGCGAAAACAAGAAAGACACGTGTTCAAATGGATGGATGATGCCTTGCTCGACGAGATAAAGTTACTCCAAGCACAACAAAAAAATCTACTTGACGTTGTCAATGACTACAAGAAACTCGTGAATCAAAAACTTGAAGACAATGAAGCAAAACTTCGACAATCAAAAGGGGAGAAGACTATTAATATCTCGGCCATGAATGGTGTTCTTAACAAATTAATTTTACTTATCGTTGTAGTAGGAGCTATTACGTGGTTTCGTTAAGATAAGTATCATGTATCTCGAAATATCTTTATGTTGCAGGTTTGTTGTACCAGTTTATTAAGCAGACTTTTTAGGTTGTGTTTTTAAAATTGTGCCTCTCATTAATGATCTGTCATTTCAAATTAATACATCTAACCACCTACCACCATCATCCTTTTTATACACCTAAAATCGCAAACAAAACTATCATATAATCACACATCCCCTCACTATTTCGTTTTCCTTTGTTCACCACTCACTTTCTCTTTTCTTTTTCATAACAACAATACCATACCCTCTAATTGTTGACATTGTTCAAGCCGTTGGTCGAAACAGTTTTCGAAACCTTGGTCCATTCATTTCCGCGGGGAAATTCTTTAAAGACATTGTCTTCTCGAAGGAGGTTTTAAGTGTCGTTGATCTTCAAGAGTTTTTCGATAAAGCAGAGCTTGCCAACAAAGGTTCAAACTATCGTCCTTTCTTTCTTGAGTGTGTACGTTACAATAACAACATGGCACGATACATCGAAGGACTACGAGTTTTAGCTCAAACTGGCCCTTCTCAAAAAGGCATAGAAATGTTATGTTTATTAGCGCGAGAGAGCCTCCATTCTCGCGTCGCAGCCGAAAATTTTCTTATTTGTTGCGGCAAGTTAGACGAAGGGGTCATGGGTACAACTATGTTTTTACACAAGGTTACTTTCAAGAGTCCGTTAACATAGCCAACAAAGTGCAAAACCAGATCGCGCGCATGGGGACTCCCAGCCATGGACTTTTCGGTAAGTATTGTTTTTATGGAGTTCATCGCTTCGGACCATATTGTTGCCTAAACCACGTCATCGTCTTCACCGGAATGTGTTAAGAACACAATAATGGTTTCCTTTGTCTAATATTTGTATAATATCCTTTCACTACGTTGTGTTTTTTCTTTACTATTCGACTACGTAACATCTTTTTGGTTGTCACGGTTTGAGATTTTTTCCATGTAAGATTTGGCTATGTAATATTTCCACGGTAAGTCATCTCCAGCTTTTGTAATAATATATATTTCTTGTTACGTTATTGTCAAGTAATTTTTAACTTTCAAGGATTAAATCGGCTACAAAAAACTTTTACCTAAATAATCTTCCGCCAAGAAAATCTACATTATAAATCTACAACTTAATTCTGTTACCAAAAACAAATGTAAGAAATTAGTTAAAAATCAACTTAATAATTTTTCCTTACCAAAAATTTGCAAAACAAATCTACCAACTAATAAATTTGCATAACAAATCTACCAGCTAACAAATCTGCAAAACAAATCTATTTTTTTTAAAATGTCTGCAATGAAAGCAAACAAGTCAACTAAACAAATCAGCAATTTTGTTAAGTCTGCAAAACAAACATGCGTTATTCAATAAATCTGCAAAACATACACAAAAATAAATAAATTTGCAAAACAATTCTATTTTTTTAAAAATGTCTGCAATCAATTCAAATAAGTCAACTAAACAAATCGGCAATTCTATTAAGTCTGCAAAACAAACATGCGTTTTTCAATAAATCTGCAAAACATACATGAATGTTTATAAGTTTGCATCATAAATCTAGTTTTGCAAATAAATTTGCACTAACAGAAGGACAAACATACAACATAAATCTACTTTTATAAAAGTCTATAAGATAAATTGTTTTTTTCCATAAACTTTACATTAAAAATCTCCAACAAAATTAAATCTGCATACATTACGAAGGTAGATTTATAAAGTTGATTAATTATGCAGATTTACCAAAATCGGTGGCAAAACTGAAAACTATATTATTATTGTCACATAGCCGAAGGGTAAGACGGGAATATAACGCCATACTTTGGTTACAAAATGGGAAGGGTCTCTCCTGTAATAAACAAATAAAAAGGGTTAATTTAGTAATTGACTCTATATTATATATTACTTTTATAATATACTTGTATAACAATACATTCACGTTATATATCTATCATATTATGATTATTATAACACGTTATCAGCACGATCGTCTCTATATTATTATGTTATTTATACCATGGTTGCTTTAAGCACCATAATTAATTTATATAGTTAGTTTTAAATTAATGTATCGTTTTTATTTACATTTATATTATGGTTGTGTTACGCACCATAATTATTCGTGCGCGGACTACCGCCATGATATTTATTTACGATTATCTTTTATTATTGTTGTGTTAAGCACCATAATTTATTTATTGTTATATTTCTATGGTTGTTTAAACGCACCATAATTTATTTATTGTTATATTTTTATGGTTGTTTAAACGTACCATTATTTATTTATTATTATATTTTTGTGGTTATTTAAACGCACCATAATTTATTTATTGTTATATTTCTATGGTTGTTTAAACGCATCATAATTTATTTATCGTTATATTTTTATGGTTGTTTAAATGTACCATAATTTATTTATTGTTATATTTTTATGGTTGTTTAAACATTTTTTATCACTAATTTATTTATTGTCTTAATATATACTAATGTGATATATAATCTTTTTATTACTTCCTTCTTAAAATAAATTTAAGGTTATTATAAATAATATATATTCACTAATACATAAATTAAAATTAAAATTTACATATTAATATATTTAATTGATTGCAAAATATTAAAAATAGTTTTTATTATGTATTGTTAATACTAACGGTCACAAAAATATTTTCCCGAAATTTTTCACTTTTGCAACGGCTATAAACAGTGATTTCCACTATATAAATACACTTACTTTTCAATATATTTTCCATTCACCCATTTCATTTTCTCCAAAATCTCTTTCTAAAAATATTTTAAAGGTTCTTAAAAATGTTTCGATTATTGTTAATCATTATGTTTTTGATAGTCATTGCTTGTATTTACGGAATTATTGTCAGAGATTCTACTCATGAACAATATGTCTTAAATATAGTTTTAATTTTCTATGCTTTTTTTTTCTTTGTAATCGCTTTTATTATTAATGTAAATTCGTAATCCTAAAATTGTTCTAATAAAATTTATTATTATGTTTTAGATATAAAAAATGACAAACATCGAGAAACTCTAGTTTCCGTCTCTAGAAATCACTGGTGGAAATTTTATATCATGGACCACAACGTTAAATTGCACCTTGAATCTCTTGTGTTATCAGAAACCATTAAAGAGATAAATACTTCAACGGCCCAAGAAAAGGCAAAATCGGTGATCTTCCTTAGGAGACACATTAATGAAAGCATCATTTATGACTATGTTCATATGAGGATCCTAAAGAACTCTGGAAGAGTTTAAAGGATCGTTTTGATCACCAAAATGACATAACTCTCCCGCTTGCTCGGGATGAGTGGCAAAGTCTGAGGTTTGAAGACTTTGATAAAGTCATGAATTACAATTCCGCTGTTCTAGGAATTGTGGCTAAGTTGAGGTATTGTGGTGAAACCATAACTGAATCTCACATGTTGGAGAAAACATATACCACATTTCACAAGAATCACATTACCCTACAACAACATTATAGGATGTGTGGGTACACCAAGTTTTCAGACTTGAATATTGTGGCTCTCCTAGTAGCCGAGAAGAACAATGAGCTTCTCATTAAGAATCACATGACTCGACCTTCGGAGTCCAAAGAATTTCCTGAAGTGAATGCATTGGACGCTAAAAATCTGATAAGGGAAAACAAATCCTTTCGGAGTCGTGGCCGCCAAAACTATCGCGGACGTGGGAGAAACTTTAATCCCCAGAGAAAATCATTGCAATGGATTCTTCCAGAGAAATATCCAAAAGGGAAAGAGGTCCAAGGAAGCACCTCCAAAAAACGTGAGGACACTTGCTTCCGTTGCGGTACTAAGGGACATTGGTTCAAAGTATGTCGCACTCCTGCGCACCTTTGTGTTTTGTACAAAGAATCTTCGAAAGGCAAGGAGGTGAACCTCGCGGAGCACTCTGAGGATACCACACACCTCGATGCCTCTGACTTTGTGAATGATTTTGACGAGGCCACTGTCACCGAAAACTGAGGATGTGACTCTTGAACTATGATGCATGTGCCATAAATAATGAATGTTTGTGTGAATTATTTAAAATAATGTATAATTATGTAACATATTGTGAGATGCATAAATATGTATAATTAATATGTAAAATTCTACTATTGAATGATATTTGCTTTTGTGAACTACTATTTAATATTCTTATTTATTGGTTTTCATATTTCTCAGAAATGGATTACAATACGACGGGAACAACATCCAACACTATCGTTAAACATAGAAAATATTTCTCAAATTGAAAACCGACAAAAGTTATTGTCAATACAATATCAGGTCCTACAAATTTGATTGAGGGGATTGGTAAAGCTAATTTTGCATTACCCAATGGAACAATGTTCTCGATTAATAATGCATTGTTTTCTCCAAATTCAAAAAGGAATTTGTTGAGTTCTAAGGATATATATCTTCAGGGATTTGATACTCAATCCGCAACTGAAGATGGAAGAAATACATGTATATAATTTCCGAAAAGTCGGGAAAAATACATGTCCTAGAAAAGTTACCAAAACTCCCTTCTGGTTTGCATCATACGTATATCAATACGGTAGAATCACACCTTGTGATCAAAACAAATCATGATGATTTCACTTTATGGCATGATCGTCTTGGTCATCCGGGCACATCTACGATGAGAAAGATCATAGAAACCTCACATGGTCATTCACTGAAAATCCAAGAGATTTATCAGGGAAATAAAAAGACATGTACTGCATGTTCTTTAGGAAAATTGATTATAAGACCCTCACCCAGTAAAATCGATAAAGAGTTACCAAAGTTCCTTGAACGGGTTCAAGGCGATATTTGTGGACCTATACAACCACCATGTGGACCATTCTATTATTTTATGGTAATAATTGTTGCGTCAAGTAGATGGTCACATGTTTGTCTATTATCATCTCGCAATGTGGCATTTGCGAGATTTCTAACTCAGATTATCAAACTAAGAGCTCAGTTTTCGGATAATCCAATAAAAAGAGTTAGATTAGATAACGATGGAGAATTCACATCCCAAGCGTTCTATGACTATTGTATGGTAACTGGAATCGAAGTTGAACATCCAGTAGCACATGTGCATATACAAAACGTTTTGGCTGAATCACTAATTAAACGTCTGCAACTAATTGTAAGACCATTGATTATGAGATCTAAACTCCCACCTTCTGTATGGGGGCATGCTATTTTGCATGCAGAATCACTTATTCAGATTAGACCGAGTGCGTATCATAAATTCTCCCCACTATAGTTAGCATTTGGTCGAGAACCAAATATTTCTCATCTTAAGATTTTTGGTTGTGCGGTATATGTGCCTATAGCACCACCACAACGTACAAAGATGGGACCACAAAGGAGATTAGAAATACATGTTGGTTGTGGTTCACCATCAATTATTCGGTTCCTAGAACCCCAAACTGGTGATGTCTTTACGACACGTTTTGCCGATTGTCACTTTGACGAGAAAGAGTTCCCTGTTCTAGGGGGAGAAAACAAACAAATAGGAAAGGATATTAAGTGGTGTGTACCATCCTTGTTACACCTTGATCCTCCTACAAAGCAGTCAGAACTAGAAGTTCGACGAATTATGCATTTGCAAAGTATTGCAAATCAGCTTCCTGGTGCATTTGCAGATACTAAGATAGTAACTAAATCACATATACCGGCTGCAAATGCCCCCGCTCACCTTGAAATGCCACAAGAACGTGGTAGAGCGGATGATACTCGTGAATCCAAAACACGCTTGAAGTGTGGCATACATGTGGGTTCTAAGGATAAAAATCCCAGAAAATGAAAAGAATTTGAAACACAAAATTCTCCCAATATAACTGAAATTGTGGAAGAAAAGAGGCATTTGTGTTGAACAACCCGAGCCCGATGAAAATCATGAGATTTCTATAAACGAAATTCATACCAAAAGGATATGGAATCGAAACCTCTGATATTGATGATATTTTTCGTACTTCGTATCAAAAGAAATAAACGAGGAAAACGATGACCTGGAGCCATTTTCCGTGTCAAAATGTCAAAAGAGACATGATTGGGTCAAATGGAAAGAGGCGATACAAGTAGAACTTGATTCGCTTAATAAACGAGAGGTTTTCGGACCTATCGTATTGATCCCTAAAGATGTTAAACAAGTTGGGTACAAATAGGTTTTCGTACGGAAAAGAAATGAGAAAAATGAGATAATGAGATTCAAAACCCGTTTAGTGTTTCAAGGGTTTTCTCAAAGACATGGGATTGATTACGAAGAAACATATACTCCCGTAATGGATGCAATCACATTTAGATTTTTGATGACCCTAACGACTTATGAAAATCTAGAGATGAGTCTCATGGATGTCGTTACAACATATCTCTATGGATCATTAGATACTTATATCTATATGAGAATCCCTGATGGATTTAAAATGCCATAAACATTGAAATCAAAACCAAAAGAGTTATGTGCAATAAAACTGCAAAGATCATTATATGGGTTAAAACAATCTGGACGTATGTGGTACAATCGTCTCAGTGAACATTTAACTAAAGAAAGATATGTAAATAATCCTATATGCCCATGTGTTTTCGTCAAGAAAACATCATCCGGATTTGTGATAATCGCGGTGTATGTTGATGATCTAAATATTATTGGAACTCATGAAGAAATTCAAAAAGCGACAATTTATTTGAAAGGAGAATTTGAAATGAAGGATCTCGGACAAACGAAATTTTGTCTCGGATTACAAATTGAGCATTCTGAAAAGGGTATATTTGTTCATCAATCCACATACTCCAAAAGGGTGTTAAAACGCTTTAATATGGATAAAGCTACTCCACTTAATACTCCTATGGGCGTCAAGTCACTTAATGTCGAAAATGATCCATTCCGACCACCTGACGAAAATGAAATGATTCTTGGTTCTGAAGTACCATATATGAGTGATATTGGAGCTCTTATGTACCTTGCAAATTGTACTCGTCCTGATATATCATTTCAATCAATCTTTTAGGAAGATCGAGTTCATCTCCCACACAAAGACATTGGAATGGCATTAAACATGTCTTTCGCTATCTTCAAGGGACGATTGATTTAGGATTATTTTATCCCAAAAATACAAATGGCCAAATGATTGGTTTTGCAGATGCTAGATATTTATCAGACCCTCACAAAGCTCGGTCACAGACTGGATACGTTTTCACAAGTGGTGGCACCGCCATATCATGGTGATCTCAGAAACAAACACTTGTAACCACATCTTCAAACCATGCTGAAATCATTGCAATCCATGAAGCAAGTAGAGAATGTGTATGTTTGAGATCAATAACTCAACACATCAAATCAAGTAGTGGATTCAAAGACAGTTCATAACCGACTATCTTATAAGAAGATAATGCTGCATGTATTGCTCAAACGAAAGAGGGATATATCAAAAGCGACAGAACCAAGCATATCCCACCAAAATTCTTTTCATACACCCAAGACTCCAAGAGCTTGAAAAGAATAAGGAGATTGATGTGAAATATGTTCGGTTATGTGACAACTCTGCAGATCTTTTCACAAAGTCACTACCCACATCAACATTCAGAAAACATCTCTATAACATTGGCATGCGGAATCAACGAGACCTCTGAAAGGTTATTCTAATCTTTCGAGGGGAAGCTTTTTTACTATTGTACTCTTTTATCCTATCATGGTTTTTCCCACTGGGTTTTCTTGGAAATGTTTTTAACAAGGCAACCAAAATATAGATCGCAAGAAACGTAAATGACAATGGTCTCCAAGGGGAGTTTTACAAAAGTCGTAAGTTTACGTGAAGAAGTAAAAGTGGATCCCATGTCATTTATGATTCACAGTAATATTTGTCTAAAATTTGTAGTATATATAGATGTGTTGCTCGGTGTAAAAGAGATAGCACTACAACATATATATTAACACTTCTCTCTCTAATAGTACGTACGTCTATTATTAAGCTTCTCTCACACTTCACTAATATTATTTACGCTACTTATCATATATATATATTAATTTTATAATATACTTATATAACAATACATTCACGTTATATATCTATCATGATTATTATAAGAGGTCATAATTTATTGTGTACAACTATTTAAAGCCTAGGTTCCACAAACAATATACATCATCTTAAAAAATATTTGATTTAATCCTATGATAATATGTATTCCTTGTCGACCTCGATACTCAAGATGTTGAAGATATTGTGGATGATGAAGACGACGGAGGTGTTGATGAATTGGATAAAAGTAGCGAAGTCGACTCGTTGATTTCGATAATAATAATGAATAATTTTCTTTTCTTTTATTTCATCAAATAATTGAATAATTGTTGTGTTATTTGTAATATTTAAATAAAATTTTTATTTTCATATTTTCGAAGTCTATAAAAAGTTAATTTAAAAAAAAAAATTAAAATAATAATTAAATTTTCAACGAAATAGCAAGGATTTAGCAACAAAATGTTTAAAGGAAAAAGAAAAGGGTTACAGATTTAAGGGTTCACAAGATCGTTGCTAAATCATCGCTAAATATAAGGGACGATCGTTGCTAAATTTTCGCTAAATATAAGGGACGATCGTTTCTAAATCGTCGCTAATGTGGCACATTCGTTTCTAAATCGTCGCTATTTCGTTGTAACCCTAGATTCCTTGCAAATTCGTTGCTAATTCGTTGCAAACAATCAAACTTTAAACCACTAAAACACCCCTTAATATAGGTTTATATGAGTTTTGGGTGACTAAGAAAGTGTACGAGACCATTAATATATTTGTATAAAGCAATAAAAATTATCGATTACAAAATTATACTTAACACATTTAAGCTAAGTTAACCATAACTTATATAACTTATAAGAGTTTATACATAAAGTTTATAATAAACTACGATATATGTTTCTTTGTCATATTTTGAGTTTGTGACTTCTTATGGTCAATGTTATAAACTCGTTTTGGTGTAAAAGTGGAAAAAACATAAAAATCGGTTTTAGGGTTCTAAACCCTAAAATTAGGGTTTAAAAATAACGACGATTTAGCTAAATCTTCGCTATTTTTAAAGTGAAGTACACCTCGTGACATTTTTGTACTTCTGAAGTACGATGAAAGTTGTTACGTGTCACGTTAACACGTTGCTATAAACGTTGCTATTTCGTTGCTAAACTTTTATCCAGAAAGGTCCAATCGAATTTATGAAAATAGCGACAATTTAGCCAGGAATCATCGCAAGAGAGAAACAAAAAGGTTTCAAACAAAATTAACGATGATTTAGCAAGGACAGAAAAAGTCTATATATACTCGCGAGTTTTCTCATTTCCCGCACACCTCTCTCTCTCTCTTCTTTCTCTCTTTACGAAAAATAAACACCTCTACAAAAAAAACCCCAACCAAACACAAAAAAACAACAACCAAACACAAAAAACCCCTTAAACATGGCTAATAACCAACCCCATCACTACTTCAACTTCTTAACTTCATAAGAAGTAACCGGTCCGATTACAGTTCCCAAACAAACACAAACCCGATCGAACCACCACCCCAACCAAACATCAACCAAAATCCAATTGGAGATCCCATTCCCGAGGTTCAAGCTGGAGGAGTTCCAGCCGATCCGCCCGTCGACTTACCACCCCCTCCCCATCTTGGACCACACATGCAGCGGATCCTAGAAATTTCTTCGGTAGGAGGGCCAACAATATCTTCCGTCGCTCCATTCAGAACGGCCATCAGACACATTTTGGTAAGTAATTAAAAATATTATATTATTTTATGCAATTTAATTGATTTTCAATAATAATTACTAACGACAAATTTATTTTTTCGTAGGTTTTGCGATAACAAAGTTAGTTGGAGTGTGGCTGATTCGATCAAAACGTATTTCGTGGGGCCGCACGTCAACTGGACCCAGACGCCGTCTTACATTCGGGATATCTGTTTCGAATCATTTTGCGGTTTTTAATGAGGTATGTTGTTTGAATCCCTCCACATTGTTATTTTATAAATATATTTAATTTTGTATATTGATGTATTAAAAAATTTAATCTCTTTCATATCTTTAAATTCAAATTGTATAATGCACAAGTTTCCGGGTCAGCGGGTTAATGAGTCGACCCGGGTCAACCACAGTTCCATAATATAATAATTTTAATATATTATTATATATATTATCATAGTAATAAAACAATTAATATTTATAAGTTATGTAATATTATCTTTGTTTTTCATATAACATAATCAAATTTTCATTAATATAAAAAAATTGTGTTTAAAATATTTTTTTAAAACATACTATATATAATATTTGAAAAACTATGATGTTTTATTTATATTTCAATACATAAACATGTTGCGGGTTTTACTGGGTTTTTCTAAATTTTTCGGTTTTATAAATAGCGGATTTTAACACTAAATCCGAACTGAAAAAAATATCGAATCACGGGCTTTACTTGTTCGACCATGGATTGAGATCGGTACAAAAACATTGATAAAATCTAAAGATCGTTAAAAATATTAACCATTTTTATTAACAATTTTTATTTAATTTAAATTTATAAAACACAACAATATATGTCATTAAATTTTATAAACTAAATTTATAATAGCATTTGTTAAATAATTATTCACCCCGCACACAACGCATGTTAAACACTAGTACAATAAAACTTCGTTAAATTAATAATGTTTGGGCTATGAAATTATATTAATTTATAGTGATATTAGTTTACACTATTAATTAATAATTATTAATTTATAGAAATATTTGTACAAAAAGAAAATATTTTGTTTATTCTGTTAATTAGTTTTATCTTCTTACTTTGATACTTTCTTTTAAAAAAATTAGAACTCTTTCTTAAAATATTTTTACAAAAAGGAAATTATTTTGTTCATTATGTTAATTATATATATATATATATATATATATTAATTGAGAAGACACTTTGAGAATTTGAGTGAAAATATAAAACCCCCATAAAATATGATTCAAAAAGCCCACACATTGACACATTCATGAAATTATAATTGCCCACATCTATTCTATGCACCTAAATAATTACACAATAGGGCACTTTTTAACATTTGCATATCAAAATAAATGATACGAGGCACTTTTCCCACTTTTTTTTTAAATACAATTTTACCCTTCGTGTACAGAAAAGTTGTAAATACAATTTTATCCTTCGTGAACACAAAATTGTGGATACACAACGATGTGTACATATAGTTGTGGATACTTTTTATGTTATGTGGACATACGTTTGTACAATTTCGTAAATGATTTTCAATTTATTCTAAATATGTTATTTCAGTAAATGTTTTTTATCATATTTCTAATTACATAAATAATTTATATTTAGTATTCACACTCCAAATTAAATTATGTTTTTGTAATATTTTTAATAAATGTGAATGAAACATGTTGACACTAATAAGTGAAAACATGAAAACTACGTGTATATCAAAACATACATATATATATTTTAAATTTGTTAATAAAACCTATTTATTCATATACTTTTAATTTCAAAAGTTATTTAAACTCGAACACAAATCATCATAAATATTTTATAATATATAAACTCATTGAAATAAAATTTAAACTCGTTCATTCTACTTTGAACATTTGTACAATTCTACGTGAACATATATAAAAAAGTTAGATATTGATCCGTTATCCACAAATATTGACCCATTCGTAGATATAATATACAAAGGTGGATATCAAAATATAGATATTAAAATTTTATAAATCAACATAAGAAAATAAATTATTTTATTATATCCTAGAAAATTAAAATTAGAATTCAAAACAGAAAAATGAAAAAGAAAATGATTGTGAAATTTATGTAGAAAAACTAAATTGATGGGTAATTTAGTCTTTTATGACAATAAAATGTTTATATGTCAAAAAAGTGTTATAAAGTGTAATTTGTGTTTTAAATAGTGTGTCATGATGTAGTTTTCTCTAAAGACTATAAGTATAAGATCATAAGTATTGACTCGGAAAAACCCAAAGATTACAATAACATTGAAATTAAAATTGTCCACAAAACTATATATAATCGACATAATATAATGAATAAATAATATATTGACATAACTATAATCGTGGGACACTAGTGAAAATTTTAATATTTAAGTTAAGGCTTAATGTTTACCGTTAGTTAATTTTTTTTTTTTTTGGTAAACATCGTTAGTTAATTAAGCTCATTAAATTATATCTTATCTCAACAAGTATTCTACTATCGATCATATCTTATTCAACAAGTAATTTATGTGGAGAATATATATCCGCGGATTGTTGTGAAATACCTACACGAAAAAAGAGTTAATTATATAAATAAAAGAGGAATTCACAAATCTACACCCTTTCAACTTCTTCTTCACAAAACTACTCCTAATTTAATATTTTCACATATTTACACCCTTTCAAAATTTTAAAAGCTTGATTTAACTTTTAAAACATTACCAAAATTAAAAAAATTTCATTTGGGTTCGCTAATTAGTGTTTAGGGTATAATGTTAAGGGGGTAGGATTGTTTGAGTAGAGTTTATTTGAATTTAATTTTGAATGTTTATGTGTAGTTTTGTGAAGTATTTTGGAAATGGTGTAGTTTTGTGAAATGTAATTCAAATGGTGTAGTTTTATAATTCTCCCTACATAAAATGAATACTAATGGTAATACAATATAAGAAAAAAGATTATTATGTCGTTATTGTTTAAAGAATTTTTTTAATGAAATTATTGAGAATTAATAAAAATATTTGAAAATAATTCAAATTTATTTTAAATAAATTAATATGTCAATATTTAAAATACTTTTTGTATTCTTTTATATAATATATAAACACTTACATATTTAAACTCCGCGCTTGGGGCATGTAAAAAGAATTAGTGTAAATTGAAAAAGAATAATTGATGTATTTTTGTTAAGTAATGTTTGAAAGGTGTGTTTTTATATATTTTCATTAAAAATAAATTTATGTTAAATTTTGTAAGTTGATAGAAAATATCTATACTATTAATTAGGAAGCATTTTTATAGAGTTACCTTAAAATTTTCTTTAAATTACATGTAATGTCATTGTGTTAAGTATAAATTTTATGTATATTAAAAGGTTAAAAATGGATAGGTAATATTAGCTATATAAAAATAAAATTGTTAATACTGTTCCATTTAAAGTAGGTAACTTACCAAAAATTTTGGCAAGTACAATAACTTTTTCTTTGTCAAATCGTGTGTAAGCGACAATAATATCTTAAATCTGTTAATTGTATATGGTTAATATTATATAGGAAACTAAAATTAAATCAAATAAAAAAATTATGAAAAATCACTTGTATATGTCTTTTCGTTGGTTAATGGCCACAGAGAACACAATTTATTATTAGGTGTTGTTTCATAGTACTTGTTTGGGCAAAAGTTAGCGCGCGATCCGTTAGAAAAACCACGAAATTCGATAACGGTTAATACTACTAGAATCGGTTTGAATTGGATGTCTTTATTAATCGATCAAAGTATACAAGATGAGAGGAATATGATTCAAGATCTAGACTTAGAACAATCTAAGAGTTTATAATCGAATATTCTCTCTAAAAGCAAGTGCTTATGTCGAAAAGTGTATATAAATATCGATATATTGAATATGAATCTCTCTCTCTAGATCTTTTAGCTTCTTCTCTTTATATAGGTCTTTAGGTCAATGAACTTCCTTTTCATTTTATGAATAGAAATTGACCTTTTTCATTTTATTTAGATATTTTCCTAGATTCTCTCCTTCATGAATATTTAAGAGAATCTAGTAATATTTATTTTCCATTTTACCTTATGTCGATAATTAAGCCCAAATAAAGCCCAATATACCCTAAAGGAGGCCGGTTCCGATATTGTCGTTGATTCCGGTTTAGCTGGTCCGATCTGCCGTCAGTCCGATCCGATTCTGCCGTCGGTTAAACCTTAACCGGGGCGGTTAAATTTATCCCCAACAGTATGCCCCCAGCTTTGCTCTTCTTTGGCCTCGGATAAGAAGGGGAAAGTAGCTCGTCGAGGATGAATTTAAGAGCTTCCTATTTGCCTTGACCGGTGATGAATTGGTCTTCCACAAGCTTCTACTTCTCGTTCAATCGCAATTCTGAACATGGCCGTCTATCACCGTGTTTGGGCTCCTTCTTCGTATTTGGGCTTGTTTTTAGGCCCAAACCATGCGAAATATCCTTTTTCTTGACCTAAGGATGTTTTTCGCATTTCATCTACTTCAGTTTCCTCCGCGTCGGTCTTTTCATCTTCTTCCTCAAGTTATGGGTTCCGCGGAATCGTTCCTTCGCTAGTCGCCGAGGTATCTCGTTACCTTGGTCTATCTCTGGGGCAGCTTTCTCCAATGGTGTGGAGAACGCTGATGACGCTTGAGGTGATGGGCAATCTGAACTCCATCGAGGTATCGGTGGCCTCTGTCTTGTACGCCTTTTACTTCAAGCCTTATGCGGGTGATATCAACCGTTATCACCTCCATCCTCGGCGTAACCTAGCGTTGGTAACTAGCCCTGAGATTGGTGATCAAGGCGCATCGGAGAAGACTTGGCGTCATCGTTTCCTGTTTTTGTCGGTTGGACCTGCTCCAAATTTTCCAACCGCGTGGTCTTATTCTGGTGGGTACCTTTATTTCCCAGATCTTGTGAGCCTGCTGACTTTCTCTTATTGTCCTTTGTTGTTTGTTTGCAGACATTGACCATTTGAACAAGGGTGACGACGCTGTCGGGAAAAAGATCATAGAGCAGTTGTTGGAGATCCCATCTGAACGGAGGTCCCTTGAATTCCTTTCTAGCCATCTCGCCTTAGAGCACAGCGCTATTTGGGGTAAGCTCTTACTCCTATCTTTAAGTCTTTCTTTTAAATGTTGATTTTTGGGGTTGATGTTCTGTTTGTTAGATTGTAACATGTATGAAAGTCAACGAGCATCTGCCCCTGATCCAATTGAGCTTTTCCTCGTTGCTTCGGGGAAATTAGCTGAGATGGGAGGATCTGTCATTGCATCTGAAATTCAGGCAAAGGTCACCGAGCTTCCGAGGAGTGGAACAGTGGCCGCTGGCAAACGCAAGGCTGGACGTAATCCATGCGGTCCCGTGGAGAGTCGCAGGGTGAAGGTGTCTCCTTCATCAGGTGGCGAGCTTGGCAGTTCCCAATCTTCTTCTTGGGTAGACAAGATGAGGAGTAAACTCTTGTCATGGGATATGAAATTCATTTCTGATGGTAGTGCTGAGTTGACTGCCGATGAAGTCTGCCGTTCTCTCCTCAAGGTAAGAATCCTCGTGTACTTGAAGCTTTTTATTGGCATCGTTTGAACCTCTTTGGTTTTGTTGCCTGCAGGTGATGTTCTCTTTTAGCAGTATAGAGACCAAACTTGCTGAGACGGTGGAGGAGTCTTCCAAGGATCATGAGGCCTCCGTCTATATGAGAGAAAGGTACGAGGTTGAGAAGAAGAGAGGAGAGGATCAGCTTGCTGCCATTGACGCCCGTGACAAGGAGATAAAAGATCTCAAGGACTCCATAGCCGGATATGAGCAAGCTAAGGAGGATCTTCAGAAAAGGATCGCTGGTCTGGTAAGGGAGGACGAGCTCAAAGAGGAGGAGGTGAAGTCGTTGAAGAGGAAGAACGAGCTGCTTCAAGCTGAGTACGACTTCTTCCTTGGCGGGTCTGCGGGTATTACCCGGTGGGAGACGGTGAAGGAGTATCTAGCCGGGCAACATTTGGCGTGGGACCTTGAGGGCCTTGATCGCCGTTATGCCCAAGTGGTGAAGGCTCAGGCACAGTTCAAGGGTCTGCCTGCTCCGGAGATGGTTGAGTCGTTGATGGCGCTTAACGATGCTCCTCCGTCTTGATCCTCCTTCATTTAAAAAACTTTTAATTCTGTTGTGGTCCATCCATGGGATGGGCCATCTTAAAAACTGTTACGTGGGCCGCTCAAACTTTCGTCGATCATAGCGGACCCTTATGTTTTTGCCCTTAGTGGGCTTTTTGGATTTGCCCCCGAGGCTAAACTTGCTTTTCGGTTATCTTTTTGTTTTGTGCTTTTGATAAGTTTGACTATATCTTTTAAGCGTCAAATCTGATTAGATGCACCGAGAAAATGAATAAAGCCTCGTTTAGGTTATCCATCGTCAACCATCTCAATCCGGATGGTCCCGACAAGGTCGTTCATCTTTCATCTTTGAGTGGTGAATCTACTATCTCTCATGGAGATTATATCCGCTGGCTGTTTTTAGTGCGTATGGGACCGCGGGGGTCGACCATTTTTGGACGAGATCTCGGAGATTCGATCGTCATTAATAGTGGACCAGTTAAGGGTCTCGGCAATGTATTAACCGTACAGAGCCTGTCGGGTGAGTCAGTTAAGTTTTGCCGAGCCTTTGTGATGTACATTGCCTGGATGGGATCCGGGGATCGGCCATCTCAGTTGGGTTTCGGTGAGGTCTCGTCAGACCTGTACACCCAAGAGGGCGGCTAATGTGCGTTGCTGATTTTATACTTCGGGAAAGGTCATTAACACACAATTAGCCTCCACCTTGTCGACTGGGCGGTTCGAGCAACCGTATCAATAGTCTTATGGAGTGAGGTGCCGTCGCGCCTGTACACTCGGCTGCTAGGTTACATGCCCGCAGACAATAACTCTAACTTTGCCTGGTCCTAACGTGGTCCGGAAACCCGTATGGAACCCTTCTAGCGTTCGATTTACACTGACACGGGCTGTCGAGATGTTTTTGGCTAGGATAGAGCCTGTGGTTCGATAAATTTCGGGCAAATTTATCCACCGTAGTGGGCTTTTTGCCTATGCGGAATAGGGCTTTTTGCCTATGCGGAATAGGGCTTTTTGCCTATGCGGAATAGGGCTTTTTGCCTATGCGGAATATGGCTTTTTGCATATGCGGAATAGGGCTTTTTGCCTATGCAGAATAGGGCTTTTTGCCTATGCGGAATAAGGCTTTTTGCATATGCGGAATAGGGTTTTTTGCCTATGCGGAATAGGGCTTTGTGCCTATGCGGAGTAGGGCTTTCTGCCTATGCGTAATAGGGCTTTCTGCCTATGCGGAATAGGGCTTTTGTTTTTCGAGTTCGTTAGGATAGATATCCCTTGCCCCCGAAAATCTCGAGGAGAGTTTTGCCTTCGGAGTTCTTCTCGTCGACAAAAATCTCGGTTTTGCCTTTGGAGTTCTTCTCGTCGGCAAAAATCTCATTGGGATTTTTAGTTAGTCAATAAAAGCTCATTATTGCACCTATTTGGGATGGGGCTCTTTTTTTTTAAATATGAAAGCATAGAATTGAAAAATAGTTTAAGTATACATGACCTTTCGCGGGCATGGCCCGTTGGTTAGAAGAAGTATCTCTTGAGGTGCAAAGCGTTTCAACTGTTGGTGAGTCTTTTTCCGTCTTTGTCTTGGAGTGGGTAGGCTCCAGCTCCGCAGACTTTGACGATTTGGTAAGGGCCTTCCCAGTTTGGTCCTAGCTTTTCGGCTTCTTTCTTCATTGTGTTTTGGAATACTCGCCTTAAGACCCACTGACCCAGTTTGAAGGTTCTCGTCCTCAACTTTTTGTCGTATGACCTGGCCACGTCTTGTTGGTAGCACCAATTTCTTATTTGCGCGGCTTCTCGTTTCTCGTCGAGCAAGTCGAGATCGAGCGCCATTGCTTCGTTGTTACTTTCCTCATCGGGGTTTTCAGTGCGGCTGGACTGCACACTGATCTCGATGGGTATCACCGCGTCCATTCCATAGACGAGTGAAAAAGGTGTCTCGCCGGTGGAGACCTTTGAGGTTGTTCTATAGGCCCATAAGACTCTGGGGAGTTCCTCGGCCCACTTTCCTTTAACACTCTCTAATATTTTCTTAAGGAGCTTGACGATGGTTTTGTTCGAGGCTTCGGCCTGACCATTGGACTGCGGATGTCTGGGTGTCGCGAAGCTTAGTTTGATTTTCCAGTCTTCGCAAAAGCTTTTGAAGTTGTTGCTCGTGAACTGTGGTCCATTGTCGGTCACTATCTCGTGGGGAATGCCAAATTTGCATATTATATTCCTCCATACGAAGCTGCGGATCTCCTTGTCGGTTATCTGGCTGAGCGCTTCCGCTTCTATCCACTTGGAGAAATAGTCGGTCATCACCAATAGGAAGACTTTCTGGCCCGGTGCCGTGGGGAGTTTGCCGACTATATCCATGCCCCACTTCATGAATGGCCAGGGAGCACTGATAGTTTTTAGGATCTCTGGCGGAAGTTTGGATACATTGGCGAACCTTTGGCACTTGTCGCATCTTTTGACGAACATGGTCGCATCATGGTTCATCGATTTCCAATCATATCCGGCTCGTATGGTCCGCAGGACAAGACTTCTGGCCCCTGAATGATTTCCGCATTCACCGGAATGCAGTTCTAGCAGGACTTGTTGAGCCTCGGCGATGCTGATGCACTTGAGGTATGGACCTGAATATGATCGACGATATAACGCTCCGTTAATGAGGGTGAACTGAGTTGCTTGTCGTTTAATTCTTCGGCAATCTGCTCTTTCCAGTGGCAGCGTCCCGTTTCTTGGATATTCCACCAGGGGAGTCATCCAGCATCTGGCTCCACTTATCTCGTTGACTGGATCGCATCGAGATCCTTTTGCGTCGCCGGCCACTGTAATACTAGCAGTGGCACATCCATCGGCGAGTCGGTTTTGAAAGATAAACAAAGGTTGGCGAGAGCATCTGCTTGCCTGTTTTCTTCTTGAGGATTTGGGTGATTTTGCAGCTGTTGAACCTTTTTTCGAGCTGTTTAACTATCGCTAGGTATCTGATCATGCTTGAATCCTTGGGTTGATAGTCACCCTCGGTTTGACTAACGACCAACTGGGAGTAGCTATAGATCTCTATATCTCTGACTCCTAAGTCGCATGCCAGAGATAGACCTGCGATTAGCGCTTCATACTCCGCCTCGTTGTTTGTCCCTCAGAAGCTGCATCGGATTGCCCTCGAGATGGTATTTCCGATAGGGGAAGTCAGTGTGAGTCCCAGGCCAGATCCTCGTACGTTGCTGGAACCGTCCACATAAAGTTTTCATGTCCCCGTTATCGCCTGGTTTTCTAATGCGTTTACCTCCTTCTGAACCTCCGAAAGCATCTTTGGTGTAAACTCGGCCACGAAATCGGCGAGGACTTGTGATTTGATGGCGGAAGTTGGTCGATAGATCACGTCGTATTCGCCAAGCTCTATAACGTATTTGGCTAATCTTCTCGAGATATCTGGTTTGTGGAGAACACTTTTGATCGGATGCGATGTCGCCATGATAATTGGGTGCGTCTGGTAGTATGGTCGTAACTTCCTCGCCGCCACAACCAAGGCGAGAGCCAATTTCTCGAGATGGGAATATCGGGTCTCGGTTTCTAGCAAGGATTTGCTAACGTAGTAGACAGGATGTTGTCTTCCATTCTCTTCACGCACTAGTACCCCACTTACTGCATGTTCTGACACGGCTAGGTATAGGAGCAGTGCCTCGTTGGTTTTTGGTTTCGACAATAGTGGTGGAGATGTCAAATAGTCCTTGAGTTGTTTAAGGGCTTCGTCACATCCTTCGTTCCATGCGAATCCCTTCGGCTTCTTGAGAGCCTCGAAAAACGGATGAGATATGTCGGATAGTCTAGAGATGAATCGGCTAAGGGCTGTCATTCTTCCCGTAAGTCTTTGGACTTCCTTTATGTTCCGCGGTGGTGGGATTGTCTGGATGGCCCGGATCTGATCGGGGTTCGCCTCAATGCCCCGATGTGTGACAATATATCCCAAAAACTTCCCCGAGCTTACGCCGAATGAGCACTTAGTCGGATTAAGCTTCATGTTGTACTTCCTTAGCGTGTCGAACGCTTGGCGCAGATGCATGATATGATCGTCGGCGACTAACGATTTTACGAGCATGTCATCAATGTACACCTCCATGGTGTGGCCAATCTGGTCGGCGAACATTGCATTCACCAACCTTTGATAGGTTGAGCCAGCGTTTTTCAATCCAAAGGGCATCACCTTGTTGCAATATATGCCTCTGGAAGTCATGAAGGTCGTCTTCTCCTGGTCTTGGGGATGCATCAAAATCAGGGGAGTTTTACAAAAGTCGTAAGTTTACGTGAAGAAGTAAAAGTGGATCCCATGTCATTTATGATTCACAGTAATATTTGTCTAAAATTTGTAGTATATATAGATGTGTTGCTCGGTGTAAAAGAGATAGCACTACAACATATATATTAACACTTCTCTCTCTAATAGTACGTACGTCTATTATTAAGCTTCTCTCACACTTCACTAATATTATTTACGCTACTTATCATATATATATATATATATATATATATTAATTTTATAATATACTTATATAACAATACATTCACGTTATATATCTATCATGATTATTATAAGAGGTCATAATTTATTGTGTACAACTATTTAAAGCCTAGGTTCCACAAACAATATACATCATCTTAAAAAATATTTGATTTAATCCTATGATAATATGTATTCCTTGTCGACCTCGATACTCAAGATGTTGAAGATATTGTGGATGATGAAGACGACGGAGGTGTTGATGAATTGGATAAAAGTAGCGAAGTCGACTCTGTTGATTTCGATAATAATAATGAATAATTTTCTTTTATTTTATTTCATCAAATAATTGAATAATTGTTGTGTTATTTGTAATATTTAAATAAAATTTTTATTTTCATATTTTCGAAGTCTATAAAAAGTTAATTTAAAAAAAAAAATTAAAATAATAATTAAATTTTCAACGAAATAGCAAGGATTTAGCAACAAAATGTTTAAAGGAAAAAGAAAAGGGTTACAGATTTAAGGGTTCACAAGATCGTTGCTAAATCATCGCTAAATATAAGGGACGATCGTTGCTAAATCTTCGCTAAATATAAGGGACGATCGTTTCTAAATCGTCGCTAATGTGGCACATTCGTTTCTAAATCGTCGCTATTTCGTTGTAACCCTAGATTCCTTGCAAATTCGTTGCTAATTCGTTGCAAACAATCAAACTTTAAACCACTAAAACACCCCTTAATATAGGTTTATATGAGTTTTGGGTGACTAAGAAAGTGTACGAGACCATTAATATATTTGTATAAAGCAATAAAAATTATCGATTACAAAATTATACTTAACACATTTAAGCTAAGTTAACCATAACTTATATAACTTATAAGAGTTTATACATAAAGTTTATAATAAACTACGATATATGTTTCTTTGTCATATTTTGAGTTTGTGACTTCTTATGGTCAATGTTATAAACTCGTTTTGGTGTAAAAGTGGAAAAAACATAAAAATCGGTTTTAGGGTTCTAAACCCTAAAATTAGGGTTTAAAAATAACGACGATTTAGCTAAATCTTCGCTATTTTTAAAGTGAAGTACACCTCCTGACATTTTTGTACTTCTGAAGTACGATGAAAGTTGTTACGTGTCACGTTAACACGTTGCTATAAACGTTGCTATTTCGTTGCTAAACTTTTATCCAGAAAGGTCCAATCGAATTTATGAAAATAGCGACAATTTAGCCAGGAATCATCGCTATTTTTCGACTTGACGCAAGAGAGAAACAAAAAGGTTTCAAACAAAATTAACGATGATTTAGCAAGGACAGAAAAAGTCTATATATACTCGCGAGTTTTCTCATTTCCCGCACACCTCTCTCTCTCTCTCTTCTTTCTCTCTTTACGAAAAATAAACACCTCTACAAAAAAAAACCCAACCAAACACAAAAAAACAACAACCAAACACAAAAAACCCCTTAAACATGGCTAATAACCAACCCCATCACTACTTCAACTTCTTAACTTCATAAGAAGTAACCGGTCCGATTACAATTCCCAAACAAACACAAACCCGATCGAACCACCACCCCAACCAAACATCAACCAAAATCCAATTGGAGATCCCATTCCCGAGGTTCAAGCTGGAGGAGTTCCAGCCGATCCGCCCATCGACTTACCACCCCCTCCCCATCTTGGACCACACATGCAGCGGATCCTAGAAATTTCTTCGGTAGGAGGGCCAACAATATCTTCCGTCGCTCCATTCAGAACGGCCATCAGACACATTTTGGTAAGTAATTAAAAATATTATATTATTTTATGCAATTTAATTGATTTTCAATAATAATTACTAACGACAAATTTATTTTTTCGTAGATTTTGCGATAACAAAGTTAGTTGGAGTGTGGCTGATTCGATCAAAACGTATTTCGTGGAGCCGCACGTCAACTGGACCCAGACGCCGTCTTACATTCGAGATATCTGTTTCGAATCATTTTGCGGTTTTTAATGAGGTATGTTGTTTGAATCCCTCCACATTGTTATTTTATAAATATATTTAATTTTGTATATTGATGTATTAAAAAATTTAATCTCTTTCATATCTTTAAATTCAAATTGTAATGCACAAGTTTCCGGGTCAGCGGGTTAATGAGTCGACCCGGGTCAACCACAGTTCCATAATATAATAATTTTAATATATTATTATATATATTATCATAGTAATAAAACAATTAATATTTATAAGTTATGTAATATTATCTTTGTTTTTCATATAACATAATCAAATTTTCATTAATATAAAAAAATTGTGTTTAAAATATTTTTTTAAAACATACTATATATAATATTTGAAAAACTATGATGTTTTATTTATATTTCAATACATAAACATGTTGCGGGTTTTACTGGGTTTTTCTAAATTTTTCGGTTTTATAAATAGCGGATTTTAACACTAAATCCGAACTGAAAAAAATATCGAATCACGGGCTTTACTTGTTCGACCATGGATTGAGATCGGTACAAAAACATTGATAAAATCTAAAGATCGTTAAAAATATTAACCATTTTTATTAACAATTTTTATTTAATTTAAATTTATAAAACACAACAATATATGTCATTAAATTTTATAAACTAAATTTATAATAGCATTTGTTAAATAATTATTCACCCCGCACACAACGCATGTTAAACACTAGTACAATAAAACTTCGTTAAATTAATAATGTTTGGGCTATGAAATTATATTAATTTATAGTGATATTAGTTTACACTATTAATTAATAATTATTAATTTATAGAAATATTTGTACAAAAAGAAAATATTTTGTTTATTCTGTTAATTAGTTTTATCTTCTTACTTTGATACTTTCTTTTAAAAAAATTAGAACTCTTTCTTAAAAGATTTTTACAAAAAGGAAATTATTTTGTTCATTATGTTAATTTATATATATATATATATATATATATATATATATATTAATTGAGAAGACACTTTGAGAATTTGAGTGAAAATATAAAACCCCCATAAAATATGATTCAAAAAGCCCACACATTGACACATTCATGAAATTATAATTGCCCACATCTATTCTATGCACCTAAATAATTACACAATAGGGCACTTTTTAACATTTGCATATCAAAATAAATGATACGAGGCACTTTTCCCACTTTTTTTTTAAATACAGTTTTAACCTTCGTGTACAGAAAAGTTGTAAATACAATTTTATCCTTCGTAAACACAAAATTGTGGATACACAACGATGTGTACATATAGTTGTGGATACTTTTTATGTTATGTGGACATACGTTTGTACAATTTCGTAAATGATTTTCAATTTATTCTAAATATATTATTTCAGTAAATGTTTTTTTATCATATTTCTAATTACATAAATAATTTATATTTAGTATTCACACTCCAAATTAAATTATGTTTTTGTAATATTTTTAATAAATGTGAATGAAACATGTTGACACTAATAAGTGAAAACATGAAAACTACGTGTATATCAAAACATACATATATATATTTTAAATTTGTTAATAAAACCTATTTATTCATATACTTTTAATTTCAAAAGTTATTTAAACTCGAACACAAATCATCATAAATATTTTATGATATATAAACTCATTGAAATAAAATTTAAACTCGTTCATTCTACTTTGAACATTTGTACAATTCTATGTGAACATATATAAAAAAGTTAGATATTGATCCGTTATCCACAAATATTGACCCATTCGTAGATATAATATACAAAGGTGGATATCAAAATATAGATATTAAAATTTTATAAATCAACATAAGAAAATAAATTATTTTATTATATCCTAGAAAATTAAAATTAGAATTCAAAACAGAAAAATGAAAAAGAAAATGATTGTGAAATTTATGTAGAAAAACTAAATTGATGGGTAATTTAGTCTTTTATGACAATAAAATGTTTATATGTCAAAAAAGTGTTATAAAGTGTAATTTGTGTTTTAAATAGTGTGTCATGATGTAGTTTTCTCTAAAGACTATAAGTATAAGATCATAAGTATTGACTCGGAAAAACCCAAAGATTACAATAACATTGAAATTAAAATTTTTAACAAAAAAAAAACATTGAAATTAAAATTGTCCACAAAACTATATATAATCGACATAATATAATGAATAAATAATATATTGACATAACTATAATCGTGGGACACTAGTGAAAATTTTAATATTTAAGTTAAGGCTTAATGTTTACCGTTAGTTAATTTTTTTTTTTTTTGGTAAACATCGTTAGTTAATTAAGCTCATTAAATTATATCTTATCTCAACAAGTATTCTACTATCGATCATATCTTATTCAACAAGTAATTTATGTGGAGAATATATATCCGCGGATTGTTGTGAAATACCTACACGAAAAAAGAGTTAATTATATAAATAAAAGCGGAATTCACAAATCTACACCCTTTCAACTTCTTCTTCACAAAACTACTCCTAATTTAATATTTTCACATATTTACACCCTTTCAAAATTTTAAAAGCTTGATTTAACTTTTAAAACATTACCAAAATTAAAAAAATTTCATTTGGGTTCGCTAATTAGTGTTTAGGGTATAATGTTAAGGGGGTAGGATTGTTTGAGTAGAGTTTATTTGAATTTAATTTTGAGTGTTTATGTGTAGTTTTGTGAAGTATTTTGGAAATGGTGTAGTTTTGTGAAATGTAATTCAAATGGTGTAGTTTTATAATTCTCCCTACATAAAATGAATATTAATGGTAATACAATATAAGAAAAAAGATTATTATGTCGTTATTGTTTAAAGAATTTTTTTAATGAAATTATTGAGAATTAATAAAAATATTTGAAAATAATTCAAATTTATTTTAAATAAATTAATATGTCAATATTTAAAATACTTTTTGTATTCTTTTATATAATATATAAACACTTACATATTTAAACTCCGCGCTTGGGGCATGTAAAAAGAATTAGTGTAAATTGAAAAAGAATAATTGATGTATTTTTGCTAAGTAATGTTTGAAAGGTGTGTTTTTATATATTTTCATTAAAAATAAATTTATGTTAAATTTTGTAAGTTGATAGAAAATATCTATACTATTAATTAGGAAGCATTTTTATAGAGTTACCTTAAAATTTTCTTTAAATTACATGTAATGTCATTGTGTTAAGTATAAATTTTATGTATATTAAAAGGTTAAAAATGGATAGGTAATATTAGCTATATAAAAATAAAATTGTTAATACTGTTCCATTTAAAGTAGGTAACTTACCAAAAATTTTGGCAAGTACAATAACTTTTTCTTTGTCAAATCGTGTGTAAGCGACAATAATATCTTAAATCTGTTAATTGTATATGGTTAATATTATATAGGAAACTAAAATTAAATCAAATAAAAAAATTATGAAAAATCACTTGTATATGTCTTTTCGTTGGTTAATGGCCACAGAGAACACAATTTATTATTAGGTGTTGTTTCATAGTACTTGTTTGGGCAAAAGTTAGCGCGCGATTCGTTAGAAAAACCACGAAATTCGATAACGGTTAATACTACTAGAATCGGTTTGAATTGGATGTCTTTATTAATCGATCAAAGTATACAAGATGAGAGGAATATGATTCAAGATCTAGACTTAGAACAATCTAAGAGTTTATAATCGAATATTTTCTTTAAAAGCAAGTGCTTATGTCGAAAAGTGTATATAAATATCGATATATTGAATATGAATCTCTCTCTCTCTAGATCTTTTAGCTTCTTCTCTTTATATAGGTCTTTAGGTCAATGAACTTCCTTTTCATTTTATGAATAGAAATTGACCTTTTTCATTTTATTTAGATATTTTTCTAGATTCTCTCCTTCATGAATATTTAAGAGAATCTAGTAATATATATTTTCCATTTTACCTTATGTCGATAATTAAGCCCAAATAAAGCCCAATATACCCTAAAGGAGGCCGGTTCCGATATTGTCGTTGATTCCGGTTTAGCTGGTCCGATCTGCCGTCAGTCCGATCCGATTCTGCCGTCGGTTAAACCTTAACCGGGGCGGTTAAATTTATCCCCAACAGTATGCCCCCAGCTTTGCTCTTCTTTGACCTCGGATAAGAAGGGGAAAGTAGCTCGTCGAGGATGAATTTAAGAGCTTCCTACTTGCCTTGACCGGTGATGAATTGGTCTTCCACAAGCTTCTACTTCTCGTTCAATCGCAATTCTGAACATGGCCGTCTATCACCGTGTTTGGGCTCCTTCTTCGTATTTGGGCTTGTTTTTAGGCCCAAACCATGCGAAATATCCTTTTTCTTGACCTAAGGATGTTTTTCGCATTTCATCTACTTCAGTTTCCTCCGCGTCGGTCTTTTCATCTTCTTCCTCAAGTTATGGGTTCCGCGGAATCGTTCCTTCGCTAGTCGCCGAGGTATCTCGTTACCTTGGTCTATCTCTGGGGCAGCTTTCTCCAATGGTGTGGAGAACGCTGATGGCGCTTGAGGTGATGGGCAATCTGAACTCCATCGAGGTATCGGTGGCCTCTCGTCTTGTACGCCTTTTACTTCAAGCCTTATGCGGGTGATATCAACCGTTATCACCTCCATCCTCGGCGTAACCTAGCGTTGGTAACTAGCCCTGAGATTGGTGATCAAGGCGCATCGGAGAAGACTTGGCGTCATCGTTTCCTGTTTTTGTCGGTTGGACCTCGCTCCAAATTTTCCAACCGCGTGGTCTTATTCTGGTGGGTACCTTTATTTCCCAGATCTTGTGAGCCTGCTGACTTTCTCTTATTGTCCTTTGTTGTTTGTTTGCAGACATTGACCATTTGAACAAGGGTGACGACGCTGTCGGGAAAAAGATCATAGAGCAGTTGTTGGAGATCCCATCTGAACGGAGGTCCCTTGAATTCCTTTCTAGCCATCTCGCCTTAGAGCACAGCGCTATTTGGGGTAAGCTCTTACTCCTATCTTTAAGTCTTTCTTTTAAATGTTGATTTTTGGGGTTGATGTTATGTTTGTTAGATTGTAACATGTATGAAAGTCAACGAGCATCTGCCCCTGATCCAATTGAGCTTTTCCTCGTTGCTTCGGGGAAATTAGCTGAGATGGGAGGATCTTTCACTTCATCTGAAATTCAGGCAAAGGTCACCGAGGTTCCGAGGAGTGGAACAGTGGCCGCTGGCAAACGCAAGGCTGGACGTAATCCATGCGGTCCCGTGGAGAGTCGCAGGGTGAAGGTGTCTCCTTCATCAGGTGGCGAGCTTGGCAGTTCCCAATCTTCTTCTTGGGTAGACAAGATGAGGAGTAAACTCTTGTCATGGGATATGAAATCCATTTCTGATGGTAGTGCTGAGTTGACTGCCGATGAAGTCTGCCGATCTCTCCTCAAGGTAAGAATCCTCGTGTACTTGAAGCTTTTTATTGGCATCGTTTGAACCTCTTTGGTTTTGTTGCCTGCAGGTGATGTTCTCTTTTAGCAGTATAGAGACCACACTTGCTGAGACGGTGGAGGAGTCTTCCAAGGATCATGAGGCCTCCGTCTATATGAGAGAAAGGTACGAGGTTGAGAAGAAGAGAGGAGAGGATCAGCTTGCTGCCATTGACGCCCGGGACAAGGAGATAAAAGATCTCAAGGACTCCATAGCCGGATATGAGCAAGCTAAGGAGGATCTTCAGAAAAGGATCGCTGGTCTGGTAAGGGAGGACGAGCTCAAAGAGGAGGAGGTGAAGTCGTTGAAGAGGAAGAACGAGCTGCTTCAAGCTGAGTACGACTTCTTCCTTGGCGGGTCTGCGGGTATTACCCGGTGGGAGACGGTGAAGGAGTATCTAGCCGGGCAACATTTGGCGTGGGACCTTGAGGGCCTTGATCGCCGTTATGCCCAAGTGGTGAAGGCTCAGGCACAGTTCAAGGGTCTGCCTGCTCCGGAGATGGTTGAGTCGTTGATGGCGCTTAACGATGCTCCTCCGTCTTGATCCTCCTTCATTTTAAAAACTTTTAATTCTCGTTGTGGTCCATCCATGGGATGGGCCATCTTAAAACTCGTTACGTGGGCCGCTCAAACTTTCGTCGATCATAGCGGACCCTTATGTTTTTGCCCTTAGTGGGCTTTTTGGATTTGCCCCCGAGGCTAAACTTGCTTTTCGGTTATCTTTTTGTTTTGTGCTTTTGATAAGTTTGACTATATCTTTTAAGCGTCAAATCTGATTAGATGCACCGAGAAAATGAATAAAGCCTCGTTTAGGTTATCCATCGTCAACCATCTCAATCCGGATGGTCCCGACAAGGTCGTTCATCTTTCATCTTTGAGTGGTGAATCTACTATCTCTCATGGAGATTATATCCGCTGGCTGTTTTTAGTGCGTATGGGACCGCGGGGGTCGACCATTTTTGGACGAGATCTCGGAGATTCGATCGTCATTAATAGTGGACCAGTTAAGGGTCTCGGCAATGTATGAACCGTACAGAGCCTGTCGGGTGAGTCAGTTAAGTTTTGCCGAGCCTTTGTGATGTACATTGCCTGGATGGGATCCGGGGATCGGCCATCTCAGTTGGGTTTCGGTGAGGTCTCGTCAGACCTGTACACCCAAGAGGGCGGCTAATGTGCGTTGCTGATTTTATACTTCGGGAAAGGTCATTAACACACAATTAGCCTCCACCTTGTCGACTGGGCGGTTCGAGCAACCGTATCAATAGTCTTATGGAGTGAGGTGCCGTCGCGCCCTGTACACTCGGCTGCTAGGTTACATGCCCGCAGACAATAACTCTAACTTTGCCTGGTCCTAACGTGGTCCGGAAACCCGTATGGAACCCTTCTAGCGTTCGATTTACACTAACACGGGCTGTCGAGATGTTTTTGGCTAGGATAGAGCCTGTGGTTCGATAAATTTCGGGCAAATTTATCCACCGTAGTGGGCTTTTTGCCTATGCGGAATAGGGCTTTTTGCCTATGCGGAATAGGGCTTTTTGCCTATGCGGAATAGGGCTTTTTGCCTATGCGGAATATGGCTTTTTGCATATGCGGAATAGGGCTTTTTGCCTATGCAGAATAGGGCTTTTTGCCTATGCGGAATAAGGCTTTTTGCATATGCGGAATAGGGCTTTTTGCCTATGCGGAATAAGGCTTTGTGCCTATGCGGAGTAGGGCTTTCTGCCTATGCGGAATAGGGCTTTCTGCCTATGCGGAATAGGGCTTTTGTTTTTCGAGTTCGTTAGGATAGATATCCCTTGCCCCCGAAAATCTCGAGGAGAGTTTTGCCTTTGGAGTTCTTCTCGTCGACAAAAATCTCGTTTTTGCCTTTGGAGTTTTTCTCGTCGGCAAAAATCTCATTGGGATTTTTAGTTAGTCAATAAAAGCTCATTATTGCACCTATTTGGGATGGGGCTCTTTTTTTTTAAATATGAAAGCATAGAATTGAAAAATAGTTTAAGTATACATGACCTTTCGCGGGCATTGCCCGTTGGTTAGAAGAAGTATCTCTTGAGGTGCAAAGCGTTTCAACTGTTGGTGAGTCTTTTTCCGTCTTTGTCTTGGAGTTCGTAGGCTCCAGCTCCGCAGACTTTGACGATTTGGTAAGGGCCTTCCCAGTTTGGTCCTAGCTTTTCGGCTTCTTTCTTCATTGTGTTTTGGAATACTCGCCTTAAGACCCACTGACCTAGTTTGAAGGTTCTCGTCCTCAACTTTTTGTCGTATGACCTGGCCACGTCTTGTTGGTAGCACCAATTTCTTATTTGCGCGGCTTCTCGTTTCTCGTCGAGCAAGTCGAGATCGAGCGCCATTGCTTCGTTGTTACTTTCCTCATCGGGGTTTTCAGTGCGGCTGGACTGCACACTGATCTCGATGGGTATCACCGCGTCCATTCCATAGACGAGTGAGAAAGGTGTCTCGCCGGTGGAGACCTTTGAGGTTGTTCTATAGGCCCATAAGACTCTGGGGAGTTCCTCGCCCCACTTTCCTTTAGCACTCTCTAATCTTTTCTTAAGGAGCTTGACGATGGTTTTGTTCGAGGCTTCGGCCTGACCATTGGACTGCGGATGTCTGGGTGTCGGGAAGCTTAGTTTGATTTTCCAGTCTTCGCAAAAGCTTTTGAAGTTGTTGCTCGTGAACTGTGGTCCATTGTCGGTCACTATCTCGTGGGGAATGCCAAATTTGCATATTATATTCCTCCATACGAAGCTGCGGATCTCCTTGTCGGTTATCTGGCTGAGCGCTTCCGCTTCTATCCACTTGGAGAAATAGTCGGTCATCACCAATAGGAAGACTTTCTGGCCCGGTGCCGTGGGGAGTTTGCCGACTATATCCATGCCCCACTTCATGAATGGCCAGGGAGCACTGATAGTTTTTAGGATCTCTGGCGGAAGTTTGGATACATTGGCGAACCTTTGGCACTTGTCGCATCTTTTGACGAACATGGTCGCATCATGGTTCATCGATTTCCAATCATATCCGGCTCGTATGGTCCGCAGGACAAGACTTCTGGCCCCTGAAAGATTTCCGCATTCACCGGAATGCAGTTCTAGCAGGACTTGTTGAGCCTCGGCGATGCTGATGCACTTGAGGTATGAACCTGAATATGATCGGCGATATAACGCTCCGTTAATGAGGCTGAACTGAGTTGCTTGTCGTTTAATTCTTCGGCATTCTGCTCTTTCCAGTGGCAGCGTCCCGTTTCTTGGATATTCCACCAGGGGAGTCATCCAGCATCTGGCTCCACTTATCTCGTTGACTGGATCGCATCGAGATCCTTTTGCGTCGCCGGCCACTGTAATACTAGCAGTGGCACATCCATCGGCGAGTCGGTTTTGAAAGATAAACCAAGGTTGGCGAGAGCATCTGCTTGCCTGTTTTCTTCTTGAGGATTTGGGTGATTTTGCGAATCGTTGAACCTTTTTTCGAGCTGTTTAACTATCGCTAGGTATCTGATCATGCTTGAATCCTTGGCTTGATAGTCACCCTCGGTTTGACTAACGACCAACTGCGAGTAGCTATAGATCTCTATATCTCTGACTCCTAAGTCGCATGCCAGAGATAGACCTGCGATTAGCGCTTCATACTCCGCCTCGTTGTTTGTCGCTCAGAAGCTGCATCGGATTGCCCTCGAGATGGTATTTCCGATAGAGGAAGTCAGTGTGAGTCCCAGGCCAGATCCTCGTACGTTGCTGGAACCGTCCACATAAAGTTTTCATGTCCCCGTTATCGCCTGGTTTTCTAATGCGTTTACCTCCTTCTGAACCTCCGAAAGCATCTTTGGTGTAAACTCGGCCACGAAATCGGCGAGGACTTGTGATTTGATGGCGGAAGTTGGTCGATAGATCACGTCGTATTCGCCAAGCTCTATAACGTATTTGGCTAATCTTCTCGAGATATCCGGTTTGTGGAGAACACTTTTGATCGGATGCGATGTCGCCATGATAATTGGGTGCGTCTGGTAGTATGGTCGTAACTTCCTCGCCGCCACAACCAAGGCGAGAGCCAATTTCTCGAGATGGGAATATCGGGTCTCGGTTTTTAGCAAGGATTTGCTAACGTAGTAGACAGGATGTTGTCTTCCATTCTCTTCACGCACTAGTACCCCACTTACTGCATGTTCTGACACGGCTAGGTATAGGAGCAGTGCCTCGTTGGTTTTTGGTTTCGACAATAGTGGTGGAGATGTCAAATAGTCCTTGAGTTGTTTAAGGGCTTCGTCACATCCTTCGTTCCATGCAAATCCCTTCGGCTTCTTGAGAGCCTCGAAAAACGGATGAGATATGTCGGATAGTCTAGAGATGAATCGGCTAAGGGCTGTCATTCTTCCCGTAAGTCTTTGGACTTCCTTTATGTTCCGCGGTGGTGGGATTGTCTGGATGGCCCGGATCTGATCGGGGTTCGCCTCAATGCCCCGATGTGTGACAATATATCCCAAAAACTTCCCCGAGCTTACGCCGAATGAGCACTTAGTCGGATTAAGCTTCATGTTGTACTTCCTTAGCGTGTTGAACGCTTGGCGCAGATGCATGATATGATCGTCGGCGACTAACGATTTTACGAGCATGTCATCAATGTACACCTCCATGGTGTGGCCAATCTGGTCGGCGAACATTGCATTCACCAACCTTTGATAGGTTGAGCCAGCGTTTTTCAATCCAAAGGGCATCACCTTGTTGCAATATATGCCTCTGGAAGTCATGAAGGTCGTCTTCTCCTGGTCTTGGGGATGCATCAAAATCAGGTTATACCCACTGAAGGCGTCCATGAAGCTTAGCAGTTCGTGGCCGGCTGTTGCGTCTACAAGCTTGTCAATATGAGGCAAAGGGAAAGGATCCTTTGGGCACGCCTTATTTAGGTCGGTGAAGTCTATGCAGACTCTCCACTTACCATTTTTATTTCGAACGACGACCACATTGGCTAGCCAGTCGGGGTATTTCACCTCGCGGATGAATCCGACTTTGAGTAAGTTGTTCACTTCGTCGTTGACATTGAGATCGTGATCTGGTGCAAACTTCTTTCTTTTCTGCCTGATCGGTTGATGATCGGGGTCGACCTGTAGGCGGTGGGTGATAATCTCGGGATCGATACCTGGCATATCCGCATGTGACCAGGCGAAACAATCGGCGTTCGATCTCAAAAAGTCAATGAGTTTCTGACGTACGTCCTTTGGTAATTTGGACCCAATATTCACCTTGCGCTCCGTATTGGCTTCATCCAGTGGGATTTCATCTATCTGCTCTACATCGGGCTCTACTGTAGAGTTCGATACTTCTTTCGTCGTTGACTGACCCTCTATCTGCGTGGTCGTCCCCGTTTTCCTCTGAGCGTAGTTTGGTAGCGGGAGCGCGAGTTCTCCTGGTCACCTTTTATCTTCCTTACACCCCAGGGCGTCATAAACTTTATCGTCTGATGGAATGTGGATGGCACGACTTTCATGTCATGGATCCAAGGTCTTCCTACTATGGCGTTGTAGGCCGACGTGCAATCTAGAACGAGGAACTTGGTTTGCTTGTTGATTCCCTCGGCGTAGACGGGTAGGGTTATCTATCCTACGGTCTGTTTTACTTCTCCACTGAATCCTACCAGAGTGGTCGCCCTGGAGACAATCTTTGATTCGTCGAGGCCCATCTCCCTGTATGCGGCTAAGAACAGAATATTCGCCGAGCTTCCATTGTCGACTATAATCCTCTTTATCAGGCAGTTTGCCACTGACAAGGTAATGACGAGGGCATCATGATGAGGAGTCATCATCTCTTCACCCTCCTCGGCGGTGAAAGTGATTGCGTTGACTGATTGATCGGTGGTTATTTCCATCATGGCCTTTTGAAAGTTTCTCGCAATCCTCGTATTCCTTTTGGCAGTTGAGTGCGATATTCCACTGACCTCTGAGCCTCCGGATATAACATTAATCACTCGATCCTGTCTCGATGGGGATTCGGGTTTCTCGTTGGCCCTTTCTTGCCCGGCGTTCTGGGAACTTGGTCGGTTCCGAGCTCTGTCGGACAGAAACTCTTTGAGGTGCCCTCTCTTGATTAGATCGTTCACTTCCAACCTGAGGGCGACGCAATCTTCGGTGCGATGCCCGTGGTCGCTGAGGAAATCGCACCACTTACGCGTATCTCGTCTCCCTGGCTCCGCTTTCATCTTCTGGGGCCATCTGACCGTGTCTCCCATCTTTCCCAAGGCGCAGACCATTTCTCGACCTTGGATAGACAAGCTGCCCGCATTGGGCCATGAATTATCTCGATATCCTCCGCCCCCAATATGGGCGACGGGTCGATGGGAATTACTTCGGCGAGGGTCCACACGAGGTCGCGAATATGGTTTGTCGTCTCGAGGAGCTCTCTCTGGTCGGATAATCCTTGAGTCGACTCTAGGAGGAAGGGATTTTCTCTGAGATGGATCCTCTTCCCACTTAATTTGAGCCCATGCTCTGCTCATGACATCTTCCATCGACTTCGGACGATACTTGGTGAGTTCCTTATAAAGATCGCCGGTCACCAAGAGTCCTCTTTTGAAAGCAGATATGGTCGTTGACGCATTGCACGCTGGGATATTCACCTTTTCCCTGTTGAATCGTCCTACATATGCCCGAAGGGGCTCCCCGACTTCTTGGACGATTTCAAAGAGGTCATCGGCGTTTTTCTCTATGCAGCGGCTGCTTGCAAATTGCTTTATAAACCTGTCGGTCAGGCCGGCGAAGGAATCTATTTCGCCGTTGGGGAGGTTTACGAGCCATTGGAGCGTCGGTCCTGTTAGGCTTGATCCGAAACATTTGCACATGATGGCTTCCCTTGACTCGGGGGGAATTGTCAAGGTGAGCATCCGTTGCTTGTACAAGGCCACATGATTGTCAGGGTCAGTAGAGCCGTCGTACATCTTCATCGATTGGAAGGTGAACTTTCTGGGCATCTCTACCATGGCTATTTCGTCTATGAAGGGTGAATCAGCGTAGGAATAGCGGTCGGAACGTCTTATGGGTGGAGATACTCCTGGCATCCGTTCGATCATCGATTCGAAAGCGTTGAGCCTCTTCTCAATGACGGAATCAATGTAGGCATGATCCCTCTCGAAGGCGGATCCGTTACGGTCCATACCGTCGGTGGGTTGATCGTCGGAGAAAGCAGGTTTTCCCTCCGCCTTCGGACGTTCTGTCCCTGATCGGAATAATCTCACCGGCCGGATGGGGGTGATGAGATCCTGTCGGGAAGTGGATCTCTGACCATGGGAGGCGAGATTAGCGCTCTGCCCCCGAAGTCGGAGATTATCCTCCTCCAGCCGAGCAAGCCTTTCATTGCTTGCTCGGAGTTGCTCGTTGACGGCATCCACTCGTTGCTGAGCGTGTTCGTCGAGAACGGTGTGGTAAATTGCTCCGTCATCGCTCATCGTAGCGCTATACTTCTGCCCCTCTCTCTAGCGCCAAACTGTTTGGGCAAAAGTTAGCGATCCATTAGAATAACCACGGAATTCGATAACGATTAATACTACTAGAATCGGTTTGAATTGGATGTCTTTATTAATCGATCAAAGTATACAAGATGAGAGGAATATGATTCAAGATCTAGACTTAGAACAATCTAAAAGCTTATAATCGAATATTCTCTCTAAAAGCAAGTGCTTATGTCGAAAAGTGTATATGAATATCGATATGAATGAATATGAATCTCTCTCCCTCTAGGTCTTCTAGCTTCTTCTCTTTATATAGAGGTCTTTAGGTCAATGAGCTTCATTTTCCTTTTATGAATAGGAATTGACATTTTTCCTTTTATTGACATTTTTCCTTTTATTTAGATATTTTCCTAGATTCTCTCCTTCATGAATATTTAAAGAGAATCTAGTAATATATCTTTTCCATTTTACCTTATGTCGATAATTAATCCCAAATAAAGCCCAATATCAACTAAAAGAGGTTGGTTCCGATATTTTCACTGATTCCGGTTTAGCTGGTCCGATCTGCCGTCAGTTCGGTCTGATTCTGCCGTCGGTTAAACTTTAACCGGGGCGGTTAAATTTATCCCAACAGTACCCATGGACATATAATACATGGCCATATACATAATAATATAATAAATGATGAAAATTTAAATAGTGCGGAAATATAATTTTATAAAAATCATAAAATATTTTAAAATTATAAATATTCGTAAGTTATATTAAATTTAAATCCGATAAAAATGTAAGATAAATTTAATTGGAGTGTAATGGAGTTGAAGGTACATCTTATCCTAGATTCACCATCCAATTTGAATGAAGATCATTATTTCAAAATATTTTAATTTTCGTAACTGTTCATGTCATAAATCAAATTTGATCGCATATGATAAATGTAATTATATACGACGGGTCGAAAAATATCATACATAATTTATGAGATATAACCAAATTATATATTAAATATCAAAACGTACATAGATATACGACTTTGGATTTATTCCTTAATATACTTCCATAATCTTTTAAAATATTATGTCAAATTAACATGTTTATAAATATTACATCCATGCTGGGCATGATAAGAATCTACTATATGTTAAAATTGTTGTTGAAAACACTTGGCAACTTCTCAAAACTTGGGTAGACATAAAAGTTTGGACGATAATAAGCGATAAATATAGACTAGTAGCGTAAAACCAGGTCCACTGAAATAACAATTCAAGGAGGTAAGCTCTAACATTTTTTTATCAATTAATATTACTTCTTATATATATACACACATCTTTCTCAATAAATATATATTCTAAAACACCACTAATCCACACTTAGAATCAAAGATAATGAATAAAAAGCTTCAAATCTCGTTAATTGTTCTAACTATCTTCATCATATGCGTGCTAGGTTTGTAATTCTACTTCATTTAATTATTTTTTTTTTGTTAATTACTTCATTCAAATAATCGTTACTTCATTTAAATTTGTCTTAATATATTCAAATAATCGTTCTAAAATTGTTCTCATACAAATGTTATTTCTGAAAATATTAGTTGACTATGTCATATCAAAATATTTTTCATCTTCAACAAAGAAACAAGTAGTTTTTTTAACAAAATAATATGTAATACTATTTTTTTTGAAACGTTAGAATTTTAGATCTTTGACCCATATATTTTCGGGGCACTTGGGCAAAAAAAATGACAAAGAAATTGTGAATAATAGTGAAAGAGATGATATATTATTGATGAGAAGACAAGATATTTATACAAGATAAAGATGACGAAGACAAAGAGACAGTCAAGAGGAGAAGAAGACTAAGAGATAGACAATGATACAAAATACGATAAGGAGAGTCAACACAAAACTTAATTATAGTCAATACGCCCCCTCAAGCTGGACGTCGAGAAGCAAGTCCAAGCTTGAAACAGAAAGAAGAAAACTTGGCATGAGATAGAGGCTTGGTAAGAGCATCAGCCAGCTGATCAGCAGAAGAGACATGAGTGACACGGAGACCACCGGATTGAACCAAGCCGCAAATGAAATGAAAATCCACCGCAACATGCTTCATACGAGAATGGAAAACAGGATTTGCACTCAGATAAGTAGCACCAATATTGTCGCAATAGATTACAGGGGTAGTAGATGGTGGAAAGCCAAGTTCAGCAAGTAAAGACATGACCCAAAGAACCTCTGAAGCAGTGTCAGAGACAGACTTGTACTCAGCTTCAGTTGAAGAACGAGCCACAGTTTTCTGTTTTTTGGAGGACCACGAGACAAGATGTTGTCCAACGTAAACAAGATAAGCACCAGTAGAAATATAGTTGTCTTTGTCACCCGCCCAATCGGCGTCAGAGAAAGCATGAACAGTCAACGGAGTAGTTGAGGAGAGAAACAAACCCATGTGTTTAGTGCCACAAAGATAACGCAAGATTCTTTTTGCAGCAAGCCAATGATCAAGACGAGGTTGATGCATATATTGGGAAAGCTTATTGACGGCAAAAGAAATATCTGGACGAGTGAACTGCAAGTACTGAAGACTGCCAATGATAGAACGATATTCAGCAGGGTCGTCATGGAGTGGTCCAACAGACGCAGAGAGACAAACATTTTCAGCCATTGGTGTGGAGACAGCTTTGGCGGAGATCATGTTGGTTCGATGCAAAAGATCATTAATATACTTAGTCTGGGTAAGAGTAAGGCCCGACGTCGTACGAGTGACTTCAATTCCAAGAAAATAACTCAATGCACCCATGTCTTTAAGTGAGAAGCGAGCTGCAAGAAGATCGATAAAAGTCTGAACATGAGTAGGAGAGTTACCAGTTACGACAATATCATCAACATAAACCAAGACAAACAAGAGGATTCCAACTTTGTTGAATATAAAAAGCGAAGTGTCAGCCACCGAATTGTAAAAACCCGAGGCAACCAAGAAAGTGCGAAGCGCATTATACCAAGCCCGTGGAGCTTGCTTGAGACCATAAATTGCTTTGTTAAGTTTACACACAAAATCCGGTTTTTCTGGATCAATAAAACCAGGCGGTTGAGCCATATAAACATCTTCAGAGAGTTCACCTTGTAAAAAGGCATTATTCACATCAAGCTGACGGAGATCCCAGCCTCGTGAGACGGCTTGACCGAGAACCAAGCGTATATATGGTTGGTTGTTTCACAACAGGACTGAAGGTTTCAAAGTAGTCAATACCTGGTCTTTGGTGAAAACCTTTTGCAACTAATCTCGATTTAAAACGATCCACTGAGCCATTAACTTTTCGTTTAATGCGAAAGACCCAACGACAACCAACAAGATTGTAGCTCGGATTTGGGGGAACGAGAGTCCATGTATTGTTTTGAACCTGTGAATTGTACTCCTCACCCATCGACTTATTCCAACGATCATCTTTGAGAGCCTGTAAATATGTTCGTGGCTCAACATCGGTAGTTAGGCTGGTAACAACATTCATCACATAACGAGGATTAGGTTTAATTATTTGATTCTTAGAGCGTGTAACCATGGGATGAGAGTTGGTAGGAGGACCCAAAGGTGCAAGTAACGATGTAGGAACAGAATTAGAAGAACCTGAGATAGTAGAATCTGCAGAGAGATCGCTTGTTGTGCAAAGTTCCGGTGATGACGAATCAGTAGCCATATACGGTGAAGATTCTAAAATACGAGGCGATGCACCAAAACCAGATTCACTAGAAGCGGAATTGAGTGGTGGAGGAAGAGGAGAAACGGAAGGAAAGAAAACGGGTTCAGGTTCAGAAGAAGAGAAAGTAACAGGGGAATGCTGAAAAGGAAAAGTGGTTTCAAAAAACTCAACATGCCGAGAAGCATAAAGACGAGAAGAAGATTTGTCAAAACAGAGATATGCACTTTGCGAAAGAGAATATCCGACAAAAACACATGGAGCGGATCGTGAGGCAAGCTTGTGAGCAGAATAAGGCCGAAGCCAAGGATAACATAGACATCCAAAAACCCGAAGTTTTGAATAATTTGGTTTTTCATGAAAAAGGAGTTCAAAAGGAACCTGAAATTGCAAAGAAGAGCTTGGAAGTCTATTAATTAAGTATACTGTAGTAGAAAAAGCAAGAGACCAATACTCTAAAGGCATATGGGCGTGAGATAAAAGAGCTAGGCCTGTTTCAACAATATGACGATGTTTACGCTCAGAAATTCCATTATGTTCTGGAGTGTGAGGAGGTGAAGTGCGATGAGAAATACCATGTTTGAACAAAAAAGGAGTTAAGGCTTGAAATTCTCCCCCATTATCAGAATAAAAGGTAACAATACATGTTTGGAAACGATTTTCAACAAGTTCTTTGAAAGAGGTAAAAATTTCAAAAACTTGAGATTTGCGTTTAAGGGGATAAAACCAAGTATACCTTGTAAAATGATCTACCAAAATTAGATAATATTTGTATCCGTCAAAAGAGAAAAGAGGAGAGGTCCAAACATCAGAAAAAATAATTTCAAGAGGTTTAGAAGAAGAGAGAGTATTGTCTCCAAAAGAGAGTTTATGACTTTTATTGATTGAACAAGAGTTGCATAACAAAGGAGAAGAAATTTTATTGAAAAAAGGTAAAGAACGTTGAGACAGAATACGATTGAGGGTTTCAAGAGATGGGTGACCGAGACGAGAATGCCATTCAATCATAGAGGTTTTTATTGCAGAGAGAGCTTGAATTTTGGTCGAAGAAGGAACAAAATCCAACCACTCATACATCCCATTCCTAGTTCTGCCGGTTTTGAGTAGCGCCCCCGTGATTAGATCCTTCACCTGATAAGACCAAGGATCAAAAGTAATGGAAACACCATTATCAGCACATGTTTGACGAACAGACATTAGATTCTTCTCAATATTCGGAGCATAAAGCACATTTTTTAACAAAATTGATCGAGAGGGTAAAGTAAGAGAAGTTGAACCAGTATGAGTAATAGGGTGTCCTGAACCATCACCGAGAACAACAGTTTCATTGCCTTGATAAGGAGAATGTAAGGCAAGAGTGTTTAAGTCAGATGCGATGTGGTGAGATGCGCCACTATCAAGCAACCATGATGGAGTGTCTTGGACTGGAGACATTGATGCAACATGAGCACGAGGTTGCCATGCAGGAGAAGATGCTTGATATGGCTGGGAGTTAGAGGCAATGATGCGAAATTGGGGACAACGTTGAGCGCTATGACCTTGCACTCCACAAGCCTGACATTTGCCTAAGTATGGTCGAGAAGGTCGAGAGGAGAACTGAGGACGAGAACCAAAAGAGTGAAATTGTTGACGATTGTCAAAATTTTGCTCGTGGTGGCCGAGAAGTTGTTTTAGGCCTCGTATGATGCAATATTGGCAAGTGACGGGAAAAACAGGAGTTTGTTGAGAACAGAGAAGACCGGCTTCGCGATTAACAAGTTTATCGCGTAATTCCTCAAGTGTTGGTGGAGTATCACGTCCATTAATTTGTTCCACCACGCCACGATAATCATCATCCAGGCCATCAAGAATGTATTCTATGATATCCTCATGATCAAGCGGCTTGCCGAGCAAAGCGAGTTGATCAGCCTTTGTTTTTACCGATTGCATATATTCATCAATTGAACGTTGTCCTTTGGAGCTTTTCTTGAGTTGTTCCTTGATTTGTTTCATATGGCCACGAGAGGGACGGCCAAAGGTACCACGAAGAGAGTTCCATGCTTCAAGAGAAGTTGTTGCGGTGGAAACAAGCGGCTGAAGAGGCGTGGAGATTGTGCCAAGCATAGCCGAGAAGATCAATTTGTCTTGTTTTTGCCAAGCCGTGAAAGCAGGATTAGGCGAAGTAAGATCATTGATTTGTACAGTAGGAGAAGGAAGAATAGCGTCATCGGAGATGAACTGAAGAAGACTATGGCCATCGAGAAAAAGAGAAACTTGAAGACTCCAAGTAATGTAATTTGAGGCTGTGAGTCGAGTCACAGTATTCATATTTATGGAGAGAATGGGATTTTGTGGGTCGTTAGGGTTAATGATGATTGCAGAGCCAGAATTGACTGAAGAAGTTTGGGACGCCATGAGAAGATCGTCGGAAACTTAAAGAAAAGAAAATAAAAGGTAATAGATCACTGCTCTGATACCATGTGAATAATAGTGAAAGAGATGATATATTATTGATGAGAAGACAAGATATTTATACAAGATAAAGATGACGAAGACAAAGAGACAGTCAAGAGGAGAAGAAGACTAAGAGATAGACAATGATACAAAATACGATAAGGAGAGTCAACACAAAACTTAATTAAAGTCAATAGAAATGACAAACATTGGGTTTTCCACTATATATTTAAATTTTTGTTTGGAAAATTAACTTAATCTTTAGATAACATATCAATTAAAAAAATGAAATAAAATAATAAAAAGTTTTGTACACCTAATATCATGGATGTTGGCCGGTGGCACCTGATGTGTCCCCCTTATAAGTTGGGCTTCTTGGAACCAATCATTGATAATTTTACGTTGAAACCATAAATCATTCCTTTCCAAGAGATTTAAACACTTTTACCATAACTCTAAACCATTAAGCCATAAACTCACTTATATAACTAAGATTTAAATTATTTGTTTTAAATGTTATTAATAGGAGTCGTGGGCCAAAACCGTAGCCCCTCGAAGGGAGATCCAAAAATATGTCAAGACACTTTGGGTAGTGACAAACCTTGTGATAAAAAAGAGTGTGATCTTAAGTGTAAAGAGAATAAAGGCATAAGATCTACATGCGCTAAACTCTTTAAAAGAGAACCGATGCGGTGTTTGTGCTTTTCTCCTTGTTGATTTCACATTTTTAATAATAAAACTCATATTATTTATATTTGTAATAAAACCTTTTATTAATATAAAGTAATAAAGTATCTGATGAGATTTTTTATATTTGTTAAAGGATGATGTAATAAAATGTATTCGTAATCTATATTTTATATAATATGATTGAAAGATTTTGTTAACGTTCGCTCTCAAAACAACAAGTGTCACTTTTACTCATTGACATGTGTTATTTTTGGTTTATTTTCAAAGGAAAACTTTTTCTATCTCTCTCCAAAATCAAAAATAAATGCAAACTTTTTTTTTATGTTTCTTTTAATTCTCTCCATAATTAAAAAAAATAAATGCAATTTTTTTGCTTTTGTTTTTTATAATTTAATATTTATGATTCACATAATTTTTTTTTATTTTATATATAATTTTAATTCATCTTTAATAAAAAGTTTCATATTACCTCTCTCAAAAATCAAAATAAATGTCAACTTATTTTTATGTTTCTTTTAGTTTACAACAAATGATTTACATGACTTTCGTATAATATTGTTTTTAGATTTTATATATAATTTTTTCAATCAATATATCCTACTATATTCATATTTGTGTAACTCATTATCATAATTATATTTATATTTATGTGATAAAAATAAATTAAATAATACAAGCAAGAAATCATAATTTTTAAACTTGGTAACTAGTTTATGTTGAAACAAATAAACAATAATACGTTTCTAAACAAACTAAAAAAATTACACTATTTTTTTCAATATGTAACATTAAATTTTTTATTATAATAATCATTAACATTATGAATAAATGACATCATCACTACATATATTTATTTTGGTAAATGATATAATGCTCATGTGATAGAGAATTAATTTTGGTCCAAGAAAATAATAATTACAATAATAAAAAGAGTTCAATTTTGGTCTTCTTAAATTGAATTAATAATTGATTTTATTAATCAATTGTGTAACCACCAAATTTAACATAAATTTATATATTAAATATGAATAATAGTGGTGTTATGGACTATAAAGTGAAACCAAATACTCTTACATCCTACTCTCTTAATTAAGGATAAAATAAGCAACATAACTTTATGAATAAATGACATGATCACTATCAATACATATTTTATTTTAGTCAAAGTAATATAATTCTCAAGTGATGGAGAATTAAATTTGATCAAAAAATGATAAATATAATAATAAAAAGAGTTAAATTTTGGTCAAATAAAACTCTTCTTCTTAAATTGAATTAATAATTGATTTTACTAATCAATTGTGCAACCACTAAATTTGACATAAAATTATATATTATATGTGAATAATGGTGGTATTATGGATTACATGGTTAGACCAAAAACTCTTGCATCCTCATCGCCTTATATAAGGAGAAAATATCCAACATCTTCTTTACACTATTCTTCACATATTTTCTATCTATCTTTTTTTATTCCTTGTGTGAGAGTACAACATAAATATAGAGTTTGAGAGCTTATGTTTTGGAGTGATATGGATCATAAGAATTATATGGTTCATCTTGGGATTCAGAACGTCATGTAACCGTCACACCACATGGAGTTTTTATAATTAAGGAAAGAGTGTTAGTGACCTCTGCAAATTCACTACATTTCCTATTTTTTGTATTGGTATTTTACTATTTTTTGTAATATTAATTTGTTCACAAAATTTTATTCACAAATGTCATGTTGCAGAAATAATGTTCTTTGAAAACTTTGTATGCAGTCTAATATTGTAGTAAAATATTTTTTAACTATAAATTTAACTAAATGCTACCAACTAAAATTTAATATGCATTCCAAAGAGAGTATATATATATAATTGAAAGAGAGTTTTCTTAACCCTGAAATAGGACACGTAGGCAAAAATATAAACACGTCACACAATTCCATTAATCTCCAATGAGAAAAACTCACCGCCTACCCCCTAAGCTTCCTCGACCGAATTAGATAATGAACATAGTGGGAGACGACATTAACTCCGCCGGTTACTACAACATACCAAGCGCTCGCTAAGTTTTTAAACTTCTCACTTATCCCTTCCAACATTCAGTGAAAGGAGACCTTGCATATAGTATACTAGAGAAACACCCGCGCGTTGCGCCGACAGTGATATAAAAAAATATATTTATGTTTATATCTTCTTAGCAAATAAAAAATATGTAAATATTTTTAGTTGGTTTTTAGTTGTATGTAGTTTGTTTTTAACAGATAAACGTAATTGATTTTAAAATTGATTACTCAATTGTTTTCAAAATTTCATTACACTTACTTTTTGTTTATATTATTTTTAATAAATTTTTTTTTGGGAAAAAATTATAACCTATGTATAAAAAGACATTCTTAGCAAATTATAATCGTATATATATTTATTATTATTAGTCTTCGTAGTTATTTATTAATAGGTAATATCACGAGTTTCTTCTTCAAAATAATAATTATTATGATATTGATTACTTTTCAAAGTAAATGTTATTAGTATTAGTTATTATATATTTAACATTGCGGGAGAAAATATATTAATATATTAAACATTTTATGTGTTCGTTTTTTGTGATAAATATTTAATAGGATTATAAAAATTCATTGAATTAACATACCGAATTTGAAAATAGCATCCAAAAAACTATAGAATGCTTTCAAAAGAGAAAATTATCAACCTCTAAACACTCTTTTAAAACTTAAAAAGAAAAATTTTGTAGTAACACAATTTTTATAACATGAACTATTTGATATTTGTAAAATAAAATATTTAAATTATTTGTTAGCATGATATCAAAACAAGAATTAGAAAGTAATATGTATTTACGAAGACCAAACTTTTTTTCTTAGCATCCAAGAACAATAGAATGCCTTCAAAAAAGAAGATTTTCAACCTCTAAACACTCTTTTAAATCAAAAGAGAAAAAATTTGTATGAACTAATTGATATTTGTAAAATAAAATATTTAAATTATTTGGTAGCATGATATCAATACAAAAATTAGAAAGTAACATGTATTTATGAAGGCGAACCCCTTTTTCTTAGTTTTTGAAACACCTCTTAGTGTGACACTTTTTTGACGTACCAAAAATTATAAACATTCAAATGTTTTTTTTTTGTGTTTTATTCTCTAAAACATAAACAAAAATAGAACAAATAAACAAAAATAAAACAAATAAACAAAAACATCAATATATTTAATTTTTATTGTTTACTTGAAAAAATAAGATCCTAGAATGAACATTAATTTTTGCTTGATTTTGTAACAATACTTAGTGTGACTTTTATAACAAACAATTATGGTGGAGGTTAAAAAACTAATATTTCAAAATTAATTTCAAATTGAAAATGAGAGTTAATGTTGGTCAATATTACAAAAAATAAATATCATTTGACCAAAATTTTTATATTTTACTTGTTTTATTTAATTTACTTAACAACATAAATGTAATAACTGTTGGAGATAAATTTAATCACCCCGGTTAAGGTTTAACCGGCGGCAGATCGGACCGGACTGACGGCAGATCGGACCAGCTAAACCGGAATCAGCGACAATATCGGAACCGGCCTCCTTTAGTCGATATTGGGCTTTATTTGGGCTTAATTATCGACATAAGGAAAAATGGAAAAGATATATTTCTAGATTCTCTTAAATATTCATAAATGAGAGAATCTAGGAAAATATCTAAATAAAAGGAAAAATGTCAATTCCTATTCATAAAAGGAAAAGGAAGCTCATTGACCTAAAGACCTCTATATAAAGAGAAGACCTAGATGAGATTCATCCATTCACAGATTCATCGACATTCACATACACTTTTCGACATAAACACTTGTTTCTAGAGAGAATATTCGATTATAAGTTTTTAGATTTTTCTAAGTCTAGATCTTGAATCATATTCTTCTCATCTTGTATTCTTTGATCGATTAATAAAGACATCCAATTCAAACCGATTCTAGTAGTATTAACCGTTATCGAATTCCGTGGTTCTTCTAACGGATCGCTAACTTTTGTCCAAACAGTTTGGCGCTAGAGAGAGGGGCAGAAGTATAGCGCTACGATGAGCGATGACGGAGCAACCTACGACACCGTTCTCGACGAACACGCTCAACGACAGGTGGATGCCGTCAACGAGCAACTCCGGGCAAGTAACGAAAGGCTTGCTCAAACTGGAGGAAGACAACCTCCGACTTCGGAGGCAAAACGCGAATCTCACGTCCATCGGCCAAATATCTGCACCCATGAGAGATCCTGTCATCGCAAACCGGCCAGTGAGATTATTCAGATCATGTATAGTTTACCTGACGACAGAAGGAAGACTTGTTACCTTCTGTGATTGGAACGTCGTCGATCTCGACCACGACTGTTCCAACTTCGAAAAAGACCAAGCCTATATCAAATCCGTCATCGAGAAAAGGCTTAGTGCTTTCGAGTAAGTGATCGAACAGATGTCGGGAGTAGCGCCACCCATAAGACGCTCTTAACGTTATTCCCATGCTAACTCACCCTTCACGGATGAGATAGCTCTAGTAGAGGTCCCCAAGATGTTCACCTTCCCAACGGCGAAGATATACGATGGCTCTACCAACCCCGACAAATCACGTATAGACAACGAGGATGTATAATGTAGCAAAGCAAAAACCCTATCAATTATACAGAATCATGACGTTGAATTGTTCACAACGACGATCCAGAAGAGGTGAAAAGAGGTTGACATCCGGTCACTTCCATCTGCTCGTCAACCATCTGCTCGTCGTACAGTTTGTCAACGATATAAATATGATAAAGGTGTCGACGATCTTACGAAGGTTCCGTACCCAAGCTGCAATATGCCAACGAGGAGTTTTGCGTTCGAAGGAGGTCTATTTACAGACATCAACCTCTACAAACAACTCACCGAGTACCAATGCAAAACCATGGAGGTGTTCTCGATCGAGCATGGTCACTTGGGAAGAAAATTGACCCGCGATCAACAAAGGCGGATTCACGGATCTTACGATGTGGAAAACCTTCATGAGAAGATGAACCGTATCAAAGACTACGTTTCAACATTAGCGACCCGGACTCACCAGTCTCTCCATATGTAAAGCCTCAGTGAGAGGACAAGACATATTGGAGATCACGCTTCAACGTTAACAAAGTCGGAGATGAAATCGATGCTCAATGGACGGTTAGAAGATCCATCAAGGAGGACCCGTTCACAACCTCTTCGATTCATGATTGCGCCATGAAAAAGATAAGTTTTTAAAACTTTTACTTTTTACCTCGATAATACTCGGTTGATAGCTTTTATACATGTTTTCATATGAATTAAGATGAACATGTCGCATCGAACCATCGAACTCACAATACTCGCACCTACAATGTTGTCCTGATTTAAATATTTTAGAATACACGGTTCGCCGGTATCTGATCATTATTTGTATTCTGTCTTTGTAGACATCTTATCAAAGGCCTATAATATTCTCAACGGGATATTCATCACTGGAGGTATTCGCAACGACATACTCTGTCATGAATCAGATAAGGAGAAGGAGGATGAATCATATTCCGCCAAGGATTATGTCAACCGAAAAGCCACCAACATATCTGGTTGTTCACAAAACTATTCCGCCGAGGATTATGCCGCCGTCATCGTCAAAATTCATCAAGTTGCCTCAGCTCGACAACCAAAGCAAGTATAAGAATCACCACAACAACGATGCCAAAAGAATAGTTGAACAATTCGTATACCAGGCAATTTGTTCATGTTCGAAAGATATCATAAGTAGTATGAATCCCCACGGCGCACCAATCATCGTGTTAACAATAATTGCTTGATGGAAGGACAATTCATCAACTATTGAAACTTGGTGAACACTCTCTCGAAGAACGCTTATAGAAGGACGACCTTAGAAGATAAAACCGAGGAATCAATACAACAAGTGAGTTCGTACAAAAACCATGATCCCACGAGACGAAGGCGATTCCATCGACATTTGACTATGCCATCAACCCCTACCTCCATGAGAAGTTTAGATGATCAAGAGCGGCCGTAAGCATATTCACCAGCGACGTCTGAAGAAGCGTACAACTGGCGACTTAACCATCGACGAAGAAGTTCTTTATCAGATCGCGAGTAAAGTTAGGCGTAATTGGAGGATACAACCAGGTCAAGATCCAAGCCCGACGAAGGAATCGAAACGCCACTGACGATTCCTCAAGTGACCTACGATTGGGGACTGAATCATCAATGACGAAGTCAAGCGCAAGGAAAGTCTATTACGGATCATGACAGGGTTGCCAAGGAAAAAGTCGGAAACCTCTGTCAATCATAATTCGCTAAGGAGATAAGCTCACTGCAAGTATGACGGGTCATTAGCTATATGGCGAGGCATCAACTAATCGGATAGGCCAACGTTTTAACTACATGTAGTTGAATCCCGATGCATCTGCAAGATCAAAAGAAATATTTATCTCATGGGGCATATACTACCACAAATCCGTGGCGCATAAGGTTCACTCGGCGGACATAAGAACCTCATCCAATCTTTACCACCCGAACGAAGAGGAGATTGCAACGAGGGTATTCAAGAAGAAACTTACACTCGGCGTATTGATGGCCGACGAGAAACTACAACCTTACTATCAACCACGTGCAACAATGGTGATGATAACTGCAAGAGCGGCCAAACTCAGCGACTTTGGTGTTATCTGGAAAACCCTCAACGAACGTCAAGTCGCAGACTTTAAGACAATGAGTGGAATATTAGTGAACCTTCAGCGTCCACACTCAGGCCATTCAGTCGGGCTAGCCACCTCAAGCCGAGCAAAGAGACATGCAAAACTACTTATTGCGCAAATTTTATCCATGAAGAATTGCCTTGGCGACCATTCCTCGGATCACATCTCAACGACAACGTTCCATAAGGAAGAAGGTACGCATTAATTATTTTCAAATAATTAATATACCTATAAAACAAAAACTTAAAACGTAAGTGAACTTTTGAAAAAGACTCGCTTACCGAACATAGTGTTAATATCAAAACTAGTCGTCCATTGAAACTCAAGCGAGATACTAGTTAGCTGCAAAAGCGTTCATGACATATCTCGCCCAAGTTTCAGGGGCAAATATAGATAATCTCAAAAAGTTTAGATATAAAACACTGAAATAGGTCATCCATTGAAACTCAAGCGAGATATTAGTTGGCTGCAAAAGCGTTGATGACATATCTCGCCCAAGTTTCAGGGGAAAATATCACCAATCCTCAAAAAACTTTCATGAAAAATACTTAGGGTAAAAATTATAAGCAACCAAAACGTTTAATAAAATAAACCCTAATGAAAACGTTGTCAGCAAGAAAAAGCTCAGTGAAATATCGTTCGACGATTTACGGAGGCAATGTACAAACCTAAAACCCAAAAGTCTTTGAATGATTTCCCTATAAACTCGAAGACCTAGGTCAACGAGATAAAGTTAGATGTCAAGTTTAATGAAATTCATCAACTAAACATCTTAGGGGTAAAGGTTACAAAAGTAACCTTGCAAAATAATAAAGGTTAAGACGATATACTTCGTCACCCTATGAGGCTCAAAGAAGTTTAAACTACTTCAGCAACCAATAATGTTCGACGCGAGTTTATCGACTTCGTCAAGCAAATACAAAAAACCCTATCCCGAATAGGCACAATAATGAGCTTTTATTGACTAACTAAAAACCTCAACGAGAATTTTGCCGACGAGAAGAACTCCAAAGGCAAAAACGAAAATTTTGCCAACGAGAAAAACTCCAAAGGCAAAATTTTCCTCGAGATTTTCGGGGGGCAAGGGATATCTATCCTTTCGAACTCGAAAAACAAAAGCTCACGTGAGAAAGTCAAAGTTTCCGAACTTTCGCCCAAAAAGCCGTATTCCGCATAGGCAAAAAGCCCTATTCCGCATAGGCAGGAAGCCCTATTCCGCATAGGCAGGAAGCCCTATTCCGCATAGGCAAAAAGCCCTATTCCGCATAGGCAGAAAGCCCTATTCCGCATAGGCAAAAAGCCCTATTCCGCATAGGCAGAAAGCCCTATTCCGCAGAGGCAAAAAGCCATATTCCGCATAGGGAGAAAGCCCTATTCCGCATACGCAAAAAGCCCTATTCCGCATAGGCAAAAAGCCCTATTCCGCATAGGCAAAAAGCCCACTACGATGGATAAATTTTCTCGAAATTTATCGAACCACAGGCTCTATCCTAGACGAAAACATCTCGACAGCCCGTGTCAGTGTAAATCGAACGCTAGAAGGGTTCCATACGGGTTTCCGAACCACGTTTGGACCAGGCAAAGTTAGTGTTATTGTCTGCGGGCATGTAACCTAGCAGCCGAGTGTACAGGCGCGACGACACCTCACTCCATAAGACTGTTGATACGGTTGCTCGAACCGCCCAATTGACAAGGTGGGGGCTAATTGTGTGTTAATGACCTTCCCCGAAGTATAAAATCAGCAATGCACATTAGCCGCCCTCTTGGGTGTACAGGTCTGACGAGACCTCGCCGTAACCCAACTAGGATGGCCGATCCCCGGATCCCATCCAGGCGATGGAAACCCCAGCGGCCCCATCGCCGCCGATAATGTACAACACAAAGGCTCGGCAAAACTTAACCGACTCACCCGACAGGCTCTGTACGGTTAATTTATTGCCGAGACCCTTAACTGGTCCACTATTAATGACGATCGAATCTCCGAGATCTCGTCCAAAAAATGGTCGACCCCCGCGGTCCCATACGCATTAAAAACAGTCAGCGGCTATAATCTCCATGAGAGATAGTAGATTCACCACTCAAAGATGAAAGATGAACGACCCTGTCGGGCCCATCCGGATTGAGATGGTTGACGATGGATAACCTAAACGAGGCTTTACTCATTTGCTGGGTGCATCTAATCAGATTTGGCGTTTAATAGATATAGTCAAACTTATCGAAAGCACAAAACAAAAAGATAACCGAAAAGCAAGTTTAGCCTCGGGGGCAAATCCAAAAAAGCCCACTAAGGGCAAAAACATAAGGGTTCGTTATGATCGACGAAAGTTTGAGCGGCCCATCCCATGGATGAACCACAACAAAATTAAAAAAAAATTAAAGAAGAAGAGGATCAAGACGGAGGAGCATCGTTAAGTGCCATCAGCGACTCAACCATCTTCGGAGCAGGCAGACCCTTAAACTGCGCCTGAGACTTTACCACTTGGGAAAAACGACGATCAAGGCCCTCAAGGTCCCACGACAGATGCTGCCGGCCAGATACTCCCTCACCGTCTCCCACCTGGTTATAACCGCAGACCCGCCGAGGAAGAAGTCGTATTCAGCTTGAAGCAGCTCGTTTTTCCTCTTCACCGACTTCACGTCCTCATCCTTGATTTCATCCTCCTTCATCAGCTCGATGACTTTTTGCTGAAGCTCCTCCATGATCAGATATGGAGACTTTGAGGTCTTCTACCTCTTTGTTCTTGGCATTAATGGCGACAAGCTGATCCAACAAGTGTCTAAAAGATAACGGGTCCATCATAAAAAACGTTCAGAATGGTCGACCAAGACGAGCCGGCGGCGACTCATTCAACACCGAAGAAAGCGAGCCTTTAAAGCGACCTTGAGCCGCCCTCATACATCTTTTTCATGATGGGTACTACCTTATAATCCTTGGATGACTCATCAACCATGGCGGAAGTTTTAACCCTACGGAGTTCATCAACCATGGCGGAAGTGTCAACCTTACGGAGTTCACCTAGGAATGTAGAAGTTAGCCCACGCGAGCTCTACTTTGAAGACGAAGTTTCAACCTTTCATGGCATACCTTTGACAACTGAGTGTGATCCCCGTGAAAGATCATACATCGAAGATAAAACTTTATAAACATTCGACATCAAATAGAGTTACGAGGAATCTCATTGACGAAATCATGACTGACGAGAAAGCTCATCTTCAACCATCAAACATTGAAGACGTATGCTCTCTTGAAGGACGCACCTGCAACATTAAAAGGTTTCATCTTCAAAAAACCTCATCGTGGGCCAAGAGGTATCAATTCCAACTCACTTACAACCTTTACCACGATCACATCACTGAAGAAAGCGCGAGTTCGACAGTGATACTCTGCTTGGAGCCAAATTCAAGTAAAAAGAATCCAAGAGGCTGAAGATGAAGACGACATGTATGTTCTAAAATCTACCAACATGACGCGAATTGTCCATCAAGAAGAATCATCCTCTCACTTGCAAGGTGACCATGGTGAAAGAACACAAGCCTTTGCTCGCAAATACTAAACCGGTAATCGGGGGCAAGTCTGGAGCTGCACTAAGGCGTAGTGCATCCAATAAGTATTACTCAAAGGGAGAATATGTCAAGTTAAGGAGCTCATCGGATACAACGACGAAAGGATCAAACAGACGGCGAGTCAAAATCATATTGTCACTTGCAACCACGAAGGATTCACATGGCGACACTTCATATCAACATCATCTAAACTTCATCTATGACGATTTTTCATCAAGATCTTCGTCGCCGACCTACTAAGATGCTAATTACACTCGGTGTCGACGACTTCATTCCTTCGGACGAGGTTATCAACCTCTTGCCACATGGATTCAATATCTTTCTTTCAGAGATAGACGTTTAAAGACCAAGCATGGACGTGAGAAATTTTATCTTACCGCCATGATTTCCTTTCATGATCAAAAAAGCATCACCTACGATATAAAAGAGATTCCTTTCTCTCCAATGGAACGGAATGAAAGTTTCTCTTACGAAGAAGAAGTCCTGCCAACAAAGCTTCAAACACGGTGGCAACATCAAAACATGAAGATATATGGTGGATTCTAACCTTTATTCGCTCGGTATCCCCATCCTCACTGACGAAAGCAGACTCGACCTGGATTATGGACTTAATCTCCAAGAAAAGAAGATCAAGGACGAATGTTACTGTGAGCAGAAAAACGATGACAATTCATCAACATCATATCCCGAACGAAACAGTTCTCATGATCAAATCAGCTTGTCGGTCACTTAGCAGATCATCATCGAGGTAATCTCATCATCACAAACTCTTTCAGTTTTGACTAAACGTTGATATACGCTTATAGTTAAACAACAATATCGAAAGAGAAAGACTTTACTCTCAATGAGATAAAAGTCTTTCCTAATCGAACTCTTACGAAGAGAACCCCATATGGAATCATGGAACGACTATGTTCCAAGTCTTCAATAATCTTTACAAAAGATATTCACACGACTAATCCCCACGCGGGAGAAGGTCACTGACCCTCACAGAGGATAATAGAAAGACCAATCCCTACGCGGGACAAACGTCTAAGATTCTCACTGAGAATAACCACATGACAACTCTCTACACGAGAAAAAGTCATCAGATCCTTACGTAGGATAATTATGATCACATTGATCAAAATCGTTAAAGCATTACTTTACTTATTATCTTTAATATACTAACACATGTTTTATAATCTCTACGCGAGGAAAACATTCAAAATTCTCATCGAGGATAATGAGACGATCATCCTCTCGGCGGAAAAAACACCATAAAGTCATCACTTCACGAAGCCACACAGAAGGACCATCAAATCACGATGCAACTTCAAGATTGGCGAGATATGTTGTTTTTGAAGCATGGAAAGAAGCCATAATGCAAGTTCAAGTGAACCCTACTCAAGCGAGTCGATCAAACGAGGAGGAGATAATGCGTGTTGCACTCTTTTCCCCTTAACCATGGTTTTTCCCACTGGGTTTTCCTGCTATGGTTTTTAACGAGGCAACATCCCCAGCGCATCCATGAATATCTCTTCCAAGTGAGGTCGACTCAACATTGCTACTCGGCGTATGACGAAATCAATCCACGGCGAAGTCAAGGGCGAGCTCAAGAAATTTATCCTTCGACAAATTACTTTCCCCTTCTTACCCGGAGTCAAAGAAGAGAAGAACAAAGCTGGGGGCAAACTGTTGGGGATAAATTTAATCACCCCGGTTAAGGTTTAACCGGCGGCAGATCGGACCGGACTGACGGCAGATCAGACCGGACTGACGGCAGATCGGACCAGCTAAACCGCAATCAGCGACAATATCGGAACCAACGTCTTTTAGTCGATATTGGGCTTTATTTGGGCTTAATTATCGACATAAGGAAAAATGGAAAATATATATTACTAGATTCTCTTAAATATTCATAAAGGAGAGAATCTAGGAAAATATCTAAATAAAAGGAAAAAGGTCAATAAAAGGAAAAAAGTCAATTCCTATTCATAAAAGGAAAAGGAAGCTCATTGACCTAACGACCTCGATATAAAGAGAAGACCTAGAGGAGATTCATTCATTCACAGATTCATCGACATTCACATACACTTTTCGACATAAACACTTGTTTCTAGAGAGAATATTCGATTATAAGCTTTTAGATTATTCTAAGTCTAGATCTTGAATCATATTCTTCTCATCTTGTATTCTTTGATCGATTAATAAAGACATCCAATTCAAACCGATTCTAGTAGTATTAACCGTTATCGAATTCCGTGGTTCTTCTAACGGATCGCTAACTTTTGCCCAAACAATAACTATTATGAGTGTTACAAAATATTATATTTCTAGAATATAGTGACTGTGAATTTTATAAATTAATATTTTGTAACTAAAAGTATTCAAATTTCACAATATTTTTTTGTATAGAGAACATATGTCATTTTATAATTTTCTTATATAAAAATAAAATCTAAAAATAGTATTATATTAAAGTTATGTGAATCATTTGCATTAAATTAAAAGAGATATTTAAAATAATTTAAAATTTAAGTATTCTTTTTGAAAGAGGTAAAAGATTATTAATTTAAAATTTTATTTCAATTATGTGGATAATATGATATATTGATTGTAAATTCTTAACAAAATAGAAAATTAATAATATATGAAGCTTATGGGGATAATTTGTCTTAAATTAAAAGATACATATAAACTAATTTGGGAGAATTATAAAACTACGCCTTTTGAATTATAAAACTACGCCTTTTCACAAAACTACACCTAAATACTAAAAATTAAATCCAAATTAAGCCTACCCATAAAACTCTACCCCCTTAATCACTAAACCCTAAACACTAATTAGCGAACCCAAATGAAAAATTTAAATTTTGGTGAAGTTTTAAAGGGTAAATCAAAAATTGAAAATGGGTAATTATGAGAAAAATTTGAATTAGATAGAGTTTTGTAAAGGAAGGGATGAAAGGGTGTAATTTTGTGAATTCCTCAAATAATTTTGTATTTATTTTTAATTATTGGAAGAAATAAAATAAATTTTGAAATTTTGAATAAAAATTAATTAAAATGGATACATGTCAAAAGAGCAATGATACACTTGTTGGCTCCACATTGAAAGATACAAAAACATTACAATTAGTTAAAAATATTGAAAATAATATTAGTTAAAAGATCATGTCAAATTTTTATAACTTGTTAAACAAAACTTTACAATAATAAAACTTTGTAGCACCATTTGTGAAATACATTACACTTGTTGGCTCCACATTGAAAGATACAAAAACATTACAATTAGTTAAAAATATTGAAAATAATATTAGTTAAAAGATCATGTCAAATTTTCATAACTTGTTAAACAAAACTTTCCAATAATAAAACTTTGTAGCACCATTTGTGAAATATTTTTTTTAGAATATGACAAATGGCATAAAAGTAGAGTACCACTTGTCACTCTCACATTGAAAGTTACAAAAACATTCTACCATATTATATAAGATATAAATGATGAATTTTACACACAGATTCAAACCCAAAAACTCAAGTTGTGACTTACAATCACAAACTAAACATGTATGCTATAACTTTGATCGGATCTTTCGCTAGCATAGAAGGCGATTTTTGTGGAGACAGAATGATTGTAAGGCTCATTCACTCGTGGGAAGCTAGGATTTTCGCCGTGGTAATTCTCTTTGTAACGATCCTGACCCACCATCGTTCGTGGACTCCCCATGCCCCCCATGAGTCCCACTTCCGATCGACGAGCAGTCCGTTATTCCGGGAGACTATAGAGACTTCATTACTGACCCTGCAATCACCACATGACCTTTCCACGTGTTTTGTCCTCACTCGCACGATTCCGGAAACCACTTCCCGGAAGGTCACCCATCCTGAGATTGCTCCAGCCTAAACACGCTTAATTGTAGAGTTCTTTCAAACAGATGACCGGAAAAGTAAGTGCACTTTGGTGACATAGGTAGCCAAATCAATCTTCTTAAGGCTCTCCACATACATATCACATTTCACAAATCGGGGTTTCACACTCTTATGGGCCTTTGAGCTCCTGTTGATCGACTTGAAGGTGAGTAGTTAAAACAAACTTACGCATTGGTCCTTTGTACTAATTTCGAATGCATACTTCCTTACACATATACTGCCTGTCTTCTTGTGTTTTATGTTTAGGGTCAGACTATGCAAGGTTTCATCTCTGCAAACCGTATATTCCGCTACAAATCAAAGTTGCGTCCTCAAGGCATATACAAGTTTAGTAGGTTCACATTGGTTCCTGCTAGGGCTATGTACCGAGTCTTTGAAAGAAAGTCATGTGCTATCTTCACAGATCAGACAACCATGATTGAGGTCGAAAATGGTGTATACGTTGACTCAGAACAGTTTCGAACATGTGATTACACGAATCTATCACTCATCGCAGATTCAAATGGGGAATAAGTTGATAGCTTTGAGTTTCAAAGCAGTGAATATTATTCCATGTATTATGATAGGTTTCATCATAGGTAATATTATTATATTTTTATCAACCAATATCCAGAAGCAGAGCTCTATTTCAGATAAATGGGATAAAGAGCTTAATATGGTTTTTTCTTTTTTAATGTATCATAGTCTCTTATCTCTAATTCTAGATTTTTATATGTTTATTAAAACACCATGACATTTAACTTCTTACTTAACCGGTTGTCGTTGGATCAAGAACACTTGAGATCGTTGGCCCTGTAGATACAATAGTTTATTTTTAAAAACTTGTGTTTCTAGATTTATAAAGATTTCATGAATTCTTAAAATCGGTTGTTATTGGTTTATAGATTTTGAAAATCGTTATGAAATCCATTGTTATTGGTTTATGGATTTTAAGAGTTTTATTAAAATCCACTGTTATTCGTTTATGGATTTTCAAAGTTTTTTTTAAATCCATTGTTATTCAAAAAGTTTTATTTTTAATGATTTCTTAATTCTTTAAAAGTCACTTATTATTGGGATATGAATTCTTCATAATTTAACTCATAATACAAGATTTTGAAAATACTGCACATATACCTTGGATTCTTAAAATTTATAAATATAGAACTATCTCATTCGAATTCCATTGAATATAATATTTTTTTTTCTTTATCGCCCATTGCAATCTTATTTAAAAGCTTAACATAGTTAGTACAATCTCGTATATGATAATAAACTATTTTTACAATCACAAAAACATGAACTCATAACTAATTAATTTATAAAATCAAATATAAACTAGAGTCACTAACAAAACACAACACCATAATTTTGAAAGATGAACTAATATACATATATAATACAGAAATATTATGATCACTCTAATATTACCTCTTCTTGATGATGTGAGGAAGACAATGAGAGACATAATGAAAAAGTGTACGCCATATTATGTTTATTATAGCAAACAAACATACCTTATTTCATTTGACAATATTTTGAATTTTTTTAGAAAAGTATAATTTATTTATTAAAATCCTTAAGAATATGTCAATAAAAATCATTGAGAATCTATGACAATCCATAAAAACTTTTTTAGAATCTTCAACAATCATTGCGGATGAGCAAGTGACCCAAGTCACCTCTGCATCTAATCGTATAATCCGGGGTTCGAACCTCGCCGCTCTCAATTGGGAGAGTACTACTTAGACACTAAACTACGATGGAAAAAAAAAGAATCTTCAACAATCATTCAAAAATATAAAAATATCACAACTCTTGAATTCCACTAAATCTTTTAAACTCAATCTCCCACTAACCCCCCTTCTTCTTTCGAATGAATAATATTATTATATACTAAAAATAATACACCAATTATTGTTTAGAAAAAATTAACCCAAATGCCATTAAAATAAGAAAAAATTGGGTAAAGAGGTACATTTTTTACCCTAATTAGGCAATTAGGTGATTTATTTTTCAAATTAGCAATTAGGTGATTTCACTTGATTTCAAAAAAAATTCGGACCTTTACACCCTTATACGGTTCAGCATATTGGTTAACCGGTTATGGTATAAAGAATATAAAACCGAAAATATTAAGGAAATAATTACAATATTACGTTTAAATTTTTATCACAATATTCTTATTCCCTTTTTTTATCACGATCTTTTCTAATATTGTGTAAAAGAAAACAGATCTCAAAACACAGAGGACGATATATAGTGATATCTTTTTAGGGTTCTTTTAAAAAACTTTTGCTTTTATTCACCATCAATAGATTATATTTCTGACGGATTGCAAATTTGCTCAATGGGTAATATGGATTCTCTTCGCAATCCACTTGATGGTAATTTTTACACAAACAATTATACAATCATCGTTTCTTCTTTCTCTATGTTTCTAGAGGTTGAAGATGATATTAAGTACTTTGAATATTCATGAAATATTACAGCTTACCACGAATGTTCACATGATGTTATGAGTATTTACACAAACTTATGAATATTCATAATTTTGTTATAAATCTAGGCTTTTATTACTCATATTTTCATATACAGGACATGAACATTCATAAGCGTACATGAATGTTCACACTACTTTATAAACATTCATCAGCTCACATATGTTCTAGGTGCAACCAGGGAGGACATAACAGGGCAACGTGCATTTCTCCGTTGGATTAGTTTTAAAGCTTTCGAAGAATTTCAGCTCCCTTTCTTTGTTTTCCCTCTTTTTAATGAAGTTTTTAAGTTCTTCAATTGTTGTTACTTTTTAATTTCATTTCATGTTTAAACATTTGTTGCTATTTTTTATTCTTCTTTTATAATGGAGCGTGACTCATAATTACTAAAAAGTTTTTCTTGGTTTTTGAACAATGTTACATTTACGCTATGGACGTTCACGTCGTGTCATGAATGAACACAACATGTTATGAATATTCACATCTGTCAACTTGATTATCTTGAATGTTCATTCATAGTCATGAATATTCACATATAGAAATGAATGTTCATCTGCCCTCATGATAATAAGTGGATTAGAGATCGATTTCAAATGAAAGACATTATGGAATCAAACTTGATACTCAGAAAAATGTTTCAAAACAAGTCTGTAATTAACATGATAAACATCCTTATTAGAGTTATTAAAATTATTATTGTGATTGTAGGCGGTACTACCATTGTGGAAACAACTTGACTACTACAAATAATACCAAACAAAACTAAAAGCATACCAAGGCAAAGAAAAAGCCACAGAGACTATATACGATTCTCTCTACCTAATAAGCATAGGCACAAACGATTTCTTTGAGAATGAAGCATGCTAACAAGATCTTCAACATTAAGCTCTCGATTTTCACCTAAAAGCTCATCCCAACACGACGGGTTATCCGGCTCGTTATTTTTAAAACGATGTAGCGTTGTCGCGTCAGGAAACTGACCACATGGAAGACCTGTTGTCAACGCAAATTATCTCAATGAGAATTTCAGTGGTTTCCCTCCAAACACTATCCACATCTCGTGCCTCCGCTTTTTAACAACTTGTCGACATATCAAGTTTTGAATCAACTTACATGAGTTCGTGCATCGACTAACCGACAGCTCAAAAAGTCTTCCGAAACATGATTCTCTAATAGTTTCCAACTCAGGTTTGTCTTCAAAATACTTGGCAATAGTCGAAAGATAATCCATCTTGCTGTAAATATGAGATGTTCCATTCAATGGCATGCCATGCCTATGAAACAATCTTTCAGGTAGCTTTGTATCAAACAACTCTTCTTCTTCGTTAGGATCCATTATAGTTTCCACCTGCACAAAAATCTCATTTTTAGTTTAGAAACTAAACAACAAATGAACTACTTCGATGAATCAAAACAAAATGGCAAACGAGAATCATGCTTATAATGCAAAAAATACACCAACGAAAAACCCAAAAAAAACAGAGAGTTACAATCGAATACACCCAAAAAAGGGGCACAAAACTACAATCTGCAACAGAGAGATAGAGAAAGAAGACGATGAACCAAAACTTTGAAAACGAAGAGCAAAATCACACAATTTATGACAAGAGAAAAGAAGATGAAATAAAACTATGAAAACTAAACTCACATGCAAGTCACCGAAGAAGAAATTCACAAAATCACAAACACAAACAAAATCACAAAATCAACCAAAATCTAAACACAATCCAAAATCAGAACATGACATATAACAAATCTGAAATCCGAAAAAAATCCCAAAAAATCACGGATTGTAGTTTTGTGATTACAGAAAATCCAAATCAGAAAATCCAAATCAGAAAATCACAGAAGAAGAAGAAAAAGAAGAAGAAGAAGAAGAAAAAGAACGAGAAGAAGAAGAAGAAGACAAGAGAATCAAAATCACCCAAAAACAAAAATCACAAAAGAAGAAAACCAACAATAAAAATCACAGCAGAAGAAGAAAAAGAAAACATTCAATAACACCTAGTAAAAACAGAAACTCAGAGAAGAAGAAGAAGAGCAAAATCACCCAAAATTCTCCAACGCAACCGCGAAGAATGACTCGTCGCCGAAGGAGAAGACAACCAAATTAGGTTTTTTTGTTACAACAATAAACCAAAAAAAACCAAACCAAAAAACAACCCAAAAAAATAACCAAAAAACAAACCCAAAAAACCAAACCAAAAACCATAAAATGGGTATTTTAGGATTTTTACCTATCAAAATCACCTTTTTGCAAATGAAATTAAAAATCACCTAATTACCAAATATTATACTAAAATGTACCTATTACACTAAATTACTAATAAAATAAAGAACCTTTTCCCAAATGCCATAAAAAAACTCTTTCTCCAAATGCCATAATCTATTTTGAATAACATTTTTTGCCTTTCTTCTCTCTCATTATTTTTTCATAGATTTTTTCTCTCTCTTTCTTGCTTGATTGGCGAAGAAAATAAATGTATTTTCATTGTATCTTCTTCTTAATTTTTGTTGTGAATTCAAAAAGGTCCAACCTTTCATCATCCTCCATTGATTATGTTTGAAACCCTAATCAGAGATAGTTTGTCCGATTTTTGAATCATCCCGCTTTGTTAACAATATCACCGTTTACGCCTGGCTCTAAAGTCGTACTCTCCTTAATCTCACGGAGGTACTCGATTAACCACTGCGGGATCGCACGACGGAGATTCATATCCGATCAATTCTGTCGATTCGGGTTGAAAAAGCAAAGAACTATCGGTTTTACGAAGTAAAGCAGAAACTGTGTCAGATATTGAGAGTAAAACAGAAACTGAGACATGGATTCTTTAAACACTCTTTATTAGATAATCTTATTTGAGAACTTTATAAGTCACTCATGTTCAAGGATTAACACAATCCATGAACCTCTCAAGACAAATCCTTTAGTCGTTCCTAATCTCTAGTTCCCTTTATAAGAACATGCTCAAGACCCTTAAACACTAAGAATTCTCTTTTTCTAATGTGGTCCTCTTTTCCAAAGACCCACCACCCCTATTTATAAACAAATAGGTCGTGGAAATATTAGGACAACTTCCTAAAAAACCCTAAACAACAAAATAAGCTATTTCCTTTTTCTTTTATGAAAAAGGAAATCTTCCTATTTACTTTTTCCTATTAACTTTTCCTAACCAAAAAGTAAAACCTTCTAGCCTTTTTTCATTTTCATTGACTTCCTTGATCTTCTTGTTTTCTCTTTGTTTTCCATTTCTTTAAGCTTTGTTTTGTCTTTTCCATTTCTTTGACACATACCATGTTTCAGTCTGATTCATTTTTTAATGTACTCTGAACTAATACAAATGATGAGTCAAATCTGTTTCAACAATCTCCCCCTTTTTAACTTTATGTCTCTCAAGAATTACTCCCCCGTAATTGTAATTGCTTGTTACTCCCACATAATTGCAAGTGCTTGTTACTCCCTGATAGACGAGATTTTACCCTCATTCAATCGAATGCCTTATCGTAGTATATAAGGTGTCAATCCGAATCAGGAGCAATCAATGTACTAAAGCTTGTGAGAAATAAACTTAGTCTAAACAAATTAAAGAATGGTTTGTTTTGTGAATAATAAAAAGACTAACGAGAAAACGAAAAAGCAATTTAACAAGATTAAAGATTCAATTCAAGGCTAAACAACCAGGTTGAGGTACTTAAACGGGTGATTAAACTTTCGGATTTTAAATTGTCTTTTTTCGAAGGTAACTTCAAGTTTTTGAAAACGATTTTAGATCAATCCACTCTCGTGGCAATGATCATTTTCTCAACAATTAAACTAAAACAATATCTTGGATAGTTTAATCGTCGAGAAACTTTAAGAACAAATCAATTTTAACCACTAAGCTTATTAACACAGATCTCTCGGTTAAGCTAGGCTTAGTTCTAAGGTAATTGTTCAGGAACATTAATAATCTCTCGATTCATAAAATTTCCTAGGTTCGGTAATCGAATGGCCAACTCGATTAAGGCTTTAAACTTGATACCTAAGACAAAAGTTTTATAATCTATTAAGTGCTAGACAATTATCAATCCTAATATTGATTCACCCTTTTTCCCCTAACCTAATTGCCTAAGGTAAACTACTCACTAAGCATAATGAATATCAAAGCAATTGAGATTAAAGAAAGCATAAACAAATTAAAGAGATAAGGGATAAGAAAAAACTCTGATTATCGAAACCGAAGATTCCAAGAATTCTTTGGGATGCAAAAGTCTCCAAAAATTTATATTATAAAAGCACACCTCTAAAAGAGGTTAAAAAGAGGTTTAAATAGGTTTGGGGCGTTTCCCTTACAAAATAGGAAAGTATCTTGGCAAATCTAAAATAAAAGGAAATTAAAACTTCTTTTGCTCGGCAGATTGACCTTGCCTCACCAAAACTGACATAAGTTGCGATCTAACCGTTGGAATCACCTCAAACTACCGCCAAATCAAAGCTAACATCCGTCCCCTTCCAGTGGTAAAATATCATAAAGATCCATTGGTGAGAACTCTTTCAACGAGTGTCTTTTTGAAGCTTTTCGTCTGAATTCTCCTTCATTTCCGTCAATGCATTCCTAAACTCCATAAGTCCATCCTAAGTGTCTTGGGACGCCACTATGCCTTTTATCACCTGTAAAGTAACTAAAAACACATAAAAACACTCTATTGTGTGGCTAAATCCTATGTTTAAAACGTTAAAAATGTCACACATCACTCCCCCATAATTCATACTAAAAGGCTATTCTTTTATTTCTCGCCCATGAGAGCACATATAGTTAAAAATCTCTAACTCAAGCGTGGTCGCCTTTCATCACTTGAAACATTCATCAATGTTGAGAATTTATTACCAGTTTTTCTTTGGCATTGAATAACTTTGTATTTTTCATCACAAAGTATTATTTTTCTTCCTTCGATCTTTTCACCACCTTGCAAGTTTCTTTGTCTTGTCACATGTTGTAAATCTTGACTATTATAGTACCATGGGTTGGTATCCTTATGACCTTCTGACACATAAATCGTACTAAAGCAAAGCTCAGTTTTTGATGACTCTTCTGACGTACTTCTCGACGCAGTTTCATATAGATCTGATTTCTTTACCCATATTTGACTTTGAAATCCATTTCAAGTAAATTTTCCTTGATGTATGAGTCTTCTTACTCTGTTTTGAAACTTGTAGCAATGAGCTTTTACGAGTCCATTCTTTCCACATAAATAACATCCACTATCCTTTATTTCTTTCTTTAATGGATTTTATAGTATTTGTGTCAACCCTCCTGATACAAACTTTGTTTCTTTAACATCACCCTCCTGATCCAAACCTCTGGTTGCTTTCTCTATCCTTCCACATCTGAGTATTTGATAAAGTTGTTTTGTTCCAGCGAACATATAAATCTTCTTATGTTGTGAATTTAGCTCCGCTTGAAGTGAGTTTGATATTCTTTTTTCTATTCCAACTATTTCTTAAGGTCGTATGCCCTTTTTGATAGATTCAATTTTTCCTTCATCAACACAAAACTTTCCTTACTCAATTTTTTCTCGGCTTCGAGTTCAGTTTGTAGCTTTAAAAGTAAGGCTTTAAGACGCATATTCTCTTTTGTCAAGGCTTGCTTTTCTTGACTAATCTTGATTAGTGCTTCTCGTATTTATTTGTAGTTTTCAACTATGTGAGCTTTTTCTTCAAAAATTTATGTGATCCCCAATTGAGCGACAAAGTTATTTATTTTTTCATCATCATTGTCTTCATCAGATTCTTCTTCAATTCACATCATTCAATTTTCTCTTTTGTTTGGACATTCTGCTTGCGTGTGTCCAAAGCCTTTACATGCAAAACATTTTATCTCTCTTTTCTTTGTCGTAGGACATTCTCTTTTGAAGTGACCATATCCTTTGCACTCATGACATTGCATGTTCGCCTTTTTGTCATTGGATTCATCTTGATCTTTGGGAGAGTTAGATGAATTTCCCCAATGTTGTACTTGACTTACTTTCCGTAGCGCTCTATTAAATTTTCGATAAAGTAAGCTAAAAGGATCATCTTCACATATCTCTTGATTTTTGATCTTCCGAGTGGAAAGTGCTATACTCTTTGATTCAGTAATTTTGGGTTTTGTATCTTTAGACTTCTTAATTTCTCTGAGTTCCAACTCATGTGCTTGAAGCATTCCGACTACTTCTCCAAAACTGAGATCTTCTGTATTTAGGGACACAGTCATGACAGCTTTGTAAGGCATGTATTTTTTCGGTAAGCATCTTAAGAATTTCTTCACTAGCTTTTCATTTGTACTTCTTTCCAAGTGTTGAAGCCTCTTGTGCTAACGAACTGAGCTTAGAACTGAAATCAGAGATTGATTCATGTTCTTTCATCTTGAGGTTTTCAAACCTTGACGCTATCATGTCCTTTTATTTGTGTTTGCACCTTTTTGGTTCCTTCGTAGTGAGTTTGAAGAATATCTCATGCTTTTTAGCTGTTTCAACCCCTTGAATTAATTCAAATTGTTTTCTTTCAATACTACAATGAATTGCGATTAAAGCCCTAGCGTTGAATTTTGCTCTTTTGAGTTCGTCTTCGGTCAACTTATCTTCTAGTTTGATAGTCAATTTCCCATATTTTGTTTCAGTTGTTGGATCTTCCCACTTCTCTTGTACAACTCTCCAAGCTAATATGTCGATTCCTTTAATCACAGATTTAATCCTCGCTTTCCAAAATCCGTAGTTGCTATCGTCCAAGATTATTCTTGAATATTTCGTGAAATCGTGATAGTTCTCCATCTTTTAGTCGCAGGATCACACCTATTTAGAATGCGCACAAGTGCCCGCTCTGATACCAATTGAAAAAGCAAAAAACTATCGATTTTACGAACTAAAGCAGAAACTGTGTCAAATATTGAGAGTAAAACAGAAACTGAGACATGGATTCTTTAAACACTCTTTATTAGATAATCTTATTTGAGAACTTTATAAGTCTCTCTGAAACCCATTATATAATCACTCATGTTAAAGGATTAAACACAATTCATGAACCTCTCAAGAAAAATCCCTTAGTCGTTCTTAATCTCTAGTTCTCTTTATAAGAACATGCTCAAGACCTTTAAACATTAAGAATTCTCTTTTTCTAATGTGGTCCTCTTTTCCAAAGACCCACCACCCCTATTTATACACAAATAGATCGTAGAAATATTAGGACTACTTCCTAAAAAACCCCAAACAACAAAATAAGCTATTTCTTTTTTCTTTTATGAAAAAGAAAATCTTCCTATTTACTTTTTCCTTTTTACTTTTCCTAACCGAAAAGCAAAACTTTCAAGCCTTTTCCATTTTCATTGAATTCCTTGATCTTCATGTTTTCTCCTTGTTTTCCATTTCTTCAAGCTCTGTTTTGTCTTTTCCATTTCTTTGACACATACCATGTTTCAGTCTGATTCATTTTTTAATGTACACTGAACTAATACAAGTGATGAGTCAAATCTGCTTCAACACGAGTCTCTCTCCGGCGTCGAGAGATGCAATCCTTCGACAACATGCTCGTTTTCATTTTTACCTTTTTTATTTTACTAAATTTGTGGACAAAATTAATTGTGTTTCTAAAATTTCTCAAACCGTGGACAACCCAAATCGTGTATAATTTTGTGTCTTTGGTTCTTTTTAGGAATTGTCACGCATTTTGCAAGGACAAGTCGTGGACATCTTTACATGTCCTTTTGTCCATGACTTGTGTTACTGAATATCTCTCAACCTTTGACTTCTCTTAGAAACACGGAAACACACTTAATCTGGCTCATCGAGACTTGTGTGACAAATTGAAGATTGTAAACAACATTATGTCCTTTCTCTTCTTCATTATCATCTTACAAATTGCTCTTTCATTTTTTCGTATCTTGTACTTAGATTCTCCTATGTCATCTTTCTACAACTATATTAATGTTTATCATATCGTGATGTTGTTTCCAGCCCTTTTATGTGGACAAGTTTCAGTTTTATACAGTTATTGATTTTGTCAATACATACACTATCATCTGAGAACAACACCATATATTTTAAACATTGTTTTCAATCCTTTTATGTGGACAAGTTTTGGTTTTATACAGTTATTTTTTTGTCGTTAAGTACATTATCATCTGAGAACAACGCCATATACTTTAAACATTGATTTCAACCCCTTTATGGGGACAAGTTTTAGTTTTATACAATTATTGTTTTTGTCATAAGTACATTATCATCTCAGAACAACACCATATACTTTAAACATTGATTTCAACCCCTTTATGTAGACAAGTTTTAATTTTATACAGTTAATGTTTGGGTCCATACGTACACTATCATCTGAGAACAACTCCATATACTTTAAACATTGTTTCCAACCCCTTTATGTGGACAAGTGTCGGATTTATACAGTTATTTTATTGTCCATGCGTCCAATATCATCTGAGAACAACACCATATACTTTAAACATTGTGCAAATATTTAATATCCAAAGGAGACTCATTATTACCACAAATCTTCTACAATTAAAATAATTAAAGGAAAACATATTTGTCAACTCTCATTAATAACACTCTAATCGACATTTAATACTACCCTCCCGCCACTTTTTCTCAGTCAAATCCTAGGGGTATTTTCGGCATTTAGTGACTTAAAAGACAACAATGTGGCATTTTGGATAATCATTTTTCCTTATGGCATTCACCATAATAAATGTCTCCCATTGTGGCATTTTTCATAATTTTCTCTATTGTTTATCCCTCTTTCTCCTTCACAAAGTTCAAGAAACAAACTCAACTTTGGTTTTCTTTTTTAGCAAAAATACTGAGAAGTAAATGTAAGATCTAATTTTGGGGTCACATATATATTAATATGTGTGATAGGGTCATTATTTAATAAGTCAAAGTTATGTGATTACACTACAAGAAAAAACAGATATAGCCACGACACAGCCACGAAATAATCGTGGCTAAATGGAATATAGCCACGAATTTGCCACGAAAAGCCACGAAAAAAATAATAAAAGTTTTGTGGCTAAATCGTGGCTTTCCGTGGTGAGTTAGCCACGATTTTGCCACGAAAAAAAGTTGTGGCATATCCGTGGCTAATTCGTTGCTTCGTGAAAAGATATCCCACGGTTCTTCTTCCCTCTCCCTTGGTAAAACACAAGGTAAAACGATTTTCTTCGTTTTCTTCACTTAATTTGGCGATTTTGAAGAGTTCAAAATGTCAGATTTCTTTCGTTCTAGAGAGTGGATGGATCGACATATTGATCATATGAGAGATTGTGTTTCTGAAGAATTTGGAGAGTGTATTAATATATATGTTCATTGCTTTTGCTTCCAACCAACAATCATATCAAGAGCGTGGTACTATGCCATGTCCGTGTTCTCGGTGCTGAAATTTGAAGCAATGTGATGCATATACAGTTTTAAAACACCTCTATAGAGTCGGTTTCAAGAAAAATTACTATGTTTGGACTAGCCACGGTGAAAACTGTTACGATGTTGGGGAGTCTTCGATGCCGAGTCACTATCTACCCGGAGAAAGAAGCTTGGAATGTTCATGACAATCCCTATGGTCATGTTCATATGGGAGAAGAACAAGGAGTTCCAACAGAAGACATTATCCAGGATAATATTGAGGAAGAGCCAAACCACGATAATATTTACAGAGCCTTTGAAGCAGCTAGTGAACCACTTTATGATGGTTGTGTTGAAGGAATTTCGCAGTTGTCTTTGGCGTATGTAGTAATGGGCATAAAGACAAAGCACAATTTGATTGAGAGTTGTGTAGATGACATAACACAAGCATTTAAGCGGATTCTTCCAAAACCTAATAAAGCTCTGGGGACATACTATGAGACGAAGAAGCTAACGCGTTCGTTAGGAATGGCAGTTCATAATATTGATGTTTTTGAGGACAACTGCATGATTTTCTGGAAGGGCGAAGACCGCAACCTTTTACAATGTCGTTTTTGTAACAAAAATCGATATCACACCAACAGAGGGAAGGGAAAGAACATAGCAAAACAGAGAATTTTCTATCTCCCTATTGTGGATCGACTGAAGCGATTATACCAAGTGGAGGGCACAACTTCGCATATGCGCTGACACGCGGAGCACGAGTCTCCTAAAAGAGAAATGCATCACCCATCAGACGGAGAGGCGTGGAAGCATTTTAATAAGGTATATCCTTATTTTAGTTCAGAAAGTCGGAATATCTATTTAGGCTTAGCAACTGATGGATTTAATCCTATTGGAATGAATGGTGAGACACACTTGGTTTGGCATGTTATAGTCACCCCTTACAATTTACCTCCTGGTATGTGCATGAAGAGAGAATTTTTCTTTCTGGCGGTTTTGGTCCCTGGACCAAAACATCCGAAGAAAAGTCTAGATATTTATCTTCAGCCACTGATTGAAGAGTTGCAACTCTTATGGAGCGAAGGTGTGGGTGCTTATGATGTTTCTAGGAACGAGAATTTTATAATGTGAGTTGCATTGATGTGGACGATAAGTGATTTTCCAGCATATAGAATGGTTTCTGGGTGGACGACGCATGGTCGACTATCATGTCCATATTGTCACGAAGAAACAAAATCGTTTTGGTTACCACATAGAAGAAAACATAGTTGGTACGATTGTCACCGCAAATTTTTACCTCATGATCATTCATATCGGCGTAATAACAAAGCTTTCAGGAAAGGTAAGACATTTCGAGGTAACCCTTCACCATGGTTGACGGGTTATGAAGTTCTGACTGAAAGAATAAACACCATTGGTGAATTAGAGAAAACAGTCGATTGTGGAGGAAAAGGACATGATAACCCGAGTCGAAGAATCGATGGATATGGTGAGTACCATAATTGGCACAAGAAGAGTATATTTTGGGACTTGATTTATTGGGAAAATCTCCTTCTCAGACAAAACCTCGACTTCATGCACATCGAGAAAAACTTTTTCGACAATCTCATCCACACTCTTCTGAATACGAAGGGGAAGACGAAGGACAATATAAAATCAAGATTAGATCTTCCAGACATATGCACAAGACCTGATTTACAAATAGGAGCTAATGGAACAGTTCCTATTCCAAGGTTCAGATTGGCGAACGTAGCAAAACAGAAGTTTCTCTCATGGTTGAGAAATGACATCAGATTTCCGGATGGATATGCATCTAATTTCACTAGATGTGTTGATGAGAGTTGTGGGAAACTATCGGGGCGGAAAAGTCATAATTCTCATGTGATCATGCAACGCCTACTTCCATTTGCGATGTTAGAGCTTTTGGATAGCAACTTGCACAAGGCAATTTCAGGTATGTGCACTTTTTTTTCTTAACTCATGTTTCATGCATGTAACACTAGGATGTTTCTAATTATAAGGTTTTTGAACAATTGTAGAGATTGCCGTGTTTTTTCGAGATATCTCTGCAAAAATGTTACGAGTTGAGGATGTGAGCGTAATGAAGAATAACATTGCAATAAAATTGTGCAATTTGGAGAAGATATTTCCACCTTTGTTCTTTGATGTCATGGAACATTTACCCGTGCATCTCCCTGATGAAGCTGCCTTAGGTGGTCTGGTGCAGTACAGATGGATGTATCCATTTGAGCGCTACATGTATCATCTGAAAAAGAAGGTCAAGAACCAGGCACGTATTGGAGGTTCCATTGTCGCGCAATGTGTCCAAGAAGAGATTTCTTATGCATCAAGCAACTATTACGGGAATACGGAAGATGGAATCAATGATGGTCCTGGGGAAATTCGATTTGCATATGATGATTACCAAGTGTCCCGAGCATATTTCATCACATCGGACGTGTGAGCGGAAGAAGAGTAGATGGGTGGCTAGAAGATCCAGATTACAACATCATCCAAACAATCATGTTGCTTAATTGTGAAGAATTTGCGCCTTATGAAACGTAAACGATTAAATGGTAAATTTTGTTTACTTTAAAGACTCAAATTCTAATAAGATAAGTATTGCATTTTCGTTACAAGATGTTTGAGGAAGCAATGAGAGTGAGTATGCCAGGTATTACAGATGATGAAATGGGCAAAGCTAAAAACGCCCATTACGCGAAATGGTGTCGGGACTACGTGGGTACTTTATATGCTAATGATGTGTCTATATATCAAGTTATCGACAATAAATTAATTGTGTACTTTTGCAGATAAATGAAGCAAGTAAGAATTATGAATTTCCATTATGGATGTTGGAATTTATACAAGGTCCAAGAAACAATTACACGTCATGGCCTATGTATTTCACTCGTGGATACCATTTCCAGAATCAGACACGGTCAGGATAAAAGAACTCAAAACTATGGAGTTGTTGTACGAGGTACAATAGAAACTACTTATATAGAAGAGATAATGAAGATCGAGTATCGCGGTGGAGTTGGTCTTAAAGCGATGATATTCAGATGCTCTTGGTTCGACAATACAGACGATATCGGATTGCGTAAACACCCATTTGGTTTAGTTGATGTGGCCTCGCGTAGACGATACGAGAAATATGATCCTTTCGTTCTAGATGGTCAATGTTACCAAGTGTGTTTCATTCCGTATCCAAGCGAGAGATGATTGGTGAGCATGTGCAAAAGTTATGCCGAGGGGTTATCGCGAGATTGACGAAATTTCTTTGACAACCTTCAGGATGATACAGTCGACAACGTCGTTGTTCCTAGTTCAATGATTCGAGTAACAACACATGTCGTTGATGAAAATGCTTCTGATTATGAAGATTTGGCAGATGTGGAGCCTTTGGATTACGAAAATGTCGAAGACGATGGTTCTGGACAGTCTTCAGGGGATTCGGATTCGTCAACATATTTTGAACTTTAGTTAATAAGAGTGTTTAATCATGTATTATATTATGAAACTTGTTGTATTATTTCTGAAACTTTTTGTACCATATTCTGAAACTTTTGTACTATATTCTGAAACTTGTGTTGATTTATGGTTTTTTGGTTATGAAATTTTTAGTATGAAACTTATTGTCTAATTATAATTTATGATTTTATAATTTTGTAATATATGTATATGGACACCTTATAGTTCACATACATTCAACAACATAACAGTAGCCACGGATTGCCACGGACTATTTCGTGGCTAGTTGACAAAAAACTCGCATGTACCTGGTCACTGTCAGGTCCAGATTCGATGATAAGAAAACGGCGAATCACGACTTTAACCGTAGCTACTGGAATATATTCGTGGCTACAATAGTCGCAACTTCGCCACGGATATAACCGTGGTTATAAGGAAAATATCAAAATTACATAAAATTTATGCGTTTCAAATCTAATTTCTCATACATATATTCACATCTTTGCATATATAATGTAATGCAACAAAGAAAATTAAAAATTTCAAAATATATAACTCTAAAAATGCATAATAAGAGAATGTGATGACTTCATATGAATGTTCTTCATAAATTTATATATAAACTTAGTGTTTCATTTATATTAATGTTTTGAATTTTCTTTTTAAAAAACATTCAATTTACTATTTTTTTTGTTGTAATACCTTTAATTGAGTCATATTTTAAGGATTTAGAACATGTAAAGTTTGAACCCTAAACAAACCCTAAATATATACTTCCTAGCCACGGAATATCTGTGGCTTAACCGTAGCTATATCGATAAATACCCACGGATTGGTCACGTTTTATTTTCGTGGCTGAATAACCACTAAATAAATTACGGACTTGAAACTTTTAATTAAATAAATAACCTTTTAATAAATTACGGACTTGAAACTTTTAATTAAACTTTTTAAAATCTAATTTACGTGGTCACGTTTTAGTTTCGTGGCTAATCCGTAGCTATATGGTCGTTTAGCTACAATTTGGGCACGTTTCATTCCGTAGTTAATTAAACTCTAAATAAATTATAAATTTCGATAATTTGACCAGGCATAGCCACAGAAAATTCGTGGCAAAATCGTGGCTATATGGTACTTTAGCCACGGTTTGGCCACGTTTCATTCCGTCGCTAACTAACCCCTAAATAAATTTCAAACTTTGATAATTTGACAAGGCATAGCCACAGAAAATTTGTGGCTAAATCGTAGTTATATGCTACTTTAGCCATGGTTTGGCCACGTTTCATTACGTAGCTAACTAACCCCTAAATAAATTTTAAACTTCGATAATTTGACAAGGCAGTGGCTAATTCGTAGCTATATGCTATTTTAGCCACGTTTCCATCTGTAGCTAAGTAACCACTAAATAAATTTTAAACGTAGATAATTTGACAACGCACAACCACAGAGGATTCGTGGATAATTCGTAGCTTTATATAATATTGTCACGATTGTTTCGTGGCTATCTAATTCATTGGACTATTGGGCCAAATTTTTTAGTCATGGCCCAACTCATAGCTACGGATGGCCACAGATATTCCGTGGCTATGATTAATTTAACATAATTCTTCGTGAAAGTAGATCTCACTTTCTCCATCCGCCTCCGTCGTTGCTCTTGCCTTCTTCTCCAGCGATTCACCGAGAAAGTCGTCAAATCCAAAGGTAATCATCGTATTTCTTCGATTTCTTCTTCTCCTTCCCTTCATTTCCCTTCGTACTCATTCTTTAAACCGTTTGTTTTGTTTACATGTTCTTCCTTTTCTCTCTCGAGTTCTTCGTCGGCGATTCATCCAAAAGGTTAGTATTCTTCATTTCTTCATGATTTCTTCCTCTTCGCATCTTTACTTCACTTTGATTTCATCGTATTGTTAATGTTTTTGTTGCGGTGTATAAGGGCTTGATTTAGGGTTTCTTTTAGGGTTTGTTTAAGGGTTTCATTTAAGGTTTGTTTAAGGGTTTCGTTTGCGGTTTGCTTTAGGGTTTCGTTTGCGGTTTGCTTTAGGGTTTCGTTTAAGGTTTGCTTTAGGGTTTGCTTTAGGGTTCTATTTAGGGTTTCATAAAGGGCTTTATTTAGGTTTTGAGAATGAACATGCTGTTTTGAATCAGTATATAGTTATGATTGATTTTGTTTTATGTTTTTTAGAATGAACATGCTGTTTATGTATTATTGTATTATGATATGTTATTTGCTTGAGATTGAACTTCTGTTTGAGTGTGTTTGGCTATTTGTTTATGTTTTGATTCATTATAAAGTTTTAACTTCTGTTTTTGACTTCTGTTTTTTATTTTAACTTCTGTTTTTGATTTTAACTTCTGTTTTTGATTTTGTTTTTAGTTTTTAACTTCTGTTTTTGATTTTAACTTCTGTTTTTGATTTTGATTTATGTTTTGAACTTCTGTTTTTGACTTTTGTTAAGTATTATTGTATTATGATTTGTTATCTGCTTGAGATTGAACTTCATTTTTGAGTTTGCTTGGATATTTGTTGTTGTTTTGATTCATTATATAATTTGAACTTCTGTTTTTAACCTCTGTTTTTGATTTTAACTTATGTTTTTGATTTTAACTTCTGTTTTTGATTTTAACTTCTGTTTTTGATTTTAACTTCTGTTTTTGATTTAACTTCTGTTTTTGATTTTGTTTTCTGTTTTTAACTTCTGTTTTTGATTTTGTTTTCTGTTTTTAACTTATGTTTTTGACTTTTGTTAATTATTATTGTATTATGATTTGTTTTTTTGCTTGAGATTGAACTTCATTTTTAAGTTTGCTTGGATATTTGTTGTTGTTTTGATTCATTATATAGTTAAGTGTTTGTTTTAAGTCTTATTGTATTGTTGTAATTGCAGTAATGGCTCCGAAAGGGAGAGGAAGACCAAGAGGACGTGGTCTACCAGCCCGGACAATGGAGATGACTCCTCCTATGCCTCATGTACGTAGAACTCAGACAACCTTAACACCACAACTTCCGCCTCAAGTTCTCACTCCCCCTAGTTCAACCGGAGAAAGGCAACCAATTCAAGGTGCCTCTACTTCAAATGCAGTCGCTCCACTCAGTTTAGAAGCTCTTCTAAATGCTCCATCAAGAAAAAGCCAACATGTACTCCATCCAAAGAAGGTGGATGGAGCTCTCTGGTAAGTAATTCTCTGTCTCTTTTTGTATCCATAGGTATAGCTGATTATGATGTTGATGATTTGTATTGCTTGCTCACATATATGTTCATCACTTTTCAGGTTTAAGTTTAATCCTGAAGTTAACAGGACTGTCAGACAGACTTGGCAGTCCAATTATATGGGAGCATGATGGAACTGGTCTATGGTTCCATATGAGAAAGCGGAGGAATGGTGGCAAGACTTTGTGGTAAGTGTTACTTTATAAGTTAAGTCTTATTGTTTTTTCTTTTCAAATCTGTTTATTAATCACTTACTTGTCTAATGTTTGTTCTTTCCTTTTTAGCAAGCGTACTACTGGTCTCCTTCTCACCATGACCAGGTGTACTTCATGTGGAAGAAGGAATGCATGGAGTCAATCCGGGACAGAGTCAGCAAAAAAAAGAGAAAGAATAAGAAACTTGATTACGTTTCAGACAATGCGTGGATGGAGATGCAAGAGCAATGAGATACAGAGCCATGCCAAAAGAAGTCGGACACAAACTCCAAGAACCGAATGTCCAATCCCGATGGTCTTGGTCCTCACAAGCATAGTGCTGGACCTGTGGGGTTTGCGAATATCGGCTATGACATGGTAACACGTACTATCTTCATGCTTTTGTGTATACTTTCTATTTAGAATTGTAAAAAGGTTATGTTTTGTTATTGTTGCAGCTTTGGTTATACTTAGCGTTTAGTTCTTGATAAATTTGTGGCTTGGTCAACTAATCCTTTGTTGTTTACTTGCTATTGTTCTGTTTATGTTTATGTTTAGTTAATGTTTATGTTTTGATTAGTTGTTGTTTACTTGATGTTGTTGTGAACTAGTTCTTTGTAGCTTAGTTTATGTTTTAATTAGGATTAGTTCTTATTTAATTTATAATTTTGTGATACTTGATGTGTTGTTTTGTTGTTGTGCAGACGCAGAAGGCTGGTGGTGTTGAACCATCCTTCACTGACCTCGTGCGTAAGACTCACACTTGCAGAGATGGAAGCTTCGTCGATCGTCGGGCGGAGTCAATAGTCTTGGACGTAGAGTCGGTAGCTTCTCAGGTCACCCAAGATGATGAGACCCCTTTACCACTTCTAATTAACAAGGCGTATCTAGAGGTTAGTGTCATTATGTGTATTGTTGTTTTGGTTAGGTTTGCTTGTTATTTGTTGTTGTTGCTATAAACTTTTTAATCTGATGTTTTTTCTTATAAAGTTTATGGTTAATTATTGAGAATTCTGGAATCTGTGGATTTATTCATATTAGATATGTATATGCATGTTAAATCTAGCTTTGATATTATTTAAGATAAAGCATGTTTTAGCTATTATATCTAAAAAAATTGGGAAATTTAGTTAAAGTATTTTACTCGCTATTTTAAAATTATTTTCGAGACTAAAGAATATTTTTTCGAAATTTTTAAGAGTAATTTTCAGAAAATATATGAATAAAGTTTCCCTGTTTGTTTATGGTTTCTTTATTGAAACCATGTTTTAAGGTTGAAGAAAGTGCTCTTTTATTTGGGAATGAAACACTATGTTTCATTAAAATCAAATTTGAAGTTATATTTTCGGTTTGGGCTACGGCCCATTAATAAATATTCATGTATTTAAATAAAACTTAAATAAGGGAATGAGGAGATTCGGTTAGGGCCCAAACTCGTTAAAGATTTAGACAGAAATTCATGATATCTGTCGCATATGGGATTCGAACCCATATTCGGTTCTAGTATACTCAGCTCCCCTTACCTGAACCACTAAGTCACTTAAGACTTTCTGTTATGTAGTTTCACAAACTTATTAATAAACGTCTGTTACGTGACAATTGTTTGGATTAAAACATATGAATGATAAGTCGGTCTAAAGGAAGATTTATTGTTTGTTATGAATTATTGTCAGTGTTTGATCGTTGTGGTAATGATGAATGTGTGACAATTATTTGGATTAAAATATATGAATAATAGATCGGCCCAAAGGAAGACTATTGTTTATCATGAATTATTGTCATTGTTAATCGTTACTACAAGAGTATTACTAGTAGTTAATATTATTGTCCAAAGACTTGATATTAATGTTACACTTGGTATCTTGGGTGGGAAGAATAATCATTTATATATTTATTGTTGATTTTATTTGGTTCGTGAGTAATTAATAAAATATCGTTATCTTTTTTGAGTTAATGCTGGTATGATATCTGTCAATTTGGGATCAATCCCAAAACTTGCGGGTTCCAACTTTAAAGAGTGGAAAAGCAAAGTTAAGATTGTTTTGGGGTGTATGGATCTTGACCTTGCACTAAGGATGGACAAACCTGCTTCTCCTACGGATGAAAGCACTACTGAGTTTAAGGCAGTGTATGAGAAGTGGGAACATTTTAATCGCATTGGTTTAATGATCATCATGGACACCATTCCAGAAACATTTAGGGGTGGTGATAAGATCAAGGATCTAAAAGGTTTCCTTGCTGAGATGGTTATGCGCTTCCCAAGAAGCGATAAGGTGGAAATAAGCAAGCTTTTGCATCGCTTTAGTACGATGAGGTATCACGGCAAAGGAAACATAAGGGAGTATAATTTGGAAATGTCCAATATTGTTTCAAAACTCAAGGCACTTAAGACTGAGCTTCCAGAAGGAGTGCTCATTTTCTTTGTCTTGAACTTTATTCCTCCTTCGTTCAATCAAATAAAATCCAGTTACAACACACAGAAGGAGCAATGGGCTCTAAATGAGCTCATTGCATATTGTGTGCAGGAGGAGAGAATGAAACAGGAAAAACTGAAAGTGCTCATTTGGTTTACAGCCCTAGGGTTCAGGGCAAAAGAAAGAAAGTTGAGGTCGCTAAGAATGAAGCTGCTAAGGGTCCTCCTCAAAAGAAACAAGCTAAGGGAGTTGATTCTTGTTTCTTTTGTGAGAAGGTTGGACACATGAAGGACTGCCAAAAGTACCACGCCTGGCGTGCTAAAAAGGGTATGTCATATGCTTTGGTCTGTTATGAATTGAACTTAGTTGAAGTACCTAGAAACACTTGGTGGTTAGACTCTGGTGAAACTACTAACGTCAGTGTTTCATTGCACGGTTGCCTGAGTTACCGATAACCAACTGAAGCTGAAAGACGCATTCATGGGGCTAATGGATTTCCGGTGCATGTGGAGGCAATTGCGCATTTTAGACTGTTTTCAGTTCTGGTCATTTTTTGGATTTAAAAGACACTTTTGTTGTATTGTATTTTCGACGAAATTTGGTCTCCGGTCCTAAGTTAGACAATTCTGGTTATTTTTGTTTGACTGAGAACAAAGTTGTTACTTTGTCTTTAAAATCAATTAGTCTTTATATGCTTAACACTTTAAGTTTTAATGAAGAAAACTTAAATGTTGAATCAAGAGGTACTAAACGAAAGTTTGAGAATGCAAATTCACGAACTCTTTGGCACAAACGCCTAGGTCACATCTCTAGAAAAAGAGTTGAGCGACTTGTGTCAGATGGTATATTGAGTTCTGTTGACTTCACAAATTGTGATGTCTGTGTGGCTTGCATTAAAGGAAAACAGACTAAGCATAAGAAAATAGATGCATACAGAGCTACAGAATTCCTTGAGTTGATACATACAGATATTTGTGGACCTTTTCCTACTCCATCGTGGAACGGTCAACAATAATTTATATCATTCATAGACGATTACTCTAGATATGCTTACCTATTTCTCATTCATGATAAATCAGAGTCTTTGGACGTGTTCAAGAAATTTAAGGCTGAGGTTGAGAACCAACTTAACCGAAGGATAAAGTCTGTCAGATATGATCGTGGTGGTGCATACTACGGTCGTTATGACGGTTCAGGTGAACAACGTCCGGGACCATTTGCCAGATACCTAGAGAAGTGTGGAATTGTCCTACAATACATAATGCTTGGGTCTCCCAACATGAATGGTGTATCTGAAAGACGCAACCGCATTTTTAAGGACATGGTAAGGAGTATGATTAGTCACTCTACCTTACCTGAATCATTCTGGGGAGAGGCACTAAAAACCGCAACTTACATTCTTAATTGGGTACCAACTAAAGCAACTGCAAAAACACCTTATGAGCTTTGGACTGGCAGAAAACCCAGTTTAAAGCATCTTCACATTTGGGGATGTCCTGCTGAGGCTAGACCTTATCGGCCATATGAAAAGAAATTGGACTCCAGAATTGTGAACAATTACTTTATTGGTTATTCTGAGCGATCTCGGGGTTACAAATTTTATGATCCCACACAAAAGAACATTTTTGAGACGGGATCGACTACATTTTTTGAGGATATTGAATTTGGGGGGGGGGGGGAAATAAAGTTCAAGACATCAACTTTGAGGAAGAATCGGTTCCAGTTATTGTACCGGTTCATATAGTTGTTTTAGATAAAGCAAATCCAGAACCTCAAGTTGATAATGAAGTTCTTCCTCCAGTTCAAAATGTTGATGATATTGAACCTGATGTTCAAATTCAAAATCCTCAAGAAATTGTGCAACAAAATCAAGATGACGGTCAACCAGATTAAGAAGAAATGCTATTCCGGATTATTATATAGTATATCTTATGGAACATGAGGAAAATCAAACTCTTGTGGAAGATGATCCCATCAACTTCCGTCAGACCATGAGTTGTTCCAATTCAAATAAGTGGACCGAAGCATCGAAAGAAGAGTATAAGTCTATGCTAGAAAATATTGTTTGGGAAATCGTTTCACTGCCAGAAGGAAAGAAAATCATTGGCTGTAAATGGCTATTTAACACAAAGATGAATTCGAATGGTAATGTGGAAAGATATAAGGCTAGTCTAGTAGCTAAAGGCTATACTCAAAGAGAAGGGATTGACTATAAATAAACCTTTTCTCCGGTGTCTTCAAAGGAATCTTTTAGGACAATCATGGCTCTTGTTACACATTATGATTTGGAGATTCATCAGATGGATGTAAAGACATTGTTTCTCAATGGAGACATTGATGAAACAATTTATATGGAGCAACCAAAAAACTTTTTTGTAGGTGATTCAAAGAATGTGGTTTGCAAGTTAAGAAAATCCATCTATGTGCTGAAACAAGCTTCTCGTCAATGGTACTACAAATTTCACAAAGTCATCACCTCTTTTGGTTTTGAAGTGAATTTGGTTGAAGATTGTGTATATTAAAAGTTCAGTGAGAGTAAGTGCATTTTCCTGATTTTATATGTTGATGACATATTATTGGCCACTAATGATATGTGCATGTTGCACAACACCGAGAAATTTTTTAAGGAAAATTTTGAGATGAAAGATCTTGGTGAAGCATCTTTTGTATTAGGGATCCAGATTCAACGAGATCGATCTCGAGAAATTCTTGGATTGTCACAAAAGAGATATATCAATAAAGTACTTAAAAGATTTGGCCTTCAGGATTGCAAACCAGGTGATACCCCATTTGCTAAAGGAGACAAATTTTTTCTTGATCAGTGCCCTAAAGGAACTTTGCAAATGAAGGAGATGCAAAAGATTCCTTATGCATCCACAGTAGGGAGTCTGATGTATGCTCAAGTTTGTATGCGTCCGGATATAGCAAACATTGTTGGAGTCTTAGGCAGATACTTAAGCAATCCAGACATGGACCATTGGAAAGCAGCAAAAAGGGTCGTGAGGTACTTGTAGAGAACAAAAGACTATATGCTCACATATCATAAATCATATAATATGGAGATCATTGGGTATTCTGATTCTGACTATGCTGGATGCCAAGAAAGTAGAAAGTCTACCTCAGGTTATGTTTTTCAGTTAGCCGGTGGAGCTGTTTCATGGCGTAGAGCGAAACAAACACTCGTTACTTCCTCCACCATGGTTGCAGAATATGTAGCAGTCTATGAAGCATCTAATCAGGCAATTTGGCTGAGAAATTTTGTCACTGGACTGCGAATTTTGGAAGGAGTCGAAAGACCACTTAAGTTATATTGTGAAAACAAATCAGCTGTTTTGTATTCCAATAACAATAGGAGTTCTGTAAAGTCGAAGTTTATTGACATCAAGTACCGAATTGTTATGGAAAAGGTACAAAGTGGATAGATTTCTATAGAACACTTAGAGATAAACTCTATGATAGCAGATCCTCTCACAAAAGGTATTGTGTCAAAGGTTTTTCATGAGCATACTGCTCGAATGGGCATTTCGATGTTTGAGGATTGTTCATATTAGTGGGAGTTTGTAGTTTGGTTTTATGTTCTATATTTTATTTATGTTTATTGACATTTTATGAATGTTTTCTGATCAAAAATTAAGTTTTAAGTATGATTTAAGTTTACACTTTGTACAATAAAGTTAAGGATCTCACTAAAGTAGGACCAATTGAAAATTGACATGTATCGATCACTGTTCATGTAATTTTCATGTCACACTTTCATAAATGATCTATGTCATTTAGCTATATAGATTTTCGTGACCATGGAAGGTTTTGGTTTATATTTGATAGCCAACGCCGCTATGATCCTAAGTTAATATGGTTAATGGACGAGATTGATATGCCTTGAAAATAATGACATATGGAGCTCACTTAGGTCTATCACTTTTGAATACATATGTGATTTAGAGATTGTAAGATCTAATTTTGGGGTCACATATATATTAATATGTGTGATAGAGTCATTAGTTAATAAGTCAAAGTTATGTAATTAAGTAAAAGACTGGAGGCATAAATGTTATGAAAATTAAGTTGTGGATGTCTTATGTAATTTCTAGTTTGATGAGGGGCCGGACTAGAAATTAATACTCTATATAATTAGAGAGTTATGGTCCCTAAAGTAACCCTAGCCGAAAAATAAGTATCTCTCTACATCTCATCATCAGAGACCTAAAAATCACTAAGGGTGTGCTTTGGAAGAGTCATAATCAACCTTCAGATCTTCGCCAATGGATTCATCCGGTACGCTTCCGCCTTAGGTTAATCAATAGAAATTTATATGGTTTTGGGTTTATTATGATATAAACATCAAATATAATACTTACAGTGAAAACAGATAAAGCTTTCTTCCTTGCAATACAATCTTTTATAACTTTAACCCAATATTTACTTAATAATTCATATATTTTCAAATTAATATGTATCATTTTAAAAAGAAAACATCATGCACTTAAAATTATCAACAAAATATCTCCCATAAATTTTCATTCAACAAAATTAAATTGTAATCAATTTTGTAACATAATGGTGACAATTATGTTGAGAATAAATTCTCTTATACCATATTGTAACTCCTATGTAAGTGAGACTATATAAGAAAGTCATATTCTTCTCATTTTGATATCCATATTTATTAAACTAATATTTATTGAGGAATTCACAAAACTACACCCTTTCAATCCTTCCTTCACAAAACTACACCTAATTTAATATTTTCACATATTTACACCCTTTCAAAATTTTAAAAGGTTGATTTACCCTTTAAAAAATTACCAAAATTAAAATTTTGTCATTTGGGTTCGCTAATTAGTGTTTAGGGTATAGTATTAAAGGGGTAGGATTGTGTGGATATCGTTTATTCGAATTTAATTTTTAGTGTTTAGGTGTAGTTTTGTGAAGTAATTTAGAAATGGTGTAGTTTTGTGAAATGTAATTCAAATGGTGTAGTTTTGTGATTCTCCCATATTTATTTAACAAATTATATTTCTAAATTGATATGTATCAATTTTTAAAAAAAACAAGTTTTGTTTAACAAGCTCTAAAACTTAACATGTGTCATCTCTTTAACTGATATTATTTTTTCATTATATTTAACTAATTGTAATACTTGCATATATAGACATCATTTTTGTGTTACACAATTTTTTATAATTCTGAACCAATATTTATTTTAACAATTCATATATTTTAAGTTTAATATGTACTCCCTCCGTCCCATTTTATTTGATGTTTAAGGATGTTGCACACATATTAATAAAACTCTCTTTTTCATAAAAACATCATTAACTATAACAAAATAGACCAATAGAAAAAAACTCTTCAAAAAACTATTGGTTAAGAAAATTACATACATTTAATTTCTACATGGAAACTTGTAAAACATCAACTAAATTGGAACAAAAAAATCCCTCTAAAACTTCATATAATATGGGACAGAGGGAATATAATTTTAAAAACCTCTCAAGGACTTAAATTCATATATTATAAAATTTTTATTTATTTGAAATTAACTATATTGAAAAACATAATAGTGACACTAATGTTGAGAATAAATTCTCATTATACCACTTTGTAACTCCTATGTGAGTGAGGTTATATAAAAAGTCATATTCTTCTCATTTTGGTATACATATTTATTAAACTAATATTTATTTAAAAAATCATATATTTCTAATTTGATATGTATCATTTAAAAACACATAATTTTTGTTTAACAAGTTTTTCAAACTCGACATGTGTCCTCTCTTTAACTTATATTATTTTCATTATAATAGTTAAATATATACACATCATTTTTGTGCTACACAATTTTTAATTAATCTAACCCAATATTTATTTAACAATTCATATATTTTCAATTTAATATGTATTATTTAAAAAAAACATCATAAACATGTATTTATTTGAAAATAATTATATTAAAAGGATCATGCACTTAAAATTGTCAACAAAAGATCTCCTTTAAATTGTCAACAAAAGATCTCTTTTTAAATTGTCAAAAACATATCTCATTTAAATTGTCATTCAACAAAATTAAATTGTAATCAATTTTGTAACATAATGGTGACAATTATGTTGAGAATAAATTCTCTTATACCACTTTGTAACTCCTATGTAAGTAAGACTATATAATTCTCTATGTACAATTTTTTACTTGGTTTGATTGTTTCTATGATGTAAATTGTTTTTCTAACTGGTTTTTTCTTATGATGATTTAAAGAAGGTAGAGTATGGTGGTTGATTAACAGTGAGACAATAAAAAGTTAAGATATTTGAGAGGGATTCGAATGCATCAAGAACATTGTAGATTATTCTTCTTTGGAAAAACGTATCCTCTCTGCATTACTCAATTGAAAAAATATCATTTTCTTTTTTTTCTCCCGAGGCTCCAGAGTCTCCACTACCACAAGTCATGACATGTAATTGACAAGTTTTTTTCTTCTTAATTTTTTAATTATTTGTTTCATGTTTTGTTTTAACTCACCTTCTATTCTTTACCTTAAATGATTTATTTTAAAGGTTTATTTACTTTAAAAGTTTAGTTTGAAACCTTCATATAACACAAACCAAATATGTTAACTAAATTTTGAAGTTCTTTACAAATTAATATAAATGTTTTCTAAAAAACATAATTGTTTAGTTAGTTTTGTATATATCATAAAAATATTTAATTGTGTCCATAAGTCAAACTCTATCTCGATTTATAGATTTGGAAGAAAAACTAAGAAACAATTTTAGTTCAAGTTAATTTATGAATTTTGGAAATACAGAAAAGAATCAAATAGATAGTAGATATGAGATATTTGATATTAATATAAGTGGTTTTCCCCTTGCAATGGGCATAATACTAGTATAGTATATTTTCCATTGTTCTTTGTAATATGAAAATATACCCCAAATTCTTATGTTGTTTTGAAATATGTGAATCTTATTTATATAGTTTTGTAGTAATTTGCTGAAATTATTTTTTTGTTATCGTGAATATTTCATATTATATTGGATTGGCCACTTTTAAAACTGTGTTTAAAGTTACTCTTTATTATATTTGACCACTTTTAAAACTGTGTTTAAAATTGGATTGACCACATTCTTGAGTTTATGTGGTATATATGAAAGTTAGTTGAATGTATGTTTAAGTTAGTTCTAAACTAATTATACATATCAAAATTTGGAATTGTAGTTATTATTAACTTTCTCACTATATCAAAACAATAAAATTTCTCTATATATATGATTATGTATTATTATGTATTATTTATGTATATACTTTAATGTAAAACCATATTCAGAATTAGAGTTCATTCTAAACACATTTATTAACTACTAGGTATAGACCAGCGTTGCGCCGGTTAGTGATATATATATATATATTGGAAGTAGGAACATTATTTCTATAACAATCTTCTTGTTAGTGAGTAATTAAAATTTCTACAATATTATAATTAAAATTACAAAAAATATTGATACAAAAATTAGAAAAAGCAGTGGGTTTGCGGAGGCGAGTGCATTATTTCCTTAATTTTGTAACGCCTCGTACTATGACGGTTTCACGACGTTCCGAAACCAAAGATACGACAACATTATTTTATACTCTCACACAAGGAAGAAGAAAAATGAAAGGATATATAGAAAAATATCTAACAGATGTCTAATTTTTTTATTTATATAGAAAAGAATGCTGCAAAACTCTTTGGTTTTACATGTGGTCCATAACACCACCATTACTCTCATTTAACATATAACTTCAAATTTGATGGTTACAAAATTGAGTAATAAAATCAATTATTAATTAAATTTATGAATAAGAGTTATATTTGACTAAAACTTCATTCTTTTTATCATGAGAATTATTATTTTATTGGACCCTAGTTAATTATCCATCACATGAGATTTATATTTCTTTTACCAAAATAAAATATATGTAGTAATCAATTACATAGATTTATTTTGCATTATTGGTTATTGAGTCAATACTCATATATCGGAACCAAACAAATAAACCAACCCTTGAATCCGAGCACAATTCAATTCAGTGCGCATACATATGGTTTAATATATGTTCATTCTTTTAAGAAAATATTTTAAAAGTAAGAAAATAATACAATATTTATTTACCTAAAAGAAAAAATTAATAAAATATTTATTTACATAAAAGACATAATAAACCTATTGTATATGACAAAAAATTATTAATAAATAACATTTTGGTATGAAAATATTAAGTTTAGAAAATGGTATGTAAAATATGTAGAATGTTTTCTCCTTGTATAAGAGAGGAGGATGAAAAACTCTTTGGTGTCACCTTGTAATCCATAACACCGCCATTACTCACATTTAACATATAACTCAAATTTGATGGTTACACAATTGAGTAATAAAACAAATTTTTGATTCAATTTAATAATTAAAGTTTTATTTGACCAAAACTTAATTCCTTTAATTATTAGAATTATTATCTTTGGGACCAAATTTAATTCTCCATCACATGAGAATAATATTACTTTGACCAAAATAAAATATATTTATTTGCATCATTGGTTAATTAATCGATGCTCCTATACCCAAACAAAACATATAAACCAACCCATGAATTCTATTTATTGCATCGTAGAATATATATATATATATATATATATATATATATATATATATATGATTGTAAATTTTTATATAAGATAAAATTAATTTTGAAAAATATTATATGAAAGTCATGTGATTCATTTGTGTTAAACTAAAAGCAATATAGAAAATAATCTGACATTTATTTTCATTCTTGAAAAAGTTAAAACAAACTTAGTATGTTTGATTTCAATTATATGGATAATATGATATATTGATTTTAAATTCTTAATTATTATGTTAGTAATATATGAAATTTATGTAGATAATTTGTATTAAATAAAAATAAAAATAAGTTAATATTTATTTTTGACTTTTGAAAGAAGTAAAAAAAATCTTTTTTGAAATTTAAAAGAAAGATAACACATGTCAAACAATTATGAGGAGATTCAAGCCCTCTTACAGGAACCGTCATTCACAGCTTTGAAAAATTTTGTTTGGAGTCTTCGGGCCCCAAATAAACAAAAGCACTTCATATGGCAAGCTTTGTCAGGAACTGTGCCGGTAAATGAAAGGTTGTTTTACCGACATATAGGGAGAGAGGGAGAATGCCCCCGATGCGGACAGGACGAAACAATTAATCATATGTTATTTACTTGTCGACCGGCGAAACAGACGTGGGCACTGGCAGGAACACCAGCAGGATCGCAACGCTTCCCCTTCGAGAGTTTGGGAGCAAATATACATTTCTTGTTCTCGAAATGGAAGGGATCAACGAATGTCGCACCCGTGTACCCTTGGATAGCTTGGTATATATGGAAAGCCCGGAATGACAAGCTATTTCAAGGGATTGATCGTAGCCCGATGGAGACAAAAGACATGGCTGAAGGAGAAGCTGAGGTGTGGAGCAAATCGCAATACCTCTTACAAACACAACAACCAGTGTTAATATTGGGAGAGACGGAACATGATAGAAAGGAGCAGGAACACGAAACTGAGGTTTCGTGCTACATTGATGGTTCTTGGAAACAGGGAGATACCACAATTGGAGTTGGTTGGCTTTTGTGAACGTAAATTCTTTATATTTATATATATATATATATATATATATATATATATTCCCTTTTTTGTTTTCGTTATTCCAAAACACACATATTTGTTTTGATGTATTTCATAAATTTAATTGCAATGATGAGTGAAAGAATAATCAAAAGTGTTCATTTTTCTTTTATAAATCTAAATTAACTTTGTATAGGTTTTTTTTTACATCATTTAATAATTAAAACTAAGTCGCGTCGACGGTTTTGGATATCCAGTTCGGAGTGAATTCGCTCACGTACTCGAATGGAGATGAGAGTGTCCGTCCAACTCGTGCCAACTTATCCGCTTGTTCATTTCTTGTGCGGGGGATAGTTTTGATTCGGAAGTTTGTTCATTCCTTGAATAGGTTTTCTTGCTTCCCATTTTTTTTTACATTTTCTAATTAATGATGAATCTTCTTCTTTATAAATGCGGGTAGATGATGTAGATTCGAGTAGGAGTCTACCTACCAAATATCATACTAATATGTTAGTTTTCAATACATCCAAATTTTGAATAATTGAACAACATACATAAAATTCAATTTTTTTTGGTATTACTTTCATAGATTTTCGGGTTTATGCTTGTAATCAAAATGAATACTCTTTCTAATTTTCCCATACATAACTTTTTCCGAAAATCATTAGTTATATAATCCCATAAGGACAACCAAACAATAACGTTCCTATTTATAATTAAATATATCACATTTTTGGTCAATATGTAACAATAACTAATTTTATTAGGTAACAACATGCTAAGTACGTACGATGGTATAAGTAGGCGGACTACTATAGAGTGTTTTGAGGTTTGATCATTAAGGTGAGAGCCTTGAACAAAACGCAATTTGACCGATGACGTCTGTAGGAGTGTAGTAATTAAGATATTAGTTTTAGAGAAATGATTCATAATATTTTAATCGTAAATAATGATAAAAGTACCGATATGGGAGTTTTTTGTTTGTGTTAGCTAAACTCCATAAATAATCGTAGTTTCGTGTCATGAATTTTAACCTTGGTATCTTTGGTGTGTAGTTGACCATCTCAATCATTGTGGTTGTGTCTCTAAAGCCGATGGAAAATAGATGGGTTGGTTGTTTGAATTTTTCGTTGCTTTTCTTGACATGAAACCTATTAATTGCATATATGGTACCTTCCTTAATACTCCCTTTGTATCATATTGTTTGATTTTTTTCACCATATCATATTGTTTGATTTTATAAGATTTTCATACATATTTTTTTGTCAACGATTTTCACACATATTAAGAAACACAATTAATATATAGTAATAAATACTTTGATTGAATAAATTGCACGATATTTCATATCAAACATTATCGAATGATTCATTTTCCCCCAATAAATACTTTTTGATATCCACAATTTTTCAATAAATTATACATAGAAAACTCAAAACATCAATAATTTTGATACACCAATAAATCCATAAAACATCAAACAATTTGATACGGAGGGATTATTTGTTTCTGAGCTGCCCGCGTAGCATGTATGAAACAATTGATTACATCCCTTTGTTAAATTTTGTCATTGATAATATTGATAATGTTAGTAACCTCCATAATAATTATTATATTTATTCTATTAAATAATTTAAATAAACCAAACAAAAATATAAATTTGTAAACTATGATGATTAGTATATGACAATATAATAAAATAATCGATTTAAAACAAAGAAAAATTAAATAAATAGTCACACAAAAATAAATTGTAATGGCGCATTATAGGTCTAATTGTTTTTACTAATTTTTACAAAATATACAATTAGTTAGTGGGAAAAATTATATAGATATATAAATTTATTTTTATATCATTTACATATAGAACATAATAACTTGAAAATTAAAAACTAAAAATAATTTTATATTAATGAAAGTCAAGCGAATCATTTGTATTAAATTAAAAGAAATATATCAGATAATTTGACAAAAAAAATTATTTTGTAAGGGTTAAAATATTTTAAATTTTAAATTTTATTTAATTATCTTATTTATTTGAATTTTATGTCTAACTATTTTACAATAATTATCTTTTAACATTAGTTGTTTAGTAAATGTTTAAGTGAACTCTAATTTTGAAATGTTGTACATTACAATATATACAAAAATAATAATAATATACTCAAGACAAACTTAGAACTACACTTAAAACTACCTTAAAGACCAAAAAAGAGTTGATTAGTGTTTTGGGTACATTTTAAAAGATAATTTGCCAATTGGGTGATTTTGATGTATTGTTTGGTTTTAGAATTTAGAATGACAAATTTACCCTTAGTCACACAACTTATTAACAAAAATCATTCAAATAAAATCATTTACATAAAACAATCACGGGAGGTCTTTCCAGTTCTTCCTCCTTGCCTTGTTGTGGATCTCTTCATCGCTACATTGTGTCGTTGGCGAGATTTTGGTGAGGTTAAATCGTGTGTGTACTCGTGTTCAGAAGGTGCAAATATGTACCTCTCTTGCTCTCTCCTTCCCGGACCCATGTATGCTCAGCTATTCTCTTCTTCTTAGTCCTTGATTTGGCTCCATAGGCAGGTTATTCTCCCTTTCTTGTTTGGCTTTAGCCGTGATAGTTTTGGTTAGATGTAAGTTGCAGGCGGTTGTTTAAGGTTTAAGCACTTTAGATGGGTCAACGGTTTATGGAGTTTTTTGAAAGGATTTGTAATGGCCCTTTGGTTTGATTTAGGTTGATCTTTTGCTTGTCTCGTTGGTGATGGATATGAACTTTGACCATCCTTCTCCCTTTTGGCTTATTCGAATCGCATCATTCACCTTCCTTGTTGACGGTGAATTGTGTAAGCGGCTCTAGGGCTTCCTCTACAAAAAAATTTGTATCAGATTTGGTCGAGGTATGATTGGCTGTTGCTTCCTCTTTTCCGGTTTCGATTATCTATCGATCTTTCCAGCCTTGGTTTTCTCATTAATCCATTTTTCTCCTTTCGATGGATGTGGTTTTCCTTTTCAAAAGAAGCTTGAGATTTATGATTTCAGAAGTCTACTTATATCAATAGAGGACGTGGAGATTTTCTTTCTCTTTGGGTTTGTTGTTCCGCTCTCATCCCCGTAAAGGTTTGCGGTTTCTGGATTACTCAATGTGGAAGACGTAATGGTGTTGACTAAGTTATGTTATATTATACCTTCGGTTCAAAGATCTTTGTCTCCAGAGAGCTTTGGATTACCACAATCAAGCTCTGCGGGCTTTTGTCTCCCTCTTTTGGGCTCTTGGCTACGGTATCTTCTCGAGGTTAGATTATCGAGTATAGATAGTCATCTTTGTGCGTGTTCTTGTTCGTGATGCATAAGCTTCGTCCTCTTGTTACTTTTGTTCCTATTCTAGACTTGTAGTCCTTTTGTTTAGGACTTTTAGTTTTTCATATGTAAGCTTTTAAGGTTTTATCGCGGGAACTACTGGAGCATAGCTCGGTCTGTTATTTGCTTGATTTTGTAACATTTTGCTTACACTTTTATTAATATAAATCAGTGAAAAAAATATCAATCACGGGAGATCATTCACGATTCACCATTCACATGGATTATTCACGAATATTATTTGTCATTCACACGTATTATTTATCATTCACAAGGATCATTGATCATTCCCAGAGACAATTAATCATTCACAACGATCATTCACTCAAAATCACTCACATAATACCATTCACATACAATCATTCACGAGATTTGACAATTTCGAAGTTAAGGGCAAAATTGTAATTTAACACGCGAAAATCACTTTTTAGCAAATTATAATAAAAATCACCCAATTAGTAAATTTATGTCTCAAAATGTACATCTTTTGCCAATTTTCTTTAAAAAAACCTAAAATCACATTACATTCGAGAAACAACCAACCTTTTTTGGGTTTTGGCATGTGGCTTAAGTTGTTTCCATCTATGAGTCACCAATATCGATTAATAGTACTAACCTTTCTTTCCTCTAATTGCATTGGGGCTTATTGCTCGTCGTTTACGTCCTGTTCGTGAACCTATATTGTCATAAATGATTTTAGATTTATATTGTATCATAATCCGTCAATATTTTATAATAATTTAAAAAACATTTATATTTTGTTTATGATGGTTGATTTTGTAATATATTTTATTATTGTAATATTTATTTGGTTTGACATGGGATATAACTAACTCATTTTATTTTACCAAATTAATGAAAATAAAATTGTTTTTTTGTAACTTTTGAAATGATATTTTATTTTATTATAAAATCTATTATATAATAAACTCATTTTATACTCTCAATCTAAGCTATCCACGTCATCTGTCCACCTCAGCCTTTTTCGTCAAAAATGATACTTACTTCTTCGCTTGCGTTCCTTCTCTTATTAAATGTAGTTCATTTACGATTTTATCGATTCACTTCATCTCCCAATTTCTTTACTCCCATTAGAGATTCATTTATATAGCAAACAAGGTAAACGTTTAATCTTCCTCACCCAAACCTTCTTCATATATTGAAACAACTTCTACCATGTTCCTTCACCGAAAATGATGTTTCTTCTCCGTATTTGGTCCGCGTTCCTGAATAGTCAAGACGTTGATCATATGATGTTATGTTTGACAACAACTTCGATCTAGACTCCATCTGATCTCTATTTTATTCAATGTCTACGGTGGCCACGACGACTCTCATGTAAACCAAATTAATTTCCCTGTAAATTCCCAATTCGATTAGTTTAATTAAAGTTTTGATTTGGGTTTGTGTGATATAGCCAAGGAAAAACATATTAGCTTTGGTAAATGATTGTGGGACTTCACATTGTTTTCTACTTTGGGATTTGATGATGACATGTTCAAAACATAACGCTTGAAGATCCTTCATTTCTATTTAAAGGTCGGAATGAGGTTTGTTTTTAACGATTTTGTTCTAATAATTTGACTGTTTTAATCCATGTAAATATATTGTTTATTGCGAATATTGCAGATTACGTGTTTCTATCAATGATATATATCTCTTAGGTATGATCTTTTGTTGTATTTTGTTTAACAAGTTTCAGTTTCTTGTGTTTACAAAACCTCAATTATATGTCTCTTCTAATAAAGAAGAGTCATTGTGTTTACAAAAACTCATTATTAATTATGACACAAAAAAATTTATATTACATTTTTCAAACTTCTATAACAAGCGTTGTTAATGTAAGCTAAGGTAGTACAACAACTATTTAAGTTAGATTATTTTAACAAAATTAATACAATTCATTTAACTATGATTAAAAATTTAATATTTTGTATATAAGAATTTTCACTCAGCAAAACAACAATATTTTTATCTATATGACCCGCATAAATATTTTTCATGCAACAAAAACAATTCTTAATTATACATATACAAAATTAGAATATAACTTTTATTTTTAATGCTTACCAAAAATATTTTAAAATTGTACTTAAACAAATAAATGAAATACATTCCTGCGCACAGCGCAGGTAATCCTCTAGTTATTAGAAGAGTTATTTAGTAAATTAGGTACTTTTTACTTCTTAATTTGCCAATAGGGTGGTTTTTTGTATTTGCATTTATGTGATTTTTTATGTTGAAAAGTCAAAAATAACCCTGAATTTTCTGGTAAGGTCATGTGAACTTTCATATATATGCGTGAACATTCATGTATTCTTATGAATATTCATGTTATTCCTTCTAAAATAATCGTGACATTATGTGAATATATGTGTGAATATTCATGAACATGTGTGAATATTCATGAACATGTGTGAATATTCATGAACATGTGTGAATATTCATGAAAATGTGTGAATATTCATAAACATGTGTGAATATTCATGATAACATGTGAACATTCATAGTTTGATTAAATAATTCATTAAAAAATCTGAAACATAAAACTTGTGAACATTCATGAACCTGTGTGAATGCGCGGATGGGTATATCAGTCATAAAAAAATAGAAGGAAGGAAAATCACATAATCACCAATTTTGAAACACAAATCACCTTATTGCAAATTAAGGTCCAAAAATGTACATGATTTCCTAATTTTTTCTTGTTAGAATATCAATATGTGATGAAATCTAATTTTACAATTTTTTTTAATTCAAAGAGAAGTAAATATTCTTATGTATTCTTTTTAATTTCTTTACTAGGGCTGGACAATCGGTTATATCGGTTTTTTCGGTTTTTTCGATTTTCTTAAATCCAGCCGAATAGAACCGATTAAATGTTCGGAACTCGGTTTGTTAGGTTCGGTTCTATAATTTTAAATCTGTTCCGAAATTGAATCGAACAAAAAAAATTCGGTTTATTTCGGTTAGTGTAAAATTCATTTTTTTGGTATTATCTTCACAGATTTTCGGGTTTATGCTTGTAATCAAAATGAATACTCTTTCTAACTTTCCCATACATAACTTTCTCCGACTTTCTCCGAAAATCATTAGCTATATCTTATTATATAAAAGTGAGTGTGTTTAATTATAACTCACCAGATCGTGACACGTGTCACAATTAATTTAGATCGCGACATTTGTCATTATTAAAATAAAGAATCTTCTTAAAAAATAGGAAAAAGAATAATAAAAACACCTTAAAATGGAAATCTTATAAATTAAACACTTAATGTTGTTAGAATAATGTTTAAGAAAAAAATAATTTTAAAAGAAGAAAAAAGAAAGGAAAAATGTTAGTAATGTTTAGGAAGAAAAAAAATAAATGTTAATAATTTGGGAGAATTATAAAACTACACCATTTGAATTACATTTCACAAAACTACACCATTTCCAAAATACTTCACAAAACTACACCTAAACACTCAAAATTAAATCCAAATAAACCTACTCAAACAATTCTACCCCCTTAATACTATACCCTAAACACTAATTAGCGAACCGAAATGAAAAGATTTTAATTTTGGTAATTTTTAAAAGGGTAAATCAAGCTTTTAAAATTTTGAAAGGGTGTAAACTTGTGAAAATATTGAATTAGGTGTAGTTTTGTAAAGGGAGGGTTGAAAGGGTGTAGTTTTGTGAATTTCTCTAATAATTTTTAGGAAAAATGTTAATAATGTTGTGAAAAAATGTTAATAATGTTAATAATGTTTAGGAAAATTTGTTAATAATTTTAGGAAAAATGTTAATAATGTTTAGGAAAAATGTTAATAATTTTAAAAGAAAAAAATGTAACGTTTAAGAAAAAAGACAAAACAAAAAATAAGAAAAAAATAGAGGAAGGAAAAACAAAAAAAGGAAAAAAGTAATCAAACGAAAAGTGTTCACTATATCTATATATACATATCTAGAATCACTAAATTTCATTGTGTTATCCTCTTTGTTCTATTTACAATTATTAAATTTCTTTTTTTAACTCAAAAAGAGAAAAAGATGAGTTTCATAGTTTATAAAAGCTAGTCAATAATCTTATTTCACATTAAATCAATTATATAAAAGTGAGAGCGTTTAACGTGAGATGTGAGTTGTTAGCTCGACACGTAGGCAAATTATAACTCAACAGATCGTGACACGTGTCACAATTAATTTAGATCGCGACATTTGTCATTATTAAAATAAGGAATCTTCTTAAAAAAATAGAAAAAAGAAGAATGAAACACCTTAAAGATTGTTGTGTATTCTTTTAATTTCTTTACTATTAATTATTTATTTTTGTCCACAATACTTTTATTTCAGTTTTACGTGGAGATTTTATTCCATTTTTTAAATTGCATCATAATTTTTTTTAATGTTATTAGAATCTTTATATGTATTTTTGTTTATTTTATATGATGGTTATTTTTCGGTGGATATTTGTAGTGATTATTAACATTTAGTTTAAAAAGATTATTGAGAACAATTTATGTATTATTTTAATTTTATTATAAAATTGCATCATAGTTTGTTTATTTATTTATTTTGCATTAAAAAATTTAATATTTTAATTTTATTATAAAATTGCATCATAGTTTGTTTTTTTCTTTCATGTTATTAGAAACTTTATATGTGTTTTTGTTTATTTTATATGACGGTTATGTTTTCTGTGGATATTTTTAGTGATTATTAAGATTTAGTTTGAGAAGATTATTAAGAATAAATGTATTATTTATATGTATGACTATGTAGTATTTGAATCTCAAATTTATAATGTTTAAACTTTATTTATCTATATATATATATATTTAAGTTTAAATATTTTTTAATATTTGTTATTGTATACTTCCTCTGTTTCTATTTATAAGATGTTTTGAGTAAAAGTGTGAAGATTAAGAAATCATTAATGTTTGTTGTTTTTTACAAAAAATTATAATTTAATAAGTAATTTAAAACGATGAAACCGCCAGGGAAAGAGATGAAAAATAAAAATGTTAAAACGATTTCGACGAATAATAGAGATTTGGTTAACAAAGAACTTGGTGAATCAGGTAGGAGCTCAGGACATAAAGGGGGAAAAGCAGGGAAAAGCAGGCGGGGGAATGGGAATGAGAGGATCAAGTGGAAGAGGCATTCCAAAACCCAACAGCAAGAAATAAGCCTTATGAAGACAAGTTCTTATACGTGTGTTGGTGTTTCGCATTCTGTTATTTCTTTTTGGATTAAGGTTTTTTGTTGGAATAATGTTTTTGATTACTTAATTATGAAAAGGGGTTGGCCCCTGTACGGTGTTTGGTTTTTGTTTTATGCAAAACGTGCTTTGGAAAAGTTTCAATCTATTATCTATTATGGAAAAGATGTGCTTTATGATAGTGAAAAACTAAATAATTACACAAGATTGTTACAGGAGAAGGTAAGTGGGAATAAAGAAAAAGAAGAAAATTGTTTAAAGGGTTTCCTAGGTTTTTCGGGCAGAAAGGATGACTCAATGGATGACGTTGGCCCTACAAAGAATAAGAGGAAGGTAGCTCTCCTGAAACTACCGGCTACAACGTGAAAATATTAAGTTGGAATTGTCAAGGGCTGGGAGCCAAGTTGACAATTTCTACACTAAGAAACCTTTGGACTAGATTCAAACCAGACGTTTTATTCCTCTCGGAAACAAAACAAAATAAAGCTTTTCTAGATAAGTTCACAACTCATTTTGGGTATGATAAGCTATTCACGGTGGAACCAATTGGAAGTAGTGGGGGCCTAGCTATTTTTTACTATGACGACATGAATCTCCAAATTATTTCGGCTAATAACAGAATTATTGATGCTAGTGTGACTCTGAGGAATAAACAAGCGTTTATCTCATTTATCTATGGAGATCCGGTGACTCAAAATAGGAGAGCGGTGTGGGAACATTTATGTCAAATAAATACGACAAGGTTTGGACCGTGGGTGATGATAGGCGATTTTAACGAAATCACAGGAAATAGAGATAAGAAAGGAGGGACAATGAGAAGGGCAACTACGTTCATCGACTTTAATGAGATGTTAAACTCATGTGGTATGCTGGAATTCCCGTGTTTGGGCAATCAATATTCTTGGCGAGGAAGGAGGTATGGGGAGGATAATGAACGCATCAGATGCAAGCTTGATCGGGCTGTTGGAAACGAGGAATGGCATGAGCTTTACCCACAGACAAGGGTGAAATACTTGGAATTAATAGGATCGGATCATCGACCAATCTTGGCGGATTGCCTATTCGAAAATAGCTCAAAGAGGAAAAACTTTAGGTTCGATAAAAGGTGGATAGGTAAAGAGGGTCTCGAAGAAGTAATCGAGACAGGGTGGAACATAGGAAACAACGACACATATGGTATTGTAGACAGAGTAGCAAGGTGCAGACATAAGATAGCGGGATGGAGAAAAGACAATGTACCATCAAGTCTCCTGACAATTGAGAACCTGAAAGTGGCTTTGGAAGAGGCCCAAAACGATGATAGGCTCCCTCCGGCGGAAATAGCCTCTTTGACTACGAAACTAAAAGAAGCCTATCTCGAGGAAGAAATATATTGGAAACAGAAAAGTAGAAATATGTGGCTGAAAGAGGGGGATAAGAACACAAAATTTTTTCACTCAACTACAAAGAAACGGAGGGCGAGGAATAAATTAACAGGGTTGGTGGGTCCAAACGGAATTTTAGAGGACACAGAGATGGGAATGGAGATAATTGCAACAAATTACTTCCAACAACTATTCGAGCAAACCGATAATGGTAATCTGGATGAGGTACTAAACGAGTTAAGAGTGTGTGTATCTGAGTCAGACAATAACATGCTGACAAAAGAAGTCACGGAGGAAGAGGTAAGGAAAGCGTTATACTCAATGCACCCGGAAAAGGCCCCGGGGCCGGATGGAATGACAGCTTTATTTTATCAACGATATTGGCACATCATTAAAGAGGAGTTGGTCAGTTTGGTTCAAAACTTCATGAGGTATGATAATTTTGACAAGAGATTAAATGAAACGAATATATGCCTTATTCCGAAGATGGACAAACCTAAACGGATGACAGATTTGCGACCTATTAGTCTATGTAACGTGGGCTACAAGGTAATTTCAAAGGTACTTTGCTTGAGACTAAAAAAAGTTCTTCCAAGATTGATATCAGAGACTCAATCGGCCTTCGTGTCGGGAAGATTGATAACAGACAATATTCTATTGGCACAGGAGATGATTCATGGGTTAAGAACAAATAAGGGATGCAGGTTTGAGTACATGGCAATAAAAACGGATATGAGTAAAGCATATGATAGGGTTGAATGGTCATTTCTTGAGTCTGTTATGATGAAATTAGGATTTAGCAACACTTGGGTAAAGTGGATCATGTGGTGTGTGAACTCGGTCTCATACCAAGTTCTGGTGAACGGACACCCCAGAGGGAGAATCCATCCGAAACGGGGACTAAGGCAAGGGGATCCATTGTCCCCATATCTATTTATATTGTGCACAGAGGTGTTAATATCGCTGATAAAGAAAGCGGAAGTTGAGTCACGAATTTCGGGGATTAAAATAGCCAGAAATAGTCCGGCGATATCACACCTGCTATTTGCAGATGATAGTCTCTTCTTCTGTAAGGCAGAGGAAAGAGAGTGTAGAGCTATTCTACGAGTGTTAGAGGTTTATGGTAAAGCCTCTGGACAAGAAATTAACCTTTCTAAGTCTTCCGTAATGTTCGGACACAATGTGGATTCGCAGGTTAAAGCAGATATGATGAATATACTAGGGATTCAAAAAGTTGGGGGGATGGGGGCCTACCTAGGTATTCCGGAAAGTCTAGGAGGTGCAAAGACAAAAATCTTTAGTTATGTCCAAGAGCGCATGAACCAGAGAATAAATGGATGGGCGGCCAAATTCTTATCAAGAGGAGGAAAAGAGACACTAATTAAATCGGTAGCATTAGCGCTCCCGTTATATGTTATGTCATGCTTCGAATTACCACAGGCGTTAACAAAAAAGTTAACCAGTGCGATAGCTAAATTCTGGTGGTGTTCCAATGGAAGAAACTGCGGTCTCCATTGGGTGGCATGGGAAAAATTATGTGAGTCCAAAAACAATGGTGGTTTGGGCTTTCGATCGTTACAGAATTTCAACAAGGCATTGTTGGCAAAACAGTATTGGAGATTATCACAATACCCTGATTCACTCGTGGCACGAGTGTTAAAAGGGAGATATTTTCCGCGGGTCCACCCCTTTATGGCAAAAAAACCTTACGCCCCTTCGTTTGGGTGGAGAAGTATTTACTCGACAAAAGAGATCCTAAAAAGAGGAATGAGGAAAATACCAGGGAGAAAAAGTGAGATGGCAGCCTGGGAGGATGATTGGGTACCAGATCTGGACCCACGGCCAGCCCAAGGTAGGGGAAGAATATTATTTCCAGGACTAAAAGTAAAGGAATTGATCAATCAGAATACGGCAGAGTGGGATTGGGGGGCATTAACAGCTCTAACAAACGCAAGAGATAGACAGTTGATTGGTAGTATGGTCATTAGTAAGAGAAGTGAGGGAGATAGGTGGATATGGCATTATTCACAGTCTGGAAGGTACACGGTTAAATCAGGATACCACCTTTGCCTACAAATGAGTAGAGGCGCGGACTTTGACGGCCCATGGGGGCCCAATACTAATGACCTGAAAGCGCAAGTATGGAAAGTGAGATGCCCACAAAAGTTGAAACACTTCTTGTGGCAAATTGTATCAGGAACCCTTAGCGTAAGGGAAAGACTAAAATCGAGGGGTATACACTGTGAAACGGTGTGCCCGCGATGTGAAGAAGAGATAGAAACGATCAATCATATGTTCTTTGAGTGCCCTTGGTCATTATACACATGGGGAGTATCACCAGTTAGTATTACTCACGAATTCCCACAAGGAGGCATTTATACCAATATGGATTACATGCTATTGAGAAGTCAAAAAGGGCAAGGACAACAACAAGGAGTGGAATGTTACCCATGGATACTGTGGTATTTATGGAAAGCACGAAATCGAAAAGTGTTTGAAGACGTGGATGTTGATCCCCCGGAAATCGTGGATCAGGCAAGTAAGGAATCAAAGGCATGGTTTGATGCACAGAATTCTGAGGAGAATATTCCAGTTACTAGAACTTTCACTGTGACTGATACTATACTAGCAACGGAGCCAGATAAAGTGTGTCAAGTGGATGGCTCGTGGAAAAACACGGAGACAATGGAAGGGGTTGGATGGATTTGCCGGAACAATGACGGATCCACTTACATGATGGGATTCAAGGGAAGTAGACGGGGCCTCTCACCCTTACAAGCAGAGTTCAAGGCTTTACTTTGGGCTATGGAAGTCATAAAGGCTAGAAATATTGGTTGTCAGATATTTGAAACAGATACCACGACATTAGTTGCAATCCTGCAGGCTCCCACTTAGTGGCCTGCGTTTTCCACCATGTTAGAAGAGTTTGAAGCCTTACTTGATCACTTTCCCCACTTTCGGATAAAGAACATACCACGAACAAGGAACATGCAAGCAGATAGGTTGGCTCGGGCAGGAAGAAGTCAAGGAAGTACAGCGTATGTGAGCGACACCCTCCCAAACTGGCTTAACAACATCAACGAAGTGGTCTAGTTTTTTTTCCATTAATTCGATGTAATAAAAAAAAAATAAGTAATTTAAATCAATTCAACCAATAGTAAAAAAGTTGGTAGAACACTATTGGTCATATTATATTGAATGCATTTACTTTTCTCATTAAATATCTAAAACATCTTATAAAATGAAACAAAAAGAAAATAGTTAAAACATCTTATATATTAAAACAAAGGGAGTATAACGTAATGCTTTATTTTATGGGAGAATTACAAAACTACACCATTTGAATTACATTTCACAAACTACACCATTTCAAAATTACTTCACAAACCTACACCTAAACACTCAAAATTAAATCTAAATAAACCCTACCCACACAATCCTACCCCCTTAACACTATACCCTAAACACTAATTAGTGAATCCAAATGAAAAGATTTTAATTTGGTAATTTTTTAAAGGGCAAATCAAGCTTTTAAAATTTTGAAAATTTGTAAATATGTGAAAAAATTGAATTAGGTAGAGTTTTGTAAAGGAAAGGGTGAAAGGGTCTAGTTTTGTGAATTCCTCTTATTTTATTATTAAATAAATTTATGTCTTTAATTATTTCTTATTTGATTTTTATTAGTATTAAATGAATTTTATCAAATTTTTGATTTTAATTATGTATTTAATGTTTTATTGCCACGTGTCTTTCATATAGAGAGAGTTCTTACTCTTTTATATAATAGAATCAATTAGTTTTAATTATGTATTTAATTTTTTATGGGAGAATTACAAAACTACACCATTTGAATTACATTTCACAAAACTACACCATTTCAAAAATACTTCACAAAACTACACATAAACACTCAAAATTAAATCATACCCACACAATTCTACCCCCTTAATACTATACCCTAAACACTAATTAACGAACCCAAATGAAAGATTTTTATTTTGGTAATTTTGAAAAGGGTAAATCAAGCTTTTAAAATTTTGAAAAGGTGTAAATATGTAAATTAGGTGTAGTTTTGTGAAGGAGTGGTTGAAAGGGTGTAGTTTTGTGAATTCCTCATTTTTTATTGTCACGTGTCTTTCATATGGAGAGGGTTCTTCCTTTTTTATATAATAGATAGATTGTTATTCGTAGGGGTGGGCGTTTGGGTACCCGTTCGGGTTCGGGTCGGGTCTATTCGGGTTTTGGGTTTTCGGGTAAAGGATTATAGTACCCGTTCGGGTATTCTCTAATTTTTTCGGATTCGGGTCGGTTCTTTTCGGGTTCGGGTACCCGTAATTATATTAAAAAATCCAAAATTATAAAAATTAAATATTTTAAAATATTCACGAAGTTATTCACGAACGTGATGTACAAGACTTTGGACTTTTTCGCATTGATCCTATAAGGATCCTTCAAGACTTTTGAGACCTTCGAGATTTGAAGATACGTGATATCTCTATCCTTGTTATCTGCTTTGTTTGTTTCACCAAAATATTGGTTGATTATTTCTCAACGGTTACTTTTGTAGCGTTTGATAAACTTTGTACTATTAACGTTTAATGTAATGAAGTAAGTTTCTTGACAAAAAAAAAGAAGAGAAAGGGTTTCATGAATGCATGCATGTTACATTTAATTTGAAAGTCTAACACATCAAATAAAATTTTAAATCGCATGAATATAGAAAAACATTACAAAGTCATGTTACATTTAAGGGCTTTTTGTTCGATCTACCAAAATAAAAAATGAGCTTGTTAAATGTACCACAATGTCAAATTTGGGCCTTGATTTTGAAATTCAATGGAAGTTGTGGTATGGTGGACGAAAATATTAACCCTTCCATAGAGTGAGTCGATGTGGACTTTGTGTTAGGGAAAGAGGACTTGCGCAGAGTTGTTATGTCTCGTCTAGTGTGATGTTGCATTAATTGTCGTTTATTTAAAAAATGAAACATATCTCATAATTATTTTTTGTTGTGACTCGTCATTTATCACGATCTAACATTTTATTATATTAATGAAACTGACTTCATAAAAGTTCCAACTTTCTTAAAATTTTGTCCACATTGTTATAGTGATTGCAAAGACAGTAAATGGACAAGAATTAATGTCCGCGTGTTTGTTATTTTATACTTTTTAATATGAACATAATCATATACATAAAATAGTCCACAATAGATATGAGATATGTTAGCACTTTACTGAATATCACATTTTTTTCTTGTCCACGTTATGTGCATGTCATGATACTTAATATGAATATACGTCAAAATCATGAAGTTGTCCACACTTTAGATATTTCCTGTTTTTTAATATGAACATAATTATTAACATAAATCATCCACAATAGACATGAGAAATTCACATTTGTTTTTGTCCACGTCAAAAAACATAAAATGATGGACAAGATTGTTGTCTACATGACGACATCTTTACATTGTTTTTACATTGATTGTTAAAAAAAATGGGAAAATGAAAAGAAAAAATAATGGATAGATAGTATTTGACTCAAATTTAAAAAAACTGAGCAATTTCGTTTGTAAACCACGCGACAAAAAATATTAAAATAAGGGTGAATTGGCTCAATACCATTTATTGAGGTCAAAATTGGTTGAAATGACAAAATATTTGATTAATTTGCAAAAATGATAAGAGAGAGTAAAATTTTTTTAATACTATATTACCTTCAATCTCCATGCGCAGCTATTTAAGATTTGATGTGACACTTTCGTCAGTTACAAGATACGAAAATCCAAAAAATACGGCTACTAGATATTTGCTTATCAACTAACCTAATGGAGCAAATATAATATATATCTATTTGTTGAATATGTCAAAAAAACCTTTACATAATTGTTTGTTATATATCGACAAGAAGAAGAACATAATAGTATTTGGTAGTATTTTTTGAAACAACCTTCTATTTTTCGGCTATATAGTACATTTTTATAGTGTTCATTTAGTCATGCACTTTTATGAAGGAGTTGGAGAAATAAGAGACTATTTAAGTACTTTTTGATATAATAGCCTCCTATTTCTCAACTTTAATATTGTATTATATTATGTTTTGTTGTTGTTTTTTAAATATGTTTTTTCATAATTTTCATACATTTAGTTTTTTAAATAAATATTGGTTTTTATTATGAAACATAGATATAATGCATCTATTTTCTAAACAATTATTATGACTCTAAACCAATATTTATTTAATAACTTATTTTTTATTTTGATATCTATCAATTTTTATTTTTTAAAGATCTTGGACTAAACCCCACATTATCATAATTTGTATATATTTTAAAAATAAATTATGTTGGACAAAAATATTTTTGTTATGGTCTACAAAACCTTAGTTACTTTTATCTATCTTTTTCTAATCTAATGAAAAAAAGAAAAATTACATATTTGTGTGATTAAAAAAAAATTATATTTAATTTTTATCTATTTACAACAAAATGAATTTGGTACACAAAAATAATATTTCTCATGATGACAAAATTAAATTTTGGTCAAACAAAACTTTATTCTTAAAAACTTTTATTCTTAAATGGAATTCATAATTGATTTTTATGACTCAATTGTGTAACCATTATATTTGACATAAAGAATGTGTTAAATGTGAGTAATGGTGGTGCTAAGCATTACTAGTGAAAACAAAGAGTTTTGCATTCTCCTCTCTTATATAAGAAGAAAACATCCAACATCTTTTTATACAATTATTCACATCTTTTGTAAATATCATTTTATGTTAAATGTGGATAATGATGATATTATAGATTACACGATGAAACCAAAGACTATTTTTTTTTAACAAAAAACCAAAGACTATTGCATCCAAAATATTCAACATCTTTTCTAAACCATTCTTCACATATTTTCTATTTTTGTTTCACATCTTGTCCCTTTTAATCTTTATAAGTATCCTCTTTATTTTTAGGACAAGTTTTTTTAGTTGTCATGTATCTATTTTAGTTTCCATAATTATCTCCTATATTTTTTTAAAACAAGTTTCTATCATAATTTTCATACATTTGGTTTTTCAAATAAATATTTGTTTATAGATATAATGCATCTATTTAAAAAAAAGATTATGACTCTAAACCAATATTCATTTAATATCTTATTTTTTATTTTGATATGTATCACATTTTTTTAAAGATCTTGGACAAAACCCCACAATATCATAATTTGTATATATTTTCAAAAATAAATTATATTGGACAAAAATATTTGTGTTATGGTATACAAAAGATTAGTTACTTTTATCTATCTTTTTTCTAATCAAACGAAAAAAGAAAATATTACGTATTTGTGTGATTAAAAAAGAAATATTTAATTTTTATCTATTTACCAAAAAGCTAAATTTGGTACACAAAAAATAATAATTTTCAAGATAACAAAATTAAATATTGGTGAAACAAAACTTTTATTCTTAAATTGAATTCATAATTGATTTTTATCAGTTAATTGTGTAACCACCAAATTTGACATAAAGAATGTGTTAAATATGAGTATTGGTGGTGTTATGCATTACATTGTGAAAACAAAGAGTTTTGCATCTTCCTCTCTTATATAAGAAGAAAAACATAGTGAAAACAAAGAGTTTTGCATTTTCCTCTCTTATATAAGAAGAAAACATCCAATATCTTTTAGATACAATTATTTACATCTTTTGTAAGTATCATTTATGTTAAATATGAATAATGATGGTATTATAGATTACATGGTGAAACCAAAGACTGTTACATCCAAAATATTTAAAATCTTCTGTACACCATTCTTCACATATTTTCTATCTTTCCTTCACATTTTGTGCCCTTTAATCATTATAAGTATCTCTTTATTTTCATGACAATTATTTTTCATAATTTTCATACATTTGGGTTTTTATATAAATATTGGTTTATAGTTATCAAACTTATATAAAATGCATCATTTTTATTTAAAACATATTTTTATCACTCTAAACCAATATTCATTTAATAAATTTTTTTTTTATTTTGACATGCTTTTTTAAAGATTTTGGACTAAAAACCACATATATCATAATTTGTATATATTTTAAAGTAAATTATGTTGGTCAAAAATATTTTCACTATGACCTATGAAAGCTTCATTACTTTTATATATCTTTTTGTAATCAAATGAAAAAGAAAAAATTATGTACCACGAACATAATAATTCTAATCATAAAAGAAATATTTGGTCAAACAAAACGTTTATTCTTAAATTAAATTCATAATTGATTTTTATAACTCAATTGTGTAAACACCGAATTTGACATAAAATTTGTGTTAAATGTGGGTAATGGTGGTTATGCTCTACATGGTGAAACCAAAGAGTTTTACATCATTCTCTCTTATATAAAAGAAAACATTTTACATCTTTTAGATACCTTTATTCGCATATTTTCTATGTGTCATTTTATTTTCTTCTTTGTGTGAGAGTACAACACAAATATAGAGTTCGAAAACTTATATATTCGAGTGATGAAAAATAATAAAAATTATGTGATTGTATTTTAAAATTCGAAATGTCATGAAACCGTCACACTACACGGAGTTTTCAGAATTAAGAAAATAATGTTAGTCACCTCCGTAAACCCACATCTTTTCCCAATTATTTTCTTATTAAACTAATATTTTAGGTAGAGAAAAAATAATAATTGTTGGTTCGTGTTGAAAACGTGGGAAGTCTTCTATACCTTTTAAAAAACAAGTACATAGTCCGGAAAAATTGTAAACTACTTATTAAACAAATTAATAATCTCAACAAACATATAGCAAATATAATAATTTTAGTTAACCTTGTGGATGTATATAATATTACATGGTAAATCATGTTTTTTATCTATAAATTTAACTAATTTCTACAAACAAAAATTAAGAATCATTTTACATTAAATTTTCCCGTCAAACGCACGGACCACAAAACTAGTAGACTTATATTATCAATAAATAAATAAAAATTATATTAAACCCTACACCCGTGACACTAAACCATAAATCCTAAACACCCTATTACCTAAACCCTATTAACTATACCCTAAGCCCTAATCATATAATGTAAACCCTCAAACCCTAAACCACACTAACCCACATAATAATGGTCTTTAATAAAGGAAAATAGACGTCTATTATACACATTTAGTGGGTAAACGTCTATTATATCAGCAGCCCTGACCACTCCTATCCATGATTGGTGGGTAAACTTGTGTTTCGCGCGTATCAGGGTAAGCATGTAGTCAACCGATGGGTCTGGTGCATCACTCACCCGTAGGAGCTTCTCCATTTCACGTTGATCGACTCTAGCATTATTATTGAAATCACATCACCCTATTCAACATATTAATGGATAGTTTATGGATGAGTGAATAATAGATCATGATATTGTTATATAAAAGTAGACGACTATGTAACGATATAAACAAAATAATCAATGGAAAACCACAAATGTTAATGATAGTTCATGTTACTGTTATATAAAACTAAACAAATATATTTCGATAACATAGTCTATATAAAACAAGAAACGTTATGTAAACACTACAAGAAATAAGGCAAATAGCAACGCCATTTTTCGTCGCTAAATCGTCGCTATTGGCCAATATCGACGATTTAGCGACAAGAATATTTTCGTCACTATACGCTCGTCGATATTCAAAATTCGTCGCTAATTTAGCGACGCCGTATAAACGTCGCTATTTAGGTTTCGTCGCTAATTCGTCGCTAATATAGCGACGAATTAGCGACGTTTATCGTGTGATGTAAGTGAGTCGATTAGAAGTGAGTTGCATATCACGAACGATGGTAAGGCTCCGGTCCCCCCAACCCCAGTGGACCATAGCTCTTTTAACTCATGTATCAAAGGTTGCATAAAAACATCAAGAGCTCTCTTTGGGTGCTTCGGACCTGGTACAAAAATGCTTAAGAAAAGAAATTATCTTTGCATGCACATATTGGGAGGTAGATTATACGGAGTTAGTATAACTTGCCACAAAGAGTACTGTCTACCAGACATACCGAATGGACTAAATCCGTCAGTGCATAAACCAAGGTATACATTACGAACCTCTCTAGCGAAATCAGAGTATACCGTGTTGAAGTGCTTCCAAGCCTTTGCATCTGACGGATGAGTGACTTCCCCATCTTCAACTAAGTGTTCTGCATGCCATCTCATCGAATAAGATGTCCTCTCTGATTGATACAATCTTTTGAGTCTGTCTGTGATGGGTAAGTACCACATCGGTTGATACAGGACTTTACTCCCCTTCCCTTGGACCTTATATCTCGGTTGACGACAAAAACGACATTCAAGCAGCTCATCATCATCTTTCCAATAAATCATACAATTGTTAACACAAATATCAATCATTTCAGAAGGCAATCCAAGACTAAAAACCAACTTTTGTATTTCGTAATACGACTCAGCAGCTACATTACCCTCATGCAGATATTCTTTCAGTAACTCCGCCCATGAGTCCATACAAAACTCACTCAAATTATTATCAGATTTTATATTCATCATCCTAGATGCTAATGATAGTTTTGACAATCCAACTTTACATCCCTCGTAAATTGGTTTATTCGCAGCGTCTAACATATCATAAAATCGTTTAGCATCTAGGTTAGGTTCCTCAACTACATTTTCGGATAAATACTCCCTCGTATCATGAAATGCATCAGCAACCATTTCATGATATCTATTATCATTTACATGCACATAACCACCGGCCTGATCATGATCATAGTTACTATCAAAATGATGCGGTAAATTAGCAGGTTCGTTACTAACATGATCACTAACAGGAAACGTATAACTACTATCTCCAACTTCAGTATTATTAGAGTTATACCCTTCCCCATGTTGAAACCAAACAAAATATTGCGGCATAAAACCTCTATTAAAAAGATGTTTCCATATGGTTTCAACAAACACGTATTTAGTGTTAACGCACTTCTTACATGGACAATACATTTTACCGGTATCTTGCGTATTCTGCATGTTTCCGGCCTGCTGCATGAATACTTGAAGTCCCTCCGTAAATTCGTCTTTAACTACCCCCGATCGATCTTTATGCCGATACATCCAAGATCGTAACTCGTATATATTGTTATTACCGTGAGACATATTGAAATTTTTAGAGTGTTTATATTTTTATAGAGTGAATGTTTTTGTATTGTGTTGTGGTGTGATTTTTTGAAGAGTGTAGATGGGTTTATATAGTCCCATTCTAAATTTTTTGCAACCATTTAGCAAGGAAAATTAGCAACGAATTAGCAAGGAAATAAATTAGCAACGATTTAGCAACGTTTTTGAAAACGTGCTTACCTACTTAGCGACCCTCCTCGCTAATTCGTCGCAAATCAGCGATGATTTAGCGACGCAGAACTCATTCGTCGCCAAAATCGTCGCTAATTTTGCGACGAAAAAATACCTCTCTAAATAGCGACGATTTAGCGACGACAATATTCTCCGTTGCTATTTCGTCGCCAATTCGTTGCTATTTCGTCGCCAATTCGTTGCTATTTCGTTGCTATATTTATTCGTCGTCATTTCCTTGCTAAATTTCGTTGCTAAAAGCCCAGTTTCTTGTAGTGAAAGTAATACTAAAATGGAATGATCATGATATTGTTATATCATGATATTGTTATATAAAAGTAGACGACTATGTAACGATATAGACAACATAATCTATGGAAAACAAGAAATGTTAATAACACACCTTCCACAATTAACAATAGGGCAAGCCGCATCCTGGTCTCTCTGTCTTTATACGGTGCTCCGCTAAGCTTCTCTACAATCCATTTTGGGGGTTGGAGGCACATCTTGACCAAAAAGCTCATCCGCAAACATCGTCGTTTGATCTGAAACAGAAACAATGCAGAGAGAAACTATGCACATAGATTTTGTGTGAAAACTTCGGATTTAAATCGAAGATAAGTTAAATGGAAGAAAACTTTGGATTTAACAAAAAACTTAAATGGAAGAAAACTTCAGATTTAACCAGAAACTATGGATTTAACACAAAATCTTCAGATTTAACACAAAAATTTTGTATTTGATAAAAAACTTGGATTTAACAAAAAAACTTTGGATTTAACAAAAAAAAAACTTTGGATTTCACACAAGAACTTTGGATTTCACACAAAACTTTGGATTGAAACTTATATCCCTTTGTTGAAGAAGACAACGATACCAACACCGCTCTGACACTTTGCTTCAATCTCTCGTTGACGGCAGAAACGCAACGAAAGTAACAACCACATTTCTCAGCCTTTAAAGCCTTAGATGTTGAGAACTGGTGAGACCCATGTCCAACTCCTAATTAATACGATATTGTCCACTTTGGACTCATGTCTCGAACCCTCACGGTTTTACTTATTGGGCTTCTTCCCAAAAGGCCTCATATTAATTGGGGTTGGACTATCCTTATATATTAGACATTACTCGTCTAAACTTCCAATGTGGGATTTAGTTTGTTATCCCAACATTAGATACACCACTTGACTTGTGCACACAAATGTTAGACAAGTTTGAGCCAAGTTTATACAAATACTAAAATCAAAGAAAGGTGTGGATTTGCATCTAAAGGTAAGAATTGTTAAGTTCTTTATGTGAACAAAACATCAGAATCATAAGTGGAATATATGAATCTCAATGTCAATTTTCTACAGAGAATAGGGCAAAAATTGGGATTTGAGTTTAATAGGAAGTGATACCAAAAGAGATCTTTGAATGGATTTGCCCTGAGGAAAATCAATAGTGTATATTTGTGTCAGTATAAAATCTTAGAAAATGTGTTTTAGTTTTTTGAAGGCAAAGTAATAAATTTTCGCTTAAGGATATAACAGTAATTACACCACACCTACACAGTACAAATTTATCTACCTAAATACTTGTATACTGACTCCAATTACTCATAAAATAAATGGACAACTTTATATGACACAAATTGTCGTACTTTCACTGCACCATAAAGAAGGGGCATATGCGTCTTTCTGTATGCTAAAATCGATTTCAAATCGATTGTGGTACATTTAACAAGGGGGATTTTTGGATTTTGGTAGATTGAACAATTACCCCTACATTTAACTATATAATAATACTAGTGTTGTGACCCGTGCTTTTGCACGGTCTAATTAAATATTAAATTGTTAACAATAAGTTGAATTTGTAATAAAAATATTATTTTGCCATGTAATATTACATATATTTACCCAAAATTTTATTAAAAATCGTATATTTACTATATGTCTTTTGAGATTCTAATTTTGTTTAATATCGATTTTACATGTTTTTGTTCGAAATATTGTTGAATTCAATTTTTGTATATTTTTAAAAAGCTAGTATTTGTTTGATAGTGATAGTAAACTAAAATTGTATGGAATTAAAAAACATGCATTAAATATGATAGAATTATTCTTTTGGCTCACATTTTTTGTGGAAGATTGTTGATCAAGTCACACAACCATTTTGGAGACCAAACAATGAACAAAAGTTTTTCATTACCACATGACACAACCACTAAACACCCGAGATCATAACCTTCCAAACGTATAAATCGTGTTGTACTAAGAAGAGAATATGAGAGATTGTTTTTATGAGATTCTTTTTTTATGTTAAAGTATATGAATGTGTGTTTCTCTAAAACATGTTTTATAAAAGAAACAATGATTTTCATTATATAGTCACACTCTAATGGGAGTTACAAGGTGGAGTGATGATAATTTACTTTCCACATAATTGTCATCATTATGTCACAAAATTAATTCTAATTTAATTTTGTTGAATGATAACATCTAGGAGATTTTAAAATAGTCATTGTTTATTGTTTATTTTCAACATTGACTAATCACCAAATTTTTAAAATTTTGATTTTGCTAGTATTATCTAATTTACTTTTATCATATAAGTATAATAATTATGATAATGGGTTACAAAATATGAGGATAGTAGGATATAATCATTTAAAATTTATATATAAAATCCAAAACTTATATATTAATATATTAATTACATATGTGAATGTACATATGTAATTCACATATGTTATAAAAATAATTATCATTTAATCAAATTATTTTCAGAAAAAAATTATAGAAAAATGGAATAATTATGTAATAAAAACTATTCAACTTTCATAATTATGTTTGAATGTCATGAATTAATGAATTTAATAACAAAATAAAATCTAAAAATAGTATTATATGAAAGTCATATGAATCATTTAAATTAAATTAAAAGATACATATGAAATTGATATTTAATTTTGTTTTTTAGAAGAAGTAAAATAATTTTGGTTTGAAAATTAACTAAATGTAGACACATGTCAAAAAAACAATGAAACACTTGTCACCACCACAATGAAAGTTACAAAAACATCTTGTATTATTATATAAGATGACTATTATTTAGTATAAAAAAATTATTATTATTTGAAGAGAGGATACATGTCAAATTTTTATATTTTGTCAAACAAAATTTATTTAATTATATAAAAAGTTAGTTAAACAAAGTTTTTAAGAGGAAGACAAATGACATAAAAATAGATGAACATGTGTCACCGCCACATTGAAAATTACAAAAACATCTTGTCTTATTATATAAGATGTATAAATATGATATTACACATCATATTATTGTATAAAAAAGGACATGACAAATAAAAGCATTTTTTTTTTTAGAGGGGAGCAAGTATGCTTTTGTTTAGGACCAAATCTCAATTTTCTTTTTTACTTGTGTATTTTTTTGCGAGAAGTTAATTTATAGGGCCAATTTAAAATATGTTATAGTACATGAGGGCTAAGTAATGTTAGAAGATGAAGCGGGTTCTCTAACACGCGAACTTTTTGAATTATTGGATTTTACTATTTTGTATGAACAAGAAAAGAAAAACACTCCGCGATTTTGTAGGCAAAACGTAAACATTGGTTACTTTCGTGAGCATTCCCACTCATAGCATTAAAGAAAATAATTTAACATAAAAAGGCAAATATATACCCAAAAAATAATGAATAAATCCCACCAGTCAAGATCTTGCTATAAAAATGATTGTCACAAAAACAAAGAGAAATAAACTATAAAACACTGCATAAACATTGTACAAACATTTTAGTAACCATGTTGTCGGCGATTGGTAGTTGATTTAGGACCATGTCGTGTTACTAACAAACAATTTAATAACCATGTCACTAACGATTAAAAATACACAAATAAATTTAGGATATAAAAAGTTATCGGCGGCTATTCAATGTTTTTGTGACTAAGCATGCCGCCGATTGGAGCGATTGCATGCTATTTATGGGGATAAGGAAAGAGGAAAAATAAAAACTCGCGTACTCGGCAATAGCCATCTCGTTTTCCTTCTTCACAATCTGCATAGAGTTTGTTCTATGATCTGATCTTCTAAGGTTTCGTTCGATTTTAATTTACTTTATATCCATCTTTTAGGGTTTCGTTTGATTTTATTTATGGCCCTACTTTAATTGAAGAAGGCAAGGGAAGTAGAGCAATGTCCGTGAATTAATCAATCGACAAGGTTATTTACTTTAAAAAATACATCTATTACTAAATCTTCTTTCTTTTTTTTACTTATATCGCTTACCAACACTAATTAAGAGAGTCAACTAGCTAGTCTAAGGAAACAAAATTTATAAGACCGAACATGCAATGTCAAAAAACGTAACAAAGTGTTTTCCTCTCCAAAACTTTGGAATTTGGATCGATATATATTATATACTTCTCCAGGTTTCACCTAATTAAGTCAAAGTTTTTTTTAAGGTAAAAACTTTCTCTTAATGTTATCATTAGGCCTTCATTATCGGTAATAGGGGAATAAAAATTCTTATTTTTTTATTTGTTTTATTTGATTTAAAAATAAAAAATAAAATAAGTGCACCAATCGCGGGCCGCCACGTGTCAGTGGGGCCCGCGAACTGGGCAAAGAGTCGTCTCTTATGCAAGAGACATGGGCATCGAACTTTAGTGTTTTTGTGGGTTCCTCTATGTAAAGCCCCACAAAATCACGACAATAAAGATGGTCTTAGACCATTCACAATGATTTTTTTTATCAACACCCTACTTTTTACTTTTTAACACTCCACATCACTTTCTATTTCTTCCATCTTATTATTCAACACTCGTTTAGATTTTATCCTCTACAATGATTTTGTTGAAAAAAATCCAACATCCTACCCACTTATAAAAAACAAAAAATACAGTAAATTTTTTTTTCTATGTCCAAATTAAATAAACCAAGTCTCTATTTTACGTGTCTTTTTCTCAATTTAAAAATCATTTTCTCAACAGGCAACAGGTTCATTTTCGAAGGGTTTAAATGTGACATGTATGAGCTAATGGGAAAGATAAATGAGGAGGCTAACATGTGGTTCACGTCTCAAATCATAAAAGCCACGGAAGATAACCCAACCGACTGTATAGTAGACAAAGTACCTTGGCAAGCACCATTCACTTTCATGGGTGAAATGTAATATAGGTACAACATGGTCAAAGACATCAAAACTTGGAGGTGGATCATGGGACTAAGGGATGAAACAGGGAATGTGCTAATTGATAAACGAGATTTTACCCCGTTAAATCTAATATCTTAATGGTGCGTGCAGCGTTAGTTGCGTTGTTTGCATCGCCCATCTCGAATTCTGAATCTGAACCCGAAGTGTCTGATGTGGATGAGTCGGAGTGATGGCAGGATCTTCTTTCTCTTGAGGTAGCTCTTTCGTGTGCTTTGATGTCTGCGAAGAAGAGCAAGCTGTCACTTTGTCGGTGACTTCTTCTTTGCATACACCTAACAAAACGAAAATCACAAGAAAAGAAAACAAGTTAGTAACGAAACTGAAACTTAATCCCAAGTAGTTTCAAAATTCTAATAATTGTTCGAGTTCCTGAATCGGCAACGGCGCCAATTTGATAAACGAGATTTTACCCCGTTAAATCTAACATCTTAATTGTAGTACTTAAGATGTCAAACCAAATCAGGAGCAAACAATTTACTTGAATTTATAAGAAACGAACTTAGTTTAAGCGAGATTAAAAAGGTTGTTGGTGAATGTTTTTGTAACCGAAAATCAAACAAATAAAAACGCGAATTAAGAGTTTTGAAAAGATTAATTAAAAGCTAAACAATCAGGTTAATGTGTTTTAAGGGTGATTAAACTTTCAGATTTCAAATTGTCTTTTACAAAAATAACTTTAAGGTTTTGAAAACGATTTTAGATCAATCCACTCTCGTGGCAATGATCATTTTCTCAACAATTAAACTAAAACAATGTCTTGGATAGTTTAATCGTCGAGAAACTTTAAGAACAAATCAATTCTAACCACCAAGCTTATTAACACAGATCTCTCGGTTAAGCTAGGCTTGGTTCTAAGGTAATTGTCCAGGAACCTTTATAATCTCTCGATTCATAAAGTTTCCTGGGTTCGATAATCGAATGACCAACTCGATTAAAGCTTTAAGGTTGTTACCAAAGACTAAACTTTTATAATCAATTAAGTTTTAGACAATCATCTATCCTAGATTCAATCAAACCCCTTTTACCCTAATCCAATTGTCTATTTGGAACTACTCACAAAGCATGTTGAATCTTAAAACAATTGAATTTAAAGAAAGCATAAACATAAACAAAAGCAAAGAGAATAAAGGGTTCAAGAAAACTCTTATTGATGATGATGAAGATCACAAAGGTGGCCAAAGAAGAAATCACCAAGAAATCTCCAAAGTCTAAAGCTTAGAAAAACAAACGGTGGAAAAACTAAAAAACAAAAGATAGAATAGAATGTCTAAACATAGAAAAGCCCTAATATATTAAAAACCAAAGGAAATAAAGGAAACCAATTTGGTTTAGGAATTGGTTTTCCTTTTTACAACATAAAACCGATTTCCTTATAATTTTCGCAGCTTGTATCGGTCATAGCAAACCGATACAGTCTGGTCGATACGCGCTGGTCGGTAGCCTTGCTTCAGCTCAGTTTCCTTCGTATCGGCCAGGCCAAGCCGATACAACAAGTCGATACGCGTCTTCGGGTTCTTTTTATCTTGTATCGGCCACCCCAAACCGATATGACTGGTCGATACAAGCTTCGGCAAAAGCTCTTCTTCTATATCGGCCAATAGAAACCGATACAACATGCCGATGCAAGTGTATCCGCTTCTTTTTGGCTTAAATTCATCACTTTTCGCCGTCTTTACGCTCCGAAACCTGAAATACACGAAACAAACCAAAATGCAACATATATGACACTAAATGCAACCTAAATGAATGAATTCTAATGCATAAACTAAGGTAAAATGTGTAAAATATGCAGGTTATCAACTCCCCCAAACTTATCCTTTGCTTGTCCTCAAGTAAGAGAATTTCGCATCAAAGTTTAAGAAGGTGCGGAGGCGGGGACCTCAGAACCAAAAGCAACGTGGATGTGTAATGAACAAGTATCCTAAACATAGTACCCTCTCGCAACCGAACTAGTTCCACTTATTTCTATCTACCTTAACTCCGTCTAAATCCGCTATTATTACCAAAAAATATGTGATCCGCTTGTCTAGTCTAAGCACCTTTCACATTCAATTAAACACAATCAAGCATGAAACATGATCAAAAATTTCCAAGAGTTTTTCTATTTGTCTAGGTAAGAGCGAGATTTCGAATCAAACAAGGAGGCTAACACTTAGGCATGTGGTTAGTTGTAGCGCGGTTTCTCTCGGGGAGTGAAAGGGTTAAACAAAACCAGGAAAGACAAGAAGCAACTGATGCATACAAGTCCGGACATCCATCCCTACTCAAGACTATCCACTAACCCATCGTCTTTCTTTTAAAGATTTAAACACTTAAACATCGAGTTTCTTTTCTTTTCTTAACTACCTTAGGGGATTTTATTTTGGCTAAGTTTCTTTTCTTTTTTTATTTTCTTAATCGATTTTTTTTTTTTTTTTTTTACTTAGCCATTTTTTTTACCCCTAGGTGTTTTACAATTACTCGTGTTTATTTTCTTATTTTTCAAAACTCAAAGACGTGTCTCACCAAACCGTTATCCCTTTCTAATTCACTAGTCTACGAAAAACTAGCCCAATGGATGTCCTTTCTCGTCGCTCCCTATACTTTCAAGTTTTTGCGAAACCAAACAATCACTAAATGAAAAGAATTCTCACAAGTGTTTGGGTTAAGGTTTAGGGGGTGAGAGGGGAATCATCCTTAGAATGAGAATGACCGGATTGCGCTTAAAGTGTTTCGGTTTAGGAAGTCACAATCCGTAGAAATCACAAAGCCATAGAAATTCTCTCGAAAACTATCAATCATGCTAATTAAAAGTCAAGTTTAAGTTCAGATAATTTTTCGAAGGTGACTTAGAACTACCAAGCTTCATAACCATACAATTGGCTTTTTAAACATCAATGTCTAGAGTTGCGGTTTTAAGATTTTCAGCGAGTTCTAATTCGTTTGCGGAAGATACTACACCTAAGATACTGTTCAAAACACAAAGTGTGTCGCTTTACAAGGTTAACATCATCATAGATCCCTTATGCATATGCTCTAAATGCCAATGAACTAATCCTAAATGCAGAATTTTTTTTTTTTTTTTTTTTTTTTTTTTTATATGAATGATAATATGCGAAAGCTAATATGACTACTCCCTCAAACTTAAATCACACGGTCTCCGTGTGAAACAAGTATAGAAAGAGGTTCCTAAATGCATGTATGTATGACTCTAATATGAAAAACTAATGCGTATGCACATGGTTCAGGTGTTACCTCAGTAGTAATAACGTGACGAGTCGAAGTCGTCTGTATCGGTCTCAGCAAACCGATACTCTTGCCCGATATCGGTCCAGCAACCGATATAACGGGCCGATACGCCTTTCAGAAGTCGTTTTCCTACTTCGATTTCACCTGAAACCATCAAACGTGACATAAATTCTAAGTAAATTATTATCTAAATGCAAAATAAAATTTTATATACAAGGATAGACATGGGACTTCCTCCCAAGTGAGCTTGTTTATAGTCTCTTAGCTTGACTTTACCCCCTTCTTTTTAGGCGACGTTGGGGCTTGAAAGAGATATGGAATCTCCTTCGGTGACAACTTCGTGTACCAGGGGCGGCTTGAGTTTTACTCCTTTCACCCCAAACTCGACTCCATCTGCGTGCTTCTTTTGCCTTGAGTCGCAGCGAGCACTCCTTGCTTCTTTCTTGAAAGCTTTCTTCAAAGATTTGATCTCGTTGATTAACTTTCTAATGATGCGGTTTTGAGACATGTTGCAATGCACCTTTCTGAACTTTCTAGGAGGGGGTTGCTGTTCCACTTGTGGAGCTTTGGGTTTGCTCCTTGCATCATCACTAGACTTACCATTGCTAGCATCTTTCTCCACTCCAATCACCAAAGCTTCACAAGGGATCGTCTCCGTAGGCTTCTTGACTACATCGTTGATGTTGTACCGCTGAACAAGGTCCTTCCCAAGGTGCAAATCTATCTTTCCAACCTTCACATCTATGACGGCTCCCGCGGTTGCCAAGAAAGGTCTTCCAAAGATGAGTGGATTATTAAGTTATTTGTCTATCTCCAAGACGACAAAATCTGTTGGGATGAAAACGTCTCCCAACTTTACCGGAATATCTTCCAAGATTCCAACGGGTACCTTCACGGATCTATCGGCCAGCACCAAAGAGATCTTAGTAGGTTGGAAAGAAGAAAAACCAAGTCGTTTAGCAACAGATAGAGGCATAACGTTGACACTAGCCCCTAGATCGCACAAGCACTTTTCAAATATCAAAGGACCAAGAGTGCAAGGCAAAGTAAAACTCCCTGGATCGCCAAGTTTCTTAGGAGAATGGTCCTTCTGAATGATCGCGCTGCACTCTTGTGAAAGCTTCACCGTGTCTTCCATGTTTTTGGACTTGTTTTTGATGGTGTCTTTCAAAGATTTGGTGGAGTGAGGGACTTGCTTGAAAGCGTCTACAAGAGGCATGGGAGTTTGCACCTCGTTTATTTGCTTCTCGAGCTTAGCTCTAAAGTAATCCTTCAAGAGTTGCATCTTGGCTCGACCCGGAAAAGGAAGCTTAGGCACATAAGAAGACGTCACGTAAACGGGCTTCTTCTTTTTCTCGGATTTTTCCTCTGTATCGGCCATGTTTTTGGCCGATGTAGGCGGTCGATATCGGTCATCTGAAACCGATATGTCTGGCCGATACGAGTCCCCTGTCTCCTTCTCATCACCGATTTTCTCCTTTGCCACTATCTCAAGGTTCTCGTCGTTAACAACTGTGTCTTCTGGCTCTAACGAGTAGTCCACCCCCTCACCTTGTTTCGCATTGTCCTCAATGAGATCGCTTGAAAGCGTTTGTGTACCACTACGAAGTTCTATTGAGTTGACATACTCTCTAGGATTGGCTTCAGGTTTGCCCGGAAGTTGACCCATTGGTCGCTTAGAGGCCGAGGTAATTTGAGCCACTTGATTATGCAAGGCTTTCAAGTGAGTACTCAAGGTTTCAAACTTGGCGTTGAGATCATGGTAAGAGTTGTCAACCTTTGCCTGAATTTCTTTCTTGAACGTGCTGAACTCCATTTGACTTCGGGTTTGGCCGTCTAGAATCTGTTTTAGCATCTGAGTGGTCTGATCACCTTGGGGAGCTGGTGATGCAGCCACTCCTTGAGCACCAGGGGGTTGTTGTAACCCGGAGGACAATTAGGTGGTGGTCTCGGTGCATATCCTCCTTGGTTGTATTGAGGTTTACCTTGGTAACCTCCTTGTTGTGTTTGGGGATAGACTTGATCTTGAGGATTAGCTACGTTGGTGCTTCGGTAGGAAAGGTTCGGGTTGTGTTTGTAGTTGTTGAAACGTCAATCACCTTGATTACCCACATAGTTTATCTCCTCAAGAGTGCTATGAAGTGGGGTCGCCTCTTCTTCTCTACTTCCTACGAAGTTGATCCCCGCATGTTGATTCATGAGTAGCTTGTCAAGCTTCTCATTCACCGCCTTAATCTCTCTCTTGAATTGCTCATCGTTCCCTGAGCTGCGGATGGTGCGATCATAATCTTCCCCGTAGTTGCTATCGCTTAGGGCGTAGGTTTTCACCAAAAGTTGTCCATCGGCTTCCGTCTTCCCAAGGAAATTTCCTTGGCTAGCTGAATCGAGAAGCATCCTTAACTTCGGTTTTAGACCGCGATAGAACGTGCTAAGTAGGCTATCTCCCGTGAAACCGTGGTGTGGACATCTCACTGTGTAACCCTTGAATCTTTCCCAAGATTCGTTGAACGTTTCTTGATATTTTTGTGCGAAAGCTGAGATCTCGTTTCTCAGCTTTGATGTCCTCACCACCGAGAAGAACTTTGTGAGAAAAGCTGTCTTACACGCCACCCAACTCTGTATGGTGTCCTTCCCCGAGTGAGAAGGGGAACAAACGCAGCTTAAACATGTCCTCATTGACACCAATGATCTTCACCGTGTCGCATAGCATGTCAAATTGGTGAAGGTGATCAATGGGGTCTTCACTAGGCAGCCCATAGAACTTGTTGTTGGACACCATATTAATGAGACTAGACTTGATCTCAAAGTTGTTGTTGGCGATGGCTGGTGGTATGATGCCACTACGGTTGGTGATGTTTGATGGCACATCGGCTGTTCCGATGGTGCGTGCAGCGTTAGTTGCGTTGTTTGCATCGCCCATCTCGAATTCTGAATCTGAACCCGAAGTGTCTGATGTGGATGAGTCGGAGTGATGGCAGGATCTTATTTCTCTTGAGGTAGCTCTTTCGTGTGCTTTGATGTCTGCGAAGAAGAGCAAGCTGTCACTTTGTCGGTGACTTCTTCTTTGCATACACCTAACAAAACGAAAATCACAAGAAAAGAAAACAAGTTAGTAACGAAACTGAAACTTAATCCCAAGTAGTTTCAAAATTCTAATAATTGTTCGAGTTCCTGAATCGGCAACGGCGCCAATTTGATAAACGAGATTTTACCCCGTCAAATCTAATATCTTAATTGTAGTACTTAAGATGTCAAACCAAATCAGGAGCAAACAATTTACTTGAATTTAAAAGAAACGAACTTAGTTTAAGCGAGATTAAAAAGGTTGTTGGTGAATGTTTTTGTAACCGAAAATCAAACAAATAAAAACGCGAATTAAGAGTTTTGAAAAGATTAATTAAAAGCTAAAGAATCAGGTTAAGGTGTTTTAAGGGTGATTAAACTTTCAGATTTCAAATTGTCTTTTACAAAAATAACTTTAAGGTTTTGAAAACGATTTTAGATCAATCCACTCTTGTGGCAATGATCCTTTTCTCAACAATTAAACTAAAACAATGTCTTGGATAGTTTAATCGTCGATAAACTTTAAGAACAAATCAATTCTAACCACCAAGCTTATTAACACAGATCTCTCGGTTAAGCTAGGCTTGGTTCTAAGGTAATTGTTCAGAAACCTTTAGAATCTCTCGATTCATAAAGTTTCCTGGGTTCGATAATCGAATGACCAACTCGATTAAAGCTTTAAGGTTGTTACCAAAGACTAAAGTTTTATAATCAATTAAGTTTTAGACAATCATCTATCCTATATTCAATCAAACCCCTTTTACCCTAATCCAATTGTCTATTTGGAACTACTCACAAAGCATGTTGAATCTTAAAACAATTGAATTTAAAGAAAGCATAAACATAAACAAAAGCAAAGAGAATAAAGGGTTCAAGAAAACTCTTATTGATGATGATGAAGATCACAAAGGTGGCCAAAGAAGCAATCACCAAGAAATCTCCAAAGTCTAAAGCTTAGAAAAACAAACGACGGAAAAACTAAAAAACAAAAGATAGAATAGAATGTCTAAACATAGAAAAGCCCTAATATATTAAAAACCAAAGGAAATAAAGGAAACCAATTTGGTTTAGGAATTGGTTTTCCTTTTTACAACATAAAACCGATTTCCTTATAATTTTCGCAGCTTGTATCGGTCATAGCAAACCGATACAGTCTGGTCGATACGCGCTGGTCGGTAGCCTTGCTTCAGCTCAGTTTCCTTCGTATCGGCCAGGCCAAGCCGATACAACAAGTCGATACGCGTCTTCGGGTTCTTTTTCTCTTGTATCGGCCACCCCAAACCGATATGACTGGTCGATACAAGCTTCGGCAAAAGCTCTTCTTCTATATCGGCCAATAGAAACCGATATAACATGCCGATGCAAGTGTATCCGCTTCTTTTTGGCTTAAATTCATCACTTTTCGTCGTCTTTACGCTCCGAAACCTGAAATACACGAAACAAACCAAAATGCAACCTATATGACACTAAATGCAACCTAAATGAATGAATTCTAATGCATAAACTTAGGTAAAATGTGTAAAATATGCAAGTTATCACTAATGCATAGCAGAACATGTTTTAACTCATGCAAAAGTTTTGAGGATGCCCAACACAAAACAACTATGTGGGCAGCACTTGCAATGTACCATCACAAATTGTCTAGTGTTATATTTGCTTCGGAAGAGGCGAGTCTAGTGGGCATAGTTAATCGCCACAAGCATGACCAAACTACAGATTCTATGGATCAGAACTTCGTTACGCCTTCGCAAGAATCCCAAAATGGCGTTTTATCATGAAGATTCCACAACAAATAGAGGAGCTCATCTCATAGCACAAAGTGTGACAAGTCAAAACCGTACGCAATCGTACGTGGCATCGGGACATCCTGGATGGTTGAATGATTTCTTTGTTAATGAGAGAGTTAGAATCCTCTGATTTGTTTGTGGCTAACGTTTCTCGTTTATCTCGAGCTTCTTTTGTGTGTTTTGGCTTAAGCTTTCTTTTTGTCTATTAGGTTCACCGGAGTATATTACTCGGTAGAAACTAATAAGGATGACTTTTTTTTCCTTTCATGTAATTTTCAAACATTTAATTATATAAAATTCAGATGAAAAAAAAAGAAAGTTGGAAACACTATTAATAGAGAGGCTAATCGAAGTAATCGCTTGCAGCACAAGAAACTAAAATCTATTAAAAAAATCTAAAGATAACAGCTTTGCAATTTTTTTTCCTTTGATTCTCAATACAGAACACGTGGGTCAATTAAATAAAAAAAAACATTAAAGTGTTTTCTCAAAAAGTTGGATTCAATCATCTCTCGACTCTCACTAACAATATTTCAAAGAAGACAGAACATAACTCTCTGTCTTTTTTTGTCAACAAACTGTATATAATCCTTTGAAACTAAATACTTAACTATAAAGCAAAGCATCTTCACGACTGTTAGCTGCATAGTAATTATTAAAACGATGTCTTGTATCTTCATAGATAAAACGTAAACGTTGAAGTTCTTGTCTGTTCATCATGTTATGGTGATTGTTTATTGACATTGCTGAAGAAGCCATGAGACGATGTTGCCTGTTGAGACACATTGTTGCTATACCTTGTAGAAGAAGTAACAACATGTAGAGGTTGTTTGTTGAATACTACTACTAGTTAGGTTTAAATAGAGGTTTGGTTTACTGCATTGGTTCGATGGCTGCACCGTGTATCCGTTTCTGCACTGAGCATACCATAACTTCTCTAGAGCTGTTTGGTGCTGGTTCTCGTTGAAACCCACTTGTAGTAGCTAGGTAATGAGAAATCTGTCGAACCAATAACAAGCAACAATGACTTGTGTTACAAGCAAACACTTTGGTTAGTAAATAGACTATTTGTGTTTATAGCAACAAGAACCTGATGGCTATTGTAAGCTGTAGAGGTCGGAAACCATGGACAATGAGATTGTGATGCTTCTCTAGTAGATGAAAGAGTTAAGAGATCGTAATTCTGTTGATAAAAGAGAGAAGGAAGTGTTAGTATTTAGAGGAAGAGATTTAACCGAAAATAAGAACAAAGAGATGTATTTTTGACCTGTTTTTGTGAAGTGTATGGATGGTAGAGATCGAAAGCGAGCTTATTCATGCCTTCTTGCATTGGTTTTGAACTATCAACTATGTGTGTTCTGTTTATATCGAGGATATGCGGGTTTTGATATCTTTATGATGGAGTAACCATGGTTTTAAAGTCGGTAATGGTTGTCTTCAGATCAAGAAGTACGGTTCTGATGATGATCTTTGATGGTTTTGGTTGTTTTGTAATACTTTGATGAGCTAAGAAATGTAAATATGGTGAAGCACATTTTTTCAACTTGCAATCTGTGATCTCTTTTACATAATTTTGTTTCTATCTAGATCCATTTATAGATAATCTTATTATATAAAAGGGAGCGCGTAAAATTATAACTCACCAGATCGTGACACGTGTCAATATAGAATAGATATAATGTTAATAATTGGGAAGAAATATAAATAGAAACACGTGTTAATTAATAATGTAGAATAGATATAATAATGTTAATAATTGGGTTAATAATTGGAAAGAAATATAAATAGAAATATGTGTTAAGATATAATGTTAATAATTTAGAATAGATATAATAATGTTAATAATTGGGAAAGAATAAGTTGTGCATAACATGTTTCAAGTTCAATTTTTAATATAGATATAATGTTAATAATGTTTATGAAAAAATGTTAATAATGTTAATAATGTTTATGAAAAATGTTAATAATGTTAATAATGTTTATAAAAATGTTAATAATTTTAAAAGAAGAAAAAAGTAACGTTTAGGAAAAAAGGCAAAACAAAAATAAGAAAAAAAAGAAAAACCAAAAAAAAAGAAAAAAATAACCAAACGAAAAGTCTTCACTACATCTATATATACATATCTAAAATCACTAAATTTCATTGTGCTCTCCTCTTTGTTCTATTTATTATTATTAAATTTTTTTTAACTCAAACAGAGAAAAAGATGAATTTCATAGTTTCTAAAATCCAAAAATCTTACTTCACACTAAATCAATTAGATTGAAACCGTCCTTACCGTCGTACGATAGTTCGTGTTATTCGACAATGGGAAGCTAAAAATCTTAAAGCAAATAATGTTCTTATGTGAATCGAAATACTACTAATTGATGAAAATGTATATATTAGAAAAAGTACTCTCAATACAATATCTATTGTTTATGTAATTTAACAATAATTATTATTTTTTAAAGGAAAATACAATTCAAGGATTCGTGCATCACTCAATGATTCAAAAGTGTGGAGATCAACTAATGGAAGGAAACATCATTGAAATATGTGATTTCAACGTACAATATGCTAATACAAAGAAATACAAAGTCTCAGACCATCAATCTTTTATCAGGTTTACAGAAAGGACAAAAACTACAAGTGTTGGTCAAGAAATTTACAAAATTCCATTACGAAATTTAGAATTTTAACATATCAAAACCTGATCAAAAGGTTGGACATGACCGATGACTTATATGGTAAGATAAATAATGTACATATATAAATAATTTATATCTTATTATATAAGATACTCACTTAATATGTTAAAATTTTATGCGGATGCAATTGGTTATATTGTGGATGTAAGGAAGAACGAAATACGCGTTATGGTTAGTTATCAGATCGTAACATTTGTAATGGTTAGTTGAGATCGTGATATGTGTATTAAATTTGATACCTATACATTTTATATAATGGAAACTTAACAATATTGAGAAAAAACAAAAATAAGGAAAATAATCAAAAATAAAAAACCTAACATTAATTATCAAATAATTAAAAATAAAATAATCACAAATAAAGAAAATAACATAGAAAAAGAAAAATTTAACAATATTTTAAAAAATAATCAATAAAAACAAAATAATTAGAAATAAGAAAAATAAAAACGTAAAATTACTTGAAAAATAAAGAAAATCTCTATGATAACTTATTTGTTATCTTCATGGATCCACTATCTAATTATTAATTTAAAATAAAAAATTTCATGTAATAACAAAAGCAATGTAATAAAACAAAAAATGTGTTATTTTATTTCTTAATTGTTGAAAAAAGTAAAAATCAATTATTTACTATTAGGTGAAATGTTGTTGCGTGTCTTTTATATTATTTGTTAATAAAATAACGGGTATAATATTAGTTTCCATTTAAATATAACTATAACTATACAAATTTAATAAAATTATTAATATATGATTATAAAATGTTTTTATGTAATTTGTCCGCGTATTAGATCGTGACATGTGTATTAAAATTAATACGTAAACATATTTTTAAAATGGAAACTTAACAATATTGAGAAAAAAAAGAAATAAGGATAATAATCAAAAATAAAAAATTAATATTAATTATCATATAATTTGAAATAAATTAAATTAATCCGAAATATAGAAAAATAAAATAATCAGAAATAAGAAAAATAACATAGAAAAAGAAAAATTTAAGAATATTTTAAGAAATAATCAATAAAAAATAGAAATAAGAAAAAATAAAAACGTAAAATTATTTGAAAAAATAAAGAAAATCTCTATCATAACTTATTTGTTATCTTCATGGATCCACTATCTAATTATTAATTTAAAACAAATGTTTTTTTCATGTAAATAACAAAAAATGTAATAAAACAAAAAATGTATTATTTTTATAACAAATTTACTAACAATATTAATATATAATTATAAAATGTTTTTATGTAATTTATCCGCGTATTACGCGGGATTTCATCTAGTACCGTATAATATCGTACATTTTTAATTTATGTTTTAATATTTTGTTATTTATTTGTAATATTTAGATTATTGGGTTAATTTATGAGCATATTTTATAATTTTATGGCCATTTGTATTGCATAAAACACTTTGTAATGGAAAATCACTAGTAAGTTTATAATAATTTAAGTAAAATCATTACATTGTCAAGTACAAATAGTGCACTTATCTTGAATTCTCATTTTTATTGGATATACCTTACAAAATATGAATATATAATATGTTTGGGCAAAAGTTAGCGATTCGTTAGAAGAACCACGAAATTCGATAACGGTTAAGACAATTAGAATCGGTTTGAATGAGATGTTTTATTAATCGATGAAAGTTTACAAGATGAGAGGAATATGATATAAGATCTAGACTTAGAACAATCTAAAACTTAGAATCGGATATTCTCTCTAAAAGCAAGTGCTTGTGTCGAAAAGTGAATGAATCTAGGTCTTCTACCTTGCTCTCTTTATATAGATGTGTTTAGGTTAATGAGCTTCCTTTTCCTTTTATGAATAGGAATTGACATTTTTCCTTTTATTTAGATATTTTCCTAGATTCTCTCCTTTATGAATATTTAAGAGAATCTAGTAATATATTTTTTCCTTTTTCTTTCATGTCGATTATCAAGCCCAAATAAAGACCAATATCGACTAAAAGAGGTCGGTTTTGATATCGTCGCTGATTCTGGTTCAGTTGGTCCGATCTGCCGTCGGTTCCGGTCCGATCTGCCGTCGGTTAAATCTTAACCGGGATGATTAAATTTATCCCCAACAGTTTGCCCCCTGCTTTGCTCTTCTTTAACCTTGGATAAGAAAGGGAAAGTAGCTTGTTGAGGATGAATTTAGGAGCTTCATACTTGCCTTGATCGGCGATGAATTGGACTTCCACAAATTTTTACTTCTTGTTCAACCGCAATTACGAACATGGCTTCTATCGCCTATTTGGGCTCCTTCTTCGCATTTGGGCTTGTTTTTAGGCCCAAATCATATGAAATATCCTTTTTTTGACCTAAAGGTTTTTCGCGACCCATTTCCTTCCTACATTCTTCATTTTCTCCGCATCCTCAAGATTCTTCATCACTCATTCCATTCTCATTTAGACAAAGCTCGATCTCGTCTTTAACAGCGATCAGATCTGCGAATCCTTCGTCGTATCGTCAGGTGAGCTTCTTTGATTTCTCCCTTCTCCTTTTTTCTTTGCATATCATCGTTTCATTGGGACCCTACTACTGCTATCGTGCCTTTCGGTCCTGAAGCCATGAATCTCTCCAACGATTCCTCTGTCGGGGAGCGTCTGAAATCGCGGCGATCCACCAGATCTGATCGTCGTTGTCTCCGCGATGCGGTAAAAATCAAAGATTCCGGTTCTTCGCAAGATCCGCCGGTTGATCCCAAGAAGAATCCCAAATCTTCTATCACTTCGAACTCGGTGGCTCGGATCTCCAGGACCTTTGGTCTTCCTCTCTCCTGCTTGAGGATTCCCAATGTGGCGGAGCGTCCAATGGATGCCGGTCCGGAAGAAATCGCGGTGTATGAAGCTCTATTCAGTTATGGGTTCCGCGGAATCGTTCCTTTGTTAGTCGCCGAGGTGTCTCGCTATCTTGGTTTATCTCCGTGACAACTTTCTCGAATGGGATGGAGAATGCTGATAGCGCTTGAGGTGATGGGTAATCTGAACTTCATCGAGGTATCGGTGGCCTCTGTCTTGTACGCCTTCTACTTCAAGCCTTACGCGGGTGATATCAACCGTTATCACCTCCATCCTCGGTGTAACCTGGCGTTGGTAACTAGCCCTGAGATTGGTGATCAAGGCGAATTGGAGAAGACTTGGCGTCGTCGTTTCTTGTTTTTATCGATTGGACCAGGTCCAAATTTCCCAACCGCGTGGTCTTATTCTGGTGGGTATCTTTATTTCCACTTCTCGTAAGCCCACTGACTTTCTCTTATTGTCCTTTGTTGTTTGTTTGCAGACATTGACCATTTGAACAAAGGTGACGACGCTGTCGCGAAGAAGACCATAGAGCAGCTGTTGGAGATCCCTTCTGAACGAAGATCCCTTGAATTCCTTTCCAGCCATCTTGCCTTAGAACGCAGCGCTATCTGGGGTAAGCTCTTACTCCATCTTTAAGTCCTTCTTTTAATGTTGGTCTTTGAAGATGACCTTTTGTTCGTTAAATTGTAACATGTCTGAGAGTCAACGAGCAACTGCCCCTTATCCTTTTGAGTTTTTCCTTGCTGCTTCGGGGAAGTTAGCTGAGATGGGAGGCTCCGCTACTGCGTCTGAAAGTAAGGCAAAGGTCCCGAGGTTCCGAGGAGTGGAACAGTGGCCGCTGACAAACGCAAGGCTGGTCGTAGTTCATGTGATCCCGCGGAGAGTCGCAGGGTAAAGATATCTCCTTCATCAGGTGGTGAACTTGGTAGCTCCCAGTCTTCCTCTTGGGTAGAAAAGATGAAGAGTAAATTCCTAACATTGAATATGGAGGCCATTGCTGAAGGTAGTGATGAATTGGCCGCCGATGAAGTCTGCCACTCTCTTTTCAAGGTAAAAATCCTTATTTACTTGAAGATTTTTCTTGGCATTGTTTGAACTTCTTTGGTTTTCGCTCGCAGACGATGTTCTCCTTTTGCAGCATGGAGACCAAGCTTGCTGAGACGGTGGAGGAGTCTTCCAAGGATCATGAAGCCTTCGTCCTTATGAGAGAAAGGTACGAGGTTGAGAGGAAGAGAGGAGAGGATCAGCTTGTCGCCATTGATGCCAGGGACAAGGAGATAAGAGATCTCAGGGTTTTTGCAGCTGGTCATGAACAAGTTAAGGAGGAGCTCCAGAAAAGGGTTGCTGATCTGATGAAAGACGATGAGCTCAAGGACGAGGAGGTGAAGTCGCTGAAGAGGAAGAATGAGCTGCTTCAAGCTGAGTACGACTTCTTCCTTGGCGGGTCTGCTGTTATAACCCGGTGGGAGACGGTGAAGGAGTATCTGGTTGGGCATCATCTGTCGTGGGATCTTGAGGGTCTTCATCGCCGTTATGCTCAAGTGGCAAAAGCTCATGCGCAATTCAAAGGTTTACTTGCCCCGGAGGTGGTGTAATCGTTGCTGGCACTTAACGATGCTCCTCCATCTTGATCCACCTCTTCTATAAAAATTTTAATTCTATTGTGGTCCATCCATGAGATGGGCCATCTTAAGAACTGTTAAGTGGACCGCTCAAACTTTCTCGATCATAGCGGACCCTTATATTTTTTTTTTGCCCTTAGTGGGTTTTTTGGATTTGCCCCCGAGGCTATCTTTTTGTTTTGTGCTTTCGATAAGTTTGACTGTATCTACCAAGCGCCAAATCTAATTAGATAAACCGAGCAGATGAGTAAAGCCTCGTTTAGGTTATCAGTCGTCGACCATCTCAATTTGGATGGTCCCGACAGGATCAGTCATCTCTTTGAGATGGGACTTGATAAGATCCATTATTTTTAGTGAGTCGACTATTTCTCATGGAGATTATAGCTGCTGGTTGTTTCAATGCGTTATGGGACCGCGGGGTCGACCATTTTTCGGACGAGATCTCGGAGATTCGATAGTTCTTAATAGTGGACCAGTTAAAGATCTCGACAATGTATTAACCGCACATTGCCTGGATGGGACCGCTGGGGTCGACTCTTTCCGGGTGAGTCGGTTAAGTTTTGCCGAGCCTTTATGTTGTACATTGTCGATGGCGATGGGGCCGCTGGGGTTGCCATCGCCTGGATGGGATCGCGGGGATCGGCCATCTCAGTTGGGTTTCGGTGAGGTCTCGTCAGTCCTGTACACCCAAGAGGGCGACTAATGTGCGTTGCTGATTTTATACTTCCTGGAAGGTCATTAACACACGATTAGCCTCCACCTTGTCGACTGGGCGGTTCGAGAAACGCTGTCCGCAATCTAAATAGTGAGGTGCCGTCGCGCCTCTACACTTGGCTGTTAGGTTATATGCCCGCAGACAATAACTCCAACTTATGCCTGGTCCTAACGAGGTTTGGCAACCTGTATAGGACCCTTCCAGCGTTCGAATTTAAACTGACACGGGTTGTCGAGTTGTTTTCGGCTAGGATAGAGCCTGTGGTTTGATAAATTTCGAGCAAATTTATCTACCGTAGTGGGCTTGGGCGAGAGTTCCGGAAACTCTGAATTGCCTATGTGAGCTTTTATTTTTCGAGTTCGAAACGATAGATGTCCCTTGCCCCCCGAAAATCTTGAGGAGATTTTTGCCAATGGAGTTTTTCTCGTTGGCAAAGTTCTCGTTGAGATTTTCAGTTAGTCAATAAAAGCTCATTATTGTGCCTATTCGGGATAGGGCTTTTTGGCCTATTCGGGATAGGGCTTTTGGCCTATACGGGATAGGGCTTATTACCTATACGGGATAGGGATTTTTGGCCTATACGGGATAGGGCTTTTGGCCTATACGGGATAGGGCTTTTGGCCTATACGGGATAGGGCTTTTTGGCCTATATGGGATAGGGCTTTTTGGCCTATACGGGATAGGGCTTTTTGCCTATACGGGATAGGGCTTTTATTTTTTTTAAATATGAAAGCATAAAATTTAAAATAGTTTAAGTATACATGACCTTTCGCGGGCATGGCCCGTTTGTCAGAAGAAGTATCTCCTGAGGTGCAAAGCGTTCCAACTGTTGGTGAGTCTTTTTCCGTCTTTGTCTTGGAGTGCGTAGGCTCCAGCTCCGCAAACTTTGACGATTTGGTAAGGAGGGCCTTCCCAGTTTGGTCCTAGCTTTCCGGCTTCTTTCTCCACCGTGTTTTGGAATACTCGCCTTAAGACCCACTGACCCACTTTGAAGGTTCTCGTCCTCACCTTCTTGTCGTATCACCTGGCCACATCTTGTTGATAGCACCAATTTCTTATTTGCGCGGCTTCTATTTTCTCATCGAGCAAATCGAGGTCGACCGCCATCATTTCATTGTTACTTTCCTCATCGGGGTTTTTAGTGCGGCTGGACTGCACACTTATCTCGTCGGGTATCACCGCGTCCATCCCATAGACGAGTGAGAAAGGTGTCTCGTCGATGGAGACCTTCGAGGTTGTTCTGTAGGCCCATAAGACTCCGGGGATTTCCTCGGCCCACTTTCCTTTAGCACTCTCTAGTCTTTTCTTGAGAAGTTTGACTATGGTTTTGTTCGAGGCTTCAACCTGACCATTGGATTGCGGATGTCTGGGTGTCGCGAAGCTTAACTTGATTTTTCAATCTTCACAAAAGCTTTTGAAGTTATTGCTCGTGAATTGTGGTCCATTGTCGGTCACTATCTCGTGAGGAATTCTAAACTTGCAGATTATATATCTCCATACGAAGCTACGGATTTCCTTGTCAGTTATCTGGCTAAGCGCTTCTGCTTCTATCCACTTAGAGAAATAGTCGGTCATTACCAATAGGAAGACTTTCTGACCTGGTGCCGTTGGGAGTTTACCGAATATGTCCATGCCCCATTTCATGAATGGCCAGGGGCAATGATGGTTTTAAGGTTCTCTGGTGGTAGTTTGGATACTGTGGCGAACCTTTGGCACTTGTCGCATCTTTTGACAAACATGGTCGCGTCATGGTTCATCGACTTCCAGTAATATCCGGCTCGCATGGTTCGGAGGACTAGGCTTCTGGCTCCTGAATGATTTCCGCATTCTTCGGAGTGCAGCTCTAGCAGGACCTGCTGGGCCTCGGCGATACTGATGCACTTGAGGTACGAACCTTAATACGATCGGCGGTATAACACTCCATTAATAAGGCTGAAACGAGTTGCTTGTCGTTTGATCCTTCGGCAGTTCGCTCTCTCCAGCGGTAGCGTCCCGTCTCTCAGATATTCCACCAATGGGGTCATCCAGCATCTGGCTCCACTTATCTCGCTGACTGGGTACGCGTCGAGGTCCTTTTGCGTCGCTGGCCACTGTAATACTAGCAGTGGAACATCCATTGGCGAGTCGGTTTTGAAAGATGAACCAAGGTTGGCGAGAGCATCTGCTTGCCCATTCTCTTCTCTGGGGATTTGGGTGATTTTGCAACTGTTGAACCTCTTTTCGAGCTGCTTAACTATCGCTAGGTACCTGATCATGCTCGAGTCCTTGGCTTGATAGTCACCCTCGGTTTGGCTAACGACCAATTGTGAGTCGCTATAGATCTCTATATCCTTGACTCCTAAGTCGCATGCCAGAGACAGACCTGCGATTAGCGCTTCGTACTCCGCTTCGTTGTTTGTTGCTCGGAAGCTGCATCGGATTGCCCTCGAGATGGTATTTCCGATCGGGGAAGTCAATGTGAGCCCCAGGCCGGATCCTCGTACATTGCTGGAACCATCCACGTAAAGTTTCCATGTTCCCGTTATTGTCTGGTTTTCCAATGCATTTACCTCCTTCTGAACCTCCGAGAGCATCTTTGGCGTAAACTCAGCCACGAAGTCGGCGAGGACTTTTGACTTGATGGCGGAGGTTGGCCGATAGATCACGTCATATTCGCCAAGTTTTATAGCGTATTTGGCTAACCTTCCTGAGATATCTGGTTTGTGGAGCACACTTTTGATCGGATGCGATGTCACCATGATAATCGGATGTGACTGGAAGTATGGCCGTAACTTCCTCGCCGCCACAACCAAGGCGAGAGCCAATTTTTCGAGATGGGAATATCGGGTCTCGGCTTCTAGCAAAGATTTGCTAACGTAGTAGACAGGATGTTGTCTTCCATCATCTTTACGCACTAGTACCCCACTTACTGCGTGTTCCGACACGGCTAGGTATAGGAGTAACTCCTCGTTGATCTTCGGTTTCGACAATAGCGGTGGGGAGGTCAAATAGTCCTTGAGTTGCTTAAGGGCTTCATCACATCCTTCGTTCCATGTGAATCCCTTCTGTTTCTTTAGAGCCTCGAAGAACGAGTGAGATCTGTCGGATAGTCTAGAGATGAATCGGCTAAGGGTTGCCATTCTTCCCGTAAGTCTTTGGACTTCCTTTATGTTTCGGGGTGGCGGAATTTTCTGGATGGCTCGGATCTGATCGGGGTTCGCCTCAATGCCCCGATGTGTGACAATATATCCCAGAAACTTCCCCGAGCTTACGCCGAATGAGCATTTAGTCGGATTAAGCTTCATGTTGTATTTCCTTAGCGTATCGAACGTTGTGACGCAGATGCATGATATGATCGTCGGCGACTAATGATTTTACGAGCATATCGTCAATGTATACCTCCATGGTGTAGCCAATCTGGTCGGCGAACATTGCATTCACCAACCTTTGATAGGTTGAACCAGCGTTTTTTAATCCAAAGGGCATTACTTTGTAGCAATATATGCTCCTGGAAGTCACGAAGGCCGTCTTCTCCTGGTCTTGGGGATGCATCAAGATCTGGTTGTACCCGCTGAAGGCGTCCATGAAACTTAGTAGTTCGTGGCCGGTTGTTGCATCTACGAGCTTGTCAATATGGGGCAACGGGAAAGGATCCTTCGGGCACGCCTTGTTTAGGTCAGTGAAGTCGATGCAAACTCTCCACTTACCATTTTTATTTCGAACAACTACCACATTGGCCAGCCAGTCGGGGTATTTGACCTCGCGGATGAATCCAACTCTGAGTAAGTTGTTTACTTCGTCATTAACGATGAGGTCGCGATCTGCTGCGAACTTCCTTATTTTCTGTCTTATTGGTTGATGATCGGGGTCAACCTGTAGGCGATGGGTGATGATCTCGTGATCGATACCCGGCATGTCTGCATTCGACCAAGCAAAGCAGTCAGCGTTCGATCTCAGAAAGTTGATGAGCTTCTGACGTACGTCTTTGGGTAACTTGGATCCAATATTCACTTTCCGTTCCGTATTGGCTTCGTCTAGTGGGATCTCGTCTATCTGCTCTACATCAGGCTCCTCCGTAAAGTTTGATATCCCTTTCGTCGTCGATTGATCCTCTATCTGCATAGTCGTCCCCGTTTTACCTCTGAGCATAGTTTGATAGTAGGAGCTTGAGTTCTCCTGGTCACCCTTTATCTTCCTTGCGCCCCATGGAGTCATAAACTTTATTGCTTGGTGGAGTGTGGAGGGCACGACTCTCATGTCGTGGATCCAAGGTCTTCCTACTATTGCATTATAGGCCGACGTGCAATCCAAGACGAGGAACTTGGTTTGCTTGTTAATTCCTTCGGCGTAGACGGGTAGAGTTATTTCGCCCACAGTCTGTCTCACTTCTCCGCTGAATCCTACCAGAGTGGCTGACCTGGAGATGATCTTCGATTCGTCTAGACCCATCTCCTTGTATGCGGCTAAGAACAGAATGTTCGCTGAGCTCCCATTATCGACCAAAATTCTCTTTATCAGGCAGTGAGGAGTCATCATCTCTTCACTTTCCTCGGCGGTGAAGGTGATTGCGCAGACAGATTGATCGGTGGCGGTTTCCATCATGACCCTCTGAAAATTCCTCGCAACCATCGTATTCTTTTTGGCCGCCGAATGCGATATCCCGCTGATCTCCGAGCCTCCGGATGTAACATTAACCACCCGATCCTGTCTTGGTGGGGATTCGGGTTTCTCGTCTGCCCTTTCTTGCCCGACGTTCTGGGAGCTTGGTCGGTTATGAGCTTTGTTAGATAGAAATTCTTTGAGGTGCCCTCTCTTGATCAGATCGTTTACCTCCATCCCGAGGGCTATCAAGGTGAGCATCCGTTGTTGGTACAAGGCCACGTGATTGTCAGGATCAGTAGAGCCGTCGTACATCTTCAGTGATGGAAAGGTGAACTTTCGGGGCATCTCCACCAGGGCTATTTCGTCTATGAAGGGTGAATCAGCGTAGGAGTAGCGGTCGGAACGTCTTATAGGTGGTGCTACTCCCGACATCCGCTCGATCATCGATTCGAAAACGTTGAGCCTTTGTTCGATGATGGAATCGATGTAGGCATGATCCCTTTCCAAACCAGAGCCGTTACGGTCTAGACCGTCGGTGTGCTGATCGGCGGAGAAAACAGGTCTTCCCTCCGTCGTCGGATAATCTATCCCTGATCCGAATAATCTTATCGGCCGGATGGGGGTGATAGGATCTCGCCGGGAGGCGGATCTCAGACTGAGGGAGGTGAGATTAGTGTTTTGCCCCTGAAGCCGGAGATTATCCTTTTCAAGCCGAGCAAGCCTTTCGTTGCTTGACCGGAGCTTCTCGTTGACGGCATCCACCTGTTGTTGAGCGTGTTCGTCGAGAACGGTTTAGTAGGTCGATCCGTTATCGCTCATCGTAGCGTTGTACTTCTGCCCCTCTCTCTAGCGCCAAACTGTTTGGGCAAAAGTTAGCTATTCGTTAGAAGAACCACGGAATTCGATAACGGAATTCGATAACGGTTAAGATAATTAGAATCGGTTTGAATGAGATGTTTTATTAATCGATGAAAGTTTACAAGATGAGAGGAATATGATATAAGATCTAGACTTAGAACAATCTAAAGCTTATAATCGGATATTCTCTCTAAAAGCAAGTGCTTGTGTCGAAAAGTGAATGAATCTAGGTATTCTAACTTGCTCTCTTTATATAGATGTCTTTAGGTTAATGAGCTTCATTTTCCTTTTATGAATATGAATTGACATTTTTCTTTTTATTTAGATATTTTCCTAAATTCTCTCCTTCATGAATATTTAAGAGAATCTAGTAATATATCTTTTCCTTTTTCCTTCATGTCGATTATCAAGCCCAAATAAAGCCCAATATCGACTAAAAGAGGCCGGTACTGATATCGTCGTTGATTCTGGTTCAGTTGGTCCGATCTGCCGTCGGTTCCGGTCCGATCTGCCGTCGGTTAAATCTTAACCGGGATGATTAAATTTATCCCCAACATAATATATTTTTTTAAAACGATATTTTCAATGTAAGACTTGTAATTGTTTGCCAACTCCTTAGTCTAATATGGAACTACAGTAATGTAGGGAGTTTGATATTTTATTAATTTATAGTGATATTAATTTATCCTATAAATTAATAATTATTAATTTATAGTGTAAATTAATTTTTATTAATTTATAAAGACACTTTTACATAAAATGAAATATTTTACTAAAGTTAAGATATTATAAAAGTGTGTGTTTCTTACGTATTTCGTAAGTATATTTTGAAAGTTTTCAAAAATAAAGTTTGAATCCTACGAAAAATATTGATTGGGGTTTGAGAAATTCATAAAACTAGACCATTACATCATTTCCTTTACAAAACTCTACTTAATTCATTTTTTCTCATAATTACACTTTTTTCAAAATTTTAAAACCTTGATTTACCTTTTAAAACTTCACCAAAATTAAAAAAATTCATTTGTGTTCGCTAATTAGTGTTTAGGGTATAGTGATTAAGGGATAGAGTTGTGTGGGTAGGCTTAATTTGAATTTAATTTTTAGTGTTTAGGTGTTGTTTTGTAAAGAAATTTTTAAATGGTGTAGTTTTGTGAAACGTAATTTAAAAGGTGTAGTTTTGTAATTCTCCCTTGGGGTTTCATAAGTTCACAAAACTTGTATAAAGTTATTTGACAGTTATAAACACTTATTTTATGTTAGAATGGGATTTGGAGGCTGGTCTGAAATCAAAAGAGCTGGTTATAACCTAATAGACGTTGTTTCACGGTCAACATTTGAATAGATTTAGTATTAATTTGATTTAGCTTTGTTTTTTTTCTTCATGGATTTGATTTAGCTTTGTTTGGGTATAGGTTTGTACATATTCATGGGTAGCAATATTTGACAGCGATTGGATAATCAAGAGATGTGAAACTTGAGATCACAAAAAGCAGAACAATGGTATCTTGTACAAGAGCTTTACTTTAGAGTTGAAGGTGATGGAGAAGAAGATCCTTCGAATATTCCGACAAGAGATGAATGTCCCATACCGGATAATTTCATCCGTTGCGGTAGAGTTCACTAAATAATTAGTTTAATTCAAACCACATTATTTTTTTTCTTTCAAATAATGTATGAACATATGACGATTTATTTTTATGTTGTTACTAATAAAAACCCTTTACCACCGGATTAAAATTTGTAAAACGTTTTCTAGTCAATTGAAAAAACATGTTTAATGTTTTCTTAATTTGAAAACGCTTTACCACCGGATTTAATATTTGCGTCTTTTAAAATGAATCATATTAAATGAAACATTGAATCCTATTATCAAGATTACTTTCTTCTTTCCAAAATGTCGTGGCCTAAATTAACTCTTTTTACACTGCTCACTTTTTTGGGGTCAAGTTATATATTAGTTTTTTTTGCAGTTGATCCAATTAAATTGAACATTCAATAAAAGGATAATATAGATGAAAACACAAAAAAATTGATAGGAAACTTAAAAAGGTTTAAAAAGCGGGTTCGGAGGGTGCCGGTTCACGGTTTTCAGTCGGTTTTTATGTGGGTTTTCCGGTTTAATTCGATAGCCGGTTTTTACCATAAACCAACCCGGATAGCTCTCTGGTTCGCGGTCGGACCGGTCCTTTTGCTGGTGTTATGAAACTTTGAATTGGTTGTTTTGTGATATGGTCACGTATGAGATGTTTTTTTTTGATAGTTTGTTTTATTTCATGATAGAAAGTTATATTAATGATTAATAAAGCTAGCTTGAAATTGTTGTTTGAGTTCAAATTTATATGTTTCAAGAGTAATTTGTTGTAGGTAGATAGGGTTGGACGTGATATGTTTGAATATAACTTTTCATAAAAAAAAAATCAAATTGGGAAGTTTTTATTTATTGATAAAACCCAAATGGTTGAGACGAATTTTATGGTCACAACAAATGTAACATTTGTTTGAGGTAAGGGTAAAACCAAATAAATAAACGTGATTGCACATGTGTTTTTGTCAAAATGAGTAAGAAGAAGCACATGAGCTTCTCTTAAGAGTAAATAAAGTTTGCATAAAATCTGGGAATGGAAACTAATTTTAAAGTCCAGGCTTCACGTGAGCATAACAACAATCATATAATATTACTAATATAAAAGTGACTACTAATGCAAAATTTGTCATAGTTGATGATTATAATAAGGACAGTTTTTTAAGAATTAATGCAAAATTCAGACCAGTTACTATTTATAATTATAAAAAAGGTGTGACTAACAATCACACACTAATATCTTTTTGGGGTTGAAAGCGAAAATACATAAATAGCCATGTAGGAGTTGTGTGTGTATGAGAGTGTATGTATTGAATAATGATGTGTATATAGGAACATTAAATGTGTTGCAGAGATCATTAATGACATGTTGACTTGTGTATTTTTTTAGTATAAAAGCATTAATTTTTCTCTCTTTTTCACTTTATTTATTTTTATTTAATCATGATTTCACTCGATTGTATAAAAAAATCGTCCACTAGATGGTACAACGAAGGCTTGATTATCCACTGGATTGTATGGAGGAAATATTATTTGTACGCGCAATCATGTGTACATTCAAATATATGGTTCAATTGTCCACTGAAATGTATAATCAAATTGTCCATTAACTTATACATACGAATTTTATTTGTATTATTTACGATCATATTGCTCATTAGATTATACAGATTTTATCCACTAGAAAAATATTCTCAAAAGAAACATCCACCAGTGGATGGTATCCCACTAGAGAAAGATAGGAACATCCACAAGAGAAATATCCACAAAAAACATCCACTAGATATATATTTGTTGGGATAACAAACTAAGTCCCACATTGGAAGTTTAGACGAGTAATGTCTAATATATAAAGGAGAATCCAACCCAATTAATATGAGACCTTTTGGGAAGGAGCCCAATAAGAAAAAACCGTGAGGGTTCGAGACATGAGCCCAAAGCAGACAATATCATATTAATTTGGAGTTGGACATGGGCCTCACCAGTAATCAACATGGTATCAGAGCCTAGGTTAAAGAAACGGACCTAGAAAAGTTGGGTGGTTCGATGTGGGAAGAACCCTCTAGATTACCTCAAGATTAAGACGATACGAGATATGTGCCAAGTTTCGAGAGGAGAAGCTAATGATATGTGGTCCTTAGTTTGAGGGGGAGAATGTTGGGATAACAAACTAAGTCCCACATTGGAAGTTTAGACGAGTAATGTCTAATATATAAAGGAGAGTCCAACCCAATTAATATGAGACCTTTTGGGAAGGAGCCCAATAAGAAAAAACCGTGAGGGTTCGAGACATGAGCCCAAAGCGGACAATATCATATTAATTAGGAGTTGGACATGGGCCTCACCAGTAATCAACATGGTATCAGACCTCAACAAGAACGAATCTGAAGTTGCAGATGAAGCTCTTTATATGCATGAGATTGTTTTTCTCAATGAAAGCAAGGTAGTGCCAAAGAACTACGAGACATCAAAGGAGGAAGATGGTGTCTGGTACTTAGACAATGGCGCAAGCAATCATATGATTGGTGTGAGATCGTATTTCTCTGAATTTAATGAGAACATCAAAGGAAAAGTCAAATTCGGTGATGGATCTTATGTAGATATCAACGGAAAAGGGACAATTTTGTTCCAAGAAAAAACCCGAGAACAGAAACTCCTGAAAGATGTTTATTATATTCCCAAACTAAGGAGTAATATATTGAGTCTAGGACAAGCCACCGAGCAAGGATGCGAAGTTAGAATGAAGGATGATTATCTAACATTAAGAGATCTGAATGGAAAGCTGCTAGCAGAAGTATTCAGAACTCGATGAAAAACAGGGTTCCTGGAGAGATCTATAGCGGATTTGTTGTCCACATATAGGATCGTCTTTTCACTCTCCTTTCCTGTTATTTCACTTAGCAAATCCTAAAGCCAGATCGCTTGTTTCGCACCTTCTGTTGCAACCATGAACTCGGCTTCACAGGATGACAAAGCGATTGTTTCTTGCTTCTGAGAACACCAAGTTATTGGTGTTTTTCTGTAGTTAAACACATGTCCGGTTGTGCTTCTTCCATCGTCTTCATCGAGTTTTGTAAGAAAACAAACGGGTTCACCGACTTTGACACTTATCTTATAAAGTCTATTAGGAGTTCTGAAAACTTCTGCTAGCAGCTTTCCATTCAGATCTCTTAATGTTAGATAATCATCCTTCATTCTAACTTCGCATCCTTGCTCGGTGGCTTGTCCTAGACTCAATATATTACTCCTTAGTTTGGGAATATAATAAACATCTTTCAGAAGTTTCTGTTCTCCGGTTTTTGCTTGGAACATAATTGTCCCTTTTCCGTTGATATCTACATAAGATCCATCACCGAATTTGACTTTTCCTTTGATGTTCTCATTAAATTCAGAGAAATACGATCTCACACCAGTCATGTGATTGCTTGCGCCGTTGTCTAAGTACCAGACACCATCTTCCTCCTTTGATGTCTCGTAGTTCTTTGGCACTACATTGCTTTCATTGAGAAAAACAATCTCATGCATATAAAGAGCTTCATCTGCAACTTCAGATTCGTTCTTGTTGAGCTCTTCATTCTTTTGTTTTCTGGTGGGACAAACAGAGGCGAAGTGACCTTTTTTATCGCACCGAAAATACGTTATCTCTGATTTGTCTCTCCTTTCTTTGTTTCGGTCTTGAGATTTGTCTTTCCCTTGACCTTGACCTCGTCCTCGACTTTTTCTTTTGTTTTCATTTGAATTTGAAAACAACAAGGTTTCTTGATCTTCGGTCTTTGCTTGAGGTTTTGATGCAAGTATCCTTTCTTCATACGTTTTGAGCCTCCCTACTATATCTTCGAAGTTTGTCTTATTTAGATCAAGCACTTGTTCGAGAGAAGCAACGATATGAATATACTTGTCTGGAGGCAGACTTGACAAGAACTTTTTCACAAGTTTTGGCTCATCCATTGTTTGACCTAGGGATGAAGACTTTGAAGCAATTTCTGATAGTTTTCCCGCGAAGGTATCTATTGATTCTGTCTCCTTCATCTGTAGTTTGTCAAATTCAGCCATTAACGTCTGAAGTCGAGCCTCCTTAACACGATCTGCTCCGACGTGTCTAGCTTTGATTCCATCCCAAAGCTTGGTCGGAGAATCTAGCTCTCCAATCTGAAGAATGAGATTCTCGGGTATGGATTGAAATAAAAGAGCTGTAGCGATGCTGTTTTTCTTATCGCTTTTCGAACCAGGCTCAATTGCTTCCCATACTTCATGTGCGCGAAGAACAACCTTCATTCGCATCGCCCATACGATGTAGTTACTCTTGGTTAGCATCGAACATCGTACGACTGAAGATACATAGTCTTTTGACTCTGTTGCATGCTTCGTTTCCTCCATGATCTCGGATTGAACGTAGCTTCACCAGGAACCTATAACTCGGGCTCTGATACCAAATAAAGAAACAGAAAAACACACACAGGTTTATAAAGAACTTGCTCTCTTTATTAATGTTTAGAAAATAGCTCAAAACTAAACACATATGTTTCTGCTTAATGATCCACCACAACTTGGTGTTCATATATATAAGACTAGAGTTTCCTTTTTCTAATCTTATTACAATTTCCTTTTATCCTTAAGAAGTAGATTTTCCTATTCCTATTAGGATTACAGTTTGCCTATTCCTAATCAAGGATGAATTAGGAAATCTTTGGCTCTAAGCTATTGAAGCTTATCCAACATTATTTACTAGGGAAACATCCACTGGTGGATTATACATTGTACGGTGGACGTTATCTGCTAGAGAAACATTCACTAGTAAAACATATATTGTACAATGAATGTTACCCACTACAGACATATCCACTAGAGAAAGAAAATGAGTGAGATATAATGAGAGAGAAGGAGAGAAGGTGAAAGAGGGTGAGAGACATTATTTGTATGAACAATCACAAAAAATGAATATATTGAAAAAGAAAAACAAAAATTAAAAAGTGAAAAAACATTTAATGTAAAAATTTGTTTTCTCTCTTTCTAACTTTTTTTACTTTTCTCTAATCTTTGTTTCATTCATTTTTCTCTTTCTCTAAGAAAGTTCTTCATTTTTTCTTCTTTTTCTTTTTCTTTTTTTCTCTCTTCTTTTCTTTATTATTCTTTCTCTTATTTTTTCTATTTCTCTTTCTTATTCTTTCTCTTATGAATTGTACATGCAAAATAAATACAAATAATAAAATGTACACTCGATAGACTTACAAAAATTAGTAAACAAATAAAAAAATAAATAATAAAGAAAGAACACGAGAAAGAAAAATAGATATAAAGAAAGATCGAGAAAAAAAAGGAGAGAAGCAAAAGAGAGAGAAACGAACATATAAGAGGAGAAAAATCAAAATTAGAAAAAGAAAGAAAAGATGAATTGGAATTATGAAAAAGAAAATTGTTTGATTAAAAAAATGATATTAATGGCAAGTTTGTAAATAACACAAACCAAATACCCATATTTGTCACTCAAAAAATGTGCACAATTAAACTACTGGACCCTACGGTATAGTTTGCTAATTATGAATAGTGAGTGGTTCTTTTTTTAATTACTTTACAAAAAGCTTTCCATTCACTAAATATTTCTTATAATAATAAGATGCAAACACTTAACAGTCAATAGATCCAAAACATACAAGTTCAAGTTCAACAAAACATATAACCGAGGAAGAAGAAGAAACAAGATATTAAACAAAATAGTTTCTTAACCATCAGCCCGCAGTTGGTCGAAAGTTTCTCCAAACCCTCCATCACCTGTGATAATCATGAGAGGTTTGCCGGTGGTGGAACTTCCAAGGTCCATTGTGTGATGAGTCTCTTGATCTCTACGTCCGCCGCCTGATCTGATGTGTCTTCTAGATCTGTGTACTCCATTCTAGTATTTCGCTTGGCAAAAGCGTTTCGATAACACTCTTTCAACCTGCTCTCACCATCTCCACAGACAACATGGATAGAGAGATCTTCAGCAACATACCCCAAAGATCTCAGTGTCTTCCCAATCTTCTTCTTCAGCATACACGGCTTGAATGCTCAACCACTGGGTGGATCACAGTTCTCTATGTCCCAAAACACCTTCACTGGTGCAAGACGAAAATTCGCCGGAGCTCTCTCATTCTGACCGACCTTCCTCCTCGCCCTCTGATTCTTCTTCTTCTTGATCTTACGAACTATTGGGATTGGTTTCTTCTTCTTCGTGGCGGCGGCTAGTCTAATCAAAAACCCTAACTGAGTGCTCTTTTTTTATCAAAGACTCTCTCAGCAAAACGCATCAGCTACAGTCTAATCAAATGGGCCTGAGTAAAGTAAATGCCACATTTCAGCCACCAAAAAAGCCCATACAAGAATGGAGAGTCAAGCCCATTAACAATAAGTTTTTTAGACATTCGAATAACAACTTATTTTATATGTTTTTGATAATGACCAACTTTTTTTTTTTATAGATAAATTTCGAATCATAGAGGCACATGGTTTCACACCGTTAATGATTTGTCAAAAAAACTTGTAATCATCGAATTTTTGTTTCTTTATTTGCATTAACATACATACATGTGGACATATATATTGATCAATGGTTACATTTACTATCATTAATCATAAGAAAGACAAAGGTCACACGTAATATTTATTTAGTATTATTGTCTATAGAAGGCAAAATTTTTTTTTTTACAGATAAATTTTGAATTATATATTTTATTTAGTGTTAATTTCGAAAACTAGATTACATTTAGACTAATTTTTATTTTATGTAATTTCCCTTTTTAAAGATTATAAACTATTTAGCAAAAAAAAAAAGATTATTAATTTATTATATTTTCAATTTATTATATATATAATTTTTTTTGTGATAAGCCTTTAGTAAAAAAATTAAGGGGATTTTCTACTGGTAACTTTTCGGTGGCTTCAGTTGTGAACGAAGTGGAAGTTGTTCAGACCATTTTTCTTGAGAATGAGTTTGGTTAGTGAAGCTAATGAGTTTGATGGGTCACCTTTATATTGGTACTTTTACTGGTCCTTTTGCTGGTGTTATGAAGTTTTGATTAGGCCATTTTTGTGATCATCATTACGTTTTTACAGTTTGTTTATTCCATAATACAAAGTTATCTATCTATATTCTATAATACAAATTCTTCTCCAAAATTCATGGATCTACAGCTTTAGATATGCTTTATTAACGAACATTAATTAGTTGCTGAGAATGTACATATTCTTCTGCAAATTCGTTGATCTATCCATTACAAAGATGTTCTATAATATGCACATTCTCAGCAACTAATTAATGAATTTGTTTCTAGCAGTTATACTGCTTTGGTATAATTAAGCAAACTTATATCTCATGTTAACTACTTTTTTAACTAAAACAGATATGTGGTGGATAATCCACAAATACTTACGAACGGTTGAGAAGAAACAATAACATGTTTTCTACTTTGGTTGGTCCGTAACATACATACATGTTGCTATTGTAGAGAAAATTTGAGGGACGAGAATAATCCATGGATACTTTTTTAGCAAAATTAGAAGAAGAAGAAATTTTTTTATATATATATAAGATCACAAGTCATTCAACACTTATTGTTTTTGACACGTGTCCTCTAATAGTCTTGTTGGTAACAAACAATATTTAGATCCTTAACATGTGGTTTAATGATTTTGAATGAAGTGTTGGTTTGTGATGTGGTGATATTAATTTGGTTTGTTTTTACAGAAGGGGAAGATTGTGAAGGTTTATATCTTTAGAGTCAATACTACTTTAATACGATTTTACAACAACATGTATACTATATATATATATATATATAAAAACTAATTACTTTTTTAGTTAATTAGTAGATTTTTAGTGATTGTGTTTTTTTAATGCTTTTATAAGAGTGTGTGAGTGTGTTATGAGACAAGGTGCAAGCTTTCAAGGAGACCAAAGCTGTGTCATAGAGCGTGTGTGGCACTTGCTGCTACAGATGCAACTGTGTTCCACCTGGCACGAACGGAGACTACGACAAGTGTGAATGCTATGCTAGCCTCACCACCCATGGTACGACCACCATTTGGTACCAGTTACGACAAGTGTGAATGCTATGTAGAGCAAATTTGAGATCGAGTAAGAAGCTGAAGAAACTCCTTGATTCTTGTTTATAAGTTTTCTCCATGATTTCAAATTTGGTCATGTTTTAGACATAGAGCTGATAGCGTTTAGGTATCTATACAACCTGCAATTTTCATGTAATAAGCAAAATAATCTCAAACGCACCTGAGTATCATCTCCAGCTGCACCAAATGTATCCACATTCACCAGATTCTTACCAAAACTTGGGCTTGTAAACGACGACACTTCAAAGAGCTTTGTCTCATAATCATCATCTTCCGGTATATCGAAATTCTGAAGCTTCTCGAGGATGTCGAGATCGGTGTACCCCATTTTACCTGCAACTCCACGAGCAGTTACCATTAACACAAACATAAGGCAAATAGTGTAGAGCTTATCTATCATCTATGCCTCAATCAAAACATCAAGAGTGCCCACTAATGAGATTTCTTTGCAGAGGTTTCGGGGTTGAATTTATATGCAGACTAATTAATGGGGGTCTTTGGGGTTTATTGGCTTGGCTTAAAAATACATGAAAGAATAGGCCATGTGCTTTACCACTTCTTTGCTTTACTCCAAAACCTCTACAACACAAAACCTTCTTGGTCAACTTGCTCTTGATGAATGCTCGTCCCATGACATCTGAAATTAAAGCAAAACGATTAACAAGTCCCTTAAAATATCTCAACTTTTCAACCTCAATATGCTATTTTAAGATCTTTGAACATGGTGTGGCTCTGAATAACAAAACACATACATTATGTAGTAATATCAAATGATAGAAATAGAAGAGGTCAATGAGTTTGTTTCACCAACCTGGCTAATAAAGAATCTTATCCTCTTGTGTTGTCCTTGTAGAGTGTCAATCATATGTGGTGGCTTCAAGTAAAAGAACCCATTTCAGATATGTAGATAAATGCTTCTGCGGTTTTTTTTGTTATCAGTATTTCACAATGACTGAACTGTAACCAATCTCCCTCAAGAGCTCTCGCGACGCAGCAATCTCTCTCACTCCGCCTAGTTATTTCAAAGTCACCGATCTCAAAGTAAAATTTTGAAACTTGAATGTAAACAGCGGGGATCTCAGGTTCAAGCTCAATCAAAACTTCTGTTGCTCTTCTTCCTATTGCTTCGTTTCCATGAATCATGCAGCTCTGCAATAACGAAATCCACGCGACGCAGCCTGCAACTCCACGCCCCTTAAGAAACAGCTTCTCTGTTTTTTCAACAAAACCAGCACGCCCTAACAAATCCACCATGCACGCATAGAGCTTCCCTTCGTGGGGATATTCCGTACTTTGATTCCAGTGAATCGAAAAATAGCTCGCCTTCTTCAACAAGCCCAGAATGACCGCAACCTGATGGTACAGACAAGATTGTAACCTCGTTTGGTATGAGATTCTTTCGATCCATTACTTTAAGCATCTCGATACAGTCTCTTCCCATGCCATTTCTTGCATAGCCATTCTGCACGTGCAGCAGAAGATGTTAGGCGAATCAAGCTCATCAAACACCATCCGAGATTCTTCATTCTGACCGCTCTTTGAATACACATCAATTGGAGAGCACGCGACTGCAACATCAGATGAATAACCGTATTTTAAGGCACAACAATGTACAAGCGTGCAACTATGCGAACTTTCTGGTAGAGAGAGTGATAGAGCCTTAAGGACAGTTGAAAGAGTGACTTCGTCAAATCCAATTCCTTCATCAATCACAAAACCAAACATCTCAGTGTTATCTTTAGTAATGCCACAGTACAAAAGAGAAGTCATCAACGAGTTAAAACACTTCAGAGAGACAGGCAAGGCAAGCTCTGGTATACCGACACAGAGCTCTCGGCGTCATTGCACTTCCCGTACATGTCAATAAGAGCAGACTGAACATGAACACTTGAAACGTCGAAACTCATTTTGAAGACATAACAATGTATCTGCTTTCCAGACCAAATATCGTTGTTTCTGCTACAGAAACTCAAAAACGACATCTTATCAAACAAATCAATAGAGTCAAGCACGGACCCATAATCCGCACAAACAGACACAATTGAGTTCCACGATATCACATCCTTTTCAGGGACAACATCGAACACTTTCATAGAACCGGATAAATCACTGCAGGCAGAGTAAAAATCCACAAGAGCATTAGCCACAAATATATTGGAAACGTTCCATTCAGATTTGATCACTAGTGAATGCAATTGCTTCTCTTCATCTAACAAAAGATCATAACCGCATCCACGGATCACATAACAATAAGTTAACCCATTTTCAGCAACACCTTCAATTGCCATCCTATTATACACTTGAAACAATCGCTTAGAATCTCTGTTCACGCAAAAACACCGCAGCAGAAGATTGTAAACAGCTAAATTTCTCTCTCAGGAATTTCATCAAACAGCTTCAAAGCAACATCAACAACAAGTCTTAAAGAAGTGTAATTCAAATGGTGTAGTTTTGTAATTCTCCCAAAAGAATTTTGTTAAGGAAAGTTTGGAAGAATTTTGTTTTAGAAATGTTTCTTTAAACACTACATTCAAAAACTACATTTGAATCGTCTCGACATTATTTGTCAGTTAAATTTTCAAATATTGTTTATGCGTCGTCGTTTTGTTCATTTTTAAGGAAAAATTATGAGATAAAATTTGAAAAACATGACTTGACTAATGAAAAATGTGACTTGCCATTTTTTTTTTTTTTTAACATCAGAATTATAATATTAAGAAAAGTTTCCTGAGTTGGTTGTCCAACATGGAGGAGAATTACAAATAATAGAATCAAACGAAGTTTTAATTCGAGCGCTTTTTGCTAGAAAGTCCGCCTTTGCATTTTTTGTGCGTGGAATGTGGTGTAGGGAAAAGTCTTCTAAATTGTTTGTTAGCGACTTCATTTCGTCCAGTAGAATCGTGAAAGAAGGCCAGTCTTCTGGATTGTTGACCATGCTAACAAGTTCTGTACTATCAGTCTGAAATTTGTGACACAACAAACTATTTCTCTTCACACAATCCATAGCCCATACCAAGGCTTCTAATTCCGCATGCAGAGGAGAAAGACATCGATTAATCTTCTTTGCACCCATCAATACCACATTATTATCTAGAGATACTATCCAACCAATCCCAGAATTTGAATCGTGACTTGCCATTTTTTGAAATCAATTTTTCAAAATATAATCTTTATGTTATATAATAAGATTTGAAAATCATATAAAACTGAGAAACTTTAAATGCAATGATCATAAACAAAAATTAACATTGAATTGAGATTCTAAAAATAGTAGAATTATAATATAAATAATTGTAATTAGATATGAGTTTCAACGTTATATAGTATAAATTAAAATTAGCAATTTTGAATCAAATTTAAATTATTATCTAACTGATAAGAGCATAATTATCAGTAGAGCCACAAAAAAACCCTTAAGATTTTTATAATATATATATTTAAAAAAAAAAAAAAATCTCACCAATCGCGGGCCGCCACGTGTCAGTGGGGCCCGCGAAAAATTGAAGCATCGATTCTTAGAGTGGGAGTTTAAGAAGTGTTACTTGTTAAATAAGTGGGCCCCCCAAGGTAAGGTCTCCCCTTAGGGAGCCCGATAATGTTGGTCTAAACACATATAGGTTTATTAATACAAATTAATAAATTTTAAAGTCCATAATGCAAAATTACTAGAAATATATGCACACACCATACATGATAAAATGTCAATTGAAAAACATGTCTACTAAACTTGTATGAGTCATCTCCTCATTTAGTCGTTTTGAGAAAGGATGATCTTTCGTGGGTGTGTGTAATTTTTATTTTTTAATTAAGTGAAAAAGTTAAGTAAAATACCAAAAAACCACCATTGACCTTCCTTATTTACCAGTCAAACCCGGGTAAAACCGGATCCGACCCAGCTGACCCGACCGATGATCCGATTAATCATTTAACCGAGTTTTATACCAAGTAAAACCGAATTCGACCAAAAAATCAAGCAAATCGGGTTTAATTAAAAAAAAAAGAAATCGATATGTGAGTTTAATATATTTTGTTTCCTTCCTCCTTTAAACAAAAATTATTATCGAGTAAAACCGAGCAGTAATACCTCCTCCTCTCAAACTCTCAAGAACCCTAATCCCCAATTTTATTGAATCTTCAATATCGATTCATTTTCTTGAAATTGAGAGGTAGAAACGATGGTGGAAACGCGTATGGGTAAGAGGAAGGCTTCGAATGAAGATGAAGAGAAGAAAAAAGCGAAGAAGACGAAGGAATCGAAGAAGGCGAAGCAAGCATCGAAGACGAATCACGCGGAGAAGGCAAAGAAAGTGGAGAAGGCAATGCCTTTGAGAAGTAAAGTTAGATTCGTAATGTCGAATGAGAAGACTGTCGCGACGAAAAGTGTTGCTCCCGTCGAGCAATCGGAGACGACGATGGTGAAGTCTGCTGCGGCCACGACTATTGCTCTCGTCGAGCAATCAGAGACGACGACGGAGAAGACTGCTGCGGCCACATCGACTATTGTTCCCGTCGAGCAACCAGAGTCGGAGAAAGGAGTATCCATTGAAGAGAAAAATGATAGTGAAGAAGACGAAGAAAGTGAAGAAGAAAAAGAAGAAGAAGAAAAAAGCGATGAAGAATCCGAAGAAGAAGAGGACAGTGAGAAAGAAGAAGACAAAGAAACTGAAGAAGAAGAGGACAATGACAAAGAAGAAGACGGTGAATCTGAAGAAGAAGAAGAAAACAACGAGGAAGAAGGCGAAGAAGCCGAAGAAGCCGAAGAAGAAGAGGATGATGGTGATGATAATGAGCAACATAATTCAGAGGAAGGAGTGGAAAATAGACAAGTGAATGCTAACGAGGAGCACCAGAATGAGGAGCACCAGAATGCGTCCGACTATGATGAAGAAGTAAGCAATTAGCAGTTAAATATTGTACATAGTCTCAATTGGTTGTGAAACTCGGATAACTAAGTAAAATTGGACAATACTTGTAGGAGCAATTGGTGTTATACTAGTAAAACTTGGGAATACTGGATAATAAATTTAGTGAATGTGTAATACTCGGAAAACGTAGAAATTCTTAAGATTACTGAAGGTTTTTGAAAGTGTATTTTATTGTCTTGCAGGACCCCAAGGCAATAAAACCATCAAGAATGTAGTTTCCTCCTTCCGAGTACAAGAAACAGATCAAGATAGGGACAAAGTGTTCCATAAAAGACGTAATTCAGACGCTCTTTGTAAAGATAAAGCCAGCTTTGAATAACGCGGAGAAGAGGTGGTTTCTTGAGCATCCTCAGTTCAGACACATTTTCCATTTGGGGAAAGAGAAGAACCACAAGGTTCAGGGAATGTGGATGTTGTTGATGAGGACAGCCGAAACCGAAAAGAAGAAAGAAGCGTGGTTTGTTGTCAATGGTGTTCCCATCCGTTGTGGTCTCAGGGAACACGCATTGATATCAGGACTGACTTTTCGGAACTATCCCCTGGGCTGGAAGAAGATTGTTGGATCCCCTGGGCTGGAAGAAGATTGTTGGAACAAAGTTTGTTGAGAGGCATTTCAAGAACGGGGAAAGCATAAGATTGGAGGATGTAAAGGCGAAGCTTTTGGATATGGGACCCCGCAAAGACAGACTGAATATGGCGTTTTTATACTTCTTAGCAAGTGTCATTTGCGCGCAAACGAAGACCGGCCGAGGCTCGAAGAATGTCTTGCAATTTTTCGAGAGCGCAGTTGATGATCTTGACTTATGCAAGACGTTTCCTTGGGGTAGATTATCGTTTGAATACATGTTGGAAGAGATCTCTCACACTATGAAACATTTTGGAGGTGTGGTCCCTTCGAATCCGCTAACCTTGTGGCCTGTACCAGGATTTTGTCTCCCGTTAGAGGTAAGTTACTAAATCAATTACATTTACTGTTATAAAATGTTGGTGATGATGAAGGCTTGTGTTTTGTAGATTCTTGCCTTTGAGGAAATTCCAAGACTGGGACGTGTGTTTAGAGAACCGATCGAAGGAGCTGATGAGAATTGTCCGAGGATGTGCAAGTCCTCCTTCAAACAGACTGGAATGACAGGGATGCCACTTGCAGAGATATATAAAGAACTTGCCGATGAGACGGTAAGCTGACTAGTGTTCAAGGTAGAACTAAGGTAGAACTAAGGTAGAACTAAGGTAAAACTAGGTAGAACAAGGTATAACTAAGGATATTTGAATTACTATTTTGGTATTTACAGGATATTAGCAGCATTCTCGTCGCCAACGAAGAAGAAACAGAGATGTTGGGTGATATTTTCGAAGCTGATGATGTACCGGATCTGTCGTTTGATCTAGCGGTGAGCAGTTGGTATAGGCGGATTGGAAAAGGATTAGAAATATGTTTTAAAGACATGTTTGATGAAGATGTTGCGGGTCGAGAGAAAGTGGCAGAAGAGGTAGATCCTATGGTGGACGGAGAAACTCAGGGAGTTGAGAACGTCACAGACATTTTGAAAACCATGAAGAAATGTGTGACGATAATGAAAAGAGTGGAGAAGAAGGTTGATGTAATGGATGTCAGATTATCCACTTTAGAAGCCTTTGTAAATGATGTAGGGTCTTCAGGTGCGGGTGGTTCCGGCGGAGGTGCGAATGGAAGAAGGAAAAAATGAGATGGTATATTGTGGATGTTTGATGTTAAGGTTTTTCGGATAATTTATCTATTTTGGATGTTATGGTATTTTTGAAACTTGATGGTTTGCTACTTTATGCTATTTTGTTTGACACTTTATGCTATTTTGTTGGATACTTTATGGTTGTTCAGATCTTATGGTATTTTTGAAACTTAGATAAGAACTAATAAAAACGATTAGACAACACCATTTTGAGACAACTTGAACTTAAAGCGCAACAACTTGAAACATAAGGGAGATAACATGAACTTAGAGTTAATTTCAACATAACATAGCCATAGCATCCACCTTCCTGTTTAACATCTTCCTGGACAATAAACACAGTATTACAGAGTTTTACTCAGTTTCACACATATTTTCCCAAATAGTTTAAAACAGTTATACGGAGTTTTACTCAGTTCTACGCAGATTTACACAAACGTGATATTGAAACACCAATTACCGAGAAGAACAAACGTGTTGTTTCGCCTTCTTCATATCGCGTATCGCTGGATCCATGAAAGAACAACTTGAACCGAGAAGAAATTAGAAGAAGATAAGTGAAGAAAAGAGAAGAAAAGAGAAGAAGAAAAGGAAAGAGAAGAAGAAAAGGAAAGAGAGAGAGTGTGTGTAATGAGGAGAGAGAGGAGAGGATAAGTTTGCTCTTTATAGAACAAAACATAGCACGAAAATTGAGGAAAAGCTGACATTCGGAATCTTTACCTTTCCTAAAAGCTGACCCAATTCTCTTTTAATTTTAATTTTTCGCATGGGCGCCAAAATAATTTTGGCTTTCCCTCCAAAAAATCACAAATAGTTTTACTTCAGTTTTACCTAATATAATGGTTTTACAAATGGTGTTCATAGTTTTATTTTCGATGATTTCAACATTTTTTAGTTTTACCTGTAATTTGAATTCATTTATGCAGTTTTACTTTTCACAATTCGTTTTTAATTTGTATGCATACATGATTAATGCAATAATACGTTCGGAATCATCGTTTAATAGAAAAAGTCCTTTTATAAGTTGTTGTTACATAGAAGGTGTTTTCGAAAGTTACTGGAATGTAGAAGAGTTTATCGTGAACAATGTGTAATTTGTTTTAAAATATTTTTTCTTGTATATAATATCAACTAACAATATATATTTTGAGTACCTAACACTCACCAAATCGATGTGAACAATGTGTAATGTTATAAAACCAAATCGATGAATTAACATAAATATAATCCAAACATAATAGTAATCCATAGTTTTACAGAAAATCACAACACAATCAAAGTTTTACAAAATTTGAAAACACAATCATTCACTTGGATATCGACGTGTTCCAAAAAACAACCAGTTGAACCCAAAATTTTGCCTCGGCTTCCTTGTGTTTTGTGTTCTTTTACGCCGCTCTCCAACGGATGGTTTCCTCTTCTCTCCTTTCCTCCCTTTCTTCATGATGCGATCTTTTGGCATCACTTGCCTCGCTTTGATGTGGTCTGGTACATTCCAATCAGCCATGTCAGGCACCGAATAGATGCTCGCGAAATAAGTCTGCCCCCATAGTAGTACCCAGTAATACTTTGAGCACAACTCATGATACTCTATATTCTTTCCACTAACACGGCCATCATCAACATGACACATAAATAAATAAGCTGCCAGTCCGTGCAAACAAGGATATTTTTCGTAATCATACACCTTGCAAGAACAACTCTTCGCTCTCAAGTTAACAAAATATAGTTTACCATCGTTTGTGTCTGTTACCTCGAACTCCAGCTCGTAACTATTTACTTCTCGCACCGGTGTTTTATCGGCTTTTTCCCACATGCGTGTAGATGGTTCTCGACAAGAGGAACCAGTTTCATGTCAATAGATGCATTCACAGCGTCCTTCCTGTGTTCGTTAAACCAGTCTGAGAATTTTTTGATGATTGTATCAAGCATTGGTATTAAGGAATACCTCCTCGCATCCTTAAACACGCTGTTCATATACTCCACACTGTTGCTAGTGTCCAAGTTGTATCTGTCACGTGGAAAAAATACACGTGCCCAAGTATCTTTCACAGTCTGCTCTTCTACATACTTGTACGCTTTAGGGTATCGCGCCTTGAACGATGCGTACGCAGACTCGAATTCAACCATCGTGTAGCACCTAGCTAACTCCATAAATCTCCATCCGACTACGGCTTTGTTAGTGTTACTAGCATGAGTTCTTACATTCTGAGACAAATGCCATACACAATGTCCGTGGTGGGCTTGTGGAAACACGGTAGCTATAGCTGCGATGAGACTCTGGTTTCTATCGCTCATGAAAACTAATTCGGAGGAGTCAGATATCACACTTCTGAGCATTTCGAAAAACCAATTCCAACTAGCTTTATTCTCACCGTCGAGTACACCTATAGCAAGAGGATAATGATGGCGATTAGGATCTTGAGCTTTAGCAAATACCAGCACACCACCATACCCGTTCTTCAAAAATGTTGCATCCACAACTATCACTTTCCTCATGAACTCAAACCCTTCAATACACGCGCCCAAAGCTATGAAAAGGTACTTGAACTTTCCTGCCTCATCCACCTCCACTCTTGTTTTTGTCCCTGGATTTGCCTCCTCTAACATGTACAAGTAGCTAGGAATCATCTTGTAGCTATCTTCAGCATTACCGCGCCTAATACTAACAGCTAAGTTTTTCCCTCTCAATGCTGTAGAGTAAGATACTTTTACCCCAAGTTTCAGCCACATGAGCTCCATAATATCTCTCGGGACTGGAGTTTTCACTTTTCCAGGAAATTCCTCATTCAAAAAAGACGCAACCAATTCAGCTGACCCTCTCCTCTTGTTTTTGCTGATTTGGCTCTGAGTAGTCCGAGAACATGTATGCAAACCCGTGTACCTCTTAATAGAAAAGAGCCCGGTGTTCGTAATCCGCGAACCACGCAACCCCCAATTACAACTTTGTACACCGCATTTAATCAACAATCGTCCAGGATCAGACCTCTTCGTTACATAACGAAAGCATTTCTCAAATGCGGCTCTATCCACCAAGTCTTGAATTGCTTTTCTGGTCGGAAACTCCTGGAGAAGTATTAAACCCAATCCATCTTCCCATTTCTCTATAACCTGACTACATCGTTCTACGGGTTCTTGCTCAACCGCGTTGTTCTCCCTAGCCGCAGTATCCGCGTTGTTCTCCCTAGCCGCAGTATCCGTCTCACCTGCCGTGTCCGTCTCAGCGGCCGTGTACGGCTCGCCGCCGGTGCCCGTATCCATAAAATCATCTCCTCTTCTATCATCATCATCATCATTCTCTCTATTTCCTTCAACATCTTCTACATATAGAGTCATGGCATTACGTCCAACATCGTCATCATTTCCTTCCAACATTAAGTAGTTCATACCAATCGAACTTAGGCCCGCTCTTGACAGCTTCTCTAACTCGTCTAATGCACTAGCCTCATCCACTAACAAAAGTGACCTACGGTTCTCTCTATCAAAGGACATTAGGTAACCAAACAAATCCTCATCATCGCATATACTTAGGTTGTCCCCACATCCCGGTACCAGCAACGATATGTAACTCAATGACAATTTTACTTTACTTTCATCCAAAGCAAGCTTCTTATACAACTTTTCTTCCATCACGGCCAAACTTATATCCTCAGCTTTTGTCTTGAAGATTACATTATACATACGATCTTTGAATTTGAAATATACACTCACGTGTTGTGCCATTGTATCCTGCAAAAACAGAAGAAATGTTCCTGTTAAACCACTTCTTTTTAGTTTTACCGAGATGTAGTTAGTTATACCAGTTTTACACAGAATACTATAGATAACAGTTTTACTAGTTATAGTAAGTTATACCTCGTATAACTACATAGCAGTTCTACTAGTTATACAAATTTTATCCAATCAAGTTCTTCGATTTCGCGAAACTATCAATCTAATTCTAAGAGTTCCTAATTCTAATGCATAACTGTCGACTAATACAATTAACGACGCCCTTTAATAGAGTATAGAAAGCATCAATGTCCACGGAAACAAATAAGAAAACTACAATCATTCGAATTTACAAGAGAATTCACAACCCATAATTCCCAAAATTTCGAAAACTACCGATTCAATTAACCTGCATTGCCAACTTACGTGAATGATGGTCGGAGTCGAAGAGCTGTTCGCGACGTCGCCACAGGAGAAGAACGTTCTTCGCGTTGCCGTCGCCGGAGCAGGAGCGAGCTCGCAGTTCGTCGCCGTTTTCAATTTTTTTTTTTAGATCCAGATTTATTTATTTTATTTATTTATTTTATAAAATCCAGATTTCAATTTCTCAACCGAAACCAACTCAACCAAATCTCAAATCGAACCAACCAATTTTTTTTATAATTTATTTTCTTTCATTAAGGGTAAAACTGATATTTCCAGTAAAATTGGGTATAACAGATTTTTGTGGGCATAAGAGATCATTGATATCTCAAAACAACCATTTCAGGAGATGACTCAACTTGTATATACAAACATAATCAACATTATTTATTCAATATGTAAATTAAATCATTAGTTGAACATATAAAATATAAAATTGATAGAACATTACTAAACTATTTAAGTGTAAATATTAATACAAACGTGTAAATTTTTAGCGCGGGAGAATTATCTCGTATACTCGTTAATTAATTACTTGTTGTGGGGTGGGTTTTATTTTAAGAAATATTGTTTTGTTATCTAAGATAATATTAGGTAGCCATGCGCGACGAATAAATTTTAAAAATAATATAGTTTGAGGAGAGATGGATAATGATAATGAGGTTTAAGGTTTATTAGAGCATCTCCAAAAAGGAACCTCAAATTTGAGGTTTCATCAACCTCAAATTTGAGGTTTCATGTGTTTCTCTCCAAAAGAAAAACCTCAAATTTAATTTTACATATTGCATTTAAGTCCTTACTATTTTTTACAATTAAATAAATCTCTTAATTTTTGTAGATAATATAAAATACACCTCAAATAATTATTAAACCAATAAATAATTACTAAATTAATATTTTTTATTTTAATTTAAAGTCTTTCTTTTAGTTTAACATGTGAAAATTAAGTTTATATTTACAAAATATAATTTTTTATGTACTAAAATGATGAAATTAAAAAGTTAATAAAGATATTTGTGAAATATTATTAATTGGAGGGATGAAAGTGCAAAAGAAAGATGGAACCTCAAATTTGAGGTTTTGAGGTTTCTTTTGGAGAACAAAAAACCTCATATTTGAGGTTATGAGGTTTCTTTTGGAGATGCTCTTATAATAATATTTACAATTTGATTTATTTTTTGTTTCGGTTATAAAATTTATATTATTTTTTTATTTACTAAATTAAATTCAGTTTTAAAGTGTAATTTTTTGTCGTGAATTAGTCTACTCGTAACCGTGTTAGCTTTCAATATAGACTTGATCGAGGAACTACAATTATTATCTCGAAACTTTCGTATCATGGCAATATTATAATTTTTTATAATTTAAACAAAATATTTTGCAAAATCTCGAAAAATCTTTGTTATTGTATTTTCCCAAAATCTCGAAAATCTTTGTTATTAGTATATTTCCAAAATCTCGAAAATATTTGTTAGAAGTACTCCATATAATATTTTTAACACTATATATGATAACTCCTAGATTATAGGAGAAATAATCACAAATTTATATGGAAATTTTTGAAAATAGAAAAAGTTAAAAATTAAATTATCATAATCTTTATGAAAAATATAATCTAAGAATTATGTGATCCCATCAAATAAATGTAGGGGGAATCACAAAACTACACCATTTGAATTACATTTCACAAAACTACACCATTTCCAAAATACTTCACAAACTACACCTAAACACTCAAAATTAAATCTTAATAAACCTTACCCACACAATCCTACCCCCTTAATACTATACTCTAAACACTAATTAACCAACCCAAATGAAAAGATTTTAATTTTGGTAATTTTTAAAAGGGTAAATCAAGCTTTTAAAATTTTGAAAGGGTATAAATATGTGAAAACATTAAATTATGTGTAGTTTTGTGAAAGGAGGGTTGAAATGATGTAGTTTTGTGAATTCCTCATAATGTATATCTTCTTATCTATATTATTATTTTATTTTATTTTTATTTTTTTTGTCAACATTTGGGCCACAAATGGCCGGCCCATTAGCCAAACCTACACTATCGTAGGCGCGGGGAATCGATCCCGGGTGGGGTGGTGCTACCTGCCTTCAATGGACTTATGACTGCCACTAGACCAAGACCACTTCCCCTCTATATTATTATTTTTGAAGTAGTAATTTGAACATGTCCAAAAAATCATTCAATATTACACATTATGTCATTAAGTATAAAAGAAAATAATTTTGATAAATTAGGAAAAACAAAGATTCGGAAGGTGTATTTTTGTAATTCCCCAAAAATTTATATGACCCGTGAATATGTCTTTACCTAATTCGGCTCTATAAACTAAATATTTGACAATAAATTTTGTTAGCAAAACTCCCTTAATTAACGTATAATAATTTGGAAAATCATATCAAATATGATTTTTTTCCTAACATATATATGGATATTATTTTTAGTAAAAGTTATTACGAAAATTGCTTTATTGTCTAATTAAAAGTTACATCCTACCTTAAAATATCTTTTTATGTTAAAATTCTTTTTGATAAATATTATTTAGGGAGAATTACAAAACTACATCTTTTGAATTACGTTTCACAAAACTACACCTTTTAAAAATTTCTTCACAAAACTATACCTAAACACATAAAATTATATCCAAATTAAGCTCACCCATACAACCCTACCCCTTTAATCACTATACCCTAAACACTAATTAGCGAACCCAAATGATTTTTTTTAATTTTGGTGAAGTTTTAAAGGGTAAATCAACTTTTTAAAATTTTGAAAGGGTGTAATTATGTAAAAAAATGAATTAGATAGAGTTTTGTAAAGAAATGAATAATACTTTTGTGAATTCCTCTATTATTTATAACATGGGAAGATATTATATGATCTTTTAGTTCTTTTTGGTAAACATTATTTGAATATAATTTAAACAAATGGGGAGATATTTTTTTACATCAAAGTTTAATCCTACTATTTTATGGATCTTCATAAATTCGAAGGAAATATGTTTGATTGCTTCGTTAAAGGAATATTATCAAACGAAAACGTTTGTGTTAAAGAGTTCGATTTTCTAACAATTTTCTTTTTAAAGGACTATTTTTTGAATCTTCATAAATTTACTTATATCATGCAAGAGTTCTATGTTTGTAATCAAAATAAAAAGAAAATTAATAACTTTATTTTATTGATTTATTAGAGAATCCTGATTTTTTTTATTAAACTTTTATCATTGTAAAACATTAAATTTTCGAAAACAAATGATTGCATGAATAAAAATGGTCATATTTAACATGATATTTCACATAGCGTTTTCACATAGATCTTATGTTTGGGCACTGAAAGATGTTTAGTGATTTTAAATAAAATGATTAATGATTTTTCTATGTTGTATATTTTATTGGTTGTTAATGATTCCTTCTGGCATGTCACCATTTATTTGTCGAAACTCATTCTGGTGTCGACACGTAGGATTTTTAAGGAAAATCACTTCCCAAATAATGTCTTAGGATAACTTATATCTATCATTAGCTTCTTCTTCTTATCGTTTGTGTTTGGGATCTTTATGATATTACTCGGTGAATTTTGGGTTTCTTCTTTATCTTCTTCTTCTTCTCCTCCTTTAGCGTCTCTGCTTCTCGCTGCAAAATCGTCTGAAGTTGTAAGTCTCTGCTTTAAGTAAAAAAGTTTCAAACTTTTACCCCGAAGAGTAGTTACCCACACTGAATCTCCTGAACTTTCGACTTCTACATATAAACCCCAAACATACAAAATTTTATGATTGTCCACCCGAACTTATTAAAATCTAATTAATTACACATTTGGCCAAAATTGCAATTAATACATTAATTAATTGTGTTAAAAACCCGATTAAAATTTGAATTTTGTGCGATTACGATTCAAAACCACGTATCTAAGATTTCTATACTTTTTGCGTGTTAGATCCACGTTTTTGGATCGTAATCGGACAAGATTCAAATCATAATCGGGTTTATTTGAACACAAATAATTAATATATTAATTGCAATTTTGGTCAAATGTGGATTTAATTAGATTTTAATGAGTTCGGGTGGATAATCATAAAATTTTGTAAGTTCAGGATTTTATACGTAGAGGGTGAGAGTTCAGGGGATTTAGTGTGGGTCGCTACTCTTCAGGGGTAAAAAAATCGTTAACCTGTAAGAAACTGATGATTTGGGGTTTTACTATTGATTTGTGATGTAGGTGTGGATCTAAGGTCTTCAAAAGTATGTGGAATTGGACTATTGAACAACAAAGCACAACATGTTTTTTACCCTTTTGAAAGAGATAAGTTCAGATGTCGCTTTGATTAGTATTGGGCTTCTGTCTTCAAGGTTCCCTACTTGTTCCCTTCTTCTCATTGTTTCATTCGCGACTTTTGTCTGTAACAGTTTCCTTCTCTAGTTTCATTGTTTGAAAAAGTAATCTTCTTTTGCTAGTTTTGCTAACTAGTCTTCAATATTTCGATGTATTGAGCATTGCGGAAAGAGCAAAAGAGATTCTTTTCTTTGAAGTAATATGTCTTTTGCTTATAAGTTAACCGCCAGTTTCTGATCGGTTTTTCAACTCCACAGGTGGAATATAAAGATCAGTTGATGGGTCAAACGCGGCTAAGCGTTTTTAGAAGCACCAAATGAAGCACTTACTTCTGAGAGTAGACCTAACTTTGGTGCTGCATTGCTTACCAAAGATAACTTCAAGGCTCGTGTATTTGATTCTCGGGACTGAATATATTAGTTCATTTGCTTGTTCTTGATCATTGTGATTCTGATTGTGATGTGTTTTGTTTTCTCCAGGTGAATGAAACTTACGATTGCTGGTACACGTTAAGTATTCCGAGAGTAAATCTCTATCGGGATAGCTTTTTCGGTTGCCAAACTGATGATCTTTCTTTCACTGACATTGTCGACATTATTAAGCAATACATTGTCCTATAAGTTCCTATGCTTTTCTTTCTCCATTGGTATTAGTGTGAACAGAACAGTACCTTAGGCCTTTATTTTGTCGGAATCATAAACAATGTTCATTAATTTGTTGAGTTTCTCACTCTTGTCTTTTCTTGGCATTGTTTCTGATCAGAAAACATTCATAAAATGTCAATAAACATAAATAAAATATAGAACATAAAACCAAACGACAAACTCCCACTAATCTAAACAATCCTCAAACATCGAAATGTCCATTCGAGCAGTATGCTCTTGAAAAACCTTTGACACAATACCCTTTGTGAGAGGATCTGCTATCATAGAGTTTGTCCCTAAGTGTTCTATAGAAATCTCTCCACTTTGTACCTTTTCCTTAACAATTCGGTACTTGATGTCGATAAACTTCGACTTTACCAAACTCCTATTGTTATTAGAATAAAAAACATCTGATTTGTTGTCACAATATAACTTAAGTGGTCTTTCGACTCCTTCCACAATTCGCAGCCCAGTGACAAAATTTCTCAGCCAAATTGCCTGATTGGATGCTTCATAGACTGCTACAAATTCTGCAGCCATGGTGGAGGAAGTAACGAGTGTTTGTTTTGCACTACGCCATGAAACATCTCCACCGGCTAACAGAAAAACATAACCTGAGGTAGACTTTCTACTATCTTGGCATCCAGCGTAGTCAGAATCAGAATACCCAATGATCTCCATATTATCTGATTTCTGATATGTGAGCATATAGTCTTTTGTTCTCTGCAAGTACCTCATGACCCTTTTTGCTGCTTTCCAATGGTCCATGTCTGGATTGCTTAAGTATCTGCCTAAGACTCCAACAATGTACGCTATATCCGGACGCGTACAAACTTGAGCATACATCAGACTACCTACTGCGGATGCATAAGGGATCTTTTGCATCTCCTTCATTTGCAAAGTTCCTTTAGACCACTGATCAAAATTTGTCTCCTTTAGCAACTGGGGTATCACCTGGTTTGCAATCCTGAAGGCCAAATCTTTTAAATACTTTATCAATATAGCTCTTTTGTGACAATCCAAGAATTCCTCGAGATCGATCTCGTTGAATCTGGATCCCTAATACTAAAGATGCGTCACCAAGATCTTTCATCTCAAAATTTTCCTTAAGAAATTTTTTGGTGTCGTGCAACATGCACATATCATTCGTAGCCAATAATATGTCATCGACATACAAAATCAGGAAAATGCACTTACTCCCACTGAACTTTTGATACACACAATCTTCAACCAAATTCACCTCAAACCAAAGGAGGTGATGACTTTGTGAAATTTGTGGTACCATTGACGAGAAGTTTGTTTCAGCCCATAGATGAATTTTCTTAATTTGCAAACCATATTCTTTGAATCACCTACAACAAAGTTTTCTCGTTGCTCCATATAAAATAGTTTCATCCATGTCTCCATTGAGAAACACTGTCTTTACATCCATCTGATGAAGCTCCAAATCATAATGTGCAACAAGAGCCATGATTGTCCTAAAATATTCCTTTGAAGATACCGTAGAAAAGGTTTCTTTATAGTAAACCCTTCTCTTTGAGTATATCCTTTAGCTACTAGACGAGTCTTATATCTTTCCACATTACCATTCGAATCCATCTTGGTCTTAAATAGCCATTTACAACCAATAGTTTTCTTTCCTTCTGGCAGTGGAACGATTTCCCAAACCATATTGTCTAGCATAGACTTATACTCTTCTTTCGCTGCTTCGGTCCACTTATCTGAATTGGAACAACTCATGGCCTGACGGAAGTTGATGGGATCATCTTCCACGAGAGTTTGATTTTCCTCATGTTCCAAAAGATATACTATATAATCATCCGGAATTGCGTTTCTTCTTAATCTGGTGGACCGTCGCAAAGCGACTTCATCTTGATTTTGTTGCACAATTTCTTGAGGATTTTGAATTTGAACATCAGGTTCAATATCATCAATATTTTGAACCGGAGGAAGAACTTCATTATCCACTTGAGGTTCTGGATTTGCTTTATCTAAAGCAACTATATGAATCGGTACAATGGAACCGATTCTTCCTCAAAGTTGATGTCTTGAACTTTAATTCTCCCCCCAAATTCAATATCCTCAAAAAATGTAGCCGTTCCCGTCTCAAGCCCCGAGATTGCTCAAAATAACCAATAAAGTAACTGGTCACAGTTCCGGAGTCCAATTTCTTTTCATATGGCTGATAAGGCCAAGCCTCAGCTGGACATCCCCAAATGTGAATATGCTTTAAACTGGGTTTTCTGCCAGTCCAAAGCTCATAAGGTGTTTTTGCAGTTGCTTTAGTTGGTACCCGATTAAGAATGTAAGTTGCAGTCTTTAGTGCCTCTCCCCAGAGTGATTCATGTAAGGTAGAGTGACTAATCATACTCCTTACCATGTCCTTAAGAGTGCGGTTTCGTCTTTCAGATACACCATTCATGTTGGGAGATCCAGGCATTGTGTATTGTGGGACAATTTCACACTCCCCTAGGTATCTGGCAAATGGTCCCGAACGTTGTTCACCTGAACCGTCATAACGACCGTAGTATTCACCACCACGATCAGATCTGACAGACTTTATCCTTCGGTTAAGTTGGTTCTCAACCTCAGCCTTAAATTTCTTGAACACGTCCAAAGAGTCTGATTTCTCATGAATGAGAAATAGGTAAGCATATCTAGAGTAATCGTCTATGAATGACATAAAGTATAGTTGACCGTTCCATGATGGAGTAGGAAAAGGTCCACAAATATATGTATGTATCAACTAAAGGACTTTTGTAGCTCTGTATGCACCTATTTTCTTATGCTTAGTCTGTTTTCCTTTAATGCAAGCCACACAGATATCACAATTTGTGAAGTCAACAGAACTCAATATACCATCTGACACAAGTCGCTCAACTCTATTTTTAGAGATGTGACTTAGGCGTTTGTGCGCAAGAGTTCCTGAATTTGCATTCTCAAATTTTCGTTTGGTACCTCTTGATTCAACATTTAAGTTTTCTTCATTATAACTTAAAGTGTCAAGCATATAAAGACTGTGATTTTCCAAAAGTTTTCCAGTTCCAATAAAAATTGATTTTAAAATCAAAGTAACAACTCCGTTCTAATTCAAACAAGAATAACCAGAATTGTCTAACTTAGGACCGGAAACCAAATTTCGTCGAAAAGACGGTACAACAAAAGTGTCTTTTAAATCCAAAAAATGACCATAACTGAAAAACAGTCTAAAATGCGCAATTGCCTTCACATGCACCGGAAATCCATTAGCCCCATGAATGCGTCTTTCAGCTTCAGTTGGTTTTCGGTAACTCAGGCAACCCTGCAATGAAACACTGACGTTAGTAGTTGCACCAGAGTCTAACCACCAAGTGTTTCTAGGTACTTCAACTAAGTTCAATTCATAACAGACCAAAGCATAGGATATACCCTTTTTAGCACGCCAGGCGTGGTACTTTTGGCAGTCCTTCTTCATGTGTCCAACTTTCTCACAAAAGAAACAAGAATCAACACCCTTAGCTTGTTTCTTTTGAGGAGGACCCTTAGCAGCTTCATTCTTAGCGACCTCAACTTTCTTTCTTTTGCCTTGAACCTTAGGGGTGTAAACCAAATGAGCACTTTCAGTCTTTTCCTGTTTCATTCTCTCCTCCTCCTGCACACAATATGCAATGAGCTCATTTAGAGCCCATTTCTCCTTCTGTGTGTTGTAACAGGATTTCAACTGATTGAACGAAGGAGGGAGAGAGTTCAAGACAAAGAAAATGAGCACTTCTTCCGGATGCCCAGTCTTAAGTTCCTTGAGTTTTGAAACAATATTGGACATTTCCAAAATGTACTCCCTTATGATTCCTTTGCCGTGATACCTCATCGTACTAAAGCAATGCAAAAGCATGCTTATTTCCGCCTTATCGCTTCTTGCGAAGCGCATATCTATCTCAGCAAGGAAACATTTGAGATCCTTGATCTCATCACCACCCCTAAAGGTTTCTGGAATGGTGTCCATGATGATCATTAAACCAATGTGATTAGAACGTTCCCACTTCTCATACACTGCCTTAAACTCAACAGTGCTTTCATCCGTACGAGAAGCAGGTTTGTCCATCCTTAGTGCAAGGTCAAGATCCATACACCCCAAAATCTTAACTTTGCTTTTCCATTCTTTAAAGTTGGAACCCGCAAGTTTTGGGATTGATCCCAAATTGGCAGATTTCGTACCAGCATTAACTGAAAAGAGAACAAAAATTTATTAATTATTCACTAACCAAATAAAATCAACATTAAATTAATAAATGATTATACACCCCACTCAAGATACCAAGTGTAACATTAATACCAAGTCTTTGGATAATAATATCAACTACTAGTGGTACTCTTGTTGTAATAATTGAACATTGACAATAATTCATGATAAATAATAGTCTTCCTTTGGGTCGATCTATCATTCACATGTTTTAATCCAAATAATTTTCACACATTCATCATTACCGCAACGATCAAACACTGACAATAATCCATATAAACAATAAATCTTCCTTTGGGCCAAATTATCATTTACATGTTTTAATCCAAATAATTGTCAAATATTTATCATCACAAGTGTGTATGGAATCCGGCCAAATATTAATCTTCCTTTGGGCCGATTAAATATCCGCATGGAAAATATACACACAAAATCTAATATTATTCTTGAATAAATTCAATTCAAATATTAAACAAGTATAATCTAATTTAGTTATTGATTTAACAAATAGTTTTATTATTTTTGTTCAGACATTTATTAATAAGTCTGTGAAACTACATAATAGAAAATCTTAAGTGGCTTAGTGGTTTAGGAAGGGAATTCTGAGTATGCATAGAATCGAATCCAGTTCGAATTCCACCTGCGACAGAAACCATGTATTTCTGTCTAATTCTTTAACGGTCCTGGCCAACTCGTATCTTCCCTTCCCTTATTTAATTTTTTAATTTATATTATTTTAATACATTAATGGGCATAAGCCCAGACTCTTTATTATATTAAAAGATCAGTGGACTTAAATTTAAATATGAAACGAATCGTTTCATCCTTTTTTAACCTAAGATTTCCAAAGAAACCCTACTGAAAATTTATTCACAACTGCCACATGCTTATTCAGAACCGAAAATTGTCCAGAATATTTTGAAAATTTTAATCTTGGATTAAAATATCTTTAATTGAATGAGCAAATACTTGAAATCCAATTCATAAAAAATATCTTAAATTTAAAATCATGCTTTACACTAGATTAAAACTTAAATCTAGGTTTAAACAAGCACGAAAAACAAATCAAATATCTTATATAAGCTAATTATCACACAAATTCCAGAATTCAAAATTTAAACATAGTTTTATAAAAATCAGATTTAAAAAATCCAAAAATTTTCATAACTTAAAAGATCCGAATTTATTTTAATAAACTAAATAAATCCGAAAATATTTTGATAAAACCTGATTATCAAAAGAAACTAAATATGGTGGCTCTGATACCAATTGTATGTTTTATACTTGATGTTTATATCATAATAAACAAGAGCCATATCAATTTCTATTGATTAATCTAAGGCGGAAGCGTACCTGATGAATCCATTGGTCAAGATATGAAAGTTGGTTATGACTCTTCCAAAGCACACCCTGAATGAATCTTAAGTCTCTGGTGATGGGATGCAGAGAGATACTAATTTTTCGGCTAGGTTGCTTTGGGGACATAACCCTCTATTTATATAGAGTATTAATTTCTAGTTCGGCCCCTCATCAAACTTGAAATTACATAAGACATCCACAATTTAATTTCCATAACATTTATGCCTCCAGTCTTTTACTTAATTACATAATTAATCACATAACTTTAACTTATTAAATAATGACCCTTTCACACATATTAATATATATATGTGACCCCAAAATTAGATTTTACAGTTAAAGGACAAAGAAACAGAAAACAAAGAAGTGCAAAAGCATGAAAGTAGGCAAATGATTATACATAACAAGTAAACAGAGTACAAGAGCACAGTGATGTGATTGTGAGCCTATCTAAGCATACAATATAGATTTGGCTTGACATAGATAAAGCTTCAAAACATATCATTCTTGATGATTTTGTCCTGTAATTAATAACCTTTTCTCAATTCCCAACATAAAACTTCACAATCAACGACTAGAGAAAGAAAGAATGGTATAACATAGAGATATTCCTTATAATACCATTAAAACAAAATAAGTTTTTGTTTTGAAAATACCATTATAACGTTTTTTATAACAAAAATACAATTAAAATGTTTTTATAACAAAAATACCATAAAAAAATAGTAGTTTACAAAAATACCACACATGCAAAAAACGAGTTTTAACACTTTAGATTTTAAATTTTTTCATTTGGGTTCGCTATATAGTGTTTAGGGTATAGTTTTGAAGGGGTAGGGTATAAGTTTTTGAAGGTTTTGGGTGTAATTTTGAAAATTTACGATTTGTGGTATTTATGAGAAATTGCCCTATAATATATGAGAAAAACATTTTCAACATGAAACCTAGATTTTAAGAAACCACTAATCTCAAGATGAACCCTAATAATTATGGCCATATCAAAAACCAAAGACAAAAATTGAGTTTCCATAATCAATCGGAGTAAGAAAAAAAAAATTGAAGACGAGTTGAGATTTGTGCGAGAAGAAGAAACAAAAACAAATAAGGATACGGAGTGCGAGAATGCTTGTCCCTTGAATTAACAGGCAAAGGATCAGAGCTGATAATAGATTGAACAACCGCTAAATCGCCGGATCTCGCGGCGGAGTGGAGATCCGTCGATCCTCCTCCTCCTCTTCCGCTTACCATCTCGTCTTCTCCGTTTATCGGTTTTTATATCTTCGATTAATAACCAGTGAATACGCCGGTTTGGGAGCGCGAGTCTTATTTGCCACTTTTCCAAAAAAACGATCTGGTCTGCCACTCAATGATCTCTATGCCACCATATTTTTGATATTCCGAAAATACCCTTACTAATTTATTAATAAAATTATTTTTAAAAAAAATAAATATCAATTCAGTTGTCCTATCAGTTGTCATCAGCTATTCGGATAATTTGTTATTAGTTGTCCTCAATTGTCCGAACAACTTGCTATCAGTTGTCTTTAGTTGTCCGGACAACTTGATATCAGTTGTACTCAGTTGTCAGGACAATTGCTATCAGTTGTCCAGATTTGCTATGAGTTGTCCAAAAAAATAATGATTACTATTAGTTGTACATCAATTGTACCAAAAACACTTAAACACGAAAACGCAAAATCACAAAAAATAATTGAATCAAAATACATTAAAAAAACAATTTCTTCTTTGGCTTCTTCATTTTCTTCTTCACATGTTTCTTCGCCTGGTTCATCTTATTCTCTGTTTTTTCTCCGTTTCTTCTTCTCCCATCAAATCTGATTCTTCTTCTTCTTCTCCCATGAGATCTGATTTTTCTTCTTCTACGTCGGATCTGATTTTTCTTCTTCTACGTCGGATCCGATTCTTCTTCTCATAAGATATGATTCTTCTTCTTATCAGATCTGATTCTTCTTCTCATCGGATTTGATTCTTCTTTTTTCGTCTAATGTTCTTCTTCGATTGATTCTTCTTCTTCGTCTGATTCTCATTAGGGTTTTTTCAATGAGGAAAAGAGAAAAAAAAGAAAGAGGCGTTGGAGAAAAAAGAGAGATGAGTCCTTTTTTATCTTTTAACATAGAAAATTAGGGTTAATAAGTATAGGATTTTTCGTATTTTAAATAGAAAATGTATTTAAAATTTAATTAAAATAATAGAAATACGGAGGGTGGCACCAGCGATCGTATTTTCCCAAAATGTGGCATATAAGCCAATAATCCCGGTTTGGGGAACAATAGTCTCATATGCCGCTTTTAGAGAAAATTTAATCTCTCATGTCACTTTTTAATCTGATTGCCACCCTTTATATGATATTCCTAAACTACCTCACTAATTAATAAAAAAAATAATTAAAAAAAAATTCCAGATCTGAACTCACTCGAGCTCCTCCTTTTTCGAGCTCTTTTCTCGAACATTCTCCTTTCTCCCGGCGAGATCTTTCTCCGCCACTCCAAAATCGAATTCAAAATCGACGACCTGCTTCTCTTTACCGACGCATTCAACATATTATCGAACTCAATCAAGTAAGATTCTCTTCTATTTGCTTATCTCTTCTCCATTCATACTTTTCTTCTTCGTCGCAAATATTGTTTCGGTCGACTTGTCGGTATGTTTTGATAAATCAAGGAATCCGAATTAAGCCAATTTCAATTAGTGATTGTGTATATTGTACCGATTAGTTATTTGCATTGTCGTTTCGTTGAATGTAGTTGTTGAATCGTGTTCTTGATTTTTAAATAGAACAAATGGTGCAACTGGTGTTACTGTTATTTTTGTACAACTGTGTAATTGGTGTTACTGATATAATCGTATAACTGGTACAAATAGTGAAATTATCAAAATTTGGGTAGTTTGTAACTATGTTTTGTTTTGTTTTTATTGCAGAAAGAGATGAAAAACAAACGCACAAACATACATTTTGACTATGGAGGTCACTATTCAGAAGAGCATGAATGAATTTCAGGAAAATCTGTATACGTTATATCTCTGATGACCTCATCTTTAGAAGATATAACATATTCGGTTTTAGAAGATATGGTACGCAAGAAGATTATTTTTGATCAAAGCAAAGGAAAGCTAAGATTGAGTTACGGTCTATCTAAAGCTCGAAGAGAGTCATATATTGTAGATAACGAGGACGTGTACGTCTATCTAACATCAGTGGATACAGAGGGACTTAAACCTGTGTTGCATGTTGAGTTAATCACAAATTTGGATACAAGTCAGATGATGGAGCAACATTCAAGAGCAGAGGAAAGAAGTTCATTTGGTTTGAATTATAGGGAGCTAGCTTCAGATAACATAGCTGATGTTGATTGTATGGGGACTATTTTCGCAGCAACAAATGAAGTGAACGTGGCGGTTATTGAAGATGTGATGGAGGATATTGGTAATGAAGAATGTGAAAACGAGAAGCATACCAAATATGCAACCGTAAATAGCCCGATAAATGTTCATGTGGATGAAGATTTTGATGGAAGACATGAATATGTTGATAATGCAGCCCCTATGAAGCAAATTCAGTGTGTTGTTGAATGGGAAGATGGTGCGGATATTGAAAAAAAATCAAGAATTTAGTTCTAGAGAGGCACTACAAGAATTGATTTCCCAAGCTGCAAATAAGAATTGTTATCGGGTTGAAACATATAAGTCGGATTCAAAACGACTTATTATTACGATGTCGACAAGCTAAATCGGTTGGTTGTAACTGGTATTTAAGAGCCACGAAGACTAAGTCTGCTTCTTTTTGGACTATTAGAGTATACAATAAGATGCATACATGCTCTCGGCTTGATGCGACTACAAGTAGTAGTGGTTGTTTGAAAGGCACACAACGACTAGTAGCCTCTATGCTTCATGAAGACTATCCGGGTATATATGATACGCCAGCTCCTAAAACCATCATGAGTGTTGCACAACGTAGACTTGGTGTGAGTTGTCCTACTCTACATATTTGAGAGGTAAAAAACAACATGTGACAGATGTTAGAGGGAGTCCTGAAGAAGGCTACAAGAATTTGTTTTCTTATTTGTACATGTTGGAGAGGGTAAATCCTGGGACAAAAACATACGTGGGATTGGATGAAGATAAAAGATTCAAGTACCTTTTCATCGCATTAGGTCCTAACAATGAAGGTTTTTATCAATGAGGAAAGTGATTGTCGTCGATGCAACGTTTCTAAAGACTATATATAGTGGTATGTTAGTTTTTGCTACAGCTCAGGTTCCAAATCATCACCATTATTCACTTGCGTTTAGTGTAATTGATCGTGAGAAAGATGTTAGTTGGAGATGGTTTTTGGAAAAGCTGAGAACCGTTATACCGGATGATTTTGGTTTGGTTTTTATAAGTGACAGAAATGCAAGCATTATCAAAGCGGTTATGAAGGTGTACCCAAAGGAAAAACATGGACATTGTATTTGTCCTTTCTGTCAAAACATTAGGGGTCAAGTGAAGAAAAACAAGGATGAACTTGCGATTAAATTTAGGGAATGCGCTCAAGCTTATACGAAGACTGATTTCGACAGAAAATATGATGAATTCAAGTGTATGTTTCCTAAAGGCGGTGTCTATCTAGATAAAAGTATAAGTTTGGAGAGATGGACAAGGGCGTATCTCGAAGGAGATAAGTACAATATAGACACTAGCAATTCCGCATAATCCATGAATAGCGTGTTTAAAAAAGCAAGGAAGTACCATTTAATCACTATGATTGATGCGATTGTAGAAAAGTTTTCAGAGTGGTTCAACACACATAGAAAAGATTCTGCATGTCTAACGAACAAGAAATTGGTGCCTTATGTGGAGAATAAGTTGCACGATCGATGCGCAATTGCAACAAATCTGTTGGTGACCGAGTTAAACAGCTACTTCCTCGAATACAATGTTAAAGGGATCTCTCGTAAGACGTATGTGGTGGACTTGAAAATGAAAACTTGTTCTTGCAAATATTTTGACATAGAAAAGTATCCGTGTGTCCACGCAATAGCCGCAGTTAGGACCTTCATGAGAAAGGAAGGGAGAAGAGCGAATATCCAAATGCATGAACTATGCTCCCATTATTACTTGATATCAACGTGGGTGTTGGCATATTGCATGACGCTTTATTTAGTGCCACATGAGGATCATTGGAGTATTCCTGATGATATAAAAAATTGTACGCCTTACCGCGAGAGTATACTCCCAAACAAGGAAGAATTCAAGATACACGGTTCCCATCAACTGGAGAACGTAGGAGAAAGAAGCAGATGTCAAACAAATCCGTGCCAGGCATAAACTTAAAGCGTTGGTTACAGCCTGAAGAAGATGTTGAAGAAGAAAAAGAAAGGGGAGAAGAAGGAGAAGGGGCAAAAGAAGGAGAAGGAGAAAAATGAACAATAAGAGGACTCGTAACATTATTATGTTTGTTTAATTGTTTGTCCGTGTTGTGTTGTATTGGAAAATTTGGTCAGTTATGTTGCTATGTACAATTTATAACATTTTCATATTCAATGTCTCTGTAGTGTAACTCGGTCAATTAAGTAGCGTAAAGTGAATGTCGTATAATGTATGCGATTCGGAATCCTTTTATTACTTTTTGTTTGACTGTGATAATTATGATGGTTTATGAAAGAATGAAACTACTTGCTATGCCGTTTAATATGATCTGTTGGTAATTTGTTTGTTTCAATCTTGGTATTTTCGTCTAATTGCATATCAGTTGTACCTAATTAGTAGTAGTTGTACTTATTTGATACTAGTTGTTCCAAAAATAAAATCACCGAACACACAAAAGTACCTAATTGATATCAATTGTTCCAAACAAAACAAAGATGTACCTAGTTGAACCCAATTGTTTTAAAATGGACAAAAAAATTACGATCATCCAACATAACCAAATTCAACAAACTAAATTCTCAAATGGTTAAACATCCACCTAAGTTTTTTTGTTTCTTCTTCTCTTGAGGTGTGTAGATATTTTTTGGCTTCTTTACCCTCTTCTAGCCCATCTTTATAACTAATTCTTCATCGATATTTTCTTTGTCCTTCTTCTTTCTCTTATCACCATCTCCTCCTCTTTTTCCTCCTCCTTGTTCTCTTTCTTCTACAAATGTTCCTTCGGATGTAGCATCAGGTTATGCTTCTTCAATCGGAGGAATAACCAAACCTCCCGTTGTATCATCAAAAGTCATCGACCCATAAAAAACTTCCTTAGCGGGTACCTCCACGAGCTTTTAAAGTTCATTCACTTTACTATCAATGACTCCAAGCTTATCCACCACTTTCACGTCAATCTCACGAAGTTTCACCATCAGTTTCTCGAACCCTCTCTCCATTTCATCCTTTATTGTCTCGAGAATAGAATCAGTTACTTCGGAAACAGGAGCCTTTTCTTGAGAGACTTCTTACGCATTCTCATGCTCAAGGGCAACTCCACAAGCTTTTTTCCGAGAAGCAACATCTTGTTTGTACATAACTTTCCACCATATATTATTCCTCTCTCCTATCAGACGCTTTCTCCATTGATCAACTACTGCATCAATATAGCCTATGCCATCATCAACTTCCTCGTCTACAAGGCTACCCAAAAGTCTTTTTCATTCTTGTCTGATTCCAAGATGCTACTAATATCCTGTGAAGAATTTAAACCACTATATAACATATATGCAAACTCTTAACTAACACATAATACAATATATTAATCTAACCTTAGTACTTCCAAGCGTTTCACTTATGTCACCCATTGGAAAACCTTTCATATCACATTGAGTGAATTGGTGCTTGCACATCCTTGGGCATCCTTTTTGAGCTGCATGTACATCTACTCTATACTTTCGTTCAAGACATGGAATAGCTTCAAATGCCAGAATCTACGCAAAGAGTTAAAACATATTAGACTAAAATCATATACCTTTTAATCTCCAAATCAAAATCTAGTCACATAATGTTACCTCTAGAGGAACAATAAATCCTGTAAAGCAAGGTTGTGCTCCTTCTTTCACGGAGCCTTTCATATTCTTCATCACTCTTCGGATCCCTTCCATACAACCATCAAAGGTATAACGACCCCAAGGAAAAGTCTCACAAGCATTCAAATCATCCACAACTTGTAAAAGGAATGGATCTATATTTGCATCAGACTTAGACGTTGCTTTCACTATTTTCCATAAAAAGCACAACACCATTAACTTCTTCATTTTCGTAGTAGAGTCCTCGGTCAACATTTCATCAAGCTTCTCTTTCACTTGTTTTACTTTGATGCCTTTTTTCTTTCCAAACACTTTTTCTATAAGCTTCATACTTCCCATGTTCTTCCAAATGGCAGGATAGTCATGGCAAGCGAAACTAGTCAACAACGCGTGTTCTCTAATGGAATACCTGATAGGAACTCCATTCACCCCAAACCAACACTCTTTTTGCATATCTGTCTTAGCTGTCCGAACAAGAAGCATCCACATGCCTTGAGTCATGTGGTTTTGTTCCTTAGGCATGTGGAATATATGTTTGAACTGAGAATGCCTTACGAACCACTTCAATTCTTATGAAAGTTCTTCAATGTATTTCATTGTATGAAAAACACTGCACCTAGTCACCAATCTACATGCGTTGGTGTATTGAGTGGGAGAAAAGAATAGCCCCTCTGGCTGCAGCGGTTGGGGTTCATTGTCATCATCATCATCATCATTGGTATCCTGCAAATGATAACAATAACTCAGTTATTCCAATTATCTTCATTCATACCTAAATCATTTATATATACCTAAGTTGTTCTCTAATTGTTTGCAAATGTACCAAAATCACAACAAATATACTTAGTTGTTCTCTAGTTGTATGCAAATGTACCAAAACTATAACAAACATATTAAAGTTGTTGTTGTTCTAATTGTACCTGGTCCATATCATGAGCTGCTACAATATGTTCTTCCTCCTCTTCACCATCTTCTTCTTGTTCATCTACACTTTTTTCATCATTTGCTTTTTCTTTTGCAAGTCATTTAAGTCGTTTAATTCTTTTTCTTCTTCCTTTTTGTAATCAGTGTTTGATATGTCTTCTTCATGGTCTTCTTCTTCCTTTTTTCGTTCTCTTTTTCTTTTTCGTTGTCTTTTTCTTCCTTTTCTTCTTCTTCTTCGGTCTCTTTTTCCTCTTCTTCGTTCTCTTCTTCTGTTTATTCGTTCTTTTCTCCTTCTTCTTCTTCTTCAGTCTCTTTTTCTTCTACTTCGGTCTCTGTTTCTTCTTCTTCGGTCCCTTTTTCTTCTTCTTCGGTCCCTTTTTCTTCTTCTTCGGTTTCTTTTTCTTCTTCTTCGGTCTCTTTTTCTTCGCTCTCTTTTCAATTTCTTCTCTGTTCTCTTCGTTCTCTTTTTCTTCTTCTTCGGTCTCTTTTTCTTCTTTTTCGTTCTCTTTTTCTTCGCTCTCTTTTTCGTTTTCTTCTATGTTCTCTTCGTTCTCTTTTTCTTTTGTGTTATCCTCTGCAACTCTGTTGTCTTCTTTTTCTTCATCTTATTCACATATAGATTTCTTCATAACGGTTGATTCAAAGTATATCTTCCCAATTTTTATTCGAGTCATTGAAGGATTTCGTCTGATTCTTCAGTAAAATGAATCCGAGAAAGACTTGAAAGATATTAAAGAAGAGATTTGAGCGGAATCGAGTTATGATATTAATTTTGAGGAAGCTCGATTTTGAGAGAGATTGAAGAAGAAAAAATATTAGGGTTCGTGAAGAATCTCATTCGTGAATGAAAAGGGGAATATGGAATCGATGAATTGTGATTTAAAATAAAAGGAAATGGGTCGGATTCGGGTTTGGGACGTCGAATACGGGTCGGTTTGGTGGGGTTGGGTCGGATCTCCTTGGTCGGGTCGTAAATATGTGGAACTTTCCATGGATTTTAGTCTTTTAACCCTTATATTAGATTTAAAATTAAATAGAAAATAATTCAATATATGGAGGTGGCATATTAGACAAAAATATATGAATAAGTGGCATATTAGATAATGATTCCAATTTGTGTCGGTTTGGGTTATATCCAAACGGGTCGTGTTTAACCACATTTAAAATTTGAGTTTGGCCCAAACAAAGCCCATTTAACGCAAAATATCTCAATTCTTAATAATTCCGGTTAAATAGCTCGGCTCTGATAACCTGTCCGAGGTTTATAAACCGTATTCACACTTCACTTTGCATTTTTTTTTCTTGTTAATATCACAAGACATTATTCAAGACTTTCATTTAAAATTCTACTTGTTTAACACCATCATCGATTACGAGATTACTCATTTAATTTAGCCACGTATGTAAATTAAAAATTATCAATAAATTAAAAATACTCTAAAAATTTCTTACAAGTATTAATTAAATCCGTTAGATTCCCATCATAAATAGTTAGATATTTACAAAAAAAAAAATTATAATTGAGCGATTATTACTGTCGTAATTAAGTTTATTACTTACTTTGGATTTTGTTAAATACATTATCAATAAAAATTAAGAAACATTTTTCATTAGTTAATATAATTAATCAGTGTGAATTTCAAATCATTATTTATAGAGGAAAAAATGAAATAGTAAATATTTTAGAATATAAATTCTATTTTTTATTAGTATTGAGTACAACCAAATCTACCCCAATATAAAAAATATTATTGTTTAAAAATATTAAGACAATTTTGTCTTCTCCGTTTCTCTGTTTTTAACTCTTCAACGGGACGGGTTTAACATCACTAAAAATTTAAGCTTAGCCCAAACCAAGCCCATTTCACCGACTTACCTCAATTCTTAACAAACCGTCCCGGTTAAATATCTCGGTTTTGATAATTGTCTCATACAATGTTTTCATATCCTACCCGGATCCGCGGTCGAAAACCGGGTGACCCAAAAAATTTCCAGTTCAAGTTTGATTTTCAAATTCCGTTATTCCTAAATCCGCAAAATCTGAAAAAACCCTGATGAAACCCGATAAATCTGGTAAAACTCACAACCCGATATTACCGGTTGAACCATTTATATATAAAAAAATTATTCAAATTTTCTGGAAATTATAAAAAATATATTCACAAAATGGGTTATTTAGAAGAAAAATTATATGTATGAATATTTTATTATGTTATTCATAAAACCCTTCATAAAAAAACAAACATAATATTGACATAACTAATTTCTAAATTAAATATATAACATCATTTTTATAAAATATTTTGTTTCTAAATAATAGATCTTTTTGTATTTTGAATACATAGATAATAGTAAATTGTTAGTTTCAAGAAAAATTTATGACATATTTTGAATTACTATTGGTCAAAGAGCTATGAGTATTTGTTTATCTTAAAAATAAGTTATTAAATACTTAGAATTAACTTGTTTTCTTAAAAAATGTGAAAAGTCTAAAACATCTAATAAGAAAAACGGACGGAGTATAATTTATGTTGAATTCTCGTAAAAATCCCATACTTATATTAACTTGTCCGAATTCATCCCGATGTTAAGTCGACTAATGGGGATTATAATTAAAAAAGCAAAGTACAAAATAAACAATAACTTAGATATTAAATTTCAAAAATGCTTGAGTCAATTTTAATTGGTTTTCTATATGGTGTATGCATGGATTGAATATGGTTGATTTATGTAATGTTATAAGATTATTCTTGTTCGATTGTGTTAACATACACATTTACTTTATATATGATAATCTCATTCATATGATACAAGTGTCTTTGAAAAATAAATATCAAGTGACACTCAATCGTTTATAAAGATAATAAGAAAACACACTTTCTCCCAAAATAGGTAGACAATCTATTATATTAAAAGAAAAGAAAAAACGCTTATGTGTCGCAATGAGAATGATTATAGGAAATTTTAATCTTTTTGCGTTTGGGTCCTTATATTTTTGAATAATCTGTGTTCGGCGAATTCTATAAATTATATTTCAGGTCCAACGAATTCAAACCCATTTATAAAACTTTTAAGAATTAAATTTTTCCCACATTGAAAACAATAAGAAACGAAATAAGTAATCTTCTACTATAAATAAGACTTTATAACATATGAAATCATTAAAGCGGGCCTTCGTTTAATGAACTTGCGAATTTCGGTAAATGGATTGCGTCTTCATTTACCGGGGTATGCAAGGCCTGCAAAGTTTGATTAGTTATTTTGGCTTTCGATATTGTTCTTTCATAGATGCATGCCTCATAAATTGGCCAACGGGTATCGGAGATTTTGATTAGTGGATTGGAGTTTGGGCATTCAGTTTTCAGGCCGAGTACAGGTCGGGCTCATTCGAGTTCAGGTTTTTCAGGTTCGAGGATATAGGATCCGTTCGGGTTATTTACAAATACGGTTCTGTTCGGTTCAAATCTATTCGGGTTCAGGTCGAGTTTCATATATTTAACAAACCTGACATGGAACCAAATATTATTCGGTTCGGATTTTTTTGGTTTTTTGGTTCAAAATTTTCAGGTTTTTCATGTATTTGGTAATAATTTGGGTCTTATTTCGGGTAATTCAGGTTATGTTCGGGTTTTGGTTCGGCTTATTCATATAACCCACAAAAAACTGAAATAGCCTACTAAAATCTAAATTACCTTATCAAAACTATATACATGTGTATATCTTCAAGTCTATTCGAGTAAATTCGGGCCTCAGGTCGGTTCGGATTAGAACGAAAACTTGAGTTAAAAAATATTAAAACCCGATAGAATAATATGAGAACCGAAACCGGACCAAACCGTATTTTTTGGTTCGGATCTCGGGTTAAATGATCGACCCTAAATTGATCGATTCATGATCTTCCATAATATAACTTAATATTATTTATAAATATCTTGTCCCGCGCAAGTCACGGGGTACTTACTTAGTCCTTGTTTAAAAAAATTGTGAAAACCTGAAAGCAAAAAAATACTTAAATTATTTGGTAACGACTTAATGTTTTTTTTATTACATCGGTTAACGAATATCAAAAATTAAAGAGCTTCGTCAAAAACCCAATTCGATGTATCCTCGTTGAAAGCAAGCGGATGACCTCTTCCTGACCGCGCCAACTTGTCTGCTTTTGAGTTTTTGTCCCTTGGGATATAATGTATTCTGAAGTCTGTGAAGTACTCGAGCAACGTCTCAAACTCCTCGATCATTGTCGTAAGGACTTAATGTTCAAATATAGCTTTTAGTCAACCTAATGAGTAAGGGAAGAAGTAATCAAGTATATTCTTCATCAGCATCATCTAACAAATCAAATCTATTATGGCTTCTTACCTATTATTTTTCGTCTTAATAGCAATGAACTTAACATCCTCTACATATTCAATAAAGACTTCAACGCGACGATTCTTACAAGAATCGACTGTTTTCTCTAATCCGTCAATGGTGTCTATCATTTCAGTCAAAACTTCATAACTCGTTAACCACTGTGGAGGGTTACCTCGAAATGTCTTGCCTTTCCTAAAAGCTTTGTTATTACGCCGATAAGGATGATCATGAGCTAAAAATCTTCGGTGACAATCGTACCATCTATGTTTTCTTCCATGTGGTAACCAAAACAATTTCGACATGCTAGTCGACCATGCGTTGTCCACCCAGAAACCATTCCATAAGCTGGAAAATCACTTATCGTCCTCATCAACGTAGCTCGCATTGTAAAATTCTGATTCCGAGAAACATCATAAGCACGCACACCTTCGCTCCATAAGAGTTGCAACTCTTCGATCAATGGCTGGAGATATATGTCAAGAATTTTCTTCGGATGTTTTGGTCCCGAAACCAGAACCGTCAGAAAGAAAAACTCCCTCTTCATGCACATACCAAGAGGTAAATTGTAGGGAGTTACTATAACTGGCCAAACCGAGTGTGCCTCACCATTCATTCCTATTGGATTAAATCCATCCATAGCTAATCCTAGATAGATATTCTGACTCTCTAAACTAAAATCAGGATATACCCCATTAAAATGCTTCCAAGCTTCTCCGTCTGATGGGTGATGCATTTCTCCTTCAGGAGACTCGTGTTCTGCGTGCCATCGCATATGCGAACCTGTTCCCTCCACTTGCATGCAGTTGTCCTCGCACACATCAATCTTGTGAACCGACATTCCTAACGAACGCGTCAGCTTCTTCGTCTCATAATAAGCTCTATTCGGTTGTGGAAGAATCCGCTTGAATGATCGTGTTATGTCATCTACATAACTCTCGGCCAAATTATGCTTCGTCTTTATGCCCATCACTTCCGACGCCAACGACAACTGAGAAATTCCTTCAAGACAACCATCATAAAGGGGTTCACTAGCTGCTTCAAATGCTTTATAAATGTTATCGTTGTTTGGCTCCTCTTCATGAATTTCTGAAATAACATCTTCGGTTGGAAATCCTTCTTCTCCTATGTTAACATCACCATATGGCTCGTCATGAACATTCAAATTTTCTTCTTTGGGTAGATAATGAATCGGCATCGAAGATTCACCAACATCAAAACAATTTTCACCGTGACTCGTCCAAACATAGTAGTTTCTCTTAAAATCGACCCTATAGAGGTGTTTCGAAACTGTAAATGCATCACGTTGCTTCAAATTTCGGCACCGAGAACACGAACATGGCATAGTACCACGCTCTTGATATGATAGTTGGTTGGAAGCAAAAGCAATGAACATATTAATACCCTCTCCAAATTCTTCAGAAACACAATCTCTCATAGGATCAATATGTCGATCCAACCACTCTCTAGAACGAAAGAAATCTGACATTTTTCAAAATCGCCAAATTAAGTGAAGAAAACGAAGAGAAGAGGAAAAAACGTTTTATCTTGTGTTTTACCAAGGGAGAGGAAAGAAGAACCGTGGGATATCTTTACACGAAGCCACGGATTAGCCATAGTTCGATCCATGGCTCTTTCAAAAATATTATACTGGCAATTTTAAAAGTGATTGGACGTATCGCAGAAACCCACTTGGCTTGCCGACATCAAGTTTTCCACGGAATAGCCACGAATACATTCCGTGGCTACTTTTAGCCACGGATTGCCACAAAAGTTTTTGTGACAATCTTTTAATGTTCTATTCGTAGCTATTGCATGGCAAACCTTTGCCACGACTATTTGTCGTGGCAATATCGTGGCTAATTTATCACGGAAAGCCACGATTTAGCCGCGAAACTTTTATTATTTTTTTCGTAGCTTTCGTGGCAAATTCGTGGTTATATTCCATTTAGCCACGATTATTTTGTGGTTGTGTCGTGGGTATATGTTTTTTTTATTGTAGTGTTAACTACTCTACTAACACTATTATCAAAACAATTATATCGAAAACCTTGTATTTGAACACGACGTACACTTTTCCTTTGAGGATCCAAGAAGTAAACATAAAACGACTTAGATGCAACGGTCGACATAACAATATTATAAATAGCTGTCACTCCCACGATGTCAAGCTTGTGTTTATCAATGACTTCATCACCATCGTCCCAACAAAAAGAGAAATTTTCTGACCATGTCGGTTCTTCAACATCTTTCATGACCCACATAGACAGCTTAAGTTCATAATCTTTGGTAATAACTCCTAATTTACCTTTTTTAGTTGATCAGTTTATAACTATACCGATTTTGAGGAATGAAATCAATCTCTATAAACTTGAATCTCTCGGACTTAACATCAAAGCAAACTATAAGAGAAAATATATGAGTTGAGTAGTACAAAACGCCATCGATGCATATCCGTTCGTCATCGGGAAAATGGTCTAAGAGACAATGTATCTTCCTCCACATGCCGTTTCGAGTTCATAATGTGAAAATCTGATATCCCTCTTCTTTTAAATCCCACCAATAGCTAAAGGACAATACCTTGCATTGTTTATTAATCGGATCAAACCCTAGAAAGCTTTTACCTCCTCTTACCATTCTCGCTAAAGGTAAAGGTAACGCCTCGTGATGTCCCGTGCTAGGGTTTTATATCATTGTATTATTATTCTCTTTTAATGTAGGCCTAAGGGTATGGGAATGTGTACAAGAACATATCAAACCTGCGCTAAGATCACTAAGGATTGGCAGGTTTTCTCGAGGGAACTTTATCAGAAAATCGGCCGTTAGTATAAGAGACGATGACTTGTATTGATTGTTATGTGGCGATGTCATGAAACACCAATCATCCAACCTTTCGATGGCGACTAAGAGACGTGGCCGAGCCGAGGAACTTGTCAAGAACAACTCGGTGAAACATGGAGTGACAAGCATGGATTTCAATTTCTTCGACAAACAACGAAACCTAGCTATTGACTTTGCATGCAATCTAGAGAGTATCTCGAGGATGAGATCAAAAGAGATTGAAACTGTGTTTTGGTTCTTACACATCTTTTATTAGACTTTTGTGCGTGTTTGGTTCGAGACTTAGAGCATCATTATCAATAAGAGGTGATAAAACCTCTTAAAAAAATTTGTTTTTGTTTTTTTTTTTAATTTTTCAATAAAAAAATGAAAATGAACCAATAGTGGGCCGCCACGTGGCATTGGGGTCCGCGAACAGTCAAAGATATACCTCTTATATTAGATTTTCTAGAACCACTTCTTCTTAAATTTATGGGTCCCACAAGGTAAGAGGTGGTGAAAACTCACTGATATTAATGGTCTTATTAGATTATGGTCCTAGTTAGTAGCTACTCTCTAGGGTTTCTAACATCCGAATATTTTTGGTTTATTTTTGTTATTGAGTGTTAAATTAATATTTTTAGGTATAAGTATCTTATTATATAAAAGTGAGCGCGTTTAGTTATAACTCATCAGATCGTGACACATGTCACAATTAAAAACAAAATGTTAATAATTTTAGGAAAAATTTAATAATATTAATAATTTTAGAAAAAATGTTAATAATGTTTAGGAAAAATGTTAATAATTTTAAAACAAGAAAAAGGTAAAGTTTAGGAAAAAACGCAAAACAAAAAATAAGAAAAAAAGAAAAAGGAATAAAATAGTTAGTTCAGATCGTGACATGTGTATTAAAATTGATACGTAAACATCTTATAAAATGGAAACTTAACAATATTGAGAAAAAACATATATAAGGAAAATAATTTAAAATAAAAAATTAACTTTAATTATCAAATAATTAAAAATAAAATAAATTAATCCGAATAAAGAAAAATAAAATAATCAGAAATAAGGAAAATAACATAGAAAAAGAAAAATTTAAGAATATTTTAAGAAATAATCAATAAAAAATTTAAAAATAAGAAAAAATAAAAATGTAAAATTACTTGAAAAAATAAAGAAAATCTTTGTTGTTAATAATTTTAGGGAAAATGTTAATAATTTTTAAAAAAAGAAAAATGTAACATTTAGGAAAAAGGCAAAACAAAAAATTAAAAAAAAAAAGAGAAAGGAAATTGACCGCGTATTACGCGGGATTTCATCTAGTTTTAGATACTTTGGATATCCAGAATTCAAATGTATTTAAAATAGAAAAATAAATAATATATAAGCCACACTCACAACATAAATTAAAAAAAAACTTAAACGCTTAGAGCATAAACATTGCAGAACCACATTTTGGGTTCTTAGCAAAAAAAATAATTTTAATCAAACATTTTGTTCTTATTTGAGGTGGATCTCACAAATAAAAAGACTATCCTTAGTTAGAACTGGTTCCCATATAAGAGAGTTAGAGCATATCCATTGGTGTTTCTTAAAGAGATCTTAGCAGGTGGGGCCCATTAAATAGTTAAGATCTGGATCTTATATTTCCTATTTAAGATCCGGATCTTAACTATTTAGTGGGCCCTTTGTATACGTGGCGATCTATGATTGATGCGTTTTTAATTATTTTATTTTTCTTTTTTTTAATACCAACTGTTCATGGGTCCCAATGAATAGTTAAGAAATTTGGTGGGTTTCTCTGATGAAGATGGTCTTAGGAACTAATCTTTAAGGTTTTTTGTTATTTTAATTTTTTTAAATAGATTTTTTTCTTAAGAATTTTTCATAAGAGACTGCATTGTTTATGGTCTTACAAAGAGAATACAAGTTTTAGGCACCATAGGAAACATCAATCATGTAAATTCATCATCATCATCATTATCATCATCTAGAAGACTTAGCCGATCAAACTTGTTTCTGCTTTCAAACTTAGATAAACAGTCTTGTTATAGAAGAACTCTAGATGATGTGCTTGTGGTTTCACACTTGTGTTCTGGTGGTTTTATCATAGATGATGCTACAGCATTTAAAGTCTTCAACATATCAATAAACCTAAGATCGGTTTCAACCTTTGATGCTACATAATCTACAAATACTTGAACTGCTGCAAACTTTTTCTCAAAACCCTCAAAACCTTGGATTTCAACAATTTGGCGATTGTTCCTTTCTGGATTGAAATAGAAAACATAAAGCGGTTTTGATGCCTCTCTATATCTTTTTGACAAAACAATTTCACCTCTAGCGGTCACTCCAACGACGGAAACATAGTTGCGTACGACTTGATCCTCCCAATAACTGGAATAATTAGATTCAACAACTCCGGTTCTCCCGAAAAGTGTATTCATATAGTTTTGACCATTCTTCTCTCTCGACGTCCATTAGAACCCACACACACAACTCAAGGGAACTACAATTACAGTGTGAAGTGATCACACCAATTTTACCTTTGTAGTTGACCAGTTTAGTTTTATGCCTATCACCACAAAAGAAATCCGTCTCTATAACTTCGAATATCTCAGATTTAACATCAAAGCAAACCAACATAAACGGCATTGCATTGGTTTTTGTAGAAAAGTAATACAAAACACCATCGATGCATATCCCTCCTATAGGAGAGATCTTAGGAAAATGGTTTAAGGGCCAATGTATCTTCCTCCACGTATAGTATCCATTTCCAGATGTCAAAATATCAGCCGACTCTTGATCTGATAATGAACTGCTAATGGACAATACCTTGAATTGTTTGTCAATGGGATCAAACCGTAAAAAGCCTCTCCGGCGGTACCATATTCCTTTAGGCAACCTAGTGTATTGTCATGTGCTAGGGCTATATAATATATCAGAGCCATGATTATATTGAATGTAATGGATTAAACCTGCGACATGACCACAACTTTCTGGCACTATGTATTTGATTCCAGGGAACTTCTTCATGTATCCGTGAAAATCGACAGTTGCTACAAAAGACTTCTCATATTTATTATGAGGTTGAGTCGACGAGAAGAAACACCAATCGACGTCGTGTAATCCCTTTAAGGCGACAACGAGACGCGGCCGAGCGGAGGATAGGGTCAAGAACAAATCGGTGAAATATGGAGTGAGAAGCATGGATATCCATAGCTTCGATACGCAACGAAATCTAACTGTTGACTTGGCAGGCAATCTAGAGAGTATCTCGATGACGAGATCAAGAGGTATTGAAACTAATGAGTTTTGCCCTAGAATCACGATGATCGAGTGTGTTTGTTGGTTGAAAAAACACAACGCGTGTACTTAGCCTAATTAAAAGGTTTTAAAGGCAATCAAATCAAGGGTTTAAAAAAAAAACTGAATTAACTTTTTTCGTTAATTAACTTTTTTTTGTTAATTATGGCCCCACATCGTTAAAAGATTTACTGGAAATTCATAAAAACTCAAAACAAAAAGCCAAAACGCTCAAATATATCACAAAACTCTTAAACTAACATAATAAATGGATAATATATTTAGAAAATGTTGAAAAACCTCTAAAATATTAAAAAATATAATATTAAAAATCCATAAGAAACACAATTTATAATTAAAAATATATTTCTCTAATATTTATATGTTATATTTTTCACATTATGTTTAAAATAATGATAAAACATATTGTTCATTTACAAATAACAATATTATTTTGTAAAATTGTATTTAACACCAAAATTCCTGTCAAATGACAAAACTTAAACATATAATTTACGACTCATCGGTTGAACCACCGGTTCCCAAAATTTGAGCAAAGAAATTTCGGATAAGTTTATACATGAAAGAGTGATTAAACATTCATAATAAATATGTTTAAAATATTTAAAAAGCCTACAAAATATGATTTTAAAAAGCCTATGAAAACACAATTTTATAATTTTCCTAATGTTTGTATGTTATATTCTCGCACAAAACAATGATAAAACATATTGTTCATTTATAAAAATATCAATATTATTTTGTAAAATTGTATTAAGCATCAAAGTACATGTCAAATGGCAAAACTTGAACACAAAATTGACTTGAACCATCAGTTGACCCACCGGTTCCCGAAAGTTCAGTGGTTTTTATTTGACTTTTTAATAATCCGAGTTTTATGACAAATAGAGACCGGATTGACATATTTTTCATTGTTAAACGAGTCATATCATGGTTTCAAAACACTATGTAGTTATTGTCTTTCAATGATAAATAGTAAATTATACGTAATGGTAAATATTCAACATCGAAATAACAATGATAATCTTTTTCGATGATAAATATTAAAATAATAATAATAACTATTTGTTAATAAAACATTATAAAAACCAAAATACAATATATTTTATATATAAACTTCAAATTAAACTCCGCGTTTAACGCGAATCACATTACATCCAAATTCTTTTATCTCGTTTTATACTACACATTGTTTTTACCAATAAATATTTTTTCTTTTATTCCGTAAATTTTTATCCCGCGTTTGGCGCGGGTAACTTTCTAGTTGATTGTATTATTCAACACTCGTAGAGATGTTTATATTGATAACTCCATTCATTTTTTGTTTTCCTTTGCATAGCTTCATATATATATAGCTAGAATTTGTGTTACAAAAAAGATTTATCATGAACTATAATATAACCGTAATTTCATAAGAAATAAGTTCATAACTTAATGTTTACCGAAAGGATAATACATGTTTTAAAACAAAGCTTTTAATTAGACTACTTAGTGAGAAAGGGAAGCATAAGTAAATTCATCATCATTGTCTAAAATCCTTGTTCTAAAAAACCCCACCTAGGCCCAATTACTCCCCGCCTAGGTGCTAGGCTAGGCAAAGGTCGTCCGTCCCGATTAACCCCTAAGACCATCATTACCAATAAAATCCATAAAAAGTTCTTAAAAAAAACTTTTTCTTTTGTTAAAAAAAATAAAAAAATTAATAATCGGACCAATCGCGGGCCGTCACGTGTCAGTGGAGTCCGCGATTTGTATAAGACGTGTCTCTTAGGGAAGAGTTTTTAGATTGGTTTTTAATATTTTTGGTGGGGTTGAGGATTTAAAAACCTATTCAAGAGCCCCCTATAATGATACTCTTAAGCCTCTTAAAATTAGTGATCGAATTATTTTCCACCTATTTCGATAATTTTTCGCCGTAATTCGATTCTTACGAAAAAAATTATATCACATATTGGTTAACTAAATTAAAATAATTATATTATGACCAATTAAAATAAATAAAAAAATTATTAGTTTTATTTTTTGATAACTATTACACTACAAGAATCTGCGAAAATAACAACGAAAATTTTACAACGATTTTGGTCGTCGTAAATGTACGACGAAATTACGACGATTTTACTACGATTTTTGAAATCGTCGTAAAATCGTCGTAAAATCGTCGTAAACTTTACGAAGATTTTGGTCGTCGTTATTTTACGACGATTTAACGACGATTTTCCGAATATACACGTAATCGTCGTTTAATCGTCGTAAATTTACTACGATTTAACGACATTTTGGTTTAAAAGAAAATTTCGTCGCTAAATCGCTGCTAATTTACAACGAGTTTACAACTTCTGATTTTGGGACATTTTAACAACGATTTGAAGACATTAATCTGGTAGGTGAAAACGTTTATTTACTGTTGCACCTAATTATTTACAACTTTCATTTTAGTCGTTAAATCTTTGTAAAATCGTTGTAAATCCCTTGTTAAATTATGAATCGTTGTAAATTAGTAGTTAATTTCCTTGGTAAAAAGTTGGAAATTTTTTAAAAATCCTATAAATACATCCTCATCTTTCACCACAAATCACACCACCAATTTTATATCTCTCTCACATACGAAAAAAAACTCTTTTTTAAAAAAAAACCTTTTTTAAAAAAAAATATCCGAAGGTGATATTTACGAAATCCGAAAATGGATGTACATACATCGAGGCGATGACGGATCGGTGACACGGGAGTTCCTCGACGGGGTTGAAATATTCATGCAGCAAGCCACAAATCTACCTGTCACTATCGAAAGCGGTAAGATGTTTTGTCCTTGTATCAAATGCGACAATAGACGGTTCATTTTAGTTGAAAATGTTTGGAAGCATTTGTTAAATAGAGGATTTACCCCATAGTATTATATATGGTTTCAGCATGGGGAAGGTTATGGTGGTAATGTTGCTAGTAGTAGTAATTATCATCAGGAGTCTGTAGACTATGACCAGCATGTAGAAAATGAGTATGATTATTAGAATTTTCATCATGATCATGGAAATGAACCGGATAGGATAAATGACATGGTTAGCGATGCATTTCGTCATGAAGTTGCATTGTCATCTGATGGAAATTTAGTCGAAGAACCTAATTTAGATGCTAAAAAATTCTACGACATGTTAAATGCTGCAAATCAACCAATATATGATAATTGTAGAGAAGGGCACTCTAAATTGTCATTAGCTGCTAGAATAATGATCCTTTAAAATTGTCATTAGTTGTAATTGTAGGGACGATTTTACGACGATTTACTAAATTGAATATTTTTTGTAATCGTCGTAAAATCGTCCCTAATTAGGGACGAATTTACGACGATTATGACAATTTTCAATTTATTATAATTATAAATTTACAACCAAATATTCGTTGTAAAATGGATGTAAACATTACAACGATTTTACAACGAACAATTACCACGATTTTACGACGAATTTGGTTCGTCGTAAAATTTACCACGAATTTACGACGATTTGGTTTTTACTTCGATCGATTAACGACGAAATTGAAATCGTCGTTAAATCGTTGTTAATTTCGTTTTTCCACGATTTAACAACGATTATGGTCGTTGTTAAGTCCAAATTTCTTGTAGAAATTAGTTATAATTTCTTTCACTATTGTGTATTAGGAAATAAAATATACTAGATTTTTACCCGTGCATCCTGCACGGAGTAATATTTACAAAATATTAATTTGATATAATTGTAAATTATTTTTTAAATGATGCATGTTGAATAATAAAATTTTAATTGTATATATGTATGTTGTAATATCCTAAAATAATTTTCTTAGTATATCATAAATTATGTATGATATATTTTGACCCGTCGCAAAACTACTCTGAACGTCTCGCAAAGGTATCTAAAAGTATTCAAATTTTTATTTTTTTAAAGATTTTCGGATACTTTTGATTTTTTATTTTCATCATCAATTCAAATATTTTAGAAAAAATACTTTTAAATAATTAAAATTTTCTACAACTTAAGTTTTTTTAAACTTTAAATATATTATTAATATTGTACGATGGTTTATCATAAAATTGAAATATTTATTATATTTTATTTTTTCATTTTTTTGTCAACATTTTTATTTTTTCATTATTATTACTTATTTATTTGTAATTCTTTTTAATTTTAATCCTATTAATTAGGAATTTTTTTTATATTTATCTTTTTTTAAATTCTATTAAATATGAATGTTTTTTGGGAGAATCACAAAACTACACTATTTGAATTACATTTCACAAAACTACACCATTTCCAAAATACTTCACAAAACTACACCTAAACACTAAAAATTAAATTCAAATAAACCCTACCCACACAATCCTACCCCTTAATATTATACCCTAAACACTAATTAGCGAACCCAAATGAAAATATTTTAATTTTGGTAATTTTTTAATGGGTAAATCAAGCTTTAAAATTTTTGAAAGGGTGTAAATATGTGAAAATATTGAATTATGTGTAGTTTTGTGAAGGGAGGGTTGAAAGGATGTAGTTTTGTGAATTCCTCATGTTTTTTTAATCTAACTTGAGCTTTCTTAATTATAGCATGAATAAGAGTACCTTGTATGGTATATTCATATACAGGTTATATTCATATTAGTAACGATTTTAATGAAACATGTTTTTTTTAAAAAAGTTTTTTAATGCGTACCGTTTCGTCGGCCAAGATCATCTCTATTGTATCGTCTGTATAAGTGGTATACTGTTTCCATGTGTGAATTATTTTCACTTGAACTTTCCATGATATTTTGTAAGGCTTTAGATCTTTCAAATATGTAAAAATAGCCATGGTTGAATATTTATCTTCTATGTGTTTTTTAATTGATCTTTGTTGTGCACGTTTTAATACCCCCACATACCTTCATTATTTATATTGATTAAATGCATAAAATATTTTAAGGATATTTGAGAAGGATATTTTTCGAGATCTTTGATTTTGCACTTGATCTTTTTTTTGTGGTACACGTTTGTAATTTATTTTATTTGGAGAATATACCGAATTTCCACCAAGTTCCTATATTGTATCATATATTTTCTTGTTTTTTCTTGTTTTCTATTTTTTCCACCAATTTTTACATCTTTTTCTCCTATTTTGGTTGACTAAAATATCCTTTGACCTACATTTTTTTATTCACTTTTTTTTATACCAATGGCATATATTGTAAATAAATTTCACTTTTAAGGGTTTTTGAAAAGTTGTTCTTCCCATTTAATAAGATATATGATATAATTTGAAATGCGATGTTAATCTGTTTATTATGTTATATATAGTTACTTTAATAATAATTTAAAGTTTTTATATATAAATTTAATAGATTTTAATAAAATATCATAAATATATTATGGATAATTGTATTACTAGTTCAAAACTAGTATGTGATTAATCTCCGATTTTTGAGCTAGGCGCCTAACTAGCACCTATCGGTTTTTTGGAGACTAAAACACACATCGAATCAAATATGTTATTGTTCCCTGTCGCATCATTTTGCGTCTAGGTAGCAATGAACTTAATATCCTCTACATGGCCAACAAAGACTTTAACGTTACGAGTCTCAACTAATCTACCATCATTATCTAAACACTTATCTCCAAAACCTTGGATTTCAACACTTCGTACACTGTTTCTCTGGAGATCCAATAAGTAAATATAAAACGGCTTAGAGTTCAACACAACATTCTTCGACAAAACAACTTCACTGCTTGAAGCAGTCACACCAGCTATATAGAGGTTGCTTTTATCAACGACTTCATCATCCCAACTAAATGAGGAATGTTGCACCAATTCGGATTCCACTTCCCTCTTAAGCCACATAGACAACTTAAGACAATTTTGCAAAGAATCATAATCTTTAGTAATAACTCCTAATTTACCCTTGTAGTTAATCAGTGTAGTTGGGCACCGGATAGGATCGAAATCTATCTCAATAAACTTGAATATCTCAGACTTAACATCAAAACAAACTAGCAAACAAGGGTTATAAGCTAAGTAATACAAAACACCGTCAATACATATCCCTTTTCCGCCGGGTAAATGGTTTAAGGGATATTGTAACTTCCTCCACATGCCCTTTCGATCTCCTAGTGTGAAAATACGATATGACTTATCCTCTCCACCGATAAATAATGAATTAAAGGACAATACCTTGTACTGTTTATTAAACGGATCAAACCCTAAGAAGATTCTTCTTCGATTTATCTTGCTAAGTTTAGGTAAAGGAAACACATCGTGATGTCCTGTGCTCGGGTTATATATCATCATACGTTGATCTCGTTCTGTACCACAATACATCAAACCAGCAGTAAGACAAAGATCACAAAGGTATGTCAAGTCGTATCGAGGGAACTTCATCATAAAATCGGTTTTTAGTACAGGAGACGACGATGACAATGACTTGTCGTATGGAATGTTATTAGGCTCTGGCGATGTCATGAAACCCCAATCATCGAGTTGTTCGACGGCGAATAAAAGATGTGGCCGAGCCAAGGACCTTGTCAAGAACAACTCAGTGAAAGATGGAGTGAGAAGCATGGATCTCCATAGCTTGGACAGGCAACGGCATCTATTTAATGACTTGGCAGGCAATCTCGAGAGTATATCGAAGATGAGCTCGGTAGGAATTTCGGTAGGGATTGAATATGAGTTTTGTCCTAGAATCATGATCGAGTTTGAAGTGTGTTTGATTTTAGACTTTGGTAAACATAGCGGCCTCTATCTACTCTAGGGTTTTTGTAGATAATTTATCTAATAAGTCTCTTGTGAAAACTCTAATTAACAAAGTTAACTATATAATTAACAAAAAAAAAAGTTAACTATTTGAAAATATGGAAAACGATATTAATTAAATAATTGAACTTTGAAGTGTGTTTGATAATTGTTCAACACGGCAGCCTCTGTCTACCCTAGGGTTTTATAGATAGTTTGTCTAACAAGGTCTCTTGTTGAAAACTCTAATTAACAAAATTAACTAAATATGTTAACGAAAAATATGGAAACGATTTGCTCTAAAAAAAATAATATTGAAACGATATTAATTAAAATAATGGATAGGATATTTGGAAAGATTGTAATTTATAGTTTTTTAACCAAATAGTTTATAGGATATTTCCAAATAAGGTAAAATTTGATTAATTTTTTTTATCAACATTTGGCATTTGGGCCACAAATGGGCGGCCCATTAGCCATTCTAACACTGTCGTAGGCGCTGGGATTCGATCCAGATGGGATGGTGTTATCTGTCTCATGTGGGACTAAAATTTAAAAGAAAAATAAATAGTAGTTTCTAGGAACTACAACCAATTAAATGCAAAGTATAAGTCAAAATTGTTAGTAAAATATATTTAAGGGAAATTTAATGATTATAAAAATAGAAACTACAAGTTTTATAAGAAATTAACCAAATATTATTATAATTTTTAACTAAATTTAAATATTTAGTAATTCAATTTTTTTATTTGGTTTTTACTCGGGTTAAATATTAGTTCGCATGTAAACCAGATAATACAAACTAGATTTGTATCTGCATATACGCATATTTTTATGTATATATTTTTATACATTTTTGAAAAAAAACTGGAAAATAAAATTATAGCACACGTTAAAACAGTAGGAATTCACAAAACTACATCCTTTCTTCCCCTCCTTTACAAAACTCTACCTAATTCAACTTTTTACATATTTATACATTTTCAAAATTTTAAAGGCTTGATTTACCCTTTAAAAAATTACCAAAATTAAAATATTTTTAACTGGGTTCGCTAATTAGTGTTTAGGTATAGTATTAAGGGGTAGGATTGTGTGGGTAGGGTTTATTTAGATTTAATATTGAGTGTTTAGGTGCAGTTTTGTGAAGTAATTTTGAAATGGTGTAGTTTTGTGAAATATAATTGAAATTGTGTAGTTTTGTAATTCTCCCTTAAAACATTATGATTGAATTTTGTTTTAAATGTTTACTTATCAAATGTGAAATTAGGTAAATAGTACGTTGTTTTGTCCTTGCTACAAACGAAACCAAAAACATAAAAGCTTATTATAAAGCTAAAGCAGAGCATGCACATGAAACACAGAAATAGCATAATAGGTTTGATAAACTAATAAAATATCTATGAATAACGCCAACAATAACCGAAAAAACCGAACCGAAAAAACCGGTTTATTCGGTTATCGGCACCACTTTATGGATAACCACTAAACCGAACGGTAAAATAAATTTGGAAAATTGGTTTTCGGTTCGGGTCGGTTCGGTAATCGGACCGAACTAAACCGATCATATATAAACACAATAAAGTGGTTTAAGAAACCCTAGCCCCTTTTCAATTATCGATTCTCTCTCTCTCTCAAAGCCGCCTCTAAAGGCGATTCCGATTTTCAAGTTTGTATGCTCATCTTCTTCAACCTAAAGTCTTTGTTTACTCATCCTATCCTCTTCATCTTCTTCTATAAACTTGTGTTTCTTTCTCTCATTCGGTGGTGACTCGAGCGTGTTGTGGTCGTTGTAACCTGCGACTTTTAAAGGTTCGAATCCTAACTATGTTTCTTCTTCTACATGTGCTCGTGATTGTTAGTGATTGTGATTGTGATTGATGTCTTGTGTATGTGTATCCTAGTTTGTGATTGTTAGAGTGATAGAGTATATATTGTATATGTTATTTGTGTATGTATATGTTAAAATCTTGTTTATTTGTATGTGTAAATATGCGTTTCTTGTATATGTGTCTATAAGTGTCTGTATATAATAAGTGTTTGTTTATCTATATGTATGTATGTGTATATATATGTGTAAATATGTGCCTTGTAAGTGTGACCGTATATATGTGTGTTTATAACTGTATATTAATCATGTGTGAATGTGTTTCAGTGTCTCCGCATGTGTGTTTAACTCTGTCCGTATGTGTGTTTGTATATGTTCTAATGTTTTTTTTTGTTTTGTAGATGTTTTAAGACAACACCTTGGATGAAGAACATGTTTGTCCATAGGAGGTGTATTTGTATATTGGATTTAAAGGACTTGGTGTTTATACGGCAGTCGATGTATTTGTTACTTGTAGTCAATGTGTCTTTTTAGGTTTTATGTTTATGTTTATGTGAAATTTTTTTTTGTTTCTTTCGGTCCTTTTATACTCGGTTTTAATTTTCGGGTCTATTCGGCAGTTTTTTTTAAAAAACCGAATTTTTTGAAAACCGAATAAACCGACCCGAATAACCCGAGAAAACCGAACCCCAGGCCTAAAAATATCTATGAATCAAAAATATAAAATTTTATAAACTACATACGAAACCTAACAATAAATTAAAAATATAAATTTTATGATAAATTACTTAAAATTACACAAATCTATACCATTGTGCATAAAAAAATATTTTTTTGAACTTTTAATTACTAAAACCAAATAAAGAAAGATTACAATTCTCTCCAAAAATAAGACTATATTATTAAGAAATTTATGTACAAACATTGGGAAAACCAAATAAGAAAATATGTAATTCACACAAATACACCATTATTTATGACAAAAAGACCATAAATTTTTACTTAAATCAAAATAACATTAGAAAGAATTTTGAAGTTTCTAAAGTTTGGTAAAATCAACTTACAAATAATTTTAAAGTTTTGCTATACAAAATATATGATATAAAATATCTTATATATATATCTTATCTTATATTATAAATACAAGAGACAAAGAGAGAAAATTAGTGAAAAAAATCTTACGTGTCATCACTAATGATTCATTGAAAATTCATAAAAACTCAAAACAAAAAGCCCAAAACAAAAAGCCCAAATTTATCACAAAAGTGTCTTAAATTGACATAATAAATGTATAATATATTTAAAAAATGTTGAAAAACTTATAAAATATAGAAAATATAATATTAAAAAATTCATAAGAAATTCAGTTTTATAATTTCTAATAGATCTCCTTAATATTTATATGTTATATTCTATCACATTGAGTTCAAAATAATGTTAGAACATATTGTTCATTTACATATAACAATACTATTTTGTAAAATTGTATTCAACACCAAAATTCATGTCAAATGACAAAACTTGAACACATAATTTACCGACTCATCGGGTGAACCACCGGTTCCCAAAATTTGAGCAAATTATTTTCGGATAAGTTTAGACATGAAAGAGTGATTAAACCTTCATAGACAATATGTTTAAAATATTTAAAAAGCCAATGAAAAACACAATTTTATAATTTTCCTAATGTATGTTATATTCTCGCACAAAAGAACGATAGAACATATTGTTCATTTATAAATAACAATAGTATTTTGTAAATTGTATTAAACATCAAAGTTCATGTCAAATAACAAAACTTGAACAACAATTGACTCGAGTCCCGAAAATTCAGTGGTTTTATCCGAGGTTTTAATAGTCCGAGTTTTATGGCAAATAGAGACCGGATTGACATATTTTTCATTGTTAAACGAGTCATATCATGGTTTCAAAACACTATGTAGTTATTGTTTTTTAATGATAAATAGTAAATTATACGTAATGGTAAATATTCAACATCGAAATGACAATGATAATCTTTTTCGATGATAAATATTAAAATAGTAATAATTTTTTGTATATAAAACATTATAAAAACCAAAATACACTATATTTTGTATATATACTTCAAATTTAAACTCCGCGTTTAATGCGGATCACATGAGATCCAAATTCCTTTTATCTCATTATATACTACACATTGTTTTTACCAATAAAAATTTCATTTTCTATTACGTAAATTTTTATCCCGCGCTTGGCGCGGGTAACTTCCTAGTATATATTAATTGAGGAGACACTTTTGAAATTTGAATGAAAATTTAAAAAAACCCATAAAATATGAACTAAAAAGCCAATAACATTGGCAAAAGAATTTTTTTTCAAAAAAGTCCCACATTGATAGTGGAGACTACAGATTTGTTAAACACTTCATATAAATAAGTCATTTGTGTTTTGCGGAGTTAAATGGGTTAGTAAAATCAATAATTTGTTCTACCATCATAGTTTACATTAACCCACAACAATTTAAATTTCAATTGACATTGTACCGATTTGAAAGATTACTCGGTTGAAAACGGGTTAAAATCGATTAAGCGGTTGAAAACGGGTTAAAATTAACCAATTTCATATTTATTCTAAATATTTATATGCCAAAAATTAAAAATACTTATGTATATTTTTATATAATATATATTAATATATTTATGGTCAATAAATCTAGTTAAATAGTAACAAAAAAAACTCATTTCAAAAATATTTGATATTAAATGGTCAAATTTTCCTATTTTTGTGTAAACATAAAAAAGAATAATATCAAAAACTTCTAAATTAAGTATATAAAATATATATATATATAAAACCATTTAGGAAACATAAACCCATGGTGAACCACAGGTTAATTCTTAGTATACTTTTAAAATTGTACTTAACAACAATACAATTATGTAAAATCTATTTCATAAATATTAAATATTGAAAACAAATAAAACGCTAAATAGTAAATGGTATTCTTTTTAAAACTAAATCGTAAACACTAAACAAATTTTGAAGGTATAGTGTAATTATTGAAATTTGAAAAAGAGTAGTTTTGTAAAATAGTATTTAAAAAGTGAATTTTTCTATAATTTTATTATATCATCGTTAAATTTTCGGTTTTTTCGGATTAGGCCAAACTCGGCTGTGCTAAGACTTTTAGCACCAAAAGCCGTTTTCCGATTTATATATCAAATCTAGAGCCCGCTACTATACAGTAATACAGTGTGAGGCCGGGCTGCCCGCGGTTTTTGGCCCTGATTGATGATGTATGTAAAACTATTAGAGACAGAGTACACAAGAACAAGCCCTCAGTGGACTATGACTCAGAAACGTGTAAACACAATTAGCACATTAACATGAGTAACCAGAAAGAACTTCTTGCTAATTAAACCCAACAGAGTTATAAAAGCTCATACAAAAAAAACACAACGATTGTATTTAGAGGAATTCACAAAACTACACCATTTGGGAGCTTTTCACGAGAATCACAAAACTACACCCGCGTCTCTTATTCCCATTCTTAGTGTAAATCCGCCAGTGATATCCCATGCTAGGATTATATATCAATGTACGGAAATCCTCTTCTAATATACTTGTGAGTCGACGAAAATATATCAAACCTGTGGTAAGACCACAAAACTTTGGGAGCTTTTCACAAGAGGTGGTGATGATGACGACGACTTGTCCACGTATGGATTATAATGTGGTTGTGGTGACGTCATGAAACACCAATCATCGAACCTTTCGACGGCTAATAAGAGACGCGGCCGAGCAGAGGACCTTGTGTAGAACAATTCGGTGAAACATGGAGTCACAAGCGTGGATAACCATAGCTTCGACACGAAACGAAACCTAGCTATAGACTTGGCAGGCAATCTAGAGAATATCTCGATGATGAGATCTATAGGGATGGAATCTGACTTTTGTCTCTTACTCATATTGAGTTTGAAGATGGTGCGTGCGTGTTTGGTTCTTGACTTTGTTAAAAAAAACGTAGCTAGGGTTTACAAAGGCTCTTGTGAAGATATAGAAAACGAAATATATTTGATAAGTTGTATCGTTAATTGGTCATATAGAAAAACATATAAAATTATAAAATGATCAATTAAACAAGGGCTGAACGAAGAAGTAAAGAATACATCTAATGTATACAAAACTCTCGACATAAAAGCCATGAGTTGGCGACAAAATAGGCGATAGAAACGGCTAATTTTGAATTCGAAATTGCCGGATTTTTAACCGGAAAATAAACAAACAGAGATCGGCGGCCGATCAAGGGAGCTATGCGCCCTATCTTCTGAAGGAATCAGAACGGAGCCTCTCATCGAGATCTGCGGATATTTGGATTGGGGCACAATTGATTTTGTTGGATCTTGGAATGGATATTGTATTAAATGGGTTGAGGGATCGAATAAAATACTGAAGATATCAAGGGAGATTGGATTCGGTTATCAAATCTGTGGATTTGATGGAGTTTTGTTTTTGACGGAAATAAGAACAGAGTTGAATGGAGTTTTCTGATACTCAGAGGTCTTAACCCTAAAATAAACTACTGCAAGTGCACAACAATTCGTGTAGTATTTACGGATCGAATCCACAGAGACCACGGTTACACTAAAACTCTTAAATTCAAATAGAGCTAGTCGACACAAGAAAATTTGTTTGTAATAGTGACAACGAAATAATAAAAGACTAATTAAGAAAACGGTTTAAAGCAATATATAAAAAACGTCAGGCACTAGGATTAATCGTAGGAAACAGTTATAACTAAATAGATATATGATAGAGAAAGTAATTAAACACCGTTCTTAAACTCAGATCACAAAATATAGATAAACCCCTTCTCGGGCGTATCAAATCCCTATGCTAACAAATATGAAAACTAAACTCTCGTTTGTGTTCGATAAATCTTAGCATGCAGTTCGTCTAAGTCTGATATGTTCACAAAACGCAATAACAACTACTCTCGCAGGCTAAGGACGTTTTGCTCATCTAGGTTCTATCAACTTTCTAAACCAACTCTCGTTGCGCCTAAATAACCTAAAATCATGAATTATAATTCGTCAATCAAGTTCAAGCAATGCGAACAACCTAGATGAAGAACCCTAAGATAAATTCCCTATCTATCAATCTAATTTAGGAATTTCTAATTTCCTTTGAAACCCTGAAACCTAACTAGAGAACTAGAGAACTACTCAGACATATTCATGATCAAGCAATTCAATATGTTTTAATAGATTCTAAAAAAATTCTATTATGAAAGCACACCTCTAAAAGAGGTTAAAAACATGTATTTATAGGTTTTGGGCGAATCCCTTACAAAATAATAAAATTGTCAACAACGCGGCAAGGAAAGGAAAGATGATCAAGACATCATGCCTAACAATGGGGGACTTTACGGCGGTGGCAAAACCGCGACGTCCAAAAGTGGGCCCGAGTAAAGGTAATGGAACGAAGACTCAAGAAGCGATGGTGGGCCGGGACCCACCGGTGAAGGAGTAAGTATGATTATCAGTTGGAATTGTCAGGGAGTAGGTAGTGAAATGACAGTTCGGAGATTGAGAGAGTTTCGAAGAGAGTTTTTTCCTTGTTTTCTTTTTCTTATGGAAACCAAAAATAATGTAACTTTTCTTCAAAATATTCAAGTAATGTTGGGTTATGATTATCTTTACACTGTCGATCCATATGGGCGTAGTGGGGCTTAGCACTTTTCGCCGTAGCTGAAAATAATGTTACTATTTTATATTCCGACAAAAATATAATTGACATAAGTGCCACAATTAAAGGACAAAGATTTTTCATCTCATTCATCTATGGTGAGCCAATGGTAATGAGACGTAGAAATGTATGGGAACGTATTACACGAATAAGCACGACTCGGCAGGGACCATGGCTTATGACGGGAGACTTTAATGAAATTATTGATCATAATGAGAAATCGGGAGGAAGGAGAAGACATGAAAACTCCTTCCTAGATTTTCGTTTATTTAAACATTGTTGTGGTATGATAGACTTCCCCTACAAAGGGAATTTCTTTTCCTGGGTTGGAAGAACCAGAAAGAAACTGGTATGATGTCGCTTGGACAAATCCATGGGAAATGAGGATTGGTATCAATTGTTTACACACACCCAAGCTGAATATATGAGATTCATGGGGTCATATCACATGCCAATTAGAACTTGCATGGGAATTAAAAACCAAACCGGAACGCAAACCTTCAGATTCGACAAAAGATGGCTCGCGAGTGAGAAACCGGAGGAGGTAATATTGGAAGGGTGAAATCTTGTAGATCAAAATGAGGACATTGGAGACATGATTAAAGCATGCGGAGCCTCTATCTCAAAGTGGAGAAGGAGAACAACTTGTAACTCGAGGGAGAAGATTCAACGGCTAAAGGAGGAGCTGGATCACGCCTATACTGATGAGAGAATCTCCTCTCAACAGTTGGAGAGAATCAGAGAAAACCTAAGGGCGACCTTCAATGAAGAAGAACAATTTTGGAAACAAAAAAACAGAATCACGTGGCTCCAGGAAGGAGATAGGAATACTGGGTTTTTCCATGCTTCAACTAAGGCTAGGAGACCAAGGAATAGGATCACTGGGATTATGATGGAGTCCGGTATTTGGACAGAAAACGATAACGAGGTGGAACACACGGTAGTGGATTATTTCCAACAACTTTTTCAGGTTGTGCCCAAGTAGACATTGACGATGAGGTGTTCAGTAATGTCAGATATGGGGTGAAAACGGAAATGAACGAGGATTTGATGAGAGAAATAACGACTGAGGAGGTCAAAAAAGCAGTTTTCTCGATTAATCCGGAGAAGACACCGGGACCTGATGGTATGACGGCACTTTTCTACCAGAAACTATGGCATATAATAGGAGAGGATGAAGTGAAAATGGTGAGGCATTTCTTTACATCCGGAGAACTTGATTGCAGGACACGGACGGATCGTGGAAGGAAGGGGAAGCTACAAGCTGGGTGGGTTGGGTTCTACAGAACCACCAAGGAGATATAGAGATGGTGGGGCTAAAAGGTTTCAGTAGGAGTATCTCGCCACTTCATTCGGAACTACATGGGCTTATGTTTGCTATGGAAAGTCTAAAGGACCCAAGGCATAACTGTAATAACTTTTCCACAAACTGCAAGGACCTCGTAAGTATGGTTTCAATGCCACAATTGTGGCCCGCTTACTCATCGGATTTAGAAACGCTACGTGATCTGCAAGCTTTCTACCCCGACTTCTCACTTCGGTTTGCAGTGAGGGCAAGAAACGAAAAAGCGGATCTTATAGCACGAAATGCGCGGGTAAAAAACCTAGTTAACAAAGACAAATTCACAAAACTACGTCATTTCATCCCTTCCTTTACAAAACTCTATCTAATTCATTTTTTCTCATATTTACACCTTTTCAAAATTTTAAATGGTTGATTTACCCTTTAAAATTTCATCAAAATTTAAATTTTTCATTTCGGTTCGCTAATTAGTGTTTAGGGTATAGTGATTAAAGGGGTAGGGTTGTATGGGTAGGCTTAATTTGGATTTAATTTTTAGTGTTTAGGTGTAGTTTTGTGAAGAAATTTTTAAAAGATATAGTTATGTGAAACGTAAATCAAAAGATGTAGTTTTGTAATTCTCCATAACTTTATTTTTACCAAAAATATTAGAGGAATTCACAAAACTACACAATTTCTTCCATTCCTTTACAAAACTCTACCTAATTCAATTTTTTCACATATTTACACTCTTTCAAAATTAAAATCTTTTCATTTGAGTGTTAATTATTGTTTATGATATAATATTAAGGAGGTAGGATTGTAAGGAGCAAATTGTGTTTAGAGTGCAGACCTTTAGAGGAAGCTTAATCTTTGATTTAATCTTCATTATGCTTAGCGAGTAGTTTCAGTTAGACAAATAGGTTGGTGGAAAAAGGGTGAATCAACTCTAGGGTTGATTAATGTATAGATCTTAAACCTGATAAAACTTTAGTTTAGTGTAACGAATTTAATGTTTTAGTTGAGTTGGTCATTCAATTAATAGAACCCATGAAACTTCACATCCGAGAGGATTGTGAAGATTCCCGATCAATTACCCTAGAACTAAGCCTAGCTTAACCGAGAGATATGTGTTAATAAGCTTAGTGGTTAAATTGAATTGAACTTAATGTTTCCTAAGATTTAAACTATCCAAAATATTGTTTTAGTTTACTTAATAGGAAAAGGATCATTGTCACGAGAGTGGATTGATCTAAAAACGTTTTCAAAACCTTAAAGTTACCTTTGATAAAAGACATTCAAAAACCTGAAAATTTGATCACCCGTTCAACGTACCCGACCTGGTTGTTTAACCTTGAATTGAATCTTTAATCTTGTTAGATTGCTTTTTCGTTTTCTCGTTAGTCTTTTTATTATTCACAAAACAAATCATTCTTTTAATTTGCTTAGACTAAGTTTATTTCTCGCAAGTTGTTCTAACACATTGATTTCTCTTGATTCGGATTGACATCTTATATACTATATAAGACATTCGAAAGAACGAGACAAAAATCTCGTTTTCACTAATTGGTGTTTATGGTATAGTATTAAGGAGGTAAGATTGTAAGGAGCAGATTGCGTTTAGAGTGAAGACCTTTAGAGAAAGCTTAATCATGATTTATAGTTCAAAAAGTGAAACCATATGTTTAGGTGTTGTTATCTTAAGGTTTGTTTAAAATGCTACTTTAGTTGAGAAAAAGTTAATCCTAGTCTGATCCCTTGAGGTTTGTCTAAAATGCAACATGTGGCATATAACAATATAGCTCTCCAAGTAACGTCTTAACATAATAAGTATATAAACATTGTTAACTATAAAAGACCAAGATGCTAGCTAATCTAATATATATGAGGGTGATGAAACTCACACAAAACTTGTAAAATCAGAAACGTGCTCTAGATGACGTGCTCGTGGACAAGCTCTAGATGACGTGCTCGCGGTGTCACACTTCTGCTCTGGTGGTCTTATCATAGATGTTGCAACATTTAACGTACGTCTTCAACATATCAATAAACCCTAAGATCCTCTACATATTCTACAATTACTTCTATAAATTTTGTACTACTATGTTTAAACGAACCTTAAAAAGTTAAATGGAGATATGGAACGATGTGATTATTTTACTTTTGATCAATTTTATAGACATACGTTTCTCCTTCTATAATGTATATCCTTCTTAAAAAGTTAAGCAAGAAGTGGAATTAAGCAAAAGTAATGTGACAGAGGAAGAAACGAACTTTATAGCAATTTGGAAAACGTATGTCTATAAAATGGATCATATATATATATACACACACCTCTCAATCTAACCCTAAAATATTTAACACAAGCCCATATTTTAAAGGAACAACCCATAAGAAGATCATTAAAAATATTATTGTTTGATAAAAATCATCTTATTAACAAAACATATGATGGTTAAATTTATAGAAGAAGTATTAGGATTAAATGACCCTTTGATAAAAAAAAAAAATATGAAAGAAAAACAAATATAGGAGAAGAATAAACAAAAAGATAGAAGAAGACGAAAAAAAGAAGAATGATAAGAGGAAGACGATACATAGGAAGAATATAATAGAGAGAAGAGTGAATATATAATTGTTATTTTCTAGAGTCTTACGAAATCACACCTGTAATGGTATGCTTTTCGTTAGTTTATTTTTAGTTAAAATATGTGTGTGAAATCACTCAAAATCCATTGATTAGAGTTTTATAAAAAACTCTTGTTTAATTTTGAATAACACTGGATTTTATATGATTTTAGTAAATCATTAGTTGAATAACAAGGGATTTCAAATGATTTTGAGGGATTTTATTTAAATTTTAGTTTCAATAACATAGGATTTGAGAAGGTATTTGAAAATCCTTAGCTCAATAACATAGGATTTTAAGAAAACTCCAAAATCTTCTAAAATCCAGTGGGATTTCTTAGAACATCTCCAATGAGATTTTTTAGAGGGATCTTAGCCGTTGGGTCCACAAAATAGTTAAGAAACCGACTCTTAAATTCCTTATCTAATATCCGATCTTAGAGGGATCTTGCACTGTTCACCACTTGATACGTGGCGGCCCATGATTGGTGTGTTATTAATTTTTTTTATTTTTTAAATTACACTGTTCATGGGTCCCATGGAATAATTAAGAAACTTTGCAAATTTCTCTATTGGAGATGGTCTTATATTCTTTTACTTGGCGCAGGTGGGCCATCCTGGATTTGAACCAGAGACCTCGCCCGTGAAGTAAATCATCGCACCCAATAACATAAGATTTTGATAGACATTTATAGAATTCTACATCCAATAAGGGTGGATTTTAGAAATTAACTAAACTCTTTCTAAATCCATGGTCCAATAACTTCCTCTTAGATTTTTAATTTTTTACATATTTATCTTTATATAAGATGTTTAAATCTTATTGGTTGAAAATTTATTACATGTGTCGAATTTATTAGTGTCGAAATCTACTCGAATCACTAGACATGTGTTACAATCTCGTGAGTTAACAACTTTTGAAACCAAGCTTTATATAAAAAGATATAATTTGAAATAAAAAAGTCAAAACACTGTCATCGGGTACAGTTAAAAATCATAGACAAAAAATCAGTTAAAACAATATGAAAACCTTAATTAACAGTCATATACAAAATTAAAATGAGTTTTGGAAGCATAGTATTCAAGATTTCCGACAAATATTCGTCTAAAATCCATCAATAAAAAAATATAATGGAGAATAATTACTAAAACTTACTTATTGTTTTGTCTATCTTATTAAGTTTTGAAGATAGGCCAAGAGTTACATAGACTATAGTTAGTTGAAACCGAAAGACTCCAATTTACCATGAAGAGTGAAGACCTTTAGAGGAAGCTTATGTTTAGGTGCTGCTCTCTTAAGCTACTTTAGTTGAGAAAGAGTTAGTCCTGGTCTGATCCCTTGAGGTTTGTCTAAAATGCACCATATTGAGATAAAGTGGGCATATAACTAACTATATAGCTCCCCAAGTAACGTGTAAACATAATTAGTATATAAGCTAATCTAATATATATGAGGGTGATGAAACTCACACAAAACTTGTAAAATCATAAACAACTGTCTTTAAAATATAAGACTCTTTTGTAATAAATATTATGAAGGCCTAATGTTAACAAAGAGAATGTGGCTTTTAGCCGACTTAAGACAAAAAAGCAAGCAATCATTTAACCTAATCTTCTTCATCATCATCTAGAAGACTTAGCGGATTAAACTTGTTAATGCTCTTAACCGTAGGACAGCGGTCTTGTTGTAGAGGAGTTCTAGATAATGTGCTTGTAGTTTCACACTTTTGTTCTATTGGTTTTATCATAGATGATGGTGCACCATTTACCGTCTTCGTCATATCAATAAAACTAAGATTCTCTACATAGTCTACACATACTTTTATAACTCTTGTACTATGTTTATCGAAACCTTGGATTTCGACAATTTGGCGATTGTTCCTTTCTGGATTGAAACAGAAACAAATAAGCGGTTTAGATGCCTCGTTATGTGACAAAAAAAAAATCACCTGTAGCAGTCACTCCAACGACGGAAACATAGTTGCACACAACTTGATCCTCCCAATAAGTGGAAAAATCAGATTCAACAACTCGGTTCTCCCAAAAAGTGTATTCGTATAGTTTTGACAATTCTTGTCTCTCGACGTCCATTATTACCCACACACACAACTCAAGGGAGCTATACTTATGGTGTAGAGTGATCACGCCAATTTTACTTTTGTAGTTGATCAGTTTAGTATGAACCCAATCATCACGAATAAAATCTGTCACCGTAAACTTGAATACCTCAAACTTAACATCAAAACAAACTATCATAGAAAGCGTATCAGTTGAGTAATACAAAACCCCATCAATGCATATCCCTTCGTCCTTGGGATGAATACCGCGTAAGGGACAATGTATCTTCCTCCACGTGCCGTTTTGAGCTCCTAGTGTGATAATATGATATGTCTCTTTATTTGAATTCCAAGAATAGTTAATGGACAATACCTTGTACTGTTTATTGATCGAATCAAACCCTAAGAAGCTTCTACTTTCATACCTTATACTCAGGTTAGGTATATACAACGTAGTGTGATGTCCCGTGCTAGGGTTATATATCATTGTACTTCTATTCTGTTTTAATCCATGTGGACGTATATATGAAGAGATCAAACCAGCCATAAGAAAAAGATCATTAAGGGTTGACCCGATGTAATGAGGTAACTTCTTCAGAAAATCCGTTGTTAGTACAAGACACGATGATGACTTGTTGTATGGATTGTAATGTGGCTGTGGTTTTGTCATGACACGGCAATCATCGAATTCTCCGACAACGAGTAAGAGACGCGGCCGAGCAGAGGACCTTGTCAAGAACAACTCGGTGAAACATGGAGTGACAAGCATGGATTCACATAGTTTCGACAAGCAATGAAACCTAGCATTTGATTTTACAGGCAATCTCGAGAGTATCTCGATGATGAGATCAATAGGCATGGAAACTGAGCTTTCTTCTCTGACCATGATTTTGAGATCGATGATGAAATTGTGAGTTTGATTTCAGTCTTTGTTAACATACGGCAGCCTCTACTTTAGATTTTTAAAAAAACTTTTCTATAAGGTCTCTTGTGAACACTCTAATCTATTACTAATAAAAGTTGGGAGAATTACAAAATTATACCATTTGAAATACATTTCACAAAACTACACCATTTCAAAAATACTTCACAAACTACATCTAAACACTCAAAATTAAATCCAAATAAACCATACCCATACAATCATACCCCTTAATATTATACCCTAAACACTAATAAGCGAATCCAAATGATAAAATTTTAATTTTGATAATTTTTTAAAGGGTAAATCAAGCTTTTAAAATTTTGAAAGGGTGTAAATATGTGAAAAAATTAAATTAGGTGTAGTTTTGTGAAGAAGGGATTGAAAGGGTGTAGTTTTGTGAATTCCTCATAAAAGTTGAAGTTATTTGATGCTTAAACCGTCCACGTAGGATTTTAAACAACCAATAAATAGTGGACACTTCATCATCTAAATTAAATATAAATTATGTAAATCTTATCTATTAATTCATAAACATTTTTAGAAAAAACTTTTTAAAAAAATTCAAATTACAATATAATGCCACTACAATTTTTTTTAACCTATGCTTTGATTTGGGTTTCAATTTAAAAATGATAATGACTAAGAGTTTTAAAAGTCCAGGACGCAAGCCCATTAACCAAACATACAAATATCACAATCGAAATCACAAAAATCTTACCTATTTTGAATACTAGGGGCGAAGCCCCGCGCAAGCGCGGAGACGTATGTGTATTTTAAATATGGTAACAAATATTTAACTAATGTTGAATCGATGAGAAAAGTTATGAGCTGAAGTAGGAGTGTGCAGTGTTGTGACGACAAAAATGGCTGATATCAAATGCTAACAGTGGATGTATTTTTTATTTGTTTTCCATTTGTAAGAGTTAGGTTTTAAATTGTGATAGTTTTTAATATTGTTGATGAAAATTTAAATTGGTGAACATATAGGGTGACAATTTTTTTATTTTTAAAGTTTGAATAATTGTTAGAAAATTTTAAAGTGAAACTTGTTCATAAATTTAGACTGAGAAACATATGCACCCTAAAGAGTGAATACATTTTTATTTGTATATGCGAAGAGAAAACGGAAAACAGAGAACAAACTGAATACTTTAAAGAAAAAAGCGCTGTCATTAAAAAAACAAAAAGGTACGCAAGAACACAGACTTGACTTCAGGGTGGGTTCAAAGTTTTAGTCACCTAAGATATCAGGTTTAATGAAAGGAAGATAAAAGTAAACAAAGCAAAACCAAACGACTACTATTAAGATAATAGCACATTCCATGGCAAGGAGGACAAAAAATATCAAAGGAAGATATATTCGGTTAAGTTTGATACTTAGATGAAGAATGATGATAATGTTAGTGATAAGGCAACACACACTTGCTCATCTTTTCTTACTTATTTCAAATATAAAGAATATTTGAGTTACCACTGAACAACAACTTATTAGAGAAACCAATGGTGCTCATAGAACCAATTAAAGTTTACAAATTTCAAGACTTTACTTCCAAAAAGTTCGAGATTAACAGTGGTGACAAACATGACAGATTGTGTCCTATCACCCGACTTGAGGATGCCCCTAAAAACAGACGCAACATCATCCCACAAAAACAAGTAAACAACCACCTGACTGTTATGCCAATGATTGTTGTCAATTTAAGTAAGACGTAATAATGTGTGATGCACTTAGTTTTCCTTTAAATAATTATTTTGAATTTAGTTATTACTAATTAAAACTAAAACTAAATATTTGTAACTTTAGTATCAGAAATTGTATATTTACATAATTGCTAATAAGAATTATAAACCATGATAAGTTGCAAAATTACTTATAAAATACTTTTTTGAATTTCATTTCAGTTAAATGTATAAAGCTACAAAAATCCATCATTATTAGAAAATCTAATAAAAAGAGAATAGAGAATACTTCGACATAATTTTGGTTAAAGACCCTTAAGTTGAAGATGATTTGAAGGGTTTCTCTATAAAAGTTATTCCCAATTAATAGTATAGATATACACAATTCACTTATATTTATTTTAATCTGTTTTTTAAATATTGATTGTGACCATATGAATTGTAAGATGTTTCTAGTTTTCTTGTTTTTTTATTTATACCTTTTGTAAGAAAAATCTATCATTAGTAGAAAAGCTAATAAAAAAGAGTAGAAAATATTTTGACAGAGTTTTGGTCAAGGGCCCTAACGTTGAAGATGACTTGAAGGGTTTTTCTATAAAAGTTCTTCCTAATTAATAGTATAAATATATACAATTCACTTATATTTATTTTAATTTGTTTTTTTAAAATATTTATTGTGACCATATGAATTGTAAGATGTTTCTAGTTTTTTGTTTTTTTGTTTATACCGTATGTAAGATGTATTTATGATTAATTTTAATAACTATTTAAAATTGATATATGTATCTATATATATATAGATATTTATAAATGTTAAAAATTACATTAAATATTTCTTTTTCGGATTTTATTTATGTTAATGAGTTTTATCAAAAATATTTTAGTGATGTTGTTTATATTTTTTGACGTTTTATTTGAATTTTATTAGTATTAAATGGTTGTATTAATATTGTCAAAAAAATAGTTGTGTAAGAAAAATTCATCATTATAATAAAAGCTAATAAAAAAGAGAATAGAGAATACTTTGACAGAGTTTTGGTCTAGGACCTGAAGTTGTAGATGATTTGAAGGATTTCTCTATTAAAGTTGTTCCCAATTAATAGTATAGATATACACAATTCACTTAAATTTATTTTAATTTGCTTTTTAAAATATTGATTGTGATCATATGAATTGTAATGTGTTTCTAGTTTTCTTGTTTTTTGTTTATATCGTTTGTAAGATTTATTTATGATTAGTGTTAATAGTTATTTAAAATTGATATATGTATATATATATATATATAGATATTTTATAAATGTTAAAAATTACATTAAATATTTATTTTTCACATTTTATTAATATTAATGAGTTTTATCAAATATATTTCAGTGATTTTGTTTATATTTTTTTGGGGTTTTATTTGAATTTTATTACTATTAAATGATTTTATTAATGTTGTAAAAAATTAGTTGTGTAAGAAAAATCCATCATTATTAGAAAAGCTAATAAAAAAGAGAGTAGAGAATATTTTGACAGAGTTTTGGTCAAGGGCGATGAAGATGACTTGAAGAGTTTTTCTATAAAAATTATTCCCAATTAATAGTATAAATATACACAATTCACTTAAATTTATTTTAATTTGGTTTTTAAAATATTGATTGTTACCTTATGAATTGTTATATGTTTCTAGTTTTCTTGTTTATACCGTTTGTAAGATTTATTTATGATTAGTTTTAATAGCTAATTGAAATTGATATATGTATCTATATATATAGATATTTTATAAATGTTAAAAATTAAATTAAATATTTCTTTTTCGGATTTTATTAATGTTAATGATGTTTTATGAAAAATATTTTAGTGATGTTGTTTATATTTTTAGAGGTTTTATTTGAATTTTATTAGTATTAAATGGTTGTATTAATGTTGTCAAAAAAATAGTTGTGTAAGAAAAATCCATCATTATTAGAAAAGCTAATAAAAAAGAGAGTAGAGAATACTTTGACAGAGTTTTGGTCAAAGACCCTGAAATTAAAGATGATTTGAAGGGTTTCTCTATAAAAATTCTTCCCAATTAATAGTATAGATATACACAATTCACTTATATTTATTTTAATTTGTTTTTTTAAATATTGATTGTGATCATATGAATTGTAAGATGTTTTTAGTTTTCTTGTTTTTTTGTTTATATCGTTCGTAAGATTTATTTATTATTAGTTTTAATAGCTACTTAAAATTGATATACGTATATATATATAAATATTTTATAAAATATTTTTTTCGGATTTTATTAATGTTAATGGGTTTTATCAAAAATATTTTAGTGATGTTGTTTATATTTTTTGGGATTTTATTTGAATTTTATTAATATTAAATGGTTGTATTAATGTTTTCATAATATAATTTTATTAATGGTTGTATTAATATTAAATGGTTGTATTTGAATTTTCATAATATTAAATGGTTGTATTAATGTTATATTAAATAATATAATTTTTTAAAATTTTATTTTCTTAAAGATGATGATGTGGCTTATTGTGGGAGAAGCAAAAAGTGCCTCATTATATAATAGATTTCAATATATTCAAAAATAAGTCAATTAAATTTAATATGATTATATTACTTAATTAAAATCGTATATTTTCGCCCAAATATCGGAAATAACAATAACTCTAACTAACCTATACAAATCTACCAAAATCACAACTTCTCAACATATATCCAAAATATGAAATCAAATCTTTAGTTTTGAGAAAGAAAAATTTCAGAAATTCGAAATTAAAAAATCAACAGTCAATGTTAAAAATATTTATACTTTTACATTAATTTAATCATAATAGACTCATTACATTAAAAGACCATATTTTCACACCATTATTGAACAAATCTATTCAAATATACCAAAATCGAACAAATATATTCAATCTATTTTTTTTAAAATTCTACGTAACTTATGGAACAACGAAATTAGTGGGATTCAATTTTGACTATTAACAAATAACTAAAACTGACGAGATATATTTGGACTGAAGGATCTAATATTCGACGTCATTTATGAATATACTCTTTCTTCCCTTACCCTATATAAAAACGAAAATATCACTATTAGACTCGCTTAACCATTAAAAACTTCATTAACCTGCATAGAAAATCTGTAGGAATACCCAACATGAGAAATTCTTTACAATACCATCAAAATAAGTTTTTGTTTTGAAAATACCATTAAAAAGTTTTTTATATCAAAAATACCATTAAAATGTTTTTTATAACAAAAATACCATCAAAAAGTAGTAGTTTACAAAAATACCACAAATTCAAAAAACGAGTTTTAACACTTTTAGATTTTAAATTTTTTCATTTGGGTTCGCTATATAGTGTTTAGGGTATAGTTTAGAAGGTAGGTATAGTTTTTTTAGAGGTTTGGGTGTAATTTTGAAAATTTAAGATTTGTGGTATTTATGAGAAAAAACTTTTTAAAGGTATTTGTAAAAAATTTCAAAATCTGTGCTAATTGTGTTAAAAAACTTTTTTTGGTGGTATTCATAAGAATTACCCAAAAAACATTCCCTTCAAAGAATTTAATACATACATGAAATATTAGAGATGATCCGGGATGAAGAATATATAAGTTTTTTTTTTTTTTGTCACTCAAATTCTTTCATTCATAATCTAGTCGGTTACATGATAAAACGCTCTTATCGGACATCCCCGAAAAGCAAGTGTAAAGATTAAAAATTCAAAATTAACATAATTTATAGATAGAGACACAAACTTAAATAAGCTTGATAGGTAGTCAGGAGAGTTGTGGAAACAACCTAACCCGAGTAAACTCGTGATAGAAGCAGTTTTTAAACTGTTTTCGTCAACTGACATTTGAATAGTCACTATAGTGAACATACTAAAGGACTTTAACACAAGGTCCATACCCTCGGTTTGCACCGGAATGTTCACCGTTTGTTCTATCGGTCCCGTGCAGACCATTACACTAGAGTTCAAATCGGTTAGGACACAAAACATCTTTGATAATGAAATCAAAGAACGGATACGTCTCATGGAGAGGTATATATGAGATAAGGTTCTCTCTTGTAAACAAGAGGATGAAAAGATGGATCTCTCCTGGCCCCGACAGGAGGAAAGTGGTACTCGTTGAGGCGAAGATGAAGTGCAGCTCCATTCCCAGCTATTAAGTGCAAGGTGATATTCGATGAATAAGGAAGTGAAGGTTGAACATAAACCAATACCTTGTGTCTTTGTGGAGAAGAAACCGACCTAACAGGTGGATGAAAGCAAATAGATTTGGCGGTGGTGGAGCGACTCAGATGCTTCACGTGAAGCAAACTAGGGCAAATCAAATTGTCCATCTTGTTGCTCCAAATTGGCTCTATGTCCACACAATTAAATGAGTCGAAAGGGATCCAAGTTAAGAAATTAATGGACCAAGCCCAATTCAAATTCACTCTCTGCATACCACACTTGGAAGATTGACCTAGATGAATGCTCAAAGAAACGCGACGGCGACGGCTTACAAAGACGATGTGATCTTCGATTAAAAGAATCGGGAAGGGGAGAAAGGGAGATGAAAACTCCATGCTCGTTTGGGATCTCCGGATTACAGCAGTGAAAACGGTGGTAGAGCAGTTAAAACGAGAATATCTTCGACTCACCGACGAGAAACTCTCTTGGACACAAGTATCAAGATGAGTAGAAAACTTAGATCGTCCGAGGTTGTGAGAAGATGAAGCGCCGTGGAGGTGGTTAGTGAGAGGTGGATGAGGCTGAGACGGAAATAAAGCTCTTCGGGTAAAACCCCATAATAGATCTAACCTCCACGTGCACATAGATTTGGCCGAAGTCGTGTGGAAAAGAGAAGCGCAAGCATCTTCTTCAAAGAATGGAAGCTTCTTCTTATGCTCGTCAGTCGTCATGGAAGTTGAGATTCAGACCAAACAAAAATCCAAAAAGAGAAAATAAGATAACAAGATTAAGAGCATAGCATCGCGGGCTGTAGGTTTGCCTTGATCTATACGGCCGATTATACGACATTTATACGGACTATACGGTAACTATACGGACGTATATACGGTGTCTATACGATTTAGGTAGAAAAAACATTTTATAATCCAATTAATGTATTATAAATTTTGTAATTTTTATTTTTTATATAAATATATTCAAAATTAAAATCAAAACTCTATTTATGAAATTATTTAGTTAATTAAAATTGAATTACATATATAATATAATATTATAATTTGTATATTTATTATATTTATAGATATATATACACCGTATATACCCCGTATAAACGACCGTATATATGTCCATGCGCTATACGATGGTCGACCGCCCGACTAGCATATAGCGTATTTTAGAACACTGACCAATAGTAAGTTATGTTCATGTATAGTCTTTATGTTAATTAAAATAAAATTATTTTACGACAAGATTTTGTTCGTTTCAAATGCTTATGATCTCAGACTACTTCAGATTTGCATTTCAATAGATATAATATCATGTCCCGTCAATATATGACATACATATTGGTTTCTATTCCTAAGTTTATTATATATTTTTATGCTAATTTTTCTTTTCTACGTAACAATATAAAAATTACTTATAGTGATTATTGATTTATAGAATATTAATTTATACTGTATGACCAAATCATAAAATAATATATGTGAAATATCTTTAATAACAATCGATTTAAATTTCAACATTAAAATTGATTACAATTTTAGTAAACAAAATAAAATTTGATAATAGTTTTCATATCGAATTTAAAAAGCTTGAATTATTCGAAGAATAATATCTATAACAATATAAACTTGCTTTATTTTTAGATTCAGATATAACTAATCAAGACATAAACATATTATAACTTTTGTTACGGGTCGTTAAAAGATCACTAAACGAATTTGAATGAATGCTAGTTGTTATGAGAATAAATCAAATTCAATTTATGTATACATATATAAATTTTGCGACGGGTCAATCCCGCATTAAATCATAATTTATTTGTTACCCCGCACAATGTACGAGTTTTATTTAAAGTACTTTATAAAATAAAAAACTATATACATATAATCCAAGTGGATGCATATGCATTTTTAATATATATATTTAACAAAATAATTTTAAATATATAAATTGAAGGGAGAATTACAAAACTACACCATTCCAATTACATTTCACAAAACTACACCTAAACACTCAAAATTAAATCTAAATAAATCCCGCTCACACAATCCTACCTCCTTAATACTATACCCTAAACACTAATTAGCGAACCCAAATGAAAATATTTTAATTTTGATAATTTTTTAAAGGGTAAATTAAAGTTTTAAAATTTTGAAAATGTGTAAATATGTGAAAAAATTGAATTAGGTTAAAACTTTTTCCCCTTTAAATTTAAGTTTCAATTTTTTCTCATAATTACACCTTTTTCAAAATTTTAAAAGGTTGATTTACCCTTTAAAATTTCATCAGAATTTAAAATTTTCATTTGGGTTCGCTAATTAGTGTTCAGGGTACAGTGATTAAAGGGGTAGGGTTGTATGGCTAGGCTTAATTTGGATTTAATTTTTAGTGTTTATGTGTAGTTTTGTGAAGAAATTGTTGAAAGATATAGTTATGTGAAACGTAATTCGAAAGGTGTAGTTTTGTAATTCTCCATAACTTTATTTCTACCAAAAATATTAGAGGAATTCACAAAACTACACAATTTTTTCCATTCCTTTACAAAACTCTACCTAATTCAATTTTTTCACATATTTACACTCTTTCAAAATTTTAAAAACTTGTTTTTTCGTTTAAAAAATTACCAAAATTAAAATCTTTTCATTTAGATTCGCTAATTAGTGTTTATGGTATAATATTAAGGAGTTAGGATTGTAATGTGTTAAGACCTTTAGAGGAAGCTTAATCATGATTTACAGTTCAAAAAGTGAAACCATATGTTTAGGAGTTGCTCTCTTAAGGTTTGTCTAAAATGCTACTTTAGTTGAGAAAGAGTTAGTCCTAGTCTGATCCCTTGAGGTTTGTCTAAAATGCAACATGGGGCATATAACAATATAGCTCTCCAAATAACGTCTTAACATAATTAGTATATAAGCATTGTTAACTATAAAAGACCAATATGCTAGCTAATCTAATATATATGAGGGTGATGAAACTCACACAAAACTTGTAAAAACAGAAACAACTGTCTTTAAAATATAAGACTCTTTTGTAATAATTATTACGAAGGCCTAAATGTTTATAACAAAGAGAATACATCTTTTAGCCGAAATAGGCAGCAAAGGAAGCAACAATCATGTTAACAGCATCATCAACATTATCATCATCTAGAAGACTTAGGAGATCAAACTTGTTAATGCTCTCAAACGTAGAACGACGGTCTTGTTGTAGACAAGCTCTAGTGACGTGCTCGTGGTGTCACACTTCTGCTCTGGTGGTCTTATCATAGATGTTGCAGCATTTAGTGTACGTATTCAACATATCAATAAACCCTAAGATCCTCTACATAGTCTACAATTACTTCTATAAATTTTGTACTACTATGTTTCTCAAAACATTGGATTTCGACAATTTGGCGATTGTTTCTTTCTGGATTGAAATAGAAAACATAAAACGGAGTAGACGGACACATATATCTACACGACAAAACAATTTCACCGGTAGAAGTCACCCCAACGACAGAAACATGGTTGCGATAGACTTGATCCTCCCAATAAGTGGAAAAATCAGAGTCAACAACTCGGTTCCCCCAAAAAGTGTATTCATAAAGTTTTGACCATTCTTGTTTCTCGACATCCATTATTACCCACGCACGCAACTCAAGGGCAGTATTATTATAGACTAGAGTGATCACACCAAATTTACCTTTGTAGTTGATCAATTTAGTATAATTCCATTTCCTATCATCACCAATAACATCTGTCTCTATAAACGTGAATAACTCCGACTTAACATCAAAGCAAACTATCATAGAATGCGTATGGGTTGAGTAATACAAAACCCCATCAATGCATATTCCTCCGTCCTTGGGATAAATACCGCGTAAGGGACAATGTATCTTCCTCCACGTGCCTTTTTGAGCTCCTAGTGTTATAATATGATATGTCTCTTCGTTTACAGTGCAACAATAGCAAATGGACAACGCCTTGAACTGTTTATTAATCAGATAAACCCTAACAAGCTTCCACTTTGATACATCTTTCTCAGTTTAGGTCTAGGCCACGCGGTGTGATGTCCCGTGCTAGGGTTATATATCATTGTACGATTATCTTGGTCTGATCCAAGTGTATGTATATATGAAGAGATCAAACCAGCGGTAAGACTAAGATCTCTAAGGATTGTCCCCCTGTCTCGAGGTAACTTCATCAGAAAATACCCTGTTAGTACAAGAGACGATGATGACCTTGTCAAGAACAACTTATCAAGAACAACTCGGTGAAACATGGAGTGACAAGCATGGATTCACATAGTTTCGACAAACAACGAAACCTAGCTATTGACTTTGCGGGCAATCTCGAGAGTATCTCGAAGACGAGATCAGTAGGGATTGAAACTGAGTTTTCGTCTCTAACCATGATTTTGAGATCGATGATCACTACAAGAATTAGTCGGTATAGCCACGGAAAATTCTGTGGCTATAGGGGAATTTCCGTGGCTATAACCCCACACAGCCACGGTTAGCCACGAAAATAATCGTAGTTATAGCGTCTGTATCCACGGAAGCAGTGGTGGCAATTCGTGGCCATTTTTAGCCACGTATATTTTGGTGGCAATTTTAGCCACAAAAGTATTGGTGGCTATTCTTGCTACAGAATGTTCCGTGGCAACCGTGGCTGCAGCCACGATTTATTTTCGTAACAAGGTCGTGGCTGATATTAGCCACAGATGTATTCGTTGCTCTTTTGTGGCTTATTTGCCACGAAATGTTCTGTTGCAAACTGTAGCATTTTTGCTATGACTAGCCACGGTTTTTTCGTGGCTTTCTGCACGGATGCCACGGAAATTTCCGTGGCTTTACATAATTTTCCCAAAAAAAATAAATATAAACAAAATAAATATATAAAAAATTGAAACTAAAATTATTTTTATAAAATTAAACCTGGTTCGAAAATAGCATAAATAGTATATGATTACAAACATTGTTCAAAATAGCATAAATAACAATTTTTCAGTTTTTTAAAACACAAATCAACCGACAGTTTGGTCCTCACCATCACCTTTCCCTGCTTCCTCTTCCTCTTCATGGCTCTGTTCCTCACCAAGCTGATCTTCACGCCCTTGGTCTTGATCATTGTCACCGAGCTGATCTTCACGGTTAACACTCGGTGCAAACTCTGGACTGGTGTTACGTGTGGTGTTTGAAGCAGCTGCATGAGGAGAAGGGGTGGCATATGGATTGTTTTGTTGAGGATTGATCCCGAGATGATCGAGTATTGCCTTCTGCGACGCAAGCATTAGGCTCTGCGAGGCTAGAATGGCCTGCACGTTTGACTCGAGAGATCCCACCCTCATGTCCATGTCCACAACCCGAGAGAGGGAAGCTGCTACCGGTTCAGAAGGTTCGAAAACCTCGAACTGCTTGCTTCCCAAACCGTAAATACGCCCTCGGTTTGGTTTCACTCGCTGCCAATAGAATAAGTTAAGTTCCAAATAACAAATACATAGACAGAAAGTTAAGTTAAAAATAGAAATCAAACTTACCTCCAAATATGCCTTGTTAATCCGCTGCGATGAAGGAGTGGCCTCTTCCTCATCTGTGACCTGTGAAGCAGCTGTCTCCACATCCGCCACAATTGCCTCCGCCCGACGGTCGACGAACGTGCCATCTTTACGGATATGAGTCTTGCGTACGAGCTCGGTAAATGGTGGTTCAACACCACCATTATGTTGCGTCTACAAAACAGAGGACAAAACATTAATCTAAGCACAAAAAACATCGCAAAGCATTAACAATATCACAAACTATTTATCAAAGTCAAAGGACAGAACATTAATCTAAGCACAAAAACAAACATTCATGAAAGAGAATACTTTTACCATTTCATAGCCGATCTTGGCAAACCCAACAGGCCCAACACAATGCTTATGCTCACCTAGACCATGAGGATCAGACATATAGTTCTCGGTGTTTGTCTTTGACTTCTTATGGCAAACATCAGTATCCCATTGCTCCTGCATCTGCAGCCAAGCATCATCGGATATGAAACTTGGCTTCTTGTTGCCTCTCTTCTTCTTGCTGACTCGGTCACGGATGGATTCCATGCACTCCTTCTTCCACATGAAGTACACCTGGTCTTGGTGAGAAGGAGACCAATAGTAGGCTTGCTGAAAAATGAAAACAAACATTAGAAAAAGTAAACAAAGAAATAAGAGAAATTGAAAGGCATATGGATTATTAACTTACCACAAAGTCTTGCCACCACTCCTCTGCTTTTGCATCTGGAACCATTGACCAGTTCCACCAAGCACCCATGTAGTTAGATTGCCACGTCGTCCTTACCGTTTTGTTCACCTCAGGATCTATCCCAAACCTGCATCATTACAGAACAATTCACATCACATAAGAGAATGTACTAAACAATATACAACAACATATTTACTTACAAGAGAGTTCCATCAACCTTTTTTGGATGGAGAACAGGTTGGTTTCTTCTTGCAGGTGCATTAAGGAGAGTTTCTAGGCTGAGAGGCGTGGCTGCATTCGAAGAAGAAGAGCCAACTTGACTTGCTCTTCCTCTTGAACCAGGTGGATTGGCTGTTGGAGTCTGAGAAGGTGGGGTTAGTGTGGTCTGAATTCTGGTGATGGGTGGCATTGGAGGAGTTATCTCCATCCTGTAGGATGGAGCATGTTGTCCTCTTCCTCTTCCTCTCCCATTTCCTCTAGGAGCCAAAACTATCAAAAATAAAGCAAATAAGGCATCAAAAGTCATGTAGACAAAGCATCACAAATTTAAATACCATAAAATCAAAATCCATCAAACATAGATCATTCTTCAAACTCATAGATTTTATCAACATCAAACAGAGACCATTCATGAAACAATATCACAAACAGTAGCAGAGAAAGACATTTAAATCATGAAACAGAGACCATTCATGAAACTCAACAAAACAGAAAGGTAAAACACGATGAAGAAGAATCAAAATCAACAAAACAGAGAGGTAAAACACAATGATTTCGACAAAAGAAACCCTAAACGACGAAACCCTAAACGACGAAACCCTAAACAACGACGAAACCCTAAACGACGAAACACTAAACAACGACGAAACCCTAAAAGACGGATCGATTTCAAAAATTAAACGGTTAAAATGAAGAACAATAAACGGAGAAGAAGAAATGAGGAAGAACTCACCGTAAAATTAAACGATTGGCCGGATTTTGCGAAGAATCGCAGGAGAAGAAGAAAAGAGGGAAAACAATGTGCGGCTAAGGAAATGAGATCCAGTTTCGCAATGAATTAGGTTTAACACGTATAGCCACGGATATAATTGTGGATGTCCGTGGCTATATTTAAAATAAGGCCCAGTTGCTTAGGCCCATTCCAAATAACTATGCCATTGTCACGAAAAGTCCGTGGCTAATCGTGGCTAATAACATTAAAGCTACGACATAACCACAAATACTTTCGTGGTTGACACTTAGAAAAATTAACGATTCACGTTTTGAAAGACATTATTAATATCCACGCATCTTGTCGTGGCTAAACCGTGGCTACGTATAAGTATAACTACGAATAACCACAAATGTATTTGTGGCTGGTACTTACAAAATTTTTGTGGGATAAATTTTATTTTAGAGATTCAGTAGCCACATATAGATTCGTGGAAAAGTCGTGGCTGTAGTTGGATATAGCTACGAATAGCCACAGATAAATACGTGGCTACCTAGTTATCAGTGTTTAGGATTTATATTTGTTTTAGAGGTTTAATAGCCACGAAAAATACGTGGCCAATACGTGGCTGATAAACAATATAGCTACGAATTAGCCACGGATAGTCTGTGGCTATGTCTTTTGGTTATTTAGGGTTTGGCTAGGGTTTAGATATTACGTTGCATAAGCTATTGGATACAAGATTATAATGAATGTTTTACTTGAAAACAATGATTTTAATGTTTGTGTTAATTTTTTTATAAAAATACAATTATAAAGTAAACATTAAGTAGTAGTGTATGTGATATTATGAAAAACATTGTTATAAGTGATTAGATTTTCATATAATGCTATTTTTGACTTTAATATTGTTAAATTTATATTTTTTTTTGTTTCATTGTATTAGATATAAAGAGATGTGAAGATATATAAAAGAAATTAAATATATATTACATCAATTTGGTGTAAAATTGAAAATTTATGTATAGCTACGAATATAACCGTGGCTAATCCGTGGCTAACACAGTCACGGAAATTGGTGTGTAGCCACGGATTCAATCGTGACCCGCCGTCTTTGGTACATTTGAATCTGGACTTTACTATGTCCAGATCCACTTTAGACGTGTGTTTGTGTATTAGCCACGAATTATTCCGTTACAATCTGTGGCTACTGTTATGTTGTTGAATGTATGTGGACTATAAGGTGTCCATATACATATATTACAAAATCATAAATTATAATTACACAATAAGTTTCATAGTAAAAATTTCATAACCAAAAAACCATAAATCAACACAAGTTTCACAATATATTACAATAAGTTTGAAAATATAGTACATCATTAAACACTCTTATTAACTAAATTTCAGAATATGTTGACGAATCCGAATCCGAATCCCCTGAAGAATGTCCAGAACTATCGTCTTCGACATTTTCGTAATCCATAGGATCCACATTTCCCAAATTATCATAATTAGAAGCATTTTCATCAACGACATGTGTTGTTACTCGAATCATTGAACTAGGAACAACGACGTTGTCGACTGTATCATCCTGAAGGGCTGTTACACAAATTTCTTCATTCTCGCGATAACCCCTCGGCACAACTTTTGCACATGCCCACCAATCGTCTCTCGCTGAGCCAGATACGCGTGGATACGGAATGAAACACACTTGGTCATATTGACCAGCTAGAACGAAAGGGTCATATTTCTCGTATCGTCTACGCGGGGCCACATCAACTAAACCAAATGGGTGTCTACGCAATCCGATATCGTCTATATTGTCGAACCAAGAGCATATGAAAATCACCGCTTTAAGACCAACTCCACCGCGATACTCGATCTTCATTATCTCTTCTATAAGACCGTAATAAGTAGTTTCTGTTGTACCTCGTACAACAACTCCATAGTTTTGAGTTCTTTTATCCTGACCGTGTCCGTGATTGTGGAAATGGTATCCACGAGTGAAATACGTAGGCCATGACGTGTAATTGTTTCTCGGACCTTGTATAAATTCCAACATCCATAATGTAAATTCATAATTCTTACTCGCTTCATTTATCTGCAAAAGTACACAATTAATTTATTGTTGAGAACTTTATATATAGAGAGACATCATTAGCATATAAAGTATACCCACGTAGTCCCGACACCATTTCGCGTAATGTGCGTCTTTAGCTTTGCCCATTACATCATCTGTAATACCTGGCATACTCACTCTCATTGCTTCCTCAAACAACCTGTAACGAAAATGCAATACTCATCTTATCAGAATTTAAGTCTTTAAAGTAAACAAAATTTACCATTTAATCGCTTACGTTTCATAAGGCGCAAATTCTTCACAATTAAGCAACATGAATGTTTGGATGATGTTGTAATCTGGATCTTCTAGCCACCCATCTACCCTTCTTCCGCTCACACGTCCGATGTGATGAAATATGCTCGGGACACCTGGGTAATCATCATATGCAAATCGAATTTCCCCAGGACCATCATTGATTCTATCTTCCGTATTCCCGTAATAGTTGCTTGCTGCATAATAAATCTCTTCTTGGACACATTGCACGACAATGGAACCTCCAATACGTGCCTTGTTCTTGACCTTCTTTTTCAGGTGATACATGTAGCACTCAAATGGATACATCCATCTGTATTGCACTGGACCACCTAAGGCAACTTCATCAGGGAGATGCACGGGTAAATGTTCCATGACATCAAAGAACGAAGGTGGAAATATCTTCTCCAAATCGCACAATTTTATTGCAATGTTATTCTTCATTACGCTCACATCCCTAACTCGCAACATTTTTGCAGAGATATCTCGAAAAAACACGGCAATCTCTGCAATTGTTCAAAAACATTATAATTAGAAACATCCTAGTGTTACATGCATGAAACACGTGTTAAGAAAAAAGGGTGCACATACCTGAAATTGCCTTGTGCACGTTGCTATCCAAAAGCTCTAACATCGCAAATGGAAGTAGGCGTTGCATGATCACATGAGAATCATGACTTTTCAGCCCCGATAGTTTCCCACAACTCTCATCAACACATCTAGTGAAATTAGATGCATATCCATCCGGAAATCTGATGTCATTTCTCAACCATGAGAGAAACTTCTGTTTTGCTACGTTCGCCAATCTGAACCTTGGAATAGGAACTGTTCCATCAGGTCCTATTTGTAAATCAGGTCCTATTTGTAAATCAGGTCTTGTGCATATGTCTGGAAGATCCAACCTTGATTTTATATTGTCCTTCGTCTTCCCCTTCGTATTCAGAAGAGTGTGAATGAGATTGTCGAAAAAGTTTTTTTCGATGTGCATGAAGTCTAAGTTGTGTATGAGAAGAAGATTTTCCCAATAAGGCAACTCCCAAAATATACTCTTCTTGTGCCAATTATGGTATTCACCATATCCATCGATTGTTCGACTCGGGTTATCATGTTTTTTTCCTCCACAATCGACTGTTTTCTCTAATCCACCAATGGTGTTTATTCTTTCAGTCAAAACTTCATAACCCGTCAACCATGGTGGAGGGTTACCTCGAAATGTTTTACCTTTCCTGAAAGCTTTGTTATTACGCCGATATGAATGATCATGAGGTAAAAATTTGCGGTGACAATCGTACCAACTATGTTTTCTTCCATGTGGTAACCAAAACGATTCTGTTTCTTCTTGGCAATATGGACATGATAGTCGACCATGCGTCGTCCACCCAGAAACCATTCCATATGCTGGAAAATCACTTATCGTCCACATCAATGCAACTCGCATTGTAAAATTATGGTTCCTAGAAACATCATAAGCACCCACACCTTCCCTCCATAAGAGTTGCAACTCTTCAATCAATGGCTGAAGATAAATATCTAGACTTTTCTTCGGATGTTTTGGTCCATGCACCAAAACCGCCAAAAAGAAAAACTCCCTCTTCATGCACATACCAGGAGGTAAATTGTAAGGGATGACTATAACAGGCCAAACCGAGTGTGGCTCACCATTCATTCCAATAGGATTAAATCCATCAGTTACTGCCCTAAATAGATATTCCGACTTTCAGAACTAAAATCAGGATATACCTTATTAAAATGCTTCCACGCCTCTCCGTCTGATGGGTGATGCATTTCTCCTTCAGGAGACTCGTGCTCTGCGTGCCAGCGCATATGCGAAGTTGTGCCCTCCACTTGGTATAATCGCTTCAGTCGATCCGCAATAGGGAGATAGAACATTCTCTGCTTTGCTATGTTCTTTCCCTTCCCTCTGTTGGTGTGATATCGATTCTTGTTACAAAAACGACACTGTAAAAGGTTGCGATCTTCGCCTTTCCAGAATATCATGCAGTTGTCCTCACAAACATCAATCTTATGAACTGGCATTCCTAACGAACGCGTTAGCTTCTTCGTCTCATAGTATGACCCCGGAGCTTTATTAGGTTGTGGAAGAATCCGCTTAAATGCTTGTGTTATGTCATCTACACAACTCTCAGACAAATTTTGCTTCGTCTTTATGCCCATTACTTCAGACGCCAAAGACAACTTGCGAAATTCCTACAACACAACCATCATAGAGTGGTTCACTAGCTGCTTCAAAGGCTCTGTAAATATTATCGTGGTTTGGCTCTTCCTCAATATTATCATGGATAATGTCTTCTGTTGGAACTCCTTGTTCTTCTCCCATATTAACATGACCATAAGGATTGTCATGAACATTCCAAGCTTCTTCTCTGGGTAGATAGTGACTCGGCATCGAAGACTCCCCAACATCGTAACAATTTTCACCGTGGCTTGTCCAAACGTAGTAATTTTTCTTGAAACGACTCTATAGAGGTGTTTTAAAACTGTATATGCATCACGTTGTTTCAAATTTCGGCACCGAGAACACGGACATGGCATAGTACCACGATCTTGATATGATTGTTGGTTGGAAGCAAAAACAATGAACATATTAATACCCTCTCCAAATTCTTCAGAAACACAATCTCTCATAGGATCAATATGGAGATCCATCCACTCTCTAGAACGAAAGAAATCTGACATTGTGAACTCTTCAAAATCGCCAAATTAAGTGAAGAAAACGAAGAGAAGAGGAAAAATCGGTTTACCTTGTGTTTTACCAAGGGAGAGAGAAGAAGAACCATGGGATATCTTTACACGAAGCCACGGATTAGCCACGGATTATATCCGTGGCTAATACAAATTATTATACTGACAGTTTTTAAAGTGACTGGACGTATCGCGGAGACCCACTTGGCTTGCCGACATCAAATTTGCCACAGAATAGCTACGAATATATTTTGTGGTTACTATTAGCCACGGATTGCCACGAAAGGTTTCGTGACAATCTTTTAATGTTCCATTCGTAGCTATTTCGTGGCAAACTTTTGCCACGACTCTTTTCCGTGGAAAAATCGTGGCTAACTTACCACGGAAAGCTACGATTTAGCCACAAAACTTTTATTATTTTTTCGTGGCTTTCCGTGACAAATTCGTGGCTATATCCCGTTTAGCCACGATTATTCCGTGGCTATGTCGTGGCTATATCTGTTTTTTCTTGTAGTGGATGAAATTGTGAGTTTGATTTCAGTCTTTGTAAACATACGACAGCCTCTACTTTAGGTTTTTAAAGAAACTTTTCTATAAGGTTTCTTGTGAAAACTCTAGTTAACAAAACTTTTTTGAGAAAACTTTTATATGCCATTGATATAAAATAAATTGAAGTTCAAAAAAATTAACATGAAAAGGGTATTTATGTCAAAAAATTAAGAGAGATATAAAATTGTTTTATAAAAAAAACAAAAGAAATCGTTTGAAAAAAGAAGCAAAAATTAAAATCAAATAAAATTAAAATCAACTTAATTTCACACAATCATAAAAAAATTAGAATAAAATTGTGCATGAAAATAGGTTAGTTGCCAAAGATTAAGGGGGGTGTATTGGACTTGACATTTAAAAGTTTTGGTGTGGTTTGTAAACGTGAGGGTTTTTGTGAGGGTTTTGAGTGTTTTTTGCTAGTTTTTAAAATGTTTTCAATGATTTTCCATATTTTTTTTAAATAAATCAGAAAATTATATGAGTTTTTGTGAGTTTGTATGATTATTTGTAAGTGGCTTTAAAATCTTTCAAGGGAAGAAAAAAGAATTTATACCATCGTTTATTCATAAGAATAACATATAAGAAAAATCTCAATATCATGAACAATTACATGCAACAAAAATCATGGACTACATCTTTATCCCAAATTATGTGCATATGTCCACATATTCTCCGCTATACTTGCTCTCCAATTATTAGCAAGCACTCTTTGTTGATCTTGAGTACCTTGAAGCTCTTATTCTATATTATTTTCGGTATCACCTGTTTCCTCAACACCATTCTCTTCTAGAGGAAATATGTCTGAGCGACATTCATAATTTTTATAAGTTTTCTTACTTTCAAGTACTCATTCCATACTTCATCTCTAGCTGTGAATTTCTTCGTTTCGGAATCCCACCCAAACCCAGAATTGAAACGAAGAAGGTCCGCTAAGCTTTGATACTTAGTTTTTAAAACCCTCATCATGTTTCTGAATTGCGCATAGGTTTTCTTAGCTCCCAACATTTGGTTTAGAGTTGATAACACTCTTGACTCCACCGTTAATTTGTTGAATTTGTTATTAGCATCGCGAAAACCTAGATTTATTGCCTCCACTAGTAGCCGCAATAACATTTTGTGTTCAGGCTCAGTCCAATGAGTATACGTACCCTTAATTTTTGTATCTTGTGAATCTCCCATTGTACTAAGCATACAGAAAACATATGATTGTGATCAAGCAATATGTTACCTAACTTTCAATACCAAGCACAATACGAAAACATTAACTATTATTACTACCAAAACTATATTGTTTACGAAATAGACAATGGAAAAAATTAAAGATGAATACTCGCCTTGAAGACTTGTATCCTTAAAAATTATCTAAGTTGCTCTCTTTCGAAGTAAAATTAAAGGTGAATATCTTCATATATCTAACTTATAAACCCTACCAAAAAATATACATGACACAAGCCCATTTATTAATGATTTTACCAAAAAAGTAGCTCATTATAATTATTAAAACGTGAATCTCCACATCCACTAATGCCAAAAGAAATGTTCATAGAGAATCTAGTTAGAAATCTTCAAATCTACCATCTGGTTTTTGGTAGAAAGCCCTAACTTTTTTATTTTCGCATTATCTTTTAATCAATCATTATAAAATCAGTCATTATAAAATCTATTGACATAATTAGTTAATATATGAGAATTTTGTTCTTGAGCTGAAGAAAAAAATTGGGAGAAGAAAAAGATAAGAAGAAAAGAAAACATTTGAAGGTTTTTTATTTCTCAAACCCACAGCTTTTTAGGTGGTATTTTTCAATCAAATTTTATAACTAGAAAAAAAAATATCTTCCAAAAGTGTTTTTTGTGAGTTTTGAATAATTAACATGTTTTGTCTCAATAACGATGACTTTAGTAATATGTTTACAAAGTTTTGGTTGAATAACAAGGGATTGTGATGAATGTTGTGTGTGTTTTATACATATTCCAACTTCAATAACATAGGATTTGAATGAACATTTTAAAACTCTCATTTAAATAACATGCGTTTTTAAAATAACTAGGGATTGTTTCCGCGCTACGCGCGGAAAAAGTGTTCTAGTTTATTTTAAAAGTTAGGGAAATTCACAAAACTACATTATTTCAATCATTCTTTCACAAAATTACACCTAACTCAATTTTTCCTTATTTTTACACTCTTTTCAAATTTTAAATGATTCAATTATGCTCTAAAAACTACCAAAATTAAAATATTTTCATTTGAGTTCGTTAATTAGTGTTTAGGGAATAATATTGAATGTGTAGGGCTATGGGTAAGAGTTATTTCAATTTATTTTTTAGTAAATAGGTGTAGTTTTGTGAAGTGATTTTAAAAAGGTATAGTTTTGTGAAATGCAATTTAAAAGATATAGTTTTGTAATTCTCCCTTAAACTTATTGTTTCAAATACATTTTTATTTGTTTCAAAAATTATTAAAGCTAACTATATTCTAATTTTATGGGATTATATTGATTACTTTTTTCTGCTTAATTAGTGAAATTTATCGGTCTAAAAATATTAATTTTGAAAACATACTTCAAATATACATTTGACTGTAGTTATCAATTAGAAATTTGAGAGTAGTTAATTGTACAGAAAATGAGAAGCTAATTTAGATGTGATACTAATTTGTGTAAACATCACAAAGGACTAAAAATTTGAAAAACACATAAACTTTTTTTTCATAATTAGTAAAAGTTTACGAAACAACATTTGATTGTGAACTGATGAATCTATTTTATAATTAGTAAACTTTTCTCATATGAATTGATTTCTTCCATTTCAATATGAAAACATAGCGAGTTTAAAGTTACGAAAAAATATCAAATTTATTTAAAATATATAAACTTACACAAAACGATTAAAAAAGACACACAAAATATCTATAAAATTTTCATTACCATGACCACTATTATCTCCTATATATGCATAATTAAAGTGAAAATATATGTTTAGTTTAAGGGTATTACAAAATTACATATTTATAATTAGACTTTACATAATTACACTCATTTAAATTCAATTATATAAATACACTAATGCTTGATTGATAAGATTGTAACTTTATTTTTTTTTGTAGGATTTAGGCTGTTGATTTATTAGTTGTAGAATTTTTTACTCTGGCTTTTAGAAAAACGAAAGCTTGTTTTTTTTGCTTTAGGAAAAATGGCTTTGGCAAAACTAAATTAAAAAAGAAATAAAATATCTTTGAAAATTATTATAAAGAAAAGCATAATTGATTTCTTTATGTGATTGTAGAGAAATAATGACTTTACAGATTCTAAGAGCATTGTTATCGGTGTAGGTGAAATAAAAACCTCTTAAATTATTATTATTTTTTTTTTTTCGAAAAAAAAAACGGACCAATCGCGGACCGCCACGTGGCAGTGGGGTCCGCGAATTGTAAAAGATGCGTTTCTTATATAGGATTTTTCGGAATCGCTTCTTGTTTATTTTAGTGGACCCTACTGAAAAGATGTTGGTGAAGAAGTGGCGATATTAATGGTCTAAAGCCTCTACTAATCACCCCATAAAAATCAGACATTAACAAATTTTAAACATCAAATTATGCCTCTTCTAGCCTAAACGATAAATACTAAATCAAATGAATACCCTTTTAAAACCAAACGCAAAACATTAAATATTGAAAACAATTTTAATTTTTGGATAATATTTCAAAGATAATTTAATCATATAATTTTTTGTATAATGTATATTTAATAAAAGATCATGATATTGCATGAGATTTTGATCATTGGTGTTGACGAAGAAAGCGTCAAAAACAATAAAACTCACGCGCTCTCGTAAAACGCGTGGAACCCACTTTCTCTCACTGTATTTTCCTTCTTTCAACACTGTCGCCACTCCCAACTAATCACCACTCCCAATTAATTATCTCACACACACTCTCTCTCTAGATCTCCTCGTCTCGGCTCGCGAGCCGCTACGCGACGTCGTCGCCGTCGCGGCGAGGTGCGAGCGGCGGATTTAGTTGAAGGTAAGATCAAGACGCAGACCGATGTCGATTCCGTCGCGGCGAGGCTCGAGCGCCACGTCAGAGACGCGGAGGTTCTGATCAAAAGCGGCCTTCTACAGGACAACAACGTTGTCGCCGCCGTCTAGAGATTCTCGATCTAGTCGAAGAAGGAAGCCGTTAGATTAGAAGCGAGGGACCTCGTGATTTGATTACAGATCGACGCATCGGAATCGAAGATCTACGCGATCTATTCGCTTCTCGAGCTTCTTCACGAAGACGATAAGAACGTGATGATGTCCGTAGCTCAAGGAGTAGTTCCTCTTTTGGTTAGGCTTCTTGATTCTTGCTCTTTTGCAACGAAGGAGAAGATCGTCTCCGTGATATCGAGAATCTCGACGGTGGAGAGTAGCAAACACATTTTGGTAGCTGAAGGATTGTCTCTATTGGATCATCTCCTTCGCGTTCTTGAATCGGGAAGCGGATTCGCTAAAGAGAAGGCTTGTATGGCTCTTCAAGCCTTGTGTCTCTCAGATTCGCCTCTGATGGTTCGAAGATAATGTAGTTTTACGTTATTGCACAATTAAAAATAGTAATTAGGTTTATTAGTGGGGTCATAAGTGGGGAAGGTTTGGGAGTAAAGGGCTAGTGGTTCATGGTGATTAATAAGAGTAATTAAAACGGATCAGTCAAACGTAGTATTTAGTTTAGTCCAAGTAACGATGGATGCTCTTCTTCACTAAGATGAAAGAGCTTACGTGGCAGGTTTTTAACACATGAGAGTTGGCTGAGGTGGACACTCCCAGGAGTCCCAAACTTCTCTTGATTCTAAAACCTACCCAAATGTTATTTCCAATACACCCCCCTAAGTACATTTTTATTTTTTAATAAAGATCGAGTGGATTAGAAAATAGAAGAAAAAAATAAAAATAAAACATTGAGTGGGAGTAATCCTAATTTTGGTAAAATTCTAACCTTAGTTTTATATTGTGCAATGATTTGGAAAAATAAAACAAATATATAAAGAGGAATTCACAAAACTACACCCTTTCAACCCCTTCTTCACAAAACTACACCCTTTCAACCCCTTCTTCACAAAACTACACCTAATTTAATTTTTTCACATATTTACACCCTTTCAAAATTTTAAAAACTTGATTTACCTTTTAAAAAATTACCAAAATTAAAATCTTTTCATTTGGGTTCACTAATAAGTGTTTAGGGTATAATATTAAGGGGGTAGGATTGTGTGGGTATGATTTATTTGTATCTCATTTTGAGTGTTTAGGTGTAGTTTTGTAAAGTTCTTTTGCAATGGTGTAGTTTTGTGAAATGTAATTCAAATGGTGTAGTTTTGTAATATTCCCTATATAAAAAAATATATAAATTTAGGGAGTAATCCTAATTTTTGTCAAGAATACCACAAAAGTAAGCTAGCTTAAAATTTTGGAACTAAACCCAACCCCTTTCAAAACTAAACCCTAAATCATATATATTGAACCCAAATGAAACAATTTAAATTTTCAAGATTGAAATGTATTCATTTGTGGTATTTTTGGTTAATGTCAAAAGACCAAATAAAGAGTGAACCTGAGTGTTTCTCATTGTCTGTTCATTGATATCTCCAATCTTTAATCTTGTGAACGTAATTGCGCTTATAATTGAATTCTTCTTCTAGAGCAATCTTTTCTCTTGCGGCCTACAAAAAGGAAATTACATCAAGAACATACATAGACAATGTGCTAAATATTTAAGCTGAAAAGAAAATTCACAAATTAAGTTATGTTGGATATTTTCATGCAGAGATTAGCATTTAGTATTAAATCATTTAGTATTTTCATGCAGAGAGCAGCAATAACTCCAATATCTTAATCAAACTAATCTCTTTTTACAACTAATTAACTTCATTGTTATCTCTTATGATGCCTAAGTAGCACATCTCTAATGTATTTATCTTAATACAACATAGCATTAGCGAGAAGTTAAAGCTTGTAACTTTTGATTCTCTATAGCCTTCCAAATATCATGCAATGAAAAAGTATGTATTTACTTACCAGTTCCCAATCTATTTTAGCTTGGCAAGTATGTATACGATCTTTAAGCTTCGAGATCTTCACAATATGTTCTATTAAGACTAATGATAACCTACAAAGGCATTAGATCAAGATACATCAAAGAAGGGAAAAGTATAGTTGAGGCGTGTAGTCGGCTAATGTAGTTGAGTCATGTAGTCGACTACATCGCAAGACTAAAGAGCCGTTAGAGCTATGGACCAATGGAATCAAGAGAGGGAAAATATAGTTGAGGCGTGAAGTCGACTAATGTAGTTGAGTCATGTAGTCGACTACATCGCAAGACTAAAGAGCCGTTAGAGCTATGGACCAATGGAATCAAGAGAGGGAAAATATAGTTGAGGCGTGTAGTCGACTAATGTAGTTGAGTCATGTAGTCGACTACATCGCAAGACTAAAGAGCCGTTAGAGAATTCAAATTTGAATTCTAGCCGTTGGAGACTTCTCTTGTTGTATCTTTTCTTTATATAAGTGTGATAAACTCTTGTAAAACCTTCAAGGAGTTGGTTACTCTTTCAATATACTAAAATACACTTTCTCTCACATACTCTCTCTATTTCTATTCTCAAATACTCTCTCCATACACTCAAGAACAAAGCCTCACTAGCTTTGCTTCTATTCTCTCAAGATTCGAGCTTAACCAACTCGAATCTATACTCCAATCTCTCCAAAATCCAACATGGTATCGGAGCGAAGCTCTTGAGACCCATAGGTAAGTCGCTTCCGCCATTCTCCTCTCTTTAATTTGCTTATAAACACAAGGATCTAGGGGAGAAGAGGAATGACCAAGATCCGCTTGTTTAAAGCACTAAGATCTTGGTGAATCAATTCTCCTCTTAGGAAGTGAACCATGATCTCTTTGTCTCTTAATGAGTAAAGAGACATGTTGAATCCAAGCTCCTTTCAAGAACAATTCAATCAAAACCGAATCATAGTGAGCATAAATCAATGGATTTAGCTACATGATGTTTTTGGTTGAGTTGTTCTTAAAGATCCTTGTTAGGCCGAAAGTTAGTGGATGAGAACCATTGTTCCCTCACTCTTATGAGTTCAAAAGGGACCTTGATGAATCCAAATCCATATAGCCTAGGCATATAAGCAATGAACAAGTATTCAAAGCATCAAAAGCTTGAAACTTGGGAGTTAAAAGAGTTAGAGAACCTTGTTATTGTCTCCTTTGAGAACAAATAACTTGTTGAATCCAACACTCTATAGCTTTTATTTAGAAGCCGAAAGCATAGAGGATGAGAAACATGGATTCCCCACTCTTATGAGTCCAAAGGGAACCATGTTGAATCCAAGACCATCTAAGCTTAGGCATTTTTAGAAGCCGGAAGCAAAGAGGATGAGAACCATGGATTCCCCACTCTTATGAGTCCAAAGGGAACCATGTTGAATCCAAATCGGACTTTGCTTAGGCATTTTTAGACTATGAACAAGTATTCAAGAACAAAACTTGAAACTTGCGAGTCAAAAGGGTTTGTGAACCTTGTGTGCTCACTCTTAGGAGTCCAAAGCCACTTGATGAATCCAAAACTCTTTCCTTTTATGCTTCAAACAAGACCTTTGGAAAGTGAACCATGATCCGCTTAACTCTTAGTGAGTAAAGGACATGTTGAATCCAATTTCCTTGGTAAGTACAAGACAATCAAAACACAATCATTGTTAGCATAAATCAACAAGGTCTAGCTACATGATAGTTTTGGTTGTATTGTTCTTTAAGGTCATTGTCTAACCCAAGACTAATGGATGAGAACCATGACTTCTAAAAGAACCATGATGAATCCAATACCATGAAAGTTTCGGTTTAAAAGCATGTTCTTGGTCCGAATTTAAATCTCCAAGACTCGGTTGTCATGTAGTCATGTGACATAGTCGACTACATGACTCAACTACATAGTCTTTGAAAGATCTAGGATACAAGGTTCATTTATGTCTTTGTCTAAGACCAAATCACTAGTCCTTGTTTGGTGAAGTGGTTTGAATCTTGGTGAAAGACTAAGTGAATTTCAAACCTTGGTTAATCCAAAAGATCTTCGGTTTAATCAAAAGGGTAAGGTACCAAGACCCGCTTGTGATAAAGCTCTTAAGGTCTTATGGTATCCAAAACTCTCTTAGAGGGAAGAGAACCAAGCCTCCATAAGTGTTAATAAAACACCGAGAGCTTGATGAATCCTTCATAACCTCGGCTAACATGAGTCTATAAAGAGATCCATGACCACTTAAAAGGTGATACTTTAAAGGGTCATGATGAATCCATCTTTAGACTTATGGGGAAATGATTCACTACATTAACATCTATATAAGGTGAAGATGGAATGATGATCTATGTTTGTTGTCATAAACCGCCTATGTGCACTTAAGTTTATGATACAAGATGAGTAACTAAGCTATGAAAGCTATCAAGTTACAATGAATCTTGTTGGTGTGTTTTAAGATCATGGTCCGCCATTGTGCACTAAAGACCATGGTCCCTTGTTGCTAACTTGAATCTATGTGTAGGTAAAGAAGCAAACAAGAGAATTTCTCAATGACCATCTACTCAAGGAACTATAAAAGGCCATTTCTAAACTCTTTACTCTCTATACTTATATAGTTAGATATTGGCTTAAGTGATCATTAGTGCTTCATTGAATCATTTGCTTGATTGCTTAGCTAAGAATGGATATAGAATTTGCAAATTATGAAAACTAGACTTGAACTTGACTTGTGATAAGATGCTTTTTATACTCGGGTTTAGGTACATGACTTAGGGAATATATTGAACTAAGTCTTAAACCCTCCTTTGCATTCTTACCTTGTGCTTGTGATTGTTGTTAAGTAATTTGAAAATGTTGCTAATTACATGCCGGTTATCATGATGCTTAAAATCAAATTTTGTCTTTGTTATGGTGTAGGATCACCATTACTAAAAGACCAAAAGAGATTATTAATGAAAACCCCTAAGCATGAAGAGGTGACTAAGAAGAGTTAAAGAGAAGAGAAGTAAAGAGAAGCATGAAAGAGGTCACAAAAGTTGCCCAAAGAGAGATGAGAACCCCTTCTCATTCAAGCTTGTAAAGAACAAAGCCGAGAAGGAGGAAACAATTCTAAGACTACTTCATCTTCATCATGAGGGGGAGAAGAAAAGTGACTAGACACACATCTTAACTTCATGATCAAAATGAAGAGTCTACCATTCGGAGAATCTACCATTCTGCTAAAGCATCCATCAAGAGCAAAGCCATCAAAGTGGAGAGTCTACCATTCGGCTAAAGGTTCTACGAAGAACAAAAGCCATCATTCTACCAATCTTCACTAAGTCTCGGTCTAAAGCCTCCTAGCAAAAGGAAAAAGGCCGATCCATCTTATCATCATCCTTTGGTCAAGATCTAGCAAGTCAAAGACCTCCATTCAACCACCAACAAACCCGGCCAAAGTATCAAGAAGGACTAAGCCGCCACTACCACCAATCCGGCTAAGTATTGACTAAAGTACCAAGAAGGACGAAGTCAATACAAAGCTCTCACTCTCGGCTAAAGTACCAAGAAGGACGAAGCCTCCACAATCAACAAATCCATCCCGGCTTAAGTACCAACAAGATACAAGGCCAAAGTCACTTTGGAGCAAAGAAGAACCATCTTTTGGCTAAATACACTTGGAGAAAGCTAAAGTGTCCCAAGATGTAAAGAGCTCTCATCAATCATTCGGTCAAGCCTCTACAAGAAGCAAGACCATCATCATCATCATTATTGTGTGGCTCGGCTATGTCTCTAGCAATGACAAGAACGAACCACTCCATCCACCATCTATACTCGGCCAAACATCTATCAAGGAGTAAAGCCGAGTTAAGTCACCATCACATTCATTTGGTCAAGCTCTTTTCAAAGAAGCAAAGACCAAACCAATCTCCCATAAAGTCTCGGCCAAAGTATCCACAATGAGCTAAGCCGAAGCACTTCATCAACCTTGTTCCAATTGCACAAAGGACGAAGCCACAAGACCTCATGAAGAAGTCAAAGAGCTCAATCAAAGTGCAACAACAAGAGATCATCAATCTATCATACCACTACGAACAAAAGGCTGTCCCTTAACCTTACTCTCTTTATTATGATTAGTATTCTCATAAGAACTAGAGCCGCATCATATATTCTTGCTTAGTTCTTGTTAAAAACTAATCATCGTCCTTGGTAAAAGTTGTTTAGTCTATTAGGCCTAAATAAAATCATTTGAAATTTGTTAAAGAACTTAGGTTTAAATAACAAAATTACTCATTGATTTATTAGTTGCATCTAGACTTGAGACTCTTGTGTGCTTGTCTATCTAAACATATCAAGTAAACCCTTTCACTAAGCTCTATATCTCTCTTGAATCTTTTGTTTTGAAGGATAAAGGAGGTAAAAGACAAGTGATCATTCTCGGTGACTTGATTGACAAGAAGAAAGCCACCAAGGAGAAGTAAAGAGAAGAAAGGAAGTAGTCAAAAGCTTCGTTCAAGTCCATCCACACCCAAGCTTGTGAAGAACAAAGCCGTGGATAGGAATCAAATCAAAGTCTCACACCAAAGTTTGTGAAGAACAAACCGTGAAGACCAAATCAAGTATACAAAGAACCCTCACCGAAGAACACGGCAAAGTCAAGAAGATCAAACCGGTTCTATCTTAAGGGGGAGTTTCGGCCAAGTCAAGAAGATAAAGGCCAAGATTAAGAAGACCCCTATTGCAAAGACTTACACTCTTTTTCCCCTTAGTAATGCTTTTATCCCAAGTGGTTTTGCTTACTAAGGGTTTTAATGAGGTTTGTTTAGCAATGTCCAATCTTAGCCATTTCATTGGGCTAAGCTTGAGGGGGAGTATTAAGACTAATGATAACCTACAAAGGCATTAGATCAAGATACATCAAAGAAGGGAAAAGTATAGTTGAGGCGTGTAGTCGGCTAATGTAGTTGAGTCATGTAGTCGACTACATCGCAAGACTAAAGAGCCGTTAGAGCTATGGACCAATGGAATCAAGAGAGGGAAAATATAGTTGAGGCGTGTAGTCGACTAATGTAGTTGAGTCATGTAGTCGACTACATCGCAAGACTAAAGAGCCGTTAGAGCTATGGACCAATGGAATCAAGAGAGGGAAAATATAGTTGAGGCGTGTAGTCGACTAATGTAGTTGAGTCATGTAGTCGACTACATCGCAAGACTAAAGAGCCGTTAGAGAATTCAAATTTGAATTCTAGCCGTTGGAGACTTCTCTTGTTGTATCTTTTCTTTATATAAGTGTGATAAACTCTTGTAAAACCTTCAAGGAGTTGGTTACTCTTTCAATATACTAAAATACACTTTCTCTCACATACTCTCTCTATTTCTATTCTCAAATACTCTCTCCATACACTCAAGAACAAAGCCTCACTAGCTTTGCTTCTATTCTCTCAAGATTCGAGCTTAACCAACTCGAATCTATACTCCAATCTCTCCAAAATCCAACATGTTCTTCCAGCTGCTTATCGACATCATACACCCACGACCATGCTAGTTTCTTTTTCAAACTGTTGCAATTTCTGAGCTATTTCTTCGACTTGTTCCATGTTTTTAATCTTCCCACGAATCTCGCCGATCTCTTTCTCAATCGGTTTAATCGTTTCTTCCATCTCATCTACTATGGCTGTCGCGGATTTCAAATGCTCGTAGATGCTTTGGAGAAGATCGTTCACTTGTTGAAGAAGTGTTGCTTTGAAAAAGAACTAAAAAAAGAGAAAAGTTTCAGACAAAAAATATGAAAACATGGTTTGAGTTTAGATATTATTTACACGAACATCCCTTGAACTTGTCTTTGTCGTTTCCGGAATGTAAGAACTCCCTGCTCTTGTCTTGGCTCATTACCACGCACGGATTCTAGACATCAATCTACAAATTTACAAACACTTTTAGGCCACGAATACCACTACAAATTTTTTCCAGAAACACCACTATTAGTGTTATCCAAAAATAGAACCAAATATGGAAAAACAAATTTGAAGGATTTAACTTTTTTTATGGGAGCTTAGGGATTAATTTATAAGCTAGTTCCAGTTTTATGATTACATTTGGCCTAAAAACTCATAAAAGTGGTAGTTTTGAGAATTGTCATGTCTTATATTAATCAACACTTTAATATATTAACAAACGACAAAAAAAACTCACATTAAAATGTTCAACAAGCTCTCGTAACTCCTCCTTTCGGTTACATACTTTCTTCCATGCATAAACACATAAAACAAAGTAAAGATCAAACACCTTGTAAATCGATAATTTTCGATAAACAACATAACACATAAAGACGATACAACTATTAACCTTGAGAATCCTTTCTACAGTCTACACACAAAGTTGGCAAAATAATTCAGTCATTTCTACCGCACTTATCTCGACAAGACGCAAAAGACAATCCAAAAAAGGCAAGAAATAGAGGGATATAACATCCTTCTACGACAAAGGTTCTTTTTCTTACCCAAGTAAAAAAACAATACTTTCAATACAATAAACATCAACAAAAGTGTACCAACCCGCAACCGGTTTTTATGAAATCTTTAAGAGTAGAAGCTCGTTGTGTCCCTTTAGCTCGGCACCCGAAAGCAACACACAGAGCAGTCAATATTGCACTTTTACCGCCTGAAAAAACCAAAATTTCAACCAACAAGACAATATTAATTAAAACCATTGTTTCAACCTTTCACACAAAGAGATAAAAAACGAGCTTAAGCGTATCCACAAAAACAAAACTATGATTCAACTAAGTCTATATTACAGTTACATAACACCCTACTAAGTAAAACTAATCCTAAAATCAATGAACAATACAGTGAATAAGGAAACCTAAAGGAAGAAGACGAAGTAGAAGAATAGAAGCGTTTACTTCCACAAATCAAAACGCCTTTTTAAAAAACACTGTTAAAAATCCCTAAGTAAACTAATCCTAAAAATCAGAAGGCAAAAGATGTTATAACACAATGAAACAATCTCAAAATCGAAAACCCAGATTCGAACACACTACGTAACAATCAAACACAGTGACTCAACGAAATCTAAACGAAGAAGAAGACGACTTAATTATTGGTATTTTGGTTCAAACAAATTTAATGGTATAAGTAGAGAAATACCACGGGAATAATTTTATGTCGATAAACTTAATTATAACACACTTTTTTAATGGTTTTGTTGTTTATGTAAAACTCAAATCCCGTATATGTAAATTTATATTATCCGGAAATAATAAGAAAAATTCTTATTTTATAGTTGGACTATTTCAAAAATTTATTAAAAATCAAAGGTAAAATAAATAATGATAAATTTGGTGGTAACCAATCACATCTTGATTATTATTTTTTCGCTTTTCTAAATTATTCTCATTTTATTAATTTTGTTTATTTACTTTGTTTTATTTATTTACTAGGTAAGTACTCTGCGCCTTGCGCGAGACAGGATATTCATAAAGAATATTAAGTTATATTATGGAAGACCATGAATGAATCAATTTAGGGTTGAACATTTATTCAGAGATTCGAATTCCGAAATCGAATCGACATGAAAAATCCGGTTTGATCCGGTTTCTATTCTCATATTATCCTATCGGGTTTTAATATTTTCTAACTCGGGTTTTCGTTCTAATCCGAACCGACCTGAGACCCAAGTTGTACTCGAATAAACCCGAAGATAGACACATGTATATAGTTTTGATAAAGTAATTTGGATTTTAGTAGACTATTTCAGTTTTGTGTGGATTATATGAATAAGACAAACAAAAACCCGAACCGAACCCGAATTACCCTAAGTAAGACCAGAAGTTCTTACCAAAAATATGTAAAACCTAAAAATTCGAACAAAAAAATCAAAAAAACCCGAACCGAATAATATTTGGTTCCATGTCAGGTTTTGTTAAATATATGAAACTCGACTTGAACTCGAATAGATTTGAACCGAACAGAACTGTATTGTAAATAACCCGAACGGATCCAATATATATATCCTGTAACCCGAAAAACCCGAACTCGAATGAACCTGACCTGAAAACCAAATGTCGAGGCTCCAATTCACTAATTAAAGTTCCCGATACATGTTGACAATTTATGAGGCATGCATCTATGAAAGATCATTATCGAAAACCGAAATAAATAATCAAATTTTGCAAGCTTATTCAAAGAAAAATACCCGCATTATGCATACTCCGGTAAATGAATGCGCAATCCATTTACTGAAATTCGCAGCCCATTAGACGAAGGCCCGCTTTAATGATTTTGATGTGATAAAGTCTTATTTATATTAGAAGATTTCTTATTTTGTTTCTTATTGTTTTCAATATGGGAGAAATTTAATTCTTAAAAGTTTTATATGTGAGTCTGAATTCGTTGGCCCTGAAATATAATTTATAGAATTCGCCGAACAAATATTATTCAAAAATATAAGGACTAAAACGCAAAAAAATATCCTAAAAGCTCTCACGCCGCGACACGTATGCGTTTTGTCTTCTCTTTTAATAGTATATATTTGAATTATGAACCACAAACTATTTGATATAAGGGATAACAATTTCGAAAATCATAGAATAGTGGGTAGTTTTTGATGAGAAAATTTAGAGATTTATTCATTGTTTTGATTTTTTCGTTTTTTTCTTTTTTATTCTCTCACCTAAATTATTTGATTAACTTATTTTTTTAAAAGGATATTGAAGCACAAACCACGTGGCAGGATTTGATTGGTCATGTGACTTGTGTTTTATAATATAAAAGATAGTATACCTTAAACACTAATTAGCGAACCCAAATAAAAATATTAAAATTTTGAAAAGACGTAAATATATAAAAGTATTGAATTAATTTTAGTAAAGCAAGGATGAAATGGTGTAATTTTGTGAATTCCTCTTTGTTTATTAGACCGTACCATATTTTATGTCGTCCTAATAAAAACAAAAACGTTACATGCCGACCAATAAAAATATTTTTACGACTAAAATACAATCATAAATTGTTTTTACTTAAATATCACTAAAAAATTTGGACCAAAATACCAAAAATAAAATGAATTAGCTTAAACCTTTAAAAACTAAAGGGAAAATTTCATACTAATACACCAACTAAATTATTATTGTTGTAAACTGGATGAATGAAAGTTATGTTTATTCATTAAGTTAAGGTCCTTATATAGGAAATACAATATATCATCCCAATCTGATGTATGAGTCTATTAAGTGTTGGTGTTCGCAAAGACTTGGCGAATAGATCGGCTGAGTTGTTGTTGGACCAGACTTGTTGAACTTGTACTTCACCGACTTTCTGTAACTCGTGTGTGAAGAAGAACTTTGGCAAAACGTGCTTCGCCCGGTCTCTCTTAATGTAGTTGTCATTGAGTTGAGCAATATAGACTGCGTTGTCTTCAAATATGATGGTCTTTGATGTAGTAGTAGGTGTTATTCATTGACCATGCCATAATTTGATCTTATGAATAACCTTTCCAATGCCTTTGGGTTGATCATGAACTAAATTTAGATAGGAGATTCACGGCAAAACAAATGTTTGGTCTAGTGTGTCTGGCCAAATTCATTAGAACTCCTATGACACTGAGGTATGGCATTTCCGGACTGAATGAATCATTATCCAATCTGAGGATTCTCACCACCATCGGGCCTGGTCAATGGGCGGGCCTAGTCCTTATTAAATTTTATTGAGTACTATTTCAATGTATGCCATTTGATGCACAAGGATAAGGATTTCATTATTCATGTACTCAGGTTGTAATCCCAAACATAACTTAATTATTGCCTAGGTCTTTCATTTCAGATTCTTTCTTTAGATATATTAAACTGTTTGGTTGATTACCCAGAGGTTTAAATCATTCATATACACTGCTATGATTACAAATCCTTTGTTTGCAAACCTCTTTATAAAAATACATGGACTGATGGGATCATTTATAACCTTCAATATGCCCACTTACTCTAAGTCCATGAAAGGATTTGTCCAGCCTTACGCAATGTTGATCTCGAGAATCTTTCTTAGCTTTGAGCTCAATAATCTCTGGTAATCTCATATATTATCCAGTGGACTTATATAAATATGCAGGCATTACATCCATTAGCCGCAAATAAAGTTTTTCTCTTTTATATAGCCAGACTTAGCAAAAATTTAAATGTCTTAGCATCCACCACAGGGGAATATATCTCCTCTATTTCTGGTCTTTGTGTGAATCCTTGTGCGACAAGTCGTGTCTGATATATCACGATTTTACTATGTTTATTTCACACAATCACAAAGACTCATAGACTCATTTTTCCCACTGGCTTTACTTAATGATTCTTAGCTCCACGTTTTATGGTCTTGTACCATTTTAATCAATCAAGTCTTTGAATGCACTCTAGTATAGACGTGGGCTCTTGATCCTCATTCATTTCAATTGCTACTTTGTGCGCAAATATATTATCAGGGATGTCGACATCTTTTCGTTCCATTGTATTCTAGACATGATATAGTTTATAGAGATCTCTTTACACCTTCAGGACCTTGAGGTTTGGCGTCCTAGACCTCATTGATTGGTACCTTCGGGTTATGTCTATTTGTCGGCCATGTCTATGGTTTCTTGAACCTTCTCGGTTTCCCTTGCACCTTTCTTTGATTTCCGAGGGTTCTTGTCTTTGGAACCTTTTTGGGTCTACCACGTTTCTTACATGTTGTAGCCTCTGTAGCAACTTGATTGTGTTCCTTGTGAACATCAATATGTACTGGTGCAATACATGCTGGCATGTACGATTTTATTACTTTCTTTGGGTCAGAAAAAGAATTTGGCAATTGATTAGCTAGCTTTTGTAAATGTATAGTCTTTTGGATCTCTGATGGTGTCCGAGGATCTTGCCATGTGAAGGATGTTTGATTCCATAATGTTTCTTTAACCATCTTGTTAGTCTCTCCACCCAGTGTTGGGAAAACGGATTCATTGAGATGACAATCCTTGTATTTGGCCTTTGGCTCGAGATACTTAATGATGGTGGGAGAATTATTTTCAACGTATATTTTCATCCCTTTTGAGGTCCCATCTTTGTTTTCTGTGGTGGTGCAATAGGTACATAAACGGCACACCCAAATGTATTTAGATGGGATATGTCTGGCTCGTGACCCGTGATTAATTGGGATGGTGAATATCTATGCTCACTAGATGACCTGATGCGTATAAGCTCTTGTTGCATGCAATATTGTGTGTCCCCAAACAACTACTGTGAGTTCAAGTATGGACATGTGCCACAGGGTATACTATTCTCCCCTCATGGACATACTGTAACCATAAAACGTTTGGGACATAATTTACAATCATTAGCTAGACATATAGTCTTAAGTATGTGGGCTCACAGACTATGGTTTGGACCAGCAATCTAGCAAACACCAAGTTTCTAGTTGCTTTGATTGGTAATAGCCTTAGTATGAGTTTCCCTTGTGTACATGCTATACACGTGAGGTCCTTAAGGACTGTGCCTTTTTATTTATTTTAATATCAGCTTTACGTATCATGTTAGAACCAGGCTGGCCAAACCGGTCATGTCATTAGTAAATTTCTCAGTAAACCCTTTTGTTTACTGTATTAGCCTCTATCATATTAACCTTGGCATAGTAAAGGTTTATGACGCGGGTATAGTCTCTAAGACCTTCTCATGGTCTTGGGTGCTCTTAGTATTATGTGGGAATCATTTGTTCCCTTCACCCTTAGTTTCAATGTGGAAATCATTCAACACATTTATTTGAAACTCAATAAGCCACTTTGAGCTAGGTGAATATGAAGCATCTGAGGATGCGTGCCGGAATATGGGCCTGCCATGGGCCTACCCTTAGCCTTCACTAAATTTAGTTATACCCGCAATTTGGCTAATGAATCGTGCCTTTAGATATTTCGTTTATTAAATTCTCATAAATAAATCAAGAACACTTAGATGCCGAAAACAATTAAGCCGCGTTTAGGCAATCCGATTCCGAAGTCTCATAGTCATCTATCTCATGGTTGTAAACTTCTTTACCATCGTGATGAACTAAATGAAATTCTGGATTATTTTCAAACTCTCTTGATAGCGATCAACGAGATGCTTAGGTGTTCTGCACGTCTTAGTCCAATAGTTTCCCCATTCCTCATCAGTGGCAAACAAGTTTATATGAGTGTTGTGGTTTGGGTATACCACGACCTCTACCTCGATTACGACCAAAGTCGGATCGGTGGCCTTAACCATATGAATGATTTCCTTTAACATATAGATTATAATTGTCACTTCTACCACGTCCATTCCATTTATCATGATTGTGGCCATGATACTTATATCTTTGGACGTGGTTGGACTATTTAGTCTCTTTACGCTCTTTAAGCTCTTCAGCCTAATGGGCTTCTGGTAATGGGGTAGGACTCGGAGGTCTCATTTCACTATTACTAATCAGTAAGTCATTATTTTGCTCAACTAGCAATAAACTCATCCACAGACTTATAGTCCTGGATTATGAGATTCCTCTAATCATATAAAATCTTTGGTAATAACACCTTTCTTTGGTGATCTTATCTCGATTTTAACTCTATCCAAAGGTCTAGAGGATTTTCAATAGTCGATATTGATCTTGAGACTCTCAATAAGATGGTGGCTAATAATTAATATTGCCTTGTATTTATCATTCTCACTTGGCATTATTGCCTTATGTGATATTAACAACACCGATGAATACCTCGGTAACTCACGTTGGAATTAACAACACCGATGAACAGTACCATGATGAACAGTACCACGATGAACAGTACCACGATAAATAGAACCACGGTCAAAAAATATGTAACGGTCAACTGACGGTCAACTAACGGTGATTTGGTTAAATGGATAGATGATTTGAGTTTGTGATTTAAAATAAGTAAGTAAAATAGTTCGTGATTTAAAATGAACAAATAAAAATAGTTGGTGTATTAATCTGGGTAATCAAAAAGTTGGTGTATTAAAAAGCTAATAATAATTTTGTTGGTGTATTAATATGAAATTTTCCCAAAACTAAACTATCAAAATTAAACTCTAAATATAGTGAATCCCAATGGAAAAAATGAAAAGTATTCAAACTTGTTTTTTTGTGTTTATGGTATTTTGGTTCAAACAAATTTAATGGTATAACTAGAGAATTATGTTTAATATTTTTTAGGATTATTATAAAGAATGGACATAGATGATTGATTTATTAGGTGTTGAAAAACAACACTATTTGATTATATTATTCAAGTTAAGTTTGACAAAAATGCCCCAATTTCTTTTTCATGTTTAAACAGATAGTTGTACCCTATACTATGTAACACTGACACATATATTTGAAAAAATTTGTTTTTGTTTTTATATTTATTTTATTCTATTAATATTATCTATCTTCCAAAGTTCATCTCTCTTCGCCATTTTTCTTAAAAAAAACTTTTATAAGAATAGGCCATAATCATTTTTCAAGCATACCATATCAAAGACCATACAAAATAACACACAAATAAGTGTCAATAAAGAGAAGAAATTTACCTTCATTGGCTTGAGTGAAGTAGTCGTTATAACAATTTTTGTCCTTTTCGTTCTCCACCCGAAACAAAGTTCAATATACTTTGCCATCTTTACAAAAATTCAAACATAATCCACGTTAAAAGACCATATCAAAAATAACACACTACCATATATATGTGTCGATAAAGAGAAGAAATTTACCTTCTTTGGCCACGGAGAAGTAGTCTTTGTTGTTACAACAACTTCTTCCCTCTTTGATCTCCGTCCCAAATCAAGTTTGATATGCATTATCATCTTCTCAAAGTTTTCAAACATACGAAATTAAAAAACTTTACACAAATATCATCTATTGTGTATCAATAAAGAGTAAAATTTACCCTTTTTGCCTTTTTGGTATGTGTGAAGTAGTGTTGTTGCTTGTAACAACTTCTTCTCTAGTGGATGTTCCTTTGCTTGTACCAACTTCTTCACTTGCGTGTTTCTGAACTGGAGTCGCCGCCGCCGCGTAATAATCTATATACGACCTCTTTATTCGACAACACCTCTTTACCTTACCACGAACGATCCTTATCACACCCGCTGCTTCACACGACGTAACGCCTTTAAACTCAAACACTAACGGTTCCTCCTCAATAACTTCAGATGCAACCACTTTAAACGCATCTGCTTGAAACGCAGGCGCTTCAAACGCATCCCGTTCAATCACTACCAACTCAGATGCAACCGTTTCGTAGCCATATGTTTTTGAGACTTCTGTTACAGAATCATTCGGTTCTTCCTCAACAATTTCAGACACAACCGCTTGAAAACCGCTTGAAAACCGCTTGAAACGCAGATGCTACAAACACATTATGTTAAGTCACTACCAACTCAGATGCAGCCGTTTCGTAGCCATCCGTTTATGAGCCTTTTGTTTGAGAATCATCCGGTATAGAGGAGACCGTTTTGGAGCCATCCGGTTCAGTAAAAACCGGTTATGTAGCGAGTTGGTCGGATAGTGGAGGTTGGTCCCGACCATGTTCTTCAGACGTTGGAGATTTGTAAAAGAAATTGTCCATTGAAGAGAAAAATCTTGTTTCGAAAAATCTTCTTCTTTTTTTCTGTAACAGAGAAATCGGGAGGTGTAGAAGTTAAATAATTTCTATTTGGATTTGTAATTACAAATCCAAGACACTTATGATTAGTTTAGGGTTTATATTTGAAAATATTTAGTGTTTTGGTTTTTTATGATTATGATTATATATGATTTAGACTTGGTTTAATATTGTTAATTCACATAATTTATCCTCTTTCGAAAGAAACATATAAATAATAATTTAAAACATGTATCTGAAAATAGTTCAAACAAAATATTATGAGGTTAATGTTAATCTCATCAACATTGGTTTCTAGTCTTCTCAAGTTTTGTAGTAACAACCAAAGCATCATTAAGCATTTTCCACAAGAAAATCTTAGTTTTTAGACAAGTCTTGATGCTCCAAAACTCCTTGCTTAAGAGGAATAATTCAAGTGCTTAATTTTTTGATCAAAACCAGAGGTAGACAGTTTTGATGCCAAATCATAACCACTCTATGTGTAACACATCTCCCTATCAGTACGAAACAACGAAGTCTCCATGGACCGAACAATCTTAGCATCACAACTTGTGAAAAGCTCTTCTGAAACGCCTTTGCTTGCATTTACAATAAATATGATTAATAAGATCAGAGACTCGTAAGCCGATAGTTAGTCTAAGATTTGGATTGAATGGAGCTCTTGGGTGTGGTTTCATCAAGTATCCACTTATCCATCCAAAACATAGTAGTGTTTTATTATCCATGACTAATAGTTATACAAAGACCTTTCGATAAACAAAATAATTTTCCAAGCATACGACGGTCTTATACCGTTTCCACATTTCATAAACGTTGATCTAGAGAAGTATATCTCTTTGTTAATGACCCTCCCCACTTGTTTAGCTATTAATGATTGATTAAACCTTTCAAGATCCTTAAAACCTAAACCACCAACGTATGTCGATATACATATTTTTTCCATGAAAACCAGTAAATCAATATTTATTCAACTGATGTGGCCTTTATAGTTATAATAAGAGATTTATATTAAAACTAGAATTTGCACCCGTGCTACGCACGGGATATAACTTGTAGAAAGTAAATTGCGTTATTTTTTTTTTAAAATGTGAATAAAAATATCATTTTAAACATGTGTGTTAAAAAAAGATTCGGTAAAAAAGGTTCATATTAACATATTAAGTAAAAGTTTAGATTTAATGTTGAAAATTATGCAATGGTTTTGGAAAATAGAAAAATTTGGATATAACAGAAAAAATTCATTATAAAATTTACAGAAAATAACCTTTTGACGCATGTATGAAGCATGAAATACAATGAGAAACATAAATATTTTTACACACAAAAAAACAGAGAATTAGGAGATAAAAAAGGTATCTTGCTTTTTGAAACTAACAATTGGTGATGATGATAATAGTGTGATTGAGAATTTATATATGAAAAATAAAAATGGGTGAGAGAAGTTTATGAGATGAAATGTAGAAGTTATTAAAATTCATGGATAAAATCCCTAGAAAAATGGTTAGTGGGTTGATATTAATTATTTTTTTGTCAAGTTAATAGTGGCTTTTTTTTACTTTTGAAACTTTTTTCACACAAATTAAATTGATTAAAAATTAAAAGCACAAGCCACTTGACAAAATTTGATTGGTCATGTGACTTGTGCTTTATAATATAAAGGGTATTTATGATGGTCACATTTTTAATATGGCAATAAAAAAATTTATCAAACATTTTTAGATAAATTTCTAATAACTAGAATGTTAGAATATGTTTATATCCTAATGTTTGTGTATTTAGTTTAATTATTAAGTTGAAATTCATAGTAAATGTTAAAAGTTCTATTATTAAACACCGTGTCGAACCGTAAATTAGAATTTAGGTGAATGTTAATAATTTTCTATCAATTCATTCTATTTCAAAAATTCAATAACAAGTTAATCTTATATATAAAAGATTAAGGGAACTCTCCTTGTGTTAACACCTCATCATTTTCATTTAAATCATCAAATTTATTTAACTTAAATTATTAAATATTATTACAAAACTAATTACATTGAAATATCAACGCATGAATATCAATTAAGTATAAATTTTAAATGTGTATTCTCAATATTTTTTTGGACATTAAACAATTGAAAATAGTTTTATCCTATATATAACTAGAATTGAATCCGCGCGTTGCGCGAGATATCCGTCAATATTTTATAATAATTTTAAAAAACATTTATATTTTGTTTATGATGGTTGATTTTGTAATATATTTTATTATTGTAATATGTATTTGGTTTGACATTGGATATAACCAACTCATTTTATTTTACCAAATTAATGAAAATAAAATTGTTCATTTGTAACTTTTGAAATGATATTTTAGTTTATTATAAAATTATGAGAATATCAATATGTGATGAAATCTAATTTTACAAAAAAAATTAATTCAAAGAGAAGTAAAGATTCTTGTGTGTTCTTTTAATTTCTTTACTATTAATTATTTATTTTTGTCCACAATACTTTTATTTCAGTTTTACGTGGAGATTTTAATCCGTTTTTTAAATTGCATCATAATTTTGTTTTTAATGTTATTAGAATCTTTATAGGTATTTTTGTTTATTTTATATGACGGTTATGTTTTCGGTGTATATTTGTAGTGATTATTAACATTTAGTTTAAGAAGATTATTGAGAACAATTTATGTATTACTAGGATAGAACCCGCGCGTTGCGCGGGATATCCTTCAATATTTTATAGTAATTTTAAAAAACATTTATATTTTGTTTATGATGGTTGATTTTGTAATATATTTTAGTATTGTAATATGTATTTGGTTTGACATTGGATATAACTAACTCATTTTATTTTACCAAATTAATGAAAATAAAATTGTTCATTTGTAACTTTTGAAATGATATTTTAGTTTATTATAAACGATTAGAATATCAATATGTGATGAAATCTAATTTTACAAAAAATAATAATTTAAAGAGAAGTAAAGATTATAGTGTATACTTTTAATTTTTTTACTACTAATTATTTATTTTTGTCCACAATACCTTTATTTCAATTTTACGCTGAGATTTTAATCCGTTTTTAAAATTGCATCATAATTTTTGTTTTCTTTAATGTTATCAGAATCTTTATATGTATTTTTGTTTATTTTATATGACGGTTATGTTTTCGGTTGATATTTGTACTGATTATTAACATTTAGTTTAAGAAGATTATTAAGAACAATTTATATATTATTTTAATTTTATTATAAAATTGCATCATAGTTTGTTTTATTTATTTATTTTGCATTATAAAATTTAATATTTTAATTTTATTATAAAATTGCATCATAATTTTTTTTTTCTTTAATGTTATTAGAAACTTTATATCTGTTTTTGTTTATTTTATAAGACGTCTACGTTTTCGGTGAATATTTTTAGTGATTATTAACATTTAGTTTAAGATGATTATTGAAAGTTAATGTATTATTTATATGTATGACTATGTAGTATTTAAATCTCAAATTTATAATGTTTAAACTTTATTTATCTATATTTAAGTTTAAATATTTTTTATATTTGTTATTGTATATAATGTAATGCTTTATTTTACTACTAAATGAATTTATGCCTTTAATGATTTCTTATTTGATTTTTATTAGTATAAAATGAATTTTATCAAATTTTTAATTTTAATTATGTATTTAATTTTTTATTGCCAATTGTCTTTCAAATAGAGAGATTTCTTCTTCTTTTATTGAAATTATTTAACAAATTATTTAACACAAAATGATGCATGTATATTTAACTATGAATATGTGTGTAAATTATGAAAAACTTATCTATAAAAATAGAAAGGTCATTTATGATTTAAATTTTAATTACATAATATATTTAATTTTAATGATCATAATTAATATTTTATTTTGGATTGAAAGAGAGAGACACGTGTCAAAAGAAAAAGAGAACACTTGTCAACATATTAGAGCTTGTTGAAAAAACATTAAAATTCAAAACAAATAGAATAGCAGAGACCAGTGTTGAAGGTTTTAGCTATGATTTTAAGTATTGGTCAAGTCTAAGTTACTTTAGATAGTTTATTGCAAAACTTTGTTAAAAAACCTGTCTACTTTCTTGTTGAATGAAAGATATAAATAAACCCCTCTGTTCAAAATTAAAGATATCTATAATATAAAAGTAATGTATGGACTGTGAGGAAGACGATAGTCTAAAGTAATTTATGTTGGTGTCAAGTAGTTTAGAATGAACCTGCAAAAAGTTTTGGATTCAAGGAGGTGCAGACAACAACGCACGTGGACTGACCGTGTTCTAAGAATTCCTTTCTAAACAGTGACGACTGTTGGTCCCAGATGGTAATGCAGACGTTTGTTCCCCTGCCATATAAAACATCGTTGTCATTAATAAAATGTAAGATGCAGCTAGCTTTAGAAATAGTGCAATGAGCATCTAACTCTGCCAGCTTGAGGAGTATAATAATCTTTTGGGTGGAGCTTGGGTCAGCGATGTTAGGCACCTGGATACTTAGGATTTGGCCCACAACGTACGCAGAAGGGTAACCGTGTAAGGGAAGAATTTGAAAATATTGGAGACAATTAGCGATGAGGTCATTGACTAACTCGGCAGCGTTAGGTTGGTGTTGGCAAGACTGAGATATTTGGCGTAAGTGAACGGTCGGAAAACCTCGGTTTTGATATGGTGTCCATCAGGCTTGACCGCTTTAATCTCAGTGCAATTGGTGAATCTTATCGAGTCCTTCGATTCTGTGACTTTGTACATGTCGTACGCCTGGACAACCTCAATGTTAGTTATCGTGTAGATTAGGCCTTCGGACAGACAATGTATGAAGGTAGGTATACGTCTGCGGTGAATTGATGCGGTAACGGCGCATTCCTGGAAATCGTCGGAACAAATAGTTAGGTAGATATTGTTGATGCTAACAACGGTTATAACAGATTCGAGGTACATACATGAAGACAAATTTTCTGAATTTCCAAGAATGAAAAAGGTGGTTCGTCTTAATTTTAGGCTAAATAGGCGATGGAATCAGTGAGCAGCAAACTTATGTGAAATGCATAAAACAAAAAGAGACTATTAAATCAGCAAACTTGTACACATAATTAGGCAATCGAATCAGTTGGTATCAAACCTATGGCAAATGCCTAAAACGAAAAGAAACTATTAAATTATCAAACTTGTACACTTAATTGCTCTTGACATAAGCGAGGAGCACACTTCGTATGATACCTAAACAGAAGTGTATGCAGCCATTTTTTAACTAAATTTTTGGCAAATGAAAAGCATGTTAACTCACAGAGCTGTCTAGAATTAGCAGCTCCAGGCTCATGAGCTCATTCTCTTTTTTGTAGTTGCGGGCTTCCCACATACGCATCAGGCGGAATGTGACGCTCTGCATCGACGGGCCTATCGCGAGGTTGCTCAGGTTGGTGAAGGCAGGTTGCAAGGCATCATTTGCTTGGCCGGAGGTCATTGTAACTGTGTGTGGCGTTGAAAAGAGGGTAAACGAAATCAGATTCAGGGGTTTTTTGTGGTAGCTTGACAAATTCCTATGTTCTGCATTTATAGGGGTGACTTTGGCTGGAATGCAAAAGAGGGATAGTAAGCGCCGTGAATTCTCCGGCGGTTACTTTTATTCTGCGATTAATATCCATTAATGGCGTGAAAAGGTTCTCAGAAATTTGGCGGTCACGTTACGCCGAAGAGGGAAACGGGAGAGACGGCAGAGATGGGATTTGGTCTAGTTTTTTATACGTGGGTCCATTAAGATAAAAGCATTTTGTATCGGTCCACTAAACTAAATTTCAAACTCAATTCTATAATATAATACTGCCACGTGACAACTCCTTGGTGATAGTTCTTTCACTTTTATATTATAGATTTAATTTTATTATAAAATTGCATCATAGTTTGTTTATTTATTTATTTTGCATTCTAAAATTTAATATTTTAATTTTATTATAAAATTGCATCATAGTTTGTTTTTTTCTTTAATGTTATTAGAAATTTTATGTGTTTTTGTTTATTTTATATGGCGGTTATGTTTTCGGTGGATATATTTAGTGATTATTAACATTTAGTTTAAGAAGATTATCGAGAATTAATGTATTATTTATATGTATGACTATGTAGTATTTGAATCTCAAATTTATAATATTTAAACTTTATTTATCTATATATATATTTAAGTTTAAATATTTTTTATATTTGTTATTTTATATAATGTAATGTTTTATTTTAAGGGAGAATTACAAAGCTACACCATTTGAATTACATTTCACAAAATTACACCATTTCAAAATTACTTCACTAAACTACACATAAACACTCAAAATTAAATCTAAATAAACCCTACCCACACAATCCTACCCCCTTAATACTATGCCCTAAACACTAATTAGCTAATTCAAATGAAAAAAATTTAATTTTGGTAATTTTTTAAAGGGTAAATCAAGTTTTTAAAATTTTGGAAATGTGTAAATATGTGAAAAAATTGAATTAGGTAGAGTTTTGTAAAGGAAGAGATGAAAGTGTCTAGTTTTGTGAATTTTTCTTATTTTATTATTAAATGAGTTTATGTCTTTAATGATTTCGTATTTGATTTTTATTAGTATTAAATGAATTTTATCAAATTTTTGATTTTAATTATGTATTTAATATTTTATTGCCACGTGTCTTTCATATAGAGAGAGTTCTTACTATTTTATAAAATAGAATAAATTTTATCAAATTTTTAGTTTTAATTATGTATTTAATTTTTTATTGCAACATGTCTTTCATATGGAGAGAGTTCTTCCTTTTTTATATAATAGATAGATTGTAATTCGTAAGGGTGGGTGTTCGGGTGGGCTCGGGTACCGTTCGGGTTCGGGTCGGGTCTATTCGTGTATCGGGTTTTCGTGTAAAGGATTATAGGACCCGTTCGGGTATTTTTCTAATTTTTTCGGGTTCGGTTTGAGTTCGGGTCGGTTCTTTTCGGGTTCGGTTCGGGTTCGGGTACCCGTAATTATATTAAAAACTCCAAAATTATAAAAATTAAATATTTTAAAATATTCAAAAATACATAATTTATTAGGATAATACGAATAAAAGATAATTAAAATTATACACAAGTATTTAAAATTACTCAAATTATACAAAACTACTTGAAATATAAGAAAAATGTTATAATTTTGGATATATAAGTTACTACATATATAAAATTACTAATATATTTATATATTTAATTAAATTTCGGGTAGTTCGGGTACCCATTCGGGTTCGGATTTTCGGATATTGAAATGTAAAACCCATTCGGGTATTTGGCCGAGTTCGGTTCGGTTCTTCGGATCCGGGTTTTCTGCCCACCGTTGGTAATTCAGAAGTTACTCATCGTTAAAATGCTACATTTATGAACCCTTGCTAAACATTTTCTAATGAAAAAAGACATATACGTTTTATGCATATGTATCATGTAGTGTAGAAAATATTTTAATTGAACAAACCAAAAGTTTCAACTTTTATATCATTGATGATCTCACGAATAGAAATTAAATTAAACAAAGTACAAACCCAAAGAGATAGAAATCTTTTAGTTATACCTATCAAACAGAACAAGAAATAGAAAACCAAACTACACAAATAGAGATTACCACAGGACACAAAGTAGTCTCTCTAATTAACACATGCTCTGATTCTCAACACACGCAAAAACTAACCTTAAACTACAAACTCGTGGTAGATCAACAATCTGCAAATAATTTCAGCAAATAATCTCACTCGCTACTCATAAAAGTCAGAAATAGACAGGAGAAATGCGAAGGGAATCCTTGTAAACTGATACTAACCTAAATCATAAGCTTCTTTGTTGAATCTGAAGCAGAACCAGAGATGGAAGTGAAGCTTCTATCGTTACCCTTTCTCTTGAACTTTGGGTGCTCTTTCTGCTAAATGACAAACACTATATCTCCAGTGACGGTATCAGGCTGGTTATAAAAAAGAAGAAGTAGAAAGTTAATAGACGAAAAAATAAAGCAAAGGTATCTTGGGATGACGTTTGTTGCCCGAAAACCGAAGGTGGCTTGGGGCTTAGGCCTTTCGCCGAAGCAAACACTATTTTCGGACTTCACTTGATCTGGAGAATTTTCTCATCTAAATCCTCTTTATGGGTTAACTGGGTTAAAAGACACTTGATTCGTCAAAAATCTTTCTGGTCAATACCATCAAAGACGGCAATGGGCTCGTGGATGTGGTGAAAGATCCTTAAGCTTAGAGATACAACTTTTAAATTCATCAAAGCAGAAGTACGTCATGGGAAACAAGTCTCTTTCTGGTTCGATAACTGGTTACCTATTGGCCGCCTTATCGACATCTCGGGCATTGACGGACCACGTGATCTTGGCATACCTATTCACTCTACAGTAGCAGATGCTTTGGGTCAACGCCGGAGGTTTAGATCACAGAGATCTGATGCTTTAAGATTGATCATTCAAGCAATTCAAAACCATGCCCCTTTGGATTCATTTTGAGGTTCCGACGTCTTCTTGTGGCGAACGAAACCTAGCACTTATGGATCGACATTCTCTTCAAAAAACACTTGGAATCAAATACGATTACATCGACCTTTGGCTCCATGGACGAAGGGAACATGGTTTAAACAAGCTACGCCAAAGCATGCTTTCATAACATGGCTAGCAATAAAGAATAGACTATCCACGGGTGACCGTATGTTAGCATGGGTGAATCACGGAACTGTTAAGTGTATCTTCTGCAATTGTCCATTGGAGACAAGAAACCACTTGTTTTTTTCTTGTACTTTCACGTTAGAGACATGGGAAAAAACAACAAAGGGAATTCTTACCACAAGCTTCACTCACGACTGGGACTCTTTGGTACCCCTGCTCGTGGGTAACAACATGGATAAGAAGCTTTTGTTTCTATTTAGATTATCTTTCCAAAGTATCATCCATCATACTTGGCTGGAAAGAAATCGTCGACGGCACGGGCACGCGCCGACAACAAGCAGGTCATTCTGTGCGATCAGAGCAACAACAGGAGACTATGGTGGAAACCAACTTCTCCAACTTTGGTTTGGGACAAGAACCTAAGAGCATCATTGTTGGTGATGCTTAGAATAGGTCCTTAGTTATTTTTTTTGTATTTAGTTGTAATTAATTTTTTGTGTAAGAAACTATAGTTTCTTAGTTTTTTTTGACGATTATTGGTGTTGCTTAGTTAGGGTTCTTAAAATTAAAATTTAATATTAAATAATTTTAAAAAAAAATTGGAAACATATTTAAAAACTTATTCATTATTAGAAAATAAAAATACACAATACAAATTAATATTTAAAATAGGAAATTGATAATTTCAAAGGGATACAAACAACATATAGTCTTAATATGAGTCGAACCTTGCCGAGGACACGTCCAAGCCGCTCTACTTCTTTGTTAGCATAATTAGAACCTTTCTCTATGTACTTGTTTGCGAGTTTGGCCTATACCTTTCCATACTTGTGTTGGAATAAGCTTGAAGCACAAGCAATCCTAAAGAGATTAGGATTAAGAGATATATTTAGGAGTTATCTAAATATATCGTTATGGGAGTTATCCTATTAGGATTATGAATTATATTTTTCTATATAAGGAGATGCAAGGGTGTTGCATAACTTATGAGTTTAGAGATGTGAGAGATTTGAGAGATTGATAGATTTGAGAGTTCTAAGAGAGAACTTGAGAACTTTAGGTTTTGAGTGATTTTCCTAAAGATTAATAAAGAGATTCATTCTTTATTAAATTGTGTTCTTACTCATCTCTAGATTCAATAATTGGTATCAGAGCTTTAGAGAGATCCTGAGAAAACGCGTTGTTCTTCTTTTGAGAGTAATACAAAAGAAGAAAAGAGACGATGACAAAAGATGAATAAAAAAAAAAAAAACGAGAAGACATCATCGTCAATGTCAAAGATAATAGAAGGAGGAGGGTTTGCCTCCAAAAGGTGTCCCATGCTTAACTCGAGTAATTACACGATGTGGTTCACGAAGATGAAGATTTTACTCAAAATCTACAAGGTGTGGGAAATAATCGAGACGGGAAACTTCATTTTATTGTCACTTGCGTTGAACTTGATGAAGATGAATAAATAGTTGGACAAGCCGGATGGTTTGAATCGTTTAGGACCGAAGTTTTTTTTTGGTTTGTTATGACAAAGAGAAAGGAAACAAGCCAACAAAGAAACACAAACTTAAAACATGTCGAGTCGGAATTGCTTCCCAGGTGTTTGAAAAAATACTTTTGGGAGAAAAAGGGTAATGAGAAGGAGGAATATAAGGACTAATGTCAAAAGAGCTGATTCTTCTCACAGAGTGTTTGATCAAATTTCGATCAAAGAAGAAATAAGCACGAAGAAGAAAAAGAAAAAGAGATGGAAAAAGATTTCAAAGAACTCTAACTCATGTAGATCAAATATATGTGTCAAAAAAGAAAGATTGATGTTGAGAAACATGGGTAGAGGGTGTCATTGCCATGTGTTGAAATTCAATTTTGGGAAGAAAAAAAAACATATGCTATGTGTTTACGACAATGTTTTCTCAAAAGGATTAAAAGAAAAAAAAGAGAACAAAGGTTATTGAAAAGAAGCAAGTCTTCACAAGTGGAAAGAAAACTAAGATAAGAAAGTGGATACAAGCATGCAAGAAAGAGATTTGTTGTATCAACAAAAACAAAACATAGGTTTTTCGACAAACAGAGAGTGGAGAAAAAGGCGGACATCTTAAGAGTCGAGTTTAAGGAGATAAGATATCTCATTGGTGTTCAAAATGATGTACAAAATTCGATGGGAGAGTGTGTCTACGAAAAGATGATCCATAGAAGATGAAGTTGTTGGAGGTAATAATGAGAAGGGATGTAGTCTTTGATACTAGATCAGAGTTTTAGTACAATGTTTTCTCGAAGAAAAAGAATGAAGGTAATAATGAGAAGGGATGTAGTCTTTGATAAAGAAAAACTGTGGAGGTGGAACAATGATGGAAGAGTTCCAGAGAGAAATTCTGGAACATTCAAAGTTGATTTAAGAGGGTTCGAGCATGAAGCTTCCAGTGATATGAGAGAAACAGAGAATGGTGATCATGATACTCGAGTAATGAGTAAAACTGAGATGAATACAACGAGTAATGTTGTATATGATGAAAAAGATAGTGAAGAAAGTGAAGAAGATGGTGTGAATAAGTCGATGCCATCACCAACCTTAAGGAGATCATCAAGAATGCGTATGAAACCAGCTCTATTAGCCGATTATATTCTCCTTGCTGGAGAAGATTGTGAGTATCTCATTCTAACATTAAATGATGAACCGTGGAGTTTCAATGAAGCAAGAGATTTGAAGGTTTAAAATGGGTATTTAAAACCAAACGAAATTCGGATGAGAGTGTAAACAAGTGCAAAGAAAAGTTGGTGGCGAAAGGTTATGTTCAAAAACATGGGATTGTTGATGAAGTGTTTGCACCTGTGGCACGCCTTGAGACAACTCGGTTCATCATTGCATTGGCAACTTCAAGTGGTTGGAAAATACATCATCTAGATGTGAAGACAACGTTTCTTAATGGAGACTTGAGAGAAGAGGTTTATGTAACTCAACCAAAAATATTTTGTGAAGGAAGGAAGTCAAGACAAGGTTTAAGGTTTGCAAATTACATAAAGCTCTTTACGGTTTGAAGCAAACGCCGAGAGCTTGGAATGAGAAGCTAAACAAAGTCCTTAAAGAGTTGAAATTTCAGAAGTGTGTGAAGGAACCATCAACGAGTAGAGAAATGACATCTTCTCATTGTGGCAGTATACGTTGATGATTTACTTGTTACCGGTTCATCTTTCAAGTTTATACTTGAGTTTAAAGAGGAGATGGCAACTAAGTTTTAGATGAGTGATCTTGGGAAGTTAACATGTTATCTTGACACTGAAGTATATCAAGTTGAAGGAGGAATTATTCTAAGTCAAGAAAAGTATGCAGAGAAGATACTAAGGGAAACCAATATGGAAGGATGTAACTTATGTCATGTTCTGATGAAACAAAATCTGAAAATCTTAAAGGCCCTAACCGAGAAGATTATTGACGAGAAAGAATTTAGAAGAAGCATTGGATGCTTAAGGTATCTACTTCATACTCGTCTAGATTTATCTTATAGTGTTGGAGTGTTGAGTAGGTACATGCATGAGCCAAGAAAATCTCATGGAGCAGCTTTAAAACAGATACTGAAGTATTTACGGGGAATTCAAGTTTCGGTGTTGTGTTTAAACGATCAGATTGTGTAAACTAACGGGATATAGCGACAGTTCACATAATATTGATGAAGATGATGGCAAGAGCACGACTGGACATATGTTTTATTTTGGTGACTGTCCAATTACGTGATGTACACAAAAACAAGACACGGTGGCCCTATCATCGTGTGAAGCCGAGTTTATGGCTGCGACAGAAGCTTCAAAACAAGCAATATGGCTTTAAGAACTTTTTGCTGAGATAATGGGAAAAGCATGTGAGAAAGTGAAGCTTCGAGTTGATAACAAATCAGCGATATCTCTTACGAAGAATCCGGTGTTTCATGGTCAGAGTAAACCTATACATAGGAGATATCATTTTATTCGAGAATGCGTAGAGAACGAACAAGTAGAAGTTGAACATGTTGCGGGTAACATACAAAAGGCAGACATGTTGACAAAAGCACTTGGAAGGATTAAGTTTAAAGAAATGAGAGACCTTGTTGGAGTCAAAGATGTGAAGGAAGATGAGTTCAAGCTTAAGGGGGAGAATGTTGGAATAAGCTTGAAGCACAAGCAATCCTAAATAGATTAGGATTAAGAGATATATTTAGGAGTTATCTAAATATATCGTTATGGGAGTTATCCTATTAGGATTATGAATTATATTTTTCTATATAAGGAGATGCAAGGGTGTTGCATAACTTATGAGTTTAGAGATGTGAGAGATTTGAGAGATTGATAGATTTGAGAGTTCTAAGAGAGAACTTGAGAACTTTAGGTTTTGAGTGATTTTCCTAAAGATTAATAAAGAGATTCATTCTTTATTAAATTGTGTTCTTACTCATCTCTAGATTCAATAACTTGTTGTAAAAACCATCATAATTTAAAAAAGAACATCAAAAGAAACCCTTAACTGATACATTGTTAACTTCTACATATGTTGTCGATGAGCCTTTAAGGTTATTAGCTTCCTCTTCGATGCAAGCCACGATTGCTTTCTTATCATCTTCACTTGTTGCCACTAGCTCCAGGACCAACTCGACCAATACGTCTTCGTTTTGATCCAGGACAATCTCATCGAAATTATCAGGTGTTAACACAACTACATGTTGTGGAACTGCAGCTAGTTTCACGTTGGTACCTGAAAACATATATATTCAACACTAAGCCATCCTTAATATAATCCCACACTAAAATAATCAGACTAGCTTAGCTACTATAATCAGCAAAACTACCTCATTCCTTGTTCACATATTCAACCAATGCGTCGGCGTTACGGGGACCCTCATATATGTTAAAAAGATAAATAAGAAGAAACAATATTCACAATCTAGAAAAACAAGATTAAACCCAATAAAATTATCTGGTTAGGGAATCTATAAAATTTTACTTTTGGGAAAGGGATCCTTTAGGAAACCACTGAAGAGTTGGACATCCACTAACACCATACTTAGTACAGACTTAGCTTTCTTAAAGCTAGCACCAAGCTTTTCATACTCTGGAGCAAGTTTTTTTACAGTGTCCACACCTATATAATGAGTCAAAAGAAAGTTTCTTACAGCACAACATCAATAACACAAATAAAAACCATCTTCCATCGATTTTATACTCTAAATACTAAACGAAACCATACTTATCGATCCATAAGATTGCAATCACAAAATCAAAACATATCCTCCATAACAGATCTCATCGGAATCCACAAATTTAAAAGCTCCTTAGGTAAAAAAACGAACAAAAAGAGCCGATTCATACCATGGAGCATAAAACTCGACGAGAGCTCCTTTATCTTTGCCGACTTCTTTCTCGAAGCTATCTTCCGTCAATACAACGTCATCGTCTGCTATCGCAGAAACCACAAGCAACGCGAGTAAGGCACAACCAAACCAGATCTGAGATTTCGCCATTTTTTTCTTTTCTTTTCGAGCTTTGATTTTAGCCGGATTATCGACGGAATCCAGAAACAAACCCAATCGTCGTCGCCCTCTCTCTTTTTTTTTAAATAAGCGTCGACCAAATGAAAAGGAAATAAAAAAAAATAAAAAATAAACTAATATATTTTCTCCTTTAGCCTACACGTGTCGGCTCCTAAGGGAGATGAAAGTTCCTTACCTAAAGATCGATTCTTACATAATTTTAATTACTCCTATTTATTTTTATTGTTAAGCACTCTTATTTTTATTGTTAAGATACACCAATAATGATGGTCTAATAAAGCTCAAAGATGGTTTTCTACCTACTATGTTTCTTCATCTCTGTTTTTTTCCAAAATAGTTTAAAAACATTTCTCTTACTTTTCTTGTAAATGTTTTTGTTGGAAATAAAGTTTAACATTACAACAACAAAAAAATAGACGAAAAAATATAATGATCGAAAAAGGCGAGGATAAAGAAGTATCAACAAACCTCTTCATCGGCTTGTCCACTAAATGTGATCTTGTGATTGTGTTGATATACTTCATATATCAATTATGGAGTACTAAAAGTTATTTTACAAAGAGTCAAAGTAATTTCTTGATTTCATGCCTTTTAGTTAAGATTATTTGCATGGATAATTTTATTAATTGTTCTGATTTTGTGTAGACGAAAGAGTTTTTTGCTTTTGTTGTAAGTTCATAATTTTCCTATAATCAATTAGTTCTTGTAACCATCTCTTTGATTACTTTGATCAATCACTGCTTTTTGGCTTAGTGAATACTTTCTATGTAGTAATCAAATGTTAGTTTTTGTTGATGCAAAGCCTTAAGTACCCAAAATATGGTTGAAATCGGGTCACAATGTCAGCGGCGAGTGAATACACAGAGATGGAGTGAGATATAATCTACCAATGGTGTGTTGGATGATATCTTGTGTCATATTTCAGTGAGAACTATCCACTCATTTAAAACCGTAAAAAAATTCTGGTACGGATCCGTGAGCAACAAGGTTTTTGCCAATAAGAAATTAGCTCAGCCAAGGTCCGGCCATGGGTAACACTAAAAAACAATTCACGATGATACCAGGGAGTTTCAAACGTAGCTACTTGACGACACTTAACCCTCCCGCGAGATGCAAAACTAAGTACATGTACACGATCTTGTCTTTCAACGGACTAATTTGTTGTATTAATCACCTCATTGACCAAAAAATGGTTATACTTAAAAACATTATTTAAATGGCTTTTGATCCCTCTATCCGTATTAGGCACCTCTATATATTCTTTTGAGTGACCATTGTGATTCATAATTACAAACTTATAAATGTCTTTACCTATTTAATTTTTTATTTTTGAAAAAGTTACATATAATTGTTTGGGTGAATAGTAATCATTTTGTCTTGTTCAAATGAATCACAGTGCTTTATTAGTCGTGTTCTATCAAAGTATAAATTATTTAGTGATAAATATCTTGTAAACTAAATTGTACGATTTTATACACTAACATAATTATGAGCTATTGTTTTTCTGTTAAAGTTTTATGGACTATTGTTACCGGCTTAAATAAATAATGATTATAGTTATAACAACTCAAAACATATTATGTCTCCGTATAGTCGTCCGTATATACACCGAGGCGTTATACTGTGGGTCGACCGTATGTCTAAGATATAACGTATTTTACAACACTGGTAATTATAGGGCCAATAATTAATTGATTTTCTTTAATTTTAGTTAGATAGTCGTCGAAAAATTAGCATACTAGTTAACAAAAAGAAAATTATAATTCGTTGCTCAATTTGATATTAGAAAAATATTACCTCATATCATTATTAGTTTTATAAGGTATACGTAATAATTACGATATATATTGACAAATATATAACACACATATATATATATATATATATATTCAAGTGACTATTTACATGTATGACTATTAAGATAAAATATAATTTTGGCAAGGTAACTGAATTAAACAAATTATTACATAAAACACATAATATGTCTAATATTTAGGAAGGTCGCTATTAAATGCTAACGTTTCCTTTACATTCATATATATATATGGGAAAATTTAAGAGAAAATGTTGTAAATATAATGAGTATTGATAATTTAAGAGAAAATTCTGTAAATATACAAAGATAATTTACTTGCACTTACAAATTAAAATGATATCTATCCAAAATAGATAGGAAAAAAAAGAAGAAGAAAATAAAACCCATGTCACCACTTACCTATAACACACAAAATCCTCCCCATATTTCTCCTGCTCGCTCTCATCATCTTTTTTCCTTCTACAAAATCATCAACTTGTTCTAATTCTTCTTCTTGTTTTGTCATTTTCCAAATCATTTCAAACAACAAAACCATGACTAAGAAATCAAACAAACCGCCATTTCAAGTGGAGGAACCTCTTCCATGTCTTCGTTGCGACTCAAAAAGCACAAGGTTCTGTTACTACAACAACCATCGCCTCTCTCAACCTCGCCTCTTTTGCCGTGATTGTCTCCGTCACTGGACTCTCGACGGCGCTCTACGCGACGTTCCCGTCGGCGGCGGAACTCACGGGTACAAATATTTGGATCCCTGCCGCTTTTCGAAACGCATCCGCTCTTTCTCGGTAACGATCAATAATGATGAGGAAGAAGATACGAACGAGGGTAATAATGTCATTTCATGTCATGGGTCTGGCGATGAAGAGGCTTTCGGAAGTGGAGGCGTTTCTTGATGATTGATTTATGACACATGGCACTTAGTGGGGAGGGTGGGGGGAGAGTTTGATATTGCCTTAGTATTTGATTATGTTTTTTTAAAAAAATTTGTGTCATTCGATTTGTGTTTTCTTTCGTTTTTTCTTTATGTTTATGTGTTTTTATGTTTGGTTTTCTTTTTTTTAGGTTCAATCGATTTCAGTTCATGTATCTTTTATCTTTCATAGTATAAATTACAAGTAACTTAACCCAATAAATTATGATAGATAGGATTTTGTTTCTAATTTAATATAATATGAAATAATATAAAAGCCAACGAAAATGCAAAAAATAGAATTTTAGCAACAAAAAAAACTGCTAAAATCCCCTATATTTCCTCCCACTACACCATAATCTTAGTTACATGAGAGAATACAATATTTCCTCCAATTTAGTTCCTCTAAAATAGCAACCATTTGCACCCTAAAATTTTCATCATCAAAAATTCTACACAACTAAATTTGCAAAGGGAGAAACATACTACAACCTTGGGAAAATAAAAGTTAAAAACCCAAGTATATCAAAATCATTTCACAAATTATGTCTTAGGGATTTGAAATTTTTTATCTCGCGGACTCGACGAGGTAGTGTAATGGATATAACCTACGTAATTGGTTGAAATCTATGTGTATGGTACATTTCTTTTGAAAGGTTTTATATAATAAACCACATGTTTATATGTGTACATTAATATAATCCATTAGGTTATACTTAAAAACATTATTTAAATGTGTTTTGATCCCTCTATCCGTATTAGGCACCTCTATATATTCTTTTGAGTGGCCATTGTGATTCATACTTACAAACTTATAAATGTCTTTACCTATTTAATTTTTTATTTTTGAAAAAGTTACATATAATTGTTTGGGTGAATAGTAATCATTTGGTCTTGTTCAAATGAATCACGCTGCTTTATTAGTTGTGTTCTATCAAAGTATAAATTATTGAGTGATAAATATCTTGTAAACTAAATTGTACGATTTTATACACTAACATAATTCTGGGCTATTGTTTTTTTGTTAAAGCTTTATGGACTATTGTTACCGGCTTAAATAAATAATGATTATAGTTATAACAAATCAAAACATATTATGTAGCCATATAGTCATCTGTTTATACACCAAGGCGCTATATTGTGGTCGCCGTATGTCTAGGATATAACGTATTTTACGACACTAGTAATTATAGGGCAATAAGTAATTGATTTTTTTAATTTTAATTAGATAGTCGCCTAAAAATTAGCATACTAGTTAGCAAAAAGAAAATTATAATTCGTGGCTCAATTTATTATTAGAAAAATATTAGCTCATATAATTATTAAATTTTAGGTATACGTAATAATTACGATATATATGGACAAATATATAACACACATATATATATATTTAAGTGACTATTTACATGTATGACTATTAAGATAAAATATAATTTTGGCAAGGTAACTGAATTAAACAAATTATTATATAAAAACAAATAATATGTCTAATATTTAGGAAGGTCGTTATTAAATGCTAACGTTTTCTTTACATTCATATATATATATATATATATATGAATGAGAAAATTTAAGAGAAAATGATGTAAATATATTGAGTATTGATAATTTAAGAGAAAATTCTGTAAATATACAAGAGATAATTTACTTGCACTTACAAATTAAAACTATATCAATCCAAAATAGATAGGAAAAAAAAGAAGAAAATAAAACACATGTCACCACTTACCCATAACACACAAAATCCTCCCCACATTTCTCCTGCTCGCTCTCATCATCTTTTTCCTTCTACAAAATCATCAACTTGTTCTAATTCTTCTTCTTGTTTTGTCATTTTCCAAATCATTTCAAACAACAAAACGATGCCCAGGAAATCAAACAAACCGCCATTTCAAGTGGAGGAACCTCTTCCATGTCCTCGTTGCGACTCAAAAAGCACAAGGTTTTGTTACTGCCTCTCTCAACCTCGCCTCTTTTGCCATGATTGTCGCCTTCACTAGACTCTCGATGGCGCTCTACGCGACGTTCCCGTCGGCGGCGGAACTCACGGGTACAAATCTTTGGATCCCTGCTGATTTTCGAAACCCATCCGCTCTTTCTCGGTAACAATCAACAATGATGAGGAAGAAGAAACGAACGAGGGTAATAAAATGTCATGGGTCTTGCGATGGAGCGGCGTCCGTAAGTGGAGGCGTTTCTTGATGATTGATTTATGACACGTGGCACTTAGTGGGGAGGGTGGGGGGAGAGTTTGATATTGCCTTAGTCTTTGATTATGTTTTTTAAAAAAATTTTGTTTCATTAGATTTGTGTTTTCTTTCCTTTTTTATTTTTGTTTATGTTTTTTATGTTTGGTTTTTTTTTTTAGGTTTCAATCGATTTCAGTTCATGTATCTTTTATCTTTCATAGTATAAATTACAAATAACTTAACCAATTAAATTATATCAGATAGGATTTTGTTTCTAATTTAATTTAATCTGAAATAATAGAAAAGCCAACGAAAATGCAAAAATAGATATTGAGCAACAAAAAAAGCTGCTAAAATCCCATATATTTCCTCCCACTATACCATAATCTTAGTTACATGAGAGAATATAATATTTCCTCAAATTTAGTTCCTGTAAAATAGCAACCATTTGCACCCTAAATTTTTCATCATCAAAAATTCTACACGACTAAATTTGCAAACGGAGAAACATACTACAACTTTGGGAAAATAAAAGTTAAAAACTCAAGTATATCAAAATCATTTCACAAATAATGTCTTAGGGATTTGAAAACTTTTATCTCGTGGACTTGACGAGGTAGTGTAATGGATATAACCTACGTACTTGGTTGAAGTCTACTTCTCTAGCGATGTTCTTTTACTATGTATATGGTGCCTTTTTTTGAATGGTTTTATATAATAAGGCACATGTTTATATGTGTACATTCATATAATCCATTAGGTTATACTTAAAAACATTATTTAAATGGCTTTTGATCCCCTCAATCCGTATTAGGCATTCTATATATTCTTTTGAGTGACCATTGTGATTCATACTTACAAACTTATAAATGTCTTTAATTACCTATTTTATTTTTTATTTTTGAAAAAGTTACATATAATTGTTTGGGTGAATAGTAATCATTTTGTCTTGTTCAAATGAATCACGCTGCTTTATTAGTTGTGTTCTATCAAAGTATAAATTAATTAGTGATAAATATCTTGTAAACTAAATTGTACGATTTTATACACTAACATAATTATGGGCTATTGTTTTTTTGTTAAAGTTTTATGGACTATTGTTACCGGCTTAAATAAATAATGATTATAGTTATAACAACTCAAAACATATTATGTCACCGTAGTATATTAAAAAATTAAACAACCCTACGTGTAAGGGCATTTTTGTTTATATAACTTGCGGGACCCTATTTTCGCTTCGAGGGTTTGCGATTTCTTTCGATGAAAATGAAATTCTTGCTGGATAAAAGTTTACCCTTTAGTTTTTTATTTATTTACGAGAATGCTACTAACAATTAACAAACTCGATTCATAACATATTAATTATTCTACATTTTTCTTGTAATATTGTATTATGATATTTACTATATATTAAAAAATGATAACGATTAGCTTCATTAGTAATATTTATTTGCACAATTTTCTTTTATATGTCAAAAGAATTAACTATTTACAAAAACTATATTTTAGAAGTCTAACTTTCATTTATCAAATGTTTATTGACTAATAAAAAAATGAGATCTAAATCTATACTAATAATAATAAGAGTTTGGGGCTCCTGGATGTGTCCACATCATCTTTTAAAAAACTCTATAAACTTGCCACGTAGCATAAACTCTATAAACGCGTAAACTTTATAAACGTCATCAAGTTTCATTAAATCATCTTTCACTGCAACTAATTAATTAATCTGACGTTTAAATATTAGTCTTTCCATATTCTCAGACATGGACTTTCTATAGAAATGTACTTTAGGTTTCTCTGTCATATCGATTAAATCGATCGAATCAATAGTAAGTTACCAAAGAGATACAATTTGAGATCTCATGAATATAGGTGAACTTCGAAAAGCCTTAAATCCAACCTCTCAAATCCAACAAATATAAACACTTTGCAGGCTCAAGGGTAAGTAAAACATTGAAAGCAAAAAGATTATAAATTGTTCTTTTCAACTTTTTGCATTTTGTTGATTGTGGTGTTAAACTCTTTCAATAATAAAAGTTTGCTTCCTCTCCCCAGTTCTTTTCCCTTCTCTTCACCGACGAGAATACCAAAACCATGGTCTCTTCTTCTATAGTTTCCGGTGATTATTACGTTGAGACATATCTTTCTGGTTCACGAAGGTCGTGTAAGATCTCTCCATCTTCTCCAATTTGTTACATGATTGAGTTTCATGTTTAATATTGATGGTTTATGGGAAAGTTTTTGTTAAAAAAACGAAAAATTAAATTGTATGTGTTGCGATCGTTTTTCGCTAATTTCAGATATGCAATTTATTAGTTATATATATGTAAAATCATTTTCACGGTGTTGTGATTTTTAATTAGGTGATCTCTTTTTCCGCTGATATGAACTATGTTTGTTGTTATTTGTGTGTTTAGATCTAAGTTCAAAATTAAACACAATGGCGATGGTTTTAGGAAGAGTTAATTAGGAAGACATGATTCAACTCATAACCTAGACTGTGTATAGATAGGTCGATGTAGCTAACCTCCTCAAGAATTAAGCCTAGGCCAAAATATATTTTACAAGTGTTATGAGTCGATGTGTGAGAGAGCCGTTGGTGGACAATCATCACCTGAAACAAAGTTTTCATTAGTCTACTTCAAAGGTTCCTTCAATTCCCAAACTACTAAATTGACAAGTGAGACTCCTCATACTTTCAAGGGATTATATCATTAACTTTTTATGTTTTTTTTTTAAATTATACAAGACACAATCTTTATATGAACATTACAAGTTTGGGTTAGTTATGTAAAGTTTCAAGAGGTAATTTGAACTACACATGATGCGTTTAGATGATTCCTTTTAGGTCATGTTCTTAGGATTTGAATCATTCAGTGAGTGTGTCAATTCAAAAAGCTCCGCCATGTATCAATTTCTTATGTGATTGAATTGGTTACATATTTTCATGGCTTTGAATATATATGTAGACCAGAACCAGTTGCAATGGAGTTCCCCGAAGTAAATCGCTCTCTATAATCCGAGAGGTATTGTCCGTAATTTTTGCTATATATTCATTGGTTTTGTATTGTTAGCGAAGATGTATTGTCATATATGATCTTATCTTAAAATTTAACATCAGCTTATTGATTATAACATGCCGAGTTTGTTGTGATTGAGCAACAATAGTTGGTAACATCACCTTTGTTAGGCATGAGTGAGATCATGTGAAGAAAAGTAACGAGGCAAGCAAATATGAACTTCTCCTTCTTACATGTTGGTTACTTTTCTGTGAAATAATGGCTCACATGAATTTTTTGCAAGTAGTAGGGCTTTCCTAATTCATAGGCTAATTATAAGCAAATATAGAGGATATGAATAAGCAAGGACTGTTATGTACTTTTTTAAAAAAGCTTGATCCTTATATCTTTCAATTGCAGGATCTTGATGAGGAAGATGGGTTTCATGATTATTACAATAATGCCGGGATGAACTGGAGCAAGAGTAAGAGGAAAAGAAGATCCCCCAAAAGAAAGAATTAAGTTCGGAGACATTTAAGTTTTGTAACATATGCTTATTTTTTGTCAACAATTAAGAAAAACACTTTGAAGTCTCATGTTCAGAAATAAGAAAAAACTAGATACGGACCGGTTTAATTTATTTGTAATTTTTAAATAATAAGATATATTTGCAAATTTATATATTTAAAATTATTTGGTAAATAATATATTAAAAATGTCGATTTTAATTATATGTTTGCAATATCTTGTGTAAATTTTATTATTTTCTTATGATGACAACCCGAATTATAAGTTTGTGATCTCTGTGATTATATAATTATATCTCATAAAATATGTTTGATATTTTTCAATATGTCACCAAACTACACATATATATTATACATAAACTAAAATTGATTTTAGTCTCATAACAATTATTATTCGTTATTTCAAATTCAATTTGTGATTTTTAATGACCCGTTACAAAAATTAAAATATGTGTAGATCATAAGTGTTATTCATACTTGATGTTAAAAATTAAAATCTACCATTATACCTAGATTTAATTATGAAATTAACCCGTAAAAATATTTTACTTTATTAATAAATTATTATGTAATTATCTTTTTAGATATTATTTTCGATTTATTATTTTTAACTTTTTAAAAATTGAAAATGTTTAGTTTTTATTTTGATATGAATAATATTTTTCGTTCCTTTTTGAATATTTGTTGTTTCTTTTTTTGTTTCCTATTTTAATGTTGAAATCAATATGTTTTCCTTTCTTCTTTTTGTATTTAAACATAACCATATGTTATATTGAGTGTCAATATTGTAAATAAAATTTTTTGTCTTCTTTGTAAAATTGCTTCCTTATAATAATATCGATTCGTTTGTTATTAAACGTTTATATCTATTGATTTTGTCGTAACTTACAACTCTATAAATGACACAAAGCTTTCGATTTCCTCAATAAACAACAATGACTTGCCATTTTGTAAAATATTTTATACTCCGTCCATTCCACGAATATAATTTTCTTGAAATTTTACATTGTTTAAAAAACTATTAATTTTTACTGATCATTACATGTTTTCAATAAATTACACAAGTTTCGTATCAATCAAACAATATTATTTTAAGATTTCAAGTTTAATCACTCAAATTTTTAAAAACTCAACAACAAATCAATAAATTTACTTAGAATTTTTATTTTTGTGAAACGTAATTGAAAACCATAAAATACTTATTCAAGGAACGGAGTGAGTATAGTTTCGAAAGTGTAAACTATGTTTCATTGATCATATCGGTACTTAATTCACATGCAAATTTAGGAAAAATAAAGGTTATTTGTCGATTAAGTAATTTATACACTAAAAGATATCACCTACCATCTTTAAGTGGAATAGAAAACAATATTATATCTCATTTTGAGACTTCCTTAATTTTATGTTTATATGTACCATCACATTTGTTATAGCTATAAATTTACAATGATTAGATTTTTATGAATTTTATTTTAAGTTAAACATTTGATTTATTTAGAAAAAACAAAGGTTATTTGTCGAAACTTTGAAACATTATTGCTGATTTCCTTATATTTTTTAGGGAGAATTATAAAACTACACCATTTGAATTACATTTCACAAAACTACACAATTTCAAAAATACTTTACAAAACTTACCCTAAACACTAATTAGCGAACCCAAATGAAAAGATTTAATTTTGGTAATTTTTAAAGGAAAATTTAGTAAATTAAGTAGTTTTTGTTTTGTAATTGTCAATAGGGTGATTTTAGTTTTCTAATAGTTTTCTAATTAGGAATTTAGATAATTTTAATTTTTCAGAGTATACAAAAAGACTAATTTATCCTTATTAATATTTAACCAAAACATATTCATCATTCACCAACGTTATTCACCATTCATCAACGTTATTCTGATTCACTATTCACCAATTGATATTCACCTTTCATCATTCGACTGTCACCATTCACTTATCATTATTCATCGTTTATCATATGGATTAATCATTCAGTAACAAAACATAACACGTTAATAGTGATAACATTAATAGTGATATAAAAATCGCACAAATGATATTCATCACTCATCGGTGTTATTCACCATTCATGTATTCATTCACCATTTACGAATTAGATTCACCATTCACCACGAAAAACATAAAAATTAAATTAAAGGTTATAATTGTCTTTTAACATATAAAATTACACATTTACCAATTACAAAACAAAAACTACCTTATAGCAATTAGAAAACTAAAAAGTACCCTCTCAACCAATTTTCTCATTTTTAAAAGCGTAAATCAAGCTTTTAAAATTTTGAAAAGGTGTAAATATGTGAAAAATTAAATTAGGTGTAGTTTTGTGAAGGAAAGGTTGAAAGGATGTAGTTTTGTGAATTCCTCTATTTTTTAAATTAATTTATGTGTTTTAACATATTTGGTCCTTTCTAACTTAATAGAAAATCATAAATATATCATTTGATTTTAGGTTTAAATTTTTTTAATCAAAATTTTCTACTCTATGCCGGAAACAAAATTCACATAAACGTATAATTGAATCTGAAAAAAAAAATTGAAAGCTTAAATATTTTTTGAAACAATCTTATAAATATAATAAAACTTTACGCGCGGGTAATTCCTCTAGTATTTAAATAAAATTCCCATTTTTTAATATCTTGCAATCATAAATAAAATATTGAATGAAGTTTGGATAAACATTTCACAACATAGCTTTAAGACGTGTGTTTTTAATAAAGTATATAATGTTTATCACAAAACTTGTATACTGACATCTTCTCAAGTTGTTTTTGCTTAATATACCAAAAAATCAAAAAAGGATAAAAGTTAAAAATAAAAGAGAAGAAAAAATATCAAATATATTAGAGAATGTAAGAAACCATAGAAATTTGATGACATGAAAATAGAAAAGAAAGTTCGCTAGAAAACATTAACCAAGAGAAAAAATTAAAATCCAAAGGGTGTAAATTGAATTTGTATTATTTGGAAAAAGTCATATTGTAAATAATTTTCGTATAAACCAAAAATAAATATATATTTTTTGTATTGTACTAAATGATAAAATTTTGTGAAAGACACTAAGAAAAAGTCATATAGAAAGCTAAAATTGAGAGATATATTTAAGAACATATGATAATGTTAAAGGGTAAAGAATAGGCCATAATCATATATATATATATATATATAACTATTGTTGTTATAACTTTTCATGTGAAACCAACAAGTGCTCATTGATTTCTCGTTTAATTCATTTTCATTCAAAATTTTTTTCTTCTTCCAATAATCAAAAATAAATATCAAACTATTTTATATGTATTTTTTAATTTAAGACAAATTATCTTTAAAAGTTTCATATATTTTTAATTTTAGTTTTTGTTAAGAATTTACAATCAATATATTATATTATCCACATAATTGAAATAAAATCTAAAATTAATAATATTTTACCTCTTTCAATAATGAAAAATAAATGTCACTTATTAATTATCTTTACTTATAATTTAATACAAATGATTCACATAACTTTCATATAATACTATTTTTAGATTTTATTTTATAGATAACTTTTTTAAATGATATGTGCCCTCTATACAAAAAAGAAGGGATAATTACAAAACTACATCATTGAATTACATTTCACAAAACTACACCATTTCAAAATTACTTCACAAAACTACACCTAAACACTCAAAATTAAATCCAAATAAACTCTACCCACACAATCATACCCTCTTAATATTATACCCTAAACACTAATTAGCGAACCCAAATGAAAAGATTTTAATTTTAATATATTTTTTAAAGGGTAAATCAAGCTTTTAAAATTTTATAAGGGTGTAAATATGTAAAAATATTGAATTAGGTGTAGTTTTGTGAAGGGAAGGTTAAAAGGGTGTAGTTTTGTGAATTTCTCTAAAAAGAATAGTGAAATTTGAATACTTTTAGTTATAAAATTTAATTTATAATATTCATAATCACTATATTCTAAAAATATTATATTTTTGTAACCCCAATAATAAGCATAAAAATATTTTTTTGTTAAATCATATTTCTTTTCATAGTATTGACCAACATTAACTCCAATCTTCAATTTGAAATTAATTTTGAAATATTGTTTTTGTAACCTCTACCATAATGGTTTGTGGGTAGTGGAGAAATATGTAGTTATAAAAGGCACAATAAGTCTTGTGTGCAAAATCAAGCAAAAAAACAAAAATGAAAAATAAATGTCAATTTATCTTATATGTTACTTTTTCATTTAATACTATTTTTAGTTTTTTTTATATATAATTTCTCTTAAATGACATGCATTTTCTAGAAAAAAAAGTTGTGAAATTTGAATACTTTTACTTACAAAATATTAATTTATAAAACTCAGAATCACTATATTCTAAAAATATTATATTTTTGTAAGCCCAATAATAGTAATTACATTTATGCTATTAAGTAAATTAAATAAAACAAGCAAAAATATAAAATTTTGGCCAAATGATATTTATTTTTACGGTATTGACCAACATGAACTCCCATCTTCAATTTGAAATATTATTTTTGTAACCTCCACCATAATAGTTTGTGGGTAGTCGAGAAATCTATACTATTAAAAGAGAATACAAAACGCATACGTATCGCGACCTGAGAGCTTTTAGGATATTTTTTATTTTTTTGCGTTTTAGTCCTTATATTTTTGAATAATTTTTGTTCGGCGAATTCTATAAATTATATTTCGGGCCCAACGAATTCAGATCCACATATAAAACTTTTAAGAATTAAATTTCTCCCACTTTGAAAACAATAAGAAACAAAATAAGAAATCTTCTAATATAAATAAGACTTTATCACATACAAAATCATTAAAGCAGGCCTTAGTCTAATGGGCCTGCGAATTTTGGTAAATGGATCGCCTTCATTTACCGGGGTATGCATAATGCAGGTCTTTTTCTTTAAATAGGCTTGCGAAATTTGATTAGTTATTTCGGTTTTCGATAATGGTGTTTCATAGATGCATGTCTTATAAATTGCTAACTGGTATCAGGAACTTTAATTAGTGGATTGGAGCCTGGGAACTCGGTTTTCAGGTCAGGCTCATTCGAGTTTTGTTTTTTCGGGTTAAAGGATATATGATCCGTTCGGGTTATTTACAAATACAATTATGTTCGATTCGAATTTATTCGGGTTCATGTCGAGTTTCATATATTTAATAAAACCTGACCTAGAACCAAATATTATTCGGTTCAGGTTTTTGATTTTTTGGTTCGAATTTTCAAGCTTTACATATTTTTGATAAGAATTTCGGGTCTTATTTCGGGTAATTCCGGTTCCGTTCGTTTATTTATATAACCCACAAAAAAATTGAAATAACCTACTAAAATCCAGATTACCTTATCAAAACTATATGCATATGTATATCTTCGGGTCTATTCGAGTACAATTCGGGCCTCAGGTCGGTTCGGGTTAGAACGGAAACCCGATTTAGAAAATATTAAAACCCGATAGGATAATATGAGAATCGAAACTGGACCAAACCGGATTTTTTTGGTCGATTTGGTTTTGAGTTTCGGATCTCGGGTTAAATGTTCAACCCTAAATTTATCAATTCATGGACTTCCATAATATTATTTATGAATATTTTGTCCCGCGCAAGGCGCGGGGTACTTACCTAGTATATAATAAGAGAACGCGAGTGTTCTCGTGAGGACACGTGGCGGCCTAAAATCGCGACACCTGTCATCTTCTTTTTTAAAAAAAAAAACTATTCGTCTCTCTTGATTGTTGTGCGCTGGTCCCGCCTTGTTACAGGCCTGTGACGGTCCGCACGATGAAACGGAAACAGTTAATGTGATTTAAGTCCGCGTGAATCCAATTTAAGCCGGTGAAGGTAATCAATCCCATAATCCGATCTCCAATACGTATGTGATTAATATCATTCAATGCCCATAGTTCAGAAACCCTTGCAGTTCACGCACCCGTAACCACCTTATTTATTAAGAGACCTCTGCGCTTCTCAGCTTGCTAATTCTCATCAGCTATAAATATTGTCCATACCTGACCTCTCGAACCATCGAAACCTTTCAGTCGTGGAGACCTCCGAGGTATATATCTTCCCGGCTTGATGTTTCTCATTTTTTTGTGAAACGGGTTTCTGTTTGGTATCTAACTTACCCATGTCTTTTACAGGCGCCAGAACATATCGACGGAGTCTGAGGCCAAGATCACGCCGATGAAAGATAACCGTTCGACAACCATTGGGGGCTTGTTGTGGGAAGCACGATGCAGAGCATCGCCGTCAGGTTGATGCGAATGTGGGAAACCCGGAATCACAGGAAAAACGGGGAGCTCATGCGTGTGGATCTCTTATATATGGACAACAGTGTGAGTCTCGATATCTCAATCGAGTTTTCCTCCGTTATTCTCGAATGCTCGACTAACACACTCTGTTTGTAGGATATACTTATTCAAGGATCGTCCACCACCGGCGTGTTGCCCATTTCACCGATTCGACTAGACTTGAAGAATCCTCAGCTGACCGCCCTCCGATCAAGAAAGATGTATTCAGGCTCCGGATATACCGGGAGTTTCCTTCCTTGGTAAACACAGTAACACCAAAACTTCCCCTTGTTGTGCCAATATTTAACATGCGAGTATATATCTATGATCACACAACGCTAAAACATTAGCTAACTGTTCTACCGACCTGACGTGATGTTTGCAACTTTCACCAGGCACCTTATTCTTGAATTCAAAGTCGGCGACAAAGTTCTATTCGGATAATGGAATACAATCTATCTCCGACTTCATGAAAATGTAAAGTTCAACTTTTTGCAATATTATAACACCATTTTCTGTAGTGCCTACATGTGCAGGAACGAGCTTATCTGTGATGCCGAACATCCAACAATAAAAACTGCTGAGAACGCCTCCAAAAACATTGGGATCATTACTCTAAACATGATCAGTGACATAACGAGCTCAGAATGTGAGCAGGTAATTTCGAGCTCAGGTATCATCACTTTAACCATAAACATTTCCAGGAATACTCCTAATAAGTAACACTCACACATGTTAAAGAGGTCCTCTGCTTATAATCTTGGAGAAAATCAACAGCCAGGATCGTTTCTATTACTTTTGGAAGTTTGGTCTATCCTCAAAATGGGAAAGAAATCTTAACCATGAAAGGGGTTTGTAAGGTTTTGTTGTCCTCCCTCTTTGCTGATGCAGTGCCCTCCTATGAATCAAAACATACCTTCAATGTATCTCTGTATAAAGTGACTGTAGATGTAAGAAGAAATCAATTGTGATTTTTGTCACCTCATGAATCTGTTTCACAACCCTGTGAATTAACTTATATATATTATTATGAAAACTTTTATTCGATTGGTAACGGGAAAGAGCTTCAAAATAGTAGGTTGTCAACAAAAAAACAAAACACGGGCGAATGCTATATAAAAAACAATGTTTTTTTTGTTACCTTTGTGATCAAACATAACTACATAAGCCCGCGTAAAAAAAAAAACGTTCATTTTGAAAGAAAAAATAAAGGTAAAAAATTAAAACGTGCATTTCTTCCAATATCTCAAAGAAATATACTTAAAAAATATTCTAAAAATAATTTATTAACTATAAATAATGCACAAACGTAAAAAATAAAACGTGCATTTTGAAAGAAAAAATAAAGGTAACTAGGTAAGTACCTCGCGCCTTCTGCGGGACAGGATATTCATAAATAATATTAGGTTATATTATGGAATAATATGAATCGATCAATTTAAGGCTGAGACTTTAACCTGAGATTCGAAACCCGAAATCGAACTGATCCGAAAAATCCGGTTTGGTCCCGTTTCGGTTTTCATATTATCTTATCGGGTTTAAATCTTTTCTAACTCGAGTTTCCGTTCGAACCCGAGCCGACCCGAAAAATTCGGTTTGGTCCGGTTTCGGTTCTCATATTATCCTATCGGATTTTAATATTTTCTAACTCGGGTTTTCGTTCTAACTCGAACATACCTGAGGCCGAATTGTACTCGAATAGACCCGAATATACATAGTTTTGATAAAGTAATTTGGATTTTAGTAGGTTATTTCAATTTTTTGTGGGTTGGATGAGTAAGCCGAACAAAAACTCGATCCAATACCGAATTACCCGAAATAATATCCGAAATTCTTACCAAAAATATGAAAAGGATGAAAATTTGAACAAAAAAACCCGAACCGAATAATATATGGTTTCATGTCAGGTTTTGTTAAAAATATGAAACTCAGTCAGAATCCGAATGGATTCGAACCGAATGAAACCGTATTTGTAAATAACTCGAACGAATCATATATCCTCTAACCATAAAAATCCGAACTCGAATGAGCCCGACTTGAACCCGACTTGAAAACCGAATGTTGAGGCTCCAATCCACTAATCAAAATCTCCGATTCCCGTTGGTCAATTTATGAGGCATGTATCTATGAAAGATTAGTATCGAAAACCAAAATAACTAATCAAACTTTGCACGCCTATTCAAAGAAAAAGATTAACCCGGTAAATGAAGGCGCAATCCATTTACCCAAATTCGCAGGCCCCTTAAACTAAGGTCCGCTTTAGTGATTTCGTATGTGATAAAGTCTTATTTATAATAGAAGATTTCTTATTTCGTTTCTTATTGTTTTCAATGTGGGAGAAATTTAATTTTTAAAGTTTTATATGTGGGTCTGAATTGTTGGGTATGAAATATAATTTATAGAATTCGCCAAACAATAATTATTCAAAAATATAAGGATCCAAATACAAAAAAAAAGAATTTCTATAATCGCTCTCGTATAATGATAATATTATTTTTATAAATATAATATTTATAAAAATTATTTACGCCCCACATATGTTATTATATGTTATTATTTATATAATTTGTTCACATTGTTATCTTTATTATTATTTATTATGCATGACGATTATAGAAATTTTTATGAATTATATGTATTCTAATTATTTATGTTATTATAAAAGGGCGTTGAAATATTATTTATTTAAAGGTTACAAATCGGACGAATCCCAAAACATATTTACAGATGCCCAAAATATATTCGTAAACCAGCCTATTTTAAAAAATATCATAAAAATCGGTTTTAAAAAGAGTCAAAAATATAAGGACTAAAACGCAAAAAAATAAAAATTATCCTAAAAACTCTCACGTCGCAACACGTAGACGTTTTGTCTTCTCTTTTAATAGTATAGATGGTGGTGCATACTCAAACGTTATTTATTTTTTGTGAATGTAATGCAATTAGTTTAATCATGTGGTTCAATTAGGTTTTTTCGGCTTTACAAAGAGACCAAAGAGAGATTCTCTTGGAAAGGTGAGTATCATCCTCTTCAAATGTAATCTTTGAAGGGAATCATGTTTTGATAATTCATTTTCATGACTTCACAGCAGGGCTGACCCAGAGGGCAAGCCAAGGAACTGGTGGCTTAGGACATTTGGGATTTTAGGGGCATGTTTTAGCAAGAAAAAACATCTTTGTGTAAAAAAAGTTGTTAAATTTTTTTATAAGATTCATTTTGTTAGTTTTCCTTATTTTTGTGGGATTTTGAATGAAAAGAAAAAATGATTCGTATCGAAGAAGAGGAAGAGAAGAAAGAAAAAAAAGATTGATTTAGTTTTTACTTTTGAATATACCATTTTGTTGGATTTTATTGTTTTTTCATAAATTGTTTGGAATTTTTTTAGAGAGTTTCATAAAACTAAAACTTTAATACAACTTTCAGAAATTAAATTTTCTCGTACAATACTTTGAAAATTATTTACTTTTATGTGAATTCAATATTTAACATTTTATGATTTTTTTAAAACGGTATATAGATACATATTTATAAATGGATGTATTTTCTAAAATGAATATATTAAAAAAATTTATTCATATATCATTTTTTGTTATTAAAACAATTTTTAAGTATTTTATATAGACATAAGAAAAAAAAATTGACGTAGGGCATCCAAAAACATTAGACTGGCCGTGCTTCAGAGTGGGATGATCATCCAACTATAATGGCGGTTTGGGTTGTTGATGGAACCTCAAAAACTGTTTTTCAGACGCTTCTTTCTCTTGCCCTTGAAATCAGAGTAAGTACTAATTAATACCTCTCAAAAAAGTGTTGTTTACTTATTCTAAACTAAATTCACTGATTTTTGAAATTTTAAGTTCAGTAAAATTTGAATTATTTAAAAGCTTTTTTATAATATTATAATATTAAAAACTAATTTTTTTCATAATAACTATTTCACGTATCTAACTCTTGCAAATACTAATATTACTATATACCACACTAACATTAAATGTGTACAAAAATTTTTGGAAAATTACAAAAAACTTTTCAAAGTCTATTTCTTTTTTTTTAGCTGTAATTTTAAACTTTATTATCAACAAAAACCTATTAATCACAACAGTTGACTATCGAATCATACATATAATGAGGGAGTTTTATCTCTCACCACAAGAAGCCACATCATCACCTTTAAAACAATATAATTAAAATAAATTATTAAATACAACTATTTTTTTATAAAAAACATTAATACAACCATTTAATACTAATAAAATTCAAATAAAATCCCAAAAAATATAAACAACATCACTAAAATATTTTTTGATAAAACCCATTAACATTAATAAAATCCAAAAAAATATTTTATAAAATATCTGTTTATATATACATATATCAATTTTAAATAGCTATTAAAATTAATAATAAATAAATCTTACAAACGATATAAAAAACAAGAAAACTAGAAACATCTTATAATTCATATGATCACAATCAATATTTAAAAAAACAAACTAAAATAAATATAAGTGAATTGTGTATATCTATACTATTAATTAGGAAGAACTTTTATAGAGAAACCCTTCAAATCATATTCAACGTCAGGGTCCTTGACCAAAACTCTATCAAATTATTCTATACTTTCTTTTTTATTAGCTTTTCTAATAATGATGAATTTTTCTTACACAACTATTTTTTTGATAACATTAATACAACCATTTAATACTAATAAAATTCAAATAAAACGTCAAAAAAATATAAACAACATCACTAAAATATTTTTGATAAAACTCATTAACATTAATAAAATCCGAAAAGAAATATTTAAATATATATAGATACATATATCAATTTTAAATAGTTATTAAAACTAATCATAAATACATCTTACATACGGTATAAAGAAAAAAAACAAGAAAAATATAAACATCTTACAATTCATATGGTCACAATCAATATTTAAAAAAGAAAATTAAAATAAATATAAGTGAATTGTGTATATTTATACTATTAATTGGGAAAAACTTTTATAGAAAAACCCTTCAAGTCATCTTCAACTTCAGGGCTCTTGACCAAAACTCTGTCAAAGTATTTTATACTCTTTTTTTTATTAGCTTTTCTAATAATGATAGATTTTTCTTACAAAAGGTATAAATAAAAAACAAGAAAACCAGAAACATCTTATAATTCATATGGTTACAATCAATATTTAAAAGAGAATTCACAAAACTACACTCTTTCAACCCCTCTTTCACAAAACTACACCTAATTTATTTTTTTCACAAAACTACACCCTTTCAAAATTTTAAAAGCTTGATTTACCCTTTAAAAAATAACCAAAATTAAAAATTTTTCATTTGGGTTCGCTAATTAGTGTTTAAGGTATAGTCAAAGTATTATCTACTCTCTTTTTATTAGCTTTTCTAATAATGATAGATTTTTCTTACAAAAGGTATAAATAAAAAAACAACAAAACCAGAAACATCTTACAATTCATATGATCACAATCAATATTTAAAATAGAAATTCACAAAACTACACCCTTTCAACCCCTCCTTCACAAAACTACACCTAATTTAATTTTCTCACAAAACTACACCCTTTCAAAATTTTAAAAGCTTGATTTACCCTTTAAAAATTACCAAAATTAAAATCTTTTCATTTGGGTTCGCTAATTAATGTTTAGGGTATAGTATAAAGGGGGTAGGATTGTGTGGGTAAGGTTTATTTGGATTTAATTTTGAATGTTTAGGTGTAGTTTTGTGAAGTATTTTTGAAATGGTGTAGTTTTGTGAAATGTAATTCAAATGGTGTAGTTTTGTGATTCTCCCTATTTAAAAAAAACAAATTAAAATAAATATAAGTGAACTGTGTATATCTATACTATTAATTGAGAATAACTTTTATAGAGACCTTCAAATCATCTTCAACTTAAGGGCCCTTAACCAAAACTCTGTCAAAGTATTCTTTACTCTCTTTTTTATTAACTTTTCTAATAATGATGAATTTTTCTAAATTTATACATTTAACTGAAATGAAATTCAAAAAAGTATTTTATAAGTAATTTTTCAACTTATCATGATTTATAATTCTTATTAGCAATTATGTAAATATACAATTTCTGATACTAAAGTTACAAATATTTAGTTTTAGTTAGTAATAACTAAATTCAAAATAATTATGTAAAGGAAAACTAAGTCCATCACACATTATTACGTCTTACGGAAATTGACGACAATCATTGGCATAACAGTCAGGTGGTTGTTTACTTGTCTTTGTGGGAAGATGTTGCGTCTGTTTTTAGGGGCATCCTCAAGTCGGGTGATAAGACACAATTTGTCATGTTTGTCACCACTATTAATCCCAAACTTTTTGGAGGTAAAGTCTTGAAATTTGTAAACTTTAATTGGTTCTATGAGCACCATTGGTTTCTCTAATAAGTTGTTGTTCAGTATTAACTCAAACATTCTTTATATTTGAAATAAGTAAGAAAAGATGAGTGTGTGTTGCTTATCACTAACATTATCATCATTCTTCATCTAAGTATCAAACTTAAACGAATGTATCTTCCTTTGATATTTTTTGTCCTCCTTGCCATAGAATGTGCTATTATCTTAATAGTGGTTGTTTGGCTTTGCTTTGTTTACTTTTATCTTCCTTTCATTAAACCTGATATCTCAGGTGACTAAAATATTGAACCCACCCTAAAGTCAAGTATGTGTTCTTGCGTCTCTTTTTGTTTTTTTAATGACAACGCTTTTTTCTTTAAGACATTCAGTTTGTTCTCTGTTTTCTGTTTTCTCTTTGCATATACAAATAAAAATGTATTCACTCTTCAGGGTGCATAGGTTTCTCGATCTATATTTATGAACAAGTTTCACTTTAAGATTTTCTAACAATTATTCAAACTTTAAAAATAAAAAATTGTCACCCTATATGTTCACCGGTTTAAATTTTCATCAACAGTATTAGGAACTATCACAATTTAAAACTTGCCTCTCACAGATGGAGAGCAAATATAAAATACATAAACTGATAGCATTTGATATCAGCCCTTTTCGTCGTCACAACACTGCACACTCCTACTTCAGCTCATAACATTTCTCATCGATTCAGCATTAGTTAAATATCTGTTACCATATTCAAAATACACATACGTCCCCCGCAATTGCGCGGGGCTTAGACCCTAGTAAAATAAATACAAAGCCACACGGACAAACAAAAGCGCTAGAAAAACTTTATTATAAATATAACAAAGATGTGAATTGAAAAAAAACTTAATGCTTACAAAAGGGAATACAGTTTGTAGACGAGCTCTAGATGATGTTGACGTGCTCGTAGACTCACGCTTATGCTCTGGTTCACTTGTCACAGATGTTCCAGCATTTACAGTATTCAACATATCAAAAAACTTAAGATTCTCTACATGGCCTACAAATGCATAAACTCGATAGATAGAGTAAAATCCTCTACGCCTATCGATATGGTTATCTCCAAGACCTTGGATTTTAATACGTTGGACAGTCTTCCTTTCAGGGTCAAAGAAGCAAACATAAAACGGCTTAGACGCATTGTCCAACGACAAAACAACTTTACCTGTCGCAGTCACCCCAACGATGTAAATAAGGGTGGTATCAAGGATTTCAACATTGCCCCAAACAACGGAGAATTGTTGCAACCATTTTGATTTCGGTTCCTCAACATCGTCATCCTTCATAACCCATATACACAACTCAAGGGAGCGTACTTTACCAAGAGTAAGACCACTATAATCATATCGTTTAGTAATCACTCCTAATTTACCCTTGTAGTTTACCAGTTTACTACAACTAGTGGGTATAGCGAAATCTAAGTGTACAAACTTGAATCTTTCAGACCTAACATCAAAGCAAACTATCACGTAAGGCTTTTCAACTCGGCCAACAAAGTAATACAAAACACCATTGATGCATGTCCCATCACCACTAGGATAATGATCAAAGGGACAATGTATCTTCCTCCAGGAATCTTTTTCGGTTCCTAGTGTCAAAATTTTATATCGATCTTCTTCTTTAACAAATTCGTCAATGGTCAATATCTTGAATTGTTTGTCGACATGATCAAACCCTAAAAAGCTTCTCGGGTGATAGGTTATCCCTTCAAGAAAGGGTAAGACTGCGTATTGTCTTGTTGTAGGGTTACATATCAAAGGCACTAGCTTTGTATGTGAGATCCAGTCTTGACGGATATATATAAAGCCAGAGACAAGACCACAAATTTCTGGCAACCTAGCTCCATGGAATTTCATATGAAAATCGGCTTTTACTACAAGAGACGACGACGAAGAAGACTTACCATATGGATATTGAGGTTGAGGCGACGAATAGAAAGAATAGCCATCGAATTGCTCGACAAGGAATAAGAGACGCGACCGAGCGTAGGTCCTTGTCAAGAACAACTCGGTGAAATATGGAGTGGTGAGAGGAATGGATCCCCATAGCTTCGATACGCAACGAAACCTAGCTATTGACTTGTAAGGTAATCTCGAGAATACCTCAGTGACGAGATCTGTAGGGATGGAGACAGAGTTTTGCCCTAGAGACATGAAAATATAAGTTTGAACTTTGAAGGTGGTGTGTGTGTTTGTTGGTGAGGACAAACAAGGTGTGCCACTTAACCTAGTTAAGGTTTTTAAAGGCAAATTATCAAAGGGTTTACCGTGAAACCTCCCGAATAAATAGCAAATAAAGGCATATTTTTGTTTAATAACATTTTTGGTAGAAATAAAGTTATTAACTCAAATTGTAAAAAGAAAAAATTGGGAAATCATTTCACCAAAGAGAGAATTACAAATCTACAACATTTGAATTACATTTCACAAAACTACACAATTTCAAAATTACTTCACAAAACTACACCTAAGCACTCAAAATTAAATCTAAATAAACCCTACCCACACAATCCTACCCCCTTAATACTATACCTTAAGCTTAAACACTAATTGGCGAACCCAAATGAAAAGATTTTAATTTTGGTAATTTTTTAAAGGGTAAATCAAACTTTTAAAATTTTGAAAGGGTGTAAATATGTGAAAAATGAATTAGGTAGAGTTATGTAAAATAAGGGAAGAAAGGGTCTAGTTTTGTGAGTTCCTCTTTACAAAACTCTACCTAATTCAATTTTTTCTCATAATTACACATTTTCAAAATTTTAAAAGGTTGATTTACCCTTTAAAACTTCACCAAAATTTAAAATTTTCATTTGGGTTCTCTAATTAGTGTTTAGGATAAAATGATTAAGGGAGCTAGAATTGTGTGGGTAGGCTTATTGGTTTTAATTTTTAGTGTTTAGGTGTAGTTTTGTGAAACCTAATTTAAAAGGAGTAGTTTTGTAATTCTCCCAAATAAATATCAAATTATTCAATAGGTAACATGATGAAAAATTAAAATATTATAAATATTTCAATTTAATAAAAATCATACAATATTAAAAATTTATTAAATTTTTAAAAAGTTATATAAAAGTTTAATTATTTAAGGAGTATAGATATTATTTTATTGTTTAAAGTAAAATAAATTTTATTTGTGGATCTAATTTTAGATTTAAATGTAGGTATGGTTATAGATTTTAACATATAATTTGAATAAATATCATGATCTCCAAATATCTTAATTTACATAACGGGTCACTAAAGATCACAAATCGAATTTCAAATCACAAATGATAATTGTTACGAGAATAAATCAAATTCATTTTTCTATAATACTAGAGAAGGATCCGCGTACACGCGGGATTGTAATACAATTTTTCTAAATCCATGAAAATCTATAAGGACCCAAATGCAAAAAAATAAAATTTCCTATAACCGCTCTCATTGCGACACGTAAGCGTTTTGTCTTCTTTTTTAATATAATAGATTTTCATAAAAATTAATTTTTGCTAACATTAAACTCAACATTAAATTACATTGTGTAATTTTCTTTTACTTTAAGGATCGTAATTTTCTTGTGATATTATTACAACTTATAAATTATTATGATCTTTTTTAAAGATAAATATTGAATAATATAATTAGTTTAATGTAAATGTTTTCCTATTTTTCTGATTTTTCGTTTTTATTTCTAAAATATATTTTTTAAATTATATATTTTCTTCTTCTTTATCTTATTGTATTTGTGTAAACATGATTTGATTGAAATTTAAAAATATTTATATCTATCTTAATATATTTGTTTAAATATGATTGTTTGAAAAAAAATTATACGTGTCAAAATTTTAACGGTAAGTTTAACACATGTCGCGATCTTGTGAGTTACTAAGTATTGAAACCAAACTTATATAATAAGATATATGTGTAATTTTACATCGGGTCAGAAAATATCATACATAATTTGTAAAATATAACCAAATTATATTCATAATATCAAGACGTACATAAGTATGATTTCAAAATTTATTTTCAAAACATCAATAAAAACTGCAATTATATTGTATCAAATTAATATGTTTATAAACATTACACTCTTGCGGGACGCACGAAATCGAACCCAGTATTATGTTAAGACGAAACTGGGACATCGGATGGACCGCCAGAAACCCATAGTTTTAGGGTTTCAAGTTTAATTTAAAGAAATTATTGTATTTAATTTCCTATCATATAATGAAATTCACAAAATTACACAATTTCAATCTTCCTTCGCAAAACTACACATAATTCAACAAAAATTTGTAACTACACCCTTTACAAATTTGAAATGGTTCAATTAATCTCTAAAAATTTACCAAAACTAAAATCTTTTCATTTGATTTCGCTAATTGATGTTTAGGGTTTAGTGTTAAGGGGATAGGGTTTTGTGGGTATGGGTTTTGTGGGTATGGGTATTTATTTGAGGAATTCACAAAACTACATCATTTCTTCTCTTCCTTTACAAAACTCTACCTAACTCAATTTTTCACATATTTACACATTTTCAAAATTTTAAAAACTTGATTTACCCTTTAAGAAATCACCAAAATTATAATCTTTTCATTTGGGTTCGCTAATTAGTGTTTAGGGTATAGTATAAAGGCAGCTGGATTATGTGGGTAGGATTTATTTGGATTTAATTTTGAGTGTTTAGGTGTAGTTTTGTGAAATATAATTCAAATTGTGTAGTTTTGTAATTCTCTCTTTTTATTTTGATTTAATTTTAATAATTAGGTGTAGTTTTGTAAAATGCAATTTAAAAGAAGTAGTTTTGTATTTCTCCCATTATATAACGGTTTGGTATTGATTCCAATATAAACGTTTAAGCACATTTGAACTCGAAAGACTCTAAATGTGGCTTTACGGAGAGCTTCTCAATATGAATCCATGTGTGAAAATTTCATATTCAACTATAAAGCAAAAAAGTGACTAAAAACACTCAGAAAGAGAGTCCATTTATCGGCGAATGAGGCAAACTCCGGCTACAAAACGACCTCAAAGCATTACTAGACGACGAACCGAAGATCCGCTTATTGCTTCTTTGAAACCTCAACACGGTTCTCTTCATACTATCTTCCCCTATCTCTCCCTCGACGGCTTTAGCAAATACGCTATGCAACAGATCGTTGCTTTCGCACAATAGCCTCAATACTTGTTTGATCGATGGCCTAGACCGGCTTTCTTTCTCTGTAATCTAACAACCGTCACGACCGCTTCGAGCTGTTTCTCTCCATCAGCAACATCATTAGTAACGGTTTCTTTGATTCTCGGGTCTAACAACTCGCGGTGTCTTGCTTCTGCTTCAAGAAACCCTTGAGACGTTTCTACGAGGTTTGTGCCTTCTTCGTCCACCGTTCTTTTCCCGGTTATAATCTCTAGCAACATAACTCCAAAGCTATACACATCACTCTTCTATATAAGCTCTTGCGTCACTGCATACTCTGGATCTACATAACCTGAAAGAACCCTTCAATTTTTAGAAAAGAAAAGTGGGGAAAAATGTCATTTTTAGAAAAGAAAAATGCCAGAAATGTCATATTTGTAGGCCAAAAATACCACTAAAAATAATTTAACCAAAAAAATCACAAAACTTTAATTAGCTTTATACCCTCAAAACTAAATCATAAAACTTTTACATGAATCTCTACCCTCTTCAAAACTTAACCATAAATATTAAATACTAAACTCAAGTGAAAAAAAAAGTTGTCAAATGTTAAAAAAAAACATTGTATTTGTGGTAGTTTTGGGCCAAAAAAACGTTTTGGCCTAATAACAAAAAATCTTAGTTGCATTGTAAAGAAATTTCTCTTTAAAAAAACCTATATCCATCAAAGAAGTAAACAGTGTTTGTTCTATATGTCTCTCTTGACCTGGAGTTATACAAATATCGGTATTCACAAGCTAACAGATCCATCTCTAGACGTATGCGCAAGTCCAAAATCGGAAAGCTACACCAGAAAATAAAAGATAACCGTAATATAGCCAAGCCGAAAAAAGGTCAATAACCAGTTTGCTTGATGGATCATGGTTACATACTTTGGCGACGAAGTTATCATTGAGTAATATATTGCTTGACTTAATGTCTCTATGGCAAAGAGGTGGATCACAGTAGTAATGAAGATATTCATGTGAGAAGAAGAATAAGATTAACAATGTTCAGCCAAGAACAAATGACTATAAAAAGATATTATATATATAATCAAATATCGGGAGAATTACAAAACTACACCATTTGAATTACATTTAACAAAACTACACCATTTCAAAAATACTTCACAAAACTACATCTAAATACTCAAAATTAAATCCAAATAAATCCTACCCACACAATCTTATCCGTTAATATTGTACCCTAAACACTAATTAACGAACCCAAATGAAAATATTTTAATTTTGGTAATTTTTAAAAGGGTAAATCAAGCTTTTAAAATTTTGAAAAGGTGTAAATATGTGAAAAAATTAAATTAGGTGTAGTTTTGTGAATGAGGGGTTGAAATGGTGTAGTTTTGTGAATTCCTCTCAAATATTTTACCAAAGTATTTGCTACATCAATAGCGATTTTAATTCTTGTTCCCAAACTAAGTGGAGGCTTCTCTGTAGCTGCATTGGAGAAAGAAAGAAAAGTTTCAACATTGTGGAATCTTTAAGCCTAAAGGTAAAAGAATAAGAAGAATATATACATACAATGTTTTAACCAAAAAAAAGGGTGAATTACTAAACTAACCCAACTTTATCTCTTTATTACTAAACAAACCCCTCCGAATATAACATAAAAATGGGCGTTATAACTTTGCAACATTTTACCCCCGACCCACTTGACAACAAAAAAAAAGTTTTCGACTTTGCCACTGATGTTTATAACTTTGCAACATTAATCTGCGTGGAAAATCTACCTTACGTTTGAATGCAGATTTATTATTTGCGCAGAGTTAAAAGGAATACTTAAGGAGAAAAATTATTTGTTTTGCAGATTTATTGAAAAGTCGATTTACTTTGCAAGTTTGTTTCTCTTTCTATGCAGATATATTTCTAGAGGTAGATAAATGGTGCAAACATATACAATTTTGCAGATTTATTAGCATTTGCACGTATATTATGCATAGTTATTGAAAAGCGCATATATATTTTGCAGATTAATGAATTTTGTTGATTTGTGGTGCATAATTGTTTTCTTTAAGTGCAAATTTTCCAGAAAAAACAGTTTTGTTTTGCAAACTTGTTTTTGTGTTTATTTAAATTGCATATATACCACTAAAAGCAGTTTTGTTATGCAAACTTGTTATCATGTTAATTTAAATTGCAGATATACCAATAAAAACAGTTTTGTTTTGCAAACTTGTTCGTTGGTTTATTTAAATTGCAGATATACGAATGTATGGAAGATTTAATTTGTAGATTTTTCGAATAATTGTAGATTTATTTTGGTTACAACTTTTTGTTATGCATATATTTTGTATGTTGAATATTTATTTTGCACATTTTTTAGATAGAAGATTTAATAGGTAAAGTTGTTTTGTTACGGTGCAGATATTAATTTATTGAACAACTTGATATGAAGATATTTATAACTTTGTTAGACGATTTAACGTGCAGTTTTATGGTTCGAGGTTTCATATAATTCACGTAGAGAAAAATATGACAATAACGAAATAACAAATACATATTATTACAACAAGCAGAGTTGACTTACGATGGCAAATATTACATTGAAAATAAATCTAAACTCCCAAACTGTATTTAGTTGCCGAATGATACAGAAAACGTCGAACAATATTTTACAAATATTACACAAAGCACACTTTTTGTGTAATTAACACATTCCAATGAAGACCATGACGTAGTTCCGCACGAAGCAATGATAACAAATATCAAGCGCCATGACGTGGTTTAGACCACATTGTGGGTGGAATCGATAAATTCCGAAAAAACAATGTTTACTAAAAAGTCCACGTGTAGGACTCTCCATACGCGCGATTTGGTTTTCCACTTTATTAGCTATGTTAACGGACTCTTGAAAGTCACCGACTTTGTGTAAAAACACATTTGTACCCATCACCCCTTCGTCTAACTTGCCGCAACAAATAAGAAAAATCTCGGCTGCAAAGCGAGAATGGAGGCTCTCTCGCGCCGATAAACATAACATTTCTATGCCTTGTTGAGTAGGGCCATTTTGAACTAAAATCCGTAGTCCTTCGATGTATCGTGCCGTGTTGTTATTGTAACGTACACATTGGAGAAAGAAATGACGATATGGGAACCTTCGTTGACAAGCTCCGGTTGATCGAAAAACTCTTGAAGATCCACGACGCTTAAAACTTTGTCGGAGTAGACAATATCTTTAAAGAACTTACCGGCGGCAATGAATGGACCAAGGTGTCGAAAACCCTTTCGACCAACGGCTTTAACAATGTCAACAATGAGAGGGTTGGGTATGAAAGTCATTGTTTTTAAGGGAAATAAAAAAAAGTAGTAGTGAACAAAGAGAAATGGAGTGGTTAGGAAAAAAGTGACTATGTTATGGTTTATATTGCGATTTTAGGTGGATAAAAATGAAAGTGGTAGGTTATAACCATTAACTTGATTTGACGGGTCATTAATTAGAGTTACAACAAACCTGCAACATAAAGATAGTTCGAAAACCCTGCTTAATAAAGTGATACAAAGAGACCCGCAACATAAAGATAGTTCGAAAAACATGACACTTATCTTAAAGAAACAATGTAACTGCTCCCACAACAACAATAAGTAAAACTAATTTGTTAAGAACTTCATTCATCGCCGATATATTTATATTTTTTTCCCTTCTAATTGTCTTCAACATTCTTAATCATGAGCTTTTGTAGTCATTCACAACTTCAACGAGGTTCTTTTGTTGCACTTGGAGTTGTTTAATTTCGTCAAGTAAAACTTCACCCACCTATTTGAACACATGACATTCATCTTTTCGCTGCACGTAAATAATCAAGTTGGAATCTCCTCAACTGCGAAAAAAAATAAATTATTTGTAAGAAAAAAATGGACAAACTTGTGAAGCGAGCTCACACCTGTAGAATCTTCTACAAGGATTGTCATTTGTCCTTGAAACAAAGAAGATGTTGGAGTCGACATTTTTGTAGTTAAACTCGATGATATAAAAGAGAACGGCGTGGTATTGCAGAGTTGATGAAGAAGATGTTTGGTTGGTTACTTTAAAAACCTAATTTGCAACGTCATATGCAGATTTATTTTGTAGACTTGTTATGCAGATTTATTGTATGGCGAAAATGTAGGTGTGCTTCATTTAATTCTTTGCAATTTGGTGGGTAAAAAACATTAAATATCACTATCATTACAACCACCTTCACTATTGTTGTTCATAATAACCGAAAATTTAGAACCTAAAGAAATGAATTAACACCAATCCAACATGGTGCAAATCGTTGTGATGACCAGTCAATGGGAATTTGATAAGAAAAGATGGTTGTTTTTTGTCGACACTCGACGTGGTAGTAAAGTTATAACTGCGAATAGGAAGATGAAGTTTCAAGTTTTTGTGAGTTTGATAAAAGAGGAGTATCAATTCAAAGAAGATATTGAGTTGAGTTATATGACGTCTAAGAAGATGTTGCAAGCTTTACCGCAAGATACACCTTCTGTGATTATAGCCCATGATCGTCAGTTTCAAGTTTTTTGCAACAATGTGATGAAAATGTTTTGCGGTTATGTGTATCCGTCAGCGAAACGCCAAAGTTACCAAACGATGACGCGAATCCTCCGATATATGAAGAAGTACGAAAGAAAAGTGTAATCGATGAGAATGAAGTCAATGTTGGTGAAACAAAAAGGACGAGTCTGACGACGAAGGGCCTAGATTCGACTGTTGCGACGACTCAGATGGTGTAACTTCATATGATGAAGATTACACAGTTTACGGAATGTCGGAGGTATTAGTCGATGACAAGCCAAAATTGAGAAGAAGCCTTAGTCATTATCATTCAAGACTACAAAACAATGGAAATTTTAGAAATTACAATCACATTACGTAGCAAAAATATGAGAAATAATTCAACAAAACAAATCTGCACAAATTGAATTTTTGAAATCAGTTCTGTTTATTTTTTAAAAATCCGCAAAATTAACTTATTTATTTTTTAAAATACGACAACTTGTAATCCCTTTTTTTTATTAATAACTCAGAAAATAAAATAAAAGTATTAACATCAAAATTCAAACACATTATTCTCAAATGAATGACACAAAATTGCAAGAAGTCGGTAGTGAATACCAACGATCAGAAATTAACTAAGACGAAGATCAGTACTAACCGGTCGCTTGCTCTCTGCAGCATCATCAACAACATGCTTAACCGGGTGCTTACTCTCTGCACCATCATCCGTCATGGGGTTAACCGGGCGCTTTCTCTCTGCGTCATCTTCCGCCATGTGGTTCGTAGATTGCACAACTTCTTTCTCCACAACTTTCTCAAAAGTCTTAACCTTTTCAACTTATTTCCCTAAATTTTCAATCTTTCTATCCATTTTACTTTCAAAGGAACTCATCTTCTTCTCCATATCCCCTTTCAAATCAGTTATTTGTGATCCAATCTTCGTCTCCAACTTATTAATGTTGGTCGCAAGAGTTTCAAACAACGAAAACAACCCTTTCATGTCCATTTCTACCAGTACATGACTGCTATCCTTAGCAACCTTAAACATAACACATTAATAAACCAACATTAATAGACTTTGTTTTCTCAAAATACAAAATAAACATATGTTTATTTTACTATGATACCTTAGTTGTTGTCTCCGCTTCTGTATCCACTTCCTTTTCTTTATTTTTTGGAGACTCTCTTGACATTTGCTCCTCAAAGTCATCTCCACTTCCTCCATTATCACTACAAAAATCTGCGCAAATTACCACGAAAAATTTACAACGATTATAATCGTCGTAAACTTACGACGACATTACGACGATTTTACGACGATTTTAATCGTTGTAAATTTACGACGATTTTACAACGATTTTCCGATTAAGAACCAAATCGTTGTAAAATCGTGGTAAATTTACAACGATTTACCGACGTTTTGATTTATAAGAATATTTCGTCGCTAAATCGTTGCTAATTTACCACGAATTTACAACTTCTAATTTTGGGACTTTTTAACAACGATTTAAAGATATTCAATCTGGTAGTTGGAAACGTGTATTTACTGTTGCACCTAACTATTTACAACTTTCATTTTAGTCGTTAAATCGTTGTAAAATCATTGTTAATTCCTTGTAGAATTATGAATCGTTGTAAATTAGTAGTTAATTTCCTTGGTAAAAAGTTGGAAAATTTTATAAAATCCTATAAATACCTCCCCATCTTTCACCATAAATCACACCATCAATTTTATATCTCTCTATCTCTGGTAAATTTCACAAATCGTGGTAAAATCGTCGTAAATTTCATATAATTCGTTGTCTTTTAAAGACCTCTAATCCTCAGGAGTTTTGTTTGTACGAGGTTGTCAACGTCAACGATTACCACGAGTTTACAACGCTTTAAAACGAAATCGTTGTAAAATCGTGGTAAATTTACCACGATTTTACAACGTCTTTTTGTATAAACCCCTAAACCCCAAACATTTTTAAAAGTATGTCTTATATTACGTACAAACACTCGTTAAGACCTCTAAAGTTAATGAATAACTATAAAAACAATGTTAAAATTGCTTATCAATAAGTTTTGTTTACATATTCTTAGAATTTATAAAGTTTAAGATAAAGTGTACTATAATATATTGTGGTTAATATGTATATATGTTCTAATTTTATCAAAACTTGTTTTTGTGCAATCATACGACTTAGAATGATTTCATATGCATACAATATCATAATTATATTCAACATGAAGTCAAATGACAGATGAATTTCAGCGAAATCCATTTAGTGTAATAAATCGTCGTAAATTCGTGGTAAATTTAACACGAATTTACGACGATTCACACAAAATCGATGGAAATTCGTGGTAATTTAACAACGTATTTACGACCAAAAATGAAACTCTAAACGTCAAATCCTCAGGAGTTTTGTTTGCACGAGGTTGTCAACGTCAACTATTACCACGATTTTACAACGATTTATAAAGTAATCGTCGTAAAATCGTGGTAAATTTACCACGATTTAACAACGATTTAAAAGGTAATCGTAGTAAAATCATGGTAAATTTACCACTATTTTACAACGTCTTTTTTGTATAAACCCCTAAACCCCAAACATTTTCAAAAGTATGTCTTATATTACGTACAAACACTCTTTAAGACCTCTAAAGTTAATGAATAACTATAAAAACAATGTTAAAATTGCTTATCAATAAGTTTTGTTACATATTCCTAGAATTTATAAAGTTTAAGATAAAGTGTACTATATATATTGTGGTTAATATGTCTATATGTTCTAATTTTACCAAAACTTGTTTTTCTGCAATCATATCACTTAGTATGATTTCATATGCATACAATATCATAATTATATTCAACATGAAGTCAAATGGCAGATGAATTTTAGCAAAATCCATTTAGTGTAATAAATCGTCGTAAATTCGTGGTAAATTTACCACGAATTTACGACGATTCACACAAAATCGATGGAAATTCGTGGTAATTTAACAACGTATTTACGACCAAAAATGAAACTCTAAACGTCAAATCCTCATGAGTTTTGTTTATACGAGGTTGTCAACGTCAATTATTACCACGATTTTACAACGATTTATAAAGTATTCGTCGTAAAATCGTGGTAAATTTACCACGATTTAACAACGATTTTATTACCACGATTTTACAACGATTTATAAAGAAATCGTCGTAAAATCGTGGTAAATTTACCACGATTTAACAACGATTTTATTTTCATCATTCCCAAAACGCGGCAAACCAAACGAACCAAAACGTTTCAATTTTTTTTTACAACGAATTAACGACGAATCGTCGTAAATTTACGACGATTTTACGACGATTGCTGAGTATATATATAGTGGACCAAAATTTTTCATTTTCACTCATTCTCTCTAAATCTCTCTCTCTCTAAAGTTTTCTCTCTCTAAAACTCTACAACTTTCACTCTTCTTCAACATCCCCAAAGGTAAATATTTTAAATATATGTGTTTTAAAACCGGATTTTAGAATTAGTTTTAGGAATTGGAATTTAGTTATAGGATTTTGAATTAGTTTTAGGCTCGGATTTTAGTTTTAGGATTCAAATTTTAGAATTATATGTTTAGAACATATAATGTCATTAAAATACTTATATAATGTTTAGTTTTTAAAATACTTAATAATTTTTAAATACTAAATGTTTATTATTTAAATATTTAATGTTTTTTTTTGCAGGTACTTATATATGGCTCCTAGGAGAGGGAAGACCTTACCGCCGGACTACATGCAGATGTTGGCGGAGAAGAGGGCTTCCCGGGAAGGCTCGGCTTCCGATTCAGCTTCAGCCTCCAGGACATCTCCTGTCCACACCGGGACGTCCGTCCATGGCGAGCATCCTCCTCCTCCTTATGTGCCCGCCGCCGCCGCTGACGCCGCAGACGACGATATCCCGGGCCCGGTACATCCAGAGTTGGATTTACCGGGACACGCGCCGTACGCCAACCTCCGGGTTGAGGATATCCTCGCTCAACCCGGACATGACGGTCTCAGCCGGTTGGATCCGTACAAGTCTCCGGACACTTACTGGTAATTAACTTAATTTTTTTTTTATTATTTTTTATTATATTAATAAATCAATTAATGTTTTTTTCAGGTTCAAGTACGACAACCAGGTCTCGCGTTCTATCGCGGACATAATCAAGGGATACTTCACCGAGTCGCATCCCAATTGGTGCAAGACACCCGAGCACATCAAGAGAACGTGGTTCAAATGTTTCGCGGTAATGTTCTAATTTAATTTCAATTAAATTTATTTATTTAACTTTAAATTTTTTATTATATATTATTCGCGTAAAGTAACTTATAATTTCTCATATTTTGCAGCAAAAGTGACATTGGGATGTCTCGATCAACGAGACCGTGAGGACGGAGTTCAACAAGACGGCGAAATTCCGTCTCGTCAACACGGTCTCTGACTGGAAGGACAAGTGGAGAGTCGTCGGCGACGCGGGGAAGCCGGTTTATCTCTCGGTCGCGGTCTGGGACGGCTTGAAGAAATATTGGACGGATGGCCACAACGCGACCGTAGCTGAGAAGTGTTCCACCTCCAGGAACGCGAAGCTACCTGACGGGACGCCGAAGCAGATGGCTCACACGTCCGGACAAATCCCGTTCGCGGGTCGGGCGCACGAAATGGTAAGTCTTTCTTACTAACTCTTCCAAATTATTTTTATTTTCAAATTACTAATATTATACTAATGCACATATTTTTATTATTTGTTTGTAGGACAAGGAGCTGGGTCACAAACCGACCGTCAGTGCCGTCTTCGAGAAGACGCACATGAAAAAGACCGGCGAGTTCGTTGACTCCCATTCCGAGCGGATATTCAACGATCTTGAAGCTCGAAAGACGGAGATCGAGACTCAACGATCTCAGAGATCCCCGGGAGGCACTCAATATCCAGGCAAGCCGCTTACAACCGCCGAGCTCGATCAAATATATCATGAGGTAAAATTTTACCGTAAAATTATTTTTTTAAACGTTCATTTATTAATTGTTTAATTTTATAGGTTGCTCCTAAGAAGAAAGGACGGGTTCTAGGCATGGGATCCATGCAGGACGTCCCACTTGCTCCTACCAATTACCGATCTCCGGCTGAGTTGCAGGCTGAGATTCAGAACATGCATGCGACTCAGGTGAAGAACATGCAGTTCTACAATAGCTTGTTTACGGTGCTTTCTGCATCTAACCCGGAACTACTTCGGACGATGCAGACACATCCCGACCGTCCGACGACTGAGCAGGCCGGAACAAGCAACGTAGATCCCGAGAACGCAACGCAGGACTATTTCGGGCCTAATTTCAATTTAGACGACTAGTTTTTTTTTATTTTGTATTTTGAAATTGTAATAAAAATATTTAAAAAAATAATATTTTATTTTATAAAATATTATTTTTTTTATTTATAATAATAAAAATCGTCGTAAAATCGTCCCTAATTAGGGACGATTTAACGACGATTTGTAATATATATTTCTTCAAATCGTCGTAAATTCGTCCCTAATTAGGGACGATTTTACGACGATTTGTAATATATATATTTCTTCAAATCGTCGTAAAATCGTCCCTAATTAGGTACGATTTTACGACGATTTGTAAAATTTATATTTCTTACAATCGTCGTAAAATCGTCCCTAATTATGGACGATTTTACGACGATTTTAAGAATTTTCGATTTATTATAAATACAAATTTACAACAAAATATTTGTTGTGAAATCGTTGTAACAATTACAACGATTTTACAACGAATATGTTACCACGAATTTACAACGAATTTGGTTCGTCGTAAAATTTACCACGATTTTACGACGATTTGGCTTTTACTTCGATCGATTAACGACGAAATGGAAATCGTCGTTAAATCGTGGTAAACTGCATTTTACCACGATTTTACAACGATTATGGTCGTGGTAAAAGTTCTGATTTCTTGTAGTGTATCAACTCTTGCTTTTTAACAACCTTATTAATTCGTGACTCTCTTGCCATATGCTCCTCGAAGTCATCTTCACTTCCTCCTTTAGCAACTCTTGTTTTTTTTTAACTTCTGGTCCCTTCTTCTTTCGTGGAAATTTATTCTCCTCTTCTACAAAATCATCATCACTTCTACCTTGTACAACCTCATCAACGTTTCTCTTTTTCCCCATTTTCTTCTTCGTCTTAGGAACTATCTTCCAAAAATCACTATCCAAAGTTTCTTAAGTATATCACTAAGGAGCTTGTCCACTTTCTCATCTTCCTCTTCATCCGTCCAACTTGGAATAAACTCATCTTCAGAGATTGAGAATATATGTTTCACTCTCACCTACACAAAATGCAACAAACATTAAAGTTCATAAAAAGTTAGAAAACATTCTACATTCTAGAATAAAACACCACTTAAAAGCATTAATAAGTTTAACTTTAGCTTCCCATGTTTCTTTTTGTCTTGAAAAAGAAGATCTTCAAGCTTTGTTCTTCCCCTAGAACCACGCCAAGCCAAGAGTGGAACATCTTCTTTCTTACCTCCCACTATTTCATCCAGAATAGTTATGGCCTCATAAGCCCATATCTGAAGAACATGAACAAACCCTGGAACACAATATGAATCACCAACAAATGCAAAAACTTTTATCCCCTCTACCAAGTTCTCACAAGCTTTCCTACCCCACGTATACCTTTCAAAAGTGTCAACATCAATTACTCTTCTCGCTAGGTCAAGAGGAATTCTACTACCGCGATGCAACCCAAGAAGACCCACGGCTATAACAGACAAACAACCAACCATTCTTCGCTTCTCAAATGACCATGTTCGACATACATCCAATACTTTCCTTAGTTGGTCCCAAGTTGGACCTTCCAAGATAAAGACTCCCATGTCACACCACAAATCCTTATGGTCACCCTCACAATCACCTGCAACCTCATAAGGATCTATGTTCATATCTGTGATGAAACCAAACTCAAGAAAAGACAATCTTATTGGTTGATCATCAACAAAACACCACATTTCTTTGGACTTATTAGTCACTAGCTGGTGTGTGAGGAGGTAGTGGACCATCTTAGCTAACCATATAAAGTTGTTTTCTGCTAGTTTCACAATGCAACCAAGAGGAAAGGTTTCTAGATAAGCCCAAACATCATCACCTAAGTTCTCTTTCAGCGACCTTATGTTAGCAAGCACACAATAGTGCTTCATGCTTCTAACTTGCGCAGATGATTTACTATCAACATAGAGACGTGGAGGATAAGTCATCATAAATATCATGCATCATAGAACAACAATTTTAAGCATTATTAATAACAAGTTTGCAATAACATACTATATCAAGTCATAAGTCTGCAATAACATCACAAAAAGTCTGCAATAACATGACATGTCATAAGTGTGCAATAACTTCACAAATATATTTTTCAACACAAAGTCTGCACTAACATACTACAACAAGTCATAAGTCTGCAATAACATCACAAAAAGTTTGCAATAACATAACATGACATAAGTCTGCAATAACTTCACAAATATATTTTTCATCACAAAGACTCCACTAACATACTATAGCAAGTCATAAGTCTGCAATAACATCACAAAAAAAACTGACTAAACCTAAAAATTAACAAGTCTGCAATAACATCACAAAAAGTCTGCAATAACATAACATGACATAAGTCTACAATAACTTCACAAATATATTTTTCATCACAAAGACTCCACTAACATACTATAGCAAGTCATAAGTCTGCAATAACATCACAAAAAACTGAATAAACATAAAAATTAATAAGTCTGCAATAACATCACAAAAAGTCTGCAATAACATAACATGTCATAAGTCTGCAATAACTTCACAAATATATTTTTCATCACAAATACTCCACTAACATACTATAGCAAGTCATAAGTCATCACAAAAAGATGAATAAATATAAAAATTTATAAGTCTGCAATAACATCACAAAAAGTCTGCAATAACATAACATATCATAAGTCTGCATTAACATAACACATATATTTTTCATCACAAAGTCAGCACTAACATATTATACTAAGTCATAAGTATGCAATAACATCACCAAAAAATTGCATTAACATAAAAATTAATAAGTCTGCACTAACATCACAAACAATCTGCAATAACATAACACTTCATAAGTCTGCAATAACTTCACAAATATATTTTTCATCACAAAGTCTGCACTAACATACTATAGCAAGTCATAAGTCTGCAATAATAACATCATAAAAAGCTGCATTTACAGAAATATTAATAAGTCTGCACTAACTTCACAAAAAGTCTGCAATAACATAACAAGTCATAAACAAATATATTTTCCATTAAAAAGTCTACAATCATTATATAACAAACTAAATGGGGGAAAGATTCATCACATAAAAACCTGCAACAAATATCTACCTTAGTTCAAGTCAGTAAAACTTTTGTAGTACACGATGAACATGCACAATTATTTGCATGATAATGTTGCTATAAAACTACACAATCCGACCACAAAACTACATAACAAACACTATAGATATACAAAACTACAATTAATTTATCCCAAATTTGTGGATCGAACGAACAAATCTCGTTATAACTTAGTCAAAAAATTTTCTTTTGAAAAGTATTTTTAAAGAGACCGAAAAGGAAAATCGGAGAGTAAATACATGTAAATCAAAGAAACAAATAAGACATTGAAAAATAGATCCAAATATAAAAATACACCATAAAACCCCTTTTTAGATTTTATCGAAGTTTAAGTCTTGCAAAGATTTACCTTCAATCGGTGGCGGCGGCTCGAGTTTTCGGCGGTGAAGAGTAACGAGGGTTTCAGATTTCGGAGTTGCAGTTGTTCTCCGCGGAGGAGACTCGACTTTTCGCCGTTTGGAAAAATACAAGGGTTTTATGAACAGAGAGTGCGATTTTCGCGGTGAGAGAGAGAGAGAATTTCGCGGTGAGAGAGAGAGAATACGACGGTGAGAGAAAGAGAATATGGCGGTGAGAGATTTCGCCGGTCGCCTTTCGCGGGTTAGACAGAGGGAAAATCACGATTTCGGTTTTCAAAGAGAGAATTAGAAACTAATAAAAAAAATTATTTTTGGGTAGATTTATTTTGTATATTAATAAGTGTTTGAAGAATAAAAAACAATGACAATATGGTAATAAAAAATTAAAAAATGGGGGTATATTATTAGATAATATTCTTGATAATTATCCATATAAATCTAGATATTTTTCATAAAGTTTATTATTATTATACTGTAAATATCTTTTATATGCCGACTTAGAACTCCTATATAAAGGAGTACTCGTATAAGTTGTAGACAAGAACAGATGTAATAATAATAATTTCTCGTTGACTTCTCCTTTCTCAAAAACCCAACACTTATATGATATAATATTTCTATTAATTTTATAACACGTTATCAGCACGAAGCTCTACCCGTAACCCGATCAATCATATTCCAAAGGTATAATACGAAGGTATGATAAATCAATAATTTTATATAATTATGTTTTGATCATTTTTATATGGCGTGCTATGCCGCCTCAAAATGGAAGGCTATGCCTCCTCAATATGGTAGGCTCTGCCTCCTCAATTTATTATATTTTATTACTATTTAAAATAAACTATAGCAAAATTTAAATTAATATAATTAAAAAATCTAAGAAAAACTCTGCCAAAATTTTAAGTTAATAATTTTTGCCAAAAGCATAAAGCTAATAAATCTAAAATAAACTATGGCAAAATTTAAACTAATTTAACTAATAAAATGTAAAAAAAAAAAAAAAAAACTCTGGCAAAATCTAAATTTTTATTAGTATAACAATAAAAATTTAAAGAGAAACTTTGCCAAAATTTAAACTAATATACTGTTATTTTCTATATAGTAATCATGTCAAACTTGACAAAGCTCGAAATAACTGCCCTCGATATTACTGGCAAAAACTATATGACTTGGGCAGTTGGTGCAAAATTGCACCTGAAAGCCAGTGAGCTTCTTGATACCATCGATAAGTCGGAAACGACATCGGATGAAAAGAAAGCCAAAGCCATGATTTTTATAAGGCACCACATCCATGATGGTTTAAAGGATGAATATATCACCAAAGAAGATCCTGCGGATCTATGGCTATCTTTAAAAGATAGGTTTGATCACCAGAAATATGTGATCTTACCAAAAGCCAAACATGAGTGGTTAAACCTCCGGTTGTTGGACTACAAATGTGTTAGTGATTATAATTCCGCGTTGTTCGGAATCACATCCAGGATGATATTATGTAGAGAGACAGTCACTGAGTTTGACATGATTGAGAAAACTCTCTCTACTTTTCATCCTGTAAATGTAGGCATACAACAACAATATCGGGCAATGAAATTCACTCGTTATTCGGAGTTGATGCAAATCCTCCTTGTTGCTGAACAAAATAATGATTTGGTGATGTTAAACCATCAAAATCGTCCAGTTGGATCAGCACCACTCCCAGAAGTGAATGCTGCATCATCCAATTATAATAACTGGAATAATAATAATGGACGCGGCCGTGAACGCGGTAAAAGTCGTGGTCGTGGACGAGGGCGTGGTAGAGGACAAGCAAGAGGTCCTCGCTACAATAATGATAACTCTGGAAAAGGCCAGAGATTTCCGGGTAATGAAGTTGGGCGTGTTATAAAGAAGCAGACAGAGAGTGTTTGCTATAGATGTGGAATGAAAGGGCACTGGTATAATACCTGCCGCACGCCAAAACATCTTGCCGATTTATATCGTGAATCACAAAAGGCAAAAGAAAAGATGAATGAAACCAACTTCATTTGTGATGAACCCGGGCCCTCCTTTAGTGGCTTAAACGATGATAGTCATCTTGATATTTCGGAATTTCTGCTAGATCCGGAAGGTATCAACGGTCAAGAAAAAGACTTGGAATAAAATGACATGATACATGTTGTTGTTTTTTTAAAATAATAATGTTGTTTAATATTTACTTTTTGTCTTTATAAAGTTTGATGTAAAATAGTTGTTTTATAATAAATCCTTTATCAATATTTTAATCCAGACAATGACAAACTTTGAGACTAAAGAGGGAGATATATGTCTGGCTGATAGTGCGACAACGCACACAATACTTAAAGATAAAAAGTATTTCTCCTGTCTCAAAATAAAAGATTCCGCCGAAGGCGTGAATACTATTTCTGGTAATGCAAAAATTATCATAGGCTCTAGAAGAGCAAATTTTTCAATGCCAAGGGGAACGCAATTTGAAATAAATGATGCGTTATATGCCCCAAAATCTTACCGAAACTTGTTAAGTTTCAAAGATATCCGTGTGAATGGATATCATATTAACACTATGAATAAGGATGGCATTGAATACCTTTGCATTACGTCAGAAAAGAAAGAAATCCTGGAAGAATTATCAACGTTATCTTCCGGATTATATTGCACAAAAATAAACGAGACTGAATCATATGTTACTGTAGACTTAAAGTCTATTAGTACATTTAAAGTATGGCATGAAAGATTTGGCCATCCAGGTTCAGTCATGATGAGAAAAATTGTGCAAAACTCGAATGGGCACCCATTGAGAAATCAAAAGATTTTCCAATCGGGCGAGTTATTATGTAGTGCTTGTTCTCAAGGAAAGCTCATAACTCGGCCATCAATAACAAAAGTTGGGAATGAATCTCCATTATTCTTGGAAAGAATACATGGTGATATATGTGGACCGATTCATCCACCGTGCGGGCCATTTAGATACTTTATGGTATTAATTGACGCATCTAGTAGATGGTCACATGTGTGTCTATTGACAACACGAAATATGGCATTCGCAAAGTTCATTACCCAAATTATAAGGCTAAGAGCGCAATTTCCTGACTATGTCATAAAGAAAGTCAGACTTGATAACGCTGGTGAATTCACTTCACAAGCCTTTAATAGTTATTGTATGTCAATGGGGATTGATGTTGAGCATCCAGTTCCCCATATTCATACCCAAAATGGTATGGCCGAATCTTTAATTAAACGGCTGCAACTGATTGCAAGACCGTTAATATTGAGAACAAATCTCCCAATTTCTGTATGGGGGCATGCTATATTGCATGCAGCGGCATTGGTCCAGATTCGACCAAGCGCATATAATGAATTTTCCCCTTCTCAATTGACATCTGGCAATGTGCCTGATGTATCCCATCTTCGTGTTTTTGGTTGTGCGGTTTATGTCCCAATTGCTCCACCGCTAAGAACAAAAATGGGACCACAAAGGAGATTGGGAATTTATGTTGGGTATTCGTCACCAAGTATAATTCGGTATATTGTACCGCAAACTGGTGATATGTTTACGGCACGTTTTGCCGATTGCCATTTTAATGAAGATGAATTTCCAGCGTTAGGGGGAGATATTAAAAGTATATCAAAAGATGTTACATGGTGCACACAAAGTTTAGTACATCTTGATCCCCCAACAAAACAACGTGAGCTGGAAGTTCAGAAAATTGTGCATTTACAAAATATGGCAAATCAATTACCAGACTCGTTTACAGATATAAACAGAGTGACGAAGTCATATATACCCGCCGTTAATGCCCCATCAAGAATTTGTATTCCCGATAAACAAATTGATGGGAGCAAAGCAAATGAACCTAAGGTTCAGTTAAAGAGGGGGAGGCCGATTGGCTCGAAAGATAAAAATCCCCGAAAGAAAAACAAATTGGGAGAACAAAATGATAAGGTTCTTGATCCCAATAAAGAACAGTATCTCGAAGATATTTCTGGAAAGGTTCGAGATGAACCAATTAATGATAAATCTTCGGAAGAGATATATGAAAGGGATCAAGAAGAACCATGTGATGAAATTCGTCAAAAGGACGAACAAGATACAGAAAAATATGAGATCTCCATCAACTATGCCCATAATGGAAAAATGTGGCTTAGAAATGAAATTGAAGATATCGATGGAATATTCTCTTTCTCTGTATCTGAAGAAATTGACAATGAAAACGATGACCAAGACCCACGGTCCGTTTCCGAATGTCAAAAGAGAGGAGATTGGAATAAATGGCAAAATGCCATGAGAACTGAATTACTCTCTCTCAATAAACGAGACGTTTTTGGACCTCTCGTCATTACACCAGGAGATGTAAATCCTGTTGGGTGTAAATGGGTTTTCGTAAGAAAAAGAAATGAAAATAATGAAGTCACAAGGTATAAAGCAAGACTTGTGGCACAAGGGTTTTCTCAAAGACCGGGAATTGATTATGAAGAAACATATTCCCCGGTAATGGATGCAGTCACATTTAGGTACTTAATGAGCCTAGCGGCATCTAAAGATTTAGAAATGTACCTTATGGATGTAGTGACTGCATATCTATATGGATCACTTGATAGTGACATATATATGAGAATCCCTGAAGGAATGGAGATTCCAGAAGGATCTAAGATTCTAAAAGAATCCAAAGAAATATGTTCGGTCAAATTACAAAGATCACTTTATGGATTAAAACAATCCGGACGCATGTGGTATAATCGATTAAGTGAATATTTGTTGAGTAAAGGATATATCAACAATACGATTTGCCCTTGTGTATTTATTAAGAAATCCTCAAAAGGATTCGTGATCATTGTTGTGTATGTTGATGACCTGAACATAATTGGAACTCAAGGAGAAATTGATGATGCAAGAACTCATATGAAAAAAGAGTTTGAAATGAAAGATCTGGGAAAGACAAAGTTTTGTCTTGGGCTCCAGATAGAACATCTTCAAGATGGAATATTTGTGCATCAATCAAATTACACCAAAAGGGTGATAAAACGTTTTTCTATGGACAAAGCAACTCCTTTGAGTACTCCAATGGTTAATAGATCCCTCAATGTTGAAAATGATCCATTCCGACCTTGTGAAGATAACGAAGAAGTATTAGGTTCAGAAATTCCGTATATGAGCGCTATTGGCGGCCTTATGTATCTTGCAAATTGCACTCGACCTGATATAGCTTTTGCTACTAATCTACTTGCAAGATACAGTTCTTCCCCTACGCGCAGACATTGGAATGGAATAAAACATATATTTCGTTATCTTCAAGGAACCATTGATTTAGGGTTATATTATGCGAGAAACTCCGAATCTGGTTTAGTTGGTTTTGCAGATGCAGGTTATTTATCAGATCCGCATAAAGCTCGATCGCAAACTGGTTATGTTTTCACCTTTGGTGGAACTGCGATCTCTTGGCGTTCTCAAAAACAGACTTTGGTCGCCACTTCTTCAAACTATGCGGAAATCATTGCACTTCATGAAGCATGTAGAGAATGTGTTTGGCTGAGATCTATTACTCAACATATACAAGATGCAAGTGGAATGATTGTCAATAAAGAGCCAACAAAATTGTTTGAAGATAATTCGACATGTGTCGCTCAACTCAAAGAAGGTTTTATAAAAAGCGATAGAACGAAGCACATTCCTCCAAGATTCTTTTCCTACACTCGAGAACTCGAGGAAAACCGTGAAGTAGACGTTCAATCCATTCGTTCAAGTGAAAATGCCGCAGATTTATTTACAAAGGCGCTTCCTACTACAACATTCAAGAAACATGTTCAAGCTATTGGAATGCGTCATCTGCGAGATCTGTGAAAGAAGATCATAGCCGAATTTTCCCTGAGGAGATAGCGTAACTGTACTCTTTTCCTGTCATGGTTTTTATCCCACTGGGTTTTTCCATGATAAGGTTTTTAACGAGGCAGTACACTTAAAGATGGATAATTAAGGGGGAGTATTAGATAATATTCTTGATAATTATCCATATAAATCTAGATATTTTTCATAAAGTTTATTATTATTATACTGTAAATATCTTTTATATGCCGACTTAGAACTCCTATATAAAGGAGTACTCGTATAAGTTGTAGACAAGAACATATGTAATAATAATAATTTCTCGTTGACTTCTCCTTTCTCAAAAACCCAACACTTATATGATATAATATTTCTATTAATTTTATAACATATATGTCTTTTAACCAAAACTTGTACCCATTAAAAAGTTTTTGGGTTAGTTTAGTAATAAACAAATAAAGTTGGGTTAGTTTAACTAATTACCCAAAAAAAAAAATATATACATACAATGTAGATGGTCTTTTAAGCTTCCTTTCTCCATATAGTCATAGATGAGGAACCTAAAAAATTGAGAAAAGGAGAAATAGGTGGGAAGACTTATAAAAGTATTTTTTTACCTTGTACAAATTTAGCTAAAAAATACCACCATATTTTTTCTTCCAAAAATACCATAAATATGTAAAACAATTATTTTTATTTTTTTGTTAAAGGGTTTTCAATTTAAAAACAAGAAAAATAAAGGGTCAATTAAATATATGGACACAGAAGATCTGTAAATTAGGTGCCGTTTTTTTTTTATGTGGGAGGAGAGAGAAATTTTTTTTGACCATTATACCCTTGTTTTTTTATGTGCAAATGTTTTCGGATATCTTTGTTGTTATCGCATACTTAGTTTATAGTTTAAAATCAAATAAATATCACTATTTAATTGAGTTATTATGATAATATAAAGTTAGGCGATATTAATTATACGATAATTGAGTTATCAAAAAAAAATTGTGAAAAGAAAAAAAATATATTGTGATAACAAAAAAAATAACGCGAGAGAACAAAAAAAATAGCTATAAAAAAAACTGCGATAACAATAGAATTTTCTCGATAATAAAAAAAATTGTGATAACAAGAGAGATCCGATCGCGAGAGACCAAGCGAGATCCGACCGAGAAAGAAAGAATCGAGAGAGATCCGATCGAGAGACATTGACTGAAATATCTGACCTAGAGAGAGATCGGAGAGACATTCGATCGAGAAAGATAGAGAGATCAACCGAGAAAAATATATTCATGAGAGAAATAGAGATCTAAGAGATATACAAAAGTGAAAGAAAAAAAGATAAAGAGAGATTCATGAAAGAAAGAAAAAAAACCAATAGAGAAAGAGAGAGATTGAGAGAAAGAGAAAATGGTAAAAAAACATTTTGTAATAGTGAATAATATTATACAATTTATGTTAGTTTTCGTTACATAATTATTCATTCACCTAATTATCCATTATTCCATAATTATCTATGATCACAAATATAATATATGTTCGCGATAACAGAAGAGATATCCGGTAACAATTGTGTAGAACAAAATCAGGGGTATAATAGTGAAAAATAAATTTTCTCTCTCTTCCCACTTAAATAAAAAAACATCACCTAATTTCCGGGTCTTCCATCTCCATATGTTATAATTATCCAAAAATAAAATGTTTTACAAGCCTTACATCTTAGTGACCAAATAGCCTTAAAATAAATACACATTTAAAAGAAACTTGAAGGATTGGAACCAAAGTAAACGAATGATTTTTCCAAAACACCCAAGTTGGAAAACGTTCAGAATAGCCCATTTTGGGAGATGATAAGCCCAATAGCTGCCTAGTTACGTTGTTGAAAAGCCAACAATTGAAGAGAAGCTGTCTTTTCTAAAGTTTGCATGTCTGAAGAAGTTAGCAATCGACATATCAAAAGCTTTAATCACCACTAAACCATAGTTGAAGCAGTCTCGATGCCAAATGAGGTTGAAAATCTCGTAAAGACGATGCTCTATTTCTTATGGTTGATTCAATTTGAAGAGCTATTGTTGATGGTGGCTTTGTGAGTTGTCGATGTAATCTGTTGTTTCTTTCACTCCATAGATGATAAACGGTGCCTTGCCAAGCTAAAAGCATTAGAGTCTTCCTTTCTTTGTTTCCGATCCGAATCCTAACTCGTTGAACCGTTTCTTCCCAATCCCGAGATGGAGCTAACCCACATCTAACCGCTAATGGTTCCCATGTTGGAGTAAGCTTGAAGAAACATGTTTAAAAGAAAATGGAAAATTGACAAATCCTAATTAAGAGTTTAAGAATAGTTATATTTACATTTATGAGTTATCTAAATATGTTAAGAGAGATAAATAAATGGAAATTATCATATTGAGAGAATAGGAAGTTTATATAGACTTCTCTACATAAGGAAATGCAAGGGTGTTGCATAACTTATGAGTTTAGAGATCTGAGAGATTGAGAGCCTGAGAGTTCTAAGAGAGAACTTGTGAACTTTAGGTTTTGAGTGATTTTCCTTTTTGTTTAAAGGTTTTTATTCTTGTTGGGGTTTTTGGTTTTGTCGTGAGCTTATATAAGTTGAGAGAATTAATAGGTGGTTGGTTGTATGAGTTGAGTTTAATAAGAGAAGGAATTCTTATTATTGAGTTTGTGTTTGTGTTCTTTTGATTCTTTATTTGGTATCAGAGCGGTGATTAACAATGGCCAAAGATGACAACGAAAAGAAGAAAGAAGGCGATGTAGAAACCTCAAGAGGAGACGACATGTTCACAATGAAAGGCGGAGGTAGTTCTCCCTCAATCAAGTGTCCAATGCTCACAAAAGAAAATTACACGGTTTGGGCAATACGTATGAAGATTTCCCTCAAGGTGAATGATGTTTGGGAGGCCATCGAGAATGGAGATGATACCGGCAAGAAAAATAATATGGCTATTGCTCTACTATTCCAATCGATACCCGAATCATTGATATTACAAGTCGGAGAACTTGAGTCAGCGAAGGCCGTGCGGGAAGCAATAAAGACGAGATACGTTGGTGCGGAACGTGTCAAAGAAGCTAGGCTCCAAACCCTAATGGCGGAATTTGATCGACTTAAGATGAAAGAGAGTGATACAATTGACTCTTTTGTAGGTAAACTTTCAGAAATCTCATCCAAAATGTCTTCTCTTGGAGAAACAATTGAAGAAACAAAGCTTGTAAAGAAATTTTTGAAAAGTTTGCCACGAACTCGATACATTCAAATCGTTGCCTCTTTAGAACAAGTACTTGATCTAAAGAAAACGAGTTTTGAAGATATTGTCGGAAGGCTAAAGGCCTATGAGGAGAGAATCGGGGCTGAAGATGAAGAGCAAGAAGAGCAAGACAAGTTGATGTATGCTCACACATATGACAATACCGGGAGTAGTCGTGGAAGAGATGGTCGGTTTGGTGGAAGAGGAAGAGGTCGAGAGCGGACTAGTCCTGATCAATATCGCCAATGGAGTGATAAAGAGCGAGAAGCTAAAGTGACGTGTTTTAGATGTGAGAAGCAAGGACATTATGATAATAATTGTTCGGATCGTTTGCTCAAACTCGAGGCGAGTATAACGTGCTTTAAGTGTGACAAGAAAGGCCACTATGCAGCGAATTGCCCGGATCGATTGTTGAAACTACAAGAAACAGAGGAGAGAAGAGGGGATGATACTCACGAAGCTTATACTTTGATGATTAATGAAGTTGTTTATCTAAATGAAAGAAACGTTAAACCAAGCTTGTTTGAAACAAATATCGACAATAAGAATGTCTGGTATCTCGACAACGGAGCAAGCAACCACATGTGTGGGATCCGAGAGTTCTTTTATGCGATCGATGAAAGAATAATTGGGAAGGTGAAATTTAGAGATGACTCACGGATTGATATTGAAGGAAAAGGATCCATTCGATTTGTGTTTAACAACGGTGAAAGAATAGTTTTACACAACGTATATTATATTCCGATGTTGAAGAGTAATATAATCAGTCTTGGTCAATCAACATAACTTGGTTGTGAGGTTCGAATGAAAGAAAATCTATTGATACTTTATGATCGATTAGGTCAAAAGATGGTGACGACAACAAGATCAAGAAATCGACTCTACAAAGTTATCTTGGAGTTGAGAATGTTGAGTGTTTAAAATCAATAACATCAAGTGATTCTATTAAGTGGCACGCACGGCTAGGGCATGTAAACCTAGACACCATGAAGCTAATGATTGACAAAGAACTAGTTGATGGAATACCCAAGATCGGTGTTGAAAGACGTGTGTGTGAATCATGCCTCCGTGGGAAGCAAACAAGAAAACCTTTTCCTCAAGAAACGTCGTTTCGTGCTGCACGACCTCTTGAGCTTATCCATGGAGATCTTTGGGGACCAATCACACCTGCTACCCCAGCCCAATAGAAGTATGTGTTCGTACTTATTGATGATTTCTCACGCTACATGTGGACTATTTTGATGAAAGAGAAAGGAGAGGCTTTCGAAAAATTCAAGAAGTTTAAAGTATTGTTTGAGTTAGAATCCAAGTCTGAGATTAAATTACTTCGAACGGACAGAGGAGGAAAGTTTACTTCTCTCGAGTTTCAAGATTTTTGTGATAAGATTGGGATTCAAAGACATTTAACTGCTCCTTATACGCCTCAACAGAATGGAGTGGTCGATAGGCGTAATAGGACCTTGCTTGAGATTACTAGGAGTATCTTGAAACATATGGATGTGCCGAATTATCTATGGGGAGAGGCTGTCAGACATGCAACGTACCTGATCAACCGAATAACAACAAGATCTCTAGAAGAAAAGACTCCGTATTGGGTATGCTAGAACAGAATTGGCTGGAAGAAGAAAGTTATATGATCGTTCAAGAATGTTGGTGCATTTAGGAACAGAACCAGGCTTAAAAGCCTATCGTCTTTACGATCCGACCAACAAGAAGGTTGTTGTAAGTCAGGATGTAATCTTTGATGAAGAAAGAGGTTGGGATTGGAATAAGGTTGAGAAAAGGTCGAGTAATGACCTAAGAATATTTGACAAGCAGTTGGGAGATTTCTAAGAGAGAACTTGTGAACTTTAGGTTTTGAGTGATTTTCCTTTTTGTTTAAAGGTTTTTATTCTTGTTGGGGTTTTTGGTTTTGTCGTGAGCTTATATAAGTTGAGAGAATTAATATGTGGTTGGTTGTATGAGTTGAGTTTAATAAGAGAAGGAATTCTTATTATTAACCGCTAATGGTTCCCATATCTGCCATGAGTAAGTGCACTCAAAGAAGAGGTGATTCCTCGATTCAAGCCGAGTAGAACAGAGAAGACAAATCGGATTAGTTTGTAAGCCCCATTGAATCAATCGATCTTTTGTTGGGCTTCTGTTTAACTGCATTAGCCAAGTCAAGAAGTTGTGCCTTGGAAACTGATGAAGGAGATATAAAAGATTGCTCGTAGACTTTTGTATTGTTATCGGATATGAGTCACATTTTTGTGGCGAAAAATGAATGGCTACAAGCTAGCAAAAAAATTTGTAAAGAGAGACATCCACTGTGTGGGTTGTTGATCGACCTTAAACGAGATCTTGTACATTTTATGTACATCAATAATTATATTGTTGGATTTAATGTGGCAAGTCTTTTACCGCAACCGAAAGACAGACACAATGGAAATCTCCTCTTTGACGAGTATGATTCGTAACATCATTACATCATTATTCTCTCAATAATCTTTGTGGCGTAATTCGTAATATGAATACAATGTAAGAAAGCTTGTTCACATTGATTTTGGTTTCATTTTGGGAATTTCTCATGGTGGGAACATGAGTTTCGAAAGTGCACATTTTATACCGAACCACGAAATGACGCAACTGTTGGATCCTTCATGTGTTATGAAGAGCAAAACATGGCATCAATTTGTAAGGTTATCCTCCAACAAGTTTTTTCTTTTCTATTATTTTCTAACCATCTTCAGTCACTAGCTAGCTATCTAGGGTTCTTATGATTATATTTTTGTTGGTCATCTTTGGCGTAAAAATAAATAAATGATGTGTGAAAGCATACTTGGCCGCTGGACGGTATATAGATGTGATCATCAGTAAGGTTGAAATAATGTTCGACAGTGGATTACCTTACTTAATCGAGGAGATCGAATCGAGAAATTTCGCAAGAAATTTCATTCCAAGATGAGTGAGCGTGAAGCCGCACATCATGGTACGCATCTACACCGATGCGTACAACAAGTGGATACAACTCAATACACTGTCTACAAACAAAGCAACAAAAAGTAAACGAAAAAAACTTGTTGTTTTGACTTATTTTTGTAAAGTAAACGTTTAAACTCTTACATGCTTATTCATAATAATAAGTATTCAAATAGATATAAATTTATTCCTTTATTAATAAAACACAAGTCGCTTTACTTTACGAAGTTCAATGAGGTTTGTATAAGAACATAAAAAATAGAAGATGCACAATATCCAATTTTTTATATTTGGGCTCTTTTACATACGTTCAATAATTTTTGCCAAATCAATCTCGAGAAACCAAATTTCAATCCAAGCAACCCTGAGGATCATTGTCTCTTATGCCACATTTTCAGAAAAACTCATCAAATATCTCACTCTTTATTTTTTGGATTTGAAAAGATAAAAAAATATATTCAAAAAAAATTATTTTTAAAATCTGAAAACGTCAATATTTTTTATTTAATTTTACGGATTTTATAAAAATATTTTCAAAATTGAAAAAAAATAAATTTTAAATGTTTTTGATAAAATCATCCAAATATGATTATAAAATCGATTTTAAAATATTTTTTTTGAAAAGTTTTAGGGTTTAGAAATCAAAATTCAACCCCTTGGATTCGTAAATCCAAATCCAAAACATTTCGATTAGTTTAGGGTTTAGATTTGTGAAATTTGAATTTTTTTATATGATATTTTCGAAATATCAAAAAAAAAGTGGCATAAAGATCATTGGGTGGCAGACCAGATCATTTTTTCTGGAAAAATGACATATAAGATTCGTGCTCCAACCCAAACATCTACATATGGCTCCTGCAAGAAAAGTAAACATCTTTAGTACTCACATATGCATAAACCCAAACCACACTATAGAAATACCTTTGAAGTTCATAAATCGTCATATACATCATTAGCAATACTTGGGTTCACCCCCATCATTCATATCTCATAATTTAACCAATTAAAACATGTCATGTCATTTGATTAACTAAATAATTAAAATTAAATAATAAAAAACAAATTAGATTATCGAAACAAATTAAAATAAATCTGAAACACTAAACCCAAACACTAAATAATAAACTCTAAACACTAAACCCTAAACAATAAACCTTAAATCCTAAACATTAAACCCTAAACAATATATCTAAACACTAAACTCTAAACCATGAACAATAAACCTTAAGATCTAAGCCTTAAACATTATACCCTAAACCCTAAACTCTAAACCATAAACACTAGCCCCTAAAGCTTTTCATTCACCTCTCATAATTTTACATATTCATTTTATTTAATTTATTTTATTAACTAGTGTATTAATGAAATATTAAATGGTATGATTTGATTGGCTAAATTAAGAGAGGTAAAGGATTCACCCTTAGGGTAAAGTATATAGAGGAATTCACAAAATTACACCCTTTCGTATATATCTTTACAAAACTCTACATCATTCAATTTTTTCTCATAATTACACTATTTCAAAATTTTAAAAGCTTAATTTACCCTTTAAACGTTCACCAAAATTTTTAAAAAATCATTTGAGTTCACTAATTAGTATTTAGGTATAGTGATTAAGAGGGTAAGTTTGTGTGGGTGGACTTAGTTTGGATTCAGATTTTGGAAAGATGAAACAAAACTAAAAAACCACCGGAGATCCGAATAGATGAAACAACTACTAGTGAAGCTCATCAAGATCAATATTATGGGTTTGTTTATTTCATTTATTTGTTGGCAAAACATAATAGACCTGTGTTCCCTCATATTTTATAGGGAACAGTTCGATAGATTAACTAGGTTTAAACTCGCGCTTCGCGCGGGGTTGTTGGATATCAAACTTATATGTTTTTTTTACGATATCGTATTGTTTGCTCTAAAATTACCATTTAAAACATTTTAAAATACAATATATAAATTTTACTATGATATTTATTTCTAAATTTAATTGTGTTTTATTGGATTTTGGCGTGGATTTATTTTAAATTGCAGTGTAACTATTTTTACTTTGTACGGTTTCTTTTGTTAATTAAAATTTATAATAAATTAAATATCACTTATGTAAAAATCTATGTACTATTCACTTAAATTTCTTAGATATAACTCGTAAAATACAATGGAAAGTAAGCTACTGATTATGATGATTCACTTGAAGTTTGAGTTTTTGTGACCGGTTTTTGGAAGTTTTATATGACTCAATTTTTTTTCCTATGATCACCTAAAATTTTAAAAATTAAGTGATACGTAATATTTTTCTATGTGAGATCATGGTTTTAAATCTCATTTTCAATCGTTTAACATTATGAAGTATGATTTCTCTTTTGAATATTATATCACTATTAACTTGATTGTTTAATAATTTGACAAATGGTTGTGTGCATCCTGTGAGGGAAATTTTGTATTTACTAAAATATATTGTAGTTGTTAGATGAAACAACTACTAGTGAAGCTCATCAAGATCAATATTATGGGTTTGTTTATTACATTTATTTGTTGGCAAAACATAATAGACCTGTGTTCCCTCATATTTTATTGGGAACAGTTCGATAGATTAACTAGGTTTAAACTCGCGCTTCGCGCGGGGTTGTTGGATATCAAACTTATATTTTTTTTACGATATCGCATTGTTTGCTCTAAAATTACCATCTAAAACATTTTAAAATACAATATATAAATTTTACTATGATATTTATTTCTAAATTTAATTGTGTTTTATTGGATTTTGGCGTGGATTTATTTTAAATTGCAGTGTAACTATTTTTACTTTGTACGGTTTCTTTTGTTAATTAAAATTTATAATAAATTAAATATCACTTATGTAAAAATCTATGTACTATTCACTTAAATTTCTTAGATATAACTCGTAAAATACAATGGAAAGTAAGCTACTGATTATGATGATTCACTTGAAGTTTGAGTTTTTGTGACCGGTTTTTGGAAGTTTTATATGACTCAATTTTTTTTTCCTATGATCACCTAAAATTTTAAAAATTAAGTGATACGTAATATTTTTCTATGTGAGATCATGGTTTTAAATCTCATTTCAATCGTTTAACATTATGAAGCATGATTTCTCTTTTGAATATTATATCACTATTAACTTGATTGTTTAATAATTTGACAAATGGGTTGTGTGCATCCTGTGAGGGAAATTTTGTATTTACTAAAATATATTGTAGTTGTTAGAGCTTTTCATACTAAAACAACTAAAAAATACAAAATACAATATTTTTAAAATATATTTTGTATTCACTTATTATTTATTTTTTCTATATTTTATTTCAGTTATTTATATTTAGGAATATGTGGTCATATTTACTCATTTTTGTGTTAATTTTTTGCCTAGTTATTATTATTCAATGTGATTTATATATTTTGAATTGAATAGACATATAATAAACAACAAAATTATATTGATTGATTTTTTTAATTCTAATAAAAGTAATTATAAATATTTATTATTAAATTGATGAGGTGGATGCACAAGGTGAGAGATTATTCTCTTATTATATAATAGATAGATTTTCATAGTCTCACATATTTTTTTAGAGTTAAAAGTAAATCAAACAAAAGTCAAAGATTTTTTTTTCTTCATAAAAGTCAAAGATGTTAGAGATCAAATTTAGAAATCTATTATATAATAGCACAAAAATCTCTCATCACAAGTTTCCACCTAATCAACTTTAATATTTAAGATAACAAAATTAAAATAAAAAATGTAATAAAACCATTAATGCTTATAAAAATCAACTAAGAAACAAAAAAATAATAAAGACAATACAAATAAAATATTATTGTTAATCAAAATTATTTAATATTAAGAAATCAAAAAAATATGCAATGCATTGTCTAACATTAATAAAAATAATATGTATATCAATTTTCAATAGCTATTAAAAATGTTAAAGAATAAATCTTTTTATCAATAAATAAAAGATTCGAAAATTCTAATTTGGGATGCAAATACTTTATACTTATCCATAGAAATAATACATAAATTGTTCACAATAATCTTTGGAAACCTAAAGTTAATACTAATTTTATGTAACAAAGTTAAGAATATCCACCGTAAATAAAAACCCTTATACAAAAATAAACAATAAAACATATAAATCTTTCAATAATATTACATAGAAAAACAATACAAAATATGATGCAATTGAAATGATGGGTTAAGATCTCTAAATAAAACCGAAGTAAAGGTATTACGAAAATATTAAAATCAATTAAGTAGAAAAATTGAAAGGGATACATGGCAATCTTCAATTCGTTTTATGAAAACATTTGAAAAAATTAGATATCATAGCATTAGTGAACCCAAATGAAAAGATTTTAATTTTGGTAATTTTTAAAAGGATAAATCAAGCTTTTAAAATTTTGAAAAAGCGTAAATATGTGAAAAATTGAATAAGTTAGAGTTTTGTAAAGAAAATGATAAAATAGTGTAGTTTTTTGAATTCCTCAAATAATAATACAATCCATGAAAATAGGTGATCGGTTATTACCCCACTATTCACGTTTCATCTTCTTCCACTATTTGCGATGTTTCAACATAAAATCCAAAAAGAAGATTACTTAATCGTTGAATTCTTTTAATATCTATTTCAGTCTCGCTTGATCAAAACTGAAAGTTTAGCAAACCAAAAAAAGGAAAAAACATATTCAGTTATAAAAATGTGGAGATCATATAAAACAAAATAAGATTCATCAATACTAAAGGAAGGAAAACATGGTTGCAGGAAGGTAAGATTTTTTTAAAAATAGTGCTAGGGTAAGATTTGTAAGATATATTTTATGGGGTCACACATATATCAATATATGATAGGATCATTATTTAATAAGTCAACCTTATGTGGTCACTTTTGTAATAAAGTAAAAGACTGGAGGCATAAGTGTTATGGAAAATTAATTGTGGATGCCTTAAGTAATTTATAATTTGATGAAGGGCCGAATTATAAATTAGTACTCTATATAAATAGAGGGTTATGGTCCCCAAAGCAACCCTAACCTGAAAATATAGAAATCTCTCTGCATCCCATCACTAGAGACCTAAAGTCAATTCAGGGTATGCTTTGGAAGATCCATAGCCAACTTCAGATCTCCAACCACAGATTCATCATGACTAAATCAGGTACGCTTCCGCTTATGTTTGATCATCAGAAACTGATATGGCTTTATAGTTTATTATGATATAAACTTTAGGATTAATATCCAACAATTGGTATCAGAGCCACCATATTCAGTTTCTGTTTGATAATCGGGTTTTATCAAAAGAATTTTCGGATTTATTAAATTATTTTAAAATAAATTCGAAATCTGTTTATTTTTGAAAAAAACTAAGGTATTGAATCTGTTTTTCATATAAAGTATTCTGGGATTTGTGGTTTATGAACTGAAGTTTTAAATCTGAATTTTATACATGTTAAATCTAGTTTCAGTATTGTTCTAAAGATAAAGCATGGTTATATCTTCAATTAAATTTAGTTTCTGAATTTTTTTTTATTAAGTAAAGTTCATCAAATTCAGATTTTAAATATATGCCATTAAAAATATTTTGATCTAAGATTAAAATTTTTTGAATTTTTCTGAGCAATTTTGGATGAAAAGACAGTCATGGCGGCTGTGTTTTTATAAATTTTTAGGGTTTCCTTGAAACTAATAAGAAGAAGAAACATTAAATATAATGTTTCATTGTTTTTTTTAATTGAGTTTTCGGATTGAGCTTTACGGCCCGTTACGAGAATTAAATTTAAAACTTTAATTAAAACTTGTTGGTTTTGGGCCATTTGGTTTTGGCCCAGACTCATTAAAGAATTATACAGAAGTAAATTAAAACACGTCACAGTAGGGGATCAAACCCATGACCTTTAGTCTGTGCAGTATAAGGCGCCCCCATCCCTAAACCACTAAGCCGCTTAAGTATTTTTGTTATGTAGTTTCACAGACTTATTAATAAATGTCTGAACAAAAATAATAAAACAATTTGCTAAATCAGAAGATAAATTAGATTATACATGTTTAATATTCAAATTGAATTAATTGATGCAAGATGTCACCAAAGTGACCTCTCTTGAGGAATTTTTTTTTCATCAATAATATTAAATGTTGTGTGTATATTTTCCATGCGGATATTTAATCGGCCCAAAGGAAGGTTTATATTTGGCCGGAATTCATATACACTTGCGATGATAAATATGTGACAATTATTTGGATTAAAACATATGAATGATAATTCGGCCTAAAGGAAGATTTATTATGGATTATTGTCAGTGTTTGATCGTTGCGGTAATGAGAGATATGTGACAATTATTTGGATTAAAACATGTGAATAATAGATCGGCCCAAAGGAAGACTATTGTTTATCATGAATTATTCCCAGTGTCAATTCATTGCAACAAGAGTACCGCTAGTAGTTAATATTATTGTCCAAAGACTTGATATTAATGTTACATTTGGTATCATGGGTGGGACGTATAATCATTCATAATTTATTACTGATTTTATTCGGTTAGTGAGCTAATGATTAATTAAGGTTCTCTTTTAAGTAAATATTATTACATTTATAGATAAGTTTAGGAAATTCCAACATTTTCAGATTTCTACTTTAAATAGTAGAAAATAAAGTTAAAGTTATTATTGGGTATATATATCTTGACATTGCATTAAAGTTGAAATAACTTACTTCTCCTTAAAGATACTGGCGTTGCTGAGTATAATACAGTTTATGAGAAGTGAGAAAAATTTAATTGTATTGGCCTGGTTTTAAGCATAAAACACCAATTTGAAAAACTTTAGAGGTGATGAGGATGAGATCAAGATCTCAATCAAGTTCTTTGCTAGGATTAATTTGGGTTTTGTAAGAAGCGATACAGCGGAAATAAGCATGCTTTTGCATCGCTTTAGTTCAAAATAATTTCATAGCAAAGGAAATTTTTAGAAGTACATATTGAAAATGTCTGATATTGTTTCAATCGAAACAAGCAGGGACTAAAAGTACTTATACGGTTGACACTCTAAAGTTTAAGCTTTAAGAACGAAATTTTGAGGTTTTAAGAATAATGATGCTTAGGTCCTACACAAAAGAAACAAATTTAAGTTGTCAATACTTGTTTCTTTTGTGATAAAGTTGGACACATTAAGAAGGATTGCCAAAGATATCACAGTTGTGTGAAAATAAGGGTTAGTTCCTTGTTATGGTTTGTTAATAAATTAAGTTTAATGAAGTACCCATAAACACTTAATGGTTAGACTCTGATACAAAATTCTAACATAAGTGTTTCAATGTAGGATTGCCTAAGCTACTGAAAACCAACTAATGTTGAAAGATACATTTAATATAGATAATGGTTTTCATATGCATTTGGAGGCAATACAGACTATTGTTTAAATTTGGACATTTTCTGAATTTGAAAAACAACTTTGGTGGTAACGTCTTTTAGACGTAATTTAGTTTATTTGCTTCTTACTTAGACAAATCTGGTTATTCTTGTCTAACAAAGAACAAAGTTGTTATTTTGTCTTTAAATTCAAAATTGTTTGGGACCGAAAAATGAATTTTGGATGAACATAGTCTTGGTAAATTCGACACTATAACTTATCAGGAATAAAGTTTAATTGTTGAATAAAGGGGTACTAAACAAAAGTTTGGAAAATGAAAATTCATGAACCTTTTGGCACAAACGCCTAAGTAACATCTCTAGAAATAGAGTTGAGCGTCTCGTGTCTAATGGTATATTGAGTTCGGTTACTTCACAAATTTTGATGTTTGTGTTGATTTCATTATAAGGAAACAAACCAAGAATAAGAAATTTGATGCATTAAGAGTTGTGAAAGTCATTGAGTTGATACATACAAATAATTGTGGGTCGTTTTATACTTTATGTTGAAACGGTCAAAAGTACTTCGTATCATTAATTGACTATAATTCTCGATATGCTTACTTATTTTTATTCATGGGGAACTTAAATCTCTAGACGTGTTCATAAAGTTTAAGATTGAGGTTGAAAACTTGCTCGACCAAAGAATTAAAGCTATCAAATTACTACGGTCATTATGATAGATTAGGAGAATTACGTCTGAGATTATTTGCCAAATATCTAGAGGAATGAGGGATTGTACCACATTAAACCATGCATGGGCCTCCCATCATGAGTGGTATGCCGGAAAGGCGCAATCACATTCTTAAAGACATGTTAATAAGTGTGATTATTCATTACACCTTACATGAATCACTCTGGAGAAAAGCACTATAGATTGCATCTTACATTCTTAATAAGATACCATTAAAGCAACTGCGTAAAGCTCCTTATGAGCTTTAGATTGACAAAACTCAGTCTAAAGCATTTCACATCCAGGGATGTCCACATAAGGTTAGGCTTTATAAGCTATTTGAGATTAATTGGACTCCATAAGTGTGAGTAGTTACTTTATTGGTTATCCGGAACAATTTCGAAATTTTAATTTCATGATCCCACATTGAAATATTTTGAGACGGAATAATTACGTTCTTTGAGGACATTGAATTTAGTGGGAGAAATAAAGTTATAGATATCATCTTTGAGGAAGAATCGACTTCGGCCTTTCTATCGATTCATATAGTTGCTTTGAATAAAGCAAATCTTTCTCCTCAAGTTGATAATAAAGCTTTTCCTCTAAGTCAAGATAATAATGTTATCTAACACTAAGTTCAAATTCAAGATCCTCAAGAACTAGTGCAACAAGATTAAGTTGTTTTGTGTAGATTCACGAAAATAAGGAGAAATACTAGTTTGGATGATTATACAATATTTATGATAGAACATAAAGAAATTAAACTCTATTGGAAAAATGATCCTATCATCTTCCATAAGGCTATGAGTTGTTCTAATTTAGATAAGTGAACTATAACATCCAAGGAAAAGTATTAGTCAATACTAGAAATAAAGTTTGAGTTCTTATTGAATTACCAGAAGGAAAGAATCATATTGGTTTTAAAACCAAGAAAGATTCGAGTGGTAATGTCCAAGAATTTAAAGTTTGTTTAGTGGCTTAAGGCTATACTTAAATGGAAATGATTGTCTGTTAAGATACCTTCTCTTTGGTAATCTTGAAGGAAGTTTTTGGGATAATCATAACCCATGTTGAACATTATCATTTGGAGTTTCATCATATGGATTTAAATACGGTGTTTCTCAATGGTGACATTGATGAACCTAAAATATATGATGCAAAATTAAACTTTGTATTGATTCAAAGAAAATTGTTTGCAACTTAAGAAAATCTATCTATGAGCTAAAATAAGTTTTTCGTCATTGGTACCACAAATATCATGAGGATATCATCTCGTTTAGTTTTTGAGATGAATTTGGTTGAGAATTGTGTGTATCAAAACTTCAGTGGGAGTAAGTATATTTTTCTGATTTTGTATGTGGAGACATACCACTTGCCATTAACAATATTAACATGCTAGTGAAGCATCTTTTGTATTAGGAATCGAGTTTCATCGAGACATGTCTCGAAGAATTCTTTGATAACAGAAAAGAGTTATATTGATAAAGTACTTAAGTGTTTTGGCATGCAGTTTTGCAAATCAGGTGATAACCCAATTGGTAAAGGAGACAAATTTTGTTTCAATTAAGTGTTCTAAAGAAACTTTAGAAATTTAGTAGATATAAAAGATCCTTTATGCATCGACATTAGGGAGTCTGATGTATTCTCATGTATGTACGTGTATGGATATTGCGTACATTGTTGGAGTTTAAAACCATGTTTAAATAATCTAAACATTGACCATTGGAAACTAACCATAAGGGACATAAAGTATTAAGAGAGAATAAATGTTATATGCTCACGAATCAGACATCAGAAAATTTGGAGATCATTGAGTATTCTGATTCTGATTTTATATGGATGTCAAGCTAATAGAAAGTCTAAATAAAGTTTTGTAGTAATCTATAAGCGGTCCAATAAGAAATTGGTTGAAATATTGTGTCACTTGGTTGCGATTATATAAAGAATATAAAACCAATAAAGTTTTCTTGTGACAATAAATCAGCGTTTAGGTACAACAAAATTTTGGTAAAGTTAAATACCAAATTATAAAGGAAAAATGTACAAAGTGAAAAGTATTTGTCATAGAACATTTAGAGACAAACTCCATGATAGCAGATCCTCTTACAAAAGTATACGCTAAAGGTATATCATGAGCATATTGCTCAAAAGGACATTTCGGTGTTCGAGGATCATTCAGGTTTAGTGGGAGTTTGTCATTCGATTTTAGGTTCTATGTTTTAGTTGTGTTTATACACATTTTCTGATCAGATATAAAATTTTAAATAAGGTTTTAAGTTTGCACTTTGTACAATAAAGTTAAGGATCTTGCTAAAGTAGAACCAGTTGAAAATTGACATGTATTGATCACTCTTCATGTAATTTTCATGCCACACTTTTCATAAATGATCTATGTCATTTAGTTGTATTGATTTTCGTGACCATGGAAGGTTTTGGTTATGATGGTTATAACCAACGCCGCTATGATCCTAAGTTGATATGGTTAATGGACGAGATTGATATGCCTTGAAAATAATGACATATGGAGCTCACTTAAGTCAATCATTTTTTGGATACATATGTGACCCAGTGGGAGATTGTAAGATATATTTTATGGGGTCACACATATATCAATATATATATGATAGGGTCATTATTTAATAAGTCAACCTTAGGTGGTCACTTTTGTAATAAAGTAAAAGACTGGAGGCATAAGTGTTATGGAAAATTAATTATGGATTCCTTAAGTAATTTATAATTTGATGAAGGGATGAATTATAAATTAGTACTATATATAAATAGAGGGTTATGGTCCCCAAAGCAACCCTAACCTGAAAATATAGAAATCTCTCTGCATCCCATCACCAGAGACCTAAAGTCAATTCAAGGTATGCTTTGGAAGATCCATAGCCAACTTCAGATCTCCAACCACAGATTCATTATGACTAAATCAGGTACGCTTACGCTTATGTTTGATCATCAGAAACTGATATGGCTTTATAGTTTATTATAATATAAACTTTAGGATTAATATCCAACAAGATTCTTCACTTCTTTTGTTTACCTATTTCTTTTAAATTGCCATTATTTCACATGTTTTTTTTTCTTGATAAAAATTTCACATGTTTACAATAAACACATGATTATTACGCACATTGTAAATATGACCTTATTTTTGCAGATAACTTTTGAAACTTATAACAAAAATAGGTGAGCCAGAAAATATATTATGAGTGCTTATTAACAACGAATTTGGCAAAGATAAATTGTAAAATTGGTAACTTCTTTAACTAATGTTCTCTTTGTAATTTTTATTTACGTAACACACGATTCATATTTATTTGCAATTGGTTTTTAATGAACTTTTGAAATGGTCCAACCACAAAATATCAATTTTTCTTTGATTTTCAGAAACGAATTTAAAGAAACTGATTTTGAATTTTACATAATCAACTAAACAAGTCAAAGTAGTCAAAAACGTATTTTTATAGTTAACTCTATTAACATAAAATTATTCTCGTGCTAAGAATACTAGTCTTAGAGCATCTCCAAAAAGAAACCTCAAATTTGAGGTTTCATAAACTTCAAATTTGAGGTTTCATGTGTTTCTCTTCAAAAGAAAAACCTCAAACTTAATTTTACATATTGCATTTAAGTCCTTACTATTTTCACAATTAAATAAATCTCTTAATTTTTGTAGATAATATAAGACATACCTCAAATAATTATTAAACCAATAAATAATTACTAAATTAATATTTTTTATTTTAATTTAAAGTCTTTCTTTTAGTTTAGCATGTGAAAATTAAGTTTATATTTACAAAATATAATTTTTTATGTACTAAAATGATGAAATTAAAAAGTTAATAAAGATATTTGTGAAATATTATTAATTGTAGGGATGAAAATGCAAAAAAAAAGATGGAACCTCAAATTTGAGGTTTTGAGGTTTCTTTTGGAGGACAAAAAACCTCAAATTTGATGTTTTGAGGTTTCTTTTTGAGATGCTCTTATCTATTAATTCATGAACATTTTTAGAAAAAGGACAAAAAATTATATTTACCATTCAATGTCATTGTATATTTTTACATAACCTACGCTCGATTTGGGCTTCAACTCTTTGATCTCCTTGTTTATTGGTATTGCTTAGAAATAATTATGGATTTATAATCCTATCGGTGTTATAAGTATGCCTTTGCCTTCTCTTTACGATGATAAATAACCTACTTACAATTCAAAATTTTCAAAGCCCACCAATGAGGCCCAGTCAATAAATGAGAACGAAGAAAAGAGATAAGAATGAGTTTAAATTCGATCATGAAGAGTTTGATATGAAACTAGAATACTTCAACGACTTCATAATCAAATTCACTCCAAGAGACATAAATTCAAGAACAGACAAGTTTGCGCGATCGGGAAGAGTGTATTCGCTTGTATCAGTGTATGTGAGCGAGTCACCTCCAAGTTGGGTCATCGATGAATCAGCTTAACTTCTTTTCTAAACTGATGTAATAATAATAAAAAATTCGACCATGCAGAAAAAGAAGACTTCGTCCATGCAGAAAAAATAGGAAACATTATTTAAATCACTTTTCGAATAATTTTTCACTATAAATTCGGAAAACAATTAGGCAATTTAAATATAAAAATGGAATCTAAGTTCGATAAATAATATCTAACTAAATAACAACCTTTTAAATATTTTTGTAATATAAATCCCACATAATTAGGCAAAAATCAAAACAACATATCGTAATATACTAAAGCCCTAATCAAGAATATACTCCTCCAGCTTCCACTATAAATATAGTGGCCGATAATAGTTATCTTACCTCAACACTATCACAAAACTAGACAACATTCAAACATAAAAGAAAATTAAAATGTCTAAAGTCTTTAATATCACAAACCTTGGCGCTGTGAAACCTTTCAAAACATCTTGGAAGGTATGTGTGAAGGTTGTCAAAACATGGAAAGAGTACACCACCTATGATGGAGAGACCCTCAAAATGATCATGGGCGATGAAGAGGTAAACCGATCCCTGAAAAATAACTATAATTAATATGTTAAGATTATATTTTATTAAAACTCATATGCATATATTTTTATTTCAAGGGAACTCTCATTCATGGCACAATCAAGAAGCAGCAAATATTCAAGTTCCAAAGAGAGATCAAATATGGGCAATGGATTCAAATAGAGCATTACATGTTAACCCGAGCCAGTGGCAATTACCGTGCAACAAAACATCCCTACAAGATGTCTATCATGAACACAAGTGTTGTGACCAGGGCTGAACACAAATCCGATGATATGTATATGGATTTAGTAAGTTTTGCGAATATTTCCAAACCAGAATACCCGACAAACATCCTCATTGGTATGGATTTAACTTTCCATATGTTTATATTTATGTTGTTCATCGTGCCATAACAATTTTCTACTTTTCTTTTACCAGATGTTATTGGTCAAATATTAGATGTTGGAGGGCTGAAGACAGTGATGGTTCAAGAGAAACCAGTAAAGAAAATCGAATTTGAACTAAGAAACACCAAGTAAGTATGCATCATTGATATTGTATTGTGATTTTGATATATTAATTTTTAGTGCATCATGAGTTAATGAAAATACCTATTGTTTCATTAATGAACGCTTCAAATGTACCATGTGGGCTAAATGGGCAGGCTTAGTTCAAACAGCTTCGGAAGATGCGGGAGAAATCCCAATAATTTGTGTAGTACGTTTTGCAAAGATCAATGAGTGGCAAGGCAATGGTGATATGTAAGCTTTATCGGCTTAAAAAAACAAATATAACAATCTCCAAACAACACATAAACAGATTTACAACTTATTTCTATTAAATAATAATTTAAAGAACACATAAAGGCAGGAACAGTTGTTGAAGGTCTTCAATTTGTCCGAAAGAGAAAGGTAATCGCCTAAGTGAATGAATTTGTTGATTAGGTGAGAACCAGAGCCGAGCACAAATCAATGAGCTTGTAAGATACGTCTTAAAAGAAATATGAACACAAAATCGATAGATGATTGCATCGAAGAGAAAGGGAAAAGAAATCGTCGGATAAAAAATCGTCGTTTTATGTTTAGCAAAAAAATAGGAGTTGTCTTTGTTTTTGTCGGTAGATACATTTTTTGGTTTTTATTATTATGTTTTTTCCTCTAAAATAAAAGCCTAAAGGATAACAAATATATGGGCTTTATGAAGCCTATTAATATAAATGGTCTGTATTCTCCCCCAAATATATGGGGAATTTTTTACATTCTTAACTATTTAAAATAATAATACGATGACGAAATATTTAGAAATTATATATTTTTGTAATTATACTAAACTAATAAAAACTTACAGTAAACTCATGTGATAAATGAAAAAACATACCACAAACATAGAATCCAAGTATGTTGTAATTTTATTTTATACTTTCCATATTTAATATAAAATATGGAAATTTAAAAACATATCTAATTACATAAAACTAAAAACAAATTTAATTCCAGAAGTACGTGCGGGTCTTCATCTAGTACAAAGTAAAAAGAAGATCACACAGAAAACAAAAAAAAAATCATAAATTAACACAATGGCTGGTCGTCGCAAAACTTTAGGATCTGCGACGGTGAAGAAAGCTACGACGAGAAGCAGCAAAGTCGGACTTCAATTTCCGGTGGGTCGTATCGCTCGTTTCTTGAAGAAAGGCAAGTACGCCGAGCGTGTCGGTGCAGGAGCTCCGGTCTATTTAGCCGCCGTTCTCAAATACCTCGCTGCGGAGGTAAAAAAATCGTCTATCTATCTTCTTCCTTCCTTATGTGTTTTTCGAATCTCGTGGTGTTTTTGCAAACCCTACATTTTAATTGAAATTAAAAATTGAAACTTTAGGTTTTGGGATGGGATGGTAAGTTCATAAATTTATCTTTTTTTCTCGGTTTTTCGAATCTCATTTAATTTTTTTAAACCTTAATTTTTTTTGAAATTAAAAATTGAAACTTTAGATTTGTGGAATTGGATGGTAAAGTCATCAATTTATGATTTTCTTTGTCTGGGTTTTTCGAATCTCGTGTTATTTTTGCAATTAAAAATATGAAACTTTTGAGAACTTTTGAAATTTATGATCTTCTTCGTTTTGAGTTTTTCGAATCTCGTGGCATTTCTGCAAACCCTAAGTTTTTTTCAAATTAAAAATTGATTCTTTTAAGTTTTGGAGGAATTGGCTTATTAAAAATCATCTATTTACCATCTGGGCTTTTTCGATTTTGTGGTTAATATATGAAAATCTAATTTTTGAAAAATTGAATAGGTATTGGAATTAGGCTGGCTGGTAACGCGGCGAGAGACAACAAGAAGACAAGGATTGTGCCGAGACATATTCTGAGCAAATTGCTCGGAGATGTGACTATAGCTGCAGGTGGAGTGATGCCTAACATTCACAATAATCTTCTTCCTAAGAAGACTGTTGCTTCTTCTAAACCATCTAATGATGATGATTAATAACAAGATATTTCTCAAGACTTCTTTTTTAATTTCTAGGTTTACTATTGTTGTTGTTTCTTTTGCTTTTTGTGATTTTTAGATTTAGTTTTAGAGTTTTGGCTTCTTTCTAAAATCAATGAATTGTGATGAATCTAATCCTTTTAATTGAATGTTTATAATTTTCTGTTAAAATTCTCATGCTTTAAAATCACAAAAGATTTGAGTTTTGATAAGATTTGTTGGTTGCACATCTCTATTTAATTTTGTGATTTAATATTTGTCACATTATTGTGGATCAAAATAGCTTAAAACATTATGGGTTCGCAGGCCCAACAGCGAAACAAAAGGAAAATGCCCAAAGTCAAGTCTCAACATATAAAAGGAATACGACGACGTGTAGGTATTGTTAAGATCACTAACAATATTCTGTTACAGAGAAAGTATCAGAACAAGAAATAGAGCAAGAAGGAGAGAGAGATCGCAAAGGAAGACGATCTGATCCGGTGAAGCTAAAGGTTCCAAAGCAGTATTGGATAGCTTTTCTCCGTGTAATTGTATTTGGTACCTGTACACAAAAGGCAACCATTGTAAAGCAATTAGAGCTTGGTGTTAGTGATCATGGTGGTTTAGTTCCACTCCCAGACGTAGCGGTAAAACGTGAACTGGGTAACTAAATCGTGTGGCTTTAAGTTTACGCACAATCGCAATCAAAGGATCAATCAAAAATCAATCTGATAGGAATCGGTCAAAGATCAAGATACAACAAAGAGTATATCAGGATCTACATCAACAAGTGGTATCAGAGCTCTAGGAGCATCAGATTAGTGAGAGGGATTCAAGGATTATAGAAGACTTATCTTGCTGCAGTCTTCAAGGGCAGATAAGTCTCAGGGTCTTTTTCAAGCGCGTAGCTCCTCCAACTCCTCTTGATAGTTCACCTGATACAAGAACCAGTCAAGATCAATCATGGAGCCGACACCAGGGAAGTTTCAAGTAGAGAAGTTTGATGGTAAAGGCGATTTTGGTCTGTGGAAGTTCAAGATGAGAGCACAACTTGAGATACAAGGCTTAATATCAGTTTTGGATGAAGACTTATCAGATATGTCTGAATCAAGCAAGACTGAATAAGGCATCACACCGGCAAAGGTTGATCCTAAGTGGGCCAAGAAGGATCTCAGAGTTAGAAGTCTCATAGGAACCTGTCTCAGCGACTTTATTCTAAGCAAGGTCATGAATGAGACCACGGCCTTTGGTATGTGGAAGGCTCTAGAGATAGATTACCAAACCATGTCTCTTCCAAATCGCATACACCTGAAAAGAAAGTTCTCTTGCTTCAAGATGGAAGAAGACAAGACTATTGAAGAAAATGTTGACACATTCCTAAAGCTAATTGCAGATCTTGCAAGTTTAAAGATCAGCATATCAGATGAGGTCAGGCTATTCAACTATTATCAGGACTACCATCTCAATATGAGCAGCTTGTTCACACCTTACAATATGGAACTGGCAAAGAGACACTCACTATCAATGAAGTTGTGACAGCAACATATTCTAAGGAGGTTGAACTAAAGCAGAAATGACTCATAAAGAAAGGAAAGTCAACTCCATAAGTATTGTACTTTGAGTCAAGAAGTAGATCAAACCAGAAGAGTGGCAAAGTACACTTCAAGAAGAAGGTCAACCAAAAACCCAACCTCAAGTTCAACAAGGCAAACAAATTAGAATGTTTCATCTGTGGAAAGGAGGGTCAATGGAAAAGATAATGTCCTCACAGAGGGAAGAAGAAAGCATCAGAATCTTCAATCAACATTGCATCAGAGATTAGACAACCTATGGTACTCATGGCTAGTCATCAAGGTACAAGGGACAGATAGGTATTGGATTCAGGGGCCTCATTTCACATCACCAACAACAGAGAACTCCTATTTGACTTTGAGAAGACAGAGGGAGGTAAAGTGTTGATGGGTAATGATACTCTAAGTAGTATCAAGGGCATAAGAAAGGTGAAGATTGTTAATCCTGATGGATCAGAAGTCATTCTCACCCAAGTTAGATATATGCCAAAGATGGGAAAGAGCCTAATATCATATGGGATGTTAGAGAAGTCAGTCTGCAAGTATGAGGGTGAAGCTTTTGTTGTAACTTTCAAGAAGCAAAGTCCGAAGGTCATTTTAGGGAAGTACAATAATGGGTTATACTACTTACAAGGATCTGTATCAAGCCATGAAGCAGACGTAGCAGAACCTGCTGGAAAACTCACCAAGCTATGGCACTCAAGATTAGGACACATGAGTGCTCACAACATGGAAGTCTTAGTCAAGAATGAGTACATACCTAAAGAAGAAGTTGGAAAGCTAGAGTTCTGTGAAAGATGTGTCTTAGAGAATCACACAATCAGAGTTTTCCTAAGGCTAAGCATACTACAAAGGGGATATTGGAATATGTTCATTCAGATATGTGGGATCACCATCTACATCATAGAGTTTAGGAGGCTGCAAGTACTTCATCAAATTTATAGATGATTTCTCAAAGAAGGTTTGGACTTATTTCTGTAAGACTAAGGATGAAGTTTTCTCAAAGTTTCAAGAGTATAAAGAAACTGTTGAGAATTAGAAGGGGGAGAAGGTGAAATGTCTAAGGACAAACAATGGACTTGAATTCTGCAACAATCAGTTTGAAGATTTATGCAGAAGCTCAGGGATTAAACGTCACAGAACATGCACCCACACTCCTCAGCAGAATGGTGTTTCAGAAAGGATGAACATGACTATCATGGAAAGAGTAAGAAGTATGTTGGCTGAAATTGGTTTGGGTCAGGAATTTTGGGCATAGGCTACATCAACAGCAGTGTACTTGATAAACAAAACACCCAACTCCACAATCAACTTCAAGTTACTTGAAGAAGTGTGGACAAGTCACAAACCTGATCTAACACATCTAAGAAGGTTTGGATGTTCTGCTTATGTTCATACAGTACAGGCAAAGACAAGTGCCAGTGTTGTGAAGGGTATTTTTCTTGGATATCCATTTGGAGTAAAGGGTTACAAAGTTTGGATTGATGAGGAATGGAAGTGTGTCACAAGTAGAAATGTTGTTTTTCATGAAGAGGAGGTGTACAAAGACATCTCAGAATAGAAAGGGGAAGCTACTCATAGACCAATATAGAACAGAGTGAAGATCAACTCTAAGTTGGTAAATGAAAAGGTTTCTCCAAGTACGTCTTCAGATGAGTCACCTGATGCAGGTGGAGAGTTGGAACAGGCTTCAGATTCTGAGTCAGAGGATGTTTCAGGAAATGAATCAGAAGGTTTAATTTTTCATGAATCAGATGACTCAGGGAATGAAGAACATGCTGGTGATGGATATCTACTAACAAGGGACAGAAGTAGAAGGATAAATATTAGACCACCATCAAGGTTTGAGGATGCAGATTTTGTTGCCTATTCTCTATCGGCGGCTGAAAACATTAAAATAGAAGAACCTAAGAGCTATGCAGAAGCTAAGCTAAGCAAGGAATGAAAATTCAGGAATGGTGCAGCTATTGATGAGGTGGATTCTCTCAAAAAGAATCACACTTGGGACTTAATAGACAGACCAGAAAATCTGAAGGTAATTGGGTGCAAATGGATCTTCAGGCTGAAACCAGGAATACCAGGAGTGGAAGACAAAAGGCACAAGGCTAGAGTAGTAGCAAAAGGCTATTCACAGAAGGAAGGGATTGACTACAATGAGATTTTCTCTCATGTGGTCAAGCACGTGTCTATAAGGATTATGCTTTCAATAGTGGTGAACAGATGGATGTCAAGACTGCATTCTTGCATGGTGATCTAGAGGAAATGATTATGATGGAACAACCAAAAGGGTTTATCAAGAAAGGTGATGAGAAAAAAGTTTGCTTATTGAGGAAGTCATTGTATGGGTTAAAACAATCACCTAGACAATGAAATCTGAAGTTTGATACTTTTATGAAAAAAGAAAAGTTCAAGAGAAGCAGCTTTGATTCTTGTGTCTACATGAAGAATGAGGGAAGTGCTACAGCAGTTTACTTGTTGCTCTATGTGGATGATATGTTGATAGCATATGGGGATAAGTAAGAGATCAGAAAGGTTAAGGACAGCTTAAACATAGAATTTGAAATGAAAGATTTGGGAAAAGCTTCAAGGATACTAGGAATGGACATTCAAAGGGACATAAAGGAGGGAACTCTAACTCTGTCCCAGGAAGTGTATCTAAAGAAGGTTCTCAAGTGTTTTGATATGGATGAGGCAAAGCATACTACTACACCAATTGCATCACACTTCAGACTTATGAGCTTGAAGAAGGAAAAGGCTGCAGAAGAAAGCAAGCATATGGAGAAGGTTTCATACGCTAGTGCTGTTGGGAGTATCATGTATGCCATGATTGGTTCAAGACCTGATCTGGCTTATGCAGTTGGACTGATAAGCAGATTTATGTCTAGACCTAGCAGGGAACATTGGGCTGCAATTAAGTGGGTGTTGAGGTATTTGAAGGGGACTTACAACTCAAGTTTAGTTTTCAAGAAAGGAAAAAGTTTTAGCGTTGAAGAATTCTGTGATTCAGATTATGGTACATATCTTGACAGAAGAAGATCTGTAACAGGATATGTGTTCAAGGTTTGGGGAAACACAGTAACCTGGAAATCTAATCTATAGTCAGTTGTTGCTCTTTCTACTACTAAAGCAGAATATATGGCTCTGTCAGCGGCAGGTAAAGAAGCAGTTTGGTTAAAGAATATTTGTGAAGAATTGGGTTTTAGTGGTGGAAGTGCAAGGATAAATTGTGATTCACAAGGTGCCTTAGGCTTGGCTACAAACACCGTGCATCATGAAAGGACTAAGCACATTGCAACTAAGTATCATCAAATTAGAGATGTGGTAGCTGATGGAAGTGTTACTCTTTATAAGGTTCATACGAGTAAAAATGCAGCAGACTTTCTAACTAAAGCCTTACCTGGGCCAAAGTTTGAGCTATGTTGTGACCTCGTGAACTTTTCCTGAAGAGGCATGCGGCTCTGGTAATCACTTGTCAACAATGGTCTCCCAAATAGAAAGGTACAGAGGTTAGTGTATTTCTGCAAAATTGAAACATGTTGATTAAAGTTATTGAAAGAGGTGAAGAGTGATTACCTTAAGAGAAGAGGAGCATACAAGGAGGTCTTGTTCCACGTGGAGTACACATTCAAAAACAGAAACAAAGGTTAGAGCTTTCTATGATGTTATGTTAACATATATGGAGAAAGCTTGAGGAAAGGTCAATACATGTTGAAGCCGAAGAGAGTTAAGGCAGAAACTGGTCATTGAAACTCAGATCTGACAAGGAAAGAAGACAAAACAAAAGGGTTAGTCTTTGGAATGCTAAAAAAACTTGAAGGTAAAGGATAAAGGAAACGGAAGTTCTTACCAGAGAGATTCAAGGTTAAGGAGATCAGATCTGAGATGTGCGAACTTCACAGAAGCAGTGGAGATCTCATGCAAGCAAAAGTTTCAAGAATCAGTACAAAGTTTAGGTTCTTAAGCTACTCTAAATCAAGTTGGAGAAGAGAAACGTACCTGGTGAGAGCTTCTGGGCAAAAGATCATGAAGATCTTGAGCCAAAGATTCGTCGAAGAACAGGCAGAGACGAATCGCCTTCGTTGTCGCATGGAGAGACAGAAATTAGGGTTCGACGGTTTTGTCGCAAGGGTATCTGAAGCTAAGGTGCAATTTGTGGATCAAAATAACTTAAGACATAATGGGCTCGCAGGCCCAACAACGAATCAAAAGGAAAAGGCCCAAAGTCAAGTCTCAACATATAAAAGGAATACGACGATGTGTAGGTATTGTTTAGATCACTAACAATATTATGTTACAGAGAAAGTATCATAACAAGAAACAGAGGAAGAAGGAGAGAGAGAGAGAGATCGCAGAGGAAGACGATATGATCCGGTGAAGCTAAAGGTTCCGCGAACAACTCCATCGCCGATACAAGCTCCGATCAAAGCAGTATTAGATAGCTTTTCTCCGTGTAATTGCATTTGGTACCTGTACACAAAAAGCAACCATTGTAAAGCAATTAAAACTTGGTGATAGTGATCATGGTGGTTTAGTTCCACTCCCAGACTTAGCGGTAAAACGTGAACTGAGTAACCAAATCGTGTGTCTTCAAGTTTACGCACAATCACAATCAAATGATCAATCACAAATCAATCCGATAGGAATCGGTCATAGATCAAGATACAACAAAGAGTATATCAGGATCTACATCAACAATTATTCAAATCATAAAACATTTTTATTGTAAAAAAAAAACTTTGAAACTAGCATGGAATTGGGTTTTTAAATTAATGTGTTATAAAGTTTGAATTTTTCAATGTGAAAAAACTGAAAAACAAATGTGATTGACATCATAAGAAGTGTATAATTGAGCAACTAAGAGCATCTCCAACAGAGTAACCCATAAAATTTCTTAACTATTCAGTAGGATCCATGAACATTTGGTTTAAAAAAAATTAAAAAAATAAAAAATAAAAACGGACCAATTATGGGCGGCCACGTATTCATGAATAGTTAAGATCCGGATCTTATATTTTGTTATTTAAGATATAAGATCCATATCTTAACTATTTAGGTGAGCTTCACGTGCTAAGATCCCACTAAGAAACACCATTGGATTTGCTCTAAGAGCATCTCCAACAATGGTTATTAACAAGAGTTTTTAAACAATAAAAATAAAGAAAATAATGATTTTATATGAGTTAAATGGTTAAAAACCTTCTCCAAAAGTCACTAAACAAGAATTTTTATGTATTTTTGGATGAGTTTTTAACCATTTAAGTTACTCACCCATATAATATCTTTATTATTTTATTTTTTTGTTAGAAATTTTTGTTAACAACCATTGTTGGAGATGCTCTAATGAGTTTATGACATGTATATTGATAGTATACTAGGATTTGACCCGCGTTATACGCGGAATTAATATTTATTTATTTGTTAAATTAAATTAAATTTATAAAAGTTACTCTTATAGTAACATAAAACAATTTATAACATATATTGAATTGTTTATTATTTAGTTATAATTAATTCAAAATAATTTTTTTTAGCAAATAATTAGTATTTTAAATGTTCTCTAGAATTTTTTATAAAATATAATTTAACATAATTTAATCATTTGTTTAACTATTTTATTATATAAATATATTTATAATTTTTATGTATTATATAACCCGTGTTTGGGTTATAATTGATAAAAACATATTTACTTATTAAAATAATAACAATCAAATATTGTTAATGAATATTTTAGATGAAGGTTTTTTCAACTTATTTCTTTATATATACTAATTTAGTTCAATTTTTTTTATTGGGTTTTATATTTGGGTTGATAATTACAAAAACAAATATTTGTAAAATAACACGGTAGAAGGATTTGAACTCCAAACCTCATCAACATGTGATGATATATTTAAATCCCTACACCAAGTATATACGGCGCGATATACGGCACGATACAACAAGTGTATATACTTGCTCAAGTTTAGTTATTGTTTTTGAAACATGTTTTCTAGACAGATTCTGATTTAATCGAAGGTCGTTGGCGATTAATGTTCACTACAAGACCTGGAACTTCATCACCAATTCAAGATAGTTTCTTTCTCAAACATTCATCATCATATCTACAGTTTACTTGTGAGAAGAAGGTAACAACAATGTAATGATTTTGTCTATGCAGAGAACATTTACAGGAGTAGATGTATTTACTTTTTTTTCAAGATGTCTACTTAAAGACAAGAAACAACGATGATCCTCGTGTTTCAAACATTGTTAAGTTCTCAGACATTATTGGAGAGCTTAAAGTTGAGGTTAACTTCTTCTACTTCTTCTTCTTCTTAAACTTATTAACTTTTAAGTTTTTGTACTGAGAAATTTTTATACTTTGTTTGATTGTTTTGTTAATAGGCCGTTGCTTCGATTAAAGATGAAAAACAGGTTTTATTCCGTTTCGATAGAGCCGCTTTCTCTATAAAGTTTCTTCCTTTCAAAGTTCCATATCCAGTTCCTTTTTAGACTTCTTGGTGATGAAGCTAAAGGTTGGTTAGATACTACTTATTTGTCGCCTTCGGGAAACCTTAGGATATCAAGAGGTAACAAGGTAAACGATTTTCTTGATTTTCTTAATTTTCCAAATATAAAAAGAGAAGACTAAAAGCTCTTTTTTAGCCATAAGGTTTTTGATATATGTGTAGTGTAGCGCAGGGAACAACGTTTGTTCTTCAGAAAGAAACCGTTCCTAGGCAGAGATTGTTAGCTACTATCTCTCAAAACAAAGGAGTAGCATAGGTAAATTATGTGTAATACTAATAATGCATTTTTCAAGAAACCTTTGGATTTTGAAAATGGAATCATAATATATAGTCTATAAACCACAGGCTATCGATGAGTTTCTTCCCTCGTGTTCTGATTCTGCGGAAGATGGTTACGAGCTTTTAGAGGGGAACTGGCAAATGATATGGAACTCAGAGGTTAAATAATGATGTAGATTGATATTTGGAGATACTCCAAATATCTTTATTATTTCCTTTATTTATTATTTAATAATGTAGTTATTTTCTTTTATTATTTTAAAGTGCTTTTAGGGTTTTCTATTGTTATAAATAAGCCGTTTAAGCCTAGGTTTGTATTCAGTTGTTTATTTGATGAATTAATAAAATAGAGCTTTTGACTTTTAAGAGAAGAGTATTCTCGTTCCTTGTTTTCGGTAGATCTATTGAGAGATCTCAACGAGCTCAAGAAGGTTTGGTTTATTCGGGGATTCTCAGACTAAATGAATAACCTTACTAAACGAATAACCTTGCGTTTATCCCTAGTTATCCGGGTATTCTCATAATCAACGGAACTCTAGTTTCTATCCTTTTACGCTTCCGCGCTGCATCAAATATCTTATAAGACAATCACATTTTTTATTAAACAAACTATTTGTTTGTTTAAATAAGCGGTTTTACGAGGGTTTTTTGTTGCGTATACTGATAGTTGGCTAGACAATGCAACAAATGGTCTATTATGGGCAGACAAGTAAAACACTTTCTTATCATGTCTTAAGTACTTAAGTAGTATAGTATATACTTTTTTTTGTCAAGAGTATATACTATATTTGTTTATTTGTTTGTATTAAAATCGGCGATGGAAAGATAAAGTTTGAAGTCAACATCATTCCAGCGTTTAGATTCTCTATGAAAGGCAACTTCTCGTGAGTTCGATCTCTTTGTCTTTAGAAATGTCATGTTTGCTACTTTTTTGTGGTCTTGTTGAGTTTTTCCTTAATTGGTTTTCATTCATATGATCTTAAGAAAATTAGGAGGAAGTAGCTATGAACTGAAAATGAATGATGCAACGATGATAGGCGGTCCCATTGAATTGACAAACAATATTGAGCTTAAGATTCTGTAAAATTTTTATCTCTCTCTATCTTCTACTTCATTCACAACAAGAGAGATGATGCATTGATTTGGTTAACAAAGTAGCTAGCCAAACCAAACCGATTGTGTACTATTGACAAGATATCGATGCTTGGTCTTGTGTCGAGGATTCGATAACATTATCTGTAAAGGATTTTGTGATCCAAATCCTTGTCTCAAGACAATTAACCGATTTACGAATTCTAAAGACACAAGACTTTAACCCAGTTCACGGTCGCAACAGCTACATCTGGGGTGGATCCGAGATCCACAACATCCACTATGAAGAGTCGGAAAACACCTCCGACGTGGTTTACAATAAGAAGATCAACCGCTCTCTCGATCTCCGGTTATATAACCCCGAGAGACTACAAGGAGAACCTAGGAAGAAAGACTACTACAAGCTAAGCCTAGATACCGAGAAAATACTCTTTCTCTATCTAGCTATCTCTTGCTTTACGAGCCACCTCTAAGGTGCTCGGAATCCTAAGGACTCGGATTAGTTTATGTCTTAGATTCTATGCTTGTATTTATAACTAATGTTCTTTTTTTTTTTTTGGTCACAAACTCATTTTTATTAATGAATAACTGAAAGAACAACAGTTTTTAGAGACAATAAGGCCCCTTTACCAAGTGAATCAGACAACATAATGTTTGTTCGAGGTGTAAAACCGAAAGAAATCGATTGAAAGGATTGAGCAAGAGCTCTAATATCCGAGAGAACTGCGAAAAGCTCAACGTGGTCTTCATTTTTGTTTAGAAGATTCATCAAAACCTGTGAGTCAGACAATACATGAAGCACTTCTATACCTCTGTCTTTAGCACTTATAATAGCAGTTCGAACTGCCCACGCTTCCGCCAAAAGAGCAGAGGATATATCGCTCTTAGTGTCAGTGTATTCACCCACTATTGTGTCCGTATTAGAACGGAAAATCCAGCCCATACCAAACATGAGTATTGGGTTTGGGTTCATATGAGAAAAGAGCGCTTTCCAGCTGAAAGGAAGTCTAAGTTGATGCCAAGAGGAGACGGTCCATTTCAAGTCTTAGAAAGGATCAATGACAAAATAGACTTGCCAAGTGAGTATAATATAAGTAAAAGCTTCAATGTTTCTGACTTAACTCCTTTTGATGTAGGTGATCAGCTTGATTTGAGGTCAAATCGTTTTCAAGTGGAGGGGAATGATGAGGACATCCAAAGCAACAGGGATGTTCAAGAGGATCCATTGCAAGTCCCCGTTGGACCAATGACAAGAGCAAGAGCAAAGCAGATCAAGGAGGCACTTAACGGGCTGATTCAAGAGCTTTTAGACAAAGAAGACATTCACAAGACCATTGGGTATGATATACATCAAGTCCAACCACTTCTAAACATGATTAAAGCCCAAGAAAGTCCAAAATGAAGCACTTACATTATGGTCAAATAGTTAGTTGTTTCTTGTTGAGAGTATTGTGGCGCCCATCATTACCAAAGTTAGTTGTTTCTTGTTGAGAGTATTGGGTCTTAAGTTTAATATACCTAAGGTTTGTACTTACCAAGTTCTTCAAACTAATGTCCACTGCCTTGTTTTACATGTATTTAAAGGGATTTGACCTCAAGTAGGATTCAAGTGGGAAGAAGCTCAAGAGGAAGCATTCCAATTGCTAAAGGAGAAACTTACTAATGCACCTTTATTGTCTTTACCTGACTTAACTCCTTTTGATGTAGGTGATCAGCTTGATTTGAGGTCAAATCGTTTTCAAGTGGAGGGGAATGATGAGGACATCCAAAGCAGCAAGGATGATCAAGAGGATCCATTGCAAGTATCCGTTGGACCAATGACAAGAGCAAGAGCAAAGCAGATCAATGAGGCACTTAACGGGCTGATTCAAGAGCTTTTAGACAAAGAACACATTCACAAAACCATTGGGTATGATATACATCAAGTCCAACCACTTCTAAACATGATTAAAGCCCAAGAAAGCCCAAAATGAAGCACCTACATTATGGTCAAAGAAGAGTGACGAAAATGAAAGATCGAGAGTCATATTTGGAGTTCAAGAGTCATTCAACACATCTTTTAATTATATTTTTAATTATGTTTACTACATCCTTTGAACTTCTTTCTTTCTCTACAAGTTTTATTTCCCTTTAAATACATGTAATCTCCATTGGAGAAAGATATCCAACTTTTTATTAAATATATTTTTCTATCTTTTTGTGAGAGTGATTCTCATTTAGTTCCTTGTGAACTTTTCGATCTTCGGTGTGATTCCGAGTGATCAATCGGCTTATCAAACAGATTTTCAACCCTGTTTGTGGCGCCCATCATTACCAAAGTTAGTTGTTTCTTGTTGAGAGTATTGGGTCTTAGGTTTAATATACCTAAGGTTTGTACTTACCAAGTTCTTCGAACTAAGGTCCACCGCCTTGTTTTGTTGATGCGTTTTAAGAGAGTATTGGGCCTAAGGTTTAATAGACCTTAGGTTTGTGCTTCGCGAGTTCATCGAAGTAGAGGATTATCCCTTCAACCACCTTAGAGATCCCTTCCTTGGTCATTTCTGCATCATTTGGTATCAGAGCCATCTCTAAGCTTGGTTTTATCTTTTTATCATTCATCTTCTTTCTATCATTTTCAAATCTTTTCATCTTCTTTCTATCATATTCTATTTCTGTTTTTGTTTTATTAACTTTCTGAAAATCCAGATTTAAAAAAAAAAAAAAAGAAAGAAAAACGAAAATCAAAAAAAAAAAGTCAAAAAAAAGTAAAAAAAAAAAGAGATCATAAAAGTTCTGGATTACTCTTTCTTTGTTCTTAAATTTCTTTCATTTTCCTTCTGTTATAATCCTTATAACTCTTTTGTTATAACCCTTATAACCTTTATAACTCTTATAACCCTTATAACTCTTATAACCCTTATAACTCTTACAACATTTATAACTCTTACAAAATTTATAACCTTCGTTATTTCTATTATCCATACTCACTTTGAGATTTCGATTTCTTTGGTATCTTCGATTTGGTTACTACGGTAAAACATTCTGAAGTGTTGGTTAGTTCTATACGAACTCTTTAAGGATCACTAGAGAGGAAAAAGGCAAAGTGTGTGAGGACATTAGAGGATAAAAGCCATTTGAGTGAAACACTTTTGAGCGAAACACTTGAGTGATTGTGAGGTTTTTGTTTTCTAACATTGTTTTACGAGTTTTAATCATGTCGGAACATAACAACAATGAAGAAGTTACACATGAGGTTGTCCCTAATCTACAAGTACAAGCCTTGATGGGAGAGATGCAAAGATTGATGAGAGCTGAGTTGGAGACGATTCATGATAGGATTGATCGAGTTCAAGGAGATGCACAACCAAGGCAGCGAGCAAATTTGCCTAATCTGCATAGAAGAGAAAGAGATCAACCAAGGAGAGCACGAGCTAATGATTTAGAGGTTGATTATTACAATGATCACTCATCATCTAGTAACAACTCAAGAAGACCACGACGAGTTTGAGAAGTAAGGGATCGAGCTGATAACAACTTGGGAGGTATCAAGATGAAGATTCCAGCCTTCCATGGGAAGAATGATCCTGATGCATATCTAGAGTGGGAGAAGAAGATTGAGTTGATATTCGATTGTCAAAACTATTCTGAGATGAAAAAGGTCAGAGTTGCAGCCACTGAATTTTGTGATTATGCTATTAATTGGTGGGATCAATTGGTGACGAGTAGAAGAAGAAATGGTAAAGTTCCTATTGAAGCATGGGTGGAGATGAAAGCACTCATGAGGAAACGTTTTGTACCAAGTCATTATCACCGAGAGCTATACCAAAAGTTAAGAAGGCTAACTCAAGGCAATCGAAGTGTGGAAGATTATTTCCAAGAGATGGAGGTCCTAATGTTAAGAGCTAACATTGATGAAGACAGAGAAGCTACTATGGCGAGGTTTCTTAATGGCTTGAATCAAGAGATTCTAGACAAAGTGGAGATGCAACACTATGTGGAGATGGAAGATATGTTGCATATGGCTATCTTAGTTGAGTTGCAACTCAAGAGGAGGGGATTTACACGTCAAACCTATGGTTCACATTCATCCACCATGAAACCGAACTATTCTAAGGAGGAGAAGACAACCCCAAAACCAAAGGTTGAAACAAAACCATCCACTACCAGCCATGAAATCAAAGGAAGAATGGAGTCTTCTAATACGCGTAACCGTGATGTGCAATGCTTTAAGTGTATTGGCAGAGGTCATTATGCTAATGAGTGTCCAAACAAAAGGACAATGGTGATTAGAGATAATTGTGATGTAGAAACTGAAGAAGAAGAAGGAGATTCTGATTCTATGCCATCATTAATAGAAGATAGTGAAGAGGCTGCTGCCAAGGGAGACTTATTGGTTACAAGGAGATCATTGAGTGTGAAAGCTAAAGAAGAAGAAGAGGTACAACGTGAGAATCTGTTTCACACAAGGTGTCACATTCAGAACAAGGTGTGTAGCTTGATTATTGATGGTGGGAGTTGTACAAACGTGGCAAGCATTACTCTTGTGGAGAAGTTGAGTTTGAAGACCACAAAGCATTTGAAACCTTACAAGTTGCAATGGTTAAATGATAGTGGTGAAGTGAAGGTGTCAAGACAAGTTCTGGTTCCATTTTCCATTGGAAGGTATGAAGATGAAGTGTTGTGTGATGTGGTACCAATGCAAGCAGGTCATGTTCTATTGGGGAGGCCATGGCAATTTGATCGGCGAGTTAACCATGATGGATTCACAAACAAGCATTCGTTTACTTTCAAAGGAAGAAATGTCACTTTGGTTCCTTTAACACCTCAAGAAGTCTACCAAGATCGAGTTACTAATGAAGCAAAAGGAGGAGCAAAAAGCAATGAGTGCCCAAAACACTTATCACCTAAAAGAGAGTGAAAGTTTGAGAAAAACCCGGAAAAAGGCATGTGAGAGCAACCCCGTGAGGACAAACACAAACTTCTTTGTGAGATCTTGTGAGATAAAGAGAGCAATGTTTTCAAAACAGCCAATGATAGTACTCATGTACAAGGAGGCTCTTTTAAACGCTAACGATCTTAACTCTGTTTTGCCTAGTTGTGTTGTTTCTTTGTTACGGGATTTTGATGATGTCTTTCCCGAGGACACACCACATGGTTTACCACCTATTCGTGGGATTGAGCATCAAATCGACTTCGTCCCAAGAGCATCCATTCCTAACCGCCCAGCCTATAGAACAAACCCGGAAGAGACAAAGGAGCTTCAAAGGCAAGTTGGTGAGCTGATGGAGTAGGGGTACATTCGAGAAATCATGAGTCCATGTGTTGTCCCTGTTTTGCTAGTTCCTGAGAAGGATGGGACTTGGAGGATGTGTGTTGATTGTAGAGTTATCAACAACATTACGGTAAAGTATCGACATCCCATTCCTCGTTTAGATGATATGCTTGATGAGTTGCATGGTTCTTGCATATTCTCTAAGATAGATCTTAAGAGTGGTTATCACCAAATTCGCATGAACGAGGGTGATGAATGGAAAACTGCTTTTAAAAGAAAACATGGTTTATATGAGTGGTTAGTGATGCCTTTTGGATTAACTAATGCACCTAGTATTTTCATGAGATTAATGAATCATGTTTTGAGAGCTTTCATTGGACATTTTGTTGTTGTCTACTTTGATGACATTCTGATTTTTAGTAAGACTTTAGATGAGCATGTTGAGCATTTGAAACTTGTTTTAAATGGTTTTAGAAAGGAAAAGTTGTTTGCTAATCTTAAGAAGTGTACCTTTTGCACCGATAATCTTGTGTTTCTAGGCTTTGTCGTGAGTGCACGGGGTATACAAGTTGATGAAGAAAAAGTGAGGGCTATTCGAGAGTGGCCTAGTCCAAAGACCGTTGGAGAAGTACGAAGCTTTCATGGACTTGCTGGTTTCTACCGGAGGTTTGTAAGAGACTTTAGTACTATTGCTACCCCGCTTACTGAAGTGATCAAGAAGGAAGTAGGATTCAAGTGGGAAGAAGCTCAAGAGGAAGCATTCCAATTGCTAAAGGAGAAACTTACTAATGCACCTTTATTGTCTTTACCTGACTTAACTCCTTTTGATGTAGGTGATCAGCTTGATTTGAGGTCAAATCGTTTTCAAGTGGAGGGGAATGATGAGGACATCCAAAGCAGCAAGGATGATCAAGAGGATCCATTGCAAGTATCCGTTGGACCAATGACAAGAGCAAGAGCAAAGCAGATCAATGAGGCACTTAACGGGCTGATTCAAGAGCTTTTAGACAAAGAACACATTCACAAAACCATTGGGTATGATATACATCAAGTCCAACCACTTCTAAACATGATTAAAGCCCAAGAAAGCCCAAAATGAAGCACCTACATTATGGTCAAAGAAGAGTGACGAAAATGAAAGATCGAGAGTCATATTTGGAGTTCAAGAGTCATTCAACACATCTTTTAATTATATTTTTAATTATGTTTACTACATCCTTTGAACTTCTTTCTTTCTCTACAAGTTTTATTTCCCTTTAAATACATGTAATCTCCATTGGAGAAAGATATCCAACTTTTTATTAAATATATTTTTCTATCTTTTTGTGAGAGTGATTCTCATTTAGTTCCTTGTGAACTTTTCGATCTTCGGTGTGATTCCGAGTGATCAATCGGCTTATCAAACAGATTTTCAACCCTGTTTGTGGCGCCCATCATTACCAAAGTTAGTTGTTTCTTGTTGAGAGTATTGGGTCTTAGGTTTAATATACCTAAGGTTTGTACTTACCAAGTTCTTCGAACTAAGGTCCACCGCCTTGTTTTGTTGATGCGTTTTAAGAGAGTATTGGGCCTAAGGTTTAATAGACCTTAGGTTTGTGCTTCGCGAGTTCATCGAAGTAGAGGATTATCCCTTCAACCACCTTAGAGATCCCTTCCTTGGTCATTTCTGCATCATTTGGTATCAGAGCCATCTCTAAGCTTGGTTTTATCTTTTTATCATTCATCTTCTTTCTATCATTTTCAAATCTTTTCATCTTCTTTCTATCATATTCTATTTCTGTTTTTGTTTTATTAACTTTCTGAAAATCCAGATTTAAAAAAAAAAAAAAAAAAGAAAGAAAAACGAAAATCAAAAAAAAAAAGTCAAAAAAAAGTAAAAAAAAAAAGAGATCATAAAAGTTCTGGATTACTCTTTCTTTGTTCTTAAATTTCTTTCATTTTCCTTCTGTTATAATCCTTATAACTCTTTTGTTATAACCCTTATAACCTTTATAACTCTTATAACCCTTATAACTCTTATAACCCTTATAACTCTTACAACATTTATAACTCTTACAAAATTTATAACCTTCTGTTATTTCTATTATCCATACTCACTTTGAGATTTCGATTTCTTTGGTATCTTCGATTTGGTTACTACGGTAAAACATTCTGAAGTGTTGGTTAGTTCTATACGAACTCTTTAAGGATCACTAGAGAGGAAAAAGGCAAAGTGTGTGAGGACATTAGAGGATAAAAGCCATTTGAGTGAAACACTTTTGAGCGAAACACTTGAGTGATTGTGAGGTTTTTGTTTTCTAACATTGTTTTACGGAGTTTTAATCATGTCGGAACATAACAACAATGAAGAAGTTACACATGAGGTTGTCCCTAATCTACAAGTACAAGCCTTGATGGGAGAGATGCAAAGATTGATGAGAGCTGAGTTGGAGACGATTCATGATAGGATTGATCGAGTTCAAGGAGATGCACAACCAAGGCGAGCGAGCAAATTTGCCTAATCCGCATAGAAGAGAAAGAGATCAACCAAGGAGAGCACGAGCTAATGATTTAGAGGTTGATTATTACAATGATCACTCATCATCTAGTAACAACTCAAGAAGACCACGACGAGTTTGAGAAGTAAGGGATCGAGCCGATAACAACTTGGGAGGTATCAAGATGAAGATTCCAGCCTTCCATGGGAAGAATGATCCCGATGCATATCTAGAGTGGGAGAAGAAGATTGAGTTGATATTCGATTGTCAAAACTATTCCGAGATGAAAAAGGTCGAGTTGCAGCCACTGAATTTTGTGATTATGCTATTAATTGGTGGGATCAATTGGTGACGAGTAGAAGAAGAAATGGTAAAGTTCCTATTGAAGCATGGGTGGAGATGAAAGCACTCATGAGGAAACGTTTTGTACCAAGTCATTATCACCGAGAGCTACACCAAAAGTTAAGAAGGCTAACTCAAGGCAATCGAAGTGTGGAAGATTATTTCCAAGAGATGGAGGTCCTAATGTTAAGAGCTAACATTGATGAAGACAGAGAAGCTACTATGGCGAGGTTTCTTAATGGCTTGAATCAAGAGATTCTAGACAAAGTGGAGATGCAACACTATGTGGAGATGGAAGATATGTTGCATATGGCTATCTTAGTTGAGTTGCAACTCAAGAGGAGGGGATTTACACGTCAAACCTATGGTTCACATTCATCCACCATGAAACCGAACTATTCTAAGGAGGAGAAGACAACCCCAAAACCAAAGGTTGAAACAAAACCATCCACTACCAGCCATGAAATCAAAGGAAGAACGGAGTCTTCTAATACGCGTAACCGTGATGTGCAATGCTTTAAGTGTCATGGCAGAGGTCATTATGCTAATGAGTGTCCAAACAAAAGGACAATGGTGATTAGAGATAATTGTGATGTAGAAACTGAAGAAGAAGAAGGAGATTCTGATTCTATGCCATCATTAATAGAAGATAGTGAAGAGGCTGCTGCCAAGGGAGACTTATTGGTTACAAGGAGATCATTGAGTGTGAAAGCTAAAGAAGAAGAAGAGGTACAACGTGAGAATCTGTTTCACACAAGGTGTCACATTCAGAACAAGGTGTGTAGCTTGATTATTGATGGTGGGAGTTGTACAAACGTGGCAAGCATTACTCTTGTGGAGAAGTTGAGTTTGAAGACCACAAAGCATTCGAAACCTTACAAGTTGCAATGGTTAAATGATAGTGGTGAAGTGAAGGTGTCAAGACAAGTTCTGGTTCCATTTTCCATTGGAAGGTATGAAGATGAAGTGTTGTGTGATGTGGTACCAATGCAAGCGAGGTCATGTTCTATTGGGGAGGCCATGGCAATTTGATCGGCGAGTTAACCATGATGGATTCACAAACAAGCATTCGTTTACTTTCAAAGGAAGAAATGTCACTTTGGTTCCTTTAACACCTCAAGAAGTCTACCAAGATCAGTTACTAATGAAGCAAAAGGAGGAGCAAAAAGCAATGAGTGCCCAAAACACTTATCACCTAAAAGAGAGTGAAAGTTTGAGAAAAACCCAGAAAAAGGCATGTGAGAGCAACCCCGTGAGGACAAACACAAACTTCTTTGTGAGATCTTGTGAGATAAAGAGAGCAATGTTTTCAAAACAGCCAATGATAGTACTCATGTACAAGGAGGCTCTTTTAAACGCTAACGATCTTAACTCTGTTTTGCCTAGTTGTGTTGTTTCTTTGTTACAGGATTTTGATGATGTCTTTCCCGGGGACACACCACATGGTTTACCACCTATTCGTGGGATTGAGCATCAAATCGACTTCGTCCCAAGAGCATCCATTCCTAACCGCCCAGCCTATAGAACAAACCCGAAAGAGACAAAGGAGCTTCAAAGGCAAGTTGGTGAGCTGATGGAGTAGGGGTACATTCGAGAAAGCATGAGTCCATGTGTTGTCCCTGTTTTGCTAGTTCCTGAGAAGGATGGGACTTGGAGGATGTGTGTTGATTGTAGAGTTATCAACAACATTACGGTAAAGTATCGACATCCCATTCCTCGTTTAGATGATATGCTTGATGAGTTGCATGGTTCTTGCATATTCTCTAAGATAGATCTTAAGAGTGGTTATCACCAAATTCGCATGAACGAGGGTGATGAATGGAAAACTGCTTTTAAAAGAAAACATGGTTTATATGAGTGGTTAGTGATGCCTTTTGGATTAACTAATGCACCTAGTATTTTCATGAGATTAATGAATCATGTTTTGAGAGCTTTCATTGGACATTTTGTTGTTGTCTACTTTGATGACATTCTGATTTTTAGTAAGACTTTAGATGAGCATGTTGAGCATTTGAAACTTGTTTTAGATGGTTTTAGAAAGGAAAAGTTGTTTGCTAATCTTAAGAAGTGTACCTTTTGCACCGATAATCTTGTGTTTCTAGGCTTTGTCGTGAGTGCACAGGGTATACAAGTTGATGAAGAAAAAGTGAGGGCTATTCGAGAGTGGCCTAGTCCAAAGACCGTTGGAGAAGTACGAAGCTTTCATGGACTTGCTGGTTTCTACCGGAGGTTTGTAAGAGACTTTAGTACTATTGCTACCCCGCTTACTGAAGTGATCAAGAAGGAAGTAGGATTCAAGTGGGAAGAAGCTCAAGAGGAAGCATTCCAATTGCTAAAGGAGAAACTTACTAATGCACCTTTATTGTCTTTACCTGACTTAACTCCTTTTGATGTAGGTGATCAGCTTGATTTGAGGTCAAATCGTTTTCAAGTGGAGGGGAATGATGAGGACATCCAAAGCAGCAAGGATGATTAAGAGGATCAATTGCAAGTACCCGTTGGACCAATGACAAGAGCAAGAGCAAAGCAGATCAATGAGACACTTAACGGGCTGATTCAAGAGCTTTTAGACAAAGAACACATTCACAAAACCATTGGGTATGATATACATCAAGTCCAACCACTTCTAAACATGATTAAAGCCCAAGAAATCCCAAAATGAAGCACTTACATTATGGTCAAAGAAGAGTGACGAAAATGAAAGATCAAGAGTCATATTTGAAATTCAAGAGTCATTCAACACATCTTTTAATTATATCTTTAATTATGTTTACTACATCCTTTGAACTTCTTTCTTTCTCTACAAGTTTTATTTCCCTTTAAATACATGTAATCTCCATTGGAAAAAGATATCCAACTTTTTAATCAAATATATTTTTCTATCTTTTTGTGAGAGTGATTCTCATTTAGTTCCTTGTGAACTTTTCGATCTTCGGTGTGATTCCGAGTGATCAATCGGCTTATCAAACAGATTTTCATCCCTGTTTGTGGCGCCCATCATTACCAAAATTAGTTGTTTCTTGTTGAGAGTATTGGGTCTTAGGTTTAATATACCTAAGGTTTGTACTTACCAAGTTCTTCGAACTAAGGTCCACCGCCTTGTTTTGTTGAAGCGTTTTAAGAGAGTATTGGGTCTAAGGTTTAATATACCTTAGGTTTGTGCTTCGCGAGTTCATCGAAGGCGAGGATTATCCCTTCAACCACCTTAGAGATCCCTTCTTTGGTAATTTCCGCATCAACATCCCATCAACGACGCGCACCAAGATGCATCCACTAAACAGATTGTACCCAGATGCTCTGTTATTAGAGGTGATCGTTGTGGTTTACGTGTGAGGTTTGGTAGGTAGTCTTGTGCATGTTGCCATGCTTTAGTTTCAACAAGAGATTTGATTAGTGTTTCTTTTTCTGAGAAGACATTGTTGGAGAAAACCAAGTGGTTTCTAGACTTCCACAAGTTCCAACATATCCAAGAATATAAATCCACCTTATGCAATCCTGTTGGAGGCAGGTTTTTGAAATTTCTTGCTTCCGTTAAGAACAGCTTGACGTTTGGCACTTGTTGAAAACTTCTTAGTTGGATTGGAGCCAACTCCCAACATTTTTGAGCAAAATAACATTCAAAAAGGACATGGTCTATGGTTTCCACACATCCACATCTTCTACAACCATTATTGACATTTATACCACGCCATACAAGAAGATCGCCCACAGGGAGGGCTCCGATCATCGCCTTCCATAAGAATGATCGGATCTTTGGGTCTATGAAGGTCTTTTCCTATTAAGATTAGGAATCATCGTATTCCTAATTGTAATAGGAACATGTATAAATCTGATATTCTCACAATCTCCACCTTCAGATTAAACATCACTTCAAACCTCCATGAATCATGCTTTGTTGTCTTTCTTCCTTATTCCTTCCTTGAGCTCCACCTTGAGCCCAACTTGGTTTCTCCTTGCATGTTTCCCTTTCGAACCTTTGATGTCTTGGCACTTTGATCTTCTTTAAACCTGCATAAGTGTATACTTACGCATAACAAATACCATAGTAGAATAATTATCATAGATCTACTAAACCATCAATGATCTAGACATATGCTTGATAAGCTCCACATGTGGAAATCACAATGCCTTTCCGAGCTACCAACATCTCCACGTCTATCTTGAGTTATAGCTTGAACAAAATTCTTCATGTATAAAACTCAACTCATCATTGATTATTTGTTTCTTCATAGTTTCCTTTTATGAGTTAACATACTCATAACCATCTTTGAACAAGTTCCAAGACGTCTATCTTTGCAACTTGATTCTCTTACTAGCCTTTTGATTTCACTCATGCGCATTGAGTCTTGAATCAAATACCTTGAATATTGCGTGTCATCTCCTTTGAATCAATCTTTGATTCAATGTTTTGTTTGTTTAAACATGTTATTTGAACTCCTTGTTGTACCGTTGTTAGACTTAACAAAACAAGCCATCTAACCGTAAACACTGCTAGATAGGCTTTCGACACAACCCCTTCCAAACACCATGTTTTAACATAAAACTGATAACAAACAAATTCTCCATGAATCGATTTGCAGAATAACTAACACATGTTTCACTTCCTTGAAACAATCTTGAACTTGATCAAAACTTGTTTGAACACCTTAAATAGAGCATCACTTCGAACCGCTGTTATTACTAACAGAACCCACCGCCTAACTTGGTATGGCCAGGAAGACTATCAATACAAATATCTTTGCTCAAGCTTTTGTTCAAACTCTTTTGCAATAGCAAAACCACCGAGTATACAAACTCGAACTGTTACCTCCTTAATTATGTTTCACATCCACAACCATGTGACATCCTTGAAACACTAACTTAACACCTTTGACTTCTTTAATCTAGAACCTTTGAAGTCACTTAATTCCCAATGCAGTTTATATCTTTTGCATTCCGATCCTTATCTTGGATCCCTTGTCGGTTGCTAACACCATTCTCAAAGAATCTGCGACTGATATTCATGTCTTTTCCATCATCAAGCATACAATCAATAAAGAAATCTTTTCCTCTCTTTCTCTTGTTGCAACAATATGATTATGCTTGAGCTTTAAACATCTTAACTTGTTCCAAGAAACTTGTTTTCTCTACACACAATATGAATCCTTCCCAACAATGACTACCTCGGTTTCAACATCTTCATGAACTAATGGAAACCACACTTAGAAGACTAAGACACTCTTGGTTGTACAACTCCACCTGAAACATAAATCCTTTAGTGTTTCTTATGTCTTTGAGATCTATCTTCTTACTTTCTCCTCATTGTTTCTCTTAGGTTCATAATCACCAATTCTTTTGTTTGCTTGACTGTATAAACTATGGCATATTCTCTAAACAACATGTCAAATCTTAGACACATGTTTTCCACCATAATGTAGCTACTTCCAACAGCCTTTCTTCCGAGAAAACTTTCTTAGAACACTTTACTTTTGGTGAATCCCTCAATCTGATTCGAGTAATCATATTGAATTATAATGAATGTATCAATTCATTATTCTCCTTTGATTTCCTTGTAAGTCTCTCAGACCCTGAGTTTCTTACACCTTTTGAGATTCCGGTCTTCATCCTTGAGATTGACCTCTCAACAACAACAACTCAATTCTAAAAAATCCTAAAAGCTTCTGAAGTTGTCAACCTGTTTCAACTCAGACATATTTCTTTGTTCAAGTTTCTACCATCTGCTATAACCTTATACTTGAATCCTAGATCTTAACTTGATGTTTCGGTAACCCTTTTGACAAAGATATCATTCCTAAAGCGTCCCCTAGAAACCATGAATCTCTCCGTCCTTCTAGGATCTCTTTCCTCCAAACTTGAACACTATTATCCTTGTATTCTATTAAGATCTATATTCCGTAAACTTAGCAGCTTGTTTATCCGGAAACTTCAGGACATCACATAATCACTATGTGATCCACAACCACAACGAAACAACATTTCTTCTGGATCTTAGTCTACGAGTTATTTACTCGATTCTGGTTCTCTAACCTTGAGTCAAATACATTAACTCTTTCCTTCCAGAACCTTAATCGAGTTTTATCCACAGAGAATCTCCGCCTTAAATCAAATAGTCGTTGACTTAACTTTCGCATCTCAAGAACGCCATCTTGATAATGTTCCTTTGAAGCTCTTTGTGTTTCTCCTTGTAGCGAGAGACACGTCGTTTAACCAAACTTCTCCGTCTTTTTCTTCTTGCAAGTTTCTTTCCTCGACAAAGACGAGAACCGGTGAAACCAGCGATTCATGCCGATGATGCTGAATCATATGAGTTTTGTCTCACCGTTGTCTCCAAACTTCAGGTGACATGAACCAATAATCACCATCGGTTTCCGTTATGGCTTCTTTATCACAAAATCAAACCTGATGCGATTTTTTCTGTGAGTTCCGTTTTGTGCATGCCGAGATCTCTAGTATCCGACAAGTTCTCTTGTCGCCTTAGCGATTCTCCTATCGCCGTTTGAGAACCTTTGTGCACCAAACCCGTGAGCCTTTGCGAGAGATCTCTAAGTTTCAGCTATGTTCTCTGGTGACGTTCTCATGTGAATTGGAACGTCTCCACCATTGGTTTGGAAACCAATAACCCGTCAAATTTAAATCCACTAATGAATTTTCCTTGACAAGATCTCTTTCTCGTAAATCAAACCTCATGCTCTCCTTGTCGACCCTTGCCAAGACATATAGTCACTGACACCAATTTTTCGTCGCCGTATTTTTCTTTTTCAAACAAGACGATTTTATTTGCTCACTTAACAAAACCCTCGTTTGATGAGAAACGAAACCCAACTCACGTGGACAAGGTCTTGACTTTTTTTCGTAATGGATTTAGCCCACTTATGGTTCAACCACTTACTAAATCAAACATACCGGAAATTGAGAACTTAAGGCCCATTAACTCACACATTGACCTTAAGCCCAATCTTCTTCTTTTCTCCCTCTCGTTGGTTTCTTCTTCAACAATGGCGAGAGAATTCTTCCTCGGCCAATCTCACCGATTATGCCAAATCGATTTTCTCCGCAGGCTTTCTGGTGCAATTACTGGCACATGTCGTTCGGTATCACCGCCTACGGTCCTTGTCTTCATCACTGGGGTTTTAACGTTCGTGTAACTTCTTCTATAGTCGGAAGATCTAGCCGACTCTGTCAGGGAAAACGCCGTGTCTTGCCTTGACCGTATTTGCCGGGTCTTGCCTTGACCGTATTTGCCGGGTCTTGCCTTGACCGTATCCGCCGAGTCATCTCTTCGCCGCATCATCTTCTTCAACATAGCTACCGTCGCAACAGTCTCCGTCGTTGGCTCCGTTGACGGTCTCTGCCTGCTCCGATGCTCGTCAATCATCTTTGCCTGACGTGAATCCGGTCATCGATTTTTGCGCTTTCTTCGGCTTTAGCCACCGCGACTTCTTCTTTGGTCGCAGGATCTCGTCGCTTTCGTCACAGACCACCACTCTTCCGCCAAGATCTTGTTCTCCGGTGCCACTTAACCTTGAGCTTATCCCGTCACGGGGAGATCGACATTAACCAGAAGTAACTTCCGACCTTGGTTCTCCGGTTACTCTAGCCATCATTGTCGCCTTCGTTACAAGTTCTTTTTGAACTCGTTCGTGTGACTCATCTTTTGATCGCGACTTCTCAGCTAAATCTTTGCTTATAAAGCTCCATGTTTATCTATGTTTGCGAATTGGTCTCACCACTACGATTCTCGGCTTATGTGAATGGTGTTGTCGGGAATTCTTCTTCATCACCAACCGGAATAGGAACTCCTTTTTCTTCGGCTTTGCAATGACACGAGTTCCGACTCGACTTGTGGAGATATCTGGCGATCCTTTTCCTTCCACAACAAAGCTCCTCCCATGGAGACAATGAGAGCTTCTCGCGGTCGATACGTCATGAACGACACATGGTGACAAGACACATGGCGTCACCGATCAAGCTTCGGTAAATTCCTTCACCTCTCTCGCCATGATTCTCTCACCGACACGAATCTCTCCGAGTTAAACTTCTCAGGATTGTCCCAATTCCGTCGTGAACCTATCCTCTTAGCGCTTGAGGATTTCAAACTTCTGATGGCTCCTTTTAAGAGAAAGAAACCGCCAACGTCTTTGTACTTCCCAATGAGATGTCTTCTTTATCTGCCTGAAAGATCCCATTCTCTGTCGGTGCTTCTCTGTCGCTGTTCTCGTGAGATCTCAACTCATCTTCTCAACAATCCGAGTTTCTCTTCTTTTCACAGCGAGAAACTAATTGGAGAAGAAAAAAAATCTCATCTTTCCGATTTTTACTAATCAGATTTCCAACGTGTCATTACACGTTTTATGAAACCTAGCAGCTTGATTGTTGCCTCTTGTCTTCCTCTTGTGAACGATGTTTTTCTCTTTTGACCTTATTGTATTTAATTAGATCCATGTGACAACACACGTGTTGAACATCACATGTGAAGTATATCACCACATGACCATACATCAACAAGTTCTTCTACTCCTTTGAGAACTATGTCGATGTCTTTGGTCTCCTTCTAATTAAATTGCACTCACACCACATAAGCTTTTAATCTACCTTAAAGCTTTTTGTGTTTGGTTTACAAAATTGTAAACCACAACACAATTCTTCAACCCCGTGAACTTATGACTTCCTCGCAATCGGTAAATCAGAACCATGCGCTCTGATACCACTTGTAAAGGATTTTTTGATCCAAATCCTTGTCCCAAGACAATTAACCGATTTACGAATTCTAAAGACACAAGAATTTAACCCAGTTCACGGTCGCAACCGCTGCATATGGGGTGGATCCGAGATCCACAACATCCACTATGAAGAGTCGGAAAACACCTCCGGCGTGGTTTACAATAAGAAGATCAACGCTCTCTCGATCTCCGGTTATATAACCCCGAGAGAGTACAAGGAGAACCTAGGAAGAAAGACTACTACAAGCTAAGCCTAGATACCGAGAGAATACTCTTTCTCTATCTAGCTATCTCTTGCTTTACGAGCCACCTCTAAGGTGCTCGGAATCCTAAGGACTCGGATTAGTTTATGTCTTAGATTTTATGCTTGTATTTATAACTAATGTTCTATGAAGGTCTTTTCCTATTCAGATTAGGAATCATCGTATTCCTAATTGTAATAGGAACATGTATAAATCTGATATTCTCACATTATCTTCGTGCATATCCGAGAAACTTAGCTGCATCAAGGAGAAATTAAGAAAAAAACAACATATTCTCTTTCTATGCTCTTATTTGAATATGTATGAAACATATGAGCATGTAAGAAACTATCAAATAGTAGAAGATAAAAGTCTTGCTAGTACTACTATAATATCTAAATTAAGAAACAAATGTCACAAAATGAAACACAAAAAACAAGAGTTTTAAACTCTCTAACTCTCTATATACTCTTTACAATGAGACATCATCTTTTACTCAAGTGAGTCTCCGACTACATCTCCTTCGAGTTTCATCGCCTTTTACGTCAGGAGTACTCTTCTTGTACAACCAAACCTCGGTTTCTCGATAGTTTTCTTATCGGCGTTGTCTGAGAATCATGCACAAAATCAGCTGAAGCAGATTGACAGGAAGACGAAGCGATCGATGTTTCTCTGAGTGGCATTAGCTCTTCTCCCATTGGCACCATTTCGGACATCAGTCTGTAGAGATATCTCATAATTACCACACAAAATCAGACATCTTCAAGAAATAATCTATCGATTTAAGAGTACGAAAAGGGTAAGATTCTGTTTTTATTACCTTCCAATCTGGGAAATCGAATCTTAACACAAAATGATTGTAAACGACTTCTCCCGACATCACCACATTCGCCGCCGGTGCGTTTATGGGCACTGTAGACAAATTAGGAGATAATCCAAGTGAATTTATGATTTGAGTATTGAAATCAGAGATAAAGAGGACACAAAATGTGATCTTACATGCGAAAAGAGAACCGTTCTTATCGACAATTATCTCAACTCTTCCGTCTTTAGCCAAGAAAGAAAGACAGAGCAAACACATTCTCCACGGTCTGTGCAAATGATCTCCTGTTGAACACCAAATTCTCAAGCCTCACGCGCTTCTTTTGACGTAAGACGTTAAACATAATTGCCATGTTCTTGTATGTATCAGGTTTCTCTTCTGATTGTGTATCATCTACCTATTGTGGTCAATACAAGTAACTCAAAATCATCTCTTTTGCTTCTCATCTATCTAAATCCAAACTAAACAACATTGCATACAACCTCAAAGCATTCTTGTCGAAAGCGACCAAATCAGTTCGATATTGCTCATACATAATCTCAAAAACAAGACAAAATCTGCAATAACATATCATTTCCTCGCCAGGACGAACGCCTTCGCCAGTCTTTGTACGTTTTCTATAGACCGCCTTTTTTCCTTTCCTTCAGCTCAGTATCCATAGGTCCCAACCTGATAGCCAAACAATCAAACAAAACATTCTATAACCGTAGCAAAGCAGGACATCGTAAAAGCGGTTATAAAGTTAATAACGAGAAACTCACATTGTGGAACGACCACAAGATACAAACTCTGTAGAACAAACATCAAAACCGAGATCCTTCCATTTCAAAGAAGCTTGTGCTGATTTTGTTGATTAGAGCGAGATATTCAGATCTAAGAGCTCTTCGATCAGATATGCCTTGCTTTTCTTCTTCTTCTTCTTCTTCCTCGTGAATCGGAGACTCGTTGATTCGTACGGATCCATCGACGCTTTTCTTCTTCTTCACAGACCTAAACTCCTCGTCGGAGAAGGGTTGTCTTCTCTCGCTGGTTTGACCAGTTGGTTCAGATTCTCGCTTGACCGTCTGTTACGTGTAGAACACGAAACAACGAATTTATTAAAGAAAGTGTGATTACAAAGAAACCTTGAGGAATTTAACAATGGAGCTCCTCCCACTCCCCCTTGATTCAAGTATTTTCACCCAAATACTTGATAAAGATTTAACTCTCTCTCTCACACTTATTATCAATGTTCTAAAAATCGCTAGGCGCTAGTCGGGCGGTCGAGTTAGGCCTAGCGCCTAGAACAAAAATCGGAGATTAATCGGGGATTAATCGGGGACTAGTTTTAGTAATATTTTATTTGATTTATTTACTAAAACTAGATATATAATGTTAATTATACTTTTTTACATACAACTAAATTATTAATTAAATTTTATATTATGAAAAAAATACGTATAAAAGATATTTTAAGTTTCAATTTTTTACATTATAATACAAACACAAGGTTTATATATATATATTAATTTATATTATACGCACAAATACAACTAATTTTTCTTTAATAGTTGTAAAACTAAATGTGTACTAATACAACAAAATGTATTACAAATGTTGTTAAAACTAGTTTTTTTGAATCGTTTTAAAACTAAAATATGTACAAATACAACAAAATTTCAATATATTATTCAAATAATAACAAAAGTAAAAATAAACATGTGTTTAAAAGCTAGAGACTATAAAGACACATAATTAATAATTGTTGAGAACGTTAAAAAGAAAAGAGAGAGAGAGAAAATGTCCCACATCGTTTGAAAAGAAGAAGTGACTCATATGGTTATTATAAATAAGTAAACTTGCTCTTTACAATGTTCATAAGATGTGGTTTGACAATAATATGACATTGGGCTTTTAATAAGCCCAAATCATGTTTGAATAGTTGATTTTTTTTTAATAAAATCGGCGATTTTTTTATATAGCTATAAAATAGAAAAATGTTTAGTATTTTGGGCCTCGAAGCCCACTAACTCTATCAATACTCCCGCCTTTCAAATCAACCTTGTCCTCAAGGTTGGAGTTTTAAAACTGTTTGACCACTAGCTTTGAACTCCTTAGAACGTCTTTGTCTAGCTGTTTCTTTCCACTCACATCTTCATGCCTTTGTTGTTGCTTGTTGTGTTGTGTTGTCTGAATCCGCTCCAGCCCCAACCTCATCGTGTTTAGAAGCTTCCCTGGAGATTCTTTTCTGCCCTCGTTCTTCAGCCTTTCGGAGACAAGAAGCCTTTCCTTCATGATATGTGTCTTTCTAAAGAGCCTGAACAAATGGCCAAATATAGTCGTCATGACCTGCTTCTTGATTACTTGCTCTCCATCAGTCTTGCACACAAAATTTTGTATTTCTCCCACAAAAGGCATAATCATCCTCGTCATCCTTTTCTTATTAACCAAGAGAGAAAGTAGCTTCATCATCCTTATCATCTCACACAAACAGTTTTTGTTGATCACCACTACTTTGATATTCTTCTTTCTCATGTGCTTGATCTTTGTTGACTTGTAATGTTTCTGTTTCTTCACTTTGAAAATCTGATCACCAAAAACTCTCAATTTGTGTAAAGGTACTATCATCATTACCTTCTTCTTGTGTTTATGCTGAAACTTGTGTCCCTTGCAGCTAGCCTTGTCCACGTTCTTATAGTTATATTTGTCATGTTGTTTCTTCTGTTTCGGCAAATACTTCACCGCTGTGCATTTTAAACAAAATACGTGGTTAAACACATGGAAAGAGTACCACACTGTGTAGTTTTGTCTCTTACAAAGCTTCATTGCATTCATGTCCTGGCTTTTAGGCTTCATTGCACTCATGTTCTTGTTCAGATTTTGAAGTAGTCTCTCCATGTTCAAAGCCCTGTTTCTGTCTTTGAATATGTTAAGCTTGTAGGTTCTTTTTAACTGCCTTAAGCTTGATGTGCTTATGTCGGAACTTGTGCCCCTTCCCACCGGTCTGAAACCTCTTCGTCTTATCTGATTTGACTCCCATTGTCCAAGTTTTGTGACTTTTAAACTTGATCTTCTTCAAAATTTGAAATATATCCTCCATGTGCAAATCCTTATCTTTGTATTTGAAGCCATAAAACTTGTTGTAAAGTAGCTTGTCAAGCACCACGACACAAATCTTCACTGTGTTGCATCCTTTCATTATCCCCATGATTTGACTCTTGAGATTTCTAAGCATATGGGACTGAATTTTGTGTTCCTCCCATTTTCGTGGTTTATACTTGCACATCCTGAAGTTAATATATCTTATCTCTTTTTTCATCACTTTGTCAAACACTTGGTGGGTGTATAACCTTTGGACGTGCACTCTCATCCCAGTCTTTAGTCCCAGCATGTGCTTACTAACTTCGCTTTTCCTTTGGGTTTGAAGCATTTTCCAGTGTAGCTTCCAACTTTTGTACTTGAATCTCTTCCGTTTCTTTTTCTTTCGCTTCACACTCTTTTTCGACATTTGATCGAACACCTGGTGGGCATGATCTTCTTTGTCGCTATTAGCCAGATTTAGCGCAACGTGTTCCTTGTGGCTCCTTTGTTCCTCAAACACAGATCCAACCAGATGTGTATCAACTCCTCTAGGCACATTTTTGCCGGATTTGCATCCATGTTATCATCAAGTTAACCTTGATAATCATGTAAGGTCGTCTATTTCGAAACAATGACTGCAAGATTCAAACGCAATTGCTTCAACTCGTCTATCGTTTGCCTGATCTCGACCCTATCCCTCAGAAGCTCTGCCTCCTTACCGGTTCCAAACCTCAACAATAATCCCTCTTTGATCTCAGACCATCTATTGAAGTCGTCATGTTGCTCGAACCAGATTAGAGCCTTACCTTCTATAAAACCATATGCAAAAGCGATCTTGTTTTCTTCTGTGAATCCATGAGCAATGAAATAAGCTTCGACCCAAGTGATCCAGCCTTGCGGATCTTCTTCTCCACTGAAGATCGGAACCTCCACGTACCCATCATCACAATCCATCTGATCGTCTCTCTCTGATACCATGTTTGTTACGGGTAGAACACGAAACAACGAATTTATTAAAGAAAGTGTGATTACAAAGAAACCTTGAGGAATTTAACAATGGAGCTCCTCCCACTCCCCCTTTGATACAAGTATTTTCACCCAAATACTTGATAAAGATCTAACTCTCTCTCTCACACTTATTATATAGCTATAAAATAGAAAAAGGTTTAGTATTTTGGGCTTCGAAGCCCACTAACTCTATCACCTTCTTCCTCATGGTTGATTTCGACGGAGGAAAGTTGAAAGCGGAAGCGACGAAGAAACCCTAACGGCAGAGAGAGAGATTGGAAAAGAAGGTTTGACGATTTTCCCGCCAAGCCCAATTTAAAATATTAAAAAGTTTTTGTTTTATTATAGGCTCGTGAAAACTTGGTCCCAAGGGAAATTAAGAGGTTACCTTTTTGTCTTAAACCAATATTAATATGGGAAATATATTTATGTAAGTTGGTTTTTTTTTGACAACATTTATGTAAGTTGGTTACATTTCCATATTTGTGTTTTTTTGGATTATTTATAGTACTATACAATTGGGTGAGATGGGATTTATCAATTATTTTTTTATAAATAATCACAAACAAACTAACAAAATTGGATTGTAATAGTTGCTTGATAATATTTGGAGTTTTGAGGAAAAAAAACTAGAAAAAGCATATTCTAATTTAGAGTTCTCGTCTATAATACTTTTTTGTTCAAAATTCTCTTCTATAATGTTAAGCGTTGAAATATGTCCTAAATATTTTGCTGATATCAAAATGAACAAAAATTGAGGATTTAAATAGAAATTTGAGAGTTCAGGATTAAAATGGAGAAAATTTGAAAGTTGAGGATTTTTTGGCATTTTCTCGGGAAATTAAGAAATAACTTTTTTTTAAACGAATATTAATAAGGGAAATATATTTATGTTAAGTGGTTACATTTCCATATTTGCGTGTATTTTTGTCGAAATTTAATTTTGGATATTTATAATAAGCTACATTGTATATGTTTAGTTGGGTGTAAGTTTGGATCTATCAATTTTTGTTTTTTTAAAAGTCCAAATAAACTAACAAAATTGGATTAAAATAGTTGTTTGATAAGATTTGAGTTTTGAGAAAAAAAACTAGAAAGAAAAAGCTTAATTTAATTTAGAGTTCTATCTATAATGTTATGCGCTTCAAATATGTATTAAATATTTTGGTAATATAAAAATGAACCAAAAAAGTTGTCTTCATTGTAAGTATGTATTAACTTGTTGTAAATATAGCCCTTAATTTTTTTGATTAATTTGCTAATGCATTTTTCTTTTCTTTAATCAATGACATTAGTTACGTTTTAGATTATTGAGTATCATGAACCGGAAAACTTAATTGAATAATGTGAAAAAACGAAACCTTAAACGATACTAGCTTGCTAAGTTAATCAATTAATTTAAAGGCTAAATTAAAAGTTGGTATCTCAGGAATTAAGATTGCGAGGAATAGCCCTACGGTATCGCACTTGCTATTCGCTGACGATAGCATTTTCTTCTGCAAAGCTGAGGAGAGGGAGTGCAGGACTATATGTGGAGTCTTAGAGCTATACGGTAAAGCATCGGGACAGGAGATTAATTTTTTAAAATCTTCAGTGATGTTTGGACATAATGTGGACACACAGGTTAAGATAGACATGAAAAATATTCTTGACATCCAAAAAGATGGGGGCATGGGGGCCTACTTAGGTATCCCAAAGAGTTTAGGCGGTGCTACAAGTAAAATTTTTAATTATGTTCAAGAGCGGTTGAATGAAAGAATAAATGGTTGGACATCCAAATTCTTATCTACAGGAGGAAAGGAAACACTGATTAAATCGGTGGCCTTAGCCCTCCCTTTGTATGTTATGTCATGCTTCGAATTACCGCAGTCGTTAACGATAAAGTTAACCAGTGCTATATCTAAATTCTGGTGGAGTTCCAATGGAAGAAACCGCGGCCTCCATTGGGTGGCATGGGAAAAAATGTGTGAGTCCAAACATGATGGTGGAATGGGCTTTCGATCGTTACAAGATTTCAACAAAGCTTTGTTGGCAAAACAATATTGGCGTCTTTCACAATTCCCTAACTTACTTGTGGCGCGAGTATTGAAGGGCATATATTTTTCAAGAATGCACCCATTTTGGCAAAAAAATAATGATGTAGATTGATATTTGGAGATACTCCAAATATCTTTATTATTTCCTTTATTTATTATTTAATAATGTAGTTATTTTCTTTTATTATTTTAAAGTGCTTTTAGGGTTTTCTATTGTTATAAATAAGCCGTTTAAGCCTAGGTTTGTATTTAGTTGTTTATTTGATGAATTAATAAAATAGAGCTTTTGACTTTTAAGAGAAGAGTGTTCTCGTTCCTTGTTTTCGGTAGATCTATTGAGAGATCTCAACGAGCTCAAGAAGGTTTGGTTTATTCGGGGATTCTCAGACTAAATGAATAACCTTACTAAACGAATAACCTTGCGTTTATCCCTAGTTATCCGGGTATTCTCATAATCAATGGAACTCTAGTTTCTATCCTTTTACGCTTCCGCGCTGCATCAAATATCTTATAAGACAATCACATTTTTTATTAAACAAACTATTTGTTTGTTTAAATAAGCGGTTTTACGAGGGTTTTTTGTTGCGTATACTGATAGTTGGCTAGACAATGCAACAAATGGTCTATTATGGGCAGACAAGTAAAACACTTTCTTATCATGTCTTAAGTACTTAAGTAGTATAGTATATACTTTTTTTTGTCAAGAGTATATACTATATTTGTTTATTTGTTTGTATTAAAATCGGCGATGGAAAGATAAAGTTTGAAGTCAACATCATTCCGAGCGTTTAGATTCTCTATGAAAGGCAACTTCTCGTGAGTTCGATCTCTTTGTCTTTAGAAATGTCATGTTTGCTACTTTTTTGTGGTCTTGTTGAGTTTTTCCTTAATTGGTTTTCATTCATATGATCTTAAGAAAATTAGGAGGAAGTAGCTATGAACTGAAAATGAATGATGCAACGATGATAGGCGGTCCCATTGAATTGACAAACAATATTGAGCTTAAGATTCTATAAATTTTTTATCTCTCTCTATCTTCTACTTCATTCACAACAAGAGAGATGATGCATTGATTTGGTTAACAAGGTAGCTAGCCAAACCAAACCGATTGTGTACTATTGACAAGATATCGATGCTTGGTCTTGTGTCGAGGATTCGATAACATTATCTGTAAAGGATTTTGTGATCCAAATCCTTGTCTCAAGACAATTAACCGATTTACGAATTCTAAAGACACAAGACTTTAACCCAGTTCACGGTCGCAACAGCTACATCTGGGGTGGATCCGAGATCCACAACATCCACTATGAAGAGTCGGAAAACACCTCCAACGTGGTTTACAATAAGAAGATCAACCGCTCTCTCGATCTCCGGTTATATAACCCCGAGAGACTACAAGGAGAACCTAGGAAGAAAGACTACTACAAGCTAAGCCTAGATACCGAGAAAATACTCTTTCTCTATCTAGCTATCTCTTGCTTTACGAGCCACCTCTAAGGTGCTCGGAATCCTAAGGACTCGGATTAGTTTATGTCTTAGATTCTATGCTTGTATTTATAACTAATGTTCTTTTTTTTTTTGGTCACAAACTCATTTTTATTAATGAATAACTGAAAGAACAACAGTTTTTAGAGACAATAAGGCCCCTTTACCAAGTGAATCAGACAACATAATGTTTGTTCGAGGTGTAAAACCGAAAGAAATCGATTGAAAGGATTGAGCAAGAGCTCTAATATCCGAGAGAACTGCGAAAAGCTCAACGTGGTCTTCATTTTTGTTTAGAAGATTCATCAAAACCTGTGAGTCAGACAATACATGAAGCACTTCTATACCTCTGTCTTTAGCACTTATAATAGCAGTTCGAACTGCCCACGCTTCCGCCAAAAGAGCAGAGGATATATCGCTCTTAGTGTCAGTGTATTCACCCACTATTGTGTCCGTATTAGAACGGAAAATCCAGCCCATACCAAACATGAGTATTGGGTTTGGGTTCATATGAGAAAAGAGCGCTTTCAAGCTGAAAGGAAGTCTAAGTTGATGCCAAGAGGAGACGGTCCATTTCAAGTCTTAGAAAGGATCAATGACAATGCTTACAAAATAGACTTGTCAAGTGAGTATAATATAAGTAAAAGCTTCAATGTTTCTGACTTAACTGCTTTTGATGTAGGTGATCAGCTTGATTTGAGGTCAAATCGTTTTCAAGTGGAGGGGAATGATGAGGACATCCAAAGCAACAGGGATGTTCAAGAGGATCCATTGCAAGTACCCGTTGGACCAATGACAAGAGCAAGAGCAAAGCAGATCAAGGAGGCACTTAACGGGCTGATTCAAGAGCTTTTAGACAAAGAAGACATTCACAAGACCATTGGGTATGATATACATCAAGTCCAACCACTTCTAAACATGATTAAAGCCCAAGAAAGTCCAAAATGAAGCACTTACATTATGGTCAAATAGTTAGTTGTTTCTTGTTGAGAGTATTGTGGCGCCCATCATTACCAAAGTTAGTTGTTTCTTGTTTAGAGTATTGGGTCTTAAGTTTAATATACCTAAGGTTTGTACTTACCAAGTTCTTCAAACTAATGTCCACTGCCTTGTTTTACATGTATTTAAAGGGATTTGACCTCAAGTAGGATTCAAGTGGGAAGAAGCTCAAGAGGAAGCATTCCAATTGCTAAAGGAGAAACTTACTAATGCACCTTTATTGTCTTTACCTGACTTAACTCCTTTTGATGTAGGTGATCAGCTTGATTTGAGGTCAAATCGTTTTCAAGTGGAGGGGAATGATGAGGACATCCAAAGCAGCAAGGATGATCAAGAGGATCCATTGCAAGTATCCGTTGGACCAATGACAAGAGCAAGAGCAAAGCAGATCAATGAGGCACTTAACGGGCTGATTCAAGAGCTTTTGGACAAAGAACACATTCACAAGACCATTGGGTATGATATACATCAAGTCCAACCACTTCTAAACATGATTAAAGCCCAAGAAAGCCCAAAATGAAGCACCTAAATTATGGTCAAAGAAGAGTGACGAAAATGAAAGATCGAGAGTCATATTTGGAGTTCAAGAGTCATTCAACACATCTTTTAATTATATTTTTAATTATGTTTACTACATCCTTTGAACTTCTTTCTTTCTCTACAAGTTTTATTTCCCTTTAAATACATGTAATCTCCATTGGAGAAAGATATCCAACTTTTTTATTAAATATTTTTTTCTATCTTTTTGTGAGAGTGATTCTCATTTAGTTCCTTGTGAACTTTTCGATCTTCGGTGTGATTCCGAGTGATCAATCGGCTTATCAAACAGATTTTCAACCCTGTTTGTGGCGCCCATCATTACCAAAGTTAGTTGTTTCTTGTTGAGAGTATTGGGTCTTAGGTTTAATATACCTAAGGTTTGTACTTACCAAGTTCTTCGAACTAAGGTCCACCGCCTTGTTTTGTTGATGCGTTTTAAGAGAGTATTGGGCCTAAGGTTTAATAGACCTTAGGTTTGTGCTTCGCGAGTTCATCGAAGTAGAGGATTATCCCTTCAACCACCTTAGAGATCCCTTCCTTGGTCATTTATGCATCATTTGGTATCAGAGCCATCTCTAAGCTTGGTTTTATCTTTTTATCATTCATCTTCTTTCTATCATTTTCAAATCTTTTCATCTTCTTTCTATCATATTCTATTTCTGTTTTTGTTTTATTAACTTTCTGAAAATCCAGATTTAAAAAAAAAAAAAAAAAAAAAGAAAAACGAAAATCAAAAAAAAAAAGTCAAAAAAAAGTAAAAAAAAAAGAGATCATAAAAGTTCTGGATTACTCTTTCTTTGTTCTTAAATTTCTTTCATTTTCCTTCTGTTATAATCCTTATAACTCTTTTGTTATAACCCTTATAACCTTTATAACTCTTATAACCTTTATAACTCTTATAACCCTTATAACTCTTATAACCCTTATAACTCTTATAACCCTTATAACTCTTACAACATTTATAACTCTTACAAAATTTATAACCTTCTGTTATTCCTATTATCCATACTCACTTTGAGATTTCGATTTCTTTGGTATCTTCGATTTGGTTACTACGGTAAAACATTCTGAAGTGTTGGTTAGTTCTATACGAACTCTTTAAGGATCACTAGAGAGGAAAAAGGCAAAGTGTGTGAGGACATTAGAGGATAAAAGCCATTTGAGTGAAACACTTTTGAGCGAAACACTTGAGTGATTGTGAGGTTTTTGTTTTCTAACATTGTTTTACAGGTTTTAATCATGTCGGAACATAACAACAATGAAGAAGTTACACATGAGGTTGTCCCTAATCTACAAGTACAAGCCTTGATGGGAGAGATGCAAAGATTGATGAGAGCTGAGTTGGAGACGATTCATGATAGGATTGATCGAGTTCAAGGAGATGCACAACCAAGGCAGCGAGCAAATTTGCCTAATCTGCATAGAAGAGAAAGAGATCAACCAAGGAGAGCACGAGCTAATGATTTAGAGGTTGATTATTACAATGATCACTCATCATCTAGTAACAACTCAAGAAGACCACGACGAGTTTGAGAAGTAAGGGATCGAGCTGATAACAACTTGGGAGGTATCAAGATGAAGATTCCAGCCTTCCATGGGAAGAATGATCTTGATGCATATCTAGAGTGGGAGAAGAAGATTGAGTTGATATTCGATTGTCAAAACTATTCTGAGATGAAAAAGGTCAGAGTTGCAGCCACTGAATTTTGTGATTATGCTATTAATTGGTGGGATCAATTGGTGACGAGTAGAAGAAGAAATGGTAAAGTTCCTATTGAAGCATGGGTGGAGATGAAAGCACTCATGAGGAAACGTTTTGTACCAAGTCATTATCACCGAGAGCTACACCAAAAGTTAAGAAGGCTAACTCAAGGCAATCGAAGTGTGGAAGATTATTTCCAAGAGATGGAGGTCCTAATGTTAAGAGCTAACATTGATGAAGACAGAGAAGCTACTATGGCGAGGTTTCTTAATGGCTTGAATCAAGAGATTCTAGACAAAGTGGAGATGCAACACTATGTGGAGATGGAAGATATGTTGCATATGGCTATCTTAGTTGAGTTGCAGCTCAAGAGGAGGGGATTTACACGTCAAACCTATGGTTCACATTCATCCACCATGAAACCGAACTATTCTAAGGAGGAGAAGACAACCCCAAAACCAAAGGTTGAAATAAAACCATCCACTACCAGTCATGAAATCAAAGGAAGAACGGAGTCTTCTAATACGCGTAACCGTGATGTGCAATGCTTTAAGTGTCATGGCAGAGGTCATTATGCTAATGAGTGTCCAAACAAAAGGACAATGGTGATTAGAGATAATTGTGATGTAGAAACTGAAGAAGAAGAAGGAGATTCTGATTCTATGCCATCATTAATAGAAGATAGTGAAGAGGCTGCTGCCAAGGGAGACTTATTGGTTACAAGGAGATCATTGAGTGTGAAAGCTAAAGAAGAAGAAGAGGTACAACGTGAGAATCTGTTTCACACAAGGTGTCACATTCAGAACAAGGTGTGTAGCTTGATTATTGATGGTGGGAGTTGTACAAACGTGGCAAGCATTACTCTTGTGGAGAAGTTGAGTTTGAAGACCACAAAGCATTCGAAACCTTACAAGTTGCAATGGTTAAATGATAGTGGTGAAGTGAAGGTGTCAAGACAAGTTCTGGTTCCATTTTCCATTGGAAGGTATGAAGATGAAGTGTTGTGTGATGTGGTACCAATGCAAGCAGGTCATGTTCTATTGGGGAGGCCATGGCAATTTGATCGGCGAGTTAACCATGATGGATTCACAAACAAGCATTCGTTTACTTTCAAAGGAAGAAATGTCACTTTGGTTCCTTTAACACCTCAAGAAGTCTACCAAGATCGAGTTACTAATGAAGCAAAAGGAGGAGCAAAAAGCAATGAGTGCCCAAAACACTTATCACCTAAAAGAGAGTGAAAGTTTGAGAAAAACCCAGAAAAAGGCATGTGAGAGCAACCCCGTGAGGACAAACACAAACTTCTTTGTGAGATCTTGTGAGATAAAGAGAGCAATGTTTTCAAAACAGCCAATGATAGTACTCATGTACAAGGAGGCTCTTTTAAACGCTAACGATCTTAACTCTGTTTTGCCTAGTTGTGTTGTTTCTTTGTTACAGGATTTTGATGATGTCTTTCCCGAGGACACACCACATGGTTTACCACCTATTCGTGGGATTGAGCATCAAATCGACTTCGTCCCAAGAGCATCCATTCCTAACCGCCCAGCCTATAGAACAAACCCGGAAGAGACAAAGGAGCTTCAAAGGCAAGTTGGTGAGCTGATGGAGAAGGGGTACATTCGAGAAAGCATGAGTCCATGTGTTGTCCCTGTTTTGCTAGTTCCTGAGAAGGATGGGACTTGGAGGATGTGTGTTGATTGTAGAGTTATCAACAACATTACGGTAAAGTATCGACATCCCATTCCTCGTTTAGATGATATGCTTGATGAGTTGCATGGTTCTTGCATATTCTCTAAGATAGATCTTAAGAGTGGTTATCACCAAATTCGCATGAACGAGGGTGATGAATGGAAAACTGCTTTTAAAAGAAAACATGGTTTATATGAGTGGTTAGTGATGCCTTTTGGATTAACTAATGCACCTAGTATTTTCATGAGATTAATGAATCATGTTTTGAGAGCTTTCATTGGACATTTTGTTGTTGTCTACTTTGATGACATTCTGATTTTTAGTAAGACTTTAGATGAGCATGTTGAGCATTTGAAACTTGTTTTAGATGGTTTTAGAAAGGAAAAGTTGTTTGCTAATCTTAAGAAGTGTACCTTTTGCACCGATAATCTTGTGTTTCTAGGCTTTGTCGTGAGTGCACAGGGGTATACAAGTTGATGAAGAAAAAGTGAGGGCTATTCGAGAGTGGCCTAGTCCAAAGACCGTTGGAGAAGTACGAAGCTTTCATGGACTTGCTGGTTTCTACCGGAGGTTTGTAAGAGACTTTAGTACTATTGCTACCCCGCTTACTGAAGTGATCAAGAAGGAAGTAGGATTCAAGTGGGAAGAAGCTCAAGAGGAAGCATTCCAATTGCTAAAGGAGAAACTTACTAATGCACCTTTATTGTCTTTACCTGACTTAACTCCTTTTGATGTAGGTGATCTGCTTGATTTGAGGTCAAATCGTTTTCAAGTGGAGGGGAATGATGAGGACATCCAAAGCAGCAAGGATGATTAAAAGGATCAATTGCAAGTACCCGTTGGACCAATGACAAGAGCAAGAGCAAAGCAGATCAATGAGGCACTTAACGGGCTGATTCAAGAGCTTTTAGACAAAGAACACATCTTTTAATTATATCTTTAATTATGTTTACTACATCCTTTGAACTTCTTTCTTTCTCTACAAGTTTTATTTCCCTTTAAATACATGTAATCTCCATTGGAGAAAGATATCCAACTTTTTAATCAAATATATTTTTCTATCTTTTTGTGAGAGTGATTCTCATTTAGTTCCTTGTGAACTTTTCGATCTTCGGTGTGATTCCGAGTGATCAATCGGCTTATCAAACAGATTTTCATCCCTGTTTGTGGCGCCCATCATTACCAAAGTTAGTTGTTTCTTGTTGAGAGTATTGGGTCTTAGGTTTAATATACCTAAGGTTTGTACTTACCAAGTTCTTCGAACTAAGGTCCACCGCCTTGTTTTGTTGAAGCGTTTTAAGAGAGTATTGGGTCTAAGGTTTAATATACCTTAGGTTTGTGCTTCGCGAGTTCATCGAAGGCGATGATTATCCCTTCAACCACCTTAGAGATCCCTTCTTTGTTAATTTCCGCATCAACATCCCATTAACGACGCGCACCAAGATGCATCCACTAAACAAATTGTACCCGCATGCTCTGTTATTAGAGGTGATCGTTGTGGTTTACGTGTGAGGTTTGGTAGGTAGTCTTGTGCATGTTGCCATGCTTTAGTTTCAGCAAGAGATTTGATTAGTGTTTCTTCTTCTGAGAAGACATTGTTGGAGAAAACCAAGTGGTTTCTAGACTTCCACAAGTTCCAACATATCCAAGAATATAAATCCACCTTATGCAATCCTGTTGGAGGCAGGTTTTTGAAATTTCTTGCTTCCGTTAAGAACAGCTTGACGTTTGGCACTTGTTGAAAACTTCTTAGTTGGATTGGAGCCAACTCCCAACATTTTTGAGCAAAATAACATTCAAAAAGGACATGGTCTATGGTTTCCACACATCCACATCTTCTACAACCATTATTGACATTTATACCACGCCATACAAGAAGATCGCCCACCGGGAGGGCTCCGATCATCGCCTTCCATAAGAATGATCGGATCTTTAGGTCTATGAAGGTCTTTTCCTATTAAGATTAGGAATCATCGTATTCCTAATTGTAATAGGAACATGTATAAATCTGATATTCTCACAATCTCCACCTTCAGATTAAACATCACTTCAAACCTCCATGAATCATGCTTTGTTGTCTTTCTTCCTTATTGCTTCCTTGAGCTCCACCTTGAGCCCAACTTGGTTTCTCCTTGCATGTTTCCCTTTCGAACCTTTGATGTCTTGGCACTTTGATCTTCTTTAAACCTGCATAAGTGTATACTTACGCATTACAAATACCATAGTAGAATAATTATCATAAATCTACTAAACCATCAATGATCTAGACATATGCTTGATAAGCTCCACATGTGGAAATCACAATGCCTTTCCGAGCTACCAACATCTCCACGTCTATCTTGAGTTATAGCTTGAACAAAATTCTTCATGTATAAAACTCAACTCATCATTGATTATTTGTTTCTTCGTAGTTTCCTTTTATGAGTTAACATACTCATAACCATCTTTGAACAAGTTCCAAGACGTCTATCTTTGCAACTTGATTCTCTTACTAGCCTTTTGATTTCACTCATGCGCATTGAGTCTTGAATCAAATACCTTGAATATTGCGTGTCATCTCCTTTGAATCAATCTTTGATTCAATGTTTTGTTTGTTTAAACATGTTATTTGAACTCCTTGTTGTACCGTTGTTAGACTTAAAAAAACAAGCCATCTAACCGTAAACACTGCTAGATAGGCTTTCGACACAACCCCTTCCAAACACCATGTTTTAACATAAAACTGATAACAAACAAATTCTCCATGAATCGATTTGCAGAATAACTAACTCATGTTTCACTTCCTTGAAACAATCTTGAACTTGATCAAAACTTGTTTGAACACCTTAAATAGAGCATCACTTCGAACCGCTGTTATTACTAACAGAACCCGCCGCCTAACTTGGTATGGCCAGGAAGACTATCGATACAAATATCTTTGCTCAAGCTTTTGTTCAAACTCTTTTGCAATAGCAAAACCACCGAGTATACAAACTCGAACTGTTACCTCCTTAATTATGTTTCACATCCACAACCATGTGACATCCTTGAAACACTAACTTAACACCTTTGACTTCTTTAATCTAGAACCTTTGAAGTCACTTAATTCCCAATGCAGTTTATATCTTTTGCATTCCGATCCTTATCTTGGATCCCTTGTCAGTTGCTAACACCATTCTCAAAGAATCTGCGACTGATATTCATGTCTTTTCCATCATCAAGCATACAATCAATAAAGAAATCTTTTCCTCTCTTTCTCTTGTTGCAACAATATGATTATGCTTGAGCTTTAAACATCTTAACTTGTTCCAAGAAACTTGTTTTCTCTACACACAATATGAATCCTTCCCAACAATGACTACCTCGGTTTCAACATCTTCATGAACTAATGGAAACCACACTTAGAAGACTAAGACACTCTTGGTTGTACAACTCCACCTGAAACATAAATCCTTTAGTGTTTCTTATGTCTTTGAGATCTATCTTCTTACTTTCTCCTCATTGTTTCTCTTAGGTTCATAATCACCAATTCTTTTGTTTGCTTGACTGTATAAACTATGGCATATTCTCTAAACAACATGTCAAATCTTAGACACATGTTTTCCACCATAATGTAGCTACTTCCAACAGACCTTTCTTCCGAGAAAACTTTCTTAGAACACTTTACTTTTGGTGAATCCCTCAATCTGATTCGAGTAATCATATTGAATTATAATGAATGTATCAATTCATTATTCTCCTTTGATTTCCTTGTAAGTCTCTCAGACCCTGAGTTTCTTACACCTTTTGAGATTCCGGTCTTCATCCTTGAGATTGACCTCTCAACAACAACAACTCAATTCTAAAAAATCCTAAAAGCTTATGAAGTTGTCAACCTGTTTCAACTCAGACAGATTTCTTTGTTCAAGTTTCTACCATCTGCTATAACCTCATACTTGAATCCTAGATCTTAACTTGATGTTTCGGTAACCCTTTTGACAAAGATATCATTCCTAAAGCGTCCCCTAGAAACCATGAATCTCTCCGTCCTTCTAGGATCTCTTTCCTCCAAACTTGAACACTATTATCCTTGTATTCTATTAAGATCTATATTCTGTAAACTTAGTAGCTTGTTTATCCAGAAACTTCAGGACATCACATAATCACTATGTGATCCACAACCACAACGAAACAACATTTCTTCTGGATCTTAGTCTACGAGTTATTTACTCGATTCTGGTTCTCTAACCTTGAGTCAAATACATTAACTCTTTCCTTCCAGAACCTTAATCGAGTTTTATCCACAGAGAATCTCCGCCTTAAATCAAATCGTCGTTGACTTAACTTTCGCATCTCAAGAACGCCATCTTGATAATGTTCCTTTGAAGCTCTTTGTGTTTCTCCTTGTAGCGAGAGACACGTCGTTTAACCGAACTTCTCCGTCTTTTTCTTCTTGCAAGTTTCTTTCCTCGACAAAGACGAGAACCGGTGAAACCAGCGATTCATGCCGATGATGGTGAATCATATGAGTTTTGTCTCACCGTCGTCTCCAAACTTCAGGTGACATGAACCAATAATCACCATCGGTTTCCGTTATGGCTTCTTTATCACAAAATCAAACCTGATGCGATTTTTTCTGTGAGTTCCGTTTTGTGCATGCCGAGATCTCTAGTATCCGACAAGTTCTCTTGTCGCCTTAGCGATTCTCCTATCGCCGTTTGAGAACCTTTGTGCACCAAACCCGTGAGCCTTTGCGAGAGATCTCTAAGTTTCAGCTATGTTCTCTGGTGACGTTCTCATGTGAATTGGAACGTCTCCACCATTGGTTTGGAAACCAATAACCCGTCAAATTTAAATCCACTAATGAATTTTCCTTGACAAGATCTCTTTCTCATAAATCAAACCTCATGCTCTCCTTGTCGACCCTTGCCAAGACATATAGTCACTGACACCAATTTTTCGTCGCCGTATTTTTCTTTTTCAAACAAGACGATTTTATTTGCTCACTTAACAAAACCCTCGTTTGATGAGAAACGAAACCCAACTCACGTGGACAAGGTCTTGGCTTTTTTTCGTAATGGATTTAGCCCACTTATGGTTCAACCACTTACTAAATCAAACATACCGGAAATTGAGAACTTAAGGCCCATTAACTCACACATTGACCTTAAGCCCAATCTTCTTCTTTTCTCCCTCTCGTTGGTTTCTTCTTCAACAATGGCGAGAGACTTCTTCCTCGGCCAATCTCACCGATTATGCCAAATCGATTTTCTCCGCAGGCTTTCTGGTGCAATTACTGGCACATGTCGTTCGGTATCACCGCCTACGGTCCTTGTCTTCATCACTGGAGTTTTAACGTTCGTGTAACTTCTTCTATAGTCGCAAGATCTAGCCGACTCTGTCAGGGACAACGCCGTGTCTTGCCTTGACCGTATTTGCCGGGTCTTGCCTTGACCGTATTTGCCGGGTCTTGCCTTGACCGTATCCGCCGAGTCATCTCTTGTGGAGATATCTGGCGATCCTTTTCCTTCCACAACAAAGCTCCTCCCATGGAGACAATGAGAGCTTCTCGCGGTCGATACGTCATGAACGACACATGGTGACAAGACACATGGCGTCACCGATCAAGCTTCGGTAAATTCCTTCACCTCTCTCGCCATGATTCTCTCACCGACACGAATCTCTCCGAGTTAACCTTCTCAGGATTGTCCCGATTCCGTCGTGAACCTATCCTCTTAGCGCTTGAGGATTTCAAACTTCTGATGGCTCCTTTTAAGAGAAAGAAACCGCCAACGTCTTTGTACTTCCCAATGAGATGTCTTCTTTATCCGCCTGAAAGATCCCATTCTCTCGTCGGTGCTTCTCTGTCGTCTGTTCTCGTGAGATCTCAACTCATCTTCTCAACAATCCGAGTTTCTCTTCTTTTCACAGCGAGAAACTAATTGGAGAAGAAAAAAAATCTCATCTTTCCGATTTTTACTAATCAGATTTCCAACGTGTCATTACACGTTTTATGAAACCTAGCAGCTTGATTGTTGCCTCTTGTCTTCCTCTTGTGAACGATGTTTTTCTCTTTTGACCTTATTGTATTTAATTAGATCCATGTGACAACACACGTGTTGAACATCACATGTGAAGTATATCACCACATGACCATACATCAACAAGTTCTTCTACTCCTTTGAGAACTATGTCGATGTCTTTGGTCTCCTTCTAATTAAATTGCACTCACACCACATAAGCTTTTAATCTACCTTAAAGCTTTTTGTGTTTGGTTTACAAAATTGTAAACCACAACACAATTCTTCAACCCCGTGAACTTATGACTTCCTCGCAATCCGTAAATCAGAACCATGCTCTCTGATACCACTTGTAAAGGATTTTTTGATCCAAATCCTTGTCCCAAGACAATTAACCGATTTACGAATTCTAAAGACACAAGAATTTAACCCAGTTCACGGTCGCAACCGCTGCATATGGGGTGGATCCGAGATCCACAACATCCACTATGAAGAGTCGGAAAACACCTTCGGCGTGGTTTACAATAAGAAGATCAACGCTCTCTTGATCTCCGGTTATATAACCCCGAGAGAGTACAAGGAGAACCTAGGAAGAAAGACTACTACAAGCTAAGCCTAGATACCGAGAAAATACTCTTTCTCTATCTAGCTATCTCTTGCTTTACGAGCCACCTCTAAGGTGCTCGGAATCCTAAGGACTCGGATTAGTTTATGTCTTAGATTTTATGCTTGTATTTATAACTAATGTTCTATGAAGGTCTTTTCCTATTAAGATTAGGAATCATCGTATTCCTAATTGTAATAGGAACATGTATAAATCTGATATTCTCACATTATCTTCGTGCATATCCGAGAAACTTAGCTGCATCAAGGAGAAATTAAGAAAAAAATAACATATTCTCTTTCTATGCTCTTATTTGAATATGTATGAAACATATGAGCATGTAAGAAACTATCAAATAGTAGAAGATAAAAGTGTTGCTAGTACTACTATAATATCTAAATTAAGAAACAAATGTCACAAAATGAAACACAAAAAACAAGAGTTTTAAACTCTCTAACTCTCTATATACTCTTTACAATGAGACATCATCTTTTACTCAAGTGAGTCTCCGACTACATCTCCTTCGAGTTTCATCGCCTTTTACGTCAGGAATACTCTTCTTGTACAACCAAACCTCGGTTTCTCGATAGTTTTCTTATCGGCGTTGTCTGAGAATCATGCACAAAATCAGCTGAAGCAGAATGACAGGAAGACGAAGCGATCGATGTTTCTCTGAGTGGCATTAGCTCTTCTCCCATTGGCACCATTTCAGACATCAGCTGTAGAGATATCTCATAATTACCACACAAAATCAGACATCTTCAAGAAATAATCTATCGATTTAAGAGTACGAAAAGGGTAAGATTCTGTTTTTATTACCTTCCAATCTGGGAAATCGAATCTTAACACAAAATGATTGTAAACGACTTATCCCGACATCACCACATTCGCCGCCGGTGCGTTTATGGGCACTGTAGACAAATTAGGAGATAATCCAAGTGAAATTTATGATTTGAGTATTGAAATCAGAGATAAAGAGGACACAAAATGTGATCTTACATGCGAAAAGAGAACCGTTCTTATCGACAATGATCTCAACTCTTCCGTCTTTAGCCAAGAAAGAAAGACAGAGCAAACACATTCTCCACGGTCTGTGCAAATGATCTCCTGTTGAACACCAAATTCTCAAGCCTCACGTGCTTCTTTTGACGTAAGACGTTAAACATAATTGCCATGTTCTTGTATGTATCAGGTTTCTCTTCTGATTGTGTATCATCTACCTATTGTGGTCAATACAAGTAACTCAAAATCATCTCTTTTGCTTCTCATCTATCTAAATCCAAACTAAACAACATTGCATACAACTTCAAAGCATTCTTGTCGAAAGCGACCAAATCAGTTCGATATTGCTCATACATAATCTCAAAAACAAGACAAAATCTGCAATAACATATCATTTCCTCGTCAGGACGAACGCCTTCGCTAATCTTTGTACGTTTTCTATAGACCGCCTTTTTTCCTTTCCTTCAGCTCAGTATCCATAGGTCCCAACCTGATAGCCAAACAATCAAACAAAACATTCTATAACCGTAGCAAAGCAGGACATCGTAAAAGCGGTTATAAAGTTAATAACGAGAAACTCACATTGTGGAACAGCCACAAGATACAAACTCTGTAGAACAAACATCAAAACCGAGATCCTTCCATTTCAAAGAAGCTTGTGCTGATTTTGTTGATTAGAGCGAGATATTCAGATCTAAGAGCTCTTCGATCAGATATGCCTTGCTTTTCTTCTTCTTCTTCTTCTTCCTCGTGAATCGGAGACTCGTTGATTCGTACGGATCCATCGACGCTTTTCTTCTTCTTCACAGACCTAAACTCCTCGTCGGAGAAGGGTTGTCTTCTCTCGCTGGTTTGACTAGTTGGTTCAGATTCTCGCTTGACCGTCTGTTACGTGTAGAACACGAAACAACGAATTTATTAAAGAAAGTGTGATTACAAAGAAACCTTGAGGAATTTAACAATGGAGCTCCTCCCACTCCCCCTTTGATACAAGTATTTTCACCCAAATACTTGATAAAGATTTAACTCTCTCTCTCACACTTATTATCAATGTTCTAAAAATCGCTAGGCGCTAGTCGGGCGGTCGAGTTAGGCCTAGCGCCTAGAACAAAAATCGGAGATTAATCGGGGATTAATCGGGGACTAGTTTTAGTAATATTTTATTTGATTGATTTACTAAAACTAGATATATAATGTTAATTATACTTTTTTACATACAACTAAATTATTAATTAAATTTTATATTATGAAAAAATACGTATAAAAGATATTTTAAGTTTCAATTTTTTACATTATAATACAAACACAAGGTTTATATATATATATTAATTTATATTATACGCACAAATACAACTAATTTTTCTTTAATAGTTGTAAAACTAAATGTGTACTAATACAACAAAATGTATTACAAATGTTGTTAAAACTAGTTTTTTTGAATCGTTTTAAAACTAAAATATGTACAAATACAACAAAATTTCAATATATTATTCAAATAATAACAAAAATAAAAATACACATGTGTTTAAAAGCTAGAGACTAGAAAGACACATAATTAATAATTGTTGAGAACGTTAAAAAGAAAAAGAAAAGAGAGAGAGAGAAAATGTCCCACATCGTTTGAGAAGAAGAAGTGACTCATATGGTTATTATAAATAAGTAAACTTGCTCTTTACAATGTTCATAAGATGTGGTTTGACAATAATATGACATTGGGCTTTTAATAAGCCCAAATCATGTTTGAATAGTTGATTTTTTTTTTAATAAAATCGGCGATTTTTTTATATAGCTATAAAATAGAAAAATGTTTAGTATTTTGGGCCTCGAAGCCCACTAACTCTATCAATACTCCCGCCTTTCAAATCAACCTTGTCCTCAAGGTTGGAGTTTTAAAACTGTTTGACCACTAGCTTTGAACTCCTTAGAACGTCTTTGTCTAGCTGTTTCTTTCCACTCACATCTTCATGCCTTTGTTGTTGCTTGTTGTGTTGTGTTGTCTGAATCCGCTCCAGCCCCAACCTCATCGTGTTTAGAAGCTTGTTCTCAAGGTGAGTGTTTGAAATGGACATGTCTAAGGTACAACTCCACAAGTGCTTCCCTGGAGATTCTTTTCTGCCCTCGTTCTTCAGCCTTTCGGAGACAAGAAGCCTTTCCTTCATGATATGTGTCTTTCTAAAGAGCCAGAACAAATGGCCAAATATAGTCGTCATGACCTGCTTCTTGATTACTTGCTCTCCATCAGTCTTGCACACAAAATTTTGTATTTCTCCCACAAAAGGCATAATCATCCTCGTCATCCTTTTCTTATTAACCAAGAGAGAAAGTAGCTTCATCATCCTTATCATCTCACACAAACAGTTTTTGTTGATCACCACTACTTTGATATTCTTCTTTCTCATGTGCTTGATCTTTGTTGACTTGTAATGTTTCTGTTTCTTCACTTTGAAAATCTGATCACCAAAAACTCTCAATTTGTGTAAAGGTACTATCATCATTACCTTCTTCTTGTGTTTATGCTGAAACTTGTGTCCCTTGCAGCTAGCCCTGTCCACGTTCTTATAGTTATATTTGTCATGTTGTTTCTTCTGTTTCGGCAAATACTTCACCGCTGTGCATTTTAAACAAAATACGTGGTTAAACACATGGAAAGAGTACCACACTGTGTAGTTTTGTCTCTTACAAAGCTTCATTGCATTCATGTCCTGGCTTTTAGGCTTCATTGCACTCATGTTCTTGTTCGGATTTTGAAGTAGTCTCTCCATGTTCAAAGCCCCGTTTCTGTCTTTGAATATGTTAAGCTTGTAGGTTCTTTTTAACTGCCTTAAGCTTGATGTGCTTATGTCGGAACTTGTGCCCCTTCCCACCGGTCTGAAACCTCTTCGTCTTATCTGATTTGACTCCCATTGTCCAAGTTTTGTGACTTTTAAACTTGATCTTCTTCAAAATTTGAAATATATCCTCCATGTGCAAATCCTTATCTTTGTATTTGAAGCCATAAAACTTGTTGTAAAGTAGCTTGTCAAGCACCACGACACAAATCTTCACTGTGTTGCATCCTTTCATTATCCCCAAGATTTGACTCTTGAGATTTCTAAGCATATGGGACTGAATTTTGTGTTCCTCCCATTTTCGTGGTTTATACTTGCACATCCTGAAGTTAATATATCTTATCTCTTTTTTCATCACTTTGTCAAACACTTGGTGGGTGTATAACCTTTGGACGTGCACTCTCATCCCAGTCTTTAGTCCCAGCATGTGCTTACTAACTTCGCTTTTCCTTTGGGTTTGAAGCATTTTCCAGTGTAGCTTCCAACTTTTGTACTTGAATCTCTTCCGTTTCTTTTTCTTTCGCTTCACACTCTTTTTCGACATTTGATCGAACACCTGGTGGGGGCATGATCTTCTTTGTCGCTATTAGCCAGATTTAGCGCAACGTGTTCCTTGTGGCTCCTTTGTTCCTCAAACACAGATCCAACCAGATGTGTATCAACTCCTCTAGGCACATTTTTGCCAGATTTGCATCCATGTTATCATCAAGTTAACCTTGATAATCATGTAAGGTCGTCTATTTCGAAACAATGACTGCAAGATTCAAACGCAATTGCTTCAACTCGTCTATCGTTTGCCTGATCTCGACCCTATCCCTCAGAAGCTCTGCCTCCTTACCGGTTCCAAACCTCAACAATAATCCCTCTTTGATCTCAGACCATCTATTGAAGCCGTCATGTTGCTCGAACCAGATTAGAGCCTTACCTTCTATAAAACCATATGCAAAAGCGATCTTGTTTTCTTCTGTGAATCCATGAGCAATGAAATAAGCTTCGACCCAAGTGATCCAGCCTTGCGGATCTTCTTCTCCACTGAAGATCGGAACCTCCACGTACCCATCATCACCATCCATCTGATCGTCTCTCTCTGATACCATGTTTGTTACGGGTAGAACATGAAACAACGAATTTATTAAAGAAAGTGTGATTACAAAGAAACCTTGAGGAATTTAACAATGGAGCTCCTCCCACTCCCCCTTTGATACAAGTATTTTCACCCAAATACTTGATAAAGATCTAACTCTCTCTCTCACACTTATTATATAGCTATAAAATAGAAAAAGGTTTAGTATTTTGGGCTTCGAAGCCCACTAACTCTATCACCTTCTTCCTCATGGTTGATTTCGACGGAGGAAAGTTGAAAGCGGAAGCGACGAAGAAACCCTAACGGCAGAGAGAGAGATTGGAAAAGAAGGTTTGACGATTTTCCCGCCAAGCCCAATTTAAAATATTAAAAAGTTTTTGTTTTATTATAGGCTCGTGAAAACTTGGTCCCAAGGGAAATTAAGAGGTTACCTTTTTGTTTTAAACCAATATTAATATGGGAAATATATTTATGTAAGTTGGTTTTTTTTTGACAACATTTATGTAAGTTGGTTACATTTCCATATTTGTGTTTTTTTGGATTATTTATAGTACTATACAATTGGGTGAGATGGGATTTATCAATTATTTTTTTAAAAATAATCACAAACAAACTAACAAAATTGGATTGTAATAGTTGCTTGATAATATTTGGAGTTTTGAGGAAAAAAAACTAGAAAAAGCATATTCTAATTTAGTGTTCTCGTCTATAATACTTTTTTGTTCAAAATTCTCTTCTATAATGTTAAGCGTTGAAATATGTCCTAAATATTTTGTTGATATCACAATGAACAAAAATTGAGGATTTAAATAGAAATTTGAGAGTTCAGGATTAAAATGGAGAAAATTTGAAAGTTGAGGATTTTTTGGCATTTTCTCGGGAAATTAAGAAATAACTTTTTTTTTAAACGAATATTAATATGGGAAATATATTTATGTTAAGTGGTTACATTTCCATATTTGCGTGTATTTTTGTCGAAATTTAATTTTGGATATTTATAATAAGCTACATTGTATATGTTTAGTTGGGTGTAAGTTTGGATCTATCAATTTTTGTTTTTTTAAAAGATCCAAATAAACTAACAAAATTGGATTAAAATAGTTGTTTGATAAGATTTGAGTTTTGAGAAAAAAAACTAGAAAGAAAAAGCTTAATTTAATTTAGAGTTCTATCTATAATGTTATGCGCTTCAAATATGTATTAAATATTTTGGTAATATAAAAATGAACCAAAAAAGTTGTCTTCATTGTAAGTATGTATTAACTTGTTGTAAATATAGCCCTTAATTTTTTTGATTAATTTGCTAATGCATTTTTCTTTTCTTTAATCAATGACATTAGTTACGTTTTAGATTATTGAGTATCATGAACCGGAAAACTTAATTGAATAATGTGAAAAAACGAAACCTTAAACGAGACTAGCTTGCTAAGTTAATCAATTAATTTAAAGGCTAAATTAAAAGTTGCTATCTCAGGAATTAAGATTGCGAGGAATAGCCCTACGGTATCGCACTTGCTATTCGCTGACGATAGCATTTTCTTCTGCAAAGCTGAGGAGAGGGAGTGCAGGACTATATGTGGAGTCTTAGAGCTATACGGTAAAGCATCGGGACAGGAGATTAATTTTTTAAAATCTTCAGTGATGTTTGGACATAATGTGGACACACAGGTTAAGATAGACATGAAAAATATTCTTGACATCCAAAAAGATGGGGCATGGGGGCCTACTTAGGTATGCCAAAGAGTTTAGGCGGTGCTACAAGTAAAATTTTTAATTATGTTCAAGAGCGGTTGAATGAAAGAATAAATGGTTGGACATCCAAATTCTTATCTAGAGGAGGAAAGGAAACACTGATTAAATCGGTGGTCTTAGCCCTCCCTTTGTATGTTATGTCATGCTTCGAATTACCGCAGTCGTTAACGATAAAGTTAACCAGTGCTATATCTAAATTCTGGTGGAGTTCCAATGGAAGAAACCGCGGTCTCCATTGGGTGGCATGGGAAAAAATGTGTGAGTCCAAACACGATGGTGGAATGGGCTTTCGATCGTTACAAGATTTCAACAAAGCTTTGTTGGCAAAACAATATTGGCGTCTTTCACAATTCCCTAACTCACTTGTGGCGCGAGTATTGAAGGGCAGATATTTTTCAAGAATGCACCCATTTTTGGCAAAAAAATCACACGCTCCTTCATTTGGTTGGAAAAGTATTTATTCTTCCAAAAAACTGTTGTTGAAAGGAATGAGGAAAACACCGGGAAAATATAGTGAGTTGTTTGTTTGGGAAGATTTATGGGTTCCTGATACGGACCCAAGACCCGCACAGGGAAGAGGTAGCATCTTATTTCCAAATTTGAAAGTAAGGAGTTTAATTAATCCGAATACAATTGAGTGGGATAGGAGAGCCTTGGCTTCATTAACTAACTTGAAGGATAGAACCTTAATCGGGGGTTTGCGCATTAGTAAAAGAAATGATGCAGATGGTTGGATTTGGCATTACTCCCAGTCAGGGAGGTATACGGTTAAATCAAGTTATCATCTTTGGCAACAAATGAAGAAAGATAATGTTACGGTTGATCAATGGGGACCAAATTTTAACGCGTTAAAAGCGAAAGCGTGGGAAGCACATTGCCCACAGAAGCTGAGACATTTTTTATGGCAGATTTTGTCGGGTTTTTTGGGCGTAAGAGAAAGGCTAAACTACAGAGGTATACAGTGTGATACTCTGTGTCCGCGATGCGAGGAGGAGATTGAGACGATTAACCATGTATTTTTTGAATGCTCCCATTCATTATACACATGGGGTGTGTCACCCGTCACAATCACACAAGAGTTCCCACAAGGAGGTATTTACACAAATATAGACTATTTTTTCTCGAAGTTACAAAAATTGGAGGGGCAACAACAAGATAAAGATTGCTACCCATGGATATTATGGTACATATGGAAATCACGAAACCGTAAGGTATTTGAGGATGTGGACGTCGATCCACCATATATAGTAGAATATGCGATTAAAGAATCGAAAGCTTGGTCAGACGCACAAAACATTGACGAGGATGTACAAGTCACCAGTTTTAACTTGTCGGAGGAGTCGCAAGGTACTGATTCGGGGATAGTATGTAAAGTAGATGGATCTTGGAAAAACACGGAAGTGTTTGGAGGTATAGGTTGGATTTGTTTGAATGATGATGGCTCAAGTCACCTGATGGGAGCAAGGTGCCACATAAGGAGCTCTTCTCCTTTACATACCGAGTTTGAAGCTCTCCTATGGGCGATGGAAGTCATAAAGGCACGAAACATTTGTTGTCAGAAGATGATACGACATTAGTGGCAATTTTGCAGAGTCCCACCGAGTGGCCTGCATTTACCACTATGTTAGATAAGTTCGGGGCCTTACTCGATTATTTCACAGACTTCCAAATCAAGACTATTCCACGTGCCAGAAATATACAAGCGGACAAGTTGGCACGGGCTAGACGGGCACTCTCTACTTCACACGAGTACGTGAGCGGGTATCTTTCGAGGTGGATTACCAACATCGACGAAACGGTTTAGTTTTTTTTTTTAGTAACACGTTGTAATAAAAAAAAAATATTAAAAGTTGGTATAAACGGTCAGAACTTAAAATACCCTATGTTGTGAATTTAGACCTTTTTGGACTAATTTAACGATAAAATTATTCAAGATCTCACAAACCCTTTTACACATCACATAAAAAAACAAACATTATATTCCTTTTCATTAAATTGAGCATTTATAATGACCCAACATTAAAATGCGTTATCAACATTATTATACTATTAACTTTTTACCTAAAGAACCTTTTTGTATTAAACGAATTATTAACACTTGTAACCTTCGCATAACTCCTAAAAAGAGCAAAGGAAAAAAAACAACAAGACATAGTCCCCAACTATTTATAATACATGCAAATCTTTGGACAAGACATATAACTATAAGTGTTCAAGCTTCAAAGTAATGCTTTGTAAGGCCGATTCCAAATAAATTGATTATTATAGATTTGCTTAAAATGTTAAATAACAAAATAATTTGATAATAGAGTTACGACACTTCTCCTAATGTATGCTTACAATTTAGAAGCATGTACACTTTCCCTCGAAATATTTGAACCTTACATTATAGTTAAACCATTTTGTCAAACCATGAATTCGTTTTTTAATCATATTCTATTTTCAAATTTATATAAAAAGATAAAAAAAATTGTAATAATTTTTTTATATAAAATAATGATCTATACTCCCTTCCCTCTATATCAAATTAATTGATTTTTTAACTTTTTCACACTTCTTAAGAAAACACATAAATGATTAATAATAATTACATAATTACATAATTTTTTGTACAACCCAATTTTATATATTTTTTAATCAATAGTATTTAAATAAAGGCAATTAATATGTTTTGAAGTTTACAATTCAATAATATTAATAGATAAAATACATTGATACGTGAGAAAATCAATCTTTTTGATACAATTTTTTTTCTAAAACATCAATCATATTGATATGGAGGGAATAATAAATTTGTCCCTAATTTTCTCTGGCAAAGAGTAGAAAACATGGTTGTTGATTATTGGTTTAATTAGGTGAATAATAGTTTTAGGGGGTGTAATTGGGCCCAATGACAAATTGTTATACGAATTGGTTAAAAAAACAAAGGGTGTGGGTGAAATTTTTTTTTAATACAGTTTTGCCCTCCGATATATCTTCTCCAATATTCTCTTCTTCTCTGACTTGATGGGACTCTTTTTCGGCGAGCTTTTAATACCCTGCAAAAGAAACAATTGCTTATAACATCATTGTCTACTCAAGCTAATAAAATATATAGTTATTTCTTTAATTTTGCAAACAGAGTAATGTATATCTACTCTGTAAGTTTATATATATCTACTTCCTTCATGTATTTACTTCTAATATCATTCAGCTATTTCAATAAAAAAAGGTTCAAGTTTTTTGCAGCTATTTCGGCCAATATTTATTATTTAATGCAGGACAACATTTATGTAACAATCATTGAATGTTTAATGATATTCATGTTTATGTGTGTATAACTAGGTTTCGATGGTGCAATCTGTATTGTTGATACATGGTGAATGGATTGTCACTGAATATCAGATTTGGATATTTTTATCTTCTGGGAGTTATGGTTCAAGGACTACTTACAATGAGCTTGTGGCTATGGTGGAGAAGAAATTATGTATGGATGGTATGACACAAAAGTTGCAGCTGAGTTACCAGTGGCCACAATACATGTTAATGGATGATGCAAAAGATGCTCCTCCTGTCTCAATTACTTGTGACCAAGAAGTATAGGTTTTCCTCTCTGTTCAAGCCGATATAGCCCAACTAAACCTATGCGCTATGATTTTGGAAGTTTCGCCTGGTCCTTATGAAGGTTAAATATTTAAATAAACATTTATGTATAAAGGTTACTCGTCGATTTCATAAAATAACCAGATTTCACATATATACATAGTTGTGGAGTCGAACGATTTTGTCTCCTCGGGGATGGTTGTTGAAAACCCAGCAGCTATTGTACTATTTGGGGGAGAGAATGAAGCAGAGAAAAGAAGAGGCGGTAAGCATTCAATATTTATTTTTGTAAATTAATGGTGTGTGCAAAAGAATAACCTAAAACTATGCGAAATGGGTAAAAGTTGTAAACAATCGTATGTTGATTTGTTTAATCTGTAGAAACAGATACTTTGCAACCTTTGGGAAGTATTGCAGCAGAGGATTTTGTGATGGGTATGGATTATAAACGATCATATATAACATTAGTACATATATGTTTATTTAACACATTTACAAATTGTATATTTATAAAACAGATTCGTCAGCCCATGTTGAGAAGTAATGACTAATACTATGAGTAGTTCTTAAGTTGTATGACTAATTTTTATTTCGTGGGAACAGATACTTCACAAGCTTTAGGTGAAGGAGGGTGTATTGGGCCAGAAGATATTGTAATGGGTAAGAATTTATAAGCGTATACACTATGCGTATACACAGATAATAGCCGCCTATTTGTGTATATTTGACTTTCATCATAATAGTACACTATGAGTAGACACCAATCGTATATTGATAGTTTTATTTTGTGGAAACATGTACTTCGCAAGCTTTAGGTGAAGGAGGAAGTATTGGGCTAGAAGATATTGTAATGGGTATGAATTATATATGCGTATACACTATGTGTATACACTTAGAATAGCCACCTATTTTTATTATATCATGAATTATTTGTAATGAAAACATATTTTACCAAATAAACTATATGAAATAAACGTCTACGTTGAAATTGTCTACAAATAAACTATATGTCTATGTACTATAAACTAGTTGTGTACTTTATATAAAATCGTCTATATTTTAGAAAGGAATTTTAAAGAATGATTCTTTCTTGGCATACTTTTCCTATCTTTTTATATTTTATATATGACTACTTTTCCTATAGGCCGTTTATTTTAAAAATTAGTTGCCTCATCTATTTTTTAGTTGACAACTCCACAAATAGACATTATTCGTCATAATATTTAAATATGAGTAGACACCATTCGTATATTGATACTTTTATTTGTGGAAACAGGTACATCGCAACCTTTACTAATAGAATATAATAATAAAGGCAAGGAAAAAGTTGTCGAAGAAGAGGTTGTCCCGAATGACAAATTATTGCGTAAGCAAGATATCGAATGCTTTAGAAAGGCTTTGGAAATATCAAAAATGAAAACTCTTCCAATAGGTTTCGAAATTGGAGGTATCATCAACCTTCTAACCTCTGTCATATGATTAACAATTCTTTGTAATGTCTAACATGCAACTTATATGTTTAATTGTTCCCATTGTTTTTATTACAACAGAGGGAAGCAGAAAAACAAGTCCATTTACTAAATCAATTTGGCAAACTGTATTTGAAGAACTCGTAGGTGTTTGTGTGCAAAGAAACACATTACCTACACCGGCAGAAGCGCATACGAACGTGGATCCCGAAAGAGGAAACATTGAACAACCGAGGGAGGATGTTGGGTCCCCAATTATTATGCAGCCATATGAGTTGAACAATGATACAATCATGAGTAGTCCATCAGAGCTGACAGAGAGGCTAATAGCCGAAGAGTTTGACCCCGTTGAACCGATCATATGGGAAAGTCCAAGAGAGCTTGAACCTGACGAAGGTAACATGCAATGGTCGTTTATTTAACTAAAATATTCAACTATTTTATAAGAAAATAAAAAAAAGTAAAAACGCCGTTTATTGAAGCAGTATACGACTATTTTGCAGTAGATCACAACAACATTGGAGGAGATGGGATGTTTGTTGGGCGTTTTTTCAAAGATAAATCTGACTTTAGGTTGCGCATTTCTATGAATGCCATTCAAGATAAATACGCATTCAGAGTGTTGCGATCTTCACCTGGATTTGTTGAGCTTGTTTGTGTAGACGTTGCATGTTCTTGGCGGGTTTATAGCTCAATTGTTGATGGAGGAACCGAGTTTCAACTGCGCGTCGCAGATTTGGTCCATACTTGTAGTGTTGATGATCGACGGCACTTTCATAAACACGCAACAGTTGAGGTCCTGGGGGAACTACTGATGGGGAGGTTTGTTGGTGGTCGTCGAGGGCCACCACCAATTGAAATACGAAGACTAATACATACAGAACATCAAGTACACGTTAGCTATTGGAAGGCATGGAAGTGTAGGGAGGTGGCAATGGAGAAGGCAGTGGGTTCAATCTCGGGAAGCTACGCCTTGTTGCCTTCTTATCTGGATAATTTGGTTCTTACAAACCCCAACTAAATATGTAAGTTAGAGTGTGAGTCTGATTTGAAAGGAGGAAGAAGGTTCAAATATATGTTTATATCATACAATGCTTCCATACACGGGTTGTCATTCCTTAGGCCTGTGATCCTCCTTGACGGGACACACTTGCGAGGTCGGTACGGAGGTTGCCTACTTATAGCCAGCGGTCAAGATGGGAATTCTCAAACATTCCCAATCACATATGTTGTTGTCGATAGTGAGAATGATGCTTCGTACGAGTGATTCTTTAAGTGTTTACTTACAGTTGTTGCTGATCACCCAAAGCTGGTATTTATCTCAGATAGACACCCAAGTATCACAAAAGGATTGGAGAAGGTAAATAAAACATATATTTTCAACTTAGCTGCCTCATCTACTTATATGAAATAAACGTCTACTTTATGTTTGTCTACAGACAAACTATATGTCTATCTACTATATAAATTGATTATCTACTTTATATAAAATCGTCTATATTTAAGAAAGGAATTTTAAAGAATGATTCTTTCTGGACATACTTTCATATTTTTTTATATTTTATATATGACTACTTGTCACATAGAACACTTACTTCTCATTTATTATTTTCGTTCAGACCTATCCACTTTCCGGACATGGTGCTTGTCTGGTTCACTTGGCTAGAAACGTGGCTACAAGGTTTAGCTGGGAGAAGAAGCTATCTGGTTTGGTAATACGGGCTGGAAAGGCGTACACAGTGTATGAGTGTTCCCAAATACTTGCTGAGATCGAAGGCATTAGCCCGGCATGTTATGAATATCTACGTGCGGTGGGCCTTACACGGTGGACACGAGCTTACTTTGTTGGAGATCGATACAATATTATGACAACAAATGTGGTTGAGTCTTTAAATGCCGTGTTGAAGGAATGTAGAGAACTCCCTATAGTTGTAATGCTTGAAAGAATTAGGATGAGTTTACAAGGTTGATTCAATGAAAGAAGGATTGTTGCAAACAACAACACCAATTCTCTCACACCACGAGTTAGATCAATTCAGAATCAATATTCGACGAGTCCCTCTACATGAAGTTGTATCAAATAAAAGAAGGGGAGTATGAAATTCATGATTCAGGAGGAAATAAATTTTACGTCAATTTGCAACTTAAGTCCTACAGCTGCATATTTTGGGACCTTGAAATGATGCCATGTCCACATGCTTTGGCTGCTGGGCATAAAGAACATATGTTGGCAGAGTCATTAATATGCGAAAAGTATCACGAAGGTTGCTTGCAACAAACGTGGGCTGAATCTATCTACCCTTTCCAGGCACCAGTGGTGACTAACCCACCAGTTTTACCTCCTTGGACCAGACGTCCACCTGGAAGGCCAAAAAAACAAAGGTTTAAGTCAAGAGTTGAGAAGGTAACCATTCACATAAATTTATCTACATTGAATAAAAATAGTTTGTTTACATAGATAACTTGATTGACAATATGGTACAGGGTCGTGTTTCTAAACAAAGGACATGTAGTAGGTGCCTAGGGATTCGGAATAATAAAGCAACTTGCAAGAAACCACTAAGCTAAGAGGGCCAGGACTAGCAATCCAAATATCCTGGTGTGGGTAGGGTGACAAACTTTTAAATTATCGGAATTAAGAAACAACAGTCTATTTCAGTATCTTTTTGGTTGGAAAATAGACTCTTGTTTCTATTTTAATGTCATAACTTGATAAACAGTAGTACTTTTTTTTGGTCGGCTTGTAGAAATAGAAGGCTATTCATAACTTATTTGGTAAGATAGCCTCATATTTCTCGATATGTACTTGTTGAACTAATGTAAAATATTGCAATATGTATTCACCTTACTAGTATGATTAAGTAGTCGACTATATAGAAAACAAACACATAAGATAACTTAAAATGAATCGAATGCTTTATACAAGTGCCGAAGTAGTTGACCATTATCAAAAAAAGACGAACATAGTTATTTATGTACATATTCGATTGTGTTAAAAAACCGTCTAATATAAACGGAAAACTATCTATTGTACTAACTACCCGAAAAACGTCATGGCATCTACTTTGATAAGATAGCCACTTATTTCTTAAAGCGTATATTTCGGTCATAGTCGTCTATAAACCCTAAACCCTAAACCATACACCTTAAACCCTAAACCCTAATCCCTTTACCCTTTAACCTATACCCTATACCCTAAACCGTAACCTCTAAACCCTAAACTCTAAACCCTTTACCCTTTACCCTATACCCTTAACCCTAAACCCTAACCCTAAACCCTTTACCCTAAATATTAAACCCTAAACCTTAAACCCTAAACCCTTAACCTTATACCCTAAACCCTAAACCCTTAACCTTATACCCTAAACCCTAAACTTTTTTGAAAGTGCCCAAATAGTTAACCAGTATCAAAAATAGTATACATAGTTGTTTATTTACATATACGTCTGTTTAAAACATAACCGTAAATTTTTAACTAATTTTAACTAACATGTCATGATACGGAATTAGTTCTATTAACTATAAACGGAAAGATATCTATTGTTATAACTATCTGACAAAGAACATGTGCATCTATTTTGGTAAAATAGCTTTATATTTAAAAAACAGAGTACATAGTTGTCTAAAATATATGACTTTATAAAAAATAGACGTCTAATTTTAACATGGCATATATTTTAGTAATAGGTTTCCATCATGACTTGAAAAACATAACTTAATAGGTTGAGTACTAAAATGGATGAAAAGGTTTTAGACATAGTATTAAAGAAAGAGATTCAAACAACATTTAAAACAAAGTCAAAACAACAAAAACATCAACTTCATCTATTCTTCGGTTGTTTCTGTGATTGCTTTGAACAGTTCAAATGCATATTTATGTGATGCTCCTACAACATGGTCGCGGGTTAACTCGATGTTGTCATCAAGCTTGTTGTGATCGTGGAGCTGCACCAACATGAGTGATCCGATCCCGCTAAGCTCTGGGGAACAAATTAAACAAATTTAGATAACTATTAAAAATGTGTCAATTTGTGGTTAGATCATTAAATAACAAATTACCTGGTTCGATCAATTGAGTCTTAATTTGTGGACGCCTTATACTGAAGGGTTCCAAAGTGTCATGTTTCATCTCCTTGTTAAATGCTAATTGGCGTGTCACATATGGAAGTGCATACGCAAAAGGAGTGAGGAGAGCATCAACCATCGGGTCCTCAATGATGTCGTGGTTGCAGTCGAGTACAATGAGCTCATGATCAGACAAGTTTACAACAACCCCCACCCAGTGCCTCTCTTCCATGAGAAAAGGGCACAACAGTGTGTCCACTTTTGTGTATAAATCCCTCCGACTTTTCACATAGTCAACAAGTTGTGACTTAACCGGCAGTTTTTTGCGTCGCTTGGCCGGTTCAATCAACTCATGGAGAAGGCCTATATGATTCAGGAAAGTGAAGTCGAGGAAGTCGAACTTAGGAGGATGCTTAGTTTTAGATTGTTCAACAATGGTTTGATGTAGGTACTCCACAAGAGTATCCATAACCTAAATGAAAAAACAAATATAATAAGGTCCCATATAATAATTGAACATATATAAGATAAATGCACTTGAGAGGACCTATAACATACCTCAGTAGACATCAACTTGGATGGGTCAATCAGTTCCTTAAAATGAACCTCAAACAACGTGTGCCCTTTGTAGTCCGGGAAATAGCTGGTAAATAGACAAATATTTTATATATAGATCAGGTACAGACGAACAAAAATAGTAAAAAAATAGTCAGATATCATTTACCAGGGTTCAACCATATGGTTTCTGATTTGAAAAACCATGTCAGTAGGGGGTGGTTGGAACATTGTAGAAACACTATCATGTTTGCTCTTCCCAGTGGGTTCCAGAACAAAATCTGCATACGAAGACGGTGGATGTTTTGTTCGCTTTTTTTCCCTCACATAACATAAGCTGAACAAGCGTCTCTTCTTGATTTCTTGAGTGAGGACGAGAGAAAATGTAGGGGGCTCAATATTATCTTCACCCACATTTGTTTTCTCCAGTTTATCCAAATACACACCACCAATCTAGTCCAAATGCATAGAATATTTACATTCTAAACACTTTCAATATAAACAGTTTCATATTTATTAAAATGTACAAACCTCGACATCTTCAATATTGGGAGGGACCTCATCTTCATCTTTACCCGACGCAGACAATTGTTCCTGAAGTTGACATCGGTTTAAAGTTAACCTCACAACAGATGGGTGTTTATTTAATAAATAGTTACCTGAATAGGCGGTTCATTTTCTCCTAATTTTTCATCCGCCAACACAAGTCCACTGCTTATGAAAGATTGAGGGCTAACAGGCTGAACATAAGAAGTTGAGTTGGTAAGGATGTGAAATACCAAAAGCAGCTATAACTATATATATATATGTTTATTTACTAAATAGACACCTGGATAAAAGGTTCATTATTTACTAAATAGTTAAAGTAGATTTGGTTATATTATTTACTAAATAGACACCTAGATAAGCGGTTCATTTTCGCCTAAATCATCAGACGTGGTTCTGATGGAATCCGGGACCACAAGTCCATTGTTTGCGACAGGGAGCTGATTTGGTATCTCCCCAAAGTTCCCACCAAAAGAATCATTGTCTGGATTTGTCCACTCGTTGGGCTCATCCTCAGCTAAGTTTAAATCCCCCAAAGCATTTCTAACTATGGTGTCCGGAGATTTTGGATCACCTGGTGACTTATCTCCATATGAGGTGGACTAGTTCTCTTCTGTTGATTTAGCATCTGAATGGTTAGTTGGTTCACTTGTAGCAGGCCTCAAGATGATTGGCGATACAGGTCGCGACTGGGGGTGGACAAATAAACCTACTATCATCCTTTCAAGAGCTGAAAACTTTAGGATCACATCACTTTGAATTTCTGTAACAGCAAGATCTAGCATATCTTGAAAATTTTTCCCAGGTTCTTCATTACTAGCCCTAATCTTCTCATAACATGCTTCCGACACCTCTTCAATTAAGGTGCGGATATCAGATTGGGAAGATTTACCTTCTTCTACCACATGATGCATGACTAAACTTTTGTTTAGAATTTATTATCGTAACCATGTAATCCACTGAAGAGTCTTGTTGATCTGTACCCCATACAAGGCTATCCAACTCTTGTTGCTCCTCTGGCGCAGGCATTACTGATATAACGTCATCCTAGTAAAAAACATGTGTTAACATGTTAAACAGATGTCTATGTGGCAAATATGTCAATTGCATATTTGTAAAATAAAAATCTACTTTAACTATTTACATGTCTTTCTTTATCATCTCGGTCCATACTGCGAATGAGTGGCATGTAGAGGTTTACAGGTTTCGTAACCAGTCCTTTAGGATGTTGTGGTTCCTCTTCGTCAGAGCATACCTCATCTATCTCAACATCCGTCGTTAAGACACTCGGACAACAAGCAAGTACAACAACCTGAAGAGCATGAAGAAATCCTTGGATTGCGATGGATGACTGGGTGTATTTGTGTATCAAACTCCCCTGAATGCTACCCATAGTCATATCAAAGGATTTCCTTCCCCACGGAAAAACTAAGAACTTCTCAATATCTCTAACCAATTCAACATGTTCTTAAGTAATCTTGGTGTGACCTGAAGTGCGGCACAAAACCCTGTCGGAGATTAACAAGAGCGCAAGCCTCATACGCGTGTCTCGGTCTTTGTAAGGAGCGCCGTTAAGTGTATCTTCAATCCACTAGGGGGTCGGAGGCGTTTCTTGTCCAAACAAATGTTTTGCTAAAGCGTTGGTTTTCTTGGTGACTACAATCTCTTCTTCAACATTGATCTCCGAACAATCAAGACCGGTTGCGATTGCAAATTCCCTAATGGAAAACCTAATAGGTTGCACCCCAAACAACACCCATATCTCACGGGTCTTCTTCGTGACCAATTGTCGACAAAGCAAATAATGGGCAAACTTGACCGAAAATGCAATCTTGTTTCCGACAGAAAGCAATTTGCCAAACTGAGATACCATTAGTGTTTGTAATTGGTCCTTGTCTAATGATTTTTTTCACAACATCGAAATGGTTTAAACTAAAGTACGTATTTACTTTCTTCTTCTGAGGCTCATGGCCATAACTGAATTTTCTCAACGGCAAGGAAAGTGTATTGTCTTCTCTCCTGAAATTGGATTGACAAATCAATTTCTTAACAAAATAACTACGATTTCTTTAAAACCCCTAATAGTTACTCCCAAAATACAAAAAGAGGAACTCTAACCAAATGATTGTGTACTTACGCGCAACTGTTACTCGGAATCTTCGATCCAGATCCGTCCCCGATGGAGTTCTGAGTTCTTCGCTTTCTTCTACGAACAACTTCCTTTTGGCCCATCGATTTTAATAGAGTTTCCCCCAGAAATTCTTTGGCTGAAAAAATGTGCAGGATATGTAAACTGGAAATTTATCGCAAACATGCAATAAATAAGGGTTTTGTATTGGCAAAAGTCGATGTGAAAAGGTGTGTCAGAGAAAGGTGCAGAGTTTTATTTGCAGTTTGATTTTTGAACAAATAACGTTATGATATATAAAGGTTAAAATGGTCTTTCAATGCACCCCAAAATTCCTCTTTTATTTTACCCAATTAATCATCAACTTTCTATTATTCAACCTAATTTCCCTTGATTATGTTGTTGTTGTTGTTGTTTGGTTAATTTATTAAAACAAAAGAAAATAAATTACCATGAATTATTCTTGAGTTACAACAAAAAAAGAAGCTACTAATTGTCTACTACACATGCTTTTTTATTTGTTGGGTATAAGAAAAAACATACAATTACAATGGCTTCATAGTTTGAGAATCTAACCATAACACAAACTTGCTACTTTCTACCTTCTTCAATGTCACCAAATATAATCCACATGTAGCTCTATGTTACATGACCTCTTCTCTATTTTCGCTATATCGCAATGTTCGTCTTTCTCCATAGGCCAAAAACCCACATTTTCTATGCATAAAACCCCTCCCTGGCACACACACACGCGTGTATATAGACTTCTATTTTCACGCATTAGAGCATCTACATCTTGCTCGAGTCTCTTCGAGCGCCTGCCCTTAAATTTGACAAGTTATTTTAAAGTGAACAAAATGAAAGAAAATAGCAAGAGCAAAACATCACCTTGACTTGTTCTTGCAGGTCCTTGATGTACTGAACCGCAAGATCCAACATATCCGTTGTGTTTGTTTCCTGCATAACAAATTGAAAAATCATAAAACAGATTGAGCAATACGTGAAAATCGATTGTTTTCACCGTGTCCATGTTAGGAACAAGATCTTGTAGCTTCCTCATTCTTTCATCGATCTTTGTTCTTCTCACCTGATTCCACCAACAAGTATACAATCATCTTAGGACAAAATGACATCATTGTGCATAATATAGTAGGATAAGGATTATACTCTCTCTGCAATACTTCGAGGATGAGTAGTAACATCATTGTGCATAATATGGTACCTTGACAATGGGGCTAGCAACCACATGACTGGTGACAAAAGGTACTTTGACAAGCTTGATGATACAGTTTCCGGAAAAGTAAGATTCGGAGATGATTCTAGAGTGGACATCAAAGGAAAAGGGACTATTGTTTTCGTTGATCAGAATGGAGAGGCACGCGTAATGACTGATGTTTATTACATACCAGACTTAAGGAGCAACATAAGAAGTTTGGGACAAGCGACTGAAGCAGGTTGTGACATAAGATTGAAAGGAGAGTTCTTGACAATGCATGATCACAAAGGAAAGCTTCTCGCTAAAGCTCCAAGGTCACATAATCGCCTGTACAAGGTTCGTATGGGTTTGAGAAACAATTCATATTTGTTTCTTACAACGTTAAGTGAATCAAGTAGATGGCATGCGGGGATGGGACATGTGAGCTATGGAACAATTAAGTTAATGATAGATAAAGAACTGGTTAAGGGAATTCCAAGCATTGCAGTTGAGAAAGAAGTTTGCAGCTCGTGTTTACGTGGGAAACAAACCAGAGCAGTCTTTCCACAAGCTACCATATTCCGTGCAAAGGAGAAACTTGAGCTCATATATGGGGACCTATGTGGGCCTATCACACCAAGTACGAGTAGTGGGAACAGATACGTTTTCGTGTTAACTGATGACCACTCCCGCTACATGTGGACAATATTGCTAAAGGAGAAGCGTTCCAAAGTTTTAAAACTTCAAAACCGCAGTAGAACGAGATACCGTAAAGAAGATACAAAATTTCAGGACTGATAGAGAGGGAGAATGTTGTGATAAGCTTGAAGAACAAACAAACCAAAAGAGACAAGGATTAAGAGATATGTTTAGGAGTTATCTAAACATTAAATTATCATGAGTTGTGTGATTATCTATTAAAAGAATATTTAGAGAATATTTACGTTTGTTTGTTTATATAAGGAGTTGTTGTGATTGTGACAACCCTTATGAGATTAAGAGTTTGTGAAGCTTTAGTTTTGAGTTATTTTCTAAAGCTAATAAAAAGAGATATTCTTTATTGTTCTTGGTCTCATAATATCGAGTACTTACTTTAGAGATTTGGAGATTTATTTTGTGATTTAACGAAAATGCCCTTTGTATGGGAGACTGGGATGGTGACACGTATGTCCTGTGTGTGGGGGACGTTTTTTTTTTTGCTTTGTATTATTATTGTTTTATAAAATGTTTATGTGTAGCACTAGGAAATTTTATTTTCTTTTGTTAGGCACATAAATTAATTTTGTTTTGTTAGGCACATAAATTAATTTTGCTTTGTATTATTATTGTTTCCTCGTTTGTTTTATAAAATGTTTATGTGTAGCACTAGAAAAATTTATTTTCTTTTGTTAGGCACATAAATTAATTTTGTTTTGTCGGTAGATTGGGATAGATTTTTGTGTAATATGGATGGTGATTTATACATTTGATGAGTTTATGTAAGCATTGTAATAACTTTTAATTAGCTGAATCATATTCATATACTTAAGTAAATTGATTTGACAAAAACAAGTGTCTATTTCGGACTATGTTAATGTTCAATTTCTCTAAAGTGCAAATGCAAAATTATTTGACTTTTTATTATTTAATTAGTTGAATATTTTTATTTGATAGTATCAATCAATCAATCCCAAATTCTTTGGAGCTTAATAAAAACGTAATAATTCATCTTAAGTGGACAATTATAATTTGTAATATGTTCTTTTCTATGTAATTTTCTTTTTTTTGGAATTTAGTGTTTCCGCCATTTAAAAAAACTATAGTTTAAGTTTAAATCATAGAACCATATTGTTTACTCAGCATTAGCATTTACTCAAATATTAAGGACGACTTTTCTGAACTCTTTCATCTAAAAAGTTTGAGTCATTTAAAATTTAACGTCTTAAAAAGGATATAATTTTTAATGTTTATTTTTTCAGTAAACAATTATATCATACTTTCGAATTAATTTAAATTTAACATTTAAAGCAGAATTATTAAATCGTACGGTAATTTTTAAATCTGCAATTATTGATATGAAAGAGAGAATGACCAACGACGGGTTGACTCAGTCGGTTGAGCGCAGTCGTTGGTGATGTTGTGCTCCTGCGTTCGAACCCCGTTGGAAATGATGATTTACGCCATTAATTGATATTATTAAAGTTGGTCGCGTGCCTAGGGAAATTATGGGATTCGGCCCAGAACCTCATGGTTTAACAAAAAAAAAGGGAGACTGATAATAATTTAATAAAATGACGACTATATTATTGAGAGATTTAAAGATGTTGACTTAGAGCATCTCCAACCAACCTCTATATTTGCCTTTAATCTTTATTATCGAGCAACATTTGCTCCAACCCATCTCTATTTTCTCCTCTAAAATAGAGATTGTTATATTTTCCTCTATATATAGAGGGTTGCTATATTTTCACCTATAATAGAGGCAGACTTTTTTATTTGAATAGTAGTCCTTTAATTTATCTCTTTTATTTAAACTATAACTAAAATATATAAAAATGTCATTTTCTTTTATGTTTTAAATTCAAAACTTATTTTAATTTCAAAATAATCATTTAAATTTTATAATTATAATTAAAAACAAGTTATAAATATTAACTCAAAAATTTAGATTATTATTTACAAAAAAAATTATATAAAGTTTTATAAACAGACATATAAACTTATGTAAATATTTTTATTCATTCCAAAATAGTTTTTTGTATTGTGTAATGTATTATTATGTATAATAAATTTTTACACTTAAATAATATAATAATTTAATAAAGATTTTGCGAAAATTAAACTTAATTGGGTTAATTTGCAACTTTTAATAAATAAAATGTGTTATAGTAAAATATAAATAGAATCTTTTATAGAATATTCTTGTTTAGAGATAGAGAAATACATTGGACATACGTCGATAGGAGTAGGACACACACTGAAATGACGAAACACTTGAAATTAGGGAACATGGTGTTCATATGATCTAGGGCTCCAAATATTAGGGAACCTTTTAAGCGACTAAATCCAACTATTTACATTTAAATATATAGTAGGTTTTAATCTTTGCTACACCACATATTTATGGTTTTTATAAGTTTAATATTTATATATACTTTATAAATTTGAGATTTTTTTTTTTTTCGCATAATAAATTGAAAGATTAAAAATTATTATTAATTTTAATTTCTTGTGTTTTATTTCAAAAATGAATCAGAAACCGGATTCGTTAACAAATAATTATTGACAGATATATAACTCGTTAAAATTATTTTTTTTCTGGAAGTGGTTTCCTTATTTGTTTTCCCAAAAAATTTATACATAAGAATGATTTTTTAATTTAGTTTTCATAAAAACATTTTAATAATTAATTTGTTCATAAATTAAACCATATTTTTGCATTGAGTATGTCTTTCCGTTTCCGTATGTGATTTTAGCAATTAATTATTTAGAAAATTAATATTTTGATACATAATGGTATCTTGTGTAATTTTGGTTATTTATTTGGACTTGTTTATATTTGGACAACAAAAATAATAAGAAAGATGTATATTACGTATAAAATTATGATGGCAATTTTCACAAATAGCATAAAAAATATGTTTTAGTACAAAAATAACATGATAAGTTTTTTCTAAATACTATTAAAAATATTGTAGACTTAAAAATAAAAAATTTAAATTTTCTTAAAATATTAAATATTAAATCCTAAACCCTAAAAACTAAAATCTATATTTTTCAAAACTAAACTTTAAACATTATAATAGCAAACCCAAAATAAAGAAAAAATAAATTTAAAGTTTAAAACTTGTTTTTTGAGTTTAAAGTATTTTGCCCATAAAAACATTTTATGGTTTAGTAAAAAAAACTTGTAATGTTTTTTATTCCAAAAACATTTTCATGGTATTTTAATGAATTAGTCAAATTACAGTGTTAACAAATACTTTGTTATACAATTCAAATGTTAGTTTTTTTGTGGGTTGCTAACTTAAAAACCACATAACAAAAATGAAATATAATGGGAGGAATTCACAAAACGACACCCTTTCAATCCCTCATTCACAAAATTACACTTAATTTAATTTTTTCACATATTTATACCCTCTCAAAAATTTAAAAGCTTGATTTACCCTTTAAAAAATTACCAAAATTAAAAAAAATATATTTTGAATTCGCTAATTAGTGTTTAGGATATAATATTAAGGGGATGGGATTGTGTGGATAAGGTTTATTTCGATTTAATTTGAGTGTTTAGGTGTAGTTTTGTAAAATATTTTTAAAATGGTGTAGTTTTATGAAATGTAATTCAAATAATGTAGTTTTGTAATTATCCGTGTACTTTTCTTTAGAAAAAGAAAACAATATATCCCATAAATGTAAGATAAGGGTTTGAGAATGTGAGAATCAAGGTGAGAAACAATAGAGAAGAACATTCTCACGTACGTGGAGCTCAGGCGTGAAGATCCTCTTCATAAATATAGTAAGCCACTTATTATATAGAATCTTTTTTTGTTTACTACCTTATTTATATCACAAAAATGCATTTTGATAGTCTTTTTGGTTGTTTTTGCTCTTTACGCACAATTACTTCCTACCTTTTCATGGAAACTAATTAATTATTGACTAATCTATGTTTTTAATTAGGTTAAAGTATCATTAAGCTATATATCATTTCACCTAGCAGGTGTTTGGTCTTTAGGACAAAGATGAAATTGAAACCTAATACAATACATTAATATATACTCTCTTCGTTTTTAATATAGAATTTTTGTTGAAAATATTTGGTTTAAAAAGATGGTTTTTCTCACTTTTTATATACAATTTTTAATGATAAATTATAGAATTCAAGAAAAATAACTAAACATTATTGGTTTAGAGTTGTTGGAAATTATAAAGAGGAATTCACAAATCTACACCCTTTCAATCCCTTCTTCACAAAACTACTTCTAATTTAATATTTTCACATATTTACACCCTTTCAAAATTTTAAAAGCTTGATTTACTCTTTAAAAAACTACCAAAATTAAAAAAATTTCATTAGGGTTCGCTAATTAGTGTTTAGGGTATAGTATTAAGAGGGTAGGATTGTTTGGGTAAAGTTTATTTGAATTTAATTTTGAATGTTTAGGTGTAGTTTTGTGAAGTATTTTGCAAATGGTGTAGTTTTGTGAAATGTAATTCAAATGGTGTAGTTTTGTGATTCTCCCAATTATAAATCACAAAAATTAATATATTTTTATACGTTTGTTTATTATATCTGAAAAGTTAGAAAATCCTATAATAATGAACGGAAGGAGTATAAGTTTTCTAACTAAAAATTATCGATAAGTTCATTGTTTATTAGGTAAATGGATCATTTTATGAAAACTAATACAAAAAGTAGTCCAGACCACTATTCATAATTGTGAAACAGGCCTGTTGACCATGAGTTGTGTAATAGCAGTTTGTGTAATAGAATTTGATGGGGAATTGTGGACTATTTTAGGAAATGACATATTTGCCCTTGTGTGTATATGTTTTTGTGTATTTCTTTTTTCCTTTTTTCACGATTCTTCATTCTTTCTCTTTCTTTCTCTTTCTTTCTCTCTCTCGTATATTTTATCTTCTTTCTTTTCTTTTCTCTTGATTCAAATTCATGTTTTATTTTTTTCAAGTTTTTTTCTCCTTATTCATGTTTTTTTCTTTTAATTGCATTTAATAACATCAATTTGCACATTTTAGCTGACGGTGTATAATTGATGGATGTCAAATTCAACTCATTTGTACAGTGTACGTAACTCACGTGGTGTATATATATGAAAGTATTTGTATATGATAATGGTGTGCGTATAGGAGCATTAAATACGGTGCAGAATATGTTGACTTGTGTAAGTTTTTGTTTGAGAACATTAAATGTGTTTCTCTTTTTATTTTATTTTCTTTCTTTATGGTAAAAATGTAAAGTATTTATTAATTTCTCTTTTTATTTTTCATTTTATCATGTTTTTCGCTAGATAGTGTAGTAAAATCGTCCATTATATGATATAATGGATGTTAGATTATCCACTAGATTGTACAGATGAATTTAATTTGGGCGTACAATCAGGTGTACCCTTAAATGGTTGAATTGTCCATTGAAATGTATAGTCAATAGTATAATCAAATTGTCAATTGGATTATACGAATTTTATCCTCTAGAGAAATATCCACCAGAGAAACATCCACTGGTGGATTGTACATTGTACAATGGATGTTATCCGCTAGAAAAACATCCACCAGTGGAATATAATTTGTACAGTGGATAATATCAATTAGAGAAACATCCACTAGAGAAACATCCACTAGAGAAAACATCTACTAGAGAACACATCCACTAGAGAAAGCATCTACTAGAGAAACATCCATTATACGAATGTCAAACGTCGACATTACGACTTTAACCAGAGTAAGTACAAATCGATTTCAGGACATTCCCAACATAATATATTGTACAATGGATGATATATATTAGAGAAATATCCGCTATAGAAATATCCGTTAGAGAAAACATCCACTAGAAAGAGACAAATGAGAGAAAAATAGATGAGAGAGAAGAGAAAAATAGATGAGAGATAAGAGCAAAAAAGATAGATAACTAGAGGAGAGAATTAGAGAAGGAGAAAAGAGATAAAAAGATAGGAGAGAAAATGAGAGAGGAGAGAGAAACGGAAATAGAGAGAGAAGAGAGAGAGAGAGATAGAAAAGAGAGATATGTGATGTTGTTTTAGATATAAGGGTTTAAAATAATTTTATTTATTCAAAGCCCAATAATTTTTTTTTTAAACATATATTTAAATTTTTTATGTATTAATAACTTTTATGCATTTGATATTGTTATATAATAATATTTTTAAATATTAAGTTGAAATTTAATATGTTTTATGAATTAGTAATTAAATTATGACATAATTTTTTTAAAATTAATGAATTTGATAAATAAATTTGAAATGATGATGTGTCAATCATTGGAGAGCTTTTTATTTTATGAATTCTATTTTTTTGATATATTTTCACTAATCTTAAATAGTTTGTATATTCTTTAGTTTTTGTATTTTTTGTTAGTTTTGTATCACATGTTTTTTTCTTGTGTATTATGATACTATTTACTTATATTGATGTATTTTCATATATTTGCTTATCTAAATGATTGTTCTAATATATGTTTTATATTATTTGTTTATTTAGTGTATTAAATTGTGTATTTTTTATTTTTTCTTTATTTTGCTTTCATGTTTTCTAACTAATTTTATAAATTTTGTATATTTTTATGAGGAATTCACAAAACTACACCCTTTCTTCCCTTCCTTTACAAAACTCTGCCTAATTCAATTTTTTTCACATATTTACACCCTTTCAAAATTTTAAAAGCTTGATTTACTCTTTAAAAAATTATCAAAAGTAAAATCTTTTCATTTGGGTTTTAGGGTATAGTATTAAGGGGGTAGAATTGTGTGGGTGAGGTTTATTTGAATTTTATTTTTAGTGTTTAGGTGTAGTTTTGTGAATTTATTTTGAAATTGTGTAGTTTTGTGAATCTAATTCAAATGATGTAGTTTTGTAATTCTCCCTATTTTTATTTTATATGTTACTTATGTGATGTTGTTTTAGATATAGGGGTTTAAAATAATTTTAAATATTCAAAGCCCTATAATTTTTTTTAAAAAAACATATATTTAAAAAAATTTATGTACTAATAATTTTTATGCATTTAATATTGTAATATACTATTATTTTTAAATATTAAGTTGAAATTTAATATGTTTTATGAATTAGTAATTAAATTGTAACATAAGTTTTTTAAAATTAATGAATTTAATAAATAAATTAGTAATAAATTTGAAATGATAATGTGTCAAGCCTTGAAGAACTCCCCTCATCTTTTATATATACTAGGAAAGAACCCGCGATACTCGCGGGTTTTTTATATTATTTGTTTTTGTTTATTTGATGATTTAAATATTATGTATTTTCGTAAATTATATTTTTAACTACCTATATAATGTAACATTAATTTTAAATTTAGAATTCTCTGTTTTTGATATGTTTTTATTAATTTTAAATAGTTTGTATATTCTTTAGTTTTTGTTAGTTTTGTATCACATGTTTTTTCTCTTGAGTATTATGATACTATTTACTTATATTGATGTATTTTTTATATATTTGCTTATATGAGTGTTTATTTGTTTATTTAGTATCTTAAATTGTGTATTTTTTATTTTTTATTTATTTTGCTTTCTTGTTTTCTAACTAATTTAATAAATTTTGTAAATTTTTATTTTATATGTTACTCATGTGATATTGTTTTAGATATAGGGGTTTAAAATAATTTTATTTATTCAAAGCCCTATAATTTTTTTGAAACTATATTTAAAAACTTTATGTATTAATAACTTTTATGCATTTGATATTGTTATATAATAATATTTTAAATATTGAGTTGAAATTTAATATTTTTATGAATTAGTAATTAAATTATGATACTATTTACTTATATTGATGTATTTTTCATATATTTGCTTATCTAAATGTGTGTTCTAATATATGTTTTATATTATTTGTTTATTTAGTGTCTTAAATTGTGTATTTTTTCTTTATTGCTTTCATGTTTTCTAACTAATTTTATAAATTTTGTAGATTTTTATGAGGAATTCACAAAACTATACTTTTTCTTCTTTTCCTTTACAAAACTCTACCTAATTCAATTTTTTCACATATTTACACCCTTTCAAAATTTAAGAGCTTGATTTACCATTTAAAAAGTTATCAAAATTAAAATATTTTCTTTTGGATTTGCTAATTAGTGTTTAGGGAAGTGTATTAGGGGGTAGGATTGTGTGGGTAAGGCTTATTTGGATTTAATTTTTAGTGTTTAAGTGTAGTTTTGTGAAGTATTTTTGAAATGATGTAGTTTTGTGAAATGTAATTTAAATGGTGTAGTTTTGTAATTTTCCCTATTTTATTGAGAAATTCACAAAACTACACCATTTCAATCCCTCCTTCACAAAATTACATCTAATTCAATATTTTCACATATTTACACCCTTTCAAAATTTTAAAAGCTTGATTTACCCTTAAAAAAATTACCAAAATTAAAATCTTTTCATTTGGGTTCGCTAATTAGAGTTTAGGGTATAATATTAAGGGGGTAGGATTGTGTGGGTAGGGTTTATTTAGATTTAATTTTGAGTGTTTAGGTGTAGTTTTGTGAAGTATTTTTGAAATGGTGTAATTTTGTGAAATGTAATTCAAATGGTGTAGTTTTGTGATTCTCCCATTTTTATTTTATATGTTACTTATGTGATGTTTTTTAGATACATGGGTTTAAAATAATTGTATTTATTCAAAACCCTATAATTTTTATAAAAACATATATTTTAAAAAAATTATGTACTAATAATTTTTATGCATTTGATATTGTAATATAATAATATTTTTACATATTAAGTTGAAATTTAATATGTTTTATGAATTAGTAATTAAATTGTGATGTAAGTTTTTTAAAATTAATGAATTTAAAAAATAAATTAGTAATAAATTTGAAATGATGAATGTGTCAAGCCATGGAGAACTCCTCTCATCTTTTATATATATGATGATTTCTATTTGGAAATATAGAGTGTTTGCATCATAAAACATAATTGTTTAACTTTTAATTTATTGATATAAAAGGTTAATAGTTATTTAGTATATATAAATTTTTGAGCATATTTAAAAGTTATTTAAAACTGATACATATATTATTTTTATTATGTTAGATATTACATTGAATATATTTTATTTTGAATTTTATTAATATTAAATGAATTTAGTTAAAAAATAATGGTTAATTTCCGAAAATACCATGAAAATTAGTTTTTTGGACAAAAATAACATCATAAGTTTTTTTTCCTTAAATACCATAAAACAATTTATGGACAAAAATACCATAAACTTAAAATTAAGTTAAAACCTTCAAAATTAACATGAAACCCTTAAAACTAAACTCTACCCTTTCAATATTATACCCTAAACAGTACATAGCGAACCCAAATGAAAAAAAATTAAGTTTTAAAGTGTTAAAATTATATTTTTGTGTTTATGATATTTTTGTCCAAAAAACATTTTAATGGTATTTGAGGGAAAAAAACTTCTAATGTTTTTTTTTGTCCAAAAAAGATTTTTTCATGGTATTTTGAGGAATTTCTTAAAAACAATTTTGTTGTGTTGTCTTTATTATATTTTGTTTCATCGTTGAATTTTATTAGTATTAAAGTATTAATGACTTTTTACATTTTTTGTTTTAATTTTGTTGTCTTAAATAATTAAGGTGATAAGGCGGAGATTTGTTGTCTTAACGCGACGGCGTCGTTTAGTATATTCACTTATTAGCTAATTTGAAACGACGAAGTAAATTAAAACGACGGAGCTTTAGCTTAAGCGTCAAAGTCGTTTTAATAGTAACGACGTCGTTTAAGCTGTATATGAAAGCGACGTTGTTTGGCTTAACATTTTTCCGACGTTATTAGCTAATTTGAAACGACGGCGTTTACTTTAATTAAAACGACGGTGTTTTAGCTTATTTCAGAACGGCGCTGTTTCAATGATAACCATCATCATCATCATCTTCCTCGCTTCTTAAAACTCTCAGAACTGGAAAAGGGGTTTTGATTTTGATTTTTGCTTAAGAATCTGATTTTTTCACATTCGCAATCGATAATTAGAATCAATTCGAGAGATAAAGTTAGAGACTTTGAGCCGATAATGAACTTGAAAATCATTGTTATTTAGAACCAGCAGGAGAATCTTCACAACCACCACCACCACTGCTTCTATCAACAATTTTTCCGACAAGATTGAAATTAGTTTATTACAAAGTTATGTGTAGCACCCCGACCCAGATTACCAGGAACGACGTCGTACAACTAATATCATCGCCAAAAACCATTATTAAATACCACCAACATAGTTTTGAATCATCACATCCATCACTAAACTTGTAAAAAAAGGGAAGCGAGAGGGGTGAGTGACAGGGGAGTCACCCAGTGAGGGGATGCTAAAACACGCACATCACCGGTCAGGTAATATCACACCAATAACAATGTAGCATAGACTAAATATGAGCAAACATAACACCTAAAATGCTTAAGCATAACAAACAATGGTCTTATGTGGCTTACGTGTCCACAACACCGCCCGAAAACGCTTTATCGATCCCTAGGGTACGGACAACGGATCGACTGTGTTGTCCATCCCCAAACCACTTTGCGGTTGCGGTACCGACGCCCGGTTCTGAGCCCCGCATCAATCACGAATAAATAGGCGGTCGACTCAACAACTCGTCTCGGTACCTTCGCTCGCACATACATCACACAGAAAAACCATCTCCATATACATACATATATCTCTATATTTATACAAACAACTATAAACAAATGCAATATGAAGCAAGCAATGGGTTGAATCATCTAGACCCCTAAATCCAATTCAATCAAAACTAATTAGACTCAATCAAAGAGACTTCACATTTAGTTGCCAAATTACATGTTAAAGGAATTCATTACAATCGCAGAATTTGTACGGAGTAGCCTCACCTTTGTGTTAGGACATAATCGCTGCATCTTCATACTCTTACGGATTCGCCATGTTTCTAGTCTCCAAATGACTTCTCCTCATACACACACTTAGTTCTCTGTCTTGACTGGTTCCTGTAAAGTATCAGCCATAACGGACTGATGTGTGGCGTTTTTAACATTTTAATCTAAGATTATAGTCACACAATAGAGCGTTTTTACTTGTCTTTAGTTGTTTTATAGGTGATATAAGAGATATTGGCGTCCTAAGGCATAGGAGAAAGACTTATGGAGATTTCGAGACAAAAGAGCATGGAAACACGAAATATGGTACTGATCGGGCGATCCCTTTCTAGATCGGTCGATCCCTTTCCCGATCGGTCGATCCTTAATTGACAAAATACCGTAGAAGAAAAGGATCGATGAAATAGAAGAGATTGACCGATCCCTTCGCCGACGCAAGAAGCCTTTTTTCCATAGTTTTTCTTTTTTCTCATGCTTTTCCTATTTTGAAAGGGATTCGGCCAAAACCTATAAATACCTGTTTTTAACCTCTTTTAGAGGTATGCTTCTATAATATAAGTTTTTCAGAATTTACAACTTACAGAGAAGAGATTTTCTACCCTGTTTTGTTATTCATAATTCTTAAAACATATTGAATTGTTTTGATATAAATATGTCTGAGTAGTCTTCTTGTTAGGTTTTAGGGTTTTCAAAGGAAAACTAGGAATCGCTAGATTTGATTGAAAGATAGGGATTTATTCATAGAGTTCTTCATCTAGGTTGTTAGTATTGCTTGAACTTGACTGACGAATTATAGTTCATGATCTTAGGTTGTTTAAATCTGAACGAGAGTTAGTTTAAAAACCTGATAGAATCTAGTTGAGCAAAATATCTTTAACCTGCGAGAGTATGATGTTATTGTGTTTTGTGAACAAATCAGACTCGAACTAAATGCATGCTAGTAATTATAGAACACAAACGAGAGTTTAGTCTTCTTAATCGCTAGCATAGTGATTTGATACGCCCGAGAGGGGGTCAATCCAGATTCTGTGATCTGAGTTCGAGAATGGTTTCAATTGTTTCCATGATCTAAAATCTATCTAGTGATAATTGTTTCCTGCGAATTAACTCTAATGCCTGGCGTTTTTAATTAATTGCATACAACTGTTCTTTGTTTTCTTGTTACTTAATTGCTTTCATTACAAACCAATCTTTCTTGTGTCGCTTAGCTCTACTTGAATCTAAAAGTTTTAGTGTAACCATTGGTCTCTGTGGATTCGATCCCTTAGTATTACACGATTAACTGTGCACTTGCAATAAATCATACTGGGGTAAAACCTCTAAGTATCACGTACATCACTAAACCATCCAAATATCACAAATTCAGTAACTCAATAAATCTGGAAAAAAGACAGAATATACATGGTTCAGAGATGGAACCATAACTTTAGATCCCACTGTCCACTTCCTGAGATATTTGCACAGAAAATATTTGTAGATGTCATAAACGTCTCTTACAATTTTCAACTCGATCGGATCTGATTTGATTCGTCTGGATGAAGCTCTACTCGGACTGATCGCAATTCGGGACAACTTTGGAACCTTTCACCAAAACATTCATAACTATTAATCCACAGATCCGAATAACAAATCGTTTTCTCTCGCGCGTAGATAAAGGAGTCGATTACTTACACAGAAAGTTTCAGGCCGATTTGAGATGATATGTTCTGCCGTTTCTCAATTCTCTCGAACGTGTCTTTGCAGTCTTCTTGGCCTTCACATGAAGCTCTTCTTGCGGTGGTGAAGTGGTGACTCCGGCGGCTACGGGATGGAGGAGATTAGCCAGGGCTTCGCCTTCTTTCTTTTAAGTGCCTCCTCTCACCTCTAAAAATATCTTTATATAGAGAAGGGGGAGAAAGTTAGGGTTTTACGCTAATGGGCATGTTTTTCGAAACGAGTCTTCGCTTTACAAACGAGCTGAAATTCGGGTCGTTACAATTCTTCCCCCTTACAAGAGAATTCGGAGGAATTGTTTATCCTTTTTCTGATAACGACCCGAATCTAAAATTACAGGTTCTTAGCAAATTTTGAAGTGTCTTCTTTAACGGTCTGCTTCAACGGATGATAAGACGTAGTCAAATATAGAGAAGGCCGCCAGTGCCTTCTAAAAGACTCGACAAAAATAAGATGTGAATCTTGTGTTGTGTTATAATATCATATTGACATGCGCCCTATACAACGTCACAATTACTTCTTTGCAATCCAATATGCTCAATCCATTTCCTTGCTCGCTAGACCATAAGCTAACTTGATAAAACGATTCACAATGCGTCGTCCGCACTACTCAGGGTATGATCTGTTACAATTTTTTCTAAGCGTTTTCTCGAACCCTACAACCTTGTCTTCATTCTAGGCATCACTTTGGCTTTTAACATTTTGTTTGACGTTTCTTCACATTTTAATATTCACAAAAGTCGGTTTCAATGCGACTATTGAACATCCAAGATCTCAGTGTCGAACGGAAAGTATACAATGTGTCTCCAACACCTGTAGTCACATAATGAGCACTTGAACTAAAGAAGCCACATCCGTCCTCCTATCTTAAAATGTTGTTTCCTTTCTTTCCATAAGGTCTTTTTGATTTCTTGTCCATTGGCTTGCACTTGCATTGCTCACCTTTGACTTGCGGCTCCATTAGGTGAGTATCAACAACACGATGGTTCCAAACATCATGTTAGTTGAAAATAGAAACTCCAATCATTGATGACGTAGCAAACATAAAGACTTTGAACACCTATGCGAGAGCTAACCGGCGAATCCAATGATAAGTGTGTATTTTAGGTGTTTTAGGCATGTATTTTCATAGAATTTTAGGACCTTAGTTGCATAATTCATATAGTTTATAGTCTTATTTAACATATTTTCACTAAGTAGTTTAGAATAGAGTCTTAGTTAAATTTATGTCCCTTTTGCATTGCATCATATGCATTTCAGGTACTTGGAGCTATGGGGAGCTCATTAGAAGCAAAGGGGAGCTAAGGAGAAGATCATTGGAGGCAAAGGAGAAGAAATGGAGTTCTAGCGGTCGGGAAACCGCCAAGCCAAGCCGCTGATAAGAAGGAGTCAAAGTGAGCTCGCGGGTATGAAGTCCAACGGCCATCAAACCGTTGGATTGAAACCGCTGGAAGCAGCCTAGACGTCCTGAAGACGAAGCACAACCTAGACGTCCTGAAGACGAAGCATCCAGCGGCCTCCAAACCGCCGAGCTAAACCGTCGATCCAGGCAGTTGAAGAACACTCGCGGGTGCAGTTTCCAGCGGTCGCCAAACCGCCAGAGGAAACCGCCGGAGAAGACGAAGACGAAGAAGTTGCGGATGTTCAGTCCAGCGGCCTCCAAACCGCTGGACCAAACCGCTGGGATACTGCGACATGTGCACTTTATTTTACCTCCTATAAATACTTCTAGGGTTTTGACATTTAACCTTATCTTATGTTTTTTAATATCCTCTCTAAAATTTTAGCCACCCTTTGTTGAAACCTTTTAAGGTTCATTTATTGTGTTGGAATCTTATGTTTATCTAGTTTAAATCTCTTTTATTATCTTAACATGTCTTTCTTATCTATTATTAGCATGTGTTTAGGTATGTTTAGTGAGTAGTTACCTTATGGGTTTTGGGGTTTAGTTAGGTTAGGATGATGGATGATGGTTAATGATGTTAGGATGTTTAGGTTATGGTTTCTATAACATTAGGTGCACTTAACACTAAGGTAGAAGTAATTATCCTAACTTAGTACTTAGAGGATGTTTCATGCCCGGAAGGTGTTCGATGAAATGTCTAGTCCAACCTCTTGTTAGTCTTTTATACTTAGCCAATGGAAGTTGATGTCTAAGGTTTAAGATGGACTTTTAAGGACTTATACTTAATGATCCCTAATCATCTAGACTCGATTGGAAGATTTGAGGTTTTTATGATTAAGGAATGGATTTGAGTCATGGAAGTGATCTAATCTAGATTAGTGATCCTTGTTCTAGAAATTCATCTCCTTTATTAGTTTTAACATCATTAACTTTATTCCATTTATCCAAAACCAATGATTTAAACCCCAAGATCCAATCTTTATCTTATTTAAGCATCTTTCTAGTTATTTGTTGATTAGTTGACTTTTGTTGACTTTTACATTAATGTTTTAGATATAGTTTGGTTACTTAACAATCTTTTTGATTGGTCTATTCTAAGTTAGTTTTTTGTATTCTTGTTGTTCAAAGTTCAATCTCCTTGTGGATTCGATCCTTATATTACTACAACGTCTTCTGCCTTGCACTTGGGGTTGTATGTGATTGAGGTAAAACTCTATTTCATCATCCAAACAAAAATAAATCATTGAACAAAAATCCCAACACTCTAAAACCTCCAATGAGAAATTATGCTACTATGTGAAATATTGTTTCCTTTCTTTTCATTTAACTCTTGTGATTTCTTTTTCACTAGACTTGCACTTCAGGTAAAAACACTTTTGACTTAAAACTCCATCCATCGATCCGATTGCAACACAACTTAGCATTGACACAATGATACAAGGGTGGAGGCAACACGACTTAGTTAATGTGGCTTTTGTGCTCCAATCAGTATCACACCACAAAACCCCACAACACATTGAACAATCTCCAAAACATTTTCCAAACCTTAAAAACATTGACACTTCAGAATATTCGTACAACAATACTACACAAGAACACTATAACCAACTCCACAACATGCCTATGCCTCACCAACACCTAAGCCTTCCATTAATCAAACTCCACCGTTACACTAAAATAAAACAACTAAGATATATATACTTTTGTTCAAGTCCTTTTAAAACAAAACACTTTTAAAAAAAATAATTTTGGTTCTTAAAACTGATCGGCCCTCCAGGTCAGAACTGGAGTGACTTGTGGCTCTGATACCACTTGTAACACCCCGACCCAGGATTACCAGGAACGACATCGTACAACTAATATCATCGCCAAAAACCTTCATTAAATACCACCAACATAGTTTTGAATCATCACATCCATCACTAAACCTTTAAAAAAAAAGGAAGCGAGAGGGGTGAGTGACAAGGGAGTCACCCAGTGAGGGGGATGCTAAAAGACGCATATCACCGGTCAGGTAATATCACACCAATAAGAATATAACATAGACTAAATATGAGCAAACACAACACCTAAAGTGTTCAAGCATAACAAACAATGGTCCTATGTGGCTTACGTGTCCACAACACCGCCCGGAAACGCTTTATCGATCCCTAGGGCACGGACAACGGATCGACTGTGCTGCCCGTCCCCAAACCACTTTGCGGCTGCGGTACCGACGCCCGGTTCTGAGCCCCGCATCAATCACGAAGAAGTAGACGGCCGACCCAACAACTCGTCTCGGTACCTTCGCTCGCACATACATCACACAGAAAAACCATCTCCATATACACACATATATCTCTATATTTATACAAACAACTATAAACAAATGCAAAATGAAGCAAGCAATGAGTTGAATCATCTAGACCCCTAAGTCCAATTCAATCAAAATTTATTAGAGTCAATCAAAGATACTTCACATTTAGTTGCCAAATTACATGTTAAAAGAGTTCATTACGATTGCAGAATTTATACGGAGTAGCCTCACCTTTGTGTTTGGACAGATTCGCTGCATCTTCATACTCCTACGGATTTGCCATGTTTCCAGTCTCCAAATGACTTCTCCTCTTACACACACTTAGTTCTTTGTCTTGAATTGGTTCCTGTAAAGTATCAGCCATAACGGAAATCACTAAACCATCCAATTATCACAAATTCAGTAACTCGACAAATCTGGAAAAAAAGACAGAATATACAGGGTTCAGAGATGGAACCATAACTTTAGATCCCACCGTCCACTTACTGAGATATTTGCACAGAAGATAGATGTAGATGTCATAAATGCCTCTTACAATTTTCAACTCGATCGGATCTGATTTGATTCGTCTGGATGCAGCTCTACTCGGACTGGTCGCAGTTCGGGACAGCTTTGGAACCTTTCACCAAAACATTCATAATTATTAATCCACGGAATAACAAATCGTTTTCTCTCGCGCGTAGATAAAGGAGTCGATTACTTACACAGAAAGTTTCAAGCCGATTTGAGATGATTAGTTCTGCCGTTTCTCAATTCTCTCAAATGTGTCTTTGCAGTCTTCTTGGCCTTTACATGAAGCTCTTCTTGTGGTGGTGAAGTGGTGACTCCGGCGGCTACGGGATGGAGGAAATTAGCCAAGGCTTCGCCGTCTTTCTTTTAAGTGTCTCCTCTCACCTATAAACATCTCTTTATATAGTGAAGGGGGAGAAAGTTAGGGTTTTACGCTAATGGGCCTATTTTTCGAAACGGGCTTTCGCTTAACAAACGGGCTGAAATTTGGGTCGTTACATTATGTTTCTTCTTCTTCTTCTCTTGTGTATTGTTGTTTTGTCTGAATTTTACAATGAAAATGATGTTGGTTGTTGTTGGAGGAGGAGCAGCTGGTGTTTATGGAGCTATTAGGTCTATAGCTATTTCACATGATTTGAGAGTTTTGGTTATCGAAAAAGGAAGGTTTCCCTCTAAGGTGTATAAGCCTAAGGCCCAAGCCTTCTTCTTCTCTCAATTTAACAAAGCCTCAATTGAATTGATAGGTGAGAAGATTGTGATGTTTTGTTGGTTTTTGTAATTTTGTAGGTGAAGATTTGTGGTGGTGGTAGATGTAATGTGACTAATGGGCATGTCAACGATACGATTGTGAGTGTTTTTCGCTTAGAAAGTTTCAATCTTTATGCTTGAGAGTTTATAGATTCTTGATGATTCTCATGAAGCTTTCTTTCTAGTATTGTGGGAAGTATATTGGGTCTAGCTTTCTTCTTGCTATAGAGATTTGGCGGAGCATTAGAACGATACGATTGTGAGTGTTTTTCACATAGAAAGTTTCAATCTTTATGCTTGAGATTTCAGAATTTGCAGATTCTTGATGATTCTCATGAAGCTTTCTTTGTAGTAGTATTATGGGAAGTGTATTGGGTTTAGCTTTTTCTTTTTGCTTTTTTTTGTTAATTTACTATAGAAATTTTGGAAGAACATTAAAAACGATACAATTGTGTGTGTAGTTTTCTCTTTAATCTTGTGGGAAGCATATCCACTACAAGAATTTGTTCGTATAGCAACGACTTTGTGACGAACTGTTCGTTGCTAAAACCAGAAAAGCCACGAAAAGCAGCGAATAAATGGTAACGAAATAATTATTCCGATGCAATTCGATGCCAAAAAATAAGGAAATAGCAACGAACTAGCAACGAATAAATGGTAACGAAATATTTTTTGTTGCAAATTTGTAACGACGTCGGTGCGTGGCTATTTCATGGCTAATTTAGCCACGATTAGTAACAAAACTTGCACTCCTATTTAAAGAATGTCCCGTCACGAGAAAGTTGTCAGGATAATTATTCAAAATTAACAACTAATGTATTTCGTTGCTATTTTGTGGTTATTTGAGTGGTTCTTATTGAAAGTAAATTTAGCAACAAAATTATTCAGTTACTAACAGTTGCTATAAAAAAACATACCGCACAAAATTTTCTAGAGCACCATAACTTGTATATCTAAGATTTATGAAATCTCTTTCTTTTCTTTCTTCCATTTTATGAAATTTAATATGTTTTATGAATTAGTAATTAAATTATGACATAATTTTTTTAAAATTAATGAATTTGATAAATAAATTTGAAATGATGATGTGTCAATCATTGGAGAGCTTTTTATTTTATGAATTCTATTTGTTTGATATATTTTCACTAATCTTAAATAGTTTGTATATTCTTTAGTTTTTGTATTTTTTGTTAGTTTTGTATCACATGTTTTTTTCTTGTGTATTATGATACTATTTACTTATATTGATGTATTTTCATATATTTGCTTATCTAAATGATTGTTCTAATATATGTTTTATATTATTTGTTTATTTAGTGTATTAAATTGTGTATTTTTTATTTTTTCTTTATTTTGCTTTCATGTTTTCTAACTAATTTTATAAATTTTGTATATTTTTATGAGGAATTCACAAAACTACACCCTTTCTTCCCTTCCTTTACAAAACTCTGCCTAATTCAATTTTTTCACATATTTACACCCTTTCAAAATTTTAAAAGCTTGATTTACCCTTTAAAAAATTATCAAAAGTAAAATCTTTTCATTTGGGTTTTAGGGTATAGTATTAAGGGGGTAGAATTGTGTGGGTGAGGTTTATTTGAATTTTATTTTTAGTGTTTAGGTGTAGTTTTGTGAATTTATTTTGAAATTGTGTAGTTTTGTGAATCTAATTCAAATGATGTAGTTTTGTAATTCTCCCTATTTTTATTTTATATGTTACTTATGTGATGTTGTTTTAGATATAGGGGTTTAAAATAATTTTAAATATTCAAAGCCCTATAATTTTTTTTTTAAAAACATATATTTAAAAAAATTTATGTACTAATAATTTTTATGCATTTAATATTGTAATATACTATTATTTTTAAATATTAAGTTGAAATTTAATATGTTTTATGAATTAGTAATTAAATTGTAACATAAGTTTTTTAAAATTAATGAATTTAATAAATAAATTAGTAATAAATTTGAAATGATAATGTGTCAAGCCTTGAAGAACTCCCCTCATCTTTTATATATACTAGGAAAGAACCCGCGATACTCGCGGGTTTTTTATATTATTTGTTTTTGTTTATTTGATGATTTAAATATTATGTATTTTCGTAAATTATATTTTTAACTACCTATATAATGTAACATTAATTTTAAATTTAGAATTCTCTGTTTTTGATATGTTTTTATTAATTTTAAATAGTTTGTATATTCTTTAGTTTTTGTTAGTTTTGTATCACATGTTTTTTCTCTTGAGTATTATGATACTATTTACTTATATTGATGTATTTTTCATATATTTGCTTATATGAGTGTTTATTTGTTTATTTAGTATCTTAAATTGTGTATTTTTTATTTTATATTTATTTTGCTTTCTTGTTTTCTAACTAATTTAATAAATTTTGTAAATTTTTATTTTATATGTTACTCATGTGATATTGTTTTAGATATAGGGGTTTAAAATAATTTTATTTATTCAAAGCCCTATAATTTTTTTTGAAACTATATTTAAAAACTTTATGTATTAATAACTTTTATGCATTTGATATTGTTATATAATAATATTTTAAATATTGAGTTGAAATTTAATATTTTTATGAATTAGTAATTAAATTATGATACTATTTACTTATATTGATGTATTTTTCATATATTTGCTTATCTAAATGTGTGTTCTAATATATGTTTTATATTATTTGTTTATTTAGTGTCTTAAATTGTGTATTTTTTCTTTATTGCTTTCATGTTTTCTAACTAATTTTATAAATTTTGTAGATTTTTATGAGGAATTCACAAAACTATACTTTTTCTTCTTTTCATTTACAAAACTCTACCTAATTCAATTTTTTCACATATTTACACCCTTTCAAAATTTAAGAGCTTGATTTACCATTTAAAAAGTTATCAAAATTAAAATATTTTCTTTTGGATTTGCTAATTAGTGTTTAGGGAAGTGTATTAGGGGGTAGGATTGTGTGGGTAAGGCTTATTTGGATTTAATTTTTAGTGTTTAAGTGTAGTTTTGTGAAGTATTTTTGAAATGATGTAGTTTTGTGAAATGTAATTTAAATGGTGTAGTTTTGTAATTTTCCCTATTTTATTGAGAAATTCACAAAACTACACCATTTCAATCCCTCCTTCACAAAATTACATCTAATTCAATATTTTCACATATTTACACCCTTTCAAAATTTTAAAAGCTTGATTTACCCTTAAAAAAATTACCAAAATTAAAATCTTTTCATTTGGGTTCGCTAATTAGAGTTTAGGGTATAATATTAAGGGGGTAGGATTGTGTGGGTAGGGTTTATTTAGATTTAATTTTGAGTGTTTAGGTGTAGTTTTGTGAAGTATTTTTGAAATGGTGTAATTTTGTGAAATGTAATTCAAATGGTGTAGTTTTGTGATTCTCCCATTTTTATTTTATATGTTACTTATGTGATGTTTTTTAGATACATGGGTTTAAAATAATTGTATTTATTCAAAACCCTATAATTTTTATAAAAACATATATTTTAAAAAAATTATGTACTAATAATTTTTATGCATTTGATATTGTAATATAATAATATTTTTACATATTAAGTTGAAATTTAATATGTTTTATGAATTAGTAATTAAATTGTGATGTAAGTTTTTTAAAATTAATGAATTTAAAAAATAAATTAGTAATAAATTTGAAATGATGAATGTGTCAAGCCATGGAGAACTCCTCTCATCTTTTATATATATGATGATTTCTATTTAGAAATATAGAGTGTTTGCATCATAAAACATAATTGTTTAACTTTTAATTTATTGATATAAAAGGTTAATAGTTATTTAGTATATATAAATTTTTGAGCATATTTAAAAGTTATTTAAAACTGATACATATATTATTTTTATTATGTTAGATATTACATTGAATATATTTTATTTTGAATTTTATTAATATTAAATGAATTTAGTTAAAAAATAATGGTTAATTTCCGAAAATACCATGAAAATTAGTTTTTTGGACAAAAATAACATCATAAGTTTTTTTTCCTTAAATACCATAAAACAATTTATGGACAAAAATACCATAAACTTAAAATTAAGTTAAAACCTTCAAAATTAACATGAAACCCTTAAAACTAAACTCTACCCTTTCAATATTATACCCTAAACAAGTACATAGCGAACCCAAATGAAAAAAAATTAAGTTTTAAAGTGTTAAAATTATATTTTTGTGTTTATGATATTTTTGTCCAAAAAACATTTTAATGGTATTTGAGGGAAAAAAACTTCTAATGTTTTTTTTTGTCCAAAAAAGATTTTTTCATGGTATTTTGAGGAATTTCTTAAAAACAATTTTGTTGTGTTGTCTTTATTATATTTTGTTTCATCGTTGAATTTTATTAGTATTAAAGTATTAATGACTTTTTACATTTTTTGTTTTAATTTTGTTGTCTTAAATAATTAAGGTGATAAGGCGGAGATTTGTTGTCTTAACGCGACGGCGTCGTTTAGTATATTCGCTTATTAGCTAATTTGAAACGACGAAGTAAATTAAAACGACGGAGCTTTAGCTTAAGCGTCAAAGTCGTTTTAATAGTAACGACGTCGTTTAAGCTGTATATGAAAGCGACGTTGTTTGGCTTAACATTTTTCCGACGTTATTAGCTAATTTGAAACGACGGCGTTTACTTTAATTAAAACGACGGTGTTTTAGCTTATTTCGGAACGGCGCTGTTTCAATGATAACCATCATCATCATCATCTTCCTCGCTTCTTAAAACTCTCGGAACTCGGAAAAGGGGTTTTGATTTTGATTTTTGCTTAAGAATCTGATTTTTTCACATTCGCAATCGATAATTAGAATCAATTCGAGAGATAAAGTTAGAGACTTTGAGCCGATAATGAACTTGAAAATCATTGTTATTTAGAACCAGCAGGAGAATCTTCACAACCACCACCACCACTGCTTCTATCAACAATTTTTCCGACAAGATTGAAATTAGTTTATTACAAAGTTATGTGTAGCACCCCGACCCAGATTACCAGGAACGACGTCGTACAACTAATATCATCGCCAAAAACCATTATTAAATACCACCAACATAGTTTTGAATCATCACATCCATCACTAAACTTGTAAAAAAAAGGGAAGCGAGAGGGGTGAGTGACAGGGGAGTCACCCAGTGAGGGGATGCTACAAACACGCACATCACCGGTCAGGTAATATCACACCAATAACAATGTAGCATAGACTAAATATGAGCAAACATAACACCTAAAATGCTTAAGCATAACAAACAATGGTCTTATGTGGCTTACGTGTCCACAACACCGCCCGAAAACGCTTTATCGATCCCTAGGGTACGGACAACGGATCGACTGTGTTGTCCATCCCCAAACCACTTTGCGGCTGCGGTACCGACGCCCGGTTCTGAGCCCCGCATCAATCACGAATAAATAGGCGGTCGACTCAACAACTCGTCTCGGTACCTTCGCTCGCACATACATCACACAGAAAAACCATCTCCATATACATACATATATCTCTATATTTATACAAACAACTATAAACAAATGCAAAATGAAGCAAGCAATGGGTTGAATCATCTAGACCCCTAAATCCAATTCAATCAAAACTAATTAGACTCAATCAAAGAGACTTCACATTTAGTTGCCAAATTACATGTTAAAGGAATTCATTACAATCGCAAAATTTGTACGGAGTAGCCTCACCTTTGTGTTAGGACATAATCGCTGCATCTTCATACTCTTACGGATTCGCCATGTTTCTAGTCTCCAAATGACTTCTCCTCTTACACACACTTAGTTCTCTGTCTTGACTGGTTCCTGTAAAGTATCAGCCATAACGGACTGATGTGTGGCGTTTTTAACATTTTAATCTAAGATTATAGTCACACAATAGAGCGTTTTTACTTGTCTTTAGTTGTTTTATAGGTGATATAAGAGATATTGGCGTCCTAAGGCATAGGAGAAAGACTTATGGAGATTTCGAGACAAAAGAGCATGGAAACACGAAATATGGTACTGATCGGGCGATCCCTTTCCTGATCGGTCGATCCCTTTCCCGATCGGTCGATCCTTAATTGACAAAATACCGTAGAAGAAAAGGATCGATGAAATAGAAGAGATTGACCGATCCCTTCACCGACGCAAGAAGCCTTTTTTCCATAGTTTTTCTTTTTTCTCATGCTTTTCCTATTTTGAAAGGGATTCGCCCAAAACCTATAAATACCTGTTTTTAACCTCTTTTAGAGGTGTGCTTCTATAATATAAGTTTTCAGAATTTACAACTTACAGAGAAGAGATTTTCTACCCTGTTTTGTTATTCATAATTCTTAAAACATATTGAATTGTTTTGATATAAATATGTCTGAGTAGTCTTCTTGTTAGGTTTTAGGGTTTTCAAAGGAAAACTAGGAATCGCTAGATTTGATTGAAAGATAGGGATTTATTCATAGAGTTCTTCATCTAGGTTGTTAGTATTGCTTGAACTTGATCGACGAATTATAGTTCATGATCTTAGGTTGTTTAAATCGAACGAGAGTTAGTTTAAAAACCTGATAGAATCTAGTTGAGCAAAATATCTTTAACCTGCGAGAGTATGATGTTATTGTGTTTTGTGAACAAATCAGACTCGAACTAAATGCATGCTAGTAATTATAGAACACAAACGAGAGTTTAGTCTTCTTAATCGCTAGCATAGTGATTTGATACGCCCGAGAGGGGGTCAATCCAGATTCTCGTGATCCGAGTTCGAGAATGGTTTCAATTGTTTCCATGATCTAAAATCTATCTAGTGATAATTGTTTCCTGCGAATTAACTCTAATGCCTGGCGTTTTTAATTAATTGCATACAACTGTTCTTTGTTTTCTTGTTACTTAATTGCTTTCATTACAAACCAATCTTTCTTGTGTCGCTTAGCTCTACTTGAATCTAAAAGTTTTAGTGTAACCATTGGTCTCTGTGGATTCGATCCCTTAGTATTACACGATTAACTCGTGCACTTGCAATAAATCATACTTGGGGTAAAACCTCTAAGTATCACGTACATCACTAAACCATCCAAATATCACAAATTCAGTAACTCAATAAATCTGGAAAAAAGACAGAATATACATGGTTCAGAGATGGAACCATAACTTTAGATCCCACTGTCCACTTCCTGAGATATTTGCACAGAAAATATTTGTAGATGTCATAAACGTCTCTTACAATTTTCAACTCGATCGGATCTGATTTGATTCGTCTGGATGAAGCTCTACTCGGACTGATCGCAATTCGGGACAACTTTGGAACCTTTCACCAAAACATTCATAACTATTAATCCACAGATCCGAATAACAAATCGTTTTCTCTCGCGCGTAGATAAAGGAGTCGATTACTTACACAGAAAGTTTCAGGCCGATTTGAGATGATATGTTCTGCCGTTTCTCAATTCTCTCGAACGTGTCTTTGCAGTCTTCTTGGCCTTCACATGAAGCTCTTCTTGCGGTGGTGAAGTGGTGACTCCGGCGGCTACGGGATGGAGGAGATTAGCCAGGGCTTCGCCTTCTTTCTTTTAAGTGCCTCCTCTCACCTCTAAAAATATCTTTATATAGAGAAGGGGGAGAAAGTTAGGGTTTTACGCTAATGGGCATGTTTTTCGAAACGAGTCTTCAATTTACAAACGAGCTGAAATTCGGATCGTTACAATTCTTCCCCCTTACAAGAGAATTCGGAGGAATTGTTTATCCTTTTTCTGATAACGACCCGAATCTAAAATTACAGGTTCTTAGCAAATTTTGAAGTGTCTTCTTTAACGGTCTGCTTCAACGGATGATAAGACGTAGTCAAATATGGAGAAGGCCGCCAGTGCCTTCTAAGACTCGACAAAAATAAGATGTGAATCTTGTGTTGTGTTATAATATCATATTGACATGCGCCCTATACAACGTCACAATTACTTCTTTGCAATCCAATATGCTCAATCCATTTCCTTGCTCGCTAGACCATAAGCTAACTTGATAAAACGATTCACAATGCGTCGTCCGCACTACTCGGGGTATGATCTCGTTACAATTTTTTCTAAGCGTTTTCTCGAACCCTACAACCTTGTCTTCATTCTAGGCATCACTTTGGCTTTTAACATTTTGTTTGACGTTTCTTCACATTTTAATATTCACAAAAGTCGGTTTCAATGCGACTATTGAACATCCAAGATCTCAGTGTCGAACGGAAAGTATACAATGTGTCTCCAACACCTGTAGTCACATAATGAGCACTTGAACTAAAGAAGCCACATTCGTCCTCCTATCTTAAAATGTTGTTTCCTTTCTTTCCATAAGGTCTTTTTGATTTCTTGTCCATTGGCTTGCACTTGCATTGCTCACCTTTGACTTGCGGCTCCATTAGGTGAGTATCAACAACACGATGGTTCCAAACATCATGTTAGTTGAAAATAGAAACTCCAATCATTGATGACGTAGCAAACATAAAGACTTTGAACACCTATGCGAGAGCTAACCGGCGAATCCAATGATAAGTGTGTATTTTAGGTGTTTTAGGCATGTATTTTCATAGCATTTTAGGACCTTAGTTGCATAATTCATATAGTTTATAGTCTTATTTAACATATTTTCACTAAGTAGTTTAGAATAGAGTCTTAGTTAAATTTATGTCCCTTTTGCATTGCATCATATGCATTTCGGGTACTTGGAGCTATGGGGAGCTCATTAGAAGCAAAGGGGAGCTAAGGAGAAGATCATTGGAGGCAAAGGAGAAGAAATGGAGTTCTAGCGGTCGGGAAACCGCCAAGCCAAGCCGCTGATAAGAAGGAGTCAAAGTGAGCTCGCGGGTATGAAGTCCAACGGCCATCAAACCGTTGGATTGAAACCGCTGGAAGCAGCCTAGACGTCCTGAAGACGAAGCACAACCTAGACGTCCTGAAGACGAAGCATCCAGCGGCCTCCAAACCGCCGAGCTAAACCGTCGATCCAGGTAGTTGAAGAACACTCGCGGGTGCAGTTTCCAGCGGTCGCCAAACCGCCAGAGGAAACCGCCGGAGAAGACGAAGACGAAGAAGTTGCGGATGTTCGGTCCGGCGGCCTCCAAACCCTGGACCAAACCGCTGGGATACTGCGACATGTGCACTTTATTTTACCTCCTATAAATACTTCTAGGGTTTTGACATTTAACCTTATCTTATGTTTTTTAATATCCTCTCTAAAATTTTAGCCACCCTTTGTTGAAACCTTTTAAGGTTCATTTATTGTGTTGGAATCTTATGTTTATCTAGTTTAAATCTCTTTTATTATCTTAACATGTCTTTCTTATCTATTATTAGCATGTGTTTAGGTATGTTTAGTGAGTAGTTACCTTATGGGTTTTGGGGTTTAGTTAGGTTAGGATGATGGATGATGGTTAATGATGTTATGATGTTTAGGTTATGGTTTCTATAACATTAGGTGCACTTAACACTAAGGTAGAAGTAATTATCCTAGCTTAGTACTTAGAGGATGTTTCATGCCCGGAAGGTGTTCGATGAAATGTCTAGTCCAACCTCTTGTTAGTCTTTTATACTTAGCCAATGGAAGTTGATGTCTAAGGTTTAAGATGGACTTTTAAGGACTTATACTTAATGATCCCTAATCATCTAGACTCGATTGGAAGATTTGAGGTTTTTATGATTAAGGAATGGATTTGAGTCATGGATATGATCTAATCTAGATTAGTGATCCTTGTTCTAGAAATTCATCTCCTTTATTAGTTTTAACATCATTAACTTTATTCCATTTATCCAAAACCAATGATTTAAACCCCAAGATCCAATCTTTATCTTATTTAAGCATCTTTCTAGTTATTTGTTGATTAGTTGACTTTTGTTGACTTTTACATTAATGTTTTAGATATAGTTTGGTTACTTAACAATCTTTTTGATTGGTCTATTCTAAGTTAGTTTCTTGTATTCTTGTTGTTCAAAGTTCAATCTCCTTGTGGATTCGATCCTTATATTACTACAACGTCTTCTGCCTTGCACTTGGGGTTGTATGTGATTGAGGTAAAACTCGATTTCATCATCCAAACAAAAATAAATCATTGAACAAAAATCCCAACACTCTAAAACCTCCAATGAGAAATTATGCTACTATGTGAAATATTGTTTCCTTTCTTTTCATTTAACTCTTGTGATTTCTTTTTCACTAGACTTGCACTTCAGGTAAAAACACTTTTGACTTAAAACTCCATCCATCGATCCGATTGCAACACAACTTAGCATTGACACAATGATACAAGGGTGGAGGCAACACGACTTAGTTAATGTGGCTTTTGTGCTCCAATCAGTATCACACCACAAAACCCCACAACACATTGAACAATCTCCAAAACATTTTCCAAACCTTAAAAACATTGACACTTCATAATATTCGTACAACAATACTACACAAGAACACTATAACCAACTCCACAACATGCCTATGCCTCACCAACACCTAAGCCTTCCATTAATCAAACTCCACCGTTACACTAAAATAAAACAACTAAGATATATATACTTTTGTTCAAGTCCTTTTAAAACAAAACACTTTTAAAAAAAATAATTTTGGTTCTTAAAACTGATCGGCCCTCCAGGTCAGAACTGGAGTGACTTGTGGCTCTGATACCACTTGTAACACCCCGACCCAGGATTACCAGGAACGACATCGTACAACTAATATCATCGCCAAAAACCTTCATTAAATACCACCAACATAGTTTTGAATCATCACATCCATCACTAAACCTTTAAAAAAAAGGGAAGCGAGAGGGGTGAGTGACAAGGGAGTCACCCAGTGAGGGGGATGCTAAAAGACGCATATCACCGGTCAGGTAATATCACACCAATAAGAATATAACATAGACTAAATATGAGCAAACACAACACCTAAAGTGTTCAAGCATAACAAACAATGGTCCTATGTGGCTTACGTGTCCACAACACCGCCCGAAAACGCTTTATCGATCCCTAGGGCACGGACAACGGATCGACTGTGCTGCCCGTCCCCAAACCACTTTGCGGCTGCGGTACCGACGCCCGATTCTGAGCCCCGCATCAATCACGAAGAAGTAGACGGCCGACCCAACAACTCATCTCGGTACCTTCGCTCGCACATACATCACACAGAAAAACCATCTCCATATACACACATATATCTCTATATTTATACAAACAACTATAAACAAATGCAAAATGAAGCAAGCAATGAGTTGAATCATCTAGACCTCTAAGTCCAATTCAATCAAAACTAATTAGAGTCAATCAAAGATACTTCACATTTAGTTGCCAAATTACATGTTAAAAGAGTTCATTACGATTGCAGAATTTATACGGAGTAGCCTCACCTTTGTGTTTGGACAGATTCGCTGCATCTTCATACTCCTACGGATTTGCCATGTTTCCAGTCTCCAAATGACTTCTCCTCTTACACACACTTAGTTCTTTGTCTTGAATTGGTTCCTGTAAAGTATCAGCCATAACGGAAATCACTAAACCATCCAATTATCACAAATTCAAGTAACTCGACAAATCTGGAAAAAAAGACAGAATATACAGGGTTCAGAGATGGAACCATAACTTTAGATCCCACCGTCCACTTACTGAGATATTTGCACAGAAGATAGATGTAGATGTCATAAATGCCTCTTACAATTTTCAACTCGATCGGATCTGATTTGATTCGTCTGGATGCAGCTCTACTCGGACTGGTCGCAGTTCGGGACAGCTTTGGAACCTTTCACCAAAACATTCATAATTATTAATCCACGGAATAACAAATCGTTTTCTCTCGCGCGTAGATAAAGGAGTCGATTACTTACACAGAAAGTTTCAAGCCGATTTGAGATGATTAGTTCTGCCGTTTCTCAATTCTCTCAAATGTGTCTTTGCAGTCTTCTTGGCCTTTACATGAAGCTCTTCTTGTGGTGGTGAAGTGGTGACTCCGGCGGCTACGGGATGGAGGAAATTAGCCAAGGCTTCGCCGTCTTTCTTTTAAGTGTCTCCTCTCACCTCTAAACATCTCTTTATATAGTGAAGGGGGAGAAAGTTAGGGTTTTACGCTAATGGGCCTATTTTTCGAAACGGGCTTTCGCTTAACAAACGGGCTGAAATTTGGGTCGTTACATTATGTTTCTTCTTCTTCTTCTCTTGTGTATTGTTGTTTTGTCTGAATTTTACAATGAAAATGATGTTGGTTGTTGTTGGAGGAGGAGCAGCTGGTGTTTATGGAGCTATTAGGTCTATAGCTATTTCACATGATTTGAGAGTTTTGGTTATCGAAAAAGGAAGGTTTCCCTCTAAGGTGTATAAGCCTAAGGCCCAAGCCTTCTTCTTCTCTCAATTTAACAAAGCCTCAATTGAATTGATAGGTGAGAAGATTGTGATGTTTTGTTGGTTTTTGTAATTTTGTAGGTGAAGATTTGTGGTGGTGGTAGATGTAATGTGACTAATGGGCATGTCAACGATACGATTGTGAGTGTTTTTCGCTTAGAAAGTTTCAATCTTTATGCTTGAGAGTTTATAGATTCTTGATGATTCTCATGAAGCTTTCTTTCTAGTATTGTGGGAAGTATATTGGGTCTAGCTTTCTTCTTGCTATAGAGATTTGGCGGAGCATTAGAACGATACGATTGTGAGTGTTTTTCACATAGAAAGTTTCAATCTTTATGCTTGAGATTTCAGAATTTGCAGATTCTTGATGATTCTCATGAAGCTTTCTTTGTAGTAGTATTATGGGAAGTGTATTGGGTTTAGCTTTTTCTTTTTGCTTTTTTTTGTTAATTTACTATAGAAATTTTGGAAGAACATTAAAAACGATACAATTGTGTGTGTAGTTTTCTCTTTAATCTTGTGGGAAGCATATCCACTACAAGAATTTGTTCGTATAGCAACGACTTTGTGACGAACTGTTCGTTGCTAAAACCAGAAAAGCCACGAAAAGTAGCGAATAAATGGTAACGAAATAATTATTCCGATGCAATTCGATGCCAAAAAATAAGGAAATAGCAACGAACTAGCAACGAATAAATGGTAACGAAATATTTTTTGTTGCAAATTTGTAACGACGTCGGTGCGTGGCTATTTCATGGCTAATTTAGCCACGATTAGTAACAAAACTTGCACTCCTATTTAAAGAATGTCCCGTCACGAGAAAGTTGTCAGGATAATTATTCAAAATTAGCAACTAATGTATTTCGTTGCTATTTTGTGGTTATTTGAGTGGTTCTTATTGAAAGTAAATTTAGCAACAAAATTATTCAGTTACTAACAGTTGCTATAAAAAAACATACAACACAAAATTTTCTAGAGCACCATAACTTCTATATCTAAGATTTATGAAATCTCTTTCTTTTCTTTCTTCCATTTCATCTTGAAAGAAGATGAAAAATTTATTTCATTCGAGAGAATGGATGAATCAACATATAGATTCAAACACAAATGACGTTTCTGAAAAATTTAGAGAGGGTGTTAACACATTCATAAATTTCGCTTGCAATCAACATTCTTTCGAAATACGTGGATCTATGCCTTGTCCTTGCGTTCGGTGTAGAAATTTGAAGCATAGAGATGATTTGACAGTTTCTAATCACTTATTAAGGAGAGGGTTTAAAGAAAACTACTACATTTGGACAAGCCATGGAGAAAATTGTTATGATGTTGGGGAATCTTTGATGCCGACGCACTTTGGACATAAAGAAGAAGAAACGTTTGATGGTCATGTTAACACCGAAGTTCCATATGATTAGGTTAACATGGGTCAAGAAGGTTTCACAATAGAAGACGAATTTCAGCAAAATGTCGAGGAAGATCCAATTAACGATAACCTTTATCAAGCTTTTGAAGCAGCTAGTCAACCGCTCTACGAAGGGTGTGTTGAAGGAATGTCACAATTGTATCTGGCATCGCGTGTTATGAAGATAAAGATTGATCACTATCTAGTTGAGGCATGCGTTGATGAAATCACACAAACATATAAACGCATTCTTCCACAACCAAATAATGCCCCGGAGTCATACTATAAAACAAAAAAGTTAACGCGTTCATTGGGTTTACCGGTTCATAAGATTGATGTGTTTGAGGATAATTACATGCTCTTCTGGAAACCCGAAGATCGAGAGCTTTCGCGTTGTCTTTTCTGTAATAAAGATAGGTATCACGCTAATAATGGAAAAGGGAAGAATATACCGAAGCAACGGATGTTTTATCTACCTATCGCAGATCGGCTGAAGAGGTTGTATCAAATGCAAGCGACTGCTGCTCATATGCGATGGCACGCAGAATGTGTATCCTGAAGGAGAAATGCATCACCCATCAAACGGAGCAGCGTGGAAGCATTTTAATGAGATATATCCTGGATTTGGTGCTGAAAGTCGTAATGTATATCTTGGTTTAGCAACGGGGAGGCATGCTCAGTATGGTCAGTCATTGATACTCCATATAATTTGCTTCCTGGTATGTGTATGAAGAGAGAATATTTCTTCTTGGCGATTTTGGTGTTTGGGCCTAAACATCCGAAGAAATGTCTAGATATTTATCTACAACCATTGATCGAAGAGTTGCAGATGTTATGGGCTGACGGTGTTCATGCTTATGATATTTCGAGAAAGCAAAATTTTACAATGCAAGTTGCTTTGATGTGGACGATAAACGATTTTCCGGCGTATGGAATGGTTTCAGGTTGGACTACGCATGGTCAACTAGCATGTCCGTATTGTTTGGATGATACAAATGCATTTTGGTTACCGAATGGAAGGAAGCACAGTTGGTTTGATTGTCATAGAAGACATTTGCCACATGATCATCCTTATCGACGAAATATCAAAGCATTTAAGCGAGGCACATCAGTTCGTGATAATGCTCCACCGTGGCTGACAGGTACTGAAATTTTGTGCGAAAGAATTGAGAGTATTCATGGATTGTTCAAAACTGTTGTTTGTGGAGGTCAAGGACATGATAATCCGGGTAGAACGATTGATGGTTATGGAAATTACCATAATTGGGTGAAGAGAAGTATATTTTGGGACTTTCCTTATTGGGAAAACCAGTTACCGAGGCATAATTTGGACTTCATGCACATCGAGAAAAACTTTTTCGATAATCTTATCAACACGATTTTGAATGCACCAGGGAAGACAAAAGACAATATCAAATCTAGAATGGATCTTCCTGCGATATGCAAAAGACTAGATTTGGAGATTAAAGACGATGGGAGTTTTCCGATTCCAATTTTTAGATTATCCAACCAAGGGAAGAAGAGTTTTTTTGTCATGGTTGAAAAAGATATTAGATTCCCTGATGACTATGCATCAAAATTCAGTCGATGTGTTGACGAAAACAATGGAAAATTGTATGGGCTAAAGAGTCATGATTGTCATGTCATTATGCAACGCTTGCTCCCTTTTGCGTTTGCAGAGCTTTTACCAAAAAATGTCCACAGAGCCATTTCAGGTATATATACTCATATCTTACATAGTAGAGTACTTATTAATTTATCTTATACTTATATATATATATATATATGTCTTATGTACACATGTAGAAATCGCACTTTTTCCGGGATATTTCTGCTAGAACGTTAAAACCATGTTTATCAAAGGTGCTTATATGTAGAGTGCTTGTGTATTTTTTGTGTATTTGAGTATTAAATTAAATCAAAACATGTATTATTAATAAACATTCTACAAAAGGGGAGCTTAAAATGCTTCATTAAGCACTTTTCATTATAGGGTTCTTATTAATAATACATGTTTTGATTTAATTTAATACTCAAATACACAAAAAAATACACAAACACTCTACCTAAGCACCTTTGATAAACATGCTCTAAGGGTTGAGGATGTGGAAATTTTGAAGGCAAATATCGCTTTGAAGTTGTGCAATTTGGAGAAAATATTTCCTCCATCGTTCTTTGACGTCACGGAACATCTACCCGTGCATCTACCGGATGAAGCTGCATTGGGTGGTCCGGTCCAATACGGGTGGATGTATCCTTTCGAGAGGTACATGTATCATTTGAAAAAATGTTAAAAATAAAGCTCGTATTAGATGTTCCATTGTTGCACAATGTGTACAAGAAGAAATTTCCTATGTGGCAAACAATTATTACGAAAACACAGAATTTCTTCGTGATTCGGATTATAGTGTCCTGGAGAAATTCGATTTAGTTATGATGCAGATGTGTCAAATATCTTCTACCACAATGGAGGGTTATAGGGAAAAATACAAGTGGTTGGTTTAGTGATGAAGATTATAACGTGCTTCAAACGTTTTTGTTACTTAATTGTGAAGAATTTGCTCCATATGAAAGGTATAAATATAGATATTTAGATAATTAAGTTACTAATATCACTAGTAATTGAGTTATAAATTAAAATTTTCTCTTGCTTCAGGATGTTTGAAGAGCAGATGACGCTTAGTATTCTTGATATCACTAGTGATGCAATGATTAGTGCTAAAGACAACCATTATGCACAATGGTGTAAAGATTATGTAAGTTATAATATTTTTATAATTTTGTCATATATACCATATATAATTATATTGTAATATAATGGCTACTAAATTATTTAACATTTTGTAGATTAATGCAGCATCTCAGAATTATGAGTTTCCATTGTGGATGTTGGAGTTTATACAAGGTCCGAGGCGCAATTTCACTTCTTGGCCTATGTACTTTACTAGGGGATACCATTTCCACACTCAAAGACACGGGCAAAATAAGAAAACACAGAATTATGGGGTTTGTGTTCGTGGTACAATGGATATGAATTATTATGGATTTATAGAAGAAATCATGAAGATCGAGTATCATGGTGTCGTTGGACTCAAAGCGATGGTATTTAAATGCATGTGGTTTGATAATACTTAAGGTTCGGGATTGCGTAAACACCCTTGTGGTGTGGTTGATGTAGTTTCGCGTAAAAGGTACCAAAAATACGATCCTTTTATTCTGCATGGTCATTGTGACCAAGTTTGTTTCATTCCGTATCCACGTGTTGGGCGTGCGCAAATGATTGGTTGGCGTGTACTAAAGTGGTGCCAAGAGGGTATCGTGAAACTTCTGAAAATGCTATGTTAGCGTTGCAAGATGATACAATCGACCACATTGTTGCGCCTAGTGCAATGGTTTGAGTTACAACGCATGTCGTGGAAGATCCTGCTGATTTTGACAATGTTTATCACTATTCTTTAGACGAAGAGCAACATAGTCCTAATGAATTTTCTGAAGATTCTGATTCTTCAGATGATGTCGAAGATGTGTAATAATGATGTTCATTTATTTTAGATGTTCTATTATGTTGTTTCTTGTTATAAGAATGATTTAAAACTCATAAATATGTTTAAATGTTTTAATTATCATGAATTTTTATTTGGCTTTAGATGTTTTAAGTTTTTAAAAATTTTACCAAGTTTATAAAACATACTATCTTATACATACATTCTTTACATAAAATACTTGACTATGTATATATATCAAACCCTAAACTTATATATTAACTATTATGTCAAAACTTCAAAAGTCAAAACCTTCCATATAGATTTTTAGAGTTTAAAACGAAACATAAATTTTTAGAAATGGTTTTTATGAAAAAAACACATACCCTAAACTATGATAATATTAGTCAAAACTTACATCAGTTGAAATTCGTTGCTAATTAGAATAATTTGCCACTAATGATCATGAATAGCATCGAATTATTTCGTTGCAACCAAACTCTAAACCGTAGCATCGACATATTTCGTCACATTTCGTGGTTATTTTAATATTACAGCAACGAATTATTTCGTTGCAACTAAACTCTAAACCGTAGCGTCGACATATTTCGTCACATTTCGTGGCTATTTTAATATTAAAGCAACGAATAGCCACGATTTTATTCGTGGCTAAAATATTAAACCTAATTACCACGCGACCTTCTCTTTCTCTCCATTTTTCACCTTCTCTTTCTCTCTTACCTTCTCGGCGGCGATTAGGCGATTTCGTCCTGCCGTTAGTCCCGCCGTTCGTCCCGCCGTTCGTCCCGCCGTGCGATTAGGCGAAAAGGTTAGAGGATCTCTCTAACTCTTATTTTCTCTCTCTGTCTTTCTCTCATGCTCTTTTAGGGTTATTTTGGGGTTCGTTTAAGGTTCTATTAGGGTTTGTTTAGGAGTTCTTTGGGGGTAGATTCATCTCTGTTTATGGTTTGTTTAGGGGTTTGTTTAGGGGTTTGATCTTAGGGTTTGTTTAGGGGTTCTTTGGGGGTAGATTTATCTCTATTTAGGGGTTCTTTGGGGGTAGATTCATCTCTGTTTAGGGGTTCTTTGGGGGTAGATTCATCTCTGTTTAGGGGTTTGTTTAGGGGTTTGATCTTAGGGTTTGTTTAGGGGTTCTTTGGGGGTTGCGATAGTGAAGCTTTCGAAAGGGCATGTCTGTGTTTGGTCATCTATGTTTGGTCATGAGAATATTGTGGTCATCTCTTTTTCGAAAGGGCATGTCTGTGTAATAGTTTCAGATTCATCTATTTTTCAAATTCATCTTTGTTAACTTGTCTTTCTTGTGCAGACATGCCTCAACGTGGTAAGAGAATACGGACAGGTTCTCCTTCCGGACCGATGCACTATTCTCAGCCTCAATTTCCGCCTCGAGTGCCTTCACCAGCAAATGCATCAACGTCTTCATCTCAGTCTCCAACCTCTTTTCCTCTTGGAGCTACTGGACAGAGGCAACAAAATCACTCTTCTCCAAATGCCTCTGCTGCACACCAAGCTGCTGCACACGACGCTACTTTACACGCTGCTGGTCCACAAGGCGCTGCACAAGGAGCTGCTGGAATGAGCATAGAGGCTCTCCTCAATGCTCCAGCTAGGAGAAACCAACAAGTCCTCCACCCAATGAAGCTAAATGGAGCTTTGTGGTAAGATTTGTTTAGTCCATATATAACTTAGTATTCTTGTTTGTGTTTATTCATATTGTTTGAATATTTCAGGTTTGGTATTGATTTAGAGGTGAAGAAATACGTCCGGACTACTTGGCAGAACAATTTCATGGCTCCTTGGTGGAATTGGTCCCAAATTCATGAGGAGAGAGTACAAGAATGGTGGCAGGATTTTGTGGTCAGTGTATCTATCTTCTCTTTGATTTTGTTTAATCAATATATTTCAATCTAATGATATCTAACTGATCCTTCACTTTTATTTTCAGCAACATTACTATTGGGAACCAGCTCACCATAGTCTGGTTCTCTATCTGTGGAGGAAGGAGACCATGTTATCAATCAGCCAAAGAATCGACAAGAAGAAGTCAGAAGGGAAGAAGCCGAAGTACATTTCCCGAGGAGCAGTGGATCACCATGTTAGAGCAATGGGACACATCAGAATGTCATGATAGGTCCACCACCAATTCCGCAAACAGGCTATCTGATCCGGATGGTTTGGGGGTAAACAAGCATTGTGCTGGTCCAGTCTCTTTTGCCAAAATAGGGTATGACATGGTATGTTCCTTTTCCATTTAGTATGTTGTTTGTTATTTATACATCATAATCATCTTTATAAGTTATTAGTTTATGAATGTTATATGAGTTACAAGTTTATGAGTCTTATATGAATTTTGTATTGATGTTTTGGTCTGTTTTTTATGTGTTTGTACTTCTTGAAGATGGTCAAAACAGGTGAACCACCATCTTTCATAGAGCTCGTGCGTAAGACGCACACACGCAAAGATGGTACGTTCATCGACAAACGAGCCGAGACAATTGTGAAAGAGGTTGAGGCAGCTGCGACGCAGGCAGCTGAAGCTACAGGTTCCCCGGTCAGCCCAAGTGGGGAATCGATTCCCACTCGGGTCATTAACAACACATATCTTAAGGTAATGAGAATTTTTATCTTTGTTGATGTTTCTTCATTTAATTCTCAACATTGCTTGTTCTTTATCTTGCTTATGTATTACCTTAGACTTCATTTTTGTTGTTTGGTTTTATGTTGCAGCATGTTAAACCTAATAAAGGAAGATACTATGGCCTTGGGAGTTCTCAGGACATACACGTCGATCCCAACGAACCAGCTCCAACTTCTTTGGTTCGTAACATCTCCATGGAGTTGCGGGTTGATGGTTTGGAGACAAAAGTTGAGACAGTCTGCACAAACGTGGAGACGCAGAAGCTGATTCTTGATTCCCTCGGGATTGATCCAAGGAATCGTCGACCACAACCGTCTCAGCCACACTCTCCTCAGGTCCATAGCTCCTCGACCACACTCTCAGGATATGTCCCTACTGCTGAACCGGGAACAACAACAACACCAACACCAGCGAATCCAGAACTTGAGGCTTGGTGCAGGTCGCTTGAACCTAATGTGAGTGATGAAATCTAAGCCTCTGTTTTGTATGTTGAATAACAATACATTTGAACTATTTTTTATAATCTGTTTGGATATTTTGTTTGAATATTTTGTTTGGATATTTTGTTTGGTGTACTTTTGAAAATTTCAGTTTTAATAGTTTAGTAAATGTTTTAATCCGAAAAAAATCCAATTTCGAATTTATTTTTTTTAAATAAAAAACAACCTAGTATCGAAAGAATTCGTTGCTAAATTTTTAACAAACTAGTCACGACTAATTTGTGACTTAAATAGCAACGAATTTGTCACGAATAATTCGTCGCTAAAATATAAACGAATTTGTCACGAAAAATTCGTCGCTAAAATAGCAACGAATTTGTCACGAATAATTTGTCGCTAAAATAGCAACGAAATGGTGACGATATATCTGTGGCTAAACTAGTAACGAATGGTCGCGAATAATTCGTGGCTAATATAGCAACGAAATGGTAACGGTTTTTTCGTGGCGAAAATAGCCACGAATAGTAACGAATAAACCTAGTAACGATATAATTCGTTACTAATTGGTTCGTTGCTATTCGTTGCTGGTCGTTACAAATTTAGCAACGACCAACAACAAATTAGAAAATGTAACGAAGCTATAGCAACGAAATTGTTTCGTAACTGTTCATGACTATTTGACGATATAGCAACGAATTAAACATTATAGTAACTGACTTTTCCGTTGCTATAGTCAATAATTCTTGTAGTGATCGGTTTAAGTTGATTTACGCTTTTGTTATATTAATATCAACTTAGTATGTAGAGATTCACAAAAGAGCATTGTAATGACAATTGTTGTGAGTGTTGTATAGACATACTGAAAATCACGAAATGCATAATTGTTTTTGTTTTGATTTGAGCTTATGTATGCAGAGATTAGCAGAGAATTATCCTCGCGGTAATGAAGAGCCTAAAGGTTCTTTCTTCTACACGCACGGTCCTACCGATACCATGTCATGGTTCTCTGAGCATGGAGTTCCACTAAAGGATATATAACTTTACATCAAATTTTTTTCTCTTATGCCAATTTTTTTACGGTTAACTCTTAAAAGTAACCAACAGGTCGAAGACGATGGAAGAGTGTTCCCCGTGAGCGATAACTCGTCTTCTGTAATTGATTGTCTCTTACACGAAGCAAATACTAAAGGAGGTCATATAAACAAATATCTCTTTATAGATATTCATTTTTTCTTCCTTATTTGTTGTGTCTTTGCCATTATATTATCGATTTTTTTTTTTTTGTAAACACAGTTAGGCTTGAGAGAGGCAAAACCGCGTAGACGACTTCTGTTAAAGTAGATGGGAAGTTTCATGTGAAATTTGGGAAGCAAAGTTCTGCTATTTATGAGTTTATCGAAAAATTCCTTGTTAGTTGCCTCCATAGAACCTTTAGACTAAGCTCTAACCTTCATCTTTGATCTCCAATAATCATTTTGATGACCAAAACATGAGAGAAACTATCCTAAATCACCTGTTCATCAACAATGTTGATATCGGAGAGCTTGTGCGATGATCGCTTGCTCGACCCGCCTAATTCTTTAGCGAGAAAGTAGTTTCTTGAGAAACCATATTCATCTTCTTCTATGTTCTCAATCTCCTCCATAGCCAAGGGAGAAAGTAGAGAACAATAACAACTTTTGCTAAGTTCCTAAGTAAGAGAAACAGTCTCATGAGACAACACACACACATAACACAACATATCACTAGAGATTCTAAACACTAATTTCCGACACTAAGACCAGAACATTAGCTACACAAATTTTAAACTGATTTAGAATGGGATCAGACCCAAATCGACGAAATCGACAAAGTTCGAGAATTTTTTACCTTCACAGAATCGGGACACGAACTAAAATTCCGACAGCGATAAGAGACTCTAAAACTGTCTAAAAACAGCAGAAAATCGGCGAATCGTTGGTTCGATTAGTTTCTGTCGGCGAGACTCTGGCGAGAAGAGAGAACAATGTGCCCTACGATTACACCTTCTCGATTTTCCCGCGCTTTTCTCTTCGTCTTCGCGGGTAAAATCTCTATGTCGTCGTTTTAGCCTACTCACACCCGCTAGCCAATAATTTAAAATCACGCGGATTGATTTGACAACCGTTGATTAAGTTATAATCTAACGGTTCAGATTCACAATAACCAAACACACGGATCAATATAATCAACCGTTGATTATAAATACAATCTAACGGATCATATCCTCTCCAAAAAATCAAAACCAAAAATTTCCCCTCTCACGTATATAAATTCTCTCACAATCACCTTAAGCTTCACACGTGCGAAAATCAATTTCAAAATTTTCAAAATTTTCTAAATTCTTACTGTTGTAAACTGGATGAATGAAAGTTCTGTCTTTATTCATGTTTCGGTACACATAAGTTTCACTTATACAAACTAGACATGTTAAACCATCAACACCAACATAAACCTATGTGTACCGCTATTTAAAACAAATAGAACACGCCGCCTAACACCCAATATTAGGAAGACTTTCGACACACAAACAAGGCTCGACTGATGCGAGATAACACTGAAGTACTTTCACACATGTAAGCACACATTTGATACCATATGAACCTTGTTGATAAAACAAAGGTAACTGCTAACGCCTAGGTTGGTTTCAACAACCATAAACCAGTAAGAACTCGACCTAACCAAATGATTAAACCAACTTTTGATTAAACCAGTTCTATGTCGGCTTAAGCTTCTATCAAACAATTTTTCATCCCTAGTTCACTAAACTTCCAATGATAAATCACTTGATAAGCTAAACATAGAACATCACAACTCATATCATGGAATCCTGAGTAAACTACTCAAACACAAAACCATTAACAAGTTTAAACTAACTATCTAACTTGTTAACACAACAAACAATTCATAAGATAACCACTTAAGAATCAATAATACACTAAATCTCATATATGGTTTTGTAAGTTCCATATAATCTTTGACTAATGCAAACATGAACCATCTTAGCTCCAAATCCATGAAGCATACTTGATTCACCTGTAAACAATCTCAACAAAACAGTTAACTATTTTTAACATTGAGATTAAACTTTTAGATCAACACAAGACTACCCATGCTTTAACAATTCTGTTTAAAGAGACCAAGCATGAACATCTCCCTTGTTCAACAATAAAACCAGAACACACTAGCAGCCTTAACTTCAACTACTAGCCACTTTTAACCTGTCTCACATCATCCAATATCAGGTGATACACCTGAGACTCCTTTTACAACTTCTTTGACATCACACTTGATCTCAACAATGTCATCTTACAACTGTAAGTAACTCTGCAAAACCTTTTATACCATGTAGACTTCACCAAACTCCTTGGCACCAGCATCAATATCAATATTCAGACTTAACAAGAACTTCCCTTTTACATCAGCTTCACCTTTATCATGCTTTGATGGCTGAACCTTCGCTTGAATGTCCCCCAAGCTTGACCCATGAAGTCTTTTTAAAAGTCTCCTCATGATGCACACAAACATACAAAACTAGCACTTGCTTGTTGTTTGTCTCCAAATGTAACTTGTTACCCCATGCACTTGCAACTTCATCCTTTATAGGACTAACTAATCTTCTGTTGCATAACATAGCTTTGAGATGACTTGTTTTCCATGCTTTGTGCACAACAATTTATTTCTTCTTGAAGTGAATATTCTTCAAAATAGCTCATGCGTAACCTGCATCTGTTTATTTTCTATTTTCCGTAGGGATCCCATTGAACACTTCATAAACTCATCTCAAACCCATACTTTATGTATCTTCTCTAAATTTTCCAAACCTGCAACTTGTACTTGAGTACACTTGTCAAAACTCCACCTCTGACCCTATACTAGTCTTGAGTTTATGTGTCTTCGTTAAATCGTCTAACAACCATGAGTTACAACTTAACCATGAACCAAACTCACCTTCAGCTCTTCCACGAGAACTGGACAGAAACATAACTTTGTTTCATCCAAAACTGCCAAGACATATTCTAGAACTGAACATGTAGCTCTTCCTTAAGACATCACCATATTTAGAGTGTGTATCACTCATGATACAAACAATGACCCCACCTTGAACTACACCATCTTGAAGTTCCATGTCTTAACAAACTTATTCCGAGTTTAAACATCACCTTGGCCATCATAAGCCCTCATGAAATTGATCTCCTTCCATTTTATGCTCACAAACAGTCCCAACATCAAAGAGATACCACTGTCGCCAATAGGAACATGTTCTAAGCATGTCGTACGCACATGACAATATCTCTATGATGTGGTTTCACTTTTCTGTCTTATCATTAACACCTTTGAGAAATTCATATAGAAATTTCAAGCAATCTTGTTTACATTCTAATCTTTGAGTTTCACCCATCAAGATTGATCTTGTTATAGCTTAAGATCCTGAGACTTGGACCACTCAACCTTCTGATTTTGATTGATAATACCATGTCCATTATCCAATCTCCTTACATACTCCACCTTGCTCAAAAACTTACAGAAACTTTGATCCATTTCTGAAACTCTCAGTCGTGAGAACAAGAGTATCCATGAGCCTTAAGTCTTCACATCTCAATATCCTATAACACTACAGTCTAAATCTCCATGGCCTTTAGGTGAAAACCACATTAGACAACAAAACTTATTTCTTGGTTTTTACACTTTTGACTTTTATGCCATCAGCTTCATCAATAGTCACACCTTTGTTAATCACATCTGAAACCTCCCTTTAACTCACCAAGAACTTCACCTTGTCTTTGTATGATCCACTTCAAGTTTCCTTTTGTAGCTACCACAAAGACACATCTGTTGCATCACACAACTGAATGTTGCACACACAAATTCTTCGAGTTTCGGAAATTTCTTCCTTGAGGTAAAACCAGCTTCAGATTCCTTTGACTTTGATGATTATACATGCTCTCCTTGATGCACTTCTTTACCGGAGGCATCATTGTTGTTCAACACACTGAAGTGATTCTCATACACTAAACAACAATCACATCATCTTCTGATCTTCTCTTTGATCATGATGACTCAATCTTGATTCATGATGAAATATAAACCTTTATCACCATTAACCTGGGCCTCTATATCCACAAGACTCTAATATTTTCCTTTGAGATTGAACTTGTGTCAAACAATATTTTTTTGCTCTTGTAAGACGCTCTGAAAAAACTCTCAGAACCACCAGTTTGCTTGATTAAACAAACTAAATCTTTAACCATAAACTTATCTGCAACTTCACTCTCATTACCAAGCCTGAATTGATATCCAAACAGCCTTAAACTCATATATTGATCAGACAACTAAGGCGTCCCCAAGTTCCTTGACCTTGATGAGTTTCTAGAAGTTGTTATTTACTCTTCTTGAACACATGTTTGTAGCAAAAAACTATCACAGAGCAGTAACCAAGAACTTCACTAACACCTAGCTTCAATCTTGACTAAAAAACCTTGCACAATGAACATACAAAACTTGTGTCTCAACTGGTCTTGATTCCTTCTAATTGCAGATCCTGAACACTCATAATATCAACCAAGAGCATCACAACTTTACCTTGTGACTCACAGCGGATACAGTGCAAACCATCTCTAAGCTTTGTGTCTTGAAAATCAATAATCCCATTCTGATCTTTCATAACCAGAAGCACCATCACGGTGATAAACTTTCACCTTGCACCATCCTTTTAACACAAACAGACCAAGAACCTTTCTCTGGTCTAATCTTTCTTTCCCAATCTCTGAATCTTCTTTTCATGTGTCTTAATCCTATTTGATTGAACTTGCAAAGACACAAACCCATTCACCATTACAGAGAGAGATTAACTTACAGCTCTTGAATTTCAAGACTTGAATCCATCTTCATAAATCATCACAAGCCTATTTTTTCAGTCCTTAGAACACCAAGTTCTTTAACCCAAACTTGTAACGTCACAAATACATTGCATGTGGAGGATCAAGCTCCACCAAAACCATCACCGAGATCCTTTACACTCTGACCATGTCAATTTCACTCAGTCACCATCTTCTTCCTCTAGGTTTTGGATACCTTTGATTCTTCTTGCTTCTTGTCCTGACTTCACCGACATGATTCTTTGAATCTATCGAAACCATAGAATCAAGAACAATAACATATTCACCTCTTACTCTATGAATCATTAAACCTGTTATGTTGCAGCTCCAAGAAATCTCCGATTGAATCGGATTTAACTCTGAAACTTGAGCCGAACAAACTCGACGTTGAATACATCTATTTGCTGAACAAACTCGCCGTTGAATTCGTCCATTGCCGAACAACGAAGCTTTGATACCAATTGTAGAGAATCTGACATAGATCTTGATTCTATTTCCCATCGATTTCGGCGAATGTCACGAAATCACGACACACTATTTGACCCGGTTCACGGCGTTAACTAGCAGCTACATCCGGTTAGGAACGGAAGCTCGTCCTCGCTGCTCCGTTCTCTAAGTTCCATATATAACCGGAAACAACCTCCGACGTGGGATTACATGTATACTCTCACCACCGATTACAAACCAATCGGTTTACAAGATAAAAAAGAAGAAGAAAAGAAGAGTAAGGAAGAGGAAAACCCCAAGAACCCAACTCAAGAGAGCACAAACCGTAACCCTCTCTATCTAGGCTCTCTCTCTCTAACTCTCTGCAATTCTCTGTAAAAGAGATGATAATAATAAAAGAAAATTGGCCAAAGAGGTACATTTTGAGACATAAATTTTCTAATTGGGTGATTTTTATTTTAATTTGTTAAAAGGTGATTTTCGCGTGTTAAATTACAATTTTACCCTTAACTTCGAAGTTGTCAAATCTCGTGAATGATTGTCTGTGAATGGTATTTTTTGAATGATTTTGAGTGAATGATCGTTGTGAATGATGAATTGTCTTTGTGAATGATCAATGATATCTGTGAATGATAAATAATACATGTGAATGACGAATAATATTAGTGAATAATCCATGTGAATGGTGAATCGTGAATGGTGAATCGTGAATGATCTCCCGTGAATGATCTATGTGAATGAGTTTACGTGAATGATTTTTGTGAATAAGGGTAAATTTGTCATTATAAATACGAAAATCAAACAAAATTACCTAAAATTAATTTAATTACTACATCAAAATCACCCAATTGTCAAATTATCTTTTAAAATGTACTCAAAACATTAATTAACTCTAATAATAATGCATGTCGATGAAGAAGAAGCCTTTTGTTATACGAGGAGATAAAAAGAAGAATAAGGAAGAGGAAAACCCCAAGAACCCAGCTCAAGAGAGCACAAACCGTAACCCTCTCTATCTAGGCTCTCTCTCTCTAACTCTCTGCAATTCTCTGTAAAAGAGATGATAATAATAAAAGAAAATTGGTCAAAGAGGTACATTTTGAGACATAAATTTGCTAATTGGGTGATTTTTATTTTAATTTGTTAAAAGGTGATATTCGCGTGTTAAATTACAATTTTACCCTTAACTTCGAAGTTGTCAAATCTCGTGAATGATTGTCTGTGAATGGTATTTTGTGAATGATTTTGAGTGAATGATCGTTGTGAATGATGAATTGTCTTTGTGAATAATCAATGATCTCTGTGAATGATAAATAATACATGTGAATGACGAATAATATTCGTGAATAATCCATGTGAATGGTGAATCGTGAATGATCTCCCGTGAATGATCTATGTGAATGAGTTTACGTGAATGATTTTGTGAATAAAGGTAAATTTGTCATTATAAATACGAAAATCAAACAAAATTACCTAAAATTAATTTAATTACTACATCAAAATCACCCAATTATCAAATTATCTTTTAAAATGTACCCAAAACATTAATTAATTCTAATAATAATGCATGTCGATGAAGAAGAAGCCTTTTGTTATACGAGGAGATAAGCTCCACGTGATGTCACGTGCTCATTCTCAAACACCTCTTTATTGAAACCTTCTATTTCACTAAGAGTATTACACTTTCTTCATCTTCATTAGTCTTTAAGTTGAATCACATCCTAACAGAAGCACTACAAGAAAACAGGGTAATTTCCTACCACATTTCCGACCGTAAAAATGTGGTCGGAAATTTCCGACCACTTTCCGACCGATTTCCGACTACATGGATATTGGTCGGAAATAGGTCGGAAATTTCCGACCAAATTCCGACACAAATATTTGGTCGGAATTTGATAGGAAATCGGTCGGATTTCCGTCGGAATTTATTTCGGTCGGAAATCCGTCGAAAATTTCCTACCGATTTCCGACCGATTTCCTACCACAATTGATCCGTTGCACAACGGTAACGAAACGTTCAAATATCGGTCGGAAATTGGTCGAAAAACTAATTGGTCGGAAATTGGTAGGAAATTGGTAGAAAATTCCTACCAATTTCCGACCAATTTCCGACGGAAAACTTTTCCGACCGATTTCCGACCGATATTTGAACGTTTCGTTACCGTTGTGCAACGGATCAATTGTGGTCCGATTTGGTTTACTACGGGGTATTACATGAGATATTAGAAGTGCATTATAGCGGGATGCTCGATCTAAGATGTGTTACGTTATATTGTGATTGGTATAGCCCCGTTGCGGGACATGGTGTACGTACAGACGAGTTTGGTGTTACTACAATACATTCTCGGAGGAGGTTACAAAAATATTATCCGTTCATTCTTGGATCGCAGGCCAACCAAGTATCATACATGACTTATCCGCGACCACACAGCAGACAGGATCCTTGGATAGTTGTTACGGAAATAAACCCGAGGGGAAGAGTTCATGGTAGTTCTTCGGAGGTCGATCCTCCTTTGCAAGCGACAACGAGTTGGGCATTTGGGAGAAGTGGATGTTTCATTACAAGTGGATTTGGTTGTAGATTTAACAGAAGATGCTGATTTTGTTGTACATGAAGAGTCCGAAGAAGAGGTTGGAGAATTTGAGGAGGGATCCGATTCCGCCACCGAAGACTCAACCGAATCCGAATGAAATGTTTCAAAAAAAGTTCAAATTTTTTGAAAATATTTTTAAAACACTTTTCAAAGAGTTTTCAAATTAAGAGTTTTGAAATAGTTTTTAAAGATTTTACAATAAGTTTTCAACAAGTTTTTTAAAGAGTTTTAAATTCTTTAACACTTTTTCAAAGAGTTTTCAAAGATTATATTTATCAAATAGTTTTCAACGAATTTTCAAATATTATACAATTTTTCAAAGAGTTTTCAAAGAGTTTTAAAAAAGTTTTCAAAGAGTTTTAAATTCTTTTACACTTTTTGAAAGAGTTTTCAAAGACTTTTCAATTAAATAGTTTTCAACGAGTTTTCAAAAATTTTACACTTTTTCAAAGAGTTTTAAGTGAAAAGAGTTTTTGAAAAGAGTTTTCAACGAGTTTTCAAAAATTTTACACGTTTTCAAATTTTTAAATTTTTTTTTTATTTTTTTACATTGCGGTCGGAATTCGGTCGGAAATCGGTCGAAACTCGATTACCTCGTACCAACTCGATTACCTCGTACAAAATTAATTTTTTTTTTTTAAATTTTTAAAAAAACGGTCGGAAATCGGTCGGAATTCCGTCGATAGCCGCCAAAACTAAATTACCTCGTACTAAATCGAAACCCCAAATTCGGTCGGAATTCGGTAGGAAATTTCCGACCGAATTCCTACCGTTTTTTGATATGTGGTCGGAATTCGGTAGGAAATTTCCGACCGAATTCCGACCGTTATAGGGTTTCATTTCAAAATGATGTTTTTTTTTGTCGAATCAATGAAATACCTTTATACAATACGTTTTAGTAAAAAAATAAACTCTAGAAATGTCTAAAATGATCATAAAATGCAAAATAGTTTTAATTTTTATAAATATATGTTTCATTACAACTTAGTTAAGTAACTTTCATATGTTTTTTCAAAATTTTGGTATTTTCATAAAAATATTTGAAAACGTGAAACATATTATACTTATATATTGTTATGTTCAAGAAATCTTATATAAACACTCCATTAAACCTATTCGAAATTCGTTTTTATGCGAAACACTAAATATACACTAAATCACGAACTTCGGTCGGAAATCGGTCGGAAATTCCTACCGATTTCCGACCGTAGTTCTTGAAATTTATCCGAAACTCGCTAAGTGTTCGGATGATAAAATGACATGCATTTTCCGTCGGAATTCGGTCGGAAATTCCTACCGAATTCCGACCACATTTAAATTTTTATATAATTAATTAATTGTGGTCGGAAATCGGTAGGAATTTCCGACCAATTTCCGACCACAATTAATTAATTATATAAAAATTTAAATGCATGTCATTTAATCAATGCGATCACTTATCGAGTTTCGACCGAATTCCGACCATTATAGGGTTTCATTTCAAAATGATGTTTTTTTTTGTCGAATCAATGAAATACCTTTATATAATACGTTTTAGAAATAAAATAAACTCTACAAAATGTCTAAAATGATCATAAAATGCAAAATAGTTTTAATTTTTATAAATATATGTTTCATTACAAGTTAGTTATGTAACTTTCATATGTTTTTTCAAAATTTTGGTATTTTCATAAAAACATTTGAAAACGTGAAACATATTATACTTATATATTGTTATGTTCAAGAAATCTTATATAAACACTCCATTAAACCTATTCGAAATACGTTTTTATTCGACCGTACTTCTTGAAATTTACCCGAAACTGCTAAGTGTTCGCATGGTAGGAAATTAAATTTTAAAATAATTAAATTATTGTGGTCGGAAATTGGTAGGAATTTCCTACCAATTTCCGACCACAATTAAATAATTAAAATAATTAATTATTGTGGTCGGAAATCGGTAGGAATTTCCGACCGAATTCCGACCACAATTAAATTTTAATATAATTAAGTATTGTGGTCGGAAATCGGTCGGAAATTCCTACCGATTTCCGACCACAATAATTTTGAGCGCTCTTTTTTTCGCCAAGTTTTTTTCGGTTTGGCGGTCAAAATTCATTGTGGTCGGAAATCGGTAGGAAATTCCGACCGATTTCCGACCACAATAATTAATTATATTAAAATTTAATTGTGGTCGGAATTCGGTCGGAAATTCCTACCGATTTCCGACCACAATGAATTTTGACCGCTCTTTTTCCGCCAAATTTTTCACTTTGGCGGTCAATTTTTCACTTTCCTACCGATTTCCGACCGAAATTTCGGTCGGAAATTTTCGTATATATACCCCCCTTCCCCTTTCATTTTTTCACAACTCAAACAACATCTCTCTACATCTCTCTAAAAAAAACACTTCCGAAATTTCTACAAAATCTCTCCAAATCTCTCCAAAAAATGTAATTTTTTTCTTCTTATAAATCATTTTTTTTAAATATTATTTATATTTGTTTTTTTAATTAATACTAATTTGTTTTTTTTATATGTTTTTAATTAGGTCTAATGATGGTATTGGATCCTCACAATCCGTGAGAATGTCCGTTGAAGATTTGGTCCAGCGAGGAGGACGGGAGAGACCGATTCGGCTCGATCCCAACTTTGAAGCCATTCCCGAGTAACCGAGTCACTTGGTAAATATTTACAAACATTTAAATTTACAAAAAAATAATACCTAAAAATATTAATTATTAGTTATAAAATAATTTAAGGTTTAGACATGAGGGAAAAATCCCAAAAGCTATTCTTAAATGCATCCACGGAATGTTACCCGCTCCGTATCCAAAATACCGAGATTTCCCAGCCGAACTTCGGGAAATGTGGTTCCGTTCTTTTGCGGTTAGTAAATAATTTTTTTTATTTACTCAAAAAATTATTAAATAAATAAAAAAAACTTATGAAATTTATTTATAAACTTTAAATTTCCAGCAAGAGTTTAATTGGGAACCACAACTCACTAGTCAAATTCAAGAAGAATTTGACAAGGCTTGTGCGACTTCCTACTCGAATCATATGTTCGAGTGGAAGGAAAAATGGCGTTTGGGTGGGGAAAAACCTTCGTTCCTAAACCCTTCTGTTTGGGACGGGTTTAAAAACTATTGGACGACGGAAGCGGCCGGAAAAAAAGCCAAGCGAAACGCCACAAACCGCGAGAGGTGGGGACGGGTCCATCGAGAAGGCGCCTCCAACTCACAATGCCGGCGCAAACACTTTCGAACAAATCTCGGATGTCATGGTATATTTTAAACCAACTAAATATATACAAATTATAATAATTATGATTAATCATACTAACATTTAAATTTTAATTCCGTAATAGAGAGTCCGAGAGGGTGGTCACGAACCTCATTGGTTGAAGGTTATGGAGACCACCCATACCAACAAAAAGACGGGTGAAATTATACCAAAGGTTCGTAACGTCGTCGAACGGGTGCAAACGAAAGTCACCCAGTTAACTCAATCTTCCGACGAATCAACCGGTTCCAACACCCTAACCAATTCGGAAATAAACCGGTTGGTTCTCGAGGTAATATTTTATATTTAAATAGTTTTTTTAAAAAAATATAATTATATTAATAATTTAAATTTCCGATCGTAGGAGACTCCTATGTATCGAGGTAAACCTTACGGTTTAGGGACCCTTCCTGAATCCCAAGAGACGTCTTTGCCTTACGTACCAAACACCGATCCATCGCTTCTTCTCGAGATCTCTGAGCTGAAAGATGCGCTTCGAAATGCGAATAAAGAAAAAGATGAAGCAATTGAGAAGATCCGGCAAGAAACAAGCGCTCAAATCCGGAAGATGAATGAGTATTTGATGAACCGTTTCCCCGATTATCCTCCGGGATCCGGTTCGGGGTCGGGAACGGGAATTTAGTTTTTATTTTCATTATTTGTTTTTTTTCTCTTTTTTGTAATTTTTTTTAATTTTCGTATTTTTTAATTTTAGTTTTTTGTAATTTTTTTTTAATATTCGTATTTTTAATAAATTTTTTTTTATTATAAAATTTACTTCCGTCGGAAATCCGTCGGAAATATTTATTTATTTTTTTAAAAAAAATATTCATTTCCGTCGGAAATCCGTCGGAAATGTAATATTTATTTCCGTCGGATTTCCGTCGGAAATTTAATATATTTTTTTAAAAACAATTATTTGTTTCCGTCGGAATACCGTCGGAAATGTAATTTAATTTTTTTTTAAATTTATTTATTTCCGTCGGATATCCGTCGGAAATCCGTAGGAAATTTAATTTAATTTTTTTTAAAATAAATTAATTTCCGGTGGAAATCCTACGGATATGTGGTCGGAAATGTGGTCGGAAAATGTGGTCGGAATTTGGTCGGAAAATGTGGTCGGAATTTGGTCGGAAAATGTGGTCGGAATTTGGTCGGAAATTTCCGACCACATTTCCGTAGGATAGTGGTCGGAAATTTCCGACCACATTTTGGTAGGAGAGTGGTCGGAAATTTCCGACCACAATTATGGTCGGAAATTTCCGACCACTTTCCGACCAAAACCGGTTTCCGACCATCTGAAACCGACGACGCAATTTTGGTCGGAAATCCGTCGGAAATAGACATTTCCGACCGATTTCCGACCAAAACTACGGTCGGAAATCGCCTGCATTCTTGTAGTGAAGCTTCGTACCTTCTTATCGCAACAGGAAGTAGCCAACAAGTTGTATATTGTCTCATTTTTAAGAACATGGATTCTCTTTTTTTCATAAAGATGTTCTGTAATAGTTGAGATTTCTTAAAATACCACTAAGTAAGATTTATGGCCAAAATTACATTAACAAGCGCCTTAGCTCAAAAACACCACTAAATCTGAAAGAAAACAATTTTTACGGCTTTAAAATATAAACTTTTTACTTTTTTTTTGTTATAAGTTTTGCATTAAATAAAAAGGGGGGTGGCAAGCAGGTCAAAATGTTACACTTAACACTACTAGAAAATAAAAGAAAATACGTAGATGAGCCTCAATAAAGACTCAATAATAAAGCATAATCCCAAAAATTTAGACCTTAAATAACCAACAATGGAACATGACCTGAACCACTATTAAACCCACGTTAAAAGCCCAAGTCGAAAATTCCACAAAACCAACAATGAAACATGGGAAAAATTGCAAAAAAAACCTAAATTTTTGACAAATCGACAGAAAAAACCTGAAGAAAAACGCACTGTATAAAAAAATATAAAGTTTCATTTTCATCATTTTAAAACATTAAGTTTCATTTTAAGAAAATTAACCCCTAATCGTTAACGGTGTTAAAATATTAACAGATTTCGACATTCTCCGTTTCATTTATCAGTTAAAATGATTTTTAAATTGTTTTTATATGAAAATACAAATTAAATTTTTTTAAAAAAATTACTTTACTAAAATAATGTTATTATTAATATAAAAGAATTATTCTTTCTATTTATTTCTTTTAATCATGTCGGTGATTTTATCTCTAACCGTCGCTGAATAAATTGACAGTGATCGGGAACGTAGATCCAACGACGGTTAGGGATAAAGTCTCCGACATGATTATGAGAAAATATTTTTATATATTAATAATAACATTATTTTAGTACAACAATGTTTATCTTTCTAATTTAATTTGTATTTTCATATAAAAACAAATAAAAAATCATTTTAACTGATAACTTTAACGGAGAGTGTCGAAATCTGTTAATATTTTAACACCGTTAACGATTAGGGGTTAATTTGCTTAAAATGAAACTTAATGTTTTAAAATGATGAAAATGAAACTTTATATTTTTCTTCAGGTTTTTTTTGTCGATTTGTCAAAACTTTAGGGTTTTTTTGCAATTTTCCCATGGAACATGACCTGAACCAATATAAACTTTTTACTTTTAACACAAATAAAACTTATTGATGGTTTTATAGATTAGTTTTGAGGGTTTAATTTTAAGGGTTTTAAGTTTTGTTGTATTTTTGGAAAAAGCTTCGTAGTGTTATTTTTTGGCCTAAAAAGTAGAAACGCAAAAATGTGGTATATTTGAGAATTTTTCCTTATAGTAACGGCTCTGCTGTTTTCTTACGATGTTTATTTTGTGTGTTTATGATGAATTAGCAGGAGTAATTAATCATAATAATATTCCTCAATTACAAAATGTTAATGAGCTTATTCATAAATGTCATTATTTTATTTCTCTTAAACTAAGATTAGTTTCTCCAAAGTCCAAGCCAAACTGAAACTAGATAATCCACACGCGGATTTTTCGAAGCTCGTGCGTATCTCTATCCCTTCCCTTTGTTGTTTACTTGTTTATATTTGAAAAATTGCCAAAATACCATCTTTTTGAGTCGTTACGCCAAAAATACACCACCGGTTATAAACCAAAAATACCACTGAAAGATAATTGGCCAAAACAAATCAACTTAAATATCCTAAAACCCTTTAAACTAAACCTTAAACCATCAAAACTAAACTTTAACCCCCTTCAAAACTAAACCTTTAAACCCTATATACTAAACTCAAACCGTATTTGTGGTATTTTTGGCCAAAGAACCTGTTATGGTATTTTTGGCCTCGTGTTATTTAGAAGAACTTCTCTTATCTAGTTTTGTTTTATCATTACGATAAGTTCAAGATTACTTCTTTTTAAAAATTTGTTTCAAGGTTGGTCCAATGCTTGTTACACATTGGGGACTAAGTGGACCTGTTATTCTTCGTCTCTTTGCTTGGGGCGCACACCACCTCTTCAGTTCTGAGTACAAAGGTCTCATCTTTACTTCACTTCTATTAAAACCCATCTTTGTTTTAAAATAGTTTGATATGGTTTTTGGTTCCAGGGCATCTCATTGTCGATTTCATACCGGATATTAACATCGAAACAACTAAATTAATGCTTAAACAACACAAGCTGCAATTTTCGGTCAACAAAGTTTCATACTTTTTGCTCTTTGTTTCTTGTCTTTGTGTTTTAAATAGTTTTTGAGCATTTGTTTTTAATTTGCAGAAGCCTAAAGTATCTAATTCGTTTCCTTCTCAGTTCGGTCTTGTTAATAGATTCAGGAGATACATTCTACACCGCGAGGTTATTAACCTTTCTTTTTGTAGCTTTTTTCGATATTGTTAAAACCATTTAATCTTTTATGTATTTTTGATTGTTATTATAGGGATCTTCAAGTGATACCTTGTGGGCTTCGTTGTCGAATAACTCACTGAGCTCTATCTCGGATCTTCTTAAGCGTTGTACGTTTCAAGTTATTGGCAAGGTAATTACATTAGATATAAAACTCTAAACCCTAAACCGTAAAAAAGTTTGACAATTTGTTTTGTTATGTTGGTGCAAAAGGGTCAATACAAAGATGAGTTTGTGACTGCAGGAGGAGTTCCTTTATCAGAGGTTTGCTTTGTCTTTTTTTTAAACTTCAAAAATGATAAATAAAAAATTGATGTGTTTTTTACTGTGTTTTTTTTTTATTTTCTTGATTTATCAAGATTTCTTTGAAAACAATGGAGAGCAAATTGATATCAAAGCTTTTCTTTGCAGGAGAGGTAAACATTTAGTTGTGTATTTAGTCACTCACATAGATTTATATTATATACTAATGCATGTATTGTAGCATCATATTCTTTTCTTATTATTTGTTTCATTAGGTGCTAAATGTAGATGACATTACTGGGGGATTTAATTTCCAGGTGAAAATACACATTTCTACTTTTTTTATGAGAAATTCACAAAACTACACCCTTTCAATCCTCCCTTCACAAAACTAAACCTAATTCAATATTTTCACAAATTTACACACTTTCAAAATTTTAAAAGCTTGATTTATCCTTTTAAAAATTACCAAAATTAAAATATTTTCATTTGGGTTCGCTAATTAGTGTTTAGGGTATAATATTAATTAAGGGGGTAAGATTGTGTGGTTAGGGTTTATTTGAATTTAATTTTGAGTGTTTAGGTGTAGTTTTGTGAAGTAATTTTGAAATGGTGTAGTTTTGTGAAATGTAATTCAAATGGTGTAGTTTTGTGATTCTCCCTTTTTTTATTTCCATATAAAAGGAATTTTAAATGATGAAGATTATATTTTTTTTTTCATAGTAGTCTAATGTCTAAGTAGTTCTCTCCCAACTGAGAGCGACGAGGTTCGAACCCCGGGTTATGCAAATTAGATGCAGAGATGACTACCGTTGGGCCACATGCTTATCCGCGATGAAGATTATATTGAAAAAACATAATAAGATGTATAATAATAGGTGTAAATTTAATTGGTCCATGATCAAAACAAATATTACTTATACGTTATATTTAATAATAGCATATATAAATTTTATAGTTAAAATATATGAGTTCATTACCTATTAAGTTGATTATAAGTTTTATCTAAAATACTCACTTAAAGTGTTACAAAATGGTAATTGATTGTGATATATTGTTAAGGGTGGGGCTAAGCCCACTCAGGCCTGACCTATTTCTGAAGTCACCAGGAGAGTTCGGTGGGCCCTGTTCGGAGTTCGGCCCAAAGGCCCAACGAAAGTAAGGTCCAACTAAGCCGAAGCCCACTGTCGAAAGGAAGCATGTGCGACACAGTGACATCGGTACGGACCTGCCAGGACTGACACAGGTGATGTCTGTACGGCGTCGTGGTTCAGTCAACAGAGGTCTCAGTACGGATCTGCAGGACACAGAGGCCAGCCGAACCGGCATTTAATGCAAAGGCACGCTCGACAACCACATTAAATGCAAAGGCATGTTCGACAAAACAGCTTTCCGTATGTCGAGCATGCGCCGAAGCGATCCCGCCAAAAGAGCAAAGCCCCGCCAAGGATCAAAGGTCTTCACTATAAATAGAGAGTTCCGGCTCATAAGCAAGGAGGGGGGGAATTTTAGAGAGAATCTACAGAGAGAAACTACTATAAACACATCATTTCACTTCGTCATTGTATCAAATAATCAGTCTATTAATAAACGAACTCCGAGTTCTTAATCGTTCTTCCGTTCGGCATATTACCTTTTACACCCATTTCACTTCGGTCCTACCTGTTTGCTCTAATTATCACTTAACGAGTTTTCCGACCCCTTTTCTATCTTAATCATCTCAGTTCGGTCCGAAGACCGAACCCTGTTTTAACATTTGGCGCCGTCTGAGGGGACAGTTCATGAAAATCTCTCACGCTTACGATAATTCGCGAACAGCCCGAAGTCAAGAAGATCCGCATCCCCGATCACAATGACAAACCAACCAGAGAACGTTTCACACAGACCGATTGTCCTACAAGAAGCACTTGTCGAAGCGCAAACATCGGCAATCCCGTTCGGCCAAACCCCGGCAGTCACGGAATCGGAGCTCCACACGCCAACAGCGGTTCGTACAACTGTTGTCGAACCAACACTCGAACCAAGAGTCACCATCGCCGTACCAAGCGACACCCCAACAACGGTTGCCGAAGTCAACCGCTCCAACCAAGACGGTCGATCTGAAATCGCCGAACTCCTCACCGGCCTGATGAACAAGGTGGACACACTAACTAGGTCCACCAACGAGCGATTCGAAGCACTTTCGGGCGAAAGATCCCGAAACCCGAGGCCAATCATCGACTTCTCGCCGAACATCCAGAGAAATCTGTTCGGGGGACCTTCGGCAGATGCGGCTCAGTTCGCGACACAAGGAAATCAGAATCCCCAGGCTTTCAGCCCATTAACCGGACGTCTCTACGGGACCCATGACCCAACGTCAATCTACAATTCCCCGCAGTTCACCCACCAAGCTGCCGGACCGAGCACACAACAACGAACCCCGCGGTTCGTCAACCCCCAGATCGCCACAATCGATAACCTCTTCCACGACGAACCAGCCTTCACGCAAACCGGAAGAGATTACGAACTGGAGAAGATACGCCAAAAGTTGGCTGAAATGAACTCTCGCGTCCACGAGGCGACAAGCGCAACACCTGAGATCGGCCGCGTCCTGCGAGAAGCGCAGAATGTCCCATTCACATCGGACATCACGCGTTTCCGTATTCCACATCCCGGGAAAATCACCATCCCGAAGTACGACGGAACGAAAGACCCCGTGCAACACGTCACATCGTTTACCATATCGATGGGCAGAGCACAGTTCGCACCCGAACTGCGAGACGCGGGTTATTGCCAGCTCTTCGTCGAAAACCTGACGGGCGGAGCACAACGATGGTTCAATAGGCTAATGTCGAACTCCATCCGAAACTTCCACGAGCTCCAGACCGTCTTCCTCAAACACTACTCAATGTACATCCGCAAGGAGCTGTCGATAGCCGACCTGTGGAAAATGACGCAGGCAGAAGGAGAGTCACTTCGGCTATATGTCGAGAGATTCAAGGAGGTCGCCTCCAAAATAAAAGTGCCGGATGATTTCGCCATCGAAGCACTTCGTAACGGGGTCTGGACCGAATCCCAGTTCTTCCGCGAACTCACAACGAATTTGCCGAAGACCTTGGAGGATGCGTTGCATAAGGCAACGTCATACATCAAACTGGAGGAAGACATAGCCAGTTTTACGAAAAAGCGGACGTCGACGAAGACCGTCCCAAAAGAAAAAGAAAAACAAGAAGAGCACCGCGAACTGCGACAACACTACGACGCGGAATACAAAAATCGACACCCCATAGTCCATTTGGTCGAAGAAGCCGAAGAACAGGCGGTTCACAACGTTAACCGCCCCGAATATAACCGAACGGGAAACAGTTCGGGATATCCGAACGGAGGGAACTACCAAGAAAGGAGTAGTTCGGGAGGATATCGCAACCGGCCGCAGGGTGAAAACCCGAACAGAGGCTCGGGGAGCTACCAGAACAACGACCAGCAGGGAAGACACGATGCAACCAAACATTGTAGCTTCCACGATTAAGACGGCCACTCCAACGAAGAATGCAGGCATCTGAGAAGTCTGCTGATGCGCGAGTATATGGCCGGTCAGGTAAAATTACCAACGGCGGAAGAAATAAAAGCCCCATACACATACAACCGATCTCAACCGGCGGGAAACGTTCATGCCGAACGCAATCAGACGAGGAACCAAGATTCGTCTGACAAAAGAGAACGGGAAGAACTCCCAGGCCCGCCCAAAGTTGCCCGAAAGAAGATCGGCATGATCATGGGAGGCCTCGTCGATTGCAACGACTCAATCCGGTCGATCAAAAGGGCCCAACGCGGAGCTGTAGCCGCAGTCAAGTGGGCACCCGTAGCCGATGTCCCAGAACACGCGACCAAAGAGATTACCTTCACCGAACACGACGTCACCAGCGTCGCCTTCCCTCACAAAGACCCTTTGGTCTTAGAGCTACTCATCGCAGATTGCGAAGTAGCCAAGGTTATGATCGACACCGGCAGTTCGGTCGATCTCATCTTCTACAGCACCCTGCAAAGGATGGAGTTGAAGGACTACACGATCAAGCAGAATCGGAAGCCCTTGACCGCGTTCAACGGTGAAACGACCATGTCACTAGGGACCATCAAACTCCCAGTGCACATCGGAGGAGTGACCAAGTTGGTAAAATTCGATGTCATCGACACTCCGGCTATTTACAACGCCATCATGGGAACTCCATGGATCCATGCGATGGAGGCCGTCCCGTCAACCTACAATTAATACCTAAATTTCCCGGGCCCAACGGGAACAGTAATGGTTCGAGGGGATTAGCGCGAAGCTGCTTTATCGCCGAACTCAAAATCAGGAAGTCTTGCGCAATAACTCAGCCGGAAGACGAAGAGATGGCCGAAGCTTTTCAGTCGAAGGTGATTCTCACGCCATCCGATCCCTCCACATCCACTTCGGCGACGCAGTATGAAGAAACAACGAACGAAGAGGCCCCGAAGTTGGATAAAATATTGCAAGTCAACATCGACTTAAGCGATATCACGCGATGCGTCGACATCAGAGCTAACCTCGAGCCAACGATGCAGGATAGGTTGGTCGAGTTCTTGAAAGAGAACTACAAGACGTTCGCGTGGTGCACAGAGGACATGCCGGGCATTGACCCGAACATCACTTGCCACGAACTCAACGTGGACCCAACTTTCAAGCCGATCAAACAGAAGAGAAGAAAGTTGGGACCAGAACGCGTTCAACCAGTAAACGACGAGGTAGAGCGACTCGTAAACGCCGGATCGATCGACGAAGTGAGATACCCGGAATGGCTGGCCAACCCCGTGGTCGTGAAAAAGAAAAACGGTAAGTGGAGAGTCTGCGTCGACTTCAGCGACCTCAACAAAGCTTGACCGAAGGACAGCTATCCATTGCCTCACATCGATCGAATCGTCGAGGCAACGGCAGGGAACGAACTCCTATCCTTCATGGATGCTTTCTCGGGCTACAATCAGATCATGATGCACGCCGAAGATAGGGAAAAGACTTTGTTCATCACCGATCGGGGTACTTACTGCTATAAGGTCATGCCGTTCGGCCTAAAGAACGCAGGGGCAACGTACCAACGACTGGTGAACCGCATGTTCGCCGACCAACTGGGCGAAACAATGGAAGTATACATCGACGACATGCTCGTCAAGTCGTTAGCCGCCAAAGATCACGTCGATCACCTCGCCACCTGCTTCGCAACACTCAATCAATACGGGATGAAGCTAAACCCGACCAAATGCACGTTCGGCGTAACTTCAGGCGAGTTTTTTGGGTACATCGTCACTCAGCGGGACATCGAAGCAAACCCGAAGCAGATCGCAACCATCAGGGACCTTCCCTCACCTCGGACGACCAGGGAAGTCCAAAGACTGACAGGACGAATCGCCGCACACAACCGGTTCATATCACGATCTTCGGAAAAATGCTTACCCTTTTACCAGCTCCTAAAGGGTAACAAACGCTTCGAGTGGGGCGAAAAATGCGAAGAGGCATTCACACAGCTTAAGGAGTATCTCTCTACATCGCCAATCCTCGCCAAGCCAGTCGACCAAGAGACTTTATACCTCTACATCGCCATATCGACTTCGACAGTAAGCAGCATGCTGGTAAAAGAAGATCGAGGCGAACAACGGCCTATCTTCTATACGAGCAAAGCCCTCGACGGTGCGGAGAGCAGATATCCAACTCTCGAGAAGTTAGCTCTAGCAGTGGTCAGTTCGGCAAGAAATCTTCGACCGTACTTCCAGTCTCACTCCATTGTCATCCTCACGAATCAGCCGATGCGAACCATCCTGCACAGTCCAACGCAGTCGGGTCGAATCGCCAAGTGGGCAGTCGAACTCAGCGAATACGACATCGAGTACAAGACGAGAACCAATGCAAAATCGCAAGTCATGACCGACTTCCTGATCGAACTCCCACCAGAAATGACAACGGCATCGGAGAAGAACACTTCATGTCGACGGGTCGTCCAGCCAACATGGATCCGACATCGGCATCACGCTAAAATCTCCAAAAGACGAAGTCCTCGAACAATCGTTCAGGCTGGGCTTCAAGGCCTCCAACAACGAGGCAGAGTACGAAGCCATGATAGCCGGCATGCGCCTTGCGATCGAACTCGGAGCAAAGGAGCTCGACGCATTCTGCGACTCACAGCTCGTCACCAGCCACTTCAGCGGCGAGTTCGACGCCAAAAACGAAAGGATGGAGGCGTACCTCCAAGTCGTCAAAGAACTTGCCAAAAAGCTCAAGCACTTCACCATCACCAAAATACCGATGGCAGAAAACACATTGGCGGATGCACTCGCAACTTTAGCTTCGAATTCGGATCCAACCCTGCGGAGGACGATCCCCATAGAGTGCATCAAAAACCCAAGCATAGCCCTTCCAAAAGGCGTATGCATAATAAACCGGGACGTCGAGGAAACAGACGAGTTCGGCGAAGATCTTCACACACCAGACTCGCCACTGAGAGAAGATCGCTGCCCTCAAACCCTCAAAGGACCAGATGATTGGCGACGAGAGATCGAACGGTATCTAGCATTAGGCGAAGTACCCGAAGGAAAATGGGCAGGTCGTAGACTCAAATGCAGGGCGGCACGCTACACCCTCCTCGACGACTGCCTCTTCCGTTGGAGCGCATCGGGAGCCCTCTTATTTTGCATTGCTGGCGACGAAGTCAACCGAGTAATGCGAGAAGCACACGAAGGAGCAGCCGACAACCACTCGGGAGGACGCGCTTTAGTCTTTCAAGTGAAAAAACCATGGCTTTTATTGGCCGACGACGCAGATAGATTGTGCGGACTTCGCCCAAAAATGCGAAAAGTGTCAAAGGCATGGAGACTTCATCAATGCCCCAACACAACTCCTCAGTTCGGCAACCGCACCTTACCCCTTCATGAGATGGGCCATGGACATCGTCGAACCCTTACCGTCTTCGAGGCAACGAAAGTACATCTTGATCGTCACCGACTACTTCACAAAATGGGTAGAAGCAAAGGCATACGCAAAGATCGACGCGACAAAAGTTCAGAATTTCGTATGGAAGTACATCATCTGCCGCCACGGGCTCCCATACAAGATCGTCACCGACAACGGAACTCAGATCACTTCGAGTAAATTCGAAGGGTTCTGCGCAAGGTGGAACATCCGGCTCAATAAGTCGACCCCGAGGTACCCACAAGGAAACGGACAGGCCGAAGCAACGAACAAAACGATCATAGATGGCTTCAAAAAACGACTCGAAGAAAAGAAAGGGTTTTGGGCTGACGAACTGGAAGGCGTCCTCTGGTCACACCGAACAAGCCCACGCAGTTCGACAGGGCGAACACCTTTCTCACTCTCCCATGGGATGGAGGCCATGTCTCCTGCCGAAGTCAACGTTCCCGACATTCGCAGAATGATGCTGACCCAGTACCCGCTGACGAACGAACAAATGATCGTCGATCAACTGGATCATGTCGAGGAACAGCGACATCACGCCTTGCTCCGCATCCAGAACTACCAACATCAGGCGACACGGTATTACAACAAGAAAGTGAAGGGAAGACACTTCGAAGAAGGCGATCTGGTCCTCCGGAAAGTGTTCGAGAATACAGCAGAAAGGCCGATCACGAAGACCGATCACAACGACCGGCCAAAAAGATAAAAATAAAAATACAAAAGAAAAATCTACAGCCCTATTCGTCCTGCCTCACCGCCTCGCTTTCTTCGGGCAAGTTGGCAACTTCGGTCACCTCATCTTCGGCAACCTTCTCTTCAACCTGCTCGTTTCCCGCTCCACCTTGAGCCTTGTCGGCATCGTCGTCCTTCTCCCCCACCAAGAAGTCGTGGATAGAGTCGAGTTCGAGCTCGGCAAGAAGCTCGAAATCCGAAGCCTCGTAGGAGAGCTGCGACCTATCCTCGAGCCAGCGCTCGAGTTTTCCCTCTCTCTCGCGACACTGGCGCTCGAAGACGGGAGGTATGTTGATCGCATATTTGGTCTCGATCCGCTCCAGGGTATCGAAGACCCCCTTCATCTGGGTGTAGAAGAGAAACTTCTCTTCGATGAAGTTCTGCTCGTCTAGGTAGGCCTTAATCTTGCCAAGCCGAATCTCCGAAGCCACTCGGAGTGCGTCGAACCGCTCCTTCGCCAGGACGAGACGGTCACGGAAGCACTTGACCTCCAGGGCGCCGACTTCAGAGAGCTGGTCGTAGTCAGCCTTCAGTTCGGCGAGCTCCCTAGCTCCAGTCTCTTCGGCCTCGCGATTTGATTTAAGGGCCAACTCGCGGATCCTCGACGACTCAGCCTCAGCCTCGAGTGCCTTTTCGAGAACGCCCTTCTCGGACTCCTCCTTTTTCAGCTTCTCCTTAAGAGCACCTCTTTCGGACTCCGCCTTCTTCAACCTCTTCTTGAGATCGGCGTTATCAGACTCGGCTTTCTCGAACTTTTTCTTCAGATTCTTCGACCTCCCCCCCCTTCTTCGCCGAAGTCAAGCCGACCTCAAGCTCCTTGACCTTGGCTAGGGCCGCGTCCCTTTCTTTCTCGACAACGTCGAGGCATGCTCTGGCCGAACTCTTCTCTTCGGCCAAAAGGTGTTCGTAGGAAAAGTTGAGATGGGTCCTTTTGTAGGCAACCTGAACAAGCGCAAAAGTCAGACCAAGGCAAAAACCAAATAAGAAGTATAACAATGAGCAACGAAGAGTTCGGCAAAAAGACTTAGTCTCTGCTCTAGTCTCGCCAGCTCAGCAACCTCTGTAGCGAGCACGAGTTCGGAAGGAGCCTCTTCTCCATGGAAGGCCGAATAAACGGCCCGTTGAAAACCTGCGATGGCTTCCTTATGATTGAGAAAAGGAACATCAGCGTTATAGGCAAAGTAGAAGCCATGACGGTTTCCCTCCTCGAGCGCATGGGCGAACCCATCTCCCCCAACCAACGGAGGATCATCTCCCTCATCGTCCTGCTTGGAGGGATCGACATCGGTTGCGACCCGATCTGCCTCCTCGGATCCAAGCCAAGCAGCTTGATCCCCTTGTTCCTCAACCAGCGGAGACTTCACTCCCTCCTCGTCCGCTTTGGAGGGATCGACATCCATTGCGGACCGACCCGCCTCCTCGGATCCAAGCCCAGCAGCTCGATCCCCGTCCACTCCCTCCTCACCGGAGCCAACCCGATCCTCGACCGGCGTCACCTCAGTACGAAGCCTCGTCGCCTGAGGAAGATCTGCCGAAGACCCCTTTGCCTCTTCGCGAGCCCTCTTCACTCCGACCATTTGCACCGCATAGGTTGAGGTGTGCATGCCTTCAGGAGACGCATCAGCAGGAGGGGTGGAGCGACATCCGCAGGAGGATCGACCGCTGGAAGTGGCGGATCATTTGTTAAGGGAGGCGACGAACCCTCCGGTAGTGGCGGCAGATCGGCCTGCACCGAAGGAGAGCCATCCTCCTCATCGATCTCTTTTCCTTCCTCCTCCTCTCCGGCGAGGAACTCCGCCCTCTCGTCGTCAAAGAGACCCTTGAAGTCGGCGAGCCTCCTCATCCTATCTAGGACGCTCTGCTTCTGAGGCGCGAGTTTGAACGAACCTGAAAATGACGAAGACATTTAATCAAAAAAAAAAACTAACCTCCCAGCGACGCAAAATAAATTTTTTGATGCCGAAGTACTTCGACCCACGGCACTTCCTCCCTTTGAAGGAACTTCTCCTTAAATGGCAGATACTCAGGCGGGAAAGGGTAGATCGGCGGAGGTTTAGCTGCAAAAAAAAAAAAAGTTAGAAAAAACGACGAAGAGAAGTTAGAAGTTCGGCGTTTCCTACCGATGAATGTCGACCACTTGGTCTGGTAGACCCTGTCAACATCCAGAACGGATGCCGAATTCACCCTAACGAAGAAATACTTCTCCCACCAGAGAGGCAGCTTGAATGAAGTATCTGAAGTGAGCTTGAACCCAGGCTTCCAACAAATCGACCAGGTCCCCTCCAACGAGTGATTCGCACTAACGCGCGTGATCTCCTCAAATAGCCGAAGTGACATCTCGATTCCCATCTCTTCGGCCGCGACGATCGCCGCAACCAGGTTCCGAACACAAGGCACGGTCAGCTGAGAAATGGCCACCTTTCTCTCTTCGGCAAAAGACACGAGAAGCCGAGGCAAAGGAAACCATAACCCCGCCTTGGTAAACATATGCTCGTATAAGAATATGTAACCAGGGGGGCAATGCCAAGGCCTCTCGTTCGGCCCCAGAACCAGAAGCTCCAACTTCTCGCCAGACTTCGCAAAGGTCCGGATCTTGCCGAGAGTCCACGTAAGCTTGCTTATAGACGAAGTAAACGCATGAACCGGCTTCACCGTCTTCGTCTTTTTCTCCGTGGGAGCCGTCGACTTCTTTTTGGCCGTGGCGGGCTCCAAAACACTCTTGGCCGATATCTTCACTCTTTTCGGAGCTGGATCCCCGAGACGAGAGGACGACTTAGGTGCCGAAGGCGGAGCAGTCGGCATCGTCGTTGACTTCGGATCGCTAGCACGATCAGTAGCCGAACCCACTGCGGGAGATAATTTGTCTTCACCTCGGCGTACCCGTTCGTTCGGCATGGTCGAACGGTTCGTCTTTTTGGTAGCAGGACGTGATGTCAAACAGAAGGAGCCGAACTCGTTTTGTTTGAAGAAGACATAATAATAAACGAAATTTCTAGAGAGAAGGGAGAGAAAAGCTAGATAGAGAAAGTACCTGAAGTTTTTCGCGAGAGAGTAAAATAAAGAAGTGAAGCCAGAGGAGGGTTTTTATAGGAAAATTTGGGAAGACGAAGAAGCGCCATCAAAGGGCGCGAAATGGAAACTCATCATTACGATGACGTGGTGATTCATTATTCGCCAAAATGAAGGCGCAACTTCGATGATGTGACGTCGGAATACGAAGAGACGGAAACTCATCATTACGATGACGTGGCATCCAGCGATTCGCCAAGGAACGGTGCGCGCCCCCCAATGCGCCGCCGAAAACTTTAAATAACTGCACGGTTTTGATGACATGGCATTCAGCGATTCGGCAAAAAACAGTGCGCCTTTATGACGTGGCACTCCCCAAATCAATCAAATGCCGATGGTGACTCCCCAAATGCGCCAAAGCCGATCTCTTTTAGTTCGCCTCTCCTAAAAAGCCGAACTGGGGGAGGTACTAATGTTAAGGGTGACCTAAGCCCACTCAGGCCTGACCCATTTCTGAAGTCACCAGGAGAGTTCGGTGGGCCCTGTTTGGAGTTCGGCCCAAAGGCCCAACGAAAGTAAGGCCCAACTAAGCCGAAGGAAGCATGCGCGACATAGTGACATCGGTACGGACCTGCCAGGACTGACACAGGTGACGTCTGTACGGCGCCGTGGTTCAGTCAACAGAGGTGTCAGTACGGACCTGCAGGACACAGAAGCCAGCCAAACCGGCATTTAATGCAAAGGCACGCTCGACAACCGCATTAAATGCAAAGGCATGTTCGACAAAACAACTTTCCATATGTCGAGCATGCGCTGAAGCGATCCCGCCAAAAGAGCAAAACCCCGCCAAGGATCAAAGGTCTTCACTATAAATAGAGAGTTTCGGCTCATAAGCAAGGGGGGGGGAATTTTAGAGAGAATCTACAGAGAGAAACTACTATAAACACATCATTTCACTTCGTCATTGTATCAAATAATCAGTCTATTAATAAACGAACTCCGAGTTCTTAATCGTTCTTCCGTTCGGCATATTACCTTTTACACCCATTTCACTTCGGTCCTACCTGTTCGCTCTAATTATCACTTAACGAGTTTTCTGACACCTTTTCTATCTTAATCATCTCAGTTCGGTCCCAAGACCGAACCCTGTTTTAACATATATGTATTGTTTTGTAATGCAGAATGCTTGGTCAGGTGGATATATCGCAGGCACACACATTGGCAACTTAGCAGCAAGCAACATAAATTCTACTGAAAGAAAAGTAATTGAATTATAGTTTTTAAAAAATTACAATTTTGTGTAATATTTTACTACTGTTATTTATTTTTATGTCAAACCAAACATTTCAGTTAATAAGTAAACATTTTATCTAGTTTAGTTTCACTTCTCTTCTCTCTTTTGTCTTTGTTTATTTTTCTCTTTTTCGTTCTTTTATTTTTTTATTTATGATTTTGCTCTTTATGCTCTTGTAGCATAAAGGTCTATTACAAAATTTTGTTAGTATGCCAAATATGAGTTGGGACCTTATTTTTGTGAAAATAAAATAACACTATAAAAATGTATTTGTCCCAATATACCTTTATAAGTTTTGTTCAATTTTAGACATAAATACTCTTACAGAAACAAAATTAATTATTAAAAATTATATATAAATCATAAAAATATGAAAAAATCAATACAATCACAAAAATATTTTATGTGTTTTGATATACAAAAATTGGATTCCACAATTTTTTTGGAAAAGTTGATCTATATTTGTTAGAATGTATGTTATAACCCTTTTTACAAAGATATAATAGATGTTCTAATTTATATTCTACGTTTTATAAAAGTTACAATTTGTATTGTGAAATATTTTCTATTATCTATCTAAATATAAAACACGTTTGCCTCAATTCTTACTAAAATATTTTGTTGTATACAACCCACAATATATATTGTAGGCTCTTTGCGTTATTGTGGAAAAATTTAGAACACAATTAATTATGTTATATCCTTTACTCTATCATATATCTTACATAAAATAGCTTGTTCTCACATCTATGATATGTTCTAATCAAGGTAGAATATACATTTTGACTTTTGTTTGTAATCTATATGTTTTAGAATATGTATTATATTTTTTCGGTTATTTTATATTTTAAAATCTGAGAAAATCTAGGAAACAATCCTAACTAATTTTATTTAAACTTATCATGTTCTTGAATTGAATATGAATCACGTTCTATCATTCTATACATAGAATTCATAATATTTTTTTTGATTCAACGATCTTTTTTCTTGTTTTTTCTCTCTTTCTCATCAAATCAAATGGTTTATATCTATGCAATAAGTGGTGCTTGGCAACGAGATGTGAATAACGAGTGGAAGTTCATTGTTGATAAGGAAAAACGAGGGAGATTGCTCACCTTGGAATCAAGTACTACGTTTGAGCAATTGAAGATGATGATTTTAGAGGATTTCAGAATGGACCAGATGATTGTTAGTGTTGAGTTGAGTTATTTTCCAAGTTCTATCATCAATAACTTAGGAGTTCCCCCAGTTATTATTGCTAACGATCGACAAGTTAGTAGCTTTATTGGATATACGAAGAAGAATTCGTCCGTTTACTTGTGTGTGTCATTTGCTAGTATAGTCGGGAATCAAAACAAAAAATTTGATTTGAATAAAGATTCTTCTGACACAAGTCATGTCGATGATGAAGATAATGTGAAAGAAAAGCATGAGGAATCGAACCATCCACCAAAGATGAATGAGGTCTTCAAAAGAAAAGACGACGACAACAATGTTCAAGTTGATTATGGTGTTGATGACATCGTTTCAGAAACCAAGGGATACCATGAACAGTAAGGTGATTTTTGGTTGGCTGATTGTGTAAAGAATGATCAAGTTTTTAAAAGCAAAGACGTACTAAGGAATTGGAGAGGTGATTTTTGGAATTTCAACTCGGCTAGCTTGAAATGAAGTAGTTGGAGTCCACCAAGGAATTGGCTTTTGGGCCTTTGGAAGAGGTGTTGGGTCAAAATGTGTTACGTGTGAGGCTTGTGATAATCTATCCATTGTTTTATGCAAATACTCATGTGTGTCCATATTCATATTAATATCCCAACTTTGACTTAAATTTAAGTCAAAAAGATTATCTAGCTCTTTTATCTTTTCATCATGCAAAATATCATCCTGTTAAAATAACAAAGGCAATCTAAAGACATCCATTAAATAATTATCAAAAACAAAACTAAGTTAATCATATAAAAATACATCCATTTAAATACATGTGTAGCCTAACATTTAACAACATACCATTTTAACCATGTATTATACATTAAAGTTTCATACAAGTTGAATACTAAGACACAAAACATTTTGAAACAAGTTAAGAAACTTAACGTTTTTTGTGTTTATTCTCTTTTTAACGGTTTGTTGTGGCTGAGAAGGATGTACATTTGCGGGTTCTGCCGAGGTATGTGTTCTACCTTGGGTAGGTTTGATCTCGTTCCTTAGTTGTGTGATCTGCGACTCCAAACCGTCGATTCTTTTCTCATATTTCTGCTCCAACTTTTCCGCAAAGGCAGTGAGAGATGTTTCAAACAAGTGTTGCATGAATGTCTTCATCTCATTATTCAAAACAAGTTCTTGAGGGTTTGAACGCTCAAAAAGGAGTTTTTGCTTGCGTTTCTCAAAGCCATAATCAGGAAGCCTCTTTTTACCTCTAGCATAACCCAAGCTTTCAGAAGGCATTGGTGTATGGAAATCATCCTCGTCATCTTCATTCTCCATATCCACATTTGTCTCATCTTGTTCCTCGGGTATGGAAGATGTCTCTACTCGTTCTTCTGCTTCCCATACATGTTTACTCCAATCATAACTATTCTTGATTAGTTCATTCAGATGATCGACTCTACAATCTCTCGTGTCAGCTAAAGAGAACTGAATGTTGTCTAAAATTTCTCCATTGCCAATACTAGAAAGTTAATGATAAATATCATCCTGCAGAAAAGACTAAATATCATAAAAAAACATATTCGATATATATGGAAATGCCTTAAAAAATTTAAACTAATGTTAATTTGACTCACCGCCGATGTAATTGTCATCTCTAGTAGTTTGATCTCATCATATGATACCTTCGCCGCTCCCTGCTAGTTAGAGCATCATGGACCAGTTACAAAGTCAGTGTTGAGTTTTTTCCCCAACAACTTCCCAACAGCCGGTATCGCTTCCATAGCCCAAATCTGCAGTGCGTATGAGAAACCTTCTAATGCATAGCTCTTTGGTGCTCAACATTTTCTTTCGGTTATTGAAAATTGACTTGAGAAGAAGATCATAACTCTCACGCCCCCACGGATATGCCCTAAGCTTCGACATATCCATGACCACTTTGATGTACTCAAATCGGATCACAACTTTGTCTCCCCTAGCCAAAACCACACCCACAATCACACACAAATAAATAATTCTTAATATGTCTACTCTCTTCCAGTCTTGAACACCTTCTATATAATCAGCTCAAATCTTTTCAAGAGTAGTATGCTCTTCTCTCCTCAACAACTTGCTCCAAAAGCCACCATCATCTACCCATTTATCAAAATCAATTTCTTTAGCATCCTCGCAGTTGAGGCCAGTGATTGCGTGATACTCTTGCATAGAGAATCGTAGTGGCCTCCTCGCAAACTCAAACTATAGCTCATGTCTTTTGTCGGTTACCAATTGCCTTACCAACATGATGTGTATTATTCTTGCTGAATATTTCATCTTATTATGATAAAACCGCCAAATTCTGAGCAAACAAAGGATCTCTCCTGACATCCTTATACTCATTTGGAAAGAGAGTCTTCAATGTTTGAATAATAGTCAATTTGCAATAGTTATTGATGTGTGTTACTTCAGGTTCAGACTCTGGTATGAATAATCTTTTTGGGAACTCAAAATCCATAACCTGATAACAAGCAAAAAAATAAAATAGATTAAGCTTAAAAAGATAGATAAAGCATATTTTTGTGATCTCAATTTATAAATCAATTTATAAAATCAAAGTATACCAAAAGAACAAGAAAAAAGTTTCAGATTAATAGCAATATAGATATAACAGATTTGTAAAAAGCTTTACAATGTCTTATTTTACCATGAAAATCATCAATAATAAGATAATTTGATGTATTTGAGAACAATAAATTTTCACACAATAGTCGAATCCGCGTAATTAAAAGCATAATCAATCATATCATACCAAGATTTACAAAAAAAAACATCCAATCCACAACAAACAAAGAGAGAAAAAACTCAACAAAAACCCTAATATTGATGATGAAAGTATTTTAAAGCAAAGACTAGAGATTAAATTGAAGAGGTGAGAAAGTAAAAACTGAGATAGAACAAAATAGATAGAGCAAAAGAGAGAGAGAGAGAGCAAAAGAGAGAGAGAGTAAGAGAGATAGCGAGAAAGAAATACCTTAAGAAGAAGACAGAGAGTCAGACGAAGAACGGAACAACAAAAGAAGAAGAGAATAATTAATTATAGTGGGCTTGGTTATATATTTATTTTTGGTTTCAGATTTATTTAATGAGCTTAGGCCTTTATATGATGTCATTTCGTTTTAAGGTTAGTTTTGTATTTATGAAAAATAAAGGTATATTGAGACAAAATATTATATGTAAAGGTATAAAGAGACAAACTCTTTTTGAATATGACCCGTTTAGTCAATTTCCTCTTTTTCTTTGTGGTTTTGAGGTCATATCAAAATATAGGACCTGATTTTATTAGACTTTGCATATGTTCAATTTGGATTTACCATTTTTTTGTCACTTCATATTTACCAACAATGCTTCAGCTTCTGCTTCAATAGCTTATATATTTGTATGGTACTTTAAAGTAAGATGTTATGTTTATATTTGATTGTTACTTGTTAAGGTATAATGAAAGACAGAGATCTAAAATCAATGTTTGTTATAGCATCTTTTCAAAGTCAACAATTGTTTTTGTTCCAATCCAATAATTTCACTCTACTGATTTACAATATAATGTAGTTTTATGTCATGATAAGGTACTTACAACTTTTGGTGTACTTTGGAGGTTTCCCAAGGTAAATTTGGACAAAAATGCTCTTGATTTGAAACTTTTCTTGTTTTTTCTCGTAACCAGGATACTAACTAGAGTAATTCATTTTTGTAGCGTTTTGATGAGGTGGGACCCGAGATATAAAGTCATACATCGTTTCACATTTAAAAAAGTTTTTATACTAGTGGACAACATAAATGAGAGATCTTTTGTTCACCGTCAAAACTCGTATGGACATATTTTTGTGGACATTGTTGTATGAACATGTTTAGAAACATAATTTTTTATGTCTAACATAATTTTTTTTGTATGGAAATGTTTATCAAACATAATTTTTTTGTGGTGGACATTGTCGTAGATATGTGCATAAATCAGTTTTCGGAGGGTGAGCATTCGTGGACGGCATTCCGTGGACGATGAAGAATTTAACTTACCTTCATTAATTATTATTATTTAGAACGTGGATGGTACTACATGGACTAAATCGAGTGGATCATCGCATAAATATAAGGATGTGGATGATGAACAATTTTACATTTCTCATTTGTGAATATGGTTTAGAGTTTGATGTTTTGAATTTGGGTGTAATGTTTGTGTTTTTGGTTGTACAATCCATGTTTAACCCTAATCTTAATAGCTATAATCCTAATAATTACTTAACTAATATTTTTGTATTTTGAACACTATAAGTCACTAAATTATTGAAACTCATTAAAAGTTAAAGTATCCACCAAATGGAATCCACCAAAACGTTGTTTAATGGACATAAACACGCGTAGTTGTTAAGTAGAGTTGTGTTTAAAACCCGTCGTGTTTGTCCCGTATTCTTATATATTCAGTCTTTTTTCATAGCTAATTGTCATAATCAAATTTCCATTAACAAAGCTCTTATGTGCACTTGTACTTTTATATTTCAATAAAAAACACATAGATCAAAAAAGGAAAATGAACAAGGAGAAGAATAAAAGAATCCACAAAAAAGATAAACGAGACAAACTTGAGAAGAGGAGTTTTGTATCGAGTTATTTACATTTCCATTAACAAACAAGTATCCCTAAGGGGCTGTTCGTTTGTCCATTTGTTATTTACATTCAAATGGTTCATTCAAGTGATCATCTCAATGATCGATTTGAATGATGTTCGTTTTTTTTTCTTTTTTATTCACATGATTCATTTAAATGGATCTTTGTTTGTTTGGTTTAAATCATATGCATTTTCATCTTCATCTACATGTTTACAATATGAAAATGACTAAAATACCCTTGACTTAGTCTATTCACATTTTAGTCTTAGTTTTATATATATAAATTTTAATTTTCAATGAAATATATATTTAAAACTAAATAATTTTGATTAATATTTTTGACATTTATAAATTATCATTTTCATTAAATATATATTGTTAATAATTTTATTAGGAAACCGTGAAATCGGGTTTTCAGAGAAAATCGTGAAATTATGGTTGTTTTTTTTTTAACAACAACCATAATATCAGGTTTTTAGCAAAAAAAGCGAAATCATGATTTTAGAGAAAATCGTGAAATCGCTTTTTCGGCAAAACTCGTGAAATCAAGGTTTACAAACGAAATCGGGTTTCCAGGCGAAAACCGCGAAATCGGATTTCCGGAAAAAAACCGCGAAAATAGATTTCCGGACGAAACTGCGAAATCGAGTTTCCGGACGAAAACCCCGAAATCGCGTTTCCGGACGAAAACCGCGAAATCGCGTTTCCGGACGAAAACCGCGAAATCGCGTTTCCGGATGAAAACCGCGAAATCGGGTTTCCAGACGAAAACCGCGAAATCGGGTTTCCGGGCAAAAATCGAAAAATCAGGTTTCCGGTTGAAACCGAAAAATCGGGTTTCTGGACGAAAACCGCGAAATCAGGTTTCCGAATGAAACCGAAAAATCTTTTCGTTGGTCGAAACCTGCGAAATCGGGTTTTCGGCAAAATCTGCAAGATCGCGATTTACGGCAAAATCTGAAAATTTTGGTTTTTGCAAAAAAAAACAAAATCGTGTTTTATGACACCATCCCAAAATGTGATTATTAATCGTAAAATCAATTTTTAGTAAATTTAGTTATTAATTTTTGATTATTATATTTTTATTTAAATGAGGATATATTGGTCGTTTGCAAATTTTTAGTTGATCATTTGCATTCAAATGATCCAATTTGGTCCATTTGAAAATTTAGCCTAAATTTTTAAAAACCATTCAAATGATCAATTCCAATGGTGTCGTTTTTGACAATAAACGAACGTCAATTTTCATCCTCATCTAAATGGATCATCCGAGTGAACAAACGAACGGGCCTTAGTTCGTAAGAATTTTGGCTCGGCGATGGATAAATATAGTGGGGCTGTAATGATTTTTAAGGTAAAAGACTAAAAGTGCCCAAAAATATCTATGATATTAAATTAATTACTCGAATAAACATAATAAAAAATTGTAATAATTGGACCACGTTTAAGTAACAACTAACGAGAGATAACTATTGTGATGGTTTGGTTAGAGGGTGTTATAGTCAACTATAGGGTTGTAAGTATGTTAGTTGCTCAAAATACCAAGAGTAAATACTTTGTAAAAAAGTGCCTATAGATCTAATTTTCTCTTATATTTATTAAAGATTCACCTAGTTGTCTAAGTCTCCATTTAATTTAAATACTATTTTATCTTGAGCTATGTGTTTTCTCTTTGATTTCCTGGTAAGATCTCTACTTTTATAAAATCTCCATAGATTATTTTACATCATTTCTTTATATTTTTTTTTTCATTTCGATTCTTCGATTATTTCAATCTTTCTTTAGATCCTAAAAATTTAGTTATTCAAGGGAAAAAAATGAATTATCTATGTGCAATATCATTGTTGCTTTCTTCTCTTCTCTTGTTTCTTATTACCAAACAATCTTCATCACATCCATTATGTAATGATTTGAGTATGTCCCTTCTTCTTCTTCTTCTTGAAAATATTATTAGTAACTTTTGTGCTTTGTGTTGTTTCTTTTCAAAGCTTTTGTAATTGTTTTTGGTTTAGCTACGCCGGTTAGTCCAAAGAAACCACTTTCCTTTTGTGGATTCAATGGAAATGTATGTTGTGACTCCATAGAGGATTTGAAGTTACAAAAGCAGTTTAAAGCATTAGTCAACGTGTCTCAAAGTTGTTGTCCTCTTCTCAAATCATTACTTTGCTCGGTAAGTCCCTTTTATTACACAAATGTTTGTTATAATTTATAAGATTAGGTTATTATGTTTATGCGCAATTTTTTCTGAATGGTAAATTTTTAATAAATTAATAATGTTAGGATTGTGATGTTTTATAAAAATTTTATCAGTGCTAATTGTATTGATAAACTAATTTAGGACAACGAAAAAATAAATTAATGTATTCATTTAAGTAAAATTGAGAAAACTATAGTACTTTTCATGACACAACTTTATAAAACTACACTTATTTCAATTTTCTTTTAAATATACACAATTTTAATAAGGGTTGAAATGATTAAACTATACCACCCTTTAAATATACTTTCGAATTATTATTTTTTCTATGAGTTCAATATTTAATGTTTAGAACCGTTAAGTAGTGTTTAATATTTTTTTGGATTCTATTATATAGTGTTTATGTGTATTTATGAAAATGTACTTTAAATTGATGCATTTTTACAAAGTACAATCGTAAAGGTGTATTTTTGCAATTCACATTGATGTGTTTCCTTCTATTGTTGTAGAAATGTGATCCTTTTGCAGCAGAGCTATTCCACGTTGAGTCCGAAACTAGACAAGTTCCTGTGCTATGCAACTCCACGGTTTCTTCTAATAAATCTACACAATCACTCGGCGACATTAATTTTTGCGATACATTTTGGAATAAATGCAAGAATCTCTCTTTAACCAACACTCCTTTTGCATCAAATAGTAGTGTTACTTCCACTTCCACAATATCTCAAACATGGAGAACAAGCAATGACTTTTGCAAAAGTTTTGGTGGACCTTCGGATGAATCCGCCGTGTGTTTTAATGGCCACGCGGTTTCATTTAACATTTCAAAAGCTATAACTACTCCATCACCTTTAGGTGTATGCCTAGAGAAGCTTGTGAATGAGTCTTATCTTAACATGGTACCATATCCGGATAGTTCAAATCGCGTCTTTTTGTCTAACCAAGCCGGGTTAATATACTTGGCGAACATTCCCGATGAAGGATCTAGTGAAGTTATGACGATAGACGAAAATAGCTTATTTCTTGATCTTACTAAAGAAGTGCATTTTGATGGTGAGTTTGGTCTACTTGGAATAACGGTACACCCCGAGTTCTTGAAGAACGGTAGATTCTTCGTTTCTTTCAATTGTGACCGAGTTAAATGGCCCGAATGTCCGGGGAGATGCGCGTGCAACTCGGATGTCGATTGTGATCCTTCAAAGCTAGATTCTGATGATGGATCAAACCCATGTCAATACCATAGTGTCATATCGGAGTTCTTTACTAATGGTATTAAACAATCTCACCTTTAGTCTATATTTTTAGAGAAATTGACAAAGCTACACTTTTAAAAAGACAATTTTATAACACAACATTCAATTTTTTTAATTCATCTTTTTAAGAGGTTAAATAATTAAACTACTTATTCAAAACATTTTCGAATTTAATTTTTTTTATTAGGATTTAATATTTAATATATAGACTTAACCTTTGAAGGGAGCATGATTTAGTGTTTAGGATTTACTAAATTGCACTTTTTTAAACATTATTTTACAAAATTACACTCATTGCAAATTGTTTTTAAATACACATTTTTCAGGATTCCAATGATAAAAGTACCTCTTAAATGTTTTCGAATTAAAGTTTTTCATTGGGATTCAATACTTAAGTGTTTAGAGTTTCGCTTTGAAGGGAGTACAATTTAGTATTTAGGATTTATTATTTAGTATTTAAGAATATTTATGAAAATAGACTTAGTAGATGTATTTTTGCAGAAATTACAATCCAAAAGGTGTATTGTGTAATTCTCCTATATTTTTTTTTACCCCTTGTATTGATAATGCTAAGACGGTTTCGATATGCTTTAGGGACTTAAGTTAAACCGGTAGAGGTAAGAAAGATCTTTACAATGGGTCTTCCTTTTCCGTCGCATCACGGCGGACAAATTTTGTTTGGACCAAAAGATGGTTACTAGTATTTCATGATGGGTGATGGAGGAAGTAAAGGAGATCCATGCAACTTTGCACAAAACAAGATATCATTGCTTGGGAAGATCATAAGACTCGATGTCGATAATGTCCTTGGTAATAATAGTATACACTATATATATATATATATATAGTAGAAGCATCTTCACAATGAAACATGTGATTTGATTCTCTTGGTTCTTGATTCTTATTGGCTTTTTCAGATGAAAAAGCGATGAGTGAGTTTGAGCTATGGGGAAACTATTCTATACCAAAAGACAATCCGTTTTCGCAAGATAAGAATCTTTTGCCTGAAATATGGGCAATGGGAGTTCGAAATCCATGGCGATGTAGTTTCATTCAAAGAGACCTTCTTATTTCTTATGCGCCGATGTTGGAGAGGTAAGCACAAACAAATAAAGCATGAGTTTGCGCCTTTGCAGTACTTAGTAATGAAAATATGCAAAAACGGTTCATTTTTAATGAAAATATGCAAAAACGGTCCATTTTTCTTTAGATTTTGGGGTCCTATAAAACTCTGTACCAGCTTATAGAACATTAAACCAATATCTTACTTGTAACTTCATTAGATTTTTGAACTATGAATATGAGTTTGTAGAATGAATACGAAGAAATTGATATGATCACAAAGGGAGGAAACTACGGTTGGCGATACTACGAAGGAAATTTACCGTTTAATCCCAAGGGTTCTTCTAATATTAGCAACTCAAGAAAGGTCGAAAGTTCGATATTTCCGGTAATGTGGTACAACCATTCGGGCATAAACAAGGAAGAAGGATTAGCATCAATCACTGGCGGATACTTTTATCGTTCTTTTACCGATCCATGCTTATATGGAACGTAAGTCTTTATAACTTCTATAAATTAATATTCGATCGACTAATGACTCTACAAATTAATAACTTATTTCGGTTCCAAATTTTATTTTCCGTGTTATTTATCTCTCTATATAATATATACATTTTATATATAGTGATGTAATCCCAACGTTATTAATTTATTGAGTTTTTATTATAGATTAAGAAACGTTTCCTCGGCGTTTTCGTAATGCTTTTTATGTTTTCGTATGTACGCCGGAGTTTTACATGGAGGAGTTGAAACTCCGATAGGCAGCGGAAAGTTCATCCTAAATATTTAATACAAATATTAATAAAATATAAAAATGAAATATTCAATGTAATGTCAAACATTAATCAAAAATAAGATGTACAATTTTAAATAGTTGTTAAAAATGCTCAAGAATAATTTTTTTTTGAGGAATTCACAAAACTACACCCTTTCTTCTAAAGGAATGGTTGGAATAAAAAAAATTTCAGGGTGGATGAAATTTTTTTTTCAGTAGATGAATAATTTTGGGTGCAGATGGTTGTTGTGAGGTCTAATGGTTGGAAAAAAATTGGCGGAAAATTGATAGAAGAAAGAAGGTTTTAGAATGTTTGTTTTTGTTGTTTCTCTTTATTTTTTTTGTGGCTCGAACAAGTATGTTTTGTGTTTTCTTATCACTTGTTTGTTTTTCGTTTTCTCAGACATGTTCCCTACGAATCTCGACCCTAGAGAGTCCCCCCGCCTCTGGTTGTTTGTCGGTAAAGCAGTAGCTGACCACGGTCGATGGCTGGAATGCCATGAGAGAATGGGTAACACCCATAGGAGACTACTCAGACCACTCTCAACATCATGTTTAGCTGCTCACTACAAGATGTATAGATATAATATAGATAAACTTTGATTTGTATGAGATCCTCCTAAACTTTTTTTCTAATAAAAGTTTATCAGTTAACGTAATTTGCAAGAAGAAAATAATATTCAATTCTTCGTCAAAATACCATTAAAAGGGTAAACAAAAAATAAATACATTTATAAAACCTCAAAAACATAAGTTTTTGTTATCATAAGATCAAGTATGTTAATACTATAATAAACTAAGAGTAAAACTATTGTAAATGTTATAATGTAACTTTTTCAATTTTTCCTAAGAAACAATATCATATTTGCATTTAAAAAAATTAAATATTATCAACATCTCACTAAATAAGTTTAAATTTTTTTAGTCAAAAGAAAATTGATAGACAAGTAAAAAGGCACCTTTGTTTAGTCGGTAAAGTGTATCACATTTGCATTTAAAAAGAAAAATCAAACATTTCTCTAAACAATTTTTTATAGGGGTAATTGTCAATATAAACACTTTTTTCTAAGACATTGCAAAATGGACAGTTTTCTCTCTCCATCCAATGTGTGTTTTCTAAATATGGATTATTTTAACAAAAATATATATATCTTATTATATAAAAGAGAGTGCGTAAAATTATAATTCATCAGATCGTGACATGTGTCACAATATAACTCACCAGATCGTGACACGTGTCAATATAAAATATATAGAATATATATAATGTTAATAATGTTAATAATTGGGAAGAAATATAAATAGAAATACTTGTTAATTAATAATGTTAATAATGTAGAATAGATATAATAATGTTAATAATTGGGAAGAAATATAAATAGAAACGCATGTTAAGATATAATGTTAATAATGTAGAATATATATAATAATGTTAATAATTGGGAAGGAATAAGTTGTGCAAAACACGTGTTAAGTTCAATTTTTAATATAAATATAATGTTAATAATGTTTATGAAAAAATGTTAATGATGTTAATAATGTTTATAAAAAATGTTAATAATTTATAAAGACGAAAAACTGTAACGTTTAGGAAAAAAGCAAAACAAAAATAAGAAAAAGGAAAAACCAAAAAAAGGAAAAAAATAATCAAACGAAAAGTATTCACTACATCTATATATACATATCTAAAATCACTAAATTTCATTGTGCTCTCCTCTTTGTTCTATTTACTATTATTAAATTTCTTTTTTTTTTAACTCAAACAGAGAAAAAGATGAATTTCATAGTTTCTAAAAGCCAAAAATCTTTCTTCACACTAACTCAATTAGATCGAAACCGTCGTACGATAGTTTGTGTTATTCGAAAGTGGGAAGCTAGAAATCCTAAAGCAAATAATGTTCTTATGGGAGTCGAAATACTACTAATTGATTAAAATGTTAATAATTTTAAAAGAAAAAAAATGTAACGTTTAGGAAAAAGGCAAAACAAAAAAACAAAAAAAAGAAAAACAAAAAAAGGAAAAAAGTAACCAAAAAAAAGTCTTCACTACATCATATTTGTAATGGTTATTTTAGATCGTGACATGTGTATTACATCTTATAAAATGGAAACTTAATAATATTGAGAAAAAAAATAAATAAAGAAAATAATCAAAAAAAAAATTAACATTAAGTATCAAATAATTAGAAATAAAATAAATTAATTCGAAATATAGGAAAATATGAAATAAGAAAAATAACATAGAAAAAAAAACTTTAAGGATATTTTAAGAAATAATCTATAAAAAAAATTAGAAAAAATAAAAACGTAAAAACGTAAAATTACTTGAAAAAATAAAGAAAATCTTTATGATAACTTATTTGTTATCTTCATGGATCCACTATCTAATTATTAATTTAAAATAAATGTTTTTTCATGTAAATAACAAATGCAATGTAATAAAACAAAAAATGTGTTATTTATATTTCTTAATAGATAAAAAAGTAAAAATCACTTATTTACTATTACCATATATTGTTGTGTCTTTTATATTTATTTGATAATAAAATAGCGGATATAATATTAGTTCCCGTTTAAAACTAAGTATTATAACTATACAAATATACTAACCAAATTAATATATAATTATAAAATATTTTATGTAATTTGTCCGCGTATTACGCGGGATTTCATCTAGTATATATATATGGGTCATTCTATGAAAAGCCTTACCGTTGATTAACTTAATTTTTTTGGAAAGAAAGATAAGAGTAGTTCAATGTGATATCTCTTAAATTAGTTGTTTAGATATTTAACCTTTTTCAATATAGCCAAATTTTTTAAAAGAACGTGAAAAAAACTATAGCATATTTAGCCTTTGACTACAATGGATAGATTTTTTACTATATATAGAAAGTGAAAAAAGCTATAAATCATTTATCTATTTGTTAACAGAAAAAAACATCAATCTCTCAATACAAAAAAATGGAATCCAAGAGATCATCTTCTGCTCCTTTGCTTTTGGCTACCATCATTATCATGTTCATCATTTCTGGTTAGTCCATGTAGTTTTTAAAATTATCATGTTAATGTATTTTACGTTCTTGTTTAACAAAATTTTTGATCTAAATATGTGTTTAAAATGGTAATTATTGAATATAACTTTATTAATATTACTACATGTTTCGTTTCATTATAAATTATATAGTACAATGGTTTAATCTCAGATTTATAGGGAGCAATAATACATATTTTACCATAAATTTACTCTCTTTTTAAAAAAACTAAGAGGAAAAAAAATTTATTTTAATATTTTATAGGGGCAGCTGTCACCCCTATTGATTCTTTACATCCGCCCCTGAGTACATATACTATTATGAACAAATTAAGCAAATTTAAATTTATGTGTTGGTACATATCCAAGTAATTTAGTTATTTGAATAACTGAAATCAAATATCCAAAATATTTGAATAAAGTAACACTCGGAACGAAATCATATAACATGCATTCACCGATTATAAGTCTAGAGAATATATGAATTTCAGTCTAAAACCTTTTAGTTATGAAAAAATACCACCACAAAATAAATACTAATCTAATTTTATTTGAGGAGTACTTAACTAATTTTCAATATTATAGTTAAACTTCTCGTTGCTTGAAAACATTTACTTTGCACGAAAAAAATCTTTTAATTAACTACTTTATTATTACTATTTTTTATATAAAAAGAAGTTGACTATCTTATCCATTAACACTTTTATTATTACAGGACCAAAGTGCATCGATGCAGCTATTGCAAGTTGTCCACATCCGGTCGGGCCGTACACAGACTCATGCTTTAATGATTGTGTAACTGGAAAGTACGGATTCGAATATGAGTCTGCATTTTGTAGACGTGACGAGACAGGAACTTGTAAAATATGTTGTTGTGAGAAAATCAACGAATAAATAAGTGTATTGTTATATTACAAAGCTGATGTGGAAAAAAGAAACAAATAATATATGTAATGTTTCTGTAATCCCAAATAAAGCTAATGATGAATAAAGTTAAATACTATATTTAAAGTAATTAAAAGTGTTTTGAGTGGATTAATGGATCAACTTTATCACTTTTGTGGTCCACAAAAGTGATAAAAACTATAATAGAATTTATAACTTAAAACTACATTAATTTGTATGACAAAAAACTACTTTAATTTAAATAATATTTATTTTATTATGTGCATGTCTTATCTTTAAGAATCAAGTCGCCATATGTCATAATGTCAAGTCAGTATCAAATTTTAATGCCACTTATGGAATTTCACTAGAGATTTGTTTCTTTTTAAAAAATAATTTATATCACTTGTAAAAGATATCACGAGATAGTTGTTTATTGGTCCAAAAAAAAAGTCAATGCAACTTTATTAGTAACGGATCTAATAAAACAAAGTTATAGTAACTTTAGTAACTGTGTTGGAAAAAAAGTGTTGAACAAAAAAAAGTACGTGGAAGGATTTTTATTATATATATAGCAAATGAATGCAAAACTTATTTAATCATATCATAACAAAACAAAAATGAAATCTATCAAATCATACTCCTCTCATTTGCTTTTGATTACCATCATGATCATGAGCATGATCATGATGGTTAGTTAGTCTTGGAACTCAAATTTTACATAGTGAATGCATTAAGAAATTAGTAGTTTAAACTATATTTAAAATGTTCATATGTAAAATTTTAAGTGTTGTTTGAATAAGAAATGGAGATTCAAATGGGTATGTTTAATGTTTTAACTAAGAACTAGGAATTTACCCGCGCCAAGCGCGGGATAAAAATTTACGTAATAGACAAAAATATTTATTGGTAAAAACATTGTGTAGTATAAAATAAAATAAAAAGAATTTGTATCTCATGTGATCCGTGTTAAACGCGGATTTTAAATTTGAAGTATATATAGAAAATATATTGTATTTTGGTTTTTATAATATTTTATTTACAAAAATTTATTACTATTATTATTTTAATATTTATCATCGAAAAAGATTATCATTGTCATTTCGATGTTGAATATTTACCTTTACGTATAATTTACTATTTATCATTAAAAACAATAACTACATAGTGTTTTGAAACTTTGATATGACTCGTTTAACAATGAAAGATATGTCAATTCAGTCTCTATTTGTCATAAAATCGGACTATTAAAACCTCAGATATATAAAACCACTGAATTTTCGGGGGCTCGAGTCAATTTTCTGCTCAAGTTTTGTCATTTGACATGAACTTTGATGTTTAATACAATTTTACAAAATAATATTGTTATTTATAAATGAACAACATGTTTTATCATTCTTTTGTGCGAGAATATAACATGCAAACATTAGAAAAATTATAAAATTGTGTTTTTCATTAGTTTTTTAAATATTTTAAACATATTTTCTAGGAAAGTTTAATCACTCTTTCATGTCTAAACTTATCCGAAAATTCTTTATTCAAAGTTTGGGAACTGGTGGTTCAACCGATGAGTTGGTGTTAAATACAATTTTACAAAATAATATTGTTATTTGTAAATGAACAATATGTTTTATCATTATTTTGAACTCAATGTAATAGAATATAATATATAAATATTAAGAGATCTATTAGAAATTATAAAATTGTATTTTTTATGAATTTTTTAATATTATATTTTATGGGGTTTTCAACATTTTTTAATATTATCCATTTATTATGTCAATTTAAGTCTTTTTGTGTTAAATTTGGGATTTTTATTTTGGGCTTTTATGAATTTTTAATAATGTGGGACCAGAAATGCTCAGGTGATGACACGTGTAATTTTAGAATAATTTTCTCTCTCCGTCTTCTGTATTAATAATATAAGATCAAAAATGTTAAATACATATATTGAAATTATGGAATTGGATTTAGATTAAAGAATTGGTATTTGGGTTTTAACTCATTAACTTAATCTTTGAATCTTGGTTAATGGACTTGGACTAATTAATTTTGGTCCACTAATTATATAACTCAAAAACCAAATCCAATGTGTTATGATAACACTTCCATCGACAATTTGGGGCCACAAGGCAGATGTGTGCAGGAGTCAACCGAGGAACAACGGTCAAGCTCAAGCAAACCTCACCGAGGAAGACATGTGTGCCGTTGTCAATGAAGTGAACATGGTTGATGACAACCCACAAGAGTGATGGTACGACACTGGTGCTACCACCCACATCTGCACTGATAAGACGATGTTCACCACTTTTCAGAAAAGCAAAAGTGAGGAACAACTCTTCATGGGAAACACAGCTTTCTCGAAGATCGCTGGTAGCAGCAAGATCATTCTGAAGCTAACTTCGGGACATGATCTCTCACTCAACAATGTGAAGCATGTGCCGGACATGATCAAAAATCTGGTCTCGGGGACGCTGTTGAGCAAGGCTGGATTTGGAGTACACTTTGAGGCTAATCAACTAGATATTAGGAAGAATGGGGTGTTTTTGGGAAAAGGATATGAAAAAGGAGGACTTGTCAAGTTGTCTGTTACGACAGTCCTCCGCCCGGATACGTCCGCTAATCTTGTAATTGGTGAACCTTCGATTTCAATGAATAGGAATCCAGTTGCTTATTTGGTTGAGTCTTTTAATTTATGCCATGACATGTGAATTATAAATCGATGCAAAGATTAATGAATTCAAACCTAATACCAAAATTCAAAATAAACAAAGAAAAATGTGAACTATGCGTTCAAGCGAAACTCACAAAGACCCCATCACCTAGATACTCAGAACTACCGAACCTCTAGGTTTAATACATACATATATTTGTGATCTAAAGTATATACAAACTAGAGGCGGTAAAAAGTATTTTATAACGTTCATAGATGATCACATGAAATATTGCTATGTCTATTCGTTACGTAGTAAAGATGAAGCTTTGGAAAAATTCGAAGAATATAAGCTCGAAGTTGAAAACCAACTTGATATAACTATTAAAATAGTAAAGAGTGATAGAGGAGGTGAGTATGATGGCCCATTTAATGTATTTTGTCAACAAAATGGCATCATACATCAGACAACCGCACCTTAATCACCAGAATCTAATGGAGTTATGGAAAGAAAGAACCAAACTCTAAAAGAGATGTTGAATGCAATGTTGCATGAATCAGGGTTAGCCCATAACATGTGGGGGAGCTTTTCTTACTACTAACTATATCCTCAACAAAATACCACAAAAAATTACGGGTAAAACGCCATACGAACTTTGGAAAGGTGTTGCACCATCGTACAAATACCTTAAAGTGTGGGGGTGCCTAGCTAAAGTCGTTGTGCCACCTCCTAAAAAGGCCACAATAAGACCAAAAACAGTGGATTGCATCTTTATCGGATATGCAAACAATAGTAGTGCTTATCAGTTTCTGGTTCACAAATCAGATATATCGGATATCCATGTAAATACAACAATGGAATGAAGAAACACGTCTTTCTTTGAAAATATCTTTCCTTATAAAGAGAAACAAAGTCATAAAAGGACATTTGAAGAAAGAGAAGCAAGTGCTCATACAAAGGAGGCAAGCGTTTCTGGAACTTCATCAAATGAAGTAGAAGAAGGGGTAGATGAACCTAGACGGAGCAAAAGAGCTCGTAAGGAAAAATCTTTTGGCGATGATTTTATGATGGTTTTTCTTTTAGAGAATGAACCAAGAACTTTGAAAGAAGCCATGTCTATACCTGACGCACCTCATTTGAAGGAAGCGGTCAACAGTGAGATCGACTCTATATTGAAAAATCATACATATGAGATAACCGATGTACCAGAAGGGTCTAAAGCACTAGGGTGTAAATGGATTTTCAAAACAAAAATGAAAATTGATGGCGCAATAGATAAATATTAGGCTAGGCTTGTTGTGCAAGGTTTTAGACAAAAAGAAGGTTTAGACTTCTTTGACACATATTCTCGAGTGACGTGGATAAATTCCATCAAAATTCTGATAAGTATCGCAACATTAAGAGACCTAGAAAGACTTCAAATGGATGTAAAAATTGCCTTTCTAAATCGAGATTTAGAAAAGGAAATATACATGAAACAACCTGAAGGGTTTGTCGTCCCAGGACAAGAAAACAAAGTTTGTAGACTTGTGAAATCATTGTATGGACTTAAGCAAGCTTCGAAACAATGGCATGAAAGTCTGACAATATAATGATGTCAAATGGCTTTAGCATAAACAAATGTGATAAATGCATATACATTAAATGTACTCCACACGGGTATGTTATTTTGTGTTTGTATGTTGATGATATGCTCATTATTGGTAGCAATAAAGACATAACTAATAAAACTAATAACTTACTAAATAGTAAGTTCGACATGAAAGATATGGGACTCGCAGATGTCATCTTAGGGATTAAAATCAATAGACATTCTGAAGGAATCATCTTGTCTCAATTACATTATGCACAAAAGATATTTGAAAGATTCAAAAACTATTCAAGTGGAAATGCAAGAACTCCAGTAGACCACCAACTTCACATTGACTAAGAACACATGAGAGTTCGTGTTGCAAGTGGAGTATGCACGAGTGATCGGAAGTCTAATGTACTTGACAAATTGTACCATACCCGATGTAGCACACGCAGTTAATGTACTGAGTCGCTATACTAGTAATTCAAGACACATACATTGGAAAGCTAAAACGAGAGTATTAAATTACCTATGGTAAAGATTATGGATTGCACTATGGTAAAGAACCAGGAGTTTTGAAAGGATACAACGACGCAAATTGGATTGCTGATTCTAAAAACTTAAAATCCACAAGTGGATATGTCTTTACTCTAGGAGGTGGAGCAGTTTCTTGGAAATCTGCCAAACAAACCGTGATAGCCACATCAACCATGGAATATGAGTTTGTTGCTATAGATAGAACAACTCAAGAGGCAGAGTGGCTACGGAACTTTTTGGAAGATATCCCCATGTGGGAGAAACCAGTGCCAGCTTTACATGTACAATGTGATAGTCAATCGGCTATCTATGAGGCACTGAATAAAATGTATAATGACAAATCTCGTCATATAAGAAGAAGACATAAGACCATTAGAAACTTGATCTCAACAGGAGTACTCACAATAGATTATATAAAATCTGCAGATAACCTAGATGATCCGTTCAATAAAGTTTTGACAAGAGATCAAGTAGAAAAATCATCAAAAAGAATGGGTTTAAAAGCCTATGATAAAGAGAAAGTTTGATGGAAACCCACCTACATGACTAGAGATCCCAAGAAATAGGTTCAAAGGGACAACGAATACAAACTAAATCTCTAAGAACAATGTGAGACTTGTGTCTTTACCCAATTCCTAAGATGATAAACAATGTTAAGACATGTACGTAGACGAGGATAAGCATTTGGCTTTTAAAGATTCCATAGCTTATCAATATAGTGGGGTATTGCATGATACTTATGAAAATAAGCTAATGGTAGATCACCTAGTGAGTGTGAAATGGGGCCGTTTCTAGGAGAATTAAGGAAGTTTCTAGGATAATTAAGGAAAGACTATACTCTCCAAGTTCACTCGTGATAACCAGGCATGTTCAAGGCCAAAATGAACACAGATGAGCTCTACGAGAAAATAAAGCTGGGGTATACTTGTTGTCTCGGTTTACATAGAATTCCGCTTGGTTCAAGACATCATGTTCACCTTCTAGCCAAGTAAACCCGATATATATTAACAATGAGTGGTTCAACGTTGAAAAATACAACCATCTCATACACAATTAATTTTTCGTTATACTCTCGAAAAGTCCGTCAGTCTAGTCTTCTAAGTAAGTCTAGGTAGTAGAGTCATTCAAGTCAATTGAGTCTTCATATGTTTAAGAGTTATTTCCTATTCATGTGGGGGATTGCTGGAACTCAAATTTTACATAGTGAATGCATTACGAAATTAGTAGTTTAAACTACAATTTAAAATGTTCATATGTCAAAATTTAAGTGTTGATTGAATAAGAAATGGAGATTCAAATGGGTATGTTTGATGTTTTAACTAAGAATCAAAAATGTTAAATACATATATTGAAACTAGATAGATAATATATAAAAAATAATGTTTTGAGCTTAAAAATGGGAACTAAAAGTATGTAGCAAGATCATTCTGCTTGCTTTTACAGTGTGGAGTTTGGTCTATTTTGGTTATGATGCTTTACTTATTATTACAAAGAGAGGCCGCGTGTACATCGTTTAATGGAGGTTTATATGTATTTCATATAATTGAATTCTTCATGTATGAAAAACATATTTTCATAATTTCATGTATAAATTAGCACTTGATGTATGATCTCCATATAATTGGATTTTTCATGTATGAAAAAACCTATTTTCATGATTTTATGTATGAATTAACACTCGGTTAAAGTTCATGTATGATCTCCATATAATTGGATTTTTCGTGTATGTAAAAGTCGTTTTTCCGCAAGGAGGTATATAACACATACATGTTTTTAATAGACATATTTTACATTATAATTAAAAAAAGTGTAGTTATTAATATAACTGAATATAACAAATACACATACAATTAATTTTTTAAACGTGAAATCAATATTTTCATATTATGATTGAAGAATAAAAATGTTCTAGTACTAATAAAATTACTCAAAATATAGTGTTGTTTCAAGTTTAAAATTACCAAAAATAGTGTTCCTCCTTTATGATAGGAAATGTATTAAGTGATGCAACATTCCTTAATGGAACGGGGTATGTATATTTCTACTATCTTCCAATACAAAGTAAATTAATCTAAAGCTAGTCTTGAAACATTTTTTTCGCCGTTATATGAGAATAGTTGCATACTCTTTTATAGTATATGCTACAACAACAAATGTGCTTCTTCCTTATATAATCACTAATTTTCTCACTTTACGCAGACTCAAGAATGAACCATTTGTGTTAACCAAAGTTTTTTTTAGGTCCTTGTGAAAAAACTCTTAGTTGTTGTTAGTTGTTGTTTTTTAAAGAGTTAATTGTTGTTTTAAACGGGTTTGCTGCTATTGTCATGGTAGAAGGATCCATCTCTATAGCATCTCTTTATGGAATTGTGGCGGATATCAAAACGCTTTCTTGTAGTTTTGATCATTTTGATGTTGTTTTTACCCCTCGATCTTTAAATGGAGAGGCGGATGCTTTAGCGAAGCAAGTTAATAGATCGTTTGTTGTAAACCAACATTTCTAGTTATATGATATTTTTATTAGCAAAAAAATATATATATATATATATAACCTTTTACAATTTGTTATTTATACAAAAGGAAAACATATTTCATTATGCATTTACAAAGAAAAAAACATATTTCATTATTTAACATGATGTAAACATCCCCGCATAGAAACACAAACACACAATACATAGTTCATTACTCAACATAAAAAGAAATAAATAAAAAGAAAACACACACATATATAGTTAGACTATTTATTTTATAAAATTAAACGTACGAACATTCAATACTATCGATGGGATTTTAAGTTCTTTGATATGATATTTGCTACGTACGTATAAATTGATGGTACTTATAATAATAATATAATATATAGTCGCTAGATCTCCTTCAATGGCTCAAATATTGGGAAATTACCTAAATTACTTAAAATTTCAAAGGTAGAAAAAGTAGAATTCTATTAGAAACGAATGAAAAAAATAAATATTATTGTTTGACTAGGTAAGCGGTTATGTTATTGGAAGGGGTATTTGCCCCATGCCAAATTTTTATTTGACTTCCAATAAATTTTATTTGAATTTTGTAATTTTAATTGTAATTTTTTTTGTCAGCAATATGCAGAATTACGAATTGATACTTAATAAAAATTTAAAACAATATTATAAAAAACAAAGTGAGACTTTTCTATTGTTCCTGGTAAGCAAAATTATGTTACATAAAGTTGACAATTCATTAAAATTTATAACCAATGAAATTATAACAATTAATTAATATACATATCTTATTGTATCTAAGCGTCCCTCTATCCCTAATTTTTACAATATGGTTGGTGAGTATGAGTCGACATCTAAATATACATTTGGTTAGATTTTTTTTTGTTTTTTTTGTATATAGTCAAATATCAATATTAAAAAAAAAAATTAACTCTTAACCAAAATTTTCCAAATGAAGCCATGTTTTTTTTTGTTAAACTATTTTTTTAAATACATTATTCCACTTTAACAAATTAAAACTTTAAATTCTTATTTATCAAAAAATATTAACCCGCTCATTAACTCCTAGTTAATAACTTAACATTAAAACATAAACTATTACTATAAAACATGATTAACCATTTTTTAGGGTATAATAGTAAATCACCATTCATTTCCACAACTATGTCTTCCCCTTCTTTCGCACCGATTCGGCTCAGTAACCATTCCGCCGCTGAGCCAAGTCATTCTCATGCTTCCACTTCCTCCGCCGCGCCTGAGGTAAAATCTCCACCTTAGGGTTTGCGAAAAATCAACTCATTAGCGAATCTTGATTTAGGTTAAGAATAAGAGTCTTTAGCAAATCTTGTTTTAGCTTAGAAAGAAGAAGAAATCATTAGCTTACGAAGAAGAAATCATTAGCTTAGGAAGAAGAAATCATTAGCTTACAAAGAAGAAATCATTAGTAAATCTTGATTTAGCTTAGAAAGAATAAATCATTAGCTTACAAAGAAAAAATTGTCCAGTAATTTGTAATGTGAAAGATACACATTGAGAAAGCTTCTATGTTTTTCTTCTTCGAGTAATTTGATTTCTAGACGTCAGCGAAAGGCAACGATACTTTCCTCCCTGTTTGCGAATTCGCGCCTATGATAGTAACTTTGTTAGTGGATATGGTTTTTGAATTCTTCCCTGTTTGCGAAAGGGAAACGATACTTTCCTCCCTGTTTGTCTTACCATTTTTCAGGTATCTCTGCAAGTGAATATAGTGCTTGTTGGGGGGTCTTAGTGGAGATGGAGTAAACAAGTATTCGTTTTATTCTCATAGACGAGAGAGAGAGAGAGGAGTTCTTAAGAAGACCATAGACACTCTTGCCAAGAGACAAGAGAGACACTTGATATCGAAAGAGCATCAAAGTTGTTTATAATGTGTTTACTTTCCTGTGAGGTGAGGTGTGTATAAATCTATCTCTTAAACCGTGTCTTTACATATCGTTTCATGAGGATGGTTTTTATTCAAAAATAAGCGATGCAAGCTCCTGAAAAACTTGTTCTTGCTTGAGTTGTAGTTGATTTTGCATCCTAGAGATGCTAAGTTTACACTCTATCGCGATATAATCCACTATTCAAATATTCATTGATAGTTTTTTGGTTTGTTTTAGATTGATGACAACCTGGATTTATAGCTTTGGAGAAGACAAGTGAAAGAAATACAGAGATACATACATTTTCGGCATAGAAAAATAGTATAATATTTTGCTCAATGCTCTGTTACACCAAGAAAAAACCACAAAAGTTACTTAGGTTGTTTTCTTTCTTCTAGTTAGCACATTGGCTTTATCGGTCTCTACGGTCCTGATCACTTGTTTACTTCCTCAATGCAATTGTTTCTTGGCTACAATAGCTTTTTTCTTCATGTCTCTCTCTGTCCTTAGGCAAACACTCATTTTACATCCTTGGAAGCTTGATTCTTCCTTGAAGCTCTATTTCTAGTGTATACTACGGGATCAAATTCGCGGTATCTTTCTTTCTACAAGCTTAGTGTGTGTCTCATAGAAAGGACCTCTTACTACTTTTATTGTCACTTTGGCGCTCTGTATTTCAAAGAACAAACCTAATTTGGAAGGAACGTTACTATGTTTTATTACAGCTTGTTGAATGCAAATATATTTTGTTATTACATAAAGTGTGTGTATATATATATACAACTAGGGGAAGATCATGCGCAACAGGTTAATGATATAAAGTACATATATATTATATATGTATACGTAGAACATGAGTAAACTGAATATTTGTGAGTAAAACTTTTGATAGTTAAACTAAAATTATAAAAAACACTGATACATGAATCAGGAAAAGAAATAGGTTTGCGGAGACGAATAACATAACAATATTTTCTTAATTATGAATATTCTCGTAATGTGATGGTTTCATGATGTTTCGAATCTCAAAATACAACCATTTTATGATTCACATCACTGTAAAACATAATTCAGGGGTAGGTGTTCCCATGCAAAAAAAAAGCAAAGACCGCTAGCCTTAGATGAAAATTCCAACTTTGTCATTTGTTTCTCAATCTAGTGAACACAAGGGATTATAATCACGTTTCATATTTAGTTAAGGGAACATACAATTACCAAAACAACGCCCACCTCCACCATCCTTCCGGCCATGCATGTAAATTGCAAGAAAATAATAAGTTACGCAAAATCGAATCTCAAAATCTAATTCAACACCACATCACTTAAAGAGGACCGCCTACTATTGCCAGTCTAATGATGTAGTGTGTCTTACTTTCCCTACAAATCCACTAACCTGCCACCACCACCAAACGCGAAACACCAAATCTGCAGGAACAAAAGGAAGGCATGAATAAGAGATATTCACCACAAGACAATGCTGCTAAGAGGTCGGAACATTCCTATTTTCTCAACTAATAACTGGAAATAAAGACATAAAAACAGACTAAGAGGGCGGTTCAAAATTTTTGGTTTTTTAACAGATCGGAATATCGGATCGGTTCAACTCATTTACATGTCGAATATGAAGTGGATTCAGAACCGCTTTGTTTAGGAACACACTTATGCTCCAAGAGTACAACATATGTATTTGTAACTGATCTAGCTAGAGACGTAAGTTAAAAAAAAACGTGTCTCTTCCGGGTGTAACTTCAAGTACCATTCTTGATCAAGCCGCAGCCTGTGACAGTAACAAGTTACGAATTCTAGCGATGACGATAGCTTATAAAAGAAAAGCTACCAAAATATTTTGAAGTCGAGAAAGTAAAAAAACAAAGATTCTTGTAATTACCTATGTTCTTCGAGCATCAGCAACAACAAAAGCTGGGAGGCCAAAGTTTTCAATCGCCTCTGTGACTTTATTCCTTGAGAGTGGGTTACAATTTTAATTGAAAACAACTTTGTAACATAAGAAGCAAAGAAAATACATATAAAGGATAACATGGGTTCTCTCCTAGCGACCCAGCCGCCTCACACCGATAAACCCTAATCCCAGTTTGAGATATGTTTCGCTGCTAGAGAGTGTAGTGATCCCTTACTTCTCTTTCTTCTCTTCATATCACCAAGCTATACACCTCCATTCTCTAAAGATATAACGTGTAGAGAAGATTCGAGATTGAGACTATTTTCAATCATCAACTAAGTGCAATAGAAGCAGATCTGAGAGCGATTAGATGTATCAAGCTTGAAGCTAACCCCAAATCTTCAACCTGTTAATTGGTACCTTCATCTTACCCAGTTGACTTGGTAGATACTCACCCCCTCTAAGTAGCTCCCTGAGCAGCCAGAGATAAAGCTTTGGTGGTAACACTAAGCTTCTCTTGGTAACCTAGGGGCACTGTGCAGTATCAACCTTGAGTCAACTACTGGATTATTACCTAGATTCGCTTCTGAATCTGTGGATCAAAGTTTACCTAGATTTGCTTCTGAATCTGTGGATCAAAGTTCACTCTTTTTGAGATGTATCATTCGTACAAGAAAAGAGATGAGGATATGCTTAAGATGCTTATGGATAAGGAAACGGTTGACCTTGATGATCTGATAGATATCCCAGATCTAGATAATCAAGAGCTTATCGAAGAGCACACAAACAGCATTATTGTCAGAATCTTAAACACTAATGTTATTACACCTATTGGTCTCGTTTCCGCCTTACCCAAAATATGGGAGCTGGAGGAGACAGTAAGAGGTAGAAACGTAGGGCAGAACAGAGTGCAATATATCTTCGAATATGAGCAAGAAATGAGAAAAACCCTTCTCAAGGCACCATGGTACGTTAACGGCTGGTTAGTGACAGGAGAACAATGGTCCCCAGAACCCCATCCAGACTTCTTAAAGAAGATCCCTTTCTGGATTCGCATTAAAGGCCTTCCCCTGCACCAACTGAAAGAAGAGGCAGTGAGAACTATTGGTGAAAAGTTAGGGAAGGTGGAAGCTGTGGAACTTCATGCCAAAAAATCTGATTCTCTGGAGTATATGAGAGCCAGAGTGTGGATTTCAGTGGAAGAACCGATTGTATTCAAGAAAGCTGTCAGGTTTAAGTCTGGAGAGATAGTAACAGTAGACCTTGAGTATGAGAAGTTGAGGAAGTTGTGCTATAAATGCAAAAGGATCACTCATGATCAATATCACTGCCAATTCTCAATACAACCCTCACTCCTTAACCCACCTTTGGAAGATAATATATCAAAAGCCTCGGCTGGCCGAAAAATTGACAAAGGAAAAGGGATTCCATCAACCTCCGCTAATCCTCTTCCTCCTCAGGCTGATGTAGGGGGCTCAACAACAAGAGGTTTAGGCGCAGGGAGAGGAAGGGGACGAGGCAGGGGAAGGGGAGGAAGAGGTAGAGGCACTGTATCTACTTCAGAGGCCAATCCTCAAGGTGAATCTGCATTTTCAAGGCTGGAAGCTACAGCCTCACGACCCAAGAAACAAGTTCAAGAGAAAACTTGGAGACAAAAAGGTACAGGGAAGCCCAAGCCCACCCTGGATGACAATGCAGATAACGCAACAGGAAAACAGGTTTTATCTTCCCCCGATTCTGGTGAAAGAACTCTCTCTTCAGGGAAAAGGATCGTACTCCAAGGTTCCGGGGAAAAAACTCTATCATCAGGTAAAAAGGTGGAGCTACAAAGCGCTGGTCCTGGCCCCTCAAGCAGAAAAAGAAAAACAAGTGCTGAGAGAAATCAAGCAAGGAAAAGAGCAAAAACTAAAAGTGATGACTCCTCTCCCTTAGATCATCACAAACTTCCATCAGAAGGTAGTAGCTCAGCAGCTCCTATTCGTCCCTTGCATCCGCGAACCGAACTCCCAACATCCTTCTCTCTAAGTTCAGGCGTTGAAGTAAGAGTCAACCCCTCAACTCCAGTCTTTTCAAGGTTAGTGGTTAACCATAAACCACCAAGATCGATATGAGGACAACTTGTTGGAACCTGTCGGGGTGCGGGAAACACATTGGCAGTTCGACACCTAAGGGACATATATGGTCAATATATCCCAGAGGTAGTATTTCTCAGTGAGACCAAACAGGGAAGAAATTTTATGGAGGTAAAGTGCGAAGAATTGGGCTTTTTCGATCTTCACACAGTGGATCCGATAGGCTTGAGCGGTGGATTGGCCTTAATGTGGAAAGAGGAAGTCAAAGTACAGATCTTAGCATCCACCACTAGATACATAGATACTTGGATAGAATGGAAGGATAAAAGTTTCTATCTCACAGGTGTTTATGGAGACCCAATAGTTAAGGAAAGAGCTTATGTTTGGGAAAAGCTTATGAGAATAGGAACAACCAGAAGAGGGCCTTGGATGCTTATGGGTGATTTCAATGAGCTCACGAGTAACGATGAAAAAAGAGGAGGTTCAATAAGAGCAGAAAGCTCTTTTATTCCTTTTAAGACAATGTTACAGACATGCGGTTTGTTGGAAACTCCCTTCCAAGGTAATCCTCTCTCATGGTTTGGAAATAGAGGTGGTAACCTCATCCATTGCAAACTAGACAGAGTTGTTGCTAATCCTGATTGGCACAACACTTTTCCTGCTGCCCAATCCTTTTATCTCACAAGAGTGGGATCGGATCATAGCCCCATTGTCACTTGTTTTAATGGGGAGGGTCCTAAAAGATATGGAAGTTTTAGGTACGATAAAAGATGGAAGCAAAAAGAAGGCTTCTCTGAGATTGTACACATTGGGTGGTCATGCCCAACACGGAACCATGAGAAAGACTTTGTGGAAAGAATCAGAAGTTGTAGGAAGGAGATATCATCTTGGAAAAGAACATCAAACTCAAACTCATCTCTCCTGATTCAAGAGCTGAAACACAAGATTGATTCAATGAATCATCAAGACTCTATGGACATTAGAGAGTATAGAAATGCTAACTTACAACTCAACCAAGCTTATAGAGAGGAAGAGAAGTTCTGGAAGCAACAGAGTAGAGTCATGTGGCTAAAAGAAGGTGATAGAAATTCTAAGTTCTTCCATGCTACCACAAAGCAAAGAAGAGCCAGAAATCATATCCAATTCTTAACAGATGAAGTTACAGGAAGGAACCACTACTCTGAAGATGCTATGGGTAAAGTTGCTGTGAGATACTTCTCTAATCTCTTCTCCTCAGAACTGCAGGACTCGGAGACAGTTTCAACCTCACATTTCTTTAGAGGTAACCACCCAGGAGTATCTGCTGATCAGAACAGAGATTTACTGAGACTAGTGAATTTAGCTGAGGTCAAAGAGGCCGTTTTTGCTATGGGAGGTAGCAAATGCTCAGGGCCGGATGGTATGTCTGGTGCATTTTATCAGGATAACTGGGACATAGTGGGAAAGGATGTGCTGGTCCTAGTTAAAGAGTTCATGGAGAGTGGGTCACTAGATAGCAGGATCAACGAGACAAATCTGTGTCTTATACCAAAAAAGCAAAAATCATCCAGTTTGAAAGACTTCAGGCCAATCAGCCTATGTAACTTTGCTTATAAGATTATTTCCAAGGTACTCTCCACAAGGCTAAAGAATATTCTCCCAGACATCATTTCAGAAAACCAAGCTGCTTTTGTCAAAGGTAGGCTCATATCAGACAACATCCTTATAGCCCATGAAACAATTCATGCATTGAGAACCAATGACGCTGTTGCAAAAGGTTTTATAGCCATCAAAACAGATATGATGAAAGCTTTTGACAGACTGGAATGGCCTTTTGTGGAGAGTACAATGAGAAGTATGGGGTTCAATGAAGAGTGGATTGACCGAATAATGACATGCATCACTTCAGCCTCATATAAGGTTTTGATCAATGGCAGGCAGTATGGTCCCATAGCTCCATCAAGGGGTATTAGGCAAGGGGACCCTCTCTCCCCTTTCATCTTCATCATATGTGCAGAGGCCTTAGCAGGCAGATTCAGACAAGCTGAGCAGGACCAGGCAATCAAGGGAATAAAAGTGGCACCTTCCTCCCCTCCTATCTCCCACTTACTATTCGCGGACGACAGCTTGTTCTTTTGCAGGGCAGAAGCAAATGAAATCCAGAGAATTCAACAAATCTTGCAAGAGTATGAAATGGCTTCGGGTCAAAAGGTTAACTTCACCAAATCTAGTATTACCTTTGGCCAGAAGGTAGGGCACCAAGTCCAGACTCTCATCAAGGAGATCACAGGAATCACAAGCGAGGGGGGTAAAGGTTTGTACTTAGGCCTCCCAGAAGCCTTTGTTGGATCAAGGTTCTCAACACTGAGCTTTCTTGAGGAAAATGTATCAAAAAAGGTAAATTCATGGAGAAACAACTTTCTATCGCAAGGTGGTAAAGAAGTTCTGGTCAAAGCCGTGGTGCTTGCCCTCCCAGCTTATACTATGTCCTGTTTTAAGCTGCCTCAAAAACTAAGCTTAAAGATCAGTGGTTTAATTGCTCAATTTTGGTGGAAGAACAATAAGACAGGTAAAGGAATTCATTGGAAATCTTGGGATAAAATGTGCTTGCCTAAGAAGGAAGGAGGGCTAGGATTCAGAGAATTAGAAGGCTTTAATTTAGCTCTTCTCGGTAAACAAATCTGGAGGATTAGCTCCAAGCCTGATTCTCTTTTATCCAAAGTTCTCAAAGGCAAATACTTTCCCCATCGCTCTCCCCTTATTGCTGGCCTGGGTACAAGACCATCGTTCGGATGGAGAAGTCTACATGAAGCTTTAGCCGTCATGCAGCTAGGTATGAGGAAAGAACTTGGTAACGGAACAGAGTTAGATATCCTCAACGACCCTTGGCTCCCTTCGGACCCTCCAAGACCACCGCGAGTAAAAGAGGGAATTGACATAGAAATGGTACACTTAACAACCTTAAAGGACCCATCATCGGACGAGTGGAGGTTAAATAACATCAAAGCTATCTTCGAAGAGGAGGATATCAGCCTAATCTGCCAAGTCAAGCCAGGTGGACAAGGAGCACGTTCAGGTTATTCTTGGATATACAATAACAATGGTGAGTACTCAGTCAAGTCAGGTTACTTTGTGTGGAAGACAAGGATTAAGGACAGGCCTCCTCTAAACTTAATCCTCAACCCAAACCTGGATCATTTGTTCCAAGCATGTTGGAAGACAAAGACGATGCCTAAGATCCACAACTTCATCTGGAGAGCTTTATCAAATTGCTTGGCGGTAGGAGCTAATATGGCTACTAAACGCCTCACCAAATTTCCAGAATGTCCTAGATGCGGGAACAGTCTTGAGACAGTCAATCACGTCTTATTTCAATGTCCTTATGCCAGGTTTGTATGGTTAACATCCCCGGCAGGTCATGTTCTATCTGGAGATTTCTCCAACTCTCTTTTTGAAAATTTGGCGAAGTGTTTCGAATCAGATTTTACGGCGGATGCAGAGAACCGAGACAGAACCAAGGCTTGGCCATGGTTAATTTGGAGAATATGGAAAGCTCGGAACGACTTCTGTTTCTCGGGGTCCTCGGAGCCTTGTCAGGTTATTAGCGAGAAGGCTGAACAAGATGCAACAGAATGGTTTAATCATCAGCACCTCTCCTTACCTCCCCAACAGCTACATCAAAGAGTGAGGCCTGCTCAGAAATGGGCACCGCCTCCCCCGGGATCTTTTAAATGTAATATAGATGCTGCTTGGACAAAAGGTAATGATACTTGTGGTGTAGGATGGATTCTTAGAGATGAGGGAGGCTCAGTTAGGTGGGTGGGAGCTAAAACATATCCAATTTTAATCTCTCCTCTTGAAGCTGAAGCATCGGCTCTAACATGGGCAGTGCATTGTGTGAATAACCTTGGGTTTGAGGATGTTATCTTTGAAAGCGATTGCAAGACTTTGATCCAGGCTATCCATGAACCGGATGATTGGCCAAGACTTAGATCCTTCACATCAGATATATTAGGCATGCGGCGTGTAAAGCTGCGACCAACATTCAAATGTATTACGCGTGATTCGAATGCGTGTGCCGACCTATTGGCTAAGAAGGTGGTAGACAACCGTATTTATTTTGCTTTTCTGAACAATTGTACCCCTCTATGGTTAACACCATTAGTGGAAATGGAGAAACAAAACTCTGTTACAATTATCTAGTTTGAATAAAGTTTTATTTGAGTTAAAAAAAAAAAAAAAAAAGAAGCAAAGAAAAAGTATATCTTATTTTGTATATTTTTATATTAACTTGGCTTACATTTATTGCTGGTTTTGCTAGTGGTCGTCTATCTTTGGTTGCCCGTATTCCTCCGTTGTCTTAGAATGTATTACAAGATTTAAGAATAAATACAAAAATATACACTTTAGTCACTAAAAATGATACACTCTTCACAAAGCAAACAACACACTAAACATAAAATTACCTTTGAATAAACTCTGCCTACATACCAGTGGCAACATTTGCAACATATCAGAAAACAATTTTTTTCTTTTTAGATTAAAGTCGAAAACGTTAGTGTTTGAACTTCAAATTCAAATACATGTACTAGGAAACTTACGTGTTCAATGTGAATCATTTTTGACTTTTCTCATTGGGTTCTCACCTAACTAACCAAAACCTGAGTAAAAAAACTCAAATTAGTCACACAAATATTGAAATTGTTTGAAATACATTAATCGCTGTTACTTCGAGAAAGGTGGTCGACTTTTCATACTAAAACTCACCAGCGACGACAAACACCGTCTCAACCCCACTTTACTCGACGATCCCCGCGCCCCGTCAACCAGATATGTTCAGATCCATCGCCTTCTACATCAGTCCTCATCACAACATCGGACATAAACTTCTTCTCCAACGGTTACGATCTCGCCTTGACCGAATTAGATCCTTATCGCCAAACTAAGATCCTTAGTCGCCGATCTCATCTCTCTCTATTTCCTCGATCGGCGCCGACACAGGTCAATCCGTCGCGAGACTAATCGTGAGAGAGATGGCAAAGACGGAAGGCGCCATAAACGGAGAGGAGATGAAGACGATGAAATGAGGTTTCATTGTCGACGTCCTTAGCTTGGGTTGCACAGATTATCCGAAGAGAAGAGAAAGTGATGCAAGATGTACGGCGGATTAATCTTTCATAAACCCTACACATAATCACATCAGCTTGAGGTTTCAGATTAATATCAGGTTTTGGGCTTTGCAATAATAATTTCGCAGGTCCATGTTTTGTAAGCCCATAATTATAATGAACTTTGAGAAATAGACATATGTCACCAAGATAGATTACCACTAGAAAGTTACCCGCGCCAAGCGCGGGATAAAAATTTACGAAATAAAAAAAGAAATATTTATTGGTAAAAATAATGTGTAGTATAAAATGAGATAAAAAGAATTTGGATGTCATTTGATTCGCGTTAAACGCGAAGTTTAATTTCAAGTTTATCATTGAAAAACAACAACTACATAGTGTTTTGAAACCATGATATGACACGTTTAACAATGAAAAATATGTCAATCCGGTCTCTATTTGTCATAAAACTCGGATTATTAAAAATTCATATAAAACCACTTAACTTTCGGGAACCGGTGGGTCAACCGATGGTTCAAGTCAATTTTGTGTTCAAGTTTTGCCATTTGACATGGACTTTGATGCTTAATACAATTTTACAAAATAATATTGATATTTATAAATGAACAATATGTTTTATCATTGTTTTGTGCGAGAATATAACATACAAACATTAGGAAAATTATAAAATTGTGTTTTTCATGGGATTTTTAAAATCATATTTTGTAGGTTTTTTAAATATTTTAAACATATTTTCTATGAATGTTTAATCACTCTTTCATGTATAAACTTATCCGAAAATTCTTTGCTCAAATTTTGGGAACCGGTGGTTCAACCGATGAGTCGTAAATTATGTTGTCAAGTTTTGTCATTTGACAGGAATTTTGGTGTTAAATACAATTTTACAAAATAATATTGTTATCTGTAAATGAACAATATGTTTTATCATTATTTTAAACATAATGTGATAAAATATAACATATAAATATTAGAGAAATCTATTTTTAATTATAAATTGTGTTTTTATGGATTTTTAATATTATATTTTTTATATTTTAGGGGTTTTCAACATTTTCTAAATATATTACCCATTTATATCGTCGTAATTTAACGACGATTTTACGACGATTGAACAAAATTTTTTGTGTTATCGTTGCTGAATCGTCGTAAATGTACATCGATTACGGTCGTCGTAAAATCGAAGTTTAGTAACGACGATGTTACTACGATATAGACAAGTCGTCGTTAAATCGTCGGATAATTACAACGATTTAATAACGTAGGGCTTTAAACAAGGATATCTTCGTTAAATCGTTGTTAAATTCACAACGTCTATGTCGGGAGTTGTTTACGACGGATTTGCGTCAATTTTTGGTAGCTGAAAACGTGTTTTTTATTAGTGTATCTAATTATATACACCGTTATTTTTCGTTGTATAAGATTTGTAAATTCGTTGTAAAGTGCTTGTAAATTAAAATCGTTGTAAATTAGTAGTTAAAAATCGTTGGTAAGAAGTTGGTAAATTTTGAGAACTCCTATAAATACCTCTTCCATCCTCACCACAATTCACATCACAATTCACACCACCTATCTTTATTCTCTCTCTAAAACAAAAAATGTCTGGATCCGATGTCTACGAAATTCGAAAGTGGATGTACATGCATCGAGGCGATGACGGATTGGTGACACGAGAGTTCCTCAACGGCGTAGAAATTTTCATGCAACAAGCCACAAGTCTACTGGTCACTGTTGAAAGCGGTAAGATGTTTTGTCCTTGTACAAAATGCGATAATAGACGGTTCATTTTGGTTGAAAATGTATGAAAACATTTGTTAAATAGAGGGTTTACACCACAATATTTTATATGGTTTCAACATGGGGAAGAATATTGTGGTAATGTTGCTAGGAGTAGTAGAAATAATCATCATGAACATGTAGAAAGTGAGTATGATTATAATTTTCATCATGATCATGGAAATGAATCGGATAGGATAAATGACATAGTTCGTGATGCATTTCGTGTAGAGGATAACAATGCTACATTTTCATCTGATGGAAATTTAGTCGAAGAACCAAATTTAGATGCTAAAAGGTTCTACGACATGTTAAATGCTGCAAATCAACAATTATATGATAATTGTACGGAAGGTCACCCTAAATTGTCATTAGCCGCTAGAATGATGAATATTAAAACCGATCATAACTTATTTGAGATATGCATGGATGATTGGGCTGCATTGTTAAAAGAATATTTACCGTCTGATAATTTAGCTTCTGAAACGTTTTATGAGGTTCAAAAGTTGGTTATAAGTCTTGGTCTGCCTTATCAATCAATCGATGTATGTGTAGACAATTGTATGATATTTTGGAAAGATGACCACAATCTTGAGGAATGTCGATTTTGCAAGAAACCAAGATACAAGCCTGAAGGAGTAGGTCGAAAGAGGGTACCATACCTAAAGATGTGGTATATGCCTATAACAAGCAGGCTGAAAAGGATGTATCACCCTGAGAGGACAAGTTCTTCAATGAGGTGGCATGCAGAACATACACGGAAGCCTGGAGAGGTGATCCACCCATCAGATGCGAAAGCGTGGCAACACTTCAACTCAGTATACCCTGATTTTGCAAGGCGAAAAGGTAAAGTCTACCTTGGTTTATGTACAGATGGATTTAGTCCATTTGGTATGTCAGGTAGGCAATATTATTTGTGGCCCGTCATCGTCAACCCATATAACCTCCCACCGGAGATGTGTATGCAAAGAGAATTTTTATTTCTGAGTATATTAGTCCCTGGAGCTAAGCATCCAAAAAGACCACTTGATGTATTTCTACGTCCTTTGGTGGAAGAGTTGAAGGAGTTATGGCACACTTGAGTAAAGACGTATTATTGTTCGAGAAGAAGAAATTTTACAATGCGTGCAGTGTTCCTATGGATGATTAGCGATTTTCCAGCCTATGGAATGTTGTCAGGTTGGATCACGCACGGACGAATGTCATGTCCGTACTGCATGCATCGCACTAATGCCTTTCAGCTAAAGAATGGGAAGAAAACAAGTTGGTTTGATTGTCATCGTCAATTTCTTGGTCTGCGCCAACCTTACCGGAAAAAAACGACTGTTTAAGAAGAACAAAGTGGTTCGTGATCCTCCACTGGTGTATTTAACTGGCAAACAAGTTGAAGCGCATATGGATCATTACTTTGCGAATTACACTGTTCCCCACAGAGGAAATTGACATGTAGCGCCTAATCTACATGATGGTTATTTTGAGGAACACAATTGGCATAAGAAAAGTATCTTTTGGGAGCTCCCATACTGGAAAGATCATCTACTCCAACACAATCTCGACGTCATGCATATAGAGAAGAATTTTTTTGATAACATTATGAATACTCTATTAACGTGCAGGGGAAGACAAAAGACAATTTTAAATCACGTCTTGACTTGGCTGAGATATGCGCGAGGAGCGAATTGCACATTGATAACGACGGAAAAGCGTCTGTACCTATATTCAAGTTATCTAGTGCAGTGAAGGCGTCGTTATTCCAGTGGGTGGTCTCTGAAGTCAAGTTTCCTGATGGTTTTTTTTCTAATATTTCTCGGTGTGTAGATGGTAGTAAATTCACAGGTATGAAAAGCCATGATTGTCATGTGTTTATGCAACGGCTGCTACCATTTTTCTCGGCGGAACTTGTTCCAGAAAACGTGCACGAAGCAATTGCTGGTACGTTTAAATTATAATTAATTAACTAATATAGTCCAAGTTATCATTAATTATATAAATATATATAATCTAATATAGGGTTCATTTGAACTTTACATCATACTACTTTGCACCTACCGTGAGGACACGTAAAAGAGCACCAAGACGATATGATGATGGAGGCATTCAAACAACATACGAGGTAGACGGAGTGCCTGATGTATATTGTCCAATTGGTCGGCTTAGTGGACGCACAAAAGAGGTGTGGTGGAGTAACGAGGAAGAAATTCATTGTGCCCACACGTACATTCTATTGAACTGCGAAATTGTAACTCCATGGGAAAGGTAAAAAAAACAGTTCACTATATATATTTGTGAACTGAGGACATGCTTAATTTTGTTCCTTTTTCATATAGTCTTTTCGTCGAACAAGTTAGAGAAGGAATTGAGGGGATATCCGATGAGGAGGTTGATTCACGTAAAGCTCAACAATTTGTTTATATATATAACCATTTAATTACTTGAGAGGATCACGACGACATCAATGTATTTTACAAGAGGATATGCTTTCAACGCGTACGAGAACGGCCGACATCGAACAAGTGTTAACTATGGTGTCTGTGGTAAAGGGACATTGATTTCTACGACATCATCCAAGAAATCATAGAAATAACATTTCCTAGATTGCTAATGTTGAAATTTGGGATCTTCAATTGCAAGTGGTTTGATCCTACGATCGACAGAGGTGTTCGAATCATCAAGTATGGGATTGTGGATGTCAACAAAAGTAGGAGATATAACAAATTTGAGCCTTTTATACTTGCATCGCAAGCTGAACAAGTAAGTTTCATTCCTTATCCCCGACTTAAGTCGACGGGGATAAATTGGTTGTCCGTCATCAAAATTGCTCCAAAAGGATATATAGTCCGCGAAGAGGAAGCAACACTCCAAAGTGATACACCCATTGATATCCCTTCCCCATAATAAAGCACATACGTTGTTCTACTCGTTGATCCGTTTAATAGGAGAGCTGAAGAGGTGAACGAGGACGAGGAAGATGAACATATAGACGAATTTGATGAATCTGAGTCCGAAAACGAGGAAGACTATGAGTCTAATTAAGATTATGAGTAATAAATTAGTTTTAAATTTAGGTAAAATAAAATGTAATGTCAAAATATGTCTTAATTTTTTTTTTTAAATAAAAAACCATAATCGTCGTAAATTCGTCGTTATAGTACAACGATTTTACGACGATTAGCTTCGACACGTCGTAACATCGTCGCCCCATATGAATATTTGTTTAGTACGAGGTGTCCTTTCATACGAGGTTTCTTCGACGAGTACAAAGTTGTACTATGTTTTATGGATGCAAAATCGTCGTAAAATAGTTGTAAATTCGACAACCTAATCTTTTAAACCCTAAACCCCAAAGGTTAAGCTTTTAATACGTACAAATACTCCTACAAACCCCTAATTTTACTTTAAAACTATAAAAACAACAACAAAATAGTTGCAAGAAACAAATTTACAATTTCTTTAACTATTTTGTAAAATTTAATATAAAGTGTACTATAGATTTAGATCATTGAGTATAGATGTTGTTAATTTTTTAGTTTTTGTTATTTTTAGGACCATTAAGGTGAAAGAGCTATAATATACTTCAATTACTATCAATAAATACATTCTAAAGTCATTTGCACACTAAATTTCAATGAATTTCATGTAGAGTTAAGATTAGTCGTTATATCGTCGTAAGTTTACGACGAATTTACGACGATTTTATCATAATCGTCGCTACATACTCGTAAATTTACTACAAAGTAACGACAATTTGTCAAACCCTGTATAACCTCTAAATGTCGCATCCATCATGTGTTTTTTGTACGAGGTTATAAAATACTATTCGTTGGTAAATAGTTGTAACATAACTACGAGTTTACGACGATTAGTTTAATATAAACGACGAGTTTACGAAGATTAGTTTAATATAAACGACGAGTTTACGATGATTTCTAATTTCAACTACGAATTAACGACGATTTTACGACGATTGCTAACACTATATTATACCCCGAGAAATTTCTTCTTCCTCGCTCATTCATCTCTTCTCACTCTCTCTCTACATTCTAAACCTCTCTCTACAATCTCTCATTTCTCTCCTCTCTCTCTACAAATATAAGGTAAAAAAATTTAATTTTTTTCAATTGTATTTAGATTTAGAATTGTTAATTAGTTTTAGGCGTTGAATTAATTAGTTTTAGGATTGAAAATAGTTTTAGGATTGAAATTAGTTTTAATTAGGATTGGTTTGATAAATGTTTGTAATGGTTGTTAGAATTAGAATTGGTGTTCATTTATAATAGTTTTAGGATTGGAATTAGTTTTAATTAAGATTTTGATCAAAATGTTTTTAAAAATGTGTGTAGTAATTTAGTTTTAAATTTTATTTTTTTTTAGTTTTAAAGTTGTTTAGTAATTTAGTTTTAAATTTGTTTAGTAATTTACTAGTTGTAAGATTTAAATTTCAAATTAGTTTTAAATCTTCGCAAAATGGTTACTGATCAAAATCTTTGCAGTATATACACATGGTTCCTAGGAGGACCAACACGCTAGCTCCAGGATATATGCAGTTGATGGCCGAGAAGGCCGCTGCATCCCGATCCGCATCCAGTTATGCTTCTGTTTCCGGTACAGCGACGACGTCCTCTTCTCCACCGGCATTGGGGATGTCGCAGCTGACTCCGACGCAGACGCCTCCACCTATACTGACCACGTCGCCTCCACCTGTACAGACCACGACGCCTTCGCCACCCCCTCCACATGATCATCCGGGCGGAGCAGTCCCGGGACCGGTACATCCAGAGCTAGATGTACCGGCTCATGTCTCGTACGCTACTCTCCGGGTTGAAGATATTTTAGCTCAACCCGGACATGACAGTCTTCGGCGTCTAGATCCCTACAAGACTGCAAACACCTACTGGTACGTAAATTCTTTATAAATTATAATATTTTGAATTATGTTATTATATTTTTAATTAACTTTATATTAATTGTTTATCTTTTCTTTTGAGGTTCTAGTTTGACAACATGGTCGCACGTTCGATTGCCGACATTATCAAGGGATATTTCACGGAGGCTCATCCCAACTGGCGTACACTCCAGATCACAATAAAAATACTTGGTTCAAATGCTTCGCGGTAAAATCATTTTCTCACTTATTTATTTATTTAGATTAAATTCCTAATTAATAAATAATTATTAATTATTAATATAATTTGTCTATTTTTGCATCAAAAGTGGCATTGAGATATCTCGATCAACGAGACGGTAAGGACGAAGTTCAACAAAAGCGCCAAGTTTCGCCTGGTCAACACCGTCTCTGATTGGAAGGACAAGTGGAGGGTCCTCGGAGATGCAGCGAAACCGATATTCTTATCGACCGCGGTTTGGGATGGCTTGAAGGCCTATTGGACGGATGGTCACAACGCCAACGTCGCAACTAAGTGTTCCACCTCAAGGAACACTAAGTTGCCCGACGGGACGCCGAAGCTGATGACTCATATATCCGGTCAGATCCCGTTTGCTAGCCATATGTTTAGCATGGTAAGTTTTTATCTAACTATTTTAAAATTAATTATATTTTTTAATTACTTTAACATTTTAAATTACATTTTAGACGAAAGAGATGGGTCGCAAGCCACCCGTTAGCGTCGTCTTCGAGAAGACCCACAAGAGGAAGAACAACGAGTTCGTTGATGAGTACTCGCAACAGGTTTTCACCGAGATCGAAGCTCGGAGGACGGAAATTGAGACCCAACGCTCTCAGAGATCCCCTGGAGGCACTTAGCAACCCGGCGAGCCTCTTTCCACCGCCGAGCAAGATCAAATCTTCACGCAGGTTAAATTATATAATATTTTTAAGTTTTCTATTATTTTTAAATTTTAAATTATTAATAATTATTTCTTTTTGCAGGTTGCTCCAAAGAAGAAAGGACGGATTATCGGGTTGGGATCCATCCAGGACGTCCCGTTGGTTGACCCATCATATCGATCTCCGACTCAGATGGAGGCCGAGATGCAAGACCTTCGAGCTTCGAATGCGCAGTCACAGAAGACTCTCACGTACTACGATAGTCTTTTCTCGGTGCTTGTTGCCTCCAACCCCGACCTTCAGCGTACGATGCAGACGGATCCCAACCGTCCTACACAGATTCCACAGAGCAACTTTGATCCCGAGAACGCAACGCGGGACTATTTCGGGGATGATTTGGGTTTTGATTTAGGCGGGGGGTTCGGGTTCGGGTCTGGGTCATGCATAAATATTTTGTATTTTGTAAACTTTTTAACTATATATATTTTTATTAATTTAATTAAATTAAATTTCTGTTTTTTAATAATTTTTTTTTTTATTTAAAAATTAAAAAATCGTTGTAAATGACATGTAACAAAGGCCTTCTTTAAATGACGGATTTACGTCGAAACAAAACGACGATTTTACATCGGATAGTAACGACGATTTTACGTCGAAATTTAACGACGATTTTACGTCGTTATGTTCTACACATATCCATGTCATAACGTTGTAAATGAACAACGACAAAATCGATGTAAAATCGTCGTAAACTTACAACGACTTTACGACGACGTTTTGCCAATTATTTTACGACGATTTTATGTCTTTGTAAAATTAACAACGAATTTACGACGATTTGGTTTTTACTTCGATCGATTTACGACGAATTGCATTTCGTTATTAAATCGTCGTAATAGCTGTTTAACAACGATTATGTTCGTTGTAAACGAGCAGTTTTCTTGTAGTGTAGGTTGTTGTGAGAAAATCAACGAATAAAAGTGTATGCAAAAATAAATTACTTAAGTAAATTTTTAGGCGCAAAATAATAATTAGTGTAAAACCCAAAAGCTATTTAACAAAAAAAACCAAAAGCTCAATATCCAAAACATTTTATGTGCAACATTATGTAACAGCCCAAGCCCGGCCCATCAATGCCCAAACTCAGAAACCCTAGGTATGTGCACATATATATATGTTGCCTCCATTGTTTTTTCACACATCACACATCTAAAAGCTAACTTCTCTAGAAATCAACTCGCCGGACCTCACGAGCACGTCACCGCCGCAGCCACCACGTATCGAGACTGCCGCGTCGCCGCCGCCGAACCCCGCCGCCCAAGATAAGCCGTTTTTCGCCAAACTTTAAGGTTTCATAGTATTTCTTAGATTTCTCACTCACCGTTGCGAATCTCGTAAATCCAAGACCACCATCGGGACCGCATCGACGAGACGAAGCCGGAGCTAGGAGATCAGCCGCCGCCGCCGTCCCACGCGCCCGCACGCGCGGAGAGAAGTTCTTTGCGTGGGCTCCACGCGCCGCCGCCGTCGTCGTCGCCACCGCCACCGTCGTCGCCGCCGCCGCCGTCCACCGCCGAAGTCCGCCGGAGCCGCCGCGCCCGACCACCGTCCACGCGTCGTCGGGAAGCCGCCGCTACCCCGTCACCGCCCCGCCGCCGTCGCCGGTGAGTTGACCGCCGGAGTTGACTGGTCAACGGTTGACCGGTCAACGGTTGACCGTTGACTTTTCGATTGACTTTTCTGTTTACTTTTCCGTTGACTTTTGTTGACTTTTCCTAAACTTTCTCGGGGCTATCTGATCTGATTTTTCGCCCCGATTTCGGATTCGCAGACCGTACGAGCATCCGAAACCCCGAGGAGCCAGTTTTCGCGCTAATAAGGTGAGAGCCGTTCCGTATATTTCTGTACTTCCATAATAGAAGCCTAATGGCAAATGACTAGATTCTATGTGATATGTTTCGATGATCGAGTCTAGGTAGTACTGCTTGGAAACCGGACCTAGGTTATAGAGGATTCAACTATGAATATTCGCTGAGTTAATGCTTAATTTGTGTATGTGGTCATTATATGTGGTGTGTGCGTGAGCATATTGTATGTGGGTGCCGAGTCGAACCGCCGGATCGCCGCCTGTTTGCGGGGTCCCGGTTCGGGGTCGGTATCGCCGTGTTGTGAGTGCCGAGTCGAGCTGGACTCGCCGCCTCGTTTGCGGGGTCCCGAGTCGAGGTCGGTGCCGCTGTATTGTGGGGATAGGCAAATTAGTCGATTCTTTGCCGACGCCTCGTGTAGGAATCGATAAAGCGTCTCCGGGCGGTGTGGGGGCACTTATTCCACGTAGGTTGTTTTGTGTATTTATTGAACGCCTTAGGCGATGTGTTTGATAACGTATGATTTGATATGCTTCTGATTAGACTTATATTATGGATCAGTTGCATGTGTTCGGCAACCCTCCCCTCACTGAGTGACTCCCCTGTCACTCACCTCTCTCTTTTCCCCACTCTTGCAGGTAACCCGAGGCGTTAGCTGAGCTTCTTGCAGTGTTGAGCTGTTTGGTCGCCAATTATGTTTCATCTTTCGTTCGCTTTCTATTCTACTTAAGTATTTGTTTGACTATTTATTACGTCTGGGGTTTTGGAATTCATTTGCAATAATAAAGTAGACAATATTTATTTTATTGTGTTTCTTGCGGTAGAAGATTCGTTCCGTGACACTCTGTCCTCGCGTGAGGCGGGGACAGGTGTTACAAATTGGTATCAGAGCAAGTTGTCACTCCAGTTCTGACCTGGAGGGCCGATCCGTGGGAGCTGGGGGTTAGTGGGCTGGCATTAAGGAATTAGGGTTGGGGAAACTTCATATTGTTAATTAGCTTTCCTGACGTTTTATTGTCCAAGGAAATCGCTTCAACTCTAACACTCATGCCTCTTTCTTTTCAGTTGTTACCAAGGACGCAAAGGAGATTTACCCGATCTCAGCTGTTAGAGAGGCGGCCTCAGTCGCATTGAGAGACGAGGTTAGCGAGAGTTCGCATGATGGGATCAGTAGCCAGGCTGCTAGTGACCGATCCGCTACCCCACAGGCGGAACAAGATGCGGTTAGACGGATTGCTGAGCACGCCGCCCGAGCAACCGTTCTAGAGACCGTACAACAGGTCGCCCAGGAAGCTGCCCGAGTAGCCGCGCAGGAGGCGACACGAGTAGCTGCAGAGGAGTTTGCTCGTCTGTAAGCACACCAGCCACGACCAGTTCGAGGTGTAGATCCAGAGGATGACCAGGCCGCACTGCTAGAGGAGCTGAGAGGATATCGTGAGAGATTCAGGACTCCGAGGGCCGACGAGACCGTGACGGGTGCTCGTCATGGGGGTGAAGAGCCGAGGGGTAGCCCCCGTGCGGCCGAAATTGGAGGAGCCCGGTCGCCATCAGGGGTCCGAGGGGGACCTACCTACTGGGAGGTAATGCGACATATGAAGAACATGGGTCTGGAGCCATTCAGAGGTACTGAGGACCTGACCATCGCTGACAACTGGAGGAGACAATACCTAAGGGATGACGCGCTAGCATGGTGGCAGGGAGTCGTAGACGAAGCACGTCATCGCCGAGACCTAACCTATGAGTGCTTTAGGAGAGAGTTCAGCAGGAAGTACTTCCCTCGAGAGGCCCTACGAGAGAAGGAGAATGCCTTCCAGGACCTAAAACAGGGTACGAGGACGATCAGGGAGTACGAGCGGGAGTTTAACCGCCTCCGTAGGTTCATCGGTCGTTACATGGATGAGGAGGAGTTGGTTAGGAGGTTTATGTCGGGGATGCGTGATGAGATTCAGAACCGCTTATCCAACAGAGATTACTACAGCATGATAGAGCTGGTACTACTGTAAGGAGCCCGGACACATGTCGAGAGACTGCCCCAAGAAGACGCAAGAGACACTGCCACCCGCACCCAAGCGACAAGCCACCACGCCGCGAGTTTTTTCCACGAGGGACTATGAGGGCGCCGAACCGATAGCAGGTACGTTTCGTTTCCTTCTTCCTACTACTGTGTTCTTATACGATGGTGCTGCGCCTCTTAACCCGTAGAAAAATATATATATATATTTACGTAGGTTCGGTTTTTGTTGGGGGCATAGAGTTATTCACCTTATTTGACACCGGGGCTACACATAGCTTCGTGAGCACAACTTCAACAAGGAGATGGACCTTTCAGGGAGCGTTCGAACCAAAAACGAGGAAGATTCAAACCGCCGGCATAGAGAAAATTGACACCATGGGCGTTCACCGCAATGTGCCTGTGCTACTCGGAGGAGTCGAGTTTACCGGGGACCTAGCCGAGATGGAGCTAAGCCACTACGAGGTGATACTTGGCATGGATTGGCTATCACGACATCAAGTGGTGCTCGATTGCAAGAGATCCAGAGTCCACATTCCGTTTAGAGGAGAGAGGGTCACTTTTCAAGGAACTCGTTCTAACCTCGGCCTCTCCGTCATCTCTATGTTGCATGCGGAAGAGCTATTTGAGAAGGGGGCTGAGGGGTTTATGGCCACTATAACTATCAAACCTGCTGATAGTGAACTGGAGTTACACGAGATACCTGTTGCAGCAGAGGAGGACGTTTTCAAACCATTGGAGGGTCCACCTCCAACAACAGCGGATATCCTAAGGATCGAGGTGGAACCTGGCACATCGCCGGTTTCACGAGCGGCATACCGTCTAGCCCCTACAGAGATGGCCGAAATAAAGAAACAACTGGAAGAATTGTTAGAAAAGGGGTTTATCAGACCGAGTAGTTTACCGTGGGGAGCCCCTGTCCTGTTCGTTAAAAAGAAAGATGGGAGCTTTAGGTGGTGCATTGACTATCGGGGACTGAACAAAGTGACCATTAAGAACAGGTACCCACTGCCGCGTATCGATGAGCTGCTAGACCAATTGCAGGGTGCTACGTGGTTCTCAAAGATAGATTTGGCATCAGGTTACCACCAGATTTCTATAGCCGAGTAGGACGTGCAGAAGACCGCTTTCAGGACACGTTATGGCCATTACGAGTTTGTAGTGATGCCATTTGGCTTAACCAACGCACCAGCGGCATTCATGAAGCTTATGAACGACGTGTTTCGGGAACACTTGGATAAGTGCGTAATTGTCTTCATCGACGATATACTGATTTACTCTCGGAGTAGGACGGAACATGCAAAACACTTACGAATGGTCCTTACAAAGCTTAGAGGCCAGAAGTTGTACGCCAAATTGGCTAAGTGTAGCTTTTGGCAGAGAAGAATTGGTTTCCTCGGACATGTGGTATCGGAAAAGGGGGTAGAAGTCGACCAAGAGAAGATAACCGCGATATCGGAGTGGCCAACGCCTAAGAATGCAACCGAGGTTCGTAGCTTCTTGGGTTTAGCAGGGTACTACAGGAAGTTTGTCGTGGGATTTGCCAGTGCAGCTAAGCCAATGAACGTCAAGTTCGAATGGACGGACGACTGTAGCCGAAGCTTTGCTGAGCTAAAGAGTCGGTTGATGAAGACACCGATACTAGCGCTACCACAAATGGGATTACCATACACGGTATACACTGACGCGTCTGGGACCGGTTTGGGTTGTGTGTTCATGCAAGAGGGGCACGTCATCGCCTACGCATCACGTCAACTAAGGCCACACGAAGGCAACTACCCGACTCATGATTTCGAGTTAGGAGCGGTAGTCTTCGCTCTAAAGATTTGGAGGGCATACTTATATGGGGAGAAAGTACATATCCAAACAGACCATCAGAGCCTAAGATACATTTTTACACAAGCAGACTTGAACCTGAGACAGCGAAGGTGGATGGAACTTCTTGCAGACTACAACTTAGAAATTTCCTACCACCCGGGCAAGGCCAACACGGTCGCTGACGCCTTAAGTAGGCGTAGAGACGATGTGTCTATCACCAGAGAGGTGCATGAGTTGACAGGGATGCTTGCGAACCTGAGATTGTGCGCTACCACCGGAGAGGGAGACACAGTGGGTATGGAGGCTGTGGACCGGGCATATTTGTTATGGCGAGTGCAACAAGCCCAAGAGAAAGATGAACCGTTAAAGAAAGAACTCGAAAAGGAGGTTCCCGGATATCGCGCCGCGACGAAGGGAACCATCCTGTTTAGGAACCGTGTGTGCGTCCCCGGGGATGTGGGACTAAGGAAGGAAATTCTGCAACAAGCACACCACTCGAGATTTTCTATCCACCCTGGAAGCAATAAGATGTACCAAGACCTCAAGCGATACTACCATTGGCCAGGTATGAAGAGGGATGTCGCCACCTTCGTGGCATGTTGTCAGACGTGTCAAATGGTTAAAGCAGAACACCAACTGCCAAGTGGGTTATTACAGAACTTTCCATTACCAGAGTGGAAATGGGACATGGTGACCATGGATTTTGTTACTGGTTTGCCTACGACTACCGGTGGAGCAGATGCTATTTGGGTCATCGTGGATCGACTCACCAAATCCGCCCACTTTTTAGCAATTAAGAAGTCGTACGGGTCAGCAGTGTTGGCAAGGAAGTATATCGACGAGATCGTGCGGTTCCATGGGGTACCTGTCAGCATCGTGTCAGATCGAGACACAAAGTTCACATCTAGGTTCTGGAGAGCCTTCCAGGAAGCCTTGGGAACCCAGGTGCACATGAGTACGGCATACCATCCCCAGACGGACGGACAATCCGAGAGGACGATTCAGACGCTGGAGGACATGTTACGGGCATGTATTTTAGATTGGGAAGGAAATTGGGGAAAATTCCTACCACTCGCGGAGTTTGCTTACAACAACAGTTATCAGGCTAGTATTGAAATGGCACCCTACGAGGCCCTCTACCGCAGGCCATGCCGCACACCCTTATGTTGGACAGAAGTGGGGGAGCGCAAGGGAATGAATCCTGCGATCGTTAGAGACACAGAGAAGCAAGTAGAGCTACTCAAAAGACGGCTAAGAGAACCTCACGATCGGCAGAAGAGTTATGCCGATAAACGAAGAAGAGATTTAGAATTTCAGGTGGGTGACTTCGTGTATCTAAAGATGAGGACCTTCCAAGGAGGCTCCGAGACCCGGGAACTGAAGAAATTGAGACCCAGGTACATGGGACCTTACCCTATCATCGAGCGGGTAGGACCAGTGGCATATCGGTTAAGCTTACCGGACGAACTAAAAAATTTTCATAAGGTGTTTCATGTGTCAGTACTACGAAAAGTTGTCCGGGAACCAGAACTCATTGTACAACAACCGCCTAGCGATCTCCGCAAGGATCTGTCAGCAGTCATCCGACCTATCGAGATTTTAGAACATCAAGAAGTAGACACTGACGGGCAGCGAGCAAAGAAACTAAGGGTTCGCTGGGAAAAAGATGGCATACGAGAGGACACTTGGGAATTGGACACGGAAATGCGTGTGGACTACCCAAGCCTCTTCCAGGATGAGGCCATACAGATGAGCCCAGACCTGGATTCGGGGACGAATCCCTTGTTAGTGGGGGAGAATTGTAACAGCCCAAGCCCGGCCCATCAAGGCCCAAACTCGGAAACCCTAGGTATGTGCACATATATATATGTTGCCTCCATTGTTTTTTCACACATCACACATCTAAAAGCTAACTTCTCTAGAAATCAACTCGCCGGACCTCACGAGCACGTCACCGCCGCAGCCACCACGTATCGAGACTGTCGCGTCGCCGCCGCCGAACCCCGCCGCCCAAGGTAAGCCATTTTTCGCCAAACTTTAAAGTTTCATAGTATTTCTTAGATTTCTCACTCACCGTTGCGAATCTCGTAAATCCAAGACCACCATCGGGACCGCATCGACGAGACGAAGCCGGAGCTAGGAGATCAGCCGCCGCCACCGTCCCACGCGCCCGCACGCGCGGAGAGAAGTTATGCGCGTGGGCTCCACGCGCCGACGTCGTCGTCGTCGCCACCGCCACCGTCGTCGCCGCCGCCGCCGTCCACCGCCCAAGTCCGCCGGAGCCGCCGCGCCCGACCACCGTCCACGCGTCGCCGGGAAGCCGCCGCCGCCCCGTCACCGCCCCGCCGCCGTCGCCGTCCCGCCGCCGTCGCCGCCCCGCCGCCGTCGCCAGTGAGTTGACCGCCGGAGTTGACCGGTCAACGGTTGACCGGTCAACGATTGACCGTTGACTTTTCGGTTGACTTTTTGTTGACTTTTCTGTTGACTTTTCCGTTGACTTTTGTTGACTTTTCCTAAACTTTCTCGGGGCTATCTGATCTGATTTTTTGCTCCGGTTTCAGATTCGCTGACCGTACGAGCATCCGACACCCCGAGGAGCCAGTTTTTGCGCTAATAAGGTGAGAGCCTTTCCGTATATTTTTGTACTTCCATAATAGAAGCCTAATGGCAAATGACTAGATTCTATGTGATATGTTTCGATGATCGATTCTAGGTAGTACTGCTTGGAAACCGGACCTAGGTTATAGAGGATTCAACTATGAATATTCGCTGAGTTAATGCTTAATTTGTGTATGTGGTCATTATATGTGGTGTGTGCGTGAGCATATTGTATGTGGGTGCCGAGTCGAACCGCCAGACTGCCGCCTGTTTGCGGGGTCCCGGTTCGGGGTCGGTATCGCTGTGTTGTGAGTGCCGAGTCGAGCTGGACTGCCGCCTGTTTGCGGGGTCCCGAGTCGAGGTCGGTGCCGCTGTATTGTGGGGATAGGCAAATTAGTTGATTCTTTGCCGACGCCTCGTGTAGGAATCGATAAAACGTCTTCGGGCGGTGTGTGGGCACTTATTCCACGTAGGTTGTTTTTGTGTATTTATTGAACGCCTTAGGGGATGTGTTTGATAACGTATGATTTGATATGCTTGTGATTAGACTTATATTATGGATCAGTTGCATGTGTTCGGCAACCCTCCCCTCACTGAGTGACTCCCCTGTCACTCACCTCTCTCTTTTCCCCACTTTTGCAGGTAACCCGAGGCGTTAGCTGAGCTTCTTGCAGTGTTGAGCTGTTTGGACGCCAATTATGTTTCATCTTTCGTTCGCTTTCTATTCTACTTAAGTATTTGTTTGACTATTTATTACGTATGGGGTTTTGGAATTCATTTGCAATAATAAAGTAGACAATATTTATTTTATTGTGTTTCTTACGGTAGAAGATACGTTCCGTGACACTCCGTCCACGCGTGATGAGGGGACGGGTGTTACACATTACATATAATATATTATTATTGTGTATATAATTTTTAATTTTCGATGCATTATGTATTTGAAGACGAAACAAAAGCATTTCAAGAAAAAGACATTAGAGCATTCATATTGCTAAAATACCATTGGATATCTTAGCAATATTTTAATAATATATTTATAATATTTTAAATGAAAAAACCTAATGATTAGGAAAAATGTATCTTAAGATTATATTATTTTAAATGGGTTTCCTTAACTATAAACCCCAAATAGAGGTGCACTTATAGTTATATGACTGAAGGTCCGGAACGCCCATATGGTTTACCCAAAAAAATATTATAGTCTAAACTTGAAAGTGAAGAGACTACTACAAAAGTACATTTTTATAGTTGTACTTCACAAAATTATACATGTTTAAGTTAATTTTTATAATACACTTATATGGTAAATATAAAACTTAAATAAATTATAAACAATAAATTTTATTTCTTTCAAAATTAAACCCATCTCTAAACACTACCTCCTGGCAAGAAAGCTTTTGCATCCAAATGGGTTTATCGTATCAAATATAACGTTGATGGATCCATCGAACGACATAAAGAACGGTTGGTAGTCATGGGTAATTATCAAGAAGAAGGAGTAGATTATGATGAGACGTTTGCTCCGGTAGTCAAAATGAACACGATCCGAATTCTTCTTGAAGTAGCCGTTGCTAAAAATTGGGAATTACACCAAATGGATGTTTACAATGCGTTTCTTCATGGTGATCTTGAAGAAGAAATTTACATAAAGCCACCTCCCGGTTTTCAACCCTCGGATCCATCTCTTGTATGTCGTCTCCACAAATCGTTATACGGGTTACGTCAGGCCCCTCGTTGTTGGTTCTCTAAACTCTCTAAAGCTTTACTTGAATATGGTTTTGCTCAATGCCGAAAAGACTACTCTCTCTTCACTCGAGTTCGTGGTAACACCGTTCTTCATATCCTCATTTATGTTGATGATTTGGTTATTATTGGGAATGACTCTAGTGTCATCAATCAGTTCAAAAACTATCTTCACACTTGTTTCCGCATGAAAGATTTGGGTGTTTTAAAATACTTCTTAGGCATTGAAGTAGCTCGTGGCCCGGATGGTATCTATCTGTCTCAACGAAAGTATTGTCTTGATATTATTAATGAGTGTGGCCTTAGTGGAGCACGTCATTTTGATACACCAATGGAGCAAAATCACAAACTAGCTTCAAACAACGGACCGTTTTATTTGCATCCGTCAAAATATCGACGTCTTATCGGTCGACTTCTTTATCTTGCTCTAACTCGCCCTGAACTGAGTTATTGTGTTAATATTCTAGTACAAATCATGCAAACACCACGTCAAGCACATTGGGACGCCGCTGTTCGTGTTGTACGTTATCTTAAAGGTTTTGCTGGTCAAGGCATACTACTCTCGTCTACTTCAGATCTTTTTTTACGGCATATTGCGACTCTGATTTGTCTTCTTGTCCACGTACGCGGAGATCTTTAAGCAACTATATTGTTCTCCTCGGTGATTCACCTGTCTCTTGGAAAACGAAGAAGCAAGATAGAGTTTCACTCTCAACGACAGAAGCTGAATATAGATCAATGACACTAGCCATTCAAGAACTTTTGTGGATTAAGGAGCTTCTCGAATCAATTGGCATCAATCATGATACTCCCATGAAGCTCATTTGTGACAACAAATCTGCCTTGGAGTTAGCAGCCAATCCGTTTTCTCATGAGCGAACAAAACATATTGAGAAAGATTGTCATTTCATTCGTGACGAAATCGCAACCGGAAACATCGTCACCTCTCACGTCAATACTACTGAACAACTAGCTGATCTTCTCACTAAAGCTCTTGGAAGACAACAATTCACGTATCTTCTTGGCAAGTTAGGCATTTGTGACCTTCACGCTCCAACTTGAGGGGGAGTATTACGCTATATATCATATATACAAAAATATTATGATATAAGATATATTCCTTATTATTATAGGATCTATCTCTTTCTTTTTCTCTCTGGGATCTGCCCTAAAACCTTTGTAATATATATTACTTCATGAATAATAACAAAGCAGCCTTTTTCTCCACTTTGACAATATCATTTATTAACAAGGAATTTTTTTTATATCTTTTAGTGATTAGGATTAAGGGTTCGTACAAATATTGGTGTATACTTTATAAGTGAAGGTGGACGGTAGATTGTTTGCGGTGAATTTATTTTGGTGTATCATGATTTATGGTTGGGGGGTATATTTCAATTAATAAATTTTGATCAAAACCGTAGAAATCCATAGTGGTACACTTTAAGGAAACTGAAACAAAAAGGTCATATTGTAATTTGTATGGTGTTTGTGGATGTGGTCGCTTGGATTAGAACGTGTGGATATTGAATGTATGTTTTGTTCAGGGTTTGTTTTTGAAATATTTTTGACTGGTTTACGTGTCTTATTGTGACACTAGTGTTGTGACCCGTAAGTTGCACGGACTAATTTAAATTGGAATGCATATTAATTTTTAGTCGGTAACATTTAGTTTAATTTATAGTTAAAAATATTTTAGTACGTAATATTACATCTACATACAAAGTTTTTGAGGAACGTTATTTATGCAACATGACAAAATTGAATATTTGTGAATAAAATTTTGTAAACAAATTAATATTACAAAAATAGTAAAATACCAATACAAGAGTACTTAGGAAATGAAGTGAATTTGCGGAGCTCAGTAACACTCTTTCCTTAATTCTGAAAACTTTCCATAGTTTGACGGTTACATGAGGTTTTGACCAAGATAGAACCGTATAATTCTTATGATCACTACAAGAAATCAGGACTTTTACCACGACCATAATCGTTGTAAAATCGTGGTAAAAAGCAGTTTACCACGATTTTACGACGATTTCCATTTCGTCGTTAATCGATCGAAGTAAAAGCCAAATCGTCGTAAAATCGTGGTAAATTTTACGACGAATCAAATTCGTTGTAAATTCGTGGTAACATATTCGTTGTAAAATCGATTTTACAACGGATATTTGGTTGTAAATTTGTATTTATAATAAATCGAAAATTCTCACAATCGTCGTAAATTCGTCCCTAATTAGGGACGATTTTACCACGATTTGTAAAATTTATATTTCTCACAATCGTCGTAAATTCGTCCCTAATTAGGGACGATTTTACCACGATTATAAGAAATATAAATTTTACAAATCGTGGTAAAATCGTCCCTAATTAGGGACGAATTTACGACGATTGTGAGAAATATAAATTTTACAAATCGTGGTAAAATCGTCCCTAATTAGGGACGATTTTACCACGATTGGAAGAAATATAAAATTTTCAAATCGTGGTAAAATCGTCCCTAATTAGGGACGATTTTACCACGATTAATATTATTATAAATAAAAAAAAATAATATTTTATAAAATAAAATATTATTTTTTTAAAATATTTTTATTACAATTTCAAAATACAAAATACAAAAATAATTAGTCGTCTAAATTGAAATTAGGCCCGAAATAGTCATGCGTTGCGTTCTCGGGATCTACGTTGCTTGTTCCGGCCTCGCTCGGTCGTCGGACGGAGGGGATGTGTCCGCATCGTCCGAAGTAGTTCCGGGTTAGATGCAGAAAGCACCGTAAACAGGCTGTTGTAGAACTGCATGTTATTCGCCTAAGTCGCATGCAAGTTCTGAATCTCAGCCTGCAAATCAGCCTGAGATCGGTAATTGGGAGGAGCAAGTGGGACGTCCTGCATGGATCCCATGCCTAGAACTCGTCCTTTCTTCTTAGGAGCAACCTATAAAATTAAACAATTAATAAATGAATGTTTTAAAAAATAACTTTACAGTAAAATTTTACCTCATGATATATTTGATCGAGCTCGGCGGTAGTAAGCGGCTCGCCTGGATATTGAGTGCCTCCCGGGGATCTCTGAGATCGTTGAGTCTCGATCTCCGTCTTCCGAGCTTCAAGATCGTTGAATATCCGCTCGGAATGGGAGTCAACGAACTCGCCGGTCTTTTTCCCGTGCGTCTTCTCGAAGACGGCATCGACGGCCGGTTTGTGACCCAACTCCTTGGCCTACAAACAAATAATAAAAATATGTGCATTAGTATAATATTAGTAATTTGAAAATAAAAATAATTTGGAAGAGTTAGTAAGAGAGACTTACCATTTCGTGCGCCCGACCCGCGAACGGGATTTGTCCGGACGTGTGAGCCATCTGCTTCGGCGTCCCGTCAGGTAGCTTCGCGTTCCTGGAGGTGGAACACTTCTCAGCTACGGTCGCGTTGTGGCCATCCGTCCAATATTTCTTCAAGTCGTCCCAGACCGCGACCGAGAGATATACCGGCTTCCCCGCGTCGCCGACGACTCTCCACTTGTCCTTCCAGTCGGAGACCATGTTGGCGAGACGGAATTTCGCCGTCTTGTTGAACTCCGTCCTCACGGTCTCGTTGATCGAGACATCCCAATGCCACTTTTGCTGCAAAATATGAAAAATTATAAGTTACTTAATTAGCTTTACGCGAATAATATATAATAAAAAATTTAAAGTTAAATAAATAAATTTAATTGAAATTAAATTAGAACATTACCGCGAAACATTTGAACCACGTTCTCTTGATGTGCTCGAGTGTCTTGCTCCAATTGGGATGCGACTCGGTGAAGTATCCCTTGATTATGTCCGCGATAGAACGCGAGACCTGGTTGTCGTACTTGAACCTGAAAAAAACATTAATTAATTTATTAATATAATAAAAAAAAAAAAAAAAAAAATTAAGTTAATTACCAGTAAGTGTCCGGAGACTTGTACGGATCCAACCGGCGGAGACTGTCATGTCCGGGTTGAGCGAGAATATCCTCAACCCGGAGGTTGGAGTACGGCGCGTGTCCCGGTACATCCAACTCTGGATGTACCGGGCCCGGGATATCGTCGGCTGCGGGGTCTGCGGCGTCAGCGGCGGCGGCGGGCACAGAAGGAGGAGGAGGAGGATGCTCGCCATGGACGGACGTCCCGGTGTGGACAGGAGATGTCCGGGAAGCTGAACCGGAAGCCGAGCCTTCCCGGGAAGCCCTCCTCTCCGCCAACATCTGCATCTTTCCAGTATGGAAGCTCCCAGAAAATGCTTTTCTTATGCCAATTGTGTTCCGTAAGATAACCATCGGGCGGATTAGGCGGGACATGCCGGTTTCCTCCTTGGGGAACCGTGTAATTCGCACGGTAATGATCCATATGCGCCTCAACTTGTTCGCCCGTGTAATAAACTGGTGGAGGATCACGAACCACTTTGTTCTTTTTAAACAATCGTTTGTTTTTCCGATATGGGTGGCGCAGACTAAGAAACTTACGGTGACAATCGAACCAACTAGTTTTCCTTCCATGCTTCAATTAGAAGGCGTCAGTACGATGCATGCAGTAAGGACAAGATAGTCGTCCGTGTGTAGTCCAGCCCGACAACATTCCATAAGCGGGAAAGTCGCTAATCGTCCATAGAAGCACTCGCACGCATTGTAAAATTCCGTTTCCTCGAACAATCGTAAGTCTTTACTCCAAGTGTGCCATAACTCCTTCAACTCTTCCACCAAAGGCCGTAGAAAAACATCAAGGGATCTTTTTGGATGTTTAGGTCCAGGGACTAAAATGCTCGGAAATAAAAATTCCCTTTGCATACACATGTCCGGTGGGAGGTTATAAGGGGTGACGATGACGGGCCATAAAGAATACCGCCTACCCGACATACCAAATGGACTAAATCCATCCGTACACGGACCAAGGTAGACGTTACCTTTTCGTCTAGCAAAATCGGGGTACACCGAGTTAAAGTGTTTCCACGCTTTCGCATCGGATGGGTGGGTCACCTCTCCAGGCTTCTGTGTATGTTCTGCATGCCACCTCATCGAAGAAGTTGTCCTCTCCGAGTGATACATCCTTTGTAGCCTCGTCCGTTATAGGAAGATACCACATCTTCTGGTACGGTACCCTCTTCCGACCTACTCCTTCTGGCCTATATCTTGGTTTTTTGCAAAAACGACATTCCTCAAGAATGTCGTCGTCTTTCCAAAATATCATACAATTGTCTACACAGACATCAATTGACCGATACGGAAGACCAAGACTCGATAACCAATTTTTGAACCTCATAAAACGTTTCAGCAGCTAAATTATCAGAGGGTAGATATTCTTTTAACAATGAGGCCCAATCATCCATGCAAACCTCAGATAAGTTATGGTCTGTTTTAATATTCATCATTCTAGCGAGCTAATGACAATTTAGAGTGCCCTTCTCTACAATTATCATATATTGGTTGATTTGCGGCATTTAACATGTCGTAGAATTTTTTAGCATCTAAATTAGGTTCTTCAACTAAATTTCCATCGGATGCAACTTCGGGACGAAATGCATCGCTAACCATGTCATTTATCCTATCCGGTTCATTTCCATGATCATGACGAAAATTATAAAAATCATACTCATTTTCTACATGTTGGTCATAGTCTACAGATTCCTGATGATAATTACTACTACTAGCAACATTACCAGAATAACCTTCTCAATGCTGAAACCATATATAATATTGTGGTGTAAATCCTCTATTTAACAAATGCTTCCAAACATTTTCAACCAAAATGAACCGTCTATTGTCGCATTTGATACAAGGACAAAACATCTTACCGCTTTCGAGAGTGACAGGTAGATTTGTGGCTTGCTGCATGAATACAACTCCCTTGTCACCGATCCGTCATCGCCTCGATGTATGTACATCCATTTTTGGATTTCGTAAATATCGCCTCCAGACATTTTTTTTATAAAAAGAGTTTTTTTTGTAAGTGAGAGAGAGAGAGAGATATAAAATTGATGGTGTGATTTATGGTGAAAGATGAGGAGGTATTTATAGGATTTTTAAAAATTTTCCAACTTTTTACCAAGGAAATTAACTACTAATTTACAACGATTCATAATTCTACAAGGAATTAACAACGATTTTACAACGATTTAACGACTAAAATGAAAGTTGTAAATAATTAGGTGCAACAGTAAATACACGTTTTCAACTACCAGATTAAATGTCTTTAAATCGTTGTTAAAAAGTCCCAAAATAAGATGTTGTAAATTCGTGGTAAATTAGCAACGATATAGCGACGAAATATCCTTATAAACCAAAACGTTGTAAAATCGTGGTAAATTTACCACGATTTTACAACGATTTGGTGTTTGATCGGAAATTCGTTGTAAAATCGTCGTAAATTTACGACGATTTTAATCGTTGTAACTTTTACGACGATTTTACGACGATTACCAATATCGTCGTAAAATCGTCGTAATATCGTCGTAAGTTTACGACGATTCAAATCGTTGTAAATTTTTCGTGGTAATTTGCGCAGATTCTTGTAGTGGATCCGCATCACTCGAAAGCATAAGCTCTCGAAATCTATATTTGTGTTGTACGCTCACACAAGGAAGAAAAAAATAAAAGGATAGATAGAAAATATGTGAAGAATGGTGTAAAGAAGATGCCGAATATTTTCTCCTTATATAGGGTGAGGAGGATGCAAGAGGTTTTGGTTTCACCGTGTAATCCATAATACCACCATTACTCACATATAACATATAATTTTATGTTAAATTTAGTGGTTACTCAATTTATTAATTAAATTAATTATTAGTTTAATTTAAGAAGAAAAAATTTATTTGACCAAAATTTAACTCCTTTTTATTATTATATTTATTATTTTCCTTGACTAAATTTAATTCTCAAAAACTTTGACCAAAATAAAATATGTATTGACGGTGATGTCATTTATTCATAAAACTATGTTGCTTATTTTCTCCTTATTAGGAGAGTAGGATACATGAGTCTTTGGTTTCACCTCGTAGTCCATAACACCACCATTATTCACATTTAATATATAAATTTATGTCAAATTTGGTGGTTACACAATGGATTAATAAATTCAATTATTAATTCAGTTTAAGAAGACCAAAATTTAACTCTTTTTATTTTTAGAATTATTATTTTTTGGACCAAATTTAATTCTCTATCACATGAGAATTATATCATTTTGACTAAAATAAATACGTGTAGTGATGGTGACGCAGTCGGAAATCTCTAGGGTTAGTCAACGCTAAACCCGAATGAAACTCAAGTTTTGCAAACGACAAACTTGAAAGAAAGTTTCTAGAATCCACTAGAAATCTCTGAAATCCACCAGAAAACTCTGGAATCCATCAGAGGAATATATATCGAATCCATGAGAGAAAATAAGAGAAAACTCTTACAGTTTATTAAAAACAATAATTATTGGATTATTTTACAATGAGCCTAAAGACTCTTATTTATACCTAAAAGTCTAACAAATAAAAAAGAAAACTAATTTAGGAAAATAGAAAACCAAATAAAAAGGAAAATTAACTAAAAATAGAAATCAAGCTTAATATGTTAATTAACTAGAAAGAAAAGAACATCTTCCATTTTCTTCATGCATCAGTCTCCTCCACTTCCAAAGAACTCGACATCGAATTCTCTTTTAATAAAGCATATTATCCCATTTCTTTTCGATCGATTTTATACTTGTACCATAAAGAGAACAACATCTTATCATAAACCCACACAAGAATAGATATATGCAATATGCTTGCAAATACCTAAACTTGCATTTTCTTGGAGATATCAACGATGTTGGAAGGAGGATTATATTGAATCTCTTGATGGATTGTTTCTTCTTCAACAAGTTTTTCTTCATTAATAATCAATGTTTTGATAAAAAATACAACTTTGTTGTTGCGAACTTCCGCTTTATCTTCAATACCTTCCATATCCATCTTTATAGAAACTAGATTCTCTGATTGTATCACGACCCTTTGCAATTCCATCTCATTAAAAACTAGATACTTTGATTGTATCTTGACACTTTCCATCTCTTTAAAAACTAGATTCTCTGATTGTATCTTGACACTTTGCAATTTCATCTCTTTAAAATCTGTTTTCTCTAGATGTCTCTCCTCCTCTTTAATTTCTTCACGAGAACTCAAGTTGTTAGTAATGGCATGAAGGGTTTCCACCTTCAGAACTCTAAAAGTTCTATGATGTTTTCATCCTTTGTAAATCTTATCGGCTTGGGATTGTTCTTGTCCACCACACTCTTTTCTTTATTCGTGGTTGCTTCAGAATAATTTTGTGGTGCATACCTTTTGAAGGTTGGGACACTTGGAGAATACTTCTCGATTAGTTCAGCTTTCAAAGCTAGGTTAGAAACCTCTTGCACCGTCCATACTGTTTGTATATCCATCTTCTCCTGTATAGAACCCTTTAAACCATTGATGTATCTGACCACTTTCTGATTTTCCGTCTCTCCTAGATTATTGCGTTTAGAAAAATGTATAAATTCAGTCGTGTATTCAGTGACCGTCTTCTTTCCTTGCTCACATTCAATATACATCTTATAAAGATTTGGATCGTATTATTTTGGTAAAAAACGTTCCATCATCAATTGCTTCATTCGACTCCAAGTCATGATTGACCCTTTTCTTTGTCTCTGAATCACAACCTTATCCCACCATACAACAACAGTTTTCTTCAGCCTAATGGCTACCATCTTAACTTGGCTGTTTTCAGGGACTTCCATGGCATCGAAAAATCGTTCAACATTGATCTGCCAATCCATAAACTCTATAACTCCCATGGTTCCATTAAACAATGAGTGTTGGAAAAGATATTCATGCTTGTAAGTAAATTTTTCTGAATAAACATGGATATAAAACTGAATTACAAATCTTGGCCAAGAGTCAAATACCATTAAATAATATTAAATTATTTGTTTTTTAAAAAGAGTAGTTATTTTTATACCATATTAAATTTTGATTATAAATATTTTGCGTATATATATATTTAAAAATTTTAAAACTACATCTTTTAAAAATTTTAAATGGTATTATTACCATTCAAAATTTATTCAATTAAAAAGGTTTATTTGGGTTTGGTATCTAGTTTTTCGAAAGACCATGTTTTGCGTTCCTCGAGAGCATCAACTTCGTTTCCCATAGCTGCTCGCCAAACTTTAAGCTTCACGGCATCTCGAAAATGAAGAGGTTCGTCTCCAAGAGTTTTAGATGCTTGGAACGCTATGTGATTGTCTGAAAACCCATGATTAGTGACATAATTAGCGATAGGATAAAGAGACGTACCCGAAGAAACCGATGTGGAGTGAGCGGAGTCGAGAACGAGGTTTATATCACAACAAACAGAGTATGTCACATATGGTTTGAGACGAGTAGAAGGAATTTTGTGACGCATGCCTCTGCCCAGTTCCTCAATCGGAGGATCAGTCGGTTGCGATACAAGAGAAGTATCAATGGGAGGAGAAATGTATTCTAATGGAGATGATGAAGATGATGGTGAGTGAGGCTCTGATTCTTGTAATAAATCAAAAGGTTGCTCAGTTGGAAACTCAACACTCCCCCTTTCGTTTTTAATTTCAACAATGGGAGTAGCATCTAGATCATCGAAAACTTCAACCCGTAGAGGAGATGGAGCTAATTGTGTGATCTCTGAAGGATCAGAGGGACCGCTTGAAGCAAAAGGAAATGACGTCTCATGGAATATGACATCCCTGGAAACAAAAAAAATCATTTGCTTCAAGATCAAAAAATCGCCAACCCTTTTGACCATGAGGATAACCAATGAAAATACACCTTTGGCTACGAGCGTCAAACTTATTTGTTTTAACGGTTTGACGCTTAGCAAAACAGAGGCTGCCAAATGTTCCTATATGAGAGTATGATGGAGGGGAGCTATGGAGAATTTCATAAGGAATTTTACCACCGAGTATTGTAGTGGGTGTACGATTTATTAGGTACACAACGGTTAAAATGCCTTCGCCCCAAAACTTGATTGGTAAATGAGCTTGTAAGAGGAGAGCTCGAGCCATATTTAGTATATGTCGATGCTTACGTTCAGCTCTACCGTTTTTCCGTGGAGTTCCAACACATGAGGTCTGGTGGGAGATACCTTGTTCAGTAAAATATGTCCGTAAGCACATAAATTATGTGCCGTTATCACCTCGAACCATTTTGACTTGCTTTCCAAATTGTCGTTCTGTCATTGCGCAAAAATTCTTAAGAACCGGAGCAACTTCACTTTTTGCAAGCAATAAATGAGTCCACACTGCGCGAGAATGATCATCAACAATTGTAAGGAAGTAATGAGCCCCTGATGAGGATGGTGTGTTATAGGGACCTCACACATCGCAGTGTATTAGAGAAAAACAACTACTAGCTTTATTAGAACTTTCCGAAAATGTATCACGAGAATGCTTTGCTTGAATGCAAATGTCACAAAAATCTTTAAAAAAATCATTGAAGCCACGTTTAAGTTTCATCAACCGGGTTTATCTCTCTTCTCTGTAAAATATCTTTCAGAGAGAGAGACCCACCGACTATTCCGATTAGACTTGGTTAATCGGACTTCTCTCCAACACTTTCCGGCTTCTTTGAGCGGAGAATGGTTGGCTTATGCTTCGAGATCTCTGGTCACTTCAACGGAGATGCTTGCTTTGATTCTGGGTCACGGTAGCTCTCATAGAACCGGGTCCCTGGCTTTACTTTTCGGAGTAGTTTTCTTCGTAAAGCTATGGTCGGACTTTCTCTCCGTCATCTTTTCGCTTCTTCAGCAAGGATGGACGGCTCTATCCTAGATCTATCTCAAGTGCTTGTTTCCCCACCTTTTTAAACCTCAGATCTGACGTTTACCTTCCATGGCAAGTTGCAACAATGTCTATTTTAGAGGAAATAGTCTTATCTTAGAAGTTTCTCCGGTGAATCTCATTGACGTGGCTGTTAGTGTTGAAGAACGAAGAACTGATTCTTAACAGTTGTAATATTGACGGAGATCGACTCAACAAACATTGACGTTTCTCCGATCTTCCTCAGCTGCGTTTCCGGCGCATTTTCAACCTTGTTTGACGGCGCACTGTTTCACTTGAGCTTGGTTTAGGGAAAATTAGGGTTTTGGGTTTTATTGGGTTTTTAGTGGGTTGTAGTTGTTTTATGTGTAATGAATTTGTGTTTTATTTTGTTTTTGGGTCAGTTCTCGAAAAAGCCCATAGTTGTAACCTCGTTTAAATTTAAATTAAATAGATGAACAAAAAAATTCAAAGTCTTTTAATGTAGATAAAACCGAAAATAATGCTTTCTCTCCCGGGTGTCCCATACGTTGGTGCCACAAAGTTGTGTAGTCTTTTTTTGTAGTCTTGTATGCTCTAGCTGGAACAACCCCAGGAAAATCATAAACCCCGTTCTCTTCCTCACCTGCTCCAATCGGCATCTTCGAAGAACGGTAAAGCAAGACAATTCTCGTAACAGTCGAGCAAGAGATATTAACGTGCAAGACAAATCAGGTACAAAGAGAACATGTCTTAGAACTCGGTCACCACCAAGGTGAAATGATCCTTCCTTGGTGGCATATGAATGCTTGTAGTTGGGTAAGACAATAATGCTACGAGGGATTTCGTGCATCTCTGTTAGTAGCTCGGCATCACCTGTCATATGATGTTATGCTCCGGAGTCAAGAAGAAAATCAACATTTGTATCCTTACCAGACAATTTTTCTGTGGAGGTGTTAGGTGTTTTGAGAAGATTTACTATAACAGACCATGTTTCTTTCCTAACACCGGGAATGTCTGGAAACTCTTGTGTGTTATTAGTTACAACAGCATTATTAGCTCTAGGTGGTGGAACACTTCTTCCTCTGCCACGACTTCTGCTAATACTACGACCACGCCCTCTCCCACTGATTGAATCTGTCCACCCTTCTGGATATCCATGAAGAACAAAACATGTATCAACGGTGTGATTGGTGCGACCACAATGTGTGCAAAGCAGGTTATTTCTTCCTCGGGTGACTGAAGCAATTGCGTTAACTCCATTCTGGACTGCGTAACTAACAACGTCAATGCGTTCTTCTTTACTTCGTGAGATGATAAACGAGATTTTCCACTCTCGTTATTTCGAATGCCTTAATGTAGTATTTAAGGTGTCAATCCGAATCAGGAGCAACTAAAGTATTAAACCTTATGAGAAACTACACCCAGTTTAAGAAAATTAAAAGAATTGTTTTGTTTTTGTAACCGACGAAGAATTAACGAGAAAACGAAAAACTAATTTGACAAGTTTTTAAGATTAAATTTAAAGCAAAACAACCAGGTCAGGGTATTTTAACGGGTGATCAACTTTCAGATTTCTAAATGTCTTTTAACAAAAATAACTTTAAGGTTTTGAAAACGTTTGATTAGATCAATCGACTCCTGTGGTAATGATCCTTTTCCTATTAGTTAAACTAAAACAATACCTTGGATAGTTTAAATTTTAGAAAACGTTAAGCTCAATTCAATTCAACCACTAAACTTATTAACACAGATTCCTCGGTTAAGCTAGGTTTAGTTTTAGGGTAATTGTTCAGGAATCTCCACACTTTTCCCAAAGGTGAAGCTTCCTGGTTTCTATCAATTGAATGACCAATTCAACTAAAGCATTAAGAATGTTACCCTAGATTAAAGTTTTGTAAAGTGTAAGATCAAAACATTTAGCAATCCTAATATTGATTCACCCTTTTTCCCCCAACCTAATTGCCTAAGGGAGATTACTCACTAAACATTATGAATACCAAAGCAATCAAGATTAAAAACAACATGAAAATAAATAACAAGATTAAGGGAAAGAAGAACTCTGTTATTGAAATCAAGGTTTACAAGAATCTTGATGCTTCCAAAACTCAAAGCAAGAACAAGCCAAATCCAAATCAAAAACCAAGGAGAAAAACTCAAGAACAAAAAAAAGTGATGATAAAAACAAGAGTAGGCTCAAAACCACCATGACTCTAAACCTAAAAATCCAACAAAAATCGTCTTTGGGCTTTCAGAAAAAACGTTTTGGGCCTTTTTCTTTTTTGTTTTCCGCGCCCAGATTTCGGTCGATATACTTGGTCGATATCGACCAGTTTCTGGTCGATACAGCAGGTCGATACGAGTTTTCGCCCAATATCGACCAGATTCTGGTCGATACAACTGATCGATACTGGCTTCTTCTTCTCTTTTTCCACTTTAAACTCCTTTTCCTCGCCTTTTTGTCACTTTGGCACTCCTGAACCTGAAAATGCATGAACAAACACAAATGCAACATATATGACACTAAATGCGCGCTAAATGTGTTAATTCTAATGCAAAAATCATAGTAAAAACATGCAAAATATACAAGATATCAACTCCCCCAAACTTATCCTTTGCTTGTCCTCAAGCAAGAGAACTAACATCAAAGTTTAAAAGAGTATAGAGGCGGGGACCTCAGAACCAAAAGTAACGCGAAGAGTGTAGTGAACGAGCATCCTAAACATAGTATCCTATCGCAACTGAGCTAGTTCTACCTATTACCATTCATCTCAAACTCCGTCTAAATCAGTTATCATTACCAAAAGCATGTGATCCACTTGTCTAGTTTAAGCACCTTTCACATTAATTTAAGCACAATCAAAGCATGAAACATGATCAAGAATTCCCAAGAGTCTCTCTATTTGTCTAGGTAAAAACGGGATTTCAAGTCAAACGAGGATAGGCTAACACTCAGGCATGTGGTCGATTGTAACGCGGCTTCTCTCGGGGAGTGAAAGGGTTAAGCAAAACCGGGAAAGACAAGAAGCAACTGATGCATACAAGTCCGGACATCTATTCCTTCAAGACTATCCACTAACCAATCGTCTTTCTTTTAAACATTTAAACACTTAAACATCGAGTTTCTTTTCTTAACTACCTTAAGGGATTTTATTTTTGCTAAGTTTCTTTTTTTTTTTTTTTTTTTTTTTACTTAGTCATTCTTTTACCCCCTAGGTGTTTTACAATTACTTGTGTTTATTTCTTATTTTTCAAAACTCAAAGACGTGTCTCACCAAACCATTATCCCTTTCTAAACCACTAGTCTAAGAAAAACTAGCCCAATGGATGTCCTTTCTTGTCGCTCCCTATACTTTCAAGTTTTTGCGAAACCAAACAATCACTAACTGAAAAGAATTCTCACAAGTGTTTGGCTTAAGGTTTAGGGGGTGAGAGGGGAATCATCCTTAGAATGAGAATGACCGGATTGCGCTTAAAGTGTTTTGCCTTAGGAAGCACAATCCGTAGAATTCACAAAGCCATAGAGATTCTCTAAAAAACTTTCAACCATGCTAATTAAAAGTCAAGTTTAGGTTCAAATAATTTTTGAAGGGAACCTAGAACTATCAAGCTTCATAACCATACTATTGGCTTTTTTTAAACATCAATGTCGAGGGTCGAGATTTAAAGATTTTCGGCGAGTTCTAAGTCGTTTGAGGAAGACACTACACCTAAGATTTCGTTCAAAACACTAGACGCGTCGCTTTATAAGGCTAAAATCATCATAGATCCCCTATGCATATGACCTAAATGAGATGAACTAATCCTACAGGCATTTTTTTTTTGTGTTTTTGAGTTTTTTTAAATTTTTTTTTTTTATGCAAACTAATATAAAACGATATGACTACTCCCCAAACTTAAATCACACAGTCTCTGTGTGAAGAAAGTATTTGGAGAAGATCCTATATGCAAAAACTAATGCAAAAGAAATATGCTTATGTACAATGGTTTCAGGAGTTACCTCAATAGTAGTGTCGCGACGCGTCGAACTCCTCATCGTCTGTCGAGAAAGTTGGAGACTCATTATCTGATTCAAGACGAGGTGGTGAAGCGATGTAGCGTCGGGGTCTCCTCTCGGACCTGCGCGGCTCAACTTGGGTTCCCTCACATCGGATGGTGCGTTCCGGCTCGCACTACAACTCGCACAATTTGCCACTTTGGCTAGCTTCTTCGTCAAGGACTTAACTTCCTTGACAAGTTTCCCGATGGTGCGATCCTGAAACCTGTTCCAGCGCATCATGTTCTTCATCTCCACGTAAATGTCTTGAAGTGGCCCTGATTTGCTTGGCATCGCCATCCTGCCGGGACGGTATCGCTGGCTTCCGTAGGTCATGTAGGGGAGGTTGGAGGATCGTTCTTGAGGCGGTCTGATTGGTATCACGGGCTTGCGCGGTCTTCTGATAGGTGCAAGTGGTGCTTCGACCGCGTTGGGAAACCGGTTTGGCCGAAAATACACCACGTCGCGGTACCGGAATGACGTCCACCGCTCATTTGGCAAGAGGACGATGCGTTGATGAGAGTCAAGGTCGAATGTGTACCCATAGCTCCCGTCGAGCTCACCATTAAGCCAAGTAAGCTTGACCATGTAGGGTACATCCATGAGCTTTGGTTCCTCGCACTTGCCTCGCAACGAGATATGTGCCACAAGTCGCAGGATCGGAGTGAGCCATCCTCCAATGCTTAATGTCGGCTTCTTAACCCTGTGGGACCACGCCCAATGCTGCAAGCTTAGTAGACCTTTGAGGAAGATCTTCAAAATACTTGGCCTTTGTTCCTCGCATCTCGGGAAAAGATCGTCTCTACCACTACCTCTCCGTATAATGGGAGTGAGTCCTTGTTGCAAGAATGCCTTTTATTAATATGTTTTTTCCTCTAAACTAAAAACCTAATGGATAACAAATATATGGGCCTTATGAAGCCTATTAATATAAATGGTATGTATTCTCCCCCAAATATATGGAGAATTTGTTACATTCTAACTATTTAAAATAATAATACGACGACTAATTATTTAGAAATTATAAATTTTTGTAATTATACTAAACTAAAAAAAACTTACATTAAATCCATGTGCTAAATGAAAAAACATACCACAAATATATAATCCAAGTATGTTGTAATTTTATTTTATAATTTTCATATTTAATTTAAAATAAGAAAATTAAAAAACATATCAAATTACATAAAACAAAAAATAAATTTAATCCAACATGTATGTGCTAGTCCTCATCTAGTACTTTTTAAATATGGACCATTAGATCAAAACAAAAGATATCAATTCGACCAAACTGTGTCAGACTCACATATATTATTTAAAATAATAGGAGAATTGATTTAAAAAGATATTTATTTGAAGATTTGTCCATATATACATTCTAAATCAAATTTTGGTCATATAGGATTTTGAAAATTTTTAATACCATTTTACCCTCACTATTAACAAATATAAAGTTGAAGATTATTAAATGTATATTATGGTCCTATTGGGCTTCGTTGAGTTATGAATAAGTTAATAACTAGAAAGTTGACTCGCGCCAAACGCGAGATAAAAATTTACAGAATAAAAGAACAAATACCGATAAGAATAATGTGTAGAATAAAATGAGATAAATTTGGATCTCATGTGACATGCGCTAAACGCAGAGTTTAAATTTTAAGTAAAAAAATTATATATTTTAATATATATACAAAATATATTACTATTATATCTTAGTTTTTATAATATTTTATTTTCATAAATTTATTACCATTACATTTTTGATATTTATCATCGAAAAAGATTACCCTTGCAATTTCTATGTTGGATATTTATCATTACGTAAAATTTACATTTTATCATTGAAGAAAAATAATTACATAGTATTTTTAAACCAGAACATGACATATTTAACAATGAACGGTGTGCCAATTCGGTATGTATTTGTCATAAAGCTCGGATATAACCGCTCAAATTTTGGGAACCAGTGGTCAACAGATGAGTCGTAAATTATGTGTTCAAGTTTTGTCATTTGACATGAATTTTGGTGTTAGGTACAATTTGACAAAATAATATTGTTATTTGTAAATGAACATTATGTGTTATCATAATTTTGAACTTAATGTGATAGAATATAACATATAAATATTAGGGAGATCTATTAGAAATTATAAAATTGTGTTTCTTATGGATTTTTTAATATTATATTTTCTATATTTTATGGGTTTTTCAACATTTTTTAAAATATATTATCCAATTATTATGTCAATTTAATAAATTTTTGTAATAAATTTGAGCTTTTTGTTTTGGGCTTTTTGTTTTGGATTTTTATTAATTTTTAATGAATTTTTTAATTATGTGGGACCAGAATTACTCACGGTATGACACGTATGATTTTCACTTATTTTCTCTCTCCGTCTTCTCTATTAATAATATAAGATTATCTATTGCTAACATATTCCACTACAAGAAATTGGGCTTTTAGCAACGAAATTTAGCAAAGAAATAGCGACGAATAAATATAGCAACGAAATAGCAACGAATTGGTGACGAAATAGCAACGGAGAATCTTGTCGTCGATAAATCGTCGCTATTTAGCGAGGTATTATTTCGTCGCAAAATTAGCGACGATTTAGCGACGATTTTGGCGACGAATGAGTTCTGCGTCGCTAAATCGTCGCTAATTTTATTTCCTTGCTAATTCGTTGCTAATTTTTCTTGCTAAATGGTTGCAAAAATTTTAGAATGGGACTATATAAACCCATCTACACTCTTCGAAAAATCACACCACAACACAATACAAAAACATTCACTCTATAAAAATATAAACACTCTAAAAATTTCAATATGTCTCACGGTAATAACAATATATACGAGTTACGGTCTTGGATGTATCGGCATAAAGATCGATCGGGGGTAGTTACATACGAATTTACGGAGGGACTTCAAGTATTCATGCAGCAGGCCGGAAACATGCAGAATACGTAAGATACCGGTAAAATGTATTGTCCATGTAAGAAGTGCGTTAACACTAAATACGTGTTTGTTGAAACTGTATGGAAACATCTTTTTAATATAGGTTTTATGCCGCAGTATTTTGTTTGGTTTCAACATGGGGAAGGGTATAACTCTAATAATACTGAAGTTGGAGATAGTAGTTATACGTTTCATGTTAGTGATCATGTTAGTAACGAACCTGCTAATTTACCGCATCATTTTGATATTAACTATGATCATGATCAGGCCGATGGTTATGTGCATGTAGATGATAATAGATATCATGAAATGATTGCTGATGCATTTCATGATACGAGGGAGTATTTATCCGAATATGTAGTTGAGGAACCTAACCTAGATGCTAAACGATTTTATGATATGTTAGACGCTGCGAATAAACCAATTTACGAGGGATGTAAAGTTGGATTGTCAAAACTATCATTAGCATCTAGGATGATGAATATAAAATCCGATAATAATTTGAGTGAGTTTTGTATGGACTCATGGGCGGAGTTACCGAAAGAATATCCGCCCGAGGGTAATGTAGCTGCCGAGTCGTATTACGAAATACAAAAGTTGGTTTTTAGTCTTGGATTGCCTTATGAAATTATTGATATTTGTGTTAACAATTGTATGATTTATTGGAAAGATGATGATGAGCTCGCTTGAATGTCGTTTTTGTCGTCAACCGAGATATAAGGTCCAAGGGAAGGGGAGTAAAGTCCCGTATCAACGGATGTGGTACTTACCCATCACGGATAGACTCAAAAGATTGTATCAATCGGAGAGGACATCCGATTCGATGAGATGGCATGCAGAACACTCAGTTGAAGATGGGGAAGTCACTCATCCGTCAGATGCAAAGGCTTGGAAGCACTTCAACACGGTATACTCTGATTTCGCTAGAGAGGTTCGTAATGTATATCTTGGTTTATGCACTGACGGATTTAGTCCATTCAATCATCCTTACCGAAAGAACAGAAGGTTATTTAAGAAGAATCGGGTCGTTAAACATCCACCCCTACTTTATCCGAAGAGGGCAGAGTTATTGGAGGAGTTGGATAATTATGGGGCGCAAAAAATATGTAGACAGGGTGGTAATTGGCATGTTTCTAATTTACCCAATGGATACGGAGAAAGCCATAACTGGCACAAGAAAAGCATTTTTTGGGAACTCCCGTACTGGAAAAATCACTTGTTGAGACATAACCTCAACGTTATCATTGAAAAAAACTTTTTTGATAATATTATAAACACATTGTTGAATGTACAGGGGAGAACTAAAGACAATTTGAAGACATGACTGGATTTGCCAGAAATATGTTTTAGAAGTGAGTTGCATATCACGAACGATGGTAAGGCTCCGGTCCCAATCTATAGATTGAAACCTGAAGCGAAAAACGCGTTATTCAACTGGGTCGCTTCAGATGTCAAGTTTCCCGACGGATATGTTTCAAAGTTATCTGCACGTGTTGAGAATGGTCAAAAGTTTTCAGGTATGAAAAGTCACGACTGTCATGTGTTTATGCAAAGACTTTTACCTTTTGCTTTCGATGAGCTTTTACCTGAACCCTCACACACAACAATAGCAGGTATCATTGAACCCTAAAATGTTTATATTTTAATTTTGATTAAGTATATAAATAATTAAATTAATATAATGTTTAAAATTTTCGAGAGATCGATGCATTTTTCCGAGATCTATGCACCCGTACGCTTACAGAAGAGGTCATTGAACTGTTACGTGACAGTATCCCGATTGTGTTGTGCAACTTGGAGAATATTTTCCCTCCATCCTTTTTCGATGTTATGGAACACCTTCCAATACATCTTCCTCACGAGGCAGAATTAGGAGGGCAGGTGCAGTTTCGGTGGATGTATCCTTTCGAACGATTTATGGGACATTTGAAAGGAAAGGCGAAAAACCTTGCAAGAGTTGAAGGATCTATTGTTGCTGGATCTTTAACTGAAGAGACGTCTCTTTTCGCCTCATATTATTTCGGTTCCAATGTAAGAACACGTAGAACAACAACACGACGCTACAATGATGGAGGTGTTGGCGCAATGTATGGAATGGAAGGGGTACCTGATATATTTTCTCCAATCGGAAGAGCAGGCGGAAAAATAAAAGAAGTTTGGTGGGAAAGTGATCAACATCGGCAAAGCGCACATACTTACATCCTCCTTAATTGTGAATATGCCCGACCTTTTGAAAGGTATGTGCATGCAACTATTCATTCGCAAACCCATCATGCATAAACAAAATAAATATTAAATTTTGATTCAGTTTCCTGCGTTGTTTTAGAATGTTTGAGGAGCAAGTGGATGAGGTTTATCCAGGACTTTCAAAAGACGAAGTAACCGCTCTTAAAGAACGGGATTTTGCAGCTTGGTTTTAAACGCAAATCGCATATGGTGACACAACGTATCCAGTGTGGTTTCGCGAGTTAATACAAGGTCTGCTCGGAAAGATCACAACTTCTCCTATGTATTTCACTCGTGGTTACGTGTTCCACACCATAAGTCATGGTCAACGTCGAGCAACTGCGAATTATGGGGTAACTGTGTCGGGTGATTCGGTTTTTTATGGTCTTCTAACGGATATTATTGAAGTGCAGTATCCGGGATTAGTCAATTTACGAACAACCCTCTTCAAATGTGATTGGTTTGATCCAACACTCGGTCGTGGTGTTCGGTACAACAAATTTGGTGTGATCGACGTCAACCAGTCACGACGATATCGGAAGTTTGAACCTTTTATCCTTGGATCGCAAGCTGAGCAAGTTACTTTCATTCCTTATCCTCGTGTTAAGACTAGCGGTATAGCATGGAGTGCAGTAGTCCGAATAGTTCCAAGAGGTTTAATTATGGGTAACGATGAAGTTCCTATGCAACAAGATGTCATTGGTGGGACAATCATTCCAACAAATCAATCAACGGAAGATGTATTCCTTGTCGACCCCGATAATCAAGTTGTTGAAGATATTGTGAATGATGAAGACGACGGAGGTGCAGATGAATTCGATGAAAGTAGCGAAGTCGAATCTGTTGATTCCGATAATAATGAATAATTTTCTTTGTGTTTTTGTAATATAATTGTGTACATGTGTTAGTTGTAATATTTGTGTGTGTTTTTGTAATATTTGTAATCTTTGTGTGTTTTTGTGTGTGTGTTATTTGTAATAATTGTGTGTGTTTTTGTAATTATTTTTTTTTTAAATAATATTTAAATTTGCAACGAAATGGCAAGGATTGGTAATTTTCGTTGCTAAATCGTCGCTAATTCGTCGCTAATTTCGTCGCTAATTCGTCGCTATTTAGAGACGAATTAGCGACGAATTATTAAAAAATCTAATTTTCGATGGATTACAGATTTAGGGGTTCAAGATCGGTGTTAAATCGTCGCTAAACATAATGACTTATCGTTGCCAAATCGTCGTTATTTCGTTGATAAGCATTATTAGGGCCAATTCGTTGCTAAGTAGTTGCAAGCCTTCGAACTTTAAACCCCTAAAACACCACTTAATATCGATTTATATGAGTTTTGCTTGACTAAAAAAGTGTACAAAACTAGTAATATATTTGTATAAAACAATAAAAATTATAGATTACAAAATTATACTTAACACATTTAAGCTAAGTAAACCATAACTTATAAGAGTTTATACTATAAAGTTCATAATAAACTAGTTTATAAGTTTTTTGTCATATATTGAGTTTGTGACTTCTTATGATCAATTTTATAAACTCGTTTTGGCGAAAAAGTGGTAAAAAACGATACAAACCGAATTTAGGGTTCCAAACCCTAAAATAAGGGTTTAGCATTAGCGACGAATCATTGCTAAATCGTCGCTATTTATATTTAGCAACGAATCGTTGCTATTTCGTTGCTAATTTTAAACCTCCTTACATTCTTGTACTTGGAAATACAATGAATGTTGTTTCGTGTCACGTTAACATATAGCTACGAATTAGCGACGATTGGCAACGATTCGTTGCTAAATCGTCGCTAATTATAAATAGCGACGAAATAGCAACGAATTCTGACATGCATGTACTTCTTAAATACGATGTAAGTCGCTTCGTGTCACGTTAACATATAGCAAGGAATCTTTGCTAAATCTTCGCTATATGGATTCGTCGCTAAATCGTCGCTTTTTTTCGTTTGCCGCGGGTGGGAAACCAAAAGGTTTGAACCAAAAGAGGTGACGAAATGGCGACGAATCGTATATATACCCGACGAGTTTTCTCATTTTTTCACACAATCTCATTCTCTCTCTGTTTCTAAACATTTTATCTCTCTAAAAAAACCCAACTCCAAAAACATGTCTCAAAATAACCAACCCCCTCGTTATTATAATTTCATAATGAACTGATCCGGTTCCACCTCTAATTCAAACCCACCCCAACAAAACTCACCCCAACAAAACCCACCCCAACAAAATCCACCCCAACAAAACCCAATAGAAGAGCCAATTCCCGATGCTCCAGCCGATCCCCCCGCCGATTTACCACCACCTCAGCATCTTGGACCGCACATGTTGCGGATCCTCGACTTTCTTCGGCAGGAGGGCCACCAGTACCTACCGTTGCTCCATTCCGAACGGCCAGATGTGACATTTTGGTAAGTAATAAAATTTTTATATTATTTTATGCAATTTAATTAATTGATTTTCGATTATAATAATTGTTAACGATAAATTTATTTTTCGTAGGTTTTGCGATAACAAGGTTAGTAGGAGTGTCTCGGATGTGATGAAGACGTATTTCGTGGAACCGCACGTCAACTGGTCGCAGGCGCCTCCTTATATAAAGGACATCTGGTTCGAATCTTTTACGGTAAGTAAAATTTTTAATTATTTAAATTTTAAAAATTAAACATTATAAAAAGTTAATATAAATATTTATTGTAATAAAATAACATATATATTATATAAAATGTAATAATTATTACAAAATTTATTTTAATATTTTAAAAAACTCAAATAGCAAAAATGACATTGGCGGGAGGAAGACATGTTTAAAGTCCGCAAGGGTTTCGAGGAGAAAGCCATGCATCGGCTCACTGGGATTATCAACAAATGGAAGACCAAGTGACTGAAGAAGGGAGATGATGCGAAACCCATAGCAATGGATGGGGAGGTGTGGAAGGGCCTTTGCGACTATTGGACGAACCCGCATTCGGTTCAAGTTGCGGGTAGTCTGCTCCAAGTCCCGACTCACACCGATCGACGAGACCGGTCCATATGTCCACACCTCAGGACCGACTTCTTACGCCGGACGGCGTATTCAGATGGTATTAAATATATATTTAAAATTTAATTACTTTTTTAAAAAATATAAAATTTAAAAATATATAATTTAATTATAATTTTCAATAGCGCGAAGAGATGGGCGAGTTTCCGCCCATTGTGGAAATTTTGAAGAAGGTTCGGAAGAGGAAGGACGGGACTTATGTGAGTTCACGATCTGAAAAGATCGTGAACGCATATGAGGCTAGACTCGCCGAGCGGGTTAGTCAGGTTCAACGTCGGCCGATGGTAGTTCGGTCAACTCCTCGGGACAGCTGTCGGTCACCGAGTGCGACCAGATCTACTATGAGGTAATAATTTCAAATAATTTAATTTAATTCAAAATAATATTTATTATATTATCTAACGAATTTAAATTTGTCTATATATGTGGCCCCGAAGACGAAGAAGAACGCACTTTTGGAGTCGGTTCGATTGAGACGGTTCCCGCTGCTTCTTCTTCGCAACCTCGTCGCACTGCCCAAGATCACGCCGAAGAGAATGTTCGGTTGAGGGAGCAGCTCGCGGAACAAGAAGTCCGCTATCAGAACATCACAGACTTCTTCTCCATCATCGCGATGGAAAGTCCAAACCTCGCGAGGTTGATGCAGCAGCGGGGAGTCCAACCGACCCAGCCACCAGTGATCCCTCCAGATGTAGCGGCAACGGCAGCTCAAGACCTTGGACGTGATATCGGGATTGATGATTACGTCGTCGATCCCGATGATCCCGCTGATCCCGATGTTTAGTTTTATTGTATTTTTAAAATATTTTGTATTTTTTTAATATATTTATAATTGTTTTTTTAATTTTTTTATAATTGTTTTTTTTTAAAATTTGGTTTTTATAATTTTTTTTTAAAAATTTTTTAAAGTTGTTGCTAATTCGTCGCTAATTTAGCGACGAATTAGCAACGATTTGTTTTCGCAAAATCTTTAAATTGTAAATTTATTTTTTATATATCGTCGCTAATTCGTCGCTAATATTTTACGATAAACGTCGCTAATTCGTCGCTAAATTAGGGACGAATTAGCGACGACACCTAAATAGCGACGATTATACGGCGTCGCTAAATTAGCAACGAATTAGCGACGATTCTAAAATAGCGACGATTTAGCGACGAATTTTGAATAACGACGAGCGTATGGCGACGAAATATGGCGTTGTTATTTGCCTTATTTCTTGTAGTGTTCGTTTTATTCTTATGAAATATGAACTAACACGAAAATCTAAGCAAAATTTAAACAAGAAAATAAATATACGCTAAATATTAGGTTTCCTAATTTTTCGTATTCTAATTTTTCAGAAGATGTGTTCTACATTTTTAGAATGTAAATAATATTCACTTTTCTTATTTAAAATCTTAGATTTTCTTTTTGTAAAAATGTTCTAAATTATTTAGAATGCATATTCAAAAACATTTAATAGACAAAAAAAATTTAGAATACGAATTCTAGTGTTTTTATGATCATGTGTAGTAGATAGAATACGTTTTCTAAAAAAATTTACATCATGAGTAGTTGTTAGAATACGTTTTCTAAATATTTTTAGATCATGAGTAACTTTTAGAAGGAGTATTCTAAATGTTTTAGAACTCGGTCTTCTAAAACTTTTAGAATTGAATGTTGTTCTAAATATTTTAGAACTAGGTGGTTTCTCGCGCCACGCGCGGAGAAAATAACTTAAGAATAATATATTGAACCGAAAAATATAATTTAAAAAATATGTTCACAATATAAATTATGTTTATAACTATTAAAAAATCTCTTTAGATTCATTTTTATTTTCTCAAATTGGATTATTTTTCTTTTTTATATGTTATTTGAGTCCGACATAATTTCCTTACAATATTCAAAATTATATATACAGATATTCAATTCTGATATAAAATATATTATCTTGTACATCTGTAACGCTTGTAGCAGATATATATTTTTCATAATTATATATGAAAATTAAATTACAGTTTTTGTGAAGTAAGAATATTATGAACATAAATTTTTTTCCGAAATATATAAAATACCAATTGATGAATCTTTAACATGTATATAAATATGTTAATATGAAAAAATAATTAGCAACCGAAAATACACAATAAAATATTAAAAAATTATAACAAAATAAATTCACCCCTAGTACTATATGTACCTTGCGAGAATTACGTATAGTTATGTGTTATATATATGACTAAACTTATGTTGTATATATATGAAATTACAAATAAACTTTTATATCTTAGGTTTATAAAAAATTATAATAATAATTTATAATAAAGGATTATTTCAAGAAGGATAGTATAAGGAAATAGAAGATTTTTTGGTGAACATTATAACATTATAACAAATGCTACATACATATATATATATATGTGGTGTAATATATATTATTTTAGATATTTAGTTATTTTTTATCTTTTACTAGGTAATTTCTCGCGCAATGCGCGATAAATAAATTTTGAAAATAATAAAGCTTTACGTAAAAATGGATAATTATGTTTAAGGTTTAATATAAGAATATTTTAACTCCACTTAGTTTTTGTAGAAATATATTTATAAAAGTATTCACATAAACGGATCCGGATATCCTTCAAAAGTCAACGAGTATTCTCTGACCGAATATTCGTCTAATGGATCTGAATTCGAGTCATTATTTACGGATTTAGGCATATAGGAATCCAAATATCTTAAAAACCGGATATCTGGATCCGGTTCACCATTAATATGCGGTATATATTTATAGGGTTGTGGTGACGTTAAACGTTTTAATACTGAGATTTATTGTTATATCCATTTCATAATAAATATGGTTTAAAAAAATTATTTTATTCCATCGGTTTATTCTTTTTAATTTTTGTTTGAAAAATTTAATGCGTTTTGACTTTTTTAACCAATAAAATTTTATTACATTTTCTTATATTTGTTGTACTTTTTATATATTTTTTTAAAAAAAATAGAATTTATATTCTAAAGTATTTTTTATTTCATTTGTTTTTCCATAAATGATGCTTGAAATTTATTTTAGTTATTAGGCCTTAAAAAATCACTTCACAAATAATTTGTTGAAACTCATTGTGGTGTTGACACCTAGGATTTTTCACAAAATCACTTCACAAATAATGTCTTAGGGATGTGGTATCTATTTATTATAATATAAGTACAATTGGAATAAAAAATAATCTTTAAATCGTTAAAGAAAAAAATAAGGATAGTCAAATATTTTGCATTTTGTATTAGGACACATTAAAAATATTAGTTTCCAAAATCAATTACTTAATTTCATAAATAAACTCATAAAAAGCCATGTCACATTTTTTAAAGACCTGTCACATTTTTTTAGCCATGTCATATTTAAAATGGTGAGATTTATTGTGTGAATGACACATAAGTTTTTTTTGAAAAGTGACTTTACAAATAATGTTTAGGAGACATGTGCAGTCCGTAGAAGATATATTCTAAATGTTTTAGAACATGTATTATATTTAGAACACGAAATCTAAAATTTAGAATACGAATTCTAATACTTTTAGATCAAATTTTATCCTTCAAAAAACCCATCAAAAATGTCATATTTTTGAATTTTTATCTATTCACGTGTATTCTTTTTCATTTATCTAACTAATGATCACCATTTTCTTAAAGGAAATATGATTAGAATGATACAAATGTTAATTTAGGAATAAATGTTATTTACTTGTAGAAGACATATATGGACAAACCTTCAAATAAATATCATTTTAAATCAGTTCCCCCTAAAATAATTAGAGGAATTCACAAAACTACACCCTTTCAACCTTTCCTTCACAAAACTATACCTAATTTAATATTTTCACATATTTACATCCTTTCAAAATTGTAAAAGCTTGATTTACCCTTTAAAAATTATCAAATTAAAATCTTTTCATTTATGTTCGCTAATTAGTGTTTAGGGTATAGTATTAAGGGGGTAGGATTGTGTGTGTACGGTTTATTTGGATTTAATTTTGAGTGTTTAGGTGTAGTTTTGTGAAGTAATTTTGAAATGGTGTAGTTTTGTGAAATGTAATTCAAATGGTGTAGTTTTGTAATTTTCCCAAATAAATATATGTCTACGTCAACGAACCGGCAAACATCTAATTACCCTCAGATGATTTTTGCTTCAGGGTAAAATGGGCAGAAAAATGTTATGAAAAAGAATTTTTTTTTGAATATTATATGTCTAATAATTTATTTAAGATGATATATTTGATTGTACTTCTCTAAAAAGGATTTTTAGTAAAAAATGGTTTTTTCTTTAATAAGACCGACCTCCCTAAGAGCATTTCATAAGGAGAACCTCAAATTTAAAATTACAAATAAAATAACAAATTATTAAACATAATTATTTCCGTAATTTTCTCATATATGCTCAATCAATGCATTTTGATAACACCACAATGAATATTTAATGGGCAAAAAAATGACATTTTATCTTATTATATAAGATTATTTATCACTTTTTGTTAGGTTCGGGTCTAAATTTTGTATTAGGGTTTTTTCAACTCCTAAATATAACAAAACATAAATAACATATTTTATAGTTTACTAGGTGGTTTGACCCGCGTGCATGGCGCGGGCATAAATAAATTTCAAGAAAATTACATGAAAATAATTAATATTGACATTTTTAAATGAATTCAAATGGTACATTAATGATAATTCAAACTATACGTTAAGATTACGATGAGGTAAACCCAAAACAAAAATGTTATAAATTATCCATAAAAATGAAAACATGAAAAATAACAAACTTCAAAAATGTGGCTTTGTGTTTTATGGTAGACTTATATGATTTAAAATACAAAATTTTTGTTTTATTTTTATAGTTTTTCGTTTTTGAGAAACAATTATAATAATGACATGATATTTTATATAAAATTAATCCATTAAATTGAAAAATTGTTACAAATGCAAGTTTGTATGCTACCAAAGCATATGTTCGTTACATATTATCTTCTACAAAATAATAAGTTTGATACTTAAAGAGAAGTGAAAGTTGTATATGTTCACAAACTAATTTGGTTAATAAAAATAAAGCGTATTCAACAAAAATAGTTTTATAATAATTAAAGAAAAACTCATTAATGAAGATGTTAATAATTATTTAAATGGCTTTGGATTACGAAATATATAAAATTGTATGATGTGGTATAAATGTTTTTTATATTAACATATTTATAACAATAAATCAATATTTATCTAACATTTTAAACGAAGTTAAGTTTATAATATTTACATAAATATTAGAAAACTAAGTTTATAAAATTGTGTTTTTCATGGGCTTTTTAAAATCATATTTTGTAGGTTTTTTAAATATTTTAAACATATTTTCTATGAATGTTTAATTACTCTTTCATGTATAAACTTATCCGAAAATTTTTTGCTCAAATGTTGGGAACCATATTGTTATTTGTAAATGAACAATATGTTTTATCATTATTTTAAACATAATGTGATAAAATATAACATATAAATATTAAAAAATCTATTTTTAATTATAAATTGTTTTTATGGATTTTATAATATTATATTTTTTTTATATTTTAGGGGCTTTTCAATATTTTATAAATATATTATCTATTTATTATGTTTGTTTAAGAGACTTTTGTGATAAATTTGGGCTTTTGTTTTGGGCTTTTATGAATTTTCAATAAATCTTTTAATGATGTGGGGTCAGAATTACTCAGGTGATGACACGTAAGATTTTCACTCTCATTTTCTCTCTTCGTCTTCTGTATTAATAATATAAACCATTGAAACATAAAAAGAAAATTGAGAAAATAAGTATATTTGAAGACATAAATTTACTAATTGAGTTATTTTTTTTTAATTTTCTATAATATGATATTGACTTTTTAAATTACAATTTTACCATTAACTTTAAAATTGTCAAATCTCGTGAATGGTTGTCTGTAAATGTTCACATGTGACTGATTTCGAGTGAATAATCGTTTTGAATGATAATTGGTATAATGTGAATGATAAATAATATATGTGAATGAATGATTTATGTCAAATGTGAGTTGTTAATGATCTCAATGAATGATCTATGTGAATGATTTTTCGTGAATGATTTTTGTGATTAATTTTTGTGTGAATAAGGTTAAATTTGTTATTTTAAGTACGAAAATCAAATTAAATTACCTAAAATTTAATTATTACATCAAAAACAGTTTATTGACAAATTATGTTTTAAAATGTATATAATATGTTAATTAACTCAAAAAGGGATAATCATAAACAAAATATTAAATTAATAAAAAATCAAAAAGTTCCTTAATTTTAGGAAATATAATTAAAACTTCGAAATATCAAATTAACAATAATATATGATGATATAAACCTTTAAAAATAAAAGGGATAATCATAAACAAAAATATTAAATTAAAAAAATCAAAAAGTTCCTTAATTTTAGGAAATATAATTAAAATTTCAAAATATCAAATTAACAATAATATATGATGATATAAACCATTAAAAATAACTGGATAATCATAAACGAATAACAACATAATTAATAAAAAATATATAAATTCTTTAATTTTAGAATATATAATTGATATTTAGAAATATTAAATTAATAAATTTAGGAAACATAATTGAAATTTAGAAATATTAAATTAATAAATAATATTTGAAGATATAAACAATTAAAAATAAAGGAGATAATAATAATTTAAAAAAATTATTATATTGATAAAAATAAATAAAATCATTAATTTCTTACAAACTCTCTCCACTTGACACGTAGGCAAAACTCTTTGTTATTTATTATATATGATAGTTAATAACAAAATATTAAATATTAACATAAAATATAATTTCAAAAAGAGAGAATTACAAAACTACATCTTTTAAATTACGTTTCGCAAAATTACACAATTTAAAATTTTATTCACAAAATTAAATCCAAATTAAGGCTATCCACACAATCCTATTTCCTTAATCACTATACACTAAACACTAATTAGCCAACTTAAATGATTTTTTTAATTTTGATGAAGTTTTAAAGGGGAAATCAATCTTTATCAATTTCGAAAGGGTGTAATTATGAAAAAAAATTGAATTAGATAGAATTTTGTAAAAGAATTTGTGAATTTCTCATTTTCCTTAATAAGACCGACCTCTAAAAGACTAACTCATATGAATATAATTGAATTAGATAGAATTTTTCTCATTTTTAAAGGGTTTTTTAAATTAAATATGAATATAAAAATAAGGAAAAAAATAGATTTAGGTAGAAACGTTTCTTCTTTTATGTACTTTGGGATCGTTCCTAATTTTTTAAAAAACTTTTACGCCATCTGTCACTAATTTATTGGTTGATATTTTTATTTTTGTTAAAATTAATTAAAATAATTAAAATAAATTATCTAAAAACTCTCCGTTGGAGATGCTCTAATAACCCTAATAACTAATGAGCTTTCGTCAAAACAAAAACTAATGAGAACATATTTTTCTGCCGCACCATATTTTTCTTTTCTTCCTCGGGTTCATCGCATCCAGTGTCTGCACTTGTAAGAACATCTACTATCGTTTAGAGTTTGGTTTTGTTTTTTTTTTTGGTGATATGTTTTGTCTTGATTTTCGCGTCCTCTTCAATATACACAAACGAATTCATAGTCCATGATTTTCTCTGGTTTTTTGCTGATGATTGCGATTTTTGATTGTTATATTTTGTGCAGAATGATAACATCAGTTTCGTGGATGCCTAAAGAGGCATCAAATGCCATGGGTGTTTCTCTTGAACCTTGTTTTTCTAAAGAGGAAATCAAAGAGACAGGGGATGAGATACAGCTTGATGAAATTGCTCAAGCCAAGGTCGTGGCTAAATCTTTTGGAAAACCATGTCCTAAAAGCAACGTTGCTTCTTCTTCTTCAGCAGATGCTGGTGCGGTTGTCAATTTCATGAAAGAGCTTGACATGGATAACTATGACGAAGAGGATGATGGTATATGTCTTTATATCTGTTTTTGTTTTCCCTTTAGAATTTAACTGCCTGCTAATATACCCGTTGGTTCCCTTCAGAAATTCAACTGTTTAGCTCTTGTCCCGAAGACCTTCTTTATTATCCGAGCAATGACCTCGATCCATACCTCAAGAATAATTCCGATGTAAGAAAAGACATGTCCCTTTTTTTTACATGTGGAAACTATAGTGCTGATGTTGAGTCTCCCCTCAGGACAAGTATGACTCTGAGGAGCTCGAAGACATAACAATCAGGCCAACCGATTCGTTGATAATCAGCACTAGTATCGAAGGTCCAATAAGCTATCTCAAGGTTTACATATGCGAGGAATCTGTGAATGGCTGCCCTCCGAACATTTACCTTCGCGATGACCTAATTATACCAGAGGCTCCATTTTGTACTGCATGGCTTGATTGTCCTCTTAAAGGAGGGGACAAAGGTTAGTGTGTACTTGAATTGAATTTTTGCTATATGGATATGCATTCATCACTTTCCTCATTTTTTTTGCCCTTTATCTTGGTAGGCAACTTTGTTGCTATCGGGTCATTGAAATCGTCCATAGATGTCTGGGATCTTGACCTTGTATGTTAATCTAACTCTCTTCTGATGTTTACGTTTATACTTAGCTATCACGAAATGATGCTTTTCTTATATACATTTCAGATGGATGAGGGGGAACTACCTTGTGTAGAATTAGGAAAAGTAGCTGGTCAGGTTTGTGACGATAACTCGTTTTTGATTTTTATAGCTTTTGTTTATTGCCCTTTTTAACTTAGTTGTCGTTCTATCACTCTAGACGTCAGATTGCCATTCTGGATCAGTACTTGGACTTGCCTGGAATAAGAAGTTTAGGTATGTTTAACCTCTCTGGTTTCATGATTACCCTTTAAAACTGTGTGTGTTTGTGTGTGACTCTCTCTCTCTCTCTCTCTCTCTCTCACATTTGCTTGACTAATGAAACAATAGGAATCTAGTTGCTAGTGCAAGTATTGACAAAAAAGTGAAGGTTTGGGATGTGGCTACGGGACAATGCTGGCACACTATGGAGCATCACAAAGACAAGGTATGAATGCAAATCTGTTCCCTAACTCTTCCTCAACCTGTGGCATATGCTTATGTTTTTTTGCTGTGTGTATATATTAACAGGTTCAAGCTGTTGAATGGAACCATCATGTGCCACAAGTACTCCTCAGTGGGTCGTGCGACCGTACAGTAGTATTTGTTGGCTGTTTTGTTTCCATTTGCTCTCTATTCATTCATGCGTTGAGTCTTGGAACATAAAACAAATTTGATCATTACATTGAGTGTTGTGGTTATCTATTATATGTTGCAGGAAGATGGAAGGGGGCCTTCACATTCGGGTTTGAAATGGTCTACCAAAGCCGACGTTGAAAACTTGGCATGGGATCCTCATTGCGAACACTGTTTTGTGGTGTGTAGTGAACTTCATTTGTGGTCCTTTTTCTTGTAAACATGTGAGCTATTTTAGTATAAATATAGTTTCGTGTTTAATCTTTATAGGTGAGTCTCGAAGATGGAACTGTGAATGGGTTTGACAAGCGTGCTTCTAGTTTATCGCCAAGTTTCACTTTCCATGCGCATGATGGCGAAGTCTGCTCCATCTCATACAACACACATGCGCCGAATGTATATACACAGCTTTCTCTTTTTCGTTTATGTGTGTTTAGTAAGTCATATTCACTCCGAGCTTGTGCAGCTTTTGGCTACAGGATCTGGGGATACAAGTGTGAAACTTTGGGATCTTTCGAACAATCAACCGTCATGGATTGCTACACACAATCCAAACATTGTAAGAGCAAAAGTTATGATTAATAAGTATTCTTATGTTGTAGGCATATGTGTGTTGTGTTTGTTTGCTCACCAATTTTCTTGATATCAAAACAGGGGATAGTTTTCTCGGTCTCATTCAGTGCAGAGTCCCCATTCTTACTCGCTATTGGCGGCTCAGAGGGGGAGCTAAAAGTGAGTTGTGGATTTTGAATGATACAAGAAAGTAATTCGTGAATTATAGAAAGTTAACTAACTTAACTATAACTCGTGCAGGTGTGGGAGACTCTGCTTGACTCTAGTGTGTCTCGAAGATATGGTACCAACTGACCATGATCCTTGCATCTGCCCACACTATAAATTATGAACTTGTTTATGTCTTCTCACGACCTTTGCTCTGTGCTTCAAAGTCACTTATGTTTTTTTTGTAAGGAAATCTATATTATAAATTAACGATGGTCGGTTCCTTTGGCACCAAGCAACACATTCTCTTCTTCATCCGTTTGTTTTTGGTTATGTCATGAACTATATTATACAACAATAAACTAAAGAGATCCCTAAACTAAAAGGTTTAATAGATAGATGGTTTTTAAGCGATTACACTTGCACATAGATTGATGATAAGAAATCTTATATTATTAATACGAAAGACAGATAAAATCATTCTAAAATTATACGTGTCATCGCCTAAGTATTTTTGGTCCCACATTATTAAAAATTTATAAAATCCCAAAACAAAAACCCAAAACAAAAGCCCAAATTTAACACAAAATTACTTAAATTGACATAATAAATGGATAATATTAAAAAAATGTTGAAAAACCCATAAAATATAATATTAAAAAAATCATAAAAATACAATTTTATAATTTCTAATAGATCTCTTAATATTTATATGTTATATTCTATTATATTGAGTTCAAAATAATGATAAAACATATTGTTCATTTACAAATAACAATATTGTTTTGTAAAATTGTATTTAACACCAAAATTCATGTCAAATGAAAAACTTGAACACACAATTTACCCGACTCATCGGTTGAACCACCAGTTCTCAAACTTTGAACAAAGAATTTTCGGATAAGTTTAGACAAGAAAGAGTGATTAAACTTTCCTAAAAAATATGTTTAAAATATTTAAAAACTAATGAAAAACACAATTTTATAATTTTTTAATGTTTGTATGTTATATTCTCGCACAAAAGAATGATAAAACATATTGTTCATTTATAAATAACAATATTATTTTGTAAAATTGTATTAAACATCAAAGTTCACGTCAAATGACAAAACTTGAGCAGAAAATTGACTCGAGCCCCCGAAAATTCAGTGGTTTTATAAATCCGAGGTTTTAATAGTCCGATTTTATGACAAATAGAGACTGAATTGACATACTTTTCATTGTTAAACGAGTCATATTAAACTTTCAAAACACTATGTAGTTATTGTTTTTAATGATAAATAGTAAATAATACGTAAAGGTAAATATTCAACATCGAAATGGCAATGATAATCTTTTTCGATGATAAATATTAAAATAGTAATAGTAATAAATTTTTGTAAATAAAACATTATAAAAACCAAAATACAATATATTTTCTATATATACGTAAAATTTAAACTCCGCGTTTAACGCGGATCACATGAGATACAAATTCTTTTTATTTCATTTTATACTACACATTGTTTTTACCAATAAACATTTTTTCTATTACGTAAATTTTTATCCCGCGCTTGGCGCGAGTAAATTCCTAGTTAAGAATATAAGATTACTACCACAACCAATTTTTACACAATAAAAACACATTTTATTAAAACCCACACACTTAAAACATAAGATAGCAAAGACACAAGTTTATGAACTTGTTTAAGATTGTCACAGACATAAGATTAGCAAAGACACAGAAGATAGCAGAGCTTTATTAAAACTACAAACACACATAAACTTCAAACACACATAAAACTTAACTTACATCTTCTTCTTGGACCTTCAACCTCACAAACTTATCTTACTCAAAGCAATTTCTTATCCCTCCCCTTAGGCACACGTAGGCTTGAACATCCACATTAACTATCTTTGTCTCCTCATGATTACAGTTTGTACCCGTGACTCGAGCTACTTCATAGTTAAGCTCTTGTCTTGCAATATATTCATAAGTGTGTGTTGAGGCATAGTAATCGCTGATGTTGATGATTTGGTCCTCATGGAGTCCTAACCTCTGAACTTTAGCAACATATAGATGCCGTGCCTGGTTCAAGCCAACCATCTGACCCCCTCCATCTAAGTAGTTTCTAAATACATTTCTAGGAAACTTCTCCCCGTGTTGAAGATTGTAAACCAAAGTATGCTCACCACAGGCTAACGCTAGGGTCGTTGGCTTAAAACGGACCGGTGTAAGTAACGTCGATGGTTCGACTTGTGCTAAGAGCAACTTAGTAAAGTGTGGCATTCTCCAATTCTTGAGTATTGAGGATTTGCGGATAGTTTGAACTAAGTGTCTATATATAATTCATAGTCAAAAGGAGAAATAACATAAAATAAAATAGAAACAAATTAAATTAAACAAAAACGAGATTCACCCTGCCAAGAGCATATATGTAGGTGGAAGGGGATGTCGTTTCCCAAAATGTTGGCATATGAAAGCCTCCAAAACCGTCTCTCTCTGGCCAGACAACATTTGGTTCCAATACTCGTTGACCGAAAAGATCCATATGGCAAAATCACCGAGCATAGACTTGTATGCGACCAAGGTACATATATCTGTTATGTTACCAATCGAAAGTCTTGGGTTTGTAGCAGCTAAGACTTGGTTGTAGCTTTCACTTCCCCAACCGTAAAAAAGTAGCGGCATCGCGGAGGAAAACTTGTACGTCACGGGACAAAAGGTTATCGTTGAACCGATATATCATGCACTGGTCACCTGCAGAAAGTGTCAAGACTGGTCCGGTGTGCACAGCGACTCCTACGGGATAGAATTCCCAGGATGGAGGTTGAAGAAGTTCAACCCATTGATCCATGATGTTTCGCTGATTGGTGCAAGTCACATGAATTTGAAATTGGCCAATAATAACCTCATAGTTGGTTACAACGCCACGAACGCTTTCACCCTTTTTCACAGTTGGAGTTATCATCACATCCATGGTAAATGATTTTTTTTATAGATGTATATGAGAGAAGAAGATGATGAACGAGTAAGAAGAAGGAGAGCCCTATAAATAGAGAAAGAAAATATGTGTATCTTGCTTACTTGTTACAATTATTGTATTTATGACATATGCTTATTATATAAAAAAATAAAAATTAGTTTGTACCTGCTTCTTTTCTTAGTGACATATGAGTTTGTACCCGCGTTTTCGTACCAAACCCGAACCCGCGGTCGAACCAGTAAACCCGCTATTTTTAAACCCGACAAAACTCGGTGAAACTAGTAGAATCCGCAACCCGATATTATTCGTTGAACCATTTATATTCAAAAGTATTAATAAATTACTCAATTTTTTTTCAAAATTGTGAATAAAATAATCACAAAATAGTTTATTTAAAAAAAATTATATGGATGAGTGTTCTATTATGTTTATTCGTAAAATAAACATAATAACGTCATAAATAAGAATTATCTTATAACTATAATTTATACATAAAATTATAAATTATATTATATATATAATTATAAATTATTTTATAATCGACCCGCGGTTGACACAAGTCGACCCAATGACCAGCTAACCCGGAAGATAGTCCGAATCGGGTTTTGAAACATCAGTTTGTACTTTTAAATTCTTTATTTTACCAATTAATTTCATTTTCAACATTTTTAAACCCGATCTGAACACCGAGCCTGACTACCTTTTCGTCAGTTCTTTCTTATCCGACCCGGATTCGCGGTCGAACCTGTAAACCCCGGTGATTCGAGATTTTTCCGGTTCAGATCTAGTGCTAATATATGTTATTTCTAAACCCGAAAAAATCCGGTGAACCCGATGTAAAACCAACAACTCGATATTATTGGTTGAACCATTTATGTTTAAAAGTATTAAATTATATTTTTTAAAAATATTGTTTATTTATATAAAAAACTATGCTGGTGAATATTTCATTATGATATTTGTAAAAAACAAACATAAAATTTAATTATTTTATAACTATGAATTATGTGTAATTATATATTAAATTTTTTTTTATTATTAACCCACGGTTGATCCCGATCGACCCAATAACCCAGTGACCATTAATATAGTCTGGTTCGGTGTCCGAGTCAGGTTAAAAAAACATTGCTTTCAAGTTAGTAGATCACTGGGACGACCATGGTCAACCGCGAGTTAATGATAAAATAATTTATAATTTATATTTATATAGATAAATCATAGTTATAAAATATTATGTATTTATGTCAATTTTATGCTTGTTTTTTTACGAAATAACATAATAAGATATTCGTATATATAGTTTTTCATATAAATAACCTATTTTGTAAATATATTATTTACAATTTCAAAAAAAAATTGGATAATTTATTCATACTTTTAAATATAAATGGTTCAATCAGTAAAATATAATGTTACAGGTTTTACAAGGTTTACAGGGTTCACCGGATTTATCGAGTTTCACTGAGTTTTCCTAAATTTTCCCGGTTTAGAAATAGCTGATTTTAGCATCAAACTTTAACGGGAAAATTTTTGGGTCACTGGATTTACTGGTTCGACCGGGGGTCCGGGTCGGATATGAAAATAATTCTTTTCAATATTATTTTTTTGCTCATAAATTTTCTATTGTGGTGAGAAACTTTAGCCACATTCGGGTTCGATTCGTAAATTTAATGAAACCCAAGTATATGCAAACTAGTTTTGGGTATACTCGGGTTTATTTCCAATTTTTCTCCAGGAAATACCCGTTTTTATTTCGGGTCGTGTATTAAAGTACTTCAAATACTAAAAATACTTAAAAATTCCAAAAAACATATATTGAAATTATTCAAAATATTCGAAAAATATATAAAACTATTGTATATTATTGTAATTACCCGAAAGTCTGGTATAAATCATATTAAAACTACTAGAAAAACTCAAATCAAGGTAAAAAGGTGATAATAGTTTAGATAAATTTGATGTTTTCGGTTACTTGTTCAGGTTTCCGTTCGGTTTGAGTATTATACAAACCCTAAATACCACTCAACTATATAAATTTCAATATTTTTTCGGTTTTTATTCGAGTTTTGTTCCTAATTTTTGAGTCAGGTTCAATTCGGGTTTCCTGCCCACGCCTGATTGGTGATCAAGTTTTTAATGTTGAAAAAACTGTTTAATTATCTAAAATGTACTTATTATTTAGTAACTAACCTATATGTAGTTGGCAACACAATCATAGAAGCATATAAGTTACTAGGGGAAAGATCCGCGCGTTGTGCATGTTAATGATATAAAATACATTTATAATATATATGTATATATATGTAAAACATGAGTAAATATAATATTTGTGACTAAAACTTTTGGTAGTTAAACTAAAATTATAAAAAATATTGATACATGAACTACGAAAAGAAATGGGTTTGCGGAGACGAATAACATTATGAAATCCCCGTAGTGTGATGGTTTCATGAAGTTCTGAATCCCAATATACAATCGCATCATTTTATGATTCACATCATTATAAAACAATTCATGGGTTAATGAAGTATATATTTGTATTGTATTACCACACAAGGAAGAAGAAAGATAAAATGATACATAGAAAATATGCGAATAATGGTATCTAGTTTGATGTTTTTTCTTAGGATGATGCAAACCTCATTGGTTTCACCAGGTAATCCATAAAAATATCATTACTCACATTTAACACATAATTTTATGTAATATTTTTTGGTGATTACACAATTGAGTCATACATTCAATCATTAATAATATTATCTTCTTGGACTAAATTTTATTAGCATATTTTTAATAGAAAAAAACTAAAACATTTATTTATCTTATTTTCCACTTTTATAGGCAATTTTATTATTTCATTTGATTAAAAAGATGGTAGGTAAAAGTAACGAAGCTTTCATAGATCGTATAGAAAAATATTTTTTCCAATATAATTTACTCTAAAAAAAATTAAAAATAATGATATACGTGAGTTTTAGTCCAAGATTTTTAAAAAGTGATACATATTAAATGAAAAATGAATTTTAAAACGAATATTGGTTTAGAGTCTTAAAAATTGTTTAAAACTAAAACAATGCATTATATCTATGTTTTAGAGCCTAAACCAAATGCATGAAAATTATTAAAAATATTATCTTAAAAATAGAGGGGATATTTGTGATTTAAGTTTTTCATTATATCATATTTTTAGTTATATTTATTTAGATTCCTTTTTCGTCAAATTTTATTGTTTCATTTCTACTTCCATTTCTACTTCGTAAAATTTCCATCTTCGTAAAAACACAAAACAAAACAGTTTAAAAGCTTCGTCTGTTATGACATCGAGTTTATTAGCTTTATCTTATAAGAAAAGCACTACGGATCAAAAATAAGTCCACCAACTTCTCTGACTATCACTATTCCTGCTGCAATGTCCCTGTGAATTCATAATAATGTTATCATGTCATTGAGATCCAAATCATTTTCTGTAATATCCAAGAAAAGCAAAAGAAAGACATTACCACGGACCATCGAAACCGATTTCATAGAAAATATCAGCCCTTCCACACGCAACGCCACATAGGTCCAGTGCATACGAACCCACTACAAGGATTATTGGCTATAGCAACGGACAAGTCTGTTACTATAACGTTTAATTCGTTGCTATATCGTCAAATAGTCACGAACAGTTACGAAACACTTTCGTTGCTATAGCTTCGTTACATTTTCTAATTTATTGCTGGTCGTTACTAAATTTGTAACAACCAGCAACGAATAGCAACGAACCAATTAGTAACGAAATAATTCGTTACTAGCTTTATTCGTTACTATTCGTGGCTATTTTCGCCACGAATAAACCGTTACCAATTTTGTTGCTATATTATCCACGAATTATTCGCGACCATTCATTACTAGTTCAGATGTATTGTTATTCAACATAAAAAACAGAGGCTTAGATGTCATCGCTCACACTAGGGTCAAGCGACCTGCACCAAGCCTCAAGTTCTGGATTCGCTGGTGTTGGTGTTGTTGTTGTTCCCGGTTCAGCAGTAGGGACATATCCAGGGAGTGTGGCCGAGGAGCTATTGACCTGAGGAGAGTGTGGCTGAGACGGTTGTGGTCGACGATTCCTTGGATCAATCCCGAGGGCATCAAGAATCAGGTTCTGCGTCTCCAGAATTGTCTCCACGTTTGTGCAGACTGTCTCAACTTTTGTCTCCAAACCATCAACCCGCAACTCCATGGAGATGTTACGAACCAAAGAAGCTGGAGCTGGTTCGTTGGGATCGACGTGTATGTCCTGAGAGCTCCGAAGGCCATAGTATCTTCCTTTATTAGGTTTAACATGCTGCAACATAAAACCAAACAACAAAAATGAAGTCTAAGGTAATACATAAGTATGATAAAGAACAAGCAATGTTGAGAATTAAATGAAGAAGCATCAAAAAAGATAAAAATTCTCATTACCTTAAGATATGTGTTGTTAATGACCCGAGTGGGAATCGATTCCCCACTTGGGCTAACTAGGGAACATGTAGCTTCAGCTGCCTGCGCCGCAGCTGCCTCAACCTCTTTCACAATTGTCTCGGCTCGTTTGTCGATGAACGTACCACCTTTGCGTGTGTGCGTCTTACGCACCAACTCTGTGAAAGATGGTGGTTCACCTGTTTTGACCATCTACAAGAAGTACAAAGCAACACATCAAACACAGACCAAAACATCAATACAAAATTCATATAAGACTCATAAACTTGTAACTCATATAACATTCATAAACTAATAACTTATAAAGATGATTATATTGTATAAGTAACAAACAACATATTAAATGGAAAATGAACATACCATGTCATACCCTATTTTGGCAAAAGAGACTGGACCAGCACAATGCTTGCTTACCCCCAAACCATCCGGATCATATAGCCTGTTTGCGGAATTGGTGGTGGACCTATCCTGACATTCTGGTGTGTCCCATTGCTCTAACATCGTGATCCACTGCTCCTCGGAAATGTACTTCGACTTCTTCCCCTCTGACTTCTTCTTGCTGATTCTTTGGCTGATTGATAACATGGTCTCCTTCCTCCACAGATAGAAAACCAGACTATGGTGAGCTGGTTCCCAATTGTAATGTTGCTGAAAATAAAATTGAAGGATCAGTTAGATATCATTAGATTGAAATATATTGATCAAACAAAATCAAAGAGAAGATAGATACACTCACCACAAAATCATGCCACCATTCTTGTACTCTCTCCTCAGGAATTTGGGACCAATCCCACCAAGGAGCCATGAAATTGTTCTGCCAAGTAGTCCGGACGTATTTCTTCACCTCTGGATCAATACCAAACCTGAAATATTCAAACAATATGAATAAACACAAACAAGAATACTAAGTTATATATGGACTAAACAAATCTTACCACAAAGCTCCATTTAGCTTCATTGGGTGGAGGACTTGTTTGTTTCTCCTAGCTGGAGCATTGAGGAGAGCCTCTATGCTCATTCCAGTAGCTCCTTGTGCAACGCCTTGTGGACCAGCAACGTGTAAAGTAGCGTCGTGTGCAGCAGCTTGGTGTGCAGCAAAGGTATTTGGAGAAGAGTTATTATGTTGCCTCTGTCCAGTAGCTCCAGGAGGAAAAGAGGTTGGAGACTGAGATGAAGACGTTGATGCATTTGCTGGTGAAAGCACTCGAGGCTGAGAATAGTGCATCGGTCCGGAAGGAGAATATGTTCGTATTCTCTTACCACGTTGAGGCATGTCTGCACAAGAAAGACAAGTTAACAAAGATGAATCTGAAACAGAGATGAATTTGAAACAGAGATGAATCTGAAACTATTACACAGACATGCCCTTTCGAAACAGAGATGAATCTGAAACTATTACACAGACATGCCCTTTCGAAACAGAGATGGCCTTTCGAAAGCTTCACTTTCGCTACCCCCAAAGAACCCCTAAACAAACCCTAAGATCAAACCCCTAAACAAACTCCTAAACATAGATGAATCTACCCCCAAAGAACCCCTAAACAGAGATAAATCTACCCCCAAAGAACCCCTACACAACTCCTAAGATCAAACCCCTAAACAAAACCTAAAAAGAGATGAATCTACCCCCAAAAAACTCCTAAACAAACCCTAAAAGAACCTTACACGAACCCCAAAATAACCCTAAAAGAGCATGAGAGAAAGACAGAGAGAGATAATAAGATTTAGAGAGATCCTCTAACCTTATCTCCTAATCGCACGGCGGGACGAACGGTGGGACGAGCGGCAGGACGAATGGCGGGAGGAACGACGGGACTAACGGCGGGACGAAATCGCCTTATCGCCGCCGAGAGGGTAAGAGATAAAGAGAAGGTGAAAAATGGAGAGAAAGAGAAGGTCGCGTGGTAATTAGGTTTAATATTTTAGCCACGAATAAAATCGTGGCTATTCATTGCTGAAAATTAAAATAGCAACGAAATGTGACGAAATATGTCGATGCTACGGTTTAGAGTTAAGTTGCAACGAAATAATTCGTTGCTGAAAATTAAAATAACAACGAAATGTGACGAAATATGTCGATGCTACGGTTTAGAGTTAGTTGCAACGAAATAATTCGATGCTATTCATGATAATTAGTGGCAAATTATTCTAATTAGCAACGAATTGCAACTGATGTAAGTTGTTACTAATATTATCATAGTTTAGGGTATGTGTTTTTTGTCATAAAAAACCATTTCTAAAAATTTAAGTTTCGTTTTCAACTCTAAAAATCTATATGTAAGGTTTTGACTTTTGAAGTTTTGACATAATAGTTAATATATAAGTTTAGGGTTTGATATATATACATAGTCAAGTATTTTATGTATAGAATGTATGTATAAGATATTATGTTTTATAAACTTGGTCAAATTTTTAAAAACTTAAAACATCTAAAGCCAAATAAAAATTCATGATAATTAAAACATATTTATGAGTTTAAAATCATTCTTATAACAAAAAACAACATAATAGAACATCCAAAATAAATGAACATCATTATTACACATCTTCGGCATCATCTGAAGAATCAGAATCTTCAGAAAATTCATTAGGACTATGTTGCTCTTCGTCTTTAGATATGGAAGTTATGGTGCTCTGGAAAATTTTGGGCGATATGTTTTTTTTGGTAGCAACTGTTAGTAACTGAATAATTTTGTTGCTAAATTTACTTTCAATCAGAACCACTCAAATAGCCACAAAATAGCAACGAAATAAATTAGTTGCTAATTTTTGAATAATTATCCTGACAACTTTCGCGTGACCGTACATTCTTTAAATAGCAGCGAAAGTTTCGTTACTAATCGTGACTAAATTAGCCACGAAATGGCCACTCACCGACGTCGTTACAAATTTGCAACGAAAATATTTCGTTACCACTTATTCGTTGCTAGTTCGTTGCTATTTCCTTGCTTTTTGGCATCAAATTGCATCGGAATAATTATTTCGTAACTGAATTATTTTTCGTTGCTTTTCGTTGCTTTTCGTGGCTTTTCTGGTTTTAGCAACGAACAGTTCGTCACAAAGTCGTTGCTATACGAACAAATTCTTGTAGTGACCACTCATCCGAAGGGATCTAACCTGATAAAATATCTCTCAGTGAACTTCAACCTTGGTTAACAAACTGTTGATTATGTTGGTTGTATCATCTAATGTAGCTTGATCTCGTTTAGTTCCCGCATGTGTTCATATAAGGTTTATGAGACGAGGCTTCATAGCAGTTTAATGTGTTACAAAGGAGACATGTTTTACCTCTGTTAAGAGCAAAGCGGTTACAAGTTCGCTCTGAGTTGACACTGCAACAACAAAAAAAAACATAGGTTTGGATTGAGAGATGAATATATCAAGAAGGCTATACAAGGAGTGAGAGAAGTATATGAAGTTCTAACCTTTAATTGGTTTACCATTCATGAATCCTCCCTTCCCTTGAACACTGGTGAATAGCTGTTTTATCAAACAAAAGTTATATATATATATATATATATATATGAGAAATTGTATTCATGTTCTTAGGCAATGCATAGCATCATCAAGAAAACTATCTATAAGGCTATTGGGTATTGAATGAAATAGTAGACAATTCTTACCTCATCCATTATAGGATTATAAACGACACCAACCACTGGTACTTTCTCAATTGTGAGGCCAATAGAAACCCACACGAACGGGAACCTGCAAAAACAACATTTGGATTTGTTACTAACTAAATGTGTTTTTAAACGAAACACAACGTCATTCAATAGAGCAGCAACAAGATGTAAATATCTATGAATGTTCATACCCATGAACGAAATTTGTTGTTCCATCAAGAGGATCAACAATCCAGGTTGGTTCGTCTGTTAATCCAGTCACGCCGTTAGTAGCAGTAGTTTCTTCTCCTACGAACTAATAATTCATCAAACAAAAACCCTCATGATCAAATGCTCCAATGAAAGTAGCTACCAAAGAAGATCCAACAACAATAAGATGATCTCAACAAAAGGACAAGAAGAAGAATAACAATCACCTTGTGATTAGGAAATAGCTTTTTGAGATGATTAAACACAAGTTCTTCACATCTTTTATCAGTCTCAGTCACCAAATCCACCTGAAAACAACAAATCCAGGAGATAGAGAGAAACATGTAAACATGTAAAAAGTAAGTGAATAAGAACAGACATGGAAATAAATGGGCATGACATAAGCAAAGAAAAACAAAGACCTGACCTTTGTGTTCAACATGTTTGGTCTCATAAAACCCTTTACGAATCACCTGTATAATCAAACAAAAGGATCCAAATTTATAATGATCAGACATTTGTTATGAACCCGTGATCTACTCCTTGTGATAGGAGCCGTTGTAACAAGAACAAGGTAATATAAAAGCTCTTCTTATCACCGTAACCTAAATCTCCTCTCAAGAGATTCAAGTTATTGGTTCTAAGTTATTTTATTATGAAGAAGGTCTAGGCTTATTTATAGGTAAGCCTAGTTACAATAAAAAGTAAAACCTGTTAGAATTAGAAATTCTAACTTATCTTAAAAAAGGAAAATTACTTGAAAGAAATAAAACTTCTATATTATTCTAGATACTTTGTTATGGTTAAGCTTAACCAATTACGGTTAAGTCGAACCAACCTTGTTTCTCCTATGATAATACTTTCCTGTCTTTCTATCTATAACATTAATGCCCTCCTCGACCACGAGCTTGTCCTCAAGCTCAAATTCTGGATATGCTGTCCTGAACTCATCGATGTGTTCCCAAGTCGAGTTTTCTTCATTCTCAGATGTCCATTGTACTAAAACTTCATGTGATCCATTCGTGTAACGTTGTTTAAGTATCTGATGAGGTGGTGATGGTATCCATTTTCCGTCTTGGATTGGTGGTAGTGATGTGATCCGTGTAGGGAAATCGCCGTGATGCTTCTTGAGTAGTGAAACATGGAAGACATTATGAATTTTACTTCCTTCGGTAGTTCTAAACGATATGCAACTTCACCGATACGGTCCAAGATTTGGAAAGGTCCATAGTATCGTGGTGAGAGTTTGGTTAGCTTATGTCGAGCCACTGTTAGTTGTCTGTATGGTTGTAGTTTTAACCATACAAACTCTCCTGTTTGAAACTCCACCTTGCGATGTTTCCCATCATAAGTTTCTTTCATCCTATGTTGAGCTTCTCTTAATGTGCTCGAGCTATCTCCAAAAAGACATTACGATTTGTTAGTATCCTATCCACAGCTTCTACCTTAGAACTTGTGATAATATAGTCTTGTAGTTTTGGAGGTTCGCGACCGTAAACCAACTGAAAAGGCGTGGCTCTTAACGAAGTGTGATACGACGTATTGTAGCAATACTCCACCCAAGGTAACCATGTAACCCACTGTCGTGGCGTCCCTCCAGTAACACAACGCAAATACATATCTAAGTATCGATTTACCACTTCCGTTTGACCGTCTGATTGAGGATGATACGCTGTGGTGAATGCCAATTATGTTCCTCCACAACGGAACAATTCTCTCCAGAACGCACTACGAAAAACCTTGTCTCTGTCCGTAACTATAGATTCTGGATATCCATGCAATCGAACTATCTCTTTGAAGAAAGCTTGTGCTACGCTGACTGCTGTGAACGGATGATTAAGTGGAATAAAATGTGCATACTTGGATAGTCGATCCACCACTACTAAGATAACTGACTGATTACCTACTTTTGGTAGTGCTTCCACAAAATCCATTGAAATATCAACCCATATAGCTGTCGGAATTGGCAGTGGTTGGAGCAGGCCGGGTGGTTGTTGTGTCTCCCACTTGTATCGTTGACACACCTGACACTTTCTAACAAAGTCATGCACTGATTGTTTCCATTCCAATAGAAATCCCGACGAATACGTTCCATTGTCTTTTGAGTACCCTCGTGGCCAAAGCCATGGAAGTTCGTCATAATTGTTTGGACAATTGGTGATTCTTCATGTACAAACATCTTCCCCTTGAAAAAAATCAGACCGTCATGGGCTGCCCAATTCTCGTGTTCTTCTCCTCGTAAAATCTTATCACGCAAGGAACCAAGGAATGAATTTGTTTCAACTTCAGCTCGCAATTGTGAGATTACATTCACTCCCAATGTCGTAAGTGTAGCCAATGCAAATTCTTCTTCTTCATCTGAATCTTCCCTTCGAGAAAGAGCATCTGCTACTTTGTTTAACGTACCCGCTCGATACTCAACCTCAAATTCGAAGCCTAAGAGACGACTCACCCAATGTTGTTGTGGCGATGTTGTTAATCGTTGTTCCAACAAGAACTTAAGGCTGTAGTGATCTGTACGAATGAGAAATTTTCGGCCCCATAAATAGGGACGCCAATGTGTAACGGCTTTGGCCAATCCTATTAATTCTCGCTCATAAGCTGGGAGTTTATGATGTCGATCTTCTAGTTTCCTGCTAAAGAATGCGATAGGATGTCCATTTTGTTGTAGAACAGCCCCGAGTCCAACTCCGGAAGCATCACATTCGACGATGAACACCTCTTCAAAATCGGGTAATGCCAAAACTGGAGTATTGTAGAGAAGTTTCTTCAAGTGAGTAAATGCATCTTCAACTAACTCATTCCACTTGAACCCATTCTTTTTCAGGAGACTCGTTAGTGGAGCGGCAATAGTACCGTAATCCTTGATAAATTTGCGATAATACCCTGTTAATCCAAGGAACCCACGTACAACGCGAATCGTACGTGGTTGCGGCCAATTCGTGACAGCGCAAACTTTGGTGTTATCTACTCCTACCCCTGCGGCCGAGATGATATGCCCGAGATACCCAATGTCTTCTTTTCCAAAGGCACACTTGGATTTTTTTAAGAACAACTGGTTCTTGCGAAGCAAGGAAAAGACTGCGTAGAGATGCTTCATGTGCTCGGCCAAGGTCTGGCTATAGACCAAAATATCATCAAAAAACACCAATACGTTTTTTCGAAGATGTTCTTTAAAGAACGAATTCATCAAGTTTTGAAAACTGGACGGCGCATTTGTTAAGCCAAACGGCATGACCAAAAATTCAAAGTGTCCGTGATGTGTTCGGAAAGCCGTCTTGTCAATATCTTGTTCTGCCATCCTCACTTGATGATAACCTGAAGTCAAATCTAGTTTAGTGAAGAATTTTGCTCCATGGAGCTCATCAAGTAGCTCGTCGACTACTGGAATTGGAAATTTGTCCTTCACGGTCACTTTATCGAGCTCACGATAATCTACGCAAAAACGCCACAAGTTGTCAGCTTTCTTTACTAGGAGAACCGGTGACGAGAATGGTGATTGGCTTTCTCAAATGAGACCTTTGTACAACATCTCGTTGCATTGGCGCTCGATCTCATCTTTAAGCAAATGCGGGTACCGATACGGACGAACCGCCACAGGGTTGCTCCCCATTAGTAATCGGATATGATGATTGCATTGTCTAGATGGAGGAAGTTTTGTTGGCAGTTCAAATATATCCTCGAACCCATTAATTAAGGCCTCTAAGTGATTATCTCCACCGTATGGAGCCTTGCTCACGATTGTTGTTTGTTTAGGCACACTAATTTCTTCGCAAGGTGGTGCTGATGTTGCGAAAATAGCATCCCATTCGTCATGTGTTTTCAACCCGAGGTAGTCATCTTCATTGGTTATCGTTAGGTTAGTCATTGGTTTCTCCTTAGGCGGTTCTCCCTTCCACGTTCTGAGGATCCCCCAATTACAAATTCCATTTCAAGGATCGCAAAATCCCACACGATCCGACCTAATTGTTTCAACCACCTGATTCCCAGTACTATATCGAATCCCGCTAAGGCCATGACGTAAAAATTAGCTTTAAATTCCACGCCTTGTACCTGTAGTACTAGGTCTTCCACCACGCCATAAATAGGTAGTTTCTCACCTCCCGCGAGAGCCACACTCTTTCCCTTTTGCACTTTAATGTTTAATCCCCACTCGTCTATTATGTTTTTTCGAATGAAATTATGCGTACTCCCAGAATCTAGCAATATCCATCCTATTTGGCCATCGATTTCTGCTTTAACTTGAAACGTACGGTCATTATGTTCTCCTCGGATGGCATGTAATGAGATCTGTGGGCAATCTTCATCGGACTCATCTTCTCCTAAACCATCCCCGTCGTCGAGTAACATGACGTGAAACAAGACTGGTTTGCACTTGTGTCCTGGTGAGAAAATATCATCACAATTAAAGCAAAGTCCCTTGGACCTTCGTTCACTTATCTCGTCACTAGTCAACTTCTTCCATACTTTCTTGGAACCCATAGCTCTGTTGACTGTTGATGACTCGTTAGAACCTCCTTTGCCAAGAGTTGTAGAGCTTGTACCCCGAAGACCTGATGGCGCCAAACATCCTCAAAAATAACGTGCTTTTTTATCGCCTAATATCTTATATTCTTTAATTCTTGCGAGTTTCATTGCGGCAAAGACTGTTTCAGGGCGGTGGTATTCAACTTCCTTTCGAAGTGGGTCGGCTAAGCCCACAAAAAAGTGCCATATTTGCTGCTCTTCTGACAACTTGGTTTGATGACCGATGCATTCCTCAAATTGAACGCAATATTCATCCACTGTTCCTGTTTGTCGTAGATTGACTAACTCTCCTAGTGGATTCACTGTCTCCGGAGACCCAAATCTATCCTTACAATGTACACAAAACTCCTTTCATGTAAGATTGTTGTTGACTAGCCTCCGCAAGTTACTATACCATCGATTTGCAATTCCTGTTAGAACAAAAGTTGCTCTTCGTACTTTCGCAACTTCAGCTACTCTTTGGTCCAAGAAATAATCATCACACTTTTGTATCCACTCAGTTGGATCTGTGGTTCCATCGAACTTGGGAAATTCCATCTTTCTTGGACGCTCCTCCCGCTCTACGTACTCGGGATAATCATATCTATAAATATCTTCGTCTTCTAACTGATAATCTTTCCGATGATCTTGTTTTTTTGAGAGATTTCTGGTACCAAGTGAAGACGTTGCCCATTCTCCGCCTGCGTCAAAGCCAGATTGTCCCCGCCCCACAATTTTGTGTTGTGGAGGCCATGGTTCAGCTGATCTTCCTTGAAATCCTCTTCCCCTTGATCACCCTTTATAATCCTTTGTTAGAAACTGATTTATCTCTTCGTCTTCAACATCCATAAATTTAGATTCCTTGCGGCAATCTGTTTCTGAATCTTCTTGTTTTTTCCCCTGTTAGTGCCATTCTTTGGGATAGTGTCGTTGTCTCCTTTATCCGATGGTGTCGTCGGTCTGTTTATCGGATATGTCACTTGAAGAGTTAGAGGTTCCAATTGCTGATTGCTAGTTTTCATGGCTGCTAGGTATTCGGCTTGTTGAGCAGCGTACTCGTCTTGTCGGAAAGCTAATGCAGCGATGGTTTTGCTTTTCTCTTCCATTGTCTTCAAAATCGCAGGTAAACTTGCTACAACTCGTTCGATATCTTCCCCCATCATAGTTAGCTCTGATACCAAGTTGTTATGAACCTGGGATCTACTCCTTGTGATAGGAGCCGTTGTAACAAGAACAAGGTAATATAAAAGCTCTTCTTATCACCGTAACCTAAATCTCCTCTCAAGAGATTCAAGTTATTGGTTCTAAGTTATTTTATTATGAAGAAGGTCTAGGCTTATTTATAGGTAAGCCTAGTTACTATAAAAAGTAAAACCTGTTAGAATTAGAAATTCTAACTTATCTTAAAAAAGGAAAATTACTTGAAAGAAATAAACCTTCTATATTATTCTAGATACTTGTTATGGTTAAGCTTAACCAATTACGGTTAAGTCGAACCAACCTTGTTTCTCCTCTGATAATACTTTCCCGTCTTTCTATCTATAACAACATTTAGAGAAGGAGACATAGAGAAAGAGAGAGACATGTCCATCTTTTTGAGCGGCTTCAATGGCCGCAACCAAAAACCAAAAATCTTAGAAGGAGAATAATCGTACAAGAAGTAGCTATAATCACTTTTCAAAGCTTACAAAGACCATGGAAACAAAATCTATTCAACGTAAGACACATATCCACTGTGTACAGTAGAAGCTCTAAATTTTTTATTTTTTGGCAAAATTAGCATAAACAAAAACCGAGAAGGAATCAATCATCAAAAATTGACCTATAACTCGTAGATTTTTATATCGAATCACAACAAGTTGTAAAACAATAGATTTCATAGATCTAAAATCCAGAGAATCTGTGTTAATACCTTCTAGGAATCTGGGTGTTTTATGGAGGCTTTCTTATAGGCCTTCTTTGGATCTTCATGAGATGCGGTCATAGGAACACCAAGATCTTAAGAACTTGGAGTTGTCGCTCTTCCTTGATGGTCCTCTTCCGAACATATTTTAACGGAGAATAGAGATAGTGAGAGAAGGAGAGAGAGGCGGGTTTAATGGAGAAGAGGGATAGAGAGAATGAGAGAGAGAGAGACGACTGCTTCTGCCAAGACTAAAACGGAGAAGAAAGAGACGACTTCTGCGTAGAGTTCTGCGTCAAAATATGTTTAGGGTTTTTGGCTCTTAATGAGACACATGTCACGAGGAGAAAGAGACTAATGTCAGCACAAGAAGAAAAACTTTCAATCTTATTATATAAGATATGATATAACGCCATGTTTGTTTTAAAGCACTCGTTTTATTAGTTTACTCTTGTATAAATAAGAATTAATTGTAAAAAAAGTCATCTTAGTTCGAAAAATATCTCAAGTTCTTTTTTTATTTGTTCAATAATTCATGACTTTAAAGATTTTTAGTTTTACTGCCCATTACATTTTTGTTTGTGTGTCTTTTATAACATGGAATAGGTTTCATTGTTATGGTGGACCACATTTCATAATGGGGCATCTATAGTCAAATCTTATAAACTATTAAAGAGATAAAAGTTAATTTTTTTTTCAAGATAGCTTGTAAAAGTATTTTTTTCCATTTTAGTGTTTCACAGTTCTCCATTATAGCAGGTAAAGTGATATATTAGAGACACATATATACATTACTATCCCACTAAGTCGGAAAGAAAGGGTTTTATATAAATAATGGATCCCACCAAATATTTATATTTCTAACACAATTTAACATACAAAACATTTTCTCAATTAAATATTAAAAACAAGTCGGTAGAGAAAATATCTTCACCATGTATTATAAATATTTACCACTTAATTATAGTGTATTATTATGATGGATGGTGTTGTTCTTTTATATTTTTGACTTTTTATTTACTTATTCCTTAAAAAGAACTTGGAAAAAACCTAGAAGATCTAATAGTTAAACCATAACAATTTTTTTTGGAAAATTATTATTTCTGAAATAAAAAATATTAGAAAGAGTCAATTTACTAAATTATTATTATATTCTTACTAGCTATATTATTATAAGCATTAACTTGTGTCTTGACTATCTCATGACTAAATTTTTGTTTAATGATATTTTCACTGCTCGAAACCCATGTTTGAAATCTATAATATAAAAGAGGAAGAACTCTCTCCTTATAAAAGACACATGTCAATTCAATATAATAAAGACAACATAATTAAAATAATTTTAATAAAACTCATTTAATATTAATAAAACATAAGTAAGAAATCATTCAATATAATATCTAATATTATTAAAAGCATGTACTTATTTATAAACAAATAAACAATTATAATTTGGAATGTTTTACGATTGCTATGTAAAAATGTTAAATATACGCACCGAAATAACAAAACCCTCATGTCCTGTAGTGCCAAGAGTTTTAGGGGCTTCTGGCAAATCTCAAAAAAAGAAAGTTATAGATAATTTCAAAAAATATAAATGTTATTATAAATAAATTAAATATAAGTAACTATCATTAGTGTAAAATATATTTTGTACTAATTTTCCTTTTTAGTACAAAATAAATATTAAATTAATAGGAGAATTACAAAACTACACCATTTGAATTACATTTCACAAAAATACACATTTCAAAAATATTTCACAAAACTACACCTAAACACTCAAAATTAAATCCAAATAAACCCTACCCACACAATCCTACCCCCTTAATATTGTACCCTAAACATTAATTAGCGAACCCAAATGAATTTTTTTTAATTTTGGTAATTTTTAAAGGGAGAATTATAAAACTACACCATTTGAATTACATTTCACAAAACTTCACCATTTCCAAAATACTTCACAAAACTACACCTAAACACTCAAAATTAAATCCAAATAAACCCTACCCAAACAATCTTACCCCCTTAATATTATACCCTAAACAATAATTAACGAACCCAAATGAAAAAAATTAATTTTGTTAATTTTTAAAAGGGTAAATCAAGCTTTTAAAATTTTGAAAAGGTGTAAACTTGTGAAAATATTGAATTAGGTGTAGTTTTGTGAAGGGAGGGTTGAAAGGGTGTAGTTTTGTGAATTTATCATTTTTAAAAGAGTAAATCAAGCTTTTAAAATTTTGAAAGGGTGTAAATATGTGAAAAAATTAAATTAGGTGTAGTTTTGTGAAGGAGGGGTTGAAAGGATGTAGTTTTGTGAATTCCTCTAAATTAATTTGAAAATAGGATAAATAATAATATAGTAAACATAATATTTTGAAAATTACGAAAGATTAGTGCATGTCAACTAAAAAAATCTAGAATCGTTACGATTTTAAGATAAATGAAAATTTGATTAAAAGTTAACTTACATAAAATAGGAATTAAACTTACACATGATTTCAAATAAAAATATTATTTAGCAATTAGATAATAAATTAATTTTATTAGATATTGGGGGCTCCTAAATTAATTAAAAAGTTGTGGAGTTGGCAAATGTGTCTTTTGAAACACTATGTGTACGACTCTATCCTCATGCAAAATAAATAGTAACACATACGAATCTCCAGATAAAACAACAATATCGATAAAAAATAGAAAATGGTACACAACAATTTTTCGATTTTAAGAAGGTTTGATAAAATGAGAAATATTTTTTAAAATATATATTTGCCAACATGTCTATGTGAACAAAATAATTTTCATTCATTTATTAAAATATAAAATGGGTGTAACTATCAAATTTCAAACCAAAGACCTATTGCAATAATAAAAATCCTTCACAATTGTCAACGTCAAACCATCTTAAAACTCAATGTGAATTTTCTTTGATTAATTTAAAACTTTAAAAAATATCCCGCGCAACGCTCGGGTTCTATCCTAGTTATTATAATTAAACTTTTGATATGACTTAAAAATAAAATAATTCAAAATGAACAAAGTTATATGTTTAGGGTATAGTCAAATTTTTAAACCCTTGTTGGTTTGTGGAGTTACTCATAGGTGAGATAAATGTGAACTGCATTAAAAAAAATTAGCTTGTTTGTAACAGATTACAAAAGGGGTAATACATCAACATACTCTATGCACAAAAAAAATTAAAAAGTAGAGGTTAGAAAACTTAGAAGATAGATTGAGTTTAAACTTAGAGAAACTTTTTAAAAAACCTACAAATTAATAGGAGTTATACATCAAACTAGGTTAGGAACCACAAAGTTTCGTTTGTACATTTAATTTTCATTTATATATATATTTTTTATTACATAAGTTTGGAAAATAAGTTAAATTGCTTCATCGATGACCCAACTTGGAAGTGACTCGCTCACATCCACTGATACAAGCGAATACACTCTTCCCGATCGCGCCAACTTGCCTGCTCTTGAGTTTAAGTCTCTTGCGGTGAATTTGATTCTGAAGTCGTTGAAGTATTCTAGTTTCGTCTCAAACTCTTCGATCATTGTCTTAAACGCAGGCCACTCTGTGGGATTCTGCCAGATTGCCACCAATGTCGTACTGTCTGATTCGAATGTCTGACATGAGATGTTCCGTTCTTGAATAACTTCCATAGCCCACAAGAGAGCTTCAAACTCTGCATGTAAAGAAAATAAGCTCCTTCTTTTACGCCTCGTTCCCATAAGATGGCAAGAGCCATCCCCATTTAAACAAATTCATCCTAGTCCTTCAAACACATCTGTCTTTTTACATGATCCATCTAACTGACAAATTAATCCTAAATCGACATTCTGCGATTCTTCCAACACCGAAAAACTTTTCCTTTCATTTATTTCCTCCTCGACACTTTGTGCTTCCGCCCAAGCTCGTGACACTTTTAATGTCTGGTCAATTATATCGGGTGGATCTATTTCCACATCCTCAAAAATCTTTCTATTTCTCGATTTCCACATATACCATAATATCCAAGGGTAGCATGATATATCTTGAACTTGACCCCCATCTACTTGCAATCTTGAAAACAAATAGTCCATATTTTAATAAATACCTCCTTGCGGAAATTTCTGACGGATTGAGACGGGTGAGACATCCCATGTGTAAAGTGAATGGGTACATTCAAAAAACACATGATTTATCGTCTCGATATCTTCCTCGCAGCGCGGACAAACCGGATCGCATTGTATACCTCTGGAGATTAGCCTTTCCCTCACTGCCATACTTCCCGAAATATTTTTCCACAAAAAGTGTTTTAATTTCCGTGGACATTATGTATCCCACACTTTTGTTAGTAACGCAATAAAATTAGGACCCCACTGATCCGTTGTAATACTCTCTTTTTGATTTTTGTAACAAATTGAAACCTGATTTCACCGAGTATTTTTCTGATTGTGTGTAATGCCAGTTCCATCCATCCGACTCTGACCGTTTACTGATCGGTAATCCCTGAATCAACACCTTGTTATTTCTAGTAACTAAATTTTCTAGAACATCATTGACCCATTCTGACGTATTTGGATTAACTATGGAAATAGCAAGCTACCTCTTCCCTGAGCCGGTCTTGGATTCGTATCCAAAACCCATGCATCTTCCCAAACCGACATTTTACTTAATTTCCCTAGTATTCTTCTTATTCCTTTCAACAACAGATCCTTGGAGGAGTAAATACTCCTCCATCCAAAAGATGGAGAACGCGAAGTCTTAGCCATAAAAGGGTGTACTCCCGAGAAATATCCCCCTTTAAACACTCTTGCCACCAGTGAATCTGGAAACTGTGAAAGACGCCATAATTGTTTTGCTAATAAAGCCTTATTAAAATCTTGTAACGATCGAAAGCTCATACCACCTTCGTGTTTGGACTCACACATTTTCTCCCATGCCACCCAATGGATACCGCAATTTCTTCCATTGGAAATGTGCAAGAATTTAGATATCGCACTAGTAAACTTTTTCGTTAACGTTTGGGGTAATACTAAGAATGACATAACATACAGAGGTAGGGCTAAGGCAACTGACTTAATCAGTGTTTCCTTCCCTCCTCTAGAAAGCAGCTTGGTTGTCCAGCCGTTTATCCTTTCGTTCAACCGATCCTGAACATAACTGAAAATTTTAGTTTTTTCTCCACCTAATCTCTTCGGAATTCCCAAATAGGCCTCCATTCCACCAATTTTTTGGATGCCTAGAATATTTTTCATATTCGTTCTAGTCCTGTCATCCACATTGTGGACAAACATCACCGAGGATTTTGAAAAATTTATCTCTTGTCCCGATGCTCTTCCATAAATCTCTAATATATGTAATATCTTTCGGCACTCTCTTTCCTCCCCTTTACAGAAAAAGAGACTATCGTCAGCGAATAGTAAATGGGACACCACCGGGCTATACTTTTCCACCTTAATACCCGATATGTGTGAGTCTCTCTCTGCTTTCTTTATTAAAGATACTAGCACCTCTGTACACAAGATAAACAGATAAGAAGACATTGGGTCCCCTTGTCTCAGACCACGTTCTGGTATAATCACCCCTTTGGGTTGACCGTTAATCAAAACTAGATATGAGACAGAACTCACACACCACATAATCCATTTAACCCAGGTAATACTGAAACCTAGTTTAAGTAATACCGCTTCCAAAAAAGCCCATTCCACTCTATCATAGTCCTTACTCATATCTGTTTTTATTGCCATACGATCAAACCTACATTTCTTATTGGTGCGCATCCCATGAACCATCTCCTGCGCTAATAAAATATTATCCGTTATTATTCTTCCCGATACAAAGGCCAATTGGGTCTCTGATACCATTTTGGGAAAAAACCTTCTTAGTCTCAGGCATAATACTTTTCAAATTACCTTATAGGCCACATTACATAGACTGATTGGTCTACGCTCTATCATCCTTTTAGGTTTAACAACTTTCGGCACCATACAAATATTTGTCTCGTTAAGTCTCCGGTCAAACGATCCAGAGCTCATAAATTCCTTCACCAACATAACAAGATCATGTTTAATAACATACCAAAATCGTTGGTAAAATAAAGTCGTCATTCAATCCGGCCCAGGAGCTTTCTCCGGAGATATCCTTTGTTAGTAATACATTGACGTGATCCGGTACTACTACTCTTAGTTCACTCAATGCTTCTTCCATGTTTCCTGTGTCAACGTGTTTAAATAGTTGTTGAAAATAATTTGTTGCTATATTCTCCATTCCCAAATCCGAATCCTCCAACTGCCCGTTTTGGTTGAGTAACCCATTTAACTTATTCCTTGGCCGCCTGCTCTTGGTTGTAGAATGGAAGAATTTAGTATTTCTGTATCCTTCCTTCAACCATAACTTTTTTGTTTCCAATATAACTCCTCCTCTAGATATGCTTCTTTCAACTTTAGTACTAATGAATCCACCTCCTCTTGGGGGGATCTGGTCATCACTTTGTGCCTCTTCCAGGGCCACTCTGAGACTCTCTATTGTTACAAGGCTAGAAGGAACATTGTCCTTGCAACCGTGTGTCTACATTGAGATATACAATCAACTATACCCATTGTGGTTGTTCTCCCCATATTCACCCTGACTCGATCGATTCTTGCAGCCCTTCCTTTCCTATCTATCGTTTATCAAATCGAAAATGTTTTCTCTTTGATACATTTTTAAATAGACACTCCGCTTGGATCGGTCGATGATCAGAACCTATTAATTCCAAATATTTCACCTTTGAGAGTTGATTAAGATCATGCTAATCTTCGTTACCGACTTCTCTGTCAAGTTTACACCTAATCCTTTCCTTATTAGGCCCGTAGGGTCATCCTCGCCAAGAGTAATGATTACCTATTATTGGAAATTCTAGCATACCACAATCACTTAACATTTCATTAATGTCTAGAAAGGTCGTTGCCCTTCGCTTGCCCCCCCCCCCTTTTCTCTCTCTATTCCCTCTGATTTCATTGAAATCTCCAATCATTCGCCATGCGGCATCCATTCTTAAGCTAATTTGTGTCAATTGCTCCCACACTATCTTTCTGTTTTGTGTCACCAGGTCCCCATAAACGAAAGATATAAACATCTCCTTGTTCCGTAACACTGCACATGTATATATAAAATCCGATTATTTGATGAAATAATTTTTAGATTTAAATCATTATAATAGTAACTAGACCACCCCTAGTCCCAATCGGATCCACCGTAAACAATTCATCATACCGAAAATGTTCCAAAAATTCATTCATGAAAGGTTTCTTTTCATTTATATATTAATCCCAATCATTTCACATCTTTTTTTTGAAGATGCATATAGAAAACAGCCATTTACATAAAATTACGATTAATAACGATTCAGAAAAATTGAATATGTTTAGGTACTATCAATCTATTTACATGTTTATAGATCATCAACTCCCAATGAAGTCCTTTTCTTTTTGCTACTGATCATGTGGTCCAATTTTTTTATATACTATATAATCTATAATACTTTTCATTTATGCTCATATGACAAATCTATTTTTCAAATAATTGAAAGCAAAATTAATATAAGGTTTCTTTCTGGATTTAAATGTATATATCATGTATTAAAAAGTTAGTTTCCTTATTTTTTAAGATGGTTTTTTAAGAATTTTAACACATACTAATTAATACTTACATTATCTTAAATATGTTTTATAAGATTACATATTAATATATGAGTACATCTCAATATGCTAACAAAAAAAGACATATGTATATATCGAAATGTGCAGCTAGTGCATGCCAGCTAGCTTTGGTGACATAAAGCCATTGTTCTTTTCTCTTTTTTTATCATCTAGTAAATTTCATTAAAATCATGTACAAAACAATATCCAAGCTGCTCGTTAAGAGGCTGAAACCAATACTGCAAAATCTTATTCTGCCTAATCAGACGGCGTTCATCAAAGGGAGGTTAATTCTGGAAAACACGGTGCTTGCTTCAGAACTAGTCAATGGTTATCACAAGAATAAGGGGCCTAAACGTATAGCTATCAAAGTGGATATAGCCAAAGCTTTTGATACCTTACGTTGGGAGTTTCTTTTTGCTTGTCTTTCCGCTATCAATATACCATCCCAATTCTCCACATGGCTTCAAGCTTCAGTTTATACACCTAACTTTACCATTGGCTATAATGGATCTGTCCAGGGTTTCTTCAAGGGTAAGAGGGGTCTTAGACAGGGTGATCCACGGTCTCCTTACTTTTTTGTTATAGCTATAAATGTCCTATCATATATGCTAAACAAGGGGGGCAGCGCAAGGTCGGTTCAACTATCATCCTAGATGTGAAAGTACTAACCTGACTCACCTTAGTTTTGCGGATGACCTTCTAATCTTCACAGATGGGGAATACGACTCAGTCAAAAATATTCTGGAAATTCTGCGGTAATTTGAAGCCTTGTCGGGTCTCGCAATAAGTCTCAATAAAACCTCTTTTTTCTCGGCTGGTCTATCTCATGATGAGAACAGAAGAATAAGTGAAGAACTTGGGCTATCTAGAGGAGAGTTACCTGTGCGCTACTTAGGTCACATGCTAACTGCAACCCTCTCATTCAACAGATAAAGGAAAAAGTTAATTCTTGGAGCTCTAGATCACTTTTTTTTGCGGGAAGGTTGTTATTCTTAAATACGATGATTGATGGGATTACCAATTTCTGGGCTTCCGCTTTTATTCTACCTAAGAAGTGCATTAACATTATTAACTCAATCTGTGGAGCCTATCTATGGAAGGGTACACTAGAGGGGCGTCACTCGGCCAGAGTTTCATGGGATAATGTAACTAATAGCAAAGATGAGGGAGGGTTGGGATTAAGAGACTTACTAGCATGGAATATGGCTTGTACTACGAGACTGATTTGGCTTCTCTTCTTTAGAGCGGGTTCGGTATGGGTGGCTTGGTATAAGCAAGAGCTATTGCAAGGAGGCATTCATAATTTTTGGATGGTAAAGCAGAACAAGAAAAACTCGTGCTTAGCAAACAAGCTTATCAAGTTAAGAGATGTGGCGTATGCTTGGATAAAAGTTAAAGTGGGAAATGGTGAAACATGTAGATTTTGGACGAATATTGGTCTCCATTTGGCAACATCAGAAACTGCTTAGCTGAAGAATCATCCTTTCGGCTGCGGATCAACGAAAAAGCTACTATTAAGGATCTATATGTCCTCGATCAATAGCGTGCTCCGAATCCAAGATCAGAACTACAACTCCAAATTTTGGCGCACTTGACTTCTCTGGTTCTAACACAAGTTCCAGATATTTATGAATGGGTGGTCGAAGGTAAAGTTCATAATACCTTTAAAACGGGACATATTTACCATATACTGAGAGGAGTGAAACCTATGGTACCTTGGGGTAAGGTCGTCTGGTCTAAAGGTGGTATCCCAAAACACAACTTTTTGGTTTGGCTTTTCATGCTAGATAAATGCCCCACGAGAGATAGATTAAGCGGTTGGGGGAAGGGAATCACCTGTTGCTTGCCTATTATGTAATGCTGCAATGAATCGCGGGATCAACTTTATTTTGAGTGCTCATATACATCACGGATCTGGGTGCGGCTAGCTGGAAGATTAGGAATACTACCGGAGAGATCATGGGATGCAAACATCCTAAACCTACAGAGACTTCAATCGGGAACTGTTGCAACAAGGCTTGCTTTGATTGCTTGGAAATGTTTTATCTACCTGATCTGGTCTGAGAGAAACGCTAGACTTCATACCAATATCTCCAAACCGACGCAGGTAATCACTAAAACTTTGGATTCAATAGTCAGGAATCGAGCATCAAGTTACAGAGATTCAAACCCAAAGCTAGCATCTGACTTGATCCAGCTGTGGTTTGCCACTGTAACTTCTACTTCTACGATGGGAACAACTCCTTGAGTTCGCTATATTCTTGGATGAATGATTGTTTTGCAGAGACCTCTGTTTTCTCAGGTTCTGCTTTTTTGGGTCTGCAAAAATTGGGAAGCGGTTACTTTAGTTTAGCTTTTAACAAAATTGGGTTATGAACTTACTAATGTCGTTTTTTGAGAGTTCATTTTGGGCTGGGCCTAAACAATATGGCCTTTAGGCATGTAATTCATTTTGGTCTCATGCTTTAAATAGAAAAAAATTAGCAAAAAAAAAAAAAAAAAAACAATCTAACTTGGGTTAATAAGCCCAACACAATTCAACCCCAAATTAAAACAACTAACATACACTTCAAAAACTAAAAAGTCCACTGAAAGCCCATTTTAAGTCCACAATCAATAGTTCGTCCTAATCCAATTGTCATAGTTCGAGCCGCCAGTTATGAACGTGTCAGACAAGCTGCACGCCGGAGATGAGAATCTTGATGGTCGGACGCTGTTGTTGCTGGTTGGTTAGACGCCACCATATAAAACATCCCTTAATTATCAAATCCACCGTTTTTCAATAACGATTGCCACATCGGTACAAAAATCGAGTGAAAGCTTCGCTGAAAGAATCATCTCCTCCATTTATTAGATTTGCAACTTCATTGCTTGGTAAGGCAGAACTACAATTGATTTTTGGACAAAAATCTGCAAACAGTGAGACCCATCTAAAGAAGATATAAGGATAAAGTGCCAACACCATCACTGCATAAGCTAGTCGATGTTGGAGTCGAAGCCCGGCCGTAGCTTCACGTTGAGACACCTACGCCGGGAAGAGAAGCCAACACAACGGATCTATGAAAACATCTGTCACCCGGAGACAAAGCAGACATCTCTTATGTAAAACGACGATTCCGAAGCATAGTCAAACTAACCACCGCATATCGTAGTCGATGGATGTTTGAAGAAGAAGAGGTCTCTCTCTAAAAGATTTTGAGGAGAGAAGAGAGAGACCTCATCTCAAATATCATATTTGAACTTTTTTCATTGTTATTTTCTCTCTTTTTAGGTTTTCTCAACATATATAATTAAATAGACGTATGTTTGTATATATATTGTACCTATTTACTTTTGTTGAATATATATATATATATATATGGGTAATGGATATATATGTCAAGACCAATGTTCAAAAATTCGCTAGGGCTATACGTGCGGAGGACCGGGGCCTAGCGACTAACGAAAAAATCGAAGATTAATAAGGAATTAATTGGGGATTAGTTTTGGATTTATTTTTATATGTTTTCTTTTTATATTAATTTTTATTATCATTTTTATCGTCATCAAGATGTAAAACTAATAATTTATCAATTTATTTATAGATTTTTATTGTAAGTAGTTGAAACAGACAAAAAATAATTGGATTTTGCGAAAATTAATAGAAATTACAAAGTTGTACTCAAACCATTGATTTTACGCAGCCAAAAAAGTTAATTGGCACGGACGACCACTGAGTAGCAGAAAATCGGAGGAGTAATCGGGGTAAGCGGACGAGTTTTAGAAAAGAGTTAAGACTCTTTAAATTCTAGTTTTTACTTGTAAGTTAATTAAGACCTTATTAAACACACTAGACAACAAAAAGTTTCATTTTTGCATTGAACTTTCATTTATATATTAATCCCAAACTTCACATCATTTTTTTGAAGATGCAAATAGATAATACCCGCTTAATTTACATAAAAACCATGCAAATTTTTTAAAGTTTATGACAATTATTAATTATATGCGATCTTTATTAACTCTCAGTGAACATTGGCTATGTACGTTCGTGACATATTGTAAGATAGTAAGATACCATCAATACTACACACCATATTACTACATGTTGCATTAGGCACTAATATGTATTCTTCAAACTGTTTCTTTGTCACAAGAAAAAAAAAGGTTTTCAATTATGTTTATGTCTTTTTAACACAAAAAATAACTTATGTCAATGTCTCTTTCCTATCTTTTTGTCTCTGTTTCCACGACATATCTTCTTCTTTTCCTTGTTCAATTTTGCCAAACAAAGAAGTGCAAGCTAGGCTAACATTTCTTTTTTGAGATAAAATTGAATTCGTTATAAAAATAGCTTGCTTGTAACATGTTACAAAAAGGGTAATACATCAGCATGCTCTATGCACAAATTTTTTTTGGAAAAATAAAAGTTAGAAAACTTAGAAGATAATGTGAGTTTTAACATAAAGAAACTTAACAAAAAAACTTACAAAATGGGTTATACATCAAGTTAGGCTAGCAACCACAAAGATCCATTTTTGCATTTAATCCAATCACTTCACATCCTTTTTTTGAAGATGCATATAGAAAACAACCATTTACATACAAACCATGCAAATATTATAAAGTTTTTGACATTTTTTTATGCTTAACAAAAAAAAGCTTTACCAAGAGATAGTGGTGTGTTAAACCGATGCAAGCATATCATTTATAGATCCAGTACGTACCCTTATATTTGTATAAGATATGTAAGATAATAAGTATATATCATAAACGTAAGATTTGTTTAGCTAATTAAAATTAAAAGGGTGATAAGAAAACCCTAAAGCTAGGGCATTTATGTAACTTTTTGGGAAAATAAATTAAGAGTTTTTTCATATATTCATTATATTGTATATAATTTATACATATATGTATATTTTTATATCAAAACATAAAAAACAAGAGGTATTCCCTAGCTTCTTTATATACGTTTATATTATTAAATTTTTTTAAAGATAGATGTCCAAAAATTCAAATTTCACAAAAAGATGATTCGACATATATTAATAATGATAATATGAGTCTTATGAGATGTGGACTTAACGTAAGGTACGATAAAATAAAAACAAAACAAAGTTTTGATCTAAGAGGGTAAGTGGGTAATTAACCATTAATTGTACTGTAAGAAAATAATCAAAATTACGATTAATAACGATTCAGAAAAATTGAATACATTTATGTACTATCACACTATTTAGATGTTTAGGGCTCATCAACTCCCAATGAGGTCCTTTTCTTTTTGCTATTGATCATGTGGTCCGGTTTTTGTATACTATATAGTCTTTAATACTTTTCATTTGTGCTCGTATACGATTTGTTGATGCAAAAAATTTGCTTATATATACAAACATATGAAAAATCGATTTTCAAATAATCGAAAGCAAAATTAATATAAGGTTTCTTTCTAGATTTAAATATATCATTCTAATAAAAAGATACATCATAATTACATCATATAACTAAATATAAAGAAAGAAATTAAAAGATGAAAATACTAAATTCTTTCCTGATCAAATATCTTATTTTAATTTTCTTATATGTGGAAGAAAGAAAACCAATTAAAAATAAATATTTTAAAATTCCTAATTTCTTTCGAATTGATTTTTATATATGATTAACTATAGTAACTTATAATATTAATAAAAAAAATCCATCAAATTGAGGATTGTGTGCGTAACAGATCATGCTCGTTAAAATTTTATTTTATAGTATATGACAAAAAATAAAGAAAGAAACTAAAGCAAAAATGTTTCTAAATTATCTCCCCATAAAATATCTTATTTTTGTTTTATTATGCGGAAGAAAAATTACCAGTTAAAAATATAAAATATTTGTATCCTATATTTTGAAAATAATAACTTATATAATAAAAATTATCCTATATTTAAGGATAACTAAAAAATCTAAAAACTTGATTCGAAAAATAAAAGAAAAAACTGTTTCTAAATATTTGATAAAGTAGTTTTAAAAATTCATGATTGATTGTTCATATAGATTATCTTGAAAAAGACATAAGTAGGATTATGATAATTTAAATGTAGGAATTTTTTTTGAATGTTACATAATACTTTCGAGTTTGTTATCTAACACATTACGATATTTATAACCCGTTATTAACATTTTTTAACATCTAAAATATTTTTTGTGATGTATCATTATTTTTTGTTTTCAACCAAATATAATTTCTATTTATTTCAATGCATTTTTGATACTAAATTTAACATATTTATTATATAAATTTGATGTATTTAATTTGTAATTATTTACGATCATGTTGTAAGTTGTAACATGTATCAATTAGGCAACTGACTTTTGTTGTAATCATTTTGAGGTAAAAAAAGCTAGAAAATGTATTTTCTTTTTAAAATTTAGTATCACAATTTCAAGGTCATATGGTTTCTTAGAAATCTTGTTTTTTCAGCTTTGTATTTTCTACTTTTGCCGTTTTCTCTTTAATTTATCCAAATTCATAATGAAAATTTATATAGAGAAACCATCATATTACTATATATTATAAGTAAGATAGTTGTATAATCATTTAGAAAATGTATATTCTAAAATTTTTTGTTGTGGTATATTATTATTTTTTTCAATCAAATGTAATTGCTATTTATTGCAATGCATTTTTCATACTAGATTAACATATTTTATTAAATAAATTTGATGTATTTAATTTGTAATTAATCCGATAATGGTATAACGTGTATCAATTAAGCAATTAATTTTTTTTTTGTAATCATTTTGAGGTATAGATGCTAGAAAAAGTATTTTATTTGATATTTTTTGGTCGATATATTTGCAATTTTAGTAGGGAAAATTACAAAACTACACCTTTTAAATTGCATTTTGCTATCATTTTAAAATCACTTGACAAAACTTCACCTAATTATTAAATATTTAATCAAAATAAACACTAACTACAAAATCTTACCCCCTTAACACTAAATCCTAAACACTAATTAGTGAACCAAAATTAAAATATTTTAATTTTGATAAATTTTTAGAGGATAATTGGAACCACTTAAAATTTGGAAATGAGATGATTATAGTAAAAAATGAATTAGGTGTATTTTGTGAATGAAATGTTGAAATGGTGTAGTTTAGTGAATTCCTCATTTTAGTATCACAATTTTAAGGTCATATGTTTCCATAAAAATATTGTTTTTTCAGGTTTTTTTTCTACATTTGCCGTTTTATATTTAAGCTATGCTTTGCAAGGGGCATAATACTAGTAAGTTATATGATATAAAGCCATGTTTGTTTAAAAGCTCTCTTTTTATTAGTTTACTCTTGTATAACTAAGAATTATTAATTGATTTATTGTAAAAAAAGTCATCTTAGTTCAAAAAATAACTCAAGTTCTTTTTTTGATTGTTCAATAATTCATGACTTTAAAGATTCTTAGTTTTACTGCTCATTACCTTGTTTGTTTGTGTCTTTTATAACATGGAATAGGTTTCATTGTTATGGTGGTCCACATTTCATAATGGGGCATCTGTAGTCAAATCTTATAAACCACTAAAGAGATATAAGTTAATTTTTTTCAAGATGTTCTCCATTATGGCACGTAAAAGTGATATATTAAAGACACATACATACATTACTATGGATCCCACTAAGTCGGAAAGAAAGGGATTTATATAAATAATGGATCCCACCAAATATTTATATTTCCAACACAATTTAACATACAAAACATTTTATCAATTAAATATTAAAAACAAGTCGGTAGAGAAAATATCTTCTCTTTCCTGTATTATAAATATTTACCACTTAATTATAGTGTATTATTATGATGGAAGGTGTTGTTCTTTTATATTTTTGACTTTTTATTTACTTATTCCTTAAAAAGAACTTGGACAAAACCTAGAAAATCTAATAGTTAAACCATAATAAATATTTTTGGAAAATTATTATTTCTGGAAAAAAAAAATACTAGAAGGAGGCGCAACCCTTTTATAGGACAAGCACAAATCGCTTGCTTCCTTTTAGGGTTTACGCGGTTTGCAAAAAAGAAAACGTCAAGAAAAAGGAAATCGCAAAACCGAGTATCAAAAAGGAAATTCCAACAAAAATGGAAATTGTAAAGAGAACTAAAATGCGGATAGAATGGCGAGTGGTAAGTGTCTCGCCGTGTACTAAGCCAAGATAACTACTAAAGTACTTTGTGTAAGTTATTAACTTGCCTCGTTAAAACCTTAGTGATAGGAAAACCCAAGGTGGGATAAAACCTTCTCAACTAAGGACAAAAGAGTACAGAGTTAACCACTTAGTACCTTAGTGCGTTACCTTGCTTTCTTCGGATGCTTGAAAGAGGTTGTAGACGTCCTGAGCTGTGGCTCCTCTTGGTGCTTCCTCTTTAAGCATCGCCTTGACTCCTCTTGCTAACTCCTTTGCCTTGGCACGTGTGGTTCTCCCCTCGGTTACGCTCGGTGTCTTCTAGGTATTTGTTGGTCGGGTGGTCGGCGTTTTCTCGGTGTCGAGTGGTTGAGTGGTCGGTGTCGGGTGGTCGAGTGGTCGGGCGCCCGACAAAGTTTTGTCCTCGGCTTCTTCGTCCGATGACTCGGTTACGATCGCATCACATATATATGTCAAGACCAATGTTCAGAAATTTTCTAGGGCTATACGTGCGCAGGCTATACGTGCGGAGGACCGGGGCCTAGCGACTAACGAAAAAATCGAAGATTAATGAGGAATTAGTTGGGGATTAGATTTTGGATTTCTTTTTATTTTTATATGTTTTCTTTTTATATTAATTTTTATTATCATTTTTTATCGTCATCAAGATGTAAAACTAATAATTTATCAATTTGTTTATAGATTTTTATTGTAAGTAGTTGAAATAGACAAAAAAATAATTAGATTTTGCGAAAATTAATAGAAATTAGAAAGTTGTACTCAAACCATTGATTTTACGCAGCCAAAAAAGTTAATTGGCACGGACGACCACTGAGTAGCAGAAAATCGGAGGAGTAATCGGGGTAAGCGGACGAGTTTTAGAAAAGAGTTAAGACTCTTTAAATTCTAGTTTTTACTTGTAAGTTAATTAAGACCTTATTAAACACACTAGACAACAAAAAGTTTCATTTTTGCATTGAACTTTCATTTATATATTAATCCCAAACTTCACATCATTTTTTTGAAGATGCAAATAGATAATACCCGCTTAATTTACATAAAAAACCATGCAAATAGTTTAAAGTTTATGACAATTATTAATTATATGCGATCTTTATTAACTCTCAGTGAACATTGGCTATGTACGTTCGTGACATATTGTAAGATAGTAAGATACCATCAATACTACACACCATATTACTACATGTTGCATTAGGCACTAATACTTGATGCATTCTCCATAGTGTTTCTTTGTCACAAGAAAAAAAAGGTTTTCAATTATGTTTATGTCTTTTTAACACCAAAAATAACTTATGTCAATGTCTCTTTCCTATCTTTTTGTCTCTGTTTCCACGACATATCTTCTTCTTTTCCTTGTTCAATTTTGCCAAACAAAGAAGTGCAAGCTAGGCTAACATTTCTTTTTTGAGATAAAATTGAATTCGTTATAAAAATAGCTTGTTTGTAACATGTTACAAAAAGGGTAATACATCAGCATGCTCTATGCACAAATTTTTTTTTGGAAAAATAAAAGTTAGAAAACTTAGAAGATAATGTGAGTTTTAACATAGAGAAACTTAACAAAAAAACTTACAAAAGGGGTTATACATCAAGTTAGGCTAGCAACCACAAAGATCCATTTTTGCATTTAATCCAATCACTTCACATCCTTTTTTTGAAGATGCATATAGAAAACAACCATTTACATACAAACCATGCAAATATTATAAAGTTTTTGACATTTTTTTATGCTTAACAAAAAAAAGCTTTACCAAGAGATAGTGGTGTGTTAAACCGATGCAAGCATATCATTTATAGATCCAGTACGTACCCTTATATTTGTATAAGATATGTAAGATAATAAGTATATATCATAAACGTAAGATTTGTTTAGCTAATTAAAATTAAAAGGGTGATAAGAAAACCCTAAAGCTAGGGCATTTATGTAACTTTTTGGGAAAATAAATTAAGAGTTTTTTCATATATTCATTATATTGTATATAATTTATACATATATGTATATTTTTATATCAAAACATAAAAAACAAGAGGTATTCCCTAGCTTCTTTATATACGTTTATATTATTAAATTTTTTTAAAGATAGATGTCCAAAAATTCAAATTTCACAAAAAGATGATTCGACATATATTAATAATGATAATATGAGTCTTATGAGATGTGGACTTAACGTAAGGTACGATAAAATAAAAACAAAACAAAGTTTTGATCTAAGAGGGTAAGTGGGTAATTAACCATTAATTGTACTGTAAGAAAATAATCAAAATTACGATTAATAACGATTCAGAAAAATTGAATACATTTATGTACTATCACACTATTTAGATGTTTAGGGCGCATCAACTCCCAATGAGGTCCTTTTCTTTTTGCTATTGATCATGTGGTCCGGTTTTTGTATACTATATAGTCTTTAATACTTTTCATTTGTGCTCGTATACGATTTGTTGATGCAAAAAATTTGCTTATATATACAAACATATGAAAAATCGATTTTCAAATAATTGAAAGCAAAATTAATATAAGGTTTCTTTCTAGATTTAAATATATCATTCTAATAAAAAGATACATCATAAATACATCATATAACTAAATATAAAGAAAGAAATTAAAAGATGAAAATACTAAATTCTTTCCTGATCAAATATCTTATTTTAATTTTCTTATATGTGGAAGAAAGAAAACCAATTAAAAATACTAAATATTTTAAAGATCCTAATTTCTTTCGAATTGATTTTTATATATGATTAACTATAGTAACTTATAATATTAATAAAAAAATCCATCAAATTGAGGATTGTGTGCGTAACAGATCATGCTCGTTAAAATTTTATTTTATAGTATATGACAAAAAATAAAGAAAGAAACTAAAGCAAAAATGTTTCTAAATTATCTCCCCATAAAATATCTTATTTTTGTTTTATTATGCGGAAGAAAAATTACCAGTTAAAAATATAAAATATTTGTATCCTATATTTTGAAAATAATAACTTATATAATAAAAATTATCCTATATTTAAGGATAACTAAAAAATCTAAAAACTTGATTCGAAAAATAAAAGAAAAAACTGTTTCTAAATATTTGATAAAGTAGTTTTAAAAATTCATGATTGATTGTTCATATAGATTATCTTGAAAAAGACATAAGTAGGATTATGATAATTTAAATGTAGGAATTTTTTTTGAATGTTACATAATACTTTCGAGTTTGTTATCTAACACATTACGATATTTATAACCCGTTATTAACATTTTTTAACATCTAAAATATTTTTTGTGATGTATCATTATTTTTTGTTTTCAACCAAATATAATTTCTATTTATTTCAATGCATTTTTGATACTAAATTTAACATATTTATTATATAAATTTGATGTATTTAATTTGTAATTATTTACGATCATGTTGTAAGTTGTAACATGTATCAATTAGGCAACTGACTTTTGTTGTAATCATTTTGAGGTAAAAAAGCTAGAAAATGTATTTTCTTTTTAAAATTTAGTATCACAATTTCAAGGTCATATGTTTTCTTAGAAATCTTGTTTTTTCAGCTTTGTATTAGGCACTAATATGTATTCTTCAAACTGTTTCTTTGTCACAAGAAAAAATAAAGGTTTTCAATTATGTTTATGTCTTTTTAACACAAAAAATAACTTATGTCAATGTCTCTTTCCTATCTTTTTGTCTCTGTTTCCACGACATATCTTTTTCTTTTCCTTGTTCAATTTTGCCAAACAAAGAAGTGCAAGCTAGGCTAGCATTTCTTTTTTGAGATAAAATTTAATTGCACTATAAAAAATAGCTTGTTTGTAACAAGTTACAAAAAGGGTAATACATCACCGTGCTCTATGCACAAAAAAATTTTAACAAGTAGAAGTTAGAAAACCTAGAAGATAATGTGAGATTTAACTTAGAGAAACTTAACAAAGAAACTTACAAAAGGGGTTTGTAACGACCCTGACCGGATGTTACAGGGTTATACATCAAGCTAGGCTAGCAACCACAAAGATCCATTTTTGCATTTAATCCAATCACTTCACATCCTTTTTTAGCCATTTACATAAAAACCATGCAAATATTATAAAGTTTATGGCATTTTTTATGCTTAACAAAAAAAAGCTTTACCAAGAGATAGTGGTGTGTTAAACCGATGCAAGCATATCATTTATAGATCCAGTACGTACCCTTATATTTGTATAAGATATGTAAGATAATATATATATATATATATATCATAAACGTTAATGTAATATTTGTTTAGCTAATTAAAATTAAAAGGGTGATAAGAAAAATGGGGCGGTCCTGAGCACAAGCGGGACAAGCCCGTGCTTGCGGCCCAATTTTTTTTAAAAAAAATTGGTATGAAAAGCGGTCCATTTTTTGTTTTTTTAAATGTAAAATCGGCCCATTTTTTCTATTTAGAGTGCGGCCCTTCTAAAAATTTCAAAACTCAGGAACGGTAGAAAACCCTAAAGCTAGGGCATTTATGTAACTTTTTGGGAAAATAAATTAAGAGTTTTTTCATATATTCATTATATTGTATAGAATTTATACATATATGTATATTTTTATATCAAAACTTAAAAAAACAAGAGGTATTCCCTAGCTTCTTTATATACGTTTGTGTTATTTAACTTTTTTAAAGATAGATGTCAAAAAATTCAAATTTCACAAAAAGATGATTCGACATATATTAATAATGATAAACATGGGTCTTATGAGATGTGGACTTAACGTAAGGTATGATAAAATAAAAACAATACAAAGTTTTGATCTAAGAGGATAAGTGGGTAATTAACCATTAATTGTACCGTAAGGAAATAATCAAAATTACGATTAATAACTATTCAGAAAAATTGAATACATTTAGGTACTATCAATCTATTTAGATGTTTAGGGCTCATCAACTCCCAATGAGGTCCTTTTCTTTTTGCTATTGATCATGTGGTCTAGTTTTTGTATATACTATATAGTCTTTAATACTTTTCATTTGTGCTCGTATACGATTTGTTGATGCAAAAAATTTGCTTATATATACAAACATATGAAAAATCGATTGTTCAAATAATTGAAAGCAAAATTAATATAAGGTTTCTTTCTAGATTTAAATAAATCATCTATACTATTAAAAGAGAAGACAAAACGCATAGGTGCCGTGACGTGAGAACTTTTAGGATTTTTCTTTTTTTTGCGTTTTATTCCTTATATTTTTGAATAATTTTTGTTCGGCGAATTCTATAAATTATATTTCAGATCCAACGAATTTAGGCCCACATATAAAACTTTTAAGAATTAAATTTCTTCCACACTGAAAACAATAAGAAACAAAATAAGAAATCTTCGTAGACCTTCGTCTAATGGGCTTGCGAATTTCGATAAATTGATCGCGCCTTCATTTATCGGGGTATGCATAATGCGGGTATTTTTCTTTGAATAAGCATGCAAAGTTTGATTAGTTATTTCGGCTTTCGATAATGTCTTTCATAGATGCATGCCTCCTAAATTGCCAACGAGTATCGGTAACTTTGATTAGTGGATTAGAGCCTGGGCATTCGATTTTCAGGTCATATTCATTCGAGTTAAGGTCTTTCGGGGTAAAGGATATAGGATCCGTTCGGGTTATTACAATACATTTATATTCGGTTCGAATCTATTCGGGTTCAGGTCGAGTTTCATATATTTAACAAAACATGACCTGGAACCAAATATTATTCGGTTCGGGTTTTTTGATTTTTTGGTTCGAATTTTCAGGTTTTACATATTTTTGGTAAGAACTTCCTGTCTTATTTCGGGTAATTCGGGTTCGGTTCGGGTTTTGTTTCGGCTTATTCATATAACCCACAAAAATTGAAACAACCTACTAATATCCAAATGACATTATCAAAACTATATACATGTGTATATCTTCGAGTCGGTTATCCATTAAGATTTTCACATCTAAACCCAAAATCAGGTCGGTTCGAACCTAATTTTAACCCTACTAAACCCGACATTAGATACTACTCCTGACATTAGTCGTAAAGAGCAGATGACCTTTTTAATTCGATGTGTGGATGTTTCGACGAGTTCACCTAAGATTGAAGAGTTCTTTCTGAAATTTTTGGAAATCAAAGACAAGGGAAAGGGTATTTTTAACACTCTTGAAGATGCGTTGGTTGATCTGAAGTTGAATATCAACGACATAAGAGGGCAAGGTTATGATAATGGGCAAAATATGAAAGGAAAACATAAAGGAGTTCAGAAAAGATTGCTTGATGTAAATCCAAGAGCATTTTATACTCCATGTGGATGTCGTAGTCTCAATCTTGCACTTTGTGATATGGCTTTTTCATCTAATAAAGTTGTTTCTTTTTTTGGGATTGTTCAGCGCATCTACTGCCTATTTGCGGCCTCAACCAACAATTGGGAAGTGTACAGAGATGGTAAATGGTATTACACTTAAATCATTATCACAAACACGTTGGGAAAGTCGCTTTGATAGTGTTAAACCCATAAGATTTCAAGCTTCAAAGATACGCGATGCTTTGTTGTACGTACTTGGCAGAAAATAGTGATAATCCAGGACATTGTAGTGATGCTGAGTCTCTTGCGGTAAGTGATATACATGGAAGTGGTGGCTTTGAATTCTTGTTTGGGATGGTGATTTGGTATGATTTGCTTTCTGCTGTCAATATAGTGAGCAAAACCTTACAATAAGAGGATATGGATCTAGATTCAGCTATTTCTCAATTAGAAGGACTTGTTGGTTATTTCAGAAACTATAGAGAAATAGGTTTTGAGAAAGCAAAAGCTGAAGCTACTCAAATTGCTATTGAAATGGAGATTGAACCAATTTTTCCTACAAAACCAAAGCGTTTGATTAAAAGAAAAATCCAATACGGTGAAGATGTTGAGAAACTTGATGAACGTAATACACTACCGGAGGAGGAGATTTTTAGGATTGATTACTTCATCAACATAGTGGATCAAGCTATAATGTCTCTTGAGATCAGATTCGACCAATTTAAGTGTTATGAGGAAGTTTTTAGATTTTTGTTCAACTTAAAGAAACTAAAATCAGCAACAGATGATGTGTTGATGTCATCTTGTATCAAGCTTGAAGGTTCTCTAAAGCATGATGGACATTCCGATGTGGAAGGAAAAGATTTATTTACGGAACTTCAACTTCTCAAATTTACGTTGCCAGGAGAAATTACAAAGGCGGTGGAAATATTGAAGTATTTAAAAAGAATGGATGGTTGTTATCCAAACACATGGATCGCTTATCGTATTTTACTGACTATTCTGATTTCCGTTGCATCTACGGAAAGAACTTTTTCAAAGTTGAAGCTCATTAAAAATTATCTACGTTCAACTATGTCTCAAAAGCGATTGAATGGTTTGTCGATGATATCGATCAAACATGAGTTGACTCAAAAGCTCGATTACTCGAATTTGACCAATGATTTTGCAAGAAAGAAAGTAAGGAGAGTTATTTTTAATGAGTATTGTGTAAGGTTTCTAAACTTTTTTTTAAGTTACAATGATATTTCACATAGTTTTAATTTTAGTTTTTTTTTTACATACAAAATTGGATGAGGGCTTCATTTTTTGGATTTGCTTTAAATGTTAGATGAGATAGGGCCGACACTTGTGATTATACCGTACATCAGATGGACACATGGCTTATTCACTATGACAATTTAATTTTTTGTCTTTGATATCTAGAAAAGCGATATCACAAGAAACACGTGGTTATCAATTAATCTCCACCTACATTTTTGAAATTTGCTAATAGACTTTATTATAGAATAACTTAATATTATATATCAAATAATAAATATTATTCATTTGTTAATTTTTTTTTTACTTTTGTATATTTTGTTAAAAACTAAATAAGGATAACCAAAAAGTACTATAAAACAATTTTCTTCAGAAAAAATTAAAACATTTATCAATGACTCGTGGAAATTAAAAAGACCAAAGAGATAGACCCTAATTAACACGTTGGAAATAATCGAAATCACAGAAATCACGTGTTCACTGAATCACTGTATCACGTGGACGTGGTCAACATCACCCATCGTAATCAATAATATTGAAAATAATCAATCTACGTCTGCCAACAAAAATTGAACTTATTAAAAGCAAAAATGATGCATTTGTAAAGAGTGATAATTTTAAAAGTGATTGATTAGAGGGTGATTATGCACGTTAGGTACGTAGTCTTAAATATCTTTTTAATAATTTTAAAAAAGCTTTTTGGTCATGTGAACGTTCATTTAGTTGGATGTGTATAATATGGCTTCATTTGCAGAAGCATTCACATGTTAAAATCCAAAGAATTTAATTAAATAATGCAACAATTAATAAAAAGAGCTAAATATCATTTTTTATTAATTATTGAATCACTTCAGAACTTACATAAGAAAAGTATATTAGTGTTGTATAATTAAAAATGATTTTAATATTATTGTTGAATGTAGTATACTAGTTTATAGTCCCCTAAAACAAAATAAATAGATCTCTTCTGATTGCATCAATAAAAAAAATATGATTTAATTATGAGAAATTCACAAAACTACATCATGTCATCCCTTCTATTACAAAACTTTATCTAATTCAATTTTTTTTTATAATTACACCATTTCAAAATTTAAAAAAATTAAGTAGAGTTCACTAATTAGTGTTTAGGGTATAATGATTAAGAGGGTATGGTTTTGTGAGTAGGCTTAATCAAGATTTAATTTTTAGTATTTAGATGTAGTTTTATGAAAAAAATTTAAATAATGTAGTTTTGCAATTCTCCATTTAATTATGGACATAACTTAATGACTTATCATAATCATAAATATAAAATAATTAAGCCTTATCATTATCTCCCAAGAATTAAATTAACTGTGAAATTAATATATCTATGCGTATACACATACGTGTTAATATGTGTTTAATATATCTATGCGTATACACATAAGTGGACTTTTTACTCTTCTTTTTCATGTTTTTCACTCTAACAATATTTTACAATATACTAACTAGCTATGTTAAAGAAGATAGATAGATAGTAGTTGACAAAAAAGATGAAGAAGATAGAGTAGCTTTTAATGAAAATTTCAGAACTTCTCAATTTTATAACTCTTTTCATCTATAGGGATGATCCCTATTTCATAAAGTTTAATCTTTTTGTATGGGTCTTTTTTTCTAAATATACATTATCATGATTCATCCTACATATGTTTTGTATTCCTTCACATGCCAATAGTTAGACATATATATCGTTTTGTGAATTGTGATAGTGTTATAATTATGGTAAATTATTTGGGTTTAAATCGGTATAATACATGTTTTTGAACAATGGAATAATAATATCTATGCAACAAAATAATGTTATAATTTCATCTTAAACCTAACTTATTTGTTCTAACAAAACAAGCTTAGTTTTATCCAATTCTAGTGAATACATTTGTTTAAGTCTATACACAAACTCAACTATAGCTAATAGCTATATTATGTGACAAGTACTATAAAGTCGTTGTTGTTATTTAATTAATTTGTCCAGATAGATTCAACGAGAGCATCGTATTATTGCACAAACAAGTAGGAGTTATATAGTGTTTATCATTCTTGAGCCGCTCCTAGCTCAAGAAGAAATATTCAATTATTTTGTAGTATATGCAACCATAAAATATAAATCTACGTAACGGATGATGATTTTATTTTCTCTAGTTTTCTTTTAAATGAATAGAATATATAGTATATTTTTTGTTAATGATATTAATGAATTAGAATATTTCATACGTAAAATTGATGGTTGTGATCATGTGACAGTGATAGGTACTATCTATGAGATTTGCATGCACCAAATTAATTACGATAACATATGAAAATTAAGTTTGGGTCTTTCTAGATATCGAACAAAACTCACATCAAAATTTTTTTTAAAAAAAATATAATATTTATATGTTAAATTTTATTGTATAAAAAATATCAGTCATTTTTCAAAGGGTGGATGACAATACTAGACTTGGAAAGTAGGGTTATTACTAGAATAGTCTAAAACTTTTTTTATTACTAGAATATTTTTGCTTACTTTTTTACCCTTTTATCATTTGACAACAAAAAACGTAATTACGTAAAATGCCATTATTATTTTTCTGCGCTTTTGCGTTTATTACGAAAAAACCAGCGCGTTGATGTTACGGCATACTTATTAGAACGGTAGATTTATATTTTGGAACGGTAGATTTATATTTTGGAACGGTAGATTTAAAAAACAATGGAAGACTTATAAAAATGGTTGGTAGAGTTATTTCGTTAAATCTGGTAGACTTATATTTCTGACATAGTAGATTTGTTTGGGTGTGGTAGACTTTTATCGACATTGGTAGATTTGTTCAACAGACACGGTAGAGTTAAATACGTTTGGTAGATTTTTAAACCTTGGAAGCTCACATTTGACTTTTTAGGATTTTTCGTTGACTAAATCGGTAGATTTATTTTATATGATGGTAGATTTTTTATGTTTTTTGGTAGGTTTATTTACTTGACTTGGTAGGTTTAATATTGTTATTTGTCTTTGTGTGTGATGGTAGACTTGTTCATGTAGTGGTAGATTTTGTAAAATTAGATAGACGGAACCATTGTTGCGGTAGACTAATTGTACCAGTTTTCATTTCTTGTCTTGGTAGTAGATTTATTTCTTTGGTGGTAGATTTGTTATATGTTGGTAGATTTATTTTTGTTGATGGTAGAGTTTTGCTAATCTTTGTAGAGGTTACTATAATAGTCTTCTCATGGCAGACTTATCAGTTTTCGGTAGATTTATTTGAAAACATAAAATAAGAAAATTAAAATTTATGTTAGGTTACGGTAGACTTTCTAGTATATAAAACGTTTTAATTACTTTTATGTCCTTGGCTATGCACAACAATTACAAGCATTGGAAAAGAAAATGTTTTCAAGCATCCACATCGTGGTAGACTTTAGATACGCTAGACTTTTTAATATATCAAAACGTGTAGTACTTCTATGTCTTTAACTATGCACACAATTTCATAAAAACCACTTTCTTCTATTTTCACCTAGGCTCGACCGCGCCATTTATAAGAAAACCCTTTGAAAACACTTATTTTCATTTACATTCTCCTCCTATTTGATCTTTGGATTTAGAATTTTCATTCATTTACAAAAAAAAATAGTTATGTTAAAACATGAACCAAGTCATTTGGTTTGTGGAGAGTGGAGTTTTGAGAATTTATTTTAAATTCAAGGCAATTGAGTTATTTTTACAATAATTGGAAAACAATATGATTTTTATATGTTGTAATTGAAAGAACCATTGACACTATAAAGGATAAAAAATTAATTTAAGTTTTGTTTCATTGCATTTGGTAATAATTTTCGTTTTAAAAAAAATTGTTATTGCCGATGTAATACATTTACAACTAATATTGACAACGATATGAATTACCAAACTCAATATGAATCAACCAACAACGAATTTACCTTTATACATAAACAAATCTACCATCTCACATAAATAAATCGACCATCAAACCTTACAATAAAAATAAATCTGCCAAAATAAGAACAAAGACTATAACCCTAAACAAATCTACCATATTAAAAAAAATCAGATCTGAACATTTCTCATCGTTAGTGTTGAAAAATTCCGTTGTGGAAGAGACAAAAACCATGTCGCCACGAGATAGACACTTCTCCGACCAGGAACGTCACAAACCTCCTAAAAACATTAAACCACAATATTTCAAATCCTAAATACGCATAAACTTCATAAAATTACCAAATACAACATAAACTCGATAAAGGGAGAAGAAACATATATTTTTTTGTCGGAAAATACTGAAAAATAAAGAGAGAAAAGACAAACATCTTTGCGCCGTCGTCTGAATCCGCCGTGAAGCCTCGTCGTCGAGAAACACAAAATAAGTCTACCACACCAAATTATGCACAAAATAAAGATACCGAGAAAAGTCTACCACAACAAGTTATGAACAAAAAAATTGACAAATAAGTCTACCACTTCATCTAACGTTAAAGTAAAACAAATCTACTGCATAAGATTTAAAATAAACTAAACAAATTAATCACATAAAATATAACAAAACAAATCTACCACAATTTTACTGATCCGTCGGATCAAGGCGGATGAGAGATTGTTACAGATCTGATGGTTCTCGGCGGAGGATAGATTATTACAGATCTGAAGGATCTCGGCGCGTGGCTTTTAGTTTCTCTTTCTCCAACAAAAACGAATACAAAAATTTCAGATCTAAAACGGAAAACTCACCGAAAAACGAGATTAAACGGTGAACGGAAACGACGCGAGTGTGACCGCCGTTGTAACGGAAACGAGATTGAATGATGAAGAGTAAGAAGATGAAGATTGAGGGTGAAGATCTTCTTCTTCGTTGGAGAGAGAAAAAGAAAAGATGAAGAAGGAGAGAGAGAGAGATGAAAAAGGAGAGAGATGCAAAAAAAAAAGATGAAAAAGGAGAGAGAGAAGAGAGGAAAGAGAGAGAGAAGAGAGGAGAGAGAAAGAAGAGAGGAAAGAGAGAGACGAGAGAGAGAGAAGAGAGAGAGAAGAGAGAGAGAAGAGAGAGAGAAGAGAGAGAGAAGAGAGAGAGAAGAGAGAGAAGAGAGAGGAAAGAGAGAGAAGAGAGAAGAAAGAAGAGATGAGAGAGAGGAGAGATTTTTTTTTTTTTTAAAAATGGCATTTTCGTTATTAAAAACAAAACCAAGGTTAATTTTATATTTCTAAACTTTCCAAGACTATTATAGTAAACTTTGCTTGGTAAGAGACTAATTAAGTAAATACTATACTTTCCAAGACTAGTATAGTTATTAATCCTTTTTCAAAATGTCTAATTTGCAGTCAAATAAAACCCTTACTCTTTACGAGCACTAAAATTACAGTAAAATGATGCAAACTGTGCTATAATTCCATAGTTAAATCTTTTTTTTGTTGGTTTTAATGTTATGACCATAGTTAATTCTTTAACCACTAGGTTATTATAAAGAGGAATTCACAAAACCACACCTTTTCTTTCATTCCTTTAAAAAACTCTACCTAATTCATTTTTTTCACGTATGTACAGCTTTTCAAAATTTTAAAAACTTGATTTATCCTTTAAAAAATTACCAAAATTAAAATCTTTTCATTTGAGTTCGCTAATTAGTGTTTAGGGTATAATATTAAGGGGTAGGGTTGTGTGGGTAAGGTTTATTTGGATTTAATTTTGAGTGTTTATGTGTAGTTTTGTGAAGTAATTTTGAAATGATGTCGTTTTGTGAAATGTAATTCAAATGGTGTAGTTTTGTAATTCTAAATTTGTTTTGTGATCTTTTAACAACCCGTTACAAAAACTAAAAGGAGAATTACAAAACTACACCATTTGAATTGCGTTTTACAAAATAAGTCATTTCAAAGTTATTTTTAAAAACTACACCTAATCACTAGTGGAAATGGAATGCGTATTAGTCGTTCGGGACTAGTGGATGTTGCTGCAGACAAACAATATCGACAATATGATCCGTTTATTACTCCTGAACAGTGTGACCAAGCTTGTTACGTATCATAACCAAAGGTTAGTAGGAGGCATGGGACGGAATTGTTAGCCTGTACGAAAGTGGTACCCAGATGTGTAAAAAATGATACTCATATTTTACAACAAGCCTTTCAAGAGGATTCTAGGAATACTACTGTTGCAACGACGAAGACGGTGTAACTTCGGATGATGAAGATTACACAGTTTACGGTATGTCGGAAGTTTTAGTTAATGACCAACCTAAATTGCCTTTGAAGAAAAGAGGTTCCCAAATGCATTTTCTTGTCCACGAGGATTTAAAAAGACTAGAATCTCCGGCTATTACCATTGCGGTTGGGTAACGCTACGAAAATAAAAAGGAATTAGAATCAAAGTTGAAGATTTTGTCCGTAATAAACAATTTTGATTATGACGTTGTGAAATCTACCACTAATCTATATGTGGTTAAGTGTTGGGTGAACGGTTAGAGCCTCGCCTGTGGGAGTTAGTTCTCAATTTTATATCAGAAAATACGTTGAAAATCACACGTGTTCCGTTACCGAGCGATCAACCCGTTCAAGAAAGCAACTCCTGAAATATTAGGAAAACTTTACAAAGATTTTGTTGGGGGTGTGGGTCCAGGTGTATTACTTGAACATTTGGCCGATGCTATAAGGATTCGCTTTCGTATTAAGGTAATAAATATAAAAACAATACAATAACATCTAATATCTTAAATTACACGTCAAATAATTTGGATTTGTGTATTAGGTCGATTATTGGAAAGCACACCGTGCACTTGCACACGCTCGAAGTTTACTCACGGGATCACCGGAGAGTGGATACGAAGATTTGCCTACTTACTTATTTCAAATACGACATGCTAATCCGGGTAAATACACAAGACTCGAAGTCGATGAAGAGAAAAGGTTCAAGTATGTTTTTATCTCGTTTGAAGGCGGTGAAGTTTTTGGTGTTGTGAAGAAGGCGGCAAATGCTTTCAGAATTGATGAGTTTGAGGAATACTTTCAAGAAATACATAATCGTAATCCTTCACTCCATGATTATTTGATACGCGCCGATGTAAAACAGTGGGCAAGAGTTCATTTTCCTGGTCATCGCTACAACATGACAACAACAAACATCGCCGAGTCTTTAAACCACGTAATACGAAAAAAAGCGCGATCTCCCAATAGTGATCCTAATCGATGAAATAATTCGGTTGATTTTAACGCGATGGTTTGCGGACCGCCGTAACGATGCCACGAAAACGATGACAGTACTTACTCGGGGTGTTAAAAAACTCTTGCAGGTATAACAAAACATTTGCATTTTAAACTATTTATCAATTACAATTTATTAAAAAAAAATTTGTAGGCTCGGGTTCATGTGGCAAAGGACAATCATGTCCAACAGATCGACGAAGATTTGTATGAAATCACTAACGGAGCGTTCGTTAACGTCGTAAATATAACGTTACGAAAATGTACTTGCCGTATGTACGATTTGGAGAAGATATCGTGTGTCCATGCTATCGCGGCTATCGAAAGAAACAAACTTTCTATCATACATTATTCTCATCCGTACTACCGCACGAGCTATTTGGTTCACAGATATTCACGAGCCGTGATCCCCCGCGACAGAGCCTTGATTGTACCCACTTACGTGGAATCTCAATTGTGTTTACCTCCTGATGTACGTCAACCACCCAGGAGACCCAAAAAAGGGCGATTCAAATCGGCACTCGAAGTGGCAACAGGGAAAAAAGGGTGCCTAAAAATAAATCATGTTCTCGATGTGGTGCTTTCGGCCACAACTCACGGACGTGCAAAAGGTAGTACCGTTTTCTGATTCACTGCAACGAATAATGAATCGATCGATCCTTTTCATTTCTTATGTGAAAAACTATCTTTGTTTCCATGCCAAGAACTTTGTTTGTTTTCATGCCAAGAACTTTGTTTGTTTCTTTACTTTTAATGTTAATTTTGCAAAACAAATTTGCAATATTCTACTAATACATAGAAACAAACCAAATTTGCAAATGAGTCAATACATGTTCCACAATATCCATACAATAGTAATAAGTCTGCAAAAAAAAACAAACCAACTGATGCAGATTTTTCCTAACCATTTGTTTTGCAGAGTTTTAAAATAAACACAAAAACCGTGAAATCATATTCCACATCTCCAAAACAACAACAGCCGAAAAAAAACTATGTCCATACATAATAATAAAAACATGTTACTTCAAAGAGTCAGTCATCAGCAACAACTTATCCTCCTTAGAGCGCGGTAACAGATTCGACATCTCGTTATAGTCATCGGGTACCTCATCGTAGATCTCAACGCCCGTTTTCTTCCGGATAAACGGTATGTTCTCATCGCACAAACCTTCAAAGCTAATCCCAAGTACAAGACACTCAATATATTTCATCGCATACACACCACAATCGCCTACTTGGATATTCTGTGGTATGGATTTTTTCCGATAGATCGTATACTTCTTCAAAGCAATGTTTTTTTTTTCCACAAAGAGGGGAAATAGAGCGTACCATGTATGGAATCATCCGCGCGTAAGGTGTGATCTCCTCAACCATTTTCTTGTCGCTTGTTGACCAAATAATATTGTCGTATACGTCTATGTGGTGGCGAAGCAGATTCACACGAAGACCAACCCAATGCGCAGCATTAATGTTATGACAAAAGTACATGTGGTCCACATCCTTAACCCACTCTTTGTTTGTTGGTGCAACAGCTTGATACCGCCCCATCATCACCTCCTTGTATGCATCGCCAAATAAGAATTTCTTCGGGTTAATAGCAAATTGTTTGTAGTCTTGATGCCAACAAATGACCCATGACTAATCTAGGAATGCTATCCGCGACGATGTAAATGGTGTGGGTTGCGCCAAAGATCTTTTCCTAAGCATATGCATGAATGAGTTGATGTGCTGCGGATTGAAGAAACAAATATTATTTATTCGTACACGTACCAAAATTGTAAGGCCATATATATATATATATATATATATATATATATATATAAATTAGCTTACACATTCTCCAATCCAACCGAAGTTATCCTTCTCACTAGGAGGCCAATCTTGTTTTGGAGTCATCAACCTCGCGAAAAATTGGGTCCGCGGAACAAAGGAACCTATAGGCGTCGATCTATAAATAAAACAAATTATTGTCAAAAATAAGTTTATTAAAAACAAAGGAAAATACTTACTCTTCCTCGGTGATACGGTCCACGAGTTCTTTCGCTTTGACCTCTTTGTAAGGTCCAAAAGGATCATACAACGTTGGAGAAGGCATCACTCCTTGCATCACCCGTTTCATTGTTGAATCTCCTTGAAAAGGAGATTTTTGGGTGGTTGCCATGAAAAGCCTCCTTTACCCAAAAGTTTTGTTTTTGTCGAGACACTTGGATAAGGCCTCCACTCTTTCCCGATGATATGAAACAAATAATGTGTCTTCGGAGTTAGGCTTGCACAATTCACATGCCACCTTCGCCACTGCCAATGTAACATCCTCCACATCATTCCAATCTTCTTCTGCATTGCGTTTCTTATTCACAACAAAATTAACCGGGGTACCATCTTTGGAGGAAGGCTTAGACATGACCAGCCAAGACTGTATAAAAGAAATAAAATTACGAAAAAGTTAGATTCAACACTGACATTTCATTGCACAAATATGACAAACAATTCAACATAAAAAATCTGCAACGAAAAAATTATTTCGTTTAAAATGGTTTATTTTTCAAAATCAGGGAAATTTTTTTGTTTTTAACTACATTGATACGTTCATAAAATAAAATATTTGTAAACAAATTTATTGATAACTTTGAATACCAAATTATAGGTTCAATACGTAAATTCCAAACAACAAATCATACTAAAACAAATCAAATAAAGTTGCAAAATGTTCGTTTATAACACTCCATAAATTGATCCACTATATTCTCCTCTGCAAATAAACCATATTTGATCAATAACTTATAAAATCTAATTCATCAACTATTTAGAAATAATCAAAGACGAAGATCAGTACTAACCGGCAGTTTGCTCTCAGCACCATCATCCGCATTGTGCTTAACTGGCTTCTTGCTCTCTGCAAAATCCTCCGCAACGTGGTTTGTAGATTGGACTACTTCTTTTTCCACAAGTTTCTCAAAACCCTTTACCTTCTCAACTTTGTTTCCCAAGTTCTCAATCTTCTCATCCAATTTACTTTGTATGCTACTCATCCTCTTCTCCATATCCCCTTGGAAACAAGTCAACTTTTCGTCCAACTTTTTCTCTGACCCTTGCATGTTGGTAGCCAAAGTCTCAAACAACGAAAAAAGCCCTTTCATGTCCATTCCTAAGTTTTGTGCCCTCTCCTCCTTACAAACATTAACAAAATTAAACATAACTCATTAAAAAAGTAACCATAAGTCTTACCATAAACATAATAATAAAGAAATCATAAGTCTTATCATAACCATAAAATTACTATGGTACCTTCTCGGGGACTTGGTTTTCGGACACTTTCTTTGGAGACTCTTTCGCCATCTCTTCCTGAAAGTCATCATCATTTCGTGCTTCATCGTCTCTTGGTTTTTTTCCTTCAGAGACATTCTTCTTTCGTACAACTTTCTTCTTATGTTGGACAAAATCATCATCACTGCGTTCTTCCACCACCTCAGCAACTTTTCTCTTTTTAACCATCTTCTTCTCCGACTTATTAACCGTGTCCCAAAAACCACTATCAAAAACACCATCAAGAATATCATTCAAAAGTTTGTCTACATCCTCATCTTCCTCTTCATCCGTCCATGTTGGAATTACCTCTTCTTCAGAGGTTGAGAACATGTGTCTCACCCTCACCTAGAAATAACAAAGCAAAAAATAACGTTATAAGAAACATCGTATTTAAATTACCCTTATATAACACCACATAAAATTACACTTTACCTTCCCATGTTTATTCTTGTCTTGAAAAAGAATATCTTCAATCTTAGTTCTTCCTCTAGAACCAGAGCAAGAAAAAAGTGGAACATCATGTTTCTTACGTCCTATTTTTCACCAATAATAGGTATAGCCTCATAGGCCCATATCTGAAGTACATGAATGAACCCCGTCATACAATAAGAATCACCAACAAATTGAGCAACTTTAACACCCTCCACCAAATTCTCACAAGCCTTCCTACCCCACATAAACCTTTCAAAAGTCTCCACATCAATTACCCTTCGAGCTAGGTCTAGGGGAATTCTGCTACCCCGATGCAGCCCGAGAACACCAATAGCAATAACGCATAAACAACCTATCATTCTCCGCTTCTCAAATGGCCATAACCTGCATACAGCCAATACCTCCAACAGCTGGTCCCAAGTTGGACCTTCAGATATAAGAACATTCATGTCACACCACAACCCCTTATGGTCACCCTCGCAAACACCTCCAACCACATAAGGGTCTATGTTCATACCTGTGATGTAACCAAACTCAAGTAATGAAAATCTTATTGGTTGATCATCAATCAAACACCACAATTATTTACACTTCTTCGTCACTAGCTGATGCGTGAGAAGATAGTGGACCATCTTAGCTGACCATATAAAAGAACTTGCTGCAAGTTTAACGATGCAACCAACCGGAGAACTTTCGAGATTACTCCAAACATCATCACCTAATTTTTCTTTTAGGGACCCAATGTATGTTAGCCAGCACGCAGTAGTGGTTAATGCTTTTAACTTGCGCAGGAGATCTACCATCAGCATAAAGACGAGGAGGATTACCCATCTACACCAATCTGCAATGTCACATAACCACAATTGAATCAATAAGTCTGCAAAATAGGTCTTGCAATAAGACTTAATAAGTCTGCAAAATATATAAACAACTCTGCAACTTCATAATTCATACATAACTCTGCAACTTAAATCTACACTAGATCAACAACATAAACTCCTATACAATTTTAACATAAACACATTTCAATCAATAAGTCTCCATTAACACCACTCAAATATATAAGTCTGAAAATAATTATATAAGTCTGCAAAATAAGTCTTCATACATATAAGTCTGCAAAGATATACATAACTCTCTACCCACAGAATTTCATACATTCATTAATAAAATCTGCAACTTAAATCTACACTAGATTTACAACTTAAACCTCCTATACAATTGTCATACATAAGCACATATCAATCAATAAGTCTGCATTAACATCACTCAAATATATAAGTCTGCAAATAATTTCATAAGTCTGCAAAATATACACTAGATCTACAACTAAACCCCTAAACCATTGTCATACGTAAGCACAATTCAAATAATAAGACTGCAAAATAAGTCTACAATAATAAGTAAATAAGTCTGCAGTGACACTGCAAAATCACACAATACCAGATTTGCGGAAAGGGAGGAAGAACAAAAAAAACCCACGAACCCAAATAATAAAAAAAAACTGAATCGATTCGAACCTGAAACTGAAGTGGAGCGATTACAAACAACAATGGTTAAGTGGTGAATATCAAGAACGTGAAGGTCAAACGACGGTGGCGAAGGTAAAGCGGCGAAGATCGAGAACGTAATCGAGAAGGCCAAGCGGCGGTGGTGGAGGCGAAGGCAAAGCGGCGGTGGTGGAGCCGAAGGCCAAGCGGCGGAGGCGAATGTGAAGTCGTGAACGGGAAGGTGCAGTCGAAAACGCGAATGTGAAGTCGCAAACGCCAAGGTGAAGTCGCAAACGCGAAAGTCTGCGTTATCGGCGGCGGTGGCTCTGTGTTAGACGGTGGCGGTCGTGCCTTTGCGTTATCGGCGGTGGTTAGGTTTAGGGACGGGAAAAAACGGAGAAGAGAAGGAAAACCGAAAAGTCGCGACTTTTTTTTGGGACGGGAAACAACGGAGAAGAAAACTTACAGGTTAATGGGCCTTTAAGGCCCTATATGTTTTTATTTTTTACCCTTTTTTTATTGTTTACTAGTCCCTGATATTTTTTAAATTTACAAAATAAACCAATCGACATGATAAAGAGTTTAATCAATAAGTCTACAAAATAAGTCGACAATGACACCAGTCAAATATATAAGTCTGCAATTAAAAGAATATGTCTGCAAAATTTAACAAACAAGTCTGCAATAATACAACTGTGCACACATATATGGAGAGAGACAACGACGACGGCGGAGGGACAGACAAAGCGGCGAAGGACGGAGATTTTGACGTCGAGCGAATATGTGTAACGAGAGATCGAGAGAGAACAAGGATTTAGAGCGAGAATACGACGAATTTTCGGCGAGAAGACGACGGATTTACGGCGAAAAGACGATTCGGTGAGAGAGACGACGAATTTTCGGCGAGAGAGACTATGAATTTTCGGCAAGAGAGACCAAAGATTTTCCTCTACAGATACGACGGCGAGAGAAACGACGACGAGAGACACGATGGCGAGAGAGATGACGGCGAGAGACCACGAGGAGAGAGACGAAGTTTAGGTTTTGTAGTTTAGGTAGATTTGTTTTGTTGATTTTTTTTCCTTTGAAGAAAATAATTTCAATGACAATTTCGTAATAAAATGTTATACCCTTGGGATATAGATCTTTTAACACAAAGTTTACCCAAGAAAAGATTTGTAGGTCATTTGAGTAATAAACAAATAAAAAGAGATTAGTTTAAGTAATTACCCTAATTTAAAACAATACTAACTTTCAACATTTTCTTATTTAATGCAAAAAGAAACCTACACTAATTTATAAGAAACATTAAAATTCATTTTTTTGCACTAAATATGTATACAAGGTCAAATATAGTTGGACGCAGAAAATATAATTTCACTAAAAAAAAATTGATCTCTAACGTAGATCCAAAAAAGTACTTCAAATCTCGAAAGTACAAAGTACAAAGACATATATAAAAACACTAACTAGCATTCTTGTACTAAGTCCTTCTCTTGTTCTTGAAAAAACATTTTAACATGCTTTCTTGTTCTTGAAAAAAACACTAATTATCTTTTTCCTTTATATAAGGTATTAATTAACATTCTTGTTCTTGAAAGAAAAGCACTAACTAGCTTTCTTGTTTTTGAAAAATCATTAAGTTGCTTTCTTGTTCTTCAAAAAAAATAAAAAAATAATTAATAAATGTATTTTTGTGATTGGACAGACAAATAATGGAAGATTCAAGCTTTATGGAATTAATGATTGACACAAATGAGTATCTCATTGATGATTGGGAAACCAATTTTCTAGTCTCTGAAGAAACAACGGATAATCAGAACACGGTTATGTATTTGAAGCCATATTGGTCCATGAAAGACCAACAAAACAAATAAAACACAATTCAAACTCTTATTCTATTTCACCATCTTCTTCATCTTCGTCTTCCGGTTCACTCATAACACCACAACTGATCTCTTTCGGGTCCGCTGACCCAAAACCAATTGTTCTTGAAACAACAACAACTTTGAACTTCTCAAATCAAAAAGTTGGGTTTAAAATAAAAGATTGTGTATTGAAAGAACATGTTTTGGCTGAAAGAAAATGTAGACAAAAGCTCAATGAACGTTTGATTGCTCTCTCTGCCTTCTTCTTGGTCTCTAAAATGTCAATGCTCCACATTAACTATTTTATTGTGTATTTTTTCCTTCTATAAATAAAGTTTAAAAAACTTAAAAATATAAGTCAAAGATGATTTTCTTTTTGTTAAATCTCTTAGCGTTTGCATTTCACTTGACAAAAGTATTTATAAGAATTTAATATTGTTTTATTATTTCAGTAAGTATATTATTCTTTTTTATTTCAATTGGTCAATCTTTCTTTTAGAGCAATTCCTCAAAATACAACTAAAAATATTTTTCGACCAAAAATACCACCACAATTCTCTTTGGACAAATAAACCACTAATTTTTTCCCAAAAAAAGATTATATGGCCTTGTGGGTTTAGTATGTAGTGTATACGGTTTAAATTTTGAAGAAGGATATAGTATAATGTTGAGATTTGAGAGTAGAGAGTTTATTTTCCAAGATTTCAAAACCCATATAAGTTATGTGGTATATACAAACTAAATAATTTGTATGTGTGTGTAGGCGGACAAGGCAACAGTTCATGAAGACGCGATAAAACATTTAAAACAACTTCAAGAACGTGTAAAGAAATTAGAAGAAGATCGAGTCGGAACCAAGAAAATGGATCAATCAATTATATTGATAAAAAGATCACAAGTTTATGTAGAAGATGATTCTAATTCATCTAATTCTTCTTCTTCTACTTGCTCTGCTTCTTCTTCTCCTCCTCTAGATAACTAAGTTTCGATATTGAAACAAACAATGCATACGATCGAAGCTCGAGTTTCATACAAAGATTTGCTTATTAGGATTCATTGTGAGAACAAGAAAGGTTGTTTGGTTAAAGTGTTGAGTTCATTGGAGATGTTTAGTCTTGAAATAGTCAATAGATTTGCTCTACCCTTTGGAAAATCAACACTCGTTATCACCATTCTCTCCAAGGTAATATACTAATATATAGTTAATTAATATCCTTGTGACTTTTTTTAATTGAGAAATTTCTTTAAATACCACCCCAAACCAATAAGTACTCATGTTGCATGAAACTTGGTTTTGAGTCCTAGAAACGCGTTGTTAGATGTCTCATAAGTTCGTGAAACTTGTACAAAGCTCATTGAGAAACTTATAAACACTCATGTTGCATGAAACTTGGCTTAGAATCCTAGAAACTCGTTGTTAGATGTCTCATAAATTTGTCAAACTTGTACAAAGCTCATTGAGACAATTATAAGCACTCATGTTGCATGAAACTTGGTTTAGAGTCCTAAAAACGCGTTGTTAGATGTTTCAAAAGTTCGTAAAACTTATACAAAGCTTATTGAGACACTTATAAGCACTCATGATGCATGAAACTTAGTTTAGAGTCTTAGAAACCACGTTGTGAGATGTTTCATAAGTTCGTGAAACTTGTACAAAGCTCATTGAAACACTTATAGGCACTCATGTTGCATGAAACTTGGTTTAGAGTCCTAGAAACGCGTTGTTAGATGTTTCATAAATTCGTCAAACTTGTACAAAGCTCATTGAGACCCTTATAATCACTCATGTTGTATGAAATTTGATTTATAGTCCTAGAAACGCGTTGTTAGAAGTTTCATAAGTTCATGAAACTTGTACAGAGCTCATTGAGACACTTATAAGCACTCATGTTGCATGAAACTTAGTTTAGAGCCCTAGAAACACGTTGTTAGATGTTTCATAAGTTCGTCAAATTTGTACAAAGCTCATTGAGACACTTATAAGCACTCATGTTGCATGAAACTTGGTTTAGAGTCCTAGAAACACGTTGTTAGATGTTTAACAACTTCGTGAAACTTTTACAAAGCTCATTGAGAGACTTATAAGCACTCATGTTGCATGAAACTTGGTTTAGAGTGCTAGAAACCGCGTTGTTAGATGTTTCATAAGTTCGTCAAACTTTTACAAAGCTCATTGAGAAAGTTATAAACACTCATGTTACATGAAACTTGGTTTAGAGTCCTAGAAACGCGTTGTTAGATGTTTCATAAGTTCGTGAAACTTGTACAAAGCTTATTGAGGAACTTATAAGCATTCATTTTGCATGAAACTTGGCTTAGAGTCCTAGAAACGCGTTGTTAGATGTTTTTTATAAGTTCGTCAAACTTGTACAAAGCTCATTGAGACACTTATAATCACTCATCTCGAATGAAACTTGGTTTAGAGTCCTAGAAACACGTTGTTAGATGTTTCATAAGTTCGTGAAACTTGTACAAAGCTCATTGAGACACTTATAAGCACTCATGGTTTATGAAACTTGGTTTAGAGTTTTAGAAACGCGTTATTAGATTTTTCATAACTTCATGAAACTTTTACAAAGCTCATTGAGACACTTATAAGCACTCATGTTGCCTGAAACTTTGTTTTGAGTCCTAGAAACGCATTGTTAGATTTTTCATAAGTTCGTGAAACTTGTACAAAGCTCATTGAGGAAATTATAAGCACTCATGTTGCATGAAACTTGGCTTAGAGTCCTAGAAACGCGTTGATAGAGGTTTCATAAGTTCATCAAACTTGTACAAAGCTCATTGAGACAGTCATAAGTACTCATGTTGCATGAAACTTGGTTTAGAGTCCTAGAAACGCGTTGTTAGATGTTTCATAAGTTCGTTAAAGTTGTACAAAGGTCATTGACACACTTATAAGCACTCATGTTGCATGAAATTTGGTTTAGAGTCTTAGAAACCACGTTGTGAGATGTTTCATAAGTTCATGAAACTTGTACAAAGCTCATTGAGACACTTATATGCACTCATGTTGCATGAAACTTGGTTTAGAGTCCTAGAAACGCGTTGTTAGATGTTTCATAAGTTCGTCAAACTTGTACAAAGCTCATTGAGACACTTATAATCACTCATGTTGCATGAAATTTGATTTAGAGTCCTAGAAACGCATTGTTAGAAGTTTCATAAGTTCGTGAAACTTGTACAAAGCTCATTGAGACACTTATAAGCACTCATGTTGCATGAAACTTGGTTTAGAGTCCTAGAAACCGCGTTGTTAGATGTTTCATAAGTTCGTCTAACTTTTACAAAGCTCATTGAGACACTTATAAGCACTCATGTTGCATGAAACTTGGTTTAGAGTCCTAGAAACGCGTTGTTAGATGTTTCATAAGTTCGTGAAACTTGTAAAAAGCTCATTGAGGAACTTATAAGCACTCATGTTGCATGAAACTTGGCTTAGAGTCCTAGAAACGCGTTGTTAGATGTTTTTTATAAGTTCGTAAAACTTGTACAAAGCTCATTGAGACACTTATAATCACTCATGTTGCATGAAACTTGGTTTAGAGTCCTAGAAACACATTGTTAGATGTTTCATAAGTTCGTGAAACTTGTACAAATCTCATTGAGACACTTATAAACACTCATGTTGCATGAAACATAGTTTAGAGTTTTAGAAACGCGTTGTTAGATTTTTCATAACTTCGTGAAATTTTTACAAAGCTCATTTAGACACTTATAAGCACTCATGTTGCATGAAACTTGATTTTGAGTCCTAGAAACGCGTTGTTAGATGTTTCATAAGTTCGTGAAACTTGTACAAAGCTCATTGGGAAATTATAAGCACTCATGTAGCATGAAAATTGGCTTAGAGTCCTAGAAACGCGTTGTTAGATGTTTCATAAGTTCTTCAAACTTGTACAAAGCTCATTGAGACACTTATACGCACTCATGTTGCATGAAACTTAGTTTACAGTCTTAGAAACCACGTTGTGAGATGTTTCATAAGTTCGTCAAACTTTTATAAATCTCATTGAGACAATTATATGTATTCATGTTGCATGAAACTTGGTTTAGAGTCCTAGAAACGCGTTGTTAGATGTTTTATAAGTTCCTCAAATTTGTACAAAGCTCATTGAGACACTTATAATCACTCATGTTGCATGAAACTTGATTTAGAGTCCTAGAAATGTGTTGTTAGAAGTTTCATAAGTTCGTGAAACTTGTACAAAGCTCATTGAGACACTTATAAGCACTCATTTTGCATGAAACTTTGTTTAGAGTCCTAGAAACGCGTTGTTAGATGTTTCATAAGTTCGTTAAACTTGTACAAAGCTCAATGAGACACTTATAAGCACTCATGTTGCATGAAACTTGATTTAGAGTTTTAGAAACGCGTTGTTAGATGTTTACTAATTTCGTGAAACTTTTACAAAGCTCACTGAGAGACTTATAAGCAGTCATGTTGCATGAAACTTGGTTTAGAGTGCTAGAAAACGCGAAGTTAGATATTTCATAAGTTCGTCAAACTTTTACAAAGCTCATTGACACAGTTATAAACACTCATGTTGCATGAAACTTGGTTTAGAGTCCTAGAAACACGTTGTTAGATGTTTCATAAGTTCGTGAAACTTGTACAAAGCTTATTGAGGAACTTATAAGCATTCATGTTGCATGAAACTTGGCTTAGAGTCCTAGAAACGCGTTGTTAGATGTTTTTTATAAGTTCGTCAAACTTCTACAAAGCTCATTGAGACACTTATAATCACTCATGTCGTATGAAACTTGGTTTCGTGTTCTAGAAACACGTTGTTAGATGTTTCATAAGTTTGTGAAACTTGTACAAAGCTCATTCAGACACTTATAAGCACTCATGGTTCATGAAACTTGGTTTAGAGTTTTAGAAATGCGTTGTTAGATTTTTCATAACTTCGTGAAACTTTTACAAAGCTCATTGAGACACTTATAAGCATTCATGTTGCATGAAACTTAGTTTTGAGTCCTAGAAACGCGTTGTTCGATGTTTCATAAGTTCGAGAAACTTGTACAAAGCTCATTGAGGAAATTATAAGCACTCATTTTGCATGAAACTTGGCTTAGAGTCCTAGAAACGCGTTGTTAGATTTTTCATATGTTCGTCAAACTTGTACAAAGCTCATTGAGACAGTCATAAGTACTCATGTTGCATGAAACTTGGTTTAGAGTCCTAGAAACGCGTTGTTAGATGTTTCATAAGTTCGTCAAACTTGTACAAAGCTCATTGAGACACTTATAAGCACTCATGTTGCATGAAACTTGGCTTAGAGTCTTAGAAACCACGTTGTGAGATGTTTCATAAGTTCGTCAAACTTTTAAAAAGTTCATTGAGACATATATATGCATTCATGTTGCATGAAACTTGGTTTAGAATCCTAGAAACGCGTTGTTAAATGTTTCATAAGTTCCTCAAATTTGTACAAAGCTCATTGAGACACTTATAATCACTCATGTTGCATGAAACTTGATTTAGAGTCCTAGAAATGCGTTGTTAGAAGTTTCATAAGTTCGTGAAACTTGTACAAAGCTCATTGAGTCACTTATAAGCACTCATGTTGCATGAAACTTTGTTTAGAGTCCTAGAAACGCGTTGTTAGATGTTTCATAAGTTCGTTAAACTTGTACAAAGCTCAATGAGACACTTATAAGCACTCATGTTGCATGAAACTTGGTTTAGAGTTTTAGAAACGCGTTGTTAGATGTTTAATAACTTCGTGAAACTTTTACAATGCTCATTGAGAGACTTATAAGCACTTATGTTGCATGAAACTTGGTTTAGAGTGCTAGAAAACGCGTTGTTGGATGTTTCATAAGTTCGTCAAACTTTTAAAAAGCTTATTGAGACAGTTATAAACACTCATGTTGCATGAAACTTGGTTTAGAGTCCTAGAAACGCGTTGTTAGATGTTTCGTAAGTTCGTGAAACTTGTACAAAGCTCATTGAGGAACTTATAAGCATTCATGTTGCATGAAACTTGGCTTAGAGTCCTAGAAATGCGTTGTTAGTTGTTTTTTATAAGTTCTTCATACTTGTACAAAGCTCAATGAGTCACTTATAATCACTCATGTCGCATGAAACATGGTTTAGTGTTCTAGAAACACGTTGTTAGATGTTTCATAAGTTTGTGAAACTTGAAACTTGTACAAAGCTCATTGAGACACTTATAAGTACTCATGGTTCCTGAAACTTGGTATAGAGTTTTAGAAACGTGTTGTTAGATTTTCATAACTTCGTGAAACTTTTACAAAGCTCATTGAGACACTTATAAGCACTCATGTTGCATGAAACTTGGTTTGGACTCCTAGAAACGCGTTGTTAGATGTTTCATAAGTTCGTGAAACTTGTACAAAGCTCATTGAGAAAATTATAAGCACTCATGTTGCATGAAACTTGGATTAGAGTCCTAGAAACGCGTTGTTAGATGTTTCATAAGTTCGTCAAACTTGTACAAAGCTCATTGAGACAATCATAAGTACTCATGTTGCATGAAACTTGGTTTAGAGTCCTAGAAACCCGTTGTTAGATGTTTCATAAGTTCGTCAAACTTGTACAAAGCTCATTGAGACACTTATAAGCACTCATGTTGCATGAAACTTGGCTTAGAGTTTTAGAAACCACGTTGTGAGATGTTTCATAAGTTCGTGAAACTTGTACAAAGCTCATTGAGACACTTATATGCACTCATGTTGCATGAAACTTGGTTTAGAGTCCTAGAAACGCGTTGTTAGATGTTTTTGATAAGTTCGTCAAACTTGTACAAAGCTCATTGAGACACTTATAATCACTCATGTTGCATGAAACTTGATTTAGAGTCCTAGAAACGCGTTGTTAGACGTTTCAAAGTTCGTGAAACTTGTACAAAGCTCATTGAGACACTTATAAGCACTCATGTTGCATGAAACTTGGTTTAGAGTCCTAGAAACGCGTTGTTAGATGTTTCATAAGTTCGTGAAACTTTTACAAAGCTCATTGACGAAACTATAAGCACTCATGTTGCATGAAACTTGGTTTAGAGTCCTAGAAATGCGTTGTTAGATGTTTCATAAGTTCGCGAAACTTGTACAAAGTTCATTGAGACAATTATAAGAACTCATGTTGCATGAAACTTGGTTTAGAGTCCTAGAAACCGCGTTGTTAGATGTTTCATAAGTTCGTCAAACTTTTACAAAGCTCATTGAGACACTTATAAGCACTCATATTGCATGAAACTTGGTTTAGAGTCCTGGAAACGCCTTGTTAAATGTTTCATAAGTTCGTGAAACTTGTACAAAGCTCATTGAGGAACTTATAAGCACTCACATTGCATGAAACTTGGCTTAGAGTCCTAGAAACACGTTGTTAGATGTTTGATAAGTTCGTCAAACTTGTACAAAGGTCATTGAGACACTTATAAGCACTCATGTTGCATGAAACTTGGTTTATAGTCTTAGAAACCAAGTTTTTATATGTTTAATGTTGAGAAGATATGAGAAACATCAAACTTGGCGGTAAAGTATTGATAAGGCAACATTAAACCGTGACTCACAAGTATTGATAATGCAACATGATAAGGAAGGAAATGAGAAGTGATAAGTGATAAGAGATAAGAATTACTTGATAAGTAGAAGTGATAAGAAGAAGAAGAAAGTGTGATAAAGGAGATAACGACTACATCTAGTACGCGACAAGTTCTTATCCGCGCACCATCCTAGCGGTCCGTATAAGACAGCGCATAAAGCACATATACATGTGGGATAAAGAACATGTTGACTACACACGCTTCCTTATCCTTAAACGGCTAGTTTTGTATTCTAGATCCTTCTCTAAACTCTATATAAGCATGTATTAGCCATTGTTGTAAAATAAGGAACTTGGTTTCCTCTTATTCTTAATATATCCGGAAGCATTCTCTTACAAATATCTCTTAATCTCCTCACTAATCACTCTCCAAATCATATATTCATACTTTTGTACATGGTATCAGGGCGTAATAGCTCATAATATCTCTATTCCACATATTATTCTCGTGTCTTTAAGCACTCACAAGCTTAAAGGCACCATCTTTCTTCTTATTCTCACGGTTTTGCGCATTCACAAAGCTCAAAACGTTTCCTTTCTCATAAAGTCACTACCTTTTCATACAAAACCTCTTCACCATGGATGAATATAAAGAAAGCTTGAAGCTTTATCAAGCCACGGTGATGATAAACGAGATTTTTCTCTCGTTGTTTCGAATGCCTTATTGTAGTATATAAGGTGTCAATCCGAATCAGGAGCAATCAATGTATTAAAACTTATGAGAAATAAACTTAGTCTAAGCAAATCAAATAATTGTTTGTTTTGAGTTTTGTAATCGAGTAACGAGAAAACGAAAACGAATCTAAACAAGATTAATGATTCAAATTAAAAGCTAACGGGTGATCAAACTTTCAGATTTTAAATTGCCTTTTAACAATGGTAACTTTAAGGTTTTGAAAACGTTTTTAGATCAATCCACTCTCGTGACAATGATCCTTTTCCTATTAAATAAACTAAAACAATATCTTGGATAGTTTAGATCTTAAGAAACATTAAGTTTAATTCAATTCAACCACTAAGCTTATTAACACAAATCTCTCGGTTAAGCTAGACTTAGTTCTAGGGTAATTTGTGAGGAACCTTTATAATCTCTCGATTGATAAAGTTTCCTAGGTTCAGTAATCGAATGGCCAACTCGATTAAGGCTTTAAGTTTGTTACCAAAGACAAAAGTTTTAAGATTAAGTTCTAGACAATGATAATCCTTGAAATAATTTTCGTAGTTGATTGACTCGTCGTCAGTAAAATTGTCATAACTTTAGATCTAACCGTTGAAATAATTTCAAACCACCTCCAAATGAAAGCTAACATCCGTTGCTATCCTGTGGTAAAATTTCATAGAGATCCATCGGTGGGAACTTCCTCAAATAGTGTCCTTTTTGACGCTTTTTGCTTGAATTCCCCATCTTTTCCATTCTTGCACTCTTAAACCTGAAAACCATAAAACGACATGCAAATGCAACCTATATGATATTAAATGCAACCTACATGAGTTAGTTATAATGAATAAAACAAAGTAAAATATGCAAAATATACAAGATATCAACTCCCCCAAACTTATCCTTTGCTTGTCCTCAAGCAAGAAAACTAACATCAACGTTTAAGAGAGTATAGAGGCGGGGACCTCAGAACCAAAAACAACGCGGAAAGTGTAATGAACGAGTATCCTAAACATAGTGTCCTATCGCAACCGAGCTAGTTATACCTATTGCCATTCACCTCAAACTCCGTCTAAATCCGTTATTATTACAAAAAGCATGTGATCCACTTGTCTAGTATAAGCACCTTTCACATTCAATTAAGCATAATCAAAACATGAAACTTGATCAAGAATTTCCAAGAGTTTTTCTATTTGTCTAGGTAAAAACAAAATTTTGAATCAAAAGAGGAGGCTAACACTCATGCATGTGGTTAATTGTAATGCGGTTTCTCTCGGGGAGTGAAAGGGTTAAGCAAAACCGGGAAAGACAAGGAGAAATTTATGCATACAAGTCCGGACATCCATTCCTATTCAAATCTAACCTCTATCCCATCATCTCTTTCTTTTAACACTTAAGCACTTAAACATCGAGTTTCTTTTCTTTTTCTTAACTACCTTAGGGGTTTTCTTTTGGCTAAGTTTTTTTTTTCTTTTCGGTTTATTTTTTTTTTTTACTTAGCTATTCTTTTACCCTTAGGCGTTTTACATTTACTCGTGTTTATTTTCTTATTTTTAAAAACTCAAAGATGTGTTTCTCTAACCGGTTATCCCGTCTAACATACTAGTCCACGATAAACTAGAGCTAGTGGATATCCTTTCTTGTCGCTCCCTATACTTTCAAGTTTTTGCGAAACCAAACAATCACTTATTGAAAAAGAATTCTCACAAGTGTTTGGGTTTAAGCCTAGGGGGTGAGAGGGGAATCATCCTTACAATGAGAATGACCGGATTGCGCTTAAAGTGTTTCGGTTTAGGAAGCCGCAATCCGTAGAAATCACAAAGCCATAGAAATTCTCTTGAAATCTATCAATCATACTAATTAAAAGTCAAGTTTATGTTCAGATAATTTTCGAAGGCAACCTAGAACTATCAAGCTTCATTACCACACTATTGACTTTTTATACATCAATGTCTAGGGTCGAGGTTTCAAGATTTTCAGCGAGTTCTAATTCGTTTGAGGAAGTCACTACACCTAAGATACCGTTCAAAACACTAGATGCGTCGCTTTACAAGGTTAAAATAATCATAGATCCCCTATGCATATGACCTAAATGGGATGAACTAATCCTAAATGCAGAATTTTTTTTTATTTTATTTTGTTTTATTTTTTTGTGTTTTTGTGTTTTTTTTTATTATGCGAAAGCTAATATGACTACTCCCCCAAACTTAAATCACACGGTCTCCGTGTGAAACAAGTATCGGAGAAGGTTCTTAAATGCAAAACTATATGAAAACTAATGCGTTTATACAAAGGTCTAGGAGTTACCTCGATAGCAGAACTAAGACGGGTCGATATTACTCCTCCGGAGAAAATTTTTGAACCCGTATCGGTCCAACACTACAAGAATTTTGGACTTTAACAACGACCATAATCGTTATTAAATCGTGGTAATACGTGTGTCCCGACGATTTAACGACGATTTCAAATTCGTCGTTAATCGATCGAAGTAAAAACCAAATCGTCGTAAATTCGTGGTAAAATTTACGACGAAATACATTCGTCGTATAATCGTGGTATAATGTTCATTGTAAAATATTTGAAATTTTTACAACCTTTTTACAACGAATATTTGGTTGTAATAAATTAGAAATTGTTATAAATCGTCGTAAATTCGTCCCTAATTAGGGACGATGTTACGACGAGTACAAAAAATATATGTTTAATGTTAATCGTCTTAAAATCGTCCCTAATTAGGGACAAATTTACGACTATTATATAAAACATTATTTTAAAAAATCGTTTTACATTATCCCTAAATAGGGACGATTTTACGACGATTTTCAATATTATATATATAAAAAAAATAATATTTTATAATAAAAAAATATTTTATATTAATAAAATATAAAATTTATACAATTTCAAATTACAAAAAAGCAAATAAAAACTAAAGGCGATCAGTCGTCCTGCAGGTTGAAATCATCGCCGAAATAGTCCTGCGTTGCATTGTCGGGATCGACGGTGCTTGTTTCAGCCTGATCAGTCGGGCGGTCGGGGTGTGTCTGCATCGCCCGAAGTAGTGCTGGGTTAGATGCAGAAACACCGTCAGCATACTGTTGTAGAACGCCATGTTCTTCGCCCCCTTCGCCTGAGTCGCCCGTAAATCCTGAATCTCAGCCTCCATCTCAGCCGGAGATCGGTAAGCAGTTGGAGCAAGCGGGACGTCCTTCATGGATCCCATGCCTAGAATCCGCATTTTCTTCTTAGGAGCAACCTATAAAATTAAACGATTAGTAAAAATGAACGTTTAAAATTTTATAAGTAAAATTTTACCTCTTGATAAATCTGATCGAGCTCGGCGGTCGTAAGCGGCTCGCCAGGATGATGAGTGCCTCCCGGGGATCTCTGAGATCGATGAGTCTCGATCTCCGTCTTCCGAGCTTCAAGGTCGTTGAATATCCGCTCCAAATGGGAGTCAACGAACTCGCCGGTCTTTTTCATGTGCGTCTTCTCGAAGACGGCACTGACGGCCGGTTTGTGACCCCACTGCTTGGTCTAAAATCAAATAATAAACACATGCGCATTAGTATGTAATTAACATTAATAATTTGAAAATAAAAATAAATTTGAAAGAGTAAGTAAGAAAGAACTTACTATTTCGTGCATCCGACCTGCGAACGGGATTTGTCCGGATGTGTGAGCCATCTGCTTCGGCATCCCATCAGGTAGCTTAGCGTTCTTGGAGGTGAAACACTTATCAGCTACGCTGGCGTTGTGGCCATCTGTCCAGGATTTCTTCAAGCCGTCCCAGACCGCGACCGAAATAAATAATGGCTTCCCCGCGTCGCCGACGAGCCTCCACTTGTCCTTCCAGTCGGAGACTATGTTGGCGAGACGAAATTTCGCCGTTTTGTTGAACTCCGTCCTCACGGACTCGTTGATCGAGACATCCCAATGTCACTTTTGTTGCAAAATATGAGAAATTATAACATTAGTAAAGTTACATTTACGAGAGTAATATATAATAAATACCTTAAAGTTAAATAAAATAATTTAATTAAAATCAAATCAAAATATTACCGCGAAACATTTCAACCACGTCCTCTTGATGTGCTCGGGTGTCTTGCTCTAGTTGGGATGCGACTCGGTGAAGTATCACTTGATTATGTCCGCGATAGAACGCGCGACCTGGTTGTCGTACTTGAACCTGAAAAAAACAAAATTTGATTGATTAATATATAAAAAAAATCAAAAAATATAAAGTATTAAAATAATTAACAAATTAATTAAACTTACCAGTAAGTGTGCGCAGACCAGATCCAAACGGCGGAGACTGTCATGCCCGAGTTGAGCGAGGATATCCTCAACCGGAGGGTGGCGTACGGCGCGTGTCCCGGTACATCCAACTCTGGATGTACCGGGTGTACCGGGCCCGGGAAAACTCCGTCTGCGGCGTCTGCGGCGGGCACATGAGGCTGGTCGACATGGACGGATGTCCCGGTCTGGACAGGTGATGTCCCGGAAGCTGAAGCCTGACCGGAACCCGTAGCTTCCCGGGAAGCCCTCCTCTCCGCTAACATCTGCATGTAGTCCGGAGGTAAAGTCTTGCCTCTCCTAGGAGCCATGTAAAAGTATCTGCCAAAAAAACATTAAGTATTTAAATAATTAACATTAAGTATTTTAAAATCTAATGTTAATAATTAATTATGTTAAATAATAATTATTAAGTATTTTAAAAACTAAACATTAAGTATTTTAACAATTATGTATTTTAAAAACTAAGGTTAATAATTAATTATGTTAAATAATAAGTTTTAAGTATTTTAAAAACTTAACATTAAGTATTTTAATAATTAATTATGTTCTGAACATAAATCTAAAATCTGAATCCTAAAACTAAAATCCGAGCCTAAAACTAAATTCAAAATCCTAAAACTAAATTCCAAATCCAAAAACTAAATTCCAAATCGTAAAACTAATTCTAAAATCCGGTTTTAAAACACATATATTAAATATATTTACCTGTTGAAATGTTGAAAGAGAGTCTTAAAGTTGTAGTGTGTGAGAAAGTTTAGAGAGAGAAAATTTTAGAGAGATAGAGAATTTTAGAGAGAATGAGAGAAATGGAAAAATTCTGGTCGAGTATATATAGTATTAGCAATCGTCGTAAATTTACGTCGTTAAAATAAGTTCAAACATTTTGGTTTGCCGCGCTTTGGGAATGATGAAATTACAAATCGTCGTAAAATTGTGGTAATCGTTGATGTTGACAACCTCGTACAAACAAAACTCCTGAGGATGTGACGTTTAGAGTTTCATGTTTGGTCGTAATTTCGTTGTTAACTTACGACGATTTTACATGGATTTTGTTAGAATCGTCGTAAAATCGTCGTAAACTAACAACGAATTTACGACGATTCATTACACTAAATGGATTTCGCTGAAATTCATCTGCCATTTGACTTCATGTTGAATATAGTTATGGTATTGTATGCATATGAAATCATACTAAGTCATATGATTGCAGAAAAACAAGTTTTGGTAAAATTAGAACATATATACGTATTAAGCACAATATATATAATACACTTTATCTTAAACTTTATAAATTCTAAGAATATGTAACAAAATTTATTGATAAGCAATTTTACCATTGTTTTTATAGTTATTCATGAACTTTAGAGGTCTTTATGAGTGTTTGTACGTAATATAAGACATACTTTTGAAAATGTTTAAGGTTTAGGGGTTTATAAAAAAAATGTTGTAAAGTCGTTGCTAAATTACAACGATTTTACGACGATTACCTTCTAAATCGTTGTAAAATCGTGGTAATCGTTGATGTTGACAACCTCGTACACACAAAACACCTGATGATGTGACATTTAGAGTTTCATGTTTGGTTGTAATTTCGTTGTTAACTTACGACGATTTTACATCGATTTTGTTAGAATCGTCGTAAACTAACAACGAATTTACGACGATTCATTACACTAAATGAATTTCGCTGAAATACATCTGCCATTTGACTTCATGTTGAATATAGTTATGATATTGTATGCATATGAAATCATACTAAGTCATATGATTGCAAAAAAACAAGTTTTGGTAAAATGAGAACATATATACGGATTAAGCACAATATATATAGTACACTTTATCTTAAACTTTATAAATTCTAAGAATAAGTAACAAAACTTATTGATAAGCAATTTTGACATTGTTTTTATAGTTATTCATTAACTTTAGAGGTCTTTGTGAGTGTTTGTACGTAATATAAGACATACTTTGAAAATGTTTGGGGTTTAGGGGTTTATATAAAAAAAACGTTGTAAAACAGATGTAAATTTACGACGATTTAACGACGATATTTTATTTTATTTTATAAAAAAATTGATCGTCGTTAATTCGTCGTAGGGTCATTGGTCGTCGTCAAATCGTCGTCAATTCGTCGTAGGGTCATTGGTCGTCGTCAAATCGTCGTCAATTTACATTTAAACAAACAACTTATTTATTACTCGGAGTCATCATTAGACTCATATTCGTCCTCGAAGTGAGATTCATCAAATTCGTCAGTCTCTTCGACTTCTTCTTCGTCCTCATTCACCTCTTCAGCTTCCCTATTATGTGGATCAACAAGTAAGACCATGTCCGTGTTTAGTTCTGGCGAAGGAATATCGAAGCACGTGTCATTCTGGAGTGCTGATTCTTCTTCCCTGACTATGTACCCTCTCGGGGCAATTTTGATGATGGATAGCCAATGTATTCCCGTGGACTTAAGACGCGGATAAGGAATGAAGCTTACTTGCTCAGCTTGCGATGCAAGTATGAAAGGCTCGAACTTGTTGTATCTTCTATTCTTATTGACATCAACGATCCCAGACTTGTTGATTCGTACACCTATTCCGATCGTAGGATCAAACCACTCGCACTTCAACATGAGCAACCCGGGAAACGTTATTTCTATGATTTCTTGGATGATTCCGTAGAAATCAATGTCTCATCTAACACAAACACCGTAGTTAACACTTGTTCGATGTCGGCCGTACTCCTACGCGTGGAAAGCATAACCTCTTGTAAAATACATTGGTGATGTCCGAATCTTCGCAAGGGGACGTTGTAGCATCTCGTGGAACCACTCCGGATAAGATTCGTCCTCGTACTCAATCTGCAGACATCAAAATTAATTTTGTTTAAATGTATTAGGTTGGTATGTAATTTCATATTCGATATTTTCATACCTGTCTTTGCAACCACATCACAAAGTGTTGAGTTTTACGGGAATCGAGCTCATCTTCAGATATCCCCGGAGTTCCTTCTTGAACTTGTTCGACGAAGATACTATATGAAAATATCATAAGTAAGCAATATTTTATGACATGTTGTAATGAAAGAGTATTAAAAAACATTTAATTTTACCTTTCCCATAGAGTAACAATATCGCAATTCAATACAATGTACGTGTGGGCACAATGAATTTCATCCTCGTTGCTCCACCAAACCTCTTTTATGCGTCCGCTAAGCCGACCAATGGGACAAAATATGTCAGGTACTCCTTCCACCGCGTACGTTGTTTGAATGCCTTCGTCATCATATCTCCTTGGCGCTCTTTTACGTGTCCTCACGGTAGGTGCAAAGTAGTACAACGTAAAGTGAGACGTCTCCTCTGTAATACTACCCGCAACGATTGAACCCTCGACTTTAGCTAGATTTTTCGCCTTCCCTTTTAGATTTTTCATAAATCTTTCGAAAGGGTACATCCATCGGAAGTGAACGGGCCCCCCTAGTTCTGCTCCGTGTGGGAGATGTACTGGTAGGTGCTCCATAACATCAAAAAAGGATGGGGGGAATCGCTTCTCCAAATTGCACAAAATGAGAGGAATGTTCTCGTCGAGTTGTCTTATTACTTCATCGTTCAACGTTCTTGTGGAAAGATCACGAAAGAACAACCCAACACCTACATAAATTAAATCAAACGTATTACGATATATTCAGTTATGAAATATTTTATTAATTAATTAGACATTACGTACCAGCAATTGCTTCGTGCACATTCTGTGGAACAAGTTCGGCCAAGACAAATGGTAGCAGTCGTTGCATGAACACATGACAATCGTGACTTTTCATACCTGTGAATTTACTACCATCTACACCCCGAGAAAGATTAGAAAAAAAACCATCAGGAAACTTAACTTCAGAGATCACCCACTGGAACAACGACGTCTTCGCTGCACTTGATAATCTGAATATAGGTACTGGCGCTTTTCCGTCTTTATCAATGTGTAATTCGGATCTCGCACATATCTCAGCGAAGTCAAGACGTGATTTAAAATTGTCTTTTGTCTTTCCCTGCACATTCAAAAGAGTGTTCATAATGTTATCGAAAAAGTTCTTCTCTATGTGCATCATGTCAAGATTGTGTCGGAGTAGATGATCTTTCCAAGTATGGAAGCTCCCAGAAAATGCTTTTCTTATGCCAATTGTGTTCCGTAAGATAACCATCAGACAGATTAGGCGGGACATGCCAGTTTCCTCCTTGGGGAACTGTGTAATTCCCACAGTAATGATCCATATGCGCCTCAACTTGTTCGCCCGTGTAATACACCGGTGGAGGATCACGAACCACTTTGTTCTTTTTAAACATTCGTTTGTTTTTCCGGTAAGGGTGGCGCAGACTAAGAAAGTGACAGTGACAATCGAACCAGCTAGTTTTCCTTCCATGCTTCAATTGGAAGGTGTCAGTACGATGCATGCAGTAAGGACAAGATAGTTGTCCGTGTGTAGTCCAGCCCGACAACATTCCATAAGCGGGAAAGTCGCTAATCGTCCATAGAAGCACTGCACGCATTGTAAAATTTTGTTTCCTCGAACAATCGTAAGTCTTTACTCCAGTGTGCCATAACTCCTTCAACTCTTCCACCAAAGGTTGTAGAAAAACATCAAGGGATCTTTTTGGATGTTTAGGTCCAGAGACTAAAATGCTCAGAAATAAAAATTCCCTTTGCATACACATCTCTGGTGGGAGGTTATAAGGGGTGACGATGACGGACCATAAAGAATACTGCCTACCTGACATACCAAATGGACTAAATCCATCTGTACATAGACCAAGGTAGACGTTACCTTTTCGTCTAGCAAAATCGGGGTACACCGAGTTAAAGTGTTTCCACGCTTTCGCATCGGATGGGTGGGTCACCTCTCCAGGCTTTTGTGTATGTTCTTCATGCCACCTCATCGAAGAAGCTTTCCTCTCCGAGTGATACATCCTTTGTAGCCTGTCTGTTATAGGCAGATACCACATCTTCCGGTACGATACCCTCTTCCGACCTACTCCTTCTGGCCTATATCTTGGTTTTTTGCAAAAACGACATTCCTCAAGAATGTCGTCGTCTTTCCAAAATATCATACAATTGTCTACACAGACATCAATTGACTGATACGGAAGACCAAGACTGATAACCAATTTTTGAACCTCATAAAACGTTTCAGCAGCTAAATTATCAGAGGGTAGATATTCTTTTAACATGAGGCCCAATCATCCATGCAAACCTCAGATAAGTTATGGTCTGTTTTAATATTCATCATTCTAGCATCTAATGACAATTTAGAGTGCCCTTCTTTACAATTATCATATATTGGTTGATTTGCAGCATTTAACATGTCGTAGAATTTCTTAGCATCTAAATTAGGTTCTTCAACTAAATTTCCATCAGATGCAACTTCAGGACGAAATGCATCGCTAAGAATGTCATTTATCCTATCCGGTTCATTTCCATGATCATGATGAAAATTATAAAAATCATACTCATTTTCTACATGCTGGTCATAGTCTACAGATTCCTGATGATAATTACTACTACTAGCAACATTACCAGAATAACCTTCCCTATGCTGAAACCATATATAATATTGTGGTGTAAATCCTCTATTTAACAAATGCTTCCAAACATTTTCAACAAAAATGAACCGTCTATTGTCGCATTTGATACAAGGACAAAACATTTTACCGCTTTCGATAGTGACAGGTAGATTTGTGGCTTGCTGCATGAATAATTCAACCCCGTCGAGGAACTCCCGTGTCACCGATCCGTCATCGCCTCGATGTATGTACATCCATTTTCGGATTTCGTAAATATTGCCTCCGGACATTTTTTTTTTTATAAAAAGAGTTTTTTTTTTTGTAAGTGAGAGAGATATAAAATTGATGGTGTGATTTATGGTGAAAGATGAGGAGGTATTTATAGGATTTTATAAAATTTTCCAACTTTTTACCAAGGAAATTAACTACTAATTTACAACGATTCATAATTCTACAAGGAATTAACAACGATTTAACGACTAAAATGAAAGTTGTAAATAATTAGGTGCAACAGTAAATACACGTTTTCAACTACAAGATTAAATGTCTTTAAATCGTTGTTAAAAAGTCCCAAAATCAGAAGTTGTAAATTCGTGGTAAATTAGCAACGATATAGTGACGAAATATTCTTATAAATCAAAACGTCGGTAAATCGTTGTAAATTTACAACGATTTGGTGCTTAATCGGAAAATCGTTGTAAAATCGTCGTAAATTTACGACGATTTTACGACGAATACCAAAATCGTCGTAAAATCGTCGTAATGTCGTCGTAAGTTTACGACGATTATAATCGTTGTAAATTTTTCGTGGTAATTTGCGCAGATTCTTGTAGTGTGATAATTACTACTACTAGCAACATTACCACAATAACCTTCCCCATGCTTAAACCATATATAATACTGTGGTGTAAATCCTCTATTTAACAAATGCTTCCAAACATTTTCAACCAAAATGAACCGTCTATTGTCACATTTGATACAAGGACAAAACATCTTACCGCTTACGATAGTGACAGGTAGATTTTTGGCTTGCTGCATGAATATTTCAACCCCGTCGAGGAACTCCCGTGTCACCGATCCGTCATCGCCTCGATGTATGTACATCCACTTTCGGATTTCGTAAATATCGCCTCCGGACATTTTTTTTTTAAAAAGAGTTTTTTTCGTATGTGAGAGAGAGATAAAATTGGTGGTGTGATTTGTGGTGAAAGATGAGGATGTATTTATAGGATTTTTAAAAATTTTCCAACTTTTTACCAAGGAAATTAACTACTAATTTACAACGATTCATAATTTAACAAGGGATTTACAACGATTTTACAACGATTTAACGACTAAAATGAAAGTTGTAAATAATTAGGTGCAACAGTAAATACACGTTTTCACCTACCAGATTAATTTCTTCAAATCGTTGTTAAAATGTCTCAAAATCAGAAGTTGTAAACTCTTTGTAAATTAGCAACGTATTAGCGACGATATTTTGTTGTAAACCAAGATGTTGTAAAATTGTTGTAAATTTACGACGATTAAACGACGAATACGTGTATATTCGGAAAATCGTCTTTGAATCGACGTAACATAACGACGAACAAAATCGTTGTAAAATTTACGACGATTTTACGACGATTGCACAAATCGTTGTAAAATCGTCGTTATTTCGTCGTAAATTTACGACGACCAAAATTGTTGTAAACTTTTCGTTGTTATATGCGCAGATTCTTGTAGTGCAAGCGTACTGATACAACATGTCGATACATGTATATCGATCTCAGCATATCAATACGACTACCAGATACAACTACCCGATACAACTTCGTGTCGCGATTTCTTGCATCGATCGCGCCTTAGATCTTTTTGAAGAGGTTTAAGTTCCACCTTTGGAGCTTTGAGCTCGCTCCAATCACCATAATCACTAGTCTTACCATTGCTAGCATCACTCTCCATTCCGAAAGAGATCTTATATTTAGCCTTCACATCCTTGGCACCAACAACCTTTACCTCAAGAACTTTGGCATTTGCCTCAACTACCTTCGGTGGCTCCTTTCCATACACAAGACGTTCCATCTCTTCTAACTCTTCGTCCCATTGCGTGCTTCCATTGGTATATGCATCCTCTTCCACGACATCTACCTTCTTCGGTCTTGGCGTGTCTTCATAAAGAAGGTTCTCAAGCTCCTCGATATCATTATCCCATTGGTTCTTCTCGGCGTTATTTTCACCCATCTATGGATGAAGATATGAAAAAAACGACAAAAGATATGAGCAAATTAGTATCCTGAAACGAAAACTTAGTCCCATGCGACTTCAAAGTTTTAATGGTTAATCGAGTTCCCAAATCGGCAACGGCGCCAATTTGATAAACAAGATTTTTCTCTCGTTGTTTCGAATGCCTTATTGTAGTATATAAGGTGTCAATCCGAATCAGGAGCAATCAATGTATTAAAACTTATGAGAAATAAACTAAGTCTAAGCAAATCAAATAATTGATTGTTTTGAGTTTTGTAACCGAGTAACGAGAAAAAGAAAAACGAATCTAAACAAGATTAAGGATTCAAATTAAAAGCTAAACAACTAGGTCGATGTACTTTAACGGGTGATCAAACTTTCATATTTTAAATTGCCTTTTAACAATGGTAACTTTAAGGTTTTGAAAACGTTTTTAGATCAATCCTCTCTCGTGACAATGATCATTTTCCTATTAAATAAACTAAAACAATATCTTGGATAGTTTAAATCTTAAGAAACATTAAGTTTAATTCAATTCAACCACTAAGCTTATTAACACAGATCTCTCGGTTAAGCTAGACTTAGTTCTAGGGTAATTTGTCAGGAAAAATTATAATCTCTCGATTGATAAAGTTTCCTAGGTTCAGTAATCGAATGGCCAACTCGATTAAGGCTTTAAGTTTGTTACCAAAGACAAAAGTTTTAAGATTAAGTTCTAGACAATGATAATCCTAAGTTTAATCAACCCTTTTTCCCCAACCCAATTGTCTATTTAGATCTACTCACTAAGCATAATGAAAATCAAAGCAATCATAGTTAAGAAAAGCATAAAATAAATCAAGAGATTAAGGGTAGAAGAAACTCTGTTTATCAATGAAGAAAACTCAAAGCATCCAAAATCCCAGAGAAAAGCAAGAACAAAAGTATGATAAAAGATGATAAAAGATATCAAAAGGATAAGTTATAAAACCTAATAATAAGTCTAATATATATAAAAACGAGTCTTAGGTCTTCAGAAAACGTCCTAAGTGGGCTTGGACTTTCTTTTCCTTTTTCCGATATGAAACCGAATTTTCCATTTATTTTCGTAGTTGATTGACTCGTCGTCAGTAAAATTGTCATAACTTTAGATCTAACCGTTGAAATAATTTAAAACCACCTTCAAATGAAAGCTAACATCCGTGGTAAAATTTCATAAAGATCCATCGGTGGTAACTGCCTCAAATAGTGTCCTTTTTGACGCTTTTTGCTTGAATTCCCCATTTTTTCCATTCTTGCACTGTTAAACCTGAAAACCATAAAACGACATGCAAATGCAAGATATCAGGTGGCGCTAAAGGGGATCAATTATCTCCTTTGGAAAAGGACCATTAAAACAGCACTTTGTAGCCGAGGATTTTGGAGCCATGTTCTTACCACAAAAGCTCCAATCGATTCTGAACAAGCAATAAGCGAAGATGATGTTACTGCCAAAGAAGAAGCCAAATGGTTCCAAGAAGACCAGAAAGTGCTAGGAATCATTCAACATTCGCTAGATCCGCCAATACTCGAAGCATACTCCTATTGCGAAACCGCAAAAGAGTTATGGGACACTCTCCAAACGGTGTATGGGAATATCTCCAATCTAAGCCGCGTCTATGAGGTTAAGAAGGCACTCACGGATCTAAACCAAGAAGACACTGAATTTACTCAACACTTTGGTAAATTTCGTGCTCTATGGGCTGAACTAGAAATGCTAAGACCAAGCTCTATAGACAAAGGTATTAACCAAGAGGAAAGAAAAAGATAAAGTCTTTGGATTTCTCTTGACCTTGAATCCAAGCTACAAGGAGCTGTTTAGGCATCTCCTTAGATCCGACACACTACCATCTCTAGAGACCGTGTGCTCACAACTCAAACGGGAATAAGGCTCCCATGAGCTCTTTGGTGGCAAAAAGGATATTGTTTTGGCCAACAAGGCGGTATTCAAGCAAAGCAATGAGAGGAAGACTATGATCTGCGAGCATTGCAAGAAGAAGGGGCATGTAAAGGACAAGTGCTGGATCCTACATCCCCATCTCAAGCCGAGCAAGTTCAAGGACTCCAAAGCCAACTACTCTCAAGATGAATCGGTTCAAGGAGGAAGCACATCAAGCCAAGGCAAGAATGAAGAAGCTTTAGCCGTGGTTCCTTTCACCGATGAGTATGTCAAGAAATCCGGCCTAGACACTCTCATTAAGGCCCTTAAGGGGTCAGATATGACTTCCTACTCTTTGAATGCGCGTAGTAGTAATCCAATAGTAGTAGACTCCGGTGCATCTCACCATATGATTAGTAATATGAAATTTATCAACAATGTTAAACCTGTATTAGTCAATGTCATTGTAGCAAATGGAGAGAAGGTTCCAATAGAAGAATTAGGCAATCTTAGGATGTTTGATAGGAACATGGAAGCTCTTTATATGCCTAAGTTTACATCTAATCTAGTATTCGTAAAACGAATTGCCAATGACTTGAATTGCCATGTTATCTTTGGACCTAACAATGTTGTGTTTCAGGATATTGATACTAAGAGAATCATTGGTAAATGGAGCACCAAAGGGGATCTATACGTTCTTCATGCCAATCCAATCTCTCAACTATCTTTTGCTTTCAATTCTGTTTTAGCCGAGGAGAACAATGTTATATGGCATGCTAGATTAGGACATCCCAATTCTAGAGCTCTTAAATTGATTGCCTCTTGTTTCTGTTGATAATAAAACTTTTTAATCATGCATCCTTGATAAACATTGCAAAACTGTTTTTCAAAAATCTTCTAAAGTTTATGAATCATGTTTTGATCTTATACACTCGGATGTGTGGACTTCTCCTTGTCTATCTAGAGAAAATCATAAATACTTTGTTACCTTCATAGATGAGAAATCTAAATTCACTTGGATAACATTATTACCATCAAAAGATAGAGTCTTAGACGCATTAATTTTTTTTCAAAACTATGCATCTAACCATTATAATGCCAAGATCAAGTTTTTCAGGTCAGATAATGGTGGAGAGTATACTGGACAAATGTTCAAAGACTACTTAGCTAAGCAAGGAATTGTGCATCAAACAAGTTGTCAATACACACCACAACAAAATGGCGTATCCAAGAGGAAGAATAGACACCTCATGGAGGTGGCAAGATCTATGATGTTCCACACCAATGTACCAAAGAGATTTTGGGGTGATGCGGTTACATCAGCTTGCTACTTGATCAATAGGACTCCTACACAAGTCCTACTTGATGCTTCTCCATTTGAGGTATTGAACAAGATTAAGCCTAATATCTCTCACTTACGCGTGTTTGGGTGTGTGTGTTTTGTTTTGGTTCCAGGAGAACAAAGAAACAAACTAGATGCAAAGAGCCTAAAGGGTGTATTCATTGGATAATCAACTACACAAAAGGGTTACAAGTGTTACATACCGGAGAGAAAGAGGGTATTTATCTCAAGAGATGTGAAGTTCATTGAGGGACAAGACTACTATGAGGATAAGAATTGGGAGAATATCAAAGATCTATCCACTTCATCCCAAGACAGAGCAACATCCCTCAAGAACCTAATGGAAGATCTTGATCTAAACCTCAATGATCTACCAAGTGGCGAAGAACCGAAAGAACCCCACCTTGATCATGAGGGGGAGAATCAAGAATCAACACATGAAACTCAAGAAGAGCAAGATGTTGATTCAAGTCATGATCAAAGCCCAATACATGAAGTGGAAGAAGAACTAGTACAACCATTACGAAGAAGTACTAGATTCAAACATCCACCATCAAATTGGGTCAATACAAGAGTGTACTTCAACAATCAAGCTCTGGCACATCCTATCCTCAAGAACATCAAGTCTTTATGGCCAAGATTGATGAGAGATGGATACCAAAGACATATGAAGAAGCTATGGAGCATGATGTGTGGATCAAGGCAGTGGAGGAAGAAGACAGAGCAATGGAACTTAATAGAACTTGGGAAGAAGCTGACCTTCCTCAAGGCAAGAGAACTGTTAGCTCTAGATATGTGTTCACCATCAAGTATAAAAGCAATGGAGACATAGAAAGGCATAAAGATCGGTTAGTTGCTAGAGGGTTTACACAAACCTATGGGGGAAGACTACCTTGAAACCTTTGCTCCAGTCTACTTGAAAGCTAAGCTGCATAAAGTAAGAGTAATCTTCTCAATAGCCACAAACCTGGAATGGGATATATGGCAAATGGATGTGAAGAATGTATTCTTACAAGGTGAACTAGAAGATGAAGTCTACATGACACCACCTTCCGGTGTAGTAAACAGAATCACTCTGGGAAAGGTTCTAAGACTAAAGAAAGCCATATATGGTTTAAAACAATCTCCAAAAGCGTGGTATCACAAACTAAGCACCACTCTCCTGGACCAAGGCTTCAAGAAATCAGAAGCTGATCACACATTGTTCACAAGCAAGCGCCAAACAGGTATAGTTGTCATCCTCGTGTATGTTGATGATATAATCATCACATGGGATGACAAGGTAAGGGTAGAAGCTACTAAAGCTCAACTAAATTCTATTTTTGATATAAAGGATCTTGGAGAACTTAAATACTTTCTTGGGATTGAAGTATACAGGTCTAAAGAGGGTCTCTTCTTGTCCCAAAGAAAATATACCCTTGATCTCTTGGTTGAAACATGGAAACTTGGAGCAAAGGCTGCAAAAACACCCTCAGAGGAGAATCACAAAGATATCCGGAAAGGGGAGTTTGAAGACGAGCCATACAAGGACCCAAAACAATACCGAAGACTAGTGGGTAAGATTATATATCTTACCATTACTAGACCTGATATATGTTTTGCTGTGAATCAAGTATCATAACACATGCAAAATTCAAAGAAGCACCATTGGAATCTGGTAGATAGGGTGCTAAGATATCTCAAAGGAGCATCGGGACAAGGAATTTGGATGGGATGCAACAAAAACACAGAAATTTTGGGTTATTGTGACGCGGATTGGGTAGGAGACAGAGGGGATAGAAGATCTACTTCTGGATATTTCACTTTCATAGGAGGCAATCCTGTGACTTGGAAGAGCAAGAAACAGTAGGTGGTCTCATGCTCAACAACCGAGTCGGAGTATAGAGCAATGAGGAAGTTAACTCAATAGTTAATTTGGCTCAAACCTCTAGTCATGGATTTGGGAATTGAAGTCAAGATGCCAATGACCATGCATGCCGACAACAAATATGCAATCAACCTTGCATCCAACTCGGTGTTTCATGAGAGAACTAAGCATGTCGAAGTTGATTGCCACAAAGTCCGAGAGGCAATGGTAAAGAAGATTATCCTTGCATTCTACACCAAGAGTGAAAATCAATTGGCGGATATCTTTACAAAGGCAGAAAGCACCAAGGTTTGTGAGTTCATTCACTCTAAGATGGGACTCACAAACCTCATCAAACAATAAAGACCCTAAATCGAAACATCTAGTACTCTTTTCCCTTAACAAGTTTTTATCCAAAGTGGTTTTACTTATTGAGGTTTTAACGAGGCTAGATAGGAGGTTTCCAAGCTTAGCCATTCTCAAACGCCTAAGCTTGAGGGGGAGTGTTGAGAAGATATGAACAACATCAAACTTGGCGGTAAAGTATTGATAAGGCAACATCAAACCGTGACTCGCAAGTATTGATAAGGCAACATGATAAGGAAGGAAATGAGAAGTGATAAGTGATAAGAGATAAGCATTACTTGATAAGTAGAAGTGATAAGAAGAAGAAGAAAGTGTGATAAAGGAGATAACGACTACATCCGGTACGCGACAAGTTCTTATCCGCGCACCAGCCTGACGGTCCGTACAAGACAGCGCATAAAGCGCGGATACGTGTGGGATAAATCACATGTTGACTACACACGCTTCCTGATCCTTAAACGGCTAGTTTTGTATTCTACATCCTTCTCTAAACTCTATATAAGCATGTATTAGCCATTGTTGTAAAATAAGGAACTTGGTTTCCTCTTATTCTCAATATATCCAAAAGCATTCTCTTACAAATATCTCTTAATCTCCTCACTAATCACTCTCCAAATCATATATTCATACTTTTCTATATTTAATAAGTTCGTGAAACTTGTACAAAGCTCATTGAGACACTTATAATCACTCATGTTGCATGAAACTTTATTTAGAGTCCTAGAAACGCGTTGTTAGATGTTTCATAAGTTCGTGAAACTTGTATATAGCTCATTGAGGAACTTATAAGCACTCATGTTGTATTAAACTGTGTTTAGAGTCCTAGAAACGCGTTGTTAAATGTTTCATAAGTTCGTAAAACTTTAACAAAGCTCATTGAGACACTTATAATCACTCATGTTGCATGAAAATTGGTTTAGAGTCCTAGAAACGCGTTGTTAGATGTTTCATAAGTTCGTGAAACTTGTACAAAGCTCATTGAGGAACTTATAAGCACTCATGTTGCATGAAACATGGTTTAGAGTCCTAGAAACGTGTTGTTAGATGTTTCATAAGTTCGTCAAACTTGTATAAATCTCATTGAGACACTAATAAGCACTCATGTTGCATAAAACTTAGTTTAAAGTCCTAGAAACGCGTTGTTAGATGTTTCATAAGTTCTTCAAACTTATAAAAAGCTCATTGAGACACTTATAAGCACTCATGTTGCATGAAACTTGGTTTAGAGTCCTAGAAACGCGTTGTTAGATGTTTCATAAGTTCGTCAAACTTTTACAAAGCTCATTGAGACACTTATAAGCACTCATGTTGCATGAAACTTGGTTTAGAGTCCTAGAAACGCGTTGTTAATGTTTCATAAGTTTGTAAAGCTTGTTCAATGCTCATTGAGACACTTATAAGCACTCATGTTGTATAAAACATGGTTTAGAGTCCTAGAAACGCGTTGTTAGATGTTTAATAAGTTCGTAAAAGATGTACAAAGCTCATTGAGACACTTATAAGCACTCATGTTGCATGAAACTTGGTTTAGAGTCCTAGAAACGCGTTGTTAGATGTTTCATAAGTTCTTGAAACTTGTACAAAGCTCATTGAGGAACTTATAAGCACTCATGTTGCATGAAACTCGGCGTAGATTCCTAGAAATGCGTTGTTAGATGTTTCATAAGTTCGTCAAACTTGTACAAAGCTCATTGAGACACTTATAATCACTCACGTTGGATGAAACTTAGTTTTGAGTCCTAGAAACGTGTTGTTAGATGTTTCATAAGTTCGTGAAACTTGTACAAAGCTCATTGAGACACTTATAATCACTCATGTTGCATGAAACTTGGTTTAGAGTCCTAGAAACGCGTTGTTAGATGTTTCATAAGTTCGTGAAACTTGTATATAGCTCATTGAGGAACTTATAAGCACTCATGTTGTATTAAACTGTGTTTAGAGTCCTAGAAACGCGTTGTTAAATGTTTCATAAGGTCGTGAAACTTTAACAAAGCTCATTGACACACTTATAATCACTCATTTTGCATGAAAATTGGTTTAGAGTCTTAGAAACGCGTTGTTAGATGTTTCATAAGTTCGTGAAACTTGTACAAAGCTCATTGAGGAACTTATAAGCAATCATGTTGCATGAAACATGGTTTAGAGTCCTAGAAACGCGTTGTTAGATGTTTCATAAGTTCGTCAAACTTGTATAAAGCTCATTGAGACACTAATAAGTCCTCATGTTGCATAAAACTTGGTTTAAAGTCCTAGAAACGCGTTGTTAGATGTTTCATAAGTTCGTCAAACTTATAAAAAGCTCATTGAGACACTTATAAGCACTCATGTTGCATGAAACTTGGTTTAGAGTCCTAGAAACGCGTTGTTAGATGTTTCATAAGTTCGTCAAACTTTTACAAAGCTCATTGAGACACTTATAACCACTCATGTTGCATGAAACTTGGTTTAGAGTCCTAGAAACGCGTTGTTAATGTTTCATAAGTTTGTAAAACTTGTTCAATGCTCATTGAGACACTTATAAGCACTCATGTTGTATGAAACATGGTTTAGAGTCCTAGAAACGCGTTGTTAGATGTTTAATAACGTCGTAAAAGATGTACAAAGCTCATTGAGACACTTATAAGCACTCATGTTGCATGAAACTTGGTTTAGAGTCCTAGAAACGCGTTGTTAGATGTTTCATAAGTTCGTGAAACTTGTACAAAGCTCATTGAGGAATTTATAAGCACTCATGTTGCATGAAACTCGGCTTAGATTCCTAGAAATGCGTTGTTAGATGTTTCATAAGTTCGTCAAACTTGTACAAAGCTCATTGAGACACTTATAATCACTCACGTTGGATGAAACTTAGTTTTGAGTCCTAGAAACGTGTTGTTAGATGTTTCATAAGTTCGTGAAACTTGTACAAAGCTCATTGAGACACTTATAATCACTCATGTTGCATGAAACTTGGTTTAGAGTCCTAGAAACGCGTTGTTAGATATTTCATAAGTTCGTGAAACTTGTATATAGCTCATTGAGGAACTTATAAGCACTCATGTTGTATTAAACCGTGTGTAGAGTCCTAGAAACGCGTTGTTAAATGTTTCATAAGTTCGTGAAACTTTAACAAAGCTCATCGAGACACTTATAATCACTCATGTTGCATGAAAATTGGTTTAGAGTCCTAGAAACGCGTTGTTAGATGTTTTATAAGTTCGTGAAACTTGTACAAAGCTCATTGAGGAACTTATAAGCACTCATGTTGCATGAAACATGGTTTAGAGTCCTAGAAACGCGTTGTTAGATGTTTCATAAGTTCGTGAAACTTGTACAAAGCTCATTGAGGAATTTATAAGCACTCATGTTGCATGAAACTCGGCTTAGATTCCTAGAAATGCGTTGTTAGATGTTTCATAAGTTCGTCAAACTTGTACAAAGCTCATTGAGACACTTATAATCACTCACGTTGGATGAAACTTAGTTTTGAGTCCTAGAAACGTGTTGTTAGATGTTTCATAAGTTCGTGAAACTTGTACAAAGCTCATTGAGACACTTATAATCACTCATGTTGCATGAAACTTGGTTTAGAGTCCTAGAAACGCGTTGTTAGATATTTCATAAGTTCGTGAAACTTGTATATAGCTCATTGAGGAACTTATAAGCACTCATGTTGTATTAAACTGTGTGTAGAGTCCTAGAAACGCGTTGTTAAATGTTTCATAAGTTCGTGAAACTTTAACAAAGCTCATCGAGACACTTATAATCACTCATGTTGCATGAAAATTGGTTTAGAGTCCTAGAAACGCGTTGTTAGATGTTTTATAAGTTCGTGAAACTTGTACAAAGCTCATTGAGGAACTTATAAGCACTCATGTTGCATGAAACATGGTTTAGAGTCCTAGAAACGCGTTGTTAGATGTTTCATAAGTTCGTGAAACTTGTACAAAGCTCATTGAGGAATTTATAAGCACTCATGTTGCATGAAACTCGGCTTAGATTCCTAGAAATGCGTTGTTAGATGTTTCATAAGTTCGTCAAACTTGTACAAAGCTCATTGAGACACTTATAATCACTCACGTTGGATGAAACTTAGTTTTGAGTCCTAGAAACGTGTTGTTAGATGTTTCATAAGTTCGTGAAACTTGTACAAAGCTCATTGAGACACTTATAATCACACATGTTGCATGAAACTTGGTTTAGAGTCCTAGAAACGCGTTAGTAGATATTTCATAAGTTCGTGAAACTTGTATATAGCTCATTGAGGAACTTATAAGCACTCATGTTGTATTAAACTGTGTGTAGAGTCCTAGAAACGCGTTGTTAAATGTTTCATAAGTTCGTGAAACTTTAACAAAGCTCATCGAGACACTTATAATCACTCATGTTGCATGAAAATTGGTTTAGAGTCCTAGAAACGCGTTGTTAGATGTTTTATAAGTTCGTGAAACTTGTACAAAGCTCATTGAGGAACTTATAAGCACTCATGTTGCATGAAACATGGTTTAGAGTCCTAGAAACGCGTTGTTAGATGTTTCATAAGTTCGTCAAACTTGTATAAAGCTCATTGAGACACTAATAAGCACTCATGTTGCATAAAACTTGGTTTAAAGTCCTAGAAACGCGTTGTTAGATGTTTCATAATTTCGTCAAACTTATAAAAAGCTCATTGAGACACTTATAAGCACTCATGTTGCATGAAACTTGGTTTAGAGTCCTAGAAACGCGTTGTTAGATGTTTCATAAGTTCGTCAAATTTTTACAAAGCTCATTGAGACACTTATAAGCACTCATGTTGCATGAAACTTGGTTTAGAGTCCTAGAAACGCGTTGTTAATGTTTCATAAGTTTGTAAAACTTGTTCAATGCTCATTGAGACACTTATAAGCACTCATGTTGTATAAAACATGGTTTAGAGTCCTAGAAACGCGTTGTTAGATGTTTAATAAGTTCGTAAAAGATGTACAAAGCTCATTGAGACACTTATAAGCACTCATGTAGCATGAAACTTGGTTTAGAGTCCTAGAAACGCGTTGTTAGATGTTTCATAAGTTCTTGAAACTTGTACAAAGCTCATTGAGGAACTTATAAGCACTCATGTTGCATGAAACTCGGCGTAGATTCCTAGAAATGCGTTGTTAGATGTTTCATAAGTTCGTCAAACTTGTACAAAGCTCATTGAGACACTTATAATCACTCACGTTGGATGAAACTTAGTTTTGAGTCCTAGAAACGTGTTGTTAGATGTTTCATAAGTTCGTGAAACTTGTACAAAGCTCATTGAGACACTTATAATCATTCATGTTGCATGAAACTTGGTTTAGAGTCCTAGAAACGCGTTGTTAGATGTTTCATAAGTTCGTGAAACTTGTATATAGCTCATTGAGGAACTTATAAGCACTCATGTTGTATTAAACTCGTGTTTAGAGTCCTAGAAACGCGTTGTTAAATGTTTCATAAGTTCGTGAAACTTTAACAAAGCTCATTGAGACACTTATAATCACTCATGTTGCATGAAAATTGGTTTAGAGTCCTAGAAACGCGTTGTTAGATGTTTCCTAAGTTCGTGAAACTTGTACAAAGCTCATTGAGGAACTTATAAGCACTCATGTTGCATGAAACATGGTTTAGAGTCCTAGAAACGCGTTGTTAGATGTTTCATAAGTTCGTCAAACTTGTATAAAGCTCATTGAGACCATAATAAGCACTCATGTTGCATAAAACTTGGTTTAAAGTCCTAGAAACACGTTGTTAGATGTTTCATAAGTTCGTCAAACTTATAAAAAGCTCATTGAGACACTTATAAGCACTCATGTTGCATGAAACTTGGTTTAGAGTCCTGGAAACGCGTTGTTAGATGTTTCATAAGTTCGTCAAACTTTTACAAAGCTCATTGAGACACTTATAAGCACTCATGTTGCATGAAACTTGGTTTAGAGTCCTAGAAACGCGTTGTTAATGTTTCATAAGTTTGTAAAACTTTTTCAATGCTCATTGAGACACTTATAAGCACTCATGTTGTATGAAACATGGTTTAGAGTCCTAGAAACGCGTTGTTAGATGTTTAATAAGTTCGTAAAAGATGTACAAAGCTCATTGAGACACTTATAAGCACTCATGTTGCATGAAACTTGGTTTAGAGTCCTAGAAACGCGTTGTTAGATGTTTCATAAGTTCTTGAAACTTGTACAAAGCTAATTGAGGAACTTATAAGCACTCATGTTGCATGAAACTCGGCGTAGATTCCTAGAAATGCGTTGTTAGATGTTTCATAAGTTCGTCAAACTTGTACAAAGCTCATTGAGACACTTATAATCACTCACGTTGGATGAAACTTAGTTTTGAGTCCTAGAAACGTGTTGTTAGATGTTTCATAAGTTCGTGAAACTTGTACAAAGCTCATTGAGACACTTATAATCACTCATGTTGCATGAAACTTGGTTTAGAGTCCTTGAAACGCGTTGTTAGATGTTTCATAAGTTCGTGAAACTTGTATATAGCTCATTGAGGAACTTATAAGCACTCATGTTGTATTAAACTGTGTTTAGAGTCCTAGAAACGAGTTGTTAAATGTTTCATAAGTTCGTGAAACTTTAACAAAGCTCATTGAGACACTTATAATCACTCATGTTGCATGAAAATTGGTTTAGAGTCTTAGAAACGCGTTGTTAGATGTTTCATAAGTTCGTGAAACTTGTACAAAGCTCATTGAGGAACTTATAAGCACTCATGTTGCATGAAACATGGTTTAGAGTCCTAGAAACGCGTTGTTAGATGTTTCATAAGTTCGTCAAACTTGTATAAAGCTCATTGAGACACTAATAAGCACTCATGTTGCATAAAACTTGGTTTAAATTCCTAGAAACGCGTTGTTAGATGTTTCATAAGTTCGTCAAACTTATAAAAAGCTCATTGAGACACTTATAAGCACTCATGTTGCATGAAACTTGGTTTAGAGTCCTAGAAACGCGTTGTTAATGTTTCATAAGTTTGTAAAACTTGTTCAATGCTCATTGAGACACTTATAAGCACTCATGTTGTATGAAACATGGTTTAGAGTCCTAGAAACGCGTTGTTAGATGTTTAATAAGTTCGTAAAAGATGTACAAAGCTCATTGAGACACTTATAAGCACTCATGTTGCATGAAACTTGGTTTAGAGTCCTAGAAACGCGTTGTTAGATGTTTCATAATTTCGTGAAACTTGTACAAAGCTCATTGAGGAACTTATAAGCACTCATGTTGCATGAAACTCGGCTTAGATTCCTAGAAATGCGTTGTTAGATGTTTCATAAGTTCGTCAAACTTGTACAAAGCTCATTGAGACACTTATAATCACTCACGTTGGATGAAACTTAGTTTTGAGTCCTAGAAACGTGTTGTTAGATGTTTCATAAGTTCGTGAAACTTGTACAAAGCTCATTGAGACACTTATAATCACTCATGTTGCATGAAACTTGGTTTAGAGTCCTAGAAACGCGTTGTTAGATGTTTCATAAGTTCGTGAAACTTGTATATAGCTCATTGAGGAACTTATAAGCACTCATGTTGTATTAAACTGTGTTTAGAGTCCTAGAAACGCGTTGTTAAATGTTTCATAAGTTCGTGAAACTTTAACAAAGCTCATTGAGACACTTATAATCACTCATGTTGCATGAAAATTGGTTTAGAGTCCTAGAAACGCGTTGTTAGATGTTTCATAAGTTCGTGAAACTTGTACAAAGCTCATTGAGGAACTTATAAGCACTCATGTTGCATGAAACATGGTTTAGAGTCCTAGAAACGCGTTCTTAGATGTTTCATAAGTTCGTCAAACTTGTATAAAGCTCATTGAGACCATAATAAGCACTCATGTTGCATAAAACTTGGTTTAAAGTCCTAGAAACACGTTGTTAGATGTTTCATAAGTTCGTCAAACTTATAAAAAGCTCATTGAGACACTTATAAGCACTCATGTTGCATGAAACTTGGTTTAGAGTCCTGGAAACGCGTTGTTAGATGTTTCATAAGTTCGTCAAACTTTTACAAAGCTCATTGAGACACTTATAAGCACTCATGTTGCATGAAACTTGGTTTAAAGTCCTAGAAACGCGTTGTTAATGTTTCCTAAGTTTGTAAAACTTGTTCAATGCTCATTGAGACACTTATAAGCACTCATGTTGTATGAAACATGGTTTAGAGTCCTAGAAACACATTGTTAGATGTTTAATAAGTTCGTAAAAGACGCACAAAGCTCATTGAGACACTTATAAGCACTCATGCTGCATGAAACTTGGTTTAGAGTCCTAGAAACGCGTTGTTAGATGTTTCATAAGTTCGTGAAACTTGTACAAAACTCATTGAGGAACTTATAAGCACTCATGTTGCATGAAACTCGGCTTAGTTTCCTAGAAATGCGTTGTTAGATGTTTCATAAGTTCGTCAAACTTGTACAAAGCTCATTGAGACACTTATAATCACTCACGTTGTATGAAACTTAGTTTTTAGTCCTAGAAACGTGTTGTTAGATGTTTCATAAGTTCGTGAAACTTGTACAAAGCTCATTGAGACACTTATAATCACTCATGTTGCATGAAACTTGGTTTAGAGTCCTAGAAACGCGTTGTTAGATGTTTCATAAGTTCGTGAAACTTGTATATAGCTCATTGAGGAACTTATAAGCACTCATGTTGTATTAAACTGTGTTTAGAGTCCTAGAAACGCGTTGTTAAATGTTTCATAAGTTCGTGAAACTTTAACAAAGCTCATTGAGACACTTATAATCACTCATGTTGCATGAAAATTGGTTTAGAGTCTTAGAAACAAGTTGTTAGATGTTTCATAAGTTCGTGAAACTTGTACAAAGCTCATTGAGGAACTTATAAGCACTCATGTTGCATGAAACATGGTTTAGAGTCCTAGAAACGCGTTGTTAGATGTTTCATAAGTTCGTCAAACTTGTAGAAAGCTCATTGAGACACTAATAAGCACTCATGTTGCATAAAACTTGGTTTAAATTCCTAGAAACGCGTTGTTAGATGTTTCATAAGTTCGTCAAACTTATAAAAAGCTCATTGAGACACTTATAAGCACTCATGTTGCATGAAACTTGGTTTAGAGTCCTAGAAACGTGTTGTTAATGTTTCATAAGTTTGTAAAACTTGTTCAATGCTCATTGAGACACTTATAAGCACTCATGTTGTATGAAACATGGTTTAGAGTCCTAGAAACGCGTTGTTAGATGTTTAATAAGTTCGTAAAAGATGTACAAAGCTCATTGAGACACTTATAAGCACTCATGTTGCATGAAACTTGGTTTAGAGTCCTAGAAACGCGTTGTTAGATGTTTCATAAGTTCGTGAAACTTGTACAAAGCTCATTGAGGAACTTATAAGCACTCATGTTGCATGAAACTCGGCTTAGATTCCTAGAAATGCGTTGTTATATGTTTCATAAGTTCGTCAAACTTGTACAAAGGTCATTGAGACACTTATAATCACTCACGTTGGATGAAACTTAGTTTTGAGTCCTAGAAACGTGTTGTTAGATGTTTCATAAGTTAGTGAAACTTGTACAAAGCTAATTGAGACACTTATAATCACTCATGTTGCATGAAACTTGGTTTAGAGTCCTAGAAACGCGTTGTTAGATATTTCATAAGTTCGTGAAACTTGTATATAGCTCATTGAGGAACTTATAAGCACTCATGTTGTATTAAACTGTGTTTAGAGTCCTAGAAACGCGTTGTTAAATGTTTCATAAGTTCGTGAAACTTTAACAAAGCTCATTGAGACACTTATAATCACTCATTTTGCATGAAAATTGGTTTAGAGTCCTAGAAACGCGTTGTTAGATGTTTCATAAGTTCGTGAAACTTGTACAAAGCTCATTGAGGAACTTATAAGCACTCATGTTGCATGAAACATGGTTTAGAGTCCTCGAAACGCGTTGTTAGATGTTTCATAAGTTCGTCAAACTTGTATAAAGCTCATTGAGACACTAATAAGCACTCATGTTGCATAAAACTTGGTTTAAAGTCCTAGAAACACGTTGTTAGATGTTTCATAAGTTCGTCAAACTTGTATAAAGCTCATTGAGACACTAATAAGCACTCATGTTGCATAAAACTTGGTTTAAATTCCTAGAAACGCGTTGTTAGATGTTTCATAAGTTCGTCAAACTTATAAAAAGCTCATTGAGACACTTATAAGCACTCATGTTGCATGAAACTTGGTTTAGAGTCCTAGAAACGCGTTGTTAATGTTTCATAAGTTTGTAAAACTTGTTCAATGCTCATTGAGACACTTATAAGCACTCATGTTGTATGAAACATGGTTTAGAGTCCTAGAAACGCGTTGTTAGATGTTTAATAAGTTCGTAAAAGATGTACAAAGCTCATTGAGACACTTATAAGCACTCATGTTGCATGAAACTTGGTTTAGAGTCCTAGAAACGCGTTGTTAGATGTTTCATAAGTTCGTGAAACTTGTACAAAGCTCATTGAGGAACTTATAAGCACTCATGTTGCATGAAACTCGGCTTAGATTCCTAGAAATGCGTTGTTAGATGTTTCATAAGTTCGTCAAACTTGTACAAAGCTCATTGAGACACTTATAATCACTCACGTTGGATGAAACTTAGTTTTGAGTCCTAGAAACGTGTTGTTAGATGTTTCATAAGTTCGTGAAACTTGTACAAAGTTCATTGAGACACTTATAATCACTCATGTTGCATGAAACTTGGTTTAGAGTCCTAGAAACGCGTTGTTAGATATTTCATAAGTTCGTGAAACTTGTATATAGCTCATTGAGGAACTTATAAGCACTCATGTTGTATTAAACTGTGTTTAGAGTCCTAGAAACGCGTTGTTAAATGTTTCATAAGTTCGTGAAACTTTAACAAAGCTCATTGAGACACTTATAATCACTCATGCTGCATGAAAATTGGTTTAGAGTCTTAGAAACGCGTTGTTAGATGTTTCATAAGGTCGTGAAACTTGTACAAAGCTCATTGAGGAACTTATAAGCACTCATGTTGCATGAAACATGGTTTAGAGTCCTAGAAACGCGTTGTTAGATGTTTCATAAGTTCGTCAAACTTGTATAAAGCTCATTGAGACACTAATAAGCACTCATGTTGCATAAAACTTGGTTTAAATTCCTAGAAACGCGTTGTTAGATGTTTCATAAGTTCGTCAAACTTATAAAAAGCTCATTGAGACACTTATAAGCACTCATGTTGCATGAAACTTGGTTTAGAGTCCTAGAAACGCGTTGTTAATGTTTCATAAGTTTGTAAAACTTTTTCAATGCTCATTGAGACATTTATAAGCACTCATGTTGTATGAAACATGGTTTAGAGTCCTAGAAACGAGTTGTTAGATGTTTAATAAGTTCGTAAAAGATGTACAAAACTCATTGAGACACTTATAAGCACTCATGTTGCATGAAACTTGGTTTAGAGTCCTAGAAACACGTTGTTAGATGTTTCATAAGTTCTTGAAACTTGTACAAAGCTAATTGAGGAACTTATAAGCACTCATGTTGCATGAAACTCGGCGTAGATTCCTAGAAATGTGTTGTTAGATGTTTCATAAGTTCGTCAAACTTGTACAAAGCTCATTGAGACACTTATAATCACTCACGTTGGATGAAACTTAGTTTTGAGTCCTAGAAACGTGTTGTTAGATGTTTCATAAGTTCGTGAAACTTGTACAAAGCTCATTGAGACACTTATAATCACTCATGTTGCATGAAACTTGGTTTAGAGTCCTTGAAACGCGTTGTTAGATGTTTCATAAGTTCGTGAAACTTGTATATAGCTCATTGAGGAACTTATAAGCACTCATGTTGTATTAAACTGTGTTTAGAGTACTAGAAACGAGTTGTTAAATGTTTCATAAGTTCGTGAAACTTTAACAAAGCTCATTGAGACACTTATAATCACTCATGTTGCATGAAAATTGGTTTAGAGTCTTAGAAACGCGTTGTTAGATGTTTCATAAGTTCGTGAAACTTGTACAAAGCTCATTGAGGAACTTATAAGCACTCATGTTGCATGAAACATGGTTTAGAGTCCTAGAAACGCGTTGTTAGATGTTTCATAAGTTCGTCAAACTTGTATAAAGCTCATTGAGACACTAATAAGCACTCATGTTGCATAAAACTTGGTTTAAATTCCTAGAAACGCGTTGTTAGATGTTTCATAAGTTCGTCAAACTTATAAAAAGCTCATTGAGACACTTATAAGCACTCATGTTGCATGAAACTTGGTTTAGAGTCCTAGAAACGCGTTGTTAGATGTTTCATAAGTTCGTGAAACTTGTACAAAGCTCATTGGGAACTTATAAGCACGCATGTTGCATGAAACTTGGCTTAGAGTCCTAGAAACGCGTTGTTAGATGTTTCATAAGTTCGTCAACCTTGTACAAAGCTCATTGAGACACCTATATGCACTCATGTTGCATGAAAATTGGTTTAGAGTCCTAGAAACGCGTTGTTAGATGTTTCATAAGTTCCTCAAACTTGTACAAAGCTCATTGAGACACTTATAATCACTCATATTGCATGAAACTTGATTTAGAGTCCTTGAAACGCGTTGTTAGAAGTTTCATAAGTTCGTGAAACTTATACAAAGCTCATTGAGCCACTTATAATCACTGATGTTGCATGAAACTTGATTTAAAGTCCTAGAAACGCGTTGTTAGAAATTTCATAAATTCATCAAACTTGTACAAAGCTCATTGAGACACTTATAAGCACTCATGTTGCATGAAACTTGGTTTAGAGTCCTAGAAACGCTGTGTTAGATGTTTCATAAGTTCATATAACTTGTACAAAGCTCATTGAGACACTTATAATCACTCATGTTGGATGAAACTTGGTTTAGAATCCTAGAAACGTGTTGTTAGATGTTTCATAACTTAGTGAATCTTTTACAAAGCTCATTGAGACACTTATCAGCACTCATGTTGCATGAAACTTGGTTTAGAGTCCTAGAAACGCGTTGTTAGATGTTTCATAAGTTCGTGAAACTTGTAAAAAGCTCATTGAGGAACTTATAAGCACTCATGTTGCATGAAACTTGGCTTAGAGTCCTAGAAACGCGTTGTTAGATGTTTCATAAGTTCTTCAAACTTGTACAAAGCTCATCGAGACACTTATAAGCACTCATGTTGCATGAAACTTGGATTAGAGTCCTAGAAACGCGTTGGTAGATGTTTCATAAGTTCTTCAAACTTGTACAAAGCTCATTGAGACATTTATAAGCACTCATGTTGCATGAAACTTGGTTTAGAGTCCTAGAAACGCGTTGGTAGATGTTTCATAAGTTCTTCAAACTTGTACAAAGCTCATTGAGACACTTATAAGCACTCATGTTGCATGAAACTTGGATTAGAGTCTTAGAAACGCGTTGTTAGATGTTTCATAAGTTCATCAAACTTGTACAAAGCTCATTGAGACACTTATAAGCACTCATGTGTCATGAACCTTGGTTTAGAGTCCTAGAAACGCTTTGTTAGATGTTTCATAAGTTCGTGTAACTTGCACAAAGCTCATTGAGACACTTATAATCACTCATGTTGGATGAAACTTGGTTTAGAAAGCTAGAAATGTGTTGTTAGATGTTTCATAACTTCGTGAATCTTTTACAAAGCTCATTGAGACACTTATAAGCACTCATGTTGAATGAAACTTGGTTTAGAGTCCTAGAAACGCGTTGTTAAATGTTTCATAAGTTCGTAAAACTTGTACAAAGCTCATTGGGAACTTATAAGCACGCATGTTGCATGAAACTTGGCTTAGAGTCCTAGAAAAGCGTTGTTAGATGTTTCATAAGTTCGTCAAACTTGTACAAAGCTCATTGAGACACCTATATGCACTCATGTTGCATGAAAATTGGTTTAGAGTCCTAGAAACGCGTTGTTAGATGTTTCATAAGTTCGTCAAACTTGTACAAAGCTCATTGAGACACTTATAATCACTCATGTTGCATGAAACTTGATTTAGAGTCCTTGAAACGCGTTGTTAGAAGTTTCATAAGTTCGTGAAACTTATACAAAGCTCATTGAGCCACTTATAATCACTGATGTTGCATGAAACTTGATTTAAAGTCCTAGAAACGCGTTGTTAGAAATTTAATAAATTCATCAAACTTGTACAAAGCTCATTGAGACACTTATAAGCACTCATGTTGCATGAAACTTGGTTTAGAGTCCTAGAAACGCTTTGTTAGATGTTTCATAAGTTCGTATAACTTGTACAAAGCTCATTGAGACACTTATAATCACTCATGTTGTATGAAACTTGGTTTAGAATCCTAGAAACGTGTTGTTAGATGTTTCATAACTTCGTGAATCTTATACAAAGCTCATTGAGACACTTATCAGCATTCATGTTGCATGAAACTTGGTTTAGAGTCCTAGAAACGCGTTGTTAGATGTTTCATAAGTTCGTGAAACTTGTAAAAAGCTCATTGAGGAACATATAAGCACTCATGTTGCATGAAACTTGGCTTAGAGTCCTAGAAACGCGTTGTTAGATGTTTCATAAGTTTTTCAAACTTGTACAAAGCTCATCGAGACACTTATAAGCACCCATGTTGCATGAAACTTGGATTAGAGTCCTAGAAACGCGTTGGTAGATGTTTCATAAGTTCTTCAAACTTGTACAAAGCTCATTGAGACACTTATAAGCACTCAAGTTGCATGAAACTTGGTTTAGAGTCTTAGAAACCACGTTGTGAGATGTTTCATAAGTTCGTCAAACTTGTACAAAGCTCATTGAGACACTTATATGCAGTCATGTTGCATGAAACTTGGTTTACAGTCCTAGAAACGCGTTGTTAGATCTTTTATAAGTTCGTGAAACTTGTACAAAGCTCATTGAGGAACTTATAAGCACGCATGTTGCATGAAACTTGGCTTAGAGTCCTAGAAACGCGTTGTTAGATGTTTCATAAGTTCGTCAAACTTTTACAAAGCTCATTGAGACACCTATATGCACTCATGTTGCATGAAAATTGGTTTAGAGTCCTAGAAACGCGTTGTTAGATGTCTTTCGGAAGAATTTGCGGAGGGGCTTAAACAATTTATGGAGTTTGCCGCAATTCAAGAAAGAACCGTAGCAACAGGTAAAATGTATTGTCCTTGTAAAAATTGCGATAATCGTAGAAATGTTTTGGTAAAAGTAGTATGGAAGCATTTATATAATGTTGGTTTTACGCCGGGGTATAAAATATGGTATTCTCATGGGGAAAATGATTTGATGGTAAATTATCCTAGTAGTAGTAATGTACAATATTATGATAATAATTTAGTTGTCCCTCCGGTAGAAGAACCTATATCCGTAGATAGGACCGTGCAAATGGTAAATGATATTTTTCGCGAAACTATGCTCGTCGTTTGTTGGAGATCATCATGAGCCTACATTGGAGGAGCCAAATGTGGAAGCGCAGAAATTCTTTGACATGTTGGATGCCGCTAAGAACCCGTTATATGGTGGGTGTAGAGAAGGTCATTCACCTCTTTCAGCTGCGACAAGAATGATGTCTATCAAAACGGATTACAATCTTTCAGAAGATTGTGTGGATGCGTGGGCCGGTCCGATCAAAGACATTTTGCCCGAAGATAATATGGCACCGGGGACGTATTATGAAATCGAGAAGTTGGTATCCGGTCTAGGATTACCGTATCGGATTATCGATGTGTGCGTCGATAACTCGTATGTTATATTGGAGAAGAGATGAAAACCGCTCGGCATGCCGGTTCTGTAAGAAACCACGATATAAAGAAACTGGTGGAAGAGTGTCCATACCTTATAAGAGAATGTGGTATTTGCCGTTAACGGATAGACTGAAGAGGTTATATCGGTCGGAGCGCACAGCAAGTTCGATGAGATGGCATGCGGAACATGAGATGTTAAATGGAGAGATAGCACATCCTTCGGATGCTCAAGCATGGAAACATTTTCAAAATGTGTATCCTAGTTTCGCAAGTGAGAGTCGCAATGTGTATTTGGGATTAAGTACCGATGGTTTCAACCCTTTTGGGAAACATGGGAGACAATATTATTTATGGCCGGTGATCGTCACGCCTTACAACCTCGCCTCCGTCATTGTGCATGGTTAGGGAGTTTTTGTTCCTATCTATTCTTGTTCCCGGGCCGGAGCATCCGAAGAGAGCACTAGACATATTTATGCAGCCGTTGATACATGAGTTGAAGATGTTATGGGAGAGTGGAGTTGAAACGTACGACATATCAATGCAACAAAACTTCATGATGCGAGCAAGTACTAATGTGGACTATTAGCGATTTTCCGGCATATGGTATGTTATCCGGATGGACCACACATGGACGGTTATCTTGTCCTTATTGTCAAGATAACACCGATGCTTTCCAATTGAAGAACGGACGTAAATCATGTTGGTTTGATTGTCATCGACGATTTTTACCAAACGATCGTCCATACCGTCGGAGCACTACTTTGTTTACGAAGAAGAAGAAAATCTATGAAGGACCTCCCGAAGAAGTAAGCGGTGAACATATACTAACTCAACTTAGAGATTTTGGAGCCGAGAAGACAAGTACGTTGTGGTGGTAACGGACATCAAGTTGTGGATGGATATGGTGAACATCATAACCGGCACAAAAAGAGCATATTTTGGGATTTGCCTTATTCGAAGGATCATTTACTTCGGCACAACCTAGATGTTATGCACATCGAGAAGAACTTCTTTGACAACATCATGTTCACCATTATGAACGTGAAAGGGAGGACGAAAGACAACTTGAAGTCCAGATTAGACTTGCCGACTATTTGTTCTCGGAAGGAACTTCATGTCACCAGTCAAGGAAGATATCCCCAACCTCGCTTTTCGGTTAAACGCTTCAAGCAAAGCATGAATTCTTTAGCTGGATAATGGACGAGTGTTAAGTTTCCGGATGGTTACTCTTCTAACCTTAGAAACTGTGTTGATCGTGGAGAAGGTAAGTTTTCAGGGATGAAGAGTCATGATTGTCATGTTGTTATGCAACGTATTCTTTCATTTGCATTCGACGGGCTTCTTCCGCAAAAAGTCCATGAAGCGATTGCAGGAATATGAGCTTTTTTCAGAGACATTTCTGCGAGATCCCTTTCCGCCGAAGAAATCCGAAATCTTGACGAGAAGATCCCCGTGATATTGTGCAACCTAGAGAAGATATTTCCGCCTTCTTTCTTCGACGTTATGGAACATTTGCCAATTCACTTGCCTCGGGAAGTAGAACTTGGTGGTCCTGTTCAATATCGGTGGATGTATCCTTTCGAGCGCTACATGTACCATTTGAAGAAAAAAGTGAAGAATTAGCGAGGGTTGAAGGTTCAATTATTGCCCAAAGCATAAACGAAGAGAGATCTAACTTAGTCGGGTACTACTTTCCACCACAAACCCAAACAAAGAGTGGAAAACAAAAACGACATGATGATGGAGGAGTGCATGCTTGTTATCTTGTATATGTACCAGAACTTTTTAGACAGGTTGGGCGTTTAAGTGGAAAGGGTAAAAGGCGAAGACTCAGCGAGGTTGAGCATGCTAATGTGCACATGTATATTTTGACCAACTGCGAAGATTTGGTGTCGTACGAGGAGATTTACATGGCACAAAAACGATTTGAAGATTCGGAAGCAACAGACGATGAATTAAATGAAGTCAAAGAAAGAGAATTTGCAGAATGGTTAAAGTTATATGTATACGGCAGGCAGCGCGAAGGAGAGTTAATTCCAACATGGTTAGAAGAGGTGGTGAACGGTCCACAATATATTGATGTTTCACACCCGATGTACTGCACGCATGGATACGCTTTTAAAATATTTCGTGAGGGAAATTCAAGGTCGACGGCAAACCATGGGGTGTCAGCGGTAGCCGGAGATTTGGTTTACTACGGGGTATTACATGAGATATTAGAAGTGCATTATAGCGGGATGCTAGATCTAAGATGTGTTACGTTATATTGTGATTGGTATAGCCCCGTTGCAGGACATGGTGTACGTACAGACGAGTTTGGTGTTACTACAATACATTCTCGGAGGAGGTTACAAAACTATTATCCGTTCATTCTTGGATCGCAGGCCAACCAAGTATCATACATGACTTATCCGCGACCACACAGGAGACAGGATCCTTGGATAGTTGTTACAGAAATAAACCCGAGGGGAAGAGTTCATGGTAGTTCTTCAGAGGTCGATCCTCCTTTGCAAGCGACAACAGTTGGGCATTTGGGAGAAGTCGATGTTTCATTACAAGTGGATTTGGTTGTAGATTTAACAGAAGATGCTGATTTTGTTGTACATGAAGAGTCCGAAGAAGAGGTTGGAGAATTTGAGGAGGGATCTGATTCTGCCACTGAAGACTCAACCGAATCCGAATGAAATGTTTGAAAAAAGTTCAAATTTTTTGAAAATATTTTTAAAACACTTTTCAAAGACTTTTCAAATTAAGAGTTTTGAAATAGTTTTTAAAGATTTTACAATAAGTTTTCAACAAGTTTTTTAAAGAGTTTTAAATTCTTTAACACTTTTTCAAAGAGTTTTCAAAGATTTTTCAAATAGTTTTCAACGAATTTTCAAATATTTTACAATTTTTCAAAGAGTTTTCAAAGAGTTTTAAAAAAAGTTTTCAAAGAGTTTTAAATTCTTTTACACTTTTTGAAAGAGTTTTCAAAGACTTTTCAATTAAATAGTTTTCAACGAGTTTTCAAAAATTTTACACTTTTTCAAAGAGTTTTAAATGAAAAGAGTTTTTGAAAAGAGTTTTCAACAGTTTTCAAAAATTTTACACGTTTTCAAATTTTTAAATTTTTTTTTTATTTTTTTACACTGCGGTCGGAATTCGGTCGGAAATCGGTCGGTAGCCGGCGAAACTCCATTACCTCGTACCAAATCGAGTAATTTTAAAAAAATTAATTTTTTTTTTTAATTTTTAAAAAACGGTCGGAAATCTGTCGGAAATCCGTCGGTAGCCGACAAAACTAAATTACCTCGTACTAAATCGAAACCCCAAATTCTGTCGGAATTCTATAGGAAATTTCCGACCGATTTCCTACCGTTTTTTGATTTGTGGTCGGAAATCGGTAGGAAATTTCCGACCGAATTCCGACCGTTATAGGGTTTCATTTCAAAATGATGTTTTTTTTTGTCGAATCAATGAAATACCTTTATACAATACGTTTTAGAAATAAAATAAACTCTACAAATGTCTAAAATGATCATAAAATGCAAAATAGTTTTAATTTTTATAAATATATGTTTCATTACAACTTAGTTATGTAACTTTCATATATTTTTTCAAAATTTTGGTTTTTTCATAAAAACATTTGAAAACGTGAAACATATTATACTTATATATTGTTATGTTCAAGAAATCTTATATAAACACTCCATTAAACCTATTCGAAATACGTTTTTATGCGAAACACTAAATATACACTAAATCACGAACTTCGGTCGGAAATCGGTAGGAAATTCCTACCGATTTCCGACCGTAGTTCTTGAAATTTACCCGAAACTGCTAAGTGTTCGCATGGATTAAATGACATGCATATTCCGTCGGAATTCGGTCAGAATTTCCTACCGAATTCCGACCACATTTAAATTTTAATATAATTAATTTATTGTGGTCGGAAATTGGTACGAATTTCCTACCAATTTCCGACCACAATTAAATTTTAAAATAATTAATTTATTGTGGTCGGAATTCGGTAGGAATTTCCGACCGAATTCCGACGGAATATGCATGTCATTTAATCCATGCGAACACTTAGCAGTTTCGACCGAATTCCGACCGTTATAGGGTTTCATTTCAAAATGATGTTTTTTTTGTCGAATCAATGAAATACCTTTATACAATACGTTTTAGAAATAAAATAAACTCTACAAATGTCTAAAATGATCATAAAATGCAAAATAGTTTTAATTTTTATAAATATATGTTTCATTACAACTTAGTTATGTAACTTTCATATGTTTTTTCAAAATTTTGGTATTTTCATAAAAACATTTGAAAACGTGAAACATATTATACTTATATATTGTTATGTTCAAGAAATCTTATATAAACACTCCATTAAACCTATTCGAAATACGGTTTTATCCGACCGTAGTTCTTGAAATTTATCCGAAACTGCTAAGTGTTCGCATGGATTAAATGACATGCATATTCCGTCGGAATTCGGTCGGAAATTCCTACCGAATTCCGACCATATTTAAATTTTAATATAATTAATTTATTGTGGTCGGAAATTGGTAGAAATTTCCTACCAATTTTCGACCACAATTAAATTTTAAAATAATTAATTTATTGTGGTCGGAATTCGGTCGTAATTTCCTACCGAATTCCGACCACAATAATTTTGACCGCTCTTTTTTTCGCCAAATTTTTCAGTTTGGCGGTCAATTAATTATTTTGGTCGGAATTCGGTCGGAATTTCCTACCGATTTCCGACCACAATAATTAATTATATTAAAATTTAATTGTGGTCGGAAATCGGTCGGAAATTCCTACCGATTTCCGACCACAATGAATTTTGACCGCTCTTTTTCCGCCAAATTTTTCACTTTCGCGGTCAATTTTCATTTCCTACCGTTTTCCGACCGAAAATTCGGTCGGAAATTTTCGTATATATACCCCCCTTCCCTTTCATTTTTTCACAACTCAAACAACAAACAACTCTCTAAAAAAAAAAACACTTCCGAAAATTCTCCAAAATCTCTCCAAAATCTCTCCAAAAAATGTAATTATATTCTTATAAATCATTTTTTTTAAATATTATTTATATTTGTTTTTTGAATTAATACTAATTTGTTTTTTTTATATGTTTTTAATATATTAGGTCTAATGATGGTATTGGATCCTCACAATCCGTGAGAATGTCTGTTGAAGATTTGGTCCAGCAGGGAGGACGGGAGAGACTGATTCGGCTCGATCCCAACTTTGAAGCCATTCCCAATAACCGAGTCACTTGGTAAATATTTACAAACATTTAAATTTACAAAAAAATAATACCTAAAAATATTAATTATTAGTTATAAAATAATTTAAGGTTTAAACATGAGGGAAAAATCCCAAAAGCTATTCTTAAATGCATCCACGGAATGTTACCCGCTCCGTATCCAAGATACCGAGATTTCCCAGCCGAACTTCGGGAAATATGGTTCCGTTCTTTTGCGGTTAGTAAATAAATTTTTTTATTTACTCAAAAAATTATTAAATAAATTAAAAAAACTTATGAAATTTATTTATAAACTTTAAATTTCCAGCAAGAGTTTAATTGGGAACCACAACTCACTAGTCCAATTCAAGAAGAATTTGACAAGGCTTGTGCGACTTCCTACTCGAATCATATGTTCGAGTGGAAGGAAAAATGGCGTTTGGGTGGGGACAAACCTTCGTTCCTAAACCCTTCTGTTTGGGACGGATTTCAAAACTATTGGACGACGGAAGCGGCCGGAAAAAAGCCAAGCGAAACGCCACAAACCGCAGAGGTGGGGACGGGTCCATCGAGAAGGCGCCTCCAACTCACAATGCCGGCGCAAACACTTTCGAACAAATCTCGGATGGCATGGTATATTTTAAACCAACTAATATATACAAATTATAATAATTATGATTAATCATACTAACATTTAAATTTTAATTCCATAATAGAGAGTCCGAGAGGGTGGTAACGAACCTCATTGGTTGAAGGTTATGGAGACCACCCATACCTACAAAAAGACGGGCGAAATTATACCAAAGGTTCGTAACGTCGTCGAACGGGTGCAAACGAAAGTCACCCACTTAACTCAATCTTCCGACGAATCAACCAGTTCCAACACCCTAACCAATTCGGAAATAAACCGATTGGTTCTTGAGGTAATATTTAATATTTAAATAGTTTTTAAAAAAATATAATTATATTAATAATTTAAATTTCCGATCCTAGGAGACTCCTATGTATCGAGGTAAACCTTTCGGTTTAGGGACCCTTCCTGAATCCCAAGAGACGTCTTTGCCTTACGTACCAACCACCGATCCATCGCTTCTTCTCGAGATCTCTCAGCTGAAAGATGCGCTTCGAAATGCGAATAAAGAAAAAGATGAAGCAATTGATAAGATCCGGCAAGAAACAAGCGCTGAAATCCAGAAGATGAATGCGTATTTGATGAGCCGTTTCCCAGATTATCCTCCAGGATCTGGATCGGGGTCGGGAACAGGAATTTAGTTTTTATTTTCATTATTTGTTTTTTTCTCTTTTTGTAATTTTTTTTAATTTTCGTTTTTTAATTTTCGTTTTTTTTTAATTTTCGTTTTTTGTAATTTTTTTTTAATATTCGTATTTTTAATAAAAAAAATTTTATTTAAAAAATTACTTCCGTCGGAAATCCGTCGGAAATATTTATTTATTTTTTTAAAAAAAATATTCATTTCCGTCGGAAATGTAATTTATTTTTTTAAAAACAATTATTTGATTCCGTCGGAAATCCGTCAGAAATAGAATTTTTTTTTTTTTAAAATTTATTTATTTCCGTCGGAATTCCGTCGGAATTCCGTCGGAATTCCGTCGGAAATCCGTAGGAAATAGAATTTAATTTTTTTAAAACAAAATTTATTTCCGTTAGACATTTCCGACCGATTTCCGACCAAAACTACGGTCGGAAATAGCCTGCATTCTTGTAGTGAGAGTCCTAGAAACGCGTTGTTAGAAGTTTCATAAGATCGTGTAAATTGTACAAAGCTCATTGAGACACTTATAAGCACTCATGTTGCATGAAACTTGGTTTAAAGTCCTAGAATTGCGTTGTTAGATGTTTAATAAGTTCGTAAAACTTGCAAAAAGCACTCATGTTGCATGAAACTTGGTTTATAGTCTTAGAAACCACGTTGTGAGATGTTTCATAAGTTCGTCAAACTTGTACAAAGCTCGTTGAGACACATATATGCACTCATGTTGCATGAAACTTTGTTTAAAGTCCTAGAAACGCGTTGTTAGATGTTTCATAAGTTCGTCAAACTTGTACAAAGCTCATTGAGACACTTATAATAACTCATGTTGCATGAAACTAGACTTAGAATCATCGAAACGCGTTGTTAAAAGTTTCATAAGTTCGTGAAACTCGTACAAAGCTCATTGAGACACTTATAAGCACTCATGTTGCATGAAACTTGGTTTATAGTCTTAGAAACGCGTTGTTAGATGTTTCATAAGTTCGTCAAACTTGTACAAAGCTCATTGAGACACTTGTAAGCACTCATGTTGAATGAAACTTGGTTTAGAGTCCTAGAAACGTGTTGTTAGAAGTTTCATAAGTTCGTGAAACTTGTACAAAGCTCATTGAGGAACTTATAAGCACTAATGTTTCACGAAACTTGGCTTAGAGTCCTAGAAAGGCGTTGTAAGATGTTTCATAAGTTCGTCAAACTTGTACAAAGCTCATTGAGACACTTATAAGCACTCATGTTGCATGAAACTTGGTTTAGAGTCTTAGAAACGAATTGTTAGATGTTTCATAAGTTCGTCAAACTTGTCCAAAGCTCATTGAGACACTTATAAGCCCTCATATTGCATGAAACTTGATTTAGAGTCCTAGAAATGCGTTGTTAGAAGTTACATAAGTTCGTGAAACATGTACAAAGCTCATTGAGGAACTGATAAGCACTCATGTTTCACGAAACTTTGCTTAGAGTCCTAGAAAGGCGTTGTTAGATGTTTCATAAGTTCGTCAAACTTGTACAAAGCTCATTGAGACACTTATAAGCACTCATGTCGCATGAAACTTGGATTAGAGTCCTAGAAACGCGTTGTTAGATGTTTCATAAGTTCGTGAAACTTGTACAAAGCTCATTGAGGAACTTATAAGCACTCATGTTGCATGAAACTTGGTTTAGAGTCCTAGAAACGCATTGTTAGATGTTTCATAAGTTCGTGAAACTTGTACAAAGCTCATTGAGACACTTATAAGCACTCATGTTGCATGAAACTTGGTTTAGAGTGTTAGAAACCACGTTGTGAGATGTTTCATAAGTTCGTCAAACTTGTAAAAAGCTCATTGAGACACTTATATGCAGTCATGTTGCGTGAAACTTGGTTTAGAGGCCTAGAAACGCGTTGTTAAATGTTTCATAAGTTCGTAAAACCTGTACAAATCTCATTGAGACACTTATAATCACTCATGTTGCATGAAACTTGGTTTATAGTCTTAGAAACCACGTTGTGAGATGTTTCATATGTTCGTGAAACTTGTAAAAAGCTCATTGAGACACATTCATGTTTCATGAAACTTGGTTTAGAGTTTTAGAAACGCGTTGTTAGATGTTTCATAACTTCGTCAAACTTGTACAAAGCTCATTGAGACACTTATAAACACTCATGTTGCATGAAACTTGGTTTAGAGTCTTGGAAACCACGTTGTAAGATGTTTCATAACTTCGCCCAATTATAAGCACTCATATTGCATGAAAATTGGTTTAGAATCCTAGAAACGCATTGTTAGATGTTTCATAAGTTCGTGAAACTTGTAACAAGCTCAATAAGAAACTTATAAGCACTCATGTTGCATGAAACTTGTTTTAGAATCCTAGAATCGAGTTGTTAGATGTTTCATAAGTTCGTCAAACTTGTACAAAGCTCATTGAGACACTTATAAACATTCATGCTGCATGAAACTTGGTTAAGAGTCTTAGAAACGCGTTGTTAGATGTTTCATAAGTTCGTCAAACTTATACAAATCTCATTGAGAAACTTATAAGCACTCATGTTGCATGAAACTTGGTTTAGAGTCCTAGAAACATGTTGTTAGATGTTTCATAAGTTCGTCAAACTTGTACAAAGCTCATTGAGACACTTATAATCACCCATGTTGCATGAAACTTTGTTTAGAGTCCTAGAAACGCGTTGTTAGAAGTTTCATAAGCTCGTGAAACTTGTACAAAGCTCGTGAAACTTGTACAAATCTCATTGAGACACTTATAAGCACTCATGTTGCATGAAACTTGGTTTAGAGTCCTAGAAACGCGTTGTTAATGTTTCATAAGTTCGTCAAACTTGTACAAAGATCATTAAGACACTTATAGCACTCATGTTGCATGAAAAAATTTTAGAGTCCTAGAAACGCGTTGTTATATGTTTAATAAGTTCGTAAGACTTGTACAAAGCTCATTGAGACACTTATAAGCACTCATGTTGCATGAAACTTGGTTTAGAGTCATAGAAACGCGTTATTAGATATTTCATAAGTTCGTGAAGCTTGTACAAAGCTCATTAAGGAACTTATAAGCACTCATGTTGCATGAAACTTGGCTTATAGTCCTAGAAACGCGTTGTTAGATATTTCATAAATTCGTCAAACTTGTACAAAGCTCATTGAGACACTTATAATCACTCACGTTGGATGAAATTTGGTTTAGAGTCCTAGAAACGTGTTGTTAGATGTTTCATAAGGTCGTGAAACTTGTACAAAGCTTATTGAGACACTTAGAAGCACTCATGTTGTATGAAACTTGGTTTAGAGTTTTAAAAACGCGTTGTTAGACGTTTCATAACTTTGTGAAACTTTTACAAAGCTCATTGAGACACTTATAATCACTCATGTTGGATGAAACTTAGTTTAGAGTCCTAGAAACGCGTTGTTAGAAGTTTCATAAGTTCGTGAAACTTGTACAAAGCTCATTTAGGAACTTATACACACTCATGTTGCATGAAACTTGGCTTAGAGTCCTAGAAAGGCGTTGTTAGATGTTTCATAAGTTCGTCAAACTTGTATAAAGCTCATTGAGACACTTATAAGCACTCATGTTGCATGAAACTTGGTTTAGAGTCCTAGAAACGCGTTGTTAGATGATTCATAAGTTCGTGAAACTTGTACAAAGCTCATTGAGGAACTTATAAGAACTCATGTTTCATGAAACTTGGCTTAGAGTCCTAGAAACGCATTGTTATATGTTTCTTAAGTTCGTCAAACTTGTACAAAGCTTATTGAGACACTTATAAGCACTCATGTTGCATGAAACTTGGTTTAGAGTCTTAGAAACCACGTTGTGAGATGTTTCATAAGTTCGTCAAACTTGTACAAAGCTCATTGATACACTTATATGCAGTCATGTTGCATGAAACTTGGTTTAGAGTCCTAGAAACGCGTTGTTAGATGTTTCATAAGTTCGTCAAACTTGTACAAAGCTCATTGAGACACTTATAAGCACTCATGTTGCATGAAACTTGGTTTATAGTCTTAGAAACGCGTTGTTAGATGTTTCATAAGTTTGTGAAACTTGCACAAAGCTCATTGAGGAACTTATAAGCACTCATGCTGCATGAAACTTGGCTTAGAGTCCTAGAAACGCGTTGTTATATGTTTCATAAGTTCTTCAAATTTGTACAAAGCTTATTGAGACACTTATAAGCACTCATGTTGCATGAAACTTGGTTTAGAGTCTTAGAAACCACGTTGTGAGATGTTTCATAAGTTCGTCAAACCTTTACAAATCTCATTGAGACACTTATAATCACTCATGTTGCATGAAACTTGATTTAGAGTCCTAGAAACGCGTTGTTAGAAGTTTCATAAGTTCGTGAAACTTGTACAAATTTCATTGAGACACTTATAAGAACTCATGTTGCATGACACTTGGTTTAGAGTCCTAGAAATGCGTTGTTAGAAGTTTCATAAGTTCGTGAAACTTGTACAAAGCTCATTTAGGAACTTATAAGCACTCATGTTTCATGAAACTTGGCTTAGAATCCTAGAAAGACGTTGTTAGATGTTTCATAAGTTCGTCAAACTTGTACAAAGCACATTGAGACACTTATATGCACTCATGTTGCATGAAACTTAGTTTAAAGTCCTAGAAACGCGTTGTTAGATGTTTCATAAGTTCGTCAAACTTGTACAAAGCTCATTGAGGAACTTATAAGCACTCATGTTGCATGAAACTTAGCTTAGAGTCCTAGAAACGCGTTGTTAGATGTTTCATAAGTTCGTCAAAATTGTACAAACCTCATTGAGACACTTATAAGCACTCATGTTGCATGAAACTTGGTTTAGAGTCTTAAAAACCACGTTGTAAGATGTTTCATAAGTTCGTCAAACTTGTACAAATCTCATTGAGACACTTATAATCACTCATGTTGCATGAAACTTGATTTAGAGTCCTAGAAACGCGTTGTTAGAAGTTTCATAAGTTCGTGAAACTTGTACAAAGATCATTGAGACACTTATAAGCGCTCATGTTGCATGAAACTTGGTTTCGAGTTCTAGAAACGCGTTGTTAGATGTTTCATAAGTTCGTCAAACTTGTAAAAAACACTCATGTTGCACGAAACTTGGTTTAGAGTCTTAGAAACCACGTTGTGAGATGTTTCATAAGTTCGTCAAACTTGTACAAAGCTCATTGAGACACCTATATGCACTCATGTTGCATGAAACTTGGTTTAGAGTCCTAGAAACGCGTTGTTAGATGTTTCATAAGTTCGTCAAACTTGTACAAAGCTCATTGAGACACTTATAATAACTCATGTTGTATGAAACTTGATTTAGAGTCCTTGAAACGCGTTGTTAGAAGTTTCATAAGTTCGTGAAACTTATACAAAGCTCATTGAGACACTTATAAACACTCATGTTGCATGAAACTTGGTTTAGAGTCTTAGAAACGCGTTGTTAGATGTTTCATAAGTTCGTCAAACTTGTACAAAGCTCATTGAGACACTTATAATCACTCATGTTGCATGAGACTTGATTTAGAGTCCTAGAAACCCGTTGTTAGAAGTTTCACAAGTTCGTGAAACTTGTACAAAGCTCATTGAGACACTTATAATCACTCATATGTTGCATGAAACTTGGTTTAGAGTCCTACAAACGCGTTGTTAGATGTTTCATAAGTTCGTGTAACTTGTACAAAGCTCTTTGAGACACTTATAAGCACTCATGTTGCATGAAAATTTGTTTAGAGTCCTAGAATCGCGTTGTTAGATGTTTAATAAGTTCGTAAAACTTGTACAAAGCACCCATGTTGCATGAAACTTGGTTTATAGTTTTATAAACCACGTTGTGAGATGTTTCATAAGTTCGTCAAACTTTTACAAAGCTCATTGATACACTTATAATCACTCATGTTACATGAAAATTGGTTTAGAATCCTAGAAACGCGTTGTTAGATGTTTCATAAGTTCGTGAAACTTGTACAAAGCTCATTGAGAAACTTATACGCACTCATGATGCATGAAACTTGGTTTATAGTCTTAGAAACGCGTTGTTAGATGTTTCATAAGTTCGTCAAACTTTTACAAAGTTTATTAAAAGACTTATAAGCACTGATGTTGCATGAAACTTGGTTTATAGTCCTAGAAACGCATTGTTAGATGTTTCATAAGTTCGTGAACTTTGTAAAAAGCTCATTTAGTAACTTATAAGCACTCATGTTGCATGAAACTTGGCTTAGAGTCCTAGAAACGCGTTTTTAGATGTTTCATAAGTTCGTCAAACTTTTCCAAAGTTCATTGACACATTTATAAGCATTCATGTTGCATGAAATTTAGTTTAGAGTCTTAGAAACCACGTAGTTAGATGTTTCATAAGTTTGTCAAACTTGTACAAAGCTCATTGAGACACTTATAATCACTCATGTTGCATGAAACTTGGTTTAGAGTCCTAGAAACGCGTTGTTAGATGTTTCATAAGTTCGTGAAACTTGTACAAAGCTCATTGAGACACTTATGTTTACTCATGTTGCATGAAACTTGGTTTAGAGTTTTAGAAACGCGTTGTTAGATGTTTCATAACTTCATGAAACTTTGACAAAGCTCATTGATACACTTATAAGCACTCATGTTGCATGAAACTTGGTTTAGAGTCCTAGAAATGCGTTGTTAGATGTTTAATAAGTTCGTAAAACTTGTACAAAGCTCATTGAGACACTTATAAGCACTCATGTTGCATGAAACTTGGTTTAGAGTCCTAGAAACGCGTTGTTATATGTTTACTAAGTTCGTAAGACTTGTACAAAGCTCATTGAGACACTTATAAGCACTCATGTTGCATGAAACTTGGTTTAGAGTCCTAGAAACGCGTTGTTAATGTTTCATAGGTTCGTCAAACTTGTACAAAGATCATTGAGACACTTATAAGCACTCATGTTTCATGAAACTTGGTTTTAGAGTCCTAGAAACGCGTTGTTATATGTTTACTAAGTTCGTAAGACTTGTACAAAGCTCATTGAGACACTTATAAGCACTCATGTTGCATGAAACATGCCTTAGAGTCCTAGTAACTCGTTGTTAGATGCTTCATAAGTTCGTCAAACATGTACAAAGCTCATTTAGACACTTATAATCACTCACGTTGGATGAAACATGGTTCTGAGTCCTAGAAACGTGTTGTTATATGTTTCATAAGGTCGTGGAACTTGTACAAAGCTCATTGAGACACTTAGAAGCACTCATGTTGTATGAAACTTGGTTTAGAGTTTTAAAAACGCGTTGTTAGATGTTTCATAACTTCCTGAAATTTTACAAAGATCATTGAGATATTTATAAGCACTCATGTTGCATGAAATTTGGTTTAGAGTCCTAGAAACGCGTTGTTTGATGTTTCATAAGTTCGTGAACCTTGTACAAAGCTCATTGAGGAAATTCTAAGCACTCATGTTGCATGAAACTTGGCTTAGAGTCCTAGAAACGCGTTGTTAGATGTTTCATAAATTCGTCAAACTTGTACAAAACTCATTGAGACACTTATAAGCACTCATGTTGCATGATACTTGGCTTAGAGTCCTAGAAACGCGTTGTTAGATGTTTCATAAATTCGTCAAACTTGTACAAAGCTCATTGAGACACTTATAAGCACTCATGTTGCATGAAACTCGTTTTAGAGTCCTAGAAATACGTTGGTAGATGTTTCATAAGTTCTTCAAACATGTACAAAGCTCATTGAGACACTTATAAGAACTCATGTTGTATGAAACTTGGCTTAGAGTCCTAGAAATGCGTTGTTAGATGTTTCATAAGTTCGTCAAATTTGTACAAAGCTCATTGAGAAACTTATACCAACTCATGTTGCATGAAACTTGGTTTAGAGTGCTAGAAAGGCGTTGTTAGATGTTTCATAAGTTCGTCAAACTTTTACAAAGCTTATTAAAAGACTTATAAGCACTCATGTTGCATGAAACTTGGTTTAGAGTCTTAGAAACGCATTGTTAGATGTTTCATAAGTTCGTGAACTTTGTAAAAAGCGCATTTAGTAACTTATAAGCACTCATGTTGCATGAAACTTGGCTTAGAGTCCTAGAAACGTGTTTTTAGATGTTTCATAAGTTTGTCAAACTTGTACAAAGCTCATTGAGACACTTATAATCACTCATGTTGCATGAAACTTGGTTTAGAGTCCTAGAAACGCGTTGTTAGATGTTTCATAAGTTCGTGAAACTTGTACAAAGCTCATTGAGACACTTATGTTTACTCATGTTGCATGAAACTTGGTTTAGAGTTTTAGAAACGCGTTGTTAGATGTTTCATAACTTCATGAAACTTTGACAAAGCTCATTGAGACACTTATAAGCACTCATGTTGCATGAAACTTGGTTTAGAGTCCTAGAAATGCGTTGTTAGATGTTTAATAAGTTCGTAAAACTTGTACAAAGCTCATTGAGACACTTATAAGCACTCATGTTGCATGAAACTTGGTTTAGAGTCCTATAAACCGCATTGTTAGATGTTTCATAAGTTCGTCAAACTTTTACAAAGCTCATTGAGACACTTATAAGCACTCATGTTGCATGAAACTTGGTTTTGAATCCTAGAAACGCATTGTTAGATGTTTCCTAAGTTCGTGAAACTTGTACAAAGCTCATTGAGGAACTTATAAGCACTCATGTTGCATGAAACTTGGCTTAGAGTCCTAGAAACGCGTTTTTAGATGTTTTTTATAAGTTCGTCAAACTTGTACAAAGCTCATTGAGACACTTATAATCACTCATGTTGCATGAAACTTGGTTTAGAGTCCTATAAACGCGTTGTTAGTTGTTTCATAAGTTCGTGAAACTTGTACAAAGCTTATTAAGACACTTATAAGCACTCATGTTGCATGAAACTTGGTTTAGAGTTCTAGAAACCGCGTTGTTAGATGTTTCATAAGTTCGTCAAACTTTTACAAAGCTCATTGAAACAGTTATAAGCACTCATGTTGCATGAAACTTGTTTTAGAGTCCTAGAAACCCGTTGTTATATGTTTCATAAGTTCGTGAAACTCGTACAAAGCTCATTGAGGAACTTATAAGCACTAATATTGCATGAAACTTGGCTTAGAGTCCTAGAAACGCGTTGTTAGATATTTTTTATAAGTTCGTCAAACTTGTATCAAGCTCATTGAGACACTTATAATCACTCATGTTGCATGAAACTTGGTTTAGACACTACAAGAATACACGCATTTTACGACTGCTAAATTAGTCGTTTATTAGTCGTGAAAGAACATTAAGCGACTGTTTTGCGACTAAAGCAGGTAGTCGGAAATCCTTAGTCGCTATTACAAGTTGTCGTCAAACAGTCGCAATATAGTCACTGTAGAGTAAGACTATTTAACGACTAAACAACGACTAAAAGAAACGAATAAGCGAACCATTTGATAGTCGTAACGTAGTCGTCAAATATAGTGACTATTTGGCGACTGATTTAAGATTAAAATGTGTTTCTTAAGGTAGTCGGTAAATGGTCGTATACTTTTAGTGACTAAATTACGACCATGTAACGATTAATTTGTTTGGAAAAAATTATTGTATTTAGTCGCAAAATAGACGTTAATTGTTTGCGACTACTCAACGACAGTTTGGCGACTACATAACGACTGATCAATGACTATTTAGCGACTTCATTTAGTTAAAAACTGTACATTTGGTATTTGTTTTGTTTGTTATTGCCATTTTAATTTATTCACTAACCTGCTGTAATCAAAATGATAATGTTATCATAACTTATAATTAACATCAAATAACATACATAAAAGATAATTCACATACAATAAAATTAACATTAAGTTCCAAAAAGTAAAGTGTTTTGTTCATGAAAAAGAGATTAAGTAACCTAAGAAGAAGGGGAACTTGATCGAGGTGTGGTGGTGTCTTGAGCTGCTTCATTCTCCATGAAGTCAAGAAATGCCGGATCAGTTTTGCGCAAATACTTCTCCACCAAGGACAATTGTGCGACCTTCGCTCGTTGTTCTTCCAAAGTTTTTTGATGCTCTTCTTCCTGCCTTTTATTAGTAAGAGCTTGTTCTTCGATTTGTTGTTGTGCTCTCTTCAGCTGCTCTTGCATAGACATAAACAGTGAAGAATCCCCTTGTGTGTTGCTCATGCCAAGACTGTCCTTGAGGCTTCCAAGTCCATAGATATTGCCACGTGAATCCTTTTCAGTAGACTGTGAATGGAAAGAGCAAAACAATAGACAAAACCAATAATAAATAAAGTGTATGAATGTTGGTTATGAAAAATGTTTTATTTTACCTCAAGAAAGATGGCGGTATAGTCATCAGGTGTGAGCTCACGAGGTCGCGAAGCACCGTCTGAAATGGCAGAGTTCTCTTCTTCGAGGCGAGACAATTTATCTTGCAAGTTCTTCTCATAGTTTGACGCAATCTTCTCCGCTTTCTTATCCACATATGTACCATCTGGCTTTGTGTGTGTCTTAATGAAAACCTCACCAATAGACACCGGCCTTCCTAATTTCTCTTCCTACAATGTTACAAAACAAAGTTAAAGTTAAAGAGGTGAATAATAATTAAAGGACACATCTATTTTTGTTACTAACCATTCCATATTGGATTTGTTGGTACGAGGTCGGTCCCGACAAGTGGATGTGATGACCGAGACCACCACGTTGAGACATACGAGCCTGAGAATAAGTCAAACTCTTATCTTTTGCTTCGTTTGAATCCCAATATGTAGTCATTTCTTTCCGGAGAGTTTCACCGATCCATGTTGGGCGTTGTCGACTAGTCCTCACAGCAGAAACCATGTCTTTCATACGACGTTGACAGATATTCACAAAATTTTGTTGAACTCGTCCCGGTTATCAAAGGATCCCAAGTGTGAGTTTTCTACAAAACAAAGAGTATACATTTATGTTAGGTAAAAAAATATAGAGAACTATGAGAAATGTAGAAAGCTATGAGAAAGCTAAATTTACCGCGAACTCGAGAAAGTATCTCTCTTGTCTATCCCGAGGCACACAAGTCCAGCTATAGAAGGGACCATCAAACTTGTTCGTAAAAATTTTAGTTATCTTACGAACAAGCTTAGAACCCTTGTCGCGAGTAAACTCCGTAAAAGTACGAAGCAATGCAAAACAAGAGACAATACAAAACATGAATCAATGAGACAATACACAACGTGAATACACAATGCAAAACAAGAGACAATACAAAACATGAATCAATGAGACAATACACAACGTGAATACACAATGCAAAACAAGAGACAATACAAAACATGATTCAACAAGTACTCTCAGCCATATGATTAGCAACAAAACACAACAAAACATGAATCAATGAGACAATACAAAACGAATCATTGAATAAAAAGAGTCATACCAAGTAGTGTTTGGCATCGGCGCGGGAGAGAGAACTGTCACAAAGCTCTCACGTCCCGGCATTGTCAACAACGCGTTTAATGTCGTTAGCGTATCCAGCTCGAAGCTCCGGGACATTTTCCGTAGCGTCGTGGAAGTTATTGCCTTCCGAAGACGGACGACTATGTGTTCCGGAATGACGATTTCCCGAGTTCTCTTGATTGGGCGAGTCCCGGAATAGGGTGATAGGCGGTGGATAATCACGGACGCCCGGTGGTGGCGGCTTTGAAGGGCCAGCGTGTTCTTCGGTCGAGCGATTAACCACGGGATTGGCTTGGGCTGGCGTGAAGTTGTACTGAGCAGGAAGAGAAGGTCTTTTAGGCAACGCCGGAGTCAACGCAGCGTTGGGGACAGTTTTCCGCTTTCGGCCTCCATTCATTGTGACGACGAGAGAGGAGAAGACGCGGCGAGGAGAGGAGAAGACGCGGCGATGAGAGGAGAGGAGAATCTCGGCGAGGAGAGGAGAACCGCGACGAGGAGAAGACGAACCGCGGCTAGGAGAGGAGAAGACGCGGCTAGGAGAGGAGAGGAGAGTACAAGACGCGGCTAGGAGAGGAGAGGAGAGGAGAATCGCGGCGAGGAGAGGGCGGCGAGGAGAAGACGAATCGCGGCGAGAAGACGAATCGCGGCGAGGAGAGGAGAAGACGAAGACGAATTGCGACGAGAAGAGGAATCGCGGCGAGAGGAGAGGGCGGCGAGGAGAAGACACGGAGAGGAGAATCGCGGCGAGGAGAGGGCGGCAAGGAGAAGACGATTCGCGGCGACGAGAGGGCGGCGAGGAGAGGGCGGCGAGGAGGACGATTCGCGGCGACGAGAGGAGAAGCGGCGGCGACGAGAGGAGAAAGATGCGATTGGAGAAATGTCGAAGAAATTAGGTTTAGTAATTGGGGAAAAATTTCAGTCGCTTAACAGTCGCTATATTGTAGTCGCGAAACAGTCGCTATATGTGAAACAGTCGCGAAACAGTCGCTATATGTGAAACAGTCGCGAAACAGTCGCTAAAAATATAGTCGCTAATTAGTCACTAAATTAAATGATTTCACAACAAATTTTACTTAGTATTTACTACTATGTATTACAAAAAAATTAGGAAAACTAATATTTATTTCAATTTTATTTTAATACATTAATAATAATACATTATTTCGAATTTTACAAATACATTAAAATACATTATTTCGAATTTTACAAATACATTATACGACAAATTAATCTTCGTCTTCTGTTTCATCATCAGAAGAAGATAAATTACATTGAAACTCATCTTCTGGTTTTGCATCTCCGACATTGTAATCAAGATTTATTCGGTTAACTCCTTCTTCAAAATTGTCGAGTTCGAGATCTTCAATTGTAGTCAACAAGTACACCATCGTCATTTTCTCGTTTGCAAAAGTGTTGGTTCGTTGTTCACATATTCCACCTCTATGTTTTTCCTCGGATTGACATTTACAACATTCAACCACGTTTTTTTCGGCTTCTTTACGTACGGGTACGAAATATAACAAACCTGATGCGCTTGAGAGGCTTTTTGCAAGATTAAAAAGTTTAAGTTACATATCAGATATATATATGATAATAATATTATTTAACGTGTTAATAAATATATATGTATATATGTATACGTACCTAAAATAAATGGTTCATACTTATTGTATTTTCTCGATGAAAGAACGTCTACAACACCACCATTGCTCCTACGAGTGCCTCTACCAATAACAGGATCATACCACTGACACTTAAATAGTGTGATTCTTAAATTGACCATCCCCTCGTACTCAAGTTCCATTATATCAGTTAGAGTTCCATAGAAATCCGCTACATCAGATGCATCTGTGTAATTTTCACCTTTAACACTGACCCCGTAGTTACATGTCCTTCGTCCAGCGCCGTGATTTTCCGTATGAAACAAATAGCCTCTTGTAAAATACATTGGCCATGTTTTGACCTTGTTCAAAGGTCCATGAACTAGGTCTTGAACCCATGCAGGAAAAGGATTTGTGGCATTCCAATAAGTAACCTGCATATATATATATATATATGAAAAATAATCAGAAAAACATGTGTAAAACTAAATTTACTATACATATATATGACTATATTTTGTACTTACATAATCTTTGACCCATAAATGATATTCCTCGGCTCTTTTTACGGAGAGTTCTTTTTCGGTAAGTCCCGTATATTTGTCCGTGATAAAATCCTCGAACATGCTATATATATTCAACAAGTATATAAATATATGTTGCGAAATTGTGTAATTATTTACATGAAAAGGTAAATAAGTTTATCTACCGCTCAATTGGCTGAAAGTAATCGCAATTTCTCAGCACATATGAGTGTGCGCATTGATAGTCTCTCTCTGAAAGCCAAAGTTCATGCATTTCACCACTTGGGCGACCTGGTTGAGTAAATATCAAAGGCACTCCAGGAACATTATATACAGGGACATCACCTTCATCAAATCTAGTTAACCTGCATAATAAAACACTTTTAAGTAATTCACATTAATTAATAAGTTACGCGAAAGTGTATATTGTTCATTTACCTTGACTTTGTTTGTATATTCGCGGCAAAGTATTGTTCTGAAAAATATGCAATCTCGTCGTTGATATAAGATTGAACAATTGATCCTGCTGCATACCTTATGTTCTTCGCTTTGCCTTTCAACTTTTTGAAAAACCTTTCGAAAGGATACATCCACCTATACTGGACAGGACCTCCCAATTCAGCTTCGTATGGGAGATGTATAGGCAGGTGTTCCATCACATCGAAAAACGATGGCGGAAAGATCTTCTCCAAATTGCATAGGATTATAATTATGTTCTGTTTTAGAATTTGAACGCGAGTTGTGTGCAAAGTCCTCGAACATAAATCCCGAAAAAAAGCTCCAATCCCCGCAATATACATATAGTTTAATTGCATCATTGTGTTAATTATTACATAATTAATATATTAGAACGTAAAGAAGTTGCATATTCATATTCGTACTCGCTATCGCTTGGTGTACATTGCGGTGCAAGAGTTCCGCAAAGATAAATGGAAGTAGTCGCTCCATAAACACATGACAGTCATGGCTCTTCATGCCTGAAAGCTTTCCATTCTCTATATCAACACAATTAGCCAAGTCCGAAGCATAACCATCTGGAAATTTAATCGAATGTTTCAAACATTCGAGTAAACTTGTTCTCGCAACTTCTGTCAATGTATAGGGTGGAAAAGGAGTCCTGCCTTCACTATCAATGTGTAAGTGTGGCCGAGCACAAAATCGTTCAATATCCCATCTTGACATGATGTTGTCTTTTGTTTTGCCCTTCACACTCATAAGAGTATTCATGATGTTATCAAAAAAATTCTTTTCCGTATGCATCACATCAATATTATGTCGAAGATTAAGGTCCCTCCAATACGACAGACTCCCAAAATATACTTTCCTTGTGCCAATTATGTTCCTTCCCATAGCCACGTATCTTTTTTTCGTGACCATTTCCACCCACGATCTTAGTTCTCGGAGGATTTACACCTTCTATCCGCTCACAAGTAAACTTGGTCACCGGTCAAAGACTGAGGTGGGTACTCTCTTGATGCGTCTTTTCCTTTCAAAAAGTCTTTTTTATTCCTTCTTAGTGGATGTCCATAAGGAAGAAATCTTCGATGACAATCAAACCAACATGTCTTCTTTCCATTTGGTAGATAAAAAGACTTTGTATCTTCCATGCAAACCGGACAAGACAATTTACCATGGGTTGTCCATCCCGATAACATGCCATATGCTTGGAAAGTCGCTTATCGTCCACATAAGCACTCGCTTTTAGATTAAAATTTTGATTTAACGACACATCGTATGCATCGACTCCAGGTAGACCACAACTCTTTTAACTCAAGCAATAAGAGGTTGGAGAAAGACATCAAGACTAGCTCGCGGATGATTAGGCCCGGAATTCAGAATAGTAAGAAACAAGTACTCTTCATTCATGCACATACCAGGGGGTAGATTATATGGTGTCAAGATCACAAGCCACAATGAATGATTACGAGACATGCCAAATGGATTAAACCCATCTGTACACAATCCAAGGTAAACATTTCGTGGTTCAGCAGCAAACCGAGGATGTTGATTTTGAAAATATTTCCATTCCGCCGCATCGGAAGGATGACTCATTACTCCCTCATTTGCTTCGTGCTCGGCATGCCATCTCATTGCCGCTGCAGTCTTGTGGCTCGATACATTCTCTTCAATCCGTCAAGCAATCGCTAAATACCACATACGACTATATGGAACTTTCGTTCTACGTCTGTCGTTCTTAGGTTTCCATCTTTGTGCACCACAAAAAACACATTTTTCTTCGTTTTCGTATTCTTTCCAGAATATCATACAATTGTTAAGACAAACATCAATTGTATGATACGGAAGACCTAAATTACGCATCAACTTCTCGGTTTCGTAATGAGAACCGGTAGACTTATTTCCTTCGGTAAATAATCTGTCGATAAATCGCAAACCGAATCTACTAACTTTTCACTCATATTATATTCGACCTTATTTTGCATGACTCGAGCGGCTAAGGATAACTGCGAGTGACCTTCACGACAACCATCATATAGTGGATCTTTTGCACCTTCTAACAAGTTGTAAAATTTCTTTGAATGGTTAAATATTGGTTCTTCTACATTTGCATAACTACCTTCTTGATGATAATTTTCATCAAAGCCCATGTTTTCACGAAATGCATCATTAACCATATCCACATACCTATCTTCAACTACATGGCTCCCACTTATATATGTAGGATCAATGTAGCTAGTTCCTAAATCGATATTGATTTCTTCCCCATGCTTATACCAAACAAAATAATCTGGCATAAACCCTCTACTATAAAGATGGTTCCAAATTCTTGTCCCGGGGAGAAATTTTTCGTTTTTGCAAACACTACAAGGGCGAGAAAAACTTACCCCCGTTATCTTGTGTTAGAGACTGACTATTTGCAAACGTCATGAACTGCTCCACTCCTAATCTGAACTCTTCTGAAAAATTTCCGGTATCTTCATCGATCCGCCGATACATCCACTCCCGAGAATTGTTATAATGACTCGACATTATACAATCATATGAAAAAGAGAATTTGAGATATCAAATTATATGATAAGAAACGTTTTTTTTTATGTTGGAGAAAGAGATGTTTGTGGGTTGTGTTGGAGAAAGAGATGTTTGGAGAAAGAGAAGTGGTTGAGCTTTCTTTATAAAGAAACTACTAAGCGACTACATAGCGACTAAAACTATGTAGTCGCCAAAAACCAGTATACCTACCAACAAAACACGTGTTTTTTGCACCTAACAAAGACGACTGATTTCCGACTATATAATGACCCGCCGGAAGAGTAGTTATATAGTCGCTAAAAACCCGACTATTTTACGACTGTTCGAATTAGTCACAAATTAGCGACTAATTACCGACTTCATTCAAAAATATTTTTCTCATAAAGATATTAGTCATATATCAGTCGTTAAATTACGAATACATTACCGATTACTGTTTGTAGTCGTTAAATAACGACTGATATATGACTATATATATGTAGTCGTTATACAGTCGTATAATAGTCGTTAAATAGTCATCAAAGTTGGCGACTAATTGTTTAGTCGCTATATGTAGTCGGCAATTCGTTGTTTTCTTGTAGTGAGAGTCCTAGAAACGCGTTGTTAGATGTTTTATAAGTTCGTAAAACTTGTACAAAGCTCATTGAGACACTTATAAACACTCATGTTTCATGAAACTTTGTTTAGAGTCATATAAACCGCATTGTTAGATGTTTCATAAGTTCGTCAAACTTGTACAAAGCTCATTGACACAGTTATAAGCACTCATGTTCCTTGAAACTTGGTTTAGAGTCCTAGAAACGCGTTGTTAGATGTTTCATATGTTCGTCAAACTTTTACGAAGCTCATTGAGACACTTATAAGCACTCATGTTGCATGAAACTTGGTTTAGAGTCCTAGAAACCACGTTGTGAGATGCTTCATAAGTTCGTCAAACTTGTACAAAGCTCATTGAGACACTTATATGCACTCATGTTGCTTAAAACTTGGTTTAACGTCCTAGAAACGCTTTGTTAGATGTTTCATAAGTTCGTAAAACTTGTACAAAGCTCATTGAGACACTTATAATCAATCATGTTGCATGAAACTTGATTTAGAGTCCTAGAAACGCGTTGTTAGAAGTTTCATAAGTTCGTGAAACTTGTACAAAGCTCATTGAGACACTTATAAGCACTCATGTTGCATGAAACTTGGCTTACAGTCCTAGAAACGCGTTGTTAGATGTTTCATAAATTCGTCAAACTTGTACAAAACTCATTGAGACACTTATAAGCACTCATGTTGCATGAAACTTGGCTTAGAGTCCTAGAAACGCGTTGTTAGATGTTTCATAAATTCGTCAAACTTGTACAAAGCTCATTGAGACACTTATAAGCACTCATGTTGCATGAAACTCGGTTTAGAGTCCTAGAAATGCGTTGGTAGATGTTTCATAAGTTCTTCAAACATGTACAAAGCTCATTGAGACCCTTATAAGAACTCATGTTGCATGAAACTTGGCTTAGAGTCCTAGAAATGCGTTGTTAGATGTTTCAGAAGTTCGTCAAATTTGTACAAAGCTCATTGAGAAACTTATACCCACTCATGTTGCATGAAACTTGGTTTAGAGTGCTAGAAACGCGTTGTTAGATGTTTCATAAGTTCGTCAAACTTTTACAAAGCTTATTAAAAGACTTATAAGCAATCATGTTGCATGAAACTTGGTTTAGAGTCCTAGAAACGCATTGTTAGATGTTTCATAAGTTCGTGAACTTTGTAAAAAGCTCATTTAGTAACTTATGAGCACTCATGTTGCATGAAACTTGGCTTAGAGTCCTAGAAACGTGTTTTTAGATGTTTCATAAGTTCGTCAAACTTGTCCAAAGCTCATTGAGACATTTATAAGCATTCATGTTGCATGAAACTTAATTTAGAGTCTTAGAAACCACGTAGTTAGATGTTTCATAAGTTTGTCAAACTTGTACAAAGCTCATTGAGACACTTATAATCACTCATGTTGCATGAAACTTGGTTTAGAGTCCTAGAAACGCGTTGTTAGATGTTTCATAAGTTCGTGAAACTTGTACAAAGCTCATTGAGACACTTATGTTTACTCATGTTGCATGAAACTTGGTTTAGAGTTTTAGAAACGCGTTGTTAGATGTTTCATAACTTCATGAAACTTTGACAAAGCTCATTGAGACACTTATAAGCACTCATGTTGCATGAAACTTGGTTTAGAGTCCTAGAAATGCGTTGTTAGATGTTTAATAAGTTCGTAAAACTTGTACAAAGCTCATTGAGACACTTATAAGCACTCATGTTGCATGAAACTTGGTTTAGAGTCCTATAAACCGCATTGTTAGATGTTTCATAAGTTCGTCAAACTTTTACAAAGGTCATTGAGACACTTATAAGTACTCATGTTGCATGAAACTTGGTTTTGAGTCCTAGAAACGCATTGTTAGATGTTTCATAAGTTCGTGAAACTTGTACAAAGCTCATTGAGGAACTTATAAGCACTCATGTTGCATGAAATTTGGCTTAGAGTCCTAGAAAAGCGTTTTTAGATGTTTTTTATAATTTCGTCAAACTTGTACAAAGCTCATTGAGACACTTATAATCACTCATGTTGCATGAAACTTGGTTTAGAGTCCTATAAACGCGTTGTTAGATGTTTCATAAGTTCGTGAAACTTGTACAAAGCTTATTAAGACACTTATAAGCACTCATGTTGCATGAAACTTGGTTTAGAGTTCTAGAAACCGCGTTGTTAGATGTTTCATAAGTTCGTCAAACTTTTACAAAGCTCATTGAAACAGTTATAAGCACTCATGTTGCATGAAACTTGTTTTAGAGTCCTAGAAACGCGTTGTTATATGTTTCATAAGTTCGTGAAACTCGTACAAAGCTCATTGAGGAACTTATAAGCACTAATGTTGCATGAAACTTGGCTTAGAGTCATAGAAACGCGTTGTTAGATATTTTTATAAGTTCGTCAAACTTGTACCAAGCTCATTGAGACACTTATAATCACTCATGTTGCATGAAACTTGGTTTAGAGTCCTAGAAACGCGTTGTTAGATGTTTTATAAGTTCGTAAAACTTGTACAAATCTCATTGAGACACTTATAAGCACTCATGTTGCATGAAACTTTGTTTAGAGTCATATAAACCGCATTGTTAGATGTTTCATAAGTTCGTCAAACTTGTACAAAGCTCATTGACACAGTTATAAGCACTCATGTTCCTTGAAACTTGGTTTAGAGTCCTAGAAACGCGTTGTTAGATGTTTCATATGTTCGTCAAACTTTTACGAAGCTGATTGAGACACTTATAAGCACTCATGTTGCATGAAACTTGGTTTAGAGTCCTAGAAACCACGTTGTGAGATGCTTCATAAGTTCGTCAAACTTGTACAAAGCTCATTGAGACACTTATATGCACTCATGTTGCTTAAAACTTGGTTTAACGTCCTAGAAACGCTTTGTTAGATGTTTCATAAGTTCGTAAAACTTGTACAAAGCTCATTGAGACACTTATAATCAATCATGTTGCATGAAACTTGATTTAGAGTCCTAGAAACGCGTTGTTAGAAGTTTCATAAGTTCGTGAAACTTGTACAAAGCTCATTGAGACACTTATAAGCACTCATGTTGCATGAAACTTGGTTTAGAGTTCTAGAAACGCATTGTTAGATGTTTCATAAGTTCGTCAAACTTGTACAAAGCTCATTGAGACACTTATAAGCACTCATGTTGCATGAAACTTGGTTTAGAGTCCTAGAAACGCGTTGTTAGATGTTTAATACGTTCGTAAAACTTGTTAATAGCTCATTGATACACTTAGAAGCACTCATGTTGCATGAAACTTGGTTTAGAGTCCTAGAAACCGCGTTGTTAGATGTTTCATAAGTTCGTCAAACATTTACAAAGCTTATTGAAACAGTTATAAGCACTCATGTTGCATGAAACATGGTTTAGAGTCCTAGAAACGCGTTGTTAGATTTTTCATAAGTTCGTGAAACTTGCAAAGCTCATTGAGGAACTTATAAGCACTCATGTTGCATGAAACTTGGCTTAGAGTCCTAGAAACGTGTTGTTAGATGTTTTTTATAAGTTCGTCAAACTTGTACAAAGCTCATTGAGACATTTATAATCACTCATGTTGCATGAAACTTGGTTAAGAGTCCTAGAAACGCGTTGTTAGATGTTTCATTAGTTTGTGAAACTTGTACAAAGCTCATTGAGACACTTATAAACACTCATGTTGCATGAAACTTGGTTTAGAGTTTTAGAAACGCGTTGTTAGATGTTTCATAACTTCGTAAACTTTTACCAAGTTCATTAAGACACTTATAAGCACTCATGGTGCATGAAACTTGGTTTAGAGTCCTAGAAACGCGTTATTAGATGTTTAATAAGTTCGTAAAACTTGTACAAAGCTCATTGAGACACTTATAAGACCCATGTTGCATGAAACTTGGTTTAGAGTCCTAGAAACCGCATTGTTAGATGTTTCATAACTCCGTGAAACTTTTACAAAGCTCATTGAGACAATTATAAGCACTCATGTTGCATGAAACTTGGTTTAGAGTCCTAGAAACGCTTTGTTAGATGTTTCATAAGTTCTTGAAACTTGTACAAAACTCATTGAGGAACTTATAAGCACTCATGTTGCATGAAACTTGGCGTAGAATCCTAGAAACGCGTTGTTAGATGTTTTTCATAACTTTGTGAAAGTTTTACAAAGCTCATTGAGACACTTATAAGCACTCATGTTGCATGAAACTTGGTTTAGAGTCGTAGAAACACATTGTTATATGTTTCATAGGTTTGTGACACTTGTACAAAGCTTATAGAGGAACTTATAAGAACTCATGTTGCATGAAACTTGGTTTAGAGTTTTAAAAACGTGTTGTTAGATGTTTCATAAATTCGTGAAACTTGTACAAAACTCATTGAGGAACTTATAAGCACTCATGTTGCATGAAACTTGGCTTAGAGTCCTAGAAACGCGTTGTTAGATGTTTTTTATAAGTTCGTCAAACTTTTACGAAGCTCATTGAGACACTTATAATCACTCATATTGCATGAAACTTGGTTTAGAGTCGTAGAATCTCGTTGTTAGATGTTTCATAAGTTTGTGAAACTTGTACAAAGCTCATTGAGACACTTATAAGCACTCATGTTGCATGAAACTTGGTTTAGAGTTTTAAAAATGAGTTGTTAGATGTTTCATAAGCTCGTGACATTTTAAAAAGCACATTGAGTCACTTATAAATACTCATGTTGCATGAAACTTGGTTTAGAGTCCTAGAAACGCGTTGTTAGATGTTTCATAAGTTCGAGAACCTTGTACAAAGCTCATTGATACACTTATAAGCACTCATGTTGCATGAAACTTGGTTTAGAGTCCTAGAAACGCGTTGTTAGATGTTTCATAAGTTCGTCAAACTTGTACAAAGCTCATTGAGACACTTATAAGCACTCATGTTGCATGAAACTTGGTTTAGAGTTTTAAAAACGCGTTGTTAGATGTTTCATAAGCTCGTGAAACTTGTACAAAGCCCGTTGAGACACTTATAAGCACTCATGTTGCATGAAACTTGGTTTAGAGTCCTAGAAACGCGTTGTTAGATGTTTCATAAGTTCGTCAAACTTGTACAAAGCTCATTAAGACACTTATAAGAACCATGTTGCATGAAACTTGGTTTAGAGTCCTAGAAAACGCATTGTTAGATGTTTCATAAGTTCGTGAAACTTTTACAAAGCTCATTGAGACAATTATAAGCACTCATGTTGCATGAAACTTGGTTTAGAGTACTAGAAACGCTTTGCTAGATGTTTCATAAGTTCTTGAAACTTGTACAAAACTCATTGAGGAACTTATAAGCACTCATGTTGCATGAAACTTGGCGTAGAATCCTAGAAACGCGTTGTTAGATGTTTTTCATAACTTCGTGAAAATTTTACAAAGCTCATTGAGACACTTATAAGCACTCATGTTGCATGAAACTTGGTTTAGAGTCCTACAAACGCATTCTTAGATGTTTCATAAGTTCGTGACACTTGTACAAAGCTCAGTGAGGAACTTATAACCATTCATGTTGCATGAAACTTGGCTTAGAGTCCTAGAAACGCGTTGTTAGATGTTTTTATAATTTCGTCAAACTTGTACAAAGCTCATTGAGACACTTATAATCACTCATGTTGCATGAAACGTGGTTTAGAGTCGTAGAAACGCGTTGTTAGATGTTTCATAAGCTCGTGAAACTTGTACAAAGCTCATTGAGACACTTATAAGCACTCATGTTGCATGAAACTTGGTTTAAAGTCCTAGAAACGCGTTGTTAGATGTTTCATAAGTTCGTCAAACTTGTACAAAGCTCATTAAGACACTTATAAGAACCATGTTGCATGAAACTTGGTTTAGAGTCCTAGAAAACGCGTTGTTAGATGTTTCATAAGTTCGTGAACCTTGTACAAAGCTCATTGAGACACTTATAAGCACTCATGTTGCATGAAACTTGGTTTAGAGTTTTAAAACGCGTTGTTAGATGTTTCATAAGCTCGTGAAACTTGTACAAAGCTCATTGAGACACTTATAAGCACTCATGTTGCATGAAACTTGGTTTAGAGTTTTAAAACGCGTTGTTAGATGTTTCATAAAACTTGTACAAAGCTCATTGAGACACTTATAAGCACTCATGTTGCATGAAACTTGGTTTAGAGTTTTAAAATCGCGTTGTTAGATGTTTCATAAGCTCGTGAAACTTGTACAAACCTCATTGAGACACTTATAAGCACTCATGTTGCTTGAAACTTGATTTAGACACCTAGAAACGCGTTGTTAGATGTTTCATAAGCTCGTGAAACTTGTAAAAAGTTCATTGAGACACTTATAAGCACTCATGTTGCATGAAACTTGGTTTAGAGTCCTAGAAACGCGTTGTTAGATGTTTCATAAGTTCGTCAAACTTGTACAAAGCTCATTGAGACACTTATAAGCACTCATGTTGCATGAAACTTGTTTTAGAGTTTTAAAAACGCGTTGTTAGATGTTTCATAAGCTCGTGAAAATTTTAAAAAGCACATTGAGTCACTTATAAATACTCATGTTGCATGAAACTTGGTTTAGAGTCCTAGAAACGTGTTGTTAGATGTTTCATAAGTTCGTGAACCTTGTACAAAGCTCATTGAGACACTTATAAGCACTCATCTTGCATGAAACTTGGTTTAGAGTCCTAGAAACGCGTTTCAGATGTTTCATAAGTTCGTCAAACTTGTACAAAGCTCATTGAGACACTTATATGCAGTCATGTTGCATGAAATTGGTTTAGAGTCCTAGAAACGCGTTGTTAGATGTTTCATAAGTTCGTCAAACTTGTAGAAATCTCATTAAGACACTTATAATCACTCATGTTGCATGAAACTTGATTTAGAGTCCTAGAAACACGTTGTTAGATGTTTAATACGTTCGTGAAACTTGTTAATAGCTCATTGATACACTTAGAAGAACTCATGTTGCATGAAACTTGGTTTAGAGTCCTAGAAATCGCGTTGTTAGATGTTTCATAAGTTCGTCAAACATTTATAAAGCTCATTGAAACAGCTATAAGCACTCATGTTGCATGAAACATGGTTTAGAGTCCTAGAAACGAGTTGTTAGATTTTTCATAAGTTCATTGATACACTTATTAATGGCTCATTGATACACTTAGAAGCACTCATGTTGCATGAAACTTGGTTTAGAGTTTTAGCAACGCGTTGTTAGATGTTTTTATAATTTCGTCAAACTTGTACAAAGCTCATTGAGACACTTATAATCACTCATGTTGCATGAAACGTGGTTTAGAGTCGTAGAAACGCGTTGTTAGATATTTCATAAGCTCGTGAAACTTGTACAAAGCTCATTGAGACACTTATAAGCACTCATGTTGCATGAAACTTGGTTTAGAGTCCTAGAAACGCGTTGTTAGATGTTTCATAAGTTCGTCAAACTTGTACAAAGCTCATTAAGACACTTATAAGAACCATGTTGCATGAAACTTGGTTTAGAGTCCTAGAAAACGCGTTGTTAGATGTTTCATAAGTTCGTGAACCTTGTACAAAGCTCATTGAGACACTTATAAGCACTCATGTTGCATGAAACTTGGTTTAGAGTTTTAAAAATGCGTTGTTAGATGTTTAATACGTTCGTAAAACTTGTTAATAGCTCATTGATACACTTAGAAGCACTCATGTTGCATGAAACTTGGTTTAGAGTCCCAGAAACCGCGTTGTTAGATGTTTCATAATTTCGTCAAACATTTACAAAGCTCATTGAAACAGCTATAAGCACTCATGTTGCATGAAACATGGTTTAGAGTCCTCGAAACGCTTTGTTAGATGTTTCATAAGTTCATTGATACACTTGTTAATAGCTCATTGATACACTTAGAAGCACTCATGTTGCATGAAACTTGGTTTAGAGTTTTAGCAACGCGTTGTTAAATGTTTCATAACTTCGTAAACTTTTACAAAGCTCATTGAGACACTTATAAGCACTCATGTTGCATGAAACTTGGTTTAGAGTCCTAGAAACGCGTTGTTAGATGTTTCATAAGTTCGTCAAACTTGTACAAAGCTCATTGAGACACTTATAAGAACTCATGTTGCATGAAACTTGGTTTAGAGTCCTAGAAACGCGTTGTTAGATGTTTAATATGTTCCTAAAACTTGTTAATAGCTCATTGATACACTTAGAAGCACTCATGTTGCATGAAACTTGGTTTAGAGTCTTAGAAACCGCGTTGTTAGATGTTTCATAAGTTCGTCAAACATTTACAAAGCTCATTGAAACAGCTATAAGCACTCATGTTGCATGAAACATGGTTTAGAGTCCTAGAAACGCGTTGTTAGATGTTTCATAAGTTCGTGAAACTTGTACAAAGCTCATTGAAGAACTTATAAGCACTCATGTTGCATGAAACTTGGCTTAGAGTCCTAGAAACGTGTTGTTAGATGTTTTTATAAATTCGTCAAACTTGTACAAAGCTCATTGAGACACTTATAATCAATCACGTTGCATGAAACTTGGTTTAGAGTCCTAGAAACGCGTTGTTAAATGTTTCATAAGTTTGTGAAACTTGTACAAAGCTCATTGAGACACTTATAAACACTCATGTTGCATGAAACTTGGTTTACAGTTTTAGCAACGCGTTGTTAGATGTTTCATAACTTCGTAAACTTTTACAAAGCTCATTGAGACACTTATAAGTACTCATGTTGCATGAAACTTGGTTTAGAGTCCTAGAAACGCGTTGTTAGATGTTTCATAAGTTCGTCAAACTTGTACAAAGCTCATTGAGACACTTATAAGCACTCATGGTGCATGAAACTTGGTTTAGAATCCTAGAAACGCGTTGTTAGATGTTTAATAAGTTCGTAAAACTTGTACGAAACTCATTGAGACACTTATAGGACCCATGTTGCATGAAACTTGGTTTATAGTCCTAGTAACCGCAATGTTAGATGTTTCATAACTTCGTCAAACTTGTACAAAGCTCATTGAGACACTTATAATCACTCATGTTGCATGAAACTTGGTTTAGAGTCGTAGAAACGCGTTGTTAGATGTTTTATAAGTTTGTGAAACTTGTACAAAGTTCATTGAGACACTTATAAGAACTCGTGTTGCATGAAACTTGGTTTAGAGTTTTAAAAACGCGTTGTTAGATTTTTCATAAGTTCGTGAAACTTGTACAAAGCTCATTGAGGAACTTATAAGCACTCATGTTGCATGAAACTTGGCTTAGAGTCCTAGAAACGCATTGTTAGATATTTTTTATAAGTTCGTCAAACTTGTACGAAGCTCATTGAGACACTTATAATCACACTACAAGAAAACATAGATTTTCCGACTGTAAAATCAGTCGCATAATAGTCGCTGAAAGACCAGTTACGACTATTGCACGACTAAACCATGTAGTCGGCAATCCTTAGTCGCTAAACTCAATAGTCGTAAATTTAGTCGCTAAATAACGACTACATTACGACAACGAGCAGTAGTCGTAATATAGTCGATTAATAGTCAGTGTATGTGACGACTGTTTCATGACTAAACTACGATTACTAAACTTGAATAAGAAAAGCTTTACAATAGTCGTAAGGTAGTCGTATTATTTAGTGACTATTTAGAGACTATTTTACGATTATTTGATATGAGCATGTGTAACTTTAGAGTAGTCGGTAAATAGTCGTAACAATATAGTGACTAATTTACGACTATATAACGACTAAATCACGGAAAACAAATTATTGTATTCGGTCTTAAAGTAGTCGTTTTTTTCGCGACTACCTTGCGACTACTATGCGACTACTTGACGACTATTTTGTGTCTACTTGGCGACTACTATTAATAAACTGCTGTTCATTTGGTAATCGTTTTGTATCTTTTTCCATTTGATATAATTCTTGAAATATGCTACAAACATAATATTATATATTCTAAATAAACATCATACAATCGAATATAAACATAAATTCATCAAATTATCCATAGAAACATACATAAACATCAATTCAAAACCACAATATATAACATTTACATTCAAAATGAAAAGTGTTTAGTTCATGGGATAGTTTTAGTAACCTAAGAAGGAGGAGAAGTTGAGAGAGGTTGTTCGGTGGTTTCTTCAGCTGCTTCAGTTTCCATGAAGTCGAGAAAGGCCGGATCAGTTTTGCGTAAGTACTTCTCCACCAAGGATAACTTTGCGACCTTGACTTGTTGGTCCGCCAAAGCTTTGCGATGCTGTTCTTCACGCATTTTACTAGCAGCAGCTTGTTCTTCGATTTTCTGTTGTGCGACCTTCAACTGCTCTTGAATGGATACAAATGAAGAATACTCTCCTTGTGTGTTGCTCTTACTACTGCCCACATTCTCAAGAGTCTCCTTGAGGCTTCCGGCTCCATAAATATTTCCTCTTGAATCCTTTTGAGTTGACTGAATAGAAAACCAAAACAATAACCACAAAACATAAACATAAAATCTATAAATGTGGATTATGAAAAAAGTTTCTTAGTACCTCGAGAAAGATGGCGAGTATATTCTTCTCTTGTGAGCTCGCGAGGTCGCGAAGCACCGTCTGAAATGGCAGAGCTTTCATGCTCAAGCTGAGACAATTTATGTTGCAAATTCTTTTCATAATTTGCAGCAATCTTCTCCGCCTTCTTATCCACATACGTTCCATCCGGTTTGGTGTGTGTCTTAATGAAAACCTCACCAATAGACACGGGTCTCCCCAATTCCTCTTCCTGCAATGTTACAAAACGAAGTTAAAGTATGAGTAGGAAAATTATAGAAAAATTGTTATATTTACTAACCATTCCGTATTGGATTTGTTGATACGACGTCGGACCCGATAAGTGGATGTGAGGACCGAGACCACCACGTTCAGACATGCGCGCATGAGAATAAATGATGGTCTTTTCTTTAGCTTCATTTGTATCCCAATAGGCAGTCATTTCTTTCCACAGAGTTTCACCGATCCATGTTGGCCGTTCTCGAGAAGTCCTCACGGCTGAAACCATGTCCTTCATACGGCGTTGACAGATGCTCTCGAAGTGTTGTTGAACGGTTCCTGTTATCAATGGATCCCAAGTATGGGTTTTCTACAAAACAAAGAGAGATAATACTTAAATCTTGGTAAAAACAAACAAAGATAGCAATGAGAATTATAAACTTACCGCGAACTCGAGAAAGTATCTTTCTTGTCTATCCCGAGGCACACAAGTCCAGCTATAATAGGGACCATCAAACTTGTTCGTAATTTTTTTTGTAATTTTACGAACAAGCTTAGATCCCTTGTCGCGAGTAAACCTGCAAACATCAATGAACTAATCAATGGACAAAGCAAAAACAGAACCCAAAAGAAGAGAAACAAAGCAAAAGTCAAACAATCATGGTTCATGGTTCAATAAATCAGCACATACGAATAAAATTGTCTTTTTTTTAACCAACATTGACACACACAACACAAGTCAAAATGCTTATTACCCATTGCAGACATGGTTTAATAGAAATGCTTATTACCCATCTATTATCAACAATCATCGAAGAAGTGAGAAGCATACCAAGTAGTGTTTGGCGTCGGTGTGGGTGAGAGAACGGTTACAAACTGCTCACGTCCTGGCATCACCAACAAAGCATTTAATGTTGTCAATGTGTACTCTTGAAGCTCCGGCAAACCTTCCTCTGGATCTCCGAAGTTGTTTCCTTCAGAAGACGGACGACTATGGGCTTGAGAGTTCTCCAAATCTTCAATTATCTCGGTTTGATTATGAGGAGGAGGCGCCGAGTTCTGGAACAGAGCCCTTGGGGGTGGATAATCCCTAACTCCCGGTGGTGGTGGCTTTGAAGGTCCGGCCAAGTTCGTGACTTGTTCTTGCGGTGAAGGTAGCTCTGTCGCCGGTGTGAAATTATACTGCGTGGGAAGAATTGGTCGCTTCTGCACCGCGGTCATAGAAACGTTGTGTGTCGTCTTTCGCTTTCGTCCTTTCTTTTGTTGATTCATGGTGCGAAGAGGAGAGAAGAGCAGCGGCGGAGAGGAGAGAAGAGCAGCGGCGGAGAGGAGAGAAGAGAAGCCGCGAGAGAGGGAGAGAGACGCGGAGAGGAGAGAAGTGGCGGAGAGGGAGAGAATCAGCGGAGAGGAGAGATGCGGCGGAGAAGGAGAGAATCGGCGGCGAGGTAAGAATCGGCGGCGAGGAAGATTATCGAAGATAAAGAAATTTATCGATTTGGGGGAAAGAAGATTAGGTTATGAATTGGGGAAAACTTAGTAGTCGCCTAATAGTCGCTAAATAGTTGCTAAACATTGTAGTCACTAAATAGTCGCTAAAAATTTTAGTCGCTAAATAGTCACGAAACATCGTAGTCGCTAAATAGTCGGGAAACAGTCGTAAAACATAGGTCCTTTATTTTTTTAGCCCAAAACATAATACCTTAGTAAAATTTTATTAATAATACATTATTTTGAATTTTACAAGTACATTATACGACAAATTATTCTTCTTCTTCTAATATTTATTTCAATTTTATTTTAATACATTAATAATAATACATTATTTCGAATTTTACAAATACATTAATAATACATTATTTCGAATTTTACAAATACATTATATGACAAATTAATCTTCGTCTTCTGTTTCATCATCAGAAGAAGATAAATTACATTGAAACTCATCTTCTGGTTCTGCATCTCCGACATTGTAATCAAGATTTATTCGGTTAACTCCTTCTTCAAAATTGTCGAGTTCGAGATCTTCAATTGTAGTCAACAGTACACCATCGTCATTTTCTGTTTGCAAAAGTGTTGGTTCGTTGTTCACATATTGCACCTCTATGTTTTTCCTCGGATTGACATTTACAACATTCAACCACGCTTTTTTCGGCTTCTTTACGTACGGGTACGGAATATAACAAACCTGATGCGCTTGAGAGGCTTTTTGCAAGATTAAAAAGTTTAAGTTACATATAAGATATATATGATAATAATATTATTTAACGTGTATATATATATATATATGTATACGTACCTAAAATAAATGGTTCATACTTATTGTATTTTCTCGATGAAAGAACGTCTACAACACCACCATTGCTCCTACGAGTGTCTCTACCAATAACAGGATCATACCACTGACACTTAAATAGTGTGATTCTTAAATTGACCATCCCCTCGTACTCAAGTTCCTTTATATCAGTTAGAGTTCCATAGAAATCCGCTACATCAGATGCATCTGTGTAATTTTCACCTTTAACACTGACCCCGTAGTTACATGTCCTTCGTCCAGCGCCGTGATTTTCCGTATGAAACAAATAGCCTCTTGTAAAATACATTGGCCATGTTTTGACCTTGTTCAAAGGTCCATGAACTAGGTCTTGAACCCATGCGAGGAAAAGGATTTGTGGCATTCCAATAAGTAACTTGCATATATATATATATATATATATATATATATATATAGATGAAAAATAATCAGAAAAACATGTGTAAAACTAAATTTACTATACATATATATGACTATATTTTGTACTTACATAATCTTTGACCCATAAATGATATTCCTCGGCTCTTTTTACAGAGAGTTCTTTTTCGGTAAGTCCTGTATATTTGTCCGTGATAAAATCCTCGAACATGCTATATATATTCAACAAGTATATAAATATATGTTGCGAAATTGTGTAATTATTTACATGAAAAGGTAAATAAGTTTATGTACCGCTCAATTGGCTGAAAGTAATCGCAATTTCTCAGCACATATGAGTGTGCGCATTGATAGTCTCTCTTTGAAAGCCAAAGTTCATGCATTTCACCACTTGGGCGACCTGGTTGAGTAAATATCAAAGGCACTCCAGGAACATTATATACAGGGACATCACCTTCATCAAATCTAGTTAACTCTGCATAATAAAACACTTTTAAGTAATTCACATTAATTAATAAGTTACGTGAAAGTGTATATTGTTCATTTACCTTGACTTTGTTTGTATATTCGCGGCAAAGTATTGTTCTGAAAAATATGCAATCTCGTCGTTGATATAAGATTGAACAATTGATCCTGCTGCATACCTTTTGTTCTTCGCTTTGCCTTTCAACTTTTTGAAAAACCTTTCGAAAGGATACATCCACCTATACTGGACAGGACCTCCCAATTCAACTTCGTATGGGAGATGTATAGGCAGGTGTTCCATCACATCGAAAAACGATGGCGGAAAGATCTTCTCCAAATTGCATAGGATTATAATTATGTTCTGTTTTAGAATTTAAACGCGAGTTGTGTGCAAAGTTCTCGAACATAAATCCCGAAAAAAGCTCCAATCCCTGCAATATACATATAGTTTAATTGCATCGTTGTGTTAATTATTACATAATTAATATATTAGAACGTAAAGAAGTTGCATATTCATATTCGTACCTGCTATCGCTTGGTGGACATTGCGGTGCAAGAGTTCAGCAAAGATAAATGGAAGTAGTCGCTCCATAAACACATGACAGTCATGGCTCTTCATGCCTGAAAGCTTTCCATTCTCTATATCAACACAATTAGCCAAGTCTGAAGCATAACCATCTGGAAATTTAACCGAATGTTTCAAACATTCGAGTAAACTTGTTCTCGCAACTTCTGTCAATGTATAGGGTGGAAAAGGAGCCCTGCCTTCACTATCAATGTGTAAGTGTGGCCGAGCACAAAATCGTTCAATATCCCATCTTGACATGATGTTGTCTTTTGTTTTGCCCTTCACACTCATAAGAGTATTCATGATGTTATCAAAAAAATTCTTTTCTGTATGCATCACATCAATATTATGTCGAAGATTAAGGTCCCTCCAATACGGCAGCTCCCAAAATATACTTTCCTTGTGCCAATTATGTTCCTTCCCATAGCCACGTATCTTTTTCGTGACCATTTCCACCCACGATCTTAGTTCTCGGAGGATTTACACCTTCTATCCGCTCACAGTAAACTTGCTCACCGGTCAAAGACTGAGGCGGGTACTCTCTTGATGCGTCTTTTCCTTTCAAAAAGTCTTTTTTATTCCTTCTTAGTGGATGTCCATAAGGAAGAAATCTTCGATGACAATCAAACCAACATGTCTTCTTTCCATTTGGTAGATAAAAAGACTTTGTATCTTCCATGCAAACCGGACAAGACAATTTACCATGGGTTGTCCATCCTGATAACATGCCATATGCTTGGAAAGTCGCTTATCGTCCACATAAGCACTCGCTTTTAGATTAAAATTTTGATTTAACGACACATCGTATGCATCGACTCCAGTAGACCACAACTCTTTTAACTCAGCAATAAGAGGTTGGAGAAAGACATCAAGACTAGCTCGCGGATGATTAGGCACAGAATTCAGAATAGTAAGAAACAAGTACTCTTCATTCATGCACATACCAGGGGGTAGATTATATGGTGTCAAGATCACAGGCCACAATGAATGATTACGAGACATGCCAAATGGATTAAACCCATCCGTACACAATCCAAGGTAAACATTTCGTGGTTCAGCGAGCAAACCGAGGATGCTGATTTTGAAAATATTTCCATTCCGCCGCATCGGAAGGATGACTCATTACTCCCTCATTTGCTTCGTGCTCGGCATGCCATCTCATTGCCGCTGCAGTCTTGTGGCTCGATACATTCTCTTCAATCTGTCAAGCAATCGGTAAATACCACATACGACTATATGGAACTTTCGTTCTACGTTTGTCGTTCTTAGGTTTCCATCTTTGTGCACCACAAAAAACACATTTTTCTTCGTTTTCGTATTCTTTCCAGAATATCATACAATTGTTAAGACAAACATCAATTGTATGATACGGAAGACCTAAATTACGCATCAACTTCTCGGTTTCGTAATGAGAACCGGTAGACTTATTTCCTTCGGTAAATAATCTGTCGATAAATCGCAAACCGAATCTACTAACTTTTCACTCATATTATATTCAGCCTTATTTTGCATGACTCGAGCGGCTAAGGATAACTGCGAGTGACCTTCACGACAACCATCATATAGTGGATCTTTTGCACCTTCTAACAAGTTGTAAAATTTCTTTGAATGGTTAAATATTGGTTCTTCTACATTTGCATAACTACCTTCTTGATGATAATTTTCATCAAAGCCCATGTTTTCACGAAATGCATCATTAACCATATCCACATACCTATCTTCAACTACATGGCTCCCACTTATATATGTAGGATCAATGTAGCTAGTTCCTAAATCGATATTGATTTCTTCCCCATGCTTATACCAAAAAAAATAATCTGGCATAAACCCTCTACTATAAAGATGGTTCCAAATTCTTGTCCGGGGAGAAATTTTTCGTTTTTGCAAACACTACAAGGGCGAGAAAAACTTACCCTCGTTATCTTGTGTTAGAGACCGACTATTTGCAAACGTCATGAACTCGCTCCACTCCTAATCTGAACTCTTCTGAAAAATTTCCGGTATCTTCATCGATCCGCCGATACATCCACTCCCGAGAATTGTTATAATGACTCGACATTATACAATCATATGAAAAAGAGAATTTGAGATATCAAATTATATGATAAGAAACGTTTTTTTTTTATGTTGGAGAAGGAGATGTTTGTGGGTTGTTGAGGAAGAGAAGTGGTTGAGCTTTCTTTATAAAGAAACTACTAAGCGACTACATAGCGACTAAAACTATGTAGTCGCCAAAAACCAGTATACCTACCAACAAAACACGTGTTTTTTGCACCTAACAAAGACGACCGATTTCCGACTATATAATGACCCGCCGGAAGAGTAGTTATATAGTCGCTAAAAAACCGACTATTTTACGACTTTTCGAAATAGTCACAAATTAGCGACTAATTACCGACTTCATTCAAAAATATTTTTCTTATAAAGATATTAGTCATATATCAGTCGTTAAATTACGACTACATTACCGATTACTGTTTGTAGTCGTTAAATAACGACTGATATATGACTATATCTATGTAGTCGTGATACAGTCGTATAATAGTCGTTAAATAGTCATCAAAGTTGGCGACTAATTGTTTAGTCGCTATATGTAGTCGGCAAATCGCTGTTTTCTTGTAGTGTCACTCATGTTTCACGAAACTTTGTTTAGAGTCGTAGAATCACATTGTTAGATGTTTCATAAGTTTGTGAAACTTGTACAAAGCTCATTGAGACACTTATAAGCACTCATGTTGCATGAAACTTGGTTTAGAGTCCTAGAAACACGTTGTTAGATGTTTCATAAGTTCGTCAAACTTGTACAAAGCTCATTGAGACACTTATAAGCACTCATGTTGCATGAAACTTGTTTTAGAGTTTTAAAAATGCGTTGTTAGATGTTTCATAATCTCGTGAAACTTTTAAAAAGCACATTGAGTCACTTATAAATACTCAGGTTGCATGAAACTTGGTTTAGAGTCCTGGAAACGCGTTGTTAGATGTTTCATAAATCCGTGAACCTTGTACAAAGCTCATTGAGACACTTATAAGCACTCATGTTGCATGAAACTTGGTTTAGAGTCCTAGAAACGCGTTGTTAGATGTTTCATAAGTTCTTCAAAATTGTACAAAGCTCATTGAGACACTTATAAGCACTCATGTTGCATGAAACTTGGTTTAGAGTTTTAAAAACGCGTTGTTAGATGTTTCATAAGCTCGTGAAACTTGTACAAAGGTCATTGAGACACTTATAAACACTCATGTTGCATGAAACTTGGTTTAGAGACCTAGAAACGCGTTGTTAGATGTTTCATAAGTTCGTCAGACTTGTACAAAGCTCATTGAGACACTTATAAGCACTCATGTTGCATGAAACTTGTTTTAGAGTTTTAAAAACGCGTTGTTAGATGTTTCATAAGCTCGTGAAACTTTTAAAAAGCACATTGAGTCACTTATAAATACTCATGTTGCATGAAACTTGGTTTAGAGTCCTAGAAACGCGTTGTTAGATGTTTCATAAGTTCGTGAACCTTGTAGAAAGGTCATTGAGACACTTATAAGCACTCATGTTGCATGAAACTTGGTTTAGAGTCCTAGAAACGCGTTGTTAGATGTTTCATAAGTTCGTCAAACTTGTACAAAGCTCATTGAGACACTTATATGAAGTCATGTTGCATGAAATTTGTTTAGAGTCCTAGAAACGCGTTGTTAGATGTTTCATAAGTTCGTCAAACTTGTAGAAATCTCATTGAGACACTTATAATCACTCATGTTGCATGAAACTTGATTTAGAGTCCTAGAAACACGTTGTTAGAAGTTTCATAAGTTCGTGAAACTTGTACAAAGCTCATTGAGACACTTATAAGAACTCATGTTGCATGAAACTTGGTTTAGAGTCCTAGAAATGCGTTGTTAGATGTTTAATACGTTCGTAAAACTTGTTAATAGCTCATTGATACACTTAGAAGCACTCATGTTGCATGAAACTTGGTTTAGAGTCCTAAAAACCGCGTTGTTAGATGTTTCATAAGTTCGTCAAACATTTACAAAGCTCATTGAAACAGTTATAAGCACTCATGTTGCATGAAACATGGTTTAGAGTCCTAGAAACGCGTTGTTAGATGTTTCATAAGTTCGTGAAATTGTACAAAGCTCATTGAGGAACTTATAAGCACTCATGTTGCATGAAACTTGGCTTAGAGTCCTAGAAACGTGTTGTTAGATGTTTTTTATAAATTCGTCAAACTTGTACAAAGCTCATTGAGACACTTATAATCACTCATGTTGCATGAAACTTGGTTTAGAGTCCTAGAAACGCGTTGTTAAATGTTTCATAAGTTTGTGAAACTTGTACAAAACTCATTAAGACATTTATAAACACTCATGTTGCATGAAACTTGGTTTAGAGTTTTAGCAACGCGTTGTTAGATGTTTCATAACTTCGTAAACTTTTACAAAGCTCATTGAGACACTTATAGGCACTCATGGTGCATGAAACTTGGTTTAGAGTCCTAGAAACGCGTTGTTAGATGTTTAATAAGTTCGTAAAACTTGTTCAAAGCTCATTGAGACACTTATAAGACCCATGTTGCATGAAACTTGGTTTATAGTCCTAGAAACCGCATTGTTAGATGTTTCATAACTTCGTGAAACTTTTATAAAGCTCATTGAGACACTTATAAGCACTCATGTTGCATGAAACTTGGTTTAGAGTCCTAGAAACGCATTGTTAGATGTTTCATAAGTTCGTGACACTTGTACAAAACTCATTGAGGAACTTATAACCACTCATGTTGCATGAAACTTGGCTTAGAGTCCTAGAAACGCGTTGTTAGATGTTTTTTATAAGTTCGTCAAACTTGTACAAAGCTCATTGAGACACTTATAAGCACTCATGTTGCATGAAACTTGGTTTAGAGTTTTAAAAATGCGTTGTTAGATGTTTCATAAGCTCGTGAAACTTTTAAAAAGCACATTTAGTCACTTATAAATACTCATGTTGCATGAAACTTGGTTTAGAGTCCTGGAAACGCGTTGTTAGATGTTTCATAAGTTCGTGAACCTTGTACAAAGCTCATTGAGACATTTATAAGCACTCAAGTTGCATGAAACTTGGTTTAGAGTCCTAGAAACGCGTTGTTAGATGTTTCATAAGTTCGTCAAACTTGTACAAAGCTCATTGAGACACTTATAAGCACTCATGTTGCATGAAACTTGGTTTAGAGTTTTAAAAACGCGTTGTTAGATGTTTCATAAGCTCGTTAAACTTGTACAAAGCTCATTGAGACACTTATAAGCACTCATGTTGCATGAAACTTGGTTTAGAGTCCTAGAAACGCGTTGTTAGATGTTTCATAAGTTCGTCAAACTTGTACAAAGCTCATTGAGACACTTATAATCACTCATGTTGCATGAAACTTGGTTTAGAGTCGTAGAAACGCGTTGTTAGATGTTTTATAAGTTTGTGAAACTTGTACAAAGTTCATTGAGACACTTATAAGAACTCGTGTTGCATGAAACTTGGTTTAGAGTTTTAAAAACGCGTTGTTAGATTTTTCATAAGTTCGTGAAACTTGTACAAAGCTCATTGAGGAACTTATAAGCACTCATTTTGCATGAAACTTGGCTTAGAGTCCTAGAAACGCGTTGTTAGATATTTTTTATAAGTTCGTCAAACTTGTACGAAGCTCATTGAGACACTTATAATCACTCATGTTTCACGAAACTTTGTTTAGAGTCGTAGAATCACGTTGTTAGATGTTTCATAAGTTTGTGAAACTTGTACAAAGCTCATTGAGACACTTATAAGCACTCATGTTGCATGAAACTTGGTTTAGAGTCCTAGAAACGCGTTGTTAGATGTTTCATAAGTTCGTCAAACTTGTACAAAGCTCATTGAGACACTTATAAGCACTCATGTTGCATGAAACTTGTTTTAGAGTTTTAAAAATGCGTTGTTAGATGTTTCATAATCTCGTGAAACTTTTAAAAAGCACATTGAGTCACTTATAAATACTCAGGTTGCATGAAACTTGGTTTAGAGTCCTCGAAACGCGTTGTTAGATGTTTCATAAGTCCGTGAACCTTGTACAAAGCTCATTGAGACACTTATAAGCACTCATGTTGCATGAAACTTGGTTTAGAGTCCTAGAAACGCGTTGTTAGATGTTTCATAAGTTCTTCAAAATTGTACAAAGCTCATTGAGACACTTATAAGCACTCATGTTGCATGAAATTTGGTTTAGAGTTTTAAAAACGCGTTGTTAGATATTTTATAAGCTCGTGAAACTTGTACAAAGCTCATTGAGACACTTATAAGCACTCATGTTGCATGAAACTTGGTTTAGAGTCCTAGAAACGCGTTGTTAGATGTTTCATAAGTTCGTCAAACTTGTACAAAGCTCATTGAGACACTTATAAGCACTCATGTTGCATGAAACTTGTTTTAGAGTTTTAAAAATGCGTTGTTAGATGTTTCATAAGCTCGTGAAATTTTAAAAAGCACATTGAGTCACTTATAAATACTCATGTTGCATGAAACTTGGTTTAGAGTCCTAGAAACGCGTTGTTAGATGTTTCATAAGTTCGTGAACCTTGTATAAAGGTCATTGAGACACTTATAAGCACTCATGTTGCATGAAACTTGGTTTAGAGTCCTAGAAACGCGTTGTTAGATGTTTCATAAGTTCGTCAAACTTGTACAAAGCTCATTGAGACACTTATATGCAGTCATGTTGCATGAAATTTGTTTAGAGTCCTAGAAACGCGTTGTTAGATGTTTCATAAGTTCGTCAAACTTGTAGAAATCTCATTGAGACACTTATAATCACTCATGTTGCATGAAACTTGATTTAGAGTCCTAGAAACACGTTGTTAGAAGTTTCATAAGTTCGTGAAACTTGTACAAAGCTCATTGAGACACTTATAAGAACTCATGTTGCATGAAACTTGGTTTAGAGTCCTAGAAATGCGTTGTTAGATGTTTAATACGTTCGTAAAACTTGTTAATAGCTCATTGATACACTTAGAAGCACTCATGTTGCATGAAACTTGGTTTAGAGTCCTAAAAACCGCGTTGTTAGATGTTTCATAAGTTCGTCAAACATTTACAAAGCTCATTGAAACAGTTATAAGCACTCATGTTGCATGAAACATGGTTTAGAGTCCTAGAAACGCGTTGTTAGATGTTTCATAAGTTCGTGAAATTGTACAAAGCTCATTGAGGAACTTATAAGCACTCATGTTGCATTAAACTTGGCTTAGAGTCCTAGAAACGTGTTGTTAGATGTTTTTTATAAATTCGTCAAACTTGTACAAAGCTCATTGAGACACTTATAATCACTCATGTTGCATGAAACTTGGTTTAGAGTCCTAGAAACGCGTTGTTAAATGTTTCATAAGTTTGTGAAACTTGTACAAAACTCATTAAGACATTTATAAACACTCATGTTGCATGAAACTTGGTTTAGAGTTTTAGCAACGCGTTGTTAGATGTTTCATAACTTCGTAAACTTTTACAAAGCTCATTGAGACACTTATAGGCACTCATGGTGCATGAAACTTGGTTTAGAGTCCTAGAAACGCGTTGTTAGATGTTTAATAAGTTCGTAAAACTTGTTCAAAGCTCATTGAGACACTTATAAGACCCATGTTGCATGAAACTTGGTTTATAGTCCTAGAAACCGCATTGTTAGATGTTTCATAACTTCGTGAAACTTTTATAAAGCTCATTGAGACACTTATAAGCACTCATGTTGCATGAAACTTGGTTTAGAGTCCTAGAAACGCATTGTTAGATGTTTCATAAGTTTGTGACACTTGTACAAAGCTCATTAAGGAACTTATAACCACTCATGTTGCATGAAACTTGGCTTAGAGTCCTAGAAACGCGTTGTCAGATGTTTTTTATAAGTTCGTCAAACTTGTACAAAGCTCATTGAGACACTTATAAGCACTCATGTTGCATGAAACTTGGTTTAGAGTTTTAAAAATGCGTTGTTAGATGTTTCATAAGCTCGTGAAACTTTTAAAAAGCACATTTAGTCACATATAAATACTCATGTTGCATGAAACTTGGTTTAGAGTCCTGGAAACGCGTTGTTAGATGTTTCATAAGTTCGTGAACCTTGTACAAAGATCATTGAGACATTTATAAGCACTCATGTTGCATGAAACTTGGTTTAGAGTCCTAGAAACGCGTTGTTAGATGTTTCATAAGTTCGTCAAACTTGTACAAAGCTCATTGAGACACTTATAAGCACTCATGTTGCATGAAACTTGGTTTAGAGTTTTAAAAACGCGTTGTTAGATGTTTCATAAGCTCGTTAAACTTGTACAAAGCTCATTGAGACACTTATAAGCACTCATGTTGCATGAAACTTGGTTTAGAGTCCTAGAAACGCGTTGTTAGATGTTTCATAAGTTCGTCAAACTTGTACAAAGCTCATTGAGACACTTATAAACACTCATGTTGCATGAAACTTGGTTTAGAGTTTTAAAAATGCGTTATTAGATGTTTCATAAGCTCGTGAAATTTTAAAAACCACATTGAGTCACTTATAAATACTCATGTTGCATGAAACTTGGTTTAGAGTCCTAGAAACGCGGTGTTAGATGTCTCATAAGTTCGTCAAACTTGTACAAAGCTCATTGAGACACTTATAAGCACTCATGTTGCATGAAACTTGGTTTAGTGTTTTAAAAATGCGTTGTTAGATGTTTCATAAGCTCGTGAAACTTTTAAAAAGCACATTGAGTCACTTATAAATACTCATGTTGCATGAAACTTGGTTTAGAGTCCTAGAAACGCGTTGTTAGATGTTTCATAAGTTCGTGAACCTTGTACAAAGCTCATCGAGACACTTATAAGCACTCATGTTGCATGAAACTTGGTTTAGAGTCCTAGAAACGCGTTGTTAGATGTTTCATAAGTTCGTCAAACTTGTACAAAGCTCATTGAGACACTTATATGCAGTCATGTTGCATGAAATTGGTTTAGAGTCCTAGAAACGCGTTGTTAGATGTTTCAGAAGTTCGTCAAACTTGTAGAAATCTCATTGAGACACTTATAATCACTCATGTTGCATGAAACTTGATTTCGAGTCCTAGAAACACGTTGTTAGAAGTTTCATAAGTTCGTGAAACTTGTACAAAGCTCATTGAGACACTTATAAGAACTCAAGTTGCATGAAACTTGGTTTAGACTCCTAGAAACGCGTTGTAAGATGTTTCATAAGTTCGTCAAACTTGTACAAAGCTCATTGAGACACTTATAAGCACTCATGTTGCATGAAACCTCGTTTAGAGTCCTAGAAACGCGTTGTTAGATGTTTAATACGTTCGTAAAACTTGTTAATAGCTCATTGATACACTTAGAAGCACTCATGTTGCATGAAACTTGGTTTAGAGTACTAGAAACGCGTTGTTAGATGTTTCATAAGTTCGTGAAACTTGTACAAAGCTCATTGAGGAACTTATAAGCACTCATGTTGCATGAAACTTGGCTTAGAGTCCAAGAAACGTGTTGTTAGATGTTTTTTATAAATTCGTCAAACTTTTACAAAGCTCATTGAGACACTTATAATCACTCATGTTGCATGAAACTTGGTTTAGAGTCCTAGAAACGCGTTGTTAAATGTTTCATAAGTTTGTGAAACTTGTACAAAGCTCATTGAGACACTTATAAACAATCATTTTGCATGAAATTTGGTTTAGAGTTTTAGCAACGCGTTGTTAGATGTTTCATAACTTCGTAAACTTTTACAAAACTCATTTAGACACTTATAAGCACTCATGGTGCATGAAACTTGGTTTAGAGTCCTAGAAACGCGTTGTTAGATGTTTAATAAGTTCGTAAAATTTGTACAAAGCTCATTGAGACACTTATAAGACCCATGTTGCATGAAACTTGGTTTAGAGTCCTACAAACCGCATTGTTAGATGTTTCATAAGTTCGTGAAACTTTTACAAAGCTCATTGAGACAAGTATAAGCACTCATGTTGCATGAAACTTGGTTTAGAGTCCTAGAAACGCTTTGTTAGATGTTTCATAAGTTCGTGAAACTTGTACAAAACTCATTGGAGAACTTATAAGCACTCATGTTGCATGAAACTTGGCGTAGAATCCTAGAAACACGTTGTTAGATCTTTTTCATAACTTCGTGAAACTTTTACAAAGCTCATTGAGACACTTATAAGCACTCATGTTGCATGAAACTTGGTTTAGAGTCCTAGAAACGCATTGTTAGATGTTTCATAAGTTCGTGACACTTGTACAAAGCTCATTGAGGAACTTATAACCACTCATGTTGCATGAAACTTGGCTTAGAGTCCTAGAAACGCGTTGTTAGATGTTTTTATAAGTTCGTCAAACTTGTACAAAGCTCATTGAGACACTTATAATCACTCATGTTTCATGAAACTTGGTTTAGAGTCGTAGAAACGCGTTGTTAGATGTTTCATAAGTTTGTGAAACTTGTACAAAGCTCATTGAGACACTTATAAGAACTCATGTTGCATGAAACTTGGTTTAGAGTTTTAAAAACGCGTTGTTAGATGTTTCATAAGTTCGTGAACCTTGTACAAAGCTCATTGAGGAACTTATAAGCACTCATGTTGCATGAAACTTGGCTTAGAGTCCTAGAAACGCGTTGTTAGATGTTTTTTATAAGTTCGTCAAACTTGTACGAAGCTCATTGAGACACTTATAATCACTCATGTTTCATGAAACTTTGTTTAGAGTCGTAGAATCACGTTGTTAGATATTTCATAAGTTTGTGAAACTTGTACAAAGCTCATTGAGACACTTATAAGCACTCATGTTGCATGAAACTTGGTTTAGAGTTTTAAAAACGCGTTGTTAGATGTTTCATAAGCTCGTGAAACTTTTAAAAAGCACATTGAGTCACTTATAAATACTCATGTTGCCTGAAACTTGGTTTAGAGTCCTGGAAACGCGTTGTTAGATGTTTCATTAGTTGGTGAACCTTGTACAAAGCTCATTGAGACACTTATAAGCACTCATGTTGCATGAAACTTGGTTTAGAGTCCTAGAAACGCATTGTTAGATGTTTCATAAGTTCGTGACACTTGTACAAAGCTCATTGAGGAACTTATAACCACTCATGTTGCATGAAACTTGGCTTAGAGTCCTAGAAACGCGTTGTTAGATGTTTTTATAAGTTCGTCAAACTTGTACAAAGCTCATTGAGACACTTATAATCACTCATGTTTCATGAAACTTGGTTTAGAGTCGTAGAAACGCGTTGTTAGATGTTTCATAAGTTTGTGAAACTTGTACAAAGCTCATTGAGACACTTATAAGAACTCATGTTGCATGAAACTTGGTTTAGAGTTTTAAAAACGCGTTGTTAGATGTTTCATAAGTTCGTGAACCTTGTACAAAGCTCATTGAGGAACTTATAAGCACTCATGTTGCATGAAACTTGGCTTAGAGTCCTAGAAACGCGTTGTTAGATGTTTTTTATAAGTTCGTCAAACTTGTACGAAGCTCATTGAGACACTTATAATCACTCATGTTTCATGAAACTTTGTTTAGAGTCGTAGAATCACGTTGTTAGATATTTCATAAGTTTGTGAAACTTGTACAAAGCTCATTGAGACACTTATAAGCACTCATGTTGCATGAAACTTGGTTTAGAGTTTTAAAAACGCGTTGTTAGATGTTTCATAAGCTCGTGAAACTTTTAAAAAGCACATTGAGTCACTTATAAATACTCATGTTGCCTGAAACTTGGTTTAGAGTCCTGGAAACGCGTTGTTAGATGTTTCATTAGTTGGTGAACCTTGTACAAAGCTCATTGAGACACTTATAAGCACTCATGTTGCATGAAACTTGGTTTAGAGTCCTAGAAACGCGTTGTTAGATGTTTCATAAGTTCGTCAAACTTGTACAAAGCTCATTGAGACACTTATAAGCACTCATGTTGCATGAAACATGGTTTAGAGTTTTAAAAATGCGTTGTTAGATGTTTCATAAGCTCGGGAAACTTTTAAAAAGCATATTGAGTCACTTATAAATACTCATGTTGCATGAAACTTGGTTTAGAGTCCTAGAAGCGCGTTGTTAGATGTTTCATAAGTTCGTCAAACTTGTACAAAGCTCATTGAGGCACTTATAAGCACTCATGTTGCATGAAACTTGGTTTAGAGTTTTAAAAACGCGTTGTTAGATGTTTCATAAGCTCGTGAAACTTTTAAAAAGCACATTGAGTCACTTATAAATACTCATGTTGCATGAAACTTGGTTTAGAGTCCTGGAAACGCGTTGTTAGATGTTTAATATGTTCGTGAACCTTGTACAACGCTCATTGAGACACTTATAAGCACTCATGTTGCATGAAACTTGGTTTAGAGTCCTAGAAACGCGTTGTTAGATGTTTCATAAGTTCGTCAAACTTGTACAAAGCTCATTGAGACACTTATAAGCACTCATGTTGCATGAAACATGGTTTAGAGTTTTAAAAATGCGTTGTTAGATGTTTCATAAGCTCGGGAAACTTTTAAAAAGCATATTGAGTCACTTATAAATACTCATGTTGAATGAAACTTGGTTTAGAGTCCTAGAAACGCGTTGTTAGATGTTTCATAAGTTCGTGAACCTTGTACAAAGCTCATTGAGACACTTATAAGCACTCATGTTGCATGAAACTTGGTTTACAGTCGTAGAAACGCGTTGTTAGATGTTTCATAAGTTCGTCAAACTTGTACAAAGCTCATTGAGACACTTATAAGTACTCATGTTGCATGAAACTTTGTTTAGAGTTTTAAAAACGCGTTGTTAGATGTTTCATAAGCTCGTGAAACTTGTACAAAGCTCATTGAGACACTTATAAGCACTCATGTTGCATGAAACTTGGTTAAGAGTCCTAGAAACGCGTTGTTAGATGTTTCATAAGTTCGTGAACCTTGTACAAAGCTCATTGAGACACTTATAAGCACTCATGTTGCATGAAACTTGGTTTAGAGTCCTAGAAACGCGTTGTTAGATGTTTCATAAGTTCGTCAAACTTGTACAAAGCTCATTGAGACACTTATAAGCACTCATGTTGCATGAAACTTGGTTTAGAGTTTTAAAAACGCGTTGTTAGATGTTTCATAAGCTCGTGAAACTTGTACAAAGCTCATTGAGACACTTATAAGCACTTATGTTGCATGAAACTTGGTTTAGAGTCCTAGAAACGCGTTGTTAAATGTTTCATAAGTTCGTCAAACTTGTACAAAGCTCATTGAGACACTTATAAGCACTCATGTTGCATGAAACCTTTTTTAGAGTTTTAAAAATGCGTTGTTAGATAATACGTTCGTATAACTTGTTAATAGCTCATTGATACACTTAGAAGCACTCATGTTGCATGAAACTTGGTTTAGAGTCCTAGAAACCACGTTGTTAGATGTTTCATAAGTTCGTCAAACATTTACAAAGCTCATTGAAACAGTTATAAGCACTCATGTTGCATGAAACATGGTTTAGAGTCCTAGAAAAGCGTTGTTAGATGTTTCATAAGTTCGTGAAACTTGTAAAAAGATCATTGAGGAACTTATAAGCACTCATGTTGCATGAAACTTGGCTTAGAGTCCTAGAAACGTGTTGTTAGTTGTTTTTTATAAATTCGTCAAACTTGTACAAAGCTCATTGAGACACTTATAATCACTCATGTTGCATGAAACTTGGTTTAGAGTCCTAGAAACGCGTTGTTAGATGTTTCATAAGTTCGTCAAACTTGTACAAAGCTCATTGAGACACTTATAAGCACTCATGTTGCATGAAACATGGTTTAGAGTTTTAAAAATGCGTTGTTAGATGTTTCATAAGCTCGGGAAACTTTTAAAAAGCATATTGAGTCACTTATAAATACTCATGTTGAATGAAACTTGGTTTAGAGTCCTAGAAACGCGTTGTTAGATGTTTCATAAGTTCGTGAACCTTGTACAAAGCTCATTGAGACACTTATAAGCACTCATGTTGCATGAAACTTGGTTTAGAGTCGTAGAAACGCGTTGTTAGACGTTTCATAAGTTCGTTAAACTTGTACAAAGCTCATTGAGACACTTATAAGTACTCATGTTGCATGAAACTTTGTTTAGAGTTTTAAAAACGCGTTGTTAGATGTTTCATAAGCTCGTGAAACTTGTACAAAGCTCATTAAGACACTTATAAGCACTCATGTTGCATGAAACTTGGTTTAGAGTCTTAGAAACGCGTTGTTAGATGTTTCATAAGTTCGTCAAACTTGTACAAAGCTCATTGAGACACTTATAAGCACTCATGTTGCATGAAATTTGGTTTAGAGTTTTAAAAATGTGTTGTTAGATGTTTCATAAGTTCGTCAAACTTGTACAAAGCTCATTGAGACACTTATAAGCACTCATGTTGCATGAAACTTGGTTTAGAGTTTTAAAAACGCGTTGTTAGATGTTTCAAAAGCTCGTGAAACTTGTAAAAAGCTCATTGAGACACTTATAAGCACTCAAGTTGCATGAAACTTGGTTTAGACTACTAGAAACGCGTTGTTAGATGTTTCATAAGTTCTTCAAACTTGTACAAAGCTCATTGAGACACTTATAAGCACTCATGTTGCATGAAACTTGGTTTAGAGTCCTAGAAACGCGTTGTTAGATGTTTAATACGTTCGTATAACTTGTTAATAGCTCATTGATACACTTAGAAGCACTCATGTTGCATGAAACTTGGTTTAGAGTCCTAGAAACCACGTTGTTAGATGTTTCATAACTTCGTCAAACATTTACAAAGCTCATTGAAACAGTTATAAGCACTCATGTTGCATGAAACATGGTTTAGAGTCCTAGAAACGCGTTGTTAGATGTTTCATAAGTTCGTGAAACTTGTACAAAGATCATTGAGGAACTTATAAGCACTCATGTTGCATGAAACTTGGCTTAGAGTCCTAGAAACGTGTTGTTAGTTTTTTTTTATAAATTCGTCAAACTTGTACAAAGCTCATTGAGACACTTATAATCACTCATGTTGCATGAAACTTGGTTTAGAGTCCTAGAAACGCGTTGTTAGATGTTTCATAAGTTCGTCAAACTTGTACAAAGCTCCTTGAGACACTTATAAGCACTCATGTTGCATGAAACATGGTTTAGAGTTTTAAAAATGCGTTGTTAGATGTTTCATAAGCTCGGGAAACTTTTAAAAAGCATATTGAGTCACTTATAAATACTCATGTTGAATGAAACTTGGTTTAGAGTCCTAGAAACGCGTTGTTAGATGTTTCATAAGTTTGTGAACCTTGTACAAAGCTCATTGAGACACTTATAAGCACTCATGTTGCATGAAACTTGGTTTAGAGTCGTAGAAACGCTTTGTTAGATGTTTCATAAGTTCGTCAAACTTGTACAAAGCTCATTGAGACACTTATAAGTACTCATGTTGCATGAAACTTTGTTTAGAGTTTTAAAAACGCGTTGTTAGATGTTTCATAAGCTCGTGAAACTTGTACAAAGCTCATTGAGACACTTATAAGCACTCATGTTGCATGAAACTTGGTTTAGAGTCCTAGAAACGCGTTGTTAGATGTTTCATAAGTTCGTCAAACTTGTACAAAGCTCATTGAGACACTTATAAGCACTCATGTTGCATGAAACTTGGTTTAGAGTTTTAAAAATGTGTTGTTAGATGTTTCATAAGCTCGTGAAACTTTTAAAAAGCACATTGAGTCACTTATAAATACTCATGTTGCATGAAACTTGGTTTAGAGTCCTAGAAACCGCATTGTTAGATGTTTCATAATTTTGTGAAACTTTTCCAAAGCTCATTGAGACAATTATAAGCACTCATGTTGCATGAAACTTGGTTCAGAGTCCTAGAAACAGTTTTTTAGATGTTTCATAAGTTCGTGAAACTTGTACAAAACTCATTGAGGAACTTATAAGCAATCATGTTGCATGAAACTTGGCGTAGAATCCTAGAAACGCGTTGTTAGATGTTTTTCATAACTTCGTGAAACTTTTACAAAGCTCATTGAGACACTTATAAGCACTCATGTTGCATGAAACTTTGTTTAGAGTCCTAGAAACGCATTCTTAGATGTTTCATAAGTTCGTGACACTTGTACAAAGCTCATTGAGGAACTTATAACCACTCATGTTGCATGAAACTTGGCTTAGAGTCCTAGAAACGCGTTGTTAAATGTTTTTATAAGTTCGTCAAACTTGTACAAAGCTCATTGAGACACTTATAATCACTCATGTTGCATGAAACTTGGTTTAGAGTCGTAGAAACGCGTTGTTAGATGTTTCATAAGTTTGTGAAACTTGTACAAAGCTCATTGAGACACTTATATGAACTCATGTTGCATGAAACTTGGTTTAGAGTTTTAAAAACGCGTTGTTAGATGTTTCATAAGTTCGTGAAACATGTACAAAGCTCATTGAGGAACTTATAAGCACTCATGTTGCATGAAACTTGGCTTAGAGTCCTAGAAACGCGTTGTTAGATGTTTTTTATAAGTTCGTCAAACTTGTACGAAGCTCATTGATACACTTATAATCACTCATGTTTCATGAAACTTTGTTTAGAGTCGTAGAATCACGTTGTTAGATGTTTCATAAGTTTGTGAAACTTGTACAAAGCTCATTGAGACACTTATAAGCACTCATGTTGCATGAAACTTGGTTTAGAGTTTTAAAAATGCGTTGTTAGATGTTTCATAAGCTCGTGAAACTTTTAAAAAGCACATTGAGTCACTTATAAATACTCATGTTGCCTGAAACTTGGGTTAGAGTCCTGGAAACGCGTTGTTAGATGTTTCATTAGTTCGTGAACCTTGTACAAAGCTCATTGAGACACTTATAAGCACTCATGTTGCATGAAACTTGGTTTAGAGTCCTAGAAACGCGTTGTTAGATGTTTCATAAGTTCGTCAAACTTGTACAAAGCTCATTGAGACACTTATAAGCACTCATGTTGCATGAAACATGGTTTAGAGTTTTAAAAATGCGTTGTTAGATGTTTCATAAGCTCGGGAAACTTTTAAAAAGCATATTGAGTCACTTATAAATACTCATGTTGAATGAAACTTGGTTTAGAGTCCTAGAAACGCGTTGTTAGATGTTTCATAAGTTCGTGAACCTTGTACAAAGCTCATTGAAACACTTATAAGCACTCATGTTGCATGAAACTTGGTTTAGAGTCGTAGAAACGCGTTGTTAGATGTTTCATAAGTTCGTCAAACTTGTACAAAGCTCATTGAGACACTTATAAGTACTCATGTTGCATGAAACTTTGTTTAGAGTTTTAAAAACGCGTTGTTAGATGTTTCATAAGCTCGTGAAACTTGTACAAAGCTCATTGAGACACTTATAAGCACTCATGTTGCATGAAACTTGGTTTAGAGTCCTAGAAACGCGTTGTTAGATGTTTCATAAGTTCGTCAAACTTGTACAAAGCTCATTGAGACACTTATAAGCACTCATGTTGCATGAAACTTGGTTTAGAGTTTTAAAAATGTGTTGTTAGATGTTTCATTAGCTCGTGAAACTTTTAAAAAGCACATTGAGTCACTTATAAATACTCATGTTGCATGAAACTTGGTTTAGAGTCCTAGAAACGCATTGTTAGATGTTTCATAAGTTCGTGAACCTTGTACAAAATTCATTGAGACACTTATAAGCACTCATGTTGCATGAAACTTGGTTTAGACTACTAGAAACGCGTTGTTAGATGTTTCATAAGTTCGTCAAACTTGTACAAAGCTCATTGAGACACTTATAAACATTCATGTTGCATGAAACTTGGTTTAGAGTCCTAGAAACGCGTTGTTAGATGTTTAATACGTTCGTAAAACTTGTTAATAGCTCATTGATACACTTAGAAGAACTCATGTTACATGAAACTTGGTTTAGAGTCATAGAAACCGTGTTGTTAGATGTTTCATAAGTTCGTCAAACATTTACAAAGCTCATTGAAACAGTTATAAGCACTCATGTTGCATAAAACATGGTTTAGAGTCCTAGAAATGGGTTGTTAGATGTTTCATAAGTTCGTGAAACTTGTACAAAGCTCATTGAGGAACTTATAAGCACTCATGTTGCAGGAAACTTGGCTTAGAGTCATAGAAACGTGTTGTTAGATGTTTTTTATAATTTCGTCAAACTTGTACAAAGCTCATTGAGACACTTATAATCACTCATGTTGCATGAAACTTGGTTTAGAGTCCTAGAAACGCGTTGTTAGATGTTTCATAAGTTTGTGAAACTTGTACAAAGCTCATTGAGACACTTATAAACACTCATGTTGAATGAAACTTGGTTTAGAGTTTTAGAAACGCGTTGTTAGATGTTTCATAACTTCGTAAACTTTTACAAATCTCATTGAGACATTTATAAGCACTCATGGTGCATGAAACTTGGTTTAGAGTCCTAGAAACGCGTTGTTAGATGTTTAATAAGTTCGTAAAACTTGTACAAAGCTCATTGAGACACTTATAAGACCCATGTTGCATGAAACTTGGTTTAGAGTCCTAGAAACCGCATTGTTAGATGTTTCATAATTTCGTGAAACTTTTACAAAGCTCATTGAGACAATTATAAGCACTCATGTTGCATGAAACTTGGTTTAGAGTCCTAGAAACGCTTTGTTAGATGTTTCATAAGTTCGTGAAACTTGTACAAAACTCATTGAGGAACTTATAAGCACTCATGTTGCATGAAACTTGGCGTAGAATCCTAGAAACGCGTTGTTAGATGTTTTTCATAACTTCGTGAAACTTTTACAAAGCTCATTGAGACACTTATAAGCACTCATGTTGCATGAAACTTTGTTTAGAGTCCTAGAAACGCATTCTTAGATGTTTCATAAGTTCGTGACACTTGTACAAAGCTCATTGAGGAACTTATAACCACTCATGTTGCATGAAACTTGGCTTAGAGTCCTAGAAACGCGTTGTTAGATGTTTTTATAAGTTCGTCAAACTTGTACAAAGCTCATTGAGACACTTATAATCACTCATGTTGCATGAAACTTGGTTTAGAGTTGTAGAAACGCGTTGTTAGATGTTTCATAAGTTTGTGAAACTTGTACAAAGCTCATTGAGACACTTATATGAACTCATGTTGCTTGAAACTTGGTTTAGAGTTTTAAAAACGCATTGTTAGATGTTTCATAAGTTCGTGAAACATGTACAAAGCTCATTGAGGAACTTATAAGCACTCATGTTGCATGAAACTTGGCTTAGAGTCCTAGAAACGCGTTGTTAGATGTTTTTTATAAGTTCGTCAAACTTGTACGAAACTCATTGAGACACTTATAATCACTCATGTTTCATGAAACTTTGTTTAGAGTCGTAGAATCACGTTGTTAGATGTTTCATAAGTTTGTGAAACTTGTACAAAGCTCATTGAGACACTTATAAGCACTCATGTTGCATGAAACTTGGTTTAGAGTTTTAAAAATGCGTTGTTAGATGTTTCATAAGCTCGTGAAACTTTTAAAAAGCTCATTGAGTCACTTATAAATACTCATGTTGCCTGAAACTTGGTTTAGAGTCCTGGAAACGCGTTGTTAGATGTTTCATTAGTTCGTGAACCTTGTACAAAGCTCATTGAGATACTTATAAGCACTCATGTTGCATGAAACTTGGTTTAGAGTCCTAGAAACGCGTTGTTACATGTTTCATAATTTCGTCAAACTTGTACAAAGCTCATTGAGACACTTATAAGCACTCATGTTGCATGAAACATGGTTTAGAGTTTTAAAAATGTGTTGTTAGATGTTTCATAAGCTCGTGAAACTTTTAAAAAGCACATTGAGTCACTTATAAATACTCATGTTGCATGAAACTTGGTTTAGAGTCCTAGAAACGCGTTGTTAGATGTTTCATAAGTTCGTGAACCTTGTACAAAACTCATTGAGACACTTATAAGCACTCATGTTGCATGAAACTTGGTTTAGACTACTAGAAACGCGTTGTTAGATGTTTCATAAGTTCGTCAAACTTGTACAAAGCTCATTGAGACACTTATAAACACTCATGTTGCATGAAACTTGGTTTAGAGTCCTAGAAACGCGTTGTTAGATGTTTAATATGTTCGTAAAACTTGTTAATAGCTCATTGATACACTTAGAAGAACTCATGTTACATGAAACTTGGTTTAGAGTCATAGAAACCGTGTTGTTAGATGTTTCATAAGTTCGTCAAACATTTACAAAGCTCATTGAAACAGTTATAAGCACTCATGTTGCATAAAACATGGTTTAGAATCCTAGAAATGCGTTGTTAGATGTTTCATAAGTTCGTGAAACTTGTACAAAGCTTATTGAGGAACTTATAAGCACTCATGTTGCAGGAAACTTGGCTTAGAGTCATAGAAACGTGTTGTTAGATGTTTTTTATAATTTCGTCAAACTTGTACAAAGCTCATTGAGACACTTATAATCACTCATGTTGCATGAAACTTGGTTTAGAGTCCTAGAAACGCGTTGTTAGATGTTTCATAAGTTTGTGAAACTTGTACAAAGCTCATTGAGACACTTATAAACACTCATGTTGAATGAAACTTGGTTTAGAGTTTTAGAAACGCGTTGTTAGATGTTTCATAACTTCGTAAACTTTTACAAAGCTCATTGAGACACTTATAAGCACTCATGGTGCATGAAACTTGGTTTAGAGTCCTAGAAACGCGTTGTTAGATGTTTAATAAGTTCGTAAAACTTGTACAAAGCTCATTGAGACACTTATAAGACCCATGTTGCATGAAACTTGGTTTAGAGTCGTAGAAACCGCATTGTTAGATGTTTCATAATTTCGTGAAACTTTTACAAAGCTCATTGAGACAATTATAAGCACTCATGTTGCATGAAACTTGGTTTAGAGTCCTAGAAACGCTTTGTTAGATGTTTCATAAGTTCGTGAAACTTGTACAAAACTCATTGAGGAACTTATAAGCACTCATGTTGCATGAAACTTGGCGTAGAATCCTAGAAACGCGTTGTTAGATGTTTTTCATAACTTCGTGAAACTTTTACAAAGCTCATTGAGACACTTATAAGCACTCATGTTGCATGAAACTTTGTTTAAAGTCCTAGAAACGCATTCTTAGATGTTTCATAAGTTCGTGACACTTGTACAAAGCTCATTGAGGAACTTATAACCACTCATGTTGCATGAAACTTGGCTTAGAGTCCTAGAAACGCGTTGTTAGATGTTTTTATAAGTTCGTCAAACTTGTACAAAGCTCATTGAGACACTTATAATCACTCATGTTGCATGAAACTTGGTTTAGAGTCGTAGAAACGCGTTGTTAGATGTTTCATAAGTTTGTGAAACTTGTACAAAGCTCATTGAGACACTTATATGAACTCATGTTGCTTGAAACTTGGTTTAGAGTTTTAAAAACGCATTGTTAGATGTTTCATAAGTTCGTGAAACATGTACAAAGCTCATTGAGGAACTTATAAGCACTCATGTTGCATGAAACTTGGCTTAGAGTCCTAGAAACGCGTTGTTAGATGTTTTTTATAAGTTCGTCAAACTTGTACGAAACTCATTGAGACACTTATAATCACTCATGTTTCATGAAACTTTGTTTAGAGTCGTAGAATCACGTTGTTAGATGTTTCATAAGTTTGTGAAACTTGTACAAAGCTCATTGAGACACTTATAAGCACTCATGTTGCATGAAACTTGGTTTAGAGTCGTAGAAACGCTTTGTTAGATGTTTCATAAGTTCGTCAAACTTGTACAAAGCTCATTGAGACACTTATAAGTACTCATGTTGCATGAAACTTTGTTTAGAGTTTTAAAAACGCGTTGTTAGATGTTTCATAAGCTCGTGAAACTTGTACAAAGCTCATTGAGACACTTATAAGCACTCATGTTGCATGAAACTTGGTTTAGAGTCCTAGAAACGCGTTGTTAGATGTTTCATAAGTTCGTCATACTTGTACAAAGCTCATTGAGACACTTATAAGCACTCATGTTGCATGAAACTTGGTTTAGAGTTTTAAAAATGTGTTGTTAGATGTTTCATAAGCTCGTGAAACTTTTAAAAAGCACATTGAGTCACTTATAAATACTCATGTTGCATGAAACTTGGTTTAGAGTCCTAGAAACCGCATTGTTAGATGTTTCATAATTTTGTGAAACTTTTCCAAAGCTCATTGAGACAATTATAAGCACTCATGTTGCATGAAACTTGGTTCAGAGTCCTAGAAACAGTTTTTTAGATGTTTCATAAGTTCGTGAAACTTGTACAAAACTCATTGAGGAACTTATAAGCACTCATGTTGCATGAAACTTGGCGTAGAATCCTAGAAACGCGTTGTTAGATGTTTTTCATAACTTCGTGAAACTTTTACAAAGCTCATTGAGACACTTATAAGCACTCATGTTGCATGAAACTTTGTTTAGAGTCCTAGAAACGCATTCTTAGATGTTTCATAAGTTCGTGACACTTGTACAAAGCTCATTGAGGAACTTATAACCACTCATGTTGCATGAAACTTGGCTTAGAGTCCTAGAAACGCGTTGTTAAATGTTTTTATAAGTTCGTCAAACTTGTACAAAGCTCATTGAGACACTTATAATCACTCATGTTGCATGAAACTTGGTTTAGAGTCGTAGAAACGAGTTGTTAGATGTTTCATAAGTTTGTGAAACTTGTACAAAGCTCATTGAGACACTTATATGAACTCATGTTGCATGAAACTTGGTTTAGAGTTTTAAAAACGCGTTGTTAGATGTTTCATAAGTTCGTGAAACATGTACAAAGCTCATTGAGGAACTTATAAGCACTCATGTTGCATGAAACTTGGCTTAGAGTCCTAGAAACGCGTTGTTAGATGTTTTTTATAAGTTCGTCAAACTTGTACGAAGCTCATTGATACACTTATAATCACTCATGTTTCATGAAACTTTGTTTAGAGTCGTAGAATCACGTTGTTAGATGTTTCATAAGTTTGTGAAACTTGTACAAAGCTCATTGAGACACTTATAAGCACTCATGTTGCATGAAACTTGGTTTAGAGTTTTAAAAATGCGTTGTTAGATGTTTCATAAGCTCGTGAAACTTTTAAAAAGCACATTGAGTCACTTATAAATACTCATGTTGCCTGAAACTTGGGTTAGAGTCCTGGAAACGCGTTGTTAGATGTTTCATTAGTTCGTGAACCTTGTACAAAGCTCATTGATACACTTATAAGCACTCATGTTGCATGAAACTTGGTTTAGAGTCCTAGAAACGCGTTGTTAGATGTTTCATAAGTTCGTCAAACTTGTACAAAGCTCATTGAGACACTTATAAGCACTCATGTTGCATGAAACATGGTTTAGAGTTTTAAAAATGCGTTGTTAGATGTTTCATAAGCTCGGGAAACTTTTAAAAAGCATATTGAGTCACTTATAAATACTCATGTTGAATGAAACTTGGTTTAGAGTCCTAGAAACGCGTTGTTAGATGTTTCATAAGTTCGTGAACCTTGTACAAAGCTCATTGAGAAACTTATAAGCACTCATGTTGCATGAAACTTGGTTTAGAGTCGTAGAAACGCGTTGTTAGATGTTTCATAAGTTCGTCAAACTTGTACAAAGCTCATTGAGACACTTATAAGTACTCATGTTGCATGAAACTTTGTTTAGAGTTTTAAAAACGCGTTGTTAGATGTTTCATAAGCTCGTGAAACTTGTACAAAGCTCATTGAGACACTTATAAGCACTCATGTTGCATGAAACTTGGTTTAGAGTCCTAGAAACGCGTTGTTAGATGTTTCATAAGTTCGTCAAACTTGTACAAAGCTCATTGAGACACTTATAAGCACTCATGTTGCATGAAACTTGGTTTAGAGTTTTAAAAATGTGTTGTTAGATGTTTCATAAGCTCGTGAAACTTTTAAAAAGCACATTGAGTCACTTATAAATACTCATGTTGCATGAAACTTGGTTTAGAGTCCTAGAAACGCGTTGTTAGATGTTTCATAAGTTCGCGAACCTTGTACAAAATTCATTGAGACACTTATAAGCACTCATGTTGCATGAAACTTGGTTTAGACTACTAGAAACGCGTTGTTAGATGTTTCATAAGTTCGTCAAACTTGTACAAAGCTCATTGAGACACTTATAAACATTCATGTTGCATGAAACTTGGTTTAGAGTCCTAGAAACGCGTTGTTAGATGTTTAATACGTTCGTAAAACTTGTTAATAGCTCATTGATACACTTAGAAGAACTCATGTTACATGAAACTTGGTTTAGAGTCATAGAAACCGTGTTGTTAGATGTTTCATAAGTTCGTCAAACATTTACAAAGCTCATTGAAACGAGTTATAAGCACTCATGTTGCATAAAACATGGTTTAGAGTCCTAGAAATGGGTTGTTAGATGTTTCATAAGTTCGTGAAACTTGTACAAAGCTCATTGAGGAACTTATAAGCACTCATGTTGCAGGAAACTTGGCTTAGAGTCATAGAAACGTGTTGTTAGATGTTTTTTATAATTTCGTCAAACTTGTACAAAGCTCATTGAGACACTTATAATCACTCATGTTGCATGAAACTTGGTTTAGAGTCCTAGAAACGCGTTGTTAGATGTTTCATAAGTTTGTGAAACTTGTACAAAGCTCATTGAGACACTTATAAACACTCATGTTGAATGAAACTTGGTTTAGAGTTTTAGAAACACGTTGTTAGATGTTTCATAACTTCGTAAACTTTTACAAATCTCATTGAGACACTTATAAGCACTCATGGTGCATGAAACTTGGTTTAGAGTCCTAGAAACGCGTTGTTAGATGTTTAATAAGTTCGTAAAACTTGTACAAAGCTCATTGAGACACTTATAAGACCCATGTTGCATGAAACTTGGTTTAGAGTCCTAGAAACCGCATTGTTAGATGTTTCATAATTTCGTGAAACTTTTACAAAGCTCATTGAGACAATTATAAGCACTCATGTTGCATGAAACTTGGTTTAGAGTCCTAGAAACGCTTTGTTAGATGTTTCATAAGTTCGTGAAACTTGTACAAAACTCATTGAGGAACTTATAAGCACTCATGTTGCATGAAACTTGGCGTAGAATCCTAGAAACGCGTTGTTAGATGTTTTTCATAACTTCGTGAAACTTTTACAAAGCTCATTGAGACACTTATAAGCACTCATGTTGCATGAAACTTTGTTTAGAGTCCTAGAAACGCATTCTTAGATGTTTCATAAGTTCGTGACACTTGTACAAAGCTCATTGAGGAACTTATAACCACTCATGTTGCATGAAACTTGGCTTAGAGTCCTAGAAACGCGTTGTTAGATGTTTTTATAAGTTCGTCAAACTTGTACAAAGCTCATTGAGACACTTATAATCACTCATGTTGCATGAAACTTGGTTTAGAGTTGTAGAAACGCGTTGTTAGATGTTTCATAAGTTTGTGAAACTTGTACAAAGCTCATTGAGACACTTATATGAACTCATGTTGCTTGAAACTTGGTTTAGAGTTTTAAAAACGCATTGTTAGATGTTTCATAAGTTCGTGAAACATGTACAAAGCTCATTGAGGAACTTATAAGCACTCATGTTGCATGAAACTTGGCTTAGAGTCCTAGAAACGCGTTGTTAGATGTTTTTTATAAGTTCGTCAAACTTGTACGAAACTCATTGAGACACTTATAATCACTCATGTTTCATGAAACTTTGTTTAGAGTCGTAGAATCACGTTGTTAGATGTTTCATAAGTTTGTGAAACTTGTACAAAGCTCATTGAGACACTTATAAGCACTCATGTTGCATGAAACTTGGTTTAGAGTTTTAAAAATGCGTTGTTAGATGTTTCATAAGCTCGTGAAACTTTTAAAAAGCTCATTGAGTCTCTTATAAATACTCATGTTGCCTGAAACTTGGTTTAGAGTCCTGGAAACGCGTTGTTAGATGTTTCATTAGTTCGTGAACCTTGTACAAAGCTCATTGAGATACTTATAAGCACTCATGTTGCATGAAACTTGGTTTAGAGTCCTAGAAACGCGTTGTTACATGTTTCATAATTTCGTCAAACTTGTACAAAGCTCATTGAGACACTTATAAGCACTCATGTTGCATGAAACATGGTTTAGAGTTTTAAAAATGTGTTGTTAGATGTTTCATAAGCTCGTGAAACTTTTAAAAAGCACATTGAGTCACTTATAAATACTCATGTTGCATGAAACTTGGTTTAGAGTCCTAGAAACGCGTTGTTAGATGTTTCATAAGTTCGTGAACCTTGTACAAAACTCATTGAGACACTTATAAGCACTCATGTTGCATGAAACTTGGTTTAGACTACTAGAAACGCGTTGTTAGATGTTTCATAAGTTCGTCAAACTTGTACAAAGCTCATTGAGACACTTATAAACACTCATGTTGCATGAAACTTGGTTTAGAGTCCTAGAAACGCGTTGTTAGATGTTTAATATGTTCGTAAAACTTGTTAATAGCTCATTGATACACTTAGAAGAACTCATGTTACATGAAACTTGGTTTAGAGTCATAGAAACCGTGTTGTTAGATGTTTCATAAGTTCGTCAAACATTTACAAAACTCATTGAAACGAGTTATAAGCACTCATGTTGCATAAAACATGGTTTAGAATCCTAGAAATGCGTTGTTAGATGTTTCATAAGTTCGTGAAACTTGTACAAAGCTTATTGAGGAACTTATAAGCACTCATGTTGCAGGAAACTTGGCTTAGAGTCATAGAAACGTGTTGTTAGATGTTTTTTATAATTTCGTCAAACTTGTACAAAGCTCATTGAGACACTTATAATCACTCATGTTGCATGAAACTTGGTTTAGAGTCCTAGAAACGCGTTGTTAGATGTTTCATAAGTTTGTGAAACTTGTACAAAGCTCATTGAGACACTTATAAACACTCATGTTGAATGAAACTTGGTTTAGAGTTTTAGAAACGCGTTGTTAGATGTTTCATAACTTCGTAAACTTTTACAAAGCTCATTGAGACACTTATAAGCACTCATGGTGCATGAAACTTGGTTTAGAGTCCTAGAAACGCGTTGTTGAGATGTTTAATAAGTTCGTAAAACTTGTACAAAGCTCATTGAGACACTTATAAGACCCATGTTGCATGAAACTTGGTTTAGAGTCCTAGAAACCGCATTGTTAGATGTTTCATAATTTCGTGAAACTTTTACAAATCTCATTGAGACAATTATAAGCACTCATGTTGCATGAAACTTGGTTTAGAGTCCTAGAAACGCTTTGTTAGATGTTTCATAAGTTCGTGAAACTTGTACAAAACTCATTGAGGAACTTTTAAGCACTCATGTTGCATGAAACTTGGCGTAGAATCCTAGAAACGCGTTGTTAGATGTTTTTCATAACTTCGTGAAACTTTTACAAAGCTCATTGAGACACTTATAAGCACTCATGTTGCATGAAACTTTGTTTAAAGTCCTAGAAACGCATTCTTAGATGTTTCATAAGTTCGTGACACTTGTACAAAGCTCATTGAGGAACTTATAACCACTCATGTTGCATGAAACTTGGCTTAGAGTCCTAGAAACGCGTTGTTAGATGTTTTTATAAGTTCGTCAAACTTGTACAAAGCTCATTGAGACACTTATAATCACTCATGTTGCATGAAACTTGGTTTAGAGTCGTAGAAACGCGTTGTTAGATGTTTCATAAGTTTGTGAAACTTGTACAAAGCTCATTGAGACACTTATATGAACTCATGTTGCTTGAAACTTGGTTTAGAGTTTTAAAAACGCATTGTTAGATGTTTCATAAGTTCGTGAAACATGTACAAAGCTCATTGAGGAACTTATAAGCACTCATGTTGCATGAAACTTGGCTTAGAGTCCTAGAAACGCGTTGTTAGATGTTTTTTATAAGTTCGTCAAACTTGTACGAAACTCATTGAGACACTTATAATCACTCATGTTTCATGAAACTTTGTTTAGAGTCGTAGAATCACGTTGTTAGATGTTTCATAAGTTTGTGAAACTTGTACAAAGCTCATTGAGACACTTATAAACACTCATGTTGCATGAAACTTGGTTTAGAGTTTTAAAAATGCGTTGTTACATGTTTCATAAGCTCGTGAAACTTTTAAAAAGCTCATTGAGTCACTTATAAATACTCATGTTGCCTGAAACTTGGTTTAGAGTCCTGGAAACGCGTTGTTAGATGTTTCATTAGTTCGTGAACCTTGTACAAAGCTCATTGAGATACTTATAAGCACTCATGTTGCATGAAACTTGGTTTAGAGTCCTAGAAACGAGTTGTTACATGTTTCATAAGTTTGTCAAACTTGTACAAAGCTCATTGAGACACTTATAAGCACTCATGTTGCATGAAACATGGTTTAGAGTTTTAAAAATGTGTTGTTAGATGTTTCATAAGCTCGTGAAACTTTTAAAAAGTACATTGAGTCACTTATAAATACTCATGTTGCATGAAACTTGGTTTAGAGTCCTAGAAACGCGTTGTTAGATGTTTCATAAGTTCGTGAACCTTGTACAAAACTCATTGAGACACTTATAAGCACTCATGTTGCATGAAACTTGGTTTAGACTACTAGAAACGTGTTGTTAGATGTTTCATAAGTTCGTCAAACTTGTACAAAGCTCATTGAGACACTTATAAACACTCATGTTGCATGAAACTTGGTTTAGAGTCCTAGAAACGCGTTGTTAGATGTTTAATATGTTTGTAAAACTTGTTAATAGCTCATTGATACACTTAGAAGAACTCATGTTACATGAAACTTGGTTTAGAGTCATAGAAACCGTGTTGTTAGATGTTTCATAAGTTCGTCAAACATTTACAAAGCTCATTGAAACGAGTTATAAGCACTCATGTTGCATAAAACATGGTTTAGAGTCCTAGAAATGCGTTGTTAGATGTTTCATAAGTTCGTGAAACTTGTACAAAGCTTATTGAGGAACTTATAAGCACTCATGTTGCAGGAAACTTGGCTTAGAGTCATAGAAACGTGTTGTTAGATGTTTTTTATAATTTCGTCAAACTTGTACAAAGCTCATTGAGACACTTATAATCACTCATGTTGCATGAAACTTGGTTTAGAGTCCTAGAAACGCGTTGTTAGATGTTTCATAAGTTTGTGAAACTTGTACAAAGCTCATTGAGACACTTATAAACACTCATGTTGAATGAAACTTGGTTTAGAGTTTTAGAAACGCGTTGTTAGATGTTTCATAACTTCGTAAACTTTTACAAAGCTCATTGAGACACTTATAAGCACTCATGGTGCATGAAACTTGGTTTAGAGTCGTAGAAACGCGTTGTTAGATGTTTAATAAGTTCGTAAAACTTGTACAAAGCTCATTGAGACACTTATAAGACCCATGTTGCATGAAACTTGGTTTAGAGTCCTAGAAACTGCATTGTTAGATGTTTCATAATTTCGTGAAACTTTTACAAAGCTCATTGACACAATTATAAGCACTCATGTTGCATGAAACTTGGTTTAGAGTCCTAGAAACGCTTTGTTAGATGTTTCATAAGTTCGTGAAACTTGTACAAAACTCATTGAGGAACTTATAAGCACTCATGTTGCATGAAACTTGGCGTAGAATCCTAGAAACGCGTTGTTAGATGTTTTTCATAACTTCGTGAAACTTTTACAAAGCTCATTGAGACACTTATAAGCACTCATGTTGCATGAAACTTTGTTTAAAGTCCTAGAAACGCATTCTTAGATGTTTCATAAGTTCGTGACACTTGTACAAAGCTCATTGAGGAACTTATAACCACTCATGTTGCATGAAACTTGGCTTAGAGTCCTAGAAACGCGTTGTTAGATGTTTTTATAAGTTCGTCAAACTTGTACAAAGCTCATTGAGACACTTATAATCACTCATGTTGCATGAAACTTGGTTTAGAGTCGTAGAAACGCGTTGTTAGATGTTTCATAAGTTTGTGAAACTTGTACAATGCTCATTGAGACACTTATATGAACTCATGTTGCTTGAAACTTGGTTTAGAGTTTTAAAAACGCATTGTTAGATGTTTCATAAGTTCGTGAAACATGTACAAAGCTCATTGAGGAACTTATAAGCACTCATGTTGCATGAAACTTGGCTTAGAGTCCTAGAAACGCGTTGTTAGATGTTTTTTATAAGTTCGTCAAACTTGTACGAAACTCATTGAGACACTTATAATCACTCATGTTTCATGAAACTTTGTTTAGAGTCGTAGAATCACGTTGTTAGATGTTTCATAAGTTTGTGAAACTTGTACAAAGCTCATTGAGACACTTATAAGCACTCATGTTGCATGAAACTTGGTTTAGAGTTTTAAAAATGCGTTGTTACATGTTTCATAAGCTCGTGAAACTTTTAAAAAGCACATTGAGTCACTTATAAATACTCATGTTCCTGAAACTTGGTTTAGAGTCCTGGAAACGCGTTGTTAGATGTTTCATTAGTTCGTGAACCTTGTACAAAGCTCATTGAGATACTTATAAGCACTCATGTTGCATGAAACTTGGTTTAGAGTCCTAGAAACGCGTTGTTACATGTTTCATAAGTTCGTCAAACTTGTACAAAGCTCATTGAGACACTTATAAGCACTCATGTTGCATGAAACATGGTTTAGAGTTTTAAAAATGTGTTGTTAGATGTTTCATAAGCTCGTGAAACTTTTAAAAAGCACATTGTGTCACTTATAAATACTCATGTTGCATGAAACTTGGTTTAGAGTCCTAGAAACGCGTTGTTAGATGTTTCATAAGTTCGTGAACCTTGTACAAAACTCATTGAGAAACTTATAAGCACTCATGTTGCATGAAACTTGGTTTAGACTACTAGAAACGCGTTGTTAGATGTTTCATAAGTTCGTCAAACTTGTACAAAGCTCATTGAGACACTTATAAACACTCATGTTGCATGAAACTTGGTTTAGAGTCCTAGAAAAGCGTTGTTAGATGTTTAATATGTTCGTAAAACTTGTTAATAGCTCATTGATACACTTAGAAGAACTCATGTTACATGAAACTTGGTTTAGAGTCATAGAAACCGTGTTGTTAGATGTTTCATAAGTTCGTCAAACATTTACAAAGCTCATTGAAACGAGTTATAAGCACTCATGTTGCATAAAACATGGTTTAGAGTCCTAGAAATGCGTTGTTAGATGTTTCATAAGTTCGTGAAACTTGTACAAAGCTTATTGAGGAACTTATAAGCACTCATGTTGCAGGAAACTTGGCTTAGAGTCATAGAAACGTGTTGTTAGATGTTTTTTATAATTTCGTCAAACTTGTACAAAGCTCATTGAGACACTTATAATCACTCATGTTGCATGAAACTTGGTTTAGAGTCCTAGAAACGCGTTGTTAGATGTTTCATAAGTTTGTGAAACTTGTACAAAGCTCATTGAGACACTTATAAACACTCATGTTGAATGAAACTTGGTTTAGAGTTTTAGAAACGCGTTGTTAGATGTTTCATAACTTCGTAAACTTTTACAAAGCTCATTGAGACACTTATAAGCACTCATGGTGCATGAAACTTGGTTTAGAGTCCTAGAAACGCGTTGTTAGATGTTTAATAAGTTCGTAAATTTGTACAAAGCTCATTGTGACACTTATAAGACCCATGTTGCATGAAACTTGGTTTAGAGTCCTAGAAACCGCATTGTTAGATGTTTCATAATTTCGTGAAACTTTTACAAAGCTCATTGAGACAATTATAAGCACTCATGTTGCATGAAACTTGGTTTAGAGTCCTAGAAACGCTTTGTTAGATGTTTCATAAGTTCGTGAAACTTGTACAAAACTCATTGAGGAACTTATAAGCACTCATGTTGCATGAAACTTGGCGTAGAATCCTAGAAACGCGTTGTTAGATGTTTTTCATAACTTCGTGAAACTTTTACAAAGCTCATTGAGACACTTATAAGCACTCATGTTGCATGAAACTTTGTTTAGAGTCCTAGAAACGCATTCTTAGTTGTTTCATAAGTTCGTGACACTTGTACAAAGCTCATTGAGGAACTTATAACCACTCATGTTGCATGAAACTTGGCATAGAGTCCTAGAAACGCGTTGTTAGATATTTTTATAAGTTCGTCAAACTTGTACGAAGCTCATTGAGACACTTATAATCACTCATGTTTCATGAAACTTTGTTTAGAGTCGTAGAATCACGTTGTTAGATGTTTCATAAGTTTGTGAAACTTGTACAAAGCTCATTGAGACACTTATAAGCACTCATGTTGCATGAAACTTGGTTTAGATTTTTAAAAATGCGTTGTTAGATGTTTCATAAGCTCGTGAAACTTTTAAAAAGCACATTGAGTCACTTCTAAATACTCATGTTCCATGAAACTTGGTTTAGAGTCCTGGAAACGCGTTGTTGGATGTTTCATAAGTTCGTGAACCTTGTACAAAGCTCATTGAGACACTTATAAGCACTCATGTTGCATGAAACTTGGTTTAGAGTCCTACAAACGCATTCTTAGATGTTTCATAAGTTCGTGACACTTGTACAAAGCTCATTGAGGAACTTATAACCACTCATGTTGCATGAAACTTGGCTTAGAGTCCTAGAAACGCGTTGTTAGATGTTTTTATAAGTTCGTCAAACTTGTACAAAGCTCATTGAGACACTTATAATCACTCATGTTGCATGAAACTTGGTTTAGAGTCGTAGAAACGCGTTGTTAGATGTTTCATAAGTTTGTGAAACTTGTACAAAGCTCATTGAGACACTTATAAGAACTCATGTTGCATGAAACTTGGTTTAGAGTTTTAAAAACGCGTTGTTAGATGTTTCATAAGTTCGTGAAACTTGTACAAAGCTCATTGAGGAACTTATAAGCACTCATATTGCATGAAACTTAGCTTAGAGTCCTAGAAACGCGTTGTTAGATGTTTTTTATAAGTTCGTCAAACTTGTACGAAGCTCATTGAGACACTTATAATTACTCATGTTAAATGAAACTTTGTTTAGAGTCGTAGAATCACGTTGTTAGATGTTTCATAAGTTTGTGAAACTTGTACAAAGCTCATTGAGACACTTATAAGCACTCATGTTGCATGAAACTTGGTTTAGAGTTTTAAAAATGCGTTGTTACATGTTTCATAAGCTCGTGAAACTTTTAAAAAGCACATTGAGTCACTTATAAATACTCATGTTGCATGAAACTTGGTTTAGAGTCCTGGAAACGCGTTGTTAGATGTTTCATAAGTTTGTGAACCTTGTACAAAGCTCATTGAGACACTTATAAGCATTCATGTTGCATGAAACTTGGTTTAGAGTCCTAGAAACGCGTTGTTAGATGTTTCATAAGTTCGTCAAACTTGTACAAAGCTCATTGAGACACTTATAAGCACTCATGTTGCATGAAACATGGTTTAGAGTTTTAAAAATGCGTTGTTAGATGTTTCATAAGCTCGTCAAACTTTTAAAAAGCACATTGAGTCACTTATAAATACTCATGTTGAATGAAACTTGGTTTAGAGTCCTAGAAACGCGTTGTTAGATGTTTCATAAGTTCGTGAACCTTGTACAAACTCATTGAGACACTTATAAGCACTCATGTTGCATGAAACTTGGTTTAGAGTCGTAGAAACCCGTTGTTAGATGTTTCATAAGTTCGTCAAACTTGTACAAAGCTCATTGAGACACTTATAAGTACTCATGTTGCATGAAACTTGGTTTAGAGTTTTAAAAACGCGTTGTTAGATGTTTCATAAGTTCGTCCACTACAAGAAAACAGCGAATTGCCGACTACATATAGCGACTAAACAATTAGTCGCCAACTTTGATGACTATTTAACGACTATTATACGACTGTATAACGACTACATATATATAGTCATATATCAGTCGTTATTGAACGACTACAAACAGTAATCGGTAATGTAGTCGTAATTTAACGACTGATATATGACTAATATCTTTATGAGAAAAATATTTTTGAATGAAGTCGGTAATTAGTCGGTAATTTGTGACTAATTCGAACGGTCGTAAAATAGTCGGGTTTTTAGCGACTATATAACTACTCTTCCGGCGGGTCATTATATAGTCGGAAATCGGTCGTCTTTTTAGGTGCAAAAAACACGTGTTTTGTTGGTAGGTATACTTGGTTTTTGGCGACTACATAGTTTTAGTCGCTATGTAGTCGCTTAGTAGTTTCTTTATAAAGAAAGCTCAACCACTTCTCTTCCTCAACAACCCACAAACATCTCTTTCTCCAACATAAAAAAACGTTTCTTATCATATAATTTGATATCTCAAATTCTCTTTTTCATATGATTGTATAATGTCGAGTCATTATAACAATTCTCGGGAGTGGATGTATCGGCGGATCGATGAAGATACCGGAAATTTTTCAGAAGAGTTCGGATTAGGAGTGGAGCAGTTCATGACGTTTGCAAATAGTCAGTCTCTAACACAAGATAACGGGGGTAAGTTTTTCTGCCCTTGTAGTGTTTGCAAAAACGAAAAATTTCTCCCCGGGACAAGAATTTGGAACCATCTTTATAGTAGAGGGTTTATGCCAGATTATTTTGTTTGGTATAAGCATGGGGAAGAAATCAATATCGATTTAGGAACTAGCTACATTGATCCTACATATATAAGTGGGAGCCATGTAGTTGAAGATAGGTATGTGGATATGGTTAATGATGCATTTCGGGAAAACATGGGCTTTGATGAAAATTATCATCAAGAAGGTAGTTATGCAAATGTAGAAGAACCAATATTTAACCATTCAAAGAAATTTTACAACTTGTTAGAAGGTGCAAAAGATCCACTATATGATGGTTGTCGTGAAGGTCACTCGCAGTTATCCTTAGTCTGCTCGAGTCATGCAAAATAAGGTTGAATATAATATGAGTGAAAAGTTAGTAGATTCGGTTTGCGATTTACCGACGGATTATTTACCGAAGGAAATAAGTCTACCGGTTCTCATTACGAAACCGAGAAGTTGATGCGTAATTTAGGTCTTCCGTATCATACAATTGATGTTTGTCTTAACAATTGTATGATATTCTGGAAAGAATACGAAAACGAAGAAAAATGTGTTTTTTGTGGTGCACAAAGATGGAAACCTAAGAACGACAGACGTAGAACGAAAGTTCCATATAGTCGTATGTGGTATTTACCGATTGCTTGACAGATTGAAGAGAATGTATCGAGCCACAAGACTGCAGCGGCAATGAGATGGCATGCCGAGCACGAAGCAAATGAGGGAGTAATGAGTCATCCTTCCGATGCGGCGGAATGGAAATATTTTCAAAATCAACATCCTCGGTTTGCTGCTGAACCACGAAATGTTTACCTTGGATTGTGTACAGATGGGTTTAATCCATTTGGCATGTCTCGTAATCATTCATTGTGGCCTGTGATCTTGACACCATATAATCTACGCCCTGGTATGTGCATGAATGAAGAGTACTTGTTTCTTACTATTCTGAATTTTGGGCCTAATCATCCGCGAGCTAGTCTTGATGTCTTTCTCCAACCTCTTATTGCTGAGTTAAAAGAGTTGTGGTCTACTGGAGTCGATGCATACGATGTGTCGTTAAATCAAAATTTTAATCTAAAAGCAGTGCTTATGTGGACGATAAGCGACTTTCCAAGCATATGGCATGTTATCAGGATGGACAACCCATGGTAAATTGTCTTGTCCGGTTTGCATGGAAGATACAAAGTCTTTTTATCTACCAAATGGAAAGAAGACATGTTGGTTTGATTGTCATCGAAGATTTCTTCCTTATGGACATCCACTAAGAAGGAATAAAAAAGACTTTTTGAAAGGAAAAGACGCATCAAGAGAGTACCCACCTCAGTCTTTGACCGGTGAGCAAGTTTATCGTGAGCGGATAGAAGGTGTAAATCCTCCGAGAACTAAGATCGTGGGTGGAAATGGTCACGAAAAAAAGATACGTGGCTATGGGAAGGAACATAATTGGCACAAGGAAAGTATATTTTGGGAGCTGCCGTATTGGAGGGACCTTAATCTTCGACATAATATTGATGTGATGCATACAGAAAAGAATTTTTTTGATAACATCATGAATACTCTTATGAGTGTGAAGGGCAAAACAAAAGACAACATCATGTCAAGATGGGATATTGAACGATTTTGTGCTCGACCACACTTACACATTGATAGTGAAGGCAGGGCTCCTTTTCCACCCTATACATTGACAGAAGTTGCGAGAACAAGTTTACTCGAATGTTTGAAACATTCGATTAAATTTCCAGATGGTTATGCTTCAGACTTGGCTAATTGTGTTGATATAGAGAATGGAAAGCTTTCAGGCATGAAGAGCCATGACTGTCATGTGTTTATGGAGCGACTACTTCCATTTATCTTTGCAGAACTCTTGCACCGCAATGTCCACCAAGCGATAGCTGGTACGAATATGAATATGCAACTTCTTTACGTTCTAATATATTAATTATGTAATAATTAACACAACGATGCAATTAAACTATATGTATATTGCAGGGATTGGAGCTTTTTTCGGGATTTATGTTCGAGGACTTTGCACACAACTCGCGTTCAAATTCTAAAACAGAACATAATTATAATCCTATGCAATTTGGAGAAGATCTTTCCGCCATCGTTTTTCGATGTGATGGAACACACTGCCTATACATCTCCCATACGAAGCTGAATTGGGAGGTCCTGTCCAAGTATAGGTGGATGTATCCTTTCGAAAGGTTTTTCAAAAAGTTGAAAGGCAAAGCGAAGAACATAAGGTATGCGAGCGGGATCAATTGTTCAATCTTATATCAACGACGAGATTGCATATTTTTCAGAACAATACTTTGCCGCGAATATACAAACAAAGTCAAGGTAAATGAACAATATACACTTTCGCGTAACTTATTAATTAATGTGAATTACTTAAAAGTGTTTTATTATGCAGAGTTAACTAGATTTGATGAAGGTGATGTCCCTGTATATAATGTTCCTGGAGTGCCTTTGATATTTACTCAACCAGGTCGCCCAAGTGGTGAAATGCATGAACTTTGGCTTTCAGAGAGAGACTATCAATGCGCACACTCATATGTGCTGAGAAATTGCGATTACTTTCAGCCAATTGAGCGGTACATAAACTTATTTACCTTTTCATGTAAATAATTACACAATTTCGCAACATATATTTATATACTTGTTGAATATATATAGCATGTTCGAGGATTTTATCACGGACAAATATACAGGACTTACCGAAAAAGAACTCTCTGTAAAAAGAGCCGAGGAATATCATTTATGGGTCAAAGATTATGTAAGTACAAAATATAGTCATATATATGTATAGTAAATTTAGTTTTACACATGTTTTTCTGATTAATTTTCATATATATATATATATATATATGCAGGTTACTTATTGGAATGCCACAAATCCTTTTCCTGCATGGGTTCAAGACCTAGTTCATGGACCTTTGAACAAGGTCAAAACAGGGCCAATGTATTTTACAAGAGGCTATTTGTTTCATACGGAAAATCACGGCGACTGGACGAAGGACATGTAACTACGGGGTCGGTGTTAAAGGTGAAAATTACACGGATGCATCCGATGTAGCGGATTTCTATGGAACTCTAACCGATATAATGGAACTTGAGTACGAGGGGATGGTCAATTTAAGAATCACACTATTTAAGTGTCGGTGGTATGATCCTGTTATTGGTAGAGGCACTCGTAGGAGCAATGGTGGTGTTGTAGACGTTCTTTCATCGAGAAAATACAATAAGTATGAACCATTTATTTTAGGTACGTATACATATATACATATATATTATTAACACGTTAAATAATATTATTATCATATATATATCCGATATGTAACTTAAACTTTTTAATCTTGCAAAAAGCCTCTCAAGCGCATCGGGTTTGTTATATTCCGTACCCGTACGTAAAGAAGCCGAAAAAAACGTGGTTGAATGTTGTAAATGTCAATCCGAGGAAAAACATAGAGGTGGAATATGTGAACAACGAACCAACACTTTTGCAAACGGAAAATGACGATGGTGTACTCGTTGACTACAATTGAAGATCTCGAACTCGACAATTTTGAAAAAGGAGTTAACCGAATAAATCTTGATTACAATGTCGGAGATGCAGAACCGGAAGATGAGTTTCAATGTAATTTATCTTCTTCGATGATGAAACAGAAGACGAAGATTAATTTGTCGTATAATGTATTTGTAAAATTCGAAATAATGTATTATTAATGTATTTGTAAAATTCGAAATAATGTATTATTATTAATGTATTAAAATAAAATTGAAATAAATATTAGAAGAAGAAGAATAATTTGTCGTATAATGTACTTGTAAAATTCAAAATAATGTATTATTAATAAAATTTTACTAAGGTATTATGTTTTGGCCTAAAAAAATAAAGGACCTATGTTTTACGACTGTTTCCCGACTATTTAGCGACTACAATGTTTCGTGACTATTTAGCGACTACAATTTTTAGCGACTATTTAGTGACTATTATGTTTAGCAACTATTTAGCGACTATTAGGCGACTACTAAGTTTTCCCCAATTCATAACCTAATCTTCTTTCCCCAAATCGACAAACTTCTTTCTCATCCCTCTCCTTCTCCGACGATTCTTTCCTCGCCGCCGATTCTCTCCTTCTCCGCCGCATCTCTCCTCTCCGCTGATTCTCTCCCTCTCCGCCACTTCTCTCCTCTCCGCGTCTCTCTCCCTCTCCGCGGCTTCTCTTATCTCCTCTCCGCCGCTGCTCTTCTCTCCGCGTCTCTCTCCCTCTCCGCGGCTTCTCTTATCTCCTCTCCGCCGCTGCTCTTCTCTCCTCTCCGCCGCTGCTCTTCTCTCCTCTTCGCACCATGAATCAACAAAAGGTTTCTCGAAAGAGAAAGACGACGCGGAATGTGGCGATGAGCGGGGCGGTGAAAAGGCCAACCTCTCTTCCGACTCAATACAACTTCACGCCGGCGCAACACGGCGATTTACCTAACCAATCGCCATCTTTACCTAACCAATCGCCTCAAGAACAAACCGGACCTTCAAAGCCACCACCGCCGGGAATCAGAGACTATCCACCGCCAATGGCTTTATTCCAAAACTCGGGTAGTGAGCCACGTCAACGGGGTGAAGAAGTCGCGAACTCCGGCACGGCTCATCATTCTCAGAGCCGGAGTCGTCCTTCCTCGGAAGGAAACAACTTCGACGAGTCTGTGGATGCATTGCCCGAGCTTCAGGAGGACACATTGGCGACTCTAAACTCTTTGTTGATGATACCAGGACGTGAAAAGTTTGTGACGCTTCTCTCTCCCTTACCGATTCCAAACTCTACTTGGTATTCTCTTGTTCTCTTGATTCATGTTCATTGCAGCTTTTTGAATTGCAGCTTCATGTTATGTGATTCTGGCTCAAAAAACAGACCGAAAGTCATGTGTTTGTTTTGTTTGACTGCTTTTATATTGATTTGTTTCTCTTTTGCTTTGTCTCTCTTGTTGGGTTGTATGAGGATTTGCATTGTCTCTCTTGATTTCTAGTCTTTTGCTTTGATTAGTGTAATTTGTAAACTGATTTGTTCATTGCTTCATGATTTGCACTACAGGTTTACTCGTGACAAGGGGTCTAAACTTGTTCGTAAAATTACGAAAGTTTTTACGAACAAGTTTGATGGTCCTTTCTATAGTTGGTCTTGTGTGCCTCGGGATAGACAAGAGCGATATTTTCTCGAGTTCGCGGTACGTTTTATAATTCTCATCGCTTTATCTTCGTTTTGTTATCACTAACATGAATTACTTATCTCTCTTTGTTTTGTAGAAAACCCACACTTGGGATCCATTGATAACGGGGACTGTTCAACTACGGTTCGAGAAAATCTGTCAACGTCGTATGAAGGACATGGTCTCTTCCGTGAGGACTACTCGAGAGCGCCCAACTTGGATCACCGAAACTCTCTGGAAAGAGATGACAGCGAATTGGGATACGAGAGGAAGCAAAAGAAAAGAGTGAGATTTATTCTAATGCTCGTTTATCTCAACGCGGTGGGCTTGGTCCTCACATACACCTATCCGGTCCTACATCTTATCAACAAATCCAATATGGAATGGTTAGTAAATATAAATGTTCTATAATTTTCCTACTCATATGCAAGTACTTTAACTTGATTTTGTATCATTTCGGGAAGAGGAATTGGGAAGACCGGTGTCTATTGGTGAGGTTTTCATTAAGACACACACCAAGCCGGATGGCACGTATGTGGATAAGAAGGCGGAGAAGATTGCTTCAGAATATGAAAAGAATTTGCAACTTAAATTGTCTCAGCTTGACGGAGAAAACTCTGCCGTTTCGGATTGGGCTTCGAGACCTCGCGAGCTCACAACGGATGACTATAACGCCATCTTTCTCGAGGTACTAAGAAACATTTTCCATTATCCACATTTATAGATTTCATGTTTACGTTTTTGGTTATTGTTTTGGCATCCTATTCGCAGTCAACAGAAAAGGATTCACGAGGCAATATATATGGAGTCGGAAGCCTCAAGGAGAATCTTGAGAATGTGGGAACTAGCAAGAGGATTACACAAGGAGAGTCTTCTTCATTCCTGTCTATTCATGAGCAATTGAAGGTCGCACAAAAGAAAATTGAAGAACAAGCTGCTGCGAGTCAAAGGCGTGAAGAACAACATCTCAAAGCTTTGGCGGACCAAGAAGCCAAGGTCGCAAAGTTATCCTTGGTGGAGAAGTACTTGCGCAAAACTGATCCGGCATTTCTCGACTTCATGGAGAGTGAAGATAATCAAGACACCACCTCTCCTCTCTCAACTTCCCCTCCTTCATAGGTTACTAAAACAATTCCATGAACTAAACACTTTTGTATTTGGATGTTTATGTTATGTTACTTGGTTTTGAATTGATGTTTAAGTATTTTTCTTTGCATAATTTACGGATATATGTGGTTTTTCAATTGTATGATGTTTTTTAGATTAGATCGTGTTTTATTTGCAGCGGATTTCAAGATTTAAATCAAATGGCAAAAGAAACAAAACGATTACCATATGCATAGAATTTTACGAATATTAGTCGCCAAATAGACATATAACAGTCGTAAAGTAGTCGCATCGTAGTCACGAAGTAGTCGCAAAAAAATAACGTCTACTTTACGACTGAATAAAATTTTTTTAAATTTTAAGTTTAGCCATCATATAGTCGTCAATTAGTCACTATATAGTTACGACTATTTACCGACTACATTATAGATACACCTGTTCATAGTAAATAATCGTAAAACAGTCGTAATATAGTCGCTATGTAATACGACTACATTACGACTATTGTAAAGATTCTCTTATTCATGTTTATTAATCGTAGGTTAGTCGTTAAATAGTCGTCAAATATACTGACTATTGAGCGACGATGTTACGACTGCGCGTTGTGGTCGTCACGTAGTCGTTAATCAGCGACTATATTAACGACTAATAAGTTTAGCGACTAAGGATTTCCGACTACAGAGTTTAGTCGTGCAATAGTCGTAACTGGTAATTCAGCGACTATTCAACGACTGATAGTACAGTCGGAAAATGCCTGTTTTCTTGTAGTGGTCAAACTTGTAGAAATCTCATTGACACACTTATAATCACTCATGTTGCATGAAACTTGATTTAGAGTCCTAGAAACACGTTGTTAGAAGTTTCATAAGTTCGTGAAACTTGTACAAAGTTCATTGAGACACTTATAAGCACTCAAGTTGCATGAAACTTGGTTTAGACTCCTAGAAACGCGTTGTTAGATGTTTCATAAGTTCTTCAAACTTGTACAAAGCTCATTGAGACACTTATAAGCACTCATGTTGCATGAAACTTGGTTTAGAGTCCTAGAAACGCGTTGTTAGATGTTTAATACGTTCGTAAAACTTGTTAATAGCTCATTGATACACTTAGAAGCACTCATGTTGCATGAAACTTGGTTTAGAATCCTAGAAACCGCGTTGTTAGATGTTTCATAAGTTCGGCAAACATTTACAAAGCTCATTGAAACAGTTATAAGCACTCATGTTGCATGAAACATGGTTTAGAGTCCTAGAAACGCGTTGTTAGATGTTTCATAAGTTCGTGAAACTTGTACAAAGCTTATTGAGGAACTTATAAGCACTCATGTTGCATGAAACTTGGCTAAGAGTCCTAGAAACGTGTTGTTAGATGTTTTTTTATAAATTCGTCAAACTTTTACAAAGCTCGTTGAGACACTTATAATTACTCATGTTGCATGAAACTTGGTTTAGAGTCCTAGAAACGCGTTGTTAGATGTTTCATAAGTTTGGGAAACTTGTACAAAGCTCATTGAGACACTTATAAACACTCATGTTGCATGAAACTTGGTTTAGAGTTTAAGCAACGCGTTGTTAGATGTTTCATAACTTTGTAAACTTTTCCAAAGCTCATTGAGACACTTATAAGCACTCATGGTGCATGAAACTTTGTTTAGAGTCCTAGAAACGCGTTGTTAGATGTTTAATAAGTTCGTAAAACTTGTACAAAGCTCATTGAGACACTTATAAGACCCATGTTGCATGAAACTTGGTTTAGAGTCCTAGAAACCGCATTGTTAGATGTTTCATAAGTTCGTGAAACTTTTACAAAGCTCATTGAGACAATTATAAGCACTCATATTGCATGAAACTTGGTTTAGAGTCCTAGAAACGCTTTGTTAGATGTTTCATAAGTTCGTGAAACTTGTACAAAACTCATTGAGGAACTTATAAGCACTCATGTTGCATGAAACTTGGCGTAGAATCCTAGAAACGCGTTGTTAGATGTTTTTCATAACTTCGTGAAACTTTTACAAACCTCATTGAGACACTTATAAGCACTCATGTTGCATGAAACTTGGTTTAGAGTCCTAGAAACGTGTTGTTAGATGTTTAATAAGTTCGTAAAACTTGTACAAAGCTTATTGAGACACTTATAAGTACTCATGTTGCATGAAACTTTGTTTAGAGTTTTAAAAACGCGTTGTTAGATGTTTCATAAGCTCGTGAAACTTTTAAAAAGCACATTGAGTCACTTCTAAATACTCATGTTGCATGAAACTTGGTTTAGAGTCCTAGAAACCGCATTGTTAGATGTTTCATAAGTTCGTGAAACTTTTACAAAGCTCATTGAGACAATTATAAGCACTCATGTTGCGTGAAACTTGGTTTAGAGTCCTAGAAACGCTTTGTTAGATGTTTCATAAGTTCGTGAGACTTGTACAAAACTCATTGAGGAACTTATAAGCACTCATGTTGCATGAAACTTGGCGTAGAATCCTAGAAACGCGTTGTTAGATGTTTTTCATAACTTCGTGAAACTTTTACAAAGCTCATTGAGACACTTATAAGCACTCATGTTGCATGAAATTGGTTTAGAGTCCTAGAAACGCGTTGTTAGATGTTTCATAAGTTCGTCAAACTTGTACAAATCTCATTGAGACACTTATAATCAATCATGTTGCATGAAACTTGATTTAGAGTCCTAGAAACACGTTGTTAGATGTTTCATAAGTTCGTGAAACTTGTACAAAGCTCATTGCGACACTTATAAGCACTCATGTTGCATGAAACTTGGTTTAGAGTCCTAGACACGCGTTGTTAGATGTTTAATACGTTCTTAAAACTTGTTAATAGCTCATTGATACATTTAGAAGAACTCATGTTATATGAAACTTGGTTTAGAGTCATAGAAACCGTGTTGTTAGAAGTTTCATAAGTTCGTCAAACATTTACAAAGCTCATTGAAACAGTTATAAGCACTTATGTTGCATGAAACATGGTTTAGAGTCCTAGAAACGTGTTGTTAGATGTTTCATAAGTTCGTGAAACTTGTACAAAGCTCATTGAGGAACTTATAAGCACTCATGTTGCAGGAAACTTGGCTTAGAGTCCTAGAAACGTGTTGTTAGATGTTTTTTATAATTTCGTCAAACTTGTACAAAGCTCATTGAGACACTTATAATCACTCATGTTGCATGAAACTTGGTTTAGAGTCCTAGAAACGCGTTGTTAGATGTTTCATAAGTTTGTGAAACTTGTACAAAGCTCATTGAGACACTTATAAACACTCATGTTGAATGAAACTTGGTTTAGAGTTTTAGAAACGCGTTGTTAGATGTTTCATAACTTCGTAAACTTTTACAAAGCTCATTGAGACACTTATAAGCACTCATGGCGCATGAAACTTGGTTTAGAGTCCTAGAAACGCATTGTTAGATGTTTAATAAGTTCGTAAAACTTGTACAAAGCTCATTGAGACACTTATAAGACCCATGTTGCATGAAACTTGGTTTAGAGTCCTAGAAACCGCATTGTTAGATGTTTCATATGTTCGTGAAACTTTTACAAAGCTCATTGAGACAATTATAAGCACTCATGTTGCATGAAACTTGGTTTAGAGTCCTAGAAACGCTTTGTTAGATGTTTCATAAGTTCGTGAAACTTGTACAAAGCTCATTGAGGAACTTATAAGAACTCATGTTGCATGAAACTTGGTTTAGAGTCCTAGAAGCGCGTTGTTAGATGATTAATACGTTCGTACAACTTGTTAATAGGTCATTGATACACTTAGAAGCACTCATGTTACATGAAACTTGGTTTAGAGTACTAGAAACCGCATTGTTAGATGTTTCATATGTTCGTGAAACTTTTACAAAGCTCATTGAGACAATTATAAGCACTCATGTTGCATGAAACTTGGTTTAGAGTCCTAGAAACGCTTTGTTAGATGTTTCATAAGTTCGTGAAACTTGTACAAAACTCATTGAGGAACTTATAAGACCCATGTTGCATGAAACTTGGTTTAGAGTCCTAGAAACCGCATTCTTAGATGTTTCATAAGTTCGTCAAACTTGTAGAAATCTCATTGAGACACTTATAATCACTCATGTTGCATGAAACTTGATTTAGAGTCCTAGAAACACGTTGTTAGAAGTTTCATAAGTTCGTGAAACTTGTACAAAGTTCATTGAGACACTTATAAGCACTGAAGTTGCATGAAACTTGGTTTAGACTCCTAGAAACGCGTTGTTAGATGTTTCATAAGTTCTTCAAACTTGTACAAAGCTCATTGAGACACTTGTAAGAACTCATGTTGCATGAAACTTGGTTTAGAGTCCTAGAAACGCGTTGTTAGATGTTTAATATGTTCGTAAAACTTGTTAATAGCTCATTGATACACTTAGAAGCACTCATGTTGCATGAAACTTGGTTTAGAGTCTTAGAAACCGCGTTGTTAGATGTTTCATAAGTTCGGGAAACATTTACAAAGCTCATTGAAACAGTTATAAGCACTCATGTTGCATGAAACATGGTTTAGAGTCCTAGAAACGCGTTGTTAGATGTTTCATAAGTTCGTGAAACTTGTACAAAGCTTATTGAGGAACTTATAAGCACTCATGTTGCATGAAACTTGGCTTAGAGTCCTAGAAACGTGTTGTTAGATGTTTTTTTATAAATTCGTCAAACTTGTACAAAGCTCATTGAGACACTTATAATTACTCATGTTGCATGAAACTTGGTTTAGAGTCCTAGAAACGCGTTGTTAGATGTTTCATAATTTTGTGAAACTTGTACAAAGCTCATTGAGACACTTATAAACACTCATGTTGCATGAAACTTGGTTTAGAGTTTAAGCAACGCGTTGTTAGATGTTTCATAACTTCGTAAACTTTTCCAAAGCTCATTGAGACACTTATAAGCACTCATGGTGCATGAAACTTGGTTTAGAGTCCTAGAAACGCGTTGTTAGATGTTTAATAAGTTCGTAAAACTTGTACAAAACTCATTGAGACACTTATAAGACCCATGTTGCATGAAACTTGGTTTAGAGTCCTAGAAACCGCATTTTTAGATGTTTCATAAGTTCGTGAAACTTTTACAAAGCTCATTGAGACAATTATAAGCACTCATGTTGCATGAAACTTGGTTTAGAGTCCTAGAAACGCTTTGTTAGATGTTTCATAAGTTCGTGAAACTTGTACAAAACTCATTGAGGAACTTATAAGCACTCATGTTGCATGAAACTTGGCGTAGAATCCTAGAAACGCGTTGTTAGATGTTTTTCATAACTTCGTGAAACTTTTACAAACCTCATTGAGACACTTATAACTACTCATGTTGCATGAAACTTGGTTTAGAGTCCTAGAAACGCGTTGTTAGATGTTTAATAAGTTCGTAAAACTTGTACAAAGCTTATTGAGACACTTATAAGTACTCATGTTGCATGAAACTTTGTTTAGAGTTTTAAAAACGCGTTGTTAGATGTTACATAAGCTCGTGAAACTTGTACAAAGCTCATTGAGACACTTATAAGCACTCATGTTGCATGAAACTTGGGTTAGAGTCCTAGAAGCGCGTTGTTAGATGTTTAATACGTTCGTAAAACTTGTTAATAGCTCATTGATACACTTAGAAGCACTCATGTTACATGAAACTTGGTTTAGAGTCCTAGAAACCGCATTGTTAGATGTTTCATATGTTCGTGAAACTTTTACAAAGCTCATTGAGACATTTATAAGCACTCATGTTGCATGAAACTTGGTTTAGAGTCCTAGAAACGCTTTGTTAGATTTTTCATAAGTTCGTGAAACTTGTACAAAACTCATTGAGGAACTTATAAGCACTCATGTTGCATGAAACTTGGCTTAGAGTCCTAGAAACGCGTTGTTAATTGTTTTTATAATTTCGTCAAACTTGTACAAAGCTCATTGAGAAACTTATAAGACCCATGTTGCATGAAACTTGGTTTAGAGTCCTAGAAACCGCATTCTTAGATGTTTCATAAGTTCGTGAAACTAGTACAAAGCTCATTAAGAAACTTATAAGAACTCATGTTGCATGACACTTGGCTTAGAATCCTAGAAACGCGTTGTTAGATGTTTTTATAAGTTCGTCAATCTTGTACAAAGCTCATTGAGACACTTATAATCACTCATGTTGCATGAAACTTGGTTTAGAGTCCTAGATACGCGTTGTTAGATGTTTCATAAGTTCGTAAAACTTGTACAAAGCTCATTGAGACACTTATAATCACTCATGTTGCATGAAACTTGGTTTAGATTCTTAGAAACCACATTGTTAGATGTTTCATAAGTTCGTCAAACTTGTACAAAGCTCATTGAAACACTTATATGCAGTCATTTGCATGAAACTTGGTTTAGAGTCCTAGAAACGCATTGTTAGATGTTTCATAAGTTCGTCAAACTTGTACAAATCTCATTGAGACACTTATAATCACTCATCTTGCATGAAACTTGATTTAGAGTCCTAAAAACGAGTTGTTAGAAGATTCATAAGTTCGTTAAACTTGTACAAAGCTCATTGAGACACTTATAAGTACTCATGTTGCATGAAACTTGGTTTAGAGTCTTAGAAACCACATTGTTAGATGTTTCAAAAGCTCGTCAAACTTGTACAAAGCTCATTGAGACACTTATATGCAGTCATGTTGCATGAAACTTGGTTTAGAGTCCTATAAACGCTTTGTTATTTGTTTCATAAGTTCGTCAAACTTGTACAAAGCTCATTGAGACACTTATAATCACTCATGTTGCATGAAACTTGATTTAGAGTCCTAGAAACGCGTTGTTAGAAGTTTCGTAAGTTCGTGAAACTTGTACAAAGCTCATTGAGAGACTTATATGCACTCATGTTGCATGAAACTTGGTTTAGAGTCCTAGAAACGCGTTGTTAGATGTTTCATAAGTTCGTCAAATTTGTACAAAGCTCATTGAGACACTTATAAGCACTCATGTTGCATGAAACTTGGTTTAGAGTCTTAGAAATGTGTTGTTAGATGTTTCATAAGTTCGTAAACTTTAACAAAGCTCATTGAGACACTTATAAGCACTCATGGTGCATGAAACTTGGTTTAGATTCCTAGAAACCACGTTGTTAGATGTTACATAAGTTCGTGAAACTAGTACAAAGCTCATTAAGAAACTTATAATGACTCATGTTGCATAAAAATTGGCTTAGAATCCTAGAAACGCGTTGTTAGATGTTTTTTATAAGTTTGTCAAATTTGTACAAAGCTCATTGAGACACTTATAATCACTCATGTTGCATGAAACTTGATTTAGAGTCCTAGATACGCGTTGTTAGATGTTTCATAAGTTCGTAAAACTTGTACAAAGCTCATTGAGACACTTATATTCACTCATGTTGCATGAAACTTGATTTAGAGTCCTAGAAACGCGTTGTTAGAAGATTCATAAGTTCGTGAAACTTGTACAAAGCTCGTTGAGACACTTATAAGCACTCATGTTGCATGAAACTTGGTTTAGAGTCCTAGAAACAAGTTGTTAGATGTTTCATAAGTTCGTGAAACTTGTACAAAGCTCATTGAGGAACTTATAAGAACTCATGTTGCATGAAACTTGGTTTAGAGTCCTAGAAACGCGTTGTTAATGTTTTTTTATAAGTTCGTCAAACTTGTACAAACCTCATTGAGACACTTATAAGCACTCATGTTGCATGAAATTAGGTTTAGAGTCTTAGAAACCACGTTGTTAGATGTTTCATAATTTTGTCAAACTTGTACAAAGCTCATTGAGACACTTATATGCACTCATGTTGCATGAAACTTGGTTTAGAGTCCTATAAACGCTTTGTTAGATGTTTCATAAGTTCGTCATACTTGTACAAAGCTCATTGAGACACTTATAAGCACTCATGTTGCATGAAACTTGGTTTAGAGTCCTAGAAACGCGTTGTTAGATGTTTCATAAGTTCGTCAAACTTGAAAAAAGCTCATTGAGACACTTATAAGCACTCATATTGCATGAAACTTGGTTTAGAGTCTTAGAAATGCGTTGTTAGATGTTTAATAAGTTCGTAAAACTTGTACAAAGCTCATTGAGACACGTATAAGCACCCATGTTGCATGAAACTTGATTTAGAGTCCTAGAAACACATTGTTTGATTTTTCATAAGTTCATGAAACTTGTACAAAGCTCATTGAGGAACTTATAAGCACTCATGTTGCATGAAACTTGGCGTAGAATCTTAGAAACGCATTGTTAGATGTTTTTTATAAGTTCGTAAAACTTGTACAAAGCTCATTGAGACACTTATATTCACTCATGTTGCATGAAACTTGGTTTAGAGTCCTAGAAACGCGTTGTTAGATGTTTCATAAGTTCGTGAAACTTGTACAAAACTCATTGAGACACTTATAAGCAATCAAGTTGCATGAAACTTGGTTTATAGTTTTAGAAACGCGTTGTTAGATGTTTCATAACTTCGTGAAACTTTTACAAAGCTCATTAAGATACTTATAAGCACTTATGTTGCATGAAACTTGGTTTAGAGTCCTAGAAACGGGTTGTTAGATGTTTCATAAGTTCGAAGCTCATTGAGTAACTAATAAGCACTCATGTTGCATGAAACTTGGCTTAGAGTCCTAGAAACGCGTTGTTATATGTTTCATAAGTTAATCAAACTTGTACAAACCTAATTTAAACACTTATAAGCCCTCATGTTGCATGAAACTTGGTTTAGAGTTTTAGAAACCACGTTGTTAGATGTTTCATAAGTTCGTCAAACTTGTACAAAGCTCATTGAGACACTTATATGCAGTCATGTTGCATGAAACTTGGTTTAGAGTACTTGAAACGCGTTGTTAGATGTTTCATAAGTTCGTCAAACTTGTACACACTCATTAAGACACTTATAATCACTCATGTTGCATGAAACTTGATTTAGAGTCCTAGAAACGCGTTGTTAGAAGTTTTATATGTTCGTGGAACTTGTACAAAGCTCATTGAGACACTTATAAGCACTCATGTTGCATGAAAATTGGTTTAGAGTCCTAGAAACCGGATTGTTAGATGTTTCATAATTTCGTCAAAGTTGTACGAAGCTAATTGACACACTTATATGCGCTCATGTTTCATGAATCTTGGTTTAGAGTCCTATAAACGCTCTGTTAGATGTTTCATAAGTTCGTAAAACTTGTACAAAGCTCATTTAGACACTTATAATCACTCATGTTGCATGAAACTTGATTTAGAGTCCTAGAAACGCGTTGTTAGAAGATTCATAAGTTCGTGAAACTTGTACAAAGCTCATTGAGACACTTATAAGCACTCATGTTGCATGAAACTAGGTTTAGAGTACTAGAAACCGCGTTGTTAGATGTTTCGTAAGTTCGTTAAACTTTTACAAAGCTCATTGAAACAGTTATCAACACTCATGTTGCATGAAACTTGGTTTAGAGTCCTAGAAACGCGTTGTTAGATGTTTCATAGGTTCGTGAAACTTGTACAAAGCTCATTGAGGAACTTATAAGCACTCATGTTTCATGAAACTTGGCTTAGAATCCTAAAAACGCGTTTTTAGATGTTTTTTATAAGTTCGTCAACTTTGTAAAAAGCTCATTGAGACATTTATAATCACTCATGTAGTATGAAACTTGGTTTAGAGTCTTAGAAACAACGTTGTGAGATGTTTCGTAAGTTCGTCAAACTTGTACAAAGCTCATTGAGACACTTATATGCACTCATGTTGCATGAAACTTGGTTTAGAGTCCTAGATACGCGTTGTTAGATGTTTCATAAGTTCGTAAAACTTGTACAAAGCTCATTGAGACACTTATAATCACTCATGTTGCATGACACTTGATTTAGAGTCCTAGAAACGCGTTGTTAGAAGATTCATAAGTTCGTGAAACTTGTACAAAGCTCATTGAGACACTTATAAGCACTCATGTTGCATGAAACTTGGTTTAGAGTCCTAGAAACACGTTGTTAGATGTTTCATAAGTTCGTGAAACTTGTACAAAGCTCATTGAGGAACTTATAAGAACTCATGTTGCATGAAACTTGGGTTAGAGTCCTAGAAACGCGTTGTTAGATGTTTTTTATAAGTTCGTCAAACTTGTACAAACCTCATTGAGACACTTATAAGCACTCATGTTGCATGAAACTAGGTTTAGAGTCTTAGAAACCACGTTGTTAGATGTTTCATAATTTCGTCAAACTTGTACAAAGCTCATTGATACAATTATATGCACTCATGTTGCATGAAACTTGGTTTAGAGTCCTATAAACGCTTTGTTAGATGTTTCATAAGTTCGTCAAACTTTTACAAAGCTCATTGAGACACTTATATGCACTCATGTTGCATGAAACTTGGTTTAGAGTCCTAGAAACGCGTTGTTAGAAGTTTCATAAGTTCGTGAAACTTGTACAAAGCTCATTGAGACACTTATAAGCACTCATGTTGCATGAAACTTGGTTTAGAGTCCTAGAAACGCGTTGTTAGATGTTTCATAAGTTCATCAAACTTGTACAAAGCTCATTGAGACACTTATAAGCACTCATGTTGCATGAAACTTGGTTTAGAGTCTTAGAAATGTGTTGTTAGATGTTTAATAAGTTCATAAAACTTGTACAAAGCTCATTGAGACACGTATAAGCACCCATGTTGCATGAAACTTGGTTTAGAGTCCTAGAAACGCATTGTTAGATGTTTCATAAGTTCGTGAAACTTGTACAAAGCTCATTGAAGAACTTATAAGCACTCATGTTGCATGAAACTTGGCGTAGAATTCTAGAACCGCGTTGTTAGATGTTTTTTATAAGTTCGTGAAACTTGTACAAAGCTCATTGAGACACTTATAATCACTCATGTTGCATGAAACTTGGTTTAGAGTCCTATAAACGCGTTTTTAGATGTTTCATAAGTTCGTGAAACTTGTACAAAACTCATTGAGACACTTATAAGCACTCAAGTTGCATGAAACTTGGTTTATAGTTTTAGAAACGCGTTGTTAGATGTTTCATAACTTCGTGAAACTTTTACAAAGCTCATTGAGACACTTATAATCACTCATGTTGCATGAAACTTGGTTTAGAGTCCTAGAAACGCGTTGTTAGATGTTTAATAAGTTCTTCAAAATTGTATTAAGATCATTGAGACACTTATAAGCACTCATGTTGCATGAAACTTGGTTTAGAGTCCTAGAAACACGTTGTTAGATGTTTCATAAGTTCGTGAAACTTGTACAAAGCTCATTGAGGAACTTATAAGAACTCATGTTGCATGAAACTTGGGTTAGAGTCCTAGAAACGCGTTGTTAGATGTTTTTTATAAGTTCGTCAAACTTGTACAAACCTCATTGAGACAATTATAAGCGCTCATGTTGCATGAAACTAGGTTTAGAGTCTTAGAAACCACGTTGTTAGATGTTTCATAATTTCGTCAAACTTGTACAAAGCTCATTGAGACACTTATATGCACTCATGTTGCATGAAACTTGGTTTAGAGTCCTATAAACGCTTTGTTAGATGTTTCATAAGTTCGTCAAACTTTTACAAAGCTCATTGAGACACTTATAAGCACTCATGTTGCATGAAACTTGGTTTAGAGTCCTAGAAACGGGTTGTTAGAAGTTTCATAAGTTCGTGAAACTTGTACAAAGATCATTGAGACAATTATAAGCACTCATGTTGCATGAAACTTGGTTTAGAGTCCTAGAAACGCGTTGTTAGATGTTTCATAAGTTCATCAAACCTGTACAAAGCTCATTGAGACACTTATAAGCACTCATGTTGCATGAAACTTGGTTTAGAGTCTTAGAAATGTGTTGTTAGATGTTTAATAAGTTCATAAAACTTGTACAAAGCTCATTGAGACACGTATAAGCACCCATGTTGCATGAAACTTGGTTTAGAGTCCTATAAACGCATTGTTAGATGTTTCATAAGTTCGTGAAACTTGTACAAAGATCATTGAGACACTTATAAGCACTCATGTTGCATGAAACTTGGTTTAGAGTCCTAGAAACGCGTTGTTAGATGTTTCATAAGTTCATCAAACTTGTACAAAATTGTGACATGAAACTTGGTTTAGAGTCCTAGAAACGCGTTGTTAGATGTTTAATAAATTCGTAAAACTTGTACAAAGATCATTGAGACACTTATAAGCACTCATGTTGCATGAAACTTGGTTTACAGTCCTAGAAACGCTTTGTTAGATGTTTCATAAGTTCATGAAACTTGTACAAAGCTCATTGAAGAACTTATAAGCACTCATGTTGCATGAAACTTGGCGTAGAATCCTAGAAACGCGTTGTTAGATGTTTTTTTATAAGTTCTTCAAACTTGTACAAAGCTCATTGGACACTTATAATCACTCATGTTGCATGAAACTTGGTTTAGAGTCCTAGAAACGCGTTGTTAGATGTTTCATAAGTTCGTGAAACTTGTACAAAGCTCATTGAGACACTTATAAGCACTCATGTTGCATGAAACTTGGTTTAGAGTTTTAGAAACGCGTTGTTAGATGTTTCATAACTTTGTGAAACTTTTACAAACCTCATTGAGACACTTATAAGCACTCATGTTGCATGAAACTTGGTTTAGTGTCCTATAGAAATGCGTTGTTAGATGTTTCATAAGTTCGTGAAACTTGTACAAAGCTTATTGAGGAACTTATAAGCACTCATGTTGCATGAAACTTGGCTTAGAGTCCGAGAAACGCGTTGTTAGATGTTTTTTATAAGTTCATCAAACTTATACAAAGCTCATTGGGACACTTATAAGCACTCATGTTGCATGAAAATTGGTTTACATTGTTAGAAACCACGTTCTGAGATGTTTCATAAGTTCGTCAAACTTGTAAAAAGCTCATTGAGACACTTATTTGCACTCATATTGCATGAAACTTGGTTTAGAGTCCTATAAACGTGTTGTTAGATGTTTCATAAGTTCGTCAAACTTGTACAAAGCTCATTGAGACACTTATAATCACTCATGTTGCATGAAACTTGATTTAGAGTCATAGAAATGTGTTGTTAGAAGTTTCATAAGTTCGTGAAACTTGTACAAAGCTTATTGAGACACTTATAAGCACTCATGTTGCATGAAACTTGGTTTAGAGTCCTAGAAAAGTGTTGTTAGATGTTTCATAAGTTCGTTAAACTTGTACAAAGCTCATTGACACACTTATAAACACTCATGTTGCATGAAACTTGGTTTAGAGTCCTAAAAATGCGTTGTTAGATGTTTAATAAGTTCATAAACTTGTACAAAGCTCATTGAGACACTTATAAGCACTCATGTTGCATGAAACATGGTTTAGAGTCCTAGAAACCGCGTTGTTAGATGTTTCATAAGATCGTCAAAAATTTACAAAGCTCATTGAGACACTTATAAGCAATCATGTTGCATGAAACTTGGTTTAGAGTCCTAGAAACGCATTGTTAGATTTTCATAAGTTCGTGAAACTTGTACAAAGCTCATTGAGGAACTTATAAGCACTCATGTTGCATGAAACTTGGTTTAGAGTCCTAGAAACGCGTTGTTAGATTTTTTTTATAAGGTCGCCAAACTTGTACAAAGCTCATTGAGACACTTATAATCACTCATGTTGCATGAAACTTGGTTTAGAGTCCTAGAAACGCGTTGTTAGATGTTTCATAAGTTCGTAAAACTTGTACAAAGCTCTTTGAGACACTTATAAGCACTCATGTTGCATGAAACTTGGTTTAGAGTTTTAAAAACGCGTTGTTAGATGTTTCATAAGTTCGTGAAACTTTTACAAAGCTCATTGAGACACTTATAAGCACTCATGTTGCATGAAACTTGGTTTAGAGTCCTAGAAACGCGTTGTTAGAAGTTTCATAAGTTCGTGAAACTTGTACAAAGCTCATTGGGACACTTATAAGCACTAATGTTGCATGAAACTTGGTTTAGAGTCCTAGAAACGCGTTGTTAGATGTTTCATAAGTTCGTCAAACCTGTACAAAGCTCATTGAGACACTTATAAGCACTCATGTTGCATGAAATTTGGTTTAGAGTCTTAGAAATGTGTTGTTAGATGTTTAATAAGTTCATAAAACTTGTACAAAGCTCATTGAGACACGTACGTATAAGCACCCATGTTGCATGAAACATGGTTTAGAGTCCTAGCAGAAACGCATTTTTAGATGTTTCATAAGTTCGTGAAACTTGTACAAAGCTCATTGAGGAACTTATAAGCACTCATGTTGCATGAAACTTGGCGTAGAATCCTAGAAACGCGTTGTTAGATGTTTTTTAGAAGTTCGTCAAACTTGTACAAAGCTTATAATCACTCATGTTGCATGAAACTTGGTTTAGAGTCCTATAAACGCGTTTTTAGATGTTTCATAAGTTCGTGAAACTTGTACAAAACTCATTGAGACACTTATAAGCACTCAAGTTGCATGAAACTTGGTTTATAGTTTTAGAAACGCGTTGTTAGATGTTTCATAACTTCGTAAAACTTTTACAAAGCTCATTGAGACACTTATAAGCACTCATGTTTCATGAAACTTGGTTTAGAGTCCTAGAAACGCTTTGTTAGATGTTTCATAAGTTCATGAAACTTGTACAAAACTCATTGAGGAACTTATAAGCACTCATGTTGCATGAAACTTGGCGTAGAATCCTAGAAACGCGTTGTTAGATGTTTTTTTATAAGTTCGTCAAACTTGTACAAAGCTCATTGAACACTTATAATCACTCATGTTGCATGAAACTTGGTTTAGAGTCCTAGAAACGCGTTGTTAGATGTTTCATAAGTTCGTCAAACTTGTACAAAGCTCATTGAGACACTTATAAGCACTCATGTTGCATGAAACTTGGCTTAGAGTCCTAGAAACGCGTTTTTAGAAGGCTAATAAATTCGTAAAACTTTTAAAAAGCTCATTGAGAAACTTATAAGCACTCATGTTGCATGAAACTTGGTTTAGAGTCCTAGAAACTGCGGGTTTAGATGTTTCATAAGTTCTAGAAACTTTTACAAAGCTCATTGAAACAGTTATAAGCACTCATGTTGCATGAAACTTGGTTTAGAGTCCCAGAAAACGCGTTGTTAGATGTTTCATAAGTTCGTGAACTTTGTACAAAGCTCATTGAGGAACTTATAAGCACTCATGTTTCATAAAACTTGGCTTAGAATCCTAGAAACGCGTTGTTAGATGTTTTTTATAAGTTCGTCAAACTTGTACAAAGCTCATTGAGACAGTTATAATCACTCATGTTGCATGAAACTTAGTCTTCCCAAGGAATACCGAGCTTTCATCACCTCCATGGATAAACATATGATACCAAGGACATATGAAGAAGCAATGAAGGAAGATGTGTGGATCAATGCGGTTAAAGCCGAGAACAAGGCAATGGAAGACATTGAAACCTTCTATGAAACCGACCTTCCTAGAGGCAAGAGGACAGTGAGTTCTAGATATGTGTTCACCATCAAGTATCTAAGCAATGGGGAAATCGAAAGGCATAAGGCAAGACTAGTTGCAAGAGGCTTCACACAAACCTATGGAGAAGATTACTTGGATAACATTGCACCGGTTGCAAAACTTCACACGGTTCGGTCATTCTATCTTTGGCTACTAACCTATCATGGGATCTTTTTCAAATGGATGTGAAGAATGCCTTTCTATAAGGAGAACTTGAAGAAAAAGTCTACATGATTCCACCACCCGGCCTAGAGATTACTCCCGGGAAGGTTCTAAGATTAAGGAAAACCATCTACGGTCTCAAGCAATCACCAAGAGCTTGGTATCACAAGCTTAGCTCAACAATGATGGCAAAAGGATTAGAAAGATCACAATTCGAATATACGCTCTTCACTCTACAAAACCAAGAAGGTATAGTAGTGGTACTAGTGTATGTAGATGACATTATCATATCCGGGAACAACAAGGGAGGTATTCAAGAAACCAAAACCTTTCTTAAATCTAAATTTGATATTAAGGACCTCGGTATACTTAAGTACTTCCTTGGGATTGAAGTGTGTAGATCTAAAGAAGGTCTATTTATTTCTCAAAGGAAGTACACCCATGAACTTTTAAGTGTTGTCAATATGATAGGTACAAAGGCGGCTAAAACTCCCCTTGAAGACGGCTACAAGACCATCCAAGAAGGTAGTGAGGATGATCAACCATACCAAGATCCAATGCTCTATAGATGGCTAGTAGGAAAGCTCAGATACTTGACAATCACTAGGACGGACTTATGCTTTGCCGTGAACCAAGTCTCCCAACATATGCAAAAGCCAAAACAACATCATTGGAACATGATCATGAGGATCTTGGGCTATCTTAAAGGAACCTCAAGTTTGGGTATATCGATGGGTTGTAACAAGAGCACGGAGGTTATTGGGTATTGTGAAGCGGACTACGCCGGAGACCTAGAGGATAGACGATCAACCACCGGGTATTGTACTTTCATTGGAGGCAACCTTGTCACATGAAAGACCAAGAAGCAAAAGATAGTATCTTGTTCCACCGCTGAAACCGAATATAGAGCCGTGAGGAAGCTAACTCAGGAACTCATGTGGCTAAAGAACTTTCTAGGAGATTTGGGATTCAAGATTGAAGCACAATTGACCATGCATTGTGATAATCAAGCGGCCATCCACATAGCATCAAACTCGGTCTTCCATGATAGGACTAAACACAACGAAGTGGATTGTCACAAGGTTAGAGAACAAATGGTCAAAGGCACTATTCTACTATGCTACACCAAAAGTCAAGATCAACTCGAGGACATCTTCACAAAATCCGCAACCTTGAAGGTTTGTGAGTCCATACTACCAAGACTAGGACTCACACGGGCTACCAAAGCCTAAGTCTCCAACCGCATAAGCTTGTACTCTTTTCCCTTAGGTGAGTTTTATCCCAAGTGGTTTTCTCACCGAGGTTTTTAACGAGGAAAGGTTATGCGGGTTCCAAGCTTAGCCATTGCATGAGGCTAAGCTTGCGGTGGAGTATTAAAGAGAACAAGGCTTTGTCCGGACATACTTGTTCATCAACGCAAAGACCTAGCGCGTGACCGAAGTAGATGTCACAAGATCTCTTGTTAACTTTGCAAATAGGACAAAAGGTATCATGAAACAAAGGAGAAGGATCTAGAAGAGAGTCGTTGGAGAAGTAGCCGTTGGCGAGTGGAGTCCACGCCGTCCGTACAATCACGGGTCGCTTTAAGGAGGGTGGAGCCCACGTCGTCCGTACACTCACGGGCAATTCTAAGGACGCGGCTAACCAAGAGAGATTTGGACGGATTTTACATATTCCTAAGATGCCATTCTAGGCGATTTTCTTTTATAATATCTCTCTCTACTTTCTCTCTCTTGTTCTTGATGTTCTTCATAGAACTCAAGAACACAATCTCTTAAAATACTTCCTAATCTCATCAAAATCTAACAGAAACTTGGTTTAAAGTCCTAGAAACGCGTTGTTAGATGTTTCATAAGTTCGTGAAACTTGTACAAAGCTCATTAAGAAACTTATAAACACTCATGTTGTATGAAACTTGGCTTAGAGTCCTAGAAACGCGTTGATAGATGTTTTTTATAAGTTCATCAAACTTGTACAAAGCTCATTGACAAAGTTATAAGCACTCATGTTGCATGAAACTTGGTTTAGAGTCCTAGAAACGCGTTGTTAGATGTTTCATAACTTTGTCAAACTTGTACAAAGCTCATTGAGACTCTTATATGCACTCATGTTGCATGAAACTTGGTTTAAAGTCCTATAAACGCGTTGTTAGATGTTTCATAAGTTCGTAAAACTTGTACAAAGCTCACTTAGACACTTATAATCACTCATGTTGCATGAAACTTGATTTAGAGTACTAGAAATGCGTTGTCAGAAGTTTCATAAGTTCGTGAAACTTGTACAAAGCTCATTGAGACACTTATAAGCACTCATGTTGCATGAAACTTGGTTTAGAGTCCTAGATACGCGTTGTTAGATGTTTCATAAGTTCGTCAAACTTGTACAAAGCTCATTAAAACACTTATAAGCACTCATGTTGCATGAAACTTGTTTTAGAGTCCTAGAAATGGGTTGTTAGATGTTTAATAAGTTTGTAAAACTTGTACAAAGCTCATTGAGACACTTATAAGCACTCATGTTAAATGAAACTTCGTTTAGAGTCCTAGAACCGCGTTGTTAGAAGTTTCATAAGTTCGTCAAACATTTACAAAGCTCATTGAAACAGTTATAAGCACTTATGTTGCATGAAACTTGGTTTAGAGTCCTAGAAACGCGTTGGTAGATGTTTCATAAGTTCGTGAAACTTGTACAAAGCTCATTGAGGAACTTATAAGCAATCGTGTTGCATGAAACTTGGCTTAAAGTCCTAGAAACGTGTTGTTAGATGTTTTTTATAAGCTCTTCAAACTTGTACAAAGCTCATTGAGACACTTATAATCACTCATGTTGCATGAAACTTGTTTTAGAGTCGTAGAAACGCGTTGTTAGATGTTTCATAAGTTTGTGAAACTTGTACAAAGCTCATTGAGAAACTTATAAGAACTCATGTTGCATGAAACTCGGTTTAGAGATTTAAAAACGCGTTGTAAGATGTTTCATAAGTTCGTGAAACTTTTAAAAAGAACATTGAGACACTTATAAGCACTCATGTTGCATGAAAATTGGTTTAGAGTCCTAGAAACGCGTTGTTAGATGTTTCATAAGTTCGTGAACCTTGTACAAAGCTCATTGAGTAACTTATAAGAACTCATGTTGCATGAAACTTGGCTTAGAGTCATAGAAACGCGTTGTTATATGTTTCATAAGTGCGTCAAACTTGTACAAACCTCATGGAGACACTTATAAGCATTCATGTTGCCAAAACATTGTTTAGAGTCTTAGAAACCACGTTGTTAGATGTTTCAAAAGTTCGTCAAACTTTTACAAAGCTCATTGAGACACTTATATGCAGTCATGTTGCATTAAACTTGGTTTAGAGTCGTAGAAACGCGTTGTTAGATGTTTCATAACTTCGTCAAACTTGTACAAATCTCATTGAGACACTTATAATCACTCATGTTGCATGAAACTTGATTTAGAGTCCTAGAAACTCGTTGTTAGAAGTTTCATAAGTTCGTGAAACTTCTACAAAGCTCATTGAGACACTTATAAGTACTCAAATTGCATGAAACTTGGTTTAGACTCCTAGAAACGCGTTGTTAGATGTTTTATAAGTTCGTCAAACTTGTACACAGCTCATTGAGACACTTATAAGCACTCATGTTGCATGAAACCTGGTTTAGAGTCCTAGAAACGCGTTGTTAGAGGTTTAATAAGTTCGTAAAATTTGTAAAAAGGTCATTGAGACACTTATAAGCACTCATGTTGCATGAAACTTAGTTTAAAGTCCTAGAAACCGCGTTGTTAGATGTTTCATAAATTCGTCAAACTTGTACAAAGCTCATTGAGACACTTATAAGCACTCATGTTGCATGAAACTTGGTTTAGAGTCCTAGAAACGTGTTGTTAGAGGTTTAATAAGTTCGTAAAACTTGTAAAAAGGTCATTGAGACACTTATAAGCACTTATGTTTCATAAACTTGGGTTAGAGTCCTAGAAACGTGTTGTTAGATGGTTTTTATATGTTTGTCAAATTTTTACAAAGCTCATTGAGACACTTATCAGCCCTCATGTTGCATGAAACTTGGTTTAGATTCCTAGAAACGCATTGTTAGATGTTTCATAACATCGTGAAAGTTGTACAAAGCTCATTAAGCAACTTATTAGCACTCATGTTGCATGAAACTTGGCTTAGAGTCCTAGAAACGCGTTGTTAGATGTTTTTTATAAGTTCGTCAAACTTGTACAAAGCTCATTGAGACACTTATAATCACTCATGTTGCATGAAACTTGCTTTAGAGTTGTAGAAACGCTTTGTTTGATGTTTCATAAGTTCGTGAAACTTGTACAAAGCTCATTGACACACTTATAAGCACTCTTGTTTCATGAAACTAGGTTTAGAGTTCTAGAAACGCGTTGTTAGATGGTTCATAAGTTCGTCAAACTTGTACAAAGCTCATTGAGACACTTATAAGCACTCATGTTGCATGAAACTTGGTTTAGAGTCCTAGAAATGCGTTGTTTGAAGTTTAATAAATTCGTAAAACTTGTACAAAGCTCATTGAGACACGTAGAAGAACTCATGTTGCATGAAACTTGGTTTAGAGTCCTAGAAACGCATTGATAGATGTTTCATAAGTTCGTTAAACTTGTACAAAGCTCATTGAGGAACTTATAAGCACTCATGTTGCAAGAAACTTGGCTTAGAGTCCTAGAAACGCGTTGTTAAATGTTTTTATAAGTTCGTCAAACTTGTACAAAGCTTATTGAGACACTTATAATCACTCATGTTGCATGAAACTTGGTTTAGAGTCCTAGAAACACGTTGTTAGATGTTTCTTAAGTTCGTAAAACTTGTACAAAGCTCATTGAAACACTTATAATCACTCATGTTGCATGAAACTTGGTTTAGAGTTGTAAAAACGCGTTGTTAGATGTTTCATAAGTTCGTGAAACTTTTACAAAGTTGATTGAGACACTTATAAGCACTCATGTTGCACGAAACTTGGTTTCGAGTCCTAGAAACGCGTTGTTAGATGTTTAATAAATAACTTGTACAAAGCTCATTGAAACACTTATAAGCACTCATGTTGCATGAAACATGGTTTAGAGTCCTAGAAACCGCGTTGTTAGATGTTTCATAAGTTCGTCAAAATTTTACAATGCTCATTGAGACACTTATAAGCAATCATGTTGCATGAAACTTGGTTTAGAGTCCTAGAAACGCATTGTTAGATTTTCATAAGTTCGTGAAACTTGTACAAAGCTCATTGAGGAACTTATAAGCACTCATGTTGCATGAAACTTGGTTTAGAGTCCTAGAAACGCGTTGTTAGATTTTTTTTATAAGGTCGCCAAACTTGTACAGAGCTCATTGAGACACTTATAATCACTCATGTTGCATGAAACTTGGTTTAGAGTCCTAGAAACGCGTTGTTAGATGTTTCATAAGTTCGTAAAACTTGTACAAAGCTCTTTGAGACACTTATAAGCACTCATGTTGCATGAAACTTGGTTTAGAGTTTTAAAAACGCGTTGTTAGATGTTTCATAAGTTCGTGAAACTTTTACAAAGCTCATTGAGACACTTATAAGCACTCATGTTGCATGAAACTTGGTTTAGAGTCCTAGAATTGCGTTGTTAGAAGTTTCATAAGTTCGTGAAACTTGTACAAAGCTCATTGGGACACTTATAAGCACTCATGTTGCATGAAACTTGGTTTAGAGTCCTAGAAACGCGTTGTTAGATGTTTCATAAGTTCGTCAAACCTGTACAAAGCTCATTGAGACACTTATAAGCACTCATGTTGCATGAAATTTGGTTTAGGGTCTTAGAAATGTGTTGTTAGATGTTTTATAAGTTCATAAAACTTGTACAAAGCTCATTGAGACACGTACGTATAAGCACCCATGTTGCATGAAACTTGGTTTAGAGTCCTAGCAGAAACGCATTTTTAGATGTTTCATAAGTTCGTGAAACTTGTACAAAGCTCATTGAGGAACTTATAGGCACTCATGTTGCATGAAACTTGGCGTAGAATCCTAGAAACGCGTTGTTAGATGTTTTTTATAAGTTCGTCAAACTTGTACAAAGCTCATTGAGACACTTATAATCACTCATGTTGCATGAAACTTGGTTTAGAGTCCTATAAACGCGTTTTTAGATGTTTCATAAGTTCGTGAAACTTGTACAAAACTCATTGAGACACTTATCAGCACTCAAGTTGCATGAAACTTGGTTTATAGTTTTAGAAACGCGTTGTTAGATGTTTCATAACTTCGTAAAACTTTTACAAAGCTCATTGAGACACTTATAAGCACTCATGTTTCATGAAACTTGGTTTAGAGTCCTAGAAACTCGTTGTTAGATGTTTAATAAGTTCGTAAAACTTGTACAAAGATCATTGAGACACTTATAAGCACTCATGTTGCATGAAACTTGGTTTACAGTCCTAGAAACCGGGTTTTTGATGTTTCATAAGTTCGTCAAACTTTTACAAAGCTCATTGAGACAGTTATAAGCACTCATGTTGGATGAAACTTGGTTTAGAGTCCTAGAAACGCTTTGTTAGATGTTTCATAAGTTCATGAAACTTGTACATAGCTCATTGAGGAACTTATAAGCACTCATGTTGCATGAAACTTGGCGTAGAATCCTAGAAACGCGTTGTTAGATGTTTTTTTATAAGTTCGTCAAACTTGTACAAAGCTCATTGGACACTTATAATCACTCATGTTGCATGAAACTTGGTTTAGAGTCCTAGAAACGCGTTGTTAGATGTTTCATAAGTTCGTGAAACTTGTACAAAGCTCATTGAGACACTTATAAGCAATCATGTTGCATGAAACTTGGTTTAGAGTTTTAGAAACGCGTTGTTAGATGTTTCATAACTTTGTGAAACTTTTACAAACCTCATTGAGACACTTATAAGCACTCATGTTGTATGAAACTTTGTTTAGAGTCCTAGAAACGCGTTGTTAGATGTTTCATAAGTTCGTGAAACTTGTACAAAGCTCATTGAGGAAGTTATAAGCACTCATGTTGAATAAAAATTGGCTTAGAGTCCGAGAAACGCGTTGTTAGATGTTTTTTATAAGTTCATCAAACTTATACAAAGTTCATTGGGACACTTATAAGCACTTATGTTGCATGAAAATTGGTTTACAGTGTTAGAAACCATGTTGTGAGATGTTTCATAAGTTCGTCAAACTTGTACAAAGCTCATTGAGACACTTATTTGCACTCATATTGCATGAAACTTGGTTTAGAGTCCTTTAAACGTGTTGTTAGATGTTTCATAAGTTCGTCAAACTTGTACAAAGCTCATTGAGACACTTATAATCACTCATGTTGCATGAAACTTGATTTAGAGTCATAGAAATGTGTTGTTAGAAGTTTCATAAGTTCGTGAAACTTGTACAAAGCTCATTGACACACTTATAAGCACTCATGTTGCATGAAACATGGTTTAGAGTCCTAGAAACCGCGTTGTTAGATGTTTCATAAGTTCGTCAAACTTTTACAAAGCTCATTGAGACACTTATAAGCACTCATGTTGCATGAAACTTGGTTTAGAGTCCTTGAAACGCATTGTTAGATGTTTCATAAGTTCGTGAAACTTGTACAAAACTCATTGAAGAACTTATAAGCACTCATGTTGCATGAAACTTGGTTTAGATTCCTAGAAACGCGTTGTTAGATTTTTTTATAAGGTCGTCAAACTTGTACAAAGCTCATTGAGACACTTATAATCACTCATGTTGCATGAAACTTGGTTTAGAGTCCTAGAAACGCGTTGTTAGATGTTTCATAAGTTCGTAAAACTTGTACAAAGCTCTTTGAGACACTTATAAGCACTCATGTTGCATGAAACTTGGTTTAGAGTTTTAAAAACGCATTGTTAGATGTTTCATAAGTTCGTTAAACTTTTACAAAGCTCATTGAGACACTTATTAGCACTCATGTTGCATGAAACTTGGTTAAGACTCCTAGAAACGCGTTGTTAGATGTTTCATAAGTTCGTCAAACTTGTACAAAGCTCATTGAGACACTTATAAGCACTCATGTTGCATGAAACTTGTCTTAGAGTCCTAGAAATGCGTTTTTAGAAGGTTAATAAATTCGTAAAACTTGTAAAAAGCTCATTGAGAAACTTATAAGCACTCATGTTGCATGAAACTTGGTTTAGAGTCCTAGAAACTGCGGGTTTAGATGTTTCATAAGTTCTAGAAACTTTTACAAAGCTCATTGAAACAGTTATAAGCACTCATGTTGCATGAAACTTGGTTTAGAGTCCCAGAAAACGCGTTGTTAGATGTTTCATAAGTTCGTGAACTTTGTACAAAGCTCATTGAGGAACTTATAAGCACTCATGTTTCATAAAACTTGGCTTAGAATCCTAGAAACGCGTTGTTAGATGTTTTTTATAAGTTCGTCAAACTTGTACAAAGCTCATTGAGACAGTTATAATCACTCATGTTGCATGGAACTTAGTCTTCCCAAGGAATACCGAGCTTTCATCACCTCCATGGATCAACATATGATACCAAGGACATATGAAGAAGCAATGAAGGAAGATGTGTGGATCAATGCGGTTAAAGCCAAGAACAAGGCAATGGAAGACATTGAAACCTTCTATGAAACCGACCTTCCTAGAGGCAAGAGGACCGTGAGTTCTAGATATGTGTTCACCATCAAGTATCTAAGCAATGGGGAAATCGAAAGGCATAAGGCAAGACTAGTTGCAAGAGGCTTCACACAAACCTATGGAGAAGATTACTTGGATAACATTGCACCGGTTGCAAAACATCACACGGTTCGGTCATTCTATCTTTGGCTACTAACCTATCATTGGATCTTTTTCAAATGGATGTGAAGAATGTCTTTCTATAAGGAGAACTTGAAGACAAAGTCTACATGATTCCACCACCCGGCCTAGAGATTACTCCCGGGAAGGTTCTAAGATTAAGGAAAACCATCTACGGTCTCAAGCAATCACCAAGAGCTTGGTATCACAAGCTTAGCTCAACATTGATGGCAAAAGGATTAGAAAGATCACAAGTCGAACATACGCTCTTCACTCTACAAAACCAAGAAGGTATAGTAGTGGTACTAGTGTATGTAGATGACATTATCATATCCGGGAACAACAAGGGAGGTATTCAAGAAACCAAAACCTTTCTTAAATCTAAATTTGATATTAAGGACCTCGGTATACTTAAGTACTTCCTTGGGATTGAAGTGTGTAGATCTAAAGAAGGTCTATTTATTTCTCAAAGGAAGTACACCCATGAACTTTTAAGTGTTGTCAATATGATAGGTACAAAGGCGGCTAAAACTCCCCTTGAAGACGGCTACAAGACCATCCAAGAAAGTAGTGAGGATGATCAAACATACCAAGATCCAATGCTCTATAGATGGCTGGTAGGAAAGCTCATATACTTGACAATCACTAGACCGGACTTATGCTTTGCCGTGAACCAAGTCTCCCAACATATGCAAAAGCCAAAACAACATCATTGGAACATGATCATGAGGATCTTGGGCTATCTTAAAGGAACCTCAAGTTTGGGTATATCGATGGGTTGTAACAACAGCACGGAGGTTATTGGGTATTGTGACGCGGACTACGCCGGATACCTAGAGGATAGACGATCAACCACCGGGTATTGTACTTTCATTGGAGGCAACCTTGTCACATGAAAGACCAAGAAGCAAAAGATAGTATCTGGTTCCACCGCTGAAACCGAATATAGAGCCATGAGGAAGCTAACTCAGGAACTCATGTGGCTAAAGAACTTTCTAGGAGATTTGGGATTCAAGATTGAAGCACAATTGACCATGCATTGTGATAATCAAGCGGCCATCCACATAGCATCAAACTCGGTCTTCCATGATAGGACTAAACACAACGAAGTGGATTGTCACAAGGTTAGAGAACAAATGGTCAAAGGCACTATTCTACTATGCTACACCAAAAGTCAAGATCAACTCGAGGACATCTTCACAAAATCCGCAACCTTGAAGGTTTGTGAGTCCATACTACCAAGACTAGGACTCACACGGGCTACCAAAGCCTAAGTCTCCAACCGCATAAGCTTGTACTCTTTTCCCTTAGGTGAGTTTTATCCCAAGTGGTTTTCTCACCGAGGTTTTTAACGAGGAAAGGTTATGCGGGTTCCAAGCTTAGCCATTGCATGAGGCTAAGCTTGCGGTGGAGTATTAAAGAGAACAAGGCTTTGTCCGGACATACTTGTTCATCAACGCAAAGACCTAGCGCGTGACCGAAGTAGATGTCACAAGATCTCTTGTTAACGTTGCAAATAGGACAAAAGGTATCATGAAACAAAGGAGAAGGATCTAGAAGAGAGTCGTTGGAGAAGTAGCGGTTGGCGAGTGGAGTCCACGCCGTCCGTACAATCACGGGTCGCTTTAAGGAGGGTGGAGCCCACGTCGTCCGTACACTCACGGGCAATTCTAAGGACTCAGCTAACCAAGAGAGATTTGGACGGATTTGACATATTCCTAAGATGCCATTCTAGGCGATTTTCTTTTATAATATCTCTCCTCTTTGTAAACAATCTTTAACATATTAATGAATATTAATTCTGATTAAACTCTCTGTCTCTACTTTCTCTCTCTTGTTCTTGATGTTCTTCATAGAACTCAAGAACACAATCTCTTAAAATACTTCCTAATCTCATCAAAATCTAACAGAAACTTGGTTTAGGGTCCTAGAAACGCGTTGTTAGATGTTTCATAAGTTCGTGAAACTTGTACAAAGCTCATTAAGGAACTTATAAATACTCATGTTGTATGAAACTTGGCTTAGAATCCTAGAAACGCGTTGTTAGATGTTTTTAATAAGTTCATCAAACTTGTACAAAGCTCATTGACAAAGTTATAAGCACCCATGTTGCATGAAACTTGGTTTAGAGTCCTAGAAACGCGTTGTTAGATGTTTCATAAGTTTGTGAAACTTGTACAAAGCTCATTGAGAAACTTATAAGAACTCATGTTGCATGAAACTTGGTTTAGAGTTTTAAAAACGCGTTGTTAGATGTTTCATAAGTTCGTGAAACTTTTAAAAAGAACATTGAGACACTTATAAGCACTCATGTTGCATGAAAATTGGTTTAGAGTCCTAGAAACGCGTTGTTAGATGTTTCATAAGATCGTGAACCTTGTACAAAGCTCATTGAGTAACTTATAAGAACTCATGTTGCATGAAACTTGGCTTAGAGTCATAGAAACGCGTTGTTATATGTTTCATAAGTGCGTCAAACTTGTACAAACCTCATTGAGACACTTATAAGCACTCATGTTGCCGAAACTTTGTTTAGAGTCTTAGAAACCACGTTGTTAGATGTTTCAAAAGTTCGTCAAACTTTTACAAAGCTCATTGAGACACTTATATGCAGTCATGTTGCATTAAACTTGGTTTAGAGTCGTAGAAACGTGTTGTTAGATGTTTCATAACTTCGTCAAACTTGTACAAATCTCATTGAGACACTTATAATCACTCATGTTGCATGAAACTTGATTTAGAGTCCTAGAAACGCGTTGTTAGAAGTTTCATAAGTTCGTGAAACTTCTACAAAGCTCATTGAGACACTTATAAGTACTCAAATTGCATGAAACTTGGTTTAGACTCCTAGAAACGCGTTGTTAGATGTTTTATAAGTTCGTCAAACTTGTACACAGCTCATTGAGACACTTATAAGCACTCATGTTTCATGAAACCTGGTTTAGAGTCCTAGAAACGCGTTGTTAGAGGTTTAATAAGTTCGTAAAACTTGTAAAAAGGTCATTGAGACACTTATAAGCACTCATGTTGCATGAAACTTAGTTTAAAGTCCTATAAACCGCGTTGTTAGATGTTTCATAAATTCGTCAAACTTGTACAAAGCTCATTGAGACACTTATAAGCACTCATGTTGCATGAAACTTGGTTTAGAGTCCTAGAAACGTGTTGTTAGAGGTTTAATAAGTTCGTAAAACTTGTAAAAAGGTCATTGAGACACTTATAAGCACTTATGTTTCATAAACTTGGGTTAGAGTCCTAGAAACGTGTTGTTAGATGGTTTTTATATTTTTGTCAAATTTTTACAAAGCTCATTGAGACACTTATCAGCCCTCATGTTGCATGAAACTTGGTTTAGATTCCTAGAAACGCATTGTTAGATGTTTCATAACTTCGTGAAATTTGTACAAAGCTCATTAAGCAACTTATTAGCACTCATGTTGCATGAAACTTGGCTTAGAGTTCTAGAAACGCGTTGTTAGATGTTTTTTATAAGTTCGTCAAACTTGTACAAAGCTCATTGAGACACTTATAATCACTCATGTTGCATGAAACTTGGTTTAGAGTCGTAGAAACGCGTTGTTAGATGTTTCATAAGTTCGTGAAACTTGTACAAAGCTCATTGAGACACTTATAAGCACTCTTGTTTCATAAAACTAGGTTTAGAGTTCTAGAAACGCGTTGTTAGATGGTTCATAAGTTCGTCAAACTTGTACAAAGCTCATTGAGACACTTATAAGCACTCATGTTGCATGAAACTTGGTTTAGAGTCCTAGAAATGCGTTGTTTGAAGTTTAATAAATTCGTAAAACTTGTACAAAGCTCATTGAGACACGTATAAGAACTCATGTTGCATGAAACTTGGTTTAGAGTCCTAGAAACGCATTGATAGATGTTTCATAAGTTCGTGAAACTTGTACAAAGCTCATTGAGGAACTTATAAGCACTCATGTTGCAAGAAACTTGGCTTAGAGTCCTAGAAACGCGTTGTTAAATGTTTTTATAAATTCGTCAAACTTGTACAAAGCTTATTGAGACACTTATAATCACTCATGTTGCATGAAACTTGGTTTAGAGTCCTAGAAACGCGTTGTTAGATGTTTCTTAAGTTCGTAAAACTTGTACAAAGCTCATTGAAACACTTATAATCACTCATGTTGCATGAAACTTGGTTTAGAGTTTTAAAAACGCGTTGTTAGATGTTTCATAAGTTCGTGAAACTTTTACAAAGCTGATTGAGACACTTATAAGCACTCATGTTGCACGAAACTTGGTTTCGAGTCCTAGAAACGCGTTGTTAGATGTTTAATAAATTCGTAAAACTTGTACAAAGCTCATTGAAACACTTATAAGCACTCATGTTGCATGAAACTTGGTTTACAGTCCTTGAAACCGCGTTGTTAGATGTTTCATAAGTTCGTGAAACTTGTACAAAGCTCATTGAGGAACTTATAAGCACTCATGTTCCATGAAACTTGGCATAGAGTCCTAGAAACGCGTTGTTAGATGTTTTTTATAAGTTTGTCAAACTTGTACAAAGCTCATTGAGACACTTATAATCACTCATGTTGCATGAAACTTGGTTTAGAGTCCTAGAAACGCGTTGTTAGATGTTTCATAAGTTCTTGAAACTTGTACAAAGCTCATTGAGACACTTATAAGCACTCATGTTGCATGAAACTTGGTTTAGAGTTTTAGAAACGCGTTGTTAGATGTTTCATAACTTCGTGAAACTTTTACAAAGCTCATTGAGACACTTATAAGCACTCATGTTGCATGAAACTTGGTTTAGAGTCCTAGAAATGCGTTGTTAGATGTTTCATAAGTTCGTGAAACTTGTACAAAGCTCATTGAGGAACTTATAAGCACTCATGTTGCTTGAAACTTGGCTTAGAGTCCGAGAAACGCGTCGTTAGATATTTTTTATAACTTCGTCAAACTTGTACAAAGCTCATTGATATAGTTATAAACACTCATGTTGCATGAAACTTGGTTTAAAGTCCTAAAAACGTGTTGTTAGATGTTTCATAAGTTCGTGAACCTTGTACAAAGCTCATTGAGTAACTTATAAGCACTCATGTTGCATGAAACTTAGCTTAGAGTCCTAGAAACGCGTTGTTATATGTTTCATAAGTTCGTCAAACTTGTACAAACCTCATTGAGACACTTATAAGCAATCATGTTGCATGAAACTTGGTTTAGAGTCTTAGAAACCATGTTGTTAGATGTTTCATAAGTTCGTCAAACTTGTACAAAGCTCATTGTGACACTTATATGCAATCATGTTGCATGAAACTTGGTTTAGAGTCCTAGAAACGCGTTGTTAGATGTTTCATAAGTTTGTGAAAATTATACAAAGCTCATTGAGGAACTTATAAGCACTCATGTTGCATGAAACTTGGCATAGAGTCCGAGAAACGCTTTGTTAGATATTGTTTATAAGTTCGTCAAATTTGTAAAAAGCTCATAGAGACACTTATAAGCACTCATGTTGCATGAAACTTGGTTTAGAGTCCTAGAAACGCGTTGTTAGATATTTAATAAGTTCGTAAAACTTGTAAAAAGCTCATTGAGACACTTATAAGCACTCATGTTGCATGAAACTTGGTTTAGAGTCCTAGAAACCGCGTTGTTAGATGTTTCATAAGTTCATTAAACTTTTACAAAGCTCATTGAAACAGTTATAAGCACTCATGTTGCTTGAAACTTGGTTTAGAGTCCTAGAAACGCGTTGTTAGATGTTTCATAAGTTCGTCAAACTTGTACAAAGCTCATTAAGGAACTTATAAGCACTCATGTTGCATGAAATTTGGCTTAGAATCCTAGAAACGCGTTGTTAGATGTTTTTTATAAGTTCGTCAACCTTGTACAAAGCTCATTGAGACATTTATAATCACTCTTGTTGCATGAAACTTGGTTTAGAGTCCTAGAAACGCGTTGTTAGATGTTTCATAAGTTCGTGAAACTTGTACAAACCTCATTGAGACACTTATAAGCACTCAAGTTTCATGAAACTTGGTTTAGAGTTTTGGAAACGCGTTGTTAGATGTTTCATAACTTCGTGAAACTTTTACAAAGCTCATTGAGACACTTATAAGCACTCATGTTGCATGAAACTTGGTTTAGAGTCCTAGAAACGCGTTGTTAGATGTTTCATAAGTTCGTGAAACTTGTACAAAGCTCATTGAGGATCTTATAAGCACTCATGTTGCTTGAAACTTGTCTTAGAGTCCGAGAAACGCGTAGTTAGATATTTTTTATAAGTTCGTCAAACTTGTACAAAGCTCATTGATATAGTTATAAGCATTTATGTTGCATGAAACTTGGTTTAAAGTCCTAGAAACGCGTTGTTAGATGTTTCATAACTTCGTAAAACTTGTACAAAGCTCGTTGTTGGATGTTTCATAACTTCTAAAACTTGATCCCCGAGCTCCAGTGCATCAGGAAGAGGAACACCGTTGGCCTCATGAGCAGCACACATAATATGCTAAAAGCCAGCACACCATCAAAGAAGCCTGACAACCGCCGGCCGACGGGGAGTTCGCAGACATTCGCTGTGGGCAAAGACTCCGTAGGAAAGCGAGGCGGTTCACTGCCGAGCAACAAGTGGATCAGAGACAAGGACGCTTATTGCGAGTTCCACGGAGTGAAAGGCCATGACACCAAAGACTGTTACCGCTTGAAAACTATCCTCATGGAGAAATGGTCAGCTTGTGAATCGCCTTCTTCGACCTCGAAGCCGTCGCCCAGGCCGAGAGAAATAAACACTCCGCCGTCGAAACTAGCGACGCACCAGCCAAAGGAATCGAGGTCGACAACGGAGGCGAAGAGACCCCCAAGAAAAGGATCGACATGATCATGGGGGGTTCCAAGCTTTTCGGCTCCTCTGTAAACTCGATCAAGAAGCACCAGAGGAAGGTCGGGAAACCGAGCCCTGAATGCGAGGTGCTCGAGAGCCCGGTTACCACCTTCGAGGAAAGGGAAACGCTCCGCCTCGCCAGGCCCCACGACGACGCCCTAGTTATATCGCTCGACATCGCCAACTTCGAGGTGTCTAGAATTCTGATCGACACTGGCAATTCCGTAGACCTCATCTTCCTCAGTACCCTGTCAAGGATGGGAATCAGCATGGAGGAGATAGAGGGGGCCCCCGCCCCGCTCATCGCCTTCACTAGCGAAACCACGATATCTCTCGGAACGATCCGACTCCCCGTCCTCGCCAAAGGAGTATCAAAACTCGTGGAGTTCACGGTCGTCGACCGCCCTGCCGCGTACAACGCTATCCTCGGAACTCCCTGGCTGTATCAGATGAAGGCCGTACCCTCGACTTATCACCAATGCCTCAAATTCCCTACCCTTTCAGGGGTCGAGGAGATACAAGGGAATCAGGAAACCGCGCGCTCCTGCTACATGAGCGGACACAAACTCACCGTCAAATAGCAGTTAGCCAACGTCGCTCGAACCAGCGGGGCCGAGAGGAAGCTCCGTAAGGGCGACGACGTTAGTTTCGAGGTATCAATCGACCAGAGCGACCCATCTCGAACCGTCAAGATTGGAATTCAGCTCTCAGATCCGCAGAGGGTCGAACTAACTCAGTTCCTCGCCAGCAACATACACTCATTCGCTTGGGGGCCCGAAGACATGATTGGGGTCAACCCGACGATAATAACCCATAAGCTGAACGTCGATCCAACCTACAAACCGATCAGGCAGAAAAGAAGAAAGCTGGGGCCGGACAGAGCCAAGGCCGTAAATGACCAGGTACAAAGACTCCTCAATCTCGGTTCGATCAGGGAGGTAAAGTATCCGGAATGGCTCGCAAATCCGGTCGTCGTGAAAAAGAAAAGCGGGAAGTGGAGAGTATGCTTCGATTTCACCGACCTCAACAAAGCATGCCCCAAGGACAGTTTTCCCCTCCCTCACATCGATCGACTCGTGGAAGCAACAACCGGTCACGAGCTTTTATCTTTCATGGATGCCTTTTCAGGCTATAACCAAATCTCTATGCATCCGGACGACCAGGAGAAGACCTCCTTCATAACGGATAGAGGAACCTACTGTTACAAAGTAATGCCGTTCGGCCTCAAAAATGCAGGAGCAACATACCAAATACTCGTCAACAGAAAGTTCGAGAAATAGTTGGGCGAAGTCATTGAGGTCTACATAGATGACATTCTCGTCAAATCAAAAAAACAGGACGAACACATCGAACACCTCCGGCAGTGTTTCGACCTCCTCAAGGAGTATGGGATGAAACTCAACCCGGAAAAGTGCACGTTCGTCGTACCCTCCGGGGAATTCCTCGGGTATTTAGTTACCAAAAGAGGAATAAAAGCGAACCCCAGCCAGGTCGACGCTCTCATAAATATGCCGTCACCTCGAAACATAAAAGAAACGCAGAGGATGACGGGACGGATTGCGGCTCTTAACAGATTCATATCACGATCGACGGATCGATGTCTACCTTTCTACAACCTGCTAAGAGGAAACAAGACTTGGGTCTGGAATGAGCAGTGCGAAGAAGCTTTCAATGAGCTAAAGTCATACCTGTCAAAACCACCAATCCTCGCCAAACCGGAAGAAGGAGAAACCCTCTTTCTTTATATCGCGGTATCTCCTTCGGCAGTCAGCTCAGTTCTCATACGAGAAGATCGAGGCGAACAAAAACCAATTTTTTACACATGCAAGACGCTAACCGACCCCGAAACAAGGTACCCGATGATGGAAAAGCTCGCCCTCACGGTCGTGGTAGCGGTAAGGAAGCTCCGACCCTACTTCCAGTCCCACTCAATCATAGTGCTCACGTCGCAACCCCTTAGGACGATTCTGCATAGCCCAAACTAGTCCGGAAGAATTTCTAAATGGGCAATCGAACTCAGTGAATACGACATAGAGTACAAACCACGCGTTAGCGCGAAAGCCCAAGTGCTCGCCGATTTCATAATAGAGCTCCCCGTGCAAGACCCCGAGCTGTCAGGCACATCCCCCTAGATCTTACACGTTGATGGGGCCTCATCCAAGCAAGAATCGGGGATCGGCGTCAAGCTGCGATCCCCCGGTCAAGAAGTCATCGAGCAGTCTTTTCGGCTTAGGTTTCCCGCCTCGAACAACGCAGCAGAGTACGAAGCATTGCTCGCCATCAGTGTTGGCGTTAGAAGTATCTCAGTTTTTTGCGACTCTCAGCTCGTCGTAAGTCAGTTCTCCGGAGAATATTCCGCTAAAGACGAAAGAATGGAGGCCTATCTCGCCGTCGCCAAGTCCCCAGGGGCGAGAACACTTCGGCGGACGCCTTGGCGGCCTTGGCGTCGACGTCTGAACCTGACGTAAGAAGAATCATTCCCGTCGAATGTATCGACCAACCTAGCATTGATTCAACCGGCTCAATCCTTGCAATTTAGAAGGAAAAAGAACAAGGGCAGGTCGCCCCAGCGGCAGAAACAGTCGTTGATGACTGGAGGGTGTCGATCCGAAACTACATTTTAAAAGGCGAAGTCCCCAACGAAAGATGGGAAGCTCGAAAACTCAAGGTCGTCAGCGCCAGGTTCTGCATGATCGAGGGAGAGCTCTACAAGCGAAACTTCCAGGGGCCTTACCTCCTATGCGTCCACGGAGAAGTTTCTGACACGTCATGAGGGAAATCCACGAAGGGATCTGCAGGGATCACTCCAGCGGACGTCTGCTCGCTATCAAAATCCGTCGACAAGGATATTACTGGCCCACTTTGACCGATGATTGCATTAAATATGCACAACGTTGCGAGAAATGCCAACGTCACACCCCTTTCATCCACCAGCCGTCCGAACTACTGCCATCCGTTTCCGCCCCTTACCCTTTCATGAGGTGGTCCATGGACATTATCGGTCTGTTGCGCGAATCAACCAACGGAAGAAAATTCCTCCTCGTTTTGACCGACTACTTATCCAAATGGGTCGAAGTCGAAGCCTTCTTCGCAATCATCGACACAAAGGTCTGCAAATTCTTATGGAAAAACATCATTTGTAGGCATGGACTTCCCTATGAGATCGTCACTGATAACGGTTGCCAGTTCATATCAAGAAAGTTCGAAAAATTCTGCCCAACTTGGAAGATAAAAGTGCAATACTCTACGCCTCACTACCCGCAGGGAAACGGACAAGCAGAAGCAGCGAACAAATCGATACTCTACAGTCTCAAAAGGCGCCTCGATTCTCGCAAAGGAGGATGGTACAATGAACTCGAAGGAGTGCTTTGGGTTTACCGGACCACACCGCGCAGGGCGACGGGAGAAACACCTTTCTCCCTCGTCTACGGAGTCGAAGCAATCGTCCCCGCCGAAGCAGCAGTCCCAGGGATCAGGCGAACTCGGAACCCTTTGATCGGAGCGGACAATAGCGAGATGCTGAGAGAATCCCTCGATAACTTGGATTCAAGGAGAGATCAAGCGATGATCAGGATTCAAAACTATCAGCGATCCGTATCCCGGTACTACAACTCGAAAACGAAGCAACGACCCCTATCAGTCGGAGATCTAGTACTAAGAAAAGTCTTCGAGAACACCGCCGAGTATCGCGCTGGCAAACTCGGAGTTAAATGGGAAGGACCATACATCATAAACGAAGTCATTCGTCCGGAAGTCTATCGCTTCAAAACTTCTGAAGGAAAAGACATTAAGAGACCTTGGAACATCATGAATCTCAAGAAGTTTTACGCTTAAAAGTCACTTTATTGTAAAATCGAACTACGTTTCAGGCTTCATCCCAACTCGGGTACGTAGGCAGCCCGTATCATCTGATCGGGTCCAGCTATATAAATAAATAAAATTCTTTTTTTTACAAAGATACTCAGAAACAAACAAAAAAAATCCCTCATTTCACTATCGAGGAACGCTCCCCGCATATATGACGATCAATACAGTCCGAACAAAGAACTTAGAAACGATCAGAACGAATTTTAAATTCGAAACAAAGTCATCAAACCGTTCAACAAAAAGAACTTAACGATGCAAATCGACCCCCTGGGTTTGCAACGATCAACACAGTTCGACCAAGGAGCTTAGACAATCAAAACGAATTCTAAAATTCGAGTCATCGAACAGTTCAACAAAAAGGACTTAACGATGCAAATCGACCCCCCTGGGTTCGCAACGATCAGCACAGTTCGACCAAGGAACTTAGACGATCAAAACGAATCCTAAAATTCGAATCATCAAACAGTTCGAGAAAAAAGAGCTTAACGATGCAAGGCGGCCCCCTGGGTTCGCAACGATCAGCACAATTCGACCAAATAACTTAGAAATAATCAAAACGAATTCCGGATTCGAGATATCAAACAGTTCAACATAAAGAACCTGAATGACGTGAACCAACCTAGTTGGTTCGCAACGATCAATACAGTTCTACCAAAGAACTCAGAAACGATGAAGGCAAACTGACCATCCAGGTTCACGGCGATCAAATGCAGACAAAAAAACTAAGTACAAAAGTCGGGACCAAAGGGAAATATATAAAACCATGGAACTAACTCCACGGTAACCATCACAGAGTTAAAGCCCACTTTGGGCAATCAAATTTCAAAAAAAAACAACTTTGTTTCCAAAATTTTTAAACAAATTTTTGGGACATGCCCGTGTTTAAAGACATGACTACATTCATGTCTGACCTTCCGCCTCCACTTCCTCGCTCAGACCGGTCCCCGGCTGTGTCGTCTCCTCCTCGACGGGTGCGACCTCTTGACCTCCCTCAGCGGGCTCCTCGACTTGCGGCCCGGACTCCTCGGGAAGATCGCCCTCCCTGAGACTCAGGGCGTCCTCGACGGTGAGGCTGGCAGTCATCGACCCGAATTGATCGAAGGGCGCCGACGACAGCGGTGTCGCCTCCAGTGGCGCCGAATCATTAGTCACTTGCGTTTCCGCAAGGACTAGGGCCGACTCGCTACCGACTTCGTCATGAGGAGGCGACGAATCGTCGAACCGCCTTGCAAGCTCGTCCAAGTCTAACGAGGGAAGCGGCATAGCGGCCAGCTTACCTTCGACCACCAGAAGGTCCTCGACCATACTCGCAGCCTCCGCCTCGGGATCGGGGTAGTCACCCCTCTGGATCCCGACCAAGAAATCCTCGTTGGTTCTGATCTCGACGATCTCACGCTCCACCAGAGAGCGTTTTCTCAGGAGCAGAAGGTGATCCCTCACCTGAGTTACGACCGACGCCCCGATGCGACCGACGCCCCGATGCTTTTGACGTCCTTTGTAGCCTCATGAGAGGAGATCCGGAGATCACGGTCGCGAAGTCTGAGGAGAGCCTCGTACTTTATCGTCACTGCCCGCGAGCTGCTCTCTGCCACGATAAGCTCGCCCTCGAACCTCGATCTCTTCTCCTCCGCAATCTCGGCCCTTTTCAGCATAAGGGCCACCCTTGTCTCCAGCGCAGCAGCCGCCGCCCTTGCCTCATCGCATTGACGCCTGTAGTCGTCGACCTGTCTCAGCCGATCGGCGTTCTTTTCTAATGCGATGCGCATGGTCTCGAGGGATCGCTCCGTCAAGGCCAGCTTCTCCTTGGTCCTCGTCAGGTCAAACTTAAGGGACCCGGGGTTGGTAAGCATCCTCTCGTACCCGCAGAGCAGACGGTTAAAAGACTTCGTCGACTGAAATATCACAAGCAGCAAAGATAAGCAAAAAAAATATAATAGTAAACATAAATGGACAGTGCAACAAACAGAAGTTTCGCACCTCAGCCAGGGCAACCGAATGGCGGGCGTACAAGTCCCTTACAGGCTCGCGCATGTTCTCCAACGCGGGAATGTCCAAGCCCTGGTAGGAGAACGTCCGGAACAGGTTCGAGACGCGTTCGCGGTCTAAAAACGAGCGAAACAAGCAAAGGTGTTAGTTTCCTGTCTAAGCACAAAGAGAAAATTAAGCACAACAAGAAAATTACCTCTCTGGTTCTCTGCATTGACGAATAGGTGTCGCTCTTCCGACCCCCGAGCGCGGCCTGTTCTCCGACGCATGTTGAGCCGAACCTCGGCCAACCCCGTCATAGCGAGGGGTTGTTCGCTGCGGAGTTATCCGATCCGCTGCACTAGATGGGGTGGATCGATCCGAGCGGACGGGCGGAGGGCGCAAGGCCGACTCCTTGGCCCTTGCCGGGTCCGCGCTCCTGGACCTCACCCTCACGTTAGCGCGAGGAGACATACCCGCGTCATCGGCGCTCCTCTTCCTTTTCCTCCTCTCGAGGCCTTCTTCTTCTTCCTCCGCGTCCCCCTCGGGGCAGGGCGACTATGGCGTTGAGCTCGTACGGAGCTCGCTGGAGGACCCAATCAGCCAACAGGCTGACCTTGGGTTTCTCCCCCCTCGCCTTGAGGTCGAGACATCCTCCTTCTTGACCTTTGCCAAGGCCGCAAGTCGAGCCTCTCTTTCCTTCTTCGCCCGATAAGTCGGAGGAGACGACTCCGCGGTTTTTTGTGGAGAGGCGGACTCTCTGAGTGTCCGTTCTCGCAGGCGGACACAGGCCCCATGGATCCTCTCCAGCGAGAAGGAATTCCATTTAGAGTGAGCCTCGACAACGACCCGGTAGCAGTCTTCAAAGCGCGTGAGATCGTCGAGGCGCGTCTGGGTTTCTGAAATCAAAATAAAAGTAAGAACCCTAAAAGTGCAGAGGTGAAAGCCACCCTTTCTGTAACAAAGGGTCCTTTACTAGAATCGCAAAGACTTACCACAGGTCGCGGCCAAAATTGTGGCCGATGAACTCGTGCATGTCCCTGACGGAAGACTTTGTGATGCGGAAGAAGTATTTGTCCATCCACCCTGAGTCTTTCTCAGGAAAGCCGTAGACGAGGTTCCGGTTCAGATTCGGGTATATCGCAAAAGTACCCGATGTCTTCAAAATCCTCACGCTGAAGAGCTCCATTAGCTCCGGGACTCCGAACGCGAACCCAGTCTCCTCCGCCACCGTCAGCGCGCAAAGGACCGACCTGATGAAGTTTGGCAGCACCTGGGGAAAGGCAATGCCGAGCTGGTATAAATAGAGGATCAGCGCCTCAGGAATGGGGAAAGACAGCCCAGCTCCGGTGAAATAGGCCTCGTAGGCACATCAGAAGCCCGGGCGGACACTTTCTGGTGACTCGTCGTTACGAGGGAGGGCGAGTTTGACGGCCTCCGGAATCGCACACACGCGGTGGAGATTCTCTAGCGACTTCTCTGTCGATAGTGTGCTTTGACAGGGGCCGAATTGGTCCCGCGGCTGTGTAACATCGCGACGGGGCTCTCTTGGTGCCATTGTTTCAGGTTTATCAGAAAGGGGATTTTTATCTCTGTTAGAAGGAGGAAGGAAGAAGAAGAAGGAGTTTTTATCCCTTTTTGTCTCTAAAAATTTTTTTTGCGTCTGTGGAGAATGAAGAAGAACCCTTCGCCATCTCTTTCTTATTTAAAACAAATACCAAGATGACGTCACCTGACGCTACGGAAACCGTGCTGCCCCACCTTTTTGAAAAACAAGCAGAAGAAAGAAAGGAAGAAGAAAGAAAAGAAGAAAAAGAAGGTGATGTTGAAGACGTAACCGAGGAAACAAGGAAGAAAGAACTTCAAATGGCACCTCCTTCTGATGATGAAGACGAAGTTGAAGGTACTGTTGGGTTGGATTCTCTTGTATAACTCATAATTAAGGAAGCTGAATCTCCTGTACGTCCTAAAAGAACCTCACATCTATCAGCATCCCAGAAATTCCCTTACGAGGGAAACTCTACAGTGAAACGGATCATGGCATCCGTCCATGGTTATGATCCTTTTGAACCAAAGGACAAGAGGAAATGGCGGATACTTTCCGATTGGATCATAGAGTAAGTATGAAAATCTTAAATGCAAGGTAATTAACATATTCAAGGTAATTAACATATGCTTTGTTTTTAGGAATTGGTCTGGCCCAACCATCAACCGTGTTGTGAGGTTTTTTACGGAGCTATGTTTTACCAGGGAGGAATGGCCTGAACGTTATTACGGATGGCTTGCTGATACGGTAAGCATTTCGTTTAATGGTGTTGCAGAGTTGTTTAATTGTGAAGTAGAGTTTTTTTTTTAGTCTTGTAGATTGTCTCAGTAGGTGTGGTAGATTTGTTTTAATGGTTTGAAGATTTGTTTAATGGTGTGGTAGAGTTCTTTTGTAGGTTTGTAGATTTTTCTGTAGGTGTTGTAGAGTTGTTTAATAATTTGCAGAGTTGTTTAATGGTGAAGTAGAGTTGTTTTTTAGTCTTGTAGATTGTCTCAGTAGGTGTGGTAGATTTGTTTTAATGGTTTGTAGATTTTATGTAAGTGTTGTAGAGTTGTTTAATGATTTGCGAGTTGTTTAAAGATTTGTTTGACGTTTATGTTTTCAAACTTGCGGCATATGGATATAATTATGACATTGTTCCGTAGGAGATCTATGCTTGCCTAATTCACCTTATAGACCACGTGTTGCATTCTTGTGTCCTATCATACTGTCAACGTGGAAAAATGATTATATGGCGCTTGCAAACGTACGCAACAAAATCGAGTTGGACACTTGATAAGGTCTACGAGGATATTTTCAATGGTCTCCTTCCTGAAGATTCCAAAACACACAGAAGATGGTGGTATGACATTGACAATGTCTACATGGTCCTGAATGTTACGAAGGATCACTGGGTTGCCCTTGATGTTAATTTGAAGAAGTCTAAGATTTATATCTACGACTCCATTCCAAATCACTGCAAGGATGAGAAGATGGTTGAAGAATGCATGTTCCTGAGGAAGTTACTCCCGATAATTCTTAACCATTATGTACTGCCAGAAGACCGTGAACCTTCTACCGAGATGTTCGAAGTGTTTAGAAAAGTGAACGGGGTTCCGAGGAACTATAAAGCAGGTGATTGTGGTGTCTTCGCTGTAAAATACATTGAGTGCCTAGCGTTGGGGACGAGTTTCGACGGTCTGAGTGATGCAACCATTCAAGAAATTCGAGAGAGATATGCGACTGATATCTACCATGAAGTTCCAGAGGCATCGGGTGGAACCATATCCCTCCCTGGACCGGTCGGCCCGCCGACTCAACGTGTTGAGATATCAATTCCCGATCTAAAAGATGAATCCGATTGATTTCGTTATCATGGTTCCGTATTTTATGTGTTAAACTTATTTGTGTCTTCAAGATGAAACTTTAATCATTTGTGTTAAACTTATTTGGAGGTTAATCATGGGAACTTTTATCCTTTGTGTACTTATTCGAAACAAGTTTATGTATTGCATGTTTATTTCAGATTTGTTTGCATATTTGTTTACGATCAAATTAAGGGTTAGCATATTTGTTTACGGTCAAATTAGGGGTTCGTAGAGTTATACTTTTATGTGATGCAGACTAAATTCACAGTTTTGCAGACTTATTTAGGTTTAGTAGATTTGTTTAGGGTTACTCTATTTTGTGTTAATTTTGAGTTAATCTATGTATGGTTTGTTTATTTGAATGGTAGCTCAATAAAAACCAAAATTAACATAAAATATCACAATAACATTATTAGAAACGGGGCGGGTACAATTGATGGTAAAGTTTAACGAAGATATTCGTAAACATTGACGGCTCGGATGTTTATTCATCATCTGATTCGGGAACTATTTCATATTCGTAACTAGGTGTTCCTTCTTCTTTTTTTTCATCCGTAGTAGCTGCTACGGTAGGTTCGTAACCAGCAATCATCGAATTAACCCCAATTATCTGTTCAAAACATGATATTAGTGTGTAGTTATTAGTAATAATGACAAAATCAAGGAAAACGTACCTTAACAATGTTACGCGCAGTGATGTTGAGGTACTTGGACATCATGTTAAAACGGCCTACAGATACATTTTGTAGAATAACGACCGCACCTATACCAGTTTGTACTCTGTTTTCGTCATTGTTGAAGATGTTATGATGCATGGTTCCCTCGATTACACCAGACAGTTCCTTTAAGGTTACTAGAAGGTCTCCCTGGCCGTTGGGTGTCGAATTGGATAACATAGCGACTAGCTGATAATGAGATAAAATTTACTAGCTAGTAAGATACATTGTACATAAAAATTGTAATAATACTCGTTGAGAAGGAAACCTTTTTCACTTTCACAAACTGTGAATGAGGGCATTGTATTTCTCCAACCTGGGTCCATAATGGTGTGGTCCTATTGTTATGAGTACCTATATTTATGAATGATTGAGTTAGTTTTTGTAATCTACAACTCGGTTATAATGATAACAGAATTCATTTTTCTTGTATACCTTCCCGTAGCATGTAATCGATAGTAGAAGTCCAACGAGGACTACTAAAATCATGGTCGCCCTGTTGTGGCTCATTGATGACCTCACGAATGAAATCTTGAGTTGGGCGTGTTTCAGAACTTTCACCGCGCAACACCTTTCGATCGTGAGCCCTCTTGCGGAACAATCCTCGTTGTATGGGCTGCGCGAGGTCCCAAAATTAGCCCCGTTGGAATTTCAGAGCGTTGTGTTGGTTGTAGTGAAATTATCGGTTCAGCATCGATAACGCATAAGTTATCGTATGGAGGGCTTGCCATGAGAAAATTTGCTTTTTGTGTTGTGATTTTGTGTTGAGTAACTCAGGCTTTTATAGGGAGAACATTTTGTTTTATGGGATATGTATTGTGTTATGACAATACATAACGATATGACAATACTAATTTAACTGATTTGACAATACACTGATATCAATATACAATAAAGAATCATATAGCGTGACCGACAAAGTCTGCCACTGAATCATAAATAACGCGTAATTTATATTATCACGTGTTGCAGATTTATTTGCCATATAGTAGATTTATTTAGGGGTTCGCAGATTTATAATTTCAGGTCTTGCAGACTTAATTCACAGTTTTGCAGACTTATTTAGGGTTTGTTTAATGTTACTCTATTTTAGGTTAATTTAGTGTTAATCTATGTATGATTTGCTTATGGGTAATCTAATGTGGATTTTTTAGGGTTTATTTTTGTTTGTTGTCAATTTGTGGTTTGTTTAGGTGTTTTTAGTGGATGAGGCAATGTACAATAGTGAAATTATGATTTGTTTAGGGGTTCGCAGATTTATATTATCACGTGTTGGAGAGTAAATTTATATGCGTTGCAGATATGTTTAGTATTATGAAAAAATAACTAAAATTCGTGTCCTTTCGACTCTTCCACTTCTCTACTTCGACTCTTCCACTTCTCTACTTCGACTCTTCCACTTCTCCACTTTCTTATATCCAATCGCCCACTCTCTTCTCCACTTCTCCACTTTCTTGTATCCAATCGTCCAAAATCTTTGTATAAATACAATCTCTTCTTGTTATAGTTCAACGTAAATCGCTTTGTTATTGTAGAAATGGAAGGAGAAGGAAGTTCTAACGAAACATCACTGGTTTGAAAAGGAAATCCGATGCAACGATGGATGAAATTGTTGAACACGAGGTCGGGATGGCAAAGAAAGAGGCGAAACAGACGCTACCATGCTCTCTTGCGATTAACAAAGGCAGAGAAGGAACAAATCGCGAAGAAGAATAAGTTGGAGTTCAAGTGGGCTATGATCACTGGAAAGATGGCGATGATTGAAGCCATGATTGATAACCCTGATCTCTGTTTGAAAACCAAGATGCAGATCCTTGAAGCCAAGAAAGAAAATGTTAAGAAGGAGATTGATGAGAGCACTCCGGAACCAATTGACTGGCTTACGCATGGTCTTTACTTCATGAAATGAAACAATGTTTTAATTTCTCTGTTGTTATTGTTGTTTTTGTTGTTTTAATTTTTTTTCTTATGTAGAACTCTTCATCTTTTTCAGCAACTTTTAATGTTATTAGTATTGCAGATTTTTAGTTCACGTGTTGCAGATTATAAGTTTCTATGTTGCGGATTTTTAAGCTGAATGTTGCGGATTTATTTAAGCTGTTTTGTAGATTTGTTTCCCACTTTCTCAAAACGCAACGTTTTACATTTATTTCCCTATTTAAGAGAAAAATTAGGGTTTTTTCACTTGCATTCACTCTCATCGACGGCGGCGAGAATAAAAGAAAAACGACGATGGGAAGAACATTCGATTACGATCTTAGCGATCCAACCGAAGCTCCTGAATACGTATACGACGACGATGACGAGGTACGTAGTTACAACCATGATGCATATCCAGTTCATTTTGGTCATCAAAAGATCTGTTTTTGTGGCGAGGATGTTATCCTAGAGGCGTCGTCCTCTAAAAGATACCCGGGAAGGTTATACTACACTTGTACTTCTCGAAACGTAAGTTTGTTCTCAGGTTTTTGTTCTTTCTTAATTTATTGTAAATGTGCATAAGTGAGTTACATGGTGTTGTAGGATGGAGGAGCACATATGCGGGAGTGGTGGGACGAGGTTATGATGGAAGACATAAAAGAACAGTTCGAAAAATTTGCAAGCGTTGATGAAATGGCGAAGAAAACAAAAACCGACATGGTTGAGCTCAAGAATTTGATGAACAAGTTGTTCCTTGTTGTCATTACATTGGTTGTAGTTGTTGTTGTCGTTTCTTTGTTCAAGTAATGTATGAAACATGTAAAATTGGTTGTAGCAAACTAGCAATTATGTATTTTCTGTAAAATATTGCAGATTTATTTTTATAGTCTTGTAGATTTGTCTAAATGGTAATGCAGAGTTATTATGTAGAGTTTTTCGAAGACAAAAATGGTTGAAATGAAACATGAATCCTAAACCCTTAAAATGGTTGAAACATGAACCCTAAGCCCCAAAAATGGTTGAAACATGAACCCTAAACATGAAAACAATGTTGTATAGTTTATACTATGTATTGTAGAGTTTTTATATAGTATTGCAGATTTATTATAGAGGTTCGCAGAGTTTCACAGTGTTTGCAGATTTGTTATAGTGTGTGCAAATGTATTTGTAATCCATGAAAGTCGTACATTTATTATGCAAACAAACCATAAAAAGATGAAAATTTATGAATTCTGTTACATTTGAAATAGATAAACTTATGTGTTGCAAGTCTTTCGATTATGCCCTTCTTCTCCACAATTGCTTGCATTTGTGTTGTTTCCTTGGCCTTTTCTTGGCCAATGCCTTCTCCAATGCTGATTTGATTCTACTCTTTTTTGGCCTTCCTGGTTGGTTCCGAACCGGAGGTGGTATACGGACCTTTGAATCAACTACCTCTCGGAATTGGTAATGTTATATCTCTCGGCATAATTATGTCCGCGTATCCACGATACAAGTTTTCGCTGAAATAATAGGGATGACAACAAGATATCCGAGAGAGATTTAAACTCTCTGCTGCAGCTATGGCATGAGAACAGGGCAATTTCTCCAAATCAAACCTACGACAAGAACAAGTTCTCTCTCTCAAGTTCACTACATATGATGAGGTCGAGGCTTGAGACGTGCATTTGTTGCTCATCAATTTCTTGTACAGTATACGTCTTCGCCTGCTCTACTCGACCCTAAAAGAACAGAAAACAAGTTAACCTACAAGCACACTCTGCAGATTTATTTCACAGTATAAAAAATCTACAAAAAGGGAAAAAAACCTCCAACAGCTTCTCCACTCCACGAGTTAGTGATGTAGACATTTTCTTTGCATCGTTTCTCCTTTTCGCAAACCATCTCGTCATCATAGATCGCACTACTTCAAGTAAATGCACAATTGGCAAGCTCCGTGCACCGTGATATAACCTTATTCGGGGACTCCACAATGTTACTCGTAGTGAGATTGTATCTATCTCCGGGAAAGTGGACGCGTGTCCACAAGCAAACATCAGCTCTTTGAAGATAAAAATGAAGTGCGGGGTTCAATAACTTAATCCGTGCGAAAGTGGTTTCAAAATCAACGAGCCTAAACGCATTTGCGAGCTTTTTTAACAAGTCCAAACGCTTCTTTACCCTTAAAACGAACCAATATGTTCTTGTAAAGGTGATAAGTGCATATTCCGCGTGCGGACTTAGGATAAACTGTCGCAATAGCTTTCCCAATCGAAAGGTGTCTATCCGATATAATAGCAAGTTCATCATCATCCGGTATCACATTACTCAGTTGCTTGAAAAACCATTCCCATGATTCGTCATTTTCAGTGTCAACAATTGCGAAAGCTAGAGGGAATATCTGGAAATTACCGTCTTGCGTTGTCGCGGTCAAAAGTGTTCCTCTGTATTTTCCCTGTAGAAATGTCCCATCTACGACCACAACTTTCCTCATATAGTGAAACCCACCGATGCTTGCCCCAAATGCTATGAACATATACTTGAATCTTTGTTCAGGATCAACGACTAGTCTCGCATAAGTGCCCGGATTTGCTTTCTTTATCATGTATAGATAAGCGAGGCAATTTCTCATATCCACTTTCTGGAGTACCTCTAACCGAGATATCTTGCATGCCTTAGCGTTCGATATGCTTTCCAATACGCAATCTACATACCACCAATAGTGTTAATACGTTAGAATAAACAAATCTGCGAACAAGTTAACAAATCTACAATCAAGCTAACAAATCTACAAATCATCATTAAAATATCTACGACAAACATGACAATAAAATCTACAAACGCAAACCAGACAGACAAAAAACTATGCAATTCTTCATTACAAATCTGCAAAACATACCTTAATTTTGAATCGCTTATTCAAAGCATCGGCCACATGCATTGGCAAAACTTTTGGTCCTACACCACCAACAAAATCTTTGTTTAATAATCCAAGGATCTCTGGTGTAGCTTGTCGTGATCTTGCTTGAACGTCCGATCACCGAACAAGTATGCTCCGAATCATATGTCTTCACATAAAACTTTGTAAAATCATCGACGGATGTGGCTCTTACCTTCCACGCACATCCTTTAACCCAACATCTCACCGAGAGCAGCGTCGGTGTTGATTTGTACACATCAAAATCAAATTGATGAATAACACTAAGCATCTTCAGTCGTGTTTCCAAATGCTCTTTCGTGCAAAATGATTCACCTTCTTTCAAATCCAATGAACTCATGTCATACAAATCATAATCAACATCGGTATCAATTACATATACCGAAGAATCCATTGGTTTTGGTGCTTTTTTATCCTCTTCTTCTTCGTCTTCTTCTTTAGATTCTTCCTCCGTATGAATAGATCCGTACTTAACAAAATTTTCATCATCGAAATCCGTCCCATCGGAGTCGTTACAATAATCGAATCTCGATGCGTCAAGATCATCGTCATCATATCCAACATCTACACCTGCATCATCTTCAACATCTACATCATCTTCAACACTAAATTCAAAATCTTCTTGGACTTTTTCTTCTTCAAAATCTTTAACATCTTCTTCTACAAAATGTTCATCAAGATCTTCTTCTACACAACGTTCTTCAACTACTTCTTCGACATCTTCTTTCTCCATTGTGTCTTCATAGTTGACCTCCTCGTTAACAGATTCTTCATTTAACTTACAAGCACTATCCTTCTTGTCATTAACAGATTCTTCATTTAACTCACAAGCAATATCCTTCTTTGTAACTTCTACACATAAACGGAGCATTTCAACCTTGGAAAGATTGACAAACACTTGCAATTGTCGTGAATTGAAAACTACGACTGGAGGAGTATCTTGAGGCAATTTCTCAAATTTAGAAGCATACAAATAGGTTAACCTTACATCATGCAACTCATCGTTTAAACCGTAATCCTCGTACACCATACGAATGAAATCATCATAACGCATATATTCGTTAACTCCTAGAATACGAGATCCTCTTTTATTGTCAACTTCAAACACCCATCTCTTCTTTTGAAGCTTCCATAGACCACAAACAAGCACAACTTGTTCCATTGCGTAACGAAATATCTGCAAAAAACACAATTAAATCTGCTGCAGACTTTTAAGCGGAGATCCGCGAACACGACGACGACGGCGATGACGACGGCGAAGATGAAGATGAAGACGAAGACAATACGAAGACAAATACGAAGACAAAAAACCAACGAAGTCGAACACGAAAACGAAAGACGAAGGTGAAGACGCCGACGTAAAAAAAACGGCGACGGCGGCGCAGATCTACGACCACAAAAAAGTCCGAGAAACTCGAAGATGAGAGTGATGAGGAAGCTCACAAAAAAGAGAAATACGAAGATGAGAAGTGATGAGGAAGCTCACAAAAAGTTGATATTCGATCTACAATGGCGATTTCACCAATGGATTTTGAGTTTTTAGGTATAAAGGCACGCACTAAGAGACAAATGGAGAAGAGCCACCGCAAATAAATCTGCATCAATGACATTAATCTACAATACAATGAAGTAAGTCTGCTTCACGTAGAAGGTAGTCTAGTTCTGATATTGGAATCTTTTAACGTTTTGTAGATTTAATAAATCTGCTGCAGATTTAATTAACTCTGCAATTCGTAAAAACAAATCAACACTTCACACGTATTGTCGAGTTTCCAAATCGGACATAAATCTGCAAAACAATGTGATGCAGACTTAATAAGTCTGCTGCAGATTTAATAAGTCTGCTGCAAATTTAATAAGTCTGCTGCAGATTTATTAAATCTGCATCACTGAAAATGGCCTAAAATCTACAATAAAGAGGCATAAATTTGCGGCAGATTTTGCCACAAATATAATATGACGTGGCAAAATAAATCTACAAAACGTAAAACAAAAAGTCTGCAGGAGATTTTTCCTACGTGGCGATGGCAATTCCGTAAATAAGTCGACTTTTTTACTGAGCTGGAATTTTTTTTTTCTTTTTCCAGTGGCAGTTTCGCAACATTTTTTTTTCCTGTCAAAGGGAAGGAGGGGCAGTTTGGGTACGAAAGTTCAGGAGGGTCATTCTAGTTTTTAAAACGAGAATAGGGTTCGGCTAGCAATTAACGTACGAATGTTGGTTAGTTTAGTAATTTTCCCTTAATTTAATAACTAATGATGAAATAAAATATAAACTTATAATTGGTTTTCAATCCTGATTTTTTGCGTGACTCCAGGAAAGTATTGTGACCGCGTGGCAAGAACACACCGGCTCCACCCGAACCAGCTTTCGAACCAAACCCGTCAACGAACACCGCCTTAACACCTGACCTTGGTCTCTGCTGATAATAGTTTCTTGCTTTGTGTCCCAAAACGTCGACGTTTCGTTGCTTATCTTTCTCCTTTTTAATCTTAAGGAACTATATATTTAAAAAATATAAGAATTGAGCAATTCTTATGAATTACCATTGGAAATTTTTTTACTACAAAGGAGAAATATATAGTTCCTTAAGATTAAAAAGGAGAAAGAGAAGCAATGAAATGACGACGTTTTGGGACACAAAGCAAGAAACTATTACCAGCAGAGACCAAGGTCAGGTGTTAAGGCGGTGTTCGTTGACGGGTCTGGTTCGAAAGCCGGTTCGGGTGGAACCGTTGTGTTCTTGCCACGCGGTCACAATACTGTCGTGACTGATAATATAAGCTTTAAAAGTTGGAAATGGAGAGTAAAGGACGAGCCAAATCATCAACTTCTTCTTCTTTAACTTCTGAACTCTTTGGATCCAAAGATCCTTCACCACCATCTTCTTCCTCGAGAATCTTCTCCACCATGTTTCCTCATCCTTCCAAGGTTTACTATAACTATACTCTATTCTTCAAACTATATATGTTACTTGAGTGATATGATTGATTCTTGATAAATCTTTCCGTTTCTAGATTGTGTTTACTCAGGGAGGTGCAAGAGATGGTCAAAGCTCTAACCATAGCTCACAAGGTTAGTGAGAAAACAAACCACCTTTATGCAACTTTGTTCATCTTTTTGAATCACTTAGTCACAAAACACTTTGCTTTTCTTGAATCAAGAATGGTTCTGTTTTTGTTTCTAATGAAGATGTTTTTCTTTAAACAGGCCAACATAGAGAATCTTTAAATGGGAAAGAAGATAAAACTGTTGAGCCATGTCATCTAAGTTCTTCTCTTTACTATGGTGGTCAAGATGTTTACTCTCGACCCACCACTAAGCAAACTTATAACCCTACCGTGAGCCTTACACTATGTTTGTTGGTACATGGATTTACATAGGCCCAACTCGGCCCATTCTGGAGATATTCGGGCCAGTCAAATTAATCACAAGGCCCAAAGAGATGAAAAGAAAAGTGAAGATCTGTTTCAAACTCAATTATTGAATCCCAAATCCAAAAAGCTCAGTCAAACAAAGGAGCAACTGCTTCCTAGATTCGCGGAGAGTTGAGGATATCGCAGACCAGTTGAGGCGGAAATATCGGAACGATCCCAACCCGACCTGAAGGAGGAGGCTGCTATAAAAGGAGGCTGGACCTAATTTTTGTGGTCTTTTCTTCTCTGACGTTTTTTAAGCGATAGACTCTGAATATTCTTGTTCTTAATCATTTATAAACATCTTGTAATCGATTCTTAAGTCTTACTATCAATAAAATCATATCATTTCATTCTTCATATCATTCTATAAAGTTTGTATTCGGATATTTGGTTACAAAGAAGATCGATTCTCATATATCTTTGTGAAGGGGATTTTAGCTTCTTCAATGTTTAATTTTTCTAGAACTTCTTTTAAAACAGAGGATTTGGCTAATGAGAAATACATTTTTGTTAGGCTAAACATGAGCCCCGAAGAAGCGGAGAAGACGATGCTAATGGACATAACTCGCAAAATGTATCAAGAGGAAATTAGTGGCAAGGTTCTCTTTATTACTAATGAGCCACACTTCTTATAGTTTCTTTGGATATCTCTTAAAAACATGAAGCTCAAGCGAGCCAAAGTATACTAATATGGTAATCGAACGAAGAATTTGTATAAATAAGTCTATGCATAAGAAAATATTGTTAGGAGATTTTTGAAGATTATAAGATAGTATCAAATGTAAGTGCGGAGAAACCCTCCGATCTGTGATGACAGAGACGTGATGAACAAAGAGTTTCATAGAGATAGAGTCGATTTCACACCAGTGGATATATTAGAAATCTCTTTAAATTAATCTTTACACAAGATCTAATCTAAATTGGCTATTACACAATTCTACCCGATTGTCCCAGACGATTTCTAATATCCTATACGAATCAATCACTGCTCTGAACTAGCATGATCGATTCGGAACATTCACCAAGATCTCACATCTCTCTCGATGGTTCTATGATAAGCGGCTAAAAGTGTTGACGTTTTTCGTGCACCCTTAGAACCCTTATATAGATACAACATGAAACCCTAACAATTAAATCTTCCTAAATCTTCTTGTTAGGAAAATATAATCTTTCCATATTTTTCTCGAAGGAAGATCTTTCCTTATTTTTCTCCAAGGAAGATCTTTCCTTATTTTTCTCTAAGTAATATTCTTTTTTTCACCCCTTGAAGATATTAGGAATATTCCTCTTTACTCCCTTTTCCTTCGCATGATGTCACAAGATAGGAATATTTCTCTTTTTCCTTTTCTTGTTCGTCACGTCATATCAGAGTCCTGAGTCTCGACACTTTGTTGAACATCCCTTCAGCCTTCTGTCCTCACTTCAGTCCTCTGATGTTCTCCAGACTCTAGATGCAACTTCAAGTCTTCAACGCCCTCACAGTTTTGCCACCACTTGTTCACGTCATCCGCAATGCACGTGACCGCCTCAGCTCCCGTGGTGCATCTCCTGTAGCCACGTCTCACGACCATATCACTGACATCTTCAATCTCTCCCTTTTTAACTTAGTTTGATACTCAAAGCATCATTCACCAAGTTACCACGATATCTCCAACCTCCTGGTTTCTTCACTAGATGCTTGATATCTTCTTCGTCTGCTTGACATCTTCAATCTCTCCCGTTTTTGCTTAGTTTGATGCTCAAGCACATATTATTGACGCCATGCAAAGACTCTCCCATACTCACATCATATATCTCTCCCTGCTTGAGTGCACAACTAAAATAAAAACCTTAGATGTCAGTGCAACAACCCATGACAATAGTTGTTCAATCGTTTGTTGTCCTTTGAGCCATGACTACTTAGATTCTTCTGGAACCAGTCTTGATCACCAGCTGTACAGTCGCTTGATGAATCCCCAGATCCTTAATATCTCTAGAACCTTCTGTGATCAGTCAGCAATACAGTCGCTTCATGAATCCCCAGATCCTTGATATCTCAAGAACCTTTTGTGATCAGTCAGCAGTACACTTGCTTCATGAATCCCCAGATCCTTGATATCTCTAAAACCTTCTGTGTCCAGTCAGGAGTACAGTCGCTTCATATATCCCCAGATCCTTGATATCTTTAACAGGCAGTGCAGTCGCCTGTTGACCAACATAAACTTGTTTTGCCGCTTGTGAACACCAGAGACACAACTCTTTAGTTTCATCTCTTCGGTATCTTCATCTCTTCGGTCTCTATTCTTCTCGCCGAGTCAGATTTCTCCACCACGCTTCCCACGATCACACCTGTTGTGAGAGACAACCAGTCTCTTCCTCAGATGCCCGCTCTGATACCAATTGTAAGTGCGGAGAAACCCTCAGATCTGTGATGAACATAATCAGAGACGTGATGAACAGAGAGTTCCATAGAGATATAGTCGATTTCACACCAATGGATATATTAGAAATCTCTTTAAATTAATCTTTACACAAGATCTAATCTAAACTGGCTATTACACAATTCTACCCTATTGTCCCCAGACGATTTCTAATATCCCATACGAATCAATCACTGCTCTGAACTAGCATGATCGATTCGGAACACTCACCAAGATCTCACATCTCTCTCGATGGTTCTATGATAAGCGGCTAAGAGTGTTGACGTTTTTCGTGCACCCTTACAACCCTTATATAGATACAACATGCAACCCTAACAATTAAATCTTCCTAAATCTTCTTGTTAGGAAAATATAATTTTTCCATATTTTTCTCCAAGGAAGATCTTTCCTTATTTTTCTCCAAGGAAGATCTTTCCTTATTTTTTTCTAAGTAATATTCTTTTTTCTTCACCCCTTGAAGATATTAGGAATATTCCTCTTTCCTCCCTTTTCATTCACGTGATGTCACAAGATAGGAATATTTCTCTTTTTCCTTTTCTTGTTTGTCACTTCATATCAGAGTCCTGAGTCTTGACACCTTGTTGAACATCCCTTCAGCCTTCTGTCCTCACTTCAGTCCTCTGATATTCTCCAGACTCTAGATGCAGCTTCAAGTCTTCAACGCCCTCACAGTTTTGCCACCACTTGTTCACGTCATCCGCAATGCACATGACCACCTCAGCTCCCGTGGTGCATCTCATGTAGCCACGTCTCACGACCATATCACTGACATCTTCATCAAAGAGATCTCCTAGTTTTATATATAGTGTCTTGAATAGTTTCATGTACTTCTTGTTATAACCAAGTGTATCGATATTTAGTCTACTTAACTCTTATGTCTCATGTAGTCTAGAGCTGTTAATTGGTATGTCCATTTGTCCATGGACATTTTCCGGTCCAGTCCAATATATTGTGGACATTGTCCAGTCCATTGTCCAGTCCAGTCCGATATATTGTGGACTAATTATTGTCCAGTCCAATAAAGACCATGTCCATACGGACATTCCATGGATGTCCATACGGACATTCCATGGATGTCCATTAAGATAGGGATATAGAATCTTGACTTGTGTGACAAGTAACATAAAACATACTTCAAAAACACACTTAATGTAAAATACACTTACTTCAAAAACACCCTTAGTGTAAAAATACACTTAATGCAAAAAACACCCTTAATGTAAAAATACACTTAATGCAAAAATACACTTAATGCAAAAACACACTTAATGTAAAAACACCATTAATGTAAAAACATATTTAATGTCAAAACTCAAAACATACTCAATCCACAATGTTGAAGGTAATCAAATACTAAATCAGTTTCTCAATTCTTAGAAACAAAATAACACTTTCATACTAGAACCTAAAACACACAAAAAGAACCTAATTTCCAACAAAAATCTACCAAAATCAAACATATGTATCTAGGCTATCTTGTAGCTAGCTCCACAAAAAAGCTCATCAAATATTAGGCAAACAAAACCGTATATGAAAACAATTCATTTCGAAAATTCTAAGACATACCCACAGTTAAAATCTCATTTCAATCCAATACTACCCTTCGTTTCCTTAGAAAATGAAAGTGTTCAAAATACTACTTTTCCATTTCATCGAAATATCAAATTATAAAAAGCCCACATGCATATATCAAACAAAAATTACATCACAAGCTCACAACAAAGATATTCCATCCAAATTTAATACGCGGGTCAATCCCGCGTTAAATCATAATTTATTTGTTATCCCGCACTACAATGTACGGATTTTAGTTAATATGATTTATGAAATATTAGACTATATACATATAAATATATATCCAAGTTAGGAAATTTTAATAGATATTTTTTTACTACATAATTTTAAATATATAAATATAAAAACATATTAAATTCCGCACGTATGTGCGATTCCTCATCTAGTATAGGATTAAGTCTGAGAAGTAACATGTTAACAAACAAGAAATCATTCATTACAACAGTCATAGAAACATGAAAAGATAGCGACAACGTCTGATTAAAACCATCGATTGACGTTACTTGAAAAGGATAACAACAAGCATAACAATTCCCAGAGAGAAGAGAACAAGAGAAAGCTTCTTGAAGGTCTTCTTCAAATCATCCATCTCCGTAGTAGTCTTGTGTAGCATTTCATGAACCATTGCTAAATTTTCCATGTTATCTTCACGGTTATTGGGTATTGTTTGTTTAGTTCAAAAGACTTCTGATATTCACAGCATTGATGGTAGTACTCAGCTTTACAAGCCAGCAGATCAGTTTTATTAACCAATTTACTGATTATCGATGAGCCAGAAGCACTATCACTGGTTTCGTTTTCAAGCTTCTTGAACTTGGCTTCTACTGAGCTCTCTTTGTCATACTCGTCATGAAGAACTCATAAGTACCAAGAAGAAAAAAGATGCTTCGGATAGAAATCAGTAGAATATGAAATCTCCAAGGAAATGCCAAATATCAGCGCCATGACTATTGAAATCATTTACCTTCTTAACCAAGCATGAATAGAAAGAAGAGAGCCATCCGTCTTCTTGGCTAAACTGCAGCGAAGAAAGAAGATCTGCTTCTGAAATTTATGAAAATTAAAGACTCGGACTCAGTTACCTTGCATTATGAAACAAATACGAAGAAAAAAGCTTCGAATATAACTCGCCTTCTTCATATGTAAGCATATGACTTTCAATAAGGCATTCCAAAGCCTGAAAGCGAAAGAATAGATTAGAGAAATGAAATTCAATTTGTGATCCAACATAAGCTCGACAACTTCTAATAATATTATATGCAGCACATGAATAGGGCGATATAAGTACCTCATAGCACAGAGGATCATCCTTTATAGCAACTTTATACCTTCAATATCAACCAAATTTCATGAGCTAAATTGTAGATGAAGATACATTTTACTACTAGAACTATACTATTAAGATCACCCTCTTGCAGTAATCAAAATGCAGATAATAGATGATCCATTAAACATGAAAGAAAGAAGCACACTGACCATTTTCGAGCCTGTGAACGATTTTGCAAGGCTCTATATGCTTTTCCTCGTAGAAATCATATTGCCGAAGATATATGCAAAAGAAAAACTTGTAATATATGAGGTGCTTACGTAGCAAAGTCAAACAATTTCACAAACTAACTTTCTAGATTAATATATGCAATACTCCCTACAACTAAAATTGCAATATACAATTGAAAGAATGGGTAAAAGAAGCTTACATTAATATCCCCTTCCTCTCCATCTTTATCAAAGCTTATCAAGTTACCATCTTTAGCATCATACACATCACCATTCTCATCAACTTTAGCATCACCAATCATCAACAAACACTGATCCCATTCCTTCAATTCCTCCTAATAAACACACACATAAACAATAAACCCTAAAACTCTTTTAAAACCCTTTTTTACACAAAATCCAATTCAATCCAAAACCCTAATATCATATCACAAACAAAAAACTAAGATAATAATTTTTTAAAAAATTGGGGGAAATTACAAGGCACTTAGCAACTAAGTAACAAAACCGAAGATCTCTAAGAACAATCTTAGAACCGTTAAGAAGGTGAAAGGCGCGACGGTAATGGCGACCAAGAAAAAGAGCTTGAGCTTGCATGTAAATATCAGAAGGATCGTTGGTGAGAGGAGCTGCTTTATTGGCGAAGAAGATAGCGAGAGGAAAAGAGCTTGAGCTTGCATGTAAATATCTTCTTCTCTCATTATTTGATTTTCTCTCCGCCGCCACACTCATTTCGCGGATAATCTGGTAAGTTTTGAAGCGAGAGGATGTGAGATTTTTTTTCCGATTTCGGTGGTTTTCCGGCGAAGCTTTTTGTGGCAAAGGAGGAGGTGGAGATTAAAGGAGGAGCTACGGCGGGAGAGTGTGTATAGTTTCGTCTCTTGTTATGATTTGGGCCTTTATGTAGGTGACGAGGAGAAGAGGAGCTGACGAAGAAGGTGACGAGGAGAATTGGAGGAGGAGGAAATGAAGATAATAGAACACGACGAGGAGAAGAGGACACGACGAGGAGATGGTATGAGGATTTTCGGCGGCGGCGGTGTGGAGAGGATAATTAGGTTATCTAGGTAATTTTTTTTGTATAGGTCCCAAATTATTTAGGTTATTTCGATTTTGGTTCCAAATTCACCTAGATAACCAAAGCAGCTCCTCTCACCAACGATCCTTCTGATATTTACATGCAAGCTCAAGCTCTTTTCCTTGGTCGCCATTACCGTCGCGCCTTTCACCTTCTTAACGGTTCTAAGATTGTTCTTAGAGATCTTCGGTTTTGTTACTTAGTTGCTAAGTGCTTTGTAATTTCCCCCAATTTTTAAAAAAATTATTATCTTAGTTTTGTGTTTGTGATATGATATTAGGGTTTTGGATTGAATTGGATTTTGTGTGAAAAAGGGTTTTAAAAGAGTTTTAGGGTTTATTGTTTATGTGTGTGTTTCTTGGGAGGAATTGAAGGAATGGGATCAGTTTTTGTTGATGCTTGGTGATGCTAAAGTTGATGAGAATGGTGATGTGTATGATGCTATAGATGGTAACTTGATAAGCTCTGATAAAGATGGAGAGGAAAGGGAAATTAATGTAAGCTTCTTTTACCCATTAGTTGTAGGGAGTATTGCCTACATGAATCTAGAAAGTTAGTTTGTAAAATTTTTTGACTTTGCTATGTAAGCACCTCAGATATTACAAGGTTTTCTTTTGCAGATATCTTCGGCAATATGCTTTCTACGAGGAAAAACATATGGAGCCTTGCAAAATCGTTCACGGGCTTGACAATGGTCAATGTCCTTCTTTCTTTCTTGTTTAATGGATCATCTATTATTTTCATTTTGATTACTGCAAGAGGGTGATCTTATTGGTATAGTTCTAGTAGTAAAATGTATCTTCATCTACTATTTAGCTCATGAAATTTGGTTGATATTGTAGGTATAAAGCTGCTATAAAGGTTGATCCTTTGTGCTATGAGGTACTTCTATCGCCCTAGTCATGTGCTGCATATAATATTATTAGAAGTTTTCGAGCTTATGTTGGATCACAAATTGAATTTGATTTCTCTAATATATTCTTTCGCTTTCAGGTTTTTGAATGCCTTATTGAAAGTAATATGCTTACATCTGAAGAAGGTGGTTATATTCGAAGCTTTTTTCTTCTTATTTGTTTCATAGTGCAAGGTAACTTAGTGTTTAATTTCCATAAATTTCAGAAGCAGATCTGCTTTCTTCACTGCAGTTTAGCCAAGAAGACGAATGCTCTCTTCTTTCTATTCATGCTTGGTTAAGAAGGTAAATGATTTCAATAGTCATGGCGCTGATATTTGTCATTTCCTTTTCCTATTCTACTGATTTCTATCCGAAGCATGTTTTTTTTCTTCTTGGTACTTATGAGTTCTTCATGACCATTATGACAAAGAGAGCTTAGTAGAAGCCAAGTTCAAGAAGCTTGAAAACGAAACCAGTGATAATGCTTCTGGCTCATCGATAATCAATACATTGGTTAATAACATTGCTGCCATGTTTGTGTATGTGTTATCCTCGATCTCTATCTTCACATCAAAGAACTATTCTTGTTTGTGTAATCCTTTGATATGCGATGCAGCGAAAACGTTTGTTGGGAACGGGCTATTCAAGAAGAGGATATCTTACCATGGAAAAGGTAAATGCGGGTTGATGGAAAGACCCGAGTGCCGCCTATCAGTCAAGGTTAGAGAGACGACTGCAGAGGAAGAAGCCGAGATTGGGAGGCTTAGGGTTCACAACTTTAAGAAGCTAACCAAGCGTCAGAGGTGGCTTGTACCACGCAAGGTCATCGATATAACTCCTTGCTGGGACCGTAAAGGCACTAGAGCCAATCATCAGTCCTCATAGTTGGTTACATCTCAGTCTCACTAGCTTGTTGTCTTTTTTTTTCTCAAATGGTAACATAAAAGTTTCTCCGTTTGCAAATTTGTAATTGGTTTGCTATTGTACCGGTACTCTATAGGACCGGTTTACTATTGCATTCAATTAACATGTTAGATTTTGATTAAGATAAATGTTTAAAAAATTTACTTACATAAAGTGTTCCTTTAATATAATTGGACAACACTTAAATGTTGTTTATATATTCCTAATTTTGTACACAACAAATTTTCTAAAAATAAAAAAATAATGGAAGGACGGACGCCAATAAGATTTATTTAAATAACATATAATAAATTTATAATTATATATCGATTTTCAAAATAAAATGTAGAAATTAGGGCAGAGGAAGACAAAACCCAAGAATCAAGGCGACCACACTCCCTAACGATCAAATCCATCGACAACGAAGAAGAAGAAGAAAAGACGCCGATAATTAAGTTAATGACACTACATCTCGTCTTCTTGTATCTTCTCTCTTTACTTGTCTCGTTTTGTATCCCTCTCTTTCTCTGTTTATTGTCTACTCACTTTCACCAATAATGCCCGCCGTCGCTCACGGTGATGGCGTTGATCCGGCAGAGAGATGTCTCCGACGAAGAAATTACACAAGAAGAGATATGGCATGTGGTTTCTTCGTACTTCGAAGACAGTGGTCTCGTAGATCAACAAAAAAACTCTTTTTTGAAGTTTATCGGCGAAATCCAAGGCATTGTGGCTGAGTCCACTGTCGAGATCTCAGGTCCTCAAGAGGTAAAGAGAACTTGGATTTTTTGGCTTACACTTGCAATTAGGGTTTGCTAAACATAATATAGTTTTGAATATTTTGTCCTGCATATAGTCTACAGGATTAGTTTTGGTGATACTCGTTTGAATCCACCTGCGATGATAGAGCTGATGGAGAGTCGAGGACATTGTTCCCTAAACCTAAAAGGTTGAGAAACCTGACTTACACATCATCTTTGCTTTGTAGATGTTACAAAAACATTGATAAAGAAGGTGGATGATGGTTAGGAGGTTATAGAGAAGGAGGTGCTTACCAAAGTTCGCATTGGAGAGGTTCCTATCATTCTCCAGTCTAGTTGTTGTCACTTGTATGAGAAGCCTGAGGACGATTTGGTGGTCCTTGGAGAATGTCCTTATGACAAGGGCGTATACTTCATGATTAATGGGATTGAAAGGGTTCTGATTGCTCAGGAGAGGATGAGTGTGATTGAGGTTTATGTAACTAGGAAGAAACAGGCTGATAAGTACGCATATCAAGCTGTAGTCCGATCCATGGCAGAGAATCAACACAGGTCTCCCATCACAATGTTTGTGCGTATGCGCTCTCGTGCTAGTTCAAAATGGGTAAGCGAAAGCTTATAGCCTTAAGTCTACTATGTCCTTCCTCAATAATTTACTGTTAGTTATTCAATATCATGTGGCACATGGATGCGGGGTTCATCCGGACAAAACATTCGAGGTACCCTTCCATACATCAGAACATAAATTCCTAGTTTCATTGTCTTTCGTGCATTGGGATTTGTTTCCGATAAGTAGATAATGGAATACATTTGCTATGATTTTTCCGATACTAAGATGGTGGAATTGCTCAGGCTTTCCTTGGAAGAAGCTTTTGTTATTCAAAACCAGCAGGTGTCCGCTTATCTTTAATGACAAATTTATCCTGAAATCACATGATAATTTTTTTCATCTTGCTTCAGGTTGCTCTCGACTATATTGGGAAGCGTGGTGCAACTGTTGGTGTGACCATGGAAAAGAGAAGAAAGTATGTGATATTTTAACACATTATGACCTAATAATTCAATTACTGAGATTCTGTCTGCCTTTCTCTAGAGGCTTACAATCGGAATATTATCGTTGCAGGTATGCAAAGGATATCCTTCAAAAAGAAGTGCTTCCTCATGTTGGAACTGAAGAACATCTTGAGACAAAAAGCTTACTATTTTGGATCAGTTTATAGCTTATTCGTATTCTTGTAGATATATTATGCCATAACCTTTTGTATTATCATACATCGTTTGTGTTTTCTGTGTTGCTTATTAACCATAACCCTTAGGTATATCATACATTGGCTGTGTTTTCTATGTTGCTTATATAATGCCATAACCTTTAGGTATATCATTCACCGGTTGTTTCTTTGTGCACTTGGTCGGCCAGAAGATGACAATGAGCATTATGGTAACAAAAGGCTGGATCTAGCAGGTCCTTTACTTGGAGAACTGTTTAGAGAAGTATGTTACCATCCACAACTTTTACTGAGAATGTTTAAAGAATTTGAGGTATCCGTTTTGACCTAACATTTTTTATACAGCTTTTCGGAAGGCTAACTCGAGATATGAAATCATATTCTCATAAGGTAATTCTTCAACGACTATTTCGTCTAGTTAATCTGTGCGGAAGACTGATCGTTTTATGTTGTTTTAACAGGTAGTTTGTGAGGGTAAAAATATCAGTCTTCAGTATGTTATAAACCCGAGAACAATTGTTGCGGGATTCAAATGACACTTTCAAAAGAACCGGTGTTTCTCAGGTTCTGAATCGGTTGAATTATGCTTCAACCTTGTCACACTTGAGGCGTATCACCTCTTTGAGCGAACGGAAAATCCATAAATCTCAGGGGGGAATGATTTGCCATGTGGAAACACCACAGGGACATGTTAATAATTGTAAAATAATTAAATTGATTGTGTTTTTCTTGTTCCTTTTCTCACTGTAACTTGGTTGTTCTAGGCTTGTGGTTTAGTCAGAAACTTGGCGCACATGTATTACATAACAGTTGGGTCATCTGCTTCCAACATGTTGCAAGTTTTGGAAAATTTGGGTTTAGAGAATTTTGAGGTCAGTTTTTTACTCAACTTTTGCCACTTCGTTTGCTGTTTCTTCAAGTATTAAATCTTCACTTGAATGTAGAAATTTTTTCCATCTGTTATACCCCAAGCCACAAAAGACTTTGTCAACGGAACCTGGGTTGGAATTTTTCGAGATTCTCCCACGATAGTGAAGACGTTGAGAGGTTTGAGAAGAATGGTAAGCATGCAGTTTCTTTCACTCCATCACGTTTCTCAATATTTAGTAAATAGATCGCATATTTTAGTAGAATTTTTTCTCTTACAGTTTGGTATCAGCTCTGAAGTTGGCATTGCCAAAGATTTCCATATAAAAGAGCTACGTATATACACTGATTGTGGCCGTTGCAGCCGTCCGTTGTTGATTGTGGATAACAAGAAGCTTCTGATTAAAAAAGTTATATACATGCTCTCGAAGGGACGATAAAAGGGTTGGCAACAACTACTTTCAAAGGGATTTATAGAATATATTGACGCAAAAGAACAGGAGACAACTATGATATCCATGATTATCAATTTGAGTAATAGATTCTATGAAGGTAGTATTTATGATGTGAATAAATACGATCTTGTGCACATAAAACTCAATCCTTGTTTTCATATTGGAACTGGTTCAAGCTAGACGCCATGGCCATCCTGAGTTGGCAGTTTGTGAAACTTACACACACTTTGAGATTCACCCTTCTTTGATATTGGGTGTTTGTGCTTCACTCATACTGTTTCCCGACCATAACCATGTTTATCTCTCTTTAAATGTCTTATATATGAGAAGCAACTTTGTAAATTAAAACTGATGTTAAACCTTACTAGTGTACATTTGTATGTATGTTTTAATGTACTAGTCACCTCGTAATACATTACAATCTTCTATGGGGAAGCAGGCAATGGGAGTTTATGTCACCAACTACCAATCCCGCATGGTGTGTTCCAGGCTGTTTATTTGTGGCCTTATCCTGCCAGATCTTGTTATAACATTAACATCATATGCTTTTTTGATTTCTCTGAACCATGATACATCGGCCTATGTTCTCTATTACCCTCAAAAGCTTCTGGTTATCACAAAAGCTATGGAGCATCTTCAATTTAGGCAACTTTCAACATGCATTGTGAGTTTCTTTTGCCAAAAGTCGTTCAAATTTCATTTTGAAGTTTGTTGTCAAATCTCTCAAACTTTGTTTTTTTGTTGTGTGTGTGTGTGTAAAATTCTATGGTTGCCATTTGTACCTATTCTGGATATAATCAAGAAGATTTTGTCATCATGAATCAGTCTTCAATAGATCGTGGTTTCTTTCAATCCTTGTCCTTTCATTCATACAAGTAAGTATGCCATACTTGTAGACATTTGCTTTTGATGTTTCCAGTTGTCAATACTACGATGTTTTGCTCGCAGAGATGAGGAGAAAAACACGGGGAAGCTTGTCAGAGAAGAATTTGGGCTCCCGGACAAAACAAATACAAAGGTAATACATAAGTTTTTCACTTAATCGTTCAATAGTAGTGGATTTTTAATTTCATATATTTTCTTGTGTAGGGTATTAGACAAGTTTCGTATTAGAAACTCGATTTTGATGGGTTTCCACTTCCCGTGAGTACTCTTGATTGGTATTTTTTTACTAGTAATAGGGTACTAGAGTTTCTGATTTGAAATTTGTTTATTTTCTTCAAACAGGGTACCAAAGTTTCTGATGAATATCAATTCCAATATCTAGAGATGAGGCTCAAGGGGAATCATAAAGATACACTAGACTTGATCATAACATGAGTTTACGACATGGTGAAACTGGAGTGGTGGATCAAGTAACTTTGAGTTAGAGTTTGCAAAGTTTCTGGATTGAACTACAAGAGGTATTTACTAATCGTGAACTTCTTGTAGGTGATATTAACAACAAATGCACATGGTCTGAGGTTTGTTAAAGCGAGGGTTAGATCTGTTAGGATTCGTCAAATTGGAGATAAGTTTAGCAGTAGGCATCGTTAGAAGGGAACTGTTGGCATGACTTACACACAAGAGGACATGCCTTGGACTATTCAAGGTGTATGTACGAATATCATTGTGAATCCACATTCTGGGAAAAGTTGCAGCTCTTATGGGTAAAGAAGGAGACGCGACTCCGTTTACGGAAGTCACCGTAACTTACAGTTTCTCATTAGTAGCTTATTGGTTAGTTGTGGTTGTATTGTAGATTTGACTAATGTCTTGTCTTTCAGGTGGATAATATAAGGAAAGCTCTTCATAAGTGTGGGTATAAAATGCATTGAAAGGAGAGGATGTACAAAGGTCACACGGGCAGACCATTGCAAGAAATGATATTCATGGGACCAGTGTATTATCAGAGACTGAAGCATATGGTTGATGACAAGATTCATTCACGTGGACGAGGCCATGTTCAAATCTTAACTGGACAGCTAACTGAAGGGAGATCGCGTCATGGTGGTCTCCGATTTGTCGAGATGGAGAAGGATTGTGTGAATGCGCACGGGGCTGTGATGTTTTTGAAGGAGAGGTTGTTTCACCTTAGTGATGCCCACATAGTAGAGATATGTGCACAATGTGGGCTCATGAGCGCTACCGTGAAGAAGGCGGAATGAAAAACTAAGGTGGAAGGAGAAACTAAGGTGGAAGAAGATACTACGTGTGTTTGCAAGAAGAAAGGCTAGACTGTTAAAGCTGAAGTACCTTACGTGTGGAAGATTCTTCTCCAGGAGTTGATGGCAATGGTGATCGCGCCACGGCTGGAGATGGTTTGATTTACCACACATAATCTTAGAGACAACGCCTAACTGGAACCATAAAGGCATTAGAACCAATCTGTTGTCCTCTAAGTCAAAGTCCTCCTTTACGCTTTCTTCCTCCTTTGTTTCTTTTGGTGGACTTGAATTTGGTTGATGGGCCTTCTAAAACTTTAGTGGGTCATACCAATGTGTAATAAATTTCGCAGAAATAATACTCTAATAGATGTCAGGGAAAAAAGGAAAAAAGAGAGTAAAAACTTTTTTTATTCAGTTCGGTTTTGTCGATTCCGGTTTATTCGGGTAATTTGATGTTTCAATACGGTTTTTAGATCGGTTAGGTAAAGCTAATTACAAATTCTTTTTAGCAATCTATAAGAGAAGAAGATCATCGACGAATTTTCCAGATCCTTCTTTTACCAGTTAGCTCCTCATGTAGGTAACCTCGTGATTTCCGATTTGGCTTTGGAATGGTTTTTAAATTTCGACGAATTCATTTATGTGTATTAGTTTGATTGATTGATTAGGATCTATATTGCCTTATTTTTGGTATTATCAAGCTTAAGTTTTATCATTTGTATAGATTTGTATATGAATCAGTCGAAATTTTGAATGCAACTCTTGATCTATATTCAATTGTTTTTGTATTATCAAGCTAAAGTTTTATCCTTTAGTTGTAGGTTGAAAGATATATAAGTTGCGATGATGTCTGAAGGAAATTCAAAGAAACAACCACCAACTTCGCTTGTTCGTTTATGCGTTTGGAAAGCGATTGATAACATAGAGCACATTGGGTACGTTAGTGGAGTCGAATTTGGGCTCCTTGAGCAGATCCTGGAGCATTGTACATCAGAACAACTAATGCATATAGAGGATTCTACTCAAGTAATTAAGAACCCTACCTACACTTTTCTATATATATGATTTTGTACGGGTTTTTTTACCAATACTATTTAAATTTGGTTTTTGTTTAGGATACGGATCTTAGTCCTATAACCGCTAAATTGTGGAGTTTAAGCGATATAAAGAAAATAACCAATGGAAGAAGTTATATGAGGTTTGTTCCTTCCCTGTGTGCTTTGTTTATTTCTTTCTCAAGTCTTTTAGTGCCTTGTAATAAGGCATGTGGTTGCAAGCAGACCAGGATGTCCATAGAAAAACAAATTATGGAGGAATATGCTGAGAAGGTTAAGAAAAGATTGATCGAGAGCGGAGGTGAAAAAAATCAATCTCTTATCTTTCTTCTTCTTGGCAAAACATCTAGTATTTGTCTATTCCTTGTTTTTTCTTTCTTTCTTTCTTGTCAGGCTTTATGATACACTCAAATGCTACTACATGCAAAAATCCCTCTTGGGGTAAACACTTGTGTACAGTTCTTCGTTATATGCAAATGTGTTCTGTTTGTGAATTTCGGTTTCTCCTTCTGACTTTTTTTTTGTTATTTGCAGCTAGTAAAGCCAAATTAGATAATATTTTGAGGTAAATGCCATCCGTCAAGTCAAATGCAATTCTTTTATCCTCCTAAGTCCTAAATATATTGCTCCGTGTGTTTGATTATAGTTTTTCGGACATGAACATGTCTTCAACTTCAAGAAGCAAATCTTATGGTAAACAAGTCACAAACCATAGGAACAAGATTCAGAATAGTTTCGGGTAACAAAACACCTTTTTTGAACAATTGATTTCTTTGATATCTCTATGTTGACAATTATGATGCTTTTGTTCTATTAGTATTTCTCCTCCTTGCGTATCCGCGAAAGCGCTTTCATTTTCAAGGAGCAACCCTTGTGGTTGAAAGAAATCTACCCATCAACACTCCAAGCGTGTAATGTAATATTATACCTTACATTTCCCCAATTGTATGCATCACATGGTTGCTTTTTAAAGTTTCTTCAACTCTTTTATTTATTTATGTTGTAACTTGACAACTTATTTTGTAACAATATATAAATTTTATTCAATGATTTGATAAAGTTGTTTCGGTTTCTTCTTATGTTCAGAAAGATATCTCACAACAAAAATCTCATGTATATATAAACAATCTATATGGAAAAAGTAGAGTAGATGTTCATATAATATATCTAACACATTCTTATAGTCCTCTATATTTTATGTACTAGACTGAAAACAATTTTGTGAAAGTTATAACAAAAGACTAAAAGAGTAGGCACTTCCTTGAGGAAAGGGCACTTAAAGAATATTTAAACAATCAAAAACTATTTGATGTATTTTTTTATTGTATTTGACTTCAGCATAAACGGGCCAGGGCCTAGCTGTCCGAATCGGCTTCTTGGTTTACACCACACTAATCACATAACAACAAGATAAGAAAGCAAGCAAAGGCCCACTAATACAACTTGAAAGCTTTTCTTTCTTTTTAACACTTGTAACAATCTCATGAAGAAGAAGGAAAAGTATCCAAATCACGAGAATATAGTTTACCACCGTTCAAAGCGCCGCCTCTCTCCCTCTCTCTCGCTGCGTCGCGTATCACATGTAAAGCTTCGAAAGTCATTCATCTTCTTCCTCTTAGTTCAATATTCGCATCCGCTCTATGGTTTCGTCTCGATATTGTTCCGATTCTGTAGCGAGAATATGAATCACGGTTTAGTCGGGATTGTCTGTTATCTATGTGACGTAGAAACTCCTAGTTCGAATGTCCTACTTAGGAACCCAAAAAATATTCATCTTTCATTCATGATCTATTTGGCTTTGGCAGATGAATTTACAATCAGTGATTCGTCAAGTTGGGAGGACAAAGTGTGTAGAAGAACTGTAACATTTTGACATCGACATCCACTTATTCTTCGATCCGAAGTTAGAATCTCATGTATTCAAAAGTTGAGGAGGTATTTGTTTTGCTCATTTGGGTTTAGAGAATTTTATATCATATCTGAATCTGTGTTTTTTTTTTGTTGATCTATGTGATTTGTTCTGGTATATTGTGTGTTGTGTATGTATTTTTGAGCTTGGTTAGTGGGTGTTGGTTCAATGTTTTTGCTTGTGAACTTAGGCTATTTGCAGGGATTACTGAGACCAACCTACTCCTCAAGACCATTGAATCATTATCTTCAACAAGTGGTAGTGCTCTTCTCCTGTTTCTTAGTTCTTCGATTGCTACTTCTGAATCATTATCTTCAACAAGTAGTATTTCATCTTCTTCCTTTTAGTCCAATATTTACATTCACTATGTGCTTTGTTCGCTAAATGTAAGTTAATTATGCGTATTTTTTACGGTTCTTCTCGAGATTGATAAACCCTAGCTAGTCCGATTCAGTCGGAATTATTTGTTATCTATATGAATTTTCTTCTCAAGGAACCCTATATTCATCTTCGTTTTCTTATTTATATTTTTGGTTAAAGAAAAGATATTTATCAATAGCCTTAAGAAAAAGCTTTCGTGAGGGAAACAATGGCGGGTTGGCAGAGAAATCCACAGTCAGTGACTCGTCAAGTTGTGAGAAGTGTGAAGAACATTAACATTTCGACATCACTGCATCACAAGGTGAGTTTGTTTTCTGTTGGGTTTATGATTGTTTAAAGACAGTTTAGTTTTGCTCATCTAGGGTGTAGTGTTTAAAGACAATTGAGTTTTGCTCATTTAGGGTGTAGAGAATGTTATATTATATTATTTAAGGCAATGTGTATATAGATCTTTCTAATGGTAGGCAGCTGTTATATATATCTTGGATTTGTTTCGGTATATCGTGTGTGTGTTTTGAGCGTACTGGGTGGATGATTCAGTTTTTTTTTCGTTGTGGGCTAGGCTATGTGCAGGGATACTGAGACCAACCTACTCCTCAAGACCATTGAATTATATACAACATATGGTAATGCTTTTTTCATGTTTCCTAGTTCTTTGATTTCTACTTGTGAATCAATATTTTTCATTTGCTATAGTAACAGGTGTTTTCATGCTTCGTACGTCACTGATATAAAGTTCTATGTTTCAAGGGAAATATCTACCTCGAGAAATTAGCAGGCTGGTAGAGCTTCCCAGACCGTGTACCAGGTAGTCTCTCTCTCTCTCTCTCTCTCTCTCTCTCTCTCTCTCTCTCTCTCTCTCTCTCTCTCTCTCTCTCTTCCATATAGTGTCAAGTGCTTTCATGCTTCTTTCTTGTGTGATCTAAAGGTATGTGTTTTCAGGGAATTTCGACCTCGAGAATATTGCAAGCTGATGAAGAACCTTTATCGTCGCCTTTGTCATCTCAAACTAGATCTGTTGGGTATTGGAAAAGAAGAAGAGCATAAGATTGTCCCAAAGCGTACAAAACTGCAGATTGTTCTCAAGGCCATAAAGCAGGTATCATCTCTAAACTTTTATAATAATCCGACCTTTTACATCCTTATGCTTCCATCTCAATCGTTATATCAATATCCTCTCCTTTGTTTATTTCAGAGTCCGAAGAAGGTCAATCTGGGTGCAGCACTTGTCCGTGGCATGCACGTTGAAGATGCGCTGATGCAGCTGCATGTAACTGTTAAACGAGCTTCCCATACTGTGTACCGGGTAATCTCTCATATCCAAGTTTTTTTATAAAATATCTAATGATACTTAACATACAACTCTCTCTCTCTCTCTCTCTGTTGATACAATGCTAACACAAATCAAATCCATTAAAATACAGGTTAACCATGCTGCGCAAGGAAATGCTTCTCATAACCATGGACTAGACCCTGACCGTCTCCTCATTGGTATGTGCTATCCTTGATCTATATCTTCACATCAAAGAACTATTCTTGTTTGTCTAAGCCTTTGATATGCGTTGCAGCGGAAACATTTGTTAGGAAGGGGCTATTTAAGAAGAGGATATCTTACCATGGAAAAGGTAAATGCGGGTTGATGGATTGTCCCGAGTGCCGCCTATCAGTCATTGTTAGAGAGACGACTGCAGAGGAAGAAGCCGGGATTGCGAGGCTCAGGGTTCAGAACTTTAAGAAGCTAACCAAGCGTCAGAGGCGGCTTGTACCACGCAAGGTCATCAATATAACTCCTTGTTGGGACCGTAAAGGCACTAGAGCCAATCATCAGCCCTCATAGTTGGTTACATCTCAGTCTCACTAGCTTGTCGTCTTTTGTTTTCTCAAATAGTAACATAAGAGCTTCTCCGTTTTGGAAACCTGTAATTGGTTTGTTATTGTACCGCTACTCTATACGACCGGTTTACTATTGCATTCAATAAACATGTTAGATTTTGATTAAGATAAATGTTTTAAAAATTTACTTTCAAGATTACATAAAGTGTTCCTATAATATAATAGGACAACACTTAAATGTTGTTTATATTATATATTCCTAATATTTGACACAACTGATTTTCTAAAAATAAATAAATAATGGAAGGACGGACGGACGCCAACAAGTTTTATTCAAATAACATATAACAAATATATAATTATATATCGATTTTCAAAATAAAATGGAGAAATTAGAGCAGAGGAAGACAAGACCTAAGAATCAGGGCAACCACACTCCCTAACGATCAAATCCATCGACGACAAAGAAGTAGAAGAAGAAGAAGAAGACACTACATCTCATCTTCTTGTTTCTTCTCTATTGACTTGTCTCTTTACTTCTCCCTCTCTTTCTCCATTTATTGTCTACTCACTTTCACCGATAATGGCCGCCGTCTCTCACGGTGATGGCGTTTATCCGGACAGAGATAACTTCGATGAAGAAATTACGTAAGAAGAGATATGGCATGTGGTTTCTTCGTACTTCGAAGACAGTGGTCTCGTAGATCAACTTGTTCGAAAAGTTTATCGGCGCAATCCAAGGCATTGTGGTTGAGTCCACTGTCGAGATCTCAGGTCCTCAAGAGGTAAAGATAACTTGGATTTTTTGGCTTACACTTGCAGTTAGGGTTTGCTTAACATAAATATAGTTTTGAATACTTTGTCCTGCACACAGTCTACAAGATTAGTTTTGGTGATACTCGTTTGAATCCACCTGCGATGATAAGCCGATGGAGAGTCGAGGACATTGTTCCCTAAAGCTGCAAGGTTGAGAAACCTGACTTACGCACCATCTTTGCTTGTGGATGTTACAAAAACATTGATAAAGAAGGTGGATGATGGTGAGGAGGTTATAGAGAAGGAGATGCTTACCAAAGTTTGCATTGGAGAGGTTCCTATCATGCTCCATACTAGTTGTTGTCACTTGTATGAGAAGCCTGAGGACGATTTGGTGGTGCTTGGAGAATGTCCTTATGACAAGGGAGGATACTTCATTATTAATTGGATTGAAAGGGTTCTAATTGCTCAGGAGAGGATGAGTGTGAATGAGGTTTATGTGTGTGGGAAGAAATGGGATGATAAGTACGAATATGAAGTTGTAGTCCGATCCATGGCAGAGAACCAACACAGGCCTCCCAGCACAATGTTTGTGCGTATGCGCTCTCGTGCTAGTTCAAAATGGGTAAGCGAAAGCTTATAGCCTTAAGTCTACTATATCCTTCCTCAATATATAATTTACTGTTAGTTATTCAATATCATGTGGCACATGGATGCAGGGTTCATCCGGACAGTACATTCGATGTACCCTTCCATACATCAGAACAGAAATTCCTATTTTCATTGTCTTTCGTGCATTGGGATTTGTTTCCGATAAGGAGATAATGGAATACATTTTCTATGATTTTTCCGATACTAAGATGGTGGAATTGCTCAGGCCTTCCTTGGAAGAAGCTTCTGTTATGCAAAACAAGCAGGAATCCGCTTATCCTTAATGAAAAATTTATCCTGCAATCACTTGATAATTTTGTTCATCTTGCTTCGGGTTTCTCTCGACTATATTGGGAAGTGTGGTGCAACTGTTGGTGTGACCATGGAAAAGAGGAGAAAGTATGTGATATTTTAACACATTATGACCTAATAATTCAATTACTGAGATGATGTATGCCTGTCTCTAGAGGCTTACAATTGGAATATTATCGTTGCAGGTATGCAAAGGATATCCTTCAAAAAGAAGTGCTTCTTCATGTTGAAACTGAAGAACATCTTGAGACAAAAAAAACTTACTATTTTGGGTCAGTTTATAGCTTATTCGTATTCTTGTAGATATATTATGCCATAACCTTTCGTATTATCATACATCGTTTGTGTTTTCTGTGTTGCTTATTAACCATAACCCTTAGGTATATCATACACTGGCTGTGTTTTCTATGTTGCTTATATTATGCCATAACCTTTAGGTATATCATTCACCGGTTGTTGCTTTATGCACTTGGCCGGCCCGAAGATGACAAGGAGCATTATGGTAACAAAAGGCTGGATCTAGCAGGTCCTTTACTTGGAGGACTGTTTAGAAAATTATGTTACCGTCCACAGCTTCTATTGAGAGTGTTTAAAGAATTTGAGGTATCCGTTTTTACCTAACATTTTTATACAACTTTTCGGAAGGCTAACTCGAGATATGAAATCATATGCTGATAAGGTAATTCTTAAACAACAATTTCGTCTAGTTAATCTGTGCCGAAGACTGATCATGTTATGTTGTTTTAACAGGTAGTTCGTGAGGGTAAAAATATCAGTCTTCAATATGCTATAATCCCGAGAACAGTTACAGCGGTGTTCTGAGAACATCTATAACTACTCTTTGATTACTGGGAATTAAGGCCAGATAAATGGCACTTTCAAAAGAACCGGTGTTTCTCAGGTTCTGAATCGGTTAAAGTATGCTTCGACCTTGTAACACCTAAGGCGTATCACCTCTTTGAGCGAACGGAAACTCCATAACTCTCAGTGGGGACTGATTTGCCCCGTGGAAACACCACATGGACAAGTAAATAATTGTTAAATAATTAAATTGATTGTGTTTTTTCTTGTTCCTTTTCTCACTGTAACTTGGTTGTGCTAGGCTTGTGGTTTAGTCAAAAACATGGCGTTCATGTCTTACATAACAGTTGGGTCATCTACTTCTAACATGTTGCAAGTTTTGGAAAATTTGGGTTTACAAAATTTTGAGGTCAGTTTTTTACTCAACTTTTGCCACTTCGTTTGTTGTTTCTTCAAGTATTAAATCTTAACTTGAATGTAGGAATTTTCTCCATCCGTTATACCCCAAGCAACAAAAGTCTTTGTCAACAGAACCTGGGTTGGAATTTTTCGAGATTCTCCCACGATAGTTTAGACGTTGAGAGGTTTGAGAAGAATGGTAAGCATGCAGTTTCTCTCACTCCCTCACGTTTCTCAATATTTAGTAAATAGATCGCATATTTTAGTAGGATTTTAGTGCACGCATAAAACTCAATCCTTGTTTTCATATAGGAACTGGTTCAAGCTAGACGTCATGGCCATCCTGAGTTGGCAGTTTGTGAAACTTACACACACCTTAAGATTCACTCTTCTTTGATATTGGGTGTTTGTGCTTCACTCAAACCATTTCCCGACCATAACCAGGTTTATCTCTCTTTAAATGATGATATATGAGAAGCACCTTTGTAAATTAAAACTGATATTAAACCTTACTAGTGTACATCTGTCTGTGTGTTTTAATGTACTAGTCTCCTCGTAATACAGTACAATCTTCTATGGGGAAGCATACAATGGGAGTTTATGTCACCAACTACTAATCCCGCATGGTGTGTTCCAGGCTGTTTATTTGTGGCCTTTTCCTGCCAGATCTTGTTATAACATTAACATCACATGCTTTGTTGATTTCTCTGAACCATGATACATCGGCCTATGTTCTCTATTACCCTCAAAAGCCTCTAGTTATCACAAATCTATGAAGCATATTCAATTTAGGCAACTTCCGACATGCATTGTGAGTTTCTTTTGCCAAAAGTCGTTCAGATTTCATTTTGATGTTTGTTGTCAAATCTCTCAAACTTTGTTTTTTGTTGTGTGTGTGTGTGTGTAGAATGCTATTGTTTCCATTTGTACCTATTCTGGATATAATCAAGAAGATTCTGTCATCATGAATCAGTCTTCAATAGATCGTGGTTTCTTTCGATCCTTGTCCTTTCATTCATACAAGTAAGTATGCCATACTTGTAGACATTTGCTTTTGATGTTTGGTAAACGAGTTTTTACACTCGTTCTTTCGAATGTCTTAATGTAGTACTTAAGATGTCAATCGGAATCAGGAGCAATCAATGTACTAAAACTTGTGGGAAATAAACTTAGCCTAAGGAAATTAAATATTGGTTTTGTTTTGTGACTAATGAAAGACTAACGAGAAAACGAAAAAAGCAATTAAACAAGTTTTAAGATTCAAATTAAAGCTAAACAACCAGGTCGAGTTACTTTAACGGGTGATCAAACTTTCAGATTTCAAAACGTTTTTAGATCAATCCACTCTCGTGACAATGATCCTTTCCTGATTAAATAAACTAAAACAATATCTAAGGTTTGGTTTGTAAGATGACAGCGATTAGGGCTTCCCAAAAGGCGATTCTTGGAACTTTGCGTATGATCATCCAATAATCATCGTCTGCTCCTCGTGATCTCCTCTAGCATTAGAGTCCTCGCTTCCATTCTTTACTGTGACATACAGTCCGTTCTAGGAGTTTTTTTTGTCGTTAGTCCCCATTCAAATCATTCAATCCACCACCATCATCTATCATGGCTAGGAGGTTCTCTGCTGATGAAAAAAGCAAAGGATCATCCAGCAGATGGGTGAGAGATCCCCTAGTTCCACTCCCTCCAGTGGAAAACGAAGATTTGATCAAAGAAAATCATCTAACCCTAATTGGTAGGGTGATGAAATCAGAGATACAAAAACCAAAAGTTGTTGTCAACTTTTTCTTAAACCTTTGGGGTCTTCAAGGGGTCACAGGCAGAGGCATGGGAAGGGAGAAGTTTAGCTTCAGGTTTGACAGAGAAGAAGATCTCCAAAAGGTTCTTAAGAAAGCACCTTTTGACTACAAAAGATGCATGTTAGTAATTCAAAGATGGGAACCCATCATATCTGATTCCTTTACATCGAGTATTCCTTTCTCGGTATCAATCAATGATCTCCCACTCCACTACTGGAAACATTATACTCTACAGTCAATTGTTGAGGAGTTAGGCACTTATATTGATCATGATGAAAGGGAGGGTCGTGTTAAAGTCCATGTTAATGCTCTCAAACCTCTCACCATGACGAACCTATTTAAGTTCCCTACTGGAGAAGAAGATACTTTGGAGTTTTAATACAAGAATCTTGAGAGGCACTGCTTCACATGTTTCTCGTTGGCTCATGAGAAAACTAAGTGTCCATTGCAAGAAAAGGTTGTGGCCAATGGCACTAGCATTTTTCAATGAACACGATATCACAACTGGCTCAAGACAAACGACGCGCTCGATCAAGAAGGGAAAGGTCATATACTGAGGCTACTGCCTCGGCACAGTCCCCTAACCAGAGGAGATTCCCACACCAGAGACAAGCCCCTCCTCACCCTAGGAGGCAAGTTTCTCCACCTAGAAAACAATCCTCTCCTCACTGGAGGTACTCATCCACGCATTGAAGACATGTTTCTCCTCCTCTTCGTAGACACCATCGATACCCATCTTCAATAAGAGACAAAGACTACCAAGCACATGGGAACATAGAATACACAAGGCGTTACAACAATCAAATCTTCCCTCTTGTTGAGGAACGTTCTTATTCTCTTAACAGAGATGGATTCCGTAAACACCCGCGTAACCTGTCACCAAGTGGACACATACATGAAGTCTCAAACATGATGGGCTCCACTAATCATATTGAGAGTTCTAGCACATCAAAGAACAAGGGCATAGGTAATACACGCGATCGTCTTCCAGCTGGTCAACGACTATCAAAGGATGTTGCTCCTGTAGATAAAGTCCTAAACTCAGGAATTAAGGTCCAATCTAATCTGAGAATCACACGACAACTAGAAATGAAGAAGTGGATCCCCACCATATCTCTACTTCTCACACAGTGTTAACTTCCAAGGGATCTATAAGAAGGAATGTAAGACATAACATAAGGTATGAACTATCTTCGGAAGCTACAATCGAAGACCTTCCGACTGGGCCCCTAAATTTCAGTATTGGAACAACTACAACTGCTAAGCAATCTCATGCCAAGAGACAACCTCTCAAGAAAAAGACCATTATTAAAAGATCATGGGTTTTGAAGACTTATTATGGTACTTCACTTCCCAAGTCTGCTAAAGTATCTTATATTCGTGCTACAAAATCATCTCGGATGACAGGCAATAAAGGGCACCATGATGGTAATTCTGATGTTAATGTAACTCTCGCTGAGAACAGGTCTGATTGTGCTCTTGTAGCATCCTTTTCTAAGGCTATATTGCCAAACTCTTGTAAGGGTTCGATGGTTTTCCATAAACATCCAATTATCAATGATTATAACCAATTGGAACTGTCAAGGGCTCAGAAACTCCCTGACAGTTCGAAGCCTAAAGGAATTGAGATTAAATCTCTTCCCGGACATAACGTTTCTAATGGAGACCAAGAATCAAGATGACTATGTATTACAAGTTTTTCAATGGATGGGATATGATAATAACTTTCTTGTGTCCCCATCTGGCCTAGGAGGAGGCCTAGCTTTATTCTGGAAAAGTGACATCGACCTAGTGGTTCTCACAAGCTCTCTGAACTATATTGATACGAAAGTAACATATGAAGGTATTGAGTTACACATCACTTTCACGTATGTTGCTCTGGTGAAACAGCAACGGTTGCTAGAGTGGAACTCAATATCTCAGTTTGCGAGTGGAAGAGACACCCCCTGGTTGTTGACTGGTGACTTTATTGACATCTTAGAGCAACGAGAAAAGGTGGGACGCCTAGACATGAGGGATCATTCATAGATTTTCGGAGTTTTGTAAACCAAAATGGGCTTTGGGACGTAAAACACTACGGGAATCCACTTTCATGGTGTGGTATGAGATATGATCATCTTGTTCATGTCAGGATTGACCGATCAATGTCAAACAATGCTTGGGTAGAAAAATTTCCGTCTGATAGATCGGAGTATCTTCGCTTTGAAGGTTCAGACCATATGACCCTTATCACCTTCTTAGACAACTCAAGGGTTAAAAGAGGAAAGCCCTTTCGATTTGATAGGAGATTGTGTGAAAAAGATGAAATTTTTGAGCTGGTTTCATCGGTATGGAGGAGAAACAATGCTAACTCAGTTGAGGCAAAGATTAGTAAATGTCAGCATGAGCTTATTGCGTGGACCAGGGAGTAGAATCTAAACAACTTGACAATGATAAAGGAGATCACACAAGCAGAGCTGCATGCCGCTCTTTCCTTCTCGGTCCCAGACCAGTTGGCCATTGCTTCTCTCACTAACAAACTTTCAGCGGCATACAAGGAGGAGGAAGAATTTTGGAAACAAAGAAGTTGTATAATATGGCTTCATAGTTGTGATAGAAACACTGGTTTCTTCCATGCCACTACGCGGAATCGAAGAACTTGCAATAGACTCACGGTTCTCGAAGATGACGTAGGGACAACTTTCTATAAGGAGGATGATATAACAAGGCTTGTATCATCTTACTATTAAAACATTTTCACCTCTAATCCTGCTGATAACTTGGGTGTAGTCAATGAGGCGTTAACCACTTTGGTTACCCATGAGACGAATGAAAGGCTCATAAGTCTTTCGCGGGATCAAGAAGTCAAAGATGCAGATTTTTCAATTAATGCCGGGAAAGCTCCAGGACCAGATGGATTTTTGGCGGCCTTCTTTCACACATATTCGGATATTGTTGGCCCATATATTAACACGGAGATCCATAACTTCTTCACAAGTGGCTCCTTTCCACGTAGTCTCAACAACACTCATGTGACGCTTATCCCAAAGATCACATCGCCAAAGAAGGTATCTGAGTACCGTCCTATTGCTTTATGCAATGTGTTTTATAAGATTATGGTCAAGATCCTTACGAAAAGGCTCCAGACGGTACTTCCAAGTCTTATTTCAGAAAATCAGTCGACCTTTGTACCAGGTCGGGCAATTTCAGATAATGTACTCATAACCCATGAAGTGCTACACTATTTCAAACTATCTAAAGCAACAAAGCAGGGGGGGGCAATGGTTGTTAAAACAGACATGAGCAAAGCTTATGATAGAATTGAATGGGAGTTCCTACGTGCGGTTCTTGTGAGATTTGGATTCCATAATTTGTGGATTTGCTGGCTAATGGAGTGTGTAGCCAAAGTTTCATACTCCTTCCTGATCAATGGTTTACCACAAGGCATGGTAGTACCGACGAGAGGGCTATGTCAAGGAGACCCTTTTTCCACGTACTTGTTCATCATGTACACGGAGGTGTTATCGAGACTGTGCCGCAAAGCTCAATAGGAAGGATCACTTCAGGGTGTTAAGGTAGCAAGGAATAGTCCACCTATCAACCACCTTTTGTTCGCGGATGACACGATGTTTTTCTGCAAATCTGATGATAAAAGCGTGACAAAACATCATGAGATCATAAAGAAGTATGAAGGTGCATCGGGACAGTCTATAAACACGAGGAAATCTTCAATTATGTTCTCATCAAAGACACCTGCGACAAGACGGATTAAGGTCAAACGGGCCTTATAAATCCACCAAGAGAGAGGTACATGAAAATACTTAGGGTTGCCCGAACATTTCGGGAGGAAAAAACGAGATATTTTTACGTCGATTATTGATCGTATTTGCCAAAAATTGAATAGTTGGGCTTCACAGTTTCTTTCTTCTGCGGGGAAAGAGGTAATGCTAAAGGTTGTTCTCTCATCTATCCCTTTTTATGCAATGACGTGTTTTAAGCTACATGTGTAATTGTCTAAGAACATTCAAGCAGCCTTGACTCGTTTTTGGTGAGATAGTAAACAAGATCAACGTAAAATTGCTTGGGTATCATGGGAGAAGCTCACAAGGCCGAAAAATGCAGGTGGTTTAGGATTCCGAGATATTGAGGCTTTCAATGATGCTTTTGATGAGATCGAGTTTTAACCTCAATCACAAACAACCCCAAGTGCAAGGCACATGACGTTGTAGTAATATAAGGATCGAATCCACAAGGAGATTGAACTAAGAGCAACAAGAATACAAGAAACTATCTTAGAATAGACCTAATAAGAAGGTTGTTTGGTAACAAAAACTATATCTAAAACAATAGTGCTAAAGTCAACAAAAGTAAACTAAACAAGAAATAGATAGAAATGTGCTTAAATAAGATAAAGGTTGGATCTTGGGGTTTAAATCATTGGTTTTGGATAGATGGAATCAAGCTAATGATGTTAAAACTAATAAAGGAGACAACTTTCTAGAACAAGGATCACTAATCTAGATTAGATCACTTCCATGACTCAAATCCATTCCCTAATCATAAAAACCTCAAATCTTCCAATCGAGTCTAGATGATTAGGGATCATTAAGTATAAGTCCTTAAATGTCCATCTTAAACCTTAGACATCAACTTCCATTGGCTAAGTATAAAAGACTAGCAAGAGATTGGACTAGACATTTCATCGAACACCTTCCGGGCATGAAACATCCTATAAGTACTAAGCTAGGATAATTACTTCTACCTTAGTGTTAAGAACATCTAATGCTATAGAAACCATAACCTAAACATCCTAAACATTATCAACCATCATCCATCATCCTAACCTAACTAAACCCCAAAACCCATAAGGTAACTACTCACTAATCATACCAAAACACATGCTAATAACAAAAGATAAAGACATGACAAGATAATAAAAGAGATTTAAACTAGATAATCATAAGATTCAAACCACAATAAATGAACCTTTAGAAGTTTCACACAAGGTGGCTATAGTTTTTGAGAGAGTATTAAAAACATAAGATAAGGTATTAATGATGAAAACCCTAGGAGTATTTATAGGGAAAAGTAAAAAGTGCACAAGCGCACAATCCCAGCGGTTTGGTCCGGCGGTTTGGAGGCCGCTGGACCAGACATCCGCAACTTCTTAGCTTTGGTCTTCTCCGGCGGTCAGGCTCGGCGGTTTAGAGGCCGCTGGAATCGCACCCGCAAGCTTGCTTCTTTTGATCTTCTCCGGCGGTCAGGCTCAGCGGTTTAGAGGCCGCTGGATGCTTCTTCTTCAGGACGTCGTGGTGCTCCAGCGGTTTCATTCCAGCGGTTTGGAGACCGCTAGGAATTTCACCGCAACCTCGCCTGATTCCTCCTTCCTTGGCGGCTTGGCCTGGCGGTTTACGAACCGCTGAGGCTCCTTTTCTTCTTCTTTGCCTCCAATGAGCTTCTCCTTGGCTCCCATCTGCTTCCTATGAGCTCCCCATAGCTCCAAGTACCTGAAATGCACATGATGCAATGCAAAAGGGACCTAAACCTAACTAAGACTCTATCCTAGGCTACTAAGTGAAAATATGCTAAATTAGACTATAATCTATATGAAATATGCAACTAAGGTCCTAAAATGCTATGGAATTACATGCCTAAAACAGCTAAAATACACACTTATCAACTCCCCCACACTTGCCTTTTTGCTTGTCCTCAAGCAAACAACACTCAACAAACACAAAAGACGTAGTGGAGGATGGATCTCAGAACCAAAAAGTTAAGAATCAACATATGCAATGTTAACTAAGGCAATGAAGCACTTTGAGAAGATGTTTAACCATAAGTAATGAGAACTATCAATCAAGTATCCAAAGCACACTATCACAAGTCCTAGCTAGATTCAATGCCCGTATCCACTCACTTTTTCATTCACCACATCCTTAAGTTCATTAATTAGTAGCCGGTGGTCTCGCTAGATGCAATGCAAAGAGGTTCAATCGGTTTGGGAAAGGTCTTATTTAAGTGGTTAAGTGTTTGGATGTTTAAGTGTTTTAGGGGGCTTACTCTCAAAAGCAAATAAGTAGTGTAAACATAATGCAAAAGTAAGGAAGACTAGGAACCAATACGTACAAGCCATTTAATCCCACGTTCTACCCTTCCTACTTATCGTTCTAAGCACTCACTACCTTTCTTTTATTGCTCATTCCCCTTTTTATCTTTAAACACCCACTCAAACCCTTTCTTTTAATCCTAACTCTACCCTTTATTCCCTTTGGGTTTCTTTCTTTGACAACATAAGTCTATCTTTCACCTTTTTACACTATCCTTAAGGGTTTTCTTTTGGATTAGGCTTCACTCATTTGTACTCCTACTTTCTACCCTTTGTGTTTGGGTTTTCTTTTCTTTTGTGGTTTAGGAGTTTTTAAACTTGTTTTCAATGCCCTTTCTTTTACTTTTTTCAAACCTCCCTTAAGGTAGTTACTCTTTTAGTTTTGGTGTTTAGACTCTTCTAATGATAACCCAACTCTCTTTCTTTTCAATTCCTCACTTCCCTCACCCATAACCAAATCAAAACTTGCTAACCACCTAGATGGGATGTGGGACTTGTCGTCCCCAATACTTACAAAGTTTTGCCAATGTAACACTTTCCAAAAGGCCTCACTCAAGGAATTAAACGGGGCTTGAAGGAATGGTTTCGGGTTAAGGGTAGGCCATCTAAAAATGAGATGGTTATCCAAACAATCAAGAGGGTGGTAAAAAGGAATAAAGTTTGGATATATATCATGAAACTACAATGCACATTATCAAGCGAGAAATTAATGATTCAATTAGGTTCAATATTCATGGAGTGGTTTCAAATCAAGTGAGCATCAAACAAGCAATATCCTCTAGACTAAGAAAGTTCAAAATGTACAATTTCAACGATTTAAAAGATTCTATCACTTATACCAAACAATCTCGAAAAGGAATTCACATTGCAATGTTTTTCTATAACTCTTTACAAGGTAATATCATCATTGATCCATAGACAAGTGTGTATATCCTAAAGCTAAAGACTCGATACTATACTATATGAATGATAAAGCAAAAATGAAACTAGTTTTCTTTTTGTGTTTTTCAAAATTTTTCGATTTTTTTGGTGTTTTTGAATGCATATAACTATTAACAAATGCAATGTACTAACTAGATGGATGCAATGCATGATCACACATAGCTAAAACAATAAACATGATTAGTAACTAATGGCCCGTCCCCCACACTTAAATCACACCGTCTCGGTGTGAAAAAGTAGTGAAGTAAGGCCATTCTAACTATGATAAAAACTAAAATGCAAAAGAAAAATAAAAACTACACTACATGAATGGTATTTACAATGATAGGTAGAAGGTACCTTGGCTTACCAAAGGTAGGGGATTTGGTTCCTTGGTTTTGGAACCTCTAAGTAAAACCAAGTGGGGAGACGGAAGCGTATACCGTCGGTTGAATGCGTGTGGGTATAGTCGATGTTTGGCAAGAAACAACACATTGGTACCATCCTATCGTCCATGAAGTTGTACATGAATGCGTCTTCGTTAAAACGGCCCGCGCTTGTCTTCGTGACCACCATGTATCCTTCATCCATGTAGGCATTGGGTAGCTCAACGTACCGGCTAAGGTCGATCCTTAGGGAGCGAAAAAGGGGAGTAAGCATTCCTCCAATGCTTATACCATGGTCTCGACCCTCAATCTCCTCTTCATCTCTAATACTTATAAGGTATTTGAGAAATTCGGACGCCTTGCATATGTCGCTATCTCCTTGATCCACGAGTTGTCCCGACGGCATGCTTAGGAAGTACCTCAACGGCTCATAGATGAAGCCGAGTTCTACCTTTGTAGCTGTGTAAGGTTGAGGTCTTGCGAAGAACGTGTTGCCTAGGAGCCTTAAGACGTATCTTATTGTTGGGTTCCTCACCTTTGACATCCTTGCCCTCGATGGGCGGAAATCTTCCAAGATAGCGATGTTCTCCCACAAAAGTTGCAATGGGCAATGAGGTTCTCCCATCTTCATTCCTCTTCTCCTTCTCAACCCATACAGCTTGCAAAACATCTCGAATTCAATCGAGTATGCTTCTCCCTCAAGCATGAAATTCACCTTCCCGGCGGTTTCGTCGCCTTCGTAATCTACCGTCGCCAAGAACTGCAGTGTGAGCTCGGGGCAAGTGGGTTCGTCCAATGTAAATAGGACCTTTGTGCCCATTCTATCGAGTAGATCTTCCACTTGTCCTCTTATCCCTTGTTTGATCAACGCCCTATTGTCCAAGAATCTCGTGGGGTAAACTTCCCTCTCTTTAATCTTGTTGATCCTCTCCATCCACAGTTCTTGTTGATCTTGTGGTGCGTTGCTATCGACGGAAGTCGCGTGAGAGCTGCTGGCGCGTGTTGTGCTCGATGTTGACACCATTTTTCCTATAAGGATTTCATCAATCATGGGTTATATTCTTTCACGGTGTTTCGAACCACCGCAAATGGGATATAATGGTGCAAAAACAATAGCATTCATCAAGAACACTCAATACAAGTTTCAGGGGAGTGTTAACAAGTCAAAATTTTTCACAAGCTCAAAAATTTCTTAACAATGGCTCAATGTCATCATCTAACAAGAGTTACTTACTAACTTATCGGTCCTAATCTCAATAAAATCATCAAAGAATCAATTTCCCAAAGTTGAAAGTTTCAAGCTTTCCAAGGAGTAACAATGGTGATTTCAAATTTTTGAAGATTTTACCTTTGATTCTTGAAGATTTGGATTAAGATTAGGTTTGGAAAGGTTTTGTGTTCTTTAAAACTCTTGAAAGATTGAAATTTTAGTGAAAATTTTGCTTGAAGACGAGTTTGAGGCGAAAAGGGAGAAGGGGAGAAAACTAGGGTTTTTCGCGGATTTAAAGGAAGGGGGGGAAAATCCGTGTCGGTTCCAGCGGTTTGCATCGGCGGTTTGGAGGCCGCTGGAACCAACACAGAGACTTACCTGGCGCGTTGAGTCCTGGCGGTTTCTTCCAGCGGTTTCATGGCCGCTGGAAACATCACAGAACCTTTGTTTTGGCTGCGTTCCTTCCGGCGGTCTCTCCTAGCGGCTTCGTGGCCGCTGGACCCTCCTGTGATGCTTTACTTCTCCTATTCCCCTGCATTCTAAACATAATCAAGACTAAAAGACTTAAAATTAAAACTAGTATTTACAATGATAGGCATGGGATTGCCTCCCAAGTGCGCTTGTTTAAAGTCACTAAGCTTGACTTAGACGAGGCTTAGGCGAGATTAGCGAAGAGATCCAAAGTGGTCTCCTCAAGCTTTTCCCCCTCTTTGATGTTGTTGTTGGTGGTGTATTTTCCTTCTTCCTTGCTCCACACTAGGGTGATCCCTTTTGGTGTGGCGGTTTCTCCTTTGGTCAATGGTTCTTGTTGAAGCTTCACATTCTCATCCAAGTTCAAATTTTCAAACTTCTTCTTCAATTCTTCCACACTTGGATCTCCTTCGTGTTTGACATCTTGGACTCCTTCATTGGAAACCACCATTCCACACAGGTTCTTTCTTGAGGATCTACTAGAGTAGTAGAACCTCTCATCAACGTTTTGAAGAATCATTCTTCCTACGTCATAGTCGATCCTAGCTCCCACGGTGGCTAAAAATGGCCTTCCCAAGATTAGGGGGGTTTCGTTTCCGTCATCCGAACCTTTCATGACTACGAAATCGGTTGGGATGATTTTGTGGCCTATTCTCACCGGATAGTTCTCAACGCTTCCTATGGGACTTCCTATCGACGAGTCTCCAAACATTAGGACTTTCTCGCAACTCGGAGATGCTATGAACATCCATCTTTTCCAGCATTCTCACATTCACGACGTTCACACTCGAACCGGTGTCAATCATGGCGTTATTGACTTCGAGGGGCCCAAGCTTGAGCCTTATGACGAAGGCTCCGGGGTCTTGCTTCTTCGTGAGAGGGCTTCTTCGGCATTGGATCGGAGTTGTGTCGATATCCTTGACCATATTTTCCACCCACTCCTTGTTTCCTAGGAGTTTTTGAATAAATTCCACATAGGCTGGAACTTGGTCGACGTTGGTGAGATAAGGAATGGTCATGCCTTGTCTTGAGAAGTTTTCCTTGAGTCTTGAGAGAACGTTTCTCCGATACGGCGTGTAGAATGGTTCTCCTATCTCTTGCTCAATGGAGTTTTCTTTCTCCTCAGCATACCCTTCTTTGATGTTCAAGATAACATTGCAAGCGTCCTTAGGGTTTGCCACGGTTTTGCCCGGGAGGTTTCCCATTTGCCCTTTCGAGGAGGAGGCTACTTGTGCCACTTGGTTGTCCAAACTCTTTACATGAGAAGCGAGGCGGTCGTACTTAGCATTCAATTCTACGTAAGCTCCATCCACTTTTGCATGTAAGTCGGATAGCTTCTTGTTTACCTCTCGTGGCATGTCTACCTTGCCCGTCCAAAATTTGCTTAAGCATCCTCGAGTTCTCTTCCAAAGTGGAAGGAGATGCGCTATTGTTGAGTTGGTTTGTTTGTTGGCCTTGGTAGAAAGAGCTACGTTGCCCATATCCTCCTTGTGGGTTTGGCTTGTATTCTTGAGGTTTCGTGGTGGGGTAGACTTGATCTTGTGGGTTCTCCACATTGTTGCTTCGGTAAGAGAGGTAGTTATTTCCCTTGTTGTAACCTTGGTTGAAAGGCCTTTGGTAGTTGTACCCTCTTCCTTGACCTTGTTGTTGGACGTAGTTGACATCCTCTCGCTCGCCATTATCAAAGTCCTCGCACCAACCTTGATTCTCCTCATGTCCCACATAATGGACCGGTTTCTTTAGTATTTGGAGTACTTTATCAAACTTGTCATTAAGCTCCTTATACTTTAGATCGTCTCCCTTGGACTCACTCTTCAATTCTCTCATTGACCTATCGTAATCCTTTCCATTCATTTGCTCGCTTTGAGCTAAGTTCTCCACTAGTTTTTCTCCTTGAGGGATTGTTAGACTCGCGAAATCCCCGTTGCTAGCCGTGTTGAGGGCGAGTTGATAGTCGCGATGGACGCCACGGTGGAAAATCCCGAGTATCGCTTCCTTTGACATCCCATGGTGGGGACAAGCTCTTGTAAACTCGTTCAACCTTTCCCAAGCTTCGTACAAGCTTTCATTACCACCTTGTTTGAACGTAGCGATGTCATTACGGATCTTTGCCGTCTTTTGCGTGGAGAAAAACTTGGTGAGGAACCTCTTCTTGCACTCATCCCATGTTTGGATGGTTGATGTGATGATTCCCTTTTCCCATTGCGCGGCTTTATCTCCGAGAGAGAATGGGAATAAGGTTAGCTTAAGAACATCCTCCGGCACCCCTCCTATCTTGATCGTTCCGCATAAGCGGTCGAAGTTGTCTAGATGTTCCATCGGGTGCTCGTTGGGTAGACCGAAGAAACGGTTATTCTGCACCATGTTTATCAAGCTAGACTTGATTTCCCAATTGTTCACGGGGCAAGGAGGCGGTCGGATGCCCATTCTTGTGCCATTAGTTATTGGCTCGTCGTAATCACCTATCCTTCTCTCCTCCCTTGGAACGTGTAGAGGAGGCGGCGGCATATCTCCAACTCCCACCCCGTGGGCTTGGTTATGGGGGTTCTCATAGGCTCCTTGTTGGTTTGCCATCTCTTCTTCTTCTCGTTGTCGTTCTTCTCTTTCTCTTCTTTCTTGGTCTCTTGCTCTCTTATTTGCCCTTTCAAGCCTTCCTAGCTCGGGAACGCAATCGGTGATTTCTCCTCTTTGGCTCCTAAGGTTCATACACCTTCAAGAGAGACAAGATGAAAAAGACAACAAAAGGAAAGAAGTTAGTATCTTTTAAGTAACAAATGGTCTAAAACTAAGAAGATTCCAAATCCTATTGACTAGTTGCAACCTCCCCGGCAACGGCGCCAAAAACTTGATGAGATCGAGTTTTAACCTCAATCACAAACAACCCCAAGTGCAAGGCACATGACGTTGTAGTAATATAAGGATCGAATCCACAAGGAGATTGAACTAAGAGCAACAAGAATACAAGAAACTATCTTAGAATAGACCTAATAAGAAGGTTGTTTGGTAACAAAAACTATATCTAAAACAATAGTGCTAAAGTCAACAAAAGTAAACTAAACAAGAAATAGATAGAAATGTGCTTAAATAAGATAAAGGTTGGATCTTGGGGTTTAAATCATTGGTTTTGGATAGATGGAATCAAGCTAATGATGTTAAAACTAATAAAGGAGACAACTTTCTAGAACAAGGATCACTAATCTAGATTAGATCACTTCCATGACTCAAATCCATTCCCTAATCATAAAAACCTCAAATCTTCCAATCGAGTCTAGATGATTAGGGATCATTAAGTATAAGTCCTTAAATGTCCATCTTAAACCTTAGACATCAACTTCCATTGGCTAAGTATAAAAGACTAGCAAGAGATTGGACTAGACATTTCATCGAACACCTTCCGGGCATGAAACATCCTATAAGTACTAAGCTAGGATAATTACTTCTACCTTAGTGTTAAGAACATCTAATGCTATAGAAACCATAACCTAAACATCCTAAACATCATCAACCATCATCCATCATCCTAACCTAACTAAACCCCAAAACCCATAAGGTAACTACTCACTAATCATACCAAAACACATGCTAATAACAAAAGATAAAGACATGACAAGATAATAAAAGAGATTTAAACTAGATAATCATAAGATTCAAACCACAATAAATGAACCTTTAGAGGTTTCACACAAGGTGGCTATAGTTTTTGAGAGAGTATTAAAAACATAAGATAAGGTATTAATGATGAAAACCCTAGGAGTATTTATAGGGAAAAGTAAAAAGTGCACAAGCGCACAATCCCAGCGGTTTGGTCCGGCGGTTTGGAGGCCGCTGGACCAGACATCCGCAACTTCTTAGCTTTGGTCTTCTCCGGCGGTCAGGCTCGGCGGTTTAGAGGCCGCTGGAATCGCACCCGCAAGCTTGCTTCTTTTGATCTTCTCCGGCGGTCAGGCTCAGCGGTTTAGAGGCCGCTGGATGCTTCTTCTTCAGGACGTCGTGGTGCTCCAGCGGTTTCATTCCAGCGGTTTGGAGACCGCTAGGAATTTCACCGCAACCTCGCCTGATTCCTCCTTCCTTGGCGGCTTGGCCTGGCGGTTTACGAACCGCTGAGGCTCCTTTTCTTCTTCTTTGCCTCCAATGAGCTTCTCCTTGGCTCCCATCTGCTTCCTATGAGCTCCCCATAGCTCCAAGTACCTGAAATGCACATGATGCAATGCAAAAGGGACCTAAACCTAACTAAGACTCTATCCTAGGCTACTAAGTGAAAATATGCTAAATTAGACTATAATCTATATGAAATATGCAACTAAGGTCCTAAAATGCTATGGAATTACATGCCTAAAACAGCTAAAATACACACTTATCAGCTTTATTGGCCAAGTTGAGCTGGAGATTGGTGAATCAGCCTTCATCGCTGCTATCACGAATTCTACTTGGCAAGTATTGCCATAAAACAACTTTTATGGACTGTGCAGCTCCGTCTAACTCATTTCACGGATGGCGTGGAATTATGGCCGGAAGGGATGTTCTAAAACAAGGGTTAGGCTGGTTGGTAGATAATGGTGAAAGTATACGAGTCTGGGAGGACGCTTGACTTTCACTGGTAACCGTAACAGTGCCTATTGGCCCTCCAACTAGTGAAAATAAAGACCTAAGGGTGTCAGATCTGATTGATCACTCAACACATCAATGGAACCTGGGCGAGATACGAAAGCATATACCCGCGTATGAAACTAAAATCCACCTCATACCACTAACCGTGTCACGCAAGGAAGAAAAACTCACCTGGCTACCGACAAATAATGGGAGGTACTCTTCACGGTCGGGTTATGGATGCCTCACATCTGCTTCGGTTGTAGCAGATATGCGAGAATTTAATTGGCAGAATAATATATGGCGACTCAAAACGACACCGAAGATCAAATCTTTCTTATGGAAGGTGCTGGACAGTGCGATTCCATCGCGTGAACAGCTAGTTCGGAGAGGAATGAATGTGGATCCCCGATGTAAACGCTGTGAGGAGTTTGAAACTATTGATCACATTCTATTGGGTTGTAGGGAATTAGTACCTACCCTCATTCCTTGTTTCAATCAAGCTCCAACGTCAATTATCTTCTTCAAAGAGGCAAGATCATTCATCAACCTTCCACCTATCGGGTTAGATTCCTCTGATCTTTATGCTTGGCTTTGTTGGCACCTTTGGAAGGCAAGAAATAATCTACTCTTCTCAGCTAAGTCATACACTAAGGAAGAGATTGTAGAGAAATCATTAGCTGATGCCATGGCTTGGCAACGTGCCCAAGATCATCTAACGATACCAAAGAGAGAATTGCAATAGTTATCACCGGAAACTATACAACAAAATGGCTTGACATGTTTTGTGGATGCACCTTGGAGCTCCTCTTCTTTGGAATGTGGTATCGGCTGCTGTTAACGTTCTAATACGGATCAAGTTCTCGGTAATTACTCCAAGTTCATGGAGAATGTTTCGTCGATCATTCTCGCAGAAGCATGGGCTATTTTCTCGGCCTTAAGTATGGCTAAGGAGCAAGGTTTTGTTGAAGTTCACATCTTTTCAGACTCACAAACTGTATAAAATCTCCTTAATAAGAATGAAGACCATATTGAGCTCTTTGTGGCTCTCTTGGATATTCGTCTCATTTCATCGTCTTTCTCTGCAATTTCTTATAATTTCGTGCCTAGAGTACATGTCAAAGATGCAGATGTATTAGCTAAAAACGCACTTAGATTGCGGAACAATGTTGTTATTTCAGTTATCTAATAAATAAGAATAAGTTGGTGATAAAAAAAAACTAAATCAATATATTCAATAGTTTAAATCTTAAGAAACGTTAAGTTCAATTCGATTCAACCACTAAGCTTATTAACACAGATCTCTCGGTTAAGCTAGGCTTAGTTCAAAGGTAAATTATCAGGAACCTTTACTATCTCTCGATTGATAAAGTTTCCTAGGTTCAGTAATCGAATAACCAACTCGATTAAGGTTTTAAGTTTGTTACCAAAGACAAAAGTTTTGAGATTAAGTTCTAGACAATGATAATCCTAAGTCCCCAACCCAATTGTCTATTTTGATTTACTCACTAAGCAAAATGAAAATCAAAGCAATTGAGACTAAAGAAAGAATAAACAAATTAAAGAGATAAGGGTTAGAAGAAACTCGATTTATCGGAATTGAAGATTACAAAAGGTCTCTGAGATCCTAAAGTCTCCAGAAACTTATATTATAAAAGCACACCTCTAAAAGAGGTTAAAAATAGGGTTTTTATAGGTTTTGGGTGAATCCCTTACAAAATAGGAAAGTATCTTGGCAAAATCTAAAATAAAAGGAAATTAAATCTTCTGATGCGGAGCAGGGATCGATCGATCGACTTGAGGATCGATCCATTTTTCGACTTTAGGTCGATCTGATTTTTTTCGTAAGTTTTCCTGAAGGAACGATCGATCGATCCCTCTTAGTATCGATTGATCTTGATGATCGATCGATCAGTATTCGGTCCTTGGTCGATCCGGAAATTCTTCGTAAGTTTTCCTGAAGGAACGATCGATCGATCCTTATGAAGATCGATGAATATTCGGCTTTTGGTCGATCCAGAAAAACTACGTAAGTTTGCGCAATAAGAGATCGATCGATCTCTGATGAGGATCAATCGATCATTTTCCTTTCTTCTGCATTCTTCATTCTTTTGCCTTGAAAACTCCATAAGACCATTCTTAGTGCCTCGGGAAGCCTTTATGCCTTTTATTACATTTAAAAAAACTAAAGACACATAAAAAAACTCTATTGTGTGGCTAAATCCTATGTTTAAAACGTTAAAAACGCCACACATCAACTCCCCCAGACTTAGCCTTTTGTTTGTCCTCGAACAAAACAATACACCAAATGAGAAGAAGAGGTTTTGAAAAACTCTAAATACTTGCATCATCACTTAATCGTATCCTTTCCAAAGTAACCCACAAACCACATAAGACAAACACCAGCTCTGAACCTTAAGACCATACTACCACCATGAAATCACCCTCACAATACTCTAAATCCACTAATCCTCGAAAATATACGGTTTCACCTTAAAACAAATAAAAGTGCGGTCTCACTAAGGGAAAATCGATCACTAGACATAAGTCTTACCTTTCAGGTTTCCTAAGCACTAAGAACATCCTCTTATGGTTCTTTTGCTCTCTCTTTTCTCGCTTCCTCAAGGTCGAATGTCTCCCTAACTTTCTCTAGGGTGTCATTTGTATTTTTTTAATTCGACCTTGGTTTTTCCCTTTGTTTTTTCTGAGAAGGGCGGTCGCTTCATGGTTTTAGTTTCCACGAATTTGAGAAAGAACACGAGTTTACGTTCTACTTTCGAAATCGCATATTTTCAACCAATATTCACGACTTTTTTCAAATAATGTAACCTTTTTTAGAAGGGAAGAGAGAGGGGAACCATACTACACATAGATGTCTTATTGGACCTGAACGCGAAACCGTATCCAATGCACCTCAAAACCCAAAGTGAGAAAATTAGTCAACATTAACAATTCTATTATGGTGAAGTCAAAATCAGTTAACCAAATGATAATACGAGTAAAAGGGACTTTCCTGTGGAACTGGTGATATGTCATGGGGTTTCTGAAATCTCGCAGTCCTTAGCTCTGTTGTCAAATGGTCTTTAAAGTTAGTTGGTTAGTCAAGAACAAGATCATAATGCATCATACTTAGTTTTGAAAACAAGTTTTGACTCGAAAAACGACTCGACTAGGACTAAAAGAAAAATCTAGAATAAAAGAAAAATAGAAAGAAAGACGAACAAACGAGATTAGAAACGAATGAACACCCTCCCCCAGACTTACTTCACACCATCCCGGTGTGTATGTCATGTCTAAAGAAGGATGGTAAAGCCAAAAAATCAAAAACAAAAGAAAATGGAATAAGTAGGGGATACACGTACCAATGGGCTGCCTCCCATTAAGCGCTCGTTTAACGTCATTAGCTTAACTTTACCCCCCCCTGTTTTAGGCGACGTTGGGGTTCGAAAGAGACATTGAATATCCTTCGATGATAGCTTCGTGGACCAGAGGCGGCTTGAGTTTTACCCCGTTCACAACAAACTTGACTCCATTTTTGAGCTTCTTTTGCTTTGAGTCGAAACAAGCACTCCTTGCTCTCGAGAAAGGTTTTGTTACTCCCTCGTACTTTATCGTGCATTCAACACCATTATGAAGAATATCATGGCCCTTCTTTATAACCATTGATGAAACAAAACCCGTTATCGTCATCTCTTCTCGAAAGCATGTTCCATCCAAATCTTCAAGAGTAGCATTACTCACAACGACTTCTTTTGAATTCTCATCACCGCTAGACTTACCATTGCTAGCTTTATCCTTAACGTTTACATCCTTGGCACCAACAACTTTAACTTTAAAAACTTTGGCATTTGCCTCAACTACCTTCGGTGGATCCTTTCCATACACAAGACGTTCCATCTCGTCTATCCCTTCGCACCATTGCTTGCTTCCATTGGTATATGCATCATCTTTCACTACATCACCACCTATTACCTTTTTTGGTCTTGGCTCGTCCCCATAGAGAAGGTTCTCGAGTTACTCGATCTCATTATCCCATTGGTTCTTCTCAAATTTAGCACAAAATTACGCGGAAGTTATTGTGATTGTTCCACAAAACTCAATCGAACCTTTCTTAATGGGATATGAGACATGTCTATTAACATTCACGAGGGTTACCGAGTTGTTCTTGAAGTTGATACTTGCACCCGTGGTAGCTAGGAATGGTGTACCAAGAATCAATGGAGTTTCACGACCATCTATTCCTTCCATCACAACAAAATCGGTCGGGATCAAGCAATCACAAACATTGAGTGGAAAATCCTCAACAATACCAAGTGGGTCGGTTATAGGTGTGTTACCAAACACTAAGGGATACGCGCGCTTCGTTTCCTTGATACCAACCTTCTCCATGGTGGACTTTGACATCACATTCACACTAGATCCCGAATAAAACAAAGCTTCATCAAATTTCAAACCACCTAGAGTGCATGGGATAACAAACTCACCGAGGTCTTCAACTTTGGGGAGTTTGGATTGTTGAACCAATTTGGGTGAGTGATCATGAATTCCCAATATATCTTCCACCTTTTCTCTATTGGCAAGCAACTTAGTAATGAACTTTACAAGTGTTGGAACCTTTGTTAATGTGTCTACAAAAGGTAGCTCGGTTCCCGAATCGCTAATGTCCTTCTTGAACTTTGAAAACGCCTTATTTTGATGCTTGGTATAAACCGGACGTGGATAAGGAAGTTTGGGTTCATACTCACATGGATCCTTTTTTTGTGACTTCTACGTGAGCTTCTTCTCTATCTTTTATGATCATGTTGCAACGACCTTGCGAATCTACCTCAGGTTCACTCGGGAAGATCTCATTACCATTTGTCTTTGCGTTCGAAGCAACTTGAGCAAATTTATTTTCCACGGTGATAACAAGCGAAGACAATCTCTCAAACCTTGCATTGATATCTTTTTTGAAGGAATTGAACTCCATGGGGCTACGGTTTTGACCGTCTAAGATTTTCTTCAAGAGTTGAGTAGTTTGATCACCTTGGGGAGCTGGTGAAGAATTACTCCTTGAGCAGCGGGAGGATAGTTGTAGCCCGGGGGTCGATTAGGTGGTAGTCTCGGTGCATATCCTCCTTGTTGTGCTTGAGGATAGACTTGATCTTGAGGATTAGCAACGTTGGTGCTTCGGTAGGAAGGGTTTGGGTTTTGAGTGTAATTTTTGTAGTGCCAACCGTTTTGATTACCCACGTAGTTCATCTCCTCATGATTTCCATCGGGTGGGATCACCTCTTCTTTTCCACTTCCTACGAAGTTGATTCCCACTTGTTGAGACATGATTAGCTTGTTAAGCTTCTCATTCACCGTCTTAATCTCCCTTTGAAATTGATCATCATTACCGGAGCTACGGTTTGTGCGATCATACTCCACACCGTAGTTGCTATCACTCAACGCGTAGTTCTCTACCAAAAGTTGTCCATCCGCTTCCATCTTCCCAAAGAAATTACCTTGGCTAGCTGAATCGAGAAGCATTCTGAACTTTGGCTTGAGACCTCGGTAGAATGTGCTAAGCAAGCTTTCTCCCGAGAACCCGTGATGTGGACATCTCACCGTGTAACCCTTGAACCGTTCCCAAGTTTCGCTAAACGTTTCATGGTCGTGTTGAGCGAAACCTGAGATCTCGTTCCTTAACTTCGAGGTTCTAACTAACAACAAGAACTTGGTTAGAAACGTTACTAAAGCACGAGCGTGTGTAAGGGCACGGTGTGCTTTTCAATAATCGACCTAAACACACATAACCATTGCATGAGACGTGGTGGTATAAACATGATCAATAATCATCTTTTTAAAATATTTCTAACCTTAATTCGAAACAGAATCCTTATAGCATCGGATAAATATTCAGGTAATACACTTGGACCAACACCGCCAATAAATTCCTTGTAAAGTTCTCCTAAAATTTCAGGAGTTGCTTTTCTAGAACGGGTAGACCGCTCGGTAACGGAACATGTGTGCTCTTCTATGTACTTTCTAATATAGAAGTGAGAACTAAATTCTACGGCCGTCGCTTGAACCCTCCACGAACAACCATTCACCCAACATTTAAATCAACCCTGTCCAAATCCTCATGGACAAGAAAATGCATTTGTGAACCTCTTTTCTTCAAAGGCAATTTTGGCTGATCATCGACTATACACTTTGTAATCTTCATCACCGAAGTTACACCATATGAGTCGGCGCAACAGTCGAATCTATGCCCTTCCTCGTCAGACTCGTCCTCTTTTTTTCACCAAAATTGGATCCATTCTCATCGATTACACTTTCCTTTCGTACTTCTTCATATGTCGGAGGATTCGCCTCATCGTTTGGTAACTTTGGCGGTTCGCTGACGGATACACATAACCGCAAAGAATTTTCATAACATTGTTGCAAAAAAACTTGAAACTGCCGATCATTGCCTATAATCACAGAATGTGTATCTTGCGGTAAAGCTTGCAACATCCTCTTCGACAACATATAACTCAACTCAATATCTTCATCGAATTGATACTCCTCTTTCTCAAACTCAAAAAATCTTTAAACTTCCTATTCGCAGATATTACTCTACTACCACGTCGAGTGTCGACAAAAAACAACCATCTTTTCTTATCAAATCGCCATTGACCGGTCACCACAATGATTTGAACCATGTTTGATTTGTGTTCTTTTCTTTAGAATGTATATTTTCGGTTCTGATGAACAACAATGGTGATGGTGGTTGTAATGGACGTGTACTTATTGTATTTTACCCACCAAATCGCAAAGAATTTAATGCAACACAACTACATTCTCGCCAGGAAATAACTCTGCAAAATAAGTCTGAAACATTAATCTTCAAACTAGGTCGAAATTCTTATTAGGTGGTTTGGCTCATTTTCGTTAAACCCAATTAAAATTAGGTTTTCAAAATGAGGAACATTACATCTTCTTCATCAACTATCCAATACATCGGCGACCACTTTTATGTCAATGAGTCTACCTACGAAAATGTCGACTCCAACATCTTCTTCATCATCAAATCGTGAATCATCCACTAATAATTTTGAAGGGGTTCCTAACCAATGTTGGTGTGGAACCCATATAAAGACATTTGTTTCCAAGACGAATGACAACCCGTGTAGAAGATTTTATAGGTGCGAGGTCGCTTCACAGGTTTGTCCACTTTCTTTAAACAAATAAATTTATTCATTTTCACAGTTGAAGAGATTTAAACTTGTTCCTTTTGTGTAGCGAAAAGATGAATTACTTGTGTTCAAATGGGTGGATGAAGTTGGCTCGACGAAATAAAACTACTCCAAGCGCAAAAAAAGAATCTCGTTGAAGTTGTGAATGACTACAAAAAGGTCATGATTCAGAATGTTGAAGATAGTGAAGCAAAACCTAGACAATTAGAAGGGAAGACAAATATAAATATCTCGGCCTTTAACAAATTAACAAATTATTTTTACTTATTGTTGTTGTGGGAGCAATTACACTGTTTCGTTAAGATGATTGTCATGTTTTTCAAACTACCTTTATGTTTCAGGTTTGTTTGTAACACTATATTAAGCCGACTTTTATGTTGCTTGTTTGTTGTAACTCTAATTAATGACCCGCCAAATCAAGTTAATGGCTCTAACCTACCACATTCATTTCTATTTGATATCTTGTATATTTTTCATATTTTACTTTGTTTTATTCATTAGAATTAACTCATGTAGGTTGCATTTAGTATCATATAGGTTGCATTTGCATGTCGTTTTATGGTTTTCAGGTTTAAGAGTGCAAGAATGGAAAATATGGGGAATTCAAGCAAAAAGCGTCAAAAAGGACACTCTATGAGGAAGTTCCCACCGATGGATCTTTATGAAATTTTACCACAAGATAGCCACGATTATATCTAAAGTTATGTCAATTTTACTTCATACCGGTTTGTTATACCGGTTTGAAGTGGTCGGTATCAAGAAGAAAATTCATACCGGTTTGTTGTACCGGTCACACTTGACCGGTACATGCGAGAAAATAAGAAAAAATGGTTTTTCGAGCTAAAAAGGAAAGGAGAAGTCCTAAACCGAGGAGGACGTTTTTAGACTTATTTTCTATATATTTAGGGCTTTCATATCTTATTATTTTTCGGATGCTTATTGATATATTCAAACCTTTTACAAGCTTTTCACAGAGATTTGGATCTTGGACGCTTTAAGTTTTCTTCATTGATAAACATAGTTTTTCTTATCCCTTATCTCTTTGATTTAATGTATGCTTTCTTTAATTATGTTTGCTTTAATCTTCATTATGTTTAGCGAGTAGTTTCCCTTAGACAATTAGATTGGGGGAAAAAGGGTAAATCAACTCTAGGGGTGATTAATGTCTAGATCTTAAACCTGATAAAACTTTAGTTTAGTGTAACGATCTTAATGTTTTAGTTGAGTTGACCATTAAATTAATAGAACCCATTCATTTCCCAAAACAAAAATTGTTTTCATACCCAAGCCTCTCATTGTTGACATTGTTCAAGCCGTTGGTCGAAATGGATTTCGAAACCTTGGTCCGTTCATTCCCGCCGATAAGTTTTTTAAAGACATTGTCTACTCCGCGGAGGTTTTAAGCGTCGTGGATTTTCAAGAGATTTTCGATCAACCGGAGCTTGCCAACGAAGGTTCACCATATCGTTTTTTCTTTCTGGAATGTCTAGGTTACAATAACAACACGACACGATACATCGAAGGAATACGAATTTTAGCTCAAACTGGTCCTTCTCAAGAAGGCATGAAAATGTTATGTCATTTGACGCAAGAGATTTTCCTTATTGTTGTGGCATGTTAGACGCATGGGTCATGGGTACAACTATGTTTTTACACAAGGTCGGAGACATTAAAGAGTCTGTTAACATAGTTAACACAGTGCAAAACCAAATCGTGCGTATGGGGACTCCTAGACATGGACTTTTCACAAAGTATTGTCATTATGGATTTTATCGCTTTGGACCACCTTGTGGCTTAAACCACTTCATGGCGGTAAATGTTTGTTTGAATGAAACTTTGTTTAGAGTTCTAAAAACCGCGTTGTTAGATGTTTCATAAGTTCGTAAAACTTGTACAAAGCTCATTGAGACACTTATAAGCACTCATGTTGCACGAAACTTGGTTTAGAGTTCTAGAAACCGCGTTGTTAGATGTTTCATAAGTTCGTCAAACATGTAGAAAGCTCATTGAGACACTTGTAAGCACTCATGTTGCATGAAACTTGATTTATAGTCCTAGAAACACGTTGTTATATGTTTCATAAGTTTGTGAAACTTGTACAAAGATAATTGAGACACTTATAATCACTCATGTTGCATGAAACTTGGTTGAGAGTCCTAGAAACGCGTTGTTAGATGTTTCATAAGTTCGTGAAACTTGTAAAAAACTCATTGAGGAACTTATAAGCACTCATGTTGCATGAAACTTGGTTTACAGTCCTAGAAAGGTGTTGTTAGATGTTTCATAAGTTCGTCAAACTTCTCATCGAGACACTTATAAGCACTCATGATGCATGAAACTTGGTTTAGAGTCCTAGAAACCGCGTTGTTATATGTTTCATAAGTTCGTAAAATTTGTACAAAGTTCATTGAGACACTTGTAAGCAGTCATCTTGCATGGAATATTATTTAGAGTCCTAGAAACACGTTGTTATATGTTTCATAAGTTTTTGAAACTTGTATAAAGCTTATTGAGACAGTTATATTCACTCATGTTGCATGAAACTTGGTTTAAATTTCTAGAAAGGCGTTGTTAGATGTTTCATAAGTTCATAAAACATGTACAAAGCTCATCGAGACATTTATAAGCACTCATGTTGCATGAAACCTTGTTTAGAGTCCTACAAACGCGTTGTTAGATGTTTCATAAGTTCGTAAAACTTGTACAAAGCTAATTGAGACACTTATAAGCACACATGTTTCATAAAACTTTGTTTAGAGTCCTAGAAACGCGTTGTTAGATGTTTCATAAGTTCGTCAAACTTATACAAAGCTCATTGAGACACTTATAATCACTCATGTTACATGAAACTTGGTATAGAGTCCTAGAAAGGCATTGTTAGAAGTTTCATAAGTTCGTGAAACTTGTACAAAGCTCATTGAGACACTTATAAGCACTCATGTTGCATAAAACTTGGTTTAGAGTCCTAGAAATGCGTTGTTAGATGTTTCATAAGTTCGTCAAATTTGTACAAAGCTCATTGAGACACTTATAAGCACTCATGTTGCATGAAACTTGGTTTAGATTCCTAGAAACCGCGTTGTTAGATGTTTCATAAGTTTGTCAAACATGTACAAATCTCATTGAGACACTTGTAAGCACTCATGTTGCATGAAACTTGATTTATAGTCCTAGAAACACGTTGTTATATGTTTCATAAGTTTGTGAAACTTGTACAAAGCTCATTGAGACACTGATAATCACTCATGTTGTATGAAACTTGGTAGAGAGTCCTAGAAACGCGTTGTTAGATGTTTCATAAGTTCGTGAAACTTGTACAAAGCTCATTGAGGAACTTATAAGCACTCATGTTGCATGAAACTTGGTTTACAGTCCTAGAAAGGCGTTGTTAGATCTTTCATAAGTTCGTCAAACTTCTCATCGAGACACTTATAAGCACTCATGATGCATGAAACCGCGTTGTTATTTGTTTCATAAGTTCGTAAAATTTGTACAAAGTTCATTGAGACACTTGTAAGCACTCATGTTGCATGGAACTTTATTTAGAGTCCTAGAAACCCATTGTTATATGTTTCTTAAGTTTTTGAAACTTGTATAAAGCTTATTGAGACACTTATATTCACTCATGTTGCATGAAACTTGGTTTAAAGTCCTAGAAAGTCGTTGTTAGATGTTTCATAAGTTCATAAAACATGTACAAAGCTCATCGAGACACTTATAAGCACTCATGTTGCATGAAACCTTGTTTAGAGTTCTACAAACGCGTTGTTAGATGTTTCATAAGTTTGTAAAACTTGTACAAAGCTCATTGAGACACTTATAAGCACGCATGTTTCATGAAACTTTGTTTAGAGTCCTAGAAACGCGTTGTTAGATGTTTCATAAGTTCGTCAAACTTCTACAAAGCTCATTAAGACACTTATAATCACTCATGTTACATGAAACTTGGTATAGAGTCCTAGAAACGCATTGTTAGAAGTTTCATAAGTTCGTGAAACTTGTAAAAAGCTCATTGAGACACTTATAAGCACTCATGTTTCATGAAACTTGGTTTAGAGTCCTAGAAATGCGTTGTTAGATGTTTCATAAGTTCGTCAAATTTGTACAAAGCTCATTGAGACACTTATAAGCACTCATGTTGCATGAAACTTGGTTTAGATTCCTAGAAACCGCGTTGTTAGAAGTTTCATAAGTTCGTCAAACATGTACAAAGCTCATTGAGACACTTGTAAGCACTCATGTTGCATGAAACTTGATTTATAGTCCTAGAAACACGTTGTTATATGTTTCATAAGTTTGTGAAACTTGTACAAAGCTCATTGAGACACTTATAATCACTCATGTTGTATGAAACTTGGTTGAGAGTCCTAGAAACGTGTTGTTAGATGTTTCATAAGTTTGTGAAACTTGTACAAAGCTCATTGAGGAACTTATAAGCACTCATGTTGCATGAAACTTGGTTTACAGTCCTAGAAAGGCGTTGTTAGATGTTTCATAAGTTCGTCAAACTTATCATCGAGACACTTATAAGCACTCATGATGCATGAAACTTGGTTTAGAGTCCTAGAAACCGCGTTGTTATATGTTTCATAAGTTCATAAAATTTGTACAAAGTTCATTGAGACACTTGTAAGCAGTCATCTTGCATGGAACATTATTTAGAGTCCTAGAAACACGTTGTTTCATAAGTTTTAGAAACTTGTATAAAGCTTATTGAGACAGTTATATTCACTCATGTTGCATGAAACTTGGTTTAAATTCCTAGAAAGGCGTTGTTAGATGTTTCATAAGTTCATAAAACCTGTACAAAGCTCATCGAGACATTTATAAGCACTCATGTTGCATGAAACCTTGTTTAGAGTCCTACAAACGCGTTGTTAGATGTTTCATAAGTTCGTAAAACTTGTACAAAGCTCATTGAGACACTTATGAGCACGCATGTTTCATGAAACTTTGTTTAGAGTCCTAGAAACGCGTTGTTAGATGTTTCATAAGTTCGTCAAACTTCTACAAAGCTCATTGAGACACTTATAATCACTCATGTTACATGAAACTTGGTATAGAGTCCTAGAAACGTGTTGTTAAAAGTTTCAGAAGTTCGTGAAACTTGTACAAAGCTCACTGAGACACTTATAAGCACTCATGTTGCATGAAACTTGGTTTAGAGTCCTAGAAATGCGTTGTTAGATGTTTCATAAGTTCGTCAAATTTGTACAAAGCTCATTGAGAGACTTATAAGCACTCATGTTGCATGAAACTTAGTTTAGAGTCCTAGAAACCGCGTTGTTAGATGTTTCATAAGTTCGTCAAACATGTACAAAGCTCATTGAGACACTTGTAAGCACTCATGTTGCATGAAACTTGATTTATAGTCCTAGAAACACGTTGTTATATGTTTCATAAGTTTGTGAAACTTGCCAAAGCTCATTGAGACACTTATAATCACTCATGTTGCATGAAACTTGGTTGAGAGTCCTAGAAATGCGTTGTTAGATGTTTCATAAGTTCGTGAAACTTGTACAAAGCTCATTGAGGAACTTATAAGCACTCATGTTGCATGAAACTTGGTTTACAGTCCTAGAAAGGCGTTGTTAGATGTTTCATAAGTTCGTGAAACTTCTCATCGAGACACTTATAAGCACTCATGATGCATGAAACTTGGTTTAGAGTCCTAGAAACCGCGTTGTTATATGTTTCATAAGTTCGTAAAATTTGTACAAAGTTAATTGAGACACTTGTAAGCACTAATGTTGCATGAAACTTTATTTAGAGTCCTAGAAACACGTTGTTATATGTTTCATAAGTTTTTGAAACTTGTATAAAGCTTATTGAGACACTTATATTCACTCATGTTGAATTTAACTTGGTTTAAATTCCTAGAAATGCATTGTTAGATGTTTCATAAGTTCATAAAACCTGTACAAAGCTCATCGAGACACTTATAAGCACTCATGTTGCATGAAACCTTGTTTAGAGTCCTAGAAACGCGTTGTTAGATATTTCATAAGTTCGTAAAACTTGTACAAAGCTCATTGAGACACTTATAAGCACTCATGTTTCATGAAACTTGGTTTAGAGTCCTAAAAACGCGTTGTTATATGTTTCATAAGTTCGTCAAACTTCTACAAAGCTCATTGAGACACTTATAATCACTCATGTTGCATGAAACTTGGTTTAGAGTCCTAGAAACGCGTTGTCAGAAGTTTCATTAGTTCGTGAAATTTGTACTAAGCTCATTGAGACACTTATAAGCACTCATGTTGCATGAAACTTGGTTTTGAGTCCTATAAACACGTTGTTAGATGTTTCATAAGTTCGTCAAACTTGTACAAAGCTCATTGAGACACTTATAAGCACTCATGTTGCATGAAACTTGGTTTAGAGTTCTAGAAACCGCGTTGTGAGATGTTTCATAAGTTCGTAAAACTTGTACAAAGCTCATTGAGAAACTTATAAGCACTCATGTTGCATGAACCTTGGTTTAGAGTCCTAGAAACGCTTTGTTACATGTTTCATAAGTTCGTGAAACTGGTACAAGGCTCATCAAGACATTTATAAGCACTCATGTTGCATGAAGCTTGGTTTAGATTCCTAGAAACGCGTTTAAGATGTGTTTTACTATTAATAGCGTAAGATACTGGAAGATATATATTTAGACAATTGTATAAATAAGAAATAAAAATGTGATATCATCTAAACATTATTTGTGAAGTCACTTTTCAAAATTTGCTTACTTGTCATTCTCACAATCAATCTTAGCAAATTAAATGTGATATGGCGGAAAAAAACTATGACATGTCCTTTAAGAAATGTTACGTGGTTTTTATTCCAATTTGAATAAAGAAAATTTTTTAAAATAATGATACAAATATTTGACTATTCCTATTTCAATAATTGTAATAAGAATACAACCATAAGGGATATCTACCACATTTCAATGTTTTTTTTGTTATCGACCAAAATACTATTATATAGAAAGCAATAATGAATAAATTTTAAATCAAATAAGTACAATTATTCTTTTCTAAATCTGAGACCTAAAAGTTTATTCATAATTTTCTTTATATAATAGATACGACTTTTGTGACAAGAAACAACTATGCATTTGTTCTCAAGTTACATATATATTAAAAAGATTTATTAAGGGTGAATTATATTTTGTTAGTATGTTTATTATATTTTTTTGTGTAGTTTTTGGTTCCTTATTATTTTGATCCAAATAGCTTTTAAATGTTATTTTAGGAAAAAGAAAACTTATGATGGTATTATTGGCCTAAAAAGGTAAATTAGCTTAAAACCTTCAAAATTGAACCTTAAACACTAAATAGTAAACGCAAATGAAAAAATAAACTCTAAAATGGTAAAATTCGTTTTTTGTGTTTAAGATATTTTGATCCACAAACTTTTTTAATGGTTTTTTAGGAAAAAAATTGGTGATGGTATTTTTGGCCTAAAAACTTTAGGTAGCTTAAAAGCTTCAAAATTAAACCATAAATAATAAATAGCGAAGTCAAAAGAAAATCTTAAAATTTAAAATATTAAAATTTGTTTTTTTGTTTAAAATATTTGATCGAAAAAGATTTTAATGAAATTTTAGGGAAAAAACTTTTGATGGTATTTTTCGCCTAATTTGGAATTTAAGGAAATCTTCTTAAAATTCAACACTCTATATATATAATCCGAAAAATCCCCAATTAAAACACTTTAAAATATATTGGTGATATATATTAACTTTATACTTTCTCATCTAATTTTAAAACGATTATACATCCATTCAGAATGTATATCACTCCTGTAGGTTGATCTCGAAAATTATGTAAATGATTTGTTTATTGTTTCATTGTTTGAATAGAAACAAATTAGTTGTGTATGTTGACCAAGTGATACGCTCCAATTTATTGACTTTATAAATAAAATAGTGAACGGTAATAGATATTTACTTTGACCAAAAACTATGAACGTAAATTTATTAATTTAATGAAAGTAATTATAAATACTACTCTTAACACTCCATTAGCAAACATTTCATTAGCAAACCTTAGCTCAAAAAAAAAATGAATCACCTAATATTTTTTATGTTTATTATTGTTTCATATTTTGGGTTACATGAAGGTCGTTGCAAACACAACCATGTTGTACTACTTAATCAACTCGCTCCTGGTCGTGTTCTTGAACATCATTATCGTTCAATAAACGATGATTTAGGCACACATATTTTGCAATTTAATGCTAAACCATTTATCATTACATTTCATGATGAAATACCTAACAAAACAGATGAAATAAAAAAAAAATACCTAACAAAACACAATTTAATTGCATTTTAAGACATGGAGTTAAATTGAAGAATTTTCTTTATTGCACCTTTCTCTTAAAACATAATCTTAGAAAGACACCTAATTTTCGATTTTATTTTTGATTTTTGTTTGAAGGGTTTTTTGATTAAATGACAAAAGGGGCAATTGACTTAGATATTTACTAGTCAACCCCGGGTAATATCAACCTGATCCGACAAACCCGACCCGACCCGATTAATTTGTAAACCAAATCGGTTAAGTGTATACCGAGTTAACCGATGAACGAAAACCAAAACGAAATCGGACCAAACCAAGTAAAACCGGAAAAATACTAACTCTATTATCTCTCAAAATAGCAAAAATATATCCTCGCTCTCAAAAATCGAAGAACGAAAAACCTTAATTCCCAAAATCTCTCCAAAATCGAAAATTATAATCAAGCTATTGTATCTCAAAATCGAAATCTGTAAGTTATGGTGGAAACGATGGGTGGAAAGAGAAACAAAGTTCTAAGAGATGAAGAAGGAAAACAGAATAAGAAGAAGGATAAACGGTGGGGTAAAAGGAATCCTTCGTCGGAGATCTTAGCTTTAGATGAAGATACGCTGAAGACTCATTACATGATTAGTGAGGAGAAGAAGAAAAGGAGGAAGATAACGAAGCCCGTTAAATTTGTAAGAATAATCTCATCTCCGTCTTCGACCGCGAGGGCCACCGCGACGGAGAACGCTGCTTCTTCTGATATATTTGAACCGATAAATGGAGAGCCATTTGATGGTGAAACAAGTGTATTACCGGATAAATCGGTTGATCCGAGTGCATGCGATGTTGATAGTCATGATTCGGAAAAAACAATCTCCGGTAAAGAGATGCAAGACGAAGAAAAGGAAGAAGAAGATGGTGAGAAAGGAGAAGAAGGAGTAGACGACAAAGAAGGAGAAGGCAACGAAGAAGAAGAAGACGGTGAAAATGGAGGAGAATAACAAGATCTTCAAGACGACGACGAAGAAGAAGGTGATGGTGATAATAATTCAGAGGGAGAAGTGAATGTTTACGAGGAGGAGCAGAATTCAAATGGCTCAGCCGATGATGAAGTAAGAAATTAGCAATTTAATTTGTGTATCATTCGTTGTCAAACTAGGAAAACTAAGCAATATTGGACAATACATTTAGGAGAATTTGGTGTTACACTAGTAAAATTAGGGGTTACTGGAGAATAAATTTGGTAGCATTCCGTGTAGTACTAGCAAAACTTTGGATTATTGGGTAAAACATTGAGTACCATTTGGTGCAGTGATAGGAAAACTTAGGATTACTGAAGATTATTGTGTTAATGTTATAAAGTGTATTTTATTGTCTAGCAGGATCCTGAGGCAATCAAACCATCAAAGATGTATTTTCCTCTATCCGAGTACAAGAAACAAATCAAGTTAGGGATAAAGTGTTTCATAAAAGACGCAATTGAGACGCACTTTGAAGATATACAACCAGCTTTGAATAACTCTGACAAAAAGTGGTTTCTTGAGCATCCTCAGTTCATACACAGTTTTCATATGGAAAAAGAGAAGAACAACAAGGTTCAGGGAATGTGGATGTTGTTGATGAGGACAGCCGAAACCAACAAGCATAGAGAAGCGTGGTTTGTTGTCAATGGTGTTCCCATCCGTTATGGTCTCAGGGAACACGCATTGATATCAGGACTCAATTGTCGGAACTATCCTATGGACTACAAGAATAGTGGTAGGACAAAGTTTGTTGAGAGACATTTCAAGAAAGGGGAACACATAAGATTGGAGGATGTGAAGGAGAACCTTCTGAAAATGGGACCCCGTAAAGACAGACTGGATATGGCGGTTTTATTCTTCTTAGGAAGTGTCGTTTGCGAGCAAACGATGACTGGCCCAGGCTCGAAGAATGTCTTGTCATTTTTCCAGAGAGCAGTTGATGATCTTGACTTATGCAAGACGTTTCCTTGGGGGAGATTCTCGTTTGAGGACATGTTGGATGAGATCTCCCACACTATGGACCATTTTGGAGGTGTGGTCCCTTCGAATCCGCTTACCTTGTGGCCTGTACCAAGATTTTGTCTCCCCTTAGAGGTAAGTTACTAAAATAATTACATTGATTGTTAGTATTGTTTCAAAAAGTTGGTGATGATGAATTTTGGGGTTTGGTAGATTCTTGCCTTCGAGGCAATTCCTACACTGGGACGTGTGTTTATAGAACCGGTCTTAGGAGCAGATGAGAAGTGTCCGAGGATGTGCAAGTCTTCGTTCAAACGGATTGGAATGACAGGGATGCCACTCTCGGAGATATACAAAGAACTTGATGGTAAGACTGTAAGTTTACTAATATGTTCATGGGAGAATTAATGTTGAACTAGTGTAGAATTAAAGCAGAACTAATGTAGAATTAAGGTAGAACTAGTGTAGAATTAATGTGGAACTAGTGTAGAACTATGGTAGAACTAATGTAGAACCGCGTAAGCATTTTGTAAAACTAAGGTATTATTAACTTTGAATTAATATTTTGGTATTTACGGGATATTGACAGCATTATCTTCGCGAGCAGAGAAGAAAAAGAGTTGTTGGATTAAATATTTGAAGTTGATGATGATGAGGATAACTTTGATCTAGCGGTCAACAGATGGGATAAGAGCCATGCAAAAGGACTAACAATCTGTTTCAAAGACATGTTCGATGAAGATGTTGCAGCGCGAGAGAAAGAGACAAAAGAGATAGAAGCTACGGTGGTGGAGGGAGTTGAGAACGCCACATATATTTTGAAAATCATGAAGAAATGTGTGACGATCATTAAAAGAGTCGAGAAGAAGGTTCATGCAATGGGTGATAGATTAACCACTTTAGAGGCCTTTGTGAATGATACTTTTCGGAATGCTTCAGGTGCGGGTTGTTCTGGTGGAGGCGGTTCGGGTAAGCAGAAAGGGAGAAGAAAGAAGTGATCTGTTGGAATTGTAATTGTACTTTGGATTGTTTATATGTTACTTTTCGGAATTGTAATGGTACTTTCGGAAGTTCTTATGGTATTTTTCGAACGTTTGTGTTACTTTTGGATTTTTTTTATGGTTTATTCGGATGTTTATGGTACTTATGGTAATTTTCAAGATTAAACATAACATAAAACCTATTCCAAAAACAAAAGTTCAACCCTTAACATAACATCAAACCAATAGATCCGAATAGAACATGGATCCGAATAGAACTAGAAGATTCAAGTACGGGGTCCAACAATAAGCTCCTTGAGCTTTGCAATCTCTTCAACCAAATCTTTCACCTCATTCCTTAACTTTTCAACTTCCTCCTTAACACCGAAAACCCATGGTTGACGAAAGTGCAACCCATCGTCCTAAACGATGAACATAGTTTCACTTAGTAAATTACAGTTTTACTTAGTTTTACACAATAAGTGTCACTTAGTAAATTACAGTTTTACTCAGTTTTACACAATAAGTTCCACTTAGTAAATTACAATTTTACTCAATTTGACACATATAAGAAATTAAAAATAAAACATTTACATTGTATGTCTTGTAGGTGAAGTACCTTCTCCCTAGTAAGGTATCAAAATCTGATCGATACTTTGGAGTTGAAGAGGAATCGTGAATGATTTCCCCCCCCCACATGGACAACGAGTTGGAATTCCGTATTGGGCATCGGCAACATATAATCGCATCTCGTAAAGTTGCTTATTCTTTTTCATCTCATGTGTCTCTTGTTTTTCGACCCATGGATCCATCAATTTGAGAGATTTGAGAGAGAAAAGAGAGAAAGAGAGAAGAAAAACGTCGAACAAGAGAGAGAAAGAGAAATGGAGTGAAAAGAGTTAATAATGTGTGTTAAATAAAGGAGATTCGAGTTGGGTAGGCATGACCCGAGAATCTAGGCAGAATATTATGACAAAATCAGCTTTTTGACCCTTCTTGGACCGAAACGAAATTTAGGCATCAAAACGAATTTTGGTTTCCCTCCAAAAAATACACATAGTTTTACCCGTATTTTACCCGAGTTTATGGTTTTACAAAAGTTCTTCATAGTTATACTTTTCATGTTTTTTTAGTTTTACCCATAATATTAATTTGTAAAAGTAGTTTTACGTTTTACAAATCTTCATTAAAATGTAATAATATGTGGTTAATGCAATAATATGTTCGAAATCAATGTTTTGTGGAAAAGTCCTTTTAGAAGTTGTTCTCATTAAGAAAGTGTTCCTATAAAGAACATGGAATGTACAATAGATTTTTTTTAAAATGTGTGTTTTCACATGTTCTTTTGAATGTTAATTTTGTAAACTATGTATACACTCAAATATATTAACAAAAGTTTTATATTACAAGTTTTATACTAATTTGCATTCAAATACTAAATCAATGAAATCGAAGAGTAGTACTAATCCATAGTATTCCACAGTACTACATAAGTTCAACAACACAATCATAATATTACATAAGTTCAACCAATTTAATCCAAAACAACATGTTCCAAACAATCATAATAATACTTAAGTTTATTCACTCGGATAACAACCTGTTCCAAACAACAACCAATTGAATCCAAAATTTTGCCTCGGTCGCCTTTTGTTTTGCGTCGTTCTCCAAAGGATGGCTTCCTCTTATCCTGTTTTCTCCCCTTCTTCTTGATGAGATCTTTTGGTATCACATGTCGTTCTCGGATGTAATCCGGTACGTTCCAATCAGCCATGTCAGGCACTGGATAAATGGTCGAGAAATAAGCTTGTCCCCACAGTTCTACCCAGTAATACTTTGAACACAACTCACGATACAGTATTAGGCCTTCACCATGACTGTCGTAATTAATCTTAAATAAATAAGTGGCGTGGCTGTGCAAAAAGGATACTTGTCATAATCATAGACCTTGCAGTAACACGACTTCTTCCTCAAGTTAACCAAATAATGCTTACTATCGTCGGTGTCCGTTACCTTGAACTCAAGCTGAAAACTATTTAGCTCTCGCACCAGTGTTTTATCGACTTTGGCCCACATATTGTGTAGGTGGTTTTCGACAAGAGGAACAAGTTTGTTGTTAATCGACGCAACGACAACTTCCTTCCGATGTTGGTTAAACCACTCAGAGAATGTACCAATTATTGTATTAAACATCGGTATCAAAGAATACCTCCTCGCGTCCTTAAACAAGTTGTTCATTGACTCCACACTGTTGCTTGTGTCTAAATTGTATCTATCACGCGGGAAAAATACCCTAGCCCAAGTGTCTTTCTCTGTCTACTCCTCCACATACTTATAGGCTGATGGATATCGCGCCTTGAATAATGCGTACATAGACTTGAACTCATCCATCGTGAAGCACCTAGCTAACTCCATAAATCTCCACTCGACAACGACTTTGTTGGTGTTACTAGCATGACCTCTTACGTTCTGAGACAAATGCCATATACAATGTCCATGATGAGCTTGTGGAAACACAGTAGCTACAACCGCGATTATGCTTTGGTTTCTGTCGGTCATAAAAACTAATTCGGAAGAGTCCGATATAACACTTCTGAGCATCTCGAAAAACCAAGTCCAACTAGATTTATTCTCACCGTCGAGTACACCAATAGCAAGAGGATAGTGGTGACGGTTAGGATCTTGAGCTTTTGAGAATACTACTACACCACCATACCCGTTCTTCAGAAACGTAGCATCCACAACTATCACTTTCTCATGACCGCAACCCCATCAATACAAGCTCCCAACGCTATGAAAAGGTACTTGAACTTACTTTCCTCATCCAACTCCACACATGTTTTTGTTCTTGGATTAGCCTCCTCTAACATGTACAAGTAGCTAGGAAGTATCTTGTAACTTTCTTCAGAACTACCACGCAAATGACTAATAGCCAGATTTTTTCCCTCAACGCCGTAGAATAGGATACTTTTACACCAAACATAAGGTGTATGAAATCGATGATATCTCGCGGAGGAGGGGTTTTCAGTTTACGTGGATATTCCTCATTCAAAAAAGATGCAACTAATTCTGCTGACCCTCTCCTCTTGCTATGGCTAATTTGGCTTTGACTAATCCGAGAACAAGAATGCATCCCCACGTACCTCCTAATAGAAAAGAGTTCAGTGTTTGTAATCCTTGCAGCTCTCAAACCCCATTTGCAGCTTGCTATACAACATTCTATAACCAAACGTATATGATCCGACTTTTTCGTTACATAACGAAAGCATTTAACAAATGCGGCTCTATCCACCAACTCTTGAATTTCCTTCTTGTTTGGAAACTCTTGAAGGTTAGTTTCCCAATCCATCTTCCCATTCCTCTATAACTTGACTACATTGTTCTACGGGTGGTTCATCAACATACTTATCACCATCCATATCCGCACCCTTATATGTCTCATTCGCGTTGTCCTTCTTACCTGGATTGTCCGTCTCGCCTGCAGTGAATGTCTCATCAGCCGTGTAAGGATCACCTCCGGTTTTCGTATCCATACCATAATCTCCTCTTCTATCATCATCATTCTGTTCTACATTGGCTTCCACATACGAAGTTATGGCATTAAGTCCTATTTCATCATCATTTACATCCATCAATTCGTAATTCATACCAACAAAACTTTTCCCCCCTCTTGACAGCTTCTCTAACTCATCTGATCTACTCGTCTCTTCCACAAACAAAAGAGATCTACGGTTATCTCTATCAATGGTCGTTAGATAAATGAACAAATCCTCATCATCACAAATATTTAGCTTCTCCTCGCATCCCACCACCATCGATATGTATTTCAGTGACAGTTTTACTTTGCTTTCATCCAACGCAAGCTTTTTACACAACCTTTCTTCCATCACTGCCAGACTTATATCCTCAACCGTTGTCTTCAATATTACACTATATATGCACCCTTTGAACTTGAAATATAAGCTCACGTGTTTCGCCATTGTATCTTGCAAAAACAAGAACATAAAGTTGTAGTTAAATCGCGTCTTCTCAGTTCTACGTAGTTATCTACAGTTATACAAAGTTTTACATACTATATTACAATTATCAGTTATACTAGTTATACAAAATTATACATACTATATTACAATTATCAGTTATACTAGTTATACAAAGTTTTACATAGTATATTACAATTAACAGTTACACTAGTTATACAAAGTTTCACATATTAAAGAACAATTCTTCGATTTGGGAACGAACGATTGAATGAGATACATAGATTCTCTTCTTTGCGGACTAAAATTCAATCCCATACGATTGATAAACCACATTCTTCAATTGCATCAATCTACATCAAAACAAATTACTCTATTCAAATCAACTTAAAACAACCCTAATTCCTAATTCGATTTACCTGCATTACCTGCGGGGATGCTCGTCGATCGGTTCCGAACAGGCAAGAAGAGGTCGCCGGATAAGATAAGGAGTCACGGCGGAGAGAGGCGAGTTCGAGCTGCTCGATTTATTTTTTATTTTTTCAATTTTTGTTTTTTTCCCTTAACCAAACCAATATAATAAAACAAGAAAATTAAAACCAAAGCCAAACCAAAACATGTATATTTTTTTTTATTAAATAGCGACAAGGGTATAATTATCTTTTGCAGTTGAGAGGGGCATAGGAGATTAGTGAGGGGTATAGAAGATTTTAGTGATGTTAAAAAGGGAGAAATGAAGTGATGTCTCAGTTAAATTCAAATAATCTTTCGGCCTTGAAGTGTACCGAGAAAATTGGCTTTATCCTCGATGTGGTCAATTACGTATATGGGCTGCTAAACTTGATGGGATATATTTTTCAAACAAAGATGGTGTATAACCATGACGTGTATTATCATGGAATAAAAAAATGTATTCATCTCTCATAATTTATAAAATAATATATATGTTTGATGTTTTCTTTTCTACAAATAAAAAAAAGTCAACTCTAAAAATAAATGTTAAACCATAAATTTTCCAATAGTTCTAAAAGTTTGTCAATTTACATTTTATTCTATTTAAAATTGTAATCTTATAACTTTTTGTGTACTTTAGGGATAATATTACCTTTTTATGAATAAGCCTTGGTCCTGATCATTTGCATGATTATTTGTTTCAACTCCTAAAACTAACAAATGTTTCCACAAAAGCATTTATAAACATATATAACCAAGGTGACCAAAAAATAAAAAATAAACATATATAACTAAAAGTTGTAATGAAATATGAGTTCATTTGATATCTATGTCAGTATGTGTGTGAATTGTTATATCAATGTTTTAAGAAGTTACATAATGTCTTATATCAATGTTTTAAGAAGTTACACAAAAGCGTTTATAACACATATGTTGCAAGCATAAGTCAGAAGGTTGACGTTGAAGACTTACTCTTTATTTTTAATTAATTATTTGTTTCAGTTATTTGTTTCAGTTAGTTATTTGAATATGTTTTTATTTTGTTTGACAAAAAGAAAAAGTTTTTTGAATATGTTATTGTTGCTTTAAGTAATAATACCCAAAATCATAATTCATAAAGACCAACGGAAAAGGAAAAAAACAAAAAAAGAGACAAAATATGATGGATGTTTTGCTTTTACACAATTAAAAGATAGCTAATGTTGACCAAAATATATATATATATTAATAGATTGCTAATTTAAAGAAAAATATATCTTGCAATTACCAAATAAAAGGGAAAATATATCTTTCCGAAGATGTATCCAAGTGATCGCTCCAATTTTATTGACTTAATAAATAATAGATTTACTTTGACCACAAACTATGAACGTAAATTATTAATATATAATGAAATTAATTATAAATAATATACTCTTAACACTCCATTAGCAAACCTTAGATCCAAAAAAATGAATCACCTAATATTTTTGTGTTAATTATTGTTTCATATTTTGGGTTACATGAAGGCCGTTGCAAACACAATCATGTTGTACTACTTAATCAACTCGCTCCTGGTCACATTCTTGAATATCATTGTCGTTCACGAGTCGATGATTTTGGCATACATTTTTTTGCAATTTAATGATACACCATATATCATTACATTTCATGATGAGTTTCTTGACTTAACAACATATAATTGTATTTTAAGACATGGAGTAAAATTCGAATATTCTTTCGACGTTCAAGTGTACAATGCAGGAGCAAGGCTTGTTCCTCGATGTGGTTAAGTACGTATATGGGCTGCTAATGTACGACCATGACGTGTTTTATCATGGAATAAAAGTAATGTAACAATCTCTCCATGGAGTGACACATCATCATCAAAAATATTAAATATATAAATAAAATTAAAAATTTAATAAAATTCATTTAATATTAATAAAAATCAAATAAGAAATCATGAAAGACATAAAATCATTTAATAATAAAATAAACATTACATTATCTACAATAACAAATATATAAAAAAAATAAACTTAAATATATATAGATAAATAAAGTTCAAACATTGTAAATTTAATATTCAAATACTCTATGACCAAACATATAAATAATACATAAATTGTTCTCAATAATCTTCTTAAACTAAATGTTAATAATCACTAAAAATCCACCGAAAACATAACTCTCATATAAAATAAACAAAAACACATAAAAGGTTCTAATAACATTAAAGAAAAAAAAACAAATGATGATGCAATTCAAAAAACGGGTAAAAATCTCCACGTAAAACAGAAGTAAAGGTATTGTAGACAAAAATAAATAATTAATAGTAAATAAACTAAAATTGATACACAATAATCTTTACTTCTCTTTAAATTAATAAAAAAAAATTAAAATTAGATTTCATCACATATTGATATCTTAATATTTTTATAATAAACTAAAATATTCAATCAAAAGTTACGCATAAACAATTTTATTTTCATTAATTTGGTAAAATAAAATGGGTTTTTTATATCTAATGTCAAATCAAATACCTATTACAATAATAAAATGTTTTACGAAGTCAACGTCAAACCGTCATAAACAAAATACAAATGTTTCTTGTAATTACTATAAATTATAGACGGATATCCCGCGCAACGCGCGGGTTCTTTCCTAGTAACTTATAAAAAATATATATGTATGATGTTTTCTTTTACACAATTAAAAGAATTATCAATTTATGTTCTTTAAGATAATGTTAAGCCATAAACTTTCTAATAATTCTAAATTTTGCTATTTACACTTTAGTCTATTTCGAGTTATTTATCTAATAATTTTGCGTGTGTTTCAATCCATAAATTTACTTCCTTTATTCCAAATATTATGAATATTGTTGTAATAATACATTTCCAACACTTTTGGTTTGGTTTGGATTTTAAGGACAACTACATAACTGTCAAGATTGAACCAATTAGTTTAAACATATTGGCCAACCATAATTTACACTAAACACTTCATGAGCAGACGTATAATTAGTTTACATTTATGTTTAAATTTGGCTAAAACCATCAAAACTTATTTAGATAGATAGTTGTTAAAAAACAAAACACGTCTTCCACAAAAGAAAAGGTAATTATAAATACTACCCTATATTTATTCCAAAACTAATTTTAATTAGATCAAAAACATGAACCATGTACTACTTTTTCTGTTAACTATTGCTACATGTTTTGGGGTATACGAAGGTTGTACAAAAAATCGTGTAGAAGTTCATAACCAACTCGGTCCTGGTCGTGTTCTTCAATTTCATTGTCGCTCCAAAGACGACGATTTAGGCCTAAAATATTTAAACTTCAACGCGACACCATATACCATTAGATTCCATGATGAAATTCCCAATTTAACAAAATGGAATTGCATTTATAGGATGGGGGCTAAAATGGAGTATTCTTTCGACATTGAAGTATATAAAGCGGGGGCAAGATTGATTCCTCGATGTGGTCAGCTACGTGTATGGGCTGCTAAACTTGATGGGATATATTTTTCAAATAAATTTAATGTGCCACCATGGCGTGTATTATCATGGAATCTATGATCATGTGAAAAAATGTGTACAAAAACATTTTATAACATATAACTAAAAGTTGTAATGAAATATGAGTTCATTTGATATGTATCAATGTATGTTATATCAATGGTTTAAGAAGTAACATAAAAAGTGTTTTATTCATACAAATAATTTTGGTTCGAAAGAGTTACATGATTTTCAATGTAAAAGTGGATTTGATTTTGTTATCCTTTAGAGCTTTTAAATTAATTGACTAGTTTCTATAAAAAAAAAGAATTGTCACAACAATTAATATATTTTAAATATAGCATGACTTCTCTTGATCAAAAAGAGATGATGAAATCTGAAAAACAACATTGTGTTATTGATCTAGTTTTAAATTTTTGTTTGATATTTGCTGTTTAAAACTTGTACTCAAGACAAGACCGTGTGGATATCAGTTTATGTAACAACACTTTATGTAATCTCTACATATATTAAGATAAAATCAAGGGTGAATTGTTTAACTAACACAAGTTTATGTTTTATTACTAAACATAGCCCTCGGAATATAACACAAGAAATGAGCCTTATATTCCCATTTTAGCCCGACCCACTTGACAACAAAAAAAAGTTTTCGACTTTGCCACTAATGTTTATAATTTTGCGTAATTAATTTGCGATATAAATTTACCTTATGTTTGATTGCAGATTTATGATTTGCGTATATTTAAAAAGTAAAGTTGTGAAAAAAGGAGATTTCTTTTGCATATTTATTAACTGGTCGATTTACTTTGCCAATTTGTGTCTCCTTGTATGCGGATATATTATAGGAGGTAAAGTTATTGTTCATACTAACACAAAATTGCAGATTTATCAACATTTGCACGTATATTGTGCATAGTTATAGAAAAACGTATATATTTTTCATATTAATCTAGTGTGCCGATTTATGTTGCAGAATTATTTTCCATTAGTGCAGATATTCAAAACAAAACAGTCTTGTTTTGCATACTTTTTCTTGGGTGGATTTAAATTACATATTTTCCCAGAAAAACAGAATTGTTTTGCAAAGTTGTTCTTGGTTTTCTTTAAATCGCAGATATACCAAAGGAAACAGTTTTGTTTTGCAAACTTGTTCATTGGTCGATTTAAATTGCAGTTATACGGATGTCAGGAAGATTTAAATTGCATATTTTTCGATTAATTGCAGAATAATTTTTGGTACAGTTTTTTGTTATGCAGATATATTGTATAATGAATTTTTATTTTGCAGTTTTTTACCTACAAGATTTATCAGGTAAAGTTGTTTTCTGATGGTGCATACATTATTCTATTTCGCAGGTTCGTTAACTACCTTAACAATAAAAACGCTATCATACAAATATGCTTAATAAAATGATACAACAAACCTGCAACAAAAATCAATGATTTCCGAGTAAAATGGATATGGTGTCATTCGAAGTAGGTTAATATATCACAAAAAAGTACGAAAAAACAAATTACATCACGCCAAGATGACAAATTCTACATTGCCGAATAATTAAAAAAGCACATTGAAGTTGAAATCACTTAAACAGATTCGACGTTGCCGAATAATAGAAAACATAGGCCTAGCTTTTTTAGACATATATTACAGAAAATAAACCATTTGTGTCACATAGTTCCACGTGAAGCATAAGAGTGCTTATAAGTGTCTCAATGAGCTTTGTACAAGTTTAACGAACTTATGAAACATCTAACAACGTGTTTCTAGGACTCTAAACTAAGTTTCATGCAACATGAGTGCTTATAAGTGTCTCAATGAGCTTAGTACAAGTTTCAAGAACTTATGAAACTTCTAACAACGCGTTTCTAGGACTCTAAACCAAGTTTCATGCAACATGAGTGATTATAAGTGTCTCAAAGAGCTTTGTAGAAGTTTGACGAACTTATGAAACATCTAACAACGCGTTTCTAGGACTCTAAACCAAGTTTCATGCAATAAGAGTGCTTATAAGTGTCTCACTAAGCTTTATACAAGTTTCACGAACTTAAGAAACATCTAAAAACGTGTTGCTAGGACTCTAAACCAAGTTTCATGCAACATGAGTGCTTATAAGTGTCTTGATGAGCTTTGTACAAGTTTAATGAACTTATGAAACATCTAACAACGCATTTCTAAGACTCTTAACAAAGTTTCATGCAACATGGGTGCTTATAAGTGTCTTAATGAGCTTTGTACAAGTTTCACGAACTTATGAAACTTCTAACAACGCGTTTCTAGGACTCTAAACCAAGTTTCATGTAACATGAGTGATTATACGTGTCTCAATGAGCTTTGTACAAGTTTGATGAACTTATGAAACATCTTACAACGCGTTTCTAGGACTCTAAACGAAGTTTCATGAAACATGAGTGCTTATAAGTGTCTCAATAAGCTTTATACAAGTTTTACGAACTTATGAAACATCTAACAACCCATTTCTAGGACTCTTAAACAAGTTTCATGTAACATGAGTGCTTATAAGTGTCTCGATTAGCTTTATACAAGTTTGACGAACTTATGAAATATCTAACAACGCCTTTCTAGGACTATAAACCAAGTTTCATGCAACATACGTGCTTATAAGTTCCTCAATGAGCTTTGTACAAGTTTCACGAACTTATGAAACATCTAACAACGCGTTTCTAGGACTCTAAATCAAGTTTCATGCAACATGAGTGCTTACACGTGTCTCAATGAACTTTGTACAAGTTTTTTTTTTTTGGGTAATCTTGGTGTCCTGATCTTTACCGAAGTAAGTCCAGACTATTTCCAGGAACGCTGCAGCCCGTATGTTAATTCCGCAGTGGCCGAGGTTCGAACCCAGGAGGCGGAACTCACAGCTGTGAGCCCTTTACCGCCTGAGCTAGAAGCCCTGGTTAACTTTGTACAAGTTTGACGAACTTATGAAACTTCTAACAACGTGGTTTCCAGGACTCTAAACCAAGTTTCGTGCATCATGAGTGCTTATAAGTGTCTAGATGAGCTTTGTATAAGTCTGACGAACTTATGAAACATCTAACAACGCCTTTCTAGGACTGTAAACCAAGTTTCATGCAACATGAGTGCTTATAAGTTTCTCAATGAGCTTTGTACAAGTTTCACGAACTTATGAAACATCTAACAACACGTTTCTAGGACTCTAAACCAAGTTTGATGCAACATGAGTGATTATAAGTGTCTCAATGAGCTTTGTACAAGTTTCACAAACTTATGAAACATATGACAACGTGTTTCTAGGACTCTAAATCAAGTTTCATGCAACATGAATGCTTACAAGTGTCTCAATGAGCTTTGTACAAGTTTGACGAACTTATGAAACATCTAACATGCGGTTTCTAGGACTCAAAACCAATTTTCTTGCATCATGAGTGCTTATAAGTGTCTCAATGAGCTTTGTACAAGTTTGACGAACTTATGAAACATCTAACAACGCGGTTTCTAGAACTCTAAACCAAGTTTCATGCAATAAGAGTGCTTATAAGTGTCTCAATGAGGTTTATACAAGTTTCACAAACTATGAAACATCTAACAACGTGTTTCTAGGACTCTAAACAAAGGTTCATGCAACATGAGTGCTTATAAGTTCCTCAATGAGCTTTGTACAAGTTTGACGAAAAATCTCACGACGTGGTTTCTAGGACTCTAAACCAAGTTTCATGCAACATGAGTTCTTATAAGTATCTCAATGAGCTTTGTACAAGTTTGAAGAACTTATGAAACATCTAACAACGTGTTTCTAGAACTCTAAACCAAGTTTCATGCAACATGAATGCTTATTTTTGAAGAGACATAGACTTTGTCCGGACACACTTGTCCATCATGGTTGTTATAAAGTCGTCTAGAACTCTTCCACGTACCTTTCTAAGGAGATCTTCTGTGAGTCGTCTAAAGGTCGTTATAAAGTCGTCTAGAACTCTTCCACGTATCTTTCTAAGGAGATCTTTTGTGAGTCATCTGAAGGTCGTTATAAAGTCGTCTAGAACTCTTCCACGTATCTTTCTAAGGAGATCTTATGTGAGTCGTCTGAAGGTCGTCTAGAACTCTTCAATATGACCGTTAGGCAAGTTAGACTCACGCATCCGTACAATTCACGAGTCGTCTTAAGATGGTGGGGCTTGCCAAGCGAGTTAATGCCTTGAGAAAAATCTCCTAGGATATTTTTAGCATGATCCTTTGTTTCCATTCTAGGCCTTTGTTTATATAAGGCATCTTATTTGTAAACAAAAATCTTATCAAGTTATGAAATGAAATAGAATCAAACTCTTATTCTCTCTCTCTCGGTTCTTGTGTTCATCAAGAACACCAATAACAAATCTCCTCTAAACACACTTAATCTCCTCTAAAACTAACATGGTATCAGAGCAAACATGTTCTTGAACCTAATCTTAAGCTTCCTCTCACTCTCTAAACAATCTTCTTTTTCATTTTCTATAATTTGAATCTACAAATCCCTAAATCTCCATTTCTTTATAAAGCTCGAATCTTTATAATACTCCAAGTTTTTAGTCTCTTTAAGGTCTTGTTTCACCAAAGATTCAAGCTTGAAGAGCTTTAACCTTGGTTATCATAGTCCAAGAAAAAGAACCTTCGGTTCTAAGGAGAAGTACTCGAGCAAGGAATTTTTACATGTTTGATGAACTTATGAAACATCTAATAATGTGGTTTGTAGGACTCTAAACCAAGCTTCATGCAACATGACTGATTATAAGTGTCTCAATGAGATTTTTACAAGTTTGACGAACTTATGAAACATCTAACAACGCGTTTCTAGGACTTTAAACCAAATTTCATGCAACATGAGTACTTATAAGTTCCTCAATGAGCTTTGTACAAGTTTCGTGAACTTATGAAACATCTAACAACGCGTTTCTAGGACTCTAAACCAAGTTTCATGCAACATGAGTGTTTATAAGTGTCTCAATGAGCTTTGTACGTGTTTGACGAAATTATGTAACATTTAACAACGTGGTTTCTAGGACTCCAAACCAAGTTTCATGCAACATAAGTGCTTATAAGTGTCTCAATGAGCTTTGTACAAGTTTGACGAACTTACGAACCAAGGGGCTCAACCAAGGGATTCAAGAATCCACACTTGGGACCTGCCAGCTCAACCAAGGGATTCCACAGAATCCTCACTTGGGACCTGTTTCGCTTAATCAAAGGATATGTAAGGATCGTTTGAGACTGGTCTTCTTGTATTGATGAATCTAATCAAATCAATAACAAGGATTCAGAGATATTTCTTGTTATTGATTTGATTAGATTCATCAATACAAGAAGACCGGTCTCAAACGATTCTTACGAATCTTTTGATTGAGCGAAGCAGGTCCCAAGTGAGGATTCTCTGGAATCACTTGGTTGAGCTGGAAGGTCCCAAGTGTGGATTCTTGAATCCCTTTGTTGAGTTGTGTTTATCGTAACTTTCGCTACATTCAGTTTGTATTAGAGTCGTGTCTCTTTGGTTTCTCAATCGAAGAACGATTTTGGATGTCATGTTGTTCGGAAACTTCTATCAAATCATAGTCGTCTCTTTTCCGCAAAAGAAGAAAACTATGAAATTCATATCGAAGACCACAGTTAAAATTCGGGACGAATCCTCTCTTCTTCAGAGAGAATGATGCAGAGAGAGATATTTGAAAGATTTACAAATATCTTTATTATTTACATTATTAGTTATTTTATTGTTTGGATAATTTTCTTTTATTGTTATGGAATATTCTAGGGTTTTATATGATTATAAATAAGCCGTTTAGGCCTACCTTTGTATTCATACTTTGATTGATTAATAAAGAGCTTTGGCTTTTGAGAGAATAGATTCTCCGAATCCTTGTTATTGATTTGATTAGATTCACCAATACAAGAAGATCGGTCTCAAACGATACTTACGGATCCTTTGATTGAGCTGGCAGGTCCCAAGTGTGGATTCTTGAATCCCTTGGTTGACTTGTGTTTATCGTATCTTCCGCAACATCAATAAGTGCTTATAAGTGTCTCAATGAACTTTGTACAAGTTTGACAAACTTATGAAAAATCTAACAACTCGTTTCTAAGACTCTAAACCATGTTTTTGGCAACATGAGTTCTTATAAGTGTTTCAATGAGCATTGTATAAGTTTGACGAACTTATGAAACATCTAACAACACGTTTCTAGGACTCTAAACCAAGTTTCATGCAAATGAGTGCTTATAAATGTCTCAATGAGCTTTGTACTAGTTTTACGAACTTATGAAACATCTAAAAATGTGGTTGCTAGGACTCTAAACCAAGTTTAATGCAACCTGAGTGCTTATAATAAGTTCCAGAATGAGCTTTGTTAAAGTTTGACGAACTTATGAATCATCTAATAATGTGGTTTCTAGAACTCTACACCAAACTTCATGCAACATGAGTGATTATAAGTGTCTCAATGAGCTTTTTACAAGTTTGACGCACTTATGAAACATATAACAACGCGTTTCTAGGAATTTAAACCAAGTTTCATTCAACATGAGTGCTTATAAGTGTCTGAATGAACATTTTACAAGTTTGACGAACTTATGAAACATCTAATAATGTGGTTTGTAGGACTCTAAACCAAGCTTCATGCAACATGAGTGATTATAAGTTCTTAGAGGAGGACGATCCAACACCAGCAGGAGCCATAACCCGAGCAAGATCTAAGGAGATGATCAAGTGATTGCAACAGCTCGCGGACAAGGCCGAGGAGGAAAGGCTCGAGAAAGTTTGGAACTTTTTTGTGCATGGAGAAGGCCATAGCACGCAACACTAAGTATGACATCTTCTGGGACACTCTTTTCCTTGGCGATGGTTTTGTCCCAATTGGGTTTTCCATTGCAAGGTTTTTATCGAGGCCCAATACTACTTAGTGATTTCCCATGGTGGAGGCAAACCAGGAACGCCTTGTTGTTTTCACAACAAGGAAACATCTTGCCACTTTTATGCTAACGCTTTGCCATTTATTTCATTACAAAACTACATGTTTTCCTTTTTATTTGAACCCTAATGTTGTGACCTATATATTGTAGTCTCGCCACCTTTTTTTTGGGTCAGCGTTGAATGATAAGAAAGTTTAAGTCTATACTCTTTGTCCGGCGAGTCTAACCCCTTTCGTGATTCTGAGATTGAATCTAAATCAGTTATGGCTGTTATAACTTCGAGTGTTTCTTCTATCCATCAATTTGCTCTTCACAAGTAGCTTGAGTAGTTCACACCCGCCTCCTTTCTTCCCCGTTCATTCCATTGTCTCTGTGTCAAGTCAGTCCCGTTCAGAGATCCGCTAGCAAGATCGTGTCATGTGGTATCAGAGCAAACTCACAACCAAGGGTGAGTCTTCTCTATCTCTTAACCCTTTTGGTTTTAATCTGTTTGGATTAGAACTTGTGAAGACACAATACCATTTGATTAAACTTGTTAAATCCGATTGATATTGTGTTCTTAGATTTGTCCTGATTCATTGATTGTTCAAGATCGAATCTTAGCTTGTTAAGTTGCTAGAAAAACCTAAGACTTGTTCGATATATTGTGTTTTTAATCTCAAGCAACTCGCTATCTATCTAACTATCCGATAAGTCACTTTGAACTATTTTGAATCTGTTCTTGAATCGTTTTGGTAATTTAGTGTGATTCGACTTATAGTTGTTAAGTTCTGATAGGTTGCTATTTGATTGTTCTTCGTGTTCTTGCTGAATTCGTGTTTAGGTCCAAACCGTGACGTCCATGTTTTTCAGAATCTGTTTTGTGAATTTTCCTTTTTTTGAAAACGCGTTTTTACAAAATCTTGAAAATCACGTTTTCCTTTATTTTCTTTTCCTTTTCATTGATCCCTTTAGAGCATCTTACTTCGATTTACTTTTGCGTGTAACATGTACAAGGCGGCTCCTACAGACGATATGGATGACATCAGAAAACTCATTGCTACCCAAATCACCGAGGCCACCCAACAAGTCTTGCCTCAACAAATAGCGCAACAACTAGCTTTGGAGCGTGAGAAACAAGCCAATAAGGACAAGGAGGTAACGTCGGAGTCCGAGAATGAGCACACGCCGACTCTTTCAGAAGCTATGAGGATTGCCCGCGGGAAAGGCATTGTCGGTACCTCCAAATTCAGATTCGTCCGCAACGTCCACCCGATTGGTATTGAAGGTAGAGTTCTGAGGGAGCCGATAAAGCGAGCACCTGAAGAGCCTAGAGATCAAGAAGAGAGAGACCGAAGACACCGAGCACCTACTGATTTTAACTGCTGAGGCTATCACACGGCAAAACACCCCGTCTATGTTGACTCCGAAGAAGATTATTATGGTCTTAACGCATCTGACTGGAGTAGGAGGAGTAATAGACGCGATAGAGAGGACCATAAAAACCCAGTGAAGCAGAAACTGAGGCACATAAAGGCCAAATTTCCTTCGTTCCAAGGAAAAAACGACCCGGAAGCTTACCTAGACTAGGAGAGAAAGATGGAATCCAGTTTTGTGTATCATGACACCTACCCGTAAATAAGGGGAAGATAGTCGTCTCATAATTCAGTGATTACACGTTGTTGTAGTGGGATCAATTATCTGCTACTCGAGGACGCCACAATGACCGACTATCACTACCTGGCCGCAACTCATTACACACATGAGGAGGCTCTTTGTGCCGGACCATTACCACTGGTAAACACTCAACAAGCTGATAAAGTTGACCCAAGGATCCAGCTCTGTCCGAGACTACTACCAGGAGATGGAGCCCTTATTGATCCGTGTTAGATTAGAAGAAGCGGAGGAAGTCACCATGGCTCGCTTCTTAGGTGGTCTCAGTCGGGACATTAAAGAAAAGTTGGAGTTACCGAGTACCTTGAGGAGATGGTGCACAAAGTTGAACTGATTGAGGCCCAAAACAAGAGACGTTTTACCAAGCCTATCTATACACCTAATGTACAGAAGCCGCGAGATTACAAATATACCAAGCCAGCCATGTCAAGTAACACCAAACCAACCTAATTCGCGCCTAAAGGAGACACCAAAGGTGAATTTAAACCAAGGAACACTACTAACTAAAGTAATGGTCGATGCTTAAGGTGTCAAGGCATGAGGCATTATTCCCGTGAATGTCCCAACAAGAAGGTTTTCCAGCTAAAAGATGATGGATAGATCATTCCCCAGGAGGAGACTGATGTTGAGTCGGACCAAGAAGAGGAAGAGTATGCAGCCGTTGGGGAAATGTTAGTCACCAGACCAGTTCTTAGTGCCCAAGGAGCAAGGATGAGCTCTTACAAAGGGAGAACCTCTTCCACACCCTATGTCTTATCAAGGAAAAGGTATGCATCCTTACCATTGACAGAGGGAGTTGCACCAATGCCGCCAGCGAGAGTATGGTGAAGAAACTCAATCTAGCCATATATCACTCTGCATCCGCGCCCGTATAAGTTGCAATGGCTTAATGAAGGTGGAGCCTTGAGCGTCGAGCAGCAGGTTAAAATCTCATTGGCCATTGGTAAGTATGTAGATGAGATTGTATGCGATGTTTTTCCTATGGGGTCAAGTCACGTCTTCCTAGGAAGGCCATGAAAATTCGATAGGAGAGTCACCCATGACGGTTATACTAACAAGTACTCCTTTGAGTTAAAGAGCCTTAAGATCACTCTCATTCCCCCTTACACCTAGTGATATCTATTAGGATCAGCTCTACCTCACGCATAAGGCCGAGCAAGAGAGAGAGAACCATCATCCCACACCAACCTGTACATCGGACATGGTGAAGTATCTAAGGACTTAAACCCATAACTGCCCATTCTATTATTCATATACAAGGAGTCCCTTTTGAGCGCTAACCATGCATAGGAGCTTCCTAGTGGTATGACTAAGTTGTTACATGACTATGGAGACGTCTTCCTCGAGGAGATTCCCCAAGGACTACCTCCTATCACCGGGATTGAACATCAGGTAGATCTTGTGCCCGGCGCGGCGCTGCCAAATAGGCCGGCATACCGAACCAATCCTATGGAGACGAAGGAGTTGCAGAGACAAGTAGAGGAGATGATGAGCAAGGGCTATATCCGTGAGAGCATGAGTCTGTGCGTCGTTCCCGTGTTTCTTGTGCAAAAGAAAGACGACACCTGAAGGATGTGTGTGGATTGCCGAGCCATCAACAACATCACCGTCAAGTATAGGCATCCTATTCCGCGTCTAGATGACATGCTAGACAAGTTGTGTGGTTCCACCATCTTCACCAAAATTGATCTCAAAAGTGGCTATCATCAAATTCACATGAAAGAAGGAGACGAATAGAAGACCGCGTTCAGGACCAAACATGGACCTTACGAATGGCTTGTGATGCCTTTCGGCCTCACCAATGCACCTAGTACCTTCATGAGGTTGATGAACCATGTGTTCGGGCCGTTTATTGGGGTGTTTGTAGTTGTTTACTTCGAAGATATCCTAATCTACAACAAGAATCTCGACGACCACCTGAGCCACATCAAATTAGTTTTATACCTTCTACGCTCTGAATCTCTCTTTGCTAATTTGTCTAAGTGTTCCTTTTGCACTGATCAAGTTTTCTTCTTACGTTTTGTTTTAAGTGCAACAGGTGTACAAGTAGATGAGGAGAAGATCAAGGCTATCAAAGAGTGGATGAGGCCTTTTAATGTCACTGAATTCTGGAGTTTTCATGGATTAGTCGGGTTCTACAGGCTGTTCGTGAAGGATTTTAGCACCATAGCCGCTCCACTCACTGAAGTGATAAAGAAAGACTCAGATTCAAGTGGGGAGACGCCCAGAAAAAGGCCTTTTAGGCCTTAAAAGAGAAGCTTATCAACTCTCCCTTATTAATACTTCCTGATTTCCTTAAGACATTTGAAATTGAGTGTGATGCTTCTGGTATAGGAATTGGAGTTGTTCTTATGCAGGATAAGAAGCCCGTGGCCTATTTTAGTGAGAAGCTGGGAGGATCAACCCTGAACTATCCTACCTATGACAAGGAACTGTATGCACTAGTGAGAGCCTTGCTGACATGGAAGCATTACCTATGGCCCAAAGATTTTGTGATACATACGGATCATGAGTCTCTCAAGCACCTGAAGAGCCAACAAAAGCTCAACAAGAGACATGGCCGCTGGATAGAGTTCATCGAGACCTTTCCATATGTCATCAAATACAAGAAAGGTAAGGACAATGTAGTCGTTGATGCATTGTCCCGCATGTATTACCTAATTTCTTCTCTAGATTCCAAACTAATCGGATTTGAATTGATCAAAGAATTGTATGAGAGTGACCCTGACTTTGGTGATAATTTCCTTAAGTGTTCTAAGTTTGCGTGTGAGAATTTTTATAGACAAGATGGCTACCCATTCTTTCATAGCCGATTGTGCATCCCGAGCGGGTCAATCTGCGAGTTACGTGTGAGAGAACCACACAGAGGCGGTCAAGCCGGGCATTTCGTTGTCACCAAGACCTTGCTGAGCCTCCAAGCCCATTTCTATTCGCCACACATGAAGAAGGGCGTTGAGAAGGTTTTTTCACGCTGTGTTATTTGCAAGCAAGCCAAGAGTAAGGTTCAGCCGCATGGTTTGTATATGCCTTTGCCTATTCCCTCTCATCCATGGACCGATATTTCTATGGATTTTGTGATAGGCTTACCTCGAACCAGGAATGGTAGAGATTCGATTTTTGTTGTGGTTGACAGGTTTAGCAAAATGGCTCATTTCATTGCTATCCACAAGACATATGATGTTGTAAGCGTGTCCAATCTCTTCTTAAGGGAAGTAGTACACCTCCATGGGATGGCTAAGGTGATAGTTTCAGACCGCGACACCAAGTTCTTGAGCCACTTTTGGCGTACATTGTGGGCTAAGCTCGGGAATAAGCTGACATTCTCCACCACTTGTCACCCACAAACCAATGGCCAGGCCGAGGTAGTGAATAGGTCGTTGTCTACGCTACTAAGGACGTTGGTAAGGAGCAATCTAAAGTCATTGGAAGAATCCCTAACCCACGTTGAATTCGTTTATAACCACGCCAAGCATTCCTCTACCCTTTTCTCCCCTTTTGAGTTTGTTTATGGTTTTAATCCACTATCACCTTTAGACTTGATTTCTTTACCTTTTGTTGAGAGGGTTATTGTAGATTGTGAGAGAAAGATCGAGCAGGTGGAAAAGATACCCGAGAAAGCTAAGGAGAACATTGAGAAGAAGACTAGATTCTACGCAAAGCATGCAAACAAGGGACGTGAGGAGATAATATTCAAAGAAGGAGACTTAGTTTGGATACACATGAGGAAGGAACGGTTTCCAGCGGAAAAGAAGTCCAAGCTCATGCCGCGAGTAGACGTTCAAAGTCATTCAAAGGATCAACAACAATGCTTACAAGATCGACCTAGAAGGGAAGTATAACATATCAAATTATTTCAATGTTGCTGACTGATCCCTTTTGTGGCAGATTCTGATTTGAGGTCAAATCCTTTTCAAGAGGGGGAGGATGATATGATCTTGAGCTCCGAGGATGACGAGTCAGCACCAGCAGGAGCCATAACCCGAACAAGAGCTTTGGAGATGATCAAGGGAATGCAGCAGCTCGCGGACAACGACGAGGAGGAAAGGCTCGAGAAAGTTTGGAACTTTTTTGTGGATGGAGAAGGCCATAGCACGCAACACTAAGTAGGACATCTTCTGGTACATCTTTTCCTTGGCGATGGTTTTGTCCCAATTGGGTTTTCCATTGCAAGGTTTTTATCGAGGCCCAATACTACCTAGTGATTTCGCATGGTGGAGGCAAACCAAGAACGCCTTGTTGTTTTCACAACAAGGAAACATCTTGACACTTTTATTTTAACGCTTTGCCATTTATTTCATTACAAAACTACATGTTTTCCTTTTTATTTGAACCCTAATGTTGCGACCTATATATTGTAGTCTCGCCACCTTTTTTTCGGTCAGCGTTGAATGATAAGAAAGTATAAGTCTATACAGCTGCTATAGTTTCGAGTGTTTCTTCTATCCATCAAGTTTCTCTTCACAAGTAGCTTGAGTAGTTCACCGCCCCCTCCTTTCTTCCCCGTTCATTCCATTGTCTCCGTGTCAAGTCAGTCCCGTTTAGAGATCCGCTAGAAAGATCGTGTCATTTGTACAAGTGTGACGAACTTATGAAACATATAACAACGCGTTTCTAGGACTCTAAACCAAGTTTCATGCAACATGAGTGCTTATAAGTTTCTCAATGAGCTTTTTACAAGTTTGACGAACTAGTGAAACATCTAACAACGCGTTTCTAGGACTTTAAACCAAATTTCATGCAACGTGAGTGGTTATAAGTTCCTCAACGAGTTTTGTACAAGTTTCACGAACTGATGAAACATTTAACAACCCGTTTCTAAGATTCTAAACCAAGTTTCATGAAACATGAGTGCTTATAAGTTCGTCAATGAGCTTTGTACAAGTTTGACGAACTTATGAAACATCAAACAACGCGTTTCTAGGACTATAAACCAAGCGTCATGCAACATGAGTTCTTATAAGTGTCTCAATGATCATTGTACTAGGTTGGAAGAACTTATGAAACATATAACAACGTGGTTGCTAGGACTCTAACGCAAGTGTCTCGCAACATGAGTGCTTATAAGTGTCTCAATTAACTTTGTACAAGTTTGACAAACTTACGAAAAATCAAACAACGCGTTTGTAGGACTCTAAACCAAGTTTCATGCGACATGAGTGCTTATAAGTTTCTCAATTAGCTTTGTACAAAATTCACAAACTTATAAAACATCTAACAACGCGGTTTTAGGACTCTAAACCAAGTTTCATGCAACATGAGTGATTATAAATGTCTCAATGAGCTTTGTACAAATTTTACGAACTTATGAAACATATAACAACGCGTTTCTAAGACTCCAAACTAAGTTTTATGCATTATGAGTGCTTATAAGTTCATCAATGAGCTTTGTTAAATTTTGAAAAACTTATGAAACATCTAACAACATGGTTTCTAGGACTCTAAATCAAGTTTCATGCAACATGAGTGCTTATAAGTGTCTCAATGAGATTTGTACAAGTTTCACAAACTTATGAAACTTCTAACAATACGTTTCTAGGACTTTAAACCAAGTTTCAAGAAACATGAGTGCTTATAAATTCCTCAATGAGATTTGTACAAGTTTCACAAACTTATGAAACATCTAACAACGCGTTTCTAGGACTCTAAACCAATTTTCATGCAACATGAGTGTTTATAAGTACCTTAATGAGCTTCGTTAAAGTTTGACGAATTTATGAAACATCAAACAACCCGGTTTTTAGGACTCTAAAAAAGTTTCATGCAACATGAGTGCTTATAAGTGTCTCAATGAGCTTTGTACAAAATTGATGAACTTATGAAACATCTAACAACGTGTTTCTAGGTCTCTAAACCAGGTTTCATGATACATGAGTGCTTATAAGTGCCTCAAAGAGCTTTGTGAAAGTTTGACGAACTTATGAAACATCTAACAGCGCGTGTCTAGGACTGTAAACAAGGTGTCATGCAACATGAGTGATTATAAGTTCCTCAATGAGCTTTGTACAAGTTTCACGAACTTATGAAACATCTAACAACGCGTTTCTAGGACTCTTAAACCAAGTTTCATGCAACATGAGTGCTTATAAGTTCCTCAATGAGCTTTGTACAAGTTTCGCGAACTTATGAAAAAACTAAAAACAAGTTTATAGGACTCTAAACCAAGTTTCATGCAACATGAGTGATTATAAGTGTCTCAATGAACATTTTACAAGTTTGACGAACTTATGAAACATCTAATAATGTGGTTTGTAGGACTCTAAACCAAGCTTCATGCAACATGAGTGATTATAAGTTCCTCAATGAGCTTTGTACAAGTTTTGCGAACTTATGAAAAAACTAAAAACAAGTTTATAGGACTCTAAACCAAGTCTCAATGAGCTTTTCCAAGTTTCACGAACTTATGAAACATATAACAACGTGTTTCTAGAACTCTAAAACAAGTTTCATGCAACATGAGGGCTTACAGGTTCCTCAATGAGCTTTATTAAAGTTTGACGAACTTATGAAACATCTAACAACGTGGTTTCTAGGACTTTAAACCAAGTTTCGTACAACATGAGTGCTTATAAGTGTCTCAATGAGCTTTGTACAAGTTTGAAGAACTTATGAAACATCTAACAACGTGGCTTCTAGGACTCTAAACCAAGTTTCATGCAACATGAGTGTTTATAAGTGTCTCAATGAGATTTGTACAAGTTTGACGAACTTATGAAACATCTAACAACGTGTTTCTAGGACTCTAAACCAAGTTTCATGAAACATGAGTGCTTACAAGTTTCTCAATGAGCTTTGTGCAAGTTTGACTAACTTGTAAAACATCTAACAACGCGTTTCTAGGACTCTAAACAAAGTTTCGTGCAACATGAGTGATTATAAGTGTCTAAATTAGCTTTGTACAAGTTTGTTGAACTTATGAAATATTTAACAACGCGTTTCTAGGACTCTAAACAAAGTTTCATGCAACATGAGTGCTTATAAGTTCCCCAATGAGCTTTGTACAAGTTTCACGAACTTATGAAACATCTAACAATGCGTTTCTAGGACTCTAAACCAAGTTTCATGCAACATGAGTGCTTATAAGTGTCTTAATGAGCTTTGTGCAAGTTTGACGAACTTATGAAACATCTAACAACACGTTTCTAGGACTCTAAACCATGTTTCATGCAACATGAGTGATTATAAGTGTCTCAATGTGCTTTGTACAAGTTTGACGAACTTATGAAACATCTACCAACACGTTTTTAGGACTCTAAACCAAGTTTCATGCACATGAGTGCTTATAAGTTCTTCAATGAGCTTTGTACAAGTTTCACGAACTTATGAAACATCTAACAACGCGTTTCTAGGACTATAAACCAAGTTTAATGCAACATGAGTGATTATAAGTGTGTCAGTTAGCTTTGTACAAGTTTGACGAACTAATGAAACATATAACAACGCGTTTCTAGGACTCTAAACCAAGTTTTCATCAATGAGGTTTGTTAAAATTTGACAAACTTATGAAACATCTAACAACACGTTTCTAGGACTCTAAACCAAGTTTCATGCAACATGGGTGATTATAAGTGTCTTAATGAGCTTTGTACAAGTTTGACAAACTTATGAAACATCTAACAACACGTTTGTAGGACTCTAAACCAAGTTTCATGCAACATGAGTGCTTATAAGTTCCTCAATGAGCTTTGTACAAGTTTCACGAACTTATGAAACATCTAACAACGCGTTTCTAGGACTCTAAACCAAGTTTCAAACAACATGAGTGCTTATAGGTTCCTCTATGAGCTTTGTTAAGTTTTGACGAACTTATTAAACATCTAACAACGTGGTTTCTAGGACTCTATACCAAGCTTCATGCACCATGAGTGCTTATAAGTTTCTCAATGAGCTTTGTACAAGTTTAACGAAATTATGAAACATCTAACAACGTGGTTTCTAGGAATCTAAACCAAGTTTCCTGCAACAAGAGTGCTTATAAATTCCTCAATGAGCTTTGTACAAGTTTCACGAACTTATGAAACATCTAACAATGTGTTTCTAGGACTCTAAACCAAGTTTCATGCAACATGAGTGCTTATAAGTGTCTTAATGAGCTTTGTGCAAGTTTGACGAACTTATGAAACATCTAACAACACGTTTCTAGGACTCTAAACCATGTTTCATGCAACATGAGTGATTATAAGTGTCTCAATGTGCTTTGTACAAGTTTGACGAAGTTATGAAACATCTACCAACACGTTTTTAGGACTCTAAACCAAGTTTCATGCACATGAGTGCTTATAAGTTCTTCAATGAGCTTTGTACAAGTTTCACGAACTTATGAAACATCTAACAACGCGTTCTAGGACTCTAAACCAAGTTTAATGAAACATGAGTGATTATAAGTGTGTCAGTGAGCTTTGTACAAGTTTCACGAACTAATGAAACATATAACAACGGGTTTCTAGGACTCTAAACCAAGTTTTCATCAATGAGCTTTGTTAAAGTTTGACAAACTTATGAAACATCTAACAACACGTTTCTAGGACTCTAAACCAAGTTTCATGCAACATGGGTGATTATAAGTGTCTCAATGAGCTTTGTACAAGTTTGACAAACTTATGAAACATCTAACAACACGTTTGTAGGACTCTAAACCAAGTTTCATGCAACATGAGTGCTTATAAGTTCCTCAATGAGCTTTGTACAAGTTTCACGAACTTATGAAACATCTAACAACGCGTTTCTAGGACTCTAAACCAAGTTTCAAACAACATGAGTGCTTATAGGTTCCTCTATGAGCTTTGTTAAATTTTGACGAACTTATTAAACATCTAACAACGTGGTTTCTAGGACTCTATACCAAGCTTCATGCACCATGAGTGCTTATAAGTGTCTCAATGAGCTTTGTACAAGTTTAACGAAATTATGAAACATCTAACAACGTGGTTTCTAGGAATCTAAACCAAGTTTCCTGCAACAAGAGTGCTTATAAATTCCTCAATGAGCTTTGTACAAGTTTCACGAACTTATGAAACATCTAACAATGTGTTTCTAGGACTCTAAACCAAGTTTCATGCAACATGAGTGCTTATAAGTGTCTTAATGAGCTTTGTGCAAGTTTGACGAACTTATGAAACATCTAACAACACGTTTCTAGGACTCTAAACCATGTTTCATGCAACATGAGTGATTATAAGTGTCTCAATGTGCTTTGTACAAGTTTGACGAAGTTATGAAACATCTACCAACACGTTTTTAGGACTCTAAACCAAGTTTCATGCACATGAGTGCTTATAAGTTCTTCAATGAGCTTTGTACAAGTTTCACGAACTTATGAAACATCTAACAACGCGTTCTAGGACTCTAAACCAAGTTTAATGAAACATGAATGATTATAAGTGTGTCAGTGAGCTTTGTACAAGTTTCACGAACTAATGAAACATATAACAACGGGTTTCTAGGACTCTAAACCAAGTTTTCATCAATGAGCTTTGTTAAAATTTGACAAACTTATGAAACATCTAACAACACGTTTCTAGGACTCTAAACCAAGTTTCATGCAACATGGGTGATTATACGTGTCTCAATGAGCTTTGTACAAGTTTGACAAACTTATGAAACATCTAACAACACGTTTGTAGGACTCTAAACCAAGTTTCATGAAACATGAGTGCTTATAAGTTCCTCAATGAGCTTTGTACAAGTTTCACGAACTTATGAAACATCTAACAACGCGTTTCTAGGACTCTAAACCAAGTTTCAAACAACATGAGTGCTTATAGGTTCCTCTATGAGCTTTGTTAAATTTTGACGAACTTATTAAACATCTAACAACGTGGTTTCTAGGACTCTATACCAAGCTTCATGCACCATGAGTGCTTATAAGTGTCTCAATGAGCTTTGTACAAGTTTACCGAAATTATGAAACATCTAACAACGTGGTTTCTAGAACTCTAAAACAAGTTTCATGCAACATGAGTGCTTACAGGTTCCTCAATGAGCTTTGTTAAAGTTTGACGAACTTATGAAACATCTAACAACGTGGTTTATAGGACTTTAAACCAAGTTTCGTGCAACATGAGTGCTTATAAGTGTCTCAATGAGCTTTGTACAAGTTTGAAGAACTTATGAAACATCTAACAACGTGGCTTCTAGGACTCTAAACCAAGTTTCATGCAACATAAGTGCTTATAAGTGTCTCAATGAGATTTGTACAAGTTTGACGAACTTATGAAACATCTAACAACGTGTTTCTAGGACTCTAAACCGAGTTTCATGAAACATGAGTGCTTATAAGTTTCTCAATGAGCTTTGTGCAAGTTTGACTAACTTGTAAACCATCTAACAACGCGTTTCTAGGACTCTAAACAAAGTTTCGTGCAACATGAGTGATTATAAGTGTCTAAATTAGCTTTGTACAAGTTTGTTGAACTTATGAAATATTTAACAACGCGTTTCTAGGACTCTAAACAAAGTTTCATGCAACATGAGTGCTTATAAGCTCCCCAATGAGCTTTGTACAAATTTCACGAACTTATGAAACATCTAACAACGCGTTTCTAGGACTCTAAACCAAGTTTCATGCAACATGAGTGCTTATAAGTGTCTCAATGAGCTTTGTGCAAGTTTGACGAACTTATGAAACATCTAACAACACGTTTCTAGGACTCTAAACCATGTTTCATGCAACATGAGTGATTATAAGTGTCTCAATGTGCTTTGTACAAGTTTGACGAACTTATGAAACATCTACCAACACGTTTTTAGGACTCTAAACCAAGTTTCATGCACATGAGTGCTTATAAGTTCTTCAATGAGCTTTGTACAAGTTTCAAGAATTTATGAAACATCTAACAACGCGTTTCTAGGACTCTAAACCAAGTTTAATGCAACATGAGTGATTATAAGTGTCTCAGTGAGCTTTGTACAAGTTTCACGAACTAATGAAACATCTAACAACGCGTTTCAAGGACTCTAAACCAAGTTTCATACAACATGAGTGCTTATAAGTTCATCAATGAGCTTTGTACAAGTTTCACGAACTTATGAAACATCTAACAACGTGTTTCTAGGACTCTAAACCAAGTTTCACGCAACATGAGTGCTTATAGGTTCCTCTATGAGCTTTGTTAAATTTTGACAAACTTATGAAACATCTAACAACGTGGTTTCGAGGACTCTATACCAAGCTTCATGCACCATGAGTGCTTATAAGTGTCTCACTGAGCTTTGTACAAGTTTAACGAAATTATGAAACATCTAACAACGTGGTTTCTAGGAATCTAAACCAAGTTTCCTGCAACAAGAGTGTTTATAATTTCCTCAATGAGCTTTGTACAAGTTTCACGAACTTATGAAACATCTAACAATGCGTTTCTAGGACTCTAAACCAAGTTTCATGCAACATGAGTGATTATAAGTGTCATAATGAACTTTTTGCAACTTTTACGAACTTATGAAACATCTAACAACACTTTTCTAGGACTCTAAACCAAGTTTAATGCAACATGAGTGATTATAAGTGTCTCAATGAGCTTTGTACAAGTTTCACGAACTTATGAAACATCTAACAATGTGTTTCTAGGAATCTAAACCAAGTTTCATGCAACATGAGTGATTATAAGTGTCTCAATGAGCTTTGTACAAGTTTCATGCATCATGAGTGGTTATAGGTTCTTCAATGAGCTTTCTTAAAGTTTGATGAACATATGAAACATTTAACAACATGGTTTCTAGAACTCTAAACCAATTTTCATGGAACATGAGTGCTTATAAGTGTCTCAATGAGCTTTGTACAAGTTTGACGAACTTATGAAACATCTAACAACTCGTTACTAGGACTCTAAACAAAGTTTCATGCAACATGAGTGCTTATAAGTGTCTCAATGAGCTTTGTGCAAGTTTGACGAACTTATGAAACATATAACAACGCGTTTCTAGGACTCTAAACCAAATTTTCTTGCAACATGAGTGCTTATAGGTTCCTCAATGAGCTTTTTTAAAGTTTGAAAAACTTATGAAACATCTAACAACGTGGTTTATAGGACTCTAAACCAAGCTTCATGCACCATGAGTGGTTATAAGTGTCTCAATGTGCTTTGTATAAGTTTCACGAACTTATGAAATATCTAACAACGCGTTTCTAGGACACTAAACCAAGTTTCATGCAACATGAGTGATTATAAGTTCCTCAATAAGCTTTGTACAAATTGTTTCTAGGACACTAAACCAAGTTTCATGCAACATGAGTGATTATAAGTTCCTCAATAAGCTTTGTACAAATTTCACGAACTTATGAAACATATAACAACGCGTTTCTAGGACTCTAAACCAAGTTTCATGCAACATGAGTGATTATAAGTGTCTCATTGAGATTTGTACAAGTTTCACGAACTTATGAAACATATAACAACGCGTTTCTAGGACTCTAAACCAAGTTTCATGCAACATGAGTGCTTATAAGTGTCTCAATGAGCTTTGTGCAAGTTTGAAGAACTTATGAAACATCAAACAACACGTTTCTAGGACTCTAAACCATGTTTCATGCAACATGAGTGATTATAAGTGTCTCAATGTGCTTTATACAAGTTTGACATACTTATGAAACATCTACCAACACGTTTCTAGTTATCTAAACCAAGTTTCATGCACATGAGTGCTTATAAGTTCTTCAATGAGCTTTGTACAAGGTTCACGAACTTATGAAACATCTAACAACGCGTTTCTAGGACTATAAACCAAGTTTAATGCAACATGAGTGATTATAAGTGTCTCAGTGAGTTTTGTACAAGTTTCACGAACTAATGAAACATATAACAACGCGTTTCTAGGACTCTAAACCAAGTTTCATGCACATGAGTGCTTATAAGTTCTTCAATGAGCTTTGTACAAGTTTCACGAACTTATGAAACATCTAACAACGCGTTTCTAGGAATCTAAACCAAGTTTAATGCAACATGAGTGATTATAAGTGTCTCAGTGAGCTTTGTACAAGTTTCACGAACTAATGAAACATATAACAACGCGTTTCTAGGACTCTAAACCAAGTTTTCCTCAATGAGCTTTGTTAAAATTTGACAAACTTATGAAACATCTAAAAACGCGTTTCTAGGACTCTAAACCAAGTTTCATGCAACATGGGTGATTATAAGTGTCTCAATGAGTTTTTTACAAGTTTGAAAAACTTATGAAACATCTAACAACGCGTTTCTAGGACCCTAAACCAAGTTTCATTCAACATGAGTGCTTATAAGTTCCTCAATGATCTTTGTACAAGTTTCTCGAACTTATGAAACATATAACAACGCGTTTCTACGACTCTAAACCAAGTTTCATGCAACATGAGTGCTTATAAGTTTCTAAATGAGCTTTGTACAAGTTTCACGAACTTATGAAACATCTAACAACGCGTTTCTAGGACTCTAAACCAAGTTTCATGCAACATGAGTGATTATAAGTGTCTCAATGATATTTGTACAAGTTTCACGAACTTATGAAAGATATAACAACGCGTTTCTAGGACTCTGAACCAAGTTTCATGCAACATGAGTGCTTATAAGTGTCTCAATGAGCTTTGTAAACAATTGACGAACTTATGAAACATCTAACTATGCGTTTCTATGACTCTAAATCAAGTTTCATGCAACATGAGTGCTTATAAAGGTCTCAATGGCTTTGCACAAGTTGACGAACTTATGAAACATCTAACAACGCGTTTCTAGGACTCCAAACCAATTTCATGCCACATGAGTGCTTATAAGTTCCTCAATGAGCTTTGTACAAGTTTCACGAACCTATGAAACATCTAACAACACGATTCTAGGCATCTAAACCAAGTTTTATGCAACATGAGTGATTATAGTTCCTCAATAAGCTTTGTACAAGTTTCACGAACTTATGAAACATATAACAACGCGTTTCTAGGACTCTAAACAAGGTTTCATGAAACATGAGTGCTTATAGGTTCCTCAATGAGCTTTGTTAAAGTTTTACGAACTTATGAAACATCTAACAACACATTTCTAGGAATCTAAACACAGTTTCATGCAACATGAGTGCTTATAAGTGTCTCAATAAGCTTTGTGTAAGTTTGATGAACTTATGAAACATCTAATAACGCGTTTCTAGGACTCTAAACAAAGTTTCATGCAACATGAGTGCTTATAAGTTCCTCAATGAGCTTTGTAAAAGTTTCACGAACTTGTGAAACATCTAACAACGCGCTTCTAGGACTCTAAACTAAGTTTCATGCAACATGAGTGATTATAAATGTCTCAATGAACTTTGTACAAGTTTCACGAACTTATGAAACATATAACAACGCATTTCTAGGACTCTAAACCAAGTTTCATGCAACATGAGTGCTTATAGGTGATAAGATTTGAAGATTAAGATAGAGATTAATAGATGATTAAGAGGAAATAGGAGAGAATAGTTTCAGATTTGTATATTCATGAGAGAAAACATGTTTTGTTAGATTACAAAGAAGAAGATTATGCACATTATATAGATACAAGGAGAATAATCTAGGACAAAACTAGCCGTCTGTGGATAGGTTGGGTCTTCACACGTGAGAGCGAGTAATATGATCGTGATCTCAGAGGAGGACGAGCCAGCACCAGCAAGATCCATAACTCGAGCAAGAGCTAAGGAGATGATCAAGGGAATGCAGCAGCTTGTGGAAAAGGTCGAGGAGGAAATGCTGGAGAAAGTTTGGAACATTTTTTTTCATGGAGAAGACCATAACACGCAACACTAAGTAGGACATCTTTTGGGACACTCTTTTCCTTGGCGTTGGTTTTGTCCCAATTGGGTTTTCCATTGCAAGGTTATTATCGAGGCCCAATACTACTTAGTGATTTCGCATGGTGGAGGCAAACTAAGAAAGCCTTGTTGTTTTCACAACAAGGAAACATCTTGCCAATTTTATTTTAACGCTTTGCCATTTATTTCATTAGAAAACTACATGTTTTCCTTTTTCTTTGAACCCTAAAGTTGCGACCTATATATTGTAGTCTCGCCACCTTTTTTTTGGGGTAGCGTTGAATAATAAGAAAGTTTAAGTCTATACTCTTTGTCGGGCGAGTCTAACCCCTTTCGTGATTCTGAGATTGAATCTGAATCACTCACAGCTGCTATAGCTTCGAGTGTTTCTTATATCCATCAATTTTCTCTTCACAAGGAGCTTGAGTAGTTCACCGCCGTCTCCTTTTTTCCCCGTTCATTCCATTGTCGTCGTGTCAAGGCAGTCTCGTTCAGAGATTCGCTAGCAAGATCGTGTCATGTGGTATCAGAGCCAGCTCTGAACCAAAAGGCTGAGTTCTTTCATCTGTTCTCTCAATCTATTCGCTTTAACTTTCATCTAGAACTGAATCTGTGTTGCCTAGATTGATAGAACTAAACGTTTTGCTTGATTCCAACTTGTTATCGTTCAGGCTGTTATGTTCTTTTTGTTCTGTTTCGCATTGAATCAGCTTGAATCATTTTGTTTTAATCAAGACTTGTTGCACACGCCTTTAAAACCTGATTAGCACGCATACAGAATTGTGTTTTGAAAATCTGTTGTTTGAATTCTTAGTTGATCAAAAACGTTATGTTCTTGTGTGTTCATGTGTAGCGGCTATAGATTGAGTAATTAGATCCTTCAAAACCCTAGCGAATTCTTTAGAAATCTGTTTGTGTTCGATTTCCTTTTTCACTTAAACTTGCGTTTCATTTAGATAGCCAAACTTCCTTTTTCTCAAAACCGTGTTTTCAGTTAGCGTTTTCTGATTTCCTTTTTGTGTGTCTCCGTGTTCTGTTTTTGTGTGAGACGTATCTTGTGTTGTCGTGCACTTTGCGTGTTGATATCCACATTAGAACATCTTACTTTGAATTACCTTTGCGTGTAACAGATTCATGGCGACTCCTACAGACGCTATGGATGACATGCGAAAACTCATTGCTACCCAAATCACCGAGACCATCCAACAAGTCATGCCTCAGCAAATCGCGCAACAACTAGCTTTGGAGCGTTAGATACAAGCCAATAAGGACAAGTAGGTAACGTCGGAGTCCGAGAATGAGCACACGCCGACCCCTCCAGAAGCTATGAGAATTTCCCGCGTAAAAGGCATTGTCGGCACCTCTAAATTCAGGGTTGTCCGCAATGTCCACCCGATTGGTGTCGAAGGTAGAGTTCCGAGGGAGCCGAGGCATTGAGCACCCGAAGTGCATATAGATCAAGAAGAGAGAGACCGAAGACACCGAGCACCTACTGATTTTTACCGTCGAGGCTATCAAACGGCAGAACACCCCGTCTATGTCGACTCCGGAGAAGACTATTATGGTCTTAACGCATCTAATCGAAGTAGGAGGAGCTATAGACGCGATAGGGAGGACCATAGGGACCCGGTGAAGAAAAAACTTAGGCACATCAAAGCCAAGTTCCCTTCATTCCAAGCAAAGAACGACCCGGAAGCTTACCTAGATTGGGAGAGGAAGATGGAATCAAGCTTTGTGTGTCATGACACCTACCTGGTGAATAAGGTGAAGATAGACGTCTCAGAATTCAGCGACTATGCGCTTCTATGTTGGGATCAACTATGTGCTACTCGAATCCGACACAATGACCCGACACACACATGAGAAGGTGCTTTGTACCAAACTATTACCACCGGGAAACACTTAACAAACTCAGAAAGTTGACCCAGAGATCCAACTCCGTTCGTGACTACTACCAGGATCTGGATACCTTGTTGATCCGTGCTAGCTTAGAAGAAACAGAGGAATTCACCTTGGCTCGCATCCTAGGAGGTCTCAGCCGAGACATTCAAGACAAGCTAGAGTTGCAGTCTTATGAGGACCTTGAGGAGATGGTGCACAAAGCCGAGCTGATTATAGGGCAGAACAAGAGGCGTTTTTCCAAGCCTAGCTACACGCCTAATACCTCAAAATCGCGAGAATACAAAGACACTAAGCCAGCCAGTTCAAGTGACCTTAAACCAGCCTCATCCTTACCTCAAAGAGATACATAAGGAACTTTTAAGCCAAAGAACACTACTAACTTAAGTAATGATCGATGTTTTAGGTGTCAGGGCATGGGGCATTACTCACGTGAGTGTCCCAACAAGAAGGTGTTCTTGCTTAGAGATGATCTAGAGATCATTCCCCAAGAGGAATCTGAAGGTGACTCGGACGAAGAAGAGGAAGAAACCGCGGTTGTGGGTGAGATGCTAGTCACCAGGCGAGTACTTAGTGCCCAAGGAACAAGTGATGAGCTCGTGCAAAGGGAGAACCTCTTTCAAACCCGATGCCTCATCAAAGAAAAGGTATGCAACCTTATCATTGATGGATGGATTTGCACCAATGCCGACAACGAGAGCATGGTGAAGAAACTCAATCTAGACATCACTATGTATCCGCGTTCGTATAAGCTGTAATGGTTGAATGAAGGTGGAGCCTTGAGCGTCACGCAACAGGTTAAAATCTCATTGAACATTGGTAAGTATGTAGATGAGATTTTATGCGATGTTTTGCCTATGGGGTCGAGTCACGTCTTGCTAGGAAGGCCATGGCAATTCGATAGGAGAGTCACCCATGACGGTTATACTAACAAGTAAGCATTTGAGTTCAAGAGCAGCAAGGTCACTCTCATTCCACTTACACCTAGTGAGATCTACCAGGATCATCTCTACCTCAATCATAAGGCCGAGTAAGAGAACGGACCATCATCCCACACCAATCTCTACATCGGACCTGGTGAAGTATCTACGGACTTAAACCCTGAACTGCCCATTCTGTTATTTATATACAAGGAGTCCCTTTTGAGCGCTAACCCTGCACATGAGCTTCCTAGTGGTATGACTAAGTTGTTACAGGACTATGGATACGTCTTCCCCGAGGAGATTTCCCAAGGACTACCTCATATCCGCGTGATTGAACATCAGATAGATCTTGTGCACGGCTTGGCGCTGCCAAATAGGCCGGCTTATCGAACCAATCCTCGGGAGACGAACGAGTTCCAGAGGCAAGTAGTGGAGCTGATGAGCAAGGGCTATATATGTGAGAGCATGAGTCCGTGCGTCGTTCCCGTGTTGCTGGTGCTAATGAAAGACGGCACCTAGAGGAAGTGTGTGGTTTGCCGAGCCATCAACAACATCACCGTCAAGTATAGGAATCCTATCCCGCACCTAGATGACGTGCTAGACGAGTTGTGTGGTTCCACCATGTTCACCAAAATTGATCTCAAAAGTGGCTATCATCAAATCCGTATGAAGGAAGGAGATGAATGGAAGACCGCGTTCAAGACCAAACAAGGACTTTACGAATGGCTTGTGATGCCTTTCGGCCTCACCAATGCACCTAGTACCTTCATGAGATTGATGAACCATGTGCTCAGGCCGTTTATTGGGGTGTTTAGAGTAGTCTACTTTGACGATATCTTGATCTACAACAAGAGTCTGGACGACCACCTGAACCACATCAAATCAGTTTTAGACCTTCTACGTTGTGAATTTCTCTTTGCTAATCTATCTAAGTGTTCCTTTTGCACTGATCAAGTTGTCGTCTTTGGTTTTGTTGTGAGTGCAGCAGGTGTACAAGTTGATGAGGAGAAGATCAGGGCCATCAAAGAGTGGTCGAGGCCTTCTAATGTCAGTGAACTCCAGAGTTTTCATGGATTAGTCGGGTTCTATAGGCGGTTCGTGAAGGATTTCAGCACCATAGCCGCTCCACTCACTGAAGTGATCAAGAAAGACCTCAAATTGAAGTGGGGAGACGCACAGGAAAAGGCCTTCTCGGCTTTGAAAGAGAAGCTTATCAACTCCCCCTTATTAATACTACTTGATTTCCTTAAGACATTTGAAATTGAGTGATATGCTTCTGGTGTAGGGATTAGAGTTGTTCTTATGCGGGATAAGAAGCATGTGGCCTATTTCAGTGAGAAGTTAGGAGGATCAACCTTGAAATACCCTACCTATGACAAGGAATTGTATGCGCTAGTGAGAGTCTTGCAGACATGTGGCCTAAAGAGTTCGTGATACACACTGTGAATCACTCAAGCATTTGAAAGGTCAACAAAAGCTAAACAAAAGGCATGGCCGATGGATAGAGTTTATTGAGACCTTCCCGTACGTCATCAGATACAAGAAAGGTAAGAACAATGCAGTTGTCGATGCATTGTCGCGCATGTATACTTTAATATCTTCATTATACTCCAAATTAATAGGATTTGAACTAATAAAAGAGTTGTATGTTATTGACCCAGACTTTGGTGAGCATTACCTTAAGTGTTCTAAGTTTGCATGTGAGAACTTTTATAGACAGGATGGTTACCTATTCTTTCATAACCGATTGTGAATTCCGAGCGGGTCAATCCGCGAGCTACTTGTGAGAGAAGCACCTGGAGGCAGTCCAGCCAGGCATTTCGGTGTCTCCAAGACCTTGTTGAGCCTCCAAGCCCATTTCTACTGGCCACACATGAAGAAGGACGTTGAGAAGGTTTGTTCACGCTGTGCTATTTTCAAGCAAGCCAAGAGTATGGTTCACCCGAACGGTTTGTATATGCCTTTGCCTATTCTCTCTCATCTATGGACCGATATTTCTAAGGATTTTGTGATAAGCTTACCTCGAACCAGGAATGGTAGAGATTCAATTTTTGTTGTAGTTGACAGGTTTCGCAAAATGGCTCATTTCATTGCTAGCCACAAGACAAATGATGCTATAAGCGTGGCCAATCTCTTCTTCAGGGAAGTAGTACGCCTCCATGGGATGCTTAAGATGATAGTTTCAGACCGCGACACCAAGTTCTTGAGCCACTCTAAGTATTCCTCTACTCTTTTCTCCCATTTTGAGATTGTTTATGGTTTTAATCCACTATCACCTCTAAACTTGATTTCTTTACCTTTTGCTGAGAGGGTTAATGTAGATGGTTGGAGAAAGTCCGAGAAGGTGAGGAAGATACACGAGAAAGCTAAGGAGAACATTGAAAAGAAGACTATACTCTACGCCAAGCATGCAAACAAGGGACACAAGGAGATAATCTTCGAAGAAGGAGACTTAGTTTGGATACACATGAGGAAGGAACGGTTTCCAGCAGAGAGGAAGTCCAAGCTCATGACGCGAGTAGACGGACCGTTCAAAGTCATTCAAAGGATCAACAACAATGCTTACAAGATAAACCTACAAGGGAAGTATAACATATCAAATTCTTTCAATGTTGCTTACTTGATTCCTTTTGTGGCAGATTCGGATTTGAGGTCAAATACTTTTCAAAAGGGAGAGGATGATATGATCGTGAGCTCATAGGAGGACGAGCCAACACCAGCAGGAGCCATAACCTGAGCAAGATCTAAGGAGATGATCAAGGGAATGCAGCATCTCGCGGACAAGGCCGAGGAGGAAATGCTCGAGAAAGTTTGAAACGTTTTTGGAAAAGGCCATGGCACGCAACACTAAGTAGGACATCTTCTGGGACACTCTTTTCCTTGGCGATGGTTTTGTTCCAATTTTGCAAGGTTTTTATCGAGGCCTAGTACTACTTAGTGAATTCGCATGGTGGAGGCAAACCAAGAACGTCTTGTTGTTTTCACAACAAGGAAACATCTTGCCACTTTTATTTTAATGCTTAGCCATTTATTTAATTAAAAAACTACATGTTTTACTTTTTCTTTGAACCCTAATGTTGCGACATATATATTGTAGTTTCGCCTCCTTTTCTGGGGGGTAGCGTTGAATGATAAGAAAGTTTAAGTCTATACTCTTTGTCAGGCGATTCTAACCCCCTTTGTGATTCTGAGATTGAATCTGAATCACTCACAACTGCTATAGCTCGAGTGTTTCTTCTATCCATCAAGTTGCTCTTCACAGGCAACTTGAGTAGTTCACCGCCGCCTCCTTTCTTCCCCATTCATTCCATTGTCGTTGTGTCAAGTCAGTCCCGTTCAGAGATCCGCTAGTAAGATCGTGTCAGCAAGGTTGCTTTATTGACCATGTGAGTGTAGCTGACTGGTGCCAGCTATTGTACGGACCGAGCCAATCTTATCCATCCAGATTTGTCCGCTTGTGTCTTTAGCACGTCTTTTACAAGTCTTTTATAAGTCTTCTACAAGTCTTCTCGTCGCCTGCACAAGTCTTCTACAAGTATTCTTAGGTTATTTGTGATACAAGTCTTCTACAAGTCTTCTATAAGTCTCAAACACCTTGTATAAGAAGTCTTCTCTTCTTAGGTTGTTTGTGATACATGTCTTCTACAAACCCTTGAATCCAAAACCTTCTCTTTTATCCTCGGTTATACAATCGTTCTTGACTTCTGGTTTATTCTAGACATAAGTCTCAACACTCCCCCTCAAGCTTAGCCGGATGCAATGACTATGCTTGGAACCTTATGTCTAGCCTCGTTAAAACCTCAAAGGGAAAACCACTTTGGGATAAAACCGCTTTGAGGGAAAAAAAGTACTAGACACTCGGTTAGAGGATTTTAATAATTAATAGCATTTGTGAGTCCAAGTTTTTGGTGGATGAACTGACAAACCTTAGTGCTATCCGCCTTGGTGTAAGTCTTCTACAAGTCTTCTCGTCGCCTGCATAAGTCTTCTACAAGTCTTCTTAGATTATTTGTGATACAAGTCTTCTACAAGTGTTCTATAAGTCTCAAACACCTTGCATAAGAAGTCTTCTCTTCTTAAGTTGTTTGTGATACAAGTCTTCTACAAAGCATTGAATGCAAAGCCTTCTCTTTTGTCCTCGGTTATACACAACCGTTCTTGACTTTTGGTCTATTCTAGACATAAATCTCAACAATAGGTTCCTCAATGAGCTTTGTTAAAGTTTCACAAACTTATGAAACATCTAACAACGTGGTTTCTAGGACTCTAAACCAAGCTTCATGCACCATGAGTGCTTATAAATATCTCAATGAGCTTTGTACAATTTTGACAAACTTATGGAACATCTAAAAACGTGGTTTCTAGGACTCTAAACAAAGTTTCATGCAACATGAGTGCTTATAACTGTCTCAATAAGCTTTGTACAAGTTTGACGAACTTATGAAACATCTAACAACGCGTTTCTAGGACTCTAAACAAAGTTTCATGCAACATGAGTGCTTATAAGTGTCTCAATGAACTTTGTACAAGTTTCACGAACTTATGAAACATATAAAAACGCGTTTCTAGGACTCTAAACCAAGTTTCATGCAACATGGGTGCTTATAAGTGTCTTAATGAGCTTTGTACAAAATTGACGAACTTATGAACCATCTAACAACGCGTTTCTAGGATTCTAAACCAAGTTTCATGCAACATGAGTGATTATAATTGTCTCAATGAGCTTTGTACAAGTTTCACGAAATTATGAAACATATAACAACGCGTTACTAGGACTATAAACCAAGTTTCATGAAACATGAATGCTTATATGTTCCTCAATGAGCTTTGTTAAAGTTTGACGAACTTATGAAACATCTAACAACGAGTTTTTAAGAATCTAAACAAAGTTTCATGCAACATGAAAGATTATAAGTGTCTCAATGAGCTTTGTACTAGTTTAACGAACTTATGAAATATCTAACAACGTGGTGGCTAGGACTCTAAAACAAGTTTCATGAAACATGAGTGTTTATAAGTGTCTCAGTGATTTTGTACAAGTTTGAAGAACTTATGAAACATCTAACAACGCGTTCTCGGACTCTAAACCAAGTTTCATGCAACATGAGTGCTTATAGGTTTCTCAATGAGCTTTCTTAAAGTTTGATGAACTTAATGAAACATCTAACAACGTGGTTTCTAGGACTCTAAACCAAGTTTCATGCAACATGAGTGCTTATAAGTGTCTCAATTAGCTTTGTACAAGTTTTACGAACTTATGAAACATCTAACAACATGTTTCTAGGACTCTAAACCAAGTTTCATGCAACATGAGTGAGACAACATAAGTTTCTCAATTAGCTTTGTTAAAGTTTGTTGAAATTATGAAACATCTAACAACGTGGTTTCTAGGACTCTAAACCAAGTTTCATGCAACGAGTGCTTATAAGTGTTTCAATGAGCTCTGTACAAGTTTGACGAACTTATGAAACATCTAACAACGCGTTTTTAGTACTCTAAACCAAGTTTCATGCAACATGAGTGCTTATTGGTGTCTCAATGAGCTTTGTGCAAGTTTGACGAACTTATGAAAAATCTAAAAACGCGTTTCTAGGACTCTAAACCAAGTTTCATGCAACATGAGTGATTATAAGTGTCTCAATGGGCTTTGTACAAGTTTGACGAACTTATGAAACATCTAACAACGCGTTTCTAGGACTATAAACTAAGTTTCAGGCAACATGAGTGCTTATAAGTTCCTAAATGAGCTTTTTACAAGTTTCACGAACTTATGAAACATCTAACAACGTGTTTCTAGGACTATAAACCAAGTTTCATGCAACATGAGTGCTTATAGGTTCCTCAATAAGCTTTGTTAAAGTTTGACAAACTTATGAAACATCTACCAACGTGGTTTCTAGGACTCTAAACCAAGTTTCACGCAACATGAGTGCTTATAAGTGTCTCAATAAGCTTTGTACAAGTTTGACGAACTTATGAAACATCTAACAACACGTTTCTAGGACTCTAAACCAAGTTTCATGCATCATGAATGCTTATAAGTGTCTCGATGATATTTGTGCAAGTTTGACGAACTTATGAAACATCTAACCACGCGTTTCTAGGACTCTAAACCAAGTTTCATGCAACATGAGTGATTATAATTGTTTCAATGAGCTTTGTACAAGTTTGTCGAACTTATGAAACATCTAACATATTGTGCCTAGGAATCTAAACCAAGCTTCATGCAACATGAGTGCTTCTAAGTTCCTCATTGAGCTTTGTACAAGTTTGACGAACTTATGAAACATATAACAACGGGTTCTCTAAACCAAATTTTATGCAACTTGAGTGTTTATAAGTGTCTCAATGAGCTTTTTACAAGTTTGACGAACTTATGAAACATCTAAAACCTCGTTTCTAGGACTCTAAACCAAATTTCATGCAACATGAGTGCTTATAAGTTCCTAAATGAGCTTTGTACAAGTTTCACGAATTATGAAACATCTAACAACGAATTATGAAACATCTAACAACGAGCTTGAATTTCCTTCTAGCACATAAAGATCTCCTTTGGTGATTCCCTTACCAATCACTTTATTAGATTCAATATCCTAAAAAATCACATTGTTAGGACTGAAAATAACATTGCACTTTAAGTCGGTTGATATACGCTTAATGGATAAGAGATTAGAGGTAAATGTAGGCATATAGAGAGCATTCATTTCTTTATCAAAACAACTAAAGCTTCCTAAACCTTTAATCGGAACCTTATCACCATTAGCTACCACCACATTTCCTAACATTGGCTTGATATTTTCTATAAGATTTGAACAAATAATCATATAGTGAGAGGCACTAGAGTCAATTACTAGCGGTCTATCAATTCTAGCATTAAGAGAGCTTATAGAAGCGATACCGGACCCTTTAAGGGCCTTAATGAGAGCCTGAAGATCGGACTTCTTGACATACTCGTCGTTGAATGGGAACACGGCTAAGGATTATTCTTCCTTTCCTTGGCTTGATAAAGTTACCACATTTTCCGATTCGTCTTGGGACTAGTTAGCCTTTGGTTCCTTTAATTTTTTCGGCTTAAGATGTGGATGAAGAATCCACACTTTTCCTTCAAGTGCCCCTTCTTCTTACAATTCTCACAAGTCATCGCCTTCTTGTCTTCACTTGGCTTAAAGAATGCCTTGTTCGTCGTGGCTAGTTCCTTCTTTCCACCAAAGAACTCGTGAGATCCTTGTTCCCTTTGGAGTTGAGAACACACCGACTCTAGTGATGATAAAGCCTCGGATCTAAAGAGATGCTTGATGAGGTCTTTGTAACTTGAGTTGAGGGTCAAGAGGAGCCTAAACATCTTTTCTTGCTCTTTCCTTTCATTGAGGATCTTGGCGTCCACGATACTCGGTCTTAGCATCTCTAATTCAGCCCACAAAGCTCTAAACTTTCCGAAGTGTTGAGTGAACTCGGTGTCCTCTTGGGATAGATCCGTGAGAGCCTTCTTCACTTCATACATTCGGCTCAAGTTTGAGATGTTTCCGTACACCATTTGTAAGGTGTCCCATAGTTCTTTTGTCGTTTTGCAATAAGAGTAAGCCTCAAGAATAGATCTATCTAAGTAGCTTTTGATAACCCCAAGTACCATTTGATCCTCTTGAAACTACTTCACTTTTCAGAGGTTACCACCGCATCTTCAATAGCCTTTTCCGCGTCTATAGGAGCTTGCGTCTTCAAGATGTGTCTCCAAAGACCCCGACTACATAGGGCTGTCTTGATGGTTCTTGTCCAAAGGAGGTAGTTAATACCTTTGAGAGTCACCGGAGCAACGAAGAACTTGGAGCTTTCTTTGTTGTCTTCCATGGTGGTGTTAGTTTTAGTTAGATATTATATGATTTAAGAGAAGATTATTGAGAATGTGTTCTTGGGTTCTTTCAAGAACACCAAGAACAAGAGAGAGATAATAAGAGAGAGAGAGAGAGAGTAATGAGATTAATTGATTATCATTGCATAAGTATTAATCTTGTTACAATAAGGAGATGCTTTATATAAAAGGCTTAGAATAGAAACTAAAGAATATGCTAAAAAAGGATCCTAGGCGTTTTGTCTCCAAGCATTAACTACACTTGGCTAGCCGCGCCACTTAGAGAGACCCGTGACCATTTGTCTCGTGAGGCATCTTTTCCTTTAGTCCACACGTGACCATACGGATGGTGTGTGTAGCTCACTTGCCAACGGTAACAACTCTTATCTTTTATAGCCTTCTTCTTTGTCTCTTGGTTCCTTTTGTCTTCTTTCCAACGGTAACAAGAGTGAAGAGAGCTTGTGAATTCCACTTGAGTCACACGCTAGGTCTTTGTCTTGATGAACAAGATGTGTCCGGAAAAAGCCTTGGGCTCTTTAATACTCCCCCGCAAGCTTAGCCTCATGCAATGGCTAAGCTTGGAACCCGCATAACCTTTCCTTGTTAAAACCTTGGTGAGAAAACCACTCCGGATAAAACTCACCTAAGGGAAAAGAGTAAAGATCATGCGGTTGGGGACTTAGGCTTTGGTAGCCCGTGTGACTCCGAGTCTAGGTAAGATGGACTCACAAACCTTCAAGCTTGCGGATTTGGTGAAGATGTTCGCGAGTTGGTATTGGGTTTTTGTGAAACATGGTAGGATGGTGCCTTTGATCATTAATTTGTTCTCTAACCTTATGACAATCCACTTCTATATGTTTAGTCCTCTCATGGAAGACCGAGTTTGATGCTATGTGGATGGCCGCTTGGTTATCACAATGCATTGTCATTGGTGCTTCAATCCGGCGTAATCCGCGTCACAATACCCAACAACCTCCGTGTTCTTGTTGCAACCCATCCAAATACCCAAGCTAGACGTCTCCTTGATGTAACTCAAGATCCTCTCTAGCATCTTCCAATGATGTATCTTTGGCTTTTGCATTGGTTGAGCTACTTGGTTCACGACAAAGCATATGTCCGGCCTTGTGATAGTCAAATAGATGAGCTTTTCCACCATCTTCCTATAGAGTTTCAGATCTGTGTATGGTTTGTTCTCCTCGCATCCTTCTTGGATGGTCTTGTATCCATCTTCTAGAGGAGTCATGGCCTTATTGATACCTACCATATTGACAACACTCAAAAGATCATGTGTGTACTTCCTTTGGGAAAGAAAGAGACCCTCTTCGGATCTACAAACTTCAATCCCAAGGAACTACTTGAGTTTCCCTAGATCCTTAATGTCAAATTTAGATTTTAAATAGGTTTTAGTATCTTGAATACCTCCTTTGTTGTTCCCCGAGATGATTATATCATCTACATAGACAAGAACAACCACTATACCTTCTTTGCTTGTCCGAGTGAATAAGGTGTGTTCGACATGAGATCTTTTGAATCTTTTTGCCATTAAAGTTGAGCTAAGCTTGTGGTACCAAGATCTCGGTGATTACTTGAGACCATAAATTGCTTTCCTTAGTCTCAATACTTTCCCGGAGTGATGGTTTCTTCTAAGCCCGGTGGTGATGTCAAGTACACTTCTTCTTGAATCTCTCCTTGTAGGAAATCATTCTTGACGTCCATTTTGAACAAGTCCCACGAGAGATTTGTGGCCAATTATAGGATGACTCTCACGGTATGGAGCTTTGCAGCCATTTCAAAAGTATCAATGTAGTCTTCCAAATACGTTTGTGTAAACCCTCTAGCCACTAACCGTGATTTGTGTCTCTGTATCTCACCATTGCTATGGTACTTGATAGTGAAGATGTATCTTGAACTTACGGTCATCTTTCCTTTAGGGAGATCAGTTTCATAGAAGGTTTCATTGTCTTCCATTGCTTTGTTCTCGACTTTAACCGCATTAACCCACACATCTTCCTTCATTGCTTCTTCATATGATCTTTGTATCACGTGTTGATCCATCGAGGTGATGAACGCTTGGTGTTCCTCGGGAAAGCTTGCAAGAGAGCACATGGCTTGAGTAGGATGGGCCTCCGCCTTGCTATTATACTATATTCTTGTATTGACCCAGTTGGATGGATGCTTCTTTGTTCTTGTGCTTCTCCTTAGGGCCGATGGTTCATCTTCTTGAGCATGTATTTGATCCTCTTGTGTCGCGGGTCAAGTTTGTTGAACATTTGATTCTCCCCCGGAATCATTAGATTCTTGAGGTTCGGAATTGGCTTGCTCATTTTTATTCTCCCCCTCATGATCAAGATGGGTGGTTTGTTGAGTTTGTACCTCTTGTCTTGGTTCATCTTCAAAACTCATTCCAAGATTCTTCATTAGGTTCCTTAGACTTGTGGTTCTATCCGTGACCTTCTAAGGTAAGTCCTTCACACTATCCCAATTCTTATCTTCATAGAAGCTCTTGCCTTATAGGAACTTGACATCTCTTGATACTAAGACCCTTCTTGTCTCGGGTACGTAGCATTTATATTATTTTTGCGTGTTTGAGTAGCCTATGAACATGGCATTGATGCTCTTTGCTTCAAACTTGTTCCTTTGCTCACTAGGAACAAACACAAAGCAAACACAACCAAAAACTCTTACATGATTAATAAAAACTCTTTAATCTTATTTAAACCTTCAAAAGGAGATTGATTGTATAATATTTGAGTAGGGGTTTGGTTGATGAGATAACACGCGTTAATACACCATCCAATCAAAACCGTTATGGAATGTTCATGTGGAACATCATTGACCGTGTGACCTCCATGAGATGCCTATTCTTTCTTTCGGGTACACCATTTTGTTGTTATCTATAAAGGCATATGGTTTGGTGAAGGATCACATGGTTGGCTATGTGTTCTTTGAATGCTAGGCTTGTGTACTCTCCACCATTATACGAACTAAAAATTTTAATCTTAGCGTTGTAATGGTTAGTCACATAGTTTTGAAAGTTCTTAAAAGCCTCTAATACCCTATCTTTAGTTTGTAAAAGAGTAACCCAAGTGTAATTAGAGCTTTCATCTATGAATGTGAAAAATAATCATTATTATCCCTAGATTTACAAGGCGATGACCACACATCCGAGTGTACTAATTCAAAAAAAGTAACCCATCAATATTTAATTTTTTTATTATATATTGAACCTGGTAAAAAAAGTTTCTAGGTTCGCCACTGATATTGATGGTCTAAGAACCCGAAACACATGTAGATCTCATACGAGGATCACAATCACTTGTTAACTTACATTTCTTTTCATAACTCTGTTCTGTCTTTTGGTCGTTGACTTTAGCTTGTTGACTACATTGACATTGTCTCTTTACACATAAAGGTGTACCACTTGAGCAGTGAAGGTATTCACAATCTTTTGTTGTTTTGCATGGAATAAATATATGAGCTTCAATACTCACCATTAGTACCTAAAATGTTTAAAAATGTATAAGCAAGATTGTAAATATTTATGGTTGGTTTAATCAAAATTTGGACGATTATTTTACTTTATCGGTTGATGGTATTACCACACTTTTTCTATTTTCATCAAGTGAATGAGAGAGATTATCGTGAATATGTATTTCGAGAAAAGTATATGTCTTTTTTTACAAATTTAGAAGTACTCAATTATGTGTGAAAAAGAATTTATGTTAAATGTCCACAGCGAAACATAAAAGAATTCATGCTAATTATTCGGATTATTAAAGTAATGTTTTGTTCTAAGAGATTCAAAAATGAAAAGATTATGAGAAAAAGTTATCAAAATATGATTTTATTAAGCTTAGAAGATTGGAAAATTTTGGTAAAATAGACAACTTTTGTGTTATTGAAAATCTTAGCTACGATTTCATGTAAGTTATTAATAACTAGTGTTATGTCCCATGCTTTGCATGGCCAAAAGTTTAAAAATAAAATTGTGAATTATAGTAAAACTTTTTTTACATATATTGTTATATATAAATGTGGAAGTACTTGTTACCTTTCTAAAGTTCATATTGATTACATGTAATTACTTGGACTTCTTAGAATAATTGTAGTTAAAGTATTCCAATATTTACAATGCAAACTTTGAAAGGCTTGTTTAACAAAAATATTAAAAATGTTTATGTAATGATATTTAGAAAATGAAATAATCTTCTACGCTATTCAATTTAAAAAAGCATTTAAATCTTCTGTAGAAAATACTTTTATTTATTAATTATTTGTAATGAGGAATTAACAAAAATAAATGGGTGGTTAAAAACATAACTATGTCTTTAAATTCGTTAAATAGTTGTTAGTAAACTTCTTTTTTATCATAATCTAATTTTTACAAAAATCACGCATATTTCCCTAATTTCTCAATAAAATTAGAACACATATAAACGTATAAGACATGAAGTAAATTTAAATGTACCAAAAGTTTAATCATTTAGTGTTCTACCCCAGCCTTGCTACTAATGTTTTATCATTTGTGTTAGTTTCTTCTATAAGTAGATATATGACTTTTGATATATATATATATATATATATATATATATATATGTTGTAACAACCACAATGACAAAATTGTACAAATATACCAACGCATTATCATTATGTAAGAAGGCACGAAAATGATGGCCGTTGGATTAAAGAGTATAATAGAGCCAGTAGATTAATTCAACATTCAAATAACAAATAAATATATATATATATATATATTCAACGGCTGAGATTTATAGTTAACGAAGATGATAATGTTTGTTAATCTACCCACGGATTAAGACATGTCTACGTTTTGTTTGCTAATTTTTGAAACCTTGTTTATTTCGTCGACATTGCGTGTAACGCAGGCTTCTTTTGAACGGCGTCGTTTATGAGAATCTTTATCAAGATTATGAATACTAACAATTAACCATTCAAATAAAGATTAATCTCGGTAGGAAAAACTGTTATTTGGAATTTAAAATGAACAAAAAATCCATAAAAGAAATACAAGTCTAATTTGTTAACCACAAAAGTATATTCAATGCACAAAAGGAGTATATAATACAATTTAACATTCTGTGCAAGATTTGAAATTAATAATTTGTTAACCAAAAAGTTTTTACTCTTTTTTTTGGTTTCTTTATTCGAGTTTTTTTCTTTTAAATTTTAATAATAACAAGATGAAGTTACTTAAACTAATTATATAGGCAAATAGTTATGATTAGTTTTAAAGTTAACGGAGAAAATTATAATATTAGAAAAGAAAGAGGAATTCACATAACTACACCCTTTCAATCCCTCCTTCACAAAACTACATCTAGTTTAATTTTTTAGTTTAATTTTTTCACAAAACTACACCCTTTCAAAAATTTAAAAGCTTGATTTACCCTTTAAAAAATTACCAAAATTAAAATCTTTTCATTTGGGTTCGCTAATTAGTGTTTAGGGTATAGTATTAAGGGGGTAGGATTGTATGGGTAAGGTTTATTTGGATTTAATTTTGAGAGTTTAGGTGTAGTTTTGTGAAGTATTTTTGAAATGGTGTAGTTTTGTGAAATGTAATTCAAATGGTGTAGTTTTGTGATTCTCCCTATTAGAAACGTATATATTGTGGACTGCATAATTTGCATGCAATCACCCTACTATATGATTAACGAGATTTTTCACTCGTTGTTTCGAATGCCTTATTGTAGTATTTAAGGTGTCAATCCGAATCAGGAGCAACATATGTAATAAACCTTATGAGAAATTACACTCAGTTTAAGCGAATTTAAAAGAGTTGTTTTGATTTTGTAACCGATGGTGAATTAGCAAGAAAACAAAAGATTAATTTGACAAGTTTTTAAGATTAAATTTGAGGCAAAACAACCAGGTTGGGGTACTTTAACGGGTGGTCAACTATCAGATTTCTAAATGTCTTTTAACAAAGATAACTTTAAGGTTTTGAAAACGTTTGATTAGATCAATCCACTCCCGTGGTAATGATCCTTTTCCTATTAGTTAAACTAAAACAATACCTTGGATAGTTTAAATTTTAGAAAACATTAAGCGCAATTCAATTCAACCACTAAACTTATTAACACAGATTCCTCGGTTAAGCTAGGTTTAGTTTTAGGATAATTGTTCAGGAACCCCACACTTTTCCCAAAGGTGAAGCTTCCTGGGTTCTATCAATCGAATGGCCAATTCGATCAAAGCATTAAGAACATTACCCTAGATTAAAGTTTTATAAAGTTTAAGATCAAGACAATTAACAATCCTAATGTTGATTCACCCTTTTTCCCCAACCTAATTGCCTAAGGGACTTTACTCACTAATCATTATGAATACCAAAACAATCAAGATTAAAAACAACATGAAAAACAAAATATCAAGATTAAGGGAAAAAAGAACTCTGTTATTGAAATTAAGGTGTACAAGAATCTTGATACAAAAACAAAATCCAAGCAAGCAAATCTCCAATCCAATCCAAAAAACAAGCACAAACTCAAGAACAAAGTATGATCCAGCTAAAAAAAACAAAGTCTGCTCAAAAACATAATGTTTTGACCTAAAAATTCGTCTTGGGCTTCTCAAAAATGTCTTGGGCCTTTTTCTTCTTTTTATTTTACGCGCTCGATATCGGCCAGATTTTGGTCGATACTCTTGATCGATATCGACCAGTTTCTGGTCGATCCAACTGATCGATATGAGTTTTTGCTCAATATCGACCAGAATCTGGTCGATACAACTGGTCGATACTGGCTCCTTCTTCTCTTTTTCGCCTTTTCTTCGCGTCTCGACCACAGCTAATCAACACAAGTCGCTGATAATGGTCGTTTCTCTACTTTAAACCCCTTTTCCTCGCCTTTTTGTCACTTTGGCACTCCTGAACCTGAAAAAGCATGAACAAACACAAATGCAACCTATATGACACTAAATGCACGCTAAATGTGTTAATTCTAATGCACAAATCATAGTAAAAACATGCAAAATAACCAAGATATCAACTCCCCCAAACTTATCATTTGCTTGTCCTCAAGCAAGAGAACTAACATCAAAGTTTAGAAGGGTGTAGAGGCGGGGACCTCAGAACCAAAAGTAACGCGAAGAGTGTAGTGAACGAGTATCCTAAACATAGTATCTTATCGCAACCGAGCTAGTTCTACCTATTACCATTCATCTCAAACTCCGTCTAAATCAGTTATCATTACCAAAAGCATGTGATCCACTTGTCTAGTCTAAGCACCTTTCACATTAATTTAAGTACAATCAAAGCATGAAACATGATTAAGAATTTCCAAGAGTCTCTCTATTTGTCTAGGTAAAAACGGGATTTCAAGTCAAACGAGGATAGACTAACACTCGGGCATGTGGTCGATTGTTACCTCTCGCAGACGGAAGATTCCACTAATGGTTGCTCAAGAAAGAGGAAACATTCAAGTGTAAGGGAATGCCTGAATGTGTAGGACCTCAATCACCAATGAATGAGATTAAAGGACCAAATGGAGTCCAAAAGTCCAGCCAGAACTTACACTTTCCTCTTGAACCTGGAATCACTCTAATCCATTGCAAAGACTGATCTTGTAATTTTATAAGCTGCTTGAAGAGCCAGGTATGTCATTTCTTAGGTTTCAGGCTCCAATAAGATTGATCTTTAATGACGTTCTGGTGAATCCATTGTACCCAAACAGATTCTGTATTGAAGAATAATAACCAAAGCAATTTTACCGTGCAGGTTTTGTTGAATGTGAGGAGACTCTTTACTCCTAATCCGCCCTCTTCCTTTGGCAAGCATACAGTCACCCAAGCAACTCTTGCCACATGTCTACCCTCAAGTGATCCCTTCCAAAGGTAAGCACTAGTCATAGAGTTTATTTGATAGATGCACTTCTTAGGGAGGATGAAAGCACTACACCAAAAATTTGTTATTCCACTTATGACTGATTTAATAAGCAACAAGCGACCTGCAAAATGACATGTATTTAGCTGTCCAAGAAGAAATTTTTTCCTTCACATATTGGAGGAGAGGTTCACAATTTAGGATGGTGAGCTTCTTTGTGCATAAGGGGATACCAAGGTATCTTATAGGGAGACTACCATGAGGGATACCTGAGATGGATACTAGGTTAGATATTTCAGCGGCTGAGAGGCCATTTGAGAAGAAGGTTGACTTTTCAATACTTATAGTTAGGCCTCATAAAAGCTTGAACTCTTCTAACACTAATAAAATTCCTCTCATTGAAGTAGGTGAGCCGTCAGAGAAGATAAGGATATCGTCCGCAAAACAAAGATGAGTTTGGTTAGAGTCTCTACATTTAGGATGATATTTGAATCTTCTAGTTGTCGCGGCCTCATTTAACTTTTGGGACAACACGTTCATTTCTATGCCAAATAGATACGGTGAAAGGGGATCACCCTGTCTCAAGCCCCTGGTTCCCTTAAAGTATCCATGAAGGGATCCATTTATGCATACAGAGTATGAGGGAGTTGAAATGCTATGATGAACCCACACAATGTAGTCTTCAGGAAAGCTCAAAGAACTTAGGCATGATAGAATGAAGTCCCAGTTCATAGTGTCAAACGTCTTGGAAATGTCCACCTTTAAAGTTAATCCTTTAGGACCCTTGTTCTTGTGGTAACCATTAACCAGTTCAGAGGCAAGAAGACAGTTTTCCAGAAGCAGTCTTCCTTTTATGAATGTTGTTTGGTTAGATAAGACTATTCTTGGAAGGAGAGGATTAAGCTTAGCCACTAGAATCCTGGAGATGGTTTTGTAGATAGTGTTGCAGCAAGAGATTGGCCGATAATCTTTAATGATGGTTGCTCCAGGAAATTTAGTGATTAGGGTTAGGATGGTAGAATTGGTTCCTGGAGGTAACACCGGAGTTAAAAACAATTTGCGGATTGATAGAGCAACTTCCATACCTATTAGTGACCAAGCTGCTTTATAGAAACCTGAAGTCAATCCATCCGGACCAAGGCTCTTTTTTGGGTTAAGCTTGAGTAAGACCTCGGAGATAATATTCGTAGAGGGAACTAGAGAAAGTGAAGCTGCTTCTAACTGAGAACATGAGAATCTATCTTGGGGGAGAGATGGCATGACAACATCTGATGAACGAAGTGGCCCAAGTATACCCTTGAAATGATGAATTGCCATTGCTCCAACATCCTGGGGGGTAGATGTCGTTACACCACCCAAACATGTTAAGGAAAGAATATCATTAAACGCATTCCTCGCTTGAGTTACTTTGTGAAAATAAGTCGTGTTTTGGTTCCCGTCTTTAGCCAATTAATCCTTGACTTTTGTTTGAAGAAAGATTCCTCAATTGCCTTTAGATTTGTGACTTGTAGTAGCAAATTCCTTTCCTCTTGGTATGTTAACTGAGATGGTTGGTTTAGAGCTTGTACCTGCACAACATTTAACAAACTATTAGCCTCACAAACCCTCTCTTGAATATATCAATAGTTGTCTTTGTTTAGTGTTTTCAAAGCTCTTTTAATCCCCTTTTGCTTTTCGTTCAGGTTATGAAGTGAGTATGACAAGGTTTCCGTGTAACACCAGGATGCATCAACTATGGTTAAGAAATCTGGGTGGAAAGTAAGATAGTTAAAAAACTTGAATGGTTTAGTTCCAGCAGAGGAAGGGTTACATGCTAGGGAGATAGAGCAGGCCGTATGGTCCGAGATTCTGTGGACTGAGAAGGTTGCCGAACTGTTTGGAAAGGAAGAGAACCAATGCTCGTTGATCAAAGCTCTGTCTAGTTTCTTTGCAATAGGGTCTTCAGGTCTTCTATTGGACCAGGTGAATTTTGGTCCATAGAATCTCATATCTCTCATCTCTAGCTGATCAATCGTCGCTTTGAATGCAATCATTTCTGTTGTGTAACTTGCATATTGAGGTTTAGAGTGCTCCGACGGATGGAATGTCTCATTAAAGTCTCCTCCTATGATACATGCCATGTCACCAATTGGTATACTATCTTGTAGGTTAATAAGATCCATCCACAACTCATTCCTTTCTTCTAAAATGTTTGATGCATAGACTGCCGTGTAACAGAAAGAATCAACTTCTGGATAGTCAATTCTACAAGTGACCATTTGTTTTGATTTGTGAAGCAGGGTTACAACAAGAGGGCTCTTCGAAATAACAAAAATTCTTCCATTCTCATCTTTTGAATGGTTGGAGAGAAAATTCCAGCTTGGACAAGACAAGTTTTGTTCCTTAATGTGAGTTTCTAATAAAGCACCGAAAATAGCCGAAGTATTTACAAGCCAGGAAAGTAAATCATGATGTTTATGAGTAGCATTTAGACCCCTGACATTCCAAAAAAATAGGTTTATCGACATAAGAAATTAGATGAGTTTCTCCCCTATGAGGGAAGAACCCACTAAAGGGGTAGTAAGGTTTGATAAGGATGGTAAGTTTGGCAAAGAAGGGGTAAGTGATGAGGAATTGGGAGGGACAAAAGGTTTTATGTTAGTAGTTTTATGGGTAGGACTTAGAAAATTATTTAGGTAAGCAGTATTTAAAAAAGCTGAAGAAGGGTGGCCAGAGAGAGGGAGGTATGATCATCTTGTTCTTGAGAGCCAAGGCAGGAAAAAATCATTTGTGGTTAAATGGCTAGATTCAGGTATAGGGGGCAAGGGAGGTGCTTTAGGTGGGTGATTTCTTTTTGAGACCCTAATGAACTCTCCTCTTGGTTTAGGTGGAGCAGGGAGACCTATAAGATGAGAAATAAGAGGGTTTTGAGAAATGGCAATTGAGGATGCTGAAAAAAAAGAATACCGGCAGGAGAATGAGGGGATTGACACAAATGTTCCGAGGGCAAGAGGAGCTCAGAGTTGGCATCAAAAGAGGAGCTTATTACTTCCAAAGAAGGTGAAGAATCTTGGGGTACAACCAGGATAGACTTAGGCATATCAACATCCATCACCCTAATCACATTAGTAGGACCCTCCACAACAATAACATCATTAGCTTGTGACTCCACCACAGTACACACATCACTAACCATCCTTGGCTCGACTATAACCATAGGATCTTCAACCATGTTGACATCAATTAGTGTTTCAGGATCACCAAATATGGGAATAACCTTAATTCCTAAGTTAGGCGACTTAGAGGGAGCAGTCTTTCTTTCTAGAACAGACACATTACGTGACGAAGAGGCCGAGGTAGGGACTTGAACTTCCGAGGCAGAAGGAGCTTATTTGGTATTGGATGTTGAACAAGGGACCCAAGAAGCACCAGGACAGTAAGATTCGAGATGGCCCAACTGCTTGCAACAAGGGCATGTAGGTGGAACCCAAGGGTAGTGAACACTGATAGGGAAAGTATCACCATTTTCTCTAATGATTTCCCCTATTTTTGGTAATGGTTTAGTACAATGAGCTTTAATTTTCATATGTGCCATGTCCAGGTTAACCATCCTCCTAGTAAACTCATCCACCTCAACCGGGAGGCCGAGGAGACCTGCAACATGACTAAGCCCCTCTTTGTGATAGAGGTCAAATGGGATGCCTGACACATGAGACCATAGTGGGATTGACCTAAAGGTTGGAGGATTAATAGCCAGCTTGGAGGACCATTGAGATACGTAGAACATAGAGTTTCCTATGTGCCATATTTCTTGTTCCACAATTTTGTTTCTTATGAAATCATTAGGGATACGAACCATCAATGATCTTGAATCTGGTCTAAGATGTATCTGCAGCTTGTTGCCTTTGCCCCAGATTTGAGTTAGGACAGCTTGTATATAACCAAACGAAGGTGTTTTGCCTGTGAATATTCCTAAGATAAAGTCATTATGGAGTTCAACTCCTTTTTGAAAGACAGAGTCAGGAATTGTTATCCTTGAGGTACCATCAGCCGAGAAGGATGGAGAGGATAAGTTAAGGATGGACTTATCAGAAGCTCTAGCCTACTTATTCGCCCAAAATTTAGCGTTATCAGCAGCCGAGCCAGGCGGAGGAACTTTGGAGTTAGAACTACCTTGAGATTAGTAGGTAAAGGGCCAATTTCGTTATAAGATGGCTGAGATGGGTGAGGCCTTTAGGGGGGTTTGTGGTTTCTTGGTTAGAAAGGGGAGAGTTCATTGGGCCATAGTGAGGTAATGGAGGTGTAGAAGTGGTTTGCGGATCAACATGGTTGGTTGATGAAGGTAAATGAATAGGGTTAGATAACGACGCTATAAAAGAAGGTGCATACGAAAAACCAGTAGCAAGTGTGAACAGTGAGTCCTGGTCCATAACCACAGAACTAGTAGCAGAACATCCAACATTAACTAGGACTGAGGAAAGAGATTTCAAAGCAGATGGAAAAGAATTTGTGGAGCTGGGAATGGAGATTTGTTGGGTCGAAGAAGGGGGGAAGAAAGGAGAGGAGGAAAACATGAAAGAGAGACATGGGGGAGGGAGTAAGGAAGGGAGGTCAGGACGGTTACGGGAGTGGGATATCTCCGACCATGGAGGCGGTTACAAGAGAGATCTATGTATTACACGGAAATCGAGATTTGAGAGAAAAAAGCTTTTTTCTTGTCAGACGTGTTAACACACGGATAAGTAACTACCACTATAGTTTATAGTTAACTCAAAACATGTGAGTGAAACCAAACCATACAAAGAAACAAACGCACTTGTAATCAAATTAATAAGTAGGGGAAAGATTAAAAAAAAATAAAAAATTGTTAAATCACTCAATTATTAGACTAGCAATAAAAATGGAAACGTACATATTCAATTTATAGTTGCAGAGATTATTCTTCTATTATAGCATTGATATCACTATAAAACATTGAATAATATGAAACTATAGTATAAACTAAAATCCCATAACTTCAAATAATAAACATATAAAATAATTAAAAAATGATATTTTCCTACAAACGAGTGAATGATTGTTGTCAATGATGATTGGTCCATGTGAATGATAAATAAAATATGCGAATGGATGATTTATGTCAATGGTGAATTGTTACTGATCTCCATGAATAATATATGTGAATAGTTTTCCGTGAATGATTTTTGTCATTTAAAACTCCTTGTCATTTACTATATAAAATAAATATATAAAATAATTAAAAATTGATATTTTCCTACAAACTCTTACAACGTGACACGTAGGCAAAAATCCTTGTCATTTACTATATAAGATATGATTTTAGTTATATTATAATTTTAAACATGTCAATAAAGTTGATGTGAAATAATTTGTATCTATATAAATAAATTAGTAGTTAATAACTTACAATTTTTAGAATTTTAGAAATTAAATAACTAATTGTATAATTTGCATATAGTATTATATTCTTTAAAAAAATTATTCATACCCGCGCCATGGCACGGGTCAAACAACCTATTATATAATAAATGATAAGTAATTTTGCTTACTTGTCACAAGGAGGATATTTTAGGAAAAATTAATTTTAATTTTTTTATTTAATATATTCATAATTAGTTTGGATTAATCTCTTATAAATTATTACAATTTCTTTTTCAATTTCTTGGGTTTAATATATTTAAAATTCGTTTGGATTAATTCCTTCAAAATTATTCCAAATATTTATTTTTTCCTTCTTAAATTATTGTTTTACTTGTAAAAAACGAGAATTTACGAAAATTATAATATATTTTGTTTAATATATTCAAAATTCATTTGGATTTTTTAAATATTATTTTTTTTAACTTCCTAATTCGTTTGGATTATTTTTTTGGTAATTTATCTAGATTAATCCCTTCAAAATTATTCCAAACTTTTTATTTTTTTCCTTCCTAAATTATTGTCTTACTTGAAAAAAATTTTTTAGGAAAACTATAATTTTATTTGTTTTGGATTTTTAAAATTATATTTTTCTAACTTCCTAAATATTGTTCCTAAATTTGTTTGGATTATTCTAAATTATTCTTATTCAATTATGATACACATAGCTCCTATAATATTGTTAGGCAATTATTGTTTTTTTGGTTATAAATATGCCAATCTAAAACTTATTATACCATAACCTAAAACTTTAAACCTTTAACAATCCAAAACTATTATTATTGTTATATTATTCATGAATGGGTGTTACTCTATATTTTAAATTTGTACAAAACATATGATTTTGTATAATAACACATAATAACAAACATGTTCTTGTAACATTTTTTATATTTTTAATTTAGTTTTAATGGATTACTTTCTAACTTTAACATAACAATATTATAATATTATTGCGTCCAATAATATGTGGTATATTGGAAATTTTAAAATAATTTGTGAAAAACCTAATACATATCGGGAGAAAGTAAAACAATATCATCATCATAACATATAGAGTAACTATATATGAAGTAATTTGGCTTATGTGTCACAACAAGAGACAATTAATGATTTTTTTTGAAATTTTATTAATTTAATATTTTTGATATATATATATATAGTTATGAATATCTTTTTTACATTTCAATGATTTATATTAGCATATACTATTTATTAATTATTTTTGCAATTTTTTGGGTTGTTATAAATTTAATATTTTCAAAATATTGTTATGAGAATCTCATTATTTTTCAATGAATTATATTATCATACATTACTTTTTATTAAATATTTTCGAAAAATAATGATTTTTTATTAATTTAGTATTTTGAAAATATGGTTATAGTTACCCCTTTGGTTGAAGTAATTGCCTAACCCTTCTATAGTTTTCTTTCTCAAAACATTTTCACAAAAAAACCTTGTCAATTTTTAGTATTTTGTGTAATCAAGTTATATTTGATTCCACAATATAACTTAACTATGAAATTTTAGTAATAGTTCAAAATTTTAGCTCTTATCTTTATCGATGGGTTTTTCTCTAATTCTTATAAATCTATTTTTCTTGAATATGTGTGGTTTTATATCAACCAAATTAGTTTATAACATGTATGTGATGTGTCACAAAAAAGACAATTAAATAAAATTTTGATTTACTATTAATTTAATAAATATTTTTAAAATTTGAGATCATGTTTTCAATATTTTCGAAAATATTAGATACTATGATTGGTATCCAAATAACATAGTTTTTACAAATGTTGTTTTCAACAAAGTATTCCAAAATATATTTTAATCATTTTTTATAGTGCATTTGTTCTGTTTTATGTTTTTGTATTTTTCATTGATAACATCATCTGTTTTTTGTTTTGGCTTTCAACATTTTGTTTTATTTTTTATAATTAAATAATAATTATGATATTGTCATATGGTTGAAATCATCAATATATTGAAAATTAAGAAAATATCACTTTTTAATTCATTCAATGTAAACACTATATATTTATTAGGTATTTTTAATTCGAAAACTATTTATACTCGCGCCATGCGCGGGTCAAACTACCTAAATGTGATTTATCTTTTCTCTTCTCATGTTATTTGGGTTTGACAACATCTTGTGCATTTATCTGAATTCTATTTAAATGATTTGAATTCATATGTTTTATGCGATATGTGAATGTACCCTACACAGAGAGATGGTAACATTTTGATTGCGATTTTTATTGAAGTTTGATTTATTTTTCGTTTAAAGTGTTTATTCTAAGTTTTAAATTTATATAATTTGATATTTTTGTAGTTTTTAGGTTTAAAACACATGTTGTGAGCTCTCGTGGAGAATGGTTTATATTGAGTCTTATGACTCTTAGAGTAGTAGTAAACTACAACTCCAAAAATATAAATTTTATATTTGTCCAAAATGTAATATGTTAAAAAAATATAATCCTTTTATTGTAAATCTCTATTGCGAAAATTGTTTTAGAAAATATAACCCTGTTAAAAAAAATCAAAGTACGTAGAGATAATAATTAATGAATTAAGAAAATATTGAATTTATAAAAAACAAAAAATCATAACATAAATAAATTATAAATCTAACATCTCTTTAATTTTGTCTCATTGTTACATATAAGTCAAATTATTTTCTATTTATTAGATGAAGACTAAATTTAGGAAATGTTAAATTTATAAAAAACGAAAAATCATAAGATAAATTAAATAAAAATCTTCTCAATTTTTTTTAAAAAATATTTAATATAATAGAAAAGATAACGAAGACTAAATTTATAAATTCAATTTTATAAAAAAATTTTTAATATAATAGAAAAGATAACGAAGACTAAATTTATAAATATTGAATTATGTAAAGCGAAAATCATAATAGAAATTAATTATAAATCTAAAAGCTCCTTAATTTTCTCTCCTTGTGACACATAAGTCAAATTACTTGTCATTTATTATATATGATATAGACAAATTTTAAACTATAACAATAGTTATAAATAGTATTTAGATGTTTTAAGAGAAAATATTATAAATTTTTATTAAATTGCACTTAATATGAGTTACATATATAGCTACCAAAACTAGGATACTAATTATAACAAGTGGAATTCACAAAACTACACCCTTTCAACGCCTCCTTCACAACACTACACCTAATTTAATTTTTTTCACATATTTACACCCTTTCAAAATTTTAAAAGCTTGATTTACCCTTTTAAAAATTACCAAAATTAAAATTTTTCATTTGGATTCGCTAATTAGTATTTAGGGTATAATATTAAGGGGGTAAGATTGTTTGGGTAGGATTTATTTGGATTTAATTTTGAGTGTTTAGGTGTAGTTTTGTGAAGTATTTTGAAAATGGTGTAGTTTTGTGAAATGTAATTCAAATGGTGTAGTTTTGTGATTCTCCCTTATAACAATTATTCCAAGATTTCTTCTTCAAAACTAAATAGATCTATACTATAAAAGAAGAATAACTCTCTCTCCATATGAGTGACACCTCATCATCTTAAATATTTAACACAACATAATTAAAATAAAAATATAATAAAATCATTAATACTAATAAACTTAATTAAGAAACACAAATAATAAAGAAAACACAACTAATTTAATATTGGGGAATTCACAAAACTACACCATTTCAATCTTTCATTTACAAAACTTATTTAATTCAATTTTTCTCATATTTACACCTTTGCAAAGTTTTAAAAGCTTGATTTACCCTTTAAAAAAATTACCAAAATAATTTTTTTTATTTGGCTTCGCTAATTAGTGTTTAGGGTATAGTATTAAGGGGGTATGATTGTGTAGGTAGGGTTTATTTGTATTTAATTTTGAGTGTTTAGGTGTAGTTTTGTGAAGTAATTTTGATAGGGAAAAATGCCAAACAAATCCTCAACTTTCAAAGTTTCTTCATTTTAATCCCGAACTTTCAATTTTCTACTTAAATCCTCAACTATTCGTTGACTTTCCATAAAAATCCCAAACTTTTGTTGACTTATCCAATGTGGTCCTAACGTTTATTCGACTAACATAGTCGTTAGTCAACTCCGTTAGACCAGTCAACATTGGGACCAATTTGGATAAGTCAACATAGGTTTGAGATTTTTATGGAAAGTCAACGAAAAGTTGAGGATTTAAATAGAAAATTGAAAGTTCGGGATTAAAATGGAGAAACTTTGAAAGTTGAGGATTTTTTTAGTATTTTCCTTATAATTTAGGATATAGTTTTTCGTGTTTAGAATTTTAACTTTTAATGTTTTGATTCATTATTTTGCAATTATGATATAATTTTGGTATTTAGGGTTTAGATTTTAACTTTTGATGTTTAGGAAAATACCTAAAACGGAGTTGACTAACGACTCCGTTAGTCGAATAAACGTTAGACCAAATTGGATAAGTCAACATAAGTTTGTGATTTTTATGGAAAATCAACGCAAAGTTGAGGATTTAAATAGAAAATTGAAAGTTCGGGATTAAAATGGAGAAACTTTGAAAGTTGAGGATTTTTTAGGTAATTTCCCAATTTTGAAATGGTGTAATTTTGTGAAATGTAATTCAAATGGTGTAGTTTTGTAATTCTATCTTTAATATTAATGAAAGGGGGGAATTACAAAACTACACATTTTGAATTAAATTTCACAAAAGTACACCATTTAAATTTTTTCACAAAACTACACCTAAACATTAAAAATTAAGGGTAATTACTTAAACTAACCTCTTTTTATTTGTTTATTACTCAAATAACCTACAAATCTTTTCTTGGGTAAACTTTGTGTTAAAAGACCTATATCCCAAGGGTATAACATTTTATTACGAAATTGCCTTTGAAATTATTTTCTTCAAAGGAAAAAAATCAACAAAATAAATCTACCTAAACTACAAAACCTAAACTTCATCTCTCTCCTCGTGGTCTCTCGCCGTCATCTCTCTCGCCGTCGTGTCTCTCGCCGTCGTGTCTCTCGCCGTCGTCTCTCTCGCCGTCGTAGCTCTAGAGGAAAATCCCTGGTCTCTCTCTTGCCGAGAATTCATAGTCTATCTCGCCGAAAATCTGTCGTCTCTCTCACCGAATCGTCTTCTCGCCGAAAATTCGTCGTCTTCTCGCCGAAAATTCGTCGTCTTCTCGCCGAAAATCCTTGTTCTCTCTCGATCTCTCGTTACACAGATTCGCTCGACGTCAAAATCTCCGTCCTTCGCCGCTTTGTCTGTCCCTCCGCCGTCGTCGTTGTCTCTCTCCATATATGTGTGCACAATTGTATTATTGCAGACTTGTTTGTTAAATTTTTGCAGACATATTGTTTTATTTGCAGACTTATATATTTGACTGGTGTTATTGTCGACTTATTTTGTAGACTTATTGATTAAACTCTTTATCATGTCGATTGGTTTATTTTGTAAATTTAAAGAATATCAGGGACTAGTAAACAATAAAAAAGGGTAAAAAATAAAAACCCCTTAAAGTCCCATTAACCTGTAAGTTTTACCTACTTTGTTTTCTTCTCCGTTGTTTCCCGTCCCAAAAAACGTCGCGACTTTTCGGTTTTCCTGCTCTTCTCCGCTGTTTCCGGTCCCCAAACCTAACTACCGCCGATAACGCAAAGGCACGACCGCCACCGTCTAACACAGAGCCACCGCCGCCGATAACGCAGACTTTCGCGTTTGCGACTTCACCTTGGCGTTTGCCACTTCACCTTCGCGTTTTCGACTTCACCTTCCCGTTCACGACTTCACATGCGCCTCCGCCGCTTGGCCTTCGGCTCTACCACTGCCGCTTTGCCTTCGCCTCCACCACCGCCGCTTGGCCTTCTCGTTTACGTTCTCGATCTTCGCCGATTTACCTTCTCCACCGTCGTTTGACCTTCACGTTCTTGATATTCACCGCTTAACCATTGTTGTTTGTAATCGCTCCACTTCAGTTTCAGGTTCGAATCGATTTAATCTTTTTGATTATTTGGGTTCGTGGGTTTTTTTTTTGTTCTTCTTCCCTTTCCGCAAATATGGTTTTGTGTGATTTTGCAGTGTCACTGCAGACTTATTTACTTATGATTGTAGACTTATTTTGCAGTCTTATTATTTGAATTGTGCTTACGTATGACAATGGTTTAGGGGTTTAAGTTGTAGATCTAGTGTATATTTTGCAGACTTATGAAATTATTTGAAGACTTATATATTTGAGTGATGTTAATGCAGACTTGATGATTGATATGTGTTTATGTATGACAATTGTATAGGAGGTTTAAGTTGTAGATCTAGTGTAGATTTAAGTTGCAGATTTTATTAATGAATGTATGAAATTCTGTGGGTAGAGTGTTATGTATATCTTTGCAGACTTCTATGTATGAAGACTTATTGTGCAGACTTATATAATTATCTTCAGACTTATATATTTGAGTGGTGTTTTATTGATTGAAATGTGTTTATGTTAAAATTGTATAGGGGTTTATGTTGTTGATCTAGTGTATATTTAAGTTGCAGAGTTATGTATGAATTATGAAGTTTTGTGGGTGTAGAGTTATGTATATTTGTGCAGAGTTGTTTATATATTTTGCAGACTTATTAAGTTGCAGTCTTATTGGAAGACCTATTTTGCAGACTTATTGATTCAATTGTGGTTATGTGACATTGCAGATTGGTGTAGATGGGTTATCCTCCTCGTCTCTATGCTGATGGTAGATCTCCTGCGAAGTTAAAAGCATTAACCACTACTGCGTGCTGGCTAACATTGGGTCCCGAAAAGAAAAATTAGGTGATGATGTTTGGAGTTATCTCGAAAGTTCTCCGGTTGGTTGCATCGTTAAACTTGCAACAAGTTCTTTTATATGGTCAGCTTAGACGGTCCACTATCTTCTCACACACCAGCTAGTGACGAAGAAGTGTAAAGAATTGTGGTGTTTGATTGATGATCAACCAATAAGATTTTCATTACTTGAGTTTGGTTACATCACATGTATGAACATAGACCCTTATGTGGTTGAGGTGTTTGCGAGGGTGACCATAAGGGGTTGTGGTGTGACATGAATGTTCCTATATCTGAAGGTCCAACTTGGGACCAGTTGTTGGAGGTATTGGCTGTATGCAGGTTATGACCATTTGAGAAGCGGAGAATGATAGATTGTTTATGCGTTATTGCTATTGGTGTTCTCGGGCTGCATCGGGGTAGCAGAATTCCCCTAGACCTAGCTCGAAGGGTAATTGATGTGGAAACTTTTGAAAGGTTTCCGTGGGGTAGGAAGGCTTGTGAGAATTTTGTGGAGGGTGTTAAAGTTGCTCAATTTGTTGGTGATTCTTATTGTATGACGGGGGTTCATTCATGTACTTCAGATTTGGGCCTATGAGGCCATACCTATTATTGGTGAAAAAATAGGACGTAAGAAACATGATGTTCCACTTTTATCTTGGTCTGGTTCTAGAGGAAGAACTAAGATTGAAGATATTCTTTTTCAAGACAAGAATAAACATGGGAAGGTAAAGTGTAATTATATACTAATTTATGTGGTGTTATATAAGGGTAATTTAAATACGATGTTTCTTATAATGTTATTTTTTTGTTTTGTTATTTGTAGGTGAGGGTGAGAAACATGTTCTCAACCTCTGAAGAAGAGGTAATTCCAACATGGACGGATGAAGAGGAAGATGAGGATGTAGACAAACTTTTGAATGATATCCTTGATGTAGTTTTTGATAGTGGTTTTTGGGACACGGTTAATAAGTCGAAGAAGAAGATGGTTAAAAAGAGAAAAGTTGCTGAGGTGGTGGAAGAACGCAGTGATGATGAGTTTGTCCAACAGAAGAAGAAAGTTGTACGAAAGAAGAATGTCTCTGAAGGAAAAAAACCAAGAGACGATGAAGCACGAACTGATGATGACTTTCAGGAAGAGATGGCGAAAGAGTCTCCAAAGAATTTGTCCGAAAACCAAGTCCCCGAGAAGGTATCATAGTAATTTTATGGTTATGATAAAACTTATGATTTCTTTATTATTATGTTTATGGTAAGACTTATGGTTACTTTTTTAATGAGTTATGTTTAATTTTGTTAATGTTTGTAAGGAGGAGAGGGCACATAATTTAGGAATGGACATGAAAGGGCTTTTTTCGTTGTATGAGACTTTGGCTAACAACATGCAAGGGTTAGAGAAAAAGTTGGACGAAAAGTTTACTTGTTTCCAAGGGGATATGGAGAAGAGGATGAGTAGCATACAAAGTAAATTGGATGAGAAGATTGAGAACTTGGGAAACAAAGTTGAGAAGGTAAAGGGTTTTGAGAAACTTGTGGAAAAAGAAATAGTCCAATCTACAAACCACGTTGCGGAGGATTTTGCAGAAAGCAAGAAGCCGGTAATGCACAATGCGGATGATGGTGCTGAGAGCAAACCAATATGATTTATTTTGCAGAGGAGAATATAGTGGATCAATTTATGGAGTGTTATAAACGAACATTTTTCAACTTTGTTTGATTTGTTTTAGTATGATTTGTTGTTTGGAATTTACGTATTGAAACTATAATTTGGTATTCAAAGTTATCAATAAATTTGTTTACAAATATTTTATTTTATGAACGTATCAATGTAGTTAAAAAACAAAAAAAATTCCCTGATTTTGAAAAATAAACCATTTTAAACGAAATAATTTTTTCGTTGCAGATTTTTTATGTTGAATTGTTTGTCATAATTGTGCAATGAAATGTCATTGTTGAATCTAACTTTTTTCGTAATTTTATTTCTTTTATACAGTCTTGGTTGGTCATGTCTAAGCCTTCCTCCAAAGATGGTACCTCCGGTAATTTTATTGTGAATAAGAAACGCAATGCAGAAGAAGATTGAAAGTATGTGGAGGATGTTACATTGGCAGTGGCGAAGGCGGCATGTGAAATGCGCAAGCCTAACTCCGAAGACACATTATTTGTTTCATATCATCGGGAAAGAGTGGAGGCCTTATCCAAGCGTCTCGACGAAAACAAAACTATTGGGAAAAGGAGTCTTTTCATGGCAACCACCCAAAAATCTCCTTTTCAAGGAGATTCAACAATGAAACGGGTGATGCAAGGAGTGGTGCCTTCTCCAACGTTGTATGATCCTTTTGGACCTTACAAAGAGGTCAAAGCGAAAGAACTCTTGGACCGTATCACTGAGGAAGAGTAAGTATTCTCCTTTGTTTTTAAAGCTCAATAATAAACTTATTGTTGACAATAATTTGTTTTATTTATAGGTCGACACCTATAGGTTCCTTTGTTCCGCGGACCCAATTTTTCGCGAGGTTGATGACTCCAAAACATGATTGGGCTCCTAGTGAGAAGGATAACTTCGGTTGGATTGGAGAATGTGTAAGCTAATTTATATATATATATATATATATATATATATATATATATATATATCCTTACAATTTTGTTACATGTACGAATAAATAATATTTGTTTCTTCAATCCGCATCACATCAACTCATTCATGCATATGCTTAGATAAAGATCTTTGACGCAACCCACACCATTTACATCGTCGCGGATATCATTCCTAGATCAGTCATGGGTCATGTGTTGGCATCAAGACTACAAACAATTTGCTATTAACCCGAAGAAATTTTTATTTGGCGATGCATACAAGGAGGTGATGAAAGGGCGGTATCCAGCTGTTGCACCAACAAACAAAGAGTGGGTTAAAGATGTGGACCACGTGTACTTTTGTCATAACTTTAATGATGCGCATTGGGTTGGTCTTCGTGTGAATCTGCTTCGCCACCACATAGACGTATACGACAGTATTATTTGGTCAACAAGTGACAAGCAAATGGTTGAGGAGATCACACCTTACGCGCGGATGATTCCATACATGGTACGCTCTATTGCCCCTCTTTGTGGAAAAAAGAACATTGTTTTGAAGAAGTATACGATCTATCGGAAAAAATCCATACCACAGAATATCCAAGTAGGCGATTGTGGTGTGTATGCGATGAAATATATTGAGTGTCTTGCACTTGGGATTAGCTTTGAAGATTTGTGCGACGAGAACATACCGTTTATCCGGAAGAAAACGGGCGTTGATATCTACGATGAGGTACCCGATGACTATAACGAGATGTCGAATCCGTTACCGCGCTCTAAGGAGGATAAGTTGTTGCTGATGACTGAATCTTTGAAGTAGCATGTTTTTATTATTATGTATGGACATAGTTTTTGTTTCGGCTGTTGTTGTTTTGGAGATGTGGAATATGATTTCACGGTTTTTGTGTTTATTTTAAAACTCTGCAAAACAAATGGTTAGGAAAAATCTGCATCAGTTGGTTTTTTTTTTTTTTGCAGACTTATTACTATTGTATGGATATTGTGGAACATGTATTGACCCATTTGCAAATTTGGTTCGTTTCTATGTATTAGTAGAATATTGCAAATTTGTTTTGCAAACTTAACATTAAAAGTAAAGCAACAAACAAAGTTCTTGGCATGGAAACAAACAAAGTTCTTGGCATGGAAACAAACAAAGTTCTTGGCATGGAAACAAACAAAGTTCTTGGCATGGAAACAAAGATAGTTTTTCACATAAGAAATGAAAAGGATCGATCGATTCATTCTTCGTTGCAGTGAATCAGAAAACGGTACTACTTTTTGCACGTCCGTGAGTTGTGGCCGAAAGCACCACATAGAGAACATGATTTATTTTTACGCACCCTTTTTCCCTGTTGCCACTTCGAGTGCCGATTTGAATCGCCCTTTTTGGGTCTCCCGGGTGGTTGACGTACATCAGGAGGTAAACACAATTGAGATTCCACGTCAGTGGGTACAATCAAGGCTCTGTCGCGGGGGATCACGGCTCGTGAATATCCGTGAACCAAATAGCTCGTGCGGTAGTACGGATGAGAATAATGTATGATATAAAGTTTGTTTCTTTCGATAGCCGCGATAGCATGGACACACGGTATCTTCTCCAAATCATACATACGGCAATTACATTTTCATAACGTTATATTTACGACGTTAACGAACGCCCCGTTAGTGACTTCATACAAATCTTCGTCGATCTGTTGGACATGAATGTCCTTTGCCACATGAACCCGAACCTAAAATTTTTTTTTTAATAAATTGTAATTGATAAATAGTTTAAAATGCAAATATTTTGTTATACCTGCAAGAGTTTTTCAACACCCCGAGTAAGTATTGTCATCGTTTTCGTGGCATCGTTACGGCGGTCCGCAAACCATCGCGTTAAAATCAACCGAATCTCATCGATTAGGATCACTATTGGGAGATCGCACTTTTTTCGTATTACGTGGTTTAAAGACTCGGCGATATTTGTTGTTGTCATGTTGTAGCGATGACCAGGAAAATGAACTCTTGCCCACTGTTTTACATCGGCGTGTATCAAATAATCATGGAGTGAAGGATTACGATTATGTATTTCTTGAAAGTATTCCTCAAACTCATCAATTCGAAAAGCATTTGCCGCCTTCTTCACAACACCAAAAACTTCACCGCCTTTGAACCTAACTAAGACGTTCTTGTATAAATGATAAGTGCATGTTCCTCTTGCACTAATAGGATATACAAGCTGAATAGCGTTACTTATAGATTTGTGCCGATCGGAAATTATAGCCAAATCTCTATCATCCGGAATAACTTTGGCTAATTGTGTGAAGAACCACTCCCAAGACTTGTCATTTTCCGTATCAACAATGCCGAAAGATATGGGAAATATTTGAAAATTTCCGTCTTGTGTCGTGGCTATAAGCAACGTCCCTTTATATTTGCCTTTCAAGAAAGTACTGTCGTTGACTAACACTTTGCGCATGTATTGAAACCCAAAAATACTAGCTCCAAACGAGATAAAAACATACTTGAACCTTTTCTCTTCATCTACTTCGAGTCTGGTGTATGTACCCGGATTAGCATGTCGTATTTGAAATAAGTAAGTAGGCAAATCTTCGTATCCACTCTCCGGTGATCCCGTGAGTAAACTTTGAGCGTGTGCAAGTGCACGGTGTGCTTTCCAATAATCGACCTAATACACAAATCTTAATTATTTGACTTGTAATTTAAGATATTAGGTGTTATTGTATTGTTTTTATATTTATTACCTTAATACGAAAGCGAATCCTTATAGCATCGACCAAATGTTCAGGTAATACACGTGGACCCACACCCCCAACAAAATCTTTGTAAATTTTCCTAATATTTCAGGAGTTGCTTTTCTTGAACGGGTTGATCGCTCGGTAACGGAACACGTGTGATTTTCAACGTATTTTCTTATATAAAATTGAGAACTAACTCCCACGGGCGAGGCTCTAACCCTCCACGAACAACCGTTCACCCAACACTTAACCACATATAGATTAGTGGTAGATTTCACAACGTCATAATCAAAATTGTTTATTACGGACAAAATCTTCAACTTTGATTCTAATTCCTTTTTATTTTCGTAGCGTTGCCCAACCGCAATGGTAATAGCCGGAGATTCTAGTCTTTCTAAATCCTCGTGGACAAGAAAATGCATTTGGGAACCTCTTTTCTTCAAAGGCAATTTAGGTTGGTCATTAACTAAAACTTTCGACATACCGTAAACTGTGTAATTTTCATCATCCGAAGTTACACCGTCTTCGTCGTCACAACAGTCGAATATAGGTCCTTCGTCGTCGAGCTCATCTTCATTCGCATCCTCTTCGTTTTCACCAATCTTCGATCTTGCATCATGAATTACACTCGCCGTAGGTACTTCTTCATAAAACCTATAGTTCACGTCCTCGGTTGGTATTTTTCGAGCTTTCTTCACCGATACACATAACCGTAAAGAACTATCTTCGCATTGTTGTAAATATGCTTGAAACTGGTGATCATTTCCTATAATCACCGAAGGTGTATCTTGGGGTAAAGCTTGTAACATCCTCTTAGACAACATATAACTTAACTCAATAATTTCTTCACTATCGTCGAACCCATATTCGTCATTAATCAAACCCACGAAATCTACGTACCTCATCTCAGCATTAACACCTATAAGCCTACTACCACGTCGACTGTCAACGAAAAATAACCACCTTTTCTTATCAAAACGCCATTCACCGGTCACCACGATGATTTGAACGATCTTGTTATTGTTCTCCATTGGTTGAATCTACAAGAACAAAAATCTGAAAAAAATCTATATTTTTAAAAATGTCTGCAATCAAAGCAAACAAGTCAACTAAACAAATCAGCAATTCTGTTTATGTCTGCAAAACAAACATGCGTTATTCAATAAATCTGCAAAACATACGCAAAAGTAAATAAATCTGCAAAACAAATCTGTTTTTTTTAAATGTCTGCAATCAAAGCAAATAAGTCAACTAAACAAATCGGCAATTCTGTTAAGTCTGCAAAACAAACATGCGTTTTTCAATAAATCTGCAAAACATACATGAAAGTTAATAAGTTTGCATCATAAATCTACTTTTGCAAATAAATCTGCACTAACAGAAGGACAAACATGCAACATAAATCTACTTTTATAAAAGTCTGCAAGATAAATTGTTTTTTTCCATAAACTTTACATTAAAAATCTGCAACAATATTAAATCTGCAGACATTACAAAGGTAGATTTATATAGTTGATTAATTATGCATATTTACCAAAATCGGTGGCAAAACCGAAAACTATTTTTTTCCTGTCACATAGCCGAGGAGTAAGACGAGAATATAACGCCATACTTTGGTTACAAAATGGGAAGGGTCTCTCCTGTAATAAACAAATAAAAAAGGTTAGTTTAGTAATTGACCCAAAAATTAAACACTAATTAAGTCTACCCACACAATCCTACCCCTATTTTTACTAAACCCTAAACACTAATTAGCAAACCCAAATGAAAATTTTAATTTTGGTAAATTTTGAAAGGGTAAATCAACCATTTAAAATTTTAAAAGGGTGTACATATGAGAAAAAATTGAATTAGGTAGAGTTTTGTAAAGGAATGAATAAAATGATGTAGTTTTGTGAATTTCTCTTAATAAAATTCAAAAAAAGATATTCAATGTAATTTCTAACATTAATAAAATAATATGTGTATCAATTTAAATAATTATTAAAAATGGTCAAGAAAAAATCTTTTTATCAATAAATAAAAATTTCAACAATTCTAACTTGGGATGCAAATATTCTATATTTATAAATAGAAGTAATACATAAATAATTCAAAATGATCTTTTAAAACATAAAATTAATACCAACTTTACGGGAGAAGATTAAAAATATCCACCGCAAAAAGAAACCTTATACAAAATAAACAATAACATATATAAATATTTCAATAATCTTCCATAGAAAAACAATACAAAAATATGATACAATTTAAAAAATGGGTTAAAATCTTTAAATAAAACCGTAGTAAACATATCACAGAAAGATAAAAATCAATTAAAAGTCAAAAATTGAAAGGGATGCACGACAATCTTCGATATTTTTTAAGAAAAAGTTTGAAAAATAGATGTCTTAGCATATTAATATCCCACAATTTGATAATAAACTAAACGATGTAGACAAAATGTATATGCAAACAAACTAATTTTCACAGATTTGGTAAAATATAAAATGCGTATATTCGAATTACAATAATAATACATATTACAATGAAAAATTAACTGTAAATATTTTTTGAAATTATTATGAGGCAAATTTTCCGCGCAATGCGCGGGTTTCATCCTAGTTTATTATAGTTTTTGTTCCATCACATTAGCCTATATATATAGACGGGTATGTATTCTCTGGTGTTTTTTAAAATTATTCATTGTTACTCTTTTGATAAATTTTCTTGAACAAATTTCTTGGTAAATGAAAACTTGTCTAAATTTTTTTGTAAAAAAATCACTACATGTACGAGTGTTTAGTACATTAATACATAAACAAATATAAAAGGGGTAAATTTAGTTTTAATTGTATATAGGTATACAATTACAATTTTATCTAATTATAAAGTGTTTGTATAAGATACATTTTTATATGTAATTTATATGATAAACTCGTATTCCACATACTAAAGGACAATTTACATATAAAATCTGTAAGAAGTTAAATATATATAGGTGTTATAATAATATTGATCACCCAATATCGTGTTGAGAACTAATGATAATACTTAGGATGATTATTAGAGTGAGATTTTTTTGTCAAAAACAAATAAATAAATAATACGATTAAATAAACCGTGAAATATACATTATCTATACTATTAAAAGAGAAGACAAAATGTCTATTTGTCGCGATGAGAGAGATTTTAGGATATTTTTTATTTTTTTGTATTTGGGTCTTTATATTTTTGAATAAATATTGTTTGGCGAATTCTATAAATTATATTTCAGGCCCAACAAATTCAGACCCACATATAAAACTTTTAAGAATTAAATTTCTCCCACATTGAAAACAATAAGAAACGAAATAAGAAATCTTCTATTATAAATAAGACTTTTTATTACATACGAAATCATTAAAGCGAACCTTATTTTAATGGACCTGCGAATTTCCGTAAATGGATTGCGCCTTCATTTACCGGAATATGTATAATGCAGATATTTTTCTTTGAATAGGCGTGCAAAGTTAGATTAGTTATTTTGGCTTTCGATACAGGTCTTTCATAGATACATGCCTCATAAATTGGCCAACGGGTATCACAGATTTTGATTAGTGGATTGGAGTCTGAACATTCGGTTTTCAGGTCGGGTTCAGGTCGGGTTCAGGTCGGGCTAATTCGAGTTCGGATTTTTCGGGTTAGATGATATAGGATATGTTCGGGTTATTTACAAATATGGTTTCGTTCGGTTCGAATCCATTCGGATTCAGGTCGAGTTTCATATTTTTAACAAAATCTGACATGGAACAAAATATTATTCGGTTCGGGTTTTTTGGTTCAAATTTTCAGGTTTTTTCATATTTTTGTTAAGAATTTTGGGTCTTATTTCGGGAATTCGGATTCGGTTCGGGTTTTGGTTCGGTTTATTCATACAACCCACAAAAAATTGAAATATCCTACTAAAATTCAAATTACTTTATCAAAACTATATATATGTGTATATTCGGGTCTATTCGAGTACAATTCGGGTCTCGGGTATGTTCGGGTTAGAACGAAAACCCGAGTTATAAAATATTAAAATCCGATAGGATAATATGAGAACCGAAACCGGGTCAAACCAAATTTTTCGGATCAGTGCGGGTTAGAACGTAAACCCGAGTTATAAAATATTTAAACCCGATAGGATAATATGAGAACCGAAACCAGACCAAACCGGATTTTTCGGATCTATTCGGTTTCAGATCGATTCGGTTTCGGATCTCGGTTAAATGTTCAACCTTAAATTGATCAATTCATGTTATTCCATAATATAATTTAATAATATTTATGAATATCATGTCCCGCGCAAGCTTATGTAGTTTTCAATAAAGAAAAGCTTATTCCTTATAACATACCACCCTAATTATATATTAATTTAATATATACTAGCTTAATTATATGTAAAATAAATGAGAGAACAAAGTCATTTTTTGGTAAAAAGAGAACCAAGTCATTTTATTTTCATTTGTTACCACTCACAAATCTTCGTATGTACACATTTGAGGATCATTAGTCAACTTCAATCGTTAAAATACTCAAATTTTTACATAGAATATTTCAAACCTCCTACTCTGTATTTATATACTAGTTAGGATTCTCAACGACCATCTCTCACTGATTCCATCTTCTTTTTATCCTCTTATTTTCTTATGACCGCAAGCTCCTTCCACCTACTATGCACGTGCCTTTCTCTTCTTTGTATAAGCTTGGCCTAGTCAATATCAGAGTAAGCACGAACAAACAAACACGATTGGGGAAGTGACCTTGGTCTAGTGGCAGTCATAAGTCTACAGGAGGCAGGTAGCACCACCCCACCCGGGATCGATTCCCCGCGCCTACGATAGTGTAGGTTTGGCTAATGGGCCGGCCATTTGTGGCCCAAATGTTGACAAAAAAAAAACAAACACGATTAGTTCAACAAATAATAGTTAACAAATAACAATTTTACAGTTACATATATACCTGAGGGAGCTTATCTAAGGGTGTAAAAACTGCGACATTGCTCCGGTCAGGATTCATGTATTTTTCATAAGCGACTCTCAGCTTTCCTGTCTTGGCAGCTTTGTGGAACTTCAAGATCATGTCTGAACACTCCCTGTGATGAAACGAGTGTAAAAACAATCAAGTAATGTATTGCGAGGAGGTGTTGTTAAAGAGATATTACTTACCTCATCTCCCGAACATTGTAGTGGGTATGTTTCTTTAAGAGAGAGGTCCAGGCTGGAGTCAAATGAACAGTGCACCGGGCAACGTAGACAGCTGATGCGCATAGCAGCGATGGCTTAAACTTCAAAGCTTCGTACTCAATTAAGGTCAACTCGATAAGGTAGAAGGCGAGTTGTTCAAGTTGAGACAAGTAAAAGTAACAGAGTTCAATGTATGTCCGATCAAACATGCTGATCTTTTACATGTAATATAAGTTTTAAGATGAGAGATTCGGTTATACCTTTTTGTTGGACTGCGCAGCTTTTAGGAACCTCAACATGAAAACGTAGGGGGTAGGTGCATTTAAACGGAAATTTAACTGTTTAAGCATAATCCTCTCCTGAAATAAAAAGGGAAACTCAAAACTGTTACGCAAACAACAATCACGGATAGAGAAGATTATAGAAACAGATTATTGGTACCATTCCCAGGATTTGGTCTCTAGTGTACCCGGAGATGCTAATCAAGTCTTCGATCTGAACATAGACGTAGAGAATAGTTTATTGATATATAAGTTTAAATTCAGAAGGAAAAGGATTTAGCTTTCAGGAGAATTGTCACTTACCCTTGGATGCCAATAGTCCTCGTATTTCGAAGCTAGTAAGAGTGCGGTAACACCAATCAACTACAACTCATTTTTCTTTATTGTAACTTAGGAGAGATAACGGTCTAGTAAGTTCATTGTGAGGAAGAGAGTCTCGTGCATAAGATGATTTGTGAGATTAACCTGCAAAGAGATAGGCAATACCGAGATATAGGAACCCAAATGGAGAAGAATAACTTTTGAGTTAGCATCATATCCTAAGTTGAAATAGAAACAGTATAAATCTTGCACTCACTTCGATAAGCCAGTTGATCATAATACCACGCAAAATCGGAGTAACTGGTGTCTGAGCTGACAAGTAAAATCCTATAGCTGGATTTAATGCCTACATCAACATTTCACGTTAAGCTACTGGAAAGCTTAAATTCATCTTGCGAAGTTTATTCAATATTCGTTGTGTGTATGTGGATGACCTCTGCAACCCAATAGAACTGATATATGTCCTCCACGTATTCTGCAACTTCCAGCTCATTGGATTCATCATCAATGCTCGGAAGCTTTTCAGGCTGTGCAGTATCACCATTTTTCTCATCGAACTGCAAATAAAATGACCAAGTAAGCAAATGATGGAGAAAAGGAAGTAGTCACAAAGAACACAATAGCTCGTAGAATTGTGAACCTTTGATCCTGACACTAGCAGAGATGTGAAAGACTTTCTACGTTCTGATTTGGGCTTATCTGTAACATCCAACACTTTTGTTGTTGGATCGGCTTTGTCATTAGACGAACTCTCTCCTTGAGTATTTTCTTTGAGGCCTTCTGTTTTAACCTTTTCTGGAAGTGTCAATGCCGAAGCATCTTCTTCGAAAGGGGTCGAAGAGATAGATCTTGATTTACTTCTACCCACCGGAGGCTTCTTAGGAGCGCTACTGTTTCGTAGAGAGGTCTTCACAGTTTTCTGAATTTTGAGTGAGAAAGAGAAAACTTATCACATATTTACTAAACACAAGGTGATCAGAAACAAAATATGGAAATCAAGACAAGGAAAAGATATTGAGAGAGATTCAAATAGTGAGTCTTCTATGGAAAAGAACCACCTACACAAACAGATAAGAGGAACTCAGGTATATACCTTGACAAAATTTCCTTGCGATACAAACAATATTTTTATTCTGGCTTTTGCGGTCCCTGAACACGCAAAGAAAATCATATTAGACGATTATATCTCATGTTGCTGCCCACAATGACCAAAAATATTATGGTCCTCCAAGGTGTAAAATTTAACGAAAATGCAAACAAGGATTATGTAAGTGTATACACCGTTGGATAGTTGAAAGGAGATATCAGAGACAAACAAATTTACTTACGATAGTATAGAACCAACACTTGTCCGAGTTTTCCATGAATATCTGCCACTACTCAAATGTGGGATAGCTTTGTTGCTGGCTTTACCAGCTGAAACAATGCAACCCCACTCATATCAAGTACTGAACTAACAAATAAAAGTCAGAAGAAAAATATCAAATCTTTTTTACCTGGACCCTTACCCAATTGTTTTGAATCCAAGCTTGAGACATTTTCCTGCGTAAATAAGTGAAAAAAACTCAGCTAGTTGTGTATAACATCCCTAAATAATTAGCCTCGCAAGCAGTTATACAACCAGCTAGTTGTAAGACAAAAAAATGTCAAACATTAATAACAACCTTATTTAAGCTATGATCTGTGAGGCTTGTTCTCTTGACAACCGGTAAAGATTTTCTGCAAGAACAACCATTTAAGCAAGTTAAACAATCAAAGATACAAAATTCATTTCAGCATACAAAGAAAACGTCCAGTAGGATGAGATATGTTTTCGCTACTCTGAAAATACCTTGTTCCACCAGCGGTTGATCCAAGGCTCAAAATTTTGTTATCGATGAACTTCTGACCTAATATATGAGTTAAATAGACCAAAATTAGTTAAAATGTTTAACATCAACAGAAGTTAGAGATACAAAACACACATAACATTTAAGAACCCACCTGTCTTATAAATGCGATTGTTTCCAACTTTAGACGTTCTTTTAAAATCTCGTGCTCCTATCGGAAAAAAAAACTAAATCAAGGCCAACAAGAAAGATGAAGGGACCATCGATAATGTAGCTTAACTAATAAAACCAATTCTGTGATATTTGCTTTAACTCATATACAGATTCATTGCGATATTCTAACCAATCTTATAGGAATTTGCAAGTATTAAGGCTAAATATAGTTTCCCAATACGTATGTTGTACCTTTGTATGTATTTTCAAAGAATTATCAAGAACTCTTGCCGGACGAACATAAATCCTACAAATGCAAACGTAAAAAACTCAGATTCCCTACATGAACTGATTTCAAAAATCTCTCATTTTTATTTGGAAGTAAAGCAACAAACTGTTTATGTAAGACACCGTACCTTAATGAAAAAAACAATAGATAAAAAGACGATACACAAAAAAAAGCGTTATAAACAAAATATACCAATCATACCTTTGTGATTTCGTACATTTTACACCCTTCCATTTCCTGCATTGTTTCATGTTCAATAGAATAATTTTAAGGCATAATGAGTAGAATAAAAACTAACTAAAAGTATTATCAGGAAAACAATGGGAAATCTAAAAGTCTTTTCCATGAGAAATCACAAAAGGAAAACTTACTTTGTACTACTGCCACAAGGTGTTGGAATCCTTCAATTTTTCCCACCAACATTACTTATATCGACCAATGCTTTTCTTGTGACCTTAACAAATTCCTCTGTAAAGGAGACAAAAATATTAAGTCAACTTTCAACACTACATCACAAAAATTTAATTAAAAAATCTCTGTTATAAGCTTACCACAATTGTCACTACTGATTTTGCCCTTGCACGTGATTCTCGAATCTCCCTTCTTTTCAATCAAAACAAAAAACATAGATTTTGAATGCTAAAATAACTACTAAACATCCAACTTTGCAATGAACTCAAACAGAGGTTAAGAGGAAAAATAACCTTCATATCGTTAGTCTTCGAAGTTCCTCCGCTCCTAACAGTCACAAATTTACCCCTAAACAAAGTAAAACCAGTAGATTAATATCTTAATGATCCATCCAAATATGAAGAGACTTTACTTCACAAAAGACTCGTGTTCTGTGAAGTAAGTCTACAACAAATTAGCAAACAGTATAATTTCATATCAATTACAAGACTAATAGAAAGAGATGCACTTAACAGTGTACACGCAGGAACAGTTTTCCGATTATCAGAGAAGATTTTGAAGGTCTTAGTACCCTCTGTTTCACAAGTATATATACTTTTACAAGTGAACACAATTGTTTAAGACCAAAAGGCAAGAACAATACACAACAAAACAGTCTCTTTACCTCCTCGATTTGCAATGATATTATCATATCTGCCTAGTCTTGGTGCCTACAAAATTACCAATATCAAGTGAATACAAACAACAATTATAACCAAATCCGACCACATGAATCCAATTTTTTAGAAATTTCCATAAAAAAAACCAGAAGACGCATAAGAGACGAAACCCTAATCTCGTTTCAATTCACAAAAAGGGGAAACAGATCGTCGATTTCAGATTCAAGTGCGATTAACGAGTAAACCCTAACTCGATTTAACAGAACAAGATTCTTAAGTAATTAGGGTTTATGAAGATTGATTTTACCTTCGCGAACGCCATGAAATCTCCAAATCTTTCGCTTTCTCCGATGAATGATAGAGAGAGAGAGAATGTGTTACCGTTTACTCGAACGCAAATATGTCCTTTGTCGTTTTGTCATTAAAATTAAACAAGGGATATAAATATTGAACCTTTAATTAACACACAGAAAAAATCAATGAAAGTTAATGGACTAGTACGTTAATCTAATAATCTATACTATAAAAGTATACGAACTTTCTCCCGTGACACGTGGACACTCTGGACTAGTATATTTAAGTCATCGACGATATATTTAAGTCATCGACGATATTAGATATAAATATAATAATGTGAAACTATTATATTTGATAATACTTAGTGTGGAACTATTATATCCTATATTGGTGTTGTGACCCGTGTTTTTGCACGGGCTAATTAAATATTAAATTGTTAACAATAAGTTGAATTTTTAATAAAAATATTATTTTTCCATGTAATATTACATATATACACAAAATTTTACTAAAAATCATATATTTACTATATGACTTTTGAGATTCTAATTTTGTTTAATATATATTTTAAATGTTTTTGCTTGAAATATTGTTGAACTCAAATTTTGTATATTTTTAAAAAGCTAGTATTAGTTTGATAGTGATAGTAAACTAATAGCGTATGGAAAAGACATGCATTAAATATGATAGAATTATTCTTTTGGCTTACATTTGTTGTGGAAGATTTTTGATCAAATCAAAACATAACCACTTTGGAGACCAAAAAATCGTCCAAACAATGAACAAAAGTTTTCATTACCACATGACACAACCACTAAACACCCGAGATCATAACATTCCAAACGTAGAAATCGTGTTGTACTTAGAAGAGAATATGAGAGATTGTTTTTATGAGATTGTTTTTTTATGTTAAAGTATATGAATGTGTGTTTCTCTAAAACATGTTTTATGAAAGAAACAATGATTTTCATTATATAGTGACACTCTAATGGTAGTTACAAGGTAGAATAATGAGAATTTATTTTCCACATAATTGTCACCATTATGTTACAAAATTAATTATAATTTAATTTTGTTGAAAGATAACATCTAGGAGATATTTTGTTTACTTGATCAACAATCTTCCACAACAAATGTGAGTTAAAAATAGATTATTGTTTATAAGTTTCAACATTGACTAATCACCAAAATTTTAAAATTATGATTTTTGCTAGTATTATCTAATTTAAATTTATTCTAAATCATTCTAATCATTGAAGAACAACATCATCGGAACATTAAGTGAAGAAAGATCCAAGGTATTAATGATGTCTTACTTATTGTACAAGAACATATGTTGGCATTTTAAGTAGGCGATAATAATGTATGTGTCGAGATAACTGATAAGGTGTATGTTATCAAAATGTAGGGATTGGTATGTCGACAACAGTTAGATTGGGGAGAGGTGAGTGGGTTGAAGATGCTGATGGATGTTATACTCACGTTGTCTCATCGGCATATGATATGGTTGATGTGAAGCTGAAAGAGTCAACGAAACTATCAGAGGCGATTAAGGTAATCAAAACAGCGTACAAGCTACAAACAACCGACTGCCTGGAGCTGTCCTACAAATGGCCTGCCTTGGTGATTGGACCCGATTGGAAAAAGTACGAGCCGATATACATCGTAGATGACGATAGTATGAGTTTGTTCATGGCGTTAAGAGTAGACTTAGCGGATATTATTCTGTGCGTCAAACCCATCAAAGCTAACAACGGCCCATTAACCATGGTGATATCCGGTAATTACTGGAGAAATAACCGCTTAAAATGTTCAGCTAGGCATGGAGGACAAGGTGGCGTGGTGATAAGAGATGTGGAAGAAGTAGAACAAATATCCGATAACAAAAAAAGGTAGTTGTGAAGGTAACTGGCGTGGTAAAGGAATCAAATTTTCAAGCGTTGAGAAGGGGAAACAACCAATAGAAAAACGTGTTGCAAGCCCCACGAGCCACCAAAAACGAAGATCTGTGGTTGAAACTTGGTTGTACGGAGGTCAGAATGGGATGGAAGAGCTAGGTGATTCAATGACCGATAATAATAATCTTATCGGTAATACTTGTACCGATAACAATATTGTTACCAGTGAAGATGTATTCCACGCAACTACATCTGTCACTCCAAATGTTGAAGTAAGACCACTTGTTGATCATGAAACACTGGCAGATATGCTGAAGGCGGTAGAGGAAATGTTAATGTCCACAAGTGAAGCAAACAAAGCAATTCCAAGTAGCAAAAGTCAGGAATACACTACTCCGCAAAAATGGTTGTTCACAGAAGATAGTATTCAAGGTACACCATCTATGAATTGGGATGCATACGAATTGAGAGAAAGGAAATACATACTGACTGGTGGAATGAACTAATCGCATCAAAAAGTGTCATGAAAGATAATGTCAAACGTGGTTGAATGATCCAATTATCCAACCAATAGCGAGGACCTTGTCTTTCAATTTGATGAATGAAGACAACATTGAAAGGGAAGAAAACATGAACCTTACTCTTGGAGTTTCAGCCCCGTTGAGAGGATCAGTAACAAGCACTATACCACGCACAACGCCTGTGTACAATGTGAGTAGTTCGCCTAGTTCGTCGTACGGTGTGAGGAGCGCAAACGAGTCCAGGTCATTAGATAGTGAATCACACACATACGAAGATGTTGAACGCTCACGGTTAAAAGGTAATAATCCAAATATCTGATACTAATAGAGTTAGTCGATATCAGTTTTAATGCATATATATTGATTAATGTTTATACTTATGAATAACCAGCAATAGGACATGATGACTACTTCTCGACGTCATCTTGTTCAGATCCAGATGGGCCAATTGAGATTCCAGATCAGATCAGGCAATATTTTGGGGAGTCAATGGCGTTGGAAGAGAGACATTCACGACCAAACGTAGAGGTTGGTGGTCCGTCTCATAACCCTGCATCAGCAACAAAGACGTGTATTGTCTACGTATAAGCCTGTTCCAACTGTCTTGTACGATAGAGATGTTCCGCCTTATGTGGATGAACCAACTGAAGTCGGTATTATTTATTTAACAATTACAAGTAAAGTAACGGATTTGAGATAACAATATTGTTATCGTGTAAGATAAAAATAACAACCATCTGACTGTGCGTAATGATTTATTGTTAATATGTAGAAACACTACACAGAGCAATATACGATGTTGATTATGAGGGTGACGATTTATTCCTGGGTCGTGTATTCAAAAATAAAGACGATTGTGCAACCAAGTTAGCGATACACGCGATACGAAGGAAGTTCCATTTCATATATGCAAAATTAAAGCAGACAATGATTCTGGCTGTATGCGTGAGCGAAACATGTCCGTGGAGGTTGTACTCTACTAAAATGGAAAGTAGCGGGTGTTACGAGATCAGAAGCATGACATTACAACACACATGTAGTATCGACGCTCGTGGCGATTTCCATAAACAAGCATCAACCGGTGTGATAGGGAAATTAATGAGAGCTAAGTATGTTGGTTGTGGACGAGGGCCGAGACCAAATGAGCTGAGGAGGATGTTGCGTGAAGAGTTCAGTCTGAATATTTCATATTGGAAAGCTTGGCGGGCAAGGGAAATAGCCATGGACAACGCAAATGGGGTCAACAAGAGGTAGCTTCGCTCTCATACAACCGTATTTCAAGAAACTCAAGGAGACAAATCCAAACTCACTTACAGCAATTGAGACGGATGTGGACGACAATGGAGTCCAAAGGTTCAAGTATCTCTTTATGGCATTGGATGCATCAATCCAAGGATATGAGGCGATGAGAAAATTAATTGTGATTGACGGAACACATTTACGCGGAAGGTATGGTGGATGCCTTGTTGCTGCAAGCACACAAGACGCAAATTTTCAAATTTTCCCGATAGGTTTCGGCATCGTTAATAGCGAGAACGACGAAACATGGACCTGGTTCTTAAGGAAACTATCAGAGGTGGTCCCCGACTCGTATGATTTGGTGTTTTTTTCTGACAAACACTCGTCGATATACGAAGGAATCAACAAGGTATATCTTTATAGTTCAATGTTTAAATTTACATGATTGATAACAATTAACTTATCTGCTAATAACTTATAAGTATACTACCTTTGGTGTCTTTAAAATTAGTTAACACAGTTTGCAATTGACGTTAACATGTATATCCAATGGCTTCTCACGCAGTTTGTATTGTGCACTTACAAAGAAACATTGTATCTATCTTCAAAGACTCAACGTTAAGTGGATTGGTATCGGTCGCTGCCCGTGCCTATCGGCTAATCGATTTCAATCGAGTGTTCGCACAAATCAAAGTTCAAAACGAAGGTTGTGCAGCGTACCTGGAAGCAATTGGTTTCGAGCATTGGACAAGGTCACATTTCGTTGGTAACAGATACAACGTTATGACAAGCAATATCGTCGAGACAATCAATAACGTCATGACGATGGCAAGGGATTACCCAATAATATCAATCTTGGAGACGATACGCACAACACTTGTTACTTGGTTTGTATTAAGGAGGGAAGCAGCAGAAGTTGATGACAATATACTACCTCCTAAAGTACAAGAAATGATGATAGAAAATTATGAGAAAGGGGGACGGATACAATGTGATAAAAATAGGAGACAGCTTTTATGAGGTCTGTGATAACACCGACGCCGCTTTTGAAGTTCATCTATGGGAACGTACCTGCACTTGCCGCCAATTTTCAGCTCCTCACAATCCCATGCACCCATGCCATAGCTGCTGGAATAAGAGAAGACATCAAAGTTGATACTTTAGTTGACGTACACCACACAACACCATACTTAAAACTAGCCTATGAAGGGATAATCATGTCGGTTCCTGATATGAATAAGCTTGCATCATCACCAAATGATATGGGTGGAGGTAAACTGGCACCGCCGCACGTTCGAAGGCCATCCGGTCGTCCAAGGAAAAGGAGGATCCCTTCGAGGTGAGAATTTAAGGTACAACATATATAGTATATGTTAACAATAGTTGTAACATATGGAATATATTGATATTTGTGCTTAGCCATGAGTACATTCTATTGTAGAGGACAAACAGGAGACGATGCACAAGATGTAAGAGCTTAGGTCACAACAGGGCAATATGCCATGGACCGGTAACGGTATATAATTTAAGTCATACTATAAAAATATTACACCACATTCTTGTTATTAGTCGATAACTACAATAATATCGGTTATTAACAAATCATATGCTTAATTACTTTAAATAATACTGATTACTAAAATGAAGCATACTTATAATATATTCATGAAAACCAGGATAATTGATGACGCCAGACGAAAGAAGAGGTGGGAGAAGGTAGGTTTTTGGAGTGTTGAATAAGATATCGGGAAAAGGCTAGTGATGGTTCGACTTTTTGTTGTGAAATACTGAACAATTTTAAGCCTTAATAAAAGAATGGGTAGTAACGGTACTTTTGTATGTTGGGATGTAATATATCTATGCGTAATGTTGAACTTATCGTTAATGTAAAATAACTTTTATGAAAAAACTTGTTCAATTATACGATGTAGTAATTCGGATAACAGGTATCAATAATATTAGATAAAACTAGATATGTAAGATAATTACTATAGAATGAGAAAACTTTTGCCTCCTAACATATTTTAAAAAGAAAATAAGAAACCAGATATTGGATAAGAATTTTTTTAGCTAATAATTTTAGTCAAAAGTAAAATAAAGATAAACTAGTACCAGTCGTCTACTAAAACATGGCAAGTATTCGCAACCGAATAAGAATTGTTGTACCATATAACATTGTTCTTAAACTTAAAATAAAGAAAGTCTGAAAAGAGAAATGTTCTTGTTCCTAATCTCAAGGAATTCCTGATGATAGTAGACCACAAACAAGCTTCTTCGTCTCCTTCTCAATGTCACATAGAAAAAACATACGACATTCTTCAAAACCACCCGTAGCGTGCGCATGGATCAGAAATATAGTCATCAATCCAGAATCTGCTGGATTGGTCACATGTGCTATGCTTAGTTTCCTTTCGATAAGAAATGGTTTGCCCCCTGTTTGATGCGGCAGAACACGATCATGAATGATAGACTTAAGAAGGTACGAAAACATGTCAACAATGGGTTTGAGCTCAGAAGCAATCCGGGAATCGCTGTGATGTTGAACATTGGTATCAAGTACCAAGATTGTGGCAGCACGAACATCAATGCATAAGGCAACCCAATTCTTGCGGTCAAAGTTAAAAGGTGCATATATGAAATCAACTTCGGCAAATAGCTGAACACACTCTGAGTTGTCGCTCTTCCCAGCAATTGAACTCACTAATTCGGTTGGAAACACGAAAGTTCCCGGATCAGCTGCCTTGGCAAATTTGGGGTGCAAACGCATCAAGGTTGCACTACAAGAAAACAGGGTAATTTTCTACCACATTTCCGACCGTAAAAACGTGGTAGGAAATTTTCGACCACTTTTCGACCGATTTCCGACTACATGCATTTTGGTCGGTAATCGGTCGGAAATTTCCGACCAAATTCCGACACAGGAATTTGGTCGGAATTTGGTAGGAAATTGGTCGGATTTCCGTCGAGATTTTTGTGGTCGGAAATTGGTCGGAAATTGGTCGGAAATTTCTTACCGATTTCCGACCGATTTCCTACCACAATTGATCTATTACACAACGGTAATGAAACGTTAAAATATTGGTCGGAATTCGGTCGGAAAAGGTATCCGTCGGAAATTGATAGGAAATTTCCGACCAAATTCCGACCAATTTCCGACGGATTTCTTTTCCGACCGAATTCCGACCAATATTTTAACGTTTCGTTACCGTTGTGTAACGGATAAATTGTGGTAGAAAATCGGTCGGAAATCGGTCGGAAATCGGTAGGAAATTTTTCTTATATATATAACACCCTCACTTCTTCTTTCTCACAATTTTTCTTATCAATCTTCATTTACCACAAAATTCAATACAAATTATTATAATGAGTTATTTTAGATCGTGGATGGATGGAAATCATAAAGATCCGGCGACGGGATTACTTTCGGAAGAATTTGCGGAGGGGCTTAAACAATTTATGGAGTTTGCCGCAATTCAAGAAAGAACCGTATCAACAGGTAAAATGTATTGTCCTTGTAAAAATTGCGATAATCGTAGAAATGTTTTGGTAAAAGTAGTATGGAAGCATTTATATATATAATGTTGGTTTTACGCCGGGGTATAAAATATGGTATTCTCATGGGGAAAATGATTTGATGGTAAATTATCCTAGTAGTAGTAATGTACAATATTATGATAATAATTTAGTTGTCCCTACGGTAGAAGAACCTATAGCTGTAGATAGGACCGTGCAAATGGTAAATGATATTTTTCGCGAAACTATGCCGTCGTTTGTTAGAGATCATCATGAGCCTACATTGGAGGAGCCAAATGTGGAAGCGCAGAAATCCTTTGACATGTTGGATGCCGCTAAGAACCCGTTATATGGTGGATGTAGAGAAGGTCATTCACCTCTTTCAGCTGCGACAAGAATGATGTCTATCAAAACGGATTACAATCTTTCAGAAGATTGTGTGGATGCGTGGGCTGGTCTGATCAAAGACATTTTGCCCGAAGATAATATGACACCGGGGACGTATTATGAAATCGAGAAGTTGGTATCTGGTCTATGATTACCGTATCAGATTATCGATGTGTGCGTCGATAACTGTATGTTATATTGGAGAAGAGATGAAAACCGCTCGACATGTCGGTTCTGTAAGAAACCACGATATAAAGAAACTGGTGGAAGAGTGTCCATACCTTATAATAGAATGTGGTATTTGCCGTTAACGGATAGACTGAAGAGGTTATATCAGTCGGAGCGCACAACAAGTTCGATGAGATGGCATGCGGAACATGAGATGTTAAATGGAGAGATAGCACATCCTTCAGATGCTCAAGCATGGAAACTTTTTCAAAATGTGTATCCTAGTTTCGCAAGTGAGAGTCGCAATGTGTATTTGGGATTAAGTACTGATGGTTTCAACCCTTTCGGGAAACATGGGAGACAATATTCTTTATGGCCGGTGATCGTCACGCCTTACAACCTGCCTCCGTCATTGTGCATGGCTAGGGAGTTTTTGTTTCTATCTATTCTTGTTCCTGGGCTAGAGCATCCGAAGAGAGCACTAGACATATTTATGCAGCCGTTGATACATGAGTTGAAGATGTTATGGGAGAGTGGAGTTGAAACGTACGACATATCAGTGCAACAAAACTTCATGATGCGAGCAGTACTAATGTGGACTATTAGCGATTTTCCGGCATATGGTATGTTATCTGGATGGACCACACATGGACGATTATCTTTTCCTTATTGTCAAGATAACACCGATGCTTTCCAATTAAAGAACGGACGTAAATCATGTTGGTTTGATTGTCATCGACGATTTTTACCAAACGATCATCCATACCGTCGGAGCATTACTTTGTTTATGAAGAAGAAGAAAATCTATGAAGGACCTCCCGAAGAAGTAAGCGGTGAGCATATACTAACTTAACTTAGAGATTTTGGAGCTGAGAAGACAGTACGTTGTGGTGGTAACGGACATCAAGTTGTGGATGGATATGGTGAACATCATAACTGGCACAAAAAGAGCATATTTTGGGATTTGCCTTATTGGAAGGATCATTTACTTCGGCACAACCTAGATGTTATGCACATCGAGAAGAACTTCTTTGACAACATCATGTTCACCATTATGAACTTGAAAGGGAGGACGAAAGACAACTTGAAGTCCAGATTTGACTTGCCGACTATTTGTTCTCGGAAGGAACTTCATGTCACCAGTCAAGGAAGATATCCCCAAGCTGCTTTTCGGTTAAACGCTTCAGCAAAGCATGAATTCTTTAGCTGGATAATGGACGGTGTTATGTTTCCGGATGGTTACTCTTCTAACCTTAGAAACTGTGTTGATCGTGGAGAAGGTAAGTTTTCAGGGATGAAGAGTCATGATTGTCATGTTGTTATGCAACGTATTCTTCCATTTGCATTCGACGGGCTTCTTCCGCAAAAAGTCCATGAAGCGATTGCAGGAATAAGAGCTTTTTTCAGAGACATTTCTGCGAGATCCCTTTCCGCCGAAGAAATCCGAAATCTTGACGAGAAGATCCCTGTGATATTGTGCAACCTAGAGAAGATATTTACGCCTTCTTTCTTCGACGTTATGGAACATTTGCCTATTCACTTGCCTCGGGAAGTAGAACTTGGTGGTCCTGTTCAATATCGGTGGATGTATCCTTTCGAGCGCTACATGTACCATTTGAAGAAAAAAGTGAAGAATTTAGCGAGGGTTGAAGGTTCAATTATTGCCCAAAGCATTAACGAAGAGAGGTCTAACTTAGTTGGGTACTACTTTCCACCACAAACCCAAACAAAGAGTGGAAAACAAAAACGACATGATGATGGAGGAGTGCATGCTTGTTATCCTGTATATATACCAGAACTTTTTAGACAGGTTGGACTTTTAAGTGGAAAGGGTAAAAGGCAAAGACTCAGCGAGGTTGAGCATGCTAATGTGCACATGTATATTTTGACCAACTGCGAAGATTTGGTGCCGTACGAGGAGATTTACATGGCGCAAAAACGATTTGAAGATTCGGAAGCAACAGACGATGAATTAAATGAAGTCAAAGAAAGAGAATTTGCAGAATGGTTAAACTTATATGTATACGGCAGGCAGCGCGAAGGAGAGTTAATTCCAACATGGTTAGAAGAGGTGGTGAACGGTCCACAATATATTGCTGTTTCACACCCGATGTACTGCACGCGTGGATACGCTTTTAAAATATTTCGTGAGGGAAATTCAAGGTCGACGGCAAACCATGGGGTGTCAGCGGTAGCCGGAGATTTGGTTTACTACGGGGTATTACATGAGATATTAGAAGTGCATTATAGCGGGATGCTCGATCTAAGATGTGTTACGTTATATTGTGATTGGTATAGCCCCGTTGCAGGACATGGTGTACGTACAGACGAGTTTGGTGTTACTACAGTACATTCTCGGAGGAGGTTACAAAAATATTATCCGTTCATTCTTGGATCGCAGGCCAACCAAGTATCATACATGACTTATCCGCGACCACACAGCAGACATGATCCTTGGATAGTTGTTACAGAAATAAACCCGAGGGGAAGAGTTCATGGTAGTTCTTCAGAGGTCGATCCTCCTTTGCAAGCGACAACAGTTCGGCATTTGGGAGAAGTCGATGTTTCATTACAAGTGAATTTGGTTGTAGATTTAACAGAAGATGCTGATTTTGTTGTACATGAAGAGTCCGAAGAAGAGGTTGGACAATTTCAGGAGGGATTTGATTCTGTCACTGAAGACTCAACCGAATCCGAATGAATCGTTTGAAAAAAAGTTCAAATTTTTTAAAAATATTTTTAAAACACTTTTCAAAGACTTTTCAAATTAAGAGTTTTGAAATAGTTTTTAAAGATTTTACAAAGAGTTTTCAACAAGTTTTCAAATATTTTACACTTTTTCAAAGAGTTTTCAAAGAGTTTTAAATTCTTTTACACTTTTTCAAAGAGTTTTCAAATAGTTTTCAACGAGTTTTCAAATATTTTACACTTTTTCAAAGAGTTTTCAAAGAGTTTTAAAAGACTTTTCAAAGAGTTTTAAAAAAAGTTTTCAAAGACTTTTAAATTCTTTTACACTTTTTCAAAGACTTTTCAAAGACTTTTCAAATAGTTTTCAACGAGTTTTCAAAAATTTTACACTTTTTCAAAGAGTTTTAAGTGAAAAGAGTTTTTGTAAAAAGTTTGCAAATATTTTACAATTTTCAAAGTTTTAAAGCGTTTTCAAATTTTTAATTTTTTTTTTTAATTTTTTACAGTGCGGTCGGAAATCGGTCGGAAATTCGTCGGTAGCCGGCGAAACTCGATTACCTCGTACCAAATCGAGTACTTAAAAAAAATTTAATTTTTTTTTTTTTAAAAACGGTCGGAAATCTGTCGGTAGCCGCCAAAACTAGATTACCTCGTACCAAATCGAAACCCCAAATTCGGTCGGAAATCGGTCGAAAATTTTCTACCGAATTCCGACCGTTTCTTGAGTTGTGGTCGGAAATCGGTCGGAAATTTCCGACCGATTTCCTACCGTTATAGGGTTCATTTCAAAATGATGTTTTTTTTGTCGAACAATGAAATACATTTATACAATACGTTTTAGAAATAAAATAAACTCTACAAATGTCTAAAATGATCATAAAATGCAAAATAGTTTTAATTTTTACAAATGTATGTTTCATTACAACTTAGTTATGTAACTTTCACATGTTTTTCAAAATTTTGGTATTTTCATAAAAATATTTGAAAACGTGAAACATATTATACTTATATATTGTTATGTTGAAAAAATCTTATATAAACACTCCATTAAACCTATTCGAAATACGGTTTTATGAATTTTTACCCGAAAATGCTAAGTGTTCGTATAAATTAAGGTCCGTCGGAATTCGGTCGGAAATTCCTACCGAATTCCGACCGAATTCCTACCACAATTAAATTTTAATATACTTTATATATACCAAAAAGGTAACTTTATTAAATATATAGTAATAACAAAATTTAAACATTAATTGGTAAAGGCATAAGAACAAATAAAATTATTATATAAAAAAGTAAGGTCAACAATATAATTAAGTTTCATACTATAATATTGGTGTTGTTATTCTCCAAAATATATATATAGAGAGAGATATATATGACATTTTAACATTTGGTGGGTCTTTTACCACAAAACTTAAGAAGGTCTTGAACAAGTATCTTAAACTTGGGGTCCTTATCCATCATACACATACATGGGTGTGGCTGAGTTAGATAGTAACAAAATAAAAAAATTAGAGGGTTGCATTACAAAATAATAACATGCTACTTGTAAACCAATGTTAAATTTTAATATTATTAATTAATTATATTAAAATTTAATTGTGGTCGGAAATTGGTAGGAATTTCCGACCGAATTCCGACCACAATGGATTTTGACCGCTCTACTTCGCCAAATTTTCAAGTTTGGCGGTCAATTAATTATTGTGGTCCGAATTCGGTCGGAAATTCCTACCAATTTCCGACCACAAATAAATTTTAATATAATTAATTAATGTGGTCGGAAATCGGTAGGAATTTCCGACCGAATTCCGACCACAATGGATTTTGACCGCTCTTCTTCGCCAAATTTTTTAGTTTGGCGGTCAATTAATTATTGTGGTCGGAATTCGGTCGGAAATTCCTACCGATTTCCGACCACAATTAAATTTTAATATAATTAATTATTGTGGTCGGAAATCGGTAGGAATTTCCGACCGAATTCCGACCACAATGAATTTTGACCGCTCTTTTTTCGCCAAATTTTTCAGTTTGGCAGTCAATTTTCATATATATACCCCCCTTCCCTTTCAATTTTTCACAACTCAAACAACAAAACACAAAACACTCTCTAAACAAAAAAACACATTCGAAAATCTCTACAAAATCTCTCCAAAAAAATGTAATTATATTCTTATAAATAAGTTTTTTTAAATATTATTTATATATATGTTTTTAAATTAATACTAATTTGTTTTTTCTTATATGTTTTTAATATATTAAGTCTAATGATGGTATTGGATCCTCACAATCCGTGAGAATGTCAGTTGAAGATTTGGTCCAGCAGGGAGGACGGGAGAAGCTAATTCGGCTTGATCCCAACTTTGAAGCCATTCCCAATTCCCGAGCCACTTGGTAAATATTTACAAACGTTTAAATTTACAAAAAAATAATACCTAAAAATATTAAGGTTTAAACATGAGGGAAAAATCCCAAAAGCTATTCTTAAATGCATCCACAGAATGTTACCCGCTCCGTATCCAAGATACCGAGATTTCCCGGCCGAACTTCGAGAAATTTGGTTTCGTTCTTTTGCGGTTAGTAAATAAATTTTTTATTTACTCAAAAAATTAGTAAATAAATTAAAAAAATTTATGAAATTTATTTATAAACTTTAAATTTCCAACAAGATTTTAATTGGGAACCACAACTCACTACTCAAATTCAAGAAGAATTTGACAAGGCTTGTGCGACTTCCTACTCGAATCATATGTTCGAGTGGAAGGAAAAATGGCGTTTGGGGGAGGACAAACCTTCGTTCCTAAACCCTTATGTTTGGGTCGGGTTTCAAAATTATTGGGCGACGGAAGGGGCCTCTAAAAAAGCCAAGCGAAACGCCAAAAACCGCAGAGGTGGGGACGAGTCCATCGAGAAGGCGCATCCAACTCACAATGCCGGCGCAAACACTTTCGAACAAATCTCGAATGGCATGGTATATTTTCAACCAACTAAATATATACAAATTATAATAATTATGATTAATCATACTAACATTTAAATTTTAATTCCAAAATAGAGAGTCCGAGAGGGTGGTCACGAACCTCATTGGTTGAAGGTTATGGAGACCACCCATACCAACAAAAAAACGGGCGAAATTTTACCAAAGGTTCGTAACGTCGTCGAACGGGTGCAAACGAAAGTCACCCACTTAACTCAATCTTCCGACGAATCAACCAGTTCAAACACCCTAACCAATTCGGAAATAAACTGATTGGTTCTCGAGGTAATATTTTATATTTAAATAGTTTTTAAAAAAAAATCTAATTATATTAATAATTTAAATTTCCGATCCTAGGAGACTCCTATGTATCGAGGTAAACCTTTCGGTTTAGGGACCGTTCCTGAATCCCAAGAGACGTCTTTGCCTTACGTACCAACCACCGATCCATCGCTTCTTCTCGAGATCTCTCAGCTGAAAGATGCGCTTCGAGATGCGAATAAAGAAAAAGATGAAGCAATTGATAAGATCCGGCAAGAAACAAGCGCTGAAATCCAGAAGATGAATGCGTATTTGATGAGTCGTTTCCCAGATTATCCAGGATCTGGATCGGGGCCGGGAACAGGAATTTAGTTTTTATTTTTATTATTTGTTTTTTTTCTCTTTTTTGTAATTTTTTTTTAATTTTCGTTTTAAATATTTTAATAAATTTTTCATTTTTTAATAAATTTTTTTTATTTAAAAATTTAATTCCGTCGGAAATATATATTTATTTTTTAAAAAAATTTATTTATTTCCGTCGGAAATCCGTCGGAAATGTAATTTATTTTTTTAAAAACAATTATTTACTTTCGTCGGAAAGTCGTCGGAAATGTAATTTAATTTTTTTTTAAAATTTATTTATTTCCGTCGGAAATCCGTAGGAAATAGAATTTTATTTCTGTCGGAAATCCGTCGGAAATACGTAGGAAATATAATTTAATTTTTTTTTTTTAAAATATTTATTTCCGTCGGAAATGCCGTCGGAAAGATGTCGTCGGAATGTGGTCAGAACATTCCCGACCATAATTCGGTCGGAAAGAGGTAGGAAATTTCCGACCACAACTGTCATCGGAAATTTCCGACCAAACCCGGTTTCCGACCATCTGGAACCGACGACGCAGTTTTGGTCGGAAATAGCCTGCATTCTTGTAGTGTTGAAATAAACTGTGAATCCAGAACATCAACCTTCAACTTCTTGCCATCAACATCAGCGGTTCTGAGAAGAAACCGACTAAAACGCATCAACGCATCTAATACCTGAGAACAATAAATTGTTATCCAATAATACAAACATTACAATGTCATAACACCTATAGCTGCTACAACGTACCTTATTGCTTAATTGTTTTTTCCTTTCAAGCAGTGCAAGAATATCTTTGTTGGTCAAAAAAACACCGTCACCAACAGATATTTGGCTGATATATAAAAAAGTGTTAGTTTATAATCAGACCAAAGTAAAACCAAAAATATATAATATGTAAATATAATATAACCTCCTAGTTTGAAGCTTCTCGATTGACTCTGTAAACCTATTCTCAAGCTCAATTTCTGAATTTGTGGGAGAAGGATGACCAACAAGCAGTTTGGTTTTTTTATCGCATTGAAAATGGCTATCAAGTTTGGAAGACATTATCCGTGCACGTTTACTCCTCCTCTGATATGTTACCGAGATATCTATAACTTCTCATATTAAAATGTTACAACAGCCAATGGTTCCGCGGGAATGGCAGCAGACGCATCCAAATTAGCATCCAAATCAACATCCTTCATAAGAAAATATAGTAGTAAGAAGCTAAGCTATATAGTCACTATAAGCTATGGACAATCTGAAAGATAATAACTTAGATAGAATATATTGTTGTAGTTACCTTTGTAGGTGATGAATCCATTGGAATAGGTTTATCTCCCGTAAGAGTGTCAGGACCATCGTTGATTGTTTTTTCCACACTGCTATTTACCTCAACATTCTGTGTCTCTTTGGCCTTGCTTGCTTCCATCTAATGTATAAATAAACAAATATATACTCATATATTACAGTATCTTGTATTCAAAATATATCATGTATAAATAATTGGGACAAACAGTTAAATAACATATGATTAATACCTTTGAGAGTCCAACTGGTCCTGAATTTTGTTTGTCCGGTTCAACGAGAGTAGGCTAGTGTTCTCCGATTTCCTTACCAAACAAATAGGACATGTTATATGAAGAATAAAACATCCTAAAAATATTTATATTGGTCACATGTATAAACCTTTGATGTTGTGAGATTAGCATCTGCACGTCCTTCTTTATTACGGAAACTGGTGGACGAAGTAGAGTTATGCTCCTATAAAACAAATAAATGTAAATATGTGTTAGAAATATCAGTAAAATCTATTATCGCAGATCAAAATATAGATATATTGTTTATACACTAAATTGACGACAAAAACAACCTTAGAAACCTTCTCAGTTTCAATAGTATTGACATATACATGATCACGACAAGCCTATAATGACCAACCAATAGCAGATAACAACACGTTAGCGGATAACAACACAGTATCAGATAACAATCTCAGAACTAACCTACAAACAATCAACTTATCCAAAACATTACATACCTCATTTTCATATCCAGATTTAACTGAATCATAATCTTTTTGTCCGACGTTTGGTGAGGCTGAATCAGCAGTCCCCTAAATAAAAAAATGGTCTCACCACATTTGGGACACATGTTGTGACTCTGAAAAGACATATGATGAAGGTGCAAAAAAATTACCTTAGATAGGCCGTCAGCATTTGCATCTTCCATAGTTTTTGAAGCATGCTCCGGCGAATTCTCGGCTCTCGCCTAACATAATAGCATTTAATTTATTAAGGGTATATTAGGTGATAGTAGTTAACTATGTAATAGCATGTAATTTATGTACTAGCATGATATCTATGTAAGGCAATAGAAATCTATGTAATAGCATGTAATTTATTAAACTATATTAGTTGATAGTCTAAAAATTGTTGTTGCTATTAATAGTGTAATACATGGTATAAAGAAAGTTGTTTATGAATATGTATTTCTAATCCGCAGTTAATAATTTATGTTGTAATCTTAACAAAAAATACAAAATACTGACCTGAGTTTCATTCCCAAAATGTATTGATTCATCGACTTTATGTCCCACATGTATTGAAACTTCCACACTCCCCTGTATAACAAAATAAAATAAAGTTAAACATGTATACAAGCCACCAACAGAGGATGTGCTGGAAAACTATTTACATGTTCATCATTACCCACTACAACATGTTCAGAATTAGGAGCTCGATGCGAAGGTCCAACATCCTCATGTGCCTACAGATAAAAAAACATAAAAGTTAGTATCCGCTATTTATAAACTTATTGGTTTTGTGAATTTGTATCGGATAACCTCCCCAAACTGATCATTGTAAAACGCAATAATGTATTCGACAGAATCTTCCACTACAAATTGCTTTTTTACCATGGTCCACATTCTGTTTCTTATCCACACCACTGCCATCCCTCGGATTTTGATCTCTATCTGAAACATTAGTATGAGTCGAATCATTTGGTTGATCGCCTGTGAATACAACATGATCAGATATCCATTTTGTGATCCCTCTAAATATTCGTTTCTCAAACACATCTAGTTTTTCATCGATCATGGATGACAACACATTAATATCAAAATCCTTCGATCACACAGTCGGAATCGAATGTTGTCTCGGGCTTCTCCTTACCGGCTCAGAACGTATTTTAACACCTTTGTTTGTACGTTTGCGAGGAGGAGTAACAGGTTTATCAGCCACCATCTTAGGTTTCCTCGTTCTCAAATCGCGTAATTTGACTCCTCTTTTCGGCTGGAGTGTTTCAATACCACACTCCGAATGTATAACACCACCTTTAAACATAGAATTATCAAATTCAAACCCCTTGCCAATCAGCTCAACCATGTTATCAACAAGCTCATCTTCTTCATCTTCAGACCAAGAGATGTCTTCCTCCTCTGGATTAAACTCTACTTCAGGGTGTATTATAGAAGTTACCTCAGCCTGTAACATATAAAATAGTGTCTTGTGAAGCTTTGTCTATTTTTTAGGTTAAAGAGGTGGTTATATATTTGTGCTATAAACCGAGGCCCAGATATATGAAGAAGCTGAAGTTTGGGCCTGAAAAAGGGAAAAGGCCCAAAAGGTGAAGAATAAGGTTTAAGTATAAAACCTTACCCTCAACAAGTTGAACAGGAAGACGCAGAGAAAGTTTACAGAGAAATCAGAAGAAAACAGAGGAAGAAGGAAAAGATCTGCGGTCAGGCAATTTTTTCATCTTCAAGCTCGGTGCAGTCTGGATTGTCTCGGATCCTCGTTATCGTCTTTGTCTTGGGTGTTGATTTAGCTTGGTACATACCTGTAAATCAAAGACATAGAAGGGAAAGGGGTTAGATCGTGTTTCGCGATTAATCTCATAGGAATCGATAGTGGATGCATGAGAGTTTTGTTCTCTCCCCTGAGACGTAGCCATTGGTGAACTCAGGGTAAACAATTGTGTGTGTTGTTTACTTTCTTGCATAACAAGCAATCATCAAGAACAAAACCTAAAGAACTAAAGAGAATAAGCTGCAACATTAAACAAGGCAAATCCTTAACAAGTGGTATCAGAGCCAGGTTAAGGAGAGCAGTGCGCAGCTACGGGTCAGTGGCTCAAGTCTGCTCAAGTTTCCGCGTTATCTTGGTCAAAAGATAAGGGCAGTTCAGGTTCAAGATTCAGCCAAAAGAAAGAGACTGAATATGGAACCAACTCTTGGTAAGTTTGAAGTGGTTAAATTTGATGGGAAAGGTGATTTTGGGCTATGGAAGTTCAGAGTTCAAGGGCAACTAGAGATTCAAGGTCTTGCCTCAGTTCTTAAGGAAGAAACAGAAGATGTTCAAGACTCGTCTAAGCTGGAAGAAGGATCGCAGCCTAAGGTGGATCCAAAGAGGGCTGAGAAAGATCTAAGGGCAAGAAACCTTCTAAGCACATGTCTAAGTGATGTGATCTTGAGAAAGGTCATGAATGAAACTACAACATTGGGAATGTGGAGAGCACTTGAGAGAGACTACCAAACAAAGTCTTTACCTAACAGGATCTATCTTAAGCAAAGTTTTGCTAGTTAAAAGATGGAAGAGGGCAAGTCAATAGAGGAGATTCTAGATACTTTTCTGAAACTTATTGCGGATTTGGCCAGTCTAAAGATTGAAATCTCAGAAGAAGATCAGGCTATACAGATTCTATCAGGTTTACCACCTGCTTATGAGCAGCTGGTACATACCCTCAAGTATGGTACATGGAAAGATACTCTCACGGTAAATGAAGTTGTAAGTTCAGCATATGCAAAGGAGGTAGAGCTGGGACAGAAAGGGTTATTGAACAAGTCTAAACCTAAGAGTGAGGGTCTGTTTGTAGCCAGGGGCAGAACAGACAAGAAGACAGGGAATCAAGACAGATCAAGGTCCAAGAGCAGGGACAAAAGATCCAAGTCAAAGCCAAGGGTTCTGGTAAAAACAAGGGAATGCTGGATTTGTGGTAAAGAGGGTCATTTCAAGAGAGAGTGTCCTGAAAAGAGAGATGGCAAGCAAACCAGCGCAGCCAACATGGCTTAGGAAAATGAGTTACCTATGTTGTGTTTGATGAGGAAACCATGTACTTCTCAAAGAAGATTGAGAAACAACCAGAAAAGAAAAAGGCTAAGAAGGTGTCTTTTAGTGAGACATTAGTAGAGGAAGGAAGTTCATCAGGAAAAGCAGACACTGGAATTCAAGTAATAGAGTATGAAGGGGATTCAGGTCAAGGTGGAGTTTTGCCAGAGTCTACTGAAACTGCAGATGCATCATCAGATTCAGAATCAGATTCAGATTCAGATCATGATGGGGAAGAGCAGAATCTGGACCAGTACATACTAGCCAGAGATAGACAGAGGAGGGCAATCAGGCCACCATCTAGGTATGAGAATGCAAACCTAGTTGCTTATGCTCTAACAAGTGCTGCTATGATTGAACTAGAAGAGCCAAAGACCTTAGCTGAAGCAAAGTCTAGAAAAGACTAGGAAAAGTGGAATCATGCTATCATGGAAGAGATGAATTCACTAAAGAAAAACCACACATGGGATTATGCTGATAAGCCAGATAATCAGAGATGTGTAGGCTGCAAATGGATCTTCACATACAAGGAAGGTATTCCAGGTGTGGAAGCTCCAAGACACAAGGCTAGGTTGGTTGCAAAGGGATTTACACAGATTGAAGGAATAGACTACAATGAGATTTTCTCACCAGTGGTAAAACATGTTTCAATCAGAATTATGCTATCAGCTGTAGCTAACTATGATTTGGAACTTGAGCAGCTAGATGTTAAGACTGCGTTCTTACACGGAGAGCTGGAAGAGGTGATCTATATGGACCAACCTGAAGGGTTCATAGAGAAGGGAAAAGAAAGGAAGGTATGTCTACTAAGGAAATCTCTGTATGGGTTAAAGCAGTCACCTAGGCAATGGAATCAGAAATTTGATGAATTTATGAAGACACAAAAGTTTATCAGAAGCAAGAATGATCCATGTGTCTACATGAAAGGCTCAGGAATTGAAGATGGTATCTACCTACTGCTATATGTTGATGACCTGTTAGTGGCATCAAAGGACATGAAGAAGATACAGATCTTGAAGGAGAAACTTAGAGAAAGGTTTGAGATGAAAGATCTAGGCCATGCTACAAGGATTTTGGGTATGGACATCACCAGAGATAGGAAGAGAGGAATTCTAAAGCTGTCACAGTCAAGGTATCTCAAGAAAGTTCTTCAAGTGTTTGGAATGGATGAATGTACATCAATCATTACCCCTACAACAGCTCAGATGAAGCTGAGAAGTTTAACAGAGGAAGAACTCATTGTTGAGACAAGGGAGATGAGTTCTATACCCTATGCTAGTGCAGTTGGAAGCATTATGTATGCTATGATAGGTTCAAGACCTGATCTAGCATATGCTATCTGCCTAGTTAGTAGGTATATGGCAAAGCCAGGAAGAGAACACTGGAAAGCTGTGAAATGGATTCTAAGGTACCTAAAAGGTGGAACAGATTTGAGTCTTACTTTCACTAAGGCAAGTGAGTTCAGAATAGAAGGTTTCTGTGATTCAGATTATGGAGCTGATGTAGATAGAAGGAGGTCTATCTCAGGGTATGTGTTTCAGGTTGGAGGAAACACAGTTAGTTGGAGAGCCACACTTCAAGGAGTGGTTGCTCTATCCACAACAGAGGCTGAATACATGTCCTTATCAGAAGCATGTAAGGAAGGGATTTGGTTGACTAAGTTTTGTAAGGAACTAGGTCTATGTTCAGGGAAGTTTAAGATTCATTGTGATTCACAAGGGGCAATTGGGTTAGCTAAGAATCATGTCCACCATGACAGGACCAAGCATATAGCTACCAAGGTTCATCACATCAGAGATGAGATTGAAGCTGGAGCAGTAGAAGTTTTAAAGATTCATACTACCCTAAACCCTGCGGATATGCTAACTAAGTCAATACCTGGAAAGGCCTTTGAGAGGTGTCTCTTGACACTAAAGGTCATCTCCTAATCGCATGCAGCCAAACTCCGGGGCTCCTTTGGATGCTTGAAGGTACCTCGCGAGTATAAACAAAAAGGACAGAGGGTTAGTTATGTCAGGGAAGCATCAACAACAAAAGGGTTAACTTTTCTTAAGGTATATCAGAAAGTTAAAGGTTCAAATCTCAGATCTAGGTTGTTTGGAGAAGGATTAGGGTTCAGGAACTTACTCATCTGGAAGAAGCAGCTGGTACACGATCTCAGATCTCAGATCTCATCATCAGCAGGTACATGCAAAGTGATAAGACAAGAACAAAGGTTACAAAAAGGAGGTTTTCTTCTTAAGTCGGTTTCAGACAAGAGTAAAGAAGAAGATGAAGAGTTGTCAGAGGTAAGGATCTTACTCTGGTGACGGTAAGGTGGAAGACAGGTTCATCTGGAGCTCCGTCAGGTAGTGAGGTGGAGCTAAGGTCATCGCCGTGTGTCTTGGCCGGAGAAATGTTTTCGAAAATCGCCGAAGAGAAAAGATGGCAAGAGTCGCCGTTTTTTGGAGAGATAACCTAAAAAAAGCGACAAGGTGGAGTTTTGTGAAGCTTTGTCTATTTTTTAGGTTAAAGAGGTGGTTATATATTTGGGCTATAAACCGAGGCCCAGATATATGAAGAAGCTGAAGTTTGGGCCTGAAAAAGGGAAAAGGCCCAAAAGGTGAAGAATAAGGTTTAAGTATAAAACCTTATCCTCTACAAGTTGAACAGGAAGACGCAAAGAAAGTTTACAGAGAAATCAGAAGAAAACAGAGGAAGAAGGAAAAGATCTGCGGTCAAGCAATTTTTTCATCTTCAAGCTCGGTGCAGTCTGGATTGTCTCGGATCCTCGTTATCGTCTTTGTCTTGGGTGTTGATTTAGCTTGGTACATACCTGTAAATCAAAGACATAGAAGGGAAAGGGGTTAGATCGTGTTTCGCGATTAATCTCATAGGAATCGATAGTGGATGCATGAGAGTTTTGTTCTCTCCCCTGAGACGTAGCCATTGGTGAACTCAGGGTAAACAATTGTGTGTGTTGTTTACTTTCTTGCATAACAAGCAATCATCAAGAACAAAACCTAAAGAACTAAAGAGAATAAGCTGCAACATTAAACAAGACAAATCCTTAACATGTCTAATTCATAAATTATCAGGTAAACATAACGAAACTATTAAACTAATACCGTACCTCACACAATGAGTCAATCTCCCTGGCATGACCCAACTTAAAAGCCACGGACTGTTTGACAGGTGCAACATTTTCAGATTCACCATCAGAACCAGCAGGAGCATTACTTGTCGGCATACCAACTTCTTGTATTGATGGAACAACTTCAATCAACACTAGTTGTAACGCATAAAGAACCCCATGGACCGTAACAGCCGTTGTAGCTAACTGTTCAACTTTTCTTTCTTTAATAGATGTCATTATCATTTCAAATGACATCCTTCCCCATAGGTAAGAGACAAATGCATCAATGTCCTTCGACATTTCAGCATGGTCCTTGTTGATCTTTGGGTGGTGAGATGCTGGAAGTAGGAAACCATCTACGAGGGCAAGGCAAGCATACCTTAGTCTTAACTGCGGATCAGTGATTGAACTCTTGGCAAGAATGTCTATAACACGGTCAACGCTAACACCTTCTTCTAACCCAAACAAGGTCCCATAGGAAGGCACTTCTTTACCCGCGGTGTTCTTCTTCTTCTTCTTCTTAGGTACAGCCAGGTATTTACCACATGGAAGACCCGTTACTATCTTAAACTCTCTAAGAGAAAATCTAACCAGAGTACCCGCATATATGACCCATAACTCATGTTTTTTCTCCACATTCAAAAGCCTAGCTAACAAGAACAAGGCAAAACTAGTTGACCAAGCAGGTTTGTTGTGCAACTCAAAAACCATGGCCAGTGGAGAATTTTTTATATATTCCCTCTCAAACGGATCAAGGGAAACAATGATCATACGCAATTTCTCAAACTTGTTATATACGTTGATCCGATCGCCAAGCAACTCTTCTCCGTAAGCAATTATCCTATTAGGCAGGTCAGGAACATCCATCTGTAAAACACAATGATGTAGACAATTAATATAATAAATCAAATACATATATTGCATATAATACAAACTAACAATATTATCTGATATTTTGCAAGATACCGGGAAATTATATATGCTATCGGAAACTGTTCCAGATACATGATATTTTTGAGTGTTGTAGTGTACACAATTATCAAACAAACAAACACATTGTTGACCAAAACTATCCAAACAAGATACATAACGAAAATCTAAACACAACAACATTCAAAATTAAACACAACGTAACTGAAAATCATTTATTAAACAAACAAGCACATTGATAACATGTTACTGATATTTTGCAAGATACCGGAAATTATATATGTTATCTGGATATGTTTCAAGATACATGATATTTTCAACTGTAACAGTGTACACAATTTAACAAACAAACAAACACATTGATGACCAAAATTATCCAAACAAGATACATAATGAAAATCTAAACACAACAACATTCAAAATTATACACAACGTAACTGTAAATCATTTATTAAACAAACAAGCACATTGATAACATGTAACTGAAAATCAACTTCATATGTTAGCAGATAACAAAAATTCTTAAAGACACAACCTAATTTTGATACAAAAACTATACAAAGAATATACAAATTGAGAACCCACAATAATTCAAAATTAAACACAAATTCATGGTGGAAAAAAACCAAAAAACATATAATACAGACTAACACAACTATCGATATTATGCTAGATACAAGATATTTTAAATTGTTATCTGGATATTTTGATATATACATGAGACTTTTTAATGTAACAGGATACGCGATTATCAAACAAACAAACACATTGATACACATCAACTATATGATATTATGCTAGATACATGATATTTTAAAATGTTATCTAGATATTTTGTTCTATACATGAGACTTATTAATATAACAGGATACATGATTATCAAACAAACTAAAACATTTATACACATGTTATTGAAACTAACCTTTATATGTTAGCAGATAACAAAACTTCATGGTGGACAAAAACCCAAAAACACATAATACAGACTAACGCAACTATCTGATATTATGCTAGATACAAGATATTTTAGATTGTCATCTCACTATTTTGATCTATACATGAGACTTATTAATGTCACAGGATACACGATTATCAAACAAACAAACACATTGATACACATGTTATTGAAACTACCGTTTATATGTTAGCAAATAACAAAACTTCATGGTGGACAAAAACCCAAAAACACATAATACAGACTAACGCAACTATCTGATATTATGCTATATACAAGATATTTTAGATTGTTATCTGACTATTTTGTTCTATAAATGAGACTTATTAATGTCACATGATACACGATTATCAAACAAACAAACACATTGATACACATGTTATTGAAACTACCCTTTATATGTTAGCAGATATCAAAACTTAATAAAGCAACGTAATTTTGATACAAAAACTATACGGAAAAAATACAAATTGAGTATCTAAACCCACATACATTCAAAATTAACAAAAATAAAACTGTAGGCAAAAACCCCCAAATCAATTAGGGTTACTCCGAAAAAACAAAGATAGGAGATTTGATAACAATCCGGAATTGGTGTTTATAAAACATGCATATACATGAAATCAAAGGCGAAATCATAAATTAGAGACGGTGAATCACTTCAAACATCGAAGCTTCTGAGAAATCAACCAAAACATGCCCATATAAAATACCTTGCAGCGGTCGGGTACTCTGTTCCAACACAGATTTTGCCTTTGCGGTAATGACTGAAGCCGAATTCAAGGATAACGAAATCACCGGCTAAAACTTCGTTTACCTTTAAAAATGGTGAAACCAAGAAAACAATGGACTTAACGAAGAGAGAGAGAGAGAGGGAACGAGGAAGAAGAAGAAGAAAAAGAAAAGATTTCGGAGATATCGGACTGTGAGTTGTGTCAGTTTGATTTTCCTTTTAAAAAAAATAAAAATAAATAGCGTCATAGGGGTAAAACCGTCCAAGACGTGGTGAATAGTGGCGTGAATAGTGACACTTTTTGAGGAGCTAAATAACGGATTATCCGTGTCCATTTAGTGCAATTAACCTAAATATAATAATTATGATAATAGGTTACAAAATATGAGGATAGTAGTATATAATGATTTAAAATTTATATATCAAATCTAAAACTTATATATTAATATATTAATTACATATGCGAATGTACATATGAAATTCACATATGTTATAAAAATAATTATCATTTGACCAAATTATTTTTAGAATTTTTCTTATAGAAAAATGGAATAATTATGTAATAAAAACTATTCAACTTTCATAATTATGTTTGAATGTCATGAATTAATGTATTTAATAACAATAAAATCTAAAAATAGTATTATATAAAAGTCATATGAATCTTTTGTATTAAATTAAAATAAATATATAAGACAATTTGACATTTATTCTTAAATTTTTAAATAGGTAAATATCATTAATTTAAGATTTTATTTCAATTATGTGGATAATATGATATATTGATTGTAAATATTTCACAAAATTAAAAATTAATAATATTGAAATTTATGATGATAATTTGTATTAAATTAAAAGATACATAAGAAATAAACTGACATTTAATTTTGTTTTTTAGAAGTAAAATAATTTTGGCTTGAAAATTAACTAAATGTAGACACATGTCAAAAAACAATGAAATACTTGTCACCACCACAATGAAAGTTACAAAAACATATTGTCTTATTATATAGGATTGTATTCTCACACAAGATATCTGGAAGATGTTAGATGTTTTCTTCTAATATAGGAGATGAGGATGTAAGACTCTTTGGTTTAGTTTTATAGTGCATAACAACATCATTACTCACATTTAACACATAATTTTATGTTAAATTTGGTGATTACACAATTGAGTCATAAAAACTCTTATTAATTCAATTTAAGAATAAAAGTTTTGTTTGACTAAAACTTAATTTTTTTCTATCATGAGAATTATTATATTCTTGGACCAAATTTCAGCTTATTTTATGTTTATAGAAAAAATATTAAACATTTATTTCTTATTTATCACAAAATACGTAATTTATTTTTTCATTTGATTAGAAAAAGATAGATAAAAATAACGAAGATTTCATATATAGTTTTCATAGTGAAAAATATTTTTGTCCAAATAATTTACTCTAAAAATATATAAAAATTATGATATATGTAGTTTTAGTCCAAGTTTTTTAAAAAGTGATACATATAAAATTAAAAACTGAATTATTTAATGAATATTAGGTTAAAGTCATTAAAAATTGTTTAAAACAAAAATGATGTATTATAACTAAGTTTTATGACTCTAAATTCTAAATCAATATTTATTTAGAAAAAAAAATGTATGATTATGAAACTATGACAAAAACTTATTTTAAAAATAAAAAGAAAACTTATAAAGAACTAAAGTGGACACATGTCACAAAAATAAACAAACACTTGTAAGCACCACAATGAAAGTTACAAAAAATATTCTATCATACTATATAAGATATAAAAATGAGGGGAACTCTCCTAATGATGACATCTCCTAATGATGACACCTCATCACTCCAAATTTATTTTAATTCATAAATTAATTAATTTTGAAAAATCTATTTGACAATTTTAATTATTAATTCATCGAAGTTATTAAAATATCAACTTAATTTTTAAAATATTATTATTTTAATATCAAATGCATTATAGATATCATCCTATAAATATCAATTAATTATAATTTTAAAATATGTGTTATTTTTTTAGTTTTCGTTGGGCTTTGAATACATAAAAGTAATTTATACTTAATATATGTAAAATCACATTATATAAATAAAAAAAGGTACACAAAATTTATAAAATTAATTAGAAAATAAGAAAAGAAAAAGAAATCAAAAACATACAATTTAGCACGCTACGCAAACAAACACTTAAAATATATATTACAACATCCATTTAGGTCAGAAAAATATGAAAAATATATCAATATAAATAAAAAAAACCATAATACACAAAAAATAAAAACATGTAATATAAAAAAATATTAAAAAACTAAAAAAACATACAAACTACTTAAGATTAGAGAAAATCTATACTAAAAAGAATTTAAAAGTAAAAATTAGTGCAACATTATTTACGTGAATCCTACATATAATTATGATTGAAAATATTGCTATAGTCATCAAGGAAATAAAAATATAATATATTAAAACTTATATATATAATATTGAATACACCGCGAGTATCGCGTGTTCCTTCCTAGTTTAAATATAATAATTCATTCATTTATATTTTGGACATATAATCTTAAAGTATTGATTTATTTTATGTTTCCTTTAATTAATTGTTTATATGAAACATTACAATTTTGAAAATATATAATATTATAAGTCATATTGTGTAAATATGAAGGTCATTATGTGAAAAATATTATTTTATGGGAGAATTATAAAACTACGCCATTTAAATTACATTTCACAAAACTACACCATTTCCAAAATACTTCACAAAACTACACCTAAACACTCAAAATTAAATCTAAATAAACCCTACCCACACAATCCTACCCCCTTAATACTATACTCTAAACACTAATTAGCGAACCCAAATGAAAATATTTTAATTTTGATAATTTTAAAAGGGTAAATCAAGCTTTTAAAATTTTGAAAGGGTGTAAATATGTGAAAACATTAAATTAGGTGTAGTTTTGTGAAGGAGGGGTTGAAAGGGTGTAGTTTTGTGAATTCCTCTTATTTTATAGCCCATAATCTTATTATAACATCCACTACTACCGACATCTTCTTCCAGTAAAATCTTTAAGAAATAAAATCGTATGTCAGAGTTTTCTATTATAAAATTTAATCGATTTGATTGGACTTTTGGTTTATTCTATCTTAGACCATATTCATTAAGGATATTTAATTGGAGTTGTTTAACCGTGTGTTTTCTAACTTTTGCTTTAAATTCTATCTTAAATGATGACACACATGGAAAAAGGTTGTTTGAGAAAGCAACTCCATTTTAATACACCTAAATACTCAAACTTATTTTTATTTTAATACCCTAAATACTCATTTTAATACACAAGCAACCTTCAAAAATACATCAAGTACCCTTGTTGGGATGCTCTTAAGATGGGAGAAATATCATATATACAATTTGCCTATTAGTCAAAATTACTTTAATTATATTCTACAAAATGATTAATTTTTTAAATGATGTTAAATTTACCAATATTTAATAATCATTTGTATCGTTGTAATAAAAAAAATCATCTGTATTATAATTGAAAGATGTAGCATTGTATCACCAATATATCAGTTAAGTATACAAAACACTTTAAATAACAAATTATAGAGTCTTGGTGAGATTCTTAGTGGAATTTGATTAATTTAATCGTTTATAATATATACTAGTTAAACTTCCGAGACGAAAAAGTATATACTTTTACTACAAAATCAATCATACATAATGAAATATCTTTAGTTTAAGTAATTTCAAATATCTTTACCATACATATTACTAGGGGCGAAGCCCCGCGCAAGTGCGGGGACGTATGTGTATTTTAAATATGGTAACAGATATTTAACTAATATTGAATCGATGAGAAAGGTTATGAGCTGAAGTAGGAGTGTGCAGTGTTGTGACGACGAAAAGGGCTGATATCAAATGCTAACAGTGGATGTATTTTATATTTGTTTTCCATTTGTAAGAGGCAGGTTTTAAATTGTGATAGTTCCTAATACTGTTGATGAAAATTTAAACTGGTGAACATATAGGGTGACAAATTTTTTATTTTTAAAATTTGAATAATTGTTAGAAAATCTTAAAGTGAAACTTGTTCATAAATATAGACTGAGAAACCTATGCACCCTGAACAGTGAATACGTTTTTATTTGTATATGCGAAGAGAAAACAGAAAACAGAGAACAAACTGAATGCCTTAAAGAAAAAGCGTTGTCATTAAAAAAACAAAAAGAGACGCAAGAACACAGACTTGACTTCAGGGTGCGTTCAAAGTTTTAGTCACCTGAAATATCAGGTTTAATGAAAGGAAGATAAAAGTAAACAAAGCAAAGCCAAATGACCACTATTAAGATAATAGCACATTTCATGGCAAGGAGGACAAAAAATATCAAAGAAGCTACATTCGGTTAAGTTTGATACTTAGATGAAGAATGATGATAATGTTAGTGATAAGCAACATACTTGCTCATCTTTTCTTACTTAATTCAAATATAAAGAATGTTAGAGTTAACAATGAACAACAACTTATTAGAGAAACCAATGATGCTCATAGAACCAATTAAAGTTTACAAATTTCAAGACTTTACCTCAAAAAAATTAATGTAATCCGAAAAAGAAATATTTAGATATTTATCAAAAATTAATATTTCAATGATGTTGTTTATATATAAATATTTTACAAATGTTAAAAATTACATTAAATATTTCTTTTCGGATTTTATTAATGTTAAAGAGTTTTATCAAAAATATTTCAATGATGTTGTTTATATTTTTTGGGGTTTTATTTGAATTTTATTAGTATTAAATGGTTGTATTAATGTTTTCAAAATATAGTTGTGTACGAAAAATTCATCATTATTAGAAAAACTAATAAAAGAGAGAGTAGAGAATACTTTGACAGAGTTTTGGTCAAGGACCTGAAGTTGAAAATGATTTGAAAGGTTTCTCTATAAAAGTTATTCCCGATTAATAGTATAGATATACACAATTCACTTATATTTATTTTAATTTGTTTTTTTAAATATTTGATTGTGATCATATAAATTGTAAGATGTTTCTAGTTTTTTTGTTTATATCGTTTGTAAGATTTATTTATTATTAGTTTTAATAGCTATTTAAAATTGATATACGTATATATAGATATTTTATAAAATATTTTTTTCGGTTTTTATTAATGTTAATGGGTTTTATCAAAAATATTTTAGTGATGTTGTTTATATTTTTGGGATTTTATTTGAATTTTATTAGTATTAAATAGTTGTATTAATGTTGTCTTTTTTTTTATGACAACATATTGTATTAATGTTGTCATAAAAAATAGTTTTATTAAATAATTTATTTTAATTATATTATCTTAAGGGTGATGATGTGGCTTCTTGTGGTGAGAGAAAAAAGTGTCTCATTATATATACTAGGCGAAGCCCCGCGCAAGCGCGGGGACGTATGTGTATTTTAAATATGGTAACAAATATTTAACTAATGTTGAGAAAAGTTATGAGTTGAAGTAGGAGTGTGCAGTGTTGTGACGACAAAAAGGGCTGATATCAAATGCTAACAATGGATATATTTTATATTTGTTCTTCATTTGTAAGAGGCATGTTTTAAATTGTGATAGTTTCTAATACTATTGATGAAAATTTAAATTGGTGAACATATAGGGTGACAATTTTTTTATTTTTAATGTTTGAATAATTGTTAGAAAATTTTAAAGTGAAACTTGTTCATAAATATAGACTGAGAAACATATGCACCCTAAAGAGTGAATACGTTTTTATTTGTATATGCGAAGAGAAAACAGAAAACAGAGAACAAACTGAATACGTTAAAGAAAAAAGCGTTGTCATTAAAAAAACTAAAAGAGATGCAAGAACACAGACTGGACTTCATGGTGGGTTCAAAATTTTAGTCACCTGAGATATCAGGTTTAATGAAAGGAAGATAAAAGTAAACAAAGCAAAGCGAAACGACCACTATTAAGATCATAACACATTCCATGGCAAGGAGGACAAAAAATATCAAAGGAAGATATATTCGGTTAAGTTTGATACTTAGATGAAGAATGATGATAATGTTAGTGATAAGGCAACACACACTTGCTCATTTTTTCTTACTTATTTTAAATATAAAGAATGTTTGAGTTACCACTGAACAACAACTTATTAGAGAAACCAATGGTGCTCATAGAACCAATTAAAGTTTACAAATTTCAAGACTTTACCTCCAAAAAGTTCGAGATTAACAGTGGTGACAAACATGACAGATTGTGTCCTATCACCCGACTTGAGGATGCCCCTAAAAACAGACGCAACATCATCCCACAAAGACAAGTAAACAACCATCTGACTGTTATGCCAATGATTGTCGTCAATTTCAGTAAGACGTAATAATGTGTGATGCACTTAGTTTTCCTTTAAATAATTATTTGGAATTTAGTTATTACTAACTAAAACTAAATATTTGTAACTTTTGTATCAGAAATTGTATATTTACATAATTGCTAATAAGAATTATAAACCATGATAAGTTGGAAAATTACTTATAAAATACTTTTTTGAATTTCATTTCAGTTAAATGTATAAAGTTAGAAAAATCCATCATTATTAGAAAAACTAATAAAAAAGAGAATAGAGAATACTTGGACATAATTTTGGTTAAAGACCCTTAAGTTGAAGATGATTTGAAGGGTTTCTCTATAAAAGTTATTCCCAATTAATAGTATAGATATACACAATTCACTTATATTTATTTTAATATGTTTTTTAAATATTGATTGTGACCATATGAATTGTAAGATGTTTCTAGTTTTCTTGTTTTTTTATTTATACCTTTTGTAAGAAAAATCTATCATTATTAGAAAAGCTAATAAAAAAGAGTATAAATACTTTACAGAGTTTTGGTCAAGGGCCCTGACGTTGAAGATGACTTGAAGGGTTTTTCTATAAAAGTTCTTCCTAATTAATAGTATAAATATATACAATTCACTTATATTTATTTTACTTTGTTTTTTAAATATTGGTTGTGACCATATGAATTGTAAGATGTTTCTAGTTTTCTTGTTTTTTTGTTTATACCGTATGTAAGATGTATTTATGATTAGTTTTAATAACTATTTAAAATTGATATATGTATCTATATATATAGATATTTATAAATGTTAAAAATTACATTAAATATTTCTTTTTCGGATTTTATTAATGTTAATGAGTTTTATCAAAAATATTTTAGTGATGTTGTTTATATTTTTTTGATGTTTTATTTGAATTTTATTAGTATTAAATGGTTGTATTAATATTGTCAAAAAAATAGTTGTGTAAGAAAAATCCATCATTATAATAAAAGCTAATAAAAAAGAGAATAGAGAATACTTTGACATAGTTTTGGTCTAGGGCCTGAAGTTGTAGATGATTTGAAGGGTTTCTCTATTAAAGTTGTTCCCAATTAATAGTATAAATATACATAATTCACTTAAATTTATTTTAATTTGGTTTTAAAAATATTGATTGTGACCATATGAATTGTAATATGTTTCTAGTTTTCTTGTTTTTTTATTTATATCGTTTGTAAGATTTATTTATGATTAGTGTTAATAGTTATTTAAAATTGATACATGTATCTATATATATATATATATATATATATTATAAATGTTAAAAGTTACATTAAATATTTATTTTTCGCATTTTATTAATATTAATGAGTTTTATCAAATATATTTCAGTGATTTTGTTTATATTTTTTTGGGGTTTTATTTGAATTTTATTAGTATTAAATGATTGTATTAATGTTGTCAAAAAATAGTTGTGTAAGAAAAATCCATCATTATTAGAAAAGCTAATAAAAAAGAGAGTAGAGAATATTTTGACAGAGTTTTGGTGAAGGGCCCTGAAGATGACTTTAAGGGTTTTTCTATAAAAATTATTCCCAATTAATAGTATAAATATACACAATTCACTTAAATTTATTTTAATTTGCTTTTTAAAATATTGATTGTTACCATATGAATTGTTATATGTTTCTAGTTTTCTTGTTTTTTTGTTTATACCGTTTGTAAGATTTATTTATGATTAATTTTAATAGCTATTTAAAATTGATATATGTATCTATATATATAGATATTTTATAAATGTTAAAAATTAAATTAAATATTTCTTTTTCAGATTTTATTAATGTTAATGAGTTTTATGAAAAATATTCCAGTGATGTTGTTTATATTTTTTGGAGGTTTTATTTGAATTTTATTAGTATTAAATGGTTGTATTAATGTTGTCAAAAAAATAGTTGCGTAAGAAAAATCCATCATTATTAGAAAAACTAATAAAAAATAGAGTAGAGAATACTTGACATAGTTTTGGTCAAAGACCCTGAAATTAAAGATGATTTGAAGGGTTTCTCTATAAAAATTATTCCCAATTAATAGTATAGATATACACAATTCACTTATATTTAATATAATTTGTTTTTTTAAATATTGATTGTAATCATATGAATTGTAAGATGTTTTTAGTTTTCTTGTTTTTTGTTTATATCGTTTGTAAGATTTATTTATTATTAGTTTTAATAGCTATTTAAAATTCATATACGTATATATATAGATATTTTATAAAATATTTTTTTCGGATTTTATTAATGTTAATGGGTTTTATCAAAAATATTTTAGTGATGTTGTTTATATTTTTTGGGATTTTATTTGAATTTTATTAATATTAAATGGTTGTATTAATGTTTTCATAAAACAATATTTATATTAAATAATTTTTTAAAATTTTATTTTCTTAAAGATGATGATGTGGCTTATTGTGGGAGAAACAAAAAGTGCCTCATTATATAATAGATGATTATAATTTTTAACCACTAATTCTAAAGAGTGTGAGTCTTAATTTTAAAATATATTATTATGTTAGGCTTTGCTGTAGAGTACAATAACATATATTTAAGAATGAATTATACTTATTTGGATCATTTGATTTAATTAAATTTAAGTGAAATTTCTTGAAATACCACCAAATTTAGTTGTAAATCGAAAATTCAAATGAAAACTTTATCATCCATACACTTATTATTTTTCCACCCTCTTGATTGTTTCTGTGAACATGTAACTTAAGCTTTTTTTTATCATCCATACACTTATTCTGTGAACATGTAACAAAAGCTTTATCATCCATACACTTATTATTTTTCCACATCATGATTAAAGAATATTTTTTGACAATTTAGTTTTTTTTATTTGGCCGCGCCATAAAACAATATTTATATTAAATAATTTTTAAAAATTTTATTTTCTTAAAGATGATGATGTGGCTTATTGTGGGAGAAACAAAAAGTGCCTCATTATATAATATATGATTATAATTTTTAACCACTAATTCTAAAGAGTGTGAGTCTTAATTTTAAAATATATTATTATGTTAGGCTTTGCTGTAGAGTACAATAACATATATTTAAGAATGAATTATACTTATTTGGATCATTTGATTTAATTAAATTTAAGTGAAATTTCTTGAAATACCACCAAATTTAGTTGTAAATCGAAAATTCAAATGAAAACTTTATCATCCATACACTTATTATTTTTCCACCTTATGTATACGTTTTTCTACCATTACATTTTTAAAATTATTCCACTACACTTAGTACTTAATTAACTACATAAAATAAGCTTAAAAACTATACAAACAAACATTATCATCATCAATTATTGATTATCCTTGTGATTATTAACCCACATCCTAAAATTCTTAATATTAACACCAATTTCTTCACAAAACCTCTCAATTTCCTTTTTATTCTCAGGTCCTAATTTCCACGTCAGCTTCTCTGCCTTACTCCTCATTTTCTCCGTTTGCTCCGCCGTGAACTTCGTCCTCAACCTCTTCGCCGCCGATAAATTTATGCTGTTAGATCCATCTACAACAACCGTTCTCTTATCTTGTCCATAGATCTCCTTCTCCTTCGTTGAATCGCCACCGTTAGATATGTAAATCTTCGTCGCCGTTAAACCTCCACTGTCATATCTGTCTACAACAATCTTCTTCGTTTGCTCCATCGCGAACTTTTTCTTCTTCTTTGAATCTCCACCGTTAGATCCATCGACAATAACCTTTTCCTCCGCCTTTGAATCTCTACCGTTAGATCTATCCACAACAACTTTCTTCTCTCTTCCATGGATCTCTTCCTTCTCCTTCAAATCGTAATCTCCGTCATCATCGTCGTCGTAAGGCGAGCAAAAGATCTGACGAAACTGATCCGATGAAATCTTCAAAGCATCAAGTACCATCTCCTTCGAGATCTGATTATTCTGATCAGATCTATTAGATTCTTCACAGTGAAATCTCCGGTGACATCCACACGCGGCGTACATCATAGGATCATCTTCTTCCCCGGAGACAAACTCGCGGCATCCGTCGTACGTCTCCGTCTTCGTGTTATCAACGGATTGATTCTTCCTGCATGCGTCGTATTGTGGTGTGATTTTGAAGGTTGATTTGAGTATTGTGTATAAATTTTGCGACGGCGCGTGAGATGGACGCGTCGATTTTGTTTGGAGCGTCGGTGGATAGTGGGCGTGGTCTCCGGTTTGGCTGCATATGTTGCCACGTTCTCCGAGGACTCGTGTATTGTGAAGTAAGTCTACAAAAATTAGCAAACAGTATATTTTCAGATCAATAAGAATGACAAAAAAAGACAACTACAAGACTAATAAAAAGAGATGCACTTAACAGTATATATACTTTTGAAGGTCTTAGTACCCTCTGTTTCACAAGTATATATACTTTTACAAGTGAACACAATTGTTTAAGACCTAAAAGCAACAACAATACAGTATGAAATAGTCTCTTTCACTACAAAAAAGGTCATATTGTGACAAATGTTTGTGACTATTTTTGTTGTTACAATATTGTAACGTTTTGGATACAATTTTGAGACAAAATTATTTGATTATAAAAAAGTTACTAATCGGTAATAATATTGTCACTTAATTAAAGGTAGCTAACATTTGTAACTAATACTAACGAATTTGTTACAAAAATTTTTAGTCACATATTATTTACGAATTTGAGACTAAATTTAGTAACTAAATTTTACGTTTTTGTAACTAAAATTACATCACTTATAATTACTAAATTTTATGTTTTTGTAACTAAAATTATGTCACAAATAGCTTCGATGTTAGTGACCTTGTTTTTAGTTATAAATTGTGACATAATTATTACTATTGTTGTGTCTATACTAAAAACACCTTATTTAAAAATTTAAAAAAAATATTTTCTTACATCATATTTAAGTAAAAAAAAATTAACAATAAAATAAATTTAGTTTTTCATAAACACCTAACAAAAAAAAATTACTCTGACTCGTCCGTAGATAATTCGATATCAGAGTTTCCATCTTCAATGTCTGAGTCTGACCCAATCTCTGCTTCTACAACGGGATCATCAAGTTCTTCGGGTGGACCATGTGGATATGATAGTGTGTTGATATGCAATGACTCAGCTTGAACAATAGAATCATCTTTATCGTGTTGCATTGCAATGAAATCTAAATTTTCATTGACCAATACTTTTCCTCTTGGTTGTATCATAATTGTTGCTTCCCATTGATGATCTTTTTCCGGTTGAGTCAGGCGTGGATACGGAACATAACATACTTGGTCTACTTGAGAAACTAAAACAAAAGGATCATATTTGTCATAATGACCTTTAGTGTTAATATCAATAGTCCTTGACTTGTTTATCCGTAAACCTTTCTTAATGGTTGAATCATACCAATCACATTTGAATACCACAACCTTCAATTCAACTTGGTGATCCATAACTATTTTTCTTTTTGAGAAAACATAATTATTTTTGTTATGTGTTTATAGAAAAAAATTAAACAAGAAAAGCTTGAATTGGACAATGTTCAAAATGCGAAAAATCAAGAGACAAAGCAAAGGAAAAGAAGTCATCATGGATTTGATCTAAACAAAATGTTTTATTATGAAGATGAAGGAGAGATTCAATCCGAAAACGGGGTTGTTTTAGAAATTAAGACAGATAAAAAAGTTCTTCATGAATTCGACTTAAACAAAAAAATATTTCAATATGAAGATGGAGAACTTCACCCTGACAAAAGAGTACAAGAAACCATTATAGATATACTTAGAATTTATATGCCAGATCATTTTTAGTTAAGAATAAATTATTCTTTTTGTTTGATAATAAGTTTTATGTCAAAATTAAATAAGTTTATCTAAACCCTAAACTCTATATTGTTTGAGGGTATGTCTTTTTCATATAATGCATCAACAAACAAATTAACTAAAATAAAAAAGGGTATGTCATTGTAAACCCTAAACTCTATATTGTAAACCATAAACTCTATATTGTAAACCCTAAACTCTAAAATATATAGATCAATATTAATATTTTTAAGGACATTTATAATTTAAGTAATAGTAAATGTCCTTTTTCTCTCACAATTACTAAAATTTAATTCAATTGAATTAGAAACCTTCCTTAGATCTCTATAATATTTATTGTTATATTAAATTCGTTTTTAAAATAGAAGTATTGTATACTTTGAGAGAGAAACCATTAATTTTCAAGTATTTTGTGGGTTCTCTGTGTGAATATATTTTGTTTTAAGTATTTATATCAAGAATATTCATAAAAACCCTCTTTTGTTTATATATATATACACAAACTTATTTTATAATATATGTTTTTAACAATAGTTATTCAAAGAAACGTCCTTAAAATAAATATTTTGTAACATATATTATAAAATATTATTTTATATTATAAAATATTATTTTAACCATAATAATATTATACATATTGTTAACTCAAGATTGATACCTCATTAAGTAATTTATATTATTGGAACAGGTTTAAACATCACACCCAAGTATCAACTGCTGTGAGAAAGGTCATTCAAAGTTGTTTTAGAGGACCATGGTACTCTTGGAAAAAAGTGCCACACTTCTACAAACAGACATGGTTTTCTCTGTTTAAGGTAAATTTTGTTTAAATTTATCGATTGTTTCATTACTGATATATATAATGTTACTCATCATCTCTTATTAATCATGTTTTTTAGAAAAAGTTTAATTGGGATCCTGTTATCGAATATCAAGTTGAACAAGAGTTTAACAAAGTTGCTGCTTATCGCCTCAAAGGAATGATAAGTCATGCAAAGAATGGAGGGGAAAAACCAGATTGGATTCTGGGAGAATATTGGGTCATTATGCAAGCGTATTGGGCAACAACAAAAGCGAAATAAAAAAGTGAGAAGGCTCGTGCTTCTCGAATGTCTGATCGTAATGGTTTAGGCCCCCATTCCCACACGGCTGGTTCAAGATCCTTTGTTAGAGTGCAAGATGCTTTGGTATAATTTTAATTTTTAGCTTTTGTTTAGGAACGTAATAGTTTTCTTTTCTCACTTAGTTCTATACTTTCTTTTATAGGAAGCCAACAATGAAGACTACTCTTTCATTGCTGTGATGAAGAAAACTCATCAGAAACTTGATGGATCATATGTGGATCAAAGAGCACGAGTGATTGCAGAAACTTATGAGAAGCATGTGCAAGAGCGCCTGGGAGAACTTGGATCTTCTGGTGAAGAGAATGTGACGGCCGAAACTCTTGACAATCATGTGAAAAATGACATTTATGTCAAGGTAATATTGCATCTAAAATTCCAGTTTTAATTGTTTCTCTTGTTGTGTTTTGCCATGTCATGTGTGTATGTAAACAAATCCGTTAGGTTGTCATGTATGTTTATGTATACTATATATTTCACTTATATATGTACTTTATATTTCATTGTATTTGATTACTTATGTATCTTTCTTTTTAGTCTTCCGGAGTATCTAAACAAGGTCGTATCTTTGGACTTGGAGCATTAAGTGAAGTTGTACCATCTCTTGGAGAGTCTTCAAGCGCACCACAACCTTCTAAAGAAGTAGAGATGCTCTCCCGGATACAAGAGATGGAGACATCTCTTAAAGAGAGCCTTGGCGAAAATATGAAAATTCAGCAAAGGGTTGAAAAGATGGAACAAATTGTTGAGTCCCTTGCAAGTAAGGATGTCTAAATGCAACTCCACCACCTAAACCCATCCACCTTATCTAGTTATTCCTAAATTACGTTTATCGTAAGTTTGTTTAGTGTTTGTTTTCTTTGAATTCTCTTTATGTTTTCTTTTGAATTATGGTTTTTATGTTTTCTTTGAATTAACTTTGTTTCGTGACAGTTTATTATTTAATAGAATCTATTGCTTCTTATTTTTGATTTTAATGTTTTATTTTATAATCTCATAATATATTATCTATGAAAAAAAAATTGTGACAAAGTTTTCATTATTAGTTTGGTTATAATTTGCTACAAAACATGTAAGTAATAAAGGTCACACTTAAGTCACTAATATTCTGACTACTTTATGACATTATTTTGTGACAATATTTTTGTCACAAATTGTAACCAATCTTTGTTACTATATTAGAGTCACTAAATTTGTCGGTTTTGGGAGCATTTTTGGTCGCAATTTGTAGCGGACCAGTGACTTAAATTTGGTCATAATCTATGACAAATGTGTTACAATTATTTTTGTCACAATTTAAGACAATTTTATGACAAAATAGTTCGACACAAGTTGTTTCTTCACCACGACTATATTGATAATGTCACAAGTTCTAACGAATTGTTACCATTGTCGACCGTCACAGAAATTTGTTACTTTTTTGTTACAATTTTGGATTTGTGACCATTTTATTGTGACATTCTAACATTAGTCTCGTTTTCGTTACAAAAAATTTATAGTGACCAAATATCCATATATTATGACGAAAAAAATCGTAACAATATCCATTTTTCTTTGTAGTGTTTACCTCCTCGATTTGCAACGATATTATCATCTCTACCTAGTCTTGGTGTCTACACAAAATTACCAATAATAGCAAGTGAATACCAACAACAATTATAACCAAATCCGACCACAAGAATCCAATATTTAGAAAATTTCCATAAAAAAACCAGAAGACGCATAAGAGACGAAACCCTAATCTCGTTTCAATTCACAAAAAGGGGGAAACAGATCGTCGATTTCAGATTCAAGTGCGAGTAAACCCTAACTCGATTTAACAAAACAAGATCCTTAAGTAATTAGGGTTTATGAAGAATGATTTTACCTTCGCGAACGCCATGAAATCTCCAGATCTTTCGCTTTCTCCGATGAATGTTAGATAGAGAGAGAGAGAATGTGCTCGAACGCAAATATGTGCTTTGTATTTTTTTTTTGGTCACCGTCCTGTAGTTTTGTCTTTAAAATTAAGGTGGTGATTGTTTAAATTAAGGTGGTGATTGTTTCGACGGTTTTTGGATTTTGGTTTTTGGTTTTTAGATTTTGATTTCTAAATTTTAAGCTTTTTGTTTTGGAAATAGATTTTGGGTTTTGAAAAACTTGATTGGTAGTTTTTCTAGTTTTTGATTTATATGTATATTTTATATTTTATATTTTGATATATTGAATATATATGAAATATTTTAAAATACTAGAATAAATTAATTAAAAAATAATTGCATACAAAATAGTAAAAAATATAGAAACTATTGAAAACATAATTATTTCATTAAAAAAATTATGATCATCTTCGAAAATTCCATGAAGATGCATAAATTTCATCTCGAATCCCTTCCTTCTAGAAAATTTTGATCGCTAAATATATAAATTTGTTGTAACAATATATATATATAAAAGGACTAACAAAATAAATGTTAAAACCCCAAAAATAGTATTTCTAGTTTCTACGTATGAAAGAGTAAAAGAGTGAAAAAACTAGTTTTCATAAAAAATAGGAAATCCAATTTTACAAAAACTTGATCGGAGTTAAGAGTGGTTTTTACGTAAACTAAAACCAGAAACTGATTTAAAAAACTCACTGCCAACCAACCCCTAAACAAGGAAATAATCTAATAATCAATGAAAGTTAACGGATTAGTACAATAATCTAATAATATACTCCCTCTGTTTACTTTTATAAGATGTTTTGAATTTTATTTTTTGTTTTTTTATAAGATGTTTTAGATTTCCAAAGCAAAAATTAAATGTTTTTCATTAAATCTAATCAATTGAATTATGGACTTTTGTTTATTATTGGTTGAATTATTTTAAAATTAACTATAAAATAATAATTTTTGAAGAAAACAAGAAACATAAATGATATCTTAATATTTGTGCAAAAAACTAAAACATCATATAAAAGTAAACAAAGGGAGTATCTAATTCATCGATGGTATTAGATAGTCAACGAAACCTAATATATAAGTACACATTAAAAGGTCAACAAAAATTTGTTGAAGGAAAAATAGTTAAACCATAAATTAAAAATATTGAATATTGTTGTTTTAAAATTTTTGAAATAGAAATGTATATTAATTCCAAAAACATAAAAGATATCAAAATAAACAGAAATTTAATTCTTTTTGAAAATTAATTAATTTTTATAGAAAATTTAATTTAAATTATTTATTATTAAATTTCCTATTAATATTAATTAATTTTCAAAAAGATTTTTAAAAAACTAAATTTAAAAGTAGAATTCTCATGTAGAAGAATTGTATATATATTTAATGAAATAAAAATATTATGTAAAATTTAATCTTTGATAAATCCTATATATAAAAGAGGGAAAATTGCAAATTAAATCCTAAAGTTTGAGTTTTTCAACAAAAAAACCCAAAGAAAATTGTGTTACATATTAAAACATTAACTAAAATTTTGGACCATTAAAACATAAAGTTTTCGGTTGAAGCAAAATAACCCCTACTATGTGACAAAGTTAAATTTTTGACGGAATTTAAAACTATCCCTTTCATTTAGCCCTTTTTTGCTTTGTTTCTAGTATAAAAACAGATCTAAAATATGAAATTTGGAGAATAACATGTGATTTAGGGTTGAAATATCTTAAAATTTTTGTTTTTCGGATTTTTCTCATGATTAAAAAGCATCTCGATCTTCTCCCCACAAACAAACACACCTTCTTGGAGTGCCTCGTATTTCAATAGAACTCGATCTTGATGATAAGTTACTTATCTTCCACGAACCAATTCGAAGTCCATAACGAAAATTTTAAGCTATTTCAACCCTAAATCACGTATTCTTCACAAAATCTCATATTTTAGAACTGTTTTTAAAGTCGAAACAAAGACAAAAAGACTAAATGAAACAGAGTTTTAACTTCCGTCAAAAATTTAACCCTGTTACACAGTAGGGATTATTTTGTTTCAAACGAAAACTTTATGTTTTAATTGTCCAAAAAATTAGTTAAGTTTTTAATATGGAACACAATTTTCTTTGGGTGTTTTTTGTCGAAAAGTTCAAACTTTAGGGTTTAATTTGCAATTTTTCCTATAAAAGATAAAAGGAACTCTCTTTGTGTTGACACCTCATTATCTCATTTAAATGATCAAATTTATTTAACTTAAATTATTAAATACATTTTAATAAAAAGAACATAATCTGCATAAATAGTATTAAAAGAAAAGCTTATCTCCGGAAAAAAAAAGCTTATCATTAGTTCATTACTACCTTACACCAAAAAAGTGTACAACGAAAGAGTAAAGAACATTGTGAACTCAAGAACTCAGAAGCTTTCTACACGTTGACCTTGTAGTCTTCCTCTGTAATAAGAACCAGGCATGTCCTGTCCTTGTGTCTCTCTCATAGTCCTTGGACAAGTTTCAGAAACATGACCATTGTTTTCACACACATTACAGCTAATAGCACCAACACCATGGGGCCTAGATTGGTTTGACTAACGGAATAACGACATTAATTAGACACATTTTGTTATTTGATGTAGGAAATTCAAAATTGAATGTAATTTATGTATAAATTGTCATGATTGAAATATCCATGTAGTAATCCGCACGATGCTCTTAGTTCATGCATCAATCAGCCGTTTTTCAACAAATAGAATAGTGACTCTAAGTGCATATAAAAACATATTTTATGCATACAAAAATATAGGTAGGCACAACATTAGAGATAGTCTAAATTGACGGTTGTATTTATAAAATTTTGGTTTAAAACTTTGTATAATACTAGTGTCTTAGTATGTACATATTCATATCACTTCTGCAAAATTATTGTGTAATTTAAACCATTTTACCTTTTATGAAATACATTTAGAAAGTTTCAAACTATTATATTGTGGAACTATTATAGTTAAGTATAATAATTCATTCAATTATATTTTGGACATATGATCTTAAAGTATTGATTTATTTAATGTTTCATTTAATTAACTGTTTATATGAAACATTACAATTTTGAAAATATATAATATTATAAGTCATATTTGTGTAAATATGAAGGTTATTATGTGAAAAATATTATTTTATAGCCCATAATCTTATTATAACACCTACTACTACCAACATTTTCTTCCGGTAAAATCTTTAGTAAATAGAATCGTATGTCAGAATTCTCTATTATAAAATTAAACGATTTGATTGGACTTTTGGTTTACTCTATCTTAGACCATATTCATCAAAGATACTTATGTGGAGTTGCTTAACCTTGTATTTTCTATTTTTTGCTTTAAATTTAATCCTAAGCACCCTAGTACAAAGTAAATGAAAAGAGAAATTTAGTATAGTAGGCATCATTTTGTTCGTGAGTTCTTTGAGGAGAAACTGATAGTTGTAGATTATGTGGGCACTGAGTTTCAACTGACTGATATCTTAACCAAACCTATGGACTTTAATCGATTCATTGATTTAAGAAAGTCGATTGGTGTTTCAGAAATCTAAGTGTCCTTGTGAGTTGAGATTCTTGTGCAGGGATAAACAGGGCACAATGTTCATACAAGTCAATTCATCACAAGCGATCTCAAGTGTCTGGTGGAAAAGAGATGCCTTTTCACCGTTCTGAATGTTCATAAGTAAATATATGTTGTTGGGTGTACAACGCGCTGAGGAGGTAAACAAAAAAAAACACAAAAAGTGTTGTGCAAGAGTCCTCTTAATGAACCTGAGAAGTCATGTGATGATTCTCACTCGGTTGGGAAAAAGTATAAACTATTGAGGAACCTTAGAAATCAAGTGATGGTTCACCAACAACTCAGAGAAGGACTCACTCCTCATCCAAAGAAAATTCCAGAGAAATCAACGAGACTCTGCATGTTCCTACTCTCACAAAGGAGGAGCGCAGATCTGTGATGAAGAAGGTTGGTAGGATATCTGATGAAGAGCTGGTTGAGTACATGACATATAAGAAGTTCACCACTCTCAAGGGTCTGAAGGATTCAAACTTCAAGGAGGAGAACGGGCTGCTTTACAAGATCTGTTGTGCAAACTGGTCGCCGGTCAAGAACTTCGACAATGTCACCAACAGTCGGGTGAAGTTGGTGTATCAGGTCTGTGAAGGAATCCCCATTGACTTGGGAAAGCTTGTTTATGACAACGTGTTGAACATGAATAAAGGCTGCGATCCCAAGCTACTCCTGCCATACCCGTCCCTCATCACTAGGATGCTTCAATATCAAGGATTTGTCTTCCCGGAGGTTCAGAGAACCAAGCCCAAAAGGCAGAAGGTCTCAGTTGTCAAGCCTGTGAGGACATCAACCCATACTCCATCTTTAGACTCATGCAGGTCAAACATGAGAGCTGCAATTCAGTCAGCCATTCTGCTTCTCTAGACTGCTCTTGATGCATATAAGTGTTCCTAATCACAACTCTCCATATTGCTTAGCTGAATATTTTTAACTGATTTATGCAATCAAGCAGGGGGAGAAAGTAGTGATGATGAGACTCACCCTGATGTTTAGATGGAGTACTGATGCAGGGGGGAGAGTGTGGGGTTTTGGGTTAGTTAGTTGTAGGTGTACGCTAAGGTTTAAGGGGGAGAATTGTGGAGTTATGTGTGTATCCAGCTCGGGGTTTTGGGTTAGTTAGATGTAGGTGTAGGCTAAGGGTTAAGGGGGAGAACTGTGGAGTTCTGTGAGTATCCAGCTCTCTCTTGTGTTTAAATTTTTTAAAACTCTTGTGTGAATGAGCCTTTTGACTCGGTTCGTTGATGTTTTAAATGCATGGTGGTTTTTGCTACTGTTGTTGTGTGCTTCGTGTGCTAGTTTTTTCTATTATCTTGCAGGATTGTTGGATTGTCAAAATTAGATAAAAAGAGGGAGATTGAAGATGCAACTGGATTCAGATGGCTGAGGATCATCAGAAGGCCGAGGAGCCAACATACAGCTGAGGGAAGCTCAGAGGATCTCGGACTTGAAGAAGCAAAAGGAAACAAGTTGCAACCAGAAGATTGCCTTATTTAGAGAAGGCGTGGTGAACAAGGGAGGAAGATTCGTTATGGGAGATAGAGAATCAAGAGAATATTTCCTAAGAGAAAAATAAGGAAATATTCCCTAAGGAAATATTCCCCAGTTGATGAAGATATGGAGATCTTCTATATTTGGCGTGTTTTATGGTTTGCTGTTAGTATATAAGGGTTTAGAGGTGTTGAGAAATAGGTTTAACACTCTAAGCCGCTTATTCTCGTGGGTGATCATCTTTGTTTAGGTGAGTGTTCGATCTATTGTACAAACTAGGAAAAATCTCAATGTTGTAATAGATCAGTTTGTTTATTAGATAGCGTATGAGGGCAATAGGGTAGATTGCGTAATAGCCAGTTTGGGTTGTGTCTTGTAAAGAGAAACCTAAAGAGATATCTAATAAAGTGTGTTAAGCGTTTGAGCTCATCAGTTGACTGAGCGTTTCCACACTTTCATGATAAATGTGTTACTTGACGTTCAACTACGTCTACAGTGTAAACAAAATTAAACATGTGACAACTTAGATAGACGCGTGTCGACATATTTGATATTAGTGGACTGTTAATTTCGAGGTATATTAATTGAATACTTTCAAACACATTTGATTTAAAAATATTGAAAGTTGTTAACACAATACACTTTATAATTGTTATTTTTCATTTATATGTTTTTTTATTTGTGTGGACAATGTAAAAAATCAAATAAAAATGGATGTTTTAGTTATATTAGGTGAGGACCACGCGTCATGCGCGGGACATGTTATTCTAAAATAATCATGTATAATAAAAATTTTATTTCGTGTTTTAAAATAATTTTAGAAATAAAATAGATATTATAAAAATATTTTTCATATAATCACCGTCGTCGCGACACGTAATCGTTTTGTTTTCTCTTTTAATAATATAACTAGTATAGATAAGAAGACGCTCATATTTGAGTTGCTTAAAATTTTTAAATCTGCCCGTTGATTCCATTTCCTCACCAAACATATTTTCTCAAACATTCCAAAGTAAAAAACAATTGCATACAAAACACTAAATAAATGTATTAAAGTAATAACATAATTACACAAAATAAAACTCATTGTTAACCTTATTGTTAATACTGAGAACGGGTTAGGTTTCGAACCGAAAGTAAAATAGAGGCATATCGGAAAACTCGTTAAGTGACAACTGTAGCAAACAGGTCGAACCGAAGTGTAAAGTCGAACTTAATTATATTGGTCGAACTAAGGGTATAAACCGAACAGGAAGTTGATTCGAACTCGGAGTTCTTATTAAGTATTTAAGATTTGAATGTTTAAGTAGAAAGATAGCAAAGTGAATTATATAAGTCGAACTGTTTCTCTCTGTAAGTTCTCCCTCTAGAAAATCGATCCCCTTCTTCTGAATAAGAATGCTCTATTTATAGCGGATCTTCTCAACCTTTGGCGGGCTTTAATTCCTTGGTGGGATTTCTCGGCGCATGCTCGACATACGGAAAGCTGCATTCTCGAGCATGCTTCTGCATTGGGCGCTATGCCGGCGTGCTCTTCGTACAATCGTCTCCTGCGAACTGCAAGCCTGTACTGATGCCACTATGCCGACTCTGCGAACTACGACTCTGTACTGACGTCATTATGTCGGCTCTGCGAACTACGGCTCCGTACTGACGTCACCGTGCTCCGAACTGCAGGTTTGTGCTGACGTCATCGTGTTGGCCGTAACTTCTCCTAACGGGTCTTAATTTCGATGGGCCTTGAGACCGAACTGGAGGCCAATTCGAAGGCCTTTTGTCTTGTGACTTCTCAAACGGGTCAGGCTATGGGCTTCGGCCCACCACTAACATTAGTCCCTCCCCTAGTTCGTTTCGAAAGAGGGGACGAACTAAAAAGATCGGCCTTGGGGTTTTTTATAGGTCGCACCGTTCCTTGGCGAATCATGAAGCGCCACGTCATCGTAATGATGAGATTTTCTTCGTACGCCTTGTCGGCGCGTTGGAGAAAGCGCACCGTTTCTTGGCGAATCACAGAATGCCACGTCATCGCAATGATGAGTTTTTTTTTCTTTTTGCATTTCGGAGGCGTGTTGTGGAAGCCACGCTCCTATTTTGATGAATCATAGGGCGCCACGTCACGTTAATGATGAAATTTCTTTTCGCGCCCTTCGATAGCGCCTCTTAATTTTCCTTCGCTTTTCTATATAAGCTCTCTTCTGTCTTCACTTCTCTCATTTTATTCTTCCGCAAATTTCAGATACTTTCTCTCTCTAGCTTCTCCACCTTCTCTCTAGAATTTAAGTTTTTAGTTTGCATTATGTCTCCCTCTTCAAAGACGAGTTCGACTTCTTTTGATTCGGCTTCGGGTTTGATCCAGAGATCGGCGGGGAGATTGGTGAGACCGAATGTTAAGTCGAACCAGGGCAATCCTAGATTATCTCCGCAAGTAAGTTCGGCTCTTAATCGCTCAGGCGATCCAACACCTGGGACGACGCGGATTGACCCTACTTTCAATTCGTCCCGAAGTAAGTTCGCAAGCGGCCTCAGCAAGATTCATGCCCTTTCTAGAGCCAGTGAACCATTGGAGCTTCTAGAGCCGGAGTCGAACCTGCTCTCCCGGGTACATCTGTTTGTACGAACATATGTTTACCAAGGGAGGGTTCTGGTTATCATTACCTCGGCTGCTCATAACTTACGTCGAGGAGCGGATGATAGCTCTCCCTCAGCTGACGGCTCCATGTATTCGGAACGTGGTTGCTGCAATGGTGGCGGCCAAGGAACTAGGGTTCGAGATGACTCTTCCTCTTTTCAACAAGATCACGCGTGTCAACAAGAACAATTCGCTTATGGGGACGTGGTCGATCTGTTGGAAGCAAGGGTTCAGGCTTACTTCGGACACTTCGGTCAAGTTTGCTTTCTGGTGGGAGAAATTTTTCTTCGTCAAGGTCAATTCGGCGTCTGTCCTAGATGTTGACAAGGTGTACCAAACTAAATGGTCGCCTTTTATTGGTAGGTATTACGAACTATTTTTTTTACTTTGATTTTTTAACTGATTTTTCTCTCTTTTTCAGCCAAATTCTCGCCGATCTATCCTCTTCCGCCGGAATACATCGCGTACAAAGAAGCATTTCAGCGTAGGGAGGAAGTACCGTGGGTCAAGATACTTCAGCAGAAGAAATGCTACTTCAAATCGTTGGGATGTTAGTTCGGTATCTTTGGTTCGTCGTTTTCGTATTGTTTTTCCTTTTCTTCTTTGCTGAGTTGGACGATTTTGTATCAGGTTCGCTATTGTTGGATCCTCATAATCGAGAAGATATAGACGCGATGTTGAGCCTCGACGATCTCCCTTCCATCTTTGATGACGAGCTCAACGCCGAAGCAGATGTTGAATCGGAAGCCGAGGAGAAAGCGACAGATCTCGAGGCTGGTTCGCCCTCTTCACCGGCGAACTCTCCACCTCTGCCGATGAATTCTCCGCCTCTGCCAGCGGATTCTCAGCCTCTGCCGGCGAATTCTCCCCCTCCACCAGCGGACATTTCGCCTCCCAGATAACTTTTCTGAAGAAAAGAGTTCCACTCCTTCTCGAGCCAACCAAAGGAGGTTCTGAGAGTCTTCCCCGGGCGAAGAGAGTTCGCACTGATGTGGTGCCTACTGAATCTGGGGTTCAGTTGGAGGATTAGGTGGATGGAGCGCCTGGCGATCAAATTGTCCTCGAGGAAACGAGGGTTGATGAACAAGCGGCCACTGGGCCCGGACTTGAGGGGGTTGGTCCACCTCCATGCTGCAAAGACTGGAGGCTAGTAGCTCACTGCGTTAGTCACTCAGGTTGCCGATCGTGCGGAGCAGGTCGAAGACCCTTCTTCCTCCGGACATTCGTTCGTCAGGGGAGATGGGTTCTCGGTTATCGGTTGAGTGAGGGAAACGAACACGGGTTCGAATTCCTTTAAGATGGTTTGGTGTCGTTCCTCAACCACAACGACGCAGCCGCTGGCTTCCAGCAGGTCGTCTACTCTGCTCTCCATGGCGAAGAGCCTCCCCACGGGTTGATGTTCTCGGAGGAGATCGCAAAGATAGCGAGGCTGGAGAAAAGGGTGAGCTCTTAGGGCTGAGGCGGTTACGTCTGGTGAGCTCGCCACTCTGAGGGAGCATTACGATGGTCTCTACGCCCACAACGCCGATGAGGTCGCTAGGCTTCGCCGTTCTCGCCTGGAATGTGTCAAGGCGGCGAAGGAGCAGTTCGCTAAGCTGCGTGAGGCTTCATAGGCTCGGCAAGTCATTGTTGTACTAATGAGGAGAAGCTCGCACGCTGGCTTGAGGGAAGGCCAAAGTTGTCTTATGCGGCTTCGGATTTCGAGCTTCCTTCTGACCTCGGGATTTACCCTCCCTCCGAGATTTCAGGAGCCTGAAGATGAAGTGGACGAGGATGCCGAACATGCTAGGGAAGGCGAAGAGGACACTGAGCATGCCGAAGAAGGCGAGGCGACCGACCAGCTCGAAGAGGGTGAAGAGAAGCAGGACGAACAAGAGTAGTCCTTGTTGTTGTTGTTGTTTTTTTATTTTGTAATTTGATTTGGGTCGACTATTGGGTTTCGGCTTTGTTGTTCGCAAGATTTTAATCAATGAAACTTCTTAGTTCTTGTTTTCCTTCGGTTCACATCCCGCTCTTTTCCCTTTAGCCCATCTTCCGACTATGTATCTTGTTTCTTACTCTTAGAACGGAGTCGTATTCTTAGTTCGGATTTGTTCCGAACTGACTTTTCGAGGTTGCGAGGTACTCGGCTTTTGTGGTTTCGGATTGGGCCATTGCAAGTCTTGAACATTGAGTTCGTGCTGATTCTTCCTTGCAACAAAGTGGGTGATCAGTCCACTGCACTTTTAGTAAGTGGCTACTCGTTTTACGGAATAGACCGGCTTTGATTTCGATAGAGCGAGGAGCCCGTTAACTATAAGCGGTGAGCTTGTGTGACCGAACACTGAGTTCGTTTTTGGATGAGCATCTAGCTCGTGTTTCCTGAGTTCGGGACTCATTTTTAGGAAAAAGATTTTTATTTATATTGTAATTGTGCCTTTAGAAAAGGAGGCCTACGTACCCAAAAAGGGATCAAACCATTCTTAGTTCGGATTACAATAGATATTATATATGTAAATTATTTTTTTATTTTATTTTTTTGGCGAACTTGGATCTTTCGTTGCTTCGCCCGCACATCTCCATGAGTTCTAAGACGCCGGGTCGGACTACTTTTGAGATGAGTAATGGGCTTTCCCACTTCGCTCCGAGTTTGGTGATTGTCTTCTCGGCTGTGTTTTCGAACACTTTTTGAAGAACAAGGTCGCCTTCTTCGAAGTGTCTTCCCTTCACTTTCTTGTTGTAGTACCTCGCTCCCTGGTGTTGGTAGTTTTGAATTCGGAGCAAAGCGTGATGCTGTTGCTCTTCGGCATGGTCCAACTGGTCGATCATCATCTGTTCGTTCGTCAGTAGGTACCACGTTAGCATCAGGCGGCGTATCCCGGGAACGTTGACTTCGGTGGGGGACATGGCTTCCATTCCGTGAGATAGCGAGGAATGTGTTCGTCTTGTCGAACTGCGTGGGCTCGTTCTATGAGACCAGAGTACACCTTCTAGTTCGTGTGCCCAAAATCCTTTCTTTTCTTCGAGTCGCATTGTGATGTCGTCTACGATTGTCTTTTTTGTCGCTTCGGCTTGTCCATTCCTTGTGGGTCCTTGTCATACGAGTCTTGATTACTCGCTTGACTGCGTTCGGCGGGGACGTTTTTCGCCGGTTGAGATCGATTATACGTGTATGCGGCCTTTATTTCTTCCGCGGTCGGCAATTTGACTTGGCCAGCCGCGTATTCCCGCATTTGTAGGCTTCTGAGATGCCTGCACTCTTCGGTCGATTGGCCGTCTTGATTGTGGAAGTTACAATGCTTGGTTGCATCGTGTCTTCCCTGCTGGCCGTTGTTTTGATAGTTTCCCGAGCCTTTGTTCGGGTTAACGCCTTGCGATCTGCTGCGGTATCCTCCTGAATTGTTTCTTTCTTGGTGGTTTCCTTTGTATTGGTATCCCGAGTTGTTTCTCGACCGGTTGAGCTCGGGACGGTTTACGTCGTTGACCGTCTGCTCCTCGAATTCTTCTTCGTCGATCACGTGAATTCTTTTGCTTCAACTTTTATACTTTCATTAGTTTCTCTGGTTTTTAGGATATTACTTTGTTGTTCATCGTTTTTTTTGTTTATCTTCGTCTTTCTCTGAGCTGTTTTATCGTTATTTTTTGGGATAAAAGTTATGGTTTATTATTCACACTTAATATTTATATTTATCTTTCAATAGAACTGGAAAATAAATTGTGGCGTGTGTTTTTCTCTTATTAATAAAATTGCTTCCAATTGTTACGACAATCCGTTTTGGTGTTGGAGGCAAGTCTTGCCCAAATAGCTCCTTCGCAAACTCTTTGGTGTGGTCTGTCACAACAATATCATGTTTGTTGGATATGACAAATCAATTAAGACCGGTTACAAGAGAAAATTATCTTAAAGAGAACCTAATCGACTGGCCACAAAATATATCCCAAATCTCATGACATTTCTTGGTGATGAATTTTCTACATAGAAGGAAATGAGCAAATTTGACCGAGAAAGAAATTTTATTCCTAATTCCTATTAAAGTCCCAAACTGTGAATCCATAAGTGTTTGGATTTATTTATCATCCATCGCTTTTTTGACAACCTCTAGATAGTTCAAACTAAAGTAAGAATTCACTTTCTTCTTAAACGGTTCTTGACCATGAGCAAACATTCTCAGTGGCAGAGACGACTTCGAATCGGAGTGACTAAAAGAAGAAAAAATTGCTTATTGTCTCCAATTTCATTGATGAATGAAGCTAACAACATAATCCCAAAACCAACAATAGATTACCCTAACGCGAAAATTAAAAACTCAAATCTTAAATCATTAAATAACCCTACCGAGTTCTCCTCATCGTCGCGGCTACTTCAGAAAGAATCTCGCCGATTGTCTTCTCCGGTGTAACATCAACAAAATGATAGTTCTTCTTTTCTTTATCTTTCTCCATGTGCCTCTTTCGATTTGCGATTTTAGTATGAACGAGGAAGACGATATTTGAAAAAGAAGAAGGAACAAAAATTTCTTTTTTAAAGTAAGTTTGCCTTTGTACATTTAGTCATCTGAACAAATTAAAAAACGAGATGTAACAAAACAGGAGGCATGTGTCAGATTTAAGGGGGAAATATATGAAATTTATTTAGTTTAATGATGGATTTGGGGTAAAAGGGTCATTACACATTTACCTAAACACCCTAAAATATATAGCGAAATATGCCGATATGTCAAAAAAAAAAGTTTAGGTGGTCATTTCTAGTATTTAATTTATCACTTATTTTATTTTGTAAACCAGAATAAATTTTGGAAATTAGAAAATCTAAGAAAAATTACTAAAATTTATAAATAAAATTAATTCATTAAAAGTTAAAATTTTCAAAACAAACAGTTAAAACTAAATCCTGTTTAAAAATTTGTGAATCATTAGAAAAAATCAAAAACTCGGAATTTATGTTAACATATTCATAAAATCATAAAACCAAAGTTCGTTAAAAGTAAGGATTGTGTACAATAAAATATTTAAAAACATTTATAAACTTTTCTTAAAACGATATTGCGTGGAATTGGTCTTTTATTATTGAGAAAACGGTTATTTAATTCTCCAATTATTCGGTCAAAGCCATTATATTCTCGAACTCTGAAACTCCCCATATAAATCTCCAACTCTTATTTTATAGGCCATTTTGTGCCTCCGAAAATTAAACGTTAACTTGTGTTTAACTCCGTTTAACGGAGTTTAGTTTTCCGTCTTAAGCAAAACGACATCGTTCTGAAAACTCAATAAACTCTTTAAAATTCCAAATCGAGTCAAAATCCCAAATCGAGTCAAAATCCCTTAATCAAACCCATCTCTTTACACCTTCACTAATGCGTTGTCAATTTGGGAATTCTGGTAAGAAGAAGAAGAAGATAACTTCTCGATCTCATGAAGAAAAGGAAGAAGAACCAGCTGTTGTTTTTCCAGAAGCAAGCGTGATAGAAGGAGAAACCATGGCTGAAGGTGCAACGGAAGAAGACGAAGATGGAGACGTGAGGGAAGAAGTTGCAGATGAATACGCGATAGAAGAAGATATAGAGCCAATAAGTTTTTGAAGATGATGACGACCACAATCACACATCACTGGAAATCCTCTTTTTCTCTCATCCACAATCGAATTTGAAAATGATATTTCAGAGCACATAATCGGAAAAAAAACTTACAACAATAGATTTACCACAACCAAGCAAGCTTGGGATGCTCTGGAAGTATTCTACGAAAGAACTGAGCAAGTTAGAAAAACCATAATTGATAGCTTGACGACTGACTTCGAAACGCTAACCATGAAAGACAGTGACACCATTGATGAGTTCAGTGGAAAGCTGAGTGCTATTGCCAATGAAGCGCGAGTCATGGGCAAAGTTTACAAGGACAAAAAGATGGTGAAGAAGTTCTTTAGAAGCCTGCCAGACAAATTCCAAGCTCACAAAGCTGCCATACAAGTATCTCTCAACTCTGATAAAATGAAGTTTGACCAAGTTGTTGGTATGATGCAAGCTCATGAGTTACAACAACTTCGGAAAGGTGAAACAAAAGGGAAGTCCATTGCTCTGGTTGCTGAGAATCAATCACCAAGCTGTGATAATCTGGAAGATCAAGTTGGGCTGATTGTAAGGAAGTATCTCAAGAAGATGGAGCGTGGACAACACAAGTTCAACGAGTCTAGTTACAAGTCTTAGCCAAAAGGTGAAGGAGACCGCACTAATCAAAGAAGTGATGTTCCGTACCATGAGTGTAGAGGATTTGGTCACTACAAGAATAATTGCCCAAATCTCAAGACAAAGGAAGGAACTCAGTGCTTCGAGTGCAAAGGATAAAGTCATCAGAGGGCTGATTGTGCAAATACTTAGATTAAAAGTGAAAAATCGTATGTATCTTGGAGTGAATCGGACTCAGATGAGGAAGAAAAGGGCATGATCAATATGGTTGCTTATCTCGGTGTGGTGGAATCGGACTCTGAATCAGATGACGAGTCTGTGACTGTAAGTGACAATCAAGCGCTAGTAGGGACTCTGTTGAAACTTCGCAGTGAAAACAAAGATTTGCTTGAGGTACAACTAAAGCTACTGAGTGATAACTATAAGCTTATCAAGGATAAAGATGATCTTTTTGTGGTGTCGTTAAAACTTCAAGAAGAAAATCAGAAGCTTGTCATTGATAAGAACGATCTTCTGGCTAAGATCGAATCTCTCAATGCTGACATCAAATCCGAGGTTGAGAAGAATCAACTACTTGAGAATAAGCTCAGTGAAGATATGAAGAACATCAAGATGTTGACCAAGGGTACCAAGGATCTGGAAAAGGTCCTAACTGTAGGACGTACCAGTAATGCAAAGTGGGGTTTGGGGTATCAAGGAAACAAGTCTCATAGGCCAGACACCAAGACCCAGTTTGTCAAAGCAGCTCAACCAAAATATGCCTCGTCTCCCCAGAGGAACATTTCTCAGAGATCTATCTACCTGACCAAAGCTAAGGTAAATCACAACTAGGTTCCTGCGCGTAAGATCTTCAAGACGCATAATCCACATGAACGTCATGAGTGCTACTACTGCTGTAAGTATGGGCACATTCGAGCATCTTGTTACTACTTTAGAGGATGTATTTGAAGACTGATTAACATGGGCAAATACTCAACAGACACGCAAAACTACAATCGAGTGTGGGTTATGAAGAAAGACGTGTACTGTTATGCTGCTCACACCTCTTGAATAGTGAAACCAACTGCTAATGGGAACAAGTGGTACTTTGACAGTGGATGCTCCAGACACATGACTGGTAACTCATAGAACTTTCAGAACTATGAGAAGACCTCAGGAGGAAAAGTCACATTTGGGGATGGTGGTAAAGGGAAGATCAAGGGTAAGGGAAAGCTTACTGGTAACACCAAACCTTATTTGGCTAATGTGTATTTGGTTGATGGACTTAAAGCAAACTTAATCAACATAATTCATCTGTGTTATGATGGACTGGCGGTCACATTCACCCAGCGAGAGTGTCAGGTCATTGATGAAGCGAAAATGTCCAGCTCAGAGGGATAAGGGCATCAAACAACTGCTATGTATGGAACCAAAATCTCAGGTGCATGGCTGCTACTCAGACTAGTGATGTTCAATTGTGGTACAACCGTCTGGGACATATGAATGTGAAGACTATGATCAAGCTGATAGAGCATGAAGTGTTGCTAGGAATTCCTAAACTCAAAGAGGAATCCTCAACACAAGAACATGATTGACATCAGATCAACCAGTGCTCTGGGTCACATGCACATGGACTTGATGGGTCCAATAAAAGTCGAAAGTCTCTTAGAAACTCACACCTCGTTATCAGAATCTCAGAAGCTTGAAGATCTTGATTCAGAAACCGATGTGAGTGAGCTCCAGAAAGTTCAAGTCCATAAAAATCACTTTCATGAAGATGTTATTGAAGATGTGATAGGTGAGCAAATCACCAGGAAGAGACAGACCAACCTTCAGAAGATGGTACGGTTCACCTTTTTTTCTCGATGATGGAGCCGAACGACCATCGAAAAGGTCACTTGGATGAGTTTTGGATCATATCGATGCATGAGGAGCTGGAAAACTCTGATCGAGCTCAAGTGTGGAATCTGACTACAAGACCAGCTCATGTCAACATAGTAGGAACCAAGTGGATATTCAAGAACAAGATTGATGAGATTGGACATGTGGTGAAAAACAAGGCTCGATTGGTGGCTCAAGGCTATTCTCAGATCGAAGGGGTGGACTTTGAAGAAGCGTTTGCACCAGTAGCATAACTTGAGTCAATCCGATTCATGTTAGGGATGACTTGCATGATGAACTTTCGGTTGCATAAGATGGATGTCAAAAGTGCTTTCTTGAACGGGATTCTTCAAGAATAAGTATATGTCCAGCAACCAGAAGGCTTTGAAGATCCAGATTATCTTGAGTATGTTTACAAACTCAATAAGACCATCAATATTGGTGAGTCTTACTAAAAATTAAGGGGTGCTTAGCAATTAAAATAAATAGAAGTAAATTATTAAAGTTAAGTATCGGTTCTTAATGAGGCTTTTTTTCAAAGGTAAGGACTGGACACGTGTCATGCCATGGTGAAAAGCTGGGTTTATTTTTTTTTAGTCTTTTTCTTTCAGTTTTGTTGGGGAAGAAATGAAAAAAAATAAATAGAGAAGAGGAGCGATTTCGATTCCGACTTTGTTCCGACGAAGTTCCGGTTCAAATCGGAGCTATGAAGCGAAAAAGAATCGTCTAGTCCAAGAAATCGATGTATGTTTAGTTGATAATGTGATTTGTGGATAAAACAAAGTTTGGTTAGGGTTTGTTATATTTTGGATTTGGGGTTTTTTCGATTTGGTTAGGATTTTTTCATTGGTGTTTCAGGTTTACCACCGTCCAATTCACAGGAGATGTATTTTGTTTGGCATCACTGAGACTTGTTAATATTTTGTTTGGCAATTTTCTGAAATCTAAGAACTACTTATAATTTCTTGTTTATGGTATGCGTTTTTTGGTCTTGAAAACACCTGTATCACAAAGACATGCTTGGTCGCATATTTAACGGCTCCGGAAACCCAATCGATAATGGTCCTTCTATTTTGCCATAAGCATATCTCGATATTTCTGGTGAGTGTTGATTGTCTCATTGTAGAATCTCTGAAGCAAAGTAAATGTTGTTGTTTTGATTGTCTCTGTAAATAATATTTTATAGGGAGTTCAATCAACCGCAGTGAAAGAACCTACCCTGAAGAGATGATACAAACCGGGATCTCTACCATTGATGTCATGAACTCAATTGCCCGTGGACAGAAAATTTCCCTTTTCTCTGCTGCTGGTTTACCTCATAACGAAATCGCTGCTCAGATTTGTCGTCGGGCTTGTCTTGATAAGCGGTTGAATAGACCGAGAACCTGATTGAGGTAATCTTTTTCACATAACCACCATCACAAGTACTTTTATTTTCCTAAGGATCATGCTGAAATGTAACTATGCCTGAGTGCATATTTAAATTACAACTAACATAGAGAGATTTAAGCATCTCTAGTTCTCTTTAAATCCGTCAAACATGTAAAAGGCTTTATTTTGTAATACCATCGACTCTTCAGGATACACACCTTCTGTGACAATTGAGTATTCTACTTTGTTTCATTTTGGATTTGGGCGCAATTAAACTTGAAACCTGAAAACTGAAACCATATATTTCTAATTTTATATTTTAAATTTTTTAATATTAAATTTTAATTTTAAGAACCCTAACTAAGCAACACCAATAATCGTCAAAAAATAAACTAAGGAACTATAGATTCTTACACCAAAAATTAATTATAATTAAATACAAAAAATTACCTAAGCAACTATACTAAGCATCACCAATAATGATGCTCTAAGGCACTCTATGGCCAGAAACAAGCACCATGTGCGTGGAACGAACGACTGACGGTCTTCCTAACAGAGCAAGGGTATAAACGGGGTAGTGTGGATCAGACCTTATTCCTCTTCACCAAACCAAAGAGGTTCCTGGTTGTCCAAATCTATGTGAATGAAATTATCTTTGGAGGAACAAGACAAACATTGATTGATCAGTTTGTCAAGACAATGACCAAGGAGTTTGAGATGAGTACGGTCGGAGAGATGAAATATTTTCTCGGGTTACAAGTTAAACAGACAGATGAAGGCATCTCAGTTTCTCAGAGTACCTATGCCAGGAACTTGGTAACACGGTTTGGACTGCAAGAAAGCAAGGCTGCAAGAACTCCTATGAGTACTACAACCAAGCTATCGGCAGATGAGCATGGTGAAGATGTGGATCAACGCCTATATCGTGGTATGATTGACAATCTGTTGTATCTCACAACCAGTCGACCTGATATTTTCTTGAGTGTGGGAGTGTGTGCAAGGTATCAAGCAAAGCCCAAGATGTTGAACCTCTTTGATGTGAAGAGAATCATATGGTATGTCAAGGGAACAACTGATTTGGGGCTCATATACCAAAGATACGAACCAGAATCTCGCAGGGTACTGTGATGCGGATTGGACGGGGTGCATAGATGACCGCAGAAGCACAAGTGGTGGGTGTTTCTTTCTGGGTGACAATCTGATCTCCTGGCACAACGAAAAATAGAACAGTGTGTCTCTATCAACTGCTAAAGCCGAATACATCGCACTGGGAAGCTGATGCACTCAACTCATGTGGATGAAACAGATGGCTAAAGATTGTGGTATGAATTCTGGAACTCTACTCATTCATTGCGATAATATTAGTGCCATTAATATATCGAAAAATCCGGTTCAACATTCACAAACTAAGCATATTGACATTAGACATCATTTTGTTCGTGAGTTGGTTGAGGAGAAACTGATAGTTGTAGATTATGTGGGCACTGAGTTTCAACTGGCTAATATCTTAACCAAGCCTATGGACTTTAATTGATTCGTTGATTTAAGAAATTCCATTGGTGTTTCTGAAATCTAATTTGTCTTGTGAGTTGAGATGCTTGTGACAGGGATAAACATGGCACAATCTTCATACAACTCAATTCATCACAAGAGATCTCAAGTTTCTGGTGGAGAAGAGATGTATGTTTCACCGCTCTGAATGTTGATAAGTACATATCTGTTGTTGGGTGTAAAAGTCCTCTTGATGAACCTGAGAAGTCAAGTGATGGTTCTCACTCAGCTAGGAAAAAGTATAAACTATTGAGGAACCTGAGAAATCAAGTGATGGTTCACCAACAGCTGAGAGAAGGACTCACTCATTATCCAAAGGAAATTACAGAACAATCAATGAGACTCTGCATGCTCCTAGTCTCACAAAGGAGGAGCGCAGATCTGTGCTGAAGAAGGTTGGTGGGATATCTGATGAAGAGCTGGCTGAGTACATGACAAACAAGAAGTTCATTACTTTCAAGGGTCTGAAGGCTTGAAACTTCAAGGAGGACAAGGGGTTGCTTTACAAGATCTGTTGTGCAACTGGTCGCCGGTCAAGAACCTCGACAATGTCACCAACAGTCGGGTGAAGTTGGTGTATCAGGTCTGTGACGGAATCCCCGTTGACTTGGGAAAGCTTGTCTATGACAACATGTTGAACATGACTAAGGGCTGCGATCCCAAGCTAATCCTACCATACCCGTTCCTCATCACTAGGATGCTTCAGTATCAAGGGTTTGTCTTCCCAGAGGTTTAGAGAACCAAGCCCAAAAGGCAGAAGGTCTCAGTTGTCAAGCCTGTGAGGACATCAACCCAAACTCCAGCTTCAGACTCATGCAGGTCAAACATGAGAGCTGCAATTCACTCAGCCATTCTGCTTCTCCAGACTGCTCTTGATGCATGTAAGTGTTCCTAATCATAACTCTCCATATTGCTTAGCTGAATGTTTTTAACTGATTTATGCAATCAAGCAGGGGGAGAAAGTAGTGATGATGAGACTCACCCTAATGTTTAGATGGAGTATTGATGCAGGGGGAGAGTGTGGGGTTTTGGGTTAGTTAGATGTAGGTGTGGCTAAGGGTTAAGGGGGAGAATTGTGGAGTTCTGTGTGTATCCAGCTCGGGGTTTTGGGTTATTTAGTTGTAGGTGTAGGCTAAGGGTTAAGGGGGAGAACTGTGGAGTTCTGTGTGTATCCAGCTCTCTCTTGTGTTTAAATTTTTTAAAACTCTTGTGTGAATGAGCCTTTTGACTCGGTCCGTTTATTCGGTCCGTTGATTTTTTAATGCATGGTGGTTTTTGCTACTGTGGTTGTGTGCTTTGTGTGCTAGTTTTGTCTATCATCTTGCAGGATTGCTGGATTGTCAAAATCAGATAAAAAGGGGGAGATTGAAGATGCAGCTGGATTCAGATGGCTGAGGATCATCAGAAGGCTGAGGAGCCAACATACAGCTGAGGGAAGCTCAGAGGATCTCGGACTAGAAGAAGCAAAAGGAAACAAGCTGCAACAAGAAGATTGCCTTATTTGGAGAAGGCGTGGTGAACAAGGGAGAAAGATTTGTTATTGGAGATAGCGAATCAAGGGAATATTTCCTATGAGAAAAAAATAAGGAAATATTCCCCAAGGAAATATTCCCGATTTGATGAAGATATGGAGATCTTCTATATTCGGCGTGTTTTAGGGTTTGGGGTTAGTATATAAGGGTTTAGAGGTGTTGAGAATAAGAGTTAACACTCTAAGCCGCTTATTCTCGTGGGTGATAATCTTTGTTTAGGTGAGTGTTCGATCTAATCTATTGTACAAACTAGGAAAAACCTCAGTGTTGTAATATATCAGTTTGTTTATTAGATAGCGTCCAGGGGCAATAGGGTAGATTGCGTAATAGTCAGTTTGGTGCGATCAAGGTGCCGCCCATCTTCGAAAGTCATTGCCGTACTAAGGAGGAGAAGCTCGCACGCTGGCTTGAGGGAAGGCCGAAGTTGTCTTATGCGGTTTGGATTTCGAGCTTCCTTCCGACCTCAGGATTGACTCTCCCTCCGAGGTTTCTGAGCCTGAAGATGAAGTGGACAAGAATGTCGAATAGGCCAGGAAAGGCGAAGAGGACACCGAGCAGGCCGAAGAAGGCGTGGCGACCGAGCAGCTCGAAGAGGGCGAAGAGAAGCAAGACGAACAGGAGTAGTCGTTGTTGTTGTTTTTTATTTATTTTTAATTTTTAATAAGATTTGGGTCGACTGTTGGTGTCGGCTTTGTTGATCGCAAGATTTTAATCAATGAAACTTCTTAGTTTTTGTTTTCCTTAGGTTCGCATCCCGCTCATTTCCCTTTAGTTCGCCTTCCGACTATGTGTCTTTTCTCTTACTCTTAGTACAAAGTCGTATTCTTAGTTCGAATTTGTTGCGAACTGACTTCTCGTGGTTGCGAGGTAGTCTGCTTTTGTGGTTTCGGATTGGGCCACTGCAAGTGTCGAACATTGAGTTCGTGTTGATTCTTCTTTCCAACAGAGTGGGTGATCAGTCCACTACAAATTCAGTAAGTGGCTAATTCGTTTTGCAGAATAGACCGACTTTGAGTTTGATAGAGCCCGGAGCCCGTTAACTATAAGTGGTGAGCTTGTGTTACTGAACACTGAGTTTGTTTTTGTCTGAGCATCGAACTTGTGTTTCGTGAGTTCGGGACTCGTTTTTAGGAAAAAGATTTTTATTTATATTATTGTCGTGCCTTTAGAAAAGGCTGTCTACGTACCAAAAAAAGGATCAAGTCATTCGTAATTCGGATTACAATAGATATTATATATGTAATTTTTTTTTTTTGGCGAACTTGGATCTTTCGTTGCTTCGCCTGCTAGCTTCAGTTCTGGTTGCTTCGGCTTCTTCACCTTAGTGGTAGAATCTTTTGAGGTACATCGCGTTCCAGGATCTTGGGATCACTTTGTTGCACATCTCCATGAGTTCGAAGACGACGAATCATACTACTTTTGAGATGAGATATGGGCCTTCCCACTTCGCTCCGAGTTTGGTGATTGGCTTCTCGGCTGTGTTTTCGAACACTTTTATGAGAACAAGGTCACCTTCTTCGAAGTGTCTTCCCTTCACTTTCTTGTTGTAGTACCTCGCTACCTGATGTTGGTAGTTTTGAATTCGGAGAAAAGCGTGATGCCGTTGCTCTTCGGCATGGTCTAACTGGTTGTCTTCGTTCGTCAGCGGGTACTGCGTTAGCATCAGGCGGCGTATCCCGGGAACGTTGACTTCGGCGGGGACATGGCTTCCATTCTGTGAGATAGCGAGAAAGGTGTTCGTCCTGTCGAACTGCGCGGAGTCGTTCTGTGAGACCAGAGTACGCCTTCTAGTTCATCTGCCCAAACTCCTTTCTTTTCTTCGAGTCTCTTTTTGATGTCGTCTACGATTTTCTTGCGGCTTGTCCATTTCCTTGTGGGTATCTTGTAGTAGATTTGTTAAGTCGGATGTTCCACCTCGCACAGAATGTTTTGAACTTGTCCGAAGTGAATTGTGTCTCGTTTTCTGTGAAAATCTCGTATGGGAGTCCGTGACGGCATATTATGTACTTCCAGACGAAATTTCGAACCTTGGTCGCATCGATCTTCGCGTATGCGTTCGCTTCTACCCACTTTGTGAAGTAGTCGGTGACTATTTCGATATATTTTCGTTGTCTTGAGGACGACAGAGGTTCTACAATGTCCATCGCCCATTTCATGAAGGGGTACGGCGCGGTTGTCGAACTTAGGAGCAATGTTGGGGCGTTTATGTAGTCGTCTTGCCTCTGGCATTTCTCACATTTTTGGGCAAAGTCGGCGCAATCCTTCTGCATGGTCGGCCAGAAGAAATTGTATTTTTGACCTGAAGGACTAATCGTATTCACTGAGTTCGACTGCCCATTTGGCGATGCGAACGGATTGTGTTGGACTATGTAAGATAGTTCGCAGGGTTGATTCGTGAGGATGACGATGGAATGGGATTGAAAGTACGGTCGGAGTTTTCTTGCCGAACTGACCATCGCCAATGCTAGTTTTTCCAAGGTTGGATATCTGCTTTTCGCGCCGTCCAGGGCCTTGCTTGTGTAGAAAATAGGTCGTTGATCACCTCAATCTTCGCTGACTAGCAAGCTTCTTAGCCTAAGTTGATATGGCGTTGTATAGGTACAAGGTCTCCTGATCGACTGACTTGACGAGGATTGGCGATGTGGACATGTACTATTTTAGTTGTGTGAAGGCCTCTTCGCACTTTTCGTCCCACTCGAACAGTTTGTTACCCTTCGGTAGTTGGTAGAACGATAAGCATTTGTTCGAGGATCTCCAGATGAACCAATTCAGTGCGGCGATCCGTCCGAGTAGTCTTTGGACTTCCATGGTTGTTCGAGGTGAGGGAAGGTCTTTGATCGTTGTGATCTGCTTCGGATGTTCTTCGATATCGCGCTGTGTAACGATGTAACCCAAAAATTCTCCTCAAGTGACGCCGAACGTACACTTAGTCGGGTTCATTTTCATCCCATACTGATTGAGCGTTGCGAAGCAAGTGGCGAGGTGATCCTTGGCGGAGAGTGACTTGAAGAGCATGTCGTCTATGTACACCTCCATTTTTTCACCCAGTTGGTCGGCGAACATGCGGTTTACCTGTCACTGGTATGTTTCTCATGCGTTCTTCTGGCCGAACGACATGACCTTGTAGCAATAGGTACCTCGATCGGTGATGAACGATGTTTTTTATCTGTCTTCGGCATGCATCATGATTTGATTATACCCGGAGAAGGCGTCCATGAAGGATAGGAGTCTGTTTCCGGTCGTTGCTTCGACGATACGATTGATGTGCGGCAGTGGATAACTATCCTTTGGGAATGCCTTGTTGAGATCGGTGAAGTTGAAGCAGACTTTCCACTTGCCGTTTTTATTTTTTACGACCACGGGGTTTGCCAGCTAGTCAGGGTATCTCACTTCGTCAATTGAACCAGCGTTCACGAGTCGTTCTACTTCGTCATTAACCGCTAAAGCGCGTTCTGGCCCCAACTTTCTTCGCTTATGCTTGATTGGTTTGAAAGTCGGGTCCACATTGAGCTCATGGCAGGTGATGTCCGGGTCGATGTTCGACATGTCTTCTGTACACCATGTGAACGTTTTGTAGTTTTTCTTCAAAAACTCGATTAGCTTGTCTTGTAGCGTCGGTTCGAGGTTAGCTCCGACGCCGACGCATCTTGTGATATCGCTGAGGTCGATGTTTACTTGCAACATTTTATCAAGCGTTGGAGCTTCTTCTTTTGTTGATTTGTCGTACCGCGTTTCGGAAATTGATGAGGATTGATTGGCTTAATCGGACGGTGCGATCTTCATTTTCGTCTGAAAGGCTTCGGCCATTTCTTCGTCTTCTGACTGGGTTATTGCGCACGACTTTCTGATTTTGAGTTCAGCGATAAAGCAGCTTCGTGCTACGCATTGATCTCCTTGAATCGTCCTCGTTCCCGTTGGGCTTGGGAACTTTAGACACTGGTGATAAGTCGTTATGGGAACCCCATGGATCCACGCGATGGAGGCCATGGGGTTCCCGTCGTGGATCCATGGGATTCCCATAATGGCGTTGTAGATCGCAGGCGTGTCATGACATCTAACTTGACTAGTTTGGTTACCCCTCCGTTGTGTACTGGAAGCTTGATGGTTCCCAGTGACATGGTCGTTTCTTCATTGAAGGCGTCAGGGATTTTTGATTCTGCTTAATCGTGTAGTCTTTAAGTTCCATCCTTTGCAGCGTGCTTTATTAAATGAGGTCGACCGAACTGCCTGTGTCGATCATAACCTTGGCTACTTCGCAATCCGCGATGAGCAGCTGTAGAACCAATGGATCGTTGTGAGGGAAAGCGACGCTAGCGATTTCGTGTTTGGTGAAAGTTATCTCCTTGTCTATATGTCCCGATGTGTCAGAGACGTTCGCCCATTTGATTGCGGCAATGGCTCCGCGTTGGGCCCTCTTGATAGACCTGACCGAGTCGTTGCAGTCGAAGAGGCCTCCCATTATTATGTCGATCTTCTTGCGGGCTACCTTAGGCGGGCCTGGAAGTTCTTCTCGCTCTCTTTTGTCAGACGAGTCTTGATTACTCTCTTGACTGTGTTCGGCGGGGACGTTTTCCGCCGGTTGAGATCGGTTGTACGTGTATGTGGCCTTTATTTCTTCCGCGGTCGGCAATTTGACTTGGCCAGCCGCGTATTCCCGCATTAGTAGGCTTCTGAGATGCATGCACTCTTCGGTCGAGTGGTCGTCTTGATTGTGGAAGTTATAATGCTTGATTGCATTGTGTCTTCCCTGATGGCTGTTGTTTTTATAGTTTCCCGAGTCTCCGTTCGGGTTATCGCCTTGCCATCTGCTGCGGTATCCTCCTGAATTATTTCTTTCTTGGTGGTTTCCTTTGTATTGGTATCCCTAGTTGTTTTCCGGCCTGTTGGACTCGGGACGGTTTACGTTGTTAACCGTCTGCTCCTCGAATTCTTCCTCGTCGATCACGTGAATTCTTGTGTTTCGACTTTTATACTCCGCGTCGAAGTGTTGTCGCGGTTCGCGGTATTCTTCTTTTTTTTCTTTTTCTTTTGGGACGGCTTTGGTCGACGTTCGTTTCTTCTTGAAACTTGCTATGTCCTCCTCTAGTTTGATATAGGCCGTTGCCTTGTGCAACGCGTCCTCCAATGTTTTTGGTAAGTTCTTCGTGAGTTCGCGGAAGAATTGGGATTCGGTCCATGCTCCGTTGCGAAGTGCCTCGATAGCCACGTCTGTAAACACCCCGACCCGAGATTACCAGGAACGACGTCGTACAACTAATATCATCGCCAAAAACCTTTATTAAATACCACCAATATAGTTTTGAATCATCACATCCATCACTAAACCTGTAAAAGAAAAAGGGAAGCGAGAGGGGTGAGTTACAGGGGAGTCACCCAGTGAGGGGGATGCTAAAACACACACATCACCGGTCAGGTAATATCACACCAATAACAATATAGCATAGACTAAATATGAGCAAACACAACACCTAAAGTGCTCAAGCATAACAAACAATGGTCCTATGTGGCTTAAGTGTCCACAACACCGCCCGAAGACGTTATATCGATCCCTAGGGCACGGACTGATGTAGCGGAAGAAACCTGATAATTAACTCAATCTAAAGATTCAAAGAATCTTTGAGACCGACAACCTGACAAAGATGAATTTAATCGAATCTTTAGTCAAGGCTTCTTGTAAGGATGAATTTAATCAAATCCTTAAACAAGGCATCTTGTGAAGATGAATTTAATCAAATCTAGACAAGGCTTCTCGTGAGATGAATTGAATCAAATCAACACAAGGTTTAAGAGATGTCTCTTGTTTATTAATTATCAAAGTCTCCATTACAACATGAATCTAAATGACCTATTTATAATAAATATTGAAAGCCCTACAATATTCCAAATAAGAAAAGGAAAACATCTTAATAATAAAATAACTAATAATGTAAATATAAAGATATTTGTAAATCTTCCAAATATCTCTCTGCATCATTCTCTCCGACGAAGAAAAGATTCGTCCCGAATCTTAACTGTGGTCTTCGATATGAAACTCATAGTCTTTTTCTTCTGCGAAAAAGAGACGCCTATGATAGGATAGATGTTTCCGAACAACATGACATTCATAATCGTTCTTCGATTGAGAAACCAAAGAAATACGGCTCTGATACCAACTGATGTAGCGGAAGAAACCTGATAATTAACTCAATCTAAAGATTCAAAGAATCTTTGAGACCGACAACCTGACAAAGATGAATTTAATCGAATCTTTAGTCAAGGCTTCTTGTAAGGATGAATTTAATCAAATCCTTAAACAAGGCATCTTGTGAAGATGAATTTAATCAAATCTAGACAAGGCTTCTCGTGAGATGAATTGAATCAAATCAACACAAGGTTTAAGAGATGTCTCTTGTTTATTAATTATCAAAGTCTCCATTACAACATGAATCTAAATGACCTATTTATAATAAATATTGAAAGCCCTACAATATTCCAAATAAGAAAAGGAAAACATCTTAATAATAAAATAACTAATAATGTAAATATAAAGATATTTGTAAATCTTCCAAATATCTCTCTGCATCACGGACAAAGGATCGACTGTGTTGCCCGTCCCCAAACCACTTTGCGGTTGCGGTACCGACGCCTGATTCTGAGTCCCGCATCAATCACAAAGAAATAGGCGGCAGACCCAACAACTCGTCTCGGTACCTTCGCTCGCACACACATCACACATAAAAACCATCTCCAAATACACATACATATATCTCTATATTTATATAAACAACTATAAACAAATGCAAAATGAAGCAAACAATGGGTTGAATCATCTAGAACCCTAAGTCCAATTCAATCAAAACTAATTAGACTCAATCAAAGAGACTTCACATTTAGTTGCCAAATTACATGTTAAAAGAGTTAATTACAATCGCAGAATTTGTACGGAGTAGCCTGACCTTTGTATTTGGACAGATTCGCTGCATCTTCTTACTCCTACAGATTCACCATGTTTTCGGTATCCAAATGACTTCTCCTCTTGCACACACTTAGTTATCTGTCTTAACTTAGTTCTTGTGAAGTATCAGCCATGACGGACATCACTAAACCATCCAAACATCACGAATTCAATAACTCGACAAATCTGAAAAATGACAGAATCTAAAGGGTTCAGAGATGGACCCATAACTTTAGATCCCACCGTCCACTTCCTGAGATATTTGCAAAGAAGATAGATGTCAATGTCATAAATGTCTTTGACAAATTTCATCTTGATCGGATCTGATTTGATTCGTCTGGATGCAGCTCTACTCGGACTGGTCACAGTTTGGGACAGCTTTGGTATCTCTCACCAAAACATTCATAACTATTAATCCACATATCCGAATAACAAATCGTTTTCTCTCACGTGTAGATAAAGGAGTCTTCTACTTACACAAAAAGTTTTATGACCTTTTGAGATGATTTACTCTGCCGTTTATCTATTCTCCCAAACGTGTCTCTGCAGTCTTCTTGGCCTTTACAGAAGCTCTTCTTGCGGTGGTGAAGCGGTGACTCCGGCGGCTACGGGATGGAGGAGATTGGCCAGGGCTTCGCCGTCTTTCTTTTGTGTGCCTCCTCTCACCTCTAAACATCTCTTTATATAGAGAAGGGGGAGAAAGTTAGGGTTTTACGCTAATGGGTCTGTTTTCCGAAACGGGCCTTCGCTTTACAAACGGGCCGAAATTCGGGTCGTTACAATTTTTCCCCCCTTACAAGAGAATTCGTCTCGAATTCTGAGGAGTTGGTTATCCTTTTTCTGATAACAACCCGAATCTAAAATTACAGGTTCTTATCAAATTTTGAATGGTATTCTTTAACGATCTGTTTCAGCGTATGATAAGACGTAGTCAAATGCGGAGAAGGCCGCCAAAGCCTTCTAAAAGACTCGGAAAAAAATTAGACGTGGATCTTGTGTTGTGTTATAATACCATATTGATACGCGCCCTATACAACGTCACAATGATGTACTTCTTTGCAATCCAATATGCTTAATCCATTTCCTTGCTAGACCATAAGCTAGCTTGATAAAACGATACAAAAATGAGTCGTCCGCACTACTCAGGGTATGATGTTACAATTTTTTTTCTAAGCGTTTTCTCGAATTCTACAACCTTGTTTTCATTCTAGGCATCACATTGGCTTTTAACATTTTGTTTGATGTTCCTTCACATTTTAATATGCACAAAAGTCGGTTCCAATGCGACTATTGAACTTCCAAGATCTCAATGTCGAACGGAAAGTAAACAATGTGTCTCCAACACATGTAGTCGTCTAATGAGAACTTGAACTAAAAAAACCACATTCGTCCTCTTATCTTAAAATGTTGTTTTCTTTCTTTCCATAAGGTCTTTTTGATTTCTTGTCCATCGGCTTGCACTTGCGTTGCTCACCTTTGACTTGCGGCTCCACTAGGTGAGTATCAACAACACGATGGTTCCAAACATCATGTTAGTTGAAAATAGAAACTCCAATCATTGATGACGTAGCGAACATAACGACTTTGAACACCTATGCGAGAGCTAACCGGCGAATCCAAACAAAAACAAATCATTGAACAAAAATCCCAACAGTCTAAAACCTCCTATGAGTCTCCTTAGTGCGAACACGCTAAATGAGAAATTGTGCTATTATGTGAAATATTGCTTCGTTGCATTTCATTTAACTCTTGTGATTTCTTTTTCACTAGACTTGCACTTCAGGCAAAACTCTTTTGACTTAAAACTCCATCCATGGATCCGATTGCAACCCGACGATTCCAAATGTTGATGCAATAGAAAACTAGTAGAAAAAACAAATACTAACATGGCAATATGCGACGACTCCAACCAAAAACAAAGGTGGCGACTAGGGCTGGGCATAATACCCAAAACCCGTTCCCCGAACCGAACCCGACCCGAAAAAACCCGAACCGACGGGTATGGGTATTAGTTAATTACCCTATCGGGTATGTGAGTCATGGACCCGCGGGTATAGGGTAAAACCCGAACCGAACCCGATACCCGAACAAGTACCCGATAATCCATAGTTATATACATTTATACATATAATATATATTTATTTATATATAATATCAAACTAAATAGATTTATATCCAAATAATATTAAATTAATTACCGAAAATTAAATACATTTATTGTGAAAACTTGGAATTAAATTCATTTTTTGTTAATATATTTATTATTTTTTACTATATTTAATATTTTTATAAAATTTTCGGGTATTTGGGTAATATTTTCGGGTTTTTGGGTAATTTTTCGGGTATTTGGGTAATTTTTCGGGTATTTGGGTAATTTTTCGGGTATTTGGGTAAAAATACCCGATATTTTTGGGTACCCGATTTTTCCGGGTATTTACCGGTTCTTAAATTTGAAACCCGAACCGAACCGACCCGGTAAAACCCGAATCGAACCCGAACCGAAATTTTAAATTACCCTATTGGGTCTTAAATTTTTCTACCCGAAATACCCGAAATACCCGAACCCGATCGGGTTTACCCGAACCCGACCCGCAAACCCGAATGCCCACCCCTAGTGGCGACCAATGACTTGAACCTCTGTTGCGATCACCTCAAAAGGTAATTCTCCTCTTGGAACGGGTGACAAGAAACAAACATCTGTGAGACAACGAAGTACCATAAGAACTGAGCGCAAAAACACGACCAAGGAAAGGCAGACACATGCCAAAAACTCTTCTTTCGAAAACAAGCTTCAAGTTAAAATACCCTTGCGTCTCAACGGCCTAGTGACACGATGATGGTGACGCCACGACGATAAGGGAAAGACACCATGCTAAAACTTCATGATTAACGAGCTCTCTGCTTAGCATTGACACAATGATACAAGGGTGGAGGCAACACGGCTTAGTTAATGTGGCTTTGGTGCTCCATTCGATATCACAACTCAAAACCCACAACACATTGAACAATCTCCAAAACATTTTCGAAACCTTAAGAAGTTTGACACTTCAAAATATTCGTACAACAATATTACACAAGAACACTACAACCCACTCCACAACATGCCTATACCTTACCAACACCAAAGCCTTCCATTAATCAACCTCCACTGTTGCACTAAAATAAAACAACTAAGATAGACTTTAGATTCAAACTGTGTTGGTGATTTGAAATTCTTTAAAATGTATATATTTTTGTTCGGGCCCTTTTAAAACAAAACACTTTTCAAAAATAATTTTTGGCTTTTAAAACTGATCGGCCCTCCAGGTCAGAACTGGAGTGACTTGTGGCTCTGATACCACTTGTAAACACCCCGACCCGGGATTACCAGGAACGACGTCGTACAACTAATATCATCGCCAAAAACCTTTATTAAATACCACCAATATAGTTTTGAATCATCACATCCATCACTAAACCTGTAAAAGAAAAAGGGAAGCGAGAGGGGTGAGTGACAGGGGAGTCACCCAGTGAGGGGGGATGCTAAAACACGCACATCACCGGTCAGGTAATATAACACCAATAACAATATATCATAGACTAAATATGAGCAAACACAACACCTAAAGTGCTCAAGCATAACAAACAATGGTCCTATGTGGCTTAAGTGTCCACAGCACCGCCCGGAGACGCTTTATCGATCCCTAGGGCACGGACAACGGATCGACTGTGCTGCCCGTACCCAAACCACTTTGCGGCTGCGGTACCAACGCCCGATTCTGAGTCCCACATCAATCACAAAGAAATAGGCGGCAGAGCCAACAACTCGTCTCGGTACCTTCGCTCGCACACACATCACACATAAAAACCATCTCCATATACACATACATATATCTCTATATTTATACAAACAACTATAAACAAATGCAAAATGAAGCAAGCAATTGGTTGAATCATCTAGACCCCTAAGTCCAATTCAATCAAAACTAATTAGACTCAATCAAAGAGACTTCACATTTAGTTGCCAAATTACATGTTAAAAGAGTTAATTACAATCGCAGAATTTGTACGGAGTAGCCTGACCTTTGTATTTGGACAGATTCGCTGCATCTTCTTACTCCTACAGATTCACCATGTTTTCGGTCTCCAAATGACTTCTCCTCTTGCACACATTTAGTTATCTGTCTTGACTTAGTTCCTGTGAAGTATCAGCCATGACGGACATCACTAAACCATCCAAACATCACGAATTCAATAACTCGACAAATCTGAAAAAGGACAGAATCTAAAGGGTTCAGAGATGGACCCATAACTGTAGATCCCACCGTCCATTTACTGAGATATTTGCACAGAAGATAGATGTCAATGTCATAAATGTCTTTGACAAATTTCATCTTGATCGGATCTGATTTGATTCGTCTGGATGCAGTCCTACTCGGACTGGTCGCAGTTCGGGACAGCTTTGGTACCTCTCACCAAAACATTCATAACTATTAATCCACATATCCGAATAACAAATCGTTTTCTCTCACGTGTAGATAAAGGAGTCTTCTACTTACACAAAAAGTTTTATGACCTTTTGAGATGATTTACTCTGCCGTTTCTCTATTCTCCCAAACGCGTCTCTGCAGTCTTCTTGGCCTTTACATGAAGCTCTTCTTGCGGTGGTGAAGCGGTGATTCTGGCGGCTACGGGATGGAGGAGATTGGCCAGGGATTCGCCGTATTTCTTTTGTGTGTCTCCTCTCACCTCTAAACATCTCTTTATATAGAGAAGAGGGAGAAAGTTAGGGTTTTACGCTAATGGGTCTGTTTTCCGAAACAGGCCTTCGCTTTACAAACGGGCCGAAATTCGGGTCGTTACAACGTCGTCCGGCACTTTGATTTTGGATGCGACTTCTTTGAATCTTTCGACGTATAGCCGAAGGTATTCCCCCTCTGCCTGAGTCATTTTCCACAGATCGGCGATAGACATCTTCTTGGCGGTCTGAAGTTCGTGGAAGTTGTTGATCGAGTTCGGGGTGAGCCTGTTGAACCATCTCTGCGCTCCTCCCGTCAGATTTTCGACGAAGAGTTGATAGTAACCCGCATCTCTCAGTTCGGGTGCGAGCTGTGCTCTTCCCATTGATATTCTGAACGACGTGACGTGCTGGACGGGGTCCATTGTACTGTTATACTTTAGGATGGTGATTTTCCCCGGATGTGGGATGTGAAAACGTGTGATGTCCGATGTGAAAGGGACGTTTTGCGCTTCTCGCAAAACACGGCCAATCTTGGGTGCCGCACTTGTCGCTTCGTGAACGAGAAAGCTCATGTCGATTAATTCTTGACGCATTCGCTCACGCTCGTAATATCTGGTGGTTTGTGCAATGACCGGTGCATCCTGGAATCGATGGTTGTTCGGGACGACATGGGGGCTTGCGAACTGAGGACCTCGTTGATAAGTGCTTGGACCGGCGAAGTGAATACTAGCGGCCTGGTTAACGAACTGAGGAGTGTTATAAGTCGACATCGGGTCGCGGACTCCATAGAGATGTCCAGTTAGCGGACTAAAGACTTGCAGATTCTGATATCCCTGTGCGGCGAACTGAGTTGTGTCCATCGAAGGTCCTCCAAACAGGTTTCGCTAAATGTTCGGCAAGAAGTCGGCAACCGGTCTCTGATTCCGAGATCATTCGCCTGATAGTGTCTGGAATCGTTCATTGGTGGATTTAGTCAGGGTGTCCACCTTGTTCACCAAACTCGTGAGGAGTTCGACGATACCGGATCGAGCGGCTTGGTCGAAGTGATTGACGTCACCAAACTCGTAAGGAGTTCGACGATACCAGATCGAGCGGCTTGGTCGAAGTGGTCGATGGTGACCCTAGGTTCGAGTATTGGTTCGGGGGTGGGTGTGCGAACCGCGGTCAGCATCTGGTGGCCTAGTTCTGGGTTTGCCACAGCTTGACCAGTCGGCGTTGCTGGTGTTTAAACCTCAGCGAGAGCTGCTTGTAGGCCGATCGACATGTGTGATAGGTTTTCTTGGTGGTTTGCCATTGGAGTGGTTGAATTCGGACTGTTGACTTCGGGTTGTTTGCGAGTTGTCGTAAGCGTGAGAGATTTTCCTGATCTGCCCCACGGTGGGCGCAAAATGTTAATACTGAGAACGGGTTAGGTGTCGAACCAAAAGTAAAATAGAGGCAGGTCGGAAAACTCGTTAAGTGACAATTGTAGAGAACATGTCGAACCAAAGTGTGTAGTCGAACTTAATTCTATTGGTCGAACTGAGGGTATAAACCAAACAGGAAGTTGATTCGAACTCGGAGTTCTTATTAAGTATTTATGATTTGAATGTTCGAGTACAAAGATAGCGAAGTGAATAATATAAGTCGAACTTTTTCTCTTTATAAGTTCTCCCTCTAGAAAATCGATCCCTTTCTTCTGAACAGGAATCCTCTATTTATAGCGGATCTTCTCAGCCTTTGGCGGGCTTTTATTCCTTGGCGGGACTTCTCGGCGCATGCTCGACATACGGAAAGTTGCATTGTCGAACAGGCTCCTGAATTGGGCGCTACGCCGGCATGTCTCTTCGTACAATCGTCTCCTGCGAATTGCAGGCCTGTACTGACGCCACTATTGCGGCTCTGCGAACTACGGCTTCGTACTGACGTCACTATGTCGGCTCTGCGAACTACGGCTCCGTACTGACGTCACCGTGTCGGCTCTGCGAAGTGCAGGTTTGTACTAACGTCATCGTGTTGGTCGTGACTTCTCTTAACGGAGCTTGACTTCGATAGGCCTTGACACCGAACTGGAGGTCAATTCGAATGCCTTTTCTCTTGTGACTTCTCAAACGGGTCAGGCTATGTTGGGCTTCGGCCCACCTCTAACACTTATAAAAACTATAAATAGTAAACATCTATATACATATAAGATCTCTAACTATCTCGTCTAAGACTTCACTAAAAATCTCTCTCTCAATGTCTCTTACAACATCATATTTCTCAATAAAAGTAACCTTCAAATCACACCAACCCATATCCCACGTTGAGTTCAATGTCAAGTCTTTATAATTCACGTCTCTCTCCAACACTTTTGGTAAGTAATCTTCAACAAATGATAACATAACTTACTTTTGGTAAGTAATCTTAAACAAATTATAGAGGAGATGGCACTTTGAAATGGTGAATGATGGTATTGAGCTTGGTAACATAACTTAACTATAAAACTGGTTAGATGCCTGATGAGGTCAAGGAAAGTTGAGGAGGTTCTTAATTAGCTTGAGTGGTGGCTACGGGGCTATAGTGTTCTCTGTATTGGGTAAATTGTTTGGCGAAGCCGGAGATTACGATGGGAACAAGTATGATTTGCTAGAGATGAAGTCTATGTATGGATGTGGTGAAGCCTAATGTGGTTGTTTATAATACTTTGTTAGAAGCTATGTGAGGAGTTTGTTTAATGAGATGCTTGAGTCGGGTTAAGAAGTGGCCTATAGATTTTATATTGCACACTAATTTGTTGAACATTTGTGCTTATATTGAATTGGATTAAGAAGCCGAGAGAGAGAGAGTTTGTTCGATGACATGAAGGAGTTGTGGAGAAGCGAACCGGATAGTTTTAGTTACACGATAATGTTGAATATATATGGGAGAGGTGCAAAAGCCGAAAATTGCGATGAAGTTGTCTGAAGAGATGTTAGAAGTTGGTGTTCAAGTGAATGTTATGGGTTGTACTTGTTTAGTTCAATGCTTAGGGAAAGCATTGATGTTTGATATATCAGTTCAAAGAGGAGTTTAACTTGATGATAGGCTTTGGGGGTGTCTTCTCTCTGTCATGGCATTGTGCGAAAGTAGTGAAGAGGCTGTAAAAGTTATGGTTTGGTTGGAGCGAGCTAACGAGAAGCTTGTAACGTTTTTGAAACTGTAAAGAAGATTTCAAGAAAGTGGTCGATGGAACTCAAGTACAGGCAAAAAGACCCTTATGCAACTGCTTAAAAGTCATATATATATGCAGAGGCAAGAAACAACAAGAGAGAGCTTATGAGTCTACAATAGAAATAAGATGAAATAGTGTAGAAATAAATAACTACTATTCATATTATACATTTAAATAGATTTATCAATGAAATTATAATATAAAAATAAACATAACTAGGATTTAACCCGTGGTATACCACGGGTTTATGTTTTTTACAAATAGTTTTATATATACAACTAATTAGTTAATTTAGAAGTTTGTAATATTTTGTTCTTTTATTGTTTATGCAAATAAGTATATAATGAGAATTAGATTTTATATAGCAAAATTTTAATATAATTTGTAAGTTGGTTTATTCCAAACTATTATAAATTATAAAAATTAGGGATAGACAAAACTTCCGGATCCGAAATACCGAACCCAAACCAAACCGAAATCCCCAAATCAATAACGATCCTAAAAACAAATAACTCGAATGTATAGGGAAATTTACTTCCATAATACCCGAAATTGAATCCGAACCGAACTCAATTTTTTAGAACTAAACTAAACTACTCTAACTACCCAAAAATTATTTAAAATAATAATAATTATAATTATATTTGAAGTACATAATTTGAACCAAACCGAAATTAAAGAACCGAAACCGTTTCAAAAATAAATATTATTTTCAAACTTCTTGTCATTTATCTATATTTTTTCTAGAAACCGAACCCGTTAATAAATAATTGTTATGCTAGTGTTAATTGATTTAAACAAATTTTATCTATGTTCAATATAGATGTTTATTAACATCTAAAATATTAATATAAATAGAAAATTATAATATGGACAATGATTATATATAAAAACTAAACTATATACTTTTTAAAAAATATTTATATTCTGAAAATTTGTATAGACCTCCGTAAGAAAAAATAAAAATATTATATTAAAATATTATAAATATGAAATTAGTGGTTGGTTTTATGTTTAAAATCGGTTTTATTGTTTTTTGTTGATATTTAAGTTAATTTCAAAAAGTATATATATACTTATATAGAATGAGATATGTTTGTGTGTAAGTTTCACATAACTCTTTAATTGAGTTTAAAACCAATGACATAATATGTAGTTAAGTGAGGTTTTTTTGGAAAAGTTCAAAAAAGTACTTCAAAAATAATAATATATATATTTTTATTATATATTTCGTATAACAAAATTTTAATATAATTTGTAAATTGATTAGACCAATAATTTATTATTTATTATATTTAGGATTCGAAAATACCCATATTCAAAATACAAACCGAAACCTAATCAAAATACACAATCATATTATTATGCGATTTACCCAAATTTATTTAAAATTATAATTTATTTGATTATATATATATAAATAATTGTTGTAAACATATTCTAAATATGTAATATAAGATATAAATTTTAGTAGAATTGCAATTTCTTCTTTTTTGTTTATAATCGAACCGGAAATCGAACTCGTTAACAAACTATTTTTTTATTGTTTGATTTTTGTAACAAAAAATTGTTTCAACTCGTTTTTAAATTCTTAATAATATTAATTAAACCTGTTTTGATTTAAATAAAATTTTAATGGTAGTTTTTATAAATAAAACTATGTAATAATGTATTTATGTGAATTACATATTTTTATTTTGTTTTTAAAATATTTTTACATAATTTCTTTAATATTTTTTATTTATTTTTTGGAGAGAATTGTAATATTTCCTTATTTGGTTTTTCGTAATTAAATGTTCAAAAATATTTCTTTTTATGCTCAATGGCATAATGTGTAAATACATGTGATTTTTTGGACATGTTCAAATTAGTACTTCAAAAATAATATATAGATTCAAAATACAAACCGAAACCTAATCAAAATACACAATCATATTATTATGCGATGTACCCAAATTTATTTAAAATTATAATTTATTTGATTATATATATATATATATATATATATATAAATAATTGTTGTAAACATATTCTAAATATGTAATATAAGATATAAATTTTAGTAGAATTGCAATTTCTTCTTTTTGTTTATAATTGAACCGGAAATCGAACTCGTTAACAACCTATTTTTTTATTGTTTGATATTTTTAACAAAAAATTGTTTCAACTCGCTTTTAAATTCTTAATAATATTAATTAAACTTGTTTTGATTTAAATAAAATTTTAATGGTAGTTTTTATAATAAAACTATGTAATAATGTAATAATGTATTTATGTGAATTACATATTTTTATTTTGTTTTTAAAATATTTTTACATAATTTCTTTAATATTTTTTATTTATTTTTGGAGAGAATTATAATATTTCCTTATTTGATTTTTCGTAATTAAATGTTCAAAAATATTTCCTTTTATGCCCAATAGCATAATGTGTAATTTAGTGTGATTTTTTGGAAAATTTCAAATTAGTACTTCAAAAATACTAATATAGATGTGTATGTTTAGAAAGAGAAAGAGAAGATATTTGTGTTTCTAAACCAATAAACCAAGAAATATTGTTTAAATAAAACTTAAATAACCAAACGGAATAAGATTATTACTAAAAAGTCTAAAACCAAACCGGAACCTTCTTCTTCTAAGAGAGGATTCTACCTATCACGCCATTTATTTCCTTCTTCTCTACCGTATGATGTAATTTTGGTCTCGTGTACGAATCTGAGACGAAATCATCGTTTGCATTCTTCATGAGAGCCGCCGCCGCTGCCAAAACCTCCAGTGTCGTCGGAAGCGATGAATCCGACAAAACATTTTTTATCCTCCGTCGAATCGCTGGCGCGTAAGTTGTTGCAAGAGTAATCGTATACCGAATTTTCGTTGTTCCCATTTGGGTTTTCAATGTGGTGATGGTTTGAATTGAATTAGGGTTAGGTTGAACACCATTGTTGCCATTGGTTTGATTGTGGTCATGATTCTTGGATCCGTGAGTGGTGTCATCTTCTTCTCTTACAAGATCAATATGTGTCCAAAGGGAAACATGTTGTTTTTTCCTCAAAATTAAGTGTTATGTCTAAGAGAGCAATTGTGCTGAGAAGATAGGGGATCAAGTAGTTGATGGACAAAAACGATGTTATTAGGATGGTAGATATGTACACTACAAAGTTCTACGAAACGGTCTTTGTGTGTAGATAGCTTAGCAATGTATTATAACATGCAGAAATTGGTCACAGGGAGTAAGCATTGCTTGTAGCTCATGAGATCCAGGACTCAGGGTTAAGAATCGAGAGGTGGTTGTGATTTTAAGGGAGAAAGCTAAAGGCTTTGCTGTCAAAGACTCAAAGGAATGGATGTATCGCAACGCGTTCTCTCAAGCAGCGCATCGGTTGTTCGAGGCGGGGCTAAGTTTGTTTTCTATGTCGGAAACTCGATAATAACAGGACCAGCTGAGTTCATCAACTTTTTGTCTCTGCTGGTGGTTTTAATTTGGGTTATATACATTCTAAATCACATCAGAACCGGGTGGGTGGCATAGCCGAGAAAGTCATGAACATGCTAGACTCAGGTGAGTCGAAGTCCTGGACTTGGTGATCTCCGTCGTGTTTTTTAGTCGTAGCGGAAATCGCCAAAGAATGTACGAAGCAAGGAGGAGGGAGAGAGCTAGGCAAACAAGCTCATGCTCATATGATACTATATGGGTTCCTACTCACCACTTTCGTGCTAAATTGTCTACTTCAAGTTTATATCGATTCTTGAGATTTGGTTTATGCATGTAAGGTGTTCGACGGAATGCATGTTAGAGATGTTGTTTCATGGAAAAACGATGATTAACTGTTACGCCAAGTGTAATGAAATGGTTAAAGCGAATTCTTTCTTCAAGACCATGCCTTTGAGAGATGTTGTGTCATGGAACTCAATGCTTTATGGGTATCTTCAAAACGGTGAGAACTCGAAAGCTATTGTTGAGATTTTTTTTGAAATGGGGAGATTAGGTATTGAGTTTGATGGTAGAACTTTTTCTAGAGTCATGAACATGCTAGAGTCATGTGCGTCCAAGTCATGGACTTGGTGATTTCAGGCGTCGCAACGAAAATCGCCTTCTTTCAGGGATGTCTCACTTGGCTATTGTTTAGAGACTGTATAATATACAATTCTTTTGTATGTCGACGGTTCTCGCCTTACAGGTTAGTTCCCTTACGGTGTTGCAGCTCATGCTAAGATGCATAGTTTGCGTTGACATCGTCTGTGACTCACCTTTGTGTTAAGGTTCTAATGTTTACACTACTCGACTAAGTATTATTGGTGGAGTGACATCTGTTTTCCTTTTGTTCTCGCAATGAGAAATGGCGATTTTGTAATGGTATTGTTTGGGTGTTGCAGGGAGCGATAACGGTGGTGATTGCGTTGAAGACCAAGTAGCTATGATTGTGTTCTTGAAAAGGAACTTCAAGTGCTTATGCGATGGTTGCTTTGTACTATTGTGTGAAGGAAGAATTATTTAGATAGTGAGAGAAAAGAGAGTCCAAAGTTGTTGTTTGTTTGTATTTTGTTCTCCTTGTGAATGTAATTTTATACAATGTGTAGCATAAAATTCACTTTGCTGTCTAAGTTGTTTGGTTCGTCTTTTTACTCGGAAAAATAGTTTTTGTTCTTTATGGCTAATTAAGCATAAAGACAAAAGAATAAGTAAAGAAGCTTAAATGTTCACGTGAGTTTCATGTCATGTGTGTAGTAAGTAGCATCAATGGTCTTGTATCATCTCATAGTTCTCTTTAAAACCATTATCTTCCGATCCAATATAATAAAGAGAAATTCCTAAGAATAACATCAATATAAGTTTTTGTTTTGAAAATACTATTACAAAGTTTTTTATAACAAAAATACGATTAAAATGTTTTTTATATCAAAAATACCATCAAAAAGTTGTAGTTTACAAAAATACCACAAATACAACAAACGAGTTTTAACACTTTTAGATTTTAATTTTTTCATTTGACTTCGTTATATAGTGTTTAGGGCATAGTTTTGAAGGGGGTAGGGTATAGTTTTGTATGTATTGGATGTGATTTTGAAAATTTAAGATTTGTTGTATTTATGAAAAAAAAAATTTAATGGTATTGTAAAACTTTCGAAAATGTGTGCTAATTGTGTTAAAACAAATTTTTAGTGCTATTCATAAGAATTGCTCTATAATAAACTCCAACACTATAAAAGAGTAATTAATCTCTAGTTAAATGTGTATAAATTTTAGAAAACCTTTCGGTTGGTTTCATAGGGGGTGGTATTGGATTAACGAATTTAATTCATTTCAAAATAATTGAACTTTCTTTCCAAATCTATTGTTATTCAATGTCAAGTTAAATGAATTCTCTTACATTCATATGTTATTCAATTAAAGAATTGTAATCATTCTTCTACGTTCTAATAAATTCTATTCTTATTCAATTTACATCTATACTATTAATTGGGAATAGCAAATTTTGAAAAAACCTTCAAAATTTTCTTTAATTAAATGTAATGTCATTATATAAATTATAGTATAAAGTAATTTTAAATTTAATAAATAGCAAAAATTCTTCCTATTTAATAGGACCAAATATAAAAAAGAGGAATTCACAAAACTACATCCTTTTAACCATTCATTCACAAAACTACACCTAATTTAATATTTTCACATATTTACACCCTTTCAAAATTTTAAAAGCTTGATTTACCCTTTAAAAAAGAGGAATTCACAAAACTACACCCTTTGACCCTCCTTCACAAAACTACACCTAATTTAATTTTTTCACATATTTACACCCTTTCAAAATTTTAAAAGCTTGATTTACCCTTTAAAAAATTATCAAAATTAAAAAAATTTCATTTGGGTTCGCTAATTAGTGTTTAGGATATAGTATTAAGGGGGTAGGATTGTGTGGGTAGGGTTTATTTGGATTTAATTTTGAGTGTTTAGGTGTAGTTTCGTGAAGTATTTTTGAAATGGTGTAGTTTTGTGAAACGTAATTCAAATGGTGTAGTTTTGTAATTCTCCCTTTAAAAAATTACCAAAATTAAAATATTTTAATTTGGGTTCGCTAATTAGTGTTTAGGGTATAGTATTAAGGGGGTAGAATTGTGTGGGTATGGTTTATTTGGATTTAATTTTGAGTGTTTAGGTTTAGTTTTGTTAAGTAATTTTAAAATGGTGTAGTTTTGTGAAATGTAATTCAAATGGTGTAGTTTTGTAATTCTCCCATATAAAAAACGAAAATAACAAACAAAATCAAAACAAATATAAAAAACTATTCATATTTAATAGATAAGATAATGAAAAATTAAAATAGTATGAATATTCCATTTTTGTGAAAATTATACATTATTAAAAATAAATTTAAAATTTTTAAAATGTCTTAAGTTATATAATATTTTTATTATTTAAAATTATATATTAAATTTATAAATGTAAGATAAATTTTACTTGCGGGTCTAATTTTAAATTTAAATGTAAGTATAATCGTATATTTTAACATCCAATTTAAATAAATATGATGATCTTCTCATATTTTAGTTTGTAACGGGTCATTGAATATCACATATCAAATTTCAAGTTACGAATGCTAATTGTCATGAGGTTAAATCAAAATTATGTTATGTATAATACATATGTATAATTTTGCAACGGGTCAGAAATTATCATACATAACATAAGAGATATAACCAAAATTATTTGTGATATCAAAACATAGATAAATATGGTTAAAATTTTTATCAATATATATCAAAAAATAGTTTCTTAGAACTATATCAAGATAATATGTTTACAAACATTACACACGATGCGTTCGAATCTAGTATTTCTTAATTCCATTGAATTATTGTGTTATTCAATTTTATTGCCACTAATAAGATATTGTCATTTCTAAAGAATTTAATAGAATCTCAACAATTAAATACAATCTTTTGCTATTATTTTAGGGAAAAACGTCAATTAATTCTCTAAGTTATCAAAATAGGTCAATTAATTCTTCAAGTGAAGTTGACCAAGCTAATTTAGACACCGATTTATTCCACGTTAAACTGAAGGTAACGGCAGTAATAACACAGTGAACAATTGACTAAATCGGTGTCTAAATTGGAGAATAAAATGACATATTTTGGTAATTTAGGGAATAAAATGGCATATTTTGGTTACTTGGGAAAATAAAATGAAATATTTTGACAATTTTTCAAAATTGATAAAATTTTTAATTTTTAATTGAAAGTTACACATTTCATCCTTTCATTTACAAAAATCTACCTAATTCAACTTTTTCTCATATTTACATTCTTTCAAAATATTATAAGGTTGATTTACCCCTTAAAAAACTTCACCAAAATTTAAAAAATATCATATGGGTTTGCTAATTAGTGTGTAGGGTATAATGGGATAGGGTTGTGTGGTTAGGGTTAATTTGCATTTAATTTTTAGTGTTTAGATATAGTTTTGAGAAAAAATTTTAAATGGTGTAGTTTTGTGAAACGTAATTTAAAGGGTGTACTTTTGTAATTCTCTCTTTTTAATTTTTGAACGTTGATGTGGCATAATATTATTGGTTGTTTTAAATCTCTCAATATATAGTAGAACCCCTATAAATTAATACTCTGTAAATTAATAACCACATATGAAATATGTAAACACTAAATTTTAAGAAATAGTTCTAATTTTAAATATAAAAAATCGGAAGATAAAACTAATCATTAGATACAACAAATGTTTTCCTTTTGTACAAATTGTTAATTTATAGAGTAAATTAATATCACTATAAATTAATAATGTTGGAACTATGAAATTTTATTAATAACACTATTAATTTATAGAGGTTTTATTGTATTTAGAATCAAATAGAAACATTTAAAATTTCATAGTCTCAACCTTAGTGTATTTAATCTATTGGAAAATTAGCATTCATCATTTAAAAGCTAATGTTAAATGTTTTTTATTGAACATCAATTTATTCCCCAAGTTGTCAAAAAAAGCCACTTTATTCTCTAAGTTCTAATTAGGCCAAATATTTCATCAATTGAAGTTGACCAAACCAATTTAGACACCGATTTAGTCAATTGTTCAAAGTGTTATTACCGTCGTTAACTTCAATTTAACGTTGACTAAATCGGTGTCTAAATTGGCTTGGTCAACTTCACTTGGGAAAGTAATTGGTCTAATATGAAGTTGGGGAATAAAATGACCTATTTTGGTAACTTGGGGAATTAATTGACGTTTTCCCTATTATTTTAGGGGGAGGTATTGAATGTAGTAATTTAGTAGATTTAGAAGGAATTCATTTTAAGGTAAAAGTGACAAATTTTCAAGCATTTCATAGACTTTTAAAAGAATTAATTATGATTCTAAAAGAATGCAATAGAATTTAAATGTTATAAATTCTGTTAAATTCCATGAAAATAATAGAATTCAATAGAATTTAGAATTCACAGATTTTTTTAAAATAAAAATATTATTAAATACTAGTAAGTTTATTAAAATAGTCATTGTTACATTAGTTGTAACAATTTTATTACATGCTGAAATATAAATAAAAATACTTAATGAAGTTGTAGCATCCATGAACATGGCTTGAACCATAGTTTTTTTGCCAAATGTTTGCGTTTTCTCTGTCTTGTTCTTGTGTTCCAAGATTTTTTTCTCCATTAACTTGATTGATATTCTCGGTGGTTTGGGTGGTTTGTACATCGTCAGGAAATTCGACTTCATCTGACCGACATTCTTTACGAAGAAAGTTATGCAACGCTGCACATGCTAAGACTAATCCAACTTGTTTTTAGTAAGAAAAAGGAGGTGATGATTTAAAAATCACAAACCGAGATTTAAATATTCCAAATATTCTCTCGATCACATTTCTCAAGCTAACGTGCCGAAGATTGAATATCTCTTCTGGATTATTAGGATCACGTCCTTGACCATCAAACTCTTGTAGATGATATCGAACACCGCGGAATGGAGCCAAAAAATTAAGTCGATTTACGAATTCAAAATCGACTAGACAAAATTTTCCTGAAAATTTTATAAGATTAGTTATATAATAAGACATGATATGATATAAAGATAAATGTATATATATATATATATATATATATATATATTAGCTTCTGGTACTTGGAAGTTGTTTGTTCTTCTACTTAAAACATTATTTAACACTCTTGAATCATGTGTCGAACCTTCCCATCTACTAAGAACGTATATGAACTCTAAATCAAAGTTACATACATCTAAAACATTTTGTGATGTTACTCCCTTTCGATTACGATAGTTTGCCACTTCACGTCCAACTTCTCGTGCATGTATATGTATACCATCTAGCGCTCCGACACAATTATGAAATTAATTTATAAAATATTTTGTAAACAATTTTTTGACAAAATAGTATACTTTAATTATAAATAAAAGGTAAATCATGTACCTTAAAATATGGATAAAATCGTGTACTTTCTCTTATTTTTAGAGGCACCGAATTATTTGGTTGAACCATCGTACTCGGAGCTATTATCAATATAGCTCTTAAAACCCGATTGAAACTTGTACTTACCACAAACTTTGGTCTTTAAAATGTTTCTTTCACGTAACAATATCTCTTTGACATATACGATTTTGGTGTCTTGTAAATTTGTTTTGTCTCTAAAGAGACCAGCTAGCTTCAAAACACATCTGGAAACATATGGTATAGGACTCGAAAATGTTGGGGATCATCATCTAATACCTTTTGTATGTATACTTCTCCGAGTCTTGTGACCGGTCGACGAATCGAACGTTTGATAAAACCGGCACCCCTGAGACGTTGTCGTGAGGTTTGAAGTTGAGATCCTATAGTCAACATCACCACCACTAGATATATGTTTGCATCAAAATGATCATTTTCTGTTTGTTCATTTTCCATTCTTTCGTCTTCATAAGTATCCATGTAACCTATTAATAAGACTTGCGACTTTGTTGAGATGATATGTTTTTAGACTACGAACATCATCTCCTACTTCAACATCATTTTCGACTTCAAAAGCTTCGACATTTGTCTCACCACCTAGTACAAACGTGTTGTCCTCTTGCTATAGCACTTTCAAAAATGACTTGCAAATCTTCAAAAGTGTTATCCCGCATATATTCATTGGATGTCCCTTGCAAAAATATAATATATTTATTATTAGTATAAAATTCTTAAATGTTCAAAAATATTTAAAATAAATAAGTCTATGAAACAATTGAAAATTACTTTCAAATAATCATTCCACACTTCATCAGGAGTTGTGAATTGTTTTGTGATGGAATCCCAATCAAAACCTTAGCTATAACAAAAAAGTTCGGCGTAACTTTGATATTCTTTTTTTAAAGACTTCATTCGGCTTACATAATTTTCGTAAGTCTTACTTATAGGGAGTTTACAAGTGTAATTAGGTAAAAGATAATGACTAATATATCCTTATGTCTATATTACTACTCCCAAGTTTTTTATTTAGAGTCGTTAATATCTTTGTTTCTACCGTTGATTTTCTTATAGAACCATTAGCGTCACGCCATCCTCGCTTGATACCATCAACTAGTAACCGTTTTAATAGTTGACGTTGTTCGAATGTCCCTGTAGAATACCCGCTTTTTACTTTCATTGGTTGAGATGATTCTTCTGGTTCTATTCTTAGAAAAAAATCAAAAAACATTTGTTACAAATACCGTATATGTGCACAAAAGCTTACAAAATATGAAATGCTAATAATTGTGTTATATATATATAATATTATTTGAGAGACATATTAACAAACAAGAGTTTTTGTTTTGAAGAAGAATGCTTACGAGTGATATAGATGATGCTTTCTTCTGAGAAATGATGATACAATAGTGATATCTATACAATTAAAAGAAAATACAAAACACCTACGTGCCGCGACAAGAGAGCTTTTAGGATATTTTTTATTTTTTATGCGTTTTGTCCTTATACTTTGAACTAATTTTGTCATCCAATTGTAATATATTTTACTAATCTATCTATACTATTAAACGAATCCATATAAAATATATTTTAGGTATATAGCATATACATATTGTAAAAAATCGACAATACACAATTTTAAATATATATTAGGCCCATTATTAGAATATATTACACATAAGTCACCCAATCACCCACATACATAATTTTTTGCGTTATGTCCTCATATTTTATTTATTTTACGTTTGTACAATAATTTTTTTGAATAACTTTTTGTCTTCGATTTTATTTTATTTTTTATAGATAATTTCCGATTTATTATTTAGTTTTTGTTTATAGAAATATTGTTGGGTTTTTTGATTTCTTATCAATCAAATATCGTAGTCAAAGATATTTATATTTGTTTGTTTTTACGAAATTACTTTTAACAATTTTATTTTCTTTTGTGTCGGTCTAAATCTACGAAATATTTTGATCCCGTGTCTATCTTTTCGCGATATTTTTCTGTCTAACTTAATTACCTTAATATAAAAAATATCATATAGATTATGTTTTATTTTATACGATGATAAAAATATTTTATGAAATAAGGTATGTTATAACGTTTCAAGTTCTTTTAATTATTTTTAGAAAATTTCAACGACTATCACATTCTTTAATATTTTGTATCTTTTCATTGTGGTATTGGTATATATATATGTGAATATGGTGATATATATAAAGTTTGGATAATTTGTCGTAAACATAGATTTATATTTATAGTTAAACTAGGTGGTTTAACTTACGCCCATGGCGCGGATATAAATAAATTTCGAAATAATTACATAAAAAATAATTAATATTGACATTTTTAAATGAATTCAAATGGTACATTAATAATAATTCAAATTATACGTTAAGATCAGGATGAGGTAAAACCAAAATAAAAATGTTATAAATTATCTATAAAAAATGAAAACATGAAAAATAAGAAACTTCAAAAATGTGGTTTTGTGTTTTATGGTAGGCTTCTATGATTTAAAATACAAAATTTGTTTTATTTTTATAGTTTTTCGCTTTTGAGAAACAATTATAATAGCGATAGGAGATTTTACATTAAATTAATCCATTAAATTAAAAAATTAGTACAAATGTAAATTTGTATGCTACCAAAGCATATGTTTGTTACATATTCTATTATACAAAATAATAAATTTGGTACTTAAAGAGAAGTGAAAGATATATGTTCACAAACTAATTTGGTTAATAAAAGATAAAGAATATTCAACAAAAATAGTTTTATAATAATTAAAGAAAAAATCATTAATGAAGATGTTAATAATTATAATTGCTTTGGATTACGAAAAGTATAAAATTGTATGATGTGGTATAAAAAGTTTTAGATTGACATATTTATAACAATAAATCAATATTTATCTAACGTTTTAAACGAAGTTAAGTTTGTAATATTTACATAAATATTAGAAAACTAAGGATCAACTTGAATCATAACGAATGTAACAAAATTAGATGAGGTTGCATGTAGTACCATTTATAATAATAATAATAAATTATATTAAATTATTATATAAATTAAAATTCCCAAAATATTGATCGTATATATTTTTAGGAAAATATTATTGATATTTTGAAATATTAAATAAGTAAATAATATATAATGATATAAACCATCTTATATATTAAAAGGAAAGCATTTTATGGAAGAGGACAAAAAAAATTGTAATTACAAAGGCATGCCACTAATATAACATATGGTTAAAAAATTTAGAGAGAGAAATAATGTTTAAAAACAAAAAACAAAAAAAGGAAAACATTTTTAATTTCAACACCAAAATAGGAAACAAAAAAAATTGATTTAGAATATTCAAAAAAAAGAATAAATCATTTTAATTTTGAAATAAAAAAAAACAATCGAAATAAATTTTTTTTGTTAATTTCAAAATAAAATAAGAAACAAAAAAGGAAACTATATTTTTTAGTTCTTAATAAACATAAAAAAAAACAAAACAAAAAATTTACACTATTAAAAGAGAAACATTATTACAAAGAGGACAAAAATTGTAATTATAATACAATACCATCCAATATAACACATGTTTAAACATTTAGAAAAAAATAATGTTTAAAAACAAAAAAAAACAAATAAAGAAAAACATATTAATTTCAACATTAAAATAGGAAAAAAGATTTAAATAACGGGTCATTTTAATTTCAATTTGAATAAAATTATGATTCACATATTTTAGTTTTTATAATGGGTCATTAAAACCAATTGAATATGAAATCACGAATGATAATTGTTATGAGACTAAATCCATTTTAGTTTATGTATAATATATACGTGTAATTTTTGCGACTGGTCGGAAAATATCAAACATTTTTATTAGATAAACCGAATCATATTCAAAAAATCAAAATCTAATAAACAAAAAATGTATACTTTAACTTTAAGAAAATAATAAAAAGTACAATATATTCATGTACTCTATAAAACAAGAGATCACAAACAAAGTCGATGTAAAAAAAATTTAATCTATGTTTTACCAAATAATTTTAAATAAATAAGTTTAAATACATATCATATTATATAAAAAATACAACAAATTAAAAATCGCACGCATGTGCGGGTTCGAATTCAATTTATGCACAAATATTTATGTGTAATTTAGCAACGAGTCAAAAATAGCATAAATAATTCATAATATATCTATATTCCAAATATAAAATTATACATAAATGTAATTTTGAACTTTATATTAAATATAATTTAGTAAACAATTTTTAACTTTGTATCAAGACATCTTGGAAGGTATATCCCGGGATAAAAAATTTAAATATTTCTAATACGCGGACGAATCCCGCGTTAAACCATACTTTATTTGTTACCCGCACAATCCACATGTTTTATTCAATGTATTGTATGAAATAAGAGATTATATACATATAATCCAAGTCGATGAAAAAAAATTAATATATATTTTTACTAAATAATTTAAAATATATAAATTTAAAAACATATTAAATTCCGCACGTATGTGCGGGTCCTCATCTAGTTGAAACATAAAAAGAAAATAAGTATATTTCAAGACTTAAATTTACTAAGTGATTTTCTTTTAATTTGCTATAAGGTGATCTTAACTTTTTAAATTACCATTAACTTTAAAATTGTCAAATCTCGTGAACGGTTGTCTGTAAATGTTCATATATGAATGATTTCGAGTGAATAATCGTTGGAAATGATAATTGGTATATGTGAATGATAAATAATATATGTGAATGAATGATTTATGTCAATGATGAGTTGTTAATGATCTCAATAAATGATCTATGTGAATGATTTTTGTGAATGATTTTGCGTGAATAAGGTTAAATTTGTTATTTAAAGTACGAAAATCAAATTAAATTACCCAAAATTTAATTATTACATCAAAAAAAATTCGCAAATTATGTTTTAAGATGTATATAATACGCTAATTAACTAAAAATAAAAGAGATAATCATAAAAAAATATTAAATTAATAAAAAACAAAAAAATTCCTTAATTTTAGGAAATATAATTAAAATTTCGAAATTTCAAATTAATAATAATATATGGTGATATAAACCATTAAAATAAAAGGGATAATCATAGACGAATATAAAGTAAAAAAATAATAAAAAAATATAAATTCCTTAATTTTAGAATATGTAATTGAAATTTAAAAATATTAAATTAATAAATTTTATGAAATATAATTGAAAAGCCCATTTAATAAATAATATGTGATCATATAAACTATTAAAAATAAAAGAGATAATCATTAATGATTTTTATGAATGATTTTGTGTGAATAAGGTTAAATTTGTTATTTTAAGTACGAAAATCAAATTAAATTACCCAAAATTTAATTATTACATCAAAAACAGTTAATTTGCAAATTATGTTTTAAAATGTATATAATACGCTAATTAACTCAAAAATAAACTGGATAATGATAAACAAAAATTCTAAATTAATAAAAGTCAAAAAGTTCATTAATTTTAGGAAATTTAATTAAAATTTCGAAATATCAAATCAATAATAATATATGATGATATAAACCATTCAAAATAAAATGGATAATTATAAACGAATAACAAAATAAAAGGGATAATATATGATGATATAAACCATTCAAAATATATATATATATATATATATAAATTTTTCTTAATTTTAGAATATATAATTGAAATTTCAAAATATTAAATTAATAAATTTTAGGAAATATAATAGAAATTTCGAAATATTAAATTAATAAAAAAATATGTGATGATATAAACTATTAAAAAATAAAAGAGATAATCATAAACTTAAAAAAAATTATTATATTAATAAAAAATTAAAAATTCATTACTTTTCTACAAACTCTCTGCACGTGACATGTATGCAAAACTCTTTGTTATTTACTATACTCTCTCTGTTTCTTTAAGATTGTAGTTTAAGGTTTGGACACTCATATTAAGAAACTATGTACAATACCAATTTTATCCTTTTTGAAATTGTTTATCAACTAATTTTTTTAGTCATTTGATCGGTAGTTAAAGGTGACAATCCCATTCCAAGTTGATAATTCCCATATATGGATTCAACTATTCATTAATGGTAGCCACTTAAGATCATAGTTGTCCATGCCATTCATTTATTTTTAGTCAAAATTGTTTGTGATTACACCATTACAAACCAAGATACTCATGTTAACTTTTAAAACTAAAAAATAGAAATGGAGGCAAACGTAAATATTTGAGATTTTTGTAACTAAATTTTTAAAATTTGTGATGGAGCCAATTGTAAACTAAAAAAGCTTATAAATTGACACCAAAGAAACAAATGAATCAACACTCGAAACATGAATTATAGTTTTGATTTAAACTTTCCGGTTCCTAACGGTGAAGAAGAGCTTTTCTTTGATTTAAATACCACTCAAATAAATGATGAAATCTTCCTTACGAATGATGGTCTTCAATACGATCAAAATGAAAATCTAGTTGATCCGGGTTAAATTAAATTAATCAATATTTATGTAATTATATTCTTATCAAAAAAAATATTTGTGTAACTAGAGATGTTTTTTGGTAGATTCTTTTTCTGATTATTTGGTTGATTTTAAGTACATATTGTCTCAGATACTTTCATGTATATTTAGAAAAATATTTTTTTTAAAGGATTTAAACGTTTAATATGTTGTCTCAAATACCATATGCAGATGTTGCTCAAGTTGATTATCGAGAAAAAAAACATGTAACGGATAAAGAAAGATGGGCAATATACAATGCATTACTAGAGAGGAGCAACAACGGGAAACTAAAAAAGCATACTACACGAGAACTTTCATAATTGTTCTCGATACATATCGCAACGGTACAACGTATTTGGAAACGGGCAAAAGAAACTTCTAATGATGGAGATGCCAATGTATCACACCGGAGATCGAATAATTGTGGCCGCAAGAAAATCACACTAGATTCAAATCAAATTGCTGATACCCCATTACACAGGAGAACGACTCTTCGTTCGTTTGCGGTCGCCGTGGGTGTAAGTCCTTCCACCTTACATAGACGTGTCAAAGAAGGTACAATCCGACGTCATTCTAATGCAATAAAACCAAGTTTAAAGGAAGAGAATCTCAAAAGTAGGTTGCAATTTTTTCTTTCCATGTTGGAAAAATATTATTTGGTCAACGAACCTAAATTTGTCGATATGAACAACGTAGTGCATATTGATGAAAAATGGTTTTATAAGACGAAGAAAACTGAGAAGTACTATCTACTTCCGACCGAAGAGGAACCCTATCGTACTTGTCAAAGTAAGAACTTCATTACGAAAGTGATGTTTTTAGCCGCGATGGCTCGACGAAGATTTGATGACGAGGGTAATGAGACATTTTCCGGAAAAATAGGAGTGTTTCCTTTTGTTACCTCGGAGCCCGCTAAGAGACGAAGCAAAAATCGAAAAGCTGGAACCATGGAACTAAAACTGTCAACTTCGGTGAAAAGAGAAGATATTAAAGCATTTTTTATCGAAAAGGTAATTCCGATAATTCATGAAAAGTGGCCAAACGAAGATAGAGGAAAGACTATTTTCATTCAACAAGACAACGCAAGGACACATGTTGAATGTAATGACAAAGACTTTCAAGAAGCTGCTTCAAGAAATGGTTTTGATATCCGTTTGATGTGCCAACCGCCTAATTCACCGGATCTAAATATTTTAGACCTTGGATATTTTAGTGCTATCCAATCACTACAACACAAGACTTGTCCAAAAACCGTAGAAGATCTTGTTCTTTCTATGGAAAATGCGTTTGATGAATACCCCGCAGAAAAAGTAAATCGTATTTTTTGACTTTTTAATCATGCATGATAGAGATTATGAAAGTTGGAGGATCAAACAAATACAAGCAACCACATATGAAGAAATCTACACTTGAGAGAGAAGGTCGGCTTCCTATTCACTAAATTGTGATGCTTTATTAGTCCAAAATGTAATGAATACATTAGGGTTATTTGATTAAAGTGTTAAGATTTTGAGAATTTGAGAATTTCGTTGGAGTATCTATTTCTTGAGTATCATAACTTCGAACAGTAAATTAAAATCAAATTGATAAAGCAAAAAAAAGTCTAAATCATGTGAATATTATACTATTTCACATTTTTATTACAAAAAGATAGGAACATAACTTCATATGATCATTATATGATCACATATCGATAAAAATCAGAAAAATAAATTCTTAGCATATCCTCCTCTAATTCTAAGACAGGATAAAGTTCTCCTTCTTCATAGTAAAACTTCTTGTTCGAAAACTAAGTGATAGAGGTTTTGTAAAACAAAGGATAGCTCCTTTAGCAATAGAAAGACCTCAGAGCTTCACTTTTCATTGGATCTGGTGGGTGTCAAATTTACTTCAAATTTACTTAAGCAGAACATCACGAGTTGACGGGGTGTCCTCGAAAATTTCTAGTAGGTGAAAATTCTCCCAATTTATGTCCTAGTACCAACAACTAACGATTTAATAACTATCTTTGTAGCCCCATAATGTTTCAGTTTATAAGTCAAATTTACATTTGACATGAAACGTAGCTTTGTAAGAAGATGGTTTATCATTTTTTTCTTCATTCTCTATTTTGACTTGGTAGATTGCTTTGCAAATTGGTGGACTTCTCTTCCTTTTCTATTTTGTTCATTTGAGTTATTGCTTGTCATAAGTTAGTCTAACTTTATATTAATTGGTTATAGATTATTTTTTTAATCACAAAATACTGAAAGGCATTCTGTTTGTCAAATAATGTATTTTCAAATGTACCATAAATCAAAAAAGTTACGTTGATACTAAGAATTTTGTGTTTTTTTACCAAATATCATTTCAATGAAATAAGGGTAAAAGAGTCTAAAAATGAGTTTTTAAACATGGGAAAGTGTAAACAACAATCTTTTTGAAACAATTTGTTTTTTCTAAAACTACAATCTTAAAGAAACAGAGGGAGAATAAGATAAGTATATACTTATATCTAAAATAAATTGTATTTGTTATACAATATTTATTTATTTTCTAAGATTAATTTAAAACATAAAATAATTTTTTATTATATATGAGTGTAATTATATTATTAAAGATAATGAAACTTTGCCCCGCGTATAGATTTGTTCTCGCAACAAAGTGTTGTGAAAATTTGAACGTCGGATAATGATTTTGTGTTAAATAAATATTTCATCCAAATCTCAATTAAAAAGCTGAGAAATTGTTCTTTACGTTTGCCTTGTAAACTTTCTAATAAATTCATTTCAAATGACTTAGTTATTAAATCTATTCAAAATTGAATAACACCATATTTTAGTAGAAATGATAAATTGATACCTTGAATAACACTAGAATTGAAATGATTTTGGAAGAATGATCACAAATCCTAAATCCAATAACATATGTATTCAGTAGAATTGGCAAATTACATAGTCGAATAAGACTAGAATTTTATAGAATCATGAAATCTTTCGAATTCAATAAGATTCATACATCCAATACATCCAATTAGGAGAATTCATAAAAGAAAATCATATTAAAGGCTTAACAATACTTAAAAATCTATCGGTTTTGAATTCTTTTGTTTTCCATTGTTCAAAATACCACCACCTAAGATAACACTAATTTCTTACAAATTTTTCAATATATAATGTTACATAACATGTTAAAAATATGTATTAAGAACCCAATAAAAGCCCAATAAAAACAAGCCCAAACAAAAGCCTAATAAACCCAAATATTAATTCAGAAATTAACAAAAAATAAAAGAGACGCGACTTCCAACTTTTCGTTGAAGCGACGCTTTCTTGTTTTCCTATAAAGTAAACATCTATTCGATTCTCTCCATTGTTACCCTGTCGCGTAAAATCAATAAAAAAAAACCCAACACCAATCTTCTTTTCATCATCACCAAGAGAGATACAGAGAGAGAGACATCAACACATAAACACTTTCATAGTAATCAAATCTTGTGTCATTATTTTGTTTTGTTGATCGGAATCGGAATCCACGCGCCGTCATCGGAATCCACGCGCCGTCATCGGAATCCACGCGCCGTCGTCGGAATCCAAGGATCAAGGAAAAGATGAACCATATGGTGTTGATTTCTTGTTTGGTGGTCGGAATTGTCTTGTTCACCGAAGGAATGAAGACACTATCAAAATCAAAGATTGAAAAGTGTGACAAGACATCAAAAGATTCAAAGAAAATAAACTGCTCTAATATGATTGTCTTGAATCTTGTTGTCCCTAGTGAATCCGTAAGCCCCCTTTTTTCCCTGGATTTTTGTTTATTACATTACATGCAATTGTTTCTTTGTCGGTTTCTTGTGTGTAGTAGTAGTAGTAATGTACGCTTTCTTTTTGTTGGTGTTTTTTGTTGGTATTTTTTTGTTTACTTACGGAATAATAATTAGAGTGGGGGAGAGGCTTCGATTGAAGCGAAGCTTGTAGAGGTCGAAAACAATTCGAGTAACGGTATGCAAGTACTAAAGGACCCACCGGTTATAACTGTCAAAAAATCAGAAGTTTTTGCTGTGTATGATCTTAGTTACATCATGGAAAGTTATGTTAAGTTATATGATCTTGTTAATCTTCAAAACGAGTCTGATATATAGTTTTAATATGTCATGTGTATTAGGTTTTGAGTTTCATCTTACTTGTTTGTATGGTTTTTAAACATTGTTATTAGGATGTTTCGTACAAACCTGTTGAGTACTCTGTTCCGACTCATAAATGCGAGCCTGATGCATGAAGTAAGATTGTAAAAGAATGCGAGAGGCAAGAATGGATGTTTATATTGTTATAGAGCAATGATGATCATTTGTTTGGTTTTAGTTTTGACTAGTTTATTTTGTTATTTTCTTAATGATGATTATTTAGGTTGCGAGGTCTGGACGGTAAAGTTTTGGTGATGACTCAACATGTATGTTGTCCATGTGGAAAGCATCGAAGAACGCCTTTATCGTGTGAAAATCCATTTACGTGTGTGCTTCTTTGGTTTAACATACGTGTGCGCTTCTTTGGTTTAACATTTCTTCCTTTTGTATCTTTTTGAAGAACATTTTGGTTTATAATTTTTATTCTTTTGGGCGTCTTTGATTAGTTACGACCCCCTTTAAAGGGAAACCAAATACCGCGCATTACCTTCGTTTTCCTGGTGAATGGTACGGATTCTTACATTATTTTTGTAACAAGCTATGTATTCTTGATGAATTTTGCTATCTGTATTATCTTCTCTAGGTACCATGTTTTCAATATTGGACAACGTTCCATTGCATTTGATGTGCGTGTGGAGTTGAAGACACAAAGTGGAGTCTCGGTATGTTTACTTCATTATACTCACTTCTCGTTATACTTCATTTTTCAAGCTCCGAGCTAATAAGCTTATTGATTCTTTTTTGTTATTGCAGGAAGTGATCATTAGTCCTCAAAATAAGGCAGCTACTACAAATGATAATTTCCTCAAAGTTGAACTCATAGGAGACTTTGCTGGTTACACAGATTTGCCTTCTTTCGATGATCACTATCTTATAATACCAAGAGAGGTAACTAGTTTGCTTTGCGTTCAAACTCTTTTAACTTGGAACACAACGTTATGTTAAAAGTTTTTTTGTTGATACAAAGGTTGTCGCAGCACCGGGACAACCTGTGAATATGGGTGGAAACTATTCCATGTGGATGCTGCTTGAGAAAGTGAGGCTTACATTGAATGGTAAAGAATGTGATCAAATGAAGCTTTCAACAACCAACCAAACTTTTGCAATGCACCATTTAAGAGTTGCTTGGGTCAACAAATATGGAACTATCAGCGAGGTTACTACTTCTATTATTTCATTATTTTTAGCTTTCAAAAATTTATACTTAATCATTATTGATTTTGCTTTTAATGAGTTTGTTTCAGATTGATGAGAATCTGACCAAGGAGCATAAACTTCCTCAATATGGTTTGGAAGTAAAATATGAGAGGATCAATCAACATCCAGTACTTATGTTTCAAAATCAATTTAGTATAATATAATATAAGATTTGGTTTTCAGCTTATCGGATTATAATTTTTACACGATACAGAACGCGGGACCTTACTCGCCCTCCATTGGAATCAAAGAGACACTCAACACAGATCTAATGATACAACTAAATGCTGATGATATCAAATACGTTGTCCAAAGGTAAAAACTAAAAATCTTCATCATTTTTAATAAGTACATGTTCTAACTTTTGTTATGGTTGCAGGAGCTCCGGTGAGATCACAGAGATGACTATACCGATATTCGAGGCACTGACAGAATTCAGAGAAGCTAGAGTCACAACCAAGAACACCGATGAAGTAGAAGCATCTTATGGCTTAGCGGTAATACTTGGAAACCTATTCCTCAATGTTACTTTGATACCGATGAAAGTTTTCTTGTTATACTAATCGCATATGGTTTTCTCTATCGCAAATGAATTGTTCCAAGGGCATAGCTTCCGTTCAGGTAACCCTTAGTTAAAACTTCGAAAGAACAAGTATAGTTAGAGTAGATGAAACAAATTGATATGTATATATACAATATTTCAGGAGAAATTCGTCATTATAAAACCGAAAGAAAGTACAACTATAATTTCTCTACAAATGATCAAGCTGCAAAACATATATGCATTGGTGAGTCTACTTTACATGGTTGGTTATGTTCGGCCTTTTCCTCACTCTTATTCCGGGTGGTAAGCATTACAAACCGTTTAAACCACAAAATTTCTTTTATAATTACACGAACTAACTAATGGTTTATTTGTCTCTCAGCTTGTTGGCTCATGCACCAAAAGGGACTCTTTGATCATATCTATGATTATTTTGATCCAAATCATCGTTATCATCATCCATTATTACCAACCAGACAAAACGCCGAAAACCACCATCCTCATCGTCATCATCGTCATCATCAAGTGCTTCATGGTGTAAAAACCCATAATCATCATCATAGAAACAAACATCATCTTGTTAATCAAGACGAGCACGATATGCTTGAATTTGTCAACAACGAGTCTCACCGTAACCACCACCTACTTGGCAGAGTCCATAAAGATTGGAAGAAGAAGCATGATAAGCGAAGCAATCATGTGAAACATGTGCCACATCACGCCCTCATGGAGTCTGCCTAAAAGTAAAACCACAAAGGACTTAACACATTTGTTGTAGCATTTGATTATTTCCACATTAACTTATTATTTGATTATTTCCACATTATCAGGGACATGTATATATGGTGTGTAAGTTGATAATGCATTAGGATGATGTTTGTACATTGTGTAACTTAATGAAAATATCATACTCCTTTTATTTTTATGTATTAAGTTTAACATTTTTTTATTACATCTATTAAGTTTAACATTTATAAGTTCCAATTATACACTAAAACTGCAACATTTTTTGAAATACAAACAGAGAAAAAAAACTCCAAATCCATTAATGAAAAATGTACAAACAACATTACAGAACAATAACAAGGCAAGAAACTTGACAAGTTTTTGAAAATATAGATACAATACAAGACTGTACAAACAATTTTGAATTGTGTTTTCTTTTGTTGTCTCTGCACAATAAAATTTGCTTACTAAAACATGTAACCACAATTTCTTAATCTATTATGAGAAGCTGCTAAAAAAACCAGAAACACGATTCAAAAATTGAACAATATACCAACAATAGAAAGCCAATGATACAGTGATATTTCTAGTCATTAACAACATCATAATAATATTATTTTGAAGAATTTATGATTTACAAGTGTATCATAATTCGATATGTCTAGAAACAAAAAAAAACATATCAAGAATTAAGTAACGAAACTTTCATGTTTTCTTCTATTGACACGAGACAAAGGATCATAAAAGTATGGTAAGGATCATCTGCTATTATCACTAGGACGTGATATTGGCCACCATTTTCCTCGACTATGGCCATGGCCATATCGATGATTGGCCCTGAAAAATTTAAACATTTTCATAAGAACTTTAGCTCGAGCTTCATGAAAAAAGCGGCCAAATAAGGGGAAGAAATAAACCTGCGAGCTTAAGCTTAGGAACAATCTCTTTATACCGGCCAAGTACTTCTTCAAATCCCTTACAGGACCTATCCTCTGAATTGAAAGCAAACACATCTTGATCATGTGTTGATGCATCTCCAAACCCATAGCACGGAATCAAGTTTTCCTCGTCAAAGGCGGTTAAAGTTCTTCATATGAAGTGTAAGCTTTTCCTATTGAAGGACCTTGCACCTATCATCAACAACAACAACAATAACAAGTTCTTGAGTGTGAAACGATTCAGCGAACCATACCAAACATACAAAATCTTGAATCACACTAACCTGTCCATTCATTACTCTTAGTGAAATCAATACCAACAATGAGGTTTGAAGATTCTAGACCCGCACGTGCAAGAGCCTCCGTCACCTAAACGAAACAGAACAAAATGTGAATCTAAGGCTTTCAAGAAACACACAAGAATCCTCTAAAAAAATCCAACTAGAGAATGAAATTCACTTGCTCTAATGAAGAGGAGTAATCATCGAAAATCTTTGAAAACTTCCTCTCCAACCTCTTTTTATCACCGCCACAACTTTGAGAAGGCGGCTTAGAGTAAGGCTGAGTACTATAATAAGGTGGAAGAGGTTGAACATACTCGGGAGGCTAAGCATATGAAGGTGGTGGAGGAGGATAGTTATAGCTTCCTGGACCATACTGAGGATAGCTTTGTTGAGAAGCCCATGAAGACGAAGATGGTGATGCAAATGAAAACGGAGTACCCGACCTAAACGATGAAGAAGAAGAAGACTCTTGTCTCCAATTTTCTTTTGAATTCCCTGACCCCATCAAAAAGACTAAACCCTCTTTGATTCAAAACCAAAAACCTTTCTCAGAATCAATTCACTGCCCTGCACAACAAAAGGCTAAAGCTTGTAACTTTTTTTTATCTATATGTTGAATCTTCTTACTGTTGGAAATAATCCTAAAGTTTATATCATAATAAACTATAAAGCCATACCAGTTTCTGATGATCAAACACAAGCGGAAGCGTACCTGATGGATATGATGAATCTGTGGTTGGAGATCTGAAGTTGACTATGGATCTTCCAAAGCATACCCTGGATTGACTTTAGGTCTCTGGTGATGGGATGCAGAGAGATTTCTGTATTTCAGGTTAGGGTTGTTTTGGGGACCATAACCTTCTATTTATATAGAGTACTAATTTATAATTCGGCCGTTCATCAAATTATAAATTACTTAAGGCATCCACAATTAATTTTTCATAACACTTATGCCTCCAGTCTTTTACTTTATTACAAAAGTGACCACATAAGTTTGACTTATTATATAATGACTCTATCACAAATTAATATATGTGTGACCCCATAAAATAAATATTACAATCTCCCATTGGGTCACATATGTATCCAAAAAGTGATAGACCTAAGTGAGCTCCATATGTCATTACTTTCAAGGCATATCAATCTCTTCCATTAACCATATCAACTTAGGATCATAGCGGCGTTGGTTATTGCCATCATAACTAAAACATTCCATGGTCACGAAAATCAATACAACTAAATGACATAGATCATTTATGAAAAGTGTGGCATGAAAATGAAGAGTGATCAATACATGTCAATTTTCAACGGGTCCTACTTTAGTGAGATCCTTAACTTTATTGTACAAAGTGCAAACTTAAAACCTTATTTAAAACTTTATTTCTGATCAGAAAATGTGTATAAACACAACCAAAACATAGAACCTAAAACCGAATGACAAACTCCCACTAAACCGAATGATCCTCGAACACCGAAATGTCCTTTTGAGCAATATGCTCATGATAGACCTTTAGCGTATACTTTTGTAAGAGGATATGCTATCATGGAGTTTGTCTCTAAATGTTCTATGAAAAATATTTTTCACTTTGTACCTTTTTTCCTTTATAATTTGGTATTTAACGCCAACAGACTTTACCAAAGTTTTGTTGTACCTCAACGCTGATTTATTGTCACAAGAAAACTTTATTGGTTTTATATTCTTTATAAAATAGCAACCAAGTGACACAATATTTCAGTCATTTCCTTATTAGACCGCTTATAGATTACTACAAAACTTTATGTAGACTTTCTATTAGCTTGACATCCATATAAAATCAGAAACAGAATACTCAATGATCTCCAAATTTTCTGATGTCTGATTCGTGAGCATATAATATTTATTCTCTCTGTTAGTACCTTATTACCTTTATGGTTGCTTTCCAATAGTTCATGTTTAGCTTACCCGGCCCAAACATGTTTTTAAACTCCAACAATGTACGCAATATCCATACACGTACATACATGAGAATACATCAGACTCCCTAATGTCGATGCATAAAGGATCTTTTATATCTCCTAAATTTCTAAAGTTTCTTTAGAACACCTAATTGAAACAAAATTTGTCTCCTTTACCAATTGGGTTATCACCTGATTTGCAAAACTGCATGACAAAACACTTAAGTACTTTATCAATATAACTCTTTTGTGTTATCAAAGAATTCTTCGAGACATGTCTCGTTGAATCTCGATCCCTAATCCAAAAGATGATTCACTAGCATGTTAATATTTTTAATGGCAAGCGGTATGTCTCCACATGCAAAACCAAATTCATCTCAAAAATTGAACGAGATGATAACCTCATGAAATTTGTGGTACCAATGACGGAAAACTTATTTTAACTCATAGATGGATTTTGTTAACTTGCAAACAATTTTCTTTGAATCAATACAAAGTTTAATTTTGCTCCATATATTTTAGTTTCATCAATGTTACCATTGAGAAACAACGTATTTAAATCCATATGATGAAACTCCAAATGATAATGTGCAACATGGATTCTGATTATCCCAAAAAATTCCTTCATGATTACCAAAGAGAAGGTATCTTAATAGACAATCTTTTCCATTTAAGTATAACCTTAAGCCACTAGACGAACTTTAAACTGTTGGACATTACCACTCGAATCTTTCTTGGTTTTAAAACCAATATGATTCTTTCCTTCTGGTAATTCAATAATAACTCAAACTTTATTGTCTAGTATTGACTAATACTTTTCATTAGATATTATAGTCCACTTATCTAAATTAGAACAACTCATAGCCTTACGGAAGTTGATAGGATCATTCTTCCAGTAGAGTTTAATTTCTTTATGTTCTATCAAAAATACTATATAATCATCCAAACTAGTATTTCTCCTTATTTTCGTGAATCTACACAAAACAACTTAATCTTGTTGCACTAGTTCTTGAGGATCTTGAATTTGAACTTAGTGTTAGATAACATTATCATCTTGACTTAGAGGAAAAGTTTTATTATCAACTTGAGGAGAAAGATTTGCTTTATTCAAAGCAACTATAAGAATTAATACAGAGGCCGAAGTCGATTCTTCCTCAAAGATGATATCTCTAACTTTATTTCTCCCACTAAAGTCAATGTCTTCAAAGAACGTAATTATTCCGTCTCAAAATATTTCAATATGGGATCATGAAATTAAAAGTTCGAAATTGTTCAGGATAACCAATAAAGTAACTACTCACACTTTTGGAGTCCAATTAATCTCAAATGGCTTCTAAAGGCTAACTTTATGTGGACATCCATAAATGTGATATGCTTTAGACTGAGTTTTGGTCAATCTAAAGCCCATAAGGAGCTTTACGCAGTTGCTTTAATGGTATCTTATTAAGAATGTAAGATGTGGTCTATAATGCATTTCTCCAAAGTGATTCATGTAAAGTGTAATGAATAATCACACTTCTTAACATGTCTTTAAGAATGTGATTGCTCCTTTCCGGCATACCACTCATGTTGGGAGACCCATGCATGGTTTAATGTGTACAATCCCTCATTCCTCTAGATATTTAGCAAATAATCCTAGACGTTATTCACTTAATCTATCATAATGACCGTAGTAATTTGATAGCCTTAATTCTTTGGTCGAGTAGGTTTTCAACCTCAGTCTTAAACTTTATGAACACGTCTAGAGATTTAAGTTTCTCATGAATAAGAAATAAGTATGCATATCGAGAATCATAGTCAATTAATGATACAAAGTAGTTTTGACCGTTTCAACATAAAGTATAAAACGACCCACAATTGTCTGTATGTATCAACTTAATGACTTCCACAACTCTTAATGCATCAAATTTCTTATTCTTGGTTTGTTTTCTTATAATGCAATCAACACAAACATCAAAATTTGTGAAGTTACCGAACTCAACATATACCATTAGACACAAGACGCTCAACTCAATTTCTATAGATGTTACTTAGGCGTTTGTACGACAAAGTTCCTGAATTTGCATTTTTCCAAACTTTTTTTTAATACCCCTTAATTCAACATTTCAATTTTATTCCTAAAAAGTTATAGTGTTGAATTTACCAAAACTATGTTCATCCAAAGTTTATTTTTCGGTCCCAAACAATTTTGAATTTAAAGACAAAATAACAATTTTGTTCTTTGTTACACAAGAATAACCAGATTTGTCTAAGTAAGAAGCAAATAAACTAAATTACGTCTTAAAAGACGTTACCACCAAAGTTGTCTTTCAAATTCAGAAAGTGACCAAATTTAAACAATAGTCTGTAGTGCATGATTGCCTCCTAATGTATATGAAAACCACTATCTATATTAAATGTATCTTTCAACATTAGTTGGTTTTCAGTAGCTTAGGCAATCCTACATTAAAACACTTATGTTATGATTTTGTACTAGAGTCTAACCATTAAGTGTTTATGGGTACTTCATTAAACTTAATTTATTAACAAACCATAACAAGGAACTAACCCTTATTTTCACGCCAAGCGTGATATCTTTGGCAATTCTTCTTAATATATCCAACTTTATCACAAAGAAACAAGTATTAACAACTTAAATTTGTTTCTTTTGTGTAGGACCCTTAGTATGATCATTCTTAATAAGCTCAAATTTTGTTCTTAGACTTTAGAGTGTCAACCATATAAGTATTTTTAGTCCCTGCTTGTTTCGATTGAAGTAATATCAGACATTTTGAATATGTACTTCTTAAAATTTCCTTTGCTATGAAATTATTTTGAAATAAAGTGATGCAAAAGCATGCTTATTTCCGATGTATCGCTTCTTACGAAACCTAAATTAATCCTAGCAAAGAACTTGATTGAGATCTTGATCTCATCCTCATCACCTCTAATGTTTTCTAAATTGGTGTTTTATGCTTAAAATCAGGCCAATACAATTAAAGTTTTCTCACTTCTCATAAACCGTATTATACTCAGCAACGTCGGTATCCTTAAGGAGAAGTAAGTTATTTCAACTGTAATGTAATGTGAAGATATATATACCCAATAATAAATTTAACTTTGTTTTCTACTATTTAAAGTAGAAATTTGAAAATGTTGGAATTTCCTAAACTTATCTATAATGTAGTGATATTCACTGAAGAGAGAGAACCTTAATTAAGTATTAGCTCAATAACATAATAAAATCAATAATAAATTATGAATGATTATACGTCCCACCCAAGATACCAAATGTAACATTAATATCAAGTCTTTGGACAGTATTATTAACTACTAGCGGTATTCTTGTTGCAATGAATTGACACTGACAATAATTCATGATAAACAATAGTCTTCATTTGGGCCGATCTATTATTCACATGTTTTAATCCAAATAATTGTCACATATCTCTCATTACCGCAACGATCAAACACTGACAATAATCCATAATGAATAATAAATCTTCCTTTGGGCCGAATTATCATTCATATGTTTTAATCCAAATAATTGTCACGTATTTATCATCGCAAGGGTATATGAATTCCGGCCAAATATAAACCTTCCTTTGGGCCGATTTAATATCCGCATGGAAAAATATATACACAACATTTAATATTATTCATGAAAAAATATCTCCAAGAGAGGTCACTTTGGTGACATCTTGCATCAATTAATCCAATTCACATATTAAACATGTATAATCTAATTTATCTATTGATTTATTATATATTTATTATTTCTGTACAAATTTTTATTAATAAATATGTGAAACTACATACAGAAAATCTTAAGTGGCTTAGTGGTTTAGGAAGGGGTGGCAAACTCTGCGCAAGACCGAACCTGGGTTCGATCCTCGCTGGTGGCAGAATTAAATTTATTTCTGTCAAATTTTTTAACGGGTCTGGGCCCAAACCAAATGGCTCAAAAACCGAAATTAACCTCTTTTTTTAATTCTTGAAATCGTTTAACGATTTGGGCCGAAACATAAAAAGGCCCAAAACCACAATTAATAACAATGAAAGACACCTTTCATTAATTCTACAAAAGGATGTTACAAAATTGTCTTCTTCCTCAACCATTAAAACGTGGGGAAACCCTAGAACACTATGAACAAGCCGTCATGGCTAAATTCCAAAACCAAAAAACTTTGCTTCAATTTTTCCAAAATTGTTTTTAACAAATCATTTTAAAACCCAAACCTTATGAGCAATAGTGTCAGTTCAAAAATTTCATAGATTTTATTTTTAGAACAATAATTCATAACTAGATTTAAACATGCACAAAAATAAATCTAACAACACACAAATCCACAGGTTCCAAAATTCTTAATAATTATAGTTAGCTTAGGTCTTCAACTTGCTCATTTGGATTTCTCTGAGTATTTAACTCTTGTTCTGGTTCTGTATCTGAATCTTTCTCAGACTCTTGCTTTTGTTCTTCTTCATCTTGTTCTGGCTCCACATAATATGGGTCTGCTCCACCTTGATTAGTGCTTCCACTATCACCACTATCAATTATATCATCTCCAAATACATGTTCCAAGTCGAGGCTGAATGTAACTCTCTTTGTCCCTCCGGCTTCCTTGTTAATATGCCCTTCTGATTCTGTTTTAAAATCTTTGAACAACCTTTCTTCATGAAATATGACATCTCTGCTTATAACTATCTTTTGTTCCTCAATGAACCATACTCTGTAGCCCTTAGTACCCTGTCCATAACCCACAAAGATGCCTTTGGATGCCCTTGGACTTATCTTGTCACCAATAGTGTGAACATATGCCAAGCATCCAAAACCTCTTAAGTGTTCATAAGACGGGACACCTCCTGTCCAGATGGCTTCTGGAACATCATAGTCAATGGATGTTGATGGAGATATGTTGATTATGTATATTGCAGTGAATGCAGCCTCTACCCAAAACTTTCCTTCCAATCCTGTTTCTGGAAGCCTGCTTCTGACTTTATCCATAATGGTTCTATTCATTCTCTCTGAAACCTCGTTCTGTTGTGGAGTGTAGGGCACTGTCTTGTGTCTCTTAATCCCACATTTTGTGCACAATTTATCAAACTGTGCATTGCAAAACTCCAAACCATTATCAGTCCTTAGACATCTCAGCTTCTTCCTGGTTTTGTTTTCTACCAAAGTCTTCCATTCACAGAACTTCTGATAAGCTTCACCCTTTGTTTTCAAGAAGTAAATCCATGCTTTCTTAGAGAAGTCATCTATGAAGATTATGAAGTATTGTGCACGATATAGGCTTGGTGTAACATTGGGTGAACCCCACAAATCTGAGTGCACATACTCTAGTATTTCTGTGGTGGTATGTTTAGCTTTGGGAAAGCTCTGTTTATGAGATTTTCCCATGACACATGACTCACAGAATTCTAGGCCTTTTACTTCTTCTTTATTGAGATAGCCCTTCCTTGCTAGAGTCTCCATAGACTGTTTACTCATGTGAGCAAGCCTTGAATGCCATCTCTTTGTGCACTTTGCACCTTTGGATGCAATGTTGGCCTTCCCTTTACCCTCAGCATTCCTTACTGATGCTTCAAGATAATAGAGTCCTTGTTTATACTTGCATGTGAGAACCATCTTGCCTTCCTTAAAGAACTTGACAATGAAGTTTTCCCCTTCATATCTTCAGCCAAACTTTTCTAATTGCACATATGAAATTAAACTTCTTCCCATCTCTGGCATGTATCTCACGTTGCTTAGTGTCACCACTGTTCCATCTTCATTTTCAATTGTGACCTTTCCTACTCCCTTCACCATGCAGAATGTGTTATTACCCATGAGAACCTTGTCCCCATTACATTCTTTGAATTCAGACAACAACTCTCTCCTTGGTGTCATGTGAAATGTGCATCCTGAGTCCATGATCCAACTTTCATCTGAGGCTACTAAACAAGTCGTCAGTGCTGAGATGTCCTCTGGAGTCAAATCAGCAATGTATGATGTTAGTGCCACTGCTTCTGGTAGATTCACGACTACATTTGCTGAGTGGTTATTCTTTGTAGTGTGGTTTCCTTTCTTTCTGTTAGGACAGTCACGCTTCCAGTGACCATCTTCCCCACAGATCCAGCAAGCCTTTGATTTGGGATCCCTGGACTTAGACATGTTCCTGCTCTGATGCTTTCCACTCTTATTTCTACTTTTGTCAAACCTTTTCTTTTGTCTACCCCTTTCCTTAACAAACAAGCCTTCTGCGGAACCTTTAGACTTACCTAGGAGACCTTTCTGTTGCAATTCTACTTCTTTTGCATAAGCTGATAAAGTAACATCACTCAGAGTCAATATATCCTTTCCCATTCCATACTTCAAGGTGTGCACTAGCTGCTCATACTGAGGAGGAAGTCCTGATAATACTTGTATTGTTTGATCTTCATCAGAAATCTCAGTCTTGAGACTTGCTAGATCAACAATGAGCCTTAGGAATTCATCAAGTTTCTCTTCAATTGACTTGCTCTCTTACATCTTGAAGCTTGCAAACTTTTGCTTTAGATATATTCTGTTGGGTAGAGATTTTGTTTGATAGTCTCTTTCAAGAGCTTTCCACATTCCCAAAGCAGTTGTTTCATTCATGATCTTCCTCAGAATGACATCACTGAGACATGCTCCAAGTTGACTTCTTACCCTTAGATCCTTCTCTGCTCTCTTCTTGTCTGTTTGAGGTATCAAAGTGCCTGCCTCTCCTGACTCTATGGCCCTTGATGAAGATTGTTCTTCTTCTGCAGTGAGTACTGAGATTAGGCCTTGTATCTCTAGTTGACCAAGCATCTTGTATTTCCACAATCCAAAGTCCCCTTTCCATCAAACTTCTCCATCTCAAACTTCCCTTTAGTTGGCTCCATCTTGACTTGTTCTCTTGAATCTTTCTTGTGTTACCTGCAGATAACAGAGAAAGAAACCCACATATTACAATGTCCTATGAAGTGAAACAGTCTTGAAAGGTTAAGTCTAAGATTGATTTTGATGCAATTTTGCTTTTGAGATTGTATGAATCTAAGTAAAGAACACTTCCTGAGTTTTTTCTTTATTTGTCTTTCTTGATGAAACTTGTGCTTCTGTGTTGCAGATTCACTTGGTCCGTGAATTTTCCTCAGCAGCTTTGTCATATGCTTTCACCAGCGTAAGCTTTCCCTTCCTTTCTTTCTTGTGTGGTGTCTTTGAATCTTAGACCGATTTAGAACCTTGCTCTCATACCAATTGTTGTAAATTAGATTCAATTCTCTCTGTTTCTCTCTCTCTCTCTGATTAACTCTCTCTGTTTCTCTCTTTATTCGCAGATCGCGAGTTTGTGATTAAGGAAGAAGAAGATAGAAGATAGAGGAAGAAGAAGGAGCACACAAGACAACTATGGAGTTCCCCAAAACATGGGTACGTCTCCCTTCAGGATCAGGACCTGGTAATCTACTATGATTATCAGAATTACAGGAGCTTCTCTCAAGCTCTGTTAATGGCTAAAACAAAAATAACGAAGAAGAAGATCATCACACCAAGACATGAAACGTTGGCATTTTATACTTGTGTATATTGAGCCCTTTAGCTTAACGGGCCTTTTTGTTATTTGGGCCTCACTTGTAATGGATCTGCTTATTCCTCTCAAAATTTATGTTTATTATTTTAATCTATATTAAGATATTAATGATACATTTTTTTACCGGTAATTTTGCTTAGATTAGATATATATTATTGTTGAAATAGTAAAAAACAAAAAATATGGCAATAAAATAGTCTTTCGAATTATTTATTAAATTATTTACATATTTAAATATAATAAGAAAACCTTAAATTTAAACAAACCGTTGTCGCTCCGTGTCCCGAAATCCCTGTCGTGGTTCCTGGATTGTATTATGCATCCTTTTCTGATATAATTTGTGGAAAGATGGACACACATGTCATGTTCGGTATGTAATTAAAAACTAAAGTCAATATTCCCCTTTTGTTATCGTATATAATAAATGCCAAGTAATTTGGCTTATGTGTCGCATAAAGAGAAAATTAAGGATATATTTTAATATTTGTGTATGATAATCCCTTTTATTTCTTCAAGGTTTATATTATCATATATTATTTATTAATTTAATATTTTCGAAATTTCATTAATATTTTTAAAAATATTATCATGTATAATTTATTAATTTAATATTTTAAAAATTTCAATAATATCTTCTAAAAAAATTAGACGATGTTAAGTTTTTGGATTTTAATTTATATTATAATTAAATATATTTCCTTATCATTAATACTATTATTATAAATCATGCATAACAAATATGATTAATTTAGCTTATGTGTCGCGTCAAAAGAAAGTTAAGATTAAAAAAAGTTATTTTAAAAAAAGAGCAAGACACCTAACACTAGATCTAAAATGAAAAAACAAAATATGTAATAAAAAAAAGAAAAAACAAAATTATTTTTTAAAAATTGACTAAACCATACTAATGTCAATTCCTGGTAAAAGATTGAAACAACGTAAAAAAATCTAAAAAAATAAGCAAATGATTTCGAAAAGTAATGAGACAAATTGAAATAACTTTCGAACGATAATAAAATCGATAAAATTTAAGTATCCATAATTACAAAAAGATTAACCAAACACAAAAATGTGCATAATTATAAATAAGCGATCACACAGAGAATATTAAAAGGAAAACTAAATCTAAATTATGCAAAATCTATAAAAACATTAAAGTTCTCAAATAACAAAATATAACCAATAATATAAAATAAAATAATACTCCCTTTGTTCCTTAATAAATGGTGTTTTAGAAAAAAAAATTGTTCCTCTTTAAATGTAGTTTTATGTATTTTCACATGTTTTTTCCTATTATACCCTTAATTTTATGATATATTCTAACATTAATTTCTCAAATTGACTCAAGTTAAGGTCAATAAGGTCATTTGAGAAGCTACTTTAAATTGTTTGAAAACTCTAAAACATCATTTATTAAAGAACAGAGGGAGTAATAAATATGGAAGTGACACGTACATTTAAGAAATTAAATCATATAAGGAACGTTGCTACAAAAATTATTGTCAACAAAAAATATAACAATCAAATAAATAAAAATAAAACAAAAAAATATATAACTTCTATAAAATCCGAGAATTGGTCTTCACATGACAACTAAAATTTTGGGGAAATGATTTTTTAAAAATATTTAGTTTTATGTATTATTATAGATAAGGGAGAAATAAAGAGAAAATAAAAAATACACATATTATTAATATTATTATTATTATTATTATAAATGGTCTAATCCATTTTCCTTACATACACGATGACTCAAGTTTGATCAACAATTTTTCTAATATTTACGCAAATATTATAAATGTAACTTATTTTAAATGTTTAATAACTATTAATTTATTCTTATAAATATGTAAACATAAATTTTTTGTACTACATCATACAATTTTATATTTTTTGAAATCTAAAGCTATTATAGTTTTTAACATGCATCTTCATTAATGAGTTTTTATCTAATTCTTATATAACTATTTTTGTTGAATATGCTTTGTTCTATATTATCCAAATTAATTTGTGGACATATATCTTTAACGTCTTTTTAATTGTCAAACATATTATTTCGTAGGATAAAAACATACGTAACAAACATATGTATTAATAGAACACATACATATATTTTTGACAATTTTTCATTTTAATTGATGATTTTTATGTAAAATATCTAACCAAGGCTATATTTCTTTAACAAAAACTTAAAACTACAAATTTTGTATTTAAATAATATAAGTCCACCATAAAACACAAAACTACAATTTTTAGGTGTTTATTATTTTTCAAGTTTTCATTTTTTTATTGTTAATATATTACATTTGGTTTTGATTTTATTTATCTCATTGTGATGTTAGCATAATTTAAGATAAATATTATTTTCATTAATATAACAATCGAATTTGTTTTACTTATTTTCTTTCTAAATTATTTATACTCGCGCCGCGCGGATCAAACCACCTAGATATTGATATAACCAAGGGAGTATGCCATATAATTGAGTAGGACTCGAACCAAGACAACATATGATATATAATTAAGTAATAACTGACCAAAATGAAAATATAATTTGTTTTTCTTTCTATTTAATTTAATATATACTTGGTAGTTTAAGGCTTAGGTTCTGTTCAATTAGTGGCAAAGTGGATTAAATAGGTAAAAAAATTTTGTTTAGCTGTAAATATAAATGACGGTGACGTCATACTCACCTAATTAACATTAACTCTTATTTGGTTTCTAAATAAGGAAAATTCCCAAAATATTTTATAACTTTCAAAATCTGAGCCAAAAATGCTTCAATACTGAAATGAAACAAATAAACTTTTAATATTTTTAAATGGTACAAATAATTTCAAATGATGTCAAAATGGTACAAATAATTTAACTATTTTTAGTAAATCCGTCGAAAATCAACTTTTAATATTTTTTGTAAATCCGTCGAAAATCAACTTTTAAGTCATCATATTTGCTCATTATAAAATTGGGACATTTTTTAACTTCGCTATAAAGTTGGGAAATTCTTTTTTCCTATTTTTTTTAATATAAAGTGGCAATAACATACCATTCATAAATCATAAAAAATGCAGAGAAATAATATTTAATATATTATAAATAGTATATCAAAGTGACAGTAACGTACCACCCATCTTCGTTAACTAGGGTTTAATATTTATGAGCAGAAACGAACTTTTTAGTCATACCTTTTTTTATTTTTTTAAACTGCTTATAAAATAGTGAAACAACAAAACTATTTACAACTTGTCATTTTAAATAATAAAAAAGAAGAGGAATTCATGAAACTACACCATTTCTTCCATTCCTTTACAAAACTCTACCTAATTAAATTTTTTCACATATTTACACCCTTTCAAAATTTTAAAAGCTTGATTTAACCTTTACAAAATTATCAAAATTAAAATCTTTTCATTTGGGTTCGCTAATTAGTGTTTAGGGTATAATATTAAGGGGGTAGGATTGTGGGGGAGGGTTTATTTGGATTTAATTTTAGTGTTTAGGTGTAGTTTTGTGAAGTTATTTTGAAATTGTGTAGTTTTGTGAAATGTAATTCAAATGGTGTAGTTTTGTAATTCTCCCTATATTTTATTAATCCGTAAATAATTTTCTTTGAATCACCTGATACAAAAATTTTTGTTTGCTCCAAGTATTTTTGTTTCATCAATGTCGCCATTAATAATACCCAGTGTTCAAGAAAGCGTTATAGGGGTCCGCCTAAGCGGCGCTAGGCTCTTATTAAAGTGTTAAGATTTTGAGAATTTGAGAATTTCGTTGGAGTATCTATTTCTTGAGTATCATAACTTCGAACAGTAAATTAAAATCAAATTGATAAAGCAAAAAAAAGTCTAATTCATGTGAATATTATACTATTTCACATTTTTATTACAAAAATGATAGGAACATAACTTCATATGATCATTATATGATCACATATCGATAAAAATCAGAAAAATAAATTCTTAGCATATCCTCCTCTAATTCTAAGACAGGATAAAGTTCTCCTTCTTCATAGTAAAACTTCTTGTTCGAAAACTAAGTGATAGAGGTTTTGTAAAACAAAGGATAGCTCCTTTAGCAATAGAAAGACCTCAGAGCTTCACTTTTCATTGGATCTGGTGGGTGTCAAATTTACTTCAAATTTACTTAAGCAGAACATCACGAGTTGACGGGGTGTCCTCGAAAATTTCTAGTAGGTGAAAATTCTCCCAATTTATGTCCTAGTACCAACAACTAACGATTTAATAACTATCTTTGTAGCCCCATAATGTTTCAGTTTATAAGTCAAATTTACATTTGACATGAAACGTAGCTTTGTAAGAAGATGGTTGATCATTTTTTTCTTCATTCTCTATTTTGACTTGGTAGATTGCTTTGCAAATTGGTGGACTTCTCTTCCTTTTCTATTTTGTTCATTTGAGTTATTGCTTGTCATAAGTTAGTCTAACTTTATATTAATTGGTTATAGATTATTTTTTTAATCACAAAATACTGAAAGGCATTCTGTTTGTCAAATAATGTATTTTCAAATGTACCATAAATCAAAAAAGTTACGTTGATACTAAGAATTTTGTGTTTTTTTACCAAATATCATTTCAATGAAATAAGGGTAAAAGAGTCTAAAAATGAGTTTTTAAACATGGGAAAGTGTAAAAAACAATCTTTTTGAAACAATTTGTTTTTTCTAAAACTACAATCTTAAAGAAACAGAGGGAGAATAAGATAAGTATATACTTATATCTAAAATAAATTGTATTTGTTATACAATATTTATTTATTTTCTAAGATTAATTTAAAACATAAAATAATTTTTTATTATATATGAGTGTAATTATATTATTAAAGATAATGAAACTTTGCCCCGCGTATAGATTTGTTCTCGCAACAAAGTGTTGTGAAAATTTGAACGTCAGATAATGATTTTGTGTTAAATAAATATTTCATCCAAATCTCAATTAAAAAGCTGAGAAATTGTTCTTTACGTTTGCCTTGTAAACTTTCTAATAAATTCATTTCAAATGACTTAGTTATTAAATCTATTCAAAATTGAATAACACCATATTTTAGTAGAAATGATAAATTGATACCTTGAATAACACTAGAATTGAAATGATTTTGGAAGAATGATCACAAATCCTAAATCCAATAACATATGTATTCAGTAGAATTGGCAAATTACATAATCAAATAAGACTAGAATTTTATAGAATCATGAAATCTTTCGAATTCAATAAGATTCATACATCCAATACATCCAATTAGGAGAATTCATAAAAGAAAATCATATTAAACGCTTAACAATACTTAAAAATCTATCGGTTTTGAATTCTTTTGTTTTCCATTGTTCAAAATACCACCACCTAAGATAACACTAATTTCTTACAAATTTTTCAATATATAATGTTACATAACATGTTAAAAATATGTTAAAAATATGTATTAAGAACCCAATAAAAGCCCAATAAAAACAAGCCCAAACAAAAGCCTAATAAACCCAAATATTAATTCAGAAATTAACAAAAAATAAAAGAGACGCGACTTCCATCTTCTCGTTGAAGCGGCGCTTTCTTGTTTTCCTATAAAGTAAACATCTATTCGATTCTCTCCATTGTTACCATGTCGCACAAAATCAATAAAAAAAAACCCAACACCAATCTTCTTTTCATCATCACCAAGAGAGATACAGAGAGAGAGACATCAACACATAAACACTTTCATAGTAATCAAATCTTGTGTCATTATTTTGTTTTGTTGATCGGAATCGGAATCCACGCGCCGTCATCGGAATCCACGCGCCGTCATCGGAATCCACGCGCCGTCGTCGAAATCCAAGGATCAAGGAAAAGATGAACCATATGGTGTTGATTTCTTGTTTGGTGGTCGGAATTGTCTTGTTCACCGAAGGAATGAAGACACTATCAAAATCAAAGATTGAAAAGTGTGACAAGACATCAAAAGATTCAAAGAAAATAAATTGCTCTAATATGATTGTCTTGAATCTTGTTGTCCCTAGTGAATCCGTAAGCCCCCTTTTTTCCCTGGATTTTTGTTTATTACATTACATGCAATTGTTTCTTTGTCGGTTTCTTGTGTGTAGTAGTAGTAGTAATGTACGCTTTCTTTTTGTTGGTGTTTTTTGTTGGTATTTTTTTGTTTACTTACGGAATAATAATTAGAGTGGGGGAGAGGCTTCGATTGAAGCGAAGCTTGTAGAGGTCGAAAACAATTCGAGTAACGGTATGCAAGTACTAAAGGACCCACCGGTTATAACTGTCAAAAAATCAGAAGTTTTTGCTGTGTATGATCTTAGTTACATCATGGAAAGTTATGTTAAGTTATATGATCTTGTTAATCTTCAAAACGAGTCTGATATATAGTTTTAATATGTCATGTGTATTAGGTTTTGAGTTTCATCTTACTTGTTTGTATGGTTTTTAAACATTGTTATTAGGATGTTTCGTACAAACCTGTTGAGTACTCTGTTCCGACTCATAAATGCGAGCCTGATGCATGAAGTAAGATTGTAAAAGAATGCGAGAGGCAAGAATGGATGTTTATATTGTTATAGAGCAATGATGATCATTTGTTTGGTTTTAGTTTTGACTAGTTTATTTTGTTATTTTCTTAATGATGATTATTTAGGTTGCGAGGTCTGGACGGTAAAGTTTTGGTGATGACTCAACATGTATGTTGTCCATGTGGAAAGCATCGAAGAACGCCTTTATCGTGTGAAAATCCATTTACGTGTGTGCTTCTTTGGTTTAACATACGTGTGCGCTTCTTTGGTTTAACATTTCTTCCTTTTGTATCTTTTTGAAGAACATTTTGGTTTATAATTTTTATTCTTTTGGGCGTCTTTGATTAGTTACGACCCCCTTTAAAGGGAAACCAAATACCGCGCATTGCCTTCGTTTTCCTGGTGAATGGTACGAATTCTTACATTATTTTTGTAACAAGCTATGTATTCTTGATGAATTTTGCTATATGTATTATCTTTTCTAGATACCATGTTTTCAATATTGGACAACGTTCCATTGCATTTGATGTGCGTGTGGAGTTGAAGACACAAAGTGGAGTCTCGGTATGTTTACTTCATTATACTCACTTCTCGTTATACTTCATTTTTCAAGCTCCGAGCTAATAAGCTTATTGATTCTTTTTTGTTATTGCAGGAAGTGATCATTAGTCCTCAAAATAAGGCAGCTACTACAAATGATAATTTCCTCAAAGTTGAACTCATAGGAGACTTTGTCTGGTTACTACAGATTTGCCTTCTTTCGATGATCACTATCTTATAATACCAAGAGAGGTAACTAGTTTTCTTTGCGTTCAAACTCTTTTAACTTGGAACACAACGTTATGTTAAAAGTTTTTTTGTTGATACAAAGGTTGTCGCAAGCACCGGGACAACTTCGTGAATATGGGTGGAAACTATTCCATGTGGATGCTTGCTTGAGAAAGTGAGGCTTACATTGAATGGTAAAGAATGTGATCAAATGAAGCTTTCAACAACCAACCAAACTTTTGCAATGCACCATTTAAGAGTTGCTTGGGTCAACAAATATGGAACTATCAGCGAGGTTACTACTTCTATTATTTCATTATTTTTAGCTTTCAAAAATTTATACTTAATCATTATTGATTTTGCTTTTAATGAGTTTGTTTCAGATTGATGAGAATCTGACCAAGGAGCATAAACTTCCTCAATATGGTTTGGAAGTAAAATATGAGAGGATCAATCAACATCCAGTACTTATGTTTCAAAATCAATTTAGTATAATATAATATAAGATTTGGTTTTCAGCTTATCGGATTATAATTTTTACACGATACAGAACGCGGGACCTTACTCGCCCTCCATTGGAATCAAAGAGACACTCAACACAGATCTAATGATACAACTAAATGCTGATGATATCAAATACGTTGTCCAAAGGTAAAAACTAAAAATCTTCATCATTTTTAATAAGTACATGTTCTAACTTTTGTTATGGTTGCAGGAGCTCCGGTGAGATCACGGAGATGACTATACCGATATTCGAGGCACCGACGGAATTCGGAGAAGCTAGAGTCACAACCAAGAACACCGATGAAGTAGAAGCATCTTATGGCTTAGCGGTAATACTTGGAAACCTATTCCTCAATGTTACTTTGATACCGATGAAAGTTTTCTTGTTATACTAATCGCATATGGTTTTCTCTATCGCAAATGAATTGTTCCAAGGGCATAGCTTCTGTTCAGGTAACCCTTAGTTAAAACTTCGAAAGAACAAGTATAGTTAGAGTAGATGAAACAAATTGATATGTATATATACAATATTTCAGGAGAAATTCGTCATTATAAAACCGAAAGAAAGTACAACTAGAATTTCTCTACAAATGATCAAGCTGCAGAACATATATGCATTGGTGAGTCTACTTTACCATAGTATAAGTACTAAACTCTCTTCTCTTATAAAATGTTTATGGTTTCTTTTTCTATAGCTATACTCAAGGATGCTCAGTACAACGAATTAGACAGAGTCGAGTGTCATTTCAACACGACAACGACAATTCTCCACAACATAACTCAGGTCTTCGACAGTTTCAGCCTATTCCCGTAACACTGTCAATTTGACGACGTTGTCAATTCATTGAGTACTGATTAGTAACTTTTAACATGCAGATTACTACTAATCCACTTCAAATTCCAAAGCCTCGGCCTGGTTTCTTTGAGACAATTGTAGTATGGTGGAACGGAGTCCATTTCGTCACCGGAGAGACTTGCATGTTACACATTTTTACCAATATTTTTAGTTCATAACCGCAAAGTTATGAGCCAAAACTCTTACATTTCTTTGACTTTTTTCTTAATATATATGTGTAGAGCCAAGTGCACGAGTTTCTTTGACATTAGCTGCCACATCCAATACCTTTTCTTAACATGGTTGGTTATGTTCGGCCTTTTCCTCACTCTTATTCCGGGTGGTAAGCATTACAAACCGTTTAAACCACAAAATTTCTTTTATAATTACACGAACTAACTAATGGTTTATTTGTCTCTCAGCTTGTTGGCTCATGCACCAAAAGGGACTCTTTGATCATATCTATGATTATTTTGATCCAAATCATCGTTATCATCATCCATTATTACCAACCAGACAAAACGCCGAAAACCACCATCCTCATCGTCATCATCGTCATCATCAAGTGCTTCATGGTGTAAAAACCCATAATCATCATCATAGAAACAAACATCATCTTGTTAATCAAGACGAGCACGATATGCTTGAATTTGTCAACAACGAGTCTCACCGTAACCACAACCTACTTGGCAGAGTCCATAAAGATTGGAAGAAGAAGCATGATAAGCGAAGCAATCATGTGAAACATGTGCCACATCACGCCCTCATGGAGTCTGCCTAAAAGTAAAACCACAAAGGACTTAACACATTTGTTGTAGCATTTGATTATTTCCACATTAACTTATTATTTAATTATTTCCACATTATTAGGGACATGTATATATGGTGTGTAAGTTGATAATGCATTAGGATGATGTTTGTACATTGTGTAATTTAATGAAAATATCATACTCCTTTTATTTTTATGTATTAAGTTTAACATTTTTTATTACATCTATTAAGTTTAACATTTATAAGTTCCAATTATACACTAAAACTGCAACATTTTTTGAAATACAAACAGAGAAAAAAAACTCCAAATCCATTAATGAAAAATGTACAAACAACATTACAGAACAATAACAAGGCAAGAAACTTGGCAAGTTTTTGAAAATATAGATACAATACAAGACTGTACAAACAATTTTGAATTGTGTTTTCTTTTGTTGTCTCTGCACAATAAAATTTGCTTACTAAAACATGTAACCACAATTTCTTAATCTATTATGAGAAGCTGCTAAAAAAACCAGAAACACGATTCAAAAATTGAACAATATACCAACAATAGAAAGCCAATGATACAATGATATTTCTAGTCATTAACAACATCATAATAATATTATTTTGAAGAATTTATGATTTACAAGTGTATCATAATTCGATATGTCTAGAAACAAAAAAAAACATATCAAGAATTAAGTAACGAAACTTTCATGTTTTCTTCTATTGACACGAGACAAAGGATCATAAATGTATGGTAAGGATCATCTGCTATTATCACTAGGACGTGATATTGGCCACCATTTTCCTCGACTATGGCCATGGCCATATCGATGATTGGCCCTGAAAAATTTAAACATTTTCATAAGAACTTTAGCTCGAGCTTCATGAAAAAAGCGGCCAAATAAGGGGAAGAAATAAACCTGCGAGCTTAAGCTTAGGAACAATCTCTTTATACCGGCCAAGTACTTCTTCAAATCCCTTACAGGACCTATCCTCTCGAATTGAAAGCAAACACATCTTGATCATGTGTTGATGCATCTCCAAACCCATAGCACGGAATCAAGTTTTCCTCGTCAAAGGCGGTTAAAGTTCTTCATATGAAGTGTAAGCTTTTCCTATTGAAGGACCTTGCACCTATCATCAACAACAACAACAATAACAAGTTCTTGAGTGTGAAACGATTCAGCGAACCATACCAAACATACAAAATCTTGAATCACACTAACCTGTCCATTCATTACTCTTAGTGAAATCAATACCAACAATGAGGTTTGAAGATTCTAGACCCGCACGTGCAAGAGCCTCCGTCACCTAAACGAAACAGAACAAAATGTGAATCTAAGGCTTTCAAGAAACACACAAGAATCCTCTAAAAAAATCCAACTAGAGAATAAAATTCACCTGCTCTAATGAAGAGGAGTAATCATCGAAAATCTTTGAAAACTTCATCTCCAACCTCTTTTTATCACCGCCACAACTTTGAGAAGGCGGCTTAGAGTAAGGCTGAGTACTATAATAAGGTGGAAGAGGTTGAACATACTCGGGAGGCTAAGCATATGAAGGTGGTGGAGGAGGATAGTTATAGCTTCCTGGACCATACTGAGGATAGCTTTGTTGAGAAGCCCATGAAGACGAAGATGGTGATGCAGATGAAAACGGAGTACCCGACCTAAACGATGAAGAAGAAGAAGACTCTTGTCTCCAATTTTCTTTTGAATTCCCTGACCCCATCAAAAAGACTAAACCCTCTATGATTCAAAACCAAAAACCTTTCTCAGAATCAATTCACTGCCCTGCAAAACAAAAGGCTAAAGCTTGTAACTTTTTTTTATCTATATGTTGAATCTTCTTACTGTTGGAAATAATCCTAAAGTTTATATCATAATAAACTATAAAGCCATACCAGTTTCTGATGATCAAACACAAGCGGAAGCGTACCTGATGGATATGATGAATCTGTGGTTGGAGATCTGAAGTTGGCTATGGATCTTCCAAAGCATACCCTGGATTGACTTTAGGTCTCTGGTGATGGGATGCAAAGAGATTTCTGTATTTCAGGTTAGGGTTGTTTTGGGGACCATAACCTTCTATTTATATAGAGTACTAATTTATAATTCGGCCGTTCATCAAATTATAAATTACTTAAGTCATCCACAATTAATTTTTCATAACACTTATGCCTTCAGTCTTTTACTTTATTACAAAAGTGACCACATATGTTTGACTTATTATATAATGACTCTATCACATATTAATATATGTGTAACCCCATAAAATAAATATTACAATCTCCCACTGGGTCACATATGTATCCAAAAAGTGATAGACCTAAGTGAGCTTCAATTGTCATTACTTTCAAGGCATATCAATCTCTTCCATTAACCATATCAACTTAGGATCATAGCGGCGTTGGTTATTGCCATCATAACTAAAACATTCCATGGTCACGAAAATCAATACAACTAAATGACATAGATCATTTATGAAAAGTGTGGCATGAAAATGAAGAGTGATCAATACATGTCAATTTTCAACGGGTCCTACTTTAGTGAGATCCTTAACTTTATTGTACAAAGTGCAAACTTAAAACCTTATTTAAAACTTTATTTCGATCAGAAAATGTGTATAAACACAACCAAAACATAGAACCTAAAACCGAATGACAAACTCCCACTAAACCGAATGATCCTCGAACACCGAAATGTCCTTTTGAGCAATATGCTCATGATAGACCTTTAGCGTATACTTTTGTAAGAGGATATGCTATCATGGAGTTTGTCTCTAAATTTTCTATGAAAAATACTTTTCACTTTGTACCTTTTTTCCTTTATAATTTGGTATTTAACGCCAACAGACTTTACCAAAATTTTGTTGTACCTCAACGCTGATTTATTGTCACAAGAAAACTTTATTGGTTTTATATTCTTTATAAAATATCAACCAAGTGACACAATATTTCAGTCATTTCCTTATTAGACCGCTTATAGATTACTACAAAACTTTATGTAGACTTTCTATTAGCTTGACATCCATATAAAATCAGAAACAGAATACTCAATGATCTCCAAATTTTCGGATGTCTGATTGATGAGCATATAATATTTATTCTCTCTGTTAGTACCTTATTACCTTTATGGTTGCTTTCCAATAGTTCATGTTTAGCTTACCCAAACATGTTTTTAAACTCCAACAATGTACACAATATCCATACACGTACATACATGAAAATACATCAGACTCCCTAATGTCGATGCATAAAGGATCTTTTATATCTCCTAAATTTCTAAAGTTTCTTTAGAACACCTAATTGAAACAAAATTTGTCTCCTTTACCAATTGGGTTATCACCTGATTTGCAAAACTGCATGACAAAACACTTAAGTACTTTATCAATATAACTCTTTTGTGTTATCAAAGAATTCTTCGAGACATGTCTCGTTGAATCTCGATCCCTAATCCAAAAGATGATTCACTAGCATGTTAATATTTTTAATGGCAAGCGGTATGTCTCCACATGCAAAACCAAATTCATCTCAAAAATTGAACGAGATGATAACCTCATGAAATTTGTGGTACCAATGACGGAAAACTTATTTTAACTCATAGATGGATTTTGTTAACTTGCAAACAATTTTCTTTGAATCAATACAAAGTTTAATTTTGCTCCATATATTTTAGTTTCATCAATGTTACCATTGAGAAACAACGTATTTAAATCCATATGATGAAACTCCAAATGATAATGTGCAACATGGATTCTGATTATCCCAAAAAATTCCTTCATGATTACCAAAGAGAAGGTATCTTAATAGACAATCTTTTCCATTTAAGTATAACCTTAAGCCACTAGACGAACTTTAAACTGTTGGACATTACCACTCGAATCTTTCTTGGTTTTAAAACCAATATGATTCTTTCCTTATGGTAATTCAATAATAACTCAAATTTTATTGTCTAGTATTGACTAATACTTTTCATTAGATATTATAGTCCACTTATCTAAATTAGAACAACTCATAGCCTTACGGAAGTTGATAGGATCATTCTTCCAGTAGAGTTTAATTTCTTTATGTTCTATCAGAAATACTATATAATCATCCAAACTAGTATTTCTCCTTATTTTCGTGAATCTACACAAAACAACTTAATCTTGTTGCACTAGTTCTTGAGGATCTTGAATTTGAACTTAGTGTTAGATAACATTATCATCTTGACTTAGAGGAAAAGTTTTATTATCAACTTGAGGAGAAAAATTTGCTTTATTCAAAGCAACTATAAGAATTAATTGAGAGGCTGAAGTCGATTCTTCCTCAAAGATGATATCTCTAACTTTATTTCTCCCACTAAAGTCAATGTCTTCAAAGAACGTAATTATTCTGTCACAAAATATTTCAATATGGGATCATGAAATTAAAAGTTTGAAATTGTTCAGGATAACCAATAAAGTAACTACTCACACTTTTGGAGTCCAATTAATCTCAAATGGCTTCTAAAGGCTAACTTTATGTGGACATCCATAGATGTGATATGCTTTAGACTGAGTTTTGGTCAATCTAAAGCCCATAAGGAGCTTTACGCAGTTGCTTTAATGGTATCTTATTAAGAATGTAAGATGTGGTCTATAATGCATTTCTCCAAAGTGATTCATGTAAAGTGTAATGAATAATCACACTTCTTAACATGTCTTTAAGAATGTGATTGCTCCTTTCCGGCATACCACTCATGTTGGGAGACCCATGCATGGTTTAATGTGTACAATCCCTCATTCCTCTAGATATTTAGCAAATAATCCTAGACGTTATTCACTTAATCTATCATAATGACCGTAGTAATTTGATAGCCTTAATTCTTTGGTCGAGTAGGTTTTCAACCTCAGTCTTAAACTTTATAAACACGTCTAGAGATTTAAGTTTCTCATGAATAAGAAATAAGTATGCATATCGAGAATCATAGTCAATTAATGATACAAAGTACTTTTGATCGTTTCAACATAAAGTATAAAACGACCCACAATTGTCTGTATGTATCAACTTAATGACTTCCACAACTCTTAATGCATCAAATTTCTTATTCTTGGTTTGTTTTCTTATAATGCAATCAACACAAACATCAAAATTTGTGAAGTTACCGAACTCAACATATACCATTAGACACAAGACGCTCAACTCTATTTCTATAGATGTTACTTAGGCGTTTGTACGACAAAGTTCCTGAATTTGCATTTTTCCAAACTTTTTTTTAATACCCCTTAATTCAACATTTCAATTTTATTCCTAAAAAGTTATAGTGTTGAATTTACCAAAACTATGTTCATCCAAAGTTTATTTTTCGGTCCCAAACAATTTTGAATTTAAAGACAAAATAACAATTTTGTTCTTTGTTACACAAGAATAACCAGATTTGTCTAAGTAAGAAGCAAATAAACTAAATTACGTCTTAAAAGACGTTACCACCAAAGTTGTCTTTCAAATTCAGAAAATGACCAAATTTAAACAATAGTCTGTAGTGCATGATTGCCTCCTAATGTATATGAAAACCACTATCTATATTAAATGTATCTTTCAACATTAGTTGGTTTTCAGTAGCTTAGGCAATCCTACATTAAAACATTTATGTTATGATTTTGTACTAGAGTCTAACCATTAAGTGTTTATGGGTACTTCATTAAACTTAATTTATTAACAAACCATAACAAGGAACTAACCCTTATTTTCACGCCAAGCGTGATATCTTTGGCAATTCTTCTTAATATATCCAACTTTATCACAAAAAAACAAGTATTAACAACTTAAATTTGTTTCTTTTGTGTAGGACCCTTAGTATGATCATTCTTAATAAGCTCAAATTTTGTTCTTAGACTTTAGAGTGTCAACTGTATAAGTATTTTTAGTCCCTGCTTGTTTCGATTGAAGTAATATCAGACATTTTGAATATGTACTTCTTAAAATTTCCTTTGCTATGAAATTATTTTGAACTAAAGCGATGCAAAAGCATGCTTATTTCCGCTGTATCGCTTCTTACGAAGCCGAAATTAATCCTAGCAAAGAACTTGATTGAGATCTTGATCTCATCCTCATCACCTCTAAAGTTTTCCATATTGGTGTTTTATGCTTAAAATCGGGCCAATACAATTAAAGTTTTCTCACTTCTCATAAACGGTATTATACTCAGCAACCCCGGTATCCTTAAGGTGAAGTAAGTTATTTCATTTAATGCAAGGTCAAGATATATATACCCAATAATAAATTTAACTTTATTTCTACTATTTAAAGTAGAAATCTGAAAACGTTGGAATTTCCTAAACTTATCTATAAATGTAATAATATTTACTTAAAAGAGAACCTTAATTAATCATTAGCTCACTAACCGAATAAAATCAATAATAAATTATGAATGATTATACGTCCACCCAAGATACCAAATGTAATATTAATATCAAGTCTTTGGACAGTAATATTAACTACTAGCGGTACTCTTGTTGCAATGAATTGACACTGACAATAATTCATGATAAACAATAGTCTTCCTTTGGGCCGATCTATTATTCACATGTTTTAATCCAAATAATTGTCACATATCTCTCATTACCGCAACGATCAAACACTGACAATAATCCATAATAAATAATAAATCTTCCTTTGGGCCGAATTATCATTCATATGTTTTAATCGAAACAATTGTCACGTATTTATCATCACATCTGTGTATGAATTCCGGCCAAATATAAATCTTCCTTTGGGCCGATTAAATATCCGCATGGAAAACATACACACAACATTTAATATTATTCATGGAAAACATCTCCAAGAGAGGTCACTTTGGTGGCATCTTGCATCAATTAATCCAATTCAAATATTAAACTAGTATAATCTAATTTAGTTATTGATATACCAAATTGTTTTATAATTTCTGTTCAGACATTTATCAATAAGTCTGTGAAACTACATAACAGAAAGTCTTAAGTGGCTTAGTGGTTTAGAGAGGGGAGGTTGAGTCTGCACTGAAATCATCCTGGGTTCGAATCCCAGCTGTGACAGAATTAAATATTTTCTGTCAATTCTTTAAGTGGACCTGGGCCCAATCCGAATCCCCTTTCTCTTTATTTAATTAAATTAATGATTTTTACTGAGCCAAAAATTCTTAAGCCCATACCAAAAAATAATTAACATGAAGGGTTAAACATAAACCCTAATAACTTAACAAAACACAGCCGCCATGGCTGTTTTCTGATCCGAAAAAAATTGCTCAAAAATTCTGAAAATTTTATCTTAGATCAAAATAAGTTTACATGAATAAGCATATACTTTATACTAGAACAAACTATGAATCTAGATTTTAACATGCACAATTTTCAGATCTAAAACTCTAATATTAAAACCACAAATCACAGAATTCTTTAGATGAAAAACAGATTTAAAATCTCAATTTTTTTTTCACAAATAACCAGATTCAAATTTATTTTAAATAAATATAATAAATCCGAAAATTCTTTTGATAAAACCTGATTATCAAACAGAAACTGAATATGGTGGCTCTGATACCAATTGTTGGAAATAATCCTAAAGTTTATATCATAATAAACTATAAAGCCATACCAGTTTCTGATGATCAAACACAAGCGGAAGCGTACCTGATGGATATGATGAATCTGTGGTTGGAGATCTGAAGTTGGCTATGGATCTTCCAAAGCATACCCTGAATTGACTTTAGGTCTCTGGTGATGGGATGCAGAGAGATTTCTGTATTTCAGGTTAGGTTGTTTTGTGGACCATAACCTTCTATTTATATAGAGTACTAATTTATAATTCGGCCTTTCATCAAATTATAAATTACTTAAGGCATCCACAATTAATTTTTCATAACACTTATGCCTCCAGTCTTTTACTTTATTACAAAAGTGACCACATAAGTTTGACTTATTAAATAATGACTCTATCACATATTGATATATGTGTGACCCCATAAAATAAATCTTACACTTACAGCTTACGATATCCCGACGGCAAAATTTTGCTTAATGACACATATCTCAACGAAGAAAAGTTGTATACCTCGACGAAGACGATGAAGAAGCAATGAGAATGAAGAATCGTAGAAGTATTTTTGGATAGATTGAAGAAGAGCTTTAATGGCGGATCGAATCCTTGCCGAGATTTCGCCTTGTAAAAGTATTCGATGATTACTTGAGATGCCATCAACATAAAGTTAGAAAAACATAAAGTTCTTGTTAATTTAATACTCTCTAAACGTATAACAAAAGTTTCTAGTACTCACAACAATTTTGATGATTACTTGAGCTTTTAGTATCCTCTTACAAAAGAAAATCAAAACATATATGAAATTTTGAATGTACCTTGTAGAAGTCTTGTCCACATTGTTCTCGCCATTTTCGTCGGTTTCATCTATTATGCATTCATCCAAACTATCCTCGCCATTTTCGTCGATTTCACCTATTTTCAAGATTCCAACTTGTGATTCAAAGTAGTTGTGGTGTAGCCAATATAATGCAATGAGATTTGCTATACAAGTGAACATACCTATTCGATCTTCTAATTCTTCTTCCACATTGTTTTCCTCTTGAGAGTCTGAATCTGAGCCCCACCGGTCTCTGCCATCATCAAAGTCCCATCCAAAACTCAAGTTCCTCTTCATCATTTACATGTTCAACTTCATCACCAACATCAATTTCCTTTTCATGGACCTTCTTCTTCTTCTTCTTCTTTTTGTTCTTCTTCTTTTCTTCCTTTACGCCATTTTCTTTTGTTGGCGTTTCACCACTTTCCTCTGGAATAACTCCAGACTCTTTTTTGTGTTCCTTCTCCTCTGTTATACACAATGTAACAATCTAACCGTTTTAAACTAAAAATAATCATGAATCTTACAAACAAGTTTCCTATGTTCAAGAAGAAAATTACAGACCTAATCTGTTATGAGGAAGCGTCGTCCATTGATATGCTTCCAAATATGTTCCTCGGTTTTGTTCACCGTGTCCCCCGTCAGCTTACATTTCAGTTTAGAACTAAAGAAAACGTAATAAAGTCAGCAAAATTTTCCTAAAACATAATCTCCTCAGCTAATGAACTCAAAATCTAGCTACATAATCTATCATCGTCTCTACATTCACATCAAAACAACACTCAAGCCCCTTTCTTAATTACAATTACATAAATATTCTAAGCTTAACCTACAAAACCCTTTCCACACAGAAAAAGAAGCAAGATTTTGAGAGATAACAAACCATAATAGAGAAAAGTTTTGAAAATTTCTAAAGCAAATATAGAACCCTAAATCAATACATAACCAAAATCTAGCTAACATAATCTATCATCGTCTCAAGTCCTTACTTATAGTGCACTAAATTTGAAAAATGACTCTTTTGAATCTATAAATTTGAAAACTATACCTTCTTTTAAATTTTTTGAAAACTAACTCTTTTTATATTTGATTTGACTATTTTGCCCACTTTTTTAGTTAAGAAATATTTATTTATTAATAAAATTTTCGTTTTTAAACTTTCAATATTTTATAACTAATAAATATATTTTGGTCGACAAATTTATATAATCATTAGCTTTAAATATATCTTGATTTCCCCACCTTTTCGTTCCTTACCTTCTTCGTCCTTTCATTGTTTTCTTTAGATGGTGTTACGCTCAAAATTTCAAGGGAAGAATCAGAAGAGTCTGCTCTATCGAAGGTTGTCTTGAAATATGTGGTTGTGAGCTGAAAAAATAACTCACAAAAAATTCAAACAAAACAAATTATATACTTCTCTCAATGCTAATGTCAAACTAAAAGTATAATACAACAATAATAATAAGAATATAGAATCAAAATTTTTGATATTTACTTTATCATCACGTTCTTTCTTTGCTTTTTGTAACTCCTTAAATAACTCTAACTTAACTTTCAAGTCGAAAAGTTCTGAGTTAATCTTTGTGAAGTCATTGTCTAGACTATCATTAAGATCCATCATGCATACGTCAAAGTAATCTTTCGATAACACTTCAACACATGGTATTGTTGTAACTCAAATTTAAATATGATATATTTGTAAAGTTTATGTCATAACTTTGAATAATCATATGTTAATATTGAGTTAATGTGAATAAGAAATGTGGGGGTAAAATGTATTGGATCTTAAGTTTGAGCTTAAGAGTCTTGGGCTATTTCAAATATGAGACAAAGTTGGTCCATATGTAGATGAAACCAAGTGCATTTGTCCCACATTGGAAGTGGAGAACATTTTACACTAGTATATATAGTGAAAGACACATTATCAAGTTCAATAGGCTTGGGTACATGATGATGCATGTGAGAGACGATGGACTGCCCTCGCGGGCGCGCGCCGCCGCCGCCGGCTCGGCTCGGGCTCGTGGGCTCGTGGGCTCGTGGGATTCTTGATCGATTATACCGTCACACTACGGGCGATCTTTAGAATTAAGGAGATAGTTTAACTCGACTCTGTGAAAAAGTTTTACAAAATCGTTTTCAAAACCGTTCTTATTTTCGGATTTCATCAAAACCTTTTACAACTTTTAAAGCGAATTTCAATTCGATTTTAGCATTCCTACAATCTTAATTCTAAAGATCCGTTCTTCGCTTACGCTTAGTCGGATTGTTTTTTGCGATTTTTGTAAAAAGTTTTCTTAAAACGATTTTTCTTATCGGATCTCTAAGTATCCGATCTTAAACGTTCTACGAACGCCTATAAGCGTTTCGCGTGAACGTTTTTGAACAAACGCTTTAGTTTATTATAAAACGAAGGTTGCGATTTGGTCTTAAACCGTCTCCGCGAATCGTTTCTCATCTTTTCAATAGATTACTCGTTTCCGCGAACGCTTTTAAGCGAGTTTGCGAAACTAATTCTTACGGTTTATAAAAGTTAAATCGTAGATCTGAAATTATTTTATAATATCGGACTAATAATCTAGTTGTGTTTCTATCAACAGATGGCAACCAGCGATGATGATGTTAACGTAACCGAGCAGCCAACTGGGACCAACGTGACAGAGCAGACGCCTGTATCAGGAGGGTCTAATGCCGCTAAGGAAACAAAATCGGTGCAAAGGGACTTGTTCGGAGTTCGCTTTCCGGTCCAGTCACTACCTTCAAACCTTGATATGGGTATTGAGCTGTAATGTCACAAGGGTTAATGCCAGAAAAATTTGATGGCGAAAACTTCAAGACGTGGCAAAGCAAGATGCTCTTCTATTTGAGCAACTTGAAATGTGAGAAGTTTCTGAGTGAGGATCCACCGATCGTTCCATTAGGAAACAAAGATACTCTCATTGCCGCGTCAGTTGATGCATGGAGACATTCAGACTTTGTGTGTAGAGGATGGATTCTAGCCCGCCTCACTGATACCCAATTTACAAGGTCTACAGCCAGGAAGCAAAAACTTCAAAAGAACTTTGGCTTGCTTTGCAAAAGAAGTACAAGTCGGAAGATGCTGGAGGTCAGAAATACGCCGTGGCTAGATTTCTCGACTTCAAAATGGTGGATTCAAAACCCATCATGGAACAAGTTGATGCGCTGAGTATCATATGCCACGAGGTAGCCGCTGAAGGGATGACCATCGATGAGACTTTCACTGTGAATAGCTTCATCGAGAAACTTCCCCCATCGTGGTCAAGCTTCCAAGCCTATCTCAAGCATAAGACAAAGCCGCTCTCGCTCGCTAGTCTCATCACAAAGCTCCGGGTAGAGGAAAGGAATCTTACGAACTTTCAAAATCCGGAGAAACACAACATCAATGTGGCTGAGCACAAGAACAAGGGAAAGGGGAAGGTGACATCTCCACAAAAATTCCTCAAACCTGCTCCTTCAAACACTTTCAAGAAGCATGGTAAAGCTCCCGAGACTTCCAAGTTCAAGGGAAAGTGCCGCGCTTGCGGGAAGCTTGGCCACAAGGCAGACGTGTGCAGGAGCAAACCGAAGAATAACGGGCAAGCTCAAGCAAACCTCACCGAGGAAGACATGTGTGCCGTTGTCAACGAAGTGAACATGGTTGATGACAACCCACAAGAATGGTGGTACGACACTGGTGCGACCACCCACATTTGCACTGATAAGAAGATGTTTACTACTTATCGGAAAAGCAAACCGAGGAACAACTCTTCATGGGAAATACGGCTTTCTCGAAGATCGCTGGCCGTGGTAAGATCGTTCTGAAGCTGACTTCGGGACGTGAGCTCACACTCAACAATGTGAAGCATGTACCAGACATGAGGAAGAATTTGGTATCGGGGACGTTGCTGAGCAAGGCCGAATTTGGAGTAAACTTTGAAGCTAATAACTTAGTTCTTAGGAAAAATGGGGTGTTTTTGGGAAAGGGATATGAAAAGGGAGGACTTGTCAAGTTGTGTGTAATGACAGTCCTTCGTCCGGATAAGTCCGCTAATGTTGTAATTGGTGAACCTTCGATTTCAATGAATAAGAATGAAGTTGCTTATTTGGTTGAGTCTTTTAATTTATGGCATGAACGTTTAGGACATGTGAATTATAAATCAATACAAAGATTAATGAATTCAAACCTAATACCAAAATGCAAAGTAAACAAAGAAAAATGTGAAGTATGCGTTCAAGCGAAACTCACAAAAACCCCATCACCTCAAGTAATAAGAACAACCGAACCTTTAAGTTTAATTCATACAGATCTTTGTGATCTAAAATATATACAAACTAGAGGCGGTAAAAAGTATTTTGTAACGTTCATTGATGATCACACAAAATATTGCTATGTATATTTGTTACGTAGCAAAGATGAAGCTTTGGAAAAATTCAAAGAGTATAAGCTCGAAGTTGAAAATCAACTTGATAAAACTATCAAAGTTGTAAGAAGTGATAGAGGCGGAGAATATGATGGCCCATTTAATGCCTTTTGTCAACAAAATGGCATCATACATCAAACAACCGCACCTTACTCACCTGAATCCAATGGAGTTGCGGAACGAAAAAACCGAACTCTAAAAGAAATGATGAATGCAACGTTGCAAGATTCAGGGTTACCACAGTCAATGTGGGGGGAAGCCTTGCTCACAACAAACTATATCCTCAACAAAATACCACACAAAGTTACAGGCAAATCGCCATATGAACTTTGGAAAGGTGTTGTACCTTTGTATAAATACCTAAAAGTGTGGGGGTGCTTAGCAAAAGTTGCAGTGCCACCTCCTAAAAAGGTCACAATAGGACCTAAAACCGTGGATTGTGTTTTTATCGGATATGCACACAATAGCAGTGCTTATAGGTTTCTGGTTCACAAATCAGATATACCTGATATCCATGTAAATACAGTAATGGAATCACGAAACGCGTCTTTCTTTGAAAACATTTATCCATGTAAGGATAAACAACGTCCTAAAAGGACATTTGAAGAAAGAGATGAAAGTGCACCCTCTAATATATCAGGCAAGCACTTCAGGAACTTCAGAATATGAAGTCGAAGACATGGAAGATGAACCTAGACGAAGCAAAAGAGCTCGCAAGGAAAAATCTTTTGGCGATGATTTCCTAATGGTGTTTCTCTTAGAGAATGAACCAAGAACTTTCAAAGAAGCCATGTCCATACCCGATGCACCTCTTTGGAAGGAAGCGGTCAACAGTGAGATCGACTCTATATTACAAAATCATACATATGAGATTGTTGATCTTCCAGAAGGGTCTACAGCACTAGGGTGTAAATGGATTTTCAAAACGAAAATGAAAACTGATAACACAATTGATAAATATAAGGCTAGGCTTGTTGTGCAAGGTTTCCGACAAAAAGAAGGATTGGATTTCTTTGACACTTACTCTCCAGTGACACGGATAACTTCTATCAGAATATTGATAAGTATCGCGGCATTAAGAGACCTAGAGATACATCAAATGGATGTAAAAACAGCTTTTCTAAATGGAGATTTAGAAGAAGAAATCTATATGAAACAACCTGAGGGGTTTGTTATCCCCGGACAAGAAAACAAAGTTTGTAGACTTGTAAAATCATTGTATGGACTTAAGCAAGCTCCGAAACAATGGCATGAAAAATTTGACAATGTAATGATGTCAAATGGCTTTAGCATAAACGAATGTGATAAATGCATATACATCAAATGTACTCCGCATGGGTATGTTATGTTATGTTTGTATGTTGATGACATGCTCATTATTGGTAGCAATAAAGACATGACAAATCAAACCAAGAATCTACTAAGTAGTATGTTCGACATGAAAGACATGGGACTCGCAGATGTCATTCTTGGAATTAAAATCCATAGACATTCTGGAGGAATTACCTTGTCTCAATCACATTATGCACAAAAGATACTTGATAGATTTAAAAACTACTCAAGTGGAAGTGCAAGAACTCCAATAGATCATCAACTTCACCTAACCAAAAATACAGGCGAGTCGGTGTCACAAGTGGAGTATGCACGAGTTATAGGTAGTCTAATGTACCTAACAAATTGTACTAGACCTGATTTAGCACACGCAGTTAACGTATTGAGTCGCTATACAAGGAATCCAGGACATAAACATTGGAAAGGTATAACGAGAGTATTAAATTATCTTCGTTATACTAAAGATTATGGTCTACACTATGGTAAAGAACCAGCAGTTTTAGAAGGATACAGTGATGCAAACTGGATCGCTGATTCTAAAAACTCAAAATCCACAAGTGGATATGTCTTTACCTTAGGTGGTGGAGCAGTGTCTTGGAAATCTGCCAAATAAACCGTAATAGCAACATCTACCATGGAATCTGAGTTTGTTGCTCTAGATAGAACAGCTCAAGAGGCAGAGTGGCTACGAAACTTTTTGGAAGATATCCCTATGTGGGAAAAACCAGTGCCAGCCTTACGTGTACACTGTGATAGTCAATCGGCTATCTCTCGGGCACTGAATAAGATGTATAATGGCAAGTCTCGACATATAAGAAGACGTCATAAGACCATTAGAAACTTGATCTCAACTGGAGTACTCACGATAGATTATATAAAATCTGCAGACAACCTAGCTGATCCATTCACTAAGGGTCTGACAAGAGATCAAGTAGAAAAATCATCAAAAGGAATGGGTCTAAAAGCCTATGACAAAGATAAGGTTTGATGGAAACCCCACCTAAATGACTGGAGATCCCAAGAAATAGGTTCAAAGGGACAACGAATTCAAACTAAATCTCAAAGAACACTGTAAGACTTACGTCTTTACCTAGTTCCTAGGATGATAAACAGTGTTAAGACCTGTACGTAGACGAGGATAAGCATCTGGCTTTTAATGATTCCGTAGTTTTTCAATAGTGGGGTACTGCAGGATATTTCTGAAAACAAACTAATGGCAGATCACCTAGTGAGTGTGAAATGCGGCCGTTTCTAGGAGAACGAAGGAAAGGCTATACTCTCCAAGTTCACTCACGATAACCAGGCATGTTCAAGGCCAAAATGAACACAAATGAGAACTTAATCTCTACGGGAAAACAAAGCTGGGTTATAGCTGTTGTCTAGGTTTACATAGAAATCCGGTTGGTTCAAGACATCATGTTCACCTTCTGGCCAAGTAAATCCGACAGATATTAACAATGAGTGGTTCAACGTTGAAAAATACAACCATCTCAGACACAGTTAGTTTTCGTTATACTCTCGAAAAGTCCGTCTGTCTAGTATTTCAGGTTAGTCTAGGCAGTAGATTTAGTTGAGTTTATCGAGTCATCATATGTTTAGAGGTAATTTCTATTCATGTGGGGGATTGTTGGAACTCAAATTTAAATATGATATATTTGTAAAGTTTATGTCATAACTTTGAATAATCATATGTTAATATTGAGTTAATGTGAATAAGAAATGTGGGGGTAAAATGTATTGGATCTTAAGCTTGGGCTTAAGAGTCTTGGGCTATTTCAAATATGAGACAAAGTTGGTCCATATGTAGATGAAACCAAGTGCATTTGTCCCACATTGGAAGTGGAGAACATTTTACACTAGTATATATAGTGAAAGACACATTATCAAGATCAATAGGCTTGGGTACATGATGATGCATGTGAGAGACGATGGACTGCCCTCGCGGGCGCGCCCCGCCGCCGCCGGCTCGGCTCGGGCTCGGGGCTCGTGGGCTCGTGGGAATGGGCCTGAAAGGCCCGTCAAAGATTATTCTTTTTGGAGAAACTTCGTATTTAACTTTTGGTTAATTAAGGCGATTTCGGTTCGATTTCAATCTAAACCCAACCGCCGCGCATTCTAATCTAAACCGAATATTCTTGCGAATATGCTAACGAGATCCCGAGATCTTCGCCAAAAATCTCTCACACGCTCCTTGCTTCTCGCAACCGTTTGGCTTGCGCAGAAAGTCGCTTCGCGACTATAAAAAGAGATCTCTCCTCTCTCAAGTTCTCACGTTCTGAAAGACAGAGAAAAACACAAACAAAATTCACAAAACAAACACCAACGCGTTTCTTCCATAGTAAGTCTCGAGAGTATCGTAGGGTTTAGTGTTCGCCGATTCTGATCTTGAGTGTTGCAAATCAGAATATCACAGTTTTATCCTGGGATTCTTGATCGATTATACCGTCACACTACGGGCGATCTTTAGAATTAAGGAGAGAGTTTAACTCGACTCTGTGAAAAAGTTTTACAAAATCGTTTTCAAAACCGTTCTTATTTTCGGATTTCATCAAAACCTTTTACAACTTTTAAAGCGAATTTCAATTCGATTTTAGCATTCCTACAGGTATAGTGTTTTTCTTCCTCATTTGTGTTTGATCCTCTTCTGGTTTTCTTTTGTCACTATCTCTTTGTGTTTTATTCTCCATATTTATTAAATATAAAATTAAAAAAAAAACCTTAAAAATCAATACAAAAATCATATAAACTTCCAAAACCATACAAAACTGTAAAAAGTCGATGAATTACATTCAACTTGGATGATTAAGTTTGATTTTGATTCCATGGTTTGAGATTAAGCATCATATATAAAAAATCAAATATTGGTAGATAAACATAAAGATATTGTAATTTAATATTCGAATTTAGATTTTAAATATATAAAATTTAATTATATTTTTTCGAATTTTATTTTTATTTAATAATAATATGTTATTAATTTAAATTTGGGCAAAAAAGTTAAATCACATCTTAAAAGAGTTAGTTTTCAAAAAATTTAAAAGCATGTATAGTTTTCAAATTTATAAACTCAAAGGAGTCATTTTTCCAAATTTTCTCTAATATATATGGGCTTATATAAGTATAGCAATATATGGGTCTTTAAGTTACCGTGTCTGCCCAAAATAACATACCGAAAAAAAAAAAATTTGTTTGTTTTGTCTCCCTCTCACAAAAAAATAAAATTCAATAAATAAATAAAATTAGAAACTATTAGCTTATTTTTTATTTTATTAAACTTTTTTTTATAAAAGGAAGGATAATCTAAACGGAGAAATATATAAATGGTTTCTAGGTACCGAAAGTAAATCATATACTCCATACGTTATTAAAAGATTGATCTTTTTGAAAAAAAATCGTTTTTTAAAGATTGATTTTCTGGTTTTTAAAATTATTCTAAGGGTGAATTACAAAACTACACCATTTGAATTACATTTCACAAAACTACACCATTTCAAAAATACTTCACAAAACTACGGCTAAACATTCAAAAATAAATCTAAATAAACCTACCCACACAATTCTACCCCCTTAATACTATACCTTAACCACTAATTAGCGAACCCAAATGAAAAGATTTTAATTTTGGTAATTTTTAAAAGGGTAAATCAAGCTTTCAAAATTTTGAAAGGGTGTAAATATGTGAAAAAATAAATTATGTGTAGTTTTGTGAAAGAGGGGTTGAAAGGGTGTAGTTTTGTGAATTCCTCTTATTCTAATTCATAGAGAATAGTGAATTGTACATTCCAAAATATATTAATTGAGGTTATTAAATTATTATTGGTTGAAAATTATAGAAGAAAATTGTGAAATACAAAACACCATGTATTTAATATTGAACATTAATTCACTTTCTTAATATGTATGAAAAGTCTAGAAAATCAAACAATAAAAAACCGAGAGAGTATTTTCCTGTCGGATAATATGGTGACATGCATTGCTATAACAAACTGGTAATCACATATGCATTTCTCTATATATTTTTTTACCTAAAATATGTAGAGAAATATTCGTGACAACTAATCATATATGCTACAATTAGTGATAATAGTAGGAGTATATAAGATATGTCACATGATGTAAATGTTTTTTTAAATGTGTAGAGAAGTATCCTAATGATTTGTTTTTCATTAGCCTTATAGACATAAGTATATAACAAAATTAACTAGCTATTATTTTCTACTAACAAAAATTAAATTAATATGTTTGATATATTGTGTGTAGAGATTGTACTTACTAGGAGGGAGGAATGTGGGTTTGTTCGTATAGGTAAGATGGGATGTACGCCGCGGATTGTATCTAGCCTCGGTGGTGGCGTTGGCTGCACATAGCAAGTGAACCAAGCCGCGGATATATTCAACAATAAACTCAAGCCTTAATCACATATTTAAACAACAAAATCTCTGGTGTTAAGTTCACTTATATTGACCTCTTATTTGGAAATGCTCAAGATTTTGCTGCTATTGGTAACTAACATACACTTCTCAGCTTGTTAACTAAAACAATGGGTAAATTGGTTTTTTTATTTTTAAAAACCATATATTATCTTTCTCTCACAAGTAAAATAAATAACTCTACCTATTAGTATTTTGATAAAATTACTAGCTACGTGTAAAAATTTTCTGTTATAACTTATAAGTATTGAAAGTATACAGTTTTTGTTGTTTGGTTCGCTGGCTAAGTTTGGAGGAATGGTAGGTGCAATATTCAACGCCAAAGCTGCATCTTCCTTTGGTAATAATATGGTAATTACTTTTCTTCATAAATCACCCAAACATTTCTTAAATTATATAATGTGCCCCTAACTATCATAATAAACTATAAAGTCATATCAGTTTCTGATGATCAAACATAAGCGGAAGCGTACCTGATTTAGTCATGATGAATATGTGGTTTGAGATCTGAAGTTGGCTATGGATCTTCCAAAGAATACCCTGAATTGACTTTAGGTCTCTGGTGATGGGATGCAGAGAGATTTCTGTATTTCAGGTTAGGTTACTTTGGGGACTATATATATAGAGTACTAATTTATAATTTGGCCCTTCATAAGGCATCCACAATTAATTTTTCATAACACTTATGCCTCCAGTCTTTTACTTTATTACAAAAGTGACCACATAAGTTTGACTTATTAAATAATGACCCTATCATATATTGATATATGTGTGACCCCATAAAATATATCTTACAATCTCCCACTGGGTCACATATGTATCCAAAAATGATAGACTTAAGTGAGCTCCATATGTCATTACTTTCAAGACATATCAATCTCGTCCATTAACCATATCAACTTAGGATCATAGCGGCGTTGGTTATAACCATCATAACCAAAACCTTCCATGGTCACGAAAATCAATACAACTAAATGACATAGATCATTTATGAAAATTGTGGCATGAAAAATACATTAAGAGTGATCAATACATGTCAATTTTCAAATGGTCCTACTTTAGTGAGATCCTTAACTTTATTGTACAAAATGCAAACTTAAAACCTTATTTAAAACTTTATTTTTGATCAGAAAATGTGTATAAACACAACCAAAACATAGAACCTAAAACCGAATGACAAACTCCCACTAAACCGAATGATCCTCGAACACCGAAATGTCCTTTTGAGCAATATGCTCATGATAGACCTTTAGCGTATACTTTTGTAAGAGGATCTGCTATCATGGAGTTTGTCTCTAAATGTTCTATGAAAAATACTTTTCACTTTGTACCTTTTTTTCCTTTATAATTTGGTATTTAACGTCAACAAACTTTACCAAAATTTTGTTGTACCTAACGCTGATTTATTGTCACAAGAAAACTTTATTGGTCTTTATATTCTATATATAATCGCAACCAAATGACACAATATTTCGGCCAATTCCTTATTGGACTGCTTATAGATTACTACAAAATTTTATGTAGACTTTCTATTAGCTTGACATCCATATAAAATCAGAATCAGAATACTCAATGATCTCCAAATTTTCTGGTGTCTGATTCGTGAGCATATAATATTTATTCTCTTTATTAGTACCTTATGACCTTTATGGTTGTTTTCCAATAATCCATGTTTAGCTTACCCAAATGTACTCAATTTCCATACACGTACATATTTGAGATGCATCAAAATTCCTAATGTTGATGCATAACAGATCTTTTGTATCTCCTAAAGTTTCTTTAGAACACCTAATTGAAACACAATTTGTCTCCTTTACCAATTGGATTATCACCTGATTTGCAAAATTGCATGCCAAAACACTTAAGTACTTTATCAATATAACTCTTTTGTGTTATCAAAGAATTCTTCGAGACATATCTCGATGAATCTCGATCCCTAATACAAAAGATGTTTCACTCAAATATTAATATTGTTAATGGCAAGCGGTAAGTCTCCACATGCAAAATCAGACAAATACACTTACTCCCACTGAAGTTTTGATACACACAATTCTCAACCAAATTTATCTCAAAAACTGAACGAGATGATAACCTCATAAAATTTGTTGTACCAATGACGGAAAACTTATTTTAGCTCATAGATGAATTTTCTTAACTTGCAAACAATTTTCTTTGAATCACCGAATACAAAGTTTTATGTTTGCTCCATATATATCGTTTCACTAATGTCTCCATTGTGAATCACCGTATTTAAATCCATCTGGTCATAATGTGCAACATGGATTATGATCGTCTAAAAAATTACCGAAAAGAAGGTATCTTAACAGACAATCATTTCCATTTAAGTATAGTTTTAAGCCACTAGACGAATTTTAAATTCTTGGACATTACCACTCGAATCTTTCTTGGTTTTAAACACCAATATGATTCTTTCCTTATGGTAATTAAACAATAACTCAAACTTTATTGTCTAGTATGACTAATACTTTTCCTTAGATGTTATAGTCCACTTATCTAAATTAAAACAACTCACTGCCTTACGGAAGTTGATAGGATCATCTTTCAGTAGAGTTTAATTTCTTTATGTTTTATCAGAAATACTATATAATCATTCAAACTAGTATTTCTCCTTATTTTCGTGAATCTACACAAAACAACTTAATCTTGTTTCACTAGTTCTTAAGGATCTTGAATTTGAACTTAGTGTTAGATAACATTATCATCTTGACTTAGAGGAAAATCTTTATTATCAACTTGAGGAGAAAGATTTGCTTTATTCAAAGCAACTATATGAATCGATAGAGAGGACGAAGTCGATTCTTCCTCAAAGATGATATCTCTAACTTTATTTCTCCCACTAAATTCAATGTCCTCAAAGAACGTAATTATTCCGTCTCAAAATATTTCAATGTGGGATCATGAAATTAAAAGTTCGAAATTGTTCCGGATAACCAATAAAGTAACTACTCACACTTATAGACTGAGTTTTGTCAATCTAAAGTTCATAAGGAGCTTTATGCAGTTGCTTTAATGGTATAATATTAAGAATGTAAGATGCAGTCTATAGTGTCTTTCTCCAGAGTAATTCATGTAAGGTGTAATGAATAATCACACTTCTTAACATGTCTTTAAGAATGTGATTGCGCCTTTCCGGCATACCACTCATGATGGGAGGCCAATGCATGGTTTAATGTGGTAAAATCCCTCATTCCTCTAGATATTTGGTAAATAATCCCAGACGTAATTCTCATAATCTATCATAATGACCGTAGTAATTTGATAGCTTTAATTCTTTGGTCGAGTAGGTTTTCAACCTCAGTTTTAAACTTTAATTATGAACACGTCTAGAGATTTAAGTTTCTTTTATATAAGAAATAAGTATGCATATCGAGAATCATAGTCAATTAATGATACAAAGTATTTTTGACCGTTTCAACATAAAGTATAAAACAACCCACAATTGTCCGTATGTATCAACTTAATGACTTCCACAACTCTTAATGCATCAAATTTCATTATTATTGGGTTGTTTCCTTATAATGCAATCATCACAAACATCAAAATTTGTGAACTTACCGAACTCAATATATACCATTAGACACAAGACGCTCAACTCTATTTCTAGAGATGTTACTTAGGCGTTTGTACCACAAAGTTCATGAATTTGCATTTTTCAAAACTTTTGTTTAGTACCCCTTAATTCAACACTTCAACTTTATTTCTAAAAACTGATAGTGTTGAATTTACCAAGACTATGTTCATCCAAAGTTTATTTTTCGGTCCCAAACAATTTTGAATTTAAAGACAAAAGTAACAACTTTGTTCTTCATTAGACAAGAATAACCATATTTGTCTAAGTAAGAAACAAGGAAACTAAATTACGTCTAAAAGACTTTACCACCAAAGTTGTCTTTCAAATTCATAAAATGACCAAATTAAAACAATAGTCTGTAGTGCATGATTGTCTCCAAATGCATACGAAAACCACTATCTATATTAAATGTATCTTTCAACATTAGTTTGTTTTCAGTAGCTTAGGCAATTATACATTGAAACACTTATGTTAGGATTTTGTACCGGAGTCTAACCATTAAGTGTTTCTCGGTACTTCGTCAAACTTAATTTATTAACAAACCATAACAAGAAACTAACTCTTATTTTCACACAAATGTGATATCTTTGTCAGCCCTTCTTAATGTGTCCAACTTTATCACAAAAAAACAAGTATTAACAACCTAAATTTGTTTCTTTTGTGTAGGACCCTTAGCATCATCATTCTTAACAGACTCAAAATTTCGATATTAAACCTTAGACCTTAAACTTTAGAGTGTCAACCGTATAGGTACTTTTAGTCCCTGCTTGTTTTGATTGAAACAATATAAGACATTTTCAATATGTACTTCTTAAAATTTCCTTTGCTATGAAAGTATTTTGAAATAAAGTGATGCAAAAGCATGCTTATTTCCGATGTATCGCTTCTTACGAAACCTAAATTAATCCTAGCAAAGAACTTGATTGAGATCTTGATCTCATCCTCATCACCTCTAAAGTTTTCTAAATTGGTGTTTTATGCTTAAAATCAGGCCAATACAATTAAAGTTTTCTCACTTCTCATAAACCGTATTATACTCAGCAACGTCGGTATCCTTAAGGAGAAGTAAGTTATTTCAACTGTAATGTAATGTGAAGATTTATATACCCAATAATAAATTTAACTTTATTTCTACTATTTAAAGTAGAAATTTGAAAATGTTGGAATTTCCTAAACTTATCTATAATGTAGTGATATTCACTGAAGAGAGAGAACCTTAATTAAGTATTAGCTCAATAACATAATAAAATCAATAATAAATTATGAATGATTATACGTCCCACCCAAGATACCAAATGTAACATTAATATCAAGTCTTTGAACAGTATTATTAACTACTAGCGGTATTCTTGTTGCAATGAATTGACACTGACAATAATTCATGATAAACAATAGTCTTCATTTGGGCCGATCTATTATTCACATGTTTTAATCCAAATAATTGTCACATATCTCTCATTACCGCAACGATCAAACACTGACAATAATCCATAATGAATAATAAATCTTCCTTTGGGCCGAATTATCATTCATATGTTTTAATCCAAATAATTGTCACGTATTTATCATCGCAAGGGTATATGAATTCCGAACAAATATAAACCTTCCTTTGGGCCGATTTAATATCCGCATGGAAAAATATATACACAACATTTAATATTATTCATGAAAAAATATCTCCAAGAGAGGTCACTTTGGTGACATCTTGCATCAATTAATCCAATTCAAATATTAAACATGTATAATCTAATTTATCTATTGATTTATTATATATTTATTATTTCTGTACATATTTTTATTAATAAATATGTGAAACTACATACAGAAAATCTTAAGTGGCTTAGTGGTTTAGGAAGGGGAGGCAAACTCTGCGCAAGACCGAACCTGAGTTCGATCCTCGCTGGTGGCAGAATTAAATTTATTTCTGTCAAATTCTTTAACGGGTCTGGGCCCAAACCAAATGGCTCAAAAACCAAAATTAACCTCTTTTTTTTTTAATTCTTGAAATCGTTTAACGATTTGGGCCGAAACATAAAAAGGCCCAAAACCACAATTAATAACAATGAAAGACACCTTTCATTAATTCTACAAAAGGATGTTACAAAATTGTCTTCTTCCTCGACCATTAAAACGTGGGGAAACCCTAGAACACTATGAACAAGCCGTCATGGCTAAATTCCAAAACCAAAAAACTTTGCTTCAATTTTTCCAAAAATTTTTTTAACAAATCATTTTAAAACCCAAACCTTATGAGCAATAGTGTCAGTTCAAAAATTTCATAGATTTTATTTTTAGAACAATAATTCATAACTAGATTTAAACATGCACAAAAATAAATCTAACAACACACAAATCCACAGGTTCCAAAATTCTTAATAATTATTGTTAGCTTAGGTCTTCAGCTTGCTCATTTGGATTTCTCTGAGTATTTAACTCTTGTTCTGGTTTTGTATCTGAATCTTTCTCAGACTCTTGCTTTTGTTCTTCTTCATCTTGTTCTGGCTCCACATAATATGGGTCTGCTACACCTTGATTAGTGCTTCCACTATCACCACTATCAATTATATCATCTCCAAATACATGTTCCAAGTCAGGGCTGAATGTAACTCTCTTTGTCCCTCTGGCTTCCTTGTTAATATGCCCTTCTAATTCTGTTTTAAAATCTTTGAACAACCTTTCTTCATGAAATATGACATCTCTGCTTATAACTATCTTTTGTTCCTCAATGAACCATACTCTGTAGCCCTTAGTACCCTGTCCATAACCCACAAAGATGCCTTTGGATGCCCTTGGACTTATCTTGTCACCAATAGTGTGAACATATGCCAAGCATCCAAAACCTCTTAAGTGTTCATAAGACGGGACACCTCCTGTCCAGATGGCTTCTGGAACATCATAGTCAATGGATGTTGATGGAGATCTTTTGATTATGTATACTGCAGTGAATGCAGCCTCTACCCAAAACTTTCCTTCCAATCCTGTTTCTGAAAGCCTGGTTCTGACTTTATCCATAATGGTTCTATTCATTCTCTCTAAAACCCCGTTCTGTTGTGGAGTGTAGGGCACTGTCTTGTGTCTCTTAATCCCACATTTTGTGCACAATTTATCAAACTGTGCATTGCAAAACTCCAAACCATTATCATTCCTTAGACATCTCAGCTTCTTCCTGGTTTTGTTTTCTACCAAAGTTTTCCATTCACATAACTTCTGATAAGCTTCACCCTTTGTTTTCAAGAAGTAAATCCATGCTTTCTTAGAGAAATCATCTATGAAGATTATGAAGTATTGTTCACGAGATAGGCTTGGTGTGACATTGGGTGAACCCCACAAATCTGAGTGCACATACTCTAGTATTTCTGTGGTGGTATGTTTAGCTTTGGGAAAGCTCTGTTTATGAGATTTTCCCATGACACATGACTCACAGAATTCTAGGCCTTTTACTTCTTCTTTATTGAGATAGCCCTTCCTTGCTAGAGTCTCCATAGACTGTTTACTCATGTGAGCAAGCCTTGAATGCCATCTCTTTGTGCACTTTGCACCTTTGGATGCAATGTTGGCCTTCCCTTTACCCTCATCATTCCTTACTGATGCTTCAAGATAATAGAGTCCTTGTTGATACTTGCATGTGAGAACCATCTTGCCTTCTTTAAAGAACTTGACAATGAAGTTTTCCCCTTCATATCTTCAGCCAGACTTTTCTAATTGCACATATGAAATTAAACTTCTTCCCATCTCTGGCATGTATCTCACGTTGCTTAGTGTCACCACTGTTCCATCTTCATTTTCAATTGTGACCTTTCCTACTCCCTTCACCATGCAGAATGTGTTATTACCCATGAGAACCTTGTCCCCATTACATTCTTTGAATTCAGACAACAACTCTCTCCTTGGTGTCATGTGAAATGTGCATCCTGAGTCCATGATCCAACTTTCATCCGAGGCTACTAAACAAGTCGTCGGTCTTTGAGATGTCCTCTCGGAGTCAAATCAGCAATGTATGATGTTAGTGCCACCGCTTCGGTAGATTCACGACTACATTTGCCGAGTGGTTATTCTTTGTAGTGTGGTTTCCTTTCTTTCTGTTAGGACAGTCACGCTTCCAGTGACCATCTTCCCCACAGATCCAGCAAGCCTTTGATTTGGGATCCTTGGACTTAGACATGTTCCTGCTCTGATGCTTTCCACTCTTACTTCTGCTTCTGTCAAACCTTTTCTTTTGTCTACCCCTTTCCTCAACAAACAAGCCTTTTGCGGAACCTTTAGACTTGCCTAGGAGACCTTTCTGTTGCAATTCTACTTCTTTTGCATAAGCTGATGAAGTAACATCACTCAGAGTCAATATATCCTTTCCCATTCCATACTTCAAGGTGTGCACTAGCTGCTCATACTGAGGAGGAATTCCTGATAATACTTGTATTGTTTGATCTTCATCATAAATCTCAGTCTTGAGACTTGCTAGATCAACAATGAGCCTTAGGAATTCATCAAGTTTCTCTTCAATTGACTTGCTCTCTTACATCTTGAAGCTTGCAAACTTTTGCTTTAGATATATTCTGTTGGGTAGAGATTTTGTCTGATAGTCTCTTTCAAGAGCTTTCCACATTCCCAAAGCAGTTGTTTCATTCATGATCTTCCTCAGAATGACATCACTGAGACATGCTCCAAGTCGACTTCTTACCCTTAGATCCTTCTCTGCTCTCTTCTTGTCTGTTTGAGGTATCAAAGTGCCTGCCTCTCCTGACTCTATGGCCCTTGATGAAGATTGTTCTTCTTCTGCAGTGAGTACTGAGATTAGGCCTTGTATCTCTAGCTGACCAAGCATCTTGTATTTCCACAATCCAAAGTCCCCTTTTCCATCAAACTTCTCCATCTCAAACTTCCCTTTAGTTGGCTCCATCTTGACTTGTTCTCTTGAATCTTTCTTGTGTTACCTACAGATAACAGAGAAAGAAACCCACATATTACAATGTCCTATGAAGTGAAACAGTCTTGAAAGGTTAAGTCTAAGATTGATTTTGATGCAATTTTTCTTTTGAGATTGTATGAATCTAAGTAAAGAACACTTCCTGAGTTTTTTTCTTTATTTGTCTTTCTTGATGAAACTTGTGCTTCTGTGTTGCAGATTCACTTGGTCCGTGAATTTTCCTCAGCAGCTTTGTCATCTGCTTTCACCAGCGTAAGCTTTCCCTTCCTTTCTTTCTTGTGTGGTGTCTTTGAATCTTAGACCTATTTAGAACCTTGCTCTCATACCAATTGTTGTAAATTAGATTCAATTCACTCTGTTTCTCTCTCTCTCTCTGATTAACTCTCTCTGTTTCTCTCTTTATTCGCAGATCGCGAGTTTGTGATTAAGGAAGAAGAAGATAGAAGATAGAGGAAGAAGAAGGAGCACACAAGACAACTATGGAGTTCCCCAAAACATGGGTACGTCTCCCTTCAGGATCGGGACCTGGTAATCTACTATAATTATCAGAATTACAGGAGCTTCTCTCAAGCTCTGTTAATGGCTAAAACAAAAATAACGAAGAAGAAGATCATCACACCAAGACATGAAACGTTGGCATTTTATACTTGTGTATATTGAGCCCTTTAGCTTAACGGTCCTTTTTGTTATTTGGGCCTCACTTGTAATGGATCTGCTTATTCCTCTCAAAATTTATGTTTATTATTTTAATCTATATTAAGATATTAATGATACATTTTTTTACCGGTAATTTTTCTTAGATTAGATATATATTATTGTTGAAATAGTAAAAAGTAGAAAATATGGCAATAAATTTATGTTTAATATTTTAAGCTATATTAAGATATTAATGGTACGTTTTTTATAGGCAATTTTGCTTAGATTAAATATATATTATTGTTGAAATAGTAAAAAACAAAAAATATGGCAATAAAATAGGCTTTAGAATTATTTATTAAATTATTTACATATTTAAATATAATAACTAAAGTTTGCCCTCGACAAACAAGGATATAATAAGATAACCTTAAATTTAAACAAACCGTTGTCGCTCCGTGTCCCGAAATCCCTGTCGTGGTTCCTGGATTGTATTATGCATCCTTTTCTGATATAATTTGTGGAAAGATGGACACACATGTCATGTTCGGTATGTAATTAAAAACTAAAGTCAATATTCCCCTTTTGTTATCGTATATAATAAATGCCAAGTAATTTGGCTTATGTGTCGCATGAAGAGAAAATTAAGGATATATTTTAATATTTGTGTATGATAATCCCTTTTATTTCTTCAAGGTTTATATTATGATATATTATTTATTAATTTAATATTTTCGAAATTTCATTAATATTTTTTAAAATATTATCATGTATAATCACTACAAAAATCTGCGCAAATTACCACGAAAAATTTACAACGATTTGAATCGTCATAAACTTCCGACGATATTACGACGATTTTACGACGATTTTGGTAATCGTCGTAAAATCGTCGTAAACGTTACAACGATTAAAATCGTCGTAAATTTACGACGATTTTACAACGATTTTCCGATTAAGCACCAAATCGTTGTAAAATCGTGGTAAATTTACAACGATTTACCGACGTTTTGGTTTATAAGAATATATCGTCGCTATATCGTTGCTAATTTACCACGAATTTACAACTTCTGATTTTGGGACTTTTTAACAACGATTTAAAGACATTTAATCTGGTAGTTGAAAACGTGTATTTACTGTTGCACCTAATTATTTACAACTTTCAATTTAGTCGTTAAATCGTTGTAAAATTGTTGTTAATTCCTTGTAGAATTATGAATCGTTGTAAATTAGTAGTTAATTTCCTTGGTAAAAAGTTGGAAAATTTTTAAAAATCCTATAAATACCTCCTCATCTTTCACCATAAATCACACCATCAATTTTATATCTCTCAATCTCTCTCACTTACAAAAAAAAACTCTTTTTTCAAAAAAAAATGTCCGGAGGCGATATTTACGAAATCCGAAAATGGATGTACATACAGCGAGGCGATGACGGATCGGTGACACGGGAGTTCCTCGACGGGGTTGAAGTATTCATGCAGCAAGCCACAATTCTACCTGTCACTATCGAAAGCGGTAAGATGTTTTGTCCTTGTATCAAATGCGACAATAGACGATTCATTTTGGTTGAAAATGTTTGGAAGCATTTGTTAAATAAAGGATTTACACCTCAATATTATATATGGTTTCAGCATGGGGAAGGTTATTCTGGTAATGTTGCTAGTAGTAGTAATTATCATCAGGAATCTGTAGACTAGCATGTAGAAAATGAGTATGATTTTTATAATTTTCATCATGATCATGGAAATGAACCGGATAGGATAAATGACATGGTTAGCGATGCATTTCGTCCTGAAGTTGCATCTAATGGAAATTTAGTTGAAGAACCTAATTTAGATGCTAAAAAATTCTACGACATGTTAAATGCTGCAAATCAACCAATATATGATAATTGTAGAGAAGGACACTCTAAATTGTCATTAGCTGCTAGAATGATGAATATTAAAACAGACCATAACTTATCTGAGGTTTGCATGGATGATTGGGCCTCATTGTTAAAAGAATATCTACCCTCTGATAATTTAGCCGTCGAAACGTTTTATGAGGTTCAAAAATTGGTTATCGAGTCTTGGTCTTCCGTATCGGTCAATTGATGTATGTGTAGACAATTGTATGATATTTTGGAAAGATGACGACATTCTTGAGGAATGTCGTTTTTGCAAAAAACCAAGATATAGGCCGAAGGAGTAGGTCGAAAGAGGGTACCGTACCGGAAGATGTGGTACCTGCCTATAACGGACGAGGCTACAAAGGATGTATCACTCGGAGAGGACAGCTTCTTCGATGAGGTGGCATGCAGAACATACACGAAGCTCTGGAGAGGTGACCCACCCATCCGATGCGAAAGCGTGGAAACACTTTAACTCGGTGTACCCCGATTTTGCTAGACGAAAAGGTAACGTCTACCTTGGTCTATGTACGAATGGATTTAGTCCATTTGGTATGTCAGGTAGGCAGTATTCTTTATGGCCCGTCATCGTCACCCCTTATAACCTCCCACCAGAGATGTGTATGCAAAGGGAATTTTTATTTCTGAGCATTTTAGTCCCTGGACCTAAACATCCAAAAAGATCCCTTGGTGTTTTTCTACAGCCTTTGGTGGAAGAGTTGAAGGAGTTATGGCACACTGGAGTAAAGAGTTACGATTGTTCGAGGAAACGAAATTTTACAATGCGTGCAGTGCTTCTATGGACGATTAGCGACTTTCCCGCTTATGGAATGTTGTCGGGCTGGACTACACACGGACGATTATCTTGTCCTTACCGCATGCATCGTATCGACGCCTTCCAATTGAAGCATGGAAGGAAAACTAGCTGGTTCGATTGTCACCGTAAGTTTCTTAGTCCGCGCCACCCTTATCGGAAAAACAAACGAATGTTTAAAAAGAACAAAGTGGTTCGTGATCCTCCACCAAGTGTATTACACGGGCGAACAAGTTGAGGCGCATATGGATCATTACTCGTGCGAATTACACAGTTCCCCAAGGAGGAAACTGGCATGTCCCGCCTAATCTGCCTGATGGTTATCTTACGGAACACAATTGGCATAAGAAAAGCATTTTCTGGGAGCTTCCATACTGGAAAGATCATCTACTCCGACACAATCTTGACGTGATGCACATAGAGAAGAACTTTTTCGATAACATTATGAACACTCTTTTGAATGTGCAGGGAAAGACAAAAGACAATTTTAAATCACGTCTAGACTTGGCTGAGATATGTGCGAGATCCGAATTGCACATTGATAATGACGGAAAATCCCCAGTACCTATATTCAGATTATCGAGTGCAGCGAAGACGTCGTTGTTCCAGTGGGTGATCTCTGAAGTTAAGTTTCGTGATGGTTTTGTTTCTAATCTTTCTCGGTGTGTAGATGGTAGTAAATTCACAGGGTATGAAAAGTCACGATTGTCATGTGTTCATGCAACGACTGCTACCATTTGTCTTGGCCGAACTTGTTCCACAAAATGTGCACGAAGCAATTGCTGGTACGTAATGTCTAATTAATTAATAAAATATTTCATAACTGAATATATCGTAATACGTACGTTAATTTTATTTAATTTGTGTAGGTGTTGGGTTGTTCTTTCGTGATCTTTCCACAAGAACGTTGAACGATGAAGTAATAAGAAAACTCGACGAGAACATTCCTCTCATTTTGTGCAATTTGGAGAAGATATTTCCCCCATCATTTTTTGATGTTATGGAGCACCTACCAGTACATCTCCCACACGAAGCAGAACTAGGGGGGCCCGTTCACTTCCGATGGATGTACCCTTTCGAACGATTTATGAAACATCTAAAAGGGAAGACAAAAAATCTAGCTAAAGTCGAGGGTTCAATCGTTGCTGGTAGTATCACAGAGGAGACGTCTCACTTTACATCGTACTACTTTGCGCCAACTGTGAGGACACGTAAAAGAGCGCCGAGGAGATATGATGACGGAGGCATTCAAACAGCGTACGCGGTGGAAGGAGTACCCGACATATTTTGTCCCATTGGTCGGCTTAGCGGACGCATAAAAGAGGTTTGGTGGAGCAACGAGGATGAAATTCATTGTGCCCACACGTACATTGTATTGAATTGCGATATTGTTACTCCATGAGAAAGGTAAAAGTTAATGTTTTTTAATACTCTTTAATTCATTACAACACTCATTAAATATTGCTTACTTATGATATTTTCATATATAGTATCTTCGTCGAACAAGTTCAAAAAGGGATTCCGGGGATATCTGAAGATGAGCTCGATTACCGTAAAACTCAACACTTTGTGATGTGGTTGCAAACACAGGTATATGAAATATAATTACATATAAACATAATATATTTAAATTAACAAAATTATTGTTGGTGTCTGCAAATTGAGTACGAGGACGAATCTTATCCGGTGTGGTTCCACGAGATGCTACAACGTCCCCTTGCGAAGATTCGGACATCGCCAATGTATTTTACAAGAGGTTATGCTTTCCACGCGTACGATTACGGGCGACATCGAACAAGTGTTAACTACGGTGTTTGTGTTAGAGGAGACATTGATTTCTACGGAATCATCCAAGAAATCATAGAAATAACGTTTCCCGGGTTGCTCATGTTGAAGTGCGTACTCTTCAAGTGCGAGTGGTTTGATCCTACGATCGGAAGAGGTGTACGAATCAACAAGTCTGGGATCATTGATGTTAATAAGAATAGAAGATACAACAAGTTCGAGCCTTTCATACTTGCATCGCAAGCTGAGCAAGTTAGCTTCATTCCTTATCCGCGTCTTAAGTCCACAGGAATACATTGGCTATCCGTCATCAAAATTGCCCCGAGAGGGTACATAGTCAGGGAAGAAGAATCACCACTACAGAATGACACGTCCGTCGATATTCCTTCGCCAGAACTAAACACGGACATGGTCTTACTCGTTGATCCACATAATAGGGAAGCTGAAGAGGTGAATGAGGACGAAGAAAAAGTCGAAGAGACTGACGAATTTGATGAATCTGACTCCGAGGACGAACATGAGTATGCTGATGACTCCGAGTAATAAATAAAAAAATAATGTATTTTAAGAAAATAATGTATTTTAATTTTTTTTTATAAAATAAATTAACAATCGTCGTAAATTCGTGGTAAATTTACCACGAATGTACGACTTTTTTTATTTTGCACAAATCGTGGTAAAATCGTCGTAAATTTACAACGATTTTACCACGACATGTGTAAATTTCACAAATCGTGGTAAAATCGTCGTAAATTTACAACGATTTTACCACGACATGTGTAAATATTGACAATCGTGGTAAATTCGTCGTAAATTTACGACAATTTTACCACGAATAATCTTATAATTCGTTGTCTTTTAAAGACCTCTAATCCTCAGGAGTTTTGTTTGTACGAGGTTGTCAACGTCAACGATTACCACGATTTTACAACTCTTTAAAACGAAATCGTCGTAAAATCGTGGTAAATTTACCACGAATTTACAACGGTTTTTTGTTTAACCCCTAAACCCCAAACATTTTTAAAAGTATGTCTTATATTACGTACAAAAACTCGTTAAGACCTCTAAAGTTAATGAATAACTATAAAAACAATGTTAAAATTGCTTATCAATAACTTTTGTTTACATATTCTTAGAATTTATAAAGTTTAAGATAAAGTGTACTATAATATATTGTGGTTAATATGTATATATGTTCTAATTTTATCAAAACTTGTTTTTGTGCAATCATACCACTTAGAATGATTTCATATGCATACAATATCATAATTATATTCAATATGAAGTGAAATGGCAGATGAATTTCAGCGAAATCCATTTAGTGTAATGAATCGTGGTAAATTCGTGGTAAATTTACCACGAATTTACCACGATTCATACAAAATCGATGGAAATTCGTGGTAAGTTAACAACAAATTTACGTCCACAAATGAAACTCTAAACGTCAAATCCTCAGGAGTTTTGTTTGTACGAGGTTGTCAACGTCAACTATTACCACGATTTTACCACGATTTAAAAGGTAATCGTTGTAAAATCGTGGTAAATTTACCACGATTTAACAACGTTTTTTTGTATAAACCCCTAAACCCCAAACATTTTCAAAAGTATGTCTTATATTACGTACAAACACTCGTTAAGACCCCTAAAGTTAATGAATAACTATAAAAACAATGTTAAAATTGCTTATCAATAAGTTTTGTTTACATATTCTTAGAATTTATAAAGTTTAAGATAAAGTGTACTATAATATATTGTGGTTAATATGTATATATGTTCTAATTTTATCAAAACTTGTTTTTGTGCAATCATACGACTTAGAATGATTTCATATGCATACAATATCATAATTATATTCAACATGAAGTCAAATGGCATATGAATTTCAGCGAAATCCATTTAGTGTAATGAATCGTGGTAAATTCGTGGTAAATTTACCACGAATTTACGACGATTCACACAAAATCGATGGAAATTCGTGGTAATTTAACAGCGAATTTACGTGCACGAATGAAACTCTAAACGTCAAATCCTCAGGAGTTTTGTTTGTACGAGGTTTTCAAAGTCAACTATTACCACGATTTTACCACGATTTATAAAGTAATCGTCGTTAAATCGTGGTAAATTTACCACGATTTTACGACGATTTATAAAGTAATCGTCGTAAAATCGTGGTAAATTTACCACGATTTAACAACGATTTGATTTTCATCATTCCCAAAACGCGGCAAACCAAACGAACCAAAACGTTTCAATTTTTTTTTACAACGAATTAACGACGAATCGTCGTAAAATCGTCTCGACGATTTTACGACGATTCCTAAGTCTATATATAGTCCACCAAAATTTTTCATTTTCACTCATTCTCTCTAAATCTCTCTCTCTCTAAAACTTTCTCTCTCTAAAACTCTACAACTTTCACCCTCTTCAACATCCCCAAAGGTAAATATTTTTAATATATGTGTTATAAAACCGGATTTTAGAATTAGTTTTAGGAATTGGAATTTAGTTTTAGGATTTGGAATTAGTTTTAGGATTTGGAATTAGTTTTATGCTCGGATTTTAGTTTTAGGATTCAGATTTTAGAATATTATGTTTAGAACATATAATTAATTATTAAAATACTTAATGTTTATATTTTAAAATATTTAAAACTTATTACTTAACATAAATATTTTTTAATCTTAGTTTTTAAAATACATAATTAATATTAAAATACTTAATATTTAGTTTTTAAAATACTAATATAATGTTATTAAAATACTTATATAATGTTTAGTTTTTAAAATACTTAATAATTTTTAAATAGTTAATGTTTATTATTTAAATATTTAATGTTTTTTTTGGCGAGTACTTATATATGGCTCCTAGGAGAGGGAAGACCTTACCGCCGGACTACTTGCAGATGTTGGCGGAGAGGAGGGCTTCCCGGGAAGCCTCGGGTTCCGGTTCAGCTACAGCTTCCAGGACATCTCCTGTCTAAACCGGGACGTCCGTCCATGGCGAGCTGCCTCCTCCTCCTTATGTGCCCGCCGCCGACGTCGCCGACGCCGCCGACGTCGCCGACGCCGCCGACGCCGCTGACGCCGCAAACAACGATATCCCGGGCCCGGTACATCCAGAGTTGGATGTACCGGGACACGCGCCGTACGCCAACCTCCGGGTTGAGGATATCCTCACTCAACCCGGACATGACAGTCTCGGTCGGTTGGATCCGTACAAGTCTCCGTCGGTTGGATCCGTACAAGTCTCCGGGCACATACTGGTAATTATTTTAATTTTAATTTTTTTAATTTTTTTTATATATTAATAAATCAATTAATGTTTTTTTCAGGTTCAAGTACGACAACCAGGTCTCGCGTTCTATCGCGGACATAATCAAGGGATATTTCACCGAGTCGCATCCCAATTGGAGCAAGACACCCGAGCACATCAAGAGAATGTGGTTCAAATGTTTCGCGGTAATGTTCTAATTTAATTTCAATTAAATTTATTTGTTTAACTTTAAATTTTTTATTATATATTATTCGCGTAAAGCTAAGTAACTTATAATTTCTCATATTTTGCAGCAAAAGTGGCATTGGGATGTCTCGATCAACGAGACTGTGAGGACGGAGTTCAACAAGACAGCGAAATTCCGTCTCGTCAACACGGTCTCCGACTGGAAGGACAAGTGGAGAGTCGTCGGCGACGCGGGGAAGCCGGTATATCTCTCGGTCACGGTCTGGGACGGCTTGAAGAAATATTGGACGGATGGCCACAACGCGACCGTAGCTGAGAAGTGTTCCACCTCCAGGAACGCGAAGCTACCTGGCGGGACGCCGAAGCAGATGGCTCACACGTCCGGACAAATCTCGTTCGCGGGTCGGGCGCACGAAATGGTAAGTCTTTCTTACTAACTCTTCCAAATTATTTTTATTTTCAAATTACTAATATTATACTAATGCACATATTTTTATTATTTGTTTGTAGGCCAAGGAGCTGGGTCACAAACCGGCCGTCAGTGCCGTCTTCGAGAAGACGCACGGGAAAAAGACCGGCGAGTTCGTTGACTCCCATTCCGAGCGGATATTCAACGATCTTGAAGCTCGGAAGACGGAGATTGAGACTCAACGATCTCAGAGATCCCCGGGAGGCACTCAATATCCAGGCGAGCCGCTTACTACCGCCGAGCTCGATCAAATATATCATGAGGTAAAATTTTAATGTAAAATTAATTTTTAAAACGTTCATTTATTAATTGTTTAAGTTTATAGGTTGCTCCTAAGAAGAAAGGACGGGTTCTAGGCATGAGATCCATGCAGGACGTCCCACTTGCTCCTCCCAATTACCGATCTCATGCTGAGTTGCAGGCTGAGATTCAGAACATGCATGCGACTCAGGTGAAGAACATGCAGTTCTACAACAGCTTGTTTACGGTGCTTTCTGCATCTAACACGGAACTACTTCGGACGATGCAGACACATCCCGACCGTCCGACGACTGAGCAGGCCGGAACAAGCAACGTAGATCCCGAGAACGCAACGCAGGACTATTTCGGGCCTAATTTCAATTTAGACGACTAGTTTTTTTTATTTTGTATTTTGAAATTGTAATAAAAATATTTTAAAAAAATAATATTTTATAAAATAAAATATTATTTTTTTATTTATAATAATAAAAATCGTGGTAAAATCGTCCCTAATTAGGGACGAATTTACGACGATTGTGAGAAATATAAATTTTACAAATCGTCGTAAAATCGTCCCTAATTAGGGACGATTTTACCACGATTTGTAAAATTTATATTTCTTATAATCGTCGTAAAATCGTCACTATTTCTTAAGAATTTTCGATTTATTATAAATACAAATTTACAACCAAATATTCGTTGTGAAATCGTTGTAACAATTACAACGATTTTACAACGAATATGTTACCACGAATTTACAACGAATTTGATTCGTCGTAAAATTTACCACGATTTTACGACGATTTGGCTTTTACATCGATCGATTAACGACGAAATGGAAATCGTCGTTAAATCGTGGTAAACTACATTTTACCACGATTTTACAACGATTATGGTCGTGGTAAAAGTCCTGATTTCTTGTAGTGAATTTATTAATTTAATATTTTAAAATTTTCAATAATATCTTCTAAAAAAATTAGACGATGTTAAGTTTTTGGATTTTAATTTATATTATAATTAAATATATTTCCTTATCATTAATACTATTATTATAAATCATGCATAACAAATATGATTAATTTAGCTTATGTGTCGCGTCAAAAGAAAGTTAAGATTAAAAAAAGTTATTTAAAAAAAAAGAGCAAGACACCTAACACTAGATCTAAAAAGAAAAAACAAAATTATTTTTTAAAAATTGACTAAACCTTACTAATGTCAATTCCTGGTAAAAGATTGAAACAACGTAAAAAAATCTAAAAAAAATAAGCAAATGATTTCGAAAACTAATGAGACAAATTGAAATAACTTTCGAACGATAATAAAATCGATAAAATTTAAGTATCCATAATTACAAAAAGATTAACCAAACACAAGAATGTGCCTAATTATAAATAAGCGATCACACAAAGAATATTAAAAGGAAAACTAAATCTAAATTATGCAAAATCTATAAAAACATTAAAGTTCTCAAATAACAAAATATAACCAATAATATAAAATAAAATAATACTCCCTTTGTTCCTTAATAAATGGTGTTTTAGAAAAAAAATATTGTTCCTCTTTAAATGTAGTTGTATGTATTTTCACATGTTTTTTCCTATTATACCCTTAATTTTATGATATATTCTAACATTAATTTCTCAATTTGACTCAAGTTAAGGTCAATAAGGTCATTTGAGAAGCTTCTTTAAATTGTTTGAAAACTCTAAAACATCATTTATTAAGGAACAGAGGGAGTAATAAATATGGAAGTGACACGTACATTTAAGAAATTAAATCATATAAGGAACGTTGCTACAAAAATTATTGTCAACAAAAAATATAACAATCAAATAAATAAAAATAAAACAAAAAATATATAACTTCTATAAAATCCGAGAATTGGTCTTCACATGACAACTAAAATTTTGGGGAAATGATTTTTTTAAAATATTTAGTTTTATGTATTATTATAGATAAGGGAGAAATAAAGAGAAAATAAAAAATACACATATTATTAATATTATTATTATTATTATAAATGGTCTAATCCATTTTCCTTACATACACGATGACTCAAGTTTGATCAATAATTTTTCTAATATTTACGAAAATATTATAAAGGTAACTTCTTTTAAATGTTTAATAACTATTAATTTATTCTTATAAATATGTAAACATAAATTTTTTGTACTACATCATACAGTTTTATATTTTTTGAAATCTAAAGCTATTAGACCATGTTTATCAAGGGATATTAAAGGTTGCTTGTGTATTTAAGAGTGTATTTAGATGATTTTAATAAATATAAAATGTGTATTTGGGTCTAAAAAGATAAGTATCGTCGCTTATATAAGCATTTTTTTTAGTCTTAAGAGACGCCACGTGGCGCGTTTTGGTTGGCTCAAAAAAAAAATTAATTTTTTATTTTTTTAACCTGTTGAATCTCTCTCATTTCACTAATCTATTTTTTTTTGGTTTTTACAAACTCTCTCGGCGATTCCGATGGAAAGATTCACCGGAGAGATTGATCGCGATTCAGCCGGTTTTTGGACTCCTCTTCGCCGGCATCGATGAAGGTAAGGTTCGATTCGATTTATTGATTCGATTTACCCAGATTGAACCATATTTCGTCTTCTTTGCCGGCATCTGTTGTGTTTGGTTATTTTAGTTTAGGCTTCATTTGTTCATGTTTATAATTGCTTTTTTGGTAATGTTTATTGTGGTTGTGTTTGATCTGTTAGGTTATAATTGTACTTGTGCTATTTTATTGTTATTGAAAGCTTTTGCAAGTTTGTTTTTCATGTTTGGTGTAGTTAATGTGCTATTACATTGCAGGGACCAAAGAAGTATGTGTTTTGTGTTAAAGTCTGTTTTGTGTTGATGGTTAAAGTTTGTTTTGTGTTGATATGTTTTGTTTTTATGTTGATGTGTTTTGTGTTTGGTGGTTGTTGTTGTTTGCAAGTTTTTGCAAGTTTGTTTTTCATGTTTTTGTTGATTCTTTTACCATTTTACCTCTTTTAGTGTGTTCTTGTAAATTCTTTCACAATTGTACACCATCTCTTTTAGTTTTTTTTGTAAACTCTTTCACAATTGAACTCTTTTTTAGTTTGTTTTTGTAAACACATTTTTTTAAAAAAATTAAGCAACTCTTTTTAGTATCTCTCAATGGAGGACAATTTTAACTAAAACTACAAAAATTGCTTATGTATTTTTTTTGGGTATAAATACATATAAATATTAATTAAATATATTTAAGCAACTAAAAATTAGCATCTTTGATATACATGCTCTTATAGTTTTTAACATGCATCTTCATTAATGAGTTTTTATCTAATTCTTATATAACTATTTTTGTTGAATATGATTTGTTCTATATTATCCAAATTAATTTGTGGACATATATCTTTAACGTCTTTTTAATTGTCAAACATATTATTTCGTAGGATAAAAACATACGTAACAAACATATGTATTAATAGAACACATACATATATTTTTAACAATTTTTCATTTTAATTGATGATTTTTATGTAAAATATCTAACCAAGGCTATATTTCTTTAACAAAAACTTAAAACTACAAATTTTGTATTTAAATAATATAAGTCCACCATAAAACACAAAACTACAATTTTTAGGTGTTTATTATTTTTCAAGTTTTCATTTTTTTATTGTTAATATATTACATTTGGTTTTGATTTTATTTATCTCGTTGTGATGTTAGCATAATTTAAGATAAATATTATTTTCATTAATATAACATTCGAATTTGTTTTACTTATTTTCTTTCTAAATTATTTATACTCGCGCCGCGCGGATCAAACCACCTAGATATTGATATAACCAAGGGAGTATGCCATATAATTGAGTAGGACTCGAACCAAGACAACATATGATATATAATTAAGTAATAACTGACCAAAATGAAAATATAATTTGTTTTTCTTTCTATTTAATTTAATATATACTTGGTAGTTTAAGGCTTAGATTCTGTTCAATTAGTGGCAAAGTGGATAGAACAACAAAACTATTTACAACTTGTCATTTTAGATAATAAATTGCTTATAAAATAGTGAAACAACAAAACTATTTACAACTTGTCATTTTAAATAATAAAAAAGAAGAGGAATTCACGAAACTACACCATTTCTTCAATTCCTTTACAAAATTCTACCTAATTAAATTTTTTCACATATTTACACCCTTTCAAAATTTTAAAAGCTTGATTTACCCTTTACAAAATTATCAAAATTAAAATCTTTTCATTTGGGTTCGCTAATTAGTGTTTAATGTATAATATTAAGGGGGGTAGGATTGTGCGGGTAGAGTTTATTTGGATTTAATTTTAGTGTTTAGGTGTAGTTTTGTGAAGTTATTTTGAAATTGAGTAGTTTTGTGAAATGTAATTCAAATGGTGTAGTTTTGTAATTCTCCCTATATTTTATTAATCTGTAAATAATTTTCTTTGAATCACCTAATACAAAATTTTTTGTTTGCTCCAAGTATTTTTGTTTCAGCAATGTCGCCATTAATAATACCCAATGTTCAAGAAAGCGTTATAGGCGTCCGTCTAAGCGGCGCTAGGCTCTTATAGACCGCTCTGATTTCCTTTTAATCCGCCTAAAATATTACGATGGTATAAAAAAGAACATAATATAATTTTATTATTTATAAATTATTATATTTAGTATTTTATATTATAGAATAAAGATATCAATTTTATAAAATCATAATAAAAATGTTTTAAAAGATTTTATTATGTATAAGCTATTGATAAACGAGATTTTCACTCGTTGTATCGAATGCCTTAATGTAGTATTTAATGTGTCAATCCGAATCAGGAGCAATCAATGTATTAAACCTTATGAGAAACTACACTTAGTTTAAGCAAATTAAGAGGGTTGTTTTGTTTTGTAACCGATGATGGATTAACAAGAAAACGAAAGATTAATTAAACAATCTTTTAAGATTCAAATTAAAGCTAAACAACCAGGTCAAGGTACTTTAACGGGTGATCAAACTTTCAGATTTCTAAATGTCTTTTAACAAAAATAACTTTAAGGTTTTGAAAACGTTTGATTAGATCAATCCACTCTTGTGATAATGATCATTTTCCTATTAGTTAAACTAAAACAATAACTTGGATAATTTAAATTTTAGAAAGCGTTAAGCTCAATTCAATTCAACCACTAAATTTATTAACACAGATTCTTCGGTTAAGCTAGGTTTAGTTCTAGGGTAATTGTTCATGAATCTCCACACTTCTCCCAAAGGTGAAGCTTCATGGGTTCTATCAATTGAATGGCCAATTCAACTAAAGCATTAAGAATGTTACACTAGATTAAAGTTTTGTAAAGTTTAAGATCAAGACATTTAACAATCCTAATATTGATTCACCCTTTTCCCCCAACCTAATTGTCTAAGGAAAATTACTCACTAAACATCATGAATATCAAAGCAATCAAGATTAAGAACAACATAAAAATAAATAATAAGATCAAGGGAAAGAAGAACTCTGTTATTGAAATCAAGGTTTACAGAAATCTTGGTGCTTCCAAAATCTCAAAGCAAGAACAACCAATCAAAAATCAAAAGCAAGAACAAAAGTTGATGAAAAACCAAAAGGAGTCTAAAGATCCTCTCCAAAAACAACTCTCCTAAACCTAAAAAACAGTCAATCTGCTAAAAAAAACGTCTTGGACCTTTTTTTCTTTTTGTCTTTCGCAGCCGATATCGACCAGATTTTGGTCGATACACTTGGTCGATATTGACCAGATTTCCGGTCGATACAACAAACCGATACGAGTTTTTGCCCGATATCGACCTGATCAGGTCGATACCACTGGTCGATATTGACTTCTTCACCTCTTCTTTACCTCTTCTTGGCGTCTCGACCACAGCTAATCAGTATAAGTCACCAATATGGTCGTTTTTGCCACTTTAAGCTCCTTTTCCTCGCCTTTTTGTCAGTTTGGCACTCCTGAACCTGAAAATGCATGAAAAAACACAAATGCAACCTTTTTTTTTCGCTGAATAATTATATTGATAGATTGAAAAACAAAGGTTTCTTCTGATTAGTTTCTACCGAGACAAGCTCCGATGAACCTAATAAACAGAATGATGAAACCAATAAAAGTTTGAAATACCAATTTCTTAAACAAACCGAAACAAAATAAAACAGCTCATCAAATTAGAGGATTTGAACTCTCTCATTGACAAAGAAATCATTCAGCCATCCAGGATGTCCCGACGCGACGTACGACTGTGTACGGTTTTGATTTGTTACACTTTGTGCTATGAGATGAGCTCTTCTATTTTCTGCTGGAACTTCTAATTCAAGTCTCCATGCTGTTATTCGCAAGAAAGTGTAGCATAGTTCCGAGCCATATGATCTGAAATTTGGCCAGGCTTGTGGTCTGTTCACTATACCCACCAGACATGCTGCTTCCGTGGCAAAAATCACTGAGGTGAGCTTGTGATAGTACATTGCTTCTGCAACCCAAATCTTGGCTTTGTGTTGAGCCTCTTCCAGATTTGTACAGAGGTTAAGACAACACCTGCTATGCAATAAAACATGTCCATTATTATCTCTTAAAACCCATGATCTTCCACCAAGCTTTGTGGTTTTTGACCAGGTTGCACCTATGTTACACTTTACCCACTGTCTTGGCGGTGGACTCCAAGCTTCATGCGCCAAAGTTGATTTTTCCATTGATTCCTCAGGGGTTTTGTGATTAATTTGGGACATGAACCATAGATTTGCTTCTTCATTTATCTTCCCCATTAATTTAAATAAATTAAAGGTGAGTCCTTCAAAGATAAATATGTTCCTATTCTTCCAAAGATACCACAAAATCCACGGAAATTTCCTTTTGTTCTCTAAGGTCACCTTGTTATGCTTTCGCATAAGCAACAAGTGGTAAAAGTTTGAGAAAACTGACCCTTTATCAAAACCATTTTGTGGATTGGGAATTTCTGAGAGAGCCCATGCTTGTCTTGCCACCGGACACGTGAAAAGGACATGATTTACATATTCTCCAACTTTCCCGCAGAGTTGGCATCTTCCATCTGTTTACATGCCTCTTGAGGCGATGTTATCATCAACAGACAAAGCTCCTGACAAAGCCCTCCACATGAAGTTTTTATTTTTGGGTTTTTCTTTGTTTTCCATATTTGTTCCTTTAAACTGTTTACCGAAGGTTGTATCTTGGCTTCTTGGATGATAACTGAAAATTTCCTTTGTGAAGCTAGCCAATAACCCGATTTGACTGTGTAAGATCCACTCTTATTAAACTTCCAAGACCAAGCATCTTTGTGCAGGATTGCAGGTTTGATGGCCAGAATTAGCTCAACATCTCCCGGAACAAAAAGGTCTTGAAGTTTCTGCTTGTTCCAGCATCTATTTCTAATATCAAACAAATCTTTAACCCTTGTTTCTATATCAATAATAGAATTTTTTATCCAAGAAGCTCTTGATCTACCATCCTCTAGTCATTTATCCATCCATACATTGATGTTTTCCCCATTGCCCACAGATATTTTTAGCCCTTGAATCAACAAATCTCTGCCATGAAGAATGCTTCTCCACGCAAAAGAGGGACGAGAGCCATAATCAGCTTCCAAGAAAGGTTTATTTCTGAAATATCTGCTTTTCAAGAAAGATGCTACTAAACAGTTTGGATTTTGGATTATTTTTCAAGTCTGTTTAGCAAGCATTGCTTGATTGAAGCACTCCAGATCCTTAAATCCCATACCTCCAAGGTTTTTTGGTAAACACATCTTATCCCAGCTTTTCCAATGTATTTTCCTTCTATGTTCCTCTGAACTCCACCAGAATTCATTCATTGCACTTGTCAAGTTTTTGCATATTGTTTTTGGCAACTTGAAAACTGACATTGCATAAGTAGACATTGCAGTTGCCACTGATTTCAACAATGTTTCCTTTCCCCCTTGTGATAAGCTTCGTGAAAACCAATTTGTCAATCTATTCTTCATTTTATCTTTTAGAAAAGATAGCATTTGGACCTTGGATCCACTGAAGCACTCAGGCATACCCAAATAAGTACTCACACCACCCTCATTTGAAATGTTTAATGTTGATTTGGTGGAGAGTTTTAAATCTTCGTCTACCTTTGATCCGAAAGTGATAGATGATTTGTTGACATTGATTTGTTGCCATGTGGCTTGTTCGTATCTAGCTAGAACTTCTTTTAGTTCTTCACATTATGTCCTATCTGCTTTACATATGAAAAGGGAGTCGTCTGCAAAAAGTAGGTGATGTATTGATGGACCCTCCGCAGAGAATTTGATTCCCTTTAGCTTTAGATTGGTTCAACAGATGTGTCAACCCTTCACTGCAAAGAACAAAAAGAAAGGGTGAAAGGGGGTCACCTTGTCTTAGTCCTCTGTGTGGTGTGATCAGACCCTGCTCTTGGACATTTATCAGGACTGAATACGTGACTGTTGTTACACAAAACATGATCCATTTTACCTAGGTTTCATGGAAGCCAATAGCTAAAAGGAGAGTCTTTAGGTATTGCTTCAACTCTGTCAAAAGCCTTACACATATCCGATTTCACCGCCATATACTCTTTTGATACTCTTAGATGTGTACGCAAATTATGCACAATCTCATGGGCAATGATGATGTTGTCGGATATCAACCTCTCTTCCACAAAGGCAGATTGAGTGTCAGACACGATCTGAGGTAACAAGGGTTTCAGCCTTTTAACCATAACTTTTGCTATGATTTTGTACATGACAGAACAGAGACTTATTGGCCTCCGATTACTCATAAGAGTTGGTTTTGTGGTCTTTGGAATCAGACAAAGCTGAGTGTAATTCCATTCTGTTGGAAACACCCCTGAAGTAAAGAAGTTTTGCACTTCTAAAGTTACCTGATGACCTATTGTGCTCCAATATTGTTGGAAAAATAGCCCAGTCATCCCGTCTGCTCCTGGAGCCTTTGTTGCTTTAATGGAGAAAACTGCTTCACGGATTTCCTCCTTTGTCACTGATTTAACCAGATTAGCATTCATGGAATGAGTAACCTTTTTCCGAAACCCAGTGAAGAAATCCCTAAAGTCATCGTGTTTTGTTTATGTGAAAAGCTCTTTGAAATACGCCACGGCAACTTCTCCTTTTGAGGATTCTGATCTTTGAGCTTTCCCTTGTCATTTATTAGATTTTCAATACTTGTTCTGGATCTGTTAGCTTTAACGGATGAGTGGAAAAACTTTGTATTGAGGTCTCCCTCTCGTAGCCATTGTTCTCGACTCTTCTGCCTCCAAAAGATTTCCTCTTCTTTGTATGCCTGAGACAAGGACTTTTTGATATTATCCACTTCCCATAATTTTGGGTCATTTGAAGACTGAATTTACTCCAAAGCTTCTTCCAAAACAGGAATTCTGTCTTGGGAGTTCATGTTGTTTTTTCTCTTCCACCTACTCAGGGCTTGTCTTACTTTTTTCAGTTTCATTGATACTGTTAACCAGGTCTTTGATGTACTGCGTCTTGCCAAGCTGAGATGATTGCTTCTTTTACTTTTGGCTTGAACAAAAACCTTTTATCAAATCTGACTTGTCCTCAATAAGTTTCTGGCGCAGCTAGGAGGTTTATCAAAACTGGCCTGTGATTTGAACCTCTCTTTGCTAAGAAAGTCTGGTTTGACATTGGAAACATCAAAAACCAATTCTTATTTCCAAAACCTCTATCCAACTTAATTTGGATCCATAGCTTGTTTCTTCTTCCTCCCCAAGTAAAGCAGTTTCCTTGACTTGAAAGTTTTGTCATCTTGCAAGCATGTAACATCTCCGCAAAAGGTTTGAAAGAATTGTCACTTCTCTTTGGACCTCCTAGTTTCTCTCCATTGTGTAGAATCTCATTGAAATCTCCCACCATACACCAACTTTATCTTCTGTTAACTCCTTTCCTAGTTATTCTCTCCCATAAGTCCTCTCTGCCTTTCAAAGAAGGTACTCCGTAGACACATGAAACAAAAAAATCTTTATCACCAAACTGAACCTTGCAATCCAGTAGGTTTTTATCCGCAAACTCAAAAGATATATTAACATTATTCTTCCAAAATAAAGCAAGACCACCACCGTGTCCTATTGGGTCAATAGTATAGACCCTATCATAGCCTAGATATTCTTGCAGATCTACCAATACATTTCTACAGTTCATTGTTTCCATCAAGAAAAACATCTCAGGAAAATGTTTTTTACGCATCTCCTTGAGACGAGGAATCACCAAGTCTTGTGCACGGCCCAAGCCTTGGCAATTCCAACTCAGAATGGACATTACAATGTCGGCGATCCCTCATTCGGGATCACCTTTTGGTCAGGGACCTTTGATGGTTTAGATGAACTTTCAGCTTCCACTTCTGCCTTCCTTTTTAACTCTCCTTCAATCCTTACTTTATTTGGCTCTTGTAAGTCTCCTTTTTCTTCCTCCCTTGTGACTTTTGGTTTGCGTTTGCTCTTATACGATCTCTTTCTTGGCTTTTGTTTTCTCCTTTTGGTCCCGGAAGAACTAGGTTCATAAAACCCTTATCTAAAAGTCGTTGAACCATCTTGAGAAAACCAAGAGTTGTCTTGAGAGTAAATGGAGCTTCCTTGAGATTGATTATGTGTGTTTCCGGAGTGATGAGACGATGTTATTTGTTCCCTTGACATTGTTGTCCCAGCTTGAATAGCTGGAGCCATAAGCTTTCCAGGTCTAGTTGAGTTATCACTCTTTGATGTGGAATCAGATGTGTCATAACCAAAGACTAAACCCTTCCCTTTATCCACATTGTGTGATATCATGAGGGGAGCCTCTAATCTCAACATTGTCTTTTGTGCTATTGGATCCTTTTCAACCTCTGCTACATAACTTTTAACCCTTTCTTCTCTTATTATGCGTTCAGATCCGTCACCTGCTATAAGGTATAGTCTCATGTTTTCCAACACTTCAGGGGCAATCTTTTGTCTTCCTGTATGTGCGTCTATCCCCAATTGGGATTCCTTTAAAACACCAAATAGAGGATCAAATTCTTTCAAAAAAGCTTCGACCTTCTTTTTTCCCACTATGATCCTCAGTCTTCTCTCTAAAGCCTTCTCTTGTCTTTGCTTAACAAGGAAGGGGGAAATGGTCTGCATCATTGGTAAGCCTTTGTCAAGCAAACATCTGAGTTGGATTCTTTCAAAATCATAAAACACATACGTGGATTCACCATTTGGTAGATTTATCATCTTGGATCTTCTCACCGGATTGGACACATCAAATTTTATCCTTGCTCTGATGAAATCTTTCCTTTGAGGGCTTTCAGGGTCATATGCTAGCTCTTTAACCTCGCCTATAAATTCTCCAAAGCGAATCATCGATCTTTTAGTATCATAGTTCATCGGTATGTTTCTTATTCTTACCCAAACATTGAGGAAGTTTAGATAGTCTAGTGGAGGAAACTCTACCCATCTTTCGATGACAATAGTCCATTCATTGAAGGTCCAAACTCCTTTCTTCAAGACTGCTTCCAAATCATGTTCATGCTTGAAGATGAACTGAAATTTTTCAGAGGAAATGGGTTTACCTCTAACTCTGTCATATACTTGCCATTTTCGAGGCATCTCCAGGATAAGGTCATCCATCTTTTGGCAACTTGGATTGAGAGTTCTCCCAACTTGGCTCATCACGTTTCTTTTGTAGGAACAAAACTCAAGATCGTCCGGCGTGTCGAAAGGTATGTCTTCTTCTTCAACTATATTTAACTTTTTGAAAGCTTTGTTTATCATTGTTGACCTTTATTGCTCAGATTTTGCAATAAATGGGTACAATAACTACATAGAAACTAACTTTGTTTGGTGTTTCTTTGTGTTTTTTCTTCAGGCTCGGGGCTCGAGGAAGTTTGTGATGAATAAACCCTAATTAACTTGAAGATTTGGTTAGAAGGGTTAATAAAACTTGATTTCCGGATGTGTTTCTTTTTTAAATTAAGACAAAAAAGCTATTTCCCATCTAAGTAAACCTTCTAAATGAGAAAGAGAGACTTAAGCCCAACTTGGGAAACGGGATATCTCAGTCAATTTATATACAAACACAAATGCAACCTATATGCTACTAAATGCAACCTAAATGTGTTAATTCTAATGCATAAATCATAGTAAAAACATGCAAAATATACAAGATATCATATATTGTATGTTTTTTAAACGTTTAGACCGCCTACAAAATCGACTAGGTTCCGACTAAACGTTCTAGGCACTAGGTTCTAGGTCACCACCCACTTAGCGCCTAGCGCTTTCTTAAACAATGATAATACCGTATTCAAATTCATCTAGTGAAACTCCAAATCACCATGTGCAACATGAGTTAAGAGTTAAGTACCCGAACCTACCCTTATACTACATGTATTTGTTTTATCTTACTCCCGTTTTAATGATTCATTTTGGTTGTTAAATTTTGTCTCATTGTAATTTACCACACAATTATTTTATCTTTATTGTAGTGTCTAGTTGTACTTTATAGTGAAACCTAGGACATTAATGGACTAGTCTATAACACCAAAAAAACGAAATTGTTCTATGAACCAAATGAATATCATAAATCTATACTATTAAATGAGAATTTTTTTTACAAAAAGACAAAAAATTGTATTTACTATACAATGCTACTCATTTTATTTACACCAAAAAAAAATGCTACTCATTTTAAGCTATGATATAAAATATATTGAAAATGGAAGGTAATTTAAAACATGTGTTTTTTTACCTTTTTACATTATATAAGTGCCTATATTTATGCCACAAACAAGAAAAATAGTTTTAATTTCAAAATCAGTTTTAAAAACAAAAATATCCAGAAAATAATTAATAATTTTAAAATCAGTTTCAAAAAGAAAAATATTCGCACAATAATTAAAAATATTTGAAAAATTGTTAAAACCCAGCTTAAAATATTTTAAATTGTATAACGGGTCATAAAATATCATAGATCAAATTTTAAATCACAAATGTTTTTGGTAATTCACAAGTGATTTTAAATTACAAATGGTTTTAACTCACAAATGATAGACATATAAATGTAGTATTTGGAACATGTCAAAAATATCATTATATAATTTATTAAATATAGCCAAATTTTATTCGTAATATTAAAACATGCTAAATATGATTCGTAATTTTATGTTTCAATCAATATTTTTATATAAAAAAACTGTGTCATAATTTTTTTAAAGTGTAAATTAACTATTCAAAAAATATTTAAATTTAAATACGTAAGAATATTGAATTATGGAAAAATCAAAAAATATAGTTTTGTGAATTCCTCATAGAAGTTTTGCATTCTTTATAGACTTTCTCACCGAGGAAATATGCCATTACTATTTATACTCTTTTTCAAAACTAAAATTGTTTATTTATTTATGATATAAACAAAACAACAATTAAACGTTGATGTTATAGTAAACGAAGAGCCGATCGTTACTACTTTTATTTATTCGAGATTTTTATCAAAATAAAAAATTATAGTGTTTACAAATTTATAATTTAATATGAGAGAAGAAACTATATTATTGAAAGGATAAGTGTGAGAAGGGACAATATATATATGAGATGTGAATGTTTTGAAGGGTCTACAGGCAGTGGCGGAGCCATGATTTTAATTTACCAGGATCAAATTTTTTTTATCGAAAAGTCAAAATATAGTTTTTATCTAAAAAACTATAATTTTATTAAAAAATCACAAATATATATTTTAAAGAAGTATTCGACGCATACTCATATTTTAAAAAAGTATTCGACGCACACTCATATTTTGGAAACGTTTTATCACTGTTTTGTTAATCGCACAAGTTTTTCAATAAAACAAACTTGAACAATACTACTGTAAATAACTCTAAACTTTGTATCGTATTTAAATTACACCAAAAAATTAAAACACTTTCATAAAATTAAGAAACAAAAGAAAGACAAAAGGTAAAGAGTTTTGTTTTGTTGTTTCAAGGGATTATTATTAGGATTTATTAGTTTTGTTAAATTTATTTTTCTGTTAAAATTATTTATCATAATTTTATATTAGATTAATAGTTTTAATATTTAATATGTTATTGGATTATAATTGATTTGGAATTGGCATGGGTTAATTATTAAATTAGAGTAGGGTCAACTGTCAACCTATAAAAACCATATTTTAATATTCATAATTTTCCATCTTTCCTTTTTCTACTAAAATGTTTGTCTTCCTTTTTTACATTTTTCAATTTATAATAGTGTACAAAATCAATTAAAAGGACGACTAATACCAACCTCTCAACGTTTTATTTACATTTTTAATTTAGGAAATTTTATTAAAGAATAGTTAAGATGACATTAATAATTTTGTTTCTTTGTTTGTTTATGATTGAAACGATAGAGGTTTGTCCCTACTCCCTATAACTAAAAATTTCACCAACACAAAGACGAGATTACTTAATACTAATGGTAATAACACAATTAATTAAATAAAAGATGAATTGTTAGTGAAAAAATCAAATAAAATGGGACAAATAAAAACTTAAAAAAGATCTAATCATATATAATAAATGGCAAGGAATTTTGCATACTCGCATGGAGAGCGTTTGTAGTAAACTAAAGATTTTTATATTTTTATGTTTGTTATTTTAAGCTATATTAAGATATTATAAAAAATTGATGTTTATTATTTTAAGCTATATTAAGATATTAAAGGTACATTTTTTATAGGCAATTTTGCTTAGAGTAGACATATATTATTGTTGAAATAGTAAAAAGCAAAAAATATGGCAATAAAATTTGAAAATTTTTTAATTTTGGTAATTTTTTAAGGGTAAATCAAGCTTTTAAAATTTTGAAAAGGTGTAAATATGTGAAAAATTGAATTAGGTAGAGTTTTGTAAAGGAAAAGATGAAAGGGTGTAGTTTTGTGAATTCCTTAATATATAATATAATTTCAATCCTAAAAAGAAAAAGAAAATTGCATAATTACCAATATATAAACAATCGAGATAGCTCACAAGTTTCACAACAACAATGGAGTTGCAATTTTAACGACAAAATCTTCAATCATAAGTCTTAAAAAGATTAAAAGAAGACGAATAATTATTTTAGTGGGACGATAATGATTTTGTTAAATTAACAAAGACGACAAAGATTTATCACACATATAACATATGTAATGAAAGATATATAAAATATGGATAAATTTGAGGTTCGTAGTGAAACTACACCCACGATTACAAGAAATTACTCTATTTTATTGTAAGAAAAATACGTTTTATAAATTTAAATTTTAAAGTAATTTTCATTAAGTGATTTGATTCAGTCATTGTCCTTCGAAAAAAGTATTTTACTAATATGATAAGATAAATCAAAATAACTAATCATAATGTATTCATATTTTATTGGTAGAAATCAATATTAGTAGTTTTATATATTTTATTTAACTTATTTTCAGGAATAATTTAGTTGAACTAATTTACTTTAAAATTTTAAGTTTTTACGAGTTATAAAATATAACTCAAAAACCCGCGTATTCGCAGGTCCTAAACTAGTATTATATAAAATTTGTATTTAAAGTTAGTAACTCAAAAGATATGATATAACACATGCCAAATAAAAAAATAAAATATTGACACATGTAAAAAATCAAATAATTTTTTCACTTTAAAAATAAACTAATTATATTTACAAATTATATTAAAATAAATAAATATGAAAAGTTTCAAATGTGAAAATATATATCTAGAGCTTAAATAATAGTGAGAATCACAAAACTAAACCATTTGAATTACATTTCACAAAACTACACCATTTCCAAAATACTTCACAAAACTACATCTAAACACTCAAAATTAAATCCAAATAAAAATCCTACCCACACAATCCTACCCCCTTAATACTATACCCTAAACACTAATTAGCGAACCCAAATGAAAAGATTTTAATTTTGGTAATTTTTAAAAGGGTAAATCAAGCTTTTAAAATTTTGAAAGGGTGTAAATATGTGAAAAAATTAAATTAGGTGTAGTGTTGTGAAGAAGGGGTTGAAAGGGTGTAATTTTGTGAATTCCTCGAAATAATATTGAAAATATAAATAAAATTGTTAGTATATTTTATTTGAACACAAATAAATTAATATTACATAGGGAAAAATGTCAATTAAATCATGAACTTTCAAAATTCACCGAAAAAAATGATGAACTTTCACGTGAACCATTTAAATCATAAATTTTTCGTTGACTGACGTTTTAAATCATGAATTTTTTTTACTGAGACAAAAAGAGCACAAAGTTGAGTACGTTAACGGAAAATTTGTCAGTATGCTCAATTCCAACCAATTGAAGTGCTTGATTCTTCAAATAAACCTCAAACAATGTCAAAATATTGCGTTAATAGACTTAACATTGGACTCTTTTTATTTACGTTGTGCTCTTTTTCTTCCGGTAAAAAAGAATTCATGATTTAAAACGTTAGTCAACGAAAAATACATGATTTAAATGGTTCACGTGAAAGTTCATGGTTTTTCGGTGAATTTTGAAAGTTCATGATTTAGTTGACATTTTCCTCGTGTTACATATGATAAAAGTATCCCTACTATTAAAAGGAAGGCTTTAGAGCCACTGAGAGCAACCAAATGTGCAATTTTGAGTCTTCATAAATTTGCCACGTCAGCCGTTTGTAAACTAACGAGACCCACAACGATAAAGAGACTTATAGCCCATACATAATCTTTGGCGTCTCATCATCTTCTTTGCTCATACCGCTGCAGCTCACGTCTCCTCTGGCTTCAATGCCAAATCAATAAGGCGTTACATAATCGATGAAATTTTTGCCGGTTACAAAACCTCTTTGAGAGAAACCAAGCGATAGACATCCCCACAAACATTAACCCGTTTCGGTGATCAACATTCCGATTAGTATAAAGAAGAGTTTAAGAAGGCGGTTTATGTAATCACTCTCTTTAATCATAGTCAACTTCTTTTGTTTCTTAATTCTCTTATGGCTGATTCTTTTTTTTTAATCTTTGGCACAGTGGTTTCAAACCGTGCAAGGGCTACAATCAGTACAAACCTACCTATTAGCCATCGGAGAAAGAGTTTGTTTATGGGCTTGAGAAACGGTAGGTTACTATACTATGCAATTCATCCATGAGTCATTCATAAAGGTACTTTATACCTTTCGATAATTATATCACTTTTTCAGATCGTCAAGCATCAAACTTTTAAATATGGATTTTGTTGATCGAGCCTTAGAGAGAGTCACTCGAATATGTAGTCATTCAACAAAGATTATCAGCTTCCTCAAGTTTTTAACAGTATTTGGAGAATGTTGGGAACTTTCTTCTGCCTTTACAACAGTTAAGGCTTTCAAGTTTCAAAGCTTCTGATCTCGGAAAGGTACTACTTTGGATAAAAAGTTTGAGTATTTCCTAATTGTTTATAGTATTTGTTACAAGCTATAACATATCATCCTTTTCGTAAAGTGTCAAATAATATAGAGTCTGGTTCAATTTTTTCAATTACAGACTCTATAGTATATTGAGTCTTCAAGCTAAGAATTGAACTGTGTGGCAATTCTATAAATAGAGTTTCATATATTCACTGTCTTAAAAGGCCAATGTATTGACATCCTCACTGTGTTAGGTACAGGTTTTGAAAGTTGAAAGTTATATGTCTTGTGATGATGTTCTGTTTGTGTTGTTAATCAGATTAGTGTGCAAATTATTAATCACATGACTTTCATGAAAGGATGTTAAAGAAGGGCATTTGTCAGTTACTAACTAAACATGTTTTAATTTCTTCTTTTTGGTTGCGTATGTTTTCGTTTCTAAACAGAGACTCATAGACCTTTGTTGAAACTTAATTGCTAAAGTTCTTTCCTTCTTGAAACATTATTGTCTTCTATCCACAAAATAAAATGATGCGGATATGAAGATTGTTGATTTGGTCAGCAAGGTATTGTCACAAGCTCTTCCTCTTTGTTACAAGCTTAGTGTATAGTATGATTGAAATAGACAAGGTTTTGAATGGGCTCATTAAGTGTACTATTCAAAGATATCTATATATATATAAGTGATGACACCACGCCATGCGCGGGGAGGTTATTCAAAAATAATAATTTACATTAATTTTTTTATTTATGGTTTTAAATAATTATAGAAACGAAATAAATATTGTATAAAATGGGATGTCACTTAGTTTACATATATCTTCAACCTGTTATAGTGTGTACTACCATATAAATGTAATTAAATCTAGAAAAAAGATCTATGTTTTATTTTATTTTATTTTTTTTCACTCTAGTACATCTATTCTATTGTCTTCCGAACACGTTACATGTATCTGAAAGCCAAATAGGAAGCGATGGAACAATAAAATGGAAAGCCCCATTCCTGCCACGTGCACTCCGTGCAAGTAGATCCGCCTTTTTGTTTCTCTCCCGCGCTGCCAACCGTAGTGAGAAGTTTGGGAAGAACAATTGCAAATCTCGTAGCGTCTCCAATTCAGAGGAAAATGAAGGCCACTCGTGTTGTTCCGCCAACATAGTCAGCAGATCCCTGCAGTCTGTGTAGAAGGAATGACAGTCAGACCTGCATCTATGCAGACATTCCATCGCATAAATGAGTCCATGAATCTCAGCATGAAGCGGGGACAAAGTCCTACTGAACCCTTTCAAGCCTAGGACCTCTGTACCTCCGCCGACCGTTTGGAGAACCCATCCCACCCCACTGGTGTTGTCTCCTTCCTTCCATGAACCATATGTAAAACATGCTAGTTCACCGTCATGGTCATGAAGCTCAATCATAGTTCCCTCCCTTTCCGCTTCTGCCTCAGGGTGGTGAACTGCCATGAGTTCTTGTGCCATGCACCAAGCCTCAGCTTCACCTAACGCCAGATCCTTCATGTCCATTGGGTCACAGTCAATATTCCGGAAGAGTTTATCATTTCGAGCCTTCCAAATGAACCATGCCAACCATGGGAATGTCGGGATTCTCGCATCAGGGTTACTCCATCTGTAGAATAGAAAGTCTAGATTAGCTCCCAAGCTATCTGATATCCCAGCTAAGGCCCACGTCTGGACAGCTGGTGGACACTTAAAGAGCATATGATTTATCGTTTCTTCTTGTCCACACCGTGGGCATTCCACCTCTCTCCCCATATGTCTGAACACTAATCGTTCCTTGACCAGGATGTTTCCCGCCAAAACTTGCCATAGAAAGTGTTTAAATTTATTTGGAGACCTTAGTTTCCAGACAAACTTCTTTAGAGCTGAGAATGATGAATCCTGCAAGAGGGCTTGAATCTCCTCATCATTTTTATTTAAGTACAGAACCTGGTAACCTGATTTAACTGTATAATTTCCGGATTTCGTATGATTCCAGCAATAACTATCCACCCTCAGTCCTGACAAGGGATTGATACTCATAACTAAGGGTAAATCCTCTTGGCATACCATTTTCCTTAATAATGGGAGGTTCCATCCATTTTGTCCATTTATCCTCAAATCCGAAACCCTCAGGTCGGGATAGTAATATGATCCTGGTCCTGAAGCTGGACGGGGTATCTTATCCGGTATCTAATTATCATTCCAGAATCTTGTTTGTGTCCCTGAACTAATAATTTTCCTTATCCATGAGTTAAGGAGGTCACGTGACGACCAGATACTCTTCCAACCATAGGATGGTCTATTTGGCTTCCTCGCCTGAAACGGTTGAACGTTCAGGAAATAACGTCCCATGAGAACCCTTGCCACTAATGAGTTTAGAAATCTATGTAATCTCCATAACTGTTTAGCCAGGAGGGCTTTGTTAAAGTCTGCAAATGACTTAAAACCTAGACCGCCTTCCTCCTTCGAAAATACACATCTTTTTCCAAGACATCCAATGGATCCCTCTGGAGTGCTCATTTGTTTTCCACCAGAAGTCTGCCACAACACTTGTTAACTGATCACACAAATTTTTAGGTAAAAGGAAACATGACATGACATACGTAGGTAGAGCCTGTGCCACCGAATTAATCATTATCTCTTTCCCTCCCTTGGACAATAACTTTGCATTCCAACCATTAATTCGTTGTTGTAGCCTATCTCGCACATGTCCGTCTTAACTGTCATAATAAACTTGTCTTTGCAGATATCTTTTGTATTCAAGGCATGGAAAGCTTCCTGGGCGATTAATACATTATCCGTTATGGCCCGTCCTGCCACAAAAGTCGATTGTGTTTCCAAAATGAGTCTCAGAAGCATGGGTCATAGTCTTTGGCACAACACCTTGGAAATAATCTTATAGCCCACATTACAGAGACTAATTGGTCTGAATTCTTTCATATCTTTTGGTATCTCCGTCTTCGGGATGAGACAGGTATTATCTTCGTTTAATCTACCGTCGAGCTCGCCCGTATTGAAAAAGTGGTTGACCATATTGAAGACATCAACTCCTACGATGTGCCAAAATTTCTAAAAGAACAATGTTGTCATTCCATCTGGTCCTGGCGCCTTCTCCGATTTGATAGAGAAAACTGCCTCTTTGACCTCTTCTATCGTAACCTGACGCATGAGAGAATCATTCATCTCCGCGGTTACACCAACTCTCAGGTTCCCGAAAACATTGGGTGTGTTTTCTAGTTGGGTTGAACTAGTGAAAATGTTTTGAAAATATGCCACAGCCGTACTCTGGATCTCATATTCTCTCTCCGTCCAAATTCCTGATTCTGTATTTATGCCCGTAATTCTATTTCGGCTCTCCTCATCTTCGTGGACGCATGAAAAAACCCTGTATTTTTGTCTCCTTCCTGGAGCCATGTTATTCTACTTTTCTGCTTCCAAAATTGTTCTTCTTCATTGAACGCAGACGTTTCATAATCTCCTCTAGCTGTTCCGTGGTAACTTCCTCGTCAGTGTAAGCTCTATCCAACTCTTCCTTTAGTGCCTGAATTTTCTCCTTGGAGTTCGTTAAATTCCCTCTCCGCCATTTGGATATCGCCGATTTGCATGACCTTATACGGTCTCCTATGTCATCATCTCTATCCACTTGGTTCCACCCATCCAAAATCACGGACTCAATCTGCTCGCTCACAAGCCATCTTTTGTCGAAACGGAAATTTTTTCCGCCCGAGCGTTTCTATATATCCATACATGTCTTTATTGGCCGATGATCTGACCCCATAAATCTCATATATTCCACTTGGGTATACGAGAACAGGTCATACCAATCCTCGTTACCCATGGATCTGTCCAATCGGCATCTTACCAATTTTCTCCCCCTTCTTCCCACCCATGAGAAGGAGTTTCCTCTGTAGGGGATGTCAATCATACCACAACTATGTCTAAGTAACTGAAAATCAAGGAATGAGTTTTCATGCCTTCTCCTTCCACCTAACTTTTCAAGATGATCCACAATCTCATTAAAGTCACCAGTCATCAACCAAGGCCCTGATTTGGTTGTACCCATTCTTGTGATCCGTTCCCAAACATTCCTCCGTCTCATTACCATCGACTCACCGTAGATAAATGAAATATTGACTATGTGTCCTTTGGTCGTTGCCATGATATCAATGATATTTTTATCAGAATAAATAACTTGGACATCAAATTCTGATTGGGCAAAGAGTGGTAAACCAACACTGCGCCCACATAGCTCAACCGTATAAAGAAAATCATAATTCAACATAATCTGTAAATTTTAAATAAACGTTACATTATTTTTTGTCTCCATTAGAAACAAGAGTCTAGGAAAACTCTGTAAATTTTAAATAAACGTTACATATTTACACTCTTTCAAAATTTTCATCTCACTACCTATCCCCTGACAGTTCCAACTAATTATCATCCTACCCCTTCACCGGTGGTCCCCCTCCCACCAGCGCTTTTGAATTCTTCAAAAAATCCCCGGGATCCGGCCCGCTTTTGAAGGACGGGGTTTTGCAACCGAAGCAAAATCACTCAAGGTTAGCCGGGAAGCCTTGATCATCTTCCCATTTCATGCCAATGTGTTCACAATCTTCTTCCTCGCATGGAGAGCCGTCGTATACCCTTTCTTCTTCTTCTCGCTTGATGTTGTTTCCTCCACGGTAACCGGGACTTCAATCAAGTCTTTTAATGGCGAAATTATTTCTTCAATTGCAAATGGTTGCAAACATGTTTCCTTACGTGTGCCAACAAAATTTCCGGGCTTGCTAAACGAACCAATTACCTCCTGGGTTCTCTCCTTTTTCAGCTCCTCTTCCTCAGCCTCGGTCTCCTCGTACCAACTTTTAATTGTTGGAGCCGAGGAAAAACCTAGCGGGCCCGCCAATGCAAGTGCATTTGGTTTTCCAAAGGTCTCCTTAAGCTTGTTACCTTGGGCCTCAGCCCGTTTAAGATCCACACCCTTGCATTAGGCCTCGGCCCATTTTTACACTAGTCCATTAAGAAGATTGCTATTGTTTTCAATAGCCTGGATCAATACCGATGTCGATTTCCCTACCGGCACAGATTTTGTTTTCGCCGCCGTCCCTCTTCCAATTTTCTTCGGACCTTTCTGGTTTCGAATCAACGCATGTTTCTCCACCATCTCTATCGTCTTTGCTGGCTTATCCTGCGACTCAGCCTGCTTCGTGACCAACGGAGCTACGATCTTCTCCTTCTGATGCGGTGTTGGATCCGCCACCGTCGCCACCGCAGGGTTCAGAATTTTCTTCGCATGTTTTGTCATCAGTCTTAACTCTCTCTCCCTGGCGCTGCCACTTTCAGCTCCACCGCTCCAAAGGACGATTTCACCCAATCCCTCGTGCCCTGCCTCTCCGTCGCCGCTGTAAATTCCGGGAGGAGTTGACGCTGGAGCGGCCGATTCTTTTGTGTCTCAACACGATGTCCTTCTTGGGCATGTGATTTCTCTCCCTTGAAGTTGTTGAACTGATTGTTCATCCTCTCATCTCCATACCTACGATTGCGGCGATCCTTTTGCCCATCCCTCCGGTCATTTCGGTCCCATTCCGGCCGGCGGTTAGCTCCTCTGTCCTGCTCCGTCTTCACCACCCGCAGGGGACAACACTTAGCCTCGTGAGTCATTCGATGACAGATACCGCATTACCCTTTAAGCTTGTCATATTTCAGAGTCACGACCAACACCTCGTCGTCGTATTCCAGTTCCATGGCAAATACCAACGGCCTATCGCATTGTAGTACTACTTTCACCCTTGTCTCCCCAAGTTCACGGACTGAACCGTACCCAAATCAGTTCCGATATCTTTGAGCGTATCCTCGTGCCAATTCCTGAGATTCAGACCGTCGATCTTGACCCAGAATGAGATGGTGGAGAGGGCTTCCTCCATTGGTCTTGCGGACCATCTTTCAATCACGTGCATCCATTGGTCGTAGTGATAGGGACAGTTCTCTTCGACTTTGACAATGTCGGATTCAAGTTCAAATCGAAAATGAAAGTTCCCTTTTCCTAGGTCAAACCCTTGGACACGTCCTTCACATCCCCATACCGTAGGCATGAATCCTATTAAACCTTTCACCTTATCGGCTTGAAGCTCAGGATTAAGGACTCTACCCTCCATTGTCAAGGCGAATTGGCTTGCTTGGGCCTCAGCCGCATTCTCCGACCGCCTCATCTTCAGCCTTCTCGGACCACCTTGAGTCAGAGCCGCAACAAGTTGGTTACTGGATGTCGCCATGTTGAGGGATGCCATTGATTCAGTACAAGTGATAAAAATCCAAGGTAAAGTACGTTTGGTGTGATTTTGAAGGAAAAGTACTCTCCAAATATCATATTTTTATGATGGATTTATATGATGGGAATTCGCCATCTCCTTAAGGTAAGATTTCCTTAATTGTTTATCGATTTTGACCAGAGATATCAAAGATCCTAATCTCCAGCTGAAGAAGTTATTCTCACATGATTGTAGCATCAACAGAAGGAAAGTTGTCATACACCGAGATAACCCAAAGATTCTCCAGATCATAATCAATGCCGCTGATCCACAAATCCGGAAATTGATCACTGTAATTCCTCCTAAGTGCATCACGTTGATTACTCCCTTCAGATCCAACGATCTCCGTAGAAGATCTCTCCGGCAATGCATTTGAATTTTCAAATTTAGCCGTTATGATCCCCTATCATCGCCCCTCAGAGCCCTTATGTCCCCAAAAGTTAATTGATAATATTGAAACAATATAATCTATGTTTTATTTCTATAAAATAATTTAACAATAAAAACATATTTTGATGTAAAATGGTGTAATATATTGAGCTTTACTAATTGTAACCGTCTAAAATCAAAGTCAACAAGGAAAATTAACTATTTTAATGTTAAATTCTTGACAATAATCACTCTTCTTCAAACAATATCAAAATTATCAACACTAGGTGAAGGCCGCGCGCTTAAGTATATTTTAAACGTCTTAGTTATGAAATGTAAATAAAATATGTTTAAACATGATTTTTTACTATATATAAAGATATGAAATACGTAGAATTTTTTGTGTGTTCTAGCTATAAATGTCTCTCATTTTTTATTTAGATCTTTTTGCGATTTTACGTATGATGAATTTTTCTAACACATTTATTTAACACTAAATCGGTCCTTATTACAAATGCAATATTTATTAGTTAACCATGAGATTGTAAAATAGTTTTAACGATCCGTATGCAATGCCGACCCATAAAATAGTTTTTCTTTTCAGATCGTGAACTCACATAGGTCATGTCCTTCCTCTTCTGGACCTGCTTCAAGATTTCCACAATGGGCGGAAGCTCGCCCATCTCCTCGCGCTTTTGAAAATTATAATTAAATTATATATTTTTAAATTTTATATTTTTAAAAATGTAATTAAATTTTAAATATATATTAATACCATCTGAATACGCCGTCCGGCGTAAGAAGTCGGTCCTGAAGTGTGGACATATGGATCGGTCTCGTCGATCGGTGTGAGTCGGGATTTGGAGCAGCTACCCGAAACTTGATCCGAATGCGGGTTCGTCCAGTAGTTGCAAAGGCCCTTCCACACCTCCCCGTCCATTGCTATGGGTTTCGCCTCATCTCCCTTCTTCAGCTACTTGGTCTTCCATTTGTTGATGATCCCGGTGAGCCGATGCATGACTTTCTCCTCGAAACCCTTGCGGACTTTAAACATGTCTTCCTCCCGCCAATCCCATTTTTGCTATTTGAGTTTTTTAAAATATTAAAATAAAATTTAAATAATAAAAAAAATAAATTTTGTAATAATTATTACATTTTTATATAATATATGTTATTTTATTACATTAAATTTTTATATTAAATTTTTATAATGTTTAATTTATAAAATTTAAATAATTAAAAATTTTACTTACCGCAAAAGATTCGAACCAGATGTCCTTTATATAAGGCGGCGCATGCGACCACTTTTTGTTTAAACCTTTTGGTTTCCCACCCGCGGGAAACGAAAAAATAGCGACGATTTAGCGACGAATCCATATAGCGACGATTTAGCAACGATTCCTTGCTATTTCGTTGCTATATGTTAACGTGACACGAAGCGACTTACATCGTATTTAAGAAGTACATGCATGTCAGAAGTCGTTGCTATTTCGTCGCTAAATATAAATCGTTGCTATTTCGTCGCTAGTTCGTAGCTATATGTTAACGTGACACGAAACGGCTTTCATCATACTTCCAAGTACAAGAATGTAAGGAGATTTAACATTAGCGACGATTTAGCAACGAATCGTTGCTAAATCGTCGCTATTTATATTTAGCGACTATTTAGCAACGATTCGTCGCTAAATCGTCGCTAAAGGTAAACCCTTATTTTAGGGTTTCGAACCCTAAATTCGGTTTGTATCGTTTTTTACAACTTTTTCGCCAAAACGACTTTATAACATTGATCATAAGAAGTCACAAACTCAATATATGAAAAAAAACTTTTAAACTAGTTTATTATGAACTTTATAGTATAAACTCTTATAAGTTATGGTTTACTTAACTTAAATGTGTTAAGTATAATTTTGTAATCGATAATTTTTATTATTTTATACAAATATATTACTAGTTTTGTACACTTTTTTAATCAAGAAAAAATCATATAAATCGATATTAAGTGGTGTTTTAGGGGTTTAAAGTTTGAAGGCTTGCAACAACTTAGCAACGAATTGACAAGGAATCTTGCTTAGCAACGAAATAGCGACGATTTAGCAACGATAAGTCATTATGTTTAGCGACGATTTAGCAACGATCTTGAACCCCTAAATCTATAACTCTTCGAAAATTAGATTTTTTTATAAATCGTTGCTAATTCGTCGCTAATATAGCGACGAATTAGCAACAAAAGTAGGTTAGCGTTGCTAAATCCTTGCTAAATAGCGACAATTTAGCAACAAAAATTACCAATCCTTGCTATTTCGTTGCAAATTTAAATAGTATTTTAAAAAAATAATTCCAAAAACACAGACAAATCATATATATAATGAGACATTTTTTTCTCTCACCACAAGAAGTCACATCATCACCCTTAAGATAATATAATTAAAATAAATTATTTAATAAAACTATTTTTATGACAACATTAATACAATATGTTGTCATAAAAAAAAAGACAACATTAATACAACTATTTAGTACTAATAAAATTCAAATAAAATCCCAAAAATATAAACAACATCACTAAAATATTTTTGATAAAACCCATTAACATTAATAAAAACCGAAAAAAATATTTTATAAAATATCTATATATACGTATATCAATTTTAAATAGCTATTAAAACTAATAATAAATAAATCTTTCAAACGATATAAACAAAAAAACTAGAAAAATCTTACAATTTATATGATCACAATCAAATATTTAAAAAAACAAATTAAAATAAATATAAGTGAATTGTGTATATCTATACTATTAATCGGGAATAACTTTTATAGAGAAACCTTTCAAATCATTTTCAACTTCAGGTCCTTGACCAAAACTCTGTCAAAGTATTCTCCACTCTCTCTTTTATTAGTTTTTCTAATAATGATGAATTTTTCGTACACAACTATATTTTGACAACATTAATACAACCATTTAATACTAATAAAATTCAAATAAAACCCCAAAAAATATAAACAACATCATTGGAATATTTTTGATAAAACTCTTTAACATTAATAAAAAATCCGAAAAAGAAATATTTAATGTAATTTTTAACATTTGTAAAATATCTATATATAAACAACATCATTGAAATATTAATTTTTGATAAATATCTAAATATTTCTTTTTCGGATTACATTAATTTTTTTGAGGTAAAGTCTTGAAATTTGTAAACTTTAATTGGTTCTATGAGCATCATTGGTTTCTCTAATAAGTTGTTGTTCATTGTTAACTCTAACATTCTTTATATTTGAATTAAGTAAGAAAAGATGAGCAAGTATGTTGCTTATCACGAACATTATCATCATTCTTCATCTAAGTATCAAACTTAACCGAATGTAGCTTCTTTGATATTTTTTGTCCTCCTTGCCATGAAATATGCTATTATCTTAATAGTGGTCGTTTGGCTTTGCTTTGTTTACTTTTATCTTCCTTTCATTAAACCTGATATTTCAGGTGACTAAAACTTTGAACGCACCCTGAAGTCAAGTCTGTGTTCTTGCGTCTCTTTTTGTTTTTTTAATGACAACGCTTTTTTCTTTAAGGCATTCAGTTTGTTCTCTGTTTTCTGTTTTCTCTTCGCATATACAAATAAAAACGTATTCACTCTTCAGGGTGCATAGATTTCTCAGTCTATATTTATGAACAAGTTTCACTTTAAGATTTTCTAACAATTATTCAAATTTAAAAAAAAAAAAATTGTCACCCTATATGTTCACCAGTTTAAATTTTCATCAACAGTATTAGGAACTATCACAATTTAAAACTTGCCTCTTACAAATGGAAAACAAATATAAAATACATCCACTGTTAGCATTTGATATCAGCCCTTTTCGTCGTCACAACACTGCACACTCCTACTTCAGCTCATAACCTTTCTCATCGATTCAATATTAGTTAAATATCTGTTACCATATTTAAAATACACATACGTCCCCGCACTTGCGCGGGGCTTCGCCCCTAGTATTACAAATAACACACACACAAATTATTACAAAACACACAAAGATTACAAATATTACAAAAACACACACAAATATTACAAATAACACACACAAATATTACAAAAACACAAAGAAAATTATTCATTATTATTATCGGAATCAACAAATTCGACTTCGCTACTTTCATCGAATTTATCTTCACCTCCGTCGTCTTCATCATCCAAAATATCTTCAACAACTTGATTATCGGGGTCGACAAGGAATACATCTTCCGTCGATTGATTTGTTGGAATGATTGTCCCACCAATGACATCTTGTTGCATAGGAACTTCATCGTTACCTATAATTAAACCTCTTGGAACTACTCGGACTACTGCACTCCATGTTATACCGCTAGTCTTAACCCGAGGATAAGGAATGAAAGTAACTTGCTCAGCTTGCGATCCAAGGATAAAAGGTTCAAACTTCTGATATCGTCGTGACTGGATGACGTCGATCACACCAAATTTGTTGTACCGAACACCACGACCGAGGGTTGGATCAAACCAATCACATTTGAAGAGGGTTGTTCGTAAATTGACTAATCTCGGATACTGCACTTCAATAATATCCGTTAGAAGACAAAAAAAAACTGAATCACCCGACACAATTACCCCATAATTCGCGGTTGCTCGACGTTGACCATGACTTAAGGTGTGGAACACGTAACCACGAGTGAAATACATAGGAGAAGTTGTGATCTTTCCGAGTGGTCCTTGTATTAACTCGTGAAACCACACTGGATACGTTGTGTCACCATATGCGATCTGCGTTTTCAACCAAGCTGCAAAATCCCGTTCTTTAAAAGCGGTTACTTCGTCTTTTGAAAGTCCTGGATAAACTTCATCCACTTGCTCCTCAAACATTCTAAAACAATGCAGGAAACTAAATCAAAATTAAATATTTATTTTGTTTATGCATGATGGGTTTGCGAATGAATAGTTGCACATACCTTTCAAAAGGTCGGGCATATTCACAATTAAGGAGGATGTAAGTATGTGCGCTTTGCCGATGTTGATCACTTTCCCAGCAAACTTCTTTTATTTTTCCGCCAGCTCTTCCGATTGGAGAAAATATATCAGGTACCCCTTCCATTCCATACACTGCGCCAACACCTCCATCATCGTAGCGTCATGTTGTTGTTCTACGTGTTCTTACATTGGAACCGAAATAATATGAGGCGAAATGAGACGTCTCTTCTGTTAAAGATCGAGCAACAATAGATCCTTCAACCCTTGCAAGGTTTTTCGCCTTTCCTTTCAAATGTCCCATAAATCGTTCGAAAGGATACATCCACCGAAACTGCACATGAATTTGCATAAACACATGACATCTGAAGCGACCCAGTTGAATAACGCGTTTTTCGCTTCAGGTTTCAATCTGTAGATTGGGACCGGAGCCTTACCATCGTTCGTGATATGCAACTCACTTCTAAAACATATTTCTGGCAAATCCGGTTTTGTCTTCAAATTGTCTTTAGTTCTCCCATGTACATTCAACAATGTGTTTATAATATTATCAAAAAAAAAAAAATTCAATGTGCATAACGTCGAGGTTATGTCTCAACAAGTGATTTTTCCAGTACAGGAGTTCCCAAAAAATGCTTTTCTTGTGCCAGTTATGGCTTTCTCCGTATCCATCAGGTAAATTAGAAACATGCCAATTACCACCCCATCTACATGTTTTTTGCGCCCCGTAATTATCCAACTCCTCCAATAACTCTGCGCCCGTCGGATAAAGTAGGGGTGGATGTTTAACAACCCGATTCTTCTTAAATAACCTTATGTTCTTTCGGTAAGGATGATTGATTGGAAGGAAACGTCGGTGACAATCAAACCAACTTGTTTTCCTTCCATGTGGGAGTTGAAACGCATCAGTCCGATAACGGCAATATAGACAAAACAATCGTCCATGCGTTGTCCAACCTGCTAACATGCCATAAGTAGGAAAATCACTAATAGTCCACATGAGCACTGCACGCATCGTAAAATTTCTCTTGCATGAGATTTCACTAATAGTACTAAAATGCTTAAGAAAATAAATTCTCTTTGCATGCACATATTGGGAGGTAGATTATACGGAGTTAGTATAACTGGCCACAAAGAGTACTGTCTACCAGACATACCGAATGGACTAAATCCGTCAGTGCATAAACCAAGGTATACATTACGAACCTCTCTAGCGAAATCAGAGTATACCGTGTTGAAGTGCTTCCAAGCCTTTGCATCTGACGGATGAGTGACTTCCCCATCTTCAACTGAGTGTTCTGCATGCCATCTCATCGAATCAGATGTCCTCTCTGATTGATACAATCTTTTGAGTCTGTCTGTGATGGGTAAGTACCACATCCGTTGATACGGGACTTTACTCCCCTTCCCTTGGACCTTATATCTAGGTTGACGACAAAAAGACATTCAAGCAGCTCATCATCATCTTTCCAATAAATCATACAATTGTTAACACATACATCAATCATTTCAGAAGGCAATCCAAGACTAAAAACCAACTTTTGTATTTCGTAATTCGACTCAGCAGCTACATTACCCTCAGGCAGATATTCTTTCAGTAACTCCGCCCATGAGTCCATACAAAACTCACTCAAATTATTATCAGATTTTATATTCATCATCCTAGATGATAATGATAGTTTTGACAATCCAACTTTACATCCCTCGTATTGGTTTATTCGCAGCGTCTAACATATAATAAAAACGTTTAGCATCTAGGTTAGGTTCCTCAACTACATTTTCGGATAAATACTCCCTCGTATCATGAAATGCATCAGCAACCATTTCATGATATCTATTATCATCTACATGCACATAACCACCGGCCTGATCATGATCATAGTTACTATCAAAATGATGCGGTAAATTAGCAGGTTCGTTACTAACATGATCACTAACAGGAAACGTATAACTACTATCTCCAACTTCAGTATTATTAGAGTTATACCCTTCCCCGTGTTGAAACCAAACAAAATACTGCGGCATAAAACCTCTATTAAAAAAATGTTTCCATACGGTTTCAACAAACAAGTATTTAGTGTTAACGCACTTCTTACATGGATAATACATTTTACCGGTATCTTGAGTATTCTGCATGTTTCCGGCATGCTGCATGAATACTTGAAGTCCCTCCGTAAATTCGTCTGTAACTGCCCCCGATCGATCTTTATGCCGATACATCCAAGACCGTAACTCGTATATATTGTTATTACCGTTAGACATATTGAAATTTTTAGAGTGTTTATATTTTTCTAGAGTGAATGTTTTTGTATTGTGTTGTGGTGTGATTTTTTGAAGAGTGTAGAGGGGTTTATATAGTCTCATTCTAATTTTTTTGCAACCATTTAGCAAGGAAAATTAGCAACGATTTAGCAAGGAAACAAAATTAGCAACGATTTAGCAACGTTTTTGAAAACGTGCTTACCTAATTAGCGACCCTCCTCGCTAATTCGTCGCTAATTAGCAAGGATATATATTCATCGCTAAATCGTCGGTAATTCGTCGCTAATTTTGCGACGAAATAATACCTCGCTAAATAGCGACGATTTAGCGACGAGGAGATTCGTCGTTGCTATTTCGTCGCCAATTCGTTGCTATTTCGTTGCTATATAATTCGTCCCTATTTCCTTGCTAAATTTCGTTGTTAAAAGCCCAGTTTCTTGTAGTGAGAACACCATTCTTGTAAGGAAATATTTTCTTTTACCAATATATGTGTACATCGGGATGTCTTAATATGAACTAATATAATTGTAAATTCAGGAACTTAAAGGAAATATATGTGTCTTCTGCCGAGTGCGTCCCTTGTTACCAGACAATGCGGGACATAATGAAGCAAGAGTTATAGCCTATCCTACTTCAACAAGTGTTGAATTGGTTCATAATGGTATGCTTATAGCTCGTCTTTTATACTTATTTTGCTTAGAGTATTATTCTCATATATATAAATTAATACATTTGTCCTGCTATGTGGTATTCAGGGAACAATTATCCTTTAAGCTTTGACAAAGTTTTTAACCATGAAGCTTCACAGGGAGAGATATTCCTTGAGATATCGGAAATAGTACATAGTGTTTTTGATGGCTATAAGGTATATGTCGACATTAATTTGTCATGAACTGTTGTGTTTGTAGACTCCTCCTTTCAATGTCAAAATTTGAAGTCTAACTCTATTGTTGATGCCTTGTGTCTTATTTTGTGATACAGGTTTGTATATTTGCCTATGGTCAGACGGGTTCTGGAAAAACCTATACGATGATGGGCGGGCCTGAAATCCAGAATAGAAGGGACAGATCCCTCGGTCACTTGAACTCATATTCAAACCAGTCAATCACTCGTTGCACAAGGCTGGAAGTGCAAGATGCAGGTGCGCATTTAACCCCCATAAATGTTGATTGATTCCATTAGAACCATCCCTATCTCTACGTCTGCATTTTGGTATTGAAAAATGTAGGTTTCTATGTTGGAGATATTGAGTGAGATAATCCAGGATTTCCTTTCCACAAATAGAACAAGTGGTATGCAGTGTGTGCGAGCTGACAGTGTCACCCCGGGAAGGCGATATCAAATCAAGCATGATGTAAATGGAAACACCCATGTCAGTGACTTGACCGTGTTAGATGTATGTAGCGTTGAAAAGATTTCCGCACTCTTGCAACAAGCTAATCATAGAAGGTTTCTACTTGGAACTTTTGAAGAGTAACAAAAAAATAGCTCTGTCAATTGATTAACCATGGAGTGAATTCGTCTTTTTTTTGCAGGTCAGTGGGTAAGACTAATATGAATGAGGAATCATCAAGGAGTCATTTTGTGTTTACTCTGCGGATTTCGGGTGTGAATGAGGTAATAATATCTTCTGCATTTGGAACTCGGCCAGATTGCTCTGTTGTCTTATACACTTTCTTTCCTACTTCGAAGTTCATTTTTATAAACACATCTCTCTCTCTTTCTTTGTGTGTGTGGCAGAAAACTGGACAGCAAGTACAAGGAGTTCTCAACCTAATCGATCTTGCTGGAAGCGAGAGGGTATCAAAGAGTGGTGCAACCGGAGATCGGTTAAAGGAAACACAGGTTTTTATTTGTTGTTTCAAACATTGTCATCAAGATGTTGGTTTCAGCATATCCTTATTGTTCCTTTTCCTACACTTCCACATGCTATAAACAAGAGTCTTTCAACTTTGACCGATGTCATATTTGCATTAGCGAAAAAGGAAGAACAAGTTCCTTTCAGAAACTCGAAGCTAACTTATCTCCTCCAGGTTTGTAAGATCTTGACTACTTGAATTAGTTTTCAAACTGTCACTGTATTGACTATGGAGTAACATGTGTTCCATCTTTGAATAGCCTTGTTTAGAAGGCGATGCAAAGACGTTGATGTTTGTCAACGTCTCGCCTGACCCATCTTCTGCTGTAGAATCGCTTTGTTCTCTTCGTTTTGCCGCAAGAGTAAATTCATGTGAACTTGGTAGACTCAAGAGACAAACTTCAATGAAGCTCCAAGGAGACAAGCTTCAAGGAAGCTCAAGGAAACGCAAGGGAGCTCTTTAGCTAGTCTTGAGTTTTCTAAACATAGTTTTCTGATACTTATCTGTTTCCAAAACTTTATTCCACGTGTGGTAGTTTTCTGATACTTCTCTGTTTCCAAAACTTGATTCCACTTTTCAATGTGAAAAATAAAATCATTCTGTAATTTGAGGTTATTGCTGAAATATTACGTCAACACCATTTTGAACCTATACAACACCTATGAGGGTTTACTGTAAAGTGTTAACCAATTATTTTGACTTTTGCAAATTATAGTACAAAGTAAAAACTCAGAGAGACAGATAAAAACATTATAACATGTCATAAAAGTAGAATTGAAGCTAATAAGTTATGATGAGAAGTTGAAACTACACATGAATAATTCCAAGTTAACATGAAAAGGAGAAATAAGTAAACACATAAGCAACATTGTCTTCGTTAAAAACTAGCTAAACACATGGCAACAAAAAGATACTTAAAACAACACACACAAATTTGCTGATCCATCTTTTTAGTCATCATCTTCCTCCGCATATACCACATAAAAAATATGGGAAACTTGTTGAAATAAATATAGCGAAATGAATAAAATGAAAAAATTAGTCATCATCTTCCCCCGCTATATTTCATTTTATTTCGATGAATAAAATGAAATTTGAATAAATTTAGTAACAAAATATTAATTTATATAATTTACAATCACTATATTCTAATAATATAATATTTTTGTAACCCCATAGCAATAATTACAATTATGTTATCAAGTAAATTAAATAAATAAAACAAAATATAACATTTTGGTCAAATGATACTTATTTTTATAATATTGACGAACATTAACTCTTATCTTCAATTTGAAACTAATTTTGAAATATTATTTTTGTAACCTCCACCATAATGTTTTGTGAGTTGTTGAAAAATATATAGTTATAAAAGTCACAATAAGCCTTATGTACAAAATCAAACACAAAATTAATGTTCACCCCTAGCATTTTCTTTGTTCGAGCAAACAATAAAAACTAAAATATGGATGATTCGTTTCATCTTCTTTTATTTGTTCTATTTTTTGTTTATGTTCTAGAGTACAACACAAAAAGATTCATTTTTGGTACGTAAAAAAATGTCACACTAAGAGACTTTTCAAAAACTAAGAAAAAAGGGTTCCTCTTCGTAAATACATGTTACTTTCTAATTCTTGTATTGATATCATGCTAACAAATAATTTAAGTATTTTATTTTACCAATATGAATTAGTTCATGTTGTAAAAATTGTGTTACTAAATATTTTCTCTTTAAGTTTTTAAAAACTTGTTTAGAGGTTGATAATCTTCTTTTTTGAATTCATTCAATTCGAGATGTTAATTCAATGAATATTTATCGTGAACGATTTTGTTATTTAAAGGTCGATAAGCTGATGATGTTCAAGGTTTTAGAACTCGCTAGGCGATACGTATGCGGACATCTGGGGCCTAGCGCCTAACGAAAAAATCGGAGATTAGGTCACTGAATTTAACGCGGCCAAAAATTTAATCGGCGCGTACGATCACTGTAGCGTAAACGCGGCCAAAAACAGTTTTTCTCATCCTATTAAATATTTATAACCAAAAAAACAAATATATAAATGTTTAGAATAATAATATATTTTCTCCAGCAATGTTAAATATATAATAACCAATACTAATAACTAGGGATGTCAAAATGGGTCAAAATTAATAAGTTCCCCCGATCCAATCCAACCTATCAATCCAAATGGGTCGATTTATTTGAACCAAATGGGTTCATGGGTCATATGGGTTGATGGGTCAAATGGGTTGGATCAACATGGGTCAATTTAAACTAATTAGACAACAACAAAAAAACTAATCAAAAATCGTGAAATCGCGTTAACATATCGTGAAATCGCATTAACGTCGAAATCGTCTTAACGTCGAAATCGCAAAATCGCGTTAATGTCGAAATTGTGTTATCGTCGAAATCGCGTAAACGTCGAAAACACGTAAACATCGAAATCACGATATCACGTTATTGTCAAAATGGCGTAAATGTCGAAATCATGAAATTGTCGAAATAGTGAAATCGCGTTAACGGCGTAAATGCGAAATCGCGTTAACGGCGTAATCGCAAAATTGCGTTAACGTCGAAATCGCGAAATCGCGGTAACGGCGTAATCGCAAAATCGCGTTAACGTCGAAATCGCGAAATCGCGTTAACGTCAAAATCGCGAAATGTCGAAATCGCGTAAATGTCGAATTCGTGTAAACAAAATCGTGAAATCACGTTAACGTCGAAATCGTGAAATCGCGTTAACAAAATCATGTTATCGTCGAAATCGTGAAATCGCGTTATCGTCGAAATCGTTAAATCAAGTTATCGTCGAAATCGTGAAATCGCGATATCATGTTAACGTCAAAATCGTCAAATCGCGTTAACAAAATCACGAAATCGAGTTAACGTCGAAATCGCGTTAACAAATATTCGTGAAATCGTGAAATCGCGTTAAACGTCGAAATCTTGAAATCGCATTAACAAAATCGTTAAATCGTGAAATCGCGTTAACAAAACCGTGCGATCGCATTAACGTCGATATCGTTAAATCAAGTTAACGTCGAAATCGTTAAGTTAAATCAAGTTAACGTCAAAATCGTTAAGTTAAATCAAGTTAACCTCGAAATCGTTAAGTTAAATCAAGTTAACGTCGAAATCGTTAAATCGCGTTTTCGCCGAAATCGTGAAATGACGTTATCGTTGAAATCGTTAAATCAATATTTCATTCAAAAGTATAAATTCACTTTTTACCGCGAAAATGTAAGAATCATATATTTTAATTTTATCATATATAATTACATGGGTCAATATTGGGTAATCCATTTACCCACATGACCCTCTAAGTTAGATGGGTTATGGTTTGACCCAACCCATATAATTAATGGGTTGGGTCAGCCCATTAACACCAAACTCATTAGGGTCATGGGTTAAAATGGGTTGGGTGACCCATTTTGACATCCCTACTAATAACTTTTACTTTTAAAGAGTATACAATACTATAAAAATTATTATTTTGAATAAAAATCGGTTGATATTACCTATTAATAAATAACTACGGAAAATAATAAGTACTTATTATTATTTTAGAAATTATAATTTTGAAGAAAAATCTCTTGATATTACCTATTAATAAATAACACGAAAAATAATAATTAATATCAACATAATTATAAGTTTCTAAGAATGTCTTTGTATTGTATACAATAGTTAAAAAAATAATAACAAAAAGTTAGTGTAGTGATATTTAGAAAAAAATTGAGTAATAAATTTTAAAATCAATTACGTTTACCCGTTAAAAACCAATTACGTACAACGATATATCATTTTTATATCACTACCTGACGCAACGCGCGGGTCTTTCCCTAGTACAAAATATGAAAACATTACAATTCCATTAAAATTCTTTTTTCCTTGATTATACTCCTTATTAGTCTAAATATACAATAGAGGAGAAATTAACTTTATGACACTCCTTTAAAAAAAAATATTATGACACTAGACAAGTAGACATAATCGGAAGAACAGACAATGACATAGTGATAACAAAACAATGATGCGCGTTTGAATTTGGTTCTCATGTCTGCAAAAATGTTTTGTCGGTTTATATTTCAAGATAAATTATAAATCGATTATTAGTCTCAAACTAAGTTTTTATAACAATGTTTGAATTAATTAGATCATATTTACTAATAGGCGATGTTATTAGGCCATATTTTCTTTTAATAATTTGGCCTCATAATTAAAAATGTGTATTGTATTAGGCCATATTATTAGAAACAATGTTGATATAAGGTTTTAAATGTGTTTTTGTCCTTTGCCTTCTCCATATCTCCTATGATTGTCTTTCATGCTGCTAACTTCTTTTGAATTTGATAATTAAAATGAATTTTGAAGGGGGTAGTTTTTTGTTACCATATTAGATCATTAAACTGAAGCTTTATTTTAAAAATAGAAACACCTTAAATGTATATATTCTACAATACTATCAACTTATATCATTAAGCTTTTAAAGTAATCTTTTGTTTTGTTGTTCAATGTTCACATTGTTTTTATTAACTATATATATATATATAGCCGTGGTGACAAAAAAAAACTATCGTATATAATAAGACAAGATGTTTTTGTAACTTTCACTCACAAGACAACAAGTGTCACATTTATTTCTTGACATGTGTCTTTTCTTATTTTATTTTCAACCAAAACTTGTTTTTATCTCTCTTAAAAGTCAAAAATAAATGCAAAAAAAAATATTGTGTTTCTTTTAATTTTTGGTCAAATAAAACTTTTTCTTAAATTGAATTAATAATTGATTTTATTACTCAATTATGTAACCACCAAATTTTACATAAAAATATATATTAAGTGAGTAATGATGATGTTATGGATTACATGGTGAAACCAAAGACTTTTCATATTTCTCTATTAAATAAAATAAATGTAATGAAGGTGGTGTCATTTATTTTGATCAAAGTGATATAATTCTCATGGGGTGAAAAATTAAATTTGGTCTAAGAAAATAATAAATCTAACAATAAAAAGAGTTAAAATTTGGGCAAATAAAAGTTTTCTTCTTAAGTGAATAATTAATTGTATTAATCAATTGTGTAACCACCAAATTTCATTTTACCTCTCTCGAAAATAAAAAAAATCAATGTCAACTTATTTTTGTATGTTCCTTTTAATTTACGACAAATGATTTACATGACTTTTTATATAATATTGTTTTTAGATTTTATATCTAAATTTGGTAATCAATATATCCTATTATCCTCATATTTTTGCAACTTATTATCATTATCATATTTGTATTTATATTTATGAGTTAAAATAAATTAAATAATATGACCAAGAAATCATAACTTTTAAACCTTGATAATTAGTTTATGTTGAAACAAATAAACATTAATCTTTATCTAATCAATATATCCTACCATCACTGCATATAATTTAGTTTAATCAACGTGATGTAATTCTCATGTAATGGAGAATTAATTTGGTCCAAGCAAATAATAATAATTTTATGTTTTAACAAATAAACAATAATCTATTTATAAACAAACAAAAAAGATAAGAAATAACTTTTATATAATAAGTATCATTATTATGAATAAATGACACTATCATCACTACCTATATTTTATTTTGGTCAAAGTGATATAATTTTCATGTAATGGACACTTAAATTTTGGTCAAATAAAACTTTTTCTTAAATTGAATTAAGAATTAATTTTATTACTCAATTATGTAACCACGAAATTTTACATAAAGATATATATTAAGTGAGTAATGATGATGCTATGGATTACATGGTGAAACCAAAGACTTTTCATCTTTCTCTACTATATAAATAGAAAATATTCAATATCACTTTATGAATAAATGACACCACCTTCATTACATTTATATATTTTGATCAAAGTGATATAATTCTCATGGGGTGAAAAATTAAATTTGGTCTAAGAAAATAATAAATCTAACAATAAAAAGAGTTAAAATTTGGTCAAATAAAAGTTTTCTTCGTAAGTGAATAATTGATTGTATTAATCAATTGTGTAACCACCAAATTTCATTTTACCTCTCTCGAAAATAAAAAATCAATGTCAACTTATTTTTGTATGTTTCTTTTAATTTACGACAAATGATTTACATGACTTTTTGTATAATATTGTTTTTAGATTTTATATCTAAATTTCGTAATCAATATATCCTATTATCCTCATATTTTTGCAACTTATTATCGTTATCATATTTATATATATATTTATGTGTTAAAAATAAATTAAATAATATGACCAAGAAATCATAACTTTTAAACTCTAGTAATTAGTTTATGTTGAAACAAATAAACATTAATCTATATCTAATCAATATATCCTACCATCACTACATATAATTTAGTTTAGTCAAAATGATGTAATTCTCATGTAATGGAGAATTAAATTGGTCCAAACAAATAATAATAGTTTTATGTTCAAACAAATAAACAATAATCTGTTTATAAACAAACAAAAAAGATAAGAAATAACTTTTATATAATAAGTATCATTATTACGAATAAATGACACTATCATCACTACCTATATTATGAACTTAAAGACTCTTGAATTCTCTCCTCCTATATAAGGAGAAAATATCCAACATCTTGTATATTCAACATTTTTCTTATATTTTCGGTCACAATTCTATTCTTCCTTATGTGAAAATACAACACAAGGATAAGGTTCAAAAGTGTATGCTTTCGAGTGTTGCGAAACATAAGAATTATGCGGTTTTAACTTGAGATTTGAAACGTCATGTAACCGTCATACTACGGGGAGTTTTCAGAATTAAGGTGTTATTGGCCTATGCAAACTCACTTTATTTTGAAATTCTTTTCCTATTAAACTAATATTTTTGGTGGAGAAAAAAGAAGAACTGATTGTTGGTTGAAAACATGGGAAGTTTGCTCTACTTTTAAAAAAATAAATACGTGTTCAACAATATTTCGAATAAGAATATGTAAATTACTTATTAAACAAATTAATGATCTCGATAGACATACAATAAATATAATATTTTTAATTAGCTTTGTGGATAGATATAATACATTACATGGTTAAATAATGTTTTTTATCTATAATTTTAACTAATTTTTACAACCAAAAATTTATAAGCATTTTAGATTAAATTTTCCCGTGGAACGCACGGGCCACAAAACTAGTATATATATATATATATATATATATATATATATATAGTCGTTTCATTTGGTTTAGTATGCATATATGTGTATTGATTTCTTGTTTTTAGAGATTTCAAAAACCTTGTAATGTCCCTTTATATCTAAGCTACACATTAGTTTATAATGTGGCGGATCTAGCATGTAAATTACTTGGGGAAAATATTTTTAATTTATAGGCGGTAAAAAGACATATTTCACAATTTAAAGATAGGTATTGTTATTCACTTATTTGTGGTCCAAATGTTACAAAAAAGTAGTGAAAAATTTGTTATGTCTATGAAACATTAGAACAAATAAAAAAAAAAAAAAAAAACAAATTTTGTTATTTCTTAATACATAATTTATAAATACATTTATATCCATAATTTCCGGATTAGTTACCTAAACTTAAATGCATTTATATGTAAAAACTTAAAATTAAATTTATTTATAGTTAAACACTTGAATTTTTCTTATTTTTTGATAAATTATTATGAATTCATTTTTTATCCAATGAATGGTTACGTTGAAAATAACCATATGCCATTAATTGTTTACGAGTATGCAAAATATATTGTAATGGACCAATAATAATATATCAAAGAACTACCAAATTCTAGAACTATTATAAACTCCTCCCTCCTTAGTCTTTACGTGTAATCAATTAGAAAATTATGTTACGAAATATATGCACTTGGATTATATATGTTTGCCTTTTATACTTAAAACGCAGAGTTTTGATATTACGCATAGTTTTGATATTTCTTCAATAGTCATTAATGGGCTCGTTTAAAAGCCCATTTCGGTTAATTAAACCCAAATTTATCGTCGAAGATATAATAAATCAGATTTTTGATCCATCTTCTTCGTCTTCAGAAAAGTGTTAACCATATCCAATCTCTCCTTCGCCGGCGGACTCCGCCGCTTACTGTTTCTCAGGTATGCGATCTCTCGAGTCTCAATTTCATTCGTTGTTTTGGCTTATTTTCGTCGATTATGCGTTAATTTTGAGTGAGAATGTTCGATTTTAAGATTATATGTTCGATTTTAAAGGTTTTATGTTCGATTTTTAGGTTATATGTTCGATTTTAAGGTTATGTGTTCTATTTTAAGGTTATATGTTCTATTTTAAGGTTATATGTTCGATTTTGAGGTTATATGTTCGATTTTAAGGTTATATGTTCGATAGCTATAAGAAGAGAAACAAGTGTTTGCTTAGCAAGTGATGAATTTCTTAGCTATATTCTCTGCTTTGCTTCTTCGGGATAATCTCACTGTTTGATTTTGCTACTTTGCGTCAATATTGTAAGGAACATTGTTGAAAAAGCTGCTATTAGAGATGTTCAAGAAGCTAGCGTCTATGATGGTATACACTATTGCTTGTTTTCAACTTGATTCTATGATTTTTTTAAATAATTGTTGAACATTTTTGATTTTTATTAGTATGTTTGGTTTGGATTGTGTTAAGGTTACACTCTGCCTAAGCTTTACGCGAAGACGCAGTTCTTTGTGTCTTGTGCTATCTCATGTTGTGAGAGTATGTTCACGCACAAGCCGTGGAGTTCGTACTCCTCCTCCACGTTTTGGTAGACACAAGGTACGTAGATGAAGAAGCTCTCGATACATTTTCTTGTATATGAACGTATTCATTTGTTTCTTTAGTGTTGGATACAAGTTTGCTTATGGTGTTTGTGACTTTGCGTATTGTCTCTGCTTTATGCCTTAGGCAAAAAAGGATATGTTTTTGCGCGATTTTTGTAATGGTTTGAAAGTGAAATTGGGGTTAGTTTGAAGTTTTTAGTTTTTAGTTTGGTTCTGAATTATTGAACTCTACACTATAAAACTTTGAAAAGACATTTAATTTCCTTGTGTTTTGGTCATGGCTTGAAAGTGAAATTTGGTTTATGTCAAACGTTGTAGTAACACTTGTTGTAAGTTCAACATTTCAGCTGAATAGTGATGTCTTTTTTTTTATAAGGATTTTAAATAGAACGTGATCTCTAGACTATACCTTAAATAACCAAAGATTAAGTGTTTATGCGTATGGAAATTTAGTCTCTATGCGTATGAATCCATTGAACCAATTTATTTTTAGAATTCATATCTATATCAATCTAAAATTACTTAGCTCCATCATTTTTCTTTTAGCAGGTTAGACGAATTTGATCGAGACAACGACCAAGAGAACTGACTGCGAAGAAATTTCCGCTAAAGAAAATATCAGATCTCACAGAGTCTTCACAACACGAACAAAGTTGGCATCCTTCAGATTTTTTTGAGGAAAAGTTGTTGTTGAACCAATTTAAGAGAGACACATGGATTCTTTGGCTCCTGTCATGGAGAAGAAACAGAGCTTTCAAGGGGGAGTCCACGGAGGAACAAGAGAGTCGCAAATGCGTTGGTGCAGAGGATCAGGCGAGAAAGGTAAGAGGTTTGGAGAAGCAAGTTAATTTCCAATCTGGGAAAGTAGTGAAGCAAGTAATCAATGAATCAATGGAGAAACAAGAGAAGGTAATGGAGAGGCAAAGAAGCTTTAGGGTAGTAATGGAGGGACAACTAAGTTTCATGAAGGTTAGTGGTGAGAGCCTCTTCATATCGCAGCTCGAACCGGGAATCTTGGAAAGGTTATGGAACTAATTAGAGGTTGTAGTAGCGGTGTTGAAGAGTCGAAAGACTTGTTGTCAAAGCAAAATCTAGAAGGGAGAGACTCCTCTTTATATTGCAACAGAGAATGGTGTCATTGTTGTAGCCTTGTAGCATATGGATCTTGAAACAACATCGGTTGCTGCTAGGAACGGCTTTGATCATTTCCATGTCACAGCTAAACAAGGCCATCTCGAGGTGTTGAAGAAACTCTTGGAGACATTTCCGAATATGGCCATGACAACAGATTTTATTGTGTACAACTGCTCCCATGGTGGAAACGGTGGAGGTTAAAATACAAGTTTCAAAAACTTTCAAAAACGAAAATAAGTTTTGGAATTATTTGGACTAGGTTAAAATCAATATATGCAAATATCACCTATGTATAATTATACTTAACAACACCAAATAAATTCTTGCATATGTGCTCTGAAGATTTAGAGAAAACGGAATTACTCCTGCATGTGCTCTTAATTTCTCAAAAAAATTCAAACTGCTTCCTAGTTATTTATATTATCCAAGAGCTGAAGTTCATTCAAACATGTAAAAAAAAACAAAGAAGCATTAAGATCGATTTTGCATATATTATACATCAAAGCTCTATTGCAAAAACATAATAAAACCCCATGAAATTGTATTTGCCTCTCCCACATAATGTGTTTTCTCTGCCTAAAGAAGCATATTTAAGTTCAAATTGGTTTTGCTTACGTAAAAATATGGACTTAAAAGTTGAATTTGAGTTATTATTTATTGTTCACAAATCATAAAGAGTCAAGTCATGTTCCGGTCACGTGCCAAGACGAAGAGGAGTCTTTGAGAATTGAGAGATTAAATTTGCATTACCAGATAACTAGATATGGATCCGCACATACGTGCGATTTTTAATTTGTTGTAATTTTTGTAGGGAGAATGACAAAACTACACCTTTTTAATTGTATTTCACAAAACTACACCTTTTAAAAATTTATTTACAAAATTACACATAAACACTATAAATTAAAACCAAATTATGCCTACCCAAACAACCCTACCCACTTAATCATTACCCTAAACACTAATTAGAGAGCCCAAATTAAAAATTTTATTTTTGGTGAAGTTTTAAACAGTAAATCAAGCTTGTAAAATTTTGAAAATATGTAATTATGAGAAAAATTTGAATAATGTAGAGTTTTGTAAAGAAAGGGATGAAAGGGTGTAGTTTTGTGAATTAATCATTTTTGTATAATAAGTTATATTTTACTTATGTATTTATTTTTTTGGTAAAAATATATTCAAAAAATTTCTACTTCTACTTGGATTATATATTTATGGTCTCATATTTCACATAATACATGAATTGATATATTTATGTAGATTTTGTGGTCTCATATTTATGTAGATTTTGATTTTACAAATATGATTTGATTATATCTTATAAACTATATTTGATATATTCCGATCCGTCGAAAAAATTACATGTATATATTATACATAACTAAATTTGATTTAGTCTTATAACAATAATTATCATTCTATATATTTAATAATCCGTTACAAAAACTAAAATATGTGGACATTATTATTTTTATTCAAATTGGATGTTAAAAACTTTAAATCTACGATTATACAAATATTTAAATCTGAAACTAATCCGTGAAAAATAACTTTATTGATAAATTAATCTGTAAAATCTATCGTAATCAAATATATTATTTAAATATTATTAATTCCGTTTTTAAAACTGAAATTTAAATCAATATATTTGTGTGTTTTGATTCCGATTTTAGCGGCAAAATATATGCTTAGACTTTTCGAAAAAGAGACAATCGATATGTATAATTTGTATTCGATTGTGCCTAATTTGGTGGACTTTATGAACTTTTTCACTTAATCCATTATAATCATAAAACAAAATTCAAAACATAGGTTATAGGTTATGATATAATTATGTGATGGCATTGTATGGTAATTAGAATTTTTTTAAGGGTTATTTATAAAAATGATTTCCATTTAATAGTTAAGATGAGTTTTTACTCAGAGAGACTATTTTTGCATTACCATATTATTAAAATCTATATTATTTATTATGTGTTTAAAGCTCATACACATTAACTTAACTCAAACCAAAATGAGTGTCGGTTTCTAACTTTCCATTTTGGATTATGCTTTTCGTAATACAATTTTTGAGAAATTCCTCAAAATATCATGAAAAAGGTTGTTGGAAAAAACAATTAACAAGTTTTTTCCCCAAATACCATTAAAATGTTTTTTAACTAAAATAACATAAACTCAACAAATTAATTTTAAAACTTAAAATGGTAGGGTTTAATTTTGAAAGTTTTGGGTTAATTTTGAAGGTTTTAAGTTAATTTTAAATTTATGCTATTTTTTGTTCAAAAAACTTTTTAATGGTATTTAAGGGAAAAAACTTACGATGCTATTTTTGTACAAAAACAAATTTTCATGATAGTTTTGGAAATTGCCCAGGAAATTTTTTATTAGATGTTAAATTTTGTTTCAAAAAATATATTTTGTACTCTTTTCATTATCACTTGATTTATGTTTTCACGCCATTAATTAGTTATGAATTTCTTATTTTAATTTCACTAAAAAATATTGATAGAAAAAATGAAATGGGGATAACATAAGCGATGTTAGTTATTTAAGTGTTTCATTTGAATGTTAATATTTATAGTGAAACGGTTGAAGTAAAGAGAAATTATCAAAAAAGAAATAACTAAACAATTAACTTTTGACACAAGAAAATTAAAAAAACTAAAATGATGTTTTACAATGGAGCCAATTTTTTAAAAAAATTACTTATAATTACTTTTGCAACTAAGCGATTAACTTGTGACACAAGAATACTACTAAAATTGTTGTTTTACAATAGGCCCAAATTTTAAATTTATTTGTAATTATTTTTTCAACTAAACGATAAATTGGTGACACTATAAAAATACTTAAATTGTTTTACTTTACTTTTTGGGATAAATTTTAAAGCTAGCATAAATAGACAAGTTGTTTTAATTTCTTATTCTTTGAAATAACTTAGGAGAACATAAAATATAATAATAAGTTATAACTTTTAATAAACAATCGATTAGATATTTCAAATCAATCAAACATCTTTTGGGATAAATAAGTGTTAACCGAATAAAATATAATCAAAACGTATTAGCTTTGTACCCAAATATCAAACCCATCACTATTTGTTAGTTTTGTATGAAGGATTTTTTAACTCGATCTGGTTTCACTATTCAAAGATAGTATAACGATTTTTTTCACACGATCAAACTTTCACTAATACTACTTAATTCAAAGATATTATGAAGTTATTTGAATCAAGTTAGTGACAATAAAAAATTAAATTAAACGATGACTGAAAAGTTCAAGACAAAGTAACTACAAAAACATAGATTTATCGAGTACTAATAAACATCGTTGTATTTCGTTTGACAAAATATGTAATTCAACGATTCAATCTATTTAATAAATTTCATTTAGTTTTAGTAGTCTTTTTTTACTTTAAGAAGAGGTAGTTTTCAAAAAATAATAGTGTATATGGGTACTTTTCAAATTTATAGGTTAATTTAAGGTTTTTTTCAAAATCACCCTTAGTTTTTCAACTAAATGATAAATTTGCGACAAGGAAAAATTACTAAAGGTGTTTTTTTATTGTTTAATTACTAAAGTTGTTGTTATACTAAACCAAACTTAACGATCAAGCTAGAGTCTACGGATCTCTTAAACTATAACAATGATTGAACTGTGTAAAAACTAAAAACATTGAATATTATGTGATTCCAACAACAGACATTAATGTTTGTATTCTATAATAGTTTTATTTTGAGAAAATTCAACACCTCCTTATCCCACAATATTTATTTCATATTTTGTGATTTTATAGTTACATATTAATAATAATAATAATAATAACAAACTAAACTAAACTATTTAAAAGATATACTTGTTCGAAATATTATTAAGATTTCGGTGTTACAATAATTGTTTTTGTAATCAATTTTACACGAAGATGATTTTTTTTTGGGTCCAAATCAAAATCAAAGGAAACAAACTTTATAATAATTGAGTTTAAATCATCTTTATGAAAAATAAGTTAAGTTTTTTCATCCAATAGAAAATAGCCACATGTCTTGTTTTGGGTTAATTTTTATGGATTCAACGAGGCTTAATCCACCCCCATTTTTTAAAAAAGATTTCAACATCACATTGTAAGTATTCAATAGTTGAATAATTTCATTTAACTCTTCATTTTAAGTAGTCTTAGCCAGTGGCGGAGGTAGTGTGAGTTCACGTGGGTCAATTGACCCATGTGAAAAAAATATATCATATATAATAAATAGGAAGGATTTTTGCCTACGTGTCGTATGGAGAGCTTTTGTAGGAAACTTAATTTTTTAATTTTTTTTCCAATCGTTTGAGTTAATAAATTAGATATTCGATTTAATATTTAAGTTTATTTGAGTTAATATAAAAGATATTCGATTTAATATTTAAGTTTATCTAAACCTTTTTAAAAATATTCAAATGTATTTAGTTAAAGTCATAAATATGTCAATCGTTAACTTCTTATTCTACATCTTAGCAACACCTATTTCGTGGAAACACTAATCATCATCTCTAATTTTTAAAGCTCTCTCCAAACTATAATCTTCCTTAACAAACATCATCTAGAGATCTCTCCTTACGTTTATATTTTTTTACTTTAATTTCAATGATTTACTTTTAAACTTCAGTTTCTTATTATTTTTTTAGGGAAATTCTCGATTATTTATGTTCATTCTATTTATACACCGGTTGCTTCCCCTTATCGGTTTGAATTCCCAAGACGAAGAATTTTATCATGGATAGTTTGCGTTCCCGTTAATGGTATATTGATTAATTAACCAATTATTATTATCATAGTGTTTTTCTAAGATATCAAACCTTTTGTAGGATATTGTTTTCTCGAACTTGACACAAGATATTTTGAAGATATCTCCTCTTCATGGATGGATCAACACGGTTATTATTTCCACCTTTCTTTTAAAATTTTCTTCATACATATGTTTTTGTTATTAACCCAAGTCAGTACCGACTTAGTTGGCAATTGTTATGTTTTCATTACATGCTCACCCGTATTTGTTGTTTATTTGTGATGTCTGAAAACACTTATCTAGAAGTCGTTTCCAACGTAGCTCCGAATTACGACCTCCAGTTTCTATGTTCGATGAATTATAATAGAGAATCCGCAAGGAGTCTAACTTATCCGGAGTACCCTTCAAGTTACGTTTGGGACCAGATTATTTCATTGTGGGTTCACCGTCCATTAAGATTTGTTTTTGGTTATCTACCACTTGTTCCTAATCCGTCAATTGAGTTTTATTTTTTGCGTGTTATGCGTCGTGTTGTAAGAGGACCCATTTGTTATGAGGATGTGCGAATTGTCACTGGGATGGTCTATCCAACTTATCAAGCTGCATGCATGTTTCTGAAATTGATGTGCGTTTGGATTATGCTGTTAGAACTGGGCAATCTCCTAGACGATTAGTTCGATACAACCTCTTTCTCTTGCAACACCACCGAGAACGTTATTAGTTTTACCATATAATTTTTTCTAGACTTATTTTTAGACTTTGCTTTTATTCAATAAATGGAAACACGTTTCTCTTTTTATATTTACTCTCTTGCTTTACACTTCACACCAAAACATGAGAATAATAAAAATACTTGTTCAAAATCGCTTAACTTCAGAAAAACACATAAACAATTTAATTTGATTGTGAATATAACATATTTCTCAATTCAATTATAATCCATCATAAAACAAAAGGTGGCACGTATTATTGGATAAAACAAAATATTCCTAAAATATATTGAGAATATTACTTTTATGTATTTACGTTGACTTAAAAACGAAGTTATGTGTTCAAATCATATAATCCAATAGTAAATTAAAAAAATGCAGTTCGATAAGACAAAATAATTATAAAATATATTTAGAAAAATATTTAATTTGTTTATATCTACTCGTGATTTTTAAACATCAAATAATAACCTATTTGAAATAGTATAAATAATACTCAATATCTCGCTTATATTCTATAACTTTTTTTTGTTAAAACTCTTATTCTATAACTTGGTCAACTATTTTCCATTAATCCAAAGCATCAATCGAAACAGTATATAAGTTATTATTCAAAAATATTAGTTATTATACACATTTTCTTTTCTTATCTTTAATGTTTTCTTATAAAAATTTTTTTGTCAAAGTGATCACCCTGTTTATCTTTGAGAACACACAATTGAATAAGGTCTCCACTGTTCATACTTCTGATGTTTATGTCCGTAATATGTTTGCTTGGATTGTTAATCCCCCGATAAACGGTTATTCTCTTTATTAAATAATATATTTATAATTTTTTTTGTTTTGATTATTGTATGTATTGAGTTATCTCATACTTTATATTTATTTTACCAGGTTTTGTGTTTCTTGATCTTGGAACAATATCTCTAGATGTTTTAGTCAACCCGTGGATGGATCTTTATGGTACTTATTTCCTTTTATTATATAAAAACTATTTGTTAGTGAACCGACCCTAATTTCAAATACAGAGGTTTATGTGTTGGATTCAACCAATCGTGCTGCTCTTGTGGATGTGATTTCATCTCAATATCGTCTTTCAAATATCCTCTCAGGTGTTTATGTTTTATTGTCTCTGATACAGATAAAGTTCGAATGTTGTATTTTAGTTCGAATATAAAGAAACCCAGAGTCATTAGTTTAAATTATTGACTCTGGGTTTCTTTATATTCTTTATGTTTTTAGATGCACAATTTAAATACAATATACATTTAACTAATATGATGTTACCTTTTCAAGATGTCCATGGTGAGCCCATTCGTATTCCCGTTCGGCGTCCAAGAATTGTTATAGAGAGCCTTGTGTACCATCTGCCACTTGATCACCTACTCCCTTGCTATGAAGAAGTTGCACATATATCAATAATAACTGTAGTTGATCTTGAGCATGATCTTCGTTTCATGGCTTGGATGGATTTCAATAGAAACAATAGTTCGAGTAGGTCACTAACTTATCCTGAGTTTCCTACCAAATTTAAATGGGACTCCATTTTGTGTGTTTGGAGACCACTACCACTTAGGTTCTCATTTGGATACTTGCAAAGTGTTCGTATTAGGATTGGAGAGTTATTTTATCTTCGGGTGATGCTTCGTGTGGTTAGAGGCGCTTGTTGTTTTGTGTCTCCACCAGAAGCTAGGTTTCCTTTTCGAATGAGACGAAGACAATTTTCAGTTGTTGTTGCATTGTCCATGACCATAAATAAAAGCCAAGGACAAACACTAAAACGTGTAGGTCTCTACCTTCCTAGACCCGTATTTATCCATGGTCAGTTATACGTAGCGCTTTCAAGAGTTTCTTCCAGAAAAGGTTTGCGTATTCTTATTACCGACAAAGATGAAAAACTCAAAAAAATACTACGAATGTTGTCTACAAAGAAGTTTTTCAAAACTTAACTTAGTAACTTAATGTTCTTGTCTTTTTTTTGTTCTTCTTGGTGTTTTTATTCTCTTTAGATAACATTTTGTTTTAAACATATAATATATCGTTTACTTTTTTAAATAATGAAATACAACTAAGATTGAATATTTATTTTGCCTCAAACATGGTCTTATAACGAAATAATTGAACAAAGTTGAGACAAAAGCTAAAAAAACCATATAGTTGAATAAGAATATAATAGTTACAAAAACATGTGAAATTTAAAATTCTAAAAACAAAACAAAATTATGAGATTAAAATGACCAATTAACTGCGTTGTGATAGCCACAAGCAGACATGTTTAAGAAGTTTATTACCAAAAGCATCTATAAGAGTCATTGACTATCTGCTTTTAGACATCAGATCTTGTCCTGCTCATCCAGTAAGTATAATCACCATGTCACCATTTTCCTTTAACTGTCTCTCAATGAACTCAAAAAATCCACATTCTCCTACCAAGTAAAAAGACAACTCAAAAAATCAAGCAACAATGGTCGTCTTTGCTAGCTAACGTAGCGTACATGGCTATGAATCATGTAATCAATTCATTGCATACACTTTTATTTGGTAACTTTTCAATTCATGTAATGTTAAAAGATATCGTCAAATACTTTGAGATATAAAGTTATACTATATGATATAACACTAAAAGTCACTAAAAAATATTCAGAATTTCAGTATTGTAGTACTAAAAATAAAAATTGAACAAAAACCTTATTTTAAAACATTGTTCGAACAATATTATACCCACGCCATGCGCGTGGATCAACACCTAGTAGTTTAGTGAATATGATTTTTTTAAAAATTGACCCATGTCCAAAATAAATATTGACCCATGTGTATTTTAAATTTAACTATAATCTATTAATATATTAAGAAAAATTCACAAAATTACAACGTTTCAACTCTTTCACAAAACTACACTTAATTATCTTTTTATTCTTAAAAAACTTCTAAAATTTAAAATCGTTATATTATTTTGTAAAAAAATTACAAATTCATTTGGGTTCAAAATTTAATGTTAAAAGGGTTAGGTTTTTGTCTTTAAAATTTATATAGATTTAACAGTAATTAATGTTTGGGTGTAGTAATAAAAATGAAATTTAAAAAGTATAGTTTCGCGAAATTCAATTTTAAAGATGTAAATTTGTAATTCCCTCAGATATTAAACATTAATAAATTTTAAATAAAAATAAGTCCTATAAAATTTGTAAAACTTAATAGTTTCTAACAAAACCACTACCAATATGTTTCATTTACTTCTAATTTTTCAATTTTTCTAAGAAACTTTTTTTTAAAATTTTTGTTTGCGTTATTATCCTTTGATTTTTTCTTGTGTGAATTCAAAACATTGATAAATATCAAAAATATATCACGTGAATACTTTTTTAAAATTTACATTTTCCATGATCATTATACAATTCTGTAATTAATTATTATTATGACCCATGTGGATCAAAATCCTGCCTCCGCCACTGGTCTTAGCATTACTTGTATTTCAAATAGGTATTTTTCTTACATACCCATAAAGGGTAGTGTGTTTATTACAAAAGAAACACATATATAATGCTGGCTTGGTTTACATTTTCACGAACTATTAATATACTATTTTTTATTTTTCAAAAAGCATATTAGTTATGTGATTAACTATCTATACTATAAAAGAAGAAGAAATCTCTCCATATGAGTGACACTTCATCATTTTAAATATTTAACACAACATAATTAAAATAAAAATATAATAAAATCATTAATACTAATAAATTTAATTAAAAAACACAAATAATAAAGACAACACAACTAATTTAATAGTGAGGAATTCATAAAACTACACATTTTCAACCCTTCATTTAGAAAACTCTATCTAATTCAATTTTTCTCATATTTACACATTTTCAAAATTGTAAAAGCTTGATTTACCCTTTACAAAATACCAAAATCAAAATTTTTATTGGTGTTCGCTAGTTAGTGTTAAGGGTATAGTATTAAGAGGCTAGGACGGTGTGGATAGGGTTTATTTGGATTTAATTTTGAGTGTTTAAGTGTAGTTTTGTGAAGTAATTTTGAAATGGTGTAGTTTTGTGAAATGTAATTCAGATGGTGTAGTTTTGTAATTCTCCTTTTAACCTGTACTATAGAAGAAGAATGATTTATCTTCATGGAGTGACACATCATCATCAAAATATTAAACACAAAAATAAAATTATCTATTTATACTCTAAAAGAAGAAGAATTTCTCTCCATGGAGTGACACATCATCATCAAAAATATTAAACACATAAATAAAATCAAAATTTGATGAAATTCATTTAATATTAATAAAAATCAAATGAGAAACTATTAAAGACATAAATTTATTTAATAATAAAATAAAATATTACATTATATACAATAACAAATATATAAAAAATTCAAACTTAAATATATATAGATAAAAAAGTTTAAACATTATCAATTTAAGATTCAAATACTCCATAACTACATATATATATATAAATAATACATAAATTGTTCTCAATAATCTTCTTAAACCAAATTTTAATAATCACTAAAAATATCCACCGAAAACATAACCGCATATAAAATAAACAAAAACACTTGTAAAGTTTCTAATAACATCAAAGAAAAGAAAACAAATAGTGATACAATTTAAAAAACGGGTTCAAATCTCCACCTAGAACAGAATTAAATGTATTGTGAACAATAATAAATGATTAATAGTAAAGAAATTAAAAAGGGTACACAACAATCTTTTGTTTCTCTTTAATGAAAAAAGTTTGTAAAATTAGATTTCATCACATATTGATATCCTAATAGTTTTATAATAAATTAAACTATCCATTCAAAAAATAAGCATGAACAATTTTATTTTCATTAATTTGGTAAAATAAAATGGGTTGTTTACGATTGTTTTACAAAATCAACCTCAAACCGCTATAAAAAACATAAATATTTTTTAAATTACTATAAATTATTGACGGATTTCCCGTGCGTTGCACGGGTACTATCCTAGTACTGATAAAAGATAAATATAGTTACACTATCTCATCAATAGTAGTATTTTATTTATTTTATTATACATATGTCTTCACACGATAATTAATTGTTCTTCACAATATGTCATTTAGAAGCTGCAAATAACGGGGCATATATGAATATAATAGTTAATTTATACCTTTTTTTGTTAAAATTTTTGTATATTTATACTTATGATTATATATTTATCCCACTCTAGAGATTTGTAATTCTTGTTCCACGTGGAACCTTTCACTTGAAGAGTCACATTGTGTGCATATATATATATATATGTATTTTAATGATTATATGTTTATCATTACATGGTGTCTACAAATCTCATGCTCAAACACATGGTCATGGAGAAACATATAGAGTTTAATATACTAAAATGATGTGTATTAAATATTAATGAGTTATTTAGTAAACTAGGTACTTTTTACTTCTTAATTTGTCAATAGGGTGATTTTTTTTGTATTTGCATTTAGGTGATTTTTTATCTTGAAAAAAGAAAAATAACCCTGAATTTTCTGGTCAGGTCATGTGAACATTCATGTATATGCGTGAACATTCATGTATTCGTATGAACATTCATGTTCTTCCTTCTAAAATAATCGTGACATTGTGTGAATATTCATGAATATGTGTGAATATTCATGAACATGTGTGAATATTCATGAACATGTGAATGTGTGAATATTCATGAACATGTGTGAATATTCATGATAACATGTGAACATTCATCGTTTGATTAAATAATTCATTAAAAAAACTGAAACAGAAAACTTGTGAACATTCATGAACTTGTGTGAATGCGCGGAGGGGTATATCAGTCATAAAAAATAGAAGGAAGGAAAATCACTTAATCACCAATTTTGAAACAAAAATCACCTTATTGCAAATTAATATCTGATTTCCTAATTTTTTCAATATGAATTGATTAATTACTCGATGCGACAAAAATCCACTCCATTTACTTCTACACAATTAAATAACTAATATACAACTAACACAATTTGTTTACTAATACAAAACTTATAATTTCTATAAAAAACGAGATCAAAATGAGGTTATAGAAAACATTACAAATTTATTAGTATATACAATTAAGAAATTTAATATTTACAATTATGTTTATTTTAGTTTATAAACTATAGTTTGGTTAATTCCCAAAAACTAGTGTATGTTTTATGAGAATATATGTAATAATATTGATAAATATTTTGTTGTTGTTATTATTCTTTATGTTAATTATAAATTCTATGAATAATTCAAAAATTAAGTGGTTCGAGGAATTTTGGCTCCTGGGTTAAGTCCACACAATAGCTAGAACCAAAGGGTGGCATATATAAAAGTCAGTACGTAGTATATAAATATATAGTACGTTGAAATGATCACGATTTGGCACGTCTATTTTTCTTCCCAATGTTTCTCTAATTAAGACCATCAACTATATATATGTTTAGAAAGCAAAATTCCGAAAAATTATATATTTGATTTTGGTAATAATTTCAAAAATTTCCTTTGCAAAATAGAATCTTATTTTTTTTTGGTCAACTCAAAATAATATCTTAATTAAGTGAACATCTCATATATTGTAAAGGAGACTAATAAATAGGCTACATATTTCTCTGATATTGTTACGAAAATAAGAGATTGTGATTGAAGTTATATTTTGTAAAGTGGAATGGAATTGTTTTGACAAATGATAAATAAATTAAATTAAATATCAAATTAAATTAATTATGCATGCCTTTTGTGGATTATAGTAAAAGATTATATTAAAATTTAATCAGAATAATAGGAGCACTTATAAATGGTGCCCATTGGTGCGTTGTTAATTATACACTAAAATCATAGTGAACAATATTATATATATATATATAATTGTTGGTGTTGCAATACAAATATATTAGTAATTGTATATACACTATTAGACATTAAAAAAAATAGAATATATGTTTGATAATATTATAAAAAAGATGTTACTTACAGAAATTTTGATTGCTTAAAAATTAATTATCCGTTCTATAACTGTATTTTTTTTATTACATCGTTCTATAATTGTACTTAAATATTCATTGAATTTTATAAAGATATATTCATTAAGAAAGTTAATTTCTTGCTTACTTTCTCGTCGACATTATCACTGGAAGAGAATAGAGTACGAGAGGCACACTAAATCAGAGAAGAAGAAGAAGGAAGACGATGGGTTGTTTCTTCAAAAGCGCAAAGGCCAACACTTTCTTACCAGCACTCGTATCCTCTATTCCATTGTCCGATTCTCGGACATCAGACCAGAACGACACCGTTTTAGAGATTGGACCGGGTACTGGTAATGAAGCTTCTTCAAGCCGCCAAAAACGTAGAGTTAGATAATCGTATTGTTGAGGGGTCTCCGACAATGGCCTTTGAAAGCAAACTCACGCGGTAACGCCGTTAATCATATACTATATGTTTTAACGTTTTATGTTTAGTGCACACAACGTGTTTGATGAAATGTTTGAAAGAACTAAGAAGCTACATTTCTTCATAAATCTATGATCTTTATGTTTAGATGTTTGAATGCACACAACGTGTTCGACGAAATTGTCTAAAAGACTATACATTTCTTCATAAAAATGTGATCTTTGTGATTAAGTGGTTAGAAAGCTAGCTACATTACTTAAATAACCCTTTTTGTTTTGTTTCTGGTGTTGTTTGCAGTTTGTAATATGTTTCTTAAAATGTGTTTCTGGTGATGTATTGATTTGTTTCTTTAGTGTTGGATACAAGTTTGCTTATGGTGTTTGTGACTTTGTATATTGTCTCTACTTTATGCCTTAGGCAAAAATGATATGTTTTTGCGCGATTTTTGTAATGGTTTGAAAGTGAAATCGGGGTTAGTTTGAATATGGGTTTCACTATGGATGGAGATTTTGGAAAGAATCCTTTTGCCTTCTCTTATGATTTTTATGCGTATGAATCCATTGAACCAATTTATTTTTAGAATTCATATCTATATCAATCTGAAATTACTTAGCTCCATCCTTTTTCTTTTAGTAGATTAGACGACTTTGATCGAGATAACGACCAAGAGAACTGACTGTGAAGAAATTTCCGCTAAAGAAAATATCGATAAGAGATGCTCTTTGGGACTTCGGTTGAGACTTACGGGTAACTAGAAAAATTGCCTTAATTGAAAATATCGATGTCAACGCAAACGCCTCAGCTGCAGAGAACCAAAATTCTAAGACTACATATGGTATGGTTGTTGAGAGTATTGATAAGCTTGGGCAAGTATATTACCGGAAGAGAGTGAAGAAGCAAATGATTCAACTGGATGAGATGGCAAAGGAATAAAAGATAAAGGCTTTTAGCAAACCCACTGGTTGTTTTAGAGGGTTTGTTTTATGAGAGAAGAGGGGCTTTTATATACTTGGTTTTATGTTGTTATTTTCCTTTATGCTATTTTCTTATTTTTGGAAATTTCTATGATGATGAAGAACTTGAAAGCAAGATCGTGATGAGATCTTGCTAGGTTGAGTGGAAGTCAATACGGCTAGTGAAGGGTTGTTGTTCGATAACTTTGGTTTGGATTTGTGTTCATAAATAAAGAAGTATTTTACAGATTTTACAGAGTTTATAGATCTAAAGTCTATTAGTATCACACACTTAAAGCAAGCTACACTTCAAAGCATGAAAATTTTCGAGGTAGTGGAATCACGTCAAGGAATAAGGATAAAAAACCTCAACTCATACAAATTGTCCTAAAGATCCCCACCGCGGTATCAAACTATGAGAAGACTGAACCAAACATCTCATCTCAGTTATGTTCCGACAAGAAGAAATAAGTACATATACTCAAGCCTGAATACAATATCACACTAGAAGAATACAATGTCTCAAACAAGTCTTTCATGAAAAATATCACCAGGCAAACCAAACTGCTCGTGTACAAGATTCGAGTGCAAAGCGACCACTTGATCCATCCCGGAGGTTGGCAAAAACGTGAACATTTTCTATTATTTCTCTTGAATATTCACGGGACTCGCTTTATCATTCTGCTAGTAATATTGGAAACTGAAGCAGATGTCTAGGTGCTTTATTATGTTATCTGAGTGCAGCGTGTGTCAGGACTCAACGAGTTCTAACTATTTTTGTACTGTTTTGTGTTCATCTTCAAGATGCAGACATGAATAAATGATATCAAAGTTGCGTGACTTGGATCGAAAACTAGAACATGTCCAACTGAGTTTGTCAAAACGGATTCAAAGACATCAAATGGCAATACGAGCAAAAAATAATTAAGCTTCTCTCTTGCTTCCTTTCCGATTCAGATCCCGACATTGAAGTATATGAACAATCCATATCTACAGGCTATCGAATTTCTTTCAAAATCGAGCCTTTATGTCTCTCTCTCACTCGCTTTAGTTTAGGTTAGTGACAACCATGGCTCTTAATTTCTGTTATAGCTGCTATTGAAGATGATAGTAACATTGATGATGATGATGATGATGATGATATGGAAGAGCTTTAGAAAGAGTACAAGGAGATTCGATCATAAGAAGCGTAAGATTCATTCCTCTGAACTTATCTAGACATGTCTCTTTTGTTTCAATTTCCAATTACGTTGTACTATGCATGTAGGAATATATTGAAGAACCCGAAGCGTGACAAGGGTGAGGATGTTTCTAAAGGTCAAGCAGTGAAGAACCAGAAGGTATCTTACAATGCCTCTAATCTCTGTGAAGTAGTCATATTATGCATGTTGTTTAAGACAATTTATGTTTTGTGCTTTTATGTAAAAGGCTCGTTGTTACAAATCTCCGGAGTTTAGATTCTTACTTCAGAAACCATTTAGTAACTCAAACATATTGCAACAGGTAAGGTATCTATTTTCTTCTCTTTATTCTATCTTCATGCTTATGGTGGAAGGAAATGATTTTGTAGGAGCCTGCCAAATCGTCTTTTTGTCCGGAAGATGAAAATGTCGTCTCAACAACATATGCAGAGCTAATGAGTTCTTCTAAGAAGACATTAGATTCCCTCTTGGAGTTACAAGAAGTATGTATGCGAAGAAGATATGCTTCATCAATTGTTATTCTTTCGCCTTTGTGTTGAATAGTATCTTTCTTCAGTAACTGTATGGTGCGTTTCTAAGTGTGTTGTCTCTCTCTCTCTCTCTCATCTTTATTTACTCGTTTTAATCCAAAATTGAATTTTGCAAGGATTTGTTTGAGAAGAATCCTTCAGAGTTGATGAACAAGCAGCTGGTACGTTAAATCAAAACAAAAAGTGTAATTAAATATCATCATAAGCATGTAAGGGGTCAATATATCATTTCCTTTATTTTTACTATGACTATGTTCGTCCACGGACCAATCTCATTACTGTATATGCTTCAGTGCTTTAACGCAAAATTGAGAAGAACACAAGTCACAACTGGTGCAATTGCTATTAAAGGAAAGCTCCACGCTTTTAACCAAAACGTTAGTGAACATGCTTCTACTTACATGAGAGATCCAAGTAGAATGATTAAACAAAATGCAACGGTCAAGATATACCATAAGTTTTTTAGCTTTTAATAACAAAAACATCAAAATATCTTGGCTGTGATTAGTCAATAATACATTACCTTCTCTTGTTCTGATGCTTACAAGTTTTGTTTCGATTTACAGGTCCCCGAGGAGGAAACAATGGAACCAAATAAAGAGGTATCGTCGTAGTTTTCTCTTGCCAAAGTCAAATAGTATCAAATCATTTTTATCACATTCTCTCTAACATGTATATAATACTTTTTATTATTCGCAGAATCGACTTTCTACGCGCTGAAGAAGTTTCAAACGAAGAAGAGAAATGTTGTGGATAGGCGCGCCTCAAATTGCAGAAAGATCAGGTAAATAAAACACTTGTTCTCCTTCTCTCTGAACTTTTTCTACTATAAATTTGCATAGTTCCATGCTTTCTCTGTCGATTTAATCGAAACCAAAATCGAAACCTTAGTAATCAATTAGTTTTTGGAGGATTCATAGAACTTCTGATTTTTAAATATTCTTTTATATTTACATTGTTTCCAAATATTAAGTAATTATTAATTTATCATTAAAAATTTACCGAAATTAAAATATTTCACTTCGATTAGTGTTTAGGATTTAGTGTTCAAATATACAATGTTTTGTGGACATAGTTTATTTATTGGTTGTAAAGTATTAATGTAGTTTATCTAGAATTAATAATACGATTCACAAAGTTATTGCTTAGAATTGAGTCCGATTTTAAATACTTCCAAATTCATTAGATTATAAAATGGATTTTGAAATCCATTTGTAAATTGTTAAACGAACAACACTTGATTCTAATATTTGCAAATCATTGAATGAATAACATATAATTTCATCAAAAAATACAAAATCAGTAACCTAATAGCATATTCAAAAATTTACAAGCAAGTCATAACATATATTATAATAAATTCAAGTCAAAATTAAACTTTATGCACTTAATCCATTTGTACATTGTTATGTGGCGATGATCGACAAAAGCAATTTGAAAATTTGACAAAATTATATAATAATATAAGTTTTATTACCGTGCATACATTGATAAAACACTGTAAATTTTCATAGTCCCATGCTTTGTCTAAATAAAACACTTGTGTCTGTTTGTTTTCATCGTATGCATCTGTATAACTTCCTTTTTGTTAGCTTAGACATGGAAAATTTTAAACTTTACTATGTTTTACTTTTCCTCTAATTTAACTTTTAATTTGAAAAATTGACAAACAAACCGGAGATGATATAATAATAGAAAATTTTATTACCATGCATACATTGATATATGGTCCTAAAACATTTCAATATAACCAAATTGTCCATTAAATCACATATATTTATAATCAATATACAATATTCACTAATATCATATCATGTTTTTGCTCTCAAATATTTTGAGACTAAGTGGTTTGACCCGCGCCATGGCGCGGACATAAATAACTATAAAAATACATAAAATGAAATTAAGTGTTACATTAATAAAAAATAATATTTTTCTTAAACTATGCTAAAATCATAACAAAATAAAACCAAAACTGAAAATTAATAAATTAACAATAAAAAGAGAATGAAAACAAAGAACAAATTTCAAAAATTGTAGTTTTGTGTTTTATGGTAGGTTAAAATGATTTAAATACAAAATTTGATTTACTTTTTTTGTTTTTTTTTGTTTTTGTTAAAGAATTATAGTTTTGTTTAGAAATTTTACATAAACACACAGTTAGAATGAAAAATGTTAGAAACGTATGTATGTGTGCTACAAAAACATATGTTTGTTATGTATGTTTTTCTTCCAAAAAATAAAAGAGTTAACACTTAAAAAGACGTGAAATATATATCCATGAGTTAATTTGGTTGATATAAAACAAAGCATATTCAACAAATATAGTTTTATAAGAATTAGAGGAAAAACTCATTAATGAAGATGTTAATAACTATAATAATTACCATTTATAATAATTATAATGTTAGTAATAAGTAAATATTTTAAATTATAATATAAATTAAAATACCTTAAAGACATCGTACATTTTTTTAGTAAATTTTAATATATTAGTAATTAAATATTTTAAATTATAATATAAACTAAAATACCAAAAAGACGTCGTACACACAGTTATTATATTAATAAATAATATGATAACATATATTATGAGAAATAAAAGGGATAATCACACACAGTTATCGAAAATATTAAATTAATTAAGTATAAAACAATTTCTTTTATTTTCTCTAGTAATAAGTAAATATTTTAAATTATAATATAAATGAAAATACCAAAAAGACATCCTACACTTTTTAGTAAATTTCAATATATCAGTAATAATTAAATATTTTAAATTATAATATAAATTTAAATTTCAAAAAGATATCAAACACTTTTTAGTAAGTTTATTGAAATTTCGAAAATATTATATCAATAAAAATATATGATAATATAAATTATGAGAAATAAAAGGGATAATTACAAACAATTTTCGAAAATATTAAACTAATAACATATAAAATAATATAAATTATGAGAAATAAAGGGATTATTACAAACAATTTTCGAAAATATTAAATTAATTAAATATAAAATAATTTCCTGAATTTTCTCTTTTAACGACACGTAGGCAAAACTATTTGACATTTACTATATAAGATATGCATATTAAGTAGCCAAACAAAGCAGATAATTATATATACGAACATATAGATGTCAAAAAAAAACATATAACTAAATATTTGAATTATTTATCAACCTTCTTTATACGTCCACACTTTTAGAGAGGCCTATATAATTTTACGTCTACATGGGTTTGGGCTATATATATATCTTACGTATGCACATGGTTATGGGTTTTAGAGAGGCTTAGTTATTTTACATAAAAATTAAATGGTTCTTTTCATTTGTTGGTGGTTGGTTATATATATATTTATTCATAATCTACTCTTATTTTTGTATGACTCATTTGTTAGTTTTGTTTTACATGTTTTGATCATTGTAGCTTATAGAAATTGTTCTCATAAAACATTATTGATCTAGACTATGAATGAATCGCGTAGTTAATATAACATATGTGTATGTTCTAATTTTGATATTATATTTCATGACGGTGTTTATGCTTATGAAGCTTCTTGATTTTGGAACAGTCACAAAGGATGTCTTAGCTCCAAGAAAGGACGGGTATTCTTTGAGGTGGATCATAGGCACAACCTTGTTATGGAGCTTAGTGTTCTTACTGTTTTTACATGCTGTGTAATATCATTAGGAGTCACAAGTTGTATTTGGCTTGTATTGTATGAAATGTTATTATGGCATTTAAAGACCAGACTTGTGTGTGTGTGTTTTGTGTTTATATAACTTTGTCCTTTTCTTTTTTAGCTTTCAATGTTATACATTGGTTCTTACTTTATTTATGAGAAACACTATGTAATGAAATATCATCACACATCAAATCATGATATTATTACTTAAGATAAATTAAATAGGTAAATTCAGATTCAAAAAATGTTACCATGTGTTATGATTGATTTTAAATTTTTTGAGTTATGCCTTTTGTTAAATTATTAACTCAAAAGTTAATCCAAATCCTCTCAAAATTGTTTCTTTTATAAAAACAGTAGGAGAGTATGCTTGAAATCGTCAATATAATTGGTGGTTTTGTTACAAGAATTAGCAAACAAAATAAATAACTTGAGAGTGTTAGAAAAGAAAACTTGTGACATTGTCTGTGGAAATAGTCATTAGCCCTCTTCATGGATTTGTTGTTGTAGCAAGAAGAGCATTCCTAAGGTTAGAGTCGGGAGCTTCAAAAACTCAAACCAAGATTCTAAATCAACCAAACTTATATATTAAACTCTTCAAAAGTAGCCATCTTCTGCAAGTGATCACAATTATAAGCATTTGTAACAAAGATAAGTGACTAAGATGTATGCCACTACCCTTCTTCTCTCGTATTTGTAACAAAGACTTTTTTATCTCTCTTTATAAGAGTATAGACAAACCAAGAAATTTGTAAGGGACCAAAGCATCACACAACACTCTAACCATTCATTTGTTTCTCCTTTAAAAGCTTATAAAAGGGACTAACGCATCACGCACAACTAGCAGAGGGTACAAGTCAAACAACGACATAAAGTCAATGTCTAAGGACTTTTATGGACACAATCTCTGTCTAAGACACTATGAACAAGTCAAATACAAACACAATTGAAGTCTATGTCTAAGACATTTCCGAAAACCGACATTTTCTTTATCTAAGTACCAATTAATATTCTATACAAAGTTTGATCAAATTTACCACATTAACTATTCGAAGAATAAAGAAGAGCAAAAATCAAAGAATCAATAGCACAGAGCAAAGAACAATGAAAAATGAACAAACAACAAATAATAGACCAAGATATCTACAAAAGACTCATAGATACTTTCATTTCAAGAAGTAAACAACACATTAAATTTGATTAACACAACATCCAATTCAAAAAATTACTTCAAGGGACATAAACTATGCAAGAGAAACTCACAATGGCCAAGGAACCACAAAAAGTAGGAGATCAATATGTGCACTGAAACTAAAACACTAGAAGACCTAAATAAGATTATACTCACTCTTAATGCCCGCCTTCCACTGGAAAAATTATGATAAACCTGAAATGTCCTTAAGGACTTTAAGTTCACTAAATGGCCTTTGTTATATATATCCCAATCTTTTATATTTGTGTGTATGGGTGTTGACTATATATATATTATACTTAATTTAGTTTACATAATTATCTATAAGAGATTCAGAGGTATGGTTGATGAATACATATTGATACTTATCCAGGTCAGCATCTTTTAGTGTCTCTGTTATTAGCACTCCATCAGTCATGTCCTATTGATTCGAAGGGAAATATGGAGTTTTAGAAAACAACAATCACTGTTTTAATGAAATAAAGTTTGGATTCTAAAAGCATGTATGTAAGCCATGCTTTTATGTGGCCTACTAACTAAGAAAAATCACAAGTAAGCAGAGTAATGTAATTGAAAACACCTTACCTTAATGACAGTGTTTGGCGCAGTTACATGTTCAAAACATCGCATACCCCACTTTATCGCCCAACATCTCTTCGTTGACTCTCGCTGCAACACTCATGGTTGCTACACGCCTTCGTTGGGCGTAACCTACTATACCGTTTATAGTGTACTCGTCCTCGTGAATATACTAAAAAAGGTATAAGTTCAATGGTTAAATTGTTTCATAAGTATGTATTTAAAACACAGAACTCAATGAAAAGCAATAGTAAGGATGCAACATGTGTAAGTTGAGTCGTCTTTCCCGAACCCGTTTCGCCAAACACCACTATCGCTTAGTTTTCTCTTAATACCTAGAGAATGCAATCAAAACGGCATAAGTTGGCGATTTTTACTCATTGGATCAAAGGAAGAAATACAAAAAAGAACCTCTTGAGGTAAACTTCCTAACAGTAAAGTGAATTATGGGTTTTTGATCCAAAACTAAGTCGATGGATTCGAAACATGTGCGAAAAACTAAACCATTAAACTTAAAGATATCATCTGAACATCAACAAAGAAGACAGTGACAGAGTCATGAGTTGCTTGAGGCGTTCAATGGCCTCACTACTGTTCCCACTGTAAACATATGAAATAACCAAACACTATATAAACACATAATCATAAACAATACAGAGTCATAGAGTAAAAAGGTTAAAAAGATGATACCTTTCGTGTAACAGACCAGACATTGCAAGCAAGATAGTTGCTTTAGAATCATGAGAAGCCTGATCATCGTTTTGTTGATTCCCAAGGCATTGTTCAAGCACTAACATCCCTTGAGCATAAGATTCATCTGCGATTTCAAATTTCACAGAGACATTGTTCAAGCATTAACAAGGGTTTAAGCCCCTTCAAAAAATCAGATGAATATCGTTAAGAAAACCTGATTTTTGAGTTTTTGATCCAAAAATTAGTCGATGGATTCAATGACTAATGGTATAAAGTAGTAGTCAATAAACTCATAATGATGCATACCTGAAGAAACAGAGTAAGATGAATGAAGTTTCCGTCAGCTTAATTACAGAACCATATGCATCATCTTTTCCTAAACTAGCATCCATCAGCCTTAACTCCGAGAAACATAACAAAGGGTTATTAAGATTAAATCGATTAAAAACTACAAGTCAAACATTATTAGTAACAAGGGTTGTTAGATCACTCAGAGTTTTGTCGATATAGCTCTTTGATTGTGGAATTTTTCTCGGTAATTTCAGAATATTTATGCTCCAAAAACTCCACCCATCGTCAGCTTCTCTAACTCCTCTCCACCTTTCTCAATCTGCATCAAACCCGTTGATTCTGTCAAATACAAAACACACTCAAAAACTCAGCAAAAATACACAAGCAAGTACCGACTGAAATCTGGTAAGAGTTCAGATAATAGATAATCGAAATCAGATTGGGGTTGTTGTTCCTTCTTAATGGTAGACGTGGAAGCTACCATAAACTTTTTCGAAACGTTGTTTATCCTATGAACGTGATTTTCCTCACCTAAGTAGCACAAGCAACAAAAACAGTCAAATGATAAGGTTACTTACTATTATTCACTACTTGTGGCAGAGAACGTGATACAAATAACAGAAAGTCAGAGATGAGTATAGAAACCCGTGGACTCGAAAACAAAGCATCCCCCAAGCTCAAAAGCATTTTCTGTTGAAAAAACATGCTAATGTAAAAACTGAAAAACTACTATATGAAACTATAAAAAATGATTAGGTAATCTCCCCTACTTGAGGCTATCGAAAGTAAACAGACTGCAGCTGGTTAGTAGTATAGTCCAATTCCAAAGTCATAACTTAAACATGAGAATCTCCAGCTTGAAGTACAAGTTCATCCGTAGGAAGTGCTGTTAAGATCAGATGGTTTAAGCAACCACTGTGCATCTAGAAGGAAGAGTAGGACCAAACCTGCAAAACTTCCAACTAATGCAATCAAACTTAATGAGTTTCTACGTAATCTACAGGGTAATAAACAAGTATGGCCAATTTACAGTACAAAGAAGGCAAACTGATGGTAAAACAAGCAAGACCTGTTTTGAATGTAGTCTTGGAGGAAAAGGAGCAGTTCTCCATCAAAGTGTTTAAGCAACCTACACAAAAACAAAAGCTTACACATAATCAAACAACTACTAATTTTTGACAATTGACTTTTATAGAAGGCGAGACCACTTCACTATCAATGTATCAAACATAGCCTCAAAGAGACTTACCAACATGAGACAATCTTCTTAAATTTGAACCTATAATCAAAACCCTTAATACAACTTAACCCTTAATATTCTAAACAAAATTTGGTCAAATTTACCACAATAACTATTCAAAGAACAAAGCAGAGGAAAGAATAAGAAAGAAGAGTAAAGAGAAAACAAAAAGAACAAACAACAAAACATTACTACAATATTTTTGGCCTACACTACTAGGATGATAAGCACTACACAGAACAAGAACTCTGAATGATAAAGCAGGCTGCAGCTAAAACCAAACATAGAGAGTGAAAATCAGTCATTTTTGTACCGGCTTCAGCAACTCGAGGCTCCTTTTACGAACTAGCATAGCATCCATGAGCTTAACCTAAGAAACACACACAACAAAGGGGTTATTACGAATAATAATCGATTAAAACTACAAGTAAAACATTATTAGTAACTATAATTCACAATCTTGTTCATATAACTCTCTTGAACGTGTTATTCTTAGAACCTTTCTTCTCCAACAATTCCATCTTTTTCTCAATATGCATCATCAAAACAGTTAAATCTGTGAAATCCTAAAAAAAAAACACTAAAGAAAAACCTAAACACAAATACAAAGGGACTTATCCGATTTACAGATGAAGCGATAAGCGAACATATCTGATCCGCCGTGAAGGAAGCATAATCAGCCTTGTAGAGCTTCCGTATACTCGTCGGCGGTCAACGAAGCGGCGCCGTCGTTAGATAACCACGCAATCTCCTCTTCAGGCGTAAGCTAAACCCTAATTTGGATTCTATTCTCGAAACCTTGTTCCCGGAGATATCGACGGAGAACGACGTAGTGAATCATCTCTAGAGAGAGAGAGAGAGGAGATTACGAATTTTTATAAGTCGTGACTTAAAACGGTGTCGCTTTATATTTGGGCCTTAATCATTATTGGGCTTTTGTGACTATGAATTTCCTTTTTTCTTTGTCGATAAGTTTTGCTTTTCTTTTTTTGATCCATAAATTTCCCTTTTGTGGTATTATATTTTAAGAACGTTATATTAAATTTAACGTTGAAATCTTATTATCTTGGTAAAGTTGACACGGTTCCACCTACACTTAATCACTAATATCCATTTTTCTATCTTTTTAATAATCTCATTTGTGTTTAATTATGTGGAAGTCAAAATTAGTTGGGGATTAAATTGGTCTTTGTGATAAATTGTTTTTTTAAATGAATTATGCATTGAAAATCGAAAACTTTCACCTTTGTGAAACAAATTAAAATGGCTTAAAAATACATGTTTAAGAAACGGAGGGAATATTTGTTTTTGAAAACAAACTTAGGTTTAAACGAGACATATAAAACATGCATAGTCTAATAAATATAAAAAAGTTTTAGCAACCCAATAAGTTAAATCCATACCATTTTTTGGAAGATTTTGTGTTCTTCTTCTTTGGTTTGCAAGTTTCATTATTAGCATCTTTCTTCTTCGTCCTCGATAATGGATATTTAACATGTTAAGTCACAATTATAAAGTAATTTAGTTTTAAATTCAAGTCAATGATACAAGAATAACTATAAACAAATTATATACCATTGGGTCTAGTTGTGGACGTTTTGATGAAATATGAAAATTGTTAATGTTGTTTTTGAAAATAGGTAATGTCTTTGTCAAATGTCTCCTAATGCTTTGGCTTGATGTGTTCACCGCTTGATTCAAACTCCATACATATCTTCTAAACATTATACAAAAAGAAACCCTTAAAATTTACACTCACATGTGAAAGTTTTATTTTTCCTTTTAAATTTTATAGTATTCAAACCGTACTTGAAAAAGGCGGGTTTCTAAAGCCGCGATTCTATCTAGTAACGATCCTTTCAAGTAGCCTTCTCTAATCGTGGTGCCTCTATCGACTAATCAATGTTTTGTAGATGCATTTCCGCCTTTCCATTTCGTAAGGTTTTGTTGTTTTTCTAGGTTCTTTATCTACAATCCATCACCATTACCATAAACAAAATGAACAATGAATGTAATATTTATAATTGAACCAGAAAAATCAAAGGATAAAAAAACAATTACAACGAAATCCAAGTGATCCAGCCTAGACAATATTGGCAAAGAAGAGTGGGAAAGTCTTTGTTGTTTCATCTTCTCCATTAGACTTGTTATTGTTTTATGGAGGTATGATATTTTTTCCGTTGTTTATACAATGAAAAAGATAAGAATAAAATGATTATGACTGATGAGTTTACTTAGAGCATCTCTAACAAGACACCAAAACACCATATTTGGTGCAAAACTTGCTCCAACATTATACCAAAATTTACACAAAAAATTATTTGGTGTATTGTGGTATGACATCAAATTTGGTGTTAAGCTATTAAAAAACACCAAATATTTAGTAATATAAATATTATTATAACTAATGAAAATTAAAAACAAATAAAAGTAAATTAATAATCTATACAATAAAAGTTAACCGACTTCTCTCCAGGTGAGGACACGTCAGCTTCTTCTGCAGTTTTATTCGCGATGTGATTGGCCAGTTCTACTTCTGTGGGGCCCTCCTCCTTAAAAAAAAAAAGATTAAGAGGGTGTTATTGGTTGTATATGTTTAAATCAATTCCATTGAATTTGAGTTAGGTCAGATTTATTAAAAATTGAATCATTCTAGAATGATTTGTTATTGATATACAAACTACATTGAATAATTTTAAAATCTTTTCAAAATAATAACCATAGATTTACAAAATCAACATGATATCATTTGGTTTTCATGATAAAAATGAATTCAATATGGAATGATTCTTAAAATTTTACCTCCTTCATTTATGTTTCTCACACACATGCACAAGTTTTCAGCAACACCAAGAACAAAAAAAAAATAAGTATTCACAAATAACACATAAAACCATTATTCTTGTATGGGAGGAACCGTGGCAACACATGAGATTATAATCGATCGATTGAATGTGAACTTTCTTAGATCTTATTGATAGCATTATAGGTTATAAAAACACATGATTTAGTAACAAACATTATTGCTAAGAAAACAAATTAGTGAAAACAAAGTGAGAGAGAAAAAATATATCGAAAATAATAAAGCTTGACGGATAGTACATATATGGGTATATGGCGACGATAATGATCTGCCGATAGTTAAAAAGATTGGATTAGATAAGATTTACGATTGTTTGATGAAATGATTCAGCAAATTTTAAAATCTGAAGATATAAGGTTAGATTTTGATTGCTTTCATTTACACATAAAAAGTATCAAAATGATTTTAAAACTCTTTCATGATTCTTTTCCATTAAAAATAGGGAGAATTACAAAATTACACCATTTCAAAATTATTTCACAAAACTACACCTAAACACTCAAAATTAAATCCAAATAAACCATACCCACACAATCCAACCCTTAATACTATACCCTAAACATTAATTAGCGAACAGAAATGAAAAGATTTTAATTTTTGTAATTTTTTAAAGGATAAATCAAACTTTAAAATTTTTGAAAGGGTGTAAATATGTGAAAATATTAAATTAGGTATAGTTTTGTGAAGAAATGGTTGAAATGGTGTAGTTTTGTGAATTCCTACTAAAAATATACCAAGTTTGAATAACGTAAGATTTTAGTTAATCATTGTAAATCTTTAGTTGAATAACACTGGATTTTAAACTCGTATAATATGATCATTACAAATACTAAAATCAATAACACTTGATTTTAAACTCCTACAATATGGCCATTACAAATACTAAAACTAATAACACTTGATTTTAAACTCTTTTAATGAAAAAAATATAAATACAACAACCAATAACACTTGATTTGGCTAGAGTAATGTAATTAAAATCATTAATTGAAGGGTGATTTACCAGAATGACGTCCAAAACGTACTTTATTACAAAATGGCTCGAATCTTTTTTTTATTACTCAAATAAATGGCATACCAAAACATCCCTTGTATCTTTGAGTACAAAAACGGTAATTATGGAAATTGCCATTAATGAAATTTGTGGTAGTTTTTTTCGCATGTTAAGCATCGTTGTGGCAAACTATCAAACGAATAAGAATGGTGCCACAGTTTATTTTGAGCCATAGTTTTTTGTTGGTTATAAAAAAAATGTGGCCGACATTCCAAAATATATATGTCGCAATGTGACGACATATATTTTAATGCGCGACAGGTTTTGTAAGTAGTGACAGATTTTCATTTCAATTTGTTGTCGCTTGACGACAGATTTGACACGAACCGACAAATTCTGACACAAATTCTGGTCTTTGTCGGGCAAGTTATGACAGTTTTTGGACCTATTTTTTAAAAACTGCCACGGATTTTAATATTTGCCTCAGATATTGAAAAGTTGTGGCATATTTTATTTTAAATGACAGTTTTACAGAGTTATGTAGTGACATGTTTAGTTATGCCTTTGTACCAGTTTATTGGCAGTGTCAGTTTTTTGTTTCTCGACAGCAGACTTTATAGACATCTTTTTAATTACTAGAATGACACATATATTTGAGTTATTATTCAAATAACATCCCCTTGACGACAGGTTTTCTGTGTCATTAATGAAAACAACAACTAACATGTTAATTTACGGTTAGTGTTTATGGCTTATTTTAATTTGTTTCCAATTTTCTTAATTTAAGTTTATGAAAATTAAAAAACATGTTAATTTAGGGTTAGTGTTTTGATAACTTGCATATTTTACACATTTTACCTTAGTTTGTGCATTAGAATTCATTCATTTAGGTTGCATTTAGTGTCATATAGGTTGCATTTTGGTTTGTTTCGTGTATTTCAGGTTTCAGAGCATAAAGACGGCGAAAGTGATGAATTTAAGCCAAAAAGAAGCGGATACACTTGCATCGGCATGTTGTATCGGTTTCTATTGGCCGATATAGAAGACAGAAAGTTTGCCGAAGCTTGTATCGACCAGCCATATCGGTTTAGAGTGGCCGATACAAGAGAAAAAGACCCGAAGACGCGTATCGACTTGTTGTATCGGCTTAGCCTGGCCGATACGAAGGAAACTGAGCTGAAGAAAGGCTATCGAAGCGCATATCGGCCAGCCTGTATCGGTTTGCTATGACCGATACAGGCTGCGAAAATTAAAGAAAGTCGGTTTTGTTTTGTAAAAAGGAAAACCAAATTGGTTTACCTTTGGTTCAATAATACATTAGGGTTTTAGGATGTTTTGAAGAAGCCATCTTTTAGTTTTTTTTTTTCTGGATCGTTTTGTTTTTGTGTTTTTGACTTTGGAGATTTCTTGGTGATTGCTTCTTTGGCCACCTTTGTAATCTTCATCATCATCAATAAGATTTTCTTGAACCCTTTACTCTCTTGTCTTTGTTTTATGTTTATGCTTTCTTTGAATTTAATTGCTTTGAAATTCAACATGTTTAGTGAGTAGTTCTAAATAGACAATTGGGTTAGGATAAAAGGGGATTGATTGAACATAGGATAGATGATTGTCTAAAACTTAATTGATTATAAAACTTTAGTCTTTGGTAACAACCTTAAAGCCTTAATCGAGTTGGCCATTCGATTATTGACCATAGGAAACTTTATGAATCGAGAGATTATAAAGATTCCTGAACAATTACCTTAGAACCAAGCCTAGCTTAAGCGAGAGATCTGTGTTAATAAGCTTGGTGGTTAGAATTGATTTGTTCTTAAAGTTTCTCGACGATTAAACTATCCAAGATATTGTTTTAGTTTAATTGTTGAGAAAAGGATCATTGTCACGAAAGTGGATTGATCTAAAATCGTTTTCAAAACCTTAAAGTTATTTTTGTAAAAGACAATTTGAAATCTGAAAGTTTAAATCACCCTTTGAAATACCTTAACCTGATTGTTTAGCTTTTAAATTAATCTTTCAAAACTCTTAATTCGCGTTTTCGTTTTGGTTACTAATCGGTTACAAAAACTCTCAACAAACAACCTTTTTATTAAGCTTAAACTGAGTTCGTTTCTCATAAATTCAAGTAAATTGTTTGCTCCTGATTTGGTTTGACATCTTAAGTACTACAATTAAGACATTAGATTTAACGAGGTAAAATCTTGTTTATCATGTTTACGGTTTATTTTAATTTGTTTCCAATTTTCTTAATTTAGGTTTATGAATCAAATAATTTTAAATTAATAATAAAAAACCGTCAACACTAAACCCTAAATCTTATACTTAAACTTATAACTTATACCCTAAACCCAAAAACCCTAAATACTAAACCTTAAACCCTATACTTTATACATTATACCCTAAATCCAAAAACCATAAACACTAAACAATAAACCCTAAACACTAAAACCAAAACACTAAACAATAAACCTTAAATACTAAGCCCTATACCCTAAACACTATACCTTAAACACTAACCCTTAAACCATTTTATCTCTCTTAATTTTACATATCCATTTTATATATTTTTAATTAGTGTATAAATGAAACCCTAAACACTTAACCCAAAACACTAAACACTTAACCCTATACCCTAGACCCTAAACCTTAAACATTAACCCCTAAACCTTTTCACTCATCTGCTTAATTTTACATATTCGTTTTATTTGTTTTTTAATTAGTGTATAAATGAAACCCTTAACACTAAACCCCAAACACTAAACCCTAAACACTTAACCCTATACCCTAAACCCTAAACCCTAAACCTTAAACATTAACCCCTAAACCTTTTCACTCATCTCCTTAATTTTACATATTCGTTTTATTTATTTTTTAATTAGTGTATAAATGAAACCCTTAACACTAAACCCCAAACACTAAACCCTAAACACTTAACCCTATACCCTAAACCCTAAACCTTAAACATTAACCCCTAAACCTTTTCACTCATCTTCTTAATTTTACATATTCGTTTTATTTATTTTTTAATTAGTGTATAAATGAAACCCTTAACACTAAACCCCAAACACTAAACCCCAAACACTAAACCCTAAACACTTAACCCTAAACATTAACCCCTAAACCTTTTCACTCATCTCCTCTTAATTTTACATATTCATTTTATTTATTTTTTAATTAGTGTATAAATGGTGGTAATTTGGACAAAAAACAAATAGTGGTATTTTTAACCTTTTAGTTGAGAAACATATATTATATTTTCACGTTTTAGTGTGATTTGAAAAATTATTAAAAAAGTGTATATTTGCAAGAGTGAATGCTACAACAAAACACGTACAAATAGAACAACAATACCATTTATTCAAGTGTAAAAGTGGTTCTTATGAACTAATATGAAGTTCTTTTAACTCTAACCACACTAGAATGATCCACTCTCTAATTTGGCTCACTCGGAGCATCGTCGTCGCCTTTAAAAAACAAGATCACAACAACTTATCGTAAGCTTTTATGAACTTCGTCGGCGTTATTACACATCTGATATCTCTCAACACTTTCCATATTCCCTCAAGATTTTAGAAACTATAAGGAAACTACTAAAAGTCAACGTGAAAAAACTATAAGGAAACTAGTAAAAGTCAACGTGAAAAAAAGAGTACAGTAAAAGACAAAACATGTTTCATACACTCTTTGTTTCTATAACTCATATTTAACTTTCTTTGAAGAAGAAGATTTGAGTCCTTTCCACCATCTTCGGACACGGTTCGACACTTTCTGTGCACGTCTCTTCACCATTTTTACTCTTTTCCTCTTTCAAAACTTTTCCCTACAAAACCAACAAAATCATAGAGAAGTGTTTTAGAGAATAGAATGAAAAGATCTTTGTTCCTTTTAAGGCAAAGATAGGTTGATAACATAAACTTATAGTATACCAAGTTCTTGGGAAACTTTTCATCTTCGTCCTCGTCTTCATCATCATCTTCATTACCCATACTCTCCGGGTTTTTTTGTACTTCTCTATATCGTCTCTCGAGTAGACCTTCATCCCAGGTGCTCCTGGCAAACCCTGTAGCAAACGAAAAATAACGGTAAATCACAAAACAGACATAAAAACATTCCTTTACTCTTAACACTACAACAAAATCAAAAAAAAATCCTAATACTTGCAAAAATACCACTCAAAAAGCTCACATTTTGACAAGCAGCCTCTATCGTCTTGCACTTAGAGTTACACATGCCTTCTTCTTCTTGTTCAAGAAGCTACGAATATCAAAAACAATCCAAAATTTTCAAAACAGAGTCAAGACATAACCAAAAGCTAGAATCTTTGTCCTTTTGATCAAATCAGTAGAGAAACAAACATAGATACATAAACTTCTCTATATTACCTCAAGCTTTTGGCCTTTCTCAAAATGTCAATCTTGAGAATCCAATCAACTTCTTCTTTCTTCAAATTGCATACATTCTCAGCTATCTCAATACTTTCATATTCCGAAATTTACCATTTTTTTACATTACTACTCTGCAACACACACAAAAGAGCAAAACTGGAAAAATCAAAAGATCAACAATACACTAAAAAACAACAATCTACCATCTTGGGCAAGATCTGTTGTTGTTTCTCCTTCACTAGCTGATGCAAACGCGAGACTAGCTTCTCGCAAACCTGACACTTTATGTACGGAACATCCTCTTTTCTCGGCGCCGCCAAAGGCTTCTTCGCGCCGTCGATGACCGGTAATAACGCCGACGAAGCTATAAGAGCTAACGATAAAGCTCTTCGCGCCGTCGTTGATGCGATGATTCAGGGAGAGAGAAAGATCAGGAGCGAAGAGAGGGAGAGGGAGACGGAGAGAGACGCATGAAGACAAAGCCGAGGAGTATAGCGGAGGAGATCCAAAACCGAGCATAAGCGAATGACGGAGAGGTTCGGATGAGAAGAGGCTCCGTCTTCAAGAGCGTGACCCACCATTGCCTCTTCGCTGGACCTAAAGCAACTAGCATGCTCTCACCACCACGACATCAAATAAAACAGAGAAAGAGGCGAGAAATGAGATCTAGTGTCTGAAATTTTTTACAGTCTTTAACCACAATAACTTACCTTTGCAGACAAAATCAATCTCTGGACCTTGAAATCGTCTAACGTTGGAAACAGCATAGGCTGAAGATTTGAGAAGATCAGAGGGAGAGGAGAAAATATAAAACGACGATGGTGAAAAGGAGGAAGAGTAAACATAGATCTAGGGTTTCTTAGAGGCAACTCCTCCTTAATCGTTTGGAGGAGAGGTAATCTAGTTAGGTCGCTTTTATTTTACTTAGTGGAAAAGACTCAATTATTTCATTGACTTTCGTTATTTACAGGTCAAACCCGGGTAAAACTGACCCGACCCGTATTACCCGACCGAAATTAAATTATTGTTTAATTTAAACCGGTTAAGAGATATTTCAACCGAACCGAACCAATATCTCACCAATATACCTTGGTATAATTTGGTTTTACCTCTTTCTCCTCCTTTTATTATTTTTTTCCTTCTCTCTCGACGAACCCTAACTCCTCTCTCAACGAACACTCGAATCTCCCCTAATTCCTCCTCTAAATTTCAAAACTTTTGCAAAATCGAAATCAGTGAAATATGGTATAGACGAGGTTGGGTAAGAAAAAGGAGAAAGATGAAGAAGATACACTATTAACTCATTACAATAGGAGTTTGGAAAAGAAAAAATCCAAATCGATCCCCACGGCGATGTCTAAGAAACTTGTTAGCCGCGTATTTTCTCCTTCTGCGACGACTGCGACGACGGCGACATCGACTGTGACGATGGCGACGGGGACTGCGGCGACGACGACGACGGGACTGCGACGACGGAGATGGGGACTGCGACGACCACGACGACGACTACTGCGAAGGAGAATACCACTATTTCCGGCGATGATTACTCGGAGAAAACAATGTCCGATGCCGATGAAGAAGAAGAAGAAGAAGAAGAGTGTAAAGTCGACATATTTGAAGAAGAACACGCATTGTTATCAGGTTTGAATTGTTGCAACTATCCGCTGAATTACAAGCAATGTGGTGGTACAAAGTTTGTGGATCGTCATTTCAAGAAAGGAGAACTTAGAAGGTTGGAGGATGTGAAAGAGAAGCTCGTTAACATGGGATCCCATAAAGACAGATTGAGGATGGTTTTTCTATTCTTCTTAGGAAGTGTTGTTTGCGCGCAAACGAAGGTTGGAAGAGGCGCGAAGAATATTATGGAATTTTTTCAGAGAGCAGTAGATGATCTTGACTTCTGCAAGACCTTTCCATGGGGGAGATACTCATATGAGTATATGTTGAAGGAGATCTCTCAAACCATGAAGCATTTTGGAGGTATGGTCCCGACGAAAGAGAATACCTTATGGCCTCTTCCAGGTTTTTGTGTCCCTTTAGAGGTAAGTTAGAAAAGTAATGACATTGTTGAATACTGATGTTATTTCATAATGTTGGAGCTGATGTATTTTGATGTTTTGTAGATTCTTCCATTTAAGGCAATCTGTAAACTGGGAAATGCTTTTAGAGAACCTTTTGAAGGAGCCGATGTCAAGTGTCCGAGGATGTGCAAGTCTGCGTTCAAACAGATTGGAATGACAGGGATGTCACTTTCGGAGATAAACAAAGAACTTGCTCATGAGACTGTAAGTTTTCTAAGGTAGAAGTAAAGTAGTATTATTGGAGAAATGAGGTAGAACTAAGGTAGAATTAGGGTAAAAATAATGTAGAATCAAGGTAGAAGTATGGTAAAACTAAGGTAGTATTGATGTATAACTGTGCAGTATGGTAAAACTAAGGTAGTATTGATGTATAATTGTGCAATATGGTAAAACTAAGGTAGTATTGATGTATAACTGTGCAATATGGTAAAACTAAGGTAGTATTGATGTATAACTGTGCTAAGTTTATAAAACTATATTGATTTTTGTAGGATATTGACACCATCATCCGAGTCCACAATGCAGATGAAGATGACCTGTTGGGTGAAATTTTCGAGGTTGACGATGATGAAAATGATTTTGATCTAGCCGTCAACAGTTGGGATAAGATGGAGAAAAAAGGATTAACAATCTTTTTCCAAGACATGTTTGAAGAAGATGTTGTTCCGCGAGAAAAAAAGGAAGAAGAGGCAGAAGTCACGGCGGAGGGAGTTGCGGGAGCTGAGGGAGTCGAGAAAGTTGGCGATGTTTTGAAGAGCCTGAAAAAAGTGATTAGAGTGATGAACAAATTTGAGCAAAAGTTTGATGCATTGGGAAAAAAGGTTGATGCATTGGGTGAAAAGGTTGATGCATTGGGTGATAGATTACCCCTTTAGAGGCCTTTGTCAATGAAGCATGTTGTTCGGGTAAATCTAAAAAAAGAAAGAAATGAAGAACGTTTATGTTATGTGGTGGTATTTGCGTTTTAAAAACTTGTTCGGATGTTGAACTTTATATGTGGTTCTTTTGAATTATAATGGTACTTGTGGTTTTTTTATGTTATTTTCGGATATTTATGGTATTTTCGGATATTTATGATATTTTTGGATATTTATTTATGGTACTTTTGGAATATTTATATATGTTATTTTTGTTTTAAAGAAGGTAAACTTATGGTGGTCATTTTGAAACATAGACAAAAACTATAAAAAATAATAAACAACAACTTCAACGTAGGAGAGACAAAAGTTATTTTAATTAGACAACATAGCATAAGTTATAAAAACTGAAAATCTCTCACGGACGGGGATGAACAATAAGCTCCTTAAGCTTTGCAATTTCTTCAGCCATAACATACACCCTCCTAGTTAACTTTTCAACTTCCTCCTCAACACCGAAAACCCATGGCTGACGAAAGTGCAACCCATCGTCCTGAACAATCAACACAGTTTTAAGAAGTTATACTCAGTTTTACGCAACATAGTTTCACACGGTTATACGCAGTTAGTTTTACATAGTTTCACACGGTTATACGCATTTATACGTAGTTAGTTTCACATAGTTTCTCTCGGTTCTACGCAGTTATACACAGACGTAGTATTAAAACAACAATTACCTTGTAGGTCTTGCACGTGAAGTACCTACTCCCAGGTAAAGTATCAAAATCAGATCTATACTTTTGATTTGGAGTAGCATCCTGAATGATTTGTCCCCCACATGGACAACGAGTTGGAATTCCGTTTTGTGAGTCGGCAACGAACTTTAGCATGTCAAGGTGTTGCTTTGCCTTCTTCATCTCACGCCTCTCTTGTTTCTTCACCCAAGGATCCATGAAAGGAAGCAACAGAGAGAAAGGAGAAAAGGAAACGAAAGTGTAGGAAAGGAAAGGAAATAGATTTGTGTGTGAACGAGGAGGAGAGGAGAGAAGAGAGAGGAGAGAAGTTCTTGTTTATCGGACAACAAAACACGAAAATCGAGGGTGAAAAGATGTACGTCGGAATCTATTTTGAGCAACAAAATTAATTATTTTTTTTTTTCGTTTAGGCGCCAAATTAATTTTCGGTTTCCCTCCAAAATATTACACATAGTTTTACATAAAGTTATGGTTTTACCAATGTTGTTCATAGTTCTATTTTTTGCTGATTTCAACAGTTTTTAGTTTTACCTATAATTTAAATTTGTTTATGGAGTTTTACTTTTCACATTTCGTTTTTAATATGTACGTAAACATGATTTTTGCAATAATACGTTCGAAATCATCGTTTTATAGAAAGGTCCTCATATAAGTTGTGCTTAAGTAGAAAGTGTTCTTCAAAAGTGCTTGAATGTTGAATAGTTTTTCGTAAACAATGTGTAATTTGTTTGAACATATTTTTTGTTGACCTAACATATATAAAAACAATGTGTAATTTGTTTGAACATATTTTTTGTTGAAAGAACATATATAAATACCAAACACATAAATAAATACCAAACACAATAGTAATCCTTAGTTTTACAGAAGTTAACAACACAATCATAGTTTTACATAAGTTGACAACACAGAAGTTCAACAAGACAAACATATTTTTAAAGAAGTTCAATCGGTCGGATAACGATGCGTTCCAAAAAGCAACCAATTGAAACCAAAATTTTGCCTCCTTCGCCTAGTGTTTTGTGTCCTTTTACGCCGTTCTCCAGCAGATGGCTTTCTCTTTTCATGTTTTCTCCCATTCTTTTTCACGCGATCTTTTGGTAGAACCTGTCGTTCTTTGATGTGGTCTGGTACATTCCAATCGGCCATATCTGCCACATAATAAATGCTTGTGAAATAAGCATGCCCCCACAGTTCTACCCAATAATACTTAGAACACAACTCATGATGATATACTACTTGGCCTCCACCATGATGCTTGGGATCAGTATCAAGCCTAAATAAATAAGCTGAAAGTCCGTGCACACAAGGATACTTTTCATAATCATACACTTTGCATGAACAACTCTTCACTCTCAAGTTCACCAAATAAAATTTACCATCGTCGAAGTCTGTTACTTCGAATTCAGACTCATAACTGTTTACCTCACGCACCGGTGTTTTACCAGCTTTGCCCCATATGTTGTGTAGGTGGTTCTCGACAAAAGGAACTAGTTTAGTATCAATCGATGTCGTTACAGCGTCCTTCCGATGTTGGTTAAACCACTCTGAGAATTTTTGGATAATTGTATCTAACATTGGTATTAAGGAATACCTCCTCGCGTCCTTAAACAAGCCATTCATTAACTCCACACTATTTCTAGTGTTCAAGTTGTATCTGTCACGTGGGAAAAATACCCTTGCCCAAGTGTCTTTCTCAGTCTGCTCCTCCACATACTTTTATGCCGAAGGATATCGCGTCTTGAATGATGCGTATGCAGTTTCGAACTCAGCCATCGTGTAGCACCTAGCTAACTCCATAAATCTCCATCCGACAACGGCTTTGTTAGTGTTACTAGCACGACTTCTTACGTTCTTGGACAAATGCCATATACAATGACCGTGGTGAGCTTCCGGAAACACACTAGCTACAACCGCGATGAGGCTCTGGTTTCTGTCCCTCATAAAAACTAATTTTGAGGAGTCGGATATAACACTTCTGAGCATCTCGAAAAACCAAGTCCAACTAGCTTTATTCTCACCGTCGAGAACACCAATAGCGAGGGGATAATGATGACGATTAGGATCTTGAGCTTTAGCAAATACGAATACACCACCATACCCATTCGTCAAAAATGTGGCATCAACAACTATAACTTTCCTCATGACCGCAAACCCTTCAATACAAGCTCCCAACGCTATAAAGAGGTACTTGAATTTACCTGACTCATCAACCTCCACACTTGTTTTTGTTCCCGAATTCGCTTCCTCTAACATGTACAAGTAGCTAGGAAGCATCTTGTAGCTTTCTTCTGCATTTCCACGCAAATGACTAATAGCTAAATTTTTGCCTCTCAATGTTGTAGAGTATGATACTTTTACCCCAAGTTTTAGTTGAATGAGATCCATGATATCTCTTAGAGAAGGTGTTTTCAATTTTCCTGGGTATTCCTCATTCAAAAAAGAAGCTACCAATTCTGCTGACCCTCTTCTCTTGCTCTTGTTTATTTGGCTTTGATTAGTCCGAGAACATTTATGCACACTCGTGTATCTCCTAATAGAAAAAAGTTTGGTGTTTGTAATCCTTGAAGCTCGCAAACCCCATTGACAGCTTTCCACACAACATTTAATCAACAATCGTTTAGGATTAGACCTTTTGGTTACATAACGAAAGCATTTATCAAATGCGGCTCTATATCAAGGACATCTGGTTCGAATCTTTTGCGGTAAGTAAAATTTTTAATTATTTAAATTTAAAAAATTAAACATTATAAAAAGTTAATATAAATATTTATTGTAATAAAATAACATATATATTATATAAAATGTAATAATTATTACAAAATTTATTTTTTTATTATTTAAAATTTATTTTAATATTTTAAAAAACTCAAATAGCAAAAATGGCATTGGCGGGAGGAAGACATGTTTGAAGTCCGCAAGGGTTTCGAGGAGAAAGCCATGCATCGTCTCACCGGGATTATCAACAAATGGAAGACGAAGTGGTCGAAGAAGGGAGACGAGGCGAAACCCATAGCAATGGATGGGGCGGTGTGGAAGGGCCTTTGCGACTATTGGACGAACCCGCATTCGGTTCAAGTTGCGGGTAGCTGCTCCAAGTCCCGACTCACACCGATCGACGAGACCGGTCCATATGTCCACACCTCGGGACCGACTTCTTACGCCGGACGGCGTATACGGATGGTATTAATTAATATATATTTAAAATTTAATTATTTTTTCAAATAATATAAAATTTAAAAATATATAATTTAATTATAATTTTCAATAGCGCGAGGAGATGGGCGAACTTCCGCCCATTGTAGAAATTTTGAAGAAGGTCCAGAAGAGGAAGGACGGGACCTATGTGAGTTCACGATCTGAAAAGATCGTGAACGCATATGAGGCTAGAGTCGCCGAGCGGCTTAGTCAGGGTTCGACGTTGACCGATGGTAGTTCGGTCAACTCCTCGAGACGACTGTCGGTCACCGAGTGCGACCGGATCTACTATGAGGTAATAATTTAAAATAATTTAATTTAATTCAAAATAATATTTATTATATTAATATCTAACGATTTTAAATTGTCTATATAGGTGGCCCCGAAGACGAAGAAGAACCGCACTTTTGGAGTCGGTTCGATTGAGACGGTTCCCGCTGCTTCTTCTTCGCAGCCTCGTCCCACTGCCCAAGATCACGCCGAAGAGAATGTTCGGTTGAGGGAGCAGCTCGCGGCACAAGAAGTCCGCTATCAGAATATCACGGACTTCTTCTCCATCATCGCGATGGAAAGTCCAAATCTCGCGAGGTTGATGCAGCAGCGGGGAGTCCAACCAACTCGGCCACCGGTGATCCCTCCGGATGTAGCGGCAGCGGCAGCTCAAGACCTCGGACGTGATATCGGGATTGATGATTACGTCGTCGATCCCGATGATCCCGCTGATCCCGCTGTTTAGTTTTAATTTATTGTATTTTTAAAATATTTTGTATTTTTTTAATATTTTTATAATTGTTTTTTTTATTTTTTTATAATTTTTTTTTTAAAAATTTTTTTTTTTTAATTTTTTTTTTTTAAATCGTCGCTAATTCGTCGCTATATTAGCGACGAATTAGCAAGGACGTGTCAAGCCATCCTTGCTAATTCGTTGCTAATTTAGCGACGAATTAACAACGACTTAAATATAAAACAACCCACTTATATACATTTTGTCCTACTTTGGGAAACAAAATTTTGTAATGGTATATTTTGGCGCAATTTTTTGATGGTTTTTTTAAAAAAGTTTAAAATTATATTAAAACACATATATATGTAATTAGGTGGTCAAACTTATATTATGATTTATGAAGTAAGATAAAGTTTTAAGTAAATTGTAGCAACCTATAAAAATATGGCACACAAAATTTTTCCATCTAAAAGAATATGAAACTTTATACTTCGGTCACATGTAAAAACAACATGCTTTTTATAATCTCTTAACCGTGTTAGATCTACAAAATTGCAAAAATATAACATATATATATGTTTAAACAAATACTCAAATATTTATTATGTGGTTACTATTTATTTGTGTTTTGTTAGTATTAAAGATGTTTTATTAAAAAAATAATTATTTTGTCAAGAACTTAAGTGAAATAGCTGCAAAGGAAGAAATGTTTCAAGATTTCACCATAAATTAAAAAAATTAAAGAGACAACTAGCAAAGAAGGGGACAAAGTTAATTATAGATTAGCAAACTAATTACACATTAGTTTTTCTGCCGAACTTAATAAGTTAAAAACGAACATCTTAACCATAGCAAACAGAGGTACTTTACACCTACTTAGTTTCATTAATACCAAAACAGAGAAGTTAAAGACATTTTTGTTTCTTCAATTCCATATGGAGCAGACAGAGATTTCTAAAACTCAAACTCTACATCTTCAATCTCTTTGTGGATCATATCTACGCTTGTTTTCATCTCAACTATCTCTTTTTTAACAGCATCGTTTGTCTCTTCCGCAACAACTTCTTGTCTTTGCAGCTCGAGAATCTTGAGTTTCAGGTCCGCCTTTTCTTCTCCTAACCTGCAACTTTCTTTTTCTCCCTCGTCAATCTTTTTCTCGAAACTTTTCATCTCTTCTTCTTTCTTTGCTAGCCTATCTTTGAGAGACATGGTTATGCCGATCCGTGACTGAGAAGCAACAACATCAAACCCTTGCTTCTCTAGTTCCGCAAAGGACACACTCAATTCATTGAGTTTGATCACTGAATCATCGAGCTTCAAGTTTTTTACTTCCTCTAGTAAATCATAGAAAGTTACCATCATGCCTATCGCCGTCCACTCGCGGATACCATCTCTCTCTTCAAGCAACATGATGAAGTGTGGTCGTTGTGGTACGGACTTGAACTCTTCTGTCGATTCACATACTTCCCAATATTTTGACTTCTTGGCAAAACGCAAATTCACAAGTGCATCATTTCCTACACAAACAACAAATTCATCATCATAATTAGGCTCTAATTGATCAAAACTCGAATAAATCAACATTGAAACTACTCATAATTTATCAAAGAAACTGCGATAATATATCCAAAAGATTGACTAACCATTATATATATTTACTATCCAATAAGAGATGGTATGATCAACAACATCACCATCATTGCGAATATCCACTTGTACCATTCATCTCTGTAGTTAAAACTACAAAACTCATATCTACAAATCAAAAAATCCAGTGATATGAATTGAGAGATTTAGCAAAGAACAAAGTTACCATGATCAATATATAATATAACTAGTTGTGGATTTAGGCATACCGCTCTCTTCATGGCTTGAGTTGTGGTTTTGATCTCTTTTCCTTTTCCAGCTCTTATAATGATTAGTACAAGAAATCGACTTTATCTTATTTGGCTCAAGTTCCATATTTTCAGTTATGACCGGAGTCGCGGTTACAGTTGATAGAGATCCTTCGGCTATAAGACATTGTCATTAAAGATTAGTATTCATGATGCATAAATTAAACTTAAACAATATAAAGAATATCACAATTACCTATTGTTGATGTTACTTGCGAAGTTACGTCGGTAGGAGTTTGATCATTCATCACAGCATCATCCGTCTCTTTTCCTAATCCTCCACTAGCCTATTTTCATAAACATATAGTGGATGTTAAGTTTATAATTCAAGAAACACCATCGAACAAACTAACCACAAAAATAAGATTGTTTCATATAATAAACTGACTTTACCTTATGTTGAGTACAATCATTTCCCAAAGAATTTAGATTTTTCATTGGTTCGGGTTCGGTCATTTCAATTATAACCGGAGACGGGTTAACAACTACAAGACATTTGGATTACAGATCAATAATTCGTGAATAAATTAAACTTAAAGAGAGAAAGGTCACAATTACCTATTGAAGGAGTTTGATCATTAATCACAGTATCATTTGTCTCCTTTGTTGTTCCTCCGCTAGCCTATTTTACGTTAACAAATTTTGTAAAAACAACATCAAAGACATGAAAGTAGACACAAATAGAGAAAGACAGAAAAAACTAACTTACAGCTAGTGTGACTGTCTCGCCACTGTTATCTGGATCCATTGAATTTTTCAAAACCGTAGAAGAAGGTTGCATTTGCTGAAAATAGAAGTAGCGTATTTACTATAGTTTATGCCAATAAAATAAACATAATGTAAAATAGGTATGAAATATATCACTGGTACTCTATGATAATCATTATCTTCTCGATCCATAGCTAAACTTTCTTCAGTATTGGTGGAGAGAGGATTTTGAGAATCAAGATCAACGTGATCATGCATCTACATCAATAGTTTAAAACCATCATTTTTAAAGATAAATGACCAACATGGAAGCTAATACAATAAGCACCATCTTGTGAAAGCGAGAATGATTATTGGAACACTCACCATAACAAAACTCTCTATAATCTATTAATCACTACCCGATTGTCCCCAGACGATTTCTAATAACCCAAACAAATCAATCACTACCCTGAACTAGTATGATCGATTTGGAACACTCACCATAACAAAACTCTCTATAATCTATGATAAACGGCCAAAGGTGTTAACGTTTTTCGTGCACCCTTGCAACCTTTATATAGATACAACATGAAACCATAATAATTAAATCTCCCTAGATCTTCTTGTTAGGAAAGTAGAATCTTTCCTTATTTTTCTTTAAGGAAGATATTTCCTTATTTTTCTTTAGAGAAAATTCCTTTTTATTCACAACTTTAAATAAATAGGAATATATCTCTTTTTTCCTTTTTTCTTCACGTCATGCCACAAGATAGGAATGTTCCCTTTTTTCCTTTTCTTGTTCGCCACGTTGCATATGAGTCCTGAGTCTTAACACAGCTTGCTGACACCTTCAGCCTGTTGTCTTCATTCTCTCCCTTCTTATCTGCATCTTTGGTCTCGACACTTTGCTAATACTCGGCGGACCGTACCCGATCTTCAACGTCCCGATACATCTTCATTCTATTGAAGGTTCATGAATGAAAATACATCTTCAATCTCTCCCTTTTTTACTGAGTTTTACAACTCAAGCACACTACTTCAGTTCTCTAAACTCCCCATGATCAAGGGTTAGATCATCAATATTCTCCCCCTTCTTGAGTGCAAAACTCAATAAAAAAAAACTTGTATTTTCAGCTCATAACCGAGATGTCTTATTCAAAATCTGTCCCCCCACAAATATGTTTTGTGCCACCATGTGACTCAATATCTTCGTCTTCCATGATTCTTCAAATGGTCATAATCTTGTTTTTTCCAAGTACCTTTGTTTATAACTCTCCCACATATGTAGCACCGAAACTTGAAGCTCTGTGTGTCTCTTTGGGCTTTGATATCTGAACACTTCGTTGTATAACCATGTAGATCTGACTTCTTTATCCACATTCTTTTTGTATTCATCGGGAGACCACAATTCTCTCTCCATTCTTGATCCATGTGATCGAATTTCTTGTAACACTGAGATCTTATATGCCCAAGTTTTCCACAAGAATAACACTTACGAGGCTGATGTTCACTTGATCTTAAAAAAGATTTATTCATCCTGGATCTTGTTGCAACAAGAGTTGTCCTAGGCTTCTGAATTCCACCAGTAGATTCCTCAGCCGCTTGTGATTCTAGTTGAGTGGTTGTCTTCTCCATTGGTTCAACATGGTTCTGACTCCTTGCAGAGATGAAAATTGTTTTTCTTCTTGAGTCATCGCTAGTGTAGCCTAAGCCCCTGCAACCTCTCTCTGTTCTGCCCATGCTTAGTGCATGCTCAAGCTTCTGAGTTCCGTTGTTCAACATTTGGATACTCTTCATCTTCTAATCTAACTCAGTCCTGAAGGTCTTAGAACGTTCTTTCTCTTCCTCAAGCTCTTCTTCAAGAATCAGAACTCTGGATTTCAAACTCAACCTCTCTGTCTTCAACAGTGCAAGTTCTTCTTTAGCTTTGATCAACTCATCCAAAACACTCCGGAAATCATTCGCTTTGATGTTCTCTTCCATGGTTGAGTTACACTCATCAGACAAATCATCAAACATCTCGCTGAAGATTCTATCAACGGGCTGACCACTCTCAGCATCCTGATTTTGATCAACGACATTGGTAGAGCCGTGAAGAGCCACAAATCTGGTCCTGTGGTCGAATCCTAAATCACTTCGAGTCTTCACATAACCTTTCTTTTGATTCCTTGAATCACCACACTCGCTTGTGATACACCTGTCGCCTTTGTGCATATCAGCCTTGGTTTCTCTTCCTCTATATGTTGGACATTCAGATTGGAAGTGTCCAAACTATTGACATTCATAACACTGGATGGTCTCTCTTTTTCTCTTGTTGATTTTCTTCAGACCTTTTTCAACTTGTTTCTCTACTAGGTCCATGAAGTATTTTTCCTTATCAGACTCGTGTTGTTCTTCATCATCAGTGATAGAACATACATCAATTCCCTGTGAGACATCTGATACAATCAATGGCAGATCCATCTCATAGACTTGAAGCCTGCCCACTACCTCAGCAAAGGCGATGTTGTCTGTATCTAGAGCAACTTCAATCACTGTCTTGATTACATGAAACCTCTGAGATAGACCCCTCAACAACTTCTTGACCAACTTTTTTATTTGTATTATTTTTCAAGGATACGAGCTTCTTGTGCTATTGAACATATCTTGCTACTGAATTTTTCAACATTGTCCAAGTCATCCATCTTAAGATTTTCAAAATCGGAAGCAAGAATATCAAACCTCGTGCGTCTAACACTTGTAGTTCCTTCATGGATAGTCTGGATAATATCCCAAGCTTCTTTGGCTGACTCACAACCTTGAACCCTAGTAAACTGATCTTCAGATAAAGAGCACCAGATCACTGATAAAGCTTTGTTGTTGAACTTTGACGCCTTCTTCTCCGTTGCGGTCCAATTTTTCTTTGGTTTAGGGGATTTTCTTCCTTCTTTATCAACCATTGTTTGAGCAATCCAACCTTCTTCAACCGATGTCCAAACATCTTCATCAATTCCACGAAGCAAGACCTTGATTTGCACCTTCCACTACCCATAATTCTCATAATGAAGACATGGAAAATTGTTCATCGTCATGAAGTGCTGCGAATTTTCCATACTTTTCCCACGATCACACCTGTTGTGAGAGACAATCAGTCTCTTAGATAGAGACTAGTCTCTTCCTCAGATGCCCGCTCTGATACCAATTGTAAAAGAAAAAAAACCCTCAGATCTGTGATGAACAGACTCAGAGACGTGATGAATACAGAACCTCAGGCAAACGGAGTCGAGTTCACACCAATGATTATATTAGAAAATCTCTTTAAATTAATCTTTACACAAGACCTAATTCAAACTGGCTATTACACAATTCTACCCGATTGTCCCCAGACGATTTCTAATAACCTAAACAAATCAATCACTACCCTCAACTAGTATGATCGATTTGGAACACTCACCATAACAAAACTCTCTATAATTTATGATAAACGACCAAAGGTGTTAACCTTTTTCGTGCACCCTTGCAATCTTTATATAGATACAACATGAACCCTAACAATTAAATCTCTATAGATCTTCTTGTTAGGAAAGTAGAATCTTTCCTTATTTTTCTTTAAGGAAGATCTTTCCTTATTTTTCTTTTGAGAATATTCCTTTTTATTCACAACTTTGAATAAATAGGAATATCTCTCTTTCTTCCTTTTTTCTTCACGTCATGCCACAAGATAGGAATGTTCCCTATTTTCCTTTTCTTGTTTGCCACGCTGCATATGAGTCATGAGTCTCAACACAGCTCGCTGACACCTTCAGCCTGCTGTCTTTAACTCAGCTCTCGGATGTTCTCCAGACACCTGATGCATCTTCATTCTCTCCCTTCTTATCTGAATCTTTGGTCTCGTCACTTTGCTGATACTAGGCGGACCGTACCCGGTCTTCAACGTCCCGATACATATTCATTCTCTTGAAGGTTCATGACTGAAAATACATCTTCAGTTTTTTCCTCCACAACGTCTCTGATCTCCACCATTGTCCATGAGCAATACATTGACTTATTTAATACCTTCAACAACAACATAACATACGTGTTAAGATTCATACCCAAGACTTAGACATTTATCCAATTTTAACAATAAAAATAGATGCAACAAAACTTAAGAAAACAACCACAACATGCAACAAAACAATGACTACATAGCTTCAACAACAACATAACATACAAGTTAAAGATTCACAATTTTAACAAATAGATGCAACAAAACCAACAACCTGCAACAACAGAATAGCTACATTAACTTCAACAACATCATAACATACAAGTTAAAGATTCACAATTTTAACAAATAGATACAACGAAACTTATGAAAGCAACCACAACATGCAACAAAACAATAACTACATAGCTTCAACAACAACATAACATACAAGTTAAAGATTCACAATTTTAACAAATAGATGCAACAAAACCAACAACACAATAGCTACATTAACTTCAACAACAACATAACATACAAGTTAAAGATTCACAATTTTAACAAATAGATACAACAAAACTTATGAAAGAGAGAAATGTCATTTCAATTATAACCGGAGACGAGTTAACACCTACAAGACATTTGGATTACATATCAATAATTCGTGGATAAATTAAACTTAAAGGGAGAAAGATCACAATTACCTATTGAAGAAGTTTGATCATTAATCACAATATCATTGCCTCCTTTGTTTTTCCTCTGCTAGCCTATTTTCAGTTAACAAATTTTGTAAAAACAACATCAAAGACATTAAAATGGACACAAATAGAGAAAGACAGAAAAAACTAACTTACATCTAGTGTGACTGTCTCGCCACTGTTATCTGGATCCATTGAATTTTCCAAACCGTAGAAGAAGGTTGCATTTGCTTAAAACAGAAATAGCGTATTTATACTACAGTTCATGCCAATAAACTAAACATAATGTAAAATATGTATGAAATATACCTCTGGTACTCGATGATAATCGTTATCTTCTCGATCCATAGCTAAACTTTCTGTATCGGTGGAGAGAGGCTGTTGAGCATCAAGATCAACGTGATCATGCATCTACATCAATAGTTTTAAACCATCATTTTTAAAGATTAATGACCAACATGGAAGCTAATACAATAAGCATCATCTTGTAAAAGCGAGAATGATTATTGTTAACAACAAACTAAGAAACTTCACCTTTTGTTCAGTAAAATCATTTCCCAAGCCATCATGACTGCACTATGTCTTCTTAGGCTGTTTGTTTTCTTCATTTTTAGTCTCTTTTTGTTCCAATGGTGTTGGAGTGATAACCGGTGACAATGTTGCAGTCGAAACATACTCTTTTTCTACAAGATATTAACATTACAAATTAGTATTCAAGATGCATAAAACGAAACTTAGCAAACTAAAGAATATAACAATTACCTATTGAAAACACTGGTGGAGGTATGAGTAGAGGACTTTCTGTTACACGTTGATTCTGAAAATGGAAAAAACATAGACAACTTCAATTTAGACCAATACACCAAAGTTCACAATATGTCCGACTGAGATTAATAAAACCAATCCCGTCAATCCATCACGCCAAGCTCCATCTTCCCACACCTTCAAGGGTCTAAGATCCGAATGTTTGAATACATGTTCCTTGCTTGTAGACTCTAAGCTAACCGTGTAAATTTTCGCTAGGAGAACTCTCCTCACTATCCCTTGTACCCGCAAGTAGTCGTGAAAGGCTTCTACGCTCTCTGACAACTTATACTCTCCGCGCGAAGAAGGAAGCGGTGTAGGTCTAACACGGCGAAAATCAACCGTTATTAATAGTGTTGCCTTGTCACCACCATTGCAGCTCAAGTATCGAATTCAGTCCTTCACAATGAACTGCTTCTCATCACCATCCGTTTCAATTTCTTCAATTATCATTGCAGGGAGCGCCACACACTTTTTTCTCCACAACGTCTCTGATCTCCACCATTGTCCTTGAGAAATACATTGACTTATCTAATACCTTAAACAACAACATAACATACGTGTTAAGATTCATACCCAAGGCTTAGGCTTTTATCCAATTTTAACAATAAAAATAGATGAAACAAACCTTAAGAAAACACCACAACATGCAACAAAACAATGACTACCTAGCTTCAACAACAACATAACATACAAGTTAAAGATTCACAATTTTAACAAATAGATGCAATAAAACCAACAACATGCAACAACACAATAGTAACATTAACTTCAACAATAACATAACATACAAGGTAAAGTTTCACAATTTTAACAAATAGATTTCAACAAAATTTATGAAATCAACCACAACATGCAACAAAACAACTACATAGCTTTGACAACAACATAACATACAAGTTAAAAATTCACAATTTTAACAAACAAATGCAACAAAACCAACAACATGCAACAACACAATAGCTACATTAACTTCAACAACAACATAGCATACAAGTTAAAGATTCACAATTTTAACAAATAAATACAACAAAACTTATGAAAGCAATCAAAACATGCAACAAAACCAACAACATGCAACAACACAATAGCTACATTAACTTCAACAACAACATAACATATAAGTTAAAGATTCACAATTTTAACAAATAGATACAACAAAACTTATGAAAGCAACCACAACATGCAACAAAACAATGACTACATAGCTTCAACAACAACATAACAAACAAGTTAAAGATTCACAATTTTAACAAATATATGCAACAAAACCAACAATATGCAACAACACAATAGTTACATTAACTTCAACAACAACATAATATACAAGTTAAAGATTCACAATTTTAACAAATAGATACAACAAAACTTATGAAAACAATTACAACATGCAACAAAACAATGACTACATAGCTTCAACAACAACATAATATACAAGTTAAAGATTAACAATTTTAACAAATAGATGCAACAAAACCAACAACATGCAACAACATGCAACAACACTATAGCTACACTAACTTCAACAACAAGACGGTACCTTGTTTTTGGGTATGTTCCATTTAAACCCAGTCCATTCAGGATGAGGACGAAGTTGTTTCTTTTTGAACTTGATCACATCCGGTGGAGAGTCAAAGTAAACCAAAAAGCTATCATTTGTTTCCTTCTTCGAAACAAAACCAGTCCACCACCCGTCTTCGTGATCATCGTCGACAACACTTCCTTCCTCCAAAACGACGTCGTCGTATAGTATCTCTGAAGGTACATGTATGATGAACTTAGGCTCGATGGATTCGAACAGAGGAGACTCACCGTCTTCTTCGCTTAGCAATGTTTTGTATTGAACACGAAGCTTTTTTCGACCCAATTTCGTTGGATTCTCTCGTAATATGCCTCTGAACCATGCTCTTATGAATCCTTTTTCTTCTGAACTAACTTCCACGTCACAATCTTTAACCAACATCTTTGATCAATGCTTAGAGAAAAAGAAAACCAAAACAGGGAAAAAAAACCCAACTTTAAATATATTATCGATTATCTAAAAATCAAACACAATCAAAAAGACGAGTAAAATTAAAAATTTACAATGATTATACATAAAGTTTCAACCATATATAATATACTATATTTTCGATCAGTTACTCACCGGATTTGACGACACTTCGTAACTTTTCTCTTAAACTGGGAAAGGCTTCTTCGATATTTTCGAAAAAGATGTTTCGATATTAGTGAAGCAGATGATTGTCGAGAAACTAAAACCTTCGATTTTTTCTTTTCTACCTTTTTGGGTTTTTTAATTTTATTTTGACAATTCTTTTTTTTTGTTTTTACTTTTGCGGTTTATTTTAAAAACTTGTTGTTATATTACAACCGAAATAACATTACGAAAACCAACCCATTAAGATTATATCGAAATGTCCAATAAGCCCAACAATCACAATCGCATTTAAGAAAAAAAAATGTTCAAGTCAGCTCAACATAAAGTTTACGCTATTTTCATTATTTTAAAAATAGGAAATCGTAAAAAAACAATGAAAGTGGTAACTTTAAAGGGTTCGATTTTTTTTTACCTCTCTTGGGTTTTTACTTTTGCGGTTTATTTTAAAAACTTGTTTTGTTATATTAAAACCGAAATAACATTACGAAGACCAACCCATTAAAATTATACATAAAGGCTCAGTAATCCCAACAAACACAATCACATTTAATGAAAGAAAATGTTCAAGACAACTTAACATAAAGTTTACTCTATTTTTCATTATTGTAAGAATAGGGAAAATTTCGTAAAAAACAATGAAAGTGTTTACTTTAAAGGGTTCGATTTTTTTCTTTCTACCTCTCTTGGGTTTTTACTTTTAGGGTTTATTTTAAAAAACTTGTTTTGTTATATTAAAATCGAAATAACATTACGAAGACCAACCCATTAAAATTATACATAAAGACCTAATAAGCCCAACAAACACAATTACATTTAAAAAAAGAAAATGTTCAAGTCATCGCAACATAAAATTTACTCTATTTTTCATTATTTTAAAATAAGGAAAATCTCGTAAAAACAATCAAATTGATACCTTTAAACTTTCAAAAAAATTTCACTTCCAACAAAAACAGTGTTCACAATCAGATTATTATCTTATTATATAAAATTGAAATTGAACGCGTTTAACGTGAATCATTATATAATAAATTGTTTTCAACATGAGAGTGAATTTATGAATTTTGCTTACATGTCCATTCGAGAGAGAATTTAGGAATTTTAAAAGATTTAATATTTTTAAGTCGAATTTCATTTTTAAACATATATAATAAAATAAAATTAAAAGTTTTCCGGAGAGAGAATTTAGGAATTTTTAGTTAAAATAAATACTATTTTAATTTGAGGTTCTTTTATCATTTTTCGTTATATATAACAAAATAAAATGATATTGAGTATGTTTTGTTCCAAAAAACCACAAATTTGATAATATTTTAATTAATATCAAGGAAAAACATTTTTTGAATATCTTTATTCCACAATTACTTTTATTTCTATTTTATTTTGTAGGGGTTTGTATTATTTTGTAAAAAATAGACATCATTATTTTTATCGGGATTTTAGTTTCTATTATAATTTCATATAATTACTTATTGTTATTATTACATATTGTTATTATAATTGGTAATTATATGATTTAGTTTATATTAACCATTATTCAATAACACCTATATTTTAATATATTTTGAAAAATATGATATACTTACTTTTTAAAAAATATTAGATAATTGTGGGGTTTTATTATTATTCTAAGTGGTAATTATCCGGTTTAGTTTACATTTACAATAATTCAAGTTGATCATCAATATTAAGGATCCTTAATATTCTAATATTTTTGCAAATATGATATACTTGACTTTTAAAAATTATTAAATAATCATAGATTTTTATATTATAAGTATGTAAACTTTAAACTTATTATACCACATGTTGGTGTCGGACTTCTCATCCGGGACCATTGAGACATACCACGAGGCCCAGAAGCGAGTTGAGCCCGTTTCGCGGTAGTCCCATGAGTTAGTGGGCCCCGAGAAGCCCATCTTGTTTAGCAGACTATTTCCGACCGCAGTTTTGGTCGGAAATCGGTACCAAAACTGCGTCGTCGGTTCCAGATGGTCGGAAACCGGCTTTGGTCGGAAACCGGCTTTGGTCGGAAAGTGGTCGGAAATTTCCGACGACATTTGTGGTCGGAAATTTCCGACCTCTTTCCGACCGAATTACGGTCGGGAATATACCGACCACATTCTGACGACATCTTTCCGACGTCATTTCCGACCACATTTTTTGACGGATTTCCGACGGAAATAAATATTTTTTTAAAAAAATTAAATTCTATTTCCTACGGATTTCCGACGGAAATAAATAATTTTAAAAAAAAAATTAAATTACATTTCTGACGGAAATAAATAATTGTTTTTAAAAAATTAAATTCTATTTCCTACGGATTTCCGACGGAAATAAATAATTTTTTTAAAAAAATTAAATTACATTTCCGACGGAAATAAATAATTGTTTTTAAAAAATTAGATTACATTTCCGACGGATTTCCGACGGAAATAAATAATATTTTTAAAAAAATATATATATGTTTCCGACGGAAGTAAATTTTTAAATAAAAAAATTTATTAAAAAACGAAAATTCTTATTAAAATATTAAAAACGAAAATTAAAAAAAATTACAAAAAAGAGAAAAAAACAAATGATGAAAATAAAATCTAAATTCATGTTCCCGACCCCGATCCAGATCCTGGATAATCTGGGAAACGGCTCATCAAAACGCATTCATCTTCTGGATTTCAACGCTTGTTTCTTGCCGGATCTTATCAATTGCTTCATCTTTTTCTTTATTCGCATCTAGAAGCGCATCTGTGCGCTGAGAGATCTCGAGAAGAAGCGATGGATCGGTGGTTGGTACGTAAGGCAAAGACGTCTCTTGGGATTTAGGAAGGGTCCCTAAACCGAAAGGTTTACCTCGATACATAGGAGTCTCCTAGGATCGGAAATTTAAATTATTAATTTAATTAGATTTTTTTAAAAAACTATTTAAATATAAAATATTACCTCGAGATCCAATCGGCTTATTTCCGAATTGGTTAGGGTGTTGGAACTGGTTGATTCGTCGGAATATTGAGTTAAGTGGGTGACTTTCGTTTGCACCCGTTCGACGACGTTACGAACCTTTGGTAAAATTTCGCCCGTCTTTTTGTTGGTATGGGTGGTCTCCATAACCTGCAACCAATGAGGTTCGTGACCACCCTCTCGGACTCTCTATTTTGGAATTAAAATTTACATGTTAGTATGATTAATCATAATTATTATAATTTGTATATATTTAGTTGGTTTAAAATATACCATGCCATCCGAGATTTGTTCGAAAGTGTTTGCGCTGGCATTGTGAGTTGGAGGCGCCTTCTCGATGGACCCGTCCCCACCTCTGCGGTTTTTGGCGTTTCGCTTGGCTTTTTTAAAGGCCGCTTCCGTCGGCCAATAGTTTTGAAACCCGACCCAAACAGAAGGGTTTAGGAACGAAGGTTTGTCCTCCCCCAAATGCCATTTTTCCTTCCACTCGAACATATGATTCGAGTAGGAAGACGCACAAGCCTTGTCAAATTCTTCTTGAATTTGACTAGTGAGTTTTGGTTCCCAATTAAACTCTTGCTGGAAATTTAAAGTTTATAAATAAATTTCATAAGTTTTTTTAATTTATTTACTAATTTTTTGAGTAAATAAAAAATTTATTTACTAACCGCAAAAGAACGGAACCAAATTTCCCGAAGTTCGGCCGGGAAATCTCGGTATCTTGGATACGGAGCGGGTAACATTTCGTGGATGCATTTAAGAATAGCCTTTAGGATTTTCCCCTCATGTTTAAACCTTAAAATTTATTAAATAACTAATAATTAATATTTTTAGGTATTACTTTTTTGTAAATTTAAATGTTTGTAAATATTTACCAAGTGGCTCGTGGAATGGCTTCAAAGTTGGGATCGAGCCGAATTAGTTTCTCCCGTCCTCCCTGCTGGATCAAATCTTCAACAGACATTCTCACGGATTGTAAGGATCCAATACCATCATTAGACCTAATATATTAAAAACATATAAGAAAAAACAAATTAGTATTAATTTAAAAAACATATATAAATAATATTTAAAAAAATTGATTTATAAGAATATAATTACATTTTTTGGAGAGATTTTGGAGAGATTTTCGAATGTGTTTTTTTTTTAGAGAGTGTTTTGTGTTTTGTGTTTGAGTTGTGAAAAAATGAAAGGGGAAGGAGGGTATATATACGAAAATTTCCAACCGAAAATACGGTCGGAAATGAAAATTGACCGCCAAACTGATAAATTTGGCGAAAAAAGAGCGGTCAAAATCCATTGTGGTCGGAAATCGGTAGAAATTTCCTACTGATTTCCGACCACAATAATTAATTATATTAAAATTTAATTGTGGTCGAAATTCGGTAGGAATTTCCTACCGATTTCCGACCACAATAACTAATTATATTAATTGTGGTCGGAAATCGGTAGGAAATTCCTACCGATTTCCGACCCCAATAATTAATTATATTAAAATTTAATTGTGGTCGGAATTCGGTAGGAATTTCCGACCGAATTCCGACGGAATATGCATGTCATATAATCCAAGTGTCCTGAAATTGCTAATTGTTGAAATAAATTAAAATCGGTAGGAATTCGGTCGGAAATTCCTACCGAATTCCGACGAACCTTAATTTATACGAACACTTAGCATTTTCGGGTAAAAATTCAAGAACTTCGGTCGGAAATCGGTCGGAAATTCCTACCGAATTCCGACCGAAGTTAGTGATTTAGTGTATATTTATTGTTTCGCATAAAACCGTATTTCATATAGGTTTAATGGAGTGTTTATATAAGATTTCTTCAACATAACAATATATAAGTATAATATGTTTCACGTTTTCAAATGTTTTTTATGAAAATACCAAAATTTTGAAAAAACATGTGAAAGTTACATAATTAAGTTGTAATGAACCATATATTTGTAAAAATTAAAACTATTTTGCATTTTATGATCATTTTAGACATTTGTAGAGTTTATTTTATTTCTAAAACGTATTGTATAAAGGTATTTCATTGATTCGATAAAAAAAAACATCATTTTGAAATGAAACCATAAAACGGTCGGAAATCGGTCGGAAATTTCCTACCGATCTCCGACCACACCTGAAGAAACTCTTTGAAAAGTTTTGGCGGCTATCGATTTGGTACGAGGTAATCTAGTTTTGGCGGCTATCGACCGTTTTCCGACCGATTTACGACCGTTTTTTTAAAATAAAATAACAAATTTAATTTTTTTGAAGTACTCGATTTGGTACGAGGTAATCGTGTTTCGCCGGCTACCGACCGTTTTCCGACCGATTTTCGACCGCACTGTAAAAAATAAAAATAAAATTTTTAAATTTGAAAACGCTTTAAAACTTTGAAAATTGTAAAATATTTATAAACTTTTTACAAAAACTCTTTTAACTTAAAATCTTTGAAAAAGTGTAAAATTTTTGAAAACTAGTTGAAAACTATTTGAAAATTCTTTGAAAAGTCTTTGAAAAAGTGTAAAAGAATTTAAAACTCTTTGAAAACTTTTTTTAAAACTCTTTGAAAAGTCTTTTAAAACTCTTTAAAAAATGTAAAATATTTGAAAACTCGTTGAAAACTATTTGGGGGAGTTATTGGATCATGGATTTGGAAAGAGTTTAATTATTTTTTAAAATCCACCCTTATTGAATTTAGAATTCTATAAATATCTATCAAAATCTTATGTTATTGGATATAGAATTCTTTGGAAATGATTTAAAATAATACAAAATCCACCATTATTCAATTAAGAATCAACCAAAATCATTAAAAATCCGGGGTTATTGGATCATTTCAACTTTTAAAAGAAATAAAATATATTGAGATTTGAGAATATTTGGTTTGAGTTTTTTAAGTTATTTAAGTCATCCAACAATCTCACCTTCGTAGATGAGATTTCTGAAAGATCATAAAAAATATATTATATTATCATATATTTCTTTCTTATATAAACTTCTCAAGTTTTCCACAAAAAAACCTACTCAACTCATAAAAGAAGACAAAACAGAGACCTTACTCACGTGATATTAAGGCAGAATTGTTTTTTGATATAAATATGGAAAGTGCTATTCTTATTTTTTATTATTTTTCTAGTTAAATAAAATTATTTTTGTGTCAAACCAAATTTTTTGTTTTATATTATGAATCATATGGTATTGCATCGTTGATCTAGTTTGATGATTTTGTTATGTTCTATTTATTTTAATAATTTTCTATATAATCATACCAAATACACTCGAATCTCTAACAAAATCAATTAAAATCTTTTTTGTTTTTTTCTTAAATTTTTACTATAAAAATGCAAAATCATGTAGAATCTCAAAATTCTCCCAAAATCCAAAAAAATCTTAAATCATTACAAATAATTATAAATCCATTGTCCAATAACCCCTCCTTTGAAAAATCTTTGAAAAAGTGTAAAATAATTTAAAACTCTTTGAAAACTTTTTTTAAAACTCTTTGAAAAGTCTTTTAATACTTTTTGAAAACTCTTTGAAAAAGTGTAAAAGAATTTAAAACTCTTTGAAAACTTTTTTTAAAACTCTTTGAAAAGTCTTTTAAAACTCTTTGAAAACTTGTTGAAAACTCTTTGTAAAATCTTTAAAAACTATTTCAAAACTCTTAATTTGAAAAGTGTTTTAAAAAATTTGAACTTTTTTTCAAACTCTTCATTCAGATTCTGTTGAGTCTTCAGTGGCAGAATCAGATCCCTCCTCAAATTCTCCAACCTCTTCTTCGGACTATTCATGTACAACAAAATCAACATCTTCTGTTAAATCTACAACCAAATCCACTTGTAATGAAACATCGACTTCTCCCAAATGCCCAACTGTTGTCGGTTGCAAAGGAGGATCGACCTCTGAAGAACTACCATGAACTCTTCCCCTCGGGTTTATTTCTGTAACAACTATCCAAGGATCATGTCTGCTGTGTGGTCGCGGATAAGTCATGTATGATACTTGGTTGGCCTGCGATCCAAGAATGAACAAATAATACTTTTGTAACCTCCTCCGAGAATGTACTGTAGTAACACCAAACTCGTCTGTACGTACACCATGTCCTGCAACGGGGCTATACCAATCACAATATAACGTAACACATCTTAGATCGAGCATCCAACTATAATGCACTTCTAATATCTCATGTAATACCCCGTAGTAAACCAAATCTCCGGCTACCGCTGACACCCCATGGTTTGCCGTCGACCTTGAATTTCCCTCACGAAATATTTTAAAAGCGTATCCATGCGTGCAGTACATCGGGTGTGAAACAGAAATATATTGTGGACCGTTCACCACCTCTTCTAACCAAGTTGGAATTAACTCTCCTTCGCGCTGCCTGCCGTATACATATAACTTTAACCTTTGTGCAAATTCTCTTTCTTTGACTTCATTTAATTCATCGTCTGTTGCTTCCGAATCTTCAAATCGTTTTTGCGCCATGTAAATCTCCTCGTACGGCACCAAATCTCCGCAGTTGGTCAAAATATACATGTGCACATTAGCATGCTCAACCTCGCTGAGTCTTCGCCTTTAACCCTTTCCACTTAAACGTCCAACATGTCTAAAAGGTTCTGGTACATATACAGGATAACAAGCATGCACTCCTCCATCATCATGTCGTTTTTGTTTTCCACTCTTTGTTTGGGTTTGTGGTGGAAAGTAGTACCCAACTAAGTTAGACCTCTCTTCGTTAATGCTTTGGGCAATAATTGAACCTTCAACCCTCGCTAAATTCTTCACTTTTTTCTTCAAATGGTACATGTAGCGCTCGAAAGGATACATCCACCGATATTGAACAGGACCACCAAGTTCTACTTCCCGAGGCAAGTGAATAGGAAAATGTTCCATAACGTCGAAGAAAGAAGGCGGAAATATCTTCTCTAGGCTGCACAATATCACAGGGATCTTCTCGTCAAGATTTCGGATTTCTTCGGCGGAAAGTGATCTCGCATAAATGTCTCTGAAAAAAGCTCATATTCATGCACTCGCTTCATGGACTTTTTGCGGAAGAAGCCCGTCGAATGCAAATGGAAAAATACGTTGCATAACAACATGACAACCATGACTCTTCATCCCTGAAAACTTACCTTCTCCACGATCAACACAGTTTCTAAGGTTAGAAGAGTAACCATCCGTAAACTTAACACCGTCCATTATCCAGCTGAAGAATTCATGCTTTGCTGAAGCGTTTAACCGAAAAGCAGGTTGGGGATATCTTCCTTGACTGGTGACATGAAGTTCCTTCCGAGAACAAATAGTCGGCAAGTCTAATCTGGACTTCAAGTTGTCTTTCGTCCTCCCTTTCACGTTCATAATGGTGAACATGATGTTGTCAAAGAAGTTCTTCTCGATGTGAATAACATCTAGGTTGTGCCGAAGTAAATGATCCTTCCAATAAGGCAAATCCCAAAATATGCTCTTTTTGTGCCAGCTATGATGTTCACCATATCCATCCACAACTTGATGTCCGTTACCACCACAACGTACTGTCTTCTCAGCTCCAAAATCTCTAAGTTGAGTTAGTATATGCTCACCGCTTACTTCTTCGGGAGGTCCTTCATAGATTTTCTTCTTCTTCGTAAACAAAGTAGTGCTCCGACGGTATGGATGATCGTTTGGTAAAAATCGTCGATGAAAATCAAACCAACATGATTTACGTCCGTTCTTTAATTGGAAAGCATCGGTGTTATCTTGACAATAAGGACAAGATAACCGTCCATGTGTGGTCCATCCAAATAACATACCATATGCCGAAAAATCGCTAATTGTCCACATTAGTATTGCTCGCATCATGAAGTTTTGTTGCACTGATATGTCGTACGTTTCAACTCAACTCTCCCATAACATCTTCAACTCATGTATCAACGGCTGCATTAATATGTCAAGTGCTCTCTTCGGATGCTCTGGCCCAGGAACAAGAATAGATAGGAACAAAAACTCCCTAGCCATGCACAATGACGAAGGCAGGTTGTAAGGCGTGACGATCATCGGCCATAAAGAATATTGTCTCCCATGTTTCCCGAAAGGGTTGAAACCATCAGTACTTAATCCCAAATACACATTGCGACTCTCACTTGCGAAACTAGGATACACATTTTGAAAATGTTTCCATGCTTGAGCATCTGAAGGATGTGCTATCTCTCCATTTAACATCTCATGTTCCGCATGCCATCTCATCGAACTTGTTGTGCGCTCCGACTGATATAACCTCTTCAGTCTATCCGTTAACGGCAAATACCACATTCTCTTATAAGGTATGGACACTCTTCCACCAGTTTCTTTACATCGTGGTTTCTTACAGAACCGGCATGCCGAGCGGTTTTCATCTCTTCTCCAATATAACATACAATTATCGACGCAAACATCGATAATCTGATACGGTAATCCTAGACCAGATACCAACTTCTCGATTTCATAATACGTCCCCGGTGCCATATTATCTTCGGGCAAAATGTCTTTGATCAGACCAGCCCACGCATCCACACAATCTTCTGAAAGATTGTAATCCGTTTTGATAGACATCATTCTTGTCGCAGCTGAAAGAGGTGAATGACGTTCTCTACATCCACCATATAACTGGTTCTTAGCGGCATCCAACATCTCAAAGAATTTCTGCACTTCCACATTTGGCTCCTCCAATGTAGGCTCATGATGATCTCCAACAAACGATGACATAGTTTCGCGAAAAATATCATTTACCATTTGCACGGTCCTATCTACAGATATAGGTTCTTCTACCGGAGGGACAACTAAATTATTATCATAATATTGTACATTACTACTAATAGGATAATTTACCATCAAATCATTTTCCCCATGAGAATATCATATTTTATACCCCGGCGTAAAACAAACATTATATAAATGCTTCCATACTACTTTTACCAAAACATTTATACGATTATCGCAATTTTTACAAGGACAATACATTTTACCTGTTGCTACGGTTCTTTATTGAATTGCGGCAAACTCCATAAATTGTTTAAGCCCCTCCGCAAATTCTTCCGAAAGTAATCCCGTCGCCGGATCTTTATGATTTTCATCCATCCACAATCTAAAATAACTAATTATAATAATTTGTATTGAATTTTGTGGTAAAGGGAGATTGATAAGAGAAATTGTGAGAAAGAAGAAGTGAGGGTGTGATATATATAAGAAAAATTTCCTACCGATTTCCGACCGATTTCCTACCACAATTGATCCGTTACACAACGGTAACGAAACGTTAAAATATTGGTCGGAGTTCGGTCGGAAAAGTGATCCGTCGGAAATTGGTCGGAATTTGGTCGGAAATTTCCTATCAATTTCCGACGGATTACTTTTCCGACCGATTTCCGACCGATTTCCGACCAATATTTTAACGTTTCGTTACCGTTGTGTAACGGATCAATTGTGGTAGGAAATCGGTCGGAAATTTTCGACCTAATTCCGACCAACAAAAATTCCGACGGAAATCCGACCAATTTCCTACCAAATTCCGACCAAATTTTTGTGTCGGAATTTGGTAGGAAATTTCCGACCGATTACCGACCAAAATGCCTGTAGTCGGAAATCGGTCGGAAAGTGGTCGGAAATTTCCGATCACGTTTTTACGGTCGGAAATGTGGTAGGAAATTACCCTGTTTTCTTGTAGTGGAAGCCCATGAGGCGAACCGACTCCGACTGTTATGGAGTTCGATGACGACATAACGGCGGACTTAATTGCTCTTAATTTGCATTTATTAGCGATTAATGGACTATGAATTAAATGCTCAATAGATACTAGTTGTAGTATAAATATAGAAGCACAAAAAGTGAGAAAGATAGGTGTTCTTGGACAAAAATACTTGTATTACAAAAGGAATAATTACATTTTTTGGAGAGATTTTGGAGAGATTTTTGAATGTGTTTTTTTTTTAGAGAGTGTTTTGTGTTTTGTGTTTGAGTTGTGAAAAAATGAAAGGGGAAGGAGGGTATATATACGAAAATTTCCAACCGAAAATTCGGTCGGAAATGAAAATTGACCGCCAAACTGAAAAATTTGGCGAAAAAAGAGCGGTCAAAATCCATTGTGGTCGAAAATCGGTAGAAATTTCCTACTGATTTCCGACCACAATAATTAATTATATTAAAATTTAATTTTGGTCGGAATTCGGTAGGAATTTCCGACCGAATTCCGACGGAATATGCATGTCATATAATCCAAGTGTCCTGAAACTGCTAATTGTTGAAATAAATTAAAATCGGTAGGAATTCGGTCGGAAATTCCTACCGAATTCCGACGAACCTTAATTTATACGAACACTTAGCATTTTCGGGTAAAAATTCAAGAACTTCGGTCGGAAATCGGTCGGAAATTCCTACCGAATTCCGACCGAAGTTAGTGATTTAGTGTATATTTATTGTTTCGCATAAAACCGTATTTCATATAGGTTTAATGGAGTGTTTATATAAGATTTCTTCAACATAACAATATATAAGTATAATATGTTTCACGTTTTCAAATGTTTTTTTATGAAAATACCAAAATTTTGAAAAAACATGTGAAAGTTACATAATTAAGTTGTAATGAACCATATATTTGTAAAAATTAAAACTATTTTGCATTTTATGATCATTTTAGACATTTGTAGAGTTTATTTTATTTCTAAAACGTATTGTATAAAGGTATTTCATTGATTCGATAAAAAAAACATCATTTTGAAATGAAACCATAAAACGGTCGGAAATCGGTCGGAAATTTCATACCGATTTCCGACCACACCTGAAGAAACGGTCGGAAATTTCCGACCGATTTCCGACCGCATTTGGGGTTTCGATTTGGTACGAGGTAATCTAGTTTTGGCGGCTATCGACCGTTTTCCGACCGATTTACGACCGTTTTTTAAAAATAAAAAAAAAAAATTTAATTTTTTTTAAGTACTCGATTTGGTACGAGGTAATCGTGTTTCGCCGGCTACCGACCGTTTTCCGACCGATTTTCGACCGCACTGTAAAAAATAAAAATAAAATTTTTAAATTTGAAAACGCTTTAAAACTTTGAAAATTGTAAAATATTTATAAACTTTTTACAAAAACTCTTTTAACTTAAAACTCTTTGAAAAAGTGTAAAATTTTTGAAAACTCGTTGAAAACTATTTGAAAATTCTTTGAAAAGTCTTTGAAAAAGTGTAAAAGAATTTAAAACTCTTTGAAAACTTTTTTTAAAACTCTTTGAAAAGTCTTTTAAAACTCTTTAAAAAAATGTAAAATATTTGAAAACTCGTTGAAAACTATTTGAAAAATCTTTGAAAAAGTGTAAAAGAATTTAAAACTCTTTGAAAACTTTTTTTAAAACTCTTTGAAAAGTCTTTTAATACTTTTTGAAAACTCTTTGAAAAAGTGTAAAAAAATTTAAAACTCTTTGAAAACTTTTTTTAAAACTCTTTGAAAAGTCTTTTAAAACTCTTTGAAAACTTGTTGAAAACTCTTTGTAAAATCTTTAAAAACTATTTCAAAACTCTTAATTTGAAAAGTGTTTTAAAAAATTTGAACTTTTTTTCAAACTCTTCATTCAGATTATGTTGAGTCTTCAGTGGCAGAATCAGATCCCTCCTCAAATTCTCCAACCTCTTCTTCGGACTATTCATGTACAACAAAATCAACATCTTCTGTTAAATCTACAACCAAATCCACTTGTAATGAAACATCGACTTCTCCCAAATGCCCAACTGTTGTCGCTTGCAAAGGAGGATCGACCTCTGGAGAACTACCATGAACTCTTCCCCTCGGGTTTATTTCTGTAACAACTATCCAAGGATCCTGTCTGCTGTGTGGTCGCGGATAAGTCATGTATGATACTTGGTTGGCCTGCGATCCAAGAATGAACATATAATACTTTTGTAACCTCCTCCGAGAATGTATTGTAGTAACACCAAACTCGTCTGTACGTACACCATGTCCTGCAACGGGGCTATACCAATCACAATATAACGTAACACATCTTAGATCGAGCATCCAGCTATAATGCACTTCTAATATCTCATGTAATACCCCGTAATAAACCAAATCTCCGGCTACCGCTGACACCCCATGGTTTGCCGTCGACCTTCAATTTCCCTCACGAAATATTTTAAAAGCGTATCCACGCGTGCAGTACATCGGGTGTGAAACAGAAATATATTGTGGACCGTTCACCACCTCTTCTAACCAAGTTGGAATTAACTCTCCTTCGCGCTGCCTGCCGTATACATATAACTTTAACCATTCTGCAAATTCTCTTTCTTTGACTTCATTTAATTCATCGTCTGTTGCTTCCGAATCTTCAAATCGTTTTTGCGCCATGTAAATCTCCTCGTACGGCACCAAATCTTCGCAGTTGGTCAAAATATACATGTGCACATTAGCATGTTCAACCTCGCTGAGTCTTCGCCTTTAACCCTTTCCACTTAAACGTCCAACATGTCTAAAAGGTGCTGGTACATATACAAGATAACAAGCATGCACTCCTCCATCATCATGTCGTTTTTGTTTTCCACTCTTTGTTTGGGTTTGTGGTGGAAAGTAGTACCCAACTAAGTTAGACCTCTCTTCGTTAATGCTTTGGGCAATAATTGAACCTTCAACCCTCGCTAAATTCTTCACTTTTTTCTTCAAATGGTACATGTAGCGCTCGAAAGGATACATCCACCGATATTGAACAGGACCACCAAGTTCTACTTCCCGAGGCAAGTGAATAGGAAAATGTTCCATAACGTCGAAGAAAGAAGGCGGAAATATCTTCTCTAGGCTGCACAATATCACAGGGATCTTCTCGTCAAGATTTCGGATTTCTTCGGCGGAAAGTGATCTCGCATAAATGTCTCTGAAAAAAGCTCATATTCATGCACTCGCTTCATGGACTTTTTGCGGAAGAAGTCCGTCGAATGCAAATGGAAGAATACGTTGCATAACAACATGACAACCATGACTCTTCATCCCTGAAAACTTACCTTCTCCACGATCAACACAGTTTCTAAGGTTAGAAGAGTAACCATCCGTAAACTTAACACCGTCCATTATCCAGCTGAAGAATTCATGCTTTGCTGAAGCGTTTAACCGAAAAGCAGGTTGGGGATATCTTCCTTGACTGGTGACATGAAGTTCCTTCCGAGAACAAATAGTCGGCAAGTCTAATATGGACTTCAAGTTGTCTTTCGTCCTCCCTTTCACGTTCATAATGGTGAACATGATGTTGTCAAAGAAGTTCTTCTCGATGTGAATAACATCTAGGTTGTGCCGAAGTAAATGATTCTTCCAATAAGGCAAATCTTAAAATATGCTCTTTTTGTGCCAGCTATGATGTTCACCATATCCATCCACAACTTGATGTCCGTTACCACCACAACGTACTGTCTTCTCAGCTCGAAAATCTCTAAGTTGAGTTAGTATATGCTCACCGCTTACTTCTTCGGGAGGTCCTTCATAGATTTTCTTCTTCTTCGTAAACAAAGTAGTGTTCCGACGGTATGGATGATCGTTTGGTAAAAATCGTCGATGAAAATCAAACCAACATGATTTACGTCCGTTCTTTAATTGGAAAGCATCGGTGTTATCTTGACAATAAGGACAAGATAACCGTCCATGTGTGGTCCATCCAGATAACATACCATATGCCGGAAAATCGCTAATAGTCCACATTAGTACTGCTCGCATCATGAAGTTTTGTTGCACTGATATGTCGTACGTTTCAACTCGACTCTCCCATAACATCTTCAACTCATGTATCAACGGCTGCATAAATATGTCAAGTGCTCTCTTCGGATGCTCTGGCCCAGGAACAAGAATAGATAGGAACAAAAACTCCCTAGCCATGCACAATGACGGAGGCAGGTTGTAAGGCGTGACGATCATCGGCCATAAAGAATATTGTCTCCCATGTTTCCCGAAAGGGTTGAAACCATCAGTACTTAATCCCAAATACACATTGCGACTCTCACTTGCGAAACTAGGATACACATTTTGAAAATGTTTCCATGCTTGAGCATCTGAAGGATGTGCTATCTCTCCATTTAACATCTCATGTTCCGCATGCCATCTCATCGAACTTGTTGTGCGCTCCGACTGATATAACCTCTTCAGTCTATCCGTTAACGGCAAATACCACATTCTCTTATAAGGTATGGACACTCTTCCACCAGTTTCTTTACATCGTGGTTTCTTACAGAACCGGCATGCCGAGCGGTTTTCATCTCTTCTCCAATATAACATACAATTATCGACGCAAACATCGATAATCTGATACGGTAATCCTAGACCGGATACCAACTTCTCGATTTCATAATACGTCCCCGGTGCCATATTATCTTCGGGCAAAATGTCTTTGATCAGACCAGCCCACGCATCCACACAATCTTCTGAAAGATTGTAATCCGTTTTGATAGACATCATTCTTGTCGCAGCTGAAAGAGGTGAATGACGTTCTCTACAACCACCATATAACTGGTTCTTAGCGGCATCCAACATGTCAAAGAATTTCTGCACTTCCACATTTGGCTCCTCCAATGTAGGCTCATGATGATCTCCAACAAACGACGACATAGTTTCGCGAAAAATATCATTTACCATTTGCACGGTCCTATCTACAGATATAGGTTCTTCTACCGGAGGGACAACTAAATTATTATCATAATATTGTACATTACTACTAATAGGATAATTTACCATCAAATCATTTTCCCCATGAGAATACCATATTTTATACCCCGGCGTAAAACCAACATTATATAAATGCTTCCATACTACTTTTACCAAAACATTTCTACGATTATCGCAATTTTTACAAGGACAATACATTTTACCTGTTGCTACGGTTCTTTATTGAATTGCGGCAAACTCCATAAATTGTTTAAGCCCCTCCGCAAATTCTTCCGAAAGTAATCCCGTCGCCGGATCTTTATGATTTTCATCCATCCACAATCTAAAATAACTAATTATAATAATTTGTATTGAATTTTGTGGTAAAGGGAGATTGATAAGAGAAATTGTGAGAAAGAAGAAGTGAGGGTGTGATATATATAAGAAAAATTTCCTACCGATTTCCTACCACAATTGATCCGTTACACAACGGTAACGAAACGTTAAAATATTGGTCGGAGTTCGGTCGGAAAAGTGATCCGTCGGAAATTGGTCGGAATTTGGTCGGAAATTTCCTATCAATTTCCGACGGATTACTTTTCCGACCGATTTCCGACCAATATTTTAACGTTTCGTTACCGTTGTGTAACGGATCAATTGTGGTAGGAAATCGGACGGAAATTTCCGACCTAATTCCGACCAACAAAAATTCCGACGGAAATCCGACCAATTTCCTACCAAATTCCGACCAAATTTTTGTGTCGGAATTTGGTAGGAAATTTCCGACCGATTACCGACCAAAATGCATGTAGTCGGAAATCGGTCGGAAATGTGGTAGGAAATTTCCGATGTTTTCTTGTAGTGGAAGCCCATGAGGCGAACCGACTCCGACTGTTATGGAGTTCGATGACGACATAACGGCGGACTTAATTGCTCTTAATTTGCATTTATTAGCGATTAATGGACTATGAATTAAATGCTCAATAGATACTAGTTGTAGTATAAATATAGAAGCACAAAAAGTGAGAAAGATAGGTGTTCTTGGACAAAAATACTTGTATTACAAAAGGAATAAACACTTTTTCTATTTCGATTTCGAGCTTCCATTTTGTACTTGTGATTCATCTCTTCCATATCGTAAATTCCATCCCATCAGGATCGACGTACCCACACCACATCATACCAATTTTCTACCTTACGGAATCCTATGATATTATTTATTCAATTTAATTTTTTTTTATCACGATAAGGATAAAAAAGTTCAAAAAGAAACTTTCAATGTTGTTTACAACCAAAATAATCCAAAACATATATTTATCACGTCTTCTTAAAATGAGTAAGTTTTCAATAAAATATTAAGTTTACGATTTTAGTTATAAATATAGTTTCATTCTTTAGTCTTTTTGTTGTTTTTCTATTGGAATTTATTACAATTTTCTTAGAATATAGTTTGAATCATCAATATATTAGAAAATAGTTTAAGAAAAATATTATTCTTCATTAATTTGTCTTTTTATTCAAAAAATTCAAAACTAATTATTTATTTTTGTTCAAAAGATATTCATACTCGTGCCATGACGCGGGTCAAAACATCTAATTTTAATAATAAAATAGTTTTTTGTGTATACCTTGGTGCTATTAATAGAGATGGAAACATCTTTTAAAACCAAAACACCAAATTTGGTATAGTTTTCGCACCAAATTTGATATTACTCTTTTTTAATAAAAACATTGTAATACCGTTTCGATTGGGAGAGTTTCCTTGGGTTTCTCAACAATAAAGAAAAATAAAATAAACAAAAAAGAGGATAGAAGTTGAGATACAATTCTGAAAACCATTCGGAACTCTTTAGATATTATCTTGTCACTTGCATTAATATAATTAACACCTAAAAATAAACAATACAATGTAATGTAATTAAAACTATTCAATTTTTACAATTATGTTTTAGTGTCATTTACGAATAAAATTATTTTTATTTACCGTTATATTTTGAAGAATTCATGGTTATTTTTATTATTGTGTTTTAGTTTGGTTAACATCAAATTATTTCACCATATTTTCAAAATTTGGTATATAAAAACAAAATAATATAAGAAAATTCTTCAGTGAACACATATGGATTTTGATATCCCATTTTTGTTAACCCATTAAATAAAATTAGCCCACTATAATAAACAATATAATCAACACGACAACGTTTTAAGTTTTAGTGTCCTATGCATAACTTTATTTTCTTGTATCACAAAACCTCTCTCACTTAGGGCTCCTTGTTTACTTTATATCAAAGAATCTTATAAAAAAAAAAGAGAAAGATGTCTGCACTAAAGGAAGAATACACAAAGCCAGAAGGACACCAAGGAGATCACATTACTATAGGATCATCAAGTTGATGATATATATTATAGGATCAATAGAAGCACTCAAATGATGAAGCTGATGAACGCTTATTGCAACCGCATGTCTATTGATAAGAACTCCGTTGCTTTCTTGTTCGATGGTCGTCGTCTTCGTGCTGAAGAGACTCCAGATCAGGTTAATAATGAGTAATTCACTTTTGTATTAAAACCCTTTTTCTCATTTTACATTTTCTCGGGTTTCAAAATCTTACAGCTTGAGATGGAATAAAGGAGATGAGATTGATGCAATGCTCCATCAGACCGGTGGTGGTCATTACGTGATGTACTGATTTTAGAGGTTTTTATGGTTTTCATTTAGAATAATTTGACTTGCTTTTGTTTTTACATTGTAATGTTTCTTTCGAAACTACTTACTGGTTATTGTTTTATGTGAACAATAATCATTTGACATTTTGTCTCAATGATCCATTTGGATGATGTTCTTTAGTTGTTCATTTAGACAATTTATATGCATTAATCTTTGTTTGCATTCACATTTTCATCTAAATGATTTCAATTAGAAAATGACTAAAATATACCCATTAAAGAATATATTCATTTTCTAAATCCAAATCATTGAGAAAAACGCAAAATCACGTTTTCACACAAATATCGTTGAAACATGTTTTCTGTAAATATCACAAAATCACATTTTTCGCAAAATTTTCAACATCGCATAATCTCGCAAAATTTTCAACATCGCATAATCTCGCAAAAAAATTAAAATCGCAATCAAGCAAAACCACAAAATTTTGTGTTTATTACACCAAGTATTTAACTATTTCCAATTTAATACGATAGTTATTTTATGTCCCTAAAAAAATATTCAAAGTAATTTCAATTTCTTTTTTCGATAAACAAAATTGTTACCGCGTAAAGAGTTTTTCACTTATCATTGCTTTGACTAACACTACTTTAGATTGTGATTAACTTCCGTTCAGATTCTCTAACCGGGGTTAAAGAATTTATGGCACCCGATCGTCGAGATAAACATAAGTTAACCAACGTCTAAAATCATAGTCAAATTTAAGAAAAAGAGTGGAAACCGAGGACTTTATAACACATTAGTTTATTAAAATGAAAACTAAAACTACTTTGAATATTTTTCTAGGCACATAAAAAATTTGTGTATTAAACAGGAAATAGTTAAATAAATGGTGTAGTAAACTAGAATTTTCTCTTATTTTTTTTTCACCCGCTAGTTTTATTTTAGGTCTTATTATGAAATCTACTTTTTTGGTAAACTTTGTAAAATCTACCAATTTTGTGGAATTGGACCTTAATTTTGATTTTTTATTATAGTCCATTAAATGGAGACAGAAAAAGTAAACATATACCATAGAGAAAATAACTTACATTAAATGCATAATTTTACTTTTTATATAATTAAGACATATTCATTTTTGAACAATACTTGGTTTCACCCCCAAGATTAGGGATGGGCATTCGGTTATTCGGTTTAGATCGGGTCGAATCCATTCGGTTCCGGTTCTTTCGGTTCCTGGATTCTAATACCCAATTACTCCTTTTCAATTTTTTGGTTCGGTTCCGTTTTGGTTTCTATCGGTTCTGAGTCGGTTCCAGTTCGGTTCCGAATATTTCTGAACAGATATAGATAAATACCCGAAAAAATAATTAAAAAAACCCAAAGTTAAAAAATACCCGAAAATATGAAAATACTAAAAATATAGAAAATAACGAGAGTATAAAAAATATTTCGGTTCTACCAATCGGTTCTCGGTTCGATTCCGATTTCTACCCGATTATTTTGCCCCTTCGATCACTCATTTTAGTATAGTCAATCAAAAATCTCATTTATCCACTACTTATAAATTAAATAGAACTAAATAAGATCAATTAGTTAACGTCATTAACAAAAAAACTCTACTCCACAAACTAAAAAAAAAGACGCACATGTCAGTTTCATAATCTCATATATATATACATAAAAGGACTAGTTATATTTTTGTTACTCACATATGTTAGGCGGCGACACAATAAAATATACTCCATTTGTCCTATTTTATAAGATTTTCTATTTAAGAGCACAAAATTTAAGAAATCATAAATAATTTATTATTTAAACATGTATGCAAAAAATTTAGCCAATCAAAAAACACTTAATAATAATGGTAATAACACAATTAATAAAACGCATATATTAAAACTTGAAAAAATCAAATAAAATATAACAAATAAAAACTTCTAAAACATATAGTATATTGGGAGATAGGGAAAATATATTATGTCGACTTTTATCTCACTATTTTATAAATTTAATTACAATAGACTAATTGTGGACAATATAGTAGAGTCAAAGTGACATTTTGTCTTTCACGATTATATCTACAACTATGGAAAAAAACTAAAACATTTTATAACTAAAATTGAATTACTTATATATTATTAGAAACTAAAATTTATTTAGATTTTTTACATATAAATCATATGTGTATTTATAATCATCTATACTATAATAATATTATTTATTATGTCATATTTTGTAATTAATCAGATTTTTTCGGTTTTTCGGTTTATTACCAAATCATACCCGAATCCTATGGTTTATATGGTGTATCCAAAACTAATTCAATCCGGTTTGTTCGGTTCGGTTCAGGTTTTGCCACATTGAATTCCCCAAGTTCTTGCTATTTTGCCCATGCCTAATTTGTACTATGGACAATTTATGACAATTGGTTGTGGACAATCTAATACGTAAAATACATTAATTTGGTATAAATATCTTACGGTGGACGTAACCAAAATAAACAATATAAAAAAGGAAAATGAGGTTTTATGGAAGAAACTATTAGAAATGTTTATTATATTATTTATACTTTTGAATTTCTATTTTATGTAATTGAAATAATAAAGGGGATATAAAGAAATGGAAGTGATTTACGTGACACAATATCATGCATATCGGACAAAGAAAAAAAAAGTAAAGGCAAAACCAATTTTTTTTTATTTTGTTGTTAATATTAGAATTTAAACGTTTGTTACTTTACAAAAATGGAACCTAAAACAAACTTGGCGGAGAACCAATATGCAAGACCATACAACCGAAATATAATTCAAGGAGAGATGTGAGATTTTTGATAGTAGCGGGATAAGAGAGCAACTGATGACGTAACGTACTGTCCACAATAGCGATGACAGATGAGGTAGGAGAATAGACTCCCCAAAAAATGCGAGCGTTTCTTTCCTTCCAAATGGAGTAGACGACAACCTGTAGCATAAGCACTACAAGAAACTGCACATTTAGCAACGACCTAAAAGCAACGATTTAACGACGACCATATTTTCATCGCTATTTCGAAATCGTCGCTAAATTAGCGACGCCCAGAAATCGTTGCCAATAATTCGTTGCGACAAATTAGCAACGAATTTGTAACGTACCTTTAGCTTCGAAGCGACGATTTAGCGTCAAATATTAAAAAATTATTTCCGATCTTAAAAATTCGTAAAGAGACGTCACTAATTCGTTGCTAAAATAGCAATGATATGGCAACGAAGAGTATACGAAGTCGTTGCCCAATCTTTGTTAATTTAGCAACGATTTGGAAACGAATAGCATACAAAATCGTTAACAACGAATTTTAAAAAAATATATAAAAAATAAAAAAAGAAAATTAAAATAAAATTATTAAAATTAAAATTTATTATTATTAAAATATCAAATTCAAAATACATTTAAAAAACTAAACTAGGGATCGAAATCATTAATCCCGAGATCCCGTCCCAGTTCTTGAGTTGCGGCTTTATCCTCGTCTGGAAGAACATCTGGTTCCGGATCGACCCCTAATCCGCGTTAACACAAACATTAATCATTTCTGAAGGCAATCAAAGACTAGAAACCAACTTTTGTATTCCATAATATGAATCAACAGCTACATTATCCTCAGGCAAATACTCTTTTAGTACTTCCGCCGAGGAGTCCATGCAAAATTCACTCAAATTATGATCAGATTTGATATTCATCATTCTAGATGCTAATGATAGTTTTGACAATCCATCTTTACATTCATCGTAAATTGGTTTATTCGCAGCGTCTAACATATCATAAAATGTTTAGCATCTTGGTTAGCTTCTTCGACAACATTTTCAGATTAAATACTCTCTCGTATCATGAAATGCATAAGCAATCATGTCATGATATCTATTATCATCTACATGCACATTAGACCCACCCTGATGATCATAGCTAATATCAAAATGATGCGGTAAATTAGCTACTTCGTTAGTTTCAGCAACATGAAACGAACTACTTTCTCCAAATTCGGTGGTATTATAGTTATACCCTTCCCCATGTTGAAACCAAACAAAATATTGTGGCATAAAACCCCTATTAAAAAGATGTTTCCATACGGTATCACCATGAATGTATTTAGTGTTACATTTTACCAGTTTCTTGAGTAGTCTGCATGTTTCAAGTTTGATACATGAATGTTTGAAGTCCCTCCGTGAACTATGTTGTCACTATCCCCGATAAATCTTTGTGTCTATACATCCAAGATTGTAACTCGTATACGTTATTACTGTGAGACATTTTGAGTATATACACTACAAGAATGCAGGCTATTTCCGACCGTAGTTTTGGTCGGAAATCGGTCGGAAATGTCTATTTCCGACGGATTTCCGACCAAAATTGCGTCGTCGGTTTCAGATGGTCGGAAACCGGTTTTGGTCGGAAAGTGGTCGGAAATTTCCGACCACATTTGTAGTCGGAAATTTCCGACCACTCTCCTACCAAAATGTGGTCGGAAATTTCCGACCACATTTTCCGACGGATTTCCGACGGAAATAAATTACAATTCCGACGGATTTCCAACGGAAATAATTTTTTGTTAAAAAAAATTAAATTCTATTTCCTACGGATTTCCGACGGATTTCCGACGGAAATAAATAAATTTTAAAAAAAATTAAATTACATTTCCGACGGATTTCCGACAGAATCAAATAATTGTTTTTAAAAAAATAAATTACATTTCCGACGGAAATTCGACGGAAATAAATAATTTTTTTTTAAAAATTTAATTACATTTCCGACGGAAATGAATATTTTTTTTAAAAAAATAAATAATTATTTCCGACGGATTTCCGACGGAAGTTAATTTTTAAATAAAAAAAAATTTATTAAAAATACGAATATTAAAAAAAAATTACAAAAAACGAAAATTAAAAAACGAAAATTAAAAAAAATTACAAAAAAGAGAAAAAAAACAAATAATGAAAATGAAAACTAAATTCCTGTTCCCGACCCCGATCCAGATCCTGGAGGATAATCTGGGAAACGGCTCATCAAATACTCATTCATCTTCTGGATTTGAGCGCTTGTTTCTTGTCGGATCTTATCAATTGCTTCATCTTTTTCTTTATTCGCATTTCGAAGCGCATCTTTCAGCTGAGAGATCTCGAGAAGAAGCGATGGATCGGTGGTTGGTACGTAAGGCAAAGACGTCTCTTGGGATTCAGGAAGGGTCCCTAAACCGAAAGGTTTACCTCGATACATAGGAGTCTCCTAGGATCGGAAATTTAAATTATTAATATAATTATATTTTTTTTTAAAAACTATTTAAATATAAAAATAGAACCAACCGGTTTATTTCCGAATTGGTTAGGGTGTTGGAACTGGTTGATTCGTCGGAAGATTGAGTTAAGTGGGTGACTTTCGTTTGCACCCGTTCGACGACGTTACGAACCTTTGGTATAATTTCGCCAGTCTTTTTGTTGGTATGGGTGGTCTCCATAACCTTTAACCAATGAGGTTCGTGACCACCCTCTCGGACTCTCTATTACGGAATTAAAATTTAAATGTTAGTATGATTAATCATAATTATTATAATTTGTATATATTTAGTTGGTTTAAAATATACCATGTCATCCGAGATTTGTTCGAAAGTGTTTGCGCCGGCATTGTGAGTTGGAGGCGCCTTCTCAATGGACCTGTCCCCACCTCTGCGGTTTGTGGCGTTTCGCTTGGCTTTTTTTCCGGCCGCTTCCGTCGTCCAATAGTTTTTAAACCCGTCCCAAACAGAAGGGTTTAGGAACGAAGGTTTGTCCCCACCCAAACGCCATTTTTCCTTCCACTCGAACATATGATTCGAGTAGGAAGTCGCACAAGCCTTGTAAAATTCTTCTTGAATTTGACTAGTGAGTTGTGGTTCCCAATTAAACTCTTGCTGGAAATTTAAAGTTTATAAATAAATTTCATAAGTTTTTTTAATTTATTTAATAATTTTTTGAGTAAATAAAAAAATTTATTTACTAACCGCAAAAGAACGGAACCATATTTCCCGAAGTTCGGCTGGGAAATCTCGGTATCTTGGATACGGAGCGGGTAACATTCCGTGGATGCATTTAAGAATAGCTTTTGGGATTTTTCCCTCATGTTTAAACTTTAAATTATTTTATAACTAATAATTAATATTTTTAGGTATTATTTTTTTGTAAATTTAAATGTTTGTAAATATTTACCAAGTGACTCGGTTATTGGGAATGGCTTCAAAGTTGGGATCGAGCCGAATCAGTCTCTCCCGTCCTTCCTGCTGGACCAAATCTTCAACAGACATTCTCACGGATTGTGAGGATCCAATACCATCATTAGACCTAATATATTAAAAACATATAAAAAAAACAAATTAGTATTAATTAAAAAAAAAAATATAAATAATATTTTAAAAAATGATTTATAAGAATATAATTACATTTTTTGGAGAGATTTTGGAGAGATTTTGGAGAATTTTCGGAAGTGTTTTTTTTTTTAGAGAGATGTTTGTTGTTTGAGTTGTGAAAAAATGAAAGGGAAGGGGGGTATATATACGAAAACGGTAGGAAATGAAAATTGACCGCCAAAGTGAAAAATTTGGCGGAAAAAAAGCGGTCAAAATTCATTGTGGTCGGAAATCGGTAGGAATTTCCGACCGATTTCCGACCACAATTAAATTTTAATATAATTAATTATTGTGGTCGGAAATCGGTAGGAAATTCCGACCGAATTCCGACCAAAATAATTAATTGACCGCCAAACTGAAAAATTTGGCGAAAAAAAGAGCGGTCAAAATTATTGTGGTCGGAATTCGGTCGGAAATTCCCACCGTTTTCCGACCACAATAATTAATTATATTAAAATTTAATTGTGGTCGGAAATCGGTAGGAAATTCCTACCAATTTCCGACCACAATAAATTAATTATTTTAAAATTTAATTGTGGTCGGAAATTGGTAGGAAATGTCATTTAATCCATGCGAACACTTAGCAATTTCGGGTAAATTTCAAGAACTACGGTCGGATAAAAACGTATTTCGAATAGGTTTAATGGAGTGTTTATATAAGATTTCTTGAACATAACAATATATAAGTATAATATGTTTCACGTTTTCAAATGTTTTTATGAAAATACCAAAATTTTGAAAAAACATATGAAAGTTACATAACTAAGTTGTAATGAAACATATATTTATAAAAATTAAAACTATTTTGCATTTTATGATCATTTTAGACATTTGTAGAGTTTATTTTATTTCTAAAACGTATTGTATAAAGGTATTTCATTGATTCGACAAAAAAAAACATCATTTTGAAATGAAACCCTATAACGGTCGGAATTCGGTCGGAAATTTCCTACCGATTTCCGACCACAAATCAAAAAACGGTAGGAAATCGGTCGGAAATTTCCTACCGAATTCCGACCGAATTTGGGGTTTCGATTTAGTACGAGGTAATTTAGTTTTGGCGGCTATCGACGGATTTTCGACCGATTTCCGACCGTTTTTTTAAAAATTAAAAAAAAAAAATTAATTTTTTTCAAAATTACTCGATTTGGTACGAGGTAATCGAGTTTCGCCGGCTACCGACCGATTTCCGACCGAATTCCGACCGCAGTGTAAAAAAATAAAAAAAAAATTTAAAAATTTGAAAACGTGTAAAATTTTTGAAAACTCGTTGAAAACTCTTTTCAAAAACTCTTTTCACTTAAAACTCTTTGAAAAAGTGTAAAATTTTTGAAAACTCGTTGAAAACTATTTAATTGAAAAGTCTTTGAAAACTCTTTCAAAAAGTGTAAAAGAATTTAAAACTCTTTGAAAACTCTTTGAAAAATTGTAAAATATTTGAAAATTCGTTGAAAACTATTTGAAAAATCTTTGAAAACTCTTTGAAAAAATGTTAAAGAATTTAAAACTCTTTAAAAAACTTGTTGAAAACTTATTGTAAAATCTTTAAAAACTATTTCAAAACTCTTAATTTGAAAAGTATTTGAAAAGTGTTTTAAAAATATTTTCAAAAAATTTGAACTTTTTTTCAAACATTTCATTCGGATTCGGTTGAGTCTTCAGTGGCAGAATCAGATCCCTCCTCAAATTCTCCAACCTCTTCTTCAGACTCTTCATGTACAACAAAATCAACATCTTCTGTTAAATCTACAACCAAATCCACTTGTAATGAAACATCCACTTCTCCCAAATGCCCAACTGTTGTCGCTTGCAAAGGAGGATCGACCTCCGAAGAACTACCATGAACTCTTCCCCTCGGGTTTATTTCTGTAACAACTATCCAAGGATCCCTGTCTGCTGTGTGGTCGCGGATAAGTCATGTATGATACTTGGTTGGCCTGCGATCCAAGAATGAACGGATAATATTTTTGTAACCTCCTCCGAGAATGTATTGTAGTAACACCAAACTCGTCTGTACGTACACCATGTCCTGCAACGGGGCTATACCAATCACAATATAACGTAACACATCTTAGATCGAGCATCCCGCTATAATGCACTTCTAATATCTCATGTAATACCCCGTAGTAAACCAAATCTCCGGCTACCGCTGACACCCCAAGGTTTGCCGTCGACCTTGAATTTCCCTCACGAAATATTTTAAAAGCGTATCCACGCGTGCAGTACATCGGGTGTGAAACAACAATATATTGTGGACCGTTCACCACCTCTTCTAACCATGTTGGAATTAACTCTCCTTCGCGCTGCCTGCCGTATACATATAACTTTAACCATTCTGCAAATTCTCTTTCTTTGACTTCATTTAATTCATCGTCTGTTGCTTCCGAATCTTCAAATCGTTTTTGCGCCATGTAAATCTCCTCGTACGGCACCAAATCTTCGCAGTTGGTCAAAATATACATGTGCACATTAGCATGCTCAACCTCGCTCAGTCTTCGCCTTTAACCCTTTCCACTTAAACGTCCAACATGTCTAAAAGGTTCTGGTACATATACAGGATAACAAGCATGCACTCCTCCATCATCATGTCGTTTTTGTTTTCCACTCTTTGTTTGGGTTTGTGGTGGAAAGTAGTACCCGACTAAGTTAGATCTCTCTTCGTTTATGCTTTGGGCAATAATTGAACCTTCAACCCTCGCTAAATTCTTCACTTTTCTTCAAATGGTACATGTAGCGCTCGAAAGGATACATCCACCGATATTGAACAGGACCACCAAGTTCTACTTCCCGAGGCAAGTGAATTGGCAAATGTTCCATAACGTCGAAGAAAGAAGGCGGAAATATCTTCTCTAGGTTGCACAATATCACAGGGATCTTCTCGTCAAGATTTCGGATTTCTTCGGCGGAAAGGGATCTCGCAGAAATGTCTCTGAAAAAGCTCCTATTCCTGCAATCGCTTCATGGACTTTTTGCGGAAGAAGCCCGTCGAATGCAAATGGAAGAATACGTTGCATAACAACATGACAATCATGACTCTTCATCCCTGAAATCTTACCTTCTCCACGATCAACACAGTTTCTAAGGTTAGAAGAGTAACCATCCGGAAACTTAACAATGTCCATTATCCAGCTAAAGAATTCATGCTTTGCTGAAGCGTTTAACCGAAAAGCAGGTTGGGGATATCTTCCTTGACTGGTGACATGAAATTCCTTCCGAGAACAAATAGTCGGCAAGTCTAATCAGGACTTCAAGTTGTCTTTCGTCCTCCCTTCCCACCGTTTTCCGACCACAATAATTAATTATATTAAAATTTAATTGTGGTCGGAAATCGGTAGGAAATTCCTACCAATTTCCGACCACAATAAATTAATTATTTTAAAATTTAATTGTGGTCGGAAATTGGTAGGAAATGTCATTTAATCCATGCGAACACTTAGCAGTTTCGGGTAAATTTCAAGAACTACGGTCGGATAAAAACGTATTTCGAATAGGTTTAATGGAGTGTTTATATAAGATTTCTTGAACATAACAATATATAAGTATAATATGTTTCACGTTTTTAAATGTTTTTATGAAAATACCAAAATTTTGAAAAAACATATGAAAGTTACATAATTAAGTTGAAATGAAACATATATTTATAAAAATTAAAACTATTTTGCATTTTATGATCATTTTAGACATTTTGTAGAGTTTATTTTATTTCTAAAACGTATTATATAAAGGTATTTCATTGATTCGACAAAAAAAAACATCATTTTGAAATGAAACCCTATAACGGTCGGAATTCGGTCGAAACTGCTAAGTGTTCGCATGGATTAAATGACAGGCATTTTCCGTCGGAATTCGGTCGGAAATTCCTACCGAATTCCGACCACAATAAATTAATTATTTTAAAATTTAATTGTGGTCGGAAATTGGTAGGAATTTCCTACCAATTTCCAACCACAATTAATTAATTATATTAAAATTTCAATGTGGTCGGAATTCGGTAGGAAATTCCGACCGAATTCCGACGGAATATGCATGTCATTTAATCCATCCGAACACTTAGCAGTTTCGGGTAAATTTCAAGAACTACGGTCGGAAATCGGTAGGAAATTCCTACCGATTTCCGACCGAAGTTCGTGATTTAGTGTATATTTAGTGTTTCGCATAAAAACGTATTTCGAATAGGTTTAATGGAGTGTTTATATAAGATTTCTTGAATATAACAATATATAAGTATAATATGTTTCACGTTTTCAAATGTTTTTATGAAAATACCAAAATTTTGAAAAAACATATGAAAGTTACATAACTAAGTTGTAATGAAACATATATTTATAAAAATTAAAACTATTTTGCATTTTATGATCATTTTAGACATTTGTAGAGTTTATTTTATTTCTAAAACGTATTGTATAAAGGTATTTCATTGATTCGACAAAAAAAACATCATTTTTGAAATGAAACCCTATAACGGTCGGAATTCGGTCGGAAATTTCCTACCGATTTCCGACCACAAATCAAAAAACGGTAGGAAATCGGTCGGAAATTTCCTACCGAATTCCAACCGAATTTGGGGTTTCGATTTAGTACGAGGTAATTTAGTTTTGGCGGCTATCGACGGATTTCCGACCGATTTCCGACCGTTTTTTTTTAAATTAAAAAAAATTAATTAATTTTTTTCAAAATTACTCGATTTAGTACGACGTAATCGAGTTTCGCCGGCTACCGACCGATTTCCGACCGAATTCCGACCGCAGTGTAAAAAGATAAATAAAAAATTTAAAAATTTGAAAACGTGTAAAATTTTTGAAAACTCGTTGAAAACTCTTTTCAAAAACTCTTTTCACTTAAAACTCTTTGAAAAAGTGTAAAATTTTTGAAAACTCGTTGAAAACTATTTAATAGAAAAGTCTTTGAAAACTCTTTCAAAAAGTGTAAAAGAATATAAAACTCTTTGAAAACTCTTTGAAAAATTGTAAAATATTTGAAAATTCGTTGAAAACTATTTGAAAAATCTTTGAAAACTCTTTGAAAAAATGTTAAAGAATTTAAAACTCTTTAAAAAACTTGTTGAAAACTTATTGTAAAATCTTTAAAAACTATTTCAAAACTCTTAATTTGAAAAGTATTTGAAAAGTGTTTTAAAAATATTTTCAAAAAATTTGAACTTTTTTTCAAACATTTCATTCGGATTCGGTTGAGTCTTCAGTGGCAGAATCAGATCACTCCTCAAATTCTCCAACCTCTTCTTCGGACTCTTCATGTACAACAAAATCAACATCTTCTGTTAAATCTACAACCAAATCCACTTGTAATGAAACATCCACTTCTCCCAAATGCCCAACTCGTTGTCGCTTGCAAAGGAGGATCGACCTCCGAAGAACTACCATGAACTCTTCCCCTCGGGTTTATTTCCGTAACAACTATCCAAGGATCCTGTCTGCTGTGTGGTCGCGGATAAGTCATGTATGATACTTGGTTGGCCTGCGATCCAAGAATGAACGGATAATATTTTTGTAACCTCCTCCGAGAATGTATTGTAGTAACACCAAACTCGTCCGTACGTACACCATGTCCCGCAACGGGGCTATACCAATCACAATATAACGTAACACATCTTAGATCGAGCATCCCGCTATAATGCACTTCTAATATCTCATGTAATACCCCGTAGTAAACCAAATCTCCGGCTACCGCTGACACCCCATGGTTTGCCGTCGACCTTGAATTTCCCTCACGAAATATTTTAAAAGCGTATCCACGCGTGCAGTACATCGGGTGTGAAACAGCAATATATTGTGGACCGTTCACCACCTCTTCTAACCATGTTGGAATTAACTCTCCTTCGCGCTGCCTGCCGTATACATATAACTTTAACCATTCTGCAAATTCTCTTTCTTTGACTTCATTTAATTCATCGTCTGTTGCTTCCGAATCTTCAAATCGTTTTTGCGCCATGTAAATCTCCTCGTACGGCACCAAATCTTCGCAGTTGGTCAAAATATACATGTGCACATTAGCATGCTCAACCTCGCTCAGTCTTCGCCTTTAACCCTTTCCACTTAAACGTCCAACATGTCTAAAAGGTTCTGGTACATATACAGGATAACAAGCATGCACTCCTCCATCATCATGTCGTTTTTGTTTTCCACTCTTTGTTTGGGTTTGTGGTGGAAAGTAGTACCCAGCTAAGTTAGATTTCTCTTCGTTTATGCTTTGGGCAATAATTGAACCTTCAACCCTCGCTAAATTCTTCACTTTTCTTCAAATGGTACATGTAGCGCTCGAAAGGATACATCCACCGATATTGAACAGGACCACCAAGTTCTACTTCCCGAGGCAAGTGAATTGGCAAATGTTCCATAACGTCGAAGAAAGAAGGCGGAAATATCTTCTCTAGGTTGCACAATATCACAGGGATCTTCTCGTCAAGATTTCGGATTTCTTCGGCGGAAAGGGATCTCGCAGAAATGTCTCTGAAAAAGCTCCTATTCCTGCAATCGCTTCATGGACTTTTTGCGGAAGAAGCCCGTCGAATGCAAATGGAAGAATACGTTGCATAACAACATGACAATCATGACTCTTCATCCCTGAAAACTTACCTTCTCCACGATCAACACAGTTTCTAAGGTTAGAAGAGTAACCATCCGGAAACTTAACAATGTCCATTATCCAGCTAAAGAATTCATGCTTTGCTTGAAGCGTTTAACCGAAAAGCAGGTTGGGGATATCTTCCTTGACTGGTGACATGAAATTCCTTCCGAGAACAAATAGTCGGCAAGTCTAATCTGGACTTCAAGTTGTCTTTCGTCCTCCCTTCCCACCGTTTTCCGACCACAATAATTAATTATATTAAAATTTAATTGTGGTCGGAAATCGGTAGGAAATTCCTACCAATTTCCGACCACAATAAATTAATTATTTTAAAATTTAATTGTGGTCGGAAATTGGTAGGAAATGTCATTTAATCCATGCGAACACTTAGCGAGTTTCGGGTAAATTTCAAGAACTACGGTCGGATAAAAACGTATTTCGAATAGGTTTAATGGAGTGTTTATATAAGATTTCTTGAACATAACAATATATAAGTATAATATGTTTCACGTTTTTAAATGTTTTTATGAAAATACCAAAATTTTGAAAAAACATATGAAAGTTACATAATTAAGTTGAAATGAAACATATATTTATAAAAATTAAAACTATTTTGCATTTTATGATCATTTTAGACATTTTGTAGAGTTTATTTTATTTCTAAAACGTATTATATAAAGGTATTTCATTGATTCGACAAAAAAAAACATCATTTTGAAATGAAACCCTATAACGGTCGGAATTCGGTCGAAACTGCTAAGTGTTCGCATGGATTAAATGACAGGCATTTTCCGTCGGAATTCGGTCGGAAATTCCTACCGAATTCCGACCACAATAAATTAATTATTTTAAAATTTAATTGTGGTCGGAAATTGGTAGGAATTTCCTACCAATTTCCGACCACAATTAATTAATTATATTAAAATTTCAATGTGGTCGGAATTCGGTAGGAAATTCCGACCGAATTCGACGGAATATGCATGTCATTTAATCCATCCGAACACTTAGCGAGTTTCGGGTAAATTTCAAGAACTACGGTCGGAAATCGGTAGGAAATTCCTACCGATTTCCGACCGAAGTTCGTGATTTAGTGTATATTTAGTGTTTCGCATAAAAACGTATTTCGAATAGGTTTAATGGAGTGTTTATATAAGATTTCTTGAACATAACAATATATAAGTATAATATGTTTCACGTTTTCAAATGTTTTTATGAAAATACCAAAATTTTGAAAAAACATATGAAAGTTACATAACTAAGTTGTAATGAAACATATATTTATAAAAATTAAAACTATTTTGCATTTTATGATCATTTTAGACATTTGTAGAATTTATTTTATTTCTAAAACGTATTGTATAAAGGTATTTCATTGATTCGACAAAAAAAAACATCATTTTTGAAATGAAACCCTATAACGGTCGGAATTCGGTCGGAAATTTCCTACCGATTTCCGACCACAAATCAAAAAACGGTAGGAAATCGGTCGGAAATTTCCTACCGAATTCCAACCGAATTTGGGGTTTCGATTTAGTACGAGGTAATTTAGTTTTGGCGGCTATCGACGGATTTCCGACCGATTTCCGACCGTTTTTTTTAAAATTAAAAAAAATTAATTAATTTTTTTCAAAATTACTCGATTTAGTACGACGTAATCGAGTTTCGCCGGCTACCGACCGATTTCCGACCGAATTCCGACCGCAGTGTAAAAAGATAAATAAAAAATTTAAAAATTTGAAAACGTGTAAAATTTTTGAAAACTCGTTGAAAACTCTTTTCAAAAACTCTTTTCACTTAAAACTCTTTGAAAAAGTGTAAAATTTTTGAAAACTCGTTGAAAACTATTTAATTGAAAAGTTTTTGAAAACTCTTTCAAAAAGTGTAAAAGAATATAAAACTCTTTGAAAACTCTTTGAAAAATTGTAAAATATTTGAAAATTCGTTGAAAACTATTTGAAAAATCTTTGAAAACTCTTTGAAAAAGTGTTAAAGAATTTAAAACTCTTTAAAAAACTTGTTGAAAACTTATTGTAAAATCTTTAAAAACTATTTCAAAACTCTTAATTTGAAAAGTCTTTGAAAAGTATTTTAAAAATATTTTCAAAAAATTTGAACTTTTTTTCAAACATTTCATTCGGATTCGGTTGAGTCTTCAGTGGCAGAATCAGATCCTTCCTCAAATTCTCCAACCTCTTCTTCGGACTCTTCATGTACAACAAAATCAACATCTTCTGTTAAATCTACAACCAAATCCACTTGTAATGAAACATCCACTTCTCCCAAATGCCCAACTGTTGTCGCTTGCAAAGGAGGATCGACCTCTGAAGAACTACCATGAACTCTTCCCCTCGGGTTTATTTCTGTAACAACTATCCAAGGATCTTGTCTGCTGTGTGGTCGCGGATAAGTCATGTATGATACTTGGTTGGCCTGCGATCCAAGAATGAACGGATAATATTTTTGTAACCTCCTCCGAGAATGTATTGTAGTAACACCAAACTCGTCTGTACGTACACCATGTCCCGCAACGGGGCTATACCAATCACAATATAACGTAACACATCTTAGATCGAGCATCCCACTATAATGCACTTCTAATATCTCATGTAATACCCCGTAGTAAACCAAATCTCCGGCTACCGCTGACACCCCATGGTTTGTCGTCGACCTTGAATTTCCCTCACGAAATATTTTAAAAGCGTATCCACGCGTGCGAGTACATCGGGTGTGAAACAGCAATATATTGTGGACCGTTCACCACCTCTTCTAACCATGTTGGAATTAACTCTCCTTCGCGCTGCATGCCGTATACATATAACTTTAACCATTCTCGCAAATTCTCTTTCTTTGACTTCATTTAATTCATCGTCTGTTGCTTCCGAATCTTCAAATCGTTTTTGCGCCATGTAAATCTCCTCGTACGGCACCAAATCTTCGCAGTTGGTCAAAATATACATGTGCACATTAGCATGCTCAACCTCGCTGAGTCTTCGCCTTTTACCCTTTCCACTTAAACGCCCAACCTGTCTAAAAAGTTCTGGTACATATACAGGATAACAAGCATGCACTCCTCCATCATCATGTCGTTTTTGTTTTTCACTCTTTGTTTGGGTTTGTGGTGGAAAGTAGTACCCAGCTAAGTTAGATCTCTCTTCGTTTATGCTTTGGGCAATAATTGAACCTTCAACCCTCGCTAAATTCTTCACTTTTCTTCAAATGGTACATGTAGCGCTCGAAAGGATACATCCACCGATATTGAACAGGACCACCAAGTTCTACTTCCCGAGGCAAGTGAATTGGCAAATGTTCCATAACGTCGAAGAAAGAAGGCGGAAATATCTTCTCTAGGTTGCACAATATCACAGGGATCTTCTCGTCAAGATTTCGGATTTCTTCGGCGGAAAGGGATCTCGCAGAAATGTATCTGAAAAAAGCTCCTATTCCTGCAATCGCTTCATGGACTTTTTGCGGAAGAAGCCCGTCGAATGCAAATGGAAGAATACGTTGCATAACAACATGACAATCATGACTCTTCATCCCTGAAAACTTACCTTCTCCACGATCAACACAGTTTCTAAGGTTAGAAGAGTAACCATCCGGAGACTTAACAATGTCCATTATCCAGCTAAAGAATTCATGCTTTGCTGAAGCGTTTAACCGAAAAGCAGGTTGGGGATATCTTCCTTGACTGGTGACATGAAGTTCCTTCCGAGAACAAATAGTCGGCAAGTCTAATCTGGACTTCAAGTTGTCTTTCGTCCTCCCTTTCACGTTCATAATGGTGAACATGATGTTGTCAAAGAAGTTCTTCTCGATGTGCATAACATCTAGGTTGTGCCGAAGTAAATGATCCTTCCAATAAGGAAAATCCCAAAATATGCTCTTTTTGTGCCAGTTATGATGTTCACCATATCCATCCACAACTTGATGTCCGTTACCACCACAACGTACTGTCTTCTCAGCTCCAAAATCTCTAAGTTGAGTTAGTATATGTTCACCGCTTACTTCTTCGGGAGGTCCTTCATAGATTTTCTTCTTCTTCGTAAACAAAGTAGTGCTCCGACGGTATGGATGATCGTTTGGTAAAAATCGTCGATGACAATCAAACCAACATGATTTACGTCCGTTCTTCAATTGGAAAGCATCGGTGTTATCTTGACAATAAGGACAAGATAACCGTCCATGTGTGGTCCATCCGGATAACATACCATATGCCGGAAAATCGCTAATAGTCCACATTAGTACTGCTCGCATCATGAAGTTTTGTTGCATTGATATGTCGTACGTTTCAACTCCACTCTCCCATAACATCTTCAACTCATGTATCAACGGCTGCATAAATATGTCTAGTGCTCTCTTCGGATGCTCTGGCCCAGGAACAAGAATAGATAGGAACAAAAACTCCCTAACCATGCACCGGCCATAAAGAATATTGTCTCCCATGTTTCCCAAAAGGGTTGAAACCATCAGTACTTAATCCCAAATACACATTGCGACTCTCACTTGCGAAACTAGGATACACATTTTGAAAATGTTTCCATGCTTGAGCATCTGAAGGATGTGCTATCTCTCCATTTAACATCTCATGTTCCGCATGCCATCTCATCGAACTTGCTGTGCGCTCCGACCGATATAACCTCTTCGATCTATCCGTTAACGGCAAATACCACATTCTCTTATAAGGTATGGACACTCTTCCACCAGTTTCTTTATATCGTGGTTTCTTACGGAACCGGCATGCCGAGCGGTTTTCATCTCTTCTCCAATATAACATACGGTTATCGACGCACACATCGATAATCCGATACGGTAATCCTAGACCGGATACCAACTTCTCGATTTCATAATACGTCCCCGGTGCCATATTATCTTCGGGCAAAATGTCTTTGATCAGACCAGCCCACGCATCCACACAATCTTCTGAAAGATTGTAATCCGTTTTGATAGACATCATTCTTGTCGCAGCTGAAAGAGGTGAATGATCTTCTCTACACCCACCATATAACGGGTTCTTAGCGGCATCCAACATGTCAAAGAATTTATGCGCTTCCACATTTGGCTCCTCCAATGTAGGCTCATGATGATCTCCAACAAACGACGACATAGTTTCGCGAAAAATATCATTTACCATTTGCACGGTCCTATCTACAGATATAGGTTCTTCTACCGGAGGGACAACTAAATTATTATCATAATATTGTACATTACTACTACTAGGATAATTTACCATCAAATCATTTTCCCCATGAGAATACCATATTTTATACCCCGGCGTAAAACCAACATTATATAAATGCTTCCATACTACTTTTACCAAAACATTTCTACGATTATCGCAATTTTTACAAGGACAATACATTTTACCTGTTGCTACGGTTCTTTCTTGAATTGCGGCAAACTCCATAAATTGTTTAAGCCCCTCCGCAAATTCTTCCGAAAGTAATCCCGTCGCCGGATCTTTATGATTTCCATCCATCCACGATCTAAAATAACTCATTATAATAATTTTTATTGAATTTTGTGGTAAATGGAGATTGATAAGAGAAATTGTTAATTTGTATTGAATTTTGTGGTAAATGGAGATTGATAAGAGAAATTGTGAGAAAGAAGAAGTGAGGGTGTGATATATATAAGAAAAATTTCCTACCGATTTCCGACCGATTTCCTACCACAATTGATCCGTTGCACAAAGATAACGAAACGTTAAAATATCGGTCGGAAATCGGTCGGAAATGTTTTCCGTCGGAAATTGGTCGGAAAGTGGTAGGAAATTTCCTACCAATTTCCGATGGATTACTTTTCCGACCGATTTCCGACCAATATTTTAACGCAACGGATCAATTGTGGTAGGAAATCGGTCGGAAATCGATAGGAAATTTTCGACGGAAATCCGACCAAAATAAATTCCGACGGAAATCCGACCGATTTCCTACCAAATTCCGATCAAATTTTTGTGTCGGAATTTGGTCGGAAATTTCCGACCGATTTCCGACCAATATCCATGTAGTCGGAAATCGGTCGGAAAGTGGTCGGAAATTTCCGACCACGTTTTTACGGTCGGAAATGTGGTAGGAAGTTACCCTGTTTTCTTGTAGTGATATGTTATGAAATTTTTTGTAAAGTGTTTAGAATATATACAAGAGAGAATGTTTTGATATTTTGTTGTGATTTTGATTTGGTCGAATGAGTCTATATAGGGACATTGTAAATTTTAGCAAGGAAATTTAGCAACGATTTTGCAACGAAATATTTTTACCAATGAATTAGCAACGATTTTGAGAGAAAATTGCAACGAATAATTCATCGGCAATTACCGGTGGAGCTTAATTAAAACGTGCTCACCAACTTAGCAATATTCCTTGCAAATTTGTCGCTATTTAACAAGGAAATATGTTCGTCGCCAATTCGTCGCTATTTATCGACGATATAAGAATTCCTCCCTAATTCGTTGCTAAATAGCAACGAAATAGCGACAAACGGTTTTGTTGCTATTTGGCGACGAATTAGCGACGAAATTTAGTGTCTTCGCTAATTCCTCGATAATTCTTCACAAATTCGTAGCTAAAATTTTTTTTCGCTAATTCCTTGCTAAAATTCGTTGCTATTTGCCCAGTTTCTTTTAGTGAAGCTTCAAGATCACTATCTTTCACGCATCTAGACGATGGCCAGGACTTGAGATAAACTCCATAGCTTGGCGCAAGCAAGTAGTGGGAGGGTTGACCAATAAACTTGAAGTGAAGCCAAATAGCCTTTGAGTAGTCGCAAGCCATGAACAAATGCTCCACAGTTTCTTCGTTACCGGCGCATAAAACACAAGACGATGGAACAACCATACCCCCCACGAGATTAAACGATCCCGTGTCGATAACCTATTCAAAGAAGTCAACCAAAGCATGAACGCACAACGTGGAATGTTTTCTTTGAACCAAACACACTTTGGCCAATCGAGTGTTGGAGATCTCAACCGAATGCAATCCCAAGTGCTCTTGGAAACGAACTTACCGGACGCACCATTTGGAAGGCGCCAAGAGAAACTGTCCCGCCCACGGGAGGTCGTAGGCGGTGTAACTTGACAAAGAGTTGCAAGGAGGTTTTGTGCCTCATCGGAACGAGCCGGAGGAAGAGACCAGTAACCAAGCCTAGGTGTGTTGGTAACCCTTGCATCGAGACCCAACCTCATGGAGGAAGGACCCGTTTCACCAAGGTAATCAATGAGTGGACCAAAGTTGGTCCATTTATCAAACCAGAAAGAAGCATCCTCGTCATTGTTTACCTTGCAGCTAATAAAGGTCTTTACTAGATCCCTTACCCTTAACATGTTCCTCACGGTCCAAGAGTGAGTTACAGACTCTTTTAAACCCCAAAAACCCTCAAAACCATCTTTTGGTATTACCAAAATCAATTTTCATTTGATTTGACCATACATGCACAGAGGCCTTGCATCTATTTGCTTCTTTAAAATTTAGAAAATTAATCTGTCAAAGGACGTTTGTCAAAATTAAAATATATTTTCTAATGGCTAATGCAGTGTAGGATTGACTAATGGGCCGGCCAGTTGTGGTCCAAATGTTGACAAAAAAAAAAAAAAATTAAAATATATTTTCCCATTATTGATAGTATATGTATGATGTTTTAGTTAAAATATTTTTGTTTCAAAGTAACGATGCTTTCAATGCAAATTAATTGATTTTTAATACCTTTTATCAATCGGATTTTGTAGTCTATTTTTTACGAGGAATTCACAAAATTACAACCTTTCTTCACTTCCTTTACAAAACTCTACATAATTCAATTTTTCACATATTTACGCCCTTTCAAAATTTTAAAAGCTTGATTTACCCTTTAAAAAATTATCAAAATTAAATTTTTTTCATTTGTGTTCGCTAATAAGTGTTTAAGATATAATATTAAGTGGGTAAGATTGTGTGGGTAGGGTTTATTTGGATTTAATTTTTAGTATTTAGGTGTAGTTTTGTGAAGTTAGTTTGAAATTGTGTAGTTTTGTGAAATGTAATTCAAATGGTGTAGTTTTATAATTCTCCCATTTTTTATTTGTTTGATGGAGTTGAATAATGATGTAGATGAAAGAAAAGATGACATTTGAATGAATAATAATCATAAAACCATTGTTGATAGTCTTATACTGGTATAATTGAGCTACTAGGTATAATGAAAAATCTGAAATAACATGTGTTGATTTTAATTAAATAGATTGTTAAAAAACTACATGTGTTGAAATTTTGTATAAGAAAACATGATGATCTTCTATCTGGTTTTTTCTATTAATTTATTACTATTACTCTTAACTATTTATTGAATGCCTATTATAGCTTAATTGGGAACTTGGCTTGATAAATAAAGCTTAATTAAATTTCTTCAATGTGTTGATCAAAATCTAACTTATACTATTAATCACTTTTATGTTTTCAATATTGAGACCTCATGCATGCTTATAATAAAACTAAGAAGATGTGAAGTAATTGGAAGCTAATATATATTCTCATCAATATATAAATTAGCTAGTTTAAAAATTAAAAAAGTTTCTTTTTGATAGAGGAAATTAAAAAAGATTAAAAAACTAAAAGTTTGTCTAACAATGGTCTCTAATATTAATGGGTTTTTAACACAAAAAATAAATGAAAAACAAAAAGAAAATAAGAAAGAATTCTAATAATTAAACATAAATCTCCTAACTAATAGACTCTTAAGAAACTCCAACATTTAATAATAATATATAAATTATTATTATAATTAAGAGACTTTAAATAAAAGACTATCACTAATGATGCTCTAAGTTGCCTATAAACGCAAATATCTTCAATCACATATTTGATTACCATTATGAGTGATGATCTTATCCTAATAAAATATAAGAACCGAAAGTTCAAAACCTTTTAATTATGTAATCTATTTTTATGAATTTCGAAGTTGCCATTAACGCCAGAGTTCATACATGTCCATCTAGAAAGTTTGTATTTTGCAAATTTGTGCAACGATTACTAAACTTAGATAATGACAAAAATAGTTATCAAGATCAATAAAAAAATTTTAATTGATAAGCGTATAGTCAAAACAATTTACTAGAACCTAATTTGAAGTGTAGTACAAGTAGCCTACCAAATATGAATTTTGCACACCTAATCCATTTTTTCTATAAATATGTCATTATTTTGATTAATACGCTTTTCCTTACGCAAAAAGTGTTGTTTTGTAAAAGTTTTACAATTATTTATGCATAAATTAAATGAGTTTGACTTTTAATAGAAAATGTATTCTTTTTTCTATTGATTGATTTAATAATATTTATATAGAAAATATAATTTTTAATGGGAGAATTACAAAACTACACCATTTGAATTACATTTGAATTATCTTAACTTATCTATCGTTATATCTCTCTCTTAATTATTCACATTTTGTTGTTTATATTTGTCTAGAATTTACCATCATTGTCGTCATCACGTGTTGGTACTATCAAGAACTTTTCTGGTAAGAATAGTAGTATTGTTGGTTTAAGAAAGGATGTTGTTGATTCAATGGAAAACATAGATACACACTTTCTGCTTTTCCTTACCGTGGAACAAGTCTAAGCGAGGAAGCCTTGTCAGAAAATGGACAAATGTTTCACGATTCCATGCCTTGTTCCTCAAGTAACAGTTCTTTGCCGGTAACAAAGGCCACATTTGGAAGCCGTGATGTACAAGTCTCCCCTCAAGATCAGTCACAAGGGCATCTTCCTCTTCCTCTGAGATCTGTATGAAGCCATCTCTACGTAAGTCATTGGAAAAAATGTGTATCAAACCGGCTTCCTTGGATCAAGAAAGTGAATTTTCGGATTAAGATTCTATTGAGTATGAGAGTGGGAGCACACGGTCTGCTTCTAGGAGAAGGTCTTATAGGTCAAGCTCGGTAGAATCAGGATCATACTCTGACTCGAGTCGGGACTTTAACCAAGAGAGTGACATCGGGTCATACTCATCTGATTCACAACATAGCCATGATTATGTTGGTGATGGTGGCTATGAAGAAAGTGATTCTCCACCACGTAGAAGAAGAAGAGACAAATCAAAGAGTCTCTTAAAACAGGGGAAAGAGGCAGAGAAAATGGCCGGGAAAAAGGCGGGGAAAATGGCGGTGGGAGGCTTTAAAAGATTGACTACCGAGCTAGGCTAAGTGTTTCACCACCGCGATCACCACCACAAGAAACACAAAGAGAATGAACCAGAATCTAGAGCTAGTACTGCTACGCATAAGCGAAAAGAAGGCAAGCGCAAAGAAGGAGGGGAGCTTAAGGCGCTGGTACAAGGAATGATGAAGCACATGAAGGAGTCGAAGAAGCCTAAGATGTTGCAACAGTATGGCAATAAAACGCAAAGGTTACTGAATGGTAAGGGTAAAGGCAGTTTCAAAATACGCAACAAAGTGCGAGTGAAGTTTGGTAAAAGAAACCTTTTGCGTGTTAAAGACAAAGAACTTGAAGACCACCGTGATCAACACGGCGACCACAATGATCACCAACACAAGCCACCATCAAATCAGCACGGCGACCACCATGATCACCACCACAAGCCACCATCAAATCAGCACGACGACCACCATGATCTCCACGACAAGCCACCATCAAATCAGCACGACGACCACCACCACAAGCCACCATCAAATCAGCACGACGACCATCATGACTACCACCACAAGCCACCATCAAATCAGAACGACGACCACAATGCTCACCACCACAAGCCACCATCAAATCAGCACGGCGACCACCCTGATCACCACCACAAGCCACCATCAAATCAGCACGACGACCACCATGATCTCCACGACAAGCCACCATCAAATCAGCACGACTACCACCATGATCACCACCACAAGCCACCATCAAATCAGCACGACGACCACCATGATCACCACCACAAGCCACCATGACCCAAACCATATTTATTTTTACTCGGTCATTGGGTTTTTCTGGGTTTTTCGGGTTTTTGAGAGATTTAAAATACAAAAGTTAAATACAAAAATTAAATATACTTAATGACATATTATATTAATTTTTGTAATATAAATATTTTGTTAAATTTAAAACTTTGTAGTTTTACAATACTATAATTTTATAGATTATAAATGAGTTTTATGCTTTTCCTATATATAGTTCGGACATTTTATATAAATTTTTTATAAAATTGATAAAACATTAAATCAAAAATACGAAATTTTAGGTGGCTAAGTCAAAATTTAAAGATGAATTCCCAAAACTAAACCCTTTTAACCCCTCCCTTCACACAACTACACCTAATTTAATATTTTTACATATTTACATCCTTTCAAAATTTTAAAAGCTTGATTTATCCTTTAAAAATTACTAAAATTAAAATTTTTTCATTCGAGTTCGCTAATTAGTGTTTAAGGTATATTATTAAGGGGGTAGGATTGTGTGGGTAGGTTTAATTTGAATTTAATTTTTATAATTTAGGGGTAGTTTTGTGAAGAACTTTGTAAAAGATGTAGTTTTGTGAAATAAAATTCAAATGGTGTAGTTTTGTAATTGTTCCAAATTTAAATTTGATTCAGAGCATTATGTTTTTTTATTATTTTTTAAAACTTAAATCTTAAACACATATTTTAGAATTATAAAAATACACTTTTAAACTTAAACTTAACAAAAATACACTTTTAAACTTAAACTTAACAAAAATACACTTTTAAACTTAAACTTAACAAAAATACATTCATGTAAAATCTATTTTCTATAAATATAGAATTTTGAATCTAACTAGTTTACATTTAGATTTTTTGACAAAAATGTGACTTTAACAAAAAGGCGACTTTAAAAAAATCTGTTTATTAACTTATTGAAAAACTATTTCTTCTTTAGTCTCTCTCTACTCCCTTCTCTCACGTCTAGTCTCGTCTCTTCCTCTTCTCATCTTCTAGGGTTCTTACAAACAAAGGGAGCCACCACATAAAAGATGTATATTAATGTTTCTTCATAACTCCAAAGGTTGATTTCTTTGTTTCATAATCTTTACTGATTTTCATTTTTGTCACTTGATTTCATAATCGCTGATTTTTTTCTTCAAAGTTTTAATTTTTATGTTGTTTACATATGATTAAGTCATGCCCTTGATCAGATAATTTGTATTATCTTATAAAGTTTTGATTTTTATGTTGTTTATAGATGATTTAAGCTTGCCTTTTAAAAAATATGCTATGTGTTCTTCTAAAATTTTGATTTTTATGTTGTTTATAGATGATTTTTATGTTGTTTATAGATGATTTAAGTTTGCTTTAAAAAAATATGATATGTGTTCTACTAAAGTTTTGATTACTATGTTGTTTATATAGATGATTTTAAGCTTGCCCTTGTAAAAATATGCTACTAAAGTTTTGACTTTTTTAAAAAGACCAAAAAGTATTTATTTTTAAGTTATGGTATAGATGATTAAAGCTTTCCCATTAAAAAAAATATGCTATTTTCTTTCACAGTTTTGACTTTATCGTTAACATGATAGTCTGTTGTAATTTTTATTTTTGCTATATGGAGAAAATTTTGGACATTCTTTCAAAGACTCATGAACTTGGTGATGAACCACCTTCTATGTATCTTGAAGCACTTCCAATGTGTTGCGAGATACTTCGAATGTGTTACGAGCCACTTCCAATGGCCCATACAACCGGAGAAGACGCCGTCTCCGCTGCTACCGCCGTCTCCGCCGCTACCGCCGTCTCCGCCGCTACCGCCGTCTCCACCGCTACCGCCGCTACTTTCCCTCACCAATGCCCTCTTGTTCAACCTCCAAAGGCTAAGCCCGATTCTCAGCCGAACGGTGTCGATTCTCAACCGAACGGTGTCGATTCTACTCAGCCAAGGAGGAAAAGTAGCCGTCATACGAAGCCAATCGCATCTATTATGATGACCACCGCTTGTTCTAAAAGAAAAAGAGATCCGTTAGTGGCTGCGTATAATGTCGTTGTGAAGAGGGATCGCTCAAAGCGAGCCGCAGTTGTGAAGAGAGGTCGTGGTAGGCCAAAGAAGTCAAAGAAGGATGACGATGTGGCGACTGCGACCGTGAAAGATCGTCCACACATGCCAAATAAGGTGATTTTCTTCTATGGATCAACAAAAACATGTGGATAAATCTTTGTTTTGTCTACATATTAATGGGTTTTTCTCCGTATTACGATTATGCAGAGAGAGATCAATAACAAAGTCAAACTCTTGGTAAGTAAACTTTTAGCTTAAATAATTTTTCATATTTACACTATCCTTGGAATCAACTTGGTGTTAACATTATGTTGGTTTACTATAGAGCGAACTAAAATGATTAGTTTTTTGGTTATGTATTGTAGCAAAAGAAATTGAAGAAAGTTGCGGATAAGTTGGCGATAGCGGTTATAGCGATGGAGGAGATCCAAGCTATTGCAGACGGAATGTAGAAGCAGATAATGGATAAACACTACAAGAAACTGGGCATTTAGCAACAGAAGATATCGTTGCTAAATCGTCGCTATTGGCCAATAGCGAAGATTTAGCGAAGAGAATATTTTCGTCGCTAATTCGTCCCTATTTTTCAATCGTCGCTAATTTAGCGATGCCGTCTAATCGTCGCTATTTAGGAATCTTCGCTAATTGGTCGCTAATTTAGCAAAGAATAAGCGACATTTATCGTAAAACTTTAGCGACGAATTAGCGACGATATATATAAAATAAATTTCCAATTTGAAGATTTTGCGAAAAAGAATCGTTGCTAATTCGTCGCTAAATTAGCGACCAATTAGCGACGCTGTGTTAAAAAGTCGTTGCTAATTCGTCGCTAAATTAGCGACGAATTACCAACGATGTGTTAAAATATTGTTGATATTAGCGACAAATTAGCAACGATTTAATAAAAAAAAATTTTAAAAATATAATTATAAAAACAAAATTATAATATATTGGGTTTTGTTGGGGTGGTGGTTCGGTAGGGTTGGGGTTTGAATTAGAAGTGGAACCGGACCGATTCCTTATGAAATTAAAGTAATGAGGGCGTTGGTTATTTTGAGACATATTTAGGAAGGGTTGTTGAGTTGGGTTTTTTTAGAGAGATAAAGAAAGTGTTTTTAGAGAGAGAGAATCAGGAATATTATCATATATTGGGTTTTGTTGGGGTGGTGGTTCGGTAGGGTTGGGGTTTGAATTAGAAGTGGAACCAGACCGATTCCTTATGAAATTAAAGTAATGAGGGGGTTGGTTATTTTGAGACATATTTAGGAAGGGTTGTTGAGTTGAGTTTTTTTAGAGAGATAAAGAAAGTGTTTTTAGAGAGAGAGAATTTGAGTTGTGTGAAAATGAAGAAAACTCGTCGGGTATTATAGTTTTTTGGTCGTCGCTACATTTGGTTCTAACCTTTTGGTTTCCCACCCGCGGCAAACGAAAAATAGCGACGATTTAGCAACGATTCCTTGCTACTTCGTTGCTATTTCGTAGCTATATGTTAACGTGACACGAAACGACTTACATCGTATTTCAGAAGTACATGAATGTTAGGAGTCGTTGCTATTTCGTCGCTAATTATAAGTAGCGACGATTTAGCAACGATTCGTTGCTATTTCGTCGCTAGTTCGTAGCTATATGTTAACGTGACACGAAACGACTTTATCGTACTTTTAAACCCTTATTTTAGGGTTAGGAACCCTAAATTCGTTTTTTTATCATTTTTTACCACTTTTTCGCCAAAACGAGTTTATAATATTGGTCATAAGATGTCCCAAACTCAATATATGACAAAAAACTTATAAACTAGTTTATTATAAATTTTATAGTATAAACTCTTATAAGTTATGGTTTACTTAGCTTAAATGTGTTAAGTATAATTTTGTAATCGATAATTTTTATTGCTTTATACAAATATATTACTAGTTTTGTACACTTTTTTAGTCAAGCAAAACTCCTATAAATCTATATTAAGTGGTGTTTTAGGGGTTTAAAGTTCGAAGGTTTGCAACGACTTAGCAACGAATTGGAAAGGAATCTAGTTTAGCAACGAATTAGCGACGATTTAGCAACGATATGCCATTATGTTTAGTGACGATTTAGCAACGATCCTGAACCCCTAAATCTGTAACCCTTCGAAAATAAGGTTTTTTATAAATTGTTGCTAATTCGTTGCAAATTTAAATATTATTTAAAAAAATAATAATTTATTTAAATATTTCACATAACACACAAAAAAAAAATTATTACAAATAACACAAAAAAAAATTATTCATTATTATTATCGGAATCAACAGAGTCGACTTCGCTACTTTCATCGAATTCATCTGCACCTCCGTCGTCTTCATCATCCACAATATCTTCAACAACTTGATTATCGGGGTCGACAAGGAATACATCTTCCGTCGATTGATTTGTTGGAATGATTGTCTCACCAATGACATCTTGTTGCATAGGAACTTCATCGTTACCCATAATTAAACCTCTTGGAACTACTCGGACTACTGCACTTCATGCTATATCGCTAGTCTTAACCCGAGGATAAGAAATGAAAGTAACTTGCTTACCTTGCGATCCAAGGATAAAAGGTTCAAACTTCCGATATCGTTGTGACTGGTTGACGTCGATCACACCAAATTTGTTGTACCGAACACCACGGTCGAGTTTTGGATCAAACCAATCACATTTGAAGAGGGTTGTTCGTAAATTGACTAATCCCGGATACTGCACTTCAATAATATCGGTTAGAAGACCATAAAAACTGAATCACCCGACACAGTTACTCCATAATTCGCGGTTGCTCGACGTTAACCATGACTTAAGGTGTGGAACACGTAACCACAAGTGAAATACATAGGAGAAGTTGTGATCTTTCCGAGCGGTCCTTGTATTAACTCGCGAAACCACACTAGATACGTTGTGTCACCATATACGATCTGCGTTTTCAACCAAACTGCAAAATCCCGTTCTTTAAGAACGGTTACTTCGTCTTTTGAAAGTCCTGGATAAACCTCATCCACTTGCTCCTCAAACATTCTAAAACAATACAGGAAACTAAATCAAAATTAAATATTTATTTTGTTTATGCATGAAGAGTTTGCGAATGAATAGTTGCACATACCTTTCAAAAGGTCGGGCATATTCACAATTAAGGAGGATGTAAGTATGTGCGCTTTGCCGATGTTGATCACTTTCCCACCAAACTTCTTTTATTTTTCCGCCAGCTCTTCCGATTGGAGAAAATATATCAGGTACCCCTTCCATTCCATACACTGCGCCAACACCTCCATCATCGTAGAGTCGTGTTGTTGTTCTACGTGTTCTTACATTGGAACCGAAATAATATGAGGCGAAATGAGACGTCTCTTCAGTTAAAGATCCAACAACAATAGATCCTTCAACCCTTGCAAGGTTTTTCGCCTTTCATTTCAAATGTCCCATAAATCGTTCAGAAGGATACATCCACCGAAACTGCACAGACCCTTTTAATTCCGCCTCGTGAGGAAGATGTATTGGAAGGTGTTCCATAACATCGAAAAAGGATGGAGGGAAAATCTTCTCCAAGTTGCACAACACAATCGGGATACTGTCACGTAACTGTTCAATGACCTCTTCTGTAAGCGTAAGGGTGCATAGATCTCGGAAAAATGCACCGATCTCTGGAAACTTTTAAACATTAATTTAATTATATACTTAATTATTAGCTTAATTAATCAAAATTAAAATATAAACATTTTAGGGTTCAATGATACCTGCTATTGCTGTGTGTGCGGGTTCGGGTAAACGCTCATCAAAAGGAAAAGGTAAAAGTCTTTGCATAAACACATGACAGTCGTGACTTTTCATACCTGAAAACTTTTGACCATTCTCAACGCATGCAGATAACTTTGAAACATATCTGTCGGGAAACTTGACATCTGAAGCGACCTAGTTGAATAACGCGTTTTTCGCTTCAGGTTTCAATATGTAGATTGGGACCGGAGCCTTACCATCGTTCTTGCATGAGATATCATACGTACGAACCCCAGTGGACCATAGCTCTTTTAACTCATGTATCAAAGGTTGCAGAAAAATATCAAGAGCTCTCTTTGGGTGCTTCGGACCTGGTACTAAAATGATTAAGAAAAGAAATTCTCTTTGCATGCACATATTGGGAGGTAGATTATACGGAGTTAGTATAACTAGCCACAAAGAGTATTGTCTACCAGACATACCGAATGGACTAAATCCGTCAGTGCATAAACCAAGGTATACATTACGAACCTCTCTAGCGAAATCAGAGTATACCGTGTTGAAGTGCTTCCAAGCCTTTGCATCTGACGGATGAGTGACTTCCCCATCTTCAACTGAGTGTTCTGCATGCCATCTCATCGAATCAGATGTCCTCTCTGTTTGATACAATCTTTTGAGTCTGTCTGTGATGGGTAAGTACCACATCCGTTGATACGAGACTTTACTCCCCTTCCCTTGGACCTTATATCTCGGTTGACGACAAAAACGACATTCAAGCAGCTCATCATCATCTTTCCAAGAAATCATACAATTGTTAACACAAACATCAATCATTTCAGGAGGCAATCCAAGACTAAAAACCAACTTTTGTATTTCGTAATACGACTCAACATCTACATTACCCTCATGCATATATTCTTTCAGTAACTCCGCCTAGGAGTCCATACAAAAGTCACTCAAATTATTATCAGATTTTATATTCATCATCCTAGATGCTAATGATAGTTTTGACAATCCAACTTTACATCCCTTGTAAATTGGTTTATTCGCAGCGTCTAACATATCATAAAAACGTTTAACATCTAGGTTAGGTTCCTCAACTGCATTTTCGGATAAATACTCCCTCGTATCATGAAATGCATCAGCAACCATTTCATGATATCTATTATCATCTACATGCACATAACCATCGACCTAATCATGATCATAGTTACTATCAAAATGATGCGGTAAATTAGCAGGTTCGTTACTAACATGATCACTAATAGGAAACGTATAACTACTATCTCCAACTTCAGTATTATTAGAGTTATATCCTTCCCCATGTTGAAACCAAACAAAATACTGCGGCATAAAACCTCTATTAAAAAGTTGTTTCCATACGGTTTCAACAAACCCATATTTAGTGTTAACGCACTTCTTACATATACAATACATTTTACCGGTATCTTGCGTATTCTGCATGTTTCCGTCCTGCTGCATGAATGCTTGAAGTCCCTCCGTTAATTCGTCTGTAACTACCCCCGATCGATCTTTATGCCGATACATCCAAGACCGTAACTCGTATATATTGTTATTACCGTGAGACATATTGAAATTTTTAGAGTGTTTATATTTTTATAGAGTGAATGTTTTTTGTATTGTGTTGTGATTTTTTGAAGAGTGTAGAGGGGTTTATATAGTCCCATTCTAAATTTTTTGCAACCATTTAGCAAGGAAAATTAGCAACGATTTTGCAAAGAATCAATTTTAGCAACGATTTAGCAACGTTTTTGAAAACGTGCTTACCTAACTAGCGACCATCCTCGCTAATTCGTCTCTAATTACCAAGGATATATATTCGTCGCTAAATCGTCGCTAATTTTTTTGCGACGCAGAACTCATTCGTCGCCAAAATCGTCGCTAAATCGTCGCTAAATCGTCGCTAAATCGTCGCTAATTTTGCGACGAAATAATACCTCGCTAAATAGCGACGATTTAGCGACGACTAGTTTCTCCGTTGCTATTTTGTCGCCAATTCGTCGTTATTTCCTTGCTAAATTTCGTTGCTAAAAACCCAGTTTCTTGTAGTGAAAGAATCTTAATTAGGAAAATCTTTTGGTGAAACAAAGATAAATGATTGGTTGATGTTTTGTCTTTGTTTCAATTTAGTGTTATAGTATCATTTATAAGCTCTTGAATATGTATGACATGAAGGTTAACTCTTAATTACTTTTGTTTGTTACAAAGAGCTTAATATTTTGAAATCTTCTCAAAATCTAACTTCAGTTAATATCTAAATTGAATTATTATATATATAGTGCAAACATATGTTATTTTCTTAGGCCTTGTTTGTGATGATCAATTGATGATGATGAATTTGATGAGGAAATAGAAGAAGATGAATGTAACCATAAACGTATCAGTGTTAAACCGATAAAGAAACATTCTCAAACATAAGGTAAGAAAGGTTCTTGTTATAGATGTTTCAAGTTATGTCTTGTATACAAATAATTTTTATTTTATACAAATAATTATCATAATTTTCAAAGTCAAATAATCAAATTTTAGGTCTTTAAAAAGGAACCTACGTCTCGAGTTACTTTAAATATTTTTTTATTATTTAAAACAACTAACAATCTATTAAATGTTAAATAGTAGTACTTTTGTATATGAAAGTAATGAACTTAAAGAAAAAAGTCTAAGATATATTATATTTATTATGCGTAAAATTATTACAAAAGCTTTGAAGCTATATAATTATATTAAGATAAAGTAATATGATTTTGATTCATATCAATTTGATATTAGGTTTTTCAATTTTAATTTAAAAGAATAGAGAAAAAAATATATAGTGATATGATTTTGATTCATTAAGCTAAAGTGATATGATTTTGATTCATACCAAAAATATAAAAACTAGAAAAAGCACCAACCATGTTTTTTAAAAATCAAAATATAAATGAACAAAACCCAAAATCTCTAAAACAAATATAAAGACCATGCAAACAATGTCACTTAATTTGCAAAATGAGTTAAGCTACGGTCTCAAAAACTTGTAAAATAGTAAAATATGCACATGCGGTCTAAATAAGAAATATGTTGAACTAATGAATATAAAAAGTCAAAACCAAAAAACCGTTAATTTTTTTCTCCGGAAAAAGTTGTTCAAAAGTATTTAATTAATGATTATTTTATATACGAATATATAGGTTAAATTTACATACTAATCTATTTTTTTTTTTTTGTAAATGAACACATACTAATCTATTACTAATAAAAGTTGAAGCTAATTGATGCTAAGGCTGTCCACATATGATTTAAAATAACCACTAATTAGTTTACAAGTCATCATCTAAATAGTTAACTAAAAAATATAATAAAACATACATGTTTGGAAACTCAAAAAAGTACAAAATAGTATAACGTTAAAATTTCTAAGCAATTAAATATAAGTTAATTACAAAAATGTAAAACGTACATGTTTATAAAATAAAAAAAGTTAAAAATTGTATAACATGAAATTTTTTAAAAAATATAAACCAAATTAATGACAAAATTGTAAAATATAGATCACACGTGTTTGGAAAACTAAAGAATATTACAAATTTGTTATTGGTGTTACTTACATTGTAAGAAAATTATAATAAGTTAACAAATTACAAAATATCAAAAGGTACAATTTTAGAAAACTCAAAATAAAATAGAAAAGTAGTGGTTGTTGGGGATAAATTTAACCGCCCCGGTTAAGGTTTAACCGGCGACAAAATCGGACCGGACTGACGGCAGAATCGGACCGGACTGACGGCAGAATCGGACCGGACTGACGGCAGATCGGATCACCTAAACCGGAATCAGCGACAATATCGGAACCGGCCTCCTTTAGTTGATATTAGGCTTTATTTGGGCTAAATTATCGACATAAGGTAAAATGGAAAAGATATATTACTAGATTCTCTTAAATATTCATAAAGGAGAGAATCTAGGAAAATATCTAAATAAAAGGAAAAATGTCAATAAAAGGAAAAAAGTCAATTCCTATTCATAAAAGGAAAAGGAAGCTCATTTACCTAAAGACCTCTATATAAAGAGAAGAAGCTAGAAGACCTAGAGGACATTCATTCATACACATATTCATTCATTCATTCATGTTCATTCATATTCGCATATATTTTTCGACATAAACACTTGTTTCTAGAGAGAATATTCGATTATAAGCTTTTAGATTGTTCTAAGTCTAGATCTTGAATCATATTCCTCTCATCTTGTATACTTTGATCGATTAATAAAGACATCCAATTCAAACCGATTCTAGTAGTATTAACCGTTATCGAATTTTGTGGTTCTTCTAACGGATCGCTAATTTTTGCCCAAACAGTTTGGCGCTAGAGAGAGGGGCAGAAGTATAGCGCTACGATGAGCGATAACGGAGCGACCTACTACACCGTTCTCGACGAACACGCTCAGCGACGGGTGGATGCCGTCAACGAGAAACTCCGGGCAAGTAACGAAAGGCTTGCTCAACTGGAGGAAGACAACCTCCGACTTCGGAGGCAAAGCACGAATCTCACGTTCATCGGCCAAAGATCCGCACCCATGGGAGATCCTGTCTTCACAATCTGGCCAGTGAGATTATTCAGATCGGGTACAAATTATCCAACGACGGGAGGAAAACCTAGTACCTTCCGTGATCGGAACATCGTCGATCTCGACCACGACTGTTCCGACTTCGAAAGGGATCATGCCTACATCGATTCCGTCATCGAGAAAAGGCTTAGTGCTTTCGAATTAATGATCGAACGGATACCGGGAGTAGCTCCACCCATAAGACGCTCCAAACGTTACTCCCATGCTAACTCATCCTTCACGGATGAGATAACTCTGGTAGAGATGCCCAAGAGGTTCACCTTCCCAACGACGAAGATATACGATGACTCTACAAACCCCGACAATCACGTATAGACAACGAGGATGTATAATGGGGCAACGCAAAAACCCTAATAACTATACAGAATCATGAGATTGAATTGTTCACAACGACGATCCAGAAGAGGTGAAAAGAGGTTGACATCCGGTCACTTCCATCTGCTCATCAAACATCTGCTCGACAACCAGTTTGTCAACGATATAAATATGATAAAGGTGTCGACAATCTTACGAAGGCTCCTAACCCAAGCTGCAATATGCCAGCGAGTAGTTTTTGCGTTCGTAGGAGGTCTATTTGTAGACATCAACCTCCACAAACAACTCACCGAGCACCAATGCAAAACCATGGAGGTGTTCTCGATCGAGCATGGTCACATTGGAAGAAAATTGACCCGCATTGATCATCAATCAACAAAGGCGGATTCACGGATCTTACGATGTGGAAAACCTTCATGAGAAGACGAACCGTATCAAAAACCATGTTTCAACATTAGCGAGACGGACTCATCTGTCTCTTCACATGTAACGCCTCAATGAGAGGAAAAGACGTATTGGAGATCACGCTTCGACGTTAACAAAGCCGGAGACAAAATCGATGCTCAGTGAACGGTTAGAATATCCATCAAGGAGGACTGATTACCAACCAATTCGATTCATGGTTGCGCCACGACAAAAGATAAGTTTTTGGAACTTTTACTTTTTACCTCGATAATACTCGGTTGATAGCTTTTATACATGTTTTCATATGAAATAAGATGAACATGTCACATCGAACCATCGAGCTCACAATACTCGCACCTACAACGTTGTCCTGATTTAAATGTTTTAGAATACACGGTTCATCGGTATCTGATCATTATTTGTATTCTGTCTTTGTAGACATCTCATCAACGGCCTATAATATTCTCAGCGGGATATTCATCACTGGAGGTATTCGCAACGACATACTCTGTCATGAATCAGATAAGGAGAAGGAGGATGAATCATATTCCGCCAAGGATTACGTCAACCGAAAAGCCACCAACGTATCAGATTGTTCACAAAGATATGGAAACTGAATGCTATTCCGCCGAGGATTATGCCGCCGTCATTGTCAGAATTCGTCAATCTGCCTCAGCTCGACGACCAGAGCAAGTATAAGAACAAACACAATAACGATGCCAAAAGAATAGTTGAAAAATTCGTATACCACGTAATTTGTTCACGTTCGAGGGATATCATAATGAGTATGAATCCCCACGGCGCACCAGTCATCGTGTTAACACTAATTGCTCTATGGAAGGACAATTCATCAACTATTGAAACTTGGTGAACACTCTCTTGAAGAACGCTTATAGAAGGACGATCTTAGAAGATACAACCGAGGAATCAATACAACATGTGAGTTCGTACGAAAACCATGATCTCACAAGACGAAGGGGATCCCATCGACGTTTGACTATGCCATCAACCCCTACCTCCATGAGAACTTGAGTTGATCAAGATCTGCCGTAAGCACATTAACCGGCGACGTCTGAAGAAGCGTACAACTGGCGACTTAACCATCGACGAAGAAGTTCTTTATCAGATCGCGATTAAAGTTAGGCGTAATTGGAGTATACAGCCAGGTCAAGATCCAAGCCCGACGAATGAATCGAAACGCCACTGATGATTCCTCAAGTGACCTACGACCGGGGACTTAATCATCAATGACGAAGTCAAGCGCAAGGAAAGTTTATCACGGATCATGACAAGGCTGCCAATGACAAAGTCGGAAACTTCTGTCAATCATGATTCGTTCAGGAGATAAGCTCACTGCTACTACGACGGGTCATCAGCTATATGGCGAGGCATCAACTAATCGGATAGGCCAACGTTTTCACTACATGTAGCCGAATCCCGATGCATCCGCAAGATCAAAAGAAATCTTTATCTCATGGGGCATGTACTACCACAAATCCGTGGGGCATAAGGTTCACTCGGCGGACATAAGAACCTCATCCAATCTTTACCACCCGAACGAAGAGGAGATTGCAACGAGGGTATTCAAGAAGAAACTTACACTCGACGTATTGATGGCCGACGAGAAACTACGACCTTACTATCAGCCGCGTGCAACAGTGGTGATAATATCTCTAAAAGCGGCCAAACTCAGCAACTTTGGCGTTATTTGGAAAATCCTCAACAAATGTCAAACCGCAGACTTTAAGACAATGAGTGGAATATCAGTGAATCCTTCAGCGTCCCCACTCAGGCCACTCAGTCGGGCTAGCCACCTCAGCCGAGCAAAGAGACGTGCAAAACTACTTATTGCGCAAACTTTGTCCATGGAGAATTGCCTTGGCGACTATTCCTCGGATCACATCTCAACGACAAAGTTCCATAAGGAAGAAGGTACGCATTAATTATTTTCATATAATTAATATACCTATAAAATAAAAACTTAAAACGTAAGTGAACTTTTGAAAAAGACTCGCTTACCAAACATAGTGTTAATATCAAAACTAGTCGTCCATTGAAACTCAAGCGTGATACTAGTTAGCTGCAAAAGCGTTCATGACATATCTCGCCCAAGTTTCAGGGGCAAATATAGATAATCTCAAAAAATTTAGATATAAAACACTGAAATAGGTCATCCATTGAAACTCAAGCGAGATATTAGTTGGCTCCAAAAGCGTTGATGACATATCTCGCCCAAGTTTCAGGGGCAAATATCACCAAACCTCAAAAAACTTTGATGAAAAATACTCAGGGTAAAAATTATAAACAACCAAACGTTTAATAAAGTAAACCCTAATGAAAATGTTGTCGGCAAGAAAAAGCTCAGCGAAATATCGTTCGACGATTTACGGGGGCAAGGTACAAACCTAAAACCCAAAAGTCTTAGAACGATTTCCCTATAAACTCGCAGACCTAGGTCAACGAGATAAAGTTAGATGTTGAGTTCGATGAAATTCATCAACTAAACATCTTAGGGGTAAAGGTTACGAAAGTAACCTTGCAAAATAATAAAGGTTAAGATGATATACTTCGTCACCCTATGAGGCTCAAAGAAGTTTAAACTACTTCAGCAGCCAATAATGTTCGACGCGAGTTTATCGACTTCGTCAAGCAAATCCAAAAGCCCTATCCCGCATAGGTCAAAAGCCCTATTCCGCTTAGGCCAAAATCCCTATTCCGCATAGGCCAAAAGCCCTATTCCGCATAGGCCAAAAGCCCTATTCTGCATAGGTTAAAAGCCCTATTCCGCATAGGCCAAAAGCCCTATTCCGCATAGGCCAAAAGCCCTATTCCATATAGGCCAAAATCCCTATTCCGCATAGGCCAAAAGCCCTATTCCGTATAGGCCAATAGCCCACTATGGTGGATAAATTTGATCGAAATTTATCAAACCACATGCTCGATCCTAGCCGAAGACATCTCGACAGCCCGTGTCAGTGTAAATCGAACGCTAGAAGGGTTCCATACGAGTTTCCGGACCACGTTAGGACCAGGCAAAGTTAGAGTTATTGTCTGCGGGCATGTAACCTAACAACCGAGTGTACAAGCGCGACGGCACCTCACTCCATAAGACTGTTGATACGGTTGCCCGAACCGCCCAGTCGACAAGGTGGAGGCTAATTGTGTGTTAATGACCTTCCTCGAAAGTATAAAATCAGCAACGCACATTAGCCGCCTTTTTGGGTGTACAGGTCTGACGTGACCTCGCCGAAACCCCACTGAGATGGCCGATCTTCGGATCCCATCCAGGCAATGTACAACACAAAGGCTCGACAAAACTTAACCGACTCACCCGACAGGCTCTGTACGGTTAATACAGTGTCGAGACCTTTAACTGGTCCACTATTAATGACGATCGAATCTCCGAGATCTCGTCCAAAAACGGTCGACCCCCGCGGTCCCATACGCATTAAAAACAGCCAGCTGATAAAATCTCCACGAGAGATAGTAAATTCACCACTTAAAGATGAAAGATGACCGACCTTGTCGGATCCATCCGGATTTGAGATGGTTAGCGACGGATAACCTATACGAGGCTTTACTCATTTGCTCGGTGCATCTAATCATATTTGACGCTTAAAAGATATATTCGAACTTATCGAAAACTCAAAACAAAAAGATAACCGAAAAGCAAGTTTAGCCTCGGGGCAAATCCAAAAAACCCACTAAGGGCAAAAACTTAAGGGTCCGCTATAATCAACAAAAGTCTGAGCGGCCCACTTAACAGTTTTTAAGATGTCCCATCCCATGGATGGACCATAACAGAATTAAAGCTTTTAAAGGAGAGGAGGATCAAGACGGAGGAGCATCGTTAAGTGCCATCAACGACTCAACCATCTCCGGAGCAGACAGACCCTTGAACTGCGCCTGAGCCTTTACCACTTCGACATAACGACGATCAAGGCCCTCAAGGTCCCACGACGGATGCTGCCAGGCCAAATACTCCCTCACCGTCTCCCACCGTGTTATAACCGCAGACCCGCCAAGGAAAAAGTCGTATTCTGCTTGAAGCAGCTCGTTCTTCCTTTTCAGCGACTTCACGTCCTCATCCTTGATTTCATCCTCCTTCATCAGCTCGATGACTTTTTACTGAAGCTCCTCCATGATCAGATATGGAGACTTTAAGATCTTCTGCCTCTTTGTTCTTGGCATTAATGGCGACAAGCTGATCCAACAAGTGCCTAAAAGATGACGGGTCCATCATAAAAGCGTTCTGAATGGTCGACCAAGATTAGCCGAAGGCGACTCATTCAACACCGGAGAAAGCGAGCCCTTAAAGCGACCTTGAGCCACCCTCATACATCTTTTTCATGATGAATACGACCTTATAATCCTTGGATGACTCATCAACCATGGCGGAAGTTTCAACCCTACGGAGTTCATCAACCATGGCGGAAGTGTCAACCTTACGGAGTTCACCTAGGAATGGGGAAGTTAGCCCACACAAGCTATGTTTTGAAGACGAAGTTTCAACCTTTCATGGCGTACCTTTGACAACTGAGTGTGATCCCCGTGAAAGATCATACATCGAAGATAAAACCCTATAAACGTTCAACATCAAATAGAGTAACGAGGAATCTCATTGACGAAATCACGACTGACGGGAAAGCTCATCTTCAACCATCAAACATTGAAGACGCATGCTCTCTTGAAGGACCTACCTGCGACATTAGAAGGTTTCAACTTCACAAAACCTCATGTTGGACCAAGAGGTATCAATTCCAACTCACTTACAACCTCTACGACGATCACATCACTGAAGAAAGCGCGAGTCTGACGGTGATACTCTGCTTAGAGCCAAATTCAAGTAAAAAGAATCCAAGAGGCTGAAGCTGAAGACGATATGTATGTTCTAAAATCTACCAACATGGCGCGAATTGTCCATCAAGAAGAATCATCCTCTCACTTGCAAGGTGACCATGGTGAAAGAACACAAGGCTTTGCTCGCAAATACTAAATCGGTAATCGGGGGCAAGTCTGGAGCTGCACTAAGGCGTAGTACATCCAAGAAGTATTACTCAAAGGGGGAATATTTCAAGTTAAGGAGCTCACCGGACGCAACGACGAAAGGATCAAACAGACGACGAGTCAGAATCATATTGCCACTTGCAACCACGAAGGATTCACATGGCGGCACTTCATATCAGCATCATCTAGACTTCATCTATGACGATTTCTCATAAAGATCTTCTTCTTAATCTCTCGCGAAGATATTATCGCCGACCTACAAAGGCGCTAATTACATCCGGTGTCGACGACTTCATTCCTTCGGATGAGGTTATCAACCTCTTGCGACATGGATTCAATATCTTTCTGTCAGAGATAGACGTTTCAAGACCTAGCATGGACATGATAAATTTTATCTTACCACCATGATTTCCCTTCATGACCTAAGAACCGTCACTGACGATATAGAAGAGATTCCTTTCTCTCCAATGGAACGGAATGAAAGTTTCTCTTACAAAGAAGAAGTCCTGCCGACAAAGCTTCGAACACGGTGGCAACATCAAAACATGAAGATATATGGTGGATTCTAACCTTTATTCGCTCGGTATCCCCATCCTTACGGACGAAAGCAGACTCGACCTGGATTACGGACGTAATCTCCAAGAAAGGATGATCAAGAACGGATGTTACTGGGAGCAAAAAGACGATGACAATTCATCAGCGACATCATATACCGAACAAAACAGTTCTCATGATCAAATCAGCTTGTCGGTCACTTGGCAGATCATCATCGAGGTAATCTCATCATCACAAACTCTTTCAGTTTTGACTAAACGTTGATATACGCTTATAGTTAAAAACAATATCGAAAGAGAAAGACTTTACTCTCAATGAGATAAAAGTCTTTCCTAATTGAACTCTTACGAAGAGAACCCCATATGGAATCATGGAACGACTATGTTCCAAGTCTTCAATAATCTTTACAAAAGATATTCACACGACTAATCCCCACGCGGAAGAAGGTCAGTGACCCTCACAGAGGATAATAGAAAGACCAATCCCTACGCGGGACAAACGTCTAAGATTCTCACTGAGAATAACCACATGACAACTCTCTACACGAGAAGAAAGTCATCAAATCCTTACAAAGGATAATCATGATCACATTGATCAAAATCGTTAAAGCATTACTTTACTTATTATCTTTAATATACTAACACATGTTTTCATAATCTCTACGCGAGGAAAATATTCAAAATTCTCATCGAGGACAATGAGACGATCATCCCATCGGCGGAAAAAACACTAGAAAGTCATCACTTCACGAAGCCACACGAAAGGACCATCAAATCACGATGCAACTTCAAGATTGGCGAGATATGTTGTTTTTGAAGCATGGAAAGAAGTCATAATGCAAGTTCAAGTGAATCCTATTCAAGCGAGTCGATCAAACGAGGAGGAAACAATGCGTGTTGCACTCTTTTCCCCTTAACCATGGTTTTTCCCACTGGGTTTTCCTGGTAAGGTTTTTAACGAGGCAACATCCCCAGCGCATCCATGAATATCTCTTCCAAGTGAGGTCGACTCAACATTGCTACTCGGCGTATGACGAAACCAATCCACGGTGATAGACGGCCATATTCAAAATTGCGACTGAACGAGAAGTATAAGCTTGTGGAAGACCAATTCATCACCGGTCAAGGCAAGTACGAAGCTCTTAAATTCATCCTCGACAAGCTACTTTCCTCTTCTTATCCGAGGTCAAAGAAGAGCAAAGCTGGGGGCAAACTGTTGGGGATAAATTTAACCGCCCCGGTTAAGGTTTAACCGGCGGCAGAATCGGACCGGACTGACGGCAGAATCGGACCGGACTGACGGCAGAATCGGACCGGACTGACGGCAGATCGGACCAGCTAAACCGGAATCATCGAAAATATCGGAACCGGCCTCCTTTAGTTGATATTAGGCTTTATCTGGGCTTAATTATCGACATAAGGTAAAATGGAAAAGATATATTACTAGATTCTCTTAAATATTCATAAAGGAGAGAATCTAGGAAAATATCTAAATAAAAGGAAAAAGGTCAATAAAAGGAAAAAGGTTAATTCCTATTCATAAAAGGAAAAGGAAGCTCATTGACCTACAAACCTCTATATAAAGAGAAGAAGCTAGAAGACCTAGAGGACATTCATTCATACACATATTCATTCATTCATGTTCATTCATATTCGCATATACTTTTCGACATAAACACTTGTTTCTAGAGAGAATATTCGATTATAAGCTTTTAGATTGTTCTAAGTCTAGATCTTCAATCATATTCCTCTCATCTTGTATACTTTGATCGATTAATAAAGACATCCAATTCAAACCGATTCTAGTAGTATTAACCGTTATCGAATTCCGTGATTCTTCTAACGGATCGCTAACTTTTTCCCAAACAGTGGTTATGAGAAAAACTAAACATCAACGATATATAACAAAAGGCTAATGTTTTTTTAATAACAACAAAAATGTAAGATGTTATTTTTCTTTAAGAAGACTGAAAATAAGTTAATTACAAAATTGTAAAATATTCATGTTTGGAAAATTCAAAAAAAAATTAACAAAATTGTTATTGGTCTTATTACACTTTAGGAAAATTATAATAAATTAACAAATTACAAAATATCAAAACGTACATTTCTGGAAAACTGAAAATATAATAGAAAAATAGTAGCTATGAAAAAACTAAACATCAAAAAGAATAAATACCAAAAAGACTAATGTACTTTTCAGATAACAAAAAATGAAAAATTACTTGATATTAAAATAAGAATTTTTTTATCTATTTTATTACTTACAACTATAAATATGCATACATATTTTATAGAACCATACAAGTTCATAAAACTAAAACTAGAACTATTCTTTGTGAAGAAATTCATTTGATTTGTTAGAATAATAAGTGTTTAACATTTGTCTCTTCATATCCAACCATTTTCGTGTTTTAATTTTGTTAATTATAGTTATAAGATTCCATACCTCTAAATATTTTTGGGTTAAAGTTTTGATAAGAAACACAATAGGTGTCACGATAAAAAAAACATTTAACCAATAAATACTCATTCTATTCTCATATATAAGATGTTTTAGTTAAAATTGTAGATTTTAAAAATATTTTTTTATCAACTTTTTTAGATGAAAAATTAACAGCTAATAGAGAATTAAATTAATTCAACCTATCACAAAAGAATACTACATCATATAATTGGTCAAAAATAATTAAATACATTTCATTTTTTGCTTGAAAAACTCAAAACATCTTATAAAAAAACAATACTAAAACTCTCAAACATCTTATTATATGCGAACTGAGGGAGTATATAATTTTACTCTTGACAATTTAAATTAGATACGAAACATTTTAAAAAATATGTAGATTTAGAAAGTTAATATTTAGATGTATGTCAATATTAAAATTCGCTAAAGGAACAAATTAAAGATTTAGTTAACGAAGATTTAGCTAATTCAAACGTACATAATCTAATTAAATTAAAAATATTATTATCAGTGGCGGAGCCCGCCGTAGAAATGAGTGGGGTCAATTTGAATTAGATATAATATCTTAGGGGTCAATAAGCTAAATTTATATCTATTTATAATTTTTCTAATGCAATATTACAAGGATTTTTATTTTAACTAGAATTCCATAGGGGTAAATTGAACCATATGCTATAATGTTACCTCCGCCCGTGATTAGTTATATGAAAAGAAAATAAGTAAAAATAATAAACATCAAAATATATTAAACAAATTTATAAACTTAAATCCGCGCGATCAAAAACCTAGTTTTTGTATAAAACTCTATAAGTTTTACATATTTGTGATTTACGTTTTAAAAATTAATATAAATTACTAAATTACAAGCAACAATTTAAATTTGGATGAATAATAGTATTGGAACAATTTATATAACTAAAGGGTTGTGATCAAATTTTGATGCGGTCTCTCATGGATCCTTCGAGAAGGGTTCGAATTGTGGGAGGTAAATTTTTCAACGTAATTGTAAAATATTGACTTCAAAATGAAAAATATTAAGTCCAAATATGTTAAAGTTCCCTAATTAATAATTTTATCTAGTTAGAAAAATACTAATGAAAAATTTATTTAATACAAAAATAAAAGTCCTTAATTAACAGTTTTATCTGTTATAACGTTATACTAATAAAATATACTTGACTTCTTATATAATTGTTTACATTTAATAAAGTTAACTTCGTATATGTGGAGTGTGGACTAAACATATCATTTTCTTAAAAATGAAACCTACCAAATTATTAATCATAAAAATAAATAATTATTGAAATGATTATATAAATAAATACCTCCTTTAAGTCTCTTCCTCAATAACTCATAGGCAGTCTTTCTTCTTCAGACGTGTCATACTTTTGTAGCAATAAGCTTTTTCTCTAACCTTGTTAATGAATTTAATTTAATTAAAACTAGGTGATTGCCCGCGCTACGCGCAGGTTTTTTCATTTACATTTGCTAAAACTTAATTTTAAATTTTAATGTTTGTACAATGTAAGGGAGGGGTTTGCATTACCACTAACTTTTATTGTCTTAAAATTATTTTGTGATATTTGTTTAAATTTTTGCTTTCGAAATTTTACACTTTTTCGGATTTCATATCGCTCGCTATTTGGATGTTAGTGTTACCAACAAAAAGGTAGTTGGATGTTAGTTGGGCATCGGTTACTTTGTATTTTTTAGATAAACCTTTTACGAAAGTATACCTGATATAAATGCATTCTAATTCTACACCCTTCTGACATTGTAATTGGATAAATTAGCTTTTAAATAAACGGAAACCTTTTTAAGCGTAGTTAGTATTGTTTTCGGGTTTAGTGTATACAGGGTTTTTTATTTTTTTTATTACAAAGTGTTACCGGGTTTAGAATTTGTCGGTAAGGTCTGTTTTCTTTATCTATTAGTATTGAGTTGTAGTTTTCTGTAATGCAATTTGAATTTGGGTATTTATGTTGAATGCATCTTAAAGACGTAGTTTTGTAATTTATTATATGCCGTGTAGCATTTGTGTAACCGTTTGTACTATATATATATATATATAGTTTACATAACGTGTGCTAAAATATACCCAGATTTACAACATAATAATAGGAAAAAACATTGACTTAATATTGTGAAAAAACTGATCCATGATAAAAACAAAACCCCAAATTTTTTTATAAAACATGTCATTGAGATAGCTTCCCTTATTCTGTTTTCGCTTTAATAAGTGGCATCTATGGTTGTTTGTTGAATAGACTTAAATTTCGTGTAGGTTCTAGAATAAAATTAGAAAACTGTTTACTCTGTTATTTACCTATTTTCTTATAATTTTTTTTAGTTCTTGTTATATTAAATGTGGAATTTACTTTTGTTTCATGTTACCGTAATTTTGAATAACTTTGGTTATTTTTCAATTGAAACATGTTTTCAATTGTTTACGTTTTTTATTGACGTTTTTTGGTTTTTGTAAATGTATTAATAAATATGTTTCCCTTTACAGATTATAATAAGTTTCGTACTTGCGACAATGTACACTATTTCGAAAATAATAATGAATCCCAGGTTCGCATATGATATATTATTAAGCCTTACGAATAGCATTGTTTTTATATAAATATTAGATGTGAAAAATAAAGTAGCAAAAACATGATAAGAAACATCAAGTAATAAAAGGGCATATCGTCGACGATGCATTTGTGAGTCTTAAGGGTGAACATAAGACGCGGGTATACCTCTGCTTCTACTTGTTTTTTAGAGATCGTAAGAAATATTTGATTGACTTGTTTTTGTATTCAAAGTAGCATCTAGAACCCGAAGTGGAGACCAAGTGTAATATACCTAACCCAAAAAACAATGTTTACTTATAGTTTTCATTTTATTATTATATGTAAGTTAAATATATAGTCTTAGTATATTATAGTACCTTGCACCGTTTGTGGAATGATATTTGTCACTAATATTGGTTTATTGATTAGTTCGTTGGTGTTTAAATGTTCTCTAAATTGTGTGCCTTGTTTACCCCATAACGATAGGATTGTAGGTGTGTTCCTGCAAAGGTAGTGGATTACATATTGTGAAGACTAAAATTACTATACAAATTTTTCTAGTTTTTTTATACCTTTTCACCTCCAATTTGATGCGGAGGTATGTGTGCGACGAATGTGGATTTCTTTTTTCAGTCCCAACAATAGCAAGTACAGTTCCTACGACATCTAGCCCAAAAAAATGAAATCTGATCGTGTAATAGGGAATGCATAATATTGTTTTACAAATTCTTATATGAACTATCATTTACCTGGCAGTTTCAACGATGTGTTGGCAAGACTGAAGAGCTCTTCGTAGTTATGTACCCAAAAGTGTTGCATGAGTATTCTATACTTGGGCAGATTTATCATAATTATATTAGTATCAACCACAAAATTTATGAGGAATGGACTATCTGACAGTTTATAGTTTCGATTGTTTTTGTATACTATAAAATTTGTTATAGCATAAACGTGTTCTTCGAACAGAATTTCTTTGTGCTTGTCCATAAAAGTTTGATGGATTTTTCCCTTTATTCGTTCTCTCTGACATAATAAACTTTGATGTTAGTGAGTATAAGTAGATATGGGTTAAAAAAAATTTATTTTCCCTTATTGGTATTCAATATTAGGAGAAAGCAAATATTGTTAATTTTAATTGTAATGCAGAATCGTTGGAAGGAAACTTATAAATTAACTATGTTCGGAGGTTTATATTATATTAGCCTTAAAAATATCATGTTTGAATATTTTTTTTTTTAGTACATCAATGTTTGAATATTTATTATAACTGTAATTAGCCTATATGATGTATTAAAAATAAGGATATGTTCATATTATTTTTAAAAAAATTGATCTCTACATCTGTGAGATATAAAATAATTCCTTAGATAACAATATGCTTATATTATTCAATAGAAAACCTTTTAACCGAAAAACATTTATCAGCTAAAATAAATCGATAGCTTTGAAATGGAATCAGTAATAATTTATAAGAAGAATTACAAAACTACACCGTTTGAATTACATTTCACAAAACTACACTATATCAAAATTACCTCACAAAAATACACCTAAACACTAAAAATTAAATTCCAATAAACTTACCCACACAATACTACCCCTTAATACTATACCCCAAACACTATTTAGTGAACCCAAATTAAAAAAATTGTAAATTTGGTAATTTTCTAGCGCATAATTGAACCATATAAAAATTGAAAATGGTTTTTAAAGTTACAAAAAATTGAATTAGGCGTAATTTTGTGAAGAAAAGATTGAAATGATGTAGTTTTGTGAATTTCTCTAATTTATATTATTACCTGTTCGTCTAAGAAAAGCATTTCAATACCAAATAATTCTTTTAGATCTGTGTGGTTAAACACTTCCCAAAATCGTAGTAGTCGAAGAACGATCACGCCTTCACATTTTCCTACATTCAGGTGACTTAAATCCATTGTTTTTCCAACTGTACCTTCATTTTAGAAACAAACGTTTGTGTGTGTTGATTTTGTCAATTTTATATTTTAATTTATAAGTTTTCACTTTGAAAAAGGACATACCGTGAGAATCATGCTTAGATGCCGCCATAGTTAGTTGCTTAATGCTATGTAATCTTAATGTTTAATTTTCTTCTCTTTTTCTATCGAAGTTTCGATGGTCTTGCAGGTTTTCTCAGTTCACGGTGAACTTAAAGTGTATTGCCCAATACGACTTTTGAATATTTCTTGACATAAATTTTAGCCCATTTTAGGGTTGTTTTAGTTTTTAATTTCAAAGCAAATCAGGCGTTTTCCATGTATGACTTTTTTTAATTTTTTTGTATTAGTGTTAAGGAAAGTGTACTTCGTGTAATATAAATCTAAGATAAACGTTTTAATTTGTAAATATGAGGACGATTTTGTTTTCTATATTTTTCAATTTATGAACCATGTATGAATGTGGAAGACTGGTTTTATTGTAGTGTCTGACCAAAATTCTGATACTTTTGTTCGTATATGTTTTTTTTTGAGTACTAAGGTTGTTAAATAAACAATACTTGTATTGATTGAAGATGGTAGTCTGGAAATGTATTACCCAAAGATAATTGCAAATTTAAAATGAGTTTAGTAACATAGGTGAAACTGAAAAGGCTTGAGGTCTTCATCCTTGGATGTTTAGGATATACGCGTAACTATGATAGCTTGGCGAACCATGTTTAGGGTGTCCGATGAGACTCTGATCTGGAATTTGTATGTGCCACCAATTACGTCTTTCAAACTCTTGTGGGATGAAATTCAAAGACCCTACTCCGCCGTTATGGGCAATGATATCTTCAACCAGGTGGGCTGCAGTTTGGCCAGCGAATTTTTCGGCTTCTTTGTCGCAGACCACAAAAATCGCATTGCCGGTATCATCACTAACCGAAGCCTCGAAACGGAACCTATAAATATATAAGAGAGTTTTTAATTAAGGACAAAAAGTGTGCATGATCTATATGTGTGTACAACTATTTGAAAACTTCATACCTTGGTACCCCGATTACGACATCGCTGTTGCAGCTGGGGCAGACCGGACCTTGTCCGTTCAGCACCATCTTCCTTTTGCAAGCCGAACATGAAGTATAATACCATTTGCTCTCTTCCAAAATGTCCTCTATTGTTGCGACGCAAAATACAGATGCAATCTTGTGATGAAGCAAGAGTTAATGACAATCATGGACATTATATTTCTTGGATAAGATATATGATCATTTAGTTACGGTTGTTATTGTACAAATGTCTATATAGATGCAAAACTATTAAATTGTTCATAATGCAGTAGAGTGTCATCTCCATGACGTTTGGGAACACATGATCTTACTCAGTTTACCTGTTTAGGTCCAGCTTGAAGAAAATGATACAGCTCGCCTATTGTCACGGTCTCTAATTTTGTTATTGCGGATGAGCTCCCTGGAAGCATAGTTGCCGCCGTGATGGTACTTAACATGGAGTCCCATAGCATTGTTAGACATGTTTTATGGGTGCATAAGTTTGGTTTTTTTAAATTGTTTCTGGGAACAAAGTAAGAATGGGATGTAGGTGCTTGTAATCGGAAGCTAAACATCGAAGGAATCCTTTCTTTGTTTTGAAATATGTACTCAACCTTTGAGAATAATATTTGTAGCACAATCAATATCCATATCGGAGTTTTTTGTAAATGTTTTTTGAGCAGAGTTCTAGCTGCATGAATAAGATGACTATAAAGTTATTGACTGAAAAAATATTCAAGCTTTAGTTTTCTAAATTCTCTTAAGTAGAAGCAAGCAAATTATAGGAAACACTCTAATCAACACTAACAATTTATTAAAAACGGATCAAGGCCTCTCTATGTCGGCTAATTAAGAGTGCAATATATAGCAAAATTGTTATAGTAACAGAGATTAAACCTGGCTAGGTAGTTCGCAGTTTGAGTAATGTCATTGTCAAAGAAGAAACGTGTGGATGCCGTCGAGTTTAGGACCAAAGCCCCTGTTTTTTTTAAACGAAATTAAACATTCATCAATCGTTTTGCGTTATAATTTCTTAATCTAGGTGATTTGCGAAAAGTATCTTACCCGCAAAGGTTTTTGGGTTGATTGTTGTTAATAACAGAACCTTAGGCTTGGGTTCGGAGGCGATCCAGCGACTCGCGAAAGCTTGTTGCGATTTCATTCCATATGTTTACACGCACGGTTTCACCACTAAATTTCCAACATCTGAATGGGTAAAGCACATTGAATGTAATTGTCGTAAATGACACGGTTGAGTAACTTACTGTTCCAAGTGAAGGTGCAGGAACACTCTATCTTGATACAACATCCCAGCGGGAACTGGTACATTCGGATCTGCCATGTCCGTGGAAATCACACGTATGATGCCGAGTACATCTGAATCATGAAAAAGAAAAAGTTTGTAGTATTTTATGGCCGTTGAGTACGTACTTAAAAACTTTGTATTATGCTTTCATGTGTGTACCAAATAGGTGGCCGTTTCCATCTGAAATTTCATATAGCTCTTCAAAGTCGCGTAGCCTGAGTCTTTGCCCATCTATTATGTATCTCGTCGGATCCACTTTGACAAAAATGGTGTTTTCGGTGAAGCGTATAGAGTACGGGTTATCAGAGACTTGGTGAACTGCTCTCGCAGGGATCACCATAAAACTGTTGAACCTGTAAGTGGAGTTAGGCTCTAACATTTGTTGATATTTTGAAATGTGGTCCTCAGATGCGAAGCTATGCATAGTTTCTCCCTGTAACAAAACATTATTTGGTTAGCACGTTTGAAAGGTAAATAATAAAAAAAAAGTTAATAAGAATTTCAGTCTTAAACTTATTTGGAATATGCATCTCTGATGACCGTTGACAGACGAAATGATTTTTAGGACTAAAATTAGGCGCACACAATTTTTATGGAGGCGTAACTAAGGATCATGGATTCAATCAATGAAACTTTTGTTTACCAATCTGCATATAATTTAATAATATTCTCTTATCCTTATAGAAATTTATGTTGATTACCTTTGTGTCTATGAAGAGGAACTCGACACCAGCTGCTTCATTCCCCTGTAAATTAGGTACCGCCCAACAATGGATGATCCTTGCAACCACTCCGTCAGTACAAAAGCCATAGGTTAATTCGTCGAATGCTCTCATTGGAGGTAGATGATTCATTTCTTTGCTGTGTTGTTATGTTTTGATGTAAGGTGGTGAAAGTGTTCTTTATGAGATGTAGGCTTGTGAGTGCTCGTTTGTGATATTTATAGCGTTGTTGTATTGTGTGGTTACTGGTAATGGGGATGCTGGAACGTTCTTGTTTCCCCTGATTCTTCATTGATTTGCTTTCGTTTTGGAATTCCAGCAAGCTGCGTAACAGTCTGCGTTTTTTTTTTAGATTTTTTGCAGACGTATTGGCTTCGATTTAGGAAGATGAAGCGCACCTTTAATTTTGTAGTGTTTTTTTTTTTTGGGCTTAATGTGATGTTTGAAATGGTTTAGGCCTGTTATAAAAAAAGGTTTACATGCGATTTCAACAGTTTAATATATTTCAATGTCCTTTTCTAATGATATAAGACATCGCATATGTTGATTTAATATGTTTCAATAGTTTTTTCGTTTTTAGTTTTTTTGCTGGGCTTTTTGAAAAGCTTCGGCCCATTAGTTTAGAAAGTTAATACGATGATATCCAACTTGTTAATAGCTTATATGATTTGAGTTTTTTTGTTAACTTTATTTTTGGGGGAGACCCATTTTAGAATTTTTTAAAATGGGTTAGCAATCTATATAGCGTTGATATAATAATAAGTATTTTTTTAATATAAATTTGAATGCCACACAATAATAAAGAGACATAGAGTTTGTAAACTAAGAACATCCACATCGGTGAAAACATATTTAAGAATGTCTACATAATTTAATATTATTATTTTGTTGTGTATAAGTATGCCTAAGAAACCGGAAAATCTTTGAATATATTAAACCAAATTAAGAAACGAAAAAATGGTTAACCAACGCCGAGAATAAATTAATGGTGAATCCGACGGAGAGATACTGACACCGCCAACCGAAGCGAAAAGGTCTGGAGATGGAGAGTTAGTCTAGATGAACCGGGTCAGTTAAGGAATTTGTGTTTCGATCTGAACTGTAAACCGAAACCGAAGCCGTTTATTCGTTTTCTTTCGTCATGAGTGTGCTTTTCCTCTGTGCTTTCTAATAATCACCATTCTCTATAATGAAGAAGTAATCATCTGTTGTCAACTTTGGTTTAAAAATGATACAAAAATGTTGTATTCAGATAATAATTTGTGATAATTTATTCGGACCAAGTAAATGAGGCGTCATGTGACGATGATCCATAGACTTAATTATGTGAAACGCATAAACATAAAGTATTGTGGGTGATTATATTACTAAATTATTTTTATTTTTGGTTAATATTTTACTAACTAATTTTATATTTTAAAAGTTTTTTTATTGGCTTCTGCTCATGAACATAGATGATCAATGCATCCACCCCGAAATTTTTTTTTTTGTCTTTAAACTGATCCATCAACATTTTGCCCTTTGTTTTCTTTCATTCTTAACACAACTACACTTTTATCTTCATTTTCCAAGTAGTAAGTGTGTACGTTAATCTGGACACAGTAATAATCCGATAATAAGTGTTTTTGTTGCCGAGACAGAATAAAATACGCAAAGTATAGAGAATAAATCTTATGTGTAACAGTTTAAATTTCAAGTAGTAAAGAATGTAGTCGTAAGTGATACAAAGTAATTCTTTTACGATAAAAGTAGAGGAAGAAAAGTTGTTACGTTTGTGATAAAAACATCGTCACTGGAGACATCCTCTTAATCCCTTAAACCTACAGACCGACCGATATTTTTAAGCACCACCTACAGCATAACCGGACTTCAACGTTATCTGGTTTTTAAAAATTACAATTAGTTTGGTTGTTAAAAATTTAATTGTGGATATTATTAGCTGCAGTATGTGTACTGTTGAAATGGTATTTTGGTGTACCTCACATATGATACTGTTTATTTAAAAATTAATTGTTATTTTAAGAACTAATAATTATAAACTTTGTTTTAAGAATTTATTTTTGTGTTCATATTAGGTATATGTATTATAAATGTTTTTTTTAACAAAGGTTTGGGCATTGGAACATCTTTCCTACCTCCCATGAAGGTAACTTTGTGTATTTATATAAGCAAGGTGTTTTTTGTCTGTTTACCTCCTATTTGTATTGATAATATTTTGGTTTGAAAGCAAAGATCTCCATGACCTACAATATGAATAGTAAATGATTATTATATATATTTTATCATTGTTTTTTGCATGTATGTAAGTATATAGAGGGGTCGTATAAACCTTTTAATTTGGAACATTGTTGAATACTTCTTTGTACACAATGTTGGTGACTTGACAATCTTGATCTTCCTCTTGTAATATGGCAAGCCCAGAAGGAGAAGTAACCCGCGAAAGAGCCACGTAGAGTTGACCATGTGTGAAAACCGGTTTGGGCAAATATAATAGAACTGCTTGGAGGCTTTGTCCTTGGCTTTTATTGATAGTCATAGCATAGCACACTCTAATGGGAATTGTCGCCTCTTTAAAGTGAATAGATGATCAGATAAAGATGGGGAAAAGATTATCCTTGGTAGTATAACTTGCTTACCAACATGTGGCTTTGTAGCAATCTCAGCTCCGATAACCCGTTCCCCTAACACTACTAAAAAAAATTCATATAGCCACGGTCGTATCGGTGGCTATAGCGTTAAATCCGTGGCTATACGCTCGTGGCTAAAAAATTTCGTGGCAAATCGTGACTAAATAGCCACGGATTTTTGCTATAGCCACCGATACGGTCGTGGCTATATGATTTTTTTTTAGTAGTGTAAATGGGTGATAATTAGCCTTGTACCATTACATAAACCTTCCTTTTGATTGATATTGCGCAACAACATAACAATGACAGCTAGTTTCAGTTTAAGCTTATGCTTTGGCAGTCCTGGATAGTCCAACGAATTTAAATACTCAGAAGGATACAAAGCATCGTAACTGGTCCAGCTGTATCAGATGCTCCAATGTAATCGTAGCTTAAATATTCTTTGATTTCTCCTTTTGCTTGTGACAACATGAAGTCGTTGATTTCATCAACAGTTTCATTACGTGGTGTTAAGATAGCTCTTTTTGTTAAATCAGCATGAGTTCCAAGGAGGCTGTCAGCTGTCGTGTAAGCATGGTAGAGGATTTGTTGTAATGGATTACCAATATTAGCTAGCATGAAACTTTTATCAACACCTATTGATTCTCCGTCAGCTTTTCCCCTTCTTTGGATGTTGTTCCAGTTAAGGTTGTACCTTCTCCTACACTAAGGAGCCATTTGGCGAATTCTGCTTGTGATGGTTGAAGACACATGTTTCTTTTTAAAACAAAGAAAGTGCATTCATCCCAGATGTATGATTGGTTTATAGCAGCCAAAACTGTATCAGCCCATGTACCTCGAGTTATAACCGGAAGGATCTGACGGAAATCCCCACCGAGTAACACCGTTTTACCCCCGAAAACCTTACTGCTTGCAAGTGGATCATCTGTACTCATTAAATCTTTTAACGTTCTATCAACAGCCTCAAATGCGTGTCGATGCGCCATCGGTGCTTCATCCCATATGTTGAGTTTTGCTTCAAATATTAATTCTGAAAGCATTGTACCCTTCTTAATTTCGCATACTGCTTCTTCATCAGGATCTAGAGGTATTTTGAATCTAGAATGTGCAGTTCTACCTCCTGGAAGAAGAAGCGCTGCAATTCCTGAAGATGCAACAGGTAGAACGACACGCGTGGTAGATCTTAACTTCGCCATTATTGTCTTGTAAACAAATGTTTTCCCAGTTCCTCCAGGACCATTAAGAAAGAATAATTTTCCCAAGTTGTTATCCACAGAATCGAGGACCGCGTGATACACATTACGTTGGTCAACGTTCAAAAGTAGGTAGTTCGCATCATGTGTTTCTTTCTCCTCTTTAACATTGTATTTTGATTCTTGGTCTAGAAGACTATTCCCTAATTCTTTTAAGATCGCTAGTTCTGGTGTTGGCAACCCGGTGAAATCGATTAATGACCTGTCATACCGATGAAGAATTTTCTCGACCTCAATCAGAGTGTATTGTTGAAGTTCTTCATCATCCACTGTATATGTCAAGAAACCGAACTCACGTTGTTTCTTCTTAAGGATATCTGCTGCCAACGATCTCCAACAATGTTCCCATAAACCTAAAGGATCAGCGACTTCACAATAAATTAACATGGTGACAAAGAGGTGTCTTAAGTGGGTAGGATGTGCCCATCTATCAAATTCACCCATTGCTCTTCTCCACTCAAAATCGTCGTCTAGCAAACCTCTGGCAAAACATGCGGCTTTGAAACTCGCTTGTAAAACTCCATTGACGGTGATCAAATCCTTAAAGGATTTTGGGCCCACGACAACATTCACCAAAACTTTTAAGAAGTATAAATCGCCAGAAGATGGATGGATGTTTACTATTCTGCCTATAGAATTCCCTTGCTTCCGAAGTCTCCATTCTTTATTTTTGTAATCCCATACAAAGTATTTTGGGAATTCAACGAATGTTAAAGATCGCGCGAGTTCACTTTTCCTGTTCATTACAAACCATTCAGTCATCATAGTTTTCTCAATACCATATCTAGATATAACACGTTCTAGATCGTCTGAATCCTTGTATGTGATTGTTTGTTGGTTAGGTAAGTGAAGCGCTAACTTTTGAACCGATGGCTTGCGTTTATGAATCGAAAATGCGAAAGTACGCCACATAGCCTCACACGGTGATAAATAACGGCAATCAAGGTATTCTTGTATTTCATTCCGCTCGTGACTAACCTTTTCTTTACCTTTACTTTCACCAGACTTTTGAGTTCCTTTTTCTATCAGAATTGTTGCTTTATCAACTCCTTTTGTGATATATTTGAACAAATATTTCACGGCATTAGTAGTGTTGCACCATTCTACATTTATATGTGCTTCATACTTTTTGAGGATTGATAGGTTATGGGGAACTACATATCGGTTGTTCAACTTTATCCTCCCTTTGAGTGCGAGGTCAACTTCGTTTTGGCGCAAACGGTAGATAATGTAGCCCGAATTATCTACTGTAGTTTGTTCACTATACCGACGTGGAAATTTTTTTGTACACGCTCGCTTATCCATGCAGGGTGACTTCGGATTGTCTGTGCCACACGGACCGTGCATCATATGTTTTTCCACAAGAGCAAATCCTTCTGGGTCAGTGGCTTTGCTAGGTAATTCAGCCGATATTATGCGATTAACATCAGCTGAGGACGGATGTTTTGGCGTATTATCCAACCATAATAACATGTGCGCATGGGGTAACCCTCTTTTTTGGAACTCGATAGTATACAATGTTGTATTTAATTTTAAAAAAAGAATTAATAAAAAGGTTTTTTATGAGGCTGTGTATTTTGAATAATAGCGTACCTGCTATACATGGATTGAAGAAAGTTCCTTTCTCGAGATCGGTATAAAATTCGTTTAATTTCATCTTGAAAACGCGACTTTCGATATCAGGTCTTTCATTACCAGATCGACCACCATAACTCGATAAATGGTCTTTGATTTCTTTCCAATTCGGATTGGCCGTAAAGGTAATGAATAGATGTGGATTTCCATATTCTCGACAAATGGCCATGGCATCGTGATATTTTTCAACCATATATCTTGGCCCTCCTGTGAAGCTAGAAGGGAGAATATATCTCTTTCCTAGTTTATTTCCTTCTACTTCACCTTTCCCTACGGCATCAAACACGTTCTTATATAGATCAGCTCGCAGTTGTTCTTGATTGTTTCTTGCCCATTGTAGCCGCTCTTGTTCTACAGCAGTGTAGGCGTCCACAACATATTGATGCAGTAAACGACCACCATTTATAATTGTTTTCCCTTCAGAATGGCGAGTTTGGATCTGGTACGCGTAATACTCGCGTGGGCTTATAAAAGTTCGTTTCCTTTCACCGATTTGTGTTAAGGCATGGGGGATTTCTGGATGATAACCATATTCTCCATGGGGGAACAATAGGGGATATTGCAAACTCATAAAAAGAGGATGATCGTCACTGATCTGTTGAAGGTGGTTGCTCTGTAGTTCTAAAACAACATCTCGGTATCCTGTGGTTGTTTGTATATCACCAACTATCAGCCCTGCTACCTCATTGATTTCTGGTAAATCATATTGTCTTCCCTTCTCTTTCCTCCCAATTAAGCGTACAATTATTTCTTCCAAGTCATTTTCCTTGTAACGATCGCGAGCCTTGCGAAAAAACTTGCAAAGGCAGTTGAGTTCATCTAACATTGTGATTAAGCCGAGGACTACTTGTTCTTCCAATTGATCGTTTGAGTTGCGTCGTGTCATAGTCTTTAGGCGATTAGCGACTTCATTCTCAGTGTCAACAATCCACATTTGCATGAATTTTGGAGGTTTTCCCGGTGTTGGTATTAGAGATCCTATACGGTGATAGATCTGACCACGGATGCGAAACGTTGGTGGCCCTTTACCAGATGACACACTGTGATCAATATTTGCTCCAAGAGATGTGAATGCGAGGAGGGAGTTGTAGACGCGTTCGTTGTTGCGGTACGCTACACTCGTATCGCGTAAATTTTCCAAGTATGGAGGGGTTGGTCTTACGGGAGTAAGACTAACACGACCTTGTTGACAACATATTGTAAATAGTGGGATTTCTCTACGGCTATCATACCCAGTTTGTTCAGAGTGCCAGACCAAAGCTTTGCAATTGCTACATTCTAAAATTGGATTCTGTGCGGCCAATAAATCTGCAGTGAACTATATATTAGTATTGTTTTTTGCTAGAGTTGCTAAATTTTAGAAAAACATACCTTTCCTTCCTCGTTTTTCTCTGTTTGTTAGTTTTTTGACCTTAGGAGTAGGGCCTAATTTGACAAAACAGCAAGGTAATTAGCGACGTTGTTAACCTACGACATTAAAATCATACATAATATATACCACCTGCTATTTTTTTGGTGAGTCTTTTTGACAAAATCAGAGCTCGCCTCATTGCTCGTGCATTTTTAGCTTTAACTATAACAAAGAGTAACAAATGATATTGCATAATTTGGTATACTATTTTGTTGAATTTCTTGTAACATAAACTTAAGGATAGAACTATAAAGCGTAGGGTTTCGAGTATAATTACCGTAATCGTGGCATCGTTCGCATCCACCTGTAGTGCCCAAAACAATTGAAATTAATGTTACATATGTTATCAAGCAAAGCATACATATTTCAAAATAATGTTTTTCTCTTTTTTTTGTTAACCTATGTATATTTACAACCCTTTAGTAGGATTTTAATTAGATTCTATATAGAAACCCTTTCATTTTTGCATTTGAGATTGGCTGTTTTACGTTTATAATGTTTGAATGAGAAACAACAGTAAATTACTGACAGGAAGGATGGTGAGACGAATTTACATGTGCAATTTTAATAAATCTATGCATCAGCGATGTTTATACGAAACATAGTATGACAATAAGTTAGCTCTTTTTAATACAATCAGTCAACTATCAATCTTATGAATAATGACTCCTGTCAAATATATATATTTGTATTATGTTTTCGAATTAATATTCTTAGACGTAGATATTTTAGTATGGTAAAATTTAAATTTTTATCATAGTAAGCTCGGAGATATTCGATTAGGCAAAAAATTAAATTTGTATCATAAGAAAGTTTTTACTATAAGTGATTATCAAAGGAAAATAATAGTATGCAGGTAGATTTGAAAATTACACTATAATTAATGTATTTCGATTTAATATATATGCCCTTAGCGTGACTATTTTTTAATTTGGAAATTAAAATAATTAAAATGAACGTTTTTTTTTTGTATTGCGCGTGACGACTGTTCGTATATTTTATTTTAGAAAAGCATCCAAATACAATATTTCGAATCCTAGTCCACAAAAGTTTACCTAATCCAAAGTTTTTCTATGTTTAGACATTTGCTTAACCTCACAACTGGCTCGTATATTTTATTTTAGAAAAGCATCCAAATACAATATTTCGAATCCTAGTCCAGAAAAGTATACTTAATACAAAGTTTTTCTATGTTTAGACCTTTGCTTAACCTCACAACTGGTGAACTATCATTGGAAAATTTTCCAATACTCAAATATTTTATTACCTTCACTCTTTAATGTTTAGAGTTTAGTGCCAAAGGGTATAGTTTTTTGGGTTTACATTTTTTTTTGAGGTTACATCTTAAGTGTTTTTCTCGAATGATTTTGGCAGGAAGTCATTCTGTAAAATGCATTCTAGAAGGTGCGTTTGCATAATTCTCCCAATGTATATAGACTTTTTTGAGAATTTTGTTATATATCTAGATTACTATTTGCGGGACTGCGATATTTAAGTTTTATGATTTTTTAAGTACGTTTTCTCTGTTTCATATATTTCTTACAATTTTTTTGGACTATTAATATATTGAATACTTCCTAATACGATTTGCAGATAATTTCGATCAAATAACTTAAAGGTTGTAATCATTATAATTCTATATCTAGCTTGAAAACTATTTGTTTTTAAAAATTAGAAATTCTATTTTTTTAAAAATGTTTAAGATATTTGTTTTGGTTTTTTGGTAAACATTTACAGATAGTTCGGTTACAAAGCTACATATTTGCATGGCTTTTTGTCCTTAATTTATATAAATTAAACTATATAGTTTTAACTTACAATCAAATGATTTGCATGGCCGAATTTGAAGGTGTGTATTAGGACGCCTGTTAGGAGAGACGTAGTAGAAATACATTTTACCATCAATACGTATCCCTCGCATACGCCACTTTTGAGAGAGCATTATTTTTTTTCTTACGGATCGGGCGTGACGTAAATGATCATTCGAAGTATGTGTTGTCCCGCTGGTTTCTCCTACAACAAACATGTGACAACGTTGTATTGTATTTTTTTAGTCTGGTTTATAACATTTTATTCTAATTTTCAGTTTGTGAATGTTACTTACCTTGGGACAAAACTTTAGAACATTCACCGTCTTCACGTTTTCGTTTACCTATGTTGCTCGATTCCATGCCGTAGACGCAGGGAGGAATTTCGAATGTAATCCAATATCTCAAAGTGTTTATGAACTAAAAGATACACCTATACCAAAGTAGGCGAAGTTAACCACCGTTTTTTGGGGCTAGGACTGGTGGTTGTTGGCTGCGTCGCTGCCCCTTCTGTGGGATTTAGAACTGCTTGGTTTTGTTTGACTTTTTTATGATTAGTACGTGTAGATTGTTGTGTGTTAGATAGAGGTATGCGTGTTGACTGCTCGTGATGGAAACGAAATGAAAATTAGGTCTAAATGTATCCCGGTAAATTTATGGTAAACCTACTAAACATATAATTGTATTGATTATGCACGATTTTGTTTCTTATAATTTAAGATTTGTTACATATAATTTAAGATTTGTTATGATTTGCCTTAATTGTTTTTTATATACGTTATTTTGTAAGGGTGATCTTAATTATTTTTCAAATCACGGAAATGGTAATTTATTTATAAATTAGCTAATAACAGCATGGGAATTAAAGTAATTGGAAATAAAAAGGAAGGACATATATTAAAAGTTCAAGGAACGGGAAATAAAGGAAGCAAATGTTTGAAGTAAAACAGAGACAACATGTTCTGGCGCTTGGGCCAGCAATGATCCCTAACCACATCTCTGTTTCTTTGAACCTGGCGAGTCATCCTTCTCCCCAACAGGTTTTAATCCTTCATTTTCAGAAGCACTTTCAGACGGGTTGGTTGACGGTCCAGCGTCGGTTCCTGGATGTGTGTTCACGTCAGTGGTAGCTTCCAGCAAGCGTGAGACAGTTATTGTCTGCCGCTTAGCGGTAAAGTTGTAAGGTGTTAGCTTGATCTGGAATTTGTAGGTGTTGCCGATTGTGTCTAGCAAGCACTGTGAAACAAAAGTTAGAATTTGAGGAGGTTTTATATTATAGTAAAGGGGGGAAGAAGTTAGTGACTCGGTATTACATCACTAATCTCATGTATAAGTTCGGTAGCACTTTGCCCGGCGAGTTTTTTGCCGACGTCGTCAAAGACAACAAAGTTCGTAGAACCCGTTGAGTCGCTGACCGCTATCTCGAAACGATACCTGAATATCAAGGAGAGAATGTAATTCGATGTTCTAATGTATATTATTATGCAGTGAATTTGCATGCTATGTGTATTATGGCACAGTTTGTCGTGTAAATAAAGTGTGGTAGTAAAGTTGTGTACCTTGGTAGGCCTACATTGGATGGCTTAACACACTTCTCGTTGGTGCAGACCAACGTTGTACCCGATCTCCACATCTTGTTCTTGCACCCAGTGCAACTAATATAGTTCCAATGTGCATCGCTGTTCACATCCTTGATGGTTGCAACACAGTAGAAGCTGATAGTCTGACAAAAAGATACTTAGCATGAGCTGATGGTATGTAAATTTGTGTTGTTATATCGAGGAGGCCCGCGTAAAGTGTAGAATTTGGTTTGCTGACTGACCTGAGAGATTTCTGATTTGAGAAACTGATCAATTTCCGCAATTGTGACAGTCTCTAGCTTTGTGATAAGTGAACTTGAAGTATGTAGCTTAGCACCTTCGAGGCTGGCTTCACCGAGGCTGTTTGTTATTACAACAAGGGACAACATTGTATGTTAACAACTTGCAAACTTTTTCAATGTGGTCTAAAAATACAGCAGGAAGGTATTTGGGCGAATACCTCGCGAGGTAGGTAGATGTTTCAGGTATGTCTCTGTCAAAAAACATACGGGTTGCAGAAGTCGTGCTCAATGTAACCTCACCTGGCAGCAGGTTAGTAATAGATTTGTATGTATTCTTATAGTGCGAGAGATCGACAATGTGTGGATTTGGAAGGCATATGTCTTACCCGAAAATGATTTTGGGTTTATGGTCGTCATGAGGAGAACCACAGGTTTTGTGGTGGAGGCGCTCCACCGAGACCGGAATATCTCAGCAATTCTATCCCAGACATAGACCCGAATTGTCACGCCGCTGAAAAGCGGTTAGAAGTTCGTTTTAAATCAGATAAGAGTTTACGTACGGAAGCGGTAAGTTTGATAAAGTAAATTAAGTAAATGTCTTTGAAATTTAGAAAAATGTTAAAAAGCTTACTCGGTTAGTTCGACATGAAGAACTACGCGTTCCTTGCTTTTTGAGCTGACTTGTTCGGCTATCGGTGATGCTCCTGCGGGTGTTCCTAAGTCATCGCCTGTAACATGCTTGATACACCCCAAAATATCTGCATTTGGTTCAGGTTTAAAGGAGATATACGATTACAAAGTATATATAACTGTTGTGAAGCCGATGTCGGGATCTTACCGAAGAGGTCTCCGTTACGGTCTGCTATCAAGGACAACTCTTGGTAGTTGCGGATTCTGAAAGCCTGTGGCATGACCTCGTACTTAGTGCCATCGATTTCAGCCAATGTGGTTTGATCGGAGAATACGGCGACTGATTTGTTGTCCGAGACTTTGTACGTATCCCTCGCCGGGACCAACGTGAATTTGTTCAACTTGTAAATCCCACCACCCTTCAATGACGAAGCCTTGCATCGTCGCCCCCTAAAACACATGACAAAAATGTGATTGTTTTTTTTTGTAAGCAAACATAAAAAGTTTAAGCGTGGCCACTAAATTGATTAACATAACAAAGATGCATTAAAATAACTAAAATTTCGTAATCGCCTACGCGAAAAATTAGAAAACGTTAGTATTTTACCAAAAGTCTACAAAAGTAACCAGCCTGAGAAAACCTTGTTTTTGTAACAATATGATAAAAGATTGAAATTGCCACTATTTTGTAAGCTTTGAAATTACCAACTTGAAAGGTTACCAAACGTAAGTATATCACCAAAAAGTCCCCAAAAGTAACTAATATGAGAGAACTTTGTTTTTCAAAAATACCATTAATAATGAAAGATATCCAAAGCATGCGACAAAACTAATATTTGATCACAACGCCGGGGCCGCATAATTAAGTAAATATTCGGGTACAGAAGGAATGGTATAATAACACTGCAACCCATAGAAGTGGGATAAGAAGACAGCCTAACCTTAAGATCGATTAACATAAGCTCGAGCCCCATGAGGGCGTTACCGCGTCGAAAGTTCCGCGCCTCCCACGAATGAAGAAGCCTGGCGACGACCGGTTCTCTGCAGAAGTCACCCTCGATGGAAGAGAAGGAACGATGGAGAGCCATTTTGGTGTGTAGTGGAAGCTTGATTTTTTGCGGATTGATGTGGTTTTGATAGCAGTTTCGGCGAGTGCTTTTTATAGAGGAGGAGATGGGAGTTATGAGGAAGGTAAAGCGATTGGTTAGCGCAAATCAATGGAAAACGCTTATAATTAAAGACCGTCGCGGAGCTGAAGACGAAGCGGCGCCGGCGAAATTGCGACGAAGAAGATGGAGGCAACATTACTCGTTCTAGGTTATTAGGTGGGCTTATTAGATATGATAAAACATAATACAAAGCAAATGGGCCTTTGATCCGTTAGAAGGAATTACGTGGCAATCATATGGGCACTTAAAAATGCTGAGGTGGCAGCTCCAGGAGCTCTAGAAGCCTCCTTTTAGATAGAAGGTTTGTGATTAAACTTAGTACTATATTTTTAACATTAAAATATGTCATTATCAAGACGATTTTCAAAGTGAGACATTTTTAGATGTGACATGGAAGAGACATAGACCTAATAAAGACTTGAGAGTATTAATATTATGACTTGGTGAAATACCATTTTTCAAGAAGATATTAATAAAAGTATTCTTTTAATATTGGGCAGTTCCTACTTTCTAGCACACAAAACGGTACAATAATGTGACGGCGTTTTAAGTTAGGGTTTGATACGTGATAACGGATTTTTCCACCCAAGAACGTGTTTTATTATTTTTAAAAATTAAATATAAAATAAAATAAGTTTTCCCTTCTAATTTAATTCGTTTGTCGAGGTTTCGTAATTAAATTATATTTATTCACAATTTTCTTAACTTATTAATTCAACATAAAACGTAAATTAAATCATATTATTATAATGAAGATACTCTTATTAAGAGATTACCACTAAATAGTAATGATGTTGTAATCTATCTATCTATACAATAAAAGAAGAAGAATTCTCTCCATATGAGAGACACTTGGCAATAAAAAGTTAAATACATAATTAAAATTAAAAATTGGATAAAATTCATTTAATACTAATAAAAATAAAATAAGAAATCATTAAAGACATAAACTCATTTAATAATAAAATAAAGCATTACATTATATACAATAACAAATATAAAAAATATTTAAACTTAAATATATATATAGATAAATAAAGTTTAAACCTTATAAATTTGAGATTCAAATACTACATAGTCATACATATAAATAATACATTAATTCTCGATAATCTTCTTAAACTAAATGTTAATAATCACTAAAATTATCCACCGAAAACATAGACGTCGTATAAAGTTTCTAATAACATTAAAGAAAAAAACAAATTATGATGCAATTTTATAATAAAATTAAAATATTAAATTTTATAATGCAAAATAAATAAAAAACAAACTATGATGCAATTTTATAATAAAATTAAAATAATATATAAATTGTTCTCAATAATCTTCTTAAACTAAATGTTAATAATCAATACAAATATCCACCGAAAACATAACCGTCATATAAAATAAACAAAAATACATAAAAAGATTCTAATAACATAAAAAAACAAATTAAGATGCAATTTAAAAAACGGATTAAAATCTCCACGTAAAACTGAAATAAAGGTATTGTGGACAAAAATAAATTATTAATAGTAAAGAAATTAAAAGAATACACAACAATCTTTACTTCTTTTTAATTTATTTTTTTTGTAAATTAGATTTCATCACATATTGATATTCTAATCGTTTTATAATAATAAAGTAAAATATCCTTTCAAAAGTTACAAATGAACAATTTTATTTTCTTTAATTTGGTAAAATAAAATGAGTTAGTTATATTCAATGTCAAACCAAATACATATTACAATAATAAAATATATTACAAAATCAACCATCATAAACAAAATATAAATGTTTTTTGAAATTACTATAAAATTTTGTAGGATATCACGAGCAACGCGCGGATTCTATCCTAGTATGAATAAAAAATATCAATGGATAGAGAGTTCGTCTTGACAATTTTTCAATGTGCGTGTAGAAAATAAATGGATATACGCTGATAAAATATGACATTAATTAGTAATAGAATGTGTTATATTAGTAGTACAATGCAAAATTCAAAAGTATCGAACAATGAATATAAAATAAGAAAATAAAAAAGAATAAACCAAAGAAATGGTAAAAGTGATATGGGTGGTAACGTCGTTGAAACATTTGCATGTGCCATGCATTTTTTTTACTCTAAGGTTAAATTTCGTTTTATATGTATATCAGTTTTAACCTGATTTGACTTTTGAGGATAAGCTCCAAGTCAGAGTAAGTGGAAATTAAAAAACCAAAGTGGACGGAAATGCATTTTTAATTTATTTTATTAAAGATACAAAAAATGTTATTACATAATTTTAATTATTTGAAAGGCATGCGAAAGGAAGTTAATAACTACAAGAAAAAACAGATATAGCCACGACATAGCCACGGAATAATCGTGGCTAAACGGGATATAGCCACGAATTTGCGACGGAAAGCCACGAAAAAAATAATAAAAGTTTTGTGGCCAAATCGTGGCTTTCCATGGTAAGTTAGCCACGATTTTGCCACGGAAAAAAGTCGTGGCAAAAGTTTGCCACAAAATAGCAACGAATTGAACATTAAAAGATTGTCACGAAATCTTTCGTGGCAATCCGTGGCTAATGGTAGCCACGAAATATATTCGTGGCTATTCCGTGGCAAACTTGATGTCGGCAAGCCAAGTGGGTCTCCGCGATACGTCCAGTCACTTTAAAAATTGTCACTATAATAATTTGAATTAGCCACGGATTATATATGTGGCTAATCCGTGGCTTCGTGTAAAGATATCCCATGGTTCTTCTTCCCTCTCCCTTGGTAAAACACAACGTAAAACGATTTTTCCTCTTCTCTTCGTTTTCTTCACTTAATTTGGCGATTTTGAAGAGTTCAAAATGTCAGATTTCTTTCGTTCTAGAGAGTGGATGGATCGCCATATTGATCCTATGAGAGATTGTGTTTCTGAAGAATTTGGAGAGGGTATTAATATGTTCATTGCTTTTGCTTCCAACCAAAAATCATATCAAGAGCGTGGTACTATGCCATGTCCGTGTTCTCGGTGCTGAAATTTGAAACAACGTGATGCATATACAGTTTTAAAACACCTCTATAGAGTCGGTTTCAAGAAAAATTACTACGTTTGGACAAGCCACGGTGAAAATTGTTACGATGTTGGGGAGTCTTCGATGCCGAGTCACTATCTACCCAGAGAAGAATCTTGGAATGTTCATGACAATCCTTATGGTCATGTTAATATGGGAGAAGAACAAGGAGTTCCAACAGAAGACATTATCCATGATAATATTGAGGAAGAGCCAAACCACGATAATATTTACAGAGCCTTTGAAGCAGCTAGTGAACCACTCTATGATGGTTGTGTTGAAGGAATTTCGCAGTTGTCTTTGGCGTCTGAAGTAATGGGCATAAAGACGAAGCACAATTTGGATGAGAGTTGTGTAGATGACATAACACAAACATTTAAGCGGATTCTTCCACAACCTAATAAAGCTCTGGGGTCATACTATGAGACGAAGAAGCTAACGCGTTCGTTAGGAATGCCAATTTATAAGATTGATGTTTGTGAGGACAACTGCATGATTTTCTGGAAGGGCGAAGATCGCAACCTTTTATAATGTCGTTTTTGTAACAAGAATTGATATCACACCAACAGAGGGAAGGGAAAGAACATAGCAAAGCAGAGAATGTTCTATCTCCCTATTGCGGATCGACTGAAGCGATTATACCAAGTGGAGGGCACAGCTTCGCATATGCGCTGGCACGCAGAGCACGAGTCTCCTGAAGGAGAAATGCATCACCTATCAGACGGAGAGGCGTGGAAGCATTTTAATAAGGTATATCCTGATTTTAGTTCAGAAAGTCGGAATATCTATTTAGGCTTAGCAAGTGATGGATTTAATCCTATTGGAATGTATAGTGAGGCACACTCGGTTTGGCCTGTTATAGTCACCCTTATAATTTACCTCCTGGTATGTGCATGAAGAGGGAGTTTTTCTTTTTGGCGGTTTTGGTGCATGGACCAAAACATCCGAAGAAAAGTCTAGATATTTATCTTCAGTCATTGATTGAAGAGTTGCAACTCTTATGGAGGGAAGGTGTGGGTGCTTATGATGTTTCTAGGAACCAGAATTTTACAATGCGAGTTGCATTGATGTGGACGATAAGTGATTTTCCAGCATATGGAATGGTTTCTGGGTGGACGACGCATGGTCGACTATCATGTCCATATTGCCAAGAAGAATCATAATCGTTTTGGTTACCACATGGAAGAAAACATAGTTGGTACGATTGTCACTGCAAATTTTTACCTCATGATCATTCATATCGGCGTAATAACAAAGCTTTCAGGAAAGGTAAGACATTTCGAGGTAACCCTCCACCATGGTTGACGGGTTATGAAGGTTTGACTGAAAGAATAAACACCATTGGTGGATTAGAGAAAACAGTCGATTGTGGAGGAAAAGGACATGATAACCCAAATCGAACAATCAATGGATATGGTGAATACCATAATTGGCACAAGAAGAGTATACTTTGGGAGTTGCCTTATTGGGAAAATCTTCTTCTCAGACACAACCTAGACTTCATGCACATCAAGAAAAACGTTTTCGACAATCTCATCCACACTCTTCTGAATACGAAGGGGAAGACGAAGGACAATATTAAATCAAGGTTGGATCTTCCAGACATATGCACAAGACCTGATTTACAAATAGGACCTGATGGAACAGTTCCTATTCCAAGGTTCAGATTGGCGAACGTAGCAAAACGGAAGTTTCTCTCATGGTTGAGAAATGACATCAGATTTCCGGATGGATATGCATCTAATTTCACTAGATGTGTTGATGAGAGTTGTGGGAAACTATCGGGGCTGAAAAGTCATGATTCTCATGTGATCATGCAACGCCTACTTCCATTTGCGATGTTAGAGCTTTTGGATAGCAACGTGCACAAGGCAATTTCAGGTATGTGCATTTTTTTTTTCTTAACACATGTTTCATGCATGTACCACTAGGATGTTTCTAATTATAAGGTTTTTTAACAATTTCAGAGATTGCCGTGTTTTTTCAAGATATCTCTGCGAAAATGTTGCGAGTTGAGGATGTGAGCGTAATGAAGAATAACATTGCAATAAAATTGTGCAATTTGGAGAAGATATTTCCACCTTCGTTCTTTGATGTCATGGAACATTTACCCGTGCATCTCCCTGATGAAGCTGCCTTAGGTGGGCCAGTGCAGTACAGATGGATGTATCCATTTGAGCGCTACATGTATCACCTGAAAAAGAAGGTCAAGAACAAGACACGTATTGGAGGTTCCATTGTCGCGCAATGTGTCCAAGAAGAGATTTCTTATGCAGCAAGCAACTATTACGGGAATACGGAAGATAGAATCAATGATGGTCATGGGGAAATTCGATTTGCATATGATGATTACCCAGGTGTCCCGAGCATATTTCATCACATCGGACGTGTGAGCGGAAGAAGGGTAGATGGGTGGCTAGAAGATCCAGATTACAACATCATCCAAACATTCATGTTGCTTAATTGTGAAGAATTTGCGCCTTATGAAACGTAAGCGATTAAATGGTAAATTTTATTTACTTTAAAGACTTAAATTCTGATAAGATGAGTATTGCATTTTCGTTACATGATGTTTGAGGAAGCAATGAGAGTGAGTATGCCAGGTATTACAGATGATGTAATGGGCAAAGCTAAAGACGCACATTACGCGAAATGGTGTCGGGACTACGTGGGTATACTTTATATGCTAATGATGTCTCTTTATATATAAAGTTCTCAACAATAAATTAATTGTGTACTTTTGCAGATAAATGAAGCGAGTAAGAATTATGAATCTCTAATATGGATGTTGGAATTTATACAAGGTCCGAGAAACAATTACACGTCATGGCCTATGTATTTCACTCGTGGATACTGTGTGGGGTTATAGCCACGGATATTCCCGTATAGCCACGGAATTTTCCGTGGTTATACCGACTAATTCTTGTAGTGAATGTCAAATATTCTGTTTTGTTTTAGTCAATTTATCGGTTATATATATTAGGGTATGAAGTGCAAAATGAGTGATACTTCTTTAGCCACAAGGATAGGAAGTATCCGACCGGGACTAGAACCAATAGAGCCACCGCGGCCGGATTCTGGAAAGCTACCGGTAGAGACAAGGCAGTGCTTTCAAATAACAATGTTATAGGAATGCGAAAGACACTTGTTTATTACAAAGGCCGAGCTCATAATGGAAGAAAATCGGATTGGATCATGCACGAATATCGCCTCCAAAACTCCGAGCTTGCCCCGGTTCAGGTAATATATTCTAAAGACTAATTGATCCATGATTCACTAGCAAAACAATGATCCACAAAGTTTTGATAAAATAGTACAAATACTAATCATTTTAACTCCAATTAATGTATAACCGATCCTGATTTTACAAATTTTTTGAAAACCCGCAATCTAAAGAAAGGTAACATTTGCACATATTCTAAAAAAAAACTAATTTTAATATTATTGATTTTATATAAAAGCAAAGTTGCAAGTCCATGCTTGCTCCGATTAGACTCAAGGTCGGATTATGTTAGAATAAATATGTATATTCTATACTTTCTATGTTTCAAAATAGTCGTCGTTTAAGATTGTTACACACTTATTAAAAATTCTATTATAGCCTTAAAAATTAGTTAATTGTTACCTTGTTAGTATTTTTTGAAAGACTTATACAGTTAAATATGATATTTAAAGAAAATTTACATTGAAAACGGAAAATGATAACTATTTTGAAACGAAGGGAATATAATACTAACTATACATATTTGTGACTTATAGGAGGAATGATGGGTGGTGTGTAGAGCATTTACAAAGCCAATCCCAAACAAGAGACCACTATGCTACGAGCCATGGCAGAACCATAAAAACTACTCATCTACATCGACGTTAAACACGAGCCATCATCACCATATTGGTGCATCTTCATCTAGCCATAACCTTAACCAGATTCTAATGACCAATAATCATTACAACACTAACAATGTACCATCTTCTATGCATCAATATGGCAACAACATTGAGCTTCCGCAACTAGATAGCCCGAGCTTATCGCCGAGTCTAGGAAACAATAAAGATCATAATCATAACGAGAGTTTTGAGAAAGGAGAAGAGAAGAGCTTTAATTGTGTTGATTGGAGAAACATTAGATACCTTGCTTGAGACACAAGTCACACATCAACAAAACCCTAGTAGTGTCTTTATGTCTTCGTTTGAAACGCAGTCGTATCATCTTACGCCTTCCATGCATCAAAACTTTAATAATGAGATTGATACTAATATTCATCATTCTCTTGGATGTTTTCTTGACTAGTAAATTAAAAAAAGAACAATGAAGATATTTTATATTTGATTTGTATTAATACTATGATTTAATTGTGAATCAATGGCTCAAATGCCACAAAATGGCAAAAATTGATCCGATATGCCACCTCCTATTTTCTTTTCTTTTTTTGATTTATTTTTAATTCACTTTATGGGCAAAAGGACGAAAATCAGATATATATTTCACTTATTTACGACCCAACCACTTAGATCCGACCCAAACCCGAACCCGAACCCAAAACCCGACCCAAACCCGAACCCAAATCAAAAACACGACCCAAACCCGTGCCCAAACCCAATACCCACCCAAATTAAAAAGAAAAATAAAAAATCAAACCCTAATTTTTCATTTTTCCCCTTTTGCTAAAACGAGAGGAAACGAGGAGAAGAGGAGTCGCTACCTTTCTCATTTCTCCTTCTTCGATCTATTCTTCAAAATCAATCCAAATCATCAATGGCTCGTATAAAATTTGGGTCCACATACTATTCTTCAAGCAAATTCGCGAAAAAAAGCTGCTTGAATCCGACAAAGAAGAAGAAAACAAGGAGGAAGTAGATGTGAACGAAGAAGAAGAAAGTTCAGAGAATGGAAAAGAAGATAACGGAGAAGAAGAAGAAGAAAAAGATAACGAAATAGAAGAAGAGAACGGAGAAGAAAACGAAAAAGAGAGCGAAGAAAAAGAGACCGAAGAAGAAGAAAAAGAGAACGAAGAAGAAAAAGGGACCGAAGAAGAAGAAACAGAGACCGAAGCAGAAGGAAAATAGACCGACGAAGAAGAAGAAGAGGAAGAGACCGAAGAAGAAGAAGAAGAGGAAGAGACCGAAGAAGAAGAAGAAGAAGAAGAGAACGAAGAAGAAGAAGAGGATTCAGAGGAGACCGAAGAAGAAGAAATGGAAGAAAAAGACAACGAAGAAGAAGAAAAAGAAGAAGAAGACCACGAAGAAGACATATCAAACACGGATTACGAAAAAGAAGACGAGGAAATAGAAAGAAGAAGAAGAATTAAACGACTTGAACGACTTGCAAAAGAAAAAGCAGCTCAAGAAGAAGAAGAGAACGAAGAAAAAGAAGAAGAAGATTCAGAGGAGACCGAAGAAGAAGAAAAGGAAGAAAAAGACAACGAAGAAGAAAAAGAAGAAGAAGAAGACCACGAAGAAGACATATCGAACACTGATTACGAAAAAGACGACGAGGAAATAGAAAGAAGAAGAAGAATTAAACGACTTGAACGACTTGCAAAAGAAAAAGCAGCCCAAGAAGTAGATGGACAAGAAGAAGATGGTGAAGAAGAGGAAGAACATATTGTAGCAGCGGAAGATGAACAAATTGTAGCAGCTCATGATATGGACCAGGTACAACAACTTTAATATGTTTGTTATAGTTTTGGATAAATGCAGACAACTGGAACAACTGATTCTTTTCTCCTGCAGGATAACGATGATGATGATGATGTTGACGACGACGACGACGAGACCCAACCGATGCAGCCAGAGGAACTATTCTTTTCTCCTACTCAATACAACAAGAGTTGTAAATTGGCGAGTAGATGCAGTGTTTTTCTTACGGTGGAGTACATTGAGCAATTTTCATCAGAGTTGAAGTGGTTCAGAAGGCATCATCAGTTCAAGCATATATTCCACATGCCTAAGGAGCAAAACCACATGACTCAAGGCATGTGGATGCTTCTTTTACGGACAGTGAAGACAGAAATGAAGAAAGAGTGTTGGTTTGTGGTGAATGGAGTTCCAATCAGGTATTCCATCAAAGAACATGCGTTGTTAACTGGTTTTGCTTGCCACGACTACCCGGACAATTGGAAGAACTTGGGAAGGTTGAATTTTGTTAAGAAGGTGTTCGGGAAGGTAAAAGGCATCAAAATAGATGAAGTGAAAGAGAAGATTGATGAAATGTCGACGGAGAACTCTACAGACATAAATAAATTGATTGTGTTATATTTTTTATGGAATGTAGTGAAAGCAAAGTCTAAGGCTGGTGCAAATATAGATTCATTCATTCTACGGGTTGTAGATGATTTGAATGCATGTGAAAAGTTCCCTTGGGGCCGATATACCTTTGATGATTGTATGGATGGGATCCGTAGAGTTATGAAGAATATGAAAGACATCGTTAAAGACGGAGCACAACCTGCTTTTGGTGGATTTATTATTCCTCTAGAGGTAACATTATGTGACTATGTTTAGTTTGAAAACTATTAGTTACATGATTATAGTCTTACATGCTGAGTTAAGAATCTCGTTGTGTAGATTCTGGTATTTGAATCCATTCCATGTCTTGGACGAAAATATAGAGAAAATGTACATGAGGCTAACAAGGGATGTCCAAGGATGTGCAAACACAAATTCACACAATGTGATATGAAAGGGTTTACATTGGATGAAATAAATGAAACTCTTGGAGATACTAAGGTTAGTTTACTATATGATAATATGTGTTTGTTTAGAGTTTGAATATATGTTAAAAATAGTGGTACAAATTTTCTTTACAAGATATTAATAGCATCTTCGAACCGGACAAGAAAGAGAAAACACTTTTGAGAAGCCTTGTGGCCGATGACGTTGATGATGGTATAGGCTATATTGATCCAATTTTTGATCAATGGAGAGTGCGTCTAATAGAACATAGGAAGAAGATATGATGGAAAGATTTGTTCAACCAAGATGTTGCTTCTCGGAAAAAAGGTTGTGGAGTTGCCCTTGAACATGAGAATGTAGAAGAGGTCTCTCGGGAAAATGGTTCTGCTTCTAGAGTAAATGACGTTATTCTCGCAGTAATAAAAGGTGAAATGGAGAAAGTGGAGAAGAGGCTAATGTTGAAGCTTACTGAGATTGATGAGAAAGTGGAGAAGAAGCTAGAAGTCATTGATGGTAAAGTTAATGAACTGAAAAAGTTCATGGAGGTACCCTGTGAGGAAGTTTTCTATGGGACGGTGACAGTGGATCAAACAACCGGAGGTTTGGTTGTTCCTCCAATTGAAGAAGAACCACGAGAAGAAGGAGAAAAAGAAGAAGGAGAACAAGAGGACAAAGAACAAGAAGAACAAATAGGAGAAGATGGTGAGAAGCGTAAGAAGGAGAAAAAGAAGAACGAAGAAAGTTTAATCATAAAGACCGGGCAGAAGAGACAAAGGAAACCAAAAACTGTCTACACACCGGATCCGAACAAGAAACAAAAACAAAATTAGGTTTGTTGGATTGTTGTAACTCTGTTGTGATCTTTTGGAGTTTTTGTTGTTTTTATTATTATGCGTTTTGGATTTTCGATGTTAGGTTTGTTTGTTGGATTATTATTAGGGATGTGCTTTTGTTGTTGTTTGCCAAACAATTGAGTTTAATTAGGTACATATGTGTTTAGGTACATCTGTGTTTTTGTAGTTAAATTGTATCAGTTTGGTACATTTGTAAAACAATTGTACCATTTGTACGAAAAAAACTGTACTCAGGAAAATACCAACAAAATTGAAACAAACAACTAATTGAAAACAGAGCATTCCACAAAACACAGAAAAAATAAAAAGTCATACAAATAGATAGAAGAGAATTATTGAGCATACAAATAACACAAACAGACAATCTACTTAGCAAGTAAATTCTTCATCCTTGCAATCTCTTCTTCTTGGTCGGATAACCGATCATTCATACGAGATATTTCTCTACGCAACCCGTCCACCAAAGAGTAAATCAAATTTTTGTGCTCACCATCTTCGAGTTTAAGGATTGTAAGTTGTTCGTTGATGGCGTGATCCCACCACTTGAATTTGTGGTCTTTTCCTTCTCCACCTCCATCCTAAGCATAAATTTGAGCATTCATATAAATTCATATGTTCATTCATGTAAAACATATGAATATACTTACCGGAGTGTTAGGACATTTGTAGTATCTTCTGCCATTATCCTCCACTTTTGTACTCTCCACGATTTTCATAAACTGTCCACACCAACATTTCAATGGAACGCCAAAATTGTCGTCGGCGCGATTACAACCACTCGAATAGCTTGCTTCAGAGGAAGAACTGTTGGTGTAACTGATTGGCATTTTGAAAGAAGAAGAAGATCGAAGAGGAAGATCGTCAAATAAGAAGAAGAAGAAGTAGAAGAAAACCGCCGCCGCCGTGAATTCTTCGTGGATCTAGGGTTTGGAAAAGGAGAGAGAAGATCTCCTTTTATAAACAAATAAAATTAATTAAATAAACAAAAAATAAATAAAATACAAAAATTAATGTTTTGTCGGTTTTAAAGTACAGTGTAGGACCCACATGTTTTTATCATCATAGTTTAGTTGTACCTAGATATCCAAGTGTATTATCATCAGCATAGTTGTACTTTCATGATTATTGTGTAATTGTAGTGGAACTTCATTATAAAAATTAAAATTCCAGTTGGACCATTCATATTCGACTATTATATATCATTTAAGAGGTATCCATAATAAAACTTTCAAGTAATCATAACTTTTACATTTCTTGACTTATAATTAGTGACCAATGACATGTTATTCCTTATACTTATAAGGGTTTGTTAAGATTTATGTTTTGTGTGTTGTTACATTGTTTTATAGGCAACATATTTAGTACTTAATAATTTTTGAGTCGTAAATCATAATTTTATAAAACCGAAAATGTTTAAATAGTTGTACATAATTGTCCAAGTTGGCAAACAGAGATATAAAACAGAAAATGTTTAAATAATTGTACATAATTGTCCAAGAAATACAACAGAGACATAAAACAGAAAATGTTTAAGTAGTTGCAGTTTCTTCTTCTGCTTCATTGTCATCATCTTCCTGATCTTCTTCTGGTTGTAACCAACGCTCCAAGTTTATGCCTGACACAGGCTTGTTTGACCTCTGCTTCTTTCTCCGTTCTCCAGTAGATGGGAATCGAGTTTCTCGAGTTCTTCCTTGTTTGGGAGTATAATCTGGCGGTAACGCGTACATCTCTTTAATATCGCTAGGAATACTCCAATGATCTTCATGTGGCACCAAATAAATCGTCCTACAATATGCCAATATCCACGTTGATATCAAGTAATAAGTAGAGCAAAGATCATGGATGTGGATATTCGTCTTTCTCCCTTCTTTTCTCATGTAGGCCCTCACCACAGCTATTGCATGCACACACAGATACTTGTCTATGTCAAAACATCTGCAAGAACAAGTTTTCATTTTCAAATCCACCACATACGTCTTACCAGAGAGGCCTTTGACGTTGTATTCAAGGAAATAACTATTTAGCTCAGTCACCAACAAATTGGTTGCAATTGTGCATCGTTCATGCAACACATTCTCCACGAAAAGCACCAATTTCTTGTTCGTTAGACAGCAAGATGCTTGTCTGTGTGTGTTGAACCACTCCGAAAACTTTTCCACAATCGCATCAATCATGGTGATAAGGTGGTACCTCCTTGCTTTCTTAAACACACTATTCATAGATTCTGCCGCATTGCTTGTGTCTATGTTGTACTTATCTCCATCAAAATATGCCCTTGTCCATCTCTCCAATTCTATACTATTATCTAGGTAGTCACCGCCTTTAGGAAACATACGCTTAAATTCAGCATATTGTTTGTCGAAACCAGTCTTCGTATAAGCGTGAGCGCAATCCCTAAATTTCTGCGCAAGATCATCCTTGTCTTTCTTCACATGACCCCTAACGTTTTGACACAAATGCCAAATACAATGTGCATGTTTTGCCTTCGGATACACCTCCATGACTGTTTTGATGATGCTTGAATTTATGTCACTTATAAAAACCAAACCAGCATCATCCGGTATAATTGTTTTCAACTTCTCCAAAAACCATCTCCAACTATCATCTTTCTCACGATCAATTACAGAAAATGCAAGTGGATAATGGTGATGATTCGGATCCTAAGTTGTTGCAAAAACTAGCATACCACCGTATATTGTCTTCAGAAACGTTGCATCCACAACAATGACTTTTCTCATTGACGCAAACCCTTCAATGCTAGCCCCCAACGCGATAAAAAGATACTTGAATCTTTTACCTTCGGCGAGCTCCACGTATGTTTTTGTTCCAGGATTTACCCTCTCCAACATGTAGAGATAAGAAAACAAATTCTCGTAGCCTTTTTCAGGACTCCCTCTTACATCTGTCACATTTTGTTTTTTACCTCTCAAAGCAGTATAATAGGACAACGTCACACCAAGTCTAGTTTGTGCAACACTCATGATGATTTTAGGAGCCGGTGTATCATATATACCTGGATACTCTTGATGAAGCATAGAGGCTACTAGTCGTTTTGTGCCTTTCAAACAAGTACTACTACTTGTAGCCGTGACAAGCCGAGAGCATGTATGCATCTTGTTGTATTTTCTTATAGTCCAAAAAGAAGATGACATAGTCTTCGCGGCTCTTAAATACCAGTTACAAACTGCCGATTTAGCTTGTCGACATCGTAACATAAGTCGTTTTGAATCCGACTTATATGTTTCAACCCGAAAACAGTTCTGGTTTGCAGCTCGGGAGACCAAATCTTGCACTGCTTCTCTAGAACTAAATTCTTGATTTATTTCAATATCCAAACTTTGTGGTTTTTCAAAAAAAGTGAAATTCAATACAAAAGAGAGAAATTTGACATTTTCGGGTTTTTGTGAAAAGTGTTTTACAAAGTTCTCGGATCAAATAATTTGCACGACACAATGACCGTTGACAGTGTTGTTCATCGTACTTGAGGCGGTGTGTTGTGCAGTAGGTCTTATCCTTCCCCGAACCTAATTGTTTACTATACCTTTATTACAATATGTTTTCTTTACTTTTAAAATATGTTTTTTCTTAATTTTTACAATATTACTGAAATCAATTATTCCGCTTCTATTTAACAAATCACCACACAAAATAGTGTTTTACAACATTCAAAAATATTACTTAACTCCCGCGCTTGGCGCGGTTTAGAATCTAGTAGATTTGAATGGTCATGTGGATGGTTGGTTCAATAAAACAGAACTTTTCTCGAAGATAATATTAGAAAGAAAAATTGAACATGAAGCATATAGTTTGTGGAGACAAAGATCTTAATACCCACCAAATTAATAAATTTGAATCTAACGTGAAATATACGCTAATGTACGAGCAAACTATTTTTGTTTGTAGTACAAACTATTTTAATGTGCCATTTTTATTCTCCATTAATCTTATATAATAAGACAGGAACTTTTTTTAACATTGCACCAACTGCTGACAAGTGTTTGTCTCTAGTAATGACATGTGTTATAAGTTTACCCTAATTTTTGTAACGCTTCTTCTCCTTCTCTCGGCAATTTCTTCAATCTCTATCGGCATAATTTTTTGGCAACGCTTTTCTCTCCTCTGCGACTCCGTCGTCTAAAATCCCTCACTTTCCTCCGTCGCAGCTTCGAACGTCGTCTAAAATCCCTCACTTTCCTCCGCATTAGGGGTGGGCATAATACCCAAAACCCGTTGCCCGAACCGAACCCGACCCGAAAAAACCCGAACCGACGGGTATGGGTATTAGTTAATTACCCTATCGGGTATGTGAGTCATGGACCCGCGGGTATAGGGTAAAACCCGAACCGAACCCGATACCCGAACGGGTACCCGATAATCTATAGTTATATACATTTATACATATAATATATATTTATTTATATATAATATCAAACTAAATAGATTTATATCCAAATAATATTAAATTAATTACCGAAAATTAAATACATTTATCGTGAAAACTTGGAATTAAATTCATTTATACGTAAAACAATTGATATTTTGTTAATATATTTATTATTTTTTAATATATTTAATATTTTTATAAAATTTTCGGGTATTTGGGTAATATTTTCGGGTTTTTGGGTAATTTTTCGGTTATTTGGGTAATTTTTCGGGTATTTGGGTAATTTTTCGGGTATTTGGGTAATTTTTTCGGGTATTTGGGTAAAAATACCCGATATTTTTGGGTACCCGATTTTTCCGGGTATTTACCGGTTCTTAAATTTGAAACCCGAACCGACCCGAACCCGGTAAAACCCGAACCGAACCCGAACCGAAATTTTAAATTACCCTATTGGGTCCTAAATTTTTCTACCCGAAATACCCGAACCCGACCCGCAGACCCGAATGCCCACCCCTACTCCGCATTCTAAATGGATGAACATTTTATGCATCTTATCTCTTATATAAAAGAAAACATCCTACATCTTTTAGATATTTTTATTCGCATATTTTCTATGTGTCATTTTATTTTCTTTTTCTTTGTGTGAGAATACAACAATAATATAGAGTTCGATAAATTCGGCAAAAATAATTATTCTTAAATTGAATTCATAATTGATTTTTATGACTCAATTGTGTAACCACCAAATTTAACATAAAATATGTGTTAAATACTTAAATGTGAGTAATGGTGGTGTTATGCATTACATGTTGAAAACATAGAGTTTTACATCCTCTTCTCTTATATAATAAGAAAACATCCAACATGTTTTACATATACGATTATTCACATCTTTTGTAAGTATCATTTTACGTTAAATGTGAGTAATGATGGTATTATAGATTACATGGTGAAACCAAAGACTCTTGCATCCAAAATATCTAACATCTTCTCTACACCATTCATCACACATTTTCTATATTTGCTTCACATTTTTCCCCCTTTATTTCTCATGAGTATCCTCTTTATTTTTAGGACAAACTTTTTCATAATTTTCATACATTTGGGTTTTAAAATAAATATTGCTTTATAATTATCAAACTTAGATAAAATGCATTATTTTTATTTAAAACAATCTTATATAACTCTAAAATCAATATTCATTTAATGAATATTTTTTTATATTTTGACATGCTCTTTAAAAGATTTTGGACTAAAAAATCACATATATCATAATTTGTACATATTTTTAAAGTAAATTATGTTGGACAAAAGTATTTTTCACTATGATCTACGAAAACTTCATTACTTTTATCTATCTTTTTGTAATCAAATGAAAAAGAAAAAAATATGTATTTGTGATTAAAAAAGAAGAAATAAATGTTTAATTTTTTCTATTAACAAAAAAGCAAGCTGAAATTTGGACTATGAACATAATAATTATGATGATAAAAACAATATTTGATCAAACAAATCGTCTATTCTTAAATTAAATTCATAATTGATTTTTATAACCCAATTGTTTAAACACAAAATTTGACATAAAATTTGTGTTAAATGTGGGTAATGGTGGTTATGCACTACACGGTGAAACCTTCTCACTTATATAAAAGAAAACATCCTACATCTTTTAGATATCATTATTCGCATATTTTCTATGTGTCATTTTATTTTCTTTTTCTTTGTGTGAGAGTACAAAAATAATATAGAGTTCGATATTTCGAGTGGTGATAAATCATAACAATTATGTTATTGTATTTTAGAATTTGAAATGTCATGAAACCGTCAAACTACATGGATTTTTCAGAATTAAGAAAATAATGTTAAGCAGCTCCGCAAACTCACATATTTTCCAAATTCTTTTCTTATTAAACTAATATTTTATGTAGAGAAAAAAAGAAGAAACAATTGTTGGTTGATGTTGAAAATGTAGGAAGTGTTATATGCCTTTTAAAAAACAAATATGTAGTCAGAAAAAAAAATTGTAAACTATTTATCAAACAAATTTAAAATCTCAACAGACATATAGTAATAATTTTAGTTAACTTTGTGGATGGATCTAATTACACAGTAAATAATGTTTTATATCTATAAATTTAAATAATTTTTACAAACAAAAATTAAGAAACATTTTATATTAAATTTTCCCGTGGAACACACGGACCATAAAACTAATATATATATATATATATATATATATAAATATAAGTATTATAATTTCCCACAATAACTCATTTCCTTTTGCCACGTGAAAGAAAATTTAAAGAATATTTCAAAAAAATTTCTTTGATTAATCAAAAATAAAATGAATATCTATGAAGATTTTCTTGTAAACACACAATTTCAAGTGCACGTTTTTAAACAAAGAGTTTTTTACAAAAAAAACAATAAATATTATTATTATATGATGTGGATTTCTTAAATTGTTAAGAACCCACCAAAAATTTCTAAAATATTTTGTGATTTTTTGGTGGGTTTCTTAATAATTTAAAAAACCACAATATAAAAGTAAAATTTATTGTTTTGAAAAAATTAAATTATTTACAAGATCCCACCAAGGTTAGCATGAGAAATTCACGTGAGTATAAAGAAAATGAAATATCCAATTCCCAAAAATAAGCTCATTTATTACTTCGATGATGATACAGAGAGAAGCGTGAAATCACGCACTAGATGTGAGAGTATGATTGGGTTCTATTAGGCGGTTATGCCCAGAAATTAGTGAAATGCAAGAGGATACGAAAAAGTGACAAGACTTATTAGTTGGCTCAAAATCCGCAAAATAATAATTTGGATGATCTAAAAGATATTATGAAAAATAGATAGTGCAACATAAAGATGATTTTTTTTGAAAAAAAGTTGGATATAAAGAGGAAACATAACAGAGTTGGAACCAACACGTCATCTTCTAATGCCATTATGCCCATGGTGTTTTTTCTATTTTATAATTTTCTAACCCATTCAAGTTCATTTTCTTCTGTTTTTTATCCACCAAAAATAAAGAAAAATGTGTTTTCGGAAAAAAAAGAAAAAGCATGGTTTAACATGCAAATCCGTAATTGTGATAAGGTTTTATATAAAGTAAGGAAGAACATATTTACTAAGTTGATATAGTATGTCAAAACATACATCCAAAAGTTTGTGGTGTAAGAGAGAAAGAAACAAATAACACTTATACTAATTGCCCACAATTATTAACACCAAAAAGTCAACTTTCAATTTTCAACTTTATATTTTTTAAATAATTCTTGTCTTTAGAATAAACAATTATGGAAAAAACGGTGAGGAAATAGATGGTAGATGAAGTCCCTTCGCCAATTTTATAAAAAAAACATTAGGTAGTGTATAATGTAAATACTAATATAATATTAGGCTAATTAAATCAATTCGTTAAATGATCCAAAATTGATTAAGAGACGATTTTAAAATCTTTTGTCGTGACTCAATTCATGTAAGAATACTTTCCACACAAATTAATAAAAAATAAATAAAAAAGAGAATCATAGGTCTAGTCATGTAGTGATGAGATTCGGTTATGTTCAATCATATAATTATCCTATACCATAATGTTAGTAACAAGTTAATAATGCGTGTTAGTGATATACGAAAGTAATGATGCAAAATGATTAAAATAAAATATTGAGATATTAAAAATTTGTCACGAGATCGAGAAGAAAATCCGCCGGATTCATAGGAAACGACAGCGAGAATCCTACGGAATCGAAATAATCAACGGCGTCTCGCGTACGGTCAAGTGCATGTGCACTTTCCTCCTTCGCTCAAAAAAATCAGAGTATCAAACATCTGATAAAACATTGCGCACGTGCCAACCTCGAAAAAACAAAGAACAAACACTTTCCTCCACCGTCTTCCCTTTCGCACGTGCCAACCTCGAAAGAGTCTGAATCAGCCGTTGCGCCGCCGTAGCATCCAATCCCGAAGTAGAGATCCCTCTTACGAAACTGTTACCAACCACCGTGTCTTCGCATTTCTCGAGCCCGAGCTCGTTAATCACAGATTCTACAGATCTGATTTTGTCGTCTCTCGTTGGATTCTCCGGGAGTCGGAGCAATGCCACGAAGATCAGCGTCTCGCGTACGGTCAAGTGCGGGTAGAGAAGATTATCCTGCGCGACGAATCTGGTTCGTTTTAGCCTCTGTTTCGTGAATCCCGCGCTGTCCGCGAGGATTTCTCCTGTGAGGCTAGATCCGTGGTGGAGCCTACCCGCGATCGCGTTTAGTAGCGTCGATTTCCCGCTTCCCGATGGTCCTAACACGGCCATGAACTCGCCGGGAGACACGATTCCGGTGACTCTGTTTAGTATCGTTCTCTCCTCCTCCGTCGTAGCCGTCGTGGATCTGATATGATCCGAAGACGGCGGACGGTGTTTGGATCCGAAGAATCGCCGTGGATTTTGACTTTGTAAGAGACGTCGACGAACTGAAAATATGAAATAAACGAGTCGTTGGCCGAGTCAAAAAACGAGTCAACGACGATGAATCTGTGAGTGTTTTGTTATTTACCTTGAGTGTGATTGGGTAACAAGGAGACGATGACGAGCGTGGATCTTGATGAGAGAGACGTACCGGTAAATCTGGACCGTTCATTTGATTTTCAACGCACATTATTTATGGAGATAAACTGTGGTGGATGACACGTATGCAATATAATAGACGTTGAGTAAATAACACGTGGCGAAACATATATTGCCACTGTTGATAGGATTCGCGTCGCGGGAAAAAAAGAAGCTTTTTTTTCTACATTTCTTCTTCTATTACTATTACTACTAGGATAGAACTCGCGCGTTGAGCGGAATATCCGTTAATATTTTATAATAATTTTTAAGAATATTTATATTTTGTTTTATGGCGGTTTGAGGTTGATATTTTTAAAATTTATATTATTGTAATACGTATTTGGTTTGACATTAGATACAAACAACCCATTTAATTTTACCAAATTAATGAAAATAAAATTGTTCATGCGCAACTTTTGAATGAATATTTTAGTTTATTAAGATACTATCACATGTAATAATAAGAAAAAAAAACTATCAGAAAATCAATATGTGATGAAATCTAATTTTATAAAAAATTTAATTTAAAGAGAAATAAAGATTACTGTGTATTCTTTTTAGTTTCTTTACTATTAATCATTTATTTTTGTCCATAATACATTTTTTTGTTTTAGGTGGAGATTTTTACTCGTTTTGTAAAATTGCACCACATTTTGTTTTCTTTTCTTTAATGCTATTAGAACATTTATATTTGTTTTTGTTTATTTTATATGACATTTATGTTTTCGGTGATTATTAACATTTGATTTAAGAATATTATTGAGAACAATTTATTTCTTATTTATATTTGTAATTATGGAGTCTTAAATTTATAATGTTTAAAATTTATTTATCTATATATATTTAAGTTTGAACTTTTATATATTTATTATTGTATATAATGTAATGTTTTATTTTATTATTAAATGACTTTATGTCTTTAATGGTTTCTTATTTGACTTTTATTAATATTAAATTAAATTTATCAATTTTTATTTTATTTAAGTATTTACTATTTTTGATGATGTGTCACTCATAAATTTATCAATTTTTTGATGATGTGTCACTCATATGGAGATAGTTATTCTTCTTTTATAGTATTGATATTTATATTTATTATTGTATATAATATAATGTTTTATTTTAAAGGAATTCACAAAACTACACCCTTTCAACCCTTCTTCACAAAACTACACCTAATTTAATATTTTCATATATTTACACCCTTTCAAAATTTTAAAAGTTTGATTTACCCTTTAAAAAATTACCAAAATTAAAATATTTTCAATTGGATTCGCTAATTAGTGTTTATGGTATAGTATTAAGGGGTAGGATTGTGTGAGTATGGTTTATTTGAATTTAGTTTTGAGTGTTTAGGTGTATTTTTGTGAAATAATTTGAAATGACATAGTTTGTGAAATGTAATTCAAAAGGAGTAGTTTTGTAATTCTCTCTTTATCTTATTATTAAATGACTTTATGTCTTTAATGGTTTCTTATTTGACTTTCATTGATATTGGTAAGAGAAAAAGTTGGATCCCCGTTCATTTACTGGGTCCCTTTGGCCATATATTTTTAACCCAAATTTTAAAATGTGTCTACAATATCATATACTTATGTGTTAATGTGTATATTGGATCTAACGTAACCTTCGAATTTACACATAAATAGGCCAAAATATATGCCCATGGATACAATGAATTTTTTTTTGTTTTACCGAACCAGTTGAATTGTTATTTTCTAGAAATAAATGAAATCAAATAGACATAGTGATCGTGGACGTTTGATATTTCATTATATTGGGACTTTGGTATTAAGTCATTTTCAGGGAAAAAACCATATCCAAATTCATAGTCAACTATGATTATATCAAAATATAAATTTATTCAGTTAATATATTAAAGAATTTAAAACTCTTTATAATTTTTTTGTTCTATATATGTAACTTTTTGATTAAACTTTAATTAATTTTACTTTGTATTTTTTCAATCAAAATGATACAATAATTAAGGATTAAAATATAATCAAGACTAACCTTATTCATAATTCGACAATCAATGTATACAATATATGTATATATATATATACTGATATATATATATATAGGTTTAACAATTAGAACATAACATATCATTTTAGAAAATTTATATCCCGTACATAAACTACATAATTTATAATCTTTTTTCAAAAACGATTTCGGTTAAAATGAGCTAAACTAATAAAAGTATCCAAAAACTTTGTAAATGTAAACAATTTTTGTTATTATTATCCGATCAAAATAATGCAAGATCAATGGCTACGAATTTTTAAAAATAAAAAAATATAATAAAAAATAATATAATATTCATAATTTGACTAACAACTTCAAAATTGAAATATAACACATAATTTGTGAACTTTATATCCCATTGATATCACTAAACATAGTAAAAGCTCAATAAAAATATATAAATTAAGAGTCAACATAATCTAATGTATAAGAAAATAAATTCGAAGTATAGAACAATACTAAATTTACATAAAAAAGCTAAAAATGTTTTGTGAAGCAAAATAATTTGAAAACATTTAATTTAACCGATCATGTTCTATATGCTCCAACATGAGTGAACAATTATTAACCGGTAGATAATTAAACTCTCTCGTTAAGATAAAAAAAATCAACCAAATCCTTTTTTTAGATAAAAAATGTTGAGAAATTCACAAAACTACACAATTTCAATCATTCATTCACAAAATTATATCTAATTCAATTTTTCCCTACTTTTACACCCCTTTTAAATTTTAAAAGGTTCAATTATGCTCTAAAAATGACAAAAATTAAAATATTTTTATTTGGATTCGCTAATTAGTGTTTATGATATAATATTAAAGGTGTATGGTTTTGTGGGTAAGACTAATTTTGATTTAATTTTTAGTAATTAGAAGTAATTTTGTGAAACGATTTTAAAAAGGTGTAGTTATATGAAATTTAATTTAAAAGGTTTAGTTTTGTAATTCTCCCAAAAATGTTATCTTTTGTATCCTTTTCACACTTAGCCCAAAAGAGAAGAGAAGCAAAAACTCTTTCCTTTTCGAGATTTCTCACATTATCCATATCACATTTGTGTCTTCTTCAAGATCATATCCTCACTTTAGACAAAAGACATCTCTTTCTGTATGTTTCTTCATCTACCTTGGTTACTGCTTTCAAGTGTCAAACATGTAATAAGAACTTTTGTTTTTATAGGTCTAAAGTTTCGATTTTTGTGAATTAATGTTAAGATAAAAACATAGTCTCTCTGTTTTTTTCAGACATAAAGAATGCTTCTTCTTCTTCGAGCTCTGTTTTTTTTGTTCTGTTTCTTAAGATTCGTTGTCTCAGAGATTCAATTAGGTTCAAGACTCGTCCCCTTGGCGAAAACGCCTTTGTGGGTATTTAACAACAGCTAATTCGCTTTAGGGTTTTTCAATCCACCCGTTTTACTTAACCGGTTTAGCATCGATATCCGGTTTAACTCTGAATCAATCGGTATGGGTCGCTGGTGCGTTTGTCTCCGTCTCCGACAACAACTCTTATTTACTTCGAGCTTGGTCTTAACGGAGAGTTGGTTCTGTTTGATTTGTCTATATGCGTACCGGTTTGGAACAGCAAGACGAACCGGTTCTCTGTTTCCTCCGGTTTGCTCCGTGACAGACAAAGATGAGATTGTTGTTTGGGAAAGCTTCTAAACCAAAAGCTAACATCTTTGATTTTGCTTAAAGCTTCTATTGAGAGCTCAAGGTCTAGCTATTACAGTCTTCACATGGCTGATTCTGGTTTGGACAAGCGGAAACGAAAAGGAAAAGAAGAAGAAGGAGAAGAAAGGAGTTGTTTTTTACTTCAGAGGGTGCTCTGTTTCTTACAGGACAAGATGTGTTGAGACCAGTTTGGTCTGTTTTCGGAGAAGATCACGACGACGATGACACTGTAAAGTTCCGGTATTTAAGGCTTGACAAGGATGGTAATCTGAGAATGTATTCGTGGAATGATGATTTACGGGTTTGGAAACCGGTTTGGCAAGCTGTCGAGAATCAATGTCGTGTTTTCGCGACCTTTGGTTCTCAAGTTTGTTCTTTTAACAGCTCCGGATACACGGAATGTACTTGTCCTTATGATACCTTTGCATCGGTTTCATCGAATCCAAAGTGTTTGGTTCTTTATCAGAAGCTAGGTTGCAAATCCCGTTTCAACATGGTTATGTACAAGAGCTTGGAGTTTTATGGAATTTACCCGTCTAAAGATTCGGTTTTTACTCGGATTAGCTCAAAGAGATGCAAGAAGATGTGTTTAGAGAACTCTTCTTGTACATCAGTCACTTATAGTTATAATGATGATGGGAAGCCTAAATGTCTAGTGAAGCTTACTCGGTATATCAGCAGTTACTATGATCCTTCTCTTATCGTATGTTAAAACATGTTTAGACCCAATGGTTGTTGATCCGAATGTTTTAAAAGGGACAGTGACTTCAAGAGAGTCTAACAATACTGTTTGTCTTCCTTGTCTTGTTGGCACAACTTCCACTACGTTTGTTCTGTTTCTTGCTTTGCAGCTTGGTATTGTCGTGTACATTTATCGGAGGAAGAAGAAGCTAGCTAAGAACTAATAAGAAAGCAGATCAGTTCTACAAGGCTACTAATACGAAATGCGTTGTTATATTCTCTGTCGATGAGATTAAAGCGAAGACTAATAACTTTGACCATAACATGGGAACGAAGAAATTCAAAGGGGTTATGTCGGAGAATGAGCTTGAAGAAAGGAAGTTTATAAGCTCGGCTTCGAAGATAGGAACAATGCATCACAAGAACTTAGCGAAGCTCGAAGGCTATTGTTGCGAACAAGGCAAAAGGTTTCTTGTTTACGAATACACCAAGAACGGATCTTTACTTGACCACATTGTTGACCCTTTACAAAGCAAGAAACTAACTTGGAGAAAAAGAACCGTTATTTGCCTAACCGTGGCTAAAGCTCTCTATTACCTCCACACAGAGTGCAGAGAATTTGTCAGCCACGGGAACTCGAACCGTGAGAACATTATGCTCGGCGAAGACATGGAAATTAAGTTAACAGAATATGGATTTGGGAAGATTCCGTAGCGTCATATGACGTCATTTCGGGATTTGATTTAAATAAGAAGAGAATAGTGAAAGGCTCTTTCTCATCCTCATAATCGCAACATTCACACATCCTTCAGAGAGAATAAAAATCCTCCCTTTCCTTCCAAACCTCCGATAAAACGAAAGAAATGGCCCCCCAGAGATCCCCGCCGCAACGTTACTCAGGCTCGAGACCAATTCGGCCCCTACCAGAGTACCCTCTCGACGGATAAGTCTCTCGTGATGCTTCGTTGCACGTGCGCGATTCCCGAGGCGGTGGAGCTAGTGCTACCCCGGAAAGGCGAGTCGCCGGAAAGCGTTCGCCCAGGATTCTGTTGCGCCTATGAGGCGTACTTTTCCGGAGCTGGGTTGTCCTTTCTGATCCTGGAGGCGCTGATTTTGTACCTTTATCAGCTCGTGATCGCCTTTCCTCAGGCTCTGCCGAACTTCATCAGATCGGGGCTGTGTTGCCCTGACGGTGGCGGAGGAAACCATATTCGCTTTTGGCGTCCCGGAACTGATGGAGCTTTTCAGTGTCCGCATCTCGAAGACGAGTGGGACATTCGCCATCTACCCCAACTTGAACCGGAACCTCGTGTACGGCTTTCCCAAGAAGGATTCGGGCTGGATGGATCGATACTTTTTCTTCCGTATCACGAAGTCCTCCGTCGGTGAAATGCATGAGTTCGTCGGCCGCACCTGGGTCGCGACATGCGATAAGTTTCCTTGTTGATTTCAATTGTTAAGATCGATTTTCCTTCCTCGAACTTTTAGGGTTCTCATCGCATTGTTTTTCTTTTCAGAGAGTCAAACGCGCCTCGAAGACCTTACTCGCTTCGAGGATTTCTACCGGGTCGCAGTCGAGGCCAACGCCAAGTGGAATTCCTTCACGATGGAGAGGATCCACGGCGCCTGCGCGCGAATCAGGGAGAGGAGTCTCCGGGAGTCCGCCTCTCCTCAAAAAGCCGTGAAATCGTCCCCTCCCACGTATAGGGCGAAGAAGGAGAGGGAAGATCGACTTACGGCCTTGGCAAAGGTCAAGAAAGAAGAGATCTCAGCCTTTAAAGCCAGCGGGGAGAAGCCCAGGGTCAGTCTGGTGGCCGACTGGGTTCTCCAAAGGGCCCCGGACGAGCTACATGTCGTGGTTGCCCTGCCATGCACAGAGGACGATAGAGAAGAAGAAGAAGAAGGCCTCGAGAGGAGGAAGATAAAAAAGGAGCTCTGAAGACGCGGGCATGTCTCCCTGTGCCGACGCGAGGACGAGGTCCAAAAGCGCGGACCCGGTGAGGGCCAGTGAGTCGGCCATGCGTCCTCCGGCTATCCACTCGGATCGCTCCACCCAACCCGGGGCAGCGGGTCAGGTCACACCGCAGCGGGTGACCCCTCGTCGCGATGGAACTGGTCGAGGATCGGCGCACCACGCGGCGGAATTTGGCCGCACTCGGGGGTCGGAAGATCGACCCCTTATTGTCAACGCGGAGAATCGGAGAGGTAAAACTTTCCCGCTCCGCGGCTCTGCTTCACTATCCGCTTGTGTTTTTTTTTTGGTTAAGTAAAAATAAAGCGTGCTTGTCGTATTTTTAGATCGAGAAAGCGTCTCGAATTTGTTCCGGACTTTTTCGTACCAAGGCATTGACATCCCCACGCTAGAGAACATGCGTGAACCGGTGAGAGACCTGTACGCCCGTCACTCGATCGCTCTTGCCGAGGTGCGACGTCTTTATACTTCTCTTTCTTCTTATATTTTACTTATTATTTTTGTTTTTACTTATCTATGAATGCTTCTTGTTTTCAGTCGGCGACATCCTTCAACCGTCTGCTCTGTGGATACGAGAGGATGCTTACCGACCCCGGGTCCCTTCAGTCTGACCAGACGAAGACTAAGGAGAAGCTAGTCTCGACGGAGCGATCCCTCGAGACCATGCGCATCGCATCAGAGAAGAACGCCGATTGGCTGAGACAAGTCGATGACTATAGGAGTCAACGCGACGAGGCAAGAGCGGCGGCTGCTGCGCTGGAGACGAAGGTGGCCTTTATGCTGAAAAGGGCCGAGATTGCGGAGGAAAAGAGCTCAAGGTTCGAGGGCGAGCTTATCGCGGCAGAGGGCAGCTCGCGGGCGGTGACGATAAAGTACGAGGCTCTCCTCAGACTTCGTGACAGTGATCTCCGGATCTACTCTCATTAGGCGAGGAAGGACGTCAAGAGCATCGGGGCGTCGGTCGTTAATCAGGTGAGGGATCACCTCCTGTTTTTGAAAAGACGCTCTTTGGTGGAGCGTGAGATGGCCGAGATCCGAGCTAACCAGGATTTCTTGGTCGGGATCCAGAGTGGTGACTACCCCGATCCCGAGGTGGAGGCTGCGAGTATGGCCGAGGACCTGCTGGTGGTCGAAGGGAAGTTGGTCGCTATGCCGCTTCCCTCGTTAGACCTGGACGAACTCGCAAGGAGGTTTGACGACTCGCCGCCTCCTCAGGATGAAGTCGCAAGTGACTAATGATTCGGCGCCGCTGGAGGTGACACCCCTGACGTCAGCGCCTTTCGACCAATTCAGGTCGATGACCGCCAGCCTCACCGTCGAGGACGCCCTAAGTCTCAAGGAGGGCTATCTTCCTGAGGAGTCCGGGCCGCATGTCGAGGAGCACGCTGAGGGAGGTCAAGAGGTCGCACCCATCGAGGAGGAGACGACGCAGCCGGGGACCGGTATGAGCGAGGAAGTGGAGGCGGAAGGTCAGACATGAATGTAGTCATGTCTTTAAATAGGGGAATGTCCCAAAAATTTGTTTGAATTTTTTTCTTGAAACAAAGTTGTTGTTTTGTTTTTCTTTGAATTTTGATTGCCCAAGGTGGGCTTTAACTCTGTGATGGTTACCGTGGAGTTAGTTCCACGGTTCTTTATATATTTCCCTTTGGTCCCGGCTTTTGTACTTAGTGTTTTTTGTCTGCATTTGATCACCGCGAACCTAGAGGGTCATGCCTTTGTTTCGATCGTTTCTAAGTTCTTTGGTAGAACTGTACTGATCGCCGCGAACCAACTGGGTCGGTTCGCACCATTTAAGTTCTTTATGTCGAACTGTTTGATATCTCGAATTTGGAATTCGTTCTGATTGTTTCTAAGTTCTTTGGTCGAACTGTGTTAATCATTGCAAACCCAGGGGGTCAATTTGCATCGTTAAGCTCTTTTTTTTTGAACTGTTTGATGAATCGAATTTTAGAATTCGTTTTGATTGTCTAAGTTCTTTGGTCGAACTGTGTTGATCGTTGCGAACCCAGGGGGTCGATTTGCATCGTTAAGTTCTTTTTGTTGAACTTTTGATGACTTTGTTTCGAATTTAGAATTCGTTCTGATCGTTTCTAAGTTCTTTGTTCGAACTGTATTGATCGTCATATATGTGGAGAGCGTTTCTCGATAGTGGAGTGAAGGATTTTTTCCTTGTTTGTTTCTGAATATCTTTGTCAAAAAAGAATTTTATTTATTTATATATCTGGACCCGATCAGATGATACGGGCTGCCTACGTACCCGAGTTGGGATCAAGCCTGAAACGTAGTTCGATTTTACAATAAAGTGACTTTTAAGAGTAAAACTTCTTGAGGTTCATGATGTTCCATGGTCTTTTGATGTCTTTTCCTTCAGAAGTTTTGAGGCGATAGACTCCCGGACGAATGACTTCGTGTATGATGTATGGTCCTTCCCATTTAACTCCGAGTTTACCAGCGTGATACTCGGCGGTGTTCTCGAAGACCTTTCTTAGTACTAGATCTCCAACTGATAGGGTTCGTTGCTTTGTATTCGAGTTGTAGTACCGGTATACGGATCACTGATAGTTTTGAATCCTGATCATCGCTTGATCTCTCCTTGAATCCAAGTTATCAAGGGATTCTCTCAGCATCTCGCTATTGTCCGCCTCGATTAGCGGGTTCTGAGTTTGCCTTATCCCTGGGACTGCTGCTTCGACGGGGACGATTGCTTCGACTCCGTAGACGAGGGAGAAAGGTGTTTCTCCCGTCGCCCTGCGCGGTGTGGTGCGGTAGGCCCAAAGCACTCCTTCAAGTTCATCGTACCATCCTCTTTTGCGAGAATCGACTTGTTCGCTGCTTCTGCTTGTCTGTTTCCCTGCGGGTAGCGAGGCGTGGAGTATTACACTTTTATCTTCCAAGTTTGGCAGAATTTTTCGAACTTTCTTGATATGAACTGTGAACCGTTATCGGTGACGATCTCATAGGGAAGTCCCTGCCTACAGATGATGTTTTTCCATAAGAACTTGCAGACCTTTGTGTCGATGATCGCGGAGAAAGCTTCGACCTCGACCCATTTAGAGAAGTAGTCGGTTAAAACGAGGAGGAACTTTCTTCCGTTGATTGTTTCGCGCAGCGGACCGATAATGTCTATGGACCACCTCATGAAAGGGTAAGGGGCGGAAACGGAAGACAGTCGTTCGGACGGCTGGTGGATGAAAGGGGCGTGACGTTGGCATTTCTCGCAACGTTGCGCATATTTAATGCAGTCATCGATTAAAGTGGGCCTCCTTGCCGACGGATTTTGATAGCTAGCAGACGTCCGCCGGAGTGATCCCCGCAGAGCCCTTCGTGGATTTCCCTCATGACGGTGTCAGAAACTTCTCCGTGAACGCGTAGAAGGTAAGGCCCATGGAAGCTTCGCTTGTAGAGCTCTCCCTCGATCATACATAACCTGGCGCTGATCACCTTGAGTTTTCGAGCTTCCCATTTTTCAGTGGGGACTTCGCCTTTTAAAATATAATTTCGGATCGGCACCCTCCAGTCATCCATGACTATTTCTGCTGCTGCGGCGACCTGCTCTTGGTCTTTTTCCTTCAAAATTGCAAGGATAAAACCGTTCAAATCGATGCTAGGTTGGTCGATACATTCGACGGGAATGATTCTTCTGACGTCAGGGTCGGACGTCGATGCCAGGGCCGCCAAGGCGTCTGCCGAAGTGTTCTCGCCTCCGGGGACTTTGACGAGTTCGAACTTGTCGAATTCTTTGGAAGGTCGCTTGGCGACGGCGAGATAGGCCTCCATTCTTTCGTCTTTAGCGGAATATTCTCCGGAGAACTGATTTACGACGAGATGAGAGTCGCAAAAAACTGAAATACATCTTACCCCAATACTGATGGCGAGCCGGGCCGGCGAGCAACGCTTCGTACTCTGCTTCGTTGTTCGATGACTTCTCGACCGGGTGATCGCAGCTTGACGCCGATCCCCGATCTTTTCTTGGATGAGGCCCCATCAACGTGTAAGATCCATGGCGATGTGCTTGATAGCTCGGGGAGTTCTATTATGAAATCGGCGAGCACTTGGGCTTTCGCGCTGACACGTGGTTTGTACTCTATGTCGTATTCACTGAGTTCGATTGCCCACTTAGAAATTCTTCCGGACTGGTTCGGGCTGTGCTGGATCGTCCTAAGAGGCTGCGACGTGAGCACTACGACCGAGTGGGACTGGAAGTAGGGCCGAAGCTTCCTTGATGCTACCACGACCGCGAGGGCGAGCTTTTCCATCATCGGATACCTTGTTTCGGGATCGGTTAGCGTCTTGCTTGTGAAAAAAATCGGTTTTTGTTCGCCTCGATCTTCTCGTATGAGGACTGAGCTGACCGCCGAAGGAGATACCGCGATATAAAGAAAGAGGGTTTCTCCTTCTTCCGGTTTGGCGAGGATTGGTGGTTTTGACAGGTATGACTTTAGCTGATTGAAAGCTTCTTCGCACTGCTCGTCCCAAACCCAGGTCTTGTTTCCTCTTAGCAGGTTGTAGAAAGGTAGACATCGATCCGTCGATCGTGATATGAATCTGTTAAGAGCCGCAATCCGTCCCGTCAACCTCTGCGTTTCCTTTATGTTTCGAGGTGACGGCATGTTTATGAGAGCGTCGACCTGGCTGGGGTTCGCTTATATTCCTCTTTTGGTAACTAAATACCCGAGGAAGTCCACGGAGGGTACGGCGAACGTGCACTTTTCCAGGTTGAGCTTCATGCCATACTCCTTGAGGAGGTCGAAACACTGTCGGAGGTGTTCGATGTGTCCGTCCTGCTTTGTTGATTTGGTGAGCATGTCATATATGTAGACCTCCATGACTTCGCCCAACTTTTTCTCGAACATTCTGTTGACGAGTCTTTGGTATGTTGCTCCCGCATTTTTGAGGCCGAATTGCATTACTTTGTAGCAATAGGTTCCTCCATCCGTTATGAAGGAGGTCCTCTCCTGGTCATCCGGATGCATCGAGATTTGGTTATAGCCTGAGAAAGCATCCATAAAAGATAGAAGATCGTGGCCGGCTGTTGCTTCCACGAGTCGATCGATATGAGGGAGTGGGAAACTATCCTTGGGGCATGCTTTGTTGAGGTCGGTGAAATCGACACATACTCTCCACTTCCCGCTTTTTTTTTAACGACGACCGGATTTGCGAGCCATTTCGGATACTTTACTTCCCTGATCGAACCGAGGTTGATGAGTCTTTGTACCTTGTCATTTACGGCCTTGGCTCTGTCCGGCCCCAGCTTTCTTCTTTTCTCGTCATTTACGGCCTTGTCGATGAAGTGCGCCGTGGATGCTGGTTGGTTTGTTGACCACGATTTCCTCGCGTAAGCGCGACTCGTGCCAGAGGTCGTGTTTGAGACAGGAGATCGTCGTGGAATCAGTGACTCCGGGTAACCTGGACAGGATCTCCTTGAACTTGGTTATGTTTTTTCTTACGGGCTCGGCCTGCTCCTGAACGTGGTTCCACAGATCGCCATCGGAGAGTCCATGGTCTATGAAGATGGATTATTGTTTGATAAAAGCGGTAGTGAAGTCGGTGAAGTTATCAATTGATCCCGGTTCGAGGTGGGTGAACCAGACCAAGGATGGTCCGGAGAGATTTTCGGCGAACAGCCTACAAAGGTCGTCGTCTTGCTCGTGCTCTTCAAACTGCACTCTCCCGACGGCGATGCGGAATGCGGTGGGATGAGTCTTGGGATGTCCGACTCCGTCGTAGGACGGGAGCTTGATCTTCATCGTATCGCGGACACGAAGCGATGCGATCCTTTGAGTGAAAGGGGTTCGCTGGTCTCCTCAATAACGAGGTTGATTTTATGGGGCGGAGCTTATCGCTTCGTGATTTTTGAGTTTATACCACAAATCTCGGTTCGGATTTCCTCGAAGTCCTTCTCGGTCAGGTCCGCTCCGCTCTGAGCTTCGGTGCGAGTTGTGCGAGCGAGGTTAGTTGTGGAGGTCGGCGTTAGCTCCTCGGAGTTCCGTCCGTCATTCCCTGTTGTCAGTCGCCTAGGGGTGCCGTCGGTGTTTTGCTCGTTAGGAGGCTAGAGATTCGTGAGCGCGCTCGGTGAGGGTGGAGGTCGTCTTCTGCTGCTCGGTAATCACCCTCTGGAGGTTGGAAAGTAATTGGGCGAAGTCGACCGGTGAAACGTTTTGCGGGTTGGTGAGATCCATGAAAAGATCTAGCTTCCTTCTGTTGAGAAAATGTGATTTATCTGTCCCCTCCTTCTAGCGCCAAATTATGGATACGACGATCCGGATGAAGTAAATACTGGGAATTGGAGGTTTGATAAGTCAAAAAAGCAAAAAATGGAAGATGAACAATGAAAGATAAAAAAATGTTTATTAGCTTATAATGTAAGTTTTTGTGGGAAAGAACACATGCCTTTTCCCTTGTTGTCCCTCTATATTTATACTACGATTTACAAACAATTAGCATTCAATCCACAACTCATTTACTAATAATAAAAGCGAATTAAAAGCAATTAAAACAGCCGTTATGTCGTCATCGAACTCCTTAACAGTCGAAGTCTGTTCGCCTCCTGAGTCCCCTTTCAAACTGATACCGAGCGAAGATGGGCTCTCGTGGCCCATTGATTTTTGGGGTTGCCGCGGACGGGCCCAACTTCCTCATGGGCCTTACTCTGTTTCTTAATGGGCCCGGGTGAGAAGTCCGACACCAACAAGATGACTATCTTCTCTTTCGATAAAACACTTTTGTTATTTAAAGAAAAGGTTTACTACGTACACTTAACGAACTCATGTCAAGGTTAGTGAGATTAGGACAACCTCTTGCTATTGCTGTGATTCCTGCATCTTCGATTAGGTGACAACCGTGTACGTTTAGTTGTTGTAAGGAGCAACCTTCTCCAAGGGCGATTAATGCTTCGTCTCCAACACTGGATAAAGTGAAACAACAATTAGCTTTTTAGGTTTCGACAAACCAAAAGATACAAAAGAGCCAAAGGGTTTTTACTTATAGCAATGGCGGACGGTAAGCCCTGTTAGTGATCTGCAATGCTTTCCAACAGGTATGATCCCTCTGTTTCCGATCTAAAAAAAACCCGGAGATAACAGTTAGTTATGAGAATACTTCTTCTTGGATTTTTAGAGATTGATATTATATGCCTCATAGCCTCCGCAAATATAAAGTTTCTTGAGTTTGCGACAGCCTTTAGCAATACTGCAAACGTCGGTGTCTCCAATGCCTGTACACTCTTCTATGTAAAGAGTTTGTAGGGATTTACAGCCTTTCCCGATCATGTCAAGAGCAGAATCGTTGACTTATGGGCAAAACAATAAAGCTAACTCAACGAGGCGCCTGTAAAAAAACAAAACAAGAGATGAACTATTTAGTCAATGATCTAGACCAGATAAGGACAACAAGGAAAAGAAGGCGAGAATAAAAAATTGTACGTGCAAGATCTTCCAACTGCCTCTAGTCCATGGCTACCAATTCCTTGACATCCTTTCTGGACGAGTAAGTTCCTTGCAACCATTAGCTATCGCTATTAAACCTTCGCAACTCACAGCGTGGCAATCCCTTAAACAGAGTTTGTTCAACTTCTTGCACAATTTACCGATGGTCTCCATACCCCTGAAGTATTAAACATAATCAAATAAAATATCATCCTACACAAACAAGAACTGACCACATAATGCAAGACATGACCAAAAAACAAAGAAGAACAATACTTACTTGTCGGTTAAATGTTGAAGTCTATATAAATACAATCGCTCCAAGGAAGAACATAACTTTCCAACTACGAAAAATGCCTCATCCGTCACAGAAGCATGTGCAACCTTCAGATATTTGAAAAGGTTACATCCCCGAGCTACCGCAATCAAACCTTTATCATGGATGTCTTTATTATCCAAAGACAATGTTTCTAGTAATTTACATTGAGAACCAACTGCCTCTAGAGATAAATCTGTTATTTTGCCGAGGTAGAGACACCAAATGATTTCAAAGACTTTCCATAGCCAAAAACTAGATCATTAACTCCTGCATCGGTGAAATGGGCAGAATATCCTAGTTTGAACTCTTCGAGATCTTTACAAAACTTGCCAATAACTGCCAAGCTTTGATCTCCAATAGAGCAACCCTAAAAGATCACATCCTAAGCAATATGAGATAAGGATAGTGCAAACTAATACAAACAAAAATTATACTAAAAACGACTTTTCTTTACAATAGTTTTAATCACAAAGACGGGTAAGTTACCTTTAAGTGCAAAGATTTAAGAGACTTGCACTTCTTTACAAGGTAATGCATACCCACACTTGAAAATTTCTGGCACCATATGAGGCTCAAGATCTCTATCTTTTTAAATCCATCCGCAAGAGCAATCAAGCCCGTATCATTCAAGTAGCAAGACGTGGCCTTGTCAGCTTCAAAATTTGTCTTCCCGCGCTTTCTTTTCTGCATTTTGAGTTTCTTTACTGATTAAAACACCCCAAACAAAAAATATATATAACAATAAAATCATGATTCCTACATGTAATCATGAAAAATTCAAATTAACTACACATAAAACCATAAAACATCTATTATCCACAACGATTTACGGTCTTAAACCCTCTGTTACGTGGCAGCCACGTAGTAAACTATGCGTTTACAACACAAAATTTCTGAGCTAAAAATCTGCAAAACAACGCCGTTTTATTACAAGAGATTCAAACTATTTCCAAAAAAAACATTGATTTTTAAGTTTAAAATGGGATCAGTCGATAATGGTAAAAAAAACACATAATATTGTTGTATATATGTACTAAATCTAACATACCAATTAAAATCAAAACCTGATCGTACCAACTAAAAATTTAAAAAAAAACACACACACAAAATAGGATTAAATTACAAAACTTGAAAGCAATATAAATAATCCAATGAGAGAACATACATGTGAAGGTGAAAGAGTAACGAGAGGGAAACTGGAGGGAAGTTCGAGATGGACGGAGGTAACGTCGAGGAGTCGTGTAGATAGGTTGGCGAAGAAGGCTTTTTGATCATCAGAAGAAAACAAAGCATCTATACGAAGAGTTTTGCGGTTCATTCTGTCGATATTAAGCCATTTCTTGCACACGAGGGAACAATCGTCTCGGCTAGATTTCAGTTCTAGTCTTCGGAATATCTCGTCGCGGATCAGTTCTTCCGGCAACTGATTGTGATCAAATCATGGCCTCTCATGATCCAACAATTAGAGAGAGAGAGACTAGACTCAAAGAGAGAGAGAAAGGGTTTGCATTTGTTGTTTTGAAAAGTTTTCTTGTTGGCTACGGTTATACTATATTCTAGTTTTTGTTTGAATTTTGAAATAAATATTTATATTTTTAATAGATTTTTTTTTAGTTTGTTTCAAATATAAAAAAGATATGATAGGAATATTTCCTAAAATCTCTCTTTTCTCCCAATTCTCTTATATTTTTTAAAAATAAAATAAAATAAAACATGGTATTGTGATTTTCTAATTAGTTTTGTTTATTCACTCTCTGTTGATGCGTGCGTTGGCTTATATTCCCTCCATTTTTTATTATATGATTTTTTAGCTTTTCATATATAATAAACAAACATATAAAAATATATTATTTTTTGTGATTTATAATTTCCAACAACTCTAAACCAATAATGTTTAGTTATTTTTCTTGAATTCTATAATTTATCATTAATAATTGTATATAAAAAGTGAAAAATTCATCTTTTTTAAACCAAATATTTTCAACAAAAATCCTATATTAAAAAATGGAGGGAGTATATATTAGTGATCAATTTCTCTCTAAACAGAACTATTAACAAAATTAATCTACAGAGAATTCACCATTTTCACCAATGTCTTTTGTTAATGTAATCCTTAATAGACCCTTTTATAGCATCTAACACAAGCTCCCTTCCATGGATCCAAATAAAGAAGTTATTTGGTATTAACATTTTTAATGGTATAGTAAAAAAATTTAATTAGTCAAATGTGTTAGACCAAACGCAACAAAAGTCCTTCTCCACCAATTTTCTTCGAATCGTTTATATGCATTATAATTTCTTTGTGATGTTGCTACATGATTTGAAACTTAAATATAATGAAATTAGTATTATAAATAAAATTATGAGAAATTCCTTTTTAACAATAAAAAAAAAATTTCTTCGAATCTTCTCATAAATTTTTTTTCTATATAATTACAAGAAAAAATATATATTAATATAATAACAATAAAAAGCTTATTCTCCGTAGTTACTTTAATTTATACACTACAATAGTACAAATTTGTCAGTGCCTGAACTACGATGGCTTGAAACAGATGGCAGGTTTAAATATGTTTGACAGGGTAATTACTAATTAGTGAATATCAAAAATTTTATCTTAAAGATTTTTCACATTATTCAAACTTGCATGTATATTGCTAACAATTTTAAATACAATAAAAACTAATAAAACATGAAATTTTAAAACAATCTCGCGAAGCTGATCCACAAATATTTCTAATACAATAAGTTTAAAGAAGAAAAATAGTATGTATAAAATTTTTGTGGAAATACTGTTTATGAACATTGTCGTTTACACTTAGATGGACTTGGCTTCTTTAGATTTAATATCAATTTATTAGAATTTTTGGCTTTTTCCTTTCAAAGTTTTTATATTAAAACTTCAGCACGAAATTTTAAAAATTAAAACATTTGGTGGCTAATCAAGTTAAAGGTATAAAATTAGTTTGTCAAATACTATTAGATATTTTAAAAAAAATTATTGTTACATTAATGAGAAACTTGAGTGCTACGCAGTGGCGGAACTAGGATTTTAATTTACATGGGTCAATTTTTCTTTATATCGATAAGTTAAAAATAGTTTTTTTTACCTAAAAAACTATATAAGTTTATAAAAATGAATATAGTCACAAATATATACATTTGAAAGAAGTATTCGATAAACACTCGTATTTTAGAATCGTTTTATAATATATTGTTAATCACACAAGTTTTTTAATAAAACTAACTAGACCAATACGATAGTAAACATTAAACAATTCTAAATTTGGTACAAAAATAGTTAATAAATTAAAACACTTTTTATAAAATAAAGAAACAAAAAGAAGAGAAAAGGTAAATAGTTTTTTTTGTGGTCTCATTAGATTATTATAAAATAAAGATTTATTTGCTTTCATAAACTTATCTTTGTGTTAAAATTATTTATCATAAATATTATTAGATTTGTATTTTTAATATTTAATTTGTTAGTGGATTTTAATTGAATTGAAATTGGTATGGGTCAATAATTAAATTAGAGGAGGGTCAACCTAAAAATTAAATACACACTAAACCAATTTTTAAAATTTCACATGGGTCAATTGACTCACCTCAAAACATACTACTTCCGCCACTGGTGCTACGAATATAGTAAATTGTGAATATAAATTAAACATGACACCGTTAACAATCTTTAAAAAACATGAATCCAATATAACAAAATCACAATTAAATAATTTTAGCACAAGTTTTCAAAAACTTGAAAACTTTTATTGAATAATCTTTTAAATAGAAACATATGAATACATTATTTTTAGTAATCTAAAATTACTTTGAGAAATAATGAAAAATAAATCACCAAATTGACGAGAAGCTCAAATGCTAAAATTATATTAAATTATGAAAATAAAACAAACTTGACACAAAGAAGACATGATTCCAAGTTTGAACTTTTTCACAATTATATATTTTAGCACAAATTTTTCAAAAACTTATAAATTAAAACATTTGGTGAATAATTGTTAAAATAAACATATGAATCGAAATCAATTTTAGTAATTTAAAAGTATATAACTAGTTTGTGAAATAATAGAGAACAAATCACCAAATTGATGAGAAACTAAAATGCTAAGATCATATTATATTAAGAAAATAAGATAAATTTGACACCGCTAAAACGTTAACAACATGATTTCATATTCAGATTTTTTGCATAGTTATATAATCTTAGCAAAAAAAGTTTCAAAAAATTCAAAATTAAAACATTTGATGAAATAGCAAGAGAAAATATATGCAAATAGGTATTCTGAAATAATATATAAAAAATTAATCAAACAAATATATGTTTTTCATTTCTACTCGAAAATAGACTAAGGGTTAAGCAAAATTGAAAAATATTATTTTTTAAAAAATATTGCTATTTGAAAAAAATACTTGAATTTTTTTTTTTTTTAAATTTATAAAACTTGAACATTGTAACTAAAAACGTTAAAAACCAAAAACATTTCACATGTAAAAACAAACACATTAGATGGTTTCGTGAATCTTTGTGATCCATTCTCTTTCCAAATTAAAAAAGGTACATAACATATAAAACAAAATAAAACCCTAGTTGTTATAAAAAAATTATATATACTATAATTTAAAAAAATACAAACAGACCAAAATGTGTCACACTTACAACTTCCATGACATCTCTCTCTTTTCATTCTTTACTATATAAACAAGAGCTTATTCTTATCAATATCATTAACCAACAAAAATCTTCTACAACATACCATTTCCCCCAAACACTTCAATGGAAAACTCCATCAACAAATTTGTAATGACACAAAGGGTAATATTCTCTGATAATCACCAAATCAAAACCATACAAAATCAAGAAAATCAAGAAGAAGAGAGTAGTTGACTAATATACTTTGAAGACATTGATCATAACAATGAAAATATAATAACCATAGAAGACAATATGAGTCATTACTATGATAATGATTCGTCAATGGTCTCGGATCAGTAGCGGAGGCAGGATTATGATCTACATGGGCCATAATAATTATTAATTCCAAAATTGCATAATTTTATTAAAAGTAAATTTTAAAAAGTATTTCACGTGATACATTTATATATTTTTTAGTTTTCATAAAGCAAAAGATTGTTAAAATTGTTTTAAACTCACATGAGAGAAAATTAAAGGATAATAGTGCAAACAAAAATTCTAAAAACATAGAGTTTTTTTGAAAATTTGAAAAATTAGAAGAAAATGAAGCATGTTGTTTATCGGTTTTGTTAGAAATTATTAAGTTTCATTAATTTTATAGGGTTTTTTTTTTTTTTTTTTTGTGCAACTTTTAATTTTATAGGGTTTATTTTTTGAATTTGTTAATGTTTAATATGTGAGGGAATTAAAAACGAGAGAATTACAAAACTACACCATTTGAATTACATTTCACAAAACTACACCATTTCAAAATTAATTCACAAAACTACACCAAACACTTAAAATTAAATCCAAATAAACTCTACCCACACAAACAAATGGATATAAACTAACCCTAAATTGAATTAATATAACGGGTGGCGAAAGATATATATGAAGAAGAGATCTTAGGTGAAGACACGATAATGCAAGCTTTTCAAAAAATGACAAAACCAGTGGCTTATTCCATAATTAAAATTGATTTTTAAGTTTTAATCTTGGTTTTGAAACTTCTACTTATATCTTGTATTTTATCTTTGTGCTTGAGTCGAAATTTGTATTAATTGCTTATGCTATGTCTACTTTATTAAAGATTTTTATTTTAACGTGAAAACATAATCTATGTTGGCATATTTATTACCTCTTCTGTTTTTTAGTGTTATATGTTTTGGGAAAAATTGTTTATAAAAGATTTATGTTTTTAACTGCATATGCATAATTAGTTGTGCAATTGTAAATTTCAAAAAAAATTATTTAGTTTAGATTTATGGAAAGGTGTGTGATACAAAAATATTAAGCTTTAAACATTTTTTAATATGTGTTTAATTCTTGAAACATCATGTAGTATTAAAAACAAATGGGGTATTATTTTATCAAAAAAAACAAATGGGGTATTTACTAATATTTCCTATATTATTGCGACATATTTATTATTTATTAATATTCTCTATATTGTTGTTCACATAAATTGAGACTATTAGATGGGTTTAGCTTCCTGAATCCATATTAATTGGTTTTTTATATGTTTCTTACGTAATGAAATTTTGATGAAAAGTAAAGAAAGGGACAGAGAGAACAAAATAAACTGAGAATAAAGAAAATATTTTTCTCTTCTTGTGAGTATTTAACTTAAGGTTTTTGTCGCAACAGATTTTTATCAAAAATAAATTTTTCATTTGGTTAATTTATTTTCGTTTTCCTAGTTTATAAAATTAGTCAAATTGAATAATTTTATGAATAAGTGGAAACAAAAAAATTTCTTGTTTTTAAAATAAATATGGAAAATTTTGAAAATTACCATAATTACATATATATGAATATTTGAAAATACCTTAGTTTTACTTTTTTATTATTTACCTCTTCTTAATGATGAAAACACTATTCATCCTTAATGTAAGTTGATAAAATTTAATTATTGAAATAAATTAATAATTTCTCTTTTGGCAATTTTTGAGTTTGACTTTAGCTTTTTTAGTGTAAAACTTGTTTGTTATCAAATGTTGGTGTTTTGGGATTGTAACTTACAATTTAATATTTGACATTCTCATATAAGTGATATCAGAAAGAAAGTTTGTACAATGCTTTAGAGTTTTCAATACATGTTCAATACTTTGCCCCGTCATCTGTTAAAGATATCATACATGTCTTCACATTTTTATTTTTACATTATGGGCATATTTTTAAAATTATATATTTATTGATTTCTCATTTTATTCTTATAAAGACTAGGTAGGTACCGGTGCGATCGCACCGGAGCTGATATCGTATGGAGCTAGAATACGTAAAATAGTTTTTTAAAATTCATAAATCTAAACTAATTAGTATATTAATTCATATATATTAGATAATCCATAATCATTATAATTTCAATATTCTATATACATCAGTTATTTTAAAAGTGTAATACTTGCAATTAAATTTAAATAAAACTCAATCACAAACTTACAAACCTCGTAACAATATTTTTAACTTCAAAAATGTTGTCACAATTTTAAAAACAAATTAAAATCCTACATCATTTTTCTTTACTACAAATAAATATGTTAAGAATACTCGACGCTTACTCATATTTTAAATCGTTTTATCAAATTGCGTTAGTAAGATATCAAAAATTTATGTTTTCAACAAAATAAAACGACGGTCGTTTTTCATTTGGTTTAACTATTTAGCGTTTAAAATTTAATTTTGAAGTAGGTAAGATTTACTTTTGAGGATTTAGGGTTTAATTTTTAAGATTTTAAACTAAAATAAAACTTTTTTATATTAATACTTTATATGTGAATACATCTATAGAACATAATTTTTAATGGTATTTTTAGTAATTGTAATCAAAATTATTAAGTTTTGTTAAATTTATTGGAATTTTACTTTAAATTTTTTATGATAAAATTTATCTGATTAATTTTTTAATATGTTAGAGAGGTATAAATAAATTTAGTTTATTAGTCTAAATTGATTAAGAAAAATAGTTATGAATTGATTAAGATAAGATGTTTTAATTTTTCATTACCTTAAGTTATACCACCATTTATTGGAACACACATTAAAAGTTGGGCAATTAATAATTAATTGTAATCAAATTTTATTACACTAATAAACTAACATGATTCATTGTTTTTTTTTCTTTGAACACCGTTGAAAAAACTCTTTTTACAAAATACCATAAATATTAAATTAACTTAATATTTCTTAAACTAAATTCTAAAGTCTCAAAACTAAATCTTACAAATAAAATACACACCACACTCCCAAAAAAATAATGATAAGTAACAAATCAAGAAATCGAAATAAGGAAAATAAAAAAGGATAATTAATAATCTACAAACAATAGTGAAAAACGAAAAATAAATATACAAAATGAGGTTTAAGATCATATCATAAGGTTTTCTTCTTCGTCTTTAAAATTTTAGAAACTTAAAAAAAATGATTTGGAAGTAGTTACAAAAATACCATAAATATTAAATTAGCTTAAAATTTTTTAAACTAAATTCTAAAGTCACAAAACTAAATCTTACAAATAAAATACACACCACACTACCAAAAAAATAATGATAAGTAATAAATCAAGAAATCGAAATAAAGAAAATAAAAAAGGGATAAATAATAATCTACAAACAATAATAAAAAACGAGAAATAAATATACTAAATGAGGTTTAAGATCATACCATAAGGTTTTTTTCTTCGTCTTTAAAATTTTAAAAACTTAAAAAAATGATTTGGAAGTAGTCATACGACATATATATAATAATCAAAAGACACCTTTTGGAAGACACCTTTTCGACGAAACAACACGAGTTTGTAAAGACACTTTTACGAGTTTTTAAAGACACCTTTACGAGCTTGTAAAGACACATTTACGAGTTGTAAAAACACATTTACGAATTTATAAAGACATATTTACGAATTTGTGAAGACAACTTTACGGAACACACCCCTACGAAATTTCAACAAAAAAATGTGAACAAATCTCTATTTATAATAATCAAAAGACATGATCAAAAGTCACGATTAAAAGACATGACTTTTGTAAAACGGTTATGTAAATAAACGAAAGAATACAACTTTATAAAGACACTTTTACACCGAAAGAATACAATTTTATAAAGACACATTTACATAACGCACCCCAACGCATCCCTTGAGTCTTTTTTTCATTTTGTTATTATTAGTAGATTAGGGCAACTCTCACATATAGCACTATATCAAATTTAATTATAAAAATAACACTTTTTGAATTGGTTTTTGGTTTTAGTTTTGGCAAAAACCATTTTTGGTTTTAGTTTTGGCAAAAACCATTTTTGGTTTTAGTTTTGGCAAAAACAAGTTTTTCTCCAAAATGATTTCCTAATTTTCGGAAAAACTAGTTTCCTCCAAATTTTACTCTTTTCTACATAAAAACTAAAAACTTTATTCTTTGGGTCATGACTTTCTATATAAGAGACATCAAAATTACTCTAATGAAGAAGGAGACGAGCGATCACCTTAGAAAAAATAAAAGACATCATAATATTTTTTATGCAATAAATATTGTTCGATAGGTTTTAATATTTTTCAATATTTTGTAAGCAATAATTTTCATTAATATTTTATTAATTTATTCTACTATTTTTAAATATTTAATATATATCAAAATAAAAAATGTGTGAATACACCAAAACTAAAAAAATTACCAATCAAGATTTTTAAAACCCAAAATCTATTTTTTATAACCAAAAATTTAGAAACCAAAATAAAAAAACTAAAAACCAAACACCAAATCAAAAAGTAAAAAAAATATTAACTAACGCGGGATTTCATCTAGTCTCAAATAATTGAAAGAGATATTTTGTTGTGGTGTAGCCTCGTAGGTATCAGGGTGAGTAATAATGATATTCGATTAACTAACAAAAAAATAATAATAATAATGATATTCGATTTGTTGTTAATGGGCCAGAGATAATAATTATTATATGACCATTAAAAGAATACGTACTTTCCATAAACTTCATGATTTTTCATTGGTTTTGATTGGTCAAAGTGCACTTAATTTTCCTAGGATTTTAAGATTTTGGTTTCCTATATATTAATATTATCATCATGTAAAAAATATAATAATATTAATATTATCTTCCTTTAGTACCATAAATCGAATCTATCTATAATAATATATCTTTAGTAACATTGCAAGTTAAAACTAAGGAAGCTGATGATTGTGATCAGTTTTGCTAAAACAGAGCAAAGCATAAAGAGAGTTATCGTTTTTTCCAATATTTTTTTTTTTTGTTAAAAAAATATATAATAAAGGGAAATTTTTTTTTTTTTTTTTTTTTTTCCAATATTTATTAAAACCTTTTGAATTCATGACTAATAAGAGTTAAGAATGAACATTTCGAAAAAAATAAACCCAAAGATATTCATCAGAATCTTCTAGAGAGCCACTTCAGAAAATATCAGCAATTCCAAATTAATATTAAAACAATTTTATACATTTCCTGTTAGAAAAAAATATCAAAAATATATGATATAAAGTTATAAACTAATAAAAATAAAATAAACAAACCCAATATTTTAGGAGACTTATTACCATTTTGTTTACTAATAATAGTTGTGTTGGTAAATAATTTGATAAACAAGATATTACCAAATTTATTGACGCATAGTTTGTAAATTCAGTGTAAAAGAAAAAGTAATATATGTTAATATTTTTCATTTTGTATATTTTCCATTTTGTATATTTTCCATTTTGTATATTTTCATATGAAAAGTTAGTTGTAAATGTTTGACCGAAGGAAAGAAAAAGAAGAAATATAAGATTAATTATTATTTTATTAGTTTATTAATTAATGAAAAAAACACAAAGATGAAGAAGAACAATCTCTCTCCCTCTCCTCTCTCAATTTATTCTTCTTTGATCTTTTTCTTCTTCTATGTTACCAATCAATCCCTTATCTTCCATTGATTCAGTCACTTTTCACGAAACGTTTTAGCTACATAATACAATCCAAACACACAATTTTTCTTGAGATTTTTCGTTTGCAATTTTTTCATAAATATCTATGAAAAGTAACTTAACCACACACATATCTAGAACCTAACACAACACTTGACTATTAATCATCACATGGTAACTCATAACGACACGAGGGACAGAAATGACTTGTCTCAAACCACTTAACCACACACATATCTTCATCAAAGTCATGTCCACAAGGTAAAGTCACAACTGTTTCTCCATTGTTAAACTCTTCAAAACAAACCACACACTTTTCACCCATGTCGTCGTCTTGTTCTTTTTTTAGGCTCATCTTCTTGTATATCTTCCTCATTAGTGACTTTAAAACATCTTTTCTCGCTGGCCTAAACAAGATATTAACGGTTTCTTCAATCTCATAGACTTCTTCTTCATCTTCTTCAACGAGATGATTAGGAGTAATATCAATCCTTACTTCCATAGCATAACTAAGAGGACAATTTAGGTCACAAACATAGAGAACTAACTCCCTCAAAACATCACTGCAGTCATCGTCGATTCCTGGAATTTCTGCCAAAAATCATCCAAGTCTCGTTTGCTTTCACACTCCTCGTCGTTATAGATGAATGTTTCAATTAATGTTGTAGTAGAAAATGTTAAGTTGTTACCATGTTCACCAAGGATCCTTGCAAAGATTGTGATTCGGCCAACATCTTCTTGTGTAGGATGCTCATTGATTTTGTTGTAATAATAAATTTTCATGATTGAGTATAAAAGAGTTTTCTTGTTTTTTTTCTTTTCTTTTTTTCTTGTCATCAATGAAAATATATTCATATATATACTAGATTTTTTTATCCGCGCCAAGCGCGGAGTTTAAATTTATAGGTATATACGTATTATATAAAAAATACAAAATTATTTTAAATTTTTGTCAATTGGAAAATGATCCCTCATTTTTTGTATATTAAAAGAAGTTTGATATTTTATCACAATTACTATTCAATTAATTTATATAATTAACTTTTTTTGTTTTGTATAACTTTTTCATGACAATTTGGCGGATATTAGTATATTCCATATATATTACTTGTTGAAAATTTTAATTTTTAAATTAACATTATGCTTTAAACTTAAGATTAAATGTTATGGGCATTTAGTTTTCAATAATTAGAGATTTAATGTTATGGGCTTTTAGATTTCATATATTAGATTTTTTAAAATTTTCATTCAAATTTCAAAAGTGTCTCCTCAATTAATATATATATAGGATATATATATATTATTTTTTCTAAAATTATTTATATAAAATACTTTTAAAAGATTGATAGAAAAATACTTTTAAAAGATTGATAGAAAAAGTAATTTTAAAAGATCGATAGAAAAATACTTTGAAAAGATTGATAGAAAAATACTTTTAAAAGATATATTGACACATAATGTAAAAAGAGCCACTTAAATTTTGATTGAAAAATACTTTTAATAGATATATTGACACGTAAATACTATACACTTTTAAAAAATATTTTAAAATTATATCTAATTAATATTTTATAAATATTACTTGAAATTATAACTTATATTGACATCCCTTTGATACTAGTAAAAATATAGTAAGAACTAATATTTACATCCCTTTAATATTTGAAATTCATAGAATAAATGCCTTCAATATATTAAAATTTCATCGATTTGATTAGATTTATTCTTCGGTTATTTTGTTTATATGTATGATTTCAAAATTAAATTTGTTTTTCCTTTATTAGTTTAATTGCATATATCGATTTATGATTTGTATAGATATTATTTTTCAAATATTTTGTTTCTGAAAGTGATTTTTAAGTTAAATCTGTTTTAATGCTTTCCGATTTTATTTCCGATTTTAATGCTTTTATTTAATTGTTTCCAAAAATGATTTTATGTTAAATAAAATTTAGTTAGCTTTTTTGTCAACATTTGGGCTACAAATGACCGACCATTAGTCAAACCTACATTATCGTAGGCGCGGAAATCGATCCCGGGTGGGGTGGTGCTACTTGCCTCATGTGTACTTATAACTGTCACTAGACCAAGATCACTTCTCAAATTTAGTTAGCTTTTAATTAGCTAAGTTTGTTTTCAGAGTTAATTGTAAAAATATATGAGAAACTATATGTTAGTTCTAATAGTATTTATTTGTAAATACAATTTTTTGTCCTATTTGCAAAAATGCTTTTGAATTAATAGATAAGATATTTATTAAATTTCCAAAATATTTGATTCCTAAAAGTAAAGATTTAATTTTATTTTCCGAAATTCAGTATATATTGTGTTCTATTTTTTTGTAGTGCACGCTAAGGTAAGTTTTTTCGATCTGATTGGGACATAATTAATGTATTAGTTTTTTTGGTAAATAATTAATGTTTTAGATTCTTCTAAAAATCAAGGATCAATTCGTCTAAACCAGTGTTTAAGAAAGCGTTCTGGGCGTCCGCCTAGGCGGCGCTAGGCTCTTATAGACCGCCATGATTACCTTTTAATCCGCCTAGAATATTATGATGTTATAAAAAGTACATAATATAATTTTATTATTTATAAATTATGATATTTAGTATTTTATATTTATAAAATAAAGATATTAACGCTATATAAGAATAATAAAAAATATCTTAAAGAGTTTATTATCTATAAGCTATGATATTTTATACATTTTATTATGTATATATAATATATTGTATGATTTTCTAAACCCTTATACCGCCTACAAATTTGCCTAGACACCGATTAAGCGCTCTAGGCACTAGGATTTAGATAACCGCATGCTTAACGTCTACCACTTTATGTAACATTATTCTACATGAGCTTTTTTAATTAAACCAATTCGATAACAACTTCAAAGTTAACGATGTTATTTTCAAAGCATATGTTAGGAGTAGTGTTTTTAATACTCACGTGTGCATATTTTGTTGGATAGTGTTGTGTCAAAAATTGTGCTCTAGATGACGGTAGGGACTAAAGGAGTTGATTTGAATAGACGGTAAGGATTGTAAGTTGAATTTAAGCTCGTCTTGTTACATTACTTCTTTGTTTCTATAAATGACTATCATCACAAAGTTGAATTATGCTATCATTTGGTCTTATTCCAACAACTCTTAGATTTTGTAATGTATATGGTGTTATTAAACCATGAGTTTCTTAAAATAAAAAGAAAAAAAATAATTTTATTTGGAATGGGTTTCTTAAATTATGAAGAAACCCACCCCAAAGTTACTATAAATTACTAAAGCAAGTGATTTTAGTGACATTGAGGTGAGTTTCTTGATAATTTAAGAAACACATCTCAAATAAAACTATTTTTGTTTTTTATTTTTATTTTAAGAAACCATGTTTGATAACACCATTGGAGATGCTCTTAGAGAAATTCCTTAGAATACCATCAAAATAAGATTTTGTTTTGAAAATACCATTAAAAAGTTTTTTATAACAAAAATACCAGTTAGATGTTTTTATAACAAAAACACCATCAAAAGTAATAGTTTACAAAATATCACAAATATAAAAAACAAGTTTTAACACTTTTAGATTTTAAATTTTTTCATTGGGGTTCGCTATATAGTGTTTATGGTATTTGTAAAACTTTCGAAAATCTGTGTTAATTGTGTTAAAAAAAACTTGTTTAGTGGTATTTCATAATAATTGCCCATTTATCTACATAATTATCTATTTTGCCAACGTACTATGATTTAACCTGTGTTACACCACGGGTCTATATATTTTAAAATCGTTTTATATATCTATAAATTTATTTTAGAAATTAGTGATACATCTTTTATTTTTAAAGAATATAGAAAAATATTGAGTAGTATTTATTTTATTATTGTTTTTAATTATTTTACAAACAAATATAATTTAATCATTCAATACTACACATTGTTATAAATTCTTTTTGTTACTATATATTATCCAAATTACCAGGATCAAAAATACTAAATCGGAACATAACTAAAATATCCAAATTGAAACCAATAAATAAAAATATCTCGAACAAGAAGAAAAACTTACTAACCGAAAACCCAGAACCAAAATCTGAAACGAAACAATTTTTCGAAATAGAACCGAATGCCCCAAAATTATTGAAATATTAAAAGTTATTGCAGTAAAATTTTTTTTTTACTATATAATATTCGGTAGTACGTATTTCATATAGTAAATTTTTAACATAATTTATAAGTTTATTTATTCCAACCTATATTACACTATGAAATTTTTTATTTATTATATTATAAGGTGGAGAAAATACTCGGATCTAAATTAACGCATCAAAACCAAATTGAAATATTCGAATGAAAATTAATTAAAAGTGCATACATGTCAAAAGAGCAATTAGACATTTGTTGGCTCCACAATTAAAGATACAAAAGATATTACAATTAGTTAAAAATATTGAAAATAATATTAGTTTAAAAGAACATGTAACTTTTTATAACTTGTTAAACAAAATTTAACAATAATGAAACTTTGTAGCATCTTTTGTGAATTTGTAGCATCATTTGTGAAATAATTTTTTTGGAATATGATAAATGACATAAAAGTAGAGTACCACCTGTCACTCCCACAAGTTACAAAAAACATCCTATCATATTATATAAGATTAATGATATATGTTTGTATGTTTAATATAAATTTTTTTTTGAAATTCTTATCAAAATTAAGAATAAGATTTGTAGATTTTGTTTGGTAAGCATAAATTATGGTTTTATCATTAATTATTTTTTCATGTTTAAAGTCAATGATATAGCGTGTAATTGGTAAACGAGTTTTTACCCTCGTTATTTCGAATGTCTTAATGTAGTACTTAAGATGTCAACCAAATCATGAGCAAACAATGTACTAGAATTTTTATGAAACAAACTCAGTTCAAGTGTAATCAAAAGGTTGTTTGTTGAGTGTTTTCGAGACTGTATAATGAACAAAACGAAAAAACGTGAATTAAGAGTTTAAAAGGTTTCATAAAAAGCTAAACAATCAGGTTAAGGTATTTCAAAGGGTGATTAAACTTTCGGATTTTAAATTGTCTTTTTACGAAGGTACTTCAAGGTTTTGAAAACGATTTTAAATCAATCCACTCTCGTGGCAATGATCCTTTTCCTCATAATTAAACTAAAACAATGTCTTGGATAGTTTAATTATCAAGAAACTTTAAGTTCAATTCAATTTTAACCACTAAGCTTATTAACACAGATCTCTCGGTTAAGCTAGGCTTAGTTCTAAGGTAATTGGCCAGGAACCTTTATAATCTCTCGATTCATAAAAGTTCCTAGGTTCAGTAATCGAATGGCCAACTCGATTAAGGCTTTAAATTTGTTACCAAAGACAAAAGTATTAAAATCAATTAAGTTCTATACAATCATCAATCCTAAATTCAATCACCCCCTTTTTCCCTAACCCAATTGTCTATTTAGATCTACTCATTAAACATGATGAATCTTAAAACAATCGAAATTAAAGAATGCATAAACATAAACAAATCAAAGAGGTAAAGGGTTTAAGAAGACTCTAATTATTGAAGATTACAAATGTGGCAAAAGCAAAGCACCAAGAATTCTCCAAAGTACCAAAGCAAAAACAAAAGCGTTCCAACAATAACAAAAACTAAGATCTCATGAAAAACATAGTTCAAAACCCTAATATAGTCTTAAATCAGAAAACAAAGGAAAACCAATTGGTTTAGGAATTATTTTCCTTTTTAAACATGAAAACCGGATTTTCCTTTAATTTTCGCAGTCTGTACCGGTCAAGTGAAACCGGTACAGACTGGTCGATACGCGCTCATCGGTACAAGTCTTTTGGCTTCCTTCCTTCTGTATCGACCAGGTCAAGCCAATACAACAAGTCGATATCAATCCTCAGGTCTTGTGTCCTTCGTATCGGTCCCAGCAGACCGATACAACAAGTCGATGTTGATCTTAAGGTTCCGTGTCTTCTATATCGGCCACTTGTAACCGATACAACAAGTCGGTACAACTGTTAACGCTCCGAAACCTGGAATGCACATAACAAACCCTAATGCAACCTATATGATACTAAATGCAACCTAAATGAGTTAATTCTAATGCATAAAATAAGGTAAAATATGTGAAATATGCAAGATATCAGTAATTAAGTGAATTTTTTTGAAAAAGTTGAAAAGAGTACTTCAAAAATAATAATATACTAGATGGTTTTCTCTTCTTTGCTTACAATCTTAGTAAAATATTTAAGATTGTATAACCTACAAATAAGTAGAGGTTATACAATCTTAAATATTTTACTAAGTCAGTTTGAAAACAAAAATACAAAATATATTTTACGAAGGCAAATAACTATTGCTTTTAACTATTTTTACAAGACATTTGTGTTTGTTAATAATATCATATAACTTATATGCTTTAAGTTCTTTCTACCAACAAAAAGACTACATAAGTCAAGGGAATATTGAGTTTTTTCCCATGAAAATAAAAAAGTACTTAGTAGCTAATTATATAAATCACATAACTTATATGCCTGCATAATAAAAATATGGACTAATAACTAAAAAGAAGTAGACAAGTCAAAAGAAAATAAAGTCGGCAAATATTCTTATGGGCAAAGTACAATTCACAAAATCTTTTTAACTAGTTCTTATCCTAATCATCATTTTTTATTGTTTTTTGTGAATATAGTCATCATATAATATATATATAAATATATATGTATAACTATTGTATATATTGACCAATTATATAAAGTATCACACTTTTGTAAAACAATACCACAACATTATTTTTACCAAAAAAAAACATTTTGTTATCAAAATAGTTTGTAATTAATTATTTCCATAATAGCACATAAGTTCAAAAGTAGTAAAATTAGACTAGTTTGATCTATAGTTCTAAAGTATAAATCATTGTTATATAACATAACCATCAAAGAAACATCTAATATGATTAATATATTTTATAGTTTTCTATTTGAGGTTGATTTTTCATTTTCTGTCAATACTCAATAGTATCTTATATAAAAAAACTCGTTTTATGATATTCTATCTAGAGAGAATTGATAATTGAAAGAATTACAAAACTTCACTTTTATAGTTGCACTATACGAAACTACATCGTGTTAAAGTCTATTTTGACAAACACACCTAAATAACAAATATTAAAATCCAAACTATTCTAAATTAAACACTAAACTCTACCTTCATAAAAATAAAAAATTAAAGAGGTAAAGGGTTTAAGAAGACCTTATTATTGAAGATTACAAATGTGGCAAAAGCAAAGCACCAAGAATTCTCCAAAGTACCAACGCAAAAACAAAAGCGTTCCAACAAAAACAAAAACTAAGATCTCATAAAAAACATAGTTCAAAACCCTAATATAGTCTTAAACCATAAAACAAAGGAAAACCAATTGGTTTATGAATTATTTTCCTTTTTAAACATGAAAACCGGATTTTCCTTTAACTTTCGCAGCCTGTACCGGTCAAGTGAAACCGTTACAGACCGGTCGATACGCGCTCATCGGTACAAGTCTTTTGGCTTCCTTCCTTCTGTATCGGCCAAGTCAAGCCGGTACAACAAGTCGATATCAATCCTCAGGTCTCGTGTCCTTCGTATCGGTCCCAGCAGACCGATACAACAAATCGGTGTTGATCTTCAGGTTCCTTGTCTTCTGTATCGGCCACTTGTGAACAATACAACATGTCGGTACAACTGTTTTTGCTCCTTTTTGGCTCGAATTCATCGTCTTTTGCCGCTTTAAGGCTCCGAAACCTGAAATGCACATAACAAACCCAAATGCAACCTATATGATACTAAATGCAACCTAAATGAGTTAATTCTAATTCATAAAATAAGGTAAAACATGTGAAATATGCAAGATATCAACTCCCCCAAACTTATCATTTGCTTGTCTTCAAGTAAGAGAATTAACATCAAAGTTCGAGAAAGTACAGAGGCAGGGACCTCTTAACCAAAAGCAACGCGGGGAGTGTAATGAACGAGTATCCTAAACATAGTATCCTCTCGCAATCGAGCTAGTTCTACTTATTTCTATCCACCTCTAACTCCGTCTAAATCCGCTACCAAAAGCATGTGATCCACTTGTCTAGTCTAAGCACCTTTCACATTCAATTAAACACAATCAAGCATGAAACATGATCAAGAATTTCCAAGAGTCTTTCTATTTGTCTAGGTAAAAACGGGATTTCGAATCAAACGAGGAGGTTAACACTCAGGCATGTGGTTAGTGGTAACGCGGTTTCTCTCGGGAGTGAAAGGGTTAAGCAAAACCGGGAAAGACAAGAAGAAATACAATTTCGGACATCCATCCCTATACAAATCTAATCTCTAACCCATCATATTATTCTTTTAACACTTAAGCACTTTAACATCGAGTTTCTTTTCTTTTTCTTAACTACCTTAAGGGTTTTCTTTTGGCTAAACTTCTTCTTTTTTTTTTCTTTTTTCTTTTCGATTTTTTTATGTTTTTTATTTTATTTTTTAAATCCATTCTTTTACCCCTAGGCGTTTTACATTTACTCGTGTTTATTTTCTGATTTTTAAAAAAAATTCAAAGATGTGTTTCTCGTTATCTCGTCTACATACTAGTCCACGATAACCTAGCCAAATGGATGTCCTTTCTTGTCGCTCCCTATACTTTCAAGTTTTTTCGAAACCAAACAATCACTTATTGAAAAGAATTCTCACAAGTGTTTGGGTTTGAGAGGGGAATCATCCTTAGAATGAGAATGACCGGATTGCGCTTAAAGTGTTTCGGTTTAGGAAGCCGCAATCCGTAGAAATCACAAAGCCATAAAAATTCTCTCGAAAACTATCAATCATGCTAATTAAAAAGCAAGTTTAAGTTCAGATAATTTTTGAAGGCCACTTAGAACTATCAAGCTTCATAATCACACTATTGGCTTTTTAACATCAATGTCTAGGTTCGAGGTTTCAAGATTTTCAACGAGTTCTAATTCGTTTGAGGAAAACACTACACCTAAGATACTGTTCAAAACACTAGATGCGTCGCTTTACAAGGTTAACATCATCATAGATCCCCTATGCATATGACCTAAATGCAATGAACTAATCCTAAATGCAGAATTTTTTTTGTGTTTTTTTGTTTTTTTTTTTTTTGTGTTTTTTATGTGAAAGTTAATATGCCTACTCTCCCAAACTTAATTCACACGGTCTCCGTGTGAAACAAGTATCGAAGGATGTTCCTAAATACAAAATAAACTAAGAAACTAGATGCAAAAACATGTGAAAATGCATATGTACAAGGATGGAGGGGTTACCTCAATAGTAGTAGTTTTCCGGGTCGGGGTCTTCTCCGTCGGAGGAGAAGGTGGGGGCTTCGTTGTCGGAGAGGACTACTGGTGGACGACGGATGATACGTCGTGGTCTCCTTACTGGCTCGGCGCGGCTCGGGGCATCTTCTTGCGGATATCGCACTACCAATTGCATGCTCTTGCTCGAGCTGCAGCTCGCGCAAGACAATCCCCTCTTGATAGTCTTCTTCAAAGACTTCACCTCGCGCACTAACTTCCTGATGGTGCGATCTTGGAATAGATTCCAACGAGTCATCCTCTGCATGTCCATGTACATGTCTTATAGTGGACCGGGCTGCTTAGGCGCGGAGGAAGGGCCTGGATAGTAGCGCTCAGGGCCGTAGGTAGGCATCAGTGTGTAGTCTCGGTACTCGTGCATCCTCGGTCTAGCGGGTCTCGTTACCTTTCTTGGCCCACGAACAGATGTTAATGGCGCCGTAGTCACATCGTGAAAATGGCGCCAATCAAGGTCGAAGTGTATCGCGTCGTTGCCATTGAAACTCGTACACTCTTGTGGTTAGGCAGAAGGACAATGTGTTGGACATCATTCTTCTTGAATGAGTATTCGTACTTATCTCCACATTCCTCAACGATGATAAATTGCTTAGCCAAGTAAGGCATGTCCATGAAGGTCGGGTACTCTTTCTTACCTAATAAGGGTACGCGCATGCGGGTTAGGAGAGGAGTAATCCATCCTCCTATGCTCAGTTTTGGCGTTGCAGCCGTGCGCGTCCAAGCCCAATGCTTTAGATCCATCAAACCTTTGAGGAAGATTCTTACGACGCTCGGGTAACGTTCCTCCGTCGTGGGGAATAGGCTAAGGTCGCGACGTGATCGTCGAAGTATCGGGGCAAGTCCTTGCTGCAAGTACATCATCTCGTTGTTGTTCATCGACCCCGTTTCGCGTCTAGGAAAGAACGCGTGTGACAGGAGTTTCTGGACGTACCTAATCGTCGGGTGGTGAATCAACGCGCTCTTTGATCTCCCGGGTTGGTAGACCCCGTTAGCGATGAAGTTCCAAAGTTGTACGCTCTAACCCGGTTCGTTAGTGAGCTCGGCCTGTCCATCCGCTGGGAACCCGAGAATTCTTCCCAAAACGTCGAGACCCGCAATGCAGATTCTCCGTCGTAGCCTTTGAACGAAATCATTATTCCTTTTGGTCCTTGCTCAACAAATGAGACCTCGAGGGTGGCCAAGAACTGACATGTTTCGTCCTTGTAGGCGTTGTGCTTCATCCCTAGAAAGCAATCAAGCCTCATGTTGCGCAAAATTTCCTTAACCTCGTCATAAATATCCCCAATTTCTTAAGGGTTTCAGGATCAGGGAAGCGAGACGGAACGAAGGATATCTCCATGAGCGCATCGTACAACTCCCGGGGTGATGGTTGCTTCTTTGGATCGCGCACGAGAAGTGTTTTGCTTGTCCTCGGTGGGAATGTGAAAGCGCGCGGTGCTTCCTCTTCCTCGGGCTCGGACTCGAGCACATACTCGTGCTCTTCCTCTTCCACGACTGCGGGTTCATCCCGTCTCCTCCTCGCATTGCTCTTTCGCGACTCTCTCCGTCGCGGTTCTTCTCTCTGAACCTCATCGGTGGGCTCTCTTATCACAATTGAACCTGATCTTTGTCCTTCTTCTCGTTGGTTCATTACCGATCACCTTTCCTTTTCCCTTGTCCGCTTTTGATGCTTTTTTTTACCCATTGTTACCTTGTGTAGGGTTGGGTGATTCCTGAGAAGGTTTGGATTGAGTGATTGGTTGATATAACCTAAAAGATAAGGAGAAGACAAAAAGAATAAGCAAAGAACCAAGCGATTTTGTTAAGAAACAAATGAGAAATCAGAGTTTTAAAATTCGGTTTCAATGGAGAAGAAAAAATGAGGCCGATATCGATGAGACTAAAATGAATAAAACCCTAAAAAAAAATTTATACTCAACCGATATGCAAAAATTCAGGGAAAATTTCAACTGTATCGGTTACCAGACCGATACAGACAAGCCGGTATGATACAGTACCGGGTTTCTTGTATCGGTGTGTTGATGTTTTTCGGGTTTGTCCTCCTTGTATCGGTTCCAGCAAACGGATACAGCATGTCGATACGACCTTGTTGACTTCATATCGGTCCCAGCAGACCGATACAGTCTGGTCGAACTCCCCTCCGTGCTTGTCCCAAAGAACCACAACTTCGAGTGGTCTTACTCCCTTGATCTTAAAAGGGCCGGACCCGGGAATATTTTCAGCCTCGAGTTGAATAGCAACACCAAATCGTTCACCTTGAACTCCTTCTTTATGATCTTCTTGTCGTGGAAGGCCTTGGTCCGCTCCTTGTAGATCTTTGAACTCTCATAGGCATGTTGGCGTATTTCGTCCAATTCCTCGAGTTGAAACTCCCTCTTTTCTTTCGCGGTTTTAAGGTCGAAGTTGAGAAGCTTGATTGTCCGGCTTGCCTTGTACTCGATTTCTACTGGTAGGTGACACGCTTTCCCGTACAGCAAGTTGAAAGGCGTTGTCCCTAATGGCGTTTTAAACGCTGTTCTGTACGCCCAAAGAGCGTCATCGAGTTTGACGGACCAGTCCTTCCTCGTTACACCAACCGTCTTTTCGAGAATCGCTTTGATCAGTTGGACACCTCTACTTGGCCACTGGTTTGGGGATGATAAGGCGTTGCGACCTTTTGTTTAACGCCGTGTTTCTTAAGGAGGCTCTCGAAGACCTTGTTGATGAAGTGGGATCCCCCGTCACTAATAACAACTCTGGGAACTCCAAACCGAGGAAAATTATCGTCTTGAAAAGACTAACAACAACTTTTGAGTCACTCATTGTGCACGCTACGACTTCCAACCACTTAGAGACATAATCTACGGCCACGAGGATGTACTTCTTGCCGTATGAGGATGTGAAAGGGCCCATGAAGTCTATACCCCACACGTCGAAGATCTCAACTTCCATGATCGGGTTTTGTGGCATCTCGTTCCGCTTGCTTATGTTTCCTTTCCTTTGACAATGGTCACAATGTTGAACGAACTCATGAGCATCCTTAAATATCGTAGGCCACCAAAATCCAGCTTGTAATACCTTGGAAACTGTCTTGAAACTCGCGAAGTGTCCTTCGTAAGCTGAACCGTGGCAATGCAAGAGTATGTCGTTTATCTCTTCATCCGCTACACATCTTCTGTATAACCCATCTTTGCTCAAGGTGTAGAGATAAGGTTCATCCCAATAGAACCGTTTCAAGTCGTGGAAGAACTTCTTCTTTTGATAACCCTCCAAATGATGTGGTTCTTCTCCCGTGACCAAGTAGTTCACAATGTCTGCGTACCACGGTTCCTTCTCGATAGCAAAGAGCTCCTCGACCTCGTGCTCTTGCTCTCCCCGAGATTTTTGTATCATAATCGTCATTAGTTGCTACTCGGGGAACGAATCCTCGATGGGGAGTAGATCATCCACGCGCAGTCGTGACAAGGGATCCACGACTCCATTCTCGATGCCTTTCTTATCCTTGATCTCCAAATCAAACTCTGGGAGTAGCAAAATCCACTGTAACAATCGAGGTTTCGCATCCTTTTTCGCTAGAAAGTGTCTCACTGCTGCGTGATCGGTGTAGACTATCACCTTTGAACCAACCAAGTACGGCCTAAACTTCTCAAAGGCGAACACTTGAGCTTCGTCCATCGTCTTACTAGCGTAGTAAATAACGTGGAGCTTCTTTTCTTTCCTTTGGCCCAACACCGCGCCAACGGCGTAGTCACTAGCATCGCACATGATCTCAAAAGGCAGATCCCAATCCGGTGGCTGCACTATAGGTGCGCTTATCAGCTCTTGCTTGATCTTGTGGAAGGCTTGGAGACACTCTTCATCGAACAGAAAATCGACATCTTTACATAGCAATCTCATGAGCGGTCTAGCTATCCTATAGAAACCCGCGTGACCGAGAAAGCTTCTTATGCTCTTTACTGAATTCGGAGCTCCAAGGTTAGTTATTACGTCGATCTTTGCTCTATCAACCTCAATACCCTACTCCGAAATCCGATGACCCAAAACAATATCGTATCTAACCATGAAGTGGCACTTCTCCCAGTTCAAAACCAAATGGCATTCCTCGCACCTTTTGAGTACCCTGCAAAGATTAGACAAACACGAGGTAAATGAAGAACCATACACAGAAAAATCATCCATAAACACCTCAACAATGTGTTCAATTAAATCAGAAAATATGGACATCATGCATCGTTGGAATATCGCGGGTGCATTACACAACCCAAAAGGCATTCTACGATAAACAAATGTACCATAGGGGCATGTAAAGGTTGTTTTCTCTTGGTCTTGGGGGTGGATGGGTATTAGGAAGAATCCGGAATACCCATCGAGGAAGCCATAGTATGGATGGTTTGCTAATCGTTCAAGCATTTGGTCAATGAAAGGTAAAGGGAAATGGTCTTTTCGAGTTGCAACGTTTAACTTTCGGTAATCGATGCAAACTCTATGACCCGTGATTGTTCTTGATGGAATTAATTCGTTTTTAACCACGGTAATTCAACCCTTTTTCGGCACTACATGAACGGGAGAGATCCAATTGCTATCGAATATAGGAAAGATGATTCCCGCATCCAATAGCTTGATTATCTCTTTCTTAACCACTTCTTTCAAGTTAGGGTTCAACCTACGTTGGTGTTCTATTGAGGACATAGACTCGTTCTCTAGATGTATACGATGCATACACAATGAGGGTGATATCCCTTTGATATCATCTAGAGAATAACCTATGGCCTTCCTGAATTTTGTAAGCTCATGAGTTAAGGTTTTAAATTCATCGTCGCTAAGCGAGGCGTGGATAATTATTGGATAGGTGGAGTTAGGCCCCAAGAAAACGTACCTTAGCCCAGTAGGAAGAGGTTTGAGTTCTACCTTTGGCGCTTTGAGCTCGCTCCATTCGTCATCGTCGTCGCTAGACTTACCATTGCTAGCGTTGCTTTCCGTTATTATCGCCTTTGCGTCGCACAGAACCACCTCGGGTAAGTCAAGAATTTCGTCCTCCGTATCGATATGGTGGTAATCAATTCTTCTCTGAATTTCCATCACGTCGTCTCTTGCGGTTCTGCCTCCGTCTTCTCGGGTAGTCATTCCAAGTTGGAGCTCATCTTCCGCGGCTAACTCCTCCAAGAACTCGTCCGCGAGTTCATCCATCAAGTCGATGTACAAGATCTGCCCGCCGATGGTTGGTTTCTTGATCGTGTCGTTAATGTCGTACCTTTGGACTAGGTCCTCTCCAAGATGCAGGTCGATCTTACCTTTCTTTACATCTATGATGGCTCCGACAGTGGCTAAGAATGGTCTACCTAGGATAAGTGGATCCTTAAGTTCTTCATCCATTGCCAAGACAATGAAGTCCGTAGGAATTAAAGCGTTTCCTAGCTTGACCGGGATGTCCTCTAACACACTTGCGGGTATCCTTACTAACCTATCGGCATGCACTAGGGAGATTCTAGTTGGCTTGAAGGACGAGAATCCAAGTCTCTGGGCAATAGACAATGGCATTAGACTAGCGCTAGCTCCCAAATCACACATGCATCCTTCGAAAACCAAAGGACCGATGGAACATGGTATTGTAAAGCTTCCCGGGTCACTTAGCTTCTTAGGACAGTTTCTTTGGATGATCGCGCTGCACTCGTGCGAAAGAAATACCGTATCGTCGAAGTCCTGAAACTTGTTCTTGATTGCATCCTTTAGAAACTTGCTATAGTGAGGGACAAGTTTGAACGCGTCGATGAGAGGCATAGCAATTTGAATTTCCTTCATTTGCTTTTCGAACTGCGCTTTGTATTTCTCTAAAAATTGTTTCTTGGCTCGACCCAGAAAAGGAAGCTTAGGCACCTAAGGGGACGTAACGTACGCTGGTTTCTTCGTCTTTTTGGATTTACCTTCTGTATCGGCCATGTTTTTGGCCGATATTGGTGGTCGGTATCGGCCACCTGTGGTCGATACACCTGGCAGGTAAGACGTCTCTGTTTCCTTCTCCTCTGTATCGGCCATGTGTTTGGCCGATATAGGTGGTCGGAATAAGCCATTGTTGGTCGATACACCTGGCCGATATTTACCATGTGTTTCTTTCTCATTACCACTTGTGGTGTTTTCGTTGTCAAGAACCGTGTATGATGTCTCGTTCGAGTGTTCCACCTCCCCGACCTGGTTCGCATTGTCCTCGATGCGATCCTCAGAAGGTAATTGTCGTCCACTACGTAGATGTAGAGCGTTGACATACTCTTTCGGATTAGCTTCTGGTTTCCCTGGAAGTTGACCCATTGGTCGCTTGGAGGAAGAAGTGATTTGACCCACTTGGTTGTCCAGAGCTTTCAAGTGCGAGCTCACTGATTCGAAATTGGCGTTGAGATCATTATAGGAGTTGTCTACCTTGGCGTGAATCTCCTTCTTAAACGTGTTAAACTCCATGAGACTCCGGTTCTGACCATCTAGTATCTATTTTAAGAGTTGAGTGGTTTGAGCAGCGGGAGGATTGTTGTAACCCGGAGGTCGATTAGCTGGTGGTCTGGGTGCATATCCTCTTTGTTTGTATTGAGGTTTACCTTGGAAACCTCCTTGTTGCGCTTGAGTATAGACCTGATCCTGAGGGTTAGCTACGTTGTTGTTGCGGTAGGAGAGGTTTGGGTGTTGAGAATAGTTGTTTAAACGCCAACCGTTCTGATTTCCCATGTAATTTATCTCCTCCTGAGTTCCCACTATTGGGGGCAATTGTTCGACTCCACTTCCTACGAAGTTAATCCCCACTTGTTGAGACATGTGTAGCTTATCAAGCTTCTCATTCACCGCCTTTATCTCTCTCTTGAATTGTTCATCATTCCAAGAGCTGCGGATTGTACGATCGTATTCTTCGCCGTAGTTGCTATCACTTAGCGCATAGTTTTCCACCAAAAGTTGTCCATCCGCTTCTTTCTTCCCAAGGAAATTTCTTTGGCTAGCTGAATCTAGAAGCATTCTGAACTTCGGCTTGAGACCTCGGCAGAATGTGCTAAGCAAGCCTTCTCCCGAGAACCCTTGGTGTGGACATCTCACCGTGTATCCGTTGAATCTTTCCCAAGCTTCGCTAAACGTTTCTTGGTCTTTTTGAGCGAAAGTTGAGATCTCATTCCTGAGCTTTGATGTCCTAACCACGGAGAAGAACTTTGTAAGGAAAGTCTTCTTCCAAGCTTCCCAAGTCTAGATGGAATCTTTGACAAGATTCTTTTGACATTGGTTTTCTTTATCCCCTAGTGAGAAAGGGAACAAGCGCAACTTGAACATGTCCTCATTGACAACATTGATCTTCACCGTGTCGCACAGCATGTCAAATTGATGAAGATGGTCAATTGGATCTTCACTGGGCAAGCCATAGAACTTGTTGCTTGACACCATGTTGATGAGAATAGACTTGATCTCGAAGTTGTTGTTGGCGATGGCTGGTGGCGTGATACCACTACGGTTGGTGACGTTAGAAGGCACATCGTTTGTTCCAATCGTGCGTGTGACGTTGGTTGCGTTGTTTGCATCACCCATCTCTGAATCTGAATCTGAAGTTTCTGAAGTAGATGAGTTGGAGTGATGGTCGGATCTTTTTTCTCTTGAGATAGCTCTTTCGTGTGCTTTGATGTCTGCGAAGAAAAGCAAGCTATCACTTTGTCGATGACTTCTTCTTTGCATACACCTGAGAAAACGAAAACCACACAAGAAAAGAAAAGATTAGTAAAAAGAACTGAAACTTAATCCCAAATAATTTCAAGATTATAATAATTGTTCGAATTCCTTAATCAGCAACGACGCCAAAAGTTGTGCTATAGATGACGGTAGGGACTAAATGAGTTGATTTGAATAGACGGTAAGGATTGTAAGTTGAATTTAAGCTCGTCTTGTTACATTAATTCTTCGTTTGTATAAATGACTATCATCACAAAGTTGAATTATGCTATCATTTGGTCTTATTCCAACAACTCTTAGATTTTGTAATGTATTTGGTGTTATTAAACCATGATTTTCTTAAAATAAAAAGAAAAAGAAAATAATTTTATTTGGAATGGGTTTCTTAATTTATGAAGAAACCCACCCCAAAGTTACTAAATATTACTAAAGCAAGTGATTTTAGTGACATTGAGGTGGGTTTCTTGATAATTTAAGAAACACATCTCAAATAAGGATAGGAAGACTAGATTTGGTCACTTGTTCTGGTTCTTTAGAGAGGAACATATTAATAAGGAAAGGTATCTTATCTCGCGGAGGCTTAAGGACAACCCATTCTTCGGTTTAAGCTTGAGGACAAGCTTATTTTCCTGGGAGAAAGTATACAAAAGAGGGCTGAGTAATTGGTGGCTGAGGGATGTAATGATTTGTTTGCTTTTGCACAAGTACTTGATGGTTTAGTTGTTTGTTCTCAAAAAAGGGCAGACAACAGAATGGCGGTTAGAGGTTTGGATTGATCAGCTTATACATGGTCGTTTCATGACGGAATATGTTCAACATAAAGAAGAGAAGCTTTTGTGTCACACAACAGTCTCAACATTGTGGAAGAATACACTGCTTGATGAGTACATAGTGTTCCTTGACAAAAAATCTGCTTGGCATGATTGGGAACATAAGGGAAGAAGACTGTTGCTATTCACTTCTTGGACGCCACAAGCTAAGCTACTGTTAAACCTCGTTGGGATGTTCAGCCTTAAAAACTTTGCAGAAAAGGGGTACACATATGGTGGGTTGAAATTGATGTTGTATTCGTTTATACAAGTCATGAATATGAGAGACAAAGTGCAGCAAAACAGAAACTTCACTTCCAATAGCTCTTCTTGCTCTATTATTCATGAGGCACTAAGGAAGAAGAGAGACACATCTCAATATGGGACAGATTCTTTGTGGTGTCTTGACGTTCTCGGTAAAGAAGAAAAAGATCAAGCTAAGATGTTGGTCCATCCGGACATGCTTGCATGTTTGTTGAGATCCCGAGTAAAGCACAGATGGAGATACAAGCAACAACAAAGGCATGAAGTTGCTGGTGGAAAGAACCAGCTAGACCAAGACGTTCTAAGGGGTTGAAAGCTAGTGGTCACACAATTTTCATACTTCAACCTTGAGGACAAGAATGATTTGAAAGGTGGGAGTATTGATATAATTAGTGGGCTTCGAGGCCCAATAAACTAAGTTTTTTCTATCTTTCTAGCATATATAATAATTGTGAGTGAGGGAGGGAAGGTTTATCAAGAGTTTGAGCTTGATCAAGGGTTAGGGCTTGATCAAGGGTTAGGGCAGTGGGAGGAGCTGATCAAAATCCTCAGGTTACTCATAATCAATTTTTGTTTTCACTCTAATACTATTTCGATTTCTACACGTATCAATATGTTACTAGTTGTTACTACCTGAATAGTGCTTTCATAAGAGTGTATGTTACTACCTGAATAAGTGTTTTTTAAGAGTGTATGTTACTACATGAATAGTGCTTTCTTAAGAGTGCATGTTACTAGGTGTTACTACCTGAATAGTGCTTTCTTAAGAGTGTATGTTACTACCTGAATAAGTGCTTTTTTAAGAGTGTATGTTACTACATGAATAAGTGATTTCTTAAGTGTGTATGTTACTGTCTGAATTAGTGCTTTCTTAAGTGTGTATTATACTACTTGAATGGTGCTTTTTTAAGGGTGTATGTTACTACCTGAATAAGTGTTGTTTTAAGAATGTATGTTACTACATGAACAGTGTTTTCTTAGGTGTGTATGTTACTAGTTGTTACTACTTGAATAGTGTTTTCTTAAGGGTGTATGTTACTAGGTGTTACTACCATGCCATATTTATATCTATCTGCAAGTTATAGACCCCCAAAAAGTTTATTTACATAAAAATATAATATTATTTCCATGAAAGTATTAGTAATCTTAGCAATAGTGCTTTCTTGTTTTTACATAAAAATTGAATTTGGTTCCCATGGAAGTCAAGTGTGTGCAGCTTTGTGTTTTATCAACTAAGACAGGACATAAGTTTCTTGGTTCAAGGTTTCGGGCACATTTAACTATGAAATACCGTTTTCTTCTCGATGGATCTGGGCTTGTTACACATTATATATAACTCGTTGTGACGGAATGGTTAAAGAGTATAAGGCTATTTGGCTGATTATCTCATGCATTTTCATATATTTTGATGTTAGCAGGTAGTATATAATCGATGCAATACAAGGATAGAAGATCAACGGAGTAAAGTATTTCTTGTTGATTATTGCTGCTGGACAAAAATACTTTCCTCGAGCAACCACCTAGCGAGTAAGCACTTAAAGTCGTTCCCTCTTCTATCAAATCTCCAACACTTAAAAAAGATCGATCTTTTTTCGACTACTTTCTCGAGTGTGTCAATCCCAATGAAAGCCATGCATTTCATCACTTATATGGTTGATGGTTGGCCTGGCATTAAGGCGAGAGATACTCATACGCGTTTTTTTGTTAAGACAGAACATGACAGGCAACATGCAATCGATCCAGTACTAGTTCTTGTTTAGCCATTGAGTGGCCAGACAGTGCATAGACGCGCGTGTGATCATATTTCTACTAGCTAAAGTAACAGTCCTGCTTCTCTCTCGGTCTACGCCTATCTCGACCATCTGGTTTAACAGAAACATACCGCGCAAGACGGCTTGTGTTGGCCTTCTCTAGCTAAAGTTTTAGATGGGCTAATGAGAATAGGATGATACATATATATGGTATAATTGAACAATTTTAATATAGTGTGATGAGAAAACAAATATTTTTGGCAATGTAAAAGAATGACGATTTGGTTCATGCATCTAAATGATTCTTAAATCCTTTCATTTACAAAAAAATAGTGATCTTTTACATAGAAATCTCAGTTAAAACCCCTTATATTCACTACCAAATATTTATTTTTATTACCTTTTAACTTTAAAAATATATTGATTTTAAGGAATAGAAAAGGGGACAATTTACAAAAATACATTATTTCAAGGTCGTTTTTCAAAACTAAACTTAAACACTCAAAATTAATGGTCTTATATTCAAAAGTGATGTGTTCTTAATATAATTGGTGTCTTATTTTTATATATTTTTTCTCATATTTTCTTTTTTTAATTAATTGACCCTTATACTTTTTTGGGTGTACTTTATGGACTAGTATTTGTTTATTGTTTTTATCTAACTTTTATTTGGTAATTATTTTAATTTAGAGTTTACAAAAAATAATTTTGTTAGTGTTTCTGATTATAATTTTAAAAGTTTTATATTTTGACATCCATATTAATATATTTTTGCAAAAATGTTGACCATATCTTGTGGACATGAATAATTTGATCATAAATTCTACTTATAAATGAAAATATATGGACCTATCCATATGGATGACGAGAGCTAAAACAATCAATGTTATCCATGTGAACATATATATTGACGTATATATGTGGATGTGAATTTGTGGACGAGTTTGGTGTTAAATTTAAAGTTTAGTGTTTTTTAATTTTGAATTTGAGATTGTTCGCTTTTGTTTTTTAATTTTTCTTTATTGTTCTTTATCCATCTTGTGTTTGCTATTTTTTTAATTTAGAGTTTAAAAAAATAATTTTGTTAGTGTTTCTGATTATTATTTTAAAAGTTTTATATTTTGACATCCATATTGATATATTTTTTGAAAAAATGGTGACCATATCCCGTGGTCATCCACATGGATGACTAGAGCTAAAATTATCAATGTTGTCCATGTGGACAAATATATTGACGAACACGTGGATGTGAAGTTGTGGACGAGTTTGGATAGACCTATAGATTTATTGTTTTTTAGATGAATATGTTTTTATGGACTTATTTAGTGCGTAAGTATAAAGTTTAGTGTTTATGTGTAGGGTTTTGGGTTTTAGAGAATAGTGTTTGGAAACTTTGTAGAATATAACGTCCACGAGTAATCGTTCATGAAGAAGACTATTTAGAATCACATATTTTCGTCTCTTTTGGCATCCATGTTGGATCATAATTTTCTGAGAAATCTAAGCACGATAAATTCGAAAAAAGACCAAACTCAGTCAAAGAGAGCGTCATTGGCTGTCACCATGGACATATCCATATGGATGACGAGAGCTACTTATAAATTCTACTTATAAATCCAAAAACATGGACATATCCATATGGATGACGAGAGCTAAAATAAGCAATGTTGTCCATGTGAACATATATTTTGACGAACACGTGGTTGTGAAGTTGTGAACGAGTTTGGATAGAACTATAGACTTACTGGTTTTTAAATGGATATGTTCATGTGGACTTATTTAGTGTGTACTAATTTCGAATTGAGTTTAAAGTTTAGTGTTTACGTTTAGGGTTTAAGAGATTAGTGTTTGAGAACTTTAATATCTATCATGATTTAGTGTTTTAAATTATCGATTGAGACAAATGTCCATGCCGTGTGTTTTACGATGTCCACAAGTATGATGTTGTGTGGACTGAAAATGTGATGTATCCACAACGTCCATAAAAACCGTCCACGAGCTTGGGTTTTTAATTATCATTTAATGTTCACCATAAAGCTTCTTTAGATTCATGTTGCGTCCTAAATTCTCCAAACAGTATCCACATTGATGCATCCATAAGAACAACAATTCAATAGAAAAATCACATTAAAAAGTTGATATTATCCACACAAACGTTTTCACTATTAATTTTTTTTATTTAAAGCGTGGACGGGACTACATGGACTAAACCGAGTGGACCAGCGCGTAAACTCGAAGACGTGGATGATGATTTGATATTTCTCATTTTTCATTTCTCATAGAAATTACCATCCATATTAATCTCAGCAAGAATAAGAATTTAAAAGTTATCAACCAAAAACTTAAAGTTCACATGTATCATCTTCATTCTCAATCTAGTAAAAACATACAACAAAGATTCAAATTAAGAAACAATGAAGATAAATACATAAGACAAATCACAATGAAAAAAATTTCTAGTAAAATCTCTAATGAACAATACATGAGCTAACCTTGCTTATAAACCTTTTGAATCCACCATTAGAATTGGGTAAAAATGTTTCACAATGTCCTCTCTTACAAACATCCATGTAAACGAACAAAATAAGCAAAATGGATCTTAAAAGATTCGATTAAACGTTATCAAATTGTTGGAGGCAAATAAAAATCAAAAAATTAGTTGATAAAACATAGAAAGGTTCACTAGTGTTTGAGGAGAAGATGAAATCTATCTTTTTTTCTTTTCTATTTATTTTTATTCTAATTAGAAAACAAAAGTTTAGTTAGATTTGAGTAAGGGTATATCAGTATTTTTAGCAAGAGAAAGTATGTCATATATCCTAAGTGCCTATTTATGATATTAGGTAACTTAAAAGTGCCTATAGATGTAATAAACTCTTTAACGTTGACGTTATTTGAGGCAAATTAAAGTCTCCGTTACTTATTAAGGCTGATGTTTTTTCATGCACACTTACAAGAGTATATGTAATCTCTCTCTCTCTCTCTTAACTCTCTCTCTCTCTCGCTTTCGAGCTCTCTCTCTCGTAATCTCTTTCTTTTACTGTAAATCTGTAATAGAGATAGTGAGATGTGTCTGATTTAGTATATTTATTGTCTTTACACATAACTTGCTTGGTTTGATTGTAAATCTGAAACTGAGATGTGTGAATTTGTAGAATTTCATATATTGAGATCGAAATTCTTGGCTAGTACCTTTCTTTGTCTTTACACATGACTTGTTTGGTTTCATTGTAAATTTATAATTGAGGTTTGTCGATTTGGCGAATTCCAGCTTCTGATCTTGGAACACAGAGTTAGTATCTATATTGTCTTTACACGTGACTTGTTTGGTTTCATTGTAAATATGTAACAGAGATGTGTCAATTTGTTGAATTGCAACTTCTGAGATCGAATCTCTGAATTAGTAGTTAGTACTTTATATTGCCTTTACACATGACTTGTTTGGTTTGATTATAAATCTGAAACAGAGATGTATGAATTTGTCGAACGAATTGCAGATAGATTCTGAGGAGTCAACTTCTCAAAGTAAGTACCTTTCTTGTATTTACACATGACTTGTTTGGTTAAAACATGTAATATATAACTGAGTTGTGTAATTTATCTTGAATCGCAGCTTCTAAGATCGAAACTTTGAGTAATTACCTTATTGTCTTTATGACTTGTTTGGTTTCATTGTAAATTTGTAATTGTATGAATTTGTTTGAATCGCAGCTTCTGAGATCAAAACACTGAGTTAGTACCTTATTTTCTTTACATATGACTTGTTTGGTTTCACTGTAAATCTGTAATTGTGATGTGTGAATTTGTTTGGATCGCAGCTTTTGAGATCGAAACTCTGAAAAAATGTTAGTAGAAGAGGAATCAGAGAGGAAGCGATTATACAATGAAGTGATCGAACTCAAGGAAAATATCAAATGGTTGTGCTTCTATTGTTGAGTTTGATCCATCCAGGGAAAACAATCTCCAAATACTATCAACTGATTCCTCCAAGAAGCATTTTATCTTTGATCATGTCTTTAAGCATGAGGATAGCCAGGGTAAAATTGAGGCTTTTCATGTTTAACTTTTAATTTGATAAACCTTTTTCAACTTCTAACACTATACCAAGAAGACTAGTTAGCTAACTTGTTGTGCCCTTATCTGCAGAGACTGTTTTTGCACAGACAAAGCCTATAGTTACTTCTGTATTGGATGGTTTTAATGTCTGCATCTTTTCATATGGTCAAAATGGAGCTGGCAAGACGTTTACGATGCAGGGAACAGTAGAGAATTGAGGAATGAACTACAAGACTATAGAAGAGTTGTTTCGCTGTTCAGAAAACAGATCTCGTCAAACGAAGTTTGAGATATATGTTAGCATGTTGGAGGTTTACAGTGACGATATGAGGGACCTCTTGGTCGATGCCAGAAATAAGCCCGCTAAAAAGTAGGACCCTAATCTTATCATTGTATAGCTCCAACATGCTAAAAATAACAATCTTTGCTAATATTGATGAAGGTTGGAAGTTAAATCATCAGAGGGAACACAAGAGGTCCCTGAATTAGTCGAAGAACAAGTGTTTAATACAGGTCAAGTGTGGAGTCTGCTCAAGAGAGGATATGGTGTTAGATCTGTGGGATCAACAGCTAAAAACAAGAAAAGCAGCCGGTCTCATTGGTAAGCAAAAAAGGGTTTGGTATCTAAAATCATTTGAAATTAAAACCCTTTTCTCATGCAAAAAATTTTTCTTTATGTGCAGCTTGTTGCAAGTGACTGCCAAAGGAGAACCAGAAGCCATCGATGGTCACAGAACCAAAAGCCATATATGGCTGATGGATTTGGCTGGTAGCGAGTGACTAGGAAACAAAGAAGTCGGAGGAGAAAGGCTTAAAGAATCGCAGTTCATCAATAAGTCGCTTTCGACGCTCGGTGATGTTATATAGGCCCTTGCAAACAAAACTAGCCACATTTCGTACATGTATGTGTAAGATATATACATATGAGGCTTTTCTACTTTCTGTTACCTGACACTTTCTTTTTGTGCAACTCCAGAAACTCCAAACTCACTCGTATCTTGCAAAACACTTTGGGTTTGTAACTTTTGTCATGTTTCCTCGTTGCTCTGGCGCCGTATCCATAGTTCACATGGGTTTTCATCTCCATGGTGTATCAATCTCATCAGGTGGAGATTGCAAGACGCTGATGTTTGTTGGAGTAAGCTTGAAGAAACAAGTTTAAAAGAAAATGGAAAATAGACAAATCCTAATTAAGAGTTTAGGAATAGTTATATTTACATTTATGAGTTATCTAAATATGTTAAGAGAGATAAATAAAGGGAAATTATCCTATTGAGAGAATAGGAAGTTTGTGTAGACTTCTCTATATAAGGAGTGATGCAAGAGTGTTGCATAATTTATGAGTTTAGAGATGTGAGAGATTTGAGAGATTGAGAGTTCTAAGAGAGAACTTGAGAACTTTAGGTTTTGAGTGATTTTCCTAAAAATTAATAAAGAGAGTTATTCTTTGTTAAAAGTGTGTTCTTAATCATTCTCTAGATTCTATAATTGGTATCAGAGCCGTTTCGATCCGATGGGAGAGTGTGCATGTGAAGAAGATGATCCAGAGAAGATCAAGTTGTTGGAGGAGAAGTTTGACAAACTCAACCAGGGTTTGAGCATAATCATATCATCACTTGCTCTTCAAATAGCTGGGATAAAAGTTCTTAAGGGTTATGGTTACACCTATATTCGTGGAGATGAGATTTGTTCTATCAACAAAAACAAGACATGGTTTATTGTTGATTAACCAAGAGGGGAACAAAAGTCAGACATTTTAACAAAGGCGCTTGGAAGAGTCAAGTTTAAGGAGATGAGAGATCTCATTGGTGTTCAAGATTTGGAGAAGATGGACTTCAAGCTTAAGGGGGAGAATGTTGGAGTAAGCTTGAAGAAACAAGTTTAAAAGAAAATGGAAAATAGAAAAATCCTAATTAAGAGTTTAGGAATAGTTATATTTACATTTATGAGTTATCTACATATGTTAAGAGAGATAAATAAAGGGAAATTATCCTATTGAGAGAATAGGAAGTTTGTGTAGACTTCTCTATATAAGGAGATGCAAGGGTGTTGCATAACTTATGAGTTTAGAGTTGTGAGAGATTTGAGAGATTGAGAGATTGATAGTTCTAAGAGAGAACTTGAGAGATTGATAGTTCTAAGAGAGAACTTGAGAACTTTAGGTTTTGAGTGATTTTCCTAAAAATTAATAAAGAGAGTTATTCTTTGTTAAAATTGTGTTCTTAATCATTCTCTAGATTCTATAATGTTTGTTGATATTAGCCCGAGTTCCTCCAATCTAGGAGAGACTGGTTGTTCCTTGAACTTTGCAAGCAGGGTCCGTGGCATCAAACGTGGACCGGATGTGCTAAAACAAAATGTAACTTGATTCCTATAACTAACTCTCTAATTTAGCTAAGCTTTAGTTTAACTTATTTTGACATGTATGAATGTTCATTTTAGTTTTTTGTTTGTGCCAATTAACAACTTCAGAAGATTGAACCCGAGCAAAAGGAAAGTGAGCAGGTGCAGCTTGAAACTGCTCTCACAATGACGCCAATGGCAGCCAAAGGAATCTCATACATCACTCTTCGAAAGTCATCTAAGGTTCGTTTTAGGAGATCCCCAACAACTAATAATAAAGAGAATGAGAGAGGATCATCGTCCAATGTATGAAACAAGAAAGATAAGTAGACACATGCAAGTGAATGATGATAACGTAAAATCTTGGGCTGCTTTTGGATTCGATCACTAATGGCTAGAACCGGACTGCCTTGAAATTGTTCTTGTTTGTCCATCTTTGGTATGGTATCTTCGTTCGCATTTGATTGAAGAAAAATAGTGTATAAACTTCTTATTAATTGAAGAACAAGCTCTATCTTGTGAGGATATATGGAGAGATGAGAAGACAAGAAAAGATGATTGGGATTATTAAATGATATCAAATACTTGTGTTGTGTGCAAGCAATCAAGAAACATTAACTTTTTTTTTGTTTGAATTGAAGTTGGTTATTGTGTTTTGATAAATTGCAACGTTTTATAGATATGTATAAACATAAAATATAAATCAAAGGTAACGGTATTCCTAAACTTCTTTGTATCACTCTTCTTCGCGTCCGAGAAATCGTACACAGATCCTTTCCGTGGAGAAGAAAACGAACATACCGCTTATGTGACCACCACACATGGCATGCCATGTTTTCTTCCCGGGTTACCACTTAGCGTACCAGCTTGATACATTGGTCTTGCGGGTTGTAACCTACACAAAAAGACAGTGAGTTACCAAAAGCTCGAAACTTTTTGATTCTCAAGATTGTTTATGTTTAAGCTTTTATACCATCTCCCTAATGTCTATTTTTCTTACTCTGTATGCTCTAACGGAAAGACCAGTAGGCCACCACCAGTGATTTTTACTGAGAGTTGTTAACTCGGGTGTGATTCCACCATAGGCTAAACGAAAAACCCGTCATGACTTCACCGAAAATAAGAAGTACAACCATTGTCTTTGGTGATCCGGCGTAACCCATCGATGAACTCTGGTTTAAGAGTAATGAAACCCGAGTTACCAACAAGGGGATCGAGTAAGAGTATCGCAACAATCTCGCCTTTGTGTGCTTCAAGGAGCTTCTCAACAGCGACAAAATCATTGTTCATAGCCGTTAGTTATCAGAAAGTAGTTGATTAAGGGACATCGAGGGGGAGTCCAGTAGACCTAAAGTGTCTACATCTCTACCTGCTTTGGCGAGGAAAGAGTTTGCGTGGCCGTGGTAACAACCTTGGAACTTGATAAAATTTTGTTTTCCGGTGAAAGCACGGGCTAGACGAAGCACACCCATACATGCTTTGGGTACCCGAGTTACAAACCTAACCATCTCAATGCTAGGTATAGCTGATATCACCGTTTTCCGCAAGAACTTTCTCTAAGAGACAAGGAGTACCAAAGCTTGTCCCTTTCTTCATTGTCTTAGCCAAAGCTGCAAAACATCACCATTCAGAACCTAAACTAGATACAGGACAATCAAAACAAAACAGTAAACATCAGAGACCATTGAAAGAAAAAAAACCTCATCATCGGCGAAGCTTTACAATCATACATCAAAAAAATCGATATGATTTCTCTCAAGATAGAGAAAACTCCTTACTCCTTACTTATGACATAGTTCCTAAACATTACTAAGGTGCTAAGCAACTTTCTACTTTGTTCACAAAATGGTCATTTGCGGTGTTATCCACTAATGCTTATCTATTCAAACACTAACTAACATAAAGCTTGAGACCAAAGACATATCATCAGATAACAATACATTTCTTTATAATGCATCATTTTGTCTAACTACAGAGATTGAAAAATAGAAGAAGAAGAACTCAACATCTAATCACATAACAAATAATAACATGTTGGTGAAAACCAAGCCCACGTGAAAAAACGAATCGTTTAATGGGCCTTTAATGGGCTTTGTTTATTATGATTTTTTGTTATTAAATCAAAGGTAATTAAGGTTGATCTTTGGTTTGTATACACGAAAGTTAACATCTAAAGACATTTTCTAAAGAGGAATTCACAAAACTACACTCTTTCAACCCATCTTTCACAAAACTACACCTAATTTAATTTTTTCACATACCCTTTTAAAATTTCAAAAGCTTAATTTACACTTTTAAAAATTAGCAAAATTAAAATCTTTTCATTTGGATACGCTAATTAGTGTTTAGGGTATAATATTAAGGGGGTAGGATTGTGTGGGTAGGGTTTATTTGGATTTAATTTTGAATGTTTAGGTGTAGTTTTGTGAAGTAATTTTGAAATGGTGTAGTTTTGTGAAGTAATTTTGAAATGGTGTAGTTTTGTGAAGTAATTTTGAAATGGTGTAGTTTTGTGAAATGTAATTCAAATGGTGTAGTTTTGTAATTCTCCCTTTTCTAAAATTTTAGTTACGTGGCCGTTTAATTTCTTCACTACACAGCCTTTGAATTTAGTTTTGAGATATTATTGTTTAATTGTTTTTGTTAAAATAAAAATATTTAAATAGATGTTTTAATCATTTTGATATTGAATACAAGTAATTACAAATGAACGTAGTTGCATATAATATATATAGTATATAAATGTCGAAATTAAAATACAGAAATATAAAGAGGAATTCACAAAACTACACCCTTTCAACCCTCACTTCACAAAACTACACCTAATTCAATATTTTCACATATTTACACCTTTTCAAAATTTTAAAAGCTTGATATACCTTTTAAAAATTATCAAAATTAAAATATTTTCATTTGGGTTCGCTAATAAGTGTTTAGGGTATAGTATTAAGGGGGTATGATTGTGTGGGTAGGGTTTATTTGGATTTAATTTTGACTGTTTAGGTGTAGTTTTGTGAAGTATTTTTGAAATGGTGTAGTTTTGTGAAATGTAATTCAAATGATGTAGTTTTATAATTCTCCCAAATATAAACATCTCCGCAACGCATATACATTACTCTTTCTATTTTGTATACTTTGTAAATAATAGGGTGAATTAAATATATGGCCCTAGAAAACTTGTTAATTAGGCGCAGTTATTTTTATTAGGTGGGAGGAGAGAAAATTTTATTTTTTGACCATTATACCCCTACTCTTTTCTGTGCAAATGTTATCGGATAACTTTGTTATTATCCTAAATTTATTTTATAATTTTAAATTAAATAAATAACGCGATTAAATAGAGTTATTATGATAATATATAAGTTATCAAAAAAAGAAAATCGTGATAACATTTTTGTTATCACGATAACCAAAAGTATATCGTGATAACAAAAAGAATATCGTGATGACAAGAAAATAATCGTGATAACAAAAAAAATATATTGCGATAACAAAAGTAATATCGCGATAACAAAATAAATATCGCAAATAACAAAAAAAATCGAGATAACAAAAATGATATCGCGATTTCAAAAGAGAAATCCGACCAACAGAAAAAGACCCAAATGAGATCTGACCGAAAAAAACCCAACCAAGAGAGATCCCACCGAGAAAGACGAGAGAGATTCGAAGAATAAAGAGTTCGAGAAAGATCCAAGAGATATATCCAAAATAGTAGGAGATAAAGAGATAGATCTATGAGAGAAAAATAAAAAAACTATGAAAGAAAGAAAAAGGTTTGATAGAGAGAGAAAGCTTCAATAGAGAGAGAAATAAAGAGATTTGATAGAAAGAGAAGAGAGATTTGTGAGAGGAAGAGGGTGAGGGTAAAAAAGTCATTGTACTTGGGAATAGTAATCGACTATTCATGTAGTGAATCAAACCTAATTAAGTGGTCTTCTATAACCATTCCTTAATTATATCCTAAATAATAAGCTCAAATAATATAATAACATTATTATCATGTATAAACGCATGCAAAACAAGATAAAATATTAACTTTAAACATGTAATACTCAAATATGACCATGGGAATAACATACGATTGAATCATATACCTTATATCAATCCATAAGACATTATTTGTGAAGTGATTTTTGTGAAAAATCATAGGCGTCAACACCATAATGAGTTTCAACAAATTAATTGTGACATGACAAGAGAGATTTTCAATAACCAATCAAAAATGTGACATTGAAAAAACATTTATTAATAGAAAAAATGAAAAAAACTTTTAAGGTCTAATAACTCGAATAAATTTCAAACATCATTTATGGAAATTCTTTAGACATCCCTAAGACATTATTTGTGAAGTGATTTTTGTGAAAAATCATAGGGGTCAACACCACAATGAGTTTCAACAAATTAATTGTGACATGACAAGAGATCTTTAATAATCAATCAAAAATGTGACATGGAAAAAACATTTATTAATAGAAAAAATGAAAAAGGCTTTTAAGACCTAATAACTAGAATAAATTTCAAACATCATTTATGGAAAAACAAATGAAATAAAAAATACTTTAGAATATAAATTCTAATTTTTTAAAAAATATATATAGTGTACAACAAATATAGAAAAATGTAATAAAATTTTATTGGTTAAAAAAGTCAAAACGCATTAAATTTTTCAATCGAAAATTACAAAGAATAAACCGATGGAATAAAAGAATTTTTTTAAACCATATTTATTATGAAATGGATATAACAATAAATCTCAGTATTAAAACGTTTAACGTCACCACAACCCTATAAATATATACCGCATATTAATGGTGAACCGGATCCAGATATCCGTTTTTTAAGAAATCCGGTCAAAATTCATATCCATTAGAAGAATATTCGGTCAGAGAATACCCGTTGACTTTTGAAGGATATCCAGATCCGTTTATGTGAATACTTTTATAAATATATTTCTACAAAAACTGAGTGGAGTTAAAATAAAAATAGAAAATTTTTATATCCAAAACTAAAAGTAAATCAAATTATAAATATTCTTATATTAAACCTTAAACATAATTATCCACTTTTACGTAAAACTTTATTATTTTCAAAATTTATTCATCGCGCATGGCGCGAGAAATTACCTAGTAAAACATTAAAAAAAAGTATTGCAAATAAACTTTTTAAAGTAATTTGAAAAAATATTACCACTCCTAAATAATGAGTGCAAATATTTCAAATTAAATTACACAAAACCGTTACGTGTTGGATATTTGTTCGATATTTCAAATTTTAAGTTCGATCTTAAGTTTTATCAAAGGTATTTTAATCCTTAGGAAGATCATGTCATAACAGATCATTAATTAGCCAACAAGTTATCATACAAATTCAAAAAGTTAAAAACTTCTAAATTACTAAAACTTTGCAAAAATAAACTCATGATGACAAATAAAAAATCAACAAAGAAACACTTAACTCATAAACTTAAAGATTCTTGTTTTTAACAGAGTTAACATTTAAACCAAATCTAATGAACTTATATACATAAAAAAACATTTAAATCAAAAGCTAATGTTACTCAAGAACCATGTTTTAGTTTCTACTCTCCTCTTCCTCTTCCTCTTCCTCACTGTTATGAGTTACATGGTTGCTTGTAGCATAACCATGAGCTGTGACTACATTGTTATGGCTTGTTTCACCTTCAGGCATCAACAAAGCTCTACAAACAGGGCATGAACTGTGAAGCTTTAGCCATGGGAGCAAGCAATCACTATGGAACACGTGGCTACACATCGTCTCCTGTGCCTCCTCTCCTATCTCAAACAACTCTAAACACACTGGACACATTAGAACCTCGTCGATCTTTATCTTCACGCTACGAAAAGACTCGATAGCTTCTTTACTAGCTGGAGGTGTTCCGTAACACACGTCGCGATCATTCACGGGATCATGATGATCAAGAGAGGTATAGAGACGGTCCAAGTTCAAGCGTGCACTATCCAAGCGCTGATTAAATTGACTACATGCTCCTAGTAAAGAAGATAATCTTCTGTGTGTTGCGAGAAGATCTTGGATCTGTTGATCCCTACTGGCTTGGCCGCTGCTACTACCGATATTCTCTTTTTCATTGTTGTTGTTACTTGTGACATTATATTCGTCTTCATCTTCGTCTTCTTGTTGTTGTTGTAGTTGTGACATGTCTAGGATAAAGCCGGTTTGACAAAAGGGGCATTTGATCTCATCTCCCATATTGACTAGATTCATAATCTTTGAACAAACGTGACACCAATACTTTGTTGCAATTGCTTCTTCCATTACAATGTTCCTTGTCGTCGCAATACCTTAAGTTTTAACAACATCATAATACCATAGATTGTAGTCAAAATCATAATATATATATATATGTGTGAACCATTTTCACAACATCATAATAATACTATAGAATCATAATCATAATATCATAGATTGTAGTCAAAATCATAATATATAAATGTGAACCATTTCCATAACATCATAATAATACCATAGAATCATAATATCATAGATTGTAGTAAATTTTAGGAAAATTACCATAAAAATCTTCAAGTTGCAATATTTTTCCAACTAAAATCATAATTTTTCGGGTTTCCATCTTAAACCCCAAGTCACAAACTCTTTCATCTTAAACCTTAAAGTTGTTAAATTAGTGCACATCCAAAGTTTGACTAACGCTCAACCCTTTAACATAGTCAAATAATAAAATAAAATATTTATTTTTCAGAAGACTTAAATATTGGGGAAGTGGTCTTGGCCTAGTGGCAGACATAAGTCCACATGAGGCAGGCATAAGTCCACATGAGGCAAATAACACCACCCCACCTGGGATCGAATCCTAGCGCATACGACAGTGTATGAATGACTAATGGGCCGGCCATTTGTGGTCCAAATGTTGACAAAAAAAGAAGACATAAATATTTATAAAAAGTAATTATGTAAGATAACATTGGGTCTCAAATTCGTAGGTTTATATTAATCTTTTTTTTAGGATTCATTTAAAAAAATGTTAAGAGTAATTTTTTGTTAAAAAGTTATTTTAAAATTTTAATTAAGAATTCTTTTTTGTTACAATTGCAATTTACAATTTTTAGCTTTAGATTTTGTTTTATTTATATTTTTAAGTTTATTATTTATATTTTTTAATTTTTTATTATATTAAAAAATAAAATATTTTATTTTATTATTTAACTAAATCAAAGGTTGACCGTTAGTCAAGTTTCATGTTAAAATGATGTTTTGAGAATTTTCACACAAAGTAATAAATTCTATTAGTTCAATTATATATTTATTTGACTAGTATATAACTATAAATTAATGCTTAATAAAATAATATCAATACGGATTCAAAATTTGATGTTTTTCTCTCTATAATCTACGACATTATAACTCGATAAATTTTTGTAAAATAATTTAGTCCCCATATTATCAATTTATAAAAATTTTACTATGTTTTCGTGCTTAATGTTTATCTAAGTTGTTCAGGGGGAAAAACGACAAGAATCAATGAAAACTACTTTTAAATCATACTCCAACATCAGTAGACGGATAAATTTGCCCCTAATCATGTATACATCATAAAACAACGACGTAGAGGGGCATTTAATGCTCTAATATAGTGTAAGATATCAACATCTTGGTAGGAGAAAAAAAAAGAAACTTACAAGAGAGGAATATATGTTTGGCGAACATTTAATGCTAGTTTTGAGCGGTAACTTATCCCCTAATAAAGATCTTATCGGCTGACGGCATCTATTATAGATATATTATTAGGTTACATCACAAAGTTTACTTAGCTAGAGAAGTTGAGTTTAGCAATATAAATAAGAGCTAATAGAGAGATACCTTTATTGGCACTAAAGAAAGAAACCTCCAAACGCAATTAAAAACTAAAAAACAAGAACAACACCATTAAATACACTAATTATTTGGAAGCATTTACGGATAAGTTACTTAAAGCAATAACTAACTGAAGAAAAATATGAGATAATTGATTTTATGGTTTTTAACTTTATTCATTTAGATCATATGAAACACATGAAACACATGCCGTCGGTAGTGAGATTTTTTTGTTACTATATAAAATTGTGTAGTACATATTTTATAACAAATTCTTAATATAATTTGTAACTTAATTTATGATGTAGTATAAAGAACCTGATAAAAGATAAACACAACTCAATATAGGGATTCAATGAATCTCTAGAGATCTGTCAGCTCAACCAAGAGATTCGTTGGAATCCCCACTTGGGATCTGCTTCGCTCAATCAAAGAATTTGTGAAGATCGTTTGAGACCAACTTCTTGTGTCGATGAATTTAATCAAATAATTATTAATTATCTACACAAGGTTTAAGAGAAATTTCTCGTTTATTAATTATCAAAGTCCGAGTTACAAATTTATGCCTAAACGACTTATTTATAATAATCTAAAAACCATAGAAGATTCTAAATAGGAATAGGAAAACATCTAAATAATAAAATAACTAATAATGTAAATAATAAAAATATTTGTAAATCTTCCAAATATCTCTCTACATCATTCTCTTCGACGAAGAGAAGATTCATGACGGATCTTAATCGTGCTATATGAAACTCATAGTTTTCTTCTTGCGGAAAGCATACACGCATATGATAGGATATATGTTACCGAACAACATCACATCCATAATCGTTTTTTTATTGAGAAACCAAAGAGGCACGGTGATACTCAGAGTTTTAACCCGAAATAAACTACTGGAAGTGCACATCAATTTGTTTAGTATTTAGGGATCGAATCCACAAAGACCAAGGTTACACTACAATATTTAAATTCAATATAAAGCTAAGCGACACTAACACATGTTGTTTGTAAACTTTTCTAAAACAAATAGTAACCAAAAGGAGATAACGGTTGTAAGCAATTAATTAAAAGCGTCAGCCGTTAGGATTAATCGTAGGAATTAGTTATCACTAGACAATATATGATTGAGAAACAATTAAAACCGTTCTTAAACTCAGATCTCAATATATAGATTGACCCCCTCTCGGGCATGTCAATCCCTATGCTAACAAGTATGAAAACTAAACTCTCGTTTGTGTTCAATAAATCTTAGCATGCAGTTCGTCTAAATCCGATTTGTTCACAAAACGCAATAACATCTACTCTCGCAGGCTAAAGACGTTTTGCTCATCTAAGTTCTATCAGGTTCCTAAACCAACTCTCGTTGAATCTAAATAACCTAGAATCAAGAACTATGGTGATCAAGCAAGTTCAAGTAGTAAATTCAACTTAGATGAAGAACCCTAAGAATAATTCCCTATCAATCTATCTAATCTAACGAATCATAAATTCCTTTGAAACCCTAAAACCTAAAAGGTGGATTACTCATACATGTTCGTATCAAAACAATAAAAGATGATGAAGATAATTGTATAAAGCAAATACTGAGATTGAAATAAAGAGGTTAAGAAAACACTTTTCAAGAGATATTGTATCTTCATGGACCCGCATGTATTAGGTAAAATCCGAACTGTACCAGATACCAAAAATGGTACCGGATTACCCATAGTTGCATACATTTCTACATATAATATACATTTATTTATATATAATATCAAACTATATACATTTATATCCAAATCATATTAAATTAATTACCAAAAGTTAAATACTTTTATTGTGAAAACTTGAAATTAAATTCATTTATACGTAAAACACTTGATATTTTGTTAAATATTTAATATTTTTATAATTTTTTTGGGTATTTAGATAATTTTTCGGGTATTTAGATATTTTTCGGGTATTTAAATTGCCCTATTGGGTACTAAACTCCTCTACCCAAAAGACCCCAACCTAACCCCAAACCCGAATGCTCACCCCTTATTAAGATCGACCCTTGTGTTAAGTTCAGTTTAACATATGACCTACTTTGTTTAGTGGTTTTTGATACCACCAAGTCAAGCCTTAATGGTTTATATATTACTAGGATTTATCCCGTGGCACACCACGGATTTATGTTTTCTAAAATAATTTTTTGTGTATATCTATAATTTAACAATTTATAATTGAAAAAATTAGGAAATCAAGTACATTTTTGGACCTTAATTTTCAATAAGGTGATTTGTGTTTCAAAATTAGTAATTATGTGATTTTCTTTCCTTCTGTTTTTTGTGAAAGATATACTCGACCGCGCGTTCACACATGTTCATGAATGTTCATAAGTTTTATGTTTCAGATTTTTTCTTGAATTACTTATTCAAACTATGAATGTTCACAATGTTGTTATGCATATTAATTTATGTTCATGAATATTCACACATGCTCAGATTGACAGTGTCACAATTATTTTAGAAGGAATGTTCACACGTCATGACCAGAAAGTTCAGGGTTATTTTTGACTTTTCAACATAAAAATAATCTAAATGGAAATACAAAAAAAATCGCCCTTTTGAGAAATTAAAAAATAAAATGTTCTTAGTTTACTAAATAACTCTTTATAATTTTATTTATGTTGCATATAAAAAAATAATAATGTAGATTAAAATATGAGGAAAAATAGCAAATAGTATATATATATATACATATGCATTTTTTTGTACAAATGGTGTTTTTGATATTTGTTGTATTATATTATATTGGGGAAAAATGTCAATTAAATCATGAACTTTCCAAATTCACCAAAAAAAAGCATGAACTTTCACGTGAACCATTTAAATCATCTATTTTCGTTGACTGACGTTTTAAATCACGAATTTTTTTTGTACTGAGACAAAAAGAGCACAAAATTGAATCTGTTAACGGAAAATTTGATAGTATGCTCAATTCCAGCCAATTGAAGTGCTCGGTTCTTCAAATAAACCTCAAACAATGTCAAACTATTGCGTTAATAGACTTAACTTTGGACTCTTTTTGTTTAGGTTGTGCTCTTTTTGTTCCGGTAATAAAGAATTTATGATTTAAAACGTCAGTCAACGAAAAATATATGATTTAAATGGTTCACGTCAAAGTTTATGTTTTTTTTGGTGAATTTGGAAAGTTCATGATTTAATTGACATTTTTTCCTATTATATTGTAGTAGATATTTATATATGAATACATGAGAAAAATAAGTAATTTAGAGTACATTCTAACTAATTTAAACAGGTTCTGATTTAAATCACAAACTAACAAATAACAATAGTGAAAAACACATGTGTTAACAGAAACGATACATATACTTTTTGTTGTATGGTTTATACTGAAGGTGGAAAGGGAAAATTTCGTAATATTCTTAAACCTAAATTAAATTGAGCAACATGCAAGAAAATATAACATATCAATTCTTTTTTTATTTTGGTCAAATATATAACATATCAATTCTATTTCCATTTTTTTTTCTATTTCTATAAGTTATAACACAATGATGATGAAATAAGCCAAGACATTAACAAAAACAAAAAGATTGATTTAAACTTAACCAAGTTTAGAAACAAAGAATCATAAACATTGCCATTGCGTATTGCGTCTTACATTGGTTCCATTGATGAAATTCATCTTGTAAACATGACCGGTCGGTCGGTATTGACATGTTGCATGTGTGAGGCTGAAAACCTTAATAAACCATCATTCGTTTTCAGTGATTTGGTTTGCATATCGCAAAACCAAATCTTTTTAATGGATGCATGAGTTTTTGATCTCTGTATGATAGAGAACAAAATAAATTATGTTTAAAAAACTGATGAAAAACATATTTACGTATAATATGTTACACACAAAACATAAATTTTGTAATTCTTACACTTGTATCGGACTTAACCATCTCAAGTGTCTCTCCCGACTTTGCAGTGTATTGCCTCCAAATATGGAGAACTTTCACTTGAATGCGCCATTGTGTCTTGTACGGCGCAAATCACGGAGGAGTGCAAAAAAAGCTGCTATTGATTTTATGAAGTTTTTTTTACGGGTTATAGTTTTTGTTTGTTATGTGATTTGTGAGTAGGTATAGCGTTAAATCACGGAGGAGTGCAAAAAAAGTCATATAGCCACGGCCGTATCCGTGGCTATAGCGTTAAATCCGTGGCTATAGCGTTAAATCCGTGGCTAAATATCCACGTATTTTTTCTATAGCCACCGATACGGCCGTAGCTATATGACTTTTTTTTAGTAGTGAATATCTTATATATACGTGTGATATTTCATAGCAAAAATTTAGGGTTTAGCAAAACTTGGTGACCAAGTTTGTTTTCAATTTTGTAAATGTAATTGATTAAGAATTTAATTGGTAAAAATTCGTAATTATATACTTCCTTTATTAGTTTTCGAATCATTTTCTTGTCAAACTTTTGAAGATTTAAAAACTTTCAAATCAAGGAAGAATATTATTGGTAACCGATTGATTTTAACAATTAATATACTTTCCTTTTATTAGTTTTCGTAATGAAATTGTTTTCCTAATGATAAAATCAAATGTAGATAGAATATTTTTGGTAACCAATTGATTTTAACAATTAATTAAAGAAATCAACAATTGCCTTTTTTGAGTTTTCGTAGGAAAGCAATATCATATTTTGGATATATTATATGGTATTGTTTGTGAATGATTATGGTAAGTTTAGCATAATCAAAAAAATAATTTTCTTAGTAGCAGATAACATATATTAGAAATAAAAAAATTAATTATGTCAGCAATTAAATACGAAAATTGTTATTAAATTTGAAAATAAAACTTATCTATTATTTAAATTTCTAAATAAATATTTTAATTTAAATAATTAACCATTACAATTTAATTTTAAAATTTGACCTATATATTGTTTGTATAATATTGTTGGTATAATTGTATAATGCATGTTATACCTTATATTTTCTTAAAACTATATGTTTCAGTGGGTAATTTAAAAAAAACAAATTTTGGAAAAAGTTAAAAAAACGAATTTTAGAAAATTGAATTTTAAGAAAAAAACGATTTTTGGAAAAAGGTAAGAAAAAAGGAATTTTAAATTACGTTTGCCAATAAGTTTATAATTATTGTCTTTTTAAATTGTTATCCAAGGTAAGAATAGGAATATCCTTGGATAGTTTTGTTTGTATTGTTTGAAAATTATTTTTTTAGCCTTTTGAAAATTATTTTTAATATAGCAATGACATGGATCGTAAATAAATGAGAGTTATTTTGGAAAAGTTTAAAATAGTATTTCAAAAATAATAATATAGATTTGAGAAGTAGAATGCATAAACTTATGTGATTCTCATACTATTCTTGAAGCAGCATAACATTCTCAACAAAAGCTCACCTCCTCTTGTCCCATGCCTTGCTTGACCGACAAGTTTTTCCATGAAAAGGAATATCTTTTTCCTTTTCCTTATTGTTTTAGAAAAAGATCAATGACTATATAAATTCATTGATCATAACCTTGTTAATTCACTTTTGAATTGCTTATTGAATAAACTTCATAGTTTTCTTAAATCCATACGAAGAGGATTCGTAACCTAAGAGTCTAACGGCAATGTGAAGAGTATTCACACCCCTTTGATTTATTCTAAGTTTCTAATTTGATTCTTAAAACAAGTTTCGATCTCGTGATACAAGTATTAATCAAATCTTGTATCACAAGTTTACTATTAAGCTTCCGCTACTCTATCAATTCTTGATATTATTTATGTAACATTCAAGATTTTTCATTCGATAACATCTTCCGATTCCGTAACAACCAACTGTTTCAAACGTGTCGAATTGCATCAACAATTAGGCTATGATTTCATAAATGAAGAGACGCAAACCAAAATGGAAGCACGATGAACTATCAAATGAATTGGTAACTTGATTCTTATGTGGGTTTTTTTTATAAAGAAGTTTGTTATATTATTTGAGGCGTAGAATATATGTGGGTTGTAAGTCTTCTTATCCCTTAGATTTTATGATCCGTGACAAGCGCGGAGTTTAAATTTATAGTTATATATACGTATTATATAAAAATACAAAATTATTTTTAATTTTCGTCAATTGGAAAATGATCCCTTATTTTTTTGTATATTAAAAGAAGTATGATATTTTATCACAATTACTATTCAATTAATTTATATAATTAACTTTTTTGTTTTGTATAAGTTTTTCATAACAATTTCGCGGATATTGGTATATTCTTTATATATATTACTTGTTGAAAATTTTAATTTTTCAGTTAACATTATGTTTTAAACTTAAGATTAAATATTATGGATATTTAATTTTCAATAATTAGAAATTTAATTTTATGGGATTTTAGATCTCCTCAATTAATATATATAGGATTTGAGAAGAGTACAATATATAAACTTGGCTGTTACGGAATCAGGAGTTTGTTATACTATTCTTGAAAATATAATATTATTTATGTAATATTAAAAAATATTCATTCGAAAACAATTAAGTAGTTACACAAGTAAATATAGAGGTGTCAATTAGTCTTTTAATTAAATTTCTACTATTAAAAGGAGAGTTTTGGAGGTACTGACAGAGTCACATCAGAATGTATCCAAATAAGATTTGTATCAATATAATAACAAATAAAGTAGTTTTATTAAGATTCGAAATATATTATTGGAAGTAATAAATCTCTAATCTTATATTATAGGTGTTGATTGGTTCTCCCGCAACCACCCGCAAATACAGCTTTTGCGGGCGATTGCGATTTATTGCGTTAGCAAAAATCACTCAAATCGCTTTATAATTTTTTACATCGTTTGGCACCACTTGAAATCGCCATATTTCAAAAGCTCATTCCCGCTAGCGTTTGCGGTTGCAGGCGGTTGCGATTTGTTTAAATAATTTTTTTTCAATAATATTAAAAAAACATTTAGAAAAAAGAATTATTTAATATTACAAATAATAATACTAAAAATGTATCTACAAATAAAAAAAGTTTTGAATAATTATTTAGGTTTTTTATTTAGTTTTCATTGTTATTATGTTTAATTTATTATAATATATAATAATATATTACTTTTTATATATTTTAGAAAAAATATATTCTATATCATAGTTGTCACGATATATAATATAGTTGTGATGTTTGTAATTTTCAAATAATTTTGATAATTTTTAACATCTACTACATGCGTTTGTCAACCGGTCAAAAATATTCCGCAAATGCAAAATCTTTTAACCGCTATACCAGTCGTACAAACCGCCTAATACCATAATTAACCGCCATCGCCAACTTCAGCAATCTCCCTCAACCGCAACACCAATCGCTGCGTTTAAACCAGTCGAGCCCTTAATACAGAAGACGGAGATAGAAAATCATTCTAAAATTACACGTGTCATCATCTGGGTATTTCTGGTCCCACATTATTAAAAATTCATAAAAGCCCAAAACAAAATGCCCAAAACAAAAAACTCAAATTTAACACAAATTGATTTAAATTGACATAATAAATGGATAATATTAAAAAATGTTGAAAAACCCATAAAATATAATATTAAAAATTCATAAGAAATACAATTTTATAATTTCTAATAGATCTCTTAATATTTATATATTATATTCTATTACATTAATTTCAAAATAATGATAAAACATATTGTTCATTTATAAATAACTATATTATTTTGTAAAATTGTATTTAACACCAAAATTCATGTCAAATGAAAAAACTTGAACACACAATTTACCCGACTCATCGGTTGAACCACCAGTTCCCAAACTTTGAACAAAGAATTTTCGGATAAGTTTAGACATGAAAGAGTGATTAAACTTTCCTAGAAAATATGTTTAAAATATTTAAAAAACTAATGAAAAACACAATTTTATAATTTTTCAAATGTTTGTATGTTATATTATCGCACAAAAGAATGATAAAACATATTGTTCATTTATAAATAACAATATTATTTTGTAAAATTGTATTAAACATCAAAGTTCATGTCAAATGACAAAACTTGAGCAGAAAATTGACTCGAGTCCCCGAAAATTCAGTGGTTTTATATATCCGATGTTTTAATAGTCCGATTTTATGACAAATAGAGACCGGATTGACATACTTTTCATTGTTAAATGAGTCATATCAAAGTTTCAAAACACTATATAGTTATTGTTTTTAATAATAAATAGTAAATTATACGTAAAGGTAAATATTCAACATCGAAATGACAATGATAATCTTTTTCGATGATAAATATTAAAATAGTAATAGTCATAAATTTTTGTAAATAAAACATTATAAAAACCAAAATACAATATATTTTCTATATATACTTCGAATTTAAACTATGCGTTTAACGCGGATCACATGAGATACAAATTCTTTTTTTATTTCATTTTATACTAAACATTGTTTTTACCAATAAACATTTTTTCTATTAGGTAAATTTTTATCCCGCGCTTGGCGTGGGTAAATTCCTAGTATATGAGTATTGTCAAACAAATGTCTAATTATCCATCAAACCCTAGATAATTTAAGGCCCATCTAATATAGTTACACCGACCTTATGACCGACTTTGTAGCACTATAAATAGTGAACGTAGTGGTACTTGGGTTATCAACTTTGTACTTATAAAAAGAAAACAAGTAAAGTTTAATAATAGTTTAATCCTCTCTTTCATCTTCACGTCTCTCTCCTTCGCATAAACTAAAACTACGCACGTATAAACACTATTATATTAGATTTATAACATGTTATCATCACGAAACTCTACCCGATCGATTATATTTTGAAGGTATAGTAAAAAGGTATGTTAAATTAATTATTTTATATGATTATATTTTTCTCAATATTATGGCGTGTTATGCCGTCTAAACATGGAAAGCTATGCCTCCTAAATTTATTATATTTCGTTATTTATTATCTATGGCGTGCTATACCGTCTGAACATGGTAGGCTAAGGTTCTGCCTCCTAAATTTATTATGCTTTCGTGGTTTATTCTCTATGGCGTGCTATGCCGCCTAACATGGAAGACTCTGCCTCCTAAATTTATTATATATTATTATTTATTAAATATATAAATATAATGCAAAAATTATGTTTAAAAACTATGCCATAATTTTGCATCTTAAAAATGTTTTAAATCTTGATTTTATTTAAAAAGAAATTCTGGCAAAATTTAAAAGTAAATAAATTAAAAATCTAAGAGAAACTCTGTAATTTTTTAAACTTAAAGATTTTTGCAAAAAAAACTAATAAATATAAAATAAACTATGACAAAATTTAAATTAAGATAATTTAAAAAGTTAAGAGAGACTCTGTCAAAATTTATACTTAAATATTTTACCAAAAGTATAAGGTTATATCTATTTCATTATATGGTAATTTAAAACCCAAAATATATGTAAATTTTTCATATTGCAAAATAATTAAATACTTTAAAAGAGTAAAATATTTTAAAATAAAAATGCTAAAAAGCTAAAAGTATCATAGGGAGCTGAAATGCTCACAAAAGATTTAAATGCTCATGAAGAGTTTAAATGCTCATGAAGAGCTTATATGCTCATGAAGAGCTTAAATGCTCATGAAAAGCTTAAATGCTCATGAAGAGTTTAAATGTTCATGAAGAACTTAAATGTGATCATGAAGAGCTTAAATGTTCATGAAGAACTTAAACGTTCATGAAAGAATATACGCTCATGAAGAGCTTAACTCTCGAAGAGTTAAAAGTATTTTAAAAGAGCGAAAACGCTCTAAACGAGCAAAAGAAAAACTGAACGCTCTAAAAGAAACATGATGACGACATGCATATATAAAAAATGGCAAAAGATGTATATGAAAGTAAACCTGATGTTTACTTATTGATTAAAGTTTAATATATTCGGTTAAGCCATCCGTGAGTATTAATGATTGAAGATCATTAATAATATGTTGGAAAAACATGAAGTTTTTCAACTTATGCATGTTTTAAAGAAAAGAAGAATCAAAGTCATCATGTGAAAACATATGAAAATCACCATTTTGGGTTAAAAGAGTTTATTGAATATGATGGTTGATTTCTTTAAACATACCCCCGTATTATACACTTAATATGACCGATCTAAACGTGAGAGTCGGTCTAAGTTAAAGGAGCATTTATAGCCGTTACCTTGAGAAAGAGAGTAATATGAATCATATATTAAAAGTTAAAAGGATCCAAGATGAAACACATGATCCAAGATGGATATGTTGTTGATCCTAAAAAGGGATTCATTTCAAGATGAATAATCTAGAAGAATTATCATCTCGAGGGGGTGAATTAAAGAATCCCACATTAAGAATAAGTGGGGGAGAATTAAAGAATCCCACGATAAGAATAAGTGGAACATCTAGAAGATTATGTTCACACTCTAAATGAGTTTGGTATAATACAAATCCAAGAGCTCATAAAACAAGTTATGGTGAAATATAATCAACTTTCTCATGTAATTGATTCATTGTTAGAGATGATTATAGTTAAAAGGATTATGGAAATTATCTCTCCCTTGAATTGATTTGTGATTGAAAATGATTATAAAACCAATGAGTATAAGAAATAATTCTCCCATATAAAAGATTTATGGTTTGAGATCAAATCTCGTTTGGAATTTTGTGGGTGTGTGATATATATTATGAATGCTCCTCCACACCACATAAAAATGACATCCAAGAGGATGAAGTATATGAGCTGGAAATGAAAATCCGCTCTAAAAAGCAATCATTGGAGATGTGCTTATTGTAAGATTTGCAATCATTATTTTGATGATAAGATTTCTCTAAAGGAGAATTTATGGAATAGTTGGAATTCTTGAACAAAAGGATTATGAACCAGAAGTTCAAAAGTTCAAAGGTTCAAAGGATCACTATTCAAATTTATTGCAAATCAAATGATGGATGAGATTTCATGAAATGAATTATCATTATAAGATCCTCGTACAAAAGAAAATGAACTTGAAGTTCATAGGATAATTCAAGGTGATGAAAAGAAAACTCACTTCATATGAAAATGCTCCAATACAAAATATATGTGTTTATGAAGGATGACACATAAAGTCTATAATAGACTACTTTGGTTCCAAAGATTGAGAAAAGAGAAAGGAGCAAATATTTATTAATCTCTTCAAAGGGAGAAGAGGAGTAATGAGTCATGATCATAAATCCCAAGATGATTAGATCCCTGAAGGATCAAAGGTGAAATCAAGTACTTGACTTAAATCATTGATAATGATTAAGAGATGTCGATGGGTCATGACAATAAAGTAAATATGGAACCAAAGTCGAAATAAATGTCGACTATAATAGTGACATAACGCGCGATGTTATAAATGAGGATCAGAAATCTCCCCTCTGTGAATTAGCGTTGAGAGGTAATATTGGCCAATACATAAAAGAGACAATCAAGTCTATATTAAACTCGTTTGAGTAACGAGAGTTTTGGACCAGAAGTCCAAATATGAAAAGAGTATTAAGTGATATAAAACAAAACGCTTATGATATAAGGTTTTGTTAAAATACTCGGTATTGAGAAATATATATAAGAAACTTGAATTGCGTCTCATAAAGAAAATGCATGCAAAGTTTAAATTCTTGAAGAATTAATGATATCATAGTAATGTTCTCGAGAACTAAGATCGATCAAACTCTGAATAGGTATAAACAAGACATTGGAAAGACCAGATGTCTTCAGGCATTAAGTTAAACATCTAATGAAAAATATATTATGTTAAGAACTTCTAGATGAAGTTGAATATATATATGTGGGATACACATCACCAAGTATAATTCGGTATTTGGAACAAAAAAACTGGTGATATTTTTACGGCACGGTTTGTCGATTGCCATTTTAATGAGGATGAATTTCTAGATTTAGGGGGAGGAATTCAAAAAATTCTGAAAGATGTTACATGGTATACATCTAATTTATTACATTTGGACCCCCTACTAAACAACGTGAACTTGAAGTTCAGAAAATAGTTCATCTACAAAATATGGCAAATCAAATTCCAGATGCGTACGCGGAAAGTAACAAAATCATATATACCCGCAACAAATTTCCCATCAAGAATCGATATTCCTAAAGAGAATAATGATGAGAGTAAAATAAATGAACCTAAGGTTCAGTTAAAAAGGGGGAGAGCTATTGGATCTAAGGATAAAAATCCTCGAAAGAAAAAGAAAACGAATGAAAAAGTTCCAGAAGAACCAAACAATGAAAAATGCCTCGAAGACATACATGAAAATGTTCCAGAAGAGCAAGAAAAAGAGGAATGTCCTTATAAAGACGAATGTAACACGAAAAATTATGAGATTCTATTAATTATGCCCATAATGGAAAAATGTGGCTTAGAAATGAAATTGATGATGACGATGTGATATTCTCATTTTCAGTGTCTAAAGAAATAAATGATGAAAATAACGACTTAGATCCAAAGTTTGTATATGAATGCCAGAAAAGGCATGATTGGGAGAAATGGCTAATGACCATGAAAACAGAGTTAATATCTCTCAATAAAAGAGATGTTTTCGGACCCATTGTCATTACACCGGAAAATATAATGTCAGTTGGATGTAAATGGGTCTTTGTGCGGAAAAGAAATGAGAAAAATGAAATAACGAGATACAAAGCTCGCCTTGTAGCACAAGTTTTTTCTCAAAGACCGGGAATTGATTATGGAGAAACTTATTCCACGGTTATGGATGCAATCACATTCAGGTACGTAATGAGTTTAATGACATCCAAGAATTTTGAGATGTACCTTTTGAATGTTGTAACTGCATATCACTAGAAAGTGAGATATATATATTTATATATGAAAGTTCCATAAGGATTTAATCTTCTATAAGAATCTATAGGAAAGGGAATCCTAGAAGGATCTAAGACTCTAGAGGAATATGAAGGAAAGAGAATCCTAGAAGGATCTAAGATTCTAGAAAAATCTATAAGAATGAAAATCCAAGAAGGATTAAAGATCCCTAAAGGATAAAAGATAAATGATATATCAAATGAGTCATGTTCGGTCAAGTTACAAAGATCACTTTACGGATTAAAACAATCCGGACACATGTAGTATAATCGCCTAAGTGATTTTATGCTAAAGAAAGGGTATCTAAATAATGAAATATGCCTTTTGCATCTTTATTAAGAAATCCCAAAATGGATTTGTGATCATTGGTGTTTATATTGATGACGTGAACATGACTTGGAGTCAAAGAAAAATTAATGATGCAAGAACTCATATAAAAGAAGAGTTCGAAATGAAAGATCTTGGTAAGACAAAATCTTGTCTTAGACTCCAATTAGAACATCTCAAAGATGACGCATTTGTGCATCAATCAAATTACACCAAAAGGGTCATGAAGTACCATATATAAGCGCTATAGGCGGACTTGTGTATCTTGCAAATATACACGGTAATATATTTGCAAGATATAATTCATCCCTTATCTGTATATTTTGGGGTGAAACAAGTTAGTTTTAAAGGGGAGCAACAGAAGAAAAAAATTCATTCAAAGAACTATTTGAAAAGATGCTTATTTGTGAAGATAAGACTTCCAGGTGAAGTCATGTGCTTGGTTGCACTCTTTTTCCCTCATCATGGTTTTTGTCCCAACGGGTTTTCCATGGTAAGGTTTTTAACGAGGCAACAAAAACACGCCAAAAGATAGACATTTGCAGAAGAAGAAAACATATTCTCCCGAAGATCTCTTTACAAAAGACGTCTATTCCGGAAGATGATGATTTCAGGGGGATAAATGATGAAATGTGTGGTTGCACTCTTTTTTCCTTATCACGGTTTTTATCCCATTGGGTTTATCCGTGAAAAAGTTTTTTTAACGAGGCAACACACAACAAACACGCAAAAGAAAGAATTTGGAAGACGGTGTCTACGAGATTTATAAAAAAGGTTATACCTGGTTAGTTCAGGGGAGATTAAACTACTGTACTATTTTTCCTTATTACGGTTTTTATCCCTATCGAATTTTTTCGTAATAAAGGTTTTAATGAGATAGTTCATAATTTATTCATGATGGATAATTAAGCAAATGTTAAACAAATGTCTAATTATCCATCAAAGCTTAGATAATGTAAGGCACATCTAATATAGTTACGCCGATCTTATGACCGACTTTGTAACACTATTTTATAGTGAACATAGTGGTACTTGGATTATCAACTTTGTTCTTATAAAAAAAACAAGTAAAGTTTAATAATAGTTTAATCCTCTCTTTCATCTTCACGTCTCTTTCCTTCGCATAAACTAAAACTACACACATATAAACACTATTATATTAGATTTATAACAGGTATCATTTAAGTTTTCAATACATTTTTCCAGTGACTTTTATTGCGAAGGTCAAAAATTAGAAATTGAAAAAGATAAAATTGAGTGTGTTTGAACTTAGAAGAAACTATTTACTAGTGTTACAAAAATCCCTTAAAAAGAAACTAAAAGCATCATTGAGAAAGAATTTGAATTAAAGTGTAAATGTAGAATAGCTCAAGCCACAGAAAAATAAAATTATAAAACGAAATGCCCATACGTGTTATTAAAAAATAATCATATATACAAAAATTCTTATTTCAAAAATATTATGAATTTATTGCACATAAAAATATTTTTATATTCATAATTATTGGTTTGTTTGTGTGCAATATAACGTGACATATTTTTAAGAATAAAATAAAATTATTATTTAATAAAATCTTGTTTGTTCGTCTCAATATATTATAAATTATTTTTATGGAATAAAATGAAAATTGACCATAAAAAATTAGTCAAAAATATATTAAATTGGAAAATATTAAAAGAATAAAATAAAATCGGCAAAAAAATTGAGGCAGAAGAAATTGAGGAAACAATATAATTGAAACTCTCTCGATACTACACGTATGCGTTTTGTCTTCTCTTTTAATATAATAAATTATGATATTCACCGAAAAAATAGTAACTATTATCGCCATAAACTTTTACTTTGTATAATTGTAAATGAAAAGTAGTAACTTAACATGATAAAAGTGCTCCAATATAAAAAGTTATGTAAACTTCCCAACTTGCAAGTGTTATGTAGTTCTTTGCATTATGTTACTATTTACAATCATTCTTTACATTGACATCTAATGTTCGGAAAAATTGCAAATTAAAATCTAAAGTTTGAGATTTTCGACAAAAAAACCCAAAGTAAATTGTATTTCATATTAAGACCTTAACTATATATTTGAACAATTAAAACATAATGTTTTCGTTTTAAGCAAAATGACCCCACTATGTAACGGTGTCAAATTTTTGACGGAACCTAAAACTCAATGTTTCATTAACACATATTTGTGTCGATAATAAAACCTAGCAAATCTAAATTGGGGAAAAACAGAGAGTGAAAGAGAAACACGATATTAGGGTTTGAAGTTCTTCATTGAGATTCAATTAGTGCGATTATTAAGTGTATAAGGCTCGATATAAGTTCGATATAAGTGGAAGATGAGTAGCTTATCATCATGATCGAGTTCTAATCGGATACGAGGCATTCCAAAAAGGTGTGGTTGTGGAAAGAAGATCATGATTTATTGGAGACTTTCGGTACAATGTAAAGTCTTGGCATCTTCTTTACTTTGAGCATTTACTTTGAGCATTTACTTTGAGCATTTCCAAGAGACTCTCTCGAAGAGTGCAAAACTTCTTATTTCAAGTTTGAAGGTTACTAGGGATTTGGCCCGCGCGTAGCGCGGCTAAGATTTTAATATGTTTTTAAATTGTTGAAATATTTGTATTAAGTGTTAAATAAATTTATTTTCTATTTTTTGTGACAAATTTTTTGTGCATATTTAATTTTGAAAATTTAAGTTTAATTTTTTCAGTAGTTTGAGCAGTTTAAATATTTTGGTGTTTTCACACATTCTAATTTATTTTTATGTTATAAGTTTCAAATATTTTGAAAAAAGTTTTTAGTTTATTATTAAAATAAAATTATATTTTTTCGTATGTCTCAACTATTAATTTTTTTTTTGTTTTAGTGGCGGATGAAAAATGTTGTGCAAATGCAAATTCACAAAACTACACCCTTTCAATATGTCATTCACAAAAATACACCTAATTTAATTTTTTCACATATTTACACTTTTTCAAAATTTTAAAAGCTTGATTTAACCTTTTCAAAATTACCAAAATTAAAATATTTTCATTTGGGTTCGCTAATTAGTGTTTAGGGTATAATATTAAGGGGGTAGAATTGTGTGGGTATGGTTTATTTAGATTTAATTTTGAGAGTTTAGATATAGTTTTGTGAAGTATTTTTGAAATGGTATAGTTTTGTGAAATGTAATTCAAATGGTATAGTTTTGTAATTTTTTTGCAAATTAGATTTGAACTCTTATTTCATAATTATAATTAGTAACGTATTTTTGTCGTTATGATCTATGCTCTCAATATTTTGTAATTTGATGATCTTTACTAATTTTATGATCATAACGTGTTTTTGTCGTTATGATCTATGCTCTCAATATTTAGTCAATAAAGATCTATGATCTTTACTAATTTTATGTGATTTTATTTTTTTAGTGAGATTATTATTTGAAAACCATCATTTACATTGTACAAAATGAATATTGATCTCTGTCGTTATTTGCAATTGATAACTTAACTTGTAAAACACCCAAATAAAAAATGAACATGAAAACCACCGCACACCATCATTTACATTGTACAAAACCATCATTTTCTTTGCTATGGATGTAAGTATATATATATTTCATATGGTAGTTAAATAAATATACATACGGTATATTGTATGGATATACTCTGATCCCCTGTTCTAAAACGCGGCCGCCTAGGCGAGTAGGCGGCCGCATAGTCGCTAATCGGAAACACTCCGATTCGATTATATGCAAATCGGTTTAAAAACTCGTTGACCAAAAACTCGGCCGACTAATTTCAAAAAGCGTTGAAAATCGCATATAATCGGACTAAATTCGATTTAAAAAAGTTTGGACTTATTTAAATTTACCCAATTCTTATTTGGAAGGCCCATTAGTAATGTTTAGAATAAGAGATACACTTATATTTATAGTTAAATTTTCTTACATTTTTTTGCTTCTATACCGATGTGGGACATTTCTCATGTGGTTTTTTATTATTAATATTAGTCTTTTTCTTATGTAACAAACTTTTATTGTCTATTTACCTATTTCACATTTTCACTTGTATTTTCGAGGTACAAGCGTTGAAAATTGTTTACATTTAATATCTATCATGCACATTAACTATTTGTTATACACATAAATACATAGTAAATTTCCAAAATTTGAATTATGGTTTTTATTAAAAAGTTCTATCAATTAATGATCTTATTTTAAGTAAACAATTTACATTTGACACTATATATTTTATCTTAACATTAATTAAATAAAATATTATAAAAAACTAATCCCCGATTAATCCCCGTCTAATCTCCGATTTTTTGGCTAGACGCTAGGCCTTGCCTCGCCGCACGCATAGCGCCTAGCGATTTTTTGAACAGAGCTCTGATCCCTTCGTCATTGGAACATGTTTTTAGGTTAACAATAACTCACCTTCTTGCCTAGCATTCCTTGTTAAAGGAAATATAACAATTTTAAATACTAAAACATTAAATTTTGGTGACCTCTTCAGCTATGCCTTTCGTAGTGCATTAACTAAATTTCAATTAGACTCCTTTTGAATGAGATATGCCAGTTATTTGAAGCATGCTTGATAGAACTAACAGAAGCTTAATAAAGATGACTTGGCAACAATAAAATATTCAATCTTATCTTTATAATATTTGATCCTTCATCGATAAATTTTTATATTTCTCTTCAGATACCTTGAATGTTCACATGTTTTTTTTCAAAACGGACACTTCATTGTTCTTCTTAAACTCTTGTAGACAAAATAAAAATAGTGGCTAATTCATCAACATATATGACTCACCTTATTGGCTTTATATTACACATGTTCCATGGCAGAAACAATATTTCTATTTCTTTTTTTTTGTTAAAGAACAATAGTCTTTTTTTTCCAAAGAGAAAACAATAATATACATATTCACTTACACAATATATAATCTCTTGAAGTCACCTGTTGTAAAAGACCACCTTTTACTTAGCCTTTAACGTTGATCAAATCTTGGTTCAAACTTTCCATGGTAATCATATAGTTTTAAGTTTACGCATTGTGTAATATTCTAATAACATTGAAATATTCAAAGATTTATCAGTAATCTAATAGCTATAAAGAAGTAACATTACTTACCAAATCGATGTCAAGTCATAGCATTTTCTGATCCATGTCGCCTCCTTCTTCTCATTGTTCGTTAACTGCCGAAAATCTCACACGAAAGCTAAAAATTTACACACATATCTTAGAGCTACCAAGAAAAAAACTATCAGAAACTTAGTACCAAAGATTTAACAGGTTACCCTCTCTTCCTCGAGATATAAACTTATCTTCTCTTCTTCCTACACCCCTTGTAGATCCAGTCACAAGTATGATTCCTGAAGTTCCCATTTCATCACCGGGTTCGTACGTTCAACAGTTAGTAAGCTTCTGAAACATTGATGCAACAATCTCTCACAAGCCAAAAAAAAGCACACCAAATGATTAAACTTGCTTGACTGGTAACAAAGTTTAGGCCTAAATCTCAAGAGTTAAAAGATTTTTTTCATCATTCACACATAAGTCAGCAAGAAGAGTGTAACAAAAAAGCTCAGTTTTGAATCTAAAAGTAACACATCCGCCTTTGGATATTTTACCTCTTGATGCTTGTTTATTGCGCTTCTTTTGAAGTACACAATGAGCTCGTTAAAATTAGACGTGTAGAGATGGAACGATCCAAGTTTGATCTGTTATACACCTATGGAGGAGGTGAATTAATAAGTATAATTTAATCCTCCGTCCTTGAAGAGAATGAGTGTTGCCCCCTTCAAGCCTTTTCCATATTTCTAAACTACATAAGCGAAACATTTGTATAACTATATGAGTTTGAAGTCAGTTGTCATTAAAGATCAACACAATTAGACAACATTGTTGGTAGCAAACCGCTAAACAAAGAGAAACAATATCAACACACACTTACAGTGCTTTTTCAATGAACTCTCTCTGACCTGCTAGAAAACAATCAACCCAACAAAATTATAACAAAAGATTGAGACTCCACGCTATGCAATAAAAGATCAAAGCCTCACGTCCGGAAAAAATCGAACGAAGCTAACCAATGGGAGCGATGCACTTAAAGCGATTAGAGATAAAAATAAAGCAGAAAGAACACATATATCAATATCAAAAAGACAATTATAATCCACCATCGAAGAGGATGTTTTATATAAAGCGATTGTGGCGAGAAATGAGAATGAATTAAAGAAAGGATCAAGAGGAGACGGTCTCAATATAAAACGGTTCTGTGGTTTTACATCGTAAAGTCAAGAAGGAGAAAAGGCTGTGTCTCTTAATTGTTTTTTAAACAATAACGCTCGGTTGCTAACGCTTACTTGTCCCCTTTTTTTATCAGTACAAACAAATCATCGAGAAGCAGATCTTTTAGGAGAGTTGATATTTACCTTGAACAGCTCGGATCCTATGAGGGCGTTTCCACGTTTGATGTTACGTGCCTCCCAAAAGCAAATGAGCCCGACAAATGACTCTTGACGGCAAAATTCACCGTCGATGTCGGAGAAGGATCTTGGAGAAGCGGAGAAGTTCATGCTGGAGATTGATTATTGCGAAAGAGATGTGAGCACGATTGAAGGGCAAGGATGAATGGTTTCGTCTCCATGGGCTAGGCGTTTTAGGTATTTACATCTCCACCATATAAACGCGAAGCCGCCATGGACGATGAAGAGGTGGAGTTAAGGAGATGGGCTAATTTTATTGGGCCATTTGTTTTGTTGAAGGATCTTTTTTTAATTAAGTGCTCCGTGTGAACCTTTCATAAAAGGTTAGAGCTGACGTGTCGTGTGCAGGGGACTTCATATTTTGCCGACGTGGACACCTCCAGGAGTTTTTTTAACGAGGCAACACACAACAAACACGCAAAAGAAAGAATTTGGAAGACGGTGTCTACGAGATTTATAAAAAAGGTTATACCTGGTTAGTTCAGGGGAGATTAAACTACTGTACTATTTTTCCTTATTACGGTTTTTATCCCTATCGAATTTTTTCGTAATAAAGGTTTTAATGAGATAGTTCATAATTTATTCATGATGGATAATTAAGCAAATGTTAAACAAATGTCTAATTATCCATCAAAGCTTAGATAATGTAAGGCACATCTAATATAGTTACGCCGATCTTATGACCGACTTTGTAACACTATTTTATAGTGAACATAGTGGTACTTGGATTATCAACTTTGTTCTAATAAAAAAAACAAGTAAAGTTTAATAATAGTTTAATCCTCTCTTTCATCTTCACGTCTCTTTCCTTCGCATAAACTAAAACTACACACATATAAACACTATTATATTAGATTTATAACAGGTATCATTTAAGTTTTCAATACATTTTTCCAGTGACTTTTATTGCGAAGGTCAAAAATTAGAAATTGAAAAAGATAAAATTGAGTGTGTTTGAACTTAGAAGAAACTATTTACTAGTGTTACAAAAATCCCTTAAAAAGAAACTAAAAGCATCATTGAGAAAGAATTTGAATTAAAGTGTAAATGTAGAATAGCTCAAGCCACAATAATAATAAAATTATAAAACGAAATGCCCATACGTGTTATTAAAAAATAATCATATATACAAAAATTCTTATTTCAAAAATATTATGAATTTATTGCACATAAAAATATTTTTATATTCATAATTATTGGTTTGTTTGTGTGCAATATAACGTGACATATTTTTAAGAATAAAATAAAATTATTATTTAATAAAATCTTGTTTGTTCGTCTCAATATATTATAAATTATTTTTATGGAATAAAATAAAAATTGACCATAAAAAATTAGTCAAAAATATATTAAATTGGAAAATATTAAAAGAATAAAATAAAATCGGCAAAAAAATTGAGGCAGAAGAAATTGAGGAAACAATATAATTGAAACTCTCTCGATACTACACGTATGCGTTTTGTCTTCTCTTTTAATATAATAAATTATGATATTCACCGAAAAAATAGTAACTATTATCGCCATAAACTTTTACTTTGTATAATTGTAAATGAAAAGTAGTAACTTAACATGATAAAAGTGCTCCAATATAAAAAGTTATGTAAACTTCCCAACTTGCAAGTGTTATGTAGTTCTTTGCATTATGTTACTATTTACAATCATTCTTTACATTGACATCTAATGTTCGGAAAAATTGCAAATTAAAATCTAAAGTTTGAGATTTTCGACAAAAAAACCCAAAGTAAATTGTATTTCATATTAAGACCTTAACTATATATTTGAACAATTAAAACATAATGTTTTCGTTTTAAGCAAAATGACCCCACTATGTAACGGTGTCAAATTTTTGACGGAACCTAAAACTCAATGTTTCATTAACACATATTTGTGTCGATAATAAAACCTAGCAAATCTAAATTGGGGAAAAACAGAGAGTGAAAGAGAAACACGATATTAGGGTTTGAAGTTCTTCATTGAGATTCAATTAGTGCGATTATTAAGTGTATAAGGCTCGATATAAGTTCGATATAAGTGGAAGATGAGTAGCTTATCATCATGATCGAGTTCTAATCAGATACGAGGCATTCCAAAAAGGTGTGGTTGTGGAAAGAAGATCATGATTTATTGGAGACTTTCGGTACAATGTAAAGTCTTGGCATCTTCTTTACTTTGAGCATTTACTTTGAGCATTTACTTTGAGCATTTCCAAGAGACTCTCTCGAAGAGTGCAAAACTTCTTATTTCAAGTTTGAAGGTTACTAGGGATTTGGCCCGCGCGTAGCGCGGGCTAAGATTTTAATATGTTTTTAAATTGTTGAAATATTTGTATTAAGTGTTAAATAAATTTATTTTCTATTTTTTGTGACAAATTTTTTGTGCATATTTAATTTTGAAAATTTAAGTTTAATTTTTTCAGTAGTTTGAGCAGTTTAAATATTTTGGTGTTTTCACACATTCTAATTTATTTTTATGTTATAAGTTTCAAATATTTTGAAAAAAGTTTTTAGTTTATTATTAAAATAAAATTATATTTTTTCGTATGTCTCAACTATTAATTTTTTTTTTGTTTTAGTGGCGGATGAAAAATGTTGTGCAAATGCAAATTCACAAAACTACACCCTTTCAATATGTCATTCACAAAAATACACCTAATTTAATTTTTTCACATATTTACACTTTTTCAAAATTTTAAAAGCTTGATTTAACCTTTTCAAAATTACCAAAATTAAAATATTTTCATTTGGGTTCGCTAATTAGTGTTTAGGGTATAATATTAAGGGGGTAGGATTGTGTGGGTATGGTTTATTTAGATTTAATTTTGAGAGTTTAGATATAGTTTTGTGAAGTATTTTTGAAATGGTATAGTTTTGTGAAATGTAATTCAAATGGTATAGTTTTGTAATTTTTTTGCAAATTAGATTTGAACTCTTATTTCATAACACTACTAAAAAAATATCATATAGCCACGGTCGTATCCGTGGCTATAACGTTAAATCCGTGGCTATACGGTCGTAGCTAAAAATTTCCGTGGCAAACCGTGGCTAAATAGCCACGGATTTTTTCTATAGCCACGGAACGACCGTGGCTATATGACTTTTTTTTAGTAGTGTAATTAGTAACGTATTTTTGTCGTTATGATCTATGCTCTCAATATTTTGTAATTTGATGATCTTTACTAATTTTATGATCATAACGTGTTTTTGTCGTTATGATCTATGCTCTCAATATTTAGTCAATAAAGATCTATGATCTTTACTAATTTTATGTGATTTTATTTTTTTAGTGAGATTATTATTTGAAAACCATCATTTACATTGTACAAAATGAATATTGATCTCTGTCGTTATTTGCAATTGATAACTTAACTTGTAAAACACCCAAATAAAAAATGAACATGAAAACCACCGCACACCATCATTTACATTGTACAAAACCATCATTTTCTTTGCTATGGATGTAAGTATATATATATTTCATATGGTAGTTAAATAAATATACATACGGTATATTGTATGGATATACTCTGATCCCCTGTTCTAAAACGCGGCCGCCTAGGCGAGTAGGCGGCCGCATAGTCGCTAATCGGAAACACTCCGATTCGATTATATGCAAATCGGTTTAAAAACTCGTTGACCAAAAACTCGGCCGACTAATTTCAAAAAGCGTTGAAAATCGCATATAATCGGACTAAATCCGATTTAAAAAAGTTTGGACTTATTTAAATTTACCCAATTCTTATTTGGAAGGCCCATTAGTAATGTTTAGAATAAGAGATACACTTATATTTATAGTTAAATTTTCTTACATTTTTTTGCTTCTATACCGATGTGGGACATTTCTCATGTGGTTTTTTATTATTAATATTAGTCTTTTTCTTATGTAACAAACTTTTATTGTCTATTTACCTATTTCACTTGTATTTTCGAGGTACAAGCGTTGAAAATTGTTTACATTTAATATCTATCATGCACATTAACTATTTGTTATACACATAAATACATAGTAAATTTCCAAAATTTGAATTATGGTTTTTATTAAAAAGTTCTATCAATTAATGATCTTATTTTAAGTAAACAATTTACATTTGACACTATATATTTTATCTTAACATTAATTAAATAAAATATTATAAAAAACTAATCCCCGATTAATCCCCGTCTAATCTCCGATTTTTTGGCTAGACGCTAGGCCTTGCCTCGCCGCACGCATAGCGCCTAGCGATTTTTTGAACAGAGCTCTGATCCCTTCGTCATTGGAACATGTTTTTAGGTTAACAATAACTCACCTTCTTGCCTAGCATTCCTTGTTAAAGGAAATATAACAATTTTAAATACTAAAACATTAAATTTTGGTGACCTCTTCAGCTATGCCTTTCGTAGTGCATTAACTAAATTTCAATTAGACTCCTTTTGAATGAGATATGCCAGTTATTTGAAGCATGCTTGATAGAACTAACAGAAGCTTAATAAAGATGACTTGGCAACAATAAAATATTCAATCTTATCTTTATAATATTTGATCCTTCATCGATAAATTTTTATATTTCTCTTCAGATACCTTGAATGTTCACATGTTTTTTTTCAAAACGGACACTTCATTGTTCTTCTTAAACTCTTGTAGACAAAATAAAAATAGTGGCTAATTCATCAACATATATGACTCACCTTATTGGCTTTATATTACACATGTTCCATGGCAGAAACAATATTTCTATTTCTTTTTTTTTGTTAAAGAACAATAGTCTTTTTTTTCCAAAGAGAAAACAATAATATACATATTCACTTACACAATATATAATCTCTTGAAGTCACCTGTTGTAAAAGACCACCTTTTACTTAGCCTTTAACGTTGATCAAATCTTGGTTCAAACTTTCCATGGTAATCATATAGTTTTAAGTTTACGCATTGTGTAATATTCTAATAACATTGAAATATTCAAAGATTTATCAGTAATCTAATAGCTATAAAGAAGTAACATTACTTACCAAATCGATGTCAAGTCATAGCATTTTCTGATCCATGTCGCCTCCTTCTTCTCATTGTTCGTTAACTGCCGAAAATCTCACACGAAAGCTAAAAATTTACACACATATCTTAGAGCTACCAAGAAAAAAACTATCAGAAACTTAGTACCAAAGATTTAACAGGTTACCCTCTCTTCCTCGAGATATAAACTTATCTTCTCTTCTTCCTACACCCCTTGTAGATCCAGTCACAAGTATGATTCCTGAAGTTCCCATTTCATCACCGGGTTCGTACGTTCAACAGTTAGTAAGCTTCTGAAACATTGATGCAACAATCTCTCACAAGCCAAAAAAAAGCACACCATATGATTAAACTTGCTTGACTGGTAACAAAGTTTAGGCCTAAATCTCAAGAGTTAAAAGATTTTTTTCATCATTCACACATAAGTCAGCAAGAAGAGTGTAACAAAAAAGCTCAGTTTTGAATCTAAAAGTAACACATCCGCCTTTGGATATTTTACCTCTTGATGCTTGTTTATTGCGCTTCTTTTGAAGTACACAATGAGCTCGTTAAAATTAGACGTGTAGAGATGGAACGATCCAAGTTTGATCTGTTATACACCTATGGAGGAGGTGAATTAATAAGTATAATTTAATCCTCCGTCCTTGAAGAGAATGAGTGTTGCCCCCTTCAAGCCTTTTCCATATTTCTAAACTACATAAGCGAAACATTTGTATAACTATATGAGTTTGAAGTCAGTTGTCATTAAAGATCAACACAATTAGACAACATTGTTGGTAGCAAACCGCTAAACAAAGAGAAACAATATCAACACACACTTACAGTGCTTTTTCAATGAACTCTCTCAGACCTGCTAGAAAACAATCAACCCAACAAAATTATAACAAAAGATTGAGACTCCACGCTATGCAATAAAAGATCAAAGCCTCACGTCCGGAAAAAATCGAACGAAGCTAACCAATGGGAGCGATGCACTTAAAGCGATTAGAGATAAAAATAAAGCAGAAAGAACACATATATCAATATCAAAAAGACAATTATAATCCACCATCGAAGAGGATGTTTTATATAAAGCGATTGTGGCGAGAAATGAGAATGAATTAAAGAAAGGATCAAGAGGAGACGGTCTCAATATAAAACGGTTCTGTGGTTTTACATCGTAAAGTCAAGAAGGAGAAAAGGCTGTGTCTCTTAATTGTTTTTTAAACAATAACGCTCGGTTGCTAACGCTTACTTGTCCCCTTTTTTTATCAGTACAAACAAATCATCGAGAAGCAGATCTTTTAGGAGAGTTGATATTTACCTTGAACAGCTCGGATCCTATGAGGGCGTTTCCACGTTTGATGTTACGTGCCTCCCAAAAGCAAATGAGCCCGACAAATGACTCTTGACGGCAAAATTCACCGTCGATGTCGGAGAAGGATCTTGGAGAAGCGGAGAAGTTCATGCTGGAGATTGATTATTGCGAAAGAGATGTGAGCACGATTGAAGGGCAAGGATGAATGGTTTCGTCTCCATGGGCTAGGCGTTTTAGGTATTTACATCTCCACCATATAAACGCGAAGCCGCCATGGACGATGAAGAGGTGGAGTTAAGGAGATGGGCTAATTTTATTGGGCCATTTGTTTTGTTGAAAGATCTTTTTTTAATTAAGTGCTCCGTGTGAACCTTTCATAAAAGGTTAGAGCTGACGTGTCGTGTGCAGGGGACTTCATATTTTGCCGACGTGGACACCTCCAGGAGTCCCAAACTCCTTTTATTATTAGTATAGATTTCTCTATATGAGTGATACTTCAAAAACTTCATTTTTTGCATTACAGTCCTACCATTGATAATAATTAACTTAAACCTTAAAACTCTTTTAAATAACTACATAATCGATTTTATAAACATTATAAGCAATACGAATTCTAAAATCTTCATTAAAAAACAAAGTACACATAAATAATAAACACAAAATAAAGCATAAACTAAAAATAATAGCAAGCTACTCATTAAAATTATTTACGTACTTTAGAGCATCTCAAATTTACCCTATTATTAGAATTGTTGTAGTATTTTATTGTGTAATGTTGAAGTGTTTATGTTTTTTTCTTGTTGTTTATTTTGATTGATTATGTTTTATTTTTAATGTAATATTGCCATTGTGTAAAATATATTTATAAAGGTTTATATGAACTATTGTTGAAATATAAAATTAAAAAGGGTTAAAGTGATAAAGAATAAAATTATTAAGATAATTTGTATGATAAATAATTGTAATGACTAAAATGCAAAAAAAATAAGAAACTTCAAAATTTTGAATAGTGAAACTTCAAGAGATTTTGTACCTTTGTTTCCTTTGATGTTATCAATAAGAATCAATTCATCAAACTCATCTTCATTATTCCTTGTTCTAATTCCAGATATTGAAAACTAGTGTTGTGGTCCGTGCTTTTTACTGGCTAATTTAAAATGGAATGCATATTAATTTTTAGTTGATAGCAATTAGTAGAATTTGTTGATAAAAATTATTTTACCATGTAATATTTTAGGAAGAAAGAGGATATACAAAAATTAACTAATAATAATAATATAATTACTATACGTCTTTTGTTAAAAACCGTTTTTAATGATGTTTTGATATTAAATAAAAATTTAATGTTATTTTGGAATTAAAAAAACTATGTAAGCGTTTGTGTATATATTTAACATAACTCTTAATCTTATTGTTATCCAAGATAAGAATAAGATTATTATTTAGGCTTTTGTTTGGCTAATAATTAATTATCGATTTACCTTTAATAATTTTTTATGTTTTAAATCAATGACATTATGTGTAATTAATTGAATATTTTTGGGTAAATTCAAATTAGTAATTAAAAAAAAATAATATAGATTTTTCGAGAAGAATATGAGAAGCACATTATTTTAAGTAGTCTACTTCTCCAATATATAAAAGGGATAAGAACATTTAGCAAACTACATAAGTGAGCCATTTCAAAGTATTGTTATGGTTTACCGTGCTTCCATTTCTGTTTGCGTTGCTTCACTTATGGAGAACTCGTAGTCCGACGTTATCTGTTGATCGTAGTTCAACACGTTTGAGAAAGTTGGCTTCTTTGGAATCGGGAGATTGTTATCGTTGCTCAACATATAAACGATTTGTGAAATCGTGGGTCTATCGTTAGGATGATCTTGAACACAAAGAAGTGCGATGTGAACACATTGCATTGCTTCTTTTATAGAATACAAACCACACAATGCTTCTTCTATAATGTTTATTCCTTTTGTTTCACACCAAGATTCCCATGCCTAAACCAAATCAATAACATATGCTTTAATTAAATCTAAAATAGTTCCTTTTTAATAAAAGATAAATGATATATAAGTAAATAGAATAATAACAATACTCACATAAGCAACAAGGCTGTGTTTTTTGTCGTTATGAACAAATCTTGTCGCCTTTTTACCTGATATGATCTCCAGTAACAAAACTCCGAAGCTATATATATCCGATTTCTCTGAAATCATCCCGCCTAATGCATACTCCGGTGACATATAGCCGCTGAAATTGACACATGATGGAAGTTAATACAAAATAGTATAAGTCAATAAGTTGTGTACATTTAAGACAATGTTTTAATTTTTTTAACATCATTTGTAAATGGTAAAGACAAGAAGAAAGACAAACATACCATTTTCATTTTACTATGTGAAATTTGTAATTAATGTTTGATAAAAAATGTAGTTTTAATTATGTGTGTGATAATGCAAAGAATTTTAAACATGTGTGTTCATAAGAGGTGACTCACAATGTCCCGACGATTCTTTCAGTGCTATCATCAATTTGCTTGCAACCAAAAATCCTAGCGGTCCCAAAATCAGAGATCTTAGGATTCTTCTCCTCGTCGAGAAGAACATTGCTAGCCTTAAGATCCCTATGAATAATCTTTAGTCGTGAGTCTTCGTGAAGATATTGAAGTCCTCTTGTCGTCCCATTTACTATGTTCATACGTTTCTCCCAATCCAATTCTCTACATTTGACAGGGTCTATATATATGTGTACCAAAACAAAACGAGAGAATAATTAATGTTGCAAAAGTCACATCAAAAATGATTGACCCAATAGATAGGAATAAATATTAAAACACTAACCAAAGAGAAAAGAATCAAGGCTCTTATTGGACATGTACTCGTAAATTAGGAGTTTCTCATCATTCTCAACACAATAGCCTAAAAGCCTCACCAAGTTCTTGTGTTGAAGTTTTATGATCAAAACGACTTCATTTTTGAACTCCGTCAAACCTTGACTTGATTTTTTTGAAAGTCTTTTGATTGCCACATCCATCCCATTTGTTAGCTTTCCCTGACAATTACATATTTTTTACTGTAAGACTTTAACCAAAGTGAAAATTACGATACATTTATAATCATTTGGTTTTGACTTGGAACCACATGATTCCTAACAATGTATGTTTTAGAAACCAAATATGATAGGATCGCTATATTTGGTTTAAAACAAGCTCACTACTAATCATATTGTTTAGTTATTACCTTGTAGACAGGACCAAACCCGCCTTCTCCTAGCTTGTTTTCCTCGGCGAAAGAATTTGTTGCAACCATTATATCATGCAGGTTTAGGTAACACATTTGTTCTCCATCGTCATCGATTATACCTCCACCTAGCATCTCTTTAATCTGTCTTTTCTCTTCATTAACCTTGTCTGTAGAATCTTGTTAACAAATGTTAGTTTGTGAAAACTTCATGCAAAAAATGACCAATTTAAAAATCTCACCTCTTTGTGTTTTTTCTCTTTTTGTTGTTATATAACAATACAAACCAACACAAAACACAACAACACCTCCTACTAGTGATGATAGTACAACTGGTAAGACAATGCTTCTGCCTTTAGAATGATTTGTTTTCCCTAAATAGAAGATTCATATAATGCTTTAAATATCTTGGTGAATTTTTCGTCTCATATATTATATGAAAATGCTTACCAAAGGTAAAAGTTGGAGGTGGGATGCTTGGCCTTGCATCTCTGAGGAAAAAAGTTTGTCCCTCGCCACTACTTTGAATTAGTTGTATAAGATTGAAGGCATATTTACTCCATATTAAACACTTGTTGCCATCATATGCGTAGGCCTGGCAAGAACAATTAGCTAGGCAAGCTGAAGCACACGTCGTAACGAGATTTGGTGTCAAGACTAATGTTATTGGATTTGTGGCTAATTTCGTATTTCGAATAGGAATAAACTTGACATTTACGTTGCCACATTGAAGCTTAGTTCTCCTTGTACAACCACTAGAGAAATCATTCGGGTCTGATCCTTGGCGTCTGAAACCAGGAACACAACTACACGGTGAAACTCCTCGTTTTCCATTGCAAATCCCAAAAGATCCACAACATTTGTAAACATCACATATATCTCTAGGTTGAGCAGTGATCACTTTCCAAATTTGGAGCGCGACATTTCCATTGTACAACTTAAACTGCCCCGAAACATCCATGACAAAACGATATAAGCCATATGGAAGTGAATATGTGATGTAAGACTGATCCGTACTCAAATTGAATCTCAATAAAGTATTTGGTATTTCTTTGAAAGCATTAAATCGAACATCCCATGGCCCGCTTGACCAATATGACTTAGATCCATTCAAAACCATGATGAAAGAGTTATTGGTACTAGGGTCAATCTCGAGAGAGTACTTACCGGATGATGGATTCGTCGTGCTCTTCCAAGAAACAAGACGTTGGCTATCAAGTTTCAAGTCATTACACCAGAATTTAGCGCCCGGGAGCCAAGTATTTGTTGGATGATCAAAACTCTGCCACAACACACTAGCAGAGGAAGTTGGCCCATTTCTCAAAACAAGATTACCATTATCATACAAAACAGCTTGAACATCCATGGTGCTACTAGAATTAAGACCGGTTGACCAGATGGTTATAACAGTGCTATTATCATAAAGAACTAAGTTTCCTTCTATGATCTTTAAGTTGATAGAATTTGGTTTTAGAATAGGAAATTCTCGATTTGCGACCCAAACAATAGTCCGTGGAGAATACTGCTTGTACCACATGCCTAGGTAGACACTACCTGGGGTTGTTGCTGGATTTGGGTTGAAGAGACCTAGTTCGAAAACTTCATTCCGAGAAACAATGGTCTTAAACTCCGAAAGATATAGAGGTTTCTTGGTAGAAATGATGTCAGTTGCGGAAGAAACATGTGAAACTTGAAAAGATAAAAACATCAAGACTCCATAGTATATGAACAACACGTTCTTCTTATTGTAAGTATCCATGTTTGTTAGTATGACCACTTGTTCATTTGAAGATATGAAGTTTTTGTAGCAATTATTTAGCGAAAGAATCTTCTTGAGTCAACTCACTAAGTCAGTGATGAAGTTTTAAGACCAAAGTACCAAAAAACCAAATAAGTGGGACATGTTGTGACAAAACATCTTGTTTTGTAGTGCTGGCCAAATTAGTTTTTATTGCTACGCGGTCCACAACAAACGTACCATTAACATCTAGCGAACATTAGAATACAATTTCTTACTATCAAAACTTAATAAACCATCAATGGAAATATGTTTTATAAATTATTCATTAAAGATAATGTCATTTAAATTATTTGTGTATGATTTTTACAAAGATACGATGTTGAAGAAAATGAAAACAAATTAGAATCCTTAACAAATTAATTATAACTAGGATATAACCAGTGCGTTGCGCGGTATATCTTTCAATATTTTATAGTAATTTCAAAAAACATTTATATTTTGTTTATGATGGTTGATTTTGTAATATATTTTATTATTGTAATATGTATTTGGTTTGACATTGGATATAACTAACTCATTTTATTTTACCAAATTAATGAAAATAAAATTGTTCATTTGTAAATTTTGAAAGAATATTTTAGTTTATTATAAAACGATTAGAATATCAATATGTGATAAAATCTAATTTTACAAAAATTAAATTAAATCAAAGAGAAGTAAAGATTGTTGTGTATTCTTTTAATTTCTTTACTATTAATAATTTAATTTTGTCCACAATACTTTTATTTCAGTTTTACGTGGAGATTTTAATCTGTTTTTTTAAATTGCATCATAATTTGTATTTTTTCTTTAATGTTATTAGAATCTTTATATGTATTTTTGTTTATTTTATATGACGGTTATGTTTTCGGCGGATATTTGTATTGGTTATTAACATTTAAATTAAGAAGATTATTGAGAACAATTTATATATTATTTTAATTTTATTATAAAATTGCATCATAGTTTTTTATTTATTTATTTTGCATTATAAAATTTAATATTTTAATTTTATTATAAAATTGCATCATAGTTTGTTTTTTTCTTTAATGTTATTAGAAACTTTATATGTGTTTTTGTTTATTTTATATGACGTCTATGTTTTCGGTGGATATTTTTAGTGATTATTAACATTTAGTTTAAGAAGATTATCAAAAATTAATGTATTATTTATATGTATGACTATGTAGTATTTGAATCTCAAATTTATAATGTTTAAACTTTATTTATCTATATATATTTAAGTTTAAATATTTTTTTATATTTGTTATTGTATATACTGTAATGTTTTATTTTATTATTAAATGAGTTTATGTCTTTAATGATTTCTTATTTGATTTTTATTAGTATTAAATGAGTTTTATCAAATTTTTAATTTTAATTATGTATTTAATTTTTTATTATCAAGTGTCTTTCATATGGAGAGAGTTCTTCTTCTTTATTGTATAAATTTTTTCTGCTCTCTAATCACTCAAATTTTTATGTATTATATGCAACTTTGTTTTAGAAAAAAGATTTTAAATTATTTTATTTTTAAAATAATACTCACTACTACAATTTTAGTAACCAGCAAAGTAACTTTTTTTATTTATGTTTTAAAATTTGATATGTATCACTTTTTACTAAAACCCACAAATATTATAATTTTTTTTACTTTGAGAGTAAATTATATTTCAAAAATATTTTTCATTATAAGCCATGAAAGTTTCTTTATTTTTATCTACGGTCTTTTTCTAATCAAATGAAAATATGATTACGTATTTATGATAAAATAAAATAAATGTTTAATAATTTTTTTCTATAAACAAGAATAACCTCATGAAATTTGGTCCAATAAAATAATAATTCTCATAATAAAAGAATTAAGTTTTGGTGAGACTCATTTGTGTAACCACCAACTTCGATATAAAGTTATGTGTTAAATATGAGTAATAGTGGTATTATATATTACATAGAAAATTTAGATAGTCTTGCATCATCTTCTCATATAAGAAAAAAAACATCCAATATTTTCTATAGATGCCATTATTCACATATTTTCTATATATGATTTTTATTTTTTTCTTCTTTGTGTGAGATTACAATACAAATATAAAGTTCAAAAGTTTATATTCTAGAGTGTTGCGAATCATAAGAATTATACGGTTGTATTTTTACGATTTGGAACGTTGTGAAACCATCAAACCCACTTTTTTAATTCATGTATTCGTATTTTTGTAATTTTTATTTATCCATCAAAGTTTTACTCACAAATATTCAGTTTGTTCATGTTGTGGAAATAACATTACTACATATACATATACTATTAAAAGACAAAACGCCTACGTGTCGCGACGTGGGAGTTTTTAGGATATTTTTTATTTTTTGCGTTTTATTCCTTATATTTTTGAATACTTTTTGTTCGGCGAATTCTATAAATTATATTTCAGGCCCAACGAATTCAGGCCCAAAAACTTTTAAGAATTAAATTTCTCCCACATTGAAAACAATAAGAAACAAAATAATAAATCTTCTAATATAAATAAGAATGATCACAAACAAAGTCATTAAAGCGGATCTTCGTGTAATGGGCCTGCGAATTTCGGTAAAATGATTGTGCCTTCATTTACCGGGGTATGCATAATGTAGGTCTTTTTCTTTGAATAGGCTTGCAAAGTTTTAATAGTTATTTCGACTTTCGATAATGGTCTTTCATAGATGCATGCCTCATTAATTGCCAACGGATATTGGGAACTTTGATTAGTTGATTGGAGCCTGGGCATTCGGTTTTCAGGTCGGGCTCATTCGAGTTCGGGTTTTTTGGGTTAAAGGATATATGATCCGTTCTGGTTATTTACAAATACAGTTCTGTTCGGTTCGAATCTATTCAGGTTTAGGTCAAGTTTCATATATTTAACAAAACCTGACCTGAAACCAAATATTATTCGGTTCGGGTTTTTTGATTTTTTGGTTCGAACTTTCAGGTTTTACATATTTTGGTAAGAATTTCGGGTAATTTGGATTTGGTTCGGGTTTTGGTTCGGCTTATTCATATAACCCACAAAAATTAAAATAGCATACTAAAATTCAAACTACCTTATCAAAACTATATACATGTGTATATCTTCGGGTCTATTCGAGTAAAATTCAGGCCTCAGGTCGGTCGGGCTAGAACGGAAACTCGAGTTAGAAAATATTAAAACCCGATAGGATAATATGAGAACTGAAACCGGACCAAACCGGATTTTTCAGGTCGATTCGGTTTTGGGTTTCGGATCTCGGGTTAAATGTAAATTGATCAATTTATGGTCTTCCATAATATAACTTAATATTATTTATGAATATCCTGTCCCGCGCAAGACGCGAGGTACTTACCTAATATATTTTTTATATCACTAACAAGCGCAACGCATGGGTGTTTTTCCTAATATTATAAGATTTTTTTTTAACTTTCATTCTGATGATTTTCTCTTTAACTTTCATTGCATGACACTTGTTATTATTTGACATTTGTCTTAGTCTTGTCTTAGTGTTTATTCATTATTTAGTGTTTATTCATTCTTAAATAATTCAAATAACATTTTAAACTAATAACTAAAATAAAATCAAATTATGTAACAACCAAATAAGTACCCGCATATACGCACGATTGTAATATAATATTTCTAAACTCATAAAAATCAAAATGGAAAATTAAAAAAACATTCGAAGTGATATTTTAAACAATATTGAGAATATTGTTACAAATTTTTTATTAGAGTAGAATAATCCTTCTAAGAATGGATACAATTTTTTTTTGTTAAAATATAGTTTCCCTATAGGGAAATCAAACTTATCTATATTTTCGATATATATATGAAAGTTATGATTGAAGATTTTATAGTTGTACGTGAAACTCTCTTACTATTGTGAAACTTGTGAGCAATCTTGATTATTAATATGTTAGTAATTATGTAAATTCGTTTTCCTTTTAGGATTAAAATTATATTAAACTTTTGATAATGTTAAACTTGATATCATATTTTAATTTTGATGATAAATATTGAATAATATAACTTTTAATGTTTTTTCATAAAATTAAAATTTTAATAACATAGACTTAAGATTAAATTATAATATGTAATTTTGTTTTGATTTTAGGACCGTAAATGTATTATAATCTTATTATAACTTTAAAGTTATTATTTTTTTAAAAATACATATGAAATAATATAATTAATTTCATGTTAATTTTTCATGTTTATTTATTATTGTGTTTATTTTAAATGTAAATTTATTTATTTTTTGTAATTTTTGGCAGTTATTTTATTGTATTTGTTTAAAAATTGAAATTTACATATTTAACTAAATATATTTGTTTAAACATGATTGGCTGAAAAATTATGTGTCAAAATTTTACAGGTCAATTTTATACATGTCACGATCAAATGAGTTACTATGTTTTGAATCTAAGTTGTATATTATAAGATTATATATAACTAGGAAAAGACCCGCGCGTTGCACCGGGTAGTGATATAAAAGTATATCGTTGTGCATACAATAACTGATTTTTAAAGGATAAACGTAATTTATTTTAAATTGATTACTCACATGTTTTGAGAATTTCATTACTCTTTTTAGCTAACGTGTGTATAAAATACATTCTTATCAAATTATAATTATGTAAATATTTATTATTATTATTCTTTGCAAAAGTATAAGTTATTAGTATTGATTATTATATTTAACAATGTAGGAAAAAATTAATATATTAAACATTTTGTAAAATCATAAGCTTTTCGACCTTTGAACCATCATAAACTTTGTCATAAAAAACCATCATAAACTTTTCGACTTTTGGAAAACAAAATTTTCACGAAAAAATTGAATTAGTTAACATCTCAAGAAACAATAAAATAGCTTCAAAAGAGAAGATTATCAACCTCTAAACACCTTTTAAAAAACTTAAAGAGAAAATATTATACTAACACATGAACTAATTAATATTCATAAAACAAAATATTTAAATTATTTATTTGCATGATACTAATACAAGAATTAGAAAGTAACATGTATTTTACGAAGACGAAACCCTTTTTTAGTTTTTGAAATGCCTTTTTGACGTACCTAAAATCATAAATATTTAAATCTATACTAACACAATTTTTACAACACATGAACTAATTAATATTCGTAAAATAAAATATTTAAATTATTTATTTGCATGATACTAATACAAGTATTAGAAAGTAATAAATATTTACGAAGACGAAACCCTTTTTAGTTTTTTAAATGTCCTATAGTATAACTTTTTTTGACGTACCTAAAATCATAAATACCAAAAATCTTTTTTTTGACGTACCTAAAATCATAAATATTTAAAATCATAAATATATAAAAATAGAACAAATAAAGGAAACTTAGAAGAGAACATGTGATGATTAATTTTCTTTTAGTTTTGTTTCTATGTTTCAATGTATATCAAAATGATAAGAATATAACTTTCTTATATAGCCCCATTTACATAGGAGTTATGAAGTGGAATAATGAGAAATTAATTTCAACATAATTGTCATCATTATGTCATCATTATGCAGCAGGCCGGAAACATGCAAAATACGCAAGATACCGGTAAAATGTATTGTCCATGTAAGAAGTGCGTTAACACTAAATACGTGTTTGTTGAAACCGTATGGAAACATCTTTTTAATAGAGGTTTTATGCCGCAGTATTTTGTTTGGTTTCAACATGGGGAAGGGTATAACTCTAATAATACTGAAGTTGGAGATAGTAGTTATACGTTTCCTGTTAGTGATCATGTTAGTAACGAACTTGCTAATTTATCGCATAATTTTTATAGTAACTATGATCATGATCATGCCGGTGGTTATGTGCATGTAGATGATAATAGATATCATGAAATGGTTGCTGATGCATTTCATGATACTTGGAAATACGATGAATGTCGTTTCGTGTCACGTTAACATATAGCTACGAATTTGCGACGATTTAGCAACGATTCGTTGCTAAATCGTCGCTAAATATAAATAGCGACGAAATAGCAACGAATTCTGACATGCATGTACTTCTTAAATATGATGTAAGTCGCTTCGTGTCACGTTAACATATAGCAACGAAATAGCAAGGAATCGTTGTTAAATTGTCGCTATATGGCTTCGTCGCTAAATCGTCGTTTTTTTTTCGTTTGCCGTGGGTGGGAAACCAAAAGGTTTGAACCAAAATAAGCGACGAAATGGCGACGAATCGTCGCTAATTTAGCGACGAATTATCGACGACACAAAATCCTATATATACCCGACGAGTTTTCCCTTTTTCACACAATCTCATTCTCTCTCTCTCTAAACATTTTATATCTCTAAAAAAAACCAACTCCAAAACCCAACTCCAAAAACATGTCTCAAAATAACCAACCCCCTCGTTATTATAATTTCATAAGGAACCGATCCGGTTCCACCTCTAATTCAAACCCACCTCAACAAAACTCACCCCAACAAAACCCACCCCAACAAAACCCAATATAAGAGGATATTCCCGATGCTCCAGCCGATCCCCCCGTCGATTTACCACCACCTCAACATCTTGGACCGCACATGCAGCGGATCCTCGACTTTCTTCGGCAGGAAGGCCACCAGTACCTACCGTTGCTCCATTCCGGATGGCCAGATGGGACATTTTGGTAAGTAATTAAAATTTTTATATTATTTTATGCAATTTAATTAATTGATTTTCGATTATAATAATTGCTAACGATAAATTTATTTTTCGTAGGTTTTGCGATAACAAGTTTAGTAGGAGTATCTCGGATGTGATGAAGACGTATTTCGTGGAGCCGCACGTCAACTGGTCGCAGACGCCTCCTTATATGAAGGACATCTGGTTCGAATCTTTTGCGGTAAGTAAAATTTTTAATTATTTAAATTTTAAAAATTAAACATTATAAAAAGTTAATATAAATATTTATTGTAATAAAATAACATATATATTATATAAAATGTAATAATTATTACAAAATTTATTTTTTTATTATTTAAAATTTATTTTAATATTTTAAAAAACTCAAATAGCAAAAATGATATTGGCGGGAGGAAGACATGTTTAAAGTTCGCAATGGTTTCGAGGAGAAAGCCATGCATCGGCTCACTGGGATTATCAACAAATGGAAGACCAAGTGGCTGAAGAAGGGAGATGATGCGAAACCCATAACAATGGATGGGGAGGTGTGGAAGGGCCTTTGCGACTATTGGACAAACCCGCATTCGGTTCAAGTTGCGGGTAGCTGCTCCAAGTCCCGACTCACACCGATCGACGAGACCGGTCCATATGTCCACACCTCAGGACCGACTTCTTACGCCGGACGGCGTATTCAGATGGTATTAAATATATATTTAAAATTTAATTACTTTTTAAAAATTTAAAAATATTTAATTTAATTATAATTTTCAATAGCGCGAGGAAATGGGCGAGCTTCCGCCCATTGTGGAAATTTTGAAGAAGGTCCAGAAGAGGAAGGACGGGACCTATGTGAGTTCACGATCTGAAAAGATCGTGAACGCATATGAGGCTAGACTCGCCGAGCGGGTTAGTCAGGGTTCGACGTCGGCCGATGGTAGTTCGGTCAACTCCTCGGGACAGCTGTCGGTCACCGAGTGCTACCAGATCTATTATGAGGTAATAATTTCAAATAATTTAATTTAATTCAAAATAATATTTATTATATTTTCTAACGATTTTAAATTTGTCTATACAGGTGGCTCCGAAGACGAAGAAGAACCACACTTTTGGAGTCGGTTCGATTGAGACGGTTCCCGCTGCTTCTTCTTCGCAGCCTCGTCGCACTGCCCAAGATCACGCCGAAGAGAATGTTCGGTTGAGGGAGCAGCTCGCGGAACAAGAAGTCCGCTATCAGAACATCACGGACTTCTTCTCCATCATCGCGATGGAAAGTCCAAACCTCGCGAGGTTGATGCAGCAGCGGGGAGTCCAACCGACCCAGCCACCAGTGATCCATCTAGATGTAGCGACAGCGGCAGCTCAAGACCTTGGACGTGATATCGGGATTGATGATTTCGTCGTCGATCCCGCTGATCCCGCTGATCCCGATGTTTAGTTTTATTGTATTTTTAAAATATTTTGTATTTTTTAATATATTTATAATTGTTTTTTTTTAATTTTTTATAATTGTTTTTTTTTAATTTGGTTTTTATAATTTTTTTTTTTTTTTAAATCGTTGCTAATTCTTCGCTAAATTAGCGACAAATTAGCAAGGACGTGTCAAGCCATCCTTGCTAATTCGTCGCTAATTTAGCGATGAATTAGCCACGATGTGTTAAAAAGTCGTTGCTAATTCGTCGCTAAAACGATTTGTTTTCGCAAAATCTTTAAATTGGAAATTTATTTTTTATATATCGTCGCTAATTCGTCGCTAATGTTTTACGATAAACGTCGCTAATTCGTCACTAAATTAGCGACGAATTAGCGACAACACCTAAATAGCGACGATTATACGGCGTCGCTAAATTAGAGACGAATTAGCGACGATTCTAAAATAGCGAAGATTTAGCGACGAATTTTGAATAGCGACGATAATATTCTCGTCGCTAAATCGTCGCTATTGGCCAATAGCGACGATTTAGCGACGAAATATGGCATTGTTATTTGCCTTATTTCTTGTAGTGTCATTGTAATCAATAAGAGGACAAAGAATAAAAGAAAGGAAGAAGAAGTTACTGTTTGGGAAAGAGCCGTTAGGCATCCGCGCACCACGCGCCATGCGCTAGGCTCCAAGCGCTCTGCGCACCACGCTCCACGCGCCAGGCTCTCAAGCGCATAGAAAAGCATCTTCTATTTGTGGCAAAGAGACCAAGCGCTTCCCTTTCTCCTATTTTCCTTGTTGTTCTATATAAGCGATTCATCATTTATATAATTGATTATGCTTTATGAAATACAATAAAAATACATTTATTATCCTATTCTCTCTTTCTTTGTTAAGAACACCAAGAACACTAATCTCAATTAAACTCTCATAAATCTCCTTCGAAATCTAACATCATTGACACAAAATATATGTGACCTCCCAAAGACTCAACTCGAGATGGACCTCAACAATTTGAGTGGATGTAATATAGTATACCCTTTGTTCGGTGAATTGCCTTGGGAAACAACTTGCGATGTAGCTTCCCAAACACGCAATACTCGCATAATTCAAGGTTGTTTACCTTATGGCCGCATAGAAGGTCCTTCTTTGATGGTATTTGCATCCCTTTTTCACCAATATGACCGAGTCTCATATGCCATAACTTGGTCATGTTATTAAGGTGAATCGCTGTTGATGTTACGTTTGCGGAATCAGTAACTGTCGAATCTTGAAGTTCATATAACGTACCTTTTATGAAACCTTTCAGAATCACGTATGACCCCTTATGAATCCTCATGACACCATTTACACTTGAACACTCGAAGCCCTTGCTATCAAGTAGACTCACTAATATAAAATTCATTGAAATTTATGGAACATGTCTAACATCAGTCAATGTGCACAGTCTACCATCATGTGTCCTGGCCATCTTATTGTTGTCGTTAGTTACTTCCTCATACGTTGTGAATCACTCTCTCCTTGGACACATATGATACGATGCTCCACTATCTAGAAACCACATATCAGATTGATGTGTGTGTTCACTTACAGCCAGAGCAAGTTAAACATCAAAATTGCTAGTCATCTTTATTGTTTCTGGAAGCAGTTTCGCACTTCTTCTTCTTGGGACACTATATTTTCCAGTGTTCATTCTCTTTACAGTAGTTGCAAATATCTTCTGGCTTGGGACCCTTTGAAGGTGACCACTTCTGATGCTTCTTCCTCCCATAATTATATTCTTCACTGCACTAACAAATATTCCAAAGGCTGATGTTTCAACGTCAGTACCAGATGCCTTATGCCGCAACTCTATACTATGAAGCGTTGAACTAACTTTTTCTGGTGTAACTGTATCATACCTACATGAATGATTGCACGAAGTCTTTGTACGAGTTTGGCGGCGATACTAATAGGATTAGGGCAACGTCTTCATCCTCCACCTTGACATCAATGTTACACAACTCAAGAAGTATTGTGTTCAACTTGTCAAGGTGTTCACGGAGTTGGATACCTTCTTGCATCCTCAGTTCGAATAGGCGTTATTTCATAAGCAACTTATTTGTTAGTGACGTGGTCATGTACAAGCTCTCTAACTTAAGCCACAAACCAGCTGCGGACGTTTCATCGGACACCTCGATGATAACTCTTTTGCAAAGCATAACAAGATGGTATAATATGCCTTATCTTCAAGAACTTCCATCTCAGTAGTATCATCTTTCTTTCCAGATAGAGGCAACACCATACCTTGTTGTGTCATTAGTGCTCGCATCTTGATCAGCCACATGCGAAAGTTGTTCCTTCTAGTGAACTTGTCAATCTTCTCACCGGATCAAACACCAAGCTCTGATACCAGTTTATTATAACGTATGTGGGAATAACAGATTGTGAACACAAGATATAACAACACAAAGATTTACTGTGGTTCACCAATTGGCTACATCCACGGGCAAAAGAGAGATTATATTATTGATGAGAGTTTTTTGTGTACAATTAGGGTAAAACGTGATACATCAATCCATCAGCGTAACAGATTCATCACGTTGATGTTGCAATATCGCTACACCATTGTTGCAGCATCGCTGCACGTTGATGCTGCAACATCGCACGTTGACGATGCTTCAGATTTAAGGCATTACACATCTTTCTTGTGCGAGAGTACAACGCAAATCTAGAATTCAAGAGTTTATTTTTTCGAGTGATGCATATCATAAGAATTATTATGCAGTTGTATTTTGGGATTCAGAACGACATATAATTGTCTCTACAACCCTACTTATTTTCCTAATTCTTGTATCCGTATTTTAGTAATTTTTCTTTAATTACATTATTTTACTCACAAATTTTGTGGAAATTGTAGAAATATATTGTAGATATAACGTTCTTACATATACGTATATGAATATTTTTATCTTACTAACAGCTGCAACGAACAAATCTTCCCTAGTTATATATAGTTCACATTGTTTTTAAATGGTTAATTTACTTTTTAAAAGTTACCAAAATTAAATTCTTTCATTTGGATTCATTAATTATTGTTTGGGGTTTAAAATTTATTTGGATTTAATTTAGTGTTTAGGTGTAACTTTGTGAAAATCATTTTGAAAACATGTAATTTTGTGAAATACATTTTAAAAGGTGTAGTTTGTGAAATGAATTTTAAAAGGAATATTATAATTTTCCCTAATATATATATATATATATACACCTGTAAACAATAACTATTCAATCTAAATAATCCTAAACACTACATTTTCCCGGTTTCAAAACTAAACTCTAAACAAAAACTATTAATCCGAATAAAAACAAAAATTTGAAATATTTTAAGATGTAATTTAATATTAAACTTTATGAAAAAGTATATATTTAGAAAACTTGATTGTAATTTTGTAATGTAGTTATTAAATTCTGTAAATTTTTCATTTTGTTTTTGAAACCGGTACCTTAGTTTGGTTATATATGCTGAAATATTCCGTTCTTATTAATTAATTGGTACAAAATTAAAAGTAATTACAAAATACTATATTTTTAACTTTTATTCCAAAATATCATCATGCAAAAATATATCAAATACATTTTTTCCAAAGATAGCGCCAACTTAAATTAAAGTTTTTAATACTAAAGGTGTTTCCGAGAGTAACACCAAATTTGGTACGAAAATTACACAAAATCTGGTGTTTTGGTGTTAATTTTTGTTTCCCTCTCCAACACTAGCACCAAATTATATACCAAAACATTATTTTATTCTTAAAACTAAATTACTTTTTTTTAGTTTGATTGGTTATAGTAATATTTATATTGTTTTATATTACTTAAGTCACAACCCTTCAAAATTAAATCTTTAAAATAGTTTTATTTTGTTTTGACAAAAAATTATATTGATATTTTGGTCTACTTTTTTTTTTTTTACATATTTATAAAAAAGTTTCCCTAGTATTAAACCCACAAATGTATTACAAGTATTTAGTAGAGGATTACAAAACTAACATCTTTTACATTTTACAAAACTACACTTCAAAGTAACTTAACAAACTACACATAAATATTAAAAACTAAATTTATATAAACCGTAAACCGTAGACACTAGACCCTACCCCCTTTAATAATAGGGTAAATTTGCTGCAGTAACTTATTTTGGTGTAAAATTGACAAAAAATATTATTTGCTATTATATCACTATTTAGGCAATTTGGGACTAAATAGTCGTTTTTGTTTTGAGACACGGATAATAGTACACTACATAATAGTATACTACTTTAAATGAAAAGTTGAGTCAAAATCTGGATATTGATAAATAGTGAAGTGTTTTATGTTAGTTGTATATTATAAATACTTAACTGAATTGTGTTTAAATGTATCCAAACATTGAACATTAGTAGGGGTGTCAAAATAGATAAAAATTAATTGGTTGACCCGATCCAATCCAACCCATCAACCCAAATGGGTCAATTTATTTGAACCAAATGGGTTCATGGGTCATATGGGTTGATAGGTCAAACGGGTTGGGACAACATGGGTCATATTCAAATGGGTTAATGGGTCATTTGGTTGACCCATTTGACCCATCAAATTTACTTAATCAATTTAAATCTAATTACACGACAACAACAAATCTAATCAAAAATCGTAAAATCGCGTTAACGCCAATATCGCAAAATAGCATTAACGCCGAAATCGCAAAATAGCATTAACGCCGAAATCGCAAAATCGCGTTAACGTCGAAATCGCAAAATTGGGTTAACGTCGAAATTGTGAAATCGTGTTATCGTCGAAATCGCGAAATCGTGTAAACGTCGAAATCGCAAAATCAAGTTATCGTCGAAATCGCGAAATGGCGTAAATGTCGAAATCATGAAATCGTCGAAAGAAATTGCGTTAACGTCGAAATCGCGTTAACGCCAAAATCGCGTTAACGCCAAAATCGTGAAATTGCGCTATCGTCGAAATCGCGTAAATGTCGAAATCGTGTTAACAAAATAGTGAAATCTGCGTTAACGTCGAAATCGTGAAATTGCGTTAACAAAATCGTGAAATCTTGTTATCGTCGAAATCGTGTTATCGTCGAAATTGTTAAATCAAGTTATCGTCGCAATCGTGATATCGCGTAAATGTTGAAATCGCGAAATCGCGCTATCGTCGAAATTGTTAAATCAAGTTATCGTCGAAATCGTGAAATCACGATATCGTGTTAACGTCGAAATCGTGAAATCGCGTTAACAAAATCGTGAATTCGCGTTGACGTCGAAATCGTTAAATCAAGTTAACGTCGAAATCGTTAAATCAAGTTAACGTCGAAATCGTTAAATCAAATTAACGTCGAAATCGTTAAATCAAGTTAACGTCGAAATCGTTAAATCAAGTTTTCGTCGAATTCGTGAAATGGTGTTATCATCGAAATCGTTAAATCAATATTTCATTCAAAAGTATAAATTCACTTTTTACCGCGAAAAATGTAAAAATCATATATTGTAATTTATCATATATAATTACATGGGTCAATATTGGATAACTCATTTACCCACTTGACCCACTAAGTTAGATGGATCATGGGTTGATCTAACCCATATAACTAATGGGTTGGGTCAACCCATGACCCGTTAACATCAAACCCTTTAGGGTCATGATATGGGTTAGGTCAACCCATGACCCATTAACATCAAACCCATTAGGGTCATGGTCATGGGTTGAAATGGGTTGGGTTACCCATTTTGACATCCCTAGACATTAGTTAATAATTAACTATTATATGTTTATTTTTTCTATCTTAATTATATATATTAATAGTTAAATAAATAGTTAACTATTAGACAAAATAAATTGTTTATGTGTATGGTACACAGTATACTCGAAATATGCTCATGAATAGTTAACTATTTATGTTTATATGTATACTTTAGTTATATTATAAAAATAGTTAACTAATGTACTCAAATACTCGATATTGATGAATAGTTAACTATTTTTATGTATTATAAATAATTAACCATTTGTGTTTATACGTATACTTTAGCTATATTATAAAATAGTTAACTATTAGACTGATAAATTATTTTAAGGTAATCCAAACTCTAGATATTGATAAATAGTTAACTATTTTATGTTTTTTTGCCTTTGTTATTTTTTTGTCAAATTTTGTCTATGTTAGTTATATATTACAAATAGTTAAGTAATATACAATGTATATTAGTTATAAAAAGTTTCTCACGAAATAAAACCATGTTCGAAGAGGTTGACACAATCGTATAATGTCGATAACTAACAATGATTAATAGTGTTTGTGCAAAAGTTAGCGATCCGTTAGAAAAGTTACGGAATTCAATAACGGTTTGAATCAGTTTAAAGTGTTTTGTTTTATTGATCGGTGATGGTTTACAAGATGAGAGAGAAATATCAAAGAATTAGACCTAAAATACAATTTAAAGCTATGAACGAATAAATCTCTTCAAAAGTAAGAGTTTAGGGCGTTGAATTGAATTTCCTTAGATCTTCAAGCTTGTCTTCTTTATATAGATGTCTTTAGGTTAATGAGATTCATTTTCCTTTTATGATGAGGATATGACTTTTTTCCTTATTTTTAGATATTCTCCTAGGTTTTCTCCTTTATGATGATTTGAGAGAATCTAACAATATATATTTTCCTTTTTCTTTTTAGGTCGATTACTAAGTCCAAATAAGGCCTAATATCAATACAAAGAGTCGGCTCCGATATTGCCGCCGGTTCTGCTTCAGGCGATCTGTCATGTGGCCGGTTCTGGTTCGATCTGCGGTCGGTTAAATCTGAACTGGGATGATTAAATTTATCCCCAACAGTTTGCCCCCATCTTTGCTCTTCTTTGACCCCGAATAAGAAGGGGAAAGTAGCTTGTCGAAGGATGAATTTTTGAACCTCGCATTTGTCTTCATCAATGACTATTTTGACTTCTTCGAATTTCCACCTTTTGCCTAACCATAATTCTGAAATTGTTTATTTCCTTTATTTAGGCCTATTTTTAAGCCCAAATTGTGCAAATATCCTTTTTTGACCTAAAGCAGTTGCGGCCCTTTCTCTTCCATTTCTTGTTTTCTCCGCGGCGGCTTTTCCTTCTTCGTTTCTCAAGATTCTTCTACCATTCACTCCATTCTCGTCCAACTAAAGCTTGATTTCGTCTCCATTACCGATCAGATCTACGATTTCTTCTCTGCGTAATCAGGTAAGCTACTCGATTTCTACTTTCTCCTTTCTTCTCTGTATGTCATCGCTCCATTGGGATCCAAACACCGCCATCGCGCCCTTCGCGTTTGAGAATATGGACCCGATAACTGATTCTTCCGTCAGAGAGCGTTTAAAGTCGCGGCGAGCCACGAGATCTGACCGTCATTGCATCCGAGAGACGTTCAAAGCCGAAGGATTTGCTTCCGTGAAGGATTCATTGATTGATCCCAAGAAAAACCCTATATCGTCCATCACCTATAACTTGGTGGCTCATATTTCAAGGACATTCGGACTTCCTCTCTCGGGTTTGAGGATTCCGAGCGCGGCGGAGCTTTCCAACGGATGTCGGTCCGGAAGAGATCGTGGTATATGAGGCCTTGTTCAGCTACGACTTTCGCGGAATCGTACCTTCGCTGGTTGCCGAGGTATCGCGTTATCTTGGCTTATCTTCGGGGCAACTTTTTCCAATGGTATGGAGGATGCTGATGGCGCTTGAAGTGATGGGTGATCTGAACTCTATCGAGGTGTCGGTGGCCTCTGTCTTGTATGCTTTCTACTTTAAACCTTATGCGGGTGATATCAACCGTTATCAACTCCATCCTCGGCGTAACCTGGCATTGGTCACTAACTCTGAGATCGGCGATCAAGGTGTTTCTGAGAAGAGTTGGCGTCGTCGCTTCTTGTTCTTGTCGGTTGGACCTAGCCCCAATTTTCCAACCGCGTGGTCTTACTCTGGTGGGTACCTTTGTTTTAATCTTCATGATTCCACTGACTTTCTCTTATTGTTCTTTGTTGTTTTCTTGCAGATATTGGTCATCTGAACAAGGGCGACGACGCTGCTGGGAAGCGGACCATAGAACAATTGTTGGAAATCCATTCTGAACGGAGATCCCTTGAGTTTCTCTCCAGCCACCTTGCCTTAGAACGCAACGTCATCTGGGGTAAGTTTTCATTTTATCTTCAAGTCTCTTTTTAGTGTTAGTCTTGAAAGTGACACATTGCTTGTTCGATTGCAACATGTCCGAGAGCCAGCGAGCTTCTGCCCCTAATCCTTTTGAACTCTTCCTTGCTGCTTCAGGAAAGTTAGCCGAGATGGGGAGTTCTGCTCCTGCGTCTGAAAGTCACGTAAGGGTCATCGAGGTTCCAAAGGGTGGAATAGTGGCCGTCGGCAAACGCAAAGTTGAACACACTCCTGGTGATCGCATGGAGAGTCAAAGGGCAAATATATCTTCCTTCTCAGTCGGTGAAATTGGCAGTTCCCACTCTTCTTCTTGGGTAGAGGAGATGAAGAATAAGCTTCTGTCTTGGGACATGGAGGCCATCGCCGAAGGTGGTGCTGGATTGGCCACCGATGAAGTCTGTCGTACTCTCCTTAAGGTAAAAATCCTTATTTACCAAAAGATTTCTCTTTGCATAGCCTGAACTTCTCGGTGTTTGTTTGCAGGTGATATTCTTTTTCCGCATCGTGGAGGCAAAACTTTATGAAACTGTGGAGGAGTCTTCCAAAGATCATGAGGCCTTCGTCCTCATGAGGGAAAGGTACGAGGCTGAGAATAAGAAAGGTGTGGACTAGCTTGCCGCCATTGACGCCAAGGATAAAGAGATATGAGATCTCAGGGTTTCCGTAGCTGGGCATGAACAAGCTAAGGAAGAGCTTCAACAAAAGGTCGCCAAGCTAATGAAGGATGATGAACTCAAGGATAAGGAAGTGAAATCCTTGAAGAGGAAGAATGAGCTGCTGCAGGATGAATATGACTTCTTCCTTGGTGGATCTGCGGTGATAACCCGGTGGGAGACGGTTAAGGAGTACTTGATCGGGCAACATCTGACTTGGGACCTTGAGGGCATCGATCGTCGTTATGCCTAGGTGGTGAAGGCTCAGGCTCAGTTCAAAGGTTTGTCTGCTCCGGAGGTTGTTGAGTCGTTGGTGGCACTCAACAGTCATCCGTCTTGATCATTTTCTCCTTTTCTATTAAAAAACTTTGTTTCTGATGTGGTCCATCCTTGTTTTGAGATGAGTCACTCTATGTACTTTTTATTTGGGCCGCTAAGAACTTTCTCGGCGGTAGCGGGCCCATCGACTCTTTGCCCTTAGTGGGCTTTTTCGAACTTCCCCCCGAGGCTAATCTTGCTTTTCAGTTATCTTTTCTTTATTTATGCCTTTGACAAATTCGAAAATATTTGGCAAGCACAAAATATGATTAGATGCACCTAGCAAATTGATAAAGCCTCGTTGAGACTTTCAGCCGTCGACTATTTCAATTTGGATGGGATCTGATGAGATCGACCATCGCTTAAGTGGGATCCGATAAGATCGGTTATGTTTTTAGCGAGTCAGCTAAATCTCCTTGAGATTTTAGTCGCTAATTGTGTCGATGCGGATGGGACCGCTGAGGTCGACCATTTCTTAGATGGGATCGCGTGGGATCGACCATCTTTTTAGTGAATCGGTTAAATCTCAGCGATATATTAACCGTTGACTGCTTTGATGTGAATGGGACCACTGAGGTCGACCATCTCTTTGGTGAGTCGGTTAAGTCTCGTCGAGATTTTAAACTGTCGACTGTTTCGATGCGGATGGGACCACTGTGGTTGACCATCGCTAAGATGGGATCGCATGGATCAACCATCTTTATTTTTGGGTTCGGTGAGGTCTTGTCAGTCCTGTACACCCAAGACGGTGACTAATGTACCTTGCTAATTTTATACTTCTGAGAAGGTCATTAATGCATCAGTTAGTCTCCATTTTGTCGACTGGGGCAGTTGAGTAACTCGCTCCCGTTAGTCTAAATAGTGAGGTGTCGTCACTCCTGTACATTTGGCTGCTAGGTTACATGTCCGCAGACAAAAACTTTCGTCGTGCCTATTTCTGATGAGGCTGAGTAACCTTATAGAACCTTCTAAGCTTTTGAGGTTTAGTTGACAAGTATTTGTCAAGTTGTGCCTTTGGCTTAGGAAATAGCTCGAGGTTGATAAAATTTATCCACCTCTGTTGACTGAGGCCAAAGCTGAGTAACTTTGATTCGCCTATGTGAGCTTTTATTTTTTGTTTTCGAGTTCGAAGAAATATCCCTTGCCCCCCGAAAATCTTAAGGATGGTTTTGTAACCGAGGTTTTCCTCACTGGCAAAGTTCTCGTTGAGGTTTTGTTTAGTTTATAAAAGCTCTTTTATTATTTTGCATATTCGGAATAGGTCTTTTTGCCTATTTGTGATAGGTCTTTCTGCCTATTCGCGATATGTGTTTTTATTTAGTTTCTAAAACTATGAAAGCACAAAACTCGAAATAGCTTAAGTATGCATGATCTTTTTTGTTGGCTTGGCCTGCTTGTTAGAAGAAATACCTCTTGAGATGCAAAGCGTTACAACTGTTGGTGAGTCTTTTTCCATCTTTGACTTGGAGTGCGTAGGCTCCAGCTCCGCAAACTTTGATAATTCGGTAAGGACCTTCCGAGGTTGGTCCTAGCTTTCCGGATTCTTTCTCCATCGTATTTTGGAATACTCGCCTTAAGACCCATTGACCTACTTTGAAGGTTCTCGTCCTCACCTTCTTGTGATACGATCTGGCCACATCTTGTTGATAGCACCAATTTCTTAATTGCGCGACTTCTCTTTTTTCATCGACCAAATCTAGGTCGAGCGCCATTGCCTCATTGTTGCTTTCCTTGTCAGGGTTTTCGGTGCGGCTGGACTGCACACTTATCTCGGCGGGTATTACAACGTCCACTCAATAGACGAGTGAGAAAGGCGTTTCGCCAGTGGAAACTTTCGAGGTTGTCCTGTAGGCCCATAAGACTCCGGGAAGCTCCTCGACCCAATTTCATTTATCACTCTCTAATCTCTTCTTGAGAAGCTTGACGATGGTTTTGTTCGAGGCTTCAGCTTGGCCGTTGGATTGCGGATGTCTGGGCGTCGCAAAACTTAGTTTGATTTTCCAATCCTCACGTAAACTTTTGAAGTTGTTGCTCGTAAAATGTGGTCCATTGTCAGTCACTATCTCGTGAGGAATACCAAACTTGCTGATTCTATTTCGCCATACGAAGCTACGGATCTCCTTGTCAGTTATCTGGCTGAGCGCTTCCATTTAGAGAAATAATCTGTCATCACCAATATGAATACTTTTTGACCTGGTGCCGCTGGGAGTTTGCCGACTATGTCCATCCCCCACTTCATGAATGGCCAGGGAGCATTGATGTTCTTAAGATTCTCTGGTGGCAGTTTAGACACTGTGGCGAACCTTTTGCACTTGTCACATCTTTTAACAAACATGGTCGCGTCATGGTTCATTGACTTCCATTAATACCCGACTCGCATGGCTCGGAGGACTAGGCTTCTGGCTCCTGAATGGTTTCCGCATTCTCCGGAGTGTAGCTCTAATAAGACTTGCTGAGCCTCGGCGATGCTGATGCAGTTGAGGTACAATCCTGAATATGATCAGCGGAATAATGTTCCATTGATAAGGCTGAAACAAGCTGATTGTCGTTTGATCCTTCGGCAGTCTGCTCTTTCCAACGGTAGCGTTCCATCTCTTAGATATTCCACCATGGGAGTCATCCAGCATTTGGCTCCATTTATCTCGTTGACTGGATACACATCGAGATCCTTTTGCGTCGCCGGCACTGCACTACCAGCAGTGGTACATCAAAAGATGAGTCGGTTTTGAAAGATGAACCGAGGTTGGCGAGCGCATCCGCCTTCTCGTTCTCTTCTCTAGGGATCTGGGTGATTTTGCAGGTATTGAGTCTCTTCTTGAGCTGTTTGACTATCGCTAGATATCTTATCATGCTCGAGTCCTTGACTTGATAATCACCTTTGGTTTGACTAACGACCAACTGTGAGTCGTTGTAGACCTATATGACCGTGACTCCTAAGTCACATGCCAAAGATAAACCTGTTATTAGCGCTTCATACTTCCCGGTCAGGGAAGTTAGTGTGAGTCCCAAACCGTATCCTCGTACATTGCTAGAACCGTCCACGTAGAGTTTCCATGTTCCATTCACCGCCTGGTCTTCTAGTGCATTCACATCCTCATGAACTTCCGAGAGCATCTTCAGTGTGAACTCAGCCAAAAAATCGGCGAGGACTTGTGACTTGATGGCATATATTGGTCGATAGATTACGTCATACTCGCCAAGTTCTATGGCATATTTGGCTAATCTCCCTGAGATATCTGGTTTGTGGAGCACGTTCTTGATCGAATGCGATGTCACCATGATAATCGGATGTGATTGGAAGTATGGTTGAAACTTCCTCGCTGCCACAAATAAGGCGAGAGCCAATTTCTCAAGGTGAGAATATCGGGTCTCGGCTTCTAGCAAAGATTTGCTAACATAGTAGACGAGATGATGTTTCCCATCTTCTTCTCGTACCAGTACCCCACTTACTGCATGCTCTGACACGGTTAGGTACAGAAGTAACGCCTCATTGATCTTCGGTTTTGACAAGAGTGGTGGAGATGTCAAATAGTCCTTACACTTCTTAAGGGCTTCATCGCATCCTTGACTCCATGTGAATCCCTTCGGCTTCTTGAGAGCCTCGAAGAATAGATGAGACATGTCGGACAGTCGAGAGATGAATTGACTAAGGGCCTCCATTCTTCCTGTGAGCCTCTGGACTTCCTTTATGCTTCGAGGTGGCATGATCGTCTAGATGGCACAAATCTGTTCGGGGTTCGCTTCGATGCCCCGGTGAGTGACGATATACCCCAGGAATTTTCCCGAGCTTACGCCGAATGAGCATTTAGTCGGATTGAGCTTCATATTGTATTCTCTCAGAGTGTTAAATGCTTGATGTAGGTACATGACATGATATGCTATTGACTTTACGCACATATCATCAATATACACCTCCATGGTATGGCCGATCTGGTCGGCAAACATTGCATTCACCAACCTTTGGTAGGTTGAGCCGACGTTCTTCAATCCAAAAGGCATTACCTTGTAGCAATATATGCCCCTCGAGGTCATGAAGGTTGTCTTCTCCTGATCTTGGGGATGCATCAAGATCTGGTTGTACCCGCTGAAGGCATCCATGAAAGTCAGCAATTCGTGACCGGCTGTTGCGTCTACGAGCTTATCGATATGAGGCAACCGGAAGGGATCCTTTGGGCACGCCTTGTTTAGGTCAATGAAGTCAATGCAGACTCTCCACTTACCGTTTTTCTTTCGAACAACTACCACATTGGCTAGCCAGTCGGGATATTTCACCTCGCGGATGAATTCAGCTCTGAGTAAGTTATTCACCTCATTGTTCACGATAAGATCACGATCTGGTATAAACTTCCTCCTTTTCTGTCTGATTGGTTGATGATCGGGGTCAACATGTAGACGGTGGGTGATGATTTCAGGATCGATACCCGGCATGTCTGGATGCGACCAAGCGAAGCAGTCAACATTTGACCTCAGAAAGTCGATGAGCTTCTGACGAACGTCTTTGGGAAGCTTGGACCCAATATTCACTTTGCGTTCCGTATTGGCTTTGTCCAGTGGGATCTCGTCTATCTTCTCTACATCGGGCTCCTCCGTAGAGTTCGTTGCCCCTTTCGTTGTCAGCTGATCCTCTATCTGCATGGTCGTCCCCGTTTTACCTTTGAGCGTAGTTTGGTAACAGGAGCGTGAGTTCTCCTGATCACCTTTTATCTTTCTTAAACCCCAAAGAGTCATGAATTTTATCGCCTGATGGAATGTGGATGGCACAACTCTCATGTCGTGGATCCAAGGTCTCCCCACTATTGCATTGTAGGCCGATGTGCAATCCAGGACGAGGAACTTGGTCTGCTTGTTGATTCCTTCGGTGTAGACGGGTAGAGTTATTTCGCCTATAGTCTGCTTCACCTCTCCGCTGAATCCTACCAAAGTGGCCGATCTGGATATGATCTTTGATTCGTCGAGGCCTATCTCCTTGTATGCGGCTAGGAACATAATGTTCGCTGAGCTTCCATTATCGACCAGAATCCTCCTTATTAGGCGGTTAGCCACTGAAAAAGTGATGACGAGGGCATCGTGATGAGGAGTCATCATTCCTTCACTTTCCTCGGCGGTAAAGGTGATCACGCAGACTAGTTGGTCGGTGAGAATTTCCATCATGGACCCCTGAAAGTTCCTTGCGATCCTCGTATTCCTCTTGGCTACCGAATGCGATATCCCACTGACATCCGAACCTCCGAATATCACATTAATTACCCGATCATGTCTTGGCGGGGATTCGGGCCTCTCGCCCATACTTTCTCGTCCGACGTTCCGAGAGCTTGGTCGGTTGCGAGCTCTTTCGGATAAGAACTCCTTCATGTAACCTTTCTTTAATAGATCTTTTACTTCCATCCTGAGGGCTACGCAATCTTCGGTGTGATGTCCGTGGTCGCTATGGAAATCACACCACTTCCGCGTGTCTCGTTTCCCCGACTCCGTTTTCATCTTTTTGGGCCATTTGACCACGCTTCCCATTTTTCCCAAGACATAAACTAGTTCTGAGCCTTGGATGGACAGGTTGTTCGCGTTGGGCCATGAATTGTCTCAGTATCCCCCATTTCCTATAAGGGTGATTGGTCGGTGGAGATTACCTCTCCGAGGATCTACTCGTGGTCGTGTATAAGGTTTGTCTTTTCGAGGAGCTTTCTCGGGTCGGACAATCCTTGACTCGATCTTGGTGGAAAGGGGTTTTCCTTGAGGTGGATCCTCCTCCCACTTAATATGCGCCCATGCTCTGCTTAGGACATCTTCCATCGTTTTAGGTTGGTACTTGGTGAGCTCCTTGTAAAGATCGCCGGTCACCAAGAGTCCTCTTTTGAAGGCGGATATGGCCGTCAACACGTTGCACCCTAGGATATTCACCTTCTCCATGTTGAATAATCCCACATATGCTCGCAAAGATTCTCCGGTTTGTTGGATGATCTCGTAGAGGTCGTCGACACTCCTTTCTATACAGCGGCTGCTTGCGAATTGTTCTATGAACCTGTCGGCCAGGCTGGCGATGGAATCTATCTCGCCATTGGGAAGGTTTACGAGCCATTGGAGTGCCAGTCCCGTCAGAATTGAGTCGAAACCCTTGCACATGATGGTTTCTATTGACCCGGGGGGATTGTCAAGGTGAGCATCCGTTGTATGTACAAGGCCACGTGATTGTCGGGATCGGTAGAGCCGTCGTACATCTTCATCGTTGGGAAGGCGAACTTCTTGGGCATCTCTACCAGAGCTATCTCATCCGTGAAGGGTGAGTCAACATAGGAGTAGCGGTCCGAGCGTCTTATGGGTGGAGCTACTCCCGGCATCCGTTCAATCATTGATTCTAAAGCGCTGAGCCTTTTCTCGATGATGGATTCGATGTAGGACAGATCTCTTTTGAAATCGGAGAAGTCACGGTCGAGATCGACGATGTTTCTGTTGCCGGAGGAAATAGGTCTTCCCCTCGTCGTCGGATAATCTGCACCTGATCTGAATAATCTCAACGGTCGGATTATGGTGATAAGATCTCCCCTTGGTGCGGATCTTTGACCGAGGGAGGTGAGATTCGCGCTTTGCCCCCAAAGTTGGAGGTTATCTTCCTCCAGCTGAGCAAGCCTTTCGTTGCTTGCTCGGAGTTGCTCGTTGACGGCATCCACCCGTCGTTGAGCATGTTCGTAGAGAACAGTGTAATAGGTCACTCTGTTATCGCTCATCGTAGCGCTATACTGCTGCCCCTCTCTCTAGCGCTAAAGTGTTTGGGCAAAAGTTAGCGATCCGTTAGAAGAGCTACGGAATTTAATAGCGGTTTGAATCGGTTTAAAGTGTTTTGTTTTATTGATCGGTGATGGTTTACAAGATGAGAGAGAAATATCAAAGAATTAGACCTAAAGTACAATCTAAAGTTATGAACGAATAAATCTCTCTAAAAGTAAGTGTTTAGGGCGTTGAATTGAATTTCCTTAGGTCTTCAAGTTTGTCTTCTTTATATAGATTTCTTTATGTTAATGAGCTTACTTTTCCTCTTTTATGGTGAGGATATGACATTTTTCCTTATTTTTAGATATTCTCCTAGATTTTCTCTTTTTTGATGAGTTGAGAGAATCTAACAATATATCTTTTCATTTTTCTTCTTAGGTCGATTACTAAGCCCAAATAAGGCCCAATATCAACACAAAGAGTCGGCTCTGATATTGTCGCCAAATCTGGTTTAGGCGATTTGTCCTGCCGCCGGTTCCGGTCCGATCTGCCGTCGGTTAAATCTGAACCGGTATGATTAAATTTATCCTCAACAAATAGTAGTCGATGTTTTTAATATACTAAAATAATATAGGTAAATATATCCTTTGAATAGGCATATATACTAAAGGTTAAGGATAATTGTAATATATGGACACAGAAGAATTGTTAATTAGGTGTGAAAAAGCAGCTTCTGTAGATGACACTATTCACGTTTGGATTGACATTTTTACCCTTATTTTCTTGGCAAGTTGAATTTTGTAATCAAATATTCTCTGAAAAAACTGACATAGCAATATTTTTAGTAGATATTTAGTTTTTTTTATATCAAATATGTCTCTCTGCCAAAAGAACTCTCCACTCTCTGTATTAAAAAAGACCGTCATTTTCTATTTTGTTTGGTTGTTCTAATCCAAGTACGTTCATCACTTTGTTGCTTCGTTTGTCAAGATAAAATGACGTTTTATAAATTTCAATCGGAATAAGCGACGATACTATCATGTATGTGTTTTCAGACTATTTTGTGGTTTGTAGTAAAAATTTTTTAACTTTTTGTTTTTTGTTTTTATCTTGTATCTCATAGATTTACCATCGATTTTATGGTTTAATCATCATATTTGAGCAGTGCATATTATCAAATCTATTGGTCTCTGTTTGTCTGTAATCGTAACAGATTTTGGGGGTGATGATAGTAATGTTTAATTCTCACTAGTGGTAAGGATTTGGGTATATTTTAAGGTCAATCTCAAATTAATCTCAAATTAATTAGTACTATTACATTAATTATTTTATGATGTAAATCAAGATGTCACAATTTTTGATATGATATAATTTTTCGAGCAAAGATTGAAATATAATTATATTCGTTGAATCAAATGCTATGTAGTTGTGTAGTCGATAATTATGGTTACATTGGTGAACATAACTTGTATCTTCGTTATTACCTGATAATTGTGTTACAGTTTATAATATATCGTACCTAGTAACTATATGGTTAGTAACTTTCGAAGCTAACAATCTTTGTATCTTACAGATGGTTGTACCCAAACTTTCCAAGAAGATTATTGCTTATTATGAAAAGTTGTTTGATGATAAGGTCAACATGTATGACTAACTTGGTCGCATAGTGTATGCATATGTTGATGTTATAGTGTATGCATATGTTGATGTTATTGGTTATTGTAATTCTTACGTGTTATTTTATATGTTACATGTTAAAGTTACATATCTTCTAAATCCACCCTTATCGCCATAAACAAACTCATACCATCGTCATCAATGATGTATATTGGCCTTGCTTTATTCCAATCGGGTCCTAAGATTCATGATGGCTATTTAGAGAGTTAAATGCAGTCGGCTCCTTGAAGTTTGTACTTTCCTTTGATTATGTTAGCTGCCTCCCAAAATATTATCGATTCCATGAGCTTAACTTCAACAACATCATTTGCCACTTCCACCACATGATTAAAACAACCATCAACATCTTTCATCCAATGGTTCTTCATACTTTCACCGTAAACGTTATTGTTAAACATGCAATATTATCGGCTAACATATTAATTATCGGTATCCAAATAGTATACGCTAAAACACATATTAACATCTATTTCATATGATCTAAATGAATACAATTAAAAACCATAAAATACATTACCTCATATATTTTTTCATTTATTGCTCCAAGTAATTTATCCTTAAATGTTTCCAAATGATTTGTCTATAACGTTGTTGTTCTTGTTTTTTAGTCTTTAATGGCATTTGGAAGTTTCTTTCTTACCAAATATTTCTATTAACTCATATTTATATTGTTAAATTCAATTTCTCTCGCTAAGTAAACCCTATTATGTAACCTAATAATATCTCTATAACCCACCGTCAGCCGATAAGATTTTTATTAAGGGATAAGTTACCGTTCAAAATCAGCATGAAATGCTCGCTGAAAATATCTTCTTCTCTTGCGAGTATCTTTTTCTCTTGCCAAGATATTGATCTCTTACACCATGTCAAAGCATTAATTGCTCTCTTTACACCATCGCTTTGTGATTATAGGGGAAAATTCGTCCATCTACTAATGTTGGATGTTGTTAGAACTAAAGAAACACCACTTAGTGTGTCTAAAAAATAATTTTCAACTTATTGAGGTTCATATATTTAATTCATCATATACTAAATAGAATGTGTGATTATTCTTTATAATTAGTTACCTATATAGTATGTGTGATTATTTTATGAAATAAATAAAATAATTTGCTTTTTTAAAATATAAGAAAATAAAACATGGTTTTATGATTTTATCTTTTGGGTAAAAACCTGTAAAAAACTGACACAAAGCACGTAAGGGTAAAAAATTCATTTTGACTATAAAATTTATTCGCAAAAAAAAATTCAAATTAATTATCAAAATAGTGCTAGTTTCCCAAATTTCTTTTAATAATAAAATATAAATAATATAATTTATTTTTGGTAAGTTTTTAAAAGGGAATTCAATCATTAATTTTTTTTAAAATTTAGGTGGGATAAATTTTTAAAAATTAGTTACAATTTTGTGAAGCAATGGTTAAAAATATGTAGTTTTGTGAATTTCTCTATTAAGTTTGGTCGGTTATTGGGTATATAAAAATACAGTAATTATTTGGTAAACCATAAACTATGTAAAGTAGGTAATCAAACTATACCAAATCTCCCTTGACATTTTCAAACCAAATCCTCCTATAACTAAGCACACACAAAAGTTGAACAATCATAAATCATGAGCTATAGAAGAAACTACACGGTTGCATATATTGCCCTTATGGCGGCTCTTTGGACATTAACGAAAGCACAGCCAAGCAGTTCATGTGTGACCACACTGACCACACTCTCACCCTGCCTAGGTTACATCACTGGTAACACAACTATTCCTACACAAACTTGCTGCTCTCTGCTCGACTCTGTCATCAAATCTTCTCCGCAATGCATATGCTCTGCTGTCAACAGTCCGATTCCAAATATCGGTCTTAATATTAACCGCACACAGGCCTTGCAGCTCCCAAACGCATGCAAAATTCAAGCGCCTCCTCTCACACAATGCAACGGTAAGCTAACTAATCCATTACCAGAAAATTAGTTAAATTTTGACAATCATTTTAGTCGGAAAGTGGTCGGAAAAACTCATTTCTAATCATATTCCAATGACTATTTCCGTCGGATATTGGTACATAAATGGTCGTAAAATATTCCGATGACTATTATTATTGGAAAATTTGTAAGAGGTAGACTGACAATGAACTATTACTCTATTAGTAAATTGATTTATTTCGGTTATATGACAACCCTCTTAAAATTGATATTCGATAAACTATTATGATGTCAAACAATAATCAAAAAGTTACTGAACACTTTAAGTCAAAACACTTTTAAAAAGAATATACACAGTCAATTAAATTATATAAAATTTAAAATAATTATGCATCATCATATTAATTAATTTTGCTTATTTCTACTGATATTTTTTGCTTAACATAACAAAACTTTAGCAATATCTACAACATAAACAAAAACACAAATGTTAAAGAATTTTATGCAACATAGTAAAATATCTCGGATTTAGGTAGGGTCTGAAAACATTGGGTTTTAGTGTATTAATGTTTTATAAATTAAGAAAAAATCATAACACCGATATTTTAAATTTATAGAGGTTTTATCGTATATTATTTAAAATTCTTTCAAATTTCCGGTGTTGTGAACCAGCGGCTTCTGCACCCACATCACTGCCTCTTGCTCCTTCACCTATGCAATCACCATCAGAGAATAACCCTGATGAGGCTCTAACCCCAACCTCATCACCGGGTGTTCGCCAAGGTACAAAAATTTTTTTATTACCAAAACCTAGAAACACTTTATCAATTGTATATTCTCCTTTTAACTTTAGACTTGCTTAGCAGCCGGAGGTGGTTCCAAGACCGTTCCTTCCACTGGGAGCGTGGACCGCGTGTCACAACATCTTCTTATGTTTATGCTTTGTGTTGCCTCTGTTCTAAATTAAGTATGAGAATTCATGTACTTAAGGTGTTTGGTTCTTGTTTGTTGTGCAAAATTTATATTTGAATGGTGCTATTTTATTTGTATTGATATTTTATATTTGTGGCATCGAAAATGTGTATGTGTCAATTAGTGTTTAAGTTTTAATTCTTCCTAGCATCATGTGAAGTCATGTGGGTACTTTTCTTGACTCTACACATATTTCTAAGTAGGTTTTTTCCAGCAACCTATGGGGGAAAAATAAATTTTATGATAGCAAAAATTAGAATATATATATATATACATATATATATATATATTTATATTTTTAAAAAAACTTCAAAAAATATTTTGCTACAACTTGGTCATTGTTAAAAATCATGATTTTCTAATTTTTCGTTAGTGAAGTACGTATTGGGGAGCTAGGGTAATTCCCATAAGTCCATTAAAACCAGTTAGCAACAACCTAACCGGGATCGAGTCTCTTTCTCCTACAATATATTTTATAGCTATTAGGACGATCATTTGTGCCCCAAAAAACCAGGTATAAAAACAAGAATTATGTAATGAATTGATTAAAATTGTTTTAGTTTCAGTACATTCTTGTAGTACTTTACAAAAATAAGGTTATTTTATCAAAAGTCTCAATTAAGAAAATTTAAAAGTAATATATTCTAAAACTTTTGTTTCATTAATTTTATAGTTTAATTAATAACTTTCAAAAATACCATGAAAATATATTTTTGGCAAAAAACATCACAAGTTTGTTTCTCCTAGAGTACAATTAAAAAAGTGTTTTAATTTTGAGGGTTTAAAGTCTTTTCTTTGAAGGTTTGAAACTAATTTAAATTGTATGCTATTCCGGTCTAAATTTTTCTTTTATGGTATTAAATAAAAAAACCTTATCATGTTATTTTAGCGTGAAAACTTTTTTTCATTTTATTTTTTGAAATTTCCCTAGTTAAATTGGGCTACAAAATCATATATAATAAATGGCAATGAATTTTGCCTACGTGTCGCATGGAGAGCGTTTGTAGGAAACTAAAGATTTTTATATTTTTTATGTTTATTATTTTAAGCTATATTAAGATATTATAAAAAAACTTATGTTTATTATTTTAAGCTATATTAAGATATTAATGGTACATTTTTTATAGGCAATTTTGCTTAGATTAGATATATATTATTGTTGAAATAGTAAAAACAAAAAATATGGCAATAAAATAGGCTTTAGAATTATATATTAAATTATTTACATATTTAAATATAATAACTAAAGTTTGCCGTCGATAAACAAAGATATAATAAGAAAACCTTAAATTTAAACAAACCGATGTTGCTCTGTGTCCCGAAATCCCTGTCGTGGTTCCTGGATTGTATTATCCATCATTTTCTGATATAATTTGTGGAAAGATAAACACACATGTCATGTTCGATATGTAATTAAAAACTAAAGTCAATATTCCCCTTTTGTTATCGTATATAATAAATCCCAAGTAATTTGACTTATGTGTCACACAAAGAAAAAATTAAGGATATATTTTAATATTTGTTTATGATTATCCCTTTTATTTTTCCAAGGTTTATATTATTATATATTATTTATTAATTTAATATTTTCGAAATTTCATTAATATTTTTTAAAATATTATCATGTATTATTTATTAATTTAATATTTAAAATTTTTCAATAATATCTTCTAAAAATTTATACGATGTCAAGTTTTTGGATTTTAATTTATATTATAATGAAATATATTTTCTTATCATTAATACTATTATTATAAATCATTCATAACAAATATGAGTAATTCAACTTATGTGTCGCGTCCAAAGAAAGTTAAGATTAAAAAAAGTTATTTAAGATAAAAAAAAAGAACAAGACACCTAACACTAGATCTAAAAGGAAAAAACCCAAATTATTTTTTAAAAAGTGACCAAACCATGATAATGTCAATTCCTGGTAAAAGATTGAAACAACGTGAATAAATCTGAAAAAATAAGCAAATGATTTCGAAAACTAATGAGACAAACTGAAATAACTTCCGAACAACAATAAAATTGATAAAATTTAAGTATCTATAATTACAAAAAGATTAACCAAACACAAGAATGTGTCTAATTATAAATAAGCGATCACACAGAGAATATTAAAAAGAAAACTAAATCTAAATTATGCAAAATCTATAAAAAAACATTAAAGTTCTCAAAATAACAAAATATAACCAATAATATAAAATAAAGAGAAATTCACAAAACTACACCATTTCAACCCTCCCTTCACAAAACTACATCTAATTTAATATTTTCACAAGTTTACACCCTTATAAAATTTTAAAAGCTTGATTTACCCTTTTAAAAATTATCAAAATTAAAATTTTTTCATTTGGGTTCGCTAATTAGTGTTTAGGGTATAGTATTAAGGGGGTATGATTGTTTGGGTAGGGTTTATTTGGATTTAATTTTGAGTGTTTAGGTGTAGTTTTGTGAAATATTTTTGAAATGGTGTAGTTTTGTGAAATGTAATTCAAATGGTGTAGTTTTATAATACTCCCTAAAATAAAATAATAATAATAAATATGGAAGTAACACGTACATTTAAGAAATTAAATCTTATAAGGAACGTTGCTACAAAAATAACTGTCAACAAAAAATATAACAATCACATAAATAAAAATAAAACAAAAAATATATAACTTCTATAAATCCGAGAATTGGTCTTCACATGACAACTAAAATTTTGGGGAAATGATTTTTTTAAAAATATTTAGTTTTATGTATTATTATAGATAAGGGAGAAATAAATGGAAAATAAAAAATACACATATTATTAATATTATTATTATTATTATAAATGGTCTAATCAATTTTGCTTACATACACGATGACTCAAGTTTGATCAACAATTTTTCTAATATTTATGCAAATATTATAAATGTAACTTCTTTTAAATGTTTGATAATTATTAATTTTTTCTTATAAATATGTAAACTTAAAATTTTTGTACTACATCATACAATTTTACATTTTTTGAAATCTAAAGCTATTATAGTTTTTAACATGCATCTTCATTAATGAGTTTTTATCTAATTCTTATAAAACTATTTTTGTTGAATATGCTTTGTTTTATATTATCCAAATTAATTTGTGGACATATATCTTTAACGTCTTTTTAATTGTCAAACATATTATTTCGTAGGATAAAAACATATGTAACAAACATATGTTTTAATAGCACACATACATACGTTTTTAACAAATTTTTCATTTTAATTGATGATTTTTATGTAAAATATATAACCAAGGCTATATTTCTTTAACAAAAACTTAAAACGACAAATTTTGTATTTAAATAATATAAGTCCACCATAAAACACAAAACTACAATTTTTGTTTGTTCTTTTTCAAGTTTTCATTTTTTTATTGTTATTATATTACATTTGGTTTTGATTTTATTTATCTCATTGTGATGTTAGCATAATTTAAGACAAATATTATTTTCATTAATATAACATTCGAATTTGTTTTACTTATTTTCTTTCTAAATTATTTATACCGCGCCATTCGCGCGGGTCAAACCACCTAGTAACATTTTAAATAAAATTAAACTCAAAGTCATTCTCAACATCTTGTACTATATCAAACCATCATTAACGGACTCAAAAAAAAATTCTCCGTTTCCTTCACTTAACTACCATTAAGAAGTTTTTGGACTAAAATACCATTAACTTTAAACCTTCAAAATTGATCATAAATTCTCAATACTAAATCATACTCCTTTCAACACTATACCGTAAACATTATATAGCGAACTCATATGAAAATTTGAAGTTTTAATTAAAATATTAAAATTGGATTTTTGTGTTTATGGTATTTTGGTCAAAAAAACATTTTAATGATAAATGAGGGGAATATAACTTGTAATGTTTTTTTGTCCAAAAAACTTTTTTCATGGTATATTAAGGAATTCAACTTTGCTAAAATTTTTACACAAACTATAACAATGACCTCTAAGTGAAATGTGTTGCGAAAACGACAATGACCAATCAAAAACGAAAAGAATTATGTGAGTACAAAAACAATCATGTCAACATAACTCAATAGGATTTGCATATGTGGCTTAAAAAAAGTTTCATCTAAATATTAGTCAAGCTACGATTCAAACACATTACAACAAACAACATTACATACATATTTTACTAAGTTATCACAATTATGTAATGTATGTATACAATTGCAATTATTAATTTATAATATTATTGGAACCATATTTTACAAAGAAGTATTTTTAAAGTATTATCTTATTAATTTACCGAAAACTGATTATTTTTACATTGACCCAACTTGGGACCGGTAGTTTTTATTAATTTATACTAGTGATTAATTAATTTATAGAGGTTTTACTTATTTGGTCTATGATGATTCGATTATACAAGGATATAAAGTTATAAGCGTTTTCTTCATAATGACGAATGTGGAAGAGTCTCCACTGTATCATAGGACATACTTTCCTGATGAGTTGTTGTTATAGTGCTTAGTTTCTGTCTCAAGATTGTACTATCCAACTCTCTCTTTAGCTTCCAAGAGATTTCGCTCTCTTATTTGATGGCTTGAGGTTTATGAAAATAGAAGGCTATTATAAGACCATGATTATAGGGTCCTAAAGGGTGGTCCTTACTCCTTGGGCCCCACAATAAAATTAAGGATCACCCTTTAAAATGCTTACTTAAGGACCAACCCCTAAACTTTTCGCGGGTCCCACTGACATGTGGCGATCCGCGATTAGTCCGATTATTATTTTTATTTTATTTTTTTTAAAAAAAAAGAAAAAAAAAGTTAAGGACTTTTTTTGGGGTACTATGGATAATCATGCTCTTAGGTAGGGATGTTGTCGTAGGTTTTTTTACCCACCCTGGCTTGTACCCAAAACTACCAAGCTTGCGAAGAACATGTGAGCAGAAACCCGTATGGGTTTCAGGTATTTCGCGGGTCAACCTGCGAATAACCTGTATGATACAGGTCAACCCGCGGGTACCTGTATTTGTTCACTTGAGTTTTTAATCTCTCTGATTTTATGTATTTAATTTATATTATTCATAATATATTTTCATTTAATTATTTATATACACATAATTGGGAAGAACAATTTTTGAAGAACACTTAAATTTTTCTTTTAATTACATTTAACTAGGTAAGTACCCAGCGCCTTGCGCGTGACAAAATATTCATAAATAATATTAAGTTATATAATGGAAGACCATGAATTGATCAATTTAGGACATAACATTTAACCCAAGATCCGAAACCGAATCGACCTGAAAAATTCAGTTTGGTCCGGTTTCGCTTCACATATTATCCTATCGGGTTTTAATATTTTCTAACTCGGGTTTTCGTTCTAACCCGACCGACCTTAGGCCCGAATTGTACTCGAATAAACCCGAAGATATACACATGTATATAGTTTTGATAAGTTAATTTGGATTTTAGTAGGCTATTTTAATTATTTGTGGGTTATATGAATTAGTTGAACCAAAACCCGAACTGAATCCTAATTACCCGAAATAAGACCCGAAATTCTTACCAAAAATATGTAAAACCTGAAAATTTGAACAAAAAAATAAAAACCGAACATAACTGTATTTGTAAATAACCCGTACAGATCCTATATCCTTTAACCCAAAAAACCAGAACTCGAATGAGGCCAACCGGAAAACTGAAAGCGAGACTCCAATTAATCCATTAATCAAAGTTCTCGATACCCGTTGACAATTTATGAGGCATGCATCTATGAAAAACCATTATCGAAAGCCGAAATAATTAATCAAACTTAGCAAGCCTATTCAACGAAAAAGACCCGCATTATGCATACCCCGGTAAATGAAGGCGCAATCCATTTACCGAAATTCGCAGGCCCATTACACGAATGCCCGCTTTAATGATTTTGTATGTGATAAAATCTTATTTATATTAGAAGATTTCTTAATTTGATTCTTATTGTTTTCAACGTGGGAGAAATTTAAATCTTAAAAGTTTTATATGCGAGTCTGAATTAGTTGGACCTGAAATATAATTTATAGAATTCGCCAAAACCCGAACCGAATTCTAATTACCCGAAATAAGACACAAAATTCTTACCAAATATATGTAAAACCTGAAAATTCTAACAAAAAAATAAAAAAACCCGAACATAATAATATTTGGTTCCAGCTTAAGTTTCAATAAATATATGAAACTCGACCTGAACCAGAATAGAACCGAACAAAACTGTATTTGTAAATAACCCGTACGAATTCTATATCCTTTAACCCAAAAAACCAGAACTCGAATGAGCCCAACCTTAAAACCGAATGATAGGCTCCAATCCACTAATCAAAGTTCCCGATACCCGTTGACAATTTATGAGGCATGCATCTATGAAAGACCATTATCGAAAGCCGAAATAATTAATAAAACTTTGCAAGCCTATTCAAATAAAAAGACATGCATTATGCATACCCCAGTAAATGAAGGCGCAATCCATTTACCGAAATTCGCAGACCCATTACACGAAGTTCCGCTTTAATGATTTTGTATGTGATAAAATCTTATTTATATTAGAAGATTTCTTAATTTGATTCTTATTGTTTTCAACGTGGGAGAAATTTAAATCTTAAAAGTTTTATATGCGAGTCTGAATTAGTTGGACCTGAAATATAATTTATAGAATTCGCCAAAACCCGAACCGAATTCTAATTACCCGAAATAAGACACGAAATTCTTACCAAATATATGTAAAACCTGAAAATTCTAACAAAAAAATAAAAAAACCCGAACATAATAATATTTGGTTCCAGCTTAAGTTTCAATAAATATATGAAACTCGACCTGAACCAGAATAGAACCGAACAAAACTGTATTTGTAAATAACCCGTACGAATCCTATATCCTTTAACCCAAAAAACCAGAACTCGAATGAGCCCAACCTTAAAACCGAATGATAGGCTTCAATCCACTAATCAAAGTTCCCGATACCCGTTGACAATTTATGAGGCATGCATCTATGAAAGACCATTATCGAAAGCCGAAATAATTAATAAAACTTTGCAAGCCTATTCAAATAAAAAGACATGCATTATGCATACCCCAGTAAATGAAGGCGCAATCCATTTACCGAAATTCGCAGACCCATTACACGAAGTTCCGCTTTAATGATTTTGTATGTGTTAAAATCTTATTTATATTAGAAGATTTCTTAATTTGATTCTTATTGTTTTCAATGTGGGAGAAATTTAAATCTTAAAAGTTTTATATGTGGGTCTGAATTTGTTGGGCCTGAAATATAATTTATAGAATTCGCCGAACAAAATTATTCAAAAATATAAGGACTAAAACGCAAAAAATAAAAAAATTTCCTAAAAGCTCTCACGTCACGACACGTATGCGTTTTGTCTTCTCTTTTAATAGTATAGTTGCCATTGTATAAATTTTAATATAAGGTAATTTCAACATGCATCAATAAAAAATAATATCAAATTATATAAAATTACAATTGAAACCAATAATTTATTCATAATTCAAAATTTAAAAAATAATTTTTTAACAAAAAAAGGACTTAAATATTAATTTTTGAAAAATTGAATTCTAAAAATAACTTATATAAATTTTCAAATATGTGGGTTTAAGTTAATTTTTATTTTTGGGATTGAATTTTTCAAAAAAAAATATTTAATTTTAATTTTTCTTAAAGTTATTTTTAAAATTTTGAATTATTTTTCTTTAATATTTAAGTTTATTTTTTGTCAAAAAAATATTTAAATTTTGAATTAATAATTATTTTTCTTTAACATTTTAAGTTTATTATTAGTATTTTTTAATTTTTATTAAATTTCTAGTTAATAAAATTGAAAATTTCTTATTTTTTATTATTAGTTGACTAAGTCAAAGGGTTGACTGTTAGTCAACCTTCGGATGTGCCCCAATTTAACAACTTGAAGGTTTAAGGTGGAAAAATTTAAGACTTGAGAGTTTTTTATGGAACCCCTAAAAGTTCGTGGTTTTAGTTGGAAAAATGTTGCAAGTTTAGGGTTTTTTATGGTAATGTTTTTTATGGTAATTTCCCTAAAAAATATAGCTACCTAAAAAAAACTACAAAATTTTCTTAGTGCATATCAACAACTCAAAAACTCATATAATATTTTAACCAATAAAAGTGATTAATTATTTCTAGTATATTAATCTATATATTTCTAATATTTTAATCAATAAAAGTGTTTTTCAAATAATTTTATATATTTAATTTAAAAGTTTATAATATATTTTTTGTTTTCATAGAATAAACATAAAATTTAGAGGAATATACAAAACTACACCCTTTCAACCCTTCCTTCACAAAACTACATCTAATTTAATTTTTTCACATATTTACACCCTTTCAAAATTTTAAAAGCTTGATTTACCCTTTTAAAAATTACCAAAATTAAAATCTTTTCATTTGGGTTCGCTAATTAGTGTTTAGGGTATAGTATTAAGGGGGTAGGATTGTGTGGGTAGGGTTTATTTGGATTTAATTTTGAGTGTTTAGGTGTAGTTTTGTGAAGTATTTTTGAAATGGTGTAGTTTTGTGAAATGTAATTCAAATGATGTAGTTTTGTAATTCTCCCTAAAATTTATTATGTTAACTTGGAACATTAGTTATAAATTGTATTTATTTTATGTGTGATAAGTAAAGAAGAAAAAAAAGCCCAGCATGTACCCATTACCCACTAGAACAAACCTGTACCAGACTATTCCTCCGCGGGTACCTGCCCCTTAAAAACCTGTGACTTTTTTTACCCTACAGGCAAGTCCCGGGCTTAAGAATTAAGGCAGGTCCCGGGTACCCATCGGGTTTTTACCCATCTTTTAACATCCCTACTCTTTATGTATGGTTAAGTTTCACCTCAGACTCAAACCTACGTTGGTTCAATATTTGACGAAACCCAACTCAAAACCCAAACCTTAACCCTAACCGTAAATATCTTAACTCGGGATGGTTAACATGGAAGAAGATAAGTGACCATCTTGTGGTGTCTGTCCCACTAACTTGCAAGGTTTCTCTTTCTTCTAGGGGTATCTTGCGGTCAGGGCCAGTCCAATGTTTTTGTATGCTCTACGTCAAAAAAATATTTTTTTCTTATGTCTATATAAAATACTTATAAATTGTTTTAATAACAAAAATTGATATATGAACAACTTTTTAATATATTCATTTTATAAAATACATCCATTTATAAATATGTATCTATATCCCTTTTAAAAAATCATAAAACGCTAAATATTGAATTCAAATAAAAATAAATTATTTTGAAAGTATTGTAAGAGAAAATTTAATTTCTTAAAGTAGTATATAAAATGTTTAGTTTTATAAAAATCTCTAAAAAATTTCTAAACAATTTGCGAAAAAACAATAAAATCCAACAAAATGGTATAATCAAAAATAAAAACTAAATCAATCTTTTTTTCTCTTCTTCAATACGAATCATTTTTTCTTTTCATTCAAAATCTCACAAAAATAAGGAAATCTAACAAAAATGAATCTTATAAACAAAATTAACAACTTTTTTACATAAAAAATATTTTTTCATGCTAAAATATGCCCCTAAAATCACGGATGCCCTAAGCCACCGGTTCTCTAGCTTGCCCTCTGGTCCGGCCCTGCTTGCGATGGTCGGTTCCAATATCCACATGATTGGTGTATACATTAATTTTTTAGTCTCTTTTGGGGTCTTCTTCATGGATTGTCGATTACACACTTGGCATGAGGCTCCGAGCATGAGGATGGTACGAATGATGCCTCTCGTGTCGTGAGTGTAGTTGAAGGAAAAATATATGTAGCAGAATCTTTTCAAAAGTTTGATTCCTCTAGTTTGATAGAATTTTTTTTATCCCAAAACACAAAAACGGAAGCAGTTGCCAAGGCCTAGCGCGGAGTTAGGCATGATTTTTTTGTACGAACCCATTTCCATGAACGGAAAACTTTACTTGTTGGCGAATGATTGAAAAATTATAGTCGAAGATCCCAAGGAAAATAAATTGGACATTGTGGCTTCGATATTGACACGCTTGTGTTTTGGTCTATCTAGTTTGTCGTGTTTGATAGATAACGTAGAGTACTATTACAGTTCTTCAAGAAAGATCGAATGGTACAACAACAAGGGGAGATCTAACGTCTTAAAAGGGTTGGAAGAACTTGCTAAATATTTTGAACACTCATCACCTTATGTTAGATTAGTGAATCGTGGTGGGAAGATTGCGGTTTTGTGGGATAAGAGTGTAAGTGAACCGACGAATATTAAGTCGAAGAGGAATAAAATAATTTGATGTGTAGAGATTGAACTTGAAAGAAGCAATGGTGGCCAAGAGATTTTTGAAAGATTGAATGATGCGATGTCGTGCTTACAGTCCCCCAAGTCAGTTTCATTACAAAGATTTGTTGTCGTTACTTTGTGATAAATAAAAGGGAGATTTTGAAAACTAACCTAATTACACATCAATATTTGAAAATTACCTTAGGGGGTGTTATTGGTTGTAGATATTTAAATCAACTCCAATAGATTTAGATTTCATAAGATTTTTTAAAATCTAATGAATTATAAATGATTTACTATTGATTTTAGGGGGTGTTATTGGTTGTAGATATTTAAATCAACTCCAATAGATTTAGGAGGGTGTATTGAACTGATGATTTTGAGTGAGTTGTGTTAAGATTATAAATCAAGTGTTATTCAAACAAGAATTTATAAAAGTCTTTTAAAATCCGCTGTTATTGGAAGAGTGATTTAAAAATCCATCATCAAATCACTGTTATTGAAAAAAATTAAAACATTGGATTTCAAGTGATTTTATGAAATCACCTGGGATTTCTTAGTAAAAAATGCAAAGAATCAAATCTCATGGTTTTAGGTGGGATTGTAGAGAATTTTAAAAACAAATCTCTACAACTTTCAAATTCATCCAAATCTCCAAAAATTCACTCCAAATCAAATTACTTCAAATACTTATTTCAATACACCCCCTAGATTTCATAAGATTTTTTAAAATCTAATGAATTTTAAATGATTTACCATTGATTTTAGATTGATTTACGTATAATAGTTGTAGATATTTAAATCAACTCCAATAGAGATTTTAGATTGATTTTAAAACCATCATGATTGAATTGAAAAGAAACATGATTTCATTTAAAATAAAATATGATTTCACAATAGATTTGAACTCTTTAATATTTTCATTTCTCGTACATGTAAATATGTGAATTGGCTAATTGTGAAGAAAACTAATAAACATAAAAAATGTTATACGTAAACATAAAATCATGAAACAACAGAAAACTAAACATAAAAATGAAACACTAATAATAAGAAGAGGAAATATTTATACCTTAACAAAAACATGAAAATGCGAGGAAGAATGATGGACGAAGAAGACGATTCGAAAAAAATTATGATATGAACATTTTCCTTTGGTTTATCAATATTTCATAAATATATGAATTTGGTGTGTCTACGTTATGACTTGATTTTGTATTTTCAAAATCTGAGCAAATAAGGTTGGATTTGTTTGTTATCATTTTACACATAAAATAAGAATCAAAATGACTTAAAATTCTCTCATGATTCATTTTAAATGAAACTCTATCAAACATGAATAACACAAGATTTTAGTTTGTCATTTAAAATCTTTAATTGAATAACAACAAAGTTTAAACTCTTTTAATATAGATTTTGAAAATACAATAACACTAGATTTAAACTTTTTTAATGAATGATTTTGAAAATACAAGAACCAATAACACTATATTCAAACTCTTTTAATGAATGATATTTTAAATACAAGAACCAATAACACTAGATTTTAAAAGAGTAATTGAAATCAACTATTGAATAACAAGAGATTGTACTATGATTTAAAACCCATTAAAATTCATGATTGAATAACACCACCTTAGTTTTTATTATCTTTGAAATCTAACTCTTTTTAATGAAAATACATTTTCATCCTTAATAAAACGAATTTTTGGACAAATAATTTATAAATCTAGAAATATTAGTACTTATTATTGTTTCATATTATATTGGATAAATATGTCTTATACTAAAATATTAAATTGTGTGATAAACATGTATTCAGCTAACCAATATTTAATGTTACTCTTCTCTTCCCTCTATGTGAAAAGTAACATTTAATATCGTATTATAAAAGTTTTAAACTGTGTTTCTTTGCACACGAGTTTTTATTTGTAGAAATCAAAAGGGTTTTACATCTAATGCAAACTGAATATGAGACTGATCAAATTCGATCAACTATCTTTTTATGTTTGTTATCAAAATTTTGTTGTTTTCTTCTTTAATTTCCGAGACCACTGTTACCTAACTGAAACACAGAAGTGATAGGTTTTATAATGAATTTGAGTTCGACGATTGTTTTATTTCATCTTATATTCATGTCATTTAGTTGACAGTATGTAAAATGATCATAATATCGATTACGAACTATCAAAAATCAAAGAAAAAAATCAAAACCCTTTGAATTCGGGAGCCTTTAAATGTTGAACCGTGCGACGAGACGATGATCATGTTGGGAATGTCCTGAAATCAATTGTACTTATTTTAGTAAGGTTGTATCGTCGAGGTTTTGACAGTCGGATAATATTAGATGATTATAACGTTTTGCTAGAAGCCTCTTATAATCGATGGGCTTTAGAAGTCCATTGCTAATATTATGCGATCCTACATGGTCACACACCTAAGCAGACTGGATTAATATATTATGTTGGGTTTTGATTATAATATAATATATATGTGATATTAGATATACATATATTTATATTAGTGCACTTTAATAATATAAGATATTATATTTATATGTATATGATATATATATATATATATATATATATATATTAATGCACATGTGAAAAAAGGCAAGTCATTGTGATGTGCTTATTGGGCTTGGCTCATTAGCCATATAAGCCCATTAGGTTATTAATTAGGTTATGAGAACCTATTATATAAAGAGGCACAATGACGCTTGATAACATTAACCTAATTCTACACAACCCTAAACATAGCAGACAAATAGTTGTCTAATAGATTGAGATTAGATCTCTACGGCACTAGCATCCCAATCAATCCAGTTTGTGTGCGTGTGGATACCAGTAGAGGCACGACGTTTGGAGTGCTTCTAGACCTCGATATATCTCGGTTCAGATTTCCGCTACGAACCATCCAGGTATATTCATAAACTGATGACATAGATTTGATTCAATATTTGCACGTATCCTAGGGAAAGAATTCGCAATTGTTATTTATAAATCGTTATAAACCGGTACGAATTCTAACAGTGGTATCAGAGCCTTACGTGTATAATTTTGAATTAAACCTAATTTAATATATATTTGATATATAAAATTATGTCGATGTTTTACATAAAGATGTTGGTTAAAATTGATCTAATAGTTAACCGTGATTACGTAACCTTCTCTGCATGACAAACTGTTTGATATACTTATATTTAATTTAAATATCAACGTTTATTCTCTGTTAGTGCATGATGATGTTAGATTGTATGTATGATAACGTTAATATTTAACTAAATATATAATAAACATAGTTGAGGATGTATTCCTTCGTATGTGTATGTAACACGGTTGGATACATGTAATCATATTAGATTACTCAATGAATATTTTATTGAAATCATTATTTTATTAAAATATCATTGTCTGTTTAAATAAGATTTTCATAATAGGACTTATGAAACTTGCGGCAAAGTCTGACAGAGACTTCGCTTCGTCTTTTAATCTTATTAAGTTTATGTTCTAATTTGATTAGAGCTAATAAAATTTAGTTAAGATTAATATTCTAAAATTTAATTAGGAATTAGTTTTATCTAAAATTTAAATTGAAAAATTTAATTTGATTAAATTAATTCAAAAGTTTCTGTAATTTAATTTAACATATATATGATGTGTAAATTTTATATTTTGATAATTTATATTAGATATAAATTTTAAATATAAAATTAAATTAAATTAAAATTATTTCCTCAATTAATATCAAATTTAATGTCTTTCCAATCTTGTCAACTTGTCAAGACTTGTTTCGTTGTGTATGGGCCTGCTAGCGGGGTGTCCACAATTACATGAGTAAGGCGGATGGTAATGGTTACCATACGAGTAAAAGATTGGTTTATTTGACTAAGCTATCAAAATGGTTTTGGGCTTAGAGACATAAGGTTGGATAAGACATAAGATGTCATCCACAACCAAGAGTTATATTGGATATAATTAGCAATGTTGTTGCTTACCTAAATAACTAAACATTCGGGCGATGAGCCAAAGCTCACTTGAATTTTAGTGAAATAAGGATCTTGGATCACTATACTCATATGAGGAAAATTGTTTTGAGTTTAGTGTGAGTATTCTTAAATGTTGAGACAACTCAAATTTCCATGAACATCATATTAACTTTTGCTATTCTTTTGACGAGTTATGTCAAACCTTCACAACTCGTTTTCACTTCGATCCGTCCTTGAGAAGGACAAGCTAAATGGATCGAATTTCCTCGAATGGTATCGAAATCTGAGAATTGTTCTCAAACAGGAGAAAAAGGACTATGTCCTTGAAAAAGTTTTGCCTCGAAAAACCTAAGGCAAATCTTCCACATGCGAGAGAGGAATGCTTATGATAAGCATGTCAATGATAGGGTCGATGTGTGTTGTCTCATGTTGGCTACCATGAACTCGGACTTGCAAAAACGAGTTTGAGAACGTGGAGTCGCCAATTGAGATGATCACTAGCCTCGAAAGGAATGTTTCAGGAGCAAGCACGAACCGAGAGATATCGATCGTTAAATCTCTCATTGAGTGTAAACGCCAAAGGATAGTCCAGTTAGCCCACATGTCATTAAGATGATGGGTTATATCGATAACCTGGCCAAACCGGATTCCCCTATCGGCCAAGAGTTGGCTATCGACCTCATCCTGCGAGTCATTGCCGCCAAGTTTTGATCAGTTTGTTATGAACTACAACATGAATAACTTGACAAAGACTTTGACTGAGCTGCATGGGATGCTCAAAACTGCTGAACCAAACATCAGAAAGGACACTCCAAATGTTCACATGGTGCAAGGGGGTAAAAGGTTTAAGAAACCTGGTAAGAACAAAGGAAAGGGCAAGATAAGTGGGATTGAGAATCCAACTAAGTCTGATCCTTCTCCTAAATTTAAACATGGACCCTCTGGTGAAGACAAGTGCCATTATTGTAATGGTGTTGGGCATTGGAAGAGAAACTGCAAGAAATACTTGGAAGATCTGAAAAAGAAGAAGACTTTTAAGACTTCTTCGCCAGGTATTTATGTTATAGAAGTAAATGTTGCTACTTCTAGTTCTACCTCTTGGGTATTAGATACCGGTTGTGGTGCTCATATTTGTGTGAATATGCGGGGCCTAAGCAACGATAGAACTTTGGAGAAAGGACAAGTGGACTCGCGCGTGGGGAATGGAGCAAGAGTTGCTTGCATTAGCTGTAGGAACATTTCATTTGTCTTTACCTTCGGCATGGTTTTAGAACTTAAAAATTGCTACTATGTACTCGCTATAAGCGAAATATTATTTCTATTTCTTGTTTGGATTTGGAAGGATTTCATTTTTCGATTAAAGACAAGTGTTGTTCATTTAATCTTAATGATATGTTTTATGGTAGTGGCCCATTAGAGAATGGGCTTTATGTTCTTAACCAAAGTGTGTCTATCTATAACATTAGTACCAAGAGATTTAAGTCTAACGACTCGAATCCCACTTTTCTTTGGCATTGTCGTTTGGGCCATATAAACGAGAAACGCATTCAAAAGCTTCACAATGATGGACTTTTGAACTCATTTGATTATGAATCATTTGAAAAATGTGAATCTTGCTTATTAGGTAAAATGACTATGGCCCCTTTTACTTGGACAAAGTGAAAGGGTCAAAGACTTGTTGGGCCTTATACATACAGATGTGTGTGGGCCAATGAGTATTGGTGCTAGAGGAAACTATCGAGTACTTCATCACATTTACTGATGATTTCGGTAGATATGGTTATGTTTATCTAATGAAACATAAATCCGAATCTTTCGAAAAGTTCAAAGAATTTCAGAATGAAGTGCAAAACCAACTTGGCAAAACAATTAAAGCTCTTCGATCGGATCGCGGAGGAGAATACTTGAGCCAAGTTTTCGGTGATCATCTTAGAGAATGTGGAATTGTTTCGCAACTTACTCCTCCCGGAACACCTCAATGGAACGGTGTATCCGAAAGGAGAAATCGAACTTTATTAGATATGGTTCGATCTATGATGAGTCACACAGATCTTCCATTATCCTTTTGGGGATATGCTCTAGAATCGTCTACGTTTACGCTAAACAGATGTCCATCAAAATCAGTTGAAAAGACACCATATGAGATGTGGACTGGAAAGGTTCCTAATCTATCTTTTATGAAAATTTGGGGTTGCGAGGCTTATGTAAAACGTTTACTTCCTGATAAGCTTGGACCCAAATATGATAAGTGCTACTTCGTTGGTTATCCTAAAGAAACCAAAGGTTATTACTTTTACAACCCCGCCGAGAGCAAAGTGTTTGTTGCTCGGAACTGTGTCTTTTTAGAAAGAGAATTTCTTTCTAAAAGGAACAGTGGGAGTAAGGTACTACTCGAAGAAGTTCGAGATTCACGGGAGGTTACTCCACCTATTCGGGAAGAGCAACAAGCTGGATTTACGAAGAGTCGTAAATACCACACCTGTGGAACCTGAGGTACGTAGGTCACAGAGGATCATTCATGAACCTGATAGATATGGGGTTTGGGTGACTGACCATCATGATCTATTGATTATAGAAAGTGATGAACCTACGTCCTATGAAGAAGCAATGATGGGCCCCGACTCTGAAAAGTGGGTAGAAGCCACTAAATCCGAAATGAGATCCATGTCGTCCAACAAAGTATGGACTTTGGTCGATTTACCTGATGGTGTAAAAGCCATTGAGTGTAAATGGATTTTCAAGAAGAAAATGGACGTGGATGGTAATATACAGATATACAAAGCTAGACTAGTGGCTAAAGGCTATAAGCAAATTCATGGCATTGACTATGATGAAACTTATTCCCCAGTCGCGATGTTTAAGTCCATTCGGATTCTTCTAGCAATTGCCGCTCATTATGATTATGAGATTTGGAAAATGGATGTGAAAACAGCTTTCCTTAATGGAAACCTGGAAGAGGATGTGTACATGACACAACCTGAAGGTTTCACAAGTCCTGAAAATGCTGGGAAAGTATGTAAGCTTCATCGCTCTATATATGGGCTGAAGCAAGCATCTCGGAGTTGGAATCTACGTTTTAATGAAGCAATCAAAGAGTTTGATTTCATTAAGAACGAAGAAGAACCTTGCGTTTACAAGAAGATTAGTGGGAGCGCAATTGTGTTTCTTGTGCTATATGTCGATGACATATTACTCCTAGGAAATGACATTCCTTTGCTTCAGTCCGTTAAGACTTGGCTAGGAAGTTGTTTCTCAATGAAAGACATGGGAGAAGCTGCATACATACTTGGAATAAGGATCTATAGAGATAGACCTAACAGGTTGATTGGACTAAGCCAAGACACTTATATAGATAAGGTCTTACATAGGTTCAGTATGCATGATTCTAAGAAAGGTTTTCTACCAATGTCTCATGGCATAACCCTCAGCAAGACTCAGTGTCCTTCAACACATGATGAGCGAGAGCGCATGAATAGAATTCCTTATGCTTCTGCTATAGGTTCTATTATGTATGCCATGCTTTGTACTCGTCCTGATGTGGCATGTGCCTTAAGCATGACGAGTAGATACCAATCCGATCCAGGTGAGAGTCACTGGACTGCTGTTAAGAACATCCTTAAGTATTTGAGAAAAACTAAGGATAAGTTCTTGGTCTATGGAGGATGTGATGAGCTTGTTGTGAGTGGTTACACTGATGCCAGCTTTCAGACATACAAAGATGATTTCCGATCTCAATCCGGTTTTGTCTTTTGTCTTAATGGAGGAGCGGTGAGTTGGAAAAGCTCCAAGCAAAGCACCGTGGCTGACTCAACAACCGAATCAGAATATATTGCCGCTTCGAAGCAGCAAAAGAAGGCTGTTTGGATTAGGAAGTTCATCACCGAACTTGGTGTAGTTCCTAGCATCTCTGGTCCGGTGGATCTTTATTGTGACAACAATGGAGCCATCGCTCAGGCGAAGGAACCAAGGTCGCACCAGAAATCCAAACACATTCAAAGACGATATCACCTCATTCGTGATATTATCGAAAGAGGAGATGTGAAGATTAGCAGAGTTCCAACAGATGCAAATGTTGCAGATCCATTGACCAAGCCTCTTCCTCGGCCGAAGCATGAAAGTCATACTGCTGCTGTAGGCATTAGGTTTCTTAATGTTTGATTTTGTTTCTAGAGAGAAACTTATTTTATGATATGATGTTCGTGTTTACAAACATTTGATTTATTTTCAAATTAATGAAATTGTTTCGAGCATTATTTAATTATTGGATAATAAAATAATTTGTCCCAAAATAGTTTATATCATCCTTATAAGCCATCAAGTATGTGACTTGATCATGAAACCTTATGAGTGAAAGATGATATAAATTATTGTGGTCCCTGGTCAAGGTTATTAAATGGGACAATAGTAACTAAAATGACTAGTATGTGAGGTGATTGATGACTAAGTTTCGTGGAGTCATTTAATATGTAGTATTAAAGTCAATCACATAAGTATGTGTTAGAGAACACAATATTGGATCGACCCGCTATGGAAAACTCTGCAAGAATATTATATGAGTGTCATAAGAGTTTTTCATTACAACTATAAAATATAGTCCTTTGACCTGAGTTTGTCATGTTTTCTTATACATGGATTAGTGCGCTTTGACTTTGTCAAACGTCAGCCGTAACAGGTGATTATAAAGACATTGATTGGGTGTATTATGAATTGTGTAAGGAACAGGGATATAACAAGATGGGATTTGTCCCTCCTATATAATGGGAGATAAATATCTCTGGGCCTATCGATAATTTAATACTGAAAAAATGCATGGCCGTGCTCAAACGAGGTGAATGTCAATCGTTTGTTTTATCAGTATAAATTGGGAATCGATAAACATGATCTAGCTTAATAAGGATGACACTATTGCTTGCCTTATGCTAGGATCGAGATATAGCGACGAAGGGATTATCGGAATAGATGATTCCAGTACAAGTGGGAGATTGTTGGGAATGTCCTGAAATCAATTGTACTTATTTTAGTAAGGTTGTATCGTCGAGGTTTTGACAGTCGGATAATATTAGATGATTATAACGTTTTGCTAGAAGCCTCTTATAATCGATGGGCTTTAGAAGTCCATTGCTAATATTATGCGATCCTACAGGGTCACACACCTAAGCAGACTGGATTAATATATTATGTTGGGTTTTGATTATAATATAATATATATGTGATATTAGATATACATATATTTATATTAGTGCACTTTAATAATATAAGATATTATATTTATATGTATATGATATATATATATATATATATATTAATGCACATGTGAAAAAAGGCAAGTCATTGTGATGTGCTTATTGGGCTTGGCTCATTAGCCATATAAGCCCATTAGGTTATTAATTAGGTTATGAGAACCTATTATATAAAGAGGCACAATGACGCTTGATAACATTAACCTAATTCTACACAACCCTAAACATAGCAGACAAATAGTTGTCTAATAGATTGAGATTAAATCTCTACGGCACTAGCATCCCAATCAATCCAGTTTGTGTGCGTGTGGATACCAGTAGAGGCACGACGTTTGGAGTGCTTCTAGACCTCGATATATCTCGGTTCAGATTTCCGCTACGAACCATCCAGGTATATTCATAAACTGATGACATAGATTTGATTCAATATTTGCACGTATCCTAGGGAAAGAATTCGCAATTGTTATTTATAAATCGTTATAAACCGGTACGAATTCTAACAGATCAAACATGTTTAAAGCAATAATTGTTCACTAATTTCTTGGGTAGATTGTTCTAAATATTACAGTAAAATATACTCCCTTCGTCTCATTTTAGTTGATGTTTAAGGATGTTGCACACATATTAATAAAACTTTTTTTCTATAAAAACATTATTAACTATAACAAAATAGACCAATAGAAAAAATCTTCAAAATACTATTGGTGAAGAGAATTACATACATATAATTTTTACGTAGAAATTTGTAAAACATCAATTAAATTGGAAAAAAAAATCTCTCTAAAACATCACATAAAATGGGACGGATGGAGTATATATATATTTGATGATCGACAAGCTAAGATAGACTATGAGTTAATGTCACCAATGACACTTATGTGAATTGAGTTAAGCTTATAGAAATATATTACTAATAAAAGTTGAAGCTATTTGATGTTAAGGATGTCCACATAGGATTTTAAACAACCAATCACGATTAGCCACCTCACTAATTAACATTTTAAATAAAGAAAATAATTTGGAAATAAAAAAAATGTAAATTTACTAAAATATTACGTAGTAGAGTAGCGACAAAAAAAGTTACGTAATAGAGAAATGTAAAATAAGAAAAATGTAATTTCCAAAATATTACGTATAATGTAAGCTTAATAAATATAAATTTTTAAAAATATTACGTAGTAAATAAATGTAAAATAAGAGAAATATAATTTTCAAAAATATTACGTATAATGCGAGCTTAAGAAAAATTTAAATTTTCTAAAATATTTTGTAATAGAGAAATGTAAGCTTTCTAAAATATTACGTAGTAGAAAAATTTAAAAAGTTAGTTGAAGAAAATAATACGAAAATAAGATAAATAGAAACTTCCTAAAATATTACGTACTAGAAAAATAAGAAAAGTTAGTCTCAAATATTAGTTTTATATAGTATAGATTTTAATTGAAGAAAATAATTTGGAAATAAAAGAAATGTAAATTTTCTATTACTAGTATTAGTTTTATATAGTATAGATTTTAATTGAAGAAATTAATTTGGAAGTAAAAGAAATGTAAATTTCTATTACTAATAAAAGTTGAAGTTATTTGATGCTAAGGGTGCGCACCTAGGATTTTAAATAACCAATCACGATTAGCCACCTCACTAATTAACATTTTAATGAAGAAAATAATTTGGAAATAAAAGAAATGTAAATTTTCTAAAATATTACGTAGTAGAGAAATGTAAAATAAGAAAGATGTAATTTCCAAAATATTACGTATAATGTAAGCTTAAGAAAAATATAAATTTTCTAAAATATTACTTAGTAAATAAATGTAAAATAAGAGAAATATAATGTTCAAAAATATTATGTATAATGTGAGTTTAAGAAAAATGTAAATTTTCTAAAATATTTTGTAATAGAGAAATGTAAGCTTTCTAAAATATTACGTAGTAGAAAAATTTAAAAAGTTAGTTGAAGAAAAGAATATGGAAATAAGATAAATAGAAACCTCCTAAAATATTACGTAGTAGACAAATAAGAAAAGTTAGTTTTAAATATTAGTTTTATATAGTATAGATTTTAATTGAATAAAATAATTTGAAAATAAACAAAATGTAAATTTTCTAATTAGAATATATAAATTTTCCTTTTTATTTAGTAGATATCATCAAACAAAAGGTAACTCTAATTTTACACCGCCTCTTAATTTTATATAAATACATTGTTTGATCTTCACTTTCACATCATAAATTTTTTCGCTTTGATATTACATTTAATTATGGCATGCAATGTTATTGAAATATTAATGGTGTTATGTTCTATTGCAGTTGGATTTGTGAAAACAAAGACGTGAATCGATCTAAAATTTTGGATTTCAGTTGATCAACATGTCTTAATATATATTGTAAGTATAATATTTTTTCATTTTTTCCTTTATGAATCTATGAGTTTTTTTGTGTTCTAATTTTGACATCGATAATCTATTAAAAATATTAAAAATTTTAGTTTGATTTTTTAGTGTATAAGCTCTCATTGAATCTTGATATTAATTTTTACTAATGATCAACATGTCCATCAATAATTAGTAAAACGCCGAGTTTATATTGTGAACGTTTGATGGTTAGTATTGACCCTTTCAAACTATGAATAAGGTACTATCGATGTATATTTTTTGGTTATTTGTTGTGTTTTAATTTTTTTTTGTGTTTTTATCTACAACCGACTAATAATTTCTTTTTCTATTCGATTAATTTTATGTGTTGAAACTACCAATTTATTTTCTTTTTTAGTTTTCAATTTTTTTAAAACATATTATTATTGATAAAAAAATATTAGTAAAAAAATATTCCGCGCGTAGCACGGATTCAAAACCTAGTCTATTACTAATAAAATTTGAAGCTATTTGATGCTAAAGGTATCCACCTATAATTTAAACAACCAATCACGATTAGCCACCTCACTAATTAACATTTTAAATGAAGAAAATAATTTTGGAAATAAAAGAACGGTAATTTTTCTAAAATATTACGTATTAGAGAAATGTCAAATAAGAAAAATATAATTTCCAAAAATATTACGTATAATGTAAGCTTAAGAAAAGTATAAATTTTCTAAAATATTACATAGTAAATAAATGTAAAATAAGAGAAATATAATTTCAAAAAATATTACGTATAATGTAAGCTTAAGAAAAATGTAAATTTTCTAAAATATCAATATGTATTAGAGAATTGTAAGCTTCATAAAATATTACGCACTTCCTAAAATATTATGTGATTCTAAGGCGGTCCGCATAGGATTTTAGACGACCAATCATGATTAGCCACTTCACTAATTAACATTTTAAATGAAGAAAATAATTTATAAATAGAAGAAATGTAATTTTTCTAAAATATTACATAGTAGAGAAATGTAAAATAAGAAAAATGTAATTTCAAAACTATTACGTATATTGTAAGCTTAAGAAAAATATAAATTTTCTAAAATATTTCGTAGTAGAGAAATGTAAAATAAGAGAAATGTAATTTTCAAAAATATTACGTAAAATGTAAGCTTAAGAAAAATGTAAATTTTCTAAAATATTTTGTAATAAAGAAATGTAAGATTTCTAAAATATTACGTAGTAGAAAGATTAAAAAACTTAGTTGAAGAAAATAATATGGAAATAAGATAAATAGAAACTTCATAAAATATTACGTAGTAGACAAATAAGAAAAGTTAGTTTTATATAGTACTAGATTTTTTGACCCGCGTCAAGCGCGGAGTTTAAAGTTATAACAATTTGGTAGATTTTTCGTATACTTCCAGTGTGTATTACTTATTGAAGAAGATATAGTGATATTTAAACTTTCAATTTTATGCTTGAAATTTGAGATTATAATTTTCGGTAATTGGATATTTTATGTTATGGACCTTTAGATTTTATATTTTATGAGTTTTTTATTCATATTTTATGGGCTTTTCAAAATTTTATTTTACGGGCCTTTTAAACTATTATTTTATTGGTTTTTTAAACTTTCATTCAAAATTCTAAAAGTATCTCTTTAATTAGTATATACTAGGAAGTTACCCGCGCCGAGCGCTGGATAAAAATTTACGTAATAGAAAAAGAAATATTTATTGGCAAAAACAATATGTAATATAAAATGAGATAAAAAGAATTAGGTTTTTTAATCTTTCTACTACGTAATATTTTAGAAATCTTACATTTCTGGTTTTTATAATATAATTTATTGGCAAAAACAATATGTAATATAAAATGTGATCGAGTTTAAATTTGAAGTATATATACAAAATATATTGTATTTTGGTTTTTATAATGTTTTATTTACAAAAAATTATTACTATTACTATTTTAATATTTATCATCGAAAAAAATTATATTGCCATTTCGTTGTTGAATATTTACCATTACGTATAATTTACTATTTATCATTACAAACAATAACTATATAGTGTTTTGAAACCATGATATGATTCGTTTAACAATGAAAAGTATGACAATTCATTATCTATTTGTCATAAAACTCGGACTATTAAAACCTCGGATAAAACCACTGAATTTTTTGGGACTCGAGTTAATTTTGTGTTCAAGTTTTGTCATTTTACATGAACTTTGATGTTTAATAATAAATTTACAAAATAATATTGTTATTTATAAAAGAACAATATGTTTTATCATTCTTTTGTGCGAGAATATAACATACAAACATTAGGATGAAAGAGAAATTCACAAAACTACACCATTTTAGTCTTTCCTTCACAAAATTACACATAATTCAATTTTTTCCTACTTTTACACCCTTTTCATTTTTAAATGGTTTAATTATGCTATAAAAAATTACCAAAATTAAATATTTTCATTGGGGTTCGCTAATTAGTAATTAGTAATTAGTTGTAGTTTTGTGAAGTGATTTTAAAAATGTGTAGTTTTGTGAAATGCAATTTAAAATGTATAATTTTGTAAGTCTCCCTTCGAAAAATTATAAAATTGTGTTTTTCGTTGGCTTTTTAAATATTTTAAACATATCGTCTAGAAATGTTTAATCACTCTTTCATGTTTAAACTTATCCGAAAATTATTTGCTCAAATTTTGGGAAACGGTGGTTCAACCAATGAGTCGGGTAAAGTATATGTTCAAGTTTTTTCATTTGACATGAATTTTGGTGTTAAATACAATTTAAAAAAATAATATTGTTATTTGTAAATGATCAATATGTTTTATCATTATTTTAAACTCAATGTGATAGAATATAACATATAAATATTAATGAGGTTTATTAAAAATGATAAAATTGTATTTCTTATGAATTTTTTAATATTATATTTATTATATTTTATGGGTTAATGAATATATGATAGAATATGATATTAAATGGGTTTTTTCATTGGGTTTCGAATTTCAATTTAGGGCTTTTCGAAAATTTTTATGATGTGAGACCAGAATTAATTTAGTGATGACACGTAGGATTTTTTCAATAATTTTCTCTCTCTGTCTCCTGGATTAATAATATAAGATAGGATAAATTTTAAATGAAGAAAATAATTTGGAAATAAAAAAAATGTAAATTTTATAATTATAATATATAAATTTTCCTTTTTATTTAGTAGATATCGTCACACAAAAGGAAACTCAAATTTTACACCGCCTCTTAATTTTATATAAATACATTCCTTGATATTCACTTTCACATCATAACTAACCCGTATATTTTTTTGCTTTGATATTACATTTAATTATGGCATGAAAGTTTTCTTGAAATATTAATGGTGTTAATAGTTTTATTGTAGGTTGGATTTGTGAAAACAAAGACGTGAATCGATCTAAAATTTTGGATTGTTTCAGTTGATCAACATGTCTTAATATATATTGTAAGTATAATATTTTTTTCGTTTTTTCCTTTATGAATCTATGAGTTATTTTTTTGTTCTAATTTTTACATCGATAATCTATTAAAAATTTTAGTTTGATTTTTTAGACAATTAATGATCAACAGGTCCATCAATAATTAGTAAAAAGTCGAGTTGATATTGTGAACGTTTGATGGTTAGTGTTGGGGATAAATTTAACTCTCCCAGTTTAGATTTAACCGGCGGCAGATCGGACCGGAACCGGCGGCAGATCGGACCGGAACCGGCGGCAGATCGGACCGGAACCGGCGGCAGATCGGACCGGAACCGGCGGCAGATCGGACTGACTGAACCAGAACCGGCGATAATCTCAGAATCGGCCTCCTTTGGTTGATATTTGGCTTTATTTAGGCTTAATAATCGACATAAGGAAAAAAAGGAAAAAATATATTGCTAGATTCTCTCAAATATTCATGATAGAGAAACTAGGAAAATATCTAAAAATAAGGAAAAATGTCAAATCGTATTCATAAAAGGAAAAGGAAACTCATTAACTTAAATACATCTATATAAAGAAGACAAGCTAAAAGACCTAGATTCATTCACTTTTCGACACAAAACACCTACTTTTAGAGAGATTTATTCGTTTATAGCTTTAGATTGTACTTTAGATCTAATTCTTTGATATTTCTCTCTCATCTTGTAAACCATCAACGATCAATAAAACAAACACTTTAAACCGATTCAAACCGTTATTGAATTCCGTAGTTTTTCTAACGGATCGCTAACTTTTGCCCAAACAATTTGGCGCTAGAGAGAGGGGCAAAAGTATACCGCTACGATGAGCGATAACGGAGTTACCTACTACACCGTTCTCGACGAACATGCTCAACGATGGATGGATGCCGTCAACGAACAACTCCAAGCAAGCAACGAGAGGCTTGCTCAACTTGAGGAAGATAACCTCAGACTTCGGAGGCAAAGCGTGAATCTCACGTCCATCAGCCGAAAATCCGCACCCATGGGAGATCCTGTCATCACAATCCGGCTAGTGAGATTATTCAGATCGGGTATAGTTTACCCGACGACGGAAGGAAGACTTGTTACCTTCCGTGATCGAAACGTCGTCGATCTCGACCGCGATTGTTCCGACTTCGAAAGAGATCAAGCCTATATCGAATCCTTCATCGAGAAAAAGGCTTAATGCTTTCGATTCAGTGATCGAAAGGATACCGGGAGTAGCTCCACCCATAAGACGCTCCGAACGTCACTCCCATGCTGGCTCACCCTTAACGGATGAGACAACTATGGTAGAGATGCCCAAGAAGTTCACCTTCCCAATGGTGAAGATGTATGATGGCTCTACCGATCTTGACAATCACGTAACCTTATATAGACAACGAGGATGTATAATGGGAAAAAAAAACCCTAATATTTAATACAAAATCATGAAGGTGAATTGTTTACAACGGCGATACGGAAGAGGTGAAGAGAGGTTCGCATCTCCTCGTCGATCATCCGCTGATAAACCAACTAGTTTGTCAACAATATAAATATGATCAAGGTGTCGATGATCTTATGAAGGTTCCAGACCCAAGCTACAATATGCCAACGAGGAGTTTCTACGTTCGAAGGAGGTCTATTTGCAGACATCAACCTCCACAAACTCACTAAGTACCAATGCAAAGATATGGAAGATGTTCTCAATATGGATCATCGTCACTTAGGAGGAAGAATCGACCCGCGATGATCATCAATCAACAAAGGCGGATTCACGGGTCTTTCGATGTGGAAAATCTTCACGAGAAGACGAACCGTATCAAATACCACGTTTCAACATTAACAAGGTGGACTCACTGGTCTCTCCACATGTAAAGCCTCAGTGAGAGGACAAGACGTATTGGAGATCAAGCTTCGACGTTAACAAAGCCGAAGAAGAAATCGATGCTCAGTGGACGATTAGAAGATCCATCAAGGAGGACCGGTTCACAACCACTTTAATTCATGATTGCGCCATGAAAAAGATAAGTTTTTGAAACTTTTACTCTTTACCTCGATAATACTTGGTTGATAACTCTTATACATGTTTTCATATGAATTAAGATGAACATGTCGCATCAAACCATCGAGTTCACAATACTCGCACCTACAATGTTGTCATGATTTAAATGTTTTAGAATACACGGTTCATCGGTATCTGATCATTATTTGTATCATGTCTTTGTAGACATCTCATCAACGACTTATAATATTCTAAGCGGGATATTCATCACTGGCGGTATTCACAACTACTGACTCTGTCATGAATCAGATAAGGAGAATGAAGACGAATCCTATTCCGCCAAAGATTACGTCAGTCAAAAAGCCACCGACATATCTAGTTGTTCACAAGGATATGGAAGCTGAATGCTATTCAGCCGAGGATTATGCCGCCGTCATTGTCAGAATTCGTCAATTTGCCTCAGCTCGACGACCAACGCAAGTATAACAACCACCACAACAACGATGCCAAAGGAACGGTTGAGCAATTCGTATACCACGTAATTTGTTCATGTTCACAGGATATCATAAGGAGTGTGAATCCCCACGGCGCACCAGTCATCGTGTTAACGCTAATTGCTCGATGGAAGGACAATTCATCAACTATAGAGATTTGGTGAACGAGGAATCAATACAACAAGTGAGTTCGTACGAAAAACATGATCTCACGAGATGAAGGCGATTCCATCAAAGTTTAACTATGCCATCAACCCCTACCTCGATGAGAAGTTGAGAAAATCAAAGATCGAACGTAAGCAGATTCAACGGTGACGAAGAGGCGTACAACTGGTGACTTAACCATCGACGAAGAAGTTCTTTATCAGATCGCGAGTGGAGCTAGGCGTAATTGGAGGGTACATCCAGGTCAAGATCCAAGCCCGACGAAGGAATCGAACACCACTGACAATTCCTCAAGTGACCGACCACTGGGGGACTTAATCATCAATAACGAAGTCAAGCGCGAGGAAAGTTCATTACAGATCATGACAAGGTTGTCAAGGACAAGCGATATGGGGGCATAAACTCCCAAAAATCCATGGAGCAAAATGTTCACTCGACAGACATAAGCATCTCATCCAATCTTTACCACCCAAACGAAGAACCTAAGGAATTCGAACGAAGAGGAGATTGCAACGAGGTTTGAAGACAGTTGAAGTAGGAGTGACCTTCACCTATCAAGATGAAAGATGAAGAACTACTTCTATTTTACCTCACTGTATCATAATACATGGTCACGGGGTATTCAAGAAGAAACTTGTACTCAACATATTGGTGGCCAACGAGAAGTAACCTTGCCAAAATAATAAAGGTTAAAACGATATACTTCATCACCCTATGAGGTTCAAAGAAGTTTAAACTACTTCATCAGCCAATAATGTTCGACGTGAGTTTATCGACTTCGTCAAGCAAATATAAAAAGACCTATCCCGAATAGGCAGAAAAGACCTATCCCGAATAGGCAGAAAAGACCTATCCCGAATAGGCAGAAAAGACCTATCCCGAATAGGCAGAAAAGGCCTATCCCGAATATGCATAAAAGAACTATCCCGAATAGGCATAATAATAAAAAGGATTTTATTAACTAATTAAAAACCTCAACGAGAATTTTGCCAGTAAGAAAAACCCCAATGGCAAAACTCTCCTTAAGATTTTCGGGGGGGGGGGGGGCAAGGGACATCCATCCTTTCGAACTCGAAAACAAAAAATAAAAGCTCACATAGGCAAATCAAAGTTTCTAAACTTTGGCCTCAGCCAACTGCGGTAGATAAATTTTTATCAAGCCTCATGCTCTGTCCTAGCCGAAACAACTCGACAAACACGTGTCAGTTTAAACTTCGAATGCTAGTAGGTTTCTATAAGGTTGCTCAACCTCATTAGGACTAGGCATAGTTAGTGTTATTGGCTGCGGACATGTAACCTGGCAGCCAAGTGTACAGGAGCGACAACACCTCACTATTGAGACTAACGGGGCAAGTTGCTTAGCTAACCTAGTCGACAAGGTGGAGGCTAACTGTGTATTAATGACCTTCTTAGAAGTATAAAATCAGCAATGCACATTAGTCGCCCTCGTGGGTGTACATGACTGACGAGACCTCACTGAAACCCAATTGAGATGGACGATCTACGTGGTCCCATCTAGGCGATGGCTAACCTCAGCGGCCCCATCACCACAGAAAGTGTACAATATAAAGATTCGGCAAGGCTTAACTGACTCACTAGGAAAAGGTCGACCTCAGCGGTCCCATCCATGCAGTTTGCGGTTAATATATTGCTCAAATTTAACTAATTCACTATTAAGGCAATCGATTCTACGAGATCTCGTCTAGGAAATGGTCGACCTCCGTGGCCCCATACGCATCAAAATAGCCAGTGACGGAAGTGTCAACCTTACGAAGTTCACCTAGGAATGGAGAAGCCCACACGAGCTCTGTTTTGAAGACGAAGTTTCAACCTTTCATGGCGTACCTTTGACAACTGAGTGTGATCCACGTGGAAGATCACACATCGAAGCTAAAACTCTATAAACGCTCAATATCAAATAGAGTTACGAGGAATCTCATTGACGAAATCAAGATTGACGGGAAAGCTCATCTTCAACCATCAAACATTGGAGACTTATGCTCTCTTGAAGGACCTACATGCAATATTAAAAGGTTTCAACTTCACAAAATATCATCTTGGACCAAGAGGTATCAATTCCAACTCATTTACAACCTCTACGGCGATCACATCACTGAAGAAAGCGCGAGTTCGACGGTGATACTCTGCTTGGAGCCAAATTCAAGTAAAAAGAATCCAAGAGGCTGAAGCTGAAGACATGTATGTTCCAAAATCTACCAACATGGCGTGGATTGTACATCAAGAAGAATCACCCTCTCACTTGCAAGGTGTCCATGGTGAAGAAAGACAAGGATTTGCTCGCAAATACTAAACCGGTAATTAGAGGCAAGTCTGGAGCTGCACTAAGGCGTAGTACATCCAAGAAATATTACTCAAAGGAGGAATATATCAAGTTAAGGAGCTCACCGGACGCAACGACGAAAGGATCAAACACACGACGAGTCAGAATCATATTGTCACTTGCAATCACGAAGGATTCACATGGAGACACTTCATATCAGCATCATCTAGACTTCATCTATGATGATTTTTTATCAAGATCTTCGTCATAATCTCTCGCGAAGATATGATCGCCGACCTACTAAGGCGCTAATTACACTCAGTGTCTGCGACTTCATTCCTTCGGATGAGGTTATCAACCTCTTGCCACATGAATTCAATGTCTTTCTTTATGTCAGAGATAGACGTCTCAAGACCTAGCATGGAAATGAGGAATTTTATCTTACCGCCATGATATCCCTTCGTGACCAAAGAAGCATCACCGACGATATAAAAGAGATTCCTTTCTCTCCAATGGAACGGAATGAAAGTTTCTCTTACAAAGAAGAAGTCATGACAACAAAGCTTTGAACACGGTGACAGCATCAAAACATGAAAATACATGGTGGATTCTAACCTTTATTCGCTCGATATCCACATCCTCAATGACCAAAGTAGACTCAACCTGGATTACGGACTTAATCTCCAAGAAAAGATGATCAAGGACGGATGTTACTAGGAGCAGAAAGACGATGACAATTCATCAGCGACATCATATCCCGAACGAAATAGTTCTCATGATCAAATCAGCTTGTCGGTCACTTAGCTGATCATCATCGAGGTAATCTCATTATCAAAAACTCTTTACGTTTTGACTAAACGTTGATATATGCTTATAGTTAAAACAATATCGAAAGAGAAAGACTTTACTCTCAATGAGATAAAAGCCTTTCCTAATCGAACTCTTACGAAGAGAATCCTATTGATGAGATCGAAGTTTTAACCTCAATCACAAACAACCCCAAGTGCAAGGCACATGACGTTGTGGTAATATAAGGATCGAATCCACAAGGAGAGAAGGCTTAGAACAACAAGAATACAAGAAACTAACTTAGATTAGATCGAGTAAGAAGCTTGGTTTGTAGCTAAACTAAACTAAGAAAGCAATATAAGTAAAATAAACTTGAAAACAACAAAAGCGATTTTAAACTAAAGAGATACTAATGGTAAAGTATGGATCTTGGGGTTAAGATCAATGGTTTTGGATGAATGGAATCAAGCTAATGACACTAAGACTAACAAAGGATATGACTTTCTAGGACAAGGATCACTAAACTAGATTAGATCACTTCCATGACTCAAATCCATTCTCTAATCATAAAAACCACAAATCTTCCGACCGAGCCTAGATGATTAGAGATCATTAAGTATAAGTCCTTAAAAGTCCATCTTAAACCTTAGACATCAACTTCCATTGGCTAAGTATAAAAGAATAACAAGAGATTGGACTAGACATTTCATCGAACACCTTCCGGGCATGAAACATCCTATAAGTACTAAGCTAGGATAATTACTTCTACCTTAGTGTTAAGAACATCTAATGCTATAGAAACCATAACCTAAACATCCTAAACATCACTAACCATCATCCATCATCCTAACCTATAGAAACCCCAAGATCCAAAAGATGACTACTCACTATGCATAATAAAAAGAAAGCTAGAGATTAAAGATAAATACATTAATGCTAGATAAAGAAGATTAAAGAGAGAATCTAAGATTATATGAAACTAAGAAACATTCAAAGTTTTACAAAAGTGGCTACAAAAACTAGAGAGAAAAAGATGTGTCCATTAACATCAACCCTAGTAGTATTTATAGGGGGCAAAATAAAGTGCACATGTCGCACAATTTCCAGCGGTTTGGTCCAGCGGTTTGGAGGCCACTAGAGTGAACATCCGCAACTTCTTCGTTTCTTGTCTCCTCCGGCGGTCACTCCTAGCGGTTTGAAGGCCGCTGGAAATCACACCGCGGGTATCATTCGGCTACCTGGATCGGCGGTTTGGCGACCGCTGGACTTCTCACCGCGAGTTAGCTTCGGCTCCTTCTCCTCGGCGGCTTGGGCTGGCGGTTTCTAGGCCGCTGGAGATCTTCACTTCAGGACGTCTAGGTGATTCCAGCGGTTTGATTCCAGCGGTTTGGAGGCCGCTAGGAATTTCACCGCAACCTCGCCTGATTCCTCCTTTCTCGGCGGCCTGGCCTAGCGGTTTCTGAACCGCTGGAGCTCCGTTTCTTCTTCTTTGCCTCCAATGAGCTTCTCCTTGGCTCCCATCTGCTTCCAATGAGCTCCCCATAGCTCCAAGTACCTAAAATGAATGATATAATGCAAAAATGGCCTAAAAACTAACTAAGACTCTATTCTAATCTACTTAGTGAAAATATGCTAAATAAGACTATAATCTATATGAATTATGCAACTAAGGTCCTAAAATGCTATGAAAATACATGCCTAAAACAACTAAAATACACATTTATCACCTATATGGAGTCATTGAACGATTACGTTCCAAGTCTTCAACAATCTTTACAAAAGATATTCACACGACTAATCCCCATGAGGGAGAAGGTCAGTGACCCTCACGAGGGATAATAGAAAGACAAATCCCTACGCAGGACAAACGTCTAAGATTCTCACTGAGAATAACCACATGATAATTCTCTAAACGAGAAGAAAGTCATCAAATTCTTACATAGGATAATCATGATCACATCGATCAAAATCGTTAAAGTATTATTTTACTTATTATCTTTAATATACTAACACATGTTTTCATAATCTCTACGCGAGGAAAACATTGAAAAATCTCATCGAGGATAATGAGACGATCATCCTCTCGGCAGGAAAAACACCAAAAAGTCATCACTTCACGAAGCCACACAAAAGGACCATCAAGTCACGATGCAACTTCAAGATTGACGAGATAAGCTGTTTTTGAAGCATGAAAAGAAGTCGTAATGCAAGTTCAAGTGAACCCTACTCAGGCGAGTCGATCAAACGAGGAGAAGACAATGCGTGTGCACTCTTTTCCCCTTAGTCATGGTTTTTCCCAATGGGTTTTCCTGGCAAGGTTTTTAACGAGGCAACATCCCCAGCTCATCCATGAATATCTCTTCCAAGTGAGATCGACTCAACATTGCTACTCGGCGTATGACAAAATCGATCCACGGCGAAATCAAAGGCGAGCTCAAGAAATTTATCCTTCGACAAACTACTTTCCCCTTCTTATTCGAGATCAAAGAAGAGCAAATCTGAGGGAAAACTGTTGGGGATAAATTTAACCCTCCCGGTTTAGATTTAACCGGCGGCAGATCGGACCGGCCGGAACCGGCGGCATATCGGACCGACTGAACCAGAACCGGCGGTAATATCAGAACCGACCTCCTTTGGTTGATATTGAGATTTATTTGGATTTAATAATCAACATAAGAAAAAAATGAAAATATATATTGCTAGATTCTCTCAAATATTCGTGAAGGAGAGAATTTAGGAAAATATCTAAAAATAAAAAAAAATGTCAAATCCTATTCATAAAAGGAAAACAAAGCTCATTAACCTAAATACATTTATATAAAGAAGACAAACTAGAAGATCTAGATTCATTCATTTTTCGACACAAAACACCTACTTTTAGAGAGATTTATTCGTTCATAGCTTTAGATTGTACTTTAGGTCTAATTCTTTGATATTTCTCTCTCATTTTGTAAACCATCAACGATCAATAAAACAAACACGTTAAACCGATTCAAACCGTTATTGAATTCCGTAGCTCTTCTAACGGATCGCTAACTTTTTCCCAAACAGTTTGGCGCTAGAGAGAGGGGCAGAAGTAAACCGCTACGATGAGCGATAACAGAGTTATCTACTACACCGTTATCGACGAACATGCTCAACGATGGATGGACGCCGTCAACGAGCAACTCCGAGCAAGCAACGAGAGGCTTGCTCAACTTGAGGAAGATAACCTCCGACTTCGGAGGCAAAGCGTGAATCTGACGTCCATCGGCCGAAAATCCGCACCCATGGGAGATCCTGTCATCACAATCCGGCTAGTGAGATTATTCAAATCGGGTATAGTTTACCCGACGACGGAAGGAAGACTTGTTACCTTTTGTGATCGAAACGTCGTCAATCTCGACCGCGACTGTTCAGACTTCGAAAGAGATCAAGCCTATATCGAATCCTTCATCGAGAAAAAGGTTTAGTGCTTTCGATTCAGTGATCGAACGGATACCGGGAGTAGCTCCACCCATAAGATGCTCTAAACGTCACTCCCATGCTGGTTCACCTTTCACGGATGAGACAAATGTATAAAGAAGACTTATAGCACCCCTTCGATGTCGTTTAAGTGTTTCTAAATTGAGTTTCTTAGAAATAAAACACAAAACATAAATGAAAGTTATGAAACTAAAAAAAAATCAAGAAATGTATTTTATATTAGATATTTAAGAATTTTCTAACAATTTTTTAGAAACCTATGTGTGATTGTGTTAGTGGTTGAAGTTAAAAAATTTGATTAATTTTTTTTTTTCTTCTTTCCCTGTTTTTTCTCTCTCCAATTCTTTTTCTTAAAACCCCGTTAAAACCCCTACTAGAGATACTATTAATGGAACAATAAAAGTTTATAACATAAATATAGACCTCTTAGCAAAAAATAAGAATAATATTATATTCAAAAATAGTTAAAAACCCTAAATAAGTTGAACCAATGGAGATTGTGTTAAATATGTAAAAAAGATTTTGATGTTTTGAGAGAAAATAAAAAAAAAGAGTTTGTATTATTATGTTATATGGAATTGTTTATTTTATAAACATGACTAACACATATTTATAGTAACGTTAGAGAAACCTAACAAAGACAAGTGTCTTCATGATTCATATACAACCTCTTAATAAGAGAAAGACACGTTTTACTAAGTGGATGATGTCTCGACACTTTTTTTTTTGTTTTTTGATCTCGTCTTCATATGGCAAATACTCTAGAAGAGTGAGAGACATTCATCACTAAGATTACAACCATCTCTTGTATGTTATATATTTGGATGTTTTGCTACTTTGTTAAAAACCTTTTCAAAGAAAAATCCAAAGAAAAAAAAACCATGAAAAAGAAAAAAGAGGGTAACCGTGCATATCATCTTATTCTCCCTCTCTGAAGATATGATTGAATAATATCCTTAAAGATATGCATTCATATATCTCGACTTATTGGACTTCTAGCCCATAATTAGTCATACTCAATATTTTGTGATAACGTATCTCTAGAACTAGAGAGTCAAACTCACAATTTAATTATTTGGAAACTCAAATTGCAAATATTTATATAATATTGTTTGTGAACACACTCATGACTATATACACATGTGTTAATCATCATGTCATATCACCATCTAAAAGATGCGTCCATATAATATATGCGTCAATTATGACATGTTACCATCTAAAAGATGCGTCAGCTGTTATGGTATTGGACCACCTAAAAGATCCGTCAATCTAATAAATGCATCAAACATTATCTTAAATTAAAATGGATGACATAATAAATGAATATTTCATTACTATGTATTTTTTTAAAAATGATGTCCCCTATTCACATATATACTCTATTATATATGAAAACTCTACACAACTATGAGTATTTGCTTCTTTAATTTTAGGATTTTATCTTATGAACCAAAATAGTCTATTATGTCTTATACGTGCTATATGTAAGTGCGGAGAACCCCTCAAATATGTGATGAACAGAATCAGAGACGTGATGAATAAAGAATTTCATAGAGATATAGAGTCGAGTTCACACCAATGAATATATTAGAAATCTCTTTAAATTAATATTTCCACAAGATCTAATCTAAACTGACTATTACACAATACTACCCGATTGTCCTAGACGATTTCTAATCTCCTATACGAATCAATCACTACTCTCAATGAGCATGATTGATTCGGAACACTCACCAAGATCTCACATTTCTCTCGATGGTTCTATGATAAGCGACTAAGAGTGTTGACGTTTTTCGTGCACCCTTACAACCCTTATATAAATACAACATGAAACCCTAACAATTAAATTTTCCTAAATCTTCATGTTAAGAAAATATGATATTTCCATATTTTTCTCTAAGGAAGATTTTCCTTTATTTTTCTATAAGTAATTCATATTCCTTTGTCTTCACCCTTGAAGATATTAGAAATATTCCTCTTTCCTCCATTCTCTTCACGTCATGTCACAAGATAGGAATGTTTCCCTTTTTACTCTTATTGTTTGTCACGTCCTATCAGAGTCATGAGTCTCGACACTTTGCTAAATATCCCTTTAGTATTCTGTCCTCACTTCAGTCCTCTGACGTTCTACAGACTATAGATGCAGCTTCAAGACTTCAACGCCTTCACAGTTTTGCCACCACTTGTTCATGTCATCCGTAATGCACGTGACCGCCTCAGCTCCCGTGGTGCATCTCCTGTAGCCACGTCTCACAACCATGTCACTGACATCTTCAACATTGAAATTGCAAATATTTATATAATATAGTTTGTGAACACACACATGACTATATACACATGTGTTAATCATCATGTCATTTGACCATCTAAAAGATGCGTCCATATAATATATGCGTCAAATATGGCATGTGACCATCTAAAAGATGCGTCAACTGTTATGGTATTTGACCACCTAAAAGATCCGTCCATCTAATAAATACATCAAACATTATCTTAAATTAAAATTGATGACATAATAAATGAATATTTCATTAGTATGTATTCTTTTAAAAATGATGTCCTCTATTCACATATATACTCTATTATATATGAAAACTCTACACAATTATGTGTATTTGCTTCTTTAATTTTAGGATTTTATCTTCTGAACCAAAATAGTCTATCATGTCTTATACGTGCTATAGACCTATTCGTAAGTTGTCATTTAAAGAAATTTCTTTTAATGAAGCATTTTAGTTTGAATATGAGATTTTCTTTAATATGAATTTCATATTCATAAAGAGGATATAAATCTCATTCATCAACTTTTTTTGTTTTTAATAAATGATTTTACCTTTTGGTAGCAACATATATTGAATAGTGATCATTTGATCAAACTATATACTTTTTATAAAATTATATTCATCACTTGCAAATCTTTTAGCTCATATTTCTTTAATGACTCTTTTGTTTCCTTTTTAGGACCTTATTTTCGAGTATGGCAGAGCATTTACCACATCGATAAAATTTCAAACAAAATTTGATCTCAAATAATAATTCTATTACATGGGAGAATCATTTTTTGTTACTCGTTGGTTTTTTTAATCATTTTCAATCACAAATAAATTTCAAGGGAGAGATAATTTACATAATCCATTTGATTATATTCATCCTCTACAATGAATCGATTACATGAGAAAACTGATTTTTATAATTATGTGCTACATGCAAGATCACATGTTTTTATATCAAATTATGGAGATTATGTTTCATCATAACCTATTTTATGATATCTTTGATATGTATCATATCATACTCATTTTGAGTGTGAACATGATCGTCTATATATACCACTTATTCATATTATGGGATTTTCTAATTCTCCTCCTAATTAATGACACTTAAGTTCATCCATCTCGAATACAATCCCATCATAAAACTATTATTATTATTAAAAAAGTTTGATATTTTATAATTGTTATTATTGATTATATAATTAATTGTCTTGGTTTTGTATAAGTTTTCATAATAATTTTGCATATATACATTTATTCCCTACTAGTGGGTAACCCGCCTTTCGGGCGGAATTTGAATAATTAAATTTAGACAACAAAATTAAAACTCGCGATATACAACATCATATTTTATAAATTAGGGTGTTACATTCACCCTCATCAAAATATTACAATGTCTTCATTGCATACCAAGATTGTCACTTCGACAGTGTAAGGATTCATGACTACATATTTATTTGAATCCATCTCTCGTAATATTTATAATGCCTCAAAAACCATTTTAGTGGGTCTCAACATCTTCTTTTATCTCAGAAATTATATATTACGAATGGCAATGGCGGAACCAAAATTTTTTTTATAGGGTCATACATTAAAAGTAGCTACAAACTTGAATATTTTTTTTATTTAAATATTAACATATTGCCTTTAATCATGAACGATGGGGTCAAATTCAAAGTCTAATTACCCAATTCTTCTAATAAAAATACAACACATACGCATGCAATGAGAAAAAAACACATGGATAATTGACCCTCTCTGGGACAACATAGATTTGCGACTACCGACTAATGCAAATTCCGGTAGATTCAAAAGAGTTGTTAATATAGTTGCAAGTGATCAGTTGCAAGTGATCACATCCTATTTTCTCTTGTGTTATTCTCACTGACATAATATCAAAAATGATTTTAAGATATATCACCCATCCTAAAACTATTCCAATTCAAAAACGAATTGTATATCAAAACAAAGATAAAAGTGAATTTTGGTAACATATGTAAGTAATAAATTCTTAGTGATGTATATATGTTTAATGTAAATAATAAACTCATAGGTAGTTGTTTCATATTTATATTTAGTTTATTGTTTGAAAAATAATGAGTCATAATAATTGTAAATCTTTTCTTTTTACGGAGGTTAAGTCATGTACACTATTTTTAATACTACTCTAATGAAACTATGTATACATTAGTGAATTTACTTTTATGCATTTACTAGGGGTAACCCGCCCTTCGAGCGGCATTTTCTTTATATTTATTTATTTAAAAAGTATTATAAAGTGATTTACCATTTGTAAAACTTTTTTATATAATTATTTATTTTAGTACAATATATTTGATTTTTTTGTTATATATATATATATATATATATATATTGTATTTTGATGATTTTTCATCCTTGGTGATTTAATATTGTAAAACTTTCGAGTGATTTTTTGTTTTACGATGTACACTTGTATGGTAATGGTTTAAATATTCTTGCATGTCTCTTATAAAATGTACCTTTTTCTCATACATTTTGAATGTAAATAATAAAACTGCTGTTAATTTTTGAAAGAAGGAGCATTTAAAATGAAAAGTATTATTTTAAAACCCATTTAGTATTTGGTGAAATGATTGTTTCTAAAGAATGATTTTTGAAAAATAAATATGAATGTATGTATGTTGTGAAGTGTGAGATAAATAAATATTTAATATTGTTATAAGTGAATTTAAAGTAACACAGTAAGTGACCTTTATTATTATCTGATTATTACACTTTCAATGTTTTTATAGTTGTTTAAAATGTGAAAATTTATTTTCGTACTTCTCATTTATTTTCGTACTTCTCTTACGATTATACAATATTTTATCATTAAAAAAGAATTTGAATATCTATTTATCATATAATCACATAGATGAAAACATAGAATATGTTCACTATTGTTAATATTATTAATTTGTAAATTATTGTACTTAGTCGTAAATTTTTATATGTATTAGTACGAAGAGAAATAATTTCTTAAAATTGTTAATTTGAATGTTTTATATCCATATATGTATATTATACACATATAAACTATATTCAACAAATTAAAAAGGGTATGTCTTTACAAATTTCATGTTTAATTATGAATTGAATTTTTCATATTAATAAATAATTAAAATATTATATTCAATTAAGTATTATTTCAAAACTAAAAATGAGTTGATGATGTGTAAAAATTTTAGAAGTTTGAAAAATGATGTGACATAATAAGAAGAGAGGACATTCTTCTTTATATATAGATTTGATGAAAAAAATTCTTATACCATCAAAATAACTCTATTAAAAGTACATTTACTTCTTCTTTTTTCATCTCAAATATTGTTCAACGTTAAAAACTCATCACTGATTCAACAAAACTTATTTTTCTAAACATCCAACTTCCCAAATTTGCTCGATTTGCTCTCATCGTAAAATTTTGAGCATAAAAATATATCTTTTTTATATCATCAATATGTATAGTTAAGTTTGCCTCCAAAAAGTAAAATAACTTATCAATGATTTCATCAAAATCCAATGAATCTATCATTCTCAAATATTATCTGAAACTCAGTTTTTTTAATCTTATTTTATATTGTTGTGTTTTTCAATCTCATATATTATTTTAATTGTTTCATCATTTAACTAAATATCATAAATATTTACAACGATACAAATAAAAAGTTGCACATTATTTTTACTAACAATACTTTAAGTGAATTTATAATGAGTGGAATTATTAGCAAACTTTGTATGCATCATTTCCCAAAATATATATTTCTAATAAAATAAACGTGTTAAACAAAATGATGAAACAAAATATATTTAATGACAATATATGTGTGTATATATATCTAAACTTATCTTGTACGAATTAGAAATGTCTAACTTTTTATGTATCATTTCAAAAATATATATTTTTAATAAAATAAGCATGTTAAAACAAATTTATTAAAGGAAATATATATAATATCAATATATGTATGTATATATATTTAAACATATTTTCTACAAATTAAAGATGTCTTTTCAAATTCTAGGCTTAACCATTAGTTAAATACTTAAATGTAATTTATTATGAAAATTAGAAAATAGTATTTCATAGAAAATATTTAAAACTACCCAAATAAGTTTTATTATGTGTCACATTTTGAAGATATGAGTTGGTGATGTGGCATCTGATATCTTGTATATTTTGCATGTTTTTACTATGATTTATGCATTAGAATTAACACATTTAGGCTGCATTTAGTATCATATAGGTTGCATTTGTGTTTGTTCATGCATTTTCAGGTTCAGGAGTGCCAAAGTGACAAAAAGGCGAGGAAAAGGAGCTTAAAGTTGCAAAAACGACCATATCAGTGACTTGTACCGGTTTGTTGTATCGACCGGAATCAGGTCGATATCGACCAAGTGTATCGACCAAAATCTGGTCGATATCGGCTGCGAAAAAACAAAAAGAGAAAAAGGCCCAACACGTTTTCTGAAGGGCCAAGACGTTTTTTATCTTAGTGAACTGATTTTTAGGTTTAGAGACAAGCTGTTTTTGGAGATATCGTAGAGACTGCTCCTGTTTTTATCAACTTTTGTTCTTGATTTGATTGATTTGGCTTGTTCTTGCTTTGAGATTTTGGAAGCACCAGGATTCCTGTAAACCTTGATTTCAATAACAGAGTTCTTCTTTCCCTTGATCTTGTTATTTATTTTTATGTTGTTCTTAATCTTGATTGCTTTGATATTCATGATGCTTAGTGAGTAATTTCCCTTAGGCAATTAGGTTGGGGGAAAAGGGTACATCAATATTAGGATTGTTAAATGTCTTGATCTTAAACTTTACAAAACTTTAATCTAGTGTAACATTCTTAATGCTTTAGTTGAATTGGTCATTCAATTGATAAAACTCAGGAAGCTTAACCGAGGAATATGTGTTTATAAGTTTAGTGGTTGAATTGAATTGAGCTTAACGTTTTCTAAAATTTAAAATATACAAGGTATTGTTTTAGTTTAACTAGTAGTAAAATGATCATTATCACGGGAGTGGATTGATCTAATCAAACGTTTTCAAAACCTTAAAGTTATCTTTGTGAAAAGGCATTTAGAAATCTGAATGTTTGATCACCCGTTAAAGTACCCTGACCTGGTTGTTTAGCTTTAATTTGAATCTTAAAAACTTGTTTAATTAATCTTTCGTTTTCTCGTCAATCCTTCATCGGTTACAAAACAAAACAACCTTCTTAATTTGCTTAAACTAAGTGTAGTTTCTCATAAGGTTTAATACATTGATTGCTCCTGATTCGGATTGACACCTTATATACTACAATAAGGCATTCGAAACAATGAGTGTAAAATCTCGTTTATCAGCATCATGAGAAGAGAGTATATTTTACTTTATATATATAGATAATGGGTTGGAAAAGATATAATGGTCTTAAAACTTTCAATTAAGATTATGTTTTAAATTTTTGATTAAAATTTCAATAATTAGATATTTAATGTTATGGGCCTTTTAAATTCCATGTTTTTGGTTTTTTAAAAAATTTCATTCATTCACTCAATTAGTGTACATTAAAACCTCTATAAATTAATAATGTTGGGAGTACAATATTTTATTAATTTATAGAGATATTTGTACAAAAAAATAAAACATTTGTTGCAGATGAGCAAATGGCCCAATGGTAGTCACATCTGCATCTAATCGCATAATCCGGGGTTCGAACCTCGCCGCTCTTAGTTGGGAGAGAACTACTTAGACATTAGACTAAGATGAAAAGAAAAAAAAAGTAAAACATTTGTTCAATCTCTTAGCTAGTTTTATCTTCATACATTGTTTTATGGGGGAATTACAAAACTACACAATAGTCAATTTTCACAACTACACTTAAATGCTCAAAATCAAAACCAAATAAACCTTACTCAAACAATTATACCCCTTTAATACTATACTGTAAACACTAATTAGCGAATCCATACGAAAATATTTTAATTTTGGTAATTTTGTAAATGGTAAATCAACCTTTTAAAATTTTGAAATGGTGGAAATAAGTAAAATAAGTAAAAGGGTGTAAAGGGTGTAGTTTTGTGAATTCCTCTTGTTTTATTTAAAATTAGAACTTTTCTTTCTTTTCTTGACTTCATTAAAAAAATACTTAAAATTTAGCATTTACATATTTCATATTATGTTAATACTAGAAAGGAATCCGCGATACTCACAGATTTTTTATATTATTTTCTTTTGTTTTTCTTGATGATTCAAATAATCTTTATTTTCACAATTTATATTCTTAACTACCTATATAATATTACATTAATTTTTATTTTATGAATTCTCCGTTTTTGGTATATTTTTCATCAATCTTAAATAGTTTGTATATTCTTTAATTTTTGTATTTTTTGTTAGTTTGTATAGCCACGGTCGAAGTCGTGGCTATGATGTTATTTTCGTGGCTATATGGTTCCACAACCAGGGAAAGCCACGACATAAAATCGTGGTTATAGCGTCGTAGTTGTGACATATGAGTCATACGAGGAGCTATCTCCATCTCTGCAAATATACAAAACAAAACATGAGTCAAAGTAAGAATTCTTCAAACACAGACACACACACAGAAGCTATATACGAAGTCTCAATCAAACACATAAGCTATATACTAAGTCTCAATCGCATATATCAGAATCAAACGAAACCCTAAAATGAAGCCCTAAATCGAAACCCCAAAAACAAAACCCTAAAAAGAAACCCTAAAAGAAAACCCCCAATAACGAAACCAATGAGAACAAAATAAAACCCCACTACATCCGCTACAAAACCCCCAAAAAGAAACCCCAAAAACGAAGCCCTAAATCGAAACCCTAAAACGAAACCCTAGAACAAAACCCCCAAAAACAAAACCCCAAAAAGAAACCACGAGAATCGAATCGAAAACCCCATACAATCCGCAACAAAACCCTAAACAGATCGATATAAAAGATGAAATCGGATATCGATTTCGAAAATGAATTGGTTCAAAGATGAAACCAAAGAGAAATAAAGAGAGGGAGAAAAAAGAAATCAACCCAAAAATAAAGGAAACTTACCGGTTTGACGGATTTTCCCGATCAATCGCCCAAGAGAGAGAGAAAGAAAAAAAAAGAGGCGAATGAAAAATGAGATCTACTTTCGCGATGAATTAGGGTAAGACAATTTAGCCACGGATATATCAGTGGCTGTCCGTAGCTATAGTTAGATATGGGTCGATATATTTAGGTCCATTAATTAACGATTTGGCCCAATATTGAAATGAATTATGTAGCCACAGAACAAACACGTGGTTATATCGTGGCTATGCTGAGATATAGCCACGAATAAGCCACAAAACAATCGTGGCTGACATTTGGTCTATTTTAAGTTATAGCCACGAGTAAGCCACGAATAAACCGTGACTGACACTTAGTCAATTTAAAAAAACATATCGGTTGAACAATTTGTATAGCCACAGTATAAACGTGGCTATATCGTGGCTATTTTAAGTTATAACCACGACTAAGCCACGGATAAACCGTGGCTGATACTTAGTGAATTTTAAAAAAATATATATGTTGAACAATTTGTATAGCCACGACTATAAACGTGGCTATATAGTAGCTATTTTAAGTTATAGCCACGATTAAGCCACGGATAAACGGTGGCTGACGAATTTAAAAAAACATATCGGTTGAACAATTTGTATAGCCACGAGTATAAACGTGGCTATATCGTGGCTATTTTAAGTTATAGCTACAATTAAGCCACGGTTTATCCGTGGCTGACACTTGGAAAATTTAAAAAAACATATCGGTTGAACAATTTGTATAGCCACGAGTATAAACGTGGCTAAATCGTGGCTATATTAAGTTATAGCTACGAATAAGCCACAGATAAACCGTGGCTGACACTTTAGAGTTTCGTTAGCCACGAAAATAAATGTGATCAATCCGTGGCTATACATAGATGTAGGGTTTAGGGTTAATTTTTTAGGGTATATATTTTCGAAGGTTTTAAGTACTTGATACATGATTGAGATGAATGTGTTACATCAAAACAATGAATGTGTTTTAGAAAAAAATAAAAAAAAACATTTATATAAACCAAATACTTAGTATTAGTGTATGTAAGTTAACGAAGAACATTGATATAAGTGATCATGGTAGCATGTAATGCTTATATTGAGTTATATTTTATGTATTTTTAAATTTCTTAGGTTCCATTGTATTGTAGATGTGAATATGGTTAGATGTGTTTGAGAAATTAGATTTAAAACCCATCAATTTGATGAAATTTTGATAATTTTGGTTTAGCCACGATAGAAACCGTGACTATTTCATAGCCTTAGCCACGACTTTTATCGTGACCATGCGTGGCTAATTTTGTCTGAATCTGATCTATATCGTGTCCAGATACATCGAGGCGATTTTGTACCAGCCACAGTTACATCCGGGACTATTTAGTTTTGGTTTTCTGAATTTGGACGATATTGTGTCTAAGTACACCCAAGTTTGCAAAAATAAAAACCAAGCATGTAACATAACATTATTGTACCGGAAGTTTCACTTTAAAATACAAATAAGTTTGAAAATATATAATAAAACATGATTCAGAATATTAAACATTATTAACCCTCAAATTTATTAATCTTCGGAATATGTTAAAGAATCCGAATCAAAATCCTCTGAGGATTGTCCCGCAGCATCGTCTTCAACATTTTCGTAGTCCAAAGGCTCTGCATCATCCAAATCATCATATTCAAAAACATTGTCATCAACGACATGTCTTGTTACTCGAATCATCTCACTAGGAACAACGAGGTCGTCGAATGTATCATCTTGTAGTGCTGTCAAAGCGATTTCGTCATTCTCGCGGTAAACCCTCGACATAACTTTAGTGCACGCTCACCAATCATTTGTTGTCGAGCCAGATACACGGGGATACGGAATGAAACACAGTGTGTCACATTGACCAGCTAAAACGAAAGCGTAATACTTCTCATAGAGTCTACGCGGGGCTACATCAACTAAACCGAACGGGTGTCTACGCAATCCGATATCGTCTGTGTTGTCAAACCAAGTACATTTGAAGATTATTGCTTTAAGACCAACTCCACTTCGATACTCGATCTTCATTATCTCTTCGATAAGACCGTAATAAATAGTTTCTGTCGTACCTCGTACCACAACTCCGTAGTTTTGGGTTCTTTTATCTTGCCCGTGTGTGTGGTTGTGGAAATGGTATCCACGAGTGAAATACATAGGCCATGATGAGTAATTGTTCCTCAGACCTTGTATAAATTCCAACATCCACAACGAAAATTCATACTTCTGACTCGCTTCATTAATCTGCAAAAATAGTAAAATGCACATTAATTTATTTCCAAATACTTGATATAGAGACATCATTATAGTATATAGTACTCACGTAGTCCCTACACCATTTTGCATAATGGGCGTCTTTAACTCTACCCATATCATCATCTGTAATATCTGGTATACTTAACCTCATTGCTTCCTCAAACATCCTGTAAAAAATTTGCAATACTTAGCGTTTTAGAATCCAAATAAAGCGTTAAAAAGTAAACAAAATTTACCAATCTACTTGCTTACTTCTCATAAGGCGCAAATTCTTCACAATTAAACAACATGAATGTCTGGATGATGTTGTAATCTGAATCTTCTAGCCACCCATCTATACGTTTTCCGCTTACACGACCGATATGATGAAAGATGCTCGGCACACCTGGGTAATCATCATATGCAAACCGAATTTCTCCAGGACCATCATTGATTGCCTCTTCGGTATTCCTGTAGCTGCATAAGAAATCTCTTCTTGGACACATTGCGCAACAATGGAACCTCCAATACGTGCCTTATTCTTGACTTTCTTTTTCATGTGATACATGTATCTCTCAAATGAATACATCCATCTATATTGCACCGAAACACCTAAGGCGGCTTCATCTGGGAGGTGCACGGGTAAATGTTCCATGACATCAAAGAACGAAGGTGGAAAAATCTTCTCCAAATTGCACAATTTGATTGCAATGTTATCCTTCAATACAGCCACATCCTCAACTCGCAACATTTTGGCAGACATATCTCGAAAAAACACTGCAATCTCTGCAATTGTTCAACATCCTTATAATTAGAAAAATTATAATGTTATCATTAACCATGTACTAAAAAAAAGTTCACATACCTGAAATTGCCTTTTGCACGTTGCTATCCAAAAGTTCTAACATCGCAAATGGAAGTAGGCGTTGCATGATCACATGGGAATCATGGCTTTTCAACCCCGATAGTTTTCCACTTCTCTCGTCAACACATCGAGCAAAATTAGAAGCGTATCTGTCGGGAAATCTGATATCGTTTCTCAGCCACGAGAGAAACTTTCGCTTCGCTGCGTTCGTTAATCTAAACAGTGGAACATGAATTGTTCCATCGGCTTGGACCTGTAAATCTGGTCTTGTGCATATTGCCGGAAGATCCAATCTTGATTTTATATTGTCCTTCGTCTTCCCCTTCGTATTCAGAACGGTGTGGATGAGATTGTCGAAAACATTCTTCTCGATGTGCATGAAGTCAAGATTGTGTCTATGAAGAAGATTTTCCCAAGAAGGCAAGTCCCAAAATATACTCTTCTTATTCCAATTATGGTACTCACCATATCCATCGATTGTTCGACTTGGTTTTTCATGTCTTTTTCCTCCACAATCGACTATTTTCTCTAATCCATCAATGGTGTCTATCCTTTCATTCAAAATTCCATAACTCGTCAACCACTGAGGAGGGTTACCTCGAAATGTCTTGCCTTTCCTAAAAGCTTTGTTATTACGCCGATAAGGATGATCATGAGCTAAAAATCTTCGGTAACAATCGTACCAGCTATGTTTTCTTCCATGTGGTAACCAAAACGATTTCGTTTCTTCTTGACAATATGGACATGATAGTCGACCATGTGTTGTCCACCCAGAAACCATTCCATAAGATCGAAAATCACATATCGTCCACATCAACGCAACTCGCATTCTAAAATTCTGATTCCGAGAAACATCATAAGCACGCACACCTTCGCTCCATAAGAGTTGCAACTCTTCGATCAATGGTTGGAGATATATGTCAAGACTTTTCTTCGGATTTTTAGGTCCCGGAACTAGAACCGCCAGAAAGAAAAACTCCCTCTTCATGCACATACCAGGAGGTAAATTGTAGGGAGTTACTATAACCGGCCAAACCGAGTGTGCCTCACCATTCATTTCTATTGGATTAAATCCTTCTGTAGTTAATCCTAGATAGATATTTCGACTCTCTAAACTATAATCAGGATATACCCCATTAAAATGCTTCCAAGCCTCTCCGTCTGATGGGTGATGCATTTCTCCTTCAGGAGACTCGTGTTCTGCGTGCCAGCGCATATGCGAAGCTGTTCCCTCCACTTGGTATAAATGTTTCAGCCGATCTGCAATAGATAGATAAAACATTCTCTGCTTAGGTATGTTCTTTCCTCTTACTTTGTTGGTGTGATATCGATCCTTCTTACAAAACCGACATTGTAAAAGATTACGATCTCCGCCCTTCCAAAAAATCATGCAGTTGTCCTCGCACACATCAATCTTGTGAACCGGCATTCCTAACGAACGCGTCAGCTTCTTCGTCTCATAATATGATCCTGGAGCTCTATTGGGTTGTGGAAGAATCCACTTGAATGATCGTGTTATGTCATCTACACAACTCTCGGCCAAATTATGCTTCGTCTTTATGCCCATCACTTCCGACGCCAACGACAACTGAGAAATTCCTTCAAGGCAACCATCATAAAGGGGTTCACTAGTTGCTTCAAATGCTCTAAAAATGATATCGTTGTTTGGCTCCTCTTCATTAATTTCTGAAATAACATCTTCGGTTGGAAATCCTTCTTCTCCCATGTTAACATCACCATATGGCTCGTCATGAACATTCAAAGCTTCTTTTTCGGGTAGATAATGACTCGGCATCGAAGATTCACCAACATCAAAACAATATTCACCGTGACTCGTCCAAACATAGTAGTTTCTCTTAAAACCGACCCTATAGAGGTGTTTTGAAACTGTAAATGCATCACGTTGCTTCAAATTTCGGCACTGAGAACACGGACATGGCATAGTACCACGCTCTTGATATGATTGTTGGTTGAAAGAAAAATCAATGAACATATTAATACCCTCTCCAAATTCTTCAGAAACACAATCTCTCATAGGATCAATATGTCGATTCATCCACTCTCTAGAACGAAAGAAATATGACATTTTGAACTCTTCAAAATCGCCAAATTAAGTGAAGAAAACAAAGAGAAGAGGAAAAAACGTTTTATCTTGTGTTTTACCAAGGGAGAGGGAAGAAGAACCTTGGGATATCTTTACACGAAGCCACGGATTAGCCGCGGATTAGATCCGTGTGGCTCTTTCAATATTATTATACTGGCAATTTTTAAAGTGATTGGACGTATCGCAGAGACCCACTTGGCTTGCCGACATCAAGTTGGCCACGGAATAGCCACAAATATATTGCGTGGCTACATTTAGCCACATATTGCCACCAAAGTTTTCGTGACAATCTTATAATGTTCTATTCGTAGCTATTTCGTGACAAACTTTTGCCACGACTCTTTGTTGTGGTAAAATCGTGGCTAATTTACCACGGAAAGCCACGATTTAGCCACGAAACTTTTATTATTTTTTTCGTGGCTTTCCGTGGCAAATTCGTGGCTATATTCCATTTAACCACGATTAGTCCGTGGTTGTGTCGTGGCTATATCTGTTTTTCTTGTAGTGTGTGTATTATGATATTATTTACTAATATTGATGTATTTTTCATATCTTTGCATTTCTTAATGAGTGTCCTAATATATGTTTTATATTATTTTTTTATTTAGTGTATTAAATTGTGAATTTTTTTATTTTTTCTTTATCTTGCTTTCATGTTTTCTAACTAATTTTATAATTTTTGTATAACTTTATTTTATTTGTTACATATGTAATGTTGTTTTAGATATAGGGGTTTAAAATATTTTTCTTTATTCAAAGCCCTATAAAAAATTAAAGAAAAAACAGATATTTAAAAACTTCTACATATTATTAAGTTTTATGCATTTTTATGCATTTTATATTGTAATATAATAATATTTTTAAATATTAAATTAGAAATTTAATATGTTTTATGAATTAGTAATTAAATTGTGACATAAAATTTTTAAAATTAATGAATTTGATAAATAAATTAGTAATAAATTTGAAATGATGTTGTCTCAATCATTGGAGAGCTCCCTTCAATGTTTATATATAGGATTACATTTTGTTAATATAATTTTGTATAAATATACAACTTTGTTACATTTTGCATAAATCATAACAATTTTGTACCTTTATGACTAAGTAACGTAAAAATAATTATCCTGAATAGAATTCTTTAAAAAACTTAGATGTAAATCGATAAAACGACACCATGAACTTATATGCAAGAAGGAATATTAGATATGAAATCCAACAAGATTCTAGCTTTTATAAAAAAACTACACTAAAATCATATTTTATTAAACTTTCATAGATTCATGGTTGTGCATGAAATTGTAATTATTAATATATAGTTTTATTGAGTCTATTTTTTAACATAGAATTTTTTTTTAAAGAATTATCTTATTAATTTATCGAAATTGGTTAATTCTTACATTGACCCAACTTGGGACCGAAAGATTTTATCAAGTTTAGTGGTTATTAATTTATAGAGTATTAATTTGTGGAGGTTCTATTGTATATATGATAAAGAGAATGACCTTCTCTAATTATTCCATCTTCATTGCATGCTTCCATTATCTATATTATTATTTTTGAAGTAATATTTTGAACTTTTCCACAAACTTATTTATTTACACACTATGTCATTGAGTTTAAACATGGAAAAAATTCATTAAAGGTAAAATCATAATTTATGCTTCCCAAACAAAATCTATAAGGATAATCATCATTAACTTTGATAACAATTTCAAAACAAGTTTTATATTAAACATATATACAAACATATATCGTTAATATTATTATACTCTTAAAATTTAGTTAAAATTTGAATTAATAACAAGAAATCAATAAAACAATTATTTTCAACACCAAAATCAACCAGTAATATTATATATTATGAATACATTTAAATAAATTATTTGTATATATAATTTAAATTATTTATATTTAGATAAATTTTGGGTAAATCCGATAGTTCAGTTAAATTTTAAAAATTTAGGTTTGGTTCGGATTTGGTTCCGGGTTTTCGGGTACTAAATTCTCTATTTGTTCGAGTTACTAATTTTTTTGGATTGGTTTCGGTTCGAATATTTCAATTTTGTTTTAATATGTTAATTTGGATCCAAATATTTTGTCCACTCTTATAATATAATAAATAACAATTTCCATAATGTAAAATTCGAGTAACCCTGGAAATTCGATTTAGGTTTACAAATTTAGGTTATTCAGAGTTGGTTCCGTGTTTTTCCGTGTTTTTGGGTAGTTAAATTCTCTATTTGTTCAAGTTATTTATTTTACGAATTTGTTTTGGTTAGAATATTTCAGTTTGGTTCTGATACGTTAATTTAGATCCGAATATTTTGTCCACCTTATAATATAATAAATAACAATTTATATACTGTAAAATAGTTTGTAATAAATAACCTTATAAATTATGTTAAAATTTTACTATATAGAATATGTACTATAACATGTTGTTTTAGGACTGTTTTTTTGTTTCAAAATAGATGTTGTTTACACTATCCCATATAAATATATAAATTTTGTGATTGTTTTATCCTCAGATTATTATGGTCAAAAACACAAAGTTTGATGTGAGTAAAGGGAAGGTTCATGTAGTTTTATAACACATTGAAAATTGCATATATTGACAAAACTAATGTTTAATGATATTCTCTAATTAAAAACAAAATTTGCACACCAAAAGTATAAAACTTCTTTAATTCACGTGAATTCATTACATCACATATACCATAACCCACTAATGATTATTTTTTTGGGATCGATTACTTTTGTCCCAATACTGATTGTATTAAAACATATTTCAATAATACTTAAATAATTAGGAAGTTAACAATGGTAATATAAAAAGTTTATTAATATGTGTGAATTTTGCGAAAACAACATGTTTTATGGAACAGAGGGAGTATATAGTAATTAACAAAAAATTACTTCAATAAATTTTAATATTTAAATAATTTTAGGTCATTCGGTTCTATTTCAAAGTATTTGTTTCGTTTCAGATTTTGACTCCAGGTTTTTCGGTTGGTAAAATTTTTCTTTCCGTTTGAGATATTTATTTTTTGGATTAGTTTTAACTTGAATATATTAATTATGTTCCGGTTTAGTATTTTAAATTCAGGTAATTTGGATAATCTAGTATGTCTTGGCTTTTGTAACAGTTTCTGGATGGGTCGGAGACTTTTTTATTAGTCGTTGACATAATAGTAAGAATATAGGGGAAAACTAAAGTAACCCAAAAATTGATTTTAATTGCAAAAACGGATCCTATCTTTTTTAATTACTAAAATGTATGTTCTGAAATGTTTGCAGCAGATTTTTTATTCACGTTATTCATATTTGTTTTGCAACGTCAATTTCAATCTTTTGAAAATCTGTTGAAGATTTAGTCCCTTTTAATGCAGATTTTATGCGATATACAACGATGCAAATTTTATAAATTTGCAACAGATTATTAAATCTACTACAAAGTTTATAAATCAACAAGTCATTGTTTTGCAAATTTATCTGCGTTTGGGAAAATCTACAAAACGTATGTGTTGTTGGTTATTTACCGTTATGTAGATTTTGTAAATTTGCTGCATATTTAATTAATTCTACTGCAATAATAAAATGTCAAAACTATTGCTAGATTAACCTTGTGTGTGGCGTAGATTTACTTCTTTTTGGACAACTGAAACATGTTCTTACGAGCATCACTTCTTCCTATACCAACAAAAAAGAAGGATTTCAAGCATCAATATACATATAAACTCAAACAAAAGGTCAAATAGCCAAGTGATATAAATTCCAATCTACACATACAACATTGGTTCATGCTTTTCACTTGAATAGGAGATAATCATTCCTCATAGCGCCTAGATGAAACAAGTCTACAAAAGATGAAACAAGTCTTCAAAAGATGAAACAAGTCTTCAAAAGATTAAACATATCTACAAAAGATGAAACAAGTCTACACAAAATGAAACAGGAGAACAAAAAAAATATACAAAAGATGAAACAAATCTGCAAAAGATGAAACAAATCTACAAAAGATGAAACAAATCTACAAAAGATGAAACAAATCTACACAAGATGAAACATGAGAACAAAAAAATCTACAAAAAATTAAACAACTCTACAAAACTCTAAATCAAAAATTTGCAGCATTCAACCAAATATCCTCAAGAAAAATCTGCATCGGATAACATATTATCAATACACTAACCTAAAACGAGATAACTATACGAAACGCTAAGCGAAACGGTAAACGAGATTTATAAATACTAAATGTAAACCGGGAGACAAAAAGATAACCTACTGTGGCCACGAGAAAGAAGATAACCTTTTGTGGCCACGAGAAAGAAGATAACCTTCTGTGGCCACGAGGAAGAATAGAAACAGGAAGAGACGGCAATGAAATTATGACAAGAGGAAAAAGGTGGGACGAAGACGAGAAGACGGAAAGACAGCTACGAGAAGACGAAGAGACGATTGCGAGAATACGAAGAGTAAACAACAAGAAGAGGAAGAGACAACGATGAAGAGGAACCAACCGAAAGGGAGATGAAGAACAACGACAACAATAGAAACATAGAGGAAGAACTACAACGAAAACGATGAAACAAGTTTGCAAAGAAATTGAAATAAGTTTACAAGAAGATAAAATAAGTTTACAAGAAGATAAAACAAGTCTATAAAAGATGAAATTAGTCTACAACAGATGAATCAAGTCACAAAAACTAAACCAAGTCTACAAAACGTGAAATATGAGAACGGAGAGGAAGAACAACGAGGAAGAATGGCAAACGGTAACGAAAACGAGGAAGAAATGCGACGACGAAGACGAAGAATGATAGCGACAACGAGGAAAAAAAACGACGAAGACGAAGAACGATATCGACGGTGAGAAAGAACGACAACGAAGACGAAGATTGATAGCGACAAAGAGAAAGAACGGCGACGAAAACGAAGAGAAATCACCACGTGCGGCAAGGAGAGGGAGGAGATGGAAGAAGTTAATGTTTTTTTCAAGTTTTATTTTTATTATTTTTATTTTTTATTATTTTTAATTGTTGTTATTATTTTAAAGCTAATTAGGTGAGGACTTCGCGCATGGCATGGAGCACATTATTATATAATAATCATATATAGTAAAACCTGAATTTCATGTTTTAATATAATCTTAAAAATAAAATAAATATTGTAAAAAGATCATAATTTATTTTAAATATAGAAACATTCATATCATATTAAAAATCTAAATATACGTTTACGACAAATAACCCAAATTTCCGATAAATGAAGGCGCAATCCATTTATCGAATTTCGCAGATCCATTGAACAAAGGTCTGCTATAATGATTTCGCATGTGATGGAGTCTTAATTATAGTATTTATAGTAGAAGATTTCTTAGTTCATTTTTATTGTTTTCAATGTGTGAACAACTTAATACATAAGAGTTTTATATGTGGTATGTATTTGTTTGGTCTAAAATATAATTTATAGAATTCGCTAAATAATTGGCACACAAACATTAACATCATAAATTTTCTCCTCACATATCTCTATTACTTCAAGAGTAAGACAATACATCTTGTCAACAGCAACCTTCTTTGTTGTCTTTAATATTTTGAAATCTCAAGAACAAAATTGTATGTTACAAATCCATTAAAACACAACTTGGGTATATCATATAGGCAAATATATCATAAAAAATTACCGATCATGACAATCCTAGCCCTAAAGAGAAAATATGCAAACTTCTCTCTTATTATGCCATTGAACAACAAAGAGCGTGATATTGTTTATCTCTGACCCACTATTAAATCATCCGTCGAATAGATGAATCCACAAAGTTTCATCTACAAAAAAATTAAATCGTATATAACCGAGTTTAACTGTATTTTGTGAAAATTTAAATTAATTCAGCAACGTAAAATAAAAACATAAGGTAATTTCATGTTTAAAGACATAAGAGTAATTTCACTTTTAAGGGCAAAAAACCAAAGACATCAATGAAGACACAATAGTAATTAGCCAAGCGAAAGTCGTCGTGAGACCGACTTAAGGTAAAAGAATCGAATTTCGTAGACGACAGACGCATTGAATGAAGGTTGCATACATAAAGGCAAAATACACGTAACTAGAAACAAATAATCAAGTTGCCGACCGATTTTAAAAATTTCCGCATTTGTGGAAAACCATGAATTGAATATCCAATCCACTAATCAAAATTTTCGACACCCGTTGGCCAATTTATGAGACCTGCATCTAGGAAAGACCAGTATTTAAAGCTAAAATAACTAATCAAACTTTGCATATCCAATTTTTTTTTAAAAAACCCACATTATGTTTTGCCCTATATATGAAGGCGCAATTCATTAACAGAAATTCGTTGGCCCATTAAATGAAGACTCACTTTAACGATTTTGCATTGGGATGAAATCTCATTTATAGTAAAATATTTCTTATTTCGTTTATTATTGTTTTCAATATGGGAGAAATTTAATGCTTAAAAGTTTTTTATGTGGACCTCAAATATAATTTATGGAATTTGCCAAAAACAACATTCAAAAATATAATGGCACAAACGTAAAAATAATAAACTTTCCTATAATCGTTCTCGTCACGACACATAAGCGTTTTGTCTTCTCTTTTAATAGTATAGATGACATTTTCGTAAATGACATTCTGATAAATATTTTTTAGAAAAATACCCCTCACTGTCCATCTCATGTTTTTTATAATAATCAAATTAACTCTCCAAAATCAGATTAATTTGGTCATTTTGGGTTTTTTTGGATTATTCTGGATCATTTTCACAAGAATATATTTAATCAGTCAATACATTGAAAATAAAATACAATCATGTCAATAATACTCATGTTTTTAAATAATTAATGTTTTATATCTCTTTTATTTGAAAGATAGATGTTTTAGATTTTGACCATCTAAAAAATATATGTTTTAGTTTTTCAGTTTTGTTTTTAATAGTAAATTATAGATTTCCAGAAACATTATTTGAAAAATTTTGAATTTATTGAAATTTTGGTTATTCATGATCATACGAATTATTAAATTCTAAAAACAAAATATTTATAAATAATAATTAATGTGTCTTCTTATTATATATATATATAAAGCTATAACATCTATAAATTAAAGAATAACAATATTTGGGTTCACTACTAGGGGTGAACCATATTATTCACCTTTTTAAAATTAACCAATTAAAAAATATCATGTAATTATGAATCAAATTTATAACGAAAAGTATTCTGAATTAAATATTTTTAAATGAATATATATAAAAAATTATGAAACAACTTAAAATAAACCCCAAACCCTAAACATTGAACCCTAAACACTACAACCTAATACCTAACCATTAAACCCTAAATCCTAAACTCTAAACCTTAAACCCAAAAGTCTGAACCCTATAACCTAAACAATAAACCCTACAACCCTACATCCGAAAGCATATACCCTATATCCTAAACTTTAAACCCCAAAATTTTTTTCTAAATGTTTAAGTTTTAGTGTTTAGGGTTTTAGGTTCAATTTTTTTATTTTCCATAATTTTTTTTATTATTTTAATTTAAATGTATTTTATTTATTAAATTATGTGACATATTTTAATTGGTTAGGTTATGATGAGGTAATGAACACAAGCATTATTCAATAAAGAACATATTAAATACATATCATAAACACAAAAGTTGAACGTTGACTCTTTTTAAATAGTTACCTAAAAGTGGTTTTCAAGAAAAACAATACTCATTCAACAGAAAATAAAGAAACATAATTACTCCTCTTTTATAAACAAGAATCAATACTCCTTAGGTATGATGCAAAAGAGAAACAACATTTAATGCCTAAAAGAAAAATAAAATCTATATAAATCATCAAATATTTATTTCATATACATATCACAAAAACATAAAAATAAAACAATGAATCATTTCTTGTGTGTTTTGCTTGTCATTTTCTTCTATTTTCGGTTAGGTAATGCAGAACTTTGGGAGAATAACTCAGTACATTTTAATAACTCTCTTGGTCCAAAAAACATTCTTAAGATCGATTGTGTATTGAACAAAGATGATCTTGGATTTCATTTTTTAAATCCTGGAGAAACCTATGTGTTTAGTTTTCATGATAGTCTTTTCAAAACCAAGGCGGATTGTGAATTATGGCAGGGACTTGGTCCTACGTACAAGTTTCATGCAAGTTTTAGAGCATATGAAGGTGGTGGTATTATTGTTCATTATGGTAAAAAGAATTTTTGGGATGCTCGAGAAGATGGTATTTATTTTACACATGGTAAAGAAGCACCCAAGTTAGAGTATAAATGGATCCCATTGTAACTGTAATTTCATATCTTTTAAACTTGCAATGGATATTAAATAAAAAAAATTAATCAAATTTCTTGTGTAGATTTTGAAAGAAAAAATTATTTGTGTCGGCTTTTAAATAAAACCAAACAAACATATTAAAAAATACACTGTATATATTTTTATTTTGCCCCGAAGGCCAAAACTTTGAACTTTAATTGTGACTTGTGAGAGGTTTTGTGACGACCCCGACCCGCCACTGTTTGTGAGCAACCCATGCCCGCTATCTCGGCCCATGGGCCCCATTCTCAATCGACGGATCGGTCCGTTATTCCGAGAGACTTTGGAAACTTCATTACTGATCCTGCAATCGCCACATGATCTTTTCCCGTATTTTGTCCTCACTCGCACGAAACCGGGAATCACTTCCTGGAAGGTCACCATCTCTAAATTGCTCCAGCCCAAACACGCTTAACTGTGGAGTTCTTTACGACAAGTGACCGGAAAAGTAAGAACACATTGAAGCGAAGGATTGAGGTGTCGTGGGTGGAAGTGCTCGAACAGCAGAGGCGTTACTTCAACTCGTTGAAAGGTCAAGTCGTCGGTCATCCTTAGTTCGTTTTTTCTTTTGTTCTCTGTTAATTTCTGACTTGGGATCTTTCTTCAGAATCGCGGTCGCTACTACCTCACTGACGACTCCTCAAGCGAAGACGACGATCGCGGGATGGTGAACGCTGCAGATCCATCTTCTCTCTTCGATGGCGTAGAGAATGTTGCTTCCGTTGAGGGAAATCTTACTGTTCCCGCTACAAACCTCGAAGTAGCAAAAACTTCAACACCTCCTCGAACTTCGCGGGCCCGCGATGCGACTGGAGGAAAATATGACAATCCTCCTCGCACGAATAGATTGCGCGTTGAAGGACCAACTGTTGAGGCTTAGAATCAAGTGGGGGTTCAGCCATGTTTAGCTGTCGAAGGCCATGCCGCCTCCAAAGAGATGAGGTCTGATGAAAACGTCGCGGCTGAAGGCGGCCAAGTTGCGAATGAAGGCGAAAGGGCAGCTGCTGGGCCCGCAGTTAGGGGTCTGAGCAAGTTTGCATCGAAGGGTTTAGTGGCGAACGACCTGCCAAAAACGCTGCTCATGTCATTACATCGGACGAGTACGTCAAAGACCCCTCTTCTTCGGGTCTGCCATTTTTAGGGGCGAGGAGGTCAGTTTTATGCTGAACAAGGAAAAAACCTATGGGTTTGAGTTCCACTACGACGGCGAGGGACCATTCCTTTCAAGTCAAGAGGGATGTGCTCGTTTTCAGCACATGTTGTACGCTTCTCACGAATGACCGCCCTGCTTGTGGAAATTGCAGTTTTTGCTCGCGTCAGTTGGTGACATAGGTAGCCAAATCAATACTCTTAAGTCTCTCCACATACATATCACATTTCACAAATCGAGGTATCACACAATTCAACCCCACTCAAAGGCGCAACGTCCTCGTTGCGCACCCGACCCCAAGGAATCGACTCTCTAGGCCAGAACTCGAGTGGCAACTCGCTCTGATACCACTTATAACGACCTCGACCCGCCACCGTTCGTGAGCAACTCATGCCCGCTATCTCGGCCCATGGGCCCCATTCTCGATCGACGGATCGATCCGTTATTCCGGGAGACTTTAGAGACTTTATAACTGACCCTGCAATCACCACATGACATTTCCCCGTGTTTTGTCCTCACTCGCACGATTCCAGGAATCACTTTCCGGAAGGTCACTCATCCCTAAATTGCTTTAGTCCAAGCACGCTTAACTGTGGAGTTCTTTACGACAAGTGACCGAAAAAGTAAGTGCACTTTGGTGAAATAGGTAGTCTAATCAATTCTCTTAAGTTTCTCCACATACATATCACATTTCACAAATCGGGATATCACAGGTTTATTGCCAGAAAGACCTCTCAGAAGTCACAATTTCTATGATAAACAATTTCAAACTATGAACTTTAATAAAGCGTGCATGTACTTTTTATAGTGTATTTAATATCTTTAAACTTTTTCTAGTTTATTCTATGTACATGTACACAAATTTTTTTGTTTTACCAAACTTTTTATCATCCGGCCAATGCAATATTGTTTTTTGTTGTTGTTTAACTATTTGTTACTTCACGAGTACTTTAGATAAAAGATGATCTAGTTATTCTTGAAATTATGACAAGCATAGATTTATTATATTTTGTGAAGGTTTTGTCACTAATAAAATCAAAATCAAGATAAATTCACAAAACTACACCCTTTCGACTCTCCCTTCACAAAACTACACCTAATTCAATTTCACATATTTACACCTTTTCAAAATTTTAAAAGCTTGATTTACCTTTTAAAAAATTACCAAAATTAAAATTTTTTCATTTGGGTTCGCTAATTAGTGTTTAGGATATAGTATTAAGGGGGTAGGATTGTGGATAGGGTTTATTTGGATTTAATTTTGAGTGTTTAGATGTAGTTTTGTGAAGTAATTTTGAAATGGTGTAGTTTTGTGAAATGTAATTCAGATGGTGTAGTTTTGTAATTCTCCCTAAAATCAATTATGACAAATATTTGTAAAGACAAGTACAAAACTATACATTTTGAATTGCATTTCAATAACTACACCATTTCAATCTTTTTCAAAACTACACCTAAATACTCAAAATAAAATCCAAATAAACTTTATCCACACCATCTTACCCACACAATCCTACCCATTTAATATTATACCCTAAACACTAATTAACAAACTTAAATAAAAAGATTTGTATTTTAGTAACTTTTAAAAGGGTAAATCAACCATTTAAAATTATGAAATGATGTGAATATATAAAATATTGAATTAGGTGTACTTTTGTGAAAGAATAATTGAAAATGTGTAGTTTTGTGAATTCCTCGTATTTGTATAAAATATTTTATACCTTTAATGAAAACTAGTTTCTAGATATGTCCTAATTCTAATCATTATCTTAAAAGATATTTACTTATCTCTAATATCAGAAACTCAAATATTTGTACCTATCTCAACATTATACATATTTCAATTTTTAAAAAATATACACGTTTTAAGAGGTCTAATGATTAAATATTTTTCAAATAATTTTGAATTTCAAGTTTAAAATATTCATGAGAAATTCACAAAATTACACCCTATCAAACTCTTCTTTACGAAACTACACCATTTAAAAATTTACCCAAATTAAAAAATATTTGGTTTCAAAATTTATTGTTTAAGGTTTGCGTTAAAGGGGGTATGATTTTGTGTTTAGAATTTATTTAAATTTAATATTTAGTGTTTAAGTGTAGTTTTGTAAACTAGATTTTAAATGGTATAGTTTTTTGTAGTGCATTTCGTAAAATATAGTTTTGTAATTTTCCAGTTTTCACTCGGATCCAATACTTGATGTTTACGATTTGGTATTGAATGATATAACTTTAGTGTTTAGGATTTATTTCATTTAAGTATTTATTGTTTAGACATTTATATATATAAACTATAAATGTATATTTTTGCAAGATACGATTTTACGGGTGTATTTTTTGCAATTAGTGTTTAGGCTATAGTATTAAGGGGGTAGGATTGTTTGGGTAGAGTTTATTTGGATTTAATTTTGAGTGTTTAGGTGTAGTTTTGTGAAGTATTTTTGAAATGGTGTAGTTTTGTGAAATGTAATTCAAATGGTGTAGTTTTGTAATTCTCCCTAGAAAAAATACTACTCCTTCTGTTTCTAAAATGTTGATTTTCTGTTTCTAAAAGGTTGATTTTTTGAGTTTGTATTTTGTTCCATAAAGGTTGATGTTTTGTGAAGTAATTAATATACATTTTACTTAATAATTAGTATAACTGTTATTGGTTGTTAAGTTAAAAGTTAAAGACAACATTATTACTGTTATCAATTATAACCAATAGAGGGAGGGGAGATATGAATTTTATATTAATAAATAATTAGAGAAAGTAAAAACATAAATTTTCTTAAGAAGTGTAAAAAATTTTAAACGAAGAAGGGGACGAATCATAACACTCAGTTGAATTTGCGGGTTCGTCTTGCGAAATCGACTAAATCACTTACGTCTCATCATTGTGACATCTTCGGATCGGTCAGTGACTGACGATTCGACGGTGTTACAGATGGTGGAATCAGAACATGGTCTATGATCATGCGGAAAACGTTAAAGCTTTTCAAATGTTTTTAAATTTTTTTATCAGAGTAAATAAAGTCGCAAAAACATCATTTAGAACCTGACATGGTCCAACCTTGTTTTTGTTTGTCTTTTGAGTTAGTAGGATTTACCCGTTTTTATGTTTAGTTGTGGTTGGACAGATGGCATCAAGGAAGAGGGTTCCGGGTGATGGGTTGAGGGATAAATTTACACAACTAGTGGTTCATGACTCGTCGGACTCGGATAGTTCGAACTAGTCTAGCGATAAAGAGTACTCAGACTTCGAGGACAAAGTCAGTGATTTGGAAATTCCACCATCAAATACTACAATGACCAGAATCTTTTATGAAGCGGCGACATTGCAAGGATTTCAATGGTATGACCCGATTGGATCCACATCGTCTAATTTAGTCTCCACGCAAGAGACACCAACACAACGATATCCTAATGTTGAGATTTTGGAACCAACAATTCCGGAGGTAGTGGTTATATCATCTGATAGCTCGACAAACCCTTCTTACGAGTTTCAATTTGAAGTTGAGTCAAGCGAGAGCTTGGGATACCAAAATCTTTCCCCGGTGTCACAATGAAGGAAACTCATGGAGCCGATGAACATGAATGAAATAGTACCAGTAGAGAACGCCTTCAATAAGAAAGAGTACAACATGAACTTGAAGGAGTACGTGAAGTCCCTATTGTTCCACAAACGGTAGTACCAATGCCAATAACCTCATCATTCCTAGGATGGGTCGAGAACAACATGAACCCCGTTCAGCCTTTACCATTGATGGAACCAACACAAGAGAACCTAGGCGAAGTGTTATTACACAACGATGATGAACGTCAATGGTCGGCACATCTATCGTACGATATTGAAGAGACGTTGATGGAAGACTATACGGACAAGATATTGCTTACGGAATGCAAGACGACGATTGACTGAATTTTTCTTATGGAGGTGTCAACATTAACCAAGTGTACGAAGAATTGAATCTCAATATTCAAGGATACGACCAAGAGAAAGTACCACATATGCCTCAAGAGCCACCAATGCCTCAAGAACCTCAAGTGCCGCAAGAAATCTTTGTTCTGGTGGAGAATTATGCGAACTCAAAATACACAAATCAGATCTATGTGAGAATCAGGAGAGGAGAAGTAGCACAAAGCTTCTATTTACCAGAGATTGTGGGATCCAATGGAGCTAACCTCAATCAACTTCGAGCTTTCAACACGACGACCTACGAATATGAAGTAGGCGGATCAAGACGAATTCTTATAAGAGGAAATAGCGGATATCTTTGGTGGAGAATTCATGATGAATTCTTATAAGAGGGGGAGAATGTAATGACATGTACGTATGTGCGGTATATGGCACTCGATAAAACCCATAAGGCGATAGATACAAATTCGACGATCAATTTGACAGATAAACCAAGAGATTCGATGAACCTCTAGAGACATGTCAGCCCAACCAAGAGATTTGTTGGAATCCTCGCTTAGGACCTTCTTTGCTCAATAAAAGGATTTGTGAAGCTCGTTTGAGATCGAATTCTTGTTTTGATGAATATAATCAAATCTAGACAAGACTTTTTTGTAAAATGAATTGAATCAAATCAACACAAGGTTTAAGATAAATCTCTCTTTATTTAATTATCTAAACTCGAATTACAACATAAACATAGATTTATAATAATTCATTAAAACCCTGAAAATTCGTAATAGGAATAGGAAATTATTTAGAGATAATATATTAATAATGTAAATAATAAATATATTTGCAAATCTTCTAAATATCTCTATGGACACATGCTCTACAATCGAAATTTTATTGAACTGCAGTAGCTAAGTAAAATTCAGTTGTGAACCCATCTACAACTGGAATTTTATTCTTTGGGATTGAACTTAACACATTCTTTATTTCCGAATAAGTTATCGGTGCCACCGGAGGTTTACACTCCTCAAGAGGGAAAAGATAGTTTAGAAGCTTCTCGAGAAAACAATCTTGAGGTAGCTTGAAAGTCTCTTGTTCAAATTGAAGGAAATTTTTGTAAAAATGTCCCAAAATGACCCATAAAAACCTGAAATGACCAGACTAACCCGTTTTTGAAGGGTTAGTCTGGTTATTATAAAAAAACATGAGATGAACATAGAGGGGTATTTCTCAAAAAATATTTACGAGATTGTCATTTACGAAAATTCCATTTGTTTAAAATAAAACATTTTAGGTGTTTTAAGCATGTATTTTCGTAGCATTCTAGGACCTTAGTTGCATAATTCATATAGTTTATAGTCTTATTTAGCATATTTTCACTAAGTAGTTTAGAATAGAGTCTTAGTTAGATTTAGGTCCCTTTTGCATTGCATCATATGCATTTCAGGTACTTGGAGCTATGAGGAGCTCGTTGGAAGCAAAGGGGAGCTTAGGAGAAGCTTGAAGGAGGCAAAAGGAGAAGAAATGGAGCTCCAGCCGCATAGAAACCGCCATCCCAAACCGCCGAGGAGAAGGAGCCGAAGCTAGCTCGCGGTGAGAAGCCCAGCGCTTGCCAAACCGCCGGTTCAAACCGCTGGAAGCAGCCGAGGCATCCTGAAGGTGAAGATCTCCAGCGGTCAGCAAACCGCCGCGCCAAACCGCCGATCCAGGCAGCCGAAGAATACCCGCGGTGTGATTTCCAGCGGCCATCAAACCGCTAGGAGTGACCGCCGGAGGAGACAAGAACTGAAGAGTCGCGGATGTTCAGTCCAACGGCCTCCAAACCGCTGGACCAACCCGCTGGAAACGTGCGACCTGTGCACTTTATTTTGCCTCCTATAAATACTCCTAGGGTTTTGACATTAAACATGGAATCTTATGTTTTTAATACTCTCTTTCTAAACTTAGCCACCCTTTTGTGAAACCTCTTAAGGTTCATTTATTGTGGTTTGAATCTTATATTTATCTAGTTTAAATCTCTTTTATTATCTTATCATGTCTTTCTCATCTGTTATTAGCATGTGTTTAGGTATGTTTAGTGAGTAGTTACCTTATGGGTTTTGGGGTTTAGCTAGGTTAGGATGATGGATGATGGTTGATGATGTTTAGGTTATGGTTTCTATAACATTAGGTGCACTTAACATTAAGGTAGAAGTAATTATCCTATCTTAGTACTTAGAGGATGTTTCATGCCCGGAAGGTGTTCGATGAAATATCTAGTCCAACCTCTTGTTAGTTTTTTATACTTAGCCAATGGAAGTTGATGTCTAAGGTTTAAGATGGACTTTTAAGGACTTATACTTAATGATCCCTAATCATCTAGACTCGATTGAAAGATTTGAGGTTTTTATGATTAGGGAATGGATTTGAGTCATGGAAGTGATCTAATCTAGATTAGTGATCCTTGTTATAGAGAGTCATCTTCTTTATTAATTTTAACATCATTAACTTGATTCCATCTATCCAAAACCAATGATTTAAACCCCAAGATCCAATTTTTATCTTATTTAAGCATCTTTCTAGCTATTTGTTGATTAGTTGACTTTTGTTGACTTTTACATTATTGCTTTAGACATAGTTTTGTTACTTAACAATCTTTTTGATAGGTCTATTCTAAGTTAGTTTCTTGTATTCTTGTTGTTCATAGTTCAATCTCCTTGTGGATTCGATCCTTATATTACTACAACGTCATGTGCCTTGCACTTGGGGTTGTATGTGATTGAGGTAAAACTCGATCTCATCATCGCTCTCTTTGCGGTTTCTTCTTTTCCGTCGTCTTCTTCTCCATCGTCTTCTTCATCGTCTTCTTGATCCGTCTTCGTCGTTTTCTTCTTCTTCGTCTTCTCTTCAACTTCTTCGTCTTCTTCTTATTCTTCTTCTTCGTCTTCTCTTAGTCTTCATCTTTGTCTTCGTATTCTTTGCTTTTGTCGCTGTTTCTTCTCTTCGTCGACGTCGCATTCTCTCTCTCTCTGTTATATCTCGTCATTCTCTACGAAGGTTATATCTCGTGTTTCTCTTCGAAGGTTTTATCTCGTCTTGCTTAAGGTTTCGTTGTTTGTATGTTATTTAATTTTTTGTTTAGTGTTTTTGGTTTTAGGGTTTCGTTGTTTCATGTTTAGAGTTATCTCGCTTCTGTAGTCGATTACATGTTTACGTTTGTAGACTTGTTTGATATGATTTTTAGATTTGTTAATGTGTTTTGTAGATTTGTTTCATCTATGTGTTAGATTTGTTTCATCTACGTTGTATAGTTGTTTCATCTGCTTTGTAGACTTTTTTCATCTGATTGAGACTTTTCATCTGTTTTGTAGATTTGTTTCATCTACGTTGTAGATTTTTTTCATCTTCTTTGTAGATTTGTTTCATCTGACTGTAGACTTTTCATCTGGTATGTAGATTTATTTCATCTGATTGTAGACTTTTCATCTGGTATGTAGATTTGTTTTATCTACTTTGGAGACTTGTTTCATCTGATTGTAGACTTTCATCTGGTATGTAGATTTGTTTCATATGCGTTGTAGATTTTTCATCTGCTTTGTAGACTTGTTTCATCTGCTTTGTAAACTTGTTTTATCTGAATGTAGACTTTCATATGGAATATAGATTTGTTTCATATGCGTTGTTGATTTTTCATCTGCTTTGTAGACTTGTTTCATCTGCTCTGTAGACTTGTTTCATCTGATTGTAGTCTTTTCATCTGTCTTGTAAATTTGTTTCATATGCGTTGTAGATTTTTTCATATGCTTTGTAGACGTGTTTCATCAGTTTTGTAGATTTGTTTTGCAGATTTATAGATTTTTTTCTTGTAGTTTGTTGATTTGTTTCATCAACTTTTTAAATAGGTATGGCTTCTTATCCACTAAGGCGTTTTGAGGAAGGATTATCTCCAATTCAAGTTAAAAGCATGGGGCACTGTTGTTACCTTAACATGATACAAGCTGCTAAAACGTTCATAGGACATGATGTGAGGTAAGCCATGAAGGAATCTTGTCTTGAAGTGTTTCTGAAGCTTAATGACATGGAGAAGTACACATAGTGTGCACAAACAGTCCATTATTTTTTTGACAAATCAGTTGGAAGCGAACAATAAGCATGAATTTTGGCCTGTTATTGATGGCCTTCCAATAAGACTAACTCGGTTGTCCCGACTGATCCATCTCTTAAAAAAAGTTGTGGAAAGATCTTCGTCTTAGTGAAAACCAAAGTCCTTCATATAATGAGCTGATGAAAATTTTGAAAAGTGGTAAAGTTGCGGATAGCGTGGAGAAGAAGTTGATATTGAAGATGATTCTCTTGCATGTAGGAATTCATGGCATACATGCAGGATCAAGAATAACTCATTCTACTGTTGTGGGAGTCTTTGAGGAAAAGCATTTAAAGAGTTATCCCTAGGCCAAGGAAGCTTTTTCTTGTCTAGTATAGTCCATGAGAGAATGTTCATTTGCGGGAGAGACTTACACGATACATAGATGTGTTCTTGCTCTCGTTATCTAAGTTTATGAATTTGTTCCTAGTATTGGAGAATTACAAGGGCACATGAGGGAAGGTTTAGATGGCCCATGACTTTTGCAGTGGGAAGGAGGTCGTAATCGATTCTTCGTAGAAGAGTTCATGAGAAAGGAGAAAGCTACACATAAAGAGGTATGATAGATTTAGAAATATTCTGATTGTAGAGTTGTTTATATGTTGTGCAGGTTTGTTTGTTTTGCGGATTTGTTTGTATGTTCTTTTGGCAGACTTGTTTATGTGTTCTGCAGACTTGTTTATGTGTTCTGCAGACTTGTTTATGTGTTATACATATTTGTTTATTTGTTATGCAAATTTGTTTATGTGTTATGCATATTTGTTTCTGCGTGCTGCAGATTTGTTTATGTGTTCTGCAGATTTTTATTTTGTTTTAACATAATTGTTTCAAATTTGTTTGTGTATAGCTTCGAGTGAGGCATATATGCCATGTTGCGAATAAGTTTCCTAATTGGCCTGACAACGAGAATGAGAAGGATACAAGTCTAAACAAATTGCTTGAGGACATCATGGAAGATCGGTTTGATCCTAAGTGTTGGCCTATAGTGGAGAAAAAGAAGGAACATAAAAAGAGAAAGAGAAACGTAGTACATGAAGTTGAAGGTAATGCTTCAAAAAAAGAGTAAAGAAGACGAACAACCAGAAAAGGTGAAGTTGAAGGTACAACTTCAAAGAAAAAGAGAGAGTGAGAGATTAAGTAAAGGTGAAAGCAAAGGTTCAAAGGAGAAAAATAGTAAAGAGAAGGATGATTTAGAGACGAAGGTTTCTATTTCTAAAGTGAAGAAGTTGATCTCTGAAGTAGTAAGAGAGACTGTTTTAGAGTTGGAAAAGAAATTTGATGGAAAGATGAAGGAAGAGTTGGAAAGATGGAGGAAGCCAACAAAATTTTGATGCAAGCTGGGCAACATGCTGGTAAGAAGGACACCGCAAAAATTGCCAATATTACCCCCAAGTCTACGAGAGAACGTGAGCTGTACAATTCCAATGATGATATGATTAGTAATGCACAATTCATTTTGTTTATTGGCTTGTAGATTTGTTTTATAATATTGTAGATTTATTTAGATTTGCTTTATAGCTTGTAGATTTGTTTTATGGTCTTGTAGATTTGTTTTATATTCTTGCAGATTTGTGTATTGTATTGCAAATTTGTTATTTGTGTTGCATATTTTATGATTTTTTTTGTTTTTCTTGCAGTCGTGGTTGGAAGCTGAGAAGCCGGAGACTAGAGGATCCTCGGAAAAAAGGTCGATACACCAAAGAAGGTGTCAAAACCAACAAGTGAGAAGAAGGTGTCAAAACCAACAATTGAGAAGAAGGCGCCAAAACTTGAAACTGAGAAGAAGCTCGCAAAACAACAAACAGAAAAAGAGAAAAAGAATGTGTGAAACTAGATTGACAATGCAAAAAACAGAAGAGAGTCTAAAAACGTGAAAAAGGAAAAACAACCACATGTTCCGAAAGTGTCCAAGCCAACAAAGATTTTTGTTCATGGTAGCCGCAAACAACATGCTCCTAAATCATCTCCTCATCCTAAAATTGTAAAAGAGGAAGAAAAAGAATATGTTTTTGAAGATGTTACAGAGGAATAAAGGTTGAATGAGCTTCAAATGGGTCTTCCTTCTGATGATGAAGTCGAGGCCTAAGCAACATCAACACATGAGTTGGATGATCTTGTAAGGGCATTAGCGGCGGAAAGTATTACTCCTTTACCTAAAAGAGTCCCACAACTAGTAGCTCCCCAGAAATATCCTTACGAAGGAAACTCTATAGTAAAGAGAATCATGGCATCTAAACATGGTTATAATCCTTTTGCACCAAAAGAGACCTAATTTCATCATTCCTCAAGAGTAAGTAACTATATTCTTATAATATAGAGGTTCATATGCACGGTAATTAACAAATGCTTTGTTTTAGGGATGAATCCATTGGATCTTCAAACGTTGATGTGAGATTCTTCAATTAACAAATGAGTTTCTGATTTCATCATTCCCGAGTCTTCTTGATGAGTCTGCTTGAGTTGGTTATGTTGTAAACTTTATATAACCTTTTTAATAAACCCTAAACTTTGTTTGTATAATTGTTAATGTATTTTACTTTATTAAAGTATGTTTAGGGGTTCTTTGATTTATTACTTATGAGTCGCAAAGTTATCTTACGTCATTACCTATTCATTGTAGATTTATTACCTATTCATTGTAGATTTGTTTACTTGGTCGCAGAGTTATTTTACTTATTGTAGATTTGTTTAGAGGTTCGCATATTTATTACCTATAAGTTGTAGACTTATTTGACTTCTTTGTAGATTTGTTTAGAGCTTCGCAAATTTATTACCTATTTATTGTAGATTTGTTTAGATGGTCGCAGAGTTATTTTACTTCATTGTAGATTTGTTTAGAGGTTCGCAAATTTATTACCTATGAATCGTAGACTTATTTTACTTCTTTGTAGATTTGTTTAGAGGTTCGCAGATTTATTACCTATGAATTGCAGATTTATTTTACTTCATTGTAGATTTGTTTAGAGGTTCGCAGATTTATTACCTATACATTGTAAATTTCTTTAGAGGTTCGCAGATTTATTACGTATGAGTCGCAAAGTTATTTTACTTCATCGTAGATTTGTTTAGAGGTTTGCATATTTGTTTAGAGTTAAATGTTTAAGAAAGCAGATTTCAAGCATACAAAATCAGATCAAACAAAAACAAGAATACAATTCAACACATCTCGTAAAAAGTTATCGAGTAGTACCAAGCAAAACAATGTTCACACACGTCGTACACCGTATTGTAATTCAAACGACAACAATGTCAGAAATTTAAGGAAAAGTCCCAAAAAATTTCGAAGACTTTGGCATCTGGTGTCCCAGCTCTACTATTAACGTCTCCACGGAGTTGGCGATCTCCACAACTTTTGGAAATGTTTCGACTTTATTCAAAAATGTGGCTGTCAACTTTAGTCCTTCGTCCAAAGCTCCACAACAAATCAAGAATATTGCGCAAGCAAAACGATATTCAAAACTATGTTTGGCCGTTCGAATTAGCATGTCCATAGCTAGTTCTGAAGGCCCTTCTTGGCATAAAATTCAAATAGCTTCAAGATATTTCGCCGTAGGATTATTGAAGTAGAAACACTTCGTGAAAAAAGAACGGTACAAGGAACCCTCGTTCGGAAGGTGACCACACAGACGAAACTTGTCCAAATTTACGACTTTCAAAACTGTTTCCCTAGAAATGATGTATTTAAAAAACTTACCAGTCGCAATGCAAGGACCAAGCTCGCAAAAATTGTTTTGCACTACACAAACTAAAATTTGTTCTACAATAACTTTGGGAATATACCCCATGAGGAAGCGTACTTGGAACAAATACAATAACTTGGATGCGAAAAGAGTGACGAAATGGGAATGCATCTAGAGTTAAGAACCATAAGATAGAAATGTGTTATTGATAGGTTAGTCCAATCATTAAACCTAAATTGCAGATTTGTTACACAATGTTGCACATTTGTTGTACAACTTTACAGATTTGTTATAAACGCTGCGTTTTAAGCTGCAAAGTTTCGATATGAAATCGAAAAGAAAAGGGGATCTACAAAAATTTGGGTTTCTATAGGAAATCGAAAAAGGAATCTTCTGGTTACGATAATGTGGACGAGGTTCATACTTATTTTCGTGACCCTGAGGACAACTTTCAATATGGCCACATCAGAACGTGTTTTTTTGTTACAATGCCATCGTCCATGCTTCGGCGACGAGCAAAAACCCGGGCAAACTTTTCTACACTTGTCCAATCGTTCGATGTAAGCAAATTTTTCTTTTAAAAGTTTAAAACCAAACACGGGGATATTGCTTTTTAAGGTTTGTATGCCTATTAGGATGGAGAATGTCACGTATTGAAGTGGTAGGACGAGGCTGTGATGTAATAGTTAACATATGTAAAAAGAAAGCTCGCCAAACACAGTGCAAAAAAAGATAAAATCGATGAATTGACTTCTCTACACGAGACGATTAAGAAGACCTCTACTCAAATAGATGAGTTGAAGAATATGACCCACGAGCTTACCATAAGTCTCGTTACTTAAGTAGTTGTTCTTCTTGTAGTTTACGTATTCAAGTAGAAATTAATATCGATGTTCCTAATGTTAAAATCAATGTTCATAATGTTATGGCTTTTTCAATGAAAAATTGTAGTTTCGCATATTTGTTAACATGTTTGGAGATTTTTTAAACGTAATTGCATAATTTTTCTCAATATGCAGACTTGTTAAACGTCATTGGAGATTTATTCACAAATATGCAGAGTTGTTAGCATAGTTATCAAATCTTACGTCATTATAGATTTGTTTAAAGTTTTGCAGATTTGGTAACATGTTTACAGATTTGTTATGAAGTTTAGCAGATTTAAATAGGGGTTCGCAAATTAATTCATGAACGTCGCATATTAATTCATGAACGTCACAGATTTATTATGAAGATAAACCATATAACCTTATGTTTTTTGTTACACATGATCTTACATCGAATACACGTTTTTGTTACAAAGAACTAAAAGTTGCAAGTCTTTCGATTATGGCCTCCTTCTCCATAGTTTCTGCATTTGTATTGTCTTCTAGGCCTTTTCTTCGCTTGTGCCTTCTCCAATGATGATTTAATTCTACTCTTCTTTGGCCTACTTGGTTGTGTTTTGACCAAAGGTGGTAAGCAAACCTTTGAATTAACCACCTCCGGTATTGGCAATGTGATATCTCTTGGCATAATAGTGTTTGAATATGTGTTGTACTAAGTTTCCCTAAGAAAATAAGTATGGCGACAAGATATGCGAGAGAGATTTACACTCTCCACCTCAGCTATTGTATGAGCACAAGGCAACTTCTCCAAATCAAACCTACAACAAGAACAAATTTTATCCATCAAGGTCACTATATATGAAGAGGTTCCACTTGAGACTTGCATTTGTTATTCATCAATTTCTTGTACATTGTACATCTTCGCAAGCTCCACTCGACTCTACAAAAAAAGAAAACAAGATATAACCTGCAGATTTATTTTAAAAATCTACAAGCCAACAAACTGCAGATTTATTTTAAAAATTTACAAGCCAAGAAATAAACCTGCAAAAGCTTTTCCATTCCACGAGTTAGAGTTGTAGATATTTTCATCGCATCGTTTCTCATTCTTTGCAAATCATCTTGTCATCATAGATCACACTACTTCAAATAAATGCATGTCATGCAAACTCCGCTATTATAATATGACCTTATTCAACAACTCAGCAATGTTGCTTGTAGTGAGATGGTATCTATCTCCGGGAAAGTGGACGCGTGCCCACAAGCGAACATCGGCTCTTTGAAGATAACCATGAAGTGCATGATTCAATAACTCAATTTCGGCGAAAATAGTTTCAAAGTTAACCAGCCCGAAAGCATTTGCAGCTTTCTTCACAAGTCCAAACACGTCTTTATCCTTAAAACGCACCAATATGTTCTTGTACAAATGGTAAGTGCCTATCCCGCGTGCGGATATCGGATATACCGTTGCAATAGATTTCCCAATTGAAGGGTATCTATCCGATAAAATGGCAAGGTCATCATCATCTAGAATCACATTACTTAATTGCTTTAAAACCCATTCCGAGGAGTCATCATTCTTAGTATCAACAATTGCAAAAGCAAAAGGAAATATCCGGAAATTAGCGTCTGGAAATGTAGCCGTCAAAAGTGTGTCGCGATACTTTCCTTGTAAAAATGAACGATTTACGACGACAAATTTCCGCATATTTTCAAACCCGCTAATACTTGAACTAAATGCTATGAACATATACTTGAATCTTTTTCTGGATCCAACACGAGTCTAGCATAGGTTCCATGATTTGTCCGCTTTATCAAGTATAGATAAGTCGGAACCTTCTCGTAACCACTTTCTGGAGTACCTCTCTCAATATACCGTGCATGTCTTAACGTTAGATATGCTTTCAAATACGCAATCTACACACCACCAATAATGTACAACAACCATCAGACAAAAGATAACTGCAAACTAAATCTGCAAAATATAACAAATCTGTAAATGCTATCATAACAAATCTGCAATTCAGCGTAAAATTTTTGCAAACTAGAGAACAAATCTGCAAGGCGTTAAAAATCTGCAAGGCGTTAAAAATCTGCAAATCAACAAGGCGTTAAAAATCAGCAAAAATCAGCAAGATAACATACAACAAAAACCTGCAAGTCAGCGTAACAAATCTGCAAACAAACCAAAATAAATCTACAACTCGGTGTTAACAAAACTCCAAACGCTAGCTACAACATAAAATCCTTGTACAATAATCCATGGACCTCTGGTGTAGCTTGTCTTGATCTTCCTGAGCGCTCGGTCACTGAACAAGAATAACGCGGAACATACCTTCTAATATGAAACTTCGAAAAAATCGTCGACGGATGAGGATCTAACCTTCCACACACAATCTTTAACCTAATATTTTACCGAAAGCAGAGTCTGTCATGTAAACTTCAGTCTTGTTTCTAAATGCTCTTTCGTCAAAAACGATTCACCCTCTTTCAGATCCATTGAACTCATGTCAAACATATCAAAATCAACATTAGTATCGCTTAAATAAACAGAAAAACCCATTGGATCTGGTAATTTCTCTTCTACTTTTTTCTTCATCATCTTCTTCTTTAAAGTCTTCTTCCTTATGAATAGCATCGTATTGAGCAAAATTTTCATCATCGGAATATGTCCCATCCGAGTCGTCACAATAGTCGAATCTCGAACCGAGAAGATCATCATCATCCTCATCAACATCACCTTGAACATCTACATCGTCTTTAACAATGAATTCAAAATCTTCTTCGACATCTTCTCGAACTTCTTCTTCTTTGACATTTTCTTCAAAATCTCCTTCAACATCTTCTACGTATTCTTCTTCCATCGTGTCCTCATCCTCGACCTTGTTACTAGGTTTAACCGAATTGTCCTTCCATTCATCAACAAATTCCGCATTTACATTCCAAGATTTTAACTTACATGAATATTGCAGCGATTCAAGATTAATAACAACAATTTGTACACATAAACGAATCATATCAACCTTCACAAGTTATGACCGGAGGAGTATCATAAGGCAATTTTTTCCATCATTTTATCAACAAACATATAGCTTAAACTTACGTCGTGCAATCACATAGTTAAACCATAGTCCTTATACACCATCCGAATAAAATCTTCATAACGCATATATGCATTAACTCCGAGAATACGTGATCCTCGTTTATTGTCAACTTCAAACAACCATCGTTTCTTATGCAGATTCCATGAACCACAAATTAGCAAAAATTGTTCCATTAATGTTTTTCAGAGAATCTGCAAATTAAACAAATCTGCTGCAGATTTATTACCACAGATGCACGAAGAAGACGACCACGACGAGGACAACAAAGACAACGAAGCAGAAGAAAGCTCAATGAAGACGACGAAAAAAACTGTACGAAGGACGACGACGACAACTACGAAAACGACGCCGAAGGGCAAGATGCGAAAAACGACGAAGGGCAAGCTGACGAACACGAAGACGGCGCCGGAGTAGAAAAACGTCGACGAAGACGACAAAGAACTAGAATGAATAGATTGGAGATTTGAGCTTGGAACAAACCACAAAGAGGTCTTTTCGGAAGCTAATAATAGCGATTTCACCAATGAGGTTTCGAGTTGAGATTGGATCTACAGTGGCGATTTAACCAATGAAGTTTCGAGCTTTTGTGTTAAAGGCATGCACATACAGACAAATAGATAATAATAAAGAATAGAGAGTGCAAATAAATCTACAAAACCCAAAATAAATCTATAAAACGTAGCAGGAAATCTGCACCACACAGGGTTAGTCTAGCAATTATTTTGACATTTTATACACCATGGTTAATGATCGGAGATTTTAATGAGATCACAGGAAATAAAGACAAAAGGGGGTGTTATGAGAAGGGCAACAACTTTTCTAGATTTTAATAATATGTTAAATTCATGTGGTATGTTAGAATTTCCTTTTACGGGTAATCATTTCTCATGGCGGGGAAGGCCTTACGGGCCAAACAAGGAAAGGATAAGGTGTAAGTTAGACAGGGCAGTGGGCAATGAGGACTGACATGAATTGTATCCGTACACAAAGGTCAAGTATCTGGAACTAATAGGATCTGATCATCGCCCTATTTTAGCGGAGTGTTTATTTGAAAATAGTTCAACGAAAAAACATTTTAGATTTGATAAACGATGGATTGGCAAGGACGGCCTTCAAGAAGCAATAGAGCTAGGGTGGAATTTGCAAAATAACGCCATTGGTGGTATAGTGGATCGTATTGCAAAGTGTCGGAGCACAGTATCACGATGGAGAAAGGATAATGTTCAATCGAGTCTAGTGACAATTGAGAATCTGAGAGTCGCATTGGAAGAGACACAAAATGATGACCAGATTCCGCAAGAGGAAGTGGAGTCACTAACATTAAAGTTAAAAGAAGCTTATCTTGAGGAAGAAATTTTCTGGAAACAAAAAAGTAGGAACATGTGGTTGAAAGAAGGGGATAAAAATACAATTTTTTTCATTCAACTACGAAGAAAAGGAGGGCACGGAACAAGTTATCGGGCTTAATGGGATCTAACGGGCAGTTAGACGATACGAAGATGGGGATGGAAAATATTGTAACAAGTTATTTCCGACAACTTTTTAAACACACAGATGCCGGAAATATGGACGAGGCGCTAAGTGAGCTATGAGTAGTTGTGTCTGACTTGGTTAATTCACAACTAACGAAAGGTATCTCAGAAGGGGAGATAAGGAAAGCACTTTATTCAATGCATCCGGAAAAGGCCCCAAGGCCGGACGGAATGACAACCTTATTTTATCAACGCTATAGGCATGTTATTAAACATGATCTAGTTACATTGGTGAAAGATTTTATGGTAAATGGGTGTTTCGACCAAAGACTAAATGAGACAAATATTTGTCTCATACCAAAGGTTGAAAAACTAAAGAGGATGATTGACCTACGACCAATCAGCCTATGTAATGTAGCATACAAGGTAATTTCGAAAGTTTTGTGCCAAAGACTAAGAAGATTTTTGCCTAAAATGGTATCAGAGACCCAATCGGCGTTTGTGTCAGGGAGGTTAATCACGGATAATATTCTCTTAGCGCAAGAGATGGTTCATGGGTTACGTACTAATAAGAAATGTAGATTTGACCATATGACAATAAAAACGGATATGAGCAAAGCCTATGATAGAGTTGAATGGTCTTTCCTTGAAGCAGTAATGCTAAAATTAGGCTTTTGCAACACATGGGTGAAGTGGATTATGTGGTGTGTGAGTTCGGTCTCTTATCAAGTACTGATTAATGGTCACCCCAGAGGGTTGATCAAGCCGGAACGGGGCTTGAGACTGGGAGATCCAATGTCTCCGTATTTGTTTATACTGTGTACAGAGGTGTTAATTTCTTTAATTAAGAAAGCGGAAGGAGACTCACATATCTCAGGAATTAAGATTGCAAGGAATAGCCCTGCGATATCGCACTTGCTATTCGCTGACGATAGCCTTTTCTTCTGCAAAGCTGAGGAGAGGGAGTGCAGTTCTATCCTCGGAGTCTTAGAGCTATACGGAAAAGCATTAGGACAGGAGATTATTTTTTAAAAATCTTCAGTGATGTTTGGACATAATGTGGACACACATATTAAGATAGACATGAAAAATATTCTTGGCATCCAAAAAGATGGGGGCATGTGGGCCTACTTAGGTATCCCAGAGAGTTTAGGCGGTGCTAAAAGTAAAATCTTTAATTACGTTCAAGAGCGGTTGAATGAAAGGATAAATGGTTGGACAGCCAAATTTTTATCTAGAGGAGGAAAGGAAACACTGATTAAATCGGTGGCCTTAGCCCTTCCTTTGTATGTTATGTCATGCTTCGAATTACCCCAGTCGTTAACGATAAAGTTAACCAGTGCGATATCTAAATTTTGGAGGAGTTCCAATGGAAGAAACCGCGGTCTCCATTGGGTGGCATGGGAAAAAATGTGTGAGTCCAAACACGATGGTGGAATGGGCTTTCGATCGTCACAAGATTTTAACAAGGCTTTGTTGGCAAAACAATATTGGCGTCTTTCACAATTTCCTAACTCACTTGTGGCACGAGTATTGAAGGGCAGATATTTTTCAGGAGTGCTCCCTCATTTGGTTGGAAAAGTATTTATTTTTCGAAAAAACTGTTGTTGAAAGGAATGAGGAAACACCGGGTAAATATAGCGAGTTGTCTGTTTGGGATGATTTATGGGTTCCTGATACGGACCCAAGACCGGCACATGGAAGAGGTAGCATCTTATTTCCAAATTTGAAAGCAAGGAGGTTAATTAATCCGAACACATTTGAGTGGGATATGAGAGCTTTAACTTCATTAACTAACTTGAAGGATAGGACCTTAATCGGGAGTTTGCCTTTTAGTAAAAGAAATGATGCAGATGGCTGGATTTGGCATTACTCCCAGTCAGGGAGGTATATGGTTAAATCAGGTTATCATCTTTGGCAACAAATGAAGAAGGAGACTGTTATAAATGAAAAACAGAATACTACATACGTACCCATGTTTCCCAAACAATGGTGACATCTAATTTTGTTAATAGTAATCTAATAAATTATTTGACTACATAAGATTTTAAATTTGATAAACATAAATATAATATTTGGTGAATATCAATTTAAAGTAACATTATAAAAGGTATTTTCATATATATCAAAATCTGAAGAAAATTTTAGTTTTTGGAAACAAATTTAATAATAATGATTTCACATAATTTACTTTAAAATAATATTAGAAATGTTTGAGATATCATTACGTGTTAATAAAGTTTGGTGTTCGATCCCCCAATGTGTTATTTTACAAACATTTATTATTGTAATAAGCAACCCAAATTTAAAACTCAATGAAAAAGTTCAATTGAATAGTATATATAAAGAAATAATTTGAATAATATCACACTAAAATGAATTAGTATATATAAAGAAATAATTTGAATAATACCGCATCAAAAATAATCATTAATAATATTCGATTGTTATTATTTTGGTAAGGAAAATATGTTTTTATCAAATATAACATAAACATAGGTTATATAATACATAAAATGTATAAATATACTTTTTGTCACAAAAAGTATAAATATATTTATATAATAAAAACAATTAAACTAAATGGTTAAATTATGTTAAATTATATTTTATAAAAAAAATTAGATAACATTTAAAATATTAATTATTTGATAAAAAAAATTTATGTTTAAATAATTATATCTAAAATAATATAAACACTTCAATATATGTGATAAATTGTTTTATATTACTGTACAACACTAACTTTTTAAAAAATTAATTTATTTTAACAATAAAATAAATATCAACCCCGCAAACGGCGCCGGTCAAATCCTAGTTTGAATACATTTGGAAACTATATAAATTCATAAAACAAATTGACTCACACATTATAGAAACAAATTTATGATAAAGTGAAGGTAAATAATGTTGTAATAGATTTATGTGGTCAAGAACAATATAAAAGGATGAATAGTTTCTCTCTAAGAAAACTAAGTATTTTTCTTACAAATATTTACTATTTCTCTTTGTCCATGATGGTAAGACCTAGTCGTTTCGACAAAGTGGGGATTGACGACGATGAAGGTGATGTATCAGTGAGACAACACTCGATGATTCCTGATGAAATGAAAGGGAAGCGTAGGATGCGTAAGAAGGTGAGGTATTCCAAAGATGATATGGAAGATGCAGGAGCTGAGGATGATGACGTGGTGGAGGAAAAGCATGGTGATGCTAAACCGGTCGGAGAACCAAGTAAGGTTACGAGAGAAGGAAAAAGGAAAAGAACTCATTTCGAGAAATTCGAACACGGTGAACACATATATGAACTGGTTAGTTATGTTGATATTTATAAGAATTTGACGTGGTTCTGCTTTTGTTTTGGTTGATGATGGATATGTTATGTGTAAATATTTTACTTTTTCATTATCATGTTTTGATCCAATTCGTAGATTATAGAATTGAGAGTTCTGTATGTGAAAATATTTTATTGTTTGTTATCATATTTTGATCCAATGTAAGAATTGAGTATTATGTAGTTTAGGGATTTTTTTGTTCATCACGGTTGGTTAAGATTTTTTTTATATGATTTTATCTCCCTATTAAAATAAGTAAATTTTGTTTATGTCACATTTTCACTATAGATATTTTCTTGTATCAAATCGCAAATAGGCTCGGGTAACGTAGGATTTATCATCATTTTCTTTGCGATTTAGTCAGAATACATCCGTTTTATTTGTAGCATCATAGATTAATAATTGTTGTTTAAGAACAATCTAAGATGATTGTAGGGAATTGGCAATATATTTAGTTTTTAATTCATGAAACGTTTTTTATGGTATATTAATTGCATGTTTTAAGATCTAGTACTCCTATATTATCTTGATTGTACAAAGGAATGTTCCTCTCTTAATTTTTAAGCCTAAATTAGATTTCTCTTGTGGCATATGAAAATCTTATAAATGATATTATGACTGCATAAGACCTAGAAATTTTACCTTGCACATGAATGTTCATGATTTTTTACAATTGACCCCTTGATTATCTCTTCCACAGGAGGATACGGTTTTGATACATACGGAAGACCAAAATGAAAAGCCATACATCGCGATTATTAAGGTATTTGTGTTGGTATATATATGTTGTTTATTTTCTTAAAACCAATTTGGTTGTTTGTCGAAAAATAATATGTTTCACTTTGACAGGATATTACCCAAAAGATTAACGGTAACATGATGATTCTAGTACAATGGTTTTATCGTTTCGAAGAAGCGGTAAAAAAAGACGGTGAAAAGTGGGAAACAAGCGATACACGAGAAATATTTTATAGCTTCCATCGCGACGAGGTGGCGGCAGAATCTGTGATGCATAGATGTATGGTGTACTTTGTACCGCCTCATAAACAACTTCCTAAACGCCAAGAAAATCCTGGTTCAATTGTACGTAAAGTGTATGATACCATTGAAAAAAACTTGAGGAATTTCACAGACAAAAATTTTGAAGCAACAAAGCAACAAGAAATTGATCTTCTTATCGAGAAGACTATGTCCCGTTTGGGTGATCTCCCTGATATTGAACCAAATGAGGTGTTTTATAAAAATTAAACTTAAATAGTTTTGCTAAATATATTTTAATTTATTTGGGGAATGTCATTAACCCTCTGATGAGTTTGTTTTCGTATGCAAGATGATTGATGCAAGTTGCTCGCGATGAAGATCATTATCAGGTTTTTAAACTCTATTTATTCTAACATTAGTTAAGCCAAATATCAAAGTAGAGATTATAGTGTGAGTATATAATCTAGGTGTGCGTCATGAGTGCATTTGCATATGGTAATTAATAAATCAACCAAAATATATCGTGTAATTTAGGGTCAAATATTTTTTATAAAAGAATTTTTACACATAATTAGGATGCATATTTTTTAGTTTGCATATTTTGAGCCAACCCAACCCATCGTGATCTTCTTTATATTGTGAATATCCATGGATCATAATACTTTCATTTTTTATTCTTTCTGGGCACATAGTTGAAGTGTGTTTCCTGTGGCCATTCTTGGTATGCGTCAAGCAACGAGGGATCAACTTATCAACTACGTACAATCCTGAAGTAAGAGTGAAATAAAGACTCTATGTTAAAATTTCAAGTTTATTGTTTTGACCATAAAACTAAGAATTTGATTATGAGCTTATATCAATTGTTTATGGACTTTTTACTCTCTTTACTATGTTTTGTCAACAACTTTTATTTATCTTTATCAACTATTATCTTTTTATATATATGTTTGTTGATCTTTGGTTATGAGGAATCTAGTAATTGACCAAGTAGTTAGGGAAGCAAGACCATCTCCAATGGGAGTCTTTTACTAGTTTTTTAAAATCAAAAATAAATACAAAACAAAAAAAAAATATGGGTGGGTTTTTAAGAAATATGAATAATTACATGTAAATTTCTTAGCTTACAAACCATTGAAATAGTTAAGAAACTCATTGATATATAATAACATTAAATTTAATACTATTATAATTAAAATACCTAACTTAAAAAAATACCAACCGATGTGCTGTAAGAGTATCTCCAATGTAGTTAAACATGAGTTTCTTAAGAAGAAAAAAATAAAAACAAAAATAGTTTTATTGGATGGTTTTCTTGAATTGTCAAGAAACCCACCTAATATCACTAAAATTTCTTGCTTTAGTAATTTGGGTGAATTTCTTGATAATTTAAGAAACTCATTCCATATAAAACTAATTTTGTTTTATTTTATTTTAAGAAATCCATGTTTAACTACACCATTGGAAGGCTCTAAATTGATTATAGAGAAACAAGTTTTTCGCACAAGAAAAACTTTAAACACAAGTTAGTCCGCACATAAAGAATTTATACAAAAAAACACATAGTATATTTATGTCTTATTGTTTCATCATTAGCTTCACATCACGTCTTGTGCTCATAAGTCATAACCTTACTTGCACCATGACTAATCCCATACGAATTTCACTAAAACTATATTTTGATATACGTGTGACATTATAAACATAGCAATTAGTGCACCATCACTACAAGAAAACAGGCATTTTCCGACTGTAATATCAGTCGTTGAATAGTCGCTGAATTACCAGTTACGACTCTTGCACGACTAAACACTGTAGTCGGAAATCCTTAGTCGCTAAACTGATTAGTCGTCAATATAGTCGCTGATTAACGACTACGTTACGACCACAACGCGCAGTCGTAACATCGTCGCTCAATAGTCAGTATATATGACGACTATTTAATGACTAACCTACGATTAATAAACATGAATAAGAGAATCTTTACAATAGTCGTAAGGTAGTCGTATTACATAGCGACTATATAAAGACTGTTTTACGATTATTTAATATGAGCAGGTGTATCTATAATGTAGTCGGTAAATAGTCGTAACTATATAGTGACTAATTGACGACTATATGATGGCTAAACTTCAAATTTTAAAAAAATTTATTCAGTCGTAAAGTAGACGTTATTTTTTTGCGACTACTTCGTGACTACTATGCGACTACTTTACGACTGTTATATGTCTATTTGGCGACTACTATTCGTAAAATTCTATGCATATGGTAATCGTTTTGTTACTTTTGCCATTTGATTTAAATCTTGAAATCCGCTGCAAATAAAACACGATCTAATATAAAAAAACATCATACAATTGAAAAACCACATATATCCGTAAATTATCCAAAGAAAAATACTTAAACATCAATTCAAAACCAAGTAACATAACATAAACATCCAAATACAAAAGTGTTTAGTTCATGGGATTGTTTTTAGTAACCTATGAAGGAGGGGAAGTTGAGCGAGGAGAGGTGGTGTCTTGATTATCTTCAGTCTCCATGAAGTCGAGAAATGTCTGATCAGTTTTGCGCAAGTACTTCTCCACCAAGGATAACTTTGCGACCTTGGCTTCTTGGTCCGCCAAAGCTTTGAGATGTTGTTCTTCACGCCTTTGACTCGCAGCAGCTTGTTCTTCAATTTTCTTTTGTGCGACCTTCAATTGCTCATGAATAGACAGAAATGAAGAAGACTCTCCTTGTGTAATCCTCTTGCTAGTGCCCACATTCTCAAGATTCTCCTTGAGGCTTCCGACTCCATATATATTGCCTCGTGAATCCTTTTCAGTTGACTGCGAATAGGATGCCAAAACAATAACCAAAAACGTAAACATAAAATCTATAAATGTGGATAATGGAAAATGTTTCTTAGTACCTCGAGAAAGATGGCGTTATAGTCATCTGTTGTGAGCTCGCGAGGTCTCGAAGCACAATCTGAAACGGCAGAGTTTTCTCCGTCAAGCTGAGACAATTTAAGTTGCAAATTCTTTTCATATTCTGAAGCAATCTTCTCCGCCTTTTTATCCACATACGTGCCATCCGGCTTGGTGTGTGTCTTAATGAAAACCTCACCAATAGACACCGGTCTTCCCAATTCCTCTTCCCGAAATGATACAAAATCAAGTTAAAGTACTTGCATATGAGTAGGAAAATTATAGAACATTTATATTTACTAACCATTCCATATTGGATTTGTTGATAAGATGTAGGACCGGATAGGTGTATGTGAGGACCAAGACCACCGCGTTGAGATAAGCGAGCATTAGAATAAATCTCACTCTTTTCTTTTGCTTCCTTTGTATCCCAATTCGCCGTCATCTCTTTCCGGAGAGTTTCGGTGATCCAAGTTGGGCGCTCTCGAGTAGTCCTCACGGAAGAGACCATGTCCTTCATACGACGTTGACAGATTTTCTCGAAATGTAGTTGAACAGATCCCCGTTATCAACGGATCCCAAGTGTGGGTTTTCTACAAAACAAAGAGAGATAAGTAATTCATGTTAGTGATAACAAAACGAAGATAAAGCGATGAGAATTATAAAACGTACCGCGAACTCGAGAAAATATCTCTCTTGTCTATCCCGAGGCACACAAGACCAACTATAGAAAGGGCCATCAAACTTGTTCGTAAAAACTTTCGTAATTTTACGAACAAGTTTAGACCCCTTGTCACGAGTAAACCTGTAGTGCAAATCATGAAGCAATGAACAAATCAGTTTACAAATTACACTAATCAAAGCAAAAGACTAGAAATCAAGAGAGACAATGCAAATCATCAGACCACACAACAAGAGAGACAAAGCAAAAGAGAAACAAATCAATATAAAAGCAGTCAAACAAAACAAACACATGACTTACGCTCTGTTTTTTGAGCCAGAATCACAGAACATGAAGCTGCAATTCAAAAAGCTGCAATTCAAAAAGCTGCAATGAACATGAATCAAGAAAACAAGAGAATACCAAGTAAAGTTTGGAATCGGTAAGGGAGAGAGAAGCGTCACAAACTTTTCACGTCCTGGTATCATCAACAAAGAGTTTAGAGTCGCCAATGTGTCCTCCTGAAGCTCGGGCAATGCATCCACAGACTCGTCGAAGTTGTTTCCTTCCGTGGAAGGACGACTCTGGCTCTGAGAATGATGAGCCGTGCCAGAGTTCGCGACTTCTTCACCCTGTTGACGTGGCTTACTACCCGAGTTTTGGAATAAAGCCATTGGCGGTGGATAGTCTCTGATTCCCGGCGGTGGTGGCTTTGAAGGTCCAGTTTGTTCTTGAGGCGATTGGTTAGGTAAAGATGGCGATTGGTTAGGTAAATCGCTGTGTTGCGCCGGCGTGAAGTTGTATTGAGTCGGAAGAGAGGTTGGCCTTTTCACCGCCCCGCTCATCGCAACATTCCGCGTCGTCTTTCTCTTTCGGCAAACCTTTTGTTTATTCATGGTTGCAAGAGAAGAGAAGAGATTCTAAGAAGAAGAGAGACTCGAATCGAAGAAGAAGAACAACGATTCGAATCGAAGAACAAGAACAACGAAAGAGAATCGACGAAGAAGAAGATTAGAGAAATGTGAGCCGCGACGAAGAAGAAGAAGGTAACTAGGGTTAAGAATTGAGGGAAAAATTGGTAGTCGCTAAACAGTCATTCTTTAGTCGCCTATGCCCAAAATCACTTATTAGTCGCTAAACAGTAATTCTTTAGTCGCTTATGCCCAAAATCACTTATTAGTCGCTAAATAGTCATACTTTATTTTTACAACTACATTATTTTGTAAATTTAGAATTTAGAATTCAGAAATACTTTATTTAGAATTTAGAATTTAGAATTTTACAATTTAGAATTTTACAATTTAGAATTCAGAAATACTTTATTTACAATTCAGAAATACATTACTTAGAATTTCAAATTTTTACAACTACATTATTTTGAATTTCAGATTTATACAAATACATAGGAAAATTATTCTTCTTCTGTTTCATCATCAGAAGAAGATAAATTACACCGAAACTCATCTTCCGGTTCTCGCATCTCCAACATTGTAATCAAGATTAATTCCGTTAACTCTTTCTTCGAGATTGTCGAGTTCGAGATCTTCAATTGTAGTCACCAGTACACCATCATCATTTTCTGTTTGCAAAAGTGTCGGTTCGTTGTTCACATATTGAGCCTCTATGCTTTTCCTCGGATTGACATTTACAACATTCAACCACGCTTTTTTCGGCCTCTTTACGTACGGGTAGGGAATATAACAAACCTGATGCGCTTGAGAGGCTGTTTGCAAGATTAAAAAGTTCAAGTTACATATAAGATATATATGATAAAGATATTAACTATCATGTACATATGTACACTTACCTAAAATAAATGGTTCATACTTATTGTATTTTCTCGATGAAAGAACGTCTACATTACCACCATTTCTCCTACGAGTTCCTCTACCAATAACAGGATCATACCACTGACACTTAAATAATGTGATTCTTAAATTGACCATCCCCTCGTACTCAAGTTCCATTATATCACTTAGATTTCCATAGAAATCCGATACATCAGATGCATCTGTGTAATTTTCACCTTTAACACTGACCCCGTAGTTACATGTCCTTCGTCCAGCGCCGTGATTTTCCGTATGAAAAAAATAGCCTCTTGTAAAATACATTGGCCATGTTTTGACCTTGTTCAAAGGTCCATGAACTAGGTCTTGAACCCATGCAGGAAAAGGATTTGTGGCATTCCAATAAGTAACCTGCATATATATATATATATATATATATATATATATATATATGAAAAGTAATCGGAAAAACATGTGTAAAACTAAATTTACTATACATATATATGACTATATTTTGTACTTACATAATCTTTGACCCATAAATGATATTCCTCGGCTCTTTTTACAGAGAGTTCTTTTTCGGTAAGTCCCGTATATTTGTCCGTGATAAAATCCTCGAACATGCTATATATATTCAACAAGTATATAAATATATGTTGCGAAATTGTGTAATTATTTACATGAAAAGGTAAATAAGTTTATGTACCGCTCAATTGGCTGAAAGTAATCGCAATTTCTCAAGCACATATGAGTGTGCGCATTGATAGTCTCTCTCCGAAAGCCAAAGTTCATGCATTTCACCACTTGGGCGACCTGGTTGAGTAAATATCAAAGGCACTCCAGGAACATTATATACAGGGACATCACCTTCATCAAATCTAGTTAACCTGCATAATAAAACACTTTTAAGTAATTCACATTAATTAATAAGTTACGCGAAAGTGTATATTGTTCATTTACCTTGACTTTGTTTGTATATTCGCGGCAAAGTATTGTTCTGAAAAATATGCAATCTCGTCGTTGATATAAGATTGAACAATTGATCCCGCTGCATACCTTTTGTTCTTCGCTTTGCCTTTCAACTTTTTGAAAAACCTTTCGAAAGGATACATCCACCTATACTGGACAGGACCTCCCAATTCAGCTTCGTATGGGAGATGTATAGGCAGGTGTTCCATCACATCGAAAAACGATGGCGGAAAGATCTTCTCCAAATTGCATAGGATTATAATTATGTTCTGTTTTAGAATTTGAACGCGAGTTGTGTGAAAAGTTCTCGAACATAAATCCCGAAAAAAGCTCCAATCCCTGCAATATACATATAGTTTAATTGCATCGTTGTGTTAATTATTACATAATTAATATATTAGACCGTAAAGAAGTTGCATATTCATATTCGTACTCGATATCGCTTGGTGGACATTACGGTGCAAGAGTTCTGCAAAGATAAATGGAAGTAGTCTTTCCATAAACACATGACAGTCATGGCTCTTCATGCCTGAAAGCTTTTCATTCTCTATATCAACACAATTAGCCAAGTCTGACGCATAACCATATGGAAATTTAACCGAATGTTTCAAACATTCGAGTAAACTTGTTCTCGCAGCTTCTGTCAATGTATAGGGTGGAAAAGGAGCTTTGCCTTCACTATCAATGTGTAAGTGTGGCCGAGTACAGAATCGTTCAATATCTCATCTTGACATGATGTTGTCTTTTGTTTTGCCCTTCACACTCATAAGAGTATTCATGATGTTATCAAAAAAATTCTTCTCTGTATGCATCACATCAATATTATGTCGGAGATTAAGGTCCCTCCAATACGGGAGCTCCCAAAATATACTTTTCTTATGCCAATTATGTTCTTTCCCATACCCACGTATCTTTTTGTCGTGACCATTTCCACCCACGATCTTAGTTCTCGGAGGATTTACACCTTCTACCCGCTCACAAGTAAACTTGCTCACCGGTCAAAGACTGAGGTGGGTACTCTCTTGATGCATCTTTTCCTTTCAAAAAATCTTTTTTATTCCTTCTTAGTGGATGTCCATAAGGAAGAAATCTTCGATGACAATCAAACCAACATGTCTTCTTTCCATTTGGTAGATAAAAAGACTTTGTATCTTCCATGCAAACCGGACAAGACAATTTACCATGGGTTGTCCATCCTGATAACATGCCATATGCTGGAAAGTCACTTATCGTCCACATAAGCACTGCTTTTAGATTAAAATTTTGATTCAACGACACATCGTATGCATCAACTCCAGTAGACCACAACTCTTTTAACTCCGCAATAAGAGGTTGGAGAAAGACATCACGACTAGCTCGCGGATGATTAGGCCCAGAATTCAAAATAGTAAGAAACAAGTACTTTTCACTCATGCACATACCAGGGGGTAGATTATAAGGTGTCAAGATCACATGCAACAATGAATGATTACGAGACATGCCAAATGGATTAAACCCATATGTACACAATCCAAGGTAAACATTTCGTGGTTCTTCAGCAAACCGAGGATGTTGATTTTGAAAATATCTCCAGTCCGCAGCATCGGAAGGATGACTCATTACTCCCTCATTTGCTTCGTGCTCGGCATGCCATCTCATTGTTGCTGCAGTCTTGTGGCTCTGATACATTCTCTTCAATCTGTCAGCAACCGGTAGATACCACATACGACTATATGGAACTTTCGTTCTGCGTCTGTCGTTCTTAGGTTTCCATCTTTGTGCACCACAAAAAAAACATTTTTCTTCTTTTTCATCTTCTTTCCAGAATATCATACAATTGTTAATACAAACATCAATTGTATGATATGGAAGACCTAAATTGCGCATCAACTTCTCAGTTTCGTAATGTGAACTGGTAGACTTGTTTCCTTGTGGTAAATAATCTGTCAGTATATCGCATACCGAATCTACTAACTTCTCACTCATATTATATTCAGCCTTATTTTGCATGACTCGAGCAGCTAAGGATAACTGCGAGTGACCTTCACGACAACCATCATATAGTGGATCTTTTGCACCCTCTAACAAGTTGTAAAATTTCTTTGAATGGTTAAGTATTGGTTCTTCTACATTTACATAACTACCTTCTTGATGATCATTTTCATTAAACCCCACGTTTTCACGAAATGCATCATTAACCATATCCACATATCTATCTTCAACTACATGGCTCCCACTTATATATGTAGGATCAATGTAACTAGTTCCTAAATCCATATTAATTTCTTCCCCATGCTTATACCAAACAAAATAATCTGGCATAAACCCTCTACTATAAAGATGATTCCAAATTCTTGTCCCGGGTAGAAATTTTTCGATTTTGCAAACACTACAAGGGCAGAAAAACTTACCCCCATTATCTTGTGTTAGAGACTGGCTATTTGCAAAATTCATGAACTGCTCCACTCCCGTTGTAAACTCTTCTGAAAAATTTCCCGTCTTTTCATCGATCCGTCGATACAACCATTCCCGAGAATTATTATAATTATAATGACCCGACATTATTAGATCATATAACTTTATAATCGAGTTTAGAAATAAAATATTTTGTTTATGCTGTTTGTAGAAGAAGTGGTTGAGAAGAGGTGTGATTGAGATAAAGTCATCGAGTGTTCATTATATAGACATTTTTTCCGACTACATGGCGACTAACATTACGTAGTCGCTAAAAACAGGTACACCTACCAAAAACACGTGTTTCTTCCATATAAAAGATACGACTGTTTTGCCGACTACTTAACGACCCGCCGTAATAGTCGTACATCTGTCGTATATATACGACTACTTAACGACCCTCCATAATAGTCGCACAATAGCTATTAATTACCGACTATTTTAATATTTTGTTTTTTCCTTCGGAGATTAGTCATAAATTAGTCGTTATTTAACGACTACACTACCGATTACTTCTTGTAGTCGTAATTTAACGACTGATATAAGACTTTTCTGGTTCAGTCGTTGGGTAGTCTTAAATTCGTAGCTAATCAGTCGCAACCCTTGGCGACTATTTTTTTAGTCGTTACATGCAGTCGGAAAATCTCTGTTTTCTTGTAGTGCATGACATACTAAAACCAGCCACGTGCCATTTAGCAAGTGCCCATTTTCAAAGTTTCAATATCTTTGACATATACAATACTTATTTTCGTTTTTGTGTGCATAATCAATATATACTCTGAGTATTCTTTTCACTAGTGGTCATTCTTTAATCTTGATTGTGGATTAGCTCTTTATGTTTATTTAATAAGTTGAAACTTTCATTAGATGGTGAATTATGACACTTTTTCTATTTATAATTTATGATTATGATATTTTTTATATATTTTGTAACGATTCCGACCCGGGCGGTCAGTTATCTTTTTCGAGTCTAACTTCTGCTTAGTGTGATATTGTCCGCTTTGGATCATGATGCCCACACGATTTTGTTATGGTTCCTTCCGAAAAAGCATCACATTAAATTGGGGTTAGACTCAAAAGTAACGGATCGCCCGGTTCAGAATCGGTACAAATGGTATCAAAGCGAGTAGACACTCTAGTGCTAACCTAGAGGGTCGATAGTTAGGGTCTCGTATGCAACGAGGACGATGCGTCTTTGAGTGGGGTAATTGTGACATTCGTCCCATATCGGATATTTAGAGAAATAAAATCTCACTATATAAAGTTTTGTTTCAAAACATACTAAGTTATGTGATCGTGACGTGTGTCAAGTTTAACGTTAAGATTTTGACAAATATAAAAAAGTTTCAAGCAATCATGTTTAAACAAATATTTTAAGATAAATATGTAAATTTAATCTTTAAAAAAATACAATAAGATAAATACAAATATAATAAAATTTAAAAATTATATTTCAAATAAAAACGAAAATAAGAAATAAATAGAAAACATCAACATGAACTTAATTATACTATTTAGTATTTATTTAAAAAACAATAACAATTTTAAATTTATAATAATATTATAATACAATTACGATCCTAAAATAAAATAAAATTACAAAATATAATTTAATTTTGAAGTCTAATGTTATACAAAATTTAATTTTTATGAAACGTTAGTTATATTATTCGACATTTATCATCAAAAGTAAAATATTATATCATGTTGAAAATTATCAAAAGTTTAATATAAATCAATCATAAGAGAAAAAGCAAGCTACATAATTACCAATATACTAGGATTTTACCCGTGGTATATTCTAAAATCGTCTTATATGTCTATAAATTTAATTTAGAAATTAGTGATACATTTTTTGTCTAACAATAATAGATAAAAATATTTAGAAGATTTTATTTTTTATAGATTTTTTTTATTATTTTACAAGCAAATAATAAGTTAATCATTTATTACTAAAAATTGTTATAAGTTTTTTGTTACTATATATTACTAGGTGGGTTGACCCGCGCGCATGGCGCCGACATAAATAACTTTAGAAAAATATATAAAAGAATTCAATTGTTACATTAATGAAAATTAATATATGTTTTAAATTATGCTAATATCACAATGAGATAAATTAAAATTAAAAATGTAATATTTTATCATTAAAAATGAAAACATGAAAAAAAATCAAAAAATTGCGGATTTGTGTTTTTTATGGTGGATTTATATGATTTAAATACAAAATTTGTTTAAATTTTATAGTTTTCATATTTGTTAAAGAATTATAGCCGTGTTTCGAAATTTTACATAAAATGATCCGTTAAGATGAAAAATTATTAGAAACGTATGTATGTGTGCTTCAAAAGCATATGTTTGTTTTGTATGTCTTTGTTTTACGAAATAACATGTTTGATACTTAATGAGACGTTACAAATATATGTCCACAAATGAATTTGGTTAATAAAAAACAAAGCATAATCAACAAAAAATAGTTTTATAAGAATTAGAGAAAAACTTATTGATGAAGATGTTAATAAATAACTATAGTAGCTTTAGATTTCAAAAAGTATAAAATTGTATGATGATCTATAAAAAATTTTAGATTTAAATATTTATAACAATAAATCAATAATTATCAAAAAAATTTAAAACAAGTTAATTTTATAATATTTGCATAAATATTATTAGACAATTGTGGATCAACTTGGTAAGCAAAATATATTAAATTATAACTTGTGTTACCATTTGCAGAAAAAACGGTTAAGGGTCGGTTTGGTGTAAACCAACTAATAACCCAATGTCTTAGTTAATGGTCATCAAATTAAATAAGACTTGATGTTTTCATTATTCGTGTGAAAGATACATGAGATGTGGTCATGGTATCGATGGACAACTAATTAAAAAAAAAACAATTTTTAAAAGGAGAATTTGTAAACTCAATTTTTGGATTTGAATTGGCGCACATAACTAAAATTTCATGATTTTTTTGAATTAATGTTAATATTTTGGGAAGATAGGTCCAAAACTTGTTTTTATACATGAGGAACAAAAATCAATTCGTAATAAAGAAGCATTTGTTTTTACATGGTATTTAGTTTTGGGTTTCAAATTCTAAGTTTCTAACACATATTTTTAGTGTAAGTATGTATAATTACATATTCTTATATCTCTATGACTGTAAGTATGTATTACATTCATATTAATTGCTAAGTAGTTAGACGTATGACATAAACATGGATTGTATGATCCGATTTGAAAATACCAATATCCATATATAAGTCTTTTTTTTCTCTAATAATTTCCTTTTCCAAAAAACTCTTGCTTTGAGAGACATGATGTAAGTCAACATGGCGTAGAAACATTGACTCATAAATAATTTAGTTTGAATTGATTTTGAAAATACTAATAAAAGGATAATCATAAACAAATTTCGAAAATATTAGTTATTAAAACTATTTTTTTTTAATTTTCTCTTTGTGCACACATAAGTCAAACTACTTGATATTTATTTTTTGAAACAAAATTTTTTTTTTCTATTTTAATAAAAAATACTTTAAAATTAGAGAAATTCACAAAACTACACATTTTCAATCCTTCCTTCATAAAACTACACCTAATTCAATATTTTCACTAATTTACACCCTTTCAAAATTTTAAAAGCTTAATTTACCCTTTTAAAAATTACCAAAATTAAAAAAAATTCATTTGGGTTCGCTAATTAGTGTTTATGGTATAGTATTAAGGTGGTAGGATTGTGTGGATAGGGTTTATTTGGATTTAATTTTAAGTGTTTAGGTGTAGTTTTGTGAAGTAATTTTGAAATGATGTAGTTTTGTGAAATGTAAATCAAATGATGTAGTTTTGTGATCTTTCCTTAAAATTATGTAAAAACCCAACAAAATTACAAAATAAACTTTATCTATCTTGAGAAAAATTACTCAATAAAATTACAACTTAATATGACTTATGAAGATGAATGTAATTTATAATCTACTATTATCTAGCAATTAGGTGGAGAATATAAAAACAAAAATCAAAGTTAATATTTTCACAATACACAAACTAACTAACTACTTTACAAAAAAAAACAGAGTCTTAAACAAATGTAAATGCTTTATTCATTGCATGGTGATTCAATTATATAATACATATTACATCATCACTCTCTTCTTCATGATCTTCTTTCTACGTTGGTACGAGACAATGTTGAGTATTGGATTTGACAGAAAATAGGTCCTAAAGCAGTGTCACCTTCGTGTCTAAACACAACAAAGTCATGACCTATTCAAAGATTATGCAACAGAGACAAAGGAGCCATGAGATTAGTTTACAAATACAAAGAGAGATTCAAACAAAAGAGAGTTTGCTTTTTTTACTTACGAGGTGTGTTTTAAAATGAGGAAGAAGAGGTTGAAAGAAATGTGGGTTTGTTGGAGAGAAGATTTGATGCATTCTCCATTTTTTTTAGATTTTGAGAAAATACAGAAAAATATGTAAGCAATTAATAAGTGTTTCGATACAAAGAATATGTCATGAAATAAGATTTTGTGTTGTGTTCTATGAGGTAAAAAGATTTTATCGGTTCAGAAGTAACATTAATTACTTTTCATCATTGAAAATTTTCTCGAGCAGTTAAAAAAAGGATCAAAAACGTGGGGGCAAAGACACTTCTTTTAACAGATGTGACAAGGTTTTACCGTACTTTTTTTTTACTGTTCTTCACTAGTGGATAGATATTACGACTTCGCAAAATACTGGGCAAAATACCTGGAATTGATAAACCGGAATCGAATAACCGAAAAAACGATTGTGATTCTAATTCCACCTTAAATACCGGATGATTCCCGAGTTTAAAAACCATAAAATCGGGTATTTTAAAATCTCAGAATCGAACCGAGAACCGATGGGTAGAACCGAAAAATAAAATATTTTTTTGTACTTCTATTATTTTTTATATTTTCGGTATTTTTCATATTTTTTCGGGTATTTTTCTAACTTTGGGTATTTTTATGAGGAATTCACAAAACTACACCTAATTTAATATTTTCACATATTTACACCATTTCAAAATTTTAAAAGCTTGATTTACCCTTTTAAAATTTACTAAAATTAAAATTTTTTCATTTGGGTTCGTTAATTAGTGTTTAGGGTATAATATTAAGGGGTAAGATTGTGTGAGTATAGTTTATTTGAATTTAATTTTGAGTGTTTAGGTGTAGTTTTGTGAAACATTTTTGAAATGATGTAGTTTTGTGAAGCATTCAAATGTAGTTTTGTGAATTCCTCTAAATTATTTAAATTTTTTTTTATTATGTTACTGATCAAAATCAAAATCAATCACCTTTTTTACATTTATTTTCTTTAATTAAAATAATTGTTGTAATAAATAAAAAATTAAAATACATCGTTTACCAAAATATCTCAAAATCCCTAATTTATTCTAGTGTTCCTCTTTTACATTTCTAACTTTTTACCTCCCCTACACATCGACGATACATGTCTTTTTTCTTGTTACAATCTCCCGCCATTGTTGTCCAATCTTCTTTGCTTTTCTAGGTTATTTATTAACTTATATCTTTCCGATTACAGTGTGTTCCTTTTAAAACTGATTGTTTAATGCTTTGGCTTGGGTTTCGATGATTTTTGAGACACCAAGTGTTTTGTTACTTTACAACGTTACTTTACAATGTTACTTTACAATGATTTGTGTGTAGATTAGCTCTAAATTATTCGGTTTTTTTACCTTTTTTATATATAATCTCCCCCCATTGTTGTTTAATCTTCTTTTGCTTTTCTGGGTTATTAACTTATCTTCCGATTACAGGCTGATTCGGTTTTTTTACAAGCTCGATTTCGGGAATCTTGGGACGAGACTGATCAAGTCGAAGAAAATCTTATGATGGATTCGTCTATTGAGATTAGTTCAAGCAGCGACTACGATGAGATTACTTCAAGCAGCGACGACGAGGTACCTGAACCAGTTATTCAAGAAACGAAGACCATGAAGAATCCTGGCCGGCTCCGTGGTATATATGGTCTCTGATTACATGCTTTTGTCTTGTTGGTGATGTTAGTTTTGGTAGCTTTTTCGGTGTAAATCAACCGCGCGGTTCGAGAAGTAATTATTGTTTCGATAATTGAGATAGGTAATGTCATTTTTCTATTTTACTTTGGTGCATCATATGTTGTTGAGTGTACATAAATGCCATTTTAAGTGTACTTTTGATTATCAAGTAATTTTATCCTGCAGGATCTGAATCAACCCACGACTGAAATGGATTTATCACCTGATACTATGTCAGTTTCTCTCATGAGGCATCAGGTATTCGTATTTTAATTTACTATTTATTAGCCTTTGGAATTGGTGTAAGTACTAAATACTATTGTTCCTTTTCAGAAAATTGCATTGGCATGGATGTATCAGAAAGAAACAAAAAGTTTGCACTGTTCTGGAGGAATATTAGCAGATGATCAGGTCACAGTTAATGTTATTTACTGTGCAGAAAAATGTATGTGATTCTGTTACGCATAATTTGTCCCCAAACTATGCGAGGTTCTGTTTTCGCAGGGACTTGGTAAGACTATCTCGACGATTGCTCTTATCCTAAAGCAGAAGTTGGAGTCACAGTTAATGTCGGAAATGTCAACCTGCCAAGAAGCTGAGATAGTGGACCTTGATGCTGATGACGACGAGTCAAAAAATTTGAAACATGAAAGTGAGAGTCATGTCAATTGTGAGACCACAGTTCTGAATGCTGATGAGAAGGAGAGTGTCAAAGATGAAGAAGCGAGTACTTCAACAAGGGAATTGAACAGAAAGAGACCAGCTGCTGGTACATTAATCGTTTGTCCAGCGAGTGTTGTAAAGCAGTGGGCAAGAGAACTTGATGAGAAGGTTTCTGATAAGTCCAAGCTTTCTGTTTTAGTCTACCATGGTGGTAATAGGACCCAAGATCCTATTGAATTAGCAAAATATGATGTTGTTGTGACAACTTACGCAATTGTTAACAGTGAAGTTCCCAAACAGAACTTGGTGGATGAGGAGAATGAGAATGATGAGAAAAATAAGAAACGTAAAGCTGTATCGGGTGTTAGTGAGAAGAGTAAGAAGAGTAAGAAAAGAGGTAAAAAAAGTGATGATTCGTCTTTTGAACCTGATTGTGGTACCTTAGCAAGAGTTGGGTGGCTCAGAGTGGTACTAGATGAAGCTCAGACAATTAAGAATCATAAAACACAAGTGGCAAAAGCTTGTTGCACACTTCGAGCCAAAAAGAGGTGGTGTTTGTCTGGAACGCCTATACAAAATACGGTTGATGACTTGTATAGCTATTTCAGGTTCCTTAGATATCATCCCTATGCCGTGTACAAGTCATTTTACCATACAATCAAGGCTCCAATTTCCAAAAATCCACTTCATGGTTACAAGAAGCTTCAAGTTGTTCTAAGGGCTGTAATGTTGCGCCGTACCAAAGGTACTCTTATCGTTGTTCTATTCACTTAGATGGTTGTTTAATTAATTTATGATGGTCAGGACTCAATATTCACAGTCTGATTAAAATTATTCAGTATTATCTTGACACTTTATGGCTTGACACTTTGTGTATTATTTGGTTTCTGCTAAATATCTTATGTATATCTTATGTTCTGATGTCATGTCTAGGAACATTGCTTGATGGGGAACCCATCATTAATCTACCTCCAAAGAATATAAATTTAAGAAAAGTGGACTTTTCAGCTGAGGAGCGGTCTTTCTACGTAAAGCTTGAAGCCGATTCACGATCACAATTCAAGGTTCTGTCTTTTTCGTCCTCCACAATTTATTAGTTCATACTTGGTTTAAAATTGATGTGCACTTTGTTGGAAAAGAAGATTTATCTACAGCAACTAAATGCTTTATAAATGTGACCTTGTAGTTATGCAAGATCTTTCTTGAAGAACAATTTTAAGATTTTTTTTTGCAGCCAGTGAAACAACATTAACTCGTAGACGATATTTTATATTTTCTGCAGGCCTATGCTGCTGCAGGAACTTTAAGACAAAACTATGCAAATATTCTTCAGATGCTTTTGCGTTTACGCCAAGCTTGTGACCACCCACAACTTGTTAAAGATTATAACTCAGATCCTGTCGGAAAAGTATCGGTAGAAGCAGTTAAAAGACTCCCTAGAGAAGCACAAATCAACCTGCTCAATCGATTAGAGTCAACGTCTGTTACCTGCTCTGATTGTGATGTAAGTGCGAAGTAATAATTGAGGGCTAGCAATAGCAGGTCACTATTCTCTAGTTCTTAAGCTGATTCTGACATTATTTACTCTTATTATTTTGTTTCCTGTGTATGTTTATCTGCAGGATACACCAGTAAACCCTGTTGTTACCTTCTGTGGCCATGTATTTTGCTATCAGTGTGTTTCAAAATATATTAAAGGGGATGAAAACATGTGCCCTGTACGGAGATGCAGAGAAGACCTTGCGCGTGATGTTGTTTTCTCTGAATCTGCTCTCCGAAATTGCATCAAAGATGATTTAGGCTGTAGTTCGTCACATGATGAAGGTCTCGATACATCCGTTTTACTCAATAGCGAGTTTGTTTCATCAAAAATCAAGGCGGTCCTAGATATCTTGGAGTCGCATTCCAAGCAAGGAATTCCAAAAAATGCACATCATGGTGAAATGCCTTCTTCCTCGGAATCAGACGACGATGACGATGTTACGAATGTAGAGCCAATGAGTCATTACTCATCTTCACCAAGCCAGGGGCCAATAAAGACGATAGTATTCTCTCAGTGGATTGGTATGCTTAACTTGGTTGAGATGTGTTTTGTTGAAAACGATATATACTTCAGAAGATTAGATGGTACGATGAGTCTAGCAGCAAGAGACGAAGCTGTAAAAGAATTCTGCAATGATCCAGATGTAAGTGATATATATTTTTAAGTCATTTTTTCTGAAAACATTGATCATGAATCTCTAACATTGTAAGTTTATCAACATGCGAAAGTGATGCTAATGTCTCTAAAAGCTGGAAACCTCGGGCTAAACATGGTAGCAGCATGTCATGTGATTATTTTGGATCTTTGGTGGAATCCAACAACCGAAGATCAAGCTATTGACCGTGCACATCGTATAGGACAAACTCGGACAGTCATTGTTACTCGCATTACAGTAACAGATACTATCGAGGATAGAATCTTGCTTCTTCAGGTAATTCTTCGCAATCTGTAATAAGCTCTCTTTCGCCTTGTGAGACATGATGTCCCTTAGTTTCCACTTTGAGACCAGTGTTTATATTAATCCAACACTACCCTATTCATTTCTTGTCCTTCTTATTTCATCAGGAAGATAAAAGGAAAATGATTGCGTCTGCGTTTGGTGAAGAACATGGAGGTTCAGGGACTCGACTAACAGTAGCCGATCTCAATTATCTATTCAAGGTGTAGAATAACTTTTCCAGCAATGTATAATATTTGGTAAGAGAATCTCATAACCAGTTAGTATATAAATTACCTAAAACACTCAAATTTGAAGGTTTAGACCTTTAGTGTATGCATTGATAAATATAAATATATAAGCATTTGCTTCCATGTGAAATATTCTTACAAGAGCATATGTAAACATGAAGACAACTTGTGTGTTGCCAATGTCTTAACTTGTAGATTCTCAGGGACATTCTATATTGCGTTAATTAAAATTTTGTTTCTCCAACGGCAAATAATAAATCAAAGTTGGGAGATATAAAACTAAAAGCATACTTAAACATGTTTAACATTTTAATCTTTGGGAGAATTACAAAACTACACCTTTTTAATTGCATTTCACAAAACTACACCTTTTGAAAAAAATTTCACAAAACTACACCTAAACACTAAAAATTAAATCCAAATTATGTCTACCCAAACAATCCTACCCACTTAATCACTATATCTTAAACACTAATTAGCTAACCCAAATGAAATTTTTTAATTTTGGTGAAGTTTTAAAGAGTAAATCAAACTTTTAAAATTTTGAAAATGTGTAATTATGAGAAAAATTTGAATTACGTAGAGTTTTGTAAAGGAAGAGATGAAAGGGTGTAGTTTTGTGAATTACTCGTAGATTTAATCCAACATATATTTTTAATAACTTAGCAAATATAAAAAAATTAAAGATTTAGATTGTCGAATTAATCAATAAAATTTTAATGATTTATACGGTTGAAAAAACTAAGATATTATGATATCCCGTCATTGCACATTGATCATTAGAGATAAGTATGTCAAATTGTTTTTACGTATAAATCATGAATTTTTTTTGATTAATTTCGAAATCCATTTGTGTCTACTTAAACTTATATCAAAATAATCAAATGTAACTTTTTCGATCCAATTTTACCATCCTTTTGTTTTCTGATATGTAGAGAGATATTATTCACCTTGTTTATTGTTAGTTATTAACTTCTGTACAAGTCGTTTTTAAGAAGTCGTGATCTTCTAGGACCCCAAAAATCTCTTATACCCATTTTTATTTTATTTGTAATAAAAAAATTCGAAAATTCACAAATCTAAACCTTAAACTAATCAAAGTGTCCTGGTTTAGGGTTTGCGAACCCAAATGGTAAGATTTTAGTTTCTATACCCTAAAAATATTCAAAAAATATTTTAAAATCGATTTTATAATCATATTTGAGTGATTTTATGAAAAACATTTTAATTTAGTTTTTTGATTTTTGAAATATTTGTTTCAGATTCGTAAAATTAAATTAAAAATATTCGTGAAAACAGATTTAAAAAAAAACCTTTAAGACGTATAAAATTGAAACGTAAAAAACTCGAAGAACACCCGAGAAAGATTACATTATTTCAAAACACCTTATTGAGGAGATATCTCTATTCAGTTTGGTTTTCATATCGGTAATTCTCAGATTATATTTCTTATTATTGATAAGTTGTTGGATTAATCAACAAAAACCTGAATCATTTTTCATTTATATAAGGCCCTTTATTTAATTGTTAGAGATATTTATTGAAGGGAGAATTACAAAACTACACCATTTGAATTACATTTTCACAAAATTACACCATTTCAAAATTACTTCACAAAACTACAGCTAAACACTCAAAATTAAATCCAAATAAATCATACCCACACAATCCTACCCCCTTAATACTATTACCCTAAACACTAATTAGCGAACCCAAATGAAAAGATTTTAATTTTGGTAATTTTGTAAAGGGTAAATCAAGCTTTTAAAATTTTGAAAAGATGTAAATATGTGAAAAAATTGAGTTAGGTAGAGTTTTATAAAGGAAGGAATGAAAGAGTGTAGTTTTGTGAATTCCTCTTTATTGAATGGATTATCAACAAAAACCCGAATCATTTTTCATTTATTTAAGGAACAATTACAAAACTACAATTGCATTTTACAAAAGTACATCATTTCATAATTAATTTTCAAAATTAAATTTAAATAAACCATACCCAAACAATCTTACACTTTTAATACTATATTCTAAACAATAATTAGTGAACCCAAATGAAAATATTTTAATTTTGGTAATTTTTTAAAGGTAAATCACCCACTTAAACTTTTAAAAGGCTGTAAATATATAAAATATTTAATTATGTGTAGTTTTGTGAAGAAAAGGTCGAAACCATATAGTTTCGTGAATTTCTCTTTATTTAATTGTTAGAGATATTATTGAAATTTTTTTATACAAGTTATAACTTTTATGTGTAACAAGGAGGGAACCCGCGATACTCGCGGATTTATAGTCAATATTATATTTATATATTTTTCATAAATTTAATATATTATATTTTTGTTTTCAATTTAGTAATTTTTTTATCAGATTTTTATTCTTATTCACTTAATTAATGTTTGTTGGATTAGTTTTTACTTTCCGAATTCTCTGTATTATATATTTTTCACTAATCTTAAATAATTTGTATATTCTTTAGTTTTTGTATTTGTTTTTCTTTCTTGTGTATTATGGTTTCTTTACTTATATTGATATATTTTCTTATATTTTACTCACCTAAATGAATTGTGCAATATATATTTTTAGTATTGTTTACTCAAAGACTTAAATTGTATATTTTTGTATTCTTTTTTTTATTTTGCTTTTCATGTTTTCAAACAAATTTTATAAGTTTTTTATACCTTTTATTTTATTTTGCTTTTCATGTTTTCAAACAAATTTTATAAGTTTTGTATACCTTTTATTTTATTTATTATTTATGTGGTGTGGTTTTACATATATTGAGTTTAAATTTCTTTTATATATTCAAAACCAATAAGATTAAAAAATACATATTTAAAAACTTTTATGAATTAGTAAATAAAATTGTCACATAGATTTAGTGCATTTGATATTGTAATATAATAATATTACCAATATTAAGTTGAAATTTAATAACTTTATGAATTAATAGTTAGAATTATCACATATATTTTTTAAAATTAATAAATTAATGAATTGAAATAAATTTGGAGTGATGATGTGTCAACACAAGGAGTGTTCCCCTCATCTTTTATATATAGGATCCAAATTACCCGGATCTAAAATATTAAACCGGAACATAACTAAAATATCTGAATTAAAACCAATCCAAAAACTAAATATCTCGAATGGGAAGAAAAATTTACCAACCGAAAATCCGATACCGAAATTTGAAACAAAACATTTTTTGAAATAGAACCGAATGACCCAAAATTATTTAAATATTAAAAGTTATTGAAGTAATTTTTTTGTTACTATATAATATTCATAGTACATGTTCCATATAGTAAATATTTAACATAATTTATATGTTGATTTATTCCAAACTATTTTACACTATCAAAATTGTTATTTATTATATTATAAGGTGGACAAAGTACTCAGATCTAAATTAACGCATCGAAACCAAACTAAAATATTTGAACCGAAACCAATTCATACAATAAATAACTTGAACGGGTAGAGAAATTTACTACTCGAAAAAACCAAATTTGAATCGAACCTAAATTTGTAAACTGAACCGAATTTTACCCTATGAAAATTGTTATTTATTATATTTTAAGGGTGGACAAAATATTTGGATCCAAATTAACATATCAAAACAAAACTAAAATCTTTGAACCGAAACCGATAAAAAAATAAGTAACTCGAACGGATAGAGAATTTTACTACCCGAAAACCCAGAACCGAATCCAAATCAAACCTAAATTTTTAAACTTAATCGAACTACCGGATTTACCCATAATTTATTTAAAATAGAAATTATTTTAATTATAAATACAAAGAATTTATTTAAATATGTTCATAATATGTAATATTAGTGGTTGGTTTTTGTGTTGAAAATAATTGTTTTTATTGATTTCTTGTTATTAATTAAAATTTAACTAAATTCTAAGAATATAATAATATAAATGATATATGTTTGTATGTATATATAATATAAAACTTGTTTTGAAATTGTTATCCAAGTTAAGAATAAGATTATCCTTATAGATTTTGTAAATATAAATGATGATATTACCCTTAATAAAAAAATTTCCCATATTTAAACCCAATGACATAATGTGTAATTAAGTAAATTTTTTGGAAAAATCCAAAAGTGTACTTCAAAAATAATAATATAGATAAATAATTGAGATTGCTTACAAGTTTCACAATTTTCGCAACAACACACTTACAACTACAAAATATTCATAAGCTTCATACAAGATCAAAAGAGAGATGAATAAATTACCTTCATGGGAAAAATATTTGGTCAACTCAGCTTGAGTTTTTTATTCCGGTACAATGATTTTGTTAAATTAGCAAATATGGAAAAAGTTTTATAAGGTATATTCATAAATTCTTACAGATAAAGATATTATATAAAATATTTATTTGTAATATATATAATATTATTTATCATACATATGTAATTAGATATATCAAAATATGGATAAATTTGATGTCCCTATAGAGAAACTATATTAATTTTTATAATGGTTATTTTAACCATTGGGATAAAGTGCATACCATAAGAAATTTGTAACAATATTCTTAATATCAAAATTTATTTCGAATGTTTTTCTAATTTTCTATTTTGACTTTTACGAGTTTAGAAATATGGTATTACAATCTTTCATATACGTGGGTCCTTATCTAGTATAATATATAAGGGAGAGTCTTAACCCTAATTTAGTGTGATGTCATTTAGGAAGGAAACTAATAGTAAAACCGTGTTTCGACCATAGGGACCAAAGCAAACAATATCACACTAAGAAATGTTAGACTCTCGAGTAATTTACCACTCCGGTCAGGGTCGTTACAATTTTATTGTCGTCCCTAAATGCTATAATTTTAAATTTTTCGTTTTGTGTCCCGTCCCATTTCATGTACCCGTCTCGTGCTACACATCATTAACTTTTTTTTGTTAAAGGGTATTCTATTGAAGGGCAAACGTACAAAGTCAAAATACAATATAAGAATAACACTAGTAGGAATAAAAGGGAAGATGAGAGAAAGATACAACATAGGATACTAAAAAGGATATTCTTGGTGACGACAACGGACACTGGATGCACTACACCATAAGAGTCGAAAATGACAAACCACAAACCCCAACGGCACCAAGAGAAACCACGAGACACGACAAAACTAAAGAGCACCACTCTTAAACTAGACTGGCGAGCCTAGTAAGTGAAAACACCTCAGACTAAAACCACAACCCTGAAAACTCTCCGAGAAACCCATGATACGAGAAACGACTCGCACACAAGAGTAACACAAACCAAGTCCACCTAAAGAACTCCTCGAACCAACCGAAGCACAAATCTAGCAACAACTAACCCTTCACCCATAACGAAACCAGGGCTACAAGTTTCAACAACTAAACTAACACGGCAAGGGAGAACAAAGCTAAGGCAAGATAGGAAGAGTCAAGCCAAAACGAGAGATGCGAGAAGAGGAAGAAGCTTCCTAGAGAAGAGCTTGAAACGACAATACGAACTTACACATGCAACTTGCCCGAATTTAAGCTTAGAGGAGAAACCTTTGGAGAGGAGAAACACTAGGAAGGATCCAAACCATCACCGAGCATGGAAAAGGAAGAAAGAAACTCGAATCCTTTGAAGCTAGAGGAGGAGAGACGCAACAAAGGTGAGAAAGTTGGGCCACAAGCAAAGAGAACGAGAACAAACCAAAGACTGCTTTAACCAGAGCTGTGGCGAGAACAATAACAAGGACAAACGAAGAAAAACAGAAGGAGGAGGAGAGATACTACCAAGGGCAGGAAAGAAACAAAGCCAAATCGGAGAGGACCTAGTGGAGAAGCCCTCAAGAACTCACAAAGAGTCATTGACCCAACGAAGAGACGGAGATGACAGACCTGTCAAGAACAAGCGACTAGCCGCACATATGAGATTCCAATCGCGATACATGAGCCTTTCTTCAAAGCTCGATGAGATTTAGAAGACCACCTTGATGAAACGAGTTGTCGAACTGGTTGAACCGACAACTGAACCAAACTCAAACCCATCCTCTAAGAACTCATATCTACAAACCTCAATCGAGCCATCCCTTTTCTTCGGAGGGACGATGAAGAAAAGGAATATGAGAGAGGTAGAAGAGGGAGGAGCCGACCACCGCAAGTCAGAGGAAAGCATTGGAACTCCGCCAAAGCCGAAACAAACTTTAGATCTGAATCTTTACAATAGTAGTAACCCTAGAGGAAAAACCCACATCCTTCGCCGCGACACAAACACACGAGCACAGAGAACCCTCTCACGATAGAGCCGACGGAGCCAGCAACCATCGGAGAGGGTACACAAAAAAAAATTAAAGCGGCGGCTAGGGCTTGAAAGTTGAGAGAAAATGCCTCTCAAAGGCGAGATTTTAGATAATTTTTTTTACATTAACTAACTATGATATTATACATTATCTAGACATGAGATTAAAGAAGCAGCTGGAAGCTGGTGGACGCCTAGAAGCTGAAGCAATATTAGGGAGCTGGAAGCGAAGTTGATGTTGCGAGGACTTAGCGGATGACGTGGCACGAAGGAGAAAGGAAGAAGGAAATCTTTAAAGATTTGTGGAGTGCATCTCAAGAAAAGATATATGAGAATATATTCTTTGGAGCAAAAAGGAAAACAGGTTAGAAGAATATTTCCTAAATAAAAAATTTGGAAATATTCTTTTAATGTTATTAACAAACTAGATATGGGGAATATTATATTTGTTAGTTTGGTTTTAGGTCGTGTATTTAAAGCGTAAGAGGTGTTAGGGTTTTTTAACACTCTTTTCTAAAAATCACGATTGGGTTTTTTTTTTCCACGAGAGCTTTTGTTTTAAGCGAGAGGGTGAGTGTTCTTGGCGATTGGGTAAGAATCGTTTCTCTAAGTGTTTGAGAGTTAGGAAATCGTTTGGGGACAATAGGATATTGTGTAATACCAATTCACAGTTGTGAAGAGATTTTATAATAAAGATAGACGTTGACTCGGCGTTTTCCGAGTATCTGATAAGTGTTATCAGGCGGCTAGGGTTCTCATACTTTTACAATTGGTATCAGAGCACATCATCTGACAAAGAGCGTGTGGTTCTGTGACAAAAGGTATGGAGAACTCACAACACTACATGACGAAAAACAAGTTGCCGATGCTGAAAGCCCAGAACTATGGGTGGTGGAAAGTTCATATCAAGGCGATAATCCGAGTCATTGATGAGGATGCGTGGACAGCGGTTGAAGAAGGATGGGAAGAGCCTAAGGTGATGGGTGAAAACAACAAAGAATTACCCAAACCCAAGAAGGACTGGACTGTTAAGGAAAATGTTGCATCCAAGTTCAACAACAAAGCATTGTCAGTCATCTGGTGCTCCCTATCAGAAGATCAATTTACCAAAGTCCAGGGATGCACTACAGCCAAACAAGCATGGGACGCCCTGAAAACGTTCTATGAAGGAACCTCATATGTTCGCCGAACCAGACTCGATAGCGTGGAATATGACTTTGAGACCTTAACCATGAAAGAAACTGACACTATTGATGAGTTCAGTGGGAAGCTAAGTGCTATAGCCAACGAAGCCAGTGTCATGGGCAAAGTCTACAAAGACAAAAAATTGGTTAAGAAATTTCTAAGGAGTCTACCAGAGAAATTCCAAACTTATAGAGCTGCTATTGAGATGTTTAACAACTCGGGCGAGATGAAATAAGATCAAGTGGTTGGGATGTTACAAGCTCATGAGATGCAACAGAACAAGAAGGTGAGCTTCAATGGAAAATCCATTGCTTTGGTGGCTGAGCGAAAACCATCTACAACAAGTGAGCTTGAAAATCAAGTAGGTCTAATCATCAAAAAGTACTTCAAGAAGATGGACAGAAGTCAGCGAAGGTTCAACACCCCTGGGTTCAGACCAGAGGTAAAATCAGAAGGTGAGCGGGGTAAAAAACCAGAACTCAAGTGTCATGATTGTCACGGACTTGGTCACTACAAGAATGAATGCCCCAACCTCAAAAATAAGGAAGTAAGTCAGTGCTTTGAATGCAAAGGATATGGTCATCTCAAAAGTGATTGTATCAACAAACAAAGGAGAGTTGAGAAGTCATACATCACCTTCAGCGAGAGTGATTCTGAGATAGAGGGATCATATGTCAAGGATATGCTCAACATGGTGGCGTAATTGGGTATAGTCGAGGAAGGAGATGAGTCAGATTCAGAGGAGGAATCAGGTCTATCGATTGAGGAAGAAAATCAAGTGCTTGTTGAAAGTCTGCTGAAAATTCAAGAAGAGAACAAAGATCTTCAAGAGAGTCTCGCTAAAGTTCAATCAGAGCATCAAACAACCATCAATGAGAGAAATGAAGCTATCGAGGTTGGAAAGAAGCTAAAAACATACTTATATGAGGAAGTTGAGAAAAATAAGCTTCTAACAAGCCATCTTAATGAGCAACTGAGGAACATCACGATGCTGACGAATGGAACCAAGGACCTAGATAAAGTCCTGAACATCGGAAGAATCAGCAACACAAAATGGGGACTTGGTTTTCGAGGCGGACCATCTCAGAACAACTACGTCAAAACTGAGTTTGTCAAAGCTAAATATGTCCAACCACAACAAAGAGAGAGCACTAAACGAGCACCGATTAGACAAACGGGTCGTCAAGTATCTAGAAGATATCATTCAGCTGTCAGACCACACAATCCATATCAGAATTATGATTGTTACTATTGTGGGAGATATGGACATATTCAGGCACACTATCAACAGTTCAATGGGTGCGTTAGACACCTGATTCGTCAAGGGAAGTCACTACAAGAAAACAGCGATTTGCCGACTACATATAGCGACTAAACAATTAGTCGCCAACTTTGATGACTATTTAACGACTATTATACGACTGTATAACGACTACAGAGATATAGTCATATATCAGTCGTTATTTAACGACTACAAACAGTAATCGGTAATGTAGTCGTAATTTAACGACTGATATATGACTAATATCTTTATGAGAAAAATATTTTTGAATGAAGTCGGTAATTAGTCGCTAATTTGTGACTATTTCGAAAAGTCGTAAAATAGTCGGTTTTTTAGCGACTATATAACTACTCTTCCGGCGGGTCATTATATAGTCGGAAATCAGTCGTCTTTGTTAGGTGCAAAAAACACGTGTTTTGTTGGTAGGTATACTGGTTTTGGCGACTACATAGTTTTAGTCGCTATGTAGTCGCTTAATTTGTTGTAAAATCATTTAATTTAGTGACTAATTAGCGACTATATGTTTAGCGACTGTTTAGCGACTAGAATATAGCGACTGTTTAGCGACTACTTATTTAGCGACTGTTAAGCGACTGAATTTTTTCCCCAATTACTAAACCTAATTTCTTCGACATTTCTTTAATCGCAGCTTCTCCAATCCTCGCCGCCTCTTCTCCTCTCGTCGCCGCGATTCGTCTTCTCCTCGCCGCGATTCTCCTCTCCTCTCCTCTCCGCGTCTTCTCCTCGCCGCCCTCTCCTCTCGCCGCGATTCCTCTTCTCGTCGCGATTCGTCTTCGTCTTCTCCTCTCCTCTCGTCGCGATTCGTCTTCGTCTTCTCCTCTCCTCTCGTCGCGATTCGTCTTCGTCTTCTCCTCTCCTCGCCGCGATTCGTCTTCTCGCCGCGATTCGTCTTCTCCTCGCCGCCCTCTCCTCGCCGCGATTCTCCTCTCCTCTCCTCTCCTAGCCGCGTCTTCTCCTCTCCTCGCCGCGATTCGTCTTCTCCTCGCCGCGGTTCTCCTCTCCTCGCCGCGATTCTCCTCTCCTCTCCTCGCCGCGTCTTCTCCTCTCCTCGTCGCGTTCAAGATGGTAATATCTCTTGAAAAAGGACCCTAGTGTTGTTCTCATCCTTTGAACCAATCTTTGCTATCAATACTTATCGCATTTACATTGATGATGGCTAAACACTTAAGATCTCTACTCTGTTTAATTTTGATGGCCCGATTGCAACTCACAATGTTGGTACTTTGCTTTTTGGGAATATCTCCTGCAAGAGATTAGGTTGATCTTGTTACTCTAAATATTGGTGAAGGTGACAAACTTTCCTTCATATTTTGTTTCACTCTTTCTGTTCGTATTTGCTTAGGTTGATTAGCAATGGGATTTTATCTTCTGTAGTAATGATTCCTCTAGGGTTGGGAAATTTCATTATGACAATAGAGAGAAGAGAACTTGTGTTGTTCATTTTGCATTAGTTGAGGCAATGTCTATGTAAGAAGATACTTCTTTACCTTAATCTTTGATTGTTGTTTTTATAGTCTGCTTTTATAAAATCTCAAGATTTTGTAAATCTTCATTGTATTAATGGGTTATTGTGTCTCTGTTTCAGTGTTGCTATCGTTCAAGCTTCGGTTGATGCTAACATCATGGGTTGTGAGCGGTACACCAACACTACATACCAAAAGTAAGTGTTGATCCTCGTAGATTATCTTCATTACTCTTTCTTGGTTTATATGTATTGTGATATCAAAATTTTCAATTATTTATTTGTTAGGCTGAGTTGCTTCTTAGAGTTCATCAAAAAAAATTAACATGTCTTATTGGTATTGCGAAGAAGGTGATTAATTGTGTCTACTCTATGAATTCATGGCAAATTATCTCAGTCTCCATCTCTGTTTCAGGTTATTAAACTTTGAAAGCAGCTGAAGCCGAGGGAAGTGCAAGTAAACCGAGGAAGAAGTCTGGTTCTCTTGTTGTGTAAACGTAGTACTTAGATGTTATTTTATTTAAGAATTGGTTTGGATTCGGAAGTTTGTAGGACTTGTAATACTTTTTGTATGGATTTTCTGTAAAATACTTATTTAAATATATATAATTTTTTGACTAAATTTGATTTAATAGCGTGTAATAAAATGTTACGACTGCAACAAGAGCACTTTTGGTTTATATAATCGTAAAGTAGTCGCTAAATATTACGACTACACTACGACTTCAACAACAACACTTTTGCTCATGTGGATTAATCGTAAAATAGTTGTAAAATAGTCGTAATATTAAGCGACTATTTTACGACTATGTTACGACTACGTGTAATAGTCGTAACGTTGTCGTAAATTAGCGACTATATTTACGACTATGGTCTTTAGCGACTAGGTATTTACGATCGCACTTATTAGTCGTAACATAGTCGTAAATCGTGATTTAGCGACTACATTGCGACTAATATTGTAGTCGCAAAATCCATGTTATCTTGTAGTGGTAAGCTTACCAACGAAAACCCACGAAAATTTCTACCCACGACGTTATATTAATTTCGTGGGTTTTATGCTTTTAATACTAGTGATAGCTATAAATTAATGCTTCATAAAATAATATTATACAGATTCAAAATTTGATGTTTTCTCTCTATAATCTACGATCACTATAACTCGATAACTTTTTGTAAAATAATTTAGCCCCGATATTATCAATTTATAAAAAATTTACTATGTTTTTCGTGCTTAATGTTTATTTAAGTTGTTCCGGGTTAAAAACGACAAGAATCAATTAAAACTACTTTTAAATCATAAAACAATATAAATCTTGAAAGCAAAATATTATTCTCGAACTAAGTACTGATGTTGCACGTGTAATAAAGGCGTAGTCTCATAGAATAAATGTACTAAACTTTTATAAAGTGGAAATATCGTGACTACAATATTTTTAAAACCATGATTAATTTAAGAATGAATTAAATATATAGACCTCGATAAGTTAGAAATTAGTTTTTGAAAATTAACTCATGTTTTTTTAGTTCTGACAACATCCAACATTAGTAGATGGACAAATTTGCCCTACTCATGTATACATCACAAAGCGACGACGTAGAGAGCTCTAACATGGTGTAAGAAATCAACGTCTTGGTAGAAAAAAAATACTTACATGAGAGGAAGATATGTTCGGCGAGCATTTAATGTTAATTTTGAGCGGTAACTTATCCTCTAATAAAGATCTTATCGGCTGACGGTGGCTATTATAAATATATTATTAGGTTACATCTTAGGGTTTACTTAGCAAGAGAAGTTGAGTTTAGCAATATAAATATAAGCTAATAGAGAGATACCATTATTGGCACGAAAGAAAGAATCCTCTAAACGCAACTAAAAACTAAAAAAAATGAACAACACGCATTTACGGATAAGTTACTTGGAGCAATAACTGAAGAAAGAAATGAGGTAATGGATTTTATGATTTTTAACTTTATTCATTTAGATCATATGAAACAAATGCTAATATGTGTTTTAGCGTATAAATCTGAACGAGAACGAAATCATTCACGAAAATCTTCTCTAACAGCCTATCAAGCTTTTCCATTTGATTAAATGGATGAATTTAAAATATGAACATGGAAGATTTGAAAATTGGGTGGTGTCTTTTTATTTAGGTGGGATGAGATACTTTTTTTGATCATTATACCCCTAATTTTTTTCTATGCATTTGTTACCATACATTTTTTTTGTTATCATGAACATACTATATATAAACCACATTATTAAATATATAGTTATTCACAATAACATGTTATCCGGTTATAAATTTTTACAATATTGTGGACATGCTAATTTGATGATAAAAACATAAACTGTTGCTGAGTTTCTCGCACTTCTTGAACATATTTTTTGTTTTCGATCAACCGAATAGTGATAACATATATGTTATTTGATATCAATTTTATGAAAATTAAGTTTTCACAACAAAATTACAATAAAATATGAGAAATTCATAAAACTACACTCTTTCAACCCTCTCTTCACAAAACTAAACCTAATTCAATATTTTCACAAATTTACAGCCTTTCAAAATTTTAAAAACTTGATTTACCCTTTTAAAAATTACCAAAATTACAATACTTTCATTTGGGTTCGCTAATTAGTGTTTAGGGTTAATATTAAGGGGGTAGGATTGTGTGGGTAGGGTTTACTTGAATTTAGTTTTGAGTGTTTATGTGTAGTTTTGTGAAATAATTTTGAAATGGTATAGTTTTGTGAAATGTAATTCAAATGGTGTAGTTTTGTAATTCTCCCGTAAATTATCATGATAATTCAATTATCAACTTTAACAAAAAATATCATATATATTGATATCAACTATTACTCAATATATTTATCACTATTTATTGAGTAAAACAAAAATATGTTTTCGATAACAAATTATATCATGCTATCAATTTCAAGAGAGAGATATAGGAGAGAGATGAAGAAGGAAGAGAGAGAGAGGAGACAAGAAGGTGAGAAGAAAAAGCGAGAGAGAAGAGAGATGAGATGAGAAGGAGAAGATGAGAGAGACAACGACAAGAGCAAAAAAAATTAGAGGTATTTTGGACAATTTAAGAGTGACACTATTTTTGAGAGCTAATTTAGAATTATCTATGTCAAGCGCGGGGACGTATGTGTATTTTAAATATTGTAACAAATATTTAACTAATGTTGAATCGATGAGAAAAGTTATGAGCTGAAGTAGGAGTGTGTAGTGTTGCGACGATGAAAAGGGCTGATATCAAATGCTAACAGTGGATGTATTTTATATTTGCTCTCCATTTATAAGAGGCAGGTTTTAAATTGTGATAGTTCCTAACACTGTTGATGAAAATTTAAATTGGTGAACATATAGGGTGACAATTTTTTTATTTTTAAAGTTTGAATAATTGTTAGAAAATTTTAAAGTGAAACTTGTTCACCCTGAAAATATAGACTGAGAACCTATGCACCCTGAAGAGTGAATACGTTTTTATTTGTATATGCGAAGAGAAAACAGAAAACAGAGAACAAGCTGAATGTTTTAAAGAAAAAAGCGTTGTCATTAAAAAAACAAAAAGAGACGCAAGAATACAGACTTGACTTCAGGGTGGGTTCAAAGTTTTAGTCACCTGAGATATCAAGTTTAATGAAAGGGAGATAAAAGTAAATAAAGCAAAGCCAAACGACCACTATTAAGATAATAACACATTCCATGGCAAGGAGGACAAAAAATATCAAAGGAAGATACGTTCGGTTAAGTTTGATACTTAGATGAAGAATGATGATAATGTTAGTGATAAGGCAACACACACTTGCTCATCTTTTCTTACTTATTTCAAATATAAAAAATGTTTGAGTTAACACTGAACAACAACTTATTAGAGAAACCAATGATGCTCATAGAACCAATTAAAGTTTACAAATTTCAAGACTTTACCTCCAAAAAGTTCGGGATTAATAGTGGTGACAAACATGACAGATTGTGTCCTATCACCCGACTTGAGGATGTCCCTAAAAACAGACGCAACATCATCCCACAAAGACAAGTAAACAACCACCTGACTGTTATGCCAATGATTGTCGTCAATTTTAGTAAGACGTAATAATGTGGGATGCACTTAGTTTTCCTTTAAATAATTATTTTGAATTTAGTTATTACTAACTAAAACTAAAACTAAATATTTGTAACTTTAGTATCAGAAATTGTATATTTACATAATTGCTAATAAGAATTATAAACCATGATAAGTTAAAAAATTACTTACAAAATACTTTTTTGAATTTCATTTCAGTTAAATGTATAAAGTTAGAAAAATCCATCATTATTAGAAAAACTAATAAAAAAGAGAATAGAGAATAATTTGACACAGTTTTGGTTAAAGACCCTTAAGTTGAAGATGATTTGAAGGGTTTCTCTATAAAAGTTATTCCCAATTAATAGTATAGATATACACAATTCACTTATATTTATTTTAATCTGTTTTTTTAAATATTGATTGTGACCATATAAATTGTAAGATGTTTCTAGTTTTCTTGTTTTTTTATTTATACCTTTTGTAAGAAAAATCTATCATAATATTTTGACAGAGTTTTGGTCAAGGGCCCTAACGTTGAAGATGATTTAAAGGGGTTTTCTATAAAAGTTCTTCCCAATTAATAGTATAAATATACACAATTCACTTATATTTATTTTAATTTGTTTTTTTTAAATATTGATTGTGACCATATGAATTGTAAGATGTTTCTAGTTTTCTTGTTTTTTGTTTATACCGTATGTAAGATGTATTTATGATTAGTTTTAATAACTATTTAAAATTGATATATGTATCTATATATATATATATATAGATATTTTATAAATGTTAAAAATTACATTAAATATTTCTTTTTCGGATTTTATTAATGTTAATGAGTTTTATAAAAAATATTTTAGTGATGTTGTTTATATTTTTTGGCATTTTATTTTAATTTATTAGTATTAAATGGTTGTATTAATATTGTCCAAAAAATAGTTGTGTAAGAAAAATCAATCATTATTAGAAAAGCTAATAAAAAAGAGAATAGAGAATAAGTTGTAGATGATTTGAAGGGTTTCTCTATAAAAGTTTTTCCCAATTAATAATATAGATATACACAATTCACTTAAATTTATTTTAATTTGCTTTTTAAATTATTGATTGTGACCATATGAATTGTAATATGTTTCTAGTTTTCTTGTTTTTTTGTTTATACCGTTTGTAAGATTTATTTATGATTAGTTTTGATTGCTATTTAAAATTGATATATGTATCTATATATATAGTTATTTTATAAATGTTAAAAATTACATTAAATATTTATTTTTAGGATTTTATTAATGTTAATGAGTTTTATGAAAAATATTTCAGTGATGTTGTTTATATTTTTTGGGGGTTTTATTTGAATTTTATTAGTATTAAATGGTTGTATTAATGTTGTCAAAAAATAGTTGTGTAAGAAAAATCCATCACTATTAGAAAAGCTAATAAAAAAGAGAGTAGAAAATACCTTGACAGAGTTTTGGTCAAGGACCCTGAAGTTGAAGATGATTTGAAGGGTTTCTCTATAAAAGTTATTCCCAATTAATAGTATAGATATACACAATTCACTTATATTTATTTTAATTTGTTTTTTAAATATTGATTGTGATCATATGAATTGTAAGATGTTTCTAGTTTTCTTGTTTTTATCGTTTGTAAGATTTATTTATTATTAGTTTTAATAGTTATTTAAAATTGATATATGTATATATATATATATATTTTATAAAATATTTTTTTGGATTTTATTAATGTTAATGGGTTTTATCAAAAATATTTTAGTGATTTTGTTTATATTTTTTGGGATTTTATTTGAATTTTATTAGTATTAAATGGTTGTATTAATGTTGTCATAAAAAATAGTTGTATTAAATAATTTTTTAAAATTTTATTTTATTAAAGGTGATGATGTGGCTTCTTGTGTTGAGAGGCAAAAGTGCCTCATTATATATATGATTTTTTTGTTTATATCGTTTGTAAGATATATTTATTATTAGTTTTAATAGTTATTTAAAATTGATATATGTATATATATAGATATTTTATAAAATATTTTTTTGGATTTTATTAATGTTAATGAGTTTTATCAAAAATATTTTAGTGATGTTGTTTATATTTTTTGGGATTTTATTTGAATTTTATTAGTATTAAATGGTTGTATTAATGTTGTCATAAAAATAGTTGTATTAAATAATTTTTTAAAATTTTATTTTATTAAAGATGATGATGTGGCTTCTTGTGGTGAGAGGCAAAAATGCCTCATTATATATATGATTTATATATATATGATTTATATTTACTTCATGTTCATAGTTTAGCTATTGTCTTAGTCGCGAAGTATGTCCGAACGGTTAAAAATATTCTTTTGTAAATGTTAAGTTACAAAATAAACTATAAAATATATTTTGATCATATTCCACTTATGGAATTCAATTTTTTTATAAATGTCACTAAAATTGTTCATCCCACCAATACAACAGATTATAACCTACTATATACTCCCTCCGTTTTTTAATGTAGGATTTTTTTTTAAAAAAAAATTGTTTTGAAATGTAAGATTTTCTAGAATAATTGACACAATTTTCTTATTATGGTCTTACTTATACTTTTATGGCTTATCACACTTATATTTTATCAATCAGTAGCAATAATAAATGAGGTTATAAAAGTCATTTTAAAGAATTTGTTAATTTATACATTAAAAAACGGAAAGAGTATATTTTATCTCTTTTTCCCTTCGAATCCATGTAAAGTATGTCGGAGAGAAAGAGAGAGTCGTACTATGATAGTTCAATCATCTTTGTCAGATTCGTCGTCGTCGTAATAGTGAAAAGGATGTGGAACCGACTTAAAATCTCTGTATTTGCTTACATTGTTCAAATGTTCATTCTCTAACCTAGAAAAAACATTGTAACTACACATTACTAATAATCATTTCCTTCATAAAAACTTGAGAACTTGTATATAGAGATTGAAAAAAGATTTTCCTTTACCTAAAGAAGCTCCATATGCCACGACGAACGATCTCTAAACACGAAATAATGGTTGATACCGCGATTTTGTGAAGTGATTTCAAGTTGAACTCTAGCAATAGTTGCATCCATGCCACTCTTAGGATCACATTCACTACCTGTTCAAAACAAAAAAAATCAATAACATATTCAAGCATAGTATTAATTGAATTAATGTTGGGATTATGAGATTTTTTATTTATATGGAACTATTAGTTTCATTTAATAATAATTTGGGACTGGAGAAATTCATTGATTTATTGAGGTATTAATTTATAGAAAATTCTCATGATAACATCTTTTTAAGTTTAGGTTAGAAATACCAATAATTGTCCAAAATACCATAAAATCTAAAATAACATTAAACCTTCAAAACAAACCCTAATCACTTCAAAAATAAGCCATAATAGTAAATAACAAAAAATGTAACAGTCCTACAATGTTAAACTTGCTTTTTATGTTTGTGTTATTTTTTGCTTAAAACATATTTAAACGGTTATTTAGGTTTAATAAGATGTAGTTTTTCCAAAAAATAGTGATCTAAAGAAATATCTCTTAATATAGTTGAGTATTAATATATAGAGATTTTAATTGCACTATCTTTATGTGATAATAAAATCACATGAGATTCTCTAAGATATTGTAGTGTTGTTAATTACTACTCTTACCATGGCCGCAAAGTAAGCACTCTTGTGAGGGACAAGAAGTTTGTCCCTTAGGTACGGGTTCTTCGAATATCGACGAAGTAGTCCCCAATCTATAGCAACGTCCCAAAACGTGTTCATCGCCGTCGCTAAACAAGAGCTTACAAGAGCCAATATCATCCAAGTATGTCCCTTTTTCAATTCATAAGTTGTTCTTATGATGACCGCGATGATTGTTAACAAGTACTTTAGTGCATTGTATCCGTGTACCGTGTCCTTTTCTTCGCATAATCTGCGTATGCACTAAAATGAAAATTGATAAATAAACATTAATGTGAGGCAAATACCATATTAAAAAGACTATATTTGTGTAAATTTAGGTCTATACATTCAGATTTTCGGTTAGGGTAATTACGACTTCTCAGGTAGAAATGTTTAGGAACCGATTTAATTCTGCCTCGGATTAGTTCAGGTTTTTGTCTAATTCGGTTTGGGTTTCAACTTTTACATAAACTCGACATAAAAAGTATCGGTTTACAGGCAAAAGAAAAAAATTACATGAACTATATATCCAACCAAAAATCTGAATTACCCGATCAAAACATTGAATTACTCGATTGAAAATATACTATTTTTACCAAAACAAATATTAATCTCTAGTGATTATTAATGTATATAGAGAGAAATAATACAAAAAACAGTTTGGGATACCAAAAATTCATAAATATACAAAAATATTAAATTCACATGAGTATAAATTTATTAACGTTTATACTATACTATGTTAAGTTTTGTAATCGAGTTTCAGTTTGGTTCTAGTTTAAACTGAAAATCGGATCTCCATTAACAGTAGAACTGTTCGGTCTATATAATCTAACCAAATTCAAACTTGATCGGGTTTTTGGGTCCGAATAAATTGCAGAACCTTATGTGTGATACCTGGAGGAAGCGGAGCCAGTAAGGTATAATTGCCACTACGAAATAAAAGGCGTTATAAACGCCGTGGCTATGACATTTGTTTTGCCTTGTAAGTATTCTCCTAAGCCATAGTAGCAAACAAATAGCTCAATACTTCTTATAGCTTGTACCTGAACTAACCAGAAAAACAAAATAACACTATGTAATTCAAAAACACACACTAATTGACATTATTTGCATCGCCAAATATTAAAAATCCGTGATCACTTTGAAAAAAACATGGAACAACCATGAAAAATGAAAATATTCACGAAAAAGTTAGTCACCAAAAACTACGCAGAACCAAAATATTCAAGAAAAACCTTAGAAAACAACGAAAAAATTAGTCACAAACCTATAGTCATATCTGTAGCTAGGTGACGTATATTTTTCGACACTATTTTGACTTTTTCGTGTAGTATATGTAATTAGTTAGTAGTTATACGAATAATTCATAGTAGTGACAGAGTAATGCAAGTATTAATATACAAAACCTGACTGGTTAAGTGGTCTGCCAAGAAAAAATCAGGAAGTTTAACCTACAAAGAATAATAAAACATGAAGATTAGATATATTTTTTGTTCTGACTGATACATAAATATATATGTATACATATTACCTCGTAGAGAGGAGCACAAATGCAGTGAAGTAGTGATCGTATGAAGAATAACCGGCTTGATCGGTAGACAATGTTAAGAGGACAAAAAAGTATGAAAAGAACAATCTTCAAACCAAAAAAGTATCATATCGAAATTAGTACTCCGCAGTGATAAATTGGAAACCCACAACGGAAATTAGGCAGTAAACCCGAAATGGAACCGAAAAAATATCCTTGACCACGAAACCCGAAAACTCGAACCCAAAAAAACTAAGACTCAAGAACAGATAAAGTACCCGAACAAGTAAATATATCATAAAATATAACTGATATTTATATTTTTCATAATCTAAGTACCCAAAGATTGTAAAATTTCAGATCGGATACGTCCAAACCCTAGCAACAACCTCTAACAAAATGGTACATAATGAGAATGCAAAATGTAATACACTGAAAAACAATGATCTTACAGTGACTAAACCCAAAGGAATAACTTCGGGCAATGTCTTGTGATCTTTTATCTTCCAGTCCATATCAAGCTGCAGATTTAGCAGGAAACCTATGAAAGCAAGCACCGCGAGACCGGTGCTTACCATGAAAACTTCTCTGTAACCCAACTCAGTTCCTTGCTTGAAACCGAAGATAAATGTATAGTTGATTCTATAACGCCTCCAGAAATATATGTTTGCCGAGTAAATCAGCATATGAAGAATGATGTATCCAAATAAGCTGCAGGATAAGGAATGTTAGTGAGTGACCGATAACCAAAAAAATAGAGAAAAATTCGTAAAATACTCTGAAACATTTTTTAGGCCTAAAGTTTCAATAAAAAAATTTAACCCAAAATACAACAAATACAAAAAAAGTATTAACATTTTCAAGATTTAAATTTTTATTTGTGTTCCATATTTAGGATGTAGGGTTTAGTTTAGGTTCAGTTTTTCATTTGGGTTCATTTTTTTCCATTATAGTTCAATATTTATAAAGTACTAGATGAAATCACAAATTACATAAACATTTTATAATTATATATTAATATTGTTAGTAAATTTGTATAGTTACAGTTAGATTTAAACGGAAAGTAATATTATACCCGTTATTTTATTAACAAATAAATATAAAAGACACAATATATGGTAATAGTAAATAAGTGATTTTTACTCTTTTCATCTATTAAAAAATAAAAATAACACATTTTTTTGTGTTATTACATTGCTTTTGTTATTAACATGAAAAACATTTGTTTTAAATTAATAATTAGATAGTAGATCCATGAAGATAACAAATAAATTATTTACTAAAATATTTTTAAATTTTTCTTTTTCTATGTTATTTTTCTTATTTCTGATTATTTTATTTTTCTATATTTCAGATGAATTTATTTTATTTTTAATTATTTGATAATTAATGTTAATTTTTTTTATTTTTGATTATTTTCCTTATTTCTGTTTTTTCTCAATATTGTTAAGTTTCTATTTTATAAGATGTTTAGGTATCAATTTTAATACACGTGTCACGATCTGAACTAATCATTACAAATATTACGATCCCGTGAGTTATAATTATGTTTGTCAAGCTCACCTTAAACACGCTCAGTTTTATATAATAAGATTATGGGAAAATCACAAAACTACACCATTTGAATTACATTTCACAAAACTACACCATTTCAAAATTACTTCACAAAACTACACATAAACACTCAAAATTAAATCCAAATAAACCCTACCCACACAATCCTACCCCCTTAATACTATACCCTAAACACTAATTAGCGAACCCAAATGAAAAGATTTTAATTTTGGTAATTTTTAAAAGGTAAATCAAGCTTTTAAAATTTTGAAAGGGTGTAAACTTGTGAAAATATTGAATTAGGTGTAGTTTTATGAAGGGAGGGTTGAGATGGTGTAGTTTTGTGAATTACTCTAAGATTATTTGATAATTATGTGACTTATCCTTTGGTAACTTTTTTCCTTTTTTGTTTTTCCTTTCCTTTCTTTTTTTTTTTATTTTTTATTTTGTTTTTTTCCCTAAATGTTACCTTTTTTAAAAAAAAAAATTATTAACATTTTTCATAAACATTATTAACATTTTAATGGTTTTATTTCGATGGTTTAGTGATTAATATTCAAGGATTTAACTTGTAAGCTAATTTGTTGCAAGTTACATCAAACCACTTTTTATTGGTATTTAAAAAAGAAGAAGCTTGTGTTAATAATTTAATTTTAAAAACTCGAAAAATGGTATTTTGAAGTGTTTCGAATAAAGTTAGTATAATTGCCTGTAAAGTGGGATAATATTCGTCATGTACTCAGTACCATAGTCTTTCTCCATGATCTTTCTAGTTTCTATTTTGCAAACAACCGCAACAACTAGCGCGATTGAACAACCAGAGAAGAAACCTGTTTAAAAGTCGAAACTTGTAAAACGAACATGATCACACACTATGATTCCCTCTTTGCTCTCTAAGATTCACTTACCAGAGAAGAAAGTAACCCTATGCCTTTCTCTTTTAACTTTTGGCCTTAAACACTTCATGCCTTCTCTTCTGTTGCCACTTGAAAAATGCTTAACGAAAGTTATCTCTACTCTTTCTAAGAGCCTATTAACCTAAAATATGATTACATTAAAACAAGAAACAAAGCAAAAATTCGATATAAAAAAAGCTGACTTTTTGACAAAAAAAAAAAAGCTGACTTTTTAAGACTAAAATGCATTCAACAAACCTCATCTGAACTCCCTATCAATGAACTATCCACAATCTTCATATAGTTTCTTGCCGCATTCCTCGAAGCAATCTACATATTAACAAGGAAAAATGAACACATAGTGTGTCTCCGTTTCTTGTGCTTATGTAAGGTATATAATGTAGTTTTTATAAATTAATATTCAATAAATTAATATCTCTATAAATCTGTAGTTTTTCTAGTCCCAAATTTACCGTTTGTTGTTAAATTAATCTCTATAAATTTTATAGTTTATATATCAATTAGTTATTACTATAAATAATAGGAGACTTGGAAAAATACATTTTTTTGTTAATTAGGAAAAATACATTTTTAGGATTGTATTTAACAAAAATACATCTTTAGGAGTGTATCTTGCATAAATATATCAACCTAAAGTTTATTTTCATATATACACTTAAACAATAAATATTGAACCAAATAAATTTTGAATACAAACTCCTACCTTCTAAACATAATCACATCTTATATTATTAATACAGAAGACGGAGAGAGAAAATCATTCTAAAATTACATGTGTCATCACCTGAGCATTTTTGGTCCCACATTATTAAAAATTCATAAAAAACCCAAAACAAAAAGCCCAAATTTAACACAAAATAACTTAAATTGACATAATAAATGGATAATATTAAAAAATGTTGAAAAACCCATAAAATACAATAATAAAAAAATTCATAAGAAATACAATTTTATAATTTCTAATAGATCTCTTAATATTTATATATTATATTATATTACATTGAGTTCAAAATAATGATAAAATATATTGTTCATTTACAAATAACAATATTATTTTGTAAAATTATATCTAACACCAAAATTCATGTCAAATGAAAAAACATAAACACACAATTTACCCGACTCATCGGTTGAACACAAGTTCCCAAACTTTGAACAAAGAATTTTCGGATCAGTTTAGACATGAAAGAGTAATTAAACCTTCCTAGAAAATATGTTTAAAATATTTAAAAAACTAATGAAAAACACAATTTTATAATTTTCCTAATGTTTGTATGTTATATTCTCGCACAAAAGAATGATAAAACATATTGTTCATTTATAAATAACAATATTATTTTGTAAAATTGTATTAAACATCAAAGTTCATTTCAAATGACAAAACTTGAGCTGAAAATTGACTCGAGCCCCCGAAAATTCAGTGGTTTTATATATCTGAGGTTTTAATAGTCCGATTTTATGACGAGACCGGATTGACATACTTTTCATTGTTAAACGAGTCATATCAAAGTTTCAAAACACTATGTAGTTATTGTTTTTAATGATAAATAGTAAATTATACGTAAAGGTAAATATTCAACATCGAAATGGCAATGATAATCTTTTTCGATGATAAATATTAAAATAGTAATAGTAATAAATTTTTGTAAATAAAACATTATAAAAACCAAAATACAATATATTTTCTATATATACTTCAAATTTAAACTCCGCGTTTAACGCGGATTACATGAGATACAAATTCTTTTTATTTCATCTTATACTACACATTGTTTTTACCAATAAACATTTTTTCTATTACGTAAATTTTTATCATGCGCTTGGCGCGGGTAAATTCCTAGTTAAATATTGAAATCAAATGAACATTAAATTATCCAAATTAAAAAAAATAATCCGGGTTCACTATTTAGTGTTAAAGAGATACAATTTTGTGTTAAGAATTTATTTGGATTTAATATTTAGTGTTTAGGTGTACTTTGAAATTGTGCACTTTAGAAGTGCACTTTCAAAAGTGTAATTTTGTAATTCCATTTGGAACAGAGAGATATCCGAAAAATCTGAATGTCGATGGTTACCAAAGTGGAAACAATTTCGCTTGAGAGTTGAAATTTTTTGGGCTACCTGTACTCTTTTATGCGGCGTAGTTTTTGGTAAAACTCATTAAAAACAAGTCTCAATTGTTCCTCTGCTTTCTTCAACCCTTTCTTGGAGATTGTTTCGCCTTTTGCGTCCCCGAAAACACCTATTAACATCGAAATAGGAGAGTCGAGCACGTCATTGATCTTCACACGGTCGAGTACTTCACGTGGTTCTTGTTTATTACCGGTACAAGCTTCCTCGTCTTTGATCGAATCTGTATGAGAAACCGGGACAATGTCGGTTACGATATGAGAGACCTCTTCTTCTGAAATGCTAGTTTTGTCAAAACCGCGTACCATGTCTTTGTTTGCACAACCTACAAAATCTATCTTATTAAATGGGAAGGACAATTTTTCAAAAACCCTTAAAAGTGAAATTTATTTACAACATATGTCATTGGTATAAAAAAAAGTGAAGTGGAAAAAAAATGTAGGTCAAAGGATATTTTAGTCAACCAAAAAAGGAGAAAGAAAAAATAGGAAACAATGAAAAACAAAAAAATATTAAAATATATGATATAATATAGGAAATTTGGTGGAATTTCGATATATTCTTCTAATAATTTAAATTGTAAACGCGTAGTACAAAAAAAAAACTGTAAACGTGTAAACAAGAAAATATTAAAATCGATAAAAAGTAAAAACAACATAAATATCAGAATCCCACTAAAATCGAGCCCACTATCATTTATAATATGAATAGTGATCAACATAAAGATAAGTACAAAGAACATATTGATCAAAACACCATAATGATATTATTTAGTTTCAAATCATTTCTCTACCAAGTGTTTAAAACTCTTTTAGTTTTAAGTAAAATTCTATATTTCAAAATAAATCATTTCTCTGCTAAGTCTTTTAGTTTTGAGTAAAATTCTATATTTTAAAATAATTCATGTTTAATATTTTTGACAAATAGCTACATTCACCATACATAAAACTATCAATAGTTAGTACACAAAATATAAAAACAAAAAAATGTAATAAATATAAGAGGAATTGGGGTCAGTATACATAAGTATACACTTAATTAGGTAAATATTTTTGTACTGTTTATGTGTAGTATAATGACTATTATAACCTTCTTCGAAAATTAATAAATTTGCAGCAAAAAACAAATATACACTTTCTCATATATTAATCTGACACAAATATTCACTTTTGATATTTTCCTGACACACGTTACTTTCCTTTTACAACTTTTGACAAACTTTGTAAACTTCATTTCTTTTACAAACCACTTCTTAAATAAATTGAGAAGGGAAGTTACAGAACAATGGTGAGGAAGAAAGAGATGGAAAAATTTTCGCCGGAGAAGACAATCGGCGAGATGGCTTCTGATGTTGCACCGGAGAATCGGCGAATTCGGTAAGTACTTTTAAGTTCGTCGACGGAAATTTCGGGAAACAGAAACATGCATTAGGGATTTAAGATAATCCAAAGTTTTTTGTGTTCAATCCAAAGATTTTATGTTAAATCCCAAGTTTTTTGGTTAAATCCAAAGTTTTTGTGTTAAATCCATAGTTTTTTGTTAAATCTGAAGTTCTTGTGTTAAATCCATTGTTTTTTGGATAATCTGAAGTTTTCTTCGATTTAAGTTTGAAGATTCTATTTTGTGTTCATATATTTGTTTTTCGATTTCCTGAAACCTTTCTTCATACCTTAATTATTTTCCATATATTATGTTGTCTATATCGTTACACAGTCGTCTACTTTTATATAACAGTATGATGATATATAACAATATCATGATCATACAATTTTCGTATTATTTTACATAACATTTCCTGTTTTATATAAATTATGTTATCGAAACATATTCGTTTACTTTTATATAACAGTAACATGAAATATTATTAACATTTGTGGTTTTCCATTGATTATTTTGTTTATATCGTTACATAGTCGTCTACTTTTATATAATAGTATCATGATTTATTATTCACTCATCCATAAACTATCCATTAATATGTTGAATAGGATGATGTGATTTCAATAATGCCTGCTATAGCCGACCAACGTGGAGTGGAGAAACTCGTACGGGTGAGTGATGCACCTGATCCATCGGTTGACTACATGCTTACCCTGATACGCGCGAATTACAAGTTTACCCACCAATCATGGAGAGGAGGTGTCAGGCTGCTGATATAATAGACGTTTACTCACTAAACACTACAAGAAACTGGGCAAATAGCAACGAATTTTAGCAAGGAATTAGCGAGGAATTTATTTAGCAACGGATTTGTGAGGAATTAGCGAGGAATTAGCGAGGAATTAGCGACGACACTAAATTTCGTCGCTAATTCGTCGCCAAATAGCAACGAAACTATTCGTCGCTATTTCGTTGCTATTTAGTGACGAAATAGCGACGATTTAAGGAGGAATTCCTATATCGTCGCTAAATCGTCGCTATTTAGCGACGATTTAGCGACGAAGATATTTCCTTGTTAAATAGCGACGAATTTGCAAGGAATATTGCTAGGTTGGTGAGCACGTTTTCATTGAGCTTCACCGGTATTTGGCGACGAATTATTCGTTGCAATTTCCTCTCAAAATCGTTGGTAATTCATTGGTAAAAATATTTCGTTGTTAAATAGCAACGAATTTGCAAGGAATATTGCTAGGTTGGTGAGCACGTTTTCATTGAGCTCCACCGGTATTTGGCGACGAATTATTCGTTGCAATTTCCTCTCAAAATCGTTGGTATATTCATTGGCAACGAATTCATAAGTTTAGTAATTTTAGGGGTTTAAATTGTCGTTGCTAAATCGTTGCTATTTGATATTTAGCAACGATTTAGCAACGATTCGTCGCTAATTCGTTGCTATTTAGCGACGATTTAGCGACGAATCGTTGCTAAATCGTTGCTAATTTTTGCAATATACAAATTTTTAAACCCTTAAACCACCCCAAAATAAAGGTTTTTAAGAATTAGTGTTAACTTAAAAAGTGTAAACAAAGGTGAAAACAATTGTATAAATCAATAAAAAAAAATTGATTACAATATTATACTTAACGTGTATTAACTTACCGTTAACTTATATGTTTTACTAACATAAAGTTTATAATACAGAATATTTTCAGTTTTTTAGTAAATATCATAATTTGAAGTGTTATTCTCAATCTTATAATCTATAATTACATATGAAGTATGTATTATAGCATAGCAAACCGTTTTAGGGGTTGAAACCCTAAAAATAGGGTTTGGGTTTAGCAACGATTTAGCAACGAATCGTTGCTAAATCGTTGCTAAATATTAAATAGCAACGATTTAGCAACGATTACAACGAATCGTTGCTAAATCGTTGCTAATGTTTCTGACATTTAACCTCGTACTTTTGATACATAGAATGTAACATATTAGTCTAATCAGTAATTTAGCAACGATTTAGCAACGATTTATCAACGATCAGTACTTTTAGGGGTTTAAATTTGTTGGACTAATATGTTTTACATATCATTGCTAAATCGTTGCAATTTGATAATTAGCAACGATTTAGCAACGATTCGTCGCTAATTCGTTGCTATTTAGCGACGATTTAGCGACGAATCGTTGCTAAATCGTTGCTAATTTTTGCACTATACAAATCTTTAAACCCTAAAACCACCCCAAAATAAAGGTTTTTAAGAATTAGTGTTAACTTAAAAAGTGTAAACAAAGGTGAAAACAATTGTATAAATCAAAAAAAAAAATTGATTACAATATTATACTTAACGTGTATTAACTTACCGTTAACTTATAGGTTTTACTAACATAAAGTTTATAATACAGAAAATTTTCAGTTTTTTAGTAAATATCATATTTCGAAGTGTTATTCTCGATCTTATAATCTATAATTACATATGAAGTATGTATTATAGCATAGCAAACCGTTTTAGGGGTTGAAACCCTAAAAATAGGGTTTGAGTTTAGCAACGATTTAGCAACGATTCGTTGCTAAATCGTTGCTAAATATTAAATAGCAACGATTTAGCAACGATTACAACGAATCGTTGCTAAATCGTTGCTAATGTTTTTGACATTTAACCTCGTACTCTGATACATAGAATGTAGCTTATGTGTCCGATCAATTATTTAGCAACGATTTAGCAACGAATCGTTGCTAAATCGTTGCTAAATCGTTGCTAAATACTTGATCGGACACGTACACTCTGTATCCGTCATAGGTCTTGTACTTGGCGTAATACATGTTAGGGTTTAGCAACGAATTAGCAACGAAATGTTGGAATCGTTGCTAATTCGTGGCTAAACAAAAAATAGGGACGATTTAGCAACGATTCGTTGCTAAATCGTCGCTAAATTTTCGTTTTCCCTCCGGTGGGAAAACGAAAAGATTACAAAAACTATTCGTTGCTAAATCGTTGCTAATTAGCAACGATTTAGCAACGATCACAAAATCTATAAATATGGCCAAATTCTTTCATTTTTTTCACACAACCATCTCTCTACATTTTATCTCTCTACAATCTCTCTATAAAAACATCACAATTTCTTTTCAAAACACTAAACCTTTTTACAAAAATGCCTCCTCGTCCAAACCACTATTTTAATTTCATCCGTAATCGTTCTGGTAGCGGATCTGAGGTTGCTCCAGACGAGGCTGAAGCCGCGACTCAAGAACTGGGACGGAATGTCGGGATTAATGATTTTGATCCCTAGTTTAGTTTTTTAAAAATGTAATTTGAATTTTAAATTTTAATTATAATAATTTTATTTTATTTTTATTTTAAATTTTTTTCTAAAATTTTTTTTAAAATTTTTTTTAAAAATCGTTGCTAATTCGTTGCTAAATTAGCAACGAATTAGCGACGATTGTTATGTTCTTCGTTGCCAAATCGTTGCTAAATTAGCAACGATTTGTATAAAGAATCGTTGCCAATTCGTTGCTAAATTAGCAACGAATTAGCGACGTTTGCGATAATTTCATAAGTTTTTAAATTCTGAAAATCGAAAATAATTTTTTAAAATTCGACGCTAAATCGTTGCTATTTCGAAGCTAAAATAACCTTGCAAATTCGTTGCTAATTCGTCGCTAAAATAGCAACGAATTAGCAACGAATATTTGGCAACGAATTAGCAACGATTTCGAGTCGTCGCTAATTTAGCAACGAATTAGCGACGATTTCGAAATAGCGACGAGCGATTAACGACGAAAATGTAATCGTCGCTAAATCGTTGCTAAACGCGTTTAGCAACGATTTAGCAACGATTTTGGTCGTTGCTAAATGTGCAGATTCTTGTAGTGAAATGAGTATAATAGACGTCTATTTACCTTTATTAAAGGCCATTATTTTGTGGGTTAATGTGGTTTAGGGTTTGAGAGTTTACATTATATGATTAGGGCTTAGGGTATAGTTAATAGGGTTTAGGTAATAGAGTGTTTAGGGTTTATGGTTTAGTGTAAGGGGGTGTAGGGTTTAGTATAATTTTTATTTATTTATTGATAATATAAGTATATTTCAATGTAGATGATTAAATGGGTATAATAGACGAATATTTAACTTTATTAAAAGTCATTATTTTGTGGGTTAGTGTGGTTTAGGGTTTGAGGGTTTACATTATATGATGAGAGCTTAGGGTATAGTTAATAGGGTTTAGGTAATAGGGTGTTTAGGGTTTATGGTTTAGTGTCAAGGGGTGTAGGATTTAGGGTTTAATATAATTTTTATTTATTTATTGATAATATATGTCTATTTCAATATAGATGTATATGTCTAAATGTTACGGGAGATTGCTCAATCAATATACGTGAATATTTCATAAAAATAGATGACTATTATATAAAATAGATGTCTATAATATACAAAGGGTTTTTAATGTTGTTTTCATTTTAGTTGACCATGTTTTTGTACCAAATGTGTAATTTGAACAAGAAAATATGAACATATTAATGCAACATAATTCATCGGGTTATTACACACACCAACAAAACAAAATACAATCACAATATTATTGTTGAGAAATAAGAGGCTATTAATTATATCCAAAAAGTACCTAAATAGCAAGAGCAAAACAGCTATTTCACATGTCATAGCTACGTATTTATATAAAGAAAATATTAACAATTATCATTAAATTCAAAATCGGCGAAAATCTCAATAAATTAGTTTTATAAGATGTTTGGGAAAAATCAAAACCTGTTTTTTTCTCAAAGTAGATGCGAGAACTATGTTTGTTAATGTTTTTTATCGATATATAACAATAAAAAATGTTAAGTATTATATTTTATATATATGCAAATAGATTTTTAGTTTATTTGTTCAATTAGCTTTGTTGCTAAGCAATATTTTCTCGCAATAATTCTCAGATTTGGTATATGCTTACTGACGGATATGTCACATCATATCTTTGCTAGGGGCGAAAAAGATTGGAAAGAGATGAAGGGTAAATTCGTATTAAAAAATATTTATACTCTCTCTCTTAAGAATTTTGCTAATTAATATTTTAGTTTGTCATTCCAGCCTATTTTTGTCTCACTAAATGGTAGTGAGTCAATTTGTCCTAAATATAACACCCGTACAGGACGCACGGGTAAGAATCTAGTATATCATAAACCCAATAAAAAGATGCTTATAATAAAACATTTGAGAAATTTAACAAAAGATTACTAAGAATAGTTTTTAGGCTCAATATAATGTCTCAAAATTGTTTAAATCTAAAATACCATTAAATATGTTTTGGGAAATAATACCACAGACATTAAAATCAAATTTGAACATTTTATTAGTTTTACATTTGAGTTTAGTATATACTTTTACCGGATTAGTTTTGAATAAACTACACTTCGATAACCATTCTTTTACAAAACTATACTCGTTTAATTTCTTTTCAAACATACACCTTTAAAAGTCGAATTCAAAATTTTCATTAGGGTTTTTAGATTTGGAAGAAATAGGGTTTAGTTTACGGTTTCTATTTGGACTCAAAAACTAATTTAGATATATTTATGAGAATAGACTTTAGGTAGGTGTATTTTTGCAAATTTAAATCTGAAATTGTACATTTTGATTCCTACGTATTTTTAGCCAAACAACTCGTGATGTATTTTTATCCTAAGAATTTAAACAGATGTATTTTTGATAATCTCCCTAAAATATTCTGGCGATATAATCATGCTTACCCAATGTTCCCATTGTTGTGCTATCATAAGTATCTACGGCGACTTTATCAGACGGATGCTTCTCCAACAAAATCAAGTTATTTGCATAAGGTCCTAAGACCATCTCCAATGTATTTCCCTATCTCAATCTCTAAAATAGAGGAACTCTATAATAGAGGTGCATTTTTCTCTATTCTTCTCCAATGTATTTCTCGATCTCTATCTCTAAACAAGAATATTCTATAAAAGATTCTATTTACATTTTTCTATAACACCTTTTATTTATTAAAAGTTGCAAATTAACCCAATTAAGTTTAATTTTCGCAAAATCTTTATAAAATTATTTTATTATTTAAGTGTAAAAAATTATTATATATAATAATGCATTACAATATACAAAAATTTTTTTATGGAATGAATAAAAATATTTACATAAGTTTATATGTCTTTTATAAAACTCTATATAATTTATTTTTTGTAAATAATAATCTAAATTTTTGAGATTATAATTATAAATTATAATTATAAAATTTAAATGATTATTTTGAAAATTAAAAACAGTTTTGAATTTAAAACATAAAAGAAAATGATATTTTATATATTTTAGTTATAGTTTATATAGAAGAGATAAATTAAAGAACTATTATGCAAATAAAAAAGTTTGCCTCTATTATAGAGGAAAATATAGCATTCCTCTATATATAGAGGAAAATATAGCAATCTCTATTTTAGAGGAGAAAATAGAGATGAGTTGGAAAAAATGTTGCTCTATAATAGAGATTAAAGGCAAATATAGAGGTAGATTGGAGATGCTCTAACACTTTGATCCGCAACTCGATAAGAGCATCCATTTGTTTATCTAACAAACATGCTTCTTCAATCACTTCCTCAACTTTATCCCCATAAAATTCATTAACTTTGTTTAGGTTCTCATCGAGCTTTCTCAAGAAAGTTTTTTCGAGTTCTCCTCTTCATAAAATTAAAATCTCAATAAATTAATAATGTATCGACTACACTTTTTTACGTATGGGGGTTATTCAACAATAGAATTGTAAGAAATTCTAATGAATTCACACTTTCTTTTAAATTCTAGTGTTATTCAAAATCACATTTATATGATTCTAACTACTTCTATAGTTATTTAAATCATGGATTTGTGAATTCTTTTAAATTCTAATGTTATTCAACATTATATGGTAGTTATATTTAATGTCATTTTGCAAAAATTCAATAGAAAAGTTTATAAAATTTGTGAAAGAAGGAATTCCTAGCAGTTTAGGTGTCATTTGGATGGAGTTCTTCAAAATCTATATGTTGGAATATGATCCAAACTTGAAGCTGAAGTTTAAGGCATCTTAAAAGGAGGAAGAAGGGAAGATTGAAGAAGGAACATGTTATAAGGAGAAGAAACAGATTTGGTTCAAGTGGTCCTAAGACTCTAGCCAAAAGAGAAGGTCTTGAGAATAAAGAAGAAAGGCAAAGACTCTAAGTGAAAGAGAGGTTACACTTTACCAAATCTGAAAGATGGTATCGTGTATATATTCTTGACAGGGAGCTAGAGAGAGAGAGGCTTCTTGGTTTATCTTGTGCTAGCTTCTTATTCTTTTTCTCTTGTATTTCTTCTTCTTCCATTGTTGTCTCGGGTTAGAGTGTTAACTGAGACGGAGTGTGTCTCCGGTGAAGAACACATGTAATCTCATTGATTCATAGTGGATCGGACGAGGGACCGGTTTTCCCTCCCCTGAGATGTAGCTTATCCACACCGGATAGTGAGGGTCAACAAAATCTCTTGTGTTCTTTAAGTTATGTTCATCGCTAGGTCCAGATCTGTGAATCCAAGATAGATCTAGGTGAATCAAGAACAGATTCACAACAAGTGGTATCAGAGCTCAGACTCTTGTGATTCACATAAGGAGAAGACATCGATTGAGAAGAAACTGTGGTTTTGTTTCAGATTCGGCGAGATCGAGTCTTCGCGGAAGGTGTAACGAAGGTTTACGAGGTCTGCGATGTTGTGAGATGAGGAAGAAGAAGATGACGGTGGTTCTGGTAGAAGATGTCGGAGTTACAAGAGATTCTCGTAGTAAGATCCAAACCGGATCTGACGATTTTTTGGTTTAAGAAATCAAAGAGAATCTGTGAGTTATGTTTTCTCTCGAAAGGTAACTCGGATCTGTAACAGTTGTGAGCTTGGTGCATAAAGTTTGCTGGTGGAGCTGTTATGGTGACAAGATGATGAGATGTTGAGTTTCAGAGAGACTCAAGCAAGAAGGATAAATTACAAGTTTGTTCTTGATCTGCGTTTGAGAAAGCGATTTTAGGATGATACGTGTTGAAAGATTTCACATATTGATGTTGGATTCATGTTCATGAAAAGTATGAGTCCCAGTTGTTTGGCTTGAGGTTATGAATCAGAATCGTATCACCGGTTCTCATGGTTTAAATCTTGAAGATATTGGTCTGTTTCCGCTGCAATCACAAGTTAACTACGTGATGTTCTGTGTAGTTGTTTCTAGTGTTGTTTCTGGTCTGCGTGAAGAAGAGAATCAAAATATTGGAAGAACACATATGGTTGTATGATGGCTTTACAAAGGATTTGCCAAAGTTGTACTGGGTTTCAGATTTTTGCTTTGGTTAAATCTGTGTGTAAAAGGTTTTGATGCAGTTTGTGTTCAAGTGTTTTCTGAAGTTCAAGCTGTGAGTAACACATGTTAATCTCATGACTAGGGGACGCCTTAGAAGTTGAAATTGTGTGTGGTGGCTGCTTAAACATCAGTTAAGGTTTCTGGATTCGGGTTATAAAGAAAGTTGCAGATGGGTATGGAACAAGATCAAGTTAAGATGCTAGAAACAAGACATGTTAAGGGTTTCAAATAATTCAAGGTTGATTAAGCTTGAGAAAGGTTCTCTCGCAGGATATGGTTTGTCTCAGTCTCAACGTCCCGGGTTAGAGTCTTGTGGATTTGATAAGCTCAAGGTTATGATGACCATGGTTCTAAATAGATCATCATGGAGCTTGTAACAGCTAGTTTTGGGAATGTATGAAAGTTGTTGGATATGTTTGTGTTTAATAAGTGGTACACTACAAGAAACTGGGCTTTTAGCAACGAAATTTAGCAAGGAAATAGCGACGAATAAATATAGCAACGAAATAGCAACGAATTGGCGACGAAATAGCAACGGAGAATATTGTCGTCGCTAAATCGTCGCTATTTAGCGACGTATGTTTTCGTCGCAAAATTAGCGACGATTTAGCGACGATTTTGGCGACGAATGAGTTCCGCGTCGCTAAATCGTCGCTAATTAGCGACGATTTAGCAACGAATCTATATCCTTGCTAATTAGCGACGAATTAGCGAGGAGGGTCGCTAAGTAGGTAATCACGTTTTCAAAAACGTTGCTAAATCGTTGCTAATTTTATTTCCTTGCTAATTCGTTGCTAATTTTCTTTGCTAAATGGTTGCAAAAATTTTAGAATGGGACTATATAAACCCATCTACACTCTTCAAAAAATCACACCACAACACAATACAAAAACATTCACTCTATAAAAATATAAACACTCTAAAAATTTCAATATGTCTCAAGGTAATAACAATATATACGAGTTACGGTCTTGGATGTATCGGCATAAAGATCGATCGGGGGTAGTTACAAACGAATTTACGGAAGGGACTTCAAGCATTCATGCAGCAGGCCGGAAACATGAAGAATACGCAAGATACCGGTAAAATGTATTGTCCATGTAAGAAGTGCGTTAACACTAAATACGTGTTTGTTGAAACCGTATGGAAACATCTTTTTAATAGAGGTTTTATGCCGCAGTATTTTGTTTGGTTTCAACATGGGGAAGGGTATAACTCTAATAATACTGAAGTTGGAGATAGTAGTTATACGTTTCCTGTTAGTGATCATGTTAGTAACGAACCTCGCTAATTTACCGCATCATTTTGATAGTAACTATGATCATGATCGAGGCTGGTGGTTATGTGCATGTAGATGATAATAGATATCATGAAATGGTTGCTGATGCATTTCATGATACGTGGGAGTATTTATCCGAAAATGTAGTTGAGGAACCTAACCTAGATGCTAAACGATTTTATGATATGTTAGACGCTGCGAATAAACCAATTTACGAGGGATGTAAAGTTGGATTGTCAAAACTATCATTAGCATCTAGGATGATGAATATAAAATCCGATAATAATTTGAGTGAGTTTTGTATGGACTCATGGGCGGAGTTACCGAAAGAATATCTGCATCGAGGGTAATGTAGCTCGCTGAGTCGTATTACGAAATACAAAAGTTGGTTTTTAGTCTTGGATTGCCTTCCGAAATGATTGATATTTGTGTTAACAATTGTATGATTTATTGGAAAGATGATGATGAGTCTGCTTGAATGTCGTTTTTGTCGTCAACCGAGATATAAGGTCCAAGGGAAGGGGAGTAAAGTCCCGTATCAACGGATGTGGTACTTACCCATCACAGACAGACTCAAAAGATTGTATCAATCAGAGAGGACATCTGATTCAATGAGATGGCATGTAGAACACTTAGTTGAAGATGGGGAAGTCACTCATCCGTCAGATGCAAAGGCTTGGAAGCACTTCAACACGGTATACTCTGATTTCGCGAGAGAGGTTCGTAATGTATACCTTGGTTTATGCACTGACGGATTTAGTCCATTCGGTATGTCTGGTAGACAGTACTCTTTGTGGCCAGTTATACTAACTCCGTATAATCTACCTCCCAATATGTGCATGCAAAGAGAATTTCTTTTCTTAAGCATTTTAGTACCAGGTCCGAAGCACCCAAAGAGAGCTCTTGATGTTTTTCTGCAACCTTTGATACATGAGTTAAAAGAGCTATGGTCCACTGGGGTTCGTACGTATGATATCTCATGCAAGAGAAATTTTACGATGCGTGCAGTGCTCATGTGGACTATTAGTGACTTTCCTCGCTTATGGCATGTTAGCAGGTTGGACAACGCATGGACGATTGTCTTGTCCATATTGCCGTCATCGGACTGATGCGTTTCAACTCCCACATGAAAGGAAAACAAGTTGGTTTGATTGTCACCGACGTTTCCTTCCAATCAATCATCCATACCGAAAGAACAGAAGGTTATTTAAGAAGAATCGGGTCGTTAAACATCCACCCCTACTTTATCCGACGGGGGCAGAGTTATTGGAGGAGTTGGATAATTACGGGGCGCAAAAAACATGTAGACGGGGTGGTAATTGGCATGTTTCTAATTTACCCGATGGATACGGAGAAAGCCATAACTGGCACAAGAAAATCATTTTTTGGGAACTCCCGTACTTGGAAAAATCACTTGTTGAGACATAACCTCGACGTTATGCACATTGAAAAAAACTTTTTTGATAATATTATAAACACATTGTTGAATGTACAGGGGAGAACTAAAGACAATTTGAAGACAAGACTAGATTTGCCCGAAATATGTTTTAGAAGTGAGTTGCATATCACGAACGATGGTAAGGCTCCGGTCCCAATCTACGGATTGAAACCTGAAGCAAAAAACGCGTTATTCAAATGGGTCACTTCGGATGTCAAGTTTCCCGACGGATATGTTTCCAAGTTATCTGCATGTGTTGAGAATGGTCAAAAGTTTTCAGGTATGAAAAGTCACGACTGTCATGTGTTTATGCAACGACTTTTACCTTTTGCTTTCGATGAGCTTTTACCTGAACCCGCACACACAGCAATAGCAGGTATCATTGAACCCTAAAATGTTTATATTTTAATTTTGATTAAGTATATATATAATTTAATTAATATAATGTTTAAAATTTTCCGAGAGATCGGTGCATTTTTCCGAGATCTATGCACTCGTACGCTTACGAAGAGGTCATTGAACGATTACGTGACGAGTATCCCGATTGTGTTGTGCAACTTGGAGAAGATTTTCCCTCCATCCTTTTTCGATGTTATGGAACACCTTCCAATACATCTTCCTCACGAGGCAGAATTAGGAGGGCCTGTGCAGTTTCGGTGGATGTATCCTTTCGAACGATTTATGGGATATTTGAAAGGAAAGGCGAAAAACCTTGCAAGGGTTGAAGGATCTATTATTGCTGGATCTTTAACTCAAGAGACGTCTCATTTCGCCTCATATTATTTCGGTTCCAATGTAAAAACACGTAGAACAACAACACGACGCTACGATGATGGAGGTGTTGGCGCGAGTGTATGGAATGGAAGGGGTACACGATATATTTTCACCAATCGGAAGAGCTGCCGGAAAAATAAAAGAAGTTTGGTGGGAAAGTGATCAACATCGGCAAAGCGCACATACTTACATCCTCCTTAATTGTGAATATGCCCGACCTTTTGAAAGGTATATGCATGCAACTATTCATTCGCAAACCCATCATGCATAAACAAAATAAATATTTAATTTTGATTCAATTTCCTGCGTTGTTTTAGAATGTTTGAGGAGCAAGTGGATAAAGTTTATCCAGGACTTTCAAAAGTGTGTCGGGTGATTCAGTTTTTTATGGTCTTCTAACGGATATTATTGAAGTGCAGTATCCGGGATTAGTCAATTTACGAACAACCCTCTTCAAATGTGATTGGTTTGATCCAACACTCGGTCGTGGTGTTCGGTACAACAAATTTGGTGTGATCGACGTCAACCAGTCACTACGATATCGGAAGTTTGAACCTTTTATCCTTGGATCGCAAGCTGAACAAGTTACTTTCATTCCTTATCCTCGGGTTAAGACTAGCGGTATAGCATGGAGTGCAGTAGTCCGAATCGTTCCAAGAGGTTTAATTATGGGTAACGATGAAGTTCCTATGCAACAAGATGTCATTGGTGGGACAATCATTCCAACAAATCAATCGACGGAAGATGTATTACTTGTCGACCCCGATAATCAAGTTGTTGAAGATATTGTGGATGATGAAGACGACGGAGGTGCAGATGAATTCGATGAAAGTAGCGAAGTCGAATATGTTGATTCCGATAATAATGAATAATTTTCTTTGTGTTTTTGTAATATAATTGTGTACATGTGTTAGTTGTAATATTTGTGTGTGTTTTTGTAATCTTTGTGTGTTTTTGTAATAATTGTGTGTGTTTTTGTAATTTTTTTTTTTTAAAATAATATTTAATTTAGCAACGAAATAGCCGGGATTTGTAATTTCCGTTGCTAAATCGTCGCTAATTAGCGACGATTTAGCAACGCTAACCTACTTTCGTTGCCAATTCGTCGCTATATTAGCGACGAATTGGCAACGATTTATAAAAAAATCTAATTTTCGATGGATTACAGATTTAGGGGTTCAAGATCGTTGCTAAATCGTCGCTAAACTTAATGACATATCGTTGCCAAATCGTCGCCATTTCGTTGGTAACCATGATTTCTTGCCAATTCGTTGCTAAGTCGTTGCAAGCCTTCGAACTTTAAACCCCTAAAACACCACTTAATATCGATTTATACGAGTTTTGCTTAACTAAAAAAGTGTACAAAACTAGTAATATATTTGTATAAAACAATAAAAATTATAGATTACAAAATTATACTTAACACATTTAAGCTAAGTAAACCATAACTTATAAGAGTTTATATTATAAAGTTCATAATAAACTAGTTTACAAGTTTTTTTGTCATATATTGAGTTTGTGACTTCATATGATCAATGTTATAAACTCGTTTTGGCGAAAAAGTGGTAAAAAAACGATACAAACCGAATTTAGGGTTCCAAACCCTAAAATAAGGGTTTAGCATTAGCGACGATTTAGCGACGAATCGTTGCTATTTCGTCGCTATTGACATTTAGCGACGATTTAAGCGACGAATCGTTGCTATTTCGTCGCTAAATTTAAACCTCCTTACATTCTCGTACTTGGAAATACGATGAATGTCGTTTCGTGTCAAGTTAACATATAGCTACGAATTAGCGACGATTTACCAACGATTCGTTGCCAAATCGTCGCTAAATATATATAGCGACGAAATAGCAACGAAATCTGACATGCATGTACTTATTAAGTACGATGTAAGTCGCTTCGTGTCACGTTACCATATAGCGACGAATTAGCAACGATTCGTTGCTAAATCGTCGCTATATTGTATCGTCGCTAAATCGTCGCCTTTATTTCGTTTGCCGCGGATGGGAAACCAAAAGGTTTGAACCAAAAGAGGCGACGAAATGGCGACGAATCGTCGCTAATTCGTCGCTAATTTAGCGACGAATTAGCGACGCCACAAAATCCTATATATACCCGACGAGTTTTCCATTTTTTTCACACAATCTCAATCTCTCTCTCTCTCTAAAAAACTTATCTCTCTAAAAAAAACCCAACTCCACAAATCAACTCCAAAAACATGTCTGAAAATAACCAACCCCCTCATTATTATAATTTCATAAGGAACCGATTCGGTTCCACCTCTAATTCAAACCCATCCCAACAAAACCCACCCCAACAAAACCCACCCCAATAAAACCCAAGATAAGAGCCTATTCCCGATGCTCCAGCCGATCCCCCCCCCGTCGATTTACCACCACCTCAGCATCTTGGACCGCACATGCAGCGGATCCTCGACTTTCTTCGGCGGGAGAGCCACCAGTACCTACCGTTGCTCCATTTCGGACGGCCTGATGGGACATTTTGGTAATTAATTAATTGATTTTTATAATTAATTGATTTTTATATTATTTAATTAATTGATTTATTTTAATTAATTGATTTTCGAATATAATAATTGCTAACGATAAATTTATTTTTCGTAGGTTTTGCGATAACAAGGTTAGTAGGAGTGTCTCGGATGTGATGAAGACGTATTTCGTGGAGCCACACGTCAACTGGTCGCAGACGCCTCCTTATATCAAGGACATCTGGTTCGAATCTTTTGCGGTAAGTAAAATTTTTAATTATTTAAATTTTAAAAATTAAACATTATCAAAAGTTAATATAAATATTTATTGTAATAAAATAACATATATTATATAAAATGTAATAATTATTACAAAATTTATTTTTTTATTATTTAAATTTTATTTTAATATTTTAAAAAACTCAAATAGCAAAAATGGCATTGGCGGGAGGAAGACATGTTTAAAGTCCGCAAGGGTTTCGAGGAGAAAGCCATGCATCGCCTCACTGGGATTATCAACAAATGGAAGACTAAGTGGCTGAAGAAGGGAGACGAGGCGAAACCCATAGCAATGGATGGGGCGGTGTCGAAGGGCCTTTGCGACTATTGGACGAACCCGCATTCGGTTCAAGTTGCGGGTAACTCGCTCCAAGTCCCGACTCACACCGATCGACGAGACCGGTCCATATGTCCACACCTCGGGACCGACTTCTTACGCCGGACGGCGTATACAGATGGTATTAATTAATATATATTTAAAATTTAATTACTTTTTCAAATAATATAAAATTTAAAAATATATAATTTAATTATAATTTTCAATAGCGCGAGGAGATGGGCGAGCTTCCGCCCATTGTAGAAGTTTTGAAGAAGGTCCAGAAGAGGAAGGACGGGACCTATGTGAGTTCACGATCTGAAAAAGATCGTGAACGCATATGAGGCTAGAGTCGCCGAGCGGGTTAGTTAGGGTTCGACGTTGACCGATGGTAGTTCGGTCAACTCCTCGGGACAGCTGTCGGTCACCGAGTGCGACCAGATCTACTATGAGGTAATAATTTAAAATAATTTAATTTAATTCAAAATAATATTTATTATAATATCTAACGATGTTAAATTGTCTATATAGGTGGCCCCGAAGACGAAGAAGAACCGCACTTTTGGAGTCGGTTCGATTGAGACGGTTCCTGCTGCTTCTTCTTCGCAGCCTCGTCCCACTCGCCCAAGATCACGCCGAAGAGAATGTTCGATTGAGGGAGCAGCTCGCGGCACAAGAAGTCCGCTATCGGAACATCACGGACTTCTTCTCCATCATCGCGATGGAAAGTCCAAACCTCGCGAGGTTGATGCAGCGACGGGGAGTCCAACCAACTCAGCCACCGGTGATCCCTCCGGATGTAGCGGCAGGCACAAGACCTTGGACGTGATATCGGGATTGATGATTACGTCGTCGATCCCGATGATCCCGCTGATCCCGCTGTTTAGTTTTAATTTATTGTATTTTTAAAATATTTTGTATTTTTTTAATATTTTTATAATTGTTTTTTTTTAATTTTTTTATAATTGTTTTTTTTTTAAATTTGGTTTTTAAATTTGTTTTTTGTTTAATTTTTTTTTTTTAAATTGTTGCTAATTCGTCGCTAAATTAGCGACGAATTAGCAAGGACGTGTCAAGCCATCCTTGCTAATTCGTAGCTAATTTAGCGACGAATTAGCAACGACTTTTTAACACATCGTTGTTAATTCGTCGCTAAATTAGCGACGAATTAGCAACGATTTGTTTTCGCAAAATCTTTAAATTGGAAATTTATTTTTTATATATCGTCGTTAATTCGTCGCTAATATTTTACGACCAACGTCGCTAATTCGTCGCTAAAGTAGCGACGAATTAGCGACGAAATAGCATTAGCGACGATTATACGGCGTCGCTACATTGGCGACGAAATAGCGACGATTAAAAAATGGCGACGATTTAGCGACGAATTTTGAATAGCGACGAGCGTATAGCGACGAAAATATTCTCGTCGCTAAATCGTCGCTATTGGCCAATAGCGACGATTTAGCGACGATATATGGCGTTGCTATTTGCCGTTTTTCTTGTAGTGGTACTTGTGTGGTAAAACATATGTGTGTTTTTATTACAACAACATATGGAGTTTCTTTGGTAATGAACTTGTTCAAACAGTTTAAAAGATGAAGAAATTTAGAGTCATCAAAGTCACCAAGATATGGGAACAAGGGTCTTCATAAGTAGTAGCTTGGGCATTGTGTGTGTTTTTTGCAAGCGACATTAAAGTGTTTGTTGCAACGGGGATCCTATGCGGTAAGAGCTAAAGTAAGCTTTGGTGAGGTGTTGAAGTGATTAAAAGCTCAAGTTAGAGTTTTCAATGGCGTAACGGAGTTTCTATAAAAGTCTGAAAGTGATGGACTTCTCATAAAACTGATGGAGAAATTAGTGCAAAAGAAATCTAAAGGTAGTGAGTTCTTCTCGGTGCATGTGACCCAAGTTTATGAGAAATGGAAGAAGTATTTGTTGGACTTAAAGGATATCTTGACATGGTGCGCTCAACATCAAAGTCTGCTTAACATGTTTCTTAGATATGAGAAAGCATGTGGATATTAGCAGAAGGTACATGTTTCTGCTTTGTCACAACATAAGTGTTGGTGAGGTGATTTGAAATGTCTAAGACTAAAACATGTTTATGGATATATTGGTTCAAGTTTATGAATCAAAGAGTGATGGATGAGTTGATCTATGTTTAAAGGACATGGAAAAGTCAAGGCACATATTCTATTTGACTATCTCCGGAAAATGCTTTTGTGTCATTTAAAACCATAAGAGTTTACGGTGAAACTGTCATGGTGGTTGATAGTGGAAAGCACAAGTTCTGGTGAAAAAATCAAACAAGTTCAGGTTAGCAGTTTAAACTGAGTTGAGAGCATCAAAGAGCAAGAGCTCTTGGTGGGTCTTATGGCATAAAAGGTTACTTTGATTGGGTGGGGACAATAAGTTGAATAATGTATCAAGGTCAGATACATGGTTCAAGAAAGAAGCAGTTATGAAGAAGTAATCTTATACACAAGATGTGTGGGTCAAAGTAACAGTGGAGAAAGGTTTTAACTCATCTTGGTGAAGCTACTTTAGAGAGAAAATGAAATATGAAGATTTCAAGTTTCAGGTGGAGCTATGAATGTACAAGATTTCTCGGATCATTTCAGAAGTTCAGTAATTTGAAAATAATTTGTCAACGCAGCTAGGAAAGGATGAGTTAAATGGATTTTAAGCTCACTGTTGGATATGATTCATAAGTGTTTGTGTGGGAAGACTGAAAAGTCAAGGATGTAACAAGTTTCTGCGGTTTTCAAGCATGATCTCGTCTCAATTTGGAGATTTCTGAAAATTCAGAAAGCATACTAAGGTATGATTTGGCTTGAGATGAAGCTTATAGAAGTGATAGTGGATTGTTCTAAAGAAGAAACAATTTTGGGAACAAGTGCATTGTCTGCAAGGATCGTCTCAAAGTTCATACACTTCTACAAGCTTGAATTTGTTATGCATACAACATAATAACTATGTTATCTCAAGGTCGTTATTTGCAACATGGGTGGAGACGTAGAAATGTTGAAAATGCAGAGTAATTCAAAAAACTGAAAGTTGTAAACAACAATCAAGGAGATATGATTGTGTTTGGTGCATCATAAGGAGACTTAATAGATCTTCTTAAAGGATACACTTGCTGGGAAGTCAAGTGAAGGTTCATCAGTGGTAACAATGTGTTAAAGAAGAGCTGGTGGGTGAGAAGAATTGGTGTTAAGTCTGAAATGGGTATGATGCAAGTTCTGTTTTTTTTTCCGGTGATGTTCACACACGTAACTATGTGTTGCGTGGCTGGTTTTACACATGGAGAAAGACATCATGAGCTCAAGGTTTGATGTCTAAGATGCTGTAAAAGGATGTTTTTTGGGAGGATCACATGTTATGTGAGTGAAAGACGTCGTTAAGGTGTACATGTAGTGAGTCAAAAGCTACTAGTACGATCTTGTTTACTCTTGGAACTTGGACAGAAGAATTTGTGTCGAAAGTCTTCTCAACAAGGTGGAGTTGTGAGGCGTGTTCTGTTGGCGACAGCGGCGGTACAAGTTATTGGGTTCAAGACTTGGTGATTAAACAAATGGTTGAATCAGAGAATGGTTCAGGTTTTGAAACTTGTAAGTTTCTGGTTTTCTGCATATGATTCAAGTAGTTCTTGGTTCTAAACTCAGTGCACATGAGGAGAATCATAAGGTCGACAAAGAGAATCAGTTTTACAGTAAGATAAAGGTTGGATACAGTCACTGAAACAGGTCTATGGTGTTTAACAGAAGCCATAGGGAAAAGTTTGTGTGATTGTTGAGTTCATAAATGGTGTAGCTTATGGGAATTCTTGGTTTATCTTGTGCTAGCTTCTTATTCTTTTTCTCTTGTATTTCTTCTTCTTCCATTGTTGTCTCGGGTTAGAGTGTTAACTGAGACGGAGTGTGTCTCCGGTGAAGAACACATGTAATCTCATTGGTTCATAGTGGATCGGACGAGGGACCGGTTTTCCCTCCCCTGAGATGTAGCTTATCCACACCGGATAGTGAACTCAGGGTCAACAAAATCTCTTGTGTTCTTTAAGTTATGTTCATCGCTAGGTCAAGATATGTGAATCCAAGATAGATCTAGGTGAATCAAGCACAGATTCACAACACTATACAAATCAATTTTTTCCAAATCCATATTCCAATACCTCTCCTAAAACTATTAACTAATAGTGATTTATAACACGGATACAAATAACATACAAAATTAAAACCGGGGCCGAGATATCAATTTATCAAATATTAATTTATAGAAATTATATTATAATTTTTAAGAAACTTTGTTATATACAACTTACTCGAGTCATCGTCATCTTGTTGCGTCAGAGTGTCAACTTTGATCACTTGTTCCTCGATGTCGTGTTTGTTGGTCCTAGGATATAATGAAAGTCCGCTAAACGAACGGTGTAACTGCGAAACGCTCGAGGATGATATGGTTAGTCTATGGTGCTTGTGTCTACGTAATTGTTTCAAAATCTTCTTTAAGATATTGTAGTCCATGTAAGCTTCAACCCATTCGGGTACCATTTGCTTCTTGAATATTTTTCCGAACTTCATCTTTCTCCAAACCAAATCACAAACTTAAGAACATAACAAGAATTCTAACTAGACGTTTTTCTTTAAACATATGTGTGATGTAAAATGTGAAAGTAAATTTGCAGTAACAAATTTTAGATATATATTTAATTTTATATCTATACTATAAAAGTTAATCAACTTCTCTCCAACGAGCGACACGTAAGCAATTTTTTCATTTTTATTCCTTCTCTCATTGGTCCATTTTTCTCATGTGGGGCCTGCATCCTTGAATGTCACATAACCATTAAACACTGATGTCTTCTCTCCTCTTTCGTGCGATTTTGTAACCAGTTTTATCATCATCATTATTTTGAAAGTGGCACGAATCTCGCCGGAATCAAAACTTATCTGGATCCCAATAAAACCCAAAAGCTTCCGTCTTTCATCCAAAACTCCACCCCGTCTCCTCCCATCTTTATAGAACCAGAGACCCTCGAACAAGTGTCTTTTGATCCGCCGCATCGGTAAACGGAACCACCACCACCGCCAGAAGTAATCGCGAAGATAGTCCCGGCGATTCCGATTAGAGCGGAGAAGACGGAGAAGACTATAACGGCGATATGAATCCGAGACAGAGCGTAAGAAGACGAAAAAGGAAGAAGAGTTTGGCTTATGTGTTTTCGATGGTTTGCTATTATAAGAAGGAGACAGCGAGGCGGAGGTGGAGGCGGAAGAGGATGTTGCAGTGGTGAAGCGGTGGGTGAAAAGTGGCATTATTGTAAATTAGAGAATGGTTTTAAGGGCAAGTTTGGGTTGTGTCTTATTTGGTTTTATACTTTTATTAGTGACGGTGGTAAAGTGTGTGTGTGAATTTTCTCTGATTTGCGAATCTAATTGTTTTTTTCCACTTTTTGTACCTTTTTATTTTGTGTGTAAATTACTAAATTCTCATGTTATGAAAATGTATTATTTACTAGAATTTAATCTGTGATACAACCCGTATCTATATATTTTGAAATCAATTTAAACGTCTATAAATTTAATTTAAAAATTAGTGATCCATCTTTTATTTTAAAAGATTATAGAAAAATATTTAGAAGTTTTTAATTTATTAGTGTTTTAAATTATTTTACAAACAAATAATAATTTAATACTAAAAATTGTTATAATTTTTTTTTGTTACAAACCGGAACATAACTAAAATATCCAAATTAAAACCAATCAAACAAATAAATATCTCGAACATGAAGAAAAATTTACTAACCGAAAACCCATAACCAAAATCTCAAACGAAACAATTTTCGAAATAAAATCGAATGACCCAAAATTATTTAAAAGTTATTGAAATAATTTTTTTTGTTACTATATACTATTTCATAGTACATATTCCAAATAGTCATTTTTTAACATAAGTGATTTATTCCAAATTATTTTACACTATAAAAACTGTTATTTATTATATTTATATTATAAGGTGAACAAAATACTCGGATCTAAATTAGCGCATCAAAACCAAACTGAAATATTCGAACCGAAACCGATCCATAAAATAAATAACTTGAACAATAGAGAAATTTACTACCCGAAAATCCGGAACCAGATCCAAACTACTGGATTTATCCAAAATTTATTTAAAATAGAAATAATTTTAATTATAAATAGAAATAAAGTATTTAAATATATTCATAATATATACTATTAGTGGTTGGTTTTTGTGTTGAAAATATATTTTTTAAAACCATAAAATTCTAAAAATGTTAAATATAATGAAAAAATCTTTAAAAATTCGAAAAATGTTTAAAAAATATAAACATTGTTATATATTTTAGTTTAGCAATATTTAGTAAAAATATATATTCAATTTGAAAAAGTTATTTGATAAAAAAATCAATGAAATTTAAAGAATTTGGTAAATTTTCTTTAAAATTTTACCAATTTATTTTTTTAACTGAATATATAGTTTTGATAAGTATTGTTAAATTAAAATTTTCATATTTTCTTAGATTTTTAAAACTTTTTCTAGATTTTTAAAGGTTTTTCATTAATTTTAATATTTTCTGAATTTTTTTGATTTAAAAAAAAAATAAAAAGTTAACGTAAGTTAAGCATCCGTTAACTCTGCGGAATTAAATGGTTAGATGTCAAAAGTTTGAGTATTAAGTTGGCAAGAAAAATGAATTTGTGTATTTTTCTTAACATAAAATAAGTTTGTGTATTAAGTTTGTTATAAGAATTAAGTTGGTGTATTAAAATGGAATTTCCCCTAATAATAATAAAATACATATCAATTAAGATTCTTTTTGAAAAAGATATTTCATTGTGGATGGTGACTCTAGATTTTTCATTTTTCATTATAAAAGTTGTTATTATTATAAATAAATAAATTGTGATAACAAACTTTATTGATAACAATAATGGTATAAGCAATGACTGTTATTTAAATATTTTTATATTTATTTAATTTTTTAAAAATATAAATTCTTATATTTATAATTCACAAATCAAAGATGTATACTAATTCTAAATGTATTGGATTTGTCTATTGCTCAAAAACTATTGGTAGTCTTGATCAATATTCTAGGAAAATTTTTATTTTAATTCTACTAACAAATTTAGCAGAAAATTTTTTTTAATGACAAAAACAATACACAAAATAGTTTTTTCTTCCAACTTAATAAACAAACTTTTGAATGTTAACCATTTTACTTTGTCGAGTTAACGGAAGTTAACTTTCCGTTAAATTTTTTTTTACTTAAAATATTAATAAATATTAAATAAACTTTTAATAAAAAATTATAAATAATAAAAAGTTTAAAAACCCAGAATGGGAAAGATCAAACATTTGGAACACAACGGAAAAGGATCCACAACACATGCTGAGTTATCCATGACTTTAAACCTCTGCATTTACGTAAACGGGAACATAAGCTTTATGTCAAAAAGATCCTGACAGGACTGTAAAAGTATAACAAGCACGTACACAACCGTTATCTTGTTCAGCACACCTCCATTCATACAGTTGCTCACATATATGTTATACTTTATAGCGTCATATATATGTGTCATTTTTTGCGATATAGCAAGCACGTACGCAATTACTATTCTGTTCAGCACACCTCGATTTCCTCACAAATATGTTATCCTTTATAATGTCATATGGTTTCAGCTATGGAGGAACACATAGAATATCCACATCCGCGCATCGCGCGGGTTTTCTCCTAGTAAATTATAAAAAGATATCAATTAAAATTTTCTGTGGTCGCATTACAAGTTTATTCGGCCTAAAATATAAGACTATAACGCTTCTCTTATTGCATAATTAAAAACAAAACTCAACAGACTCAGTACAGCCACTAATTGAAAAAGATTCTCAATTAAACCAGACTACCTTTCTACATTTTAGGACAACCAAAACCAACTACGACTTAATCATACGACTTGGTCATGTTTATTGGGGGCCTAAAGTACAACTAAAATTCATTTCTTTCAAAAACACTAAATAAAAAATATTAACGTTTCATAAATTAAGCTTTTACCCATTAAGATTATATGTTTATAGTTTAAATTAATTTAAATTTTCATGTAATTTAAATTTTGTGTAAAACTTATAGTGGTATTTTGGCGGTTTCCCTTTATTTTATAGCAGATAAATAAAAGTAATTATATAAATGGTAACAATAGGGTTCTAACTACACACATCGCACCAGAAAGAAATTGAGCAGTATTTAAATTTTTGTGGCATCAAGCATTACTTAAACTTTTAAAGCCAAGTTTTCCTTTTTCTTAGTTTTCCTTTTATTAATAGGTTTTTACTTTTTAATTATGTTAAATCTAGGAGTTTAGGAGTCTATATAAAGGACCTAACCTCATTCATATAATTTAGACTTGGAATAATAAAAAAGCTTTTGCTTGAAACTCTTGTCTAAGATTTGATTAAATTCATCTTCACAATAATCCTTGTTTAAAGATTTGATTCAATTCATCTTTACAAGAAGCCTTAACAAAAGATTCGATTAAATTCATCTTTGTTAGGTTGTCGGTCTCATCGATTCTCACGAATCTTTGATTGAGCGAGTATCACCAATTCATACGCTGCGCCAGGTTGGTATCAGAGCCACTCTACGCTCCGAAAACGTGCTAAATTTTTTCTTTTCTACTTCAACAATGCCCCGTTTACCCGTAACAAGAGCTGCTACTAAGAAAGATGCTACCAATCAAGCCCTTGCCGAGATGCGAGAGCAGATACAAAACCTCACAGGTGCTATTGCGGCGATGCATAACCCAGGAGCACCACATGCTCCTCTAGTTCAAACCCGAAACGTCAACGACGTTGATAATGATTCCGACGACGGAGAAAATCTTTTTGTCCGAGAAGATCGTCAAAATCGTCGAGTTAACATAGCTAACAACGAAGACACAGGTGAAGATCGTCAATGGGAAAAGAGCTTCAAGCTCGAAATTCCTGAGTTCCATGGTTCGACAAAAGCTGAGGACCTATTGGACTGGTTTGTAACCGTTGAAGAGATTCTTGAATTCAAACGAGTTCCACTTGACAAGTGTGTTCCTTTGATCGCTATTCGTTTCCGTAGTCATGCAGCAGCATGGTGGACCGAGTCAAAAACATCTCGGGCTCGTCTCAACAAGCCTAAGATACGTACATGGGAAAAATTGAAGAAAGAGATGAAGAAAAACTTTCTTCCCTTCAACTACACTCAATTACTTTTTCAAAAGTTTCAAAACTTACGTCAAGGAACTCGATCGGTGGAAGAGTATGCAATCGAGTTCTTCATGATGCTTAATCGGGTCGACACACAAGATTCAGAAGAGAATTTGGTGGCTCGTTTCGTTGGTGGGTTGCGACAGCAAATTCAACATACACTCAATTTGTTTCGTCCATTATCTATCTCTGAAGCTCATCAACAAGCATTGACGGTTGAAGCACAATCTCGATTTGGATTTAACCCTTGGAGTTCATCGCGTCCAACGCGATTCAACAATCAAGCTTCGCCTTCATCCGGTAATGAACTCGCGACAACAAAAACAGAGCCGACCGGTTCAGCCGTTGACGGCACAAAGCAACCCAAACCAGGTGGCTTTCGTTGCTTTAGTTGTGGTGAAACGAGGTCATCGTCGGGCCTCTTGCCCAACACGGACAAAACGCGGACTTTTGATGGAGGAAGCGAGAGGATGATACGAGGTCGTGATGTTGATGATAACGACCGAGGAATGGGAAGAAGAAGAGTTGTACCCGGATTCTGGTCATCTCCTTGTTGTTAGACGTTCGTGTCTCGCACCGCGAGCAACAACCCAATTCCCGCAACGTAATGCTTTATTTCAGTCTCGGTGTACTATCAACGGGAAGGTTTGTAAGTTCATCATTGATTCAGGGAGTTGTGAAAACGTAATCGCAGAGAACGCCGTTTCTAAACTTGCGATTCCGGATGAACCTCATCCCGCTCCTTATAAGCTAGCTTGGCTTCATCAAGGTAACGATGTGGTTGTTACTCGACGAGCACTTGTTTCCTTCTCCATTGGTAATTCGTACAAAGACAAGACGTATTGCGATATTGTGCCTATGGACGCGTGTCACTTACTACTTAGTCGACCATGGGAGTTTGATAGAAAGGTACAACATGACGGCTTTCTTAACACATACAGTTTCTCTTTGAATAACAAGTCCTATGTTCTTAAACCGGCTGAACCAGAGACTACAACTCATCATGATAAATCTATTCTTTTTCTCCAACAAAGACTGTTTGAAGAACAAATGCGTGAGGCAGGTATGGTGCTTGCGGTAGTCGCAAAACCAGTAACGATGCCATCTTCATCCACTATCCCTTCTACCTTACGTGATATGATCGCAACCTTCTCGTATGTGTTCCCTAATGATTTGCCTGAAGGTTTACCTCCTCTCCGAGATATTCAACATCGTATTGATCTGGTACCGGAAGCAGCTTTACCCAACCGAGCTCATTATCGAATGAGTCCATCTAAACATGAAGAGTTACGCCGTCAAGTTGAGGAGCTTGTTACCAAAGGTTTTATCAGGGAGAGACTCAGCCCTTGTGCGGTGCCAGCGTTACTTATTCCAAAAAAAGACGGCTCTTGGCGAATGTGTATTGATAGTCGGGCCATCAATAAAATCACGATTCGTTATCGATTTCCGATACCTAGGTTGGATGACTTGCTTGATCAGATAGGAACCGCTAAGATATTTTCGAAACTGGATTTAAAAAGTGGTTATCATCATATTCGAATTCAACCCGGTGATGAGTGGAAGACAGCTTTCAAGACACGCGAGGGACTTTTTGAATGGATGGTTATGCCTTTTGGCTTAACCAATGCTCCGAGCACGTTCATGCGGATCATGAACCAGGCGTTACGCCCGTTTATTGGAAAATTTGTGGTCGTCTATTTTGACGATATCCTTATTTTTAGCTCTTCATTGGAGGAACACGCGGGTCATTTACGAAGTGTTCTTGAGGTTTTACATCGTGATCAATTTTATGCGACCATAAAAAAATGTGAATTTGGGACTTCGAAGGTACATTTTATGGGTTATGTTGTGTCTACCGATGGATTGTCTGTTGATCCAGCGAAAGTATCTGCCATTGAATAATGGCCATCGCCTGCAACTATAACCGAAGCACGAAGTTTTCATGGTCTGGCTTCTTTTTATCGGCGGTTTGTCTCTCAGTTTAGTGGTCTTATGGCCCCTATTACGGATTGTATTAAGGATGGGCCTTTCTTATGGACTTCAGCGGCTGAGAAAGCCTTTGTACTCGTTAAAAATAAGCTCTGTTCAGCTCCGATCCTTGCTCTCCCAGATTTCTCGGTTGTTTTCGAGTTGCATTGTGATGCATCTAAGACAGGTATTGGCGCTGTTTTAAGTCGAAAAACGCGTCCAATCGCATATTTCAGCGAAAAGTTGGCGGGTGCACGCTCTCGGTACAATACATATGATGTGGAATTCTATGCTATTGTTCAGGCGATTAAGCATTGGCGACATTACCTGGTCCATCGCGAATTTGTCCTTTTCACAGATCATGATGCCTTGAAACATTTGAGTACTCAGAGTAAGGTCTCATCAAGACATGCCTCGTGGATCGCGTATCTTCAACAATTTACGTTTGTAATTAAACATACATCTGGAAGTTCTAATAGAGTCGTTGACGCTTTAAGTCGAAGACGCAACCTCCTAACGGTGATGCATAGGGAAGTTTGCGCTTGAAACTCATCGCTGAGTTGCACAATGAAGGACATGTAGGACGAGATCGAACACTACACCTCGTCTCAACTTCGTACTTTTGGCCGTCTTTACGTCGCGATATGGAACGTTATGTGGAGAGATGTGTTACTTGCCAAAAGTCTAAAGGGCATGCTACTAATGCTGGTCTTTATTTACCTCTTCCCGTACCAACACAACCATGGACAGATATAAGTATGGATTTTGTGCTTGGCTTGCCAAGAACACAAAAAGGTTTTGACTCCATCTTCGTTGTCGTAGATCGATTCTCCAATATGGTACACTTTATACCATGTAAAAAAACAACAGACGTTGTTCAAGTGGCTATTTTGTTTTTTCGCGAGGTGTATCGTCTCCATGGACTTCCCTCCTCTATTGTTTCTGATCGCGACTCCAGATTTTTGGGACATTTTTGGAGATCATTATGGAAACTTTTAGACACGAGTCTCGACATGAGTTCCGCGTACCATCCGCAAACAGATGGACAAACAGAGGTTACGAATCGATCGTTGGGTAACTTACTACGATGCTTAGTAGGAACGTCCATCAAAACTTGGGACTCTCGCTTACCTCAAGTTGAATTTGCTCATAACCATGCTGTGAATCGTAGTTCCGGATTCAGCCCATTTCAGGTAATTTATGGTGTTGTCCCAAGAGCTCCAGTTGATCTATCCACACTTCCTGATCATACGAGAATTCACGGAGAAGCTGTTGCGTTTGTTAATAACCTCTCACTTGTTCACGAGCAGACAACAAACAACCTTTCCACATCCGCGGTCAAATACAAAGCCAACGCTGATTCTCATAGAAGAAGATTGGTTTTTAATCCCGATGATTTAGTTTGGGCGGTTCTTACACGAGATAGGATGCCGGCTCATACATACAACAAGTTAAAAGCCAAGAAGATTGGCCCACTAAAAGTGCTTGAGAGAATAAACGACAATTCCTATAGACTTGAACTACCTTCGGATATCACTACATCTGATGTTTTTAATGTCAAATACTTATCAAGGTACTATCCAGCCGATCCATTTCCAGATTCGCGGTCGAATCCTTCCAACGGGGGGATACCTGATGCAGCGACATCAAGCATTACTTAAAATGGAAAACATCTGTTTTCCTTTTAAAGTCAAGTTTTCCTTTTTCTTAGTTTTCCTTTTATTAATAGGTTTTTACTTTTTAATTATGTTAAATCTAGGAGTTTAGGAGTCTATATAAAGACCTAACCTCATTCATATAATTTAGACTTGAAATAATAAAAAAACTTTTGCTTGAAACTCTTGTCTAAGATTTGATTAAATTCATCTTCACAGAATCCTTGTTTAAAGATTTGATTCAATTCTTCTTTACAAGAAGCCTTAACAAAAGATTCGATTAAATTCATCTTTGTTAGGTTGTCGGTCTCATCGATTCTCACGAATCTTTGATTGAGCGAGTATCACCAATTCATACGCTGCGCCAATTTTTGACAAAAAAACCCAAAAAATAGTTTTTTGGCGATTAGGGGGAGGTAAAGATACCTTGACAATGAGGAAACTTGCTTGATAATTAAACTGAAAATAAACTCCTCTCTGCAATTTTTTTAATCAGAGAAGGAGAAAGAAGGGAAAGAGAGATAGAGTACTCTGAAACGCCTTTTTCTATCTCTTTACTATCGCCCAATCAGTGTACTGTACAAATATTATTAAGTAATACAATTAATAAACAATGTTTCTTTTCACAGCCGTTGGATTGATTCGGTGATTGCCACGTGTTATTTGTGAATGTGCATCTGTTGCGGCTGAAAGCTATTTAAAAGCGAAAGCAAATCGTTTATAGATTCTGGTTTTGACCATTTAATTAGCTTACCAAAAATTGACACGTTGTGCTTTGTAAACTATCCAGTAACAGTAAAACCGCATATCTCGAATTTTACCGAATTCCTTTAAAAATCCGGTAGACGCTATGCGTACGGGCACTAGGGACTTACCACCTAACAAAAAAAACGGACATTAATCGAGAAGCAAACAAAATCTGAGCCGTATATGGTTTTCAAAATTCCAAAAACACTTACGTCAAAGTAGAAGATGTAAATGAAATATTAAAGTATTTTTCACAAATAATTCCTCTAATAAAAAAAATTACAAAAACATCTATTCCAATAAAAAGGTATATAATATATCTCACATTTGAAAGAAAAATACCGAGCCGAATAATATGCTTTTCAAAATCCCCAAAATATTTAGGGAAAATTGGAAATAAAAGATGTTTTTTTTGAAATTTGTCCAACTACAACTTTTTTTTTCTTTTGTTTGTCCATCGATGACTATTTTTAATTAAAATCATATTATATCTTTTTAATCTATTTTATATAATAAAAAAAATTATGTCAATATATTTGTATTTTATGTTTAATATCTAGATAACAATTAAAAAGATTTGTAATTATCTTAATTGAAATAGTTATCAAAATTAGAAACAATGCAATCTTGTTTTCTTCTTCGTGGTTTTAATTTTTTTCTTCGTTGAATATAAAGCTTCACGTGTCAAAAAAGCAACAACAAAAGCTTCACTTTCTCTCCATCGAATTGCTCTTTGAAGTATTTATATTGTTATTATTATTTTCCATTGTCCAGAATTTGTATATTTCCTAACATATCATGGAATCATATAATATATTGTTTAACCGAGTAACAAACTTTTTGTCCCAATTATTATTGTCTCAACGTGGGTCTTATTTTTTTGTCCAGAACTTGACGTGACTTATAGTTTTCACATATTTTTGTCTTTTGTTAGCTACATTAATATTTCGATAATGTTATTAACTGGTTTTGAATAGGTATGGAAGACGAATATCCTAAACGATATTTTTGATATGGAACAGAGCCACAAGTCAAGAAGATAAACAACACTTGTAGAATAAATACTACCAAAAAAGTATAATGACGTGAAGAGTAATCCGGTTTTTGCCCAAGTTTTTGCAATACACGAAAACGGTCTACGATATGCAGCTCGTTTGATACATGATATAGGCAATTAAAAACTGCTAAACTACATGAGTTATGGTTTGTGTTTGGAGGGAAGCCACTCATATTTTCTTTGCAAGAGTTTCATGTAGTTACTGGTTTCAGTTGCATTGACAATGGAGGTATTGATTCTGAAAACTGGAAAGATGATGGTGGGGTTTGGAGTAAATTTTTGAAGTCAAAGAGAGATATAAACATAAAACAACTCACAACGGATGATCACCTTATAGAAGTTCGCAAGTGGAATATTGTGGACATAAAACGTTTAGTGTATGTTTGTGTGATAGTTGGGTTGATAACGACGAAGAGTGAGACTAAACATATCCCACATTTATACATCAAGATGGTAATGAATTTTGATAAGGTACGACGATATCCTTGGGGTTTAAGAGTTTTTGAACATCTTTGTGATTCAATAATTAAAATCAGAGAAGATTTGAAAAATAAAATCAATAGCTATGTGTTGGGTGGATTCTCATATGCCTTCCAAATCTGGGTTATGGAAGCAACTCCACTTATCGGAAAACTGTTGGGTAAGAAGATTAACAATGAACTTACGGAAGGGCCTCAATGTTCTAATTGGAAAGGTGCTGCAAAAATATCTTACGAAGACATCATCATACTAAAAAACACATTTGAGGCAAAGGTTAGTAAGAGAAGTGAATTAAGACATAGAAGAACTTATCATTATTATTTGGCATTAGTTCTCAAAATAAACTAATTATTTAAACTTACACTAGTATACATATATAGTTATAAATAAGTACCTTTTATATTTTCAGTTTGGTGGTTTGATAAAATTTATAGTTTATACTATCAAATTGGTATTGATGTCGTACATGTATCCTGGAAAATGACATCGAGCCCATTTTTAACATCAACTTTCTCTAGATATCTTCCAATCCCACGACTAATATTGCAAATTTGGTCAAATAATTTCTCAAATTCAACAATCCTATACGATTTTGAGGCTTTTGCAATTAAACCAGCTACACTTTTTCCATTATGATATAATATCACATTATTAATCAAGTGGTGGACACAAATACCATGCGTAGACAATGGATAAATATTAGCAATTGATTGCAAAATTGAAGAATGGCTATCAGAAAAAGCTAAACCGTCATCTCCAATAACAACCTTAAGTTGTGTCAAAAACCAATCCCAAGAACTATCATTCTCAGTATCAGCAACCCCAAATGCGACTGGGTACAAATTAGAGTTACCATCAATGGTATGTAGCGACTAGTAAAACTCCTTTGTATTTGCTCTTTAAAAACGTCCCGTCAACTACAATGACCCTTCGGATTGCCTTATAAAATCCTCTTATTGATTGCCCAAAAGAAATAAATAGATATAAAAATCTACCATCACAATTAGTTGAATAATTTGTGTAAGTACCGGGATTAGCTTCTCGTAGCATGTGCAAGTATTTTGGTATTTTGGCATAAATTTGCTCTAGTATTCGTCTAACTTCGTTAAGTGCATACTCACGAGACTCCCAAGCTTGGGAATAAGATAACTCTAACCCATACTCTGTACGCATGATATTAATGATATCATTCGGCTTAGGTCCTTCTTTCACACCCTCATATTTATGCATAATGAGATGTCCAACAATTCTTGTTTAAGGTGTCCTACAAAATTTGCTTTTCTTTGAAGGAACACAAGTATGTTCAACCACATATATATTGATTTTAAAATATGTAGATCCTTCTAAACTCTCAGCACGAAGCCTCCATTGACAAATATTATCTATGCAACGAATACACCATAATTTCTTATCAGACTTAGTAACCCTGTATTCGAATTTATTCTTCATCACACAAATTTCGAGAGTCACTTGTAAAATTTCCTTGCTTTTGAAGTGTTGCCCCTTCTTTACCAATGAATCTGCTAAATTTGGTTTGACATCATCATGAATTTTTTCATAACAAGAGCTTTTGAAAAAATCTTCATTAGGTTTATCCTTCACAATAGTATCATCGTCTTCGTCACTTGATTTAAAAGGATCTTTGTTCAACTCAATATTACTTTGATTTCCTCGATCGACAACGTTAGCTTTAAAAGTTACACACAACCTTATCGTGCTTTTCTTTTTAAAATAACAAACAAAATTATTAAGTTGTCGATCATTCACCATAACAACCGGAGGAGAATCAATGCTTAGATCAGTAGATAAATAACTGAATTCCACACTGAACATATTTTTTTCTATCTCATAGTCTTCAAAAACCATCATCTTAAGCTCTTCAAGACTTGTAGTAGAATGCAAATTAAGTAATCTTCCACGCTTTTCTTCATCAACAATAAATCTCCACTCTTTCTTTTCGATTAGTCTCCATACACCACATGTTACATAAATTTGCAATGAATTCATCTTCGATGCACAATCAAACGAGTGAAATTTTGGTTATCTCTTTAAAACGTTTTTTGGGATTACATATGTATAAACTAATTAGAATACATTTTCTATAGCTTATAGAACATAATCTAATAATATCTTTTTATATTTGGAAAGTTGTTACGATTTTCTTTTTTATATTTATCTATAATTATGGCTCTATAGAATTCATTTTCTACGATTTATAGAACGTAAGAGAAAATATAAAATACCTATTCTAGATGACCTAAAACATAATAAAAATTTAGAACACGTATTCTATCTTTCATAGAACAAAATTACGTATTCTAAAAAATAGACCATAAGGTTAACTTTATATTTTTCTAAATATTATAGAATAAAAAGAATATTTTTATTCTACGACTCGCAGAACATATACAATATTTAGAATATATACAATATATATAATACGTAATCTAAACTTAACAAATCATATACAACCTATAGATTACGTAATTTAAATATCGTAGAACATTTACAATATGTAGAATACGTAATCTACAATATAGAATATGTATTCTAAACGGTATAGAACAAAATTTAAAATTGATTTTCGGAAAATATTCGACAATTTTATTTCTCATCATATCTTTTTCGTTCTTTTTCGTTCACGTATTTTTCAACTTGTATTTAAATATTTTTCTAAAACTAATAAAAGGATATTTTATGAAGAAAACACATTTTACAAAAAGGTATAAATGGACAAATTGCAGAAAAAACATCCTTGTTTTACAATTTCTCCATAACTATAAGTACGGAACAAAATAAACAAAACAAAACTTGAAACAAAATTGCTATGATAAAACTTGAAACAAAACATCCACTATTGAAAAAACTAATTCAAAAACTACACAAACTTTTCAACAATGACATGTTTTACATATTTGAAACAAATCCACAACTTATCCGGCCGAAACAATTGTTGGGAATGTCCTGAAATCTTATGTACTTACTCTAGTAAAGTTGTATTGTCGAAGTTTGACAATGTCGTATAATATTAGGTGGTTATAATGTTTTGCTAGAGACCGCTTATAATCTATGAGTTTAGAACTCATTACTAATATTATATGATCCTACAGGGTCACACACACCTAAGCAAATTGAATCGATAAATATTTATGTGTTTAATTTAGATTAAACCAAATCATGGTTTTGGGAAATTCTTTATTATATATAGTGATATATAATTAGAATTAATATTGATATATATGAGATTTACATGATGGGCCAAAGTCCAATTGTGAATTGGTAATTAGTGGTCCATAACTAATTATTCCACGCGAATAATAACCTAATAGGATTAGGTTTACTTGTGCCACATTTGCACAATATATATATATACAAGTTTTGTGTTATTAATGATATATAACAAAACCTGTGAGAAACCAAAGCCCTAATAGATACAAAACGTTTGTGTGCGTGTGGATACCGGTAGAGGCACGACACTTGGAGTGCTCAGAAACCTCGAACAAAGTTTGGTTCATCGTTCCGCTGCTAATAACCAGGTATATTCGATAACCTTATGATTTAGTTTTGATTCAATATTTGCACGAATCCTAGGGATTATATTCGTAATTTGTATTTATAAACCGTTATAAACCGTTACGAATTCTAACAGTGGTATCAGAGCATACGTGTATAATATTGAAATTAAACTTAGATTAATTAGTATATATATGATATATATTGAATAATTTGTCACTGTGTATTATTGTGAAAGCGTTCACGTTCATGTTCATGTTCTAATTGTTAAAATAGTTAATCCAATTTATGATAATTTAATTATCCGAGCGAATTGTCTGCATGTTTTCATCTAGTTGAATTATAAACATTCATATATAAGGTAGATTCACTACAAGAAACTGGGCAAATAGCAACGAATTTTAGCAAGGAATTAGCGAGAAATTTATTTAGCAACGGATTTGTGAGGAATTAGCGAGGAATTAGCAACGACACTAAATTTCGTCGCTAATTCGTCGCCAAATAGCAACGAAACTATTCGTCGCTATTTTGTTGCTATTTAGCGACGAAATAGCGACGATTTAAGGAGGAATTCCTATATCGTCGCTAAATCGTCGTCCTTGTTAAAAAGCGACGAATTTGCAAGGAATATTGCTAAGTTGGTGAGCACGTTTTCATTGAGCTCCACCGGTAATTGGCGACGAATTATTCGTTGCAATTTCCTCTCAAAATCGTTGCTAATTCATTGGTAAAAATATTTCGTTGCTAAATCGTTGCTAAATTTCCTTGCTAATTCCTTGCTAAAATTTACAATGTCCCTATATAAACTCATTCGACCAAATCAAAATCACAACACAATATCAAAACATTCTCTCTTATATATATTCTAAACACTTATACAAAAACTTTCATAACATATATACTCAAAATGTCTCACGGTAACACTACAAGAAACTGGGCAAATAGCAACGAATTTTAGCAAGGAATTAGCGAGGAATTTATTTAGCAACGGATTTGTGAGGAATTAGCGACGACACTAAATTTCGTCGCTAATTCGTCGCCAAATAGCAACGAAACTATTCGTCGCTATTTCGTTGCTATTTAGTGACGAAATAGCGACGATTTAAGGAGGAATTCCTATATCGTCGCTAAATCGTCGCTAATTAGCGACGATTTAGCGACGAAGATATTTCCTTGTTAAATAGCGACGAATTTGCAAGGAATATTGCTAGGTAGGTGAGCACGTTTTCATTGAGCTCCACCGGTATTTAGCGACGAATTATTCGTTGCAATTTCCTCTCAAAATCGTTGGTAATTCATTGGTAAAAATATTTCGTTGCTAAATCGTTGCTAAATTTCCTTGCTAATTCCTTGCTAAAATTTACAATGTCCCTATATAAACTCATTCGACCAAATCAAAATCACAACACAATATCAAAACATTCTCTATTATAATAACATATACGAGTTACGATCTTGGATGTATAGACCCAAAGATCGATCGGGGATAGTGACAACAGAGTTCACGGAGGGACTTCAAACATTCATGTATCAAGCTGGAAACATGCAGACTACTCAAGAAACTGGTAAAATGTATTGTCCATGTAAGAAGTGTGTGAACACTAAATACATTCATGTTGATACCGTATGGAAACATCTTTTTAATAGGGGTTTTATGCCACAATATTTTGTTTGGTTTCAACATGGGGAAGGGTATAATTATAATAACACCGAATTTGGAGAAAGTAGTTCGTTTCATGTTCCTGAAACTAACGAACCAGCTAATTTACCGCATCATTTTGATAGTAGCTATTATCATCATGGTGGGTCTAATGTGCATGTAGATGATAATAGATATCATGACATGGTTGCTGATGCATTTCATGATACGAGGGAGTATTTATCTGAAAATGTTGTTGAAGAACCTAACCAAGATGCTAAACGTTTTTATGATATGTTAGACGTTGCGAATAAACCAATTTACGATGGATGTAAAGATGGATTGTCAAAACTATCATTAGCATCTAGAATGATGAATATCAAATCGGATCATAATTTGAGTGAATTTTGCATGGACTCCTGGGCGGAATTACTAAAAGAGTATTTGCCTGAGGATAATGTAGCTGCTGATTCATATTATGAAATACAAAAGTTGGTTTATAGTCTTGGATTGCCTTCAGAAATGATTGATGTTTGTGTTAACAATTGTATGATTTATTGGAAAGATGATGATAAGTTGCAGGAATGTCGTTTTTGCCGTCAGTCGAGATATAAGGTCCATGGAAAAGGGAGTAAGGTCCCGTATCAACGGATGTGGTACTTACCCATTACGGACAGGCTCAAGAGATTGTATCAATCGGAAAGGACATCCGATTCAATGAGATGACATTCAGAGCACTCAGTCGTAGATGGGGAAGTAACTCATCCGTCAGATGCAAAGGCTTGGAAGCACTTTAACACGGTATACTCTGACTTCTCTAGAGAGATTCGTAATGTATATCTTGGTTTATGCACTGACGGATTTATTCCATTTGGTATGTTTGGTAGACAATACTCCTTGTGGCCAGTTATCGTAACCCCTTATAATCTTCCTCCATATATGTGCATGCAAAGAGAATTCCTCTTCTTAAGTATATTAGTCCCTGGTCCGAAACATCCAAAGAGATCTCTAGATATTTTTCTGCAACCTTTAATCCATGAGCTAAAAGAGTTATGGTACACTGGGGTTCGTACGTACGATATATCGTGCAAAAGAAATTTTATGATGCGTGCAGTGCTTATGTGGACTATTAGTGACTTTCATGCTTATGCCATGTTATCCGGTTGGACAACGCATGGACGATTGTCTTGCCCTTATTGTCGTCATCGGACTGATGCGTTTCAACTCCCACACGGAAGGAAAACAAGTTGGTTTGATTGTCACCGACGATTTCTTCCAATTAATCATCCGTACCGGAAGAACAGAAGGTTGTTCAAGAAGAACAAAGTCGTTAAACAACCACCCCTAATATATCCGGCGGGGACAGAGTTACTAAACGAGTTGGATTATTACGGGGCGCAAGAAACATGTAGACGGGGTGAAAATTGGCATGTTTCGAATTTACCTGACGGATACGGGGAAACCCATAACTGGCACAAGAAAAGCATCTTTTGGGAACTCCCTTACTGGAAAGATCATTTGTTGAGACATAACCTTGATGTTATGCACATTGACAAAATTTTCTTTGATAACATCATGTACACATTGTTGAATGTGCAAAGAACGAAAGACAATTTGAAGACAAGATTGGATTTGCCAGAAATATGTTTTAGAAGTGAGTTGCATATCACGAACGATGGTAAGGCTCCAGTCCCGATCTACAGATTGAAACCTGAAGCGAAAAACACTTTATTTAATTGGGTAGCGTCAGATGTCAAATTCCCCGACGGATATGTTTCAAAGCTATCCGCATGTGTTGAGAATGGACAAAAGTTTTCAGGTATGAAAAGTCATGATTGTCATGTATTTATGCAGAGACTATTACCTTTTGCCTTCGACGAGCTTCTACCGAACCCGCACACTTAGCAATTGCAGGTACTAATTAATAATTAATTAATTATCTTTTTAATTACTTTAATTACAATATATAGTCATGAATTTTAAAAAATTTCGGGTATCGGTGCGTTTTTCCGAGATTTATGTACTCGTACACTTTCAGAAGATGTCATTGAACAATTGCGTGAAAATATCCCTATCTTGTTGTGCAACTTGGAAAAGATTTTTCCTCCATCTTTTTCGATGTAATGGAACACCTTCCAATACATCTTCCTCACGAGGCAGAACTAGGAGGGCTCGTGCGGTTTCGGTGGATGTATCCCTTTGAACGATTTATGGGACATTTGAAAGGAAAGGCAAAAAACCTAGCAAGGGTTGAAGGATCTATCGTTGCTGGATCTTTAACGGAAGAGACTTCTCATTTCGCATCATACTATTTCGGTTCCAATGTACGAACACGTAGAACAAAAACACAACGATACGATGACGGCGTCGTTGGCGCAGTATATTCAATAGATGGGGTACCTGATATATTTTTCCCAATTGGAAGAGCTAGCGGAAAAATAAAAGAAGTTTGGTGGGAAAGTGATCAACATCGATAAAGTGCACATACTTACATCCTCCTTAATTGTGATTACGCACGACCTTTCGAAAGGTAATATATTATATGTTTTTATATATAAGCTATAATATTTTTCCTAACGATCTATATATATATATAACGAGGGGGTTTATTTCAATTAGAATGTTTGAGGAACAAGTGGAGGAAGTCTATCCTGGACTTTCGAAAGACGAACACACTGCTTATAAAGAACGCGATTTTGCGGGTTGGTTAAAAACGCAAGTTGAATATGGTGACACCACATATCCGGTTTGGTTTCGCGAGTTAATACAAGGACCGCTTGGAAAGATCACAACTTCGCCTATGTATTTTACTCGTGGTTACGTCTTCCACACAGTATGGTCAACATCGAGCAACCGCAAATTCTGGTGTCACTGTTGAGGGCGATTCGGTTTTTTATGCGGTTCTCACGGATATTATCGAAGTCCAATACCCGGGATTAGTCAATTTAAGAACAACACTTTTTAAATGTGATTGGTTTGATCCAACGTTAGGTCGTGGTGTACGTTACAACAAATTTGGTGTCATCGACGTCAACCAATCACGACGATATCGGAAGTTCGAACCATTTATCCTCGGATCGCAGGCTGAGCAAGTTACATTCATTCCGTATCCTCGCGTTAAAACTAGTGGTATATCGTGGAGTGCAGTAATTCGAGTGCTTCCGAGAGGTTTAATTATGGGTAACGATGAAGTTCCTATGCAACAAGATGTCGTTGGTGGGACAATTATACAAACAAATCAATCGACCGAAGATGTATTTCTTGTTGATCCTGATAATCAAGTAGGCGAAGATATTGTGGATGATGAAAACGAAGGATCCACAGAAGAAAATGAAGAATTCGATGAAGTTAGCGATATCGAATCATTTGATTCCGACAATAATGAATAAATTTGTAACTTGTATTTGCAATTTTAATTTTTTTTTAATTTTTTTTGCAAATTATCAACGAATTTGCAACGAATTTGCAACGAAATTGCAACGAATTTGCACCGAATTTGCAACGAATTTGCAACGATTTAGCAACGAATTCATAAGTTTAGAAATTTTAGGGGTTTAAATTGTCGTTGCTAAATCGTTGCTAATTTTTGCAATATATAAATCTTTAAACCCTAAAACCACCCTAAAATAAAGGTTTTTAAGAATTAGTGTTAACTTAAAAAGTGTAAACAAAGGTGAAAACAATTGTATAAATCAATAAAAAAAATTGATTACAATATTATACTTAACGTGTATTAACTTACCGTTAACTTATATGTTTTACTAATATAAAGTTTATAATACATAATATTTTCAGTTTTTTAGTAAATATCATAATTTGAAGTGTTATTCTCAATCTTATAATCTATAATTACATATGAAGTATGTATTATAGTATAACAAACCGTTTTAGGGGTTGAAACCCTAAAAATAGGGTTTGAGTTTAGCAACGATTTAGCAACGATTCGTTGCTAAATCGTTGCTAAATATTAAATAGCAACGATTTAGCAACGATTACAACGAATCGTTGCTAAATCGTTGCTAATGTTTTTGACATTTAACCTCGTACTTCTGATACATATAATGTAACATATTAGTCTAATCAGTTATTTAGCAACGATTTAGCAACGATTAGTACTTTCATGGGTTTAAATTTGTTGGACTAATATGTTTTACATATCGTTGCTAAATCGTTGCTATTTGATATTTAGCAACGATTTAGCAACGATTCGTCGCTAATTCTTTGCTATTTAGCGACGATTTAGCAACGATTTAATTTTTGCAATATACAAATCTTTAAACCCTCAAACCACCCCAAAATAAAGGTTTTTAAGAATTAGTGTTAACTTAAAAAGTGTAAACAAAGGTGAAAACATTTGTATAAATCAAAAAAAAAAATTTGATTACAATATTATATTTAACGTGTATTAACTTACCGTTAACTTATATGTTTTACTAACATAAAGTTTATAATACAGAAAATTTTCAGTTTTTTAGTAAATATCATATTTTGAAGTGTTATTCTCAATCTTATAATCTATAATTACATATGAAGTATGTATTATAGCATAGCAAACCGTTTTAGGGGTTGAAACCCTAAAAATAGGATTTAAGTTTAGCAACGATTTAGCAACGATTACAACGAATCGTTGCTAAATCGTTGCTAATGTTTTTGACATTTAATCTCGTACTTCTGATACATAGAATGTAGCATATGTGTCCGATCAATTATTAAGCAACGATTTAGCAACGATTCGTATCCGTCATAGGTCTTGTACTTGGCGTAATACATGTTAAGGTTTAGCAACGAATTAGCAACGAAATGTTGGAATCGTTGCTAATTCGTTGCTAAACCCAAACGTATGAACAAGGGAAACCCGAAATAATTTTAACAAATAGCGACGATTTAGCAACGAATCGTCGCTAAATCGTCGTTATTTTTAGTTTAGCGACGATTTAGCAACGAATCGTTGCTAAATCATGCTAAATTTTCGTTTTCCCTCCGGTGGGAAAACGAAAAGATCACAAAATCTATAAATATGGCCAAATTCTTTCATTTTTTTCACACAACCATCTCTCTACATTTTATCTCTCTACAATCTCTCTATAAAAACATCACAATTTCTTCTTAAAACACTAAACCTTTTTACAAAAATGCCTCCTCGTCCAAACCATTATTTTAATTTCATCCGTAGTCGTTCTGGTAGCGGATCTGATTCTAATCCGATCCGACAACCTTCAGAACCAACCCAACCCGACATCCCCGAGATCCCCGAGGTGGGGTTAGATGCTGCTTCCAACATTCCACCGGTTGGAGATATGCCGGCGGATTTACCACCGCCTCCGCATCAAGGACCCCATATGATGCGGATCTTGGATCTCCTACGGCAAGAAGGCCACGACCGTTTGCCGTTGATAGATCCAGACCGGCCGCGACACACATTTTGGTAATTTTTTAATATTATATTAAAAATATTAAAAAATAATAAAAATATTATTAAATATTAAATATTAAAAAAAATTGTACTTTGTTAGGTTTTGCGATAACAATGAAGTCTTACTTCGTCGAGCCGCACGTGAACTGGTCCCAAACGCCGGGATACATACAGGACATCTGGTTCGAATCTTTCGCGGTAAATTAAATTAAATTTAAAATTTTAATTAAAATAATTTATATTTAAATATAAATTAAAATATTTAATTTATAAATTTTAATTTAAAATTTCTAATTTAAAAAGTTAAACTAAAACTTAGTTTTAATTAATATCAAAAATGGCATTGGGCCGAGGCTGATACGGTGAAAGTCCTGTAAGGGGTTCAACGAGAAGGCGATGCACCGCCTTACCGGCATTGTTTCCAGTTGGAAGAAAGACTGGAAACTAAAAGAAGATGGTGGAAAGCCGGAGTCGATGGACCCGCCGGTGTGGAAAGGGATGATCGACTACTGGATAGAACCGCATGCTCTCGCCGTCGCGGAAAACTGTTCCAAGTCCCGCCTCACTCCTGTCGACGAGAACGGTCCCTACGTCCACACTTCGGGACCGAGTTCATACGCCGGTCGTCGTAATAAAATGGTAAATTAAATTTTTTAACACTTTGTTTTATTTATTTTTCAAATAAATAAATATTTAATATAGATATCAAATATAGGCCGACGAAGAGGGTGAACTTCCCCCTATTGTGGAGATATTGAAGAAAACCCAGAAGCGCAAAGATGGGTCATATGTCAGTTCATGATCTGAAAAGATCGTGAATGACTATGAGGCTAGACTCGCCGAGCGGGTAAGTCAGTCGTCCACTGAAGACGAGAGCTCAGTGAACTCCTCGGGACGACTTTCGGTCGCGGAATGCGACCAAATCTACTACGAGGTAAATAATTTAATTTATAATTTTTAACTTATATTATATTTACTAACAGATATATAATATTAATTCTACGTAGGTCGCTCCGAAAAAGAAGAACCGCACTTTCGGAGTCGGTTCTATCGAGACCGTTCCCGCAGCTTCTTCATCGCAACCTCATGTTTCTCAGCAGGATCAGGCCGCGGAGAATGCTCGTTTGCGACAGGAACTCCAAGATACAAACGCCCGCTTCAAGACAATGACGGATCTATTCTCCATAATTGCGATGGATAGTCCAAACCTGGCTAATGCGATGCGGGAACGCGGATTAGGGGTCGATCCGGAACCGGAGGTTCGTCCAGACGAGGCTGAAGCCGCAGCTCAAGAACTGGGACGGAATGTCGGGATTAATGATTTTGATCCCTAGTTTAGTTTTTTTTAAATGTAATTTGAATTTTAAATTTTAATTATAATAATTTTATTTTTATTTTAATATTTTTATTTTATTTTTTTTTTAATTTTTTTTTAAATTTAGCAACGAATTAGCGACGATTGTTATGCTCTTCGTTGCCAAATCGTTGCTAATTTAGCAATGATTTAGCAACGATTTCATCAATTCGTCGCTAATTCGTTGCTAAATTAGCAACGAATTAGCGACGGTATGTATAAAGAATCGTTGCCAATTCGTTGCTAAATTACCAACGAATTAGCAACGTTTGCAGCAATTTCATAAGCTTTTAAATTCTGAAATTCGAAAATAATTTTTTTAAATTCGACGCTAAATCGTCGCTATTTCGAAGCTAAAATAACGTTGCAAATTCGTTGCTATTTCGTCGCTAAAATAGCAACGAATTAGCAACGAATTTTTGGCAACGAATTAACAACGATTTCGAGTCGTCCCTAATTTAGCGACGAATTAGCGCCGATTTCGAAATAGCGACGAAAATGTGATCGTCGCTAAATCGTTGTTAAACGCGTTTAGCAACGATTTTGGTCGTTGCTAAATGTACAAATTCTTGTAGTGATTTAAGCACAACATAATTTGATTATGTGTGAATATTATTGCTTGTCTAGTGGTACGTATGTTTATAATGAAAACCTGCATGCATGGAGTTATTAAAATATTGGTTTAATATTGAGAATATTTTGTCAATTAATTACTGCATGTGTTCTGTATGCCAGTATGCACGTATAGACGTGTTGTGTTTGTTGATATGATTTTTTGGAAAAGTCAATCACGTTTCATGGTATACAATCACAAAAGAATATAATAAAATATTGTGAATATTTTATTAGAAGTAAAAGATATAATAAAATATTATGTGAATATTTTATTAGATATACGAGAATAATTAGATTCTATTTTTTTTTTTTGTTAATGGAATAATTAGATTCTATATATTGTCTTTGAAAAGTATTTTGTGGTTGTCGTTTGTAAGTATGTGTACGACACATGTTTACACGATTGAAACCATATAATCACATTAGACTATTAAAAGTATATTATATTAAAATATTTTCTTCCGTATAAGTTAGATTTTGTGATAGTTGAAATATGATTATTATCCTTTCAGCAAAGTGTCACAGAGACTTTGATTAGTTTCTAAATCTTTTAAATTTATGTTCTAATTTGATTAGAGCTAATAAAATTTAGTTAAAATTAGTTGTCTAAATTTAATTTGATTAAATTCATTCAATTATTTCTTTAATTTAATTTAATACATATTAGATATGAAATTTTATATTATTTATAATTTATATTAGATATAAATTTAAATATAAAATTAAATTAAATTAATAAAAAGATATTATAAAATATTATGTGAATATTTTATAGAATATCCAATTCATGGATATTGATTTAAAAATTATTTTTTTAAAAAAATAAATAATCTTTAAGGATAAAAGTTGAACGTTAGCGAAATGTTCGTTTGACCAGAACTTTAATCTTTAAATAACTAATTTAATTATTAAATTAATCCAACTAAAACATATATTCGATATGTATAAGTTAGTAATTTATATAGGATATAAATTATAAAACTATATTGGATTAATTTTACTCCTCTATTAATATCAAGTATTTTGATGTCTCCCCAATTTTATAAACTGTCAAAACCTAAATTGTTGTAAGGCGGGTCTGCCAAAGCAGCGGTCTGCAACAGTTTAGGAGTGAGATAGATACTTGAATTGTTGTGTGGCGGGTCTGCCAAAGCAGCGGTCCGCGACAATTTAAGTATGATGATAATCGTTGTCATATGAAATAAGATTGGTTAACTTGACTAGGCTATCAAAACGGTTTTGGGCCTAGAGACATAGGGTTGGACAAGATATAAGATATCATCCACAACCAAGAGTTATATATTAGATATAATTAGCAATGTTGTTGCTTACCTAAATAGCTAGACGTTCAAGGGTTGAGCCAAAGTTCACTTGGATTCTAGTAAAATATGGATCTTGGAGCATTATACTCTTTTGAGGAAAATTTGTTTTGAGTATAATGTTAGTTTTCTAAATGATTTAGAATACTTAAAATTCTTGAACATCACATTAACCTTATTATTTTATTATTTTGACAGTAATGTTAGTCTCCCACAATCCGTTTTCATTACGATATGTCCTTGAGAAGGAAAGATTGAATGGCTCTGATTTCCTTGAATGGTATCGAAACTTGAGAATTGTTCTCAAGCAAGAGAAAAAGGAATATGTCTTGGAAAGTGAGCTTCCTACAAAGCCGAAACCAAATGCTGCACATGCAGAAAGAAATGCTTGGGATAAGCATGTAAGTGATAGGGTTGATGTATGTTGTCTTATGTTGGCTACCATGAACTCATACTTGCAGAAGCAATATGAGAATGTGGAGTCGCCAATAGAGATGATAACTGGCCTGAAAGGGATGTTTCAGGAGCAAGCACGAACTGAGAGATATAAGACTGTTAAATCTCTCATTGAATGCAATTTATCATCAGACAACCCGGTTAGTCCACACGTCATTAAGATGATGGGTTATATCGATAACTTGACTAAGCTGGATTGCCCTATTAGCCAAGAGTTGGCTACTGATATCATTTTACAGTCTTTGCCGTCAAGTTATGATCAGTTTGTTATGAACTACAACATGAACAACTTGACAAAGACATTGAATGAGCTGCATGGAATGCTTAAGACGGCTGAGCCAAACACCAAGAAGGAAACTCCTAATGTACTTATGGTACAAAAGGATAAGAGTTTTAAGAAACATGATAAAGGCAAGGGATATGGTAAGAAAAGTTGGATTGAGAATTCAGATAAGTCTGAACATTTTCCCAAGCCTAAACCTGGTCCTTCTGGTGAAGATAAGTGTCATTATTGTAATGGCGCTGGGCATTGGAAGCGAAATTGCAAGAAGTATTTGGAAGAGATGAAAAAGAAGAATGTATCTGAGCCTTCTTCTTCAGGAACCCAGCAGCAGTAGAAGTTGAAAGAAGAAAGAATGAACCTGCGCTGGAGATGGAGCAAAAGTTGCTACATCAGTTGTGGGAACATTTCATTTCATTCATATTTTCATCAGACTTTGTTTTAGATTTATTGCTATCAAATTCTACTATGAGTAGAAATATTATTTTCTTTTAAATTTGGATTTGAGAGAATTTGGTTTTAATAAAAGAGCTTTTATATTTATTGTGATAAAATAGTTTATTATAATAAATAGTTTATGATAGTAATCCATTAGAGAATGGAATCTTGTTCTAAACCAAATAGGTTTGGGCCTATTCACTAAACTGGCCACTATTGAAGAATCAATCATCTCTTGGATCTTACACATAGTGATGTATTTGAACCAAAGAGAATTTTGACTTCAAATAATTCTTTTGATAAATCAAAGAATTAATCTCCTTAAATGAGTTTAAGGAGTTCAAGAATAAACTAAATAACAAAACGTTTGTTGTTTAGAATAGTGTTATGTAATATGAGAACGTATTCCAGAGGAAATAGTGGGAGCTGAAACAATATTCTAATAAATCTCTTCACTAGTCTTAGTATGAGAGTCATACTGTTTTTCAAGATAGGATCTTAATTTTAGTGGGAGTTTGGGTTTTTGATTTGATGTTCAACTTAATATATATTTGATGAAATAGTTTCATGTATTATTTATCATTGGATGATTAAATAATAGTCCAAAAATAATATATGTCATTCTTATAGGCCATCAAGTACGTGACTTGAGCATGAAACCCTATAGGTGATAAATGATATGTATTAATGAGGTCCCTAGTTCTGATTACTAACATGGGACTTAATAATCTTATGTGACTAGTATGTGAGGTGACTGATGACTAAGTTTCGTGAAGTCATTGATATGTGGTATTAAAGTCAATCACATAAATATGTGTGTTGGAGAACACAATATTGGACATGACCCGTTATGAGAACTCTACAAGATTGTTATATGAGTGTCATAAGAGTTTTTTATCACGACTATAGAGTGTAGTCCTTTGACCTGAGTTCGTCATGATTTTTTACACATGGATTGGTTCGCTTTGACTCTGTCAAACGTCTGCCGTAAATGGGGATTATAAAGACAGTGATTGGGCGGATTAGAGAAGTGTATAAAGAACATGGATGGAACAAGATGGGATTTGTCCCTCCCATATAACGGGAGATAAATATCTCAGGGCCTATCAGCGATTTGATAATAAAAATGCATGGCCGTGCTCAAACGAGGTGATTGTCAATCGTTTGTTTAATTAGTATAAATCGGAGTCCGATAAACATGATCTAGCTTAATAAGGATGACATTGTTTCTTGTCTTATGGTGAGATCGAGATATAGTGACAAAGGATTATAAGAATAGATATTCCAGTACAAGTGGGAGATTGTTGGGAATGTCCTGAAATCTTATGTACTTACTCTAGTAAAGTTGTATTGTCGAGGTTTGACAATGTCGTATAATATTAGGTGGTTATAATGTTTTGCTAGAGACCGCTTATAATCTATGAGTTTAGAACTCATTACTAATATTATATGATCTACAGGGTCACACACCTAAGCAAATTGAATCGATAAATATTTATGTGTTTAATTTAGATTAAACCAAATCATGGTTTTGGGAAATTCTTTATTATATATAGTGATATATAATTAGAATTAATATTGATATATATGAGATTTACATATGGGCCAAAGTCCAATTGTGAATTGGTAATTAGTGGTCCATAACTAATTATTCCACGCGAATAATAACCTAATAGGATTAGGTTTACTTGTGCCACCTTTGCACAATATATATATATACAAGTTTTGTGTTATTAATGATATATAACAAAACCTGTGAGAAACCAAAACCCTAATATAGACAAAACGTTTGTCTTAAGATTTGATCTCAACGGTACTAGCATCCCGTCTTCATTCAGTTTGTGTGCGTGTGGATACCGGTAGAGGCACGACACTTAGAGTGCTCAGAAACCTCGAACAAAGTTTGGTTCATCGTTCCGCTGCTAATAACCAGGTATATTTGATAACCTTATGGTTTAGTTTTGATTCAATATTTGCACGAATCCTAGGGATTATATTCGTAATTTGTAGTTATAAACCGTTACGAATTCTAACAACAATTTGATGATCTTGGCCGATAAATGTATTCAATAACATTTCTTTCTTTAACATTTTCATTATTTTTATGAATATGAATAAGAAAAATTTTCTCCATTAATATTCCTATAAAACACACAAAATGATGATAGTAATATCCCAAAATCATATTATAATCGACATTAATATTTACAAAAATCATCAAACATTATTAGTTGTCAATATTTATAAAAATCGTTAACTTATCAAACTTTAATTTGGGTCAAAAATTAAGTCAATGATTGTTTACCAAACAATAATTTTCGGCTATGTTTATTTACTTTTTTCCATTGATTTAATAAAAAACACAAAACACATACGTGGCAGCATCACAACAAATTTCATATGGTTAATTACAATTTTGGGATTAATCGCATATTGGACTTTATTTTTAAATTATATTTTAGACTCAACAAATTCAATTCACTTATAAGAGCACGAATATTGGGGGGATTTAGTGTAATTCTTAAGGTGTGGGCCCCACCAAAATTTTGAGATTTCATCTTTTGTCTCTTAATTCGGAACTGGTTCTTGCACTGTTTATGAGTCATATTGGCACGTGAGCCCATGATTGATGCATTTTTAAAGTTTTTTTAAATAGATAAATAAATAAAAATGTTAGGAAACCATGTTCTTAAACATTAATTTTCTATCACATCGATAACAATAAGAAACATAATAAAAATATTCTGTTATAAATAAGACTTTATCCAATGAGAAATCAGTAAATTATGTCTTCCTTCAATGAGTCTGCGAATTTCGATAAATGAATTGGGCTTTCATTTATTGGGGTATGCATTAATGTAAGCTTTATTTTTTGAATGAGCATGTAAAATTTGATTAGTTATTTTGCCTTTCGAATACTCGCTTTTCCTAAATGCTAGCCTCATAAATTGGCAACAAGCATCATGATTTCCTATTAATTAACACGGTCATATTGTTTTTAAAGAGATTTTTGATGATATTTAGATTATCAAATCGATAACAATTTCTTAGTTTTTTTATGTTGCTTTTTCAGATTTTCTTTGTTTTTTAAAGATGCGGTTTTTTCAGATTTTATTTGTGGGCAATTCTTATAAATAGTATTAAAAAAGTTTTTTTTAACACAATTAGCACACATTTTTGAAAGTTTTATTAATACCATTAAAAAGTTTTTTCTCATAAATATCACAAATCTTAAATTTTTAAAACTATACCCAATACATTCAAAGCTATACCTTCAAAATTATATTCTAAACACTATATAGCGAACCCAGATGAAAAAATTAAAATATAAAAGTATTAAAACTCGTTTTTTTGTATTTGTGATATTTTTGTAAACTACAACTTTTTGATGGTATTTTTGATATAAAAAACATTTTAATGGTATTTTTGTTATAAAAAACTTTGTAATTGTAATTTCAAAACAAAAACTTATGTTGATGATATCTAAGGTATTTTTCTTTTTTTTAATGAAGTGGCTCTTTCAAATTATATTTGTTTTCTAATAGTGTGGCTTAATCAGGTTAATTTTCCATCTTCGTTTTCTACACGTTCTTTTGAATTATTCATTGATCACATTTTCTATTCATTCTGGTTTAATATCGTGTTAACTCGGAAAACGGTAATTATGACAAAAAATATTTTCATGTGAAACAATAAATAGTTTTTAATAAATTTAATTACTTTGATATAAAAAATGTTAAAAGTATTTTTACTAATATAAAGAATAGATGTAAGATTCGGTGTATGTATAAATATTACTAATATTTTGACATTATTACTTTTTGGTATTCTTTATTATTTTCAGCGAATAATAAAATTTAATACTCCTGCCCCGCGCATGGCATGGGCTCCACACCTAGTTGAATAAAAATAAATTGCAATCACATATGATAACAATTTTTAGCTAAAATCATATTCAATATATATATTTGTAACTTTGCAACGAATTAGAAAATATTTTAAATAATTTATGAGATAATTCCAAGTTAAGTTTATGATATCAAAACATACCTACGAATGTGTATGGTTCGAAATTTAATTAATGATGAAACGATGAATAATTTGAAAATAATATATCAAATTAAGTTTACAAACATTACCCTGCAAAAATACGTTTGCAAACTATATTTGTAAAAATTACCCATGTGCGGTACGCAAGGGTAAAAGACCTAGTCTATGGGCTCGACTTGTTTAAATTTAGCGGGAGCAGTTGCGGTTGTGGGAGATTGTTCAATCGGAAGACCGCAATTAGTTGTGTTATTAAGCGATTTGTACTATTAGTATATCAATTAAAAATTATGTATATGCGGGACATTTTCGACTACTTGAAAAAAAATTAACGAAATTATTTTATCAATTAAAAATACCACAACTATATTATTATTAATATAAAACATAAATTTGTTGATTAAAGATAAAGAAGAATAACGATTAAACAAAATATTTATCAATAGAAATATTGTATTTATCATCATCTATACTATGAATTGGGAAGGAAAATTTTTGAGAAACCTTTCAAAATTCATTTTAATTACATGTAATGCCACCACATAAATTTTAGTATAAAGTATTTTAGATTAAAAAATAAATAATAAAATATTCCTATTTAATTGGATTAAATAAGAAAATGAAAATAAAAATAAATATAAAAATTATTCATATTTTATAGCATTAAAAAAACCAAATTAAAGAAAATAAAAATAAATATCAAACTATTTAATAGGTAAAAAATGAAAAATTATATTCTAAGTATAAATACATTATTTGTAATTTCTAAGATAACCAAATTATATTCATAATTTCAAATATACATAAATATAATTCTAAAATTTATATTCGATATATATTAATAAACATTACACCCGTGCGGGACGCACGGATTCATACCTAGTATCATATAAATCGGAAGTAATTTACCCTACATGTCATCGTAAGAAAAAATTTAGGATTGATTCTTTTTTATTTTAAATGTTTTTTATTTAGCACTAAATTTTGTTCCCTTAAATTTTGCGATAAACACACTTGGCTAACTATATAATTTTACCATCTTTTCATGTATTCTTTTTAGAATTAATTTGTAAATTAGGTACTTTTTTCATTGTAATTTGGGAATTGTGTGATGTTTTTTTTTTTTTTTTTTTTTTTTTTATTACAACAAATATGGGAAAAGAACTACACTACTTCGTTGGCAATCCAGTTTGGAAGGACTTCGCTCACATGCAGTTGTGTATATGCTAGGTTTCGTCCTGCCCGTGCCAGCTTGTCAGCTTGCGTGTTCCTGTCTCGTGGTATATTCTTTATTCGGAAGTGTGTAAAGTAATCAAGTAAGGCTTCAAACTCTTCTAACATAATGGAGAAAGCAGGCCACTCGGAAGGAGTCTGCAAAATTGTCACCAATATTGTGCTATCTGTTTCAAATGTCTGACAGCTAATGTTTCGTGCCTTAATAACTTCCATCGCCCATAGTAGGGCCTTAAACTCTGCTTGCAAGGGAGAAAGACTCCTTCTATCGCACCTTACTCCCATCAGGTAACTAGAGTCATCTTCATTCAAACAAATCCATCCGGTTCCCTCAAATTCTTCCGTACTTTTCCACGAACCATCCACTCGACACACTTTCCTTGCATTCGTATCTTGTGTAATATCAGTTAAGTTAAAGGTTCTAATGACTGGCATATCATCCTCATAATTTTGTGCTTCAAACCATGCCTTTGATTCCTTAATTGCCCGTTCTGCGATCTCCGGGGGATCAACATCTACATCTTCGAAAACCTTACGGTTTCTTGATTTCCATAAGTACCACAATATCCACGGGAAACAGTCTGCTCCTTGTTGTTGTCTCTGCCTTTCTTGGACTCTCAATAACAAATAATCCATATTGGTATAAATACCTCCTTGTGGGAAATCTTGAGTTATAATGATTGGTGATACTCCCCATGTGAATAATGAGTGGGGGCACTCAAAAAACATATGATTAATCGTCTCTGTCTCCTCTTCACAACGCGGACACACAGTCTCGCAGTGTATACCTCTTGAGTTGAGTGTTTCCCTTACACTAAGATATCCTGACACAATTTGCCATAAGAAGTGTTTCAGCTTTCGTGGGCATTTCACTTCCCATACTTGCGCTTTCAACTCATTAGTATTTGGCCCCCATTGCCGGTCAGTATCCTTATTTATTTGTTGTCATAGGTGATATCCTGATTTAACCGTGTACCTCCCTGATTGTGAGTAATGCCATATCCACCTCTCTTCCTCACTTCTCTTACTAATAGGCATACTACCAATCAAGGTCCTATCTCTTACATTCGTCAGAGCCGATAATGCCCTCCAATCCCACTCAACCGTATTTTGATTGATCAGGTCCTTCACTTTTAAATTTGGAAATAATATACTACCTCTACCTTGAGCCGGTCGTGGATCCGTATCCGGAACCCAACAATCCTCCCAGACAGCCATCTCACATTGTCTCCTCGGAAGCTTCCTCATTCCTCTCATTAGTATCTCTTTTGACGAATAAATACTTCTCCACCCAAACGAGGGAGCATAAGGTTTTTTGGCCATAAAAGGGTGTACCCTCGGAAAGTATCTACCTTTTAACACTCGCGCCATAAGTGAACCAGGGTATTGTGATATACGCCAATATTGTTTTGCCAACAAAGCCTTGTTGAAATCTTGTAACGATCGAAAGCCCAACCCACCATTGTTGTTGGACTCACACATTTTTTCCCATGCCACCCAATGGAGACCGCAGTTTCTTCCATTGGAACACCACCAGAATTTAGCTATCGCACTGGTTAACTTTTTTGTTAACGCCTGGGGTAATTCGAAGCATGACATAACATATAACGGTAGTGCTAACGCCACCGATTTAATCAATGTTTCCTTTCCTCCTCTAGATAAAAATTTGGCTGCCAACCGTTTATTCTTTGGTTCAAACGCTCTTGAACATAGCTAAAGATTTTCGTCTTAGCGCCTCCTAAACTTTTTGGGATGCCCAAATAAGTCCCCATACCCCCAACTTTTTGTATCCCGAGTATATTCTTCATATCTGTTTTAATCTGCGAATCCACATTATGTCCAAACAATACCGAAGATTTTGAAAAATTAATTTCTTGTCCCGACCCTTTACCATAAACCTCTAACACCCGTAGAATAGCCTTGCATTCTCCTTCCTCTGCTTTACAAAAAAAGAGACTATCATCTGCAAATAGCAGTCTTAAAAATGATTTTAGAGTCTTAAAAGACGAAAATGATTTTAGAGTCTTAAAAGACGAAAATACCCATTACAATAAAGATGACAATGACGTCGGTTTGGTTAAAGTTTTGTACCAGAAACAAAAAAAAAATCGAGAAAAAAGACAAAAACCAAAAAAACCCTAAATTCTCAAAATCTCTAATTTCTTTCTCACTCTCATTCCTACGCCGTAAGTTTTTGTTCTCCACCTTCAAATTCAAGTACTTATCCTCAGAGCTCTTCAACTTCGCCGTCACCGAAACCACTTTCTTTTTCTTCTTCAATTTCTTTTTCTTAATCGTCTCAATTTTGCTACTAACCGTCACACTAGATCGGTCGTCTTCCACCGCCACGTTAGCTGTTTTTGTATGGATCCTCGGCGAGATCTGTTCGAATTCCACGGTGGAGAATCCACACAAGCTAGCTTTGTCTTCGTTCTTCTTATGGTGAGAGTTCTTCAATCTGAACCCTAATTGATAGCTTCTATCCCAAGGAACCTTCATAATCTCTTTTAATCGGTTGATTATGCCGTTGGATTATGCGGCAATCTCCACTAGCGGAGTTAAAGAGCTTTGAGATTTGTATAATGCAATTTAGCGAGGTAATGAATATTCATGAAAATCTGTGAATATTCATGTACGCTTATGAACATTCATAAACTTATACAAACAATGATGAACAATCATCCATGCTTATGAACATACATTACGCTTATAAACTTGTGTGAACAATCATGTGCGTACATGATTGTTCATGAAATTGTGTGAACGTTCATGTACGCTTATGATTATTCATGAAACTACAGAGAAGCCGATGAACATTCACGTACACTACATATCATCTTTTACCCCTTAACTTAGAAAAAAAGATAATGGGCGAGATTTAGGAAAAAAGAAAATGCTATAATATGTCGAAAAAATAATTCAAAGAAGGAAATATTGAAAATATGATAGTTACCTTATTCGAAAATGGTATATATTCTATAATTCAAAAACTCGGCTAATAAAAAAACATATCAAATTGGTTGCTACACCAATTAAGGGTATAAGAGGAATAAATATATTGTGAATAAAAAAAAATCACCTAAATACTAATTTCATAAATTAATCACCCTATTTCCAAATTAAGGGTTAAAAATATACCTGATTACCCATTTTTTTTTCTTTTTATATGCTAAAAATATTGTTGAGGTTTGGTCATGTTCTAAACCGAGTCAACTAAACCGGAGCAGATTTAAAAGCCGGTTTAGTAAAGGTAAAGCTTCTAATTAAACAAGATGGTTTGCTAGTCTTCCTTACTCAGATTTCAGCTCAAGAACACAAGCAACGTATCTTGATTCCGTTATTGGGTTGTTACGATAAGTTGCGGATTTGTGTGAGAGTAGGTATATAAGCAATCTCAGGTGTTAGAAGTTGTTTATCACTTTGTAATTGGGAAATACATTGGTGAGAGAATATACAGAGAGAGAAGATAGATTGGGGTGTGAGATCGAAGAGATCTTTGTATTACCGGAAAACTGATCAGATAGTGGATTCCGAGCAAGCTTGGCCAGACGTAGGTTCGCAATTCACGACCGAACTGGATAAAGCCGTCGTGTCTTTATTTTCTGTTTTGCGTTTAATCTTTTCCGGCGACTCCATAGGCGTAGTTGCGGCGAGGCTGAATCGTTATTAAGTTCCGTAGATTCAACAATAGGTATCAGAGCCAAGTTCCGTCTTCACTGTCCCTATCTAAGGCAACCTGAGATTCAATCAGATTCAAGATGGGTGCGAAAATGGAGATCGAGAAGTTTAACGGAACCAACGATTACAATCCGTGGAAGGAAAATATTCTTGCTCATCTGGAGATTCTGGGTTTGACGGAGGCGTTACAGCTTCAAGAGGAAGAACTCAAGAAGAAAGATTCTGCAGAAATTGACAAGGATGGTAAAAGCAAATAGGCTGATACGAAGGAAGAAAAAGAACCAACTGATAACTTGCATATTTTACACATTTTACCTTAGTTTATGCATTAGATTTCATTCATTTAGGTTGCATTTAGTGTCATATAGGTTGCATTTTGGTTTGTGATAACTTGCATATTTTACACATTTTACCTTAGTCTATGCATTAGAACTCATTCATTTAGGTTGTATTTAGTGTCATATAGGTTGCATTTTGGTTTGTTTCGTGTATTTCAGGTTTTGGAGCATAAAGACGGCGAAAGTGATGAATCTAAGCCAAAAAGAAACTGATACACTTGCATCGGCATGTTGTATCGGTTTCTGTTGGCCGATACAGAAGACAAAAAGTTTGTCGAAGTCTGTATCGGCCAAGCATATCGGTTTCTGTGGCCGATATTGAAAACAGAAGTTTCGCCGAAGCTTGTATCGGCCAACCATATCGGTTTGGAGTGGCCGATACAAGAGAAAAAGACTCGAAGACACGTATCGACATGTCGTATCGGCTTAGCCTGGCCGATACGAAGAAAACAGAGCTGAAGGAAGAATACCGAAGCGCATATCGGCCAGCCCGTATCGGTTTGCTTTGACCGATACAGGCTGCGAATTTTTATAAGAAATTTGATTTTAATGTGTAAAAAAGGAAAACCGACTAAACCAATTTCGGTTTCCTTTATTATTTTTCGGTTTGGATTTTGTATTAGGGTTGAACTACACAGCCACCCAACCTATCTTGTTTTTTTCATCTTAGTTTTGTTTTGTTTTTGGAGATTGGTGATCATCGTGACTTTTTGGTGTTTTTGAACTTGGAGATTCTTGGTTTTTGCCTTGGCCTCCTTGTAATCTTCACCATCATCATTGAATAAGAGATTTCTTTACCCTTTTGTTCTCCTTGTTTTATTTTGTGTATGATTATGGTTTCCTTGAATCAAATTGTTATGAATCTTAATATGATTTGTGAGTAGTTCTAAATAGACAATTGGGTTAGGGTAAAAGAGGTTTGATTGAATCTAGGATAGATAATTGTCAAAAGCTTAATTGATTAAAAACTTTAGTCTTTGGTAACAGCCTTAAAGCTTTAATTGAGTTGGCCATTCGATTATCGAACCCAGGAAGCTTTATGAATCGAGAGATTATAAAGCCTCCTGAACAATTACCTTAGAACCAAGCCTAGCTTAACCGAGAGATCTGTGTTAATAAGCTTGGTGGTTAAAATTGATTTGTTCTTAAGGTTTCTCGACGATTAAACTATCCAAGATATTGTTTTAGTTTAATTGTTGAGAAAAGGATCATTGCCACGAGAGTGGATTGATCTAAAATCGTTTTCAAAACCTTAAAGTTATTTTTGTAAAAGACAATTTGAAATCCGAAAGTCTAATCACCCTTTCAAACACCTTAACCTGATTGTTTAGCTTTTTATAAATCTTTCAAAACTTTTAATTCTCGTTCTCGTTTTATTTAATTTTCGGTTACAAACAACACAAACAACAATTTTTGATCACGCTTAAACTAAGTCCGTTTCTTACAAATTCAAATAAATTGTTTGCTCCTGATTTGGTTTGACATCTTAAGTACTACATTAAGATATTAGATTTAACGGGGTAAAATCTCATTTATCAAATTGGCGCCGTTGCCGATTCAGGAACTCGAACAATTATTAGAATTTCGAAACTACTTGGGATTAAATTTCAGTTTCGTTACTAACTTGTTTTCTTTCCTTGTGATTTTCGTTTTGTAGGTGTATGCAAAGAAGAAGTCACCGACAAAGTGACAGCTTGCTCTTCTTCGCAGACATCAAAGCACACGAAAGAGCTATCTCACGAGAAAGAAGAACCAGCCTCCACTCCGACTCATCCACATCAGACACTTCGGGTTCAGATTCAGAATTCGAGATGGGTGACGCAAACAACGCACCTAACGTTGCACGCACCATTGGTACAGCGGATGTGCCATCAAACATCACCAACCGTAGTGGCATCACACCACCAGCCATCGCTAACAATAACTTTGAGATAAAGTTTAGTCTCATTAACATGGTGTCCAGCATCGATCATCTTCACCAGTGAAGACCCCATCGATCATCTTCACCAGTTCGACATGCTTTGCGACACGGTGAAGATCAATGGTGTCAATGAGGACATGTTTAAGCTGCGTTTGTTCCCCTTCTCACTCGGGGACAAAGCACACATATGGCAGAAAAACCTTGTGAAGGACACGATACAGACTTGGGAGGCATGTAAGACAGCTTTTCTCACAAAGTTCTTCTCGGTGGTGAGGACATCAAAACTGCGAAACGAGATCTCCGCTTTCGCACAAAAAGACCAAGAAACGTTCAGCGAATCTTGGGAACGATTCAAGGGTTACACGGTGAGATGCCCGCACCACGGTTTCACGGGAGAAAGCCTACTCAGCACGTTCTATCGCGGCCTAAAACCGAAGTTCAGGATGCTTCTCGATTCAGCTAGCCAAGGAAATTTCCTTGGGAAGACGGAAGCCGAGGGACAACTTCTGGTGGAGAACTACGCCCTTAGCGATAGCAACTACGGAGAGGATTATGATCGCACCATCCGCAACTCGGGGAACGATGAGCAGTTTAAGAGAGAGATAAAAGCGGTGAATGAGAAGCTGTATAAGCTACTCATGTCCAACCAAGTGGGCATCAACTACGTTGGTAGTGGCGATGAACAAATACCCCCAACCGAGGGGAATCAAGAGGAGATCAACTACATGGGTAATCAGGAGGCTGGCGTTTCAACAACTACTCGCAGCACCCAAACCTCTCCTACCGCAACAATAACGTAGTCAATCCCCAGGACCAGGTCTATCCCCAGGCGCAACAAGGAGGTTACCAAGGTAAACCTCAATACAACCAGGGGGGATACGCACCGAGACCACCACCAAACCGTCCTCCGGGCTACAACAACCACCCTGGTACTCAAGGAGCAGCTGCATCACCAGCTCCCCAAGGTGATCAAACCGCTCAGCTGTTGAAGCAAATCCTCGACGGCCAAACCCGAAATCACTTGGAGTTTAGCACGTTCAAGAAGGAAATTCAGGCAAAGGTTGACAACTCGTACCACGATCTCAACGCAAAGTTTGAATCAATGAGCTCGCACCTGAAAAATCTGGATAACCAAGTGGGGCAGATCACGTCATCCTCCAAGCGACCAATGGGTCAACTCCCCGGGAAACCAGAAGCTAACCCGAAAGAGTATGTCAACGCTCTACATCTCCGTAGTGGCCGACAGTTACCTTCTGGTGATCGCATCGAGGACAATGCGGAACAGGTGGGGGAGGTGGAACAATCCCACGAGGCAGATACCACGCTCTTGGATGAAGAAAGTGGAGAAGACGGTAAAGAGGAAGATACAGGACACCTGTATCGACCAGGAGTATCGGCCACAGTTGGCCGATATCGGCCACCAGTATCGGCCAAAGACAAGGCCGATACGAGCGATAAGGAGACAGGACACTCGCATCGGCCAAGTGTATCGGTTTCGGAAGACCGATATCGACCACCTGTATCGGCCACAAACAAGGCCGATACAGAGGAGAAAACTGCCAAATCGAAAAAGCCGGCCTACGTTACGTCTCCTTACGTGCCTAAGCTACCTTTTCCGGGTCGAGCTAAGAAACAACTGCTAGAGAAGTACAAAGCGCAGTTTGAAAAGCAAATGAAGGAAGTTCAAATTGCCATGCCACTCGTCGATGCCTTTAAACTCGTCCCTCACTATAGCAAGTTTCTAAAGGATGCGATCAAGAACAAGTTTCAGGACTTCGACGATACAGTAGTCCTCTCGCACGAGTGCAGCGCAATCATCCAACGAAACTGCCCTAAAAAGCTGTGTGATCCAGGGAGTTTCACCATACCATGTGCCATCGGCCCCTTGGTTTTCGAAGGATGCTTGTGCGATTTAGGAGCTAGCGCCAGTCTTATGCCGTTGTCCATTGCCCAGAGACTTGGGTTTTCATCCTTCAAGCCAACTAGGATCTCCCTAGTACTCGCCGATAGTTTGGTAAGGATACCCGCGGGTGTGTTAGAGGACATTCCGGTCAAGCTAGGGAACGCTTTCATCCCCACAGATTTCATCGTCTTGGCAATGGATGAGGAACCTAAGGACCCTCTTATCTTCGGTAGGCCATTCCTAGCCACAGCCGGAGCGATTATAGATGTGAAGAAGGGTAAGATTGATCTGCATCTCGGAGAAGACCTAGTCCAAAGGTACGACATCAACGATACGATCAAGAAATCGACCATTGATGGGCAGATTTTCTACATCGACTTGATGGATGAACTCGCGGATGAATTCTTGGAGGAGTTAGCGACGGAAGACGAGCTTCAACTTGCCATGACCACCTTAGAAGAAGGAGGCCGAACAATGAGAGGAGACGTGATGGCAGTCCAGAAAAGAATCGACTCCCACCCCATCGATGTGGAAGCCGAGTTTCTTGTCCTGCCCGAGGCAGTTACATACGATGCCAAGGCGATGACGACGGACAAAGATGCTAGCAATGGTAAGTCTAGCGATGACGACGATTGGAGCGAACTCAAAGCGCCAAAGGTAGAGTTAAAACCCCTTCCCAACGGGCTAAGGTACGTTTTCTTGGGGCCTAACTCCACCTACCCGATAATTATCAACGCCGCGCTTAGCGACGACGAGGTTAAAACTTTAACTCATGAGCTAAAAAAAATTTAGGAAGGCAATAGGTTATTCTCTAGATGATATCAAAGGGATTTCACCCTCTTTGTGCATGCACCGGATACATCTAGAGAACGAATCTATGTCCTCAATAGAACACCAACGTCGGCTGAACCCAAACCTCAAAGAAGTTGTTAAGAAAGAGATAATCAAGCTATTGGATGCGGGGATAATTTTCCCAATATCCGATAGCAATTGGATCTCCCCCGTTCATGTAGTACCGAAAAAGGGTGGAATTACCGTGGTTAAAAACGATAAAAACGAATTAATCCCAACTAGAACAATCACGGGTCATAGAGTTTGCATCGATTATCGAAAGCTAAACGCTGCAACTCGAAAAGACCATTTCCCCCTGCCCTTCATTGACCAAATGCTTGAACGCTTAGCCAACCATCCATACTATTGTTTTCTCGATGGGTATTCCGGATTTTTCCAAATACCCATCCACCCCCGAGACCAAGAGAAAACCACCTTTACATGTCCCTATGGTACGTTTGCGTATCGTAGAATGCCGTTTGGGTTGTGTAATGCACCCGCGACGTTCCAACGATGCATGATGTCCATATTTTCAGATTTAATCGAAAACATTGTTGAGGTTTTTATGGATGATTTTTCTGTCTACGGTTCTTCGTTTGCCTCGTGTTTGTCTAATCTTTGCAGGGTGCTTAAAAGGTGCGAGGAATGCCACTTGGTGCTGAATTGGGAGAAGTGCCACTTCATGGTAAGAGATGGCATCGTTTTGGGTCATCGGATTTCAGAAAAGGGTATTGAGGTCGATAAGGCAAAGATCGACGTTATGGCCAACCTCGGAGCTCCAAATTCAGTGAAGAGCATAAGGAGTTTTCTCGGTCACGCGGGTTTCTACAGGAGGTTCATCAAGGATTTCTCGAAGATAGCTAGACCGCTGACGAGATTGCTATGCAAGGACGTCGATTTTGTGTTCGACGACGAGTGTCTACGCGCCTTCCACAAGATCAAGCAATAGCTGATTAGCGCTCCTATTGTGCAGCCACCGGATTAGGATCTACCCTTTGAGATCATGTGCGATGCTAGTGACTACGCCGTTGGTGCGGTGTTGGGACAACGAAAGGAGAAGAAGCTCCACGTCATTTACTACGCTAGCAAGACGATGGACGATGCGCAGTCAAAGTATGCGACCACGGAAAAGGAACTCCTAGCCATCGTGTTTGCTTTCGAGAAGTTTAGGTCATACTTGGTTGGCTCAAAGGTGATAGTCTACACCGATCACGCAGCATTGAGACATTTGCTCGCAAAGAAAGATGCGAAACCGCGGCCGCTACGGTGGATTCTGCTGCTCCAAGAGTTTGACTTGGAAATCAAAGATAAGAAGGGCGTCGAGAATGGAGTCGCGGATCACTTGTCGCGGCTGCGCGTAGACGACCTACTGCCCATTGATGATTCGTTCCCCGAGGAACATCTAATGACGATCATGTTAAAGAAATTCCGGGGAGAGCAAGAGTATGAGGTTGAAGAGCTCTTTGCCGCAGAAAAAGAACCTTGGTACGCGGACATTGTGAACTACTTAGCCGCGGGAAAAGAACCGCATGAATTGGATCGTCATCAAAAGAAGAAATTCTTCCACGACTTGAAACGGTTCTATTGGGACGAACCTTACCTCTACACCTTGTGCAAAGATGGATTATATCGGAGGTGTGCAGCGGATGAAGAGGTAAACGGCATTCTTACTCATTGCCACGGTTCAGCCTATGGGGGACATTTCGCGAGCTTTAAGACGGTCTCCAAGGTCCTACAAGCTGGTTTTTGGTGGCCCACGATGTTTAAGGACGCTCACGAGTTCGTTCAACGCTGCGATCCTTGCCAAAGGAAGGGCAATATAAGCAAGCGGAACGAGATGCCACAAAACCCTATCATGGAGGTTGAGATTTTTGATTTGTGGGGTATAGACTTCATGGGACCCTTCCCATCATCGTACGGCAAGAAGTACATTCTCGTGGCGGTGGACTATGTCTCCAAGTGGGTAGAAGCTGTTGCGTGCACAACGAGCGACTCAAAAGCCGTTGTTAGTCTTTTTAAGACGATAATCTTCCCTCGATTCGGAGTTCCCAGGGTTGTCATTAGTGACGGAGGTTCCCACTTCATCAACAAGATCTTCGAGAGCCTTCTCAAGAAACACGGTGTCAAGCACAAGGTTGCAACACCCTACCACCCACAGACCAGCGGACAAGTAGAGGTATCTAACCGACAAATCAAGGCGATTCTCGAGAAAACGGTCGGTGTAACGAGGAAAGATTGGGCCGTTAAACTCGACGACGCTCTTTGGGCGTACAGGACAGCGTTTAAAACGCCATTGGGGACAACGCCCTTCAACTTGCTGTATGGTAAAGCCTGCCACCTCCCGGTAGAGATCGAGTACAAGGCCAGCTGGGCAATTAAGTTACTCAACTTCGACCTGAAAACGACGAAAGAGAAGAGGGAGTTTCAGCTCGAGGAATTGGACGAAATACGCCAACACGCCTATGAGAGCTCGAGGATCTACAAAGAGCGGACCAAAGCCTTCCACGACAAGAAGATCATCAAGAAGGAGTTCAAGGTGAACGACTTGGTGCTGCTATTCAACTCGCGGCTTAAACTATTCCCGGGAAAGCTGAAATCCCGTTGGTCCGGCCCTTTTAAGTTCAAGGAGGTGAAACCACTCGGAGTTGTGGTTCTTTGGGACAAGCACGGAGGGGAGTTTGCAGTAAACGGTCAAAGACTCAAACCGTACTTCGCAAACGAAGCTGCCACCGGAGGAGACTCATTGTCTCTTTCGGATCCGAACGTCGCTTAAAACAAAGGGGTAAAGTCAAGCTAAGTGACTATAAACAAGCTCGCTTGGGAGGAAGTCCCATGTCTATCCTTGTACATATTCTTTGTTTTTAATTTAGCATTCTCATATTCATAGTTCTAACCATCTTCTTTGGTTACTTAGTAGTGTTTTCCAGGTGAAAAACGAGGGAAATAACCAGGAGCTACGTATCGGCCAGCCATATCGGCAAGCTTTGGCCGGTATCGACGAGACGTATCGGTCTGCTGGGACCGATACAAAGGGAAAAAGGCTCACGAAGTTTCGTATCGGGATGTTGTATCGGTTTGTTGGGACCGATGCAAGGCAAAGAGAAGTGGAGACATTCGCATCGGGATGTTGTATCGGTCTTCTGTGACCGATACAAGGAGAACAGAAAGAGGAAACACTAGTATCGGCATGTTGTATCGGTCTGCTGTGACCGATACAACGCGAAATAGGCCAACCTCGACTACACGCCGATACAGAAAACCCGATACTGTATCGTATCGGTTTAACTGTATCGGCCAGGTAACCGATACGAGCACTTTAAGTCACAATATCGGTCAGCTATAAATGAATTTTTAGGGTTTTCTCTCTTAAAACTAAAAAACCGATATCGCCTCCTCCCCTATCCTCCATTGATATCGATTTTAAAACCTTGATTTCTCTCTTGTTTGTTGACGAAATCAACTGATTTTTGCTTCATTCTCCTTGTCTCTCCATTGTCTTTCAGGTCATACCATCCATCTAGCCATTCCAAACCATCTCAAATTCTCCCAAATCCCCCACAAGAACCAATGGGACCAAAGAGAGCTTCAAGGGCTGAGAAAGGAAAAGGCAAGGCAGTAGATGATGAGCCACCGAGGAGAAGGACTAGGTCGGGTTCGGTGGTGATAAGGGAATCCACCGATGAGGTTCCAAGAGAGGAACCAAGGGAAGAACCGAGAGAGGAGCCGCGAAAGAGCAAATCGCGAAAGAGCAGTGCGCGGAAGAAGCGTGATGAACCCGCTGTCGCGAGAGAAGTTGATGCACCCGAAGTCGTGAGAGAAGGGGAAGACTACGACTACGTATACGATTCCTACGACGAGGAAGAGTTAGCGCCGGCTCCGCGAGGTTTCACGTTCCCACCGAGGGCAAACGGAACGCCTCTCGAACGCGACCCGAAGAAGCAACCGTCGCCCCGAGAACTCTATGATGCGCTAATGGAGATAACATTCGTTCCGTCGCGATTCCCGGATCCGGATACACTCAAGAAATTGGGTATCTACGACGAGGTAAAAGAGATTTTGCGCAACATGAGGCTAGAATGGGTCTTAGGGAGAGAGAAAATCGCATACAAGGAGGAAACGTGTCAGTTTCTAGCCACCCTATCCCTCGCATCCACCAGCAATGGAATCACATGCACTTTCAAGGGAAACGACGGGAGTACCTACGGGGGACCGCTCGAAATCTGGGCAAGGATCCTCGACATTCCGGGAGACGGTCAACCCGAGCTCAGCAACCAACCGGGAGAGAGCGCGCAGCTTTGGAACTTCATCGCCAACGGAGTCTACCAACCCGGGAGATCGAAAAGTGCGATGATCCGCCATCCGGCGATAAGGTACGTGCGAAACCGCTTTCGCACGTATTCTTTCCTAGACGCGAGGCGAGGGCAGGTGAACAACAACGAGATGATGTATCTGCAGCAGGGCTTGGTACCGATACTTCGACGATCACGCCGCGATCCGAGCTTGTTCCCTACAACGGAAGAGCACTATCCGAGCGCGCTAAGGCTATTCATCAACGGCCTATTGGACTTAAAGCGTTGGGCTTGGACTCGCACCGACGCCACACCGAAGCTGAGCATAGGCGGATGGATTACGCCCTTTCTAAACCGATGGCGCATACCCTTATTGGGTAAGGCAGAGCATCCGAACCTCATGGATATGCCTTACTTGGCTAAGCAGCTTATGATCGTCGGAGAATACGAGGGTAAGTATGGGTACTCGTTCAAGAAAAACGACGTCCAACGAATCGTCCTTCTCCCCAACCACGCAGCCACGAGCTTCGACGGAACCGGCTCGATACACTTCGATCTTAGCTGGCACCAATTCCACGACGTCATTGCATCCCCGTTGTCCTCAGTACGCGCTCCGAGAAGAACCCAAAGGCCAGCTGGACGGAGTAGCTACGAGCCCAGCTCTACCGCGATACCCATCCACGGTCCCGAGCGATACTATCCAGGCCCCTCCTCCGCGCCTAGGCAGCCCGGTCCGCTGCAAGACATGTACATGGACGTACAGAGGATGGACCGCTGGAACCGCTTCCAAGACCGCACCATTAGGAAATTGGTGCGCGAGGTCAGGTCTTTGAAGAAGACCATCAAGAGAGGTTTGTCTTGCGCGAGCTGCAGTTCGAACCAAGACAGGCAGCTGGTAGTGCGTGATCTGCAGGTAGACGCACCTGCACCTAGGAGACGCAGCCGCACCGTCCGACGCCCATCGGTAGCTCTCTCGGACAACGAGTCCCCCACATTCTCCTCTGATGGAGAAGACGACGCCCCGGATAGCTACTACTATTGAGGTAACCCTCCACCCTTGTACATATGCTTTTTCACATTCATTGCATGTAGTTTTTATAGGTTGTTATGCATTTAGGAACCTCCTTCGACACTTGTTTCACACGGAGACCGTGTGAATTAAGTTTGGGGGAGTAGTCACATTTTCATCACGCATTTTAGTTTTACTTAGCATCCACATAAAAAAAAAAAAAACACACACAAAACACAAAAAAATCTGCATATAGGATTAGTTCATGGCATTTAGAGCATTTGCATAGGGGATCTATGATGATGTTAACCTTGTAAAGCGACGCACTTGGTGTTTTGAACAGTATCTTAGGTGTAGTATTTTCCGTAAACGAATTAGAACTCGCTGAAAATCTTAAAACCGCAACTCTAGACATTGATGTTTAAAAATCCAATTGTATGGTTACGAAGCTTGGTAGTTCTAAATCACCTTCGAAAAACTATTTGAACTTAAACCTGATTTTTAATTAGCATGATTGATGGTTTTCAAGAGAATTTCTATGGCTTTTTGATTTCTACGGATTGCGGCTTCCTAAACCGAAACACCTTAAGCGCAATCCGGTCATTCTCATTATAAGGATGATTCCCCTCTCACCCCCTACGCCTAAACCCAAACACTTTTGAGATTTCTTTTCATTTAGTGATTGTTTGGTTTCGCAAAAACTTGAAAGTATAGGAAGCGACAAGGAAGGACATCCATTTGGCTAGGTTATCATACGCTAGTTTGTAGACGGGATAACGGGAAACACATCTTTGAACTAAAACAAATTTTCAGAAAATAAACACGAGTTAAATTGTAAAACGCGTAGGGGTAAAGAATGGCTACGTAAAAAAAAAAAAAAAAAAAAAAAGAGAGAAAGTTAGCCAAATAAAACCCCTAAGGTAGTTAAGAAAAAAAAGAGAAGAAAACTCGGTGTTTGAATGCTTAAGTGTGTAGAGAATGAAAAGATGGGTTAGAGATTAGAGTCGTATAGGGATGGATGTCCGGATTTTCATTGTTCCTTGTCTTTCCCGGTTTTGCTTAACCCTTTCACTCCCCGAGAGAAACCGCGCTACAACTAACCACATGCCTGAGTGTTAGCCTCCTTGTTTGATTCGAAATCCCGTTCTTACCTAGACAAATAGAAAAACTCTTGGAAATTTTAATCATGTTTCATGCTTGATTGTACTTAATTGAATGTGAAAGGTGTTTAGACTAGTTAAGTGGATCACATACTCTTGGTAATAATAGCGGATTTAGACGGAGTTAAGGTAGATAGAAATAAGTAGAACTAGTTCGGTTGCGAGAGGGTACTATGTTTAGGATACTTGTTCATCGCACTTCCGTGTTGCTTTTGGTTCTGAGGTCCCCGCCTCCACACCTTCCTAAACTTTGATGCGAAATTCTCTTGCTTGAGGACAAGCAAAGGATAAGTTTGGGGGAGTTGATAACTTGCATATTTTACACATTTTACCTTAGTCTATGCATTAGAACTCATTCATTTAGGTTGCATTTAGTGTCATATAGGTTGCATTTTGGTTTGTTTCGTGTATTTCAGGTTTTGGAGCATAAAGACGGCGAAAGTGATGAATCTAAGCCAAAAAGAAACTGATACACTTGCATCGGCATGTTGTATCGGTTTCTGTTGGCCGATACAGAAGATAGAAAGTTTGCCGAAGTCTGTATCGGCCAAGCATATCGGTTTTTGTGGCCGATATTGAAAACAGAAGTTTCGCCGAAGCTTGTATCGGCCAACCATATCGGTTTGGAGTGGCCGATACAAGAGAAAAAGACTCGAAGACACGTATCGACCTGTCGTATCGGCTTAGCCTGGCCGATACGAAGAAAACAGAGCTGAAGGAAGAATACCGAAGCGCATATCGGCCAGCCCGTATCGGTTTGCTTTGACCGATACAGGCTGCGAATTTTTATAAGAAATTTGATTTTAATGTGTAAAAAAGGAAAACCGACTAAACCAATTTCGGTTTCCTTTATTATTTTTCGGTTTGGATTTTGTATTAGGGTTGAACTACACAGCCACCCAACCTATCTTGTTTTTTTTCATCTTAGTTTTGTTTTGTTTTTGGAGATTGGTGATCATCGTGACTTTTTGGTGTTTTTGAACTTGGAGATTCTTGGTTTTTGCCTTGGCCTCCTTGTAATCTTCACCATCATCATTGAATAAGAGATTTCTTTACCCTTTTGTTCTCCTTGTTTTATTTTGTTTATGATTATGGTTTCCTTGAATCAAATTGTTATGAATCTCAATATGATTTGTGAGTAGTTCTAAATAGACAATTGGGTTAGGGTAAAAGGGGTTTGATTGAATCTAGGATAGATAATTGTCAAAAGCTTAATTGATTAAAAACTTTAGTCTTTGGTAACAACCTTAAAGCTTTAATCGAGTTGGCCATTCGATTATCGAACCCAGGAAGCTTTATAAATCGAGAGATTATAAAGCCTCCTGAACAATTACCTTAGAACCAAGCCTAGCTTAACCAAGAGATCTGTGTTAATAAGCTTGGTGGTTAAAATTGATTTGTTCTTAAGGTTTCTCGACGATTAAACTATCCAAGATATTGTTTTAGTTTAATTGTTGAGAAAAGGATCATTGCCACGAGAGTGGATTGATCTAAAATCATTTTCAAAACCTTAAAGTTATTTTTGTAAAAGACAATTTGAAATCCGAAAGTCTAATCACCCTTTCAAACACCTTAACCTGATTGTTTAGCTTTTTATAAATCTTTCAAAACTTTTAATTCTCGTTCTCGTTTTATTTAATTTTCGGTTCAAACAACACAAACAACAATTTTTGATCACGCTTAAACTAAGTCCGTTTCTTACAAATTCAAATAAATTGTTTGCTCCTGATTAAGATATTAGATTTAACGGGGTAAAATCTCGTTTATCAGTTTGTTTTGTGTATTTCAGGTTTCGGAGCGTTAAAACGGCAAAAGGTGATGAATTTAAGCCAAAAAGAAGTGGATACACTTGCATCGGTTTGTTGTATCGGTTTATCTTGGCCGATATAGAAGAAGCGTTTGTTGCCGAGGCTTGTATCAACCAGTCGTATCGGTCACACCTGGTCGATACAAGAAAAGGAGAACCTGAAGATGCATATCGACATGCTGTATCGGTTTGGAGTGGCCGATACAGAGGAAAAGAGGAAGAAGCACTTATATCGACTTGTTGTATCGGCTTGACCTGGGCGATACGAAGGAAACGAAGACGAAGCACGGATATCGACCAGTCTGTATCGGTTTCACTTGACCGGTACAGGCTGCGAAAATTAATGGAAATTCGGTTTTCATGTTTTAAAAAGGAAAACAATTCCTAAACCAAATTGGTTTTCCTTTATTTCTTTGGTTTAAACATATATTAGGGTTTTGCTTTTGTTTTTGACATTATTCTATTCTAGTTTTTGTTTTTGTTTTTCGATCGCTTGGTTTTTGCTTTTCACAACTTTGGAGAATTCTTGGTGTTTTTTCTTTGGCCACCTTTGGAATCTTCATCATCATCAATAAGAGTTTTCTTGAACCCTTTATTCTCTTGTTTTGTTTATGTTTATGCTTTCTTTAAATTTAATTATTTTGAGATTCAACATGTTTAGTGAGTAGATTCAAATAGACAATTGGGTTGGGGGAAAAAAGGGTTGATTGAATTTATGATTGATGATTGTCTAAAACTTAATTGATTATAAAACTTTTGTCTTTGGTAACAAACTTAAAGCCTTAATCGAGTTGGCCATTCGATTATTGAACCTAGGAAACTTTATGAATCGAGAGATTATAAAGATTCCTGAACAATTACCTTAGAACTAAGCCTAGCTTAACCGAGAGATCTGTGTTAATAAGCTTAGTGGTTAAAATTGATTTGTTCTTAAAGTTTCTCGACGATTAAACTATCCAAGATATTGTTTTAGTTTAATTGTTGAGAAAAGGATCATTGCCACGAGAGTGGATTGATCTAAAATCGTTTTCAAAACCTTGAAGTTATTTTTGTAAAAGACAATTTGAAATCTGAAAGTTTAATCACCTTTAAAATACCTTAACCTAATTGTTTAGGTTTTTATTTAAATCTTTAAAACTCTTAATTTTCGTTTTTCGTTTATTGATTACACGGTTACAAAACATTCAACAAACAACTCTTTAATTTGCTTAGACTAAGTTTATTTCTCACAAGCTTTAGTACATTGATTGCTCCTGATTCGGATTGACACCTTATATACTACGATAAGGCATTCGAAATAACGAGGGTAAAAATCTCGTTTATCAAATTGGCGCCGTTGCCGATTCGGGAACTCGATTAATTATTAAAACTTTGAAATCACTTGGGACTAAGTTTTCTTTTTATGATATAATTTTTTTGATCTTATCTTTTGTCGTTTTCAGATCCTGATTTAGAGATGGGTGAAAATAACGCCGAGAAGAACCAATGGGATAAGGATATCGAGGAGCTTGAAAGCCTTCTTTATGGAGACAAGCCAAGACCGAAGAGGGTAAATGTAGTGGAAGAGAATGCATATACCAATGGAAGCACGCAATGGGACGAAGAGTTAGAAGAGATGGAACGTCTTGTGTATGGAAAGGAGCCACCGAAGGTAGTTGAGACAAATGCCAAAGTTCTTGAGGTTAAGGTTGTTGGTGCCAAGGATGTGAAGGCTAAAGATGAGTTCTCTTTCGGAATGGAGAGTGATGCTAGCAATGGTAAGACTAGTGATTACGATGATTTGAGCGAGCTCAAAGCTCCAAAGGTGGAACTCAAACCTCTTCAAAAAGATCTAAGGCGCGATCGATGCAAGAAATCGCGACACGAAGTTGTATCGGGTAGTCTTATCGATATGCTGAGATCGATATACATGTATCGACATGTTGTATCAGTACGCTTGGACCGATACGGGTTCAAAAATTTTCTCCGGAGGAGTAATATCGACCCGTCTTAGTTCTGCTATCGAGGTAACTCCTAGACCTTTGTATATACGCATTAGTTTTCATATAGTTTTGCATTTAGGAACCTTCTCCGATACTTATTTCACACGGAGACCGTGTGATTTAAGTTTGGGGGAATAGTCATATTAGCTTTCGCATAATAAAAAAAAAAAACACAAAAACACAAAAAAATATCGCATTTAGGATTAGTTCATATGCATAGGGGATCTATGATGATGTTAACTTTGTAAAGCGACGCACTTAGTGTTTTGAACAGTATCTTAGGTGTAGTATCTTCCGTAAACGAATTAGAACTCGCTGAAAATCTTGAAACCTCGACCCTAGACATTGATGTTTAAAAAGCCAATAGTGTGGTTATGAAGCTTGATAGTTCTAGGTTGCCTTCGAAAATTATCTGAACTTAAACTTGACTTTTAATTAGCATGATTGATAGTTTTCAAGAGATTTCTATGGCTTTGTGATTTCTACGGATTGTGGTTTCCTAAACCGAAACACGTTAAGCGCAATCCGGTCATTCTCATTCTAAGGATGATTCCCCTCTCACCCCCTACGCCTAAACCCAAACACTTGTGAGAATTCTTTTCAATAAGTGATTGTTTGGTTTCGCAAAAACATGAAAGTATAGGGAGCGACAAGAAAGGACATCCATTTGTCTAGGTTATCGTGGACTAGTATGTAGACGGGATAACAGGAGACACATCTTTGAGTTTTTAAAAATAAGAAAATAAACACGAGAAATGTAAAACACCTAAGGGCAAAAGAATGGCTAAGTAAAAAAAAAAAAAAAAAAAAAAAAAAAGAGAAATCGAAAACAGTAAAAAAGAAAGAAAGAGAAACTTAGCCAAAATAAATCCCCTAAGGTAGTTAAGAAAAAGAAAAGAAAACTCGATGTTTAAGCGTTTAAGTGTTAAAAGAAAAAGATGATGGGTTAGTGGTTAGATTTGAATATGAATGGATGTCCGGACTTGTATGCATAAATTGCTCCTTGTCTTTCTTGGTTTTGCTTAACCCCTTCACTCCCCGAGAGAAACAGCGTTACAACTGACCACATGCTTGAGTGTTAGCCTCCTCTTTTGATGTGAAATCCCGTTCCTACCTAGACAAATAGAAAAACTCTTGGAAGTTCTCGATCATGTTTCATGCTTTGATTATGCTTAATTGAATGTGAAAGGTGTTTAGACTATACAGGTGGATCACATGCTTTTGGTAATAATAACGGATTTAGACGGAGTTAAAGGTGGATAGAAATAAGTAGAACTAGTTCGGTTGCGAGAGGGTACTATGTTTAGGATACTTGTTCATTACACTTCCGTGTTGCTTTTGGTTCTGAGGTCCCCGCCTCCACACTTTCCTAAACTTTGATGCGAAATTCTCTTACTTGAGGACAAGCAAAGGATAAGTTTGGGGGAGTTGATAACTTGCATATTTTACACATTTTACCTTAGTTTATGCATTAGATTTCATTCATTTAGGTTGCATTTAGTGTCATATAGGTTGCATTTTGGTTTGTTTCGTGTATTTCAGGTTTCGGAGCGTTAAAACGGCAAAAGGTGATGAATTTAAACCAAAAAGAAGTGGATACACTTGCATCGGTTTGTTGTATCGGTTTATCTTGGCCGATATAGAAGAAGCGTTTGTTGTCGAGGCTTGTATCGACCAGTCGTATCGGTCACACCTGGTCGATACAAGAAAAGGAGAACCTGAAGATGCATATCGACATGCTGTATCGGTTTGGAGTGGCCGATACAGAGGAAAAGAGGAAGAAGCACTTATATCGACTTGTTGTATCGGCTTGACCTGGGCGATACGAAGGAAACGAAGACGAAGCACGGATATCGACCAGTCTGTTTCGGTTTCACTTGACCGGTACAGGCTGCGAAAATTAATGGAAATTCGGTTTTCATGTTTTTAAAAGGAAAACAATTCCTAAACCAAATTGGTTTCCCTTTATTTCTTTGGTTTAAACATATATTAGGGTTTTGCTTTTGTTTTTGACATTATTCTATTCTAGTTTTTGTTTTTCGATCGCTTGGTTTTTGCTTTTCACAACTTTGGAGAATTCTTGGTGTTTTGTCTTTGGCCACCTTTGGAATCTTCATCATCATCAATAAGAGTTTTCTTGAACCCTTTATTCTCTTGTTTTATTTATGTTTATGCTTTCTTTAAATTTAATTATTTTGAGATTCAACATGTTTAGTGAGTAGATTCAAATAGACAATTGGGTTGGGGGAAAAAAGGGTTGATTGAATTTATGATTGATGATTGTCTAAAACTTAATTGATTATAAAACTTTTGTCTTTGGTAACAAACTTAAAGCCTTAATCGAGTTGGCCATTCGATTATTGAACCTAGGAAACTTTATGAATCGAGAGATTATAAAGATTCCTGAACAATTACCTTAGAACTAAGCCTAGCTTAACCGAGAGATTTGTGTTAATAAGCTTAGTGGTTAAAATTGATTTGTTCTTAAAGTTTCTCGACGATTAAACTATCCAAGATATTTTTTTAGTTTAATTGTTGAGAAAAGGATCATTGCCACGAGAGTGGATTGATCTAAAATCGTTTTCAAAACCTTGAAGTTATTTTTGTAAAAGACAATTTGAAATCTGAAAGTTTAATCACCTTTAAAATACCTTAACCTAATTGTTTAGGTTTTTATTTAAATCTTTAAAACTCTTAATTTTCGTTTTTCGTTTATTGATTACACGGTTACAAAACATTCAACAAACAACTCTTCAATTTGCTTAGACTAAGTTTATTTCTCACAAGCTTTAGTACATTGATTGCTCCTGATTCGGATTGACACCTTATATACTACGATAAGGCATTCGAAATAACGAGGGTAAAAATCTCGTTTATCACCAACGTCTCCAGAGAAAGGTGATGAGTCCATTTCTGCAAAGAAGGAAGACAAGACCATTGCAGAGAAACAAAGAAAGGTGCGTAGCACAATCATCTTGAGTGTGAATGACACTGTTCTGAGAAAGATTGTCAAGGTACGCACAACGGCTGGTATGTTCAAGGTACTGGATTCTTTGTACATGTGAAAGTCATTGCCAAATAGGATTTACTTGAAGCAAAAGTTTTATGGATTCATGATGAATGATAGTGTCACAATAGAGAAAAATATTGATGAGTTCTTGAGGGTTATTACAGTTTGAGCAATGTTAAAGTGGAAATCTCGGATGAGGATCATGCCATCCTCCTCCTAATGTATCTTCCAAAGAAGTTTGATCAGTTGCGAGACACGTTAAGATATGGTAAAGCCACTCTAACATTTGAAGAAGTTGTAAGTGCTATTCATTCCAAGCAGCTTGAGTTTGGTACAAACCAGAAGAGAAGTAAGTCACCATGAGAAGTTCTTTATTCTGGGGGGCACCAAAGGGGAAGACCTGCATACAAAGATCCAAGACAAAACAAGAAGTTTAGAGAGAAGTCAAGTTCAAAGTCTAAGGAAAGGTAGCTCATTTGTTGGATCTGTGGTATGGATGGACACTTCAAAAGGGATTGTCCCAAGAAGGGTCAACAAAAGGGGTCAATCTCATGATCAAGGAGAACCATTTGATGTGTCACGAATCAAGTTTGTGGAGTCCCTTACTGTGACAGAGGCTAATGCCACAGAGCAGATTGACTTTAATGAGGTCTGGATATTGGACAGTGCTTGTACGTATCACATGAAAGAATGGTTTATAGAACTAAAGGAGTATGATGTTGGAGCAGTAAGAATGGCCAATGATAGTGTGTCAAGGGTAAGAGGCATTTGGACGATAAGAGTAAAGACATCCGAAGGCTGCTATGTGGATATAAAAGATGTAAGATATGTTCCAGATTTCTCAAGGAACTTACTTTCACTTGGAACCTTTGAGGAAGACCAGGGTTGTACGTTTGCATCAGAAAATGGTATACTCAAGGTTCAAAAAGGATGCAGGACTGTGTTGAAGGGAACACGTCTTGGCAAGCTCTACTTTCTCCAAGGACAGAGCCATGTTAGTGAAGTAAATTCAGCAGTAAAAGTCAAAGATGAAACAAAGTTGTGTCACATAAGGTTAGCTCATGTAAGTCAGAAGGGATTAGACATCTTGGTTAAAAAGGGTCATCTGGACAAGGATAAAGTGAGCAACATCCAGTTCTGTGAGGATTGCATCTTTGGGAAAGCTCATAGAGTGAGCTTCAATCAGGGCAAGCTTTCAAGTAATCAATGTCTAGACTGCATCCATGCAGACTTGTGGGGAGCACCATCAGTGCCAAATTCTTTGGGCAAGTGCCACTATTTTCTGTCTCTAATTGATGACTATTCAAGGAAAGTTTTCTGCTTCTTTCTAAAGACAAAGAACCAAGCTCTGAGCAAGTTTCAAGGATTGAAAGGTTCTTGTGGAAAATCAGACAGGTTACAGAGTGAAGAAGTTGAGAACTGATAATGGACTTGAGTTTTGCAATAAGGAGTTTGATGATTTTTGTTCTGAACATGGCATTGCAAGACATAAAACAATACCCTATACTCCTCAACAGAATGGGGTGGTTGAAAGGATGAACAGATCAATTCTGGAAAAGGTAAAGAGCATTCTCGGTGATTCAGGACTTCTAAAGGTCTTATGGGCAGAGGCAGTAAACACGGTAGTCTACCTAATCAACAGGTCTCCTTCATCAGCAGTTGGTGGGCAGATTCCAGAGGAACTTTGGTCCAAGAAGACTCCTACATATCATCATCTGAGAAGGTTTGGCTGCATATGTTATTACATTGCTGATTCAGGAAAACTTCGACCAAGAGCTAAGAAAGGTATCTTCATTGGCTATCCAGAGGATGTTAAGGGCTACAAGATATGGGGTTTGGAAGACAAGAAAATCCCTGATCAGTAGAAATGTAACTTTCAATGAGCAAGAATGTTATAAGGATATAATTGAAGTGGAAGAAGTAATCAGAAGGAAGGAAACAGAGTTCCTAAGGCTGGTTATAGAGGAACCTGATGATATCAGTTAGGTGGAGAAATTCAGGACATGTGTCATGATTCACAGGTCAAGGGAGTGAAGCTTGAGTCAGTGGATTTATAAGAAGTTTCAGAAGAACAAACTGAAGAGGAACAATCTGATGAGACATCTCAAGATAGTTATCAACTGGTAAGAGACAGGGGAAGAAGACAGATAAAGCCACATGTGAGGTTTGATGAGGAAAGCTTTACTAGTTTTTCCATGATGGTATATGAAGTAAATGATGTAGAAGAACCACATACTTATCAGGAATCAATGATGAGTGCACAACGTGATAAGTGGGTCTCTGCTTTAGATGAGGAGATGAATTCTATGGATGTCAATCACACTTGGGATATAGTAAGACGACCTAAAGACAGGAAATTTATTGGGTGCAAGTGGATTTTCAAGCTCAAGACAAGGGTTTCAAAAGCTGAGGCAGTCAGGTTCAAGGCAAGGCTAGTTGCGAAAGGTTTTTTCACAAACAGAAGGGGTTGACTACAATGAGATTTTTGCTCTGGTGGTTAAGCATGTATCAATCAGATTCTTGATGTCTATTGTGGCTCAGGAAGACTTGGAGTTAGAGCAATTAGATGTCAAGTCAGCGTTCCTACACGGTGAGCTTGAAGAGGAGATTTTCTTGGAGAAACCAGAGGGTTATAAAGTAAAAGGAAAAGAAGAGTGGGTTTGTTCTTTCAACATGTTTATGCTTGAGGTTGGGTTCAAAAGGAGTAAACATGACCAATGTGTGTACATGAAGGAAGTCTCAGGTAATGTCATCTATCTCTTGTTGTAGGTGGATGATATGTTGGTGGCATGTAAGGACATGAAGACCATTGAAACCTTGAAGAATCGGCTCAACTCAATATTTGAAATAAAGGATTTGGGTGGAGCTAGAAGCATCTTAGGTATTGATATTCTCAGAGATAGAAAACTTGGCACAATCACTCTATCTCAAGTTGATTACATGAAATAGGTGTTAAGGGCATTTAGGATGGAAGATTCTAAAGCAGTAAATACACCATTGGCTCAACATTTCAAACGCATGGCTGCAAGTGATGAACAACTTGACAGAAATGAGGAGTTTATGAGGTCAGTTCCGTACTGCAATGTTGTTGGTAACCTGATGTATGGTATGATTGGAACCAGGCCAGACTTGGCGTATCATGTTGGTGTTATAAGCATGTTCATGAGTAAGCCATTAAAGACTCATTGGAATGTAGTTCAGTGGGTGCTCGGATATGTTAAAGGTTCAGTGAACAGATCGTTGGTGTACAAGAAAGATCAAGAGTTCAAGATTGAAGGCTATTGTGACTCAGATTATGGTGCAGACTTGGATATGAGACGGTCTATTTCAGGTTATGCATTCACTTCAGGTGGAGGTGCAATAAGTAGGAAATCAAATCTGCAAAAGTGTACAACTCTGTCTACAACAGAGGCTAAGTTCATATCAATGTCAGAAGCTACAAAGGAATTTGTGTGGCTAAGGAGTTTGTGTCATGATAAGGGATTTAGTCAAGGCTGCATAAGGATCTTCTGTGACTCATCAAGTGCAATGTCGTTGGCGAAGAACAACACGTTTCATTAGAGGACGAAGCACATAGCTTCTAAGTACTACTTCATAAGAGACTTGATAAAAGATGGTACGGTGAAGGTGGAGAAGGTACACACTAGTGTAAATCCAGCAAATGTGTTCACTAAAGTTTTACAAGTCAGCAGATTCAATCAATTGTTAAAGATGTTGGGTGTTTCTGAGTAAGTCAGGAACATGACCGAGTCGGAATTCACTAAGGAGAAACTAAGGTGAAGAACAAGACCAAGGTGGAGTTTGTTGAGGTTTGGTCATGTTCTAAACCGGGTCAACTAAACCGGAGCATATTTAAAAGTCGGTTTAGTAAAGGTAAAGCTTCTAATTAAGCAAGAGGGTTTGCTTGTCTTCTCTACTCAGATTTCAGCTCAAGAACACAAGCAGCGTATCTTGATTCCGTTATTGGGTTGTTACGATAAGTTGCGGATTTGTGTGAGAGTAGGTATATAAGCATTCTCAAGTGTTAGAGGTTGTTTATCACTTTGTAATTGGGAAATACATTGGTGAGAGAATATATAGAGAGAGAAGAGAGATTGGGGTATGAGATCGGAAAGATCTTTGTATCACCGGAAAACTGATCAGATAGTGGATTCCGAGCAAGCTCGGCCAAACGTAGGTTTGCAATTCGCGACTGAACTGGATAAAGTCGCCGTGTCTTTTACTTTCTTTTTTGCGTTTAATCTTTTCCGGCGACTCCATAGGCGTTGTTGCGGCGAGGCTGAATCGTTATTAAGTTCGGTAGATTCAACAAATAAGGAAAATATTCTTTTGATCTTGAGAGTCGTAGGTTTTCACTTAATCTATATATATGATTCATCATTCATTGAAACCATCTTATTTCCAAAATATATTCATAAGTTTTTTTATCTCTATCTATGACTTGTTTCAAATTTTTTAGTTCTTTCATAATTTGTGTTTTTAATTTTTGTTAAAATCTGTCTTCGTTTAATTTATATGAGATTCCTATTTGTTTGTATCCACCCGCGCTTTTTAATACTTTCTTTTTTAAAAAATCTTGGAATGTTTATGTTCAAAACGTCTTAGTAGTTAGTATCGAATCTATAAAAAGGAATCATTATTTACCATTTAAATTAAGCAAAGCTTCGTTTAGTTGATATGTCAGTTCTTGAAACCTTTTGCAGAGAATACAAAATTGATATTTGGATCATCTTATCTCACTTCTAATTTGTACTTTCTGCAAGTGTGGCCAATAAGGTGTTGGTTGAGATATCATGATCGTATTCACATGATACAATTATTTTCGATATGGTGGCTGTTATAAAGGATAAATTCAACAAATACTGGGAAGATTTTAGTGACATTATAGGTATTATTGTTGTGTTAGATCCAAGACCAAATTGATCATTTTTAGAGTATTGTTACGATATTTTGGATCCATTGACTTGCATGGAGAAAGTGGCTCATGTGAAAAGCAAAATAGTTCAACTCTTTAAACATACAAGATAAGCACATCCAATGTTACATCTACTACTTCTCGAGTTTCACTACAAAATGTTCTTTCACGATATGATGTAAGTTTTCTTCTCAAGTTTCAAGTTTTCAAAAATGTTATACAACTTGTTAATCATCTTTTGTCTTTGTTTTGTTTCAGAAATTTCATTCTTTCTATTCTCATAAGATTGGTGGTAATGGAAAATCTCCTTTAGATAGTTATTTAGATGAGCTAGTGATAGATATTCCTACTTTTAAAAGTTGAAATGTGATTGATTAATATTGGAAGGAGATTGCAAGTAGGTTTAAAGAGATGACTTCAATGGCATCCGATGTATTGAGTATCCCTATAAAAACAATGGCTTCAGAATCATCATTTAGCATAGGAAGTAGAGTTCTCAACAAATACATAAGTTGTCTATTACCATCTAATGTGCAAGGTTTGATATGTGCAAGAAATTGGTTTCGGGAATTTCAAGAAAAAGATGATGACTTTTATTTTGTTCAGGAGGAAGGAAAAACGACACAATGCGATAGATTGCATGTGTAAGTTGTGTTTGGTTAATATGGTGCGACTCTTTGTTTTTCTCTCTATACTTAGCCTTGATTATGTGTGTGTTTATTTTTTTGATGTAGTGATGATGTTGCGAGAGATGCAAAGATGATGATGCGAGACGAAGTTACAATATGTAAACGCTATCATGAGTTCAGTCATTTTCTTGCTATGAATGATGTTGCTAGTATCTTGCATATTTACTTTATATTGTTCATCTTTTCGATTACATTGTGGATTGCGTGTGTTTTTTCATTAAGTATGTTTTTGCATTAAGTGTGATTCGGCATTGTTAATCATAATGTTTTTGGATTGGGTGTGTTTTTGCAATAAGTTTCTTTTTGCATTTTTATGTTTATGGATTAGGTGTATTTTTGCAATTAGTGTATTTTTGCTTAATATTTTTGTTATCCTTAAAAAAATGATTGCTTGTCACATAGTTTTCAGTTACTTATCACACAATCCAAGAGTCTTAATCCCTATTTATTAGGTTTCTATAGGATTTCCAGATGGACATGGTCTTTAGTGGACCAGACAATAATTTTTCCACAGTAAACTCGGTTGGACTCGACAATGTCCACAATATATTGGACTGGCATGAAAATATTCATGGACTTTGTACATGTTTCACGACCATATGAAACGTCTAACAACGCGTTTTCTACGACTCTAAAACCAAGTTCTATACAATATGATTGGTTTTTAAGTGCATCATTGATTTTTGTACAAGTTTTACGAATTTATGAAAAATTTAACAACGCGATTTCTACGACTCCAAACCAAGTTTTAAGCAAGATGAATGCTTATATGTGCCTCAATGATCTTCGTACAAGTTTCACGAACTTATGAAACATAAATGTATATTCTAACACTCTAAACCAAGTTTTATCCAATATGAGTGTTTATAAGTGTCTCAATAATCTTTGTGAAAGTTTCACGAACATATGAAACATCTAACAACGTGTTTCTTTGACTTTAAACTAAGCTTTGAAGCAAGATGAGTGCTTATAAGTGCCTCAGTTAATTTTGTACAAGTTTCACGAACGTATTAAATATATATCAATGCATATTCTAGGACTCTAAACCAAGTTTCATGCAATATGAGTGCTTATAAGTGTCTCAACAATCTTGTGCGAGTTACACAAACTTATGAAACATCTAACGATGCGTTTTCTACGACTCTAAACCAATTTTTAAGAAAGATGAGTGCTTATAAGTGTCTCAATTAATTTTGTACAAGTTTCACCGACGTATGAAACATCTAACAACAAGTTTTAATTCTATGATTTTAAACAAAATTTTATGCAATATGAGTGCTTCTAATGCACTCAATGATATTTGTACAAGATTCACAAACTTATGAAACATCTAACAATGCATATTCTAGGACTCTAAACCAAGTTTTCTACAATATGAGGGCTTAAAAGTGCCTCATTGATCTTTGTAAAAGTATAACGAACTTATGAAACATCTGAAAACACGTTTTCTATGACTCTAAACCATATTTGAAGTAAGTTATGTGCTTATAAGTGACTCAATGATCTTTGTACAACTTTCACGAAATTATTAAGATCTAACAATGAGTTTTCTACGACTATAAACCAAGGGTCATGCAATATGAGTGCTTATAAATGCCTCAATGATCTTTGTGAAAGTTTCATGAACTTATGAAACATCTAAAAACGCATTTTTCTACGACTTTAAATCAAGTTTAAATCAAGATGAGTGCTTATAGGCGCCTCGATAATCTTTGAGAAATTTTCAAGAACTAATGAAACATCTAAATATGCGTTTTCTACGATTCTAAACCAAGTTTTATAAAAGATGAGGCTTATAAATGCCTTAATAATCTATGTGCAAGTTTCGTGAACTTCTGAATTATCTAACAACGTGTTTTCTATGACTCTAAACCAAGTTTTAAACAAGATGAATGGTTATAAGTGCCTCAATAATCCTTGTACAAGTTTCACGAACATATGAAACATTTAACAATGCACTTTCTATGATTCTAAACCAAGTTTTAAGTAAGATGAGTGCTTATAATTGTCTCAATAATCTGTGGGCAACTTTAACATACTAATGAAACATCTAGCAACGCGTTTTCTCTGACGATAAACCAAGTTTTAGCAAGATGGTTTCTTATAAGTGCCTCAATGTTTTTCGTAAAAGTTTCACAGACTTATGAAACATCTAACAACTAATCTTTTAGGACTCTAAACAAAGTTTTATGCAATATGAGTTCTCATAAGTCTTTCAATGATCTTTGTACAAGATTAATGAACTTCTGAAAATTCTAACAATGTGTTTTATATGAATCTAAACGAAGTTTTAAGCAAGATGAGTTTTTATAAGTGTCTCATTGATCTTTGCACAAGTTTCACGAACATATGAAACATTTAACAACTCTCTTTCTACAACTCTAAACCAAGTTTTATACAATATGAGTGGTTATAAATGACTCACTGATCTTTGTAAAAGTTTCACGAACTTATGAAAAATCTTACTACGCGTTTTCTATGACTCTAAACCAAGTTTTAAGTAAGATGAGTGTTTATAAGTGCCTCTTTGATCTTTGTACAAGTTTCACGAACATATGAAACATTTAAAAACACGCTTTCTACAACTCTAAACCAAGTTTTATACAAATATGAATGGTTATAAGTGCCTCACTAATCATTGTACAAGTTTCACGAACTTATGAAACATCTAACAATGCATATTCTAGGACCCTAATCCAAGGTTTATGCAATATGAGTGCTTATCAATGACTCAATGATCTTTGTGTAAGTTTCAAGAACATATGAAAAATCTAACAACGCGTTTCTACGACTCTAAACTAGGTTTTGAAGCAAGATGAGGGCTTATAAGTGTCTCAATGTTCTTTGTACAAGTTTCACGAACTTAGGAAAAATCTAACAATGAAGAGTATAGGATTCTAAACCAAGTTATAAGCAAGATGATTGCTTATAAGTGCATCAATGTTCTTTGTAAAAGTTTTATTACGAACTTATGAAACATCTAACTACGCGTTTTCTACGACTCTAAACCAAGTTTTAAGCAAGATGAGTGCTTATACGTGCCTTAATGTTCTTTGTTTAAGTTTCATAATCTTATGAAACATATAAAAACACGTTTTCTACAACTCTAAACTAAGCTTCAAGAAAGATGAATGCTTATAAGTACCTCAACGATCTTTGTAAAAGTTTCACGAACTTATGAAACATTTAACAATGCATTTTTATGACTCTGAACAAAGTTTTATGCAATATGATTGCTTATTAGTCAGTAAATGATCTTTGTGCAAGTTTCACAAACATATGAAAGATCTAAAAATGCATTTTCTATGATTCTAAACAAAATTTTATGCAATATGACTGCTTATAATTCACTCAATGATCTTTGTACAAGTTTCACGAACTTATGAAAAATCTAACAACGCGTTTTCTACGACTCCAACCCAAATTTTAACCAAGATGAGTGCTTATAAGGGCCTCAATGCTATTTGTACAAGTTTCACGAACTTATGAAACATAAATGCATATTTTAACACTTTAAATCAAATTTTATGCAATATGAGTGCTTATAAGTGTCTCAATGATCTTTGTGTATGTTTCACGAACTCATGAAACATCTAACAATGCAGATGTTAGGAATCTAAACCAAATTTTATGCAATATGAGTGTTTATGATTGCCTCAATGTTCTTTGTGCAAGTTTCACGAGATTATGAAACATCTAACAATGCGTTTTCTACAACTCTAAACCAAGTTTGAAACAAAATGAGTGCTTATAAGTGATGACTGTGTCTTTTTGGTGTTTTAAACATACATTTGAATAGCATTTTAGGACTTTAGTTACACATTTCATATAGTTATTAGTCATTATTAGCATATTTTGATTAGGTAGCTTAGGATAGAGTCTTAGTTAGATTTAGGTCCCTTTGCATTGCATCATGAGCATTTCAGGTACTAGGAGCTTTGGGGAGATCAATGGAGGCTAGAGTGGAGTTCAAGGGAGCTTAAAGGGAGCCAAGTTGGAGAACATGACATCTCGGCGGTCGATACCGCTGGACAAGCCGCCAATGGAGACACAGAGGACAAGAAAACCGAAGGCCTGCGGAAGTTGATCTCGGCGGTTACCAGACAGCCTGTGCTAATAAACCGCCAAGGTGAACTATTTGTTTCTTAACGTTGAAGATGTAAAAAAATGATTTTTACATAACTAATAATAATGATTTTTTAAATATATAATAATAATGATTTTTTATTATTTTAAATTGTTATAGATATCTAACTTTTGATATCCTCTCAAATCTAATTTTACCTAACCAACTACCAAATACTACGCATGCCCATATGTAAATGTAACAATCTTGTACCTACGTGGACAGAGGAATAACTTTGTAATTATTTTTTTAATATGATTGTGGTTTAAATTTTTTAAGTATCAAATATACCCAAAATAAATAATTCTATTTTCCCCCCATTTCCTATTTCAAGCGGGAATACTAAAATATTTTCTTCTATATATGTATTCATATTCATCGATTTGTTTTTTTATTACATAGGAGTTTTAGAGAGCAAACAATTGTAAACCTAATCTTCCATCTTCGGCTTCCAAGGTAAAAAAAATATCATATGATTACTCTAATTCTAAGTGTTTATGTTAATATATTACTCTATAGATATCCCAAGCATCAATTACTTGTTCACAAAAACACATATTCACCAAAAGCATGGCTAGTATGTATTAAACATAGGGAAAAATGTCAATTAAATCATAAACTTTCAAAATTCACCGAAAAAAAGCATGAACTTTCACGTGAACCATTTAAATCATCTATTTTCGTTGGCTGACGTTTTAAATCATGGATTTTTTTTAACTGAGACAAAAAGAGCACAAAATTGAGTCTGTTAACGGAAAATTTGACAATACGCTCAATTCCAGCCAATTGAAGTGCTCGGTTCTTCAAATAAACCTCAAACAGTGTTAAACTATTGCGTTAATAGACTTCACTTTGAACTCTTCTTGTTTAGGTTGTGCTCTTTTTGTTCCGGTAATAAAGAATTTATGATTTAAAACGTCAGTCAACGAAAAATACATGATTTAAATGGTTCACGTGAAAGTTCATGCTTTTTTCGGTGAATTTTGAAAGTTCATGATTTAATTGACATTTTTCCCATTAAACATAACATATAGATTTTATTTTATATTAATTTCTTTGTGTGTGATAATGTGTATTTCACTATTTCTTATATGATAAGCATAAAAAGATTTGTATATCAAATTTTTGAAGTCCTGTTGATTGTTTGTTGATTAAATAATAATAAAATATAATAAACAAATATAGAATTTTTATTTTATATTTTTCGATGGTCATAGGTTATTATGGATAAGTCATGGATTTTTAAAAATCGTTTATCTGAAAAGTATAAAGATGGAATAGAGGGTTTTTTAGATTATGCATTTGGCAACATCAAGGCAGAGTTGATAAAGTGTTCGTGTAATCGGTGTTGTCTATACAAACATAAGTTTAGAGATGATAAGAATGGTGATTTACAGTGTTATGGTTTTCTGTTATCATACATTAACTGGATACTTCATGGAAAGTCAATGATTAACTCTGAAAATATTTCTAACCTTGTTGGTGAAATACACAGTAACCCAACAGAAAAAGTTCATTCAATAGTGGACCTAATGAATGATCTTTTACCTAACAACTTTGAACATGTAAACGCTGGGGTTGTACCACCAGTCAACATGGAAGAGCCAGTAAACAACAACACAGAATAACCTTGTAGTACTAATGACGGATCAACTTTTGATGAGATGCTTGGTGAATACAGTGAAGAGCTCTACCCTAGTTGTGAGAGCTTCACAAAGCTAACATTTATTATGAAGTTGTATCATATAAAGTGTCTATGCCGGATCAGCGATAAGGGGATATCGATGTGGTTGATCTGATTAGGGAAGAATTTTCAATGGAAAAATTGACAGATACATTCAGAGATATGAAAATGGTGATACGCAACCTTGGTATGTCGTATGAATCCATCCACGTTTGTCCTAATCATTGTATGCTTTATTGGGAGGGTAATGCAACTAAAGAAAAGTGTGAGGTGTGTCAATATGGAAAGAAAAAAACAAAAAAAAGCAAGGAAGTTCCTGAAGCAGGCGAAGTAACTGAAATACATGTAGTACGTGAGCCAGTTGAAGAAGATGTAAATGATTTATCATAGTCATCTAAGTCTAAAAGTAAATGATTTATTCCCCTACAATCTTCCTCCCTAGTTATCAATGACTCAAACGTCTATGATTCTCTCAATGATAATTCTTGGAAAGCAAGGACCTGGAAATGACATAGATGTATTCTTGCAACCACTAGTCAAAGAGTTGAAATATTTGTGGTCTAATGGAATCCAAACTAGAGATGCTTCTACAAAAGAAACCTTCAACATGAGAGTTGCTGTTATGTGGACGGTGAGTGATTTTCCTGCCTTTGGAAATCTATCGGGATGGAACACATACACCACACAGGCTTGCCCCACTTGCAATTTCGATGGTACAAAACAACGTTTGCGCTTTGGTGGGAAAAATTGTTTTATGGGACATCGTCGGTTTTTGTCACGAGATCATCATTTTCTAACCACGCGTTTTCTACTACTCCAAACCATGTTTTTTCAATATGAGTGATTATAAGTCCCTCGGTGATCTCTGTACAAGATTCACAAACTTATGAAACATCTAACAATGCATATTCTACGACTCTTAACCAAGTTTTATGCATTACGAGTGCTTATAAGTCCCTTAATGATCTTTGTACAAGATTCGCAAACAACGCGTTTTACAACTCTAAACCAAGTAATATGCAATATGAGTGCTTATAAGTCCCTCAATGATTTTTTGTACTAGATTCACAAACTTATGAAACAACTAAGAATGCATATTCTAGGATTCTAATCCAAGTTTTATGCAATATGAGTGTTTATATATCACTCAATGATCTTTGGGCAAACTCAAGAAATTATGAAACATCTATAACAATGCATATTTTAAGACTCTTAACCAAGATTTATGAAATATGAGTGCTTATAAGTGTCTCAATGATCTTTTTGGAGAAATTCACAAACCTAAGAGACATCTAGCAACACGTTTTCTATGACTCTAAATCACGTTTTAAGCAAGATGAATGCTTATAAGTGTTTCAATGATCTTTGTACAAGTTTCGCAAACTTATAGAAAAATCTAACAACGCAATTTCTACCATTGTAAACCAAGTTTTAAGAAAGTTGAGTGCTTATAAGTTCCTCAATAATCTTTGTGAAAGTTTCACGAACTTATGAAACATCTAATGAAGCAAGTTCTATGATTATAAACAAAGTTTTAAGCAAAATTATTGTGTATAAGTGCCCCATTAATCTTTGTGCAAGTTTCACGAACTTATGAAACATCCAACACTACAAAAAAACATGGTGATTTCCGACGGCATTTCTGACGAAAATAATGCCGTCGAAAATTTCCTACGCAATACCAACAATTTCCCACCAAATTTTGACGGTTCAAAATTTGGTCGGAATTTTTTGACCAACACATTTTGGTCGGAATTTCCGACCGATTTCCGACCAAACCCATACCGTTGGGAATTGTGGTCGAAAAATGGTCGGAAATTTCTGAAAAAATGTACTTTATCGGAATTGGGTCAGGAATTTCCGACTACTTACCGACCAATTTAGCAAATTTGAAAAAAACTTCAAAATTGGTCCGAATTTGGTCAGAAATATTTTCTGCCTTTCCGACCATTTCGTCGACCGTTGTACTTCCCGACCACTTTCCGACGATATTTGTAACGTTTACATAACCGTTGCGAAACGGACCGATTTTGGTCGGAAAAAACGCTTATATATATATCTCACATTCACTTCCCTCTTTCTTACAAATTCTCTTAACATTATAAATTTCTTACAATTACTATTCACATTCGATTTTTCTTACAATTTCTCTTATTATATATTTCACAAATCATAAGTCATGAGTTATTTTAGATCGTGGATGAGTGGAAATCCTCAAGTTTCAGAAACGGGAGTACTTACGGACGAATTTGCAGAGGGACTTAAACAATTTATGGAAACTGCCGCAATTCAAGAAAAACCGTAAAACATGTAAAATGTGTTATCCTTGTAAAAATTGTGATAATCTTAGAAATAATTTGTTACAAGTAGTTTGGAAACATTTATATAATGTTGGATTTACGCCGGGATATAAAATATGGTATTTTCATGGGAAAATGATACAATGGTAAATTATCCTAGTAGTAGTAATATACAATATTATAATGATGATGTAATTTTCTCTCCGGTGGAACAACCTATTTCGGTAGATAGGACTGTGCAAATGATTTGATCATGTACCTACAATGGAGGGGCCAAATGTAGAAGCGCATATATTCTTTGAGATGTTAGATGTCGCTAAGAAACCGTTATATGGTGGATGTAGAGAACGTCATTCGCCTGTTTCAGCTGCAACAAGAATGATGTCTATCAGAAGATTGTGTGGATGCGTGGGCTGGATTGATCAAAGACATTTTACCGGAAAATAATATGGCACCGGGAACGTATTATGAAATCGAGAAATTGGTATCTGGTCTCGGGTTACCATTTATGATGATCGATGTGTGCGTCGATAACTGTATGTTATATAGAGAAGAGATGAAAGCCATTCGGCGTGCCGATTTTGTAAGAAGCCACGGTACAAGGAAACTGGTGGAAGAGTACCGATACCTTATAAGAGAATGTGGTATTTTCCGCTAACAGATAGATTAAAGAGGTTATTTTAGTCCGAGCGCACCGCAAGTTCGATGAGATGGCATGCAGAACATACAATGTCAAATGGAGAGATAGCACATCCTTCAGATGCTAAAGCTTGGAAACATTTTCAAAGTGTGTATCCTAGTTTTGCATGCGAAAGTCGAAACGTGTATCTCAGGTTATGTACTGATGGTTTCAACCCTTTTGGGAAGCATGGGAGACAATATTCATTATGGCCGGTGATCGTTACGCCTTACAACCTATCTCATTCATTATGCATGGCTAGGGAATTTTTGTTTCTATCTACTTTTGTACCTGAGCCAAAGCATCCGAAGAGAGCACTTGACAAATTTCTGCAGCAGTTGATATATGAGTTGAAGATGTTATGGGAGAGTGGGGCTGAAACCTACGACATATCGGTGCAACAAAACTTCGTGATGCGTGCAGTACTAATGTGGACTATTAGTGATTTTCATGCATATAGTATGTTATCAGGTTGGACTACACATGGACGCTTATCTTGTCCTTATTTTCAAGATAACACTGATGTTTTTCAATTAAAGAACGGACATAAATCATGTTGGTTTGATTGTCATCGATTTAATTTAGCTAATTACTATTATTTTCAATTTTAAAAAGAGGGTCAAAGATGGTGGTGTCGAACCTCACTAGTTAAAGATTATGAGAAAGACACATACCAATAAAGCGACAAGTTTAATTGATAATCACAAAGTCCGTGACATCGTTGAACGGGTCGACAATAGATTGACCCAACTATCTCAATCTGAACCAGGTTCAGAACATGAGTCAACCAATTTCAGCACCTTCTCCACTACCGAAATAAACCGACTTGTACTCCAGGTATAATATTAAATTATTAAAACTCGATTTTTAATAACTTAAAATCTATTATTATAGGAAACTCCTATTGTTCGCTAAAAATCTTTTGGTTTCGGATCCGGGACTCCTTCAAGAAATCTCTAACCTCCGAAATGAGCTTAAAGAAAAAGATAACACGTTCAACCGGTATCGTCAAAATAACGATACACAACTCGAGCAAATGAACGCGTTTCTTAAGACCCAGTTTCGCAATATAGAGGTCCGGGAGGATCGGAAGTCGCATCGGGATCGGGAACAACCGGAGAAAATGCGGGATTTTATTTTTTTAAAATTTTAAAAATAAATTGTTTTTTATTTCTGGTTTTTTATAATTTTATGTTTTTTATTTTCATTTTTTTTCTTTCCCTCGCAATTCTGTCGGAAAACGGTCGTAAATTTTAATAATTTAAAATATTAAATTAAATAAAATCGTCGGAATTCGGTCGGAACTTTTCGTCGGAAATCGGTCGAAATTTTTTTTTTAAATTATTTATTTTTATTTCCGACGGAATTCCTACCTAAATATGGTCGAAATTATATTCGTCGGATTTCGGTCGGAAATATAAATTTTTAATTTTTTTTTTCTTAGATTTACGGTCGAAATTTCGTCGGAAATATGGTCGGAATTCCGTCGGAAAACGGTCGGAAAATGGTCAGAATATTTCATTCCGAAATTTGGTCGGAAAAATCCCACATATCCGACCACAAACGTCTTCGGAAAATGGTCGGAAATTCCGATGGAAACTTGTGGTCGGAATTTTCCGACGAAATCCGATTTCCGACCGTTTTTACCGTAGGAATCAAACTGTTTTCTTGTAGTGCAACAACGCGTTTTCCATGACTCTAAACCATGTTTAAGCAAATTGAATGCTTATATATTCCTCAATTATCTTTGTAACAATACATATTCTAGGATTCTAAACTAAGTTTTATGCGATATGAGTGTTTATTATAAGTGTCTAAATGATATTTGTTAAAGTTTCACGAACTTATGAAACATCTAACAACGCGATTTATATGACTTCAAACCAAGTTTCACGAAGTTATGAAACATTTAACAACACATTTTCTACGTATAACAATGTGTGCTTATAGGTGCTTCCATAATCTTTTTTGCAAGTTTCACGAACTAATGAAACATCTAACAACGTGTTTTCTTCGACTCTAAACAAAGTATTTCTTAATATGAATGCTTATAAGTTCCTAGATAATCTTTGTATAAAATTCACAAACTTATGATACATCTAACATTGCATATTCTAGGACTATACATCTAACATTGCCTATAAGAGCCTAAATCATCTATGTTTATGTTTCTAGAACATATGAAACATCTAATGACACTTTTTCGACGACTCTCAAGCTATTTTGACGCAATACGAGTACTTATTCATCGATGATCTTTATACAAGTTTCACAAATTTCAGATACATCAAACATTGCATATTCTAAGACTCTAAACAAAGTTTTAGGCACGACGAGTGCTTATAAGCACCTAAATGATTTTTGTACAAATTTCACGAACTTATGAAACATCTAATTATGTATTTTCTACGACTCTAAAGCAAGTTTTATGCAATATGAGTACTTAAAATTCACTTGATTAGCTTTGTACAAGATTCACAAACTTATGAAACATCAAAAATGCGTTTTCTACTACTTTATATGAGTGCTTATAAGTCCCTCAATGATCTTTGTACAAGACTAAAAAAGCTTATGAAATATTTAACAATACATATTCTAACACTCTAACCCAAGTTTTATGAAGTATGAGTGCTTATAAGTGTCTCAATGATTTTTGTTCAAGTTTCACGAACTTATGAAATATCTCACAACTTATTTTCTACGACTCTAAACCAGCTTTTAAGCATGATTAGTGCTTATAAATTTCTCAATGTTCTTTGTATAAGTCTCACGAAATTATGAAACATCTAACAACGCATATTCTAGGAATCTAAACAAATTTTTAATCAAGATGAGTGGTTATAAGTTCCTCAATATGTTCTTTGTACAAATTTCACGAATTTATAAAACATCTAAGTAGTAGTTTTCTACGAAAAACAAAGTTTTAATCAATGACCTTTGTACAAGTTTCACGAACTTATGAAACAACTAACAATTCTTTTTCTCCGACTCTAAACCAAGTTTTATGCAATTTGAGTGATTATAAGCCCCTCAATGATCTTTGTGCAAGTTTCACAAATTTATGAAACATCTAACAATGCATATTCTAGGACTCTAAACAAAGTTTTATGAAATATGAGTGCTTATATGTGTGTCAATGATCTTTGTGCAAAATTAACAAACCTATGAAACATCTAACATTGCATATTCTAAGACTCTAAACAAAGTTTTATGCAATATAAGTGATTATAAGTGTGTCAATGATCTTTTTGCTAGAATCAAAAACTTGTGAAACATCTAACAACGTGTTTTCTACGACTCTAAACCAAGTGTTAAGCATGATGAGTGCTTATACGTGCATCAATGATCTTTGTACGAGTTTCACAAACTTATGAAAAATCTAACAACATGTTTTCTACGACTGTAAACAAAGTTTTAAGAAACATGAGTGCTTATAAGTTCCTCAATAATCTTTGTGCAAGTTTCACGAACTTATGAAACTTCAAACAAAGCATTTTCTTTCATTATAAACCAAGTTTTAAACAAGATGAGTGCTTAGAACTGCCTCATTATTATTTGTGAAAGTTTCATGAACTTATAAAACATCTATCATCGTGTTTTCTACGACTCTAAACCATGTTTGAAGCAAGATGAGTGTTTATATATGCCTCAATGATCTTTTTACAAGGTTCACAAACTTATGAAACATCATTTTATACGACTCCAAACCATGTTTTAAGCAAGATGTGTGCTAATAAGTGACTCAATGATCTTTGTAAAAGTTTCACGAACATATAAAACATCTAACAATCCGTTTTCTACGACACGAACCCAATTTTTATACAATATGAGTGCTGATAAGTGCTTCATTGATCGTAGTACAAGTTTCAAGAATTTATTAAACATCTAACTTCGCTATTTCAGTGACTCCGAACCACATTTTATGCAATAAGAGTGCTTAAAAGTCACTCAATGATATGTGTACTAATTTCATGAGATTATGAAACATCTAACAACGTGTTTTCTACGACTCTAAATCAAGTTTGAAGCAAGATATGTTCTTATAAGTGACTCAATCATCTTTGTACAAGATTCACGAACTTATTAAACATCTAACAACGCGTTTTCTTCGACTATAAACCAAGTTTCATGCAATATAGTGTTTATATGTGCCTCAATGATCTTTGCACAAGTTTCACGGACTTATGAAACATTTAACAACACATTTTCTACGAATCTAACCCATGTTTAAGCAAGAGGAGTGTTTATAAGTGGTTCAATAATCTTTGTGCAAGTTTGACAACGTATGAAAGATCTAACAACGCGTTTTCTATGATTATAAACCAAGTTTTAAGCAAGATGAGTTCTTATAAGTGCCTCAATAATTTTTGTGCAATTTCACGAACTTATGAAACATCTAACAACACATTTTATACGACTCTATGCCAATCTTTGAGCAAGATGAATGCTTATCAGTGCCTTAATGATGTTTGTACTAGTTTCACAAACTTATGAAACATCTAACAATCGTTTTCTACAACTCGAAACCGAGTTTAATACAATATGAATGCTTATAAGTGCTTCATTGGTCTTAGTACAAGTGTCACGAACTTATGAAACATCTAAATTCGCATTTTCAGGCACTTCAAACACAGTTTTATGCAATGTGAGTGCTTAAAAGTCCCTCAATGATCTTTGTGCTAATTTCATGACAACGCGTTATCTTCGACTCTAAATCAAGTTTGAAGCAAGATGTGTGCTTATAAGTTACTCAATCATCTTCATGCAAGATAAGTGCTTATAAGTGTTTCAATGATCTTTTTGCAAGATCCTCAATGATCTTTTTGCAAGATTCACAAACCTATGAAACATCTAACAACGCGTTTTTTACGGCTCTAAACCAAGTTTTAAGCAAGTTGAGTGCTAAAAGTATCTCATTTATTTTTGTACAAGTTTAACGAACTTATAATACATCTAACTACTCGTTTTCTACGACTCCAAACAAAGTTTCATGCAATATGATTGATGATAAGTCCCTCAATGATCTTTGTGAGAGTTTCACGAAGTTATGAAACATCTAACAACGAGTTTTTACGACTATAAACCAAGTTTAAACAAGATGAGTGCTTATAAGTGTTTCAATAATATGTGTACAAGTTTCACGAACTAATGAAACATCTAACAACGTGTTTTCTTCCGCACTAAAATAATTTTTAAGAAAGATGAGTGTTTATAAGTGCCTTAATAATTTTTGTGCAAGTTTAACGAACTTATGAAACATTTAACAAAGCATTTTCTACGACCCTAAACCGAGTTTTTAGTAAGATGAGTGCTTATAAGTGCCTCAATAATCTCTGTGCAAGTTTCACGAACTTATGAAACATCTAACAACGTGTTTTCTACAACTCTAAATTAATTTTTAAACAAAAAGTGTTATTATATGTGTCTCAATAATCTTTGAAAAAGTTTCACAAACTTATGAAAATCTAACAATGCATTTCCTATGACTCTAAACGAAGTTCGAAGCAAGATGAGGTCGTAAAAGTGCCTCAATGAAAATCTAACAACACGTTTTCTAGGGCTTTAAACCAAGTTTTATACAATATTAGTACTTAGAAGTTCCTCATTGATCTTTGTTTAAGTTTCACAAACTTCTGAAACATCAAACATCAAACTCCAACCCAAGTTTTTCAATATGAGTGTTTATAACTATCTCATTGATCTTCGTGCGAGTATCACGAACTTATAAAACATATAACAACACGTTTTCTACGACTCTAAACCAAGTTTGAAGCAATATGTGTGTTTATAAGTGACTCAATGATATGTGTGCGAGTTTCACGAACTTATGAAAAATCGAACAATGTGGTTTCTAAGACTCTAAACCATGTGCCTAGATGATCTTTGCGCAAGATTCACGAACTTATAAAACATCTAACAATGCATATTCTAGGACTCTAAACCAAAGGTTCGCATTACACACTCAGATACCATCAAGCTCAAAACTACCAAATACTTTTTTATGGAAAACCTAATTTGAATGTACCTCTTTGTTCATCATCTACGACTACAAGTGGCAATCTATTTACATTAACCTTTGATCGAAGATTTTCTTCATGTATTTTCTTCATTGTTTTCTTTTTCGTCGCTTCTTTAAGTGCATTCATACACTTTTCTTGGTCCTCCTTAGTTGATGATGTACAAGCAGAAATATTACCTTTTTTGCCAGCGGTATGGTGTTTAATTCTACAAAACCTCTTTTATGTTTTGTTAAAGGATACATAAACAATGACAGTGGATAAGGGAAGAAGACGACGAGGAGCTTGATTCAAAAGCATTTTCGAATAAGGTCTATTAAAGTTTGTTCATTGCAGTGGTCGTCGGGGGCTTTGAAGTCCACTATAAGCCCGAATTCGAATCCCTCCAGCATTCACAATATTAGTTTCATACAATTGAACTTAAGTACAAAAGTATAATATCAAAAATATGAGGCAAACACTACACATATGCTTCTTATAAATAGTCATACATATCATATTAATGGTCATGAATAAGTTGTACGAGTCTGCGTAAGGCCCATTTCACATTAAGGCCAATTTCACGACGATATTCAGCTACTTATTAGATAAAAATTGTATGTTCTGTTAAGTGGACGAATGGGCCAAAATCACGGCGGAAGGAAACCGTCGAGCAGCTAGTCGACTGCCTGGACGGCTAGGCGACCGATTTTCTGAACAGGGCTGATACCATCTCTAGTCCATTCTTCCATTTCTTTCTCAAATACAGAGTAGCTCTAAAATTGAGATGGATTTTCCTTCAACTCATTGCTTTTCATTTCCTCCATAAAAGAATATTCCAAGTATATTCCATTTTTATTTTGTGATTAATTGCAAATAAAATCATGTTTGTAAAACTTACAATGTGGTCTTATACAAGAAATATTGAACATCTTGAAACCAAACGAAATCGATAATCCGCCCAATAACGATTAAAAGCCATTAAAATGGGTAGTGACTATTTTATCATCTAGACAAAGATTTCAATGCACTCTCAACCTTTGAACTAAAAGAGAAAACATAAGAGAGTATCAGTTATGAATAGATGTCCCACCACTTTAATGAGTAAAAGGAAGAATTTTGAACTTTCAAAAGTGTAGATGTCCCACAACTTTATGATTATTCACCACAAGATAGCCACAAGTGTTATCTTTAATCTGGCGGTGGTTCGAGATGATTCCAACATTTAGATCGAAAGTTATGCTAGTTTTGATGAAAATATGTCAATTTTCCAAGAAAGAGAATTACGCATGCATATTTGGAGATGTTGTGAAAAGTGGTCGAGATCGATCCCCACAGAGGACGAAAATATGATCTCAAAATTTCAAGTTTCTGCCCAAATTCACATGGTTCGACCGAGGACGCCCTAATACCTATTTATACCTTATTTTTATCTCTTATTTAGGTTACGCTTTATTTTATGACGGCTAGAGACCGTGAGCTTGAGAGGAGAAGATCCATATACTTTATTTCTCTAGAGAAGTGTTTATAAACCTCTATGTTATCAATCTAAGTATTATTTATGTAATTCTTTTCAATATATTTTATCCATGAATATATTTTAGTATTCCACCTGTTAGGGGGTCAATTTATATTTTGTGATATGAGTTTAACAGCGTTGCTTTATTACTTCCCTCTCGTATATTTATTTAGTGGCAAATGTTTCATGCGATTAATTATGGTGCTTGGTTTTTTTGTTAATTGCATACAATTGTTTTTTTCTGATAAATGATTTTCAATTTTAAGCATGAGAAAAAGAGAAATTACAGGCACAAGCCCAAGCCGATGCCATAGTTTGTAATGGATCTAGCTCATTTAGTAGGAAACAAATACAATTAACACCAAAACAAAGAACTCAATTAAACCATTGAGATAATGACGAGGGGGAATAAGAGCGGAGAAGAATAGTCCGATTATGCAAATAAGGGTCAGAACCAAACTTGGATCATAGCAGAGGCCATATGAGTGTTTGAATCTCTTAGAGAGGAGCATATGTTCCTAATCATGGAGTCGATCGAAGAAGACAAAGAGGCCACCGATCGCCTCCTATTTCGGTGGATCATGTGGTTACGCTCGTAAAGTAGAGAACCGCTTGCCAAACTAATAATTTATATACAATTGTTGTTCTATAGATTTCTATTATTATTTCGTTGTCACTATTACCAAACAAAGTTTTTGTGTCCCGTGACTTTATTTAACATTTGAGTATCATATTTCTATATCTCTAACTATGTTTCATTTCGTTGAGGTCGACCACTAGATGTTTTTGGTTATGTTTATATACTTGATGAATAATAAACTATTATGACTATATTTTATTTTTGTTGCTAAAACTATCTATCCGTAAATTATTTTTCAATTATATATATATATATATGAAAATGTTGATAATAGTCGGGGTCCGTCTCAAAAAAATTTTGAGTCCAAGAAAAATATTAGATTTTGGGCCTTTTTACAAAAAAAAAATTCTATATATATTTTTGGGCCCTTTTTCTTAAAAATTTTTGCAAAAATTTGATGGACTCATGGTCAATGTTATTCTTGCCCACCCATAGAGACGGGCCTGATAATAGTTACTCTTATTATTCACTATCTATATTATTAATTGGGAAGGAAAATTTTTGAAAAAACTTAAAAAACTTTAATTACATGTAATGCCATTGTAGAAATTTTAATATAAGGTCATTTTTGATTAAATAAAAATAAAAAACTTTCCTATTTAATAGGATTAAAATAAAAACGAATTTTAAAAAATAAATAAATATAAATAGAAATAAATATTCCTAATTAATAGGATTACAATTAAAAAACGAAAAATAAAAATAAGTAAGTAACATAATGAAAATATAAAATATTATAAATATTTCAAGTTTATGTTAATCCAACGTATAATATTAATAATATATTTTCATTATTTAAAAGTATATTTTTAGAATATTCAAATCGATGATGTTAATAAAAATAACAAAAGCATCCGAAAATCTTTAAAAAAATTAATTTTTTTAATACTATTAGATACCTTTGCGTGACGTCCTTCGCAATTTTGCGACAGTTCAAAATATATCATACATAATTTATGATATATAAAAAAATATTTTTAATATTAGAACATCCATATATATATATATATATGACTAAAAAAAATTATTCAACATGCACAAACAAAAAAATAATATCAAATTATATCAAATTAATATTTGTAAATTTTACTCACGTGCGTGAGAATTTAGTATACTATTAATTGGGAAGCACAAATTTTGAGAAACCCTTAAACCTATAAAATAGGATTAAAAGAAGTATAAAGTAATTTTAAATATAAAAAAATTAAAAAAACCTAGAAAATAGGATTAAAAGAAAAACGAAATTAAAAAAGATAAATATAAAAATTGTTCCTAATTAATAGCATTAAAAAATAAAAATAAAAAAAAATAAATAGGTCACATAATGAAAAATATAATATTATATATATTTCGATTTTATGATAATCTATCGTACAATATTAATAATATATTTAAAGTTTTTTAAAAAATAATTAAGGTATAGAAAATTTTAATTATCTAAGAGTATTTTTTAGAATATTCGAATTGATGATGTAAATAAAAAAACAAAAGTATCCAAAAATTAATTATTTAAGGGTAATATTTTAAACATTATTCGTAATTTTGCGACGGGTCAAAATATATCATACATAATTTATGTATATAAAAAACATTTTTCATATTAGAACATACATTTTTATGATTAAAATTTTATTATTAAAAATACATCAATAAAAAAATAATTTAAAATTATATCAAATTAATATTTCGTAAATATTACTCTCGTGCGGTAAAAATCTAGTATCATTAAAGTCACATATAAAGATTGCCTAATTGTCTATCTATCATACAATGTTTAACAAAAAAAATATATATCATACAAATAGAAAACCTAACTCACATTATTCAACACATTCAATTTGGATTATCAAATAGCACATGTGTCTTTCTACGATAAATAATACATGTGTCTATATTTGATAAATAGTATATCTTTTATCTTCTACGATTTTGAGTGCTCTTTCCTAGATATTCAAGTATGTTGGTTACCTGTTTGCGTCACACGATTGTCGAGTCAGTTGGGACCCACTAAAAGAAAACACTCGCTGCTTATCAATGAAAAGGGTGAAAAGTTCAACACCTAATTAGTACGATATTGTTCGCTTTGGGCTTATGTCTCAAACCCTCACGGTTTTTTTTACTGGACTCTTTTCCAAAAGGCCTCATATTAATTGGGATTGGACTCTCTTTATATATTAGACATTACTCGTCTAAACTTTCAATGTGGGAATTAGTTTGTTATCCCAACATTCTCCCCTCAAACTAAGGACCACATATCCTTAGCTTCTCCTCTCGAAACTTGGCACATATCTCGCACCGTCTTAATCTTGAAGAAATCTAGATGGTTTTTTTCACATCGAACCACCAAACTTCTCTAGGTTCGTTTCTTTAACCTAGGCTCTGATACCATGTTGAGAACTGGTGAGGCCCATATCTAACTCCTAATTAATATGATATTGTCCGCTTTGGGTTTATGTCTCGAACCCTCACGGTTTTACTTTATTGGGCTTCTTCCCAAAATGCCTCATATTAATTGGGGTTGGACTCTCCTTATATATTAGACATTACTCGTTTAAACTTCCGATGTGAGACTTAGTTTGTTATGCCAACATCTGTGAGGTTGTGAAGTTCGAGAAACTAAAAGAAAACACTCGCTGCTTATCAATGAAAAGGGTGAAAAGTTCAACACACCAAAAATTATTGCACAAAATTACCAATAAATTCCTCTCGGTGTATACATATCCAATTTTCCGGTCGAGTTTTGTATATGGCACCAATTCACGATTTTGTAACTCACACATTAATGAAAGGTTATTTTCTTAAAATGTTTCTTAATTAATAAATAAGGGATTTGGTATAAGCAAAAGTGGCTTAACCGTACGTGAATCATATTTTGGAATATATATATATATATATATATATATATATATATATATATATATATATATCACTACTAAAAAAAAGTCATATAGCCACGGCCGTATCGGTGGCTATAGAAAAAATCCGTGGCTATTTAGCCACGGTTTGCCACGAAAATTTTTAGTCACGAGCATATAGCCACGGATTTAACGCTATAGCCACGGATACGGCCGTGGCTATATGAATTTTTTTTAGTAGTGTATATATGTAGAATTTGTTATTTGTGTGTCACGACTAAAATATATATCAATAAAACATAAACTTAAGTTATTTTCAATGTTTTTGCTTTCTTATATATAAATAGCACATGTTTGTTTATACGAAATATTAAATTTGTAAATTTTTGTGAACTTGATCCGATCGGGTCGAACCACATTAAACCATGAGTTTAAGTATGTTACTAGTTTTGCTTCCCGACCCGGTTTTAAAATTATTATTAAAGATTGATTTATTAACTATTTTAATATGTTTTTATAAGTTAACAGATGTTGTCTCCATTTTCGAAACATTGATGTTTTGATTTATTAATTTGTTCCAGAAAGATTTATCTTTATAGATGTTTAAATTATTTTTTTTGTAAAGTATAGATGTTTAAAATATTTGTCATTAATAATTGTAAACTTTAAAGAAATTAATTAGAAAATTGAAATTCTAAAACGCTATTGCTTCATTCTTATGGAAAAGTATTTAATGTAATAAGTGATGCTTTATATATGTAAACATTAATTGTTTATCTTATTTTGTGGGGAAATACTAGGAATTCAATATTAAAGAAAACAATTTACGTAGTGTCCTTTCTTGAAAGTCTTGACATCTATATTATTATTTTTAAACTAATTTTTGAACTTTTCCAAAATAAAGTCAATTAATTACACACTATAATATTGGGTTCAAACATGAAGATTTCATTAATAATAAAATCTTACTTTATCATTGGTCAAACAAAATCTATGAAAACAATCTTATTCAATAGATAACAATTTCAAAACAAATTTTACATTAAACATACATTCTTAAAATTTAATTAAAATTATTAATATTTTAATATTACATATTATGAATATATTTAAATAAATGATTGGTATCTATAATTAAAATTATTAATATTTTAAATAAATTTTGGGTAAATCTAGGTTTGGTTAAGTTTTAAAAATTTAGGTTCGATTCAGTTTCGATCTGGATTTTTGTAAAGTAAATTTATCTATCCGTTCGAGTTACTTATTTTTCTTGATCGGGTTATGTTCGAATATTTCAGTTTGGTTTTGATACGTTAATTTGGATCCGAAAATTTTGTCCACCCTTATAATATAGTAAATATTAATTTCCATTATGTAAATAGTTTGGAATAAATTAACTTATAAATTGGGTTAAAAATTTGTTATATGGATTTTGTACTACTTAATATTATATAGTAAAAAAAAGTTCTACTTCAACAACTTTAAATACTAAATTTTTTTATTATAAATGATTTTTGGGTGGTTCGTTTCCATTTAAAAAATATGTTTTGTTTCAGATTTTGGTTTCGGATTTTCGGTTAGTAAAATTTTCTTCATGTTCGAAGTATTTATTTTCAGGATCGGTTTCAATTTGGATATTTTGGTTATGTTCCGGTTTGATATTTTAGATTCGGATAATAAAAAGAAAAAAAATATTTCAACAATTTTTAGTATTATATGATTAAATGTTTATTTTTTGTATAAACAATAATAAGATTAAAATTTCTAAATATTTTAAAATATTCTATAAAAAGAATTCACAAAACTGCATCATTTCATTTGTTCCTTCACAAAACTCTACATGCTTCAAATTTTTTTATATATTTAGACCATGTCCAACAGAGAAACCCTCAAAATTTCTTAACTATTCACTGGGACCCATGAACAGTTAGTTTAAAATAAAACAAAAATAAAATAATTAAAAACGCATCAATCATAGTTCGCCACGTATCCAAAGGGCCCACTAAATAGTTAAGATCCGGATCTTAAATAGGAAATATAAGATCCAGATCTTAACTATTTAACGGGTCCCACCTGCTAAGATCTCTTTAAGAAACACCAATGCACATGCTCTTACACCATTTCAATATTTTAAAAGGTTGATTTACCCTTTAAAAATCACCAAAATAAAAATATTTTCATTTGGGTTCGCTAATTAGTGTTTATATTATAGTTTGAAGGTGTATGATTATTGGGTTAGGTTTTATTTGAATTTAGCGTAGAGTGTTTATGTTTTACGTAAAGTGATTTTGAAATTGTGAAGTTTTGTGAAATGCAATTGTAGTTTTGTAATTCTCCAAAAGATATATCACAAATTTTTAAATTAAATTTGTAGAAATATAAAACTTGTTTAAAAAATATAGACTCGTGGTACACCTAAGGTTAAATCCTAGTTATTAATATTTTATACAGGAATAACATTCAACTTTACGTAATGACTAATGAGACTATTATGTAATGAGACTATTATGTAATGAGACTATGGAGTTTTATAACTTTGACCAAGCTAAAATATTACAATATTCTAACATTTACCTAACGCCGTCTATACAATATTAATTTATTCTGACGTTTTTGACTCGGGTATTAACCAACCACTTAAAGAAATTTTTTGACGAAATCAAAGCTCACATTAGATATTTGAAACAATTATCTAAGTAAAATTCGAACCAAAAAATGTGTTTAAACAATCTCTTGCCAATCCTTTGTTTCGTCTTAACCGTTAGCCTTAGCTACGTCTCTACACAAAGATGTGGAGACTCTTTGTTTTTTAGACCAAACGGTACGTACGATACTAACCGTCGTCTGGCTCTCTCAACTCTTGCCTCCAACGTAAGTTCTCGAAATGGCTTCTACAACGTTTCGGTTGGTGAAGGCCCTGAAAGAATCTATGTTTTAGGTCTATGTATCCCAGGAACCGATCCAAAGGTATGTTCCCATTGTATTGAACCGGCATCTGTCGGTTTATTACTGAATTGTCCAAACCAGACAGACTCATGGGACTGGAGAGCGGACAAAACACTCTGTTTCGTTCGTTACTCCAACAGTTCTTTTTTCAACCATATCGATTTAAATCCAACACAAGCTGAGTATTTAAATAACACGTTTCAAGGGAACCTTACGGGCTATACAAGAACATGGAACGCGCTTATGATGTTCATGATCACTCGAATTGGCCGAACTCGTTACCTAGCTGATACATCACCTATGATAGATGATTCAGATCGTATATACACGCTTATGCAGTGTATCCCGGGGATATCCCCTGGGGATTGTGAAATATGTATTAGCGAAAGTGTGCGTGAGTATCAGAATTGTTGTAATGGAAACATGGGTGGAAGTGTTCGTAGGCCGGTCTGTTTTTTTCGGTGGGATGGTTATGCATATCTTGATGCCTTTGGTGTCACGCCGTCTCTACCTCCTCAACAATCTCAACCTACGCCGCTTCCTCCTCCTCCTGATCGAAAAAAGATCTCTATAGGAGCTATTGTTGGGATTGTTTTGTCTACGGTTACGTTCTTGGTGCTTGTCGCTTTAGGGTTAGCTATTTTGAAGAGAAGAATATCATACAAAACATTAAAACATCGTGAGTTATATTTTCTTACAACATTTCTCTTTGGAATCCATAATAGTAAGGGTAATTCTCTAATATACCATTTTTAAGTTTAGGCTAAAAATATTATCACAAGATTTTTTGGCTTAAAATAGGATTAAAAAACTTAGTTGTAAATATCACAAAATATAAATTGACTTAAAACCTCCGAAATAAAATCTAAAACTCCCAAAACTCCTAAAACTAAACCAATATTGAAACTAAATGAAACCAAAAATACGAAAGAGTGAAAACTTGTTTTTTGTGTTTGTGATCATTTGACTAAAACCTTTTTAGTTGAATTTTAGGGGGAAAACTTGTTATGATATATATTTTGGCCTCTAAACAAATTTTGGGGTATTTTAAGGTGTTTTATTTATAATAGTAACGATATATATATATGTTGTTTATAGCTGATGATGACATGACAAGTCCACAGTCCCTCCAATTTGATTTTGCCACAATTGAAGCGGCAACAGCCAGATTTTCGATGAAAAATAAGCTTGGTCAAGGTGGATTCGGTGAAGTTTACAAAGTATGTATATGAGTTCTACATGTGTCGTCTACCTATGAATTCTTGATATGTTATGGAAGGTTAATATATATATATATATAAGAAGCTATTCCTATGTGTGTTTTGTAGGGAATGTTACCTAATGAAACTGAAATTGCGGTGAAACGACTATCAAAAAACTCAGGACAAGGCAAACAAGAGTTCAAGAATGAGGTTGTGATTGTAGCTAAGCTTCAACACAAGAATCTTGTTAGGCTTCTTGGATTTTGCTTAGAAGGAGAAGAACAAATACTTGTCTACGAGTTTGTTCCCAACAAGAGCCTTGATTATTTCCTCTTTGGTAATAAACAATAAACACTAGGTTTTTATTGATGTTCTTTTTAGGAAATGTTCTTACAATAACTAATATAACGTAGACCCAACAAAGAAGAGTGAGCTAGATTGGAATAGAAGGTACAACATCATTGGAGGCATTACGCGAGGAATGCTTTATCTTCATCAAGACTCAAGGCTTACCATCATACACCGTGATATCAAAGCAAGTAACATTCTTTTAGATGCCGAAATGAACCCTAAAATAGCGGATTTCGGTATGGCAAGGAATTTCAGAGTGGACCAAACTGAAGACAAAACAAGAAGAGTAGTTGGAACCTTGTTAGGATTCTCTTTATTTACAATATTATGAATCTTTTTTTTTGCTTCTTCATAACATAAACATATGTGTGTATTTGCAGCGGTTACATGCCTCCAGAGTATGTGTCACAAGGTCAATTCTCTACGAAATCTGATGTTTATAGCTTTGGGGTATTGATTCTAGAGATTGTTTGCGGCAAGAAGAATAGTAGTTTCTACCAAGTAGATGATTCTGGTGGAAATTTAGTTACACATGTGAGCAAAATGCAACCTATAACCTCAAAATGTTACTCGGTTTAAGTCGTGACCATCGACGATTTTTATTCAAAATTACTTTGTTGATGGCAGGTTTGGAGGCTTTGGAACAATGATTTACCATTAGATATCATCGACCCTGCGATTAGAGAAAGTTGTGAGAAGGGTGAAGTCATAAGATGCATCCATATAGGACTATTATGTGTTCAAGAAACTCCAGCGGATCGACCAGCCATGTCTACCATCTTTCAAATGCTTACAAATAGCTCCATTGTACCACCTAGGCCTCGACCACCTGGATTTTTCATGAGGAACAAACCAAATTTAGACCCTTTAACCTATGGAACGGAGCCGGGGCAATCTAGCAGCAAGTCTGTTCCTTGTTCTATAGACAATGATTCAATCACTAAAGTCACTCCTCGTTGAAGCTTGCTTGTTGCACTCTTTATTTACCACAAGCAACTCCAGTGCTCAAGTTTTGTATATAAAGAAGTTTTATATACTCTGTTTTTGCTCATTCGACTTCAGCTTTTATGTCCTCTGTTCCTATCCGCCATTGCTAGAGCCTCGTCGAGAACCCAAAGAGCGCTTGAAAACTCACCCAGAAGATCATGATCGTATGTTTGAAATTTTATAATTTTTCAAAGCAATGAATGAGCTTTTGTTTTCTTTTTATTCCCATAATTCAAAAAAAAATCCAAGTAACTTTACTTGCAAGAAACACTTGAAAGAGATTAAGCAATTAAAATGACATTTTACTGTCTTCTCTTCAAAATAATGAATCCTAAAGTGACCAATACCAAAATATAACCGCAGACACAACAATGCCAACAATAGCTCCTCTAGAAATATTTTTTTTATCATGAGGAAGAGAAAGCGACGGCGTAGGTTGAGAAGGCACCGGAGATGGCGTGACACCAAAGGCACCAAGATATGCATAACCATCCCACCGAAAAAAGCATACCGGCTTGCGAACCGTTCCACCCATTAATCCATTACAACAATTCTGATACTCAACCACACTTTCGCTAATACATGTTTCGCAATCCGCAGGGGATATCCCCGGGATACACTGCGTAAGCGTGTATATAAGATCAGAACCATCTATCACAGGTGCTATTTCAGCTAGGTAACGAGTTCGACCAACTAAGGTTATCATAACCTTCATAAGCGCGTTCCATGTTCTTATATAGCCTGTAAGATTCCCTTCGAACGTAATATTCAAGTACTCAGCTTGTGTCGGCTCTAAATCCATACGGTTGAAAAACGAGGTGTTGGAGTAACGGACGAAACAAAGTGTTTTGTCGGCTCTCCAGTCCCATGAGTCAGTCTGGTTTGGACATTTCTGTAATAAATTGTCCGAGGCAGTTTCGATACATTCAGAACATACCCTTGGATCGGTTCCTGGGATACAAAGCCCTAAAACATAGATTCTTTCGTGGCCTTCACCGACCGAAATGTTGTAGAAGCCGTTTCGGGAACCAACGTTGGACGCAAGTGTTGAGAGTACGAGATGACGGTTTGTATCGTATGTACCGTTTGGCCTGAAAAACAAAGTGTTTCCACATCTTTGTGTAGAGACATAGCTAAAGCAAACGGTTAGGACAAAACAGAGGATTGACAAGACATTGTTAATACACATTTTTTATAGATTTTTAACAACTGTGGAAAATCTTTTGAGCTTGAAGTAATACGAGAGTTGATTTTGTCAAAGCAAGTTGCGTGGTGGTTAGAATTTTCATTAAGTCGTTGGTTAATAATAATTATCAACTCGGTAAACGTTTGAATAATTTAATATTTTATAAACGGCGTTAGGTCAGCGTTTGAATAATGTAATATTTTATAATTCGTTTATTAGGTGCTTGAAAATAATATTGTTTAACCACACGATTCACGAGATTGCACCTACTTTTTCTTCAAGCCGACACAACAATATCTTGTACAAGATATTAATGTTTTTTTATATTTTCTTTTATTTTAGTAAATTTGTTTCTCTCAACCAAAATTGTTCTCAATAGTTACCATTATTCTTAAAACCGAAGTTTTCTCAATTTTTTTTGTTCATATATTTTTCTTTTTCATTAGTATAATTCTTCCCTTCATTTTGTTGAAATTAAGCAATGCATCTTGTAAGTAACGGGAAAAAGCGACGATTGTATCATGTAGACGTTTCCGAAAACTATATGTTTAGTTCATTCATGATTTGTCTATTTTGTATATTCACCATCTCGACCATGCATTTTTGGATTCATGTTTCAAATATATTTTCCCTCTTATCGTTTGTAAGCCTAGTCATTTTTGTAAATGACGATAATAATGTTTAAATGTGATAAGAGTAAGGGATTTTGGTTTATATATCTTAATCAAACACAAATTAATTAGTACTCTTACATTGTTGTTTTTTTGATGATTGTATCTTCTAATTCCGCCTTTATCGCTATAAACAAACTCATACCATCATCATTTATTTATGATATCGATTGGTAGTTGATAACTAGACATTTTGTGTATTTGTAACTGGAGCAATGTATATCACAAAAGCAAGAAGTTGATGGTGATTATTGATTTGCTCGACGTGTTTGAGAAAAAATATATACAAAAATCACGTCTTGTCACATTCTTTTGTTCGATTTTGTTGTAAGAATAACAATTTGATTTAAAATGTATACAATGATAACATATACATTAACGATATTCGTTAAATTTATTGTGATTATTAAATATGTGAGTCTATAAGTTAGCTAATACACGATAAGTAAATGTTTTTTTTGATGAGGACATAGAGAGAAAGACCTCCCCTGTTTTATTAAACCAACTTAAAAAAATTACAGACGAAAGTTTCTAGGATGAGCAACACCATCCAAGTCTTCTAGCAAAACCGAGTTAACAATCTCGGGTATAGAAATAAACAAATGAAAGCCTAAAGGTAACGAAAAAGCATAGTACGCCAAACCATCGGCTAGACGGTTTGCCTCTCTATACACATGAATAATTCGGACTATCCAGTCCCTTGTAATGAAGCCTTGGCACATACGTATCAGGGAAGACAAAGAATGCGAATGAGAAATCCCTGTCACAAAAAACCTGCCACCAACTCGGAGTCAACTTCCATTACTACTCGGCGATAACCTTTCTCCCATCCCAAGTAAAGCCCATATTATAACCCCCATAGCTCCGCCACAGGTGTCGAACAAATGCCTACGTTCAAAGCAAACCCGCCACACCAATCTCCTGATGTGTTCCGTATCACCCCGCCCGATGTAGCTAAGCCTGGGTTGTCATGTGAAGCTCCATCACTGTTAACTTTAAACCAACCTTCATATTGCTTAGTCCAAGCAATTAACCTCTCTGTTGTACCATGCCCTTCCAAATTCCCACCTGCAAGCTTGTGAGCACGATGGTTCTCAACCGCTAGCCTTCGTAGAAAGCTAACTCTATCAACACATTTACCCGTCTTTCCAAATACGTAACCACACCTCCATTTCCATGCCCACCATAGTGCGAGTGCAAATTGTTGCGACCAAGATCCATCCACTAATACAAAATTCACGGAGAGGTTAATGTAAAACCATTCAAAGAAAGCCTGTCGAAAGAACTCAACCTTTCTCTGTCTTGGTACGAGCTTTAACCATATCCCCAACATCGATTGACAATCGCGGAGAACATGTATGATAGTCTCTCGGTTTCCTCTGCATAATAGGCATACATCAGTTGTACACAAGTGTCTTCCATTCCTCTCAGAGTTCGTCATGATAGCTTGGTTCACGACCAACCAAATAAAGATTCGTACCCTCTCCGGTACTTTCAGTTTCCATATCAGATTATATAAGACACTTAACTGTGGGCCAAAGGAAGTATCTCTCGTTAAAATCTCGTGTGCCGACTTCACCGTAAAGTTCTGTTTGAATTGTCGAGCAAAGACAGACGGTCCACAATTCCGGTGAAGTCATCAATAACGACCGAGGCGAGTCTTAGTCTCCCATCCTCTGTCAAGAATTGCCCCAGTCTCTCCCAACTCCAACCTAAGCCACCTTCCCAAAAGAATCGAGCACACTTATTGATGAACTCATCAGGTGGTCTATAACAAGCTCCATCAATGTCTCTTGTCTGATCCATTTGTCCGTCCAAAGTCTTATTGATCTACTACCATCTCCTAGGACCCACCCGATACCTTTATCTACCACTTCTTGCAGCCCACACACTACACTTCTCCAAGTCACCGACCATGATCCCTTTTTGGTCAGCCAATCCGTGTCATGGACATCTCCTACCTTATACTTTTTGTGTAGAACTCGAGACCATAAACTTTCTTTATCATTTAACATTCTCCAACCCAGCTTAGCTATGAGCGCCATATTCATATCTTTTGCTCTTCTCAAACCCAAGCCTCCTTCCGCTTTAGATTTGCACACTCTTTCCCATGAAACTAAGTGTTGTTTCTTAGCGTCCAAGGTCCCTCCCCACAAAAAGTTTCTAACTGATTGGTCCAAGCTACTCAGCGTACTCATAGGCAACATTATTATCGACATCGAATGCACCATAATAGAAGCCAACACCGCTCTGGCTAACGTCACTCTACCAGCAAAACTAAGGACATGGCTCTTCCATCCAACGAGCCGTGATGATACACACTCTAAGACTGCCCAAAGGTGTCTTTATTAATACGTTTGTGAAGTACCAGCATACCCAAGTATTTACCTAAGTCTTTAGTAGACCTTATCCCACTCGCCGAACTGATCGCGTTCTCAAGATTACGACAAACATTATTTGAGAAAAAATCATAGACTTCTCCAAGCTTATCTTCTGGCTGGAGGCCGCACAAAACCTCTCCAACACTCGGCGAACCACTTCACTCCTATCGCAACGAGCATTCTCCTCGGCCTGATCCGGATGAGAAGGATGAGGTTGCGATGATGAAGCTGCGGGAACGGTCTCGATAGAACTGACTCCGAAAGTGCGCTTCTTCTTTTTCGGAGCGACCTACGTAGAATTAATATTATATATCCGTTAGTAAAAATAATATAAGTTGAAAAATATTAATTAAATATTTATCTCGTAGTAGATTTGGTCGCATTCAGCGACGAAAGTCGTCCTGAGGAGTTTACTGAGCTCTCTTCAGTGGACGACTGACTTACCTGCTCGGTGAGTTTAGTCTCATAGTCATTCACGATCTTTTAAGATCGTTAACTGACAAATGATCCATCTTTCCGCTTCTGGGTCTTCTTTAGTATCTCCACAATAGGCGGAAGTTCGCCCGCTTCCTCGGCCTATTTGATATTTATATTAATAATTATTTATTTAAAAAATAAATAAAATAAAGTTTAAAAAAATTAAATTTACCATTTGAATACGACGATCGGCGTATGAACTCGGTCCCAAAGTGTGGACGTAGGGACCATGCACTCCCGTAGATAGGAGTGAAGCGGGACTTGGAACAGTTATCCGCAACGACGACAGAATGCGGTTCTGTCCAGTAGTCGACCAACACTTTCCACACCGCCCGGGGCCATCGACTCCGGCTTCGACTCCTAATTTTTTTTTATTGATTAATACAATTGTTTTCACCTTTGTTTACACTTTTTCAGTTAACAGTAATCATTTAAAACCTTTATTTAGGGGTGGTTTGGGGGTTTGAATATTTGTATATTGGAAAGATTAGCAACGAAATAGTAACGAAATAGCAACGATTCGTCGCTAATTCGTCGCTAAAATAGCAACGAATTAGCGACGAAAATTTAAACCCCTAAAAGTAGTAATCGTTGTTAAATCGTTGTTAAATAATTGATTGGAATGATATGTTACATTCCTTTTATCAGAAGTACGAGGTTAATGTTAGAAATATTAGCAACGATTCGTTGAAATCGTTGCTAAAGATCAAATAGTAACGATTTAGCAACGATTTAGCGAGTAGTTTTCCATAGACAATTAGGTTGGGGAAAAAGGGTGAATCAACTCTACGGTTGATCGATGTCTAGAACTTAAAACCTGATAAAACTTTAATCTAGTGTAACAATCTTAATGCTTTAATTGACCTAATCAATCAATTGATAGAACCCATGAAACTTCACAACCGAGAGGTTTGTGAAGATTCTTGAACAATTACCCTAGAACTAAATCTAGCTTAACCGAGAGATATGTGTTAATAAGTTTAGTGGTTGAATTGATTTGAACTTAATGTTTTCTAAAACTTAAACTATCCAAGATATTGTTTTAGTTTACCTGTTAGGAAAATGATCATTGTCACGAGAGTGGATTGATCTAAAAACGTTTTCAAAACCTAAAAGTTACAATTGTTAAAAGACATCAAAAACCTGAAAGTTGATAATCCCGTTAAGGTACCCCGACCTGGTTGTTTCGCCTTTTAAATTTGAATCTTTACAACTTGCAATTTCGTTTTCGTTACTTGTTAGTCTTTATAAAAATCACAAAACAAAACAATCTTTAATTTGCTTAGACTAATTTTATTTCTTTCAAGCTCTAGTATTTTGATTGTTCCTGATTCGGATTGACATCTTATATACTACATAAGACATTCGAAAGAACGAGAGTGAAAATCTCGTTTATCAAATTGGCGTCGTTGCCGATTCAGGAACTTGATTAATTATTAGAGCTTTGAAATCACTTGGGACTAAGTTTTAGTTACTTGTTACTAATCTCTTCTTTTTGCGTGGTAAAGTCAAGTTAATGACGTTAAACGAGCGCTTAGTGGGAGGCAACCCATTGGTACGTGTATCACCTACTTATTCCATTTGCTTTTGTTTTTGATTTTTCAGCTTTACCATCATTCTTTAGACATGACATACACAACGGGACGGTGTGAAGTAAGTCTGGGGGATGGTGTTCATTCGTTTATAATCTCGTTTGTTCGTCTTTGTTTCTATTTTTCTTTTATTCTAGATTTTTCTTTTAGTCCTAGTCGAGTCGTTTTTCGAGTCAAAACTTGTTTTCCAAACTAAGTATGATGCATTATGATCTTGTTCTTGACTAACTAACTAACTTTAAAGACCATTTGACAACAGAGCTAAGGACCGCGAGATTTCAAAAACCCCATGACATATCACCAGTTCCACAAGAAAGTCCCTTTTACTCGCATAATCTTTCGGTTAACTGATTTTGACTTCACCATAATAGAATTGTTAATCTTGACTTATTTTCTCACTTTGGGTTTTGAGATGCATTGGATACGGTTTTTCTTTCAGGTCCTATAAGACATCTATGTGTAGTATGGTTTCCCTCTCTCTTCCCTTCTAAAAAAAAAGAGATACATTATTTGAAAAAGTCGTGAATATTGGTTGAAAATATGCGATTTCGAAAGTAGAACGTAAACTCGTGTTATTTCGAAATTCGTGGAAACTAAAACCATGAACCGACCGCCCTTAACAAAGGGAAAAACCAAGGTCGAATTAAAAAAATAAAATGACACCCTAGAGAAAGTTAGGGAGACACTCGACCTTGAGGAAGCGAGAAAAGAGAGGAAATGAAACAGAAGAGGATGTTCTTAGTGCTTAGGAAACCTGAAAGGTAAGAATTATGTCCAGTGATCGATTTTCCCTTAGTGAGACCGCACTTTTATTTGTTTTAAGAGATTAAGAAGTCAATTGAGGTGAAACCCTAAATTTTCGAGGATTAGTGGATTTAGAGTATTGTGTGGGTGATTTCGTGGTGGTAGTATGGTCTTAAGGTTCAGAGCTGGTGTTTGTCTTATGTGGTTTGTGGGTTACTTTAGAAAGGATAGGGTTAAGTGATGATGCAAGTATTTAGAGTTTTTCAAAACCTCTTCTTCTCACTTAGTGTATGGTTTTGTTCGAGGACAAACAAAAGGCTAAGTCAGGGGGAGTTGATGTGTGGCGTTTTTAACGTTTTAAACATAGGATTTAGCCACACAATAGAATATTTTTATGTGTTTTTAGTTATTTTACATGTGATAAAAGGAATAGTGGCGTCCCAAGGCACTTAGGATGGATTTATGGAGTTTAGGAATGCAAGGACAAAAAAGAAGGAGAATTCAGAAGAAAATTTTCAAAAAGACACTCGTTGAAAGAGTTCCCACCAATGGATCTTTATGATATTTTACCACGGGAAGAAGACGGATGTTAGCTTTGATTTGGTGGTAGTTTAAGGTGATTCCAACGGTTAGATTGCAAGTTATGCCAGTTTTGGTGACGCAAGGTCAATCTGCCGAGCAAAAGAAGTTTTAATTTCTTTTTATTTTAGATTTGCCAATATACTTTCCTATTTTGTAAGGGAAACGCCTCAAACCTATTTAAACCTCTTTTAGATGTGTGCTTTGATAATAGAAGTTTTTGGAGACTTTTGGATCCCAGAGAGACCTTTTGTAATCTTCAATTCCGACAAATTAAACAGAGTTTCTTCTATCCCTTATGTCTTTATTTTCTTTATGCTTTTTTCAATCATAATTGCTTTGATTTTCATTATGCTTAGCGAGTAGTTTCCCATAGACAATTAGACTGGGGGGAAAATGGTGAATCAACTCTAGGGTTGATCGATGTCTAGAACTTAAAACCTGATAAAACTTTAATCTAGTGTAACAATCTTAATTCTTTAATTGACCTGATCAATCAATTGGTAGAAACCAGGAAACTTCACAACCGAGAGTTTTGTGAAAATTCTTGAACAATTACCCTAGAACTAAACCTAGCTTAACCGAGAGATTTGTATTAATAAGTTTAGTGGTTGAATTGATTTGAACTTAATGTTTTCTAAAACTTAAACTATCCAAGATATTGTTTTAGTTTACCTGTTAGGAAAATGATCATTGTCACGAGAGTGGATTGATCTAAAAACGTTTTCAAAACCTAAAAGTTACAATTGTTAAAAGACATCAAAAACATGAAAGTTGATAATCCCGTTAAAGTACCCCGACATGGTTGTTTAGCCTTTTAAATTTGAATTTTTACAACTTGCAATTTCGTTTTCGTTACTTGTTAGTCTTTATAAAAATCACAAAACAAAACAATCTTTAATTTGCTTAAACTAAGTTTATTTCTTGCAAGCTCTAGTATTTTGATTGTTCCTCATTCGGATTGACATCTTATATACTACATAAGACATTCGAAAAACGAGAGTGAAAATCTCGTTTATCAAATTGGCGTTGTTGTCGATTCAGGAACTCGATTAATTATTAGAGCTTTGAAATCACTTGGGACTAAGTTTTAGTTACTTGTTACTAATCTCTTCTTTTTTGTGGTAAAGTCAAGCTAATGACGTTAAACGAGCGCTTCATGGGAGGCAACCCATTGGTACGTGTATCACCTACTTATTCCATTTGCTTTTGTTTTTGATTTTTTAGCTTTACCATCCTACTTTAGACATGACATACACACCAGGACGGTGTGAAGTAAATCTGGGGGAGGGTGTTCATTCGTTTATAATCACGTTTGTTCGTCTTTGTTTCTATTTTTCTTTTATTCTAGATTTTTTCTTTAAGTCCTAGTCGAGTCGTTTTTCGAGTCAAAACTTGTTTTGAAAACTAAGTATGATGCATTATGATCTTGTTCTTGACTAACCAACTAACTTTAAAGACCATTTGACAACAGAGCTAAGGACCGCGAGATTTCAGAAACCCCATGACATATCACTAGTTCCACAGGAAAGTCCCTTTTACTCGCATAATCTTTCGGTTAACTGATTTTGACTTCACCACAATAGAATTGTTAATCTTGACTAATTTTCTCACTTTGGGTTTTGAGATGCATTGGATATGGTTTTGCTTTCAGGTCCTATAAGACATCTATGTGTAGTATGTTTCCCCTCTCTCTTCCCTTCTAAAAAAAAGAGATACATTATTTGAAAAAGTCGTGAATATTGGTTGAAAATATGCGATTTCGAAAGTAGAACGTAAACTCGTGTTCTTTAGAAATTCATGGAAACTAAAACCATGAAGCGACCGCCCTTCTAAGAAAAAAATAAAGGGAAAAACCAAGGTCGAACTAAGAAAATAAAATGACACCCTAGAGAAAGTTAGGGAGACATTCGACCTTGAGGAAGCGAGAAAAGAGAGAGGAAAGGAACCAGAAGAGGATGTTCTTAGTGATTAGGAAACCTGAAACGTAAGACTTATGTCGAGTGATCGATTTTCCCTTAGTGAGACCGCACTTTTATTTGTTTTAAGAGATTAAGAAGTCAATTGAGGTGAAACCCTAGATTTTCGAGGATTAGTGGATTTAGAGTACTGTGAGGGTGATTTCGTGGTGGTAGTATGGTCTTAAGGTCCAGAGCTGGTGTTTGTCTTATGTGGTTTGTGGGTTACTTTGGAAAGGATAGGGTCAAGTGATGATGCAATTATTTAGAGTTTTTCAAAACCTTTTCTTCTCACTTAGTGTATTGTTTTGTTCGAGGACAAACAAAAGACTAAGTCTGTGGGAGTTGTTGTGTGGCGTTTTTAACGTTTTAAACATAGGATTTAACCACACAATCGAGTGTTTTATGTGTTTTTAGTTATTGTACAGGTGATAAAAGGCATAGTGGCGTCCTAAGGCACTTATGATGGACTTATGAAGTTTAGGAATGCATGGACGGAAAAGAAGGAGAATTTAGACGAAAAGCTTCAAAAAGACACTCGTTTAAAGAGTTCCCACCAATGGATCTTTATGATAGGAGACGGATGTTAGCTTTGATTTGGCGGTAGTTTGAGGTGATTCCAACGGTTAGATCGGAAGTTAGGCCAGTTTTGGTGACGCAAGGTCAATCTGCCGAGCAAAAGAAGTTTTAATTTCCTTTTATTTTAGATTTGCCAATATACTTTCCTATTTTGTAAGGGAAACGCCCCAAACCTATTTAAACCTCTTTTTAACCTCTTTTAGAGGTGTGCTTTGATAATGAAAGTTTTTGGAGACTTTTGGATCCTAGAGAGACCTTTTGTAATCTTCAATTTCGACAAATTAAACAGAGTTTTTTCTATCTCTTATCTCTTTATTTTCATTATGCTTTCTTCAATCATAATTGCTTTGATTTTCATTATGCTTAGCGAGTTGTTTCCCATAGACAATTAGGTTGGGGGAAAAGGGTGAATCAACTCTAGGGTTGATCGATGTCTAGAACTTAAAACCAGATAAAACTTTAATCTAGTGTAACAATCTTAATGCTTTAATTGATCTGATCAATCAATTGATAGAACCCAGGAAACTTCACAACCGAGAGGTTTGTGAAGATTCCTGAACAATTACCCTAGAACTAAACCTAGTGTAACCGAGAGATATGTGTTAATAAGTTTAGTGGTTGAATTGATTTGAACTTAATGTTTTCTAAAAGTTAAACTATCCAAGATAATGTTTTAGTTTACCTGTTAGGAAAATGATCATTGTCAAGAGAATGGATTGATCTAAAAACGTTGTGTATATGTTTTCCCACGCGGATATTAAATCGGCCCAAAAGAAGATTTATATTTGGTCGGAATACATACAAACATCTGATGATAAATACATGACAATTATTTGGATTAAAAAATATGAATGATAATTCGGCCCAAAGGAAGATTTATTATTTATTATGGATTATTGTTAGTGTTTGATCGTTGCGGTAATGAGAGATATGTGACAATTATTTGGATTAAAATATGTGAATAATAGATCGGCCCAAACGAAGGTTATTGTTTATCATGAATTATTGTCAGTGTCAAATCATTGCAACAAGAGTACCACTCGTAGTTAATATTATTGTCCAAAGACTTAATATTAATGTTACATTTGGTATCTTGGGTGAGACGTATAATCATTCATAATTTATTATTGATTTTCTTCGGATAGAAAATGTTGTCCTTTGTTTTTTATTTTGACGATTGGAGTTATCTATGAATGGAAAAGAGGTGCTTCGGATCGGGAGTAAAGTGATAGGGAAAAAATGGGGAAAAAGAAAGGAAAGAGAATAAATGCCTACATTGAATCAATTGATTCGTCATGGTAGAGAAGAAAAACGGCGCACGGACTCTACTCGAGCTTTGGATAAATGTCCCTAGAAGGAAAGAGAATAAATACTTAATTAAGGTTCTCTACATTATAGATAAATTTAGGAAATTCCAATATTTTCAGATTTCTACTTCAAATGGTAGAAAATAAAGTTAAATTTATTATTGGATATATATATATATATATATATATTATATCTTGACCTTTACATTAAAGTTGAAATAACTTACATCTTCTTAAGGATACCGACATTGCTAAGTATAATACAATTTAAGAGACACTACAAGAAATAAGGCAAATAGCAACGCCATATTTCGTCGCTAAATCGTCGCTATTGGTCAATAGCGACGATTTAGCGACGAGAATATTTTCGTCGCTATACGCTCGTCGCTATTCAAAATTCGTCGCTAAATCGTCGCTATTTTCGTATCGTCGCTATTTCGTCGCCAATTTAGCGACGCCGTATAATCGTCGCAAAATATTAGCGACGAATTAGCGACGATATATAAAAAATAAATTTCCAATTTAAAGATTTTGCGAAAACAAATCGTTTCTAATTCGTCGCTAATTTAGCGACGAATTAGCAACGATGTGTTAAAAAGTCGTTGCTAATTCGTCGCTAAATTAGCGACGAATTAGCAACAATTTTTAAAAAAAAAAATTAAAAAAAAAATAATTTAAAAACCAAATTTAAAAAAAAAACAATTATAAAAAAATTAAAAAAAAACAATTATAAATATATTAAAAAAATACAAAATATTTAAAAAATACAATAAATTAAAACTAAACATCGGGATCAGCGGGATCATCGGGATCGACGACGTAATCATCAATCCCGATATCACGTCCAAGGTCTTGAGCTGCCGCTGCCGCTACATCTGGAGGGATCACTGGTGGCTGAGTTGGTTGGACTCCCCGCTGCTGGATCAACCTCGCGAGGTTTGGACTTTCCATCGCGATGATGGAGAAGAAGTCCGTGATGTTCTGATATCGGACTTCTTGTTCCGCAAGCTGCTCCCTCAACCGAACATTCTCTTCGGCGTGATCTTGGGCAGTGGGACGAGACTGCGAAGAAGAAGCAGCGGGAACCGTCTCAATCGAACCGACTCCAAAAATGCGGTTCTTCTTCGTCTTCGGGGCCACCTCTATAGACAAATTTAAAATCGTTAGATATTATAATAAATATTATTTTGAATTAAATTAAATTATTTTAAATTATTACCTCATAGTAGATCTGGTCGCACTCGGTGACCGACAACTGTCCCGAGGAGTTGACCGAACTACCATCAGTCGACGTCGAACCCTGACTAACCCGCTCGGCGACTCTAGCCTCATATGCGTTCACGATCTTTTCAGATCGTGAACTCACATAGGTCACGTCCTTCCTCTTCTGGACCTTCTTCAAAATTTCCACAATGGGCGGAAGCTCGCCCATCTCCTCGCGCTATTGAAAATTATAATTAAATTATATATTTTTAAATTTTATATTATTTGAAAAAGTAATTAAATTTTAAATATATATTAATTAATACCATCTGTATACGCCGTCCGGCGTAAGAAGTCGGTCCTGAGGTGTGGACATATGGACCGGTCTCGTCGATCGGTGTGAGTCGGGACTTGGAGCAGCTACCCGCAACTTGAACCGAATGCGGGTTCGTCCAATAGCCGCAAAGGCCCTTCCACACCTCCCCATCCATTGCTATGGGTTTCGCATCATCTCCTTTCTTCACCCACTTGGTCTTCCATTTGTTGATCATCCCAGTGAGCCGATGCATGGCTTTCTCCTCGAAACCCTTGCGGACTTTAAACATGTCTTCCTCCCGCCAATGCCATTTTTGCTATTTGAGTTTTTTAAAATATTAAAATAAATTTTAAATAATAAAAAAATAAATTTTGTAATAATTATTACATTTTATATAATATATATGTTATTTTATTACAATAAATATTTATATTAACTTTTTATAATGTTTCATTTTTAAAATTTAAATAATTAAAAATTTTACTTACCGCAAAAGATTCGAACCAGATGTCCTTTATAACAACTGAGTATTCTGCATGTCATCTCATTGAATCAGATGTCCTCTCTGATTGATACAATCGTTTGAGTCTGTCTGTGATGGGTAAGTACCACATCCGTTGATACGGGACTTTACTCCCCTTCCCTTGGACCTTATATCTCGGTTGACGACAAAAACGACATTCAAGCAGCTCATCATCATCTTTCCAATAAATCATACAATTGTTAACACAAATATCAATCATTTCGAAGGCAATCCAAGACTAAAAACCAACTTTTGTATTTCGTAATACGACTCGAGCAGCTACATTACCCTCGAGCGGATATTCTTTCGGTAACTCCGCCCATGAGTCCATACAAAACTCACTCAAATTATTATCAGATTTTATATTCATCATCCTAGATGCTAATGATAGTTTTTACAATCCAAATTTACATCCCTCGTGAATTGGTTTATTCACAGCGTCTAACATATCATAAAATCGTTTAGCATCTAGGTTAGGTTCCTCAACTACATTTTTGGATAAATACTCCCTCGTATCATGAAATGCATCAACAACCATTTCATGATATCTATTATCATCTACATGCACATAACCACCGACATGATCATGATCATAGTTACTATCAAAATGATGCGGTAAATTAGCAGGTTCGTTACTAACATGATCACTAACAGGAAACGTATAACTACTATCTCCAACTTCAGTATTATTAGAGTTATACCCTTCCCCATGTTGAAACCAAACAAAATACTGCGGCATAAAACCTCTATTAAAAAGATGTTTCCATACGGTTTCAACAAACACGTATTTAGTGTTAACGCACTTCTTACATGGACAATACATTTTACCGGTATCTTGCGTATTCTGCATGTTTCCGGCCTGCTGCATGAATACTTGAAGTCCCTCCGTAAATTCGTCTGTAACTACCCCCGATCGATCTTTATGCCGATACATCCAAACGCGTAACTCGTATATATTGTTATTACCGTGAGACATATTGAAATTTTTAGCGACGATTTAGCGACGCAGAACTCATTCGTCGCCAAAATCGTCGCTAAATCGTCGCTAAATTTGCGACGAAAAAATACCTCGCTAAATAGCGACGATTTAGCGACGACAATATTCTCCGTTGCTATTTCGTCGCCAATTCGTTGTTATTTTGTTGCTATATTTATTCGTCGCTATTTCATTGCTAAATTTCGTTGCTAAAAGCCCAGTTTCTTGTAGTGAGAAGTGAGAAAACTTTAATTGGGGTGAGCTGATTTTAAGCAAAAAAACACCAATTTTGAAAACTTTAGAGGTGATGAAGAAGAGATCAAGATCTCAGTCAAGTTTTTTGCTAGGATTAATTTGGGCTTCGTAAGAAGCGATACAAAGAAAATAAGCATGCTTTTGCATCACTTTAGTTCGAATAGTTTTCGTAGCAAAGGAAATTTTAAGAAGTTCATATTGAAAAACAGTGGTATTGTTTCAATCGAAACAAGAAAGGACTAAAATTACTTATACGGTTGACACCTCTAAAGTCTACGATTTAAGAACGAAATTTAAAACATGTTGAGAATGATGATGCTAAGGATCCTACACAAAAGAACCAAACTTAGGTTGTACTTACTTGTTTCTTTTGTGATAAAGTTCGACACCGAAGGACTGACAAGGATATCACAGTTGGTGTGAAAATAAGGGTTAATTTCTTGTTATAGTTTGTTAATATATTAAGTTTGACGAAGTACCCAAAAACACGTAATGGTTAGACTATGGTACAAATTACCAACATAAATGTTTCAATGTAGGATTACCTAAGCTACTGAAAACCAACTAATGTTGAAAGATACATTTAATATAGCTAGTGGGTTTCATATGCATTTGGCGCACACTACAGACTATTGTTTAAATTTGGTCATTTTCTGAATTTTAAAGACAACTTTGTTGGTATTGTCTTTTAGACGTAATTTAGTTTCTTTGCTTCTTACTTAGACAAATCTGGTTATTTTTGTCTAACGAAGAACAAAATTGTTACTTTGTCTTTAAATTCAAAATTGTTTGGGACCGAAAAATAAAGTTTGAATGAATAGAGTCTTGGTAAATTTGACACTATAACTTATCAGGAATGAAGTTTAATTGTTGAATTAAGGGGGTACTAAACAAGAGTATGGAAAATGCAAATTCAGAAACTTTTTGGCACAAACGCTTAAGTAACATATGAAGAAATAAAGTTGAGCGTCTTGTGTCTGATGGTATATTGAATTCGGTTGACTTCACAAATTTTTGATATTTCTGTTGATTGCTTTATAAGAAAACAAACCAAGAATAATAAAATTCGATGCATTAAGAGTTGTGAAAGTTATTAAGTTGATACATACGAACAATTGTGGGTCGTTTTATACTTTATGTTGAAACGGTCAAAAGTATTTCGTATCATTAATTGACTATAATTCTCGATATGCATACTTATTTCTTATTCATGAGAAACTTGAATCTCTAGACGTGTTCATAAAGTTTAAAGCTAAGGTTGAAAACCTACTCGACCAAGGAAAATACGGCTATCAAATTACTACGGTCATTATGATAGATTAGGAGAATAACGTTTGGGATTATTTTCCAAATATCTAGAGGAATGAGAGATTGTACCACATTATACCATGCATGGGTCTCCCAGCATGAGTGGTATGTCATAAAGGCGTAATCGCATTCTTAAAGACATGGTAGGAAGTGTGATTATTCATTACACCTTACATGAATCACTTTGGAGAAATGCACTATAGACCGTATATCTTACATTCTTAATAAGATACCATTAAAGAAACTGCGTAAAGCTTCTTATGAGGTTTAGATTGGCCAAAACTCAGTCTAAAGCATTTCACATCTAGGGATGTCCACCTAAAGTTAGAATTTATAAGCTATTTGAGATTAATTGGACTTCATACGTGTGAGCAGTTACTTTATTGGTTATTCAAACAATTTCGAACTTTTGAAACCAATGAACCCACATAGAAAATATTTCGTGACGGGAATAATTACGTTCCTTGAGGACATTGAATGTAGTGGGAGAAATAAAGTTAAAAACATCATTTTTGAGGAAGATTCGAATCCGGTCTCTATATCGATTCATATATTTGCTTTGAGTAATGCAAATCTGGCTCCTCAAGTTGATAATAAAGTTCTTCCTCTAGATCAAGATGACAATGTTATCTCACACTATGTTCAAATTCAAGATCCTCAAGAACTAGTGCAACAAGATCAAGTTGTTTTGTGTAGATTCACTTAAATAAGGAGACATAAAATTATGGATGATTATATTGTATTTATAATGGAACACGAGGAAAATCAAGCTCTATTGGAAGATGATCCTTCAATCACGTTATGAGTTGTTCCAATTAGATTAGTGAATTGAAACATATAAATAAGAGTATTAGTCAGTACTAGACAATAAGGTGTGATTATTGTTGAATTACTATAAGGAACGAAGCATATTAGTTTTAAAACTACCATAAGGAAATAAGCCTATTGATTTTAAAACCAAGAAGGATTCGAGTGGTAATGTCGAACATTATAAGACTCGTCTAAAGGTTTAAGGCTATACTCAAAAGGAAGGGATTGTCTAGAAAGAAACCTTCTTTTTAGGCAATCAAAATCCATGTTGCACATTATGATTTTGAGTTTCATCAGATGAATTTAAATACGGTGGTTCACAATGGAGACATTAGTGAAATGATATATATGGAGCAAACATAAAACTTTGTATTTGTTGATTCAAAGAAAATTGTTTGCAGATTAAGAAAATCCAATCTATGAACTAAAATAAGGTTTTCGTAATTGGCACCACAAATTCTATGAGGTTATCATTTCGTTCAGTTTTGAGATGAATTTCGTTGAGAATTGTGTGTATCAAAAGTTCAGTGGGAGTAGGCGTATTTTTCTGATTTTGTATGTGGATGACATACTGCTTGCCATTAATAATATAAACATGTTGGTGGAGCATCTTTTGTATTAGTGATCGAGATTCATCGAGACATGTTTCGTAGAATTCTTTGATAACACAAAAGAGTTATATTGATAAAGTACTTAAGTGTTTTGACATGCAGTCTTGCAAATCAGGTGATAACTCAATTGGTAAAGGAGACAAATTTTGTTTCAATTAGGTGTTCTAAAAAACTTTAAAAATTTAGGAGATGCAAAAGATCCTATATGCATCGGCATTAGGGAGTCTGATGTATTCCCAAATATGTACGTGTACGGATATTGCGTACATTGTTGGAGTTAAAAAACCTGTTTAAATAAAACATTGACCCTTGGAAACTAACTATGAGGGACATAAAGTACTAAGAAAAAATAAAAGTTATATGCTCACGAATCAAATATCAGAAAATTTGGAGATCAAGGAGTATTCTGATTCTACTTTTATGTGGATGTCAAGCTAATAGAAAGTCTACATAGAATTTTGAAGTAATCTATAAGCGGTCCAATAAGGAATTGGTTGAAATATTTTGTCACTTGGTTGCAATTATATAAAGAATATAAAGACCAATAATGTTTTCTTGTGACAATAAATCAGCGTTAGCTACAACAAAATTTTTGTAAAGTCTGTTGACGTTAAATACCAGATTATAAAAGAAAATGTACAAAGTGAAAAGGTTTTTTATAGAACATTGAGAGACGCACTCCATGATAGCAAATCCTCTTACAGAAGTATACGCTAAAGGTATATCATGAGCATATTGCTCAAAATGATTTCACACTTTGTAGAACAAAGTTAAGGATTTCACTAAAGTAGGGCCACTGCAAAATTGACATGTATCGGTCACATTTCATGTAATTTTCATGCCATAATTTTCATAAATGATCTATGTCATTTGGTTGTATTGATTTTCGTGACCATGAAAAGTTTTGATTACGATGGTTATAACCAACATCGTTATGATCGTAAGTTGATATGGTTAATGGACGAGATTGATATGCCTTAAAAATAATGTCATATGGAGCTCACTTAAGTAATTATTTTTGGATACATATATGACCAGTGGGAGATTGTAATATATATTTTATGGGGTCATATATATCAATAGGATTATTATTTAATAAGTCAAACTTATGATAAGTTTGATATGTGGTCACTTTTGGAGATCCAAACACGATTTATCAAATTTACCAATGTATTAGAATTAAGATAAATTTTGTGATAAATTTGGATCTCCAAATTCTGATTCTGATTTTCTGAATACTCTTAATTCTGATTTTGGAGATCCAAATTTATCACAAAAGTCATGTTTGGATCGTTACCTTGTAATTTGGATCTTACAAATTACAAGGTAAATTCACGTGATAAATTTATCACAAAAGTCCAAAACAAAAGCCCAAATTTATCACAAAAGTCTTTTAAACTAACATAATAAATGGATAATATATTTAGAAATTAAATGTTGAAAAACCCCTAAAATATATAATATTAAAAAATCCATAAGAAACACAATTTATAATTAAAAATAGATTTCCCAATTTTTTTTTTTTTTACACCAAGTTTCCCTAATATTTATATGTTATATTTTATCACATTATGTTTAAAATAATGATAAAACATATTGTTCATTTACAAATAACAATAATATTTTGTAAAATTGTATTTAACACCAAAATTCAAGTCAAATGACAAAACTTGAACACATAATTTACGATTCATCGGTTGAACCACCGGTTCCCAAAATTTGAGCAAAGAATTTTTGGATAACTTTATACATGAAGAGTGATTAAACATTCATAGAAAATATGTTTAAAATATTTAAAAAGCCTACAAAATATGATTTTAAAAACCCATGAAAAACACAATTTTATAATTTTCCTAATGTTTGTATGTTATATTCTCGCAGAAAACAATGATAAAACATATTGTTCATTTATAAATATCAATATTATTTTGTAAAATTGTATTAAGCATCAAAGTCCATGTCAAATGGCAAAACTTGAACACAAAATTGACTTGAATCATCAGTTGACCCACATGTTCCCGAAAGTTCAATGGTTTTATCTGAGTTTTTAATAGTCCGAGTTTTATGACAAATAGAGACCGGATTGACATATTTTTCATTGTTAAACGGGTCATATCATGGTTTCAAAACACTATGTAGTTATTCTTTTTCAATGATAAATAGTAAATTATACGTAATGGTAAATATTCAACATCGAAATAGCAATGATAATCTTTTTCGATGATAAATATTAAAATAGTAATAATAAATTTTTGTTAATAAAACATTATAAAAACCAAAATACAATATATTTTATATATAAACTTAAAATTAAACTCCACGTTTAACGCAAATCACATGACATCCAAATTCTTTTTATCTCATTTTATATTACACATTGTTTTTACCAATAAATATTTCTTTTTTTATTCCGTAAATTTTTATCTTGCGCTTCGCGCGGGTAACGTTCTATGTGGTCACTTTTGTAATAAGTAACTATATATACTTATGTGGTCACTTTTGTAATAAAGTAAAAGACTGAATGTATAAGTGTTATGGAAAATTAGTTGTGGATGCCTTAATTAATTTATAATTTGATGAAGGTCTGAATTATAAATTAGTAATCTATATAAATAGAGGTTATGGTCCCCAAATCAACCTAACCTGAAAATACAGAAACTCTTTGCATCCCATCACCAGAGACCTAAAGTCTATTCAGGGTGTCCTTTGGAAGATCTAAAGCCAACTTCAGATCTTCAATCGCAAATTCTTCGGGCGTTAATCAAGTTTTGTGCTTATTTTGATATAAAAATTTATGATTAATTTCCAACAGTTAATTATTGTCTGCTAGAGTAATATTTATTTAAACAAAATACAATAAGTTATGCAATTTTGTGATCTAAGTTTATAGAACAAAAAATTCCATAATAATAGTATAACTAGGAACCACAAGTCTATATATTTTGAAATCATTTTATATGTCTATAAATTTAATTTAGAGATTATTGATACATCTTTTGTTTTTAAAGAATATATAAAACTATTTAGAAGTTTTTATTTTATTATAGTTTTTATTATTATTTTATAAAGGGAAAATACCATATTAATACACCAACTAAATTATTATTAGCTTTTTTATACACCAACTTTTTGATTGCCCAGAATAATACACCAACTATTTTATTTGTTCATTTTAAATCACGAACTATTTTACTTACTTATTTTAAATCACAAACTCAAATCATCTATCCATTTAACCATTTAATACTAAAATGATTAGTAACAAAAAAAATTAGAACAATTGTTAGTATTAAATGATTAAATTATTATTTGTTTGTAAAATAATAAAAAAAAACTATAATATAATAAAAACTTATAAATAGATTTATATATTCTTTAAACAAAAGATGTATCACTATTTTCTACATTAAATTTATAGACATATAAAACGATTTCAAAATATATAGATCCGTGGTATACCACAAGTTAAATCCTAGTGTTTAATATAAAACTTGTTTTGAAATTGTTATCAAAATTAAAGACAAAATTATCCTTATAGATTTTGTTTGGTAAGCATAATTATGGTTTTACCCTTAATGAATTTTTTTCTAATGTTTAAAACCAATGACATAGTGTGTAAATAAATGAGATTTTTTGTAAAACTTAAAAAGAGTACTTCAAAAATAATAATATAGATACTATAACCTAGGGGTGTTCAATGTGGCAAAACCCGAACTGAACAAACCGAAACGAATAAACCGAACCGAATTTGGTTTTGGATACACCATATAAACCGTACGGATATCATTTTACAAAACCCGTAGGATACGGATATGATTTGGTAAATAACCGATTAAACCGAAAAACCGAAAAAAATCCGATTAATTGTAAAATATGATATAATAGATAATATTATTATAGTATAGATGATTATAAATACACATATGATAATATGATGTATATGTAACGTAAATCTAAATAAATTTTAGTTCCTAATAATATATAAATAATTCAATTTTAATTATAAAATACTTTAGTTTTCTTTCATATTTGTAGATAAAATCGTTAAAGATAATGATGTCACTTTTTATTATAAATCGTTATTCTATCTTATTAATCTTTCTAAATTGATCCATCATTAATATATTGAATTAATAAATTTATTTTTGTTTTAAAATTATTAGTTTTTCAAAAAAAAAATATATTTTTATAATTATAAATTTTGTTTTAAATAACATTGGATAAAAAAGTGAATTCATATTCAAAGCGATATTGTATTTTTTTTTTGGTATAAAACCGAACAAACCGAAAACCGAATGTATCCGAACCAAACCAAACCAAACCATAGTTTATATGGTTTCAATACGATATAAATTTTTATAAACCGAAAAAAAAAACCGAAACCGTACCGAAATCCGAATGGAACACCCTGCTATAACCTTATATACATATCTTAGTTTACAAAGAAATACTTTTACAACAGTTTTTGTGTTCCACAAGAGAACTTTCGTTATCAAGGCAAAACCTAAAAAAATTAAACATATTATGAATAAGAAACATAGCTTATTGTGTATGCTTATACCGTTTCTTCAAATACTCTCTTATGTGGTCGGATTGAACTTAACCGATTCTAGCCACACGAGCTCCTTAATCTCTTCCTCGGTGGCAGATGGATTCTCAAAATCAAAACTAAAATGGTCGGAACAAACCGGTTCATCGTTAATGTCATGAAGAGCCGATAAATAAGGATGACATAAAGCTTCCTCAACTACAACACAAAGAACATAGATTAGAGAAACTTAACAAACCACTTTTATGTCGCAAAATCACACGGTATATACTAGTTTTTAATAATCGTACTTACCTGTGATGCGTTTTTGTGGATCGAACACGAGCATTTTCTCCAATAGATCAATAGCTTTAGAGTTCATACTAGGGAACCTAACCGAAAAATTCTGCCTTGGGAAATTTGGTAGCTCTTTAACGTATTTTCTTGCGTTCTGGCTTCTAAGAAACTCAAGGCTCATTCCATCCGGTGATCCTATCAACTTTTTTTTCAAAATAACTCGTAAACAAAACATGTACATAAATAGAAACATAGAAATTCTTTAAAATGCAACCAAATTTTACCAAAAATACGACAAGCAGAAAATTGCGTTTTAGATTTTTTTTTCATTTGGATTCAAAATTATCTAGTGTTTAAAGTTTAGTTTTGAAAGGATAAGGTTTCAAGTTTTAAGGTTTTAAATTAATTTACATTTTATGATATGTTTAGCCAAAAAAAACCTTGTGATGGTATTCTTGGACTAAAGATGTTATTTTTGGGAATTTCTTTAGATATAAACAAAACTACACAATTTTAAATACTACTTTACAAAACTTCATTCAATTCAAATTCTTGTCAAATATATACCTTTCTTAGGAAACAATAACACAAGAAATAGCCAAATCCGTATAATATACACGTAAATACTAAATATTTTAAAACGTATTTTCGAAAAGTAATTTTAACAGTTCCTATATATATATTTGGGAATAAAACATACCTCGGTAATAAGTTTAAGCTGATGAACATAGTCTTTCCCGGGGAACAAAGGTTCCCTTGTCATGATTTCAGCAAATATACAACCAACAGACCATACATCTATTGCCGATGTATACTCCGAGCTGTTTAGTAGCAGCTCTGGTGCTCGGTACCATCGAGTTACGACATACTCTGTCATGAAATCTGTCTCCGATGTCGTCCTGGCCAGTCCAAAATCCGCTATCTTGAGGTCGCAGTTTGCGTTTAAAAGCAAATTACTCGGTTTAAGATCGCGGTGTAAGACATTTGCTGAATGTATGTATTTGAGACCACGTAGAATCTGATACAAGAAGTACTACAAAAAGAGAGAAAGTTTAGTCATTATTGAAAAATTGAAGATGATTTCCAAATATACCACAACTTAAAATAGCTTAAATCTTGAACATTTAACTTTAAACCATGGAAAGTAAACCTTAACCTTTTTAACATGTACTCATGATTAAACGCGATTCCTATATATATACAACTTTTGAGCTTTTACACCAAAAATTTCACACAGTTTTGTTTCCAAAAATACAACAAAAGTTAAATTAGTTTGAAACCCCTACATCAAACTCTCAAAAGCTAACACTAACCATTTTAATACAAAATATTTAAGGGAGAATTACAAAATTACACCATTTGAATTACATTTCACAAAACTACACCATTTCTAAAATACTTCACAAAACTACACCTAAATACTCAAAATTAAATCCAAATAAACCCTACCTACACAATTCTACCCCTTAATACTATACCCTAAACACTAATCAGCAAACCCAAATGAAAAGATTTTAATTTTGGTAATTTTTAAAAAGGTAAATCAAGCTTTTAAAATTTTGAAAGGGTGTAAATATGTGAAAAATTAAATTAGGTGTAGTTTTGTGAAGGATGGGTTGAAAGGGTGTAGTTTTGTGAATTCCTCAATATTTAACTCAATCCCAACAATTTTGTTTTAACATCTTAAAAATTGTTTTTACTAAATGGTATTTTTGAAAAAAAACTGTTTGGTATAATTTTTGGCCTAGAAAATATAGATGGTATTTTGGCCTAGAATTTAATGAATTCTTCTTATATCAATCATAGTAGCAAACAATCGAGTAATAACTGAAAATAGTTAAAGAAATGAATGTTAAAACCTGACAATGATCATCATTCAAGGGATTGTCTGATCGAATAATCTGATGTAAATCAGTATCCATTAATTCATAAACTATATAAACATCCGTGAAATTCTCTTTCTTCGGAGGTCTAATTATATCTTTGATAATCACAACCTGCAAAAATAAACGAAGATCATATTTAGCTATAAAATACAAATTCTTTTTTTGATGCTATTTTACGCGAAAGCCTTATTATTACATTCTCATGTTCCAAATGACGAAGCAGTTTAATCTCTCGCAATGTCCTTTTAGCATCAACTTTATTGTCAAAGGCTTTTCCTATCTTCTTTATCGCGATTTCTTCGTGTGTCTCTGAATCTATCGCAGCGCTAGAAGAAAAACATTACAAAGTAATCTAATTAAACATTTTGCTTTTATACATCTTCTACAAAAATAAATGTAGCACGAATAGTAAGGAAGTTTGTTTATGTACACAATGACATAACAAAACATGAGTTTATGAATATGCAAATAGGTGTATAAAATGTATCAATTAGATTGTAACATTTCATTCATAACATTTTTTTATGTTCTAATCGAAAACATAAAAATAAAATAGCAATCTAATCAAGGAGAAGCATAAACACATTTACACAAATAGATTGTATTACCAATAGTTAATGAGCATTTCAATTTTCAACTACTCAAAACAAAAATTAAAAAATCCAAAACAGAAAGAAAGAGATTTGGGTACCAGACAAAACCGTAAGCACCGCGACCAATAGGTCGAATAGGAGGAACATACTTATTCGATACTTGGAACATGTTACCATAAACATTGTATTGAAAATATCTTCCTCCATGTACAAGTACTCCTTTTATGTTGTTTTCACTTGCTTCTCTTTCACTCTCTTTAGCCATATTCAGATCAGAATCGTTAAAATTGAGATCAATCGTGTCTGAAGATTTTCCTTCAAACTCCCAATATTTTCCAAAATTAAAAATAAAATAAAGAGAGAGAGAGAAAGAGTCTCGTCAGAGGAAAATGACTCTTTTTTTTTATTAGTTTTTTCAAACGTTTGAATTTGTTTTGAATTGGTCAAGGGAGAGTTAGATGTGAATCTACCACGTGTCTTTTGTAATAAATCTCGCTAAGCTGTCATCGAATATACGTGAGAACAAACTCTTGGGCCTGGACCCGCTTGCTTATTTATTAGGGAAGATATGTTGTAGCATTAGTTTTAGTTAGACCTTGCTAAAATACCCGGAACCGAAAAACCGAAAAACGATTCTGGTTTCGGTTTCACCTTAAATATCCGATGATTTATAAATTTAAGAACTGTGGGTATCGGATAGGAACTAGAATCGAACCGAGAACTAATGGGTAGAACCAAAGAACCGAAATATTTTTATATACTTTGAGTAATTTTTATATTTTCGGGTATTTTTTATATTTTTGGCTATTTTTCTAACTTCGGGTATATTTTATTATCTTTTTCCGGGTATTTTTCTGTTTTGGGGTTTTTTTCAATTTTCGGGTTTTTCATAATTTTGGGTATTTTTATGAATTTTTTTTTGTTATATTTTTCTGTTTTCGGGTATTTTTTTCTATTTCTGGTAGAAATACATGAACCGAACTGGAACAAAAAATTTCGGGTATTTTCTGGTTCCTCAAACAAAGAAACGAACCGACACGGAAACGATAGGAACCAAACCGGAACCGGACCGAAATTTTGAAAAGTAGTGATTTGGTATTAGAATTCAGAAACCAAAGCGACCCATAACCGAAATTTTGGATCCGGAACCGAACCGAATACCCGAATGCCGAGGCCTGGTTTTACTGAAAATTTACTAGAGTAACCAAAGTTAGCATCGATTCAACTAGTGTAACCGTCAAAAGAGGCTTTTGCTAGACTAACCCAATAAGTTAGTTAATTGTCGAAAAAACATGTTATTTTCGAAATAATATCAGAAATGCCACTATCAATTTTTTTTATGAAAAAAAAGAATTCAAATTTTTGGTGGGAATTTCAATTTTAAAAATTTTGGCAAAAGAGAGAAAATATATTTCAAATAAAAAAAATTAACTCTAATAACCCTACTTCCCAAAAAATCGTCTTCTACTTCTCCTCTTCGTTTATCATCTTCGCCGGAATCAACTCTCTCCGTCGTGGCTTTCGTCGTTGTCTGTTCGAGATTGTCCGGGGTTTATTTCCGTTGCCGGAATCGACATTCTCAGCTTTTTCGAAGGATGCCATAAACAGTATTGATCTTACTCCTTTGCCAAAAAGAGTTCCCACATTGTCATGCACTCAACCACGAGGCGTGTCATAACCGGTGTGGTACCTTCAACTCATGATTACGATCTTATGGAGATTGTTGAGGAAAACAAGCTTAAGCAGTTGATGGAATTTGTTTTGATGGATGAGTAAATTTCTTTCTCTTTTCTGCTTATAGCAAAAGTTTTTGAATGTTATTTCCCAAATTAACATGTTTTACGTCTTTTTGGCCAGTGAACAACCGCTTGGAAGCTCTAACGCAGAAGTTTTGTTCTTCAAACAAATTATTGAACCCAAAGATAAATGGGAACATTAAGAGTATGTGTGGCTAGGTGAAGCGGTAAGTGATTAAGTGATTTTGTGTTGAACCAATAAAAACATATTTATTACTTTTCCTTATAATTTTCACTTACATTATTCATATGTGCAACACATCGAAGCTGCAATGACAATGTTCCGGAACATATCAATGCTTCCAAATTCTCTATTTAAGCCAAAAGTGGGTTTTTGGGACCCATGACATATCAAAACATGGATCAATCACTACAAGACCTTCAAGCAAAGTCCGACCAATGTTTTGTTTACCCTAGGATATGTGGCACAATTCAAAGGTGAATCTCCTCCGGACTCCATTACTAATAAAAAGTGGTATATTGACACAAACAATGTGAAACATAACTATTGGGTGGCTATCGACGTCAACTTTCAGAGTAAGAAGATATATGTGCATGACTCCATCCCCTCACATTTTACGGATGCTGAGATTCTTGAGGCTTGTGAGCCTATACACCGAATGCTCCTATGGTTGCTAAATACCCAAGTTTTAGAACCCGTCCGCAAGAAATCTGTTGCTCAGTTTGATGTGAGGAGACTGAAAAAGAATGTCCCGGTCAATGAAAATTCAGGAGATTGTGGGGTTTATAGTATAACACTCGGATTGAACTTTGACAGTCTGAACGACAGTAACATCCAAGCTATTCGAGAACGTTTAGGTGCGGAGATTTATACCGAAGTACCAGAGAAGAGGCGTTTCAACCTAAGCAATCCATTTCCAAGAGCCACTTTCGTCGTACCAGAGTTGAGAGACTACTATGTCTGATTATTGTTGTCATGCACTTTTGGTTTCATTGTTTCTGTCATGCACTTTTGCTTATATTGTCCCGCGAACTTGTTTCGTTTAAGTCGCGAACTTTTGGTACTTTAGTCGCGAACTTTTGGGCGTCTTATCGCGGGTTTTAAAAATCTTGTCGCTAAGTTATTAATATGTCGTTATTGTTGATTTGTTAACATGTTATCGCTAAGTTATTAATAGGTTTTCATTGTTGATTTATTAAACTAGTGTCGCGAAGTTATTACAGTTAACTCGAGAAGTACTTAAAATAACATCACACAATTTTGTAAAAAAAGAAAGTTTAGAACACACGTAAAACATTCACTCAAAATACAACACAACTTAATCATCGTTTAAGAAACAGAAACATAGTTTCCAAGTTAACAATAACAGAGCAAACTCCTACTCCATTGACAATAGTATGCCCGTTTCATATATTATTTCATCGGACAAGTTATTCGATTATGTCCCCTTTATGACATGATCCGCAAGTGTACTCTTTCCTCATCCTATTTTTGTCAAGAGCCTTTTCCAAAGCAGATTTCATTCTTGATTTTTTGGGCCTACCAGGTTGTAAGCGGTTAACCGGAGACAATCATCGCCACATCTCCTGGAATAGGATCTCCTATATCCCTAGGCATTACAACCGTTGCATATGACTTGATCAGGTACTCTTTGAAAAAATAAAATTTGCAGCATTCTATTCGCGAACACTCAACTTTATTTCCATTGGGAAAAAGACTTAAACCTTTTCAACATACCTCTAGTAATTTTCCAGCACCAAGTGTGAGCATAGTCTTCATTTTCATAGCATCCGACCTTCAGTCCGCAAACCACCTTGTCATCATGGACCTAATCACTTCGAGAAGTTGTACAATTGGAAAACTCCTAGCCGGTAACAGGACATTGTTCATAGATTCGACAATGTTGCATGTTAGGAGGTTGTACCTATCACCCGGAAAATGCACTCTCGACCAGATCTTCACATCAACTAATTCAAGGTACCCATGAAGTTGAGGATTAATACCTTTGATATGTTCCGACGTGTTGTGAAGTCAACAAGTCTGCATGCATTAGTCGCCTTTTTAACCAGACCAAACGCTTCCCGACCTTTAAAACGGACCAAAATGTTATTGTATAGATGGTATGTGCATATTCCACGACTTGCTTTAGGATAAATGCTTTGAATGGCTCTTCCAATTGACTTATGTCTATCTGAGATAATAGCGAGGCCATCATCATCTGGAATCACACAACTCAACTGCTTAAAAAACCATTCTCAAGAATCATCATTCTCTCTGTCAACAATAACAAATGCTAGAGGGAAAATTTGAAAATTTCCGTCTAGGCCCGTAGCTGTAAGAAGTGTCCCCTTATATTTCCCTTTCAAAAAGGTACCATCAACAACAACCACTTTAAGAATAAAGGGAAATCCAATGATACTTGCACTGAATGAAAGGAACAAATACTTAAACCTTTGGTTTTGGTCCACTTCTAAATGGGCATGTGTTCCCGAGTTTGCTCTCTTGATCATGTACAAGTACTCGGGTAGTAGCGTGTACCCATCCTCATGAGTCCCTCTTACCAAATCTCTCGCATGTCTTAATGTTCTATATGCTTTCCAATATTCAATCTACAATATGACGCTTGAGGCTGTGACATTTTGTCGCCTTCATCCTCGACATCAGGTTCAGGTTTTGCCCCATATGCTGCAAAATTTTCAACTTCCAACTCTGTGCCATCCGAATTGTCACAATAATCAAATCGCAGAGCTTCATCCTCTTCGTCAAGTTCAATGCTTTCTTCAAACTTCATATTCTCTTCAATGTGCTCGGAATTATCATCTTCCTCGCCTTTGAATTTGAAGTTGCATCTCTCTTTGACTTCAACACAAAGCCGAACATAGGTGTTCTTCGATTGCCCAAAGAAACTTTTCAAATGTCGTGTCTTCGTAATGTAAATCGAAGGCTGGTCCGGAGGCAAATGTAGGAGATCATGTTGCCGTAACATGAAGCTAAAATCAATGTCTTCAAGTCGCTTGTCAATACCGTAATCTTCAAACACCATCGCCACTAAATTTTCATAAGTTGTGTTTGAATTAGCTGTAATAATCCGTGAACCATGACTGCTATCAACGACGAATAGTCATCTTGGCTTACCCGAATTCCAATTACCACGAACAAGGATAATTTGTACCTCATCCATCACTCATCTAGCAAAATAAAACAATTGAGGAAGAGATAAACAAAATTATGAATATGCTCTGTACACAACAATGTGTTAATGACGGTTGCTCTAAATCTAGATCTACTTCATCTCGATGAATCCAAGGTTAGGTGCAGTTGAAAATTTAGATCTTCAACGTCATTCCGCGGATTTGTTTAGTACCATAAAACGCCGCTTATCGGCTCATTCTATGTGGACTTGTTTAACACTCTATTGGGCCTGGGGGCCTTAATGCAAATTGTTATATTTGTGACAAATTGTTTAATTAAACCCATCTTCATCCTTCATCTTTTTAGGCAAAAAAATCCAAAAGGGGATCGCCTCAAATTAGGTTTCAATTCCTGAAGAACATCGAAGAGGTGAAGAACATATAGGAAGAACTTTTAGATACAGCCTTAGCGATCCGATGTTTCCTCCTGGTTTTGGTCCTTACGACAATGGCGGTGAGGTAAGTAGTTATTTCCGTCACACTGAAGACCCAAGCATGTTTGGCCATATAAAAAATGCTTTTGTGGTTCTGACGCGATCGTCGAAGCTTCGTCGACAAGTACTAACCCGAGAAGACTTTTCTACAACTGTCCTTCCCGCGATGTAAGCTTTCTACTTTGATTTATATCCTATTCTATTTGCATGGTATAAATCTATGTTTTTAAACATTGTCTAAACCTTTTGAGACTTCTTTGTTGTATAAGTCTCTGTTTATGGTATAAATCTCCTTTTACAATGCTTAATAGGATGTAAATTTCCACATATGAAAGTGGTGGGACGAGGCAATGATGGAAGAGTTAACAGACGTTAAGAGAGAAGTCGCTATACAATCCAAAATTAAAGAACAAATCGACGAATTGACATCTCTCAAGGACTTGATTCATAAGAGTAATACTCATGTGGATGAGCTAAAGAATATGACCCAAAAGCTTTCCATAGCTCTCATTATTTTGGTTGTTGTTCTTGTTGGAATGTACCTACTGAAGTAGTAGTCGCTAGGGGTGGGCGTTCGGTTTTCGGATCGGATTCGGGTCGGGCTCATTCGGGTTCGGGTTTTTCGGGTACGACTATATAGAAACCGTTCGGATTATTTACAAATTTGGTTCGGGTTTGGTTCGGATATATTCGGGTTCGGGTCGGGTTTCACATTTTTAACAAAACTCGACATGGAACCGAAATATTATTCGGTTCGGAATTTTCGGGTTTCGGTTCGGGTTTTTTGGGTTTTGGTTCGGATTTTTTGTATTTTTTGGATTTTTGGTGAGAAATTCGGGTTCCGGTTTCGGGTTATTCGGATTTCGTTTCGGGTTAACCCCAAATTACCCACTAAACCCAAAATATCCTATTAAAATTCAAACTACCCTATGAAAATTCAAAATTTCTCTATTAAAACTATATAAACATATATATATTTGGGTTTATTTGGGTACCCGTTCGGGTTCGGTTCGGTCGGGTTTTGGTCGGGTACCCGGATTAAAGAATTCTAAAACCCGTTCGGGTTTTTTCGAAATACGGTTCGGTTTCGGTTCGGATTTTCGGATCGGGTTCGGGTCGGATTTCCAGTCTCGGGTGAAATGCCCACCCCTAGTTGTCACAGTCGATCTTATGTTACTTTTTTTGTTGTTATTGTTCTTGTTGTACTTGATATTATGTAAGGATTGCAAAACCTATGTCTTTTCAATCGGATCTTCTTCAGTGTTTTAATAATTTGACTCATCCACGTCTACAAAGGTATCACATATCGGTCGTTTAGGGTATAAGGCTTTTGGTTAGAGGAGTTTAGGGTTGACATTGACACTAATTAATGTTACGATTCGTGATACTAACTCAATTCAACATCTATGTACACTAATAAATAAGTAACATCAACATCAATCTTTAGGGGTTAGGGTTAGAACATTAACCCCTATGTTTTTCAAACATGTTTGCAAATACAGCAAATGAGGTTTAAACATTTATGCGGAGGTTTCAAAGAGATAACACATTTAACAAAATGACTTGTGTTATATGTTACATGTTTTGGGTTTAGGGTTTGGATGTCCCTTTTACTAGTTCTACTCATTTTTACAAAAATAACTTGCTTTGAAAAAATCAAATTATCTTTATCATGACAACACCTTTGGAGGTTAATGCCAATATAACTTGTTGTTTTATACTCTATTCAATCTTTATGGGTTAGGGTTAGAACACAAACCGCTAAGCTTTTCATACATGTATGCAAAAACCGCAACCGAAGGTTTAAACATCTATGCAGAGGTTTCAAAGAGATTAGACATTTAACACATTTAATTGTGTTATATGTTACATGTTTAGGGTTTGGATGTCCCTTTTACTAGTTCTACTCTTTCTTACAAAAGTAACTAGCTTAGTACAAGTTCTAGATTTATCTTTATCATTATAACACCTTTGGAGGTTAATGGCAATATAACTTGTTGTTTGATTCAATCTTTAGGGTTTAGGTTAGAACACTATCCGCTAAGCGTTTCAAACATATTTGCAAATAACTTGGCGAAGGGTTTAAACAACTTCGCGAATCGTCATCGAATAAATCAGCCAGTTTTAAAAAACTACACGGTCAAACACGGGAACAAGTCTGCAAGATTGTAAGTCTGGAGTCAAGTAAATGTTAGTTTTGTTAAGAATAAATCAGCGATCAAGTCCTCCATAAATACGCTGACAAGTAAAACAACTTTGCAAAACACCATAACTCTGCAACAACATAGACAAACTCAACAATCAAATGGGTTGCTTTAGTTATTTTATGTGAAAAATAACTCCGCATATAGACACAAAAACTGAACGGACAAACATCTCCGCAAATACGTGCATTTTAACTCCGCAAAATTCTACTCAATAAGTTCGCGGAAGTAATAAAATCCGCAAAGACATGTTAGAGATAACAAAATCTCTGCGAATTTTTTGGCACGGATGTCGACTGGAAAACAATTCTGCGAACCCGAATAAGTCAACCACCATATACGCAAAAACTTCGCGAAATTATACAACTCTGCAAGAATAATTCGGCGAAATAACAACTCTGCTAAACAACTCCGCTAAGGAACAACTTCGTCACCACATGACCACCGTTGATTTGTTCAGATATAGAAAAAAGCGGTGGCATATTTATAAATACGGAAGATTTCGCTGCCAAAAGTTTTTTCTTAATAATGGCATTATTCGTAATATTGTTTTTTTTGTTCATCGTAGGAGGGTACGTTAGGTATTAAAGAACACCTCTTCCTATTTAGTAATTATTTTTCTTTTTGGGTTAATTTGGATATTACTTTGCCAAGTTGGTTCAACTTTTTCCCCATAGTTTTATATTAGGAAGAATTACAAAACTACACCATTTTAATTACATTTCACAAAACTACACATTTTCAAAATTACTTCACAAAACTACACCTAAACATTCAAAATTAAATCCAAATAAACCCTACTCACACAATTCTACCCCCTTAATACTATACCCTAAACATTAATTAGCAAACCCAAATGAAAAGATTTTAATTTTGGTAATTTTTTAAAGGGTAAATCAAGCTTTTAAAATTTTGAAAGGGTATAAATTTGTGAAAATATTGAATTAGGTGTAGTTTTGTGAAGGGTGGGTTGAAAGGGTGTAGTTTTGTGAATTTCTCTTTATATTAGGATGCCCACAACATAACTATTATTTATATTATCTACAACGAGTTTTTCTAGAATAACTTCTTTTCCACTTTCCAACAAGCTACCTCGTTTTTTCTTGGATTATTATAAGAAATGAACATGGATAATTCGTTTATTAGGTGCTCAAAAACAACTACTGTTGTTGCTACTATTCAAGTTTATATTGACGATTTTACCCCTATATCTTGGGGGACACAAATATCTTCTTTATATATTTAGTTTTATTTTTGTTTTTTATTTAATTATTAAATCTCTATGTGCCTATCCTCATAAATATCTTTGCATCTCTATCCTCATAAAAAAACCCGAAGGTTTTTAGTTTTTTTAGATTCTTGTTTCATTGTTTTTGTCTCAAACTAAATTGGTCATTAATTCTTTGCTTTGATTGTTGAAAGCAGGAGACAATTTTAAAAGTTTTATCGGAGTAAACGACGATACTAATCGGTATGTGTTTCGATTTCATTATTATTCATCTGTCTTGACCATGCATTGCGGAAAATGTGTGTCTCAATCTTTGTTTGTAACCCTAATCGATTTTGGGGTAATGATAGTCTTGTGTTATTGCGATGATTAGTAACAATTTTGGGTATATCTATTAATCTGTTTTAAATTGATTGCTACTTTTACATTAGTTGGTTCCGATTTAGATCTATATATTATTTTCAACAATAGTTTCTAGTTTAACCTGATTTGCTGGTTCGTGTAATTGTGTAATAGTAAAATATGCTTATTTTGGAATTTCTCATATACATCGTTGAACATATATCGTAACTTGGTTGTTATCTACTAAGTGAGTTATCGTTTATATTACATCGTATCCGTTAACTTCAAATTAATAACGTCTGTTTTTGAATTGATTTATATAACTTATTTTGTGATCGTTTGCCGATAATTATGTATCCACGGTAGTTTATACATTACATTGTAATATCAAACATGTATGTTTTTGAATTCATTATATTCTTTACTTGATTGTTAGCCAATAATCATGTTATCGTTTATATTGTATCTTACCATACAAGTTTATGGTTAATAACTTATCATGCTAACATTTTGTGTATTTTTAATAGGGGCAATGTCTATCACAAAAGAGGGAAGATGCGGCTGATAACTGATTTACTCGACCGTTTGAGAAGAAATATAAATAAAAATCATCTTCTCACATTGTTTTGTTTGATTTGTTGTATGAATAAAATTTTGATTTAAAATGTATACAATGATAACATATACATCAACAATGCCCACTAAATATATTGTGATTATTAAATATGTGAATCTATAAGCTAGCTGATACAAATTATATAATAATGATTTAACACCAATACACGATAAGTAAATGTTTATACATAATTTTCGTGATAATATATAAATTAATTGATATCAATTGCCACGATAAAAACACATGAATAATTGTCGTAATGATAACTACTATCAAGTAACATAAATATTATCACAATAATTTAACATATTTTTACTATTTATTTGAGCCACCAACTTGGTTAGCGTTAACTAAATTGTTATCGGTAACAATATTAAATGATTTTTAGCCACATTTTTTTATTTTATTTTTCTGACAATATCTATAACTCTTAGCCCAAAATATCTCGCAAATCTCTTACACCATATCTCCCAAATAGTAGGTTGTCCCCTGCCACCAATTTTCACATTTGATATCGCTAGAGACAAAAATCGAAAGACCACTTCATAACATACTTGTCACAACTAAAGTTTATTGAATTAGTATCCGAAAACTAATTTTTGAATTATTGATGCTAATTCCTCCTTTTTTCTTTCTTCCCCTTCATTATTCAATATTCATTTAACTTTTTACCCTCCCACCTATTAAAAACTAATTGTTTTCTTCATGTTTTTCTAAAAACATTGTTTTTCTATAAACATTGTTGTATTTCGTATTTTTATTTATTTTCTCTTCTTATTATTATTAAAAAATAAACTTAAAAATATTTTTAAAGCACATAAACACACAATAAGTTATTAAAAAACTCCATAAAATTATTAAAAGACACCTTAAAATTATTATAACACATCTTACATCATTTTCGATTATGAAAACATGTTGAATTTTCCCCATATATGCTTCACTAGAGAAACTATGATTTTTTCAAGGGCAATTTTTATGAATACCATTAAAAAAAAAAATTACACAATTAGCACAGATTTTTGAAAGTTTTACAAATACCATTAAAAAGTTTTTTTCTTGGAAATACCATAAATCTTAAATTTTCAAAATTACACCGAAACCTCCAAAAACTATACCCTACCCCGTCAAAACTATACACTAAACACTATATAGCGAACCCAAATGAAAAAACTTAAAATCTAAAAGTGTTAAAACTCGTTTTTTGTATTTGTGGTATTTTTGTAAACTACTACTTTTTGATGGTATTTTTGTTATAAAAAAACATTTTAATGGTATTTTTGTTATAAAAACTTTTTAAATGTATTTTCAAAACAAAATCTTATTTTGATGGTATTCTAAGGAATTTCACTTTTTTCAATGTCCAAATAAAATGAACCAAATCTCTATTTACATAGTTTGAAGTTATGAATTTTCATATAAATTTAGTTTTTCAAAAAATAGTTAATTTTAAAGAATACGATAAGATAACTATAAATATTTGAGACAAAGAATCAAAAACATTTTGGTCCCACCATTATCATTTTTCACATGGATATCAACAAGCCTCGTGGGTAGTTGTAATTTTTTTAAGTACCGCATTGTAAAATTTTTTAGGGCAATTCTTTAAAATACCATGAATTTTTTTTTTAGAAAAACAATAAGATAATCATTTTTTCATTGATTAAGGTTAAAAAAAATTTGGATCAAAATACTATAAAGTTTAAACTGGTTTAGAGCATTAATATCGGTAAAAAAAGAAGCTTTTACATTTTTTATTTTTATTTTTATTTTAAAAAAATAAAAAAATTGCACCAATCGCGGATCGCCATGTGTCAGTGGGGCCCGCGAAAAGTGCAAGATTCGGTCTTTATAGAGAGACGGGGAGACGGGTTAAGCTCCCCCTTAGGACCCCGATAATGATAGTCTTAGAACCTTCAAAATTTAGCCATAAATGTTTGAAACTAAACTATACTTCTTTTAATACTAAGTTATTAAAAAACTATTTAGCGAAACAAAATCATTCCTTTTAAGTTTTCAAAGTGTTGAAAATGGTATTTTAGTACAATAAACATTTTGATGGTACTTGAAGGGAAAAAAACTTGTAATATTATTTTTTTGTCCAACAAACTTTTATCCGTGATATTTAAGAAATAAACTCTTGATTATTATAGGTCGAATTTTATTTGTTAGTCATGTAAAAACTACTAAATATTAGAATATATGAAAAAACCACATTTTGTTAATCACAATTTATTTTATTTAGGGCCAATTAATAATATGGATATCAGTAATTTCAAAATTAAATGTCCTCTTTTTATTTAGGTGGGAGGAGAGAGAACTTTTTTTACCATTATACCCCTGATTTTTTTATGTGCAAATGTTATTATATAATTTTTTGTAATTGCAAACATATTTTATAGTTTTAGATCAAGTAAATAACGTATTTAGTTGAGCTATTTTGATAATATATAAGATACACTATATCAATTATATGATAACCGAGCTATCAAAAAATATTGTGATAGCAAAAAAGTATCGCTATAACAAAAAAATATTCCAATAATTATACTAAGTAGTATTATCATATTCATGTGAGTTTTTGTTACTTAATTATCCATTGACCTCATTACTTATTCTTCTATAATTTTCCATTATTAAAAACTATATAATATGTTGGCGATAATAAAATAGATATTCGATAATAATTACGTAGAAAAAAATGATGGGTATAGTTGTCAAATTTTTTTCTCTCTCTTGTTACTTAAATATAAAAACATCATCTAATTAACCGATCTTCCATGTCCATATGTTATAATTGTCCTTTTATTTATAAGGAAGTACAAGTTACACTTATTTAAAGAGTTAATTAGTGTTTTTGGTACAATTTAAAACATAATTTTAGTGTAATAATTAAATTTTAGGTAATTTTGTTTGATTTTTCGTATTTAAAATGACAAATTTACCTTTATTCACATAAATCATTCACTTGAAATTATTCACATATATCATTCACAGAGGTCATTCGCATAAAATTATTCACACAAATCATTCAAGAAGGTCATTCACATGGATCATTCACGAGTATTATTCGTCATTAACGAGTATTATTCGTCATTCACATATATTATTTATCATTCACATAGATCATTCACTAGAAATCATTCTTATAAAACTATTCACAAACAACCATGAGATTTTACAATTTCGAAATTAAAGGTAAATTGTAATTTAACATGCAGAAATCACCCTTTAGCAAATATAAAAATATCGCCCAATTAGCAAATTTATGTCTTAAAATGTAATTTTTCCAATTTATTTTATTTAAATACAATAATTATAAAATAAATTACGTAGGGGATAAATGTAAAATTAACAGATGATAAATGTTATGGGTTATGAATAGAAACACTCATTGTGTCTTCTTTGATGGCTTGTTAATTTTTTAGAAAAATTTGAGGAACATGAACTTTTGTGTGCATTAATTTGCAATAGATTGATTGGTGTTTCAAATTAGGTAATTAAATGATTTTCTTTTTGCATTATATTTTTATGACCGATATATCCCTCCGCCTATTGTTTTAACACATAGTATCATGAATGTTCATAACCTGAAACGAATGTTCTTGACCTAAAATAAATGTTATCATCTTCCATTACTTTTTGGCTAAGTCATTCATTAGTGTTGTGTATCTCGCATTGATTTACAAACATGTATTATGGTCAACTTTTTAGCGTTTTAACTGCAAACATGAATACGGTAAATATTCATGATGTGTCATGAATACATATATATTGTAATAAACGTTCATGTGTAACCATTAATAATCAAAAAATTTCTTAAACGCATATATAATAAGGGTTATATTTGTCTTTTCAAATTAAAAAATCACCTAAACGCAAATACCAAAAAATTACACTATTGACAAATTAAAAAGTAAAAATAACCTCACTTGCTAATAAACTCATTTTTTCATCAAAGTTCAATAAAACAAAACTATTATTAAAACTAAATAAAAGTTTGCTCCTTGTGTCGGTTTTGAGTTTATTATATATAATACATAAATGATACAAAAATATACATATGCATATACACCTATATAATAGGTAAGTACCCGCGCCTTGCGCGAGACATGATATTAAGTTATATTATGGAAATCCATGAATTGATCAATTTAGGGCTGGACATTTAACCCGAGATTCGAAACCCGAAACCGAATCGACCTGAAAAATCTGGTTTGGTCCGGTTTCGGTTCTCATATCATCCTATCGGAATTTAATTTTTTCTAACTCATGTTTTCGTTCTAACCCGAACCGACCTGATGCCCGAATTGTACTCGAATAGACCCGAAGATATATACATGTATATACTTTTGATAATGTAATTTGGATTTTAGTAGGCTATTTCAAGTTTTTGTGGGTTATATCAAAACCCGAACCGAAACCGAATTACCCGAACCGAAACCGAATTACCCGAAATAAGACTGGAAATTCTTACAAAAATATGTAAAACCTGAAAATTCGAACAAAAAAATCAAAAAACCCGAACCGAATAATATTTGGTTCCATGTTAGGTTTTGTTAAATATATGAAATTCGACCTGAACCCAAATATATTTGAACCGGACATAACTGTATTTGTAAATAACCCGAACGAATCCTATGTCCTTTAACCCGAACTCGAATGAGTCTGACCTGAAAAAACGAATGCCCAGGCTCCAATCCACTAACCAAAGTTCCCGATACCCGTTGACAATTTATGAAGTCTGCATCTGTGAAAGACCATTATCGAAAACCGAAATAACTAATCAAACTTTGCAAGCTTATTCAAAGAAAAAGACCCGCATTATGCATACCCCGATAAATAAAGGCGTAATCTATTTACCGAAATTCGCATGCCCATAAGACGAAGACCGCTTTAATGATTTTGTATGTGATAAAGTCATATTTATATTAGAATATTTCTTATTTTGTTTCTTATTGTTTTCAATGTGGGAGAAATTTAATTCTTAAAAAATTTATATATGGGCCTGAATTCGTTGGACCTGAAATATAATTTATAAAAATTCACTGAACAAAAATTATTCAAAAATATAAGGACTAAAACGCAAAAAATAAAAAAATATCCTAAAAGCTCTCCTGTCGTGACACGTAGGCGTTTTGTCTTCTCTTTTAATAGTATAGATAAATCTATATATGACATCTTAATATTTTTTTCTTACTAAATAGTTGTATACTTTGTAAAAAGTAAACTAGTAAAAAATTAGACATATAATATGGTATTTACAATAATTAGAAGTAGTAATAACTTTTTTTCTTATTTCAAATTGTTGTACTAAAGAATGTGTAATACAGTATGTTGCATGGAACCTGGTACCAAGCTGTGAATCTGTGATTCCTGTTTCAGGTGCGGAAGCGAATCCAATAAATGCACAAAATCGTTTTCCAAATTTTTTGAATATGCAATCGTGTTGGAAGCAACGATTCCAATGAGGAAATATGATGGAGATAAATTAGAAGCTTGAGTTTTGATTTTTTTTTTCTTTCCTGATTAACATAATTTAATTTATATTTTAATAACAAAAGTAATAAAAGGAATATTTAAAAGTTTTATTATATGCTCATAAATCTATTACATGAAACATTACAAAATTATTTAAGTAATACACATATAATTACATTGTTGTTTTACTATTGAATATTTTTCACTTAACGATCTAAAATTTATGGTTGTTATCGTTGGAGTTCATGAAGAGGAAAAAAAAATGATGATGCTAATGTGACTTTAAGATTATGATTTTTATCTTTACTATAAGTTTATTTTGTAAGATCTATTTTTGGGGTCACATATATATTAATATGTGTGATAGGTCATTATTTAATAAGTCAAAGTTATGTGATTAATTATGTAATTAAGTAAAAGACTGGAGGCATAAATGTTGTGGAAATTAAGTTGTGGATGTCTTATGTAATTTCTAGTTTGATGAGGGGCCGAACTAGAAATTAATACTCTATATAAATAGAGGGTTATGATCCCCAAAGCAACCCTAGCCGAAAACACAGAAAAACTCTCTGCATCCCATCACCAGAGACTTAAGGTTCATTCAGGGTGTGCTTTGGAAGATCCATAGCCAACTTCAGATCTCTAACCACAGATTCATCAATGGATTCATCAGGTACGCTTCCGCCTTAGGTTAATCAAAAGAAACTGATATGACTCTTGTTTATTATGATATAAACATTAAGAATAATCCTTACAATTGGTATCAGAGCCACCATATTCAGTTTCTGTTTGATAATCAGGTTTTATCAAAAAGTTATTCGTATTTATTTAATTTTAGAAAATAAATTTCGATTTATTTGTTTTTTTTTGAAATTATCAGTTTGTAAAATCTGATTTTTTCTTAAGGTTTATGTTTAAATTAAGTATTCTGGAATCTGTGGTAATTTTTTGTTATTAAATTCAAAAGTCATATATATTGATTTAAGATTAAAGATAAAGTTTATAAAAATTGATTTTAGAATATATTACTCGTTATGTTAAAATTATTTTCGAAACTTAAGAATAATTTTCGAAATTTTTGAGTATTTTCTAGAAAATATTAAGCAGCCATGGCGGCTGTGAATAAGGTTTATTTTTGGTCTAGGGTTTCTATATTGAAACCATGTATTAAACGTATGAATGAAACGTTACGTTTCATTAAAAATTCAAACTTGAAATCATATATTCGACTTGGGCTTTGGCCCATAAGAGCAAGTCCAATGGTGTTTCTTAACGGGATCTTAGCATGTGGAGCCCACCTAAATAGTTAAAATCTGAATCTTATATTTTTTATTTAAGATCCAGATCTTAACTATTCATGCATATGTGGCGGCCCATGATTGATCCGTTTTTATTTTTTATTTTTTTATTTTGTTTTAAACCAACTGTTCATGGACCCCACTGAATAGTTAAGAAATTTTGTGAGTTTCTCTGTTGGAGATGGTCTAAGGATAATGTAAAATAAACTTAAATCTGTCGCAGGAAGGGGGATCGAACCCCTGATTTCTTTTCTGTGCAGTATAAGGCTTCCCTTTCCTAAACCACTAAGCCACTTAAGATTTTCTGTTATATAGTTTCACAGACTTATTAATAAATGTCTGAACATAAATAATAAAACTATTTGTTAAATCAATAACTAAATTAGATTATACTTGTTTAATATTTGAATTGAATTTATTCAAGAATAATATTAAATGTTGTGTGTATGTTTTCCATGCGGATATTTAATCGGCCCAAAGGAAGATTAATATTTGGCCGGATTTCATACACACATGTGATGATAAATACGTGACAATTATTTGGATTAAAACATGTAAATGATAATTCGGCCCAAAGGAAGATTTATTGTTTATATGGATTATTGTCAGTGTTTGATCGTTGCGGTAATGATGAATGTGTGACAATTATTTAGATTAAAACATGTGAATGATAGATCGCCCCAAAGGAAGACTATTATTCATCATGAATTATTGTCAATGTTCAATCATTACAACAAGAGTATCACTGGTAGTTGATATTACTGTCCAAAGACTTGGTATTAATGTTACACTTGGTATCTTGGGTGGGGAGTATAATCATTTATTAATTTATTGTTGATTTTATTTGGTTAGTGAGTAATTAATAAAATTTTGTTCTCTTTTTAGTTAATGCTGGTACGATATCTGCCAATTTGGGATCAATCCCAAAACTTGCGGGTTCCAACTTTAAAGAGTGGAAAAGCAAATTTAAGATTGTTTTGGGGTGTATGGATCTTGACCTTGCACTAAGGATGGACAAATCTGCTTCTCCTACGGATGAAAGCACTGCTGAATATAAGGCAGTGTATGAGAAGTGGGAACGTTCTAATCGCATTGGTTTAATGATCATCATGGACACCATTCCAGAAACCTTTAGGGGTGGTGATGAGATCAAGGATCTCAAAGGTTTCCTTGCTGAGATGGATATGCGCTTCGCAAGAAGCGATAAGGCGGAAATAAGCATGCTTTTGCATCGCTTTAGTACGATGAGGTATCACGGCAAAGGAAACATAAGGGAGTACATTTTGGAAATGTCCAATATTGTTTCAAAACTCAAGGCACTTAAGACTTAGCTTCCAGAAGAAGTGCTCATTTTCTTTGTCTTGAACTCTCTCCCTCCTTCGTTCAATCAGTTGAAATCCAGTTACAACACACAGAAGGAGCAATGGGCTCTAAATGAGCTCATTGCATATTGTGTGCAGGAGGAGGAGAGAATGAAACAGGAAAAGACTGAAAGTGCTCATTTGGTTTACACCCCTAAGGTTCAGGGCAAAAGAAAGAAAGTTGAGGTCGCTAAGAATGAAGCTGCTAAGGGTCCTCCTCAAAAGAAACATGCTAAGGGTGTTGATTCTTGTTTCTTTTGTGAGAAAGTTGGACACATGAAGAAGGACTGCCAAAAGTACCACGCCTGGCGTGCTAAAAAGGGTATGTCACTACAAGAATTAGTCGGTATAGCCACGAAAAATCCCGTGGCTATAGGTTAATATCCGTGGCTATATCCCCACACAGCCACGGTTAGCCACGAATATTAACGTGGCTATAGCGTCGTAGCTGTTGGCTATCCGTCGCTATCCTAGCCACGGAAGGCCACGACTAGCCACGGATGTCATAGCCACAAAATGGCCACGTATATATTCGCGGCTAGATTGCCACGGAAGTATTTGTGGCAAAGTCGTGGCTACTGTAGCCACGGAAGAAGTGGTGGCAATTCGTGGCCTTTTTTAGCCACGAAAGCAGTGGTGGCAATTCGTGGCCTTTTTTAGCCACGAAAGTATTGGTGGCAATTCGTGGCCATTTTTGCCACGGAAGTAGTGGTGGCAATCCGTGCTACAGCCACGATTCATTTTCGTGACAAGGTCGTGGCTGATATCAGCCACGGATATATTCGTTGCTCTTTCGTGGCTTATTTGCCACGGAATGTTCTGTTGCAAATCGTAGCATTTTGCTACGACTAGCCACGGGTTTTCCGTGGCTTTTCACGCATTGTTGCCACGGAAATTTCCGTGGCTTTACATAATTTTCGAAAAAAAAAATAAATATAAAAAAATTGAAACTGAAAATATTTTTTATATAATTCAAAAATAGCATAAATAGTATATGATTATTACAAACATTGTTCAAAATATAAAAAATAACAATTTTTCAGTTTTTTAAAACAGAAATCAACCAAGGCGGACTTCTTCCTCTTCCTCTTCATGGCTCTGTTCCTCACCAAGCTGATCATCTTCACGCCCTTGGTCTTGATCATTTTCACCGAGCTGATCTTCACGGTTTACACTCGGTGCAAACTCTGGACTGGTGTTAGGTGTGGTGTTTGAGGCAGCTGCATGAGGAGAAGGGGTGGCATATGGATTGTTTGGTTGAGGATTGATCCCGAGATGATCGAGTATTGCCTTCGCGACGCAAGCATTAGGCTCGCGAGGCTAGAATAGCCTGCACGTTTGACTCGAGAGATCCCACCCTCATGTCCATGTCCACGGCCCGAGAGAGGGAAGGCTGCTGCCGGTTCGGAAGGTTCGAAAACCTCGAACTCGTTTGCTTCCCAAACCATAAATACGCCCTCGGTTTGGTTTCACTCGCCGCCAACAGAATAAGTTAGATTCGAAATAACAAATACATAGACATAAATTTAAGTTAAAAATAGAAATCAAACTTACCTCCAAATATGCCTTGTTAATCCGCTGCGATGAAGGAGTGGCCTCTTCCTCACCTCGTGACCTCGTGAAGCGATTGTCTCCACATCCGCCACAATTGCCTCCGCCCGACGGTCGACGAACGTGCCATCTTTACGGGTATGAGTCTTGCGTACGAGCTCGGTAAATGGTGGTTCAACACCACCATTCTGTTGCATCTACAAAACAGAGGACAATACATTAATCTAAGCACAAAAAACATCACAAAACATTAACAACATCACAAACTATTTATCAAAGTCAAAAGATAGAATATTAATCTAAGCACAAAAACAGACATTCATGAAAGAGAATACTTTTACCATTTCATAGCCGATCTTGGCAAACCCTACAGGCCCAACACAATGCTTATGCTCACCTAGACCATGAGGATCAGACATACGGTTCTCGGAGTTTGTCTTTGACTTCTTCTGGCAAACATCAGTATCCCATTGCTCCTGCATCTGCAGCCAAGCATCATCGGATATGAAACTTGGCTTCTTGTTGCCTCTCTTCTTCTTGCTGACTCTGTCACGGATGGATTCCATGCACTCCTTCTTCCACATGAAGTACACCTGGTCATGGTGAGAAGGAGACCAATAGTAGGCTTGCTGAAAAATGAAAACAAACATTAAAAAAAGTAAACAAAGAAATAAGAGAAATTGAAAGGCATATGGATTATTAACTTACCACAAAGTCTTGCCACCACTCCTCTGCTTTTGCATCTGGAACCATTGACCAGTTCCACCAAGCACCCATGTAGTTAGATTGCCACGTCGTCCTTACCGTTTTGTTCACCTCAGGATCTATCCCAAACCTGCATCATTACGGAACAATTCACATCAATGGCTGAAAATGGACTAAACATTACGGAACAATTCACAACAATTCAAAACATTAAAGAACAATTCACATTACAGAACAATTCACAACAATTGAAAAGAACAATTCACATCAATTCACAACAACATATTTACTTACCAGAGAGCTCCATCAACCTTTTTTGGATGGAGAACAGGTTGGTTTCTTCTTGCGGGTGCATTAAGGAGAGCTTCTAGGCTGAGAGGCGTGGCTGCATTCGAAGAAGAAGAGCCGACTTGACTTGCTCTTCCTCTTGAACCAGGTGGATTGGCCGTTGGAGGCCGAGAAGGTGGGGTTAGTGTGGTCTGAATTCGGTGATGGGTGGCATTGGAGGAGTTATCTCCATCCTGTAGGATGGAGCATGTTGTCCTCTTCCTCTTCCTCTCCCATTTCCTCTTGGAGCCATAACCTGCAAAAATAAAGTAAATAAGGCATCAAAAGTCAAGTAGACAAAGCATCACAGATTTAAACATATTCATGAAACAATATCATAAACAGTAGCAGAGAAAGACATCTAAATCATGAAACTCAACAAAACATAAAGGTAAAACACGAAGACCAAGATGAACACGGTGAAGAAGAATCAAAATCAACAAAATAGAGAGGTAAAACACGATGATTTCGACAAAACGCAGAAACGAACGGTAAAACACGAAGAACACGAAGAACACGATGAACAAGAACACGATGATTTCGGTAAAACACGAAGAACACGACAAAACGATGAAGAAAAACTCGGTGAAACACGAAGAACACGATGATTTCGACAAAACGAAACCCTAAACGACGAAACCCTAAACGACGAAACCCTAAACAACAACGAAACCCTAAAAGACGGATCGATTTCAAAAACTAAACGGTTGAAATGAAGAACAATAAACGGAGAAGAAGAAATGAGGAAGAACTCACCGTAAAACTCACCGATTTGCCGGATTTTGCGAAGAATCGCCGGAGAAGAAGAAAAGGGGGAAAAAAGAGTTGCGGCTAACGAAATGAGATCCAGTTTCGCGATGAATTAGGTTAAACACGTATAGCCACGGATATAACCGTGGCTGTCCGTGGCTATATTTAAAATAAGGCCCAATTGCTTAGGCCCATTCCAAATAACTACGCCATTGCCACGGAAAGTCTGTGGCTAATCGTGGCTAATAACATTAAAGCTACGTCATTGCCACGAATACTTCCGTGGCTGACACTTAGAAAAATAAACAATTCACGTTTTGAAAGATAATATGAATAGTCACGCATCTTGTCGTGGCTAAACCGTGGCTATGTTTAGTAGCCACAGATTGATTCGTGGCAAAGTCGTGGCTGTAGTTGGATATAGCTACGAAGTAGCCACGGATAATTTCGTGGCTAACGATATATCAGTGTTTAGGGTTTGTATTTGTTTAGAGGTTCCATAGTCACGGAAAATCCGTGGCCAATACGTGGCTGGTAAACAATATAGCTACGAAAAAGCCACGTATACTTCCGTGGCTGACACTTAGAAAAATAAACAATTCACGTTTTGAAAGATAATATGAATAGTCACGCATCTTGTCGTGGCTAAACCGTGGCTATGTTTAGTAGCCACAAATTGATTCGTGGCAAAGTCGTGGCTGTAGTTGGATATAGCTACGACGTAGCCTCGGATAATTTCGTGGCTAACGATATATCAGTGCTTAGGGTTTGTATTTGTTTTAGAGGTTTCATAGTCACGGAAAATCCGTGGCCAATACGTGGCTGGTAAACAATATAGCTACGAAATAGCCACGGATAATCCGTGGCTATGGCTTTTGGTCCTTTAGGGTTTGACTAGGGTTTAGATATTACGTGACATAAGCTATTGGATACAAGATTATAATAACTGTTTTACTTGAAAACAATGATTTTAATGTTTGTGTTAATTTTTTTTAAAAAAAATACAATAATAAATTAAACAATAAGTAGTAGTGTATGTGATATTATGAAAAACATTGTTATAAGTGATTAGATATTCATATAATGCTATTTTTTACTTTAATATTGTTAAATTTATATTTTTTTTGGTATCATTGTATTAGATATGAGTAGATGTGAAGATATATAAAAGAAATTAAATATATTATATATCAATTTGGTGTAAAATTGAAAATTTTCGTATAGCCACGGGTATAACCGTGGCTAATCCGTGGCTAAAACAGATCACGGAAATTGGTGTGTAGCCACGGATTCAATCGTGACCCGCCGTCTTTAGTACATCGGAATCGGGACTTTACTCCGTCCGGATCCACGTGTTTTGTGTATTAGCCACGGATTATTCCGTGACAATCCGTGGCTACTTTTATGTTGTTGAATGTATGTGGACTATAAGGTGTCCATATACGTATATTACAAAATCATAAATTATAATTACACAATAAGTTCCATAGTAAAAATTTTATAACCATAAAACAATAATTCAACGCAAGTTTCACAATATATTACAATAAGTTTGAAAATATAGTACATCATTAAACACTCTTATTAACTAAATTTCGGAATATGTTGACGAATCCGAATCCGAATCTCCCGAAGATTGTCCGGAACCATCGTCTTCGACATTTTCGTAATCCATAGGCTCCACATCTCCCAAATCCTCATAATCGAAGCATTTCCATCAACGACATGTGTTGTTACTCGAATCATTGAACTAGGAACAACGACGTTGTCGACCGTATCATCTCGAAGGGTCGTCAAAGAAATTTCGTCATTCTCGCGATAACCCCTCGGTATAACTTTTGCACATGCCCACCAATCGTCTCTCGCTGAGCCTGATACGCGTGGATACGGAATGAAACACACTTGGTCACATTGACCAGCTAGAACGAAAGGGTCATATTTCTCGTATCGTCTACGCGGGGCCACATCAACTAAACCAAATGGGTGTCTACGCAATCCGATACCGTCTGTATTGTCGAACCAAGAGCATCTGAAAATCATCGCTTTAAGACCAACTCCACCGCGATACTCGATCTTCATTATCTCTTCTATAAGACCGTAATAAGTAGTTTCTATTGTACCTCGTACAACTACTCCATAGTTTTGAGTTCTTTTATCCTGACCGTGTCTGTGATTGTGGAAATGGTATCCACGACTGAAATACATAGGCCATGACGTGTAATTGTTTCTCGGACCTTGTATAAATTCCAACATCCATAATGGAAATTCATAATTCTTACTCGCTTCATTTATCTGCAAATTAAAGTGCACAATTAATTTATTGTCGAGAACTTGATATATAGAGACAACATTAGCATATAAAATACCCACGTAGTCTCGACACCATTTCGCGTAATGAGCGTCTTTAGCTTTGCCCATTTCATCATCTGTAATACCTGGCATACTCACTCTCATTGCTTCCTCAAACATCCTGTAACGAAAATGCAATACTCATTTTATTAGAATTTGAGTCTTTAAAGTAAACAAAATTTACCATTTAATCGCTTACGTTTCATAAGGCGCAAATTCTTCAGAATTAAGCAACATGAATGTTTGGATGATGTTGTAATCTGGATCTTCTAGCCACCCATCTACCCTTCTTCCGCTCACACGTCCGATGTGATGAAATATGTTCGGGACACTTGGGTAATCATCATATGCAAATCGAATTTCCCCAGGACCATCATTGATTCCATCTTCCGTATTCCCGTAATAGTTGCTTGCTGCATAAGAAATCTCTTCTTGGACACATTGTGCGACAATGGAACCTCCAATACGAGCCTTGTTCTTGATCTTCTTTTTCAGGTGATACATGTAGCGCTCAAATGGATACATCCATCGGTATTGCACCGGACCACCTAATGCAGCTTCATCAGGGAGATGCACGGGTAAATGTTCCATGACATCAAAGAACGAAGGTGGAAATATCTTCTCCAAATTGCACAATTTTATTGCAATGTTATTCTTCATTACACTCACATCCTCAACTCGCAACATTTTGGCGAGAGATATCACGAAAAAACACGGCAATCTCTCGCAATTGTTCAAAAACCTTATAATTAGAAACATCCTAGTGTTACATGCATGAAACATGTGTTAAGAAAAAAAAGTGCACATACCTGAAATTGCCTTGTGCACGTTGTTATCCAAAAGCTCTAACATCGCAAATGGAAGTAGGTGTTGCATGATCACATGAGAATCATGACTTTTCAGCCCCGATAGTTTCCCACAACTCTCATCAACACATCTAGTTAAATTAGATGCATATCCATCCGGAAATCTGATGTCATTTCTCAACCACGAGAGAAACTTCCGTTTTGCTACGTTCGCCAATCCGAACCTTGGAATGGGAACTGTTCCATCAGCTCTTATTTGTAAATCGAGGTCTTGTGCATATGTCCGGAAGATCCAACCTTGATTTTATATTGTCCTTCGTCTTCCCCTTCGTATTCGGAAGAGTGTGGATGAGATTGTCAAAAAAGTTTTTCTCGATGTGCATGAAGTCGAGGTTGTGTCTGAGAAGGAGATTTTCCCAATAAGGCAAGTCCCAAAATATACTCTTCTTGTGCCAATTATGGTACTCACCATATCCATCGATTGTTCGACTCGGGTTATCATGTCCTTTTCCTCCACAATCGACTGTTTTCTCTAATCCACCAATGGTGTTTATTCTTTCATTCGGAACTTCGTAACCCGTCAACCATGGTGGAGGGTTACCTCGAAATGTCTTACCTTTCCCGAAAGCTTTGTTATTACGCCGATATGAATGATCATGAGGTAAAAATTTGCGGTGACAATCGTACCAACTATGTTTTCTTCCATGTGGTAACCAAAACGATTCTGTTTCTTCTTGACAATATGGACATGATAGTCGACCATGTGTCGTCCACCCAGAAACCATTCCATATGCTGGAAAATCATTTATCGTCCACATCAATGCAACTCGCATTGTAAAATTCTGGTTCCTAGAAACATCATAAGCACCCACACCTTCCCTCCATAAGAGTTGCAACTCTTCAATCAATGGTTGAAGATAAATATCTAGACTTTTCTTCGGATGTTTTGGTCCAGGCACCAAAACCGCCAAAAAGAAAAACTCTCTCTTCATGCACATACCGGGAGGTAAATTGTAAGGGGTGACTATAACGAGGCCAAACCGAGTGTGCCTCACCATTCATTCCAATAGGATTAAATCCATCGGTTGCTAAGCCTAAATAGATATTCCGACTTTCCGAACTAAAATCGGGATATACCTTATTAAAATGCTTCCACGCCTCTCCGTCCGATGGGTGATGCATTTCTCCTTCGGGAGACTCGTGCTCTGCGTGCCGGCGCATATGCGAAGCTGTGCCCTCCACTTGGTATAATCGCTTCGGTCGATCCGCAATAGGGAGATAGAACATTATCCGCTTTGCTATGTTCTTTCCCTTCCCTCTCGTTGGTGTGATATCGATTCTTGTTACAAAAACGACATTGTAAAAGGTTGCGATATTCGCCCTTCCAGAAAATCATGCAGTTGTCCTCACAAACATCAATCTTATGAACTGGCATTCCTAACGAACGCGTTAGCTTCTTCGTCTCATAGTATGACCCCGGAGCTTTATTAGGTCGTGGAAGAATCCGCTTAAATGCTTGTGTTATGTCATCTACACAACTCTCAGCCAAATTGTGCTTCGTCTTTATGCCCATTACTTCAGACGCCAAAGACAACTGTGAAATTCCTTCAACACAACCATCATAGAGTGGTTCACTAGCTGCTTCAAAGGCTCTGTAAATATTATCGGGGTTTGCCTCTTCCTCAATATTATCATGGATAATGTCTTCTGTTGGAACTCCTTGTTCTTCTCCCATATTAAGATGACCATAAGGATTGTCATGAACATTCCAAGCTTCTTCTCCGGGTAGATAGTGACTCGGCATTGAAGACTCCCCTACATCGTAACAATTTTCACCGTAACTTGTCCAAACGTAGTAATTTTTCTTGAAACCGACTCTTTAGAGGTGTTTAAAAACTGTATATGCATCACGTTGCTTCAAATTTCGGCACCGAGAACACGGACATGGCATAGTACCACGCTCTTGATATGATTGTTGGTTGGAAGCAAAAGCAATGAACATATTAATACCCTCTCCAAATTCTTCAGAAACACATTCTCTCATAGGATCAATATGGCGATCCATCCACTCTCTAGAACGAAAGAAATCTGACATTTTGAACTCTTCAAAATCGCCAAATTAAGTGAAGAAAACGAAAAGAAGAGGAAAAATCGTTTTACCTTGTGTTTTACCAAGGGAGAGGGAAGAAGAAGCCATTAGATATCTTTACACTAAGCCACGATTTAGCCACGGAACTTTTATTATTTTTTTCGTGGCTTTCCGTGGCAAATTCGTGGCTTTTTTTCGTTTAGCCACGAATATTCCGTGGCTTCGTCGTGGCTATATCTATTTTTTCTTGTAGTGTGTCCTATGCTTTGGTCTGTTCTGAATTGAACTTAGTTGAAGTACCTAGAAACACTTGGTGGTTAGACTCTGGTGCAACTACTAACGTCAGTGTTTCATTGCAGGGTTGCTCGAGTTACCGAAAACCAACTGAAGCTGAAAGACGCATTCATGGGGCTAGTGGTTTTCCGGTGCATGTGGAGGCAATTGCGCATTTTAGACTATTTTTCAGTTCTGGTCATTTTTTGGATTTAAAAGACACTTTTGTTGTACCGTCGTTTCGACGAAATTTGGTTTCCGGTCCTAAGTTAGACAATTCTGGTTATTCTTGTTTGACTGAGAACGGAGTTGTTACTTTGTCTTTAAAATCAATTTTTATTGGAATTGGAAAACTTATGGATAATCACGGTCTTTATATGCTTGACACTTTAAGTTATAATGAAGAAAACATAAATGTTGAATCAAGAGGTACCAAACGAAAATTTGAGAATGCAAATTCAGGAACTCTTTGGCACAAACGCCTAGGTCACATCTCTAGAAATAGAGTTGAGCGACTTGTGTCAGATGGTATATTGAGTTTTGTTGACTTCACAAATTGTGATGTCTGTGTGTCTTGCATTAAAGGAAAACAGACTAAGCATAAGAAAATAGGTGCATACAGAGCTACGGAAGTCCTTGAGTTGATACATACGGATATTTGTGGACCTTTCCCTACTCCATCGTGGAACGGTCAACAATACTTTATATCATTCATAGACGATTACTCTAGATATTATTTCTCATTCATGGGAAATCAGAGTCTTTGGACGTGTTCAAGAAATTTAAGGCTGAGGTGGAGAACCAACTTAACCGAAGGATAAAGTGTGTCAGATCTGATCGTGGTGGTGAATTCTACGGTCGTTATGACGGTTCAGGTGAACAACGTCCGGGACCATTTGCCAGATACCTAGAGGAGTGTGGAATTGTCCCACAATACACAATGCCCGGATCTCCCGAGCATGAATGGTGTATCCGAAAGACGAAACCGCACTCTTAAGGACATGGTAAGGAGTATGATTAGTCACTCTACCTTACCCGAATCACTCGGGGAGAGGCACTAAAGACTGCAGCTTACATTCTTAATCGGGTACCAACTAAAGCAACTGCAAAAACACCTTATGAGCTTTGGACTGGCAGAAAACCCAGTTTAAAGCATCTTCACATTTGGGGAATTTGGGGATGTCCTGCTGAGGCTAGGCCTTATCGCCCATATGAAAAGAAATTGGACTCCAGAACTGTGAGCAGTTACTTTATTGGTTATTCTGAGCGATCTCGGGGCTATAAATTTTATGATCCCACACAAAAGAACATTTTTGAGACGGGAACGGCTACATTTTTTGAGGATATTGAATTTGGGGGGAGAAATAAAGTTCAAGACATCAACTTTGAGGAAAAATCGGTTCCAGTTATTGTACCAATTCATATAGTTGCTTTAGATAAAGCAAATCCAGAACCTCAAGTTGATAATGAAGTTCTTCCTCCAGTTCAAAATGTTGATGATATTGAACCTGATGTTCAAATTCAAAATCCTCAAGAAATTGTGCAACAAAATCAAGATGAAGTCGCTTTGCGACGGTCCACCAGATTAAGAAAAAATGCTATTCCGGATGATTATATAGTATATCTTTTGGAACATGAGGAAAATCAAACTCTTGTGGAAGATGATCCCATCAACTTCCGTCAGGCCATGAGTTGTTCCAATTCAAATAAGTGGACCGAAGCAGCGAACGAAGAGTATAAGTCAATGCTAGACAATATGGTTTGGGAAATCGTTCCACTGCCAGAAGGAAAGAAAACTATTGGTTGTAAATGGCTGTTTAAAACCAAGATGGATTCGAATGGTAATGTGGAAAGATATAAGGCTCGTCTAGTAGCTAAAGGCTATACTCAAAGAGAAGGGATTGACTATAAAGAAACCTTTTCTCCGGTATCTTCAAAGGAATCTTTTAGAACAATCATGGCTCTTGTTGCACATTATGATTTGGAGCTTCATCAGATGGATGTAAAGACAACGTTTCTCAATGGAGACATTGAAGAAACAATTTATATGGAGCAACCAGAAAACTTTGTTGTAGGTGATTCAAAGAATATGGTTTGCAAATTAAGAAAATCCATCTATGGCCTGAAACAAGCTTCTCGTCAATGGTACCACAAATTTCACAAAGTTATCACCTCCTTTGGTTTTGAGGTGAATTTGATTGAAGATTGTGTGTATCAAAAGTTCAGTGGGAGTAAGTGCATTTTCCTGATTTTGTATGTCGATGACATATTATTGGCCACTAATGATATGTGCATGTTGCACGACACCAAGAAATTTCTTAAGGAAAATTTTGAGATGAAAGATCTTGGTGAAGCATCTTTTGTATTAGGGATCCAGATTCAACGAGATCGATCTCGAGGAATTCTTAGATTGTCACAAAAGAGCTATATCGATAAAGTACTTAAAAGATTTGGCCTTCAGGATTGCAAACCAGGTGATACCCCAGTTGCTAAGGGAGACAAATTTTGTCTTGATCAGTGCCCTAAAGGAACTTTGCAAATGAAGGAGATGCAAAAGATCCCTTATGCATCCGCAGTAGGGAGTCTGATGTATGCTCAAGTTTGTACGCGTCCGGATATAGCGTACATTGTTGGAATCTTAGGCGGATACTTAAGCAATCCAGGCATGGACCATTGGAAAGCAACAAAAAGGGTCATGAGGTACTTGCAGAGAACAAAAGACTATATGCTCACATATCGGAAATCGGATAATATGGAGATCATTGGGTATTCGATTCGACTATGCTTGGATGCCAAGATAGTAGAAAGTCTACCTCGAGGTTATGTTTTTCTGTTAGCCGGTGGAGCTGTTTCATGGCGTAGTGCGAAACAAACACTCGTTACTTCCTCCACCATGGCTGCATAATTTGTAGCAGTCTATGAAGCATCAAATCATGCAATTTGGCTGAGAAATTTTGTCACTGGGCTGCGAATTGTGGAAGGAGTCGAAAGACCACTTAAGTTATACTGTGACAACAAATCAGCTGTTTTGTATTCCAATAACAATAGGAGTTCGGTAAAGTCGAAGTTTATCGACATCAAGTACCGAATTGTTAAGGAAAAGGTACAAAGTGGAGAAATTTCTATAGAACACTTAGGGACAAACTCTATGATAGCAGATCCTCTCACAAAGGGTATTGTGCCAAAGGTTTTTCATGAGCATACTGCTCGAATGGGCATTTCGATGTTTGAGGATTGTTTAGATTAGTGGGAGTTTGTCGTTTGGTTTTATGTTCTATATTTTATTTATGTTTATTGACATTTTATGAATGTTTTCCGATCGAAATAAAGTTTTAAGTATAATTTAAGTTTACACTTTGTACAATAAAGTTAAGGATCTCACTAAAGTAGGACCAGTTGAAAATTGACATGTATTGATCACTCTTCATGTAATTTTCATGCCACACTTTTCATAAATGATCTATGTCATTTAGTTGTATTGATTTTCGTGACCATGGAAGGTTTTGGTTATGATGGTTATAATCAACGCCGCTATGATCCTAAGTTGATATGGTTAATGGACGAGATTGATATGCCTTGAAAATAATGACATATGGAGCTCACTTAGGTCTATCACTTTTGAATACATATGTGACCCAGTGGGAGATTGTAAGATCTATTTTTGGGGTCACATATATATTAATATGTGTGATAGGTCATTATTTAATAAGTCAAAGTTATGTGATTAATTATGTAATTAAGTAAAAGACTGGAGACATAAATGTTGTGGAAATTAAGTTGTGGATGCCTTATGTAATTTCTAGTTTGATGAGGGGCCGAACTAGAAATTAATACTCTATATAAATAGAGGGTTATGGTCCCCAAAGCAACCCTAGCCGAAAACACAGAAAAACTCTCTGCATCCCATCACCAGAGACTTAAGGTTCATTCAGGGTGTGTTTTGGAAGATCCATAGCCAACTTCAGATCTCTAACCACAGATTCATCAATGGATTCATCAGGTACGCTTCCGCCTTAGGTTAATCAAAAGAAACTGATATGGCTCTTGTTTATTATGATATAAACATTAAGAATAATCCTTACATATTTATTTTATATATATGCTCGTTTTCAATGAATGTTTTAAAATTTCATTATACTAACTTTTTATTTATACGGAAAATATATTAAACATTTTCTATATATATTTTCATAAATATTTAGTTATTTCTTACTTTTTTTAGATTGGTGTTAATTGTTTTAACTGATGTGTATTTTAGAAAGTCTGAAATATATTTATCATATAGTTTTAGGGAATATATATTTACATTTATTTTTATTTTTATTTACATTTCTAATTGCAGTTTTGTATGTTTTGTTCATGAATATGTTGTACAAAGCTACAATGTTTTCAAAATATTGTTATACAAACTTTTTGTTTAAAGGGGAAAACATATTAAACATTTTATATAATTAATATTCATAAATATTTAGTATTAATTGATCTTATTTCAAATAAGTGTTATTTATTTGATTATGTTTTATGTTTATATTGATATGTATTGAAGAAAAGATGATATATTTTATAATATAAATCTTAATTATACTTATTTATATTTTCTTTTTTTAACATTTTATTTTTATTTTTATTTTCAGTTTTGTATATTTAATTCATTCATCAGTGTGTAGTAGAAAGCAACAAATGATTTCAGACATTTTTGTTTCTAGAAAATAAAATAGTAAACATTATCTTTATTTATTTTCACAAATATTTAATATTAGTTTGTCTTATTTCAGATTGGTGTTATTTATTTTAATAATATTGTAGGTTTATGCTAACATGTATTGTGGATAAATATGAAAGATATTTTATCACATAAATTTAGTTATACTTATTTACATTTTCTTTTTTACAACCTATTTTTTTTTCATTTATACTTTTAGTTTTGTATGTTTTATTGGTTTTATAAAAGAACAAAGGTATTGAAAAGTTCCATACCCTAACCTTTTGTTTGTAGAGAAAATTTATCAATCATTTAAATATTTATTTTTCATAAATTTATTAACCATTTCTATAATACGATAGTAAAATTTTAGATAAAAGTGTGTTGAACAAATATGTCATAATTCAAACGAAAAACATAGTTTCCAATATAATTAATTCTAAATAAATAAATAGTTTATGATATATGTGAATTTTTAAGTCCATGATGTTTTTAAAATAATGATATTTATCAATTTGAAAATATATGATTTCTTAAATAAATATTGGCATAGAGCAGTGGCGGAGCCAAGTAAATTTCTTACTGGGGGCAAAATTAAACTTCAGCCCAATTGTAGTATTATTTTTTCTTATTTAATGGGGTCAAAAAAAATTTAGAAGGGGTCAAGATTTATTTTACATGGGTGCAATATAAAAAAAATCTGAAAAAATAAAAGAATCTGAAAATTTGATGGATGCAGTTGACCCCACTACTACAACACTCCCTCCACCACTGGCATAGAGTAACTAAAAATCGTGTAACATAGAAAATGATGCATTTATATCTAGGTACAAATCATATATTTTATTATCATCTATAGTTTTCATATAAGAATATGTTTTTAAATTATTTGGAAGTAACTATATTGAAAATATGTTTTTCTGCGAGTTATCAGAAATCTGTTCCACAGAATTTTATCTATAATTTTCTTCTACAATCATATTTAAGAAAACAATAATAAATACTTCATCCAAACAATAAACATAGAAATTGTTTACTATATCTTTCCTAGAAACAAAAAAGTTTGTTTCGTGAAATATTGAAAATATTTTTTTAATTTATACAACACATTCTTGTTGTAGGTGTAAAACGGTTAAGTATAGCGTTCGGAATTGAGTGGATAGATCGCTCGTAATTGTGTAATGAAAATGGTTCGGAGTTTATATGTGAAAAGGGGTCGGAATTCTCGTTATGACAACTATGGTTCGGAGTGATGGTTCGCTAGAGATAGCGAACGCTTTTTTTTATATTGCTAAAGATGGCGAACAAACTGTGGCAAAGATGCCGAACAGAATACAGGCAGAGGTGCCGAACGTGAAAATAGTTTTAAAGAGTCGAACTAAAAAGATAGTGGATTTGAGGTCTTTGTTTCTCTCTGTAGATTTCTCTCTCTAGGATCCGGATCCCCCTCCTTGAGCAGGATGTCTGCTATTTATAGTAAATGTTCTTGTTGACGGACTTCCTCAGTGCGCGACCTCCGCACGTTCCCATACCGCTGAACAGTGTCCTATCGTAGGATCGCTCGGTTCGGCGCTCATAAATGCTTTGTCAGAGCTGTCGTTCGGCGCTCATAAATGCGCGTCAGAGGTGACGTTCGGCGCTCATAAATGCGCGTCAGAGGTGACGTGGCGCAGCTCATCCGCTTCTGGGCCTTCTCTCCGATTGGGCCGTGTTTTGTTATTTGGGCTTATCGTCGTGGGCTTCTCGAATGGGCCCGGTCATGTTGGGCCTTTCAGGCCCACCCATAACATTAGTCCCTCCCCAGTTCGTTTCGGAGAAGGTGAAACGATTCGTATGCTGACTTTGGCGTGTTCGAGAAGTCTCGCGTTGCTTGTGTCGTATCGTTGAGTGCCACGTCATACTTAGTTTCGGAATGATTGTGTTCCTTCGCGTGTTTCGATGGTGTCTTTTCGTCTTCCTTCGTTCCTCCTTAAGTACCCCTCCTCCGAGTTTATTATTCTCATTTCTCCTCATTTCTCCTCCGTGCGAATTCAGGTACTTTCTCTCTCTAAAACCTCTCTCTAAATTTTGGTTTTTCCTTCGCGCTATGTTTCCATCTTCATCGTCGGGTTCGGAATCGTCTTCAAGTTCGGGATCTTCTCTATCTTCCGCTCACCTTCGTCGTTTAGAGGCTCGAGAGAGAGGATCTCCCAGTGTCGAAATGGGTCGGGAGAACTCTCGGCTGCTCCCTCGCCCAGACTCTGCTCGCGACCGCTCTTCGGATCAGGTTACTTCGGTACCTGGTGGATTTATCTTCGATCCGATGGCGCGGACGCCCCCTCGCGAGCGGATAGAAGTTCCTCATCTCATAGATGAAGAGATTACTCCTCCGCCTTTGGCTCGGCGGGATAATGTAGAGGGAACTCGAACGTCTCCCAAGGCTGGAGCTAAGAGGCCGAAGAGGCCGCGGATAATCAATTCGTTTGCTTCGTCAAGGAGTCGGTTCGACGATGGGCTTGGTTCGATTCAGGATGTCTCCGGAGCTGGCGAACCTTTGGAGATTATCGAACCGGAGGCAGGTCAGTTGCCCTGGCATTGTCCTCCGGGATATATTTGTCTCTACGAAGCGGCTTTTACCGAAGCGGGAATGTGGTTTCCCTTGCCTCGGCTTCTGGTTGCTTACTGCGAACGGAGAGGAATGGCTATCTCTCAGCTGACCGCGCCGTGCCTCCGGAACTTGGTGGCTGCGGTTTTGGCAGCCAAGGAACTCGGGTTTGAGATGACGCCTGCGTGTTTTGATGAGATAACGACGACACAGGCGAATGCTTCGCTTCCGGGTACCTATTCGATCTGCTGGCGAAAAGGGTATCGGCTTACTTCGGATCGTCACGTCAAGTTCACGGGCTGGTGGAAAAAGTATTTCTTCGTGAAGATCAGTTCGGCCTCCGTTCTTGACGTTGATAGGGAGTACCGAACGAAATGGGCCATCGTTATTGGTAGGTGTTTGAGTCTCTTCTTTTATCGTACGCTTTTGGCTAACTTTTTCTTTTTGTTGTTTGCAGATCGTCATCTTCCGATCGTCCCTTTTCCAGAAGATTACACAACGTACAAGGACCAGTTGAGGCGCCGAACCGAAATCCCTTGGACAGAAGTACTCGAACAGCAGAGTCGTTACTGGGCATCACTGAAAGGTAAAATTTGTTCGACGTATGTACGTATATTCATACATTATTCTTCTCTTTGCTTATTTTGTTCGGCCGTTTCTTAGAGTCGTGGTCGCTCGACGCTCAAGACAACCCCGAGGATTCTTCTGACGAGTTCGATCAAGAAGACGAACGTAAAAAAGGATTTGAAATGATGAACTCCCGTAGTCTCCCGTCTCTTTTTGGTGAAGCGGTCCCTGATCCACCTGCCGACCCCGAAGCTGTTCTGCCTTCGGAAACTCGGGCCACGCGTGCTCGTGATGTGCTGGGAGATAGCCAGGCCAACCCTCGCGTCAAGAGGGTGCGTACCGGTGGATCGATTGCTCCGGTCGGGGATAGGTCGGAGGTTCGTGAGGTTATCTCCAGCGAGGGTCCTGTCGTCGCGGCCTCGGGTCCTAACTTGGCCTCCGAGGTTGGGGCGCGAACTGAGACCCTTCGCCCGGTCGGCGAAGTAGGTGGAACTGGTGGAGCGGATCAAGCGACTCCGGCTGTTACCAACGAGGTGGTCGCGGGAGTTGGTTCGACTGACCCGTTGATTCCTCAAGAGGGGGACAGCGATGTTTTTACTTCGTCCAGTCTGCCCCTTTTTAAGGGAGGTGACTTTGCTTTCCGCCTCGGTAAGGACAAACCTTACGAGTTTGAGTATGTCTACGAAGGGGATTCCCCCTTCCTTAACAACGACGAGGCTTGTGCTGGCTTTCGGCATATGCTCTTCGAATCGCACGAGGAGACATGTCCTCCGAGCTCGCTAGTTTTTGAGGGCGAGATTGCTGCGCTGGCTCGTCTCGAACAAAGGGTGAGTTTTGCTTAATTTGGGTCGGCGCTATTATCCTTTTCCTTTTGATTTAATCCTGGTTCTCGTTTTAGGTCGCTTTTAAGCGGACGAAACTCTCGTACGACTATGAGAATCTCCTTGTCGTCGAACGATCGAGGACCAAGCTGGCGGAGGATGCCAAGTTGCTGGTAGAGAAGGAGAGGGATGAGGCTCGGGCCGAGGTTGAAGAGCTGAAGAGGGAACTTCGTCATGCCAAGAGGGAGAAAACGGTGAAGAAGTTGAGGGAGCAGCTCGCAAAATCTGAGTCTGACAACGTCGATTTGAAGGCGAGTCTCGAGGCGGCGACTTCTTCGTTTGAAGCCAAGGGTTCGGAGCTAGAGGTGCTTCGGAAAGATGCAGAAGAGCTTTCTTCCGAGCTCGAGGCTTACAAGGGGAGGTACAGCGGGCTGATAGCTTACAACAATCGGGAAGTCGGTAGGCTTCGGGCCAGTCGTCTCGAGTATGTGGAGGCAGCAAAGGAGCAGTTCGCGAAGTTGCGCGAAGCGTCGGAGGAGCGTCTTGGTCGGTTGAGGGAGTTCATTGCCGAAGAAGAATTTGTTCGCGAGAACTTCCTCCTATGGAATCAGCTGAAGGGTATTTTCGATACCCTTGCCATGATCGAGGCTCGGTATCAGCTGGTGCCGCCAAATGATTTCGTTGAGACCCTTCGCACTAGGAAAGAGGGTCTTAAGAACTGGTTGGATGGTAGGCCAACTCCTACGTATTCGGCCTCCGACTTCGAGCTTCCGGGGGATTTGGGGATCGAATCTGTTCCCGAATTGTCCGCGTATGATGAGGACGATGAGCAGCTTGAAGATGAAGCTCAGGAGACGAACGAGCAAATCGCTGCGGGTATCGACCAGTCTGGCGTTGACGGCCAATCCTCGGGGCAAAATTAGTCCCAATCTTTGTAATTTGCTTATTTTGTCGACTGTTGGGGTCGACCTTGTAGCTCGTATTTTAATGTAATCGCTCCTTTTGGTTCGTACTCAATATTAATGAAATAGCATTTTCTTTCTTGATTTTCTTCGCTTTCTGAATTGTTTTTCACTTGGTTCGTAAAATTGTGGACTTTTGTCCGGAGATGCAAGGGATTCGGCTTTTGTCGGATCCGAGCCCAGCGAGTTAGGCCTTCAGTATGAACTGCTCTTCGATTGATGCGAGGTGGTACTCGGCTTTTTGGTTCGGGGTATTCTTCGATTGATGCGAGGTGGTACTCGGCTTTTCGGTTCGGGATATTCTTCGATTGATGCGAGGTGGTACTCGGCTTTTGTGGTTTCGGATTGGGCCACTGCAAGTGTTTGAACATGAGTTCGTATAAATCATCCTTGCAAAGGTGGATGATCGGTCCACCGCACTCTTGTGGAGTGGCTAACATATTTTGCACTTTTGAAAGTGGCTGACTGCGGTTAGGACCGGCTTTGAGTCTTCGAGCGCTTTTTGCTAAGTCACTAACTTACGGAGCGCGACTTTCGTTCGTTAGTTCTTTTTGCTAAGTGGCTAAGTATAGATCGGCGGACGATCTGAGCGATGGGCTCGTTAGTTATAAGCACAGGGCTTGTGTGACGGAGCGTTGAGCTCGTGAAGTCTTGAGCGCGGAGCTCGTGAATTTTAAGATGAAAGTTTATTATTTTATAGTTGTGCCTTGTGAAAGGCTGCCTACGTACCCCAAAGGGGATCAAGCCAGTCGTAGTTCGATTTTTACAATGGTTCGGACTCGTGTTGAGTCCGGGTTTTTTTTTTTTTTTTTTTTTTTTTTTTTTTTTTTTTTGGTGTCTTCGTCTTCACCTTTGTCTTTGTTCCTTCGATTTTCGTTGTCTCGACCTTCGGCTGTTCTAGGCTTCGTTTTTGGCTTTGTCTTTATGCTTCGTCTAGTGATAGAATCTCTTTAGGTGTATTGCGTTCCAGGATCGTGGGATTTCCTTGCCTGACATCTCCATTAGTTCGTACACGCTTGGCCGAACCACCTTTGATATTAGGTACGGGCCCTCCCATTTTGCTCCGAGCTTGGTGATAGGCCTTTCGGCTGTGTTTTCGAAGACCTTTCGTAGTACGAGGTCTCCTTCTTCGAAATGTCGACCTTTGACCTTTTTGTTGTAGTATTTCGCCGCTTGGTGCTGGTAATTCTGAATCCTGAGCAAGGCGTTGTGTCGTTGTTCTTCGGCGTAGTCCAGTTCGTCTATCATCATTTCCTCGTTTGCTTCGGGATGTTGTGTTAGCATTAGACGTCGTATTCCTGGAACGTTTGCTTCGGCTGGCGACATTGCCTCCATTCCGTGGGATAGCGAAAAAGGCGTTCGACCTGTTGCGCTTCGCGGGCTCGTCCGGTGCGACCAGAGTACACCCTCCAGTTCATCTGCCCAGAGCCCCTTTTTAGCTTCGAGACGTTTTTTGATTCCGTCGAGTATCGTTTTGTTCGTTGCTTCGGCTTGGCCGTTCCCTTGTGGATATCTCGGAGTGGACTTGTTCAGTCGTATATTCCATTTTGCGCAAAAGGCTTCGAACCTCTTCGATACGAATTGTGTCCCGTTGTCCGTGACGATTTCGTAGGGGAGTCCGTGACGACAGATGATGTATTTCCAGACGAAATTCTGAACCTTGGCCGCGTCGATGTCTGCGTAAGCTTTGGCTTCGACCCATTTGGTGAAGTAGTCGGTCACGATCAGGATATACTTCCTCTGTCTCGAGGATGGCAAAGGTCCTACGATGTCCATTGCCCATCGCATGAAAGGGTACGGAGCGGTCGCCGAACTGAGTAGTTGAGTCGGGTTATGCTTGATGTCTCCGTGCCGTTGGCATTTCTCGCACTTCATGGCGAAGTCTGCGCAGTCCTTTTGTAACGTCGGCCAATAGTATCCGTGGTTTTTAACCTGCAGAGCTAACGTTCGTCCTCCGGAATGGTTTCCTGCTCCGCCCTCGTGTGCTTCGCGGAGTACTCTTTCGATTTCATCATCGGCGATACAAAACAGAAGGACTCCGGATGCGCTCCATCGGTAAAGGCGGTTTATGATCATCGTGTAGCGGGCTGATCTGCTCTTCAAGCGGCGAGCTTCCCACTTATCTTTTGGTAATGCCCCGTGTGAGATATACATCATGATTTCGATTCGCCAGTCCGTTGGTTCGGTTCGTCCTTGTTGGCTATTCTCTGTTCCGGTCGGAGAATTGGGTATTCCTTCGGCAAAGTCGTCGGCTTCGTCTATATCGTGGCCGATGGCACATACACCCTTTGGAAGGTCGATGCTTGGATGTTCAATGCACTCGATCGGGATGGTTCGTCGCAGTGTTGGATCAGAGGTCGAGGCCAAGGCTGCCAATGCATCTGCGGACGTGTTTTCTGCCCGAGGGATCTTTGTGATGGTGAAGGAGACGAATTTTTCTTCCAGGGATTTGACAACTCGTAGGTAAGCCTCCATTCTTTCGTTCTTGGCGTCGAACTCTCCGCTGAATTGGCTGGTTACGAGTTGTGAGTCGCAGAAGGCATCGAGTTCTTTGACTCCGAGTTCGATAGCCAACCGCATTCCGGCGATTATTGCTTCGTATTCCGCTTCGTTGTTGGATGCTTTGAACGCGAGTCGGAACGATTGCTCAAGGACTTCGCCCTTTGGTGATCGCAATGTTATGCCGATTCCTGATCCGTGCTGGCTAGATGATCCGTCGGCATGTAAGGTCCATGTGTTCTTCTCTTCGGCGGTTGTCATTTACGGTGGTAGCTCGATGAGGAAGTCTGCGAGGACTTGAGACTTTGCGCTCGTTCGAGGTTTGTACTCGATATCGTACTCACTTAGTTCGACCGCCCACTTGGCGATACGACCTGACTGGCTTGGACTGTGCAGGATAGTTCGCAGTGGTTGGTTAGTCAGGACGACAATCGAATGAGATTGGAAATAGGGTCGGAGCTTTCTTGCTGATGAGACGACCGCGAGTGCCAGTTTTTCCAGGGTCGGATACCTGCTTTCTGCACCGTCTAAGGCTTTGCTTGTGTAGAATATTGGTCGCTGGTCGCCGCGGTCTTCCTTGACTAGCACGCTGCTCACCGCCGATGTTGAAATGGCGATATATAGGTAAAGAGTTTCCTGATCGACTGGTTTTGCGAGGATCGGTGAAGTTGAGAGGTATTCTTTGAGCTGTGCGAACGCCTCTTCGCACTTGTCGTCCCATTCGAAGCGTTTGTTGCCTTTGAGGAGTTGGTAGAAGGGGAGACACTTGTCCGACGACCTTGATATGAAGCGGTTTAGTGCGGCGATGCGTCCGGTCAGTCTCTGGACTTCCCTTGTCGTTCGGGGCGAAGGGAGATCTTTTATCGCCGAGATCTGCTTCGGGTTTGCTTCGATGCCTCTCTGGGTGACAATATAGCCCAAGAATTCTCCTGATGTGACGCCGAACGTACACTTCGTCGGGTTCAGCTTCATTCCGTATTGGTTGAGCGTTGCGAAGCAGGTCTCGAGATGATCGACGTGGTCCTTTGCTACCAACGATTTGACCAGCATATCGTCAATGTAGACTTCCATCGTATCGCCCGGCTGGTCGGCGAACATCCGATTTACGAGCCGTTGATAGGTTGCTCCGGCGTTTTTCGGACCGAAGGGCATGACTTTGTAGCGATAGGTGCCTCGGTCGGTTATGAACGAAGTCTTTTCCCGATCTTCCGTGTGCATCATTATTTGATTATACCCCGAGAAGGCGTCCATGAAGGACGAGTAGTTCGTTTCCGGCGGTTGCTTCCACTATTCGATCTATGTGTGGCGAGAGGATAGGCGTCCTTCGGGCATGCCTTGTTGAGGTCGGTGAAATCGACGCAGACTCGCCACTTCCCGCTCTTTTTCTTCACCACGACCGGGTTTGCTAGCCAGTCGGGATATCTTACTTCGTCAATCGACCCGGCTCCTATGAGACGTTCGACTTCTTCGTTAACTGCTTGGGCGCGTTCGGGTCCCAACTTTCTTCTCTTTTGTTTGATCGGTCTGAAAGTTGGGTCCACATTGAGTTCGTGACGAGTAATGCTCGGATCGATTCCCGGCATATCTTCCGTGCACCATGCGAAGGTTTTGCAGTTGCGCTTCAAGAAATCTATCAGCTTGTTCTGCAGAGCCGGTTCTAGGTCGGCGCCAACTCCGACGCACCGAGTGATTTCGCTGAGATCGATGTTGACCTGTACGATTTTATCGAGCTTTGGGGCTTCCTCGCTGGTCACTTCGTCGTACTGCGTTTTCGCGCTTCCTGGCTTTGTGATTTCGACCGTGTGGATCCGAACCTCTTCGTTCATTGCTTTGAATCGATAGGCTTCGGCGTTTGCCTCCTCGTCATGGATGATTGCACATGACTTCCTTATCTTTAGTTCGGCGATGAAACGACTTCTCGCCACGCGTTGATCTCCGCGTATCGTCTGAGTTCCGCTCGGACTTGGGAACTTTAGACATTGGTGGTATGTGGACGGGATAGCTTCCATGGCGTGGATCCATGGTGTTCCCATGATGGCGTTATAGATCGCCGGTGTATCTATGACGTCGAACTTCACCAGTTTTGTGACGCCTCCGATGTGTACTGGGAGTTTGATGGTTCCCAGGGACATTGTAGTTTCTCCGTTGAAAGCCGTCAACGGCTTTTGGTTTGGTTTGATGGTATACTCCTTGAGCTCCATCCTCTGCGGCGTACTTGTAAAATATGAGGTCGACCGAGCTGCCGGTGTCGACCATCACCTTAGCTACTTCGCAACTGCGATAAGTAGTTCGACGACCGAGAGGGTCATTGTGGGGAAAAGCAACACCGAGTTATCACGTTCGGCGAACGTAATTTCTTTGCTTCGGGACGGTCGGAGACGTTGCCGGTGCTGGCCCATTTGATCGCGGCGATCGTTCCGCGCTGCGATCTTTTGATCGACCTAACCGAATCGTTGCAATCGACAAGACCTCCCATGATCATGCCGATCTTCTTACGTGCCACCTTCGGTGGGCCGGGAAGTTCTTCTCGCTCCCTTTTGTCTGATGACTCCGGGGCTCTCTCCTGATCACGTTCGGACTCGGGCCGGATGTACGTGTAGGTGGCTCGTCTCTCTTCCGAGGTCGGTAGTCTGACGTTTTCGTTGTCGTATTCCCGCAGGAGTAGGCCTTGAAGATATCTGCATTCTGCCGTTGAATGTCCATCTTGCTTGTGGAAATCGCAATGTTTGTTCGTGTCGCGATTGTTGGGTCGTCCGTTGTTCGGATAGTTTCCCGAACCGTTTCTACTTTGTTGATCGCCCTGCGATCCTCTGTGTACGGGGCTTCTATTTCGATAAGTCCCCCTGTTCTGATATCCCGAACCGCTTGTCGTTCGGTTAGGTTCTGGGCGAGATACGTTGTTGATTGTTTGCCTTTCGAACTCTTCGTCGTCAATCAGATGGATTCGGGTGTTTTTGCTCTTGTACTCCGCGTTGTAATGTTGTCGCGGTTCGCGGTGCTCTTCTTTTATCCTCTCCTTATCCTTCGAGCGCGTTTTGAGGGACGCATGCTTCTTGGTCGAGCAGACTTTTTCTTCTTCTAGCTTTATGTAGGCCGTCGCCTTATGTAGGGCGTCCTCTAAAGCTCTTGGTTCGTTCATCGTGAGTTCGTCGCGGAACTGTGACTCGAACCATAGTCCGTTGCGGAGGGCTTGGATGGCTACGTCGTCTGGTACTTTGATTTTGGAGGCGATCTCCTTGAATCTTTCAACGTACTTCCTCAGGGTTTCTCCTTCTCCTTGAGTCATGCCCCATAGATCGGCGATCGACTTTTCCTTGTGGATATACATAGAATAGTGCTTGAGGAATACGGTCTGGAGCTGATGGAAGTTGCCGATCGAGTTGGGGGCCAGCCGATTGAACCATCTTTGTGCCGCCCCTGTCAAGTTCTCGACGAACAACCGACGCGTACCACGCATCGCGTAATTCGGGCGCAATGCGGGCCCTCCCCATTGAGATTGTGAACGCGGTGACATGTTGAACCGGATCCGTCGTCCCGTTATACTTAGGGATGGTGATTTTTCCGGGATGCGGGATATAAAACCGCGTGATATCTGTCGTGAAAGGAACGCTCTGTGCCTCTCGTAACACGCGGCCGATCTCGGGTGCTGCGCTGATTGCTTCATGAACTCGAGAACTCATATCGTTCAGTTCTTGCCTCATTCGCTCGAACTCATAGTCTCTGGCGGTCGGCGTTGCTTGAGCGTTGTATACCCTGGCATCGTTTATCGTTTGCCTGTGATGAAGATTCTGGTTATCTTGTTGATATCCGCTTGGACCGGAAAAATTTATCGTGGCGGTTGGACGTGCGAGCGGTGGGGTTCCGTAAACCGTCGTCGGGTTATGGGCTCCGTAAGGAAGTCCAAACGGGCTGGCGCTCATGGGAGGTGGGATTTCATGACCGTCAGTTCGCGTTGGTTGCGAGGTTTCTCCGAAAAGGTTTCGTTGTACGCCCGGAGTGAGTTCGTTGATTGCTCGTTGTATCTGCGGCTCTTGCGTGGTGAGCGCTTCGAATCTCGCGTTCGTCGATTGGGTGAGGGAGTCCACCTTGCTGACCAGGCTTGCGAGGAGTTCGATTATGCCTGGTTGGGCGACTTCGGTACGATGGGTGGTTGCGTTCGCCTGTGGCGAGACGTTGGCCATGTCGTTCGTAAATCTGGACTCGGGAGTCCGATTGTTGGCGTGATCAGTTGCTGGACCCGGAGGCGTGGTCTGGGGACCTGATTCGGGAAAGGTCTGCGGGAGTTCCGTTGTTGGAATCGTTCGTTCGCTTGCGAGAGCCTCCTGCAGAACGATCGGAATGTGTGCTTGATTGTCTTGTTGGTTCGCCATTGAATGTATAGATAAGTGATTGGTTTTAGCTTCGGGATGCTGTTGAGTTGTCGTTAGCGTAAGAGATTTTCCTGATAGGCCCCACGGTGGGCGCCAAATGTTGTAGGTGTAAAACGGTTAAGTATAGCGTTCGGAATTGAGTGGATAGATCGCTCGTAATTGTGTAATGAAAATGGTTCGGAGTTTATATGTGAAAAGGGGTCGGAATTCTCGTTATGACAACTATGGTTCGGAGTGATGGTTCGCTAGAGATAGCGAACGCTTTTTTTTATATTGCTAAAGATGGCGAACAAACTGTGGCAAAGATGCCGAACAGAATACAGGCAGAGGTGCCGAACGTGAAAATAGTTTTAAAGAGTCGAACTAAAAAGATAGTGGATTTGAGGTCTTTGTTTCTCTCTGTAGATTTCTCTCTCTAGGATCCGGATCCCCCTCCTTGAGCAGGATGTCTGCTATTTATAGTAAATGTTCTTGTTGACGGACTTCCTCAGTGCGCGACCTCCGCACTGTTCCCATACCGCTGAACAGTGTCCTATCGTAGGATCGCTCGGTTCGGCGCTCATAAATGCTTTGTCAGAGCTGTCGTTCGGCGCTCATAAATGCGCGTCAGAGGTGACGTTCGGCGCTCATAAATGCGCGTCAGAGGTGACGTGGCGCAGCTCATCTGCTTCTGGGCCTTCTCTCCGATTGGGCCGTGTTTTGTTATTTGGGCTTATCGTCGTGGGCTTCTCGAATGGGCCCGGTCATGTTGGGCCTTTCAGGCCCACCCATAACAATTCTTCAATAAAACATACAAAAATGAAAGTAGATATATAAATGAAAATAAACAGCAAAAAAGAGAAAATAAATAAGTTTAACTAAAATAATATCCATGAGTTGAAGATTTTAAACGTTATGGTTTACAGAAACAAGTTTATAATGGCGATCATGCAAATGTTTATGATGGGGTTGTACTTTGTATTGAAAGTATGGATCAAACATCCATAAAGCAAGAACTTTTCTCTCTTTTAAAGACTGAAATTTTTACTCTGTTTTATAACATAAAAACGGCTACACTTACATAACACAAAACATTATCTTTTATAGTAAAAGTTGTAAAACCCTAATTCATTAGAAGAGCAAAACGATTGGTGAGGTGTACAGGAGAAGTGGTCATTCTTGTCCTTTCTCTGCACAACTTCTCCGTACTCTGTTTTTCATTACAGAGAGCTTGTGGTGAGTGGAGAACGACATCGTTCTCAATGTTTGAAGTAATATGGGCTTTGGTATTTATCTCCTCAGGCCCATTATCTAATTGATTCCCAGATCTGACACAACTCATGTTCTTTGACACATTCTCTGATATAATGTTAATACACCCCCTCAAACTTGACGTTGGAGGCATGATGACGCCAAGTTTGAACCGCAGATCGCAATATGATTCATGAGGCAAAGACTTCGTGAATATATCAGCTAATTGAAGAGCTGATGGTATATGTTTTACCACTAACGCTTGCATTGCCACTTTCTCTCTAACAAAGTGATAATCCACTTCAAAGTGCTTTGATCTTGCATGAAAACCCGGATTAGCACTCAAGTATATCGTTGATAAGTTGTCACAATATAACTCTGGTATCTTTGCTTGAGGAACACCAATCCGACGCAGTAAAGCAGTTATCCATGTTATTTCTGTTGAAGCAAAGGACAAAGTCCTGTATTCAGACTCTGTAGAAGATCTTGATACAGTGGGTTGTCTCTTTGCTGACCATGAGATGATGTTAGAGCCAAGAAATGTGCACAATCCACCAGTTGATCTCCTTGTTTCTTGACAACCTGCCCAATCTGCATCACTATAACATCTCAATGTTGAATCTGTGTGACAACTGAGGTCTAATCCCATCTGAAATGTTCCCTTGATGTATCTCAATATCCTCTTTAACAGATTAAAATCTGATACAGTAGGTTGATGCATCTTCTGACACACATAGTTTACTGAAAACTGAATATCAGGTCTAGTTAATGTGAGGTATTGAAGCTTACCCGCAAGACTTTTGAAGTAAGTTGGATCTGAAAAGAGTTCATCAATTGATGGTAGCTTATTGAGCTGTAAAGGTAATGGAGTCGGCATAGGAGCACAATTTGCCATTCCAGCCTGAACCAACATGTCTTGAGCATACTTTTCTTGACTCATAAACAAACCATCTTGATGAAAGTGAGCTTGAATTCCAAGAAAATATTGTAGCTGGCCTAAGTCCTTCATTTTAAACTGAGTTTTAAGACTTTGAAGTAACTTCTCAACCAATGATGTATTGTTCCCAGTGAGCAGCATATCATCCACATATAGTAACAGAAACATAACATCTTTATCCTTCTGATACATGAACAATGATGGATCTTCCAAGGTACATATAAAACCAAACCTTAGCAGGAAAGAGCTAAACTTGTCAAACCAAGTTCTAGGAGCCTGCTTTAGACCATAAATTGCCTTCTTTAGCTTGCAAACATAATGTGGTCTATGTGGATCTTCAAAACCTGGTGGTTGAATCATATAGACCGTTTCTTTTAAATCCCCATGTAAGAAAGCATTGCTTACATCTAGTTGTTTTATATTCCATTTATTCACAACTGCAACATGAAGTACTGCTCTAATGGTGGCTGTTCTCACAACTGGACTATATGTCTCAATATAGTCTACACCTTCTTCTTGTTCATACCCTTTAGCTACAAGTCTTGACTTTAATATGTTTAAGGATCCATCAGAGTTTAACTTTGTAGTAAATATCCATCTACAACCCAGTAACTTGTCAGCCATTTCTGGTGGAACTAAGTCCCAAGAGTCATTTTCTATAAAACCACCATACTCTTCTCCCATAGACTTTGTCCATCGTGGATCCTTTAATGCCATTTTAACTGATTTAGGCTCTGGATAATTAGACTTTACTGTGAAAAGAGCATATTTAGGATTTGGTTTTATGATTCCTACCTTTCCTCTTGTGGTCATAGGATGAGATACGACCTGTGATTGCATTTCTTCTTGTGGAACTTCACCTTGATTTGCATCAAATTCTGCTTCAGGTTCTGTATCAGGTTCTGTATCAGGTTCTGCTCCATGATGATCTTGATCTGCATCAAATTCTGCTTCAGGTTCTGTATCAGGTTCTGTATCAGGTTCTACTCCATGATGATCTTGTGGTAAATCAGTAATAACAAGTTCTGCTTCAGAAACTGTATTAGTGATTACTCTAGGTGGAGAATCCAAGTCTTCTCTTTGAGCTTGAGTCAGACTTTCTTCTGGTACTGAACTCCTAGATTCCTTCGTGATATAACCCATTCGCCAAGCATCAATCAGTGTAGATTTGTTCTTGTTGAATGAGAGATATTTATCCATGTAAGGAAATTTCTTCTCATCAAACAGAATATGTCTACTAATGTAGACTCTTCCAGTAGGTGGATAATAGCATCTATACCCCTTATACTTCTCATTGTATCCGATAAACACACACATAAGTGACTTAGGATCAAATTTACTTTGTGCATACGGTCTTAAGTACGGATAACAAGCACATCCAAATACTCTCAAAGATGTATAGATAGGAGGCTTGTCAAATAACTTCTCATAGGGACTCATCTTGTCTTCTAACACAGATGATGGTAGCAGATTTCCAAGAAAATTTGCTGTGAAAAATGCTTCCACCCACAAATTATGTGGTATTTTACTCTGAAACATCATTGATAAACCCAACTCAGTGATGTGTCTATGCTTCCTTTCGGCCATACCATTCTGCTGAGGTGTGTGAGGACATGACACTAGTTGTTTTATCCCACAATCTGCCAAATGAGTTACAAACTGATTGCTAAATAAACTCTCCTCCACCATCAGCTTGAAATATACAAATTTTCTGTTGTAACTGATTCTCAACCATCTTTTGAAACAACAAAAATACTGAATAGAAATCTGATTTGAGTTTTAAAGGATAAAACCACGTAAATCTTGAGAAATTGTCGATAAATATGACATAGTACTTGAAACCTTGAGTTGACATAACTGGAGAAGGACCCCACAAATCACAATGGATCCTCTTTAAAGGTCTAGTAGCAACAAAATCAGAACGAGAAAAAGATAGACTTGAAATCTTTCCTAGCTGACAAGCTTCACAGAGATGAGAACTTGTCTTCTTAGCCACAATGGCTTTATTTGTTGTTAGATGCTTCAGAACTTCAGAATGAGGATGTCCCAACCTCTGATGCCATATCTCATCTTCTGCAGCTTGTTGTCTTGATGAGTAGTACACCAGAAATTGAGCATTATCCAACACATATAAATCATTGAGTATGCGTCCTTGTGTAAGGAGTTGATGAGTCTTCTTATCATTAATACACACAGAGTGCGAATCAAAGGTAATAGAGCATGGATAATCTGATGTAAGTTTTGACACAGATAACGATGATTTTGTAATACCTGGACAAACTAAAACATCATTCAATGGTATATTACCTGATGCAGTTTGAATATGAGCTGATCCCACATGAGTTATAGGAAGAAAATCTCCATTCCCTACTATCACAGTGTCATTACCAAGATATGGCTGATTAGAAGTTAACTGAGTAGTAGCATTAGTGATGTGAGATGTTGCACCAGAGTCAGTATACCACTCTTGTCCGGATAAATGACTTGCATTATGAACCCTCTCAACATTCATTGCGTTATGTGCTTCTTCTGGAATCTCAAAGTTCTCATCATATCGGTTGTAACACTTGAATGCAGGGTGACCGTATCTCCCACAAATCTGACAAGTAGGCCTTGTATCACCCCCTGATGCTCTTCCTGACGTAAACTGTTGATAAAAACCTCTTCATCTTGTCGAATAACCAAACCTTCCTCTAAAATCACCTCTAGGAACACCTGTGAACTGACCTCTTCCTATGTTATTATAACCTCCTCTGTTATTATACCCATCTCGTTTTGAATCAACCTCCATAGCTCTGATACCATGAAAGTATGGATCAAACATCCATAAAGCAAGAACTTTTCTCTCTTTTAAAGACTGAAACTTTTACTCTGTTTTATAACATAAAAACGACTACACTTACATAACACAAAACATTATCTTTTATAGTAAAAGTTGTAAAACCCTAATTCATTAGAAGAGCAAAACGATTGGTGAGGTGTAAAGGAGAAGTGGTCCTTCTTGTCCTTTCTCTGCACAACTTCTCCGTACTCTGTTTTTCATTACAGAGAGCTTGTGGTGAGTGGAGAACGACATCGTTCTCAATGTTTGAAGTAATATGGGCTTTGGTCTTTATCTCCTCAGGCCCATTATCTAATTGCTTCCCAGGTCTCTGACACAACTAATGTTCTTTGATACATTCTCTGATATAATGTTAATATGTATATCGACTGCATTTTTTTATATGTCCAATATATTTAACTTGATATTATGCATGCATCATCTTTACTGTACCAGTATATGCCTTCTCTCCTCTCTTCTTATGTCATAAAACTTGGTTAAGACAAAATAATGATGCATTTATATCTAGTTATAGTTATGAATATGGGTAAAAATTCTAAAAACATATCTTACAAAATAAACGAAATATTTAAGATTTATTTTCATAATACAATGAGATATTTAAATTTAATGAAAATGGTTATTAGTTTATTTTGAAATTAAAAGAGAGGAGACATACCAAAAAAATAATGTCATGTGTCAATATTTTAGAGGTTGTTAAGGGGGATCATTAGTTTATATCTAAAATATGAAATAAGTTTCACATGTACGCAAAGTTTAATTAAATATTTAATCTATAGCACAATTTCAATACTTAATCTATAGGTAAGTTTTAAGAAAATATATGATATTATTCTCATTAAGTAATTAAGGGGGATCATTAATTTATTAATTAAGATCTAAAATATGAAATATGTTTCGCATGTACGCGAAGTTAAATATTTAATCTATAGCACAATTTCAATACTTAATCTATAGGTAATCTTTAAGAAAACATATGATAAGATTTTCATTAAGTAATGAAAGATCGATGCATAAATTTTTTATCACTATTATTTTCCTTTTAACTTAATAATATAAACACTACAATTGCGACAACAAAATATTTTCTATTTTATAATAGTTTATATTGGTATTACTGGGTAACCCACCCATTGGATTCGTATAATTTGTTTTTGACGAAAAAATTATGTGAAGATACTTTTGTGGTGGTATTATTTTTATTTTATTTATCAGTTTTTTGTTTATATTTAGTTTTGATTTTTTTTTTTTGGTTTAGTACTACGGATTTGTGTTATGTTTATCAGTTTATCCTATTTTTGTTAATATATTGTATTTTTTATTTATTATCTCATTTAATTAAATTTTTATATGCTTTATAGGTTTCTGAACCAAAATATTAATTTCACATTAATTATATACGTAGTCTATTCATTTTTTAACATTCACGGCATACAATCCCATATTTTTACAATTAGGTATAACATTTAGCCCCACCAACATATCGAAGCGTTCTCTCGATGGAGTTAGCTTTCATAACTACATATGGATATATATCTATACTATTTGTAACGTCCATACTCTTAACGAGTGTTAGCATTCTCTTTCATCCCCAACAAATTATTCTTATTTAATTTGCCATTTGGTGCGAATTCCTACATACTCAAAAATATTGTTAATATTTTAACCATAAAAAATAATATATATTGTTAATATCTTTGTAAATAACCACATATTATTTATTTTCTTATTTTGTTCATTCATTATTCCAACTATATCATTTTATAACAGGTCATCCATACCGAACTTTTCCAACTCAAATACAATTAATTGTCGATCAAATTAACCGAATATGAATAACCAAAAATAAAAGTGAATGTTGGTGACATATTGATGTAGCGGAAGGAACCTGATAATTAACTCAATCTAAAGATTCAAAGAATCTTTGAGACCGACAACCTGACAAAGATGAATTTAATCGAATCTTTAGTCAAGGCTTCTTGTAAGGATGAATTTAATCAAATCCTTAAACAAGGCATCTTGTGAAAATAAATTTAATCAAATCTAGACAAGGCTTCTCGCGAGATGAATTGAATCAAATCAACACAAGGTTTAAGAGAAATCTCTTGTTTATTAATTATCAAAGTCTCAATTACAACATAAGACTAAATGACCTATTTATAATAAATATTGAAAGCCCTAGAATATTCCAAATAAGAAAAGGAAAACATCTTAATAATAAAATAACTAATAATGTAAATATAAAGATATTTGTAAATCTTCCAAATATCTCTCTGCATCACATATATAAGTAATAGTCGCATAATTACTTATTGTTGAGATGACAATCCAAGTCCCACATTGAAATATTAGACGAGTAATGTCTAATATATAAAGAGTCTCCAAACCCAATTAATATGAGACATTTTGGGAAGGAGCCCAATAAGTAAAACCGTGAGGGTTCGAGACATGAACCCAAAGCGGACAATATCATATTAATTAAGAGTTGGACATGGACCTCAACAGTTTTCAACATGGTATCAGAGCCTAGGTTAAAGAAATGGACCTAAAAAAGTGGATGGACTCGATGTGGGAGCTCCCTCTAGATTACCTTTAGATTAAGACGGTACGAGATATGTGTCAAATTTCAAGAGGAGAAGCTAAGGATAGTTGGTCCTTGGCTTGAGGGGGAGATTGTTGAGATGACAATCCGAGTCCCACTTTGAAATATTAGACGAGTAATGTCTAATATATAAAGAGTCTCCAACCCCAATTAATATGAGGCCTTGTGGGAAGGAGCCCAATAAGTAAAACCGTAAGGGTTCGAGAACTGAGCCCAAAGCGGACAATATCATATTAATTAGGAGTTGAACATGGATCTCAACAGTTCTCAACAAATATAAATAATAAACTCAAAGCTAAATTATTTTAGATTTATATTTAGTTTAATATTTGAAAAAACTTTAGTCATAATAATTTCAAAACATTAAAATTAAGAAGATTAAAACATGTATACTATCGGTTAATAACTATTTATTTAGAAATTGGTGAATCTATTTTTTAATATTTTAAGCATTGATTTAACGAAAAAAATTCTTACACCGTAAAATTTCCTCTTCCTATCGATTCCAAGGAGCAATAATTGAAAGGAAGAGGAAACACCTCAACTAGTCATTGAACCAATTCCAAGATCACGAATTAAGAAGACCAAAGACGAATTTATTGGGTTGTTTCAAGACTTTTAGAAAACGAAAGCATAAAGAAGCCTATAGAGTATATTAGCTATCAAGTCAGACCCGTTAACTATTTCTCTTCTGAAGGTCCAAGAAACTCCAAAATAAGTGACATACATTATGGTCAAAGGAGAGTGATGAAAATACAAGTGAAGAGTCAAATTTGAATTTCGATAGTTATTTAACTCTTCTTTAATTTCATTTTAAAATCTTTCAACTTGTTTCTTTCTCTACAAGTTTTCTTTCCCTATATGTTCATGTGATCTCCATTGAAGAAAAACAATCCAACTTTTTAATCAAACAAGGTTTTCTTCTTTTGCGAGAGTGATTTTTAGTTAGTTCGTTGTGGACTATTCAATCTTAGGTGTGTAATATCCAAGTGATCATCGGCTTATCAAACATAGGTGATCCAAATCTGTTAGTGGCGCTTTCCTACCAAATTTAGTTGTTTCTTGTTGAGAGTATTGGGTTTTAGTGAGTTCCTTGAGAATTCACAAAACTACACCATTTCTTTCATTCCTTAATAAAACTCTACCTAATTCAATTTTTTCACATATTTACAACCTTCCAAAATTTTAAAAGCTTGATTTACCCTTTATAAAATTATCAAAATTAAAATCTTTTCATTTGGGTTCGCTAATTAGTGTTTAGGTATAGTATTAAGTGCGTAGGATTGTGTGGGTATGATTTATTTGGATTTAATATTTAGTGTTTATGTGTAGTTTTGTGAAGTTATTTTGAAATGGTGTAGTTTTGTGAAATGTAATTCAAATGGTGTAGCTTTGTAATTCTCCCTTTTTTATAACAAGGTTTACAGGGTTTTTTTATTTTTTAAAATTTTTTGCCGTAAGCCTTTATGAATTTATGTCAACTAGACTATAAATTATTAGGAAAAGATCATTAAAATTGAAAAACAAGTGGAATCCAAAACCATATGAAAGCAATAAGAGAGGTATTAAAGATTAAAATATTTTTAGAGACTTCAATTTCAAGGTGATTAATATAAATTTTAGAATATTTATTAAATTTGAGGTATATTATAAAAAAAGTAAGGAATTTAGGTTGTGAATGGAAACATGTGCGGGGCGGTTTTTTATGCGGGTAAGTCAAAATACTCAAAAGTTACACCAATCAATCATAATCAAATATAACTTGGCGGTTTTGAAAAAGTAAAAAAAAACCCGCTTATAATTTTTGTTAACACAGAAAAAGTGAACCGCACTTTATATTATCAACCACATCTATTTACTAGTGGTCCAACACAAAAACGCATATGACAAAATAAATCTAAAATCTTTTTGCATTAATATTATTGATTAATTTTATAATAAAATTGTTTTTGATATTATATATTATAGATTTTTTCATTAGTAAAATTTAAACTGAAATTATAAAATTTTACAATTTAATTTCATAAAAAACTATTTCTATAAAATATACTTTGTAACGCTAATGTTTTTTCACCAATCAAACACTTTACAATTCCGCTTAATTTATCAAAACCGCACTTGATCCGCAAACCGCTTTTTCTGCACTTAAAAACCGCACCGTCCCACAAATATCGAAATCCGCACCGCTATTCCGTTGTCACCATTCGGACCCTTAATGGCCATTTTTTAAAAAAAGTAAAGGGGCACAACATTGGGGTCAAATGCTATTATGACCCTTGACCAAAAATTATAATTTTGCATACCTTTATTTAGTCTTCATACCTTTCTAATTTAAAAATAATTACTTAAAACACGAAAAGAATTTGGGTTAGGACCCATCGACCCACCCGTGACCATGCCTTTACTCCTCCCATTTTTCGTCTTTTTCCTCTCTTTCATTTCTTCATTGATACTACTTCAATTTCTGGCTCAATTTCTTCGATTTAAGGTACATTTCTTACGGATTTTTTACACTAATTAGTCAGATCTTATAATGTATGATGTTTATTGAATACCCATTGAATGTGTTGAAGTTATTATTGTATTTGTGGTTGATTTTGAATTGAAGATAATTAGATATGATTGAAGTTACGTGTTTGTTAGATTTAAACACTTATGGTATTATAGTATGTTTGGGTAGATTTAAGATGTACAATGTATTAATTTACATAAAGGATCGAACTGAATGGAAGGATTGTAATTTTTTAATTTTAGTGTATAACTAGTAATATTTAGTATAACTAAATCTCGTACAACCTATAACCAATTGTTACTTGAATTTGGAAAACTGGTAATATTTGGTATAACTGGCATATGTTCAACTTGTCAGTGCAACTAGTCAACTTTGGTACAACTTGTTTCGATATAAGTGCAACTAGTAAGATTTGACACAATTTGTTCTGGTATATGTGCAATTAGCAGAATTTGGTATAACTACGTCTTCTAATGTATGTTTTTTGTTATTATTCAGGCCAAATGAGTAATACTCGTCGACCAATCATTTCTTTTGATTACAGTGAATATTATTTAAGAAAAGAAAATGAAACACGTTGGATATCAAAAGAACTAGTTCATCATATGCTTTTGGTGAAGACAACTATTGAAGAGGTGACTTATTCTGAATTAGTGAGAAGAATATGTGGAAATATGAAGGTTGATGATGCTAAGGTTATTATAAATTTGAGTTAACGTACCAGAAGAAGTAGTTCCAAAGAAACCATCATATATCTTCGATGATGATGATGTTATTTGTTTTAAGGAAATAAATCAGCATCATATTCATGTATTACATGTTGAAGTTTATAAAGATGATGAAGAGCTTGAAGAGCGTGAACAAACTGAAAGGTGTGATAGAGTTCCAAGAGAAGATATAGGAAGCCATGTTGGTGGAAGTACATAGGAGATTCTTTTCAACGTGAGAGTTAATCAGGATGACGAGAACATGAATCTTAATGAAAGAAGATCAACTGTAGAGAATGAATCAATGGAAACTCATGAAAATACAATTTTTGGAGAATGGGAAGACGTGCATAACAATCTAATCGTTGAAATTCCCGAGGGCACAAAAATGTTGTTGTGGAATGGGAAGACAATATGAATTTGACTATAGGTGAAGAATTCCAAAGCAAGAAAGCATTGTCAAATTTGGTTTCAAAGACGGCACATAAAAACTGTTTTGAGCATACTTTAGCGAGATCGGATACGTTATTGTTTGTGGTCAAATGTGGTGAAGCAAAATATGGTTGCAAGTGGTCGCTACGAGCTGCAAGGAGTTATTTTAGTGACACGTTTACGGTTAGAACGTATAATAAGATGCATTTGTGTTATCGGCTAACTACAAGTACAATGAGAAATAAAAGAAAAGGGACATCAAAGTTAGTTGCATCTGTCTTGCGGGAAGATTTTCCATGTCTACTAAGTACTCCCACTCCAAAAAATCTCATTCCTTTTGTCAAATTAAAAGTTGGAGTTAAAGTGTCATACTCTACCGCTTTGAGAGGCAAAAAGAAAGCGGCGGCGGAACTTCGAGGTACTCCAGATGATAGTTACAAGTTGGTTTATAGCTACATGTACATGTTGGAGAAAATGAATGCGGGTACGATTTCATATGTTGAAACGGATGACTTAATAGATTTAAGTACTTGTTATAGATTTAAGTACTTGTTCTTTGCAATTGGAGCGTGCATTGATGGTTTCAAAGCCATGAGAAAGGTGATTAGTGTGGATGGAACCCACATAAAAACTTTACATGGTGGAGTGCTTATTGTAGCTACAACTCAAGATCCGAATCATCACCATTATCCGATTGCATTTGGTGTCGTTGATAGTGAAAGTTATGATAGTTGGACTTGGTTTTCAAGAAGCTAAAATCAATTGTAGTAGATAATAATAAGCTTGAGTTTTGTTCGGATAGAAATGCAAGTATAATAAGGTCAATAATTGAAATCTACCCGCTAGCTCATCATGGATATTGCATCTATCATTTGTCGCAAAATGTGAAAGGAAGCGTGAAAAACATGAAAAGTGATTTAGTCGCAACGAAGTTCATTGAATGTGCCAGGGCTTATATGGTGACCGAATTCGAATCACTCTACGCTGCGTTTATAGAAAGATATTCTGCTGCTGGTATCTACCTTGATAAAATTGTAGGACAAGACAAATGGGCTCGATGTTTTTTCCCCGGTGTAAGGTATAACATAGATACCATTAATTGTGTTGAATCTATCAACGACATTTTCCTAGAAGCAAATAAGTTGCCATTATTGGAAATGATTGATGCCATTGTTGATAAAGTGGTTGAATGGTCTAACAAGTATAGGAAGATATCGTTAGAGTCACCTGATGAGCAAATGATAGTACCTTACATTGCGAATGAGATACACAAACATTGTGCCGATGCAAAACTGTTAACCGTGATTGAACTCAATAACTACTTTCTTGAGTATAAAGTCATTGGAATGGAGGGTAGTGGTTATCTAGTTAATTTGAGACGCAAAAGTTGCACTTGCAAACATTTCGATATAGACCAATATCCATGCGTACATGCTATAGATGCTCTCCTAGAAGCGATAAAAGACGAAAAGAATAACCTCCAAATCTATGAATTGTGTTCAAAAGATTATTGGATGTTGCAGTGAACATTGGCATATTCCAATACCATATTTTCAGTTCCGCATATGTCTATGTGGGTTGTACCAAACGATGTACGGTGAAACTATGCGTTGCCTAAGCATTAGGAGAAGAAAAGAAGAAGAAAACAAGCAACGCGATTTAAGTCAACCGGAGAACATGGACGAAGACAAAGAAAATCAAGAGGGGGGGATTGTATGATTGGTTTCGTGAGAGAGGAGGCAATAATGAATAATGAATTATTTTTTTAATGCATTGTTGTATTGTTGTTTAAACTTTTAAGTACTTTCAACTATGTTTTTCATTATATGTTCATGTACAATTAAGCTATTTCAATGTGTCTTTATGGTGAAATAAAAGATTTTAAAATATTGAATGAAATTAAGTCGAAATTAAGTGGGTAGATGAAGCAATGGTAGAAGAGATAGAACAATTGGATTATTAAGTTGGAGTCTTAGAGGATGAAGTAGTCCTTTTAAAGATTGAAAGAAAGAGACAACGAAAAAAAATTGTGATAATCATACTTGTTGTTGTTTTCATATGTTTTATAATGATTGTTCTTATGAAATTGTACAACTAAGAAAACTTGATTTTTTAAATGGTACAACTAACTAATTATTTGAACTTAGTTCTTCTTCGAAAAACTAGTTGTACAATTGAATTGAACACATTAAATACATCAAGTTTTACAACCCAAACATAATGTTTAACACCAATAACATCAATAACATCAATAACATAAGGTTTAACACAAAAAAACATCAAGTTTTACAACCGAAACATAAAGTTCAACACCAAAAACATTGTCAAGTTTAACACATCAAAAGATTAAATATAACACAACACACAAATGATAACGTTTAGCCATTCGTTTTAGCCTTCTTCTTCCTCATTACAATCGGACTCCGCATACGAAAAACAACATTTAAACCCTTCTTTCCCTTTTTTATAAGTTTCACCTTCTGTGTCCTTCGTTCATCCTCCGCGGAGACCCCTAGCTTCTTCTCTTACTCTCTTCATTGTGTACTTCTTTAGATATATATCTACGACTTGTTCTTTTTCAATCTCCTTCTCCTGCTATTTCTCCTTCTCATTCTCATTCGGAGCCTCAATATCCTTCTCCTTCTCTTGCTCTTTTTCTTTCTTAGGTTCAATTTCCTTCTTCATCTCCTGCTCTTTCTCCTTATCATTCTCAGCCAGAGTCGCTCCTTCTCCTTCTCAATCTCTTTCTCCTTTTTTTTCTTAGTCTCAATCTCAATCTCAGTCCCCTCCTTCTCCTGCCCAGTATCAGTCTCAATCTCAGTCCCCTCCTTCTCATTCTGAACCTCCTCGACAATAGGTTGTTCAACTTCAACTTCAGTTGCACCAATTTGTACATCAGGAATAATATCGTCATACCGGAAATCTCCTCTGCACACGTCCACATAAGATTCAGCGCCTTAGACTCGTTCATTAATCCCATCAAGCTTCTTGTTTATATCCCTGAAGCCTTTCTCATCTTGTTCTCTAGTTTCACCAAACACTTTTTCCTCCCTTTTTCCAATGCAACATTTTCCGTTTCTACATTCTCCGTTGCTACATTCTCCGTGGTTACATTCTCCATTGTAACATCCTCTAAAACCATGTTCTCTTGATCTGCATTACCTATAACTTTCTTTATCAATAAGGTTAGCCACATCCAAATCATACAGTCGTTCTAACCATATTTGCCCCTTCTTCTCAGTAAACCTACTCCAGTTGTTCACAACATGATCGTTTACATCTTCCCTTCGTATTCCCTGAGTAATCTGCTTAAAAAGATTTTCTCTCTACTCGACGGAACCAAGATACTTTGAATGTTCTACAAATCAAAACACATACACTATTAAAACCTTTGACTAATAATACACACAAATTTATATTAAGTTGATTTCTAACCTTAGTTGTACCAAGCTTTTCATGCAACTTTGATAATGGAAACCCCTTCATAGAACCATGTTTGAATTTCATCTTGCACATCTTTTGACAATATGGATTTACGCTACGAACATCTTCTCTGAAATTTTTTTTGAGACGAAGAATTGCTTCAAACGCTAACAACTATATAAACACAACATCAAACAAAACACTTTAGTTGTACCAAATCTACCAATATTTAAAACAAATAACAACTTAATTATGACTAACAAGCTAAAATTTTACCTCTAAAGACATAATGAAACTAGGAAATACCCACGCACCACAAACTTCACCTTCAAAGTGGCCTAACATATGGTTGAGATCTTTGATATTCGCATCGAATGTCAAACGTCTCCAAGGAAACATTTTGCACATATTAAGATCACCAGCGGCTCTTAGCAAGAATGAATCCACAAATGTTGCTTGTTTTCTAGTTTTCTTTTTCCCAATCATAACATTTGTTAAGAAATAGAGGATTGTCATCTTCAATCGATCCAACGAATATTTTTTTATCGACAAAAACTTACTCTGAATATCTCCGTAAGTGATTGTTGATCCCACTTTGAAATGTTTCCCCACAAGCTCTAAACTGCCCAAGTTTTCATATGACTGAGGATAATGAATACAATTTAATCCAGAGATAAGTGAATGTTCTTCTATAGAGTAGTGGATAGGAACATCGTTATGTTTTTTTTCTCTAGGCATATGAAAGAAGTGGTGGAATTGCTCATGGTCTAAAAACCATTTCAACTCGTCAGCTCTTAGCACACTGTTAAGGTCTTGAACTACATGCGCAATATAACACTTGGCCGACAATTTAAATGGCTTGTTATAATCCTTGGGCTCATAGTACATTCCATAGGTTCCATTCTTCTGTTTCATCCGCTGATTCGTATGATTCTTCACCAGAATCCTGCTATCGTTGAACCAACTTTTTAACAGTTATACCCAACTTGCAAGTTATACAAGGTTTTACGAAGTTACACATTTAGGTTTCTCAAAAAATTTAAAAACTTACCGAAACTGTTTTATCGGAATCAGATGGTTCTTCTCCAACATGTTGTTCTTCTTCATCTTCGTCTACAAACAGTTCTTCTCGAACATGTTCTTCTTCTTCTTCAAGCAGTTGTCGGACACTTGGATTTTTGGTACGAGACATGGTTGTTCTTCTTCTTCAAGTTGTTCGTGTTCTTCTTCGAGGATCCTTTTGAAGATCTTTAAACGAAAACAAAGAAGAAAAAAGAAGAGAGATGAAAAACTTTGGCGGAGATGAAGAACAAGGAAGAACATGAAGAAGGAGGAAGAACGATATGAAAGTAGGGCTTGAAAAGGGGGAAATTTCGTGTTTAATCTAAAAATATGGGTTTGGGTCAGATGTTGGGTGATGTCGGGGTTGAGTCGGATATTTGACCCATTTTTCTTCAATTAACCATTTTCCTTATTAAAATTAATGAAGAAATAAAATAAAAAGGAAGGTATTGCAGCTCTTGACTAATAGTCGAGGGGTATAGTAGCAATTGACCCACAACATTGTTTCATGTTGCCCATGACCGACCCTGCTACAAGACTGACTAATACCACATATCCTCCCTCGCTAATACAATCATAGAATGTGTTGTGTATGTGAAATACACACAACAAATATTTTCTTCATAGACACAATCATCCCTACATAATAGAAAACTTGCTACCAAAAGCCTCAACAAAGAATGTGTTGGTATAATGGTTCAAGTTGTTTATGTGAATTCTTAATTAAGGTTGTTGGTGTTGGGCTTCGTCCTTAGGTCCAATAAAGTTTGGGCGAAGCCCATTAGGGAAAAAGGTGTATCTGTCACGATAGAAGCAGGAAACTAATATCCGCGATATTGGGCCTCAGCGGCCCGGGCCGCTTTCCCAAACCAGACCTCGTAAGAGAAGGAAAGGCGAACCGAGCAGATCGACCGTTTGGGAGTTCGACAGTCCGATCAGATCGGCCGTTTTGGGAGGCCGATGGCGACGTAACCGTCACCTTTAATGACATTGATGACTATTAAAGATGGAAGTAATTATTCAAGGTTTTAATGTCTAGAGATTCTTTTTCGCAGTATAAATAGGGAAAGTCTATAACAGGGAAATGCATGTTTTTTTGGACAATAACCATTGATTACAAGGAATAAAACTTTTTCTCTTTCCAATCAAGATCTTGTTCTCTCTTATTTACAAATTTCCAATTTTGTGTGATTTGTCACATTTATCTCTAAATTCTCATTATCCAGATCGACGCATCCACAATTTGGCGCTAGAAAGAGGGGCCTTGACCAATCACAAAACTCTCCAGAAAGAAACCAGTTTTTTCTCCATGGATCCCGCCTACTCTCAAATCGTTTAACAGGCGGACCTCGCCCAATTAATAATCGATCTTCAGAGCAATATCACCGAGCAGTAGAAGACAACCGCCGATCTTGCCGAACGTTTTGGCAGAGTCGAAGGTACTCTCACGAACTTCGAGTCAATCGTCGACCGCCCTGGCGAACAGACCGCCAACGGTCCCCCTGGAAGCACCCAAGTGAATCCCGTGCAGCTTGCAGCGGGAACAGACGGCCGAACCTCTGAGGCCCTAACTCCGAACTTCGTAACCACCCTTGCTCGTGTCGTCCTCACAACTGAGGCCCAAGAAGGATCGAACCCCGCCACAAAGAAAAAAGACTTCGACGAAATTTGAACCGAGCTGCGTGGCATAAACTCAAAGATCCATGAAACGATCAGCTCCACTCCAGAAATTAACGTCGTCATCGAAGAAACCAGGCGAACTCCGTTCACCCGAAGGATCGCGTCACTTTGCATCCACGACACCAAGAAGATCAACATCCCGGCTTACGACGGGACCAGAGACCCAAAAGCGCATCTCACCGCTTTTCGCATCGCGGCAGGAAGGGTCTAGTTCGATGACCATGAGGAAGATGACGACATGTGCATGTTGTTCGCCGAGAACCTCTCGGGACCATCCGTGACTTGGTTCACCCAACTCGAGCCAGGATCGATTGACAACTTCACCGATCGCGACCCTCAAGCACGACCTTTTGCTCGAGTCACGCTTTCGCGAAGAAATTTTGGTCAACAAACCGACTAGCATCCACGACGCACTCCACCGCTCCACAGCCTAGATGGAACTCGAGGAGGAAAAACTCGCGATAAGCAAGAAGTATCGACCTACGCCCAAAGCCACACCGCAAAGTTCATCGAAAAGGCCAGATAATCGCCGCTCGCCGGGAAACTCTCAAGCCTTTTCGGTGGTAAAGGATTCCGGAGAAGAAGGGGCAGCTCGCTCCCGAGAAACAAAATGGGTCAGAGATAAAGACGCATACTGTGAGTTCCACAAAGTGAAGGGCCACGACACCAGAGACTGTAAGAGCTTGAAAAGTATCCTCATTGAAAAATGGTCAGCCGGAGACCTTACCGATATTGATCTCGAAACGATCATACAATCCGAAATAGACAAGCAGCCTTTTGTTGAAACCGACGGCGTGACGGAGAAAGGCATCGCGACCACGGACGAAGCCGCGATGACTTCTAAAAGGAGAATCGACATGATCATGGGCGATTCCAAACTCTTCATCCCTTCCATAAATTCAATAAAAAAGCAACATATAAAGGCCGGGAAACCCAACCCTCAGGGCGGAGCATTTTAGAACTCAACGATCAATTTCGAGGAGAACGAAACACTTCGCCTCACTAAACCACACGACGACGCTTTGTTCATATCGCTCGACGTAGCTAATTTCGAGATGTCCAAAATCCTCATTGACACCGGAAGCTCCGTAGATCTCATCTTCTTTGGCACCCTCTCGAGGATGGGAATCGGAAACCGACGGCGTGACGGAGAAAGGCATCGCGACCACGGACGAAGCCGCGGAGAATTCTAAAAGGAGAATCGACATGATCATGGGCGGTTCCAAACTCTTCATCCCTTCCATAAATTCAATAAAAAAGCAACATAGAAAGGCCGGGAAACCCAACCCTCAGGGTGAAGCATTTGAGAACTCAACGATCAATTTCGAGGAGAACGAAACACTTCGCCTCACTAAACCACACGACAACGCTTTGTTCATATCGCTCGACGTAGCTAATTTCGAGATGTCCAAAATCCTCATTTGAGAACTCAACGATCAATTTCGAGGAGAACGAAACACTTCGCCGCACTAAACCACACGACAACGCTTTGTTCATATCGCTCGACGTAGCTAATTTCGAGATGTCCAAAATCCTCATTGACACCGGAAGCTCCGTAAATCTCATCTTCTTCGGCACCCTCTCGAGGATGGGAATCGGAAAGGACGAGATAACGAGGACGCGATCTCTTTCTTTCCAAGACCGCGAGTCAGGCCTCCCTGTCCTTTTTTGCTCTATAGGATGGGGTAGTTGTCTCTGCCGGAGAAGTCGTCCCCTAATACTCCGCTCTTGAAGTCGAGCGCAGACACCGTGGATTCTCTCCAATGTGAAAGAATTCCATTTAGTGCCGGCTTCGATCGCGACCTGGTAGAAATTCTCGAAGCGCGTAAGGTCGCTAAGGCGCAATTGGGTTCCTGAGAAGAAGCAGACAACGATAACCCTAATAAGAAAAAGGGGGAAATCTTTTGTAACTAATGTAAATTTTTGCAATAATCAACGTACCGCAGGTTCCGACCTAAGCACGACCGACGAATTCGAGCATATCCCTGACGGAGGATTTCATTACCCGGAAGAAGAAATATCGGTCCATCCAGCCTGAATCCTTCTCGGGGAAGCCGTAAACGAGGTTCCGATTCAGGTTTGGATAAACGGCAAATGTACCCACCGTCTTTCCGACCCAGACGCTGAAGAGTTCTAGCAGCTCTGGAACGCCAAACAAGAATTCGGTCTCTCCCGCCACCGTCAGCGCGCACAGCACCGACCTAATGAAGTTTCGGCGACGTCTAGGGAAACGCAATCCCAAGCTGATGAAGGTAGAGAATCAACTCCACCTGAATAGGAAAAGACATCCCGGCGCCTACGAAGTAGGCTTCATAGACACAACAAAAACCCGGGCGAACGCTCTCGAGGACTCACTGTCACGTGGCAAGACGAGCTCAACTGCCTCCAGGATGCCGCAACTGCGACGGAGAAGGTCCATCGACTTCTCCGTCGATAGGGTGCTCTGGTAGGGGCCAAATTGGTCTCATGGCAGTGTAAGGATGCCGCGAGGTTCTCTCGGAGCCATCGAATCCAGATTAAGCGATGTAAAAAGAAAGGGGGGGGGGGTTTCTTCTCTCTCTCTGAAAATTTTAGGTTTTAAGAAATATGGGAAATGATGAAGAAGAATTCTCTCTCTCACTATTTGAAGTGTTTCTCAAGCGTGTGGGGGAACATCAAAGCGACATTGCTTGCCTCATCGAGAATCGCACCGCATAACTAAGATATCAAATAATTGCCTTAAATGATATTTAGTATTGTCCGATTACGTGGCGAAGTTCTCGGGATCCTGGAAGATATCAGAGGCGGGAAGATGCTTCGCCCCCTGGGAGGCCGGTTTACTAAGTCCGTTGCGCACCTAGCGAGCTCATCGGACTTAGGGGGCCTTCTGTTGGTGTTGGGCTTCGTCCTTAGGCCTAGTAAAGTTTGGGCGAATCCCATTAGGGAAAAGGTGTACCTATCACGATAGAAGCAGGAAACTAATACCCGCGATATTGGGCCTTAGCGGCCCGGGCGGCTTTCACAAACCAGGCCTCGCGAGAGAATGAAAGACGAACCGAGCAGATCGATCGTTGGGGAGTTCGACAGTCCGATCAGACCGATCATTTTGGGGAGGCGATGGCGACGTAACTGTCACCTTTAATGACATTGATGACTATTAAAGATGGACGTAATTATTCAAGGTTTTAATGTCTAGAGATTCATTTTCACAGTATAAATAGGGAAAGTCTAGATCAGGGAAAACATGTTTTTTTGGGAAATAATCACTGATTACAAGGAATAAAACTTTCTCTCTTTCCAATCAAAGATTTTGTTATCTCTTATTTACAAGTTTCCAATTTTGTGTTTGTGATTTGTCACCTCTATCTCAAAATTCTCATTATCCGGATCGACGCATCCACAAAGGTCACGGGTTTTATTATTGTTTGGAGGGATTTTCCCTCAAAGGATAAAGATTAACATGATTTGATTGTTGATCCAAAGAGATTATCGGTTTGGGCCCAAAATTTCCCTGTAAAAAATAAAAGCCTCAACAAAGAAGCATAATCTATTTAGCCTCATAGTTAAAGACCATTCAAACAATACGATAAAACTTAATGAAAAAAGAAACCACTATATTTTTAAAAAATATTGATAATATATATCATGTAGTAAAACTAGCTCCGATGTTGTTATCTGATAACACTATGACGGCGACGAACTCTCTGATCTCACAAATAGAGCAACGAAGAAGATAAGAAAGAGACACACGGTGTTTAACCAGTTCGGAAGCAATTGTTATCCTACGTATGGCCGGTTATTTCACCGGAATCCACTATCACGACGAATTGATTTTCACCGGCGATTACAATATCGTATAACTCCGATCTATCGCCTATACAATCTCTCTTGTATTTCTCTCGCTCTACAATGTAATACACACACCCTTCTATGTAATTAACATCACCCAACCTATATAAGAAAACTACTCGAATCTTTCCTTCTTGAATAACATAGACCAACACAACAAACTCCACCTTGGTTCTGTCTCATATCTCAGCTCCATCATGTCTTTTGTGGACTCCACCCGGACGTGTACATGCTCAAGCAGACACACCAACCAAGCTCAACAACTCATTGAACCTGCTTATAGGCAAAACCTTTGTGAACAAATTTTCCGGATTCACATTTGTTTCCACCTTAGTCACCTTCATTGTTCCTTCATCAATCTAGTCTCTTACACGGTAATACTTTGTTGCAATGTGTTTTGTGCGCTCATGATAGCCATTGTGCTTTGCCAAACCAATGGCACTTTGTGAATCATAGAAAATCTCAACACAATCCTGGTTGTAGCCAAACTCAGTGTTAAAATTCTTAACCATACAACCTCCTTTGCAGGCTCTGTTAGGTACATAAGCTCTGCTTTTGTGGTTGAAAGATTTGTTACTTTTCGAATCCACAGTCTGAATGTTTGTTGAAATATTTTCACTGCTGGCCTGATCTTGGATATCTCCACTTGAACTAATATCCACTTCTTTGTTGATGTCTATACACAGAAACTCCATGTCTTATTTCCTAGTTTCCGTAACCATACCAGCCAAATCCTTGTAACTTTCTGACTCATTGAGACTAACATTTCTGCTGATGACTTCCTTCTTGTCTTCAAGACCCCAAACCTTGTAGCCCTTTACACCCCGAGGATAACCAATGAAAATGCCTTTATTTGCCCTTAGTTGTAGCTTCCCATCATCTGAGTGATAATAACATACAAATTTAAACCTTCTGAGATGGTTGGATGATGGAGTAGACTTTGACCATAACTCTTTAGGTATTTTCGAGTCCAATGTTGATGATGGTGTCCTGTTTATTAGATAGAAACACGTGGTCACTGAATTTGGTAGACCAGATTCACTTGGCAAGCTCCTCACCTTTTCAAGTATGGTCCTATACATCCTCTCTACAACCCCATTCTGATGAAGGGTATAAGTGATTGTCTTGTGTCTAGCTATAACATTTTCAACACAAAACTCATCAAAACTCTTATTGCAGAACTCCAAACCATTGTTTATTCTGAGTTTTTTAACCTTATGTCATGACTGATTTTCTACTAGCAACTTCCACTCCTTAAACTTCTCCAATGCTTGGTCTTTTGTCTTTAGAAAATAGCATAACACATTTCTTGAGTAATCATCCATTATTGACAGAAAGTAAAGGCACTTTCCAAGAGAAGCTCGATTCGTTTGAGCACCCCATAGATCAGCATGAACATAGTCCAAGCAGTTCTAGCTACTATGTTTGCTTGTGGAGAAGTTGACCTTATGAGCTTTACCAAAAATGCAGTTTTCACAGAATTGGAAATCATAAACCTATTTGTTGTCCAGGCATCCTTTCTTCACTAAAGATGTTAAACCCCTCTGACTCACATGAGCAAGCCTACTGTGCAAGAGTTCTGTTTCATCCGTAGAAGTAACTACATTTGCCTCCCTGTATAACTGCCTCTTTCAAGGAAATACATTCTACCATGCCTCTTAGCCTTCAGGTATTGTCATGCAACCCTTCTTGACATTCAATAATCCATCCTTTGATTCAAACTTGCAGCCACCACATTCAAAGGTTCCCAATGATAACATATTTCTTGAGAATTCAGGTACATATCTCACATCATGGATGTCTACTAGTGTTCCATCTGATGTCTTCACCCTGATAGTACCAACTCTTTTTACCTTTGAGAGGCTCTCATTAGCCATCCTCACTGATCCTACTTCATATTCTTTAATATCCGAGAACCAATCCTTCCGTGGAGTCATGTGATATGTGCAAGATGAGTCTAAGATCCATATTTCATTGAAGTCATAGGTATCGGTGATATTAGCCTCCATCAGTGCCAAAGACTCTACAAACCTTACACCTTAAATGGTTGATGCCTCTGCCATGCCTTGAGTATGATCCTTTTGTTTGAATTGTCCCTTCTTTGGACAAGTTCACTTGAAGTGACCCTCTTTGCCACATGTCCAGCAAGTCAACTTCTTTGGCTCTCTTGATATTGACCTTGCTCTATCCTTCCTTTTGAACTTCTTTGAATCCCTGCATTAAACCTTCCTCTTAAGTTTCCAGTTGAGTATAACACTTCTCCTTGTGTCTTACAACTCTTATGGTTCACTCCAAGTTCAAGCTGCTTTGAGTAGATTACACTGGTTACTTCTTCAAATGTTAAAGATGTCTTACCGTATCTCAACGTGTTACGCAACTGATAAAACTGCTTTGGAAAAGACATTAAGAGAAGGATGGCCTAATCCTCATCTGAAATATCAACTTTAACATTTCCCAAGTATGTGATTACCCTAAGGAAATCATGAATGTTGCTTTCAACAGTTGTGGCTTCATTCATCTTAAACCCATATAACTTCTGTTTAAGATAGATCCTATTTGGTAGGGATTTGAACATGTACAGAGAATCTAGCACCTCGAATATACCAGCATCAGTGCTCTCTTTGATAATCTTCTTCAAGACTTGATCATTCACACTCAAGATTATAATGTTGCGTACTTTTCTTTGTTTTTCCGATAATGTAACATCTACCTTTGTTGCTGCCTTTGAAGATTCATCTTCTTTCTCAGGACCTTTCTCTTTTGAATCTTCTGTGTCCTTATCCAAATTTTCTTTGCCTTCAAGCTCTTTGTTTTGAATTCTTAATGCTTCACTTAAACCGAGAATCTCAAGATGAGCCAAGATCTTCTCCTTCCATAAATTGTAATCATTCGTGCCATTGAATTTCTCGACTTCAATTTTCGCGGAAGCCATCTTTACAGATCCGAAGCTAGATATGCACCGTACCTACACAATCCACAATCGCCACCACAATCGCGAGTTTGATCTTCACAGCCTTGACTCTGATACCACTTGTAGTAAAACCAGCTCCGATTTTGTTCTCCGATAACACTACGACGGCAACGAACTCTCTGATCTCACAAACAGAGCAACAAAGAAGATAAGAAAGAGACACACAATGTTTAACCAATTCGGACGCAATTGTTATCCTACGTTTGGTCGGATATTTCACCAGATTCCACTATCACGACGAATTGATTTTCAACGGCTATTACAAGATTGTATAACTCCAGTCTATCGTCTATACAATCTATCTCTTGTATTTCTCTCTCTACAATGTAATACACTCACCCTTCTATGTAATGAACATCACCCAAGCTATATAAGAAGACTGCTCGAATTTTTCCTTCTTGAATCCGTTTTCTCCGGTGTAACAACCTCAACGTCTTCTAACCACCTGATTCTGTCTTCAAACTTGGCAAGAGAGTCGACACAAAACGACATTGTTCCTCTTGTTGGGCCTTCATTCCAAAAGCCCATTAGCAAATGTTGCAGGCCTTATCAACACAAGCCTATACCGATATGAATAACAGAGACCAACATAACATATCCCTACTATGAATAATCATCAAGCTATAGAACTAAAAAATCAGTTTATGAAGATATGTCAATAATTTGTAAAAAAACCAAATTACCCTTCAATTCACTTTTTCAACATAAATTTTACAATCATTTTCTTTTTTTCTTGTTTTGCATTCTACCTTCAATTTTTTAGAATAACGTAAAGTAATTTATTTTCGTATGTTGATATCCACTTTTATATATTTTATTTTGAGAATACATCAACTTTGGTGGACAATAGATCAATATCTATTTTATATATGTCCACATAGAATTGTACAAATGTATAAAGTAGAATGAACGAGATTAAATTTTATTCCAATGAGTTTATATACCATAGACAATTCATAAGAACATATAGTTTTGAATATTTTTGTGTATGTTTTAAATATTTTTGCAATTAAAACTATATGATGGTTCATGTTCAAAAATGAATAAATAGGTTTTAATAACAAATCTAAAATATTCATATGTTTTGATGTACATGTAGTTTTCATGTTTTCACTTATTAATGTCCATGTAATTTCATTCACGTTTATTAAGAATATTTTTATGTAAGTAGAAATATGATATAAATATAAATTATTTTATGTAAGTAGAAATATGATTAAACAAAAAAAATTGATTGAAATAATATATTTTAGAATAAATTGAAGAATTTATTAAATTGTATAAAAATATGTTCTAATAAAATATATCCGGGACTTTGTGTACACATAGGGTAAAAATTTATTCAAATAAAATAAAAGTGGAAAAATTGTTTGATATAACAAAAGTATTTTATCTTGATATACAAATGTTAAAAAATGTCTCGTAATGTAAATCACTCTTAAAACAACACGTGATATATGTGAACTCTGTCATACATAAATTTATATATAAATAATATATATGAAAATTTGGTGAACCAAAATGCATATACAATTTAAATAGATCTGACTACTAATGACAAATAAAGAACATATTTTATAACCAAAATGCAATAATTTATAACCAAAATGTATATAAAAGCTTTTTATGTTTACAAATGCATTTAATTTGTGGCCAATAGAAGATAAGATGTTTGGCTAGTGGGATAACTTTTGTTAATTATATTAGAGCTTTAATTAGGTTTACAACATACGTCCAAACATGAAAAAGGTATCCACGTTATACGTGCTTATTACATCCCGTCGTTACGTAATATATTTTATTTTATTGATAAAGACGTTACGTAATAAATATATTATGTTCCGACATTACATTTTTTAGTGCGGATGAGCAAGTGGCCCAATGGTAGTTATCTCTGCATCTAATCGCATAACCTGGAATTCGAATCTCGCCGTTCTCAGTTGGGAGAGAACTACTTAGACACTAGGCTATGAAAAAAGAAAAACATTTTTGAGTTAAAACAAATCCAATCCACTAATACCTTTTCTTTAGTTATCCAATATTATAATTTTTACAGTATTTATAAAGTTATATCACTTTTTATTGCCACCAATTAGGAATAATAATTCCTAATATTAACCCAAATATTTAAGGTTTGTTTTTTTAATTATTTTGGGTCTCAAAAATGAATTAATAAAATCTGGTGTAGTTATAAGTTTCCTGTCTCACGCAAAATTTGAATTTAAATCTTGTTTACCGACTCTATACATTACTACACGATATATTTATGTCTATTTTTCATCAGTCGTAGTGCGATACAAAAATAACATCTCGGTTTAATTGTTCCAACTATTATTACGAAAAGTAGAAATTATAAATATGTTAAGTCGTGTGATCAAATAAGTTATATGATATGGAAAGAAAAAGGGTTTATAGACAAAATGAACAGTTTTTAAAAAGTAATTCAAAAATAAGATCATATATTATTCATAATTATAAAAAAGGTCCGTGGGTGGCCCTAGTCATAGAGATAGAAAATTTGTGAGATAGAGTGTATGTCTAATAGAGATTTGGGGGGGGGGGAAGGAATGTGAAATGTCTATAAGAGGTATAACGAAAATAAAAGGAAAAATACAGAGAAAAATCATGTGATAGATGCAATAAATGCTTGCAGTTTTTTGTCATTATTTTCTCTTTATTTCTATTTTTTTTTCTTTTACAATTTCTATTTGTTTTTTTTCTTTCTCAAGAAATTATATGAATAATTTTTCATTAAATTGTCCATTAGATTGTATAAATGATTAATATTTGTGTACAAACTAAATTGTCCAGTAGATGGTATGTTCGTATCGTACACTAAAAGTTAATTTCTTTTGTACAAGTGAAACTGGACGAATAACTTTTGTTAACTTGTCCACTGGATTGTACAAATGTAAGTTATTTGTATAATCAAACAATTATATAGAACATTGGACGAATAAATTATATAGCCGCTTGATTGTATAGCCAAATTGTTATTCATTCCTATAAGTGAAATTGGACGAATAAATTATTAAATTGTCTACTTAATATGTAGTGAAATTGGACGAATAAATTATTAAATTTTCTATTGGAATATGTAGAACAAAGTTATTTATATAATCAAATTGTACACTATACACTAGATTGTTATTCATCTAACTGTACATTAGACTCTACAAACTGTCCACTGAATTGTTTAGTGAGATTGTACGCTAGATTGTTATTTATATGTATTTGTGAAACAAGACAACTAATTTTCATAAAATTTTCAACTAGATTGTACCAACGAATGTTATTTGTATGTACAATCATGTTTCTCTACTCGATTGTATAATATGACTGTCCACAAACAAATATTATTCGACTATACACTGGATTGTTCGTTGGATTCTAGAAGTGAATATGTACACGAATTAAGCTCAATTAATCATTTAAAAAAATATAAAACGAGAAAGAGAAATAAAAAATTAAAAACGAGAATAGAGAAGAGAAGAGAAAGAAAAAAAGAAGAAGAAGAAGAAAAAAAAAGAAGAAAAGAGAGAGAAAGAGAAGTGAAAGAGGAGAGAGAAGGAAAAAGTGAAAGAGGAGAAAGATGAGAGAGAGCTTGAAAAAAGGGGAAACGACCTATTTTCCTACGAGAAGTATCATATAATATCAGATAGAGCTCATTTTTTGACCCCATCCTCAATCTCCGCGAATTAACTATATCGTACTTATTACCCATTAAAACTATCATCTGGTCTACTTCTCCATAGATTAAAAGTTAATTATCTAATTCTCCATTTCGTGGTTTAATTCTGGTTTAAACCTGGAATTATGTTCGTTAAACCAGGTTACATTAATTTTAAACCAAAAATTACGAATCAAATGCTATAATACCCTTTGACTAAAAGTCAAGAGCTATTATACCCTTTGATAATTTTGATTTTTGTTTTGATTTTTATAAATTTCAAAATAAATCAATTTTATAAACTGAAAACGTGATTATTTTTTATTTAATTTTAAGAATTTGATAAAAATATTTTAAAACAAAAAAAATAAAAATAAAATGTTTTTAACAAAATCGTCAAAATATGATATAAAAACGATTTTAAAATATTTTTTTGTTGAATTTAAAGGTTTAGTAGTTTAGGGTTTCCATTTGGGTTCGCAATTCCAAATCCAAGACATTTGTGATTAGTTTAGGGTTTAGATTTGAAAATATTTAGTGTTTTATGTTTTTGGTCAACGAAAGTCAAAGGGTATGAAGACTCAATAAGGGTATGAAAGATTATAATTTTTGTTTAAAGGGCATAATAGCTTTTGACTCAAAAATTACCCATTAAACTAAACCCAAACCCGATTTACTATCCAAAGGCAAAAATAAAAATAAAAAAAATTCAAATAAAAACCCAATTCATTAGCGAAGAGAGAAGAAAGTTTTTCTCTTTGAATTTGCAATATTCTCTGATGAGTCGTCTAGGTCACAAATCGGTGGTTTATCATGGAGATTTGTGTTTGGGTGAACGCGATGTGAACCAGGTCTCCTAAGGCAACGAATTTCGATTCCCGAACGATGAAATCTGAATCCACCACGTCTCTCTCGGTCGTGAGAGGTGTCCTCCTCTCGTCTTCTCCGGTCAAACCTCACGAGCTGATGCATCTACATTGTTTGTTTCCACGAATTGAAGGTAATTGAATCTTTATTTACTTGATTTAGATATTTCTACGAGCGATTGGGTAGCTTAGGGTTTTTGATTTGTTGATTATAGATTGATGTGGTTGTGCTTGGAGAAGAGGAGATTCGTTTGGTGGCGATGCCGAGCAAGGAGAAGAAGTTCTCATGTTTCTTGTGTTTCTCAGTTCCTTTTGGTCTTTATGATTCATGTTTAAGGATGCTTAATACTCGGTGTTTTTATATTGTCTTTGATCTCGACGAGACTCTGATTGTTGCGAATACTATGAAGTCTTTTGAGGGTAAAATTGAGTCTCTCAAAGCTTGGATTTCACGATTACGCATATGATAACGAATTTAGGGTTCTTAGAAAATTGATTTGGGAAAAATTTAGGAATTTTGTATTTTAAATCGATTTCGGATTGGGTTATCAGGTCGGGTTATCGGGTCGGGTTTTATGTTTACGATTCGGGTTTGCAATTTCGGTTACACATAAAAGAAATGGGTTAAATACTTGGTTTTGTATGAACCAAACATAACCAACACGGATGGGGAATTAGAACGGATGATAGTTTTAATGAGTAATTAATACGATATAGTTAATTCGTGGAGATTGAGGATGGGGTCAAAAAATGGGCTCTATCTGATACTATATGATACGTCTCACGGGGAAATATGTCGTTTTCCCGGAAAAAGGGGAAGAAGATGAATATAGGATGACATGTTGGTAATAACAAAAATAATATGCCCAGAGTGGTCAACTCATAAAAACGAAAAAGTGTATCATGTGGACCCTACGAAATAGTTTGCTAATTATGAATAGTGAGTGGTCTGATTTTTAATTACTTTACAGAAAACTGTCCATTCACCTAAATATTTCAAGAAAAAAACGTATATCAAAGCTTTATAGAGTTAGAATGTTAATATCAAAGCACTCGAGTGTTTAAAAATAATATAATACTCCCTCTGATTTTAATTAAGTGACGTTCTACATAATTTCTTTTGATTTAAAAATCTTGTAATTTGACTATATTGTCCTCAAAAATCATCACCACCATTGATGTTATTACGTTTGATATATATATATTTCTTTTGAGGTTTCCGTCGCGTTTCCAGATCTTGTAAGTATCGGACGGTGCGATTTTGCCGACGAAAGGAATCACGGAGCTCTCGAAGTGGAAAGAGATCTCCATGTAGAAATCTCTCATGCGACGGAGCACTCGCGATCAATCGCGGCGAGTCTCCGTCGCCATTTGCACCACGCCAAGCGGTGGTGATGGCGGAGAAGTACCTTCGTGACCTCGTTGTTGCGGCGGCGAACGCCTCCTGTAACGGATTCCATCCGGAGGCGTTGTGGAGAGAGATATCTGCTCCGGCGGAAGAAATCGCTCTCGCGGAGAATACGTCGCCGAGTCTGACGGCGAGATGGAGAGGCGTTTCGCGATAAGGAACGTCGCGGCGGTCGAGCACGGCGGAGATCTGATCGGAGATTAGTTCTTGGCTTAACGAGTCGGATTCGGTTCGGATCTGATCTGGATCTGATAGCTTTGGTAGAGAAGAGAGAAGACGAGTCAGTGAAACGCGATCGCCTAATACGACGGCGTAGTGAACTGGATTGTGAGCGTAATCTTCTGGCTTTATCGGAGGAAGCTTCGCCGTCGTAGAAGCCGATGAAAGACGAGCCATAATCTCCGACGAAGAAAAAAAAAACTAACTTCTCTTCTCTGCTTGTTCTTCTTCTTCTTCTTCGTCTTCTACAATGAAAGAAGAAGATGAAAGCTGTAACGGAGAGGAATGATCTTACGGGGGTATATTAGGAATTCTATAACAAAATTCTCCATTAACGTCACTTATTTTAAAACACGTGAATTGCTTAAAACGTCACTTAATCAAGATCGGAGGGAGTATCAATCTCTGGCTTTTCTTAGACACAAAAACTAAATTAGTGGCATGTGTATAGAGCATAAAAAAAATTAATCGAAGAATAAATGCTTTGATAAGAAAGCTTTGTGTTGGTGTTTAATATTATCTCTTAAATGAAAATCAATTCCAATTTATAGGAAAATACAAATCAAGTAACTTACTACAGAGGAAGTTACTAATGATGTAAATTAAAAAAGAGAAATTCACAAAACTACACCCTTTCAACCCTCACTTCACAAAACTACACCTAATTAAATATTTTCACAAGTTTACACCATTTCAAAATTTTAAAAGCTTGATTTACCCTTTTAAAAGCTTGATTTACCCTTTTAAAAATTACCAAAATTAAAATCTTTTCATTTGGGTTCGCTAATTAGTGTTTAGGGTATAGTATTAAGGGGTAAGATTGTTTGGGTAGGGTTTATTTAGATTTAATTTTGAGTGTTTAGATGTAGTTTTGTGAAGTATTTTAGAAATGGTGTAGTTTTGTGAAATGTAATTCAAATGGTGTAGTTTTATAATTCTCCCAAAAAGAGAAATTCACAAAACGTAGATAATACTAATGAAATATGTTAACTTGATTTACAACAATTTGGTAATTTTTTGCATTACTCCCAAAACATAAATTTTTCATACTTCGACTCAAATAAAACATCCATAATTATTACAAAAATTCCATGATATCAATAAAAATATATTACAAAAACTCCAAACATTGACCCATACAAGTCCAAATTATTTTACAAAACCAAGCTCATGGACTACATATTATTTTTCATTCAAAGTCGATTAGCTGGTTGGCTTACTCGAAACAAACCCTTGGAAAACATGACACACTTATTTTCTTAATTGATAATCTTCATATAGCAAACATTTAGTTCACATCATTAGGCAATGGAGCTTTTATCGGTAGATACCGAGTTCTTGAGAGGGTAAGAACCTCGCATTGCAATGCCACATAAGCCTCTTGGATTAGCAATGTTTCTAGCCATCTTCATGTAACCACCATCACCCCATGTGTTACCCCACGAGTTTCTCACAATCCAATAGTCACGGCCATTCTCGGTTCCATACCCAACCACGACAACTCCATGGTTTAGGTTTGTCCCGCATGTTCCATCAAACACTCCCTTCAAAATTATAAACATGATTAAAAAAATACATTTTAGGAGGGCATGCTCTATAAAAACATGGTCTGGGCTTCACCTTAGAGGGATGCACAGCTCAAAATCTCTTAGTTATAACAAAACACAATTAATGCATAACACACAATTTTATATAACTATTCTTCTAAACTAATTTAACTTAAAAAATCTATAATAACTTTTTACCGATTCATAAAGTTGATACTCTCGACTGCTTGAATCGACAACGGCAGTTACAGGCTGGTGAGCAACCGCTTTCATTAGAGAAAATTCATCGTTTGCGGGTAAATTCTCATAGCCATCAATCATAACATTATTGTAATTCACCTACAAAATTTTTTGTATAACAAAAGTTTGTTAAAATATAACTCTGTTATTGTTGTTTCTATGACATCACCATATCTATAATATTTTTGTTCTTAAGTATACTTACCTTGAGGCGGCCTTCGCAGGCTCCATTAACAGCTTTATAAGGATAATCGTTTTCGGTACCAAGACCACCATTGTTAACTATGAACTCATAGGCAGCTTCGACTTTGCCTCCTCCGCAACCATTATTTTCTTTGTTACAATTTATCAAATCTTGCTCGGATAAAGTGACTAGTTCGCCGGTTACAATTTTGTTTAAGCCTTCTACTGCTGCCACAGTTGAGAAAGCCCAGCAACTCCCTTTCCACAAGAACAAAACATTCATAAAGCTTGTCAATTGTTTGCATTAAAAGGTCCCAAATGATTTTTTTAGATAAAATGTTAATATTTCATTAAATTACAACAATTTAATTATCATGATATGTTTTTGTTAGTTTCTTCCCCTAATAATATTAGTTATTAATTAGGTTCTATTGTAGATTAAAATGTTTTGATTAATGGCAAGTACTAGGTTGTATCAACGTTCAACGTTTTATAAGATTATTACAATTATGTAATTATTTTTTTACTTAAATTATTTAAGAGAGTATTTAATTATTAACTTACGAAAAATTCTAATATAATATAATCTACTATATACTTCAACTAATATATCAGTTCTAACCATGACTCTTAAACAAAACGGATTCTATAATTTTCTAAGATACGTATTGTTTTAAAATAATTGAATTACTTTTATCCCAATAAAATATATAAATAGACCAAACATATGTATTTTTAAATCAAATACACTTACTGCAATGGCCTTGATCTTTGACTTCAGTCACTGCCCCTTCTTTCCTCCAGTCAACAGACTTAGGAAGCACATCACCATCACTAGTCTTGTATCGGTCACTACTTTTCATAAACACATGGTTCCTAGGTGGTTTCGGATCTGCCCCATGGCAAACTTGTCCATATTCACGGAGAGACAAATCCGCAAACCGGTTCAAACCTAGACGATAACCTAGATTCTCAGCGTTTCGGTTCACGATAAAACGAAGATTATCCTCGAATATCGTTAATCGTTTTTCCTTCTCGGCAACGGATTCGTACACTTTCCCATGTTTATCCATCCACGACTCAAAAATCAACATGGCCTTAGTGTCGAAAACACCCTGGTGACTGCCGGGACCAGCAGTCACTTGGTGGTTATTTTTGTAGGAAACGACAGACATGTCCATCGCGATGGCCAACGCAATGAAAGTTGCTAGTAAGAAGATCAACATGGTCGATTTAGCACTACCCATATTTTGGGCTATGACTAATGGAACTTTGATTTGTGTTTAATGATTTCAAACAAGAAGAGAAGAGTAGTTTGTGTTGTGTAATATTGGGGTATGACATAACACTATTTATAGTACTTAGAGCCTATAAGGATTATAATTATTTACTAAAAAATTGCATTAAATGATTTTTCGACAAAAAAAAAATTGTATTAAATAAGCAAAGGGTGAAAGCTACTCTTGCAATCAGTGGTGTAAGTGACCCAGTGAACGATTCACCAAAGATTCTGAAACAAGAAAACTTTTAAAATGTATTTGATCATTATTGTCTGTAAGAGATCATCTTTTTGGTTATCTTTTCATATATTGATTGATAAATGTTGGAAAAAATTGTTGATATATCAGCAGCATAATTATTTTGAGATTATAATATTTTGAATTTAAATAATATTTATTTTTTGAATAATTTACCACTAGACTATTAAACTAGTAACTATACATAAAAATTATCAAACTAATCATCTTTACATGTTTCAAATACTGGATAGATATCTTTCCTCTCCTTTTTTACATGCAAGAAAATAGTATTTTCAAGATAGCGTTCAGATTGTTCCAAAACAATGAGAAAAGTATTTCTTTTCTATGGATTATTAAAAAATAATTTACAAAACTACACTCTTTCAACCATTTTTTCACAAAAATATACATAATTCAATATTTTTACATATTTACACCCTTTCAAAATTTTAAATGGTCGATTTACCATTTAAAAATTATCAAAAAGATTTTTTTTTTCATTTGGGTTCGATAATTAGTGTTTAGGGTATATTATTAAAGGGTATGACTTGCATGGGTAAAATTTATTTAGATTTAATTTTGAATGTTTTGGTGTAGTTTTGAAAAATAACTTTGAAACGGTGTAGTTTTGTGAAATGCAATTCAAAAAGTGTCCCTTACTAAAGATATATTCTTCCTTAAACCTTTTAACATCCTACTTCATGATTGTAGTTGTTGATCTGTCCCACAACAATAAATTAAACTTAGATTAGTAGATATGACAAGCTATGCATAATAATTTACTTTTTACGTGGGAAAATTATTTATTTTTCTTCAATATTGAACAAAATTGTTTAGTAAATATTTAGGGTTGTTGTGACAAACCCAAATGTAAGTCATTCTTTTCAAGTGGATTTGAACATAAAACTTTGAGTTTCTACTCTCCAAACAGCAAAAACACCACCCACTTAGTTAGTATATATAGTTCTTTGTAATGGTTTAACACTACAAGAAAACAGAGATTTTCCGACTGTAAAATCAGTCGCATAATAGTCGCTGAAAGACCAGTTACGACTATTACACGACTAAACCATGTAGTCGGCAATCCTTAGTCGCTAAACTCAATAGTCGTAAATTTAGTCGCTAAATAACGACTACATTACGACAACGAGCGATGAGTCGTAATATAGTCGATTAATAGTCGATGTATGTGACGACTCGTTTCATGACTAAACTACGATTACTAAACTTGAATAAGAAAAGCTTTACAATAGTCGTAAGGTAGTCGTATTATTTAGTGACTATTTAGAGACTATTTTACGATTATTTGATATGAGCATGTGTAACTTTAGAGTAGTCGGTAAATAGTCGTAACAATATAGTGACTAATTTACGACTATATAACGACTAAATCACAGAAAACAAATTATTGTATTCAGTCTTAAAGTAGTCGTTTTTTTTCGCGACTACCTTGCGACTACTATGCGACTACTTGACGACTATTTTGTGTCTACTTGGCGACTACTATTAATAAACTGCTGTTCATTTGGTAATCGTTTTGTATCTTTTTCCATTTGATATAATTCTTGAAATCTGCTACAAACATAATATGATATATTCTAAATAAACATCATACAATCGAATATAAACATAAATTCATCAAATTATCCATAGAAACATACATAAACATCAATTCAAAACCAAAACATATAACATTTACATTCAAAATGAAAAGTGTTTAGTTCATGAGACAGTTTTAGTAACCTAAGAAGGAGGAGAAGTTGAGAGAGGTTGTTCGGTGGTTTCTTCAGCTGCTTCAGTCTCCATGAAGTCGAGAAAGGCCGGATCAGTTTTGCGTAAGTACTTCTCCACCAAGGATAACTTTGCGACCTTGACTTGTTGGTCCGCCAAAGCTTTGCGATGCTTTTCTTCACGCATTTTACTAGCAGCGACTTGTTCTTCGATTTTCTGTTGTGCGACCTTCAACTCGCTCTTGAATGGATACAAATGAAGAATACTCTCCTTGTGTGTTGCTCTTACTACCGCCCACATTCTCAAGAGTCTCCTTGAGGCTTCCGGCTCCATAAATATTGCCTCTTGAATCCTTTTGAGTTGATCGAATAGAAAACCAAAACAATAACCACAAAACATAAACATAAAATCTATAAATGTGGATTATGAAAAAAGTTTCTTAGTACCTCGAGAAAGATGGCGAGTATATTCTTCTCTTGTGAGCTCGCGAGGTCGCGAAGCACCTTCCGAAATGGCGAGCTTTCATGCTCAAGCCGAGACAGTTTATGTTGCAAATTCTTTTCATAAATTTCAGCAATCTTCTCCGCCTTCTTATCCACATACGTTCCATCCGGTTTGGTGTGTGTCTTAATGAAAACCTCACCAATAGACACGGGTCTCCCCAATTCCTCTTCCTGCAATGTTACAAAACGAAGTTAAAGTATGAGTAGGAAAATTATAGAAAAATTGTTATATTTACTAACCATTCCATATTGGATTTGTTGATACGACGTCGGACCCGATAAGTGGATGTGAGGACCGAGACCACCACGTTCAGACATGCGCGCATGAGAATAAATGATGGTCTTTTCTTTAGCTTCATTTGTATCCCAATAGGCGGTCATTTCTTTCCACGAGTTTCACCGATCCATGTTGGTCGTTCTCGAGAAGTCCTCACGGCTGAAACCATGTCCTTCATACGGCGTTGACGGATGCTCTCGAAGTGTTGTTGAACGGTTCCTGTTATCAATGGATCCCAAGTATGGGTTTTCTACAAAACAAAGAGAGATAATACTTAAATCTTGGTAAAAACAAACAAAGATAGCAATGAGAATTATAAACTTACCGCGAACTCGAGAAAGTATCTTTCTTGTCTATCCCGAGGCACACAAGTCCAGCTATAATAGGGACCATCAAACTTGTTCGTAATTTTTTTTGTAATTTTATGAACAAGCTTAGATCCCTTGTCGCGAGTAAACCTGCAAACATCAATGAACTAATCAATGGGCAAAGCAAAAACAGAACCCAAAAGAAGAGAAACAAAGCAAAAGTCAAACAATCATGGTTCATGGTTCAATAAATCAGCACATACGAATAAAATTGTCTTTTTTTTAACCAACATTGACACACACAACACAAGTCAAAATGCTTATTACCCATTGCAGACATGGTTTAATCGAAATGCTTATTACCCATCTATTATCAACAATCATCGAAGAAGTGAGAAGCATACCAAGTAGTGTTTGGCGTCGGTGTGGGTGAGAGAACGGTTACAAACTGCTCACGTCCTGGCATCACCAACAAAGCATTTAATGTTGTCAATGTGTCCTCTTGAAGCTCCGGCAAACCTTCCTCCGGATCTCCGAAGTTGTTTCCTTCGGAAGACGGACGACTATGGGCTTGAGAGTTCTCCAAATCTTCAATTATCTCGGTTTGATTATGAGGAGGAGGCGCCGAGTTCTGGAACGGAGCCCTTGGGGGTGGATAATCCCTAACTCCCGGTGGTGGTGGCTTTGAAGGTCCGACCAAGTTCGTGACTTGTTCTTGCGGTGAAGGTAACTCTGTCGCCGGTGTGAAATTATACTGCGTGGGAAGACTTGGTCGCTTCCGCACCGCGGTCATAGAAACGTTGTGTGTCGTCTTTCGCTTTCGTCCTTTCTTTTGTTGATTCATGGTGCGAAGAGGAGAGAAGAGCAGCGGCGGAGAGGAGAGAAGAGCAGCGGCGGAGAGGAGAGAAGAGAAGCCGCGGAGAGGAGAGAGACGCGGAGAGGAGAAAAGTGGCGGAGAGGGAGAGAATCAGCTGAGAGGAGAGATGCGGCGGAGAAGGAGAGAATCGGCGGCGAGGAAAGAATCGGCGGAGAGGAAGATTATCGAAGATAAAGAAATTTATCGATTTGGGGGAAAGAAGATTAGGTTATGAATTGGGGAAAACTTAGTAGTCGCCTAATAGTCGCTAAATAGTCGCTAAACATTGTAGTCACTAAATAGTCGCTAAAAATTGTAGTCGCTAAATAGTCACGAAACATCGTAGTCGCTAAATAGTCGGGAAACAGTCGTAAAACATAGGTCCTTTATTTTTTTTAGCCCAAAACATAATACCCTAGTAAAATTTTATTAATAATACATTATTTTGAATTTTACAAGTACATTATACGACAAATTATTCTTCTTCTTCTAATATTTATTTCAATTTTATTTTAATACATTAATAATAATACATTATTTCGAATTTTACAAATACATTAATAATACATTATTTCGAATTTTACAAATACATTATATGACAAATTAATCTTCGTCTTCTGTTTCATCATCGAAGAAGATAAATTACATTGAAACTCATCTTCTGGTTCTGCATCTCCGACATTGTAATCAAGATTTATTCGGTTAACTCCTTCTTCAAAATTGTCGAGTTCGAGATCTTCAATTGTAGTCAACAGTACACCATCGTCATTTTCTGTTTGCAAAAGTGTTGGTTCGTTGTTCACATATTGCACCTCTATGTTTTTCCTCGGATTGACATTTACAACATTCAACCACGCTTTTTTCGGCTTCTTTACGTACGGGTACGGAATATAACAAACCTGATGCGCTTGAGAGGCTTTTTGCAAGATTAAAAAGTTTAAGTTACATATAAGATATATATGATAATAATATTATTTAACGTGTATATATATATATGTATACGTACCTAAAATAAATGGTTCATACTTATTGTATTTTCTCGATGAAAGAACGTCTACAACACCACCATTGCTCCTACGAGTGCCTCTACCAATAACAGGATCATACCACTGACACTTAAATAGTGTGATTCTTAAATTGACCATCCCCTCGTACTCAAGTTCCATTATATCAGTTAGAGTTCCATAGAAATCCGCTACATCAAATGCATCTGTGTAATTTTCACCTTTAACACTGACCCCGTAGTTACATGTCCTTCGTCCAGCGCCGTGATTTTCCGTATGAAACAAATAGCCTCTTGTAAAATACATTGGCCATGTTTTGACCTTGTTCAAAGGTCCATGAACTAGGTCTTGAACCCATGCAGGAAAAGGATTTGTGGCATTCCAATAAGTAACCTGCATATATATGAAAAATAATCAGAAAAACATGTGTAAAACTAAATTTACTATACATATATATGACTATATTTTGTACTTACATAATCTTTGACCCATAAATGATATTCCTCGACTCTTTTTACAGAGAGTTCTTTTTCGGTAAGTCCTGTATATTTGTCCGTGATAAAATCCTTGAACATGCTATATATATTCAACAAGTATATAAATATATGTTGCGAAATTGTGTAATTATTTACATGAAAAGGTAAATAAGTTTATGTACCGCTCAATTGGTGAAAGTAATCGCAATTTCTCAGCACATATGAGTGTGCGCATTGATAGTCTCTCTCTGAAAGCCAAAGTTCATGCATTTCACCACTTGGGCAACCTGGTTGAGTAAATATCAAAGGCACTCCAGGAACATTATATACGGGGACATCACCTTCATCAAATCTAGTTAACCTGCATAATAAAACACTTTTAAGTAATTCACATTAATTAATAAGTTACGCGAAAGTGTATATTGTTCATTTACCTTGACTTTGTTTGTATATTCGCGGCAAAGTATTGTTCTGAAAAATATGCAATCTCGTCGTTGATATAAGATTGAACAATTGATCCTGCTGCATACCTTTTGTTCTTCGCTTTGCCTTTCAACTTTTTGAAAAACCTTTCGAAAGGGTACATCCACCTATACTGGACAGGACCTCCCAATTCAGCTTCGTATGGGAGATGTATAGGCAGGTGTTCCATCACATCGAAAAACGATGGCGGAAAGATCTTCTCCAAATTGCATAGGATTATAATTATGTTCTGTTTTAGAATTTGAACGCGAGTTGTGTGCAAAGTTCTCGAACATAAATACCGAAAAAAGCTCCAATCCCTGCAATATACATATAGTTTAATTGCATCGTTGTGTTAATTATTACATAATTAATATATTAGAACGTAAAGAAGTTGCATATTCATATTCGTACTCGCTATCGCTTGGTGGACATTGCGGTGCAAGAGTTCTGCAAAGATAAATGGAAGTAGTCGCTCCATAAACACATGACGATCATGGCTCTTCATGCCTCGAAAGCTTTCCATTCTCTATATCAACACAATTAGCCAAGTCCGAAGCATAACCATCCGGAAATTTAACCGAATGTTTCAAACATTCGAGTAAACTTGTTCTCGCAACTTCGTCAATGTATAGGGTGGAAAAGGAGCCCCGCCTTCACTATCAATGTGTAAGTGTGGCCGAGCACAAAATCGTTCAATATCCCATCTTGACATGATGTTGTCTTTTGTTTTGCCCTTCACACTCATAAGAGTATTCATGATGTTATCAAAAAAATTCTTTTCTGTATGCATCACATCAATATTATGTCGAAGATTAAGGTCCCTCCAATACGGCATCTCCCAAAATATACTTTCCTTGTGCCAATTATGTTCCTTCCCATAGCCACGTATCTTTTTTTCGTGACCATTTCCACCCACGATCTTAGTTCTCGGAGGATTTACACCTTCTATCCGCTCACGATAAACTTGCTCACCGGTCAAAGACTGAGGTGGGTACTCTCTTGATGCGTCTTTTCCTTTCAAAAAGTCTTTTTTATTCCTTCGTAGTGGATGTCCATAAGGAAGAAATCTTCGATGACAATCAAACCAACATGTCTTCTTTCCATTTGGTAGATAAAAAGACTTTGTATCTTCCATGCAAACCGGACAAGACAATTTACCATGGGTTGTCCATCCTGATAACATGCCATATGCTGGAAAGTCGCTTATCGTCCACATAAGCACTGCTTTTAGATTAAAATTTTGATTTAACGACACATCGTATGCATCGACTCCGAGTAGACCACAACTTTTTTAACTCGAGCAATAAGAGGTTGGAGAAAGACATCAAGACTAGCTCGCGGATGATTAGGCCCAAAATTCAGAATAGTAAGAAACAAGTACTCTTCATTCATGCACATACCAGGGGGTAGATTATATGGTGTCAAGATCACGAGGCCACAATGAATGATTACGAGACATGCCAAATGGATTAAACCCATCCGTACACAATCCAAGGTAAACATTTCGTGGTTCGACGAGCAAACCGAGGATGCTTGATTTTGAAAATATTTCCATTCCGCCGCATCGGAAGGATGACTCATTACTCCCTCATTTGCTTCGTGCTCGGCATGCCATCTCATTGCCGCTGCAGTCTTGTGGCTACGATACATTCTCTTCAATCTGTCAGGCAATCGGTAAATACCACATACGACTATATGGAACTTTCGTTCTACGTTTGTCGTTCTTAGGTTTCCATCTTTGTGCACCACAAAAAACACATTTTTCTTCGTTTTCGTATTCTTTCCGGAATATCATACAATTGTTAAGACAAACATCAATTGTATGATACGGAAGACCTAAATTACGCATCAACTTCTCGGTTTCGTAATGAGAACCGGTAGACTTATTTCCTTCGGTAAATAATCCGTCGATAAATCGCAAACCGAATCTACTAACTTTTCACTCATATTATATTCAGCCTTATTTTGCATGACTCGAGCAGCTAAGGATAACTGCGAGTGACCTTCACGACAACCATCATATAGTGGATCTTTTGCACCTTCTAACAAGTTGTAAAATTTCTTTGAATGGTTAAATATTGGTTCTTCTACATTTGCATAACTACCTTCTTGATGATAATTTTCATCAAAGCCCATGTTTTCACGAAATGCATCATTAACCATATCCACATACCTATCTTCAACTACATGGCTCCCACTTATATATGTAGGATCAATGTAGCTAGTTCCTAAATCGATATTGATTTCTTCCCCATGCTTATACCAAACAAAATAATCTGGCATAAACCCTCTACTATAAAGATGGTTCCAAATTCTTGTCCGGGGAGAAATTTTTCGTTTTTGCAAACACTACAAGGGCGAGAAAAACTTACCCCCGTTATCTTGTGTTAGAGACCGACTATTTGCAAACGTCATGAACTCGCTCCACTCCTAATCCGAACTCTTCCGAAAAATTTCCGGTATCTTCATCGATCCGCCGATACATCCACTCCCGAGAATTGTTATAATGACTCGACATTATACAATCATATGAAAAAGAGAATTTGAGATATCAAATTATAAGATAAGAAACGTTTTTTTTTATGTTGGAGAAGGAGATGTTTGTGGGTTGTTGAGGAAGAGAAGTGGTTGAGCTTTCTTTATAAAGAAACTACTAAGCGACTACATAGCGACTAAAACTATGTAGTCGCCAAAAACCAGATATACCTACCAACAAAACACGTGTTTTTTGCACCTAACAAAGACGACTGATTTCCGACTATATAATGACCCGCCGGAAGAGTAGTTATATAGTCGCCAAAAAACCGACTATTTTACGACTTTTCGAAATAGTCACAAATTAGCGACTAATTACCGACGTCATTCAAAAATATTTTTCTTATAAAGATATTAGTCATATATCAGTCGTTAAATTACGACTACATTACCGATTACTGTTTGTAGTCGTTAAATAACGACTGATATATGACTATATCTATGTAGTCGTTATACAGTCGTATAATAGTCGTTAAATAGTCATCGAAGTTGGCGACTAATTGTTTAGTCGCTATATGTAGTCGGAAAATCGCTGTTTTCTTGTAGTGTAAATATTATTCAATGGAGAAGCTATACATCATCATTTACATTTCGACCTCGGTAAAGGATTTTTTTTTATTCATAGTCTCTCCTAATTCCATAGCCAAATGTTGTCGATACACCATTTAAGACGTAAATCACTCTTTTCACATAGATTTGAACTTAAAACATCGAGTTTATAACTTCAAACCACTACGTCACCACCGTTTGGTTAACATATATAGTTCTTTATAATCATTATACAGTCGAAAAATTCATAATTATCGAAAGAAATTCTAAAAAAACATATGATTTCATTTAATCATAGGAGATCAACTTGTATTCCTTCGAACTAATTTTTAAACAATTTTATATACTAAACTAATTAAATGTTACTATATTGTATGAAAATGTTATGTTTTAAATTACTTGTAGATTTTGTAATCTAGCTACTAAAATATACGTGTGGAAGAAATTAAGCATACAAAATCTATGGTTAAACATATTTAAACTGAATTTAAAAAACTCTTGAACATATTATTAGTTTTTGTTTACACTAGTAAAATGTTTATATAAGTTTTCTATTTAACACATTCTAATTCTGACAACCACACTTCACCAAACTCATATTCACCACATGTGATATTGTACCTAGCTGGATTTCAGATTATGTCGTATACTATTTTTTTTTTAATCACAGCCTGTATTTTCTTTGTAAGTTTCCCCTTGTATTTATTTACAATTATAGATTTTTTGGCATTACATTATATTGTTTTCTTCCCGATGGGCTCTAACAAGTCAGCAAATGTTTTTGTGTCACCTTCTAATGGTGTTGTTAAAAGATTTAGTTAAGTTGTTCGAATTATCATTTTGAAAAGATTCACTGATAATGAAATATTTGAAGACAATTAGTTAATACTTCCTCCGTTTTTTAGTGTAAGATTTTCTAGAAAAAAAATTGTTTAGAAATGTAGGATTTTCTAAAACAATTGACACATATTTTTCAATTATGTCCTTAATTATATCTCTATGGTTTATCACGTTTATATTTTTATCAATCTTATTCTAGGGCAAAAAAATATATTCACCTAACAAAAAAAAAGAATCAATATATTTTGTTGTCATCTTTTTCTCAAAGTCTGTTTTTATTAAGACGTAATTTTGTTACCACGTCTCCATGATTATTTTCTCAAATTCTGGTTCGTTCATAAATTCATGATAAATCTCATCATTTTCTGCAACTACTTCATCGATGTGTTCATAATCACAATAAAATTTCTCATCATTTAGATCCATACTTAGTGGATTGCTTCATTAATTTTTTTTGTCTCCAATAACTTTTTGGCTCCATAGATAATCACTTGTTTCGTTAGCATAATTTTCTAATTGAAATATTTCCAATCTTTGGTATCTTTGGTATCTTCACGTATCTTTAGTTTTTATTAGGAAAGTCATATTTTATTATTTGCAATTCATAATAGCAATAATAAATTAGGTTATAACAGTCGTTTTAAAAAACTTGTTAATTTGTGATTTTTTCTAGAAATTCTTACGTTAAAAACGGAGGGAGTAATAATCTCCATTTTTCGTACGATCAAATTTCCAATATTTTGTATTGTTAACTTTCAGTTTACGCTTGATTACTAATTTCTTCTTTTTATTATCGTTTATAATTTTTTTGTTAACTAAGAAGTTGTAGAGGGGAATCCAGTAGCCCACTATTCTCAATTTTATACCGACCACAGCAATTCCAGGGTTATAGGTTTTAGGTTAGGAGGGATCGGCTTTCTAAAGAATAGTTCAAGAACGTGATTTGGATCTCAACCTAAGGGGATTTGCGAGCCACAAACACAAAACATGTTTGAGAAATTGATACTCAAAATTTTAACCCTAAAATAAATTACTGTAAGTGAACAGTAATTCATGTAGTATTTAGGATCAAATCCACAGAGACCAAGGTTACACTACTATTTTTAGATTCAATTAAAACTAAGCGACACAAGTATTATTGTTTTAAGTAACGAGACATCGATATTAAGAAAAAAAACAATTGGCAGCGAGTTTTAAACAATATATTAAAGACGTCAGACACCGGGGTTATTCGCAGGAAACACGAATCTATTAGACAAGTTTACGATAAGGAAATCATTAACGAACTATTATTAAACTCATATCACTAATATAGATAAATCTCCTCCCGAATTATTTAATCCCTATGCTACGAATTATGATAACTAAACTTCTGTTTGTTCTCAATAAATCCTAGCATGCAATTCATCTAAGTCTGATATGTTCACAACCCGTGTTAACTGCAACTTTCGGTTGGTTAAGTACGTTTTGCTAACCTAGGTTAATTCTGGTTTCTAAACCAACTTTCGTTACGCCTAAACAACCTAAGAACATGAACTATGATAGCTAATCAAGTTCAAACAATACTAACAACCTAGATGAAGAACTCTTAAGATTTTTCCTTAATCTATAACCTTAATCTACCAAATCCTTGTTTCCTTTAAACCTTGAAACCTCATTGGTGGATTACTCATACATATTCATGGTTAAACAATTAAAAGATGATGAAGTATATTGCATAAACTCAATAAAATTAATAAAACAAGGTTCAGAAAACTTCTCCAACTATAGAGTACGGAATCGTCTCCCTAAAAGCTTACAAATCTCAAACGCCAAAATCTCAAAGTAAGATAAAGCGTAGCCTAAACAATGACTGCAAATAGGTATAAATAAAGTATTTGGCGTCCTAGGGTAAATATGGAAATCCCAGCATCAAAAGGAATATGTTTTCCTTTTATTTGTAAATTTTCCCTTTTTTGCGAAGAGTCGATCGACCATTTCAACAGTCGATCGGTCGATCAATCTCTTTGTGATTTTCCCGCAAGTTTGATCGATTGATCGACATGGCCATCGATCGATCGATATCTCTGTGAATTTCCCGCAACTTTGATCGATCGATCGACATGGCCATCGATTTAACCTCGATCTGTCTTGCTAACTCCTTTAAGCTCTTTGGACGTCTTATACTTGTTTATAACCTGAAATGACTCTAAATATTCGATTGTGTGGCCTAAAACACAAATTAAAAACACTAAAATAGTCACACATCAGAAATTCACAAAATAACCAAAGAGGAATAACTATTTCTAAATACCAATGTACCCTTCTACCATGTACGAACAAAGACATTTTTACCAAAGTTGTTATTAAAGTCACACATATATATATTGAACTGCTTCTCGATAAGTAAACTGTAATGTGGTTTACTATCTGTATATATACATTCTGGTACAATGTAAATAAACAATAGATTTGAAAACTCATTTTATTAAATGAGAGTTTGTTACAAGCTTTAACACCTCGCAACAATGGCAATTCTTAGATCTAATATGGTATCATAGTAATTGCTCGTTTCTTCCGTTTAAATCGTTCGTATCTAAAGCTCCAAATTCATCTCAAAGACATGCCATCTCTCTGCGTTAAATCGATGAGTGTTCCTTTTCAGTTTCTATTATCTGATTTCATGGAATCTTTCATCAATCTCTTTTCTGCAATAATCAAGTCGATTTCATCTATTATTTGCATTTGTTTCATCTTCATTATCCTTCATTGACCTTTGACTGTGTCGTTTCTTTGATTTATGCGGTATAATCAATTTTTTAGTTCGAGATTTCTCGATTTCACATCCAAATCGAACAATGACGTATGTTTCAGTTGTAAAACTTAATAGAGATTAGAAGAGATTCAAAGATATATTAATGGAGTATCATGTTTGAGAGAGAGTAAATATATTTGTTTCAAGAGAAACCTTAATTTTTATTATTTTCTTCTGTCTTGGTTACACACATATATAAAGAGATAACATAGTCTCATAGGATACACTAGAGAGAGACTAACGGATCTAAGACAATGACATAAGAGGAACTTGTCCCAATTATTTCCTAATAAGAGCTACTTGACCATAAGGTAACAAACGGCTCTTTCTTCTTATAGAACTTGCCTCTTCACATGTGACTTCTAAAGTATCTTATGCTTCTTCTCTTTAGTTCTCATAGAATATTCCTCAAGTGTGACCAAGATGTTCTTATTGATCAATACTCCCCCTCAATCTTAGAGTAGGATAATCCAAAACTAAGATTGGAGTAACTCACAAGTAACACCTCATTAAAAACCTCAATGAAGAAAACCACTTAGGAAAAACTTCATTAAGGGAAAAAGAGTGTGTAACCATGAGTTAAGGGGAGATCAATCAAGGTCTTGTAAGATCCACAAGTCCTAGTTTGTTATGAATGTGCTCACATACTTTTAGACTTGCGGCCTTAGTAAGAATATCCGCGAGTTGATCTCCACTCTTTATGAAACACGGAATAGTCACTCCTTCTTCAATCTTCTCGCGAACCTTGTGACAATCGAGTTCAATGTGTTTTGTTCTCTCATGAAAGACGGAGTTTGTTGCGATGTGTATGGCGGTCTTGTTGTCGCAATGCATAATCATAGGTTTTGAGCTCTCTATCTCGAGATCCTTAAGAAGAGCCTTTAACCATGTAAGCTCCTTCGTTAGCTTTCTCATAGCCCTATATTCGGCCTCAGCGCTCGACATTGAGACCACCTTTTGCTTCTTTGTCTTCCAAGTTGCTAGGTTACCTCCAATGAACGTACAATAACCCGTAGTTGACTTGCGATCGTTTCTATCTCCGACCCAATCGGCATCGCAATAACCAACAACCTCGGTGCTTCCATTCTTGCCCATCCATATACCTTGTCCGGGGCTTCCCTTTAAGTATTTTAATATGTGCTCCACCATGCTCCAATGATACACGGTTGGACTCTTCATATGTTGACTCACTTGATTAACCGCAAAACAAATATCGGGTCGCGTGTATGTCAAGTAGATGAGTTTACCAACCAATCTCCGATATTGTGCCGAGTCTTTGTAAGGAGTATCATCGTTCTCCCCCTCTCGAGGGACCTTATAGCCAGCTTGAAGAGGTGTTTTAGCCGGTTTCGTACCAAGCTTACCCGTAAGCCTTAGAAGATCAAGGGTATATTTCCGTTGTGAGAGAAATAATCCCTCCTTGGATCGACAAACCTCAATACCTAAGAAATACTTAAGAGCACCCAATTCTTTAATGTCAAAAGAGGAATGAAGCGAGGACTTGATATGAGCGATACTTTCTTTGTTACTACCCGTGATGATAATGTCGTCGACATAGAAAAGAACCACAACAATGCCTTGTTCACTTTGAAGTGTGAATAGTGTGTGATCCGCCTCAGATTTTCTAAACCCATTGACTTTGAGCGTAGTGCTTAGCTTGTGGTACCATGCGCGAGTGGATTGCTTGAGCCCATATATTGCCTTTCGAAGCCTTAATACCTTGCCGTCGGGAATAGAGTCTTGTAAACCGGGTTGTGGAAGCATATATACTTCTTCTTCTAAGTCACCTTGAAGAAAAGCGTTTTTGACATCCATTTGCCATAATTCCCAATCAAGATTTGTAGTTAGAGAGAGCACAAACTTAACCGTATGTTGTTTTGCCACGGGAGCAAAGGTATCCGTGTAGTCATCTCCATATGTTTGAGTGAAGCCACGTGCGACAAGCCTTGCTTTGTAGCGTTCTATCTCTCCGTTGCTATGATATTTGATGGTGAAAACCCATTTGGAACTAACACACTTCTTTCCCGGAGGTAGCTCCTCCACGTCCCATGTGTTGTTCTTTTCCATTGCTCCTACTTTATCATCTACCGCTTTGGTCCATTTCTCATCGCCTTGTGCTTCTTCATAGCTTTGGGGAATGACATGAGCATCAATTTGACTTAAGAAGGCCTTGTGTTCAGCTGGTAGAAGGTCCATCGAGCAAACTCGTTGAATTGGATAGTTAACATGATTAGCCGGATAATGAAATCGATTGTCTCTCCACGTTTCCGGAGGATTGCGAGGGCGTGTGCTCCGGCGAAGAACCGGAGTTGTAGGGAGAATAATGTCGTTTGTGACTGGATGACTTGAGATTTCATTTTCATGATCTGATGGGTTCACCAAGTGTTGTTCGGTCACATTGTCTTGAGAAAGACCTGATGGTGTATGGTCTCCGATATGCTCAATATTAGTATATTGACCATTTAGAGGGTTGCCGTGAACATGTGGTGGAGAGGACGCTTCAGCCGTAGGTGTCGGATTGCCAAGGTGTTGAATGATGAACTCTAAGCTCTTTGCTCGATCCGAGGGACTATCCGAGATGTCTTTCACGTTGTCCCAACTCTTAGTTTCAAAGTAGCTTTGTTCTTCAAAGAATTTAACATCTCTTGACACCAACATCCTATTTGTAGATGGATTGAAGCACTTGTATCCCTTTTGAGTAGTAGAGTAGCCGAGAAACATACACTTTGTGCTTTTTGGTTCGAGCTTGTTCCTTTGATCTCCGGGAACTAGAACAAAGCAAACACTCCCAAAAACACGTAAGTGATCAAGAAAAGGCTTAAACTTATTAATTACCTCAAATGGTGATGCATCTTGTAGGATCTTTGTAGGGATTCGGTTGATTAGATAACACGCGGATAAAACCGCGTCTCCCCAAAACCTTTTTGGTACATTATGATGAAACATCATGGACATCGCCACCTCCATCAAATGTCTATTCTTCCTCTCGGCCACACCATTTTGTTGTGGTGTATAAGGACAACTTGTTTGGTGAATTATCCCATGCCTTGTAAGATGATCTTTGAAAGCTTGACTCGTGTATTCTCCTCCATTGTCCGATCTAAACACTTTGATCTTAGCATTATATTGGTTAGTTATGTGATTTTGGAAATTTTGGAACGCATCAAGTACACGATCTTTTGAAGGGAGCAAGGTTAACCAAGTATATTTTGATTTTTCATCGATGAAAGTCACAAAATACTTGTTATGATCCCTTGAGATACATGGTGCGGTCCACACATCCGAATGAACTAAATCAGAGCATTTCTCATAAATAGTTTTAGATTTTGGAAATATAACCTTGCAATGTTTGCCAAGAATACAAGCCTCACATCTAGAACTATCAAAGACAATATTAGGAAAAAGTAACTCTAAAGCCTTCGAATGAGGATGACCTAAACGAGAATGCCATAGACCTTCTAATGTAGCATTCATGGATAAAGGAAATTTATCTAAAACAGAAACACTTGAAACACTTGGTAATGAAGGAGCCTTAAGCACATATAAATCCTCTGTTGTATCTCCTTTCCCAAGTAGTTTACCACTTTCAATATCCTGAAAATATACATCATTAGGTCCAAACTTTACATAACAATTTAAGTCCCTAGTTGCCTTTTTCACCGAGAGAAGGTTGCTAGTGAACTTAGGCATATAAAATGCTTCAGATTTCTTATCAAATAAGTTTATTTGACCTACACCTTCTCTGTTCACTTTGTCACCATTTGTTGTAGCTACATGACCACTAGTCGGTTTAACATTCTCAAGTAAGCTAGCATTTTTAATCATATGGTGAGATGCACCCGAATCCACAACATAATGATCATTAGAAATGCTCGAGAGATGAGAATATAGAGAGATACCGTTGTTTGTGTTGAGCTTGGAGACCATGGCTTGGAGGAGAGCCTCTACGTCGGCTTTCTTCATCACAATGTCTCCACTCGATAGACTTAGTGTAGCCGGTACTAACGCCATTTCTTGCCCTCTCTCTCCTTGTCCCGAGCTTGACCCTTCTACCATGTTGGCCCTTGGCTCTTTGAATTTGCTTGGTTTGAGATGTGGATGAAGAATCCAACACTTTTCTTTAGTGTGGTCTTTGCGCTTGCAATGCTCACACATCAAATTCTTCCTATCTTCGTGTAGCTTGTAGACTCCCTTGTTCGCCACGGGTGCCTCCTCCTTAGATTGTAGGAAACCTTTGTGAGCCGTAGGTAACTCTCCTTTGTGAAACAGGCCGAGCCCTCCAATTTCCTTTTGGATTTGAGAACATGCCCCATCAAGAGTTGGTAGCTCGTCTCCTCTCAAGATATGTTGAACCAGTCCATTCAAGCTTGGACTTAGACCCAAGAGTAGACCAAAAACATGATCTTGTTCTCTTCTCATGGCTAGTTCTTTTGGTTTTGTGGTAGGAGGCCTAAGCATTTCTAGTTCGGCTAGAAGAGACCGATACTTTCCGAAATACTTCTTGAAATCGAGATCTTCCATGTGTAGAGTATTGATAGCCTTCTTGACTTCAAACACACGGGTCAGATTTGAGACATCTCCATATACATTTTTGAGTGTCTCCCAAAGTTCTTTGGCCTTCTCACAGTAGGAGTAGGCTTGAAGAATAGAGGTTTCAAGAGAGTTCTGGAGAGCTACGAGTACCAATTGGTCTTCTTGGGCCCACTTCTCCTCTTCGGGTGTGAGCTCCTTCTCGTCTTCCTCTTCCTCTTTGACTTCAGTAGGGTCTTTCTTCCCTTTGACAACTTCAATGTGATGCCAAAGACCACAACTGCCGAGATTGTTTTTCGCAGACCTAGCCCACAAGAGATAGTTATCTCCGTTGAGTGTAACCGGGATAACCACTCTCTTGTAGTTTTCCATAGTTGCCATAATATCCAGAAAGTTTATCTATAAGAAACAGAGATTTGAGCTTGAGAAACTTAAATTAAGATGGTTATAGATTTGTGGTAAAGATTTCAGAAGTAAAGAAGAAGAAGACTGCTTTTATCCGATGGATAAAAAAAAAGGCAAAGTGAAGAGAGTAAGAACAGAAGAGAATCAACAAATATAGAGATAAGATTAGTAAGAAAATGAGAATCTTGCTCTGATACCATGTAAAACTTAATAGAGATTAGAAGAGATTCAAAGATATATTAATGGAGTATCATGTTTGAGAGAGAGTAAAGATATTTGTTTCAAGAGAAACCTTAATTTTTATTATTTTCTTCTGTCTTGGTTACACGCATATATAAAGAGATAACATAGTCTCATAGGATACACTAGAGAGAGACTAACGGATCTAAGACAATGACATAAGAGGAACTTGTCCCAATTATTTCCTAATAAGTTCTACTTGACCATAAGGTAACAAACGACTCTTTCTTCTTATAGAACTTGCCTCTTCACATGTGACTTCCAAAGTATCCTATGCTTCTTCTCTTTAGTTCTCATAGAATATTCCTCAAGTGTGACCAAGATGTTCTTATTGAACAATATCAGTATCGTCTTCCTCAACACAATCATAAACAACAACTTCATTATCATATCCAAACTCCAATCCACTGTAAGTTCACAACGTTGATCACGCCAATATATCTCTTGTGTATGAGAAATTTAATGGATAGGAACTTTAACACATGGCGTAGATCGATGTTAATGGCTTTAGGAGCTAGGAATAAAGTTGTGTTTGTCAATGGTTTGTTTCCGGAGATAGAAGATACACATCCATATTACATTCTTAGTGTAGATGTAACAATATAGTATGTATTTGGATAGTGAATGATGTAGATAAGCAAATCGCTAAGAGTATAATGTATCTTGATACTGCAAGACAGATGTGGTAAGACATTCATGACCAGTTCAAACAGAATGATGGTCAACGCACAACAGAGATTAAACAACATATTTATTCTAAGATTCAAGGTTCGCAAACCGTTAGTGAATATTAAACAAGAGTGAAGAAACTTTGGGAAGAACTGAAGAATAATCAGAGTCCATACTCTTGTTGTTGTGGGAATGTTGAGTGTGTTAAACTCAAGATCATTTTGACTAGAGATGAACAAGATCGTGTGTTAAAATTCTTGATGGGGTTAAATGATTCTTATATTGAGGTGAGAGGAAATATATTGACGATGGAGCCGAAACCTCCCTTGATCAGAGTCTTTGATCTCATATCTCAAGAAGAAAGACAAAGAAATATGAACAATGGTAATTTTACTAGCTTAGTTTGGGTTCCATTAAATACATCTCAGTCTCATGCATTGTGGATGTCAAGGTCATACTATTAATTAGTGCTACAAGATTCATGGTTATCCTCAAAGATACATGTATTTTCCTCAAAGTCAGACACCTTATCGCAACCAGAATCAATTTCCTTCTCGAAATTATAACAATTCTCAGTCATCTTCCAACAACAATCCAAGTAAGAAATATCAACAACACAAAAAGAAAAATGTGGCTAATGAGAATATTCAAGATTCAGAGACACTTAAACATGATGTTCTTATTGGAAATATCACCACATATCAACTCCAGCAGTTTCTTAGTGTTTTGCAAACTAATCCTCAGTTTCAAAACAATATTTCTCAGATTTCAGGTAGTAACATTCAGCTTGCAAATGGGACGGTGTCTACCACAAAACCTCAACCTCATGTTCCTACTTTGGAAGATCCAAGTATTTTCTCACTCTTGTTGAAAATTGCTCAATTGTTACTTGGATCTATAAATTCCATACTAAGAGTTTTGTTTCCACCATTTTTCCATATTTCATTCAGCATATTGAGACACAATACAACACAATATTTAAAGTCATTCGTTCAAACAATGCCCATGGACTCTTTTTCAATTATTTTCTTACACAAAGGGGCATTATTCATTATTACTCTTGTCCTTATACACCACAACAAAATTATGTGGTTGAGAGGAAACATCAACACATTCTTAATGTTGCTCGTTCTCTTCTTTTTTAATTCAATATTCTACATTTTTGGGAGATTGTGTTTTAACAACTATATACCTCAGAAACAAAACTCCTTCTCCTATTTTACAAAATAAAAGTCCTTTTCAAATTCTTACTTCAAAATTTTTTTCCTTTGATTATCTAAGAGTTTTTGACTCTTTTTTGTTTGTTTCAACTTTGTCTAAAGATAGACCCAAATTTTTACCAAGATCCAATGCTTGTGTGTTTGTTGGCTATCCTCCTGGATTCAAAGGTTACGAAGTGATTGATCTGAAAACTAATTCAATTTCCATTTCTCGGAATGTTGTCTTTCATGAATTTGTCTTTCCTTTCAAGCTTTCATCTCCTGGCTTGACCATCTTTGACCAAGATCTTTTACCAAATTCAATTCTAGATTCTTCTTTTCTTGCTTATTTTGATATAGATTTTGATTCTTCTATGTTTCCTTCTCCTGACATTCTTATCCCTTCTGATCTTGGTAACAATATTGTTGAGCCCTCTGTTTCGTCACATCATTCCCCTATTTCTTAGGACCCTAATCATTTTCCTTCATATATTGTTTCATTAGGTCCTAGTGTTCAATCAGGTGATGTTGTTCATGTTACTAGATCAAATAGACAGACTAAGTCTCCTACGTATATTGATGAATACAATTGTTATCTCCTCAACTAAACCCAATCATTTCCTGCTCATCCCTTATACACTACCTCTTATCCTATTTCAACCTTCTTATTCTATGAAAACTTTGATCCTACCCACAAAAACTTTCTCTTATCCATTACTAATACATCTTTACGTAAGACATTTAAAGAGGTTGTCAAATGTGTTGAATTCATTGTTGCTATGAAGTTTGAATTTACATCTCTAAATACTATTGGTACTTTGTATGTATGTGAGCTTCCTCCTGGAAAACATCATGTTGGATGCAAATGGATCTTTACCATTAAGTACAATCCATATGGTAGTATTAAGAGACACAAGGCACGTCTTGTTGCAATGGGATATACTCAGTTGGAAGGTCTTGACTATTTGTATACTTTCTCCCATGTTGGAAAGATGGGATCTTTCAGAACCTTATTTGCTTTGACTGCTATTAAGAATTGGTCTATAACACAACTTGATATCCACAATGCCTTTTTCAATGGTGATCTGGATGAAGAGATATACATGACATTATCACCAGGATATTCAGAACTTACAAGTAACTCTTGCTCCAAGAATGCAGCTTGCAGACTTCATAAATCACTTTTTGTACTGAAACATGCATCTCGTCAATGAAATCAAAAATTATCTTTTGTTGGCTTTGTTAGAGTTTGTACTGATAACTCCATATTTATCAAGTGCACATCCACTATCTTCTTGGCACTTTTGGTATATGTTGATGATACCCTTATCATTGGGAGTAATTATGATGTTGTTGAAGAGACAAAGAATGTATTATAAGCTGGTTTCAAGCTTAAAGACCTTGGACCAGCTAAATACTTCTTGGATTTTGAAATAGCAGTAATGCATCTGGTATTCACATTAATCAAAGGAGATATACTTTAGAGCTAATTGAAGATGCAAGTCTTCTTGGTTGTAAACCAATCTCTGTTCTTACGGAACCAAACTTGAGTATGTCTGAATTTGAAGGAGATATTCAATGTACATAATGGACAGACTGCTTTACCTCACACACACTAGACCTTACATTACATTTGTTGTTCATAAACTCATCCAATACATGTCTGCTCCACAGACTTTGCATCTTCAAGTTGCAACTCGTGTACTTAGATATCTCAAGAATGCTCCAGGACAAGGTTTATTCTACTTTGCATCTTCTAACATTCGTCTTAGTCTCAATGCCTATTCATATGCATATTGGTCTACTTGTCTAGATTCTAGGAGGTCAGTCACATGCTTTTGTGTCTTCCTTGGTGACTCTTTAATCTCATGAAGATCAAAGAAACAAAAGACAATATCTAGGAGTAGTACATAAGCCGAGTACAAGTCAATGGTTGATGATACATGTGAATTATTGTGGTTAAATGAGTTGCTTAAATGTTTACATTGTACACCAACAACTCATGCAACTCCGTTTTGCGATAACAAATCTACATTACACATTTCCTCCAATCATGTATTTCATGAAAGGGCAAAATACATTTAAAATGATAGTCACATAGTATGTGAAAGGTTGGACAGTGGCTTAAAGACATTATATGTGCACACTGGTATGCATCTAGCTGACATATTCAAAAAGGTGGTTCAAGAGTTTATTTTCCAAGATGGGAATACATAATCCATTCCTTCCATCTTGAAGGGAGGGTATTATAGTTACATATATATATACTGAACCGATTCTCAATAAGTAAACCGAAATGTGGCTTATGTATATATTCAGGTACAACGTAAATAAACAATAGATTTGAGAATTTATTTTATTAAATGAGAGTTTGTTACAAGATTTTACACCTCTCAACAATGTCCATTTTTGGATCTAATAGTTACCATTAAATTAAATAATCTGAAACAGTTAAAAACCTTAGTATTTACAATTACGTTACCACATTTACCGAAAACTGAACAAATCCGCGGTGGCTCTTTGATCGCATAGTTGATATTTTGCAGATTTATTTTGCATTACAAATTTATTTAAGTCAAATTGTTTTAGTTTGGAGAGTTTTGGCCTCTTACTCTAGTGTTTTTTGCTACGCATATTTGTTTTCCTTTTGAAAAAATGATTTTTTTAAATTAGACTTCACTGAGGTGATTTGTATGAAGCTACCTAGCGGACTTGTAACTTTTGACCGCCACGATGTGAATAAAATTCCATTGCTAAACTTACCCCTTTTATTGCCGATTTTTATTATGTTACTGCAAATTTTTGAGGTTTTGGCGGAGTTGTTTTACATTACGACAAAGTTATGACCTAATTGATCGTTGATTTAATCTTTACAAATATGACATTTAACTGTTGATTTATTATCCTACAGTTTTGTTAGTCTTTTTGGATGCATAGTTTCCAAAATCTGTTGTGAAGTTAGAGAATACCTTCGCAAAAATGTATTGAAACAGTATAATTTTGTTCTGAATTCATTAGAAAAGATTTGTCCACCTCACCCCAAATTCCTATCCCTTGCAAACGAGAATTTAACTATTTTTACCATGTTTGTGAAATGTTGTTTATGAACTTGATATTGATGAGGATCTTCCAAGGATTTGACACTCGAAGTTGGGAAGGGGATAATCCTTGACTTTTAAGTAATAAAACTTAAGAAACAAGACGGTGGATTGAATGGTGTCACAAGAGATGCGGAAAACTCTTGATAAACCGTGGATTGAGTGGTGCCACAAGAGTTGTGGAAAGTTCTTGATAAACCGGGTGATCCCTTAGATATGACGAACCAAGACGAATCGAATGATCAATGGATATTACAAACCATGACTCATCAATGGATATTACACACCATTGACAAAGAAAAGAGAATCACTCTCTAATTTGCAAAAATAAACTCTCACGACTTATTTTATTATTCAACATATGAGCCTCATTATACAGAGGAGATTACAATAAATTCGTCCATATGGAATGCTAAACATGCAAAACATTTGGAAAGATGGATACAACTACTAAGATCCATGTAAGAGAGAAAAATAATCATAAATTAATGCTCTTTTTGAAATGGACGAAAATCAATCTTCCTTTTGTTATCTTGGGCATTTCCCCTTTGATGAGCTTGTCTATGGAACCAGGATTGTAGACCAACTCGGTTTGTAGATTAATTCTTTTTGGTTTGGTCGGAGTGCTTCAATGAATGCGTGTAGGTCCGAATAGAGTAAACAACAAATTACCTGTTTTGTGAATTGTATAACTCCTTCATCTGAACTCGGGTTGCTTCGCTTCTTCTTTTCGGAGTTTGATAGTTGAGTAGAGCACATTCTCCAAGTATTAATATGCATTTTAAGTTCGTGGTTGAAAATATATGATCCGATAAATGAACACATATATTTCTGCCTCTCAAGATCACATCAGATATGAAAGTACGTAGTTTGTTGATTAAACCCCTAAACTATATACATTGTAAAGTGACATACATTGCTTTAAAATTTCATGCAACCCCCAACCCCTAAGCATGTGACAAACAATTCTAAACCTTGTGTCAGAGTGTGTTAACGTTTTGATAAGTTGTTTATCGATGTTGAAAATTGTTAGTATGAGTGTTAATGACATTATAAGTTACTAATAAGAACTTAAAGTTTCATGAACCCTAACCCCTAAAGATGTCACAAACAACACTAAACCTTATATGAGAACTAGAAGAAGGCTCGCGCGTTGTGCCGGTTTTTATTTTAGTTTATTGTGAATTATATGTAATTGATTATAAAATATCCATATATGTCATAACGTATTTAGTATATATAAAAATTTAATATAATTTATCTTACAAGTATGGCATATATATTTTGTAAAAGTTAAGTAAGTAAAAAAAATTACTTATATAATGTGCTATTGAAATAGTTGTAATTTTTATATTAGTTTAGATTGGTGTTTTTATTTTAAATATATTGCATGTTCATACTAACGTGTATTGTGGAAAATGTAAGATATTTTACGATATCATTTTAGTTATATTTATCTACATTTTTCGTCTTATCTTCATTTTCAATTTTAGTTACAAAATAAAGATTTTATAACTAATTTTTATATGACATGGCGAACCGAATAAATTTGAATTGTGATGATAAAAACATAATAAAAATACAAAATATGATACTAAAATCATATGAAGGAAAAATGGGTGTGCAGAGTCGAGACACTCTTTCATTGATTCTTTAATTTCCCGTAGTGTGACGGTACTTATCACCACTATGACCATGTGAATGATTGACTTTTTTTAGTTTTGTGTCTATGTTCAATGTATAGAAAAATGAGAAAGACATATGACTTTCTTATATAACCCCACTCACATAGGAGTTAGAAAATAGTATAATGAGAATTTATTCTCAATACATTTGTCACCACTATATTACAATTTAATTTTGTAAATTCTATGAGATATTTTGTTGACATGGTAAACAATTTACCACAAAAACGATGAGTCAAAAGATTAATCTTTTGTGTCATGACTTATTTGCCAATTTCCTAATTATGAAGCGTAGATCCGACTTACAATATATATGTATCGAAGTGCATAATATTCTTCAGTATAATTGATTTCAAATAAATAAAAAAATTTAAGACATATGTTTGTTATAAAACATGATACACATCAAATTAAAAATCTGTGAATTGTTAAATAAACATTGTTTATAATTATAAAAAATTGGGTGAATTTGGTGATAGAAGGTGGATGTTTAATTGGGTCCTATAACTATGGGTTGTACAAATTTGGTTAAGTAACAATGGCGGGAATTGAAATTTTCGATAGTTCCTCTTTTAACCCTAACTAATCCCTCCATACACGATAAACCTCTCTGCATGATTAGACTCATTTACGGCGACAAATAATTAAAACCAACAAAAAACAGATGGCTATTACATCATCGCGCACTAGATTATATCACAACTGCTAGTAATATATATATATATTTGTTTATATTTGCAAACTCATTTATATAGATCTACTTTTCTATGTTTATTTATTGCGACTGTGAAGAATTGAGATATCTTCGATCTATTTCAATAAAATAAGGTAAAAGTTTGTACAAGCTATTTCATTTATTTTTTTTTATTTAATGCTACACAACATTAATGGATTCAATCATTGAATGTTTAATGATTTTCATCTCTATGTGTGTATAATGGTTTCAATGGTGCGATCTGCATTGTTGATGCATGGGGAATGGATTGTAACTGAATATCGGATATGGATATTTATGCCTTGAGGGAGTTATGGTTTGGGGTAAGTTGAAGGACTACCTACATTGAGCTTGTGGCTATGTGGAGAATAAGTTATGTATGGATATTATGACACAAAATCTGCAGTTTAGTTACCAATTGCCACAATGCATGTTAATGGATAATGGAAAAGATGTTGTTCCTGTCTCAATTACTTCTGACCAAGATGTAGATGTATTCCTCTCTGTTAATGCCAATATCCTCCAACTTATCCTATGCGCTATGATTTCGGAAGTTTCACTTGGTCCTTATGAAGGTTAAACATTTATATTTGTTTATGTTTTAAAGGTTAGTCGTTTATTAGATAAACAACTAAATTTATATTATATAAATAGTTGTGGAGTGAAACGAGTTGCTCACGTCGGAGATGGTTGTTGAAAACGATGTCGCTATTGTACGATATAGGGGAGAGAATGAAGTAGAGTCAACAAGGGGAGGTGAGTAAACCAATCAATGTTTTAAGATTTCAAAAAAACTCGTATTGGGATGTATGTACTGATTTTCAACTATTTTAGGTGAAGCGGGAAGTATTGGGCCAGAGAATTTTGTAATGGGTATGAATTATAAAAAAATCAAATTTAATATTAGCAATGAAAATTTCAAAATAGATATTATATATTGCAAACAAACTATGTGTATATCTCGGTAATAGCCGCATATTTGAGTTACAATTACTCGTTACTAAATGTAATGCGTCATATCATTTAAAATTGTTGTATATTTGAGTATTTGAATATTATGAAAATAACAATATAAATTTTTATGAAATGCGGAAAAATACTTCCCCAAGTAGTTGACAAGTATTAAAATATACATTATATACCGTAAGAAACGTCGTGTTAAATTTGATACTAATGTAATGTCTTAACATATATTAAACTACGAAAATAACCGTGTGTTGCGCCGGGTAGTGATTTAAAATCTTATTGTTGTACATACAATAGTTGACTTTTAATGGATAAAGATAACTTATTTTAAATTGATTACTCAAATGTTTTCAAAATTTCTTTACACTTCTTGTTTCTATTTTTTAATATTTTTTTTGTTTTGGAAAACTCTTTTTAGCTAACATGTGTATAAAAGACATTCTTAGCAAATTATAATTATGTAAAAATTTATCATTATTATTCTTTGCAAAAATATAAGTTATTAGTATTGATCAGTATATTTAACAATGTAGAAAAAATTTAATATATTAAACATTTTCTAAAATCATAAGTTTTCCGACATTTGAACAATCATAATCTTTTCGACCATTCAACAACAAAATTTTTACGAAAAAAATTGAATGAGTTAACATCTCGAGAAACAATAAAATGCGTTCAAAAGAGAATATTATTAACCTCTAAACACTTTTTAAAAAACTTTAAAGAGAAAAATATTATACTAATGCAATTTTTACAACACATGAACTAATTAATATTCGTAAAATAAAATATTTAAATTATTTGTTTGCATGATACTAATACAAGAATTAGAAAGTAACGTGTATTTACGAAGATGAAACCTTTTTTAGTTTTTGAAACGCCCCATAATATAACGCTTTTTTGACGTACCTAAAATCATAAATATTTGAATCTTTTGTATTTTTCTTTCGAGAATACAAATTAAAAAATAGAACAAATAAAGGAAAATTAGAAGAAAACATCTGAAGAATTAATTTTCTTTTAATTTCTTTTCTATGTTTCAATGTATATCAAAATGAGAAGAATATAACTTTCTTATATAACCCCATTTACATAGGTGTTATGAAGTGGAATAATGATAATTTATTCTCAACACAATTGTCACCATTATGTCCCAAATTTTATTACAATTTAATTTTGTTGAATGAAAAAATGTAAGAAATATTTTGTTGATTTGTTATCTTCAATATAATTAATTCTTTACTTTTTTTGATGATATATGTGTATTTAAGTGCATCATGTTTTTCAATATAATTAATTTCAAATAAGTAAGAAAGTTATGATATATGTGGGTTTAATTGCATGATGTTCATGAAAAAGATACATATATGGATTATTAAATAAATATTGGTTTAGAGTTATAAAATTTGTGTAACCTTATAATAGTAATTGTATTTTGCTACTAAATAAATTAAATAAAACAAGCAAAAATATATTGTGGTAGTCTATTAAAAGATAATATTTAGCTTTCATAATAATATAAATCTCTATTTAAAAATATATTAGCTTACATTTTAAGATAATTCATTAGTATAATATTATATTAATCAATAAACCATCTCCTTAAGACCTTGTATCGATAATTCCATCGCTTAGCTACCATACACAGAGTACAAAAGCTATATGTAAACAGAAGCAAAAGTATTTTAACAATCAAATAGTGTGACATTACACTAAATTATTTGACCTATTGTTTATCTTTTTCACAGTTCATACCGGAACTAACCTAAACCATAATCAAGATTTCCAGGAGCCAAAAGATATCTTTACGACTTAGACAACGCGTTGAAGATGCTCTCCGCCTCCTCGGTAACACAAACATCGATTCTCTTGATTTATATGCTCATTAGCTAAACTCGTTAGCTTAACTGTGAAAAGATCTGAAAACAAATCAATAAGAGATTTGATTTCAAGCAGCTAGAATCACCATATAGCGAGTGTCTCTTTAGTTTCGATCTCACAACACAAAGCTTTTTAGAATCTTATATGTGTTGTAGTCTCGCACAAAAAAAAAGAAAAAAAGAGAGAAAATATAAAGATTGGTATAAAGAATATGTTTGATATTTTCTCCATTTATAAGAGAGGAGGATGCAAGAGTTTTTGATTTCACCATGTAGTCCATAATACCACAATTACTCATATTTAACATATTACTTTATGTTAAATTTGGCGGTTACATAATTGATTAATAAAATCAATTATTAATTTAATTTAAGAAGAAAGTTTTAATTGACCAAAATTATACTTTTTATTATTAAATTTATTATTTTCTCAGCCCAAAATTAATTTTTCGTCATGGTGATATGGTGGTCTCATTTATTTAGATGTTAGATATTTTCTCCTTATATAGAAGAGGAAGATGCAAGAGTTTTTGGTTTCAAGGTATATAAAAATGAGAATAATATGATTTTCTTATATACACTACAAGAAACTGGGTTTTTAGCAACGAAATTTAGCAAGAAAATAGCGACGAATAAATATAGCAACGAAATAGCAACGAATTGGCGACGAAATAGCAACGGAGAATCTTGTCGTCGCTAAATCGTCGCTATTTAGCGAGGTATTATTTCGTCGCAAAATTAGCGACGATTTAGCGACGATTTTGGCGACGAATGAGTTCTGCTACGAATATATATCCTTGCTAATTAGCGACGAATTAACGAGGAGGGTCGCTAAGTAGGTAAGCACGTTTTCAAAAACGTTGCTAAATCGTTGCTAATTTTATTTCCTTGCTAATTCGTTGCTAATTTTCCTTGCTAACTGGTTGCAGAAATTTTAGAATGGGACTATATAAACCCATCTACACTCTTCAAAAAATCACACCACAACACAATACAAAAACATTCACTCTATAAAAATATAAACACTCTAAAAATTTCAATGTCTCACGGTAATAACAATATATACGAGTTACGGTCTTGGATGTATCGGCATAAAGATCGATCGGGGGTAGTTACAGACGAATTTACGGAGGGAATTCAAGTATTCATGCAGCAAGCCGGAAACATGCAGAATACGCAAGATACCGGTAAAATGTATTGTCCATGTAAGAAGTGCGTTAACACTAAATACGTGTTTGTTGAAACCGTATGGAAACATCTTTTTAATAGAGGTTTTATGCCGCAGTATTTTGTTTGGTTTCAACATGGGAAAGGGTATAACTCTAATAATACTGAAGTTGGAGATAGTAGTTATACGTTTCCTGTTAGTGATCATGTTAGTAACGAACCTGCTAATTTACCGCATCATTTTGATAGTAACTATGATCATGATCAGGCCGGTGGTTATGTGCATGTAGATGATAATAGATATCATGAAATGATTGCTGATGCATTTCATGATACGAGGGAGTATTTATCCGAAAATGTAGTTGAGGAACCTAACCTAGATGCTAAACGATTTTATGATATGTTAGACGCTGCGAATAAACCAATTTACGAGGGATGTAAAGTTGGATTGTCAAAATTATCTTAAGCATCTAGGATGATGAATATAAAATCTAATAATAATTTGAGTGAGTTTTGTATGGACTCATGGGCGGAGTTACTGAAAGAATATCTGCCTGAGGGTAATGTAGCTGCTGAGTCGTATTACGAAATACAAAAGTTGGTTTTTAGTCTTGGATTGCCTTCTGAAATGATTGATATTTGTGTTAACAATTGTATGATTTATTGGAAAGATGATGATGAACTGCTTGAATGTCGTTTTTGTCGTCAACCGAGATATAAGGTCCAAGGGAAGGGGAGCAAAGTCCCGTATCAACGGATGTGGTACTTACCCATCACAGACAGACTCAAAAGATTGTATCAATCGGAGAGGACATCCGATTCGATGAGATGGCATGCAGAACACTCGGTTGAAGATGGGGAAGTCACTCATCCGTCAGATGCAAAGGCTTGGAAGCACTTCAACACGGTATACTCTGATTTCGCTAGAGAGGTTCGTAATGTATACCTTGGTTTATGCACTGACGGATTTAGTACATTCGCTATGTCTGGTAGACAGTACTCTTTGTGGCCAGTTATACTAACTCCGTATAATCTACCTCCCAATATGTGCATGCAAAGAGAATTTCTTTTCTTAAGCATTTTAGTACCAGGTCCGAAGCACCCAAAGAGAGCTCTTGATATTTTTCTGCAACCTTTGATACATGAGTTAAAAGAGCTATGGTCCACTGGGGTTCGTACGTATGATATCTCATGCAAGAGAAATTTTACGATGCGTGCAGTGCTCTTGTGGACTATTAGTGACTTTCCTGCTTATGGCATGTTAGCAGGTTGGACAACGCATGGACGATTGTCTTGTCCATATTGCCGTCATCGACTGATGCGTTTCAACTCCCACATGGAAGGAAAACAAGTTGGTTTGATTGTCACCGACGTTTCCTTCCAATCAATCATCCTTACCGAAAGAACAGAAGGTTATTTAAGAAGAATCGGGTCGTTAAACATCCGCCCCTACTTTATCCGACGGGGGCCGAGTTATTGGAGGAGTTGGATAATTATGGGGCGCAAAAAACATGTAGACGGGGTGGTAATTTTCATGTTTCTAATTTACCCGATGGATACGGAGAAAGCCATAACTGGCACAAGAAAAGCATTTTTTGGGAACTCCCGTACTGGAAAAATCACTTGTTGAGACATAACCTCGACGTTATGCACATTGAAAAATACTTTTTTGATAATATTATAAACACATTGTTGAATGTACAGGGGAGAACTAAAGACAATTTGAAGACAAGACTGGATTTCCCAGAAATATGTTTTAGAAGTGAGTTGCATATCACGAACGATGGTAAGGCTTCGGTCCCAATCTACAAATTGAAACCTGAAGCGAAAAACGCGTTATTCAACTGGGTCACTTCAGATGTCAAGTTTCCCGACGTATATGTTTCAAAGTTATCTGCATGTGTTGAGAATGGTCAAAAGTTTTCAGGTATGAAAAGTCACGACTGTCATGTGTTTATAATGCAAAGACTTTTACCTTTTGCTTTCGATGAGCTTTTACCTGAACCCGCACACACAGCAATAGCAGGTATCATTGAACCCTAAAATGTGTATATTTTAATTTTGATTAAGTATATATATAATTTAATTAATATAATGTTTAAAATTTTCCAGAGATCGGTGCATTTTTCCGAGATCTATGCACCCGTACGCTTACAGAAGAGGTCATTGAACAGTTACGTGACGAGTATCCCGATTGTGTTGTGCAACTTGGAGAAGATTTTCCCTCCATCCTTTTTCGATGTTATGGAACACCTTCTAATACATCTTCCTCACGAGGCATAATTAGGAGGGCCTGTGCAGTTTCGGTGGATGTATCCTTTCGAACGATTTATGGGACATTTGTAAGGAAAGGCGAAAAACCTTGCAAGGGTTGAAGGATCTATTGTTGCTGGATCTTTAACTGAAGAGACGTCTCATTTCGCCTCATATTATTTCGGTTCCAATGTAAGAACACGTAGAACAACAACACGACGCTACGATGATGGAGGTGTTGGCGCAGTGTATGGAATGGAAAGGGTACCTGATATATTTTCTCCAATCGGAAGAGCGAGGCGGAAAAATAAAAGAAGTTTGGTGGGAAAGTGATAAACATCGGCAAAGCGCACATACTTACATCCTCCTTAATTGTGAATATGCCCGACCTTTTGAAAGGTATGTGCATGCAACTATTCATTCGCAAACCCATCATGCATAAACAAAATAAATATTTCATTTTGATTCAGTTTCCTGCGTTGTTTTAGAATGTTTGAGGAGCAAGTGGATGAGGTTTATCCAGGACTTTCAAAAGACGAAGTAACCGCTCTTAAAGAACGGGATTTTGCGGCTTGGTTGAAAACGCGAGATCGCATATGGTGACACAACGTATCCGAGTGTGGTTTCGCGAGTTAATACAAGGACCGCTCGGAAAGATCACAACTTCTCCTATGTATTTCACTCGTGGTTACGTGTTCCACACCTTAAGTCATGGTCAACGTCGAGCAACCGCGAATTATGGGGTAACTGTGTCGGGTGATTCAGTTTTTTATGGTCTTCTAATTGATATTCTTGAAGTGCAGTATCCGGGATTAGTCAATTTACGAACAACCCTCTTCAAATGTGATTGGTTTGATCCAACACTCGGTCGTGGTGTTCGGTACAACAAATTTGGTGTGATCGACGTCAACCAGTCACGACGATATCGGAAGTTTGAACCTTTTATCCTTGGATCGCAAGCTGAGCAAGTTACTTTCATTCCTTATCCTCGAGTTAAGACTAGCGGTATAGCATGGAGTGCAATAGTCCGAATAGTTCCAAGAGGTTTAATTATGGGTAACGATGAAGTTCCTATGCAACAAGATGTCATTGGTGGGACAATCATTCCAACAAATCAATCGACGGAAGATGTATTCCTTGTCGACCCCGATAATCAAGTTGTTGAAGATATTGTGGATGATGAAGACGACGGAGGTGCAAATGAATTCGATGAAAGTAGCGAAGTCGAATCTGTTGATTCCGATAATAATGAATAATTTTCTTTGTGTTTTTGTAATATAATTGTGTACATGTGTTAGTTGTAATATTTGTGTGTGTTTTTGTAATATTTGTAATCTTTGTGTGTTTTTGTAATAATTTGTGTGTGTGTTATTTGTAATAATTGTGTGTGTTTTTGATATTATTTTTTTAAAAAATAATATTTAAATTTGCAACGAAATAGCAAGGATTGGTAATTGTCGTTGCTAAATCGTCGCTAATTAGTGAGGATTTAGCAACGCTAACCTAATTTCGTTGCTAATTCGTCGCTAATATAGCGACGATTTAGCAACGATTTATAAAAAAAATCTAATTTTCGATGGATTACAGATTTAGGGCTTCGAGATCGTTGCTAAATCTTCGCTAAACTTAATGACTTATCGTTGCCAAATCGTCGCTATTTCGTTGCTAAGCATGATTCCTTGCTAATTCGTTGCTAAGTCGTTTTAAGCCTTCGAACTTTAAACCCCTAAAACACCACTTAATATCGATTTATATGAGTTTTGCTTGACTAAAAAAGTGTACAAAACTAGTAATATATTTGTATAAAACAATAAAAATTATAGATTACAAAATTATACTTAACACATTTAAGCTAAGTAAACCATAACTTATAAGAGTTTATACTATAAAGTTCATAATAAACTACTTTATAAGTTTTTTGTCATATATTGAGTTTGTGACTTCTTATGATCAATGTTATAAACTCGTTTTGGCGAAAAAGTGGTAAAAAAACGATACAAACCGAATTTAGGGTTCCAAACCCTAAAATAAGGGTTTAGCATTAGCGACGATTTAGCGACGAATCGTTGCTAAATCGTCGCTATTTATATTTAGCGACGATTTAGCAACGAATCGTTGCTATTTCGTTGCTAATTATAAACCTCCTTACATTCTTTTACTTGAAAATACGATGAATGTCGTTTCGTGTCACGTTAACATATAACTTTGAATTAGCGACGATTCGGCAACGATTCGTTGCTAAATCGTCGCTAAATACAAATAGCGACGAAATAGCAACGAATTCTGACATGCATGTACTTCTTAAATACGATGTAAGTCTCTTCGTGTCACGTTAAAATATAGCAACAAAATAGCAAGGAATCGTTGCTAAATCGTCGCTATATGGATTCGTCGCTAAATCGTCGTTTTTTTTCGTTTGCCGCGGGTGGGAAACCAAAAGGTTTGAACCAAAAGAGGCGAAGAAATGGCGACGACACAAAATCCTATATATACCCGACGAGTTTTCTCATTTTTTCACACAATCTCATTCTCTCTTTCTCTCTAAACATTTTATCTCTCTAAAAAAAACCCAACTCCAAAACCCAACTCCAAAAACATGTCTCAAAATAACCAACCCCCTCATTATTATAATTTCATAAGGAACCGATCCGGTTCCACCTCTAATTCAAACCCACCCCAACAAAACTCACCCCAACAAAACCCACCCCAATAAAACCCAATAGAAGAGCCTATTCCCGATGCTCCAGCCGATCCCCCCGTCGATTTACCACCACATCAGCATCTTGGACCGCACATGCAGCGGATCCTCGACTTTCTTCGGCAGGAGGGCCACCAGTACCTACCGTTGCTCCATTCTAGATGGGACATTTTGGTAAGTAATTAAACTTTTTATATTATTTTATGCAATTTAATTAATTGATTTTCGATTATAATAATTGCTAACGATAAATTTATTTTTCGTAGGTTTTGCGATAACAAGGTTAGTAGGAGTGTCTCGGATGTGATGAAAACGTATTTCGTGGAGCCGCACGTCAACTGGTCGCAGACGCCTCCTTATATAAAGGACATATGGTTCGAATCTTTTGCGGTAAGTAAAATTTTTAATTATTTAAATTTTAAAAATTAAACATTATAAAAAGTTAATATAAATATTTATTGTAATAAAATAACATATATATTATATAAAATGTAATAATTATTACAAAATTTATTTTTTATTATTTAAAATTTATTTTAATATTTTAAAAAACTCAAATAACAAAAATGGCATTGGCGGGAGGAAGACATGTTTAAAGTCCGCAAGGGTTTCGAGGAGAAAGCCTTGCATCGGCTCACTGGGATCATCAACAAATAGAAGACCAAGTGGCTGAAGAAGGGAGATGATGCGAAACCCATAGCAATGGATGGGGAGGTGTGGAAGGGCCTTTGCGACTATTGGACGAACCCACATTCGGTTAAAGTTGCGGGTAGCTGCTCCAAGTCCCGACTCACACCGATCGACGAGACCGGTCCATATATTTAAAATTTAATTACTTTTTAAAATAATATAAAATTTAAAAATATATAATTTAATTATAATTTTCAATAGCGCGAGGAGATGGGCGAGCTTCCGCCCGTTGTGGAAATTTTGAAGAAAGTCCAGAAGAGGAAGGACGGGACCTATGTGAGTTCACGATCTGAAAAGATCGTGAACGCATATGAGGCTAGACTCGCCGAGCGGGTTAGTCATATGGTTCGACGTCGGCCGATGGTAGTTCGGTCAACTCCTCGGGACAGCTGTCGGTCACCGAGTGCGACCAGATCTACTATGAGGTAATAATTTAAAATAATTTAATTTAATTCAAAATAATATTTATTATATTATCTAACGATTTTAAATTTGTCTATATAGGTGGCCCCGAAGACGAAGAAGAACCGCACTTTTGGAGTCGGTTTGATTGAGACGGTTCCCGCTGCTTCTTCTTCACAGCCTCGTCGCACTGCCCAAGATCACGCCGAAGAGAATGTTCGGTTGAGGGAGCAGCTCGCGGAACAAGAATCCGCTATCACAACATCACGGACTTCTTCTCCATCATCGCGATGGAAAGTCCAAACCTCGCGAGGTTGATGCAGCAGCGGGGAGTCCAACCGACCCAGCCACCAGTGATCCCTCCAGATGTAGCGGCAACTCAAGACCTTGGACGTGATATCGGGATTGATGATTACGTCGTCGATCCCGATGATCCCGCTGATCCCGCTGATCCCGCTGATCCCGCTGATCCCGATGTTTAGTTTTAATTTATTGTATTTTTAAAATATTTTGTATTTTTTTAATATATTTATAATTTTTTTTTAATTTTTTTATAATTGTTTTTTTTTTAAATTTGGTTTTTATATTTGTTTTTTTTTTAATTTTTTTTTTAAATCGTTGCAAATTCGTCGCTAAATTAGCGACGAATTAGCAACGATTTGTTTTCGAAAAATCTTTAAATTGGAAATTTATTTTTTTATATATCGTCACTAATTCGTCGTAATATTTTACGATAAACGTCGCTAATTCGTCGCTAAATTAGCGACGAATTAGCGACGACACCTAAATAGCGACGATTGTACGGCGTGGCTAAATTAGCGACGATTCAAAAATAGCGACGATTTAGCGACGAATTTTGAATAGCGACGAGCGTATAGCGACGAAATATGGCGTTGCTATTTGCCTTATTTCTTGTAGTGATAGTATCACTTATAGAAGAGTTACAAAGTGGTACATAGAAGTTACTAAGTGGCATAATGAGAATTTATTCTCAACATAATTGTTCATTATGTTACAAAATTGATTACAATTTAATTTTTTTGAATGAAAATTTTTAAAAGATATTTTGTTGACAATTTTAGGTGCATGATATATTCAATATAGAGTGTTACAAAAAGTGTTTTTCAATATAATTAATTTCAAATAAATAAAAACATGTATCATGTATGTGATTTTAAGTCCACAATGTTTTTTAAAAATCGTGTAGCATAAAAATGATGGTGTAGCATAAAAATGATGGTTACTTACGATTTAATTTTTTAATCGATATCATATTTTCATTTTGACTTTCATTTTTGTATGTTTATTCATTTAAATGTTTTATAAAATAGCAAAGGTTTTCAAAATTTCTTTATACTTATTTTTGTTAAAATCATCAAAAATTGTTTGATACAAATATAATTCATTTATATATAAGTATGAATATATGTTAATAGATATATTTAAATTTAATGATGATTACTAAAAAATAAAGAGAGGATACATGTCAAAAGACAAATATAACATTTGTCAACACATTAGAGCTTGTTAAAAATATTCATTCTTATTATATAAGATAGTCGTTTACTTGAAAATATTTGTAATAACTTTTATGCGTTAAAAATACATAAATAGTTGTATATTTAACTATTTAAATATTTTGAAATTAACCGTTAACTCTTTAAGAAATGTGTAAAAGTAGTTGACAATTAAACGTTGATTTGTTTATTTTGATGAAACAAATACATCGCAAGTCGCAACCTTTAAGAATACAATATAAGGATAAAGGAAAGGAAAAAGTCGTTGAAGAAGATGTTGTCCCGACCAATAAATTTTTGCATATGCAATATATCGAAAGATTTAGAAAGGCATTGGAAATATCCAATTTAAAGACTTTTACAATAGGTTTCGAAATTGGAGGTATCATCAACCTTGAAACCTCTTTCATTTGACCATTAATTCTTTGTAATGTCTCGCATGTAATTTATAAGTTTTTTGTTTTCATTACAACAGAGGGAAACCAACAACAGGTCCATTTGCTAAATCAAATGGGCAAACAGTCTTTGAAGAACTTGTAGGTATTTGTTTACAAAGAAACATATTACCCTTCCATCATAAGCGCATACCAACCCGGATGACGCTAATGAAAACATTCAACCACCGAGGTAGGATGATGGTTTCCCTATAATTACGGAGTAATATGGGGTTGACAATGATACAATCATGGGTAGTCCATTGGAGCCAACATAGAGGCTAATAGCCGAAGAATTTGACCCAGTTGAACCTATGGTCTGAGAAGGTACACTCAGAAAATGAATTTGGGATCAGTCACCGTATTTGTCGTAAATATTCATTTGTTTTACAGATATACGAAAATAACAAAAGTAGATAACACGATAGTTTATGAAATATTTTGATCTCTTGTAGGAGCTCAAAACAACATTGGAGGAGATAGGATGTGTGTTGGACGTTTTTATAAAGATAAAGATGACTTCGGGATGCGCGTTTTTATTAATGCCATCAAAGATAAATACGTCTTCAGGGTGTTGCGGTCTTCTCCTAGATTTGTTGAGGTTATTTGTATAAACGTTGCATGTATGTGGCGTGTCTATAGCTCAATTGTTGAAGGAGGTATCCAGTTTCAAGTGCGTGGCAGATTTGGTTCATACCTGTAGTGTGGATGATCGACGCCACTACCATAAACACACAATTGTTGAGGTTCTAGGGGAACTACTGATGGGAGGTTTGTTGGTGGTCGTCAAGGGCCACCTCTTATTGAGATACAAAGACTAGTACATACAGAACACAAGGTTCACATTAGCTATTGGAAGACATGGAAATGTAGGGAAGTGGCGATGGGTAAGGCGGTAGGTTCAATCCCGGGAAGCTACGCATTGTTGTCTTCTTATCTGGATAATTTGATTTTGAAGAACCCCGACTCAATATGTAAGCTATAGTGTGAAACTGATTTGAAAGGAGGAAGAAGGTTCAAATGTTTGTTTATACACTACAAGAAAAAGAGGTTTTCCGACTGCATAATTAATCGCTAAGTTAGTCGTAAAAGAGTCACCATATATTACGACTATGTTACGACTTGTTTACGATTAATATACATGATTAAAAGAGTTGCCAGTAGTCGTATAATAGTGGTAATATTTAGTGACTCTTCTACGACTATTTAACGATTATTAGACGTTAACAATTGTATCTCTAAAGTAGTAGGGAAATAGTCGTAAATATTTAACGACTATTTTGCGACTGTTTTCCGTCTACATAACGACTGTTTTGCGACTATATGATGACTATTTTTCATAACAAATAGCACGTTTGGTTATTGTTTTGTTTCTTATTGCCATTTGATTGTATTCACGAAATATAAGAAAGAAAATATGTTGTAATCAATAAGAAGCTTATATAACTGAATATAAACTACAATCCATGAAATTATCTTAACAAACAAACAAATACATGATGTTTCATAACCAAAAAGTTAACTTGAACATCCAAAACCAGAAAATTGACAAGTTCATGAGAAAGAGACAAGTAACTTAAGAAGCACCTGAAGTTGAGAAAGGTGTGGTGGTGTTTTGAGCTTCTTGAGTCTCCATGAAATCGAGAAAGGCTGGGTCAGTTTGGCGCAAATACTTTTCCACCAAGGACAAGTGTGTGAGCTTGGTCTCTTGTGCAGCCAAAGCTTGTGAATGCTCTTCTTCAAGCTTTTTATTATAAGCCTCTTGTTCTTCGATTTTTTTTGTGCTTGACTCAGTTGCTCTTGTATTGACACAAATGATGAAGAGCCTCCTTCTATGTTGCCATGTCCTGTGACAACATTCCCAAGACTTCCCTTGAGGCTTCCAAGTCCATAAATATTGCCTCGTGAATCTTTTTGAGTGGACTGCGAATTGAAAGAACATAAAAAGAAGAAAGAAAACATAACATATTAAAGGGTTGTTCTTAAATGTTTCTAAGAAATGTTATAACTAATTTATGAAAAATGTTATAGTTTACCTCTAGAAATATTCTCCTATACTCATCTGATGTGAGCTCTCGAAGGCGTGAAGCACCATCTGAAACATCTGAATTCTCTTCATTGAGCTGAGCCAATTTCTGTTGCAAGTTCTTCTCATAATCCGAAGCAATCTTCTCTGCCTTCTTATCGACATATGTACCATCTGGCTTGGTATGTGTCTTAATGAAAACCTCGCCAATAGACACTGCTCTACCCAATTTCTCTTCCTACAATGTTACAAAACAAAAAATGAGTACACATCAACTTAGAGAACATATATATAAATCTATACTAACTAGTCCATATTGGATTTGTTGATAAGAAATCGGTCCTGATAAATGGATGTGAGGACCTAGACCACCACGCTCAGACATACGAGCACTGGAGTAAATGAGACTCTTTTCTTTTGCTTCCTCGGTATCCCAATAGGTGGTCATTTCCTTCCACAGTGGTTCGCTGATCCATGTGGGATGCTCTCGAGAAGTCCTCGCATATGAAACGATGTCCTTCATGCGCCGTTGACAAATGTTCTCAAAATGTTCTTGAACTGTCCCTGTGATCAAGGGATCCCACGTGTGGGTTTTCTACAAAACAAAGAGAGTATAATGATGGTTCGTATAAAATTAAACTAAGAGAATATTATGAAAGCTAAGAGAATATTACCGCGAACTCGAGAAAGTATTGTTCTTATCTATCCCGAGGCACACAAGTCCAGCTATAGAAGGGACCATCAAACTTGTTTGTAAATATTTTAGTAATCTTGCGGACAAGTTTAGATCCCTTGTCGCGAGTGAACCTGCAAAATTAAAGAAGCAAATGAAAAACAGATAATCAATGAATAAAGCAAGCAAGAATTCATAAAACAGAAAGTTAGATAATCCAATAACACAAAAGACAGTAAGTAATAACACAAATATATGAAGACATATGTAAATCAATCAACAAGTAAGTAGTCTCATCAATATTAGCAACCAAACACAAAGTTGAATAATTTATAAAACTCAAAGTTGATCAAATCAGTAATCAAGAGAGAATCATGAATCAAGAGAGAATACATATACCAAGTAGAGTTTGGCATCGGTGAGGGAGAGAGAAGTGTGACAAAGTTCTCACGTCCTCGCATCTGCAACAACGAGTTTAAAGTCGCCAACGTATCTTCCTGAAGCTCCGGCAACGAAACGCCAGCACCGTCGAAGTTGTTGCCTTCAGAAGAAGGACGACTCCGAGTTTGAGAGTGTTGAGGAGTACCGGCGTTCTCCGGTTCTTCACTCTGTTGTCGTTGCTCAGGAGTGGAGTTCTGAAACAACGCGATAGGAGGTGGATAGTCACGGATTCCGGGCTGTGGTGGCTTTGAAGGTCCGACTTCTCCTCCGAATTGTTCTTCACGATATTGGGTAGGTGGATTAACGATTGCCGCCGACGTGAAGTTGTACTTACTCGGAAGGATGCTGCGTTTTTGCACCGCTGGGTTCATCGCCACATTCATCGTTGTCTTCCTCTTTCTTCCTCGTTTCCGTTGATTCATCGCGTGATGGAGAAGGAAGGCGACGACGAGGATTGAAGAACAAAGGCAATGGCGAGGATTGAAGGCGACGGCGATTTAGGCGACGACGATTTAGGCGCAAAGGCGACAGCAATTTAGGCGACGGCGATTTAGGCGCAAAATCGAGAATAAAGAACAAAGGAGACGGCGATTAGGTTTAATGAATTGGGGGAAACAGGTAGTCGCTTGTTAGTCGTTTCTTAGTCGCTAAATTAGTCAGCAACCGGTAGATACCACATTCGACTATATGGAACTTTCGTTCTACGTCTTTCGTCCTTAGGTTTCCATCTTTCTGCCCCACAAAAAAGACATTTTTCTTCTTTTTTGTCTTCTTTCCAGAATATCATACAATTGTTAATACAAACATCAATTGTATGATATGGAAGGCATAAATTGCGCATCACTTCTCGGTATCGTAATGGGAACCGGTAGACTTGTTTCCACTTGGTAAATAATCTGTCAATATATTGCAAACCGAATCTACTAACTTTTTACTCATATTATATTCAGCCTTATTTTGCATGACTCGAGCAGCTAAGGATAACTGCGAGTGACCTTCACGACAACCATCATATAGTGGATCTTTTGCACCTTTTAACAAGTTGTAAAATTTCGTTGAATGGTTAAATACTGGTTCTTCTACATTTAGATAACTACCTTCCTGATGATCATTTTCATTAAAGCCCACGTTTTCACGAAATGCATCATTAACCATATCCAGATATCTATCTTCAACGTAACCATATCCACATAACCTAATTTACATGCCTACGCTTATATATGTAGGATCAACGTAACTAGTTCGTAAATCCATATTGATTTCTTCCCCATGCTTATACCAAACAAAATAATTTGGCATAAACCCTCTACTATAAAGATGATTACAAATTCTTGTCCGGGGGAGAAATTTTTCGTTTTTGCAAACATTATAAGGGCAGAAAAACTTACCCCCATTATCTTGTGTTAGAGGCTGACTATTTGCAAAGGTCATGAACTCCTCCACTCCCGTTGTAAACTCTTCTAAAAAATTTCCCGTCTCTTCATCGATCCGCCGATACATCCATTCACGAGAATTATTATAATTATAATGACCCGACATTACTCGATTATATAACTATATATTAGAGTTTTAGAAACAATATATTTTGTAAGAATCGTATGTTGGTTGTAGAATGAAGAGAAGAAGTGATTGAGCGTTCATTATGTAGACAGTTTTTACCGACTACTTTGCGACTGATATTACGTAGTCTCAAAAAACAGGTACACCTAACAAAAACACGTGTTTCTTGCACCTAAATTATACGACTGGTTTCCGACTACCTAACGACCCGACGGAACAGTCGCCAATGTGTCGTTAACTTTACGACTACTTTACGACCCGCCGAAACAGTCGCACATAAGCCATTAATTACCGACTATTTAACTATTTAGTTTTTTTTTCGGAGGTTAGTCATAAATTAGTCGTTATTTTACGACTACCGTACCGATTACATCCAGTAGTCGTAAATTAACGACTAATATAAGACTCTTGCGATGTAGACGTAACATAGTCGCATATTTGTAGGTAATTAGTCGCAACCTTTACCGACTACGCCTTTAGTCGCTGCATGTAGTCGGAAAATCCATGTTTTCTTGTAGTGATATCATACAGTGCGTCCATACAAGGGTTGCCATTTCTAAGGCATGTGATCTTTCTTGACGGGACACACTTGCGAGGTCGGTACGGAGGTTACCTTTTTATAGCCAGCGGTCAAGATGGGAATTTCCAAACATTCCAAGTCGCATATGTTGTTTTCGATAGTGAGAATGACACTTCGTACGATAAGTTCTTTCAGTGTTTACTTACCATTGTTCATGGTCACCCAAAGCTTGTTTTTATCTCATATCGACACCCAAGTATCACAAAAGGATTGGAGAAGGTAAATAGTATTTTACTTTTATCATCATATATTTGAAACAACAGTATTTTTAGAAGTAGTTTACCTATCTAGTTATATTAAATATACGTCTATCTTATATATGTCTACAAACGGATTGAAACGGTTAATAGTATTCGTCTACGTTATATATATTCTCCTTTTCCAGCTAGATGATATGTAATCTATTTATCTTCTTTATATAAAATCTAATATACGTAAAAGGTAGCAAAATATGTAGTCAGAATTAGTATATACGAATTTCCAACCCCTATTTAAGCGTCTCATCCCCTTAATTTTTTTTATTTATCTTGGAATGGTAAACGTTATACGATTCTTCTCATCTTCTTTAGAAACCTCTTGCAAAATCAATAAAACATACTCCAAAACTTCCTTATAATCAGTGCATAATTTTCCTTCTAGACGCAGAAAGTTGCTCATAGCGAAATGGGGAATCTTCCTTCGTCTCCTCTGCGAAGAAGGAAGTCTCTTGACGAAGATCAAAGACTGAAACAATGTTGTTTCCTTCCCTTTTTGATTCTTGGGTAAATGCCGCTTTTGATCGTATCTCCGATTTTGAATATTTTATGTATTTACATAATCTCCTATAGCTAAACCGCATCAAAATCTCCCTCAAGGCAGGCACAAATATTGGATTCTAACTGACATTTTTCTCCGGGACGGTAAGTTTCCTCTTTAGGTCTATTATTCAGATGTTGGTTTTCTTAATATCACTCATTAGTATATGATTCACTATCATAATAATGTTTTTTGGAATGGATCTCCTTTTACAACAAATAGTTGTGTTTTGATTACGTGAAAATCAATTTTACCGAAAAAGAAACAGAGAAGAATGACCCTTTAAAAAAGATGACGAGAGGAGGAAAGGCGAGTATATGATGATGGTAGATGTCGAGCCACAAATCACAAACCCAATATCTAATACCAAAAATCTAAACGCTTTCAAAGTTCATCACCTCTGCATTTACTACATCAAGTTTTATCAATCATCATCATCACATTTTGTTCATTCTTTATGAATCGTGTTTTTAACTAACAATGCTATTTTACGGTAGCATCAAAAAAAGTTTTATATCTTGTGGATTGCATTTTGTTGCAACTTCAATTGTGTTTAAATATTTCAATTTGAGTTTAATGCTTTCAGATATGGAAGACTTCTTGAAAATTGGAAGAAAGATCTAGAGATCCATGACAGGCCACAAGATGGCATTGTAAGTCAAAGCACCTCAATATCTTTTCCCTTTCGTGTGGTTATTTTTGATTTCATTGTATCAGAAAATATTCTAGAGAGTTTAAAGAGATATTCAAGAAAGTGAAGGTATAGATTCCCGTAAAACCACTCTTGATATATTCAAGTATCGCCAATCTCTTATTAGTTTGAGCATATATTATATAAGTTATGTACATTCAGGAAGAGAATGTAATGTCTGTATCGCTAAATCGTGGAGCTATCGGTGTAAGTGACGGCATAAAGGACGAAGGAAAGGTTTATAAAAATTGGCGAGAGGAATATTTGCTGGAAACGTCTTTGATCTTGGTTTCGCGTAAGTATCTATTTTCCACTACAACGTATGTTTCTCCCGAAAAGCATATGTCCTACCTAAGTTAGATGCTTTTTAAAAAACTTCAAGTTGGCCGAGTTTCCTCAAGAGAAAGTATTTATTCCTTGGAAAGATGTCAAAACTTAGTTCCAAGACCTTGGGTCATTGATGATGTAGACAAGTTCCGAGCCAGGTGGGTCAATACTAATACTATATTTATTTTGCTCTCAATCTAATAATATGTTCATATTTCAGATGTTTCACCACTTGACAAACTAATTTTTCTCTTTTTCATGAGAGGTAGTGTGTTCATTGCTTAATTAGAAACTTGCCGAAACAAAACTTTTTTTTTATCTAATATGTATGTTTATTGCTTATTTTTTCTGGTTCCTAATGTCTAATCATTTGGTAAAGTGAAGAATTTTGAAGTGGTAAGTCTCTCAAAGGACGAATATATGATTGTTTCTTAAAATACAATAAAATCAAAGATTAATAACTATACTAGACTTAGAAAGTATAGTATTTACTTAACTAGTCTATTATCAAGCAAGGTTTACTATAATAGTCTTGGAAAGTTTCGAAATGAAATATTAACCTTAGTTTTATGTTTAATAACGAAAATGCCATTTTTATTTTTTTAATTTCGAAAAAAAAAAATATTTCTCTCTCTCTTTCTCTCTCTCTTTCTCTTTCTCTCTCTCTTTCTCTCTCCTTCTCTCTCTCTTTCTCTCTTTCTTTCTTTTTCTCTCTCTTTCTCTCTCCTTCTCTCTCTCTTTCTTTATCTCTCTCTTTCTCTCTCTCTCTTTCTTTCTCTCTCTCTTTCTCTCTCTTTCTCTCTCTCTCTTTCTCTCTCTCTCTTTCTTTCTCTCTCTCTTTCTCTCTTTCTTTCTCTCTTCTCTCCTCAAGCTCCATAGACATTGTTGTGACCATCTTCTAGATTTTAACCATCTTTCTTCTCACGGAAGCTTCTTTATTCGTCTTCTTAAGCTTAAACAAGGTTCTCACTCTTCATTATCTCCGCTAACCTCCGTTATCTTTTTGTGTTTTTTTTTCCAGATTTGAATCTTAAATCTCTTTCTGTAATGGCGAAAATAACTTAGATCTCTTACACACTACAGATATCGACGCCGTCTCCGCCGCTAAATCTCCTCAGAAACGCCGTTTCTTTTTCGTCTCCGTCGTTGAATCCGCCAAGATTCGTCGAGATCTGTAAAATTGTGGTAGGTTTGTTTTGTTATGTATTATGTGATTAGTTTGTTTAGTTTATTTTAAATCATATGTAGTAGATTTGTTTTACTTTAACGTTAGATTAAGTGGTAGACTTGTTTGTCAATTTTTTAGTTCATAATTGGTTGTGGTAGACTTTTCTCGTTATCTTTATTTTGTGCATAACTTGATGTGGTAGACTTATTTTGTGCTTCACGACGACGAGGCTTCACGGCGAATTCTGAATACGACGCAAATATGTTTTTAGGAGGTTTGTGACGTTCCTGGTCGGCGAAGTGTCTATCTCGTGGCGACATGGTTTTTGTCTCTTTCATAACGGAATTTTTCAACACTAACGATGACAAATGTTCAGATCTGATTTTTTTTTAATGTGGTAGATTTGATTGGGGTTATAGTCTTTGTTCTTATTTTGCCAGATTTATTTTTATTTTAAGGTTTGATGGTAGATTTATTTATGTGAGATGGTAGATTTGTTTATGTATAAAGATAAATTCGTTGTTGGTTGATTCATATTGGGTTTGGTAATTCATATTGTTGTCAATATTAGTTGTAAATGTATACATCGGCAATAACAATTTTTTTAAAACGGAAATCATGAACAAATGCAATGAAACAAAACTTAAATTAATTTTTTATCCTTTATAGTGTTAATGGTTCTTTCAATTACAACATATAAAAGTCATATTGTTTTCCAATTGTTGTAAAAACAACTCAATTGCCTTGAATTTAAAATAAATTCTCAAAACTCCACTCTCCACAAACCAAACGACGTGGTTCATTTTTTAAGATAACTATTTTTTTGTAAATGAATGAAAAATCTAAATCCAAAGATCAAATAGGAGGAGGATGCAAATCAAAATAAGTGTTTTCAAAGGGTTTTCTTATAAATGGCGCGGTCAAGCCTATGTGAAAATAGAAGAAAGGGGTTTTTATGAAATTGTGTGCATAGTTAAAGACATAGAAGTACTACACGTTTTGATATATTAAAAAGTCTACCGTAACAAATATCTAAAGTCTACCACGATGTATTTTCAATTAAATCTAAAAAAATAAGTCTACCACAAACTATCATCTTCTTCCCTTAAATCTTTATGTTTTCCACATAAGTCATAATCCGAGTTTGCACCATTTGTATCATCACAGTAATCATATATGAATTCGTCTTCGTCATATTGTTCATTGTTTTGTACATTTTCATCTTCAACTAAACCTTTCTCTTTACGAGAAATTTCCCCATCGCGTTTTGTGGGTGCTTGGAAACCTTTTTTTTTCAATGCTTGTAATTGTTGTGCATAACCAAATGCATAAAAGTGATTAAAACGTTTTATATATTAGAAAGTCTACCGTAACCTAACATAAATTTTATTTTTCTTATTTTATGTTTTCAAATAAATCTACCGAAAACTGATAAGTCTGCCATGAGAAGACTATTATAGTAACCTCTGCAAAGATTAACAAAACTCTACCATCAACAAAAATAAATCTACCAACATATAACAAATCTACCACCAAAGAAATAAATCTACTACCAAGACGGGAAATGAAAACTGGTACAATTAGTCTACCGCAACAATGGTTACGTCTATCTAATTTTACAAAATCTACCACTACATGAACAAGTCTACCACCACACACAAAGACAAATAACAATATTAAACATACCAAGTCAGTAAATAAACCTACCAAAAAACATAAAAAATCTACCATCATATAAAACAAATCTACCGATTTAGTCAACGAAAAATCCTAAAAAGTCAAATGTGAGCTTCCAAGGTTTAAAAATCTACCAAACGTATTTAACTCTATTGTGTCTGTTGAACAAATCTACCAATGTCGATAAAAGTCTACCATACCCAAACAAATCTACTATGTCAGAAATATAAGTCTACCGGATTTAACGAAATAACTCTACCAACCATTTTTATAAGTTTACCATCGTTTTTTAAATCTACCGTTCCAAAATATAAATCTACTGTTCCAAAATATAAATCTACCGTTCTAATAAGTCTGCCGTAACATCAGCGCGCTGGTTTTTTCGTAATAAACGCAAAAGCGCAGAAAATAGTAATGGCATTTTACGTAATTACGTTTTTTGTTGTCAAATGATAAAAGGGTAAAAAAGTAAGCAAAAATATTCTAGTAATAAAAAAAAGTTTTAGACTATTCTAGTAATAACCATACTTTCCAAATCTAGTATTGTCTTTCACCCTAAAATCAATCCATAGTTAATTCTTAATTTTGTCCCAACTATGATTATTGTACTTATTTGGTATGTCATGGTGAGACGAAGTTATGGTGTCTAGGATTCGAAGAAATCTATGTTTGAAGTTGTAAGTTCAAGGAATAAGATGCATCCTAAGCCATAAAAACACTTTGAGTAATAGTTGTTGAATACTTGATAATGTCCTCTGATTAGTTGAGTGTCGAGGGCATAATAGTTGCTAATGATCAGTTCAGTTGCAAAAGTTGTTAAGTAAATATTCTTTTCTCCTTTGTTTTGATAGCTAAATAGGTCTTTGGTGTTTCTTTGATGTCTTTTGATCAAGTATGAATCTCTCTTATATTGGTGCATCGTCGATTTTTTGTAGATTTTTTATGTTTTTTACGCTAATCATGTGATGTGCTTATGATTCGCAGTTGTTATTTGTTTGAATATTCACATTTTATTTTGGCTAAAATCGTTACCGTTTCGGTTGGAAGGTACTTAAAAAATATCAAAAGAGATTTTTTAAGAGTTCTTGAATGATTTCATACCGTTCAATGTGACCGGTGGTTTAACATGTATGAATGGTAGTGTCTTTCAAATAATTATCTTCTCATGTGTATCTAGCCAAGCGAGCACATCTCATGACCTGGAGTACATAGCGATTAGTGTCTTCTTCTTTGCCGAAAGACGGCGGTGGTGTGTCTACTTTTGAGGACGCTGTTTACAACTAGAAGCTTAGTCCACCACGTTTTGATTTGATCAACGATAGTCTATGCTGAAATTAATAGATGTTCTAAGATACCAGTTAGTTCTAATGAAAAGATAGAAGTTGCTACCGTGACCAACAGAGCTAGAATCAAGATGAATATATACTATGGGGATGAGAAAGGAGGCTAAGTGCTCTCTTCCTTTCACTAGAGTCACTGGAAATGGATATCTGGAAGTGGAAGAAAATAAAGGGCCTACTTTTCAAAATTTGGTGGAACAAAAAGGGTGTTAGATGAGTTATGAATACCCTTTTTCCCATGGATCCGGCACCGTTTAAAGAGATGGGAGCGAAGCCACTAATTAAACAAAATCTTGGTTATGAATAAAACTATTAATTCTCTGAATTTATTATGTCCTTATCAAACTTTCTTTCTTAGGGATTTATTATTTTTGTGTAAATTATCATTGAACAGTATAAGAATACATCGACTAAAAATGAACTTCAAATTTCATATTAGCAAATTTTAAAGTTTTGTTCAAACAATTTGTCATAGAAAAACAATTAAGTTATATAATATTCTTATCAATAATCAATATATTTAATTTAAACTAGAGGAATTCACAAAACTACACCTTTTCAACCCCTCCTTCACAAAACTACACCTAATTTAATTTTTTCACATATTTACACCTTTTCAAAATTTTAAAAACTTGATTTACCTTTTTAAAAATTACCAAAATTAAAATCTTTTCATTTGGGTTCGCTAATTAGTGTTTAGGGTATAGTATTAAAGGGGTAGGATTGTGTGGGTAGGGTTTATTTGGATTTAATTTTGAATGTTTAGGTATAGTTTTGTAAAGTATTTTTGAAATGGTGTAGTTTTGTGAAATGTAATTCAAATAGTGTAGTTTTGTAATTCTCCCTTTAAACTATAATATTACTATAAATTAATATTTTTTCGGTCCCAAATTTGCTTTTTGGTGTAATTTGTTTTTATATAAATAAATAATTACTACAAATTAATAATTTTTTTTTTAATTTTTTAATGTACGTTATTAGTTTATAGAAGTTTTATTATATATACAAATTCCGCGCTAAACAAATCACAAGTCGGTATGGGTCATAAGTATTTTCAAAGACTATGTTTAATTGTAACATCTAGGCCTGGGCAATCGGTTATTTCGGGTTAAACGGTTTGGTTTAATCGTTTTCTCGGTTTTTGGGTTTTTCAAAATTTCTGCCGAATCGAACCGAATTTTTTTTCGGTTCGGTTCGGTATTCGGTTATTTCGGTTCAGTTTCTTAGTTTTATTTGTAATCCGAATTGATCCAAATTTTTTTTTATTTCGGTTTATTTGTTAAAAAAATTACATTTACAATTTAAACCCAAACCCAATACAAACAAACTCAATATTTATGAGCCCAAAAACCTAATAAAATTTACGGTTACTGTGACGACGACAACATGGGGCTGCACAGAGACAAAGATGATTTACAGCGGCTACGATGATGACGACGCCTTGCGCCTGGATGGTGACGAGGAGATGTGAGAGACAAATATACGAAAAATGAGAAGAGAGAAGGAGAAGAAAGAGACTAAATAACGAGAAAAAGGAAAAAGAAAAAAGGGTAGAATGAAGAAGAATAGTGTGAAAGAAGAATCAAGAGAGATTTACAGAAAAGGAGAAGAGAGAAGGGTCCAGAGAGAGAGATTCACATAAGAGAGAGGCAGAGAAAAAAATGATTAAATCTAGATTTTTTAGTTTATGTTAGATAATATGATTTGTAATTATCCATTCAATTATTTATATTTAATCTTTGTAATTATCCTAGTTAGTAACCGACTTATACTCCCTATATAAAGGAGAGAAGGCTCTCATTTTGTAACAAGATACAATATCAAGATATGAAAACTACGTTACAAACACTTAATTATTATCATCACTTGTTTCTCTTTATACATATATGATATCAATATTTATATATACTATTAGTTTTATAACACGTTATCAGCACGAACGTCTCTACTTATACGAGGTAATCGTTGGATGAGCTTCTATATACCCGGTTAAATATTATCCAGGTAATTTTAAATTAAGTTGTTATATTTATAAATATAATGGAAAAATTATGTTTGAAACTCATGCCAGAGTGTATCCTAAAATATTTTAAATTTTGATTTTTATCTAAAAGAAACTTTGGCAAAATTTAAATTAATATAGTTTAAAAAATCTAAGAGAAACTCTGTCAAAATTTTAAATTAACGGTTTTTTCGAAAAAGTATAAAGCTAATAAAGCTAAAAGAAACTCTGGCAAAATTTAAATTAATATAATTTAAAACACTAAGAGAAACTCTGTCAAAATTTTAAATTTACGATTTTTGCCAAAAGTATAAAACTAGTAAATCTAAAATAAACTATGGCAAAATTTAAACTAATATAGTTTAAAACTTAAGAAAAACTATTTCAAAATAATTTGTGCGAAAATATAAGGTTAATAAATTTAAAAGAAACTTTGCCAAAATTTAGTCAATAAAAATTATCAATATTTATAAATTTAACTTTTATATTGGAGGGGAAAATTTAGTCTCCAAAAATATAATAGAATATGTCTCTTTGATCAAATAGAAGACAATAGTTCATAAATCAAATTGAAGAGTATGTCTCTTTGATTATATGAAAATATATGTCATTAATCAAATTGAAGATAAAGTCTCTTTGATTATATTGAGGATTTGTCTCTTTGATCTTATGAAAGGCTATGTCTATTTCATTATACGGTAAGTTAAAATCCAAAATAAATATTGAATATTGCAAAATAATTAAATGTTCATGAAGAGCCTAAAACGGTCACGAAGAGCTTAAACGCTCACAAATAGTTTAAACGCTCACGGAGCTTAAACGCTCACGAAGAGCTAGTTTAAACACTCACGAAGAGCTAGTTTAAACGCTCACGAAGAGCTTAAACGCTCACGGAGAGCTTAAACGCTCACGGAGAGCTTAAACGCTCACGGAGAGCTTAAACGCTCACGAAGAGCTTAAACGCTCACGAAGAACTTAAACATTCATAAAAGAATAAACGCTCATGAAGGGTTTAACTCCCGAAGAGTTAAAACTATTTTAAAAGAGCAAAAACGCTCTAAACGAGCGAAAGAAAAGTTAAACGCTCTAAAAGAAAACATGATGACGACATGCAATATGTATAAAAATGGCAAAAAGAAAATGTATATAAAAGTAAACCTGAAGTTTACTTATTGATTAAAGTTTAATATATCCGGTTAAGCCATCCAGTAGTATTAATGATTGAAGATCATTAAAAAAAATTGTTGGAAAAACAAGAAGTTTTTCAACTTATGCATGTTTTAAAGAAAAGAAGAATCAAAGTCATCATATGAAAACATATGAAAATCACCATTTTGGGGTTAAAAGAGCTCATTGAATATTATAGTCTTAATATGACCGATCTAAAAGTGAAAATCGGTCCAAGATAAACGAGCATGTATTGCCATTATCTTTGAGAAAGAGAGTAATATGAATCCTATATTAAATTGTTAAGGATCAAAGATAAAACACATGATCCCAGAAGGATATGTTGTTGATCCCGAAAATGGATTCAATTCGAGATGAATAATCCCACAATGACACTAACTTGATAGTTTTGGTGGATTGATATCCCAAAACTAATACTCATCATGTCGAATGAGATAAGCGAAACATCTAGAAGATGTTGTGACATGAGATAAGTGATACATCTATAAGATGTTGTTCACAATCAGTGAGTCTTAATGAATCAAAGAAAATAATGGTGATAATTTCCCGTTTGGAAATTTGTGGGTGTGTGATATATATTATGAATGCTCCTCCACACCCATAAAAATAACATCCAAAGAGCATGAAATATATGAGCTGGAAATGAAGACGCTCTAAAAAGTCGTCATTGGAGATGTGCTTATTGTAAGATTTGCCATCATTATTTTGATGATAAAATTTCTCTAAGGGAGAATTATGGAATAGTTGGAATCCTTAAACAAAAGGATTATGAAACAGAAGTTCAAAAAGTTCAAAGGATCACTATTCATATTTATTGCAAATCAAATGATGGATGAGATTTCATGAAATGAATTGTCCTTATAAGATCCTCATATAAAAGAAAATGAACTTGAAGTTCATAAGATAATTCAAGGTGATGAAAAGAAATCTCATTCCATATGAAAAGGCTCCATTAATAAATATATGTGTCTATGAAGGATAACACATAAAGTCTATGTAAGACTACTTTGGTTCCGAAAATTGAGAAATGATAAAGGAGCAAATATTTATTAATCTCTTCAAAAGGAGAAGAGGAGTAATGAGTCATGATCAGAAATCCCTGAAGGATTAAAGATCCCTGAAGGATCAAAGATGAAATCAAGTACTTGAACAAAATCATTGATAATGATTAAGAGATCTCGATGGGTCATGACAATAAAGTAAATATGAAACCAAAATCGAAATAAATGTCGACTATAATAGTGACATAACGCGCGATGTTATAAATCAGGATCATAAATCTCCGCTCTGTGAATTAGCGTTGAGAGGTAATATTGGCCAATACATAAAAGAGACAATCAAGTCTATATTAAACTCGTTTGAGTAACGAGAATTTAGGACCATAACTCCAAATCTGAAAAGAATATTAATGTATATAAAACAAAACGCATATGATGTATGGTTTTGTAAAAATACTCAGTATTGAGAAATATATTTGAGAGACTTGAATTACGTCTCATAAAGAAAATGCATGCAAAGTTTGAATTCCTGAAAAATTAATGATATCATAGTAATGTTCTCGAGAACTAAGATCATTCAAACTCTTAAGAGTTATATAAAAGACCTTGGAAAGACCAGATGTCTTCAGGCATTAAGTTAAACATCTAATGAAAAAGATGTTATGAACTTCTAAAAGAAGTTGAATATACTTGGTCATAAAGGACCATATTTATATGTTGTTAAGCATCCATAGGTTTTGCAAATTATACATAGAATTTGCTATTAATATATATGCATGATATAACTCATCCCTTATGCGCATATTGAGATGAGATAAGATATAATTAACTTGGGGTTATTAGAAATCCCAAATTTTGGTATAAGTTGTTTTGTAGATATTGAATATTTATAAGATCTCGTAAAGCATGTAAATAATGTGCAAAAGTATTTGTCCTGAAGACGAGGCTTCCAGGGAAAGCGAAGGAAGAAAACATGTTCTTTTTAAAGACATATTTGCAAAAGTGTTTATTTCGGAAGATGAAGCTCCCAAGGGGAGTAACAAAAGAAAACACATTCATTGAAAGACCTGTTTGAGAAAATGATTATTTGTGAAGATAAGACTTCCAGATGAAGTCATGATTATGTGCGAGGTTACAGTCTTTTTCCCTCATCATGGTTTTTGTCCCAATGAGTTTTTCTAAGGTAGGGTTTTTAACGAGGCAACAAGAACACGCCAAAAGATAGACATTTGTGGAAGAAGAAAAGATATTATCCCGAAGATCTCTTTACAAAAGACGTTTATTCCGGAAGATGATGATTTCAGGGGGAGAAATGATGAAATGCGTGGTTGCACTCTTTTTCCCTTATCACGGTTTTTATCCCATTGAGTTTTTCCGTGAAAATGTTTTTAACGAGGTAACAACCAGAACACGCAAACAAAAATTTGAAAGACGGTATATACAAGACGTTATAAAAGAATATCATAATTGGCTATCCCGAGGGAAGATTGTGTTACTATACTATTTTCTTTAATCATAGTTTTTAATTCATCGGATTTTCTACGATAAGGTTTTTAACGAGACAGTACACAATACTTCTACGTAATGATGGATAATTAAGGGGGAGTGTTAGATAATATGATTTGTAATTATCCATTCAATTATTTATATTTAATCTTTGTAATTATCCTAGTTAGTAACCGACTTATAGTCCCTATTTTGTAACAAGATACAATATCAAGATATGAAAACTACGTTACAAACACTTAATTATTATCATCACTTGTTTCTCTTTATACATATATGATATGAATATTTATATATACTATTAGTTTTATAACAGTTTAGATTTTTTAGTTTTTATATGTATCCCTTAACTGAAGAAAACCGATCGGTTATGCCTACCGAACCGAACCGAATCGAAGACCGAAAATCTTAATTAATTTAGCAGATCGGTTTAGTTTCCTTAAGTAATTCAGCGCCGATAACCGAAAATTTCATATTTTGCTAAGTTCTTGAGTCAGTTTCATATTTTGCTAAGTTCTTTAATTAGTCCACTCACTTAGACCATTATTATCGGGCTTTTTAAGGAGAGCTTAACCCTGTGGGGCCCGCATTATTATTAAACCTAATAATCTTTACGCAAGCACCACTTTTTACGATGTTTGCGGACTCACTGACACGTGGCGGTCCGTGATTGGTCCGAATTTTTTTTGTTTTTTTAAATCAACCAAAAACAAAAAGTTTGTTTTTTTTAAGAATGGTTAACCAATAATGATACTCTTAGGTCTATATTTTCTAGGAAACTTTAGAGTAGATATATTATGTAAGTGTAGGTTATTAGCTAAAATATTTTGGAAGTGTAATCTCGGCTCAAATTGCCCCATAATATAATCAATCTCAGAGACCTTTAGTGTACGTCGTTTAAAATGGACATGTTTTAGAAACTCTACTTTTCGGGATTGAGAGTACATCCAATATTGTATCGGTTTTTAAACAACAAAATTAAAAATACTCGCATTTCAAGCTGCATTTAAATTAAAAATACTCATACTCAAAAATTAAATTATTTAAAGTTTAGTTATTTTTTTTAATGTCGTATAAAATTAGAAAGGTTTATTTATCATTTAATACAAACACAAAAACCAGAAAAATGTTTAACCTTTTTTAAAACTAATTTATAAACAATTTAAAACCTATACTCCCCTAGTAAAAATACTATGAAAAAGAGTATTAGGCTAAAAATAATATTACAACACTTAATTTTTAATATACTATGAATATGTTTTTTGGAATTGTTTTCTATTTGGGTTTGGTATTTAATGTTTAAAGTTTAGCGTAGAAGGGACATGCTTAGTTTTTAAATCACAAAGTTTACCTTTGAAGTTTTGAAGCTAATTTGGGTGTATTGAAATAAGTATTTGAAATAAGTATTTGAAATAATTTGATTTGGAATGAGTTTTTTGGAGATTTGGATGAATTTGAAAGTTCCATAGATTTGTTTTTAAAATTCTCTACAATCCCACCTAAAACCATGAGATTTGATTCTTTGTATTTTTAACTAAGAAATCCCATGTGATTTCATAAAATCACTTGAAATCCAATGTTTTAATTTTTTCCAATAATAGTGGATTTGATGATGGATGTCTAAATCACTCTTCCAATAACAACATATTTTAAAATATTTTTATAAATTCTTGTTTGAATAACACTTGATTTCAAATCTTAACACAAATCACTCAAAATCACCAGTCCAATACACCAATACACCCCCTAAGTTTTCTGATCGATATTTTTTCGTCCAAATTTTGTTTTAATGGTATTCCAAAAAAACTTCTACTGTTATTCCTGCTATTTTTTAAAAATGCTTTTATTATATTAAAACTTTATTTTTAATATAAACCGAAGTTTTTCAACATCGCCTCCGATCTGTGTCATCCTAGGAACGGCTCTGCCGAAAATAATATGAAGATAAAGAATGCGGAAAGATCATATAATCCAGCTGCTATTGAATTGTATTTTGGACGATATATTATGTTTTGAAATTATTATAAACTCTTTACAAGCAGAATTTTATTACAATAAGTTGGAACATTCTCAATTAGAAAAGGAGAAAAAAGAAAAAGCACTAAAATAGCAAACTAAAAACATCAAATCTTAAAACATTTTATATAATCTTATATAATACGACACAATGTTAATTTTTTAATTTTTTGAATTTGTTAATTTTTTGTATAAGATTTGATTCTTTAGAGAACTTGTTTTGATTCTTTATTGTATTTGACACAGGACAAGGATTCGATACTCGAAAAGGTGTATCCTTTGAATATAAACTTCACAGAAGAGGTTACAATGTATGCATTTTCGCTTATGGCCAGACATGATCAGGGAAGACATTCACTATGGTGAGGATATTTCTACAGACTAACTCATCTACTTATCTTATTTAGTTACTTATCACATATAGTTTCTTGATGCAGAGTGGTCCGCCAGGCAGATCAGCAACTGAGATGGGAATTAACTATCTAGCTCTTAGTGATATGTTCATAATCTGCACCATAATGATACTCGTATCTCTCTAGCCTTTGATCCTGAATATAATTATTACCCTTGTTTACATAGAAAGTTAGCAAATTTGTTTCCAACTAACATTTTTGTATTATACTTTCGGATTGAAAACCTGAAGAAAGCTTTGGTTGCCGAAGAATGTAATAATTCTTCCTACAATTGAGCAAGGGATATGAAGTCTCCTTTCAGCAGGCAACCAAATCCGCAGAACAAGCATCCCTGAGCTCCAGCTATTGCAAACACCTGATAAAGGAGCTTTCAGAGATGATATTCAGGTCATTTCTGCGGATTCTAAGACACACGGAAAAGGTTCACAAATAAGGAAGTCACTTAGGACAATCGGAAAACTGATCAATGGTTCAGAGAAGAGGTATGACAATACTTTATGTTTGTTCTGATCTTCATGGTAATAGCTATATTACTATGCATTTGTTTGTTTACTCGGTATCTTTTGTATTGCAGTAATTTGTTTAAGGAAAGGTCTATTTCAAACACATCTTAAATACATATTAGTATTGAGATTTCCTCCTTACCATTTTAAAAAGAGATCTCCTAAATATACTCCGTTAATAAAACAATGTAAATCGTATAAATATATTATTGTGAATAAAAATAAATATACATTACCCGTATCATTTTTGTTTCCTTCCCCTTTAATACTTTCGGTTTATACTACTTTTTAATTGGATTACTAATTGGCTAAATGCTTGAAATTTGATGTAATGAAATTTTAATGAACAAACATATAAAGATGGATGTAGAAATGAAAAAATGAAAATTTATAGAAAAAGAATCTAAATAAATATAACTAAGAATATGATATAATTAAAAAACTTAAATCATAAGTATCCCTATATTTTTTTAGGTAATTTTTCTTAATTTTATAAATCTTGAACTAAACCCACATATATCATAAAAAAATTATTTATTTTTGTAGTAAATTTATATTGGACAAAAATATTTTTTCTCTATGAGTTATGAAGTTTCCTTACTTTTATCTACAATCTTTTTATAATCAAATGAAACAATCAAATGTTTAATATTTTTTCTATAAAAAATAAGCTAATGAAATGTGGTCCAAAAAAAAAATAATTCTCATGGTAAAAAGAAATAAGTTTTGGTCAAACAAAACCATTATTCTTAAATTGAATTATTGATTAATTTTGACTCCATTGTGTAACCACCAAAAATATGACATAAATTATGTGATAAATGTGAGTAATGATGTTGTTATGGACTAATTGATGGTGAAACCAAAGGGTCTTGCATCTTCCTCTCCTATATAAGAAAAAAACATCAAACATCTTCTAGATACCATTATTCACATATTTTCTATGTATCATTTTACTTTTTTTCTTTCTTATGTGAAATTATAACCCAAATATATACTTCATCATTTCACATATGTTTTCGAGTGATGTCAATCTTAAAAATTATGCGGTTGTATTTTGGGATTCATAACTTCACGAAACTATCACACTACGAGGTTTTTCAGAATTAAGGAAAAAATATTATTCGGCTCAACAAATCCACTTCTTTTCCTTATTCATGTATTAGTAATTTTTATAATTTAATTTTAATTACGAAAAGGTTAATCACAAATATTCAGTTTACTCATGTTCTACATGTATTTTTATATCATTAACCGGCGCAACGCTCGGGTCTTTTCCTAGTAAGATATAAAGTTTTTGACAAGCTCTATAATTTTGACATGTGTCTTCTTTTTTATTGACATTTGTCATCTCTTCAAACAAGACTTATTTTATTATATATATTTAATTGTCATATTTAATATGAAAGCGTCATGTTTTATGTTATAATTATTATAACTCTAAAACAATATTTTTTTAACAAACCATATATTTCTGATTTTATAAGTATCAATTTTTAATAAAACATAAATTTTGTTTATCAAGTTCTAACAACTTGACATGCTCGATTTCACTAATATTATATTTAAATAATTGTAATACTTAAATATATATGCATCATTTTTGTGATACACATATTTTTATAACTATAACCAATATTTATTTAACAATCCATATATGTATCTTTTCATAAACATCATGAACATAAACCCACATATATCATAATTTTCTTACTTATTTGAAATTAATTATATGGAAAATATGATGCACTTAAATACACATATATCATTAAAAAATTGTAAAAAATTAATTATATTAAAGATATGGAGTCAAAAAAATATCTTTTACATTTTGTCATTCAAAAAAATTAAATTGTAATCAGTTCTGTGACATAATGGTGACAATTATGTTGAGAATAATTTCTCATTATACCACTTCATAACACCTATGTAAATGGGGTTATATAAGAAAGTCATATTCTTCTCATTTTGATATACATTGAAACATAGAAACAAAACTAAAAGAAAATTAATTATTCACATGTTCTCTTCTAATTTTCCTTTATTTGTCAATTTTTTAATTTGTGTTCTCGAGAGAATGTGTTCTCGAGAGAAAAACACAAAAAGATTCAAATATTTATGATTTTAGGTACGTCGAAAAAGCGTTATACTATGGGGCGTTTCAAAAACTAAAAAAAAAGTTTCGTCTTCGTAAATACATGTTATTTTCTAATTCTTGTATTAGTATCATGCAAACAAATAATTTAAAATATTTTATTTTACGAATATTAATTAGTTCATGTGTTGTAAAAATTGTGTTAGTATAATATTTTTCTCTACAAGTTTTTTAAAAAGTGTTTAGAGGTTAATAATTTTCTCATTTCAAGGCATTTTATTGTTTCTCGAGATGTTAACTAATTCAATTTTTTCGTGAAAATTTTGTTGTTCAAAAGTCGAAAAGTTTATGATGGTCCAAATGTCGGAAAGATTATGATTATATAATGTTTAATATATATTAAATTTTTCCTACGTTGTTAAATATAATAATCAATACTAATAACTTATGCTTTTGCAAAGAATAATACTAATAAATATTTACATAATCATAATTTGCTAAGAATGTCTTAGGTACACATGTTAGCTAAAAGGAGTTTTTCAAACAAAAAAAATTAAAAAATAGAAAAAGTGTAATGTAATTTTGAAAACATTTGAGTAATCAATTTAAAATACATTACGTTTATCCATTAAAAGTCAGTTATTGTATGTACAACAATATACTTTTATATCACTACCAATAATTTTAAATTGTATGAATAATATTATCCACATAATTTCAATAAAATATAAAATTAATAATATTTACCTATTAAAAAGTTAAGAGTAAATGTCAAACTGTCTTATATATTTATTTTAATTTAGTACAAATGATTCATATGACTTTCATATAATATTGTTTTATATTTTATTTTAATTTGAATACTTTTACTTACAAAATTTACCATCACTAAAAATATAATATTTTTGTAACCTCATAATAGTAATTATATTTTGCTACTAAATAAATTAAATAAAACGATAATTTTTTTTTAAAACTATGATGATTAGTTTAAGCAAAAAATAGTAAAAAAATCTATTAAAAAAACACAACAAGTTATAACGGTAAATTTTATGTTTTAAATAGCATTAATATTTTATAATAAAATTATGAAAGTTGATTAGTTACATGATTAACTTGGTCAAATGATATTTAATTCTTATAATATTGACAAAAGTATAACTCGACGATTTGAAATTAATTTTGAAAAATATTGTTGTAACCTCCACTATAATGAATGTGAGTAGTGAAACAATATATAATTATAAAAACCACGTCTTGTGTATAAAATCAAACAAAAAAATAGTTATTTATTCTATCATCTTCTTTTTTCAAATAAAAAAACATATTCCTTTATTTTTGTTTGTGTTTTGAGAGCATATTACTTTGTAAATACATATTACTTCCCCATTCTTGCATTGTTATCATGTTAACAAATTCTATTTACATATTTTATTTTACAAATATCAATTAGTTCATGTTGTAAAAATTGTGTTACTACATCATTTTCTCTTTAAGTTATTAAAAGAGTGTTTAGAAGTTGATAGTCTTATCTAAGGTTATCTATTGTTTCATGGATGTTATTTTCAAATTCAAAATATTAACTCAATCAATTTTTATCGTGAAATTGATGTGACAACTTTTCCGTTTGACGAATGTCTTTCTTTTAATTCAAAATTAACTAATTAATAATTTTCTATTGGATTTAAAAACTTCATTATGTAAAAGAATAAATCATATAAATTTTTTAAGGGTTTCTATGTAGAGGTTGAAAGTTCAGGGGGATTCAGTGTGGGTAGCTACTTTCGAGGGGTAAAAAAATCGTTAACCCACATTTTTATAGAAAAAACTTTAATGAATAATCATATCTACAAAAATATTCGCACTTTTTTATACTAGAATCACATAAAAATTGTTAATTATTAAAAAAAAATTGTTAATTATTTAACATTATTATTTGAAAAATTACTCTAACTTTTCTTCAAAAAGGCTTTATTAAACAAATATATGCAGATATCTTCTTTTTCATGAAACTAAAGACTATAATATAGTAAAAAATACTAAATATTCAACAGCTAAAATACTAAAGATCATTGAAGAACTTTAGTATGATTCTCACATGGTATATATTCCATGATATATACCATGTGAGAATATATGATTCGTGATATATATTCCAACTCCCATTTTCTTCTCTTGCAACAATCTCATCACACACCATATTTTCGTAGGATTCTCACATGTTAAACTTTAGATGTTGTTAGTATTGACTAACAATGCCTTCTAACTAAACAATAGCTTCCCCATAACATCAAAACTCTCATTTTTGCAAACTTTACCATCAACTCCAAATAAATTCACTTTATTTTTAGACTAAATAAAATGGTGAGTTTTAACTTCCGACAAAAAATAACCCCGTTAAACGGTAGGGGTTATTTTGTTTCAAACGAAAACTTTATGTTTTAATTGTCCAAAAATTTAGTTGATGTTTTAATATGGAACACAATTTTATTTGAGTTTTTTTGTCAAAAAACTTAAACTTTAGAGTTTAATTTGCAGTTTTCCCTTGTTTCTCACTCTTTATATGATTTTAAACCCATAACGTGATTGCAAATTAAACTCTCCATTCACCATCAAAAGATAACTTAATTTCTCTATTAACTTTTAGATATGCATATTTCATTGTTTTCCTTTTGTATATTTTACATGGTATTAATGCAATTTGTATATTTCACATGGTATTGATGCAATTTGTATATTCCTCTCGGGTGACATACGGTAATACATTCAGAAATTAATTTGAAATAAATGTTATTGAATTTGTTAGAGAAAAATTAAATTCTACGAAGAACAAATTTACTTAATTGTCCAATGTATGTATATTAATAATTTCTCTTAAGCATCTATCTAAGGGTCAACAATATACCGCTACCAGGAAGCTACAAAATGACCATCTCTTTTGTTTCGCCTGCCTGATTGCTCTCTATATTCTCTATTACAACTTAGACTTAAGTATTAAAAACACTTAGGTGGTAAAATTATAAAGTTGAAAGTAAAATTTTTGTACAAACAAAAAGAGAGATAACGTTGATTACATTAGAATTTTGTTTCAATGGAAACCGCCAAACACGTTATCGATTAGTAGAAGAGAATATAAGAGATGTAATGTACATATTAGCAGGAATCAATGTCTCATATGCCACATTTTCAGAAAAATTAATCGAATATGCCATTCATCATTTTATTTATTTTTTCATTTATTTTTAAATCGTTTTTGAGGCAAAAAGACCAAAATCATAAGTATTTCTTTGATATTTACAACCCAACCAGCCAGATCCGACCCATTCCCAAACCCAAACCCGTTATCCGAGCCAAACCCAAACCCGTTATCCGAAGAAGAAGAAGAAGAAGAAGAAGAAGAAGAAGAAGAAGAAGAAGAAGAAGAAGAAGAAGAAGAAGAAGAAGAAGAAGAAGAAGAAGAAGAAGAAGAAGAAGAAGAAGAAGAAGAAGAAGAAGAAGAAGAAGAAGAAGAAGAAGAAGAAGAAGAAGAAGAAGAAGAAGAAGAAGAAGAAGAAGAAGAAGAAGAAGAAGAAGAAGAAGAAGAAGAAGAAGAAGAAGAAGAAGAAGAAGAAGAAGAAGAAGAAGAAGAAGAAGAAGAAGAAGAAGAAGAAGAAGAAGAAGAAGAAGAAGAAGAAGAAGAAGAAGAAGAAGAAGAAGAAGAAGAAGAAGAAGAAGAAGAAGAAGAAGAAGAAGAAGAAGAAGAAGAAGAAGAAGAAGAAGAAGAAGAAGAAGAAGAAGAAGAAGAAGAAGAAGAAGAAGAAGAAGAAGAAGAAGAAGAAGAAGAAGAAGAAGAAGAAGAAGAAGAAGAAGAAGAAGAAGAAGAAGAAGAAGAAGAAGAAGAAGAAGAAGAAGAAGAAGAAGAAGAAGAAGAAGAAGAAGAAGAAGAAGAAGAAGAAGAAGAAGAAGAAGAAGAAGAAGAAGAAGAAGAAGAAGAAGAAGAAGAAGAAGAAGAAGAAGAAGAAGAAGAAGAAGAAGAAGAAGAAGAAGAAGAAGAAGAAGAAGAAGAAGAAGAAGAAGAAGAAGAAGAAGAAGAAGAAGAAGAAGAAGAAGAAGAAGAAGAAGAAGAAGAAGAAGAAGAAGAAGAAGAAGAAGAAGAAGAAGAAGAAGAAGAAGAAGAAGAAGAAGAAGAAGAAGAAGAAGAAGAAGAAGAAGAAGAAGAAGAAGAAGAAGAAGAAGAAGAAGAAGAAGAAGAAGAAGAAGAAGAAGAAGAAGAAGAAGAAGAAGAAGAAGAAGAAGAAGAAGAAGAAGAAGAAGAAGAAGAAGAAGAAGAAGAAGAAGAAGAAGAAGAAGAAGAAGAAGAAGAAGAAGAAGAAGAAGAAGAAGAAGAAGAAGAAGAAGAAGAAGAAGAAGAAGAAGAAGAAGAAGAAGAAGAAGAAGAAGAAGAAGAAAAGCATTTATTCCACATGCCTAAAGAGCAAAACCACATGACTCAAGGCATGTGGATGCTTCTCGTACGGATAGTTAAGACATATATGAAAAAAAAGTGTTGGTTTGTGGTGAATGGAGTTCCAATCAGATATTCCATCAAAGAACACGCGTTGTTAATTGGTTTTCCTTGCCATGACTACCTGGACAATTGGAAGAACTTGGGAAGTTTGAAATTTGTTCAGAAGGTGTTCGGGAAGGATAAAGGCATCAAAATAAATCAAATGAAAGAGAAGATTGATGAAATGTCGACGGAGAACTCTACGGACATGAAGAAATTGATTGTCTTGTATATTTTATGGAATATATTAAAAGCAAAGTCTAAGGCTGATGCGAATATAGATTCCTTCCTTCTACGAGTTGTGGATGACTTGAATGCATGTGAAAAGTTCCCTTGGGGCCGATATACCTTTCATGATTGTATGGATGAGATCCATAGAGTGATGAAGAATATGAAAGGCATCGTGAAAGACGGGGCACAACCTTCTTTTGGTGGATTTATTATTCCTCTAGAGGTAACATTATGTGACTATATATTTGTTTGAAAACTATTAGATATATGATTATAGTCTAACATGTTTAATCTCGTTGTGTAGATTCCGGCATTTGAATCCATTCCATGTCTTGGATGAAAATATAGAGAAAATGTACCTGAGGCTAAAAAGGGATGTCCAAGGATGTGCAAACACAAATTCACTCAATGTGATATGAAAGGGTTTCCATTGGATGAAATCAATGAAACTCTTGGAAATACTAAGGTTAGTTTACTATATGGTAATATGTGTTGGTTTAGAGTTTGAATATATGTTAAAAATAGTGGTACAAATTTTCTTTACAGGATATTAATAGCATCTTGGAACCGGAAAAGAAAGAGAAAACACTTTTGAGAAGCTTTGTGGTCGATGACGTTGATGATGGTATAGGCTATATTGATCCAATTGTTGATCAATGGAGAGTGCGTCTAATAGAACATAGAAAGAAGATATGGTGGAAATATATGTTCAACAAAGATGTTGCTTCTCGGAAAAAAGGTTGTGGAGTTTCCCTTGAACATGAGAATGTAGACGAGGTCTCTCGGGAAATTGGTTCTGTATCTGGAGTAGATGATTCTATTCTCGCAGTAATAAAAGATGAAATGGAGAAAGGGTTTAACAAGCTAATATTGAAGCTTCGTAAGATTGACGTGAAAGTGGAGGACAAGCTAGTAGTCATTGATGGTAAAGTGAATGAACTTAAAAAGTTCATGGAGTTACCCAGTGAGGAGGTTATGTATGGGACGATGACTGTGGATCACACAACCGGAGGTTTGGTTGTTCCTCCAATTGAAGAAGTGGAGAATGGAGGAGAACAAGAAGAAGGAGAACAAGAAGAAGGAGAATAATAACAAGAAAAACAAAGAGGAGAATATGTTGAGAAGCGTAAGAAGAAGGAGAAAAAGAAGATCGAAGAAGGCTTAATTATAAAGACCGGATAGAAAAGACAATGGAAACCAACAACTGTGTTCACACCGGAAGAGAAGAAGAAACAAAAACAAATTTAGGTTTGTTGGATTGTTGTAACATGTAACTCTGTTTGATCTTTTGGAATTTTTGTTGTTTTTATTATAATGTTTTTTGAATTTTGGATGTTAGGTTTGTTGGATTTTTATTATGTGCTTTTGTTGTCTGTCAAACAATTGAGTTTAATTAGGTACATCTGTGTTTAGGTACATCTTTGTTTAGGTACATATGTGTTTTTGTAGTTTAATTGTATCAGTTTGGTACAACTAGTAACCAGTTGTACGAAAAACTGTATGAAAATACCAACAAAATTGAAACAAAAAACTAACTGAGCTAATCAGATCAACTCGACATTGTAACAAAAAACAAAGCATTCCACAAAACACAAAAAAGATAAAAAGTCATACATATAGAAGAAGCTTAATTGAAAAAGTCATACAAATCATACAAATAGACAAATATTATACTACTACTTAGCAAGTAAATTCTTCATCCTTGCAATCTCTTCTTTTTGGTCAGATAACCGGTCACTCATACGAGAAATTTCTCTTCACAACCCGTCCACCAAAGAGTAAATCAAATTTTTTTGCTCACCATCTTCGAGTTTAAGGATTGTAAGTTGTTCGTTGATTGCGTGATCTCACCACTTGAATTTGTGGTCTTTTCCATCTCCACCACCATCCTACGCATAAATTGATATAAATATGTTCATTCATGTGATACATTTGAAATGAATATATTTACCGGAGTGTCAGGACATTTGTAGTATTTTCTTCCTTTATCCTCCACTTTTGTCCTCTCCACGATTTTCATAAACTTTCCACACCAATATTTGTCTGGTACGCCAAAATCGTTGTCAGCGCGATTTCAACCAATGAATAGTTGCTTCAGAGGAAAAACTATTGGTGTAACTGATTGAAATTTTCAAAGAACCTGAAAGAAGAAGATTCCAAGAAGAAGAAGATCAAAGAAGAAGAAGAAGATCAAAATCGTCGTCGCGCCGTTCGTCTAGGTTTGGAAGAGAGGAGAGAGCCGAGAGAGAAGAAAAAGAATAAATAAAATCACTTTAACTCCTTTATAAACTTAATTAAATAAAAAAATTGTAAGGTTTGAGAAATTAATTAAATAAAAAATGTCAGGTTTTGTCTCGGTTTTGTGAATTTGTCGAATCTATAGTGCAGAGTAGGACCCACATGTTTTTATCACCATAGGTTAGTTGTGCCTAGATATCCAAGTGTATTTTCATCACCGTAGTTGTACTTTCATGATTATTGTGTAATTGTAGTTGAACTTCATTATAAGAATTTAAATTCCACTTGGACCATTCATTTTCGACTATTATCTACCATTTAAGAGGTAACCATAATAAAACTTTCAAGTAATCATAAGTTTTATATTTCTTGACTTATAATTAGTGAACAATGACATGTTATTCCTTATACTTATAAGGGTTTGTTAAGATTTTATAGGATTTTTTTAGAAAAATTTGTTTTGGGTTTGTTTTGTTAAATTTGATGTTTTGTGTATTGTTACATTGTTTTATAGGCAATATATTTATTAGTTAATAATTTTTGCGACGTAAAACATAACTTCATAAAATCAAAAATGTTTAAATAGTTGTACATAATTGTCCAAGTTGGCCAACATAGACATAAAATAGAAAATGTGTCTTATTTTGCAGTTTCTTCTTCTTCGGCTTCTTTTTCATCTTCTTCATGATCTCTTCTGGTTGTAATCAACGCTCCAAATTTATGCCTGGCATAGGCTTGTTTGACATCAGCTTCTTTCCCCGTTCTCCGGTAGATGGGAATCGAGTTTCTCGAGTTCTTCCATGTTTGAGAGTATACTCTGGCGGTAACGCGTACATCTCTTTAATATCGCTAGGAATACTCCAATGATCTTCATGTGGCATCAAATAAATCGTCCTGCAATATGCCAATATCCACGTTGATACCAAGTAAGAGCATAGATCATGGATGTGGATATTCGTCTTTCTCTCTTCCTTTCTCATGAAGTTCCTCACCGCAGCTATTGCATGGACACACAGATACTTGTCTATGTCAAAACATGTGCAAGAACTTGTTTTCATTTTCAAGTCCACCACATACGTCTTACCAGAGCGGCCTTTAACGTTGTATTCGAGGAAATAACTATTTAGCTCAGTCACCAACAAATTGGTTGAAATTGTGCATCGTTCATGCAACACATTCTCCACGTAAGGCACCAATTTCTTGTTCGTTAGGCCGCAAGATGCTTGTCTGTGTGTTGAACCACTCTGAAAACTTTTCTACAATCGCATCAATCATGGCGATAAGGTGGTACTTCCTTGCTTTCTTAAACACACTATTCATAGATTCTGCAAAATTGCTTGTGTCTATGTTGTACTTATCTCCTTCAAAATATGCCCTTGTCCATCTCTCCAATTCTATACTATTATCTAGATAGACACCACATTTAGGAAACATACGCTTAAATTCAGCATATTGTTTTTCGAAATCAATCTTCGTATAAGCGTGAGCGCATTCCTTGAATTTCTGCGCAAGATCATCCTTGTCTTTCTTCACATGACCCCTAACATTTTTACACAAATGTAAAATACAATGTGCATGTTTTGCCTTAGGATACACCTCCATGACTATTTTGATGATGCTTGCATTTCTGACACTTATAAAAACCAAACGAGCATCATCCGGTATAATTGTTTTCAACTTCTCCAAAAACCATCTCCAACTATCATCTTTCTCACGATAAATTACAGAAAATACAAGTGGATAATGGTGATGATTTGGATCCTGAGCTATTGCAAAAACTAGCATACCACCGTATATTGTCTTCAGAAACGTTGAATCCACAACAATGACTTTTCTCATTGACCCAAACCCTTCAATGCTAGCCCCCAACGCGATGAAAAAATACTTGAATTTGTTACCTTCGGCGAGCTCCACATATGTTTTTGTTCCAGGATTTACCCTCTTGTAGCCTTTTTCTGGACTCCCTCTTACATCTGTCACATGTTGTTTTTTACCCCTCAAAGCAGTAGAGTAAAACAACGTCACACCAATCTAGTTTGTGCAACACTCATGATGGTTTTAGGAGCCGGTGTATCATATATACATGGATAGTCTTCATGAAGCATAGAGGATACTAGTCGTTGTGTGCCTTTCAAACAAGTACTACTACTTGTAGCCGCATCAAGCCGAGAGCATGTATGCATCTTATTGTATATTCTGATAGTCCAAAATGAAGATGACTTAGTCTTCGCGGCTCTTAAATACCAGTTACAACCTGCCGATTTAGCTTGTCGACATCGTAACATAAGTCGTTTTGAATCCGACTTATATGTTTCAACACGGAAACAATTCTTATTTGCAGCTCGGGAAACCAAATCTTGCACTGCTTCTCTAGAACTAAATTCTTGATTTTTTCAATATCAACACCATCTTCCCATTCAACAACACACTCAATTTGTTTCACAGGGGCTGCGTTATTGACATATTCATGTCTCCCATCAAAATCTTTATCACCACCATGGATATCAATCAGGTTATCCACAGTTGCAGATTTGTCATGCCTCTCATTTGGACATTCTTCATTACAACCATTTCCATTTTCAGCATCCTCGAACACTTCTTCAATAACTAGCACGTTCACTTCATTTCTTGCTCCGAAAATAGTCACCATAAAATCACCATTACTTACTTCATCCACTCTGTTATCTAAAACTATCTCACCATAATTCAACCCAAATGAACTTCTTTCCTCTACTCTTGAAAGTTGCTCCATCCTCTGATTTATATCCAAACTTGTGATTAGCTCCACATGCAACACATGTTTAAGTCCCTCTGTATCCACCGATGTTAGATACACGTACACGTCCTCGTTATCTACAATATATGACTCTCTCCGAGCTTTAGATAAAGTGTAACTCAATCTCAGCTTTCTTTTGCTTTGATCAGTCATAATCTTCTTTTGTATCCTATCTTCTAAAATTGAATATGTTATATCTTCTCAAGATGCGATCATAAGAGATATAACGTATACAAATTTTCCTGAAATCCATTCATGATCTTCTGAATATTGCCCTCCATAGTCAAAATGTATGTTTGTGCGTTTGTTTTTCATTGATTTATGCAACTAAAACAAAACAAAACATAGTTACAAACTACCCAAATTTTGTTAGTTTTACTATTTGTACTAGTTGTACGATAATATCAATAACACCAGTTTGACCAGTTATACAACAAAACCAGTGACACCAGCTGAACCAGTTGTTCAATTATCGTATATATCAAATCAAGATTCAATCGATTTGGGGATCCTTAATTGACCTAAACTCAACAAGATTCAACAACTACATTGAATGAAATCATAATGCAAATAGATAAATCGATACTCGCACGACGAAGACGAATAATGATTCCGACGAGAAGCGTTCAATGCTCGACGTCGTGGGAAGAAGAAGAAAACGGAATACTATGAAGAAAGTCGTCGACGAAGAAGAGAAGCTCGATCTCAGATCTGGAAAATTATTTTTATTTTGAATTATTTTAATTATTAATAACTAAGGGTATATTCGAAATAACACATTATGAATGGCGATGAGATTGAAATGTGGCATGCCAGATTAAAATTTCTCAGAATGTGGTATATGAGACGAGCGCTCCTGATTGCTCTCTGTATTCTCTATTTCAACTTAGACTTACGTATTAAAAAACACTTAGGTGGTAAAATTATAAAGTTGAAAGTAAAATTGTTGTACAAACAAAAAGAGAGATAACTTTAATTACATTAGAATTTTGTTTAAATGGAAACCGCCAAACATGTTATCGATTAGTAGAAGAGAATATAAGAGATGTAATGTACATAAAGTAAAGACTTTCAATAAGAAGACATAAATTCACGATAGAGTGAATGAGAGAAACAAAAACCTGATGGATCCGAAAGACTAATGGAAAGCAAAAACTATTGGAAACTGAGGATCTCCTCTCCTCGTGCCAATAATAAGAGAAGAAGAAGATACAAAAAGACTTATACATGTGTAGAGTAACCAAAGGCCAACAAAATAGAGAGAAGAACCAAATCGTTAATAAGTTGTAGCTGACAACTGCAGTTGTTGTAAGCTTCTTCTTCGGGCCTTAAAACACAAAACACATCCTGTTGAAAAGAGAGCAAAGAGCTTTCGTATAGTATAAGTAGGTTTCAATTTTCATGTCAAATAAAGCTAAGCGAATAGTTTTCATTAGAAATTTGTAGGAGGCTGATACATAAGAGTGTGGTAGTAAATGTCGTGGCAATTTATTATGGAGCGTACCATTATGACCATAGTTATGCCCAATTCAGTTGCATATTCATTGTCCTCGAGAGCTTCTCCCATAAATCTCAAATGTCTAAACCAGCTTCTCGCCTCCTTGAGACCCATGATACCATTTTTCGAGCTTAAGTCATCGAATAATGAATCAGCAAGGAAACAATTTTACCATACTTAATTTCCGCTTATTCAGAATAGGTGAGAGGAAATAGCATACTTGGACGTTGAGGTTTGTCACTACCAAAATTATCGTACTTCCATTAGGCTTTTTTCCTTTCCCTAAAAGCATGAGAAAGGAGAAACTTGTGATACATGATTAGCACCGAGAAGAAGAACATAAACCATTCTCCACCATACACACACAATTTCTCATTAATCATACATAACTGGATCCATAATCATCGATTCAAAATTTGAGTATTATACGATTTTAAACTACCTGGAATATGAGAAGAAAAATTCCTTAGAATACCATCAAAATAAGTTTTTGTTTTGAAAATACCATTAAAAAGTTTTTTATAACAAAAATATCATTAAAATGTTTTTATAACAAAAATACCATCAAAAAGTAGTAGTTTACAAAAATACCATAAATACATAAAAACGAGTTTTAACACTTTTAGATTTTAATTTTTTTTCATTTGGGTTCGCTATATAGTGTTTAGGGTATAGTTTTGAAGGAGTAGGGTATAGTTTTTTGAAGGTTTTGGGTGTAATTTTGAAAATTTAAGATTTGTGGTATTTATGAGAAAAAAACTTTTTAATGGTATTTGTAAAACTTTCGAAAATATGTGCTAATTGTGTTAAAAACCACATGGTACTACTGCAGACAACGATGGCATCATAGATCTCATGGTAGCACGAATATGCGACTGCAAACTGCATTTCATCGAGAAACCACAATTGAAGAAGAAATAAAAGATAACACAAGCAAGGAAGCAAAGAAGTAACAACATGGAACATTTCTTATAAGTCTAATCTTCGTTTGGTGCATCATGGTTTTGACCATCGACCACGATTTGATTCTCGTTGTTAGTCATTCTTAAATCCGATCTGTTTACAAAAACACAAACCGAATTAATATACTAATCAAAACCAAACACAAAGTTCAAAGGAAGGAATAATAATTTAAACGGAATGAATAAATTGCAGAATACTAAATAAAAATAATATTTCAGAATATTTAAATTCAAAACAAATATTTATTCAATTTAGTGCAAAGAAACAACAGATTATGCAAGCTTGAAGCGATAACAATAATAATCAAATTTTGACAACAACCAAGCACACGTTTTAAATGAATCAACCAGAGACTAAAATTCAAACTTAGTCAATATTATACAGCTATAACGGTTTAAGCAAGAGAGACTATTCTATTTGATTTAAAAATATCAATTAAATGAAAAGGAACCAGTTACAAAACAAACCGTAACTGTGATATTTAAACGATTTAAAGATGATGGAAATACGTTTAAATTAAAACTGAATAAAATTCAAAACGGTACAACTTTGCAAAAAATACACTTCTCACCAAATCAAAAAATCAAATCGTGACTATGATAATCAAAGTTATCAAACATCACAGAAACATAGGCAATAATGAGCAACTCTTAATTAAAATCGATTCGATGGTGCAACTATTAAAAATAAAGCAATCGGTCTCTAGCTATGGAACTTAGACAAAGAGCAAAATAAATAAATATTGCACAGAAGGTTTTAAACTATCCGGTGAATCTGCAAAACAAATTGTTAGAGATGCAAATAACTTTTCAGTATTAGTCTAAAAAATAAATCACTAGTTATCACCAACCTGTTGCAAAATAAAACTCAAAAAAATATCAGTTTCGTTAGTGTTTTAAAACAAAAACGAAATTCAAAGATTTAAGACTGTAGAACCAATAATTACTACACAAGGGAACTGATATTAAATATGAGAATTAAAAACACAACTACCACAATAACAAATCAGGAGAAGAATTAAGGAGTGTAGAGGCGAGACGTCGGATCCCTTTCCTTAAGTCTTTGAACGTCCTGTAGTGCGACGGTTTCGTAGTAGCAAGATTCTCAAGATACAATTGCGGTTTCTTTTGGCTCCCGATCACCGGAGAACAAAAACTCACAAACCTAAACTCTATGTGTACTCTTAAGTAAGAAGAAGAGAATAGTGAATGATTGATATGCTTTTTTTGTTTTACTGTATGTTTTGTAATGAGACAAGGACTTGATTTTTATAGTAACCAAAAACTTTACGTTCAATGCAAGAATATTTTGCCTTCAATGTCACTATGTCAAATATTGACTATAATGACTACAAAGAGTCAATGAGATACGTTACTTTGATTTGGAATTAATCCACTAACGTATATTTCTCATTACGGAGAAGATATTCTTGGATTTATTGGGTTGACTAAATCAACTAAAATATCTCCACAAATATTTTGACACTAAATAATAATTTGGGTCTTAATCCATTTAGTAAAAAATCAAAGCCTATGGATTTAATATCTCTCAATACATATTATAATGTATATAAACATGATAATATTTCTCCATGTATAATTGGATTTTAATCCAAATTTATAATGTGGGACATTTGTCTAAATGTTACATTTTATGCTTTATAAACAACCCACTTATTTCTCATACACACAAACTTTGTTTTTGATTCATAAACATTATAATATAATGTATCTAGAAACCGGTTTTTCCGACAAACGTCTTCACCAAAAACATACCGGAAAATGGTCTAAACCATTTCTTCAAAAACAAGTTCCAACACAAAAAATTTGAAGAAGAAGAAGAACAGGGGAACGGTTGAGGATGAGGAAGAACACATGAAACTTGAAAAGGAAGAAAAACAAAAGAAGTTTGAGGAGGAAGAAGAATTAGGAAGGTACAGGAGGAAGAGTAACAGAGGAAGATCGAGGAAGAATAACAGAGTAAGAAGAAGATATGAAACTTGTGGTGGAAGTTAGAGGAGATGAAGAACATAGGAAACAAAAAAAATTTAAGTTATATAGTTCCGAATCTAACAGAAACAAAAAATACTCATATAACAAAAAACTCGATTACAATTTCAGATTCCCGTTAATATTTTGTACTTTCTTTGGAGAAAAACGTTTAGTTTAAAGATAGTTTAGAGAACTTCACAAATCTCTTTGAACCCCTTCTCACAAAAGTATACATAATTTAAATTCTTCTTTCTAAAATTTCACCGTTTTCAAAATTTAAAATTTAAATGATCCAGCTACTATTTTTTACAAGTTTTTATTTAACTTTACTATTTTGGATTAATGTTAAAGGTGTAAGATTTTGTATTTATAAATTATTTAAATTTATTTTTTAATGTTAATGTGTCGTTTTATAAAGAACATTTATGACATTCACTTTGAAATGTGTAGTTTTGTGATTCCTCCGTTAGGTTATACAGTGATCACTTATAACTCATGTTCTAAAAAACTATAACAAATAATATAAAACTTTAATCGATCAAATTTTAATAATGACATCACATTTGAAGAAATATTACAATTTAAATAACTAAAATACTTGAGTGACAAAAAAAAAGAAATAAAAAAAGAAATAACTAAAATACTTTTTAAAAAAATTGTAACATATAATTAGAAAAATTACATTCCCTAGTAATTTTAGAAAAAACAATTTAAGATATATTAGATACTATAGTGGCATTATTGTAAATACTAGAATAGAGGTAGTTAGAGAAGTATTATAATTGTATATATACAGTCTTTTGTACATTCATTAGCATTAATGTGAACTAGATTCTTACCCGTGCATCTCGCACGTGATTAATATTTACAAAATATTAATTTGATATATTTTTTAATTATTTTTTAAATGATGCACGTTGAATAATAAATTTTTAATCATATATATGTATATAAGTATGTTCTAATACTATAAATATTTTTTAGTATATAATAATTTATGTATGATATAGTTTAACCCGTCGCAAAATTACGTAGGACGTCTCGCAAAAGTATCTAAAAGTATTAAAAATTTAATTTTTTTTAAAGATTTTCAGATACTTTTGGTTTTTTATTTACATGATCAATTTGAATATTTTAGAAAAAATACTTTTAAATAATTAAAATTTTCTACAACTTAATATTTTTTTAAACTTTAAACATATTATTAATATTAATATGTAATTCATTTTTCATTTTAATCTTATTAATTATGAATAGTTTTTTATATTTATCTTTTTTATTTTTGTTTTTCTTTAAAACCTATTAAACATGAATGTTTTTTAATCTAAAATTACTTTATATTAAAATTTATACAATGACATTAAATGTAATAAAAAAAATTTAAGGGTTTCTCAAAATTTGTCATTCCCAATTATTAGTATATATACAATTTAATAACTTCTTCTTCACTAATATGATATCACAACTATGAGCTAAGCTAATTTTTTTCCGCTTCGCTACTCTCTCTTCTCCAATCATCGGCGTTTTTCTTCCGTTTTCATCTCCGATTCATCGTCTTCTATCGATTGATCGGTTTATTTTTTCTAATTTCTCCTTTTCTAATCTGAATTTCTCGCTGTGAGTTTCTCAGATTTTTCTTCGTTTTCTGCTCGCATCTAGTATCGATCTACTCTAGCTTCTTTGGAGTTTCTTCTGTATCGGTTCACTATGGAAAAACGAAACTGTAAGTCAAGATCTTGAGGTAGAGTAGTCACCGAGGCTCCGCGATGAACAAGGAAGCTTCCATAGCTTGAATGGAGCTTCTCGTTCAAACATTCTTGACACAGTATCGTGCTCCAAAGGTACATAGAGCTTTTGAGATATCGGATTCTCCTGAAAACATATATGGTCCACATCATCTTCAAAATGCTGATAATCCTGGCTTAATTCTTCCTCGCGCCCTCCTCCTCGTCGAGGTAGTCCTTCAGCTTCCTCAAGCGAGTCTCTGTCACCTCATGCAGCATCGAGAATTGGTCCTTTTCCGCCTCCACACAGTCATAGCGGGACCGACGAAGTCTCGCGAACTCATGGCTATCGCGGATGATGAGCTCGCTGTAACGTTTCTTGTAAGCCTCGAGCTCACTTGAAAAGTCCGTCTCAGCCTTAAGGGACAACTCCAACTCCAAGTCCCGAGCTTTCGACGACGAGGCCATAGCCTTGAGATCCTCCTTCAGACCGACCTTCTTGAGCTCAACCCTTCTCGAGCCGGTCCTTCAACTTCTTCACCGACTTCTTCTTCTTCGCACATCAAAGACCTTTCTTGACTTCAACCGGAGCTTCGTCTCGCTCTTTCTCAGCCGCCGCCTTAGGTTCCTCAGCAACCCCAAGACGATCTTCGTCCGACTGCTTCTCAGAACAAGCCGAAGCAAGAAGACGCTCGTAGTCGTAGGAAAGCTTAGTCCTCCTATAAGTAACCTGAGATAACAATACGAAATAATTTAGCTAAGGAAGAAAACTCAAATCATGCTACCAAATCGAACAAAATTCACCCTCTGCTCCAACCGAGCCAACGAGGCGATCTCCTTCTCGAGCACTAGCGAGTCAGAAGGACGTTCGTTTTCATGGGATTCATAGAGCATGTGCTGGAAACCAACACATCCCTCTTGACTCGCGAGGAACGACCCTCACCGTCATAGTGAAATTCGAACAAATAGGGCTTCTCTTTGTTCAACCTAAATTGAACTCCTCGCCCCTGAAGAAAGGCAAAATAGAAGAGGAGAAGTCTTCCTCGCACTCCTTCGAGGCGCCAACCTAGGCGGCATTTTCAACAAGTCGTTCGTCGTCGGACCCTTCGGTGCAAACTTGCTCGATCTCAGTACCTACCCCCTCATCGTCATTTGCGACCTGACCGCCTTCAGCCGCATCATCTTCGTCGACCCGCCCCTCTTCGGTGGCGACCCGGTCTTCGACGGCTATCTCTGGCCGAACCTCTGCTTGATTATAAGCCTCGACGACTAATCTCTTGACGCGAACTCTCTTCTCGTGAGGAGGGTTGTCAGGGTCGCTTTCAGTCACATCACGAGCCCGCGAAGTTCGATGAGGCGCCGAAGTCGTTACCACCTCAAGGTTCGCAGCGGCAGCAGGATGATCCGCCCCGACGGAAGCAATGTCATTTTCGTCACCAAAGATAGAAGGAAGATCCGTGGCATCCACCATCTCGCGATCGTCGTCTTCGTCTGAAGAATCTCCGTGGTGCTCTTGAGATTCCAGTGACCACGACTCTAAAGACAAATCCTAAGTTAGAAAACTTCAAAACAAATGAAATACGAACTAAAAGCGACCGACGTTCTAACCTTTCAAAAAATTAAAATAACGCCTCTGTTGTTCGAGAACTTCCACCCACGACACCTCGACCCTTTGCCTAAGTATCTCCTTTTTCTCAAAGAACTCCTCCGGAAAAGGATAGATTGGCGGATAGCGATCTGAAACAAAAAAAAAGTCAGTAAGAAACCTAAAATAGAGGAAAAGGAGTTCGCAACGCCTACCAATGATAGCGGTCCACTTAGAACGATACTCCCTATCAACATCCTTGACCGACGCCGAACTGATCTTGACAAAAAAATACTTATGCTACCAATGCGTAATCTTTACATGCTTGTCCGAGGTGAGCTTGAACCCTTTCCTCCAACAAATCGAAAAAGTCCCCGGAAGCAAAGGGTTTTTTTTTATCTTCGTGATCTCGTCGAAAAAGTCCGGAGTCATTTCAAACCCCGAATCCTTAGCCGCCAGAATCGAAGCGACCACATTCCGGATACATGGGGCTGTCAACTGGGAAAGAGCCATCCCTCTTCTCTCAACATAGGCGATCAGGAGCTGAGTCAAAGGAAATCACAACCCCGCCTCACTAAAGGTCGTGCCAAGGCATCTTTTTCGGCTGCGGCTTCAGTAGCTCCAACGGCTCGCAAGCTCGGGAATTGATTTGGACCCTGCCAAAATCGTTCTCGGAGGTGCTCTTCGACGAAGAGAAGGAATTGATTTGCCTCGGTTTCTTTGGTTTCTTTGATCTTCTTCCGACCTCCGTCGGCGCCGAAATATGTTCTTCCGAAGTCGGAAGCACCTGAGGCGGAGGAGTGAACTCCTCTTCCCGAAGAGAATGAGTCTCTATCTGCTCACGAACAGAAGGTCGGGCTGATGCTCCCTGTATTAAGTCATGTTCGACCTTGAATCCCCCGGGGACCTGTAGGGACCTATTCGACAATATGGACCTAGTACGGTGAACACGCCAAGGGCCGAGAGCTCTCACTATAAATAGAGAATTTCCTGTTCAGAAAAAGGAGGAGAATTTTTAGAGAGAGAAAATTGACAAAGAGAAACACTCAACTACATTTCGTCCATCGTTTTAGTTCGCTTATCTGTCACTTTAGTCCGACGCCTTTGTAACCTCGTTACTCCAATATCTTTAGCAATACAATCGAACTTTCACCAAAAATTTGCGATTAGGTGATCTTAGAACTTTCACCAACAATTTTCCATTCTTGTTTTATATATGCGATTTGGTGATCTTAGAACTTTCACCAACAATTTTCCTCTTGGATCATAAAGTGTTAGATAGTCTTGTCTCATTCTTACATCACTCTCTACTTTCGTAGCTTGACTAAGGCTTATGATGTTACTTTTCAAATCTTGGATATAATATACATCGTCTAGAACCTTGTTGCTTCCATTACTGCTCAAAAAGAAAATTGAGCTTTTTCCCTTGATATCTATACGAGAATCATCTCAAAACTTCGCCATTCTCGTGATAGACTCGTCAATTACCTCAAAATATGCCAGATTCCAAGTCATGTGATTGCTAGCCCCATTATCTAAATATATCAAACATTGTCTTTATCTGAGCAAGTTTCAAAATCTTTAGGCTTCACATTCTTTTCATTAAGATAGATGACTTCATTCGAATTTTTCTTCCCATTTTTTATGCATTCAACCTCATGCATCATGAGCTCCTCGGCTTCATGAGTCTCAGATTTGTCATCGACTTGAGTTTCTTGTAACTTGAGTAGTCTATATGGACAAGTCGAAACATAGTGTCCAAACTTTTCACACCGGTAACACTCTATCTTTGATAGATCTATGTTTTCATTAGATCTTCCGCGACCTCTTCCTCCGTATGAAAAACGTATACCTCTACCTCTTCCTTTGTTGTCATCGTAGTAACCGAGATTGGACTGATCATATTTAGTCCCCATATTATCATACATTAGTTCATCTTGCTCTTGTTGTGTTTTTTCTTCATCAGCAACGCGTTCTTCATACGCCTTTAAGCGTCCTATGATATCTTCAAAGCTTGTCTTGTTAAGATCTAAGACTTTGAAGGGATGCCACTATGTGTCTAACAACTTTTGTTCGATTCATCGATTTCTTCCCCTACTTTAGATGATTTTGACGAGATTTCTAACAACTTTCCAACAAATTCATCAATTTTCTTTGTATCTTTCATCTTAAGACAATCAAAGTCGACCATCAACGTTTGAAATCTTGCTTCCTTAACTCTATCGGCTCCAAGATGCCTTGCTTTCACAGCTTCCCATACATCTTTGCATGTGTCTAGATTCCCGACTTGAAGGATGAGTGTTTTAGAGATGGATTGGAATAATAAAGTTTTGGCTATATCATTCTTTGTCTCGTCAAAGTTTCCCTTCTCAAATACTTCCCATATATTGCTGACTTTGAGTAGAATTTTCATATTCATGGACCAGACTGTTTAATTACTCGAGTTTAGCATGGAGCATTTTATGGAGGCATACCCTCCTCTTTTTGTTATCTTTGACGATGATGTCTTCTCGTTTTTCTTTTCATATTTTGTCATCATTTCTTCTCTTCTTTTAATTTGTATTACTCTCAAAAGAAAAACAACGTGTTTCCTCAGGATCTCTCTAAAGCTTTTATACCAATTATAGAATTTATAGATGAGTAAGAACATTATTCAACAAAAAATAACTATCTTTATTAATCTTTGTATATTTTTGTTTTTCTTTTAAACTTGTTTTTTCAAGGTTACTCCAACATTTTTTCATTTGGATTTGGGTGATTATTTTGTGTTTCGAGTTTAGTTTTGAATATGGTAGAGTTTAGTTTCAAAATTTTATGATTTAAGCAACTAGTGTGATTTTTACCGTTTATGGATCAAAGTTTTGTGATTGGTCCATATATATTTTAAGAGGAATTCACAAAACTACACCATTTCATCCCTTCCTTTTCAAAACTCTACCTAATTCAATTTTTTCACATATTTACACCTTTTCAAAATTTTAAAAGCTTGATTTACCCTTTAAAAAATTAACAAAATTAAAATATTTTCATTTGGGTTCGCTAATTAGTGTTTAAGGTATAGTATTAAGGGGTATGATTGTGTGGGTAGGGTTTATTTAGATTTAATTTTGAATGTTTAGGTGTAGTTTTTTGAAGTAATTTTGAAATTGTGTATTTTTGTGAAATGTAATTCAAATGGTGTAGTTTTGTAATTCTCCCATATTTTAATGGTATTCTAAAGTAACAAAACTTGTGATGATTATTTGGCAGTAATTTGTTTTTTGATTTTATTTAGAGAATTGTCCGTATATTTATACATAATAATTTACCAGCTATATTACCAAAATAGGTAAATTAAAACAGATTGTGATGCGAATGCTCTGCCATTATTAATAGCTCATATAATTTGGGAATTCCTTATTGTTTTTAAAATATATAATTGTAGTAAAATATAATACTAATAGTTATAATACTATGTTGTGAAGTTTGGTTAATTCTAACAACATTATTCTAAGTTCTAATTGATAGACGCATAAACTAATTGATAATTGATAAAAAAAAAAATTAAATTCAATTCTTCATGTGTTTAGATATTCAAACACATGATAATAATACGGATATTTTGAGAAAATAACAAAAAATTGTTTACGAAAATAACAATATTTAATCCTATATATAAAGAGTGAGGGGAACTCTCCTAGTGTTGACACATCATCATTCAAAACATTAAATTTATTATCCTAAAAAATCATTCTACAAATTTTATTATTAATACATAAACAGTATTAAAAATTAACTTGATTTGTTATATGTTATAATATTACAATAATAATTACATTAAAATATCTACACATGAATATCAATTAATTTTAAGTTTCAAACGTGAATTCTCAATATTTTTTAATTACAATATATATAATATAACATTACAAAAAATAAAACATACAATAAAAAATTAACCAAATTTATAAATAAGTGAAAAACATGAATAAAATATAGAAAAAATACAAAACAAAAATTATACAAACTATTTAAGGTATTGAGTAAACATAAACCAAAAAAATATTTCAATCATCATCTAGATAAACAAAAAAGTATACAAAAACAAAGAAATATACGAATTGAGAATGTATCAAATATTGTTCTATTATTTAGGTAAACAAGAATATAAATATTGAAAATGCCTGAAATTAATAGAATCAACAAGAAAAACCAAACCCAATAATTTATAAAATAAAATTATTAATATCTACAAACATATATATTTATAATCATGAAAAAAATCGCGAGTATCACGGGTTCCCTCCTAGTTATAATAATGAGATTGTAAAATTATGAATATTCGTTTTTCTCCCGCCTCTCTCAATTCTATATATCGAAACATACAAACGATCACACATTTTTATCGAATCAAGATATTCCCAAGCCTCACATAGTGTTTGTATATAACACACATCGTACAAATAATTGATTTACCTTTTATTACGACATTAATGTTAATATTATGTATATACATGTAATCACAAGTTATATGGCATTTGATTTAATTTCATTATTAAAACTAGATATAATAACGTATTAAAGAGTTTAAAACAAAAAAAAAACGTATGAAAGAGCTTTACTCACTTTTGAAAACATATATTTCCATTTAAAAAATATGCACTAAAGAAACCCACAATAGTTACATTTTTACAAATTTTTCTTATAATTTTGTTTAGTACCAATGATTTAAAAATGATTGAAACGTCTTATATATTTACGCTAGCTAACACTTATTTAATATCGATTAATAATATTTCCTCTTAATATCAAAACTTGTTTGCATTTATTAAAAACTAGTTATTAGCTAAACGTATGCGTGAGATGATATATTGTTCTAACATTGTTCACATATGCATAAATGCTTACTACTACATTTCTTAATTTTGCATGAATCGAAACAACTATTGTTGCAATCTTTATCTTTAAAGCAAGTCCCAAAATATTGTTCTACATGTTCTATCACCGGTGGACATGCTTTATTAACACATTCCACATCTCCTTGACGTTTCATCACTTCCCTTGCATTTGATAACCACACACCTATGTATATATATACATAACATTATTATATAAACATTTTAAATCAAAAGGAAAATACAAGTATTTAAGCAAGGAATAGAAAAAGACTAACATGAGAGAAGGAATGCGACAAGAACAATGGCCAATGATGTCTTTGATGATGCCATCTGAACAATTTCAATTAGTAATATGTTTTGATATTCTATGAGGTTTTGGTTTGGCTATATATTTATAATGTGTTACAAGAATAGAAGGGATATATTTTCTATTTATTTTTTACACTAATGGTATTTTATCCTATAAGGTAGTATATCGTTGAATACTACTTAACTAATATCAAGCTATTATATAAAAATTAAAAATGAAATATCGGGTCAACTATAACTAAAGAAATACTTAAAGTTTAATAAACATAATCATTTTCCCTCTTTTGTCAACCTTGATTTTCTTTAACATACTAGTTGGTTTGATCCGCTTGCATGGCACGGGCATAACTAGCTTTTTACCAAAAATACTTAATGAAAAAGTCGACATTTTTGGAATGAGTTCAAGTGTTAACGTAATTTAAAATAATTTTTTGAAGAGACTATTTATCAGTATATTAAGGATTCAAACCATATGGTAACATCTCAATGAGATTGGAATGCATAGGAGCATCGATATGAAAAATAATAAAAGACGTATAATGATTGAAGTAAGGATGGGCAAGAAAACTGAGCTCGAACAACTGAATTGAAACTGACCCAAAAATCGGCTATCAAAATCCAAACTGAAGCCGATAAAATACGAGAATGGGTTTTTAAATTTTAAAGCCCAAAACCCGAACTCGAATGGATACAACCCCGAAATTCGAACAAATACCCGACTTTACTTGAATTTTAAGTAAATATATAAATTATTTTATATTTTATATTTGTAATAACTTAAATATCCAAAACTATTAAAAAATAATATTTGAGGTAGTTTTGAATAAATCAAGTATTTTTGGATACTTAAGGATGGTTTTAGGTTTCTTTTATTTGGTAACTTTGGAATTTTTGATTGATACACAAACCTAAACTAAACCCCGAAAAGAACAATACCAAACCCAAATTGAACTCGAATAAACTATAGAAAGGAACGAACATTTTCCAACTTATTTTGTTTCCGACCACCTAGTCAAATATAGCAATGGTAATAAACAAGAATGTTAAAGAAATACTAAGAAAAAGAGTTATTCCTATAATGCTCGAAAAGGTCTTAACATGAGTCTTCAATGAATATCAAAACTGGAAAAATGTATATATAATACTAAAGAAGAAGTAACAATAAATCTCGATTAACCTTAAAGATTCATAGTGAAAATGTAAACATGAAAAAAGAAAAGCACAAGACTACCTTGAATGGCACGTTAATGTGATTGATTCGTATACGGCATCGTTGCATTTGATGTGGTACTTTTATTCTAAAAGATTATAATTTGATTGATCATATGGTTTATAACTCAAGAAATAAGGCTAATGAATAGCTTTGTTAAATAACTTAAGAAAGGTGACCCAAAAACAAAAGCTTAGGCCGGTTGAGACTATTACATTTACACCAAAATCTCCGTATAGAGCTTTATAGTCAATGTAGATTAGGGAAATATAGTTGTGAACCATACTTATATAATAACAAATCTCCAAATGAAGCAAATAATTTTTTATTTAATATATAATAAAATAACTTTTGTTCAAACCGAACCGGGAAATATCAACACAAACAAATCTAGAAAAAGTCTTTAATCTAGGTTTGTGTAAAACAATCTTTAAATGTTTAGAAGCTCTCGTGGGATATTTTTGAATCTCTTCTATTGCAACCAATACGAACTGTCTTTGGGTATGGTTCAATTCCATGGCTTCATAAATCTCAACATTGTCCATCACACGCCCATTTTGAATCAAGTATTTAAGCACATTTATTTCAAGTCCACTGTAGAAATTATTTACTTTCAGAACTTGAAGTGTTTTATTCGAACACTTGTAGGTGTTGTAACTGAGCCAATACATTTCCGGATATAACGGTTGCAAAACTCTCTGCTAAAAATACAATAAAATTCAATGGTATTTACAAAATAATTTAACATGTATATATATGTATATATATGCATATTGTACGGTCGAGGCTATGAATTTTACAATGGATAATTTAATTACCACAATAAGTTCAGTAGTAACCATAATGAAAGTTAGAGATTTTAACTCTGGCAGCTATTGAGAAATATTAAAATTTCCATGAACTCATTAGTGTCCATATTTGTCTTTAACACCAAATGTTGTGTTTTCATAGGATCGTGTAAATCCATAGGATCGTCACACTCTTGGATCGTATTTTTTAATTATAGGAAAGAAATGTTTATTATTATTCAATTTCCAATACTATATTATCTATTTTAGAACTAAATGTTATTTATGTGTTAATTTATTCACAATTTTATCAAATAGATTATTTAAAATATTGCTTAAAAAGTTTCTAGGCCAAATAAATTGTCACTCGTTTTTACTATTAATATATAATTAAGATATTGTTAGGGAAATTACCATAATTTTTTTTTTATTTCTAGGTTTTTTTTTCACTATTTCTAGGGTTTAGTTTCAAAGAAATAAGAGTTTAATTGATATTAGATGTTTAAATCAAAGTTACAATAAAACTATATAAATCTTCTTTTGTCAACCTTGATTTGTTTAACATACTAGTTGATTTGACCCGCGCATGGCCCTGGCCCGGACATAAGTAGCTTTCTACCAAAAATACTTAATGAAAAAAGTCAGACATTTTTAGAATGAGTTTAAGTGTTACCCTAATACAAAATAATATTTTTACGAGACTATTTATCAATATATTAAGGATTCAAACCATATTGTAACATCTCAATGAGATTATTGAGATTGGAATGCATAGGAGCATCAATATGAAAAAATAATAAACGATGAATAATGATTTAAGTAATGATGGACAAGAAAACTGAGGCCGAAGAACCGAATTGAAATTGAGCAATAAATCGGGTATCAAAATCTAAACTGAAGCGGATAAAATACGAGAATTGGATTTTAAATTTTAAAGGCCAAAAACCTGAACTCGTAGAAAAAGGACGAACATTTTCCGACTTATTTTTGTTTCCGACCGCCTAGTCAAATATAGTAATGGTAAAAAACAAGAATGTTAAAGAAATACTAAGAAAAAAGTTATTCCTATCCATGTTCGAAAAGGTCTTAACGTAAGACTTCAATAAATATCAAAACAGGAAACATGTATATAATACTAAAGAAGAAGTAACAATAAATCTCGATTAACCCTAAAGATTCATAGTGAAAATATAAACATGAAAACAAAAAGGAAAGCACAAGACTACCTTGAATGACACGTTAATTTAATTGATTCGTATAGGGCATCGTCGCATTTGATGTGGTACTTTTATTCTAAAAGATTACAGTTTGATTGATCGTATGGTTTATAACTCAAGAAATATGCCTATTGAATAGGTTTGTTAAATAACTTAAGAATGTTGACCCAAAAACAAAAACTTAGGCTGGTTGAGACCAATACATTTACACCAAAATCTCAATATAGAGCTTTATAGTCAATGAAGATTAAGGAAATATAGTTATGAACGATACATATAATAACAGATCTCCAAATGAAGCAAATATTTTTTATTTAATATATAATAAAATAACTTTTGTTCAAACCGAACTAGGAAATATCAACACACGCAAATCTAGAAAATAAGTCCTTAATCAAGATTTGTGTAAAAAAAATCTTTAAATGTATAGAAGCTCTCTTAGGATATTTTTGAATCTCTTCTGTTGCATCCAATACGAACTGACTATCACACGCCCATTTCGAATCAAGTATATAAGCACATTTATTTCAATGCCACCGCAAAAATTCTTTACTTTTAGAACAAGAATTTGTAGGTGTAGGTGTAGTTTCAAAATTTTTTATTCAAACACTTGTACGTGTTGTAACTAAGCCAATACATTTCCGGATATAACTGTTGCTAAACTCTCTGCTAAAAATACAATAAAATTCAATGATCTTAACAAAATAATATAACATATATATGCATATTGTTCGGTCGAGGCTGGTTAATTTAATTACCACAATAAGTTCAGTAGTAACCATATTGAAAGGTAGAGATTTTAACTTTGGGCAGCTATTGAGAAATATTGAAATTCCCATGAACTCATTAGTGTCCATATTTATCTTCATCACCAAATGTTGTGTTTTCATGAGATCGTGTATCTCCATATATTTTATTAAATAATTGGTTTAAAATATTGCTTAAAGTTTTTAGGCCAAAAAATTGTCACTCGTTTTTACTCCTAATATATTAATAAGATATTGTTAAGCAAATTACCACGATTTTATTTATTTATAGGGTTTAATTTCAAAGAAATAAGAGTTTAATTCATATTAGATGTTTAAATCAAAGTTCGAATAAAACTTTAAAATTGTATACATCATCTTTTGAATCAATTTTTTGCCATCTTGATATCCTATATATAAAGAGTGAGGGGAGCTCTGCTAGTGTTGACACCCTCTTCATTCAAAATCATTTAAATCATTATGGAAAAAAAATTAGGATTTTAAGTTTATTAAATCATAAAGATGATGTATACAATTTGTTATATACATCAATATGGCAAAAAAATTGTGGACCAAATTTGTTATATAATAATTCTCATGATAACAAATACAATTTGTTATATACATCAATATGGCAAAAAACTTTAAAATTCTATTTCACCACAAATTATATATAAGATGATATCCTATACACCATCATTAAATTTATTAAATCATAAAGAGTATTATAAATTAACTTTATTTGTTAAAAATTATAATATTACAATATAATTGCACATAAATATTAATTAATTTTAAGTTTTAAATGTGTATTCTCAATATTTTTTTAATTACAATATATATATATATATATTACCACATTACAAAAAATAAAACATAAAATAAAAGATTTACAAAACTTATTTACGAATTATTTAAGGTATTTAAGGTATTGAGTAAACATAAACAAAATAAACAAATTATTTAAGGTATTGAGTAAACATAAACAAAATAAACAAAAAAAGAATACAAAAACAAAGAAATATACGAATCGAGAAAGTATCAAATATTGTTCTATTATTTAGGTTAATAATAACATAAATATTGAAGATGCAAGAAATTAATAGAATCACCAAGAAAAACCAAACCTAATAATTTATAAAATAAAATTATTAATATCTACAAACATATATATTTTTAATCATGAAAAAACCTCGTGAGTATCGCGAATTCCTTCCTAGTGATCATGATTGGAGCAAGCCCAAGGCTTGAAAAGTGGAACACCAACCTCCTCCTAAAAAACTCAAAATGGCGCGTTGGAAAATGTCTCAAAACCGCATCATTAGAAAGTTAGTCAACGAGGTTAAATTTTTGAAGAAAACATTCAAGAAAGGAGCAAGTAGTGCCACTACAAGAAAAACGGCAAATAGCAACGCCGTTTTTAAGTCTCTAAATCGTCGCTATTGGCCAATAGCGACGATTTAGCGACGAGAATATTTTCGTCGCTATACGCTCGTCGCTATTCACTATTCGTCGCTAAATCGTCGCCATTTTCAAATCGTCGCTAATTTTATTTCGTCGCTAATTCGTCGCTAATTTAGCGACGAATTAGCGACGTTGGTCGTAAAATTTTAGAGACGAATTAGCGACGATATATAAAAATAAATTTCCAATTTAAATATTTTGCGAAAACAAATCGTTGTTAATTCGTTGCTAAATTAGCGACGAATTAGCAACGATGTGTTAAAAAGTTGTTGCTAATTCGTCGCTAAATTAGCAACGAATTAGCAAGGATGGCTTGACACGTCCTTGCTAATTCGTCGCTAATATAGCGACGAATTAGCGACGATTTAAAAAAAAAAAATTAAAAAAAAACAAATTTAAAAAAAAAACAATTATAAAAAAATAAAAATATTAAAAAAATACAAAATATTTTAAAAATACAATAAATTAAAACTAAACAGCGGGATATCACGTCCCGATATCGACGACGTAATCATCAATCCCGATATCACGTCCGAGGTCTTGAGCTGCCGCTGCCGCTACATCTGGAGGGATCACTGGTGGCTGAGTTGGTTGGACTCCCCGCTGCTGCATAGGACGCTTAAAAGCAAAACAATCACAAAGATGAAATAGAATTTGTGGTGAACGGGCTAAAACTCAAGCCGCCCCTGATCCACGAAGCTGTCACCGAAGGAGATTTCATGTCTCTTTCGAACCCCAATGTCTCCTAAAACAAGAGGGTAAAGTCAAGCTAAGAGACTTGAAACAAGATCACTTGGGAGGAAGTCTCATGTCTATTGTTGTAAATACAGTTTTTGAAAGGCGTATCGGCCCGTTATATCGGTTGTTGGGCCGATATCGAGCAAGAGTATCGGTATGTTGGGACCGATACAGAAGACGATAGAAACATGTGAAATCGTATCGACGAGTTATATCGGGTGTTGGACAGTTATCGGCCGAGGAACATCGATCAATTGACCGATACAGACGACTTCGAATCGTCGCGTTACTACTACTGAGGTAACTCCTGAACCATGTGCATACGCATTAGTTTTTCATATTAGGATCATTCATACATCCATTTTAGGAACCTCTCGCGATACTTGTTTCACCGTGCGATTTAAGTTTGAGGAGTAGTGTCAACATCGCATTGCATATAAAAAAAATTAAATTAGTTTCAAATCATGCATATATGATTAATTCATTGCACTTAGGTCATATGAATATGGGATTTATGATGAATTTACATTATAAAAGAACGTCACTAAGTGTTTTGAACTAGTATTTTAGGCGTAGTGTCTTCCGCAAACACTTTACACTAGAATTTGATGTTTAAAAAGCTAGGAGTGTGGTTATGAAGCTTGTTAGTCTAAGTTGTCTTCGAATATATTTGAACTTAACTTGTTTCATAATAAGCATGGTTGATTGTTTCCGAGAGTATTCTATGGCTTTTAATGATTTATAAGTGATTGTTTGGTTTCGTAAAAATTTGAAAATATAGGGAGCGACAAGAAAGAACATCCATTTGGGTAGTTTATCGTGTTTTAGGATGGGGAATGAAGTTGGGAAATACATCTTTGGGTTTTAAAGGTTAAATCAATATTAACACGAGTTATATAAAACACCTTAAGGGCGGAACAGAAGGGCTAAGCAAAGAAACAAAAAATAGAAAAGAAGCTTAGTCAAAAGAAGAACCCCTTAAGGTAGTTGATTGAAAATAGTTATGAAAAGATTAAATAAACTCGATGTTTAGTAGGTTGAAGAAAAGATTACGAGTTAGCGGTTAGATTCGGGTAGAGATGGATGTTCGGACTTGTATGCATAAATTGCTCTTTGTCTCTCTTGATTTTACTTAACCCTTTCACTCCCTTTTGAGTGAACCCGCATTAAATTTACCACATTGCCGCGAGTGTTAACCTCCTCTTTCATATTCGAAATCCCCTTTACACCTAGACATATAGAAAACTCTTGGATACTCTTGATCATGCTTCACACTTGTACTTAATTGAATGTGAAAGACACTTAGACTAGATAGGTGGATCACATACTTTTGGTAATGATAGCGGATTTGGACGGTGTTTAAGGTGAATGGGTAATAGGTAGAACTAGTTTGGTTGCGATTGGACACTATGTTTAAGATGCTAGTTCACTACACTTTTGACGATGTTTTTGGTTCTGAGGTCTCCGCCTCTATACTCTCTTAAACTTTATTCTTTGTTCTTTTACTTGAGGACAAACAAATGATAAGTTTGGGGGAGTTGATATCTTTCATATTTTACATGTTTTAACCCATTTTATTTGTTAGAATTAACTCATATAGCTTGCATTTAGTGGCATATAGGTTGCATTTAAGAAAATTATGATATATGTGGGTTTAAGTTCATCATGTTTATGAAAAAGTTTCATAAATGGATTGTTAAATAAATATTGGTTTAGAGTTATAAAAATATGTGTATCACAAAAATGATGCATATATATCTTTAAGCATTGCAATTAATTAAACAATTACCAACCTCTCTACTCTCTTTTATATATAACTAATTGATTCTTAATAATTATGTTTGACCAATATTTAATTTTGTTATCATGAGAATTATTATTTTTGTGGACCAAATTTCAGTTTGTTTTTTGTAAATAGATAAAAATTAAACATTTATTTATTTCTTTTTTTAATCACACAAATTTATATTTTTTCTTTTTTCATTTGATTAGAAAAAGATAGATAAAAGTAACTAAGTATCTGTAGGTCATAGCACAAATATTTTTCTATAACGTAATTAATTTTTAAAATATGTAGAAATTATGATATATGTAGGTTTTAGTCCAAAATCTTTAAAAAATAAAAAGTGATACATATCAAAATAAAATATAAAGTTATTAAATGAATAATGGTTTAGAGTCATAAATATGTTTTAAACAAAATAGATGCATTATATATAAGTTTTATAACTATAACCCAATACTAATTTAAAAAACCAAATGTATTAAAATGAAGAAGAAAAACTTGTCTTAAAAAATAGAGGAGATACTTATGAGAACTAAAATGGACACATGTCAACTAAATACATTACCACTTGTCACTCTGACGGTGAAAGTTAAAAAAACATTATATCTTATTAGTCGACTCTTAATGATATCTTGCATATTTTACATGTTTTTACCCATTTTATTTGTTAGATTTAACTCATATAGCTTGCATTTAGTGGCATATAGATTGCATTTGCATTTGTTTCATGTATTTTCAGGTTTAGAAGTGTAAGAACGGAAAATACAAAGAATTCAAACGAAAAACGTCAAAGAGGACACTCGTTGAGGGGGTTTCCAACGATGGATCTTTATTTGGAGGTGGTTTGCATGATTCTAACGGTTCGATCTAAAGGTATGCCAGTTTTGGTGAAGAAGGGTCAATCTACTGCGGAATATCGGGTTGTTATATCGGTTTGTTGGGACCGACACATGCATATCGGTTTGTTATATCGGTCAATTGACCGATACGGAATTAATTAAACACGAAAAAACAACCTATTTTGATTCGGAACCAATCCGGACCGAGGCCCAACCCATTAGAGAAGAGAGATGACATTTTTTATATAAAAAGAAGGTCATTGACACCTTAGGGGAGATCTTTTTTTATCTTTCATCTTTGATCTTCTATCATCTATCTTTTATCTTGTCTTTTATTATTCTAGGGTTTTTTGTTAGCTTTTGCTTTGTTTTGTTCTTGCTTTTGGAGATTGGATCTTGGAGTTTTTGAGTTTTCTTTGTTATTAAACAAAGTTTCTTATATCCCTATCTCTCTTTGATTTTATTTATGCTTTCATCATCTTTAATTGTTTTGATTTTTAATATGCTTAGTGAGTAAATCTAAATAGAAAATTGGGTTTGGGAAAAATGGTTGATTAAACTTAGGAATATCATTGTCTAAAACTTAATCTTAAAACTTTTGTCTTTGGTAATGAACTTGCTTTAATCGAGTTGGCCATTCGATTACTGAACCTAGGAAACTTTATCAATCGAAAGATTGTGAAGGATCGAAGAATTAAGCCTAATGTAACAGAGAGATTTGTATTAATAATCTTAGTGGTTGAACTGAATTAAACTTAAGGTTTTCTAAGAATTGAACTTTCCAAGACATTGTGTTAGTTGAATTATTAGGAAAAGGATCTCTACCACGACAGTGGATTGATCTAATTTTTTTTTCCAAAACCCAAAATTACTTTCTTAAAACACATTGAAAAATCCGACGTTTGATCACCCGATTAAGTACCTTAACCCGATTGTTTAGCTTTTTAATTAATCCTTTTTAAATCATCTTTAATCTTGTTTTAATTCTTGATAATCTTTACAAAACACAAACCAATCTTTTGTTTAAAACATAGACTAAGATAACATTCAAACAAGTTTTAGTGTGTTAATCGCTCACGATTCGGATTGACATCTTAAATACTACATTAAGACATTCGAAAGACGAGACGAAAATCTCGTTTATCACTTAACCATTTGTTATTTCCTACATTTTATACAATTATCAACATTTTATATATATATTTAATGATATAAATCTTTAATAGTATGAAAAACAAATCATAAAATTTTCGACATTTGAACAAAAAAATTTTCACAGTAAAAATTTATTGAAAATTAAAATCTCGAGAAACAATAGAATTCCTTCAAAAGAGGAGATTATCAACTTCTAAACTCTCTTTTAAAAACTTAAACAGATTAATACTATAGTAACACAATTTTTACGACATGAACTAATTAATATTTGTAAAATAAAATACTTAAATCTAAAACTAAAAGTGACAAATTTGCATGATACTAATACAAGAATTAAAAAAAAATATCTTTTTCAACAAAACTTATATTTTTCTTTTAAAAATGATGCATATCAAATTACAAATAATATGATTTGTTAATGAAATATTGGTAGAGTTATAAAAAAATGTGTAATAAGAAAAGAACAAAATTACTTTCCTATATAAGCCCACTCATTTAGGAGTTACAAAGTGGTATAATGAGAATTTATTTTCATAAGAATTGTCATCATTATGTTACAAAATTGATTACAATTTAATTTGTTAAATGACAATTTCTAGGAGATATTTTGTTGACAAATTTAAGTGCATGATGTTTTTCCATATAATTAATTTCAAAGAAAAAAAATTTATGGTATTATGTAAGTTTAAGTCCATGATGTTTTATTAAAAATGATATGTACCAAATTGAAAATATATGAATTGTTAAATAAATATTGGTTTAAAGTTATAAAAAAAATCGTGTAGCACAAAAGTGATGCATATACCTTGAAGTACTACAATTAGTTAAATCTAATAAAAATAATATTAGTTAAATAGAGGACATGTTAAACAAAACTTATGGTTTTTAAAAAATGATACATATAAAATTAGATATATTCTTTGTTAAATAAATATTGGTTAGAGTTATAAAAAAGTGTTTAACATAAATGTTTCTCTCATGTAGATGTTATAAAATTGTATCAAATTCTTTATAAAAACAATAATAGTAGAATTATATGAAAACGATTGTACTAAAAAAATTTGATCGAAAATGAATTAAAAGTTATTTATAAAATTTAAAATGAATTTTATATGAAAGTCATGTAAATCATTTGTAACAAAAGAATTATGAAAAATAAGTTTAATATTTATATTAATTCTTAAGAGACACATGTCAAAATAATAGAAGGACACTTGTTGGCTTAAGCGTGAAAGTTACAAAAACATTTTATCTTATTATATAAGACTAGGAAGGAACCCGCGATACTCGCGAGTTTTTTATATTATTTGTTTTTGTTTTTTTTGATGATTCAAATAATTTTTATTTTCAGAATTTATATTCTTAACTACCTATATATTGTTACATTAATTTTATTTTCTGAATTCTCTGTTTTTGATATATTTTCACTAACCTTAAAAGTTTTTATATTATTTAGTTTTTGTATTTTTTGTTAGTTTTGTATCACATGTTTTTTTCTTGTGTATTCCGATACTATTTACTTATATTGATGTATTTTTCATATATTTGTTTATCTAAATGAGTATTCTAATATATGTTTTATATTATTTGTTTATTTAGTGTCTTAAATTTTGTATTTTTATTTTTTCTTTATTTTTTTTTTATTTTGCTTTCATGTTTTCTAACTAGTTTTATAAATTTTGTATATTTTTATATTATATGTTACTTATGTGATGTTGTTTTAGATATAGGGGTTTAAATTAATTTTATTTATTCAAATCCTTATAATATTTTTTAAAAACATATATTTAAAAACATTTATGTATTAATAACTTTTTATGCATTTGATATTGTAATATAATAATATTTTAAAATATTAAGTTGAAATTTAATATGTTTTATGAATTAGTAATTAAATTTTGTATCACATGTTTTTTTCTTGTGTATTATGATACTATTTACTTATATTGATGTATTTTTCATATATTTGCTTATCTAAATGAGTGTCCTAATATATGTTTTATATTATTTGTTTATTTAGTGTCTTAAATTGTGTATTTTTATTTTTTCTTTATTTTGCTTCCATGTTTTCTAACTAATTTTATAAATTTTGTATATTTTTATTTTATATGTTACTTTTGTGATGTTGTTTTAGATATATGGGTTTAAAATAATTTAATTTATTCAAAGCCCTATAAATTTTTTAAAAAAACATATATTTAAAAACTTTTATTTATTAATAATTTTTATGCATTTGATATTGTAATATAATAATATTTTTAAATATTAAGTTGAAATTTAATATTTTTTATGAATTAGTAATAAATTTGAAATGATGATGTGTCAATCATTGGAGAGCTTTAGTAATAAATTTGAAATGATGATGTGTCAATCATTGGAGAGCTCCCTTCAACTTTTATATATAAGATATATTTTTTATACGTTGCATTTATATGGATATTAAGTCAATAGAAACATAAGATGGTACACATGTTTGTGGAGATGAAACATAAATTGTGATGATGTGGTCTTTATAAAAATTATCCACAAAACTATGTTCATTTAATCTAGAATTTTCGGAGATTGAAGTGTTGTATATAAAAGTTATCCACAAACCACAAACATGTGTTTGTGGAGATAGAAGTGTTGTATACCAACATGTAGATTAAAATTTGTTTGATATTAAGTATTCTGCGAATTAGTATGGAATAGTGTCCATGGACAGAGTTTAATGGTCATGAGCGGTGAGTGGAGGTGTGAGAGCGGTGAGTGGAGGTGTGGATGATCTGTGAGTGGTTTAAATTGGCTAATCCTTGTATGGTAACTCATTTGGAGACACGAACATACGAGGATGATTTTCGATTGTGTTGTAACCATAAAATTAAAGTAACAAATATGTATGTATGAAATAAGTTACTAATACATACATTTTACAATGCAAAACAATTGGGTCCATAATCTTATATCCATCAGATAAATATACAAACTAACATTTATCGGTGGACAACACCACGTGGACGAGATCTAGTGGATAAAATATGTAACTTTCAAAATCAGATTAGGATTTAAGACTTTCTACTAGTTAAAAAAATTATTTAGCTTTAGTAATTTAACTTATCATCCATATTAATTTGCATATATTGAAAGTTTTTTTCGATTTTGAGATGTTGAGCAATGAGGTTTTGAGTTGGGAGGTCTCGGCTGGATGTTTCTTTTGATTGAAATAATTGTCGACGCCCTGTATTTTACGGGATCAACAAGTGCGGCGTTTTGTAAAACGATCTTCTCTATCCGTGTTGTGTTTTTGTCGTATCTAAATCTTGTTGTGTACAAAAAAAAGAAGGAAGTGGGGAAGAATTGTGGAAACCGAAGAGAAACAAAAGAAAAAACTCATTTTTTAATTAATTCAATTATACAATTAAAAAAAATCATTATTAGTTGTGTGTCAGCCGTATTAAATGTCGTATTAAATGTTTGTATTGAAAAGTTAACTTGAAATAATAGTTGTAATAGCAATGTTGAACTATTTTTTTGCACGAAATATTATAATAGTTTTTGTATAATATAAAAATACACATAAAGTTGTAAGTGCATTTAAATGAAAAAAACTTGTGTTGAAAGTGCCGATGAGTGTAATAAACTCTTTAAAAAAGTGTACATCGACCAAAACGAAACTAAAGTATCAATTTCCAAAAAAAATCATAATAGATAATGAACTTAAATTATTCAAAACAACCGTGATTTGTGGATAATAAAAACCATAGTTGAAATTCATATTGTAAAATTCGCAATCGTAAAATCACGCAATGGATCTTATATATATTATCACGCTAATTTAAATTTGTGTGTATTTTCAACTCAATAAGTGAACGTAAAACAATTAGCATTGAAAATGTTGAATAACTACTTTAACAATAAAATTCATACAATAGAATGGTTGGATTAATAATAAAAATACATAAACATTAAATTGAGGTGAATGTTTTCAACTTTTGAATTAAAAATGAGACTTATGTTTCACATGTCAAATTGTGAAAGGAAATGATGGTAGCTTTGGGATAAAATTTTACGATTGATTGTTAAGATTTTTGAGTTTTATTCTCTCCATACTATTTAAGTTCGATTATTTTGTAATAACTATTAAAAAATTATACCAAAGTTTAGTACTTTTTATGATGTATAAATAGACACTAATCTTATTAAAATCATCCCAATAATAATTTAACACTCATAGTTCTACTTTTTGCGGGTTAGATCCGCGTTTTTGGATCGTAATCGGACAAAATTCAAATCATAATCGGGTTTGTTTGAATATGAATAATTAATATATTTATAATTGCAATTTTGGCTAAATGTGAAATTAGTTAGATTTTAATGAGTTCGGGTCGACAATCAGAAAAATTTGTAAGTTCAAGGGTTTATATGTAGAGGTTGAGAGTTCAGGGGGATTCAGTGTGGGTGGCTACTTTTGAGGGGTAAAAAAATTGTTAACCCACATTTTTATTGAAAAACTTTAATGAATAATCATATCTACAAAAATACTCGCACTTTTTATACTAGAATCGCATAAAAATTGTTAATTATTAAAAAAAATTTGTTAATTATTTAACATTATTATTTGAAAAATTACTCTAACTTTTTTTCAAAAAGTCTTTCTTAAACAAATATATGCAGATATTTTCTATTTCATGAAACTAAAGACTATAATATAGTAAAAAGTACTATATATTCAACAGCTAAAATACTAAAGACCATTGATGAACTTTAGTATGATTCTCACATGGTATATATTCCATGGGAGAATATATGATTCGTGATATGGTATGTATTCCATGATATATACCATGCGAGAATATATGATTCTTCTCTTGCAACAATCTCATCACACACCATATTTTCGTAGGATTCTCACATGTTAAACTTTAGATGTTGTTATTATCGACTAACAATGCCTTCTAACTAAACAATAGCTTCCACATAACATCAAAACTCTCATTTTTGCAAACTTAACCATCAACTCCCAATAAATCACGTTATTTTTAGACTAAATAAAACAGTGAGTTTTAATTTCAGTCAAAAATTTAAGAGGAATTCACAAAACTACATCATTTCTTCCGTTCCTTTACAAAACTCTACCTAATTCAATTTTTTCACATATTTACATCCTTTCAAAATTTTAAAAGCTTGATTTACCCTTTAAAAAAATTATCAAAATTAAAATCTTTTCATTTGGGTTCGCTAATTAGTGTTTAGGGTATAGTATTAAGGGGGTAGGATTGTGTGGGTAGGGTTTATTTGGATTTAATTTTTAGTGTTTAGGTGTAGTTTTGTAAAGTTATTTTGAAATGGTGTAGTTTTGTGAAATGTAATTCAAATGGTCTAGTTTTGTAATTCCCCCAAAATTTAACCCCGTTAAACAATAGGGGTTATTTTGTTTCAAACGAAAACTTTATGTTTTAATTGTCCAAAAATTTAGTTGATGTTTTAATATGGAACACAATTTTATTTGGGTTTTTTTTGTCGAAAAACTCAAACTTTAGAGTTTAATTTGCAATTTTCCCTTGTTTCTCACTCTTTAGATTATTTTAAACCCATACTATTTGGATGTAGTGGAATCCCTCTCCATTCACGATTAAAAGATAACTTAATTTCTCTATTAACTTTTAGATATGCATATTTCATTGTTTTCCTTTTGTATATTTTACATGTTATTAATGCAATTTGTATATTTCAAATGGTATTAATGCAATTTGTATATTCCTCTCGGGTGACATACGGTAATGCATTGAGAAATTATTTTGAAATAAATGTTATTGAATTTGTTAGAGAAACATTAAATCCTATGAAGAACATATTTACTTAATTGTCCAATGTATGTATATTAATAATTTCTTTTTGCTTGAAAGGAACAATAATTTCTCTTTAGCATCTATCTAAGGGTCAACAATATACCGCTACCAGGAAGCTACAAAATGACCATCTCTTTTGTTTCGCCTGCCTGATTTCTCTATATTCTCTATTACAAATTATACTTAAGTTTTAAAAAACACTTAGGTGGTAAAATTATAAAGTTGAAAGTAAAATTGTTGTACAAACAAAAAGAGAGATAACGTTAATTACATTAGAATTTTGTTTTAATGGAAACCACTAAACACGTTACCGATTAGTAGAAGAGAATATAAGAGATGTAATGTACATAAAGTAAAGACTTTCGATACAAAGATATAAATTCACGAAAGAGTGAATGAGAGAAACAAAAACCTGATGGATCTGAAAGACTAATGGAAAGCAAAAACTATTGGAAACTGAGGATCTCCTTTCCTCGTTCCAATAATAAGAGAAGAAAAAGACACAAAAAGACTTATACATGTGTAGAGTAACCAAAGGTCAACAAAATAGAGAGAAGAACCAAATCGGTAATAAGTTGTAGCTGACAACTGCAGTTGTTGTAAGCTTCTTCTTCGAGCCTTAAAACACAAAACACAAAACACATCGTGTTGAAAAGAGAGCAAAGAGCTTTCGTATAGTCTAATAAGTAGGTTTCAATTTTCATGTCAAATAAAGCTAAGCGAATGGTTTTCATTAGAAATTTGTAGGAGGTTGATACATAAGAGTGTGGTAGTAAATGTTGTGGCAGTTTATTATGGAGCATACCTTTATGACAATAGTTATGCCCAATTCAGTTGCATATTCATTGTCCTCGAGAGCTTCTCCCATAAATATCTGATGTCTGAACCAGCTTCTCGCCTCCTTGAGACCCATGATACCATTTTTCGAGCTTAAGTCATCGAATAATGAATCAGCAAGGAAATAATTTTAACATACTAAATTTTCGCTTATTCAGAATAGGTGAGAGGAAATAGCATACTTGGACGTTGAGGTTTGTCACTACCAAAATTATCGTACTTCCATTTGTCTTCCTTCCTTTCCCTAAAAGAATGAGAAAGGAGAAACTTGTGATACATGATTAGCACTAAGAAGAAGAACATAAACCATTCTCCACCATAGACAGACAATTTCTCACTAATCATACATAATTGGATCCATAATCATTGATTCAAAACTTGAGTATTATACGATTTTAAACTACCTGGAATATGAGAACCACATGGTACTATTGTAGACAACGATGGCATCATAGATCTCATGGTAGCACGAATATGCGACTGCAAACTGCATTTCATCGAACAACCACAACTGAAAAAGAAATAAAACATAACACAAGCAAGGAAGCAAAGAAGCAAAAAAGTAACAACATGGAACATTTTTTAAAGTCTAATCCTCGTTTGGTAAATATTACCGCATATATTGATAGGAGCTTCGAGCTCGAGCCTCGAGGATATTAGGCTGGCTCATGTTTCGAAGTCGAGCATAGCTGCCTTATCTCAGCTTCAATTAAGAGAAGATATGATACATACGGAATATGTATGATTTAATACGCAAATTATAAGATTTCCTCAACCTTTCCAAAACGAAAGCATAAAACTTGGAAACATATACACATATAAGGTTGGGCAAAAACTTCTTATTACCCGTCTGTACCAGAAAAGATATGGTGATGCTGCAATTATCAGCCTGTTTCGAAGTCTTATGAATGTCTCCAAAGACGTTACATTATGCAGACCAGATTCATGTATTGGGGTTATAAAAGAGATTGACAATGAGTTTATTGATTACATATGTGAAAGGTTGGTTTGTTTAATTTCAACAAACCTGCAATGACATTTGCTTAAAGGATGGTGGTACAATGGCATTATGCCTTCAACATTTGTGATTTTGTCTTCTTCTCTTTATATTCTTCTTCAGCTTCAAATACAACAGCAATAAAAATCATCAATTTTTTGAACATATGGATGTGTAAATCACATAGTTGGAAAAGGTTAAAATGTCAGAAATTACCGTAGTAGGAAGATATGGTTGTCAAAAACACTTTGTAGATTGAAACAACAAACAAATAGATATGGTTCGTTATAGAGATTCCGACTGAAACCCACAATCCAAACGGATTTGAATATCTCCATGAATTGTCTTAATTAAAGCGAAAAGAGGTAACGTAGAAGTATCTCATGGATTGTGTTTTCGAAAACGTCCTTTAGAAAACGTCATTGGTATCTCATCGATGTGTTTTAGAAAACGTCCTTTAGAAATCGTCCACAATCCAAACCCACAATCCAACAGTGTGTTTTAGAAAACGTCCTTGGTATCTCATCGCCTTCTCTCTCAGGTTTGTTATGTGTGATCTCTTTTCTCATATGTTATTTTTGTTAGCTATGACTCACAAGTCTATGTTTGGCAAAAGGGAAAAGAACTCTCTTGTGTCTTGAGATGACATACCTAGCGTAGTTATTCTTCTTTTGATAAAAAAGTGAAAATGGCATTTACCAAGTGAGTGCATTGTTTATCTATAGGCTTTTTATTTGTCAAACTTCTGTTTTGTGTTGTAAAGACTGAACTAAACTAATATAAAGATGACTGCAACAAAGAAAGTAAGAAAAAGAAAGAAGTATGATGGTGTGCTGAAAGAACCTATAAGTAATAGGATTCAGATTGGTAACGAGATAATTCACATGTTTTTGTCCAAGGAAAAAACTTACCGCAAGGCAAAACAGAGAGACATGGAGGAACAAGAGTTGATTATCCTTGGCATAATGAACATGTAAGGAGGATTATCGGATACTTCATGAGAAACAAAATGTAGAACCAATAATTACTACACAAGAGAACTGATATTAAATATGAGAATTAAGAACAACACAACTACCACAATACCAAATCAGGAGAAGAATTGAGGAGTGTAGAGGCGAGACGTCGGATCTCTTTCCTTAAATATTTGAACGCCCCGTAGTGCGATGGTTTCGTAGCGGCAAGATTCCCAGGATTTAAGTGCGGTTTCTTTTGGCTCCCGATAACCGGAGAACAAAAGCTCACGAACCTAAACTCTATGTGTACTCTCAAGTAAGAAGAAGAAGAGAATAGTGAAGGATTGATATGTTTTTTTTTTGTTTTACTGTATGTTTTGTAATGAGGCAAGGACTCTGTTTTTATAGTAACCAAGAACTTTACGTTCAAGGCAAGAATATTTTGCCTTCAATGTCACTATATCAAATATTGACTATAATGACTACAAAGAGTCAATGAAATACGTTACTTTGATTTGGAATTAATCTACTAACGTATTTTTCTCATTAGGGAGAAGAAATTCTTGGATTTATTGTGTTGATTAAAGCAATTAAAACTAGATTTTTTTGACCCGCGCCAAGCACGGATTACAAATTAATAAGTATATGTATTATATAAAAATATACGTAAATATTTTTAATTTTCGGCTTATAATTATTTAAAATAAATGTGAAATTGTTTTTAACTCGTTTTCACACGTTTAATCAATTTTAATCCGTTTTCAATAGATTAATCTCTCACATCGGTACAATGCCAATTGAAATTTAAACTATTGTGTGTTAAAACCAATTATGATTATAGAACAAATCACTGATTTTACTAAACTCATTTAATTCTTCAAAACACAAATGACTTATTTATATGTATTGTTTCAACTAACATGTAGATTATACTATAAATGTGGGACTTTTTCAAAAAAACGTTCTTTATCAATTTTATGGGCTTTTTAGTTCATATTTTATGGGTTTTGAAATTTCATTCAAATTTTCAAAATTGTCTCCTCAATTAATATATATATATATATATCTTATATTACTAATACAGAAGACGGAGAATAAGAGTGAAAATCCTACGTGTCATCACGTGAGTAATTCTGGCCCCACATCATTAAAAGATTTATTGGAAATTCATAGAAACCCAAATCAAAAATCCCAAAACTGAAAGCCCAAATTTATCACAAAAGTCTCTTAAACTAACATAATAAATGAATAATATATTTAGAAAATGTTGAAAAACCCCTAAAATATAAAAAATATAATATTAAAAAATCCATAAGAAACACAATCTATAATTAAAAATAGATTTCCCTAATATTTATATGTTATATTTTATCACATTATGTTTAAAATAATGATAAAACATATTGTTCATTTACAAATAACAATAATATTTTGTAAAATTGTATTTCACACCAAAATTCATGTAAAATGACAAAACTTGAACACATAATTTACGATTCATCGGTTGAACCACCGGTTCCCAAAATTTGAGCAAAGAATTTTCGGATAACTTTATACATGAAAGAGTGATTAAACATTCATATAAAATATGTTTAAAATATTTTAAAAGCCTACAAAATATGATTTTAAAAACCCATGAAAAACACAATTTTATAATTTTCCTAATATTTGTATGTTATATTCTCGCACAAAACAATGATAAAACATATTGTTCATTTATAAATATCAATATTATTTTGTAAAATTATATTAAGCATCAAAGTCCAAGTCAAATGGCAAAACTTGAACACAAAATTGACTTGAACCATCAGTTGACCCACCTGTTCCCGAAAGTTCAGTGGTTTTATCTGAATTTTTAATAATCCGAGTTTTATGACAAATAGAGACCGGATTGACATATTTTTCATTGTTAAACGGGTCATATGATGGTTTCAAAACACTATGTAGTTATTGTTTTTCAACTATAAATAGTAAATTATACGTAATGGTAAATATTCAACATCGAAATAGCAATGATAATCTTTTTCGATGATAAATATTAAAATAGTAATAATAAATTTTTGTTAATAAAACATTATAAAAACCAAAATACAATATATTTTATATATAAACTTAAAATTAAACTCCGCGTTTAACGCGAATCACATGACATCCAAATTCTTTTTATCTCATTTTATACTACACATTGTTTTTACCCATAAATATTTCTTCTTTTATTCCGTAAATTTTTATCCCGCGCTTGGCGCGGGTAACTTTCTAGTATATATAGGATATCTCCACAAATATTTTGACACAAAATAATAACTTGGGCCTTAATCCATTTAGCAAAAAATCCAAGCCTATGGATTTAATATCTCTCTATACATATTATAATGTATATAAACATGATAATATTTCTCCTTGTATAATTGGATTTTAATCCAAATTTATAATGTGGGACATTTCTCTAAATGTTACATTTTGTGCTTTATAAACAACCTACTTATTTCTCATTTACACAAACATTGTTTTTGATTCATAAACATTATAATATAATGCATCTAGAAACCGGTTATACGACAAACATATTCACCGGAAACATACCAGAAAATGGTCTAAATCATTTTTTCAAAAACAAGTTCCAACAATCCCCCAAATGAATAGAAATGAGTCTAGACACATGACGACTCGATAAACTAAGCCTAACTAGACACGACTTGACATAAGGACTTTTGAGAGTACAAGCGAAAAATTCACTATATCTGAGCTGGTAGCATTTCTCAGCTTTGAACCAGTCATTGTTAATATCTGTCGGGTTTACTCGACCAGGAGGTGAACATGATGTCTTGAACCACCCGGGTTTTGATGTAAACCGAGACAACATTTATAACATAGCTTTATTTTCTCATAGAATTAGGTTCTCTATTGTGTTCATTTTGGTCGTGAACATGCCTGGTTAATAACGAATGAACTTGGAGAATATAACCTTGCCTTCATTCTCCTAGAAACGACCTCATTTCACACTCACAAGGTGATTTGTCATTAGTTTTGTTTTAAGAAGTATCCTGCAATACTCCACATATATCTCAAAACTATGAACTCAAATCATTAAGAGCAACGCTCATCCTATATACATACAGGTTGCACTGTTTATCGTCCTGAGAACTGGGTAGAGACAAAGGTCTCACAATGCTCAAACATAATCAATTTAACTTAGTTTTACCTTTGACCCTACTTCTTGGGATCTCCAATCGCATAGGTGGGGTTTCCATCAAACCTCTTCTAAAGTCATAGGCTTTAGACCCATTCCTCTTGATGATCTTACAACTTGTTCTTGTGACAATCCTTTAGTAAACGGATCAGTTAGGTTGCCATTTGACTTGATGTAATCTATCATGATTACACCAGTTGAGATCAAGTGTCTAATGGTTTTATGACGTCTTCTTATATGACGAGATTTACCATTATAGATATTATTCAATGCCCGAGCTATAGCCGATTGGCTATCACAATGTACACGTAATTCCGACACTAGTTTCTCCCACATTGAAATATCTTCCAAAAAATTTTGAAGCCATTCTGCTTCCTCTGCAGCTTTGTCTAAAGCTATGAACTAAGATTCCATGGTCGATCTGGCCAACATAGTTTGTTTAGAAGATTTCCAAGAAACTGCTCCACCACCTAAGGTAAAGACGTATCCACTCGTGGATTTCGAGTTCTTGGAATCAGAGATCCAATTTGCGTCAATGTATCCTTCCAAAATCGATGGTTCTTTAACATAGTGTAGCCCATAACTCTTTGTATAACATATATAGTTTAATACTCTAGTTATGGCTTTCCAGTGTTTATGTCATGGATTGCTTGTGTAACGACTTATTACATTTACAGAATGCGCTAAATCGGGTCTCCTACAATTTATCAAATACATTAGACTTCCAATTACACGTGCATATTCTGATTGTGACACCGTTTCACCTGAATTTTCCGTTAGGTGAAGTTGAGGGTCCACAAGAGTTTTTGCTACACAACTTGAGTAGTTTTTGAATCTCTCAAGTATCTTTTCTGCATAATGAGTTTAAGACAAGATTATTCCAACAGAGTTTCTAATGATCTTAATCACTGCTAATATCATATCTTTCATATCAAACTTGTTATGTAACATATTTTTAGTTTGATTGATCATCTCTTTATTACTTCCAATAATGAGCATGTCATCAACATACAAACATAACAAAATATATCCTTTCGGAGTATTTTTTATGTATATGCACTTATCACATTTCATTAATGATGAAACCATTTGACAACATGACTTCATCAAATTTTTGATGCCATTGTTTAGGAGCTTGTTTAAGTCCATATAATGACTTCACTAGTCGACAGACTTTGTGTTCTTGTCCTGCGACGACAAACCTTTCAGGTTGTTTCATATAAATTTCTTTTTCTAAATCACCATTTAGAAAAGCGTTTTTTACATCCATCTGATGTATCTCTAGGTCTCTCAATGCAGCAATGCATATTAGCATTCTAATTGAAGTTATTTTCGTTACCGGAGAATATGTGTCAAAGAAATCCAAACACTCTTTTTTGCGGAAACCTTGCACAACAAGCCTAGCTTTATACTTATCTACCGAGTTATCGGGTTTCAGTTTTATTGTGAAAACCCATTTACACCCACGGGCCTTAAACCCTAGTGGTAAATCAGGTATCTCCCAAGTATGGTTTTGTATAATGGAGTATATTTCACTATTGACCGCTTCCTTCCAAAAAGGCGCATCTGGTGTAGACATGGCTTCAGTGAAACTTCTAGGCACATTCTCTAAAGAAAGACCATTAAAAAGTCTTCACCGAAATTTTTTTCCTTACGAGCTCTTTTTCTACGCCTAGGTTCAACCTCAAGTTCATCGACATCATCAAACGATGTGTACGAAGTATACTAACCTCGTTTTCAGATGTGGTTGCATCTCTTTCTTCACGAGTTCGCTTAGAACTTTTTTCCTTACAAGGAAACACATTTTCGAAAAAAACTGCATTTCTTGATTCCATTGTTGTATTTTCATGGATATCCGATATATCTGATTTGGGAACCATAAGTCAATAAGCACTACTATTGTGTGCATATCCGATGAAACTACAATCCACCGTTTTAGGTCCTATTGTGACCTTTTTTGGTGGTAGCACCGCTACTTTTGCGAGGCACCCCCACACTTTCAGGTATTTGTACGAAGTTACTTTAATTTGGGGTAAAGGCCACGAAATGCCATGAAAAGCCACGATAAACAGTAATATACTACCCACGAAAAACTTCGTGGCTTTTTCGTGCTACCCACGAATAACCCACGAAATTTTTCGTGGGTTATTGTGCTACCCACGAAATACCCACGAAAATTTTCGTGGGTATCGTGTTACCCACGAATAGCCACGCAAATTTTCGTGGGTAGCGTGATACCCACGAATTACCCACGAAAATTTTCGTGCGTACCGTAAAACCCACGAATTACCACTAATTTCTTCGTGTGTACCTAAAAACCCAATATTAATATGTTTTTGTTCACTATTTTCATGAGTTTGTTCACTATTTTCATGAGTTTGTTCACTATTTTTTAGGTTTGTTACATTTATAAACATATTAGAACGCGTTATTTGTTAAATTTAACATATTATAACGCGTTTAAACGTTATTATTCATTACTCATATAATAAAATATCACATTACATAACAACTTTATTTTAAACGCGTACAAAAGATGGAAGAAAAATAGTAAATATTAAAGCGACATAAAGAGTTCGGTGTTGAACGCGATCATTATTTGTAAACATTGACGAATCGAATGTTTATTCATCGTCTGATTCAGGAACTATTTCGTACTCGTAACCAGTTGTTCCTTCATCTGCTTCATCTGGTGTAGATGTTACAGTTGGTTCGTACCCAGCGATAATCGAACTAGCCCCAATTATCTGTTTCAAAAAATATTTTAGTTTGTACTTATAAGTATATATATACTAACAACCTTAAGGAGAACCTACCTTGACAACGTTTCGCTCAGTGATGTTGAGGTACTTAGAATTCATGTTAAAACGGGTTACAGATACATTCTTTAGAATGACAACTGCACCTACACCAGTGTTGACTCTGTATTCGTCATTGTTGAAGATGTTATGGTGCATGGTTCCCTCGATAATTCCAGACGAATCTTTTAAGGTTACTAGAAGGTCTCCTTGGCCGTTGGGGGACGAATTGGAAAGCATAGCGACAACCTGAAAAAATGATTACTTATAAGCAACATCGTATATATATCTTAAATAAAATAATATTGGTAGACAAAGAAAACCTTATTCACTTTGACAATCTGTGAACGAGGGCATTGTATTTCTGCAATTTGGGTCCAAAATGGTGTGGTCCTATTGTTATGAGTACCTATATATATATTATGAATGATATAGTTAGTCATCTACAATTATTAGTATAATGATAAAAAATTCATTTTCGTGTATACCTTCGCGCAACATGTAATCGATAGTAGAAGTCCACCGAGGACTACTAAAATCATGGTCTCCCTTTTGTGGCTCATTGATGACCTCACGAATGAAATCTTGTGTTGGTCGTGCTTGAGAACTTTTACCTCGCAACACCTTCCCATCGTGAACCCTCTTGCGAAACAGTTCGCGCTGTATGGGCTGTGCAGGTCCCGATATAAGCCCCGTTTGGATTTCAGCTCGTTGTGATGGTAGAACTGAAATGATTGGTTCAACATCAATAACATATAAGTTATCGTATGGAGGGCTAGAAGGAACTCGATTTGCCATGACGAAATATGTTTTTGTGTTATGTTTTTCTGTTAAATTACCTCGATTTATATAGACAGAACCGATGTGTTTTTAGGGTTCACGTGTCGACTAATATGTGGATATAAGAAAAAAACAACTTATTCGAAATTATATAAAATTAGTGGGCTATGTCGGCCACCATATGGTGATTTGAGATGTCGACATTAAATGCCAAACGCAATTTTGGCCACCAGACGGTGATTTGACATGTCGACATTAAATGCCAAACGCAATGTCGGCCACGAGACGGTGATTTAATGCATTACGTCAAATTATTCAACTCATTTAAACAATCACGGGTGTTTTAAACAGAGGTAGCCGTTTCAACTCATTAGAAAAAAACAAATAATATATCCCACATAATATTATACAACAGTACTCAAGCAATCTGATGTCGTCCACTATACCATAATATTCCGTATCAGTCGTTCCCCTAACACAAACACCGAAACTCAGATTGACGAATTCTATGAAGAGATATCAACTTACTCATGGGAAAATGAAACTCAATCACCAATCTATGATAAAAAAACCAGAAGGTCATGACTTTGACCGGGTCACCGATGATGTTTTTTGTAAGGAAATTGAAGAGCTACAACCATCTCAATTAAAGTCAGATACTTACGGTGGAAGTACTGTAAGTGAATCACATGGTCAATACTATGATGATGATTTTGCACAAAGACCAGAAAGCCCTAACTTAAATCTAGATCTTGATGCAATCCAAAGGGAATTGTGTGACGATTTAACTGATACCTACGGTGAAAATTCTTCTAAGGCTTGCAAGGATCATTACTATGATGATGATTTTGCCCAAAGACCAGAGAGCCCTAACTTAAATTTAGATCTTGATGCAATCCAAAGGATGTGTGACGAAGTTTTATATTCTCCAGAAAAGATTCTGATAAGTTTGTAGTCTATAATGTTTAAAATGTTTAATATGTTTAATATTTTAAATTCTCTAATGCGCCAGTTTATAAGTTTTAACAAGTTCTATGTTAAATTATTAAGTATTGTAATGTGTTATATTATTAAATAAAAACATTATGTAATGTTTTTTTTTAAAGTATAAAAAAGCACCCACGAAAATTTTCGTGGCTTTCTTTTACCCACGAAAATTTTCGTGGGTTTTTCGTGGCTTCCTCGTACCCACGAAAATTTTCGTGGCTTTTTTAAGTACCCACGAAAATTTTCGTGGGTACTTCGTCTTCTACGCGCAGACCTAATATCCGCCGTTGATTATCATTTTTTGATAAGTTTTTAGAAAATCCGGCGATTTCAGGCGATTTCTCAGGCGATTTCAGGCAAAACTCTGGCTATTTCTTCAGGTTAACTTATATATGTTTATTTTGTTGTTTGAATTTTGATTGTTGTGGAATTATGATAATTGTTGTTTGATTTTAGTTTTTGATCTTGTTGTATCTAGTTGTTCATTATGTTGTTTATGTTAATCAACAAAAATTCATGGATCTTGTTGTTGATTATGTTGTTTTACCATTATATAATGAATGTTGTTGATTATATTTGATTTAGATCTTGTTGTTTAGATCTTGTAGTTTTATTAGATCTTGTAGTTTGATTAGGTTATGAATGTTTAATTAGGAAAATATAAAATATATATATTATAAGGTCATTCATAATTATAAGGTCATAAACAATTTAAACTTAAAAATTATACAATTGTAACAATTTTCTCCATTACAAATCTTAGGGATTTTGTCTTTCTATAATTGTTTATTTTTCTTAAACTTTCTAATATTGTCTTTGTAATGAATTTGGTATAAATTTTAAAACATTAATCATATGTGACAAAATATGTGAATTTCACTTAAAATATCTTTGTTTAATTAACTTAATATATGTGAATTTTAAAACACTAATTTCAAAATATAATTCCTTGATTAGTGTTTTAAAGTTTGTGATGCCATGTTTTTGTACTTAAATTTATGTTTGTTTGTGTGTTTAAAAATTTGATTGTTAGGTTCTATTTGTAGTTATGTCTTCGTCTAGGGGTATACAATCTCGTTCTAGTAGGCCGCAGTTGGGTCTCCCCCAATCTGCCTTAGGTGCTTCTGCTGAGTATCGTTATCGCTTAAAAGCGGTATACCAATCGCCTTATAGAAGATCGCAGCCTTGCCTCCATCCTCAAAAGGAAAATGGAGCACTATGGTATTTAATCATCTTATTTTTTTGCAATTATATACATATTATGCATTGTGTTATAAAATGTATTTATGACGTTTTACAAAATTTTATTAAGGATTGGGATCGATGACTCGGTCAACAATTTTATTAGAAAAACGTGGCAAGGTAATTTTTGGGGTCCATGGAAAAATTGGACCGACGTTAAAAAAAATTAACCCGACAAAATTGAAAGCTGGTGGGGATCATTCGTGGTAAGTTACAGTTTTAAAATATTTAATCGTTTAATGTGTAAACTTTTATACTAATAATTGTGGTTTCGAGTTGTAGGCAAATTATTATTGGGATCCCTCGCACGAGGACCTTGTCTTCTTAGCAAATATACGTAACAATATTTTGTACAATCATCAATGAAAGTCACAAAATATTTTTTCCCACCTCTAGTTTGAACATATTTCAAATCACATAAATCTGTGTGAATTAAACCTAGAGGTTTTGTGGTTCTTTCAACATGTGGTGATGGTGTTTTTGTAAGTTTAGCTTGTACGCATACTTCACATTTTTCTTTGCTTATCTTGCACTTCGGAATTAGATTCAAATTAATTAATCTATTAATAGATTTAAAATTAACATGTCCTAATCGTTCATGTCAAGTATTAAAGGATTCAACCAAATAAGCAACTGGGTTTTTCTCATTAATCGAACATCGGTTACATCATTTTTGGGAAAGACTGTCATTATATTCATTTTTATCAATCCATCCTTAACAAAACCCCTACCCAAATACACTCATTTTCCTAAGAACAAGCTTATCTGCCTCGCAGTGAATTCTAAATCCTGCTTTGTTCATTAGCGTTCCGGAAATCAGATTCTTCCGCATGTCATGTACATGCTTGACGTTGTTGAGAGTGATCTCAAGTCCAGAGGTCATCTTCAACACAACGGTTCCACGACCCTCGATCTTGGAAGAGCCGGTGTTACCCATTAGCAAGCGCTCCTCACTCTTGCATTTTTGATAGGTCTTAAACATCTCCCACTACAAGAATTATTCGCTATAGCAACGGACAAGTCTGTTACTATGACGTTTAATTCGTTGCTATTTCCCCTATAGCAACGGACAGTTAGGATATAAATTCGTTGCTATAGCTTCGTTACATTTCCAAATTCGTTGCTGGTCGTTACCAACTTGGTAACGACCAGCAACGAATAGCGAGCGAACGATATAGTAACGAAATGTTTCGATGCTAATCTAGTCACGGATATATCGTTACCATTTCGTTGCTAACATAGCCACGGATCAATCGTTACAACTTCGTTGCTAACATAGCCACGGATTTTTCGTTACAACGTCGTTGCTAATTTAGTCACGAATAATCCGTGGCTATTTCGTTGCTAACTTAGCCACGAATAAGCCGTTACTATTCGTTGCTAGTGTAGCCACGAATAATCCGTGGCTATTTCGTTGCTAACTTAGCCACGAATAAGCCGTTACTATTCGTTGCTAGTGTAGCCACGAATAATCCGTGGCTATTTCGTTACAAATATAGCAACGAATTCTTCCGATACAAATTTGTTTTTTATTTAAAAAAAATAAATCGAAAAATTCTATTTTTTTGTTTAGAATCTAAAACATTACTACATCCAAAAGTACACTAACAAAATATAAAATTGTATCCAAATATTGAAATATGCAAAAGTATACTAAACAAAATATCCAAATACATTATCCAAAAAAAGAGTTCAAATATACATAAAAGAGGCTTAGTCCAAGTCATCGATCAAATTAGGATCGAGTGACCTGCACCAACCCTCGAGTTCTGGATTCTGTGATGTTCCCGGTTCAGCAGTCGGAACATAAGCTGGGAGTGTGGTCGAGGAGCCATTTACCTGAGGAGAGTGCGGTTGAGACGGTTGTGGTCGACGATTCTTTGGATCAACCCCAAGGGCCTCAAGAATCGGTTTCGCGTCTCCGGAATTGTCTCCACGTTTGAGCGGACCGTCTCAACCTTTGTCTCCAACCCATCAACCCGCAACTCCATGGAGATGTTACGAACAAGAGAAGCTGGAGCTGGTTCGTTGGGGTCGACGTTTATGTCCTGAGAGCTCCCAAGGCCATAGTATCTTCCCTTATTAGGCTTAACATGCTTGCAACACAAATGAGCAAAGAACACAAATAAGCAAACAACAAAAATGAACAATTCTGTTAATAACAATTCATAAAGAACAAGCAATACTACGAATTAAATCAATTCTCATTACCCGAAGATATGTCTTGTTAATAACCCGAGAAGGAATCGATTCCCCACCTGGACTGGCCGGAGAACTCGCAGCTTCAGTTGCCTCGGCCGCTAGCTGCCTCGACCTCTTTCACAATTGTCTCGGCTCGTTTGTCGATGAACGTACCATCTTTGCGTGTATGCGTCTTACGCACGAGCTGTGTGAAAGATGGTGGTTCTCCTGTTTCGACCATCTACAAGAAGCACAACACAACACATAAAAAACAGACCCAAACATCAACAAAGAATTCATATAACACTCATATAAAGTTGTAAAGAAACTAAACTAACTCATACAAAACTCATAATTAAACTTGTAACTTATATAACGTTCATAAACTAATAACTCATATAACATTCACAAACTAATCGATCATGGTATACAATCAATCTAAAACAGACCAAAAACAGTCAAAACTACTAATTGATTTATAAATAACAAACAATATACTAAATGGAAAAGGAACATACCATGTCATACCCTATTTTGGCAAAAGAGACTGGACCGACACAATGCTTGCTTACCCCTAAACCATCCGGATCGGATAGCTCTGTTTGCGGAATTGGTGGTGGACCTACCACGACATTCTGGTGTGTCCCATTGCTCTAACATCGTGATCCGAGTGCTCCTCGGAGACGTACTTCGGCTTCTTCCCTTGCGACTTCTTCTTGCTTGATTCTTTGATCGATTGATAACATTGTCTCCTTCCTCCATAGATAGAAAACCGGACTATGGTGTGCTTGGTTCCCAATAGTAATGTTGCTGAAAATAAAAGTGAAGGATTAGTTCGATATCATTACACTAACCATCACAACATAGTCTATCTATAAAATAAAAAAAGTGAAGGAACAAAACAAAGAAAAGATAGATACACTGACCACCAAATCCTGCCACCATTCTTGCACTCTCTCCTCGGGAATTTGGGACCAATTCCACCAAGGAGCCATGAAATTGTTCTGCCAAGTAGTCCGGACGTATTTCTTCACCTCCGGATCAATACCAAACCTGAAATATCCAAACAATATGAATAAACGAAACAAGAATACTAAGTTAAATATAGACATGTGTGATAAAAAAATTAACAAAAAAGATTAAATAATGACTTACCATAGAGCTCCATTAAGCTTCATTGGGTGGAGGACTTGCTGGTTTCTCCTAGCTGGAGCATTGAGGAGAGCTTCTATGCTCATTCCAGCAGCTCCTTGTGCAGCTCCTTGTGCAGCTCCTTGTGCGGCTCCTTGTGCACCGGCACGCGTGTGCAGCAGTTGCGTGTGCGGGAGAGCTTTGTGCAACATAGGCATTTGGAGAAGATTGGGTTCTTTGCCTCTGTCCAAGAGCTCCCGGTGGAAAAGATGTTGGAGACTGAGAGGAAGAAGTTGATGCATTTCCTGGCGAAGGCATACGAGGCTGAGAGTGAGGCTGAGAGTAATGAAGCTGTCCAGGTGGAGAACCAGTCCGTATTCTCTTACCACGTTGAGGCATATCTCGCACAAGAAAGAGAAGTTAACAACTAGAAGAAAACAATAATGAAAGACAAAACAAAAATTAAAAACATAAGCAACATAACAATAGCTAACACCAATCGAACAGAGGCTAACACCAACCTAAAACGAGAGGCTAACACCAATCGATTAGAGGCTAACACGAACCTAAAACAGAGGCTAACACCAATCGAACCCGAATCTTAAAACAGAGGCTAACACCAACGTTAAACGAACCTTAAACGAACCTTAAACGAATCTAAGACAAACCCTAATACCAATCGAACCTGAATCCTAAAGCTAGATCGCCGCGAAAAGAGCGTGAGAGAAAGACAGAGAGAGAGAGATACGAGAGAGATAGAGAGAGATAGGGAGAGATCCTAACCGGGAAAGTGAAGAGTCGCCGGTGAAAGTGAAGGTCGCGTCAAAGAATCGCCGGGAAAACGAAGAATCGCCGAGAAGCCGAAGAATCGCCGCCCAAGAGAAAGAGAGAGTAAATAATGGAGAGAAAGAGAAGGTCGCGTGACATTAGGTTTAATATTTTAGCAACGAAATAAACCGTGGCTATTCGTGGCTAATTTACTTTATATTAATTATAGCAACGAATAGTCACGATTTGTTTCGTGGCTGTGCCTTAGAAGTTTTTTCCATTTCTGTTTTGATTTAGAGGTTTATTGTATCGAACAAAGTTAGTGACAATTCGTTGCTAAATTATGAAGATAGCCACGAAAAGTGACGAACTATTTCGTTGTTGCGGTTTAGAGGTTGGTTGCAACGAATTTATTTGATGCTATTCACGGTAAGTCGTTGCTAATTATTTAAATTAGCAACGACTTGCAACTGATGTAAGTCGTTGCAATATTTTCAAATTTTAGGGTATGCGTTTTTTTACATAAAAAACCATTTCTAGAAACTTATGATAATTTTTAAACATTAAAAATCTATAGGAAAGGTTTTGACTTTTGAAGTTTTGACAAAATAATGAATATATATAAATTTAGGGTTTGATATATACATAGTCAAATATTTTATGTAAAAAATGTATGTATAAGATAATATATTTTTGAACAATGTATAAGTTTTAAAAACTTCAAAACATTAATTAAAAGCCACATAAAAATTCATGAAAATAATCATATATATGAGTTTCAAAGCCACATAATAATCATATATATAAGTTTTTAAAACATTCTTATAACAACAAACAACATCATACAACATCAAAAATAAATAAACTTCATTATTACACATCTTCGACATCATCAGAAGAATCAGAATCTTCAGAAAACTCATTAGGATCAAGTTGCTCTTCGTCTAAAGGATAAGGATAAACATTGTCAAAATCAGCGGGATCTTCCACGGCATGCGTTGTAACCCGAACCATTGCACTAGGCGCAACAATGTGGTCGATTGTATCATCTTGCAACGCTAACGGAGCATTTTCGAAGTTTCACGATATCCTCTTGGCACCACTTTAGTACAAGCCAACCAATCATTTGACGCGCGCCCAACACGTGGATACGGGATGAAACAAACTTGGTCACAATGACCGGGCATAATAAAAGGATCGTATTTTTGGTACCTTTTACGCGAATCTACATCAACCACACCAGACGGGTGTTTACGCAATCCCGAACCTTCAGTATTATCAAACCATGTGCATTTAAAGACCATCGCTTTGAGTCCAGCGGCACCATGATACTCAATCTTCATGATTTCTTCTATAAGTCCATAATAATTCATATCCGTTGTACCACGAACACAAACCCCATAATTTTGTGTTTTCTTATTCCGACCGTGTCTTTGACTGTGGAAATGGTATCCCCTAGTAAAGTACATAGGCCACGAAATGAAATTGCGTCTCGGACCTTGAATAAATTCCAACATCCACAAAGGAAATTCATAATTCCGAGATGCTTCATTAATCTACAAAATGTTAAATATATTAGTAGCCATAATATTACAATAATTATATGATATATATGAAAAAATTAAATCAAAATATTATAACTTACATAGTCTTTACACCATTGTGCATAATGGTTGTCTTTAGCATTAATCATTGCATCACTAGTGATATCAGGAATACTAAGCGTCATCTGCTCTTCAAACATCCTGAAACAAGAGAAAAAATTAATTTAGCTGTTACAGTACTTAATTAACTTAATTATCTAAATATTTAAATTTATACCTCTCATATGGAGCAAATTCTTCACAGTTAAGTAACAAAAACGTTTGGAGCACGTTATAATCTTCATCACTAAACCAACCTCTTGTATTTTTCCCCGTAACCCGTCCACTTGTGATAGAAGATATTTGGCACCTCTGAATCATAGGTAAATCGAATTTCTCCAGGACCACTATAATCTGAATCACGAAGAAGTTCTGTGTTTTCGTAATAATTGGTTGCCACATATGAAATCTCTTCTTGTACACATTGTGCAACAATGGAACCTCCAATACGAGCTTTATTTTTAACCTTTTTTTTCAAATGATACATGTACCTCTCGAAAGGATACATCCACCTGTATTGGACCGGACCACCCAATGCAGCTTCATCCGGTAGATGCACGGGTAGATGTTCCATGACGTCAAAGAACGATGGAGGAAATATTTTCTCCAAATTGCACAACTTCAAAGCGATATTTGCCTTCAAAATTTCCACATCCTCTACCCTTAACATTCTAGCAGAAATATCCCGGAAGAAAAGTGTGATTTCTACATATGTACATAAAACATATATAAGTATATGATACAAAAAATATTACTCATCTATGTAAGATAATAGTATATACCCGAAATGGTCTGTGTGGACATTTTTCGGCAAAAGTTCTGCAAACGCAAATGGGAACAAGCGTTGCATAATGACATGGCAATCGTGGCTTTTTAGCCCAGACAATTTTCCATTGTTTTCGTCAACACATCGACTGAATTTTGATGCATAGCCATCAGGGAATCTAATATCCATTTTCAACCATGCCAAAAAACTCTTCTTCCCTTGATTGGATAATCTAAAAATTGGAATCGGAATACTCCCATCATCATTAATCTCCAAATCTGGTCTTTTGCATATCGCAGGAAGATCCATTCTAGATTTGATATTGTCTTTTGTCTTCCCTGGTGCATTCAAAATCGTGTTGATAAGATTATCGAAAAAGTTTTTCTCGATGTGCATGAAGTCTAAATTATGCCTCAATAACTGGTCCTCCCAATAAGGCAAGTCCCAAAATATACTCTTCTTCACCCAATTATGGTAATCGCCATAACCATCGATCGTTCTACTCGGATTATCATGTCCTTGACCTCCGCAATCAACAGTTTTGCACAATCCTCGGATGCTCTCAATTCTTTCGCATAGAATTTCAGTACCTGTCAACCACGGTGGAGCATTATCCCGAACTGATGAACCTCGCTTAAATGCTTTGATATTTCGTCGATAAGGATGATCATGGGGCAAATGTCTTCTGTGACAATCGAACCAACTATGTTTCCTTCCATTTGGTAACCAAAATGCTTTTGTTTCATCCATACAATACGGACATGCTAGCCGACCATGCGTAGTCCAACCAGAAACCATTCCATACGCCGGAAAATCGTTTATCGTCCACATCAAAGCAGCTCTCATTGTAAAATTTTGCTTCCTCGAAATATCATAAGCAGGAACCCCGTCGGTCCATAACATCTGCAACTCTTCGATCAATGGTTGTAGATAAATATCTAGACTTTTCTTCGGATGTTTAGGCCCAGGCACCAAAATGGCCAAGAAGAAATATTCTCTCTTCATACACATACCAGGAGGCAAATTATATGGAGTAACAATGACTGGCCATACTGAGTGTGCCTCCCCATTCATGCCAATTGGATTAAACCCATCCGTCGCTAAACCAAGATATATATTACGACTTTCAAGCACCAAATCCAGGATATACCTCATTAAAATGTTTCCACGCCGCTCCGTCCGATGGGTGATGCATTTCTCCTTCGAGAGACACATGTTCTGCGTGCCATCGCATATGAGCAGACGGTCCCTTGCATTTGATACAACCTCTTCGGTCGATCTGCGATAGGTAGATAAAACATCCGTTGCTTCGGTATATTCTTCCCTTTTCCATTGTTGGCGTGATACCTATCTTTATTACGAAACGACAACGCGAAAGCTCTCGATCTTCGGACTTCCGGAAGAGCATGCAATTATCCTCGCACACGTCAATCTTATGAACCGGTAATCCCAATGAACGCGTTAACTTTTTGGTCTCATAGTATGACTCCGGAGCATTATTTGGCTCGTGGAAGAATGCGTTTATATGTTTGTGTGATTTCATCAACGCATGCCTCCGCCAGATTGTGATTAGTCTTTATCTTCATAACACGCGATGCCAGATACAATTGTGATATTCCTTCAATACACCCTTCGTAGAGCGGTTGACTAGCGGCTTCAAAAGCTTGATAAAGGCTATCGTTAATTGGCTCTTCCTCAACATTTTGCTGAAATTCGTCTTCTATTCCGATACCTTCTTGACCCATGTTAACCTCATCATATGGAACTTCGGTGTTAACATGACCATCAAACGTTTCTTCTTCTTCATGTCCAAAGTGCGTCGGCATCGAAGATTCTCCAACATCATAACAATTTTCTCCATGGCTTGTCCAAATGTAGTAGTTTCCTTTAAACCCTCTCCTTAATAAGTGCTTAGAAACTGTAAAAGCATCGAGTCGCTTCAAATTTCTACACCGAACACAAGGACAAGCCATAGATCCACGGACTTCAAAAGAAGCTTGATTGCAAGAGAAATTTATGAAAGTGTTAACACCCTCTCTAAATTCTTCAGAAACGTCATTTGTGTTTGGATCTATATGATGATCCATCCATTCTCTTGAATGAAAGAAATGTGTCATTTATTTTCTATGCATATGAAATTGATGAAGAGAGAAAGAAAGATATTTTTTTGAGTTATTGAAGGTATGGTGCTCTGGAAAATTTTGTGCGTTATGTTTTTAATTTAGCAACTTTTAGTAACTGAATAATTTCGTTGCTAAGTTAAGTTTTAATCAGAACCACTCATATAGCCACAAATAGCAACGAAACAAATTAGTGGCTAATTTCGAATAATTATCCTGACAACTTTGCAACGAAATAGCCACGAAAATGTTTCGTTACCACTATTAGTTGCTACTTCCTTGCTATTTCCTTGCTTTTTTGGTATCGAAATAGCAACGAAACAAATTAGTGGCTAATTTCGAATAATTATCTGACAACTTTCTCGTGATGTGACCATTATAAATTTAGCAACGACTATTTCGTTACTAATCGTGGCTATATTAGCAACGAAATAGCAACGCACCGACGTCGTTACAATTTTGCAACGAAATAGCCACGAAAAAGTTTCGTTACCACTTTTCGTTGCTACTTCCTTGCTATTTCCTTGCTTTTTTTGTATCGAAATGCAACGGAATTGTTATTTCGTTACTGGCTTAATTTTCGTTGCTTTTCGTTGCTTTTCGTGGCTTTTCTGGATTTAGCCACAAACACTTCCTCACCAATTCGTTGCTATACAGATTAATTCTTGTAGTGTCCTTATCCATGCATATGTGAGTAGTGGCACCAGTGTCGTACCACCATTCCATAGGGTTGTTCTCAACCGAGTTGACCTCTGTGACCACAACGCACAAGTCTTCTTCGACGAGGTTAGCTTGAGACTTCCCTTTGTCTTTGCTTGGACCATCCTTGCTCTTGCACATAACGACTTTGTGTCCATATTTTCCACACTTGTGACAGCTTCCCGGGAACTTCTTAGCGGACATTTGCTTCTTAAAGCTAGTGGAGGCTTGTGGAGGAATTTTTCCTTTCCCCTTGCTCTTGTGCTCAGCCATGTTGACATTATTCTGACGAGTCAGAACATCATCGGTCCTGCGGTTTCGGGATTCAACCCGCATCTTGACAATCAAGTCCTCGAGGGATATTGCCTTACGCTTGTGTGTGAGATAGTTTTTGAAGTCCAACCAATTTGGAGGGAGCTTCTCAATGAAGGAATTCACCGTGAAAATTTCACAAATGTTCATTCCTTCACTCGTTATCTCGTGCGTAATCAATTGCACAGCTTCAACTTGTTCCATGATGGGTTTTGAATCCACCATTTTGAAGTTGAGAAATTTTGCCGTAGCGTATTTCTGGCAGCCTGCGTCCTCGAACTTATACTTTTTGTCTAAGGCAACCCAAAGGTCCTTAGACGTTTTGACCTTACTATACACAACATATAGTGGGTCGATCAAGCGGCTTAGAATCCAGCCCTTGCACACAAAGTCCTTTTGAGTCCACGTTTCCACAATTAGAAAAAGTGGGTCTGTGTGATCAGGTGGGAGGAACGGTGCATCATCTTTCAGATGCTTGTCCATGTTCATTGTGGTTAAAAAGAATTTTATCTTTTGTTGCCACGTTTTGAACCCTTTCCCACCGTAATTTTCGGGCATAAGTCTCACGCTAATAGCGTTAGGCACAAGTGGATAACCACTTCCATACTAGGTTTGGGGCGTCGTCTCACTTGTCAAATTTCCTAGTGAGCCATCTCCAACGGTCTCATCGATTGGTGCATCATGGTTTTGACCATCGACCACGATTTGGTTCTCGTTGTTAGTCATTCTTAAATCCGATCTGTTTACAAAAACACAAACCGAATTAATATACTAATCAAAACCAAACACAAAGTTCAAAGGAAGGAATAATAATTTAAAAGAAATGAATAAATTGCAGAATACTAAATAAAAATAATATTTCAGAATATTTAAATTCAAAACAAATATTTATTCAATTTAGTGCAAAGAAACAACAGATTATGCAAGCTTGAAGCGATAACAATAATAATCAAATTTTGACAACAACAATCAAATTTTGACAACAACCAAGCACACGTTTCAAATGAATCAACCAGAGACTAAAATTCAAACTTAGTCAATATTATACAGCTATAACGTTTTAAGCAAGAGAGACGATTCTATTTGATTTAAAAATATCAATTAAATGAAAAGGAACCGGTTACAAAACAAACGGTAACTGTGATATTTAAACGATTTAAAGATGATGGAAATACGTTTAAATTAAAACTGTATAAAATTCAAAGCGGTACAACTTTGCAAAAAATACACTTCTCACCAAATAAAAAAAAATCAAATCGTGACTATGATAATCAAAGCTATCAAAAATCACAGAAACATAGGCAATAATGAGCAACTCTTAATTAAAATCGATTCGATGGTGCAACTATTAAAAATAAAGCAATCGGTCTCTAGCAATGGAACTTAGACAAAGAGCAAAAAAAATAAATATTGCACAGAAGGTTTTAAACTATCCGGTGAATCTGCAAAACAAATTGTTATAGATGCAAATAACTTTTCAGTATTAGTATAAAAAATAAATCACTAGTTTTGACCAACCTGTTTCAAATTAAAACTCAAAAAAATATCAATTTCGTTAGTGTTTAAAAACAAAAACGAAATTCAAAGATTTAAGACTGTAGAACCAATAATTACTACACAAGGGAACTGATATTAAATATGAGAATTAAAAACACAACTACCACAATACCAAATCAGGAGAAGAATTGAGGAGTGCAGAGGCGAGACGTCGGATCCCTTTCCTTAAATCTTTGAACGTCCCATAGTGCGACGGTTTCGTAGCGGCAAGATTCTCAGGATACAATTACGGTTTCTTTTGGCTCCCGATCACCGGAGAACAAAAGCTCACAAACCTAAACTCTATGTGTACTCTCAAGTAAGAATAAGAAGAGAATAGTGAAGGATTGATATGCTTTTTTGTTTTACTGTATGTTTTGTAATGAGAACTTTATGTTCAATGCAAGAATATTTTGCCTTCAATGTCACTATGTCAAATATTGACTATAATGACTACAAAGAGTCAATGAGATACGTTACTTTGATTTGGAATTAATCCACTAACGTATTTTTCTCATTATGGAGAAGATATTCTTGGATTTATTGGGTTGACTAAATCAACTAAAATATCTCCACAAATATTTTGACACAAAATAATAATTTGGGTCTTAATCCATTTAGTAAAAAATCCAAGTCTATGGATTTAATATCTCTCAATACATATTATAATGTATATAAACATGATAATATTTCTCCATGTATAATTGGATTTTAATCCAAATTTATAATGTGGGACATTTGTCTAAATGTTACATTTTATGCTTTATAAACAACCCACTTATTTCTCATACACACAAACTTTGTTTTTGATTCATAAACATTATAATATAATGTATCTAGAAACCGGTTTTTCCGACAAACGTCTTCACCAAAAACATACCGGAAAATGGTCTAAACCATTTCTTCAAAAACAAGTTCCAACACAAAAAAGTTTGAAGAAGAAGAAGAGGGGAACGGTTGAGGAGGAGGAAGAACACATGAAACTTGAAAAGGAAGAAAAACATAAGAAGATTGAGGAGGAAGAAGAATTAGGAAGGTACAGGAGGAAGAGTAACAGAGGAAGATCGAGGAAGAATAACAGAGTAAGAAGAAGATATGAAGCTTGTGGTGGAACTTGGAAGTTAGAGGAGATGAAGAACATAGGAAACAAAATAAATTTAAGTTATAGTTCCGAATCTAACAGAAACAAAAAATACTCATATAACGAAAAAACTCGATTACAATTTTAGATTTTAATATTTTGTACTTTCTTTGGAGAAAAACGTTTAGTTTAAAGATAGTTTAGAGAAATTCACAAATCTCTTTGAACCCCCTTTCACAAAAGTATACATAATTTAAATTCTTCTTTCTAAAATTTCACCGTTTTCAAATTTTAAAATTTTAAATTTTCCAGTTACTATTCTTTACAAGTTTTTATTTAACTTTAATATTTTGGATTAATGTTAAAGGTGTAGGATTTTGTATTTATAAATTATTTAAATTTATTTTTTAATGTTTATGTGTCGTTTTATGAAGAACATTTATGACATTCACTTTGAAATGTGTAGTTTTGTGATTCCTCCGTTAGGTTATACAATGATCACTTACAACTCATGTCCTAAAAAACTATAACAAATAATATAAAACTTTAATCGATCAAATTTTAATAATGACATCACATTTGAAGAAATATTACAATTTAAATAACTAAAATACTTTTTTAAAAAATTGTAACATATAATTAGAAAAAGTAACCGTGCGTAGCGCGTGACATCCCCTAGTAATTTTAGAAAAAAACAATTTATGATATATTAGATACTATAGTAGCATTATTGTAAATACTAGAATAGAGGTAGTTAGAGAAGTATTATACTTATATATATATATAGTCTTTTGTACATTCATTAACAATAATGTGAATACAATTTAATAACTTCTTCTTCACTAATATGGTATTAGAGCTATGAGCTAAGCTCATTTTTTTCCGCTTCGTTACTCTCTCTTCTCCAATCATCGGCGTTTTTCCTCCGATCATCGGCGTTTTTCTTCCGTTTTCCTCTCCGATTCATCTTCTTCTATCGATTGATCGGTTTATTTTTTCGAATTTCTCCTTTTCAGATCTGAATTTCTTGTTGTGAGTTTCTCTGATTATTCTTCGTTTTCTGCTCGCATCTAGTATCGATCTACTCCAGCTTCTTTGGAGTTTCTTCTGTATCGGTTCACTATGGGAAAACGAAACTGTAAGTCAAAATATCGCACGGAGACTCCAGATCTTGAGGTAGAGCAGTCACTGAGGCTTCGCGATGAACAAGGAAGCTTCCATAGCTTGAATGGAGATTCTGGTCCAAACATTCGTGACACAGATCACCGGATAACTCCTCTTCTTAACTATCGTGCTCGACAGTTACATAGAGCTTTTGAGATATCAGATTCTCCTGAAAACATATATAGTCCATATCATCTTCAAAATGCTGATAATCTTGGCTTCGTTCTTCCTCGCGCCCTCCTCCACGTCGAGGTAGTCCCTCAGCTTCCTCAAGTGAGTCTCTGTCACCTCACGCAGCATCGAGAATTGGTCCTTTGCCGCCTCCACACAGTCAGAGAGGGACCGACGAAGCCTCGCGAACTCATGGCTATAGCGGATGACAAGCTCTCTGTAACGTTTCTTGTAAGCCTCGAGCTCACTGGAAAAGTCTGCCTCGGCCTTACGGGAAAATTCCAACTCCAAGTCCCGAGCTTTCGACGACGAGGCCATAGCCTCGAGATCCTCCTTCAGACCGACCTTCTCGAGCTCGGCCTTCTAGATTCGGTCATTCAACTTCTTCACCGCCTTCTTCTTCTTCGCACAGCGAAGAACTTTCTTGACTTCAACTCGAACTTCGTATCGCTCTTTCTCAGTCGTCGCTTTAGCTTCCTTAGTCGTCTCATTAGCTTCCTCAGCTGACCCAAGACGATCTTCGGTCGACTGCTTCTCAGAACAAGCCGAATCAAGAAGAAGCTCGTAGTCGTAGGCATGCTTAGTCCTCCAATAAGCGACCTGAAATAACAACACATAATAATTTAGCTAAGGAAGAAAACTCAAACCATGCTAACAAATCGAACGAAACTCACCCTTTGCTCCAACCGAGCCAACGAGGCAATCTCCTTCTCGAGCACTAGCGAGTCAAGACGACGTTCGAAGTAAGCTTCATTCCTTATCCGCGTCTTAAGTCCACGGGAATACATTGGCTATCCGTCATCAAAATTGCCCCGAGAGGGTACATAGTCAGGGAAGAAGAATCAGCACTCCAGAATGACACGCCTATCGATATTCCTTCGCCAGAACTAAACACGGACATGGTCTTACTCGTTGATCCACATAATAGGGAAGCTGAAGAGGTGAATGAGGAAAAAGAAGAAGTAGAAGAGACTGACGAATTTGATGAATCTGACTCGGAGGACGAATATGAGTCTAATGATGACTCCGAGTAATAAATAAGTTGTTTGTTTAAATGTAAAATGAATATTATGTATTTTAATTTTTTTTATAAAATAAATTAAAAATCGTCGTCAAATCGTCGTAAATTTACGACTATTTGACGACGATCAATTTTTTTTATAAAATAAAATAAAATATCGTCGTGAAATCGTCGTAAATTTACGACGATTTCCCGACGATTCTTCTTATAAATCGTTGTCAGGTCATACGATGTTGTACTTTGCCGTACAAATCCACAATCGTCGTAAATTAGACGTAAACCAGTCGTATATTTACATCTGTTTTACAACGTTTTTTTTATAAACCCCTAAACCCCAAACATTTTCAAAGTATGTCTTATATTACGTACAAACACTCATAAAGACCTCTAAAGTTAATGAATAACTATAAAAACAATGCTAAAATTGCTTATCAATAAGTTTTGTTACATATTCTTAGAATTTATAAAGTTTAAGATAAAGTGTACTATATATATTGTGCTTAATACGTAAATATGTTCTCATTTTACCAAAACTTGGTTTTTTGCAATCATATGACTTAGTATGATTTCATATACATACAATATCATAATTATATTCAACATGAAGTCAAATGGCAGATGAATTTCAGTGAAATCCATTTAGTGTAAAGAATCGTCGTAAATTCGTTGTTAGTTTACGACGATTTTACGACGATTCTAACAAAATCGATGTAAAATCGTCGTAATCTAACAACGATTTTATGACCAGACATCAAACTCTAAATGTCACATCCTCATGTGTTTTGTGTGTACGAGGTTATCAGCATCAACGATTACCACGATTTTACAACGATTTCGAAGGTAATCGTCGTAAAATCGTTGTACTTTAGCAAGGACTTTACAACGTTTTTTTTTATAAACCCCTAAACCCCAAACATTTTCAAAAATATGTCTTATATTACGTACAAACACTCATAAAGATCTCTAAAGTTAATGAATAACTATAAAAACAATGCTCAAATTGCTTATCAATAAATTTTGTTACATATTCTTAGAATTTATAAAGTTTAAGATAAAGTGTACTATATATATTGTGCTTAATACGTATATATGTTCTAATTTTACCAAAACTTGTTTTTTTGCAATCATATGACTTAGTATGATTTCATATGCATACAATATCTTAACTATATTCAACATGAAGTCAAATGGAAAATGTATTTCAGCGAAATCCATTTGGTGTAAAGAATCGTCGTAAAATCGTTGTTAGTTTACGACGATTTTACGACGATTCTAACAAAATCGATGTAAAATCGTCGTAATCTAACAACGATTTTACGACCAAACATGAAAATCTAAACGTCACATCCTCAGGAGTTTTGTTTATACGAGGTTGTCAACATCAACGATTACCACGATTTTACAACGATTTAGAAGGTAATCGTCGTAAAATCGTTGAAAAATTACAACGATTTTACGACGATTGGTAATTTCATGATTCCCAACACGCGGCAAACCAAAATGTTTGAACTTACTTGGCGACGATTTAACGAGGAATCGTCGTAAAATCGTCGTAAACGATTTTACGACGATTGCTAATACTATATATACTCTACCAGATTTCTTCCTTTTATCTCATTCTCTCTAAAATTCTCTCTCTCTAAAATTCTCTCTCTCTAAAATTTCTCACACACTACAACTTTCACACTCTCTTTCAACATCTCAACAGGTAAATATATTTAATATATGTGTTTTAAAACCGGATTTTAGAATTAGTTTTAGGATTTGAAATTATGTTTTTTTTGGCAGGTACTTATACATAATTAATTAGTTTTAGGATTTGGAATTTAGTTTTAGGATTTGGAATTTAGTTTTAGGCTCGGATTTTAGTTTTGGGATTCAGATTTTAGATTTATGTTCAGAACATAATTAATTATTAAAATACTTAATGTTTAGTTTTTAAAATATTTACAACTTATTATTTAACATAATTAATTATTAACCTTAGTTTTTAAAATACATAATTATTAAATTACTTAATGTTTAGTTTTTAAAATACTAATGTCATTAAAATACTTATATAATGTTTAGTTTTTAAAATACTTAATAATTATTATTTAACATAATTAATTATTAACATTAGATTTTAAAATACTTAATTTTAATTATTTAAATACTTAATGTTTTTTTGGCAGGTACTTATACATGTTTTTTTGGCATGTACTATGTTGTGAAGTTTGGTTAATTCTAACATCATTATTCTAACTGATAGACGCATATACTAGTTGATAATTGATATAAAAAAAATTAAATTCCATTCTTCATTTGTTTAGACATTCAAACACATGATAATCATACAGATATTTTGAGAAAATAACAAAAAAATGGTTAACGAAAATAACAATATTTAATCCTATATATAAAGAGTGAGGGAAACTTTCGTAGTGTTGACACATCATCATTCAAAATCATTAAATTAATTAAATCCTAAAAAATCATTCTACAAATTTTATTATTAATACATAAAAAGTATTAAGAATTAACTTGATTTGTTAAATGTTATAATATTACAATAATAATTGCATTAATATATCTACACATGAATATCAATTAATTTTAAGTTTTAAATGTGTATTCTCAATATTTTTTTAATTACAATATATATATAATATCACATTACAAAAAACAAAACATACAATAAAAAATTTACGAAATTTATAAATAAGTGAAAAACATGAATAAAATATAGAAAAATACAAAACAAAATTATAAAAACTATTTAAGGTATTGAGTAAACATAAACCAAAAAAATATTGCAATCATCTTCTAGATTAACAAAAAAAGAATACAAAAACAAAAAAATATACGAATTGAGAATGTATCAAATATTGTTCTATTATTTAGGTAAACAAGAATATAAATATTGAAAATGCAAGAAATTAATAGAATCAACAAGAAAAACCAAAGCCAATAATTTATAAAATAAAATTATTAATATCTACAAACATATATATTTTTAATCATTAAAAAAACCCGCGTGTATCGCGGGTTCCCTCCTAGTTATAATAATGAGATTGTAAAATTATGAATGTTCGTTTTTCTCCCGCCTCTCTCAATTCTATATATCGAAACATACAAACGATCACACATTTTTATCGAATTAAGATATTCCCAAGCCTCACATAGTGTTTGTATATAAAACACATCATACAAATAATTGATTTAACTTTTATTACGAAATTAATGTTAATATTATGTATATACATGTAATCACAAGTTATATGGCATTTGAGTTATTTCATTATTAAAACTAGATATAATAACGTATTGAAGATTTTAAAACCAAAAAAAAAACGTATAAAAGAGCTTTACTCACTTTTGAAAACATATATTTCCATTTAAAAATTTGCGCTAAAGAAACCCACAATAGTTAATTTTTTACAAATTTTGCTTACATTTTGTTTAGTACCAATGATTTAAAAATGATTGAAACGTCTTATATATTTATGCTAGCTAACACTTATTTAATATGGATTAATAATATTTCATAAGTATTACACAATTTGGATTTTCTCATTTTTCTCTTAATATGAAAACTTGTTTGCATTTATTAAAAACTAGTTACTAGCTAAACGTATGCGTGAGACGATATATTGTTTCTAACATTGTTCACATATGCATAATTTCTTACTACTACATTTCTTAATTTTGCATGAATAGAAACAACTATTGTTGCAATCTTTATCTTTAAAGCAAGTCCCAAAATATTGTTCTACATGTTCTATCACCGGTGGACATGCTTTATTAACACATTCCACATCTCCTTGACGTTTCATCACTTCCCTTGCATTTGATAACCACACACCTATGTATATATATACACAACATTATTATATAAACACTTTAAATTAAAAAGAAAATACAAGTATTTAAGCAAGGGATAGAAAAAGACTAACATGAGAGAAGGAATGCGACAAGAACAATGGCCAATGATGTCTTTGATGATGCCATCTTAACAATTTCAATTAGTAATATGTTTTGATATTCCAGGAGGTTTTGATTTGGCTATATATTTATAATGTGTTACAAGAACAGAAGGGATATATTTTCTATTTATTTTTTACACTAATGGTATTTTATCCTATAAGGTAGTATATCGTTGAATACTGCTTAACTAATATCAAGCTATTATATAAAAATTAAAAATGAAATATCGGGTCAACTATAACTAAAGAAATACTTAAAGTTTAATAAACATAATCATTTTCCCTCTTTTGTCAACCTTGATTTTCTTTAACATACTAGTTGGTTTGACCCGCTATCAACATCCTGGACCGACACCGAATTGATCTTGACAAAAAATACTTATGTCACCATTGAGTCATTTCGAACCCCGAATCCTTAGCCGCCAGAATCGAAGCGACCACATTCCGGATATATGGCGCCGTCAACTGGGAAGGAGCCGTCCCTCTCCTCTAAACATAGGCGATCAGGAGCTGGGCAAAGGAAACCACAACCCCGCCTCACTAAAGGCCGACTCATACAGACACATGTATCCAGGGGGGATGTGACAAGGCATCTGATTCGGTCGCTGCTCCAGTAGCTCCAACGGCTCGCAAGCTCGGGAAATGATTTGGACCCCACATAAAAACCGTTCTCGGAGGTGCTCTTCGACGAAGGGAATGAATTGATTTGCCTCGGTTTCTTTGGTCTTCTTCCAACCTCCGCGGGCGCCGAAATATGTTCTCTTGAAGTCAGAAGCACCCAAGGAGGAGGAGTGAACTCCTCATCCCGAAGAGAATGAGTCTTTATCTGCTCACGAACAGAAGTTCGGGCTGATGCTCCTTGTATTAAGTCAGGTTCGACCACGAATCCCCGGGGACCTGAGAAAAATGACCAGACGATCGATCGAGGGCCGAATCGGCTCGAGGCAACAACCTGGAATTATCCGGGTTCACTGCCTCGACAGGAGTTTTTCGATCATTCGACGATCGACGAAGCAAAACTGAGGAAGAAGAATCCGAACCCGAAGACGAAGAAACCGACATAGCGCAGAGTAAAATTTCTAGAGAGAAGATATGAGATAGAGAACTTAGAGAGAGAAAATACCTGAAAATTACGGAAGAGAGAAATGCGAGAAATGAGTCGAGACAGAGTTTATAAAGGGAAACAAAGAAAGGGGAAGAGACGCCATCGAAGCACGCGAAGATGCGCCATCGAAGCACGCAAAAATACATCATTATTGCCCGCCAGATGACGTGGCACTCGGTGATTTAGCGAGATAAAGGTGTGGCTTCTCAAACACGCTAATTAACGAGCTCGTTTCCTCTCACAAAAACGAACTGGGAAGGGACTAATGTTAGTGGTGGGCTTAAGCCCAACATGGCCTGGCCCATTTAAGAATCCCAAAGACGAAGCCCATAGAGAAGTTTCGGGGTCGGCCTCGCGGCCCGTCGGAGTCAAAGACCATTAGGAGAGAAGGCCAAACGAAGTAAGGCCGACACGCGGGCGGTAGTACGAACCAGTAGGTCGCAGAGCCAACAGTACGACTTACTGTCGGAAAACACGCCAGCGCGTTTTCCGCTATAGGGACCTGTTCGACAATATGGACCTAGTACGGCGAACACGCCAAAGGCCGAGAGCTCTCGCTATAAATAAAGGATTTTATGTTCAGAACAAGGAGGAGAATTTTTAGAGAGAGATAATCGACACAGAGAAACACTCAACCATCTTTTTAGTTCTCTTATCTATCAATTTAGTCTGACGCCTTTGTAACCTCGTTACTCCGCTATCTTTAGCAATACAATTGAAACAGTTCGCTAGGCCCCCCTAGCTCGCTCATTGCGAAAACTTAGCAGTTGTCAATAACGAGATTTCCGACCCCCCCCCCTTTCTCACCTCAAACATCGAACTGAACTTCTCACCTCAAACACCGAACTGAACCATCCTCTTAAACACCGAACTGAACTTTCACCTCGAGCACCGAACCAAACACACTTCAAACAACGAACTAAACACTTAGCCGTTTTACCCCACAACAGGCTCTATGATCGGAATAGCATCCATTATAGTAAATGTGCCTTTCTGTTGCGTCGAGTTAAAGACCAATGTGCGAGCCACCCAACTGTTATAATTCGATTTCTTGTTGTAGAAAAAGAAGCCTTGGACACGAGCTACTTGTTCACAGAGATAGTTTTGATTCTTGGTCACCGGGTTGTCAAAAACCACAAATTTTCCAAAACTAAAGTCACTTAGTCCTCCTATAGAGATTACGATGGTCGATGACGTGGCATTATCCGCGTTATCGCCATCGTAAGCGATGTTATGGTAGTACGAGACGAAATTTTTGCATGGTTACTTGGGAATCGATGAGTTCATCAGGGTGCATGATAAGTCGAGTAAAACGAGTAGGCATGAAATTCATATTTCATTGGAGGTTTTTTTGACATGGTCTAAAGTTTTTTAAGAACATGACCAGTAGTGTATTATATTTGAGGATATGAAAGATGGCTTTGGAAACCTTTATTTATAGAGAAGTTCTTATATTATCAAAAATGGTTTTTAGGTTTAAAATACTAGAATACCAAAAAAGTTTTTTTGACCAAAATACAACAAATTTTAAAGTAACTTTTAACATTTTAAATATATTTTTTTATAGAATTTAGACATCATTAAGAACCCAACTTAAGAAAGAGGAACTCTCTTTATTAATTTTTGTCTATTTTATTTTTCCCCTTAAGCTTGAAGTTCATCTTCTCCAAATCTTGAACACCAATGAGATCTCTCATTTCCTTAAACTCGACTCTTAAGATGTGTTTTTTGTTCAACTTTTGGTTTATCGACAAGAACCCATGTCTTGTTATTGTTGATACAACAAATATCTTCCTTGCATACTTGTATCCACCTTAATAAATCTTTTACTTCTTTATAACATGTTGGTTTTCCTATTTCCATTCTTGTTTTATTTATGCGATTTGGTGATCTTAGAACTTTCACCAACAATTTTCCTCTTGGATCATAAAGTGTTAGATAGTCTTGTCTCATTCTTACATCACTCTCGACTTCCGTAGCTTGACTAAGGCTTATGATGTTACTCTTCAAATCTTGGATATAATAGACATCGTCTAGAACCTTGTTGCTTCCATTACTGCTCAAAAAGATAATTGAGATTTTTCCCTTGATATCTATACGAGAATCATCTCAAAACTTCTCCATTCTTGTGATAGACTCGTCAATTACCTCAAAATATGCCAGATTCCAAGTCATGTGATTGCTAGCCCCATTTTCTAAATATATCAAACATTGTCTTTATCTGAGCAAGTTTCAAAATCTTTAGGTTCACATTCTTTTCATTAAGATAGATGACTTCATTCGAATTTTTCTTACCATTGTTTATAAATACAACCTCATGCATCACGAGCTCCTCGGCTTCATGAGTCTCAAATTTTTCATCGACTTTAGTTTCTTGTAACTTGAGTAGTCTATTTGGACAAGTCGAAGCATAGTGTCCAAACTTTTCACACCGGTAACACTCTATCTTTGATAAATCTATGTTTTCATTAGATCTTCCGCGACCTCTTCCTTCGTATGAAAAACGTCCACCTCTATCTATTCCTTTGTTGTCATCGTAGTAACCGCGATTGGCTTATCATATTTAGTCTCCATATTAGCATACATTAGTTCATCTTGCTCTTGTTGTGTTTTTTCTTCATCAGCAACGCGTTCTTCATACGCCTTTAAGCGTTCTATGATATCTTCAAAGCTTGTCTTGTTAAGATCTAAGACTTTGAAGGGATGCCATTATGTGTATATACTTTTTGAGGAAGACTTGATAGAAACTTCTTAACCATCTTCGGGTCATCAATTTCTTCCCCTACTTTAGATGATTTTGACGAGATTTCTAACAACTTTCCAACAAAGTCATCAATTTTCTTTGTATCTTTCATCTTAAGACGATCAAACTCAACCATCAACGTTTGAAATCTTGCTTCCTTAACTATACCGGCTCCAAGATGCCTTGCTTTCACAGCTTCCCATACTTTTTTGCATGTGTCTCGATTCCAGACTTGAAGGATGAGTGTTTCAGAGATGGATTGGAATAATAAAGTTTTGGCTATATCATGCTTTGTCTCCTCAAAGTTTCCCTTCCCATATCTTGCGGACTTTGAGTAGAATATTCATATTCATGGACCAGACTGTGTAATTACTCAAGTTTAGCATGGATCATTTTATGGAGGCAGACCCTCCTCTTTTTGTTATCTTTGACATTGACGATGATGTCTTCTCTTTTTTCTTTTCATATTTTGTCATCATCTCTTCTCTTCTTTTGTATTACTCTCAAAAGAAAAACAACGTGTTTCCTCAGGATCTCTCTAAAGCTTTGATACCAATTATAGAATTTATAGATGAGTAAGAACACAATTTAACAAAAAATAACTATCTTTATTAATCTTTGTATATTTTGCTTTTTCTTTTAAATTTACTTTTTCAAGGTTAATCCAACATTTTTTCATTTGGATTTGGGTGATTATTTTGTGTTTCGAGTTTAGTTTTGAATATGGTAGAGTTTAGTTTTGACATTGTATGATTTAAGCTTAAAGATTTTAAACTAGTGTGATTTTTAAAATTGCAAATTAAAACCTAAAGTTTGAGCTTTTCGACAAAAAAAACCAAATAAAATTGTGTTTCATATTAAAACCTCAACTATATATTTGAACAAGTAAAACATAATGTTTCTGTTTTAAGCAAAACGACCCCCACCGTGTAACAATGTCAAATTTTTGACGGAACCTAAAACTCAACGTCTCATTAACACTTATTTGTGTTGATAATAAAACCTAGCAGATCTAAATTGGGGAAAAACAGAGAGTGAAAGAGAAACACGATATTAGGGTTTGAAGTTCTTCATTGAGATTCAATTCGTGCGATTATTAAGTGTTTAAGGTTCGATATAAGTGGAAGATGAGTAGCTTATCATCAGGATCGAGTTTTAATCAGATACGAGGCATTCCAAGAAGGTGTGGTTGTGGAGAGAAAATTGTGATTCTTGTTTCCACAACACCGAAAAATCCGAACTGGAAATTTTATAGATGTGCTGCAGCGAAACATGTATTGAATTCACTTTGTTGAACAATTTTGTGTAATGTAATTTACATTGTGTAAGTTGTATTTTATTTGAGCTTTAGGGTGAGTATGGTCATGTTTATAAATGGTTAAAAGAAGCTAGGACTGAAGAATTTGATGTGCTTGCGGAAAAACAAGATATGTTTGTTGAAAACATGAGAAAACTCATAGTTTCTGAGACAATTTCTAAAGAGAAACTTGATAAACTTGTGGAGAAGAGAAAGAAGATGGAGTGTGAGCACAAAGATTTCAAGGCCAAAGTGAAGACACTAATAGTGTGTGCTGCAATTGTTGGAGTTGGAATGTATTATTACAACATGTAGATATGTTGAAGTGTGTCTGTGATTGAAGAATGATGTGTATGTTTTTCAAGAAACATGTTATGTTGTTATGTTGTTGTTTTTTTTTGGTCAAACATTGTTATGTTGTTTATGTGTATGTTTTTCAAGAATCATATTATGTCGTTATGTGTATGTGTTTGAAGACTCGGTGAATATTGAAAATTAACCAAAACATACTCAATTAAAGCATCCAAAAGTGTGAACATTAAACATCTCCAAAAACATCAAAAAGAGTTTACTACTAGTGTGTTAACACTTAACATATACCCGATTATCACCACTAGGTTCAAAAAATCTACCCTTACCTAGCAGCTTGACATACAATTCTCACTAAATCTGATTAAAAGATTGTTGTTGAGAAGAAGATCCTTCTTCTTGAGACTGCATCTTCTTTGGTATTTCTCTTCTACGAACAGGTGGCGGTGTCTTCGGTAACACCATGTTCTTACATCTTCTTTTATTGTGTCCAAGTGTACCACATTTAGCACAAGTCTACACTTACCAAAAGAATGTTGAGTTAGTTTTCAAAGACAAATACTAAATGCAAAGTAAGAAAATCATAAGTGATTACTTACCAGGATTCTTTTTGGTTTTGTGATTTGCTTAGCAGGCTTCTCCCATGACTCAAGCTTGCGTTTGTTTCCCGCTTTTCTTCCAAGTGAAATCTTATCTGGTGGAGGTAAGACAATGACATCCTTACACCTTTTCCACATATTGATCCCATTTATAGGCTTCATTGTTTCTTCATAGCACATTTTCCATCTTGTAGGTGTAAGAGAACAATGAACAAGGTCTTCTGGTTTCTTGTTCTTGTCATCTTCAAAGAGTGCTTTAATTATGTGACAACATGGGATTCCACTTACATCATACTGCTTGCAAGAACATGATACATTTCCACGCACATTCACCATATACTTTCTTTTACCATGATCTATTTCGTACCAACCTCTACCTGCTAGACATGAAATACATTTAGCAGACTTCCTCTTTCGGAGTTCAAGTTCAGCCTTTATGCGTGGAGGCAAAACGCTTGTGTAATTCTGAATCTCCTCCAATCTTTCCTTGCTTGTTCTCATTACATATTGGCTTATGAATTCCAGCAAAACAAAAACATGTTTATACCGCTCTTGAGTCACAACATTGTTGAAACATTCAGAAATGTTGTTCTCCACCACATCTGATTTTACACAATCTTGAAAGAAAGCCATACAAACAATTTAAGAAACACTTAGCCTAGTCATACAAATTATTTAATACAATTAACAATGAAAGAAAGACATAAGCATACCTTGACCAGTGACGAGAGTATTGATTTATCACCGTATGAACATCAGGTCTTAGCTTCTTTAGTTCCTCAAGCCTATTCTCAAACTCCAATGTGTTGTATGACTTAGCTATTTTCCAAAAAAGTTTGCGAAGACCTTCAGATTCACCATGATGCTTTCTTAGATTTTCCCAAATGTGCCTTGCACAAAATATGTGTACAATGTCTGGACACACATCGTTGACTGCACTAAGCAACCCTTTTTGTTGATCCGATACCAAACTTGTGCCATTACCAGAACCAAACTCCAAGTCACCTCTTAACAACTCAAGAAACCATTTCCAATTAGGCTTGTTCTCCACTGGTACAATAGTCCTAGCTATTACATACATGGCATCATTTGAGTATCTGCCAACAACACTAAGAAGTTGTCCTTTCATACGCCCTTTCAGATGACATCCATCTACATGTATAATGCGTCTACACCCATTCTTCCATCCTTGTTTTTGTTAATAGAAACAAGCATAAAACTTCTCAAAACTTGTTCTTGTGTCCCTAAGATCACTACTAAAAAAAATTCATATAGCCACGGTCGTATCGGTGGCTATAGTGTTAAATCCGTGGCTATACGCTCGTGACTAAAAAATTTTGTGGCAAACCGTGGCTAAATAGCCACGGATTTTTTCTATAGCCACCGATACGGTCGTGGCTATATGACTTTTTTTTAGTAGTGGATGATTGTTGATCATGGATTAGAATCTCTAAGCTGAAGAACATAATCCCACATCCTAGAAAACTTCTCAACATGCTCATCTTCAAGTCTTTGATAACAATGCTTCCTTGCTCTTTGACATTTGCTCCTTGAGACTTTGATTTCATCCCAATCCAACCTAGCCTTGATGACACGAGATTTCAGAGGTTCTATCCGGAACTCATTGATGAAAGTATTTCCTATTTTTCGTGTTGTGTACAATCCTACTTTCCCACTCCAAGAACAAGTGTGCTTATCCACAAAGTTTCTAACCACAAACTGCCCATGAGAAACACTACCAACAGAGGCATATATTCTCCAATTACAATTATCTTCTACACAAGCAACAACCACTTTTGCCTTTTCAGACCTTTGATACTTGATATTAAACTTGCCCTTAATAGCGTAAGCATCAATAGCTTTTTTGAAGCAATCTCTGCTCTGAAATACTTGCCCTTCATGGAACTCTACATTTTCCTCATCAATCTCTTCATTATCTGAATGGAATGTGACTCCTCATTATCCCGACAAAGGATGATACCATTGCTTCGACATATTGGTCATTAGCTATAGACTTTCTTTCTTCTCCTGTAACACCATAAGAAAAATACCAGAAAGAATCTATTGCAGTTGTGTAACCTTTCTCGAGAACCATCTTTTGAAGCTCTTCCACATTCAGTCTTCCTTCTTCTACCGAACAAATATGAGATTCTCCACCAACATACTCACCATCATCACTCCAATAGCCTCCTGCATGAAGTCGAATCTCCATAACCCTAACATAATCACTATAATTAGGTTTCCAAGTTAGGTACTTGACAACAAACTCAATATCGAAAGTTAATTAGATCTCAAAATCGAATGTGAAAGATGAAGAAAAACTTACTCCATCACTTTACACTGCTTCAGAGACACTCGATTGAAGAAATCGAGCCTTAAAATCGCACGAATTGACTCTCATTGAAGAACTCAAACCCTAATATTGTGTTTCTCTATCACTCTCTGTTTTTTTCCCAAAATTAGATTTGTTAGGTTTTATTATCGACACAAATAAGTGTTAATGAAACGCTGAGTTTTAGGTTCCGTCAAAAATTTGACGGGTCGTTTTGCTTAAAACGAAAACATTATGTTTTAATTGTTCAAATATATAGTTGAGGTTTTAATATGAAACACAATTTTCTTTGGGTTTTTTTTGTCGAAAAGCTCAAACTTTACGTTTTAATTTGCAATTTTTCAAATTTTTACCGTATATGGATCAAAGTTTTGTGATTGGTCCATATATATTTTAATGATATTCTAAAGTAAGAAAAACTTGTGATGATTATTTGGCAGTAATTTGTTTTTTGTTTTTATTTAGAGAATTACCCTAATAGCTATACATAATAATTTTCATATTTTGTTTTTTTTGAATTTTTTTGTAGACCAATATAATTAGTTAATTTTTTTTGGTAATTGTCATTTTTACCAGCTATATTACCAAAATCAGTAAATTCAAACAGATTGTGATGCGAATGCTCTGCCATTATTAATAGCTCATATAATTTGTGAATTCCTTATTGTTTTTAAAATATATAATTGTAGTATAATATAAAACTAATATTTATAATAATATGTTGTTAAGTTTGGTTAATTCTAGCATCATTATTCTAACTGATAGACGCGTATACTAGTTGATAATTGATAAAAAAAATTAAATTCCATTCTTCATTTGTTTAAACATTCAAACACATGATAATCATACGGATATCTTGAGAAAATAACAAAAAATGGTTGACAAAATAACAATATTTAATCCTATATATAAAGACTGAGGGAGCTTTCCTAGTGTTGACACATCATCATTCAAAATCATTAAATTAATTAAATCCTAAAAAATCATTCTACAAATTTTATTATTAATACATAAAAGTATTAAGAATTAACTTGATTTGTTAAATGTTATAATATTACAATAATAATTGCATTAATATATCTACACATGAATATCAATTAATTTTAAGTTTGAAATGTGTATTCTCAATAATTTTTTAATTACAATATATATAATACCACATTACAAAAAACAAAACATACAATAAAAAATTTACAAAATTTATAAATAAGTGAAAAACATGAATAAAATATAAAAAAATACAAAAAAAAAATTATACAAACTATTTAAGGTATTGAGTAAACATAAACCAAAAAAATATTGCAATCATCTTCAAGATTAACAAAAAAAGAATACAAAAACAAATAAATATACGAATTGAGAATGTATCAAATATTGTTCTATTATTTAGGTAAACAAGAATATAAATATTGAAAATGCAAGAAATTAATAGAATCAACAAGAAAAACCAAAGCCAATAATTTATAAAATAAAATTATTAATATCTACAAACATAAATATTTATAATCATGAAAAAACCCGCGTGTATCGCGGGTTCCCTCCTAGTTATAATAATGAGATTGTAAAATTATGAATGTTCGTTTTTCTCCCGCCTCTCTCAATTCTATATATCGAAACATACAAACGATCACACATTTTTATCGAATCAAGATTTTCCCAAGCCTCACATAGTGTTTGTATATAAAACACATCATACAAATAATTGATTTAACTTTTATTACGACATTAATGTTAATATTATGTATATACATGTAATCACAAGTTATATGGCATTTGAGTTATTTCATTATTAAAATTAGATATAATAACGTATTGAAGATTTTAAAACCAAAAACAAAACGTATGAAAGAGCTTTACTCACTTTTGAAAACATATATTTCCATTTAAAAATTTGCGCTAAAGAAACCCACAATAGTTACATTTTTACAAATTTTGCTTACGTTTTGTTTAGTACCAATGATTTAAAAATGATTGAAACGTCTTATATATTTACGCTAGCTAACACTTATTTAATATCGATTAATAATATTTCATAAGTATTACACAATTTGGATTTTCTCATTTTTCTCTTAATATGAAAACTTGTTTGCATCTATTAAAAACTAGTTACTAGCTAAACGTATGCGTGAGACGATATATTGTTTCTAACATTGTTCACATATGCATAAATGCTTACTACTACATTTCTTAATTTTGCATGAATCGAAACAACTATTGTTGCAATCTTTATCTTTAAAGCAAGTCCCAAAATATTGTTCTACATGTTCTATCACCGGTGGACATGCTTTATTAACACATTCCACATCTCCTTGACGTTTCATCACTTCCCTTGCATTTGATAACCACACACCTATGTATATATATACACAACATTATTATATAAACACTTTAAATTAAAAAGAAAATATAAGTATTTAAGCAAGGGATAGAAAAAGACTAACATGAGAGAAGGAATGCGACAAGAACAATGGTCAGTGATGTCTTTGATGATGCCATCTTAACAATTTCAATTAGTAATATGTTTTGATATTCCACGAGGTTTTGGTTTGGCTATATATTTATAATGTGTTACAAGAACAGAAAGGATATATTTTCTATTTATTTTTTACACTAATGGTATTTTATCCTATAAGGTAGTATATCGTTGAATACTACTTAACTAATATCAAGCTATTATATAAAAATTAAAAATGAAATATCGGGTCAACTATAACTAAAGAAATACCAAAATCTCAATATAGAGCTTTATAGTCAATGTAGATTAGGGAAATATAGTTCTGAACCATACTTATATAATAACAAATCTCCAAATGAAGCAAATAATTTTTTTTAATATATAATAAAATAACTTTTTTCAAACCGAATCAGGAAATATCAACACAAATTAACAAATCTAGAAAAAAGTCTTTAATCAAGGTTTGTGTAAAACAATCTTTAAATGTTTAGAAGCTCTCATGGGATATTTTTGAATCTCTTCTATTGCAACCAATACGAACTGTCTTTGGGTATGGTTCAATTCCATGGCTTCATAAATCTCAACATTATTGTCCATCACACGCCCATTTTGAATCAAGTATTTAAGCACATTTATTTCAAGGCCACTGCAAAAATTCTTTACTTTCAGAACTTGAAGTGTTTTATTCAAACACTTGTAGGTGTTGTAACTAAGCCAATACATTTCCGGATATAACGGTTGCAAAACTCTCTGCTAAAAATACAATAAAATTCAATGGTGTTTATAAAATAATTTAGCATATATATATATATATATATATATATGTATATATATGCATATTGTACGACCGAGGGTATGAATTTTACAATGGATAATTTAATTACCACAATAAATTCAGTAGTAACCATATTGAAAGTTAGAGATTTTAACTCTGGCAGCTATTGAGAAATATTGAAATTTCCATGAACTCATTAGCGTGCATATTTGTCTTTAACACCAAATGTTGTGTTTTCATGGGATCGTGTAAATCCATAGGATCGTCACACTCTTGGATCGTATTTTTTTAATTCTAGGAAAGAAATGTTTATTATTATTCAATTTCCATTACTATATTATCTATTTTAGAATTAAATGTTATTTATGTGTTAATTTATTCACAATTTTATCAAATAGATTATTTAAAATATTGCTTAAAAAGTTTCTAGGCCAAAAAAATTGTCACTCGTTTTAACTATTAATAATTTAATATATAATTAAGATATTGTTAGGCAAATTACCATAATTGTTTTTTATTTCTAGGGTTTAGTTTCAAAGAAATAAGAGTTTAATTGATATTAGATGTTTAAATCAAAGTACCAATAAAACTTTAAAATTATATAAATCTTCTTTTGTCAACCTTGATTTTTTAACATACTAGTTGGTTTGACCCGCGCGTATGGCCCTGGCCCGGAGATAAGTAGCTTTCTACCAAAAGTACTTAATGAAAAAAGTCAAACATTTTTAGAATGAGTTCAAGTGTTACCCTAATACAAAATATTTTTTTTACGAGACTATTTATCAATATATTAAAGATTCAAACCATATTGTAACATCTCAATGAGATTATTGAGATGGGAATGCATAAGAGCATCAATATGAAAAATAATAAACGGCGAATAATGATTTAAGTAATGATGGACAAGAAAACTGAGTCCGATGAACCGAATTGAAATTGAGCAATAAATCGGGTATCAAAATCCAAACTGAAGCCGATAAAATACGAGAATTGGATTTTAAATTTTAAAGGCCAAATACCTGAACTCGTAGAAAAAGGACGAAAATTTTCCGACTTATTTTTGTTTCCGACCGCATAGTCAAATATAGTAATGGTAAAAAACAAGAATGTTAAAGAAATACTAAGAAAAAAAGTTATTCCTATCTAAAGAAGAAGTAACAATAAATCTCGATTAACCCTAAAGATTCATAGTGAAAATATAAACATGAAGACAAAAAGGAAAGCACAAGACTACCTTGAATGACACGTTAATTTGATTGATTCGTATAGGGCATCGTCGCATTTGATGTGGTACTTTTATTCTAAAAGATTAAAGTTTGATTGATAATATGGTTTATAACACAAGAAATATGCCTATTGAATATTGACCCAAAAACAAAAACTTAGGCCAGTTGAGACCAATACATTTACACCAAAATCTCAATATAGAGCTTTATAGTCAATGAAGTTTAGGAAAATATAGTTATGAACCATACATATAATAACATATCTCCAAATGATGCAAATATTTTTTATTTAATATATAATAAAATAACTTTTGTTCAAACCGAACTCGAAATATCAACACACGCAAATCTAGAAAATAAATCCTTAATCAAGATTTGTGTAAAACAATCTTTAAATGTATAGAAGCTCTCTTAGGATATTTTTGAATCTCTTATGTTGCAGCCAATACGAACTGTCCATCACACGCCCATTTCGAATCAAGTATATAAGCACATTTATTTCAATGCCGCCACAAAAAATCTTTACTTTCATAACAAGAATTTGTAGGTGTAGGTGTACTTTCAAAAATTTTTATTCAAACACTTGTAGGTGTTGTAACCAAGCCATTACATTTCCAGATATAACTGTTGCTAAACTCTCTGCTAAAAATACAATAAAATTCAATGGTCTTAACAAAATAATATAACATATATATGCATATTGTACGGTCTAGGCTGGTTAATTTAATTACCACAATAAGTTCAGTAGTAACCATATTGAAACTTAGAGATTTTAACTCCGGGCAGCTAATGAGAAATATTGAAATTCCCATGAACTCATTAGTGTGCATATGTCTTCATCACCAAATGTTGTGTTTTCATCGGATCGTGTAACTCCATAGTATCGTCACACCTTGGATTGTATTTTTTTAATTCTAAGAAAGAAATGTTTGTTAGTATTCAATTTCCAATACAATATTATCTATTTTAGAACTAAATGTAATTTTTTTTTTTTGTCACCTAGTACATCTTAACTATTCTCTTTCTAGAACGTCCGAAGTCGTTGAAAGCCAAATAGGAGTCGATGAACCAATATACTGGAAGCAATCCTTCCTGCCACGTGCACTCCGTGCAAGTAGATCCGCTTTTTTATTCCAATCCCTTGCTGCAAACCGTAGTGTGAAGCCTGGGAAGAACACCTGCAGATCTCGTAGCGTCTCCAAATCCGTTGAAAAAGTAGGCCACTCGTGAGGTGTCTCTACCATACTCAGAAGATCCCTACAATCAGTGTAGAAAATCTGGCAGTCCGACCTATAGTTCCGTAAACATCCCATGGCAAAAATGAGGCCATGTAATTCTGCATGTACAGAGGTTATGCTCCTACTGTACCCTTTCAACCCCAGGAGCTCTATTTGACGCCACGACCTTTGGAGTACCCATCCTACCCCACTCGTTGTATCCCCGTCCTTCCACGATCCGTCTGTAAAGCAGGCCAATTCGGCCTCTTGTGGTTGTACCGTATGCATGCCCTCCCCACCTTCCGTTATTATATCGGGTGCCTGGGATAGACTCAGTTCTTGTGCCATACACCACGGATCAACTTCTCCTAACGCCAAATCTTTCGTGTCCATCGGATCTCTGTCAATATTTCGGAAAAGCTTATCATTTCGTGCCTTCCAAATATACCATGCCACCCATGGGTATGTCGGGACTCTCGAGTCGGGACCCTTCCATCGGAAGAAAAGAAATTCTAAATTAGATCCCAAACTATCCGTGGGAAATCTAATGTGACCCGATGGTACACCAACAAGTGCCCAAGGCTGGATCGCAGGCGGGCACTTGAAAAGCATATGATTAATCGTTTCTTGTTGTCCACACCTGGGACATTCACCATCTCTCCCCACATGTCTATATTGTAATCTTTCATTAACCGGTATATTTCCGGTCAATGCTTGCCAAAGAAAGTGCTTCAGTTTATTTGGAGACCTAAGTTTTCAGACAAACTTTTTTAAGACCTTGAATGATGGTTCCTGTAAGAGGGCTTGGATCTCCTCGTCATTTTTGTTTAAGTACAGAACCTGGTAACCAGACTTTATTGTGTAATTTCCGGTTTTTGTATGATGCCAGCAGTAACTATCTTCCCTTAGTTTTGCCGGTAGATTGATACTCGTAACTAGGGGAATATCTCCTGGGCTTACCATTTGCCTCACTAAAGGTAAGTTCCATACATTTTGCCCATTTACCCGCAGATCCGAGACCCTCAGTTCTGGATAATATTGTGCTCTGAGACCTGTTGCCGGTCGAGGTACCTTATCCGGTATCCAATTATCTTGCCAAACCCGTGTTTGTTCCCCTGAGCTGATAATTCGTCGTACTCCCGAATTAAGTAAATCTCTCGACGACCAGATGCTTCTCCATCCAAATGATGGTCTGTTTGGCCTCCTTGATTGGAAAGGGTGGACGTTCCGGAAGTACCGTCCCTTAAGGACCCTTGCCGCTAGTGAATTAGGGAAGCGATGTAATCTCCACAATTGTTTTGCTAGGAGGGCTTTGTTAAAGTCCATGAATGTCTTAAAACCTAGGCCACCGTCTTCCTTCGAGATACACATCTTCTTCCATGACATCCAATGGATTCCTCTTGTGTTCTCGTTTGTTTTCCACCAAAAGTCCGCCACAACACTTGTTAACTGGTCGCACAACTTTTTGGGGAGCATAAAGCATGACATGACATAAGTAGGTATGACTTGTGCCACCGACTTAATCATTATCTCCTTTCCTCCCTTGGACAGGAACTTAGCATTCCACCCATTAATCCGTTGGTGGAGTCTATCTCGCACATATGCAAAGATTTTTTGTTTGGAACCCTGTAGTTGTTCCGGGATGCCCAAATATTTGCCCATGCCTCCTTCCGTCCTGATGCCCGTTCTCTCTCCTTGTTTCCGTACTAATATTTTTACCGAAGGTAATTGCCGACTTCTCAAAGTTGATGCATTGCCCTGACACTCCCTCATAGGAGTCAAGTATTCGTTTCAGTGTCATGCACTGAGCCACCTCTGCTCTGCAGAGAAACAGACTGTCGTCCGCAAATAAGAGGTGCGAAACAGACTGTCGTCCGCAAATAAGACTGTCGAACTAAATGTTATTTATGTGTTAATATATTCACAATTTTATTAAATAATTGGTTTAAAATATTGCTTAAAGTTTTTAGGCCAAAAAAATTATCACTCGTTTTTACTCCTAATGAATTACTAAGATATTGTTAAGCAAATTACCACGATTTTATTTATTTATTTATAGGGTTTAGTTTCAAAGAAACATAAGTTTAATTCATATTAGATGTTTAAATAAAAGTTCATATAAAACTTTAAAATTGTATACATCATCTTTTGAATCAATTTTTTGCCATATTGATATCCTATATATAAAGAGTGAGGGGAGCTCTTCTAAAATCAGTAAATTTGTTAAATCCTAAAAATCATTCTTTAAATTTTATTATTAATACATAAAGAGTATTAAAAATTAACTTTATTTGTTAAAAATTATAATATTACAATATAATTGCACATAAATATTAATTAATTTTAAGTTTTAAATGTAAGTTCTCAATATTTTTTTAATTACAATATATATATATATATATATTATCACATTACAAAAATAAAACATAAAATAAAAGATTTACAAAATTTATAAAATAGTGAAAACATGAGTAAAATATATAAAAAATACAAAACAAAAATTATAAAATTATTTAAGGTATCGAGTAAACATAAACAAAATAAAAAAAAGAATACAAAAACAAAGAAATATACGAATTGAGAAAGTATCAAATATTGTTCTATTATTTAGGTAAATAAGAACATAGATATTGAAAATGCAAGAAATTAATAGAATCGCCTAGAAAAACCAAACCCAATAATTTATAAAATAAAATTATTAATATCTACAAACATATATATTTTTAATCATGAAAAAACCCCGAGAGTATCGTAGATTCCCTCCTAGTGATCATGATTGGAGCAAGCCCAAGGCTCGAAAAGTGGAACACCAACCTCCTCCTAAAAAGCTCAAAATGGCGCGTTGGAACATGTCTCAAAACCGCATCATTAGAAAGTTAGTCAACGAGGTTAAATTTTTGAAGAAAACATTCAAGAAAGGAGCAAGTAGTGCTAGCTGCGACTCAAAGCAAAACAAGCACAAAGATGAAATAGAATTTGTGGTGAACGGGCTAAAACTCAAGCCGCCCCTGATCCACGAAGCTGTCACCGAAGGAGATTCAATGTATCTTTCGAACCCCAACGTCGCCTAAAACAAGAGGGTAAAGTCAAGCTAAGAGACTTGAAACAAGATCACTTGGGAGGAAGTCTCATATCTATTCTTGTATATACAGTTTTTAATTTGCATTTAGGTGATAATTTACTTAGAATTTATTTCGTATTTTCTTAATTGATGGTTTCAGGTGAAAACGAAGTAGGAAAACGATTTCTGAAAGGCTTATCGGCCCGTTATATCGGTTGCTGGGCCGATATCGAGAAAGAGTATCGGTATGTTGGGACCGATACAGAAGATGATAGAAACAGGTGAAATCGTATCGACGAGTTATATCGGGTGTTGGATAGTTATCGGCCGAGGAACATCGGTCAATTGACCGATACAGACGACTTCGACTCGTCGCGTTACTACTACTGAGGTAACTCCTGAACCATGTGCATACGCATTAGTTTTTCATATTAGGATCATTCATACATCCATTTTAGGAACCTCTCGCGATACTTGTTTCACCGTGCGATTTAAGTTTGAGGAGTAGTGTCAACATCGCATTGCATATAAAAAAATTAAATTAGTTTCAAATCATGCATATATGATTAATTCATTGCACTTAGGTCATATGAATATGGGATTTATGATGAATTTACATTATAAAAGAACGTCACTAAGTGTTTTGAACTAGTATTTTAGGCGTAGTGTCTTCCGCAAACACTTTACTCTAGAATTTGATGTTTAAAAAGCTAGGAGTGTGGTTATGAAGCTTGTTAGTCTAAGTTGTCTTCGAATATATTTGAACTTAACTTGTTTCATAATAAGCATGGTTGATTGTTTCCGAGAGTATTCTATGGCTTTTAATGATTTATAAGTGATTGTTTGGTTTCGTAAAAATTTGAAAATATAGGGAGCGACAAGAAAGAACATCCATTTGGGTAGTTTATCGTGTTTTAGGATGGGGAATGAAGTTGGGAAATACATCTTTGGGTTTTAAAGGTTAAATCAATATTAACACGAGTTATGTAAAACACTTTAAGGGCGGAACAGAAGGGCTAAGCAAAGAAACAAAAAATAGAAAAGAAGCTTAGCCAAAAGAAGAACCCCTTAAGGTAGTTGATTGAAAATAGTTATGAAAAGATTAAAGAAACTCGATGTTTAGTAGGTTGAAGAAAAGATTACGAGTTAGCGGTTAGATTCGGGTAGAGATGGATGTTCGGACTTGTATGCATAAATTGCTCCATGTCTCTCTTGTTTTTACTTAACCCTTTCACTCCCTTTTGAGTGAACCCGCATTAAATTGACCACATTGCCGCGAGTGTTAACCTCCTCTTTCGTATACGAAATCCCCTTTACACCTAGACAAATAGAAAACTCTTGGACACTCTTGATCATGCTTCACACTTGTACTTAATTGAATGTGAAAGACACTTAGACTAGATAGGTGGATCACATGGTTTTGGTAATGATAGCGGATTTGGATGGTGTTTAAGGTGAATGGGTAATAGGTAGAACTAGTTTGGTTGCGATTGGACACTATGTTTAAGATGCTAGTTCACTACACTTTTGACGATGATTTTGGTTCTGCGGTCTCCGCCTCTATACTCTCTTAAACTTTATTCTTTGTTATTTTACTTGAGGACAAGCAAAGGATAAGTTTGGGGGAGTTGATATCTTTCATATTTTACATGTTTTAACCCATTTTATTTGTTAGAATTAACTCATATAGCTTGCATTTAGTGGCATATAGCTTGCATTTGCATTTGTTTCATGTATTTTCAAGTTTAGGAGTGCAAGAGCGGAAAAGACAAAGAATTCAAACGAAGTGGACTAATGAGAATTTATTCTCAACATAATGGTTAGCATTTTGTCACAAAATTGATTAAAATTTAATTTTGTTGAATGACAAAATGTAGGAGATATTTTGTTGACTTGATATCTTCAATATAATTAATTTCTTACAATTTTTTGATGTTTTTCAATATAATTTATTTCAAATAAGTAAGAAAATTATGATATATGTGGGTTTAAGTTCATCATGTTTATGAAAAAGATACATAAATGGATTGTTAAATAAATATTGGTTTAGAGTTATAAAAATATGTGTATAACAAAAATGATGCATATATCTTTAAGCATTGCAATTATTTAAACAATTACCAACCTCTCTACTCTCTTTTATATATAACATATTGATTCTTAATAATTATGTTTGACCAATATTTAATGGGAGAATTACAAAACTACACCATTTGAATTACATTTCACAAAACTACAACATTTCAAAATTACTTCACAAAGTTACACCTAAACACTCAAAATTAAATCCAAATAAACCATACCCACACAATCCTACCCCCTTAATATTATACCCTAAACACTAATTAGCGAACCCAAATGAAAATATTTAAATTTTTTTGTAATTTTTTAAAGGGTAAATCAAGCTTTTAAAATATTGAAAGGGTGTAAATATGTGAAAATATTAAATTAGGTGTAGTTTTGTGAAGAAAGGGTTGAAAGGGTGTAGTTTTGTGTATTCCTCATATTTAATTTTGTTATCATGAGAATTATTATTTTTGTGGACCAAATTACTTTGTTTTTTGTAAATAGATAAAAATTAAACATTTATTTATTTCTTTTTTAATCACACAAATATATATTTTTTCTTTTTTCATTTGATTAGAAAAAGATAGATAAAAGTAACTAAGTTTTTGTAGGTCATAGCACAAATATTTTTGTCTAACGTAATTAATTTTTAAAATATGTAGAAATTATGATATATGTAGGTTTTAGTCCAAAATCTTTAAAAAATAAAAAGTTATACATATGAAAATAAAATATAAAGTTATTAAAAGAATATTGGTTTAGAGTCATAAAAAATGTTTTAAATAAAATAGATGCATTATATATAAGTTTTATAACTATAACCCAATACTTATTTAAAAAACCAAATGTATTAAAATGAAAGAAGAAAAACTTGTCTTAAAAAATAGAGGAGATACTTATGAGAACTAAAATGGACATATGTCAACTAAATACATTACCACTTGTCATTCTCACGGTGAAAGTTAAAAAACATTATATATTAGTATTAGTCAACTCTTAATGATATCTTGCATATTTTACATGTTTTAACCCATTTTATTTGTTATAATTAACTCATATAGCTTGCATTTAGTGTCATATAGGTTGCATTTGCATTTGTTTCATATATTTTCATGTTAAGGAGTGTAAGAACGGAAAATACAAAGAATTCAGACGAAAAGCATCAAAAAGAACACTCGTTGAGGACATTTCCAAAGATGGATCTTTATAAAATTTTACCACAATATAGCCACAAGTGTTATATTTCATTTGGATGTGGTTAGCCATGATTCCAACAGTTAGATCTAAAGTTATGTCAGTTTTGGTGAAGACGGGTCAATCTGCTACGGAATATCGGGTTGTTATATCGGTTTGCTGGGACCGACACATGCATATCGTTTTATTATATCGGTCAACTGACAAATACAGAATTAAATAAACGCGAAAAACAACCTATTTTGATTCAGAACCGATCCGGACCGAGGCCCAACCCATTACGGAAGAGAGATGACATTTTTTTATATAAAAATAAGGTCATTGACACCTTAGGGGAGATCTTTTTTGATCTTTCATCTATCTTCTATCATCTACCTTTTATCTTGTCTTTTATTATTCTAGGGTTTTTTTGTTAGCTTTTGCTTTGTTTTGTTCTTGCTTTAGGATATTGGATCTTGAAGCTTTTGAGTTTTCTTTGTTATTAAACAGAGTTTCTTCTATCCATATCTCTCTTTGATTTTATTTATGATTTCATCATCTTTAATTGCTTTGATTTTTAATATGCTTAGTGAGTAGATCTAAATAGAAAATTGGGTTTGGGAAAAAGGGTTGATTAAACTTAGGAATATCATTGTCTAAAACTTAATCTTAAAACTTTTGTCTTTGGTAATGAACTTAAAGCTTTAATCGAGTTGGTCATTCGATTACTGAACCTAGGAAACTTTATCAATCGAAAGATTGTGAAAGATCCTGATAAATAACCCAAGAATTAAGCCTAGTTTAACCGAGGATCTGTGTTAATAAGCTTAGTGGTTGAATTGAATTAAACTTAAGGTTTTCTAAGAATTGAACTTTCCAAGACATTGTGTTAGTTGAATTATTAGGAAAAAGATTTCTACCACGACGGTGGATTGATCTAAATTCTTTTTCAAAACCCAAATTTACTTTCTTAAAACACATTGAAAAAATCGATGTTTGATCACCCGATTAAGTACCTTAACTCGATTGTTTAACTTTTTAATTAATCCTTTTTAAATCATCTTTAATCTTGTTTTAATTCTTGATAATCTTTACAAAACACAAACCAATATATTATTTAAAACATAGACTAAGATAACATTCAAACAAGTTTTAGTGTGTTAATCGCTCCCGATTCGGATTGACATCTTAAATACTACATTAAGAAATTCGAAAGACGAGACGAAAATCTCGTTTATCACTTAACCATTTGTTATTTCCTACATTTTATACAATTATCAACATTATATATATATATATATATATATATATATATGTTTAATGATATAAATCTTTAATAGTATGAGAAACAAATCATAAATTTTTCGACATTTGAACAAAAACATATTCACAGTAAAAATTTATTGAAAATTAAAATCTCGAGAAACAATAGAATTCCTTCAAAAGAGGAGATTATCAATCTCTAAACTCTCTTTTAAAAACTTAAACAGATTAATACTATAGTAACGCAATTTTTACGACATGAACTAATTAATATTTGTAAAATAAAATACTTAAATCTAAAAGTGACAAATTTGCATGATACTAATACAAGAATTAAAAAAAATATCTTGTTCAACAAAACTTATATTTTTCATTTAAAAATGATGCATATCAAATTACAAATATATGATTTGTTAAAGAAATATTGGTAGAGTTATAAAAAATGTGTAACAAGAAAAGAACAAAATTATTTTCCTATATAAGCCAACTCATTTAGGAGTTACAAAGTGGTATAATGAGAATTTATTTTCATAATAATTGTCATCATTATGTTACAAAATTGATTACAATTTAATTTGTGAAATGACAATTTTTATGAGATATTTTGTTGACAATTTTAAGTGCATGATGTTTTTCCATATAATTAATTTCAAAGAAATAAAAATTTATGGTATATGTGAGTTTAAGTCCACGATATTTTATTAAAAATGATATGTACTAAATTAAAAATATATGAATTGTTAAATAAATATTGGTTTAAAGTTATAAAAGAGGAATTCACAAAACTACACCCTTTCAACCCCCTCCTTCACAAAACTACACCTAATTTAATTTTTTCACATATTTACACCCTTTCAAAATTTTAAAAGCTTGATTTACCCTAATCATATCTACAAAAATACTTTAACTTTTTTATACTAGAATCGCATAATCATATGAGAAAATTACATCAAGACACACTTTTTAAAACATGAATTACATTTTAGAGCACTTTTTGACATAGAGTCATTTTATTGTCATAAAAGACTAAATTACCCATCAATTCATTTATTCTACATAAATTTCATAATCATTTTCTTTCTCATTTTTCAATTTTGCATTCTAATTTTAATTTTCTAGGGTAATATAAAATAATTTATTTTCGTATATTGATTTATAAAATTTTAATATCTATATTTTGATATCCACTTTTATATATTTTATTTATGAACGGATCAACATTTGTGGACAACTAGTCAATATCTAATGTTTTTATATAAGTCCACATAGAATTGTACAAATGTTCAAAGTAGAATATACGAGTTTAAATTTTATTCCAATGAGTTTATATATCATAGATAATTCATATGATGACTTGTGTTCAAGTTTAAATAAATTTTGTAGTTAAAATTATATGATGGTTCATGTTCAAAAATGAATAAATAGGTTTTAATAATGAATTTAAAAATTTATATGTTTTGATGTACATGTAATTTTCATGTTTTCACTTATTAATATCAACATGTTTCATTCACATTTATTAAGAATATTAAAAAAATATATGGGAGTATAAATACTAAATATAAATTACTTATGTAAGTAGATATATGATAAACAAAAAAATTATTGAAATAATATATTTTAGAATAAATTAAACTACATTTACAAAATTGTACAAAAGTATGTCCACATAACATAAAACGTATCCAATACTTTTTGTACACAACGTTGTGTATCCACAACTTTATATACACAACGTTGTGTATCCACAACTTTCTGTACACAACTTTTATGTACATGAAGGGTAAAACTGTATTTAAAAAAATAAAAAGTGTAAAAAGTGTCTCATATCACAAAAGTGTCTTATTTTGATATGCAAGTGTTAAAAAGTGCTCCATTGTGTAAATCACTCAACAAATATATGCATATATCTTCTATTTCATGAAACTAAAGACTATAATATAGTAAAAAATACTATATATTCAAGAGGAATTCACAAAACTACACCCTTTCAACCCATCCTTCACAATACTACACCTAATTTAATTTTTTCACAAAACTACACCCTTTCAAAATTTTAAAAGCTTAATTTATCCATTAAAAAATTACCAAAATTAATATCTTTTCATTTGGGTTCGCTAATTAGTGTTTAGGGTATAGTATTAAGGGGGTATGATTGTGTGGGTAAGGTTTATTTGGATTTAATTTTGAGGGTTTAGGTGTAGTTTTTTGAAGTATTTTTGAAATGGTGTAGTTTTGTGAAATGTAATTCAAATGGTGTAGTTTTGTGATTCTCCCTATATTCAATAGCTAAAATACTAAAGACCATTGAAGAACTTTAATATGATTCTCACATGGTATATATTCCATGATATATACCATGCGAGAATATATGATTCGTGATATATATGCCAACTCCCAAATTCTTCTCTTGCAACAATCTCATCACACACACCATATTTTCGTAGGATTCTCACATGTTAAACTTTAGATGTTGTTATTATCGACTAACAATGCCTTCTAACTAAACAATAGCTTCAACATAACATCAAAACTTTCATTTTTGCAAACTTAACCATCAACTCCCAATAAATCACGTTATTTTTAAAATAAATAAAACAGTGAGTTTTAATTTCCGTCAAAAATTTAAGAGGAATTCACAAAACTACACCCTTTCTTCCGTTCCTTTACAAAACTCTACCTAATTCAATTTTTTCACATATTTACACCCTTTCAAAATTTTAAAAGCTTGATTTACCCTTTACAAAATTATCAAAATTAAAATCTTTTCATTTGGGTTCGCTAATCAGTGTTTAGGGTATAGTATTAAGGGGGTAGGATTGTGTGGGTAGGGTTTATTTTGATTTAATTTTTAGTGTTTAGGTGTAGTTTTGTGAAGTTATTTTGAAATGGTGTAGTTTTGTGAAATGTAATTCAAATGGTCTAGTTTTGTAATTCCCCCAAAATTTAACCCCGTTAAACAATAGGGGTTATTTTGTTTCAAACGAAAACTTTATGTTTTAATTGTCCAAAAATTTAGTTGATGTTTTAACATGGAACACAATTTTCTTTGGGTTTTTTTTGTCGAAAAACTCAAACTTTAGAGTTTAATTTGCAATTTTCCCTTGTTTCTCACTCTTTAGATTATTTTAAACCCATACTATTTGGATGTAGTGGAATCCCTCTCCATTCACGATTAAAAGATAACTTAATTTCTCTATTAACTTTTAGATATGCATATTTCATTGTTTTCCTTTCGTATATTTTACATGTTATTAATGCAATTTGTATATTTCACATGGTATTAATGCAATTTGTATATTCCTCTCGGCTGACATACGGTAATACATTCAGAAACTATTTTTTTTTTTTTTTTTTTTTTGTCAACATTTGGGCCACAACTGGCCGGCCCATTAGCCAATCCTACACTGCCGTAGGCGCTGGGAATTGATCCCGGGTGGGATTCAGAAACTATTTTGAAATAAATGTTATTGAATTTGTTAGAGAAACATTAAATCCTATGAAGAACATATTTACTTAATTGTCCAATGTAAGTATATTAATAATTTCTTTTTGCTTGAAAGGAACAATAATTTCTCTTCAGCATCTATCTAAGGGTCAACAATATACCGCTACCAGGAAGCTACAAAATGACCATCTCTTTTGTTTCGCCTGCCTGATTGCTCTCTATATTCTCTATTACAATTTAGACTTAAGTATTAAAAAACACTTAGGTGGTAAAATTATAAAGTTGAAAGTAAAATTGTTGTACAAACAAAAAGAGAGATAACGTTAATTACATTAGAATTTTGTTTTAATGGAAACCGCCAAACACGTTACCGATTAGTAGAAGAGAATATAAGAGATGTAATGTATATAAAGTAAAGACTTTCGATACGAAGATATAAATTCACAACAGAGTGAATGAGAAAAACAAAAACCTGATGGATCTGAAAGACTAATGGAAAGCAAAAACTATTGGAAACTGAGGATCTCCTCTCCTCGTGCCAATAATAAGAGAAGAAGAAGATACAAAAAGACTTATACATGTGTAGAGTAACTAAAGGCCAACAAAATAGAGAGAATAACCAAATCAGTAATAAGTTGTAGCTGACAACTGCATTTGTTGTAAGCTTCTTCTTCGGGAATTAAAACACAAAACACATTGTGTTAAAAAGAGAGCAAAGAGCTTTCGTATAGTCTAATAAGTAGGTTTCAATTTTCATGTCAAATAAAGCTAAGCGAATGGTTTTCATTAGAAATTTGTAGGAGGCTGATACATAAGAGTGTGGTAGTAAATGTTGTGGCAGTTTATTATGGAGCGTACCGTTATGACCAGAGTTATGCCCAGTTCAGTTGCATATTCATTGTCCTCGAGAGCTTCTCCCATAAATCTCTGATGTCTGAACCAGCTTCTCGCCTCCTTGAGACCCATGATACCATTTTTTGAGCTTAAGTCGTCGAATAATGAATCAGCAAGGAAACAATTTTATCATACTTAATTTTCGCTTATTTAGAATAGGTGAGAGGAAATATCATACTTGGACGTTGAGGTTTGTCACTACCAAAATTATTGTAATTCCATTTGTCTTCCTTCCTTTCCCTAAAAGCATGAGAAAGGAGAAACTTGTGATACATGATTAGCACTAAGAAGAAGAACATAAACCATTCTCCACCATAGATAGACAATTTCTCACTAATCATACATAATTGGATCCATAGACATCGATTCAAAACTTGAGTATTATACGGTTTTAAACTACCTGGAATATGAGAACCACATGGTACTACTGTAGACAACGATGGCATCATAGATCTCATGGTAGCACGAATATGCGACTGCAAACTGCATTTCATCGAAAAACCACAACTGAAGAAGAAATAAAAGATAACACAAGCAAGGAAGCAAAGAAGCAAAGAAGTAACAACATGGAACATTTCTTATAAGTCTAATCCTCGTTTGGTAAATATTACCGCATGTATTGATAGGAGCTTCGAGCTCGAGCCTCGAGGATATTAGGGTGGCTCATGTTTCGAAGCCGAGCATAACTGCTTTATCTGAGCTTCAATTAAGAGAAGATATGATACATACAAAATATGTATGATTTAATACGCAAATTATAAGATTTCCTCATCCTTTCCAAAACGAAAGCATAAAACTTGGAAACATATACACATATAAGGTTGGGCAAAAACTTCTTATTACCCGTCTGTACCAGAAAAGATCTGGTGATGCTGCAATTATCAGTCTGTTTCGAAGTCTTATGAATGTCTCCAAAGACATTACATTATGCAGATCAGATTCATGTCATGGGGTTATAAAAGAGATAAACAATGAGTTTATTGATTACATATGTGAAAGGTTGGTTTGTTTAATTTCAACAAACCTGCAATGGCATTTGCTTATGCATTATGCCTTCAACATATGTGATTTTGTCTTCTTCTCTTTATATTTTTCTTCAGCTTCAAATACAACAGCAATAAAAATCATCAATTTTTTGAACATATGGATGTGTAAATCACATAGTTGGAAAAGATTAAAGTGTAGGCAATTACCGTAGTAGGAAGATATGGTTGTCAAAAACACTTTGTAGATTAAAACAACAAACAAATAGATAGGGTTCGTTTTAGAGATTCCGACTGAAACCCACAATCCAAACAATCCAAACAGATTTGAATATCTCCATGAATTGTCCTAATTAAATCGAAACGAGGTAACGTAGAAGTATCTCATGGATTGTGTTTTAGAAAACGTATTTTAGAAAACGTTATTGGTATCTCATTGGTATGTTTTAGAAAACGTCTTTTAGAAATCGTCCACAATCCAAACCCACAATCCAACCACTACAAGAATCTGCACATTTAGCAGCGACCAAAATCGTTGCTAAATCGTTGCTAAACGCATTTAGCAACGATTTAGCGACGATTACATTTTCGTCGCTAATCGCTCGTCGCTATTTCGAAATCGTCGCTAATTCGTTGCTAAATTAGCGACGACTCGAAATCGTAGCTAATTCGTTGGCAAATATTCGTTGCTAATTCGTTGCTATTTTAGCGACGAATTAGCAACGAATTTGCAAGGTTATTTTAGCTTCGAAATAGCAACGATTTAGCGTCGAATTTAAAAAAATTATTTTCGATTTTCAGAATTTAAAAACTTATGAAATTGCTGCAAACGTCGCTAATTCGTTGCTAATTTAGCAACGAATTGGCAACGATTCTTTATACAAATCGTTGCCAAATCGTTGCTAATTTAGCAACGATTTGGCAACGAAGAACATAACAATCGTCGCTAATTCGTTGCTAATTTAGCAACGAATTAGCAACGATTTTTTAAAAAAAAAATTAAAATAAAAATAAAATAAAATTATTATAATTAAAATTTAAAATTCAAATTACATTTTTAAAAAACTAAACTAGGGATCAAAATCATTAATCCCGACATTCCGTCCCAGTTCTTGAGCTGCGGCTTCAGCCTCGTCTGGAGCAACCTCAGATCCGGTACCAGAACGATTACGGATGAAATTAAAATAATGGTTTGGACGAGGAGGCATTTTTGTAAAAAGGTTTAGTGTTTTGAAAAGAAATTGTGATGTTTTTATAGAGAGATTGTAGAGAGATAAAATGTAGAGAGATGGTTGTGTGAAAAAAATGAAAGAATTTGGCTGTATTTATAGATTTTGTGATCGTTGCTAAATCGTCGCTATTTTTTGTTTAGCCACGAATTAGCAACGATTACAACATTTCGTTGCTAATTCGTTGCTAAACCCTAACATGTATTACGCCAAGTACAAGACCTATGACGGATACAGTGTACGTGTCCGATCAAGTATTTAGCAACGATTTAGCAACGATTTAGCAACGATTCGTTGCTAAATCGTTGCTAAATAATTGATCGGACACATAAGCTACATTCTATGTATCAGAGTACGAGGTTAAATGTCAAAAACATTAGCAACGATTTAGCAACGATTCGTTGTAATCGTTGCTAAATCGTTGCTATTTAATATTTAGCAACGATTTAGCAACGATTTAGCAACGAATCGTTGCTAAATCGTTGCTAAACTCAAACCCTATTTTTAGGGTTTCAACCCCTAAAACGGTTTGCTATGCTATAATACATACTTCATATGTAATTATAGATTATAAGATTGAGCATAACACTTCAAAATATGATATTTACTAAAAAACTGAAAATTTTCTGTATTATAAACTTTATGTTAGTAAAACCTATAAGTTAACGGTAAGTTAATACACGTTAAGTATAATATTGTAATCAATTTTTTTTTTTTGATTTATACAATTGTTTTCACCTTTGTTTACACTTTTTAAGTTAACACTAATTCTTAAAAACCTTTATTTTGGGGTGGTTTTAGGGTTTAATGATTTGTATAGTGCAAAAATTAGCAACGATTTAGCAACGATTCGTCGCTAAATCGTCGCTAAATAGCAACGAATTAGCGACGATTCGTTGCTAAATCGTTGCTAAATATCAAATAGCAACGATTTAGCAACGACAATTTAAACCCCTAAAATTACTAAACTTATGAATTCGTTGCTAAATCGTGGCAAACTTTGCAAATTCGTTGCAAATTTGCAAAAAAAATTAAAAAAAAATTAAAATTGCAAATACAAGTTACAAATTTATTCATTATTGTCGGAATGAAATGATTCGATATCGCTAACTTCATCGAATTCTTCATTTTCTTCTGTGGATCCTTCGTTTTCATCATCCACAATATCTTCAGCTACTTGATTATCAGGATCAACAAGAAGTACATCTTCGGTCGATTGATTTGTTTGTATAATTGTCCCACCAACGACATCTTGTTGCATAGGAATTCATCGCCAAATACCGGTGGAGCTCAATGAAAACGTGCTCACCAACCTAGCAATATTCCTTGCAAATTCGTCGCTATTTAACAAGGAAATATCTTCGTCGCTAAATCGTCGCTAAATAGCGACGATTTAGCGACGATATAGGAATTCCTCCTTAAATCGTCGCTATTTCGTCGCTAAATAGCAACGAAATAGCGACGAATAGTTTCGTTGCTATTTGGCGACGAATTAGCGACGAAATTTAGTGTCGTCGCTAATTCCTCGCTAATTCCTCACAAATCCGTTGCTAAATAAATTCCTCGCTAATTCCTTGCTAAAATTCGTTGCTATTTGCCCAGTTTCTTGTAGTGAACGGTGTGTTTTAGTAAACATCATTGGTATCTCATCGCCTTCTCTCTCAGGTTTGTTATGTGTGATCTCTTTTCTCACAAGTCTATATATGTTTGGCAAAAGGGAAAAGAACTCTCTTGTGTATTGAGATGACATTCCTAGCGTAGTTATTTTTCTTTTGATAAAAAATGTGAATATGGCATTTACCAAGTGAGTGCATTGTTAATTTTAGGCTTTTTATTTGTCAAGCTTATGTTTTGTGTTGTAAAGACTGAACTAAACTAATATAAGGATGACTGCAACAAAGAAAGTAAGAAAAAGAAAGAAGTATGATGGTGTGCTAAAAGAACCTAGAAGTAATAGGATTCGGATTGGTAACGAGATAATTCACATGTTTTTGTCCAAGGAAAAAACTTACTGCAAGGCAAAACAGAGAGACATGGAGGAACAAGAGTTGATTATCCTTGGCATAATGAACATGTAAGGAGGATTATCGGATACTTCATGAGGAACAAAATGTAGAACCAATAATTACAACATAAGGGAACTGATATTAAATATGAGAATTAAGAACAACACAGCTACCACAATACCAAATCAGGAGAAGAATTGAGGAATGTAGAGGCGAGACGTCGGATCTCTTTCCTTAAATCTTTGAACGCCCCGTAGTGCGATGGTTTCGTAGCGACAAGATTCCCAGAATACAACTGCTGTTTCTTTTGGCTCCCGATCACCGGAGAAAAAAAGCTCACGAACCTAAACTCTATGTGTACTCTCAAGTAAGAAGAAGAAGAAGAGAATAATGAAGGATTGATATGTTTTTTTTTTACTGTATGTTTTGTAATGAGGCAAGAACTTGGTTTTTATAGTAACTAAGAACTTTACGTTCAAGGCAAGAATATTTTGCCTTCAATGTCACTATATCAAATATTGACTATAATGACTACAAATAGTCAATGAAATACGTTACTTTGATTTGGAATTAATCCACTAACGTATTTTTCTCATTAAGGAGAAGATATTCTTGGATTTATTGTGTTGATTAAATCAACTAAAACTAGATTTTTTTGACCCGCCCCAAGCGCGGATTACAAATTTATAAGTATATGTATTATATAAAAATATACATAAATATTTTTAATTTTTGGCATATAATTATTTAAAATAAATGTGAAATTGTTTTTAACTCGTTTTCACCCGTTTAATCAATTTTAATCCGTTAGATTAACACCTCACATCGGTACAATGTCAACTGAAATTTAAACTATTATGGGTTAAAACCAATTATATTATAGAACAAATTACTGATTTTACTAAACTCATTTAATTCTTTAAAACACAAATGACTTATTTATATGTATTTTTTTAACTAACATGTAGATTATACTATCAATGTGACACTTTTTTAAAAAATGTTTTTTTATCAATTTTATGGGCTTTTTAGTTCATATTTTATGGGTTTTAAAATTTCATTCAAATTTTCAAAAGTGTCTCCTCAATTAAGATATATATATAGGATATCTCCACAAATATGTTGACACAAAATAATAACTTGGGCCTTAATCCATTTAGCAAAAAATCCAAGCCCATGGATTTAATATCTCTCAATACATATTATAATGTATATAAACATGATAATATTTCTCCATGTATAATTGGATTTTAATCCAAATTTATAATGTGGGATATTTCTCTAAATGTTACATTTTATAAACAACCCACTTATTAATCATTTACACAAACATTGTTTTTGATTCATAAACATTATAATATAATGTATCTAGAAACCGGTTATCCGACAAACGTCTTCACCGGAAACATATCGGAAAATGGGATATAAACCATTTCTTCAAAAACAAGTTCCAACAATCCCCCAGATGAATAGAAATGAGTCTAAACACATGACGACTCGATAAACTAAGCCTAACTAGACACGACTTGGCAGAAGGACTTTTAAGAGTACAAGCGAAAAATTCACTATATCTGAGCTGGTAAAATTTCTCATCTTTGAACCAGTCATTGTTAATATATGTCGGGTTTACTCGACCAGGAAGTGAACAGTCTTGAACCACCCGGGTTTTGATGTAAACTGAGACAACATTTATAACATAGCTTTATTTTCTCATAGAATTAGGTTCTCTATTGTGTTCATTTTGGCCGTGAACATGTCTGGTTAATAACGAATGAACTTGGAGAATATAGCCTTGCCTTCATTCTCCTAGAAACGACCCCATTTCACACTCACAATGTGATTTGTCATTAGTTTTGTTTTAAGAAGTATCCTGCAATACTCCACATATATCTCAAAACTATGAACTCAAATCATTAAGAGCAACGCTCATCCTATATACATACATGTTGCACTGTTTATCATCCTGGGAACGACAAAGGTCTCACAATGCTTAAACATAATCAATTTAACTTAGTTTTTCCTTTGAACCTATTTCTTGGGATCTCCAATCGCGTAGGTGGGGTTTCCATCAAACCTCTTCTAAAGTCATAGGCTTTAAACCCATTCCTCTCGATGATCTTACAACTTGTTCTCGTGACAATCCTTTAGTAAACGGATCCGCTAGGTTGTCATTTGACTTGATGTAATCTATCATGATTACACCAGTTGAGATCAAGTGTCTAATGGTTTTATGACGTTTTCTTATATGACGAGATTTACCATTATAGAGATTATTCAATGCCCGAGCTATAGCCGATTGGCTATCACAGTGTACACGTAATGCCGACACTGGTTTCTCCCACATTGGAATATCTTCCAAAAAAATTTGAAGTCATTCTGCTTGATATCTTGCATATTTTACATAATTTACTTTGTTTTATGCATTAGAATTAACTCATTTAGGTTGCATTTAGTATCATATAGGTTGCATTTAGGTTTGTTATGTGTATTTCAGGTTTCAGGGCGTTAAAGCGGCAAAAGACGAAGAATTCTAGTCTAAAAAGGGCAGAAACAGTTGTACCGGCTTGTTGTAGCGGTTTGATGTGGCCGATACAGAAGAACTTTTGCCAGGAGACTTGTACCGACTTGTTTTATCGGTCACAAGTGGCCGATACAGAAGACACGAGACCTGAGGATCAATATCGGCATGTCATATCGGTTTGACTTTGCCGATACAGAAGAAAAGAAGCTGGAGCTCTTGTACCGATCGATGCGTATCGACTGAATGGTCGATATCGGCCAGTCTGTACCGGTTTCACTTGACCGGTACGGGCTGCGAAAAAATAAAAGGAAAATCGGTTTTGAGGCTTAAAAAGGAAAAGATTTCCTAAACCGATTGGGAACATTTTGGTTATGTTTTGATATTATATTAGGGTTTTTATGCTATTGTTTCCCTTATCTTTGTTTTTTACGCTTGAGTTCTTTTTGTTCTTGACTTTGGAGAATTCTTGGAGCTTTTGTTATCTTGCCACCTTTGTAATCTTCAATAACAAGAGTTTTTCTTAAACCTTTACCTCTTTGATTTATTTATGCTTTCTTTAATATCGATTGTTTTAACTTTCAGCATGTTTAGTGAGTAGATCTAAATAGACAATTGGGTTAGGGAAAAAGGGTTGATTGAACTTAGGATTGTAATTGTCTATAACTTAATTGATCTTAAAACTTTTGTCTTTGGTAACAGATTTAAAGACTTAATCGAGTTGGTCATTCGATTACTGAACCTAGGAAACTTTATCAATCGAGAGATTATAAAGGTTCCCGAGAAATTACCATAGAACTAAGCCTAGCTTAACCGACAGATCTGTGTTAATAAGCTTAGTGGTTAAAATTGAACTGAACTTAACGTTTCTTAACAATTAAACTATCCAAGACATTGTTTTAGTTTAATTATTAGGAAAAGGATCATTGTCACGAGAGTAGATTGATCTATAAACGTTTTCAAAACCTTGAAGTTACCTTTGTTAAAAGACAATTTAAAATCTGAAAGTTTAATCACCCTTTAAAGTACCTTAACCTGATTGTTTAACTTTTTATTTGAATCCTTACAACTCTTAATTTTCGTTTTCGTTTATTCGCTACACAGTTACAAAACATTCAAATAAACAACTTTTTGATTACGCTTAAACTGAGTTTATTTCTCATAAGTTCTAATATATTGATTGATCCTGATTCTGATTGACACCTTATATACTACAATAAGGCATTCGAAACAACGAGTGTAAAATCTCGTTTATCACTGCTTCCTCTGCAGCTTTGTCTAAAGCTATGAACTCAGATTCCATGGTCGATCTGGCCAACAGAGTTTGTTTAGAAGATTTCCAAGAAACTGCTCGACTACCTAAGGTAAAGACGCATCCACTCGTGGATTTCGAGTTCTTAGAATCAGAGATCCAGTTTGCGTCACTGTATCCTTCCGAAATCGATGGTTCTTTACCATAGTGTAGCCCATAACTCTTTGTATAACGTATATAGTTTAATACTCTAGTTATGGCTTTCCAGTGTTTATGTCCTGGTTTGCTTGTGTAACTGATAGCTTGCATATTTTACACATTCTACCTTTGTTTATGCATTAGAATTAACTCATTTAGGCTGCATTTAGTGTCATATAGGTTGCATATTGGTTTGTTTCGTGTATTTCAGGTTTTGGAGCATAAAGACGGCGAAAGTGATGAATTTAAGCCAAAAAGAAGCAGATACACTTGCATCGGCATGTTGTATCGGTTTCTATTGGCCGATATAGAAAACAGAAAGTTTGCCGAAGCTTGTATCGGCCAACCATATCGGTTTGGAGTGGCCGATACAAGAGAAAAAGAACCTGAAGATGCATATCGACATGCTGTATCGGTTTGGAGTGGCCGATACAGAGGAAAAGAGGAAGAAAGCACTTATATCGACTTGTTGTATCGGCTTGACCTGGCCGATACGAAGGAAACGAAGACGAAGCACGGATATCGACCAGTCTGTACCGGTTTCACTTGACCGATACAGGCTGCGAAAATTAAAAGGAAATCCGGTTTTCATGTTTTAATTAGGAAAATAATTCCTAAACCAATGGGTTTTCCTTTATTTTATGGTTCAAGACTATATTAGGGTTTTGTTTGATGTTTTGACAATTTATTCTATCTTTTGTTTTAGTTTTTCATCGTTTGTTTCTTAAGCTTTTGGACTTGGAGGATTCTTGGTTTTTGCCTTGACCACCTTTGTGATCTTCATCAATAAGATTTTCTTGAACCTTATTCTCTTGTCTTTGTTTATGTTATTGCTTTCTTTGAATTTAATTGCTTTGAATTTCAATATGCTTAGTGAGTAGTTTCCCATAGACAATTAGGTTGGGGGAAAAGGGGTGAATCAACCCTAGGGTTGATCGATGTCTAGAACTTAAAACCTGATAAATCTTTAATCTAGTGTAACAATCTTAATGCTTTAATTGACCCGATCAATCAATTGATAGAACCCAGGAAACTTCACAACCGAGAGGTCTGTGAGGATTCCCGAACAATTACCCTAGAACTAAACCTAGCTTAACCGAGAGATCCGTGTTAATAAGTTTAGTGGTTGAATTGATTTGAACTTTAATGTTTTCTAAAATTTAAACTATCCAAGATATTGTTTTAGTTTACTTGTTAGGAAAAGGATCTCCGTCACGAGAGTGGATTGATCTAAAATCGTTTTCAAAACCTTAAAGTACTTTTATAAAAGACATCGAAAAACCCGAAAGTTGATGAACCCGTTAAAGTACCCCGACCTCGGTTGTTTAGCTTTTTAATTTGAATCTTTAAAACTCTTTAATTTCGTTTTCGTTTCTCGTTACTTAGTTACAAAACTCAAAACAAACCATTCTTTAATTCACTTAGACTAAGATTGATTCCTTGCAAACTCTAGTAATTTAATTGCTCCTGATTCGGATTGACCTCAAGTACTACAATTGAGACATTCGATTAAACGGGGTAAAATCTCGTTTATCAAATTGGCGCCGTTGCCGATTCAGGAATTCGATTAAATATTAGAGTTTTGGAATTACTTGGGACTAAGTTTCAGTTTCGTTACTAACTTGTTTTCTTTCCTTGTGATTTTCTTTTTGTTAGGTGTATGCAAAGGAGAAGTCACCGACAAAGTGACAGCTTGCTCTTCTTCGCAGACATCAAAGCACACGAAAGAGCTATCTCACGAGAAAGAAGAACCAGCCTTCACTCCGACTCATCCACATCAGACACTTCGGGTTCAGATTCAGAATTCGAGATGGGTGACGCAAACAACGCACCTAACGTTGCACGCACCATTGGTACAGCGGATGTGCCATCAAACATCACCAACCGTAGTGGCATCACACCACCAGCCATCGCCAACAACAACTTTGAGATCAAGTCTAGTCTCATTAACATGGTGTCCAACAACAAGTTCTATGGGCTGCCTAGTGAAGACCCCATTGATCACCTTCACCAATTTGACATGCTATGCGACACGGTGAAGATCAATGGTGTCAACGAGGACATGTTTAAGCTGCGTTTGTTCCCCTTCTCACTCGGGGACAAAGCACACATATGGCAGAAGAATCTTGTGAAAGACACCATACAGACTTGGGAGGCGTGTAAGACGACATTTCTCACAAAGTTCTTCTCGGTGGTGCGGACATCAAAGCTAAGAAACGAGATCTCAGCTTTCGCACAAAAAGACCAAGAAACGTTCAGCGAGTCTTGGGAAAGATTCAAGAGTTACACAGTGAGATGTCCACACCACGGTTTCACGGGAGAGAGCTTACTCAGCACGTTTTACCGCGGTCTAAAACCGAAGTTCAGAATGCTTCTTGATTCAGCTAGCCAAGGAAAATTCCTTGGGAAGACGGAAGCCGATGGACAGCTTTTGGTGGAGAACTACGCCCTAAGCGATAGCAACTACGGAGAAGATTATGATCGCACCATCCGCAGCTCAGGGAACGATGAGCAATTTAAGAGAGAGATAAAGGCGGTGAATGAGAAGCTGGATAAGCTACTCATGTCCAACCAAGTGGGGATTAACTACGTTGGAAGCGGAGATGAACAATTACCCCCAACCGAGGGAAATCAGGAGGAGATCAACTACATGGGAAATCAGAATGATGGGCGTTTCAACAACTATTCTCAACACCCAAACCTCTCCTACCGAAACAACAACGTAGCCAACCCCCAAGACCAAGTCTATCCCCATGCGCAACAAGGAGGTTACCAAGGTAAACCTCAATACAACCAAGGCAGATACATACCGAGACCACCACCTAATCGTCCTCCAGGTTACAACAACCCCCCTGCTGCTCAAGGAGTGGCTGCATCACCAGCTCCCCAAGGTGATCAAACCATTCAGATGCTAAAACAGATTCTAGACGGCCAAACCCGAAGTCAAATGGAGTTCATCACGTTCAAGAAAGAAATTCAGGCAAAGGTTGACAACTCTTACCATGATCTCAACGCCAAGTTTGAAACATTGAGTACTCACTTGAAAGCCTTGGATAATCAAGTGGCTCAAATTACCTCGGCCTCTAAGCGACCAATGGGTCAACTCCCGGGTAAACCTGAAGCCAATCCTAGAGAGTATGTCAACTCCATAGAACTTCGTAGTGGTACACAAACGCTCTCAAGCGATCTCATTGAGGACAATGCGAAACAAGGTGAGGGGGTGGACCACTGGTTTGAGCCGGAAGACACAGTTGTTAACGACGAGAACCCTGAGATAGTGGCAAAGGAGGAAATCGGTGATGAGAAAGATACAGGACACCTGTATCGGCCAGGCGTATCAGCCACAACTGGCCGATATCGACCACCCGTGTCGGCCAAGGACAAGGCCGATACGAGCGAAAAGGAGACAGGACACTCGCATCGGCCAGGAGTATCGGTTTCATCTGACCGATATCGACCACCTACATCGGCCAAAAACATGGCCGATACAGAGGAAAAATCCGAGAAAAAGAAGAAGCCCGTTTACGTGACGTCTTCTTACGTGCCTAAGCTTCCTTTTCCGGGTCGAGCCAAGATGCACCTCTTGAAGGAGTACTTTAGAGCTAAGCTCGAGAAGCAAATAAACGAGGTGCAAACTCCCATGCCTCTTGTTGACGCTTTCAAGCAAGTCCCTCACTCCACCAAATCTTTGAAAGACACCATCAAAAACAAGTCCAAAAACTTGGAAGACACGGTGAAACTTTCACAAGAGTGCAGCGCGATCATTCAGAAGGACCATTCTCCTAAGAAACTTGGCGATCCAGGGAGTTTTACTTTGCCTTGCACTCTTGGTCCTTTGATCTTTGAAAAGTGCTTGTGCGATCTAGGGGCTAGTGTCAACGTTATGCCTCTATCTCGTTGCTAAACGACTTGGTCTTTCTTCTTTCCAACCTACTAAGATCTCTTTGGTGCTGGCCGATAGATCCGTGAAGGTACCCGTTGGAATCTTGGAAGACATTCCTGTAAAATTGGGGGACGTTTTCATTCCAACAAATTTTGTCGTCTTGGAGATAGACAAAGAGCTTAATAATCCACTCATCTTTGGAAGACCTTTCTTGGCAACCGCTGGAGCCGTCATAGATGTGAAGGTTGGTAAGATATATTTGCACCTTGGGAAGGACCTTGTTCAGCGGTACAACATCAACGATGTAGTCAAGAAGCCTGCGGAGATGGTCCCTTGTGAAGCTTTGGTGATTGGAGTGGAAAAAGATGCTAGCAATGGTAAGTCTAGTGATGATGCAAGGAGCAAACCCAAAGCTCCAAAAGTGGAACACCAATCCCCTCCTAGGAAGTTCAGAAAGGTGCATTGGAACATGTCTCAAAACCGCGTCATTAGAAAGTTAATCAACAAGGTTAAATCTTTGAAGAAAGCTTTCAAGAAAGAAGCAAGGAGTGCTCGCTGCGACTCGAATAAAGGCAAACACAAAGATGGAGTCGAGTTTGGTGTGAAAGGAGTAAAACTCAAGCCGCCCCTGGACCACAAAGTTGTCACCGAAGGAGATTCGACATCTCTTTCAAGCCCCAATGTCGTCTAAAAAGAAGGGGGTAAAGTCAAGCTAAGAGACTATAAACAAGCTCACTTGGGAGGAAGTCCCATGTCTATCCTTGTATATACAATTTTAGTTTGCATTTAGATGATAATTTACTTAGAGTTTATGTCGTGTTTGATGGTTTCAGGTGATAACTTGCATATTTTACACATTTTACTTTAGGTTATGCATTAGAACTCATTCATTTAGGTTGCATTTAGTGTCATATAGGTTGCATATAGGTTGCATTTTGGTTTGTTTCGTGTATTTCAGGTTTTGGAGCATAAAGACGGCGAAAGTGATGAATTTAAGCCAAAAAGAAACTGATACACTTGCATCGGCATGTTGTATCGGTTTCAGTTGGCCGATACAGAAGACAGAGAGTGTGCCGAAGTCAGTGTCGGCCAAGCATATCGGTTTCCGTGGCCGATATTGAAAACAGAGGTTTCGCCGAAGCTTGTATCGGCCAACCGTATCGGTTTGGAGTGACCGATACAAGAGAAGAAGACCCGAAGACACGCACCGACCTGTCGTATCGGCTTAGCCTGGCCGATACGAGGAAAACTGAGCCGAAGGAAGATTTGCCGAAGCGCGTATCGGCCAGCCTGTATCGGTTTGCCTTGACCGATACAGGCTGCGAAATTTTATAAGAGTTTTGGTTATTTATGTGTAAAAAGGAAAAACCAATCCCAATTTCGGTTTTCCTTTATTTTTAATTTTCGGTTTGAATTTTGTATTAGGGTAAAAACACACAGCCACCCTCCTGATCTGGGCATCTTAGTTTTGTTTTTGTTTTTGAGACTTGGGAGGAGATTTCTTGTGGATTGCTTCTTGGCCACCTTGTAATCTTCATCATCATCATTGAATAAGAGTTTTCTTTACCCTTTTTTATTCTCTTTGTTTATTTTGTTTATGCTTATGGTTTCCTTGAATCAAATTGTTATGAATCTCAATATGATTTGTGAGTAGTTCTAAATAGACAATTGGGTTAGGGTAAAAGGGGTTTGATTGAATCTAGGATAGATAATTGTCTAAAACTTAATTGATTGAAAACTTTAGTCTTTGGTAACAGCCTTAAAGCTTTAATCGAGTTGGCCCATTCGATTATCGAACCCAGGAAGCTTTATGAATCGAGAGATTATAAAGCCTCCTGAACAATTACCTTAGAACCAAGCCTAGCTTAACCGAGAGATCTGTGTTAATAAGCTTGGTGGTTAGAATTGATTTGTCCTTAAAGTTTCTCGACGATTAAACTATCCAAGACATTGTTTTAGTTTAATCGTTGAAAAAAGGATCATTGCCACGAGAGTGGATTGATCTAAAACCGTTTTCAAAACCTTAAAGTAAATTTTATAAAAGACAATTTGAAATCCGAAAGTTTAATCATCCTTTAAAACACCTTAACCTGATTGTTTAACTTTTTATTAATCTTCCAAAACCTTTAATTCTCGTTTTTTCGTTTTGTTAAATCTTCGGTTACAAAAACATCAAACAAACAACCTTTTGATCACACTTAAACTGAGTTTGTTTCACATAAATTCAAATACATTGTTTGCTCCTGATTTGGTTTGACATCTTAAATACTACATTAAGATATTAGATTAAGCGGGGTAAAATCTCGTTTATCAAATTGGCGTCGTTGCCGATTCAGGAACTCGAACAATTATTAGAATTTTGAAACTACTTGGGATTAAGTTTCAGTTTCGTTACTAACTTGTTCTCTTTCCTTGTGATTTTCGTTTTGTAGGTGTATGCAAAGAAGAAGTCACCGACAAAGTGACAGCTTGCTCTTCTTCGCAGACATCAAAGCACACGAAAGAGCTATCTCACGTGAAAGAAGAACCAGCCTCCACTCCGACTCATCCACATCAGACACTTCGGGTTCAGAACCAGAATTCGAGATGGGTGACGCACCTAACGCAAACAACGTACCTAACGTTGCACGCACAATTGGTACAGCGGATGTGCCATCAAACATCACAAACCGTAGTGGCATCACACCACCAGCCATCGCCAACAATAACTTTGAGATAAAGTCTAGTCTCATTAACATGGTGTCCAGCAACAAGTTCTACGGGCTGCCTAGTGAAGACCCCATTGATCACCTTCACCAGTTTGACATGCTTTGCGACACGGTGAAGATCAATGGTGTCAATGAGGACATGTTTAAGCTGCGCTTGTTCCCCTTCTCACTCGGGGACAAAGCACACATATGGCAGAAAAACCTTGTCAAGGACACCATACAGACTTGGGAAGCATGTAAGACGGCTTTTCTAACAAAGTTTTTCTCGGTGGTGAGGACATCAAAGCTGCGAAACGAGATCTCCGCTTTCGCACAAAAAGACCAAGAAACGTTCAGCGAATCTTGGGAACGATTCAAGGGTTACACGGTGAGATGCCCGCACCACGGTTTCACGGGAGAAAGCCTACTCAGCACGTTCTATCGGGGCCTAAAACCGAAGTTCAGGATGCTTCTCGATTCAGCTAGCCAAGGAAATTTCCTTGGGAAGACGGAAGCCGATGGACAGCTTCTGGTGGAGAACTACGCCCTTAGCGATAGTAACTACGGAGAGGACTATGATCGCACCATCCGCAACTCGGGGAACGATGAGCGAGTTCAAGAGAGAGATAAAGGCGGTGAATGAGAAGCTGGATAAGCTACTCATGTCCAACCAAGTGGGCATAAACTACGTTGGTAGTGGCGATGAACAAATACCCCCAACAGAGGGGAATCAAGAGGAGATTAACTACATGGGTAATCAGAACGGCTGGCGTTTCAACAACTACTCGCAGCACCCAAACCTCTCCTACCGCAGCAATAACGTAGTCAATCCCCAGGACCAGGTCTATCCCCAGGCGCAACAAGGAGGTTACCAAAGTAAACCTCAATACAACCAGGGGGGATACGCACCGAGACCACCACCAAATCGTCCTCCGGGCTACAACAACCACCCTGGTACTCAAGGAGCGGCTGCATCACCAGCTCCCCAAGGTGATCAAACCGCTCAGCTGCTGAAGCAAATCCTCGACGGCCAAACCCGAAATCACTTGGAGTTTAGCACGTTCAAGAAGGAAATTCAGGCAAAGGTTGACAACTCGTACCACGACCTCAACGCGAAGTTCGAATCAATGAGCTCGCACCTGAAAGCTCTGGATAACCAAGTGGGGCAGATCACGTCATCCTCCAAACGACCAATGGGTCAACTCCCTGGGAAACCAGAAGCTAACCCGAAAGAGTATGTCAACGCTCTACATCTTCGTAGTGGCCGACAACTACCTTCTGGTGATCGCATCGAGGACAATGCGGAACAGGTGGGGGAGGTGGAACGATCCCACGAGGCAGATACCACGCTCCTGGATGAAGAAAGTGGAGAAGACGGTAAAGAGGAGGATACAGGACATCTGTATCGACCAGGAGTATCGGCCACGGTTGGCCGATATCGGTCACCAGTATCGGCCAAGGACAAGGCCGATACGAGCGAGAAGGAGACAGGACATTCGCATCGGCCAAGTGTATCGGCTCCGGACGACCGATATCGACCACCTGTATCGGCCACAAACAAGGACCGATATCGACCACCTGTATCGGCCACAAACAAGGCCGATACAGAGGAGAAAACTGCCAAACCAAAAAAGCCGGCCTACGTTACATCTCCTTATGTGCCTAAGCTACCTTTTCCGGGTCGAGCTAAGAAACAACTGCTAGAGACGTACAAAGCGCAGTTTGAAAAGCAAATGAAGGAAGTTCAAATTGCCATGCCACTCGTCGATGCCTTTAAACTCGTCCCTCACTATAGCAAGTTTCTAAAGGATGCGATCAAGAACAAGTTTCAGGACTTCGACGACACAGTAGTCCTCTCGCACGAGTGCAGCGCAATCATCCAACGAAACTTCCCTAAAAAGCTGAGTGATCCAGGGAGTTTCACCATACCATGTGCCATCGGCCCCTTGGTTTTCGAAGGATGCTTGTGCGATTTAGGAGCTAGCGCCAGTCTTATGCCGCTGTCCATTGCCCAGAGACTTGGGTTTTCATCCTTCAAGCCAACTAGGATCTCCCTAGTACTCGCCGATAGGTCGGTAAGGATACCTGCGGGTGTGTTAGAAGACATTCCGGTCAAGCTAGGAAACGCTTTCATTCCCACTGATTTCATCGTCTTGGCAATGGATGAGGAACCTAAGGACCCTCTTATTCTCGGTAGGCCATTCCTAGCCACAGCCGGAGCGATTATAGATGTGAAGAAGGGTAAGATTGATCTGCATCTCGGAGAAGACCTAGTCCAAAGGTACGACATCAACGATACGATCAAGAAACCGACCATTGATGGGCAGATTTTCTACATCGACTTGATGGATGAACTCGCGGATGAATTCTTGGAGGAGTTAGCGACGGAAGACGAGCTTCAGCTTGCCATGACCACCTTAGAAGAAGGAGGCCGAACAACGAGAGGAGACGTGATGGCAGTCCGGAAAGAATCGACTCCCACCCCATCGATGTGGAAGCCGAGTTTCTTGTCCTGCCCGAGGCGGTTACATACGACGCCAAGGCGATGACGACGGACGACGATGCTAGCAATGGTAAGTCTAGCGATGACGACGATTGGAGCGAACTCAAAGCGCCAAAGGTAGAGTTAAAACCCCTTCCCAACGGGCTAAGGTACGTTTTCTTGGGGCCTAACTCCACCTACCCGATAATTATAAACGCTGCGCTTAGCGACGACGAGGTTAAAACTTTAACTCATGAGCTAAGAAAATTTAGGAAGGCAATAGGTTATTCTCTAGATGATATCAAAGGGATTTCACCCTCTTTGTGCATGCACCGGATACATCTAGAGAACGAATCTATGTCCTCAATAGAACACCAACGTCGGCTGAACCCAAACCTCAAAGAAGTTGTTAAGAAAGAGATAATCAAGCTATTGGATGCGGGGATAATTTTCCCAATATCCGATAGCAATTGGATCTCTCCCGTTCATGTAGTACCGAAAAAGGGTGGAATTACCGTGGTTAAGAACGATAAAAACGAATTAATCCCAACTAGAACAATCACGGGTCATAGAGTTTGCATCGATTATCGAAAGCTAAACGCTGCAACTCGAAAAGACCATTTCCCCCTGCCCTTCATTGACCAAATGCTTGAACGCTTAGCCAACCATCCATACTATTGTTTTCTCGATGGGTATTCCGGATTTTTCCAAATACCTATCCACCCCCAGGACCAAGAGAAAACCACCTTTACATGTCCCTATGGTACGTTTGCGTATCGTAGAATGCCGTTTGGGTTGTGTAATGCACCCGCGACGTTCCAACGATGCATGATGTCCATATTTTCAGATTTAATCGAAAACATTGTTGAGGTTTTTATGGATGATTTTTCTGTCTACGGTTCTTCGTTTGCCTCGTGTTTGTCTAATCTTTGCAGGGTGCTTAAAAGGTGCGAGGAATGCCACTTGGTGCTGAATTGGGAGAAGTGCCACTTCATGGTAAGAGATGGCATCGTTTTGGGTCATCGGATTTCAGAAAAAGGTATTGAAGTTGATAAGGCAAAGATCGACGTTATGGCCAACCTCGGAGCTCCAAATTCAGTGAAGAGCATAAGGAGTTTTCTCGGTCACGCGGGTTTCTACAGGAGGTTCATCAAGGACTTCTCGAAGATAGCTAGACCGCTGACGAGATTGCTATGCAAGGACGTCGATTTTGTGTTCGACGACGAGTGTTTAAGCGCTTTCCACAAGATCAAGCAAGAGCTGATTAGCGCTCCTATTGTGCAGCCACCGGATTGGGATTTACCCTTTGAGATCATGTGCGATGCCAGTGACTACGCCGTTGGTGCGGTGTTGGGACAAAGAAAGGAGAAGAAGCTCCACGTCATTTACTACGCTAGTAAGACGATGGACGATGCGCAGTCAAAGTATGCAACCACGGAAAAGGAACTCCTAGCCATCGTGTTTGCTTTCGAGAAGTTTAGGTCATACTTAGTTGGCTCAAAGGTGATAGTCTACACCGATCACGCAGCATTGAGACATTTGCTCGCAAAGAAAGATGCGAAACCGCGGCCGCTACGGTGGATTCTCGCTCGCTCCAACAGCTTGACTTGGAAATCAAAGATAAGAAGGGCGTCGAGAATGGAGTCGCGGATCACTTGTCGCGGCTGCGCGTAGACGATCTACTGCCCATCGACGACTCATTCCCCGAGGAGCAGCTAATGACAGTCATGCTACAGAGATTCCGGGGAGAGCAAGAGTATGAGGTTGAAGAGCTCTTTGCCGCGGAAAAAGAGCCATGGTACGCGGACATCGTGAACTACCTAGCCACGGGAAGAGAACCGCATGACTTGGAGCGTCATCAAAAGAAGAAATTCTTCCACGACCTGAAACGGTTCTATTGGGACGAACCTTACCTCTACACCTTGTGCAAAGATGGATTATATCGGAGGTGTGTAGCGGATGAAGAGGTGAACGGCATTCTTACTCACTGCCACGGTTCAGCCTATGGGGGACATTTCGCGAGCTTTAGGACGGTCTCCAAGGTCTTACAAGCTGGTTTTTGGTGGCCCACGATGTTTAAGGACGCTCACGAGTTCGTTCAACGCTGCGATCCTTGCCAAAGGAAGGGCAATATAAGCAAGCGGAACGAGATGCCACAAAACCCTATCATGGAGGTTGAGATTTTTGATGTGTGGGGTATAGACTTCATGGGACCCTTTCCATCATCGTATGGCAAGAAGTACATCCTTGTGGCGGTAGACTATGTCTCCAAATGGGTGGAAGCTGTAGCTTGCACAACGAGCGACTCAAAAGCCGTTGTTAGTCTTTTTAAGACGATAATCTTCCCTCGATTCGGAGTTCCCAGGGTTGTGATTAGTGACGGTGGATCCCATTTCATCAACAAGGTCTTTGAGAGTCTTCTCAAGAAGCACGGTGTTAAGCACAAGGTGGCAACACCTTATCATCCCCAAACAAGTGGCCAAGTTGAGGTTTCCAACCGACAAATCAAAGCCATCCTCGAGAAGACGGTCGGTGTAACGAGGAAAGATTGGTCCGTTAAACTAGACGACGCTCTTTGGGCGTATAGAACCGCGTTTAAGACGCCCTTGGGAACGACACCTTTCAACTTGCTGTATGGGAAAGCATGCCATCTACCGGTAGAGCTCGAGTACAAAGCCAGCTGGGCAATCAAGCTTCTCAACTTCGATATTAGGAGCGCGAAAGAGAAGAGGGAATTTCAGCTCGAGGAATTGGACGAAATACGCCAACACGCCTATGAGAGCTCGAGGATCTACAAAGAGCGGACCAAAGCCTTCCACGACAAGAAGATCGTCAAGAAAGAGTTCAAGGTGGACGACTTGGTGCTGCTATTCAACTCGCGGCTTAGACTATTCCCGGGAAAGCTGAAATCCCGTTGGTCCGGCCCTTTTAAGATCAAGGAGGTGAAACCACTCGGAGTTGTGGTGCTTTGGGACAAGCACGGAGGAGAGTTTGCAGTAAACGGTCAAAGACTCAAACCGTACTTCGCAAACGAAGCTGCAACCGGAGGAGACTCATTGTCTCTTTCGGATCCAAACGTTGCTTAAAACAAAGGGGTAAAGTCAAGCTACGTGACTATAAACAAGCTCACTTGGGAGGAAGTCCCATGTCTATCCTTGTACATATTCTTTGTTTTTAATTTAGCATTCTCATATTCATAGTTCTAATCATCTTCTTGGGTTACTTAGTAGTGTTTTCCAGGTGAAAAACGAGGAGAAACAACCAGGAGTTACGTATCGGCCAACCATATCGGCAAGCTTTGGCCGATATCGACGAGACGTATCGGTCTGCTGGGACCGATACAAAGGGAAAAAGGTTCACGGAGTTTCGTATCGGGATGTTGTATCGGTCTGCTGGGACCGATACAAGGCAAAGAGAAGTGGAGACATCGGTATCGGGATGTTGTATCGGTCTGCTGGGACCGATACAAGGCAAAGAGAAGTGGAGACATCGGCATCGGGATGTTGTATCGGTCTGCTGGGACCGATACAAGGCAGACAGAAAGTGGAGACGTTCGTATCGGGATGTGGTATCGGTCTGCTGGGACCGATACGAGGGAAACAGAAGAAAAAGCACTAATATCGGCATGTTGTATCGGTCTGCTGTGACCGATACAACGCGAAATAAGCCAACCTCGACTACACGCCGATACAGAAAACCCGATACTGTATCGTATCGGTTTAACTGTATCGGTCAGGTAACCGATACGAGCACTTTAAGTCACAATATCGGTCATATATAAATGGATTTTTAGGGCTTTCTCTCTTAAAACTAAAAACCGATATCGCCTCCTCCCATATCCTCCATTGTTGCGATTTTGAAACTTTGATTTCTCTCTTGTTTGTTGACGGAATTAGCTGATTTTTGGCTCATTCTCTTTGTCTCCTCCATCTCTTTCAGGTCATCTCAACCAATCAACCAATCCAAGTCTTCTCCAAAATCGCCCAAATTCACCATAAGAACACATGGGACCAAAGAGAGCTTCAAAGGCTGAGAAAGGAAAGGGCAAGGCAGTGGATGATGAACCACCGAGAAGAAGGACGAGATCGGGCTCGGTGGTGATAAGGGAACCCACCGATGAGGTTCCAAGAGAGGTTCCAAGAGAGGTTCCAAGAGAGGAACCGAGGGAGGAGCCGCGAAAGAGCAAATCGCGAAAGGTTAGCGCGAAAAAGAAGCGTGATGAACCCGCAGTCGTGAGAGAGGTTGATGCACCCGAAGTCGTGAGAGAAGGGGAAGACTACGACTTCGTATACGATTCCTACGACGAGGAAGAGTTAGCTCCGGCTCCGCGAGGTTTCACATTCCCACCGAGGGCAAATGGAACGCCTCTCGAACGCGACCCGAAGAAGCAACCGTCGCCCCGAGAACTCTATGATGCGCTAATGGAGATAACTTTCGTTCCGTCGCGATTCCCGGATCCGGATACACTCAAGAAATTGGGTATCTACGACGAGGTAAAAGAGATTTTGCGCAACATGGGGCTAGAATGGGTTTTAGGGAGAGAGAAGATCGCATACAAGGAGGAAACGTGTCAGTTTCTAGCCACCCTATCCCTCGCATCCACTAGCAACGGAATCACATGCACATTCAAAGGAAACGACGGGAGTACCTATGGGGGACCGCTCGAAATCTGGGCAAGGATCCTCGGCATTCCGGTAGACGGTCAACCCGAGCTCAGCAACCAACCGGGAGAGAGCGCGCAGCTTTGGAACTTCATCGCCAACGGAGTCTACCAACCCGGGAGATCGAAAAGTGCGATGATCCGCCATCCGGCGATAAGGTACGTGCAGAAACTACTTTCGCACGTATTCTTTCCTAGACGCGAGGCAGGGCAGGTGAACAACAACGAGATGATGTATCTGCAGCAGGGCTTGGTACCGATACTTCGACGCTCACGCCGCGACCCGACCTTGTTCCCTACAACGGAAGAGCACTATCCGAGCGCGCTTAGGCTATTCATCAACGGCCTATTGGACTTAAAGCGTTGGGCTTGGACTCGCACCGACGCCACACCGAAGCTGAGCATAGGCGGATGGATTACGCCCTTTCTAAACCGGTGGCGCATACCCTTATTGGGTAAGGCAGAGCATCCGACCCTCATGGATATGCCTTACTTGGCCAAGCAGCTTATGATCGTCGGAGAACACGAGGGTAAGTATGGGTACTCGTTCAAGAAAAACGACGTCCAACGTATCGTCCTTCTCCCCAACCTCGCAGCCACGAGCTTCAGCGGAACCGGCGCGATACACTTCGAGCTTAGCTGGCACCAATTCCACGACGTCATTGCAGCCCCGTTGTCCTCGGTACGCGCTCCGAAAAGAATCCAAAGGCCAGCTGGACGGAGTACCTACGAGCCCAGCTCTACCGGGATACCCATCCACGGTCCCGAGCGATACTATCCAGGCCCCTCCTCCGCGCCTAGGCAGCCCGGTCCGCTGCAAGACATGTACATGGACGTACAAAGGATGGATCGCTGGAACCGCTTCCAAGACCGCACCATTAGGAAATTGGTGCGCGAGGTCAGGTCTTTGAAGAAGACCATCAAGAGAGGTTTGGCTTGCGCAAGCTGCAGTTCGACCCAAGACAAGCAGCTGGTAGTGCGTGATCCGCAGGTAGACGCACCTGCACCTAGGAGACGCAGCCGCACCGTCCGACGCCCATCACCAGCTCTCTCGGACAACGAGTCCCCCACATTCTCCTCCGTTGGAGAAGACGACGCCCCGGATAGCTACTACTATTGAGGTAACCCTCCACCCTTGTACATATGCTTTTTCACATTCATTGCATGTAGTTTTTAGGTTGTTTTTGCATATAGGATCTTCTCCAAATACTTTCTTCACACAGAGACTGTGTGATTTAAGTTTGGGGGAGTAGTCATATAGTTTCATATTAGTGACATAAAAAAAAAAAAAAAAAAAAAAAAAAAACGAAAAAACCCAAAAACACAAAAAAAATGCATTTAGGATTAGTTCATTTAGGTCATATGCATAGGGGATCTATGATGATTTTAGCCTTATAAAGCGACGCGTCTAGTGTTTTGAACGGTATCTTAGGTGTAGTGTCTTCCTCAAACGACTTAGAACTCGCCGAAAATCTTGAAATCTCGACCCTAGACATTGATGTTTAAAAAGCCAATAGTGTGGTTATGAAGCTTGATAGTTCTAGGTAGCCTTCAAAAATTATTTGAACCTAAACTTGACTTCTAATTAGCATGATTGAGAGTTTTTAAGAGTATTTCTATGGCTTTGTGATTTCTACGGATTGCGACTTACTAAACCGAAACACCTTAAGCGCAATCCGGTCATTCTCATTATAAGGATGATTCCCCTCTCACCCCCTTCGCCTAAACCCAAACACTTGTGAGAATTCTTTTCATTTAGTGATTGTTTGGTTTCGCAAAAACTTGAAAGTATAGGGAGCGACAAGGAAGGACATCCATTTGGCTAGGTTATCATATGCTAGTTTGTAGACGGGATAACGGGAAACACATCTTTGAAAAAAAACGTATTTTCAGAAAATAAACACGAGTTAAATTGTAAAACTCCTAGGGGTAAAGAATGGCTACTAAAAAAAAAAAAAAAAAAAAAAAAAACAGAAAAATCGAAAAAGAAAAAAAAAAAAAAAAAGAGAAAGTTAGCCAAATAAAACCCCTAAGGTAGTTAAAAAAAAAAAAAAATGAAAGAAAACTCGGTGTTTGAATGCTTAAGTGTGTAGAGAGTGAAAAGATGGGTTAGAGATTAAATTGTATAGGGATGGATGTCCGGATTTGCATTGCTTCTTGTCTTTCCCGATTTTGCTTAACCCTTTCACTCCCCGAGAGAAACCGCGCTACAACTAACCACATGCCTGAGTGTTAGCCTCCTCGTTTGATTCGAAATCCCGTTCTTACCTAGACAAATAGAAAAACTCTTGAAAATTCTTGATCATGTTTCATGCTTCGACTATGCTTAATTGAATGTGAAAGGTGCTTAGACTAGACAAGTGGATCACATGCTTTTGGTAATAATAACAGATTTAGACGGAGTTTGAGATGAATGGCAATAGGTAGAACTAGCTCGGTTGCGATAGGATACTATGTTTAGGATACTCGTTCACTACACTCTTCGCGTTACTTTTGGTTCTGAGGTCCCCGCCTCCACACCTTCCTAAACTTTGATGCGAAATTCTCTTGCTTGAGGACAAGCAAAGGATAAGTTTGGGGGAGTTGATAACTTGCATATTTTACACATTTTACTTTAGGTTATGCATTAGAACTCATTCATTTAGGTTGCATTTAGTGTCATATAGGTTGCATATAGGTTGCATTTTGGTTTGTTTCGTGTATTTCAGGTTTTGGAGCATAAAGACGGCGAAAGTGATGAATTTAAGCCAAAAAGAAACCGATACACTTGCATCGGCATGTTGTATCGGTTTCGGTTGGCCGATACGAAGACAGAGAGTGTGCCGAAGTCCGTATCGGCCAAGCATATCGGTTTCCGTGGCCGATATTGAAAACGAGAGGTTTCGCCGAAGCTTGTATCGGCCAACCGTATCGGTTTGGAGTGACCGATACAAGAGAAGAAGACCCGAAGACACGCACCGACCCGTCGTATCGGCTTAGCCCGGCCGATACGAGGAAAACCGAGCCGAAGGAAGATTTGCCGAAGCGCGTATCGGCCAGCCTGTATCGGTTTGCCTTGACCGATACAGAGCTGCGAAATTTTATAAGAGTTTTGGTTATTTATGTGTAAAAAGGAAAAACCAATCCCAATTTCGGTTTTCCTTTATTTTTAATTTTCGGTTTGAATTTTGTATTAGGGTAAAAACACACAGCCACCCTCCTGATCTGGGCATCTTAGTTTTGTTTTTGTTTTTGAGACTTGGGAGGAGATTTCTTGTGGATTGCTTCTTGGCCACCTTGTAATCTTCATCATCATCATTGAATAAGAGTTTTCTTTACCCTTTTTTATTCTCTTTGTTTATTTTGTTTATGCTTATGGTTTCCTTGAATCAAATTGTTATGAATCTCAATATGATTTGTGAGTAGTTCTAAATAGACAATTGGGTTAGGGTAAAAGGGGTTTGATTGAATCTAGGATAGATAATTGTCTAAAACTTAATTGATTGAAAACTTTAGTCTTTGGTAACAGCCTTAAAGCTTTAATCGAGTTGGCCATTCGATTATCGAACCCAGGAAGCTTTATGAATCGAGAGATTATAAAGCCTCCCGAACAATTACCTTAGAACCAAACCTAGCTTAACCGAGAGATCTGTGTTAATAAGCTTGGTGGTTAGAATTGATTTGTCCTTAAAGTTTCTCGACGATTAAACTATCCAAGACATTGTTTTAGTTTAATCGTTGAAAAAAGGATCATTGCCACGAGAGTGGATTGATCTAAAACCGTTTTCAAAACCTTAAAGTAAATTTTATAAAAGACAATTTGAAATCCGAAAGTTTAATCATCCTTTAAAACACCTTAACCTGATTGTTTAGCTTTTTATTAATCTTCCAAAACCTTTAATTCTCGTTTTTTTCGTTTTGTTAAATCTTCGGTTACAAAAACATCAAACAAACAACCTTTTGATCACACTTAAACTGAGTTTGTTTCACATAAATTCAAATACATTGTTTGCTCCTGATTTGGTTTGACATCTTAAATACTACATTAAGATATTAGATTAAGCGGGGTAAAATCTCGTTTATCAGTCATATTAGTTTTCGCATATTAGCATTCATAAAAACAAAAAAAAAACAAAAAAAAAACAAAAAAAAATCTGCATATAGGATTAGTTCATGGCATTTAAAGCATATGCATAGGGGATCTATGATGATGTTAACCTTGTAAAGCGACGCACTTTGTGTTTTGAACAGTATCTTAGGTGTAGTATCTTCCGTAAACGAATTAGAACTCGCTGAAAATCTTAAAACCGCAACTCTAGACATTGATGTTTAAAAAGCCAATTGTGTGGTTATGAAGCTTGGTAGTTCTAAGTCACCTTCGAAAAATTATCTGAACTTAAACTTGACTTTTAATTAGCATGATTGATAGTTTTCAAGAGAATTTCTATGGCTTTGTGATTTCTACGGATTGTGGCTTCCTAAACCGAAACACTTTAAGAGCAATCCGGTCATTCTCATTATAAGGATGATTCCCCTCTCACCCCCTACACCTAAACCCAAACACTTGTGAGAATTCTTTTCATTTAGTGATTGTTTGGTTTCGCAAAAACTTGAAAGTATAGGGAGCGACAAGAAAGGACATCCATTGGGCTAGTTTTTCTTGGACTAGTGATTTAGAAGGGAATAATGGTTAGGTGAGACACGTCTTTGAGTTTTGAAAAATAAGAAAATAAACACGAGTAATTGTAAAACACCTAGGGGGTAAAAGAATGGCTAAGTAAAAAAAAAAAGAAAAAAAAAAAGAGAGAAAAATCGAAAAGAAAAAAAGAAAGGAAAAGAAACTTAGCCAAAAGAAAATCCCCTAAGGTAGTTAAGAAAATAAAAGAAACTCGATGTTTAAGTGTTTAAATCTTTAAAAGAAAGACGATGGTTAGTGGATAGTCTTGAGTAGGGATGGATGTCCGGACTTGTATGCATCAGTTGCTTCTTGTCTTTCTTGATTTTGTTTAACCCTTTCACTCCCCGAGAGAAACCGCGCTACAACTAACCACATGCCTGAGTGTTAGCCTCCTTGTTTGATTCGAAATCCCGTTCTTACCTAGACAAATAGAAAAACTCTTGGAAATTTTTAATCATGTTTCATGCTTGATTGTGTTTAATTGAATGTGAAAGGTGTTTAGACTAGACAAGTGGATCACATACTTTTGGTAATAATAGCGGATTTAGACGGAGTTAAAGGTAGATAGAAATAGGTAGAACTAGTTCGGTTGCGAGAGGGTACTATGTTTAGGATACTTGTTCATTACACATCCCACGTTGCTTTTGGTTCTGAGGTCCCCGCCTCTGCACTTTCTCGAACTTTGATGCGAATTTTCTTACTTGAGGACAAGCAAAGGATAAGTTTGGGGGAGTTGATAGCTTGCATATTTTACACATTCTACCTTTGTTTATGCATTAGAATTAACTCATTTAGGCTGCATTTAGTGTCATATAGGTTGCATATTGGTTTGTTTCGTGTATTTCAGGTTTTGGAGCATAAAGACGGCGAAAGTGATGAATTTAAGCCAAAAAGAAGCAGATACACTTGCATCGGCATGTTGTATCGGTTTCTATTGGCCGATATAGAAAACAAAAAGTTTGCCGAAGCTTGTATCGGCCAACCATATCGGTTTGGAGTGGCCGATACAAGAGAAAAAGAACCTGAAGATGCATATCGACATGCTGTATCGGTTTGGAGTGGCCGATACAGAGGAAAAGAGGAAGAAAGCACTTATATCGACTTGTTGTATCGGCTTGACCTGGCCGATACGAAGGAAACGAAGACGAAGCACGGATATCGACCGGTCCGTATCGGTTTCACTTGACCGATACAAGTCTGCGAAAATTAAAAGGAAATCCGGTTTTCATGTTTTAATTAGGAAAATAATTCCTAAACCAATAGGTTTTCCTTTATTTTATGGTTCAAGACTATATTAGGGTTTTGTTTGATGTTTTGACAATTTATTCTATCTTTTGTTTTAGTTTTTCATCGTTTGTTTCTTAAGCTTTTGGACTTGGAGGATTCTTGGTTTTTGCCTTGACCACCTTTGTGATCTTCATCAATAAGATTTTCTTAAACCTTATTCTCTTGTCTTTGTTTATGTTATTGCTTTCTTTGAATTTAATTGCTTTGAATTTCAATATGCTTAGTGAGTAGTTTCCCATAGACAATTAGGTTGGGGGAAAAAGGGTGAATCAACCCTAGGGTTGATCGATGTCTAGAACTTAAAACCTGATAAATCTTTAATCTAGTGTAACAATCTTAATGCTTTAATTGACCTGATCAATCAATTGATAGAACCCAGGAAACTTCACAACCGAGAGGTCTGTGAGGATTCCTGAACAATTACCCTAGAACTAAACCTAGCTTAACCGAGAGATCCGTGTTAATAAGTTTAGTGGTTGAATTGATTTGAACTTTAATGTTTTCTAAAATTTAAACTATCCAAGATATTGTTTTAGTTTATTTGTTAGGAAAAGGATCTCTGTCACGAGATTGGATTGATCTAAAATCGTTTTCAAAACCTTAAAGTACTTTTATAAAAGACATCGAAAAACCTCGAAAGTTGATGAACCCGTTAAAGTACCCCGACCTCGGTTGTTTAGCTTTTTAATTTGAATCTTTAAAACTCTTTAATTTCGTTTTCGTTTCTCGTTACTTAGTTACAAAACTCAAAACAAACCATTCTTTAATTCACTTAGACTAAGATTGATTCCTTGCAAACTCTAGTAATTTAATTGCTCCTGATTCGGATTGACCTCAAGTACTACAATTGAGACATTCGATTAAACGGGGTAAAATCTCGTTTATCAGTAACGACTTAGTACATTTACAGAATGCGCTAAATCGGGTCGAGTACAATTTGTCAAATACATTAGACTTCCAATTACATGTGCATACTCTGATTGTGACACCGCTTCACCTGAATTTTTCGTTAGGTGAAGTTGAGGGTCCACAGGAGTTTTTGCTACTCCACTTGAGTAGTTTTTGAATCTCTCAAGTATCTTTTCTGCATAATGAGTTTTAGACAAGATTATTCCAACAGAGTTTCTGATGATCTTAATCCCTATAATAACATCTGCTAATATCATGTCTTTCATATCAAACTTGTTACTTAGCATATTTTTAGTTTGATTGATCATCTATTTATTACTTCTAATAATGAGCATGTCATCAACATACAAAAATAACAAAATATATCCTTGTGGAGTATTTTTTATGTATATGCACTTATCATATTCATTAATGATGAAACCATTTGACAACATGACTTCATCAAACTTATGATGCCATTGTTTAGGAGCTTGTTTAAGTCCATATAATGACTTCACTAGTCGACAGACTTTGTGTTCTTGTCCTGCGACGACAAACCTTTCAGGTTGTTTCATATAAATTTCCTTTTCTAAATCACCATTTAGAAAAGCGTTTTTTACATCCATCTGATGTATATCTAGGTCTCTCAATGCAGCAATGCTTATTATCATTCTAATTGAAGTTATTTTCGTTACCGTAGAATATGTGTCAAAGAAATCCAAACCCTTTTTTTGCGGAAACCTTGCACAACAAGCCTAGCTTTATACTTATCTACGGAGTTATCGGGTTTCAGTTTTATTGTGAAAACCCATTTACACCCTAGGGCCTTAAAACCTAGTGGCAAATCAGTTATCTCCCAAGTATGGTTTTGTATAATGGAGTATATTTCACTATTGACCGCTTCCTTCCAAAAAGGCGCATCTGGTGTAGACATGGCTTCAGTGAAACTTCTAGCACATTCTCTAAAGAAAGACCATTAAAAAGTCTTCACCGAATTTTTTTTCCTTACGAGCTCTTTTGCTACGCCTAGGTTCAACCTCAAGTTCATCGACATCAACAAACGATGTGTGCGAAGTACAAGCCTCGTTTTCATATGTGGTTGCATCTCTTTCTTCACGAGTTCGCTTAGAACTTTTTTCCTTACAAGGAAACACATTTTCGAAGAAAACTGCATTTCTTGATTCCATTGTTGTATTTTCATGGATATCCGATATATCTGATTTGTGAACCATAAGTCGATAAGCACTACTATTGTGTGCATATCCGATGAAACTACAATCCACCGTTTTAGGTCCTATTGTGGCCTTTTTTGGTGGTAGCACCGCTACTTTTGCGAGGCACCCCCACACTTTCAGGTATTTGTACGAAGTTACTTTACCTTTCCAAAGTTCATATGGTGTTTTACCAGTAACTTTAAGCGGTATTTTGTTGAGGATATTATTTGTGGTAAGCAAAGCTTCCCCCCCCCCCCACATGTTCTGGGCTAACCCAGTGTCCTGCAACATCGCATTCATCATCTCTTTCAAAGTTTGGTTTTTTCGTTCCGCAACTCCGTTAGAATGCATCAAAAGGACTATCACTTCGAACTATCTTAATAGTTTTCGAAAGTTGATTTTCAACTTCAAGTTTATATTCCTTGAATTTTTCTAATGCTTCATCTCTGCTTTTTAGTAAATATACGTAACAATATTTTGTACAATCATCAATGAAAGTCACAAAATATTTTTTCCCACCTCTAGTTTGAACATATTTCAAATCACATAATATGTGTGAATTAAACCTAGAGGTTTTCTGGTTCTTTCAACATGTGGTGATGGTGTTTTTGTAAGTTTAGCTTGTACGCATACGTCACATTTTTCTTTGCTTATCTTGCACTTCGGAATTATATTCAAATTAATTAATCTATTAATAGATTTAAAATTAACATGTCCTAATCGTTCATGCCAAGTATTAAAGGATTCAACCAAATAAGCAACTAGGTTATTCTCATTAATCGAAACATCGGTTACATCATTTTCAGGAAAGACTGTCATTATATTCATTTTGATCAATCCGTCCTTAACAAAACCCCTACCCAAATACACCCATTTTTCCTAAGAACAAGCTTATCTGCATCGAAGTGAATTCCAAATCCAGCTTGTTCATTAGCGTTACGGAAATCAGATTCTCCCGCATGTCAGGTACATGCTTGACGTTGTTGAGAGTGATCTCACGTCCAAAGGTCATCTTCAACACAACGGTTCCACGACCCTCGATCTTGGATGATCCGGTGTTACCCATTAGCAAGCGCTCCTCACTCTTGCATTTTTGATAGGTCTTAAACATCTCCTTATCCATGCATATGTGAGTAGTGGCACTAGTGTCGTACCACCATTCCATAGGGTTGTTCTCAACCGAGTTGACCTCTGTGACCACAACGCAAAAGTCTTCTTCGGTGAGGTTAGCTTGAGACTTCCCTTTGTCTTTGCTTGGACCATCCTTGCTCTTGCACATAACGGCTTTGTGTCCATCTTTTCCACACTTGTGACACCTTCCCGTGAACTTCTTAGCGGACATTTGCTTCTTAAAGCTAGTGGAGGCTTGTGGATGAATTTTTCCTTTCCCCTTGCTCTTGTGCTCAGCCATGTTGACATTATTCTGACGAGTCAGAACATCATCGGTCTTGCGGTTTCGGGATTCAACCCGCAACTTGACAATCAAGTCCTCGAGGGATATTGCCTTACGCTTGTGCGTGAGATAGTTTTTGAAGTCCAACCAACTTGGAGGGAGCTTCTCAATGAAGGAATTCACCATGAAAATTTCACAAATGTTCATTCCTTCACTCGTTATCTCGTGCGTAATCAATTGCAAAGCTTCAACTTGTTCCATGATGGGTTTTGAATCCACCATTTTGAAGTTGACAAATTTCGTCATGGCGTATTTCTAACAGCCTGCGTCCTCGAACTTATACTTTTTGTCTAAGGCAACCCAAAGGTCCTTAGACGTTTTGACCTTACTATACACATCATATAGTGGGTCGATCAAGCGGCTTAGAATCTAGCCTTTGCACACAAAGTCCTTTTGAATCCACGTTTCCACACTTAGAAAAATAAGTGGGTCCGTGTGATCAGGTGGGAGGAACGGTGCATCATCTTTCGGATGCTTGTCCATGTTCATTGTGGTTAAAAAGAATTTTATCTTTTGTTGACACGTTTTGAACCCTTTCCACCAAAATTTTCGGGCATAAGTCCCACGCTAATAGCGTTAGGCACAAGTGGATAACCACTCCCATACTAGGTTTTGGGCGTCGTCTCACTTGTCACATTTCCTAGTGAACCACCTCCAACGGTCTCATCGATTGGTGCATCATTGTTTTTCTAGTTTCAACGTATTAAGAACACGAAGCTTTAATAAGAATAACTCTCTTATTAATAAGGTAAATATAACTCAAAACCTTAAGTTCTCAAACTCATAAGTTATGCCACAACTTGGCATCTCCTTATATAGGAAAAACATAACTCCAAAAACCCAAAACAAAATGGAAAACTAACTTTAGATAACTCCTAAAGAAAGAAGGAAAACTCACATAACTAATTATATGTATATTTGGATAACTCCCAAATATTACTAAACTTGATCCGCAAGTTTATTCTTATCCAACATTCTCCCCCTTAAGCTTGAAATCATTTTTCTTTACATCTTGGACTCCAATGAGCTCTCTCATCTCCTTAAACTTTGTTCTTCCAAGTGCTGTAGTCAATATATCTGCCTTTTGAATCTCTCCCGGAATATGTTCTACTTTAACTTGTCCTTTTCCTACACACTCACGTATGAAGTGATATCTTTTGTGAATGTGTTTGCTTCGACCATGAAACACCGAATTTTTAGACAAATCAATGGCTGATTTGTTGTCGATCCGAATAGTAACCGTTTCACACTCTCTCCCGGTTATTTCAGCACAAAGTTCCTGGAGCCAAATAGCTTGTTTTGTCGTCTCCGTATCCGCCATGAATTCAGCTTCACAAGAAGACAATGCAACTGTATCTTGTTTTTGTGTACACCAAGTGATCAGACAATCTGAAAGATAGAATATGTGTCCCGTCGTGCTCTTACCATCATCCTCGTCGACGTTGTGTGAGCTATCACTATACCCAACAATCTTTGATGAGTTTGATCGAGGAAACATAAGACCATAACTTGTTGTTCCTTTCAAATATCGTAATACTTGTTTCAGAGCCGATCCATGAGAAGCTTTTGGATCGTGCATGTATCTACTCAAGACACCAACACTATAGTAAATCGTCCACATACACAGCCACGATGAGAAGATGATTCTTCTCCTTCCTGTGATATAGTGATGGTTCCTTTAAACATCGGTGGAATTTTGTCTCTTTAAGAACTCCATTCAACTTTTCGTTCCACGCTCTCGGTGCTTGTTTCAATCCATATAGTGCTTTGCTTAGCTTGTACACTTTGTCTTTCTTTCCAGGGATTATGAATCCTTCGGGTTGTGTCACATAAACTTCTTCTTTTAATTCTCCGTGAAGGAATGCAGTTTTCACGTCAAGATGATGTATCTCCCAATGATTAGATGCTGCTAATGCTACTATAAAACATATTGTTTCAATGCGTGCTACTGGAGAAAATACCCCGTCATAGTCTACTCCATGTTTTTGAACATAACCTTTCGCGACTAACCGTGCTTTGTATTTGATGATGCTTTCGTCAACATTACGTTTTATCTTAAAGACCCATTTTAAACCTATGGGCTTAACTCCAGGAGGAAGATCAACTAAAGTCCATGTTTTGTTCTTCTCTATCGATGAGATTTCATCACTGCATGCATCTAATCAAACCCTTAACTCTTTTGCCTCATTAAATCTCCAAGGTTCATCATTTAGGGTCATAAGGAGTCGTTCACACTCTGTTGCAGCTATTAGGACGTAATCTCTTAAGTATGTGGGAGGTCTACGGTCTCGTGTCGATCTTTTTGGCTGCGGTGTATCTCCAACATCATCATCATCTGTGCTTTCTTCCTCTTCACCGTCGTATTCTGCTTCATGTGGATCATCATTGGTTCCTTGATCTTCAACATTATTTTCCTTTATTTCTTCTTCAAATTGCCCCAAATCAAGAACAAATTTACCAATATCTTCACCTTTTCTACCATTGTTCCAGCTCCATGATTTGTTTTCATCAAAAATCACATCTCTACTTACTACAACTTTCTTTGTCGTTGGATCGTACAAGCGGTAAGCTTTAGGGTCGGGTTATGTTCCCAAGTGAACCAACATTCTTGATCTATCATCTAGCTTCTTTCTCCCAACACTTTTTGTCCTTGCATAACCAATACAACCAAAAACCCTAATATGTTCAATGTTTGGTTTTTTTCCTTTGAGCATCTTGTATGGTGTTGTTTCACATAACGATCTTGTCGCAGTTCGATTAATCAAGTAAGTAGCATGTCTTACACACTCCCCCCACAAGTAATTCGGTACACCCATATGCTTCATAATACTCCTAGTCATCTCTAAAAGGGTTCGGTTACGTCTCTCTACCACACCATTCTGTTGAGGAGAATATGGTGCCGTCAAGTGTCTCTTTATTCCGGTTTTATCACAATACGTTTGAAATTCGTGAGGCATAAACTCACCACCCCGATCAGTTCTAAACGTATTAACCACAAACTTCGTTTCTTGTTCGACAAGTTTCTTAAAGCTTTTGAATTTTTCGAAAGCTTCGCTCTTCTCCTTTAATAGAATGGTCCACATATAGCGTGAGTAATCATCAATGAGCACAAAGACATACCGTTTATGAACAGCAGTAGAAGGAGTAATGGGACCACATAAATCTCCATGAATGAGCTCTAAAGGCTTAGAGGCTCGATACTTGGTGGCCAAGGGAAAGGTTTTTCGAGTTTGCTTTCCCATGAGACATGATGAGCAAGTTTCTTTCTCTACGGTTAGTTGCGGTATGCCACTAACAAGTTCTTTGTTTATCATCATCCTCATGGTCTCCAAGTTAATGTGACCTAGCCGTGCATGCCACATTGATGACTTTTTCATCTCAATTATTGTCCACGCATAACACAACTTTGTATAGCCGGTTCTTTGATCTTGTTGATCGAATTAAAAACTTCCCATCACGACTATATAATATTAGAAGCTCCTCTTTCATACAAACACAACCTGCCTCAATAGCTTGTCCGAGGCTTATGATATTTCTTCTTAACTCCGGTATATAATACACATTGTATAGTATTTTTCTCACGCCATCTTGAAACAAGAATCGAATAGAACCTTTGCCTTTTATATCTATACGTGAATCATCTCCGAATCTAACCTTTCCTGTCACGCTCTCGTCTATGTTGAAGAAGAACATGCGATTTCCACACATGTGGTTACTTGCGCCGTTATCAAGATACCACACGTTTTCAGCATCTATGTTTGTTTCAAACCCTTTTGGCAGTACGTTTTTCTCATTAAGATAAACAACCTCATGTACCATTAGCTCATCGGCTGTCTTTGTATCATCATCTTCTTTAACAATGGTTTCTTGCAGCTTAAGTAATATGTCGGGACAATCCGATGCATAGTGTCCTTGTTTATCACACCGATAACATGTAAATATGAGTTGTGGATTGTCTGTCATCACCTCGGCCTCTACCTCTGCCTCTGCCTCTGCCTCTCCAGTTGTAGCGACCTCTTCCTCTGTTATTTCCATGATAGTCTGGTCTAGAGTATGTGTTGGTGTACATTAGCTTGTTTTGATCTTCCGTTGTTTCTTCTTCCTCATCACAAACTCTATCCTCATAGGCTTTCAATCTTCCTACGATGTCTTCAAATTTTGTAGTATTGAGGTTGAGAACTTGTTCAAGTGAGGCAACAATATGAATATACTTCTTCCGTGGCAGGGACTTGAGAAATTTTCTCACCAATTTTGGCTCATCAATGATCTCTCCAAGCGCCGCTGATTTAGATGAGATTTCAGATATTTTTCCAGCAAGTGAATCCATTGTATCTTCATCTTTCATCTTGATTTTATCAAACTCCGTCATGAGAGTTTGTAGTCTCGCTTCTCTCACTCTTTCAGCACCGACATGTCTCGCCTTTATAGCATCCCAAACACCTTTTGCGGTGTCATGCTCTCCGACTTGTAGGATTAAAGACTCCGGAATTGATTGGAACAATAAGGCGATAGCCAAATTATTCTTGTCTTCATCTTTGATCCCTCAGTCTATAGTTTCCCACACCTTGTTGACCTTGAGAATAATTTTCATCCGTATGGCCCAACCAGTATAGCTTGTGGAGGTAAGCATGGGACACTTAACGAAAGAAGATGCATTCTCTTTGGTTTTGATATGCTCAACGATTTTGGCATCATCACTCATCTTTGATTAGGTCTTTGATAAGGTTGATGATTGATCGATTCTTTGCTCTGATACCAATTCTAGTTTCAACGTATTAAGAACACGAAGCTTTAATAAGAATAAGTCTCTTATTAATAAGGTAAATATAACTCAAAACCTTAAGCTCTCAAACTCATAAGTTATGCCACAACTTGACATCTCCTTATATAGGAAAAACATAACTCCAAAAACCCAAAACAAAAAGGAAAACTAACTTTAGACAACTCTTAAAGAAAGAAGGAAAACTCACATAACTAATTATATGCATATTTGGATAACTCCCAAATTAAATATTACTAAACTTGATCCGCAAGTTTATTTCAAGCTTATCCAACAGTTTTGACCATCGACCACGATTTGGTTCTCGTTGTTAGTCATTCTTAAATCAGATCTGTTTACAAATACACAAACGAAATTAATATACTAATCAAAACCAAACATAAAGTTCAAAGGAATGAATAATAATTTAAACGAAATTAATATATTGCAGAATACTATATAAAAATAATATTTCAGAATATTTAAATTCAAAACAAATATTTATTCAATTTAGTGCAAAGAAACAACAGATTATGCAAGCTTGAAGCTGTAACAATAATATTCAAATTTTGACAACAACCAAGCACACATTTCAAATGAATCAACCAGAGACTAAAATTCAAACTTAGTCAATATTATACAGCTATAACGGTTTAAGCAAGATAGACGATTCTATTTGATTTAAAAATATTAGTTAAATGAAAAGGAACCGGTTACAAAACAAACCGTAACTGTGATATTTAAACGATTTAAAGATGATGAAAATACATTTAAATACACTTCTCACCAAATCAAAAAATCAAATCGTGACTATGATAATCAAAGCTATCAAAAATCACAGAAACATAGGCAATAATGAGCAACTCTTGATTAAAATCGATTCGATGGTGCAACTATTAAAAATAAAGCAATCGGTCTCTAGCAATGGAACTTAGAGAAAGAGCAAATTAAATAAATATTGCACAGAAGGTTTTAAACTATCCGGTGAATCTGCAAAACAAATTGTTAGAGATGCAGATAACTTTTCAGTATTAGTCTAAGAAATAAATCACTAGTTTTCACCAACCTGTTTCAAATTAAAACTCAAAAAAATATCAGTTTCGTTATTGTTTAAAAACAATAAAGAAATTCAAAGATTTAAGACTGTAGAACCAATACTTACTACACAAGGGAACTGATATTAAATATGAGAATTAAGAACAACACAACTACCACAATACCAAATCAGGAGAAGAATTGAGGAGTGCATAGGCGAGACGTCGAATCCCTTTCCTTAAATCTTTGAACGCCCTGTAGTGCGACGGTTTCGTAGCGGCAAGATTCCCAGGATACAATTGCGGTTTCTATTGTCTCCCGGTCACTGGAGAACAAAAGCTCACACCTAAACTCTATGTGTACTCTCAAGTAGGAAGAAGAAGAGAATAGTGAAGGATTGATATGCTTTTTTTTGTTTTACTGTATGTTTTGTAATGAGACAAGGACTTGATTTTTATAGTAACCAAAAACTTTACGTTCAATGCAAGAATATTTTGCCTTCAATGTCACTGTCAAATATTGACTATAATGACTACAAAGAGTCAATGAGATACGTTACTTTGATTTGGAGTTAATCCACTAACGTATTTTTCTCATTACGGAGAAGATATTCTTGGATTTATTGGGTTGACTAAATCAATTAAAATATCTTCGCAAATATTTTGACAAAAAATAATAATTTGGGTTTTAATCCATTTAGCAAAAAATCCAAGCCTATGGATTTAATATCTCTCATTACATATTATAATGTATATAAACATGATAATATATCTCCATGTATAATTGGATTTTAATCCAAATTTATAATGTGGGACATTTCTCTAAATGTTATATTTTATGCTTTATAAACAACTCATTTGAAGCATTAGTTTGTTGTGTGAAGAGATATAGTTTGTTGTGTCACAAATTTCAGACTGATAGTACATAACTTGTTAGCATGATCAACAATCCAGAGATTGACCTTCTTTCACGATTCTCCTGGACGAAATGAGGTCGTTATCAATCAATTTAGAAGACTTTTCCCTACACCACATTCCACGCACAAAAAATGCAAAGGCGGACTTCCTAGCAAGAAACACTCGAATTAAAACTCATTTTGTTTCTATTATTTGTAATTCTCCTCCATGTTGGCAACCAACTCATGAATTTTTTTTTAATATTATAAAAAAAGAAGTTAAAAAAAAAACCCCATTTATTTCTCATACACACAAACCTTGTTTTTGATTCATATAATGTATCTAGAAACCGGTTTTTCCGACAAACGTTTTCACCACAAACTTACCAGAAAATGGTCTAAACCATTTCTTCAAAAACAAGTTCCAACAAAAAAAAGTTTGAAGAAGAAGAAGAGGGGAACGGTTGAGGAGAAACTTGAAATGGAAGAAAAACAGAAGAAGTTTGAGGAGGAAGAAGAATTAGGAAGGTACAGGAGGAAGAGTAACAGAGGAAGATCGAGGAAGAATAACAGAGTAAGAAGAAGATATGAAGCTTGTGGTGGAAGTTAGAGGAGATGAAGAACATAGGAAAGCTATGGAGATGGAAGTTTATTTGTCATGTTAAGAGAAAACCATGTGTTAGTGAGTTATTTTGAATATATATATATATATATATATATTTAGTGATAATTGGTATAGTTTTTTTAAGTTATAGTTCCGAATCTAACGGAAACAAAAAATACTCATATAACAAAAAACTCGATTACAATTTCAGCTTTTAATATTTTGTACTTTCTTTGGAGAAAAATGTTTAGTTTAAAGATAGTTTAGAGAAATTCACAAATTTCTTTGAACCCCCTCTCACAAAAGTATACATAATTTAAATTCTTCTTTCTAAAATTTCACCGTTTTCAAATTTTAAAATTTTAAATGATCGAGTTACTATTCTTTACAAGTTTTTATTTAACTTTACTATTTTGGATTAATGTTAAAGGTGTAGGATTTTGTATTTATGAATTATTTAAATTTATTTTTTAATGTTTATGTGTCGTTTTATGAAGAACATTTATGACATTCACTTTGAAATGTGTAGTTTTGTGATTCCTCCGTTAGGTTATATAGTGATCACTTACAACTCATGTTCTAAAAAATTATAACAAATAATATAAAACTTTAATCGATCAAATTTTAATAATGACATTACATTTGAAGAAATATTACAATTTAAATAACTAAATTACTTTTTAAAAAAATTGTAACATATAATTAGAAAAAGTAACCGTGCGTAGCGCGGGACATTCCCTAGTAATTTTAGAAAAAAACAATTTAAGATATATTAGATACTATAGTGGTATTATTGTAAATACTAGAATAGAAGTAGTTAGAGAAGTATTATACTTGTATATATACAGTCTTTTGTACATTCATTAACATTAATGTGAATACAGTTTAATAACTTCTTCTTCACTAATATGGTATAAGAGCTATGAGCTAAACTCATTTTTTTTTCCGCTTCGTTACTTTCTCTTCTCCAATCATCGGTGTTTTTCCTCCGATCATCGGCGTTTTTCTTCGGTTTTCCTCTCCGATTCATCTTCTTCTATCGATTGATCGGTTTATTTTTCTAATTTCTCCTTTCAGATATGAATTTATGGTTGTGAGTTTCTCTGATTATTCTTCGTTTTCTGCTCGCATCTAGTATCGATCTACTCTAGCTTCTTTGGAGTTTCTTCTGTATCGGTTCACTATGGGAAAACGAAACTGTAAGTCAAAATATCGCACGGAGACTCCAGATCTTGAGGTAGAGCAGTCACCGAGGCTTCGCGATAAACAAGGAAGCTTCCATAGCTTGAATGGAGCTTCTGGTTCAAACATTCGTGACACAGATCATCGGATAACTCCTCCTCTTAACTATCGTGCTCCACAGTTACATAGAGCTTTTGAGATATCGGATTCTCCTGAAAACATATATAGTCCATATCATCTTCAAAATGCTGATAATCTTGGCATGGTTCTTCCTCACGCCCTCCTCCACGTCGAGGGAGTCCCTCAGCTTCCTCAAGTGAGTCTCCGTCACCTCACGCAGCATCGAGAATTGGTCCTTTGCCGCCTCCACACAGTCATAGCGGGACCGACGAAGCATCGCGAACTCATGGCTATCACGGATGAAAAGCTCTCTGTAACGTTTCTTGTAAGCCTCGAGCTCATTGGAAAAATTTGCCTCGGCCTTACGGGAAAAATCCAACTCCAAGTCCCGAGCTTTCGACGACGAGGCCATAGCCTCGAGATCCTCTGTCAGACAGACCTTCTCGAGCTCGGCCTTCTAGATCCGTTCCTTCAACTTCTTCACCGCCTTCTTCTTCTTCGCACATCGAAGACCTTTCTTGACTTCAGCTCGAGCTTCGTCTCGCTCTTTCTTAGTCGTCGCCTTAGCTTCCTCTGTTGTCGCCTTAGCTTCCTCAGCAGCCCCAAGACGATCTTCGGCCGACTGCTTCTCAGAATAAGCCGAAGCAAGAAGAAGCTCGTAGTCGTAGGCATGGTTAGTCCTCCTATAAGCGACCTGAAATAACAACATGAAATAATTTACCTAAGGAAGAAAACTCAAACCATGATACCAAATCGAACGAAACTCACCCTTTTCTCCAACTGAGCCAACGAGGCGATCTCCTTCTCAAGCACTAGCGAGTCAAGACGACGTTCGTCTTCATGGGATTCGTAGAGCATGTGTTGTAAACCAACACATCCCTCTTGACTCGCGAGGAACAACCCTCACCGTCATAGTGAAACACGAACACATAGGGCTTCTCTTTTTAAAACCTAAAGTCGAACACCTCACCCCTAAAGAAAGGCAAACTAGAAGAGAAGTCTTCCTCGCGGTCCTTCGAGGTGCCAACCTAGGCGTCATTTTCAGCAAGTCGTTCGCTGACGGCTTCTTCGGTGCAAACTTGATCGATCTCAGCAACTACCCTCTCATCGTCATTTGCGACCTGACCTCCTTCAGCCGCATCATCTTCGTCGACCCTCCCCTCTTCGGAGGCGACCCGGTCTTCGACGGCTATCTCTGGCCGAACCTCCGCTTGATTATCAGTCTCGACGATTGATCTCTCGACGTGAACTCTCTTCACGCGAGGAGGATTGTCAGAGTCGCCTCCAGTCACATCACGAGCCTGCGAAGTTCGAGGAGGCGCCGAAGTAGTTACCACCTCAAGGTTTGCAGCGGCATCAGGATGATCTGCCCCGACGAAAGCAATGTCCTCTTCGTCACCAAAGAGAGAAGGAAGATCCGTGGCATCCACCATCTCGCGATCATCGTCTTCGTCTGAAGAATCTCCGAGGTGCTCTTGAGATTCCAGCGACCACGACTCTGAAGACAAATCCTAAGTTAGAAAACTTCAAAACAAATGAAATACGAACTAAAAGCAACCAACGGTCTAGCCTTTCAACGAATTGAAATAACGCCTCTGTTGTTCGAGCCCTTCCACCCACGGCACCTCGACCCTTTGCCTAAGAATCTCCTTTTTCTAAAAGAACTCCTCCAGAAAAGGATAGATTGGCGGATTGCGATCTGAAACAAAAAAAAGAAAAGTCAGTTAGAAACCTAAAATAGAAGAAAAGGAGTTCGCAACGACTACCAATGATAGCGGTCAACTTAGACCGATACTCCCTATCAACATCCTGGACCGACACCAAATTGATCTTGACAAAAAATACTTATGCCACCAATGCGTGATCTTTACATGCTTGTCTGAGGTGATATTGAACCCTTTCCTCCAACAAATAAAAAAAGTCCCCGAAAGCAAAGGGTTTTTTTTTATCTTCGTGATCTCGTCGAAAAAGTCCGGAGTCATTTCGAACCCCGAATCCTTAGCCGCCAGATGCGAAGCGACCACATTCCGGATACATGGGGCCGTCAACTGGGAAAAAGTCGTCCCTCTCCTCTAACCATAGGCGATCAGGAGCTGAGGAAAAGGAAACCAAAACCCCGCCTCACTAAAGCCCGACTCATACAGACACAGGTATCCAGGGGGCTGTGACAAGGCATTTGATTCGGTCGCGGCTCTAGTAGCTCCAACGGCTCGCAAGCTCTGGAAATTATTTGGATCCCACGGAAGCAACCGAGGCGGAGGAGTGAACTCCTCATCCCGAAGAGAATGAGTCTCTATCTGCTCACGAACATAAGGCCGAGCTGATGCTCCCTGTATTAAGTCAGGTTTGACCACGAATCCCTGGGGATCTGAGAAAAATGACTGGACGATCGATCGAGGGCCGATTCGGCTCGAGGCAACAACCTGGAATTATCATGGTTCACTGCCTCGACAAGAGTTGTTCGATCATTCGACGATCGATGAAGCAAAACTAAGGAAGAAGAACCCGAAGACAACGAAACCGACATAGCGCAGAGTAAAATTTATAGAGAGAAGATATGAGATAGAGAAGTTAGAGAGAGAATGAACCTAAAAGTTGCGGAAGAGAGAAATGCGAGAAATGAGTCGAGAGAGAGTTTATAAAGGGAAACAAAGGAAGGGGAAGAGACGCCATCGAAACACGCGAAGATGCGCCATCGAAGCACGCGAAAAGACATCATTATTTCCTGCCAGATGACGTGGCACTCGGTGATTCGGCGAGATAAAGGTGTGGCTTCTCAAACACGCCAATTACCGAGCTCGTTTCCTCTCACAAAAAAGAACTGGGGAGGGACTAATGTTAGTGGTGGGCCTAAGCCCAACATGGCATGACCCATTTAAGAATCCCAAAGAAGAAGCCCATAGAGAAGTTTCGGGGTCGGCTTCGCGGCCCGTCGGAGTCAAAGACCATTAGGAGAGAAGGCCAAACGAAGTAAGGGCGACACGCGGGCGGTAGTACGAACCAGTAGGTCGCAGAGCCAACAGTACGACCTACTGTCGGATAACACGCCAGCGCGTTTTCCGCTATAGGGACCTGTTCGACAATATGGACCTAGTACGGCGAACACGCCAAGGGCCGAGAGCTCTCGCTTATAAATAAAGGATTTTATGTTCAGAACAAGGAGGAGAATTTTTAGAGAGAGATAATCGACACAGAGAAAAACTCAACTACATTCCGTCCATCTTTTTAGTTCGCTTATCTATCAATTTAGTCTATCAAGTAAGCGATGTTATGGTAGTACGAGACAAAAATTTTGCATGGTTACTTAGGAATCGATGAGGTTATCAGGGTGCATGATAAGTCGAGTAAAACGAGTAGGCATGAAATTCATATTTCATTGGAGGTTTTGTTTGACATGGTCTAAAGTTTTTTAAGAACATGACTAGTAGTGTATTATATTTGAGGATATGAAAGATGGCTTTGGAAACCTTTATTTATAGAGAAGTTCTTATATTATCAAAAATGGTTTTTAGGTTTAAAATACTAGAATACCAAAAAAGTTTTTTTTGACCAAAATACAGCAAATTTTAAAGTAACTTTTAACATTTTAAATACTTTTTTATAGAATTTAGAAATAATTAAGAACACAACTTAACAAAGAATAACTCTCTTTATTAATTTTTGTCTATTTTATTTTTCTTTTAACTTGTTTCTTCTAGTTTAATTCAACATTTTCCCTCTTAAGCTTGAAGTTCATCTTCTCCAAATCTTGGACACCATGAGATCTCTCATTTCCTTAAACTCGACTCTTAAGATGTGTTTTTTGTTCCACTTTTGGTTTATCGACAAGAACCCATGTCTTGTTATTGTTGATACAACAATATCTTTCTTGCATACTTGTATCCACCTTAATAAATCTTTTACTTCTTTATAACATGTTGGTTTTCCTATTTCCATTCTTGTTTTATATATGCGATTTGGTTATCTTAGAACTTTCACCAACAATTTTCCTCTTGGATCATAAAGTGTTAAATAGTCTTGTCTCATTCTTACATCACTCTCGACTTCCGTAGCTTGACTAAGGCTTATGATGTTACTCTTCAAATCTTGGATATAATAGACATCGTCTAGAACCTTGTTGCCTCCATTACTGCTCAAAACGATAATTGAGATTTTTCCCTTGATATCTATACGAGAATCATCTCAAAACTTCTCCATTCTCGTGATAAACTCGTCAATTACCTCAAAATATGCCAGATTCCAAGTCATGTGATTGCTAGCCCCATTATCTAAATATATCAAACATTGTCTTTATCTGAGCAAGTTTCAATATCTTTAGGCTTCACATTCTTTTCATTAAGATAGATGAATTCATTCGAATTTTTCTTCCCATTGTTTATATATACAACCTCATGCATCATGAGCTCCTCGGCTTCATGAGTCTCAGATTTTTCATCGACTTTAGTTTCTTGTAACTTGAGTAGTCTATCTGGACAAGTCGAAGCATAGTGTCTAAACTTTTCACACCGGTAACACTTTATCTTTGATAAATCTATGTTTTCATTAGGTCTTCCGCGACCTCTTCCTCCGTATGAAAAACGTCCACCTCTATCTCTTCCTTTGTTGTCATCATAGTAACCGCAATTGGCTTATCATATTTAGTCTCCTTATTAGCATACATTAGTTCATCTTGCTCTTGTTGTGTTTTTTCTTCATCAGCAACGCGTTCTTCATACGCCTTTAAGCGTTCTATGATATCTTCAAAGCTTGTCTTGTTAAGATCTAAGACTTTGAAGGGGTGCCATTATGTGTATATACGTTTTTGAGAAAGACTTGATAGAAACTTCTTTACCATCTTCGGGTCATCGATTTCTTCCCCTAGTTTAGATGATTTTGACGAGATTTCTAACAACTTTCCAACAAAGTCATCAATTTTCTTTGTATCTTTCATCTTAAGACGATCAAACTCAACCATCAACGTTCGAAATCTTGCTTCCTTAACTCTATCGGCTCCAAGATGCCTTGCTTTCACAGCTTCCCATACTTTTTTGCATGTGTCTCAATTCCCGACTTGAAGGATGAGTGTTTCATAGATGGATTGGAATAATAAAGTTTTGGCTATATCATTCTTTGTCTCGTCAAAGTTTCCCTTCCCATATCTTGCTGACTTTGAGTAGAATATTCATATTCATGGACCTTATTGTGTAATTACTCGATTTTAGCATGAATCATTTTATGGAGGCAGACCCTCCTCTTTTTGTTATCTTTGACATTGACGATGATGTCTTGTCGTTTTTCTTTTCATATTTTGTCATCATCTCTTCTCTTCTTTTGTATTACTCTCAAAAGCAAAACAACGTGTTTCCTCAATATCTCTCTAAAGCTTTGATACCAATTATAGAATTTATAGATGAGTAAGAACACAATTTAACAAAAAATAACTATCTTTATTAATCTTTGTATATTTTGCTTTTTCTTTTAAATTTGTTTTTTCAAGTTTAATCCAACATTTTTTCATTTGGATTTGGGTGATTATTTTGTGTTTCGAGTTTAGTTTTGAATATGGTAGAGTTTAGTTTTGAAATTGTATGATTTAAGCTTAAAGATTTTAAACTAGTGTGATTTTTAAAATTGCAAATTAAAACCTAAAGTTTGAGCTTTTCGACAAAAAAACCCAAAGAAAATTGTGTTTCATATTAAAACATCAACTATATATTTGGACAAGTAAAACGACTCCACCGTGTAACAGTGTCAAATTTTTGACGGAACCTAAAACTCAGCGTTTCATTAACACTTATTTGTGTCGATAATAAAACCTAGCAGATCTAAATTGGAGAAAAAACAGAGAGTGAAAGAGAAACACGATATTAGGGTTTGAAGTTCTTCATTGAGATTCAATTCGTGCGATTATTAAGTGTTTAAGGTTCGATATAAGTGGAAGATGAGTTGCTTATTATCAGGATCGAGTTTTAATCAGATACGAGGCATTCCAAGAAGGTGTGGTTGTGGAGAGAAGATTGTGATTGTTGTTTCCACAACACCGAAAAATCCGAATCAAAAATTTTATAGATGTGCTGCAGCGAAACATGTATTGAATTCACTTTGTTGAAAAATTTTGTGTAATGTAATTTACATTGTGTAAGTTGTATTTTATTTGAGCTTTAGGGTGAGTATGGTCATGTTTATAAATGGTTAAAAGAAGCTAGGACTGAAGAATTTGATGTGCTTGCGGAAAAACAAGATATGTTTGTTGAAAACATGAGAAAACTCATAGTTTCGAGACAATTTCTAAAGAGAAACTTGATAAACTTGTGGAGAAGAGAAAGAAGATGGAGTGTGAGCACAAAGATTTCAAGGCCAAAGTGAAGACACTAATAGTGTGTGTTGCAATTGTTGGAGTTGGAATGTATTATTACAACATGTAGATATGTTGAAGTGTGTCTGTGATTGAAGAATGATGTGTATGTTTTTCAAGAAACATGTTATGTTGTTATGTTGTTGTTTTTTTTTGGTCAAACATTGTTATGTTGTTTATGTGTATGTTTTTCAAGAATCATATTATGTCGTTATGTGTATGTGTTTGAAGACTCGGTGAATATTGAAAATTAACCAAAACATACTCAATTAAAGCATCCAAAAGTGTGAACATTAAACATCTCCAAAAACATCAAAAAGAGTTTACTACTAGTGTGTTAACACTTAACATATACCCGATTATCACCACTAGGTTCAAAAAATCTACCCTTACCTAGCAGCTTGACATACAATTCTCAATAAATCTGACTAAAAGATTGTTGTCGAGAAGAAGATCCTTCTTCTTGAGACTGCATCTTCTTTGGTCTTTCTCTTCCACGGACAGGTGGCGGTGTCTTCGGTAGCACCATGTTCTTACATCTTCTTTTATTGTGTCCATGTGTACCACATTTAGCACAAGTCTACACTTACCAAAAGAATGTTGAGTTAGTTTTCAAAGACAAATACTAAATGCAAAGTAAGAAAATCATAAGTGATTACTTGCGAGGATTCTTTTTGGTTTAGTGATTTGCTTAGCAGGCTTCTCCCATGACTCAAGCTTGCGTTTGTTTCCCGCTTTTCTTCCAGGTGAAATCTTATCTGGTGGAGGTAAGAAAATGACATCCTTACACCTTTTCCACATATTGATCCCATTTATAGGCTTCATTGTTTCTTCATAGCAACTTTCCCATCTTGTAGGTGTAAGAGAACAATGAACAAGGTCTTCTGGTTTCTTGTTCTTGTCATCTTCAAAGAATGCTTTAATTATGTGACAACATGGGATTCCACTTACATCATACTGCTTGCGAGAACATGTTACATTTCCACGCACATTCACTAGATACTTTCTTTTACCATGATCTATTTTGTACCAACCTCTACCTGCTGGACATGAAATACATTTAGCAGACTTCCTCTTTCGGAGTTCAAGTTCAGCCTTTATGCGTGGAGGCAAAACGCTCGTGTAATTCTGAATCTCCTCCAATCTTTCCTTGCTTTGTTCTCATTACATATTGCCTTACGAATTCCAGCAAAACAAAAACATTTTTATACCGCTCTTGATTCACAACATTGTTGAAACTTTCAGAAATGTTGTTCTCCACCACATCTGATTTTACACAATCTTGAAAGAAAGCCCTACAAACAATTTAAGAAACACTTAGCCTGGTCATACAAATGATTTAATATACTTAACAATGAAATAAAGACATAAGCATACCTTGACCAGTGACTAGAGTATTGATTTATCACCGTATGAACATCAGGTCCTAGCTTCTTTAGTTCCTCAAGCCTATTCTCAAACTCCAATGTGTTTTATGACTTAGCTATCTTCCAAAAAAGTTTGCGAAGACCTTCAAATTAACCATGATGCTCTCTTAGATTTTCCCAAATGTGTCTTGCACAAAATCCGTGTTCAATGTCTGGACACACATCGTTGACTACACTAAGCAACCCTTTTTGTTGATCCGAGACCAAACTTGTGCCATTACCAGAACCAAACTCCAAGTCATCTCTTAACAACTCAAGAAACCATTTCCAATTAGGTTGTTCTCCACTGGTACAATAGCCCAAGCTATTACATACACGCCATCATTTGAGTCTCTGCCAACAGCACTAAGAAGTTGTCCTTTTATACGCCATTTGAAATGACATCCATCTACATGTATAATGCGTCTACACCCATTCTTCCATCCTTGTTTTTGTGAATATAAACAAGCATAAAACTTCTCAAAACTTGTGCTTGTGTCCCTAAAATGATTGTTGATCCTGGATTAGAATCTCTAAGTTTAAGAACATAATCCCACATCCTAGAAAACTTCTCAACATGCTCATCTTCAAGTCTTTGATAACAATGCTCCCTTGCTCTTTGACATTTGCTCCTTGAGACTTTGATTTCATCCCAATCCAACCTAGCCTTGATGACACAAGATTTCAGAGGTTCTATCCAGAACTCATTGAAGAAAGTATTTCCTATTTTTCGTGTTGTGTACAATCATACTTTCCCACTCCAAGAACAAGTGTGCTTATCCACAAAGTTTCTAACCACAAACTGCCCATGAGAAACACTACCAACAGAGGCATATATTCTCCAATTACAATTATCTTCTACACAAGCAGCAACCACTTTTGCCTTTTCAGACCTTTGATACTTGATATAAAACTTGCCCTTAATAGCGTAAGCATCAATAGCTTTTTTGAAGCAATCTCTACTCTGAAATACTTGCCCTTCATGGAAGTCAACATTTTCCTCATCAATCTCTTCATTATCTGAATGGAATGTGACTCCTTATGGTTCCATCTCTGAATCACTCTTCATTATATTCTTCAGAATCTTCACTTTCACTTCTATTATCTTCATTGTTCCTGAACCCTTCAAGATTAGGATCATCGCTTCTCACAACATACACATTATATATCCCGACAAAGGATGATACCATTGCTTCGACATCTTGGTCATTAGCTATAGACTTTATTTTTTCTCCTGTTACACCATAAGACAAATACTAGAAAAAATCCATTGCAGTTGTGTAACCTTTCTTGAGAACCATCTTTTGAAGCTCTTCCACATTCAGTCTTCCTTCTTCAACCGAACAAATATGAGATTCTCCACCAACATACTCACCATCTTCACTCCAATAGCCTCCTGCATGAAGAAGTCGAATCTCCATTACCCTAACATAATCACTATAATTAGGTTTCCAAGTTAGGTACTTGACAACAAACTCAATATCGAAAGTTAATTAAATCACAAAATCGAATGTGAAAGGTGAAGAAAAACTTACTCCATCACTTTACACTGCTTCAGACACACTCGATTGAAGAAATCAAGCCTTAAAATCGCACGAATTGACTCTAAATGAAGAACTCAAACCCTAATATTGTGTTTCTCTTTCACTCTCTGTTTTTTCCCAAAATTAGATTTGTTAGGTTTTATTATCGACACAAATAAGTGTTAATGAAACGCTGAGTTTTAGGTTCCATCAAAAATTTGACACCGTTACACGGTGGGGTCGTTTTTGCTTAAAACGAAAACATTATGTTTTATTTGTTCAAATATATAGTTGAGGTTTTAATATGAAACACAATTTTCTTTGGGATTTTTTTTTCGAAAAGCTCAAACTTTAGGTTTTAATTTGCAATTTTCCCGATTTTTACCGTATATGGATCAAAGTTTTGTGATTGGTCCATATATATTTTAATGGTATTCTAAATTAAAAAAAACATGTGATGATTATTTGGCAGTAATTTGTTTATTGTTTTTATTTAGAGAATTGCCCTTATAGCTATACATAATAATTAGGGATTGTTTCCGCGCTACGCTCGGAAAAGTGTTAGTTTATTTTAAATTTATTGTTTCCAATACATTTTTTTTTGTTTCGAAAATTATTTAAGTTAACTATTATCTAATTTTATGGAAGTTATATTGATTAATTTTTTATTTTGCTTAATTAGTGAAATTTCTCGGTCTAAAAATATTAATTTTTGAAACATAATTCAAATATACATCTGCCTGTAGGTTAATTGTAAAGAAAATGAAAAGCTAATTTAGTTGTTATACTAATTTGTATAAACATCACAAACGACTAAAAAATTGAAAACACATAAACTTTTTGTTTCATAATTAGAAAAAGCTTACGAAACAACATTTGATTGTGAACTTATAAATCCATTTTATGATTAGAAAACTTGTCTCATATGCATTTATTTCTTCCATTTCAATATGAAAACATAGGAAGTTTAAAGTTACGAAAAAATTATCAAATTTATTTGAGATATAAACTTACACAAAACGATTAAAAAAGACTTACACAAAATATATATAAAATTTTCATTACCATGATGATTATTATCTCCTATACATGCATAATTAAAGTGAAAAATTGAGTTTAAGGGTATTACAAAATTACATATTTATAATTAGACTTTAATTAATTACACTCATTTAAATTCAATCATATATATACCTAAACACTAAAAATCAAACCTAAATAAATTTTAAACATCAAATCCAGCGTAAACCATAAACACTAAATCAAATGAATACCCTTTTAAAACTAAACTCAAAACATTAAATATTGAATTCAATTCTAATTTGGATAATATTTAGAAGATAATTTAATCGTTTCAATTTTTTGTATAACGTATATTCATAAAAATATTTAAATGGATATTGTTTTATAAAAACTGTAGTTTTGTATATTTCTCTTTAATTGATTGAAAAATATACTTTGAATCAGAGCATCGCATTGACGATACAAATAAAGCCTTATTACAAAATAACAAACAACATAAATATCATATTAAACTTTGATAATAAGATCGTAACACACCTCCTTGTAATCGAAGCTTCTTAAAGATATTGTTTCATCAATAGTAGACTTGGTAGTTGATACCTATTCTCACCACCTTAGACACAACAAAATTTTGCAAGTAAAAGTAATCCTGGTCCATTCGATTATAGAGGATACCGGAAAATCATTTCTCTCGCCTCAACAACATCATTAGATTCATGCTCCATTAGAGTTGTCTTCCCTTTTTTCTAGCTAATCGCTTACAACGGCGAAAAAACTTCAGAATAGTGTTTGCATGCTTGGAAGCCTTGTGACAGAAACCTCGAGTTCTTTTACAATAATTAGCATCTTCGATTGTTATTCATATAAGCCAGTTTTGTCTTCCTACATAAAGGTCCCAACAAATAAAAACACACATTAATATTTGGAAAAAATCTTAATCTTTTCTCTTCTCATCTTAAATCACAAGGAATCAATCACATGATACTATTAATTGATCATCTCTATGACGTCAATAAGCAAATATAACTCATACAAAAACTAATCACTTGGTATACCTTACAGGATAGTACAAATCCATAAGAAAAAGATGACTACAAATCGTCTTCACCTAACACATACTTACATTATATTAGATATAGTCTCGACCATAAGTGTAAAAAAGTATTGAGCTAATTTGAAACTCAGTTTGTCTTATGGCTATATATGTTTTCAGAACTGCTTAAAATCTAAATTTTCAGAAAATTGAAATTGAGAAAGGTTAGAATTTTGAAAACCTCAATCTCTTAGCATTTAGATCAATCTCTTTAAGCATCAACCGAAACGATAACGTGAAAACAAATGTACACAGAGATGTAGAAGAAGGAATGTCAACAGTACATAAGCAAATGTTGAGTGTAAAGAAAAATGATTTGTATGAACTCTATAAACAGAAAAAAGAAACATACGGTAATGATTGGTGGAACTTTGGATATGTTCAGCAGAGTCTCCTCCTGCAAGGGAAGAAGGTTAAATAATCAAAATTATATCTATTGATTCTAGTTTTCTGTGTGTGGCAAACTAAAAAATTAGAAATCACCTCCCACAACTCTAACATCAACGTGGAGAAATTAGAGCATGTCAATCGCGATTCCAAAGCCATAATACATTCCAAATCAAGTCTAGACATAAACATACGGACAAAATCATTTCATACATAAGGAAATCATCAGATGATCAACCATCTAGATATGGTAGTTCAGAAATTAGTATAGATTCAATATGATAAACATAACGACAATTCAAACATGATGCATATATTGAATGGGTCAAACAAATAGTGTAAAGAGATTGTGAAAGTTGGTCACCAAACAGTTCGCGATTCTGGTCGCCGATGGCAGCGAGTTCGGCACACCGATGCGCATGTCAAATATATGTGAGTACGATTCAAAATTCAAGGAGGGTTGATTTATATATAGTTGGAGAATTGATTCTCATGGGGATTGTGAATCTTTTCGTCTCCTTTGGCCTCATGAATAATGATATGGGTGTAGGGTATGGCAGAGGACTCGTAACTGCCGGAGAGATCTGGAAGGTCTTATAACGGTTGTAGGTCTTGACACCGCTACCAGACATATGTGATGCGGCCATACATCTTTGTTAAAGTAAGTCTATTTATTATGTTAGTGGCAAAATTTTTATTGAATATGTAGAAAAAATTAGAGCTGACGTGTCTTGTATAAGGAACTTAAAGCTTTGATAACGTTGAGACACCATGAGTCCCAAATTGTTTCTTTTATTAGTATAGATTTTCATATTTTGTTTTTTTAAATTTTTTTGTAGACCAATATAATTGGTTAATTTTTTTGGTAATTGTCATTTTTACCGGCTATATTACCAAAATCAGTATTGCTCTGCCATTATTAATAGCTCATATAATTTGTGAATTCCTTATTGTTTTTAAATATATAATTGTAGTAAAATATAAAACTAATAGTTATAATACTATGTTGTGAAGCTTGGTTAATTCTAACATCATTATTCTAACTGATAGACGCATATACTAGTTGATAATTGATAAAAAAAACTTAAATTCCATTCTTCATTTGTTTAGACATTCAAACACGTGACAATAATACGAATATTTTGAGAAAATAACAAAAAATTGTTAACGAAAATAACAATATTTAATCCTATATATAAAGAGTGAGGGGAGCTTTCCTAGTGTTGACACATCATCATTCAAAATCATTAAATTAATTAAATCCTAAAAAATCATTCTACAAATTTTATTATTAATACATAAAAAGTATTTAGAATTAACTTGATTTGTTAAATGTTATAATATTACAATAATAATTGCATTAATATATCTACACATGAATATCAATTAATTTTAAGTTTTAAATGTGTATTCTCAATATTTTTTAATTACAATATATATAATATCACATTACAAAAAACAAAACATACAATAAAAAATTTACAAAATTTATAAATAAGTGAAAAACATGAATAAAATATAGAAAAAATACAAAACAAAATTATACAAATTATTTAAGGTATTGAGTAAACATAAACCAAAAAAATATTGCAATCATCATCTAGATGAACAAAAAAGAATACAAAAACAAAGAAATATACGAATTGAGAATGTATCAAATATTGTTCTATTATTTAGGTAAACAAGAATATAAATATTGAAAATGCAAGAAATTAATATAATCAACTAGAAAAACCAAAGCCAATAATTTATAAAATAAAATTATTAATATCTACAAACATATATATTTATAATCAAGAAAAAACCCGCGAATATCGCGGGTTCCCTCTTAGTTATAATAATGAGATTGTAAAATTATAAATGTTCGTTTTTCTCCCGCCTCTCTCAATTCTATATAACGAAACATACAACCGATCACACATTTTTATCGAATCAAGATATTCCCAAGCCTCACATAGTGTTTGTATATAACACACATCATACAAATAATTGATTTAACTTTTATTACGACATTAATGTTAATATTATGTATATACATGTAATCACAAGTTATATGGCATTTGAGTTATTTCATTATTAAAACTAGATATAATAACGTATTGAAGATTTTAAAACCAAAACAAAACGTATGAAAGAGCTTTACTTACTTTTGAAAACATATATTTCCATTTAAAAAATTTGCGCTAAAGAAACCCACAACTTAAGGAAAATCGGTTTTTAAGTTGTAAAAAGGAAAATCAATTCCTAAACCAAATTGGTTTTCCTTTATTCCTTGGTTTAACAATATATTAGGGTTTTTGTTATGTTTTGACTGGAGGCTATCTTTTGTTTTTAGATTTCTTGGCCACCTTGTAATCTTCATCATCATCAATAAGAGTTTTCTTGAACCTTTATTCTCTTTGTTTTTGTTTATGTTTATGTTTTCTTTGAATCTAATTGCTTTGAATTTCAACATGCTTAGTGAGTAGTTTCCCTTAGGCAATTAGGTTAGGGAAAAAAGGGGTTGATTGAATCTAGGATAGATGATTGTCTAAAACTTAATTGATTATAAAACTTTAGTCTTTGGTAACACACTTAAAGCCTTAATCGAGTTGGCCATTCGATTATTGAACCTAGGAAACTTTATGAATCGAGAGATTATAAAGGTTCCTGAACCATTACCTTAGAACCAAGCCTAGCTTAACCGAGAGATCTGTGTTAATAAGCTTGGTGGTTAGAATTGATTTGTTCTTAAAGTTTCTCGACGATTAAACTATCCAAGACATTGTTTTAGTTTAATTGTTGAGAAAAAGATCATTGCCACGAGAGTGGATTGATCTAAAATCGTTTTCAAAACCTTAAAGTTATTTTTGTAAAAGACAATTTGAAATCTGAAAGTTTAATTACCCTTTAAAACAACTTAACCTGATTGTTTAGCTTTTAATTAATCTTTTAAAAAATCTTGATTCGCGTTTTTTTTTGTTTAAATTTCGGTTACAAAATCGTTCACCAACAACCTTTTTAATCACGCTTAAACTGAATTCGTTTCACATAAATTCAAGTATATTTTTTGCTCCTGATTTGGTTTGACATCTTAAGTACTACAATTAAGATATTAGATTTAACGGGGTAAAATCTCGTTTATCAACGCGTTGTTGGATATTTCATAAGTTCGGAAAACTTATACAAAGCTCATTGAGACACTTATAAGCACTCATGTTGCATGAAAATTGGTTTAGAATCCTAGAAACTCGTTGTTAAATGTTTCATAAGTTATTTGAACTTGTACAATGCTCATTGAGTCAATTATAAGCACTCATGTTGCATAAAACTTGGTTTAGAGTTCTAAAAACCACGTTGTTAGATGTTTTATAAGCTCGTCAAACTTTTACAAAGCTCATTGAGACACTTATAAGCACTCATGTTGCATGAAACTTGGTTTAGAGTCCTAGAAACTTGTTGTAAGATGTTTCATAAGTTCGTCAAACTTGTACAAAGCTCATTGTGACACTTTTAAGCAGTCATGTTGCATGAAACTTGGTTTAGAGGACTAGAAACGCGTTGTTAGATGTTTCATTAGTTCTTCAAACTTGTACAAAGCTCATTGAGAGACATATAAACACTCATGTTGCATGAAACTTGGTTTAGAGTCCTAGAAACGCGTTGTTAGATATTTCATAAGTTCGTCAAATTTGTATAAAGATCAGTGATACACTTATAAGCACTCATGTTTCATGAAAATTGGTTTAGAATCTTACAAACGCGTTGTTAGATGTTTCATAAGTTCGTCAAACTTGTACAAAGCTCATTGAGACAATTATAAGCACTCATGAAGCATGAAACTTGGTTTAGAGTCCTAGAAACCACGTTGTTAGATGTTTCATAATTTTGTTAAACCTGTACAAAGCTCATTGAGACACTTATAAGCACTCATATTGCATGAAACTTGGTTTAGAGGCCTAGAAACGCGTTGTTAGATATTTCATAAGTTTGTGAAACTTGTACAACGTTCATTGAGACACTTATAAGCTCTCATGTTGCATGAAACTTGTTTTAGAGTCTTATAAACTACGTTGTTAGGTTTTTCATAAGTTCGTCAAACTTTAACAAAGTTCATTGAGGAACTTAAAAGAACTCAAGTTGCATGAAACTTGTTTTAGAGTCGTAGAAACGCGTTGTTGGATGTTTCATAAGTTCGTAAAACTTATACAAAGCTCATTGAGACACTTATAAGCACTCATGTTGCATGAAACTTGGTTTAGAATCCTAAAAACTCGTTGTTAAATGTTTCATAAGTTATTCGAACTTGTACAATGCTCATTGAGACACTTATAAGCAGTCATGATGCATAAAAATTGGTTTAGAGTCCTACAAACCACGTTGTTAGATGTTTTATAAGTTCGTCAAACTTGTACAAAGCTCATTGAGACACTTATAAGCACTCATGTTGCATGAAACTTGATTTAGAGTCCTATAAACTTGTTGTAAGATGTTTCATAAGTTCGTCAAACTTGTACAAAGCTCATTGAGACACTTATAAGCACTTATGTTGCATGAAACTTGGTTTAGAGTCCTAGAAACGCGTTGTTAGATGTTTCATAAGTTCGTCAAACTCTATCAAAGCTCAATGAGACACTTATAAGCACTCATGTTGCATGAAACTTGGTTTAGAGTCCTAGAAAGGCGTTGTTAGATGTTTCATAAGTTCGCCAGACTTGTACATAGTTCATTGAGACACTTATAAGCACTCAGGTTGCATGAAACTTTGTTAAGAGTCCTAGAAACGCGTTGTTAGATGTTTCATAAGTTCGTCAAACTTGTACAATGCTCATTGAGACACTTATAAGAACTCATGAAGCATGAAACTTGGTTTAGAGTCCTAGAAACGCGTGGTTAGATGTTTCATAATTTAGTGAAACTTGTACAAAGCTCATTGAGACACTTCTAACCACTCTTGTTCCATGAAACTTGGTTTAGAGTCCTAGAAACCACGTTGTTAGATGATTCATAAGTTCGTCAAACTTGTACAAAGCTCATTAAGGAACTTATAAGCACTCATGTTGCATGAAACTTGGTTTAGAGTCCTAGAAACGCGTTGTTAGATGTTTCATAAGTTCGTCAAACTTGTACAAAGCTCATTTGAGACAGTTATAAGAACTCATGTTTTATGAAACTTCATTTAGAGTTCTAGCAACCACGTTGTTAGATGTTTCATAAGTTCAACACTCATGGTGCATGAAACTTGGTTTTTGAGTCCTAGAAACGCGTTGTTAGATGTTTCATAAGTTTGTCAAACTTGTACAAAGCTTATTGAGACACTTAGAAGCACACATTTGCAAGAAACTAGGTATAGAGTCCTAGAAACGTGTTGTTAGATGTTTCATAAGTTTGTGAAACTTGTACAAAGCTCATTGAGACACTTATAAGCACTCTTGTTGAATTAAACTTTGTTTAGAGTCCTAGAAATGCGTTGTTAGATGTTTCATAAGTTCATCAAATTTGTACAAACCTCATTGAGACACTTCTAATCACCCATGTTGCATGAAACTTGGTTTAGAGTCCTAGAAAGGCGTTGTTAGATGTTTCATAAGTTCGTCAAACTTGTACAAAGCTCATTGAGACACTTATAAGCTCTCATGTTTCATGAAACTTGGTTTAGAATCTTAGAAACTGCGTTCTTAGATTTTTCCTAAGTTCGTCAAACTTTAACAAAGCTCATGGAGGAACTTATAAGAACTCATGTTGCATGAAACTTGGTTTAGAGTGCTAGAAACGCTTTGTTGGTTGTTTCATAAGTTCGTCAAACTTTAACAAAGCTCATTGAGGAACTTATAAGCACTCATGTTGCATGAAACTTGGTTTAGAGTCCTAGAAACCACTTTGTTGGATGTTTCATAAGTTCGTTAAACTTTAAGAAAGCTCATTAAGGAACTTATAAGCACTCATGTTGCATGAAAGTTGATTTAGAGTCCTAGAAATGGATTGTTATATGTTTCATAAGTTCGTGAAACTTGTACAAAGTCATTGAGACATTTATAATCACTCATGTTGCTTGAAAATTGTTTTAGAGTCGTAGAAACGTGTTGTTAGATGTTTCATAAGTTCGTCGAACTTGTAGAATGCTCATTGAGACACTTATAATCAGTCATATTGCATAAAACTTGTTTTAGAGTCCTATCACCCACGTTAATAGATGTTTCATAAGTTCGTCAAACTTGTACAAAGCTCATTGAGACACTTATAAGCAGTCATGTTGCATGAAAATTGGTTTAGAGTCCTAGAAACGAGTTGTTAGATGTTTCATAAGTTCGTCAAACTTGTTCAAAGCTCATTGAGACACTTATAAGAACTCATGTTGCACGAAACTTGATTTAGAGTCCTAGAATCGTGTTGCTAGATGTTTAATAAGTTCGTCAAACTTTAGCAAATCTCATTAAGGAACTTATAATCACTCATGTTGCATGAAACTTAGCTTAGAGTCCTAGAAATAAGTTGTTATATATTTTATAGTTCGTGAAACTTGTACAAAGTTCATTGAGACACTTATAAGCACTCATGTTGCATGAAACTTGGTTTAGAGTGCTAGAAACGCGTTGTTAGATGTTTCATAAGTTCAACAAACTTGTACAAAGCTCATTGAGACACTGATAAACACTAATGTTGAATGAAGCTTGGTTTAGAGTCCTAGAAACTATGCTATTAGGAACTTATCAGAACTCATGTTTCATGAAACTTGGTTTAGAATCCTAGAAACGTGTTGTTATATGTTTCATAAGTTCGTGAAACTTGTACAAAGCTCATTGAGACACTTATAATCACTCATGTTGCATGAAACTTGGTTTAGAGTCCTAGAAAGGCATTGTTAGATGTTTGATAAGTCCAGGACTGGTACAAAGCACATTGAAACACTTAAAAGCACTCATGTTGCATGAAACTTGGTTTAGAGTCCTAGAAACCACGTTGTTAGATGTTTCATAAGTTCGTCCAACTTGTACAAAACTCATTGAGAAACTTATAAGCACTCATGCTGCATGAAACTTGGTTTAGAGTCCTAGAAAAGCGTTGTTAGATTTTTAATAAGTTCGTGAAACTGGTACAAAGCTCTTAGAGACACTTATAATCACTCATGTTGCTTGAAACTTTGTTTAGAGTCCTAGAAACGCGTTGTTATATGTTTCATAAGTTTGTGAAACTTGTACAAAGCTCATTCAGGAACTTATAAGCACTAATGTTACATGAAACTTGGTTTAGAGTCCTAGAAATGCGTCGTTATATGAATCATAATTTCGTGAAAATTTTACAAAGCTCATTGACAAACTTATAAGCACTCATGTTGCATGAAACATGGTTTAGAGTCCTAGAAACCGTGTTGTTAGATGTTTCATAAATTTGTCAAACTTTAACAAAGCTCATTGAGGAATTAATAAGCACTCATGTTGCATGAAACTTGGTTTAGAGTCATAGAAACGCGTTGATAGATGTTTCCTAAGTTCGTCAAACTTGTACAAAGCTCATTGAGACACTTATAAGCACTCATGTTTCATGAAGCTTGGTTTAGAGTCCTAGAAACCATATTGTTAGATGTTTCATATGTTCATGAAACTTGTACAAAGCTCATTGAGGAACTTATAAACACTCATGTTGCATGAAACTTGGTTTAGAGTCCAAGAAACGCGTTGTTAGATGTTTCATAAGTTCGTCAAACTTGTACAAAGCTCATTGCGACACTTATAAGCACTCATGTGGCATAAAATTTGGTTTAGATAAGTTCTGGCAACCGTTAGAGGTTTCATAAGTTTGGAAAACTGGTACAGAGCTCATTGAGACACTTATAAGGACTCATGTTGCAAGAAACTTGGTTTAGAGTCCTAGAAACGCGTTGTTAGTTGTTTCATAAATTCGTCAATCTTTTACAAAGCTCATTGAGATACTAATAAGCACTCAAGTTGCATGAAACTTGGTTTAGAGTACTAACAACCACGTTGTTAGATGTTTCATAAGTTCGTCAAACTAGTACAAAGCTCATTGAGACACTTAAAAGAATTCGTGTTTTATGAAACTTGGTTTAGAGTCCTAGAAACGTGTTGTTAGATGTTTCCTAAGTTCGTCAAACTTTTACAAAGCTTATTGAGACACTTATAAGCACTCATGTTGCATGAAACTTGGTTTAGAGGCCTAGAAACGAGTTGTTAGATGTTTCATAAATCGTCAAACTTGTACAAAGCGCATTGTGACACTTATAAGCACTCATGAAGCATGAAACATTGTTTAGAGTCCTAGAAACGTGTTGTAGCATGTTTCATAAGTTCGTGAAACTTGTACAAAGCTCATTGAGGAACTTGTAAGCACTCATGTGTCCATGAAACATGGTTTAAAGTCCTAGAAACACGTTGTTAGATGTTTCATAAGATTTTAAAACTTGTATAAAGCTCATTGAGAAACTTATAAGCACTCATGTTGCATGAAACTTGGTTTAGAGTCCTACAAACCACGTTGTTAGATGTTTTATAAGTTCGTCAAACTTGTACAAAGCTCATTGAGACACTTATAAGCACTCATGTTGCATGAAACTTGGTTTAGAATCCTAGAAACTTGTTGTAAGATGTTTCATAAGTTCGTCAAACTTGTACAAAGCTCATTGAGACACTTATAAGCACATATGTTGCATGAAACTTGGTTTAGAGTCCTAGAAACGTGTTGTTAGATGTTTCATAAATTCGTCAAACTCTATCAAAGCTCAATGAGACACTTATAAGCACTCATGTTGCATGAAACTTGGTTTAGAGTCCTAAAAAGGCGTTGTTAGATGTTTCATAAGTTCGCCAAACTTGTACAGAGTTCATTGAGACACTTATAAGCACTCAGGTTGCATGAAACTTGGTTTAAAGTCCTAGAAACGCGTTGTTAGATGTTTCATAAGTTCGTCAAACTTGTACAAAGCTCATTGAGACACTTATAAGAACTCATGAAGCATGAAACTTGGTTTAGAGTCCTAGAAACGCATGGTTAGATGTTTCATAAGTTATTGAAACTTGTACAAACCTCATTGAGACACTTCTAACCACTCTTGTTCCATGAAACTTGGTTTAGAGTCCTAGAAACCAAGTTGTTAGATGTTTCATAAGTTCGTCAAACTTGTACAAAGCTCATTGAGGAACTTATAAGCACTCAGGTTGCATGAAACTTGGTTTAGATTCCTAGAAACGCGTTGTTAGATGTTTCATAAGTTCGTCAAACTTGTACAAAGATCATTTGAGACAGTTATAAGAACGCATGTTTTATGAAACTTCATTTAGAGTTCTAGCAACCACGTTGTTAGATGTTTCATAAGTTCAACACTCATGTTGCATGAAACTTGGTTTTTAAGTCCTCGAAAATCGTTGTTAGATGTTTCATAAGTTCGTCAAACTTGTACAAAGCTTATTGAGACACTTACAAGCACACATTTGCATTAAACTAGGTTTAGAGTCCTAGAAACGTGTTGTTAGTTGTTTCATAAATTCGTCAATCTTTTACAAAGCTCATTGAGATACTTATAAGCAATCATGTTGCATGAAACTTGGTTTAGAGTACTAACAACCACGTTGTTAGATGTTTCATAAGTTCGTCAAACTAGTACAAAGCTCATTGAGACACTTAAAAAAATTCGTGTTTCATGAAACTTGGTTTAGAGTCCTAGAAACGCGTTGTTAGATGTTTCTTAAGTTCGTCAAACTTGTACAAAGCTTATTGAGACACTTATAAGCACTCATGTTGCATGAAACTTGGTTTAGAGGCCTAGAAACGCGTTGTTAGATGTTTCATAAGATTTTCAAACCTGTATAAAGCTCATTGAGACACTTATAAGCACTCATGAAACTTGGTTTAGAATCCAAGAAACGCGTTGTTAGATGTTTCATAAGTTCGTCGAACTTGTAGAATGCTCATTGAGACACTTATAATCACTCATGTTGCATAAAACTTGGTTTATAGTCCTAGAAACCACGTTAATAGATGTTTCATAAGTCCGTCAAACTTGTACAAAGCTCATTGAGACACTTATAAGCAGTCAAGTTTCATGAAACTTGGTTTAGAGTCCTAGAAACTCGTTGTTAGATGTTTCATAAATTCGTCAAACTCGTTCAAAGCTCATTGAGACACTTATAGGCACTCATGTTGCACGAAACTTGATTTAGAGTCCTAGAATCGCGTTGCTAGATGTTTAATAAGTTCGTCAAACTTTAACAAAGCTCATTAAAGAACTTATAATCACTCATGTTGCATGAAAATTGGTTTAGAGTCCTAGAAATAAGTTGTTATATGTTTTATAGTTCGTGAAACTTGTACAAAGCTCATTGGGACACTTATAAGCACTCATGTTGCATGAAACTTGGTTTGGAGTCCTAGAAACGCATTGTTAGATGTTTCATAAGTTCGTCAAACTTGTACAAAGCTCATTGAGACACTTATAAGCACTCATGTTGCACGAAGATTGGTTTAGAGTCCTAGAAACCACGTTGTTAGATGTTTCATAAGTTCAACAAACTTGTACAAAGCTCATTGAGACACTGATAAGCAGTAATGTTGAATGAAGATTGGTTTAGAGTCCTAGAAACCATGTTGTTAGATGTTCATAAGTTCGTGAAACTTTAGCAAAGCTCATTAAGAAACTTTTAAGAACTCATGTTGCATGAAACTTGGTTTAGAATCCTAGAAACGTGTTGTTATATGTTTCATAAGTTCGTGAAACTTGTACAAAGCTCATTGAGACACTTATAATCACTCATGTTGCATGAGTGATGATTTAGATTCCTAGAAACCACGTTGTTAGATGTTTCATAATTTGGTCAAACCTGTACAAAGCTCATTGAGACACTTATAAGCACTCATATTGCATGAAACTTGGTTTAGAGGCCTAGAAACGCGTTGTTAGATATTTTATAAGTTTGTGAAACTTGTACAACGTTCATTTAGACACTTATAAGCTCTCATGTTGCATGAAACTTGTTTTAGAGTCTTATAAACTGCGTTGTTAGTTATTTCATAAGTTCGTCAAACTTTAACAAAGTTCATTGAGGAACTTAAAAGAACTCATGTTGCATGAAACTTGGTTTAGAGTTCTAGAAACGCGTTGTTGGATGTTTCATAAGTTCGTGAAACTTGTACAAAACTCATTGACACACTTATAAGCACTCATGTTGCATGAAACTTGGTTTAGATTCCTAGAAACCACGTTGTTAGATGTTTCATAAGTTCGTCAAAATTTAACAAAGCTCATTGAGACACTTATAAGCACTCATGTTGCATGAAACTTGGTTTAGAATCCTAAAATCTCGTTGTTAAATGTATCATAAGTTATTCGAACTTGTACAATGCTCATTGAGACACTTATAAGCACTCATGTTGCATAAAAATTGGTTTAGAGTCCTACAAACCACGTTGTTAGATGTTTTATAAGTTCCTCAAACTTGTACAAAGCTCATTGAGACACTTATAAGCACTCATGTTGCATGAAACTTGGTTTAGAGTCCTAGAAACTTGTTGTAAGATGTTTCATAAGTTCGTCAAACTTGTACAAAGTTCATTGAGACACTTATAAGCACTTATGTTGCATGAAACTTGGTTTAGAGTACTAGAAACGCGTTGTTAGATGTTTCATAAGTTTGTCAAACTCTATCAAAGCTCAATGAGACACTTATAAGCACTCAGGTTGCATGAAACTTGGTTTAGATTCCTAGAAAGGCGTTGTTAGATGTTTCATAAGTTCGCCAAACTTGTACATAGTTCATTGAGACACTTATAAGCACTCAGGTTGCATGAAACTTTGTTAAGAGTCCTAGAAACGCGTTGTTAGATGTTTCATAAGTTCGTCAAACTTGTACAATGCTCATTGAGACACTTATAAGAACTCATGAAGCATGAAACTTGGTTTAGAGTCCTAGAAACGCGTGGTTAGATGTTTCATAAGTTAGTGAAACTTGTATGAAGCTCATTGAGACACTTCTAACCACTCTTGTTCCATGAAACTTGGTTTAGAGTCCTAGAAACCACGTTGTTAGATGATTCATAAGTTCGTCAAACTTGTACAAAGCTCATTAAGGAACTTATAAGCACTCATGTTGCATGAAACTTGGTTTAGAGTCCTAGAAACGCGTTGTTAGATGTTTCATAAGTTCGTCAAACTTGTACAAAGATCATTTGAGACAGTTATAAGAACTCATCATTTATTAAACTTCATTTAGAGTTCTAGCAACCACGTTGTTAGATGTTTCATAAGTTCAACACTCATGTTGCATGAAACTTGGTTTTTGAGTCCTAGAAACACGTTGTTAGATGTTTCATAAGTTCGTCATACTTGTACAAAGCTTATTGAGACACTTAGAAGCACACATTTGCATTAAACTAGGTTTAGAGTCCTAGAAACGTGTTGTTAGTTGTTTAATAAATTCGTCAATATTTTACAAAGCTCATTGAGATACTTATAAGCATTCACGTTGCATGAAACTTGGTTTAGAGTACTGACAACCACGTTGTTAGATGTTTCATAAGTTCGTCAAACTAGTACAAAGCTCATTGAGACACTTAAAAGCACTCGTGTTTCATGAAACTTGGTTTAGAGTCCTAGAAACGCGTTGTTAGATGTTTCATAAGTTCTTAAAACTAGTACAAAGCTCATTGAGAAACTTATAAGAACTCATGTTGCATGAAACTTTGTTTAGAGTCCTAGAAACGCATTGTTAGATGTTTCATAAGTTCGTCAAACTTGTACAAAGCTCATTGAGATACTTATAAGCACTCATGTTGCATGAAACTTGGTTTAGAGTCCTAGCAACCACATTGTTATATGTTTCATAAGTTCGTCAAACTAGTACAAAGCTCATTGAGACACATATAAGCACTCATATTGCATGAAACTTGGCATAGAGTCCTAGAATTTGCGTTGTTAGATTTTTCATAAGTTCGTCAGACTTTAACAAAGCTCATTGAGGAACTTATAAGCACTCATATTGCATGAAACTTGGGTTAGAGTCCTAGAAACGCGTTGTTAGATGTTTCATAAGTTCGTGAAAATTGTACAAAGCTAATTCAGACACTTATAAGCACTCATGTTGCATGAATCTTGGGCTAGAGTCCTAGAAACCGCATTGTTAGATGTTTCATAAGTTCGTCAAATTTTAACAAAGCTCATTGACGGAATTTATAAGCACTCATGTTGCGTGAAACTTGGTTTAGATTCTTAGAAACGCGTTGTTAGATGTTTCCTAAGTTTGTCAATCTTGTACAAAGCTCATTGAGACACTTATAAGCACTCATGTTGCGTTAAGCTTGGTTTAGAGTCCTAGAAACCACATTGATAGATGTTTCATAATTTAGTCAAACTTAAAAAAATCTCATTGAGACACTTATAATCACTAATGTTGTGTGAAACTTTGTTTAGAGTCCTAGAAATGCATTGTTAGATGTTTCATAAGTTCGTCAAAACAAAGCTCATTGAGACACTTATAAGAACTCATGTTGCAATAACATTGGTTTAGAGTCCAAGAAACGGGTTGTTAGATGTTTCATAAGTTCGTAAAACTTTTACAAAGCCCATTGAGACACTTATAAGCACTCATGTTGCATTAAACTTGGTTTAGAGTTCTAGCAAACACGTTGTTAGATGTTTCATAAGTTCTTAAAACTAGTACAAAGCTCATTGAGACACTTATAAGCAATCATGTTGCATGATACTTGGTTTAGAGTCCTAGAAACGCGTTGTTAGATGTTTCATAAGTTTTTCAAACTTGTACAAAGCTCATTGACATACTTATAAGCACTCACGTTGCATGAAATTTGGTTTAGAGTCCTAGCAACCACATTGTTAGATTTTTCATAAGTTCGTCAAACTAGTACAAAGCTCATTGAGACACATATAAGCACTCATATTGCATGAAACTTGGGATAAAGTCCTAGAATAGCGTTGTTAGATGTTTCATAAGTTCGTCAAACTTGTACAAAGCTCATTGAGGAACTTAAAACACTAATGTTGCATGAAACTTGGTTTAGAGTCCTAGAATTTGCGTTGTTAGATTTTTCATAAGTTCCTCAAACTTTAACAAAGATCATTGAGGAACTTATAAGCACTCAAGTTGCATGAAACTTGGTTTAGAGTCCTAGAAAGACGTTGTTAGATGTTTCATAAGTTCGTGAAACTTGTACAAACCTCATTGAGGAACTTATAAGTACTCATGTTGCATGAAACTTGGTTTAGAGTCCTAGAAACACGTTGTTAGATGTTTCCTAATATCGTAAAACTTGTACAAAGATCATTGAAAAACTTTAAAGCACTCATGTTGCATGAAACTTTGTTTAGGGTTCTAGAAACCACGTTTTTAGATGTTTCATAAGTTCGTCCAACTTTTACAAAGCTCATTGAGACACTTATAAGCACCCATGTTGCGTGAAACTTGGTTTAGAGTCCTAGAAAAGCGTTGTTAGATGTTTCATAAGTTCGTGACACTTGTACAAAGCTCATAGAGACACTTATAATCACTCATGTTTCATGAAACTTGGTTTAGAGTCCTAGAAACGCGTTGTTAGATTTTTCATAAATTTATGAAACTTGTACAAAGCTCATTTAGGAACTTATAAAACTCATGTTGCATGAAACTTGGTTTAGAGTCCTAGAAACGCGTCATTAAATGTTTCATAAGTTCGTGAAACTTTTACAAAGCTCATTGAGACACTTATAAGTACACATGTTGCATGAAACTTGGTTTAAAGTCCTAAAAACCGCGTTGTTAGATGTTTCATAAGTTCGTCAAACTTCAACAAAGCTCATTGAGGAACTAATAAGCACTCATGTTGCATGAAACTTGGTTTAGAATCCTAGAAACGTGTTGTCAGATATTTCCTAAGTTCGCCAAACTTGTATAAAGCTCATTAAGACACTTATAAGCACATATGTTGCATGAAGTTTAGTTTAGAGTCCTAGAAACCACATTGTTAGATGTTTCATAAGTTTGTCAGACTTTAACAAAGCTTGAGACAAATATAATAACTCATGTTGCGTGAAACTTTGTTTAGAGTCCTAGAAACGCATTGTTAGATGTTTCATAAGTTCGTCAAACTAGTACAAAGCTCATTGAGAGACTTATAAGCACTCATGTTTCAAGAAACTTGGTTTAGAAACCTAGAAACGCGTTGTTAGACGTTTCATAATTTCGTCAGACTTCTACAAAGCTCATTGAGATAGTGATAACCACTCATGTTCCATGAAATTTGTTTCAGAGTCCTATCAACCACGTTGTTAGATGTTTCATAAGTTCGTCAAACTAGTACAAACCTCACTGAGATACATATAAGCACTCATATTGCATGAAACTTGGGTTTGAGTCCTAGAAACGCATTGTTAGATGTTTCATAAGTTCGTGAAAATTGTACAAAGCTAATTCAGACACTTAGACCATCTCCAACAGAGAAACCCACAAAATTTCTTAACTATTCACTGGGACCCATGAATAGTTAATTTAAAAAAAAGAAAAATAAAATAATTAAAAACGCATCAATCATGAGTCGCCACGCATCCAAATGACCCACTAAATATTTAAGATCATGATCTTAAATAGGAAATATAAGATCCAGATCTTAACTATTTAATGGGTCCCACCTACTAAGATCTGTTTAAGAAACACTAATGGATATGCTCTTATAAGCACTCATGTTGCATGAAACTTGGGCTATAGTCCTAGAAATCGCGTTGTTAGATGTTTCATAAGTTCGTCAAATTTTAACAAAGCTCATTGAGGAATTTGTAAGCACTCATGTTGCATGAAACTTTGTTTAGATTCTTAGAAACACGTTGTTAGATGTTTCCTAAGTTCGTCAAACTTCTACAAAGTTCATTGAGACACTTATAAGCACTCATGTTGCATGAAGCTTGGTTTACAGTCCTAGAAACTACATTGTTAGATGTTTCATAATTTTCCCAAACTTTAAAAATTCTCTGTGAGACACTTATAATCACTCATGTTGCGTGAAACTTGATTTAGAGTCCTAGAAATGCATTGTTAGATGTTTCATAAGTTCGTCAAACTTTTACAAAGCTCATTGAGACACTTATAAGCACTCATGTTTCATTAAACTTGGTTTAGAGTCCAAGAAACGCGTTGTTAGATGTTTCATAAGTTCGTCAAACTTTTACAAAGCTCATTGAGACACTTATAAGCACTCATGTTGCATTAAATTTGGTTTAGAATTCTAGCAAACACGTTGTTAGATGTTTCATAAGTTCTTAAAACTAGTACAAAGCTCATTGAGACACTTATAAGAACTCATGTTGCATGAAACTTGGTTTAGGGTCCTAGAAACATGTTGTTAGATGTTTCCTAAGTTCGTAAAACTTGTACAAAGATCATTGAAAAACTTAAAAGCACTCATGTTGCATGAAACTTTGTTTAGGGTTCTAGACACCACGTTGTTAGATGTTTCATAAGTTCGTCCAACTTGTACAAAGCTCATTGAGACACTTATAAGCACCCATATTGCGTGAAACTTGGTTTAGAGTCCTAGAAAAGCGTTGTTAGATGTTTCATAAGTTCGTGAAACTTGTACAAAGCTCATAGAGACACTTATAATCACTCATGTTTCATGAAACTTGGTTTAGAGTCCTAGAAACGCGTTGTTAGATTTTTCATGAATTTGTGAAACTTGTGCAAAGCTAATTTAGGAACTTATAACCACTCATGTTGCATGAAACTTGGTTTAGAGTCCTAGAAACGCGTCATTATATGTTTCATAAGTTCGTGAAACTTTTACAAAGCTCATTGAGACACTTATAAGTACTCATGTTGCATGAAACTTGGTTTAGAGTCCTAGAAACCGCGTTGTTAGATGTTTCATAAGTTCGTCAAACTTCAACAAAGCTCATTGAGAAACTAATAAGCACTCATGTTGCATGAAACTTGGTTTAGAGTCCTAGAAACGTGTTGTCAGATGTTTCCTAAGTTCGTCAAACTTGTATAAAGCTCATTGAGACACTTATAAGCACTTATGTTGCATGAAGTTTGGTTTAGAGTCCTAGAAACCACATTGTTAGATGTTTCATAAGTTCGTCAGACTTTAACAAAGCTCATTGAGACACTTATAATCACTCATGTTGCGTGTAACTTGGTTTAGAGTCCTTGAAACGTTTTGTTAGATGTTTCATAAGTTCGTGAAACTTGTACAAAACTCATTTAGGATGTTATAAACACTCATGTTGCATGAAACTTGGTTTAGAGTCCTAGTAACACGTCATTATATGTTTCATAAGTTCGTGAAACTTTTACAAAGCTCATTGAGACACTTATAAGCACTCATGTTGCATGAAAATTTGTTTAGAGTCCTAGAAACCGAGTTGTTAGATGTTTCATAAGTTCATCAAACTTCAATAAAGGTTATTGAGTAACCAATAAGCACTCATGTTGCATGAAACTTGGTTTAGAGTCCTAGAAACGTGTTGTCAGATGTTTCCTAAGTTCGTCAAACTTGTACAAAGCTCATTGAGACACTTACAAGCACTTATGTTGCATGAAGTTTGGTTTAGAGTCCTAGAAACCACATTGTTAGATTTTTCATAAGTTCGCCAGACTTTAACAAAGCTCATTGAGACACTTATAACCACTCATGTTGGGTAAAACTTGGTTTAGAATCCTTGAAACACATTGTTAGATGTTTCATAAGTTCGTGAAACTTGTACAAAGCTCATTGAGGAACTTAAAAACACTCATGTTGCATGAAACTTGGTTTAGAGTCCAAGAAACGCGTTGTTAGATGTTTCATAAGTTCGTCAAACTTTTAAAAAGTTCATTGAGACACTTATAAGCACTCATGTTGCATTAAATTTGGTTTAGAGTTCTAGAAAACACGTTGTTAGATGTTTTATAAGTTCTTAAAACTAGTACAAAGCTCATTGAGAAACTTATAAGAACTCATGTTGCATGAAACTTTGTTTAGAGTCCTAGAAACGCATTGTTAGATGTGTCATAAGTTCGTCAAACTTGTACAAAGCTCATTGAGATACTTATAAGCACTCATGTTGCATGAAACTTGGTTTAGAGTCCTAGCAACCACATTGTTATATGTTTCATAAGTTCGTCAAACTAGTACAAAGCTCATTGAGACACATATAAGCACTCATATTGCATGAAACTTGGCATAGAGTCCTAGAATTTTCGTTGTTAGATTTTTCATAAGTTCGTCAGACTTTAACAAAGCTCATTGAGGAACTTATAAGCACTCATATTGCATGAAACTTGGGTTAGAGTCCTAGAAACGCGTTGTTAGATGTTTCATAAGTTCGTGAAAATTGTACAAAGCTAATTCAGACACTTATAAGCACTCATGTTGCATGAATCTTAGGCTAGAGTCCTAGAAACCGCATTGTTAGATGTTTCATAAGTTCGTCAAATTTTAACAAAGCTCATTGAGGAATTTATAAGCACTCATGTTGCGTGAAACTTGGTTTAGATTCTTAGAAACGCGTTGTTAGATGTTTCCTAAGTTTGTCAATCTTGTACAAAGCTCATTGAGACACTTATAAGCACTCATGTTGCGTTAAGCTTGGTTTAGAGTCCTAGAAACCACATTGTTAGATGTTTCATAATTTAGTCAAACTTAAAAAAATCTCATTGAGACACTTATAATTACTCATGTTGTGTGAAACTTTGTTTAGAGTCCTAGAAATGCATTGTTAGATGTTTCATAAGTTCGTCAAAACAAAGCTCATTGAGACACTTATAAGAACTCATGTTGCAATAAAATTGGTTTAGAGTCCAAGAAACGGGTTGTTAGATTTTTCATAAGTTCGTAAAACTTTTACAAAGTACATTGAGACACTTATAAGCACTCATGTTGCATTAAACTTGGTTTAGAGTTCTAGCAAACACGTTGTTAGATGTTTCATAAGTTCTTAAAACTAGTACAAAGCTCATTGAGACACTTATAAGCAATCATGTTGCATGATACTTGGTTTAGAGTCCTAGAAACGCGTTGTTAGATGTTTCATAAGTTTGTCAAACTTGTACAAAGCTCATTGACATACTTATAAGCACTCATGTTGCATGAAACTTGGTTTAGAGTCCTAGCAACCACATTGTTAGATTTTTCATAAGTTCGTCAAACTAGTACAAAGCTCATTGAGACACATATAAGCACTCATATTGCATGAAACTTGGGATAAAGTCCTAGAATAGCGTTGTTAGATGTTTCATAAGTTCGTCAAACTTGTACAAAGCTCATTGAGGAACTTAAAACACTCATGTTGCATGAAACTTGGTTTAGAGTCCTAGAATTTGCGTTGTTAGATTTTTCATAAGTTCCTCAAACATTAACAAAGATCATTGAGGAACTTATAAGCACTCAAGTTGCATGAAACTTGGTTTAGAGTCCTAGAAAGACTTTGTTAGATGTTTCATAAGTTCGTGAAACTTGTACAAACCTCATTGAGGAACTTATAAGTACTCATGTTGCATGAAACTTGGTTTAGAGTCCTAGAAACACGTTGTTAGATGTTTCCTAAGTTCGTAAAACTTGTACAAAGATCATTGAAAAACTTAAAAGCACTCATGTTGCATGAAACTTTGTTTAGGGTTCTAGAAACCACGTTTTTAGATGTTTCATAAGTTCGTCCAACTTTTACAAAGCTCACTGAGACACTTATAAGCACCCATGTTGCGTGAAACTTGGTTTAGAGTCCTAGAAAAGCGCTGTTAGATGTTTCATAAGTTCGTGAAACTTTTACAAAGCTCATTGAGACACTTATAAGTACTCATGTTGCATGAAACTTGGTTTAGAGTCCTAGAAACCGCGTTGTTAGATGTTTCATAAGTTCGTAAAACTTCAACAAAGATCATTGAGGAACTAATAAGCACTCATGTTGCATGAAACTTAGTTTAGAATCCTAGAAACGTGTTGTCAGATGTTTCCTAAGTTCGTCAAACTTGTATAAAGCTCATTGAGACACTTATAAGCACTTATGTTGCATGAAGTTTGGTTTAGAGTCCTAGAAACCACATTGTTAGATGTTTCATAAGTTTTTCAGACTTTAACAAAGCTTGAGACACTTATAATCACTCATGTTGCGTGAAACTTGGTTTAGAGTCCTTGAAACGCTTTGTTAGATGTTTCATAAGTTCGTGAAACTTGTACAAAGCTCATTTAGGAACTTATAAGCACTCATGTAGAATGAAACTTGGTTTAGAGTCCTAGAAACACGTCATTATATGTTTCATAAGTTCGTGAAACTTTTACAAAGCTCATTGAGACACTTTTAAACACTCATGTTGCATGAAAATTGGTTTAGATTCCTAGAAACCGAGTTGTTAGATGTTTCATAAGTTCATCAAACTTCAATAAAGCTCATTGAGGAACTAATAAGGACTCATGTTTCATGAAACTTGGTTTAGAGTCCTAGAAACGTGTTGTCAGATGTTTCCTAAGTTCGTCAAACTTGTACAAAGCTCATTGAGACACTTATAAGCACTTATGTTGCATTAAGTTTGGTTTAGAGTCCTATAAACCACATTGTTAGATGTTTCATAAGTTCTTCAGACTTTAACAAAGCTCATTGAGACACTTATAATCACTCATGTTGCGTGAAACTTGGTTTAGAATCCTTGAAACGCATTGTTAGATGTTTCATAAGTTCGTGAAACTTGTACAAAGCTCATTGAGGAACTTAAAAACACTCATGATGCATGAAACCTTGTTTAGAATCCTATAAACGCGTTGTTAGATGTTTCATAAGTTCGTGAAAATTGTACAAAGCTAATTCAGACACTTATAAGCACTCATGTTGCATGAATCTTAGGCTAGAGTCCTAGAAACCGCATTGTTAGATGTTTCATAAGTTCGTCAAATTTTAACAAAGCTCATTGAGGAATTTATAAGCACTCATGTTGCGTGAAACTTGGTTTAGATTCTTAGAAACGCGTTGTTAGATGTTTCCTAAGTTTGTCAATCTTGTACAAAGCTCATTGAGACACTTATAAGCACTCATGTTGCGTTAAGCTTGGTTTAGAGTCCTAGAAACCACATTGTTAGATGTTTCATAATTTAGTCAAACTTAAAAAAATCTCATTGAGACACTTATAATCACTCATGTTGTGTGAAACTTTGTTTAGAGTCCTAGAAATGCATTGTTAGATGTTTCATAAGTTCGTCAAAACAAAGCTCATTGAGACACTTATAAGAACTCATGTTGCAATAAAATTGGTTTAGAGTCCAAGAAACGGGTTGTTAGATTTTTCATAAGTTCGTAAAACTTTTACAAAGTACATTGAGACACTTATAAGCACTCATGTTGCATTAAACATGGTTTAGAGTTCTAGCAAACACGTTGTTAGATGTTTCATAAGTTCTTAAAACTAGTACAAAGCTCATTGAGACACTTATAAGCAATCATGTTGCATGATACTTGGTTTAGAGTCCTAGAAACGCGTTGTTAGATGTTTCATAAGTTTGTCAAACTTGTACAAAGCTCATTGACATACTTATAAGCACTCATGTTGCATGAAACTTGGTTTAGAGTCCTAGCAACCACATTGTTAGATTTTTCATAAGTTCGTCAAACTAGTACAAAGCTCATTGAGACACATATAAGCACTCATATTGCATGAAACTTGGGATAAAGTCCTAGAATAGCGTTGTTAGATGTTTCATAAGTTCGTCAAACTTGTACAAAGCTCATTGAGGAACTTAAAACACTCATGTTGCATGAAACTTGGTTTAGAGTCCTAGAATTTGCGTTGTTAGATTTTTCATAAGTTCCTCAAACTTTAACAAAGATCATTGAGGAACTTATAAGCACTCAAGTTGCATGAAACTTGGTTTAGAGTCCTAGAAAGACGTTGTTAGATGTTTCATAAGTTCGTGAAACTTGTACAAACCTCATTGAGGAACTTATAAGTACTCATGTTGCATGAAACTTGGTTTAGAGTCCTAGAAACACGTTGTTAGATGTTTCCTAAGTTCGTAAAACTTGTACAAAGATCATTGAAAAACTTAAAAGCACTCATGTTGCATGAAACTTTGTTTAGGGTTCTAGAAACCACGTTTTTAGATGTTTCATAAGTTCGTCCAACTTTTACAAAGCTCACCGAGACACTTATAAGCACCCATGTTGCGTGAAACTTGGTTTAGAGTCCTAGAAAAGCGCTGTTAGATGTTTCATAAGTTCGTGAAACTTTTACAAAGCTCATTGAGACACTTATAAGTACTCATGTTGCATGAAACTTGATTTAGAGTCCTAGAAACCGCGTTGTTAGATGTTTCATAAGTTCGTAAAACTTCAACAAAGATCATTGAGGAACTAATAAGCACTCATGTTGCATGAAACTTAGTTTAGAATCCTAGAAACGTGTTGTCAGATGTTTCCTAAGTTCGTCAAACTTGTATAAAGCTCATTGAGACACTTATAAGCACTTATGTTGCATGAAGTTTGGTTTAGAGTCCTAGAAACCACATTGTTAGATGTTTCATAAGTTTTTCAGACTTTAACAAAGCTTGAGACACTTATAATCACTCATGTTGCGTGAAACTTGGTTTAGAGTCCTTGAAACGCTTTGTTAGATGTTTCATAAGTTCGTGAAACTTGTACAAAGCTCATTTAGGAACTTATAAGCACTCATGTAGAATGAAACTTGGTTTAGAGTCCTAGAAACACGTCATTATATGTTTCATAAGTTCGTGAAACTTTTACAAAGCTCATTGAGACACTTTTAAACACTCATGTTGCATGAAAATTGGTTTAGATTCCTAGAAACCGAGTTGTTAGATGTTTCATAAGTTCATCAAACTTCAATAAAGCTCATTGAGGAACTAATAAGGACTCATGTTTCATGAAACTTGGTTTAGAGTCCTAGAAACGTGTTGTCAGATGTTTCCTAAGTTCGTCAAACTTGTACAAAGCTCATTGAGACACTTATAAGCACTTATGTTGCATGAAGTTTGGTTTAGAGTCCTATAAACCACATTGTTAGATGTTTCATAAGTTCTTCAGACTTTAACAAAGCTCATTGAGACACTTATAATCACTCATGTTGCGTGAAACTTGGTTTAGAATCCTTGAAACGCATTGTTAGATGTTTCATAAGTTCGTGAAACTTGTACAAAGCTCATTGAGGAACTTAAAAACACTCATGATGCATGAAACCTTGTTTAGAATCCTATAAACGCGTTGTTAGATGTTTCATAAATTCGTCAAACTTGTACAAAGCTCATTTAGACACTTATAAGCAATCAGTTTGAATGAAACTTGGTTTAGAGTCCTAGAAACCACATTGTTAGATGTTTCATAAATTCGTCAAACTTTAACAAAGCTTTTTGAGATATTTACAAGCACTCATGTTGCATGAAACCTTGTTTATTGTCCTATATACGCGTTGTTAGATGTTTCATTAGTTCGTGAAACTTGTACAAAGCTCATTGAGTAACTTATAAACACTCATGTTGCATGAAACTTTGTTTAGAGTCCTAGAAAGGCGTTGTTAGATGTTTCATAAGTTCGTGAAACTTGTACAAAGCTCATTGAGGAACTTATACGTACTCATGTTGCATGAAAATTGGTTTAGAGTCCTAGAACCACGTTGTTAGATGTTTCCTAAGTTCGTAAAACTTGTACAAAGATCATTGAAACACTTAAAAACACTCATGTTTCATGAAACTTTGTTTAGAGTCCTAGAAACCATGTTGTTAGATGTTTCATAAGTTCGTCCAACTTGTACAAAGCTCATTGAGACACTTTTAAGCACTCATGTTGCCTGAAACTTTGTTTAGAGTCCTAGAAAAGCGTTGTTAGATGTTTCATAAGTTCGTGAAACTTGTACAAAGCTCATAGACACACTTATAATCACTCATGTTTCATGAAACTTGTACAAAACTCATTTAGGAACTTCTAAGCACTCATGTTGCGTCAAAGTTGGTTTAGAGTCATAAAAACGCGTCATTATATGTTTCATAAGTTCGTAAAACTTTTACAAAACTCATTGAGACACTTGAGACACTTATAAGCACTCATGTTGCATGAAACCTTGTTTAGAATCCTATAAACGCGTTGTTAGATGTTTCATAAATTCATCAAACTTGTACAAAGCTCATTTAGACACTTATAAGCAATCATTTTGAATGAAACTTGGTTTAGAGTCCTAGAAATTGTACAAAGCTCATTTAGACACATTGTTAGATATTTCTTAAGTTCGTTAAACTTTAACAAATCTCATTGAGGATTTTATAAGCACTCATGTTGCATGAAATTTGGTTTAGAGTCCTAGAAACCACGTTGTTAGATGTTTCATATATTCGTCAAACTTTAACAAAGCTTTTTGAGATACTTATAAGCACTCATGTTGCATGTAACCTTGTTTACAGTCCTATATACGCGTTGTAAGATGTTTCATTATTTCGTGAAACTTGTACAAAGCTCATTGAGTTAATTATAAACACTCATGTTGCATGAAACCTTGTTTAGAGTCCTAGAAAGGCGTTGTTAGATGTTTCATAAGTTCGTGAAACTTGTACAAAGCTCATTTAGACACATTGTTAGATATTTCGTAAGTTCGTTAAACTTTAACAAAGCTCATTGAGGATTTTATAAGCACTCATGTTGCATGAAATTTGGTTTAGAGTCCTAGAAACCACATTGTTATATGTTTCATATATTCGTCAAACTTTAACAAAGCTTTTTGAGATACTTATAAGCACTCATGTTGCATGTAACCTTGTTTACAGTCCTATATACGCGTTGTAAGATGTTTCATTATTTCGTGAAACTTGTACAAAGCTCATTGAGTTAATTATAAACACTCATGTTGCATGAAACCTTGTTTAGAGTCCTAGAAAGGCGTTGTTAGATGTTTCATAATTATAAACTTATACGTACTCATGTTGCATGAAAATTGGTTTAGAGTCCTAGAACCACGTTGTTAGATGTTTCCTAAGTTCGTAAAACTTGTACAAAGATTATTGAAACACTTAAAAACACTCATGTTGCATGAAACTTTGTTTAGATTCCTAGAAATTATGTTGTTAGATGTTTCATAAGTTCGTCCAACTTGTACAAAGCTCATTGAGACACTTTTAAGCACTCATGTTGCCTGAAACTTGGTTTAGAGTCCTATAAAAGTGTTGTTAGATGTTTCATAAGTTCGTCAAACTTGTACAAACCTCATAGAGACACTTATAATCACTCTTGTTTCATGAAACTTGGTTTAGAGTCCTAGAAACGCGTTGTTAGATTTTTCATAAGTTCGTGAAACTTGTACAAAACTCATTTAGGAACTTCTAAGCACTCATGTTGCATCGAAGTTGGTTTAGAGTCATAGAAACGCGTCATTATATGTTTCATAAGTTCGTGAAACTTGTACAAAGCTCATTGAGACACTTATAAGCACTCATGTTGCATGAAACTTGGTTTAGAGTCCTAGAAACCGCGTTGTTAGATGTTTCATAAGTTTGTCAAACATCAACTACGCTTATTGAGGAACTAATAAGCAATCATGTTGCATGAAACTTTGTTTAGAGTCCTAGAAACGTGTTGTCAGATGTTTCCTAAGTTCGTCAAACTTGTACAAAACTCATTGAGACACTTATAAGCACTTATGTTGCATGAAGTTTGGTTTAGAGTCCTAGAAACCACATTGTTAGATGTTTCATAAGTTCGTCACACTTTTACAAAGCTCATTGAGACACTTATAATCACTCATGTTGCATGAAACATGGTTTAGAGTCCTTGAAACACATTGTTAGATGTTTCATAAGTTCGTGAAACTTGTAAAAAGCTCATTGAGGAACTTAAAAACACTCATGTTGCATGAAAATTAGTTTAGAGTCCTAGAAACCGCGTTGTTAGATGTTTCATAAGTTCTTCAAACTTGTACAAAGCTCATTGAGACACTTATAAGCACTCATGTTGCATGAAACCTTGTTTAGAATCCTATAAACACGTTGTTAAATGTTTCATAAGTTCGTCAAACTTGTACAAAGCTCTTTTAAACACTTATAAGCAATCATTTTGAATGAAGCTTGGTTTAGAGTCCTAGAAACCACATTGTTAGATATTTCTTAAGTTCGTCAAACTTTAACAAAGCTCATTGAGGATTTTATAAGCACTCATGTTGTTAGATGTTTCATAAATTCGTCAAAGTTTAACAAAGCTCATTGAGATACTTACAAGCACTCATGTTGCATGAAACCTTGTTTAGAGTCCTACATACGCGTTGTTAGATGTTTCATTAGTTCGTGAAACTTGTACAAAGCTCATTGAGTAACTTATAAACACTCATGTTGCATGAACTTGGTTTAGAGTCCTAGAAAGGCAATGTTAGATTTTTCATAAGTTCGTGAAACTTCTACAAAGCTCATTGAGGAACTTATAAGTACTCATGTTGCATGAAAATTGGGTTAGAATCCTAGAACCACGTTGTTAGATGTTTCCTAAGTTCGTAAAACTTCTACAAAGATCATTGAAACACTTAAAAACACTCATGTTGCATGAAACTTTGTTTAGAGTCCTAGAAACCACGTTGTTAGATGTTTAATAAGTTCGTCCAACTTGTACAAAGCTCATTGAGACACTTATAAGCACTCATGTTGAATAAAACTTTGTTTAGAGTCCTAGAAACGCGTTGTTAGATGTTTTATAAGTTCGTGAAACTTGTACAAAGCTCATTGAGGAACTTATAAGCACTCATGTTGCACGGAACTTGCTTTAGAGTCCTAGAAACCACGTTGTTAGATGTTTCATAAGTTCGTCAAACTTTAACAAAGCTCATTAAGGACCTTATAAGCTCTCATGTTGCATGAAACTTGGTTTAGAGTCCTAGAAACGCGTTGTTAGATATTTCATATGTTCGTGAAACTTGTACAAAGCTAATTGAGACACTTAGAAGCTCTCATATTGAATGAAACTTGGTTTAGAGTCTTAGAAACGTGTTGTTATATGTTTCATAAGTTCGTGAAACTTGTACAAAGTCATTGAGACATTTATAATCACTCATGTTGCATGAAACTTGTTTTAGAGTCGTAGAAACGCGTTGTTAGATGTTTCATAAGTTCGTAAAACTTGTACAAAGCCTATTGAGACACTAATTAGCACTCATGTAGCATGAAACTTGGTTTAGAGTCCTAGAAACGCATTGTTATATGTTTCACAAGTTTTTCAAACTTGTACAAAGTTTATTGAGACACTTATAAGCACTCATGTTGCATTAAAATTTGTTTAGAATCTTAGAAACGCGTTGTTAGATGTTTCATATGTTCGTCGAACTTGTACAATGCTCATTGAGACACTTATAAGCACTCATGTTGCATAAAACTTGGTTTAGAGTCCTAGAAACCACGTTTGTTAGATGTTTCATAAGTTCGTCAAACTTGTACAAATCTCATTGAGACACTTATAAGCAATCGTGTTGCATGAAACTTGGTTTAGAGTCCTAGAAACGCGTTGTTAGATGATTCATAAGTTCCTTAAACTTGTACAAAGCTCATTGAGACACTTATAAGCACTCATGTTGCATGAAACTTGGTTTAGAGTCCTAGAAACGCGTTGTTAGATGTTTCATAAATTCGTGAAACTTGTACAAAGCTCATTGGGGAACTTATAAGCACTAATGTTTCATGAAACTTGGTTTAGAGTCCTAGAAACGTGTTGTTTGATATTTCATAAGTTCGTGAAACTTGTACAAAGCTCATAGAGACACTTATAAGCTCTCATGTTTCATGAAACTTGGTTTAAAGTCTTAGAAAATGTGTTGTTTTTTTCATAAGTTCGTCAAACTTTAACAAAGCTCATTGAGGAACTAATAAGCACTCATGTTGCATGAAACTTGGTTTAGACACCTAGAAACGCGTTGTTGGATGTTTCATAAGTCCGCGAAACTTGTACAAAACTCATTGAGACACTTATAAGCACTCATGTTGCATGAAACTTGGTTTAGAGTCCTAGAAACCACATTGTTAGATGTTTCATAAGTTCGTCAAACTTTAACAAAGCACATTAAGAAACTTATAACCACTCATGTTGCATGAAACTTGGTTTAGAGTCTTAGAAACGTGTTTTTATATGTTTCATAAGTTTGTGAAACTTGTACAAAGTTCATTGAGACACTTATAAGAACTCATGTTCCATAAAACTTTGTTTAGAGTCCTATAAACGCGTTGTTAGATGTTTCATAAGTTCATCAAACTTGTAAAAAGCTCATTGAGACACTGAAAAGCCCTCATGTTGCATGAAGCTTGGTTTAGAGTCCTAGAAACCACGTTGTTAGATGTTCATAAGTTTAGGAAACTTTAGCAAAGCTCATTGATGAACTTATAAGCACTCATGTAGCATGAAACTTGGTTTAGAATCCTAGAAACACGTTGTTATATGTTTCATAAGTTTGTGAAACTTGTACAAAGCTCATTGAGAAACTTATAATAACTCATGTTGCATGAAACTTGGTTTAGAGTCCTAGAAACTCGTTGTTAGATGTTTCATAAATTCGTGAAACTTTTACAAAGCTCATGGAGGAACTTATAAGCACTCTTTTTGCATGAAACTTGGTTTAGAGTCCTAGAAACGCTGAGTTAGATATTTCATAAGTTCGTGAAACTAGTACAAAGCTCATTGAGACACTTATAAGCTCTCATGTTGATTGAAACTTGGTTTAGAGTCTGAGAAAATGTGTTGTTTTTTCATAAGTTCGTCAAACTTTAACAAAGCTCATTAAGGAACTTATAAGCACTCATGTTGCATGAAACTTGGTTTAGAGTCCTAGAAAAGCGTTGTTAGATGTTTCATAAGTTCGTAAAACTTTTGAAAAGCTCATTGAGACACTTATAATCACTCATGTTGCATAAAACTTGGTTTAGAGTCCTAGAAACGCGTTGTTAGATGTTTCATAAGTTCGACAAACCTTTACAAAGCTCATTGAGGAACTTATAAGGACTCATGTTGCATGAAACTTGGTTTAGAGTCCTAGAAACGCATTGTTATATGTTTCATAAGTTCGTGAAACTTTTAGAAAGCTCATTGAGACACTTATAAGCACTCATGTTGCATGGAACTTGGTTTCGAGTCCTAGAAACCTTGTTGTTAGATCTTTCATAAGTTCTTCAAACTTTAACAAAGCTCAGTGAGACACTGATAAGGACTCATGTTGCATGAAGCTTGGTTTATAGTCATAGAAACCACGTTGTTAGATGTTCATAAGTTTGTGAAACTTTAGCAAAGTTAATTGAGGAACTTATAAGCACTCATGTTGAATGAAACTTGGTTTAGAATCCTAGAAACGCGTTGTTATATGTTTCATAAGTTCGTGAAACTTGTACAAAGCTCTTTGATACACTTATAATCACTCATGTTGTATGAAACTTGGTTTAGAGTCCTAGAAACGCGTGTTAGAAGTTTCCTAAGTTCTTCAAACTTGTACAAAGCACATTGATACACTTAAAAGCACTCATGTTGCATGTTACTTGGTTAAGAGTCCTCGAAACCACGTTGTTAGATGTTTCATAAGTTCGTCAAACATGTACAAAGCTTATTGAGACACTTATAAGCACTCATGTTGCATGAAACTTGGTTTAGAGTCATAGAAAAGCGTTGTTAGATGTTTCATAAGTTCATGAAACTTGTGAAAAGCTCATTGAGACTCTTATAATCACTCCTATTGCATGAAACTTGGTTTAGAGTCCTAGAAACGCATTGTTAGATGTTTCATAAGTTCATGAAACTTTTACAAAGCTCATTGAGGAACTTATAAGCACTCATGTTGCATGAAACTTGGTTTAGAGTCCTAGAAACGCGTTGTTATATGTTTCATAAGTTCGTCAAACTTTAACAAAGATCATTGAGGAACTAATAAGTACTCATGTTGCAAAACTTGGTTTAGATTCCTAGAAACGCTTTGTTAGATGTTTCATAAGTTCAACAAACTTGTACAAAGCTCATTGAGACACTTACAAGCACTCCTATTGCATGAAGCTTGGTTTAGAGTCCTAGAAACCACGTTGTTAGATGTTTCATAACTTCTTCAAACTTGTACAAAGCTCATTGAGACACTAATAAGCACTCATCTTGCATGAAGCTTGGTTTAGAGTCCAAGAACCCACGTTGTTAGATGTTCATAATTTCGTGAAACTTTAGCAAATCTCATCGTGGAACTTATAAGCACTAATGTTGCATGATACTTGGATTAGAGTCCTAGAAACGCGTTGTTATATGTTTCATAAGTTCGTGAAACTTTTACAAAGCTATTTGAGACACTTATAAGCACTTATGTTGCATGAAACTTGGTTTAGAGTCCTAGAAACCGCGTTGTTAGATGTTTCATAAGTTCGTGAAACTTATGAAAAGCTCATTGAGACACTTATAAGCACTCATGTTGTATGAAACTTGGTTTAGAGTCCTAGAAACGTATTGTTATATTTTTCATAAGTTCGTGAAACTTTTACAAAGCTCATTGAGACACTTAAAAGCACTCATGTTGCATGTTACATGGTTTAGAGTCCTAGAAACAACGTTGTTAGATGTTTCATAAGTTCTTCATACTTGTACAAAGCTCATTGAGACACTAATAAGCACTCATGTTTCATGAAGCTTGGTTTAGAGTCCAAGAAACCACGTTGTTAGATGTTCATAAGTTTGTGGAACTTTAGCAAAGCTCATCGAGGAACTTATAAGCATTCATGTTGCATTAAACTTGGTTTAGAATCCTAGAAATGCGTTGTTATATGTTTCATTAGTTCGTGAAACTTGTACAAAGGTCATTGAGACACTTTTAAACACTCATGTTTCATGAAACTTGGTTTAGAGTCCTAGAAACGCGTTGTTAGATGTTTCATAAGTTCGTGAAACTTGTTCAAAGCTCATTGAGGAACTTATAAGCAGTCATATTGCATGAAACTTGGTTTAGAGTCCTAGTAAAGCGTTGTTAGATGTTTCATAAGTTCATGAAACTTGTGAAAAACTCATTGAGACACTTATAATCACTCATGTTGCATGAAACTTGATTTAGAGTCCTAGAAACCGCGTTGTTAGATGTTTCATAAGTTCGTCCAACTTTAACAAAGCTCGTTGAGGAATTAATAACCACTCATGTTGCATGAAACTTGGTTTAGATTCCTAGAAACGCGTTGTTAGATGTTTCATAAATTCAACAAACTTGTACAAAGCTCATTGAGACACTTAAAAGCACTCATGTTGCATGTTACTTGGCTTAGAGTCCTAGAAACCACGTTGTTAGATGTTTCATAAGTTCTTCAAACTAGTACAAAGCTCATTGAGACACTGATAAGTACTCATGTTGCATGAAGCTTGGTTTAGTGTCCTAGAAACCACGTTGTTAGATGTTCATAATTTTGTGAAACTTTAGCAAAGTTAATTGAGGAACTTATAAGCACTCATGTTGAATGAAACTTGGTTTAGAATCCTAGAAACGCGTTGTTATATGTTTCATAAGTTCGTGAAACTTGTACAAAGCTCTTTGATACACTTATAATCACTCATGTTGTATGAAACTTGGTTTAGAGTCCTAGAAACGCGTGTTAGAAGTTTCCTAAGTTCTTCAAACTTGTACAAAGCACATTGATACACTTAAAAGCACTCATGTTGCATGTTACTTGGTTAAGAGTCCTCGAAACCACGTTGTTAGATGTTTCATAAGTTCGTCAAACATGTACAAAGCTTATTGAGACACTTATGAGCACTCATGTTGCATGAAACTTGGTTTAGAGTCATAGAAAAGCGTTGTTAGATGTTTCATAAGTTCATGAAACTTGTGAAAAGCTCATTGAGACTCTTATAATCACTCCTATTGCATGAAACTTGGTTTAGAGTCCTAGAAACGCATTGTTAGATGTTTCATAAGTTCATGAAACTTTTACAAAGCTCATTGAGGAACTTATAAGCACTCATGTTGCATGAAACTTGGTTTAGAGTCCTAGAAACCGCGTTGTTAGATGTTTCATAAGTTCGTCAAACTTTAACAAAGATCATTGAGGAACTAATAAGTACTCATGTTGCAAAACTTGGTTTAGATTCCTAGAAACGCTTTGTTAGATGTTTCATAAGTTCAACAAACTTGTACAAAGCTCATTGAGACACTTACAAGCACTCCTATTGCATGAAGCTTGGTTTAGAGTCCTAGAAACCACGTTGTTAGATGTTTCATAACTTCTTCAAACTTGTACAAAGCTCATTGAGACACTAATAAGCACTCATCTTGCATGAAGCTTGGTTTAGAGTCCAAGAACCCACGTTGTTAGATGTTCATAATTTCGTGAAACTTTAGCAAATCTCATCGTGGAACTTATAAGCACTAATGTTGCATGATACTTGGTTTAGAATCCTAGAAATGCGTTGTTATATGTTTCATAAGTTCGTGAAACTTGTACAAAGTTTATTTAGACACTTATAATCACTTATGTTGCAAGAAACTTGGTTTAGAGTCATAGAAACGCGTTGTTAGATGTTTCATAAGTTTGTGAAACTTGTACAAAGATCATTGAGGAACTTATAAGCACTCGTGTTGCATGAAACTTTGTTTAGATTCCTAGAAAAGCGTTGTTAGATGTTTCATAAGTTCGTGAAACTTGTGAAAAGCTCATTGAGACACTTATAATCACTCATGTTGCATGAAACTTGGATTAGAGTCCTAGAAACGCGTTGTTATATGTTTCATAAGTTCGTGAAACTTTTACAAAGCTATTTGAGACACTTATAAGCACTTATGTTGCATGAAACTTGGTTTAGAGTCCTAGAAACCGCGTTGTTAGATGTTTCATAAGTTCGTGAAACTTATGAAAAGCTCATTGAGACACTTATAAGCACTCATGTTGTATGAAACTTGGTTTAGAGTCCTAGAAACGTATTGTTATATTTTTCATAAGTTCGTGAAACTTTTACAAAGCTCATTGAGACACTTAAAAGCACTCATGTTGCATGTTACATGGTTTAGAGTCCTAGAAACAACGTTGTTAGATGTTTCATAAGTTCTTCATACTTGTACAAAGCTCATTGAGACACTAATAAGCACTCATGTTTCATGAAGCTTGGTTTAGAGTCCAAGAAACCACGTTGTTAGATGTTCATAAGTTTGTGGAACTTTAGCAAAGCTCATCGAGGAACTTATAAGCATTCATGTTGCATTAAACTTGGTTTAGAATCCTAGAAATGCGTTGTTATATGTTTCATTAGTTCGTGAAACTTGTACAAAGGTCATTGAGACACTTTTAAACACTCATGTTTCATGAAACTTGGTTTAGAGTCCTAGAAACGCGTTGTTAGATGTTTCATAAGTTCGTGAAACTTGTTCAAAGCTCATTGAGGAACTTATAAGCAGTCATATTGCATGAAACTTGGTTTAGAGTCCTAGTAAAGCGTTGTTAGATGTTTCATAAGTTCATGAAACTTGTGAAAAACTCATTGAGACACTTATAATCACTCATGTTGCATGAAACTTGATTTAGAGTCCTAGAAACCGCGTTGTTAGATGTTTCATAAGTTCGTCCAACTTTAACAAAGCTCGTTGAGGAACTAATAACCACTCATGTTGCATGAAACTTGGTTTAGATTCCTAGAAACGCGTTGTTAGATGTTTCATAAATTCAACAAACTTGTACAAAGCTCATTGAGACACTTAAAAGCACTCATGTTGCATGTTACTTGGCTTAGAGTCCTAGAAACCACGTTGTTAGATGTTTCATAAGTTCTTCAAACTAGTACAAAGCTCATTGAGACACTGATAAGTACTCATGTTGCATGAAGCTTGGTTTAGTGTCCTAGAAACCACGTTGTTAGATGTTCATAATTTTGTGAAACTTTAGCAAAGTTAATTGAGGAACTTATAAGCACTCATGTTGAATGAAACTTGGTTTAGAATCCTAGAAACGCGTTGTTATATGTTTCATAAGTTCGTGAAACTTGTACAAAGCTCTTTGATACACTTATAATCACTCATGTTGTATGAAACTTGGTTTAGAGTCCTAGAAACGCGTGTTAGAAGTTTCCTAAGTTCTTCAAACTTGTACAAAGCACATTGATACACTTAAAAGCACTCATGTTGCATGTTACTTGGTTAAGAGTCCTCGAAACCACGTTGTTAGATGTTTCATAAGTTCGTCAAACATGTACAAAGCTTATTGAGACACTTATAAGCACTCATGTTGCATGAAACTTGGTTTAGAGTCATAGAAAAGCGTTGTTAGATGTTTCATAAGTTCATGAAACTTGTGAAAAGCTCATTGAGACTCTTATAATCACTCCTATTGCATGAAACTTGGTTTAGAGTCCTAGAAACGCATTGTTAGAAGTTTCATAAGTTCATGAAACTTTTACAAAGCTCATTGAGGAACTTATAAGCACTCATGTTGCATGAAACTTGGTTTAGAGTCCTAGAAACCGCGTTGTTAGATGTTTCATAAGTTCGTCAAACTTTAACAAAGATCATTGAGGAACTAATAAGTACTCATGTTGCAAAACTTGGTTTAGATTCCTAGAAACGCTTTGTTAGATGTTTCATAAGTTCAACAAACTTGTACAAAGCTCATTGAGACACTTACAAGCACTCCTATTGCATGTAGCTTGGTTTAGAGTCCTAGAAACCACGTTGTTAGATGTTTCATAACTTCTTCAAACTTGTACAAAGCTCATTGAGACACTAATAAGCACTCATCTTGCATGAAGCTTGGTTTAGAGTCCAAGAACCCACGTTGTTAGATGTTCATAATTTCGTGAAACTTTAGCAAATCTCATCGTGGAACTTATAAGCACTAATGTTGCATGATACTTGGTTTAGAATCCTAGAAATGCGTTGTTATATGTTTCATAAGTTCGTGAAACTTGTACAAAGTTTATTTAGACACTTATAATCACTTATGTTGCAAGAAACTTGGTTTAGAGTCATAGAAACGCGTTGTTAGATGTTTCATAAGTTTGTGAAACTTGTACAAAGATCATTGAGGAACTTATAAGCACTCGTGTTGCATGAAACTTTGTTTAGATTCCTAGAAAAGCGTTGTTAGATGTTTCATAAGTTCGTGAAACTTGTGAAAAGCTCATTGAGACACTTATAATCACTCATGTTGCATGAAACTTGGATTAGAGTCCTAGAAACGCGTTGTTATATGTTTCATAAGTTCGTGAAACTTTTACAAAGCTATTTGAGACACTTATAAGCACTTATGTTGCATGAAACTTGGTTTAGAGTCCTAGAAACCGCGTTGTTAGATGTTTCATAAGTTCGTGAAACTTATGAAAAGCTCATTGAGACACTTATAAGCACTCATGTTGTATGAAACTTGGTTTAGAGTCCTAGAAACGTATTGTTATATTTTTCATAAGTTCGTGAAACTTTTACAAAGCTCATTGAGACACTTAAAAGCACTCATGTTGCATGTTACATGGTTTAGAGTCCTAGAAACAACGTTGTTAGATGTTTCATAAGTTCTTCATACTTGTACAAAGCTCATTGAGACACTAATAAGCACTCATGTTTCATGAAGCTTGGTTTAGAGTCCAAGAAACCACGTTGTTAGATGTTCATAAGTTTGTGGAACTTTAGCAAAGCTCATCGAGGAACTTATAAGCATTCATGTTGCATTAAACTTGGTTTAGAATCCTAGAAATGCGTTGTTATATGTTTCATTAGTTCGTGAAACTTGTACAAAGGTCATTGAGACACTTTTAAACACTCATGTTTCATGAAACTTGGTTTAGAGTCCTAGAAACGCGTTGTTAGATGTTTCATAAGTTCGTGAAACTTGTTCAAAGCTCATTGAGGAACTTATAAGCAGTCATATTGCATGAAACTTGGTTTAGAGTCCTAGTAAAGCGTTGTTAGATGTTTCATAAGTTCATGAAACTTGTGAAAAACTCATTGAGACACTTATAATCACTCATGTTGCATGAAACTTGATTTAGAGTCCTAGAAACCGCGTTGTTAGATGTTTCATAAGTTCGTCCAACTTTAACAAAGCTCGTTGAGGAACTAATAACCACTCATGTTGCATGAAACTTGGTTTAGATTCCTAGAAACGCGTTGTTAGATGTTTCATAAATTCAACAAACTTGTACAAAGCTCATTGAGACACTTAAAAGCACTCATGTTGCATGTTACTTGGCTTAGAGTCCTAGAAACCACGTTGTTAGATGTTTCATAAGTTCTTCAAACTAGTACAAAGCTCATTGAGACACTGATAAGTACTCATGTTGCATGAAGCTTGGTTTAGTGTCCTAGAAACCACGTTGTTAGATGTTCATAATTTTGTGAAACTTTAGCAAAGTTAATTGAGGAACTTATAAGCACTCATGTTGAATGAAACTTGGTTTAGAATCCTAGAAACGCGTTGTTATATGTTTCATAAGTTCGTGAAACTTGTACAAAGCTCTTTGATACACTTATAATCACTCATGTTGTATGAAACTTGGTTTAGAGTCCTAGAAACGCGTGTTAGAAGTTTCCTAAGTTCTTCAAACTTGTACAAAGCACATTGATACACTTAAAAGCACTCATGTTGCATGTTACTTGGTTAAGAGTCCTCGAAACCACGTTGTTAGATGTTTCATAAGTTCGTCAAACATGTACAAAGCTTATTGAGACACTTATAAGCACTCATGTTGCATGAAACTTGGTTTAGAGTCATAGAAAAGCGTTGTTAGATGTTTCATAAGTTCATGAAACTTGTGAAAAGCTCATTGAGACTCTTATAATCACTCCTATTGCATGAAACTTGGTTTAGAGTCCTAGAAACGCATTGTTAGATGTTTCATAAGTTCATGAAACTTTTACAAAGCTCATTGAGGAACTTATAAGCACTCATGTTGCATGAAACTTGGTTTAGAGTCCTAGAAACGCGTTGTTATATGTTTCTTAAGTTCGTGAAACTTTTACAAAGCTCATTAAGACACATATAAGCACTCATGTTGCATGAAACTTGGTTTAGATTCCTAGAAACCGCGTTGTTAGATGTTTCATAAGTTCGTCAAACTTTAACAAAGCTCATTGAGACAGTTATAAGGACTCATGTTGCATGAAACTTGGTTTAGAGTCCTAGAAACCACGTTGTTAGATGTTTCATAAGTTCGTCAAACTTGTACAAAGCTCATTTAGACACCTATAAGCACTCATGTTACATGAAACTTGGTTTAGAGTCCTAGAAACCACGTTGTTAGATGTTTCATAAGTTCGTCAAACTTGTACAAAGGTCATTTAGACACTTATAAGCACTCATGTTGCATGAAACATGGTTTAGAGTCCTAGAAACCATGTTGTTAGATTTTTCATAAGTTCGTCAAACTTGTACAAACCTCATTGGGACACTTATAAGCACTCATGTTTCATGAAACTTGGTTTAGAGTCCTAGAAACCACGTTGTTAGATGTTTCATAAGTTCCTGAAACTTTTACAAAGCTCATTGAGGAACTTATAAGCACTCATGTTGCATGAAACTTAGTTTAGAGTCCTAGAAACGCGTTGTTATATGTTAAGTTCGTGAAACTTTTACAAAGCTCATTGAGACACTTATAAGCACTCATGTTTCATGAAACGTGGTTTAGAGTCCTAGAAACCGCGTTGTTAGATGTGTCATAAGTTCGTCAAACTTTAACAAAGCTTATTGAGGAACTAATAAGCACTCATGTTGCATGAAGCCTTGTTTAGAGTCCTAGAAACCAAGTTGTTAGATGTTTCATAAGTTCGTCAAACTTGTATAAAGATCATTGAGACATTGATAAGCACTCATGTTGCATGAAGCTTTGTTTAGAGTCCAAGAAACCACGTTGTTAGATGTTCATATGTTCGTGAAACTTTAGCAAAGCTCATTGAGGAAGTTTTAAGCACTCATGTTGAATGAATGTTGGTTTAGAATCCTAGAAATGAGTTGTTATATGTTTCATAAGTTTGTGAAATTTGTACAAAGCTCATTGAGACACTTATAATCACTCATGTTTCATGATACTTGGTTTAGAGTCCTAGAAATTGCGTTGTTAGATGTTTGATAAGTTTGTGAAACTTGTACAAAGCTCATTGAGAAACATTTAAGCACTCATGTTGCATGAAACTTGGTTTATAGTCCTAGAACCGCGTTGTTAGATGTTTCCTAAGTTCCTCAAACTTGTACAAAGGTCATTGAGACACTTAAAAGCACTCATGTTGCATGAAACTAGGTTTAGATTCCTAGAAACCGCGTTGTTAGATGTTTCATAAGTTCGTGAAACTTTAGCAAAGCTAATTGAGGAACTTATAAGCACTCATGTTGCATTAAACTTGGTTTACAATCCTAGAAACAACGTTTTTATATATTTCATAAGTTCGTCAAACTTGTACAAAGCTTAGTGGGACACTTATAAGCACTCATGTTGCATGAAACTTGGTTTAGAGTCCTAGAAAAGAATTGTTAGATGTTTCAGAAGTTCGTGAAACTTGTGAAAAGCTCATTGAGACACTTATAATCACTCATGTTGCATGAAACTTGGTTTAGAGTCCTAGAAACGCGTTGTTAGATGTTTCATAAGTTCGTGAAACTTGTACAAAGCTCATTGATGAACTTATAAGCACTCATGTTGCATGAAACTTGGTTTAGATTCCTAAAAACGCATTGTTATATGTTTCATAATTTCGTGAAACTTTTACAAAGCTCATTGGGACACTTATAAGCACTCATGTTGCATGAAACTTGTTTTAGAGTCCTAGAAACCGCGTTGCTAGATGTTTCATAAGTTCAACAAACTTGTACAAAGCTCATTGAGAATCTTACAAGCACTCATATTGCATGAAGCTTGGTTTTGAGTCCTAGAAACCACGTTGTTAGATGTTTCATAAGTTCGTCAAACTTGTACAATGGTCATTGCGACACTAATAGGCACTCATGTTGCATGAAGCTTGGTTTAGAGCCCAGGAAACCACGTTGTTAGATGTTCATAAGTTTCTGCAACTTTAGCAAAGCTCATCGAGGAACTTATAAGATCTCATGTTGCATGAAACTTGGTTTAGAATCCTAGAAATGTGTTGTTATATGTTTCATAAGTTCATGAAACTTGTACAAAGCTCATTGAGAAACTTATAATCAATCATGTTGCATGAAACTTGGTTTAGAGTCCTAGAAAAGCTTTGTTAGATGTTTCATAAGTTCGTGAAACTTGTGAAAAGCTCATTGAGACACTTATAATCACTCATGTTGCATGAAACTTGGTTTAGAGTTCTAGAAACGCTTTGTTAGATGTTTCATAAGATCGTGAAACTTGTACAAAGCTCATTGAGGAACTTATAAGCACTCATGTTGCGGAACTTATAAGCACTCATGTTGCATGAAACTTGGTTTAGAGTCCTACAAACGCGTTATTATATGTTACATAAGTTCGTGAATCTTTTACAAATCTCATTGAGACACTTATACGCACTCATGTTGCATGAAACTTGGTTTCGAGTCCTTTAAACCGCGTTGTTAGATATTTTATAAGTTTATCAAACTTTAACAAAGCTCATTAAGGAACTAATAAGCACTCATGTTGCATGAAACTTGGTTTAGATTCTTAGAAACGCGTTCTTAGATGTTTCATAAGTTCAACAAACTTGTACAAAGCTCATTGAGACACTTACAAGCACTCATATTGCATGAAACTTGGTTTAGAGTCCTAGAAACCACGTTGTTAGATGTTTCATAAATTCGTCAAACTTGTATAAAGCTCATTGAGACAATGATAAGCACTCATGTTGCATGACGCTTGGTTTAGAGTCCTAGAAACCATGTTGTTAAATGTTCATAAGTTTGTGAAACTTTAGCAAAGCTAATTGAGGAACTTATAACCACTCATGTTGCATGAAACTAGGTTTAGAATTCTAAAAACACGTTGTTATATGTTTCATAAGTTCGTGAAACTTGTACAAAGCTCATTGAGACACTTATAATCACTCATGTTGCATGAAACTTGGTTTAGAGTCCTAGAAACGCGTTGTTAGATGTTTCATGAGTTCGTGAAATTTGTACAAAGCTCATTGACGAACTTATAAGCACTCATGTTGCGTGAAACTTGGTTTGGAGTCCTAGAAAAGCGTTGTTAGATGTTTCATAAGTTTGTGAAACTTGAGAAAAGCTCATTGAGACACTTATAATCACTCTTGTTGCATGAAACTTGGTTTAGAGTCCTAGAAATGCGTTGTTAGATGTTTCATAAGTTCTTGAAACTTGTACAAAGCTCATTTAGGAACTTATAAGCACTCATGTTGCAAGAAACTTGGTTTACAATCCTAGAAACGCGCTATATGTTTCATAAGTTCGTGAAACTTTTACAAAGCTCATTGAGACACTTATAAGCACTCATGTTGCATGAAACTTGGTTTAGAGTCCTAGAAACCGATTTGTTAGATGTTTCATAAGTTTGTCAAAGTTTAACAACGCTCATTAAGGAACTAATAAGCTTTCATGTTGCATGAAACTTTGTTTAGATTCCTAGAAACGCGTTGTTAGATGTTTCATACGTTCAACAAACTTGTACAAAGCTCATTGAGACACTAATAAGCACTCATATTACATGAAACTTTGTTTAGACTCCTAGAAACCACGTTGTTAGATGTTTCATAAGTTCGTCAAACTTGTACAAATCTAATTGAGACACTCATAAGCATTCATGTTGCATGAAGCTTGGTTTAGAGTCCTAGAAACCACGTTGTTAGATGTTCATAAGTTTGTGAAACTTTAGCAAAGCTAATTGAGGAACTTATAAGCACTCATGTAGCATGGAACTTGGTTTAGAATCCTAGAAACGCGTTGTTATATGTTTCATAAGTTCGTGAAACTTGTACAAAGCTCTTTGAGACACTTATAATCACTCATGTTGCATGACACTTGGTTGAGTGTCCTAGAAACGCGTCGTAAGATGTTTCATAATTTCGTGAAGCTTGTACAAAGCTCATTGAGGACCTTATAAGCACACATGTTGCATGAAACTTGGTTTAGAGTCCTAGAAACGCGTTGTTATATGTTTCAAAAGTTCGTGAAACTTTTACAAAGCTCATTGAGACACTTATAAGAACTCATGTTCAATAAAACTTGGTTTAAAGTCCTAGAAACCGCGTTGTTAGATGTTTCATAAGTTCGTCAAACTTTACCAAAGCTCATTGAGGAACTAATAAGCACTCATGTTGACTGAAACTTGGTTTAGATTCCTTGAAACTTGGTTGTTAGATGTTTCATAAGTTCGTCAAACTTGTACAAAGCTCATTGAGACACTTATAAGCACTCATGTTGCATGAAACTTGGTTTAGAGTCCTAGAAAAGTGTTGTTAGATGTTTCATAAGTTCGTGAAAATTGTGAAAATCTCATTGAGACACTTATAATCACTCATGTTGCATGAAACTTGGTTAAAAGTCCTCGAAACGCGTTGTTAGATGTTTCAGAAGTTCGTGAAACTTGTACAAAGCTCATTGAGGAACTTGTAAGCACTCATGTTGCATGAAACTTTTTTTAGAGTCCTAGAAACGCAATGTTATATGTTTCATAAGTTCGTGAAACTTTTACAAAGCTCATTGAGACACTTATAAGCACTCATGTTGCATGAACCTTTGTTTAGATTCCTAGAAACGCGTTGTTAGATGTTTCATAAGTTCAACAAACTTGTACAAAGCTTAATTAGACACTTACAAGCACTCATATTGCATGAAGCTTGGTTTAGAGTCCTAGAAACCACGTTGTTAGATGTTATATAAGTTTTTCAAACTTGTACAAAGCTCATCGAGACACTTATAAGCATAATGTTGTATGAAGCTTGGTTTAGAGTCCTAGAAACCACGTTGTTATATGTTCATAAGTTCGTGAAACTTTAGCAAAGATAATTGAGGAGCTTATAAGCACCCATGTGGCATGAAACTTGGATTAGAATCCTAGAAACGCGTTTTTATATGTTTCATAAGTTCGTGAAACTTGTACAAATCTCTTTGAGACACTTATAATCACTCATGTTGCATGAAACTTCGTTTAGAGTCTTAGAAACGCGTTGTTAGATGTTTCATAAGTTCGTGAAACTTGTACAAAGCTCATTGATGAACTTATAAGCACTCATGTTGCATGAAACTTGATTTAGATTCCTAGAAACGCATTGTTATATGTTTCATAATTTCGTGAAACTTTTACAAAGCTCATTGGGACACTTATAAGCACTCATATTGCATGAAGCTTGGTTTAGAGTCCTAGAAACCACGTTGTTAGATGTTTCATAAGTTTGTCAAACTTGTACAATTCTCATTGAGACACTAATAGGCACTCATGTTGCATGAAGCTTGGTTTAGATCCCAAGAAACCACGTTGTTAGATGTTCATAAGTTTGTGAAACTTTAGCAAAGTTCATCGAGGAACTTATAAGATCTCATGTTGCATGAAACTTGGTTTAGAATCCTAGAAATGTGTTGTTATATGTTTCATAAGTTCGTGAAACTTGTACAAAGCTCATTGAGAAACTTATAATCAATCATGTTGCATGAAACTTGGTTTAGAGTCCTAGAAAAGCTTTGTTAGATGTTTCATAAGTTCGTGAAACTTGTGAAAAGCTCATTGAGACACTTATAATCACTCATGTTGCATGAAACTTGGTTTAGAGTTCTAGAAACGCGTTGTTAGATGTTTCATAAGTTCATGAAACTTGTACAAAGCTCATTGAGGAACTTATAAGCACTCATGTTGCATGAAACTTGGTTTAGAGTCCTAGAAACGCGTTGTTATATGTTACATAAGTTCGTGAATCTTTTACAAAGCTCATTGAGACACTTATAAGCACTCATGTTGCATGAAACTTGGTTTCGAGTCCTTTAAACCGCGTTGTTAGATATTTCATAAGTTTTTCAAACTTTAACAAAGCCCATTAAGGAACTAATAAGCACTCATGTTGCATGAAACTTGGTTTAGATTCCTAGAAACGCGTTGTTAGATGTTTCATAAGTTCAACAAACTTGTACAAAGCTCATTGAGACACTTACAAGCACTCATATTGCATGAAGCTTGGTTTAGAGTCCTAGAATCCACGTTGTTAGATGTTTCATAAATTCGTCAAACTTTTACAAAGCTCATTGAGACAAAGATAAGCACTCATGTTGCATGACGATTGGTTTAGAGTCCTAGAAACCATGATGTTAAATGTCCATAAGTTTGTGAAAATTTAGCAAAGCTAATTGAGGAACTTATAACCACTCATGTTGCATGAAACTTGGTTTAGAATTCTAAAAACGCTTTGTTAAATGTTTCATAAGTTCGTGAAACTTGTACAAAGCTCATTGAGACACTTATAATCACTCATGTTGCATGAAACTTGGTTTAGAGTCCTAGAAACGCGTTGTTAGATGTTTCATAAGTTCGTGAAACTTGTACAAAGCTCATTGACGAACTTATAAGCACTCATGTTGCATGAAACTTGGTTTGGAGTTCTAGAAAAGCGTTGTTAGATGTTTCATAAGTTTGTGAAACTTGTGAAAAGCTCATTGAGACACTTATAATCAGTCATGTTGCATGAAACTTGGTTTACAATCCTAGAAACGCGCTATATGTTTCATAAGTTCGTGAAACTCTTACAAAGCTCATTGAGACACTTATAAGCACTAATGTTGCATGAAACTTGGTTTAGAGTCCTAGAAACCGAGTTGTTAGATGTTTCATAAGTTTGTAAAAGTTTAACAAAGCTCATTAAGGAACTAATAAGCTTTCATGTTGCATGAAACATTGTTTAGATTCCTAGAAACGCGTTGTTAGATGTTTCATAAGTTCAACAAACTTGTACAAAGCTCATTGAGACACTAATAAGCATTCATATTGCATGAAACTTGGTTTAGAATCCTAGAAACCACGTTGTTAGATGTTTCATAAGTTCGTCAAACTTGTACAAATCTAATTGAGACACTGATAAGCATTCATGAAGCTTGGTTTAGAGTCCTAGAAACCACGTTGTTAGATGTTCATATGTTTGTGAAACTTTAGCAAAGCTAATTGAGGAACTTATAAGCACTCATGTAGCATGGAACTTGGTTTAAAATCCTAGAAACGCGTTGTTATATGTTTCATTAGTTCTTGAAACTTGTACAAACCTCTTTGAGACACTTATAATCACTCATGTTGCATGAAACTTGGTTGAGTGTTCTAGAAGCGCGTTGTTAGATGTTTCATAAGTTCGTGAAGCTTGTACAAAGCTCATTGAGGAACTTATAAGCACACATGTTGCATGAAACTTGGTTTAGAGTCCTAGAAACGCGTTGTTATATGTTTCATAAGTTCGTGAAACTCTTACAAAGCTCATTGAGACACTTATAAGAACTCATGTTGCATGAAACTTGGTTTAAAGTCCTAGAAACCGCGTTGTTAGATGTTTCATAAGTTCGTCAAACTTTACCAAAGCTCATTGAGGAACTAATAAGCACCCATGTTGCATGAAACTTGGTTTAGATTCCTAGAAACGTGTTGTTAGATGTTTCATAAGTTCGTCAAACTTGTACAAAGCTCATTGAGACACTTATAAGCACTCATGTTTCATGAAACTTGGTTTAGAGTCCTAGAAAAGCGTTGTTAGATGTTTCATAAGTTCGTGAAAATTATGAAAAGCTCATTGAGACACTTATAATCACTCATGTTGCATGAAACTTGGTTAAGCGTCCTCGATACGCGTTGTTAGATGTTTCAGAAGTTCGTGAAACTTGTACAAAGCTCATTGAGGAACTTATAAGCACTCATGTTGCATGAATCTTTTTTTAGAGTCCTAGAAACGCAATGTTATATGTTTCATAAGTTCGTGAAACTTTTACAAAGCTCATTGAGACACTTATAAGCACTCATGTTGCATGAAACTTTGTTTAGATTCCTAGAAACGCGTTGTTAGATGTTTCATAAGTTCAACAAACTTGTACAAAGCTCAATTAGACACTTACAAGCACTCATATTGCATGAAGCTTGGTTTAGAGTCCTAGAAACGTGTTGTTAGATGTTTCATAAGTTCGTCAAACTTGTACAAAGCTCATTGAGACACTTATAAGCACTCATGTTGCATGAAAGTTGGTTTAGAGTCTTAGAAATGCGTTGTTAGATGTTTCATAAGTTCAACAAACTTGTACAAAGCTCATTGAGACACTTACAAGCACTCATATTGCATGAAGCTTGGTTTAGAGTCCTAGAAACCACGTTGTTAAATGTTTCATAAGTTTTTCAAACTTGTACAAACCTCATTGAGACACTGATAAGCATAATGTTGTATGAAGCTTGGTTTAGAGTCCTAGAAACCACGTTGTTAGATGTTCATAAGTTCGTGAAACTTTAGCAAAGCTAATTGAGGAACTTATAAGCACCCATGTGGCATGAAACTTGGATTAGAATCCTAGAAACGCATTTTTATATGTTTCATAAGTTCGTGAAACTTGTACAAAGCTCATTGAGACACTTAAAAGCATTCATGTTGCATGAAACTGGGTTTAGAGTCCTAGAAAACCGTTGTTAGATGTTTCATAAGTTCGTGAAACTTGTGATAAACTCATTGAGACCCTTATAATCACTCATGTTGCATGAAACTTGGTTTAGAGTCCTTAAAACGTGTTGTTAGATGTTTCATAAGTTCAAGAAACTTGTACAAAGCTCATTGAGAAATTTATAAGCACTCATGTTGCATGAAACTTTGTTTAGAGTCCTAGAAACGCGTTGTTATATGTTTCATAAGTTCGTAAAACTTTTACAAAGCTCATTGAGACACTTATAAGCACCCATGTTGCATAAAACTTGGTTTAGAGTCCTATAAACCGAGTTCTTAGATGTTTCAAAAGTTTTTCAAACTTTAACAAATCTCATTGAGGAACTAATAAGCACTCATGTTACATGAAACTTGGTTTAGATTCCTAGAAACGCGTTGTTATATGTTACATAAGTTCGTGAAACTTGTACAAAGCTCATTCCGACACTTATAATCACTCATGTTGCATGAAACTTGGTTTAATGTCCTAGAAACGCGTTGTTAGATGTTTCATAATTTCGAGAAACTTGTACAAAGCTAGTTAAGGAACTTATAAGCACTCATGTTGCATGAAACTTGGTTTATAGTCCTACAAACACGTTGTTAGATGTTTCCTAAGTTCGTCAAACTTGTACAAAGCTTATTGACACACTTAAAAGCATTCATGTTGCATGTTACTTGGTTTAGAGTCCTAGAAACCACGTTGTTAGATGTTTCATAAGTTTGTCAAAGTTGTACAAAGCTCATTGATACACTTATAAGCACTCATGTTGCATGAAACCTGGTTTAGAGTCCTAGAAAAGCGTTATTAGATGTTTCATAAGTTCGTGAAACTTGTGAAAATCTCATTGAGACACTTGTAATCACTCATGTTGCATGAAACATAGTTTAGAGTCCTAGAATGTTAGATGTTTAATAAGTTCTTCAAAGTTGTAAATATCTCATTGAGACACTTATAAGCACTCATGTTGCATGAAACTTGGTTTAGAGTCCTAGAAACGCGTTGTTATATGTTTCATAAGTTCGTGAAACTTATACAAAGCTCATTGAGACACTTATAATCACTCATGTTGCATGAAACTTGGTTTAGAGTCCTAGAAACACGTTGTTAGATGTTTTATAAGTTCGTGAAACTTTTACAAAGCTCATTGAGGAACTTATAAGCACTCAAGTTACATGAAACTTGGTTTAGTGTCCTAGAAACCCGTTGTTAGATGTTTCCTAAGTTCGTCAAACTTGTACCAAGTTCACTGAGACACTTAAAAGTACTCATATTTTATAACTTCGTCAAACTTATACAAAGCTCATTGAGACACTTATAATCACTCATGTTGTATGAAACTTGGTTTAGAGTCCTAGAAACCACGTTGTTAGATGTTTCATAAGTTTGTCAAACTTTTACAAAGCTCATTGAGACACTTATAAGCACTCATGTTGCATGAAACTTGGTTTAGAGTCCTAGAAAAGCGTTGTTAAATGTTTCATATGTTCGTGAAACTTGTAAAAAGCTCATTGAGACACTTATAATCACTCATGGTGCATGAAACTTGGTTTAGAGTCCTAGAAAAGCGTTGTTAGATGTTTCATAAGTTCGTGAAACTTGTGAAAAGCTCATTGAGACACTTATAATCACTCATGTTGCATGAAACTTGGTTAAGAGTCCTAGAAACACATTGTTAGATGTTTCATAAATTCGTGAAACTTACACAAAGCTTATTGAGACACTTATAAGAACTCATGTTTCATGAAACTTGGTTTAGAGTCCTAGAAACGCGTTGTTAGATGTTTCATAAGTTCTTCAAACTTGTACATAGCTCATTGAGACCCTTATAAGCACTCATGTTGCATGAAACTTGGTTTAGAGTCTTAGAAACGCGTTGTTAGACGTTTCATAAGTTCGTCAATTTTGTACAAAGTTCATTGAGACACTTATAAGCACCCAAACGCGTTGTTAGATGTTTTATAAGTTCGTGAAACTTGTACAACGCTCATTGAGGAACTTATAAGCACTCATGTTTCATGAAACTTGGTTTAGTGTCCTAGAAACGTGTTGTTAGATGTTTCCTAAGTTCGTAAAACTTGTATCAAGCTCATTTAGACACTTAAAAGCACTCATGTTGCATGTTACATGGTTTAGAGTCCTAGAAACCACGTTGTTAGATGTTTCATAAGTTCGTCAAACTTATACAAAGTTCATTCAGACACTTATAATCCCTCATGTTGCATGAAACTTGGTTTAATGTCCTAGAAACGCGTTGTTAGATGTTTCATAAGTTCGTGAAACTTATCCAAAGGTCATTAAGGAACTTATAAGCACTCATGTTGCATGAAACTTGGTTTATAGTCCTATAAACACGTTGTTAGATGTTTCCTAAGTTCGTCAAACTTGTACAAAGCTCATTGAGACACTGAAAAGCACTCATGTTGCATGTTACTTGGTTTAGAGTCCTAGAAACCACGTTGTTAGATGTTTAATAAGTTCGTCAAACTTGTACAAAGCTAATTGAGACACTTATAAGCACTCATATTGCATGAAACCTGGTTTAGAGTCCTAGAAAAGCGTTGTTAGATGTTACATAAGTTCGTGAAACTTGTGAAAATCTCATTGAGACACTTATAATCACTCATGTTGCATTAAACTTGGTTTAGAGTCCTAGAAACGCGTTGTTAGATGTTTAATAAGTTCTTCAAACTTGTACATAGCTCATTGATACACTTATAAGCACTCATGTTGCATGAAACTTGGTTTAGAGTCCTAGAAAAGCGTTGTTAAATGTTTCATAAGTTCGTTAAACTTGTAAAAAGCTCATTGAGACACTTATAATCACTCATGTTGCATGAAACTTGGTTTAGAGTCCTAGAAAAGCGTTGTTAGATGTTTCATAAGTTCGTGAAACTTGTGAAAAGCTCATTGAGACACTTATAATCACTCATGTTGCATGAAACTTGGTTAAGAGTCCTAGAAACACGTTCTTAGATGTTTCATAAGTTTGTGAAACTTACACAAAGCTCATTGATACACTTATAAGAACTCATGTTCCATGAAACTTTGGTTTAGAGTCCTAGAAACGCGTTGTTAGATGTTTCATAAGTTCTCCAAACTTGTACATAGCTCATTGAGACACTTATAAGCACTCAAGTTGCATGAAACTTGGTTTAGAGTCCTAGAAACGCGTTGTTAGATGTTTTATAAGTTTGTGAAACTTGTACAAAACTCATTGAGGAACTTATAAGCACTCATGTTTCATGAAACTTGGTTTAATGTCCTAGAAACGCATTGTTAGATGTTTCCTAAGTTCGTCAAACTTGTACCAAGCTCATTGAGACACTTAAAAGCACTCATGTTGCATGTTACATTGTTTAGAGTCCTAGAAAAGTGTTGTTAGATGTTTCATAAGTTCGTGAAACTTGTGAAAAGCTCATTGAGACACTTATAATCACTCATGTTGCATGAAACTTGGTTAAGAGTTCTAGAAACACGTTGTTAGATGTTTCATAAGTTCGTGAAACTTGTAAAAAGCTCATTGAGACACTTATAATCACTCATGTTGCATGAAACTTAGTTTAGAGTCCTAGAAACGCATTGTTAGATGTTTCATAAGTTCGTGAAACTGGTACAAATCTCATTGTGGACCTTATAAGCACTCATGTTGCATGAAACTTGGTTTAGAGTCCTAAATACGCGTTGTTATATGTTTCATAAGTTCGTGAAACTTTTACAAAGCTCATTGAGACACTTATAAGCACTCATGTTGCATGAAACTTGGTTTAGAGTCCTAGAAACCGCGTTATTAGATGTTTCATAAGTTCGTCAAACTTTAACAAAGCTCATTGAGGAACTAATAAGCACTCATGTTTCATGAAACATGGTTTAGATTCTTAGAAACGCGTTGTTAGATGTTTCATAAGTTCATCAAACTTGTGAAAAGCTCATTGAGACACTTATAAGCAATCATGTTGCGTTAAACTTGGTTTAGAGTCCTAGAAACGCATTGTTAGACATTTCATAAGTTCGTGGAACTTGTAAAAAGCTCATTGAGGAACTTATAAACACTCATGTTGCATGAAACTTGATATGATCTCACCTAGATTATCATTCCATAAGGAGGATCATGTAGCTGAGCTTGTATCCGAGGAGAGGATCACAAGGTCCAAAGCCAAAGAGATAGCTAGAAGGAGCTCACATTGTGACATGATCATGGCATCATCCGATGAAGATTTATCAAGGCGCCAAGAAACGTGTCACCGAGCACCGAGGCATCGAGCAACGAGGCACCGGGTACCAAGGCATCAAGTGGCGCAGCAGCTCGGGACATCTACAACATCTCCATCCATGCATCCGAAGAAGAACAAGGTAACATACTAAGTGCTTATTAGTCTTGTACTCTTTTTCCTATGCATGGTTTTGTCCCAGTTGGGTTTTCTATGCAAAGGTTTTAATGAGGCAAGCTAGCTACTTCGTTGGGCATTTTGTTTTTATCTTGATCTTGTGTAGGCGAGACTTACACTACATTACACGCTATCCACAAAGCTCGCCATTCATCCATCAACTACTCGTTGTTTTCGCTCTCTTTTAAAAACGTTGTGTTGTTTTCTTTCTTTCCTTTTTTGTTTAAAATGCATAAACCCTAAGAGGAGGAGCGACATGTACTCTTCTTCTTTATATATCACGCCACCTTCTTCATAATAAAGGTAGTCAAAACTTTATGCAAAAACCTTCTTTGTTTTCGACTCAAAACAGCTCAACGATTGAGTCCGAATCTCTTTCAAGCTTTGTGCTTCCAAGAGCTTCTTCTAACCATCAAGAAAGTCTTCATCTATTGCTTGAGATGTCCACAATCCATTATCAATTCGTCTCCATCATCCGCTGCATCAGTTCAGTGACTTAACCACCTCCATACACTCGATAATCAATCCACCATCACCAAATAATCAAACAGATCATATCCTTCTGTTTGGGGTGTTGTTCATCGATCATCTCTATCTCTTCCACCATCATTCTGCCACAATTCAGCCAAAGAATCAACAAGCTTTTCACCCAAATCCAACAAACGAACTGCAGCTCCAAGCTCAACCTCGTCCAGCGACAAGATCCGCCTAGATCCGTTGGTGGGATCATATCATGTGGTATCAGAGCCAATTCTGAACCAATGCTGAGTTATTCCTATCCCTTTACTCTTTTTGTTTAGATATGTGCTGATTAGAACTCGTTTAGGTTGTTATTATTAGCATAAGAACAAGATTAAACCTAACTGTTTTGATAAGAACAATCACTAGTAAAAATAGGCATATACCCACGAAAAACCCACGAATATTTTCTTGGGTATAGGCCAAAAACCACGAAAACCCACGAAAAGCCACGGTGAATAGTAAAATACTACCCACGAAATTTTTCGTGGGTTTTATTTTACACACGAATTTTTAATGGGTTTTCGTGGGTAAATTTGCCACGGTTACTCACGAATAATTTCGTGAGTAATGGTCTACCCACGAAAACCCACTATTTTTTCGTCGGTAACCGAAAAACCACTATAACCCACTAATTTTTTTGTGGGTAACCGAAAACCAATTAAAACCCACTATTTTCAAGGGTTTGTTCACTATTTTTTTTGTTTGTAACAATCATAAACATATTAGAACGCGTGAAAAGACATATTAATATGTTATTTGTTAAATGTACTTGATTTATTTTAAATTAACCTCAGTAAAAAACAAAACATTAATTAGTTATTATTCATTACCCATATATATTAAAATATGAGTTATTTAGTAAACTAGGTATTTTTACTTCTTAATTTGCCAATAGGGTTATTTTTTTTGTGTTTGCATTTAGGTGATTTTTTATGTTGAAAAGTCAAAAATAACCCTGAACTTTCTGGTCAGATCGTGTGAACATTCATGTATATGCGTGAACATTCATGTATTCGTATGAACATTCATGTTCTTCCTTCTAAAATAATCGTGACATTGTGTGAATATTCATGAACATGTGTGAATATTCGTGAACATATGTGAATATTCATGAACATGTGTGAATATTATGATAACATGTGAACATTCATAGTTTGATTAAATAATTCATGAAAAAATCTGAAACAGATGTGTGAATGCGCGGAGGGGTATATCAGTCATAAAGAAAATAGAAGGAAGGAAAATCACCTAATTACCAATTTTGAAACACAAATCACCTTATTGCAAATTAAGGTCCAAAAATGTACCTGATTTCCTAATTTTTTCTTAAAATATCACATTACATAAAAACTTTATTTTAAACGCGTACAAAAGATGGAAGGAAAATAGTAAATATTAAAGCGACATAAAGAGTTCGGTGTTGAACGAGGTCATTATTTGTAAACATTGACGAGTCGAATGTTTATTCATCATCTGAGTCAAGAACTATTTCGTATTCGTAACTAGTTGTTCCTTCATCTGCTTCATCCGTAGTAGATGTTACGGTTGGTTCGTACCCATCAATTATCGAATTAGCCCCAATTATCTGTTTTAAAAATTATATTGGTTTGTAATTATCAGTCATACTGACAACCTTAAGGAAAACCTACCTTGACAACATTTCGCTCAGTCATGTTGAGGTACTTAGACTTCATGTTAAAACGTCCTACAGACACATTCTTTAGAATGACAACCGCACCTACACCAGTGTTGACCCTGTATTCGTCATTGTTGAAGATGTTATGGTACATGGTTCCCTCGATTTTTCCAGACGGATCCTTTAAGGTTACTATAAGGTCTCCGTGGCCGTTGGGGGACGAATTGGAAAGCATAGCGACAAGCTGAAAATAAGTGATTACTTATAAGATACATCGTATATCTAAATTGAAATAATATTGGTTGACAAGGGAAACTTTTTTTACTATGACAAATTGTGAACGAGGGCATTGTATTTCTGCAAACTGGGTCCAGAATGGTGTGGTCCTATTGTTATGAGTAACTATATTATGAAGGATAGAGTTATTATTTGTCATCTACAATTATTATTATAATGATAAAAGAGTTCATTTTCGTGTATACCTTCGCGCATCATGTAATCGATAGTAGAAGTTCACCGAGGACTACTAAAATCCTAGTCGCCCTGTTGTGGCTCATTGATGACCTCACGAATGAAATCTTGTGTTGGGCGTGCTTGAGAACTTTCACCTCGCAACACGTTCCCATCGTGAACCCTCTTGCGAAACAGTCCTCGCTATATGGGCTGGGCATGTCCCGAAATTAGCCCCGTTTGGATTTCAGATCGTTGTGATGATAGAAGTGAAATTATCAGTTAAACATCAGTAACATATAAGTTATCGTATGGAGGGCTTGAAGGAACACGATTTGCCATGAGGAAATTTGTTTTTGTGTTATGGTTTTATGTTTAATTACCCCGACTTATATAGGCAGAACCGAGTTATTTTTTAGGGTTGACGTGTCGATTAATATGTGGATATAAGGAAAAAATTAAATTAATTGGACATTACATATTAGTGTGCAATAAAGAAATAAATTTCGTGACCGACAATATATGTCATTGTATCATAAATAACATTGCGTAAAACAATGTCGACCACTAGACGGTGATTTGACAATTCAACAATTAAATGAATTGCGTCAAATTATTCAACTCATGTAAACAATCATGAGTGTTTCAAACAGGGGTAGCCGGTTAAACTCATTAGAATACAAATAATATCCCACATAATATTATACAAGAATCCACAACATATTTTATTACAAATCATTGATTGGATAATAATCCACCACTTTTTAAAGATGTTATAAATTTAACACAGACCAAAATTATATTACATATAATACTACAAATTTCAGGATCACATTGATGCAAAATTTTTATTCATCATCGGAAGAGGAATCAGTTTCAGAACAATCGTTTTCAGTTAGCTCATTATCGGATGTGTACATGTCGTTTGTATGTTGATCGGGTAAATCATCATAATTGTCCATGTCTTCAGCATTGAGTGTCTCGACCCTTAGTAGTCCTGAAGGTGCAACAGTAGTATTCCTAGAATACTCTTGAAAGGCTTGTTGTAAAACATCAGTAACATTTCTAACACCTCTGGGTACCACTTTTGTACATGCAAACCATTCCGTCCCATGCCTCCTACTAACCTTTGGATATGATATGTAACAAGCTTGGTCACAATGTTCCACTAGTCCACTAGTCCCAAGCGACTTATACGCATTCCACTTCCACTAGTGATGTCGTACCAAAAGCATTTGAAGATAACCACCTTCAACCCGACACCGCCATCGTACTCAAGCAATCTGATGTCGTCCACAATACCATAATATTCCGTATCAGTCGTTCCCCTCACGCAAACAACGAAATTTTGTGTCTTTTTGTTTGCATTCCTACTAAATGTGCGGAATAGGAACCCTCTTGTTGCATACGATGGCCATGATGTGTAAGCACGACGTGGACCTTGTACAAAATCAATGAGCCACTGAGACACAATTGCTACAATATTTTGATTATTTACCTGTAATAAAATAAATGCATAAATTTAACATTATATATACAAGAAGTCATTACAAAATTACTTACATAATCTTTGCACCAACGTGCGAAGTTATTGTCTTTCAATGACTGTAGGTCAGAAGTAGACAATGCCGGATATGTAGTTCGCATGAATTTTCTAGTGAATACAAATTTTCTAATTAAAAAGTAATTATAATTAACTAGTGAATATAATATGTTTGACGTCGGATAAACATACCTTTCAAATTGTGCTAACTCGAGACAATTATTCATTAGAAACGTTTGCAAAACATTGTACTCTTCGTCTGTTATCCATCCCTTTGAAGATTTACCAATGAACCTTCCTTTTTGTTTGAAAATTGTTGGGATATCGTCAAATGCGTAGAGGTAAATGTTTTCACCATGCCATCCTTCATTAGATCGAGGGATTGGTTTTCCAAGCCAATAGGTAGCTAGCGCATATATTTCTTCTTGAACACAATGCTCGACGATAGACCCTCCGATTTGTGCTTTGTTTCTAACCTTTTTTTAAGTGGTACATGTACCGCTCAAATGGATACATCCACCAATATTGTACCGGTCCACCTAAGATTGCCTCGTCCGGAAGGTGTACCGGTAGATGCTCCATGACATCAAAAAACGAAGGTGGAAATATCTTCTCCAGGTTGCATAATTTGACAGCTATATTTTCCTTCATTGTTTGAACATCTTGTTCTTTTAATGATGGGGCAACAATGTCTCGGAAAAACAAAGCGATTTCTGTGTAATAATAGTAACAACCCAAATTATATGACAAAATTAGTCATTTATATATTTGTATGATAAAAATTTTAAAGACATTTATACCTGAAATCGCTACGTGTACCGACTTGGAAAACAATTCCATCAAAGCAAAAGGTGGAAGTCTTTCCATAATGACATGACAATCATGGCTTTTGAGTCAAGAAAGAGTACCATTAATTTCGTTCACACATCTACCAAAGTTGGAAGCATACTCGTCTGGAAAACGAATTTCTTTCTTCAACCAAGTTAGAAATTTCTTTTTCGCTTCCTTTGACATTCAAAATATTGGAACTAGAGCAATTCCAGTTGAAGTAAGCTTGAACGCTCGACGGTTGCATATTATCGCCATATCTAGCCTAGATTTTATGTTATCTTTTGTTTTCCCCAGGACGTTCAAGATAGTTTTGATAATATTATAAAAAAAATTTTCCTCAATATGCATAAAATCTAGGTTGTGTCTAAGCAACAGATTCTCCCAATACAGCAAAGCCCAGAAAATCGATTTTTGTACCAATTATGTATTGACCATAACCATGTACCGTTTTAGATGATTCGTTGTGTCCGTTTCCACCACACTCGGCACTCATTTGCAGAGCTTATATATTGTTGATAGAGTGCAATATTTCTCTTCCACTACGCCATAACGGTGCTTCATCTTGTACTTCCTTAGACTTAGTGAACGCAACTACATTCCGCCCGTATGGTTGATCGTTCTTCAAAAACTTTCGGTGACAATCAAACCAACAATGTTTTCGACTATTCGTTAACCAGACCAAATTGGTTGAATCCATACTGTATGGACATGCGAGGCGTCCGTGAATCATCCACTCTGATAACATCCCATAAGCTGGGAAATCACTTATCGTCCACATAAGCGCCGCTTTCATCTTAAACGATTTGTGTGATGATATATCGTACACGTCAGCGTCATGCATCCACAATTGTTGAAGTTCGTCGATTAAAGTTTGAAGGTACACATCTAGACTTTTTTTCGGGTGTGTTGGACCAGGAACCAAAATCGAGAGGAATAAAAACTATCGGTTCATACACATACCAGGAGGTAGATTGTATGGTGTGACTATCATCGGCCATATTGAGTGTGCCTGCCCACTCATGCCTAGTGGATTAAAACCATCTGTTGAAAATCCAAGGTAGATGTTTCTTGGTTCAGAAGCAAACCCCCAGATAAACGCTCTGGAAATGTTTCCACGCAGCCCCGTCTGATGGATGAATCATTTCGCCTTCAACATTAATATGATCGTCTTGCCAACGCATATGTCCCGCAGGTTATTGACATTGGTATAGTCTTCTCAAAAAATCGGTAATGGGAAGATAAAACATTCGTTGTTTTGGAATCTTTTTGCCATGACCATTCCACGGACGATATCGATCCGTAAGACAAAACCGACAATTGTTCTCGCACACATCAATTTTATGAACGGGTAAGCCTAGGGTCTTTGTAATTTTTTTGTTTTGTAGTACGACTCTGGAGCAGTATTCGGGCCTGGTAAAATCCTTTTGATAGTACTAGCAATGTCGTCTACTGCACCCGTTGTTATATTGTGCTCCGTTTTCCAACGTAAAATACAAGACGCCAAATATAATTTCGTATTCTCTGTTTTGCAACCTTCGTATAAAGGTTGATTAACTTCCATGAAGGCCTCATATCACATGTCCACACACGCCTGAACTTCGACTTCTTCACTATATTGTTGATCTTGCATCTCTAGAATATCATGAACATCTACGAATGCTTCATGAAATGTTTTTTGTACATCAACACGAGGATGATGATAACGTTCTCGGTTGACTCTTCCATCAAATTGTGTTCCACCAGAGGATTCTCCCGTAACCATGAAAGATTCTCCATGATTACTCCAAATATAGTAATTGCCTTTGAATCCAACTGTGTAAATATGACGGGTCACCACCCTCACTGTTTGTTCCTTTACATTCTTGCACCGTGCGCATGGACAAAGGAGTTTTTCATATGAAAAGACAACTCCCTGAAAACCCACTGCGAAAAGTATACTCCTACCCACGAACAATTTCATGGGTTTTTCGTGGGTATATATATGCTACTTGCAAATCTGATACTATATATGAATTGACAATTCATACGAAAAGACAACTCTCTGAAAACCCACTGCGAAAAGTATACTCCTACCCACAAAAATTTTCATGGGTTTTTTCGTGGGTATATATATGCCACTTGCAGGTATGATACTATATATGAATTGACAACTCATATGATAAGACACCTCCCTGAAAACCCACCCACAAAAATTTTATGGGTTTTTCGTGGGTAACGCACTACTAACAAAAACCCACGTTTTTATTCGTTGGTCATGGAACTCCACAAAAATCTCTATAAAGACTATAAATAGAGCCTTGTTTTTGTAAATTAGTAAATACAAAACACAAAACATACAAAATCAATCATGTCGAAAAAATGTTAATCGTTATGAGGAAGATAAAATAATAAAGACCTTCATATAGTCTTTACCAGAAACATACACCCCTGTTTCTTCCACCATTCGCCTCAGTAACCCAACGAACCAGAGTCATGGTTCTACTTCGCGTGCTCCACCCAAGCCTCGTAAACCACGCTCTCCAGGCAGAGCTGGAAAAAAGTACTGAAAATACCCACATCGACTGAGGTTGTAGATGATTACGAAGAACCAAATATGATTTTCAAATGTCCAAATGACTATTACGGTTATTCTGACAAACACATGTTAAAATTTGAGATGGATCATTAAGAGACGTGTTTAGTTGGTAATGTACCACTACAATAAGTGCATATGCATGACATTTATGTTTTTTTTTATTTAATAATTTGTGCATCGGTAAGTGGATGTGCATCAGTAACAGGATATGATTGAAAAAACGTCTAGTAATGTACAAATTAGTGTAATATTATATGTATTTTTATTATGTGTGTTTTTCTTTATGTAACAGTTTTATCTATAATGCTTTCATAAATAATATTGTATCAAAGTGTGAATTATCTTATTTTGTATTAATTTGTGATAGTACTATTTGGACAACCATTACATACCAACATGATTTGACAATACATAAATGTCACTATTTGGAAGTAATATTTTTCAACTATAAATACATATGATGGTGTGTATATCTTTAACATATATCAAAAAATATATATGTCTTCTAGCTCAGCTGATGAAAACTCTGAAACAAAAAAAACCCACCACTGTTTATTACTCTTTTCAAAATTCTCATGGGAAACTGAAACTCAGTGTGACGAATTCACTCAAAAGATACCAACTCATGGGAATATGAAACGCAATCACCAATCTACGATAAACAACCATAAGGTCATGAATTTAAGCGGGTCACCGATGATGTTTTGTGTAAGGAAATCGAAGAGCTGCAACCATCTCAATTAAAGTCAGATACTTACGGTGGAAGTCTGTAAGTGAATCGTATGATCAATACTATGATTCAGAATTTGCCCAAAGACCAGAAAGCCCTAACTTAAATATAGATGTTGATAAAATTAAAAAGGAATTGTGTGACGGTTTTACTGATACCTACGGTTGAAGTTTCTCGAATGATTGCAAGGATCATTACTATGATGATGATTTTGCCCAAAGACCAGAAAACCCTAACTTTAATCTAGATCTTGATGCAATCAAAAGGGAATTTGGTGACCAATTTTTATATTCTCCAGAAAAATAAACAAAGGAAAAGAAAAGTCTCTGATAAGTTTGTAGTGGATGGGTCACCAATTAGACGTATGTTTTACAAATTTATAGTATAATATGTTTAATATTTTCAATTCTCTAATTTAAAAGTTTTAATAAAATGTATGTTTAATTATTAAGCAATGTAATGTCTAATTAAAGAGGTTTTATTTTTGTTAAATATAACAATCTACCCACAAAAATTTTCGTGGATAATTGTGGCTTATGTTAGTTACCCACGAAAATTTTCGTTGGTATTCATGGCTTTTATTAATTACCCACGAAAATTCGTGGGTAAGTCGTCTTCATCGACGAAACCTAATTTCTTTTTCTCTTCTTTTTTGTTTTCTTAAAAACACGGCGACATCCTCTGCTTCTCCTCGGCGCGGCGACTTCATCTTCATCAGCCAAATCCACAACGACATCATCTGCACGGCGAACTCCACGACGATTCCTCTGCTTCTTCTCGGCGCGGCTGCTTCTTCTTGGCGTGGCAAAATTTTCTGGCGATTCCTCTGCTTCTCCACGGCGCGGCGAAATTTTCCGGTGAACTCCACGGCCTCTTCTGCAGTTCCGATTTTTTCTTCAGCAGATCCAGCCTTCCTTCTCTAAATCCGCTTGGTAAAACCTTATCATCACAAATCTTAGGGAATTTGTCTTCTATAATTGTTTATGATGTAGATTTTATTTAACTTAAACTTTTTATTGTCTTTATAATGAATTTGATAGAATAATGTTTGTTTCCTTGATTAATGTTCTAAAATTTGATAGACATTTTTTAGGTGAACCATGATATTAGGAACCATGATCATACGTCGCAAGTTTACTAATACTCTCTTAGGTTCGTTAGACATAATCTACAAATTAATGAAGTGATCTTTCTTGTTGCTAATACAAACTTGTCGCCATTCAATTACTTGTACAGTTAGATAGAGGCACTTATGGTAGCTTAGACTTGTACAAGTCTAAAATTCGTTTTAAAGTTTATTGCGATCAAAATTTATACTTTTCTTAGCTTCATCTTCATCGTTTGTATTATACGATTCTGATTTCTATTTTGATTCATGAGTGTAAACCTATAAAACAATTTTAAATAGACCGTTGAAAATTTATATCAAAGATATGTTATTTTTTATCCATTCCATTTGTAGTTATGTCTTCGTCTAGGGGTACCCACTCTAGTTCTAGCAGGCCGCATTTCGATCTCCCCCAATCTGTCAGGGGTGCTTCGGCTGAGTATCGTTACCTCTTTCAAGCGGTATACGAATCGCCTCGTAGGAGATCACAACCTCTCATCCATCCTTTTAAGGAAAACGGAGGACTTTGGTAATCATCTTAAATTTTTACCAATTATATATAATGTTTGTGTTTTAAAATTTATTTTTGACATTTTACAATTTTTTATAAAGGATTGGGATCGATGACTCGGTCACCAATTTTATCAGAAAGACGTGGCAAAGTAATTTCTGGGGTCCTTGGAAGAATTGGACCGATGTAAAAAATAACAAACCCGAGAAAATTATGAGTTGGTGGGGATCATTCGTGGTAAGTTAAAATTTTAAAATATTTAAGCGTTTATTGTATAAGATTTTATATTAACAATGGTGGTTTCGAATTGTAGGCCAATTTCTACTGGGATCCCGTCTTCGAGGACCTCGTCTTTTTCGAGTGGAAGGAAAAGACGAAGAAAGGAATCGACGAGGAGATAAGTAGGAAGCGTCGAAAGGGAGTACAGCCCACGTATATCAGCGGTGATGACTGGGCTATCCTTTTGGAAGAGTGAGATACTGCGAAAGCCATGTCGAAAAGTGAGAAGGCAGCAACAAGCCTTACGACAAAGATAGAAGGCAGGGCAATGCACAAACAAAATGGCGGCCCCAATTCCTTCTCAAAGATCAACTATTATTTGGTAAGTTTAATAAATACATTAATCAATACTTACAAATAAATTTATTTTCGTTATTAATGTTAACATTAACGTATACGTTGTCTAACTAACTTTTTTCAAAAAACAGCAGCAAAAGGCACCCCAATCCCAGGATCACTCCCTTCTTGATTTGGTCAAGAAAACACATCGACGCGCTGATGGCACTTACAGCGATCCGTACATTGAGGGAGTCGTTAGGGAGGTTGAAAAGGAGGCTTCTCAGTACCAAATTTTGTCGAGCACAGCTTATTCACAGGTTGAGTCTCATCGGGAACGAGTTAACCGCTTATACTTGGAGGTAAATCTTTTCATTTTCTATTTGTATAATTTTTTTATGTTTTGACATTAATTATGTAATGTTTAAATATGCAGAAGGTCAACCCAAGATACGGAGAGGCCTACGACGTCGGTAGTGCAAAGACGCAGTTCTATCAGCCTTACGTCCCTTATCCGTCGTGGACGCAAGGGGATATCCGCGCTGACTTCGAAGATTTCAAGGTTGTCGTTTCAAGGAGATTAGATCGCCTTGAAGGTTCCAGTTCGGAGGGGCCGAGTCAAGAGCCGCATGACCCGAGTCAAGTCCCGCAGGACCCGATTCAAGTGTCGCATGACCCGAGTCTAGTGCCGCAGGACCCAAACCAACTCGACGACTTTGATCCAACCCAACTAGACAATCTTGGCAATTTCCATTATATCCCGTAGTTTTTTTTTAATTTATGAGGATGTTTTTGTTAATTATAAAACTTTTATGTTTGTTGAGCAATTTGATTTACGTTTAAAAAACACTATTTTATTTCTATTTCATTTAGTTTTAATTTTATAATATAAATTTATAAATCAAAATCGGATTATATTTTTTTAAAAAAAATTTATTCAGCGTACCCACGAAAAATTTTGTGGGTTTTCGTGAGTATTTAGCCTACCCACGAATACCCACGAATACCCACGAAAATTTTCGTGGCTAAACTACCCACAAAAATTTTCGTGGGTTTTCGTGGGTATTCAGCCTACCCACGAAAATTTTCGTGGCTAATTTACCCACAAAAATCTCCACCCAAGAACACGTGGACATTTAGGACATGTCGAACACGTTTATAACTAGCTAAGAACCTCATAGGACTTGTCTAACACGTTAATTTGTTTATGTTTCTTGCTCTTCATTGTAATTCGCTTTTGTTTTCCGTAGAACTATTTACTTCAAGTGTTTTATTGTGTGAAACAGGTACCATGGAGGACTCACAAGGAACTCATAGAACCCGAAGCATGTATCGATGTGCAGAGCTACATAGGAGCACTCCACCTCTTCATTGAAGCGAAGATCCTGCTGAGTATGTGGAATGGGAGATGGGAATGTATTATGCGTCCAAGTGCCACTACTTCACCGAAGAAGAGCTACTAAGAGCCGTTGTTTCAAGCTTATGTGACGATGCTCTTACTTGGTGGGTGAAGATTGAGTGGAGACGATGGCCTAAGCAACCTATCAACTTGGACAGAACTCAAAGCACTCTTGAGAAGGAAGTACGCTCCACACCTTAAGCTAAAGTTAACCACTCGATCTCCCCATAAGCATCAAGATAAGTCTTCTAACTTTTCAAGTCCCAATACATCATGTGGTTATAATGAGGGAATAAAATTTGTTGAACCTAAACTAGATAAGAAAAGAGAGAACTCACAACATATGCTAGAGGAAAGTATTAAAAAATCTCTTGACAAAGCTTTTGAGAATTTCAATTTTAGTATAATGCACTTGTCTATGCCAAAGGTTTCTCTTGTAGATAAAGCTCAAGAGGTTCAAGAAGAGGACGTGGAACAGAATGTGGAGCAAGCTAATGACAAACTCGCGTACAAGAAAGAACATGAAGCATTGGAGCCTATCGAGTGTTGTACGGTGAAAGAACAAGAAGACAATCAAGAGAGTGTACGATATGTTTCTAATCAAAGGGAGTCACTTGTTTCTCTTGATTTTAAATATGATTTTGATAACTCCATGACTGTTTTAACGTACTTGTCTTGTGTCGAGAGTCTTGAGAAACTTCCAGGTGCTCAGGAGATGATCACAACCAAAGAAGAAGCTTCAACAAAGCCTATGGGATCTATGAAGAGACCCTACATCTTGAAGCCTATGATGTCGTATTCTTAACTAAAAAAGGATCCCTTACAGACTTGGATAAGTCTCATACTTGCTCAGACCTGACCATAATAGAATCTCCAACTCAAAGCAGCAACCTCTCTCAAAGTCCTGAAATTGACAGATTGATAGTTACAGCTTGTGAAGCTCAAATGAGGACCAATATCAAACACCGAGTTGCAAAGAAGAGTTCCATCATATTTTAGACTCAACCAGCCAGGCCAGCTCGACCGTATACAATAGCAACCACCGAGCAGATTCGAAGCTCGATTTGGGGACTTATTTCACCACAAACAGAGACTAAAGCAAGTCCCCAGATCAGTTCGGAGTCGACCACAATCGATGTCTAAAGTTCAGCTATGTTTAGCTTGCTATTTATGAAGTTAAATATGTGTTGATCACTTCAAACTTTCATATGGCGACCTGGAGCTACTCTACAAGACACAAAAGATCCTATTAGAGATGTCAATCATGGCCATGATCCCCTGGTCCGTATCAAGACGCTGATCCCAAGTCCTTTCATCAAGAGTCACACACAGTTGTACTTCTCAAGCAACCACTTAGCCAAAGGTCTAGTAAGTTTGGTGATTCTTTTTATGCATCTAAGTTCAAGACCAGAGATCGTAGCTACTCTAGAGATCAACTGCTTATGATTCCAAGGCAAGAGGAGACTAATTCCAAGAGCACCAACCTCATGATCCAAACGGGTGAGATCGAGAAAACCTATCCTTTTAGTAAATCTCGATTACGTTTTGTGTATAAAGAAACTCTTATCTCTAATCTTCCACCGGTGTTTCCGAGTGAGTATTCTTTTGTTTTTTGCAGCAGCATGAGCATAATTTTCCCAAAGACAAAGAGCCACCAAACACTCAAGATGACTCATGCCTCAACCGAGCCAAACCCACGATGATTAGTGAGCTTGACATCCATGATGATTATGAGTCTTTCAGCCATCTGGAGATACCACCACAAATTGACAATGAACATTGTAGATGTGCCTACTTCTATGAGATCTTTTCTCATTCCATTCAGCCCAAGACAGGTAGGACAATGTTGTGGCCATCACATTGTCAAGGAGGCACCTTCTATTCTATAACTTTAGTACTCAACCAACAAACTTCATTTGGAAACCTAGAGATGTCTCTAGCACCATATCGGAAAGGAATGGCTCAAGACGAGATCAACGACAATGCATATCAAATCAGCCTACAAGTGAAGTATCTAATTTATAATTCTTTCGATGTTTCTAACTTGCTTTCTCTTGTTGTAGATGCGGATTTTAGGTCAAATCCTTTTGAAGAAATGGAGGATGATATTATCTCACATGGCTTGTCATTCGATTAGGAGGATCATGTAGCTGAGCTTGTAACCGAGGAAAGGAGATAGCTTAAAGAAACTCACATTGTGACATGATCATGGCATCATCCGATGAAGAATTATCAAGGCACTGAGCAACGTGGCACCGAGAACCGAGGCACAGAGCACCAAGACATTAAGAGGCGCAACAGCTCGGGATATCTACAACATCTCCATCCATGCATCCGAAGAAGAACAAGGTAACATACTAAGTGCTTAAGTAGTTAGTCTTGTACTCTTTTTGCTCTACATGGTTTTGTCCAAATTGGGTTTTCTATGCAAAGATTTTAACGAGGCAAGCTAGCTACTTAGTTAGGCATTTAGTTTTTATCTTTATATTGTGTAGGCAAGGCACACACTACACTACACTCTATCCACAAAGATCGCCATTCATCCATCAACTACGAGATGTTTTCGTTTCCTTTTAAAAATGTTGTGTTGTTTTCTTTCTTTCCTTTTTTTGTTTAAAACGCATAAACCCTAAGAGGAGGAGCGACATGTGCTCTTCTTCTTTATATTTCACGCCACCTTCTTCACAATAAAGGTAGTGAAAACTTTATGCAAAAACCTTCTTTGTTTTTGACTCAAAACGGCTCAGCGATTGAGTCTAATCTCTTACAAGCTTTATGCTTCCAAGAGCTTCTTCTAACAATCAAGAAAGCCTTCATATCTTTCTTGAGACGTCCACAATCCATCATCACTTCGTCTCCATCACCCGCTGCATCAGTTCTGCGACTTATCCACCTCCATAAAGTCGATAATCAATCCACCATCACCAAATCATCAAACAGATTCATCACCTTCTGTTTTGGGGGTTGTTCACCGATCATCTCTATCTCTTCCACACTCATTCTGCCACTATTCAGCCAGAGAATCACCAAGCTTTTCACCCAAATCCAACAAACGAAGCGCAGCTCCAAGCTCAACCTCTTCCAGAGACATGATCCGCCTAGTTCCGTTGGTGGGATCATATAAAAACTTGGTTTAGAGTCCTAGAAACCACATTGTTAGATGTTTCATAAGTTCTTAAAAATTGTACAAAACTCATTGAGAAATTTATAAGCTCTCATGTTGCATGAAACTTGATTTAGAGTCTCAGAAACCGCGTTGTTAGATTTTTCATAAGTTCGTCAAACTTTTACAAAGTTCATTGAGGAACTTATAAGCACTCATATTGCATGAAACTTGGTTTAAAGTCCTAGAAACGCGTTGTTGGATGTTTCATAAGTTCGTGAAACTTGTACAAAGCTCATTGAGACACTTATAAGCACTCATGTTGCATGAAACATGATTTAGATTCCTAGAAACTACGTTGTTAGATGATTCATAAGTTCATGAAACTTGTACAAAGCTCATTGAGGATCTTATAAACACTCATGTTTCATGAAACTTGGTTTAGAGTCCTAGAAACGTGTTGTTAGATGTTTCATAACTTCGTCAAACTTTTATATAGCTTATTGAGACATTTATAAGCATTCAAGTTGCATGAAACTTGTTTTAGAGTCCTAGAAACCACGTTGTTAGATGTTTCATAAGTTCGTCAAACTAGTACAAAGCTCGTTGAGACACTTATAAGCACTCATGTTGCATGAAACTTGGTTTAGAGTCCTAGCAACCACGTTGTTAGTTGTTTCATAAGTTCATGAAACTTGTACAAAGCTCATAGAGACACTTATAAGTACTCATGTTGCATAAAACTTGGTTTAGAGTCCTAGAAACGCGTTGTTAGATGTTTCATAAGTCTGTGAAACTTGTACAACGCTCATTGAGGAAATTATAACCACTCATGTTGCATGAAACTTGGTTTAGAGTCCTAGAAACCACATTTTTAGATGTTTCATAAGTTCGTCAAACTTGTACAAAGCTCATTGAGACACTTATAAGCACTCACATGTTGCATGAAACTTAGTCTAGAGTACTAGAAACGTGTTGTTAGATATTTCATAAGTTCGTGAAACTTGTAGAAAGCTCATTGAGACACTTATTAGTTGTCATGTTGCATGAAACTTGGTTTAGAGTCTTAAAAACTGCGTTGTTAGATTTTTCATAAGTTCGTCAAACTTTAAAAAAGCTCATTGAGGAACTTATAAGCACTCATGTTGCATGAAACTTGGTTTAGAGTCCTAGATAAGCGTTATTGGATGTATCATAAGTTCGTGAAACTTGTACAAAACTCATTGAGACACTGATAAGCACGCATGTTGCGTGAAACTTGGTTTAGAATCCTAGAAACCACGTTGTTAGATGTTTCATAAGTTCGTCAAACTTTAACAAAGCTCATTGACGAACTTATAAGCACTCATGTTGCAAGAAACTTGGTTTAGAGTCCTAGAAAACGCGTTGTTAGATGTTTTATAAGTTCGACAAACTTTAAAAAAAGCTCATTGAGGAACTTATAAGCACTCATGTTGCATGAAACTCGGTTTAGAGTCCTAGAAAACGCTTTGTTAGATGTTTATAAGTTCGTCAAACTTTAACAAAGTTCATTGAGGAACTTAAAAGCACTCATGTTGCATGAAATTGGGTTTCGAATCCTAGAAACAACGTTGTTAGATGTTTCATAAGTTTGTCAAACTTTTACAAAGCTCATTGAGGAACTTATAAGCACTCATGTTGCATGAAACTTGGTTTAGAGTCTTAGAAACACGTTGTTATTTGTTTCATAAGTTCTTGAAACTTGACAAAGCTCATTCAGACACTTTTAATCTCTCATATCTCAAGAAACTAGGTTTAGAGACCTAGAAACGCGTTGTTATATGTTTCATAAGTTCGTAAAACTTGAACAAAGCTCATTGAGACACTTATAAGCACTCATGTTGCATGAAACTTGGTTTAGAGTCCTAGAAAAGCGTTGTTAGATGTTTCATAAGTTCGTAAAACTTGTAAAAACCTCATTGAGACACTTATAAGCACTCATGTTGCATGAAACTTGGATTAGAGTCCTAGAAACGCGTTGTTAGATGATTCATAAGTTCGTGAAACTTGTACAAAGCTCATGGAGGAACCTATAGCCACTCATGTTGCATGACACTTGGTTTAGAGTCCAAGAAACCACGTTGTTAGATGTTTCATAAGTTTTTCAAACATGTAAAAAGCTTATTGAGACAATTATAAGCACTCATGTTGCATAAAACTTGGGCTAGAGAACTAGAAACGCGTTGTTAGATATTTCATAAATTCGTGAAACTTGTACAAAGCTCATTGAGACACTTATAAGCTATCATGTTGCATGAACCTTGGTTTAGAGTCTTAGAAACTGCGTTGTTAGATTTTTTATAAGTTCATCAAACTTTAACAAAGCTCATTGAGGAACTTATAAGCACTCATGTTGCATATAACTTGGTTTATAGTCTTAGAAACGTGTTGTTGGATGTTTCATAAGTTCGTGAAACTTGTACAAAACTCATTGAGACACTTATAAGCACTCATGTTGCATGAAACATTGTTTAGAGTCCTAGAAACCACGTTGTTAGATGTTTCATAAGTTCGACAAACTTTAACAAAGCTCATTGACGAACTTATAAGCACTCATCTTGCATGAAACTTGGTTTAGAGTCCTAGAAAACGCGTTGTTAGATGTTTTATAAGTTCGTCAAACTTTAAAAAAGCTCATTGAAGAACTTATAAACACTCATGTTGCATGAAACTTGGTTTAGAGTCCTAGAAAACCCGTTGTTAGATGTTTATAAGTTCGTCAAACTTTAACAAAGCTCATTGAGGAACTTATAACAACTCATGTTGCATGAAATTGGGTTTAGAATCCTAGGAACAACGTTGTTAGATGTTTCATAAGTTCGTCAAACTTTAACAAAGCTCATTGAGGAACTTATAAGCACTCATGTTGCATGAAACTTGGTTTAGAGTCTTAGAAACACGTTGTTATATGTTTCATAAGTTCTTGAAACTTGTACAAAGCTCATTGCGACACTTTTAATCACTCATATTGCAAGAAACTAGTTTTAGAGACCTAGAAACGCGTTGTTATATGTTTCATAAGTTCGTAAAACTTGAACAAAGCTCATTGAGACACTTATAAGCACTCATGTTGCATGAAACTTGGTTTAGAGTCCTAGAAAAGCGTTGTTAGATGTTTCATAAGTCCGTGAAACATATACAAAGCTCATTGAGACAGTTATAAGCACTCATGTTGCATGAAACTTGGTTTAGAATCCTAGAAACCGCGTTGTAAGATATTTCATAAGTTCGTGAAACTTTAACAAAGATCATTGAGGAACTTATAATTACTCATGCTGCATTAAACTTGGTTAAGAGTCTTAGAAACGCGTTGTTATATGTTTCACAAGTTTGAGAAACTTGTACAAAGCTCATTGAGACTCTTATAAGCACTCATGTTGCATGAAACTTGGTTTAGAGTCCTAGAAAAGCGTTGTTTGATGTTTCATAAGTTCATGAAAGTTTTACAAAGCTCATTGAGACACTTTTAAGCCCTCATGTTGCATGAAACTTTGTTTAGAGTTATAGAAACGTGTTGTTAGATGTTTCATAAGTTCGTCAAACTTGTACAAAGCTCATTGAGACACTTATAAGCACTCATGTTGCATGAAAATTGGTTTAGAATACAAGAAACGCGTTGTTATATGTTTCATAAGTTTTTGAAACTTGTACAAAGCTCATTAAGGAATTTATAACCACTCATGTTGCATGAAACTTGGTTTAGAATCCTAGAAACGCGTTGGTAGATGTTTCATAAGTTCATGAAACTTGTACAAAGCTCATTGAAGAACATATAAGCACTCATGTTGCAAGAAACTTGGTTTAGATTCCTAGAAACGCGTTGTTAGATGATTCATAAGTTCGTGAAACTTGTACAAAGCTCATAGAGGAACTTATAACCACTCGTGTTGCATGAAACTTGATTTAGAGTCCAAGAAACCACGTTGTTAAATGTTTCATAAGTTTTTCAAACATGTACAAAGCTCATTGAGACACTTATAAACACTAATGTTGCATAAAACTTGGGCAAGAGAACTAGAAACGTGTTGTTAGATGTTTCATAAGTTCGTGAAACTTGTACAAAGCTCATTGAGACACTTATAAGCTCTCATGTTGCATGAACCTTGGTTTAGAGTCTTAGAAACTGTGTTGTTAGATTTTTTATAAGTTCGTCAAAGTTTAACCAAGCTCATAGAGGAACTTATAAGCACTCATGTTGCATCAAACTTGGTTTAGAGTCCTAGAAACATGTTGTTAGATGTTTCATAAGTTCGTGAAACTTGTACAAAACTCATTGAGACACTTATAAGCACTCATGTTGCATGAAACATGGTTTAGAGTCCTTGAAACCACGTTGTTAGATGTTTCATAAGTTCGTCAAACTTTAACAAAGCTCATTGACGAACTTATAAGCACTCATGTTGCATGAAACTTGGTTTAGAGTCCTAGAAAACGCGTTGTTAGATGTTTTATAAGTTCTTCAAACTTTAAAAAAGCTCATTGAGGAACTTATAAGCACTCATGTTGCATGAAACTTGGTTTAGAGTCCTAGAAAACGCATTGCTAGATGTTTTTAAGTTCCTTAAACTTTAACAAAGCTCATTGAGGAACTTATAAGCACTCATGTTGCATGAAATTGGGTTTAGAATCCTAGAAACAACGTTGTTAGATGTTCATAATTTCGTGAAACTTTAGAAAAGCTCATCGAGGAACTTATAAGCACTCATGTTGCATGATACTTGGTTTAGAATCCTAGAAATGCGTTGTTAGATATTTCATAAGTTCGTCAAACTTTAACAAAGCTCATTGACGAACTTATAAGCACTCATGTTGCATGAAACTTGGTTTAGAGTCCTAGAAAACGCGTTGTTAGATGTTTTATAAGTTCGTCAAATTTAAAAAAGCTCATTCAGGAACTTATAAGCACTCATGTTGCATGAAACTTGGTTTAGAGTCCTAGAAAACGCATTGCTAGATGTTTATATGTTCTTCAAACTTTAACAAAGCTCATTGAGGAACTTATATGCACTCATGTTGCATGAAACTTTGTTTAGATTCCTAGAAACCATGTTGTTAGATGTTTCATAAGTTCGTCAAACTTTAACAAAATTCATTGAGGAACTTATAATCACTCATGTTGCATGAAACTTGGTTTAGAGTCTTAGAAACATGTTGTTATATGTTTAGTAAGTTCTTGAAACTCGAACAAAGCTCATTGAGACACTTTTAATCACTCATATTACAAGAAACTAGGTTTAGAGACCTAGAAACGCGTTGTTATATGTTTCATAAATTCGTAAAACTTGAACAAAGCTCATTGAGACACTTATAAGCACTCATGTTGCATGAAACTTGGTTTAGAGTCCTAGAAAAGCGTTGTTAGATGTTTCATAAGTTCGTGAAACTTGTACAAAACTCCTTGAGACACTTATAAGCACTCATGTTGCATGAAACTTGGTTTAGAATCCTAGAAACCGCGTTGTAAGATATTTCATAAGTTCGTAAAACTTTGACAAAGATCATTGAGGAACTTATAATCACTCATGTTGCATTAAACTTTTTTTTTTTTTGGTATGAAAGAGGAGACATTTTGTCTCCCTGTTTATTAAAATAAAGAATTCAAAGGAATCAAATTACGGACAGACATATCTTGATCTCGTAGATCCTCGATTATCCTCCGTAAGTAAAGTCAAAGCAAAATCTGGAATTACATCAAAAGCGTGAAAACCTAAAGGTAAAGAGAAAGCATGCTCAGCTAATCCATCGGCAAGAAAATTAGCTTCTCTGAACACATGCGAAATACGGACTATCCAGTCTTTGTAAAGAAAGCCTTGGCACAAGCGCACCAGGAAAGAAAGAGGGTGTGAGTCACCAATCCCCGTCTTCAAGAATCCAACCACCATCATTGAGTCAATTTCCAGCTCCAACCGCGTAACTCGTTTCTCCCAAGCAATGTATAAACCATAATATACACCCCACAGTTCCGCGAGCGGCGCCGAGCAGCGGCCAATGTTTAGTGCAAAGCCTCCACTCCAGTTACCTCCATCATCACGCAACACTCCACCTGCAGTCGCTAATCCTGGATTGCCTCGAGAAGCACCATCCGTGTTAAGCTTAAACCATCCTCTCTTTGGCAGTGACCATGCGATTTGCCTTTCCACCGTCGCGGTTGCAATTCCTTTACCAGAAACAAGCTCGTGACTAGTTGTTACCTCTCTAGCCCAGTTTTTGATGAATTGCACCCTGTCCCTGCATTTGCCATTTCCAACAAAAACATTATCACATCGCCACTTCCATCCCCACCAAATGACAACACTAAACAATGTCGACCCTGAACCACTCTCTGTTCTTTCTTCATTTTTTAAGTTCTCATATATCCATCCGAGGAGAGGTTTTGTGAAGAACTCTCGTTGTCTTCGAGCAGGTAATAACCGAGTCCAAATCCCTGACATAGCTTGGCAATCTCTCAACACGTGTAGGATCGTCTCTTCGCCACTCTTGCATACTTGACAAATCGAAGAATCCGTCATGTGTCTTCTATATCTCTCTGTGTTTGTCATGATCACTTGATTAGTAGCCAACCACATAAACACTTTCACTCTCTCTGGTGTTACAACCTTCCACACAAGATTAAATAAGCTTGACATGTCTGGTTTTGGTTGTGATCCCCGTGTTAATCCCCGTGTTAACATCACATGTGCCGACTTTACCGTGAATTCTCCGTTCGCATTCTCTCCCCAAGATATTCTATCTTTGGCTCCTGTTATATTGTCAAGTACCACCGCTGCTAAATCTAGTCTTTTGCTCTCTGGCACATACGGCATAATCTTCTCCAACATCCAACCCCTGCCTTCCCTCCAGAGTTCTCCAGCCGTGAGTCTTAGATCATCCTCATTCAGCGCTTCGTTAGTTGACTCGATAAGCGCCTCATTATCGAGCCATCTATCCGTCCAGAACATAATATCCTTCCCATCTCCTAGTATCCACGTAAAGCCCTTCCATACTACTTCCCTTAGACCAAGGCATACGCTTCGCCAAGTCGAAGAGCAATTCCCTTTTGGTATCATCCATGTTTGATCACGCATATCTCCTACCTTATACTTCTTTATGAACACTTTTTCCCAAAGACTATCCTTGTCATTTATCAAGCGCCATCCCACCTTAGCTAAGAGAGATATATTCATTGTCCTCGATGTCCTTATCCCCAAACCCCCTTCATGTTTAGGTGTGCAAACTTTCCCCCATGAAACAAGGTGTTGCTTTCGTTTCTCCGATGTACTCCCCCAAAGAAAAGTTCTTAGGATTTTATCCAGCATGTCTGTCGTGCTTCGAGGTAAAGCGATTGTAGTCATTGTGTGCACTGGGATAGAAGAAAGTACTGCCTTCGTTAACGTTATTCTCCCGACCAAACTTAAAAATCTACCCTTCCAGCCTGCTAGACGAGAAGAGACTCTCTCCACAACCTCACCAAACGTTTCTTTATTGATTCTCTTATGCAAGATTGGCATGCGAAGATACTTACCTAAGTCTTTTGTGGCTTTAATCCCACTCTCTCTTGTAATATTATTCTCCATGTCTCGAGAAACATTGTTGGAAAAAAATATTTTAGACTTATCTAAGTTTACCTTTTGGCCCGAGGCTACACAAAAATTCTCCAACACCCTTCTTATTACACGAATCTGAGATACTGCCGCTTCTGCAAAGAGAATTAAGTCATCGGCAAAACATATATGTGATAATAATGGTCCTCCTTGGGATAACCGTATTGGTTTCCACTCCTTCCGAGAAACAGCTCCTTCAATCAAGTGACACAACCTCTCAAGGCATAAAACAAAAAGATATGGGGACAGTGGGTCTCCTTGACGGAGTCCCCTAGAAGGCTTAAAGGAATTTGTCTTCTCCCCATTCCATAGTACACACATCGACGGCCCCGTCACACATTGCATTATCCAATTGACCCATACGATACGAAGCCCGGCTGCGAGTAACGTATCCTCCAAGAAGTCCCATCTTATTTTGTCATATGCTTTCTCCAAGTCAAGTTTTAAAAGCATCCATCCCTTTTTACCTTTTTTCCGACGCATTGAGTGGACCGCTTCTTGCACAATAACTATGTTGTCTGTGTTTAACCTTCCAGGTATAAAACTTGCTTGCGCTGGTCCAATCAGGTTAGACATCACACTTTTGAGACGCAACACCATGACCTTAGTAATAGTCTTAAATAACACGTTGCATAGACTAATCGGTCTAAATTGTGTTATTCTTTCTGGCCTCGACACCTTAGCAATCAACACCATAATGGCATCATTCGTTTCCGGAGGTAAGATGCCTGTCTCAAAGAAACTCAGGACGAATCGTATAACCGACTCTCCCACGACATCCCAATTATTTTGGTAAAACACCGGTTGATACCCATCCGGTTCTGGTGCTTTGAAGCTTCCCATGCTCCGCAAAGCTTTTTCCACATCCGTACTCAAGAATGGTTCACAAAGTCTCCTTTCTTCCTCTCTTGTGATTTTTGGGAATCCCCACCGAGGTAGCTTTTCCACTGATTCCTCCACATCATCCAAAGAGTAAAGCCTTTTGTAATAATTTTTTGCTAACATTTCAAGCTCTTTAGGTTCTGTTGTCCATCTACCATCGTCTCTTTTAAGCATTTCAATGCGGTTCCTTCTCCTCCGAATAATGGTTGAGGTATGGAAGAACCTGGTGTTTCTATCCCCTAAAGCAATCCACTTCTCTCGGGATTTCTGAAACCAAAGAATCTCTTCTTGCTCAAGGGTCGCATCAAGCTCCGTCATTAGGCTATGTTCATGACTTAAAAGTGCATCTGTCTGATTCGAATCCAGCTTCTCTTGAACTTCATTGATTTCTGACAAAAGTCTTTCCTTGCGTTGTAGAACATCTCCAAATATCTCCTTGTTCCACTTCTTTAGATGAATGCGTAACTCTTTTAAATCCTCCGGCGTACTCAAATTGTTTTTCCAAGAAGTTAGCAACAGCTCCTTGAAACCCGGATGCTTTAACCACGCTGCTTCAAACCTAAATGGTCTTCTTCGTGGGTTACCTTTCCTGACAGGGCACAGTTGAATATATACCGGTGCGTGGTCGGAGGAAATGAAAGGAAGGTGCCTTATGCTCGCCTCTTGCCACTTGAGTCTAGCGTGTGGGCAACACAACACTCGGTCTAACCTCTTTGCCACATATGTAGACTCCATTCTTCCTCTTCTCCAAGTGAATGTGTTGCCTTTAAACCCCATGTCAATCAACGATAAATCGCTTATCCATTCGCCAAAAGCTAGAGAGTCAGGAGACAAACAACCATTTCCTCCTGTTCTTTCATCTAAGCGGACAATGGTGTTAAAGTCTCCTCCGATTAGTAATGGGCCTTGAATGTTCTGAATGACTTCTCGTAGCTTGTCCCATAACCCACTACGACGACTGACAGATGGTGCTGCATATACAACGATCATATGCAACACTTCTGTCCCATTCTTTATCTCGGCATGAATGAATTGATCAGAAGCCTCCTTGATCAACACATCACCGACACCATCCCTCCACAACAACCATATGCCGCCGCTTTGACCCACCGCTTCAACTCGAAATGAGTTCTCAAAGCCTAAACCATAACAAATTTGCCCTGCTCTATCTCCACTCGCATGAGTCTCGAACAACGCAAGAATATCCGTGTTAAATTTTTTTAAGATATAACGAATCGATCTTCTAAAGTTGGGTTTATTCGCCCCCGGCAATTCCATAATAGACAATCCATTAATGATTTCCAATTCACAAGCCGAACTACCGGGGAATGCCGTCATGCATGAGGCTTATCCGTCCCTCCTTCAGACACAGCCCCCTGCATTTCGACTTCCGTACAAGCCCCTAAGGCATTCTCCTCAGTCACACGTTGATCATGCATATGTCTTGGCTCTTCTACATGATTTTCGTTGCCAAATGCTCCACCTAGTCGACCAACATTCTCATTCTCCACTCTCAGCCTTTTGCCGGTAACAAAACTGTCATTTCTTCCACGAACTGTCCCAAAAATCAGACCTCTAACAGGCCTATTGGGCTTGGCCTGTTTGTTTTGGTGGATTAGTTTTTTCTCAGCTATCTTGATCCCATTGGGCCTATTCTCTTTCGGCCCATCTTTCTTTGCTCCTTCCCCCACGCTAAACTTCCCACTAAATTGAGTCACATTTATTTGGCGATCACTCCTTCCTTTTTGACCTTTATTCGAAAATATCATATTTTCCTTATTGGCTCCTTCTCTTACTTCGAATTGATTTACCCCTGTTTCCAAGTTTCCAAAACGATTAGATGTGGTAATAGTTTCCATATCTGTTCTATTTGAGATCTCCCGGAGATTCCTCCCGGCTCCTTCATTCTGATTTCCCCCCGCCGGTTCTACTCTGCTCGGCGAGTTCCATGGTTTCCTTCCCGACCTTCTAACCATTGTGAACCCCTCATTTGTCTTTTCCATTGCACTTGGACAAGGTGAATCTTTTTGCATCGTCGCGGCTACCTCTTTCTCATGGTTTACTCGTGGGCATGTGTGCACCGAATGCCCGTATATACCACAAGTAGCACATATATTCGTGAGGCCCTCATATGAGACAAAGTATCTTTCACCATTTACCATCACGGTTCCCTTTAGAGGTCTAGCCAGATTCACTTCCACACAGACTCTTGCAAACCTTGCCCTCTCAAAATTCATGGTAGACATATCGACTCTCACCGGCTTTCCTATCCCTTTAGCTATACCTTTGATGATTGTTTTGTGGTAAAAATTTACCGGTATGTTCGACAAACGAATCCAAACCGGCGTTGTCACGATCTCATCCTTCAAAGGATCAAACATCGGTGACCATGCTTGCACCGTGAGATAACTGCCGAATGCTTTCCATGGTCCTCCTGACAAGGCTGTTAAGTACTCGTCCTCATCCCCAAATCTAACCATAAAGAACTGTCTTGGGAGATCTACTACGTGAATTGCTCCCTTCGGCTTCCACATCTCTCGTAACTTCTTTGCTAACACCGGTAGTATTATGTTCCTTCCCAACACTTTGACAATAATACACTTTTTCCACAGCCCGTTCATAACTTCTAGCACTTCCTTCTCGATTGTTATCACTGGCTCACCATCTTCCCCATCAGGGAACTCAAGATGAACCCTTGCCGCAACAAACCCCTCAGTCAGAACATTCTCTGGCTTTTGCATAACTTCGGCGTTACTTCCCATCACCTTTTGTGCCCACGAGGTAGATCTATCTGGTGGATCTCCCGGCGGCTCTCTCTTCTCACCCACATCTGACATGGTCGCATCTTGATCTCCGTTCTCCGAAGCCCTAATATCGCCCATAGCGGCAGCTTAAAAATTATGAAAAGCTCAATGAGACACTTATAAGCACACATGTTGTATGAAACTTGGTTTAGAGACCTATAAACGCGTTGGTATATGTTTCATAAGTTCGTGAAACTTGTACAAAGATCATTGAGGAACTTATAACCACTCATGTTGCATGAAACTTGGTTTAGATTCCTAGAAACCATGTTGTTAGATGGTTCAAAAGTTCTTCAAACTTGTACAAAGCTCATTGAGACACTTATAAGCACCCATGTTGCATGAAACTTGGTTTAGAGACCTAGAAACGCGTTGTTGGATGTTTCTTAAGTTCGTGAAACTTGTACAAAACTCATTGAGACACTTATAAGCACACATGTTGCATGAAACTTGGTTTAGAGTCCTACAAACGCGTTGTTAGATGTTTCATAAGTTCGTCAAACTTGTACCAAGCTCATTGAGACATTTATAAACACTTATGTTGAATGAAACTTGGTTTAGAGTTCTAGAAACGCGTTGTTAGATGTTTCATAAGTTCGTCAAACTTGTACAAAGCTCATGGAGACACTGATAAGCACTCATATTGCATGAAGCTTATTTTAGAATCCAAGAAATCACGTTGTTAGATGTTTCATAAGTTCATCAAACTTGTACAAATCTCATTGAGGAACTTATAAGCACTCATGTTGCATGAAACTTGGTTTAGAGTCCTAGAAACGTGTTGTTAGATGTTTATAAGTTTGTCAAACTTTAACAAAGCTCATTGAGGAACTTATAAGCAATAATGTTGCATGAAATTTTGTTTAGAGTCGTAGAAACAATGTTGATAGATGTTTCATAAGTTCGTCAAACTTTAACAAAGCTCATTGACGAACTTATAAGAACTCATGTTGCATGAAATTTGGTTTAGAGTCCTAGAAACGTTATGTTATATGTTTCATAAGTTCAAGAAACTTGTACAAAGCTCATTGAGACACTTATAAACACTCATATTGCAAGAAACTACGTTTAGAGACCTAGAAACGCTTTGTTAGATGTTTCATAAGTTTGTAAAACTTGAACAAAGCTCATAGACACATTTATAAGCACTCATGTTGCATAAAACTTGGTCTAGAGTCCTAGAAAACACGTTTTTAGATGTTTCATACGTTCGTCAAACTTGTACAAAGGTCATTGAGACATCTATAAGGACTCATGTTGCATGAAAATTGGTTTAGAGTCCTAGAAAAGCCTTGTTAGATGTTTCATAAGTTCGTGAAACTTGTACAAAGATCATTGAGACACTTATAAGCACTCATGTTGCATAAAACTTGGTTTAGAGTCCTAGAAACCGCGTTTTTAGATGTTTCTTAAGTTCGTCAAACTTTAACAAAGCTCATTGAGGAACTTATAATCACTCATGTTGCATTGAACTTGTTTTAGAGTCCTAGAAACGCGTTGTTATATGTTTCATAAGTTCGTGAAACTTGTACAAAGCCCATTGAGACGCTTATAAGCACTCATGTTGCATGAAACTTTGTTTAGAGTTATAGAAACGTGTTGTTAGATGTCTCATAAGTTCGTCAAACTTGTAGAAAGCTCATTGAGGCACTTATAAGTACTCATGTTGCATGAAGCTTGGTTTAGATTCCAAGAAACCACGTTGTTAGATGTTTCATAAGTTCGTCAAACATGTACAAAGCTCATTGAGACACTGATAAGCACTCATGTCGCATGAAACTTGGTTTAGAATACTAGAAACGCGTTGTTATATGTTTCATATGTTTGTGAAAATTGTACAAAGCTCATTGAGGAATTTATATGCACTCATGTTGCATGAAACTTGGTTTAGAATCCTAGAAACGTGTTGGTATATGTTTCATAAGTTCGTGAAACTTGTACAGAGCTCATTGAGACACTTATAAGCTCTCATGTTGCATGAACCTTGGTTTAGAGTCTTAGAAACTGTGTTGTTAGATTTTTTATGAGTTCGTCAAAATTTAACCAAGCTCATAGAGGAACTTATAAGCACTCATGTTGCATAAAATTGGTTTAGAGTCCTAGAAACATGTTGTTAGATGTTTCATAAGTTCGTGAAACTTGTACAAAACTCATTGAGACACTTATAAGCACTCATGTTGCATGAAACATGGTTTAGAGTCCTTGAAACCACGTTGTTAGATGTTTCATATGTTCGTCAAACTTTAACAAAGCTCATTGACGAACTTATAAGCACTCATGTTGCATGAAACTTGGTTTAGAGTCCTAGAAAACGCGTTGTTAGATGTTTTATAAGTTCGTCAAACTTTAAAAAAGCTCATTGAGGAACTTATAAGCACTCATGTTGCATGAAACTTGGTTTAGAGTACTAGAAAACGCATTGCTAGATGTTTATAAGCTCTTCAAACTTTAAAAAAGCTCATTGAGGAACTTATAAGCACTCATGTTGCATGAAATTGGGTTTAGAATCCTAGAAACAACGTTGTTAGATGTTCATAATTTCGTGAAACTTTAGCAAAGCTCATCGAGGAACTTATAAGCACTCATGTTGCATGATACTTGGTTTAGAATCCTAGAAATGCGTTGTTAGATGTTTCATAAGTTCGTCAAACTTTAACAAAGCTCATTGACGAACTTATAAGCACTCATGTTGCATGAAATTTGGTTTAGAGTCCTAGAAAACGCGTTGTTAGATGTTTTATAAGTTCGTCAAACTTTAAAAAAGCTCATTGAGGAACTTATAAGCACTCATGTTGCATGAAACTTGGTTTAGAGTCCTAGAAAACGCATTGCTAGATGTTTATAAGTTCTTCAAACTTTAACAAAGCTCATTGACGAACTTATAAGCACTCATGTTGCATGAAATTTGGTTTAGAGTCCTAGAAAACGCGTTGTTAGATGTTTTATAAGTTCGTCAAACTTTAAAAAAGCTCATTGAGGAACTTATAAGCACTCATGTTGCATGAAACTTGGTTTAGAGTCCTAGAAAACGCATTGCTAGATGTTTATAAGTTCTTCAAACTTTAACAAAGCTCATTGAGGAACTTATAAGCACTCATGTTGCATGAAACTTTGTTTAGATTCCTAGAAACCATGTTGTTAGATGTTTCATAAGTTCGTCAAACTTTAACAAAACTCATTGAGGAACTTATAAGCACTCATGTTGCATGAAACTTGGTTTAGAGTCTTAGAAACATGTTGTTATATGTTTAGTAAGTTCTTGAAACTTTAACAAAGCTCATTGAGACACTTTTAATCACTCATATTACAAGAAACTAGGTTTAGAGACCTAGAAACGCGTTGTTATATGTTTCATAAGTTCGTAAAACTTGAACAAAGCTCATTGAGACACTTATAAGAACTCATGTTGCATGAAACTTGGTTTAGAGTCCTAGAAAAGCGTTGTTAGATGTTTCATAAGTTCGTGAAACTTGTACAAACCTCATTGAGACACTTATAAGCACTCATGTTGTATGAAACTTGGTTTAGAATCCTAGAAACCGCGTTGTAAGATATTTCATAAGTTCGTAAAACTTTAACAAAGATCATTGAGGAACTTATAATCACTCATGTTGCATTAAACTTGGTTAAGAGTCTTAGAAACGCGTTGTTATATGTTTCATAAGTTCGTGAAACTTATACAAAGCTCAATGAGACACTTATAAGCACACATGTTGCATGAAACTTGGTTTAGAGACCTATAAACGCAATGGTATATGTTTCATAAGTTCGTGAAACTTGTACAAAGCTCATTGAGGAACTTATAAGCACTTATGTTGCATGAAACTTGGTTTAGAGTCCTATAAACGCATTGTTAGTTGTTAGATGTTTCATAAGTTTTCGTGAAACTTGTACAAAGATCATTGAGGAACTTATAACCACTCATGTTGCATGAAACTTGATTTAGATTCCTAGAAACGATGTTGTTAGATGGTTCAAAAGTTCGTCAAACTTGTACAAAGCTCATTGAGACACTTATAAGCACACATGTTGCATGAAACTTGGTTTAGAGACCTAGAAACGCGTTGTTGGATGTTTCTTAAGTTCGTGAAACTTGTACAAAACTCATTGAGACACTTATAAGCACACATGTTGCATGAAACTTGGTTTAGAGTCCTACAAACGCGTTGTTAGATGTTTCATAAGTTCGTCAAACTTGTACCAAGCTCATTGAGACATTTATAAACACTTATGTTGCATGAAACTTGGTTTAGAGTTCTAGAAAAGCGTTGTTAGATGTTTCAAAAGTTCGTCAAACTTGTACAAAGCTCATGGAGACACTGATAAACACTCATATTGCATAAAGCTTGTTTTAGAATCCAAGAAATCACGTTGTTAGATGTTTCATAAGTTCCTCAAACTTGAACAAATCTCATTGAGGAACTTATAAGCACTCATGTTGCATGAAACTTGGTTTAGAGTCCAAGAAAACGTGTTGTTAGATGTTTATAAGTTTGTCAAACTTTAACAAAGCTCATTGAGGAACTTATAAGCATTAATGTTGCATGAAATTTGGTTTAGAGTCGTAGAAACTACGTTGATAGATGTTTCATAAGTTCGTCAAACTTTAACAAAGCTCATTGACGAACTTATAAGCACTCATGTTGCATGAAATTTGGTTTAGAGTCCTAGAAACGTGTTGTTATATGTTTCATAAGTTCGAGAAACTTGTACAAAGCTCATTGAGACACTTATAAACACTCATTTTGCAAGAAACTATGTTTAGACACCTAGAAACGCTTTGTTAGATGTTTCATAAGTTTGTAAAACTTGAGCAAAGCTCATAGACACACTTATAAGCACTCATGTTGCATAAAACTTGGTCTAGAGTCCTATAAAACACGTTTTTAGATGTTTCATAAGTTCGTCAAACTTGTACAAAGGTCATTGAGACATCTATAAGGACTCATGTTGCATAAAAATTGGTTTAGAGTCCTAGAAAAGCCTTGTTAGATGTTTCATAAGTTCGTGAAACTTGTACAAAGCTCATTGAGACACTTATAAGCACTCATGTTGCATGAAACTTGGTTTAGAGTCCTAGAAACCGCGTTGTTAGATGTTTCTTAAGTTCGTCAAACTTTAACAAAGCTCATTGAGGAACTTATAATCACTCATGTTGCATTGAACTTGTTTTAGAGTCCTAGAAACGCGTTGTTATATGTTTCATAAGTTCGTGAAACTTGTACAAAGCCCATTGAGACACTTATAAGCACTCATGTTGCATGAAACTTGGTTTAGAGTTATAGAAACGTGTTGTTAGATGTCTCATAAGTTCGTCAAACTTGTAGAAAGCTCATTGAGACACTTATAAGTACTCATGTTGCATGAAGCTTGGTTTAGATTCCAAGAAACCACGTTGTTAGATGTTTCATAAGTTCGTCAAACCTGTACAATTCCGAGAAACCACGTTGTTAGATGTTTCATAAGTTCGTCAAACTTGTACAAAGCTCATTGAGACACTGATAAGCACTCATGTCGCATGAAACTTGGTTTAGAATACTAGAAACGCGTTGTTATATGTTTCATAAGTTTGTGAAAGTTGTACAAAGCTCATTGAGGAATTTTTATGCAATCATGTTGCATGAAACTTGGTTTAGAATCCTAGAAACGCGTTGGTATATGTTTCATAAGTTCGTTAAACTTGTACAAAGCTCATTGAGGAACTTATAAGCACTTATGTTGCATGAAACTTGGTTTAGAGTCCTATAAACGCGTTGTTAGATGTTTCATAAGTTCGTGAAACTTGTACAAAGATCATTGAGGAACTTATAACCACTCATGTTGCATGAAACTTGGTTTAGATTCCTACAAACCATGTTATTAGATGGTTCATAAGTTCGTCAAACTTGTACAAAGCTCCTTGAGACACTTATAAGCACTCATGTTGCATGAAACTTGGTCAAGAGAACTAGAAACGCGTTGTTAGTTGATTCATATGTTCGTGAAACTTGTACAAAGCTCATTGAGAAACTTAAAAGCACTCTTGTTGCATGAAACTTGATTTAGAGTCCAAGAAACCGCGTTGTGAGATGTTTCATAAAAGCGTCAAACTTTAACAAAGCTCATTGAGGAACTTATACGCACTAATGTTGCATGAAACTTGGTTTAGAGTCCTAGAAACGCGTTGTTATATGATTCATAGGTTCGTGAAACTTGTACAAAGCTCATTGAGACACTTATAAGACTTATGCTGCAAGAAACTTAGTTTAGAGTTCTAGAAACGCGTTGTTTGATGTTTCATAAGTTCGTCAAACTTGTAGAAAGCTCATTGAGAAACTTATAAGCACTCATGTTGCGTGAAGATTGGTTTAGAGTCCTATAAACCAAGTTTTTATATGTTTCATAAGTTCGTGAAACTTGTACAAAGCTCATTGAGACATTGATAATACCTCATGTTGCATGAAGTTTGGTTTAGAGTCTTAGAAACACATTATTATATGTTTCATAAGTTCTTGAAACTTGTACAAAGCTCATTGAGACACTCTTAATCAATCATATTGCAAGAAACTAGGTTTAGAGACCTAGTATATGTTTCATAAGTTAGTAAAACTTGAACAAAGCTCATTGAGACACTTATAAGCACTCATGTTGCATGAAACTTGGTTTAGAGTCCTAGAAAAGCGTTGTTAGATGTTTCATAAGTTCGTGAAACTTGTACAAAGCTCATTGAGACACTTATAAGCACTCATGTCGCATGAAACTTGGTTTAGAATCCTAGAAACCACGTTGTAAGATATTTCATAAGTTCGTGAAACTTTAACAAAGATCATTGAGGAACTTATAATTACTCATGTTGCATTAAACTTGGTTAAGTCTTAGAAACGCGTTGTTTTATGTTTCATAAGTTTTTGAATCTTGTACACAGCTCATTGAAACTCTTATAAGCACTCATGTTGCATGAAACTTGGTTTAGAGTCCTAGAAACGCGTTGTCATGAAAGTTTTACAAAGCTCATTGAGACACTTTTAAGCCCTCATGTTGCATGAAACTTTGTTTAGAGTTACAGAAACGTGTTGTTAGATGTTTTATAAGTTCGTCAAACTTGTACAAAGCTCATTGAGACACTTATAAGCACTCATGTTGCATGAAAATTGGTTTAGAATACAAGAAACGCGTTGTTATATGTTTCATAAGTTTTTGAAACTTGTACAAAGCTCATTAAGGAATTTATAACCACTCATGTTGCATGAAACTTGGTTTAGAATCCTAGAAACGCGTTGATAGATGTTTCATAAGTTCATGAAACTTGTACAAAGCTCATTGAAGAACATATAAGCACTCATGTTGCATGAAACTTGGTTTAGATTCCTAGAAACACGTTGTTAGACGATTCATAAGTTCGTGAAACTTGTACAAAGCTCATAGAGGAACTTATAACCACTCGTGTTGCATGAAACTTGATTTAGAGTCCAAGAAACCACGTTGTTATATGTTTCATAAATTTTTCAAACATGTACAAAGTTCATTGAGACACTTATAAGCACTCATGTTGCATAAAACTTGAGCAAGAGAACTAGAAACGTGTTGTTAGATGTTTCATAAGTTCGTGAAACTTGTACAGAGCTCATTGAGACAGTTATAAGCTCTCATGTTGCATGAACCTTGGTTTAGAGTCTTAGAAACTGTGTTGTTAGATTTTTTATAAGTTCGTCAAACTTTAACCAAGCTCATAGAGGAAGTTATAAGCACTCATGTTGCATAAAATTGGTTTAGAGTCCTAGAAACATGTTGTTAGATGTTTCATAAGTTCGTGAAACTTGTACAAAACTCATTGAGACACTTATAAGCAGTCATGTTGCATGAAACATGGTTTATAGTCCTTGAAACCACATTGTTAGATGTTTCATATGTTCGTCAAACTTTAACAAAGCTCATTGACGAACTTATAAGCACTCATGTTGCATGAAACTTGGTTTAGAGTCCTAGAAAACGCGTTGTTAGATGTTTTATAAATTCGTCAAACTTTAAAAAAGCTCATTGAGGAACTTATAAGCACTCATGTTGCATGAAACTTGGTTTAGAGTACTAGAAAACGCATTGCTAGATGTTTATAAGCTCTTCAAACTTTAACAAAGCTCATTGAGGAACTTATAAGCACTCATGTTGCATGAAATTGGGTTTAGAATCCTAGAAACTACGTTGTTAGATGTTCATAATTTCGTGAAACTTTAGCAAAGCTCATCGAGGAACTTATAAGCACTCATGTTGCATGATACATGGTTTAGAATCCTAGAAATGCGTTGTTAGATGTTTCATAAGTTCGTCAAACTTTAACAAAGCTCATTGACGAACTTATAAGCACTCATGTTGCATGAAACTTGGTTTAGAGTCCTAGAAAACGCGTTGTTAGATGTTTTATAAGTTCGTCAAACTTTAAAAAAGCTCATTGAGGAACTTATAAGCACTCATGTTGCATGAAACTTGGTTTAGAGTCCTAGAAAACGCATTGCTAGATGTTTATAAGTTCTTCAAATTTTACCAAAGCTCATTGAGGAACTTATAAGCACTCATGTTGCATGAAACTTGGTTTAGAGTCTTAGAAACATGTTGTTATATGTTTAGTAAGTTCTTGAAACTTGAACAAAGCTCATTGAGACACTTTTAATCACTCATATTACAAGAAACTAGGTTTAGAGACCTAGAAACGCGTTGTTATATGTTTCATAAGTTCGTAAAACTTGAACAAAGCTCATTGAGACACTTATAAGAACTCATGTTGCATGAAACTTGGTTTAGAGTCCTAGAAAAGCGTTGTTAGATGTTTCATAAGTTCGTGAAACTTGTACAAACCTCATTGAGACACTTATAAGCACTCATGTTGCATGAAACTTGGTTTAGAATCCTAGAAACCGCGTTGTAAGATATTTCATAAGTTCGTAAAACTTTAACAAATATCATTGAGGAACTTATAATCACTCATGTTGCATTAAACATGGTTAAGAGTCTTAGAAACGCGTTGTTATATGTTTCATAAGTTCGTGAAACTTATACAAAGCTCAATGAGACACTTATAAGCACACATGTTGCATGAAACTTGGTTTAGAGACCTATAAACGCGTTGGTATATGTTTCATAAGTTCGTGAAACTTGTACAAAGCTCATTGAGGAACTTATAAGCACTTATGTTGCATGAAACTTGGTTTAGAGTCCTATAAACGCGTTGTTAGTTGTTAGATGTTTCATAAGTTCGTGAAACTTGTACAAAGATCATTGAGGAACTTATAACCACTCATGTTGCATGAAACTTGGTTTAGATTCCTAGAAACGATGTTGTTAGATTGTTCAAAAGTTCGTCAAACTTGTACAAAGCTCATTGAGACACTTATAAGCACACATGTTGCATGAAACTTGGTTTAGAGACCTAGAAACGCGTTGTTGGATGTTTTTTAAGTTCGCGAAACTTGTACTAAACTCATTGAGACACTTATAAGCACACATGTTGCATGAAACTTGGTTTAGAGTCCTACAAACGCGTTGTTAGATGTTTCATAAGTTCGTCAAACTTGTACCAAGCTCATTGAGACATTTATAAACACTTATGTTGCATGAAACTTGGTTTAGAGTTCTAGAAACGCGTTGTTAGATGTTTCATAAGTTCCTCAAACTTGTACAAATCTCATTGAGGAACTTATAAGCACTCATGTTGCATGAAACTTGGTTTAGAGTCCAAGAAATTGTGTTGTTAGATGTTTATAAGTTTGTCAAACTTTAACAAAGCTCGTTGAGGAACTTATAAGCATTAATGTTGCTTGAAATTTGGTTTAGAGTCGTAGAAACAACGTTGATAGATGTTTCATAAGTTCGTCAAACTTTAACAAAGCTCATTGACGAACTTATAAGCACTCATGTTGCATGAAATTTGGTTTAGAGTCCTAGAAACGTGTTGTTATATGTTTCATAAGTTCGAGAAACTTGTACAAAGCTCATTGAGACACTTATAAACACTCATATTGCAAGAAACTATGTTTAGACACCTAGAAACGCTTTGTTAGATGTTTCGTAAGTTTGTAAAACTTGAGCAAAGCTCATAGACACACTTATAAGCACTCATGTTGCATAAAACTTGGTCTAGAGTCCTAGAAAACACGTTTTTAGATGTTTCATATGTTCGTCAAACTTGTACAAAGGTCATTGAGACAACTATAAGGACTCATGTTGCATAAAAATTGGTTTAGAGTCCTAGAAAAGCCTTGTTAGATGTTTCATAAGTTCGTGAAACTTGTACAAAGCTCATTGAGACACTTATAAGCACTCATGTTGCATGAAACTTGGTTTAGAGTCCTAGAAACCGCGTTGTTAGATGTTTCTTAAGTTCGTCAAACTTTAACAAAGCTCATTGAGGAACTTATAATCACTCATGTTGCATTGAACTTGTTTTAGAGTCCTAGAAACGCGTTGTTATATGTTTCATAAGTTCTTGAAACTTGTACAAAGCCCATTGAGACACTTATAAGCACTCATGTTGCATGAAACTTGGTTTAGAGTTATAAAAACGTGTTGTTAGATGTCTCATAAGTTCGTCAAACTTGTAGAAAGCTCATTGAGACACTTATAAGTACTCATGTTGCATGAAGCTTGGTTTAGATTCCAAGAAACCACGTTGTTACATGTTTCATAAGTTCGTTTAACCTGTACAAAGCTTATTGAGACACTGATAAGCACTCATGTCGCATGAAACTTGGTTTAGAATACTAGAAACGCGTTGTTATATGTTTCATATGTTTGTGAAAGTTGTACAAAGCTCATTGAGGAATTTATATGCACTCATGTTGCATGAAACTTGGTTTAGAATCCTAGAAACGTGTTGGTATATGTTTCATAAGTTCGTGAAACTTGTGCAAAGCTCATTGAGGAACTTATAAGCACTCATGTTGCATGAAACTTGGTTTGGAATCCTATAAACGCGTTGTTAGTTGTTAGATGTTTCATAAGTTCGTGAAACTTGTACAAAGATCATTGAGGAACTTATAACCACTCATATTGCATGAAACTTGGTTTAGATTCCTAGAAACCACGTTGTTATATGGTTCATACACTCGTAAAACTTGTACAAAGTTCATTGAGACACTTATAAGCACTCATGTTGCATGAAACTTGGTCAAGAGAACTAGAAACGCGTTGTTAAATATTTCATAAGTTCGTGAAACTTGTACAAAGCTCATGTTGCATGAAACTTGTTTTAGAATCTTAGAAACTGCATTGTTAGTTTTTTTATAAGCTCATTGAGGAACTTATAAGCACTCATATTGCATGAAACTTTGATTATAGTCCTAGAAACGCGTCGTTGGATGTTTCAAAAGTTCGTGAAACATGTACAAAACTCATTGAAACACTTATAAGCCCTCATGTTGCATGAAACATGATTTAGAGTCTTAGAAACCCGTTGTAAGATGTATCATAAGTTCGTCAAACTTTAACAAAGCTCATTGAGGAACTTATAAGCAGTCATATTGCATGAAACTTTGTTTAGAGTCCTACAAACGGGTTGTTAGATGTTTCATAAGTTCATGAAAGTTGTCAAAAACTCATTGAAACACTTATAAGCCCACATTTTACATGAAACATGGTTTAGAATCCTAGTAACGCGTTGTTATATGTTTCATAAGTTCATGAAACTTGTACAAAGCTCATTTAGACACTTATAATCACTCATATTGCAAGAAACTTGGTTTAGAGACCTAGAAAGACGTTGTAAGATGTTTAATAAGTTCGTAAAACTTGTACAAAGCTCATTGAGAAACTTATAAGCGCTCTTGTTACATGAAACCTGGTTTAGAGTCCAAGAAACGTGTTGTTAGATGTTTAATAAGTTTTTCAAACTTGTACAAAGCTCATTGAGACACTTATAAGCACTCATGTTGCATGAAAGTGGGTTTAGGGTCCTAGAAACGCGTTGTTAGATGTTTCATAAGTTCGTCGAACTTGTACAAAGACCATTGAGACACTTATAAGAACTCATGTTGCATAAAACTTGGTTTAGAGTCCTAGAAACCAGGTTGTTAGATATTCCATAAGTTCTTCAAACTTATACAAAGCTCATTGAGACACTTATAAGCACTCATGTTGCATGAAACTTGGTTAAGAGTACAAGAAAAGAGTTGTTAGTTGTTTCATAAGTTCGTGAAACTTGTACAAAGATCATTGCGACACTTATAAGCACTCATGTTGCATGAAAGTTGATTTAGAGTCCTAGAAACCACGTTGTTATATGTTTCATAGGTTCGTGAATCTTTTATGAATCTCCTTGAGGAACTTATAAGCACTCTTGTTGCATGAAACTTGGTTTACAGTCCTCGAAATGCGTTGTTATATTTTTCATAAGTTCGTGAAACTTTTACAAAGCTCATTCAGGAACTTATATGCACTAATGTTGCATGAAACTTGGTTTAGAGTCCTAGAAACGCATTGTTAAATGTTTCATAATTTCTACAAACTTGTACAAATCTCATTGAGACATTTATAAGCACTCATGTTGCATGAAACTTTATTTAGAGTCCTAGAAACCACATTGTTAGGTGTTTCATAAGTTCGTCAAACTAGTACAAAGCTCATTGAGACACTTATAAGAACTCATGTTGCATGAAGCTTGGTTTAGATTCCGAGAAACCACGTTGTTAGATGTTTCATAAGTTCGTCAAACTTGTACAAAGCTCATTGAGACACTGATAAGCACTCATGTCGCATGAAACTTGGTTTAGAATACTAGAAACGCGTTGTTATAGGTTTCATAAGTTTGTGAAAGTTGTACAAAGCTCATTGCGGTATTTTTATGCAATCATGTTGCATGAAACTTGGTTTAGAATCCTAGAAACGCGTTGGTATATGTTTCATAAGTTCGTGAAACTTGTACAAAGCTCATTGAGGAACTTATAAGCACTTATGTTGCATGAAACTTGGTTTATAGTCCTATAAACGCGTTGTTAGTTGTTAGATGTTTCATAAGTTCGTGAAACTTGTACAAAGATCATTGAGGAACTTATAACCACTCATGTTGCATGAAACTTGGTTTAGATTCCTACAAACCATGTTATTAGATGGTTCATAAGTTCGTAAAACTTGTACAAAGCTCATTGAGACACTTATAAGCACTCATGTTGCATGAAACTTGGTCAAGAGAACTAGAAACGCGTTGTTAGTTGATTCATATGTTCGTGAAACTTGTACAAAGCTCATTGAGAAACTTATAAGCACTCTTGTTGCATGAAACTTGATTTAGAGTCCAATAAACCACGTTGTGAGATGTTTCATAAAAGCGTCAAACTTTAACAAAGCTCATTGAGGAACTTATACGCACTAATGTTGCATCAAACTTGGTTTAGAGTCATAGAAACGCGTTGTTATATGTTTCATAGGTTCGTGAAACTTGTACAAAGCTCATTGAGACACTTATAAGACTTATGCTGCATGAAACTTAGTTTAGAGTTCTAGAAACGCGTTGTTTGATGTTTCATAAGTTCGTCAAACTTGTAGAAAGCTCATTGAGAAACTTATAAGCACTCATGTTGCGTGAATATTGGTTTAGAGTCCTATAAACCAAGTTTTTATATGTTTCATAAGTTCGTGAAACTTGTACAAAGCTCATTGTGACATTGATAATACCTCATGTTGCATGAAGTTTGGTTTAGAGTCCAGGAAACCATGTTATTAGATGTTTCATAAGTTCGGCAATCTTGTACAAAGCTCATTGAGACACTTAAAAGCATTCATGTTGCATGAAACTTGGTTTAGAGTCCTAGAAACCACGTTGTTAGATGTTTCATAAGTTCGTGAAACTTGCACAAAGCTCATTGAGACACTTATAATCACTCATGTTGCATGAAACTTGGTTTAGAGTCCTAGAAACGCGTTGTTAGAAGTTCGTGAATCTTTAATAAAGCTCATTGAGGAACTTATAAGCACTCTTATTGCATGAAACTTGGTTTAGAGTCCTAGAAATGTGTTGTTATATGTTTCATAAGTTCGTGAAACTTTTACAAAGCTCATTGAGGAACTTATATGCACTAATGTTGCATGAAACTTGGTTTAGAGTCCTAGAATCGCATTGTTAGATGTTTAATAATTTCGACAAACTAGTACAAATCTCATTGAGACATTTATAAGCACTCATGTTGCATGAAACATTATTTAGAGTCCGAGAAACCACGTTGTTAGATGTTTCATAAGTTCGTCAAACTAGTACAAAGCTCATTGAGACACTTATAAGAACTCATGTTGCATGAAACTTGGTTTAGAGTCCTAGAAACCACGTTGTTAGTTGTTTCATAAGTTCATGAAACTTGTACAAAGCTCATTGAGACACTTATAAGTACTCATGTTGCATAAAACTTGGTTTAGAGTCCTACAAACGCGATGTTAGATGTTTCATAAGTTGGTGAAACTTGTACAACGCTCATTGAGGAACTTATAACCACTCATGTTGCATGAAACTTGGTTTAGAGTCCTAGAAACCTCATTTTTAGATGTTTCATAAGTTCGTCAAACTTGTACAAAGCTCATTGAGACACTTATAAGCACTCACATGTTGCATGAAACTTAGTCTAGAGTACTAGAAATCTGTTGTTAGATATTTCATAAGTTCGTGAAACTTGTAGAAAGCTCATTGAGACACTTATAAGTTGTCATGTTGCATGAAACATGGTTTAGAGTCTTAGAAACTGCGTTGTTAGATTTTTCATAAGTTCGTCAAACTTTAAAAAACATCATTGAGGAACTTGTAAGCACTCATGTTGCATGAAACTTGGTTTAGAGTCCTAGAAAAGCGTTATTGAATGTTTCATAAGTTCGTGAAACTTGTACAAAACTCATTGAGACACTGATAAGCACGCATGTTGCGTGAAACTTAGAGTCCTAGAAACCACGTTGTTAGATGTTTCATAAGTTCGTCAAACTTTAACAAAGATCATTGACGAACTTATAAGCAATCATGTTGCAAGAAACTTGGTTTAGAGTCCTAGAAAACGCGTTGTTAGATGTTTTATAAGTTCGACAAACTTTAAAAAAGCTCATTGAGGAACTTATAAGCACTCTTGTTGCATGAAACTCGGTTTAGAGTCCTAGAAAACGCGTTGTTAGATGATTATAAGTTCGTCAAACTTTAATAAAGTTCATTGAGGACCTTATCAGCACTCATGTTGCATGAAATTGAGTTTAGAATCCTAGAAACAACGTTGTTAGATGTTTCATAAGTTCGTCAAACTTTAACAAAGCTCATTGAGGAACTTATAAGCACTCATGTTGCATGAAACTTGGTTTAGAGTCTTAGAAACACGTTGTTATTTGTTTCATAAGTTCTTGAAACTTGACAAAGCTCATTGATACACTTTTAATCTCTCATATCTCTAGAAACTAGGTTTAGAGACCTAGAAACGCGTTGTTATATGTTTCATAAGTTCGTAAAACTTGAACAAAGCTCATTGAGACACTTATAAGCACTCATGTTGCATGAAACTTGGTTTAGAGTCCTAGAAAAGCGTTGTTAGAAGTTTCATAAGTTCATAAAACTTGTAAAAAGCTCATTGAGACACTTATAAGCACTCATGTTGCATGAAACTTGGTTTAGAATCCTAGAAACCGCGTTGTAAGATATTTCATAAGTTCGTCAAACTTTTACAAAGATCATTGAGGAACTTATAATCAGTCATGTTGCATTAAACTTGGTTAAGAGTCTTAGAAACCCGTTGTTATATGTTTCATAAGTTCGTGAAACTTGTACAAAGCTCATTGAGACACTTATAAGCACTCATGTTGCATGAAACTTGGTTTAGTGTCCTAGAAACGCGTTGTTTGATGTTTCATAAGTTCATGAAAGCTTAACAAATCTCATTGAGACACTTATAAGCCCTCATGTTGCATGAAACTTTGTTTAGAGTTATAGAAACGTGTTGTTAGATGTTTCATAAGTTCGTCAAACTTGTACAAAGCTCATTAAGACACTTATAAGCACTCATGTTGCATGAAAATTGGTTTAGAATACTAGAAACGCGTTGTTATATGTTTCATAAGTTTTTGAAACTTGTACAAAGCTCATTAAGGAATTTATAAGCACTCATGTTGCATGAAACTTGGTTTAGAATCCTAGAAACGCGTTGGTAGATGTTTCATAAGTTCGTGAAACTTGTACAAAGCTCATTGAAGAACATATAAGCACTCATGTTGCATGAAACTTGGTTTAGATTCCTAGAAACGCTATGTTATATGATTCATAAGTTCGTGAAACTTGTACAAAGCTCATAGAGGAACTTATAACCACTCGTGTTGCATGAAACTTGATTTAGAGTCCAAGAAACCACGTTGTTAGATGTTTCATAAGTTTTTCAAACATGTACAAAGCTCATTGAGACACTTATAAGCACTCATGTTGCATAAAACTTGGGCAAGAGAACTAGAAACGTGTTGTTAGATGTTTCATAAGTTCGTGAAACTTGTACAAAGCTCATTGAGACACTTATAAGCTCTCATGTTGCATGAACCTTGGTTTAGAGTCTTAGAAACTGCGTTGTTAGATTTTTTATAAGTTCGTCAAACTTTAACCAAGCTCATTGAGGAACTTATAAGCACTCATGTTGCATAAAACTTGGTTTAGATTCCTAGAAACGTGTTGTTGGATGTTTCATAAGTTCGTGAAACTTGTACAAAACTCATTGAGACACTTATAAGCACTCATGTTGCATGAAACTTGGTTTAGAGTCCTAGAAAAGCGTTGTTAGATGTTTCATAAGTTCGTGAAACTTGTACAAAGCTCATTGAGACACTTATAAGCACTCATGTCGCATGAAACTTGGTTTAGAATCCTAGAAACCACGTTGTAAGATATTTCATAAGTTCGTGAAACTTTAACAAAGATCATTGAGGAACTTATAATTACTCATGTTGCATTAAACTTGATTAAGTCTTAGAAACGCGTTGTTATATGTTTCATAAGTTTGTGAATCTTGTACACAGCTCATTGAGACTCTTATAAGCACTCATGTTGCATGAAACTTTGTTTAGAGTCCTAGAAACTTATTGTTTGATGTTTCATAAGTTCATGAAAATTTTATAAAGCTCATTGAGACACTTTTAAGCCCTCATGTTGCATGAAACTTTGTTTAGAGTTATAGAAACGTGTTGTTAGATGTTTCATAACTTCGTCAAACTTGTACAAAGCTCATTGAGACACTTATAAGCACTCATGTTGCATGAAAATTGGTTTAGAATACAAGAAACGCGTTGTTATATGTTTCATAAGTTTTTGAAACTTGTACAAAGCTCATTAAGGAATTTATAACCACTCATGTTGCATGAAACTTGGTTTAGAATCCTAGAAAACGCGGTTGTAGATGTTTCATAAGTTCATGAAACTTGTACAAAGCTCATTGAAGAACATATAAGCACTCATGTTGCATGAAACTTGGTTTAGATTCCTAGAAACGCGTTGTTAGATGATTCATAAGTTCGCGAAACTTGTACAAAGCTCATAGAGGAACTTATAACCACTCGTGTTGCATGAAACTTGATTTAGAGTCCAAGAAACCACGTTGTTAGATGTTTCATAAGTTTTTCAAACATGTACAAAGCTCATTGAAACACTTATAAGCACTCATGTTGCATAAAACTTGGGTAAGAGAACTAGAAACGTGTTGTTAGATGTTTCATAAGTTCGTGAAACTTGTACAAAGCTCATTGAGACACTTATAAGCTCTCATGTTGCATGAACCTTGGTTTAGAGTCTTAGAAACTGCGTTGTTAGATTTTTTATAAGTTCGTCAAACTTTAACCAAGCTCATTGAGGAACTTATAAGCACTCATGTTGCATAAAACTTGGTTTAGATTCCTAGAAACGTGTTGTTGGATGTTTCATAAGTTCGTGAAACTTGTACAAAACTCATTGAGACACTTATAAGCACTCATGTTGCATGAAACATGGTTTAGAGTCCTAGAAACCACGTTGTTAGATGTTTCATAAGTTCGTCAAACTTTAACAAAGCTCATTGACGAACTTATAAGCACTCATGTTGCATGAAACTTGGTTTAGAGTCCTAGAAAACGCGTTGTTAGATGTTTTATAAGTTCCTCAAAATTTAAAAAAGCTCATTGAGGAACTTATAAGCACTCATGTTGCATGAAACTTGGTTTATAGTCCTAGAAAACGCGTTGTTAGATGTTTATAAGTTCGTCAAACTTTAACAAAGTTGATTGAGGAACTTATAAGAACTCATTTTGCATTAAATTTGGTTTAGAATCCTAGAAACAACGTTGTTAGATGTTTTATAAGTTCGTCAAACTTTAACAAAGCTCATTGAGGAACTTATAAGCACTTATGTTTCATGAAACTTGGTTTAGAGTCTTAGAAACACGTTGTTATATGTTTCATAAGTTCTTGAAATTTGTACAAAGCTCATTGAGACACTCTTAATCACTCATATTGCAAGAAACTAGGTTTAGAGACCTAGAAACGCGTTGTTATATGTTTCATAAGTTCGTAAAACTTGAACAAAGCTCATTGAGACACTTATAAGCACTCATGTTGCATGAAACTTGGTTTAGAGTCCTAGAAAAGCGTTGTTAGATGTTTCATAAGTTCGTGAAACTTGTACAAAGCTCATTGAGACACTTATAAGCACTCATGTCGCATGAAACTTGGTTTAGAATCCTAGAAACCACGTTGTAAGATATTTCATAAGTTCGTGAAACTTTAACAAAGATCATTGAGGAACTTATAATTACTCATGTTGCATTAAACTTGATTAAGTCTTAAAAACGCGTTGTTATATGTTTCATAAGTTTGTGAATCTTGTACAAAGCTCATTGAGACGTTTATAAGCACTCATGTTGCATGAAACTTTGTTTAGAGTCCTAGAAACGCGTTGTTTGATGTTTCATAAGTTCATGAAAATTTTACAAAGCTCATTGAAACACTTTTAAGCCCTCATGTTGCATGAAACTTTGTTTAGAGTTATAGAAACGTGTTGTTAGATGTTTCATAAGTTCGTCAAACTTGTACAAAGCTCATTGAGACACTTATAAGCACTCATGTTGCATGAAAATTGGTTTAGAATACAAGAAACGCGTTGTTATATGTTTCATAAGTTTTTGAAACTTGTACAAAGCTCATTAAGGAATTTATAACCACTCATGTTGCATGAAACTTGGTTTAGAATCCTAGAAACGCGTTGGTAGATGTTTCATAAGTTCATGAAACTTGTACAAAGCTCATTGAAGAACATATAAGCACTCATCTTGCATGAAACTTGGTTTAGATTCCTAGAAACGCGTTGTTAGATGATTCATAAGTTCGTGAAACTTGTACAAAGCTCATAGAGGAACTTATAACCACTCGTGTTGCATGAAACTTGATTTAGAGTCCAAGAAACCACGTTGTTAGATGTTTCATAAGTTTTTCAAACATGTACAAAGCTCATTGAGACACTTATAAGCACTCATGTTGCATAAAACTTGGGCAAGAGAACTAGAAACGTGTTGTTAGATGTTTCATAAGTTCGTGAAACTTGTACAAAGCTCATTGAGACACTTATAAGCTCTCATGTTGCATTAACCTTGGTTTAGAGTCTTAGAAACTGTGTTGTTAGATTTTTTATAAGTTCGTCAAAATTTAACAAAGCTCATTGAGGAACTTATAAGCACTCATGTTGCATAGAACTTGGTTTAGAGTCCTAGAAACATGTTGTTGGATGTTTCATAAATTCGTGAAACTTGTACAAAACTCATTGAGACACTTATAAGCACTCATGTTGCATGAAACATGGTTTAGAGTCCTAGATACCACGTTCTTAGATGTTTCATAAGTTCGTCAAACTTTAACAAAGCTCATTGACGAACTTATAAGCACTCATGTTGCATGAAACTTGGTTTAGGGTACTAGAAAACGCGTTGTTAGATGTTTTATAAGTTCGTTAAACTTTAAAAAAGCTCATTGAGGAACATCTAAGCACTCATGTTGCATGAAACTTGGTTTAGAGTCCTAGAAAACGCGTTGTTAGATGTTATAAGTTCGTCAAACTTTAACAAAGCTCATTGAGGAACTTATAAGAACTCATGTTGCATGAAATTGGGTTTAGAATCTTAGAAACCACGTTGTTAGATGTTTCATAAGTTCGTCAAACTTTAACAAAGCTCATTGAGAAACTTATAAGCACTCATGTTGCATGAAACTTGGTTTAGAGTCTTACTAATACGTTGTTATATGTTTCATAAGTTCTTGAAACTTGTACAAAGCTAATTGAGACACTTTTTAATCACTTATATTGCAAGAAACTAGGTTTAGAGACCTAGAAACGCGCTGTTATATGTTTCATAAGTTCGTAAAACTTGAATAAAGCTCATTGAGAAACTTTTAAGCACTCATGTTGCATGAAACTTGGTTTAGAGTCCTTGAAAAGCGTTGTTAGATGTTTCATAAGTTCGTGAAACTTGTACAAAGCTCATTGAGACACTTATAAGCACTCATGTTGCATGAAACTTGGTTTAGAATCCTAGAAACCGCGTTGTAAGATATTTCATAAGTTCGTAAAACTTTAACAAAGATCATTGAGGAACTTATAATCAGTCATGTTGCATTAAACTAGGTTAAGAGTCTTAGAAACGCGTTGTTATATGTTTCATAAGTTCGTGAAACTTGTACAAAGCTCATTGAGACACTTATAAGCCCTCATGTTGCATGAAACTTGGTTTAGTGTCCTAAAAACGCGTTGTTTGATGTTTCATAAGTTCATGAAAGTTTTACAAAGCTCATTGAGACACTTGTTGTTAGGAAATAGTAATTTCCTAGAAAACCAGAATTTATGGGACCGAGAAAAAACACACAAATTTGTTAACGGAGTTCGGCCAACTGAGCCTACGTCTCCGGACCTGCTACATATCTTTTTATTAATAACCGGGAAATTTTACAATGCTCTCAACTCACACCCAAAACCCCGATAACACTCAGAGAAAAATTACACTCCTAATTTTCTCACAAAAGAAAAGTTTTTTTTTTTTTTTCTTTTCTTTCTCTCTCGTTTTTGTTTCTTGTTTGGGATTTTGTGATGGATAATTAATGAAACTCATATTGCCTCGGTATATATAGGAGTTGAGGAGGGTTGGTGAGACAAAACAATTGACTAAGTATAGCCCCTCATTTTTGACCTCGTTGCCACCATATTTGACTTCCTTGTCAACTTCACCAACTCATCATCACCAACCCACCGAGACATAATGTTTGACCAACAATCTCCCACTTGAGGACTGATTTCAATCTGTCTTCACACCTTGATCAATGTAGCAGGTCTTCCAGGCTTATTACTCTAACAAGCCAACTGAGGTTGCACACAACCTCAGCTTATCATACGGCACGACCTTTGTTAACATGTCTGCCGGATTCTTGCTTCTTGGAATCTTTTCAAGCATCAACACTCCATCTTCCAAAGCCGATCTGATGAAGTGATACCGAATTTGTATATGCTTCGTCCGGGCATGGTATACCGGGTTCTTCGCCAAATCAAACGCACTCTTACTATCACAATACAATACACCTTTCTCTTGGTTAATGCCTAGCTCTTGTAGAAATGACTGTAACCACATTATCTCCTTTGTTGCCTCTGTCACAGCAACATACTCAGCTTCACAGCTTGATAAAGCTACGATCTTCTGCAACTTTGAAGCCCAACAAATTGCAGTACCACCAAAAGTGTAAACATACCCGGTTGTGCTCTTCCTACCGTCGATGTCACCTCCATTGTCAGCATCAACATATCCCTGCAATCCAATGTCTGACTTCTTGAAGCATAGCGATAAACTTGGATTCCCCTTCAGATATCTGAGAATCCACTTAACAGCTTCCCAATGTTCTTTGCCTGGATTGCTCATAAACCTGCTAACGACTCCCACTGCATGTGCAATGTCTGGCCTTGTACATACCATCGCGTACATCAGGCTGCCAATAGCAGAAGCATATGGAACTTTATCCATATATGCCATCTCGTCTTCAGTTACTGGGGACTGGTCTCTGGATAACCGAAAATGACTTGCTAGGGGAGTACTGACTGGCTTCGCGTCATCCATGTTAAACCTCTTGAGGACTTTCTTCACATACTCCTCTTGTGATAACTTGAGACCTTCCTTGCTTCTACTAATTCTCATCCCGAGAATTTGTCTTGCTTCTCCCAGGTCTTTCATCGCGAATTCTTCTGAGAGCTTCGTCTTCAAGTTATTGATCTCATGCAAGTCTGCTCCCACTATCAGCATGTCATCAACATACAGAAGCAAGATCAAGTAGGATTCTTCAAGCCTCTTGAAGAAACAACAGTGGTCAGCCTCGCACCTCAAGAACCCAAAATTTTTCATAAAACTGTCAAACCTCTTATACCACTGTCTTGGAGCTTGTTTCAAGCCATACAAGCTCCTTTGAAGCTTACAAACTAGCTTTTCCTTCCCTTTGACCTCAAAGCCTTCGGGTTGCTTCATGTAGATCTCTTCATCCAAATCACCGTGAAGAAATGCGGTTTTCACATCCATTTGTTGACGATGCAAATCTTCCTTCGCCACCAGCCCAAGAACAGTTCTAATGGTCACCAACTTTACTACAGGAGAAAATATCTCTGTGTAGTCTATACCTTCTTTTTGTTGGAACCCATTCACAACAAGCCGTGCTTTAAAACGCTTGCTTCCATCGTGTTCTTCTTTTATCCGGTAGACCCACTTGTTATGCAATGCCTTTTTCTCCTTAGGCAATTCAGCTAACTCCCACGTGTGATTGGACATCAACGAGTCCATCTCATCTTTCATTGCAAGCTCCCACTTGATCGATTCATCAACTTGCATTGCTTCTTCATATCTGTGAGCAGAATGTAGTTGAGTGATGGAGAATATCTTACAGGTTCTTTGATGGTTCTGCTTGACCGTCGTAACTCTGTAACTGGCGTATGTGGGATTACTTCTGAGGCATTATTTTCATTCTCCTCACTGTTCTCTTCTTGAGAAATTTGATCTTCCGTCGTTGTGGTATCCTGATGCAACTCCGGTGCTAGGATATCTTCCAAATCAACAACCTTGGACTCCTTCGTTTCAGAGCTTTCTTTTAGCTTATCCTTGTACAACGCTTCTTCGTTGAACACAACATTCTTGCTGCGGATGATCTTCCGATTTTGGTCATCCCAAAACCGATAACCAAACTCGGTGTCACCATAACCAATAAAGTAACACTTCTTTGATTTTGCATCAAGTTTACTTCTTGCAGCATCATCAACGTGAACATAAGCTAAGCAACCAAACACCTTCAGAAAAGAAAGATTTACTTTCTTACTGCTCCAAACTTCTTCAGGGATCTTGAATCCCAATGGAACAGACGGTCCTCTATTTATTAGGAAGGCCGCTGTGTTGATTGCATCTGCCCAGAAAGTCTTGGGCAACCCACAATGTAACCTCATGCTCCTTGCACGTTCATTCAGGGTCCGGTTCATCCTTTCTGCTATTCCATTCTGTTGTGGCGTTCCAGGAATAGTCTTCACCATCTTGATCCCATTATCAGCGCAGTATCTTCTGAACTCCTCGCTAATGTACTCTCCACCATTATCAGACCTTAAGCACTTCAACTTGAGATTCGTCTCAATCTCAACCATGGTTTTCCATCTTTTGAAAACCGAGAACACTTCATACTTGTTCTTCATGAAGTAGACCCACACCTTCCTTGTGGAGTCATCAATAAAGGTCACATAGTAGTACGAACCTCCTAGCGATGCAACAGGAGCAGGTCCCCATACGTCAGTATGCACCAGCTCCAGCTTCTCAGATTTTGGCTCCCTTCCTCCTTTTGAGAAACTAACCCGTTTCTGTCTTCCAAGGATGCAACTTTCACACATCTCATGATCCACCGTCTTTAGATCCAGGAGTGCACCATTTGCCACCATAATCTTCATGCCTTTCTCACTCATATGTCCCAATCTACAATGCCACAACTTGGTCTGTTTGGCATTCTCGACAACGGCAATTATATCTTGATGACTTGTCGTCATATAGAGAGTGCCTCTTTTATGACCTCGAGCAACTACCATAGAACCCTTCTTCACTTTCCAGGCTCCACCACCAAAGTTGACATCGTGCCCAGTATCATCGAGCTGTCCTACTGAGATTAGGTTTCGCATCAGCTTTGGCACATGCCTAACCTTTGTTATCTTCCACAAACGACCGTCCGACATCTTCAAATTGATATCTCCAATACCAATTATATCCAAAGGTAAACCATCAGCTAGATATACCTTCCCATAATTTCCAGCAACGTAATTCTCCATTATGTTGTGGTGTGGTGTCGTGTGGAATGACGCTCCTGAGTCAAGAACCCATGAATGGATCGGGCTATCAACATATGAGATCGATGCTTTGGTGGTGCTCGTGGATGCATCATGAGCTTTACGTTTTCTTGGGGAATTATCAGACACTACTAATGCATCGCCAATTTCATGTGTAACTGCATTGGCTCCGCTTCCCTTGTTGCCTTCCTTCTTTGGTTGTGCCCAACAATTCTTTTGGACGTGTCCTGTCTTTCCACAATTCCAACATCCAGTGGGCTGCTTGAATTTGGAATGACTTCTTCCATTTCTTGACTTTGATCTCCCTCTGCTCCGGTTGTCTTTGTCTTGGTTTCTACCCCTGTTTTCCACGTTGAAAGCAGTGCTCGTTGATGCTTCGCCAGAGTCTATCCTACGAACTTCTTCAGTGAGGATACGATCTCGAACATCATTGAATTTAAGCTTTTGAGTACCCACAGAATTACTAACCGCTGCCCTCATTGGCTCCTAGCTATTTGGCAGAGATGCCAACAAAATCAATGCTCGCACTTCATCATCAAACTCGATTTCAACATATGTCAATTGGTTGACAATCGTGTTGAACTCATTCACATGTGCTGCAACAGGGCCACATTCTTCCATCTTCAAGTGGAAGAGCTTCTTCATGAGGAACACCTTATTATTAGCAGAAGGTTTCTCATACATGTCTGAGAGAACTTTCATGAGCCCTTCCGTGGTCTTCTCCTTCGCAACGTTGTGAGCAACGTTTTTCGACAGTGTTAACCTGATAACACCCAGAACTTGTCTATCGAGGAGATCCCACTCTTCCTGATCCATCTTCTCAGGCTTCTTGCTCAGTGGTTGATGAAGCTTCTTTCCGTACAGATAATCTTCTATTTGCATTCTCCAAAATGCATAATTTGTACCGTCAAACTTCCCGATACGTGTTGAACCATCTTCGCCTCCCATCGTTTCTGATTAATTTTTGCGAACTACCGTGTATTAAAACACCTCCGTCGACAAACCGATGTCGTCGACAACTTTTACTATTCACGTGAATAGTAAACCCGTGAATAGTAACCTTGCAAAAAATTTGACCGAGATTATCACAACCCCGAGCTCTGATACCAGTTGTTAGGAAATAGAAATTTCCTAGAAAACCAGAATTTATGGGACCGAGAAAAAACACACAAATTTGTTAACGGAGTTCGGCCAACTGAGCCTACGTCTCCGGACCTGCTACAGATCTTTTTATTAATAACCGGGAAATTTTACAATGCTCTCAACTCACACCCAAAACCCCGATAACACTCAGAGAAAAATTACACTCCTAATTTTCTCACAAAAGAAAAGTTTTTTTTTTTCTTTTCTTTCTCTCTCGTTTTTGTTTCTTGTTTGGGATTTTCTGATGGATAATTAATGAAACTCATATTGCCTCGGTATATATAGGAGCTGAGGAGGGTTGGTGAGACAAAACAATTGACTAAGTATAGCCCCTCATTTTTGACCTCGTTGCCACCATATTTGACTTCCTTGTCAACTTCACCAACTCATCATCACCAACCCACCGAGACATAATGTTTGACCAACACTTATAAGCCCTCATGTTGAATGAAACTTTGTTTAGAGTTATAGAAACGTGTTGTTAGATGTTTCATAAGTTCGTCAAACTTGTACAAAGCTCATTGAGACACTTATAAGCACTCATGTTGCATGAAAATTGGTTTAGAATACTAGAAACGCGTTGTTATATGTTTCATAAGTTTTTGAAACTTGTACAAAGCTCATTAAAGAATTTATAAGCACTCATGTTTCATGAAACTTGGTTTAGAATCCTAGAAACGCGTTGGTAGATGTTTCATAAGTTCGTGAAACTTGTACAAAGCTCATTGAAGAACTTATAAGCACTCATGTTGCATGAAACTTGGTTTAGAGTCCTAGAAACGCGTTGTTAGATGATTCATAAGTTCGTGAAACTTCTACAAAGCTCATGGAGGAATTTATAACCACTCATGTTGCATGACACTTGGTTTAGAGTCCTTGAAACCACGTTGTTAGATGTTTCATAAGTTCGTCAAACTTTAACAAAGCTCATTGACGAACTTATAAGCACTCATGTTGCATGAAACTTGGTTTAGATTCCTAGAAAACGCGTTGTTAGATGTTTTATAAGTTCGTCAAACTTTAAAAAATCTCATTGAGGAACTTGTAAGCACTCATGTTGCATGAAACTTTGTTTAGAGTCCTAGAAAACGCATTGCTAGATGTTTATAAGTTCTTCAAACTTTAACAAATCTCATTGAGGAACTTATAAGCACTCATGTTGCATGAAATTGGGTTTAGAATCCTAGAAACAACGTTGTTAGATGTTCATAATTTCATGAAACTTTAGCAAAGCTCATCGAGGAACTTATAAGCACTCATGTTGCATGATACTTTGTTTAGAATCCTAGAAATGCGTTGTTAGATGTTTCATAAGTTCGTCAAACTTTAACAAAGCTCATTGACGAACTTATAAGCACTCATGTTGCACTAAACTTGGTTTAGAGTCCTAGAAAACGCGTTGTTAGATGTTTTATAAGTTCGTCAAACTTTAAAAAAGCTCATTGAGGAATTTATAAGCACTCATGTTGCATGAAACTTGGTTTAGATTCATAGAAACCATGTTGTTAGATTTTTCATAAGTTCGTCAAACTTTAACAAAACTCATTGAGGAACTTATAAGCACTCATGTTGCATGAAACTTGGTTTAGAGTCTTAGAAACATGTTGTTATATGTTTAGTAAGTTCTTGAAACTCGAACAAAGCTCATTGAGACACTTTTAATCACTCATATTACAAGAAACTAGGTTTAGAGACCTAGAAACGCGTTGTTATATGTTTCATAAGTTCGTAAAACTTGAAGAAAGCTCATTGAGACATTTATAAGCACTCATGTTGCATGAAACTTGGTTTAGAGTCCTAGAAAAGCGTTGTTAGATGTTTCATAAGTTCGTGAAACTTGTACAAACCTCATTGAAACACTTATAAGCACTCATGTTGCATGAAACTTGGTTTAGAATCCTAGAAACAACGTTGTAAGATATTTCATAAGTTCGTAAAACTTTAACAAAGATCATTGAGGAACTTATAATCACTCATGTTGCATTAAACTTGGTTAAGAGTCTTAGAAACGCGTTTTTATATGTTTCATAAGTTCGTGAAACTTAAACAAAGCTCAATGAGACACTTATAAGCACACATGTTGCATGAAACTTGGTTTAGAGACCTATAAACGCGTTGGTATATGTTTCATAAGTTCGTGAAACTTGTACAAAGCTCAGTGAGGAACTTATAAGCACTTATGTTGCATGAAACTTGGTTTAGAGTCATATAAACGCGTTGTTAGTTGTTAGATGTTTCATAAGTTCGTGAACCTTGTACAACGATCATTGAGGAACTTATAACCACTCATGTTGCATGAAACTTGGTTTAGATATCTAGAAACCATGTTGTTAGATGGTTCAAAAGTTCGTCAAACTTGTATAAAGCTCATTGAGACACTTATAAGCACACATGTTGCATGAAGAGACCTAGAAACGCGTTGTTGGATGTTTCTTAAGTTCGTGAAACTTGTACAAAACGCATTGAGACACTTATAAGCAAACATGTTGCATGAAACTTGGTTTAGAGTCCTACAAACGCGTTGTTAGATGTTTCATAAGTTCGTCAAACTTGTATCAAGCTTATTGAGAAATTTATAAACACTTATGTTGCATGAAACTAGGTTTAAAGTTCTAGAAACGCGTTGTTAGATGTTTCATAAGGTCGTCAAAATTGTACAAAGCTCATGGAGACACTGATAAGCACTCATATTGCATGAAGCTTGTTTTAGAATCCAAGAAATCACGTTGTTAGATGTTTCATAAGTTCCTCAAACTTGTACAAATCTCATTGAGAAATTTATAAGCACTCATGTTGCATGAAACTTGGTTTAGAGTCCAAGAAAACGTGTTGTTAGATGTTTATAAGTTTGTCAAACTTTAACAAAGCTCATTGAGGAACTTATAAGCATTAATGTTGCATGAAATTTGGTTTAGATTCGTAGAAACAACGTTGATAGATGTTTCATAAGTTCGTCAAACTTTAACAAAGCTCATTGACGAACTTATAAGCACTCATGTTGCATGAAATTTGGTTTAGAGTCCTAGAAACGTGTTGTTATATGTTTCATAAGTTCGAGAAACTTGTACAAAGCTCATTGAGACACTTATAAACACTCATATTGCAAGAAACTATGTTTAGAGACCTAGAAACGCTTTGTTAGATGTTTCATAAGTTTGAAAAACTTGAACAAAGCTCATAGACACACTTATAAGCACTCATGTTGCATAAAACTTGGTCTAGAGTCCTAGAAAACACGTTTTTAGATGTTTCATAGGTTCGTCAAACTTGTACAAAGGTCATTGAGACATCTATAAGGACTCATGTTGCATGAAAATTGGTTTAGAGTCCTAGAAAAGCCTTGTTAGATGTTTCATAAGTTCGTGAAACTTGTACAAAGCTCATTGAGACACTTATAAGCACTCATGTTGCATGAAACTTGGTTTAGAGTCCTAGAAACCGCGTTGTTAGATGTTTCTTAAGTTCGTCAAACTTTAACAAAGCTCATTGAGGAACTTATAATCACTCATGTTGCATTGAACTTGTTTTAGAGTCCTAGAAACGCGTTGTTATATGTTTCATAAGTTCGTGAAACTTGTACAAAGCCCATTGAGACACTTATAAGCACTCATGTTGCATGAAACTTGGTTTCGAATCCTAGAAACGTGTTGGTATATGTTTCACAAGTTCGTGAAACTTGTACAAAGCTCATTGAGGAACTTATAAGCACTCATGTTGCATGAAACTTGGTTTAGATTCCTAGAAACCACTTTGTTATATGGTTCATAAACTCGTAAAACTTGTACAAAGTTCATTGAGACACTTATAAGCACTCATGTTGCATGAAACTTGGTCAAGAGAACTAGAAACGCGTTGTTAAATATTTCATAAGTTCGTGAAACTTGTACAAAGCTCATGTTGCATGAAACTTGGTTTAGAGTCTTAGAAACTGCGTTGTTAGTTTTTTTATAAGTTCGTCAAACTTTAACAAAGCTCATTGAGGAACTTATAAGCACTCATATTGCATGAAACTTTGTTTATAGTCCTAGAAACGCGTTGTTGGATGTTTCAAAAGTTTGTGAAACATGTACAAAACTCATTGAAACACTTATAAGCCCTCATGTTGCATGAAACATGATTTAGAGTCTTAGAAACCCGTTGTAAGATGTATCATAAGTTCGTCAAACTTTAACAAAGTTCATTGAGGAACTTATAAGCAGTCATATTGCATGATACTTTGTTTAGAGTCCTACAAACGGGTTGTTAGATGTTTCATAAGTTCATGAAACTTGTCCAAAACTCATTGAAACACTTATAAGCCCACATGTTACATGAAACATGGTTTAGAGTCCTAGAAACGCGTTGTTATATGTTTCATAAGTTCATGAAACTTGTACAAAGCTCATTTAGACACTTATAATCACTCATATTGCAAGAAACTTGGTTTAGAGACCTAGAAAGACGTTGTAAGATGTTTAATAAGTTCGTAAAACTTGTACAAAGCTCATTGAGAAACTTATAAGCGCTCTTGTTACATGAAACCTGGTTTAGAGTCCAAGAAACGCGTTGTTAGATGTTTAATAAGTTTTTAAAACTTGTACAAAGCTCATTGAGACACTTATAAGCACTCATGTTGCATGAAATTGGGTTTAGGGTCCTAGAAACGCGTTGTTAGATGTTTCATAAGTTCGTCGAACTTGTACAAAGACCATTGAGACACTTATAAGAACTCATGTTGCATAAAACTTGGTTTAGAGTCCTAGAAACCACGTTGTTAGATGTTCCATAAGTTCGTCAAACTTATACAAAGCTCATTGAGACACTTATAAGCACTCATGTTGCATGAAACTTGGTTAAGAGTACAAGAAAAGGGTTGTTAGTTGTTTCATAAGTTCATGAAACTTGTACAAAGATCATTGCGACACTTATAAGCACTCATGTTGCATGAAAGTTGATTTAGAGTCCTAGAAACCACGTTGTTAGATGTTTCATAAGTTCGTTAAAATTTAACAAAGCTCATTGAGGAACCTATACGCACTAATGTTGCATGAAACTTGGGTTAGAGTCCTAGAAACGCGTTGTTATATGTTTCATAGGTTTTTGAAACTTGTACAAAGCTCATTGAGACATTGATAATCACTCATGTTGCATGAAGTTTGGTTTAGAGTCCTAGAAACCACGTTGTTAGATGGTTCATAAGTTCGTCAATCTTGTACAAAGCTCATTGAGACACTTAAACGCATTCATGTTGCATGAAAATTGGTTTAGAGTCCTAGAAACCAAGTTGTTAGATGTTTCATAAGTTCGTGAAACTTGTACAAAGCTCATTGTGACACTTATAATCACTCATGTTGCATGAAACTTGGTTTAGAGTCCTAGAAACGCGTTGTTAGAAGTTCGTGAATCTTTTATAAATCTTCTTGAGGAACTTATAAGCACTCTTGTTGCATGAAACTTGGTTTACAGTCCTCGAAATGCGTTGTTATATTTTTCATAAGTTCGTGAAACTTTTACAAAGCTCATTAAGGAACTTATATGCACTAATGTTGCATGAAACTTGGTTTAGAGTCCTAGAAACGCATTGTTAAATGTTTCATAATTTCTATAAACTAGTACAAATCTCATTGAGACATTTATAAGCACTCATGTTGCATGAAAATTTATTTAGAGTCCTAGAAACCACGTTGTTAGGTGTTTCATAAGTTCGCCAAACTAGTACAAAGCTCATTGAGACACTTATAAGAACTCATGTTGCATGAAGCTTGGTTTAGATTCCGAGAAACCACGTTGTTAGATGTTTCATAAGTTCGTCAAACTTGTACAAAGCTCATTGAGACACTGATAAGCACTCATGTCGCATGAAACTTGGTTTAGAATACTAGAAACGCGTTGTTATATGTTTCATAAGTTTGTGAAAGTTGTACGTACAAAGCTCATTGCGGAATTTTCATGCAATCATGTTGCATGAAACTTGGTTTAGAATCCTAGAAACGCGTTGGTATATGCTTCATAAGTTCGTGAAACTTGTACAAAGCTCATTGAGGAACTTATAAGCACTTATGTTGCATGAAACTTGGTTTAGAGTCCTATAAACGCGTTGTTAGTTGTTAGATGTTTCATAAATTCGTGAAACTTGTACAAAGATCATTGAGGAACATATAACCACTCGTGTTGCATGAAACTTGGTTTAGATTCCTACAAACCATGTTATTAGATGGTTCATCAGTTCGTCAAACTTGTACAAAGCTCATTGAGACACTTATAAGCACTCATGTTGCATGAAACTTGGTCAAGAGAACTAGAAACGCGTTGTTAGTTGATTCATATGATCGTGAAACTTGTACAAAGCTCATTGAGAAACTTATAAGCACTCTTGTTGCATGAAACTTGATTTAGAGTCCAAGAAACCGCGTTATGAGATGTTTCATAAAAGCGTCAAACTTTAACAAAGCTCATTGAGGAACTTATACGCACTAATGTTGCATGAAACTTGGTTTAGAGTCCTAGAAACGCGTTGTTATATGTTTCATAGGTTCGTGAAACTTGTACAAAGCTCATTGAGACACTTATGAGACTTATGCTGCATGAAACTTAGTTTAGAGTTGTAGAAAGCTCATTGAGAAACTTATAAGCACTCATGTTTTTATATGTTTCATAAGTTCGTGAAACTTGTACAAAGCTCATTGAGACATTGATAATACCTCATGTTGCATGAAGTTTGGTTTAGAGTCTTAGAAACACGTTGTTATATGTTTCATAAGTTCTTGAAACTTGTACAAAGCTCATTGAGACACTCTTAATCACTCATATTGCAAGAAACTAGGTTTAGAGACCTATAAACGCGTTGTTATATGTTTCATAAGTTCGTAAAACTTGAACAAAGCTCATTGAGACACTTATAAGCACTCATGTTGCATGAAACTTGGTTTAGAGTCCTAGAAAAGCGTTGTTAGATGTTTCATAAGTTCGTGAAACTTGTAGAAACCTCATTGAGACACTTATAAGCACTCATGTTGCATGAAACTTGGTTTAGAATCCTAGAAACCGCGTTGTAAGATATTTCATAAGTTCGTAAAACTTTAACAAAGATCATTTAGGAACTTATAATCACTCATGTTGCATTAAACTTGGTCAAGAGTCTTAGAAATGTGTTGTTATATGTTTCATAAGTTTGTGAAACTTATACAAAGCTCAATGAGACACTTATAAGCACACATGTTGCATGAAACTTGGTTTAGAGACCTATAAACGCGTTGGTATATGTTTCATAAGTTCGTGAAACTTGTACAAAGATCATTGAGGAACTTATAACCACTCATGTTGCATGAAACTTGGTTTAGATTCCTAGAAACCATGTTGTTAGATGGTTCAAAAGTTCGTCAAACTTGTACAAAGCTCATTGAGACACTTATAAGCACACATGTTGCATGAAACTTGGTTTAGAGACCTAGAAACGCGTTGTTGGATTTTTCTTAAGTTCGTGAAACTTGTACAAAACTCATTGAGACACTTATAAGCACACATGTTGCATGAAACTTGGTTTAGAGTCCTACAAACGCGTTGTTAGATGTTTCAAAAGTTCGTCAAACTTGTACCAAGCTCATTGAGACATTTATAAACACTTATGTTGCATGAAACTTGGTTTAGAGTTCTAGAAACGCGTTGTTAGATGTTTCATAAGTTCGTCAAACTTGTACAAAGCTCATGGAGACACTGATAAGCACTCATATTGCATGAAGCTTGTTTTAGAATCCAATAAATCACGTTGTTAGATGTTTCATAAGTTCCTCAAACTTGTACAAAACTCATTGAGGAACTTATATGCACTCATGTTGCATGAAACTTGGTTTAGAGTCCAAGAAAACGTGTTGTTAGATGTTTATAAGTTTGTCAAACTTTAACAAAGCTCATTGAGGAACTTATAAGCATTAATGTTGCATGAAATTTGGTTTAGAGTCGTAGAAACAATGTTGATAGATGTTTCATAAGTTCGTCAAACTTTAACAAAGCTCATTGACGAACTTATAAGCACTCATGTTGCATGAAATTTGGTTTAGTCCTAGAAACGTGTTGTTATATGTTTCATAAGTTTTAGAAACTTGTACAAAGCTCATTGAGACACTTATAAACACTCATATTGCAAGAAACTATGTTTAAAGACCTAGAAACGCTTTGTTAGATGTTTCATAAGTTCGTAAAACTTGAACAAAGCTCATAGACACACTTATAAGCACTCATGTTGCATAAAACTTGGTCTAGAGTCCTAGAAAACACGTTTTTAGATGTTTCATAAGTTCGTCAAACTTGTACAAACGTCATTGAGACATCTATAAGGACTCATGTTGCATAAAAATTGGTTTAGAGTCCTAGAAAAGCCTTGTTAGATGTTTCATAAGTTCGTGAAACTTGTACAAAGCTCATTGAGACACTTATAAGCACTCATGTTGCATGAAACTTGGTTTAGAGTCCTAGAAACCGCATTGTTAGATGTTTCTTAAGTTCGTCAAACTTTAACAAAGCTCATTGAGGAACTTATAATCACTCATGTTGCATTGGAGTTTTTTAGAGTTCTAGAAACACGTTGTTATATGTTTCATAAGTTCGTGAAACTTGTACAAAGCCCATTGAGACACTTATAAGCACTCATGTTTCATGAAACTTGGTTTAGAGTTATAGAAACGTGTTGTTAGATGTCTCATAAGTTCGTCAAACTTGTAGAAAGCTCATTGAGACACTTATAAGTACTCATGTTGCATGAAGCTTGGTTTAGAATCCAAGAAACCACGTTGTTAGATGTTTCATAAGTTCGTCAAACCTGTACAAAGCTCATTGAGACACTTATAAGCACTCATGTCGTATGAAACTTGGTTTAGAATACTAGAAACGCGTTGTTATATGTTTCATATGTTTGTGAAAGTTGTACAAAGCTCATTGAGGAATTTATATGCACTCATGTTGCATGAAACTTGGTTTAGAATCCTAGAAACGGGTTGGTATATGTTTCATAAGTTCGTGAAACTTGTACAAAGCTCATTGAGGAACTTATAAGCACTCATGTTGCATGAAACTTGGTTTGGAATCCTATAAACGCGTTGTTAGTTGTTAGATGTTTCATAAGTTCGTGAAACTTGTACAAAGATCATTGATGAACTTTTAACCACTCATATTGCATGAAACTTGGTTTAGATTCCTAGAAACCACGTTGTTATATGGTTCATAAACTCATAAAACTTGTACAAAGTTCATTGAGACACTTATAAGCACTCATGTTGCATGAAACTTGGTCAAGAGAACTAGAAACGCGTTGTTAAGTATTTCATAAGTTCGTGAAACTTGTACAAAGCTCATGTTGCATGAAACATGGTTTAGAGTCTTAGAAATTGCGTTGTTAGTTATTTTATAAGTTCGTCAAACTTTAACAAAGCTCATTGAGGAACTTATTAGCACTCATATTGCATGAAACTTTGTTTATAGTCCTAGAAACGCGTTGTTGGATGTTTCAAAAGTTCGTGAAACATGTACAAAACTCATTGAAACACTTATAAGCCCTCATGTTGCATGAAACATGGTTTAGAGTCCTAGAAACGCGTTGTTATATGTTTTATAAGTTCATGAAACTTGTACAAAGCTCATTTAGACACTTATAATCACTCATATTGTAAGAAACTTGGTTTAGAGACCTAGAAAGACGTTGTAAGATGTTTAATAAGTTCGTACAACTTGTACAAAGCTCATTGAGAAACTTATAAGCGCTCTTGTTACATGAAACCTGGTTTAGAGTCCAAGAAACGCGTTGTTAGATGTTTAATAAGTTTTTAAAACTTGTACAAAGCTCATTGAGACACTTATAAGCACTCATGTTGCATGAAAGTGGGTTTAGGGTCCTAGAAACGCGTTGTTAGATGTTTCATAAGTTCGTCGAACTTGTACAAAGACCATTGAGACACTTATAAGAACTCATGTTGCATAAAACTTGGTTTAGAGTCCTAGAAACCACGTTGTTAGATGTTCCATAAGTTCGTCAAACTTATACAAAGCTCATTGAGACACTTATAAGCACTCATGTTGCATGAAACTTGGTTAAGAGTACAAGAAAAGCGTTGTTAGTTGATTCATATGTTCGTGAAACTTGTACAAAGCTCATTGAGAAACTTATAAGCACTCTTGTTGCATGAAACTTGATTTAGAGTCCAAGAAACCGCGTTGTGAGATGTTTCATAAAAGCGTCAAAATTTAACAAAGCTCATTGAGGAACTTATACGCACTAATGTTGCATGAAACTTGGGTTAGAGTCCTAGAAACGCGTTGTTATATGTTTCATAGGTTTGTGAAACTTGTACAAAGCTCATTGAGACATTGATAATCACTCATGTTGCATGAAGTTTGGTTTAGAGTCCTAGAAACCACGTTGTTAGATGTTTCATAAGTTCGTCAATCTTGTACAAAGCTCATTGAGACACTTAAACGCATTCATGTTGCATGAAAATTGGTTTAGAGTCCTAGAAACCAAGTTGTTAGATGTTTCATAAGTTCGTGAAACTTGTACAAAGCTCATTGTGACACTTATAATCACTCATGTTGCATGAAACTTGGTTTAGAGTCCTAGAAACGCGTTGTTAGAAGTTCGTGAATCTTTTATAAATCTCCTTGAGGAACTTATAAGCACTCTTGTTGCATGAAACTTGGTTTACATTCCTCGAAATGCGTTGTTATATTTTTCATAAGTTCGTGAAACTTTTACAAAGCTCATTGAGGAACTTATATGCACTAATGTTGCATGAAACTTGGTATAGAGTCCTAGAAACGCATTGTTAAATGTTTCATAATTTCTACAAACTAGTACAAATCTCATTGAGACATTTATAAGCACTCATGTTGCATGAAACTTTATTTAGAGTCCTAGAAACCACGTTGTTAGGTGTTTCATAAGTTCGTCAAACTAGTACAAAGCTCATTGAGACACTTATAAGAACTCATGTTGCATGAAGCTTGGTTTAGTGATATATTGCATATTTAGCATGTTTTTACTTTGATTTTTGCATTAGAACTAACACATTTAGGTTGCATTTAGTATCATATAGGTTGCATTTGTGTTTGTTCATGCGTTTTCAGGTTCAGGAGTGCTAAAGCGACAAAAAGGCGAGGAAAAGAGGTTTAAAGTAGAGAAACGACCATTATCAGCAAGTTTTGCTGATTAGCTGTGGTCGAGGCGCGAAGAAAAGGCGAAAAAGAGAAGAAGGAGTCAATATCGACCAGTTGTATCGACCAGATTTTGGTCGATATTGAGCCTAAACTCATATCGATCAGTAGTATCGACCAGAAACTGGTCGATATCGACCAAGAGTATCGACCGGAATCTGGTCGATATCGAGGGCGTAAAATAGAGAAAAGGAAAAGGCCCAAGACGTTTTTCAAAGGCCCAAGACGAATTTTTAGGTCAAAACATTGTTTTTGAGCAGTTTTTGTTTTTTTATCTTTTATCATACTTTGTTCTTGAGAGTTTTGGTTCTTGTACTTTGGATTTGGAGATTTTGCTTGCTTGGATTTGTTTTTGCAATCAAGATTCTTGTACACCTATTTCAATAACAGAGTTCTTCTTTCCCTTAATCTTGTTATTTTGCTTTTCATGTTGTTTTCAACCTTGATTGTTTTGGTATTCATAATGTTTAGTGAGTAATCTCCCTTAGGCAATTAGGTTGGGGAAAAAGGGTAAATCAACATTAGGATTGTAATTGTCTTGATCTTAAACTTTATAAAACTTTAATCTAGGGTAATGTCCTTAATGCTTTGATTGAATTGGCTATTCAATTGATAGAACCCAGGAAGCTTCACCTTTGGGAAAAGTGTGGAGTTCCTGAACAATTATCCTAAAACTAAACCTAGCTTAACCGAGGAATCTGTGTTAATAAGTTTAGTGGTTGAATTGATTTGAACTTAATGTTTTCTAAAACTTAAACTATCCAAGGCATTGTTTTAGTTTACTTGTTAGGAAAAGGATCATTGTCACGGGAGTGGATTGATCTAAATTACGTTTTCAAAACCTTAAAGTTACAATTATTAAAAGACATTTAGAAATCTGAAAGTTGATCACCCGCTAAAGTACCCCAACCTGGTTGTTTTGCCTTAAATTTAATCTTAAAAACTTGTCAAATTAATCTTTTGTTTTCTTGCAAATTCACATCGGTTACAAAATAAAAACAACTCTTTTGAACTCGCTTAAACTGAGTATAGTTTCTCATAAGGTTTATTACATTAGTTGCTCCTGATTCGGATTGACACCTTAAATACTACAATAAGGCATTCGAAATAACGAGTGTAAAATCTCGTCTATCATTTAGATTCCGAGAAACCACGTTGTTAGATGTTTCATAAGTTCGTCAAACTTGTACAAAGCTCATTGAGACACTGATAAGCACTCATGTCGCATGAAACTTGGTTTAGAATACTAGAAACGCGTTGTTATATTTTACATAAGTTTGTGAAAGTTGTAAAAAGCTCATTGCGGAATTTTTATGCAATCATGTTGCATGAAACTTAGTTTAGAATCCTAGAAACGCGTTGGTATATGTTTCATAAGTCCGTGAAACTTGTACAAAGCTCATTGAGGAACTTATAAGGACGTATGTTGCATGAAACTTGGTTTAGAGTCCTATAAACGCGTTGTTAGTTGTTAGATGTTTCATAAGTTCGTGAAACTTGTACAAAGATCATTGAGGAACTTATAACCACTCATATTGCATGAAACTTGGTTTAGAGTCCTAGAAACCTGTTGTTTAATAATTTCGACAAACTAGTACAAATCTCATTGAGACATTTATAAGCACTCATGTTGCATGAAACATTATTTAGAGTCCGAGAAACCACGTTGTTAGATGTTTCATAAGTTCGTCATACTAGTACAAAGCTCATTGAGACACTTATAAGAACTCATGTTGCATGAAACTTGGTTTAGAGTTATAGAAACGTGTTGTTAGATGTCTCATAAGTTCGTCAAATTTTTAGAAAGCTCTTTGAGACACTTATAAGCACTCATCTTGCATGAAACTTGGTTTAGATTTCGAGAAACCACTTTGTTAGATGTTTCATAATTCGTCAAACTTGTACAAAGCTCATTGAGACACTGATAAGCACTCATGTCGCATGAAGCTTGGTTTAAATTCCTAGAAACCACGTTGTTAGATGGTTCATAAGTTCGTCAAACTAGTACAAAGCTCATTGAGACACTTATAAGCACTCATGTTTCATGAAACTTGGTTTAGTGTTATACAAACGTGTTGTAAGATGTCTCATAAGTTCGTCAAACTTGTAGAAAGCTCATTGAGACACATATAAGCACTCATGTTGCATGAAGCTTGGTTTAGATTCCGAGAAACCACGTTGTTAGATGTTTCATAAGTTCGTCAAACTTGTACAAAGCTCATTGAGACACTGATAAGCACTCATGTCGCATGAAGCTTGGTTTAAAGTCCTAGAAACCACGTTGTTAGATGGTTCATAAGTTCGTGAAACTTTAGCAAAGCTCATTGAGGAACTTATAAGCACTCATGTTGAATGAAACTTGGTTTAGAATACTAGAAACGCGTTGTTATATGTTTCATAAGTTTGTGAAACTTGTACAAAGCTCATTGAGGAATTTATAGGCACTCATGTTGAATGAAACTTGGTTTCGAATCCTATAAACGCGTTAGTATATGTTTCATAAGTTCGTGAAAATTGTAGAAAGCTCATTGAGGAACTTATAAGCACTCATGTTGCATGAAATTTGGTTTAGAGTCCTATAAATGCGTTGTTAGATGTTTCATAAGTTCGTGAAACTTGTACAAAGATCATTGAGGAACTTATAACCACTCATGTTGCATGAAACTTGGTTTAGATTCCTAGAAACACGTTGTTAGATGGTTCATAAGTTCGTCAAACTTGTACAAAGCTCATTGAGACACTTATAAGCACTCATGTTGCATCAAACTTGGTCAAGAGAACTAGAAACGCGTTGTTAGATATTTCATAAGTTCGTGAAACTTGTACAAAGCTCATTAAGACACTTATAAGCTCTCATGTTGCATGAAACTTGGTTTAGAGTCTTAGAAACTGTGTTGTTAGTTTTTTTTTAAGTTCGTCAAACTTTAACAAAGCTCACTAGGGAACTTATAAGCACTCATATTGCATGAACTTTTGTTTAGAGCCATAGAAATGCGTTGTTGGATGTTTCATAAGTTCGTGAAACTTGTACAAAACTCATTGAAATACTTATAAGCCCTCATGTTGCATGAAACATGGTTTAGAGTCTTAGAAACCACGTTGTTAGATGTTTTATAAGTTCGTCAAACTTTAACAAAGCTCAGTGAGGAACTTATAAGCACTCATATTACATAAAAATTTGTTTAGATTCCTAGAAACACGTTGTTGGATGATTCATAAGTTCGTGAAACTTGTACAAAACTCATTGAAGCACTTATAAGCCCTCATGTTGCATGAAACATGGTTTAGAGTCCTAGTAAAGCGTTGTTATATGTTTCATAAGTTCATGAAACTTGTAGAAAGCTCATTTAGACACTTATAATCATATATATTGCAAGAAACTTGGTTTAGAGACCTAGAAAGGCGTTGTTAGATGTTTTGATAAGTTCGTAAAACTTGTACAAAGCTCATTGAGAAACTTATAAGAACTTTTGTTACATGAAACCTGATTTAGAGTCCTAGAAACGCGTTGTTAGATGTTTCATAAGTTCGTCAATCTTGTACAAAGCTCATTGAGACCCTTATAAGCACTCATGTTTCATTAAACTGTGTTTAGAGTCCTAGAAACGCGTTGTTAGATGTTTCATAAGTTCGTCAAACTTGTACAAAGCTCATTGAGACACTTATAAGCACGCATGTTTCATTAAACTTGGTTTAGAGTCCTAGAAACGCGTTGTTAGATGTTTCATAAGTTCGTGAAACTTGTACGAAGCTCATTGAGGAATATATATGCATAAATGTTGCATGAACCTTGGTTTGGATTCCTAGAAACGCGTTGTTAGATGTTTCATAATTTTGACAAACTTGTACAAATCTCATTGAGACACTTATAAGCACTCATGTTGCATGAAACTTTATTTAGAGTCCTAGAAACCATGTTGTTAGATGTTTCATAAGTTCGTCAAACTAGTACAAAGCTCAATGAGACACTTCTAAGCACTCATGTTGCATGAAACTTGGTTTAGAGTCCTAGCAACCACGTTTTTAGATGTTTCATAAATTTGCGAAACTTGTACAAAACTCATTGAGACATTTATAAGCACTCATGTTGCAACAAACTTGGTTTTGAGTCCTAGAAAAGCGTTGTTAGATGTTTCATAACTTCGTGAAACTTGTACCGAGCTCAATGAGGAACTTATACGGACTCATGTTGAATGAAACATGGTTTAGAGTCCTAGAAACCATGTTGTTAGATGTTTCATAAGTTCGTCAAACTAGTACAAAGCTCATTGAGACAATTTTAAGCACTCATGTTGCATGAAACTTGGTTTAGATTCCTAAAAACCACGTTTTTAGATGTTTCATAAGTTCGCGAAACTTCTACAAAGCTCATTGAGACACTAATAAGCACTCATGTTGAATCAAACTTGGTTTAGAGTCCTAGAAGCGCGTTGTTAGGTGTTTCTTAAGTTTGTGAAACTTGTACCAAGCTCATTGAGGAACTTATAAGGACTCATGTTGCATGAAACTTGGTTTAGAGTCCTAGAAACCATATTGTTAGATTTTTCATAAGTTCGTCAAACTTGTACAAAGCTCCTTATAAGCACTCATGTTGCGTGAAATTTAGTTCAGAATCCTAGATACGAGTTATTATATGTTTCATAAGTTCTAGAAACTTGTATAAAGCTCATTGAGACACTTATAATCACTCATGGTGAAAGAAACTTGGTTTTAAGTCCTAGAAACACATTGTTTAGATGTTTCATAAATTTTTGAAACTTGTACAAAGCTCATTGAAGAATTAAGCACTCATGTTCATGAAACTTGGTTTAGAGTCCTAGAAACCATGTTGTTATATGTTTCATAAGTTCGTGAAAGTTGTACAAAGCTCATTGAGACACTCATAATCACTTATGTTGCCTGAAACTTGGTTTAGAGTCCTAGAAACGCGTTGTCAGATGTTTCATAAGTTCGTGAAACTTGTACAAAGCTCATTCATGAACTTATAAGCACTCATGTTGCATGAAAATTGGTTTAGAGTCCTACAAACGGGTTGTTAGATGTTTCATAAGTTCTTCAAACTTGTACAAAGCTCATTGAGATATTTATAAGCACTCATGTTTCATGAAACTTGGTTTAGAGTCCTAGAAATCACGTTGTTAGATTTTTCATAAGTTCGTCAAACTAATACAATGATTACTTATAAGAACTCATATTGCATGAAACTTGGTTTAGAGTCCTAGAAACCACGTCGTTAGATGTTTCATAAGCACTCATGTAGCATGAAACTTGGTTTAGAGTCCTAAAAACGCAATGTTAGATGTTTCATAAGTTCGTCAAACTTGTATAAAGCTCATTGAAACACTTATGTTGCATGAAATCCGGTATAGAGTCCTAGCAACCACGTTGTTAGATGTTTCATAAGTTGGTCAAACAAGTACAAATCTCATTGAGACACTTAAAAACACTTATGTTGCATGAAACTTGGTTTAGAGACCTAGAAACGTGTTGTTAGATGTTTCATAAGTTTTTCAAACTTGTACAAAGCTCATATATTGAGACACTTATAAGCACTCATGTTGCATGAAACTTGGTTTAGAGTCTTAGAAACGTGTTGTTATATGTTTCATAAGTCTGTGAAACTTGTACAAAGCTCAATGAGGAACTTTTATGCACTCATGTTCATGAAACTTGGTTTAGAGTCCTAGAAACGTGTTGTTAGATGTTTCATAAGTTCGTCAAACTTTTACAAAGCTCAGTGAGGAACTTATAACCACTCATGTTGCATGAAACTTGGTTTAGATTCCTAGAAACGTGTTGTTAGATGATTCATAAGTTCGTCAAAATTGTACAAAGCTCATTGAGTATTCATGTTGCATGAAACTTGGTTTAGAGTCCTAGAAATGCGTTGTTAGATGTTTCATAAGTTCGTCCAACTTGTATAAGCTCATTGAAACACATATAAGCACTCATGTTGCATAAAATATGGTTTAGAGTTCTAGTAACCAAGTTGTTAGATGTTTCATCAGTTCGTCAAACTAGTACAAAGCTCATTGAGACACTTATAAGCACTCATGTTGCATGAAACTTTGTTTAGAGTGCTACAAACACGTTGTTTAATGTTTCATAAGTTCGTCAAACTTGTACAAAGCTCAATAAGATACTTATAACCATTCTTGTTACATGAAACTTGGTTTAGAGTCCTAGCAACCACGTTGTTAGATGTTTCATAAGTTGGTCAAACTAGTACAAAGCTCATTGAGACACTTAAAAGCATTTATGTTGCATGAAACTTGGTTTAGGTTCCTAGAAACGCATTGTTAGATGTTTCATAAGTTTTTCAAACTTGTACAATTCTCATTGAGACACTTATAAGCACTCACGTTGCATGAAACATGATTTAGAGTCCTAGAAACGTGTTGTTAGATGTTTCATAAGTTCGTGAAACTTGTACAAACTCAATGAGGAACTTATAAGCACTCATGTTGTAAGAAACTTGGTTTAGAGTCCTAGAAACGTGTTGTTAGATGTTTCATAAGTTCGTCAAACTTGTACATAGCTCATCGAGGAACTTATAAGCACTCATGTTGCATGAAACTTGTTTTAGACTCATAGAAACGTGTTGTTAGATGTTTCATAAGTTCTTCAAACTTGTACAAAGCGAATTGAGACACTGATAAGCACTCATGTTGCATGAAACTTGGTTTAGAGTCCTAGAAACCACGTTGTTAGATGTTTCATAATTTCGTTAAACTTTAACAAAGCTCATTGAGGAACTTATAAGCACTCATGTTGCATGAAAATTGGTTTAGAGTCCTAGAAACGCGTTGTTATATGTTTCATAAGTTCGTTAAACTTGTACAAAGCTCATTGAGACACTTATAATCGCTCATGTTGCATGAAACATGGTTTAGAGTCCTAGAAATGTGTTGGTAGATGTTTCATAAGTTCGTGAAACTTGTACAAAGCTCATTGATGAACTTATAAGCACTAATGTGCACTAATGTTGCATGAAATTTGGTTTAGAGTCCTAGAAACGCGTTGTGAGTTGTTTAATAACTTCGTCAAACTAGTACAAAGGTCATTGAGACACTTATAAGCACTCATGTTGAATAAAACTTGGTTTAGAATCCTAGAAACGCTTTGTTAGATGTTTCATAAGTTCGTCAAACTTGTACAAAGCTCATTGATGTTAGATTTTAGTGAGATTAAGAGAGAATAGAAAAGTTATGTTCTTGAGTTCTATCAAGAACACCAAGAACAAGAGAGAGAGAATAGAGAGAGAGAGTATGTTTAATCGGTTTTCATTTCATAAGTTGGATAAGTTAGGTTTACTAAGAGAATAAGTATATATAAACAAAATCTTAGAATGGAATCTAATGAATATGCCAAAAGCATCCAATGCCTTTTGTCTCCGCGCATTAATGGCTTAGCTAACCGCGCCTTTAAGAAGACATGTGAGCGTACTGACTGCGTGAGACTCACGCCCCTTATGTACACACGTGACTGTACGGACGGCGTGGTTCAAACTTGCCAACGGCTACCTCTCTAACGGCTCTCTTCTTCTAGGATCCTTCTTTGTATACTAATTCTCTTTGTCTTCTTTCCAACGGAAACATGTGAGAAGAGTGTTGAGTCTTTTTTAAGCTATGTCGTTTACCTTGATGACCAAGTTAGGTCGGGTAATGCCTTAGTCTCTTCAATTCTCCCCTGAAAGCTTAGCCTCATGCAATGGCTAACCTTGGAACCCGCATAAGCTTGCCTCGTTAGAACCTTGGTGAGAAAACCACTTGGGATAAAACTCACCTAAGGGAAAAGAGTACAAGTTTATGCGGTTGGGGACTTAGGCTTTGGTAGGCCGTGTGAGTCCGAGTCTAGGTAGGATGGACTCAAAAACCTTCAAAATTGCGGACTTGGTGAAGATGTCCGCGAGTTGGTCTTGGCTCTTGGTGAAGCATGGTAGAATGGTCCCTTTGACCATTTGTTCTCTAACCTTGTGACAATCCACTTCTATGTGTTTAGTCCTCTCATGGAAGACCAAGTTAGATGCTATGTGGATGGCCGATTGGTTATCACAATGCATAGTCATTGGTTCTTCAATCTTGACTCCCAAGTCTCCTAGCAAGTTCTTTAGCCACATGAGTTCTTGGGTTAGCTTTCTCATAGCTCTATACTCGGCCTCATCGGTTGAGGAAGAGACTATCTTTTGCTTCTTAGTCTTCCATGTAATAATGTTATCACCGATGAATGTACAATACCCGGTTGTGGATCGTCTATCCTCCAAGTTACCGGCGTAATCCGCATCACAATACCCAACAACCTCCGTGTTCTTATTGCAACCCATCAAAATACCCAAGCTAGACGTCTCCTTGATGTAACTCAAGATCCTCTCTAGCATCTTCCAATGATGTATCTTTGACTTTTGCATTTGTTGGGCTACTTGGTTCACGACAAAGCATATGTCCGGCCTTGTGATTGTCAAATAGATGAGCTTGCCCACCATCTTCCTATAGAGTTTCGGATCCATGTAAGGCTTGTCCTCCTCGCTTCCTTCTAGAGGAGTCTTGGCTTTCTTAATACATATCATATTAACAACACTCAAAAGATCATGTGTGTACTTCTTTTGGGAAAGAAAGATACCCTTTTCGGATCTATAAACTTCAATCCCAAGGAAGTACTTGAGTTTCCCTAGATCCTTAATATCAAATTTAGATTTCAAATAGTGTTTAGTATCTTGAATACCTTCCTTGTTGTTCCCGGAGATGATTCTATCATCTACATAGACAAGAACAACCACCATACCTTCTTGGCTTGTCCGAGTGAATAAGGTGTGTTCGACATGAGATCTTTTGAATTCTTTTGCCATTAAGGTTGAGATAAGCTTGTTGTACCAAGATCTCGGTGATTGTTTGAGGCCAGAGATAGCTTTCCTTAGTCTCAAAAGTTTTCTCGGAGTGATGGTTTCTTCAAAGCCCGGCGGTGGTGTCATGTACACTTCTTCTTCAAGCTTTCCTTGTAGAAATCATTTTTGACGTCCATTTGGAACAAGTCCCACGAGAGATTGGTGGCCAATGAAAGGATGATTGCCACGGTATGGAGCTTTGAAACCGTTGCAAAACTATCCAAGTAGTCTTCCCCATACGTTTGTGTAAGCCCTCTTGCCACTAATCGTGCTTTGTGTCTTTCTATCTCATCATTGCTATGATATTTGATAGTGAAGATATATTTTGAACTCACGTTCTCTTGCCTTTAGGAAGGTCGGTTTCATAGAAGGTTTCATTGTCTTCCATTGTCTTGTTCTCGGCTTTAACCGCATTGACCCACACATCTTCCTTCGTTGCCTCTTCATATGTTTTTGGTATCACATGTTGATCCATGGAGGTGATGAATGCTTGGTGTTCCTCAGGAAAGCTTGCAAGAGAGCACATTGCTTGAGTAGGATGGGACACCGCCTTGCTATTGTAGTATACTCTTGTATTTACCCAATTGGATGGGCGATTCTTTATTCTTGAGCATGTCTTTGATCTTCTTGTTGCTCGGGTGAAGTTTGTTGAACATTTGATTCTCCCCCGGACTCATTAGATTCTTGAGGTTCGGAATTGACTTGCTCATTGTTATTCTCCCCCTCATGATCAAGATGGGTGGTTTGTTGAGCTGGTACATCTTGTCTTGGTTCTTCTTCAAAACTCATACCAAGATTCTTCATTAGATTTCTTAGACTGGTAGCTCTATCCGTGACCTTCTCGGGTAATTCCTTCACACTATCCCAACTCTTGTTTTCATAGAAGCTTTTGCCTTCAAGGAAATTGACATCTCTTGATACTATGACCGTTCTTGTCTCGGGTACATAGCATTTGTACCCTTTTTGCGTGTTTGAGTAGCCTATGAACATGGCCTTGATGCTCTTTGCTTCAAGCTTGTTTCTTTGTTCACTAGGCAAAAACACAAAACAAACACAACCAAAAACTCTTAGATGATTAATAAAAGGTTTACTCTTATTTAAAACTTCAAAAGGAGATTGATTGTTTAAGATTTGAGTAGGGGTTCGGTTGATGAGATAACACGCGATTAATACACCATCTGACCAAAACCGTTTTGGGATGTTCATGTGGAACATCATTGACCATGTGACCTCCATGAGATGCCTATTCTTCCTTTCGGCTACACCATTTTGTTGAGGTGTATACGAGTATGTGGTTTGGTGAAGGATCCCATGGTTGGCTATGTGTTCTTTGAATGCTCGGCTTGTGTACTCTCCCCCATTATCCGACCTAAAAGTTTTAATCTTAGCATTGTAATGGTTAGTCACATAATTTTGAAAGTTTTTAAAAGCCTCTAATACCCTATCTTTAGTTTGTAAAAGAGTAACCCAAGTGTACTTAGAGCTTTCATCTATGAATGTGGCAAAGTAAGTATGATTATCCCTAGATTTACAAGGAGATGAACACACATCCGAATGAACTAATTCAAAAGGTTTGTAACACATAGTTGATTTTGAAAATACGGTTCTATAATGCTTGCTTAAGATGCAAGCTTCACAAGTTTGATGATGAAAAGAAACATTAGGTAAAATGGTTTTCAAAGCATTCAAATGAGGATGACCAAGTCTAAAATGCCAAATAACATTGTTTACTTCGGCTATAACTGATTTAAACGCATGACAAAATAAAGACCTAGATGCATTCTCTTCAAGAACATAAAGATCGCCTCTTGTGATCCCTTTTCCAATGATCTCTTCACTCTTAATATCCTGAAAAACCACATCATTAGGACCAAAAATAACATTTCAATTCAAATCACAAGAAATGCGCTTAACAGATATAAGATTGGAAGTAAAGCTAGGCTTGAGAGTCTCTATCAAACAACTTAAGGTTTCCTAATCCTTTTATAGGGATCTCACTCCCATTTGCAATGATGACATTACCTAAAGTCGGTTTCACATTATTAATCAAGTCTAAGTTACTAATAATGAGATGAGAAGCACCCAAATCAATGATAATAGGCTTATAAGGTTTCTTGTCTATATTTTGGGCACTAAGGGAGTAGAAGGGATAAATACCAGAGCCCTTAAGAGCTTTGATGAGAGCGTCAAGTTCGGACTTCCTCATTCAGTCATCCATGTATGGAACAATGGCCGAAGAGTCCTCTTCCTTGCCATGGTTTGGTCTGCCTTGTGCTTGGCATGCTTGCCGAGTCATCATGGGAGTAGTTGGCCTTCGCATATTTGAACTTGGCCGGTTTGAGATTGGGGTGCAAGATCCAACACTTCTCCTTTGTGTGACCCTTCTTCTTGCAATGGTCACAAGTCAAGGCTCTCCTTTCTTCATACGTCTTGGAAGAGGGTTTGAATGCCACCTTGTTTGCGGTTACTTGCTCCTTCTTGCTATCAAACAACTCAATAGAGCTTTGTTCCCTTTGGAGTTGAGCGCACACCTCTTCAAGATTTGGTAAGGTGTCGGATCGGAGCAATTGCTTGATAACATCCTTGTAGCTACCGTTGAGAGTAAGTAGAAATCAAAATACTTTGCCTTGCTCTCTTCGTTCTTTAATACCTTAGGATCAACGATGCTAGGTCGAAGCATTTCCAACTCGACCCAAAGTGATCTAAAATTCCCAAAGTGTTTAGTGAACTCGGTGTCTTATTGGTTGAGATCATTGATGGCTTTCGTGACTTCATAGACTCGGCTTAGGTTGGATATATTGCCATAGACGGTTTGTAGATTGTCCCACAATTCCTTGGCATTCTCACAATATGAGTATGCTTCCAAGATTGATGGCTCAAGGGATCGTTGGATGATTCCAAGGACCTTTTGGTCTAGTTGAAACCACTTTTCGTCATCGGTTGTGAGCTCATCATTCCCGAAGTTGAACTCGATGGGAGATTCTTGTCGTGTGAGAATGTGATTCCAAAGTCGCGACCACAAAGGGCTATCTTCATGGTTCTTTCCCATAGAAGGTAGTTAGTGCCTTTCAAGGTAACCAGACAAGGAGTCTTCTTGAGTTCTTTGTCTTCCATGTTTTTGAGGTAAAGGTTAAGTCTTTACTTGAGAATGAGATGAGGAATGTGAAAGCTTGAACTTTCTTGTAGATCTATTCCTTGGGTGAAAGATCTAGCGAGGAACCTAACACACAAAACTTGAAACTTTCTTGTTTTGGAGAGAGCACTTGTAAGGAGAGAGAAAGCTGGTCTTGTCTTGTACAAGGTTCAAGCTCGGAGTTTTTCGCCTTCTAGTGCTCGGATAGATTGAGGAGTGACAAAGTTGATAACTTTCTTCAAGATCCACACTTAGAAATTAAGAGTAACCGAGAGTTACCGAGAGTGACCGAGAGTAATCGAGAGTACCGAGAGTAATCGAGAGTACCGCGAGTAATCGAGAGTAACGCGAGTGACCGAGAATGTCCGAGAGTGCGTAATCGAGAGTGACCGAGAGTACTGGAGCGGAAGCGAAAGAGGTTCAAGAGCTTATTAGCTCTGATACCATGTTAGATTTTAGTGAGATTAAGAGAGAATAGAAGAGTTATGTTCTTGAGTTCTATCAAGAACACCAAGAACAAGAGAGAGAGAATAGAGAGAGACTATGTTTAATCGTTTTTCATTTCATAAGTTGGATAAGTTATGTTTACAAAGAGAATAAGTATATATAAACAAAGGCTTAGAATGGAATCTAATGAATATGCCAAAAGCATCCAATGCCATTTGTCTCCGCGCATTAATGGCTCGGCTAACCGCGCCCTTAAGAAGACCCGTGAGCGTACGGACGGCGTGAGACTCACAGCCCTTATGTCCACACGTGACTGTATGGACGGCGTGGTTCACACTTGCCAAAGGCTACCTCTCTAACAGCTCTCTTCTTCTAGATCCTTCTTCTTTGTATACTAATTCTCTTTGTCTTCTTTCCAACGGTAACATGTGAGAAGAGTGTTGAGTCTTCCTCAAGCTAGGTCGTTTACCTTGATGACCAAGTTAGGTCGGTTAATGCCTTAGTCTCTTCAATAATTAAGACAATTAAAAGCACTCTTGTTGCATGAAACTTGGTTTAGAGTCTGAGAAACGCGTTGTTAGATGTTTCATAAGTTCGTCAAACTTGTGCAAAGCTCATTGAAACACTTATAAGCACTCATGTTGAATGAAACTTGGTTTAGATTCCTAGAAACCACGTTGTTAGATGTTTCATAAGTTCGTCAAACTAGTACAAAGCTCATTGAGACTCTTATAAGCACTCATGTTGTTTGAAACCTTGTTTAGAGTACTAGAAACGCATTGTTAGATGTTTCCTAAGTTCGTGAAACTTGTACAAAGCTCATTGAGGAACTTATAAGCACTCATGTTGCATGAAACTTAGTTTAGAATCCTAGAAACGCGTTATTATATGTTTCTTAAGTTCGTTAAACTCTTACAAATCTCATTGAGACACTTATAATCACTCATGTTGCATAAACCTTGGTTTAGAGTCCTAGAAACGCGTTATTAGATGTTTCATAAATCGCAAAACTTGTACAAAGCTCATTGAGGAATTTATAAGCACTCATGTTGCATGAAACTTGGTTTAGCGTCCTAGAAACGCATTGTTATATGTTTCATAAGTTCGTGAAACTTGTACAAAGCTCATTGAGACACTTATAATCACTCATGTTGCATGAAACTTGGTTTAGATTCCTAGAAACGCGTTGTTAGATGTTTCACAAGTTCGTGAAACTTGTACAATGCTCATTCAGGAACTTATAAGCACTCATGTAGCATTAAACTTGGTTTAGAGTCCTAAAAACGCATCGGTAGATTTTTCATAAGTTCGTAAAACTTTAACAAAGCACATTGAGAAACTTATAAGCACTCATGTTGCATGAAACTTGGTTTAGAGTCCTAGAAACCACGTTGTTAGATGTTTCATAAGTTTGTCAAACTAGTACAAAGCTCATTGAGACACTTATAAGCACTAATGTTGCATGAAACTTGGTTTAGAGTCCTATAAACTGCATTGTTAGATGTTTCATAAGTTCGTCAAACTTGTAAAAAGCTCATTGAGACACTTATAAGCACTCATGTTGCATGAAACATGGTTTAGAGTCCTAGAAACCACTTTGTTAGATGTTTCATAAGTTCGTCAAACTTGTACTAAGCTCATTGAGACACTTATAAGCAATCATGTTGCATGAAAATTGGTTTAGAGTCCTAGAAACCACGTTGTTAGATGTTTTATAAGTACATCAAAACTTGTACAAAGCTCATTGGGGAACTATAAGCACTCATGTTGCATGAAACTTGTTTAAGAGTCCTAGAAACAAGTTGTTAAATGTTTCATAAGTTTCTCAAACTTGTACAAACCTCATTGAGACACTTATAAACACTCATGTTGCATGAAACTTGGTTTAGAGTCCTAGCAACTCGTTGTTAGATGTTTCATATATTTATGAAACTTGTAGAACGCTCGCTGAGGAACTTATAATCACTCATGTTGCATGAAACTTGGTTTAGAGTCCTAGAAATGCGTTGTTAGATGTTTCATAAGTTCGTCAAACTAGTACAAAGCTCATTGAGAAACTTATAAGCACTCATGTTGAATGAAACTTGGTTTAGAGTCCTAGAAACGCGTTGTTAGGTGTTTCATGAGTTCGTCAAACTTGTACAAAGCTCATTGAGACACTTCTAAGCACACATTTTGAATGAAATTTGGTTTAGAGTCCTAGAAACGAGTTGTTAGATGTTTCATATGTTCGTCAAACTTTAACAAAGCTCATAGACGAACATTAGAATTCTATAAATGCGGTTTTATATATTTCATAAGTTCGTGAAACTTGTACAAAACTCATTGAGACACTTATAATCACTCATGTTGCATGAAACTTGGTTTAGAGTCCTAGAAACCACGTTGTTAGATGTTTAATAAGTTCGTGAAACTTGTACAAAACTCATTGAGACACTTATAAGCAATCAATATGCATGAAAACTGGTTTAGAATCCTAGAAAGGCGTTTTTAGATGTTTCATAAGTTCGTGAAACTTGAACAAAGCTCATTGAGACACTGATATAATCACTTATGTTTCACGAAACTTGGTTTAGATTCCTAGAAACGCGTTGTTAGATGTTTCATAAGTTCGTGAAACATGTACAATGCTCATTCAGGAACTTATAAGCACTCATGTTTCATAAAAATTGGTTTAGAGTCCTAGAAACAGGTTGTTAGATGTTTCATAAATTCGTCAAACTTGTACAAAGTTCATTGAGACACTTATAAGTACTCATGTTTCATGAATCTTGGTTTAGAGTCCTAGAAACCACGTTTTTAGATGTTTCATAAGTTAGTCAAACTAACACAAAGCTCATTGAAACACTTATAAGAACTCATAAAGCATGAAACTTGGTTTAGAGTCCTAGAAACCACGTTGTTAGATGTTTGATAAGTTTGTGAAACTTGTATAAAGCTCATTGAGGAACTTATAAGCACTCATGTAGCATGGAACTTGGTTTAGAGTCCTAGAAACGCGTTGGTAGATGTTTCATAAATTCGTCAAACTTTAACAAAGCTCATTGAGAAACTTATAAGCACTCATGTCGCATGAAACTTGGTTTAGAGTCCTAGAAACCACGTTGTTAGATGTTTCATAAGTTCGTAAAACTTGTCAAAAGCTCATTGAGACATTTACAAGCACTCATGTTTCATGAAACATGGTTTAGAGTCGTAGCAACCACTTTGTTAAATCGTTCATAAGTTCGTCAAAGTTGTACAAAGCCATTGAGACACTTATAAGCACTCATGTTCCATGAAAGTTGGTTTCGAGTCCTAGAAACAAACGTTGTTAGATGTTTTATAAGCACGTCTAACTTGTACAAATCTCATTGAGGAACTTATAAGCACTCATGTTGCATGAAACTTGTTTTAGAGTCCTAGAAATGTTTCATAAATTCGTCAAACTTGTACAAAGCGCATTGAGACACTTATAAGCACTCATGTTGCATGAAACTTGGTTTAGAGTCCTATAAACCATGTTGTTAGATGTTTCATAAGTTCGACAAACTTAAAAAAAGCTCATTGAGAAACTTATAAGCACTCATATTGCTTGAAACTTGGTTTAGAGTCCTAGAAACCACGTTGTTCACTACAAGAAATCACGACTTTTACCACGACCATAATCGTTGTAAAATCGTGGTAAAACGCAGTTTACCACGATTTAACGACAATTTCCATTTCGTCGTTAATCGATCGAAGTAAAAACCAAATCGTCGTAAAATCGTGGTAAATTTTACGACGAACCACATTCGTTGTAAATTCGTGGTAAAATATTCGTTGTAAAATCGTTGTAAATTCGTGGTAAAATATTCGTTGTAAAATCGTTGTAACTATTACAACGAGTTTACAACGAATATTTGGTTGTAAATTTGTAATTATAATAAATCGAAAATTCTTACAATCGTGGTAAAATCGTCCCTAATTAGGGACGAGTTTACGACGATTATAAGAAATATAAATTTTACAAATCGTCGTAAAATCGTCCCTAATTAGGGACGACTTTTATAAGTTCGTCAAACTAGTACAAAGGTCATTGAGACACTTATAAGCACTCATGTTGCATGAAACTTGGTTTAGAGTCCTAGAAACGCGTTGTTAGATGTTTCATAAGTTCGTCAAACTTTAAATAACCTCATTGAGGAACTTATACGGACTCATGTTGCATAAAACTTGGTTTAAAATCCTAGAAACACGTTGTTATATGTTTCATAAGCTCGTGAAACTTGAACAAAGCTAATTGAGACACTTATATAATCACACATGTTGCATGGAACTTGGTTTAGAGTCCTAGAAACCGCGTTGTTAGATGTTTCATCATTTCGTGAAACATGTACAAAGCTCATTGAGACACTTATATGTACTCATTATGCATGAAACTTGGTTTAGAGTCCTAGAAACGCGTTGTTAGATGTTTCATAAGTTCGTGAAACTTGTACAAACCTCATTGAGACACTTATATAATCACTCATGTTGCATGAAACTTGGTTTAGATTCCTAGAAACGCGTTGTTGGATGTTTCGTAAGTTCTTGAAACTTGTACAATGATAATTCAGGAATTTATATGTTTAGGGTACTAGAAACGGGTTGTTAGATGTTTCATAAGTACGCCAAACTTTTACAAATCTCATTGAGGAGCTTATAAGCACTCATGTTGCATGAAACTTGTTTTAGAGTCCTAGAAACACGTTGTTAGATGTTTCATAAGTTCGTCAAACTTGTACAAAGCCCAATTAGACACTTATAAGAGCTCATGTTGCATGAAACTTGGTTTAGAGTCCTAGAAACCACGTTGTTAGATGTTTCATAAGTTCGTCAAACTTTAATAAAGCTCATTGAGAAACTTATAAGCACTCATGTTTCATGAAACTTGGTTTAGAGTCCTAGAAACCACATTGTTATATGTTTCATAAGTTCGTGAAAGTTGTACATAGCTCCTTGAGACTCTTATAATCACTCATGTTGCATGACACTTGGTTTATAGACCTAGCAACGCGTTGTTAGATGTTTCATAAATTTGTGAAAGTTGTACAAAGCTCATTGAGGAACTTATTAGCATTCATGTTGCATGAAACTCGGTTTAGAGTCCTAGAAATGCGTTTTTATATGTTTCATAAGTTCTTCAAACTTGTACAATGCTCATTCAGACACTTATAAGCACTCATGTTGCATGAAACTTGGTTTAGAGTCCTAGCAACCACGTTGTTAGATGTTTCATAAGTTCGTCAAACTAGTACAAAGCTCATTGAGACACTTATAAGCACTCATGTTGCATGAAATTTTGTTTAGAGTACTAGAAACGCGTTGCTAGATGTTTCATAAGTTCGTCAAACATTAACAAAGCTCATTGAGGAACTTATACGCACTCATGTTGCATAAAACAAGGTTTAGAATCCTAGAAACGCGTTGTTATATGTTTCATAAGTTCGTGAAACTTTTACAAAGCTCATTGAGACACTTATAATCACTCATGTTGCATGAAACTTGGTTTAGTGTCCTAGAAACTACGCTGTTAGATGTTTCATTAGTTCGTGAAACTTGTACAAAGCTCATTGAGACACTTAGAATCACTCATGTTGCATGAAACTTGGTTTAGAGTCCTAGAAACCGCGTTGTTAGATGTTTCATAAGTTCATCAAACTTTAACTAAGCTCATTGAGGAACTTATAAGAACTCATGTTGCATAAAACATGGTTTGGAGTCCTAGAAACGCGTTGTTAGATGTTTCATAAGTTCTTCAAACTTGTATCAAGCTCATTGATAGACTTATAAGCACTCATGTTGCAAGAAACTTGTTTTAAAGTCCTAGCAACCACGTTGTTAGATATTTCATAACTTCGTCAAACTAGTACAAAGCTCATTGAGACACTTATAAGCATTCATGTTGAATGAAACTTGGTTTAGAGTCCTAGAAACGTGTTGTTATATGTTTCATAAGTTCATTAAACTTGTACAAAGCACATTGAGACACTTATAATCACTCATGTTGCATGAAACTTGGTTTAGAGTCCTAGAAACGCATTGTTATATGTTTCATAAGTTCGTGAAACTTGTACAAAGCTCATTGAGACACTTGTAATCACTCAGGTTTCATGAGACTTGGTTTAGAGTCTTAAAAACGAGTTGTTCGATGTTTCATAAGTTCTTCAAACTTGTACAAAGCTCATTGTGACACTTATAAGTATTCATGTTGCATGAAACATGGTTTAGACTCCAAGAAACGCATTGTTAGATGTTTCATAAGTTCGTCAAACGTGTACAAAGCTCATTGAGACACTTATAAGCACTCATGTTGCATGAAACTTGGTTTAGAGTCCTAGCAACCACGTTGTCAAATGTTTCATAAGTTCGTCAACTTAGTACAAAGCTCATTGAGACACTTATTAGCACTCATGTTGCCTGAAACTTTTTTTAGAGTCTTGGAAACGCTTTGTTAGATGTTTCATAAGTTCGTCAAACTTGTACAAAGCTCATTGAGACACTTATAAGCACTCATTTTTCATGAAACTTGGTTTATAGTACTAGAAACCACGTTGTTAGATGTTTCATAAGTTTGTCAAACTAACACAAAACTCATTGAGACACTTATAAGAACTCATTATGCAGGGAACTTGGTTTAGAGTCTTAGAAACCACGTTATTAGATGTTTCATATGTTTATGAAACTTTTACCTAGCTCATTGAGGAAGTTATAAGCACTCATGTAGCTTGAAACTTGGTTTAGAGTCCTAGAAACGCGTCGGTAGATGGTTTATAAGTTCGTCAAACTTTAACAAAGCTCATTGAGGAACTTATAAGAACTCAAGTTTTATGAAACTTGTTTAAGAGTCCTAGAAACCACGTTGTTTGATGTTTCATAAGTTCTTCAAACTAGTACAAAGCTCATTGAGACACTTATAAGCACTCATGTTGCATGAAACTTTGTTTAGAGTTCATAAACCGCGTTGTTAGATGTTTCATAAGTTCGTCAAACTTGTAAAAAGCTCATTGAGACACTCATAAGCACTCATCTTGCATGTAATATGGTTAGAGTCCTAGAAACAACTTTTTTAGATGTTTCATAAGTTCGTCAAACTTATACAAAGCTCATTGAGACACCTATAGGCACTCATGTTGCATGAAACTTGGTTTAGAGTCCTAGAAACCACGTTGTTAGATGTTTTATAAGTACGTCAAACTTTTAAAAAGCTCATTGAGGAACTTATAAGCACTCATGTTGCATGAAACTTTTTTAGAGTCCTAGAAACACGTCGTTAGATGTTTCATAAGTTCGTCAAACTTGTACAAAGCTCATTGAGACACTTATAAGCACTCATGTTGCATTAAACTTGGTTTAGAGTCCTAGAAACCACGTTGTTAGATGTTTCATAAGTTCGTAAAACTTTAACAAAGCTCATTGAGAAACTTATAAGCACTCATGTGGCATGAAACTTGGTTTAGAGTCCTACCAACCACGTTTTTATATGTTTCATAAGTTTGTTAAACTTGTACATAGCTCATTGAGACACTTATAATCACTCATGTTGCATGAAACTTGGTTTATAGTCCTAGAAACACGTTGTTAGATGTTTCATAAGTTTTTGAAAGTTGTACAAAGCTCATTGAGGAACTAATAAGCACTCATGTTGCATGAAACTTGGTTTAGAGTCCTAGAAATGCGTTTTTATATTTTTCATAAGTTCGTTAAATTTGTACAAAGCTAATTGAGACACTTATAAGCACTCATGTTGCATGAAACTTGGTTTAGAGTCCTAGCAACTACGTTTTTAGATGTTTCATAAGTTCGTCAAACTAGTACAAAGCTCATTGATACACTTATAAGCACTCTTGTTGAATGAAACTTTGTTTAGAGTACTAGAAACGCGTTGTAAGATGTTTTATAAGTTCGTCAAACAATAACAAAGCTCATTGAGGAACTTATACGCACTCATGTTGCATAAAACAAGGTTTAGAATCCTAGAAACGCGTTGTTCTATGTTTCATAATTTCGTGAAACTTGTACAAAGCTAATTGAGACACTTATAATCACTCATGTTGCATGAAACTTGGTTTTGAGTGATAGAAACCACGCTGTTAGATGTTTCATAAGTTCGTCAAACTTGTACAAAGCTCATTGAGACACTTATAAGCACTGATTTTTGATGAAACTTGGTTTAGAGTCCTAGAAACCACGTTGTTAGATGTTTCATAAGTTCGTCAAACTAACACAAAACTCATTGAGACACTTATAAGAACTCATTATGCAGGGAACTTGGTTTAGAGTCTTAGAAACCACGTTATTAGATGTTTCATAAGTTTATGAAACTTTTACCTAGCTCATTGAGGAAGTTATAAGCACTCATGTAGCTTGGAACTTGGTTTAGAGTCCTAGAAACGCGTCGGTAGATGTTTTATAAGTTCGTTAAACTTTAACAAAGCTCATTGAGGAACTTATAAGCACTCAAGTTGTATGAAACTTGGTTAAGAGTCCTAGAAACCACGTTGTTTGATGTTTCATAAGTTCTTCAAACTAGTACAAAGCTCATTGAGACACTTATAAGCACTCATGTTGCATGAAACTTTGTTTAGAGTTCATAAACCGCCTTGTTAAATGTTTCATAAGTTCGTCAAACTTGTAAAAAGCTCATTGAGACACTTATAAGCACTCATCTTGCATGAAATATGGTTAGAGTCCTAGAAACAACTTTGTTAGATGTTTCATAAGTTCGTCAAACTTATACAAAGCTCATTGAGACACCTATAGGCACTCATGTTGCATGAAACTTGGTTTAGAGTCCTAGAAACCACGTTGTTAGTTGTTTTATAAGTACGTCAAACTTTTAAAAAGCTCATTGAGGAACTTATAAGCACTCATGTTGCATGAAACTTTTTTAGAGTCCTAGAAACACGTCGTTAGAGGTTTCATAAGTTCGTCAAACTTGTACAAAGCTCATTGAGACACTTATAAGCACTCATGTTGCATTAAACTTGGTTTAGAGTCCTAGAAACCACGTTGTTAGATGTTTCATAAGTTCGTCAAACTTTAACAAAGCTCATTGAGAAACTTATAAGCACTCATGTGGAATGAAACTTGGTTTAGAGTCCTACCAACCACGTTTTTATATGTTTCATAAGTTTGTTAAACTTATACATAGCTCATTCAGATACTTATAATCACTCATGTTGCATGAAACTTGGTTTATAGTCCTAGAGACACGTTGTTAGATGTTTCATAAGTTTTTGAAAGTTGTACAAAGCTCATTGAGGAACTAATAAGCACTCATGTTGCATGAAACTTGGTTTAGAGTTCTAGAAATGCGTTTTTATATGTTTCATAAGTTCGTTAAATTTGTACAAAGCTCATTGAGACACTTATAAGCACTCATGTTGCATGAAACTTGGTTTAGAGTCCAAGCAACTACGTTGTTAGATGTTTCATAAGTTCGTCAAACTAGTACAAAGCTCATTGATACACTTATAAGCACTCATGTTGAATGAAACTTGGTTTAGAGTACTAGAAACGCGTTGTTAGATGTTTCATAAGTTCGTCAAACAATAACAAAGCTCATTGAGGAACTTATACGCACTCATGTTGCATAAAACAAGGTTTAGAATCCCAGAAACGCGTTGTTCTATTTTTCATAATTTCGTGAAACTTGTACAAAGCTAATTGAGACACTTATAATCACTCATGTTGCATGAAACTTGGTTTAGAGTGATAGAAACCACGCTGTTAGATGTTTCATTAGTTCGTCAAACTTGTACAAAGGTCATTGAGACACTTAGAATCACTCATGTTGCATGAAACTTGGTTTAGAGTCCTAGAAACCTCGTTGTTAGATGTTTCATAAGTTCATCAAACTTTAACAAAGCTCATTGAGTGACTTATAAGAACTCATGTTGCATGAAACATGGTTTGGAGTCCTAGAAACGCGTTGTTAGATGTTTCATATATAAGTTCTTCAAACTTGTAGAAAACTCATTGATACACTTATAAGCACTCATGTTGCATGAAACTTGTATTAAAGTCCTAGCAACCACGTTGTTAGATGTTTCATAAGTTCGTCAAACTAGTACAAATCTCATTTAGACACTTATAAAAATTCATGTTGCATTGTTAGATGTTTCATAAGTTCGTGAAACTTGTACAAAGCTCATTGAGTAACTTATAAGAACTCATGTTGCATGAAACTTGGTTTAGAATCCTAGAAAGGAGTTGTTATATGTTTCATAAGTTCATGAAACTTGTACAAAGCTCATTGAGGCACTTATAATCACTAATGTTGCATGAAACTTGGTTTAGAGTCCTAGAAACGTGTTGTTATATGTTTCATAAGTTCGTGAAACTTGTACAAAGCTCATTGAGACACTTGTAATCACTCATGTTGCATGAAACTTGGTTTAGAGTCTTAAAACGAGTTGTTAGATGTTTCATAAGTTCGTCAAACTTGTACAAAGTTCATTGAGACACTTATAAGCACTCATGTTGCATGAAACTTGGTTTAGAATACTATAAACGCGTTGTTAGATGTTTCATAAGTTCGTCAAACTTGTACAAAGCTCATTGAGACACTTATAAGCACTCATGTTTTAGGAAACTTGGTTTAGAGTCCTAGCAACCACGTTTTTATGTGTTTTAGAAGTTCGTCAAACTAGTACAAAGCTCATTGAGACACTTATTAGAACTCATGTTGCATGAAACTTGGTTTAGAGTCCTAGAAACGCTTTGTTAGATGTTTCATATGTTCGTCAAACATTAACAAAGCTCATTGAGGAACTTAAAAGCACTCATGTTGCATGAAAATTGGTTTAGAATCATTGAAACGCATTGTTATATGCTTCATAAGTTCGTGAAACATGTACAAACTCATTGAGACACTTATAATCACTCATGTTGCATGAAATTTGGTTTAGAGTCCTAGAAACCATTTTGTTAGATGTTTCATGAGTTCCTCAAACTTGTACAAAGCTCATTGAGACACTTATAATCACTCATGTTGCATGAAACTTCGTTTAGAGTCCTAGAAACGCGTTGTTAGATGTTTCATAAGTTCGTGAAACTTGTACAAAGCTCATTGAGGAACCTATAAGCACTCATGTTGCATAAAACTTGGTTTAGAGTCCAAGAAAAGCGTAGTTAGATGTTTCATAAGTTCGTCAAACTTGTACAAAGCTCATTGAGACACTTATAAGCACTCATGTTGCATAAAACTTGTTTTAGAGTCGTAGCAACCACGTTGTTAGATGTTTCATAAGTTCGCCAAACTAGTACAAAGCTCATTGAGACACTTATAAGAATTCATGTTGCATGCAAGTTGGTTTAGAGTCCTAGAAACGCGTAGTTTAATGTTTCATAAGTTCGTCAATCTTGCACAAAGCTCATTCAGATACTTATATGCATTCATGTTGCATGAAACTATGTTTGAAGTCCTAGCAACCACGTTGTTAGATGTTTCATAAGTTAGTAAAAACATGTACAAAGCTCATTGAGACACTTAATAGCACTTATGTTGCACGAAACTTTGTTTAGAGTCCTAGAAACGCGTTATTGGATGTTTCATAAGTTCGTCAAACTTGTACAAAGCTCATTGAGACACTTATAAGCACTCATATTGCATGAAACCTGGTTTAGATCCTAGAAACTCGTTGTTAGATTATCAGAAGTTCTTGAAACTTGTAAAAAGCTCATTGAGGAACTTATAAACACTTATATTGCACAAAACTTGGTTTAGAGTCCAAGAAACGTATTTTTAGATGTTTCATAAGTTCGTCAAACTTGTACAAAGCTCATTGAGACACTTATAAGCACTCATGTTTCATGAAACTTGGTTTAGAGTCCTATAAACCACGTTGTTAGATGTTTCAAAAGTTCGTCAAACTTGTAAAAAGTTCATTGAGACACTTATAAGCACTCATGTTGTATGAAACTTGGTTTAGAGTCCTAGCAACTACGTTGTTAGATGTTTCATAAGTTCGTCAAACTTAACCAAGCTCATTGAGACACTAATAAGCACTCATGTTGCATGAAACTTAGTCTGGTGTCCTAGAAAAGTGTTGTTAGATGTTTCATAAGTTCTTCAAACTTGTAAAAAGCTCATTGAGAAACTTATAAGCACTCATGTTGCATGAAACTTGGTTTAGAGTCCTAGAAACCACGTTGTTAGATGTTTCATAAGTTCGTCAAACTTGCACAAAGCTCATTGAGAAACTTCTAAGCACTCATGTTGCATGAAACTTGGTTTAGAGTCCTAGAAACCCGTTGTTAGATGTTTCATAAATTCGTCAAACTTGTACAAAGCTCATTATTAGATGTTTCATTAGTTCGTCAATGAACTTATAAGCACTCATGTTGCATGAAACTTGAAATATAAGCACTCAGGTTGCATGAAACCTTGTTTAGAGTCTTAGAAACGCGTTGTTAGATGTTTCGTAAGTTCGTGAAACTTGTACAAAGCTCATTGAGGAACTTATAAGCACTCATGTTGCATGAAACTTTGGTTTAGAGTCATAGAAACGCGTTGTTAGATGTTACATAAGTATGTCAAACTTGTACAAAGCTCATTGAGACACTTATAAGCATTCATGTTGCATGACACTTGGTTTAGAGTCCTAGCAACCACGTTGTTAGATATTTCATAAGTTCGTCAAACTAGTACCTAGCTCATTGAGCCACTTATAAGCACTCATGTTGCATGAAACTTTGTTTAGAGTCTTAGAAACGCGTTGTTAGATGTTTCATAAGTTCGTGAAACTTGTACAAAGCTCATTGAGGCACTTATAAGCACTCATTATGCATGAAACTTGGTTAAGAGTCCTAGAAACGCATTGTTAGAGGTTTTATAAGTTCGTGAAACTTGTACAAAGCTCATTGAGACACTTATAAACACTCATGTTTCATGAAACTTGGTTTAGATTTTTAGAAACGCGTTGTTAGATGTTTCGTAAGTTCGTGAAACTTGTACAAAGCTCATTGAGGAACTTATAAGCACTCATGTTGTATGAAACTTTGGTTAAGAGTCATAGAAACGCGTTGTTAGATGTTACATAGGTTCGTCAAACTTGTACAAAGCTCATTGAGACACTTATAAGCACTCATTATGCATGAAACTTAGTTAAGAGTCCTAAAAACGCGTTGTTAGATGTTTCATAAGTTCGTGAAACTTGTACAAAGCTCATTGAGACACTTATAAACACTCATGTTGCATGAAACATGGTTTAGAGTCCTATAAACCACGTTGTTAGATGTTTCATAAGTTCGTCAAACTTTAACAAAGCTCATTGAGAAACTTATAAGCACTCATGTTGCATGAAACTTGGTTTAAAGTCCTAGAAACCACGTTGTTAGATGTTTCAAAAGTTCGTCAAACTAGTACAAAGTTCATTGAGACACTTATAAGAACTCATGTTGCATGAAACTTGTTTTAGAGTCCTAGAAACGCGTTGTTAGATGTTTCATAAGTTCGTCAAACTTGTACAAAGCTCATTGAGACACTTATAAGCACTCATGTTGCATGAAACTTGGTTTAGAGTTCGAGGACGCGTTGTTAGATGTTTCATAAGTTCGTCAAACTTGTACAAAGCTCATTGAAACACTTATAAGCACTCATGTTGCATGAAACTCTATTTAGAGTCTTAGCAACCTCGTTGTTAGATGTTTCATAAGTTCGTCAAACTAGTACAAAGCTCAATGAAATACTTATAAGAACTCATGTTGCATGATAGTTGTTTCAGAGTCCTAGAATCGCGTTGTTAGATGTTTCATAAGTTCGTTAAACTAGTACAAAGCTCATTAAGACACTTATAATCACTCATGTTGCATGAAACTTGGTTTAGAGTCCTAGAAACGCGTATTTAGATGTTTCATAAGTTCCTTAAACTTGTACAAAGCTCAATGTTAGATGTTTCATTAGTTTATCAATGAACTTATAGGCACTCATATTGCATGAAACTTGGTTTATAAGCACTCATGTTGCATGAAACTTGGTTTAGAGTCTGAGAAACACGTTGTTAGATGTTTCATAAGTTCGTGAAACTTGTAAAAAGCTCATTGAGGAACTTATAAGAACTCATGTTGCATGAAACTTTGGTTTAGAGTCCTAGAAATGCGTTGTTATATGTTACATAAGTTTGTCAAACATGTACAGAGCTCATTGAGACACTTATAAGCACTAATGTTGCATGACACTTGGTTTATAGTCCTAGTAACAACGTTGTTAGATGTTTCATAAGTTCGTCAAACTTGTACAAATCTCATTGAATCACTTATAAGCACTCATGTTGCATGAAACTTGGTTTAGAGTCTTAGCAACCTCGTTGTTAGATGTTTCATAAGTTCATCAAAATAGTACAAAGGTCATTGAGACACTTATAAGCACTCATGTTGCATGAATCTTGGTTTAGAGTCCTAGAAACCGCGTTGTTAGATGTTTCATAAGTTCGTCAAACTTGTACAAAGCTCATTGTTAGATGTTTCATAAGTTTGTCAATGAACTTATAAGCACTCATGTTGCATGAAACTTGGTTTATAAGCACTCATGTTAAATGAAACTTGGTTTAGAGTCTTAGAAACGCGTTGTTAGATGTTTCATAAGTTCGTGAAACTTGTACAAAGCTCATTGAAAAACTTATAAGCACTCATGTTGCATGTAACTTTGGTTAAGAGTCCTAGAAACGCGTTATTAGATGTTTCGTAAGTTCGTCAAACTTGTACAAAGCTCATCGAGACACTTATAAGCACTCATGTTGCAAGAAACTTGGTTTAGAGTCCTAGAAACCATGTTTTTAGATTTTTCATAAGTTCGTCAAAATATTACAAAGCTCATTGAGACACTTATAAGCACTCATGTTGCATGAAACTTGCTTTGGAGTCCTAGAAATGCGTTGTTAGATGTTTCATAAGTTCATTAAACTTTAACAAAGCTCATTGAGGAACTTATAAGCACACATGTTGCATGAAACTTGGTTTAGAGTCCTAGAAACACGTTTTTATATGTTTCCTAAGTTCGTGAAACTTGTACAAAGCTCATTGAGACACTTATAATCACTCATGTTGCTTGAAACTTGGTTTAGAGTCGTAGAAACGCGTTGTTAGATGTTTCATAAGTTCGTGAAACTTCTACAAAGCTCATTGAGGAACTTATAAGCACTCATGTTTCATGAAACTTGGTTTAGAGTCCTAGAATCGCGTTGTTAGATGTTTCATAAGTTCGTCAAACTTGTACAAAGCTCATTGAGACACTTATAAACACTCAAATTTCATGAAACTTGGTTTAGTGTCCCGGAAACACGTTGCTAGATTTTTCATAAGGTCGTGAAACTTGTATAAAGCTCATTGAGGAACTTATTATTTAAGAGACTAAGGCATTACCCGACCTAACTTGGTCATCAAGGTAAAGGACCTAGCTTGAGGAAGACTCAACACTCTTCTCACATGTTACTGTTAGAAAGAAGACAAAGAGAATTAGTATACAAAGAAGAAGGATCTATAAGAAGAGAGTCATTAGAGAGGTAGTCGTTGGCAATTGTGAACCAAACTGTCCGTACGGTCACGTGTGGACATAAGGGACGTGAGTCTCACGCCGTCCGTACGCTCACGGGTCTTCTTAAGGGTGCTGTTAATTAGCCGAGCAATTAATGCCCGGAGACAAAAGGCATTGGATGCTTTTGGCATCTCCATTAGATTTCATTCTAAGCCTTTGTTTATATATACTTATTCTCTTTGTATACATAACTTATCCAACTTATGAAATGAAAACTTATTAAACCTACTCTCTCTCTATTCTCTCTCTATTCTCTCTCTCTTGTTCTTGGTGTTCTTGATAGAACTCAAGAACATAACTCTTCTATTCTCTCTTAATATCACTAAAATCTAACATGGTATTAGAGCTAATAAGCTTTTGAACCTCTTCGCTTCCGCTCACATGCTCTCGGTCATTCTCGGTTACGAACTTTCGGACATTCTCGGTCACTCTCGGTACTTTCGATTACTATCGGTCACTCTCGGTTACTGTTGTTTTCTAAGTGTGGATCTTTAAGAAAGTTATCAACTTTGTCACACCTCAATCTATCCGAGCACTAGAAGGCGAAAAAACTCTGAGCTTGAACCTTGTAAAAGACAAGACAAGCTTTCTCTCTCTCTCCTTAAAAGTGCTCTCTCCAAAACAAGAAAGTTTCAAACTTTGTGTGCTCTCTCCAAAACAAGAAAGTTTCAATCTTTCACCCAAGGAATAAATCTACAAGAAAGTTTCAAGCTTTCACATTCCTCATCTCATTCTCAAGTAAAGACTTAACATTTACCCAAAAACATGGAAGACAAAGAACTGAAGAAGACTCCTTGTCCGGTTACCTTGAAAGGCATTAACTACCTTCTATGCGCAAGAACCATGAAGATAGCCCTTTGTGGTCGCGGCTTGTGGAATCACATTCTCACACGACAAGGAGCTCCCATTGAGTTCAACTTAGGGAATGATGAGTTCACAACCGATTACGAAAAGTGGTTTCAATTAGACCAAAAGGTCCTTGGAATCATCCAACGATCCCTTGAGCCATTAATCTTGGAAGCATACTCCTATTGTGAGAATTCCAAGGAATTATAGGACACTCTACAAACCGTTTATGGTAATATATCCAACCTAAGACGAGTCTATGAATTCAAGAAAGCCATCAATGATCTCAACCAAGAAGACACCGAGTTCACTAAACACTTTGGGAAGTTTAGATCACTTTGGGCCGAGTTGGAAATGCTTCGACCTAGTACCGTTGATCCTAAGGTATTAAACGAACGAAGAGAGCAAGACAAAGTATTTGGATTGCTACTTACTCTCAACGGTATCTAAAAGGATGTTATCAAGCCTTTACTCCGATCCGACACCTTACTAAATCTTGAAGAGGTGTGCGCTCAACTCCAAAGGGAAAAAGGCTCTATTGAGTTGTTTGATAGCAAGAAGGAGCTAGTAACCGCAAACAAGGTGTCGTTCAAACCCTCTTCCAAGACGTATGAAGAAAGGAATCCTAGAAACGCGTTGTTAGATGTTTCATAAGTTCGTCAAAATTTAACAAAGCTCATTGAGGAACTTATAATCACTCATGTTGCATGAAACTTAGTTAAGAGTCCTAGAAACGCGTTGTTAGATGTTTCATAAGTTCGTCAAACTTGTACAAATCTCATTGAGACACTTATAAGAACTAATGTTGCATGAAACTTGGTTTAGAGTCCTAGAAACGCGTTGTTAGATGTTTAATTAGTTCTCGAAACTTGTACAAAGCTCATTGAGGAACTTATAAGCAGTCATGTTGCATGAAACTTAATTTAGAGTCCTAGAAACACATTGTAAGATTTTTCATATAAGTTAGTCAAACTTGTACAAAGCTCATTGTGACACTTATAAGCACTCATGTTGCATGAAACTTGGTTTAAAGTCCTAGAAACCACGTTGTTAGATGTTTCATAAGTTCGTCAAACTTCTATACAAAGCTCATTGAGACACTTATAAACACTCAGGTTGCATGAAACTTGGTTTAGAGTCCTAGAAACGCGTTGTTAGATGTTTCATAAGTTTGTGAAACTTGTACAAAGCTCATTGAGACACTTTTAAGCATTCATATTGCATGAAACCTGGTTTATAGTCCTAGAAACGCGTTTATAGATGTTTCATAAGTTCGTCAAACTTGTACAAAGCTCATTGAGGCAATTATATTGCATGAAACTTGATTTAGAGTCCTAGAAACGCGTTGTTAGATGTTTCATAAGTTCGTGAAACTTGTACAAATCTAATTAAGACACTTTTAAGCACTCATGTTGCCTGAAACTTGGTTTAGTGATACTCTCTCGGCAAAGGAAATTGCTCTGGATGCAAGGTGAGTTCGTCTCTTATGGTGTATGGCAGATGGGCGGCGATAAAAAAGTGCAAAGAACCAGCGGATATGGTGAGGGAGTAGTGCGGAATGGTGGTAAACGTCTCAAGCAATCTATGGAGTGAAATCTCGATGGTTTGTAGATGTTCTTGGGAGTAGGGAACTCGTAAGACAATCGGATTCAAAGGAGAATCGGTTTGTGAATCTAAATGGTGAAGTTTTTGATATGAAAGTTTTCTGACTCTTAAGAAAGGGGGCGGAGAGACTTATAAAGAAAAGGAGAAGGCACATGTCGCCATTCTTCCTTAGGTTTTCTCGCCAAGCCCAAATCTGGAAAGTGTTAAACAACACAACGGTTTTAAACAAAATAAACAACGCGTAGTTTAATGATAAAACAACGAGTAGTGTGAAGTGCCTCGCTTAATACACTCTTCAAGGTAATGTTACTAAGTATCCGACGTAGTGATCTCCTTAGCCTCGTTAAAACTCTTGCATAGCAAACTCAATGGGACAAATCTATCCAAAGGGAAAGAGTGCTAAGTCGAAACACCTAGTTACTTAGTTTCATTACCTTGGTCTTCTCTCTAGGCCATGATGTAGGCGTTGAAGAAGCTCCTAGCTGCTCCTCCCAGCTCCTCCTCCATGATCATCGCTTGAACGTCCTTGGCCACCTCCTTGGCTTTAGACCGTATGATTACTCCTCCATGTTCCTCGGTGCGCGGTGCTCGGGCGCCTTGGTGATCGGTGTCGATGTCCTGTGGTCGAGTGCCTTGGTGCTCGGTATCCGGTTCCGGTTCCATGATCATATCATCTCCTCCCTCTTGAAAAGGATTTGTCCACAAATCTGAATCTGCAAAATAAGGAGACAAGTCAATAACATTGAACGAATCCGAGATGGCATACTTACCTTCGAGATCGATCTTGTAGGCATTGTTGTTGATCCGTCGGGTTACTTTGAAAGGTCCGTCTACTCGCGGCATCAGCTTGGACTTCCTCTCAGCTAGGAACCGCTCCTTCCTCAAGTGGATCCACACCAAGTTGCCTTCTTCAAACAGCATCTCCTTGCGGCCCGTGTTTGCATGCTTGGCGTATTGCTCGGTTTTCTTCTCTATGTTCTCCTAAGCCTTGTCGTGCATCTTCCTAACCTATTCAAACTTTTTCTTGCCATCAACACTAGACATTTCACTCAAAGGTAAAGCGATTAGATCATGTGGAGACATAGGATTGAAACCGTATACTAATTCAAAAGGAGAGTAAAGAGTAGTAGAATGCTTAGCGTGGTTATAAGCGAACTCAACTTGGGGTAGACACTCTTCCCATGACCTGAGGTTGCTCCTCACCAAAGTCCTCAAAACTGTTGATAAGGATTTGTTCACTACTTCCATTTGTCCGTCGGTTTGCGGATGGCAAGTGGTAGAGAAGGATAGCTTTGTTCCTAGCTTAACCCAGAAGGTGCGCCAAAAGTGGCTCAATAACTTGGTTTCACGATCAAATACTATCACTCGAGGCATTCCATGCAACCTGACCACTTCCCTGAAAAATAGATTAGCTACACTTACGACATCATCGGTCTTATGGCAGGCTATGAAGTGGGCCATCTTGCTAAACTTGTCCACCACAAAAAAATAGAGTCTCTACCATTCATGGTTCGAGGTAAGCCAATCACAAAATTCATAGAGATGTTTGTCCAAGGGTGAGAAGGTATAGAGAGAGGAGTGTACAAACAGTGTGGCTGAACCTTACTCTTAGCTTGCTTGCATGTGATGCACCTAAGACATATTCTCTCCACATCCCTTCTCATGTGCGTCCAATAGAAATAGGATTGGAGGCTAGCTAAGGTTTTGGCGACCCCAAAGTTTCCGGCTAGTCCTCCACCATGAGCTTCCCGGACAAGTAACTCTCTCACTGAACTAGTAGGTATGCACAACCTATTGCGTAAAAACAAGTAGCCATCCTGTCTAAAGAAGTTCTCAAAAGAAAACTTAGCACACTTTTTATAATACTCACTAAACTCAGAATCAGCCTTATACAAATCTCTAAGCATTTCAAATCCGATGAGTTTAGAGGTCAATTCAGAGATTAGAGTGTACCTCATGGACAATGCGTCAGCTACAACATTGTCCTTACCTTTCTTATACTTGATCACATAGGGGAAATTCTCGATGAACTTTATCCAGTGTCCATGCCTCTTGTTCAACTTTTAATGGCCTTTGAGATGCTTAAGGGATTCATGATCGGTATGGATGACAAACTCCTTCGGCCAAAGGTAGTGTTGCCAAGTCTGCAAAGCTTTCACCAACGCGTATAGCTCCTTGTCATATGTGGGATAGTTCAGCGTGGCTCCTCCTAGCTTCCCTCTAAAGTATGTTATAGGCTTCTTATCCTGCATCAACACAACCCCAATACCTAAACCTGAAGCAACACATTCAATCTGAAAAGTCTTGACGAAATTAGGTAACATAAGCAGAGGAGAATTGTAAGCTTCTCTTTAAGGCATTCAAAATCCTTGTCTTGTGCTTCTCTCCACTTGAATCCCACATCCTTCTTGATGACCTCGGTCAATGGTGCAACAATGATGCTAAAATCCAGTACAAATCGCCTATAGAAGCCGGCAAGTCCATGGAAGCTCCTGACTTCTCCAATGGTTGTTGGTTTCGGCCAATCCCTAATAGTTTTGATCTTCTCTTCATCGACCTTAACTCCTTCTGTACTCACAACAAAGCCTAAGAATGCGATTTCGTTAGTGAAAAATGTACACTAGTCAAGGTTAGCAAAAAGGTTCTCCCTTCTTAGGATGTCAAGGACGGCTCGGACATGGTCAAGTGCTCGTCTAGGTTTTTGCTAAAGATCATGATATCATCAAAGTACACCACCACGAATACACCTATAAAAGTCCTCAAAACATGGTTCATTAGTTTCATAAAAGTACTAAGTGCGTTAGTTAAACCAAATGGCATCACAAGTCATTCGTATAAACCATGCTTAGTATTGAAGGCGGTTTTCCACTCATCGCCTTCCTTCAATCTGATGATAACCACTCTTAAGATCTATCTTAGAGAAAATGTTAGAACAACATAATTCATCAAGCATATCATCAAGTCTAGGAATAGGGTGGCGATACTTCATCGTGATGTTGTTGATGGCTCGTCAATCAACACACATACGCCATGATCCGTCCTTATTTGGCACAAGTAGAATAGGTACAACGCATGAAATCATATTATCTCGCAAATGGCCTTTGCTCATCAACTCCTCAACCTGTTTAGTGAAGCTCCTTGGTCTCCACCGGATTGGTCATGTAGGCTGGTCTGTTTGGAAGTGTTGAGCTCGACACAAAGTCAATTTGGTGCTCAATGTCGCAGATAGGAGGCAAGCCTGGTGGAATCTCCTGAGGAAAGACAACATTATAATCCTGCAATAGCTTAGACATTTCACTAGGAAGCTCATGTGATGGATTAGTACTAACAAGGCTTTCCTTGTACACAAACAGCAACATGGAGCAGTTCGAGTTTAAAAGTTCAGAAACTTCTCTTTGGTTCATGTAGAGGATGGTGTGTGGAGCTGGTGCCTTGTCCTTTGGTGCCTTGTCTTTCTCTTCTTTGAGTTTGAGATACAACTGGTCTTGATACACTTCACTTGGAGTGAGAGGAACAAGTGTAATCTTGCGACCATTGAACTCAAAGGAGTGTTTGTTGATGTAGCCGTAATGTAGCACCTTTCTGTCTGATTGCCATGGTCTTCCAACCAGCAGTATATAGCGAACCCAAATGAAAAATTTTAAGTATTCAAGTGTTAAAATTAGATTTTTGTGTTTATGATTTTTTAGTCCAAAAAATATTTTAATGGTACTTGATGAACAAAAATTGTAAGGAGTTTTTTTGTCCTTGAAAACAATATTCATGCTATTTTTAGGAATTTCTCTTTTTTAAACGGTAAGAAAATCTAATACACAACAACAAAAACTCTATTTTAATTATATTGATTATCTTATAAGAACGGGTATATATATCATTATGCATGAGGCATAAAAAGTCAAAAATATTTATACCAATTTAATTTCTATCTAACTATACTTAAAATTCGTATGCTAATCCTATATTTTAAAGACGAGGGGAGTTCTCCATTTCTTGACAAATAAGCATGTCACCTCATCAATTAATTAATTAAATTATCATCAAAACAAAAATTAAATATACAAAAATAATAGTTTATATTTTACATATAAATCAAACCCCCATTAAAATACATAAACCAAAAAATCTCTCACTTCATATTAGTCCCTCATTTCAAAATAAATGATATTCTAGAATGTTGCACATATATTAAGAATTTAAATTTTATATTAAATAATAAAATCAACCAGTTATAAAAATTATACAACATACTATTGCTTAAAAAAATTAATTCATGCTGCATTGAAATCCTAAAATGTCATTTATTTTGTAACAAAATTTTTGGGCTAGAATACCATTTATTTTGAAATAGAAGGAATGTAACAAAACAAACACTAAGAAAAATTATTAATCATACAATAAAATAAAAATATTGAAATATATATTATATCAAACCAAAGAATTTGGAACATAAATTATTTAATGATTTTTCGAATAGTAATTTATAACCTCCACTATCAAAATATTGATTTATATCGAAACTATTTATACGCTTACAATAATAGTAAAAACAAAATTTAAATTTTTTTCATTGATAATAATGAACAATTGCTAGCCAATTATATTGTTTTCTCTTTTAAATTATTGGAAATAATTTTAGTAATCATTATTCTATACATTTAGTTACTCAAAATTAAATTTAAAATAGGTGAATGACATTCCAAGTTCTTCATACAACATTAACGTAAACAAGACCCTCAAGATTACATATATATATTTGTATTTTTTTATTTTTAAATCAAATTAATTTCATGATAGAGTTTTAAATTTTTTTACCGTCGTTAAACTATCGAGAGATTGATTGAACTTTGTTATCGGATTGAAAGTATGATAATGAGAATGTGTATTCTATCAAATAGAGTCTTCATTTAACCGCATCTCACAAATGATGAGAATGTATATGGTTATTTAACATTGTTCATATTTAATTGAAATGTGGCGGAAAGAAATTTTTTTGCAAACCAAATCTAGCACAAATTATTTATCTTCTTATTCAAATACGCATTCAAATGTTTTCCTACGATTTTAGTTAAAAAATGATGTAAAATTTAAATGTTTCAAAACATCTTATCTGTAACCTTAATTCAAAAAATCAAGTAGAACATACAATTAATCTTTTGAATACAAAAAAACTCGCATGCGCGGGTGATCTCCTAGTACTATATAAAATTCAGAATAAATCATTTATAATTTAAATAAAGTATTACACCGCTGGTCAAATGCTAGTAAACAACCATTTAACGTAACAAATACATTAAAAATAGAAATACAACATTACAAATACATTAACATCCTAATACAATAGCGCATAAAAGATACAACATATAACAAATACATTAAAAAAATCTGACAAACAACACAACAATTATAGGAGGATACAAGCTAGTAAACATCTTCTCTCAAACGAATTCTCTGCATAACGGGCATGGCACAGGATCCGTAAAACCGGTTATTTCACTCCTAAAAGCATCAAAATTCCAAAGCCATTTGAAGATACACTTCTTGTGGAACATGTGAAAGCAAGGTAAGTTAAGAACTTCATGAAAGTGATTATCATCATATAAGAAGCCCTCTAGACACACGCTACAAGTTGTGAAATCTGGCGGTGCACTAGGTGGAGGACCCCAAAAATCTTGACTTAACGAATCGTTAAAAACCTTAAACGTACCGTAACCTAACTCACCTAGCATCCCAAAAGTGTCTATAGGGAAGCCACCGAGTTCTTCGACTTCATCTGACAAAGTAGCAGCTAAATTTCTCCATACATTCTCATCCATATGATAATTATACCTGGCCATACCTGGTTGTCTTGTTATAAGGGTGTCATAAAAAAATTGTTTACTGTCCTTTATCTCCTCTGGTAAGAAACAATATACTATATTTTCTGAGTGTTGCCAGCCGCTTGATCTTTGCTCAAGCAACATGTCGATTTTTCCTGGAATACACAACATGTCAAAAGGGGCTTTAAGGCCCACTATACTCAAGATAAGGTTTTGCACAAGAAAGGAGGAAGAGAAGTGAGAGACTCTGAAGCATTCCAAGTCTTCACTTTACCAAGTCAATGGTAAGTCTTCGTCTTCTCCAATCTCTCTCCCATGGCGTCATGATTTGTACTATCAGAGAAGAAAGAGGGAACAACTTCTGGTTCAAGCAAACAAGGATGCCGCCTAAATCTAGCTTCAGCAAGAGAAAGCCTGCGATGCCCTACAAGATCCGACACAAGGAGCGTGCTCAAGTTCAAAGAGCATGCTTAAGCTGTCGGGTAGGTCACCATGGTCCTCTTCCTCTATATTCTATATAAGAAGGGACTTAGGGTTATTGTAGAGGGGTGGGAGTTAGAGAGAGTTTGTAGTAAGAGAAGAAAAGTTGTAAGAACCTAAAGGCTCAAGCTTGAGTAAGTTTTTCTTAGTGGATTTCCGAGTATATTCTCTGCGAGACGTAGCGACCCGGTTTGGGCGTGAACTCGATAAATTCGCTGTGTTCTTTACTTTTCTAAGCACTAAGTTATACAAACGAGAGATAGAGAGAACTGAGAGAACTTTTACTTAAACATTAAACACTCAAACATCTTACAAACAAGTTCAAGTTCAAGTCTATATGGGTACTAACTTTCAACAGCAAAAGTGAGCGTGAGAAATGTCTATCGGTGACCTGTAAACGGAACGTCCTCTCAATCCCATCCGATTAAGGTCTTCAACATCAAGAATTTTCCCCGCGTAGGTTTCGGTTACATCCTCATACACGAAATCAGCCATTTTGAAGTAGAGAGAAAGAGTTTATCTTGAGAAAAAACAATGACATGAAGATAAGTATCTTAGCAATGTCAGCGAGTTCATAGTGGAGGTTCATTAAATTAAGATCTAACGATGTAAAGAAAACATATAAAACAAAAAGCAAAACATGAAATCATCGACTTAGAATAAACTGAAGAGGTCACTACTTTAACCAGATCTGAAACGACACACACACAAAGCTAGACATACGAAATTAAGAGTCTGTAAGAAAGCACACAACTCACGAGTATCGACTCTACGATCTAAAAAAGAGTGAGAGCACATGAAAGCATGTTAGAAAAAATATTTTCTTTTTGTGTGTGTGTGGATTAGCTTAAAATTGACACTAATGGGAATGCTTTACCTTTGGAGAATGAGTCTTTGCCTTGCAGTGAGAAGCAGAAGAAGAGTGATGAGAAGAAGAAGAAGAGTAATGTAAGGAAGACGTCTTCTATTGGTGTGGGCAGAGAGCCCTTTAAATAATACAATATGTTATTGATATTAGGAAACAGAACCAAACATTCTCATTTTTAGAAAATAATAAAAAAAAGAAAATTTGGAAAAATGACTTATATATGTTTGTATTTTGAAAAGTAGACCTTTTACTTTTTATTGTTTGAAAACTAACTCTCTTTAGATGACATTTGACTTTTTGCCCACATTTAAATTAATAATTAATTATTATTGAATAAAATTTAAATCAAATATTTTTTATATTTAAAATTTGATTATAAATAAATCTATTAATATTTTAAGTTTCCCTGCCAATGTTCGATATCTTATATATAATGTTTAATACGTCGGATTACGAAGATGGTATAATAAGTCGATGCGTCGTTGGTTTCGTTAATCAATACGTCATAGGAGATGAAAGCGGTAAGTCGGTTAAATACAAAGAAGAGGGATAAGATGGAGAAAAAGCGGAAAACATTCGATGAAGAGGGAAAATTAATTTAAATCATGGTTCAAATTAAAACCTAGAAATCCCAATTCACATTAAATCTCTCAAAAATAATCGTCTTTTTCATTTTATGATATGATGATGGTTTATACTTAACAATTATTAATTTGGTTGATTTAAATGTATATTTTGAATTTATCCGATGTTTTTAGGATTTTTATATTCAGGAAGTAGAATATCTATATTTTAAAATAAATAATTGTAAATATTTATAATTAAAAAACGAAATTTTAAATATTTAATAAATATTTTTATTTTTTTCAAAGATATAGTTCTTAACTAAAAATTGGACAAAAAGTAAAATTACATATAAAAAGAGTTAGTTTCCAAAAAATAAAAAAGAAGGTATATTTTTTAAATTTGTAAACTCAAAAGAGATAATTTTCAAAATTCCACTAAAAATCGTTTACCTAATAAAACAACATTATTAAAAAATCAATTTAGAAAAATATGTCATCATCTCTTATGTTCACCTATTAATAGTTTGATAGTATAAACTTTCTGTTTCAATATTTAAAGAATTACAAAGCCTACAAGTTTCAAAAAAAACCTCAATATTATACATTGCTGACTATATTTAAATGAATTATTTGTATATACCTAAAACTATTCATTATTTTTAAAATAACTTTTTGATAATTTGGATAATTCGGTTCAGTTCTCCAAATTTCGGTCTGAATTTCGTTCATAATTTTTAGCTAGTAAATTGTGTTATCAATTCCGGTTAGTTATATTTTTGGAACGGTTTCGGGCATTCGGTTTAGTTTTTATGCGGTATTTTGGATCTAGGTATTTTGTTCACCCCTACAATAATATAATGAATAACAAACTTCGAAGTTTATAATAGTTTGTAGTAAATTAACTTACTAATTATATTAAAACTACTCTTACTTTTTAAAAAAAAAATCGGATAATTTTGGTAGTTTGATTCATATTTAGTTCCATATATTCGGGATTCATATGAAATAAAACCAAGGTTTTGAAGTCTATTTTGTTACTTAAATTTACTACGTGGACTCAGGGCCGACCCAGAAGACAAGCCAGAGAACCGGTGGCTTAGGGCATCCGTGATTTTAGGGGCATGTTTTAGCAAGAAAAAAATAATATTTATGTAAAAAAAGTTGTTAAATTTTTTTATAAGATTCATTTTTGTTACTTTTCCTTATTTTTGTGGGATTTTGAATGAAAAAAAAAATGATTCGTATTGAAGAAGAGGAAGAGAAGAAAGAAAAAAAGATTAATTTAGTTTTTAACTTTTGATTATACCTTTTTGTTGGATTTTATTGTTTTTTCGCAAATTGTTTGGAATTGTTTTAGAGAGTTTAATAAAACTAAACATTTTAATACTACTTTCAGAAATTAAATTTTCTCTTACAATACTTTGAAAATTATTTACTTTTATTTGAATTCACTATTTAGCATTTTATGATTTTTTCAAAAGGGATATAGGTACATATTTATAATTGGATGTATTTATAAAATGAATATATTAAAAAATTTGTTCATATATCATTTTTTGTTATTAAAACAATTTTTAAGTATTTTAAAAGTTGTTAAAATTTTTTTATAAGATTCATTTTTGTTAGTTTTCCTTATTTTTGTGGGATTTTGAATGAAAAGAAAAAGTGATTCGTACAAGAAAAACCTCGGAATCAAGGTTCACTTCAGCATTAGAGCCAAATATAGCATCACCTTCCTCCATTGCTCCCATTGCTTTCAATGCCTTAAATTACAAGTTATCTTCTACATGTGCTGGTTTTGAGACCATAGCTTCTTTAAGCCGCTTCTTCTGTTTCTCCAACTCCAACACACTCATTCGTTTCATTTCCTGTTACAGACACAAATCATACTTTGGGGTTAGTAAAAAAGCATCACCGACAATAGTTTATGGGCAAAATTCGGATTTGTAGGAACTGTTAAAAGAGGTACCAGTAGCTTCTTGTCTTCCTCGGGATCGATTGCTTCTTCACGATCATCACCGTGCATCAGGTCTGGCGAAAACGAACCAGCCTCTTCTGCTTCCTCATCAACTTCTTCTTCCTCTGCAATGGGTTCTGGAGAATATTCTTCTTCAACATCTGAATGATTCATATTGTTTATCTCCTCCTCGTTTTATTACAATATTTGTGTTAAACCACGATTAATATCAACATCTTGTTCACCCTCCACACGATGTTCGAGGCGATGTAGATGTCTTTTTAGCAGACTTATCAGTTTTCGGTAGATTTATTTAAAAACATAAAATAAGAAAAATACAATTTATTTTAGGTTACGGTAGACTTTTTAATATATAAAACGTTTTAATTACTTTTATGCCGTTGGTTATGCACAACAATTACAAGCATTGGAAAAAAGGTTTTCAAATACCCAGAAAACGCGATGGTGAAATTTCTCGTAAAGGAAAAGATTTAGTTGAAGATGAAAATGTACAAAACAATGAAGAAGATGATGACGACGAATTCAGATTTGATTATTGTGATTATACGGATGGTGCAAGCTCGGATGATGACTAATATGGAACAAATAAAGATTTAAGGGAAGAAGATGATAGTTTGTGGTAAACTTATTTGTTTTTTAGATTTAATTGAAAATACATCGTGGTAGATTTTAAAACATAAAATAACAATAATGAAATTTATGTTATGATATGGTACACTTTAGATATTTGTTACGGTAGACTTTTTAATATATAAAAAGGTGTTAGTACTTCTATGTTTTTAGCTATGCACACAATTTCATAAAAACCTCTTTCTCCTATTTTCACCGCGTCATTTATAAGAAAACCTTTAGAAAGCATTTATTTTCATTTGCATCCTCCTCCTATTTGATCTTTGGATTTAGATCTTTCATTCATTTACAAAAAAATAGTTATCTTAAAACATGAACCAAGTCATTTGGATTGTGGGGCGTGGAGTTTGCAGAAGAATTGATTGAGGTTTTTGGTTGTTAAACGTAAATGATATTGTATCTTAGGTGTATAAAATACAATATTTTGAATATTTTTTCGACATTGTTTATTCAAATTTTGGCTTAGATGTAGGGGTTGAAGATGTAAAATTGAATTATATGAAATATTTTTTTTAATTAAACTATCACTAGACACACCGATAATATTTATTTTAATTCAGTTGTTGTAAAAACAATCTATGTTGCGATTGAAAGAACCACTGACACAATAAAGGCTAAAAAATAAATTTAAATTTTGACTCATTGCATTTGGTAATAATTTCCGTTTTAAAAAATTGTTATTGCTAATGTAATACATTTACAACTAATATTTACAACAATATGAATTACCAAACCGAATATGAATCAACCAACAACGAATTTACCCTTATACATAAACAAATCTACCATCTTACATAAATAAATCTACCATCAAACCTAACAATAAAAATAAATCTGCCAAAATAAGAACAAACACTATAACCCCAAACAAATCTACCACATTAAAAAAATCAGATTTGAACATTTCTCATCGTTAGTGCTGCAAAATTCCGTTGTGACAAAGAAACAAAAACCATGTCTCCACGAGATAGACACTTTGCCGACCAAGAACGCCACAAACCTCCTACAAAAATCTTTGCGTCGTTGGAATCCGCCGTGAAGCCTCGTCGTCGTGAAGCACAAAATAAGTAAGTCTACCACTTCATCTAACGTTAAAGTAAAACAAATCTACTGCATAAGATTTAAAATTAACTAAACAAACTAATCACATAAAACATAACAAAACAAACCTACCACAACTTTACAAATCCGACGGATCTTGGCGGAGGAGAGATCGTTATAGATCCGACGTATCTCATCGTTACAAATCCGATGGATCTCGGTGGATGAGAGATTATTACATATCCGAGTTCCCTTCCGATCTTCCACAGTCACCAAGCCGTTGGTTTTCGACGTCGTTCTTCTCGCCGCCGTCACTTTCTCCGTCAATAACCGTGTCAAGCTTTTCGCCGCCGTCCATATCAAGTTCAGATCTCAAAAAAACAAAATAAAAGGAAGAACAAAGCTTTGTTTGTGAAGAAGAAAATGGATTGAGAGAGAAGAAAGGGAACGAGAGAGAAAGGGAAAGAGACAGAGAGAAAGGGAAAGAGAGAGAGAAAGAGAAAGAGAGAAAAAAAAAGATTTTTTCCTTTTTTTCTTTATTCAGATTTTTTTCTTTTTTTATTTAGTTTTTTCTAAATTTAAAAATAAAATTTCATTTTCGAAATTAAAAGGAAAACTTTCTAAGACTAGTATTGTAAACCTTTCTTACTAAGAGACTTGTTAAATAATTATCATGGTTTCTAATACTATTATAATAATTAGTTCTATTATACATGTTGTTTTATTTTTTATATTTTTCTAATTCAAGACAACATATTTGATTCTCTTTTTGTAAAATAAAAATTGTTCTATTTAAAGAAATTCCATTAGTTTGACTAGCCAAAATTTAAATATATATACATGCATTAAGAGAGTATGAAAAAAAGTCAAGAACTTAAATATATTAACATACTAATTACATATGTAAAGAAGTATATAAAGATACATACACATACAAAGAGAGAAAACAAAAATAATATAATCGATGATGGGGAAAACTCCAATATGTATTTTTATTGTCTTCATTGTCTCAATATAAAGAATAGACTATGTTCTTATTTTTAGGAATTTTAATGATGAAATTGCAAATTTTCTTGGTAATAATCGATTACTTAAGGTGCATTGTGAAAACATAGTAGAATCCACCAAAGATTATTTTCTTTCTCCCAATGGCTCATTGAAAGTCAAAACTAAGATTTTACCAGACAATTTGATATCCTGCAACTTATCAATAGTATGTTTTCAATTTTTACCTTTAGTTCTTTCACATTTTTACTCATCTCATATCTTTTTGTGATATATTCATTGATATATTTATCAACTTTGTTACAATTTATATTTTCAGGGACCTGAAAATAAGTATCATAAAACTTTTGACGCATTTATTGGCAAAGAAAGTTTTATAAATATCGTATGTGGAGGTATGAAGTCTGATGTATGTTTCTGGCTAGCACTAGACGATGGAATACATGTTCGTAATAATGCAAAAGGAACCACTAAATTTATGTATAAATGGGATTAATAAACTTGTACCAATAAATATATTTTCTTAAAATACTTTTAGTTTATTGAGATAAAAAAGCTACAAAGATATAACTCTTTACACCTTCTGTGGAGGGTGCTTATATGATCTCTCTTACCTGAGTATTTAAGTGTTACTATTTACATTTCAATTTTTACCTTATTATGTGATAACTACTCTTTACATTTCAATATGTATACATTATTTTACTTTATACATTTTTCTAACTTATGACATAAAGTAAATTATTTGAGATTTTGTAAAGTTTGACTAGCCGGAAGAAAAAGATAGTCAAAGAACTTAAATATATTAACATACTAACATACTAAGAGCATCTCCAACCCACCTCTATATTTGCCTTTAATCTCTATTATAGAACAACATTTTCTCCAATTCATCTCTATTTTCTCCTTTAAAATAGAGATTGTTATATTTTCCTCTATATATAGAGGAATGTTATATTTTCCTCTATATATAGAGGAATGCTATATTTTCCCCTATAATAGAGGCAAACTTTTTTATTTGCATAGTAGTCCTTTAATTTATCCTTTCTATATAAACTATAACTAAAATATATAAAAATGACATTTACTTTTATGTTTTAAATTCAAAAATGTTTTTAATTTTCAAAATAATCATTTAAATTTTATAATTATAATTAAAAACAAGTTATAAATATTAACTCTAAAATTTAAATTATTATTTACAAAAAATAAATTATATAAAGTTTTATAAAAAACATATAAACTTATGTAAATATTTGTACTCATTCCATAATAGTTTTTTGTATTGTGTAATGTATTATTATCTATAATAATTTTTTACACTTAAATAATATAATAATTTTATAAAGATTTTGCTAAACTTAAACTTAATAAGTTAATTTGCAACTTTTAATAAATAAAAGGTGTTATAGTAAAATGTAAATAGAATCTTTTATAGAATATTCTTGTTTAGAGATAGAGATAGAGAAATACATTGGAGAAGAATAGAGAAAAATGCACCTGTATTATTGAGTTTCTCTATTTTAGAGATAGAGATAGGGAAATACATTGAAGATGGTCCAAGAACATTATTAACGCATAGAGAGAGGGGCACGAATTCCTAGGATTATTTTTCAAAAAAATCTAATTTAAAAAAAAAGGAGAACCAATCGAGGGCCGCCACATGTCCATGGGGCCGCGGCTTTTCCCAGAACCGCATCTGAAAGAAGTGGAAGAAGAGTTCATCTCTTCTCTTTTCTGTGGGGCCCACCACCTTAGAGACTCTTTAAAACCCTCATTAATCATGGTCTAATGACATGTAAAAATATATAAATCTAGAGATATACAAAAAAAAAATTCTATAATAGATAATGGGGAAAATTATAGTATGTTTTTTTATTCTCTTCATCGTCTGAATCCAAAGAACAGACTCTATTTTACTCTTAAAATATTTTAATGTCGTAATTGGAAATTGACTTATCTATAATGAAGTACTTGACGTGCATTTAAACACAATATTGAAGGAGACGATGATTTATTTCTTAATTTTAATGATATGTTGAATATCAAAATTAGGATACTCCCAACTACTTTCATAAAATGCAAAATACGGAAGGTAATTTTCAACTTTTTACCCTTTAATTCTTTCACATTGTTACTATCTTATATGTGTGATCTTTATAATCATATATTTGTGTTGTTCATTCGAAATACTTATCATCTTTGCTATAATATGTTTATATAGGGATCTGCTTTTGTAAAGAAATATTTAGGTGAATAGACAGTTTTTTGTAAAGTAATTAAAAAAGGACGACTCACTATTCATAATTTGCAAACTAGTCCGTAGGGTCCACAAAATACACTTTTTGGATTTTATGTGCTAACCATTCTTGTACGATTGTTATGTCGTCCAATGTATATATTCGCAACCATTTATTAATGTACGAAAATTTATTATAATTTACGAATATTAATGCTTCATATGATCGCATACCTTCCATTATTGCTCACATAATCCTTCCTAACCAGATTTATGGGACAATTTGTAGTTTAGAACTTTGTTTATTACATATGTTGTTAGATATTTTGTACTCTCCACTCACCTACATCTCTGTCCACTCGTTTTAAAATAATATAAAACAACCCATTTTAAACCGGCCCATTTACGTCCTCAAAACAATGTCACAATCAAGCGCAGTCGTTGTATTTTCCCCTCCATCCCGCCAAGGTCATTTTGGTCTTTTCTGTTTTATGTCCATTTTTCTATTAGTGTGTCTAATACAGTCACACCGGCTGTATCTCTGGCCGTGGGGTCCACGGTTCAATTTACTAATTATAAATAGTAATCGGCCTACTTTTTTAATTACTTTTCAAAAAGTGTCCATTTTGCCTATAAACCCTTTTGTAAAACATATAGAGTTTGACGCACTTCTTGACAATGAAAAATTTATTCAAGCATATATGTGGAGGTACAAAGACTGGTGTATGTTTCTGGTTTGCGAGAGAGGAAAGATTATTTGTTCGTGAAAATACAACCGGGAAGATTAAGCTTATTCATCCTTAGGGAATATAAGTTTTTAAAAATCATATATATAGTTATCTTTTTAAGGATATAATTATTATGTACTGATATTTTATATAAGATTATTAAATTATGAAAACTTATAATAAATCACTTTCTAGTAGACACATTGTGTCTAACCGATATAAAAATGGTACAAAAATGTCATGATTTTTTGTAAATGTTTTAAATTTATTAATTAACAAAGAGAACGAATATATTTTTCGTCAAACCGATGATATTCATTAATTTAAAGAGCCTCATAAAGAGGAATTACATAGAACATAAAGAAAAATACATAAAAGCATGGTAACAAAAAAGGCCAAAAATGTCTCACGAGACCGAATATTTTGTATAAAAACAAAAAGCCTAGAAATAGCTTTAAAAATAAATTAGACCAAAATAATTTCACTAAAACATTTGTAATGGTTTGAATAATTTTTTTTCATTCATTAAGAAAAACATTTGCTATAAAAGTTTGAAAACTTCATAAAGCATTATAATTGCGGGTGATGAAACCGAGTTTGAAAGAGAGAATGAACGTAGCGGTCAAGTTCAATTTAACCATCCAAGATAAATAGTGTTTGAAATGGTATACTTTTTAAGTATGGTTATATAATGTAGTAAGAATGTTTTTACCATATGTAGGGTAACTACTATTTACACTTTATTATTATATATATGTTGTTTTTTATTACATGAGTATATGTAGTTTTACTTTTTTAATTTTTCTAATTTAAGACACATATAAAGTATTTGACTTTGTTCATGTGTACAATACAAATTTCTCACGTCTTCGTTCTATTTTAAGAAATTTTGTTAAGTTTTACCTAGCAACAAAGCAAAATCTTTAAATGCATAGAAAAAGAATCAAAAATAGGCAAATAATTTAAATATATTACCATATTAATTAGATATGTAAAAAGTATATAAATATATATATATATAGAAACATACAAAGAGAGAAATTAATTAATAAAGTACATAATATATGATGGGGAAAGTTTTATTATGTTTTTTATTGTCTTCATACTTGCAATCCAAAGAATAGATTACTACTCTTTAGACATTTTAATGCCCAAATTTGCAAATTTTCTTAGTGGCAAACAATTACTTAGTGTGTTGTAATAAAGAAGATGGAAAACTTATGTCTTATTTTATTTTTAGTTTTTTCATATGTTTACTCATCTTATTTGTGCTAATTAATAATTATCATGTTTGTTACAATACTTAACTTTAGGAGCGCGAGTCTTATATGCCACTTTTCCAAAAAAATGATCTAGTCTGCCACCCAACGATCTCTATGCCACTATTTTTTTTTATATTTCGAAAATATCTTATAACAAAAATTCAAAATTTACAAATGTAAACCCTAAACTAATCGAAATGTCTTGGATTCGGGTTTGCGAACCCAATGGGTTGAATTTTGATTTCTAAACCCTAAAACTTTTCAAAGAAATATTTTAAAATCGATTTTATAATCATATTTGGATGATTTTATCAAAAACATTTAAAATTTGTTTTAAAATTTTAAACTATTTTATAAAATCCGTAAAATTAAATAAAAAATATTGACGTTTTCAGATTTTAAATTTTTTTTAATGGATTTTTTTATCTTTTAAAATTCAGAAAATTGAGAGTGGCATATTCGATTAGTTATTCTGAAAATGTGGCATATGAGACATTGATTCTAACTTTAGGGACCTGGTTATGTACAACATAAAGAGTTTTACGCATTTGTTGGAAAAGCAAGTTTCATGAAAGATAAAATGTAGTAAGAAATTTTTACCATATATGGTGGTAACTAATATTTGCACTTCAATATACATTGTTTTACTTTTTATATTTTTCTAATTTAAGACACATAAAATATTTTACTTTGTTCTTGTACATAAAATTTCTTACAATTTTAATACTATTTTAAAAGATTTTGTTAAGTTTGACTAGCCGAAAGCTAAATCTTTAAATGCAATAGAGAAAGAAAAAATTAGTCAAAGAACTTAAAAATATTAACATACTAATAACATATGTAAAAAGTATATAAAGTTAGAGACATAGAAAGACCAAAAAACTATATAATAGAAAATGGGGAAAATTATATTATGTTTTTTTATTGTCTTCATCGTCTCAATCCAAAGAATAGACTCTATTTTATTCTTAAGGACCTTTAATGCACAAATTGAAAATTTACTTATGTATAATGAACAACTTAAGGTTCACTGTTCATACAATATTGGGAAAGACGATGATTTAGTTCTTGAATTCAATGAATTGTTAGGATTCAAACTTACGATTCTCCCAAAATATGGAAGGTATTTTTCAATTTTTACCGCAAACCTATTCGCCACAATCACCAAATTGTCACTCCTTTTAGGATCTATCTCAATCAATATCTTCTTCACTTTCTCGCCTATTCCTTTATCATCTTCTTCGTGATGGATACTACAAGCTGATAGTAAAGTCCTCCAAACAAACGCATCGGACTCGAAAGGCATTCTCTTTATGAACTCATACGCTTCGTTTAGTCTCCCCGCACGTCCCAAGATATCTACCATTGCCCCGTAATGAATCATCATAGGCTTGATCTTGTGTGTTTTCTCCATCAAGCGGAAGTACTTGTACTCGTCTTCCACCAATCCCTTGTGGCTACAAGCGCACAAAACACCGAGAAAGGTCACGTAGTTTGGTCTCACCGTCATATCCGAGAAAAGTTTAAGAGCTTCTTCCGCTTATCCATTCTGTGCTAGTCTTACAATCATCGCGCTCCAAGTCCAAACATTTTTGTCATACATTCTCTTGAAAACAAGCCTAGCATACTCTAATCCACCAGATTTCGCATACATGTCCACAAGTGCGGTGGCGAGTTTACAATTTAGCTCTAACTCTCTTACCATTATCTGTGAATGAACCAGTTTCCCCAAGCTCAAGTTACCGACACAAGCAGAGATCAAAACCACCATTGTCGTCTCATCAGGACGAAACCTCATATTTCTCATCTCGTGAAAACGCCCAATCGCTAAATCAAACATATTGTTCTCGAATAAAGGAGTCATGATGGAGTTCCAAGAAACAACGTTTCTCTCAGACAACATCGAACACCTTCCGTGCACAAGTAGTTTTCTTACAAGAACCATATAAATGAATCAGATTGTTCCCAATATAAACATCTAAATCAAACCCAAGTTTCAAAACCTCGACATGGATCTGTCTCCCTGCAGTGAGACCGAAGAAGGAAGCACAAGCCTTGAAAAGGAAAAGAAAGCTTATTGGGTTCGATTCGTCTTCTCTTCATCTCTGTGTAAACCCAAATCGATTCCACAGGTGAATCACTTGAAGAATAGCCTCTGCTAAGCATATTCCTAGTCGAAGGAGTCGAATCAGAGGAGTGGAGAAGAAGGGTACGCGCAAAGGTAAGATCCTTGGCAAGAGACAGTGACGAAGCTCGAACAAGCTCGCTGATGATAAAGCTATCGCCTTGGAGACCAGAGACATTGATTTGGCCATGGATCTGTAAAAGATGTTTTATTGATGAACATAGCTTGAGGAAGACAAGGCATTGGATCTGCACAAGTGAAAAGCAAACTTAAAAAAAATTAGATATCAACATGATTTGAAGGTAACAGAGAACATTTGTGTTCATCGCCAAACAAAAACTCAAACAAAATCACTTACATGGAACAACCTTTGTTGAAAGCTCTGAGCTGAAAGTTGCACCATTACAAAACTCTAAGTAGTTGCATCGTGCATGTAAAGTTAAGATATTTAAATACTTATGGAAACAACCAATTAGATTAGATAACTGATTTTTTCTTTAGAGCTTACCGTCTTTTGAAAGATACCGAACCTAAGGACCCTTGTAGACTGCTTTATGCACAATCGCTTTCTTTTTCACTTCTTCTTCCCTCGCCAAAACACGCTCTAGATTCCTCAAGTTCATGATATCTGCCAAAACACCCGACTTTAGGCCATTTGTGTTTCTGATAGAAGAACGAATCATAAACTCAAACCTGTTTGAGCAGCTTCTAGAAACATTTCTGCTTGGCTCATCCGTTTTTCTTCACCTACTTTCTTCCTTTGTATTGGTTGAATAAGCATAAAAACGAATTCAACACGCCATAACTTCAAAAGAAAACCAAAGTAATGTATCGAAGAATCTTAAGAAAAAACCTCTGTAGTCGCCTGTATAGCAGCGCGCATTGCATCTCTCTATGGTTGACATACAATCACCGAAGTCCGCGTAGATTTTCTTATGACTTTCTCGTCTTCTTGTGCTTCTTCGTTATGTTCTTTCTCGTCTTGCTCCATGTCTTCCAGTTCTTCATCACATGGCTTCTCGTCTTCGGGATCATCTTCTAGCTTCGAAACTACCTTCATCTTTTTCTTCTTCTTATTATTTTTCTTCGGAGCGGGTTTACCAGGGTAAATAAGTCGCTTCTTTGGATCCCTGCAACAATATGCATCATGTACTTAAAACATACCCCTAAGACATTATTTGTGAATTGATTTTCACAAATAAGCTTATGTGTCATCACCACATTTAGTTTCAGCAAATAAATGATGACATGTCATAAACACTTAATATAAACCAACCAAAACTCTCTTATAAAAATATATTTTCCTAAAATTTACATGATATAAATATATTTTCCTAAAATTTACATAATAACACTAAATGGCTTTACTGGCCTTACGAAGGATTAAATAAATTAAACATATCCCTAAGACATTATTTATGAAGTGATTTTCACAAAAAAACTTAGGTGTCAGCACCGGAACGAGTTTCAACCAAAAAAATGTGATATGATAAATTTACTCAATAACAACCAGTTAAATAGTCACATAAACAACTTCATTAAAAAACGCAAAAGGCTTTCATAAGCCCACTATTAAAAGTTCTCTACAAAATATTATTTATCAAATTAAATAATGACTATTACATTTGAATATTCATCTTTTATAAATTTTTGTGGAAAATTATCAAAAATAACCAATAAATTAACGAAAAATATATTTCTTGAAAATGCACATTTAATTCAGAGAAATTTTTAAAAATATCATGAAAAAATCTATATTAGTATTTTTGAAGTACTAATTTGAAATTTTCCAAAAAATCACACTAAATTACACATTATGCCATTGAGCATAAAAGGAAATGTTTTTGAACATTTAATTACGAAAAATCAAATAAGGAAATATTACAATTCTCTCCAAAAATAAATAAAAAATATGAAAGAAATTATGTAAAAAATATTTGAAAAACAAAATAAACATATGCAATTCACATAAATATATTATTATATAGTTTTTTTTATAAAAACTACCATTAAAATTTATTTAAATCAAAACAGGTTTAATTAATATTATTAAGAATTTAAAAACGAGTTGAAATTTTTTTTTGTTAAAAATATCAAACAATAAAAAACAAAATAGTTTGTTAACGGGTTTGATTTCCGGTTCGATTATAAAAAAAAGAAAAGAAATTGCAATTCTACTAAAATTTAAATCTTATATTACATATTTAGAATATGTTTACAACAATTATTTATATATATATAATCAAAATAATTATAATTTTAAATAAATTTGGGTAAATCGCATAATATGATTTGTGTATTTTGATTCTGATTGTATTTTGAATTCGGGTATTTTCGAATCCTAAATATAATAAATAATAAATTATTGGTCTAATCAACTTACAAATTATATTAAATTTTTGCTATACGAAATATATAATAAAAATAGGGAGAATCACAAAACTACACCATTTGAATTACATTTCACAAAACTACACCATTTCCAAAATACTTCACAAAACTACACCTAAACACTCAAAATTAAATTCAAATAAACTCTACCCAAACAACCCTACCCCCTTAATACTATACCCTAAACACTAATTAGCGAACCCAAATGAAAAAAATTTAATTTTGGTAATTTTTTAAAGGTTAAATCAAGCTTTTAAAATTTTGAAAGGGTGTAAATATGTGAAAATATTAAATTAGGAGTAGTTTTGTAAAAAAGGGGTTGAAAGAGTGTAGATTTGTGAATTCCTCATAAAAATATATATATTATTATTTTTGAAGTACTTTTTTGAACTTTTCAAAAAAAACTCACTTAACTACATACTATGTCATTGGTTTTAAACTCACTTAAAGAGTTATGTGAAACTTACACACAAACATATCTCATTCTATATATATACTTTTTAAAATTGACTTAAATATCAACAAAAACAATAAAACCGATTTTAACATAAAATCAACCACTAATTTCATATTTATGATATTTTGATATAATCTTTTTATTTTTCTTACTGGAGGTCTATAAAAAATTTCAGAATATAAATATTTTTTAAAAAGTATATAGTTTAGTTTTTATATATAATCATTGACCATATTATAATTTTCTATTTATATTAATATTTTAGATGTTAATAAACATCTATATTGAACATAGATAAAGTTTGTTTAAATCAATTAACATTAGCATAACAATTATTTATTAACGGGTTCGGTTTCTAGAAAAATTCTAGATAAATGACAAGAAGTTTGAAAATAATGATTAAACTTTATCATAAACAAATTTCGGGTAATTCGGGTTCAAATCTAGAAATTTGTTTTGGCTTCGGGTTTTCAGGTAGTAAATTTCTCAATTCGTTCGAGTTATTTATTTTTGGAACGGTTTCGGTTCTTTAATTTCGGTTTGGTTCCAATTATGTACTTCAAATATAATTATAACTATTATTATTTTAAATATTTTTTGGGTAGTTAGAGTAGTTTAGTTTAGTTCTACAAAATTGAGTTCGGTTCAGATTCGATTTCGGGTATTATGGTAGTAAATTTCCCTATACATTCGAGTTATTTGTTTTTAGAATCGGTATTGATTTGGGGATTTCGGTTTGATTTGGGTTCGGTATTTCGGATCCGGAAGTTTTGTTCATCCCTAATTTTTATAGTTTATAATAGTTTGGAATAAACACACTTACAAATTATATTAAGATTTTGCTATATAAAATATAATTCTCATTATATATTTATGGGAGAATCACAAAACTACACCATTTGAATTACATTTCACAAAACTACACCATTTCAAAAATATTTCACAAAACTACACCTAAACACTCAAAATTAAATCCAAATAAACCTTATCCACACAAACCTACCCCTTAATACTATACCATAAACACTAATTAGCGAACACAAATGAAAATATTTTAATTTTGGTAATTTTTAAAAGGGTAAATCAAGCTTTTAAAATTTTGAAAAGGTGTAAATTTGTGAAAATATTGAATTAGGTGTAGTTTTGTGAAGGAAGAATTGAAAGGGTGTAGTTTTGTGAATTTCTCTATATTTATTTGCATAAACAATAAAAGAACAAAATACATTTTAGAAATTCTGAATATTTTTATTTATTTTACAAAATCAGAAAAAATATTACAAATTTCTAAATTAACTGTATATATATAAAACTATTTATAAAAAAACATAAACCCGTGGTGTACAACGGGTTAAATCCTAGTGTTCTATTATTTTTTGGTTAAAAACCTAAGACATTTTTTGTGAAGTGATTTTCACAAAAAAAAATTTAGGTGTTAGCACGAGAAGGAGTTTCATCCAACAAAAATTGACATGACAAACTTACTCAATAACAACCAATCAAATAACCACCTAAACAACTTCATTAAAAAAACGTAAAAGGCTTTCATAAGCCCACTAATAAAAACTTTCTGCAAAATATTAATTATCAAATTAAAGGGAAAAATCTTATTTAAATCCTCGACTTTTCGTTGACTATTAAACTCGAATATTCATCTTTTATAAATTTTTGTGGAAATTATCAAAAATAAATAATAAATTAACGAAAGATATATTTCTTGAAAATGCACATTTAATTTAGAGAATTTATAAAAATATCATGAAAAAATATTCAATTATTTTTTGGTTAAAAATTATTTTAATGAATATTCTATTTTCATTAAGAAATGATTTAATAATAAAATGCGCAAAATGTCAAAATAAATTTCAACTTTTGTTGATTTTTTATTTTAATTACAAACTTTTGTTGACTAAGTCTTACAAAGTTCACAACTTTAACCAATTCTGGAAACCCAGATGATGAAGGAATATCACCGTTCATCGTCGTCGTCGGTACACGAGAATCTCCGGTGAGATTCATCGTCTTTGTGAATGTAAATGGTGAACCTCTGGTGAGATTCATCCTCGAGATCCGATAATCTCCGGTGAAATTTGGATCACTTGAGTTAAGAGAGAAAGCTACGGAGAAGAAACTAAAAGAGAACTAAAATTTTATCAAATTATTTTTTAATTGTTTTCTCCTTTACATTCCCATATATATAACTATGAAATGAAAGAGAAATATCTTCTTCTTTGACAAGTCATCTCGGGCATCTACCATCTTTCAATTATACCATTGTCCTCTTATTCAAATATACCTCCATTTCTATATATCGTTTTCCTGTAACAAACAAATCCTGCCTCTTTGAAAAACCTTGACCACAAGGTTTAGTAAAAGAGCGTCTCCTAACCACTGTCTCATGGTGAATATTAGTCTTCTGTGTGTGAAAGCTTCATGTAAATGAGATGAGACGTCATCAACTTCTGGTGGTCTTGGAAGTGACCCAAACCTGAATCTTAAGTTCAAGTACTATGATGTGAAATCATCATAAGAGAATTCCCAATAACATGAACCCAAAACCACTCCTTCAAACTGAAATGGCCACACCGTATATGTCTCAATCCATTGTGCAAAGCCTAATAATCTCAGCCTCAAGAGAATGCACCTTCCTTGTAGTGAAGTTTTGAACATGATTCTTACTTTGCCACTTATGCCACAAATGAAACTTCATAACATCGTTGAATTGATATGCTAAGTCACTTACTCGTTGTCTCATACTTGCTCTGCTTAACAAACTAATTGTATGAGAGTTCTCACCCAAAAGCCTCATCTCGAAATCTTCTTCTAGCTTCTGATTCATAGCAAGTATTGAGCTCATTTGCGTCTTAAACTTCCAGCCATATACCATGTCCCCTAGCTTATTATACGCCCAATCCTTCTTCTCTTCCCTAACTTTAAATTTAAACCTCCAAGATTTAGGAAATAAACTCTTCTTCTTTTTTTGTTGTAGCTTGTAACCCTTAAGAGACATCTCATCAAACACTTGATGTGCATCATAGTTTGCCTTGACCTGAACCAATCTTTGCCACTGTGGATCCCTTTCTTTGACATAAAACTCTTGTAACAGCTCTTCTTTAGTAGAGAACAACTCAACATCTCCCAAACGAGTTTGCAATTCCTCACATACAACCATCGATTCAATATATGACGAAGGCTTGGTTCCAAAACAGAGAATGATACCTCAGCGTATGGGATTGATATTTTTTGTGAACAAAATCGATCACGTATAGTGATTCCTCTACCTCTGTCGATTTTGTTCTCTGCTTCAAATTAGAACCTCCGGTGAGATCCTTGGGTTGAAGAAGAGCACGATCGGTTTAAATAAAGTTTTTACAAAGAGACTAAAATATTACATAAACACATGATCAAATCATTAGCTACCAAAGATTACAATCAATTCTTGGCTTATTCTTGTTACATTATGTCTTGTAAGAGTAATGTAATGTTGGAATGAGAAGATACACCTTCTTCAACAGCTTTGTGAGCTAACACACCAAGCTCTTTGACTCTTCGTCTTTTCTCTTTAGCTTCATTACTCTCACCCATTAGTTCCTCTATTCCTTTCTTCAATCCTTATTTATCAACCATCACTCTTATTTTCTATTCTCCTCCCCATCTCATAGGCTCCTCAACGCCGGTTCTCACAGCGATTTTTAGTACTTGCACCGCAAGTTTCTCATTGCGGAATTGGTCTCCGAATAGCAGCCAAGTGAGCAATGGAACACTCGAGGTGATTCCTTCAAGAGTCGAGTTCCATCCACAGTGTGTCAAGAACCCTCCAACACAAGGATGTGAGAGTATAAGCATTTGAGGTGATCATCCTTTGATGAGAAGCCCTCTCTCTTTGGTTCTTTCTTCGAAACCGCTCTCGGAGAACCACTCAAATAGCTCATTATTTCTCTCCTAACCTCTTATAACCCAAATGAAAGGCTTTTGAGATTCCTTTAAGCCTAGCCCAAGCTCCTTGAGATGAGACAAAGTTAGATTACATATACTTCCAAGGCAAACATATAACATTGAACCTTCTTCTTTAGAATCAAGCCATTTTATACACTCTTCTTCATCAATATCTACCTTGCTTCCTCTCTCGGCTTTGTCTAGACCTACCTTGTTTCACAAGGAAACTGGTACAATGCTCCACACCTTACATGCCTTAACCTTCTTGTAATCTCTAACATAAGCTGGCTCAAGCTTTTCAAAAGTGTTGACAATAAAACCATAAGTAGTGTTATCTCCTTGAGCCACTCCATCAAAAAAATCTTCCCACTCTCCATATGCCAAAGGAATCTAAGATTTTGTAAACTCAACTTTGTCTGTTAAGTCCGGGATGGGGAACACTACAAGAAAAACACGGTATAGCCACGACAGATATTGTGGCTATGAACAGATTTATGTGGCTATATGGGTCCACAACCACGGATAGCCACGACAAAAATTCGTGGTTATAGAGTCGTAGCTATGCAATATTCGTGGCTATTCGTGGCTACGTAGCCAAGAAAAAGCCACGAACTGCCACGAAAAAATTAGCCACGGATTTATCATGACAAGTTTAGCCAAGATAAAATTCGTAGTTGTTTCGTGGCTATATTTGCCACGAATGAAAACGTAGCTAGTCATGGCTATTTAACCACTGTGTATTTCGTGAATATTCGTGGCTCATTTGCCACAAAAATATTCGTGGCTTTTCTGTGGCTACTAAGCCACAATTATAATCGTGGCTTATCGTGGCTAAGTTGCCACAAAAATATTTGTGGCTATTTCGTGGCTACGCAGCTACAGTTTAATATGTAGCTTTTGTCGTGGCTGTCTAGCTACGACTTAATACGTAGCTTTTGTCGTGGCTACTTAGCTACGGATTAATACGTAGCTAGTCGTGGCTACGCTTCCACGATACATTCCATAGCAAATCGTGGCTACACCTTATTAGCCACAGAATAGACCGTGACTTCCTTGTTTTATTTAAAAAAATAATTATTATTTAAACTAAATCTGCTTAATTATATAATCAAAATATAATTAAAACTCATTGTATTAAAACAAAGCATGATCATGTTTTTGATCAAGTATTCAATATTCAAAAAAGATTCAAAAAAAGAACAAAGTTATAAGAGCAAATCCAATGGTGTTTCTTAACGGGATCTTAGCATGTGGAGTCCACCTAAATAGTTAAGATCTGAATCTTATATTTCTTATTTAAGATCCGGATCTTAACTATTCATGCATACGTGGCGGCCCATGATTAGTCCGTTTTTATTTTTTGTTTTTTTATTTTGTTTTAAACTAACTGTTCATGGATCCCACTTAATAGTTAAGAAATTTTGTGGGTTTCTCTGTTGGAGATGGTCTAAGAACCAAATACATGTTTTTAACTAATCAAAACAAAGTTTTGCGAACAAAACCATCACCCCCATTCTCATCACCATCATCCTCATCCTCACCCTCACGGTCAGCCATAACACCAACACAAGCCTCCATATCAGCTTCTTTCCCACGGAAAACTGCTTCCTCGCGGTTATCTTGCTCGCGAGTAACGCTTTGAGCAGCGAAGTTGCCACTGGGTTGAGGCGTTGAGTTCGAGGCTGCAGCATGTGGAGAAGGGGTCGCAAATGGCTGGTTTGTCTCTGGATCGATCTCGAGAGTAGCAAGAATCACCTTTTGCGAATCTATCATGGCCTTCTGCGACTCGAGTATGGCTGAACCTGTTGTCTCGAGAGTTCCCACACGCATCTCCGTGCTGACATTACGTGCAAGAGAATCCGCCACAAGTTGGGACGGTTCGAAAACTTCGAATTGCTTGCTTTCGAGACCATATATACGGCCTCTGTTTGGTTTGACCCGCTGGAAATACCAACACGTCTGCTCACATTTAGCAACAACAACAAATAACAAGCAAACCTAACCAAAACAACAATACACATAATGACACTAACCTCTAGATACGCCTTGTTAATCAGAATTGGTGAAGGAGTCTCATCATCTTCGGTGACCTGAGAAGCTACCGACTCTACGTCCAAGACTATCGACTCTTCCCGGCGGTCGACGAAGCTGCCATCTTTGCGAGTGTGACTCTTACGCACGAGCTCAGTGAAGGATGGTTCAACACCACCAGCCTTCTGCGTCTGCACAATAGTTCAAAACAACAACAAAAAAACACATCAAGTATCACAAAGTTATAAATTAAATAAGAACTAATCTTAATCAAAACATAAACTAAGCTACAAAGGATTAGTTCACAACAACAACAAGTAAACAACAACTAATCAAAACATAAACTAAGCTACAAAGGAAATAACATAAAAACAGAACAACATCAAGTAAACAACAAAGGATTAGTTCACCAAACCATAAATTTAACAAGAACTAAACCCTTAAGTATAACCAAAGCTGCAACAACAACAAAACAGAACCTTTTTACAAATCTAAATAGAAAGTATACACAAAAGCATGAAAGATAGTACGTGTTACCATTTCATAGCCGATCTTCGCAAACCCCACAGTTCCAACACCATGCTTGTGAGGACCAAGACCATCGGGATTGGACATTCGGTTCTTGGAGTTTGTGTCCGACTTCTTTTGGCATGGCTCTGTATCCCATTTCTCTTGCATCTTCACCCACGCATTGTCTGAAACGTAATCAGGTTTCTTGTTCTTTCTCTTTTTTTTGCTGACTCTGTCCCAGATTGACTCCATGCATTCCTTCTTCCACATGAAGTACACCTGGTCATGGTTAGAAGGAGACCAATAGTACGCTTGCTGAAAAGGAAAGAACAAACATTAGACAAGTAAGTGAGTAAGAAACAAATTTGAAAAGAAAAAACAATAAGACTTAACTTATAAAGTAACACTTACCCTAAAGTCTTGCCACCATTCCTCTGCTTTCTCATCTGGAACCATAGACCAGTTCCACCATGCTCCCATATAATTGGACTGCCAAGTCTGTCTGAAAGTCCTGTTAACTTCAGGATCAATCCCAAACCTGAAAAGTGATGAACATATATGTCAGCAGGCAATAAAAATCATCAACATCATAATCAGCTATACCTATGGAAACAAAAAGCGACAGAGCATTACTTACCAGAGAGCTCCATCCACCTTCTTTGGATGGAGGACATGTTGGCTTCTTCTTGATGGAGCATTTAGAAGAGCTTCTAAACTGAGTGGAGCGGCTGCATTTGAAGTAGAGGCACCTTGACTTGGTTTCCTTTCTCCGGTTGAACCAGGGGGAGTGAGAACTTGAGGCGGACGTTGTGGTGTTAAGGTTGTCTGAGTTCTACTTACTGGAGCCATAGGAGGAGTCATCTCCATCCTCCGGGCTGTTTGACCACGTCCTCTTGGTCTTCCTCTCCCTCTCAGAGCCCTTACTGCAATTACAACAATACAATAAGACTTAAAACAAGCTTTTAATTATATAATGAATCAAAACAACAACAAATATTCAAGCAAACTCAAAAATGAAGTTCAATCTCAAGCAAATAACAAATCATAATACAATAATACTTAACAAAAGTAAAAAAACAGAAGTTAAAAACAGAAAACAAAATTAAAAACAGAAGTTAAAAACATAAGTCAAAAACAAAAGTCAAAAACAGAAAACAAAATCAATCATAATTATATAATGAATCAAAACATAAACAAATAGTCAAGCAAACTCAAACAGAAGTTCAATCTCAAGCAAATAACATTATCATAATACAATAATACTTAACAAAAGGCAAAAACAGAAAACAAAATCAATCATAACTATATACTGATTCAAAACAGCATGTTCATTATCAAACCCTAAATAAAACCCTTTATGAAACCCTAAACAGAACCCTAAAGCAAACCCTCAACGAAACCCTAATGCAAACGAAACCCTTCAACAAAACTTAAACAAAACCCTTAAACAAACCCTAAAAGAAACCCTAAATAAAACCCTTCATACACCGCAACAAAAACACTAACAATACGATGAAATCAAAGTAAAGTACATATGCGAAGAGGAAGAAATCATGAAGAAATGAAGAATACTAACCTTTTGGATGAGTTTCGCGATGAATCGCCGGCGAAGAACTCGGGAGAGAAAAGGAAGAACCTGTAAACAAAACGAAACGGTTTAAAGATGAGTACGAAGGGAAATGAAGGGAAGGAGAAAGAAATCAATGAAATACGATGATTACCTTTGGATTTGACGACTTTCTCGGTGAATCGCCGGAGTAGAAAGCGAGAGAAACGAAGAAGGCGGATGGAGAAAGTGAGATCTACTTTCGTGAAGAATTATGTTAAATTTATCATTGCCAAGGAATATTCGTGGTCATCGGTAGCTAAATATTAAGTATGGGACGCTATGAGTTGGACCATGACTAAAAAATTTGTCCCAATAGTCCAATGAATTAGGTAGCGACGAAACAATCGCGACTAAACCATGGATATATTATATAAAGCGACGAATTAGCCACGAATTATCTGTAGCCGTGCCTTGTCAAATTATCGAAGTTTAAAATTTTTTTAGTGGTTATTTAGCTAGGGATGGAAACGTGGCAAAACCGTGGCAAAACCGTGGCAAAACCGTGGCTAAAGTATCATATAACTACGAATTAGCCACGAATCTTCCGTGGCTCTGCCTTGTCAAATTATCGAAGTTTAAAATTTATTTAGGGGTTATTTAGCTACGGAATGAAACGTGGCCAAACCGTGGCTAAACTAGCATATAGCAACGACTTAGCCACGAATTTTTCGTGGCTCTTCCTTGTCAAATTATTGAAATTTATAATTTATTTAGAGGTTAGTTAGCCACGGATGGAAACATGGCCAAATTGTGGCTAAACGAGCATATAGCTACGGATTAGCCACGAAACTATCGTGACTGCTAGTTACAAGTCCGTAATTTATTTAGTGGTTATTCAGCCACGGAAATAAAATGTGATCAATCCGTGGGTATTTACCGTTATAGCTACGGTTAAGCCACGGATAGTTCGTGGCTAGGAAGTATATATTTAGGGTTTGTTTAGGGCTTAGACTTTACATGTTCTAAATCCTTAAAACATGACTCAATTGAATGTATTACAACAAAAAAATAGTAAATTGAATGTTTTTCGAAAAATAATTTTCAAAACATTAATATAAATGAAACACTAAGTAGTATTATATATAAGTTTATGAAGAACATTCATATGAAGTCATCACATTCTCTTATTAGGCATTTTTAGAGTTATATATTTTGAAATTTTTAATTTTCTTTGTTGCATTGCATTATATATGACAAAAATGTGAATATATGTATGAAAATTAGATTTGAAACACATAAATTTAATGTAATTTTGATATTTTCCTTATAGCCACGGTTATATCCGTGGCAAAGTTATGGCTATTGTAGCCACAAATATATTCCAATAGCTACAGGTAAAGTCGTGACTCGTCGTTTTCTTATCATCGAATCTGGACCTGATTGCGGCGAGGTACATGCGAGTTTTTTGTTAACTAGCCATGGAATAGACCGTGACATTCTGTGGCTACTGTTATGTTGTTGAATGTATGTGGACTATAAGGTTTCCATATACATATATTACAAAATTATAAAATCATAAATTATAATTAGACAATAAGTTTCATACTGAAAATTTCATAACCAAAAAACCATAAATCAACACAAGTTTCACAGTATATTACAAAAAGTTTCATAATATAGTCAAAAGTTTCAGAATATAGTACAAAAAGTTTCGGAAATATTACAACAAGTTTCATAATATAATACATGATTAAACACTCTTATTAACTAAATTTCAGAATATGTTGACGAATCCGAATCTGAAATCCCTGAAGACTGTCCAGAACCATCGTCTTCGACATTTTCGTAATCCAAAGGCTCCACATCTGCCAAATCATATTAATCAGAAGCATTTTCATCAACGACATGTGTTGTTACTCGAATCATTGAACTAGGAACAAAACGACGTTGTCGACTGTATCATCCTGAAGGGCTGCAAAGAAATTTCGTCATTCTCGCGATAACCCCTCGACAAAACATTTGCACATGCCCACCAATCATCTCTCGCTGAGCATGATACGCGTGGATACGGAATGAAACACACTTGGTCACATTGACCAGCTAGAACGAAAGGGTCATATTTCTCGTATCTTCTACGCGGGGCCACATCAACTAAAGCAAATGGGTGTCTACGCAATCCGATACCGTCTGTATTGTCGAACCAGGAGCATCTGAAAATCATCGTGTTAAGACCAACTCCACCGCGATACTCGATCTTCATTATCTCTTCTATAAAACCGTAATAAGTTGTTTCTGTTGTACCTCGTACAACAACTCCATAGTTTTGAGTTCTTTTATCATGACCTTGTATGTGATTGTGGAAATGGTATCCACGAGTGAAATACATAGGCCATGACGTGTAATTGTTTCTCGGACCTTGTATAAATTCCAACATCCATAATGGAAATTCATAATTCTTACTCGCTTCATTTATCTGCAAAAGTACACAATTAATTTATTGTCAAGAACTTGATATATAGAGACATCATTAGCATATAAAGTACCCACGTAGTCCCGACACCACCGACACCATTTCACGTAATGGACGTCTTTAGCTTTGCTCATTACATCATCTGTAATACCTGGCATACTCACTCTCATCGTTTCCTCAAACATCATGTAACGAAAATGCAATACTCATCTTATTAGAATTTAAGTCTTTAAAGTAAACAAAATTTACCATTTAATCGCTTACGTTTCATAAGGCGCAAATTCTTCACAATTAAGCAACATGAATGTTTGGATGATGTTGTAAACCTTGATCTTCTAGCCACCCATCTACCCTTCTTCGGCTCACACGTTCGATGTGATGAAATATGCTCGGGACACCTGGGTAATCATCATATGCAAATCGAATTTCCCCAGGACCATCATTGATCCCATCTTCCGTATTCCCGTAATAGTTGCTTGCTGCATAATAAATCTCTTCTTGGACACATTGCGCGACAATGGAACCTCCAATATGTGTCTTGTTCTTGACCTTCTTTTTCAGGTGATACATGTAGCGCTCAAATGGATACATCCATATGTACTGCACCGGAACACCTAAGACAACTTCATCAGGGAGATGCACGGGTAAATGTTCCATGAGATCAAAGAACGAAGGTGGAAATATTTTCTCCAAATTGCACAATTTTATTGCAATGTTATTCTTCATTACGCTCGCATCCTCAACTCGCAACATTTTGACAGAGATATCTCGGAAAAACACGACAATCTCTGCAATTGTTCAAAAACCTTATAATTAGAAACATCCTAGGGTTACATGCATGAAACATGTGTTAAGAAAAAAAAAATGCACATACCTGAAATTGCCTTGTGCACGTTGCTATCCAAAAGCTCTAACATCGCAAATAGAAGTAGGTGTTGCATGATCACATGAGAATCATGACTCCTCATCAACACATCTAGTGAAATTAGATGCATATCCATCCGGAAATCTGATGTATTTTCTCAACAATCAGAGAAACTTCCGTTTTGCTACGTTCGCCAATCTGAACCTTGGAATAGGAACTGTTCCATCAGCTCCTATTTGTAAATCCGGTATTGTTCATATGTATGGAAGATCCAACATTGATTTTATATTGTCCTTCGTCTTCCCCTTCGTATTCAGAAGAGTGTGGATAAGATTGTTAAAAGAGTTTTTCTCGATGTGCATGAAGTCCATGTTGTGTCTGAGAAGGAGATTTTCCCAATAAGACAAGTCCCAATATACTCTTCTTGTGCAAATTATGGTACTCAGCATATCCATCGATTGTTCGACTCAAGTTATCATGTTCTTTTCCTCCACAATCGACTGTTTTCTCTAATCCACCAATGGTGTTTATTCTTTCAGTCAAAAATTCATAACCCGTCAACCATGGTGGAGGGTTACCTCGAAATGTCTTATCTTTCCTGAAAGTTTTCTTATTACGCCGATATGAATGATCATGAGGTAAAAATTTGCGGTTACAATAGTATCAACTATGTTTTCTTCCATGTGGTAAACAAAACGATTATGTTTCTTCTTGACAATATGGACATGATAGTCGACCATGCGTCGTCCACCCAGACACATTTCCATATGCTGGAAAATCACTTATCGTCCACATCAATGCAATTCGCATCGTAAAATTCTCGTTCCTATAAACATCATAAGCACCCACACCTTCGCTCCATAAGAGTTGCAACTCTTCAATCAATGGTTGAATATAAATATCTAGACTTTTCTTCAGATAATTTGGTCCAGGCACCAAAACAGCCAAAAAGAAAAACTCTCTCTTCATGCACATACCAGTAGGTAAATTGTAAGGGGTGACTATAACAGGCCAAACCGAGTGTGCCTCACCATTCATTCCAATAGGATTAAATCCATCAGTTGCTAAGCCTAAATAGATATTCCGACTTTCTGAACTAAAATCAGGATATACATTATTAAAATGCTTACACGCCTCTCCGTCTGATGGGTGATGCATTTCTCCTCCAGGAGACTCGTGCTCTGCGTGCAAGCGCATATGCGAAGTTGTGCCCTCCACTTGGTATAATCGCTTGATTCGATCCCAAATAGGGAGATATAACATTCACTGCTTTTCTATGTTCTTTTCCTTCCCTCTGTTGGTGTGATATCGATTCTTGTTACAAAAACGACAAGGTAAAAGGTTGCGGTCTTCGCCCTTCCAGAAAATCATGCAGTTGTCCTCACAAACAACAATCTTATGAGCTGGCATTCCAAACGAACGCGTTAGATTCTTCGTCTCATAGTATGACCCCAGAGCTTTATTAGGTTGTGGAAGAATCCGCTTAAATGCTTGTGTTATGTCATCTACACAACTCTCAGCCAAATTGTGCTTCGTCTTTATGCCCATTACTTCAGACGCCAAAGACAACTGCGGAATTCCTTCAACACAACCATAATAGAGTGGTTCACTAGCTGCTTCAAAGGCTCTGTAAATATTATCGTGGTTTGACTCTTCCTCAATATTATCCTGGATAATTTCTCTTGTTGGAACTCCTTGTTCTTCTCCCATATTAACATGAATATAGGGATTTTCATGAACATTCCAAGCTTCTTCTACGGGTAGATAGTGACTCGGCATCGAAGACTCCCCAACATCGTAACAATTTTCACCGTGGCTAGTCCAAACGTAGTAATTTTCTTGAAACCGACTCTATAGAGGTGTTTTAAAACTGTATATGCATCACGTTGCTTCAAATTTCGGCACCGAGAACACGGACATGGCATAGTACCACGCTCTTGATATGATTGTTGGTTGGAAGCAAAAGCAATGAACATATTAATACCCTCTCCAAATTCTTCAGAAACACAATCTCTCATAGGATCAATATGTCGATCCATCCACTCTCTAGAACGAAAGAAATTTGACATTTTGAACTTTTCATAATCGCCAAATTATGTGAAGAAAACGAAGAGAAGAGGAAAAATCGTTTTAGCTTGTGTTTTACCAAGGGAGAGAGAAGAAGAACCGTTGGATATCTTTACACGAAGCCATGGATTAGCCACATATTAGATCCGTGGCTATTTCAAAATAATTATACTGACAGTTTTTAAAGTGACTGGAAATATCACAGAGACCCACTTGGCTTGCCGACATCAAGTTTTCCACGGAATAGCCACGAATATATTGCGTGGCTACATTTAGCCACAGATTTCCACGAAAGTTTTCGTGAAAATCTTGTAATGTTCTATTCGTAGCTATTTTGTGGCAAACTTTTGCCACGACTCTTTGCCGTGGAAAAATCGTGGCTAATTTACCACGGAAAGCCACGATTTAGCCACAAAACTTTTATTATTTTTTCGTGGCTTTCCGTGGAAATTTTGTGGCTATATTCCATTTAATACATTCACCTTGATCAATAACCGCTTTGTTTCCTCTCTCAGCTTTGTCTTGACCTACCTTGTTGCACAAGGAAACTGGCCCAATGGACCATGCTTTACCTAACTTAGCCTCCTTGTGGTGCTGGACATAAGCAGGTTTGAGCTCTTGAAATGCGATGATGATCGCACTATATGATGTGCTTATGCCTCTACCAAATTGTCATTAACATCTTTCCACTCTCCATCAACAGTTGTCCCTACATGTGAAGGAAGTTGAAGTCTTGTGAATTCTACTTTGTGAGGGAAACAAGGAAGGAGGAAAGACTCTTTGTCCGACTTTAAACCCTCCAAGATCTCGCGGTTCTTGAGCAAAACATGCATGCACATAAGACAAAAGCAAGATATGACATGGAAGACAATCTTTGGTATGTTGAACTTCTTAGCTATTTTGCTTGTATAGTACAAACCCGTATCAGAAATTATACAACTTGGTCTAGGTATCATCTCTTCCATTAGCTTTATGACCGGTTTTTCGAGCTTGTTAACCGCTTTGATGAAAGTTGGTATCAACCCCATAGATTCAAGCAAGTCTACGTTTTCTTGTCCTTCAAGAAATCTAGCTTCTTGATGTGGAAAGTCAACGTGGACTAGGTTTATGGATAAGCCACACTCTATGTCACGGTTTAAGACGGTCTTGAACCTAGCTGCATTGTGAGGCGTTGTAATGATTGTTACGGTCATGGGCGGAGCCACTTTAAGAGCAAGGGGGCAGTTGCCCCTTATAAAATTTTGAAATTTCATTATTTTGTTAAAGAATGTTTATTTTAATTGACAAAAAATATTTTTTGCCCTCTATAAAATCAACAAAATTTCATTTTGCCCTGGTAAATATTGGGTCTAGATCCGCCACTGACTTACGGTCACACCGCGTTGAGCAAAGAGTCTTTCAAAATAAACCATGGGAATCATGTGGCCTTGAGCCATGAAAGGAAATAGAAGAAACTGAAGTGAAGAGTATGAGTGGAGGCTAGCTTCTGAAGCCATGACTGCTCAAGATTTTGTTTTGGTTATGGTGTGTGTGTGTGTGATGTATTAGATGCAAAAGAATGATGAGTAGAAGCAACCAAAAAGAAACTAATCCTAATAAACCAAAAAGAAATAGATAATACACAAGGAGATGACAAAATATCTCTTTTGACATCAATTAAAAAAATGAAAAATATTTCGAAAGTAAAAAATACACTTTGTTCTGTTTTTTTGTTAACTTCCCCATCTATATAAAATAATGTTTAAGCCAAATTTGGTAGTTTAACTTTAGAAAGTGCAAGTAATCACTCATTTGTCTTCTGCTAATTCGTCCACATTTCTAACAACTGACTCGGGATGAAATAAATAATAAACTATTTAACATATAATTTTTCTTCAAACATCACCTAATCAATTCCTAGCTTATTCCTAGCTTGTACTTGTTGCATTAGGTCTTCTAAGAGTAATGTAATATTTGTTCTCTCTTTAGCTTCATCACTCTCACCCATCAAATCTTCCACTGCTTTCTTCACACCTTCTTTATCAACCAAAACTCCTATCTTCTCTTCTTCTCCCCATTTGATAGGTTGTTCAACACCAGCTTTCACACCGACTTTTAGTACCTCCAGAACTAGTTTTTCGTTGCAGAAATGGTCTCCGAAGAGCGGCCAAATGAGCAATGGAACACCCGAGGTAATTCCTTCAAGAGTCGAGTTCCATCCTGAGTGTGTTAAGAAACCTCCAATACGAGGATGTGAGAGTATAAACATTTGTGGTGACCATCCTTTGATGATGAGCCCTCTCTCTTTGATTCTTTCTTTAAAACCGCTCTCGGAAAACCACTCAAATAGCTCATTATTTTTCTCCCAACCTCTTATAACCCAAATGAAAGGCCTAGTCCGAGCTCTTTGAGGTGATTCAAAGTAAGATTACATGTACTTCCAAGGCAAACATATAACACCGAACTTTCTTCTTTAGAATCTAGCCATTTAATACACTCTTCTTGATCAATCTCCGCCTTCTGCCCCCTCTCGGCTTTGTCTTGACCTACCTTGTTGCAAAAGGAAACTGGTCCAATAGACCATGCTTTACCTGATCTTGCCTCCTTGTAGTCTTTGACATAAGCGGGCTCGAGCTCTTGAAATGTGTTTACAATGACACCATATGATGTCTTATCCGCTTCTTTCTTACCATCAAAGAACTCTTTCAACTCTTCAGGAGAATATGTTTCCACGGGAACCTGAGGTCTTGTGAATTCAACTCTATCAGGGAAGTTAGGAACAATGAAGTACTCTTTGTCTGACTCTAAACTCTCCAAGATCATGAGGTTGTTGCGTAAGATATGCTCACAAAGAAGAGAAAAGCAACACGTGACATGGAAGAGGATCTTTGGTATATTGAACTTCTTGGCTAGTTTGCTTGTATAAGGCAAACACATGTCAGAGATTAGACAACTTGGTCTTGGACTCATCTCTTCCATGAGCTTTAAAACCGGCTTTTCGAGCTTGTTAACCGCTTTAATGAAAGTTGACATGGACACCATATCTTCGAGCAAGTCTATGTTTTCTTGTCCTTCAAGCACTCCAGCTTCTTGATGTGGAAAGTCAACGTTGACTAGGTTTATGGATAAGCCAGACTCTATGGCACGGTTTAGAACGTTCTTGAACCTAGCTGCATTGTGATGTGTTGATACAATGGTTATGGTCACACCTCGTTGAGCGAAGAGCCTTGCAAAATCAACCATGGGGATCATGTGGCCTGGAGCCATAAAGGGAAAGAGAACAAAGTGAAGTGAAGAGTATGACTGGTGGCTAGCTTGGGAAGCCATGATTGCTCAAGATTTTGATTTTGGTTGAAATTATGATGTGTGTGTGTGAAGATGTATTAGATGCAAAAGAATGATGAGTAGAGGTAACTATATATATTAATGAAAACTTTACAATAAGTGGGAATATAGGTGATTTTAAGTATTTGAGATTTTGATATAAATTTTTTGTACGATTTTGGTAAGAGATCATTTATATATATGCTTTTTAAGTATAATAATACACACTTGTCATTCAATAATATCCTTCTTTTTTTGTTTGTTCAACCAAAATATCCTATTTATAATGACAAATTATTATTGGATTCATTAATTATATTTTGTTGATGAATGGATTTGGAAAAAATCTGCCGAATTTGCTATAGACAACGTTTATAGACAAAATAATCCATCTACTTAGTATATTAAAACTTAAAAAAGGAAACTAATTCTACCAAAAAATGAAACTAATCCTAATTATCCAAAAAGAAGAAGATAATACACATTTATTAAAAAGTTTTAATCGTAAGAGAGATAACAAAAAATCTCTTAATATTTAGGAGAATAGATATCACATAAAAAATGAAAAGTATATATATATATATATAAATATATTTTGAATAAAAAATACAAAATGAAAGGTATATATGTATATCGAAAGTACAAAATACACTTTGTTCTATTTTTTATATTAACTTCCTTATCGATATATAAAAAGAAGTTTAAGCCAAATCAAAATTTAGAAGTTTAACTTCAGAAAGTTTAAATAATGGAGAATTACAAACCACACAATTTGAATTACATTTCACAAAACTTTAAAAATACTTTACAAAACTAAATCTAAACACTCATAATTAAATCCAAATAAATCCTACCCACACAATCCTACCCCCTTAATACTATACCCTAAACACTAATTAGCGAACCCAAATGAAAATTTTTTAATGTTGGTAATTTTTAAAAGGATAAATCAAACTTTTAAAATTTTGAAAGGGTGTAAATATGTGAAAAAAATAAATTATGTGGAGTTTTGTGAAGGAAGGGTTGAAATGGTGTAGTTTTGTGAATTCCTCTTTAAATAATCACTTATTTGTCTACTGCTAATTCGTTCACGTGTCTAACAACGACTCCGAATAAAAGTAAATTACAAACTGTTTAGTATATAAATTTTGTTTAAACATGAAATAATCAATTCTTGGCTTGTGATTGTTGCATTATGTCTTGTAAGAGTAATGTAATACTAGAATGAGAGCTTTGACTCTTTGTCTTCTCTCTTTCGCTTCATCACTCTCACCCATCAAATCTTCCACTGCCTTCTTCACATCTTCTTTATCAACCAACACTCCTATCTTCTCTTCTTCTCCCCATTTCATAGGCCGTTCAACACCGGCTTTCACACCGGCTTTTAGTACTTCCACGACTAGTTTCTCGTTACAGAATTGGTCTCCGAATAGCGATCAAGTGAGCAATGGAACACCCGAGGTGATTCCTTCAAGAGTTGATAAACGAGATATTCACTCGTTCTTTCGAATGCTTTATCGTAGTATATAACGTGTCAATCCGAATCAGGAGCAATCAATGTATTGGAATTTATAAGAAACAGACTCAGTTTAAGCGTAATCAAAAAGTTGTTTGTTGAATGTTATGTAACCGTGTAATCAATAAACGAAAACGAAAACGAAAATTAATAGTTGTAAATATTTGAATAAAAAGCTAAACAATCAGGTTAAGGTACTTTAAAGGGTGATTAAACTTTCAGATTTTAAATTGTCTTTTAACAAAGGCTACTTCAAGGTTTTAGATCAATCCACTCTCATGACAATGATCCTTTTCCTAATAATTAAACTAAAACAATGTCTTGGATAGTACAATTCTTAAGAAACGTTAAGTTCAGTTCAATTCAACCACTAAGCTTATTAACACAGATCTCTCGGTTAAGCTAGACTTAGTTCTAGGGTAATTTGTAAAGAACCTTTATAATCTCTCGATTTATAAAGTTTCCTAGGTTCAGTAATCGAATGACCAACTCGATTAAGACTTTAAATTTGCTACCAAAGAAAAAAGTTTTAAGATAAAGTTCTAGACAATTACAATCCTAAGTTCACGGTTGGCTCTTCCATCAAATTGTGTTCCAGCTGAGGATTCTCTTGTAACCATGAAAGATTCTCCATGATTACTCCAAAAAAAGTAATTGCCTTTGAATCCAATTGTGTAAAGATGACGGGTCACCACCGTTGTTGTATGATGTTTTACATTCTTGCATCGGGCACATGGACAAAGGAGTTTCCCGGTTGCCTGAAATGATGGTTGCTGACAAGCAAATTCGATGAACACAGTAATCCCAATACAAAATTCTTCGGTGACAGTATTTGTTGATGGATCAATCCGGAGATCCATCCATCTTCTAGAATGGTTTGAGAAAGACATAACAAATTTTTAAATGATTTGGAATTCCATGAACATATAGACAATGTATTTATAATACCATGAATAATACGAAAATTTAACACCTACCCACGAAAATTTTCATGGGTTTTTCGTGGGTATATATATGCCACTTGCAAATCTGATACTATATATGAAGTGACAATTCATATGAAATGACAACTCCCTGCAAAACCCACTACGAAAAGTACTCTTACCCACGAAAATTTTCATGGCTTTTTCGTGGGTATATATGCCACTTGCAAATCTTATACTATATATGAAGTGACAATTCATATGAAATGACAACTCCATGCAAAACCCACTGCCAAAAGTACTCCTACCCACGAAAATTTTCATGGGTTTTTCGTGGGTACATATGAAAAGACATCTCCCTGAAAACCCACTGCGAAAAGTATACTCCCACCCACGAAAAATTTCATGTGTTTTTCGTGGGTACCGCACTACTAACAAAAATCCACGTTTTTATTCATGGGTCATAGAACTCCACAAAATCTCTATTAAGTCTATAAATATAGACTTGTTTGAGGAAATTAGTAAATACAAAACATATAAAATAAATATGTCGAAGAAAAATGTTAATCGCTCAGAAGAAGATAAAATAATAAACACTTTCGTAGAGTCTTTACCAGAAGCATACACCCATGTTTCTTCCACCATTCACTTCAGTAACCCAACGAACAAGAGTCATGGTTCTACTTCACGTGCTCCACCTAAGCCTCGTAAATCACGGTCTCCACTCCGAGCTGAAAAAAAGTACTGAAAAAACCCACATCGACCGAGGTTGTAGATGATTTCGAGGAACCAAATCTGATTTTCAAATGTCCAAATGACTATTACGGTTGTTGTGACAAACACATGTTAAAATTTGAGCTCGATCATTAAGAAACGTGTTTAGTTATTAATGCACCACTACAATAAGTGCATATATGCATGGCTTTTATGTTTGCTTTTATTAATAATGTGTGCATCATTAAGTAGATGTGCATCTTTATGAAACAGTTTTATCTGTAATGCTTTTATTTAAAATATTGTATCAAAGTTTGAATTATCTTATTTTGTATTAATTTTTGCTAGTATTAGTTGGACAACCAATACACTCCAACATGATTTGACAATTCATAAATGTATTCTCACTTTTTGGAAAATATTTTAATTTAACTATAAATACATATGATGGTGTGTATATATTTAACATATATCAAAAAAAAATGTCTTCAAGCTCAGATGATGAAAACTCTGAATAAAAAAACCCACACGTGTTTTTTCCTCTTCCAAAATATTCATGGGAAACCGAAACTCAGTTTGACGAAGTCACTCAAGAGATACCAACTTACTCATAGGAAAATGAAACTCTGTCACCAATCTATGATAAAAAACCAGAAGGTCATGACTTTGAACGGGTCACCGATGATGTTTTCTGTAAGGAAATTGAAGAGCTACAACCATCTCAATTAAAGTCAGATACTTACGGTGGAAGTCCTGTAAGTGAATCATATGATCAATACTATAATGATGATTTTGCACAAAGACCAGAAAGCCCTAACTTAAATCTAGATCTTGATGCAATCCAAAGGGAATTGTGTGACGATTTTACTGATACCTACGGTGAAAGTTCTTCTAAGGCTTGCAAGGATCATTACTATGATGATGATTTTGCCCAAAGAACAGAAAGCCCTAACTTAAATTTAGATCTTGATGCAATCCAAAGGATGTGTGACGAAGTTTTATATTCTCCAGAAAAAAACAAAAGGGAAAGAAAAGATTCTGATAAGTTTGTAGTCTAAAATGTTTAATATTTTAAATTCTCTAATGCGTCAGTTTATAAGTTTTAACAAGTTCTATGTTTAATTATTAAGTAATGTAATGTGTTATATTAATAAAAAATAAAACATTATGTAATGTTTTATTTTTTTGAAGTATTAAAAAGCACCCACGAAAATTTTCGTGGGATTTTTGTGGCTTTTGTGTACCCACGAAAATTTTCGTGGGTATTTCGTGGCTTCCGAGTACCCACGAAAATTTTCGTGGCTTTTTCGTGGGTACTTCGTCTTCTTCCCAGACCTAATTTACGCCGAACATAACTTTTTCCTTTGGTTTTTTTTGGCGATTTTCGGCGATTTGAGGCGAAATTCCGGCGATTTGAGGCGAAATACGTGCTATTTCTTCAGGTTAACTTGTATATGTATATTTGGTTGTTTAAATTTTGATTGTTGTTGAATTATCATAATTGTTGTTTGATTTTGTTGTTTGCTCTATAGATCTTGTTGTTGTTTGATTGTTGTTGTTGTTTGATTTTGTTGTTTGATCTAGATCTTGTTGTTGTTTGATTTTGTTGTTGATTATATTGTTAAGGACATAAACAATTATAAGGTCATTCATAATTATAAGGTCATAAACAATTTAAACTAAAAATTATACAATTGTAACAACTAGGAAAGAACCCGCGCGTTGCGCGGAATATATACTACTTTTTATAGTAATTTCAAATAATTTTACATTGAGTTTACGAAGATTTTTGTTTGTTTTATGAAGTTTTTTATTTTTGTAATAGATATATGGTTAAACTTTAGATATTTCCCATCTATTTTATATTTTACCAAGTGAATGAAAATGATTTTGTTTACAAACAACTTATGTTTGGATGTTTTTGTTTATTATGAAACCGATGAAATATCAATATGTAAAGAAAATTGTTGTTGTGTACTCATTCAGCTTGTCTAATTTTAATTGTACGCATGTTGTTTACTTTTGTTTTATGTAGAGATCTTAACACGTCAATTAATTTGGATCATATTTTGTTTTATGTTCTTTGTAACGTTATTGAATTATTTGTATATGTAATTGTTTATTTTGTATGAGGTTTTATTTTCTCGGTGGATATTTTAAGTTTATTTCATATATCTGGTATTAACATTTGAATTTAGAAAGTATGTATATATATGGAGTATTTCAATCCCAAATTATAGTTATTTAAACTTTTATAAATTTATATTTATTTATTTTTTAAATTATTCTCTCTCTTACCCATTTTGTTAGATGTTTCAGGTCTTTTGATTTGTTTCATTTTATTTGATTTTCACAAGTTTCTATCCATGTTTTTTTATTTATTAACTATACTATGATCAATAATATTATGTAGTCTTAATTTTTAACTGTTTTGAATTAATGTTAAAATAGTACATCATTTATAACTTTTAAACTTTGTGCTTTTAGATAGAAAATTTTAGATAATGGGACATATGTAATATATTCCGAAAAATTAGTATAAAAAAGAAACAAATAACTTTTAAACTTTGTGCTTTTAGATAGAAAATTTTACATAATGGGACATATGTAATATATTCCGAAAAAATTAGTATAAAAAAGAAACAAATTTTATGTATTTTCATTTTAGAAAGTTGATATACATATTTTTATTAGTGTTAAATATTATATTGAATTTTTTTTATTTGTTTTATTAATATTGAATGAATTTTATTAAATAAATTTTTAATTGAATTGTCTTAATTATTTTTGATGATGATGTGGATGCCTTAGATTGAGAGAGTATTGTGCTATTATATAATAGATTTTCTCCATTACAAATCTTATGGATTTTGTCTTTCTATAATTGTTTATTTTACTTAAACTTTCTATTGTCTTTGTAATGAATTTGGTATAAATTTTAAAACACTAATCATATGTGACAAAATATGTGAATTTCACTTAAAATATGTGATTTTTACTTTAAGATATCTTTGTTTAATTCACTTAATATATGTGAATTTTAAAACACTAATTTCAAAATTTGTTTCCTTGATTAGTGTTCTAAAATTTGTGATGCCTTGTTTTTTTACTTAAATTTATGTTTGTTTGTTTGTTTTAAAATTTGATTGTTAGGTTCTATTTGTAGTTGTGTCTTCGTCTAGGGGTACACAATCTCGTTCTAGTAGGCTCCAGTTGGGTCTCCCCCAATCTGCCATAGGTGCTTCTGGTGATTATCGTTATCGGTTACAAGTGGTATACGAATCGCCTTATAGGAGATCGCAGCATTGCCTCCATCCTCAAAAGGAAAATGGAGCACTATGGTGTTTAATCATCTTATTTTTTTGCAATTATATATATATATATTATGCATTGTGTTATAAAATGTATTTATGACGTTTTACAAATTTTTATTAAGGATTGGGATCGATGACTCGGTCAACAATTTTATTAGAAAGACGTGGCAAGGCAATTTATGGGTTCCTTGGAAAAATTGGACCGACGTTAAAAGAAATCAACCCGAGAAAATTGAAAGTTGGTGGGGATCATTCATAGTAAGTTACAGTTTTAAAATATTTAATCGTTTATTGTGTAAACTTTTATACTAATAATTGTGGTTTCGAGTTGTAGACCAATTATTATTGGGATCCCTCGCACGAGGACCTCGTCTTTTTCGAGTGGAAGGAAAAGACAAAGAAGGGAATCGGGGAGGAAATAAGTAGGAAGCACAGAAAGGGAGTGCGACCTACTTATATCAGCGGTGATGATTGGCTCATCCTTTTGGCAGAGTGGAATACTCCCAAAGCCAAATTGAAAAGTGAGAAGGCGGCAACAAGCCGTCAGACTCCTATAGTCGGGGTACAATGCACGCCCACTACGGCGGCCCCAATTCATTCTCCAAAATCAATTATAATTTGGTAAGTTTAATAAATACATTAATAAATACATACGAATAAATTTATTTTCGTTACTAATATTAACATTAACGTGTACATTTAAATTTTAACAAATACAACAACAAGAGGATCCCCAATCCCGGGATCACTCTCTTCTTGATTTGGTCAGGAAGACACATCGACGCCCTGATGGCACCTTCAGTGATCCCTACATTGAGGGAATCGTTAGAGCGGTTGAAGAAGAGGCTTCTCCGTACGAAGGTACGTCGAGCACGGCTTATTCACAGGGTGATGAGTCTTATACGCAAAGAGTTAACAGTTTATACTTAGAGGTAAATCTTTTTCATTTTCTATTGCTATAATTTTTGTATCTTTTGTTATTAATGATGTAATGTTTAAATATGCAGAAGGTCAACCCGAAATACGGAGAGGCCTACGGCGTAGGTAGTGCAAAGACGCAGTTCTATCAACCGTACGTCCATTATCCGTCGTCGACACAAGAGGATATAAGCGGTGAATTCGAAGCGTTCAGGACTACCACTCAAGAAAGGTTAGATCGCCTTGAAGCTGGAAGCTCGCAGGGGCCGAGTCAAGTCCGGCAGGACCCAGAAGACCTGAGTCAAGGCACGCTAGACCCGAATATAGTGCCGCAAGGCCCGATCCAGCTCGAGGAGTTCAACACAACCCACCTGAACTCGCTTGGGAATTTTGATTATAACCTGTAGTTTTTTGTATTTTGCAACAATTGTTTTTTTATTTATATAACTTTGAATTTTGTTAAACTATTTGCTTTGCGGTTTTAATTATAAAATATTATTGTCTTTCTAATTCGGTTTTAATTTTAATTTTTAAATTTATAATTTCGTAAATCAAAATTGGATTATTATTTTTTTAAAAAAAATTTCAGTTTAGCCACGGAAATTTTCGTGGGTTTTCCGTGGTTTGCCGAGTACCCACAAAAATTTTCGTTTAGCCACGAAAATTTCTACCCACGACGCTATGCCCACGAAAATTTTTTGTGGGTTTTCGTGGGTTACCCAAGAAAAAATAGGCAAAAAACCCACGAAAAATTTTGTGGGTATTTTGTTTTTTTTTACTTGTGAATCAACCTTTTTTCCCCAACCCAATTGTCTATTTAGATCTACTCACTAAACATGCTAAAAGTTAAAACAATCAATAATAAAGATAGCATAAATAAATCAAAGAGGTAAAAGTTTAAGAAAAACTCTTGTTATTGAAGATTACAAAGGTGGCAAGATAGCAAAAGCTCCAAGAATTCTCCAAAGTCTAGAACAACAAAAGCTAAAGAGTACCAAACAAAAGATAGCCTAAAAACAGAATGAAAACCCTAATATAATGTCAAAACATAAACCAAAACGTTCCCCATCGGTTTAGGAAATCTTTTCCTTTTTAGCTGAAAACCGATTTTTCCTTTTTATTTTTCGCAACCTGTACAGGTCAAGTGAAATCGGTACACACTGGTCGATACGCGTCGATCGATTTCCGTATCGGCAAGGTCAAACCGATATGACATGACGATATTGATCTTCAGGTCTCGTGTCTTCTGTATCGGTCACAACAAACCGCTAAAACAAGTCGGTACAGGTGTCCTGGCAAATGTTCTTCTGTATCGGCCACATCAAACCGCTACAACAAGCCGGTACAACTGTTCCTGCCCTTTTTAGACCCGAATTCTTTGTCTTTTGCCGCTTTAACGCCCGAAAACCTTAAATACACACAACAAACCCAAATGCAACCTATATGATCCTAAATGCATCCTAAATGAGTTAATTCTAATGCATAAAACAAAGTAAAATTTGTAAAATATGCAAGATATCAACTCCCCCAAACTTATCATTTGGTTGTCCTCAAGTAAGAGAATTAACATCAAAGTTCAAGAGAGTATAGAGGCGGGGACCTCAGAACCATAAACAACGCGGAAAGTGTAGTGAACAAGTATCATAAACATAGTGTCCTATCGCAACCAAGCTAGTTCTACCTATTGCCATTGACCTCAAACTTCGTCTAAATCTGTTATTATTACCAAAAGCATGTGATCCACTTGTCTAGTCTAAGCACCTTTCACATTCAATTAAGCACAATCAAAACATGAAACATGATCAAGAATTTCCAAGGGTTTTTCTATTTGTCTAGGTAAGAAAGGGATTTCGAATCAAACGAGGAGGCTAACACTCAGGCATGTGGTCAGTTGTAACTCGGTTTCTCTCGGGGAGTGAAAGGGTGAAGCAAAACCGGGAAAGACAAGGAGTAATTTATGCATACAAGTCCGGACATCCATCCCTATTCAAATCTAATCTCTAACCCATCATCTCATTCTTTTAACACTTAAACATCGAGTTTCTTTTCTTTTTCTTAACTACCTTAGGAGTTTTTTTTGTTATGCTTTTTGTTCTCTTTTCGATTTTTTCTGTTTTTTTTTCTGTTTTTTTTTACTTAGCCATTCCTTTACCCCTAGGTGTTTTACATTTACTCGTGTTTATTTTCTTATTTTTAAAAATTCAAAGATGTGAACTTGTTATCCCGTCTACATACTAGTCCACGATAACCTAGCCATATGAATGTCCTTACTTGTCTCTCCCTATACTTTCAAGTTTTTGCGAAACCGAACAATTACTTATTAAAAAGAATTCTCACAAGTGTTTGGGTTTAGGCCTAGGGGGTGAGAGGGGAATCATCCTTAGAATGAGAATGACCGGATTGCGCTTAAAGTGTTTCGGTTTAGGAAGCCGCAATCCGTAGAAATCACAAAGCCATAAAAATTCTCTTGAAAACTATCAATCATGCTATTTAAAAGTCAAGTTTAAGTTCAGATAATTTTCGAAGGCAACCTAGAACTATCAAGCTTCATAACCACACTATTGGTTTTTTAAACATCAATGTCTATGGTCGAGGTTTCAAGATTTTCAGCGAGTTCTAATTCTTTTGAGGAAGACACTACACCTAAGATATCGTTCAAAACACTAGAGGTGTCGCTTTACAAGGTTAACATCATCATAGATCCCCTATGCATATATATGACCTTAATGCGAATGAACTAATCCTAAATGCATAAATTTTTTTGTGTTTTTATTTTTTTATTATTTTTTTGTGTTTTTGTTTTTTTTATGCGAAAGCTAATATGACTATTCCCTCAAACTTAAATCACACGGTCTCCTTGTGAAACAAGTATCAAAGAAGGTTCCTAAATGAAAAATAAACTAAGAAACTAGATGCAAAAATATGTGACAAATGCATATATATACATGGATAGAGGGGTTACCTCAATAGTAGTAACTTTCCAGGTCATGGTCTTCTCCGTCGGACGAGAACGTGGGGGAATCGTTGTCGGAGATCAATACTGGTGGTTGTCGGATGCTCTGTCGTTGTCTCTTTTCTGGCTCGGCGCGGCTCGGAGGGTCTTCTTGCGGTTCTCGCACTACCAATTGCATGCTCTGGTTCGAGCTGCAGCTCGGGTAAGACATTCCCCTCTTGATAGTCTTCTTCAAAGACTTCACCTCGCGCACTAGCTTCCTAATTGGGCGGTCTTCGAACAGATTCCCGCGAGTCATCCTCTGCATGTCCATGTACATGTCTTGGAGTGGACCGGGCTGTCTAGGGGCGGAGGACGGACCCAGATAGTAGCGTTGAGGGTTGTAGATAGGAAGTGGCGTGTAGTTGTACTTGTGCATCCTCGGTCCAGCGGGTATGGTAATCCTTCTTGTCCCACGAACAATGTTAGTGGCTCTGTGGTCACATCGTGATAATGGCGCGAATCTGGATCGAAATGTATCGCGATGTGGCCATTGAAACTCGTGCAACCTTGGTTAGGCAGAAGGACAATGCGTTGGACATCATTCTTCTTGAATGAATATCCGTACTTATCTCCACATTCCCCAACGATGATCAATTGCTTAGCTAAGTAAGGCATGTCCTTGAAAGTTGGGTACTCTTCCTTACGTAATAAGGGTATGCGAATACGGGTCATGAGAGGAGTAATCCATCCTCCTATGCTCAATTTCGGCGTTGCATTGGCGCGCGTCCAAGCCCAATGTTGTACATCCAACAAACCCTTGAGGAGGATTCTTAGGACGCTCGGGTAGCGTTCTTCCGTCGTGGGGAACAAGCTAGAATTGCCTCGTGATCGTCGAAGTATCGGGGCGAGTCCTTGTTGCAAGTAGACTAGCTCGTTGTTGTTCACCTAACCTGTTTCGCGTCTAGGAATGAACGCGTGGTACAAGAGTTTCTGGATGTACCTAATCGCCTAGTGACGAATCTGTGCGCTCTTTGATCTCCCGGGTTGGTAAACCCTGTTAGCGATGAAGTTCCAAAGCTGGACACTCTCACCCGGTTCGTTAGTAAGCTCGGGTTGTCCATCCGTCGGGAACCCATAAATCTCTGCCAAAACGTTGAGACTAACAACAAGCCTTGTCCCGTTGTAACTTTGAATTGAATCCTTCCTCTCCGCGTGGCTTGCGCTCCTTGCGAACCCGGCTCATCAAGTATAACCTCGAGGGTGGCCAAGAACTGACATGTCTCCTCCTTTTAGGCGTTGTACTTCATCCTGAGAACACCATCAAGCCTCATGTGGCGCAAAATTTCCCTAACCTCATCGTAAATCCCTAGTTTCCTAAGGGTGTCGGGATCCGGGAAGCGAGATGTGACGAAAGATATCTCCATGAGTGCGTCGTATAGCTCCTGGGATGATGGTGGCCTCTTCGGGTCTCGCACGAGAGGAGTCTCGCTCGTCCTCGGTGGGAATCTGAAACCGCGCGGTGCTTCCTGTTCCTCGGTCTTGGACTCGAGCAAATATTCGTGATCTTCCTCCTCCACGACTACGGGTTCGTCGCGTCTCCTTCTCCTCACATTGCTCTTTCGCGACTCGCTCCGTCGCGGTTGTTCTCTTGGAATCTCATCGGTTGGTTCCCTTATCACAACCGAGCTCGACCGTGTCCTTCTTGCCAATGGATCATCACCGGTTACCTTTCCTTTCCCTTTGTCCGCTCTTGTTGCTCTCTTTGGACCCATTGTATCGCGTCACCTTCTCCTCGCATTGCTCTTTCGCGACTCGCTCCGTTGCAGTTCTTCTCTAAGAATCTCATAGGTTGGTTCCCTTATCACAACCAAGCTCGACCGTGTCCTTCTTGCCAATGGTTCATCACCGGTTACCTTTCCTTTCCCTTTGTCCGCTCTTGTTGCTCTCTTTGGACCCACTATATCCTTGTGAGGAAGTGGGTGGATCTTGAGAAGACTCGGAATGAAAGATTTTTTGATATATCCTGGAAGACAACAAGTAGACAAAGAGAATGAGCCAAGAATCAAGTGATTTTGTTAAGAAACGAGAGAGAAATCGAAGTTTTAAAAATCGGTTTCTAAGGAGGAAAACAGTGGAGGCCGATATCGATGGTGAAGAAATAACAAAATCCTATTTTTTTTCTTGTATACTTGACCGATATGCGAAAAATTAGACAAAAATTTTAAGGATATCGGTTATCTGAGCGATACAGACAAGCCGATATGATACAATACTGGTTTTTCGGTATCGGTGTGTTTACGTTTTCGGGATTTTCCTCCTCGTATCGGTTCCAGCAAACCGATACAACATGTCGATACGTCCTTGATTTCCTCGTTGTCCTTGTATCGGCCTCTGCAGACCGATAAAACTCGTCGATATGGCTCCCTGTTGGCCTCGTTGATCGTGTATCGGTCCCGGCAGACCGATACAGCCATACCAATATACAGGCAGAAATCATCGTTGTTCTCGTATCGGTCCCAGCAGACTGATACAACATGCAGATATGGTCCTCGGAAGGCCCGTTGTTCGTGTACCGGTCCCAGCAGACCGATACAATCCGATCGATATCACTCCCGCCTGGCTCTGTGTTTTTCATATCGGTCCCAGCAGACCGATACGATAAGTCGGTACGGCGTTACTCGTGCGATTTTCTCACATACCGGTCACAGCAAGCCGATATGACTGACCGGTATGGATCCCCTGGTTGTTTTTTCTCGATTATTTCTGACATGAAAGCACTAACTAAGTAACAAAAGAAAGAACTAAATAATATGAAGTACTAAATTAAAAATAAAACTTATGTACGAAGATAGACATGGGACTTCTTCCCAAGTGAGCTTGTTTATAGTCACCTAGCTTGACTTTACCCGCTGTTTAAGCGACGTTGGTATCCGAAAGAGACAATGTGTCTCCTCCGGTGACAGCTTTGTTTGCAAAATATGGCTTGAGTCTTTGACAGTTCACTACAAACTCCCCTACGTGCTTGTCCCAAAGAACCACCAATCCGAGTGGTCTTACTTCTTTGATCTTAAAAGGGTCGGACCAACGGGACTTAAGCTTTCCCGGGAAATTTTCATTCTCGAGTTGAATAGCAACACCAAATCGTTCACCTTGAACTCGTTCTTTATGATCTTCTTGTCGTGGAAGGCTTTGGTTTGCTCCTTGTAGATCTTTGAACTCTCATAGGCCTGTTGGCGTATTTCGTCCAATTCCTCGAGTTGAAACTCTCTCTTCTCCTTCGCGGTTTTAAGATCGAAGTTGAGAAGCTTAATTGCCCAGCTTGCCTTGTATTCGATCTCTACCGGTAGGTGGCACGTTGTCCCTAATGGTGTTTTAAACGCTGTTCTATTCGCCCAAAGAGCGTCATCGAGTTTGACAGACCAATCTTTTCGCGTTACACCAACTGTCTTCTCGAGAATGGCTTTGATATGTCGGTTGTAAACCTCTACTTGGCCACTGGTTTGGGGATGATAAGGCGTTGCAACCTTGTGTCTAACACCGTGTTTCTTGAGGAGACTCTCGGAGACCTTTTTGATGAAGTGGGATCTCCTGTCACTAATCACAACTCTAGGAACTCCGAACCGAGGGAAGATGATCGTCTTGAAAAGACTAACAACAACTTTTGAGTCACTCGTTGTGCACGCTACAACTTCCACCCACTTAGAGACATAATCAACGGCCACAAGGATGTACTTCTTGCCGCATGGGGATAGGAAAGGGCCCATGAAGTCTATCCCCCACACGTCGAAGATCTCTACTTGCATGATCGGGTTTTGTGGCATCTCGTTCCGCTTGCTTATGTTCCCTTTTCTTTGACAAAGGTCACATCGTTGAACGAACTCGTAAGCATCCTTAAACATCGTAGGCCACCAAATATCCAACTTGTAATACCTTGGAAACTGTCTTTAAACTCGCGAAGTGTCCTCTGTAAGCTGAATTGTGGCAATGCATGAGTATGTCGTTTATCTCTTCATCCGCTACGCATCTTCTGTATAAACCATCTCTGCTCAAGGTGTAGAGATAAGGTTCGTCCCAATAGAACCGTTTCAAGTCGTGGAAGAACTTCTTCTTTTGATAACCCTCTCCCCAAGATTTTTGTATCATAATCGTCATTAGTTGCTCTTCGGGGAATGAATCATCGATGGGGAGCGGATCGTCTACGCGTAGTCGTGACAAGTGATCCGCGACTCCATTCTCGATGCCTTTCTTGTCCTTGATCTCCAAATCAAACTCTTGGAGTAACAAGTTCCACCGTAACAATCGAGGTTTCGCATCCTTCTTTGCTAACAAGTGTCTCAACGCTGCGTGATCGGTGTAGACTATTACCTTTGAACCACTAAGTATGATCTAAACTTCTCAAAGGCGAACACGATGGCCATAAGTTCTTTTTATGTGGTGGCGTACTTGACTTGAGCTTCGTCCATCGTTTTACTAGCGTAGTAAATGACTTGGAGCTTCTTCTCTTTCCTTTGGCCCAACACCGCGCCAACGGCATAATCACTAGTATCTCACATGATCTCAAAAGGAAGATCTCAATCCGGTGGCTGCACTATAGGGGCACTTATCAACTTTTGATTGTTGTTGTGGAAGGCTTGGAGACATTCTTCATCAAACAGAAAATCGATGTCTTTGCATAGCAATCTCGTGAGCGGTCTAACTATCTTTGAGAAGTCTTTGATGAACCTCCTATAGATACCCGCGTGACCGAGAAAGCTTCTTATGCTCTTTACCAAATTCGGAGCTCCAAGGGTAGCCATCACGTCGATCTTTTCTCTATCAACCTCAATACCTTCTCTGAGATCTGATGACCCAAAACAATACCGTCTCTAACCATGAAGTGGCACTTCTCCCAGTTCAGAACCAAATGACATTCCTCACACCTTTTAAGTACCCTGCAAAGATTAGACAAACACGAGGGAAAAAAAGAACCATACACAGAAAGATCATCCATAAACACTTCAACAATGTTTTCAATTAAATCAGAGAATATGGACATCATGTATCGTTGGAATGTCGCGGGTGCATTACACAACCCAAAAGACATTCTAAGATAAACAAACGTGCCATAGGGGTATGTAAATGTTGTTTTATCTTGGTCTTGGGGGTGGATGGGTATTTGGAAAAATCCGGATACCCATCGAGGAAGCAATAGTATGGATGGTTTGCTAATCGTTCAAGCATTTGGTCAATGAAGGGTAAAGGGAAGTGGTCTTTTCGAGTCGCAGCGTATAACTTTCGGTAATCGATACAAACTCTATGACCCGTGATTGTTCTCGTTGGAATTAATTTTTTTTTGTCGTTTTTAACCACGGTAATTCCGCCCTTTTTCGGCACTACACGAACGGGAGAGATCCAATTGCTATCGGATATAGGAAAGATGATTCCCGCATCCAATAGCTTGATTATCTCTTTCTTAAACACTTCTTTCAAGTTAGGGTTCAGCCTACGTTGGTGTTCTATTGAGGACATAGATTCGTTCTCTAGATGTATATGATGCATACACGATGAGGGTGATATCCCTTTGATATTATCTAGAGAATAACTTATGGCCTTTCTAAATTTTTTTAACTCATAAGTCAAGGTTTTAACTTCTTCGTCGCTAAGTGAGGCGTTGATAATTATCGGATAGGTGGAGTTAGGCCCCAAGAAAACGTACCTTAGCCCTTTAGGAAAAGGTTTGACTTCTACCTTTGGCGCTTTGAGCTCGCTCCAGTCGTCATCATCGTCGCTAGACTTACCATTTCTAGCGTTGCTCTCCGTAATAATCGCCTTTGCGTCGCACTGAACCACCTCAGGTAGGTCAAGAAAATCGGCCTCCGTGTCAATAGGGTGGGAGTCGATTCTCCTTTGCATCGCCATAACGTCGTCTCATGCGGTTCTGCCTCCTTCTTCTCAGGTTGTCATGGCAAGTTGGAGCTCATCTTTCGCGGCTAACTCCACCGAGAACTCGTCGGCGAGTTCATCCATCAAGTTGATGTAAAAGATCTGCCCTTCGATGGTCGGCTTCTTGATTGTGTCGTTGATGTCGTACCTTTGGACTAGGTCCTCTCCAAGATGCAAGTCGATCTTACCTTTCTTTACATCGATGATGGCTACGGCAGTGGCTAAGAATGGTCTACCTAGGATAAGTGGATCCTTAGGTTCTTCATCCATTCCCAAGACAATGAAGTCCGTAGGGATGAACGCGTTTCCAAGCTTGACCGGGATGTCCTTTAACACTCCCGCGGGTATCCTTACTGACCTATCGGCAAGCACTATGGAGATTCTAGTTGGCTTGAAGGACGAGAATCCAAGTCTCTGGGCAATAAACAATGGCATTAGGCTAGAACTAGCTCCCAAATCACACAAACACCCTTTGAAAACCAGAGGCTTGATGGCACATGGTATTGTAAAGCTTCCCGGATCACTTAGCTTCTTAGGAAAGTTTCTCTGGATGATTGTGTTGCACTCGTGCGAAAGCACTACCGTATCTTCAAAGTCTTGAAACTTGTTCTTGATTGCGTCTTTTAGGAACTTTCTATAGTGAGGGACAAGTTTGAACGCGTCGATGAGAGGCATAGCAATTTGAACTTTCTTCATTTGCTTCTCGAACTGTGCTTTGTACTTCTCTAAGAGTTGCTTCTTAGCTCGAACCGGAAAAGGAAGCTTAGGCACGTAAGGAGACGTCACGTAGGCTAGTTTCTTTGTTTTTCGGATTTCTCCTCAGTATCGGCCATGTGTTTTGCCGATATGGGTGGTCGGTATCGGCCAAATGTGGTCGATAACACTGGTCGATATGAACTCTCTGTTTCTTTCTCCTCAGTATCGGCCATGTGTTTGGCCAATATGGGTGGTCGGTATCGGCCGCCTGTGGTTGATATCACTGGTCGATATTGACCTTTTGTTTCTTTTTCCTCACCCATTTTTCTCTTTGCTTCAATGTAGGTTTTTTCGTTGTCAAGAAACGTGTTTTATGTCTCTGTCGCGTGTTCCACCTCCTCGTCCTAATTCGCATTGTCCTCGATGCGATCCCCAGAAGGTAGTTGTCGACCACTACGGAGATGTAGAGCATTGACATACTCCTTCGGATTAGCCTCTGGTTTCCCTGGAAGTTTACCCATTGGTCGCTTAGATGATGAAGTGATTTTACCCACTTGGTTGTCAAGTGCGAGCTCACTGATTCAAACTTGGCGTTGAGATCATTGTATGAGTTGACTACCTTGGCGTGAATCTCCTTCTTAAAAGTGTTAAACTCCATGATACTACGGTTCTGACCATCTAGTATTTGTTTCAAGAGTTGAGTGGTTTGATCACCTTAGGGAGCTGGTGATGGAACTACTCCTTCAGCAGCGGGAGGATTGTTGTAACCCGGAGGTCGATTAGGTGGTGTTCTCGGTGCATATCCTCCTTGGTTGTATTGAGGTTTACCTTGGTAACCTCCTTTTTGTGCTTGAGGATATACTTGATCCTGAGGGTTAGCTACGTTGTTTTACGGATATCGGTTACCTAACCGATTTCAAATACGATTTTGGGAATTTTGAAATCGGATTAGTGGGTTATGGTTCAGATCGGTTCGATATTATTTTCAACTCGGTTTGTTAGTTTGATTCATAATTTATACCACTTAAATTAACGTGTAGGTGCAATTAGATGGAGAAGTTTGAGATTGGGGGAAATAAACATAGTAAAATACGGTTATGGGGAACTAAAGATAGTAAAGTACAGTTAGGGAAAAATGTAAGAAGACACAAAATTGGGTTGAACTATCGGTATATGATTGTTCCGAGTGCGAAATAAATCGTTTTCCCTATATATTCACAACAAATATCAATAAAAAAGGAGGAAATCACAAAACTACACCTTTTTGTCCCTTGCTTTACAAAACTATACTTAATTCAAATTTTTCATAATTACGCATTTTCAAAATTTTAAAAAGGTTGATTTACCTTTTAAAACTTCACTAAAATTAAAAAATTTAATTAGAGTTTGCTAATTAGTGTTTACGGTATAATGATTAAGGAGGTGGGTTTGTGTGTATAGCCTTGATTTGGTAATTTTTAGTGTTTATGTGTAGTTTTGTGAATAAATTTTTAAATGATGTAGTTTTGTGAAATGTAATTTAAAACGTTTAGTTTTGTATTTCTCCCAAAAAAAGACCAAAACTTAGAATATTCTGCTTCGAAATAACTCAAAAGTTGATAAGATATATCTTTTGAACTTTATCATCTTCAATTACAATATTATCTTATTTTTCTTATATATAAAGGAAAGTAAAAATTTAGAGAACATAATTTATTTTGTTGGAAAACTAAATACCACAAAATGTCATTTAAAATGATACAAATTAATTCTTGGATTGTACTAGTTGCATTATGTCTTGTAAGAAGAAAGTAATGTTAGAATGTGAAGAGCCTCCTTCTTCCACAACCTTGTGAGCTAACACTCCAAGCTCTTTGGCTCTTCTTCTTCTCTCCTTAGCTTCATCACTTTCACCCATTAAATCCTCCACCGCTTTCTTCACACCTTTTTTATACACGAACACTCCTATCTTCTATTCTTCTCCCCATGTCATGGGCTTATCAACCCCAACTCTCACGCCGATTTTTAGTACCTGCACTACTAATTTCTCCCTATCTTCTCTTCTTCTCCCATGTCATGGGCTCATCAACCCCAACTCTCACGCCGATTTTTAGTACTTGCACTACTAATTTCTCGTTGCTGAACTGGTCTACGAATAGAGGCCATGTCAGCAACGGTAGGCCAGAGGTTATTCCCTCCAGAGTCGAGTTCCATCCATAGTGAGTCAGAAACCCTCCTACCGAACAATTTCAAATGTTAGGCATTTGGGGAGACCATCCTTTGACAAGGAGTCCTCTTTCTTCGAACCCGCTTTGGGATATCCACTCAGCTAGCTCATTGTACTTCTCCCAATTTCTTATGACCCATATGAAAGGCCTTCGAGATTCCTCTAGACCTAGACCTAGTCCGAGCTCCTTGAGTTGATCTAAAGGAAGATTGCATATACTTCCAAGGCAAACATATAGCACCGAACCTTCTTCTTTGGAATAAAGCCATTTAATACATTCACCTTGATCAATAATCGCTTTGTTTCCTCTCTCGGCTTTGTCTTGACCTACCTTGTTGCACAAGAAAACTGGCCCAATGGACCATGCTTTACCTAACTTAGCCTCCTTGCAGTGTTGGACATAAGCGGGTTCGAGCTCTTGAAATGTGTTGATGATCGCACCATATGATGTGTTTTCTGCCTCTACCAAATTGTCATTAACATATGTCCACTCTCCATCAACAGTTGTCCCTACATGTGAAGGAAGTTGAAGTCTTGTGAATTCTAGTTTGTCAGGGAAACAAGGAATCTTTGTCTGAATTTAAACTCTCCAAGATCTCGCGGTTCTTGAGCAACACATGCATGCACACAAGACAAAAGCAAGATATGGCATGGAAGACAATCTTTGATATGTTGAATTTCTTAGCTATTTTGCTTGTATAGTACAAACCCGTATCAGAAATTAGACAACTTGGTCTAGGTATCATCTCTTCCATTAGCTTTAGGACCGGTTTTTGAGCTTGTTAACCGCTTTGATGAAAGTTGGTACCAACCCCATAGATTCAAGCAAGTCTACGTTTTCTTGTCCTTCAAGCAATCCAGCTTCTTGATGTGGAAAGTCAACGTGGACTAGGTTTATGGATAAGCCAGAGTCTATGTCACGGTTTAAGACGGTCTTGAACCTAGCTGTGTTGTGAGGCGTTGTAATGATTGTTACGGTCATGGGCGGAGCCACATTAAGAGCAAGGGGGCAGTTGCCCCTTATAAAATTTTGAAATTTCATTATTTTGTTAAAGAATTTTTATTTTAATTGACAAAATATAGTTTTTGCCCCCTATAAATCAACAAAATTTCATTTTGCCCCCGGTAAATATTGGGTCTAGATCCACCACTGAATTACGATCACACCGCGTTGAGCCAAGTGTCTTTCAAAATCAACCATGGGAATCATGTGGCCTTAGGCCATGAAAGGAAATATAAGAAAGTGAAGTGAAGAGTATGAGTGGAGGCTAGCTTCTGAAGCCATGACTGCTCAAGATTTTGTTTTGGTTATGGTGTGTGGTGTGTGGTGTGTGTGTGTGAAGATGTACTAGATGCAAAAGAATGATGAGTAGAAGCAACTATATATTAAAGAAAACTTTACAAAAAGTGACATAATGGGTGAATTTAAATCTTTGAGATTTTGATATAAATTTAGGATTTTGGTAAGAGATCACTTTTCTATTTTATTTATTTATATACTAAATATCCGATCCTATTTATAATGATAAATTATTATTGGATTCATTACTTTTTTCTAGAGGTATTCACAAAACTGCACATTTTCATGATTTTCTTTATAAAACTCTACATAATTCATTTTTTCTCATAATTATACCATTTCAAAATTTTAAAAGATTGAATTACCCTTTAAAAATTCACCAAAATTAAAAAAATTCATTTAGGTTCGCTATTTAGTGTTTAGGGTATAGTGATTAAGGGGTAAGGTTATTTAGGAAGGCTTAATTTGTATTTAATTTTTAGTGTTAAAGTGTTGTTTTGTGAAAAAAAATTAAATGATGTAGTTTTGTGAAACGTAATTTAAAAGGTGTAGTTTTGTAATTCTCCCTTTTTCTATTTATTTAATATGTTTTTATTTGCATATTTGTAAACTGTCATTACTTTTTTGTTTTTTTTCTAATTTGTTAGTATGTTTTTTTCTAGTTGTTTAGTATGAAATGAATCTATGGATTTGGAAATAGATCTGTGGAATTTGCTCTAGACAACATTTATACAAAAATAATCGTTTTATTTATAGATAAAATAATCCTTCTGGTTTCCTTTTAAGACTAAAAAAGAAACTAATCCTAATGAACCAAAAAAGAAATAGATAATACACAACAAGATGACAAAATATCTCTTTTGACATCAATTAAAAAAATGAAAAATATTTCGAAAATAAAAAATACACTTTGTTCTGTTTTTTTGTTAACTTCCCCATCTATATAAAATAATGTTTAAGCAAAATTTGGTAGTTTAACTTTAGAAAGTGCAAGTAATCACTCATTTTTCTTCTGCTAATTCGTCCACGTTTCTAACAACGACTCGGGATGAAATAAGTAATAAACTATTTAACATATAATTTTTCTTCAAACATCACCTAATCAATTCCTAGCTTGTACTTGTTGCATTAGGTCTTCTAAGAGTAATGTAATATTAGAATGAGAAGAGCCTCCTTCTTCAGCAGCCTTGTGAGCTAACAAACCAAGGTCTTTGACTCTTCTTCTTCTCTCTTTAGCTTCATCACTCTCACCCATCAAATCTTCCACTGCTTTCTTGACACCTTCTTTATCAACCAAAACTCCTATCTTCTCTTCTTCTCCCCATTTGATAGGTTGTTCAACACCGGCTTTCACACCGACTTTTAGTACCTCAAGAACTAGTTTTTCGTTGCAGAAATGGTCTCCGAAGAGCGGCCAAGTGAGCAATGGAACACCCGAGGTGATTCCTTCAAGAGTCGAGTTCCATCCTGAGTGTGTCAAGAACCCTCCAACAGAAGGATGTGAGAGTATTAACATTTGTGGTGACCATCCTTTGATGATAAGCCCTCTCTCTTTGATTCTTTCTTTAAAACCGCTCTCGGAAAACCACTCAAATAGCTCATTATTTTTCTCCCAACCTCTTATAACCCAAATGAAAGGCTTTTGAGATTCCTCTAGGCCTAGTCCGAGCTCTTTGAGGTGAGTCAAAGTAAGATTACATATACTTCCAAGGCAAACATATAACACCGAACTTTCTTCTTTTGAATCTAGCCATTTAATACACTCGTCTTGATCAATATCCGCCTTCTGCCCCCTCTCGGCTTTGTCTTGACCTACCTTGTTGCACAAGGAAACTGGTCCAATAGACCATGCTTTACCAGACCTTGCCTCCTTGTAGTCTTTGACATAAGCGGGCTCGAGCTCTTCAAATGTGTTTACAATCACACCATAGGATGTTTTATCCGCTTTTTTCTTACCATCAAAGAACTCTTTCAACTCTTCGGGAGAATATGTTTCCACGGGAACCTGAGGTCTTGTGAATTCAACTCTATCAGGGAAGTTAGGAACAGTGAAGTACTCTTTGTCTAACTCTAAACTCTCCAAGATCCCGAGGTTGTTGCGTAAGATATGCTCACAAAGAAGAGAAAAGCAACACGTGACATGGAAGAGGATATTTGGTATATTGAACTTCTTGGCTAGTTTGCTTGTATAAGGCAAACACATGTCAGAGATTAGACAGCTTGGTCTTGGACTCATCTCTTCCATTAGCTTTAAAACCGGCTTTTCGAGCTTGTTAACCGCTTTAATGAAAGTTGACATGGACACCATATCTTCAAGCAAGTCTATGTTTTCTTGTCCTTCAAGCACTCCAGCTTCTTGATGTGGAAAGTCAATGTTGACTAGGTTTATGGATAAGCCAGACTCTATGGCACGGTTTAGAACGTTCTTGAACCTAGCTGCATTGTGATGTGTTGATACAATGGTTATGGTCACACCTCGTTGAGCCAAGAGCCTTGCAAAATCAACCATGGGGATCATGTGGCCTGGAGCCATGAAGGGAAAGAGAACAAAGTGAAGTGAAGAGTATGACCGGTGGCTAGCTTGGGAAGCCATGATTGCTCAAGATTTTGATTTTGGTTGAAATTATAATGTGTGTGTGTGAAGATGTATTAGATGCAAAAGAATGATGAGTAGAGGTAACTATATATATTAATGAAAACTTTACAATAAGTGGGAATATAGGTGATTTTAAGTATTTGAGATTTTGATATAAATTTTTTGTACGATTTTGGTAAGAGATCATTTATATATATGCTTTTTAAGTATAATAATACACACTTGTCATTCAATAATATCCTTCTTTTTTTGTTTGTTCAACCAAAATATCCTATTTATAATGACAAATTATTATTGGATTCATTAATTATATTTTGTTGATGAATGAATTTGGAAAAAATCTGCCGAATTTGCTATAGACAACGTTTATAGACAAAATAATCCATCTACTTAGTATATTAAAATTTAAAAAGGAAACTAATTCTACCAATAAAATGAAACTAATCCTAATTATCCAAAAGAAGAAGATAATACACATTTATTAAAAAAGTTTTAATCATAAGAGAGATAACAAAAAATCTCTTAATATTTAGGAGAATAGATATCACATAAAAAATGAAAAGTATATATATATATATTTTTTTAATAAAAATACAAAATGAAAGGTATATATGTATATCGTAAGTACAAAATACACTTTGTTCTATTTTTTATATTAACTTCCTTATCGATATATAAAAAGAAGTTTAAGCCAAATCAAAATTTAGAAGTTTAACTTCAGAAAGTTTAAATAATGGAGAATTACAAAACCACACAATTTGAATTACATTTCACAAAACTTCAAAAATACTTCACAAAACTACATCTAAACACTCAAAATTAAATCCAAATAAATCCTACCTACACAATCCTACCCCCTTAATACTATATCCTAAACACTAATTAGCGAACACAAATGAAAATTTTTTAATTTTGGTAATTTTTTAAAAGGATAAATCAAACTTTTAAAATTTTGAATATGTGAAAAAAATAATTATGTGTAGTTTTGTGAAGGAAAGGTTGAAATGGTGTAGTTTTGTGAATTCCTCTTTAAATAATCACTTATTTGTCTACTGCTAATTCGTTCACGTGTCTAACAACGACTCCGAATAAAAGTAAATTACAAACTGTTTAGTATATAAATTTTGTTTAAACATGAAATAATCACTTCTTGGCTTGTGCTTGTTGCATTATGTATTGTAAGAGTAATGTAATATTAGAATGAGAAGAGCCTCCTTCTTCAACAGCCTTGTGAGCTAACACTCCGAGATCTTTGACTCTTCTTCTTCTCTCTTTCGCTTCATCACTCTCACCCATCAAATCTTCCATTGCCTTCTTCACATCTTCTTTATCAACCAACACTCCTATCTTCTCTTCTTCTACCCATTTCATAGGTTGTTCAACATCGGCTTTCACACCGGCTTTTAGTACTTCCACGACTAGTTTCTCGTTATAGAATTGGTTTCCGAATAGTGGCCAAGTGAGCAATGGAACACCCGAGGTGATTCCTTCAAGAGTAGAGTTACATCCACAATGTGTCAAGAATCCTCCAACAAAAGGGTGTGAGAGTATAAACATTTGTGGTGACCAGCCTTTGATGAGAAGTCCTCTCTCTTTGATTCTTTCTTGAAATCGCTCTCTGAGATCCATGTAACTAACTATGTGTACTTCTCCCAACCCCTTATGACCTATATGAAAGGCTTTTGAGATTCCTCGAGGCCTAGTCCGAACTCTTTGAGTTGAGACAGAGGAAAGTTACATATACTTCCAAGTCAAACATATAACACCGACCCTTCTTCTTTAGAATCCAACCATTTCAGACACTCATCTTTTGCTGAGAAGGTTGAAAGACATATATTTGTAACGATAAAGAAGGGTCATTACATCTCCTCCAACTCCCAATAACTACAAGAAAGGCACAAGACAAGAAGATAAAATCCAAGTTTGGTCTCTTTCAAGATAGTTACATACAACAAAGGTCTAAAGAAAACCACAAACAACAATATAGGACAAGAGAAGTCAAGAGCCTACAATACACTTCCGTGTGAACGTTTCTTAGAAGATTAAAACATAAACACTTATCAAGAGAAATTGTGGTTCTCTTTGATCATTATGTGTAGCCACAAATCAAAAAGCAAACTCAAAATTATCTCACTCATTAGAAAAAATTGGAAAAACACACATAATAGAAGTTAAATAAAGTGCAGTATTGAACAAAACTTGAAGGAAGTTTATGTGGAAGATACTTTATTCTTGATCCTATTTTGGAACTTGAAGAACATTTGAATACAACCTTGAAAAATTGTAAATCAAACCAATGATAACATATAGATTGTTTGTAACAGTACCCTATACACACCATATTCAAATTTGCTAAGATCAGATCTTTCTCTTGTCACTAACAAGTTCTGGCGACAAAGACAGTTCTCCCGCAATTCCAAAATTCCAGACAGGGAACCTAGGACCTAGATGCTTAACGGTCGATGAAGGATTTATTCATCAGCTCAACAACGTTATCCATGAATTGCATTCTCAGGAATAGCAGATACATTCCGGAAGAAACCGGACATTAGCTGCTTCACCCCATATTAGGAAGTTCAAAGAAACAAGAAACAACTTCCTGTCCCGGTTGATGGCTTCTAACCTGAAAGGAAATTTCAAAAGTTAATAAAATTCACATGATTTAAGACGGCAAATTCATATCAGAAGTAAAACAAAAAATTACTTGTTGTACACGACGCGTATCCTCAAGTATTTCCACCACTTAATGTAGTTCTCCAGAACCTTCAAAAATACCTCATTGACTGCTTTCTCATCAATTTTCTACACAAAAAGATTTTCGCAAAGGTTATGTTTTTCAGATAACGTAACATCTCTAAACCAATCAGACTATCATGACTATTGCTCAGTGGAGTATCCCATAATTGATTATTATAAAAGAGTAAAAACTCACCGGGTCCATCTGACCAGGTATACTAAGTTGAGATTGTGCATTTGAAAGTGTGAGAACCAGATGCTCCCGTTGGTTCCTAACATTATCTCTCTAAGACAATGATCATGAGAAAAAAGTGTAAGCGACAATTATCAAGGTTGATAACAATCCGATTAACTAACATACCTGAAACCCAAAGATGTACTCCAATAAATCAAACATAACTGCATCACGTTGTCCGGAAATCTCAAAATCATCTGGAAGTCTAGGGAAATGTTCAGTATATCTCATTGCATGTATTGCACCACGAACCTAAATAGAGACAAAGGAGTCTTTTCAGCGTGAGAAGACCTTAAAAAGGTAACTTTTTTGATAAAAAAGGTGAAACTAAAAGTTTGTGTTTTTGTTCTACTGACTTTAGGGAAAACCCCAATTGCATTTTTCATGGATTGCGCTTCCAAAGGGACTATGTTGTAAGGAGTTAGTTCTCCACACAATGCTGCATCAACTTTTTAAATTCGCCCAAGCTGGAAACATAAACAACAAATGAAATTAGTTCATGTAGATAACTATATAACATGAAAACTTCAATGATTTGATTTAATGATCTTAGGAAACGGTTATAATCCATCCATTCAGATGCAACTTTTGGCCGAAGATCCTCAAACATTGAAAGTTCTTATTTATATCTTTTGAGCGCTTGGCATTACCAAGACAGGAAGCAAGAATTAGATTAACTTTTTTAAAAATTTCAAGACATAATATGTAAGAAGAAGGTACCTCCTCCCTGATAGACCTCCCAACACCATCTGGATCTGCATCTCTGCTTAGCACATCTATAACTTCAATTAAGGCCCTCAATGTTGCAAAGATCTTCCTCATCTGCAAGATCCTATGAAAAGAGAGAAAAAAGGCCACAAATAAGAAAGCTTATGCTAAACATACAAACCTAACTTAAGAAAACAACTCCCAAATGAAAGAAGATGTGTTATAACATGCTTCGGGACGCATAAAGTCCTAAAAAAACCACATGATTAAGAATGCACGTACTCCCCAACATTTGACGAAAAATTTGTTCCTGATTCCCTCCATTTTTGCATTTCCCTCTGGATGTCATCCACTCTATGTCGCCTTTTATAAAGCTGGTAAAACTTCCATAGTCGTTCAATATCACGATTACGGTCTATTGAAGCACCATCTCTCTTGGCAAGTTTTTGTTGCAAAAGTAATTAAAACACCTTCAATTCAGAATGAAGTAAACATTATTATATAAGTTACATGTCAATAATTAATAACTGTTAAGGGTTATTAATTATTAATAACTGTTAAGGGTTAACATGTCAGTAATTAATAACTGTTAATGGTTATTAATTATTAATAACTACTAAATATTATTATATATAATAGTTACATGTCAATAATTAATAACTGTTAAGGGTTAACATCGTAAGGAGACTTTTCATTACATATCCAAATATAGGCACCTGTTTTGAGTGAAAAATTAGAGAAGAATATATAATATTGTATGATCAAAGGCCCTTTATCATTTATTAGATCTATTTTAATAGAATATGTTATTGTCGATAGATAGATATCAACCTCCCCAGTGGCGGAGGTAGTGTCTAGTGAATTGGGTTAATTGACTCATGTGAAATTTTAAATTTTGGTTTAGCGTGTATTTAATTTTTAGGTTGACCCTCCTCTAATTAAATTATTGATCCATAATAATTTCAGTTCAATTAAAATCCACTAACAAATTAAAGATTAAAAATACAAATCTAATAACATTTATGATAAATAATTTTAACACAAAGATAAATTTATGAAAGCAAATAAATCTTACTTAATACTCCCTCCGTTTTTAACGTAGGATTTCCTAAAAAAAATCACAAATTAACAAGTTCTTTAAAATGACTTTTATAATCTCATTTATTATTGCTATTATGATTGATAAAATATAAAAACCATGTGTCAATTATTCTAGAAAATCTCTTATATAGTTTTTTAGGTAAAAAACTATTTTTAACTTATTAATATATAGAAAAAAATTGATCTATGTAAATTAAAATCCTAGTTCCGCCAATGAGAGCACATGAATACTTTTAAATTTTTTGCTTTTGTATTATCTTTAACTACTAATAAAATTATACAATTTCCTCACCAAAAGAAAATTATACAGTATTGTAATAAAAAATTATTATGACCCCGGTGAATCCAAATTCTGGCTCCGCCACTGAACCTCCCTAGCAGAACCTTGAAGTCACTATAAATCTTATTAAGTATATGGACTCTATCTCAATAAATAATTGTATAGGTTAAAATTTACTTAATTAGTAATACAAATCGTGAAAAATGTAACAATGTGTAAGGACTTGTTCTAATGCACTCTAAAATAAAAATAAATAAAATGTAACCTAACCAAGTTATATTTTCGTTTTTGGAAACCCTCTTAAATACTTTTTTGAAAAGTGTCACACCAACTTACCAAATTAAAAAGGTGGTCCATCAAAAAATTCAAAAACATTTTGCCACAGAATTTTATATGTATGCAAACTTGTCTTTGTATGAAAATAATAAATGCTTATAATATGAATTACATATATTCTATGTGTGGTGGCCTCGGGATCAATCACTTTGACAATGCATTGTGGGAAATGACTTAGTCAAACATTTCACTTGGTTTTTGGAAAATAAGTACACTGTTATAAAAGTAATAAATAATAGTATTATGTATCGTACAAGGAGAGGGAGAGTAAGATGAGTTTTATTCATGGTGTGTTTACATATACGTGAAAGAACGTTTTTATTCTCAACTTCATTGTTACAAATGAAACCAAAAGCCTTTATATAGGCATTTATTGTCGGTGAAAAACTATAGATAATTACAACAATTATCTCTATAAATAATTACCCAAAGAAGATAATTATGTAAAGTATTATCTAACACTCCCCCTTAATTATTTATAGAAATATTAGTATTGTGTAATGTCTCGTTAAAAAATTTTATCCATGGAAAACTTCGACGGAATAAAAACCATGGCAAAGAAAAGTGTACAATAACACAATCATCTTTGAAAGAGTCGGGTATAATCTCCTTTTATGAATTGTGTACACACCGTCTTCCAAATTCTTCTTTTGCGTGTTTGTTGTTGTTGCCTCGTCAAAAACCGTTTTTAATAAAATCTTGTATATAACGGCTTTCAGGCTCTTTATTTTGCGTGTTTTTGTTGTAGTTGCCTCGTTAAAAACCTTTTCGTGAAAAAACTCAGTGAGATAAACACCACGATAAGGGAAAAAGAGTGCAACCACGCATTTCATCATTTCTCCCCCTCAGACCATTATCTTCCGGAACAAACGTCTTTTGTAAAAAGCTATTTGGGATAACACATATTCTTCTTCCACAAATGTCTACCTTTTGGCGCGTTTTGTTGCCTCGTTAAAAACCTTACCATGGAAAAAGAGTGCAACCACGCACATAATCATGACTTCACCTAAAAATCTTATCTTCAAAAATAAGCATCTTCTCAAGTGTATCTTTGAATGAATGTGTTTTCTTCTGTTGCTCCCTCTTGGAGCTTCATCTTCCGAAGTAAACACTTTTTCAAATAGGTTTTTGGATGAATGTGCTTTCTTGTATTGTTTCCCTTTGAAACCTTATTGTCCCATCCCAAAATATACATATGAGGAATGAATTATATCCTGCAAATACCGTGTATATTGCAAGATACACAAGTCCGCCGTCTATAGTGCTTATATGGTACTTCAGGACCTTTTTGGTGTGATTTGATTGATGCAAAAATGCTCCATCTTTGAGATGCTCTATATGGAGTCTAAGACAAGAATCTTGTCTTACCAAAATCTTTCATTACAAACTCTTCTTTATGAGTTCTTGCATCATCAATTTTTCTTTGACTTCTAGTCATGTTCCTTTGTTTAGTAGAAAATCGTTTAGGCGATTATGCCACATGCGTTCGGATTGTTTTAATCCGTAAAGTGATCTTTGTAACTTGACCGAACATAACTCATTTGATATATCATTTATCTTTGATCCTTTAGGAATCTTTAATCCTTCTGGGATTTTCTTTCCTTTAGATTCTTCTAGAATCTTAGATCCTTCTAGGATTCTCTTTCCTTCATATTCCTCTAGTCTTAGATCCTTCTAGGATTCCCTTTCCTATAGATTCTTCTAGAATCTTAAATCCTTCTCGAACTTTCATATATATATATATATTTATAACACTTTCTAGTGATCATATCGATATGCAGTTACAACATTCATAAGGTACATCTCCAAATTCTTGGATGTCATTAAACTCATTATGTACCTGAATGTGATTACATCCATAACCGTGGAATAAGTTTCTCCATAATCAATTCCCGATCTTTGAGAAAAATCTTGTGCTACAAGGCGAGCTTTGTATCTCGTTAATTCATTTTTCTCATTTCTTTTCCGCACAAAGACCCATGTATATCCAACTGGCATTACACCTTCTGGTGTAATGACAATGGGTTCGAAAACATCTCTTTTATTGAGAGATATTAACTCTCTTTTCATGGTCATTTTCCATTTCTCCCAATCATGTCTTTTCTGGCATTCATATACAGATTTTGGATCTAAGTCATCATTTTCATCATTTATTTCTTTAGACACAGAAAATGAGAATATCACATCATCAGCATCATCAATTTCATTTCTAAGCCACATTTTTCTATTATGGGCATAATTAATAGAAATCTCATAATTTTTGTGTTACATTCGTCTTCAGGACATTCCTCCTTTTCTTGCTCTTCTGGAACATTTTCATGTATGTCTTCGGGACATTTTTCATTGTTTGGTTCTTCTGGAACCTATTCATTCATTTCTCCCTCTTTCTTTTTCTTTCGAGGATGTTTATCCTTATATCCAATAGGTCTCCCCCTTTTTAACTGAACTTTAGGTTCATTTATTTTACTCCCATCATTATTCTCTTTAGGAATATCGATTCTTGATGGGACATTTGTTGCGGGTATATATGATTTTGTTACTTTCCGCGTATCTGTAAACGCATCTGGAATTTGATTTGCCATATTTTGTAGATGAACTATTTTCTGAACTTCAAGTTCACGTTGTTTAGTAGGGGGTCCAAATGTAATAAAGTAGATGTATACCATGTAACATCTTTTGGAATTTTCTGAATTCCTCCCCCTAAAGCTAGAAATTCATCCTTATTAAAATGGCAATCGACAAACCGTGTCGTAAACATATAACCAGTTTTCGGTTCCAAATACCGAATTATACTTGGTGATGTATATCCCACATATATATATATATATATATTCAACTTCTTCTAGAAGTTCTTAACATAATATCTTTTTCATTAGATGTTTAACTTAATACCTGAAGACATCTGGTCTTTTCAAGATTTTGTTTATAACTCTTCAAAGTTTGATCGATCTTAGTTCTCGTGAACATTACTATTAATTCTTCAGGAATTTAAACTTTGCATGCATTTTCTTTATGAGACGCAATTCAAGTCTCTCAAATATATTTCTCAATACTGAGTATTTTTACAAAACCATACATCATATGCGTTTTGTTTTATATACCTTAATACTCTTTTCATATTTGGACTTCTGGTCCTAATTTCTCGTTACTCAAACGAGTTTAATATAGACTTGATTGTCTCTTATATTTATTTCCCAATTATGTCTCTCAACGCTAATCCACAAAGCGGAGAATTCTGATCCTCATTTATAACATCGCGCGTTATGTCACTATTATAGTCGACATTCATTTCAACTTTGGTTCCATATTTACTTTATTGTCATGACCCATCGAGATCTCTTAATCATTATCAATGATTTTGTTCAAGTACTTGATTTCATCTTTGATCCTTCATGGATCTAATCCTCCTGTGATTTCTGATCATGACTCATTATTCCTCTTTTCCTTTTGAAGAGATTAATAAATATTTGATCCTTTATCATTCCTCAATTTTCGGAACCAAAGTAGTCTTACATAGACTTTGATGCAGCGCGGAAGCGTAAAAAGGATAGAACAAGAGATCCATTGATTCTGAGAATACCCGGATAACTAGGGATAAACGCAAGGTTATTCGTTTAGTCTTAGAATCCCCGAATAAACCAAGCCTTCTTGAACTCGTTGAGATCTCTCAATAGATCTACCGAAAACAAGGAACGAGAATACTTTTCTCTCAAAAGCCAAAAGCTCTATTTTATTAAATCATCAAACTCTTTTTTACAAACCTAGACTTAAACGCCTTATTTATATTAATCTAAAAACCCTAAAACAATTTAGAATAATAAAAGATAATAACTAATAAATAATAAAGGAAATAATAAAGATATTTGGATATCTCCAAATATCAATCTACATCATTCTCTCCGTCGAAGAAAGATTCGTCCCGAATCTTAACCGTGGTGTTCGGGTACGAATTTCTTCGGAAGACACAAAACTTTGTTATTCCCTTTTCTTCTTCTCTTCCAATGAGTAAGTTCTTCAAACTTTTTAAACTCTTGATTTGCAAATATCATATTTAACACGAATTTTACACGAACCTGATTTCGCCCTGATTTTGAACGAGTCAAATTCTCGAATGCATCTTCTCTGAAAACGAAATCAATAACTATGACATCGTCTTCATATATATCATAAATCGGATCACCATACATCTCTCTGTAGATTTCATGGTTTTCTTCTTGTTCAACAAAGAGATTTTCCTCTCTGATTGGAAAATAACTGGCATCCATCATGACAATCAGAATCGTTCTTCGATTAAGAAATCAAAGAAACGCGGTTCTGATACCAACTGATGCAGCGCGGAAGCGTAAAAAGGATAGAACTAGAGATCCGTTGATTCTGAGAATACACGGATAACTAGGGATAAACGCAAGGTTATTCGTTTAGTCTTAGAATCCCCGAATAAACCAAGCCTTCTTGAACTCGTTGAGATCTCTCAATAGATCTACCCAAAACAAGGAACGAGAATAATTTTCTCTCAAAAGCCAAAAGCTCTATTTTATTAAATCATCAAACTCTTTTTACAAACCTAGACTTAAGCGCCTTATTTAAATTAATCTAAAAACCCTAAAACAATTTAGAATAATAAAAGATAATAACTAATAAATAATAAATGAAATAATAAAGATATTTGGATATCAATCTACATCAAACTTTATGTGTCACCTTCATAAACACATATATTTTGTATTGGAGCATTTTCATATGGAGTGAGATTTCTTTTCATCACCTTGAATTATCTTATGAACTTCAAGTTCATTTTCTTTTGTATGAGGATCTTATAATGATAATTCATTTCGTGAAATCTCATCCATCATTTGATTTGCAATAAATTTGTATAGTGATCCTTTGAACTTTTGAACTTCTGGTTCATAATCCTTTTGTTCAAGGATTCCAACTATTCCATAATTCTCTCCCTTAGAGAAATCTTATCATTAAAATTATGATTGCAAATCTTACAATAAACACATCTCCAATGATGGCTTTTTAGAGCGGATCTTCATTTCCAAGTCATATACTTCATCATTTTGGATGTTATTTTTATGTGGTGTGAAGGAGCATTCATAATATATATCACACACCCACAAATTTTCAAACGAGATTTGATCTCATACCATAAATCTTTGATATGGGAGAATTATTTCTTATACTCGTTGGTTTTATAATCATTTTCAATCACGAATCAATTCAAGGGAGAGATAATTTCCATAATCCATTTGACTATAATCATCTCTAACAATGAATCAATTACATGAGAAAGTTGATTATATTTCACCATAACTTGTTTTATGAGCTCTTGGATATGTATTATACAAAACTCATTTTGAGTGTGAGCATAATCTTCTAGATGTTCCACTTATTTTTATTGTGGGATTCTTTAATTCTCCCCCTCGAGATGATAATTCTTCTAAATTATTCATCTCGAAATGAATCCCATTTTAGGATCAACAACATATCCTTCTTGGATCATGTGTTTCATCTTAGATCATTTAACTTTTAATATAGGATTCATATTACTCTCTTTCTCCAGATAACGGTTATACATGCTCGTTTATCTTGGACCGATTCTCATTTTTAGATCGGTCATATTAAGAGTATAATACGAGGGTTTGTTTAAAGAAATCAACAATCATATTCAGTGAACTCCGTTAACCCCAAAATGGTGATTTTCATATGTTTTCACATGATGACTTTGATTCTTCTTTTCTTTAAAACATGCATAAGTTGAAAAACTTCTTGTTTTTCCAACAAATTATTAATGATCTTCACTCATTAATACTTCCGGATTGTTTAACCGGATATATTAAACTTTAATCAATAAGTAAACTTCGGGTTTACTTTCATATACATTTATTGCCATTTTTATATATGCATGTTGTCATTATGTTTCTTTTAGAGCGTTTAGCTTTTCTTTCGCTCGTTTAGAGCGTTTTCGCTATTTTAAAATAGTTTTAACTCTTCGGGAGTTAAGCTCTTCAAGAGCGTTTATTCTTTCATGAACGTTTAAGCTCTTCATGAGCCTCTAAGCTCTTCATGAGCCTCTAAGCTCTTCATGAGCCTTTAAACCTTTTGTGAGCATTTCAGCTTCCTATGAGACTTTTAGCTTTTTAGCATTTTTATTTTAATAAAATATTTTACTCTTTGAAAGCATTTAATTATTTTGTAATATACAAAATCTTCATATATTTTGGGTTTTAATTTACCGTATAATGAAATAGATATAACTTTATACTTTTGGTAAAATATTTAAGTATAAATTTTGACAGAGTCTCTCTTAAAATTTTAAATTATCTTAATTTAAATTTTGCCATAGTTTATTTTAGATTTATTAGTTTTTTGACAAAAATCTTTAAGTTTAAAATATGGCAGAGTTTCTCTTAGATTTTTAATTTATTTACTTTTAAATTTTGCCAGAATTTCTTTTTAAATGAAATCGAGATTTAAAACATTTTTAAGATGCGAAATTCTGGCATAGTTTTTAAACATAATTTTTGCATTATATTTATATATTTAATAAATAATAATATATAATAAATTTAGGAGGCAGAGCCTACCATGATTTCTCTTAAATTTTAAACTATATTAATTTAAATTTTGTCAGAGTTTCTTTTAGATAAAAATCAAAATTTAAAATATTTTAGGATACATTCTGGCAGGAGTTTCAAACATAATTTTTCCATTATATTTATAAATTTAACGACATAATTTAAAATTACCTGGATAACATTTAACCGGAGTATATAAAAGCTCATACAACGATTACCTCGTATAGGGAGGGACGCTCGTGCTGATACGTGTTATAAAAATAATAAATAATAGTATTATGTATCGTACAAGGAGAGGGAGAGTAAGATGAGTTTTATTCATGGTATTGTGTTTACATATACGTGAAAGAACGTTTTTATTCTCAAATTCATTGTTACAAATGAAACCAAAAGGCCTTTATATAGGCACTTATTGTCGGTGAAAAACTATAGATAATTACAACAACTATTTCTATAAATAATTACCCAAAGAAGATAATTATGTAAGGTATTATCTAACATACACATCACTTTCATGCTTTTCTCTTATTTTTTGTTTATAGTGTCAACTTCTCGTTTTTATTTTATTTATTTTATTTTTTTCGTATCACTAGTGAACTATTTACTTCTTTCTTATTGGTAGCGTACCAAGAAATTTTTTTAATACCATGCATAAATGTTTGACTCTACATGCACCATTATTTCCATTAAATATAATATTTTCTGAGGAATTCACAAAACTACACCAGTTCAATTCCTCTTTCACAAAACTACACCTAATTTAATTTTTTCACATATTTACACCCTTTCAAAATTTTAAAAGCTTGATTTACCCTTTTAAAAATTACCAAAATTAAAATATTTTCGTTTGAGTTCGCTAATTAGTGTTTAGGGTATAGTATTAAGGGGGTAGAATTGTGTAGGTAGGGTTTATTTAGATTTAATTTTGAGTGTTTAGATGTAGTTTTGTAAAGTTTTTTGGAAATGGTGTAGTTTTATGAAATGTAATTCAAATGGTGTAGTTTTATAATTCCCCAATATTTTCTTACAATATATTTTCTTACACCAAGTATGTTTGATTACTGATTTCTTATAAATGTTACAATTTTATCATTTTTGGAATTGGTTTGATTCAGTTTAGTTCGATGCAAACTCAAAATTCGATTGATAAATGATTGTTTGGTCTTTACAAAAAACAAACACATATGTTCAATTGAAATGAAGACATCTAAGAATATTTTATATACCATTTGTCCAATTTTTTTTCTTCCTACAAACCATTTGTCCGATTTCTTAAAATAATATTAAAAGACCATTATTATATCACTTGTTTACTTCAAAATATTATTTTTCATCTTTACAAATTGTTTTCTTCTTTTAAACTTTTTCTCCACTTTCACAACTTAGACCAGCTGTTTTGGTTTTGCTTTGGTGACCAAAAAACACCACATCTATTTATATATTTATAATAAAAATTAAGAAAGATAATCCACATGGGAAGAGAAAGAAGAAAAAAACATAATGGAAAGAAAAATAGAAAATTGTTATAAAACTATTGTTATTATTATATGTATGTTGTTACAAACTTAATATAATATGTGTGTCGTTTGTTTTGAAAGAGAGGTGAAGAACTTCTCATATATTATTAACATAAAGTGATCATGATTATAAGGGTGTCGACTTCTTTATATAGCAAAAAGATGCGGTTACTTGCTTTAGAAGCAAGAGATAAATATCTCAAATGGATAATTACAAACGTATTTATCTAACACTCCCTTGAATTATCCATTCCAATAAATGTTCGGTGATCTGCTTTATCAAAAATCTTATCATAGAAAATCCGATGAGATAAAAACTATGACTAAAGAAAAGAGTGTAGTAACACAATTTTCTCTTGGAATAGCCGGTTATAAACTTCTTTCACAAATCTTGTATATACCGCATTCCAATTTCTTTCTTTTGCGTGTTTTGTTGTTGTTGCCTCGTTAAAAACCTTTTCGTGGAAAAACTCAGTGAGATAAAAACCACGATAAGAAAAAAAGAGTGCAACCACGCACTTCATCATTTCTCCCCTGAAATCATCATCTCCCGGAACATTATTTAAGTAAAGTAATTGTTTTCTTTCTAATTTAATTTGTATTTTCATATTAAAACAATTAAAAAATCATTTTAACTGATAAATTAAACGGAGAGTGTCGAAATCTATTAATATTTTAACACCGGTAACGATTAGGGGTTAATTTGCTTAAAATGAAACTTAATGTTTTAAAATGATGAAAATGAAACTTTAAGTTTTTTTATACAACGCATTTTTCTTCAGGTTTTTTCTGTCGATTTGTCAAAACTTTAGGGCTTTTTTGCAATTTTTCCTGTTAACGGGCATCAAGTTGTGGACGGATATGGATAAATTCTTAACTGGCACAAAAAGAGTTTATTTTGAGATTTGCCTTATTGGAATGATCATTTAGTTCGACACAACCTAGATGTTTACTATTATGAACATGAAAGAGAGAAGAAAGACAACTTGAAGACTAGATTAGACTTGTAGACTATTTGTTCTCCGAAGGAACTTCATGTGACAAATCAAAGGAGATTTTCGCAACCTGTTGTTTATTTGAGAAAATAAATTTGAGAAAATACTTTATAAGAATGAATAATGGGTTACACTGTTTGTGATTTTGTGATAAAAATTTGAACTGTTTAAAATTTTTGTTGAGATTTTTCATAAATTATGGAAAGGTGGGAGGGGATAAAGGCAAAATAGATTGTGAATTAATTTTTTTAAAAAATGAAAAAAAAATTAAATTCATTTTCTTTTTGTTAATTTGATTACGTTCCAAAGATGTAGGAGGTAGTTTAGTTATTTAAAATTCACGTGAGAAATATATAGCTTTTGGTCTCTTATTGTTTTTCTTCTTTTGCATTCTCTCGTTACAACATCAGTCACGCCATGAACCTCCAACAAGTAGAAGAACCTCCGGAGAAGAAGCCAAGGAGGAAGAAAATGGCGGAGAATTCGTCTTCGTCATTTTATTTACTGTTGATTTAGGTCCCTGATACAGTCTTTGATGTATCTCGATCTTTGTCCACTTTCTATCAGATTTGATTGTGTTTGATCCTTGATTGTGTTTGTGCGTAAACTTAAATACACACGATTTGGTTACCCAGTTCACGTTACCGCTACGTCTGGGAGTGAAACTAAACCACCATGATCACTATCACCAAGCTTAATTGCTTTACAATGGCTACCTCTTTGTGTAGGTACCAAATACAATAGCTAAAGAATCTAGGAGGAAACTATCCGGCCCAGCCTTGATCGAGACTGTCTCCGGCGATGAAGCGGCTTGCGGAACCTCTTGCTTCAACGGCTGCGATCGTCTTCTCCGGCGATCTCATTTCTCTCTCTCTTCTTGATTCTTTCTCCTCTGTAACAGTCTCTGTAACAGAATTCTGTTTCTAATAATGATTACCTTCTGTTGTTAAACGTCGTCGCCTTTTATATGCTGAGACTTTGGGTCTTTTCCTTTTGTTCGCGAATGGGCCTGCGAGCCCATTATGTCTTAAGCTATTTTTACAAACTCCACCTTAGCTTCAGATATCCTTGCGACAAAACCGCCGAACCCTAATTTCTGTCTCTCCTTGGCGACTATGAAGGCGATTCGTCTCCTCCTGTTCCTCGACGAATCCTTGCTCAAGATCTTCACGACCTTTTGCCAAGAAGAACTCATCAGGTACGTTTCTCTTCCTTGGCTTGATTTAGAGTAGCCGTAGAACCTAAACCTTGTACTGATTCTTGTATCTTTTTCTTGCATGTTCTTCACTGCTTCTGTGAAGCTCACACATCTCAGATCTAATCTCCTTAACCTTGAATCTCTCTGGTAAGAACTTCCGCTTCCTTTATCCTTTACCATTAAGTCTCTTAGCATTCCAAAGACTAACCCTTTTGTTTTGTCTTCTTCCCTTGTCAGATCTGAGTTTCAATGACACAGTTTCTGCCTTAACTCTCTTCGGCTTCAACAGGTATTGACCTTTCCTCAAGCTTTCTCCATAGCTGTTAACATAACACCATAGAAAGCTCTAACCTTTGTTTCTGTTTTTGCATGTGTACTCCACCTGGAACAAGACCTCCTTGTCTGCTCCTCTGCTCTCACGGTAATCACTCTTCACCTCTTTCAATAACTTTAGTCAACATGTTTCAATTTTGCAGAAATACACTAACCTTTGTACCTTTTTGTTTGGGAGACCATTGTTGACAGGTGATTACCAGAGCCGCATGTCCCTTCAGGACAAGTTCACGAGGTCACAACAGAGCTCAAACTTTGGCCCATGTAAGGCTTTAGTTAGAAAGTCTGCTGCATTTTTACTCGTATGAACTTTATAAAGAGTAACACTTCCATCATCTACCACATCTCTAATTTGATGATACTTAGTTGCAATGTGCTTAGTCCTTTCATGATGCACGGTGTTCTTAGCCAAGCCTAAGGCACCTTGTGAATCACAATTTATCCTTGCACTTCCACCACTAAAACCCAATTCTTCACAAATATTCCTTAACCAAACTGCTTCTTTACCTGCTGCTGACAGAGCCATATATTCTGCTTCAGTAGTAGAAAGAGCAACAACTGACTGTAGATTAGATTTCCAGCTTACTGTGTTTCCCCAAACCTTAAACACATATCCTGTTACAGATCTTCTTCTGTCAAGATCTGTACCATAATCTGAATCACAGAATCCTTCAACGCTGAAACTTTTTCCTTTCTTGAAAACTAAACTTGAGTTGTAAGTCCCCTTCAAATACCTCAGCACCCACTTAACTGCAGCCCAATGTTCCCTGCTAGGTCTTGACATAAATCTGCTTATCAGTCCAACTGCATAAGCTAGATCAGGTCTTGAACCAATCATGGCATACATGATACTCCCAACAGCACTAGCGTATGGAACCTTCTCCATATGCTTGCTTTCTTCTGCAGCCTCTTCCTTCTTCAAGCTCTTAAGTTTGAAGTGTGATGCAATTGGTGTAGTAGTCTGTTTTGCTTCATCCATATCAAAACACTTGAGAACCTTCTTCAGATACACTTCTTGTGCCAGAGTTAGAGTTCCCTCCTTTCTGTCCCTTTGAATGTCCATTCCTAGTATCCTTGAAGCTTTTCCCAAATCTTTCATTTCAAATTCTCTGTTTAAGCTGTCCTTAACCTTTCTGATCTCTGACTTATCCCCAGATGTTATCAACATATCATCCACATAAAGCAGCAAGTAAATTGCTGTAGCACTCCCCTCATTCTTCATGTAGACACAAGAATCAAAGCTGCTTCTCTTGAACTTTTCTTTCTTCATAAAAGTGTCAAACTTCAGATTCCATTGTCTGGGTGATTGTTTTAACCCATACAATGACTTCCTCAATAAGCAGACTTTGTTCTCATCACCCTTCTTGATAAACCCTTCTGGTTGTTCCATTAGAATCCTTTCCTCTAGATCACCATGCAAGAATGCAGTCTTGACATCCATCTGTTCCAGCTCATAATCCAGATTCACCACTATTGAAAGCATAATCCTTATAGACACGTGTTTGACCACAGGAGAGAAAATCTCATTATAGTCAACACCTTCCTTTTGTGAATAGCCTTTTGCTACTACTCTAGCCTTGTGCCTTTTGTCTTCCACTCCTGGTATTCCTGGTTTCAGCCTGAAGATCCATATGCATCCAATTACCTTCTGATTTTCTGGTCTGTCTATTAAGTCCCAAGTGTGATTCTTTTTTAGAGAATCCACCTCATCAATAGCTGCACCATTCCAGAATTTCCATTCTTTGCTTAGCTTAGCTTCTGCATAACTCTTAGGTTCTTCTATTTCAATGTCTTCAGCCGCTGATAGAGCATAGGCAACAAAATCTGCATCCTCAAACCTTGATGGTGGTCTAATATTCCTTCTTCTACTTCTGTCCCTAGCTAGTAGATATCCATCACTAGCCTGTTCTTCACTTCCTGAGTCATCTGATTCATGAAAAATTAAACCTTCTGATTCATCTCCTGATACATCCTCTGATGCATCCTATGACTCAGAATTTGAAGCTTGTTCCAACTCTCCACCTGCATCAGGTGACTCCTCTGAAGTTGTACTTGGAGAAACCCTTTCATTTACCAACTTAGAGCTGATCTTCACTCTGTTCCCTTCTGGTCTATGAGTAGCTTCCCCTTTCTGTCCTGAGATGTCCTTGTACACCTCCTCTTCATGAAAAACAACATTTCTGCTTGTGACACACTTCCATTCCTCAGCAATCCAAACTCTATAACCCTTTACTCCAAACGGATATCCAAGAAAAATACCCTTCACTGCTCTGGCACTTGTCTTTGCCTGTATTGTATGAACATAAGCAGATCATCCAAACCTTCTTAGATGTGTTAGATCAGGTTTGTAACCTGTCCACACTTCTTCAGGTAACTTGAAGTTGATTGTGGAGTTGGGTGTTCTGTTTATCAAATACACACCTGTTGATGTAGCCTCTGCCCAAAATTCCTGACCCAAACCAGTTTCAGCCAACATACTTCTTACTCTGTCCATGATAGTTCTGTTCATCCTTTCTGAAACACCATTCTGCTGAGGAGTGTAGGTGCATGTTCTGTGACGTTTAATCCCTGAACTTCTGCATAAATCTTCAAACTGATTATTGCATAATTCAAGTCCATTGTCTGTTCGTAAACATTTAACCTTCTTCCCCTCCTGATTCTCAACAGTTTCCTTCCACTCTTGAAACTTTGAGAAAGCTTCATCCTTAGTTTTACAGAAATAAGCCCAAACCTTCTTTGATAAATCATCTATAAAACTGATGAAGTACTTGCAGCCTCCTAAACTCTCTAGTGTAGATGGTGATCCCCACATATCTGAATGAACATACTCTAATATCCCCTTTGTAGTATGCTTAGCCTTAGGAAAACTCTGTTTGTGTGATTTCCCTAAGACACAGCTTTCACAAAACTCTAGCTTTCCAACTTCCTCTTTAGGTATGTACTCATTCTTGACTAAGACTTCCATGTTGTGAGCACTCATGTGTCCCAGTCTTGAGTGCCATAACTTGGTGAGTTTTCCAGCAGGTTCTGCTACGTTTGCTTCATGGCTTGATACAGATCCTTGTAAGTAGTATAACCCATTATTGTACTTTCCTGAGATGACCTTTTGACCTTGCTTCTTGAAAGTAACAACAAAATCTTCACCCTCATACTTGCAGCCTGACTTCTCTAACATCCCATAAGATATTAGGCTCTTTCCCATCTTTGGCATATATCTAACTTGGGTGAGAATGACTTCTGATCCATCAGGATTAACAATCTTCACCTTTCATATGCCCTTGATACTGCTTAAAGTATCATTACCCATCAACACTTTACCTCCTTCTGTTTTCTCAAAGTCAAATAGGAGCTCTCTGTTGTTGGTGATGTGACATGAGCCCCCTGAATCCAATACCCATATGTCCCTTGTACCTTGATGACTAGCCATGAGTACCATAGGTTGTCTAATCTCTGATGCAACGTTGATTGAAGATTCTGATGCTTTCTTCTTCCCTCTGTCTGGACATTCTCTTTTCCAATGACCCTCTTTTCCACAGATGAAACATTTTGATTTGTTAACCTTGTTGAACTTGAGGTTGGGTTTGTGGTTGACCTTCTTCTTGAAGTGTCCCTTGCCACTCTTCTGGTTTGATCTACTTCTTGACTCAGAGTACAATACTTATGGAGTTGACTTTCCCTTCTTTATGAGCCCCTTCTGCTTTAGTTATGCATCCTTAGAATATGCTGCTGTCACAACTTCATTGACAGTGAGTGTCTCCTTTCCATTCCCATATTGTAAGGTGTGAACAAGCTGCTCATATTGTGAAGGTAGTCCTGATAATAGTTGGATAGCCTGATCCTCATCTGATATGCTGATCTTTAAGCTTGCAAGATCTGCAATTAGCTTTAGGAATGTGTCAACATTTTCTTCAATAGTCTTGTCTTCTTCCATCTTGAAGTAAAAGAACTTTCTTTTCAGGTGTATGCGATTTGGAAGAGACTTGGTTTGGTAATCTCTCTCTAGAGCCTTCCACATACCAAGAGCCGTGGTCTCATTCATGACCTTCCTTAGAATAAGATCGCTGAGACAGGTTCCTATGAGACTTCTAACTCTGAGATCCTTCTTGGCCCACTTAGGATCAGCCTTTGCCGGTGTGATGCCTTCTTCAGTCTTGCTTGATTCAGATATATCAGATAAGTCTTCATCCAAAACTGATATTAAGCCTTGTATCTCAAGTTGTGCTCTCATCTTGAACTTCCACAGACCAAAATCGCCTTTACCATCAAACTTTTCTACTTGAAACTTCCCTGGTGTAGGCTCCATGACTGATCTTGAGTTGTTCTTGTATCAGGTGAACTATCAAGAGGAGTTGGAGGAGCTACGCGCTTGAAGAAGACCCTGAGACTTATCTGCCCTTGAAGACTGCAGCAAGATAAGTTTTCTACAATCATTGAATCCCTCTCACTGATCTGATAGGATGCTCCTAGAGCTCTGATACCACTTGTTGATTTAGGTCCCTGATACAGTCTTTGATGTATCTCGATCTTTGTCCACTTTCTATCAGATTTGATTGTGCTTGATCCTTGATTGTGTTTGTGCGTAAACTTAAAGACACACGATTTGGTTACCCAGTTCACGTTACCGCTACGTCTGGGAGTGGAACTAAACCACCATGATCACTATCACCAAGCTTAATTGCTTTACAATGGCTACCTCTTTGTGTAGGTACAAAATACAATAGCTAAAGAATCTAGGAGGAAACTATCCGGCCCAGCCTTGATCGAGACTGTCTCCGGCGATGAAGCGGCTTGCGGAACCTCTTGCTTCAACGGCTGCGATCGTCTTCTCCGGCGATCTCCTTTCTCTCTCTCTTCTTGATTCTTTCTCCTCTCTGTAACAGTCTCTGTAACAGAATTCTGTTTCTAATAATGATTACCTTTTGTTGTTAAACGTCGTCGTCTTTTATATGCTGAGACTTTGGGTCTTTTCCTTTTGTTCGCGAATGGGCCTGCGAGCCCATTATGTCTTAAGCTATTTTGACATTTACTCCCACACGAAATCGTAGAGAATTGCTTAGCCCGTGTCTCGAGGCTATACTACACGTCATTATCGATCGCTTCCAAAAGCTTCTGCTCAATTCTATCCTCCACGGATCATTACGCAACTCGATCTCTTCTAGTACTCAGGGAAGAGTTTCTTTACGTTTATATGTCGGATAAGATTTATGAGTTTCCCCAATGGTTCACACTTTGGATTAACCCTAATCGAACCCTAACCGGAAAGAAGGTGGATCAGAAGAATAAGAGGTTAAGTGAACAATTGTTGTTTTCGCTTACTTCCCCTGATATTTCTTTGGAATCCGTCGTCGTTGTTGAGTACGAGATCTATATTCGGCGGATTGTTCGATGGAGAAAGAACCTCCGTTGTACGGATCCTCGATTGACGCAGTAACACTTGGAGATAACATGAACACAAATTTTGTTTATGATCCAAAGCCAGAGAGATTGGAAATCTTACAACGGCATTGTTTGGCTTTCCATATCTGAATGTGGGACGGAGAATGTATGGTTTTGCTATGGTCCATATATCTCCAACTACACGTGTTATTGGTCAATGGGTGGACCTTGGAAAGAGGTGAGAGGGTTAGAGTCACTAGGAGACAAGTAAAAGAGGAACGGTGGCTTGAGTGGTAACACAACTAAACTAGTTAGTTGTGGTGGTAAACTCTTGCTTCTCTGGGAAGGTTATACGAACTGTAATCCTAATAATAAGAAGAAGATTTGGTGCCCTGAAATAGAGGTAGGAAAGCGTGATGATGGTGATCAAGTTGGGGGAAATGTTAAGTGGCTTGATGTTGTGCATAGCGTTCCCAGATCTTGTGAGCCCCTGGATTGTCTTGTTGTCTCGGTTTGACCGGACTTTTGTATCCAAAGGTATATATGTTTCAATCGGTTTCTTGAATTCCAATATGTAGAGTATTCCCAAGTTTGGTTTTTTTGCATCATCTTCCTTTGCAATATATGTTAGTGTATGTATGAAAATGAATGTGTTGTTGGCTAGTTAGGGAAAGGAGAAGGAAGGCATAAGGAGCAACAAGAGTGAAGGAGTGCAACTAACAAGTTCGGCTACTTTGTATTTTGTTTTTTGGATTTTTACTTAAACCCCTTCGTTGATTAAGAATGTTATTCACTATGTTGGTGTTTCTAACCGAGCACTCTTATAAAATAAACCATTGTAATTTAATAGTATTTTGTATTTTTTTCCTATTGTATGAATCCGGTGATAGAGTTTTTTCCTATTGTTTAAAGCCGGTGATAGAGTTTTATCCATTGCATTTTTTGTTCATCATTGGGTTATGTTTTATGTTAGGTGAATCTTATTGAAACAAATACGATGAATCAATGGATAATAAATATATTCATAGAATCGAATTCGTATATTTATATCGGATTTATTATAAACTTATTATTGAACTTTTGAAATATAATGAATTGATAGAAAATTCTTAACATTCACCTAAATTCTAATTTACGGTTCCGGTATAATGTTTAATAATAGAACTTTTAACATTTACTATGAATTTGAACTTAATAATTTAACTAAATACACAAACACTAGGATATAAACATATTCTAACATTCTAGTTATAAGAAATTTATCTATAAATATTTGATAAAATTTTTTATTGCCATATTAAAAATGCGACCATCATAAATATTTTAAGATTAATCTTTTATTATAACTATAAAGGCTGCATCAGTTAATTAAAGACTGATTTACTAGTTTTCATGGAAAATATGTGTCTATCAAAGTATGCTGGTAGTTTAGGTTTTAAGGATCTCGAAAGGTTTACTCAATCATTATTAGCTAAATAAGTGGGGAGGGTCATTAACAAAGAGATATACTTTTCTAGATGAACGTTTCTGAAATGTGGAAACGGTACAAGATCGTCCTATCCTTGGAGAAGTATTTTGTTTTGTCTATCGAAAGGTCTTTGTAGAATTATTGGTCATGGAGAATAATACACTACTATGGTTTTGGATGGATAAGTGGATACACGATACCACCACCAAGAGCTCCATTCAATACAAATCTTAGACTAACTATCTGCTTACGAGTCTCTGATCTTATTAATCATATTGATTGTAAATGGAAGCAAAGGCGTTTTGGAGGAGCTTTACACAAGTGATGATGCAAAGATTGTTCGGTCCATGGAGACTATCATTGTTTCGTATTGACATGGAGATGTGGTACACAGAGAGTGGTTATGATTTGGCATCAAAACTGTTTACCTCTGGTCTTCATCCAAAAATTAAGCACTTGAATTATTCTTCTTAAGCAAGGAGTTTTGGAGCATCAAGACTTGTCCAAAAAATAAGATTTTCTTGTGGAAAATGCTTAATGATGCTTTTGCTATTACTACAAAACTTGAGAAGACTAGAAACTAGTGTTGATGAGATTAACATTAACCTCATAAAATTTTGTTTGAACTATTTTTACATACATGATTTAAATTAATATTTATATGTTTTGCTTTTGGACTATTTGATTCTTTTCTGCTATTTTTTCAAAATTCATAAATCAATTACATACTGAAATAGCGACGAATTTTATTGCGACGAAATATCGACGAATTTGCGAAAAAATAGCGACGAAATAGCGACAAACAAACCAATCGGCTCTAAATCGTCGCTATTTAGCGAGATATTGATTTGCCGCAAAATTAGCGACGATTTAGCGACTTTTTGGTGACGAATGTAATCTTCGTCGTTAAATCGTCGCTAATTAGCGACGAAATAGCAAGGAAAGTCGCTAAGTAGGTGAGCACGTTTTCAATAACGTAGCTAAATCGTTGCTAATTTTAATTCCTTGCAAAATCGTTGCTAACTTCCTTGAAAAATCGTTGCTAACTTCCTTGCTAAATAGTTGCAAAAATTTAGAATGGGGCTATACAAACCCCATCGACTAAATAAAAAAACCACACCACAACACAATACAAAAACATTCACTCTATAGTCTATACAAATATAAACACTCTAAAATTTCAATATGTTTCACGGTAATAACAATATATATACGAGTTACGGTCTTGGATGTATCGGCATAAAGATCGATCGGGGGTAGTTACAGACGAATTTACGGAGGGACTTCAAGCATTCATGCAGCAGGTTGTGAACATGCAGAATACGCAAGATATCGGTAAAATGTATTTTCCATGTAAGAAGTGCCTTAACACTAAATACGTGTTTGTTGAAACCGTATGGACACATCTTTTTAATAGAGGTTTTATGCCGTAATTTTTTGTTTGGATTCAACATGGGGAAGAGAATAACTCTAATAATACTGAATTTGGAGATAGTAGTACGTTTGATGTTGCTATTAGTAATGAACCTGCTAATTTACCGCATCATTTTGATAGTTACTATGATGATCACCATCATCATGATCTTCATGGTGGTTATGTGCATGTAGATGATAATAAATATCATGAAATGGTTGCTGATGCATTTCATGATACGAGAGAGTATTTATCCGAAACTGTAGTTGAGGAACCTAACCTAGATGCTAAACATTTTTATGATATGTTAGACGCTTGATATCTTGTATATTTTGCATGTTTTGACATTGATTTTTGCATTAGAACTAACACATTTAGGTTGCATTTAGTGTAATATAGGTTGCATTTGTGCTTGTTCATGTGTTTTCAGGTTCAGGAGTGCCAAAGTGACAAAAAGGCGAGAAATAAGAGCTTAAAGTGGCAAAAACGAACATATCGTGACTTGTACCGATTAGCTGTGGTCGAGACGCGAAGAAAAGGCGAAGAAGAGGCAAAGAAGGTCATATCGACCTATGGTATCGATCAAAAATTGGTCGATATTGGGAGGAAACTCATACCGACCTATGGTATCTACGGAGTTTGGTCGATACTGAAGACAGAAGAAAAGCTTCAAAAATACACTCTTTCAAGACGTTCCCACCGTTGGATCTTTATGATATTGTATCCCAAGATAGCCACAGATGTAAGATTTCATTTGGAGGTGGTTTGAGATGATTTCAACGGTTAGATCTAAAGTTATGCCAGTTTTACTGACGACGGGTCAATCTGCTGCGGAATATCGATTTGTCGTATCGATTAAATCAGGTCGATATCGACCAAGGGATATCGAACAAATCAGGTCAATATCAGCTGCGAAAATTAATGGAAAATTCGGTTTCATATCGGAAAAAGGAAAAGAAAGTCCAAGCCCCCTTATGACGTTTTCTGAAGGCCTAAGACTCGTTTTTCTTTATATTATACTTATTATTTAGGTTTTAGAGGGGACCTTTTATCAGATCTTTGATCATCTTTTATCATACTTTTGTTCTTGCTTTTCTCTGGGATTTTGGATGCTTTGAGTTTTCTTCATTGATAAACAGAGTTTCTTCATTGATAAACAAAGTTTCTTGTACCCTTAATCTCTTAATTTATTTTATGCTTTTCTTAACTATGATTGCTTTGATTTTCATTATGCTTAGTGAGTAGATCTAAATAGACAATTAGGTTGGGGGAAAAGGGTGATTCAACTGTAGGGTTGATCGATGTCTAGATCTTAAAACTTTATAAAACTTTAATCTAGTGTAACATTCTTAATGCTTTAGTTGAATTGGCCATTCAATTGATAGAACCCAGGAAGCTTCACCTTTGGGCGAAGTGTGGAGATTCCTGAACAATTACCCTAGAACTAAACCTAGTTTAACCGAGGAATCTGTGTTAATAAGTTTAGTGGTTGAATTGATTTGAACTTAATGTTTTCTAAAACTTAAACTATCCAAGACATTGTTTTAATTTACTTGTTAGGAAAATGATCATTGTCACGGGAGTGGAATGATCGAAATTACGTTTTCAAAACCTTAAAGTTACAATTGTTAAAAGACATCAAAAACCTGAAAGTTTGATCACCCAATAAAGTACCCCGACCTGGTTGTTTAGCTTTTAATTTGAACTTTTAAATCAACCTTTAATTTCGTTTTTGCTTTCTTAACAAAACCATCCTTTTTTGTTTATCGCTTAGACTAAGAAGATTTCTCATCTAGTGAGTTGATTGCTCCCGATTTGGATTGACACCTTATATACTACGATAAGGCATTCGAGACAACGAGTGTAAAATCTCGTTTATCAACGCTGCGAATAAACCAATTTACGAGGGATGTAAAGTTGGATTGTCAAAACTATCATTAGCATCTAAGATGCTGAATATAAAATCTGATAATAATTTAAGTGAGTCTTGTATGAACTACTGGGCGGAGTTACTAAAAGAGTATTTGCCCTAGAGTAATGTAGCTCCTAAGTCGTATTACGAAATACAAAAGTTTTTTTTTAGTCTTGGATTGCCTTATGAAATGATTGATGTTTGTGTTAACAATTGTATGATTTATTGAAAAGATGATGATAATTTGCTTGAATGTCGTTTTTGTCGTCAACCGAGATATAAGGTCCAAGGGAAAGGGAGTAAAGTCCCATATCAACGGATATGGTACTTACCCATCACAAACAGACTCAACTTTTGTATTAATCAAATAGGACATCTGATTCGATGAGATGGCAAGCAGAACAGTCAGTTGAAGATGGGGAAGTCACTCATCCGTCAGATGCAAAGGCTTGTAAGCACTTCAACATGGTATACTCTAATTTCTCTAGAGAGGTTCGTAATGTATCCCTTGGTTTATGCACTGCCGAATTTAGTCCATTCGGTATGTCTGGTAGACAATACTCTTTTTGGCCAGTTATACTAACTCCGTATAATCTTCCTCCTAATATGTGCATGCAAAGATAATTTCTTTTCTTAAGTATTTTAGTACCAGGTCCGAAGCACCCAAAGAGAGCTCTAGATGTTTTTATGCAACCTTTGATACATGAGTTAAAAGATCTATTTCGTATCATACTATTCGGTTCCAACGTACGAACACGTAGCAACAACACGACGATACGATGACGGCGGCGTTGGCCCAGTGTTTGCAGTAGAAGGGGTACCTGATATATGTTTTAGTACTATAAAGTTTGTAATACAAAATATTTCCAGTTTTTTATTAAATATCATAATTTGAAGTGTTATTCTCAATTTTATAATCTATAATTACATATTAATCTATAATTATAATCTATTCGATCTTTAGCAACGATTTAGCAACGATTTCAACGAATCATTGCTAAATCGTTGCTAATATTTCTGACATTAACCTCGTACTTCTGATAAAAGGAATGTAACATATCAGTCCTATCAATTATTTAGCAACGATTACTACTTTTAGGGGTTTAAATTTTCGTTGCTCATTCGTTGCTATTTTAGCGACGATTTAGCTCCGAAAAAGAAGAACTGCACTTTCGGAGTCGGTTCTATCGGGACTGTTCCCGCAGCTTCATCATCGCAACCTCATACAAACACCCGCTTCAAGACGATGACGGATCTATTCTCCAAAATTGCGATGGATAGTCCAAACCTGGCTAATGCGATGCGGGAACGCAGATTACGGGTCAATCCGAAACTGGAGGTTCGTCCCGACGAGGTTGAAGCCGCAACTCAAGAATTGGGACGGAATGTCGGGATTGACGATTTCGATCCCTAGTTTAGTTTTTATAATGTATTTTGAATTTTATATTTTAATAATAATAATAAATTTAAATTTTTAATAATTTTCTTTTATTAATTTTCTTTTACAATCTTTTTTTAAATTCGTTGCTAATTTTGAGTAACGAATTAGCGACGATTTCTAATACTATTCGTCACTAATTCGTTGTTAAAATAGCAACGAATTAGCAACGACTTAGACATCTTGGCTAATTCGTTGCTAATTTAGCAACGAATTAGCGACGTCAGTTTATAAATTATTTAGATCGAAAATAATTTTTTAAAAATTTGACGCTAAATCGTTGCTATTTCGAAGTTAAAATTTCGTCCCAATTTCGTTGCTAATTCGTTGCTAAAATAACGACGAATTAACAACGAAATATTGGTCAGGAATTAGCAACGATTTATGGTCGTCGCTAAAAATGTGGTCGTCGCTAAATCGTTGCTAATGGCGTTTAGCAACGATTTAGTAACGATTTCGGTCGTTGCTAAATGTGCAGTTTCTTGTAGTGGATGTATTATTGTATTTATGACATGTAATTGACAATGCTTTTAACTTTGTTTTTGTATTTGTTTCATGTTTTTGTAACTCGCCCTTTATTTCTTACTTTAATTAATGATTTATTTTAAAGATTTAGTTTGAAACATTCTTGTAACTCAAACCATATATATTAATTAAAGTGTGTATATATAATTATTAAAAAGAAAAATAAGAAATTTATTATTATTAAAAAGAAAAATACAAAATCTTATTAAAAACAGTAAAACTAAACTACGGAGCGGGATCGGACAGTTCGAAATCGTCAATCCCGAGATCGCGTCCGAGCTCTTGAGTTGCCGCTTCCGCTACGTCGAAAGGAATCATCGGTGGTTGGGTCGGCTGAACTCCCCGCGCCTGCATCAATCTCGCGAGGTTCGGACTTTAAATCGCGATGATAGAGAAGAAGTCAGTGATGTTCTGATAGGGGCGATCATGCTCCACTATCTGCTGCCTCAAACAAGCATTCTCCTCGGCGTGATCTTGAGGAGTCCGATGAGGCTGCAATGACGAAGCAGCGGGAACGGTCTCCATCAAACCGACTCTGAAAGTGCTTTCTTTTTCTTCAGGGCGACCTACATAGACAAATTTAGAAATCATTAGTAAAAACAAACTATATTAATTTTGAATAAAAAATAATCATATATGTAAAAAAATTTACCTCGAAGTAGATTTGGTCGCACTCGGTGACTGACAGCCGTCCTGATATGTTGACCGAACTCCCTTCGGTCGACGTCGAATTCTGACTAATCCGCTCGGCGAGTTTAACCTCATAATTGTTCACGATATTTTCATATCGTGAACTCACAAAGCTCTCGTCCTTCCGCTTCTGGAGATTCTTCAAGACCTCCACAATGGGCGAAAGCTCGCCCAACTCTTCGCGTTATTGAAAGTTTGAAATTATTATTAAATTTTATATTTTAAAAAAATGTAAAGTGTACACATACGGACCGCTCTCGTCGATTGGTGTGAGTCGGGCCTTGCAGCAGCTACCGACAACATGAACCTCATGCGGGTTCGTCAAGTAGCTGACAAGGCCCTTCCACACCTCCATGTCCATTGCTAGGGGCTTGATCGCATCTCCCTTGTTCTTCCAGTCGTTCTTCCAGCTGGAGACGATCTCGTCGAGCCGATGTATGGCTTTCTTGTTGAAAGTCGCGCGGACATTTAGCGTATCCTCCTCAGCCAATGCCATTTTTGCTATTTAAATTTTCTATAATATTAAAATAAAATTTAAATAATATTAAAATAAAATTTAAATAATATTAAAATAAAATTTAAATAATATTAAAATAAATTTTGTAATAATATTACATTTTATAATATTATGTTATATTATTACAATAAATATTTGTATTATATATTTTATAATATTTAAAATTTAAATAATAAATTCTTTTATAAATTACTTATCGCCAATGATTCGAACTAGATGTACTGGATGTAAGGCGGAGTCTGGGTCCAGTTGACGTGCGGTTCCACGAAATTAAGTCTTGATCTAGTTGGTCACACTACGACTAACCTTGTTATCGCAAAACCTACGAAAAAAAATTTACCGTTAGTATTTCTTAATTGAAATCAATTAAATGGCATAAACTAATATAATTTTTTTAATTACTTACCAACATATGTTTGGTGGCCGATCCGAGTGGATCAACGAAAGATGTTAGTGGCCCTCCTGCCGAAGAAATTCGAGGATCCGCTGCATGTGCGGTCCAAGATGTGGAGGGGATGGTAAGTCGACGGGCGGATCGGCTGGAACTCCTCTAGCTGGGAACTAGAACCGGACATGTTAGTTCTTATAAATTTGAAGTAGTGGTTATTAGTCTTGGTTAAGGGTTTTTTCTGTTTGTTTGGGTTTTTTTTGGAGAGAGGTTTATTTTTCTAGAGAGAGAAAGAAGAGAGAGAGATAGTGGTGCGAGGGAAATATTGTGTCGTCGCTAAATCGTCGCTAATTTTGTTTGAAACCTTTTGGTTTCTCTCTCGCGGCAAGTAAAAAAATAGCGACGATTTATCGACGAAACCTGGCTAAATCGTCGCTTTTTCATAAATTCGATTGACCGAATGTAGAACTTTCCCCGTCAAAGTTTAGCAACGATTTGTTGCTATTTTGTTACTATTTCGTAGCTACGGTTTGACGTGACACGTAACGGCTTTCATGGTACTTCAGAAGTACAAGAATGTCAGAAGGTGTACTACACTTTAAAAATAGCGACGAATTAGCCACGATTCGTTCTAAATCGTCATTATTTTAAACTCTAATTTTAGGGTTTAGAACCCTAAAACCGTTTTTTATGGTTTTCTTACCACTTATACGCCAAGAAGAGTTTATATACTATTGGATAAAAAAACTTATATACTAGTTGATTATAAACTTTATAATATAAACTCTTATAAGTTATGTTTAACTTAGCACAAATGTGTTAAGTATAATTTTGTAATCAAGAATTTTTATTGTTTTAAACAAATATATGAATGTTTATGTACAATTTCTTAGTCACCCAAAACTCCTATAAACCTATATTTAGGGGTGTTTTAGGGGTTTAACGGTTGAGTGTTTGCAACGAATTTGCAAGGAATCTAGTTTTACAACGAAATAGCGACGAAATAGCCACGAATGTGCCACATTAACGACGATTTAGCAACGATCTCCCCTTATATTTAGCAACCATTTAGCAACGATCTTGTGAACCCCTAAATTTGTAACCCTTTTTCTTTTGCCTTTAAACATTTCCTTGCTAAAACCTTGTTATTTCGTTGCAAATTTAATTATTATTTTTAAAAAATAATATTTAAATTTACTTTTTACGAAAATATGAAAATAAAAATTTATTTAAAAATTACAAATTGCACAACATTGATTCAATTATTTGATGAGAAAAGAAAATAAAATTATTTATTTTTATTATCGGAATAAACTGAGTCGATTTCGCTACTTTCATCGAATTCATTAGCACCTCCGTCGTCTTCATCATCCACAATATCTTCAACAACTTGATTATCGGTGTCGACAAGGAATACATCTTCCGTCGATTGATTTGTTGGAATGATTGTCCCACCAATGACATCTTGTTGCATAGGAACTTCATCGTTACCCATGATTAAACCTCTTGGAACTACTTGGACTATTGCGCTCTATGCTATACCGCTAGTCTTAACTCGAGGATAAGAGTTAAAAGTAACTTCCTCAGCTTGCGATCCAATGATAAAAGGTTCAAACTTCCGATATCGTCGTGAGTAGTTGACTACGATCACACCAAATTTGTTGTAGCGAACACAACGACCGAGTGTTGGATGTAACCAATCACATTTGAAGAGGGTTGTTCGTAAATTGACTAATCCCGAATACTGCACTTCAATAATATCCTTTAGAAGACCATAGAAAACCGAATCACATGACATAGTTACCCGATAATTTGCGGTTGTTTGACGTTGATCATGACTAAAGGTGTGGAACACGTAAACATGAGTGAAATACATAGGCGAAGTTGTGATCTTTCCGAGCGGTCCTTGTATTAACTCGCGAAACCAAACTAGATACGTTGTTTCACCATATGCGATATGCGTTTTCAACCAAGCGGTAAAATCCCGTTCTCTGAGAGAGGTTACTTCGACTTTTGAAAGTGCTGGATAGACCTCCTCCACTCGCTGCTCAAACATTCTAAAACAAAACAAACTAGATAAAAATTAAATCTTTATTTTGCTTCTGATGAGTGAATAAGGCGAATGAATAATTGCACATACCTTTCGAAAGGTCGGGCATATTCACAATTAAGGAGGATGTAAGTTTGTGCGCTTTGCCTATGTAGATCACTTTCCCACCAAACTTCTTTTATTTTTCCGCCAGCTCATCCAATTGGAGAAAATATATCAGATACCCCTTCCACTCTATACACCGCGCCAACACCTCCATCATCGTAGCGTCGTGTTGTTTTTCTACGTGTTCTTATGTTGGAACCGAAATAAAATCAGACGTCTCTTCAGTTAAAGATCCAACAACGATAGATCCTTCAACCCTTGCAAGGTTTTTCGCCTTTCCTTTCAAATGTCCCATAAATCGTTCAAAAGGATACATCTACCAAAAATGCACATGCCCTCCTAATTCTTTCGAGGTTATGTCTCAACAAATTGGAAACATGCCAATTACCACCCCGTCTATATGTTTATAGCGCACCATAATTATCCAACTCCTCCAATCTGTAGATCGGGACGGGGGTCGTACCACCGTTTGTGATATGCAACTCACTTCTAAAACATATTTCTAGTAATTCCAGTTTTGTTTTCAAATTGTCTTTAGTTCTTCCCTGTACATTCAACCATAGCTCTTTTAACTCATGTATCAAAGGTTGCAGAAAAACATCTAGAGCTCTCTTTGGGTGCTTCGGACCTGGTAGTAAAATACTTAAGAAAAGAAATTCTCTTTGCATGCACATATACTTAAGATAGGGATATTATCACGCAACTGTTCAATAACATCTTCTCAAAGTGTACGAGTACATAAATCTCGGAAAAACGCACCGATACTAGAAATTTTAAAAAATTCATGAATCTATATACATATATATTGTAATTAAAAACATTATTAATTAGTACCTGCAATTGCTAAGTGTGAGGGTTCAGGTAGAAGCTCGTCGAAGGCAAAAGGTAATAGTCTCTTGACTTTTCATGCCTGAAAACTGTTGCCTATTCTCAACACATGCGGATAACTTTGAAATATATTCGTCGGGGAACTTGACATCTGACGCTACCCAATTAAATAAAGCTTTTTCGCTTCAGGTTTCAATATGTAGATCGGGACAGGAGCCTTACCATCGTTCGTGATATGCAACTCACTTCTAAAACATATTTCTGGCAAATTCAATCTTGTCTTCAAAATGTCTTTCGTTCTCCCTTGCACATTCAACAATGTGTACATGATGTTATCAAAGAAAATTTTCTCAATGTTCATAACATCAAGGTTATGTCTCAACAAGTGATCTTTCAAGTAATGGAGTTCCCAAAAGATGATTTTCTTGTGCCAGTGATGGGTTTTCCCGTATATGTCAGGTAAATTCGAAACATGCCAATTTCCACCCCGTCTACATGTTTCTTGCGCCCCGTAATAATCCAACTCGTTTAGTAACTTTGTCTCCGCCGGATATAGTAGGGGTGGTTTTTTAACGACTTTATTCTTCTTAAACAACCTTATGTTCTTCCGGTACGGGTGATTAATTGGAAGAAATCGTCGGTGACAATCAAACCAACTTGTTTTCCTTCCGTGTGGGAGTTGAAATGCATCAGTGAGATGACGACAATAAGGGCAAGACAATCGTCTAAGCGTTGTCCAAGCGGATAACATGACATAAGCATGAAAGTCGTTAATAGTCCACATAAGCACTGCATGCATCATAAAATTTCTTTTGCACGATATATCGTACGTACGAACACCAGTGTACCATAACTCTTTTAGCTCATGGATTAAAGGTTGCAGAAAAACATCTAGAGCTCTCTTTGGATGTTGCAAACCAGGAACTAATATACTTTAGAAGAGGAATTTTCTTTGCATGCACATATATGGAGGAAGATTATAAAGGTTACGATAACTGGTCACAAGGAGTATTGTCTACTAGACATACCAAATGGACTAAATCCGTCAGTGCATAAACCAAGATATACATTACGAATCTCTCTAGATAAGTCATAGTATACCGTGTTAAAGTGCTTCCAAGCCTTTGCATCTGACGGATGAGTTACTTCCCCATCTACGATTGAGTGCTCTGCATGCCATCTCATTGAATGAGATGTCCTTTCCGATTGATACAATCTCTTGAGCATGTCCTTAATGGGTAAGTACCACATCCGTTGATACGGGACCTTACTCCCTTTTCCATGGACCTTATATCTCGATTGACGGCAAAAATGACATTCCTGCAATTTATCATCATCTTTCCAATAAATCATACAATTGTTAACACAAACATCAATCATTTCTGAAGGCAGTCCAAGACTAGAAACCAACTTTTGTATTCCATAATATGAATCATCAACTACATTATCCTCACACAAATACTCTTTTAGTAATTCCGCTCAGGAGTCCATGCAAAATTCACTCAAATTATCAGATTTGATATTCATCATTCTAGATGCAAATGATAGTTTTGACAATCCATCTTTACATTCATCGTAAATTGGTTTATTCGCAACGTCTAACATATCATAAAAACGTTTAGCATCTTGGTTAGGTTCTTTAACAACATTTTCAGATAAATACTCCCTCGTATCATAAAATGCATCAACAACCATGTCATGATATCTATTATCATATACATGCACATTAGACCCACCTTGATGATCATATCTACTATCAAAATGATGCGGTAAATTAGCAGATTTGTTAGTTTCAGCAACATGAAACGAACTACTTTCTCCAAATTCGGTGTTATTATAATTATACCCTTTCCTATTTTGAAACCAAAAAAAATATTGTGGCATAAAACCCTTATTAAAAGATGTTTCCATACGGTATCAACATGAATGTATTTAGTGTTCACACACTTCTTACATGGACAATACATTTTACCAGTTTCTTGAGTAGTCTGCATGTTTCCAGCTTGATACATGAATGTTTGAAGTCCCTCAGTGAACTGTGTTGTCACTATCCCCGATCGATCTTTGTGTCTATACATCCAAGATCGTAACTCGTATACATTATTACCGTGAGACATTTGGTGTATATATGTTATGAAAGTTTTTGTAAAGTGTTTAGAATACATATAAGAGATAATGTTTTGATATTGTGTTGTAATTTTTATTTGGTTGAATGAGTTTATATAGGAACATTGTAAATTTTAGCAACGAATTAGCAAGAACATTTAGCAACGATTTTCCAACAAAATATTTTTACCAATGAATTAGCAACGAGTTCGTTGCCAATTCGTCGCTATTTAGCAGAAGACCTCCCTAATTTGTCGCTAATTCGTCGCTAGATAGCAACGAAATAGCGACGAACATTTTTCATTGCTATTTAGCAACGAATTAGCGACGAAATTTAATATGGTCGTTAATTCGTCGCTAATTTGTCACAAATTCGTTGCTAAAATATTTCTCACTATTTCTTTGCTAAAATTCGTTGTTATTTGCCCAGTTTCTTGTAGTGATCACTTTTTGTTCCTTCGAACTCAAAACTTTTTATAATAATGGATTATTGTTAATAATAAAGAAAAACAAAGTACAAAGAAACCAAAAAAAGATGAGATAGAAAGATGAAAAAGATAAAATCACCTTTAGTTTAATAATTAAAAATCATGTTGTATGTGAATACTATTTAATTGGAATGTTATTAGTATTGGTTATTATATTTAACAATATAGGGAAAACTAATATATTAAACATCGTATATATATATATGTTTAATGATATAAATCTTTAATAGTATGAGAAAGAAATCATAAATTTTTTGAATTTTGAACAACAAAATATTCACAATAAAAATTGATTGAAAATTAACATATCGAAAAACAATAGAATTCCTTCAAAAAAGAAGATTATCAAAGGATCTGTTGATGAGCATCTACTTCAAAGGATCTACTTAAAAGGATCTATTGATGAGAGGAATGAGGAGAATACCAGGAAAATTAAGTAAAATGTCGGTTTGGGAAAATACATGGGTGCCATATACGGATCCAAGACCGACTCATGGAAAAGGCAGCTTACTCTTTCCTGAGTTGAAAGTTAAGGATCTAATCAGTCCAACTACGACAGAGTGGGACAATGAGGTTTTAGGAGCTTTAGTCACAAGAAATGACAAGACGTTGATTCAGGGACTACCGATCAGTAAAAGATCGGAATCGGACGGATGGTCTTGGCATTACACACAATAAGGAAAATATACGGTAAAATCAGACTTTAATTTGTTGCAAACATTAAGAAAGAGAGTGGTATCATGGATCAGTGGGGATCTAATTTTAATGCGTTACTCACGAAAGTGTGGGATACACAATGTTCACAGAAATTAAGACACTTTTTGTGGCAAATTATTTCGGGAAGCATGGTAATGAGGGAAAGGATAAATTCTAGACACTATAAGAATACATGGTAATTTCCTACCGCATTTCCGACCGGAAAAAAGTGGTCGGAAATTGGTCGGATTTCCGTCGAAAAAATATTTGGTCGTAAATTGGTAGGAAATTTCCTACCAATTTCCGAACAATTTCCTACTGTTTACGAAACGTTTAAAATTTGGTCGGAAATCGGTCGGAAAAGTGATCCGTCGGAAATTGGTAGGAAATTTCCGACCAATTTCCGACCAATTTCTATACGTTTTTTAAACCGTTTGATTTTGGTCGGAAATTGGTCGGAAATTTCCTACCAATTTCCGACCGATTTTCGACCAATATTTAAACGATTCTTGACTGTTGTGTAACGGATCAATTGTGGTAGGAAATCGGTAGGAAATTTTGCTTATATATATCACACCCTCACTTTTTTCTTTCTCGCAATTTCTCTTATCAATCTCCATTTACCACAAATTCAATACAAATAATACATAATGAGTTATTTTAGATCGTGGATGGATGTAAATCATAAAAATCCGGCGACGGGATTACTTACGGAAGAATTTGCGGAGGGGCTTAAACAATTTATGGTGTGTGCCGTATTTCAAGAAAGAACCGTAGCAACATGTAAAATGTATTGTCCTTGTAGAAATTGCGATAATCGTAGAAATGTTTTGGTAAAAGTAGTATGAAAGCATTTATATAATGTTGGTTTTACGCCGGAGTATAAAATATGGTATTCTCATGGGGAAAATGATTTGATGGTAAATTATCCTAGTAGTAGTAATGTACAATATTATAATAATAATTTAGTTGTCCCTCCGGTAGAAGAACCTATATCTGTAGATAGGACCGTGCAAATGGTAAATGATATTTTTCACGAAACTATGCCGTCGTTTGTTGGAGATCAACATGAGCCTACATTGGAGGAGCCAAATGTGGAAGCGCATAAATTCTTTGACATGTTGGATGCCGCTAAGAACCCGTTATATGGTGGATGTAGAGAAGGTCATTCACCTCTTTCAGCTGCGACGAGAATGATGTCTATCAAAACGGAATACAATCTTTCAGAAGATTGTTTGATCAAAGACATTTTCCCAGAAGATAATATGGCACCGAGGACGTATTATGAAATCGAGAAGTTGGTATCTGGTCTAGGGTTACCTTATCAGATGATCGATTTGTGCGTCGATAACTGTATGTTATATTGGAGAAAAGATGAAAACCGCTCGGCATACCGGTTCTATAAGAAACCACGATATAAAGAAACTGGTGGAAGAGTGTCCATACCTTATAAGAGAATGTGGTATTTGCCGTTAACGGATAGGCTGAAGAGGTTATATCAGTCGGAGCGCACATCAAGTTCGATGAGATGGCATGCGGAACATGAGATGTTAAATGGAGAGATAACACATCCTTCAGATGCTCAAGCATGGAAACATTTTCAAAATGTGTATCCTAGTTTCGCAAGTGAGAGTCGCAATGTGTATTTGGGATTATGTATTGATGGTTTCAACCCTTTCGGGAAACATGGGAGACAATATTCTTTATAGACGGTGATCGTCACGCCTTACAACTTGCCTCCGTCATTGTGCATGGCTAGAGAGTTTTTGTTCCTATCTATTCTTGTTCCTGGGCCAGAGCATCCGAAGAGAGCACTTGACATATTTCTGCAGTCGTTGATACATGAGTTGAAGATGTTATGGGAGAGTGGAGTTGAAACGTACGACATATCAGTGCAACAAAACTTCATGATGCGAGCAGTACTAATGTGGACTATTAGCGATTTTCCGGCATATGGTATGTTATCTGGATGAACCACACATGGACGGTTATCTTGTCCTTATTGTCAAGATAACATCGATGCTTTCCAATTAAAGAACATACGTAAATCATGTTGGTTTGATTGTCATCAACGATTTTTACCAAACGATCATCCATACCTTCGGAGCACTACTTTGTTTACGAAAAAAAGAAAATATATGAAGGACCTCCCGAAGAAGTAAGCGGTGAGCATTTACTAACTCAACTTAGAGATTTTGGAGCTGAGAAGACAGTACGTTGTGGTGGTAACGAACATCAAGTTGTGGATGGATATGGTGAACATCATAACTGGCACAAAAAGAACATATTTTGGGATTTTCCTTATTGGAAGGATCATTTACTTCGGCACAACCTAGATGTTATGCACATCGAGAAGAACTTCTTTGACAACATCATGTTCACCATTACACACAAGCACCAAAACAAAAAAGAACAAAAAGGGGAAACGAACGAAGAACAAACAATAGACAAAAATAACTTGACAAAAACCAAAAACTAAACAAGTTTAATTAAAGATTACAACAGATCCTAACAAAGAAGAACAAAAAAGAGGACTTCAATACCAGTTTTGGTCAGAGTTTGGCTTGTGTAAGAATCCCATAGATGAAGTTCCTCATCTTCAGAATCCATTCCATCAACCTTCTATAAAGTTTCATATAACCATTAATCTAAACAAAAGTTAAGATTTGAAAATGAAAATGCGAATTACCTTACATCTTCTTTGATGATACTCAAAGCACTACAAGAAAAAACAGATATAACCACGACACAGCCATATAATAATCGTGGCTAAAAGGGATATAGCCACGAATTTGCCACGAAAAAATAATAAAAGTTTCGTGGCTAAATCGTGGTTTTCCGTTGTAAGTTAGCCACGATTTTTCCACGGAAAAAAGTCGTGGCAAAAGTTTGCCACGAAATAGCTACGAATGGAACATTAAAAGATTGTCACGAAAACTTTTGTGGCCTGTTATAGTCACCCCTTACAATTTACCTCCTGGTATGTGAATGAAGAGGGAGTTTTTGTTTTTGGCGGTTTTGGTGCCTGGACCAAAACATCCGAAGAAAAGTCTAGATATTTATCTTCATATCTTCAGCCACTGATTGAAGAGTTGCAACTCTTATGGAGCGAAGGTGTGGGTGCTTATGATGTTTTTAGGAACCAGAATTTTACAATGCGAGTTGCATTGATGTGGACGATAAGTGATTTTCCAGCATATGGAATGGTTTCTGGGTGGACGACGCATGGTCGACTATCATGTCCATTTTGTTCATTTTTTGAATTTTTTTTGAATATTGAATACCTGATCAAAAACACGATCATGCTTTTTTTAATACAATGAGTTTTAATTATATTTTGATTATATAATTAATCAGGTTTGGTTTAAATACTAATTATTTTTTTTTATAAATAAAACAAGGAAGTCACGGTCTATTCCGTGGCTAATAAGGTGTAGCCACGATTTGCTATGGAATGTATCGTGGCAGCGTAGCCACGACTAGCTATTTATTAATCAGTAGCTAAGACAGCCACGACAAAAGCTACGTATTAAACCGTAGCTGCGTAGCTACGAAATAGCCACGAATATTTCTGTGGCAACTTAGCCACGATAAGCCACGATTATAATCGTGGCTACGTAGCCACAATAAGCCACGCTTATAATCGTGGCTACGTAGCCAGGGAAAAACCACGAATATTTTTGTGGCAAATGAGCCACGAATAGTCACGAAATACACCGTGGTTAAATATCCACGACTAGCTACGTTTTCATTCGTGGCAAATATAGCCACAAAACAACTACGAATTTTATCGTGGCTAAACTTGCCACGATAAATGATAAACGAGATTTTACCCCGTTAAATCTAATATCTTAATGTAGTACTTAAGATGTCAAACCAAATCAGGAGCAAATAATTTATTTGAATTTGTAAGAAACGGACTTAGTTTAAGCGTGATCAAAGATTGTTGTTTGTGTGATTTTGTAACCGAAAATTAAATAAAACGAAAACTAGAATTAAAAGTTTTGAAAGATTTATAAAAAGCTAAACAATCAGGTTAAGGTGTTTTAAATGGTGATTAAACTTTCGGATTTCAAAATGTCTTTTACAAAAATAACTTTAAGGTTTTGAAAACGATTTTAGATCAATCCACTCTCGTGGCAATGATCATTTTCTCAACAATTAAACTAAAAAAATGTCTTGGATAGTTTAATTGTCGAGAAACTTTAAGAACAAATCAATTGTAACCACCAAGCTTATTAACACAGATCTCTCGGTTAAGCTAGGCTTGGTTCTAAGGTAATTGTTCAGGAACCTTTATAATCTCTCGATTCATAAAGTTTCCTGGGTTCGATAATCGAATGACCAACTCGATTAAAGCTTTAAGATTGTTACCAAAGACTAAAGTTTTATAATCAATTAAGTTTTAGACAATCATCTATCCTAGATTTAATCAAACCCCTTTTACACTAACCCAATTGTCTATTTGGAACTACTCACAAAGCATATTTAAAATCATAACAATTAAATTTAAGTAGATCATAAACATAAACAACAACAAAAAGAAATAAGGGTAAAGAAATCTCTTATTCAATGATGATGATGAAGATTACAAGGAGGCCAAGCAAAACTCCAAGAATCTCCAAGTCCAAGAAAAACACCAAAAGCAACGATGACAAAACTCAAAAAAACAAGATAGGAGGCTGTCAAAAACAATCCAACCCTAATATAAAATCAAAACCAAATAAAAATAAAGGAAACCAAAATTGGTTTAATTGGTTTTCCTTTTTACACATTAAAAACCGAATTCCTTATAAAATTTCGCTGCCTGTATCGGTCAATCCAAACCGATACAGGCTGGTCGATATGCGCTTTCGGTAGCCTTCCTTCGGCTCAGTTTTCTTCGTATCGGCCAGGCTAAGCCGATACAACAAGTCGATATGCGTCTTCGGGTCTTTTTCTCTTGTATCGGCTACTCCAAACCGATATGGTTGGCCGATACAAGCTTCGGCAAACTTTCTGTCTTCTATATCGGCCAATAGAAACCGATACAACATGCCGATGCAAGTGTATCCGTTTCTTTTTGGCTTAAATTCATCACTTTCGCCGTCTTTATGCTCCTAAACCTGAAATACACGAAACAAACCAAAATGCAACCTATATGACACTAAATGCAACCTAAATGAATGAATTCTAATGCATAAACTAAGGTAAAATGTGTAAAATATGCAAGTTATCAACTCCCCCAAACTTATCCTTTGTTTGTCCTCAAGTAAGAGAATTTTGCATCAAAGTTTAGGAAGGTGTGGAGGCGGGGACCTCGGAACCAAAAGCAACACGGAAGTGTGATGAACAAGTATCCTAAACATAGTACCCTCTCGCAACCGAACTAGTTCTACTTATTTCTATCTACTTTAACTCCGTCTAAATCCGCTATTATTACCAAGAGTATGTGATCCACTTATCTAGTCTAAACACCTTTCACATTCAATTAAATACAATCAAACATGAAACATGATTAAAAATTTCCAAGAGTTTTTCTATTTGTCTAGGTAAGAACGGGATTTCGAATCAAACGAGGAGGCTAACACTCAGGCACGTGGTTAATTGTAGCGCTGTTTCTCTCGGGGAGTGAAAGGGTTAAGCAAAATCGGGAAAGACAAGGAACAATGCAAATCCGGACATCCATCCCTATACAACTATAATCTCTAACCCATCCTTTCATTCTTTACACACTTAAGCATTCAAACACCGAGTTTTCTTTTCTTTTTTTTTTCTTAACTACCTTAGGGGTTTTATTTGGCTAACTTTCTCTTTTTTTTTTTTTTTTCTTTTTCGATTTTTCTGGTTTTTTTTTTTTTCTTTGCCATTCTTTACCCCTAGGCGTTTTACAATTTAACTCGTGTTTATTTTCTGAAAATTTGTTTTAGTTCAAAGATGTGTTTCCCGTTATCCCGTCTACAAACTAGCGTATGATAACCTAGCCAAATGGATGTCCTTTCTTGTCGCTCCCTATACTTTCAAGTTTTTGCGAAACCAAACAATCACTAAATGAAAAGAATTCTCACAAGTGTTTGGGTTTAGGCGTAGGGGGTGAGAGGGGAATCATCCTTATAATGAGAATGACCGGATTGCGCTTAAGGTGTTTCGGTTTAGGAAGCCGCAATCCGTAGAAATCAAAAAGCCATAGAAATTCTCTTGAAAACCATCAATCATGCTAATTAAAAATCAGGTTTAAGTTCAAATACTTTTCCGAAGGTGATTTAGAACTACCAAGCTTCATAACCATACAATTGGATTTTTAAACATCAATGTCTAGAGTTGCGGTTTTAAGATTTTCAGCGAGTTCTAATTCGTTTACGGAAAATACTACACCTAAGATACTGTTCAAAACACCAAGTGCGTCGCTTTACAAGGTTAACATCAGCATAGATCCCCTATGCAAATGCTCTAAATGCCATGAACTAATCCTATATGCAGATTTTTTTGTGTTTTGTGTTTTTTTTTTTTTTTTTTTTTTTTTTTTTTATGTGGATGCTAAATTAGAACTAACATGTGTGATGATAATGTGCATACTCCCCCAAACTTAATTCACACGGTCTCCGTTTGAAACAAGTGTTGAAGGAGGTTCCTAAATGCAAAACAACCTAAAAACTACATGCAATGAATGTGAAAAAGCATATGTACAATGGTGGATGGTTACCTCAATAGTAGTAGGTCTCCGGGTCAGGGTCTTCTCCATCGGAGGAGAAAGTGGGAGACTCGTTGTCCGAGAGGATCACCGGTGGGCGGCGGAGGATGCGGCTGCGTCTCCTAGGTGGCTGCCTAGGTGGGTCTGTCTGCGGATCACGCACTACCAGCTGCGTGTCTTGGTTTGAACTGCAGCTCGCGCAGGACAAAACCCTCTCGATGGTCTTCTTCAGCGACTTGACCTCGCGCACCAACTTCCTTATGGTGCGGTCTTGGAAGAGGTTCCAACGGCTCATCCTCTGCATATCCAAGTACATGTCCTGCAAAGGACCAGGCTGTCTAGGCGCGGTGGAGGGACCGAGGTAGTAGCGCTCGGGTCCGTAGGTAGGCAGCGTCGATGTGCTGAACTCGTACCTACTCGGTACAGCAGGTCGGTGGACTCTTCTCGGACCGCGGACAGAGGAGAGTGGGGCGGCTGTGACATCGTGTAGGTGGCGCCAGTCGAGTTGGAAGTGAACCGCGGTGTTGCCGCTGAAGCTCGTGCAGGCTGGGTTGGGAAGGAGGACGATGCTTTGGACGTTGTTTATCTTGAACGAATACGCGTACTTGCCCTCGCACTCACCGACGATCATCAGCTGCTTTGCCAAGTATGGCATGTCCATGAAGGTCGGATGTTCCTTTCTTCCCAATAAGGGTACCCGCCAGCCGGTTAGAAAAGGTGTGACCCATCTGCCTATGCTCAGCTTTGGCGTGGCATCGGTGTGAGTCCAAGCCCAACGTTTTAAGTCCATGAAACCGTTGATGAGCAGCCGCAGAACGCTCGGGAAGTGTTCCTCCGTCGTGGGGAACAAATTGGGGTCGCGGAGAGAACGTCGAAGTATCGGCGCTAGACCTTGCTGCAGGTACATCATCTCGTTGTTATTCACCTGTCCCGCCTCGCGTCTAGGAAAGAACACATGCGAAAGAAGTTTCTGCACATATCTTATCGCTGGATGGCGAATCATCGCGCTCTTCGATCTCCCGGGTTGGTAACCCCGTTGGCAATAAAGTTCCAAAGTTGTGCGCTCTCGCCTATTTCGTTGTTGAGCTCAACTTGTCCGCTTGCTGGGATTCCGAGTATCTTTTCCCAAGTATGGAGAGTTCCAGAGTATACTCTCCCGTTGCTAGCTGTGAACGAGATTACCATCCCTTCCTCTTTGTATGTGATCGCGAGGGTGGCTAGAAACTGACACGTTTCCTCTTTGTAGGCGATTTCCTTCTTCCCTAAAACCCAATCAAGCCTCATGTGGCGCAAAATTTCCCTTACCTCATCGTAGATTCCCAATTTCCTGAGCGTATCCGTGTCGGGGAAACGCGACGGGGTGAATGGGATCTCCATTAGTGCGTCGTATAACTCCCGGGCCGTTGGCTGCTTCTTCGGATCGCGCGTGATGGGCGAATTGCTTGTCCTCGGTGGGAACGCGAATGTAGGCGCTACTGCCACCTCCTCCTCGTCGTAGGAATCGTATACGTACTCGTATTCCTCCTCTTCCACGACTGTGGGTTCATCGCGCTTCTTCCGCGCACTGCTCTTTCGCGATTTGCTCTTTCGCGGCTCCTCTCTCGGTTCTTCCCTTGGTTCCTCTCTTGGTACCTCATTGGTGGGTTCCCTTATCACCACTGAACCCGACCTCGTCCTTCTTCTCGGTGGTTCTTCCTCTATTGCCTTGCCTTTCCCTTTTTCAGCCCTTGATGCTCTCTTAGGACCCATTGGTTCTTATGGTGAATTTGGGCGTTTTTGGAGAAGGCTCGGATTGGTTGAATGGTTGAGATGACCTGAAAGAGAAGGAGGAGACAAAGAGAATGAGCCAAGAATCAGTTGATTTCGTCAACAAACAAGAGAGAAATCAAGGTTTCAAAATCTGCTACAATGGTGTAAAAAGAGAGGGGCGATATCGGTTGGTTTACTTTAAGAGTAAAAACCCTAGATTTATATTTATACTCAGCCGATATTAAAATAGTTGTAGCGCGTATCGGTTACCTGGCCGATACAGTTAAACCGATACGATACAGTATCGGTTTTCTGTATCGGCGTGTAGTCGAGGTTGGCCTATTTCGAGTTGTATCGGTCAATGCAAACCGATACAACAAGTCGATGCTTGTGCTTTTTCTTCTGTTTTCCTTGTATCGGTCCCAGCAGACCGATACAACATCCCGATATGAATGTCTCCACTTCTCTTTCCGTTGTATCGGTCCCATCAGACCGATACAACATCCCGATACTAAACCTCCTTAGACTTTTCCCTTCGTATCGGTCCCAGCAGACCGATACGTCTCGTCGATACCGGCCAAAGCTTGCCGATATGGCTGGCCGATACGTAACTCCTGGTTATTTCTCCTCGTTTTTCACCTGGAAAACACTACTAAGTAACCAAAGAAGATGATTAGAACTATGAATATGAGAATGCTAAATTAAAAACAAAGATTATGTACAAGGATAGACATGGGACTTCCTCCCAAGTGAGCTTGTTTATAGTCACGTAGTTTGACTTTACCCCTTTGTTTTAAGCAACGTTGGGATCCGAAAGAGACAATGAGTCTCCTCCGGTGGCAGCTTCGTTTGCGAAGTATGGTTTGAGTCTTTGACCGTTTACTGCAAACTCCCCTCCGTGCTTGTCCCAAAGAACCACAACTCCGAGTGGTCTTACCTCCTTGATCTTAAAAGGGCCGGACCAACGGGATTTCAGCTTTCCCGGGAATAGTTTCAGCCGCGAGTTGAATAGCAGCACCAAGTCGTTCACCTTGAACTCCTTCTTGATGATCTTCTTATCGTGGAAGGCTTTGGTTCGCTCTTTGTAGATCCTCGAGCTCTCATAGGCGTGTTGGCGTATTTCGTCCAATTCCTCGAGCTGAAACTCCCTCTTCTCTTTCGCCGTTTTTAGGTCGAAGTTGAGACGCTTGATCGCCCAGCTGGCTTGTACTCGATCTCTACCGGGAGGTGGCAAGCTTTACCATACAGCAAGTTAAAGGGTGTTGTTCCCAATGGCGTTTTAAACGCTGTCCTGTACGCCCAAAGAGCGTCGTCGAGTTTAACGGACCAATCTTTCCTCGTTACACCGACCGTCTTCTCGAGAATCGCCTTGATTTGTCGGTTAGATACCTCTACTTGGCCGCTGGTCTGTGGGTGGTAGGGTGTTGCAACCTTGTGCTTGACACCGTGTTTCTTGAGAAGGCTCTCGAAGATCTTGTTGATGAAATGGGATCCTCCGTCACTAATAACAACCCTGGGAACTCCGAATCGAGGGAAGATTATCGTCTTAAAAAGACTAACAACGGCTTTTGAGTCGCTCGTTCTGCAAGCTACAACTTCTACCCACTTGGAGACATAGTGTACTGCCACGAGAATGTACTTCTTGCCGTACGATGATGGGAAGGGTCCCATGAAGTCTATACCCCACACATCAAAAATCTCAACCTCCATGATAGGGTTTTGTGGCATCTCGTTCCGCCTGCTTATATTGCCCTTCCTTTGGCAAGGATCGCAGCGTTGAACGAACTCGTGAGCGTCCTTAAACATCGTGGGCCACCAAAAACCCGCTTGTAACACTTTGGAGACCGTCTTAAAACTCGCGAAATGTCCTCCATAGGCTGAACCGTGGCAATGAGTAAGAATGACGTTTACCTCTTCATCCGATGCACACCTCCGATATAATCCATCTTTGCACAAGGTGTAGAGGTAAGGTTCGTCCCAATAGAACCGTTTCAAGTCGTGGAAGAATTTCTTCTTTTGATGACGCTCCAATTCATGCGGTTCTTCTCCCGTGGCCAGGTAGTTCACGATATCTGCGTACCACGGCTCTTTTTCTATAGCAAAGAGTTCCTCAATCTCGTGCTCTTGCTCTCCCCGAACTTTCTGTAGCATGACTGTCATTAGCTGCTCCTCGGGGAATGAGTCGTCGATGGGCAGTAGGTCGTCTACGCGCAGCCGCGACAAGTGATCCGCGACTCCATTCTCGATGCCCTTCTTATCTTTGATTTCCAAGTCAAACTCTTGGAGCAGCAAGATCCACCGTAGCAGCCGCGGTTTCGCATCTTTCTTTGCAAGCAAATGTCTCAATGCTGCGTGATCGGTGTAGACTATCACCTTTGAGCCAACCAAGTATGACCTAAACTTCTCGGAAGCAAACACGATGGCTAGGAGTTCTTTTTCTGTGGTTGCATACTTTGACTGCGCATCGTCCATCGTCTTACTAGCGTAGTAAATGACGTGGAGCTTCTTCTCCTTTCTTTGTCCCAACACTGCACCAACGGCGTAGTCACTAGCATCGCACATGATCTCAAAGGGTAGATCCCAATCCGGTGGCTGCACAATAGGAGCGCTAATCAACTCTTGCTTGATCTTGTGGAAGGCGCTTAGACACTCCTCGTCAACGGTCTAGCTATCTTCGAGAGGTCCTTGATGAACCTCCTGTAGAAACCCGCGTGACCGAGAAAACTCCTTATGCTCTTTACTGAATTTGGAGCTCCGAGGTTGGCCATAACGTCGATCTTTGCCTTATCAACCTCAATACCCTTTTCTGAAATCCGATGACCCAAAACGATACCATCTCTTACCATGAAGTGGCATTTCTCCCAATTCAGCACCAAGTGGCATTCCTCGCACCTTTTAAGCACCCTGCAAAGATTAGACAAACACGAGGCAAACGAAGAACCGTAGACAGAAAAATCATCCATAAAAACCTCAACAATGTTTTCGATTAAATCTGAAAATATGGACATCATGCATCGTTGGAACGTCGCGGGTGCATTACACAACCCAAACGGCATTCTAAGATAAGCAAACGTACCATAGGGACATGTAAAGTTGGTTTTCTCTTGGTCTTGGGGGTGGATGGGTATTTGGAAAAATCCGGAATACCCATCTAGAAAACAATAGTATGGATGGTTGGCTAAGCGTTCAAGCATTTGGTCAATGAAGGGCAGGGGGAAATGGTCTTTTCGAGTTGCAGCGTTTAGCTTTCGATAATCGATGCAAACTCTATGACCCGTGATTGTTCTAGTTGGGATTAATTCGTTTTTATCGTTTTTAACCACGGTAATTCCACCCTTTTTTGGTACTACATGAACGGGAGAGATCCAATTGCTATCGGATATTGGGAAAATTATCCCCGCATCCAATAGCTTGATTATCTCTTTCTTAACAACTTCTTTGAGGTTTGGGTTCAGCCGACGTTGGTGTTCTATTGAGGACATAGATTCGTTCTCTAGATGTATCCGGTGCATGCACAAAGAGGGTGATATCCCTTTGATATCATCCAGAGAATAACCTATTGCCTTCCTAAATTTTTGAAGCTCATGAGTTAAAGTTTTAACCTCGTCTTCGCTAAGCGCAACGTTGATAATTATCGGGTAGGTGGAGTTAGGCCCCAAGAAAACGTACCTTAGCCCGTTGGGAAGGGGTTTTAACTCTACCTTTGGCGCTTTAAGTTCGCTCCAATCGTCGTCATCGCTAGACTTACCATTGCTAGCATCGTTGTCCGTCGTCATCGCCTTGGCATCGTATGTAACCGCCTCGGGCAGGACAAGAAACTCGGCTTCCACATCGATGGGGTGGGAGTCGATTCTTTTCTGGACTGCCATCACGTCTTCTCTCATTGTTCGGCCTCCTTCTTCTAAGGTGGTCATGGCAAGCTGAAGCTCGTCTTCCGTCGCTAACTCCTCCAGGAATTCATCCGCGAGTTCATCCATCAAGTCGATGTAGAAAATCTGCCCTTCAATGGTCGGTTTCTTGATCGTATCGTTGATGTCGTACCTTTGGACTAGGTCTTCTCCGAGATGCAGATCAATCTTACCCTTCTTCACATCTATGATCGCTCCGGCTGTGGCTAGGAATGGCCTACCGAGGATAAGAGGGTCCTTAGCTTCCTCATCCATCGCCAAGACGATGAAATCTGTGGGGATGAAAGCGTTCCCTAGCTTGACCGGAATGTCCTCTAACACACCCGCGGGTATCCTTACCGACCTATCGGCAAGTACAAGGGAGATCATGGTTGGCTTGAAGGATGAGAACCCAAGTCTCTGGGCAATGGACAGCGGCATAAGACTGGCGCTAGCTCCTAAATCGCACAAGCATCCTTCGAAAACCAAGGGGCCGATGGCACATGGTATGGTGAAACTCCCCGGATCACTCATCTTTTTAGGGCAGTTTCGTTGGATGATTACGCTGCACTCGTGCGAGAGGACTACTGTATCGTCGAAGTCCTGAAACTTGTTCTTGATCGCATCCTTTAGAAACTTGCTATAGTGAGGGACGAGTTTAAAGGCATCGACGAGTGGCATGGCAATTTGAACTTCTTTCATTTGCTTTTCAAACTGCGCTTTGTACTTCTCTAGCAGCTGTTTCTTAGCTCGACCCGGAAAAGGTAGCTTAGGCACGTAAGGAGACGTAACGTAGGCCGACTTTTTCGATTTGGCAGCTTTTTCCTCTGTATCGGCCTTGTCCTTGGCCGATACAGGTGGTCGATATCGGTCTTCCGAAACCGATACACCTGGCCGATGCGAGTGTCCTGTCTCCTTGTCGCTCGTATCGGCCTTGTCCTTGGCCGATACTGGTGGTCGATATCGGCCAGTTTTGGCCGATACGCCTGGTCGATACAGGTGTCCTGTATCTTCCTCTTTACCGTCTTCTCTAGTTTCGTCATCCAAGAGCGTGGTATCTGCCTCGTGGGACCGTTCCACCTCCCCAACCTGTTCCGCATTGTCCTCGATTCGATCCCCAGAAGGTAATTGTCGGCCACTACGAAGATGTAGAGCGTTGACATACTCTTTCGGGTTAGCTTCTGGTTTCCCTGGGAGTTGACCCATTGGTCGCTTGGAGGATGACGTGATCTGCCCCATTTGGTTATCCAGAGCTTTCAGGTGCGAGCTCATTGATTCGAACTTTGCGTTGAGATCGTGGTACGAGTTGTCAACTTTTGCCTGAATTTCCTTCTTGAACGTGCTAAACTCCAAGTGATTTCGGGTTTGGCCGTCGAGGATTTTCTTTAACAGTCGAGCGGTTTGATCACCTTGGGGAGCCGGTGATGCAGCCGCTCCTTGAGTACCGGGGTGGTTGTTGTAGCCCGGAGGACGATTTGGTGGTGGTCTCGGTGCGTATCCGCCCTGGTTGTATTGAGGTTTACCTTGGTAACCTCCTTGTTGCGCCCGGGGATAGACCCGGTCCCGGGGATTGACTACGTTATTGTTGCGGTAGGAGAGGTTTGGGTGATGCGAGTAGTTGTTGAAACGCCGGCCGTTCGATTACCCATGTAGTTGATCTCCTCTTGATTCCCCTCGGTTGGGGGTATTTGTTCATCGCCGCTACCAACGTAGTTTATGCCCACTTGGTTGGACATGAGTAGCTTATCCAACTTCTCATTCACCGCCTTTATCTCTCTCTTAAACTGCTCATCGTTCCCTGAGTTGCGGATGGTGCGATCATAGTCCAACTCTGGATGTACCGGGCCCGGGATATCGTCGTCTGCGGGGTCTGCGGCGTCAGCGGCGGCGGCGGGCACATAAGGAGGAGGAGGATGCTCGCCAGGGACGGACGTCCCGATGTGGACAGGAGATGTCCCGGAAGCCGAAGCCGAACCGGAAGCCGAGCCTTCCCGGAAGCCCTCTTCTCCGCCAACATCTGCATGTAGTCCGGCGGTAAGGTCTTCCCTCTCCTAGGAGTCATATATAAGTACCTGCCAAAAAAAACATTAAATATTTAAATAATAAACATTAAGTATTTAAAAATTATTAAGTATTTTAAAAACTAAACATTATATAAGTATTTTAATGACATTATATGTTCTAAACATATAATTCTAAAATTTGAATCCTAAAACTAAAATCCGAGCCTAAAACTAATTCTAAATCCTATAACTAAATTCCAATTCCTAAAACTAATTCTAAAATCCGGTTTTAAAACACATATATTAAAAATATTTACCTTTGGGGATGTTGAAGAAGAGTGAAAGTTGTAGAGTTTTAGAGAGAGAAAACTTTAGAGAGAGAGAGATTTAGAGAGAATGAGTGAAAATGAAAAATTTTGGTAATTCGTTGTAAAAAAAAATTGAAATGTTTTGGTTCGTTTGGTTTGCCGCGTTTTGGGAATGATGAAAATAAAATCGTTGTTAAATCGTGGTAAATTTACCACGATTTTACGACGCTTACTTTATAAATCGTTGTAAAATTGTGGTAATAAAATCGTTGTTAAATCGTGGTAAATTTACCACGATTTTACGACGAATACTTTATAAATCGTTGTAAAATCGTGGTAATAATTGACGTTGACAACCTCGTATAAACAAAACTCCTGAGGATTTGACGTTTAGAGTTTCATTTTTGGTCGTAAATACGTTGTTAAATTACCACGAATTTCCATCGATTTTGTGTGATTCGTCGTAAATTCGTGGTAAATTTACCACGAATTTACGACGATTTATTACACTAAATGGATTTTGCTGAAATTCATCTGCCATTTGACTTCATGTTGAATATAATTATGATATTGTATGTATATGAAATCATTCTAAGTCGTATGATTGCACAAAAACATGTTTTTGTAAAATTAGAACATATAGACATATTAACCACAATATATATAGTACACTTTATCTTAAACTTTATAAATTCTAGGAATATGTAACAAAACTTATTGATAAGCAATTTTAACATTGTTTTTATAGTTATTCATTAACTTTAGAGGTCTTAAAGAGTGTTTGTACGTAATATAAGACATACTTTTGAAAATGTTTGGGGTTTAGGGGTTTAAACAAAAAGACGTTGTAAAATAGTGGTAAATTTACCACGATTTTACAACGAATACCTTTTAAATCGTTGTTAAATCGTGGTAAGTTTACCACGATTTTACGACGAATACTTTATAAATCGTTGTAAAATCGTGGTAATAATTGACGTTGACAACCTCGTATAAACAAAACTCCTGAGGATTTGACGTTTAGAGTTTCATTTGTGGTCGTAAATACGTTGTTAAATTACCACGAATTTCCATCGATTTTGTGTGAATCGTCGTAAATTCGTGGTAAATTTACCACGAATATACGACGATTTATTACACTAAATGGATTTCGCTGAAATTCATCTGCCATTTGACTTCATGTTGAATATAATTATGATATTGTATGCATATGAAATCATTCTAAGTCGTATGATTGCACAAAAACATGTTTTGATAAAATTAGAACATATATACATATTAACCACAATATATATTATAGTACACTTTATCTTAAACTTTATAAATTCTAAGAATATGTAAACAAAACTTATTGATAAGCAATTTTAACATTGTTTTTATAGTTATTCATTAACTTTAGAGGTCTTAACGAGTGTTTGTACGTAATATAAGACATACTTTTAAAAATGTTTGGGGTTTAGGGGTTTATACAAAAAGACGTTGTAAAATCGTGGTAAATTTAACACGATTTTACAACGATTTCGTTTTAAAGCGTTGTAAACTCGTGGTAATCGTTGACGTTGACAACCTCGTACAAACAAAACTCCTGAGGATTAGAGGTCTTTAAAAGACAACGAATTATAAGATTATTCGTGGTAAAATCGTCGTAAATTTACGACGAATTTACCACGATTTGTGAAATTTACACATATCGTGGTAAAATAGTTGTAAATTTACGACGATTTTACCACGATTTGTGAAATTTCACATATCGTGGTAAAATCGTTGTAAATTTACCACGAATTTACGACGATTGTTAATTTATTTTATAAAAATAAATTAAAATACATTATTTTCTTAAAATATATTATTTTCTTATTTATTACTCGGAGTCATCGACGGACTCATGTTCGTCCTCGGAGTCGGATTCATCAAATTCGTCGGTCTCTTCGACTTCTTCTTCGTCCTCATTCACCTCTTCGCCTTCCCTATTATGTGGATCAACGAGTAAGACCATGTCCGTGTTTAGTTACGGCGAAGGAATATCGACGGACGTGTCATTCCGTAGTGGTGATTCTTCTTCCCTGACTATGTACCCTCTCGGGGTAATTTTGATGACGGATAGCCAATGTATTCCTGTGGACTTAAGACGCGGATAAGGAATGAAGCTTACTTGCTCAGCTTGCGATGCAAGTATGAAAGGCTCGAACTTGTTGTATCTTCTATTCTTATTGACATCAACGATCCCAGACTTGTTGATTCGTACACCTCTTCCGATCGTAGGATCAAACCACTCGCACTTGAAGAGTACGCACTTCAACATGAGCAACCCGGGAAACGTTATTTCTATGATTTCTTGGATGATTCCGTAGAAATCAATGTCTCCTCTAACACAAACACCGTAGTTAACACTTGTTCGATGTCGCCCGTAATCGTACGCGTGGAAAGCATAACCTCTTGTAAAATACATTGGCGATGTCCGAATCTTCGCAAGGGGACGTTGTAGCATCTCGTGGAACCACACCGGATAAGATTCGTCCTCGTACTCAATATGCAGTACACCAACAATAATTTTGTTTAAATATATTATGTTTATATGTAATTTCATATTTGATATTTTCATATACCCGTGTTTGCAACCACATCACAAAGTGTTGAGTTTTACGGGAATCGAGCTCATCTTCGAATATCCCGGAATCCCTTTTTGAACTTGTTCGACGAAGATACTATATATATATGAAAATATTATAAGTAAACAATATTTCATGAGTGTTGTAATGAATTATATAAAGAGTATTAAAAAACATTTACTTTTACCTTTCCCATGGAGTAACAATATCGCAATTCAATACAATGTACGTGTGGGCACAATGAATTTCATCCTCGTTGCTCCACCAAACCTCTTTTATGCGTCCGCTAAGCCGACCAATGGGACAAAATATGTCGGGTACTCCTTCCACCGCGTACGTTGTTTGAATGCCTCCGTCATCATATCTCCTCGGCGCTCTTTTACGTGTCCTCACGAGTTGGTGCAAAGTAGTACGACGTAAAGTGAGACGTCTCCTCTGTAATACTACCCGCAGCGATTGAACCCTCGACTTTAGCTAGATTCTTCGCCTTCCCTTTTAGATGTTTCATAAATTGTTCGAAAGGGTACATCCATCGGAAGTGAACGGGCCCCCCTAGTTCTGCTTCGTGTGGGAGATGTACTGGTAGGTGCTCCATAACATCAAAAAAGGATGGGGGAAATATCTTCTCCAAATTGCACAAAATGAGAGGAATGTTCTCGTCGAGTTGTGTTATTACTTCATCGTTCAACGTTCTTGTGGAAAGATCACGAAAGAACAACCCAACACCTACACAAATTAAATAAAACGTACGTATTACGATATATTCGGTTATGAAATATTTTATTAATTAATTAGACATTACGTATACGTACCAGACAATTGCTTCGTGCACATTTTGTGGAACAAGTTCGGCCAAGACAAATGGTAGCGGTCGTTGCATGAACACATGACAATCGTGACTTTTCATACCCGTGAATTTACTACCATCTACACACCGAGAAAGATTAGAAACAAAACCATCGGGAAACTTTACTTCGAGAGATCACCCACCGGAACAACGACGTCTTCGCCGCACTCGATAATCCGAATATAGGTATTGGGGTTTTTCCGTCATTATCAATGTGCAATTCGGATCTCGCACATATCTCGGCCAAGTCAAGACGTGATTTAAAATTGTCTTTTGTCTTTCCCCGCACATTCAAAAGAGTGTTCATAATGTTATCGAAAAAGTTCTTCTCTATGTGCATCACGTCAAGATTGTGTCGGAGTAGATGATCTTTCCGAGTATGGAAGCTCCCGAGAAAATGCTTTTCTTATGCCAATTGTGTTCCGTAAGATAACCATCGGGCGGATTAGGCGGGACATGCCGGTTTCCTCCTTGGGGAACCGTGTAATTCGCACGGTAATGATCCATATGCGCCTCAACTTGTTCGCCCGTGTAATAAACCGGTGGAGGATCACGAACCACTTTGTTCTTTTTAAACAATCGTTTGTTTTTCCGATAAGGGTGGCGCGGACTAAGAAACTTACGGTGACAATCGAACCATCTAGTTTTCCTTCCATGCTTCAATTGGAAGGCGTCGGTACGATGCATGCGGTAAGGACAAGATAGTCGTCCGTGTGTAGTCCAGCCCCGACAACATTCCATAAGCGGGAAAGTCGCTAATCGTCCATAGAAGCACTCGCACGCATTGTAAAATTCCGTTTCCTCGAACAATCGTAAGTCTTTACTCCGAGTGTGCCATAACTCCTTCAACACTTCCACCAAAGGCCGTAGAAAAACATCAAGGGATCTTTTTGGATGTTTAGGTCCGGGGACTAAAATGCTCGAAATAAAAATTCCCTTTGCATACACATCTCTGGTGGGAGGTTATAAGGGGTGACGATGACGGGCCATAAAGAATATCGCCTACCCGACATACCAAATGGACTAAATCCATTCGTACATAGACCAAGGTAGACGTTACCTTTTCGTCTAGCAAAATCGGGGTACACCGAGTTAAAGTGTTTCCACGCTTTCGCATCGGATGGGTGGGTCACCTCTCCATGCTTATGTGTATGTTCTGCATGCCACCTCATCGAAGAAGTTGTCCTCTCCGAGTGATACATCCTTTGTAGCCTGTCTATTATAGGAAGATACCACATCTTCTGGTACGGTACCTTCTTCCGACCTACTCCTTCTGGCCTATATCTTGGTTTTTTGCAAAAACGACATTCCTCAAGAATGTCGTCGTCTTTCCAAAATATCATACAATTGTCTACACATACATCAATTGACTGATACGGAAGACCAAGACTGATAACCAATTTTTGAACCTCATAAAACATTTCAGCAGCTAAATTATCAGAGGGTAGATATTCTTTAAACAATGAGCCCAATCATCCATGCAAACCTCAGATAAGTTATGGTCTGTTTTAATATTCATCATTCTAGCAGCTAATGACAATTTAGAGTGCCCTTCTCTACAATTATCATATATTGGTTGATTTGCAGCATTTAACATGTCGTAGAATTTTTTAGCATCTAAATTAGGTTCTTTAACTAAATTTCCATCAGATGCAACTTCAGGACGAAATGCATCGCTAACCATGTCATTTATCCTATCCGGTTCATTTCCATGATCATGATGAAAATTATAAAAATCATACTCATTTTCTACATGCTCGGTCATAGTCTACGGATTCCCGATGATAATTACTACTACTAGCAACATTACCGAATAACCTTCCCCATGCTGAAACCATATATAATATTGTGGTGTAAATCCTCTATTTAACAAATGCTTCCAAACATTTTCAACCAAAATGAACCGTCTATTGTCGCATTTGATACAAGGACAAAACATCTTACCGCTTTCGATAGTGACGGAGTAGATTTGTGGCTTGCTGCATGAATACTTCAACCCCGTCGAGGAACTCCCTTGTCACCGATCCGTCATCGCCTCGATGTATGTACATCCATTTTCGGATTTCGTAAATATCGCCTCCGGAAATTTTTTTTATAAAAAGAATTTTTTTTTGTAAGTGAGAGAGATAGAGAGATATAAAATTGATGGTGTGATTTATGGTGAAAGATGGGGAGGTATTTATAGGATTTTATAAAATTTTCCAACTTTTTACCAAGGAAATTAACTACTAATTTACAACGATTCATAATTCTACAAGGAATTAACAATGATTTTACAACGATTTAACGACTAAAATGAAAGTTGTAAATAGTTAGGTGCAACAAGTAAATACACGTTTTCAACTACCGGATTAAATATCTTTAAATCGTTGTTAAAAAGTCCCAAAATTAGAAGTTGTAAATTCGTGGTAAATTAGCAACGATTTAGCGACGAAATATTCTTATAAATCAAAACGTCGGTAAATCGTTGTAAATTTACCACGATTTTACAACGATTTGGTTTTTAATCGGAAAATCGTTGTAAAATCGTCGTAAATTTACAACGATTAAAATCGTCGTAAATTTACGACGATTTTACGACGAATAACAAAATCATCGTAAAATCGTCGTAATGTCGTCGTAAGTTTACGACGATTATAATCGTTGTAAATTTTTCGTGGTAATTTGCGCAGATTCTTGTAGTGCATATAGCCACGAAAATCTGTTCATAGCCACGATATCTACCGTGGCTATACCGTGTTTTTCTTGTAGTGAAGTTATATGCTTTGATCATCCAAGTGTAGTCCTTAACAAGCAGGAGGGCATCCTCGTCACTTGATGATTTCCTCGCATATGCAAACAATTTACGCAATTTAACACTTGGAAGTTTTGATATAAAAAAGACTCTTCAAGTCAAGTGGATTCATTCAAAAGATGTAACTATTTCCTAAATACGAATATAACTTAACCCTTTATTATTCTAAGCAAAGTTCGATCAAATTTACTGCAACTCTATTTAAAGAACAAAGAACAAAACTAGCATAAGAACTATACCAGTTTATATGCTTTGGTCATCTAAGTGTAGTCCTTAATAAGCAGTATGGCATCCTCGTCACTTGATGACTTTCTCACAGATGCAACCAATTTAAGACTTGGTAGTTTTGATATATAAAATTCTTCAAGTCAAGTGGATTCAATAAAAAGATGTAACTATATCCTCTATACGAATACAACTTGACCCTTAATTATTCTAAACAAAGTTTCATCAAATTTACAACCATAACTATTCAAAGAACAAAGAGCAGTGAAACAAACAATAACCCCAAATAACTAAACAATGTTTAATCAAAGATCATAACATGTCTTAACAAAGAATAAAGTAGAGCAAAGAACAAACAACAAGGAAGAACAAAGAAGAGAAACAGAAAACAAAGAAGAGTATAAGAACAAAGAATTACAAAGAAGAGCACTTCTATACCAGTTTTGGTAAGAGTGTGGACTCTGTAAGATGCCCATAGGTGATGCTTGTCTTCATCAACTATGAAGATTCATATAACAATTAATCTAAACAAAATTTAAGATTCGAAAGTGAATTAGGTTACATTAAAACATTTTACTCGTATTATAAAACATAGAGTTTAGATTCAATGCTCCTTTCAAAAAGCCCTTCATGATTGAGAAACATGTTTAAGAATACTACCAAAGAATGACAATTCAAGAAACAAACTTATATATATATATATGTTTACCTTTTCTTCTTTCGTAGTGGCTTCTTCAACGGAATGTAAGATTCTTTGTTAGTGTTGCTTGCATCTTCAAAATAAGGGTTAGGACTGGAGGTGTTGTAGTTCACGTCTGCTATAGTTTCTCCACGGCAAAATGCTCCAACTTTCCTCCTTTACTTGTTTTTCTTTCCTGTAATGCGCATAGATGAAAAAGTGTATGTAGATTGAACAATAGGTCAAGAAGAAAAGATGGCCACATATATAGTAACAGAGTAAAGTTAGTGACCGAGTCAAATACCATTTCTTCTTTCGCGGTGGCTTCTTCATAAAGAGTCTTAGTTAGTGTTGCATCTTCAAAATAGAGGTTGGGAATGGAGGTGTTGTAGTTCACAAAAAAAACAACTAAATCATAGATATATAAATGATTAGAAATTGTATAATAACAAAGAGCTTGATTAAAGGAAATATACACAGGTGATAGAGTACCCAAATTTCACATTTATAGCGTCCTGGACATCTGCTATAGTTTCTCCACGGCAAAATGCTCCTACTTACCTCCTCTACTTGTTTTTATTTTCCGTAATGCACAAAGATGGAGATGAAAAAAGAGTATGTAGATTGAACGATAGGTCAAGAAGAAAAGATGTCCACATATATAATAACCGAGTCAAGTAACTCTATACGCTTGTCTTTTTAGCTTTTAAACACCCTAAGAATGATAAACATAAATATTTGAAAGCTCACAATGAACATTTCAGCATTGTATTACTCTCCAGCGGTCTTTGTTGTAACTCCTCATCAATGCCTTTTGGCGTGCCTCTCCATGAGTTCTTATTCATGGTTCCATCATAAACAACATGTCATGAAGTGAACATTCTTGTAAAAGGATTAAAATATGTCATAACATAAAAAGTAAATCAGACATCAAGAAACTGCAACTCCTCCAATATGTTTAGATATTATAGTGTTTTGGCCTACACTAGGCTAATTAGCACTACACTGGACAAGAACTCTGGATGCTAAAGAAGCTAAATCAAACATGGAGAGTGCAATCAATCATTCTACCTGAGATTAACCACTGGACATAGTTTTAGAGCTCTGCGCCGGCTTCAACAACTCAATACTCCTTTTCAGAACTAGCATCCATCAGTTTAACTTGAAAATGACAACAAGAGTTATTAAGATTAATCGATTAAAATTTACAAGACAAGCATTATTAGTAACTAGTGTAACTCACAATTTTTCCCAGATAGCTCTTGATTGTGTTATTTTTCTCGCAAAATTCTAAATCTTTCTTCTACATTAGGCTACTAAGCATTACACAGGACAAGAACCCTGATTGATAAAGCAGCTAAAATCAAACATAGAGAGTGAAATCAGTCATTCTACCTGAGATAACGACTGCACATAGCTTTAGAGCTCTGCGCCAGCTTCAACAACTCGTGGCTCCATTTACGAACTAGCATCCATATATCAGCTTAACCCGAGAAACACAACAAAGGGGTTATTAAGAATAATCGATTAAAGTACAAAGTAAAGCATTATAAGTAACATCACAGAAGTATAATTCATAATCTTGTCGATATAGCTCTTGAATGTGTTATTCTTGGTCGCTAATTTCATAATCTCTCTTCTCCAACAATTCCATGAGTTGCCTCTTTGACTTGTGCACCTCTGATATCTCCATAGTCTCTCCCTCTCTCTCCCTCTCTCCCTCCCTCCCTCTCTCCCTCTCTCTCTCCCTCTCTCTCTAACTCTCCATTTTTCTCAATCTGCATCATCAAAAAAATCAAATCTGTGAAATCCTGGAAAAACACACTAAAAAACCGAACACATATACAAAGGGACTGATAGGATACAAGACAACTTGTTGAATGACGATGATGTGGCACCAAGGAAGTCAACAAGACCTCGTAAGACAAACAACAAATATCTTTAGAGATATATTTTATTTAGTTTGTTTTAGTTTATTAAATAAGTAGAACTAGTCTCACGTAACGTTCTCCAGTTTCTTCATGTTTCCTGCATTCTAGGAGTCAATGACTCCATCTTTTGTTATTGTTATTTGCTTCTTGTACTTCCCTATTTAAAGAAATGAAAAAGCCAAAAAGAGGTAGACTTATCTACCCAACGCGTGAGGCTGAGGAGTGGATAAGTGTCAGTGAAATACATCAGACACTAATAGAGCAAACGAGCGCGTGAGGCTGTCCAGTGTGAAATTACTATCAAGGGTATATCGCTATATCGTCGAAACAGTGGACAACCGAACTTCCCACTTGATGATTTAATCATATAAAAAGTCAACAAATGCATTAAATGCACTCTGACAGAGAGAGAATGCATGTTTGAGAGCATTAAATGATGTTAACATGGATGATGTACATATATATAGAATGCAAAATTATTATGTGATCATCCTCTCTTCTCTTTCTTCTGCTTTTTTCTTTCTTTTCTTTTTTCTTCTTCCTTTCAAAAACCTTACGAGTCAACTCAGTACATTACAGCAATTGTACGACAGTTCTAGCGGATGTACAATATTCTCATGTACACTTTTGTCTGTACAAATGTAAAACTTTCGTATGACTGTCCACCACTAGACTTGCCGACTCAAAAATCCAGTGGATTTGTACGACAATTCACTGGACAGTTAAAAGTAAAACTGTACAGGCGATTGATATCTTTTTTTCGTATAACAATCCAGTGGATAATCAACAAATGCATTAAATGCACTCTGACAGAGAGAGAATGCATGTTTGAGAGCATTAAATGATGTTAACATGGATGATGTACATATATATAGAATGCAAAATTATTATGTGATCATCCTCTCTTCTCTTTCTTCGCTTTTTTCTTTCTTTTCTTTTTTCTTCTTCCTTTCAAAAACCTTACGAGTCAACTCGAGTACATTACGACAATTGTACGACAGTTCTAGCGGATGTACAATATTCTCATGTACACTTTTGTCTGTACAAATGTAAAACTTTCGTATGACTGTCCACCACTAGACTTGCCGACTCAAAAATCCAGTGGATTTGTACGACAATTCACTGGACAGTTAAAAGTAAAACTGTACAGGCGATTGATATCTTTTTTTCGTATAACAATCCAGTGGATAATCAACAAATGCATTAAATGCACTCTGACAGAGAGAGAATGCATGTTTGAGAGCATTAAATGATGTTAACATGGATGATGTACATATATATAGAATGCAAAATTATTATGTGATCATCCTCTCTTCTCTTTCTTCTGCTTTTTTCTTTCTTTTCTTTTTTCTTCTTCCTTTCAAAAACCTTACGAGTCAACTCAGTACATTACAGCAATTGTACGACAGTTCTAGCGGATGTACAATTAACGCATGAACTTTTTTCGTATCATCTCACTAAAGAAGCACACGAGTGGTGGCAAGCAACCGTAAAAGCTCTCGGCGTTAACCAAAATATGATTACGTGGGAGACTTTTGAAGCGGAGTTGTGGACAAGGTTTTGACCCCACAAAGAGCGCCAATTTTCACGAAGAGCTATCTAAAATCCGTCAATCCGGAACGTTTGATGATTATCAACGCGCGTTTGAGAGGCTACACAACAAGGTATCAAACTGGTCAGAAGAAGCCTTGGTAGGAACGTTCCTCGGAGGCTTACACTACTCAATAGCCGACGATGTCAGAATGTTCCAACCAACGATGTTACAAGAAGTCGATAACCTCGCTCGAATGAAAAATGAACAGTTACAGATCAGAAGCGCACATTCACGCCCCGAAGCCAATTTGTACCTACTTCGACCTCAACACCAGCCTCACCACGACCCTTACAAACGCCAAGGAAACTCAGTTGGGAGGAGATGAGGAGAAAACGCAGTCTAGGCCTTTGTTTTAGCTGCGACGAAAAGTACTCTCCCGGACACAAGTGCGTTGACCCCCAAATCTTCATCATGGAGGGAGTCGAAGATGCAGACTCTGACGAAGCGACCACAGAAGAAGACAAGCCCACTCCAGAGATTACCCTCAACGCTCTCGCCGGATGGGACTCAACGACCACAATGCGTCTCCTCGTCGTCGTCAACAACCACAACCTACACGCTCTTGTTGATAGTGGATCCACCCACAATTTAATTAGCGAGAAAATTGCATCTGACCTACAGCTAACCGAAACGATAACCAAGTCGTTCGATGTATGTGTCGCCAACGGAACACCGCTTCGCTGTCGTGACGACGTCAAAGTCAAGATCGTCGGTGCTCAGTTCCAGATAACACTCTACGCTCTTCCGTTAGTAGGTCTTGACTTGGTAATAGGAATCCAATGGCTACAAAGTCTTGGGTCCATACTTACAGATTGGAAAGCCCAAACCTTGCAATAGGATTGGGAAGGAGAGACTCATATTCTTACTGGGCTTCATAAGAATAAAATCAGGCCCACCACAAGTGAAGAAATGGAGAAAGAGGCCCGCCAAGGTCATCTTCTCTTCTCCCTATGTTCGTCGGAGGACTCCTCGACACTGAAAGAACTCAACGACGACATACGCTTGATTTTGGATGAATTCACCGGAATTTTTCAAACTCAGAAGGTCTCCCCCCACTTCGCGACATCGAACACAACATCGCCCTCAAGGAAGGCATCTATCCTATCAATGTCAGACCTTACCGTTACCCTTATTTTCAAAAAGGCGAGATAGAGAGACATGTTTCGGAGATGCTCCAAGCAGGCATAATTCGCACCAGATCCAGCCCCTTCTCCTCCCCTGTTCTCCTCGTGAAGAAGAAAGACGGATCGTGGCAGTTCTGTACCGATTACAGAGCACTTAATTCTGCCACCATCAAAGATCGTTTTCCAATACCTACGGTGGAAGATATGCTCGACGAACTACACGGTTCAACCTATTTCACTAAACTCGATCTTACCGCTTGGTTTCACCAGGTTCGAATCAGCCCTTCTGACGTTCACAATACCTAGTTATGCCTTTCGGCCTCTGTAACGCACCATCAACCTTTCAGGCGCTCATGAACGACATCTTCCGACCATATATGCCCAAGTTCGTAATCGTATTCTTCGACGACATACTCGTCTATAGTCCAACGTGGGAATCACATCTACAACATGTTCGAGAGGTATTGATCTTAATCCAACATCACAAGCTTTATGTAAAATTTAAGAAATGTGAAGTTGGGAAGAGAGAGCTTGAGTACCTAGGCCACATTATCTCCAACATTGGTGTAACAGTTGACCAGTCTAAGGTGCAAGCAATGACCGATAGGCTGGTTCCCACCTCAGTTACTGATCTTCGAGGCTTAACCCTAATTTGCATTCTCTTCTCGAAACCCTTGTTCTCGAAATATCGACGAAGAACGATGCAATGAATGATCTCCAAAGAGAGAGCTTGTGTTTTATAAGCCGTAGCCTAAAACGGTGTCGGTTTACATTTGTGCCTTAATTATTATTGGGATTTTATTTTAATTATTATTTGGCTTTTATGAATGTGGCTATTAATTATTACTGGGCTTTTGTCTTAATTATTATTGGATTTTTATGACCGTTGCTAAGAATTTCCTTTTTTTGTTTGTTTGATAAGTTTCTTTTTCCTTTTTTGTCCATAAATTTTTTTTCTGTGCTATTATGTTTAACGTTGAGAGTTTTTCATAGGACTGGGCAAAATACCCGGACCCGAAAACCCGAACCGAAACCGACCCGAAAAAAACCGATTCGGGTCGGGTACGGGTAATACAATATTACCCTATTGGGTCCTAAAGTCATGGATCTGTGGGTATCCGGTAAACCCGAACCGAACCCGATATCCAAACGGGTACCCGATTAGACGTTTTTACATACATTTTTACATATATATACTATATATGATTATATCTAATATCAAACTATAAATACATTTATATCCAAATATTTCAGATTAGTTATCTAAACTTAAATGCATTTATTTGTAAAAACTTAAACTTAAATTTATTTATACTCAAACACTTGAATTTTTAAATTATATATTTTAAAAAATTAATAATGTTGTAAGATTTTCGGGTATTTGGCTAATTTTTCGGGTAAATGGGTAATTTTTTCGTGTTTTGGGTAAAAATACTCGACAAATTATCATTTGTTCGGTTATTTCGAGTTTTGTTTGGTTCTTTTAGTACCTCTGTTTCAAAAATTAACTGAATCGATGATAACCCAAGAGTAATTCGGTATTAATCGGATTTTTGATTGAAGTACAAAACCGACCCGAACCCGAATAGCTCCGAACTGGACCGAACCGATTGTTTAAAAATATTCGATTGAGATTATTTTGCCTTACACCGAAAAACCCGAAACCCGATTGAGTGGATCCGAAACCCGGTTGGGTATCCGACTCCCTGAGCCTAGTTTTTCATGATCAAGTTGCTTAGCTCAACGGTAGAGTTGTGAGTTTGTCTTGTGTTGCGGGTTCAACCTACACAAATATTTTTTTCTTCTCTTTTTAATAATCTTGTTCATAACGAACTTATTTCGAAATATAGTTAGTTTTTTAACGGTCTTTAAAAATATTTTCTTCTGTGAAAAATTCATAAAATATTATTTCCACATTTTTGTTATTTTTTAAATCATTTTGAATTTAATAAAGTGCTATATTAATAATTTTGGGACTACGAAAAATTATTAATTTATAATAATATTAATTTATAGAGATATTTTTACAAAAATGTAACATATTACAAAAATTGAGATGTTATAAAAGTGTGTGTCTTACGAGTTTCGTAAATATATTTTAAAATATTTCAAAACACAATTTAAATCATACGAAAAAATATTGTTTAGGGTTTCATAAATCCATAAACTTTGTATAAAGTTCATTTAACACTAGTAAACACTTATTTGATGTAAAAAATAAGTTTGAGACACTATTTAGAATTAAAACGTTATGAAAATTTGTATCTATAGTGGGTACGTAATCTTAAGAAAAAAACAATTATAGTAATCATAATTTACTAAGCTGTCACATATATATATTATATGCATAAAACTATAATTATTAATTTACAATAATCCATTTATCTATTATTTATTATTACATAGTTAAGTTATAAACTTATAAAAGTAAAATAGAAGACAACGAAAATTTTTATTGAATTATAAAATTTTTCATTTAACGAAAAAATCCCAAACTGTATACGTAGAATCTAGTTCCAAAAATTAACCCCCCAATACAATAGTTGTATAATTAACAAATTTTTTACTTATCTTAACTATTAAAAGAGAAACATTTTTGCAAAAAGGACAAAAAATTGTAATTACCATCAAATGTCACTCATTATACTATATGGTTATTAATATTTCGAAAAATTAACTTTAAAAACAATAAATGGAATGAAGAAAACGATTTATGAATTTAAGCCTTTAAAACGGCAAAATATAAGGAAACTATAATACGCGATGTATCTATTGTTTTATATTTTTTGTAAAAGATTGGAATCTTATTTATTAATATGTGATAACAATATTTTCAAAACTTATTGAAAACTAAAATTACGCAAAATCTTTAAAAACAATCGTATCTTTACTTTATGTTTAAATAATATTCAAAACAAATCAAATTAAAGAATTAATGTTTAAATCGACTTATATTAAGATATATAAATTAAAATGGCACAAATTTGGAAACAACGAATAATTAAAAACAATGAAAGGAAAGTAGTTATTATATCGACATTAAAAAAGGTACTTATTTGAATATAAATCATAAAAATTTAATCAATTATAATCAACTCAAAAATTAATTAATGTGTAATATACTTATTAAAATTTGAATATCCTCATCTATTTTCAACTATAAATATAGCTAACACCATGCATATCATAATCATCATCTACATAATCTATTGTTGGCTTTAGGCGAATCTTTAAAACACCACCGAAAATGTTTTTTGTAGTAAAAATATACCATTGTGTGTTTTCCAAAAATACCAAAACATATAACAATTTTTAAACTCTTTAGAATTTTTCTTTTCTTTCATTTGGGATTAGTATTGTGTTTAGGCTATGGTTTAGTTTTGCGGACTAGAGTTTATTTTTACTCTTTTTTTGTTACAAGTTTTGTTAAATTTTGCAAAAAAACATATTTTCGTGTTATGTTTGGTAAAAAATTGCGATGATAACTTTGGTAAAAAACTACAAAGTGGTATTATATTTACCAACATGTTGAGCTTGCCTTTGAACAAATAGGAGACAGTTTACATCATCTAATCTCTCTCAGATCGAGAAGTTACATTACATAGAGAGCCATTTACTTGAAACCATTTCTTTTTCTATTCTTTTAAACTTTGATTGAGTAAAATTTGAGATATGTCACATACATGGACTCTATCTCCAAAATTTAATACATCCCTAGGTAATAAGTTTTTTTGAAATCTTTTATTAACTTTTGGATGATATTAAAGAGAGAAAGACTAACCCAATTCCGTTGCCTGCCCCGGTTACAAGAGCGGTCATACAATTTAAACTCCATTTTTTATCCATTTTTGATTTTTTGGAATGATAAATATATAAGTTTGGTATTTATAACGGGTCAAAAAATATCATACGTAATTTATTAGATAAAGCCAATTTTAGTAGTAATATCAAAACATACAAAATATGATTCATAATTTTATGTTTAATACACTCAAATTAGGTGGCACATGCTTATACGCGCGGTAAAATTTTTAATACATGGGTCAATTCTCTGTCATGTCTCTTCCTCTAGGTCATGTATTTTGTGCAAATATTGTACAAACCAATAATGTCTCAAGCTTTTGCTCTCCCTATGTCTTTTTGTTTGTTTGTTTATGTGTTCTTGTATAATTTGTTGAAATCTTGAGCCTTTAGTTGAATTTTGTGCCCATTTATCTTACTTTTGTGTCTTAAAGCTTGAGACTTTGGTTATTGACTTTTGTATTTACTCTGTAATGAAACTGAATCATAATTGTTTATCTTGATGTATCTTCTTGCAATGGTATGTAAGGTGACTTAAGTACTATGAATCTTAGACCGCCTAAACAAACAATGCATGTGACTAAGCTATCTTTAGTATGTTTCTTTGGTTTCTATGTTGCAATTATGTCGACATAACACTCTCTAAAGAGGCGCATATGTGTGTGTAGAAACGCACTTCATTGTATGTACGCTTGTTTGGTTTATTTTGTGAGAGCATTGTGTTGAAAATGGTTCGATATGTCTACTTTTGTTTGCAGGTTGAAAAAATGTTTTTCTTCGTAACACTACTACTTGCTTCAGTGATTTCGACAAGTTGTCCATATCGAGTGTTCCACCACGATCGTCGAGGTATATATTACATGTTACTACCCTTATGTTTGTATGTTAAAATGTGTTACTCTCTTTAAGGGTGTATGTTAAAATGTATTACTACCTTTAAGGGTGTATGTTAAAATGTGTTACTACCTTGCGATATTTATATCTATCTAATGGACTGTTATCTGTAAGTTATAGACCCCCAATTAAATTTATTTACATGAAAGTATTACATAAATTTAATTTGGTTTCCATGAAAGTATTAGTAATCTTAGCAATAATGCTTTCTAGTTTTCACATGATGAAATAGAATTTGGTTTCCATTGAAGTTAAGTGTGTGATGGTATGTGCAATTTTGTGTTTTAGAAACTAAGACCAGATAAAAATTTCTAGGTTCTGTTTATATTCTCCGGCGTTCGATTTCACTTCAAAAAACCCGAGAAAGAGGTGATCGGCATCACGGCTACACACAGGATATCTCGGGGGTGTTAGCTCTGGCACCATTGCCTCAACGCACGAGTTGTTTAATCGAGACTAATCATTTGCCTCGCGGAGGACACGTGGGCGGAATTGTCTTGGATATTGTTGTATAAACGGTATGCGTTGAAAGCTGAATCGAATTGATTTTTTTCTTATTAAGAATTTGCTTGTTTCATTCATGTTTTGAATGAGAATTTTTATGTTGTAGTGGGTACATATGTTTTAAAAAGGGACTCTTTCTCCGCTGCGATGTCACTGCCTGTGAAACCAATGTAATAGTCTCTCATTCCTTGTTTGATTTGTAAAAGTCAATCTTGTGATGTTTATCTTTTGCCTCATGAATAAAGGATTATATTTTGCATTGTTCTTAGTTGTTGTATGATTAATTTAAGACTGTCTAAGGCTTAAATTAAGCAAACTCTTTTGATGCTACTTTGATGTTTTCATAATTGTTGTGTATGTGATAAATATAAATACAAGATATATATAGACAAATAAATAATAGATAAATTTTTATGAGAAAATAGTTTTGACAAATGATCAAATAATGGTTCAATAAACTTTTTGACCGTATCACACTATCTAAAGATAATGGTTAGGGTAATAACATAAACAAAATCTTGGCGCCGATTAAACCATTTATATCACACAATCTTGTCACAAACCCTTAAAATGCAAACTAGGGCCGTTCTTGAGTAAATGGCCGATTTTCGTACATGGAGGAGACAATAAATGAGAAACAAGCGCTTGTTTGTTTGGAACGGAACATAATAAACATTATAGACAAAGTAATTCTAAGCAACAATGAAGATGAGATGATGGACACAAACCAAGAAGATCAAATATTTGTGATCTAAGTCGATAACAACGATAATACAAACACTTTCACTAACATTCTTCCTTGGAGCTTCAGGAAAAGACCGAAGAAGAGACTATGCTAGAACTGTGGAAAAGGAGGAATGTTGTTGTTGATATGTAGCAGAAGCGAGTGTGCGTCGAAAGTAAACAAAAAATGCTTGGAATGTGGGGTTAATGTAGACGAAGAAGAGAAATTTCATTGTCATGTGTGTTGGTATGATCTAGTCCTTGAAGACTACTTAGATTCTCTTAAGTTTATAAGCTCTGCTAAGAGAAAGCTGGTTAAGTTTATGACTCTGCTTACAAGTAAAAGGAAAAGACTAAGATGAACATTCAAATGTTTGGTTGCTTAGGCAAAATAAGCTACATAGAATAGAATGGGCACCTGATTCTAAATACATTCTTTGCGGTCTCTGTAAAATACCGATGATTCAAGCATGATCATTGTCAAAACCAGAGTAGTTTGCAAGATCAACGAAGACCATGCGGGTATTTTGTACGCTAGGTGGAGCCCCGACAACCGCCATATACTCACCTCTTCGGATTTTCAGCTGCAGCTAAATGTTTGGTCTCTTTTGAAAAAGTCGCGTGTTCAAGTTTACTGGCCAAAACATGGATCGGAAGGAGTTTCTTTTAGACGAGATGGGGATTTCGCATCAATTTGTACACGACGTGATTGTAAGGACTATATTTACCTTTTGTCTTGTGAATCTTTTGAGACATTTTGTAGCTTCGCTGTTAAAACCTTCGACTTGGTTAGTCTTGAATGGTCACCTGATAGTAGTTCTATTGTTGTGTGGGATTCGCCTCTTGAGTATAACACTACAAGAAACTGAGCAATTTACAATGAAAATTTTACAACTATTTTTTTCGTTGTAAATATAGGACACGTTAACGACCACTTAACAACGAATTTGGAATTCGTACTTAAATCGTTGTAAATAAACAACGTATGGATCGTCGTAAAATCGTCGTTAATTTACAACGATTTAAGTACAATTGTCCAAATATTTTCTGAATCGTCGTTAAATCGTGGTAAATGTACGACGATTTTACGAGAATCTGCTTTTACCGACGAAATCGTTGTAAAATCGTTGTTAATTAACAATGATTTTACAACAAACTCATTTCGGGACATTTTAACGACGATTGTTCTTCGAATCTTGAGATATGAATAGTTTCTGATCTTGTTATTACAAGTTATGTTGGGGTTATCTCTAATATATTGTTTGTGACCTTTGGTCAGGTTCTAGTCTATTCTTTAAATGGAAGGTGTCAGTTTAAATACAAGGCATGTGAATGTAGCCTTGGTGTTAATATTGTTTCATGGTGTCTATGTGGTCAGTCCCTACGCGTCGTAAATCACCAATATTGGATAACAGTCGCCTATCATAGCCGCTGCGTGGGATCCGACCATCACACTAGTGGCGGAGGTAGAGTATGTGGATGACCCATGTGAAAAAAAATTATATAGTTTAGTGAATATAATTTTTTTTAAAATTGACCCATGTCCAAACTAAATATTGACCCATGTGTATTTTAAATTTAACTACAATATATTAATATATTAAGAAAAATTCACAAATTACAATGTTTCAACTATATTTCACAAAACTACACTTAATTATCTTTTTATTCTTAAAAAACATCTAAAATTTAAAATCGTTATATTATTCTATAAAAAAAATTTAAAAATTCATTTGGGTTCAATATTTAATGTTAAAGGGGTTAGGTTTTTGTCTTTAAAATTTATATAGGTTTAACAGTAATTAGTGTTTGGGTGTAGTTATAAAAATGAAATTTAAAAAGTATAGTTTCGCGAAATTCAATTCTAAAGATGTAAATTTGTAATTCCCTCACATATTAAACATTAACAAATTTAAAATAAAAATAAGTCCTATAAAATTTGTAAAACTTAATAATTTATAACAAAACCAGTACCAATATGTTTCATTTACTTCTAATTTTTCAATTTTTCTAAGAAACTTTTTTTAGAATTTTTGTTTGCGTTATTATCCTTTGATTTTTTCTTGTGTAAATTCAAAACATTGTTTACATCTCTTGCTTTATAAAAACTAAAATATCAAAAATATATCAAGTGAATACTTTTTAAAAATTTACATTTTCCATGATCATTATACAATTCTGTAATTAATTATTATTATGACCCTGGTGGACCAAAATCCTCCCTCCGCCACTGCATCACACGCCTCCTTCTATGCACCGGAAGCTCTCACATCTACATCAGGACACCTCCCTATGGCGCATCCTGTGTATGCATTGATTTACATGGATTCTTGATATCAAATCTTAAGTGGAACGCTGAAGGAAGTAGTGATAGGAAATGCAACTATCTTTTCGGTTTCAGAAGATCCCTCCTTATCATAGACAAAGACAATGGTGCCTTCTGTTGGGCCAAGCTCTCATGACTCGAGAGTAGTCCTTATGTGTGTTCTTTGTAAATTTTGCATCTTTGTGTTTTTTGGCAGTTTCCATTGTATAGGGAAGCTTTGTTTTTTTCCGCGTACCTAAACTCTGTTAGGTATTTACCAAGCATTACAACCCTCAAGCTTAACCTAACATGCTAGTCTTCATCAACGCCAAAAGCCAGCACACAACACCATGGAAACCAAAATAGAGCAAATACAATAGATAGAGATGAAGAAGAAGAAGCGGAAGAAGCAATATCAAAAAAGAGCAAATAACATAGATAGAGAACAAAGAAGCAATATCAAAACAGAGCAAATTACAATAGATAGAGAAGAAGAAGAAGCAATATCAAAACAGATAATAAAAGGTTTCAGCCTTTCTATTCAAAAGCAGTACAAGATACAAATTTTCTGTAGACATTTTGATTTCTCTAGAGAAAGTTAAACCTAATTCAAAAATGTGATCCTTGCGTTACAAATTACTCGTCCATTCTTCTCTTTATGTTTCTTTCAACTCTACAACATGTTAAAGGAAACACAAAGATTAACCAAATGAGATGGAGAAATAGAGATGAGTTATCTTGAAGCACACGCTACACATCATTGGTTTGATCAAAATCCTTCTAACCAGAATTAATTTAATTTGGCTTAATCAAATGAGATTTGGTATTACCTAGGTCTAGAAACAGAGCTGAGTTAACTTGTGAAAAGGTCTCAAGAAGCTAAATGGGAGTTTCTTGTTTGAGAACAACACCGTGTTATGCGGTAACAAGAGCTTGTTCTGCTTTCGATTGAAGCAAATATCGAACAATACAAGAAAACCTCTCGGCCAAAACTGAAACAGATAAATCATCTCTAAAAGCATTGCGTCCAAACACTTTGCAAGTGTGATAACCTTCTCTATAACACTAATTGGTGTTGGTTTATTAACATTCTTTTCGATACTGAAGAAGGAAGCAGAAGATTAGCAACACGGATCATCGCATCGCAAGAAAGATCTTCGAGGATCATTGCCTCTCGTGAACCTTGCTTGCATACACGAAAGAATGGTATCCACTGGTTGATAGCAGAATCATAGCCACAAGAGCCTTACCATCTCTTTGTTTTTTTAGTTTTAACTTAAAAGACATTGAATCAGCAAACTTAATGTATTGAGCAGAAACAGAGTACTCATAGATTGGGTCTCTTGTAGCTTAATAGAAGCATTAACATTAGCAGTTGCAAGAACAAAGAAGCCGAGCTCAAGACCAGTTTTAAAGCTTTTATCCTTTAGTGAAGTTGGGCCGTATCTTTTGTTCAAGAGGCTAAGGAGAGTGTTTCCTCGTCATTTATGATTTCGCATCGAAAAGAAAGCTCTCGCGGTATCTTGATTTGCAAGAAAATGAAACCACATAAGGTCCTTGCTTGCCCTTCAAGAATCTATGAGTTTAGTTTTTTGTCAATTTTTTTAGTTAAAGAAAATAGGCAATTGCCAAAAATACAATCTTTTTAAGTTTATAGGACAAAATACCATTATAACTTCTTAGATACTAAACCATATCCTTTTTCAAAAATAAACTCTAAATACCAAATAAACAACTCTAAATAGTCTAGGGGTGGGCAAATTACCCGATACCCGATACCCGAACCAGAACCGACCCGAAATTTCCGGTTCGGTTCGGGTACGGGTATTAGACATTTACCCGAAAGTTACTTCAAAGTTGGTACCCGTGGGTATCGGGTAATACCCGAACCGACCCGATACCCGAACGGGTACCCGAATACCCGAAACTTTATTATATTTCATATGTTTATAGTACCCATATATCCGAATATACCCGAAATATCCGAAAATATCCGAAAAATACCCGAAAATATCCGAAAAATACCCGAAAATATCCGAAAAATACCCGAAAATAATGGAAAAATACCCGAACCGAACGGATACCCGATTTTTCGGGTATTTTTCGGGTCCAAATATCTCATACCCGAAAGACCCGGACCCGAACGGTTATCACTGTGTGCTTTTTTATTAGGGTTATCACTGTGTGCTTTTTTTCAGGAACCCAATCGCGCCTTAGCGACCTTACGCGCTTCGAGGACTTCTACCGGGTCGCGTTCGAAGCCGAAGCTAAATTGAATTCTTTCACATTGGGGAGAATCCACGGTGCGTGCGCTCGACTTCGAGAGCGGAGTCTTAGGGGGACCACTTCCCCGACGGAGACGACTCCCCCATTCTATAGAGCAAAAAAAAGGAGGCCCGACTCGCGATCTTGGCGAAAGTCAAGAAAGAGGAGATCGCAGCCTTTAATGCGGGCGTAGAGAAACCGAAGGTCAGCCTGGTTGTTAACTGGGTTCTCCATAAGACTTCAGAAGAACTGAGCTCTTCGGCAGCCCTGCTGGATGCTGAGGAAGATGAAGGAGAGGAGAAGGGCCTCAAACGGAGGAAGAGGAAGAAGGGCGCCGACGACTTGAGGACGATGTCCAAGAGTGCGGACCGTGCGAGCACCTCGCAGTGTACCATGAATCCCCCCGGCCGTTCGCCCGGAACGCTCTGACCCGAGGGATCTTGCGGACCAAACTACTCCGCAGCAGGAAAGTCCCCGTCGAGAAGGATCTTTCTAGGGAAATTTGCGCCGCACGTCGGAGTCCGAACGGACTCGGACGCCGGATGATCGACTCCTTATCGTCAACGCAGAGAACCAAAGAGGTAACCTCCGTCTTCTTTGAGTTCGTTGCACTATATACGTGTATATATATATTATTATTGTATTTTTTTGCGATTGACTCGTCATCTATTCCTACTTAGATCGTGAACGTGTTGCGAATATATTCCGGACATTCTCTCATCAAGACATAAACATTCCTCCGTTGAATAGCATGCGGGGCAGACGTAGTGTTGTCACGTCTTTAAACCGGGGGATGTCCTAAAACAAAACCTTTAATTGCCCGAGAAGGGTATAGCTTTTGGTTGGAGTCAACGGGGTTGGTTCCGTGGTTCCTAAGGTTTTTCTTTAAGTAAGACTATGATTTTGAATTCTAGGTCCGTAGTTTCTGATCGTTTAAGTTCTTTTATTTAACCGTTTGATCACTACGAACCCTGTGGTCCCTAATGGTCGTATTTGCTCATTCGAGAATCTCCGCGAGGCTCGTCGCCGTGTTCGCGAGAGAGGCTCCCGCGAGTTTCGGGATAATATGATCGAGCTTGCGAAGTTGGATCGCAAAAACGGGTTTCTCCGAACTTGACCATTGCGAGAGTAGGCCAGGAGAATTGGGCCCGCGTTAAAACGCTGGCAGAGTCGGACCGGAGGGGGAGACGGGAGATGGACTTTTCCAGCGGTGGGCCATAGTTCAAAGTGGGCCGCGAGAGTCTCACACAGCGGAATGGGATGACATGGGCCCATTTTTTGGGACGGTTGGTTACGAGGCGGAGTTTTAATGCTCTGACGTTTCTTTACTCTTTTTTAAAAAAAAAGCAGAAAACCCTATTTCTCCTTTCTTTTCAAAGTAACGGAACAAGATGGTCGGAACGTCAGATGCCGGAGCGCCAAGTGTTGGAGACCCCTCGAGTCACCCGGGGGAGGCTCGTCGTACGGTGAGCCAGTGGCCTCGCCGGTTCGTGTCTCGGGAGGTTTACATGCCTCCCGTCGCGCGTGCTCTTGATGGGATTGCCGGTGAGGAATGCCTTGTGTTTTTTCAGCAGGTAACGATTATCACCCGAGTTTTTGACCCGATCCTTGCTAGGTCCTTTTAACGCCTAAGTTTAGTTGTCAGTGGTTCCGATTCTTTTTTCTGTTTAGGTCAGCCGTTTCCATCGTCACGCCTGTTAGAAAAGGGTGCATCTGAAGAAGAAGAGCAAATTTTTCAAAAGGATCAGGAAATACGAACGTCGGATCCGGAAGTTGGAGTCCAATCCTTACAAGTGGGAGTAAAGGAACTTCGATGCGATCAACCCGATCCCGAGTAGTATGAGGGAGTGGGTTAGAGATGGCAACTAGGATGTAGAAGATGGCGTCGAACAGATCAATACTTCTGACAACGTCTTCCGCGTCGTTTATGGGTTGGAGATGACTCCTCCTACTTCGCCTGATTTGTTCGGGGATAGCGAGATCAACGTCGATCTATTGCTCTAGTAGGCGGAGTCTTTTCCAACTCATTGTCTCCTTTATTTATTTTTTATCGTTTTGCTGAACTTGTAAAGGGCTCAATCTTTTCAAATGAACTTTGCTTTTTTTACGGTGCGTCCTCTTTAAATTGAACAAGTTTTGTTAATTTGATCGTTTTGGCAAAGTCTAGAGCGATCAAATAGAATCATTATGCTTCGCTTGCTTGCTACGTCCACTCATATAGTAAAAGAAAAGGCCAAAATTATTATTTATTTTTTGAAATAGTTGGACCCGAACAAATAGTTCGGACTGCCTACGTACCCGAATTGGGATCAAGCCTAAAACGTAGTTCGATTTTACAAAGATAGATTCTTTAAACATAAAACTTCTTAAGGTTCATGATATTCTATGACTCCTTGATACTTTTCCCTTCGGATGTTTGAGGCGATACACCCCTGGTCGAACGACTTCTTGGTCGATGTATGGACCTTCCCATTTGACTTCGAGTTTGTCGGCTCGATATTCAGCGTTGTTCTCGAACAATTTTCTAAGGACTAGATCTCCTACTGAGAGTGTTCGTTGCCTGTTCTTTGAGTTGTAGTATCGCGACGCAGCTCGCTGGTAATTTTGTACTCTGATCATCGCTTGTTCTCGTTTGGAGTCTATGCCGTCGAGGACTCTCAACATCTCGTTATTATCCGCTTCGATCAATGGGTTTTTAGTTCGCATGACACCCGAGATCGTGGCTTCGGCGGGAACGATGGCTTCGACTCCATAAACGAGGGAGAATGGTGTCTCGCACGTTTCTTTACTCTTTTTTTAAAAAAAACCAGAAAACACTATTTCTCCTTTCTTTTCAAAGTAACGGAACAAGATGGTCGGAACGTCAGATGCCGGAGCGCCAAGTGTTGGAGACCCCTCGAGTCACCCGGGGAGGCTCGTTGTACGGTGAGCCAGTGGCCTCCCCGGTTCGTGTCTCGGGAGGTTTACATGCCTCCCGTCGTGCGTGCTCTTGATGGGATTGCCGGTGAGGAGTGCCTTGTGTTTTTTCAGCAGGTAACGGTTATCACCCGAGTTTTTGACCCGATCCTTGCTAGGTCCTTTTAACGACTAAGTTTAGTTGTCAGTGCTTCCGATTCTTTTTCCTGTTTAGGTCAGCCGTTTCCATCGTCACGCCTGTTAGAAAAGGGTGCATCTGAAGAAGAAGAGCAAAATTTCCAAAAGGATCAGGAAATACGAACGTTGGATCCGGAAGTTGGAGTCCAATCCTTACAAGTGGGAGGAAAGGAACTTCGATGCGATCAACCCGATCCCGAGTAGTATGAGGGAGTGGGTTAGAGATGGCAACTAGGATGTAGAAGATGGCGTCGAACAGATCAATACTTCTGACAACGTCTTCCGTGTCGTTTATGGGTTGGGTATGACTCCTCCTACTTCGCCTGATTTGTTCGGGGATAGCGAGATCAACGTCGATCTATTGCTCTAGTAGGCGGAGTCTTTTCCAACTCATTGTCTCCTTTATTTATTTTTTATCGTTTTGCTGAACTTGTAAAAGGCTCAATCTTTTCAAATGAACTTTGCTTTTTTTACCGTGCGTCCTCTTTAAATTAAACAAGTTTTGTTAATTTGATCGTTTTGGCAAAGTCTGGAGCGATCAAATAGAATCCTTATGCTTCGCTTGCTTGCTACGTCCACTCATATAGTAAAAAAAAAGGCCAAAATTATTATTTATTTTTTGAAATAGTTGGACCCGGACAAATAGTTCGGACTGCCTACGTACCCGAATTGGGATCAAGCCTAAAACGTAGTTCGATTTTACAAAGATAGATTCTTTAAACATAAAACTTCTTAAGGTTCATGATATTCCATGACTCCTTGATGCTTTTCCCTTCGGATGTTTGAGGCGATACACCCCCGGTCGAACGACTTCTTGGTCGATGTATGGACCTTCCCATTTGACTTCGAGTTTGCCGGCTCGATATTCAGCGTTGTTCTCGAACAATTTTCTAAGGACTAGATCTCCTACCGAGAGTGTTCGTTGCCTGTTCTTTGAGTTGTAGTATCGCGACGCGGCTCGCTGGTAATTTTGTACTCTGATCATCGCTTGTTCTCGTTTGGAGTCTATGCCGTCGAGGACTCTCAACATCTCGTTATTATCCGCTTCGATCAATGGGTTTTTAGTTCGCCTGACACCCGAGACCGTGGCTTCGGCGGGAACGATGGCTTCGACTCCATAAACGAGGGAGAATGGTGTCTCGCACGTTTCTTTACTCTTTTTAAAAAAAAAAGCAGAAAACCCTATTTCTCCTTTCTTTTCAAAGTAACGGAACAAGATGGTCGGAACGTCAGATGCCGGAGCGCCAAGTGTTGGAGACCCCTCGAGTCACCCGGGGGAGGCTCGTTGTACGGTGAGCCAGTGGCCTCCCCGGTTCGTGTCTCGGGAGGTTTACATGCCTCCCGTCGTGCGTGCTCTTGATGGGATTGCCGGTGAGGAGTGCCTTGTGTTTTTTCAGCGAGTAACGGTTATCACCCGAGTTTTTGACCCGATCCTTGCTAGGTTCTTTTAACGACTAAGTTTAGTTGTCAGTGCTTCCGATTCTTTTTCCTGTTTAGGTCGGCCGTTTCCATCGTCACGCCCGTTAGAAAAGGGTGCATCTGAAGAAGAAGAGCAAAATTTCCAAAAGGATCAGGAAATACGAACGTTGGATCCGGAAGTTGGAGTCCAATCCTTACAAGTGGGAGGAAAGGAACTTCGATGCGATCAACCCGATCCCGAGTAGTATGAGGGAGTGGGTTAGAGATGGCAACTAGGATGTAGAAGATGGCGTCGAACAGATCAATACTTCTGACAACGTCTTCCGTGTCGTTTATGGGTTGGGTATGACTCCTCCTACTTCGCCTGATTTGTTCGGGGATAGCGAGATCAACGTCGATCTATTGCTCTAGTAGGCGGAGTCTTTTCCAACTCATTGTCTCCTTTATTTATTTTTTATCGTTTTGCTGAACTTGTAAAGGGCTCAATCTTTTCAAATGAACTTTGCTTTTTTTACTGTGCGTCCTCTTTAAATTAAACAAGTTTTGTTAATTTGATCGTTTTGGCAAAGTCTGGAGCGATCAAATAGAATCCTTATGCTTCGCTTGCTTGCTACGTCCACTCATATAGTAAAAAAAAAGGCCAAAATTATTATTTATTTTTTGAAATAGTTGGACCCGAACAAATAGTTCGGACTGCCTACGTACCCGAATTGGGATCAAGCCTAAAACGTAGTTCGATTTTACAAAGATAGATTCTTTAAACATAAAACTTCTTAAGGTTCATGATATTCCATGACTCCTTGATGCTTTTCCCTTCGGATGTTTGAGGCGATACACCCCTGGTCGAACGACTTCTTGGTCGATGTATGGACCTTCCCATTTGACTTCGAGTTTGCCGGCTCGATATTCAGCGTTGTTCTCGAACAATTTTCTAAGGACTAGATCTCCTACTGAGAGTGTTCGTTGCCTGTTCTTTGAGTTGTAGTATCGCGACGCAGCTCGCTGGTAATTTTGTACTCTGATCATCGCTTGTTCTCGTTTGGAGTCTATGCCGTCGAGGACTCTCAACATCTCGTTATTATCCGCTTCGATCAATGGGTTTTTAGTTCGCCTGACACCCGAGACCGTGGCTTCGGCGGGAACGATGGCTTCGACTCCATAAACGAGGGAGAATGGTGTCTCGCACGTTTCTTTACTCTTTTTTAAAAAAAAAGTAGAAAACCCTATTTCTCCTTTCTTTTCAAAGTAACGGAACAAGATGGTTGGAACGTCAGATGCCGGAGCGCCAAGTGTTGGAGACCCCTCGAGTCACCCGGGGGAGGCTCGTCGTACGGTGAGCCAGTGGCCTCGCCGGTTCGTGTCTCGGGAGGTTTACATGCCTCCCGTCGTGCGTGCTCTTGATGGGATTGCCGGTGAGGAATGCCTTGTGTTTTTTCAGCAGGTAACGGTTATCACCCGAGTTTTTGACCCGATCCTTGCTAGGTCCTTTTAACGCCTAAGTTTAGTTGTCAGTGGTTCCGATTCTTTTTCCTGTTTAGGTCAGCCGTTTCCATCGTCACGCCTGTTAGAAAAGGGTGCATCTGAAGAAGAAGAGCAAAATTTCCAAAAGGATCAGGAAATACGAACGTCGGATCCGGAAGTTGGAGTCCAATCCTTACAAGTGGGAGGAAAGGAACTTCGATGCGATCAACCCGATCCCGAGTAGTATGAGGGAGTGGGTTAGAGATGGCAACTAGGATGTAGAAGATGGCGTCGAACAGATCAATACTTCTGACAACGTCTTCCGCGTCGTTTATGGGTTGGAGATGACTCCTCCTACTTCGCCTGATTTGTTCGGGGATAGCGAGATCAACGTCGATCTATTGCTCTAGTAGGCGGAGTCTTTTCCAACTCATTGTCTCCTTTATTTATTTTTTATCGTTTTGCTGAACTTGTAAAGGGCTCAATCTTTTCAAATGAACTTTGCTTTTTTTACTGTGCGTCCTCTTTAAATTGAACAAGTTTTGTTAATTTGATCGTTTTGGCAAAGTCTGGAGCGATCAAATAGAATCCTTATGCTTCGCTTGCTTGCTACGTCCACTCATATAGTAAAAGAAAAGGCCAAAATTATTATTTATTTTTTGAAATAGTTGGACCCGAACAAATAGTTCGGACTGCCTACGTACCCGAATTGGGATCAAGCCTAAAACGTAGTTCGATTTTACAAAGATAGATTCTTTAAACATAAAACTTCTTAAGGTTCATGATATTCCATGACTCCTTGATGCTTTTCCCTTCGGATGTTTGAGGCGATACACCCCTGGTCGAACGACTTCTTGGTCGATGTATGGACCTTCCGATTTGACTTCGAGTTTGCCGGCTCGATATTCAGCGTTGTTCTCGAACAATTTTCTAAGGACTAGATCTCCTACTGAGAGTGTTCGTTGCCTGTTCTTTGAGTTGTAGTATCGCGACGCAGCTCGCTGGTAATTTTGTACTCTGATCATCGCTTGTTCTCGTTTGGAGTCTATGCCGTCGAGGACTCTCAACATCTCGTTATTATCCGCTTCGATCAATGGGTTTTTAGTTCGCCTGACACCCGAGACCGTGGCTTCGGCGGGAACGATGGCTTCGACTCCATAAACGAGGGAGAATGGTGTCTCGCCCGTTGCTCTGCGCGAAGTGATTCTGTAGGCCCAGAGCACTCCTTCTAGTTTCATCGTGTCATCCCCCTTTGCGGGAATCGAGGCGCTTCTTCAAGCTATAGAGTATCGACTTGTTCGCTACTTCTGCTTGGTCGTTTCCTTACGGGTAGCGAGGAGTGGAGTACTATATTTTTATCTTCCGAGTTTGGCCGAAATCCTCGAACTTTTTCGATATGAATTGAGAACCGTTATCGGTGACGATCTCGTAAGGAAATACGTGTCTGCAGATGATGTTCTTCCATAGGAATATGCACACTTTTGAGCTGATAATTTCGGAGAAAGCTTCGGCTTCGATTCATTTGGAAAAATATTCGGTTAAGACGAGCAGATACTTTGTCTTATTGGTCGATTCATGAAGCGGACCGATGATGTCCATGGACCACCTCATAAAAGGTTACGGAGCGAATACGGATGATAGCGGTTCAGATGGCTAGTGGATGAAAGGAGCATGTTGTTGACAATTTTCACAATGTTGTGCATACTTGACACAATCGTCGGTCATAGTTGGCCAATAATATCATTGCCGACGAACTTTGGTGGCTAGGAGGTGTCCGCCGGAATGGTCCCCGCGGAGTCCTTCGTCGATTTCCCTCATGACGGTGCTAGCGGCTTCGCCTTGGACGAATAAAAGGTAAGGTCCTTGGAAGCTCCATTTGTAGAGTTCGCCCTCGATGATACAAAATCTGGCGTTGACCACCTTAAGTTTGCGTGCTTCCCACTTCTCTGACGGGAGTTCGCCAAATTGAATGTAGGTTTGGATCGGCACCCTCCAATTGTTGGTCACCTCATTTGTCTCTTCTGTTTCGACGGTTCGATCCGGTTCGCGAACTTCATTCGGTTGGTTTTGGTATTTCGAGATCACGAGGATGGAATCGTCCAGTTCAATACTCGGCTGATCGATACACTCCACGGGAATGACTCTCCTGACGTCAGGGTCGGTTGTCGATGCCAAAGATGTCGAGGCCTCTGCCGACGTGTTTTCGCCTATGGGGATCTTTATAAGTTCGAATTTCTCGAACTCTTCGGAGAGTTTCTTGGCGATGGCGAGGTAGGCCTCCATTCTTTCGTCTTTGGAGGCATACTCTCTGGTAAACTGGTTTACGACAAGCTGAGAGTCGCAAAAGACGAAAATATTCTGAGCTCCAATACCGATTGCGAGCCGAAGTCTGGCAAGTAACGCCTCGTACTCCGTTTCATTCTTTGACGCCTACATATTCCATTTGCTTTTGTTTTTAATTTTTCAGATTTACCATCTTTCTTTAGACTTGACATACACACCGGGACGGTTGTGAAGTTAGTCTGGGGGAGGGTGTTTTATCGTTTTTGTTTCTATATTTTTTTTCTTTTTCTAGATTTTCTTTTAGTCATAGTCGAGTCGTTTTTCGAGTCACAACTTGTTTTCAAAACTAAGTATAATGCATTATGATCTTGTTTTTGACTAACCAACTAACTTTGAAGACCATTTGACTACGGAGATAAGGACTGCGAGATTTCAGAAACCCCATGATATGTCACCAGTTCCATAGGAAAGTCTCTTTTACTCGCATTATCTTTCGGTTAACTGATTTTGACTTCACCATGAAAGAATTGTTAACATTGACTAATTTTCTCACTTTGTGTTTTGAGATGCATTGGATATGGTTTTGTTTCAGGTCCTATAAGACATTTATGTGTAGTATGGTTCCCCTCTCTCTTCCCTTCTAAAAAGGTTACATTATTAGAAAAAGTCGTTAATATTGGTTGAAAATATACGATTTCGAAAGTAGAACGTAAACTCGTGTTCTTTCGAAAATCGTGGAAACTAAAATCATGAAGTGATCGCCCTTCTAAGAATAAAACAAAGGGAAAAACCAAGGTCGAATTAAAAAAATACAAATGACACCTTAGAGAAAGTTAGGGAGACATTCGACCTTGAGGAAGCGAGAAAAGAGTGAGGAAAGGAACCAGAAGAGGATGTTCTTAGTGCTTAGGAAACCTGAAAGGTAAGACTTATGTCTAATGATTGATTTTCCCTTCGTGAGACCGCACTTTTATTTTTTTAAGAGATTAAGAAGTCAATTGAGGTGAAACCGTAGATTTTCGAGGATTAGTGGATTTAGAGTACTGTGAGGGTGATTTAGTGGTGGTAGTATGGTCTTAAGGTTCAGAGCTGGTTTTTGTCTTATGTGGTTTGTTGGTAACTTTGGAAAGGATAGGATAAAGTTATGATGCAAATATTTAGAGTTTTTCAAAACCTCTTTTTCTCACTTAGTGTATTGTTTTGTTCGAGGACAAACAATAGTCTAAGTCTGGGGGATTTGATGTGTGGCGTTTTTAACGTTTTAAACATAGGATTTAGCCACACAATAGAGTCTTTTTATGTGTCTTTATTTGTTTTACAGGACATAGTGGAATCCCGAGGAACTGAGGATGGACTTATGGAGTTTTCGAGGCAAAAGAACGGAGAATGCATAAGAGAGGAAACCGATCGATTGATCCTCCTCAGAGATCGATCGATCTCTTATTGCGCAAACATACATAGATTTTATGGATCGACCAAGGACCAAATATTGAGCGATCTTCATAAGGATTGATCGATCGTCTTTTAGGAAAACAAACATAGAAAAACCATATCGACGAAAAGTCGAATGACGGATCGATCTTCAAATCGATCGATCGATCTCTTATCCGCATCAGAAGATTTAATTTCCTTTTAATTTAGATTTGCCGAGATATTGTCCTATTTTGTAAGGGAATCTTCCAAAACCTATAAAAACATGTTTTAACCTCTTTTAGAGGTGTGCTTTCATAATGTAAGTTTTTCAGAGTTTGCAACTTACAAAGAAGAGATTTAATAATCTTTCGCAAAGTGTTCTAATCCTTATTCTCAGTATTTTGTTATTCATAATTATTAAAACATATTGAATTGCTTAATCATGAACATGTCTGGGTAGTTATGTTGTTAGGTTTTAGGGTTTCAAAGGAATTTAGGATTTGCTAGATTAGATTGATTGGTTAGGGAATTTGTTTTTAGGATTCATCATCTAGGTTGAACATACCGCCTGAACTTGATTGATCACCATAGTTCTTGATTCTAGGTTATTTAGGTTCAACGAGAGTTGGTTTAGTAACCGAATAGAACTTAGGTGAGAAAAACGTCCTGAGCCTGCGAGAGTAGTTGTTATTGTGTTTTTTTAACATATCGGACTTTGACGTATTGCATGTTATGATTTACTGAACACAAACGAGAGTTTAGTATTCATACTTGTTTTCATAGGGATTGATACGTCTGAGAGGGGGTTAATCTAATTATCGAGATATGAGTTTAAAAACGATTATAATTGTTTCCCAATCATATATCTATCTAGTGAAAACAAATTCTTGTGATTAATCCTAACGACTGACGCTTTTAATATATTGTTTACAAACGTTTTTTGTTTTCTTTTACCAATTGCTTTCAAAAACCTTACAAACAACCTTTTTGTGACACTTAGCTTTACATTGAATTTAAGAGTTTTAGTGTAACCATTGGTCTCTGTGGATTCGATTCCTAAATACTACACGAATTACTGTGCACTTGTAGTAGTTTATTTTAGGGTTAAGATTTCGAATATCAGTATAGCTATACAATTAAAAAGAAACCATATATAAACATTTTACAAGAGAGTTTAAAACTTGTTATTATGGTAAAAGTAGAGTCACAAGTGCACGAGTAGTTTGCAGCTTGATCACATAACGAGTACAAATTAAATAATCGAGTTGTATTTTCTTTCGGTTTCATAGTGAATAATTGCTCCTGGAACAATGTACATATATAAATATATTAGTTTGTTTATTTCATCTCTTCTGACAATACTTGTTTTGTACAAGTTTTAACTACAAGTTACCTCAACGGAAGCTAAGCTCTTGGAGCGAATCATCTGCGATAGAGAAAACCATATGCGATTAACAAGAAAACTTGTATCGCTATCAAAGTAACATTGAGGAATAGGTTTCCAAGAATTACCGCTAAGCTATAAGATGCTTCAACTTCACTGGTGTTCTTGGTTGTGACTGTAGCTTCTCCGAATTGAGTAGTACCTCGAATGTCGGTATAGTTATGTTTATGATCTTACTGGTGCTCATGCAACCATAAGAAAGGTTATATCCCTTTACATTACAAAAATGATGAAGGTTTTTAGTTTTTACCTTGGAAAACGTATTTGATATCATCAACATTTAAGAACGGTTATAACTGTTTCCCAATCATATATCTATCTAGTGAAAACTTATTCTTGCGATTAATCCTAACGATTGACGCTCTTAATATATTGTTTACAAACGTTTTCTGTTTTCTTTTACCAATTGCTTTCAAAAACCTTACAAACAACCTTTTTGTGACACTTAGCTTTACATTGAATTTAAGAATTTTAGTGTAACCATTGGTCTCTGTGGATTCGATTCCTAAATATTACACGGATTACTGTTCACTTGCAGTAGTTTATTTTAGGGTTAAAACTTCGAATATCAGTATAGCTGTACAATTAAAAAGAAACCATATATAAACATTTTATAAGAGAGTTTAAAACTTGTTATTATGGTAAAAGTAGAGTCACAAGTGCACGAGTAGTTTGCAGCTTGATCACTTAACGAGTAAAAATTAAATAATCGAGTTGTATTTTCTTTTGGTTTCATAGTGAATAATTGCTCCTGGAACAATGTACATATATAAATATATCAGTTTGTTTATTTCATCTCTTTGGACAATACTTGTTTTGTACAAGTTTTAACTACAGGTTACCTCAACGAAAGCTAAGCTCTTGGAGCAATTCATATGCGATAGAGAAAACCATATGCGATTAACAAGAAAACTTGTATCGCTATCAAAGAAACATTGAGGAATAGGTTTCCAAGAATTACCGCTAAGCTATAAGATGCTTCCACTTCACTGGTGTTCTTGGTTGTGACTGTAGCTTCTCCGAATTGAGTAGTACCTCGAATGTCGGTATAGTTATGTTTATGATCTTACTGGTGCTCCTGCAACCATAAGAAGGGTTATATCCCTTTACTTTACAAAAATGATGAAGGTTTTTAGTTTTTACCTTTGGACAACGTATTTGATATCATCGACATTTAAGAACGGTTATAATTGTTTCTCAATCATATATCTATCTAGTGAAAACTAATTCTTGCGATTAATCCTAATGACTGACGCTTTTAATATATTGTTTACAAACATTTTCTGTTTTCTTTTACCAATTGCTTTCAAAAACCTTACAAACAACCTTTTTGTGACACTTAGCTTTACATTGAATTTAAGAGTTTTAGTGTAACCATTGGTCTTTGTGGATTCGATTCCTATATACTGCACGAATTACTGTGCACTTGCAGTAGTTTACAAATTAAATAATCGAGTTGTATTTTCTTTCGGTTTCATAGTGAAGAATTGCTCCTGGAACAATGTACATATATAAATATATCAGTTTGTTTATTTCATCTCTTCTGACAATACTTGTTTTTTACAAGTTTTAACTACAGGTTACCTCAACGAAAGCTAAGCTCTTGGAGCAATTCATCTGCGATAGAGAAAACCATATATCGCTATCAAAGTAACATTGAGGAATAGGTTTCCAAGAATTACCGCTAAGCTATAAGATGCTTCCACTTCACTGGTGTTCTTGGTTGTGACTGTAGCTTCTCCGAATTGAGTAGTACCTCGAATGTCGGTATAGTTATGTTTATGATCTTACTGGTGCTCCTGCAACCATAAGAAAGGTTATATCCCTTTACTTTACAGAAATGATGAAGGTTTTTAGTTTTTACCTTTGGACAACGTATTTGATATCATCAACATTTAATTCTATCCTTTGATTTGTGTTAAGTTTCTATGTGATTCCAATGGATAACGATTGAGGTCCCGGGCACTGTTTCATTTAAAAAGTGTAATCCGATAAGCCAAAAACAGATCTTATATTATATTATACTAAATTGATTTAGAAACTAGGAAAAAGATGGAAACATAAGTATTGGATGTTGATTGATCCTCTCAAATCGTCCTTGCAAAACATATTTAAGACGTTGGTGCTCGACAATCAGATTCACATCCCTGGAACAGAATTGTTAGCAGCAAAATCAATAAATAAATATAGATGTTGGAAAGCTAATATATATATATATATATATATATATATGTAGAAGTAGTAACCTCGAGTAAATTTCATAGTTTTTCATGCAAGCAACTCCCAGATTGTGCATAGCAAAAGTTTGGTTGGGAGTTGTAAGCTTCATAGCCAACACCGATTTTATCACATACTTTACGATCAAGTAAAAACCTTACTCTCTCAAGCAGCATCCACATTAAATATTCTTGACCTACATTCGCCGGTTGTCCCGGTGGTGTACCCTCTTTTTTATCAACGAAAAGTTCTTCTAGCATATCCTTGTGTTCTAATTTAAAATAGTTTGAACGCATAAGGAAATGACAAAATTATCATTTGTAGTAGATGTCTTATTTTGAGGAACAATTCTCGTAATAACAAAAAAATAATCAATAAAAGCATATCAGCTCGGAGCTTAAAAACTAAATTTGAATGAAAGAAGAGATTGTAATGAAGTAAACATACAAAGACTCTAGTTCATGTCTTCACCGCCACACGCACACTAAATCCGATGGACCGTTGTCCAATGTCAAAAACATGAAATCTGGAGGAGAGATATACAAGTAGCCAAATTCATCAAGAGTAATGGTGCAAACCATATCTTCTTACAAAAAGTAATTTAAGAATACGTACCAAAGATCACCAAAATGTAGACAATATGCGGTATTTACTTTCCTGAGATCTATTCCCTCACTTAATCAAAAGACGCCCAAAAATATAAACAACCATCCTTGCCTCTCGCAGTGTCCTAAAATATCACGACCGGCTTCTCGATCGCACCTTCGAGTCTTAACGAAATCATATCGAGGTTTGTATGCTACATCCTAAAAAAATGTTTAAAGACCATAATTAAAACTAATACACATGATAAATGAATAACTACTTTTTTTATGAAACTGAGAGCAGATGTCCTCAAAATTTGTTAAGTAAAGTTAATACCACAATACTAAACACGGACGAGCCTTGGATACGCAGAGCCGCTGACATCATTCTCACAAATAAAAAGAACTTCTACTGGAACTGAATTAAACAAATGAATACCTAATGGTAACGAAAAGGCATGGTTAGCTAATCCATCCGCAAAACGGTTAGCTTCTCGATACACATGTGTAATATGGACTATCTAGTTCGTCAAAATAAAGTCATGGCACAATCGTACCAGGAATGACAACGGATGAGCATCACAAATCCATGTCTTTAAAAATCCAACAACTATCTCTGAATCTACTTCGATGATTACTCGTATCGCTCCTTTCTCCCATGCTATATAAAGCCCATAGTAAACCCCCACCCATAACTCAGCCAGTGGCGCCGTACAAATTCTGATGTTAAGCGAGAATCCTCCTCTCCACTTAACATCTTCGTCTCACAACACACCTCATGCTGCTGCTAACCCTTGATTATCGAGCGAAGCTCCATCCGTATTGATTTTAAACCACCCCGAGCTCAGTTTCGTCCAAGCAATCATTCCTTCCTCCTTTATACTTCTCGTAATCCTATTAGTAGTTAGATGGTGCACTGCCATAAACTCCCGAGAAAGCTTTATGATAAAGTCCACTTTATCTCGGCACTTCATCTGTTTGCCGAAAATATTTCCGCATCTCCATTTCCAACCCCACCAAAATCCAACCACAAAACATTGTTGGCCAGCTTTCTCTCCCCGTCCCCATCCCACCCTTAAGATTATTGAAGACCCACACCAACAAACTCGCGTTAAAGAAAGCATGCTTACCCCTCATGGGTACTAACTTTGTCCACCCTTTATGACGTCTCACCCGTTCTTCATTCGTCATGATCATTTTTCTAACCACCAGCCATAAGAAAACACGAACTGTTGGAAGAAAACAAAGTAAGTAAGACAGAGTAAGAAAGAACAGAGAACAAAGAAAGTTTCTTGCTGAATAATACTTTATTTTCTGATGATTGAAAAACTCAAAGAGACTACATGATTTATAGAAAATAAAACGTAACTGCACCCATTAAACCCATGGACTCATTATGTCCTTGATTAAGAAGAAAAACTGAAACCCCCCAATTAAGTAGAAATAAAAGACAGCAAATACGTAACTGAAAAACATTCAATTCAGTTTGAATCACTTTTCAACACTCTCCCTTGATTCAAACTTGCACACTCCAAGCTTACTTCTGAAGTAGTCAAACTTGTTCCTTGATAATGCCTTTGTTAGCACATATGCACTCTGCTCGTTTGTGCTGCAATACTCCAAAGTAACCGAACCTTCACTAACCAAGTCTCTGATGAAATGAACCTTGATAGAAATATGTTTAGTTCTTCCATGATATGCTGGATTCTTGGTCATTGCTATAGTTGCCTTATTGTCGCAGAAAATTGTTGTTGCCTTCTCTTGCTCTTGCTTAATGTCTGCTAGAATTCGTCGTAGCCAAACCGCTTGACACGCCGCTGCAGTAGCTGTTGTATACTCAGCTTCCGACGAAGATAAAGCTGTCACGTTTTGCTTCTTTGAACTCCAGCAAACTGCTCCCGAACCCAGATTAAAAACATGTCCCGAAGTGCTTTTCCTGTCTTGAACACAGCCTGCCCAATCGCTGTCCGTGAACCCTACCAGTTTAAACTTCGAAACTGAGTCGTACCATAAACCATACTCTGCAGTTCCTGCAATATACCTCAACAACCTCTTTGCTGCTCCAAAATGTTGCTTAGTTGGATTGTGCATGAACCTGGAAATTGCACTAACAACAAAACAAATGTCTGGTCTTGTGTGAGTTAGATAGATAAGACCTCCAACTAAACTCCTGAATTTTGTTGCATCCGCTTTCTCCGTTCTATCATCCGCTAGCAGCTTTTCGTTGACGTTCATAGGAGTTTCCACAACATTGCAACCTGCCATGTCGAACCTTTTAAGCAAGTCACACTCATACTTGTGTTGAGAGACAAAAACCCCATCTTCCACTTGCTTAACCTCGAGACCAAGGAAAAAATACAACAGCCCAAGATCTGTCATTTCAAACTTCTCCATCATACTAGCTTTGAACTCAGAAACAAGTGAAGCACTCGAACCCATGTAAATCATATCATCTACATATAAACACACAACAAGGATATCACCTGCACCTTGCTTCTTTATGTAGAGAGTAGGCTCACTTTTGCTTCTTTCAAAACCAGTTTCTGCAAAATAAGAATCAATCTTGTTGTACCAAGCTCTAGGAGCTTGTTTAAGCCCATATAGAGCCTTATACAACCTGTAGACGTAACCTTCTCTGCCTTTAACTATAAAACCTTCAGGCTGATCAACATACACCTCTTCAAGTAGCTCACCATTCAAGAAAGTTGACTTAACATCAAACTGATATATGGGCCAATGCATATAAGCTCCTAAGGCAAGAAGAGTTCTTACAGTGTCAAACCTTGCTACCGGAGAGAAAGTTTCTTCATAATCCACTCCATATTCTTGTGCATATCCCTTAACCACAAGCCTTGCCTTATATTTTTGAATGTTGCCATCAACTTGATACTTAGTTTTAAACACCCATTTCACACCGATGGAGTGCTTCTCTTTAGGAAGCTCGACTAGCTGCCATGTTTGATTCTTCTCTATAGAAGCAATCTCTTCTTCCATTGCTTTTCGCCACTCTTCTTTTGTTGTTGCTTCATTAACCGTCACCGGATCAAGCACTCGAAAAACGCGTGTTGTTCCTCATAAATTTCCCGCAATGATCTGAATTTTTGAGGCGGACTTGTGCTTGAGCTTCCTTCTCCATCACTTGACCCATTGCCATTATTAGGACCAGGTGAACTAGGAGCTGAGCTCGCCGGTGTATTGGTTGCAGAATTCGCTGGACTCGGATTCTCTTCTTGCTCATCGTTAACAAAGATTTCAACAAGCTCACCATTGTCACCTTCACGCCAAGTCCAATCTGCTTCTTCATCAAAGGTAACGTTCCTGCTTTCAACAATCTTCCCACTCACAGGATTGTACAATCTATATCCTTTAGATTGAGAACAATATCCAAGGAAGATGCATTTCTCAGATTTTTCATCAAGCTTTTTCCTATTATGAGCATCTATAAGAGAATAGAAAATACTGCCAAAAACTCTTAAATGACTCACCCCAGGTTTCCTGCCACACCAAGCTTCATATGGCGTTCTGTTTAAGACCGCTTTCGTAGGAGAGATGTTCAGGAGATACACCGCCGTCCTCACACTTTCTGCCCAAAACTGATTAGGTAGATTCTTCTCCTTTAACATGCTTCTGGCCATCTCCACTACGGTTTTGTTTTTCCTCTCCGCTACACCATTTTGCTCCGGTGTGTAAGTTGTAGTAAGCTCATGATGTATCCCTTCTTTCTCACAGAATTGATTGAACTCAGTAGAGGTAAACTCTCCACCTCTATCAGTTCGTAGCACCTTAACTTGTTGTTCACTTTGTTTCTCCACAAGTGCCTTGAACTTCTTAAACATATCGAGTGCTTCTCCTTTTGATTCAAGAAAATAAACCCAGCTCATCCTGCTGTAGTCATCTGTAAGCATCAGAAAATACTTGCTACCTCCAAGGGACGCGGTCTGCATCGGACCACACAAATCAGCGTGAACAATCTCAAGACATTGAGTTGCTCTTCTTGCTTTTCCTACTGGAAACGACCTGCGAGATTGTTTCCCATATACGCAACCTTCACACAACTTCAGAGCACCAATCTTTGGTAAGCCAAGGACCATATCCTTTTGATTGAGCACCCTTAACCCATTCTCATGTAGGTGCCCATACCGCGAGTGCCACAGCCTTCGAAATATCCGAAACTTTAGCAACCAAAGCTTTTGTTTCAACAGAAGACATTTCCAATGGGTAAAGATTGTTTGATGTCTTCTTCACCACAGCCAACGTGACACCAGATTTCTTCTCCTTGATGACACACTCATTCCCATCAAAGAAAACAGAACAATTGTTCTCCACCATTTGACCAACACTCAACAGATTATGTGCTAGATCGGGAATGTAATACACGCCATATATGAGTTTGAGATTACCATGACCATTATGAACAGCCACGACTCCTCTCCCTTCTACTTGAACTTCTTTGTCGTTTCCAAGCTTCACCTTAAGCTTGTGCGACTCATCTAACTCTTTGAACGATGATTTGGTGCCTGTCATGTGATTAGAACAACCACTGTCCAAATACCACACAGATTTGGACGTTTCCTCACTTTCAAATGCCATGAAAAGTCGAGGTTGCTCATCTTCTTGCTCAGCAAAGCATGCGTGCTTTTCTTCTTTCTGTTTTTTCCAACAGTTGGCCTGGATATGACCATACTTCTTGCAATAATGACACTGAATATCGCTCTTGTTTGTACTTTTGTTGTATGACTGATTTGAGCTGCTTGAGTTATCATAATAACCTCTTCCTCTGCCTCTTCCATAATTTCCACGACCTCCAAATCTGCCTCGTCCTCTACCTGTAGCTTCAAAACCGCTGCTGTTTTTCTGGCCATAAGACTCTCCCTTCATCTGGAAAGCTTTCTCTTCAGTTTTTTCAGTCTTCTTACCAAGACGATCTTCATGACCTAACAGCGAACTCATCATTCTGTCAAACGAATATGAACTCATATCGTTTGCCTCCATTATTGCAGGTACCACATATTCAAACTTTGGAGTTAAGCTTCTAAGAACTTTACTCACAACAGTTTCATTTGTCAAGACTTCACCGTAGGACTTCATTTGATTGACAACAGCGGAGACTCTCGCCAAGTACTCCTGCATCGTTTCTTTCTCCTTCATCGACAGCGTTTCAAATTGATGACGAAGAGTCTGTAGCTTGACAGGTGATCGCCTTCTTATCTCCCATGTACTCCAACCTCAAAATCTTCCATGCTTCGTGAGATGTACTTACGGCTGAGATCCGAGCAAGAATATCGTCCTCCAGGGCTGTCTGAATAAAAAACAGCGCCTTTGCATCCTTCTTGCGATTATCACGTAATCGCTGATCCGGTTCCTCAGGATTTGCATCTTCAAATCCATTCTCCACCAAATCCCAACTCTCTTGAGATCTGAACATCGTCTTCATCTTGAGACTCCAAAGGTGATACTTTTCACCCTTAAACATTGGAACCGTAACTTGCTGATTTGCTCCATTGCCTGCCATGTTTTTGATGATTTGGATGAAAGGGCTGAGACCTTTGCTCTGATACCACAATGTTGGAAGAAAACAAAGTAAGTAAGACAGAGTAAGAAAGAACAGAGAACAAAGAAAGTTTCTTGCTGAATAATACTTTATTTTCTGATGATTGAAAAACTCAAAGAGACTACATGATTTATAGAAAATAGAAACGTAATTGCACCCATTAAACCCATGGACTCATTATGTCCTTGATTAAGAAGAAAAACTGAAACCCCCCAATTAAGTAGAAATAAAAGACAGCAAATACGTAACTGAAAAACATTCAATTCAGTTTGAATCACTTTTCAACACGAACTCTCTTTGGAACTACAACATTCCACACGAGATTAAAGATTTCCTCCATACAAGATCCTTGAGTAGAAGGCGGTCTTATCACATCATAAGTCGAGCTCATCGTAAACTCCCCATTGGAGCTTCCTATCCACGACATCTGATCCTTCCCACCAAGTTTGTCGTCTATGACCACATCACCCAGTCTCAACCTCACATCTTCCGGCACATATGGCGTAATATTCTCGAAATCCCACCCTTCGCCCTCCCGCCAATAGTCACTTGCTTTTTTTATTTTCCTCAGTTATTGGTAACTGATCCGACACTACTTCCAACAATGGTTTGTCAAGTACCCATTTATCTAGCCACAAGTAGGACTTTCCATCACCTGGTATCCACCCTAATCCCTTAGTCACCACTTCACACAAACCCAAAGCAATACTCCTCCATGTTGACGACCAACAACGTTTCGGCACTAACCAACTCATATCATGAACATTCCCAACATGATACTTAGCGTGAATAATTTTAGCCCATAAACTCTCTTTCTCGTGTAATGTATTCCACCCTAACTTTGCAATTAAAGCTTTATTCATATTCTTCGACGATCTCAAGCCGAGACCTCCTTCTCTCTTTGGTTTACACACATCCTTCCAAGCCACAAGGTGTAGTTTTCTTGCCTCCGGTGAGCTCCCCCATATAAAATCTTTTGAAATAGAATCCAAGCGATCCAAAGTATCTTGGGGAAAAATTATCGTACTCATAATATAATTGGGAATTGACGATAAAACCGATTTCGTGAATGTTATTCTTCCCGACAAGCTTAACATTTTCCCTTTCCACCCGGCGAGCCTAGAATTTGCCCAAACAAGGACCTCACTAAATGTCTCCTTATTAATCCTTTTTGCAGCACTGGCATACCCAAATACTTTCCTAGCTCGTGTATTTCTTGAATCCCACTCTCCCTACTTATTGAACCCTCAAGCTCGCGACTCACATTCTCCGAAAAATAAATTTTGGACTTTTCCAAACTTACTTTTTGGCCTGACGCATTACAAAACTCCTCGAGGATCTGTCTTATGAATCGTATTTGGGCGAATGGCGCCTCTGCAAATAAGATTAAATCGTCGGCGAAACACACATGAGAGATTTTAGGCCCACCACGCGAAAGACGAATTGGTCTCCACTCTCCCCTCCCAATAGAACACTCTATCAAATGACATAACCTCTCCAAGCATAAAACAAACAAATACGGAGATAGTGGGTCACGTTATCGTAGACCGCTTTTTGGCAAAAATTCCTCCGTTCTTTCCACTTGTGTGAGAAACCGGTCGTTATCAAGGTATCCTCTAGAAAGTCCCAGCTTATCTGATCATAAGCTTTCTTAAGATCCAAATTCAAAGACTTTCTCCCTTTTTTGGCAAAACTTCCTCCTTTCTCCCTTTTTTCCTCATTGAATGTGCCTCTTGGACCACTACTATGTTATCTGTAATCAATCTTCTTGGGATAAAACTCGACTAAGCTGGGCCAATCAGTTTGGAGATCAACTTCTTTAGGCGGATCATCATGACTTTTGTAATTGTTTTAAACAAAACATTACACAAGCTAATCGGACGAAATTGAGTTATCCTTTCAGGCTTGGTAGTTTTTGGCAATAAAACAATTAGACTATCGTTAGACCCCAGTGGTAACCTCCCGGTCTAAAAAAAATCCAACACAAACCGTGTCATAGATTCACCTACCAAATCCCAATTCTGTTGATAAAAGACCGGTTGATACCCATCAGGACCCGAGGCCTTATACTTTCCCATTCTTCTTACCGCGACCTCCACCTCTTCTCCAACAATCGGCTTCTCAATCTCTGCTTTGTCGAAGTCTTTCTAGTCCGAAAACCCCATGCTCATAAGTTTATTAACAGTTAGTGTGACATCTTCTAGCGAATAGAGCTTCTTATAGTAGAGTACCGCCATTCTCTCAACAACATTATTCTTAGAGGACCACGCACCATTATCGTCTTTAAGCATCTCGATACGGTTCCTTCTTCTCCTAAAGATAGTGGATGTATGAAATCCAAACTGATTGGTGGATCACCTAGCTCAATCAACTTTTCGCGCGACTTTTGGAACTATATAATCTCTTCTTGCGCTAATAACTCATCAAACTCGTTTAATAACACATCTTCCTTCTCCAACAAGTCATCTTTTTGGACCTCTTCTAATTCTCTTTGTAATTCTTGAATCTCTTCCATTTTCAGCTCTTTTCTTTTATTCACGTTCCCAAACACGCCTCGGTTCCATCTTCTCAAAATTACTTGTAGCCCACGTAACGCCTCAGGAGTTGACAACTCAACATTCCATGAATTTCTAAGTAACTCCTTAAAATTGTGATGTTGCAACCATGCAGCTTCAAATCTAAACGGCATTCGTCTCACATTGTTCATCACCACTGGCGAAAGCTGAACATACAAAGGCGCATGATCTGATTCCAAAAACGGTAAGTGAGTTACCATTGCCTCTTGCCACTTTAGTCTAGTATGCACACAACACCACACTCGGTCAAGTCTTTTCGCAACAAAAGTGCTTCTTTTTCTCCCACGTTTCCAAGTAAACGGCTCCCTTTAACACTACAAGAATCTGCACAATTTACGACGAAATATTTACAACGATTTATTTCGTCGTAAATTTAGGACAATATTACGACGATTTTACAACGAATATATAAATAGTTGTAAAATCGTTTTAAAAGAACAACGAATGTTGTCGTCGTTAAATTCAATAGTCGTCGTTAAATACATTAGTTGTTAATCTCTTGTTAATTCAATAGTTGTAAATTAGTAGTTAAATTTCGTTGGTAAAAAGTGGGTAAATTTTCAAAATTCCTGTAAATACATTATCACCTCTTACCACAAATCACACCACGAATCATATCTCTCTCTCTCTAAAGAAAAAAAAACTCACTTTCTTTCCAAAAAATGTCCGGAGGCGATATCTACAAAATGTGGAAGTGGATGTACATACATCGAGACGATGACGGATCGGTGACACGAGAGTTCCTCGAAGGGGTTGAAATATTTATGCAACAGGCCACAAATCTACCGGTCACTATTGAAAGCGGTAAGATGTTTTGTCCTTGTACGAAATGCGACAATAGACGGTTCATTTTGGTTGAAAATGTTTGGAAGCATTTGTTAAATAGACGATATACACCACAATATTTTATATGGTTCCAGCATGGGGAAGATTATTGTGGTAATGTTGCTAGCAGTAGTATTAATTATCATCAGGAATCTGTAGATCATGATCAACATGTAGAAAATGAGTATGATTATTATAATTTTCATCATGATCATTGAAATGAACCGGATAGGATAAATGACATGGTTAGCGATGCATTTCGTCCTAAAGTTAACACTGTTGCATTCTCATCTGATGGAAATTTAGTAGAAGAACCTAATTTATATGCTAAAAGATTCTACGATATATTAAATGCTGCAAATCAACCAATATATGATAATTGTAGAGAAGGGCACTCTAAATTGTCAATAGCTCCTAGAATGATGAATATTAAAACATTCCATAACTTATCTGAGGTGTGCATGGATGATTGGGCTGCATTATTAAAAGAATATTTACGCTCTGATAATTTAGCTGTTGAAACGTTTTATGAGGTCAAAAATTGGTTATCAGTCTTGGTCTTCCATATCAGTCAATCGATGTATGTGTAGAAAATTGTATGATATATTGGAAAGACGGCGACATTCTTTAGGAATGTCGTTTTTGCAAAAAACCAAGATACATACACGAAGGAGTAGGTCGAAAGAGGGTACCGTACCAAAAGATGTGGTATCTGCCTATAACAGACATGTTTCAAAGGATGTATCACTCGGAGAGGATAGCTTCTTCGATGAGGTGGCATGCAGAACATACATGGAAGCCTCGAGAGATGACCCACCCATCCGATGCGAAATCCTGGAAACACTTTAACTCGGTATACCCCGAGTTTGCTAGGCGAAAAGGTAACGTCTACCTTGGTCTATGTACAAATGGATTTAGTCCATTACGTATGTCAGGTAGACAATATTCTTTGTGGCCCGTTATCGTCACCCCTCATAACCTCCCACCAGAGATGTGTATGCAAAGGAAATTTTTATTTCTGAGTATATTAGTCCCTGGACCTAAACATCCAAAAAGATCCCTTGATGTTCTTCTACAGCCTTTAGTGGAAGAGTTGAAGGAGTTATGACACACTGGAGTAAAGACTTATGATTGTTAAAGGAAACAAAATTTTACAATGCATGTAGTGCTCCTATGGACGATCGGCGACTTTCCCGCCTACGGAATGTTGTCAGGCTGGACTATACACGGACGACTCTCTTGTTCGTACTGCATGCATCGCACTGACGCCTTCCAATTGAAAAATGGAAGGAAAACAAGCTAGTTCGATTATCACCATCAATTTCTTAGTCTGCGCCACCCCTACCGAAAAAATGAATTTTTAAGAAGAACAAAGTGGTTTGTGACCTCCATCGGTGTATTATACGGGTGAACAAGTTAAGGCACATATGGATTATTACTTTGCGAATTACACAGTTCCCCGTGGAGGAAACTGGCATGTCCCGCCTAATCGGCCTGAAGGTTATCTTACGGAACACAACTGGCATAAGAAAAGCATTTTCTGGGAGCTTCCATACTGGAAAGATCATCTACTCCGACACAATCTTGACATGATGCACATAGAGAAGAAGTTTTTCGATAACATTATGAATACTCTTTTGAATGTGCATGGAAAGACAAAAGAAAATTTTAAATCACGTCTAGACTTGGCTGAGATATGTGCGAGATCCGAATTACACATTGATAAAGACGGAAAAGCGCCAGTACCTATATTCAGATTATCGAGTGCAACGAAGACGTCGTTGTTCCAGTGGGTGGTCTCTGAAGTTAAGTTTCCTGATGGTTTTGTTTTTAATCTTTCTCGGTGTGTAGATGGTAGTAAATTTATAGGTATAAAAAGTCATGATTGTCATGTGTTCATGCAAAGACTGCTACCATTTGTCTTGGCGGAACTTGTTCCACAAAACGTGCACGAAGCAATTGCTGGTACGTAATGCCTAATTAATTAATATAATATAAATTTTCATTAATGAAATACACCATAATACTTATGATTTAATTAATTTATATAAGTGTTGGGTTGTTCTTTCGTGATCTTTTTGCACAAGAACGTTGAACGATAAAGTAATAATACAACTGGATGAGAACATTCCTCTCATTTTGTGCAATTTGGGGAAGATATTCCCCCCATCCTTTTTGATTTTATGTAGCACCTACCAGTACATCTCTCACATGAAGCAGAACTAGGTGGACCCGTTCACTTCCGATAGATGTACCCGTTTGAGAAATTTACGAAACATCTAAAAGGGAAGGCGAAGAATATGGTTAATATTCGAGGGTTCAATCGTTGCGGGTAGTATTACAGGGGAGACGTTTCACTTTACGTCGTACTACTTTGCACCTACGGTGAGGACACGTAAAAGAGCGCCAAGGAGATATGATGAGGGAGGCATTCAAACAACGTACGCGGTGGAAGGAGTGCCTGGTATATTTTGTCCAATTGGTCGGCTCAGTGGACGCATAAAAGAGGTTTGGTGGAGCAACGAGGATGAAATTCATTGTGCCCACACGAACATTCTATTGAAATGCGATATTGTCACTCCATGGGAAAGGTAAAATTCAATGTTATAATACTCTTAGATCGATTACAACATGGTATAAATTAAATCATTGCCTACTTATGATATTGTCATATAGTATCTTCGTCGAACAAGTTCGAGAAGGAATTTAGGGGATATCTGAAGATGTGCTTGATTCCCGTAAAACTCAACACTTTGTGATGTGGTTGCAAAGACATATATGAAAATATCAAATATGCATTTCGATAATGAAATTATCAACTAATATATTTAAACATAATTAACTTTGATGACTGCAGATTGAGTACGAGGACGAATCTTATCCATTGTGGTTCCACGAGATGCTACAACGTCCCCTTGCGAAGATTCGGACGTGGTCCACGGGATATTTCACGGAGTCGCATCCCAACTGGAGAAAAACTCCAGAGCACATCAAGAAGACGTGGTTCAAATGCTTCGTGGTAATGTTTTTATTTTTTTATTCATTTATTTAACTTTAAATTATTAATTACTTTATTTTTTCGTAAACTAATGATTTAATTTCTCTACTTTTACAGCAAAAGTGGCATTGGGATGTCTCAATCAACGAGTCCGTGAATACGGAGTTCAAAAATACGGTGAAGTTTCGTCTCGCAAACACCGTCTCCGACTGGAAGGAAAAGTGGAGGGTCGTCGGCGACGTGGCGACGCCGATATACATTTCTGCTGCGGTTTGGGACGGCTCGAAGAAGTATTGGACGGATGACCACAACGCAAGCATAGCCGAGAAGTGTTCCACCTCCAGGAACGCTAAGCTACCTGACGAGACGACGAAACAGATGGCCCACACGTTGAGCCAGATCCCCTTCGCAGGTCGGATGTACGACATGGTACGTTTTTTTATTTAATCTTTTCAAATTATTTTATTTATTAATTATTATATGTCAAATACTAATATTTACCATTTAATTTTAGACCAAGCAACTGGGCCACAAGCCTCCCGTCGGTGCCGTCTTCGAGAAGACGCACAATAGAAAGAACGGCGAGTTCGTTGACGAACACTCGGAGCGGATTTTCACCGACCTGGAAGCTCAGAAGACGGAGATTGAGACTCAGGGATCTCAGAGATCCTCGAGAGGCACTGAGCAACCAGGCGCGCCGCTTTCCACCGCCGAGCTTGATCAGCTTTTCGAGCAGGTAAAATTTTATTTATAATGTTTCTTTTTTCTCAAATTATTGAATTTAAACGATCATTTTTACTAATCGCTTTATTTTATAGGTTGCTCCAAAGAAGAAAGTACTAATCGCTTTATTTTATAGGCTGCTCCAAAGAAGAAAGGGCGGATTATAGGCATGGGATCCATACAGGACGTCCCGCTTGCTCCTACTTCCTATCGATCTCCGGCTCAGATGGAGGCTGAGATTCAGGAGCTACGGACGACTCAGGCGGAGCGGGCGAAGACTATGGCTTTCTACAACCGCCTATTCATGGTCCTTTCTGCTTCCAACCCAGCTCTACTTCGGACGATGCAGCCACATCCCGACCGCCCGATCTAGGCTGGACCAAGCACCATCAATCCCGACCATGCAACGCAGAACTACTTCGGGGACGATATTGATTTCAAATTACCTGACGACCATCAAGATCCGGATCGTGTTTAGAATTTATATTTTTGTATTTAATTTGAAATTGTATAAAATTTTGTATATCTTTTTAATATAAAATATTATTTTTTGTATAAATTATTATTTTATTTATATATAATATTATTTTTTTATATAAAATATCTTCAATCGTTGTAACATCGTCCCTAATTAAGGACAAATTTACGACGATTTCTTTTAATAATATTTTTTATAATCGTCGTAAATTCGTCCATAATTAAGGACGAATTTACGACGATGTTTAGCAACTTATTTACAACGATTTTTAACCATATACTAATTTATTTTAATTGTAAATTTACAACCACATAGTCGCTGTAAAACGGTTGTAAAAATTACAACGAATTTACAACGTACATTATACCACGATTATACAACGATATTGTTTCTTCGTAAATTTTACCACGATTTTACGACGATTTGATTTTTAATTCGATCGATTAATGACGAATTGGAAATCGTTGTTAAATCGTAGTTAAACCAATTTTACTACGATTTAACAACGATTCATTTCGTTGTTTAAGTCGTGATTTCTTGTAGTGTAAATCCCATATCTATTAAAAATAGTTCATTGATCCATTCTCCAAATAATAACGAATCATGAGAGAGGCGACCATTTCCTCCCATACGCTCATCATCAGGTATGCTTGTATTAAAATCACCACCAATTAAAATAGGATCATCTAACCCTTTAATAATATCTCCCAACTCGACCATAAACCACTACGTCTACTTGCAGATGGAGCAGCATATACCACGATAAAATGAATTCTTTCCTCACCTAAACTCACCATTGCATGTATATATTGATTTGGCGCACCTTTAATTAGTACTTGTCCCAAAGTCGACCTCCACAAAATCTATAAACCACCACTCTGTCCCACAACATCAACCCGGAATGAATTCTCAAACCCAAGTTTCTGATATATCTGACTTGCTCTATCCCCACTAGCATGTGTCTCAAACAAAGCAAGAACATCAACTTCATTCTTTTTTATCATATATCGTAACGATCTTCTTAATTTAGATTTATTGCCCCCCCCAGCAATTCCATAAGATGCAATTCATCAATAACTCATACAATTTGAACAGAAATATCGGGGAGAACCGTTATGCTCCCGTATTCAAACCATTACCTCCAATCGGGTCCCCAACAACAACACTTGAATGCCCTCCCGACACCCGGTTTGTCTCGTCTGAAGCTCGACTCTCTACTCTTCCTCCTAGATCATTAGCAAAAGCTCCTCCCGGACGACCAATATTCTCTCCCTCAACCCGTAGTCGCTTCCCGTTTATGAAAGTTTCTTTTTCTCCTCTAGTTGGGCAAAAACGAGGCCTTTTGTGGGTATGCCCTGTTGTTTAACCTTATTCTTGAAAGTATGGGCCTCATTAATTTTAACTCCCATTCTTGCTTTGTCTTTGGGCCCAACACGTGGTCCATATGTCTCCTTAGGTTTGATATTCTAAGCAGAATTCTTACTTTTATCTTGTTTCTCAAGTACTACCTTATTTTCCTTTATTCTTGTTGAGACAAAATCCTTTTGCATTTCCAAATTTGGATTAAGATCTTCGGTGAGACCACTAAATCCGTTAGATATCTCAACAACTTCCATATTTTGATCAACTGATTTATTCCCGTATCTTTTCCAAAATTCCCCTGAGAACCACCAGCTCAGAACACCCAACCACTAAACGGTGTTTCCTTCCTCCTCGCTGGATTTTTGACCGCCGTGAAACCTTCTTCTACTAGTACATGAGTACTTCTCTTCTCAACCACGTCTTCATGTGCCTTTGTCGGTGCTGACTCTGGTGTCCTCGCCGGTACGGTCTCCTTAGGTCTTCGGGGAAAATTATTCACCATATGCCCATACATTCCACATACCGAACATATGTTCGTCAGTCCTTCATATGATGCGAAGTACCTTTCCCCATTCACCACGACTGTTCCCTTCAACAGTTTCTTAATATCCACCTCTACGCAAACTCTCGCAAATCTCGCTCGCTCGAACTTCAACGTGGTTAAATCTACCTTAACCGCGTTCCCCAAACCATCCACAATTCCCATCAATATCGCCCCATGATAAAAATTCACTGGCAAGTTTGACAACCTAACCCACACCGGTGTTGTATTGATATCATCTCATAAGGGATCAAACTCTTGAGACCATGCTTGTAATAATAGATAACTTCCAAACTCTTTCCATGGTCCTCCCGTCATAGCCCCTAAGTAGTTTCCTTTCATATCAAACGACACCATAAAAAATTGTCATGGAAAATCCGTCACATACATCCCTCCCTTCGGCGTCCACAGTTCCCGCAACCGCCTGGTTAACACCGATATTGAGATGTTCCTCCCAAAAACCTTGACTATCAAACATTGTTTCCGTAAGCCATTCACATCATCCAACACTTCTTGCCCGATTGTAACAACTGGTTCCCCATCTGCACCATTCGGAAACTCTAACTTCATCCTTGATGACACAAACTCATCATCCATCACGTTTTCTGGTACCACACTCCACCAACTATGCTTCCCGAAAGTTTTACAGCCCATGAACGATTCTCATCCAGTGGATCTCCTGGTGGTCTTCCATTATCCGTCATGTTAATATCATGTTCGTCCATCCGTGCATCCCTTGATCGTCTCCATTAGGAGAGTTGGCAGCCGCCGTCATAGGGTTTTTTATTATAGAAGAAACACATTTTGAATATTTATTTTTATTAATCAGTAAACACAAGAATAATTAAATCTTGTATAATATAATATATCTTACACTCAAGTAATGAAGATCAAACATATACATTTGATTTCTTGACGGTTATAATCGATGGGTCCCTTACGATTTGCATATGGTAGTCGAATTCTGTTCAAACTCAACCTATTTAACTTCTGCTTCAATCGAAGACTCACTTCCACTATATATATTACATAGAAAAAACGTCAAAAACAATAAAAGATTGACAAATAATAAACTAATTATAGAAAAAGAATTTAAAAATTAATGTACGGATTCACTAGGAACAAAGAGATTCAAGACGATCTTAGATTTGCAGCTGAGATTCCCTCCTGATTCGAATATCTTCTCACACTTTTCTACTTTTGATTTCGAGAGAATATGAGTTCCCTCAGAGACTCCATTGATGAAGAGGAGGAGACTTCCGATGAATATTACACAAGCAACCACACGATTCATTCTTTTTTTATTGAATACAAATACCACGGCACGGCGACAACGACACGGCACGGCGGTTGGGGTTTGGATACTGAAAACATTCCGATCAAAACAAGGAAATGGTTGTATCTCTCTTTGAGTGTTTTTTTAAGTGAAGAAGCGAAACAATAGAATGGAGAAACGATGATGATTTATATCTAAATCTAATAAGTCACAAGAAAATTTCCAAATAACTACCACCTTTTCTGATTGACACGTATTATTTCACTAATGTGTCATCTTCATAATTTTTACAAATAATTAGTTTAATTTCACTAAAAAATTGACGAGCACTAACTTCATTTTCCTTCTCTCCCTCTATTCCATGATTTTAGGGACAAATTATGAAGAATAAATTAAAAACGTAAATTAAATACAAATTCCTATTTTGTAACAACTAACACGGTTTGTAAAACTGTTAATTTCTTCTACATAAATACAAATTTCAAAGAATTGTAATTCATTTTTCATCTCTTCGATTCTTTTACTCTACATTGTTTTTCTTGCTTCACATTTTATATTTTTCGATTCATCATTTACAGAAAACCATTATTGTAGTTGAACAGAGTTTGAATATTACTATTCAATCAAAAAACTATTCTCTTCTTCAAAAACTATCATTTCCACAACTACGGCTACTATTAATCATTCGTCTAATCAAAACTACTATAAATTTTCGTCTCTTCTTTACTTCTCAAACATGGGATGAAAGTTAGTTATTCATTCTTTTTCTAATTCACATAATCTTTTTTAAGTATTACATATTGTATTTCTTTTTTTCAAAATCTTGTACATGTTGCATTTATTGTGATCATTTATGAACTTTTCAACATTTTTTTTCTATTCTTAGTATGGTAGCTTTTATTTTCTATCAATACAATATAATGTTTCTCTCATTAAATTTGATTTAATGTTTTAGTTTCAATACAATATAATATATTTTTTATTTTAATTTAATTTAGTGAAAATTACAAGGATTGACCTAGTTAAGAAAGCTTTTACTAGATTGACACACCTATGGAAAAGGAAAAACAAGGAAAAAAATAGGTTGTATTTTCGCAATTTTTGGACTCAATAGGGTAGTTAAACCACCGTATTTACAACTTTGTCATTATCCTTTTTTAATTATGTTTTTATTAATTTCAAAAATACATTTAATCTCAAACCCTAAAAAGAAATTTATTTTTTGCAAAACCTAAAAAAAAGAGCTTCTCTTCGCCTCTTCGTCTTCTTCGTCTTCTGCGCCATCATCTGCCGTCGCCGAAGTGTTCTTCTCTCTTTCGTCTTCTTTCGCGGTCGTGTTCTCCCTCGTTTTGTATTCCTCGTCTTCTCCGTCGTTGTCTCTGCTGTGTTCTCGCTCGTCTTCTCCGTTGTGTTCTCGATCGTCTTCTCCGCCGTCTCCTCGTTCGTCTTCTCCCTCTATTTCTCCACCATCTCCTCGTTCGTCTTCTAACTCGTTTTCGCCGTCGTCTTCTCGTTCGTCTTCTCATTAGTTTTCTCCTTCGTCGTCGTCTTTTAGTTTGTTGTATAGTAGAGTTTTGTGTACTTTTATTGTTTATACCGATTTTGTAGATTTGTTGATTCGAACGCATGTTGTTTACATTTGTAGATTTAATATTAGATTTGTACTTTCAGTTTGTAAAGTTTGTATTGTAGATTTGTGATTTTGTAGTTTTTCTTGTTTAGTTGTAGATTTGTGCAATTCACAAATCTACAATTATACTTTTCGATAATTGCAAATTGATCAACTTGTCAAGTTTCGCATCATGTTGTTCTTGGTTAGTTATGTTAACCTTGCAGATTTACCTACCAATATTGCCGGTTTGTAAAGTTAATCTTGCAGATTTTACTAAAATATTGTGTTATGGTATTATAGTCCTGGTTGAAAACTTAGAAAAAATGAATGGGTGAAGTGGAAAAGAAAAAGGAAGCAGAGGTTGAGGAAGTAGACTTGGTTAGTTACGTTTACTATGCAGATTTATCCACCAATATTGCAGCTTTGTAATGATAACCTTGCAGATATACTAAAATATTGGATTACTTATGGTATTGTAGTCGTGGCTGAAGACTGAGAAGAAGAAAGTGATAGAGGAGAAGAAGAAAGTGACAAAGGAGAAGAAGAAAAACAAGGGGAAACAAGAAAAACAAGGGGAAACAAGAAGTTGTACCTAATAGTCAAGTGAGGAAAACTGGAGTGGCTAGGCAGAAGGAAATGGAGGTGTGAGAACCAATCAAAAGAAGCCTCTTTTAAGGAAAGTGAAAAAGATAATGAAGATATGCCTACACCAAGTGAAACTACAAAGAAAGTTGAAGCGCAACAAGCCCCTGAAATTCGGGAGAAGGAGCTTCAAGAGCAAACAAAGAAAGTTGACGCACAACAAGCCACTGAAGCCCTTGAGGAAGTAGAAGACATAACTGCCTAAGTTAGGGAGAAGGAGCTTCAAATGGCTTCAAGTTTTGATGTTGAACAGGAAGACACAACGGTGATAGACCCGATAACTTCAACGTAGTTGTCGGTAAAAAAAGGACTCGCGCAAAGAGTTCCCAATTTAGGTGATTCTCAACAATTTCCTTATGAAGGATACTCAACGGTGAAACGAATAATTCCACGTTCTGACACGTCTACCACATCTTATGATCCCATGGCACCTTTTTCGAAAGAGAAATGGCAAAGATTAGTTGATTTTACCCTTCCTCGAGAGTACGTATCAACCTCTTAACATTTGGTAATTACATTGTAAAATTTGATTAACAATTTTAAGATGTTATGTTTAGGCATGAAGAACCAACTGTGGCTAAGTTGAAAGAGGTGAAACTCTTCAAGGAAATTTTCACTAAAAGGCTTGAGTGGACATAAGATGAATACGAATGGCTACTAGATCAGGTAAATTGTTTTGTAGATTTAAGTTTTGTAGAACATAGTATGGTTATTTGTTACTAATATTTTGTTTGAATTCTTCATTTCATTGGTTTACAGCACCTACATTATGCATTAACCATGTTCCGAAGAAGATCAATGCGTACTCCTTCCCCTTTCCGAGACAGTGTAGGGTTCATGGATCAATGGTTGTCGAATATTCTGAAAGCTGATTACATGAGTTATCAGAAGCTACTTGCGAAGAAGACATGGAGTTTTGAAAAGAACTATAAAATCAGCTTGGGTAAAAGTTCAAGATTAACCGCAACTACAAAATCAAATCAATGATACAACGAAAAGAGGGATCCAGATATGCGCAAAGATTAAGAAAGGTCTCTAAGACTAAGAAGAGGGGGAACAAAGTAGTAAGCATGTGACGAGACAAGCCTTTGAATTGCTAAACGGCCACCGCCGTGACGGAAGTCTCATCGTGCCCTAATTTTTAAATACGACCACGTGTCACATAAACCCTAACCGGAGCTACGTCGGATATGATAAATGAAGCGCGGACGTGAGGCTTTCTTTATAGGAAACTTTTTCGGTTTTATTGGAATTTTACGACTGTTAGGTTGACCGTTGACCATTAATTTCTTTTTTCTTTTGTCGACACTTATTTTCCTTTTTTCTATTTTGTTTCACAAATTTACTTTTTTAAAACAAGTTTAGACACACTATTTTGGACCGTGAATTATTCACTACAAGAAAACTGTTCTTTTACAATGAAAGAAATAGTTGTTAATTGGTCATTACGACGATTTACCAACGAAAATCAATTCGTCATTAACTGATTGAAGTAAATAACAAATCGTTGTAAATTCGTCGTTTAGTTTGCGACGAAACATAATCGTCGTAAAATACTTCGTATTAAATCGTTGTGAATTAGTTGTAAAGTTACAACGTTTTTAGATTGACACGTCGTTGTATATATACAACGTATTTACAATGAAAATTCGTTGCTAAAAAGTAGTAAATCCGTGGGTAATTTACAAGTGAAACAAGAGTTATGTGATCACTACAAGAAAACATCGCGTTTCCGAGGGACAAATCCGTCGGAAATTCCTCGGAAAAGGCCAATTTCGACGGGTTTTTGACGACTTTTGTCCGTCAGAACTAGGTCCTCAGAAACGATAATCCGTCGGAATCCCGTCAGTAATTCCAGAGGGATTTTTGACAGCATATATCTGACGGATTTCTGAGGGATTTTCCGATAACTTTTACCCTCAGAAATTCCTTGGAATATATCCGTCATAATTCCGTCAGAAATATATCCGACAGAATTCCCTGAGGATTATATCCGTCAGAAATCCGTCAGAAATATATCCGTCAGAAATCTCTCAGAAATTAATCTGTCAGAAATCTCTCAGAAATATATCCGTCAGAAATCCCTCAGGATTGTATCCATCAGAAATCCCTCATGATTATATCCCTCATAAATCTATTGGAAATACATAATTTAAACAAAAAAAATATAATTTTAAGATTTAAAATATTAATAAATTTAGAAAACCGAAATTGTATTTAAACCGAAACTATATCACAAAAACATTTAAACAACAAAAAGAAATTGTTTTTAAACAACAAACAACATTAAACTAAATGTCGTCAAACATTTGACGCAATTTTTCGAAGAAACTCGCATTTTCGGTTTGTTTGCGAAGAATCTCCTTGTTTTGCTCCATTATATCTTTGTTTGCTTGCTCGAGGACTTCAATGAGAGCGTCTTTCTCTTTGAGTTTCGCGAAGATTTCTGAGTTCTCGCTACTCGACTGCATCGAAGAAGAAGCACTTCGGACATGACGTTTGCCTAAACCGAAGACGCGACCTTTAGACTTCGGAGTTACCTATAAGATAATAAATCTATTAGCATGTATTTAAATATCAAAAATAAAAGATGTAATTTATACTAATTACGTCGAAGAAGATTTGGTTCATTTCTTCCCGAGATAATTCGTTCGAATCCGACGATCCTTCTTGCGATAGTTGTGTAAGCCTCTCCGTCCTCTTCTTCTTTATGGTCTCGACGACTTGAGCAACTATCGGATCCTGAATATTTCCCGTTTTGCGGTTTGTATGGGCATCCTCTAAAAGAGAGCCAAAATTGGGCTCGACACCATCATTTGTAATCGTCTACAAAGAATAATAAGTATTACTATTAGTTGTATTTTTGTTTTTACAAAAATATACCATTCTCTAAGTATTTAAAGAGAACTAATATATTTCCAAAAATACATTTACAAAATTTAAAAATCTTATCAATTACTAAAAACAACACAAATTATTATTAAAAAAATTATGAAACACCACTAAATTTTTATGTTATCCAACATTATCAAATAATTTTTAAAATATATCTAAACATTTCAAAAAATCACTAAATAGTTTAAAAATACCATAACCAAATATATTTTAGATCAATTAGAGACAAGAAGCAAGACACAAGTTTTAACGAGAACTACATTAGTTCACTTTTTGACTACCAAAAGAATAAATCTTATTCTTTTGATTTTAACCACTCAACACAATTCGTTTCAGCTCAAAATTCTTTAATCTATGTTTTTATATATCTTTTTTAGTACGCGTCTTCTTTGACTTTTTTCAAAGTTGAGTAGTACACCAAGTGTTGACTTTGACTACACTATTATATAAAACATTTATATAATACTATAAAAACTAAAATATTTTTGTCGACACAACGTGAAGACTTTCCAAATTTTTGCAATAACGAAATTTCACTCCTTTTTCCTAAAAAATTCTTTATAAAAATTACACAAAAAAAATCAAGAAAGACTAATCGGTTAAAAACATAAAGTCTTCCTGCACAAAACTTTGAATCTATGGATCTTAATCCAATATCAGTGATGATAGACATACATCGTTTAATCTCACAAGTTAAATAGAGCAAAACAATCACCATCCCAAAAACAAAGAATCGACAATCACAAGCACAATTTCGTTTATATTCTAACCAAAAATAAAAATCTAGAAAATCTAAATCTAAAACACCTAAATCAAAATCAAACTAATATCAATCTAAACACCCAAAAACCTATACTTACATAATTGTAGGCTGGAGAAGATGAAGAGAGGGTGAACGTGAAGAACCGCCGCCGGAGATACACGTCCGAGAAGAACCACCGCGAAGAAGAACCACCGCGGAGGAGGAAGAAGAGGAGGAAGGGTGAGGAGGAGGGACATGTGCGGGAGAAAGAGGAGAAAGAGAGCCCTTCTCCGCGCCGGAGAAGGAAGAATCAGCGGAGAAGGAAGGAGAATCGCCGAAGAAAAATAGCCAAAGAGAAGAAGAGAAGTGAGGAACAAAAGGGGATTTTTCAGATTTAATCCTGATTTCTGACGGATTTCCGAGGGATATAATTCCTTCGGAAATTTTAAAAACAAAATCTGTCGGAAATTAAAAAACGTGGTTGTAATTGAACCTCTAAAATATCAGAAACCTCTCATAAATTTCCGAGGGATTTTGAGGGATTTATGATTTAGTGGTTTAAATTGATCAAAATTGCATAATAAGATATATATATATTATACATTGTATCAACATTGAGTACACATTTATACTTTTAAAACATACTTTGAATCGCTAAAACGTCATATTTTAAAAACCCATAACACTCTTTAAAACATTTACAAATATCAATCATATATATTTAACCCCAAAATGATTTTTAACTTTAAAGAAATAATTTTTATATTGTTAAAATGTTTTATTTATGAAGTTTGTGTATAAAATATGAAGTTAACAACATTGTAAACCTATTATTACTATTTTATATGTGAACCCCTAAATAGTTGTAAATTCCGAGGGATTTTTGACGGATCCTTAAAAAACGTGCTTAAGAACGTGTACGAGGTACCACGTTGTTGTAATCGAACCTCTAAAGTATCGGAATACCCTCGGAAACCTCTCAGATGTTTCTGAGGGAATTTTGACAGACTTTTATAATCCGTCAAAAATCCCTCAGAAATTTCCGAGGGATTTTTGAGGGATTTTTGATTTAGTGGTTTAAATTGATCAAAATTACATAATAACATATAATTATACATTGTATCAACATTGAGTATACTTTTATACTTTTAAAACATATTTTGAATCACTAAATCACCATATTTTAAAACCTACAATACTCTTTAAAACATTTACAAATATCAATCATATTAATTAAAGTATACTAAACCCCAAAATGATTTCTAACTTTAAAGAAATAATTTTTATATTGTTAAAATATTTTATTTATGAAGTTTGTGTATAAAATTTGAATTAAACAACATTGTAAACCTATTATTACTATTTTATATGTGAACCCCTAAATATTTGTAAAGCCCTCAAAAATCCGTCGGAAAATAATGTCGGCCGTTTTTCAAACTGGTTAGTCCATCAAAAATCTCTCATAAATCCGTCGGAAAATTCTGAACGGTTCATCCATCAAAAATCCGTCGAAAAATCTTATGCTTTTGATTTTAACCACTCAACACAATTCGTTACAGCTCAAAATTCTTGAATCTATGTTTTTATATATCTTTTTTAGTACGCGTCTTCTTTGACTTTTTTCAAAGTTGAGTAGTAAACCAAGTGTTGACTTTGACTACACTATTATATAAACCATTTATATAATACTATGAAACTAAAATCTTTTTGTCGACACAACGTGAAGAATTGCCAAATTTTTGCAATAACAAAATTTCACTCCTTTTTCCTTAAAAATTCTTTAAAAAAAGTTACACAAAAAAATCAAGAAAGACTAATCGGTTAAAAACATAAAGTCTTCTTGCTCATTTGAATCTTTGGATCTTAATCCAACATCAGTGATGATAGACATACATCGTTTAATCTCAAAAGTTAAATAGATCAAAACAATCACCATCCAAAAAACAAAGAATCTACAATCACAAGCACAATTTCGTTTATAATCTAACCAAAAATAAAAATATAAAAAATCTAAATCTAAAACACCTAAATCAAAATCAAACTAATCTCAATCTAAACACCCAAAAACCCATACTTACATAATTGTAGGATGGAGAAGATGAAGAGAGGGTGAACGTGAAGAACCGCCGCCGGAGATACACGCCGGAGAAGAACCACCGCGAAGAAGAACCACCGCGGAGGAGGAAGAAGAGGAGGAAGGGTGAGGAGGAGGGACATGTGCGGGAGAAAGAGAGCCCTTCGCCGCGCCGGAGAAGGAATAATCGTCGGAGAAGGAAGGAGAATCGCCGAAGAAAAATAGCCAAAAGAGAAGAAGAGAAGTGAGGAAGAAAAGGGGATTTTTCAGATTTAATCTCGATTTCTGACGGATTTCCGAGGGATATAATCCCTTGGAAATTTTAAAAACAAAATTCGTCGAAAATCTGTCGGAAATTAAAAAACGTGGTTGTAATTGAACCTCTAAAATATAAGAAACCTCTCATAAATTTCCGAGGGATTTATGATTTAGTGGTTTAAATTGATCAAAATTGCATAATAAGATATATATTATACATTGTATCAACATTGGGTACACATTTATAATTTTAAAACATATTTTGAATCACAAAAACATCATATTTTAAAAACCTATAACACTCTTTAAAACATTTACAAATATCAATCATATATATTTAACCCTAAAATGATTTTTAACTTTAAAGAAATAATTTTTATATTGTTAAAATGTTTTTTGTGTATAAAATATGAAGTTAACAACATTGTAAACCTATTATTAATAATTTATATCTGAACCCCTAAATAGTTGTAAATTCTGAGGGATTTTTGACGGATCCTTAAAAAACGTGTTTAAGCACGTGTACGAGGTACCACGTTGTTGTAATCGACCCTCTAAAGTATCGGAATACCCTCGGAAACCTCTCAGAATTTTCTGAGGGAATTTTGACAGACTTTTATGATCCATCAAAAATCCCTCTGAAATTTCCGAGGGATTTTTGATTTAGTTGTTTAAATTGATCAAAATTACATAATAACATATAATTATTATACATTGTATCAACATTGAGTACACTTTTATACTTTTAAAACATACTTTGAATCACTAAAACATCATATTTTTAAAACCTACAACACTCTTTAAAACATTTACAAATATCAATCATATTAATTAAAGTATACTAAACCCCATATTGATTTCTAACTTTAAAGAAATAATTTTTATATTGTTAAAATATTTTATTTATGAAGTTTGTGTATAAAATTTGAAGTAAACAACATTGTAAACCTATTATTACTATTTTATATGTGAACCCCAAAATATTTGTAAACCCCTCATTAAAGATCCGTCAAAAATCCTTCGGAAAATTATGTCGCCGTTTTTCAAACTGGTTAGTCCATCAAAAATCTCTCATAAATCCGTTGGAAAATTCTGAACGGTTTATCCATCAAAAATTCGTCGGAAAATCTTATGCTTTTTATTTTAACCACTCAACACAATTCGTATCAGCTCAAAATTCTTGAATCTATGTTTTTATATATCTTTTTTAGTACGCGTCTTCTTTGACTTTTTTCAAAGTTGAGTAGTAAACCAAGTGTTGACTTTGACTACACTATTATATAAAACATTTATATAATACTATGAAACTAAAATCTTTTTGTCGACACAACGTGAAGACTTGCCAAATTTATGCAATAACGAAATTTCACTCCTTTTTCATAAAAAAATCTTTAAAAAAATTACACAAAAAAATCAAGAAAGACTAATCGGTTAAAAACATAAAGTCTTCCTGCAAAAAGCTTTGAATCTATGGATCTTAATCCAACATCAGTGATGATAGACATACATCGTTTAATCTCACAAGTTAAATAGAGCAAAACAATCACCATCCAAAAAACAAAGAATCTACAATCACAAGCAGAATTTCGTTTATAATCTAACCAAAAATAAAAATCTAAAAAGTCTAAATCTAAAACACCTAAATCAAAATCAAACTAATCTCAATCTAAACACCCAAAAACCTATACTTACATAATTGTAGGTTGGAGAAGATGAAGAGAGGGTGAACGTGAAGAACCGCCGCCGGAGATACACGCTGGAGAAGAACCACCGCGAAGAAGAACCACCGCGGAGGAGGAAGAAGAGGAGGATGGGTGAGGAGGAGGGACATGTGCGGGAGAAAGAGATCCCTTCGCCGCTCCGGAGAAGGAAGAATCGCCGGAGAAGGAAGGAGAATCGCCGAAGAAAAATAGCCAAAGAGAAGAAGATAAGTAAGGAAGAAAAGGGGATTTTTCAGATTTAAACTCGATTTCTGACGGATTTAATCCCTCGGAAAATTTAAAAACAAATTTCGTCGAAAAATTTAAAAAAACGCGGTTGTAATTGAACCTCTAAAATATCAGAAACCACTCATAAATTTCTGAGGGATTTTTGACGGACTTTATGATCCGTCAAAAATCCCTAAGAAACTTCTGTGGGATTTTTGAGGGATTTATGATTTAGTGGTTTAAATTGATCAAAATTGCATAATAAGATATATATTATACATTGTATCAACATTGAGTACACATTTATACTTTTAAAACATACTTTGAATCACTAAAACATCATATTTTAAAAACCTATAACACTCTTTAAAACATTTACAAATATCAATCATATATATTTAACCCCAAAATGATTTTTAATTTTAAATAAATAATTTTTATATTGTTAAAATGTTTTATTTATGAAGTTTGTGTATAAAATATGAAGTTAACAACATTGTAAACCTATTATTAATATTTTATATCTGAACCCATAAATAGTTGTAAATTCTGAGGGTTTTTTGACGGATCCTTAAAAAACGTGTTTAAGCATGTGTACGAGGTACCACGTTGTTGTAATCGAACCTCTAAAGTATCGGAATACCCTCGGAAACCTCTCAGATGTTTCTGAGGGAATTTTGACAGACTTTTATGATCCGTCAAAAATCCCTCAGAAATTTCCAAGGGATTTTTGAGGGATTTTTGATTTAGTGGTTTAAATTGATCAAAATTACATAATAACATATAATTATACATAGTATCAACATTGAGTACACTTTTATACTTTTAAAACATACTTTGAATCACTAAAACATCATATTTTTAAAATCTACAACACTCTTTAAAACATTTACAAATATCAATCATATTAATTAAAGTATACTAAACCCCAAAATGATTTCTAACTTTAAAGAAATAATTTTTATATTGTTAAAATATTTTCTTTATGAAGTTTGTTTATAAAACGTGAAGCAAACAACATTGTAAACCTATTATTACTATTTTATATGTGAACCCCTAAATATTTGTAAAGCCCTCAAAAATCTCTCGGAGAATTCCGAGGGATTTCCGACTGATCATTAAAGATCCGTCAATAATCCTTCGGAAAATTATGTCGCCGTTTTTCAAACTGGTAAGTCCATCAAAAATCTCTCATAAATCCGTCGGAAAATTCTGAACGGTTCATCCATCAAAAATCCGTCGGAAAATCTTATGCTTTTGATTTTAACCACTCAACACAATTCGTGTCAGCTCAAAATTCTTGAATCTATGTTTTTATATATCTTTTTAAGTAAGCATCTTCTTTAACTTTTTTCAAAGCTGAGTAGTAAATCAAGTGTTGACTTTGACTACACTATTATATAAAACATTTATATAATACTATGAAACTAAAATCTTTTTTGTCGACACAACGTGAAGACTTGCCAAATTTTGCAATAAAGAAATTTCACTCCTTTTTCCTAAAAAATTCTTTAAAAAATTACATAAAAAATCAAGAAAGACTAATCGGTTAAAAACATAAAGTCTTCCTGCACAAAACTTTGAATCTATGGATCTTAATCCAACATCAGTGATGATAGACATACATCGTTTAATCTCACAAGTTAAATAGAGCAAAACAATCACCATCCCAAAAACAAAGAATCTACAATCACAAGCACAATTTCGTTTATAATCTAACCAAACATAAAAATCTAAAAAATCTAAATCTAAATCACATAAATCAGAATCAAACTAATCTCAATCTAAACACCCAAAAACCTATACTTACATAATTGTAGGCTGGAGAAGATGAAGATAGGGTGAACGTGAAGAACTGCCGCCGGAGATACACGCCGGAGAAGAACCACCGCGAAGAAGAACCACCGCGGAGGAGGAAGAATAGGAGGAAGGGTGAGGAGGAGGGACATGTGCAGGAGAAAGAGAGCCCTTCGCCGCGCCGGAGAAGGAAGAATCGTCGGAAAAGGAAGGAGAATCGCCGAAGAAAAATAGCCAAAGAAAAGAAGAGAAGTAAGGAAGAAAAGGGGATTTTTCAGATTTAATCTCGATTTCTGAAGGATTTCCGAGGGGTATAATCCATCGAAAATTTTAAAAACAAAATCCGTCGGAAATCCGTCGGAAATTAAAAAACGTGGTTGTAATTGAACCTCTAAAATATCAGAAACCTCTCATAAATTTCCGAGGGATTTTGACAGACTTTATGATCCGTCAAAAATCGCTCAGAAATTTCTGAGGGATTTTTGATGGGATTTATGATTTAGTGGTTTAAATTGATAAAATTTGCATAATAAGATATATATTATACATTGTATCAACATTGAGTACACATTTATACTTTTAAAACATACTTTGAATCACTAAAACATCATATTTTAAAAACCTATAACACTCTTTAAAACATTTACAAATATCAATCATATATATTTAACCCCAAAATGATTTTTAACTTTAAAGAAATAATTTTTATATTGTTAAAATGTTTTATTTATGAAGTTTGTGTATAAAATATGAAGTTAACAACATTGTAAACCTATTATTAATATTTAATATTTGAACCCCTAAATAGTTGTAAATTCTGAGGGTTTTTTGACCGATCCTTAAAAAACGTGTTTAAGCACGTGTACGAGGTACCATGTTGTTGTAATCGAACCTCTAATGTATCGGAATACCCTCGGAAACCTCTCAGATGTTTCTGAGGGAATTTTGACATACTTTTATGATCCGTCAAAAATCCCTCAGAAATTTCCAAGGGATTTTTGAGGGATTTTTTGATTTATTGGTTTAAATTGATCAAAATTACATAATAACATATAATTATACATTGTATCAACATTGAGTACACTTTTATACTTTTAAAACATACTTTGAATCACTAAAACATCATATTTTTAAAACCTACAACACTCTTTAAAACATTTACAAATATCAATCATATTAATTAAAGTATACTAAACCCCAAAATGATTTCTAACTTTAAAGAAATAATTTTTATATTGTTAAAATATTTTATTTATGAAGTTTGTGTATAAAATTTGAAGTAAACAACATTGTAAACTTATTATTACTATTTTTCAAACTGGCTAGTCCATCAAAAATCTCTAATAAATCCGTTGGAAAATTCTGAACGGTTCATCCACCGGAAATCCGTCGGAAAATCTTATGCTTTTGATTTTAACCACTCAACACAATTCGTTTCAGCTCAAAATTCTTGAATCTATGTTTTTATATATCTTTTTTAGTACGCGTCTTCTTTGACTTTTTTCAAAGTTGAGTAGTAAACCAAGTGCTGACTTTGACTACACTATTATATAAAAAATTTATATAAAACTATGAAACTAAAATCTTTTTGTCGACACAACGTGAAGACTTGCCAAATTTTTGCAATAACGAAATTTCACTCTTTTTTCCTAAAAAATTCTTTAAAAAATTACAAAAAAAAATCAAGAAAGACTAATCGGTTAAAAACCACAAAGCTTTGAATCTATGGATCTTAATCCAACATCAGTGATGATAGACATACATCGTTTAATCTCACAAGTTAAATAGAACAAATCAATCACCATCCAAAAAACAAAGAATTTACAATCACAAGCACAATTTCGTTTATAATCTAACCAAAAATAAAAATCTAAAAAATCTAAATCTAAAACACCTAAATCAAAATCAAACTAATCTCAATCTAAACACCCAAAAACCTATACTTACATCATTGTAGGCTGGAGAAGATGAAGAGAGGGTGAACGAGAAGAACTGCCGCCGGAGATACACGCCGGAGAAGAACCACCGCGAAGAAGAACCACCGCGGAGGAGGAAGAAGAGGAGGAAGGGTGAGGAGGAGGGACATGTGCGGGTGAAAGAGGAGAAAGAGAGCCCTTCGCCGCGCCGGAGAAGGAAGAATCGTCGGAGAAGGAAGGAGAATCGCCGAAGAAAAATAGCCAAAGAGAAGAAGAGAAGTAAGGAAGAAAAGGGGATTTTTCAGATTTAATCTCGATTTCTAAACGGATTTCCGAGGAAATTAAAAATCCGTCGGAAATTAAAAAACGTGGTTGTAATTGAACGTCTAAAATATCAGAAACCTCTCATAAATTTTCGAGGGATTTTTGACGGATTTTATGATCCGTTTCTGAGGGATTTTTGATGGAATTATGATTTAGTGGTTTAAATTGATCAAAATTGCATAATAAGATATATATTATACATTGTATCAACATTGAGTATACATTTATACTTTTAAAACATACTTTGAATCACTAAAACATCATATTTTAATAACCTATAACACTCTTTAAAACATTTACAAATATCAATCATATATATTTAACCCCAAAATGATTTTTAACTTTAAAGAAATAATTTTTATATTGTTAAAATGTTTTATTTATGAAGTTTGTGTATAAAATATGAAGTTAACAATATTGTAAACCTATTATTAATATTTAATATCTGAACCCCTAAATAGTTGTAAATTCTGAGGGTTTTTTGACCGATCCTTAAAAAACGTGTTTAAACACGTGTACGAGGTACCACGTTGTTGTAATCGAACCTCTAAAGTATCGGAATACCCTCGGAAACCTCTCAGAAGTTTCTGAGGGAATTTTGACAGACTTTTATGATCCGTCAAAAATCCCTCTGAAATTTCCGAGGGATTTTTGAGGGATTTTTGATTTAGTGGTTTCAATTGATCAAAATTACATAATAACATATAATTATACATTGTATCAACATTGAGTACACTTTTATACTTTTAAAACATACTTTGAATCACTAAAACATCATATTTTTAAAACCTACAACACTCTTTAAAACATTTACAAATATCAATCATATTAATTAAAGTATACTAAACCCCAAAATGATTTCTAACTTTAAAGAAATAATTTTTATATTGTTAAAATATTTTATTTATGAAGTTTGTGTATAAAATTTGAAGTAAACAACATTGTAAACCTATTATTACTATTTTATATGTGAACCCCTAAATATTTGTAAAGCATTTTTGACGGATCCTTAATATCTCTCGGAAATCCCTCGCCGTTCTTCCTTTTGTGCGTCTACTCGATGACGGCACTGACGGGGGCTTGTGGCCCTGCTGCTTGGTCTAAAATTAAAAGGTAAACATTAGTATTTTACATTAATAATAAATAAATAAAATAATTTGAAAAGATTAAATAAAATAAAACGTACCATTTCGTACATTTGACCTGCGAAGGAGATCTTGTCGGACGTGTGAGCCATCTGCTTCGTCTTCCCGTTAGATAGCTTAGCTTTCTTGGAGGTGGAACACTTCTTGGCTACGGTGGTGTTGTGGTCATCCGTCCAGAAATTCTTCAAGCCGTCCGAAACCGCGACCGAAAGGTATATCAGTTTCGCCACGTCGCCGGCGACCCTCCACTTTTCCTTCCAGTCGGAGACGATGTTGGCGAGACGAAACTTCACCGTCTTGTTGAACTCTGTCTTCACGGACTCGTTGATTGAGACATCCCAATGCAATTTTTGCTGCAAAGTTGAGAAATTAAATCATTAGTTTAAGCGAGAAATTAAGTAATTAATAATTTAAAGTTTAATAAATAAATAAAAATATAAAAAAACATTACCGCGAGGCATTTGAACCACGTCTTCTTGATGTCCTCCGGAGTTTTGATGAGTTTTTTGTAAAAAACTTACAAGACGGTTCTAAATTGTACTTAAATTGTGCTTAATATACATTTAAAGAAGTGATTTAAGTTTTGATGAGTTTTTTGTAAGTTTTTAAATGATTTTGATGAATTATAGAGTTTGTTATGATTTTTTTATGAAAACACATTGAAATCCCACCTAATACCATGTGATTTGAGCCTTTACATTTTTAACTAAAAAAATAAATTAAACCACATTGAAATCACTTAAAATCACTTAGTGGGTGTTATTCGATTATTGATTTTAAATCAACTCTAGAGGTTATTGGATATAAGGTTTACAAAATCATTTCTCATGGACTTTAAAGTTTGGTGTTATTCAATGTAAATGAATTTTAGAAATCCAGTGTTATTTAACTTTAACACTACTAAAAAAAAGTCATATAGCCACGGTCGTTCCGTGGCTATAGAAAAAATCCGTGGCTAATTAGCCACGGATTTTGTTAGCTACGACCGTATAGCCACGGATTTAACGTTATAGCCACGGATACGACCGTGGCTATATGATATTTTTCTTGTAGTGTAATAGATTTTGAATTTTTATTCATTTGAAATGATTAGATGTGGAGTTCTATTAGTAATTTGTTAGTAAAAGGGTGGATATTGCGTAGACTTAAGAAAAATAATGTAGAGATTTTAAGAATCTATTGCCAAAATTTTAAAATCAAATCAACCCTAATAAATTTCAAATTCTAGTAATTCCAAAACAAATAGAGTAAATTTAAAATCAACTATTCAATAACACCCCCTTAAAATAACTTAAAATCCATCACTTAGTTCTTTTTCAATAACAATGGATCTTAAGATATTTTTTCAAATCACTCTTCCAATAACACTGAATTTTATAAGACATTTTAAAATTCTTGTTTTAATAACAAATGATTTGAGATTTTAACTCAAATCACTTAAAATCCTTGATTGAAGAAACCCCCCTTAGAGTTTAGTCAGAGTTTCAGGTTTAGTCGTAAGGTCGTTGTTAGTTTACGACGATTTTACATCGAATTATTTTGAATCGTCGTAATTTAACAACGATCTTAAGACGATTCTTTACACTAAATGGAATTCAATAAAATTCATCTTACATTTGACTACATGTTGAATATATTAATTGTAATGTATGTATATGATATCATACCAAGTCATATGATTGCACAAAAAAAAATTCTAGAAAAATTAGAACTTATATACATATTAAGCACATTTTAGAACACACTTTACCTTTAGAAAATCTAAGAAAGTGTAAAAAAATTTATTGATAAACTACTTTATCATTGTTTTTATAGTTATTCATTAACATTAGAGGTTTTAATGAGTGTTTGTACGTAATATAAGTCCTATTGTATATAATGTTTAGGGTTTACGGGTATATCACAAAAAACGTTGTAAAATGCATGTAAATTTACGACTAGTTTACGAAGAACGTATCATTGTACGTCAAAGTACAACCTCGTATGATCTGACAACTAGTACTAAGATGAATCGTCGTTAAATCGTCGTAAATTTATGACGATTTGACGACGATTGTTTATTTTTATTCTAAAAAAAGAAACATAATTTTTATTTTACATTTGCACATACAACTTATTTATTACTCAGAGTCATCATTAGACTCATATTCGTCTTCAGAATTAGTTTCATCAAATTCGTCAGTCTCTTCGACTTCTTTTCCGTCCTCGTTCACCTCTTCAGCTTCCCTATTATGTGGATCAACTAGTAAGACCATGTTCATGCTTAGTTAAGGCGAAGGAATATCGACGTGCGTGTTATTCTGGAGGACTGATTCTTCTTCCCTCACTATGTATCCTCTTGGGGCAATTTTGATGACAGATAGTCAATGTATTCCCGTCGACTTAAGACGTAGATAAGGAATGAAACTTACATGCTCAGCTTGCGATGCAAGTATGAAAGGCTCAAATTTGTTGTATCTTCTACTCTTATTGACATCAAAGATCCCATACCTGCTGATTCGTACACCTCTTTCGATCGTTGGATCAAACCACTCGCACTTGAAGAGGTGCACTTCAACATTAGCAAACCGAGAAATAATGTTATTTCTATGATTTCTTGGATGATTCCGTAGAAATCAATGTCTCCCCAAACACAAACACCGTAGTTAACACTTGTTCGATGTCGGTCGTACTCGGAAGCGTGGAAAACATAACCTCTTGTAAAATACATTGGTGTTGTCCGAATCTTTGCAAGGGGACGTTGTAACATCTCGTGGAACCACACCTGATAAGATCCTCGTACTCAATCTGTAGTGATCGAAATTAATAATGCTTAAATATATTAGTTAATAATTAATTTCACTATCGAAACATGCGTATTGGATATTTTCATACATGTCTTTGCAACCACATCACAAAGTGTTGAGCTTTACGGGAATCGAGCTCCTCTTCAAATATCCCTGAATTCCTTCTCGAACTTGTTCGATGAAGATACTATATGACTAGTATCTTTGTTTTTTTGCAAAAACGACATTCCTCAAGAATGTCGTCGTCTTTCCAAAATATCATACAATTGTCTACATAAACACGATTTACTGATAGGGAAGACCAAGACTGATAACCATTTTTGAACCTCATAAAACGTTTCAACAGCTTAATTATTAGAGGATAAATATTCTTTTAACAATGCAGCCCAATAATCCATGCACACCTCAGATAAGTTACGGTTTGTTTTAATATTCATCATTCTAGCAGCCAATGACAATTTAGAGTGTCCTTCTCTACAATTATCATATATTGGTTGATTTGCAGCATTTGCGCAGATTCTTTTAGTGATTGAGCCAATTTAAATAAACCATAATTACATTTTTGTTGACTTTTTATGGAAAAAGCCCAATGGACCATTACAAGGTTTGGAGAGATTATTGGTCTAATCTATTAGATAATGTTATGTCGGTTTTTTATTGGGCTTTTATGATTATTACCATTAACTTTTCTCCTATTTGTCATTTTCCCCTCTTTGTTCCACAAATTATTTTTTTCAACAATTTAGACCCAAAACTTTGAACTCTAAACTAATAACAATGTTGGACAAATATAAAACTAACCTTAATAGCAAATTTGATAGTCATACGGAGACTAACTCAATGTATTTTAAAAATATATATTGTAAATTTTGGTCTAAGAGAACTTGTCTAAAATTACAATAAAATAAAATTTTATGCCAAAAACTACCACCACAATAAAACCCTTCAAATACTAATACACTTTTTGGTCAATATACCACCAATTACAAGAATAATTTTAATACTTGATAAATGTGTATTTTAGGTGTTTTTAAGCATGCATTTGCATAACATTTTAGGACTTTAGTTACATGACTCATATAGTTTATAGTCTTTATTAGCATATTTTCACTAAGTAGTTTAGAATAGAGTCTTAGTTAGATTTAGGTCCCTTTTTGCATTGCATCATGAGCATTTCAGGTACTTGGAGTAACATGGGGCAAAGTGGAGTCAAGGAGAGTTTAGGAGAACTTGAAGAAGGCAAAATGCGAAGAAATGGAGTTCCCAGCGGTCCTTACTGCCAGTCCAAGCCGCCGAGGAGAAAATGCCGAAGCAAGCTCGCGGGTGTGAACTCCAATGGTCACTAAACCGCTGGATCGAAACCGCTGGAAGCAACCAAGGCGTCCTGAAGACAAAGAACCCAGCGGTCACCAAACCGCCGCACCAAACCGCCGATCCAAAATGCAGAAGCATACTTGCGGGTGCGAGTTCCAGCCGCCTCCAAACCGCCACATCCAACCGCCGGAGAAGACACAAAGAAGAAGACTCGCGGATGTTCAGTCCAGCGGTCACCAGACCGCTGGACCAAACTGCCGATCATGCGCGACCATGTTGCACTTTTTCCTTCCCTATAAATACTCCTAGGGTTTTCATTTATTGGGATATGATCTTATCTTTAATACTCTCTCTAAACTTTAGCCACCTTTGAGAAAAACCCTAGAGGTTTAATATCAAGTTTAATGCTTTCTTATCTTTAAGCTTTCTTTTAACATCTTTTGATCATGTCTCTTTAATCTCAATCATTAGCTTGTGTTTTGCTATGAATAGTGAGTAGTTACCTTATGGGTTTTGGGGTTTATTTAGGTTAGGATAATGGATGGTGGTTAGTTGATATGAGCAGGGAGTCGGAATCGGATGCCCGAGCAAAACCCGAGTACGATGCCCGAGCAAAACCGGAGCCCGATCACCGAGCAAAACCGGAGCCCGATCATCGAGCAAAACCGGAGCCCGAGCATCGAGCAAAACCGGAGCCCGATGCCCGATCACCGAGCAACGAGAAAATTAAAGACGGAGTTATCACAAGGTCCCGAGCTAAGGAGTTAGCCAAAGATGCGCATGCAATGATGCTAAAGGAAGAACCAGGGAGGGAAGCAACCGAGAGCTTCTACAACATCCATCATCACGTCTAAGTAAGAAGACCAAGCTATGAAAGCTAAGCGGCTAAGTTTCTCGCTTGGTACTCTTTCCCACTGGGTTATAACGAGGCCAAGAAGAACACTACGTCAGTCACTTAGCAATCATAGCTTGAAGAGTGTAAGAGACGAGGCACTTTTAACTACTCGTTGTTTTTATCACTTTTTAAACGCCGTGTTGTTTTGGCGGATTTCCTTTTTGCACAAGTGCACGGTTTCCTTTTTGCCGGAAACTTTCCTTTTCTCTTGTGCGCAACCCTAGAAAGGAGGACGCGTTTTGTGCCGACTCTATAAAAGGTTGCGCCGCACCATTGTAACACATAGTAAACTTTTTATACACAAAACTTTTACAAAGGTTTCGCTCTCGGTCTAGTCTTGTTCTAGGTCCGATCTCCTAACAAGTTGTTCGCTGCCTAGGAGATCTTCGCATACTTAGCTCGTTTTCCCATCACTTGCTAAGTAACCACCACCACTTATCCGCTTCCACCATCCGCTACCCCTTGTCCCGTGTGCGATAACATCGTCCCCAAAGATTCATCACACCACACCGTACTGTTTGTTGCTCAGCCACGTCCAGAGAGCATCCTTGAGGAGGGAGAGCGTATCATCTGGTATCAGAGCCTCCTTTGCACCAAAAGGTTGAGTTATCCCTAAACTCTCTAACGTTTAAATCTTGTTTCGTCTAGATCTAGTAACGATTGTTAAGATTGATAGAACTAGCGTTTGATTGTGTTCTTGCTTTCTGTATGAACCTGTTGATTACGATTCTGTGTGAAAACTTGTGTGTCCTGAATCAAAATTTGATAAGTTCGTATCTAGAGCCTCACCGTATATCCGCTTGCTTGAAGTATTGTTTCTATCTTAAAATCTTTCCGTCGTGCTCTTGAACGACTTTGTTTGAACGGCGGCGACGAGTTAGGTCTAAGACAAAACGAAAAATCCTTTCAAAATTTCCTTTTTGCTTCGGTTAATCGATTTCCTTTTCTTCAAAACTCGCGTTTCAATAACTTGTCCGATTTCCTTTTTCAAAACCGCGTCCTCGATTTCCTTTTCTTGTTTATCACGCGTTTGTCCTTGTTTGTGTGGCGTGGAGTTTTACTTGTTTATCTATTTTGTGAACTACTTACTGCGAGTTATTTATCTGTGTAACAGGTACCATGGCCCTATCACCGGAGGCGCTCGATGACCTCAAGAAGCTCATAGCCGCCCAAGTAACCGAGGCCATGACCCAACTCCTTCCCCAACAAATTTCTTAACAACTCACCTTGGAACGTGAGAGACAAGCTAGGGAGGCTACAAAGGTAACCTCGGACTCCGAAGGTGGGTCGACGCCGACTCCGTCCGAGGCCATGAGGATCATTAGAGGTAAAGGTGTAGCCGGTACCTCTAAATTCCAAGCCATCCGCAATTTACGTCCCGTCAACGGCAATGGACCGCCCAAGGAACCGGGACATCCAACCCGTAATGGACCTACCGAACCTGAGCTAAGGGCTCCACGGCAAAGAACACCAGTCGGTCGCAATCGCCGAACGGAGACCATAGTCGGCCAACGTATCTACATCGACTCCGATGATGAGTACTACAACTCCAACGCATCAGACCGTAGTAGGAGGAGCTATAGACGAGACATGCGTGATAGAGATCTCGAGAGGCAGCAATTGAAGCACATCAAAGCAAAGTTTCCTCCGTCCAAGGGAAGAATGACCCGGAAGCTTACCTGGATTGGGAGAGGAAGATGGAGTCGAGCTTTCTATGTCATGACACCTACGCCTCCAACAAGGTGAAGATTGCCATCTCGGAATTCAGTGACTATGTTCTGTTATGGTGGGATCAGCTCAGCACCACCAAGAATCGCCACAATGAGCTACCCATCACTAGTTGGCCGCAACTTACTACCCACATGCGGAAAAGGTTCAACAAACTCCGAAAGCTTACCCAGGGTTCCAGCACGGTGAGAGACTACTTCCAAGAGATGGAGACTCCTTATCCGAGCTGGTCTTGAAGAGGACGAAGAGGTTACCATGGCCAGGTTTGTTGGTGGACTTAGCCGGGACATTCAGGATAAGGTGGAACTACAAACATATGTAGACCTTGAAGAGTTGGTCCATAAGGCAGAGCTGGTCGAGACTCAGCACAAGAGGAGATATGTCAAGCCCAACTACCCCTCTGGCCACTCCAAGCCGAGAGAATTCTCCACTACCCGCCCACCTTACACCAAGGACGTCAAACCCACTTCCACGGTCAAGGAGGAATCTAAAGCTGATCCTAAGGCCAGAAAAAACACCTCTCTAAGTAGCGTCAGATGCTTTAGATGCCAAGGGATGGGTCACTACTCCAGAGACTGCCCCAACAAGAAGGTGTTCCTTACGCTTGACAACGGAGAGATAGTCCCTCAGGAATCTGATTTTGAGCAAGAGGAAGAAGGGGAGGAAGAAGAGACAGCTGCTATTGGCGAGATGCTGGTTGCTAGGAGGACCTTGAGTGTTCAGAACCAGCCGGCTGAGTTGGTGCAAAGGGACCACCTCTTTCACACCCGATGCCTCATCAAGGGGAAAGTATGTAGCTTGATCATCGACGGTGGTAGATGTACCAATGCCGCCAGTGAACTCCTGGTTAAGAAGCTTAGCCTAGAGACCCTTCCCCACCCTAGACCGTATAAACTCCAATGGCTGAATGAGAGTGGCGCGTTAACCGTGACACATCAGGTCAAGATCTCCTTCTCCATAGGAAAGTATGATGATGAAGTTCTATGTGATGTCATATCCATGGGATCAAGCCTCGTGTTTCTTGGAAGACCTTGGCAATCCGACCGCCGTGTGCTACATGATGGTTACACCAACAAGCATTCGTTTGAATTCAAAGGCAGGAAGATCACATTAGCGCCTCTCACACCAAGCGAAGTATACCAAGATCAACTCTACCTCAAACTCAAGGAGGACACGGAGAAAGAACCGGTTATAAGCAGCAACCTCCATATCAACCATAGTGAAGTGTCTAGACTTCTAAATTCTGATTATCCTATGTTAATGCTTGTTTATAAAGAGACTCTTGTTAGCACTAACCCTACACAGGAGTTGCCTAGTGGAATGTCTAAGCTTTTGCAGGATTACAGTGACGTCTTCCCCAATGAGATTCCACCAGGTCTACCTCCCATCCGCGGCATAGAGCACCAGATTGATCTAGTTCCTGGCTCAGCCCTTCCAAACCGGCCCGCCTACAGAACCAACCCGGTGGAGACCAAGGAGCTTCAGAGACAAGTTGAGGAGCTGATGAGTAAAGGGCACATCCGAGAGAGCATGAGTCCTTGTGTCGTACCGGTGCTACTGGTGCCAAATAAGGATGGATCTTGGCGCATGTGTGTTGACTGCCGAGCCATCAACAACATCACGGTGAAGTATCGCCACCTTATTCCCAGATTAGATGATATGTTAGATGAATTGTGTGGTTCTAACGTGTTCTCTAAGATTGATCTTAAGAGTGGTTACCATCAAATTAGGATGAAAGAGGGTGACGAATGGAAAACAACCTTCAAGACCAAACAAGGACTGTATGAGTGGCTTGTGATGCCGTTTGGACTTACCAATGCGCCTAGTACTTTTATGCGACTAATGAATCATGTCTTGAGATCTTTTATAGGTGTCTTTGTGGTGGTCTACTTTGATGACATCCTGATCTTTAGCAAGAGCCTAGCCGAGCATCTTGACCATATACAAGATGTCCTTGACGTGTTGAGAAGGGAGAATCTCTTTGCTAACTTAGACAAGTGTACTTTTTGCACTAACCAGATTGTGTTCTTAGGTTTTGTAGTGAGTACAGAAGGTGTTAAGGTGGATGAGGAGAAGATCAAGGCGATCAAAGAATGGCCAAGACCAACCACCGTAGGAGAAGTCAGGAGCTTCCATGGACTAGTCGGCTTCTATCGGCGGTTCGTCAAAGACTTCAACACACTTGCGGCACCACTCACCGAGATCATCAAGAAGGATGTAGGCTTCAAGTGGGGAGACGCCCAAGACCAGGCTTTCCAAAGCCTTAAAGAGAAGCTTATCAATGCCCATTTACTCATGCTTCCTGATTTTCTCAAAACGTTTGAAATTGAATGCGATGCTTCTGGTGTAGGTATTGGTGCGGTTCTCATGCAGGACAGGAAACCAATAGCCTATTTTAGTGAGAAGCTAGGAGGAGCCACGCTCAATTACCCTACCTATGACAAGGAGTTGTACGCGCTGGTGAGGGAACTACAGACTTGGCAACACTACCTCATGCCCAAGGAGTTTGTGATCCACACCGACCACGAGTCCCTCAAACACCTCAAAGGACAACAGAAACTCAACAAGAGGCACGGTCGCTGGATCGAGTTCATTGAGACTTTCCCATACGTAATCAAATATAAGAAAGGTAAGGACAATGTCGTAGCCGACGCATTGTCCAGGAGGTACACCCTAATCTATGAGTTACATTCTAGACTTATTGGCTTTGAAACGCTAAAGGACTTATATGAATCGGATTCAGAGTTTGGTGAAAAATACTTAAAATGTGCTAAGTTTGCGTATGAGAACTTCTTTAGACAGGATGGATACTTATTCTACAATAACAAGCTGTGCATACCTAGCGGATCGATCCGAGAAATACTAGTGAGAGAAGCCCATGGAGGAGGATTGGCCGGGCACTTTGGAGTAGTCAAGACCTTAGCCAGCCTCCAAGCCTACTTCTATTGGGTTCAGATGCGAAGAGACGTGGAGAGGATTTGTGCTAGATGCATTACATGTAAACTGGCTAAGAGTAAGGTGCAACCGCACGGTTTGTACACCCCTTTGCCTATTCCGTCTCATCCTTGGACGCATATTTCAATGGATTTTTTCATTGGCTTACCTCGAACCAGAAATGGTAGAGACTCTATTTTTGTTGTGGTGGACAGGTTCAGCAAAATGGCCCATTTCATCGCCTGCCACAAGACGGATGATGTCGTGAGTGTAGCTAACTTGTTTTTCAGGGAAGTGGTAAGACTACATGGGATGCCCCAAGTCATTGTTTTTGACCGTGACACCAAGTTCTTGAGCCATTTTTAGCGCACCCTGTGGGCAAAGCTAGGAACCAAGCTATCCTTTTCTACTACATGTCATCCACAAACGGACGGTCTAACCGAGGTGGTAAACAAGTCGTTGTCCACACTCTTGAGGACACTGGTGAAAAGCAACATCAAGTCGTGGGAAGAGTGTCTACCCCATGTTGAGTTCGCTTATAACCACGCTAAGCATTCTTCTACTCTTTACTCTCCTTTTGAACTAGTATCTGGCTTTAACCCCATCTCTCCGTTAGATCTAATTGCATTACCTTTGAGTGAAATGTCTAGTGTTGATGGCAAGAAAAAGGCTGAACAAGTTAGGAAAATGCACGAGAAGGCCAAGGAGAACATCGAGAAGAGAACCGAGCAATACGCCAAACATGCCAACAAGGGCCGCAAAGAAATGGTGTTCAAAGAAGGCGACTTGGTGTGGATCCACTTGAGGAAGGAGCGGTTCCCAGCAGAGAGGAAGTCCAAGCTCATGCCTCGAGTAGACGGGCCCTTCAAAGTGACCCGGCGGATCAACGACAACGCGTACAAGATCGACCTCCAAGGTAAGTATATGATATCGGATTCCTTCAACGTTTCTGACTTGTCTCCTTATGTTGATGATGCAGATTTGAGGACAAATCCTTTTCAAGAGGGAGGGGATGATATGAGCAGGGAGCCGGAACCGGATGCCCGAGCAAAACCCGAGTACGATGCCCGAGCAAAACCAGAGCCCGATCACCGAGCAAAACCGGAGCCCGATCATCGAGCAAAACCGGAGCCCGAGCATCGAGCAAAACCGGAGCCCGATGCCCGATCACCGAGCAACGAGAAAATTAAAGACGGAGTTATCACAAGGTCCCGAGCTAAGGAGTTAGCCAAAGATGCGCATGCAATGATGCTAAAGGAAGAACCAGGGAGGGAAGCAACCGAGAGCTTCTACAACATCCATCATCACGTCTAAGTAAGAAGAACAAGCTATGAGAGCTAAGTGGCTAAGTGTCTCGCTTGGTACTCTTTCCCACTGGGTTTTAACGAGGCCAAGAAGAACACTACGTCGGCCATTTAGCAATCATAGCTTGAAGAGTGTAAGAGACGAGGCACTTTAAACTACTCGTTGTTTTTATCACTTTTTAAACGCCGTGTTGTTTTGGCGGATTTCCTTTTTGCACAAGTGCACGGTTTCCTTTTTGTCGGACACTTTCCTTTTCTCTTGTGCGCAACCCTAAAAAGGAGGACGCGTTTTGTGCCGACTCTATAAAAGGTTGCGCCGCACCATTGTAACACTTAGCAAACTTTTTATACACAAAACTTTTACAAAGGTTTCGCTCTCGGTCTAGTCTTGTTCTAGGTCCGATCTCCTAACAAGTTGTTCGCTGCCTAGGAGATATTCGCATACTTAGCTCGTTTTCCCATCACTTGCTAAGTAACCACCGCCACTTACCCGCTTCCACCATCCGCTACCCCTTGTCCTGTGTGCGATACCATCGTCCCCAAAGATTCATCACACCACATCGTACCGTTTGTTGCTCAACCACGTCCAGAGAGCATCCTTGAGGAGGGAGAGCGTATCATTAGTGATGTTAAGGATGTTTAGGTTATGGTTTCTATAACATAGATGTGCTTAGCACTAAGGTAGAAGTAATTATCCTAGCTTAGTACTTAGAGGATGTTTCATGCCCGAAAGGTGTTCGATGAAATGTCTAGTCCAATCTCTTGTTAGTGTTTTATACTTAGCCAATGGAAGTTGATGTCTAAGGTTTCATATGGGCTTTATAAGGACTTATACTTAACGATCTCTAATCATCTAGACTCGATTGGAAGATTTGAGGTTTTTTATGATTAGAGAATGAATTTGAGTCATGGAAGTGATATAATCTAGATTAGTGATCCTTGTTCTAGAAAGCCATCTCCTTTATTAGTTTTAGTATCACTAGCTTGATTTCATCTATCCAAAACAAATGATTTAAACCTCAAGATCTCATCTATATCTTATTTAAGCATCTCTCTAGTTATTTGTTGATTAGTTGACTTTTACATTATTGTCTTAGATATAGTTTGGTTACTTAAACATGTTATTTGATAGGTCTATTCTAAGTTAGATTTTTGTATTCTTGTTGTTCTAAGTTCATTCTCCTAGTGGATTTGATCCTAAATTACTACAACGTCTCGTGCCTTGCACTTGGGGTTGTATGTGATTGGGTTAAAACTCGATCTCATCAAGTTTTTGGCGTCGTTGCCGGGGAGATTGCAACTATTCAATAGGATTTAAAATCTTATTAGCTTTAGACCACTTGTTACTTTGAAAAAGGAAACTAATTCCTTTACACTTTGGGCCTTTTTCTCTTTGACTTTTAAGGTGCATAATCATAAATGGAGAACAATGAAGAAGCTCAGGGGATAGGGGTCGAAAGGAGGATAGGTGATCATGACGAACCGATCACAAATGGAAACAACATGGGGATTAGACCACTCTTTTGCCAAGTGTCCAATTGGGAACTAAGGTCTAGCTTGATCAACATGGTTCAACATAACCATTTTTCGGCCTCCAAAGCGAACACCCTTTGGAACATCTTGACAACTTTGACCGCTTGTGTAGTACAATAAGGATGAATGATGTTCCGGAAGACGTGCTCAAACTCACAATTTTCCCATTTTCCTTAGGAGACAAGGCATCTCAATGGGAGAAGAGTGTAGTAACTTCAACCATTACAACGTGGTATGAATGCAAAAGAAAATTATTGGCCAAATTCTTCTCTGCTCAAAAGACGGCCAAAATTAGAAGTGACATCGCTACCTTCAAGCAAGGAAGTGAAGAGAGTTTGTATGATGCGTGGGAAAGGATGAGTAGCTACACAAGAGATTGCCCACATCATGGCGTAGCAAGAGAAACTATCCTTGGAATCTTCCACCGTGGTATCCATCGCGAGTACCAACTAGCACTCAATACGTCAAGTAATGGGAACGTTGCTAGTTTGACCATAGATCAAGGAGAAAAATTGGTGGAGAACTTATCTCAAAGCGAACAAGTGATAAAAATAAGAAACAACTACGGAAGGGAAATCGGTAGAGACCCGTACAAGAGTTTATCACTAACATGTTAAGAAGAAAAAGTACCCCAATCTACTCTACATGCCGCCGAGGGGAGTGTTATGGTAACGGTTTAGAATTTGCAAAGGAAGACTTCGAGGAAGTAAACTATGCACATGGGTACGACCCAAGGGGATACCCAAGCGACCACTTGGCGAAGGGGTTTCACAAACACAACCAACCCCAATCGAGCGACCAAGGATACTATCAATACCAAGGACATCCACCACCTAGGAGCTAACTAGCGAGAACTTCCACACCCTCTCGAGAGGAGGAGACCACACACCTTCTAAACAAAATCTTAGAAGGACAAGAGATAGCGGCGTTGTCCCTTGACATGAAACTTGAGGCGGTCAATAAAAAGGTTGATGGGTTCTACACCGAGTTAAATGAAAAGTTTGAACAACTCTCTAGAAAGGTGGATAACCCTCCTCTTCCAAAATCTAAAGGGAAAGAGTCTTGCAAAGCTATCACTCTTAGGAGTGGTAGGGAGCTCCCTTCATGTACAAAGAAAACCGACAAGGCAATAGAAGTGCAAAACAAAGAGGAAGTAATCCAAGAATATGACAAGGAGAACGAGGAGTCATCTAAGCCAATCGACTTGGATCATACGGAAGAAGAACCATCTAGAGAAAAAGAAACCGTCAAGGGGAAAAGAAAGGATAAGGAGCCTCCCTTTGAACTATCACCCTATGAAACAAAACTCCCTTTCCCGAGAAGATTCAAGAAACAAATCCTCGATAAGCAATTCGAGAAGTTTAAGAAGCTTATGGAGACAGTTCAAGTCACTCTACCCTTCACGGATTTAATGATGGAGTGTCCCGTCTACAACAAGCTCCTAAAAGATGTCATGACAAAAAGAAGATTGTTAGAGGAGTCAATGGTAATGATAAATCACGAGTGTAGTGAAATAATTCAAAGAAACCTTCCTCCCAAGCTTGATGATCCGGGTAGCTTCACACTTCCTTGCACGATTGGACCTTTATACTTTGACAAATGTCTAGTGGACCTTGGGGCACGCGTTAGCTTGATGGCTCTAACGATTTCAAGAAAGTTGGGACTAACTAGTTTCAAGAAGACTAGGATATCCCTAGTTCTTGCGGATAGATCGATAAGGTACCCAATCGGAATACTAGAAGACCTCCCATTGAAGGTTGGAAATTGTGTAATTCCTACAGATTTTGTTGTCTTAGAGATGGACGAAGAACCCGTAGACCCAATCATCCTAGGCTGCCCCTTTTTAGCAATCGCCGGAACAATCATAGATGTTAAAAAGAGAATGATCGACCTTCACGTGGGAAGTTTCAAACTCAAGTTTGACATAATGAAAGCAATGAAAAAACCTACCATCGAAGGGATGACATTTTATCTCGAAGCTTTTGAAGAAATAGTCAACGATTTCTTTGATGAAATAATCAGTCGAGACCCTTTGGAGCTTGCAGTCACGAAGAAGGATGAGGAATGCTCAACACTTACTTTAGAAGCGAGGAATTATAGGGAGTTACTCGACTCTCACGCTCCTAATGAGAGAGAGACTTCCATTACTTGGAATTGGGGGAAGGTAGAACCTTAACCGATGAGAAGGGCAAAGGCAAGGATGCGGACGACGAGAAGAGGGATTGGAGCGAACTCAAAGCACCTCGTTTGGAGTTGAAAACTCTTCCAAAAGAGCTAAGGTACGCGTTCCTTGGCGCTAATTCAACCTACCCGGTAATAACTAATGATGATCTAAACGACGAGGAGACCAAACTACTTCTTGATGAGCCTAGAAAGTATAGGAAAGCCTTAAGATATTCTTTAGAGGATATTAAGGGAATCTCCACCTCCCTATGCATGCATAAGATACACTTAGATGATGAATCCAAAACCTCTATTGAACATCAATGGCGTTTGAACCCCAACTTAAAAGAAGTAGTGAAAAAGGAAATACTCAAACTACTTTCATCGGGAATCATCTATCATATCTCCGATAGTGAATGGGCTTCACCGGTGCATGTAGTTCCGAAAAAGGGAGGAGTAACCGTGGTCAAAAACGACAAAGATGAATTGATTCCAACATGAACTATAACGAGGCATAGGATGTGTATTGACTATAGGAAATTGAATTCATCCGTTAGAAAAGATCACTTTCCCTTGCCATTCATTGATCAAATGTTAAAACGGTTAGCGAATCATTCATACTATTGTTTTCTTGATGGATATTCGGGATTCTTTCAAATACCTATCCACCCTCAAGACCAAGAGAAGACGACATTTACATGTCCTTACGGTACCTTTGCATATCGAAGGATGCCATTTGGACTATGTAATGCTCCCACAACTTTTCAAAGATGCATGATGTTTATCTTCTCGAACTTGATTGAAAATATAATGGAGGTATTCATGGACGATTTCTCCGTCTATGGATCCTCTTTTGGTGTTTGTTTGTCTAATCTTTGAAAGGTACTAAAGAGGTGCGAAGACACGGCCTTGGTTTTGAATTGGGAGAAACGTCATTTCATGGTGAGGAAAGGAATTTTCCTACGCCATCAAATCTCCGAAAAAGGTATTGAGGTTGACAAAGCGAAAATTGAAGTCATGGTCAAACTAACTCCTCCTATAGAACGGTTAAGGAGATTAGAAGTTTCTTGGGACATGCGGGTTTCTATAGGCAGTTTATCAAGGATTTTCAAATATAGCAAGGCCATTAAAGAGATTGCTTTGTAAAGACGTCACATTCAAATTCACCAAGGAATGCGAGAAAGATTTCAACCTCTTGAAAGATTCTTTGATTAGCGCACCTATTGTCCAACCACCGAATTGGGAGTTGCCATTTGAAGTAATGTGCGACGCAAGTGACTATGCCGTGGGAGCAGTTTTAGGTCAAAGGAAAGAGAAAAAACTTCACGTCATCTACTACGCAAGTAGGACATTGGATGAAGCTAAAAAAAACTATGCAACCACGGAGAAAGAGCTCATAACAATCGTTTTCGCCTTTGAAAAATTTTGATCCAACTTGGTGGGATCCAAGGTAATAGTCCATACGGATCATGCGGCCCTCCGACACCTTCTAGCAAAGAAAGATGCTAAACTAAGATTGCTTCGTTGGATATTACTTTTGCAAGAGTGTTATTTAGAAATCAAGGACAAGAAAGGAATAGAGAATGGAGTACCGGATCACCTTTCGAGAATTAGAATAGAGGAAGACTTACCCATTGACGACTCCTTACCCTAGGAGCACGTCAATATGATAAAAGCCCTCTACACGGAAGACAAGGCATTCGACAAGCTAATGGAGGTACAAGCTATAAATGTACTCTTGCCTTGGTATGCGGATTTCGTTAACTACCTAGCTAGTGGGAGAGAACCACCAAACCTACAAGGGTACATGAAGAAGAAGTTCTATAAAGATCTTCGGCACTACTATTGGGATGAACCGTACCTCTACCGAAAATGCAAGGACCAACTCTTTAGAAGATGTATACCCGAAGAGGAGGTTCAAGGAATCCTATCTCATTGTCATGATTCGGACTACTGAGGGCATTTCTCCTCCTTCAAGACAATACAAAAAGTCATGCAAGCCGGGTTTTGGTGGCCAACAATGTTTAAGGATGCTCAAGAGTATGTTTCAAAATGTGATTCATGTCAACGAAGAGGGAACATCACGAAGTGAAACGAGATGCCCTTGAACTTTATACTTTAGGTAGACATATCCGATGTTTGGGGTATTGACTTCATGGGCCCCTTTCCATCATCTTATGGAAACCAATACATATTGGTAGCGGTAGACTATGTCTCTAAATGGGTGGAAGCTATAGCAAGTCCGACGAACAACTCAAAGGTAGTTTTGACACTTTTCAAAACAATCATATTCCCTAGATTCGGTGTGCCAAGAGTTGTCATAAGTGATGGAGGGGGCCATTTCATCAACAAAGTTTTTGAGAGCCTACTAAAGAAGCACGGGGTCAAGCACAAGGTAGCAACACCATACCATCCCCAAACGTCGGGACAAGTGGAAGTGTCAAATAGGCAAATCAAAGCGATACTTGAGAAGTTTGTAAGCAAGACAAGGAAAGATTGGTATATGAAGCTCGATGACGCCCTATGGGCATATAGGACGGCCTACAAGACTCCCATATAACAACACCATTCAACATTCTATACGGAAAGTCTTGCCACTTACCCGTCGAGCTCGAGTACAAAGCCATATGGGCGACGAAATTACTTAACTTCGATTTGAAAACGGCGCATGAAAAGAGACTGATCCGTTTAGAAGAACTCGAGGAGATAAGACAAGATGCTTTCGAAAACTCAAGAATCTATAAAGAGAAAACTAAGGTGTTCCATGACAAGAAGATCATTCCAAAGAACTTCAAAGAAGGAGATAGAGTCCTCCTCTTTAACTCGAGACTTAAGTTCTTCCCCGGAAAGCTTAAATCGAGATGGTCGGGTCCTTTCATCATAAAGGAAGTTCGTTCTTATGGATTATGGAGCCTTGGTACTTTATGACAGCTCGGGAGATGGATTCACGGTAAACGGGCAAAGATGTAAACCATATCTAGCAAACGAAGACATAGAGGATCCAAAGTCGATGCCTCTAGATGATCCAAACTCAACATAGATTGGAAAAGTCAAGCTAAGAGACTTAAACCAAGCGCACTTGGGAGGCAGTCCCATGTCTAACCCTGTAAATAGATTGTTTCCTTAACCGTGTATGAAATAATTTGTTTAGAATCAATGTTTTTGTAGTAAAGAGGAGCAAGAATACATTAAGGAGACAAACCCAGCGGTCACAACCGCCAAACAGGACCGCCGAATATATCACATGGAACACTGTCTTCTGTCACCTTTTCCAGCGGTCTTCAAACCGCTGAAACAAGCCGCCAGACCAAACAAGAAATTTGCAATTCTCTGTGAAAGTTCCAGCGGTCCGGAAATCGCTAGAGATAACCGTTGTATAAGACATAATAAGCGGACTTTCGGCTGTCTATCTGGGCGGTTAGCAAACCGCTGAACCAAACCGCCCAGGTAGACACATGTTTTTCTTCTTCTTCTTCCTTAATACTTCAAAAACGCAAATTAACTCTACTTTTCACAAAACTTTTTTTCCAAAGCCGATTTTTGGAGATCTCTCAAGGATTTTGTCAATTCAATTAGCAAATATCTTCGTCCTAATCAATTTTTCCATTTAAAACTCTTAAGAATCAAGGATCCAAGGTATCTCTCTCTAACCCTTATCTCAGAACCACTATTGTTGAGAAAATACAAAGTTTTGTAACTTGATTTTTTTTTGCCTTAGAAACATGGAAATCTCGTTTATTACTGATAGATTGGGGTTGGGTAACGACAATCATTGATAGATTTCGTGTTTACAATGTGGAATATCAAAATCTTGTTTCTAGGGCTCGAAACTAAGACCCCAAGTTTTTGATGAATTAGAGTGGTTCTTTTTGACTATTTGGTGTCTTCTAAACGAGCTAATCTAAGAAATCTTGTTCTTGAAAGGTAAAGAACAATGACAAATTGCACCAACAAGCTTAAGAAGAAAGCAACCGAGGTAGCCACTAAACCCAGGAAATCGCAAGCTTCGTCAAGTTCGAAATCAAGACCATCTTCCTCACAGCGTGATAAGGGAAAGAAGACAAACAAACCAAAGCCATCCAAAAGGCAAAGAGAGGAAGAGAGTCGAGCAATAGTCGACCCATACGCACCAATGGAGTTCACATTGGAAGAACTTGCAATAGTTAAGGAGTTTAAATATATAAACATCCACCGGAGAAGAACCATTAGGTGGTCTATTCTTACTAAAATGGGGATTAGAGAGGACGTTGAAGGAATTTTGGCAAGAATGGGACTACGTTTATTTAGCCACATGAGGTGCCATCTCTTCAAGGAGTTAGTCACAAACTTCGTTGCCACAGTTGATCTTTACTACACTCACCCAAGGAAGAAGATAGCAAGCGAAGGATTCTTAAGGTTTAAACTACTAGACAAGCAACACACCGTCTCTATTTTCGACTTGTGCGACATATTTGGATTTGAGAAGAAAGAAGCAACCGCCTTCCCAAACTTTGACGAAGCAAACGAGTTTTAGTAAGTAATAGCTCGAGGGGATTACAAAAGAGGACAAAATAAGGCAGCCACGGTGAGGAATCCGACATTGAGGTACATTTTCCGATTCATTGCCAACACCTTCTTTGCGAGAAAAGATGCGGGATCGGTGAACTCCAACGAATTGAAGATGGTCTTCCAAGATGTAAAGCACCTAATAACCAATCCAAGTGGAGGACGCTTTGACACATCATTTGGTAATGATGTGAATCTTGGATGCGTATTCGGAAAGAACCTCGTATCCTACAAAAATTGGGCAAAAGACACAACGGAATCGCAATTCTGGATGGGTAGTCTCCTAACTCCCATTTTCTCTTACGTCGGGATCGACCTCCACTATCATGAAGAAGAGTTGAAGGAAAATGAGATAGATAGAGAGTACCTAACCAAGACCTTTTCCCCTAAAGAACATGAGAGACGATACGCATTTCGTCTACATGTTAACAAACAAAGAAGGTAGACCTAGACTACTGCCACTCCCGGACCAGGGAAAACGAGTCTATCTAGCATAGACAACATAACGTTCATCCATTACGGGGAAGAAAATGATAAAGAGAAAGGAAATGGAAAAGGAAAAGCTAGGCAAGAGGATCAAGAGGAAGAACGAGAATCCTATCATCTACCAAAGGATCTTCGCCATCTACAACTACCTACAGTCAACTTCAGGCCCAACAATGCAAGGGAGAATTTGCTTCACAAATCTTACTCAACTCAAAAGAAGATCAACTCATGGATTTTCAAGGCATTCGAGAAAATGAATAGGAAGTTGAAGCGAACACCGGGATATGTGTCATCCGAAGAGGAGGAAATCCAAGAAGAAGAAGGAGGAGGAAAAAGAAAGTGAAGAAGAGGAACAAGAATTTGTACTACAACGAAGACCCAAAACCGGTGTATCGTCATCAGCCTAGTCAATCTTAGTAAACCAAGATACCTTTCAATAACCATTGTACATATCTTTCATGTAGAATAGTTTTTCGTTTTTCAACTTTGTTTTTACAATGGCCTTACTTCACTACTTTTTCACACCGAGATGGTGTGATTTAAGTGTGGGGGACGGGCCATTAGTTACTAATCATTTTTCTTGTTTTAGTTATGTGTGATCATGCATTGCATTCATCTAGTTAGTGCATTGCATTGTTAATAGTTATATGCATTCAAAAACAACAAAAAAAAATCGAAAATTATTGAAAAACACAAAAAGAAAACTTAGTTTAATTTTGTTTTATCATTCATATAGTATAGGATTGAGTCTTTGGCTTTAGTATATACACACTTCTCTATGGATCAATGATGATATTGCCTTGTAAAAAGTTTTAGAAAAGTATTGCAACGTGAATTCCTTCTCGAGATTGTTTGGTATAATTGATAGAATCTTTTAAATCGTTGAAATTGTACATCTTGAACTTTCTTAGTATAGAGGATATTGCTTTTTGGTGCTCACTTGATTTGAAACCACTTCATGTATATTGAACCTAATTGAATCATTAATTTCTCGCTTGAAAATGTGCATTGTAGTTTCATGATATATATCCAAACTTTATCCCTTTTTACCACCCTCTTGATTGTTTGGATAACCATCTCATCTTTAGGTGGCCTACCCTTGACCCTAGACCATTCCTTCAAGCCCCAATTAATTCTTTGAGTGAGGCCTTTTTGGAAAGTGTTACATTAGCAAAACTTTGTAAGTATCGGGGACGACAAGTCCCACATCCTATCTAGGTGGTTAGCAAGTTTTGATTTGGTAATGGGCGAGGGAAGTGAGGAAGTGAAAAGAAAGAGAGTTGGGTTATAATTAGAAAAGTCTAAACGCCAAAACTAAAAGAGTAACTACCTTAAGGGAGGTTTGAAAAAGAAAAAGAAAGGGCAATAAAAACAAGTTTTAAAAACTCCTAAAACCATATAGAAAAGAAACCCAAACACAAATGGTAGAAAAGTAGGAGTAAAAAGAGTGAAGCCTAAACCAAAAGAAAACCCTTAAGGATAGTGTGCAAAGGTGAAAGAGAGACTTGCTTTATCAAAGAAAAAAACCAAAGGGAAATAAAGGGTAGAGTTATGATTAAAAGGAAGGATTTGAGTGGGTGTTTAAAGATAAAAAGGGGAATGAGCAAGAAAAGAGAAGAAGTGAGTGCTTAGATCGAAAAGTAGGAAGGGTAGAACATGGGATTTAATGGCTTGTACGTATTTGTTCCTAGTCTTCCTTACTTTTGCATTATGTTACACTACTTATTTGCTTTTGAGAGTAAGCCCCCTAAAACATTGAAACATCTAAACACTTAACCACTTAAATAACACATTTCCCAAAACCGTTTGAAACCCTTTGCATTGCTTTTAGCGAGACCACCGACTAATAATTAACGAACCTAAGGATGTGGTGGATGAAAGAGTGAGTGGATACGAACATTGAATCTAGCTAGGACATGTGATAGTGTGCTATGGACATTTGATTAAAAGTTCTTATTACTTATGGTTGAACATTTTCTCGACGTGCTTCATTGCCTTAGTTAACATTGCATACGCTTAAGCTTAACTTTTTGGTTACGTCATTTGTGCTTATTGAGTATTGTTTGCTTGAAGACAAGCAAAAGGCAAGTGTGGGGGAGTTGATAAGTGTGTATTTCAGGTGTTTTTAAGCATGCATTTGCATAACATTTTAGGACTTTAGTTACATGACTCATATAGTTTATAGTCTTTATTAGCATATTTTCACTAAGTAGTTTAGAATAGAGTCTTAGTTAGATTTATGTCCCTTTTTGCATTGCATCATGTGTATTTCAGGTACTTGGAGCAACATGGGGCAAAGTGGAGTCAAGGAGAGTTTAGGAGAAGCTTGAAGAAGGCAAAAGGCGAAGAAATGGAGTTCCCAGCGGTCCTTACCGCCAGTCCAAGCCGCCGAGGAGAAGGAGCCAAAGCAAGCTCGCGGGTGTGAACTCCAGCGGTCACTAAACCGCTGGAAGCAACCGAGGCGTCTTGAAGAAGAAGAACCCAACGGTCACCAAACCGCCGCACCAAACCGCCGATCCAGAATGCAGAAGCAAACTTGCGAGTGCGAGTTCCAGCGGCATCCAAACCGCCACATCAAACCGTCGGAGAAGACACAAAGAAGAAGACTCGCGGATGTTCAGTCCAGCGGTCTGTTGACCGCTGGACCAAACCGTCGATTTTGCCTGACCATGTTGCACTTTTTCCTTCCCTATAAATACTCCTAGGGTGTTCATTTATTGGGATATGATCTTATCTTTAATACTCTCTCTAAACTTTAGCCACCTTTGTGAAAAACCCTAGAGGTTTAATATCAAGTTTAATGCTTTGTTATCTTTAAGTTTTCTTTTAACATCTTTTGATCATGTCTTTAATCTCAATCATTAGCTTGTGTTTTGCTATGAATAGTGAGTACCTTATGGGTTTTGGGGTTTATTTAGGTTAGGATAATGGATGATGGTTAGTGATGTTTAGGATGTTTAGATTATGGTTTCTATAACATAAATGTGGTTAACATAGATGTGGTTAACACTAAGGTAGATGTAATTATCCTAGCTTAGTACTTAGAGGATGTTTCATGCCCGGAAGGTGTTCGATGAAATGTTTATTCCAATCTCTTGTTAGTCTTTTATACTTAGCCAATGGAAGTTGATGTCTAAGGTTTAATATGGGCTTTATAAGGACTTATACTTAATGATCTCTAATCATCTAGACTCGATTGGAAGATTTGAGGTTTTTTATGATTAGGGAATGGATTTGAGTCATGGTAGTGATCTAATCTAGATTAGTGATTCTTGTTCTAGAAAACGATCTCCTTTATTAGTTTTAGTATCACTAGCTTGATTCCATCTATCCAAAACCAATTATTTAAACCCAAGATCCAATCTTTATCTTATTTAAGCATCTTTCTAGTTATTTGTCGATTAGTTGACTTTTACATTATTGTCTTAGATAGAGTTTGGTTACTTAAACATGTTATTTGATAGGTCTATTCTAAGTTAGATTTTTATATTCTTGTTGTTCTAAGTTTATTCTCCTTGTGGATTCGATCCTAAATTACTACAACGTCTCGTGCCTTGCACTTGGGGTTGTATGTGATTGGGTTAAAACTCGATCTCATCAATACTTTTAATATTTTTTATTATTATTTGGATTCAAAATTTAATGTTTAGCTTTTAGGATGTAGGGTTTAATTTTGAATGTTTAGACATTTAGTTTTGAAAATTTTAAGGTAATCTCAATTTTTTTGATATTTTAAAACCAATTTTTTTTGTGTGGAAAAATATTTATGATGTTATTTAAGGCTTTTACAACTAAATCATCAAACATATAAGAAATTCAAATGTTCTACCTATGCAAAAGAGAGATTTATTACCATAAGCAAAAAAAAACTCTTAAATCAAGTGGATTCCAATCAAGAATCAAAGCATATATATATATAACTATATCCTCTATTCGAATACAACTTAACCCTTAATAATTCTCACAAAGTTTAATCGAATTTACCACAATAACTATTTAAAGAAGATCAAACAACAGAGAACATAACATAAAACGAATAGCAAACTCGAGTATGGTGCTATAAACTAACTCGAATTTTCAAAGAACACTTATAATCAAATAGGCATAATCATTCTCTCAAACTCTTGAGTTATATATTGTACGAATTAAAGCAAATAATCTTCAACAAAATCAACATTTTTCTAGCCAAAAATATCAAAATATCTAATGAAATGTTTACTATCATAGCTAGAGAAGGCCAAAACAAAGCAAACTATAATGGTAACCTTGAGCATGAGATACCATAGGAAGAGATTACTTTTGATCTTCAGGCTTCACAGTTCCCACATGTGTAAAGATCAAATCAAATCAATCAAACACCAAAACTACACAGATTCAAAGTCCAAAGGCCACTAAAGCTAGTTACCAAGTTGTCTCTTGAAGCTCCTTTTGTAAATCTTTGCGACACCACTTTTTGTATTAGCAACACCAGTTTTGATCTTCGAGATCTTCGAATCTATATACTCTTTATGTTTCGACACCGAATCGATAAGTTTAAGGAGTTGCGAAGCACAAGCTTTAACTTCTTCATCCCTTTGTTTCTCAGATTCTTGCAATCTAATCTCAAAGACTATCAGACGCTCTGCAGCTTCTTCCTCAACGATCTTGACATTCAAAGCCTCGGTTTTTACGCTCTCCATCATCGTTTTCGCCTCCAAGTTGTATTTCTTAGCCAAGTCTCCAATTTCCTTCTTCACAAGATCCATCTTTTCATTGAGTTTGTTGTTATGTGACTTAACCGACTTGAGAAGACTCTTCTTCGATTAGATCTTTGAAGCAGTTTCAAAATCCTGGTGTTGAAACTGTCGAGTAACGACACATAGCCGGCTTCAAAACGGATTTGTACTCCACACACCCATCACTTCTCCAAGTAATTCTCCTCTTTCGTTAATAGCGAATTGAATATCAATCTTTAACCTCCTAAGAGAATGGTTACAATCAATGGCAAGTCTCAACAACTGATGAAATTGGTTCCTAATATGAGAATTAAGCACCAAAGCTTTCTGATCCCAACCATCTCTAGCAGATTCTGTCTCAGTGACGTCGCGTTCCACTACTAGTAACTCTCTCCTCATCTTATCCATGTCTCGCCCGTCAAAGCTCTGATTCACAACGATCTTCTTCAACTCCTTCTTCTCCTCACATGTAAGGTCTCACTACAAGAAATCACGACTTTAACAACGAACTGAATCGTTGTTAAATCGTTGTAAAATCGGTTTAACTACGATTTAACAACGATTTCCCAATCGTCGTTAATCGATCGAAGTAAAAATTAAATCATCGTAAAATCGTAGTAAAATTTACGACGAATCAATATTGTTGTATAATCGTGGTATTATGTACGTTGTAAATTCGTTGTAATTTTTACAACCGTTTTACAACGACTATTTCTTTGTAAATTTACAATTAAAATAAATTCGTATATTGTTAAAATTGTTGTAAATATGTTGCTAAAAATCGTCGTAAATTCGTCCCTAATTAGGGACGAATTTACGATGATTACAAAAAAATTATTAAAAGACATCGTCGTAAATTTGTCTCTATTTAGAGACGAATTTACGACGATTATTAATTAAATTATTAAAAAAACAAAATAAATAATATATATATATTAAAAAAACAAATTATAATATATAAATCTTATTTCTAATCCTAAATATAAACTCGGAACATAAATCTAAATTCCGAGCCTAAATCAAAACCCCGAACCTAAATCTAAATTCTTAGCCTAAATCTAAATTTTGAGCCTAAAATCCAGTTGAAAAACTAATTTTAAACATAATAAAAATTACATTTACAAAGAGGAAGTTGGGAGGAGTTTGGGAGGAATTTGAAGAGAGAGTGTAGAGAGAGAGTGTAGAGAGAGAAAGTAGAGAGAGAAAGTAGAGAGAGAGAGTAAAGAGAAACAAATGACAAAGAGTCACATATATATAGGGGAAAGAATCGGGGTAAACTCCCGCCTAATTTTGGGAGGAATTTACGACGATTCCTTTAGGCGGGAATTTCCAACGATTTTTTAACACAAATCTTTGTAAATTCCCGCCTAAAGGAATCGTCGTAAATTCCTCCCAAATTTTGGCAGGAATTTACTACGATTTGTATATATTTGGCATTTGGAATTTACTACAGATCTGTCTCTTCTTCTTTGGCTTCCATTTCTTTCTATTCTACAAGCTTCTCGACCTTGCGAGTCATATCAACAAGTTCAACAACCATTGTGTGCTTCTTGTACACATCTTGCTCGATAATGGCTTTACCTCTCTCGCAAGACTATTTCATCGAAGGACTTTTCTTCATTTACTCGACCTTACACTCCAATTCGTTGTAAACCTTCTCTGAGGCAGAGATTGATTCGTTGAAATTGGCTTCCTCGACTTCGAATTTGCTCAAGAAATCGGAATCAATCTCCTAAACAGAATCATCCTCGCCCGAATGAAGTGTAGATAGCTTTTCCCGTGAAGGAACTCATGGAGTTAGCTTCGTCGACGGAGGCGAGTCTCGAAGAGGCGTGTGTGCGCTGTCGAGCGTATTGGGCAAGATAGTGAGCAACGTCGAGAACGGTAGGCCAATTGTGAGGCGTTTTGGTTACGCGGAGGCTAGATTTAGTTAGCTTGTACATACATTTCAACGATCTAACAAAGAAGAAGACTTCCTCGTCCCATTTCAACCGATCGCAGGGAAAATCGACGACGGAGAGGAGGAAAATTAGGGTTTCAGAGATGTCTTTAACGGAAGGAACAAAGCTAGATCGGAGAGAGATCGAGAAGTTTATGGATCTTATCATCGATGATTGGTTAGATATGTCATCAGAGACTCGACTGCTTGCGAAACTGGCGTCGAAGTCTCATGGACTCAGCAGACGACGTTTACAATCGTGTTGACAAAAAAAAAAAATTACAATCGTGATTACTTATCGATTATCATGTTAAAATAATTTATATCACAATTCTTATAGGATGATAATTTTTGTATCAATGATATAAAAAATATATTTGGTCACACTTAATTAATAATCAAAGTTCATAAAATCTAAACCAATAAAATCCACCACAAAAGTCGCAGTCATATAATAAAACTCAAGTAAAAAGAAATGTCTAATAATAAAAAAAACTTCAAAAACCAAACATGAAACAACTAAGTATCCACTGTCTCTTTGCATCATTCTTCGTTCCGAGATTGTTTTCTCATTTCTATATAAATTCATAAGAAAAAATAGTAGATGGTTATAAGATAATATTAACAACAATATATTTTAAAATATGTAATATTTAAAAAAGCGGCCGTAACTTTTTTGCTATGGAGTTTGGACTTATATTAATATTAACTAGGTTTAGTAATATAACTTAAATCTTAAATATTAGATTAAAGAAAAAATTGGCTGAATAGGTACTTTTTTCAAGCCAAATTTGGCGATTAGGTGATTTAGTTTTATAATTAGCGTTTAGGTGATTTTTTTCAGATTTGAAAGTTTTTTCGACCATTATACCCTCAGCTTATTCGGTTTCGGTTTTCTTAAACTAGTTTACAAGTATTTCGGTTTTCTTTAAACCATTTACTCTTAACCACGCTAATTTTAAGGAAACAATTTTTAAGGAAAATATTCTTTCTTCCTTATATTTCGATCACTATTCTTTTTTTGAGAAAAAGATATTTCAAAACACAAAGAACGCCTCACAAAGTTTCAATTTTAGGGTTTCTATCAAAAACAAAGGTTTTTTCTCACTATCAATGGATTATAATCATGGCGGTTTGCAGATTTGTTCGATGGATAGTATAGATTCGCTTCGCAATCCAGTTGATGGTAATTTCTAAACACATAATTATACAATCATCGAACCTTTAATTGTTATCGACGATACACATCTATGCCTCTCTCTTTTTCACGGCTGAACAAGTTTATATTCAAGTTAGATGTAGAAGATGATGTTATGAATATTCATGATTTTATTATAAATATATGTTTTTATTACTCATATTTTTAGATGCTAGACATGAACATTCATAAACGTATATGAATGTTCATGTCCCATTATGAATATTCACAGAAGCGTAAAATACTTTTAATGAGTCTAACCGTTCTTCTTTTCGTAATTTGTTAATTACAGGGAAAACCAGCATTGTTATCAATTGTGGTAGATGGATTCGCTACATAAATGGTGAATGGGACTTCAAGATTGACAAATCTAGATTGGGTAGAACTGTTGATTGTTCAAATGGCGACACCTTAGCGAACTTTGTTCAAAAAATTCGTCAAGAGTACAATCTAGCATCTGACGTTCATGTTGAACTTACGTACTGGGTCAACGGCGACGTGGAACCAAAACCGTGGCTGATTTCATCTGATGGTGACCTACATTTGTTCCTAGCAAGACAACAATTTGATCCGTCGGTCAACATGTTTTCTAGTTTCCGTGATATTGTAAATGGTCAAATGCAATTTGTTCTACCAGATGCTCCTATTAAAGGTCCTTCTCAAAAGCTTGCGGATGTGGTTGTGAATCAAAATTGTGTTGATGTTACATTTGACGAAGAAGACGATGAATTAATAATCGCTGCTTCCGATGCGGTGTTCGCATCATATTCAAAACATACAACCAACGAAGCTACAAGTGTTGGTATGCTTACAAACTTGTACAATGTGCCTATAACTATTGCATCTGGTGATCATCTTGCAGAAGATGACAATTCAAACGATGGGAGCGATGGTTACGTTAGCCCCGATGATTACGATTACGATTTTTGGGAGCAACTAATTGATGAGGAGAATACTGATCCAAAAGACAAAGACGATGACGATTTTATAGAACTTCCACCTAATAACAGGTCTGGCCAGTCACGCGACCTTGCGCTATGTACGCGTGAAGTTACCCCCGGTGACATTTACGGTTTTGACGATGTTGAGCCCATGTTCAGTTCATTGTCGCTTGCTCCTTTTGATGCTAGCAATACCGATTTGAGTAAAGAGAACGATTACATCTACAAAGGGCAGGTCTTTGATAACAAGGAAGAGTTCAAGTTAAGGATGGCAATACATGCAATCAAACGAATGTTCAGGTTCAAAACTACAAGACACGCAAAGAACAACACGACGATGTCATGCGTAGATAAGAAATGCGATTGGCGTGTCTATGCTACTGCAATTGATGGGACTGACAAATACGAAGTGAGAAAGGTGTATCTACAAAACACGTGCACAATTGAGGCGAGAAGCCAATTCAACAAGCATGCAACCTCTAAAGTAGTGGCTGCTTTATTATGTTCAAAGTACGGTACCGTCACATCAGGACCACGAGCCAGAGATCTCCCTGAAATGGTATTGGCTGAATACAACGTTGATGCATCCTATTGGAAGTGTTGGAAAGCAAGGGAACTCGCTATAGCTAGTGCTATTGGGATAGAGGAGAAATCGTACGAGATGCTACCGTTATACTTACATGTATTGAAGCAGTTCAATCCTGGTACTATTTGTCACCTCAAGACAGAATTAGATAAGGAAAATAATGAAAGATTCAAGTACGTCTTCATTTCTATGGGCGCTTCTATCGCAGGATACAAGCATCTTAGACAAGTTATTGTTATAGATGGCACACATCTCCATGGTAAGTACAAGGGTACATTGTTGACAGCAAGTGGCCAAGATGCAAATTACCAGATATTTCCTCTTGCTTTTTCTGTTGTTGATGGTGAGAACAACAAATCTTGGGCTTGGTTTATGGAAAAGCTTAGTGAAATCTTCCCCGACAACATGGACCTGGTATTCGTTTCCGATAGACATCAGTCTATCTACAAGGGTTTGCGTAAGTTTTATCCTCCCGCAAGGCATGGAGCATGTATTGTTCACATATGTAGGAATGTTGCCACTAAATACAAGGGCAAATTCCTAGCTGAGATGGTTTCAAAGGCTGGCCACGCGTTTCGTCTTTCAGAATTTGATAAAATGTACACGGATATTAGAAGGAAGGATGTCGAATGTTGGGATTGGCTTGAGGAGATGGGCGTAGAGCATTGGTCGAGGGTTCACTTTCCTGGAAAGCGTTACAACTTGATGAGTAGTAACATTGCTGAGTCGCTAAACAAAGCACTTCTTCCTGCTAGGGATTCACCTATTGTAGCGCTTATAGAGTTCATTAGGAGGATGCTTGCCCGGTGGTTTTGCACAAGACGAAAAAAGGCAGAGAGTGTGACTGGTGAAATACCACCAGAAGTTGACAAGGTTCTACAAGAATATCTCAAAGAATCCGTCGGTTTGACAGTCTTGCCCATATCCAAATGGAATTTTGAGGTTTGCGGGAAACAACTTGGTAATTTTTACGTCAATCTTGATGTCGGTACCTGCACATGTTTAGCTTTTCAACAACTAGGCATGCCTTGTAGTCATGCCTTAGCATCTATACGAAAGGTTGGTTTGAAAGAATCAGATTTTCTTCATCCATTGCACAGAAAAACGGAATGGAAAGGTACTTTTGATGGGATGATATTACCTGTTCAAGATCCTGATGATCTATGTGTCCCTAGAGCAGTCCAAGAGCTGACATGTTTCCCTCCAAAGACAAGGAGGCCACCGGGTAGACCACCTAAAAAGCGGAAGAAGTCCAGCATGGAACCCTTGGTATAAAACGTATTGATTTTCTTGTGTTGCATAATATATAAACTGACATGCTAAATCTTAATTGTAGGGATCTAAGGCATCATCAGCTCACACGTGTTCTAGGTGCAACCAGAGATGACATAACAGGGCAACATGTACTACTCCGTTGGATTAGTACATAAACTTTTCGAATAAATTTCTCCCTTTCGTTGTTTATCTTATTTTTCAGATTGTGTTACTTTTTAATTTATTTTTATGTTTAAACATTTGTTGCTGATTTTTATTCTTTTTATATTGGATTTGACTCATAAGTATTCAAACTTTTTCACGGTTTTAAAAAAATGTAAAATTGACCGCTATGAACGTTCACAACGCCTCATGAATGAACATAAAAGGTTATGAATATTCACATATGCCAACTTGATTATCGTGAATATTCATACATATAAATGAACGTTCATGGTGCCTAATGAATATAAACAGTGGATTAGAGTTCAATTTCAAATGAAAGACTTTACGAAATCAGAAATCAAACTAGATATTCTGAAAAATATTTCGAAACAAGAGTGTAGTTAACATTAAAAATATCCTAATTAGCGTAGAATAACCAAAAACTGTCAAACATTCCTAATCAACGTTACATAACTAAAACGTTTTAAAACAAAGAGTTTTTTCTTCAATTCTTCACATGTTCCCTCACGTGTTTCAATGATTTCAGCACATCACCCAACACTGCATTATCATCATCCATTACCTTAGATGCTGCTCCATCTTCGCTTGCAACCTTTCCCTTTCTTTTCTTCACTGCATCGGCATTGTCAAGTAGCTACATTTTTACAAAAAAAGACTTAAAATTACTTACATTTGTTGCACAAGTATTTTTTCGGAATAAATACCTTGGAATGCGTCTCAACAAACTCGGCATAAACATCCATTGCGTACTTAGTCCTGATCATCTCACTTTGTTCTTTTGTTAGTTTAGCCATTTCAGCCCTACTCAAACCAAATGCATGCATCTCAATGAACTTTACCGACAAAGGTCCACATCCATTAATTCCTTCATCTTGATAAATGTTGTTCTTACGCGTCCAGGTGAAATTCCTCACACCCTTGCTCTTATCGTACGTGTTATGCACATATTTCTGTACATAATACGGTATCATTTCACAGACAGGAGCCATGTACTCTTTCACGTACCTATCACGAGTTAGACGAGGCAAAGGATCCAATATGTCTACTCTCTCCTTTGACCAAGTCAATGACAAGTCCGACCCAATGAGGCCCAGGCCACTTCATTGGTACGTATACTGTATGCACATCTGTCACCCACATGCTCTTTTTACCACGACCACTTCTTTTTCCAAGCACGTATGGTTTGACTTCGTTATCCCACGGGTAATTACCTTTTCCAGACGCTAAAACAAAGGATGCATAGTGTTTGCTAAGTGTGTATAGTAGAGAAGGATTGTGAATTACACACCTACTTTCCAAATACTCATCGCACCTGCGTCTCCACAACATCAGCACGATAATACTAACAGCATGTTGCATATATTTATAAAGATTATCAGTCATTCAGTCATCACTTATAAATTTACATGTATAAAATACTTACATCTACGTCGATCCATTTTTTTTTGTCCGCGATGTTCAGGAACATTCTATTATCCACCGCATGGCCTGTAACAATCTGGTAAGACCTATAAAACAAGAAACAGATGAATACGTGAACACGAATAAAACAAGATGCAAATGATGAACATTCACCATATAATCTATGAACATTCACCACAGTATCTATGAACATTCACCACAGTATCTATGAACATTCACCACAGAATCTATGAACATTCACCTCAGAATCTATGAACATTCACCACAGAATATATGAACATTCATGTAAACTTTAAATGGTTTTGCATTTTATACTTACTCGTCCTCTCCTTCTTGCTCAAGCGCGTTTTTGAAAGCCTCGAAATCTCCAATATATGGCTGTGTTAGTGGATGATAAGGGACGACCTTTTTGGGAGCTACAAATAGTGGTCGCAGTCTTGAACCTGGAGTGAATGGATATTGAAGCTTCTCTGACCTCGTTCGCTTACGCTTTCCACGTCCCTTTTCAACTTTAGCTTTTTCTCCCTACATCAACACACAATTTTTTTCAAAAAACGTAGTTTAGCCAGTGTTTAACTTACACCAAACCTCTGATCAAACCTGCCCATTTCCACCATCCGGTTTACTATTTTTGTTCACCTCTTTATCTTCTCCAACTTCTGGTTGCGTTGTTCGAAGTTCAAGCACCGCCTACAAATTTGATAAAGTTGTAAATGTACTCTTTATAAACAACATATATTTAAGAAAAAGCTCTGGAAACATTATTGACTACCAGACCTGTGCGAGAGGTTCATTAGTTTCCTCCATAACACGCTTTGACTTATCCATTGGAGAAGGGAACAACGCATTATCCCTTACGACATTCTCCTACATATTAAAAATCTTGTTAGTCATTTACATGTTCTTATCAAGTTTATGTTTAATCGATTTACTCACCTCCCCTTCGTTGACATTGTTTTCGTTGATGTCGTTAATAACTACATCGACGACGTTGTAGTCTTTCCATGTAGAGGACATAGGGTCTGATCTATTATTAAGGCGCTGGTAATTATCTTCAAAGTACTTCTTCAATCCACCTATTTGATCCATTACCCATTCTTGATGCTCTTTCAACATCTCCTTTACGCGATCTTCTAACTCAGCGGTCTTCAACAATTCTGACTTCTTTTGATTTCTAACCCAAGTCTTGTGGTCATCGATTAGTTTAGTCACTTTACCCTCTAACTCTTTCTCCTTGAAACCTAAAAGCACATGGTCCCCTATTCTTCATGTTTCGGATGCACTAGTTGTTGCTCTGGATTGTATTTCTTGAGCATTTGTCTTAATAGCTGGAAGTTTCGGCTCTGGCCATTGACTAGGGTAGAATTTGTGTCTCTCCAAAACTAGGTTTTCCAAATATTCAATGTTAGCATCTACCATTTCATCTTCCCAACTGCAATCACCTATGTCCAACCCAACAATGTCTGCTAAAACGGGGACCACTTCAAGTTGTAAAACAAATTTCAATAACAAAGACCTATGTTAGCACCCACCATTTTCATGAAACAAAAAAGAATATAAAACAGAAAAAAAAAGAATCAGAAGAAGAAGAAACAGAATATGAAACAAAATACTCATATTCTCATAATATGATTCATTTTTAAAACATAAAATGAATCAGATTATGAAACAGAATACGAAACAGAATATGAAATAGAATATGATTCATTTTTAACTACGAAACAAAATATGAAACAAAATATAATAGGACACTCATATTGATTCATTTTTAAATATGAATCGTGAAACAAATCATAATATAAAACAGAAAGTAAATAGACTTACATTGGTATCACTCTCAGCTTGTCCTATTTGTGTTTTTGACAATAAGCTCACATTCTTATTCACAGCAAGATATGTTACTTGATAGAATGTCCTGCGATCATCACTGTTGTTTAGCTTAGCTAGGAGATTTGGAATCGAGTCTAGAGCAAGCAACTGCAACGCTTGAGGAAATCCAAAATTTGTAATAATTTTCTGTCCTAGCGAATGTCTCAAACCATCCCACAACACTTTTCTCCTACTCTCATCTTTATCACTAACCGTCATCCTAGACATTGTTACATTGAATGTCTCTCGCCCCCACGGATACGAAAAGAAGAAGTCTAAGTCCCTCAGCCATTCAAAATACACCGGATTGATTTTAGCAACCTGAGTCTTTACTACTAGTACACCGCAAACGGTGATGAGAAAACTTATCCGAAGCTTTTCGTCATTCGACTTTTGAGAATGAAGCATGCTAACAAGATCTTCAACATTAAGCTCTCGATTTTCACCTAAAAGCTCATCCCAATACGACAGGTTATCCGGCTCGTTATTTTTAAAACGATGTAGCGTTGTCGCGTCAGGAAACTGACCACATGGAAGACCTGTTGTCAACGCAAATTCTCTCAATGAGAATTTCAGTGGTTGCCCTCCAAACACTATCCACATCTCGTGCCTCCGCTTCGTAACAACTTGTCGACATATCAAGTTTTGAATCAACTTACATGAGTTCGCGCATCGACTAACCGACAGCTCAAAAAGTCTTCCGAAACATGAATCTCTAATAGTTTCCAACTCATGTTTGTCTTCAAAATACTTGGCAATAGTCGAAAGATAATCCATCTTGCTGTAAATATGAGATGTTCCATTCAATGGCATGCAATGTCTACGAAACAATCTTTCGGGTAGCTTTGTATTAAACAACTCTTCTTCTTCGTTATGATCCATTATAGTTTCCACCTGCACAAAAATCTCATTTTTAGTTTAGAAACTAAACAACAATGCATGAAAATCACCCAAAATCTCATTAAATCACAAACCAAATCAAAATCACCAAAATCACCCAAATCAAAATCACCAAAATCACCCAAAATCTAACCACAATCCTAAATCAGAACAGGACATATAACAAATCTGAAATCCGAAAAAAAATCCCAGAAATTCACGTATTGTAGTTTTGAAGAAGACGAAAATCCAAATCAGAAAATCAAAGAAGAAGAAGAAAAAGAAGTAGGAGAAGAAGAAGAAGAAAAAGAACGAGAAAAAGAAGAAGAAGAACGAGAAGAAGAAGAAGAAGAAGAAGAAACAGACAAGAAAATCACCCAAAAGAAAAGAAAATCAAAATCACAGAAAATCCAAAACAGAAAATCAAAGAAGATGAAGAAGAAGGAGAAGAAGAATAAGAAGAGGAAGAAGAAGACGAAGAGGAAGAAGAAGACGAAGAGAAAATCACCCAAGCAGCCGCGAAGAAGGACTCGTCGGAGGAGGAGAAGACAAAGACAACCAAATTAGGTTTTTTTGGTTGCAACAATAAACCAAAAAAACCAAACCAAAAAACAACCCAAAAAACAAATCCAAAAAACCAACCAAAAAACAAACCCAAAAAACAAAACCAAAAACCATAAAATGGGTATTTTAGGATTTTTACATATAAAAATCACCTTTTTGCTATGGAGTTTGGACTTATATTAATATTAACTAGGTTTAGTAATATAACTTAAATCTTAAATATTAGATTAAATAGATAAGTAAATTAGATGTGTTTATTCTTTATTTATAATTTGTGTACACATAGAAAAAAGGAAACAATATATATATCACATCACATCATTAAAATTTACTTCGGGACTTCGGGTATTCCCGTTCCCGTCCCGTCCCGGTCCCAATTGGGAATTAAACTTTTGTCCCATATCGGGACATTCGTCCTATATGGGGCGGGAATTTGGGAACGGGAACGGGAAGGAACGGAACGGGACGGATCGGAACGGGACGGGAATTATGCCCACCCCTAGCTCCGCCTCCGCCTCTCATCTTTCTTAGCGTCTTCCCTTTTTTAGATAACTGAATATTGTGAATTTATGGAAAAGTCTTTGTCTTCAACTTTATTTTTAGGTTTGGGTCTTTGGGCCTTTGGATAATATTGAGAAAGAATTTATACATTTCAAATATAACCAAATTCTGATAATTTTTCTAAGTCTGTCGATTTTATTAAAAATTATGTGAAATAATTACTAGGAAAATTCACAAAAATACCATGAAAAGAAACCGGACAAAAATAGCGTAAACTTAAAATTAGTTTAAAAGCGTTCAAAATTAAACCTAAATACTCAAAACTAAATCATATCCAATATTATACCCAAAACAATATATATCGAACTCAAATGAAAAATTTTAGTCCAATAAATGGATGGAATAGAAAAAACTCTTTAAAACATCATTTATTATGAAATGGATGAAATAATTAATTCCAATATTTAATAGGAATGAACGTTAAACGTCACAACAACCCTACAAATATATATCGTATATTCCAATATACTCTTTCTGTTCTTTTTTGTTTGATTTAATAGGTGTTTCACACAAATTAGGAAGACACATAAATAACTAATAATAAATGTGTGTTTAACAATTTTCAATACTTTTGGACCAATAGTGTTTCAAAACTTTCGATTAATATATCTTGAAAGCTATAATTCACAAATATCAATAGATAAAACTACATTGATATTGGTGAAAATCAAACAATTAAAAACATTTTTTTTCTAAAACATCAAATATAAAAGAACGAAACGAAGTGAGTAATTTTTAGTATTGATTAGTGTAAATGTGAGTATTGATGCAAATGAAAAAGTAATTAATCACTTAGCTTTTTGAAAAATTGTATATTTTCAAAAATATAAAATAGAATTTTGTAATACAATATTTTAAAAGATTTCTTGTTAAGTTATTACTAATATTTATAAGAGAACTTCCCAAAAAGACCATCAAATAAAATTTCATGCCAAAATTTACAAACATAAAAAACCCTTCAAATATCAATCACATCATCAATAAGACAGGATTTGTAGACATAACTATATATATATACTATTAAAAGAGAAGACAAAAAGCTTACGTGTCGCAACGAGAGATTTTTTAGGATATTTTTAATTTTTTACGTTTTAGTCCTTATAGTTTAAACTAATTTTCTCACACAATTTTAATATATTTTACTAATCTATCTATCTATAATATTTAAAGAATCCATATAAAATATATTTAAATATTGTAGTCAAAGATATTAATATTGGTTTGTTTTATAAAAATACTTTTAACAATTTTATTTCGTTTTGTGTCGATCTAAATCTACGAAATATTTTTATCCCGTGTCTACTTTTTCTCAATATTTGCTTGTCTAACTTAATGACCTTAATATAAAAAATATCATACTTTTAAAAATATGTTTTATTTTATTTTATACGATGATAAAAATATTTTATAAAATAAGGTATGTTATAACGTTTCATGTTCTTCTAATTATTTTCAGAAAATTTCCACGACTATCACATTCTTTAATACTTTTGTATCTTTTCATTGTGATATATATATATATATATACATATATATATGAATATGGTGATATATATAAAGTTTGGATAGTTTGTCGTAAACATAGATTAAATTTATAGTTAAATAAGTATATATTTATATCTAAAATAAATTATATTCGTTATACAATATTTATTCGCTAATTAGTGTTTAGGGTATAATATTAAGGGGGTAGGATTGTGTGGGTAGAGTTTATTTGCATTTAATTTTGAGTACTTAAGTGTAGTTTTGTGAAGTATTTTTGAAATGGCGTAGTTTTGTGAAATGTAATTCAAATGATGTAGTTTTGTGATTCTCCCTTTTTAAAAAGGCAAATCAAGCTTTTAAAATTTTGAAAGAATGTAGATATGTGAAAAAATTAAATTAGGTGTAATTTTGTGAAGGAGATGTTAAAATGGTGTAGTTTTGTGAATTCCTCTATTAATAATCTATTATATAATGAGGCACTTTTTGCTTCTCACACAATAAGCCACATCATCATCTTTAAAAAAATAAAATTTTAAAAAATTATTTAATATAAATATTTTTTTTATGAAAACATTAAGTCAACCATTTAATATTAATAAAATTCAAATAAAATCCTAAAAAATATAAACAACATCACTAAAATATTTTTGATAAAACCCATTAACATTAATAAAATCCGAAAAAAATATTTTATAAAATATCTATATATATATATATATATACGTATATCAATTTTAAATAGCTATTAAAACTAATAATAAATAAATCTTACAAACGATATCAACAAAAAACAAGAAAACTAGAAACATCTTACAATTCATATGATTACAATCAATATTTAAAAAAACAAATTAAATTAAATATAAGAGAATTGTGCATATCTATACTATTAATTGGGAATAATTTTTATAGAGAAACCCTTCAAATCATCATTAATTTCAGGGTCCTTGACCAAAACTCTGTCAAAATATTATCTACTCTCTTTTTTATTAGCTTTTCTAATAATGATGGATTTTTCTTACACAACTATTTTTTTGACAACATTAATACAACCATTTAATACTAATAAAATTCAAATAAAACCTCCAAAAAATATAAACAACATCACTGAGATATTTTTCATAAAACTCATTAACATTAATAAAATCCGAAAAAGAAATATTTAATTTAATTTTTAACATTTATAAAATATCTATATATATATAGATACATATATCAATTTTAAATAACTATTAAAACTAATCATAAATAAATCTTACAAACGGAATAAACATATAACAATTCATATGGTAATAATCAATATTTTAAAAAGCAAATTAAAATAAATTTAAGTGAATTGTGTATATTTATACTATTAATTGGGAATAATTTTTATAGAAAAACCCTTAAAGTCATCTTCAGGGCTCTTGACCAAAACTCTGTCAAAATATTCTCTACTCTCTTTTTTATTAGCTTTTCTAATAATGATGGATTTTTCTTACACAACTATTTTTTTGACAACATTAATACAATCATTTAATACTAATAAAATTCAAATAAAACCCCAAAAAATATAAACAACATCACTGAAATATATTTGATAAAACTCATTAATATTAATAAAATGCGAAAAACAAATATTTAATGTAATTTTTAACATTTATAAAATATATATATATAGATACATATATCAATTTTAAATAACTATTAACACTAATCATAAATAAATCTTACAAACGATATAAATAGAAAAACAAGAAAACTAGAAACATATTACATGGTCACAATCAATATTTTAAAAATCAAATTAAAATAAATTTAAGTGAATTGTGTATATTTATACTATTAACTGGGAACAACTTTAATAGAGAAACTCTTCAAATCATCTAAAACTTCAGGCCCTACACCAAAATTATGTCAAAGTATTCTCTATTCTCTTTTTTATTAGCTTTTATTATAATGATGGATTTTTCTTACACAACTATTTTCTTGACAATATTAATACAACAATTTAATATAAATAAAATTCAAATAAAACGTCAAAAGTATAAACAACATCACTAAAATATTTTTGATAAAACTCATTAACATTAATAAAATCCGAAAAAGAAATATTTAATGTAATTTTCAACATTTATAAATATCTATATATAGATACATATATCAATTTTAAATAGTTATTAAAACTAATCATAAATACATCTTAGATACGGTATAAACAAATAAACAAGAAAACTAGAAATATCTTACAATTCATATGGTCACAATCAATATTTAAAAAACAGATTAAAATAAATATAAGTGAATTGTGTATATCTATACTATTAATTGGGAAGAACTTTTATAGAGAAACCCTTCAAATCATCTTCAACTTAAGGGCCCTTAACCAAAATTCTGTAAAATATTTTCTACTCTTTTTTATTAGCTTTTCTAATAATGATGGATTTTTCTAACTTTATACATTTAACTGAAATGAAATTCAAAAAAGTATTTTATAAGTAATTTTTCAACTTATCATGGTTTATAATTCTTATTAGCAATTATGTAAATATACAATTTCTGATACTAAAGTTACAAATATTTAGTTTTAGTTAGTAATAACTAAATTCAAAATAATTATTTAAAGGAAAACTAAATGCATCACACATTATTACGTCTTACTGAAATTGACGACAATCATTGGCATAACAGTCAGGTGGTTGTTTACTTGTCTTTGTGGGATGATGTTGCGTCTATTTTTAGGGGCATCCTCAAGTCGGGTGATAGGACACAATCTGTCATGTTTGTCACCACTGTTAATCTCGAACTTTTTGGAGGTTATAAAGTCTTGAAATTTGTAAACTTTAATTGGTTCTATGAGCACCATTGATTTCTCTAATAAGTTGTTGTTCATTGGTAACTCAAACATTCTTTATATTTGAAATAAGTAAGAAAAGATGAGCAATTGTGTGTTGCCTTATCACTAACATTATCATCATTCTTCATCTAAGTATCAAACTTAACCGCATATATCTTCCTTTGATATTTTTTGTCCTCCTTGCCATGGAATGTGTTATTATCTTAATAGTGGTCGTTTGGCTTTGCTTTCTTTACTTTTATCTTCCTTTCATTAAACCTGATATCTCAGGTGACTAAAACTTTGAACCCACCGTGAAGTCCAGTCTGTGTTCTTGCGTCTCTTTTTGTTTTTTTAATGACAACGCTTTTTTCTTTAAAGTATTCAGTTTGTTCTCTGTTTTCTGTTTTCTCTTCGCATATACAAATAAAAACGTATTCACTCTTTAGGGTGCATATGTTTCTCAGTCTATATATATGAACAAGTTTCACTTTAAAATTTTCTAACAATTATTCAAACTTTAAAAATAAAATAATTGTCACCCTATATGTTCACCAATTTAAATTTTCGTCAACAAGATTATAAACTATCACAATTTAAAACATGCCTCTTACAAATGAAGAACAAATATAAAATATATCCATTGTTAGCATTTGATATCAGCCTTTTTTGTCGTCACAACACTGCACACTCCTACTTTAACTCATAACTTTTCTCAACATTAGTTAAATATTTGTTACCTTATTTAAAATACACATACGTCTCCGCGCTTGCGCGGAGCTTCGCCCCTAGTTAATAATAATGAAACAATAAATATTGTTCTAGTCGAGTGGTAAGTATCCAAAATTATTGAAAACCAAGTAGATATATAGTTTTTTTAGTCAAACCAAGTTGATATATAGTAATTGTTTTCCATTAGTTAAAAGATGAAACGATGTCGTATTATTATAATCCTTTAAACTTAAAATAAATGTAAAACGACGACATTCCATAGGCATATGTTTTTCACTAGTAATTTGTTTTAAGAAACAACTAGATTTTTACCCACGCACAGGAATAATATTTACAAAAATTAATTTGATATAATTTGATATTATTTTTTATTGATTCATGTTGAATAATAAATTTTAATCATATATTTATATATATATATTTATATATATATATTTATATATGTTCTAATATTAAAAATTATTTTTTATATATCATAAATTATGTATGATACATTTTGACCCGTCTCAAAATTAGCAGGACGTCTCACGAATGTATATAAAAGTATTAATTATTTAGATATTTTTAATATTTTCGGATAATTTTGTTTTATATTTACATCATCAATTCGAATATTCTAAGAAAATACTTTTAAATAACTTAAATTTTCTATAACTTAATTTTTGAAATAAAGAAATAAATATTTTTGATATGGTATGATGGATTATTATAACATTAAAATATTAATAATATTTAATTTTTCATTATGATACCTATTTATTTTATTTTTCATTTTAATCATATTAATTAGGAATAATTTTTTATATTTAATTTTCGTTTTTCTTTTAATCCTATTAAATAGGAATGCTTTTTTGATTTTTTTTTAAAATTACCTTATATTAAAATTTATACAATGGCATTACATTTAATTAAAAAAAGTTTTAAAGGTATCTCAAAAATTTTCCTTCCCAATTAATAGTATAGACTAGATTCTTACAAGTGCGGGACGCACGGGAGTAATATTTACAAAATATTAATTTGATATAATTTTAAATTATTTTTTATTGATTCATGTTGAACAATAATTTTTTAACCATATACATATGTATGTTTTAATTTTAATTTTATTTTTATATATCATAAATATTTATTTATGATATTTTGACCTGTCGTGCATAACATCTCGTAAAGATATCTAAAAATATTAAAAATTTAGATTTTTAAGGATTTTTGGATACTGTTGATTTTATATTTACATCATCGATTCAAATATTCTAAAAAATACTTCTAAATAATTAAAAAATTTATAACTTTATTTTTTTTAAAACCTTAAATATTTTATTAATATTGTACTATGGATTATTATAAAATTGAAATATTTATAATATTTTACTTTTCATTATGTTACCTACTTATTTTTATTTTTGTTTTTTAATTTTAATCCTATTAATTAGGAATAGTTTTTTATATTTATTTTTACTTATATTTTTAATTTCGTTTTTATTTCAACCTATTAAATAGGAATGTATTTTTTTATTTTTTTAACTTTTTTATCTAAAATTACCTTATACTAAAATTATACAAAGGCATTACACGTAATTAAAAAAAAATTGAAAGTCTTCTCAAAATTTGTCCTTCCCAATTAATAGTATAGATGTGATTTAAATAGATTATGGAGTATTTATATTTAATATTATAACTGAATATTAAATTTGGTTGTAGTCTAGCGTTAAGTTTCTTAAGTTGTGAACATGTAGACCAGTGTTCAAATACTAGGATTGTTATTTTATTATTTTGTGGTTTAACATAAGATAAAAAGACTTGCTTTTGCAATTCTTTTATCATTCAACTTATATTTATGCAAGTCTTTGTGGATTAGGTTTAATAAGATTATGTGGGAAAATGTTGTATAAAATGTATTTGATTTTTCAGGCTTTTTTACATGATTCTATAATTTTATTTGTTTACTTTTACAAAATTGTGAATTAAATTGTGAAAGTAGAACAATACTTGAATTCACCCATAGGTGAACTTTTTCATTCACCTCCTTTATTATTAGCCAATTGAATCATGTCATGTATTTTTTAAAAAAAAATTCAAATAATTTAATGAATTAAATAAATTTAAATTAAATAATAAAAAAATTAGATTATGGAAAAAACTAAAATAAATTCTAAACACTAAACATCAAACCTTAAAACCTAAACCCTAAATTATGTGCAAACTTCTCTCATGCTTCTTTTGTAATAAAAAAACCCAAAACCCACCAAATCTAAACCCTAAACTAATCCAAGGGTCTTATATTTGGATTTGCGAACCCAAACGCAAATATTTAACTACTAAACCCTAAAATTCAACACAAAATAATTTATATCGTTTTTATATCATATTTTGATGATTTTATCGAAAATATTTTAAATTATTTTTTCGAATTTTGAAATATTTCTATCGAATTCGTTAAATTATATAAAAAATAATTTTTATGGCTTATAAAATTAAAAAAGCTACAAAATTAGAAAGAAGTGATTTGATTGGTTAATAATAAATGAGGTGAATGAGAAGGTTCACCTAAGGGCTAGGGGTGAACCCAAGAATTTTTCGTAAAAGTACTAGAGTTAAACTTGGTCAATGTTGTACTGTAAATTTTACAAAATAATATAGGTTGACTTTATCATTACTTTGGTATGTTTTTCATGTTTGTTTGGAAGATTTGTTTATATTGGATCGTTTTGAAAATTATAAAACTATTTTTATCATTCATAATAAATAATAACTTAGAAACATGTCGAAACAATATATTGTGATTTGAAAGAAAAGTTGCAACAACTAGCAGTGAAATTGAAAACAAACTCCACTTCTTTATTACTTAACAACTAGAATTAACCCGTGATTCACCACGGTTTATGTTTTATATATGATTTTATATATTTAATTTAAAAATTTTGAATATTATTTTATCTTCATTGTTTAAACAAATTATGATCAATTAATATTGTCGAAATGAGATTTTTTTAATTACTATTTAATATATTTTATATAATTTCGCATAGCAAAATTTTAATATAATTTGTAAGTTGATTAGACCAAATTATTATAACTTATTATTTATTTGGAAAAAACCCGGATTCAATATATAAACCGAAACCTAATCGAAATACACAAATCGAACTATGCGATTTACCCAAATTTATTTAAAATTATAATTATTTTGTTTATATATATAAATAATTATTGTAAACATATTTTAAATATGTAATATAAAATTTACATTTTAATATAATTGCAATTTCTTTTGTTTTTTTTAGAATCGAACCGGAAACCGAACCCGTTTACAAACTATTTTGTTTTTTATTGTTTGATATTTTTAACAAAAAAATGTTTCAACTCGTTTTCAAATTCTTAATAATATAATTAAACTCCGTTTTAATTTGTGTGTTATTTTTGTTAAAATTAATGTAATGGTAAAAAATACTCTTTCTAATGGTATTTTGATTTAAGTAAATTTTAATGGTATTTTTTTATAAAAAAACTATGTAATATTGTATTTATGTGGATTGCATATTTCTTATTTTGTTTTCCAAATGAAATTTACATAATTTCCTTAATATTTTTGAGTTTATTTTTGGAGAGGATTGTAATATTTCTTTATTTGGTTTTTCGTAATTAATTGCTCAAAACTATTTCCTTTATACTCAATGCCATAATGTGTAATATTAAATAATTTTTTGGACATGTTCAAATTAGTACTCCAAAAATAATAATATAGATTGAAAATATTATTTTCATTTGAACTACAAATATATTACTTTTTCACAATCTTTATTGGTAGATTAAAGCAACCCAAAAAAATGTTGGATTCTCAAATATATCAATTTGACAATTTCTATATATTTTGTAATTAATTACTTAATTGTACATATAAATTAAATATATTTAATAACATATATATAAGAAATTAACTTTTTATCATAGGGAGAATTACAAAACTACATCATTTGAATTACATTTCACAAAACTACACAATTTCAAAATTATTTCACAAAAATACACCTAAACACTCAGAATTAAATCCAAATAAATCATACTCATACAATCCTACCCCCTTAATACTATACCCTAAACACTAATTAGCGAACCCAAATGGAAATATTTTAATTTTGGTAATTTTTAAAAGTGTAAATCAAGCTTTTAAAATCTTGAAAAGGTGTAAATATGTGAAAAAATTAAATTAGGTGTAGTTTTGTGAAGAAGAGGTTGAAAGGGTGTAGTTTTGTGAATTCCTCTTTATCATATATTCCGAATTGTTGCATGAATTAAAGACCAGTGTTCGAAAATCAGGGAGTGATATTTTGTTGTTATGTGGTTTTAAAATAGATAAAAGACTTGCTTTTGCAATGTCTTTACCATTAAACTTATATTTATACAAGTCTTTGTGGATTAGATTTAATATAAGATTATGTAAGCATATGTGGTCGTATAAATGTATTTGATTTTCCTAAGATTTAATATAAGATTAGTCCTTTGGTATATGTCTAGATGTTTTATGTTTTAATTTCCTATGATGCTTATTGCCTAATGGAAAAGCTAGACGCGGCTATTTTGATTATTAGTCAATGACTCAATATTGTAGGAAATTGTGCTTTCCAATGATTTTTTTATTTTTACAACAAAATTGTGAATATAATTGTGAAAGTACTAGATGTAAACTTGGTCAATGGTGTACTGTGAATTTTACAAAGTATTATATGTTGAACTTATTAATAATTTGGTATGTATTTCATGTTTGTTAGGAAGATTTGTTTATATTGGATCATCTTTGAAAAGTTATAGAACTACTTTTATTATTAATAATATTGTGGAAAATTACGTTTTTGAATGATTTATTTATTTTTTTAGTTTTTATACAATTCCTTATTAATATAAATAATAACTTAGAAACATGCAAGCACAGTATATTGTATACATGCAATGGTGTTGTGTTGTTCAAAAGAATAGTTGCAACAACTAGCAGTGAAATTGAAAACGAACTCTGTTTTTTTTATTACACAACAATTAAAAATATTTTTTTTTTTTTAACCACAAAATATTACTTTTACGATAATCTTTATCAGTGGATTAAAGCAAGTAACGTAAAAGAATTGGGCCCGTGACCAAATTTTTTGTTGCATTCTCAAATATAACAATTTGTACATATTTTGCAATTAATTCATATTTATATTAATTTATACATATATTTAATAACCTATATATATCCATGAAAAATCAAGTTTTGTTATATATCTTACTAGGATAGAATCCGCGCGTTGCGCGGGATATTCGCTTCATAGTAATTTCAAAAAATATTTATACTGAATTTTTCATTGTAATATGTATTATTATTGTTATTCGAATATACGCAGTTTATATTTTACCAAATCAACGAAAATTAGTTTGTTTGCGTATACATTTTGTCTACATCGTATACTTTATTATTAAATTGTGGAGATATTAATATGCTAAGAAATCTAATTTTTCAAACGTTTTCTTAAAAAAATATTGAAGATTATCGTGCATCCCTTTCAATTTCTTGACTTTTAATTGATTTTAATCTTTCTGTGATATGTTTACTACAGTTTTATTTTAACCCATTTTTTAAATTGTTTCATATTTTGTATTGTTTTTCTATGTAATATTATTAAAATATTTATATATGTTATTGTTTATTTTGTATAAAGGTTCTTTTTCGCGGTGGATATTTTTAATCTTCTCACGTAAAATTGGTATTAACTTTATGTTTAAAGGATTGTTGTGAATAATTTATGTATTTTTTCTATGTATAAATATAGAATATTTGAATCATGTTACTGTAACAATTTGTATCATATTTTTCATGGTCCAATTTCAAGACACCTTTAAAGCAAAAGATGAATTTATATTCAAAAAATAAATTGACATGATGTGTCCAAATTGCCTAAGGAGTCTATGTTGCTCCTTGTACAACAATCTTCAGTCTCTAGTAGAAAAAAACAATCTGATTTAGTGGTTTTCTTTGCACTTTCTCTAAGGTAATATTTTGATTCACCTATTTGTGTAGTATCTAGTCAATATTGACTTACCTCCAAAGAAAGACAATGCTCAATAGCGAAAACAGGTTTTAACCATTAGATTCATAGATAAAGAATAGGATAAAACACTGGTCTTTAACCCGTGGTGTTAAAATCGACGAAAGCTTTGTTTTATAGAACTTTCCTTGATGATGTCAAAAAAAAAAATAGAACTTTCCTTGATCTTAAGTCAAAGTAGACAACTTTTAATTAGAAATTAAAAAGTATATATTAATTTTTCATAATTACGTTTCTCTTTTATATACATTTCTCCGATATATATCACATATAATAAAAACAATTATAACAAGTATAAAATATTATAAGTAGTTGCATTATATTTATCTAAATTCACTAAACACATGTGTGTATTATATATATGTTTATAATTTGTTTTCTTTGTGAACAATCCTAATTTATTTCTTCTAAATCTAAATAATGATAATTAAAAAGATGACTACACCTAATTTAATAAAATAAATCTTCAAATCAAAATATTCTTTTATTTTTTTCATGTATTGTTATACTTTTATATATTTTTACGTATTGTTATATATATATTACTAAAGAATGTATTTTCAAACAAGATAAAAATGTATTAATGGATTTAGAAGTATTTCAAATTCAAGAATACATACTAAAATCTATGAAATTTTGTTATTACTAATTTAAAGCTTTTAAAAAAAACTTTATGTCATGTATAATAATAATAAAAAATTATAAAATTCAAAGACACCTTGAAGAAAGTTGAAGCTTATTACCAAAATAATTATTTCATATTCATTAGCAAACCTCAAGAGTCCAAAGTCAAGAAGAAGTTTGTGCTGCTCCTTATAAAACAATCTTCATGACTCTAAATGTTATGGTATTTTTTCTAAAAAGATTAATGGTATTAAAAAAATCGCTTATTTTAATGAGAAATTCACAAAACTACATTCTTTCGACCCTTCCTAAACAAAAATACATTTAATTCAATATTTTTACATCCTTTCAATGAGAAATTCACAAAACTACACCCATTTATTTGTGTTCGCTAATTAGTGTTTAGGATATAGTATTAAAATGGTAGGATTGTGTGGGTAGAGTTTATGTGGATTTATTTTTGAGTGTTTAGATGTAATTTTGAAAAGTGACTTTGAAATAGTGTAGTTTTGTGAAATAAAATTCAAAAGGTGTAGTTTTGTAATTATTCATATTTTAGTCCATTTTTTTGTTTGGAATGCCCATAAAAATATGAGAAATTCACAAAACTATACCATTTCATACCTTACTTTATAAAAACTTAACTTAATGATTTCAAAAAAAACGTAGTTTTGTAAAATATAATTCAAATGGTGTAGTTTTGTAGTCTTCTATTTTTATTTGTGATTTGTTGGACCAAAAAGTTTTTAGTGGTCTTTTACAAAAAAAATTTGTGATGATATCTTTTACCTAATAATATATTTTCTTGATAATATTTTCAAAAAAAAAATTAAAAAAGATTTGTTTGATTTAGATCGGTGGATGTTTTCTCCCCATCTATGACTTCAAGGTGTCCTTCGCGAATTAACATTAGCCCACCTCTAATCACCAGTGCGAACCACGCAATTGCTTATTAGGCAAATCACAACAATGCTATGAGTCAAATAATGGTCACTTATGAACCACTATTGACTGTTGGGTCATAGCATGTGGACTGATCAGAGGATTCCGACCCCCACCGACCTGACCAAACCAACAAACATTTGATCGAATATATATTATATTACCGAGGTGCCTCCACTAGGATATGATTGGCTTTGCATTACCAAGCTAGGCAATTATATCATTATTTTCTTCTCTTTATATATAACTCTTTTTGTTTTCTTCTTCTCGATGTGGGACTTTAGTAATAATATAATAGACATATTACAAGTAAATTTCCATATTTTAAAAATAACCAAAAAACTCCGCTTGTTGATGAAAATGTACGTGATCTTTGAGCAAAGAAGAGTGTCATGACATCCGTCAATAACAAATAGTCAAAAAGTGAATGCTAGTTCCAATGTGTGAGTTCTAGTTCCTGTTTTTAATCGGATCACAACATTAAATAAAATGAGACTAAAACTTTCATAAAACAAGCATAGATTTGATTAACAAATATAACATAAAAACATAAAAAACCAAGATGGATAAGATAAAATCTATAGATTTAAGTATATATATTTAAGTAGATAACGTATTTAAATACATAGAATAAATTAAAGAGAAAATATTTGTTTATAAGAATAATATTGTAGAAGATGAATCCCCTTGTTTTGGAGTATTCTCTTCTCCGACCTCCGTTATAGTCAATATTAATCAATTATAGGCACACACACATTCTTCTCCCAAGTACAAATCTGACGAGGACCCAATTTTATTGGGCTATAATTTTCAGGCCCAACAGTTTCATCTACTAAATCCCTAATCTTACATTCTCCCTTTAACCCTAAAATTAATTCTGAAAAAATACACATCTCACTCGCTAGCCAAGCCACTGCTTCTTCTTTATCGTTGAGAGATATATTATCATATTACTGGTTAGTTTTTTCTTGTCTGAAAAATTCAATCTTTTGTTTGTGCAAATCAAAGTTAGAAGAAGATGAATTCGAATTCGACAAAGGTCAACGAAGACTTGTTCGATTCTATATTGAATATAGAGGAAACACACATTCGACAAGGCTTCGACGAAGGTTACGAAGCAGGTCTTGTCTCTGGTCGGGAAGACGCTCGTCACTTGGGTCTTAAACTCGGATTCGAAACTGGAGAGCTTATCGGATTCTACAAAGGTTGTTCTTCTCTATGGAACTCTTCTTCTCTCCTACCACACTTTTCTCCACAGATCCATAAGCATCTCAATGATTTCAAAGCTTTGCTTGATAAGTTTTCTTTGTTGGATCCAGAGGAAGAAACCAAAGACGATATCAAAGATGGTCTTAGAGTTAAATTTAGTATTATTTGTGCTTCTTTAGGCGTGTCTAAGAAACTATTGGTTTATAAAGGATACCCAAACACATCCTCTAATCTCGAATTCTAAAAGAAGAGATTCTCTTGTTTTGTATACTTTTAAAGTATATTTTCTCTGTTTATTATTGAATTTTATTTGTTGTATTTTTTTTTTAAAAATTGTATTTGGTTAAGGCAGTAAAATTGGATCAGTAAAATTGGGTGGTAGTTTGAAACATTTACTACCACATTCTCACTATTTGTAAACCTTAAGCTCTGATTATGAGCTGATTATCTTATTCTATTTATATTGAATTGTCTGATTTGATTCGGCCCTCAAGACGTACCTCACCGTATATGAGGTGTATAGTCTCGGTTAAAGAATTGTGTGTTTGTGTGTGTGTTTTGTTGTCCTAACTTTTGTGAGCATTCAAAGTAATCGATTTAGAGTAATAAGAAATCCATTGTAATGATTTTATTGTATGTAGAAAAACCTTTTTGATACCAAAAAAATGTTTTTGTTTGATTGAGATCGACACTCTTTGCACAAAGACAAACACAAGACGTGTTTCCCACATTGCCTATGAGGCCATATTTTAACTGTCATTAAGCTTTTGCTTTACATTGACTATGGCATCATAGCATTAACTGTGTTAGGACAGAGGGCTATTACTTTGATCAAGGTTTCAAGAACCACATGGACCAGACCCGACCCGACCAAACCTTAACATGAATTCTGGTATTGCTATCATTTCCTCTTTTTTTTTTTGTCAAACTGCTATCATTTCCTCTTTATATACATAGATTTAAATAATGTTTATCAAAACTACAAATAAAAACTAATTTTTATGCCAATCCCGCCCAAATGGCGGGTTACCCTCTTCATATAATCGTTTAATACATCGCAACCTGAAAAGAACAAAACGTACAAGCTATATTATTGAATTAAAATCCAAGATCATTTAAAGTGGAGAAGAAATTTTAAGGGTGAGAATACTTACAGATGTTTACGTCTCTGTACTATGAGTTAAGAGTGTGGTGAGTTACCTTGTATTCGTCAATAGCATACATGGATTCTTCCCTTCTACCTTCCAAGGCCAGACTGTTTCACTCTATCTAACGGAGGCCACTGAAAATAAAAAGGATGTAAAGAAAAATTGTAGTATGGTAAGTTGATAAGTTAAAATTAGATGTTGAAGCCAAAGTTCTTGAAACTCCATACCTCATTTCCCACTGTGAGTGCAATCTGAAACAAACAAAGAAACACAAATACCATTTGATTACTAATAGAAAAGAAATTGGAAAAACAGTAGATGAAACGTATACCTGGCTACTTCCATAAGCCTGAGATATATCCACCATGACTACCAACAACAACAAATCTTCGCAATAGGAAACTGCATAGAATCAAACACAAAGATGATCAAACTGCATAGAATCAAACTACAATAGCCTTCTTAGCTGACAGTGAAATCATCTTTCTGGTCCAAGAGTAATGCATCCTTCATGATCATTTCGTTGGTGAACTCCTGAAATTAACAAAGATGATCAAATTCTCTGACATCGAAAGTTATTAAAAATATGGACAAGTCAGATACTGCACCTTAAGGTTGTCTATGGCCAAGTCATATTCACATACAACCTGCACAAAGGAGAAGAACACTTAGATTGATTCAAAGAAAAAGTACAAATTATTTGGTTTCCAAACATTTGATACTCCCAACACATCTAAACCACGACATTTTGCTCAGATTCATCTTTCTTCAATGGATTGTCTATATCTGCAAGTAGTAAGGGTTAGCGTTTGATGTGACAACAATAATCAGATAACAACAATGTATGATGGTTTCCTGTTTCGAATCGATTTCACCCAAAATATATTTGAAAAAACGAACACAAAGAGAGATTCAAGATAGGGAATCGGAGAGAGAGAAGACGAACCCCTTGGGAGCAAAGCCACGGCCTAATATACCATCATACATCCTCTTGATTTCTTCAGATTCCTCAGCTACGATGACAACGAAATCTAACAATTCCAGATTCGTAGTATGATCGAGAAAAGAAGCTCGAAGAGAAAGAGAGAAGGAGAATAGCGTGAGGTAGATCGATTTTAGACGGCAGAGTCGAGATGAAGCGTAAATTAATGGCACGTGTCATTACCAGAGGTGAACACATGTCAGAAGCTGGTGCAAAGTTATAAAAACATTGTGTCGTATTATATAATAAGATTATATAAAAGTGAGCGCGTATAATTATAACTCACCAGATCGGGATACGTGTCACAATTAAAAAAAATGTTAATAATGTTAATAATTTTAGGAAAAATGTTAATAATGTTTAGGAAAAATGTTAATAATTTTAAAAAAAGAAAAAAAGATAAAGTTTAGGAAAAAAGTCAAAACAAAAAATAAGAAAAAAAGAACGAAAAAAAAGTAATCAAACGAAAAGTCACATAATTATCAAATAATCTTATTATATAATTCTGAGCGCGTTTAAGATGAGCTTGACAAACATAATTATAACTCACGAGATCGTAACATTTGTAATGGTTAGTTCAGATCGTGACATGTGCATTAAAATTGATACGTAAACATTTTATAAAATGGAAACTTAACAAAATTGAGTAAAAACAGAAATAAGGAAAATAATCAAAAATAAAAAAATTAACATTAATTACCAAATAACTAGAAATAAAATAAATTAATCCGAAATATAGAAAAATAAAATAATCTGAAATAAGGAAAATAACATAGAAAAAGAAAAATTTAAGAATATTTTAAGAAATATATCAATAAAAAATTAGAAATAAGGAAAAAAATAAAAAAGTAAAAATTACTTGAAAAATTCTTATTATATAAAAGTGAGCGCAATTAATTATAACTCACCAGATCGTGACACGTGTCACAATTAAAAAAAGAAAAATGTTAACACTACAAGAAACTGGGCATTTAGCAACGAAATATTTCATTGCTAAAATCGTCGCTATTGGCTAATAGCGATGATTTAGCGACGAGAATATTTTCGTCGCTATTCACTCTTCGCTAATCACAATTCGTCGCTATTTTACAATCGTCGCTAAATCGTCGCTAATTTAGCGACGCCGCCTAATCGTCGCTATTTCGGAATCGTCGCTAATTCGTCGCTGATGTAGCAACGAATAAGCGACGTTTATCGGAAAACTTTAGCGACGAATTAGCGACGATATATAAAAAATAAATTTCCAATTTAAAGATTTTGCGAAAAAGAATCGTTGATGTTTCGTCGCTAAATTAGCGACGAATTAGCTACGATGTGTTAAAATATCGTTGCTAATCGTCTCTAATTTAGCTACGAATTAGCAACGATTTAATAAAAATAAAATAAAATTTTAAAAAAAAAAACAATTATAAAAACAAAATTTAAAAAGACAATTATAAAAAAAAATAAAAAAAAATTATAAATATATTAAAAAATATATATAATTTTTTAAAAAAACAATAAAACTAAAAAGTGGGATCATCAAGATCGGCGGAAGTGGCGGGATCGACGACGAAATCATCAATCCCGAGATCATGTCCGAGGTCTTGAGGTGCCGCTTCCGCTACTTCTGGAGGGATCACTGGTGGCTGGGTCGGTTGAACTCCCCGCTGCTCCATTAACCTCGCGAGGTTTGGACTTTCCATCGCGATGATGGAGAAGAAGTCCGTGATGTTCTGATAGAGGCGATCTTGTTCCTCTATCTGCTGCCTCAACCGAACATTCTCTTCGGCGTGATCTTGGGCAGTGCGACGAGGTTGCGAAGATGAAGCAGCGGGAACAGTCTCCATCGAACCGACTCCAAAAGTGCGGTTCTTCTTCGTCTTCGGGGCAACCTATATAGACAAATTTAAAATCATCAGTAAAAATATTATAAACAATATTAATTTGAATTAAATTAAATCATTTGAAATCATTACTTCATAGTAGATCTGGTCGCACTCGGTGACCGACAGCTGTCTCGAGGAGTTGACCGAACTACCATCGGCCGACGTCGAATCCTGACTAACCCGTTTGGCGAGTTTAGCCTCATATGCGTTCAAGATATTTTCATATCGTGAACTCACATAGGTCCCGCCTTCCTCTTCTGGACCTTCTTCAAGATTTCCACAATGGGCGGAAGCTCGCCCCTCTCCTCGCGCTTTTGAAAATTATAATTAAATTACATATTTTAAAATTTTATATTTAAAAAAAATGTAAATAAATTTTAAATATATATTTTTTAAATTTGAAATTTGCCATCTGAATACGCCGTCCGACGTGAGAAGTCGGTCCTGAAGTGTGTACATATGGACCGCTCTCGTCGATCGGTATGAGTCGGGCCTTGGAGCAGCTACCTGCAACTTGAACCGAATGCGTGTTCGTCCAGTAGCTACAAAGACCCTTCCACACCTCCCCGTCCATTGCTATGGGTTTCGCCTCATCTATCTTCTTCAGCCACTTGTTCTTCCATTTGTTGACGATCCCGGTGAGCCGATGCATGGCTTTCTCGTCGAAAGCCTTGCGGACTTTAAACATGTTTTCCTCCCGCCAATGTCATTTTTGCTATTTGAGTTTTTTAAAATATTAAAATAAAATTTAAATAATAATAAAATAAATTTTGTAATAATTATTACATTTTATATAATATATAAGTTATTTTATTACATTAAATATTTATATTAAATTTTTATAATGTTTAATTTTTAAAATTTAAATAATTAAAAATTTACTTATCGCAAAAGATTGGAACCAGATGTCCCGAATATAAGGCGGCGTCTGCGACCAATTGACGTGCGGCTCCACGAAATACGTCTTCATCGAATCGACCACACTCCTACTAACTTTGTTATCGCAAAACCTACGAAAAATAAATTTACCGTTAGTAATTATTATAATTAAAAATCAATTAATTAAATTGCATAAAATAATATAATATTTTAATTACTTACCAAAATGTCCATGTTGGCCGGTTCGAATGGAGCAACGGTAGATATTGGTGGCCCTCCTGCCGAAGAAAGTCGAGGATCCGCTGCATGTGCAGTCCAAGATGCTGAGGGGGTGGTAAATCGATGGGGGGATTGGCTGGAGCATCGGGAATAATCTCATCTATTGAGTTTTGTTGAGGTGGTGGTTCGGTAGGATTGGGGTTTGAATTAGAAGTGGAACCAGACCGATTCCTTATGAAATTAAAGTAATGAGGGGGTTGGTTATTTTGAGACATGTTTAGGAAGGGTTGTTGAGTTGGGTTTTTTTAGAGAGATAAAGAAAGTGTTTTTAGAGAGAGAGAGAATTTGAGTTGTGTGAAAATGAAGAAAACTCGTCGGGTATATATAGGTTTTTGGGTCGTCGCTAAATTGTCGCTATTTTTGGTTCAAACCTTTTGGTTTCCCACCCGCGGCAAAACGAAAAATAGCGACGATTTAGCAACGATTCCAGATAGCGACGATTAAGCAACGATTTTTTGCTACTTCGTTGCTATTTCGTAGCTATATGTTAATGTGACACGAAAGGATTTTCATCGTATTTCAGAAGTGCATGAATGTCAGGAGGTGTAAAATTAGCGACGAAATAGCAACGAATCGTTGCTAAATCGTCGCTACTTATAATTAGCGACGAAATAGCAACGACTCCTTGCTATTTCGTTGCTATTTCGTAGCTATATGTTAACATGACACGAAACGGCTTTCATCGTACTTCCAAGTACGAGAATGTCAGGAGGTGTAAAATTAGCGACCATTTAGCAACGAATCGTTGCTAAATCGTCGCTAATTTTAAACCCTTATTTTATGGTTTGGAACCCTAAATTCGGGTTTTATCGTTTTTATACCACCTTTTCGCCAAAACGAGTTTATAACATTGAGTGATTTTTGCAAACGCGATAAATCGCAATCGCCCGCAAAAACTGCGTTTGCGGGTAGTTGCGGGAGAACCAATCAACACCTCAATATATGACAAAAAACTTATAAACTAGTTTATTATAAACTTTATAGTATAAACTCTTATAAGTTATGGTTTACTTAGCTTAAATGTGTTAAGTATAATTTTGTAATCGATAATTTTTATTGCTTTATAAAAATATATTACTAGTTTTGTACATTTTTTTAGTCAAGCAAAACTCCTATAAATCTATATTAAGTGGTGTTTTAGGGGTTTAAAGTTCGAAGGTTTGCAACGACTTAGCAACGAATTGGCAAGGAATCTAGTTTAGCAACGAAATAGCGACGATTTAGCAACGATATGCCATTATGTTTAGCGACGATTTAGCAACGATCATGAACCCCTAAATCTGTAACCCTTCGAAAACAATTTTTTTTATAAATCGTTGCTAAATCGTCGCTAATATAGCGACTAATTAGCAACGAAAATAAGGTAGCGTTGCTAAATCCTTGCTAAATAGCGACGATTTAGCATCGACGATTTACCAATCCTTGCTATTTCTTTGCGAATTTAAATATTATTTAAAAAAATAATAATTTATTTAAATATTTCACATAACACACACAAAAAAAATTATTACAAATAACACACACAAATATTACAAATAACACACACAAATATTACAAATAACACACACAAATATTACAAATAACGCAAAAAGAAAATTATTCATTATTAGTATCGGAATCAACAGAGTCGACTTCGCTACTTTCATCGAATTCATCTGCACCTCTGTCGTCTTCATCATCCACAATATCTTCAACAACTTGATTATCGTGGTCGACAAGGAATACATCTTCCGTCGATTGATTTGTTGGAATGATTGTCCCACCAATGACATCTTGTTGCATAGGAACTTCATCGTTACCCATAATTAAACCTCTTGGAACTACTCGGACTACTGCACTTCATGCTATACCGCTAGTTTTAACCCGAGGATAAGGAATGAAAGTAACTTGCTCAGCTTGCGATCCAAGGATAAAAGGTTCAAACTTCCGATATCGTCGTGACTGGTTGACGTCGATCACACCAAACATGTTGTAACGAACACCACGGCCGAGTGTTGGATCAAACCAATCACATTTGAAGAGGGTTGTTCGTAAATTGACTAATTCCGGATACTGCACTTCAATAATATCCGGTAGAAGACCATAAAAAACAGAATCACCCGACACAGTTACCCCATAATTCGCGGTTGCTCGACGTTGACCATGACTTAAGAAGTGGAACACGTAACCACGAGTGAAATACATAGGAGAAGTTGTGATCTTTCCGAGTTGTCCTTGTATTAACTCGCGAAACCACACTGGATACGTTGTGTCACCATATGCGATCTGCGTTTTCAACCAAGCTGCAAAATCCCGTTATTTAAGAGCGGTTACTTCGTCTTTTGAAAGTCCTGGATAAATCTCATCCACTTGCTCCTCAAACATTCTAAAACAATGCAGGAAACTGGATCAAAATTAAATATTTATTTTGTTTATGCATGATGAGTTTGCGAATGAATAGTTGCACATACCTTTCAAAAGGTCGGGCATATTCACAATTAAGGAGGATGTAAGTATATGCGCTTTGCCGATGTTGATCACTTTCCCACCAAACTTCTTTTATTTTTCCGCCAGCTCTTACGATTAGAGAAAATATATCAGGTACCCCTTTCATTCCATACACTGCGCCAACACCTCCATCATCTTAGCGTCGTGTTGTTGTTCTACGTGTTCTTACATTGGAACCGAAATAATATGAGGCGAAATGAGACGTCTCTTCCGTTAAAAATCCAGCAACAATAGATCCTTCAACCCTTGCAAGGTTTTTCGCCTTTCCTTTCAAATGTCCCATAAATCGTTCAAAAGGATACATCCACCGAAACTGCACAATCCCTCCTAATTCTGCCTCGTGAGGAAGATGTATTGGAAGGTGTTCCTTAACATCGAAAAAGGATGGAGGGAAAATCTTCTCCAAGTTGCACAACACAATCGGGATACTGTCACGTAACTGTTCAATAACCTCTTCTGTAAGTGTACGGGTGCATAGATCTCGGAAAAATGCACCGATCCCTGGAAAATTTTAAACATTAATTTAATTATATACTTAATTATTAGCTTAATTAATCAAAATTAAAATATAAACATTTTAGGGTTCAATGATACCTGCTATTGTTGTGTGTGCGGGTTCGGGCAAAAGCTCATCGAAAGCAAAAGGTAAAAGTCTTTGCATAAACACATGACAGTCGTGACTTTTCATACCTGAAAACTTTTGAACATTCTCAACGCATGCAGATAACTTTGAAACATATCCGTCGGGAAACTTGACATCTAAAGCGACCCAGTTGAATAACGTGTTTTTCGTTTCAGGTTTCAATTTGTAGATTGGGACCGGAGCCTTACCATTGTTCGTGATATGCAACTCACTTCTAAAACATATTTCTGGCAAATCCAGTATTGTCTTCAAATTGTCTTTAGTTCTCCCCTGTACATTCAACAATGTGTTTATAATATTATCAAAGAATTTTTTTTCAATGTGCATAACGTCGAGGTTATGTATGAATAAGTGATTTTTCCAGTACGGGAGTTCCCAAAAAATGCTTTTCTTGTGCCAGTTATGGCTTTCTCCGTATCCATCGGGTAAATTGGAAACATGTCAATTACCACCCCGTCTACATGTTTTTTGCGCCCCGTAATTATCCAACTCCTCCAATAACTCTGCCCCCGTCGGATAAAGTAAGGATGGATGTTTAACGACCCGATTTTTCTTAAACAACCTTCTGTTCTTTCGGTAAGGATGATTGATTGGAAGGAAACGTCGGTGACAATCACACCAACTTGTTTTCCTTTCATATGGGAGTTGAAACGCATCAGTCCAATCGTCCATGCGTTGTCCAACCTGCTAACATGCCATAAGCAGGAAAGTCACTAATAGTCCACATGAGCACCACACGCATCGTAAAATTTCTCTTGCATGAAATATCATACGTACGAACCCCAGTGGACCATAGCTCTTTTAACTCATGTATCAAAGGTTGCAGAAAAACATCAAGAGCTCTCTTTGGGTGCTTCGGACCTGATACTAAAATGCTGAAGAAAAGAAATTTTCTTTGCATGCACATATTGGGAGGTAGATTATACGAAGTTAGTATAACTTGCCACAAAGAGTATTGTCTACCAGACATACCGAATGGACTAAATCCGTCAGTGCATAAACCAAGGTATACATTACGAACCTCTCTAGCGAAATCAGAGTATACCGTGTTGAAGTGCTTCCAAGCCTTTGCATCCGACGGATGAGTGACTTCCCCATCTTCAACTGAGTGTTTTGCATGCCATCTCATCGAATCAAATGTCCTCTCTGATTGATACAATCTTTTGAGTCTGTCTGTGATGGGTAAGTATCACATCCGTTGATACGGGACTTTACTCCCCTTCCCTTGGACCTTATATCTCGGTTGACGACAAAAACGACATTCAAGCATCTTATCATCATCTTTCCAATAAATCACACAATTGTTAACACAAACATCAATCATTTCAGAAGGCAATCCAAGACTAAAAACCAACTTTTGTATTTCGTAATACGACTCAGCAGCTACATTACCCTGAGGCAGATATTCTTTCAGTAATAGTCCATACAAAACTCACTCAAATTATTAACAAATTTTATATTCATCATCCTAGATGCTAATGATAGTTTTGACAATCCAACTTTACATCCCTCGTAAATTGGTTTATTCGCAGCGTCTAACATATCATAAAAACGTTTAACATCTAGGTTAGGTTCCTCAACTACATTTTCGGATAAATATTCCCTCGTATCATGAAATGCATCAGCAACCATTTCATGATATCTATTATCATCTACATGCACATAACCACCGGCCTGATCATGATCATAATTACTATCAAAATGATGCGGTAAATTAGCAGGTTCGTTACTAACATGATCACTAACAGGAAACGTATAACTACTACTTCCAGCTTCAGTATTATTAGAGTTATACCCTTCCCCATGTTGAAACCAAACAAAATACTGCGGCATAAAACCTCTATTGAAAAGATGTTTCCATACGGTTTCAACAAACACGTATTTAGTGTTAACGCACTTCTTACATGGACAATACATTTTACCGGTATCTTGCTTATTCTACATGTTTCCGGCCTGCTACATGAATGCTTGAAGTCCCTCCGTAAATTCGTCTGTAACTACCCCCGATCGATCTTTATGCCGATACATCCAAGACCGTAACTCGTATATATTGTTATTACTGTGAGACATATTGAAATTTATAGAGTGTTTATATTTTTATAGAGTGAATGTTTTTTGTATTGTGTTGTGGTGTGATTTTTTGAAGAGTGTAGAGGGGTTTATATAGTCCCATTCTAATTTTTTTGCAAACGTTTAGCAAGGAAAATTAGCATTGATTTTGCAAGGAATCAAAATTAGCAACGATTTAGCAACATTTTTGAAAACGTGCTTACCTAATTAGCGACCCTCCTCGCTAATTCGTCGCTAATTATCAAGGATATATATTCGTCGCTAAATCGTCGCTAATTTTGCGACGAAATAATACCTCGCTAAATAGCGACGATTTTGCGACGACTAAATTCTCCGTTGCTATTTCGTCGCCAATTCGTTGCTATTTCGTCGCTATATAATTCGTCGCTATTTCCTTGCTAAAAGCCCAATTTCTTGTAGTGTAATAATGTTAATCATTTTAGAAAAAATGTTAATAATGTTTAGGAAAAATGTTAATAATTTTAAAAGAAGAAAAAAAGATAACGTTTAGGAAAAAAAGCAAAACAAAAAATAAGAAAAAAGAGAGCGAAAAAACAAAAAAAAGGAAAAAGTAACCAAACGAAAAGTTACATAATTATCAAATAATCTTATTATATAATTTTGAGCACGTTTAAGGTGAGCTTGACAAACATAATTATAACTCACGAGATCGTAACATTTGTAATGGTTTGTTCAGATCGTAACATGTGTATTAAAATTGATACGTAAACATTTTATAAAATGGAAACTTAACAATATTGAGAAAAAACAGAAATAAGGAAAAAATCAAAAATAAAAAAATTAACATTAATTATCAAATAATTAGAAATAAAATAAATTAATCCGAAATATAAAAAATAAAATAATCAAAAATAAGGAAAATAACATAGAAAAAGAAAAATTTATGAAAATTTTAAGAAATAATCAATAAAAAAATTAGAAATAAGAAAAAAATAAAAACGTAAAATTACTTGAAAAAATTAAGAAAATCTTGATGATAACTTATTTGTTATCTTCATGGATCCACTATCTAATTATTAATTTAAAACAAATATTTTTCATGTAAATAACAAAAGCAATGTAATAAAACAAAAAATGAGTTCTTTTTATTTCTTAATAGATGAAAAAAGTAAAAATCACTTATTTATTATTATTTTATATTGTTGTGTGTCTTTTATATTTATTTGTTAATAAAATAACGGGTATAATATTAGTTTCCGTTTAAATCTAACCATAACTATACAAATTTGCTAACAATATTAATATATAATTATAAAATGTTTTTATGTAATTTGTCCGCTTATTACGCGAGATTTCATCTACTACATCATATAAAGAGATCAAATAGGAGGTTTAAAATAAATAATGGGGAAATTATAATACTAGACTTGGAAAGTATGTTTATTACTAAGATGGTCTATTATTTTTTTTATTACTAGAATATTTTTGCTGAATTTTCTACCCTTTTATCTTTTGAAAACAAAAAACGTAATTACGAAATATGCCATCACTATTTTTCTGCGCTTTCGCGTTAATTACGAAAAACCAACGCGCTAATGTTACGGCAGACTTATTTAGAACGGTTGATTTATATTTTGGAAATGTAGATTTATATTTTGGAACGGTAGATTTAAAAAACGATGGTGGACTCAAAAAAATGGTTGGTAGATTTATTTCGTTAAATCCGGTAGACTTATATTGGTAGATTTGTTCAACAGACACAGTAGAGTTAAATACGTTTGGTAGATTTTTAAACTTTAGAAGCTCACATTTGACTTTTTAGGATTTTTAGTTGACCAAATCGGTAGATTTGTTTTATATGATGTAGATTTTTTATGTTTTTTGGTAGGTTTATTTACTGACTTGGTAGGTTTAATATTGTTATTTGTCTTTGTATGTTGCGGTAGACTTGTTAACGAAGTGGTAGATTTTGTAAAATTGGATAGACGTATATAACCATTGTTGCGGTAGACTAATTGTACCAGTTTTCATTTCCAGTCTTGGCAGTAGATTTATTTCTTTGGTGGTAGATTTGTTATATGTCGGTAGTTTTATTTTTGTTGATGGTAGAGTTTTGCTAATCTTTGCAGAAGTTACTATAATAGTCTGCTCATGGCAGATTTATCAGTTTTTGGTAGATTTATTTGAAAACATAAAATAAGAGACTGATATGTGACGGTAGACTTTTTCTTATTTGCAGACTTAACATTTTTCGGTAGTTACCTTTATGCCCTTGGCTATGCAAAACAACTCTTTCTTCTACCTCACCTAGGTTTGGACGTTAAGAACACATTTTTTTTATTCTTCACAAATTTTTTTGAAAACAATTTCGAAAGCTTGTTTCTTTAACCAAACATGAACCAAGTCATATTGGTTAGTGGAAATTAGAGTTTTGAGAAGAATCGGTGGATGTTTTTCATCGACAAAGCTAGAAGATGTCGTATTTTAAGCGTAGCCAAAGATATCGATTATGGTGCGCACTCGTGTTCCGTGACTGTGCTTTCAAGCCGTTGTCGAAAAGCTATGCCAGAAATACTTGGACAGTTATACAAAGAGTTTGTAGCTAGTGTGGCTCCTTCAGCCTTGCCCGCCCATGTTGCCGATGCTTTGAATAAACGTTATGGAGTCAAGTTATGTTTAAGTCATTTTAGAAATGTGAAAATATGTTATGGTAGATTTATAATCACGTATTATGGTAGTTTTATAATCTAGCATGATGGTATATTTGTAGAGAAATTCGTAAAATTTCATTCGTGGTAGATTTATTAGCAAGTTTGATGGTAGATTTATAATCCATGTTGAATTTTTGTGCAGATTGAGTACTGGAAAGCCCATCGGACGCTAAAGATTGCGCGTATGTTAAAAACAGGAAGCTCAAAAAAGTGGGTACGAAGATTTGCCTTCGTACTTGTATATGATGATTAGCAGAGCCAATTCGGGTACAATTATTAAGCTTCTTGTTAGATAAGGTCTCGCCGCACCATCACGGGCCATATCTACAACAATCAATCAGAATTACAATTTATCAAACAAGTCTACCACTAGTAATGTTACAAATTTTGTGAATTAAAAGTCTACCAGAAAGTAATCAAACAAGTCTACATCAATTACTAATACACGACAAAACAAGTCTACCACATATAGTTATGAGCAAAATACATTAGAAAGAAAAGTCTACCATTACGCACTAAATTATTATTAAAACAAGACTACATTAATCAAATAAGAAAAACAAGTCTACCACAACACCTTATTATAACAAGTCTACCAAATAAAGTTAACTAAATAAATCTACCCCAATTAGTAATGCACAAAACAAAATTAACAAAATAAGTCTGCCACAACAGGTAATGCACAAAACAAAATTACCACAACATATCTCCACAAAAACAAACCTGCCATTTAAGATTCAAAACAACCTAACAAAATAAATTTCAATAAACTATTAAAACAAGTCTACCACATTAATAAAATTATTAAAACAAGTCTACCACATCAATAAAATTATTAAAACAAATCTACCACAACAGATTATCTAGAAAAATTGTTAACGCATCAATTTATTAAAACAAGTCTACCACAACATATTTGCGTTTTAGATAAAGTTAACAAAATATATCTACCAAAGCACAAAGGAAACTTATAAAAGTCTACTACAACATGTATCCACTGAAACAAACATGCCGTATAACATTCTAAATAACCTAACAAAATAACCTAATAAACCGCGAGAAAACAATGAAGAACAAAGAATATAAACAATGATAAACAAGAATCAATAAATCTGAAACTATTTTTTCAAAACCCTAAAAACACAACTCTTAAAAACGAGTAAAACGACATAAATAGACCATTGTTTTGTTCATACAACAAAAAAATAATGCGAATCGTGAATAAAATTGAAGCTTTTCGAAGAAAAAAAAACCTTCATCTCGCCGTGGAGGGTGGTTGTCGCCGCCGTTACCGTCACCGCCGTTCCCGTCGCCGTCGTCGCCTTTTCTACCGTGAACCACGTCGTCGTTTGCATCTATCTTTCGTTGAGATCTAAAGATTCTAGAAGAACAAATGAGCTTGTTAGAGAGAGAGCGAGAAGAGAGAGAGCGAGAAGAGAGAGAGCGAGAAGAGAGAGACCAATAAGAGAGAAGAGAGGAAAGAGAGAAGAGAGGAGAGAGAGAAGAGAGGAAAGAGAGAGAAGAGAGAAGAGAGAGGTTTTTTTTGGTAAAAAATTGCATTTTCGTTATTAAACACAAAACTAAGGTTAATATTTAATTTCGAAACTTTCCAAGACTATTTTAGTAAACTTTTTTTGGTAAGAGACTAGTTAAGTAAATACCATACTTTCCAAGTCTAGTATAGTTATTATCCCATAAATAATTTAGTTAGATAATATTTAATGGTTTTTGTTGAACATACCTTACCTGAAAATGTATGTTAGTACACTACAAACATATTGTTACATAGCAACGACGCTAATACCAATCATTATAATGCAAATTAACAACTAAAAACCAAATCATATGGTTCTATATAATAATCACATTTAATCATATCATGTAATAGTTTGGTCTAAATTAACATTATTGAAGACTCATATACAAATAGATTTGTCCAATAACTATGACATTGACTTTATTAGTGGTGGTCAAGATAAGAACATATTTGGATTTTGGACCATTAGGTACACATTTGCAGGGACGAATGTAGAAAATAAATTTGTCTGGGGCAACAAATAAAATTTAGTATATCTATACTATTAAAACTTAAAAGAGAAGACAAAACGTTTACGTGTCGCGACTAGAGAGATTTAAGCAAATTTTCTATTTTTTGCGTTTATGCCCTTATATTTTAGCCTCAGTTAAAATTTTGCCTATATTTTATTTTTTTTGCGTTTATACTCTTATATTTTTACCTCTATAAAATTGTATTTCAATTTATTTCCGACTTTTTTTATACACCCCGATTTCCGATTTTTCCATTTTTTATATATTGCGATTCAATATATTTTTGATTATTTATTTTTAATGGCTGATTTTACTTTACGATTTTACATTTTTAATAATCAAAATCAAAAAACATTTAGCTTAATTATCAATATTCTAGAATTATTATTCTTTTTGACATATTTTATTATTTTAGACGATTATTATAATTATTATTTTATGTTATTTGAAAACTAACCTAATTTTTAAAAATTTATAACATAATTTTTCGCATCGAAATTACAAAAATATCTTGAATATACAAAACAATAGTTTGTTTTAAACTAATAATATTGATACTATATAATTATGAAATATATTACGTTTTATTTTATATGACGATAAAAAATATTTTATAAAATAAAACATGTTATAACGTTCAAGTTCTTCTAATTATTTTCAGAAAATTTCAACCAATATCGCAATCTATAATACTTTTTACTCATTTCATTGTGTTATTGGTACATATATATGTATGAATATAGTGATATGTATAAATTCTAGATAATATGTCGTAAAAAAGAGTTATACTTTCAGCAATATAAATATATATCTATATCTAAAATAAATTATGTTCGTTATACAATATTTATTTCGTTTCTAAAGATTATTTAAAACCGGAAATAATTTTTTCTTAATGTAAATGATTATTTTTGAGTAACCTCTTGCGCATGGCGTGGGGTCATCACCTAGTTGAGTATATGTAAATAACCATATTACCTTTTCTGCATGTAATATATTAAACTTTTTGAGTTTCTACAAAAAACATTAAACTAATCATTAAATATATATTTAAATTCCATTTAAGTTGATTTCGTAATATTTTCTTATTAAAAGTAGAAGAAAATTAATGTTTTTATTGATTAAATAGTTTTTATATTACAGTAATTACTAAATACTATTTTATTAATTTATTGAAATATAGATGAATTATTTTAATTAATTTATTAAGAAAACAAGATTAGAAAAGAGAAACAAAAAGTTAAAAATGTACTAAAAAAATTAAAGCACCAGCATGAAAATAGGTAAAAATTAAAATGCAATATAAAGGTGAGATTCGTACCCATTGACGGTAATTATGCAAAAATCACTACCCAAATCTAGCTAAAAGAAAATTAATTTTTGTATGGAGCCTGTTGTCACCCTATTTTTCTCACAATATGACCCATAATTTAGCAAGATTAATTAATTTTAGTATGTAGCACATGTTATAAACCATTATAGATGGGTCTCCATAACGGCTCATATATGTCCAAATTCACAAGACCCATAGGCCCATGTCTAGAAAGTTCTAAAACCCTAGATTTGTATTCCTATATATATGTATCACAATATGACCCATAATATAGCAAGATGAATTAATTTTAGTATGGAGCACATGTTATAAACCATTATAGATGGGTCTCCATAACGGGTCCATATATGTCCAAGTTCAGAAGACCCATAGGCTCATGTCTAGAAAGTTCTAAAACCCTAGATTTGTATTCCTATATATATGTATCATTATTTATCAGAATTCAATCGATGAACAAGATAACATCGATATCTCAAAAGCTAAAGAACCAACCTCGAACTTGAAAGTAAAGGAATCATTGCCTTAAAATCGGATATTGTTTGAATCAAAGTGATTGATATTGCTTGCTTTGCTCGCTTGTGTTCTTAGAAGTATTATTGATTCAAAATCCTAATTCGCATAATTGAAAAGAACCTTAATCCTAAATCAAATCTGAAACCCTAAATCCTAAAACAATAAAATTCGATTGATTGAGGTTGCTTAGATTGATTGTTCTATGTTTTGGTTGCATGCATAAAATTATTAGAAACTAGTTTTTTGGCCCGTGCTTTCCACATGATAATTTAATCTAAAATGTTTATTATTTTATGTTCGTAAAAATTAGTTAAATTTATAGATAAAAAATATTATTTTACCATGTAATATTATATTTGTCGATAAAGTTAACAAAAAAATATTATATTTACTATATGTCTTTTGAGATTAATAGTTTGTTTAATATGTAATTTACATGTTTTTATTCGGACTATTGCTAAAAACAATGAGTTTATTAAGAAAAAATAGGAAAAAGCTGTTTTGCGGAGGCGAGTAACACTCTTTCTTAATTTTGAAAACCCCCATAATGTGACGGGTTCATTGAATTCGAAAATAAAACCATTTAATTTTTATGATTCTCATCACTCTAGAATATAACTCTCAAACTTTATATTTGTATTATATTCTCACACAAAAAAATAAAAATAAAATAATAGATAGAAAATTATGAATAATTATATCTAGAAGATGTTGGATGTTTTCTTCTTATCACTCGAAAATATAACTCTCAAACTTTATATTTAGCTTATTTTTTGTTAAATAAAAAATATAACCTTTATTTATTTCTATTTTTATCACAAATAAGTAATTTTTTTATTCATTTGATAAGAAAAGAAGGCCAAAACTAATGAAACTTTTATATATAGTTCATAGTTAAAAGTATTTTTGTCCAACATAATTTATTCTAAAAAATATAGTATAAAATTATGATATATGTAGTTTTAGTCCAAGATTTTTAAGAACTAATACATATCAAACGAAAAAATGATTTACTATATGAATATTGGTTTAGAGTCATAAAAAATGTTTCAAACAAAAATGATGCATTATAGCTAAAGTTTTATGATTCTTAACCAATATTTATTTAAAATATTAAATGTATGAAAATGATGAAACTATAAAATATATACATCTTAAAAATAGAAGAATACTTATGAAGAAATAAAGTGGACATATGTCACAAGAATATGCAAACACTTGTGAGCACCACATTGAAAGTTAAAAAATCATTCTATCTTATTATATACGATTGAAACCCTAAAAACATGAACCCTAAAAACCAAAATCATAGGAAAACTCTAAATCCTATTCGAAATAGGAAATCCTAAAAACCCTAAATCCTATTCAAAATAGAAAAACCCTAATTCTATTCAAAATAGGAAAATTATAAATCCTAATTAAAAGAGTAAATTTCATCCTAAACAAAAGAGGAAAATTAATCCTAAGCAAAAGAGGAAAGTCAAATCCTTAAGTAAAATCGATTCATGGTTCGGTCTTTAATACCGCATGACATTAACGATTACATGATTTTGACTCAAAACTTTTGCTTGTATATGTCGAATTACAACTTGTATTTTACTGCCTTAAATCTCTGAAGAGATAATTATTTAAAATGGGCAATGGATACTAAGATTATCCTAAAGTCAAAAGGACTTGGTGAATGTATCACTTAAGGCAATAATGCCAAGTGAGAAAGATAGAGACAAGGTAATATTAATTATTAGTCATCATCCTATTAAGAGTCTCATATCCAGGACTATAAGACTGTGGATGAGTCTATTGCTAGATGAGCAAAATATTGACTTACTGGTCCAAAGAAGGACGAACAAGAAGTTCTCGGTCCTGAAGTGCCATACTCAGTGCCATAGGAGCGTTAATGTACTTGGCTAGCCAAACTAGACCATACATTTTCTTTGTCGTGAACCTCCTATCTATATTTAGCTCATGTCCGACCCAAAGGCATTGGAATGGAATTAAATATCTATTACATTATTTACAAGGAACATTTGATTTGGGTCTATGCTATACTAACCATAACAAAGAAGGTTTAGTTGGTTTTGCTGTTGCAGGTTATCAATAAGATCCACACAATGGTAAGTCACAAACATGTTTTTTTATACACACGGTGGTACAACAATTTCATAACGTTCGATGAAACAGACCATTGCAGCCACTTCATCAAATCACGCGGAGATTTTGGCAATACATGAGGCCAGCCGTGATATATAAGATCTAATTGTGGCATGGTCGAGGACAAAGAACCGACCATCATGTATGAAGACAATGCAGTTTGCACCGCACAACTCAAGGACGACTACATCAAGGGAGACCGAACGAATCACATCCTATCTAAGTTCTTCTTCACGCATGATTTACAAAAGGATGGTGAAGTTCAAGTGGTACAAGTTCGGTCCAGCGACAACTCAACCGATCTTTTCACCAAGGCATTACCAACGTCAACATTAAGGAAGTTCACGCATCAAACTGGAACGCGAAGAATTAAGGACTTTCAGTGATGACAAAATCATGTGGAGCAATACGTGTTGTACTCTTTTTCCTTCACCGTGGTTTTGTCCCAATGAGTTTTCCTGGTAAGGTTTTAATGAAGCAGCATCCCCAATCGTATTATTGAGATCCTTTGGCATTTGCAAGGTTATATCATCCAAGGGGGAGTGTTATAAACCATTATAGATGGGTCTCCATAACCGGCTCATATATGTCCAAATTCACAAGGCCCATAGGCCCATGACTAGAAAGGTCTAAAACCCTAGATTTGTATTTCTATATATATATATATCATTATTCATGGAATAAGATAACACAACCATAAGTTTCATAACATCACATTCGTACATGACAATTTTCATTTTTTTCTATCAATTTAAACCACTAGAGACGCTGATTTATTTATGTTTCTCACAATATGAACTACAAATTAGCAAGATGAATGGTTTACTAAAACCATATATGGTATTGAACAAACGAAAAAATGTTGTAGAAACCGAAGAATTAAAATAAAATATTGATATAATCCCTTTATGGTTTACTAAAATAAATCATATTGCTAATTCCAATTTGCTTTAAAATGAAGTAAAGTAAGCTTTTTTCAAAACTCGTTGAATATATAATTATATATACATACGTATTAAGTTCTATACTTAAATTTTTTTCCAATGAATTCTCTATCTACTCCACTTCTGAGTTGACCCTTTATGCTAATGTTGCTTAATAAGTAGTGAACTGATATTGCTAGTGTTATTGATTTGTGGGTTTGTTAGTGGTTAATTTGGTTAGCATAATTTTGCTAGTTGGTAATTTGATAATAATCTTCTAATTACCATAATTTGGTTGTTATTATTATTCCGGTTTAATTTGGATATTAGTTAGTCTTTTCTTGTTGGGCTTTTGTTATCGGTCGTATAACCCCACAACATTTTATTTTCTTATTAATCTAATAGAAACCCGATTATAAAATTGTTTGTTTTTTTAGAGATTTCATGCAAATGATGAAAAAGATTAATATCTAACATTTAATATATTGATTTAACAAACTACACAATTTTCAATATAAATTGACCAATAGTCATTAAACAGTTCAAACTTTTGCAATTAATATATTTTGAACTCTACAATAAATCAATAAATAATACATTGAAAACTTAAAAATTCATTATTTTTGAAAAAACCTAAATCATCACTCTATTTGATACAGAGGCGTATATCTAAGCCTAAATCTTAATATTCATAACGGTTGTTGATTTGTTGTAATTGTAGGAAATTACAATCCTTTAATAAAGAAAGTAATATTTATGCTCATAGAGCTTATCAAAATAGAAAAAGGAAACTTGAAAATGAAATAGCTCATTGATTTCATTGAAGAAAAAGATATTTACGTTGTCATCAAGATTCAAATGTTTCTTTGATAATCTCATACAAGAATTAAGAAGACAACGACCATATAATGAGGCAACTCTCAATGATATCTTGTTTTAATGTCATAAAATACTTACATATGAATTATATTCAACCATTGCTTTGTTTAATTTGGCTACAATGTTTCGTAGATATTAAAAGTAAATAAATAAAATTTATCTTCATTTTTATTTCCAAAAAAATTACAAATTAATGCATTGAATTGTTGTATATAGAAGTAAAACTATATATCATACAAAATATGCTTCTCTTGTGCTAAAAGTGTTTGAAATAATGGGGTTGTAATTAACAATACAAGAATGAGTTTGTGACAAAAAAATGGTTGAAGTCCACAATTCAGTAATATACATTTTTTCTAGAAAAATACTTTATAGGTTTGGTTTCCCATTTTTAGTTATCTCATTTCACAGTATAAACTAGTTGCAATATCAAGCAAATTTCACAATTGTTTTGTTTTATGGCACATGCATATTAATTTAGGATGCATGTATATATGAAATGGATATCGAAAGGGGCCAAATAAAGTGGTCATGATTTGTTTGCAATTTTTGGTATATGTTTCTACTTGTCGTAGAGAATGATATACTACGCGTATTGATTTGGACAACGTATGAATATGAATTGTAATATATATAATATAATGACACATATAAATTATGCAATGAAAACTAAAATAAATTATATGAAAGAATATTAGTGGAATAATCAAAATTTCATGAATAAAAGGGTAATCAAACAATATTCCAATACGAAATAGACACCATGTATATATCCTTCAATATTTTGTATTTATTTTGTAATTTTCAATATTCTAATTAACAATACAAACAAACCGATATTTAATATCTTATATATTAATTGGAAAGCATTTTTGCAAAAAACCCTTAAATTTTTTTTTTAATTACAATGAAATGCCACTCAAGTTAACATATAGTTTCTAATATTTATTTTAACAATTAACTCTAAAAACAATCTTAGGTAATTAAAAGTAAGGATTACTGAATTGAACACTTTAAACACCAAAAATAAGGAAATCATACCCTACATTAATATTAATTATTTAAAGCTCCCAAAAATTTCAATAAAATCTAAAACTCTTAACTATAATTACGCCACAATCTTACTACAATAGTAATATCTTTCCTTTATCAAATTTACGAATTAAAGTACATTGATTTATATATATATACTTAAAAATAGTACATATTAGGAAACCATAGTATTTGAAGAATATCTAAAAACAATGAATGAATGCAGAGGACAAAAAAAATTGTATTTACAATGCCACTTAATATAACCTATGATTAAAACATTTAGAGAAACAAAATAATGTCTAAAAACAAAAAAAAACAAAGCAAGTAAAATATTTTTAATTTCAACATCAAAACAGGAAACAAAAAAACAAAAAGATTCCAATAAGAATATTCAAAACAGGAAAAGAAAACATTTTTACTTTAAAAAAAAGAAACAAACAATTTTAAAATCAGTTTCAAAAAGAAAAATATTCGGACAATAATTAAAAATCAGTTTAAAATATTTTAAATTGTATAACGGGTCATAAAATATCATAGATCAAATTTTAAATCACAAATGATTTTTTTTGGTAATTCACAAATGATTTTTAAAATCACAAATTGTTTTAAATAACAAATGATAAACATATAAATGTAGTTTTGTAACATGTCAAAAAATATCATATACAATTTATTAAATATAGATAAATTTTATTCGTAATATGATAATATACAAATATGATTTGTAATTTATGTTTAATACACTCAATTTTTTTTTAAAAGTTGTGTTAGGGTAATAAGTTTACAAACATCACATCCGTGTAGAAGCACGGGTTCAAATCTAGAAAATCCTTTAACAAAATTTCATGTACTTTTTGAAACAAAATATCATAAACATATAATCCAAAACAACGTAGGAATTTTTAATATATATTTTTTACTAAATAATTGTATATTATATATTTTAAAAAACATCTCTTATTATATAAAAATTATAACAATATAATTCATGCACGTAAGTGCGGGTCCTCATCTAGTATACTATTAAAAGAGAAGACAAAACGCCTACGTGTCGCCACAAGAGAGCTTTTAGAATTTTTTTTATTTTTTGCATTTTAGTTCTTATAGTTTGAACTAATTTTCTCACCCAATTTTAATATATTTTACTAATCAATCTATACTATTAAAAAAGAGAAATTCCTTAGATTACCATCAAAATAAGTTTTTGTTTTGAAAATACCATTACAAAGTTTTATATAACAAATATACCATTAAAATGTTTTATAACAAAAATATCATAAAAAGTAGTAGTTTACAAAAATACCACAAATACAAAAGACGAGTTTTAACAATTTTAGTTTTTAAATTTTTTCATTTGGGTTCGCTATATAGTGTTTAGGGTATAGTTTTGAAGGGGTAGGGTATAGTTTTGAATAACTTTTATTTTTGACGACTATATTTTTGAATAACTTTTTGTCTTCGATTTTATTTTATTTGTCATAGATAATTTCAGATACATTATTTACTTTTTGTTTATAGAAATATTGTTGGGTTTTTTTATTTTTCTTATCGATCAAATATTGTAGTCAAATATATTAGTATTAATTTGCTTTTACGAAATTACTTTTAACAATTTTATTTCGTTTTGTGTCGATCTAAATCTACGAAATATTTTAACATGTGTCTATCTTTTTGCGATATTTGCGTGTCTAACTTAATTATCTTAATATAAAAAATATAATACTTTTTAAAATAGATTATGTTTTATTTTATACGATGATAAAATATATTATGAAATAAGGTATGTTATAACGTTTCAAGTTCTTCTAATTATTTTCAGAAAATTCCAACGACTATCACATTCTTTAATATTTTTGTATCTCTTCATTGTGGTATTGGTATATATATATATATATGTGAATACGGTGATATATATAAAGTTTGGATAATTTGTCGTAAGCATATATTTATATTTATAGTTCAATAAGTATATTTGTATATCTAAAATAAATTGTATTCGTTATACAATATTTATTTATTTTCTAAGATTAATTTGAAATATACCATTAAAATGTTTTATAACAAAATATCATAAAAAGTAGTAGTTTACAAAAATACCACAAATACAAAAGAAGAGTTTTAACAATTTTAGTTTTTAAATTTTTTCATTTGGGTTCGCTATATAATGTTTAGGGTATAGTTTTGAAGGGGTAGGGTATAGTTTTTTGAAGGTTTTGGGTGTAATTTTGAAAATTTAAGATTTGTGGTATTTATGAGAAAAAACTTTTTAATGGTATTTGTAAAACTTTCAAAAATATGTGTTAATTTTGTTAAAAAAAACTTTTTTAGTGGTATTCATAAGAATTGCCTTTAAAAAATCCATATAAAATATATTTTAAATCTATCTAGCATCTACATGTGGTAAAAATTGACAATACACAATTTTAAATATATTTTAGACTCATTATTGGAATATATATTTTACATAGGTCACCCAATCATCGACATACACAATTTTTGCGTTTATGTCCTTATATTTTATTTATTTTGCGTTTATACCCTTATATTTTTGAATAACTTTTTGTCTTCGATTTTATTTTATTTGTCATAGATAATTTCAGATACATTATTTACTTTTTGTTTATAGAAATATTGTTGGGTTTTTTATTTTTCTTATCGATCAAATATTGTAGTCAAATATATTAGTATTAATTTGCTTTTACGAAATTACTTTTAACAATTTTATTTCGTTTTGTGTCGATCTAAATCTACGAAATATTTTAACCTGTGTCTATCTTTTTGCGATATTTGCGTGTCTAACTTAATTATCTTAATATAAAAAATATAATACTTTTTAAAATAGATTATGTTTTATTTTATACGATGATAAAATATATTATGAAATAAGGTATGTTATAACGTTTCAAGTTCTTCTAATTATTTTCAGAAAATTCCAACGACTATCACATTCTTTAATATTTTTGTATCTTTTCATTGTGGTATTGGTATATATATATATATATATGTGAATACGGTGATATATATAAAGTTTGGATAATTTGTCGTAAGCATATATTTATATTTATAGTTCAATAAGTATATTTGTATATCTAAAATAAATTGTATTCGTTATACAATATTTATTTATTTTCTAAGATTAATTTGAAACATGAAATAATTTTTTTATTATATTTGAGTATAATTATAATATTAAAAATAGTTGAACTTTGTCCAGCGTATAGTGCGGGGTCCGCACCTAATCTATTATATAATAGCGTGATATTCTCTCAGGCTATTACGTCACTTAATTTTTTTATCATGGGCCCAAACATTATAAACCAACGTAGGCTCGGCCAATATAAATAGGACCAAAACTAATACACAACTAATACATATGTTGGAAATATCTTATATTATTAATACAGAAGACGGAGAGAGAAAATTTACTATAAAATTACACGTGTCATCACCTGAGCATTTATAGTCCCACATTATTAAAAATTCATAAAAGTCCAAAACAAAAGGGCCAAAACAAAAGCCCAAATTTAACATAAAATTAATTAAATTTACATAAAATTAATTAAATTTACATAATAAACGGATAATATTAAAGCGGATGAGCAAGTGGCCCAATGGTAGTCACCTCTGCATCTAATCGCATAAGCCGGAGTTCGAACCTCGCCGCTCTCAGTTGGGAGAGAACTACTTAGACACTAGGCAACGATGAAAAAAAAAAATGGATAATATTAAAAAATATTGAAAAACCCATAAAATATAATATTAAAAAATATTGAAAAACCTATAAAATATAATATTAAAAAATTCATAAAAATACAATTTTATAATTTCTAATAGATCTCTTAATATTTATATATTATATTCTATTACATTGAGTTCAAAATAATGATAAAATATATTGTTCATATACAAATAACAATATTATTTTGTAAAATTGTATTTAACACCAAAATTCATGTCAAATAAAAAACTTGAACACACAATTTACCCGACTCATCGGTTGAACCACCAGTTCCCAAACTTTGAACAAAGAATTTTCGGATAAGTTTAGGCATGAAAGAGTGATTAAACTTTCCTAGAAAATATGTATAAAATATTTAAAAAACTAATGAAAAACACAATTTTATAATTTTTCTAATGTTTGTATGTTATATTCTCGCACAAAAGAATGATAAAACATATTGTTCATTTATAAATAACAATATTATTTTGTAAAATTGTATTAAACATCAAAGTTCATGTCAAATGACAAAACTTGAGCAGAAAATTGACTCGAGCCCCCGAAAATTCAGTGGTTTTATATATTCGAGGTTTTAATAGTTCGATTTTATGACAAATAGAGACTGGATTGACATACTTTTCATTGTTAAACGAGTCATATCAAAGTTTCAAAACACTATGTAGTTATTGTTTTTAATGATAAATAGTAAATTATACGTAAAGGTAAATATTCAACATCGAAATGACAATGATAATCTTTTTCGATGATAAATACTAAAATAGTAATAGTAATAAATTTGTGTAAATAAAACATTATAAAAACCAAAATACAATATATTTTCTATATATACTTCAATTTAAACTCTGCGTTTAACGCGAATCACATGAGATACAAATTCTTTTTATTTCATTTTATACTACACATTGTTTTTACTAATAAACATTTTTTTCTATTACGTAAATTTTTATCCCGCGCTTGGCGCGGGTAAATTCCTAGTTTTAATTAATATCAAAGAAATATAAACGAGAGAGATTGGAAGTGAAATAACCTTTTGAGCATATAAGCTTAAATCTCCAATCGATCTATAACATGGAGATTATATTGCTGCAAAACAATGACCAGAAACAGATTAACGACGAAAACGAAGTAAGAAATGAAAAAGAAATTGAACGAAGATTAGAGAACAAACCATATCAAGTAGCGAATCGAGAAATCGAATCGCCGTCGCCATTTTCGCTCCTACTCTATCTTCTCCTTCGTCTTTGTTTAACGCCGTCGTGTATAATTAGGTTAACGATGTGTAAAACGGTTTTTACAGTGTAGAAAATGACAAAGAAGGAAAGACTTTTGACGGAGAATGTAACGGAGTTTAACGGTGGTGGATATCACGTGTGAAGCTTTCCTTCACGTGACTTGACGAAAGTTTTTGACTAAGTATATAAACGGTCCTATTACTATCCTTTTATAATGGGCTAAGCTTTGGAAACATAATTAAATTGGTTCAAACTCGATATCCCTAAGACATTATTTGTGAAGTGATTTGTGGTCAAATCCTAGGTGTCAACACCACAATGAGTTGCAACTCATTAAATGTAACATGAAATGGTGAACCAATAAGAAACAACATAACTTACAACCTGCAAAATAAATATAATATATACAAAAAGTAAAAGTGCTTTAAAAGCCCAACAATTTTAAAATCAGAAAAACTCTCCCTAAAAACCTAACAATTTAAAATTCGATAAACCATACTTGAATTTACATGTTATATACAAGGGACTTTTGTAAGTCTACTATCATTCACAAAAAACATATTATACCTTCCAAAATGGAGGAATTACAAACTACACCATTTGAATTGCGTTTCACAAATCTACATCATTTTAAAACATTTCACAAAACTAAATCTAAACACTCAAAATTAAATTCAAATAAACCCTACGCACACAATCATATCCCTTTAATACTATACAATAAACACTAATTAACGAACTCAAATGAAAATATTTTAATTTTGATAATTTTTAAAGGGTAAATATAAATTAATAGTGGATTAGGTAGAGTTTTTTTAAAGAATGAATGAAATGGTGTAGTTTTGTGATTTCTTTTTCTAAAATTATATTCATAACATAAACATAACGAAAACACTTTTAAAGCCTAATAATTATACATCAATTAAAATTTTGAAGAATAATTTATGGAGGAACAAATGAAATAGTAAATATTTATAATATAAATTCTTAATTTTTATAAAATAATATTGAGTATAACAAATATAGAAAAATAAAAAAAAAATTATTGGTTACAAAAGTCAAAACGCGTTAAATTTTTCAATCAAAAATTAAAAACATTAAATGAATGGAATTGATCGAATAATAAATCTCATTATTAAATAAGAATAAACTTTAAACATCACCACAACCCTATAAATATATACCGCATATTAGGGGTGTACCGGATCCAGATATTCAGTTTTTTTAGGATATCCGAATCTCCATTTGGCGTGATCCGTAAAAAATGACATGAATTCAGATCCATTACCCAAATATTTGGTCAACGAATACCCGTTGACTTTTGAAGGATATAACGATCCATTTTTTTGAATATTTTTGTAAATATACTTTTTACAAAAACTGAATAGAGTTGAACTAATAAATTGAAAATTTTTGTAACCGAAATAAAAAAGTAAATCAAATTATAAATATTCTTATATTAAACCTTAAACATAATTATCCACTTATACGTAAAATTCTATTATTTTAAAATTTTATTCATCGTCCATAGCGCGAGAAGTTACCTAGTGTAAGAAAATTAGGGAGTTTAAATATACAACTAGATTTTTTGAGTTTAAATTTATAGGTATATACGTATTATATAAATAATACAAAATTATTTTTAATTTTTTTCAATTGGAAAATGATCCCTTATTTTTTTGTATATTAAAAGAAGTTTGATATTTATCAGAATTACTATTCAATTAATTTATATAATTAACTGTTTTTGTTTTGTATAAGTTTTCATAACAATTTGGCGGATATTGGTATATTCCTTATATATATTACTTGTTGAAAAAAAATTAATTTTTCAATTAACATTACGTTTAAACTTAAGATTAAATGTTATGGATATTTAGTTTTCAATAATTAAAGATTTAATGTTATGGGCTTTTAGATTTCATATTTTTGGTTTTCTAAATTTTCATTCAAATTTCAAAAGTGTCTCCTCAATTAATATATATAGGATTATTTTTCTGGTTAAAATTATTTATACAGTTTGTCACAACTTTACTATAACAAATCAGAAACTTTACTATAACAAATCAGAAAAATTGAAAACAAAAACAAAGATATAAAATTTTAATTATTTCTTAAAACATAAAAAGAAACCTTAAACATCTATATTATTAAATGGGAATGAATATTTTTGAAAAACCCTTCAAATTTTCTTTCAATTACATGTAATGTCATTGTATATATTTTAATATAAGGTAATTTTAGATTAAAAAAACATTCCTAATTAATAGGATTTAAAGAAAAACGAAAATAAAAAAGATATACATAAAAAACTATTCCTAATTAATAGGATTAGTGTGAAATTAATTAGATTTTAATGAGATTGTGTAGATAATTAGATAATTTTTTGACTTTAGGAGTATACGTTTAGAGATTGACAGTTTAGGTGGATTCAGTGTGAGATGGTACTCTACGAGGGTAAAAAAATCGTCATACCTATATATAAACATGCATATATGATATATATGCATAAGTTAAATATGAAGTCATTGTTAGTTAAAAATGATTGGTTATTACATTAAGAATTCTTAAGATTGCATAATTTTCGTTTATAAAAAAAATTGCATAATTTTCCTTTACAAAAAAAAATTGCATAATTTTTAATTTTTATGTATGATCTGATTTTATTGGATCGGATCAATCACATTGTAAACAACATAAATTGAGGGAAATGGAATTTTTTAGGTAAAATAAAGCCGAGAAACGAGGAACACAATACAATTTTGGTTTATTTTTGTTTTGTTTGTGTTCATGGATCTAAAACAACGTCATAATCATGCATATAATTAGCATGCATACATACATATATTCATATTTTTGTAGGTCTATAACAAAAATATATACAATGGCTATGACTTATGCCGTTATGCGTCACTCGATTATGTAATCTGTGGTGAATTGATAATGGTTTGGTATCGGTTTAGGCTGGTTAGAGATTGATTTGGTACAAGCGACTAAACCGAGAATTGAAGTTGGTTAAGTGGCTCAAGTAATACGGTGTCGTTTTGGGAACAAGTCAAGAACAGAAGAAGAAGGAAAGCTTACTTTCCTCCTTGGTACTCGTAGATGAAGATAAGATCATGTTTCTTGAGGCCGTTGGAATTCAGTTGCAGGTTATTACAAAGTTGAGAGTGTATATACTCATGAGAGATCTTTTTGAAGTTGCAGCTGGATTCAGAGGCTGAGGATCGTCAGAAGTCTGAGGAGCCAGCAGACAGCTGAGGGAAGCTCATGATATTTCGGACTTGGAAAAGCAAAAGGAAACAAGCTTTAACAAGAAGATTGCCTTATTTGGAGAAGGCGTGGTGAACAAGGGAGGAAGATTCGTTATGGGAGATAGCGAATCAAGGGAATATTTCCTTAGAGAAAAATAAGGAAATATTCCAGATTTAATGAAGATATGGAGATCTTCTATATTCGGCGTGTTTTAGGGTTTGGGTTTAGTATATAAGGGCATAGAGGTGTTGAGAAAAAGGGTTAACACTCTACGCCGCTTATTTTCGTGGGTTATCATCTTTGTTTAGGCGAGTGTTCGATCTATTGTACAAACTAGGAAAAACCTCAGTGTTGTAATAGATCAGTTTGTTTATTAGATAGCGTCTGGGGGCAATAGGGTAGATTGCGTAATAGCCAGTTTGGGTTCTGTCTTGTAAAGAGAAACCTAAAGAGATATCTAATAAAGTGTGTTAAGCGTTTGAGCTCGGCGCTTTCCGAGTGAAATATGTCTGTTCATCAGTTGACTGAGAGTTTCCACACTTTCAATTGGTATCAGAGCCTGCATCTGACCAAGAAAAGGTGTTTCTTTCAAACAGGTGAGATCTAGGACGCAAGGTATGGAGAACTCTCAACACTACATGCCGATGAACAAGCTGCCGATACTAAAGTCTCAAAACAACGGCTGGTGGAAGGTGCAAATCAAAGAGTTGATTCATGGTATCAACGAAGATGCTTGTACAGCTGTTGGAGATGGTTGGATTCATCCGAAAGTCATGAATGACAAGTCGGAGGAGATTGACAAGCCAAAGAATCAATGGACCGCTGAGGAAAAAGCAACCTCCAAATTCAACAACAAAGCACTGTCAATAATCTGGTGCTCGTTGTCTGAAGACCAGTTCACTAGAGTACAAGGATGCACCACAGCCAAGCAAGCTTGGGATGCTCTGTAAGTATTCTACGAAGGAACTGAGGAAGTCAGAAGAACCAGAATTGACAGCCTGGCGACTGACTTCGAAACGCTGACCATGAAAGACAGTGACACCATTGATGAGTTCAGTGGAAAGCTTAGTGCTATTGCCAATGAAGCGCGAGTCATGGGCAAAGTTTACAAGGACAAAAAGATGGTGAAGAAGTTCCTCAGAAGCCTGCCAAACAAATTCCAAGCTCACAAAGCGGCCATAGAAGTATCTCTCATTTCTGATAAAATGAAGTTTGATCAAGTTGTTGGTATGATGCAAGCTCATGAGATACAACAACTTCGGAAAAGTGAAACAAAAGGGAAGTCCATTCCTCTGGTTGCTGAGAATCAATCACCAAGTTGTGATAATCTGGAAGATCAAGTTGGGCTGATTGTGAAGAAGTATCTCAAGAAGATGGAGCGTGGACAACACAAGTTCAACGGGTCTGGTTACAAGTCTAAGCCAAAAGGTGAAGGAGACCGCACTAATCAACTGCTGATGAGAACAAGTGGTACTTTGACAGTGGATGCTCCAGATATATGATTGGTAAGTCAGAGCACCTTCAAAACTATGAGAAGATCTCTGGAGGAAAAATCACTTTTGGGGATGGTGGTAAAGGAAAGATCAGAGGTAAGGGTAAGCTCACTGGTGACACCAAAACTAAGTTGGCAAATGTTTACCTGGTTGATGGACTCAAAGCTAATTTAATCAGCATCAGTCAGCTGTGTGATGATGGAATAGCAGTCACATTTACCCAGCGAGAGTGTCAGGTCATTGATAAAGCGGGAAATGTCCAGCTCAGAGGGATAAGGGCATCAAACAACTGCTATGTATGGGACCAAAATCTCAGGTGCATGACTGCTACTCATACCAGTGATGTTCAATTGTGGCACAACCGTCTGGGACACATGAATGTGAAGACTATGATCAAACTGACATAGCAGGAAGTGTTGCTAGGAATTCCTAAACTTAAAGAGGAATCCTCATTTGTGTGTGGGCCGTGCCCCAAAGGGAAGCAAGTGGAAGTTCAACACAAGAACATGACTGATATCAGATTAACCAGGGCTATGGATCTCATGCACATGGACTTGATGGGTCCAATACATGTCGAAAGTTTCTCAGAAACTCACACCCCAGTATCAGAATCTCAGAAGCTTGAAGATCATGATTCAGAAATCGATGTGAGTAAGCTCCAGAAAGTTCAAGTCCATAAAAATCACTATCACCAAGATGTTATTGAAGATGTGATAGGTGAGCAAGTCACCAGGAAGAGACATACCAACCTTCAGAAGATGGTACGATTCACCTGTTTTGTCTTGATGTTGGAGCCGAAGGACCATCGAGAAGCTCAGCTGGATGAGATAAGTATGGTCGGAGAGTTGAACTATTTTCTCGGGTTACAAGTTAAACAAACGGATGAAGACATCTCAGTTTCTCAGAGTACCTATGCCAGGAACATGGTAACACGGTTCGGACTGCAAGAAAGCAAGGCTGCAAGAACTCCTATAAGTACTACAACCAAGTTGTCGGCATATGAGCATGGTGAAGATGTGGATCAACACATGTATCGTGGTATGATTAGCAGTCTGTTGTATCTCACAACCAGTCGATCTGATCTTTGCTTGAGTGTGGGAGTGTGTGCAAGGTATCAAGCAAAGACCAAGATATCGCACCTCATTGTTGTGAAGAGAATCATACGGTATGTCAAGGGAACAACTGATTTGGGGCCCGTATATACCAAAGATACGAACCATAATCTCGCATGGTACAATGATGCAGATTGGGAGGGGTGCATAGATGACCGCAGAAGCACAAGTGGTGGGTGTTTCTTTCTCGGTAACAATCTGATCTCCTGGCATAGCAAGAAACAGAACACTATGTCTCTGTCAACTGTTGAAGCCGAATACATCGCATTGGGAAGTTGCTGCACTCAACTCATGTGGATGAAACAAATTGCTAAAGACTATGGTATGAATTCTGGAACTCTACTCATTCATTATGATAATGTTAGTGACATTAATATATCTAAAAATCCGGTTCAACATTCACGAACTAAGCATATTGACATTAGACATCATTTTGTTCGTGAGTTGGTTGAGGAGAAACTGATAATTATAGATCATGTGGGCACAAAGTTTCAAGTGGCTGATATCTTAACCAAGCCACTAAACTTTAATCGATTCGTTGATTTAAGAAAGTCCATTGGTGTTTCTGAAATCTAATTTGCCTTGTGAGTTGAGATGCTTGTGACATGGATAAACATGGCACAATGTTCATACAAGTCAATTCATCACAAGCGATCTCAAGTGTCTGGTGGAAAAGAGCTGCCTGTCTCACCGTTCTGAATGTTGATAAGTACAGATCTGTTGTTGGGTGTACAACGCGCTGAGGATGAGGAGGTAAAAAAATAAAAAGGGAAAACAACAAAAAAAAAAAATTGTGTGTTGTGCAAGAGTCCTCTTGATGAACCTGAGAAGTCAAGTGATGGTTCTCACTCAGCTGGGAAAAATATAAACTATTGAGGAACCTGAGAAATCAAGTGATGGTTCACAAACAGCTGAGAGAAGGCCTCACTCCTCATCCACAGGAAATTCCAGCCGCCTTGGACGACAGAGAAGGTTGAAAACGATGTCAAATATCAGGATAAAGGTGGGAGAGTGTGAAAGCTAGACATCAGACAGGCGAGTTGCACCCATCTACCACCATGAGCATTGTCCCTGTGAAGTCCCATGCGTCTAATGGTGTCTCAGCTTCGTGAGGCAGATTTCAACATGGTAAATATTGAACTTTAAATGAATTTAAATACTCTGCTCATGTGATTTATAGTTGTTCTAGGTCACTCACAAATTGTGACAAATGTGTCTGCATGCTCAAGATTGTTAAGTCATGTGAAAAATTAAAAGAATCATACTTGAAAAGGGGCTTAACATTTCACTGTGATGAGATATGGTTTTGGAAGTTGGTGTCGTGATCTGTTTGTTGAGTGTGTGTAGGCCCAATAAATTAGAAAGGCTCACAATTGCAAAGATAGGGTTTCACTATAAAAGGTGATACGAAAGAGGAAAGGTCATTATCATCTCACAGCCGCCTGTTGATGTATGCTCTCTTCACCGGAATCAAAGTTGGGTCAAAAAGCTATCGCCACCACCGCCTCAAGTACAAAGCGTCGAAACAATGGTGGCCAAATCGTCTGACATGCAAGGCAGCGATGAGTTCAAAGAGACCATTGATTCTCAGATTCCCGATGAAGCTCAAGGTTGTGAAGTCAAATCAGGGGACGAGGAGATCAGAGAGGAGAATGTAGCTCCGAAAGAGCCTCAGGAAGACGAAGAGACTCGAGAATCCAAAGTGACACCGGAGCAGGAGGAAACCTCTAGACTAGATCTGATGGTGACAACAATCGCCAGAGAACATCAAGAGAGGGAGAAGCTTTCGCAAAAGGAGAAAGAAACTCCCGAAGCATTGGAGCCTAAGTCCAAGGCCCCGATTGATGGCTCTGTTGTGGAGGTTTCCTCGTCAGAATCCCAGTCGGAGAAGAAAATGAAGAGGATACCCAAGCCGGAACCCCGGAAGAGATCTCAGCGATCTATTGGTGCTGCTTCCAACTCTCAGGGAGGTGACTCAATGGGGCGGGGAGACTCGATCATGAATCAACGCATATACGACTCGTTCTTCAGAAGGAACGTCATTGAAGAACGATTCGTGATCGACTTTGATGAAATGACAGTGATCAAGACCTTGCTGAGAGACATCAACCTTCTGTCATCAATCACAGATGTCTCACCAAAGAGCTGCTCCGTGAGTTCTTGACCGGTCTGCCAATGGTGAAAACCGAGGAAGAGTTAGTTGAGGTGAAGGTTCGTGGATCCACTTACGAGTTCTCCTTGAGCAATCAACGAGACTCTGCATTATCCCACTCTAACAAAGGAGGAGCGCAAATCTGTGCTGAAGAAGTTTGCTTGGTTTGTCTGATGAAGAGCTCGCTGAGTATATAACTGACAAGAAGTTCACCACCCTCAAGGGGCTGAAAGCTTCGCACTTCAAGGAGGAGAAGGGGTTGCTTTATAAGATATGTTATGTAAACCTAAACAACGTCACCAACAGTCAGTTGAAGTTGGTGTATCAGGTCTGTGAAGGAATCCCCATTGACTTGGGTAAGCTGGTCTACGACAATGTGCTGAACATGGCCAAAGGTTTAGATCCCAAGTTTCTCCTACCATACCCATCTCTCATCACCAGGATGCTTCAGCGTCAAGGGTTTGTCTTCTCGAAGGTTCAGAGCACCAAGCCCAAAAGGCAGAAGGTCTCAGCTGTCAAGCCTGTGAGGACATCAATCCAGACTCCAGCTTCAGAATCACGCAGGTCAAACATGAGAGCTGCAATTCAGTCAGCCATTTTGTTTCTCCAAACTGCTCTTGATGCAGGTAAGTATTTCTAATCACAACTCTCCATATTGCTTAACTGAATGTTTTTGACTGATTTATGCAATCAAGCAGGGGGAGAAAGTAGTGATGATGACTGATGATGAAATTTACTTTCATGTTCTAGTGTGTTAGCTTGATATCGTACAAATCGGAGTTCTCATCGTCGTCATCGGTATAGTCTTCGTCATCGTAATAGTCGTCGTCATTGGAATATTTTCTCGAGCTTGAATAGGAGCTAAAGTAACAACATAATCTTTAAATTTTGCTTCTAGTCAAAAACATCGGTTAAATCATATTTTGGTTGATTATGCATGTATACTTAAATATTAACCACCAACATGTCGATAATTATTCAAATCTGATCAAATTTGTTAGAAGATTTACTGAAATCCTTATTTTCGATAAACAAAATATTCATTTTTCGACAAAAGAAGAACTTTTCTGTTTGGTAATGATATAAAATATTATATTAATTACGCTGTAATAGCTACTAGACACACCAAATGGGTACGACGTCGTTGACCATACGCAATCCTATGTTAAACAAAATATGATTATTTAGAAGATTATGTATGTAATTGTTTGGGTTATAGTTGTAGATTAATTGTTATAAAATTTAGTTTATAAATTGGTAAAGATTTAATTTTTATATATTGCCATAGAAAAAATAGTCAACTTGGATTTTATGGCAAATTGGTATGAAAGGAAATGTAGTGCTTTAGTCCAATTTTGTAACTTTGTGTAAATTGCGTAAATACTATATATATACCAACTTTGATTCGTTAAGTACCTCCAAATTGGATTTCAATATTAACATATTTTACAACTAATTAACTCCCGCAATCTTCCAAATTTAGTTGATATTCTCTTTTTGTAGACTTTACCGAAATAAACTATATATTATATTTATTTTATTTCAAAAAACTATAAATTTATTAAGACCAATTAAAAACTATAAGTCAAATGCCTTATATTAGTATTACTTACCACATTTTAACAAAAATGTTAGTGTATTATTTTCCAGTTGTAAAAAAAAAAAAGAAATAATTTTATTTTATTATAAACACAAAATGGCAGGAAAGGTGAACTTCTGTTTCCCCGCGAAAGGTTCTTCCGGTGTAGGTCCAAGCGGAGCTCCGACAGAGAGTGCTACTCCTCCCTTCGCCCAGGAGAGTGCTACTCCTCCCTTCGCCCAAGTTCAAAGTGTGGTCAACCATATGTGGGGCAAAGGCAAACACATCAAAATTCATATAAATACCTTTGCTAGATCTATGTTGGTGCGGATTCCCAATGATTTCATGAGGACAAAAGTGTTGGAACGGAAATGGTGGTACATAGGTGATACCATGTTTCATGTGGAACAATGGTCTTCTATACAATCAACCCTTCTCCCCCTCTTGAAAGTTTTCCACTCTGGGCCCATGTCAAAGGTCTTCCCTTTGATCTAAGAACTCCAGAAGTAGCTGTGGGCAATCGGCTGAACCCGATAAAACCGAACCGCAAGAACCGAAACTTTCGGTTATCGGCGCCGAAAATAACATTAATATTGAACCGATCGGCAAAAAATAATTATGAAATCGGATTTCGGTTCGGTTCGGTTCGGTAATCGGTTTTAAATCAAACCGAACATATATAATGAAAACCATAAATCACTTAACCCTAATCCCATTTTTCTTTTATTCTTCACGCCGTCTTTGGACTTGGCGATTTGGCGATGACGATGCTTCATCGATCCACCACAGATTCTTCGTCGATTCATCATCTTCAAGTCCCCTTCATCATCGATTCATCATCTTCAAGTCCAAAAGGTTTCTTCTTCCTCGACAAATCTCTGTAATCTCAAAAGTAAGTTCTTCTCATTTATCATCTTAATAGATATTTTTTCTGATTCTTAGGCATGTAAACCTTCAAGCTCTTCTTCTATTTCAGAAATTTCCGAGTTAAAACCCTAAACAACTAACGTGTTTGCAGCTGGTATTCTTGGTGAACATGTAGGAACAGATGATTGGACTCTAAACTTGCTCACTTGAAAGTAGAAGTGGATCTCAATAAGCCTCTGTTTTATGAGGTTGAGCTTACAAGACAGAATGGAGAAAAAATAGACATCTCTGTTTCTTACCCTTGGACTCTTCCTAGTTGTTCCAACTGCCAAAAATTAGGCCACAACCTAAGGAATTTCCCATACCCGTCTAACAAGCATGATCCTCCTGAAGCCCCCTTTATCTCCGACTTCAGACCCTGAATTATTGTTAGTGATGCGGTATCTCGGCCCTCGGCATCTACCTTTAACCCAATTACCACTAAAATAGACATAACTCACTCTTCTCCATTGATCCCTTCATCCCCTTCCCTTCCTCCCCCCATGCCAGCCACAAACATGTTGATCCCTCCCTCTCTTACCCCACCCTCAAACTTATCTCAAATCATTGTTTCCCCTCAATATAATTCCCCTTTTCTCACAAATGTAACTTTGTGTCTTCTAGCCACCACTTATATTCCCTTGCCTCCTAAACATATGCAATTTCGGTATCATAATCCATCCCTCTCTGAGCCAACAACCACTTCTTTTAATCCTTTCATAAAAAATTTGAATACCACCTCACCCACCGCTCAAATTCCTTCCATCCCCCTATCATCCCATGTACCTGACCCCAACCCCTTTATAACCCCCATAAAAAAACCTCTTTTCGTAAGTCAAAAACTTTACCTCATCATTCCCAATACATAACTCCCCCCCCCCCCCCAAATCTTCTAAATTCCCTCAATCTTTTTTGGCTATAACTGATTCTTCTCTTCCTCTCTTGGGGGAGAAGAACATGTAACCTCTTCTTTATAATTTATCCATGTATATAAAGACCTTTTTTGGAATGTACGCGGTCTAAATGATCAAGATCGCTTAACCCATTTTTCTTCTTGGCTAAATACTTATCAACCAATTTTTGGTGCCCTTCTTGAAACCCATATCAAAGAACCAAATTTGAACCTTGTCTTGAACAGATCATGTCCCAATTGGAACTACTTCGCTAACCACCAAAGTGATGATGATGGAAGAGTTATCCTCATTTGGAAGCACCCAACCACTGTCACCATTCTCCACCAATCAACGCAGTCAGTAACTTGCTCTCTCTCCTTACCGGGTAACACACCAGTAACTATAAACATTCATCTCAAGCTAGGATGCAACAACATTCATTGGATGATAGGAGGAGATTTCAATCAGATTTTACACCCCTCCGAGCACTCAAATATCTCTGTTAACAATCTCTCTAAGGACATGATAGACATGAGGGATTGCTTCATCAACCAGGGTTATCATACTTGATATTCTTTGGACCTACTTTCACTTGGATGAACAAAAGACCTGACACACCCATTGAAAAAGAAACTTGATAGACTACTGATCAACCATCATGTAGTTGCAGCTTATCCTCACATCTCAGCATCCTTCTTAGCTCCGAAATTCTCTGACCATTGTCCATGTCTTATAAACCTGGCTACTCCCCTACTAACCCATGGAACTAAGCCCTTTAAATTCTTCAACTTCCTCACAACCCACCCTAAGTTCCTCTCTACAGTTGCACCTGCCTGGACTCAATCTGGAATGACCTTTAGCAACCTTGCCTCGCTCTACTACAAACTGAAACTGATAAAATCATATCTCAAAACTCTCCATAAAGATAATTTCTCAGATATACAAAATAGAGTGAAAGAAACTAACAGTTTGTTGCAAAATGTGGAGGTACAATCCCTCCAAGCTCCTTCTCCGATCCTATTTTTTAGAGGAATAGAAGAATCCTTTTTCAAACAAAAATCGAGAATTAACTGGCTAAAGGAGGGAGATCAAAATACCTCTTACTTTCACAAGATCACACAAGCAAGAAACTCATACAATGCAATCATAAGCTTTTCTCTTTCACATGTCATCCAAGTCACTGAACCACTGGAAATGTCTCAACATGTAATCCACCACTTTCAATCCCTTATTGGCCCCTTCTCCTTACCTGCTTTAAGACCCTCTCTCCTCTAAACCAATCTCTTACCAGTTTTAGATGCCCTCCTCATATCCAAGCCATCATCTCCAACCTACCTCCACCTTCTGAAATTCATTCCATTATCTCTAAAATGAACCCCAACAAATCTCCTGGCCCTGACAGACTAATATCAGGGTTTTTCAAAGTCGCTTGGGAAATTCTGGGTTTTGATGTCACGATTGGGGTGACGGAATTCATTCACTCAGCTTTCATGCCAACTGCCACAAACTCAACCATCCTTTGTCTTATCCCCAAAAAACCAGGAGCCTCTTTCATCTCGGACTACATGCCAATCTCTTGTTGAAATACGATCTACAAAGTGATTTTCAAAAATTATGGTCATTCTAAAGAACCAAACTGCTTTTGTCAAAGGAAGGCTTCTACTAGAAAACTCGCTGCTTGCTTCTCAATTAGTTACTGGATATCACAATAATAAAGGTCCCAAGCAAATCACTATCAAAGTCGATATTGCAAAAGCTTTCGACATTATTAGATGGGAGTTCATCTTTAACAGTCTAAAAGGAATAGATGTTCCTGACCTGTTTCTCCATTGGCTACACGGCTGTCTATGTACCCCCTTCTTACTCTGTTGGTTACGATGTCTCAGTTAGTGGGTTCTTTAAAGGCACTAGAAGAGTTAGGCAAGGAGATCCATTGTATCCCTATCTATTTGTCCTAGCAATGAACCAATTATCCTTAATGCTTGACAAAGCATCATTGGAAGGAAAATTTGAGTACCATGCCAAATGTAAAGATATCAAGCTCACTCACCTCTGGTTTGCGAATGATCTTCTAATATTTGTAAAAGGCTCCACCCAAGCTGTACAAAATGTTCTCCAAATCTTGCAAGAATTTGAAGATATGTAAGGATTGGCAATAAGCAAGAAGAAAACAACTGAAACGATAGATGACATCAAAAACGCATCAGGCCTTTCACATGGTGTCCTGCCTATAAAATACTTGGGTCTACCTCTCACCACAAAGAAGTTATTCCTTCTAGACTGTGCTCCACTCATTCAAAGAGTAAAGGACAAATTCAATAGTTGGACATCTAGATCTCTTTCATTTGCAGGAAGGGCAACTCCTTAACTCAGTTATAGCCGGAATCTCAAACTTCTGGTGTTCTTCTATCCTCCTGCCAAAAAATGCATCAAAACCATTTACTCTCTTTGCGGTGCATTCCTATGGCATGGATCAATGGAAAGTCATCATTGTGCTAGAGTAGCATGGGAACAAGTCACAAAGCCAAAAAACCAAGGAGGACTAGGTCTAAAGGACCTTCTTACCTGGAATAAAGCTTGTTCAATCAAGCTCGTTTGGCTACTGTTTTTCATGTCTGGCTCTATTTGGGTGGCATGGTTTGTGAAGAATTTTCTCTCTGGCAATATCAACAACTATTGGACTAACAAACTGTCAAATAAATGGTGTTGGCAGACTAGACACCTTCCAGAGAACCTATTTTCCCTGGATCAAAGTCAAACTAGGAAATGGAAAGGGATGTAAATTCTGGACTGTTAATTGGTCACACTTTGGAAGCCTTCAGACTTACCTCCATACTCAAACTCCCCTCCAAACAGGTATCCCATGTAACTCTACTATTTCTTCTCTGTGGAGATCATGAACTTGGAGATTGCCACGAGCTAGATTAGAGAAGCAAGTACAAATTCAGGCTTTCATCTCCAACATTTGCCTAAATAAACAAGAAGATTCATTTAATTGGATAATGCCTAACTCCTCGAAGAATTATTGCAAAATAGGAACAATTTATGATCATTTAAGTGTACATGAACCTTTGGTACCTTGGTATACAGTTGTCTAGTTTTCTGGTGGAATTCCTAAACACAAGTTCTCTGTCTGGCTAGTTGCTCTAAACCGCTTACCAACGAGACCGTCTCGCAAACTGGGGTCTTCAAACAGATCAGTCATGTCTCCTCTGCAATTATGCTCTAGACTCGCATGACCATCTCTTCTTTGATTGCAACTATTCTTGGGATCGCTGGCAAAAGGTAGCTCGAGCATGCAATCACAACCCTTCTCGAATCTGGTCTACCACCCTCCAAAGCATCTCGTCTGTCTCTGGTCCCAGGTCTAGATCTCTTCTCATCAAACTAGCCTGGCAAGCATCTATCTACCTACTCTGGATCGAACAAAACGGTAGGCTTCATGGTCGTGGATTCTGTCCAGTCCACTCTCTCACATCTCAAATCGGTCTCCTCATCCGAAACAGAGCAGTCTCTATTATATATTCTAACAACCGGTTAGCCTCTGATCTACTCCAACGATGGTTCGCTGAATCAAGTCACCTAAATTAATACAACCAAATCGGCGGTCATCATCCACCTCAAGACGAAACCCTCGTCTTCTTTCTCTCTCACCTAAATTATTGAAGATCACTTATGTCAAAAGAAAAAATTGGTTGGATATACTAACCGATTTTTTAATTTGACTCTTTTATCTTCTGGTTCCTTTCTAAACCAATATTTTTCTCATCTAGTTTGTTTCTAATCGGCTATTTCGTTTTGGATCCTTAATGGACCATGTATTATTTTATTGGGCTTGAAGCTCTGTGCAATCTTTGGTCCTTTTGTTTTTAAATAGAATGCCTTTACCAAAAAAAACACAACTAGGCAAACGTGGACCTTGTTCACTTCTAATATACTTTCATACAGATCATAATTATACTCTGATATTAGGGACAAAAGTCAAAGTCTTTACAAGTAAGACTTCAATACGTTACGTTTGTGGCAATTCATAAAAGCTGTCCGATGAAATTAAACGACACTTTTATAATTTCTTTCATATTTTTCCATAATACTTTTTTTGAATTTTGTCGTTTTATTATTAGTCCGATGATTTTTTTGTTTCATTCTCATTATTAATTATATATATATTTGGCACATTTTTGATATTGCTTTGTGATAGAGAGATTCTAGTGGGATGGCAAAATTGTTTTCAAACGTCAATGGGCTAAATCATACTATACGTTACTATATAATGGTGCTTTTTACGCGTTTTATAATCATAAGCTAGTTCTCTTAACAGTTAACTATATATCGTTAATTTAGGTAATATTTTTATGCTTTGAAAATTTTAGAAATTATACTTCTTTCTTTTTGTTAAAAACATTTCGTAATCTAATAGGAAATATGCTATTTTCTTCATCGCTAGAGTCTATAGACGAATTCCTTTTTAAAATTTTATTAAGGATAATTATTATCGAGGTTACGAACTTGCGCTTGTGTACGATGTACCATATAATATACTACATTTTAACAAAAAAAATGTATAATATACATCGTGTGACGGCATAATTGTCAGAGTTTGTGATAATTGTCTTTTTATGATTATTTGACGATATGAAAATATTAAAATTAATATATTTAGAAAATTGAATATATGAAAATAATCATATATAAAGTATATTGTATATACTTCGTAAAAAAATTAAAATTTAGTATATTGCATATATGAAATTAAACATAATACTTTTTCTTCATGTAAAATATTAAAATTTAAACCAATCATTAAATATATATTAAAATTCCATTTAAGTTTCTACAAAAACATAAGCCAATCATTAAATATATATTAAAATTCCATTTAAGTTGATTTCTTGTTTTTTTAATTAAAGTAAAAGAAAATTAATGTTTACATTCATTATATAGTTTTTTATATTATAGAAATGACTAAATATTATTTCACATAATTTATTGTAGATGAATTTTTTAAAAATTAATTTATTTGAAAGCAAAATTAGAAAAGAGAAAAAAACAAAAATGTACGAAAAGAAAAAATAAACCACTAGCTTGAAACTTGAGGAGATGTTGAAGACTCACTTGATGCATATCAATTTAGGATGCATGTCTACATATTTTATAACAAACGCTTGATCAGGTCAACTACTCCATTAGAATAGGTATATCCAGGATATAGAAAATTTTTTGAGATCTTTTGACAAAAAATAAAATATTAATCATTGTTGGATTAAGGGTGAATTACTAAACTAACCCAACTTTATCGTTTTATTACTAAACAAATCCCTCCGAATATAACACAAAATAAGGGTTATATTCCCATTTTACCCCCGCTCCACTTGACAACAAAAAATAGTTTTTGATCTTGCGGTTGTTGTTTATAACTTTGCAAAATTAATCCGCGTGTAAAATCTACCTTATGTTTGAATGCAGATTTATTATTGCGCCGAGTTAAAAGGAATACTTTCGGAGAAAAAATGATTTGTTTGACAGATTTATTAAGAAGTCGATTTACTATGCAAGTTTGTGTCTCTTCATATGCAGATATATTTGTAGAGGTAGAGAAATGGTACAAACTTATACAATTGTGCAGATTTATTATCATTTGCACGTATATTATGCATAGTTATTGAAAAACGCATATATATATTTTGCAGATTAATGAATTGTGTTGATTGTTGCAGAATAGTTTTCTTTCGGTGCAGATTTTCCAGAAAAAGCAGTTTTGTTTTGCAAACTTGTTTTTGGGTTTATTTAAATTGTAAATATACCAATAAAAACATTTTTGTTTTGCAAACTTGTTCTCAGGTTTATTTAAATTGCACATATACCAATAAAAACAGTTTTGTTTTGCAAACTTGTTCGTTGGTTTATTTAAATTCAAGATATACGGATATATAGAAGATTTAATTTGTAGATTTTTCGAATAATTGTAGATTTTTCGAATAATTGCAGATTTATTTTGGTTACAGCGTTTTGTTATGCATATATTTTGTATGTTGAATATTTATTTTACAGGTTTTTTAGCTAGAAGATTTAATAGGTAAAGTTTTTTGTGACGGTGCAACTTTATTGAACAACTTTATGTGAATATATTTATAACTTTGTTAGACGATTTGACGTGCAGTTTTTATGGTTCGAGGTTTCATATAATTCACGTCGAGAAAAATATGACAGTAACGAAACAACAAATACATATTATTACAACAAGCAGAGTTGAGTTACGATGGCAAATATTACATTGAAAATAAACTTAAACCCCCAAACTGTATTAAGTTGCCGAATAATACAGAAAAACGCCGAACAATATTTTACAAATATTACACAGAGCACACTTTTGTGTACTTAACACATTCCGGTGAAGACTATAATGTAGTTCCACACGAAGCAATGATAACAAATATCAAGCGTCGTGACGTGGTTCAGGCCACATTGTGGGTAAAATCGACGAATTCCGAAAAACAATGTTTACTAAAAAGTCCATGTGTAGGACTCTCCATACACGCGATTTGGTTTTCCACTTTATTTGCTATGTTAACGGACTCTTGAAAGTCACTGTCCTTGTGTAAAAACAAAGTTGTACCCATCACCCCTTCGTCTAACTTGCCGCAACAAATAAGAAAAATCATGGCTGCAAAGCGAGAATGGAGGCTCTCTCGCGCCGATAAACATAACATTTCTATGCCTTGTTGAGAAGGGCCGTTTGAGCTAAAATTCGTAGTCCTTCAATGTATCGTGCCGTGTTGTTATTGTAACGTACACATTCGAAAAAGAAATGAAAGTATGGTGAACCTTCGTTGGCAAGCTCCGATTGATCGAAAAACTCTTGAAGATCCACGACGCTTAAAACTTCGTCGGAGTAGACAATGTCTTTAAAGAACTTACCGACGACAATGAATGGACCAAGGTGTCGAAATCCCTTTCGACCAACGGCTTGAAAAATGTCAACAATGAGAGGGTTTGGGTATGAAAGTCATTGTTTTTAAGGGAAATAAAAGAAAAAGTAGTAGTGAACAAAGAGAAATGGAGTGGTTAGGGGAAAAGTGATTATGTTATGGTTTATATTGCGATTTTAGGTGGATAAAAATGAAAGTGGTAGGTTAGAACCATTAACTTGATTTGACGGGTCATTAATTAGAGTTACAACAAACCTGCAACATAAAGGTAGTTCGAAAAACATGCTTATTAAAGTGATACAAACAAACCTGCAACATAAATTTAGTTCGAAAAACATGTCACTTATCTTAACGAAACAATGTAATTGCTCCCACAACAACAATAAGTAAAACTAATTTGTTAAGAACTTCATTCATCGCCGATATATTTATATTTTTTCTTCCCTTCTAATTGTCTAAGTTTCGCTTCATTATCTTCAACATTCTGAATCATGAGCTTTTGTAGTCATTCACAACTTCAACGAGGTTCTTTTGATGCGATTGGAGTAGTTTTATTTCGCCGAGCAAAGCTTCATCCATCCATTTGAACACATGACATTCTTGTTTTCGCTGCACATAAATAATCAAGTTGAAATCTCTTCAACTGCAAAAAAATAAAATTTATTTGTACAAAAAATGGACAAACCTGTTAATCGAGCTCGCACCTGTAGAATCTTTTACAAGGATTGTCATTTGTATTTGAAACAAATGTCCTTATATGGCATCCACACCGACATTGGTTTTGAACCCTTTCGAAAGTATAAGAGGATGAGCGACGATTTAATGATGAAGAAGATGTTGGAGTCGACATTTTTGTAGTTAAACTCGTCGATATAAAAGTGAACGGCGTGGTATTGCAGAGTTGATGAAGAAGATGTTTGGTTGGTTACTTTAAAAACCTAATTTGCAACGTTGTATGAATATTTATTTTGAAGACTTGTTTTGCAGATTTATTGTATGGAAAAAATGTAGGTGTGTTGCATTTAACTCTTTGCGATTTGGTGGGTAAAAACATTAAATACCACTATCATTACAACTACTATCACCATTGTTGTTCATAATAACCGAAAATTTACAGCCTAAAGAAAGGAATTAACACCAATCCAACATGGTGCAAATCGTTGTGGTGACCGGTCAATGGGGATTTGATAAGAAAAGATGGTTGTTTTTTGTCGACACTCGACGTGGTAGTAGAGTTATAACTGCGAATAGGAAGATGAAGTTTCAAGATTTTGTGAGTATCAATTCAAAGACGATGTTGAGTTATATGTTGTCTAAGAGGATGTTGCAAGCTTTACCGCAAGATACACCTTCTGTGATTATAGCCAATGATCGTCAGTTTCAAGTTTTTTTGCAACAATGTGATGAAAATGCTTTGCGGTTATGTGTATCCGTCAGCGAACCGCCAAAGTTACCAAACGATGAGGCGAATCCTCCGACATATGAAGAAGTACAAAAGGAAAGTGTAATCGATGAGAATGGAGCCAATGTTGGTTAAACCAAAGAGGACGAGTATGACGATGAAGGGCCTAGATTTGACTGTTGCGACGACTCAGATGGTGTAACTTCAGATGATGAAGATGACACAGTTTACGAAATGTAGGAGGTATTAGTCGATGACAAGCCAAAATTTCCTTTGAAGAAAAGAGGTTCACAAATGCATTTTCTTGTCCATAAGGATTTGGATAGGGTGGAAACTCCGACTATTAACATTTTCGTTGGACAACGATTTGAAAGTAAAAAAGCATTAGAATCAAGGTTGAAGATTTTTTCGGTAATAAATTATTTCGATTACGACGTTGTGAAATCTACCACTAGTCTATATGTAGTTAAGTGGTGGGTGAATGGTTATTCGTGGTGGGTTTGAATGACGACCGTAGGATTAAGTTCTCACTCTTACATTAGAAAGTACGTAGAAGATCACACATGTTCTGTTACCAAGCGGTCTACGCGTTCTAGAAAAGCAACTCCTGAAATTTTAGGAGAACTTTACAAGGACTTTATTGGCGGTGTTGGTCCAACTGTATTACCTGAACATGTAGCCGATGTTATAAGGATTCGGTTTTGAATTAAGGTTAGAAATAATAAAAGATACAATTATTGATCATGTTGTTACCTCCACGTCTCATTGATTGGTTTTGTGTGTTTAGGTCGATTATTGGAAAGCACACCGTGCCCTTACACACGCTCGTGCTTTAGTAACTGGATCACAGTGGATACGAAGATTTGCCTACTTACTTATTTCAAATAAGACATGCTAATCCGGGAACTTACACACGACTCGCAATAGATGACAATAAAAGGTTCAAGTATGTTTTTATCTCCTTTGGAGCTAGCATTTTTGGTTTTCAATACATGCGGAAAGTGTTAGTCATTGACGGTACTTTCTTGAAAGGAAAATACAAAGGGACGTTGCTTATCGCCACGACAAAAGATGGAAATTTTCAGATATTTCCCATAGCTTTTGGTATTGTTGATACGGAAAATGACAAGTCTTGGGAGTGGTTTTTCACACAGTTAGCGAAAGTTATCCCGGACGATAGAGATTTGGCTATCATTTCCGATCGCCACAAATCTATAAGCAATGCTATTCAGGTTGTATATCCTCTCTGTGCAAGAAGAATATGCACTTACCATTTGTACAAGAACGTCTTAGTTAGGTTCAAAGGGGGCGAAGTTTTCGGTCTCGTCAAGAAGGCGGCTAATGCTTTTCGTATTGATGAATTTGAGGAATATTTTGAAGAAATTCAAATTCGTAATCCTTCATTGCATCACAACGACAAACATCACAGATTCTTTAAATCATGTTATCTATAAACGTAGTGATCTACCAATAGTCAATCTTATAGACGAGATTCAGTTGATTTTAACACGATGGATCGCCGACCGACGTAACCATGCAACAAATATATCCACAATTCTTACTCTTGGTATTGAAAAACTCTTGCAGGTGTTATGTTTTATATAGTCATGATTAATATTACACTTTATGTCATTTTTAGCTTCTTCTTCTAAAATACTCCTCATGTTTTTATAGGCAAGGGTTCGTGTGGCTAAGCACATAAATGTCTAAGAGATTGATCAAGATTTGTATCAGGTCACAAATGAAAATTTCATAAATGTGGTGAATATAACGTTACAAAAATGTACATGTCGAATGTTTGATTTGGAGAAAATAGCTTGTGTCCATGCTATTGCGGAGACCGAGAGTAGGAAACTTACCATCATCAATCATTGTCATCCATATTATAGGACAATCTATTTGCGTCACCGATATTCAAGAACCCTAACCCCACGCGATAGGGCTTTGCGTGTACCCGCCAACATCGAGACACAATTATGCTTATCTCCCGACATTCATCAGCCCCCTGAAAGACCCAAAAAACCCGATTAAAATCGGCTTTAGAAGTTGCAATGGAGAAAAAAGGTTCGCAAGAACCATTGTTGTTCTCGTTGTGGTGTCGTGGGACATAACTCACGTACTTGTAATCTCTAGTGTACTTAAATTTGAATCTTATTATGTAACTCATCTTAGTCGTCTTAATTATCAAAACTATGTAGTTTGTAAAAGTTTGAAATAACAAGTCTGCAAAATAAATTTGCCACAAAGGAAAGTCAGCGACAACAAAACTGCAAAAACACTTCGCCATAAACGAAAGTCAACTACAATAAGTCTGCAAAACAACTTTGCCACAAAAGAAACTCAACGACAACAAGTCTGCAAAAAAACTTTGCCACAATGATAGTCTGCAGAAAAACTTTGTCGAATATAAACACAATGTATAATTGAAAAACACAACAAATAGCAACCTATTTCAAAGAGTCCGTGAGGAGTAACAACTTATCCTTGTTCTTTGAGTGCGGAACCGGGTAGACATTTGGTTGTGGTCATCTGGGACCTCGTCGTAGATCTCAACGATCATTTTCTTCCGGGTGAATGGCATGTTCTCGTCGGACAACCCCTCGAAACTAAGCCCAAGAGCAAGACACTCAACATATTTCAACGAATAAACACCGCAATCGCCCTCTTGTATATTTTGTGGTACATATTTCTTCCTATACACCGTATATTTCTTAAGAGTGATATTCTTTTTAGCCGTAATCGGAGCAATAGAGCGTACCATGTAAGGTATCATCCGCGCGTAAGGTGTGATTTCTTCAACCATCTGCTTGTCGCTTGTTGACCCAATGATATTGTCGTATACGTCTATGTGGTGGCAAATGAGATTTGCATGAACACCAACCCAATGCGCAGCATTAATGTTATGACAGAAGTACATGTGATCGACATCTTTAACCCACTCTTTATTTTTTGGCGTATCTGTTGGGTATCGTCCCATCATGACCTCCGCATATGCCTCGCCGAAAAGAAATTTCTTCGGGTTAATCGCAAACTACCTGTAGTCTCGATGCCAACAATTAACCCATAACTGGTCGATGAAGGATATCCACAACGATGTAAAAGGTGTTAGATTCGCCATTGATCTTTTCCTAAGCATATGCATGAATGAGTTGAGGTGCTGCACAAGAGGAAGAAATGAACATGACTTATGTGTAGACAAACTAAATTATAAGAACACATTAATATAGAAATTAACTTACACATTCAACAAGCCAACCAAAGCTACCCTGCTCGCTAGGAGGCCAATTTTTTTTCGGAGTCATCATCCTCACAAAAAATGAGTACTCGAAACAAATGATCTTATAGTTGTCAACCTATAGTTCAAACAATTAGTTTTAAAAATGGTTATTTCAAGACATATAAAGTATAATGAGGAGTAAAACTTACTCTTCCTCGGCGATACGCTCCAACAATTCTTTCTCTTTGATCTCGTTGTAAGGTCCAAAAGGATCATACAATGCAGGAGAAGCCACAACTTCTTACATGACCCGTTTCATTGTTGAATCTCCTTGAAATGGAGATTTTTGAGAGGTCGTCATAAAAAGTTTTCGTTTACCTTCACCAAGATTGCCCTCAACACGCTTGGCCATGACCTTTGTTTTCCCTGTTAGATTGTCCAATCTACCCCGCTCATATGACACAGATAATGTGTCCTCGGAGTTAGGCTTGCGCATTTCACATTCTGCGTTCAACACTTGCGCTGTAACATCCATGACATCATCCCAAACCGGTTATGCGTGTCGTTTGTTGTTGACAACAAAAACAACCGGGGTCCCATCTTGAGAAGAAGTCTTAGTTATTATCATCCAAGACTATAAAACAATGGAAATTTTATAAATGACACTCACATTACGTAGCAAAAATATGAGAAATAAGTCAACAACAAAAATCTGCACAAATTGAATTTTTGAAATCACTTATGTTTATTTTTTAAAAATGTGCAAAACTAACTTCTTTTTTTTTAAAATACGACAACCTGTAATCCCTTTTTTATTAATAACTCAAAAACAAAAAAAAAAGTATTAACATCAAAATTCAAACACATTATTCTCAACTGAATGACACAAAATTGCAAGAAGTCGGTAGTGAATACCAACTATCAGAAATTAACTAAGACGAAGATCAGTACTAACCGTTCGCTTGCTCTCTGCAGTATCATCAACAACATGCTTAACCGGGTGCTTACTCTCTGCACCATCATCCGCCATGGGGTTAACCGGGTGCTTGCTCTCTGCGCCATCTTCCGCCATGTGGTTTGTAGATTGCACAACTTCTTTCTCCACACCTTTGTCAAAAGTACTAACCTTTTCAACTTCTTTGCCTAAATTTTCAATCTTTCTATCCATTTTACTTTCAATGGAAGTCATCTTCTTCTCCATATCCCCTTTGAAATCAGTTATTTGTGATCCAATATTCGTCTCCAACTTATTAATGTTGGTCGCAAGAGTTTCAAACAACGAAAACAATCATTTCATGTCCATTTGTAGTTGTACATGACTGCTAACCTTAGCAACCTTAAACATAACACATTAATAAACCAACATTAAAGGACTTTGTTTTCTCAAAATACAAAATAAACATATGCTTATTTTACTATGATACCTTAGTTGTTGTCTCCGCTTCTATCTCCACTTCCTTTTCTTGATTTTTTGGAGACTCTCTTGACATATGCTCCTCAAAGTCATCTCCACTTCCTCTATTATCAACTCTTGCTTTTTTAACAACCTTATTATTGGGTGACTCTCTTGCCATCTGCTCCTCGAAGTCATCTTCACTTCCTCCATTATTAGCTCTTGATTTTTTAACAACCTTATTCTTTGGTGAATCTCTTGCCATCTCCTCCTCGAAGTCATCTTCACTTCATCCTTTAACAACTCTTGTTTTTTTAACTTCTGGTCCCTTCTTCTTTCGTGGAAATTTCTTCTCCTCTTCTACAAAATCATCATCACTTCTACCTTGTACAACCTCATCAACGTTTCTCTTTTTCCTCATCTTCTTCTTTGTTTTAGGAACTACCTTCCAAAAATCACTATCCAAAGTTTCTTCAAGTATATCACTAAGGAGCTTGTCCACTTTCTCATCTTCCTCTTCATCCGTCCAAATTGGAATAACCTCTTCTTCAGAGATTGAGAATATATGTTTCACTCTCACCTACACAAAATACAACAAACATTAAAGGTCATAAAGAGTTGAAAAAAATTCTACGTTCTAGAATAAAACACCACTTAAAAGCATTAATAAGTTTAACTTTACCTTCCCATGTTTCTTTTTGTCTTGAAAAAGAAGATCTTCAAGCTTTATTCTTCCCCTAGAACCACGTCAACCCAAGAGTGGAACATCTTCTTTCTTACATCCCACTTTCTCACCCAAAATAGTTATAGCTTCATAAGCCCATGCATATCTGAAGAACAAGAACAAACCTTGGGACACAATATGAATCACCAACAAATGCATAAACCTTTATCCCCTCTACCAAGTTCTCACAAGCTTTCCTACCCCACTGATACCTTTAAGAAGTGTCAACATCAGTTACCTTTCAGAAGAGGAATTCTACTACCGCGATGCAACCCAAAAAGACCCACGGCTATAACACACAAACAACCAACCATTATCCGCTTCTCAAATGACCATGTCCGACATACAGCCAATACCTTCCTTAGCTGGTCCCAAGTTGGACCTTCCGAGATAGTAACTTCCATGTCACACCAGAAATCCTTATGGTCACCCTCACAATCACCTGTAACCTCATAAGGATCTATGTTCATACATGTGATGAAACCAAACTGAAGGAAAGACAACCTTATTGGTTGATCATCAACCAAACACCACATTTCTTTGGACTTATTTGTCAATAGCTAGCGTGTGAGGAGGTACTGGACCTACTTAGCTGACCATATAAAGTTGATTTCTGCTAGTTTCACAATGCAACCAAGTGGAGAGGTTTCTAGATAAGCCCAAACATCATCACCTAAGTTCTCTTTCAGCGACCCTATGTTAGCAAGCACACAATAGTGATTGATGCTTCTAACTTGCGCATGTGATTTACCATCAGCATAGAGACGTGGAAGATAAGCCATCATAAATATCCTGCATCATAGAACAAAAATTTTAAGCATTATTAATAACAAGTTTGCAATAACATACTATATCAAGTCATAATTCTGCAATAACATCACAAAAAGTCTGCAATAACATAACAAGTCATAAGTGTGCAATAACTTCACAAATATATTTTTCATCACAAAGTGTGCACTAACATACTACAACAAGTCACAAGTCTGCAATAACATCACAAAAAGTCTGTAATAACTTCACAAATATATTTTTCATCACAAAGACTCCACTAACATACTATAGCAAGCCATAAGTCTGCAATAACATCACAAAAAACTAAATGAACATAAAAATTATTAAGTCTGCAATAACATCACAAAAAGTGTGCAATAACATAACACATCATAAGTTTGCAATAACTTCACAAATATATTTTTCATCACAAAGTCTGCACTAACATACTATAACAAGTCATAAGTGTGCAATAACATCACAAAAAATTGCATTAACATAAAAATTAATAAGTTTGCACTAACATCACAAACAGTCTCCAATAACATAACACGTCATAAGTCTGCAATAACTTCACAAATATATTTTTCATCACAAAGTGTGCACTAACATACAATAGCAAGTCATAAGTCTGCAACAACATCACAAAAAACTGCATTAACAGAAATATCAATAAGTCTGCACTAACATACTATAGCAAGTCAGCGCCTCGAGTTTTCGGCGGTGGAGAGAAACGAGGGTTTCAGATTTCGTATTTGCAGTTGTTTGCCGCGGCGGAGGCTCGACTTTTCACCGTTTGGATAAATACGAGGGTTTCTTGGACAAAGAGTGCGATTTTCGCGGTGAGAGAGAGAGAGAATTTTGCGGTGAAAGAGAGAATACGACGGTGAGAGAGAGATTTCGGCGGTGAGAGAGAGATTTCGGCGGTGAGAGAGAGATTTCGGCGGTGAGAGAGAGATTTTTGCGGTGAGAGATTTCGCCGGTCGCCTTTTGCGGGTTAAAGAGAGAGAGGGGAAAGTGACGATTCCGGCTTTCGCGGGTTTAAAGAGAGAGAAACAAAAACTAATACAAAAAAATTGGGTTGATTTTTTTTTGGGTTGATTTATTTTGTAGATTAATAATTGTTTCAAGAAAAAAAAAACCGATTGCAATATGGTAATAAAAAAGTCATGGGTTGGGGTATATGTCTTTTAACCAAAAAATGTAACCATTGGGAAGTTTTTGGGCTAGTTTAGTAATAAACAAATAAAGTTGGGTTAGTTTAACTAATTACCCTTAAAATCTATACAATAAAAGAAGAAGAACTCTCTGCATATGAAGACACTTGACAATAAAAAATTAAATACATAATTAAAATTCAAAATTTGATAAAATTCACTTAATACTAATAAAAATCAAATAAGAAATCATTAAAGACATAAACTCATTTAATAATATAATAAAGCATTACATTATATACAATAACAAAAAAATATTAAAACTTATATATATAGATAAATAAAGTTTAAACATTATAAATTTGAGATTCAAATACTATATAGTCATACATATAAACTAGGTAACTTTCCCGCGCCATGCGCGGGTTTATGTTTTTTGAAAAGTTATTTAAAAATGTTGAAGTAACTAATTTAGCTATTAAAAAAATCAGTAAAGCCAAAATTATGATTATAGGCTTTCTAAAAATTATGATTGTAAATATTCATTGTTATAATCCATGTTATTGAAATATATATATGAAGAAATAATACGTGTAAAAAAATTGTATTAAAACCAAAATAATTGGCGTTCATGAAACTATGAACAATTTAAAAGGATATTTATAATTAAGATACCCTAAATTTTAACTCTTTTAAGCAAGTAAAAAAGTGAATATTCAGAATTAAACATGACAAATCTTTTTGTTTGCTAAAAATTCTAGACTTTATATTTTATAAAAACCCAAGTTTTCCAAAATTCCTTAACTAAAGTTTCCTAAATTTATAAAATCTACTTTCCGAATATTTTATTTAAATTAAAAGTTATTTCGCAAATTTTATATTTCAACCATATTGATTTAGCTAAAAAAGGCACAATGTTAAATGATTTAACGGGACGGATGAACAACTCCGTTAAACCATTTCACGGTATGACTATTATGGCTCAGTTAACAAAAATTTGTGATTAAAATAAAAAGTCAACAAAAGTTGAAATTTATTTTGACATTTTGCGCATTTTATTATTAAATCATTTCGTGATGAAAAAGAATATTCATTAAAATAATTTTTAACCAAAAAAATCATTTAATACTAATAAAAATCAAATAAGAAATCATTAAAGACATAAACTCAATTAATAATAAAATAAAGCATTACATTATACAAAATAACAAATATAAAAAAATATTTAAACTTAAATATATATATATAAATAAAGTTTAAACATTATAAATTTGAGATTCAAATACTACATATTCATACATATAAATAATACATTAATTCTCGATAATCTTCTTAAACTAAATGTTAATAATCACTAAAAATATTCACTGAAAACATAGACGTCGTATAAAGTGTCTAATAACATTAAAGAAAAAAACAAACTATGATGAAATTTTATAATAAAATAAAAATATTAAATTTTATAATGCAAAATAAATAAAAACAAACTATGATGCAATTTTATAATAAAATTTAAATAATATATAAATTGTTCTTAATAATCTTCTTAAACTAAATGTTAATAATCAGTACAAATATCCATCGAAAAAATAACCGTCATATAAAATAAACAAAAATACATATAAAGATTCTAATAACATTAAAAAAACAAATTATGATGCAATTTAGAAAACGGATTAAAATCTCCACGTAAAACTGAAATAAATGTATTGTGGACAAAAATAAATTATTAATAGTAAAGAAATTAAAAGAATACACAACAATCTTTATTTCTCTTTAATTTTTTTTTTTTTTTGTAAAATTAGCTTTCATCACATATTGATATTCTAATCGTTTTATAATAAACTAAAATATCCTTTCAAAATTTACAAATGAACAATTTTATTTTCATTAATTTGGTAAAATAAAATGAGTTAGTTATATTCAATGTCAAACCAAATACATATTACAATAAAAAAATATATTACAAAATAAACCATCATAAACAAAATATAAATGTTTTTTGAAATTATTATAAAATATTGAAGGATATCCCGCGCAACGCACGGGTTCTATCCTAGTGAATATAAAACACTTAAATGTCGAAGATGTAATACATTAAAACTAGTTATTATAAATTTGCATCAGAATTGGAAGAACATCTTAATACTTACTTTACGAATAATAAAGTAAAAATATAAGCATATAGGTTTGGGCATGGAAATGCAATGTAGATGATGGTGTGTTGAGTTGATTGTCGTTCTTTGTGATCGTACATTTTGAAACCTCCTATTTTTTTAACTACTATTATAATATCAAAAGCCCACAAAACCCCATCTATTTCCCCTTTCTTGGTTTTGGACGCATGTGAATAACAATATACTTTCAATTTTTGACTTTTATTGTACAATTTTTGTTCAAGAATCAATATTGTAATAAAGCAATATTGTAATAAAGCTTGTGTCCGATATAAAATCATTATGGTTTACATATTACTATCATTTAAAATTCTTATATATAAGTATATAACATGACACTTGTAAACAAAAATTTTAACAAGAAGAGATGGAATCACGTCTTAAACACTTTTATTGCCACATAAGTCATAATTTGTTGTTGACTTCTTTTAGTCATACAGTATTCCATATTTTTATTCAAAAATAAACCCATCATATTATTAACCATTAATTTAATTTTTTGAGTTATATATTGACCCACATATATACAAGGGAATATTGTCTAAAATGCCACAATGGGTTTTAAAACTTATGGTGAATGTCATATTTATAAAGAATTTTGGTGAATGCCACATTGTAGATTATTAAGTAACAAAAAGCCGAAAATACCCCTGCGATTTTTTTTGACAAAAAGTGGCGGGAGATAAGAAAATAATGTCGTAAGTAATAGTGTTATGGTATTCATGACAATTAAGGTTGCAGATTTATGGTTGTAAAATGAATATCGGTTATTATTACCGGTGGATGAGGAGAGAGCTATAAATATGGACGATGTTGTAAATGTTATTGTAGGTGAATGGAAATGTTCAAAGCTTGGTAAATGGTCTTTCAAGATATGTAATGGTGTAGTGGTGAGATGCGTGCAAATTAAAGAAAATATAAGTTTCAATGAACTGATGAAGAAAATAGTGGAGTTATATGCGGTGGACAAGAAAGAAGTTACACCATGTTTGAGTTTCTGGTATGAAGGAGGATGTAGTATGTTCAACGAAGGAAAAATGCCCCCTCTGTGTATAGATTTTGATGTTGAGGTGACAGATTTCAAACAAAACTAAGGGAAGTAGAAAAAAATAAACCTTTTTCTCACATTTAAATCTATGATGCCAGCGTCTGTGGACATAAATAGTATGAATGATGATGAACTTTTAGCGCTTGTAGCAGAAATAGAAGCCGCCTATAGAAGGAGTCTAAGTAACTTAAAGAATTGCGGTATGTTGTCCATGGCATAAAATTAGTATTAAAGGAAAAGAGAATATGGTGGAAATGGATAATATAGGAGACATGACTGACATTTGGAAGGTAAATGGTGAGAGTGGGTCATCATCCGATAAGGAGAAGTCATCATCGGATTGTGGAAGTTCCACCAACGAGGAAAAGTCAAGATGAATATGATTGCGACGTGTGGACAGACTGGATCAATAGGAGTATCCAATTAATTGGGAACCGTATAGCGGATATTTCGAAGATGGGGTAGAAGCTGGAGGAGATGCGCTTCACAGGATGGACGAGACAAGAGAGGTGGTGGACAGAACATTGTGTGTGTATGATGATACTTAATGTGTACAAGCTTCGTTGCAAAAATTGTGGTCCTATAGAAATTGTTCTTAACGATACTCCAAGTGGATTTAGTTTAGGTTTATATTCAACGCAATTTGATGGCGTGGTTTTTGCAAAGCATGATGAAACTACGCACAATGACATTTGTGAGCAGATATCGAATCCGAAATGGAGAGATATTGGAAAGGCAGTACAACTGATTAGCGAAGATGTTTTATGTTTCTTAAACGATGCACCGCCAATGCATGATAACATGAGGGGCGTTGCAAGGGATGAAGCGAGAATAGACTTGAAGAATGCTGGTGATGCAATCTACGTAGTGAGGGTTTACAAGACCAAAGTCGAGTTGTGGAATGCTCTAGCGTTAGTTGCTATCACAAATCATTTTGGGTTTGTAGTTGAAAAATCATATAGAAGAGGATGATTGCTAAATGTATAGACAAGGATTGTGAATGGCGAGTATATGCTACAACTCATGCCAATTCAGAAAAAGTTGAGATAAGAACCATTAACTTACACCACAATTGTGATGTCCAATCAAAGATGAAGTATGGAGTGAAGGGAACGTCAAGTATTTTGGTTGAATTGTTGCAAGCTAAATTTGCTAATGGAAAGAAAGGTCCACGAGCTTGTGAAATTCCATAGATGGTTTTGGTAGAGTTAAATGTGACAATAACATATATGAAGGCATGGAATACGAAGGAGTTGGCAATGACTAGTGCACGGGTGACGAAGAAGTCAATTACTCATTCTTGTCTATGTATTTGCAACTGTTAAAGAAGACTAATCCGGGATAAATTTCAACAATGTACAACACAACAGATAAAGATGGTAATACATTATTTAAATACATATTCTTTGCGTTAGGTGCATCTATTTCTGGTTATAAATACTTTAGGAAAGTATTTGTCATTGACGGGACACAAATGAAAAAGAAATACAAGGGTTTCTTAATAGCGGCGAGTGGGCAAGACGACAATATGCAAATTTTTCCACTAGGTTTTCGAGTTGTGGATGGTGAGAATGAATCAGGGTGGGTGTGGTTTTTAAATCAGCTGAAAGTTTTGATGTGTGGCGTTTTTAACGTTTTAAACATAGGATTTAACCACACAATAGAGTCCTTTTATGTGTCTTTAGTTGTTTTACATGTGATATAAGAGATATTGGCGTCCTAAGACATTGGAGAAAGACTTATGGAGATTACGAGACAAAAGAGCATGGAAACACGGAATATGATACCGATCGGGCGATCCCTTTCCCGATCGGTCGATCCTTAATTGACAAAATACCGTAGAAGAAAAGGATCGATGAAATAGAAGAGATCGACCGATTCACAACAAGGATCGGGCGATCCCGAAGGTGATCGACCGATCCCTTCGCCGACGCAAGAAGGCCTTTTTCCATATTTTTTCTGTTTAGTCTCATTCTTTTCCTATTTTGAAAGGGATTCGCCCAAAACTTATAAATACATGTTTTAACCTCTTTTAGAGGTGTGCTTTAATAATATAAGTTTTTCAGAGTTTACAACTTACAGAGAAAAGATTTTCTACCTGTTTTGTTATTCATAATTCTTAAAACATATTGAATTGCTTTGATATGAATATGTCTGAATAGTCTCCTTGTTAGGTTTTAGGGTTTTCAAAGGAAAACTAGGAATTGCTAGATTTGATTGAAAGATATGGATTTATTCATAGAGTTCTTCATCTCGGTTGTTAGTATTGCTTGAACTTGATTGACGAATTATAGTTCATGATCTTAGGTTGTTTAAATCTGAACGAGAGTTAGTTTACAAACCTGATAAAATCTAGTTGAGCAAAATATCTTTAACCTGCGAGAGTATGATGTTATTGTGTTTTGTGAACAAATCAGACTCGGACTAAATGCATGCTAGTAATTATAGAACACAAACGAGAGTTTAGTCTTCTTAATTGTTGGCATAGGGATTTGATACGCCTGAGAGGGGGTCAATCCAGATTCTGTGATCTGAGTTCGAGAACGGTTTCAATTGTTTCCCTTATCTGAAATCTATCTAGTGATAACTGTTTCCTGCGAATTAACTCTAATACCTGACGTTTTTAATTAATTGCATACAACTGTTCTTTGTTTTCTTGTTACTTAATTGCTTTCATTACAAACCAACCATTTGCTTGTGACGCTTAGCTTTATCTTGAATTTAAGATTTTTAGTGTAACCATTGGTCCTTGTGGATTTGATCCCTAAATACTACACGAATTACTGTGCACTTGCAGTAGTTTATTTTAGGGTTAAAACCTCTAAGTATCAAGTTTTTGGCGTCGTTGCCAGGGACCAATTGTGTTACCTTTAATAATTAGATTCAAATTTAGTCCAAGCTTTTTTTTACTTTATTTTAATTACTTACTAACTTTAAAGCAGGTCCTTCTGCTTCACCGGACTAGTCCCTAAGCTGAATCCGTCAAGCTAATGACGTTAAAAGAGCGCTTAATGGGAGGCAACCCATTGGTACGCGTATCACCTACTTATTCCATTTGCTTTTGTTTTTTATTTTTCAGCTTTACCATCCTTCTTTAGACATGACATACACACCGGGACGGTGTGAAGTAAGTCTGGGGAGGGTGTTCATTCGTTTCTAATCTCGTTTGTTCGTCTTTGTTTTTATTTTTCTCTTTTTCTAGATTTTTCTTTTAGTCCTAGTCGAGTCGTTTTTTCTCGAGTCAAAAATTTGTTTTCAAAACTAAATATGATGCATTATGATCTTGTTCTTGACTAACCAACTAACTTTAAGGATCATTTGACAACAGAGCTAAGAACCGCGAGATTTCAGAAACGTAATGAAATATCACCAGTTTCACAGGAAAGTTCCTTTTACTCGCATTATCTTTCGGTTAACTGATTTTGACTTCACCATAATAGAATTGTTAATCTTGACTAATTTTTTCACTTTGGGTTTTGAGATGCATTGGATACGGTATTGCTTTCAGGACCTATAAGACATCTATGTGTAGTATGGTTCCCCTCTCTCTTCCCTTCTAAAAAAAAGGTTACATTATTTGAAAAAGTTGTGAATATTGGTTGAAAATATGCGATTTCGAAAGTTAGAACGTGAACTCGTGTTCTTTCGAAATTCGTGGAAACTAAAACCATGAAGCGACCGCCCTTCTAAGAAAAAAACAAAGGGAAAAACCAAGGTCGAATTAAAAAAATACAAATGACACCCTAGAGAAAGTTAGGGAGACATTCAACCTTGAGGAAGCGAGAAAAGAGAGAGGAAAGGAACCAGAGAGGATGTTCTTAATGCTTAGGAAACCTGAAAGGTAAGACTTATGTCTAGTGATCGATTTTACCTTAGTGAGACCGCACTTTTATTTGTTTTAAGAGATTAAGAAGTCAATTGAGGTGAAACCGTAGAATTTTTATTTGTTTTAAGAGATTAAGAAGTCAATTGAGGTGAAACCGTAGATTTTCGAGTATTAGTGGATTTAGAGTATTGTGAGGGTGACTTCGTGGTGGTAGTATGGTTTTATGGTTCGTAGCTGGTGTTTGTCTTATGTGGTTTGTAGGTTACTTTGGAAAGGATATGATTGAGTGTTGATGCGAGTATTTAGAGTTTTTCAAAACCTCTTCTTCTCACTTAGTGTATTGTTTTGTTTGAAGACAAACAAAAGGCTAAGTTTGGGGGAGTTGATGTGTGGCATTTTTAACGTTTTAAACATAGGATTTAGCCACACAATAGAGTCATTTTATGTGTCTTTAGTTGTTTTACAGGTGATATAAGAGATATTTGCGTCCTAAGACATTGGAGAAAGACTTATGAAGATTACGAGACAAAAGAGCATGGAAACACGGAATATGATACCGATCGGGCGATCCCTTTCCCGATCGGTCGATCCTTAATTGACAAAATACCGTAGAAGAAAAGGATCGATGAAATAGAAGAGATCGACCGATTCACAACAAGGATCGGGCGATCCCGAAGGAGATCGACCGATCCCTTCGCCGACGTTAGAAGGCATTTTTCCATGTTTTTTCTTTTTAGTCTCATTCTTTTCCTATTTTGAAAGGGATTCGCCCAAAACTTATAAATACCTGTTTTTAACCTCTTTTAGAGGTGTATTTTAATAATATAAGTTTTTCAGAGTTTACAACTTACAGAGAAAAGATTTTCTACCCTGTTTTGTTATTCATAATTCTTAAAACATATTGAATTGCTTTGATATGAATATGTCTGAGTAGTCTCCTTGTTAGGTTTTAGGGTTTTCAAAGGAAAACTAGGAATTGCTAGATTTGATTGAAATATAGGGATTTATTCATAGAGTTTTTCATCTAGGTTGTTAGTATTGCTTGAACTTGATTGACGAATTCTAGTTCATGATCTTAGGTTGTTTAAATCTGAACGAGAGTTAGTTTAAAAACCTGATAAAATCTAGTTGAGCAAAATATCTTTAACCTGCGAGAGTATGATGTTATTGTGTTTTGTGAACAAATCAGACTCGGACTAAATGCATGCTAGTAATTATAGAACACAAACGAGAGTTTAGTCTTCTTAATTGTTGGCATAGGGATTTGATACGCCCGAGAGGGGTCAATCCAGATTCTGTGATCTGAGTTCGAGAACGGTTTCAATTGTTTCCCTTATCTGAAATCTATCTAGAGGTTTACTTTAGGAGATTTCGGTATTGGTTTGGTGAAGTTAAAAAAGCGGGATCCAAAATGTGCAACTTACCTAGAGGACATTGGTTTGGGAAATTGGTCGTTGAATTATTCAAAAATTGGATCGACGATACATGAATTATTTTTACTTCAAAACCTTTCATACTAACGAAGATCATCTGTTTCCGGCATAATTCCTAAACCATAGAGGAAATATATTATTCTTCTTTTTATATATGTTTTTATCGAGTGACTCTTCTTCTTGCACTATAGTATTCTTATTTTATTTTGTTAAAGTCTATTTTTTAAATACAAAGCCAGAAGGTTAATTATAATATTAAGAATCATTCCATGGAGAAAAATTATATCGATGACATGTATTTATGTTTAGTTTTGATTGGTGATTTTAGTTTTAAGCTTTGAGGAGTAAACAAAAGTTGTATGTGTGATGCTATGGAGAGGTACAAGCCTTATTATAGTAATTGAATTGATTCATCTTATATTATTAAAAGAGAAAACAAATAGAGGAAATGAGTGTGTAGATCTTATGTGTCATAACAAGAGCAATTATGGTCCCACATATTTAAAATATTCAACAACATTCGAATCAATTAGCATGTGAAGTGTGCCATTAGACATGAATTTTACTCAATAATTTAGAGATTGAATTTGCTTTTAATTTGGTTTGGTTCGATTCATGTAGGCAATAACAATATTTGGTTTAAAAGATTGGTCATTACCAACCACTTCTTCCACACATAAGAAAACAAAACCAAAACGATGTTATCTTATATTATTAATAAAGAAGACGGAGAGAGAAAATGAGGGTGAAAATTCTACGTGTCATAACATGAGAAATTATGGTCCCACATATTTAAAAGATTCAACATCATTCGAATCAAGCAGCATGTGAAGCATGCCATTAAACATAAAATTGTATTTAACACCAAAATTCATGTCAAATGACTAAATTTGGACACATAATTTACGACTCATCGGTTGAACCACTGGTTCCCAAAATTTGAGCGGTTATATACGAGTTTTTAATAGTTAGAACTTTATGAAAAATACAAACCGGATTGGCAAACCGTTCATTGTTAAACATGTCATGTTCTGGTTTAAAAACACTATGTTGTTATTGTTCTTCAATGATATATAGTCAATTTTACGTAATGGTAAATATCCAACAAAAATAATCTTTTCGATGATAAATATCAAAATGGTAATGGTAATAAATTTATGTAAATAAGACATTATAAAAACCAAGATATAGTAGTCATATATTTTGTATATATATTAAAATATATAATATTTATATAAGATGAGATCCAAATGTATCTCATTTTATTTTACACATTGTTCTTATCGATATTTCTTCTTCTATTCCGTAATTTTTATCTTGCGCTTGTTGCGGGTCAACTTCGTAGTAGAAATGATTAATGAACAAAAGTAATTAATGTTTGGAATACTTTCCTATATATAGATGGTTTCTAATAAAGCTTGGATTTGGTGGGACCATAAACAAAAGAAAAATACAAACCAAATCCATTAACATTGATACAAAATACAATGTACAAAGATTATATAACTTAAAAGAAAATAGCCAAATCTACTTGTTTCCAAAAGAAAACTAAACCCTAATCCCATGCACGTAGTTTCATTGTTTATCATATTATCTCCTTGGAATATAACTTTGGCTCTAATAGTGTTGCATTGAAGTAACCTGAGCTTATTGCATTTTCACATTCCAAAACAGTAATACACTAAGTGGGAGCCTCTTTGTCATGTCTAGGCCTAGAAAACATGTCTACTTAATTTTGATAAAAATAAACAAACCAAAAATAGAAAACCGAATCCATTAACATTGATAAAAAGAAAAGAAAACAATCTACAACATTAGATACTTAAAAAGGAAATAGACAAACCTACTACAACATGTTGTTTCTAAAAAGAAAACTAAACCCTAAACCAGCGAGCGCAATCACTAGCGCACGATCTCGTTGTTTTCTTGAGATTGTGGTTTTTCACTCTCATTGCTCTCGTTGTCTTCGTTGATTTCTTCAATGCACACTTGACCTTGTCCCCAATCATGTGTCAGAATCCTACAGACTTAACAAAACCCTCTTATGCATACATAATTAGTGAATGAGAACCACACAATCTCCACTCTAGCAGCATGAAGAAACATACCAATTGCTCGGCTAAAACGTGAAACAACATTGACATTAGGGTTTAGAATATACATCCCACGGATCTGAATCAAGAGAGGAATATGAGTCCTTAGGAACTTGTTAAAGAATGGCATCCATATCTCCATGATGACAAGTCTTTCTCCAAAGTCCCAAGGTCCTCCTAGCCTACTTACATTGATGATCCTTACACGAACAAAAAAGAAAAATAAATGTTTTTGCCTTTAGTTGTGTAGTGGTCGCATGATTGCGTTGATGGACCGCAAGTTTTGTCTCCAATTGTGTCCCAAAATGGCGAGTCTGTTTTCTTCTATGCATTGAATTCCTCTTCTCGAATTGTAACACATCTTTGCAAGATATGATTAGAGAAAAGAGAAATTGTGTGTTCTTGTTTGGTTGTGAAGATTTGTTTTCTTTTTATTATATAAGCAAATTTCTCTTTTGGAACTGCTTTCATCACACGATTAGTAAATGGTCAAATAGTACGGATACAATACATCAGTCACTACACTTAACAGCCGAAACAAAAACATTTTTATTTATCATATTTTGTTATTTGAATGCTGATTTTTTACATATATTATATGTACGAATACAATTTTTATTAGTTGAGTTTAGAAGGAATAAAATAATAATAATTTTCACATCATTAGAGAAAAATGGTTAATGAGTGTCAAATTAATTCATGATATAAAGATGAATTTTTAATCAAAAAAAAAATAAAGAGGTGGAAACCGATTTCCATTTGAGATTACAACTCTACACTTGTCACTTCAAAAATAGATTGATTGTATTTAATAACCTAAAATTTAATTAAATAGCTATATTAGTATTAAATATTTTATTTTATTGTTTTGGAGATAGTGTCATGAGATATCCATGGATAAGATTGCATTTCAATATCTCCATTAGTAATTTTTGATGGATTCTTAAATAATATTAGAATATAAGTAATTGTATATAAGTTGATGGTTTTAAAATTTGAACCCCATCTGAAAATGTCTCACATATTACTAGACTATATATTAATAATTTTCAAACTTTGGGTCTTTATTTTAAAATAGAAAAATATGTAGATCATTTCACAAGAAAAATATTCAAGCAATTTTGTATTAATGTGGGGCCACAGTTAAGAGAAATTTTATCAAGACTACAACCTCCAACAGTAAGCATGTTGTGAGGAAGATCAAACAAAACAAGATTTGTTGTCCTATGTGACATATATGTGATATCTCATTTGGCTTTTGTTTTCTCATCAAAACACATATTTATCTTTAACAAAAAAAACACATATTTATAATAAAAATAAATTAAATAATAAGTTTTTATGTATTTTTTAAGTTTTTCAAAAATATTATCATATATTATTTATTAAAGATAAATTCACAAAACTACACCCTTTCAACCCTCCCTTCACAAAACGACACCTAATTCAATATTTTCACATATTTACACCTTTTCAAAATTTTAAAAGCTTGATTTACCCTTTTAAAAATTACAAAAAATTAAAATCTTTTCATTTGGGTTCGCTAATTAGTGTTTAGGGTATAGTATTAAGGGGGTAGGATTGTGTGAGTATGCTTAATTAGGGTTTAATTTTTAGTGTTTAGGTGTAGTTTTGTGAATAAATTTTTAAATGGTGTAGTTTTGTGAAATGTAATTCAAAAGATGTAGTTTTGTAATTATCCCTTTATTAATTTAATATTTCAAAATTTCAATAATATTTTATAAAAAATTATACAATGTCAATTTTATTAGATTTTAATTTATAATTATTAGATTTTAATTTATAATATCATATATAATAAATGAAAAGTAATTTGGCTTACGTGTCTCACAAAAAGAAATTGGGACAATTACAAAACTACACCATTTGAATTACATTTCACAAAACTACACCATTTGAAAAATAATTCACAAAACTACACCTAAACACTCAAAATTAAATCCAAATAAACCTACCCACACAATCCTACCACCTTAATACTATACCCTAAACACTAATTAGTGAACCCAAATGAAAATATTTTAATTTTGGTAATTTTTTAAAGGATAAATCAAGCTTTTAAAATTTTGAAAGGGTGTAAATATGTAAAAATATTAAATTAGATGTAGTTTTGTGAATGAAGGGTTGAAAGGGTGTAATTTTGTGAATTCCTCAAAGAAAATTAAGAAAATATTTTAATATTTGTTTATCATGATCCCTTTTATTTCTCAAAGATTTATATTATCATATATTATTTATTAATTTACTATTTTAGTAATTTCATTAATATTTTCTAAAAAATTATACGATGTCAAGTTTTTGGATTTTAATTTATATTATAGTTAAATATATTTACTTATCATTAATACTATTATTATAAAAAAGTTATTTAAGATAAAAAAAACAAGACACCTAACACTAGATCTAAAAGAAAAAAACCAATTTTTTTTACAAAAGTGACCAAACCATACTACGTAAAAGATTTAAATATCGTAAAGAAATCTAAAAAATAAACAAATGATTTCGAAAACTAATGAGACAAACTGAAAAAACTTTCGAACAACAATAAATCGATAAAATTTAAGTATCCATAATTAGAAAAGAGTAACCAAACACAAGAATAAGCATAATTTAGTTTTCTTTTTAAGATTCTCCGTGTAGTCGCTTATTTGCAAAGGATAAGATATTTATGTGTAGTATGGTTCTCCTCTCTCTTCCCTTCTAAGTCATGAATATTGGTTGAAAATAAGCGGTTCAGAAGCATGGCGTAAACTTGCTTCCCCTTCGAATTCGTGGAAACAAAAACCATGAAGCGACCACCCTTCTAAGAAAAAAAATAAAGGGAAAAAGAAAAGCCAGGTCGAATTAAAAAAACACAAATGACACCCTGGAGAAAGTTAGGGACACATTCGACCTTGAGTAAACGAGAAAAAAGAGAGGAAAGGAATAAGAAGAGGATGTTCTTAGTGCGTTATGAAACTTGAAAGGTAAAAATTTTGTCTAGTGATCGATCTTACCTTTACGAGACCGCACTTTTATATACTTTAAGAGATTAAGAAGTCAATTAAGGTAAAACCGTAAATTTTCGATGATTAGTGGATTTAGAGTACTGTGAGGGTGATTTCGTGATGGAAGTATGGTCTTAAGGTTCAAAGTTGGTGTTTGTCTTATGTGGTCTGTGAGTTATTCTGGAAAAGATAGGATATAGTGATGATCTAAGTATTAAGAGTTTTCAAAAACCTCTTTCACTCACTTAGTGCATTGTTTTGTTTGAGGACAAAGAAAACACTAAGTCTAGGGGAGTTGATGTGAGGCGATTTTAGTGTTTTAACCTTACTGTTTCGCCACACAATCGAGTCTTTTATCGAGTTAAAATGTGTTTTTAGAGTCTTTTTTATCTCTTTTAGAGTTTTTACAGGTCAATGGTTGATTTGACGAATAATAGTGAATTTGGAGCATATATATAAAGATCGGAACCAAACAGGTACGGAATATTGTGACATTCGTTAAAGGGGTGTCAACGGATGGATCTTCATGATATTTTACCAAGCGATAACCGCAAGTGTTAGCTTTGATTTGGCGGTGGTTTGAGATGATCCCAACGATGAGATCAAAAGTTATGTTAGTTTTGGTGACGATAGGTCAATCTGTCAAGCAGGAGAAGTATGCGCAGATCTGAAGCCGCTTTGATAGGAGATCAACTGATCCACTTTGGGGATTGACCAATCTCCACTCTGGACGAAACGTTGGACTTCTAAATTTCAAGTTTAATCCTGGTGTCTAACGCGTTTAATATATTTCATTAAACAATTTTCTTAATTAGCCTTTTATTATTTCATTGTTATTATTACAAACAAACTTTCTTGTCGCTTAGCTTTATTTGAATCTAAGAAAAGTAGTGTAACCATTAGTCTCTATGGATTTGATCCCTACGTATTACACGATTAGCTGTGTACTTGCAGTGAATCATATTTAGGGTTAAAACCTCTGAGTATCAATAACTCCAAGTGAGAGGCCTATCATTGGTTTAATAGCTACTCATTAGAATGAAAATGAGAAAACCAAGATTTCACCTAAATGACATTCCAATATTGTCCATAATAATATGTACACAAAAATAAATGGGAGAATTACAAAACTACACCATTTGAATTACATTTCACAAAACTACACTATTTCAAAAATACTTCACAAAACTACACCTAAACACTCAAAATTAAATTCAAATAAACCTTACTCACACAATCCTACCCCCTTAATACTATACCATAAACACTAATTAGCGAATCCAAATGAAAAGATTTTAAATACATTATATATTGTTCATTACAATATTCACAATAATTTGGGTAAAAATATATTGTATATAAATATTTTTGTAATAGTAACTAATTAAATCAATATAATTCGACATATAAAATAAAAAGAAAATTAAAGTAAATGTCAATTTTCAGGAAAATTATTTTTCATATATTATTACTACTTTCATTTTCCAATTAAGTGAAAAATCAAAGGTCATAAAATCCATCTATTTAGCTTTACGCATACTTTTTTTCCATAGCGGTACCAATATTTCTTGAATCATTCTTAATAGTCTAACTAAGATAAGGACGAAGTTGTTTCCTCTTGAACTAGATAACGCATGGTGGAGTATTAAAGTAAACCAAAATGTTATCATCTTCTTTCTTCAAAACAAAACCAGTCCACCACCCGTCTTTGTGATAAGCGTTGACAACAATTTCTTTTTCCAAAACGACGTCGTTGTATAATATATTCGAGGGTACATGTCTGATGAATTTATCTTTGATATATTCAAATAGAGTAGATGCACTGTCATCACTTAGCAATGTCATGTATGGAACACGAATCTTCTTTCAACAACATTTCGTTGAATTCGCTCCTAAAACGACTATGAACCATGCACCTTCGAATTCTTCTTCTTTAGGACAAACTTCCACTTCACAATTATCAACCAACATCTTCTTCGCTAAGATTTTATTCTCTGTTTAGAGAAAAGAAAACTAAAAAACGCCTTTAAATATTTACATGTCAATATAATCTATGAAAATACAGTATACCAAACAAAATCTGAAACTTGAACTCGAACCGAACTTAAATGGAATTAATCAAATGACAAATTGAATTAAATTCACCATGACTATACATAACGTTCAACGATAAGTACATATGTATCAGTTAGACACAACAATATCCACTCTTCGCTCTATAGTTTTGAGAGAAAAGTCCGGCCACCGTCATCATTGTCCTAAAAAGTCCTCGTGGCCGGAATCCAACTTTAGCTCCCCCTTTCGCTTTGGACTCCATTAAATACATCACATGAAATACATACAACAAGTGACTATAGTCCTTCTTAATACCAACAAAATATTGTTTATGAGACTTGAAAACAAAGAAACAAAACAATGTTTTAGAAAAGACACGACTAGAGGTTAAGGGCATGTCCATCGGGGTGCCATTTTGTATTTGATTGGGTTTCTAAACCCAAAAAATTAATAAATATAATTAAAAATAGAAAAATCAGCCAGAATCGATTATAAATTTGGGAATTATAGAACTAAGTATAGAACCTTTACATGTCAATTTCTGATTGGGTGAGATTAAAAAAATAAAATGAAAAACGTTAAAAAGCTATCGTCTTTAAGCTTTGGTATTAATTTATGTGCTATTAAAAAGCTTTTTCTGTAACCCAAAACTCTAAGTTTTGGTATTAATTTAGAACTCCTGTTAGATTGTACCAATGGATACCTATAAAAATAAAAAAGTATAAGAGTTTCTAAAACAATAAAATTAAATAAAAAATTCCCTAAGTCAAGTTTAGAATCGGTAATTGAGTTCTATGGATGTAGATGCTCTAACAAGATCATACCAATAAATCAATAATCACTAACAATAATTGTAAAAATTTGTGTTTGTGAAACATTTGTATTTATTTTTAGAGAGGCGTTCATATTTTTTAAAATGTATATATTTAGTAATAATAATAGATTATGAGAAAACTTTACTAATGTAAAATATTTTGATAGATTGATTTTGTATAGATGTTTTTTATGTGATTTGATATTATTTAGGGGATTGTTCACGTTATTCAAAATTATATTTTTGTTTTATTTATGTTCTAGTTAAACATGGATAAGTCAAATATGACGAAACTCTAACATTACCGATGAACTCAATAAAATAAATTAATCATTGATTGAACCAATAAGTGTTTATGAAAGTACGTCGACATAAAATAAATGAAAAAATTACATATATTAACAATGTACTCGGTATCTATTACAAAAATAGACATGTCATTTATGTTGTCTACAAAAAATAGACATATTACAAGAAAATAGGTAATTATGTCAACAACACAAAAAATAAATCGGTGAAAACTTGTTCATTTCATATTTTCAACAAAATATATCTATTGCATCTCATTTAAACCTAAGTTAAACAATGTAAAATATTATAAGAGATAATAACTATATTAGACTTGGAAAGTAGGGTATTTACTTAACAAGTCTCTTACAAAGGAAGGTTTAGAAATGAAAAATTACCCTTATAGTTTTGCTTTTAATAACGAAAATGCCATTAATTTTTTTATGGTTAAAAAAAACTCTCTTCTCTCTTTCTCTCCTCTCTTTCTCTCCTCTCTTCTCTCTTCTCGCTCTCTCTCTAACATGCGATTTTCTTTGTCGATTTTTTAGATCTGTAGAAGATGGTTGCAAACAACGACGTGGTTCGCGGCAGAGAAGGCGACGGCGGCGACGAGAATGGCGGGAACAGTAACGGCGGCGACAACCACCCTCGACGGCGAGATGAAGATTTTTTTTGTTCTTTTTTCCGAAAACCTTCAATTTAATTGACGATTCGCATTATTTTTATGTTGTATGAACAAAACAATGGTCTATTTGTGTCGTTTTACTCGTTTTAAGAGTTGTGTTTTTAGGGTTTTGAAAAATTAGTTTCAGATTTATTGATTCTTGTTCTTCATTGGTTATATTCTTTGTTCTTCATTGTTTTCTCGCGGTTTAGGGTGTTTACTATGGTATAAGATTTGTTGATATTTGATTAGGTTATTTTGTTAGGTTATTTAGAATGTTATACGGCATGTTTGTTTTAGTGGATACATGTTGTGGTAGACTTAATGTATTAACTTTGTTTTGTGCGTTACTAGTTGTGGTAGATTTTTATAAGTTTCCTTTCTGCGTTGGTAGATATATTTTGTTAACTTTGTTTTGTGCGTTACTATGTTGTGGTAGACTTGCTTTAATAAATTAATGCGTTAATAGTTTTGCTAGATAATATGTAGTGGTAGATTTGTTTTAATAATTTTATTGATGTGATATACTTGTTTTAATAATTTATTGAAATTTATTTTGTTAGGTTATTTTGAATCTTAAATGGCAAGTTTGTTTTAGTGGAGACATGTTGTGGTAATTTTGTTTTGTGCATTACCAGTTGTGGCAGACTTATTTTGTTAATTTTGTTTTGTGCATTACTAGTTGTAGTAGATTTATTTTGTTAACTTTATTTGGTAGACTTGTTATAATAAGGTGTTGTGGTAGACTTGTTTTTCTTATTTGATTAATGTAGTAGTCTTGTTTTAATAATAATTTAGTGCGTAATGGTAGACTTTTCTTTCTACTGTATTTTGCTCATAACTATATGTGGTAGACTTGTTTTGTCGTGGATAAGTAATTGATGTAGACTTGTTTGATTACATCTGGTAGACTTTTAATTCACAAAATTTGTAACATTACTAGTGGTAGACTTGTTTGATAAATTGTTATTCTGTTTGATTGTTGTAGATATGGACCGTGATGGTGCGGCGAGACCTTATCCACCGAGATTGTATCCTCTTGGGAAATCTCCAATGCAAAAAGGAGTTTAAATAATAACAACAAGTTGAGTGATTTTACCAAGTTGACTGATGGAGTGGGTGAAGACGTGTATAATAATATCATGAACACATCTCAAGTTGGAGTTTTTTTGAAGCTTGCCGATTCTAGTTTCGTTTGGGCTGCGAAGACGGTTGACACAATCCTCACACAACAGTTAGTTATTGAAAGTTACAATGAGTTGTGGTCGCTTATCTATAACCGTCCGATTCGATTTTCGCTTTACGAGTTTGCGGAGATCAACCGATTGAATTGTGATCCTTTCGATGGAGAAGATAATTTTGAAATTAGTCAAGACGTGTATAAGCCTTTTTGGGAGGAGATGGGCCATTATGGAATGAGTTGGTAAGTGTGTTGGATCGATGTAGGAATTGAGATTATGCAAAAAAGGAAGATGGTTGCTTTGTTGTATATTTTGTCGGTTGGTATTTTTGGTGTTCACCGAAACACTCGGCTACCATTAGATCTTGATGCTTTCGAGAGGTATCCTTGGGGTAAGGTCGCGGTTAAGAGCTTAATAGGAACCGCGAGAGCAACCGTTTTGGAAAAGGATAGCTATTTGTTGAATGGTTTTGTACCCGCGTTGCTTGTGTGGGTATATGAGGCTGTGCCATTTGTAGGAGAAGCGGGTGGTAGAAGACGGGACAATGACATTCCTCTGCTTCGTTGGGGGCCATCTAGAAAACGACTTCAATTCCCCGAACTTATTGAAGCGGAGAAGACAAAGACCGACGATAAAAGGTATATATCTATCATCCATGGTCAATGTTTGTGATGGTAGATTTCATTTTTGCTAGTATAAGGGTAATTTGAATTTACGACTGCGTGATTGTAGATTTAATAATGTTTTCGTTGTGGTAGATTTATGATTATGTTATGGAAGATTTATTAAAATGGTAGGCGGTTATTTATAATTGATTGGTTTATGATTACATGATGGTAGATATTTTATTACTTGATGGTAGATTTATTAATATTGGATGGTAGATTTATTAATATTGGATGGTAGATTTATTATTACTTGATGGTAGATTTATTATTACTCGATGATAGATTTATTATTACTTGATAGTAGATTTATTATTACTTGATGGTAGATTTATTTTGTAGGACTTATCTAACGGTGTTTGTTTAAATTTTTTTTTTAGGTCCGTGTTGTTCACTTTGTGACAAAACCAATTGCCGAGATTTACCCGGCTTGGGAAGAAGAATCAACGGACCCAAGTGTTGATAGGAAGCTTCATAACATGATCGAGGATTTGGTTGGAGGTCGTTTGGATGAGGATAAATGGAATGTTGATGAAGGTGTTGAAGAGAATGGAAAAAAGAAAAAGGAATGTGGATTCAAAATTTCTGTTAGCTAAACGTCAAAGAAGAAGAATTCCGTCGAAAAGTCTAAAAAAAGAGTGAAGAAAATGAAGAAGATAAAAAAGAAGGCGATTGAGGAAGAGGATAGTGAACCCGCTTTGAAGAAGGAAAAAAAGAGGAAAAGGAAGGCGGGTGAGGAAGAGGTAGACGATGATACTTCACTAGAAGAGTTTATAAAGAAAATGAAGATGGAAAAAAGAAGAGAAGAAAACAATGAAACATTGGAAAAAAGAAGAAGAAGAAGTAGAAAGAAAAAGGAGTCTCAAGAGAAGTTGGAAGAGAAGTAGAAAAGGAGGCTTTCGAAATAGCAGAAGAGAGTAAAGAGATAAAGAAAGGGTCGTTGAATGAGGAAAAGGGGCACAAGAAGGCCGAAGATAGAGTTGAGCCTAATGAAAATCAACTCATTGAGTTGCTTACATCGTTGAACACCAAAATTTCGGACATGGATACGAAAATCGATTTGCGTTTAAACGCTATGGAGAGCCGTGTGGGCAACCTCGAAGGTACGGCTAAGAAAGGCGAAAAGGCGGCGGTGGTGAACGTAGCGGATGCTCAATCACAAGCCAACGGAGGTGAAGATGGTTCGAAGGAGAAAGATTCGGTACGTAAGTATTTATTTTAGTAACTAGGAAGAGTTACTTATTGCCCAAATAATAAACAACTCAATGGCAGACTTGTTTGAATTGTTTTTCTAATGTTCAAATGACTGTAATATTGTGGTAGATTTAATTTTTAGTCTTTTCGTTTTTGTATTATCAACTTCCAAATTTTCATTTAATTGTATTTGCAATGTAACTTATAATATTATCATCATTTGTATTTCTCCAATCGTGGATGTTAGAGGCGCATGCAACCTCGGTGGAACAGCTGAGACAATCTCGTGATTCCAAGAAAGGTAGAGCTAAAAAACTCGGTACCTCGGTTCCGAAAGTAAAAACTGAGCCATAAGATCCGATCACACCTTCGTTTCCACAAAACCCTTCAGAAGGTGTTGATATTGATGGGTGTATAGATCTCGAGGAGTATGTTACACCTTTACGAACAAGAAACCCCGATTCGCACGATAGTCTAGAAGAGGCAAAAAAGAAAGACTTAGTAGTGCTTTCGACCAACTCCAAAGGTTTAAGAAGATAGAGGAGGATGTTGTTCTTGGTCGTAGGGTTAGAACTCTCGTTGCTACTCAACTTGACCCATATGTTGGAAGTTCTTTGGTGAAACGAATGGGAGATGATAGTTATGATCCATTTGAGATGGTTGAGGACACGAAAAGGAAGAAGTTGCTAGATTTTATGTAGACCGAATTGTAAGTTCCACGTACAAGTTATTTATTTCTACGAACATATATATTTAAATTTTGTATGTGTAATTTGAAATATAGGGACAATCCGACGGAGACAACCATCTCTAGGGTGGAATTCTTCCTAATCATGATGACGGCAAAAGAAATGTGGCCAATTGAAAAATATGGGTGGTTAACAGATACGGTATGATATTTTACAGTGCTAGGTTTTTTTAACATCATGGTAGATTTATTATTATGTTATAGTAGATTTATTAATATGCAAGATGGTTATTTACATTTGGTTGATAGATTTATTACGCCGTGATGGTAGATTTATTAATATGGTAGATTATGGAAGTTTTTTGTTTACATGATGGTAGATTTATTATTACATGATGGTAGATTTATTAAGCCGTGACGTTGGTAGATTTATTAATATGGTAGATGATGGTAGTTTTTTGTTTACATTATGGTAGATTTATTATTACATTATGGTAGATTTATTAAGCCGTGACGATGGTAGATTTATTAATATGCAAGCTGGTTATTTACATTTGGTTTATATGGTAGATGATGGTAGTTTTATTACGTCGTGATGGTAGATTTATTAATATGGTAGATGATTATAGTTTTTTGTTTACATGATTGTAGATTTATTATGACATTATGGTAGATTTATTAAGCCGTGACGTTGGTAGATTTATTAATATGGTAGATGATGGTAGTTTTTTTCTTACATGATGGTAGATTTATTATTACATTATGATAGATTTATTAAGTCGCGACGATGGTAGATTTGTTAGTCTTAAATAATTGTTTATTTAAATCGTCCTTGTTGCCATGACTTATTTTGGAGCATATGGTAGGAGGGATGCATCTATTTCGACAACGCTCATTGCGCAAGCCTACTCCCTATCGAAGCGAGAGGATTGCATTCGTAGACCACGATTTCACTAATATGTGGTGTCACGAGTATTTTAACAAATTATAAAAGACGAGAAAGCTTGGGTGTTTCCCAGTGGGTATGAGGCTGTGTTTAAAGGTATGTCACCTTATTTTGGGATGAGAAAGAAGAAATGGGTGGAAGATGTTGACATGCTCTACATTTGTCATAATGTTCGTCGGGATCAGTTGTCGAGGTACATATTCCCAAAAAAAGGTGAAAGTGTATGATTGCATATATAGGGAAAACAATGATAACTACGTCTGCGACAGTATCAAGCCGTATGCGAAGATGATTCCATGCCTTATTATACACTTAGCTCCTCCTGACAAGAAGAAGAAGATGAGTGAGGCTGCGTACACTTTCTACTGAGTGAAAATCGTTCCGCAAAATCACCAAGTCGACGACTGTGGTGTATACACACTCAAATTTATTGAATGTTTCACGTTAGGTCATCCTATGGTAGAGCTTTGCGACAAGAACATGACCGAGATTCGCATGAAATTAACGGCAAATATCTTGGAAGAGGTGCCTGAGAGGGAAACCATTGTTTTATCTGATCCTAACCCTCGCGGTGTGTGGGATGGCGACAAGGTGCCACTTCAGACTTGATGGTAGACTTATAGACTGTTGAGGTTGGTAGACTTTTGTAGGGACGTTATGGCATATTTTTTTGTGGAAACGTAGTGGTAGACTTTTGCAAGAACGTATTGGTAGAATTTTGTAACCACATCAAGAGGTTTTTTTTTTATTTTTTTGTGACCTCTTGCGTTGTATATGTGCGGTGATTGTAACAGGTTTATGTGGCATTTTTGGACGAATTGTGACATGTAATATTTATGAAAAATATAAAATTGCAAACTATAAATCCACAAGAAGTTTTAACTAACATTGTGCAAGTACAAATGAAATTCTAACACAAGTCTCCAAAATCGAAAGTGTAAGTCATCGCATAGCGATGAACACAAACATCGGGGGCAGAGAAGTGATTTAAATTGCAATTTGGTAAAACATCTATTGGAAAGTGAGTCATCCCGCTGAAAGCATTGTTTTGTGATGTTCCCATTGCGATTATTTGGGCTTTCACCGCGTTTCCAATCTAGACAGATTCTGTAAAGTTACCAACTAGACATAAGAAGGAGGTGTTAACAAGGAGCCCATGTTCGAGCGAGCCACATAGACAAAGAAAAATACCAAAAGCAAAACGAACTTCATCGAGGTGTCGGACACGCTATTCCTAGCAAGCGTAGGCCTTCTTCAGAAGGTCTGTTTTGAACCAAAAGTCATACACCTTCTAGAAATTGGGTTGTAGGGTTGTTGCATCGCACACACTCAAGTAGAAAAGGCCGATAAATTGAACCTACGTTGACGTATTGAGGTGTTTTGAGTATATTCTCCAAGATTCACGTCACACAATATTTCTTCACTGCATACAATGTCGTATAGAGTTCTGCCTGCAGCGATGAACGCACTTAGAAATTGAAAACCAAACAAACCGACGTACCGAAATATGTATGCCATCAAAGCTTTCGGTAAGTAAGTCATGAAAAACTATTTTAGGAAGGAAATAACTAAGATTGAGAGGCTTTTATGTTTTTATGTGGAAGTAGGAGATGAGAGTTTCGAAAGATAACATGGTTGGGGGTACTTATGCAGAAAAGTAACTTGGGTCTAACAAAGTCTGGTACCAATCAAATAAGAAATGCAATTAATGCGCTAATTATTTGGTTGGTGAGCGAATTAATGAAAAATTGTCGTTGAGAGAAGGTAGGTAAACATATTTAATATCCATGTTATTCTGAGTTATTGTTCGGTTTAATTGTTTTCAGAATGTAGGTGCGGTGATTAAGAGTTATAATATATTATTAAAAAAACTCATATACACGTTATGTAATGGTAGACATATACAAACATTTTAGTATGTTGAAACATTTTAGTATGTTGTGGTAGACATATACATAATTTTCTGTTTGTAATGGTAGACATAATGACTTGTCATATCAACTTAATACCCTAATAACGGTAGACTTTTGGTGTCTTTGTAGTAGATTTATATGTTTGGTGAGTGAGTTAATGCAAAATTGTCGTTGAGATAAGGTAGGTAAACATATTTAATTTCCATGTTATTATGAGTTATTGTTCGGTTTAATTGTTTTCAGAATGTAGGTGCGGTGATTAAAAGTTATAATATATTATTAAAAAAACTCATATACACGTTATGTATTGGTAGACATATACAAATATTTCAATATGTTGTGGCAGACATATACATACCTTTCTGTATGTAATCGTAGACATAATGACTTGTCATATCAACTTAATACCCTAATAACGGTAGACTTTTGGTGTCTTTGTAGTAGATTTATTTGTTTTGTGAACATCTTTTGTTTTTGGAAGTAGATTTATGTTGCAGGTTTGTTGTATCACTTTTTTAGCAACATTATTAAATAACAGTTTATAAGTCTACCATATAGTCTTAAAAACACAAATTAAGTCTACCGTAAAGATGATATAAAGATGATCATGTCTACAACAAACTATAAGTGTACCATAAAGTCTTAAAAACACAAATTAAGTCTACCGAAACATATAACAAGTTTCATGGCTACAACGATTGGAAACATGATCACGTCTTACATGTACCACGATTATGTCGGGGTATGTGACATTTCGAACACACATGCTCTTTTCTTGGAAGTTTTTTATCCAAAGATACCTCTAGTGCATTTTTGTATCGCAAGTTCTTTGGCCTACCAGGCGGTTGACGAACGAACGGAGGTTTGCATACCTTTTTAATGACATTATCTGGTACAAGAGTGAAAATGTCTCTTGGCATTATCGGTTGCGAGTAACCTTGACGTAAATAGTTAGTTCGGAAATAAGGATGGCAAAGTGCAATGCCCGAAACTTGTCGAGATTCCGCAGCGGCAATCGCGTGGGCATAAACTATTTTATCCAAGTCAAACCTATGACACGTACACGAAAATAACTGCAAATTGACAACATGAATAGATGTCTCGTTGCTTACTTGTGTGTGATGCTCATATATTGATTGCACTTCCAAACTCTTTGCTTCGTTTACTCGTTCATGCGTTTTTGCATAAAATTACACTACCGGTAAGTATTAAGAAACAGTGTTAAGCAACAGTCTATAAGTCTACCATCAATTCTAAAAACACAGTCATTAAGTCTACCGTCAGGCTACCTTCAATATTTAGAAAAGTCTACCGTCAAAATCAGAAAAGTCTACCTTCAATAATTTTTCGACTCCTGAAGTGAGAAGCGTTTTCATATCATTCGCTTTCTGCCTTCGTATCGCGAACCATCTCGTTAACATAGACCTAACAACATCTAATAGTTGGACTATCAGATAACTTCTCTTCGAAGACAACACATTGTTTATTGACTCCGCAATGTTTGTCGTGGTGAAATTGTATATGTTACCCGAAAAGTGAACACGGGTCCATAGACGTACATCAGCCCTGATTAAATAATTGTGCAGTCGCGGGTTTGAAGTTTCAATTTGACCAAATATTGCGTTAAACTCTAACTATCGATACGCCGTAGCTGCTTTTTTAACTAGCCCAAAACTCTCACCTCTTGTAAATCTTAACAAAATATTTTTCTTCAGATGGTAAGTGCATATACCACGACAAGCGAGCGGATAAACCGCCTCTATTGCATTAACAATTGATATATGCCTATCTGAAATAATGGCAAAATCTTCATCATCGGGGATAACACATTGTAACTGTCTGAAAAACCACTCCCACGACTCGTTGTTCTCCGTATCAACCACAACAAAAGCTATAGGAAATATATTAAAATTTCCATCATGTGTTGAAGCCGTAAGAAGTGTACCTTTATATTTCCCTTGCAAATGTGTTCCGTCGACAACGACGACTTTTCTCATAAATTGAAAACCATGAATACTTGCACCAAAAACGATGAAACAAAACTTGAATCTATCTTCAATGTCAACAAGAAGCTTAATAATTGTACCCGGATTGGCTCTCCTATTCATATACAAGTACGAAGGCATATCTTTGTACCCACTTTCTGAGCTTCCTGTTGTTAGCATACGCGCAATCTTTAGCGTCCGATGGGCTTTCCAATACTCCATCAACACAAAAATCCAACATGGATTATAAATCTACCATCAAAGTTGCTAATAAATTTACCACAAATGAAATTTTACGAATTTCTCTACAAATATACCATCATGCTAGATTATAAAACTACCATACTACGTGATTATAAATCTACCATAATATATTTTCACATTTCTAAAATGACTTAAACATACCTTGCCTCCATAACGTTTATTCAAAGCATCGACAACATGGGTGGGCAACACTGAAGGACCCACGCCACCTAAAAACTCTTTGTATAACTGTCCAAGTATTTCCGGCGTAGCTTATCGACAACGGCTTGAACGCACAGTCACAGAACACGAGTGCGCACCATCATAAGTCTTTATATGAAAACTCGTATCAAACCCAATTGTTGTTGCAGAGACTTTCCAAGTACATTCGGGCACCCAACATTTAACTGTCAACAGTTTTTTTTTATGAGCTCACAACATCGAAGTCAAATTTGTTAACGAAAAATATCATTTTAAGTCTTGTCTCAAGAATCTCTTTTGATGCATAAATATGCCCCACCGCCAATTGGAATGAATTCCCTTCTAACTTCAAGAGTTCAGAATTAGGTGGTTCCTTTTTACTTGATGGTAGATTTTCACTATCATCTTCTTCCCCTAAATCTTTATGTGTTCCATATTCGCCATCATCCGAGCTTGCACCATCCGTATCATCACAATAATCGAATCTCAACTCATCGTCATCATCTTCTTCTTCTTCATTGTGTTGAACATTTGCATCTTCACATAAACCTTTCCCTTTGCGAGAAGCTTCACCATCGAGGTTTGTCGGTGATTGAAAAACCTCTTCTTCGCCAATCTTTGTGCTTCCTAATTTACTTGTCACCTCAACACATAATCGAATGATATTGATTTTCAATTGTTGTAAAAAACCACTTAATTGCCTTGTATTACCAATGAACACCGATGGTGTATCTTGAGGTAATTGGATTAGATACTCCTTAGCCAACATATAACTCAATTTTACCTCAACGTCCCGTGGATCTAATCCAAAATCTTCATAAACCATCCGTAGAAGAAACCTGATAAACGAGATTTTACCCCGTTAAATCTAATATCTTATCGTAGTACTTAAGATGTCAAACCAAATCAGGAGCAAACAATGTACTTGAATTTATGAGAAACAAACTCAGTTTAAGCGTGATCAAAAGGTTGTTGTTTGTGTGATTTTGTAACCGAAAATTAAATAAAACGAAAACGAGAATTAAGAGTTTTTAAAAGATTAATTAAAAGCTAAACAGTCAGGTTAAGGTGTTTTAAGGGTGATTAAACTTTCAGATTTCAAATTGTCTTTTACAAAAATAACTTTAAGGTTTTGAAAAAGATTTTAGATCGATCCACTCTCGTGGCAATGATCCTTTTCGATCAACAATTAAACTAAAACAATATCTTCGATAGTTTAATTGTCGAGAAACCTTAAGAACAAATCAATTTCAACTACCAAGCTTATTAACACAGATCTCTGGGTTAAGCTAGGCTTGGTTCTAAGGTAATTGTTCAGGAACCTTTATAATCTCTCGATTCATAAAGTTTCCTGGGTTCAATAATCGAATGGCCAACTCGATTAAGGCTTTAAGATTGTTACCTAAGACTAAAGTTTTATAATCAATTAGGTTTTAGACAATTATCTATCATAAGTTCAATCAATCCCCTTTTACCCTAATCCAATTGTCTATTTAGAACTACTCACAAATCATATTGAAATTCATAACAATTTGATTCAAGGAAATCATAAGCATAAATAAAAACAAAGAGAAATAAGGGTAAAGAAATCTCTTATTGATGATGATGAAGATTACAAGGTGGCCAAGGCAAAACACCAATAATCTCCAAGTCCAAGAACAAAAGCTAAAAGCAACGATGGATCCAAGCCAAAACAAAAGATAGGTTTTTCCAAACATAAGAAAACCCTAATATATTATTGAACCAAAGGTAAACCAATTTTGTTTTCCTTTTTACAAAACAAAACCGACTTTCTTTAAATTTCGCATCTTGTATCGGTCATAGCAAACCGATACAATCTGGTCGATACGCGTTGGTCGGTAGCCTTGGTTCAGCTCAGTTTCCTTCGTATCGGCCAGACCAAGCCGATACAACAAGTCGATACGCGTCTTCGGGTTCTTTTTCTCTTGTATCGGCCACTCCAAACCGATATGACTGGTCGATACAAGCTTCGACAAAAGCTCTTCTTCTATATCGGCCAATAGAAACCGATACAACATGCCGATTCAAGTGTATCCGCTTCTTTTTGGCTTAAATTCATCACTTTTCGCCGTCTTTACGCTCTGAAACCTGAAATACACGAAACAAACCAAAATGCAACCTATATGACACTAAATGCAACCTAAATGAATGAATTCTAATGCATGAACTAAGGTAAAATATGTAAAATATGCAAGTTATCAACTCCCCCAAACTTATCCCTTGCTTGTCCTCAAGTAAGAGAATTTCGCATCAAAGTTTAAGAAGGTGTGGAGGCGGGGACCTCGGAACCAAAAGCTACGTGGAAGTGTAATGAACAAGTATCCTAAACATAGTACCCCCTCGCAACCGAACTAGTTCCACCTATCTCTATCTACCTTAACTCCGTCTAAATCCGCTATTATTACAAAAAGTATGTGATCCACTTAACTAGTCTAAACACCTTTCACATTCAGTTAAACACAATCAAGCATGAAACATGATTAAAAGTTTCCAATAGTTTTTCTATTTGTCTAGGTAAGAACGGGATTTCGAATCAAACGAGGAGGCTAACACTCAGGCATGTGGTTAGTTGTAGCGCGGTTTCTCTCGGGGAGTGAAAGGGTCAAGCAAAATTGGGAAAGACAAGGAGCAATACAACTTCGGACATCCATCCCTATACAACTCTATCCACTAACCCATCGTCGTCCTTTTAATCATTTAAACACCTAAACATCGAGTTTCTTTTCTTTTCTTAACAACCTTAGGGGATTTCATTTTGGCTAAGCTTCTTTTTTTTTTCTTAATCGAACTCTTTTTCTTTCTTTTTTTTTTTTTTTTTTTTTTTTTTACTTATCCATTCTTTTATCCCCCTAGGTGTTTTACAATCTCTCGTGTTTATTTTCTTAATTTTCAAAACTCAAAGACGTATCTCACCTAGCCATTATCCCCTTCTAAATCACTAGTCTAAGAAAAACTAGCCCAATGGATGTCCTTTCTTGTCGCTCCCTATACTTTCGAGTTTTTGCGAAACCAAACAATCACTAAATGAAAAGAATTCTCACAAGTGTTTGGGTTTAGGCGTAGGGGGTGAGAGGGGAATCATCCTTATAATGAGAATGACCGGATTGCGCTTAAAGTGATTCGGTTTAGGAAGCCGCAATCCGTAGAAATCAAAAAGCCATAGAAATTCTCTGGAAAACTATCAATCATGCTAATTAAAGGTCAGGTTTAAGTTCGGATAATTTTTCGAAGGTGATTTAGAACTACCAAGCTTCATAACCATACAAATGGCTTTTTAAACATCAATGTCTAGAGTTGCGGTTTTAAGATTTTCAGCGAGTTCTAGTTCGTTTACGGAAGATACTACACCTAAGTTACTGTTCAAAACACAAAGTGCGTCGCTTTACAAGGTTAACATCATCATAGATCCCCTATGCATATGCTCTAAATGCCATGAACTAATCCTATATGCAGATTTTTTTGTGTTTTTTTTTTTTTTATTTATTTATTTTTTTTTTTTTGTGGATGCTAAATTAAAACTAAAATGCGTGATGATAATGTGCATACTCCCCCAAACTTAATTCACACGGTCTCCGTGTGAAACAAGTGTCGAAGGAGGTTCCTAAATGCAAAACAACCTAAAAACTACATGCAATGAATGTGAAAAAGCATATGTACAAGGGTGGAGGGTTACCTCAATAGTAGTAGCTTTCCGGGGCGTCGTCTTCTCCATCAGAGGAGAATGTGGGGGACTCGTTGTCCGAGAGAGCCACCGGTGGGCGTCGGACGGTGCGGCTTCGTCTCCTAGGTGCAGGTGCGTCTACCTGCGGATCACGCACTACCAGCTGCCTGTCTTGGTTCGAACTGCAGCTCGCGCAAGACAAACCTCTCTTGATGGTCTTCTTCAAAGACCTGACCTCGCGCACCAATTTCCTAATGGTGCGGTCTTGGAAGCGGTTCCAGTGGTTCATCCTCCGTATGTCCATGTACATGTCCTGCAGCGGACCGGGCTGCCTAGGCGCGGAGGAGGGGGCTGGATAGTATCGCTCGGGACCGTAGATGGGCATCGCGGTGGAGCTGGACTCGTAGCTACTCCGTCCAGCTGGTCTTTCGGCTCTCCTCGGAGCGCGTATTGAGGACAACGGGGCTGCAATGACGTCGTGGAATTGGTGCCAACCAAGATCGAAGTGTATCGCGTTGTTTCCGTCGAAGCTCGTGGCTGCTTGGTTGGGGAGAAGGACGATGCGCTGGACGTCGTTCTTCTTAAACTAATATCCATACTTACCCTCGTATTCTCCGACGATGATAAGCTGCTTAGCCAAGTAAGGCATATCCATGAGGGTCGGATGCTCCGCCTTACCCAATAAGGGTATGCGCCATCGGTTTAGAAAGGGCGTAATCCATCCGCCTATGCTCAGCTTCGGTGTGGCATCGGTGCGCGTCCAAGCCCAACGCTTTATGTCCAATAGGCCGTTGATGAATAGCCTTAGCACGCTCGGATAGTGCTCTTCTGTTGTAGGGAACAAGCTCGGATCGCGGCATGATCGTCGAAGTATCGGTGCCAAGCCCTGCTGCAGATACATCATCTCGTTGTTGTTCACCTGCCCTGCCTCGCGTCTAGGGAAGAATACGTGCGAAAGCAGTTTCTGCACGTACCTTATCGCCGGGTGGCGGATCATTGCGCTCTTCGATCTCCCGGGTTGGTAGACTCCGTTGGCGATGAAGTTCCAAAGCTGCGCGCTCTCTCCCGGTTGGTTGCTGAGCTCGGCCTGACCGTCTCCCGGAATTCCGAGAATCCTTGCCCAGACTTTGAGCGGTCCCCCGTAGGTATGCCCGTCGTTTCCCCTGAAAGTGCATGTGATTCCTAGCCTGGTGAATTCGAGGGATAGGGTGGCTAGAAACTGACACGTTTCCTCCTTGTATGCGATGTTCTCTTTCCCTAAGACCCATTCTAGCCTCATGTTGCGCAAAATCTCCTTTACCTCGTCGTAGATACCCAATTTCTTGAGTGTATCCGGATCCGGGAATCGCGACGGAACGAATGTTATCTCCATTACCGCATCATAGAGTTCTCGGGGCGACGGTTGCTTCTTCGGGTCGCGCTCGAGAGGCGTTTCGTTTGCCCTCGGTGGGAACGTGAAACCACGCGGAGCCGGTGCTAACTCTTCCTCGGGCCGGACTCGAGTACATACTCGTACTCTTCTCCTTCTCTCACGACTTCGGGTTCATCACGCTTCTTCTTCTCGTTGCTCTTTCACGATTTGCTCTTTCGCGGCTCCTCCCTCGGTTCCTCTCTTGGTTCCTCTCTTGGGTCCTCCCTTGGAACCTCATCGGTGGGTTCCCTTATCACCACCGAACCCGATCTCGTCTTTCTTCTCGGTGGTTCATCCTCCATTGCCTTGCCTTTCCCTTTTTCAGCTTTTGAAGCTCTTTTTGGACCATTGGTCTTTGTGGGGGATTTGGGCGATTTTGGAGAAGGCACGGATCGAGTGGATGGTTGGTATGACCTGAAAGAGAAGGAGGAGACAAAGATAATGAGCCAAAAATCGAAGGATTTCGTCAACAAACGAAGGAGATATCGAGTTTTTAAAATTCGCAACAACGGTGGAACAAGAGGGGGTGGCGATATCGGTTAAGTGTTATGAAGGAGAAATCCTAATTCTTCTTAAATAGGGCCGATAACGCATAAAAATTAAAGGGCGGTTTCGAATGTATCGGTTACCTGACCGATACAGTTAAACCGATATGATACAATATCGGGTTTTCTGTATCGGCTTGTTGTTGACCTCGGCTTATTTCGCATTGTATCGGTCACAGAAGACCGATACACCATCCCGATGCGAATGTATCCACTTTTACTTGCCTTGTATCGGTCCCAGCAGACCGATACAACATCCCGATACGAAATCTCCTTAGCCGTTTTCCCTTTGTATCGGTCCCAGCAGACCGATACGTCTCGTCGATATCGGTCAAAGCTTGCCGATATGGCTGACCGATACGTAACTCCTGGTTATTTCTCCTCGTTTTTCACCTGGAAAACACTACTAAGTAACCAAAGAAAATGATTAGAACTATGAATATGAGAATGCTAAATTAAAAACAAAGATTATGTACAAGGATAGACATGGGACTTCCTCCCAAGTGAGCTTGTTTATAGTCACGTAGCTTGACTTTACCCCTTTGTTTAAACGACGTTGGGGTCCGAAAGAGACAATGAGTCTCCTCCGGTGGCAGCTTCGTTTGCGAAGTACGGTTTGAGTCTTTGACCGTTTAATACAAACTCCCCTTCGTGCTTGTCCCAAAGAACCACAACTCCGAGTGGTCTTACCTCCTTGATCTTAAATGGGCCGGACCAACGGGATTTCAGCTTTCCCGGGAATAGTTTCAGCCGCGAGTTGAATAGCAGCACCAAGTCGTTAACCTTGAACTCCTTCTTGATGATCTTCTTGTCGTGGAAGGCTTTGGTTCGCTCTTTGTAGATCCTCGAGCTCTCATAGGCGTGTTGGCGTATTTCGTCCAATTCCTCGAGCTGAAACTCCCTCTTCTCTTTCGCCGTTTTCAGGTCAAAGTTGAGAAGCTTAATTGCCCAGCTGGCTTTGTACTCGATCTCTACCGGGAGGTGGAAAGCTTTACCATACAACAAGTTAAAGGGCGTTGTCCCCAATGGCGTTTTAAACGCTGTCCTGTACGCCCAAAGAGCGTCGTCGAGTTTGACGGACCAATCTTTCCTCGTTACACCGACCGTCTTCTCAAGAATCGCCTTGATTTGTCGGTTAGAAACCTCTACTTGGCCGCTGGTTTGTGGGTGGTAGGGTGTTGCGACCTTGTGCTTGACGCCGTGTTTCTTGAGAAGGCTCTCGAAGATCTTGTTGATAAAGTGGGATCCTCCGTCACTAATGACAACCCTGGGAACTCCGAATCGAGGGAAGATTATCGTCTTAAAAAGACTAACAACGGCTTTTGAGTCGCTCGTTGTGCAAGCTACAGCTTCTACCCACTTGGAGACATAGTCTACTGCCACGAGAATGTACTTCTTGTCGTACGATGATGGGAAAGGTCCCATGAAGTCTATACCCCACACATCAAAAATCTCAACCTCCATGATAGGGTTTTGTGGCATCTCGTTCCGCCTGCTTATATTGCCCTTCCTTTATCGCAGCGTTGAACAAACTCGTGAGCATCCTTAAACATCGTGGGCCACCAAAAACCAGCTTGTAAAACTTTGGAGACCGTCTTAAAGCTCGCGAAATGTCCTCCATAGGCTGAATCGTGGCAATGAGTGAGTATGCCGTTTACCTCTTTATCCGCTACACACCTCCGATATAATCCATCTTTGTACAAGGTGTAGAGGTAAGGTTCGTCCCAATAGAACCGTTTCAAGTCGTGGAAGAATTTCTTCTTTTGATGACGCTCCAAGTAGTGCGTTTCCTCTCCCGTGACCAAGTAGTTCACGATATCTGCGTACCACGGCTCCTTCTCTATAGCAAAGAGTTCCTCAATCTCGTGCTCTTGCTCTCCCCGAGATTTCTGTAGCATGATTGTCATTAGCTGCTCCTCGGGGAATGAGTCGTCGATGGGCAGTAGGTCGTCTACGCGCAGCCGCGACAAGTGATCCGCGACTCCATTCTCGATGCCCTTCTTATCTTTGATTTCCAAGTCAAACTCTTGGAGCAGCAAAATCCACCGTAGCAGCCGCGGTGTCGCATCTTTCTTTGCAAGCAAATGTCTCAATGCTGCGTGATCGGTGTAGACTATCACCTTTGAGCCAACCAAGTATGACCTAAACTTCTCGAAAGCAAACACGATGGCTAGGAGTTCTTTTTCTGTGGTTGCATACTTTGACTGCGCATTGTCCATTGTCTTACTAGCGTAGTAAATGACGTGGAGCTTCTTCTCCTTTCTTTGTCCTAACACCGCACCAACGGCGTAATCACTAGCATCGCACATGATCTCAAAGGGTAGATCCCAATCCGGTGGCTGCACAATAGGGGCGCTTATCAACTCTTGCTTGATCTTGTGGAAGGCGCTTAGACACTCCTCGTCGAACACAAAATCGACGTCCTTGCATAACAATCTCGTCAGCGGTCTAGCTATCTTCGAGAAGTCCTTGATGAACCTCCTGTAGAAACCCGCGTGACCGAGAAAACTCCTTATGCTCTTTTCTGAATTTGGAGCTCTGAGGTTGGCCATAACGTCGATTTTTGCCTTATCAACCTCAATACCCTTTTCTGAAATCCGATGACCCAAAACGATACCATCTCTAACCATGAAGTGGCACTTCTCCCAATTCAGCACCAAGTGACATTCCTCACACCTTTTAAGCACCCTACAAAGATTAGACAAACACGAGGCAAACGAAGAACCGTAGACAGAAAAATCATCCATAAAAACCTCAACAATGTTTTCGATTAAATCTGAAAATATGGACATCATGCATCGTTGGAACGTCGCGGGTGCATTACACAACCCAAACAGCATTCTACGATAACAAAATGTACCATAGGGGCATGTAAAGGTGGTTTTCTCTTGGTCCTGTGGGTGGATGGGTATTGGGAAAAATCCGGAATACCCATCGAGAAAACAATAGTATGGATGGTTGGCTAAGCGTTCAAGCATTTGGTCAATGAAGGGCAGGGGGAAATGGTCTTTTCGATTTGCAGCGTTTAGCTTTCGATAATCGATGCAAACTCTATGACCCGTGATTGTTCTAGTTGGGATTAATTCGTTTTTATCGTTTTTAACCACGGTAATTCCACCCTTTTTCGGTACTACATGAACGGGAGAGATCCAATTGCTATCGGATATTGGGAAGATTATCCCCGCATCCAATAGCTTGATTATCTCTTTCTTAACAACTTCTTTGAGTTTTGGGTTCAGCCGACGTTGGTGTTCTATCGAGGACATAGATTCGTTCTCTAGATGTATCCGGTGCATGCACAAAGAGGGTGATATCCCTTTGATATCATCTAGAGAATAACCTATTGCCTTCCTAAATTTTTTAAGCTCATGAGTTAAAGTTTTAACCTCATCGTCGCTAAGCGCAGCGTTGATAATTATCGGGTAGGTGGAGTTAGGCCCCAAGAAAACGTACCTTAGCCCGTTGGGAAGGGGTTTTAACTCTACCTTTGGCGTTTTAAGTTCGCTCCAATCGTCTTCATCGCTAGACTTACCATTGCTAGCATCGCTGTCCGTCGTCATCGCCTTGGCATCATATATGACCGCCTCGGGCAGGACAAGAAACTCGGCTTCCACATCGATGGGGTGGGAGTCGATTCTTTTTTGGACTGCCATCACGTCTTCTCTCATTGTTCGGCCTCCTTCTTCTAAGGTGGTCATGGCAAGCTGAAGCTCGTCTTCCGTCGCTAACTCCTCCAAGAATTCATCCGCGAGTTCATCCATCAAGTCGATGTAGAAAATATGCCCATCAATGGTCGGTTTCTTGATCGTATCGTTGATGTCATACCTTTGGACTAGGTCTTCTCCGAGATGCAGATCAATCTTACCCTTTTTCACACCTATGATTGCTCCGGTTGTGGCTAGGAATGGCCTACCTAGGATAAGAGGGTCCTTAGGTTCCTCGTCCATCGCTAAGACGATGAAATCTGTGGGGATGAAAGCGTTCCCTAGCTTGACCGGGATGTCTTCTAACACACCCGCGGGTATCCTTACTGACCTATCGGCGAGTACTAGGGAGATCCTAGTTGGCTTGAAGGATGAGAACCCAAGTCTCTGGGCAATGGACAGGGGCCGATGGCACATGGTATGGTGAAACTCCCCGGATCACTTAGCTTTTTAGGGCAGTTTCGTTGGATGATTGCGCTGCACTCGTGCGAGAGGACTATTGTATCGTCGAAGTCCTGAAACTTGTTCTTGATCGCATCCTTTAGAAACTTGCTATAGTGATGGACGAGTTTAAAGGCATCGACGAGTGGCATGGCAATTTGAACTTCTTTCATCTGCTTTTCAAATTGCGCTTTGTACAAAGATAACACTGTTAGATTTTGAGAGATTTATCCGAACAAAGATAGAGATTATGAAGATTTTTATTTCGGTGTTCTTGGTGTTCTTGAGAAGAATAGAGAGAATAGGTGTTTTAATCGTCTTTCATAGTATTAGATTCATAAAACTTGTTATTACAAAGATACAAGAGAAAGCAATATAAAGACAAAGCATAATATGACCGTTTATAGAAAAGGTGCACGGTCGAAAGGTAAAGATTTGTATAAGGCGCAAAACCAGAAGAATTCGCGCGCGTCCGCGGGGAAGCGCATTTGCACGCGCGACTATCGAGGGCCTTTGTTACCGCGTCATATGAGCTATCGAGCGCCGTATGTACCGTGATACGGTGAAACGGTAACTCCGAGTAAGTGATTTTTCCCGACTCCTTTTTAGTCCTTTCTTTTACCCTTCTTCATAATGACTTCTTGTAACACTCTTCTACGTCATTAGTTTGTCTTTAATTGCTGTAACTTGTACTCCAAGTCTTGTAATCTTTGTGTCGGACTAAATGCCTTAGTGATTGGGCATTAGTCTTAACACTACCCCTTAAGCTTAGCCTAATGCAATGACTAACTTGGAACCGCATACTTCACCTCATTAAAAATTTCAATGAGAAAACCACTTGGGATAAAACCCATTGAGGGAAAAAAGAGTATGAACCATACGGTTAGGGTCTATTATCTCTTGATCAAGTTGGTGAGTCCTAGATTTGGTAGCATAAACTCACATACTTTTAGGCTTGTAGATTTGGTGAAGATATCGCCTAGTTGGTCTTGACTCTTGGTATAGCAAGGATTTATGGTTCTCTTAACCATTTGCTCTCGGACTTTGTGGCAATCCATCTCTATATGCTTTGTCCTCACATGGAACACAAAATTTGAGGCAATGTGAATGATCGCCTTGTTGTCACAATGCATAGTAATAGGATTCTTGATTTCTATGCCAAGATCTTCAAGTAGATTCTACAACCACATGAGCTCTTGTGTGAGTTTTCTCATAGCTCTATACTCGGACTCCGCACTTGAGCAAGATAATATCTTTTGCTTCATGGTTTTCCATGTAACTAGATTCCCTGCAATGAATGTGCAATATCCTGTGGTATATCTCCTATCATCCACATCTCCGGCATAGTCTGCATCACAATAACCTACCACTTCCGTGTTCTTATTCCTTCCCATCCATATACCTTGACTTGATGTTCCTTTGAGATACTTGAGTATCCTTTCCACCATGTTCCAATGATGAATATTTGGTCTTTGCAAGTGTTGGCCCACCTGACACATCAAACCATATATCAGGCCTAGTTATGGTTAAGTAAATGATCTTACCAACAAGACGTCTATAAAGTTTTTGGTCTTTGAAAGGTTGGTCTTTGAAAGGTTGGTCTTCAAGCTCACCCTTTTGTATGACTTTGTAGCCATCCTCCAAAGATGTTTTTGCAGCCTTGACATCCATGTGACATGTTTCATTAAGAAGATCCAAGGTATACTTTTTTTAGAGAGAAAGAGACCCTCTTCGGTTCGGCTTATCTCAATCCCAAGAAAGTATTTCATCTTTCCGATCTTTAATGTCAAAAACATATTTTAGGAACTCTTTGGTTTCAGTTATACCTACTTTGTTATCCCCAGAGATGACTATATCATCCACGTAGATGAAAATAACAACAATACATTTTCTGCTTTGCAAGGTGAAAAGGGTGTGTTCGGCTTGACTCATCTTAAACCCTTTTGATGTTAGATTTTTGCTAAGCTTGTGATACCATGCCACTAGAGATTGTTTAGTCCATAGATGGCATTTCTCAAACGCAAAACCTTTCCCGGTGTTATAGAGTTTTCTAGGCCCGGAGGTGGAGTCATGTAAACCTCTTCTTCTAACTCTCCTTGGAGGAAGGCTTTTTTGCCGTCCATTTTCCAAAGATCCCAATCTAAGTTCACAGCTAGGGAAAAGATCACTCTCACGGAATGTAACTTAGCCACCGGAGCAAAGGTATCCAAACAATCCTCTCCGTAAGTTTGTGTAAAACCTCTTGCTAAAAGTTTGGCCTTGTGTCTCTCAATATCACCATTGCTCAAGTATTTGATTGTAAACACATATCTTGAACTTATTTTCTTCTTGACTCTAGGTGGTTGCGTTCCATTGCTTTGTTCTCGGCTTTCACCGCATTAACCCATACTTCATGCTCAATAGCTGATAACTTGCATATTTTACACATTTTACCTTAGTTTGTGCATTAGAATTCATTCATTTAGGTTGCATTTAGTGTCATATAGGTTGCATTTTGGTTTGTTTCGTGTATTTCAGGTTTCGGAGCATAAAGACGGCGAAAGTGATGAAATTAAGCCAAAAAGAAGCGGATACACTTGCATCGGCATGTTGTATCAGTTTCTATTGGCCGATATAGAAGAAGAAGGTTTGCCGAAGCTTGTATCGACCAGCCATATCGGTTTGGAGTGGTCGATACAAGAGAAAAAGAACCCGAAGACGCGTATCGACTTGTTGTATCGGCTTGGCATGGCCGATACGAAGAAAACTGAGCTGAAGCAAGGCTACCGAAGCGCATATTGACCAGACTGTATCGGTTTGCTATGACCGATACAGGCTGCGAAATTTTATAAGGAAATTCGGTTTTTTTTATGTTGTAAAAAGGAAAACCAATTCCTAAACCAATTGGGTTTCCTTTATTTTTCTTTTGGGTTTGATATTATATTAGGGTTGGATTTGTGAGTAGTTCTAAATAGACAATTGGGTTAGGGTAAAAGGGGATTGATTGAATCTAAGATTAATAATTGTCTAGGACTTAATAGATCATAAACTTTAGTCTTTGGTATCAATATTAAAGCCTTAATCGAGTTGGCCATTCGATTATTGAACCCAGGAAACTTTATGAATCGAGAAATTATAAAGGTTCCTGAACAATTACCTTAGAACCAAACCTAGCTTAACCGAGAGATCTGTGTTAATAAGCTTGGTGGTTAGAATTGATTTGCTCTTAAAGTTTCTCGACGATTAAACTATCCAAGATATTGTTTTAGTTTAATTGTTGAGAAAAGGATCATTGCCACGAGAGTGGATTGATCTAAAATCGTTTTCAAAACCTTAAAGTATTTTTGTAAAAGACAATTTGAAATCTGAAAGTTTAATCACCCTTAAAACACCTTAACCTGATTGTCTAGCTTTTTAATAAATCTTTCAAAACTCTTAATTCGCGTTTTTAGTTATTTGATTTTCGGTTACAAAATCACACAAACAACAACCTTTTGATCACGCTTAAACTGAGTTTGTTTCTCATAAATTCAAGTACATTGTTTGCTCCTGATTTGGTTTGACATCTTAAGTACTACGATAAGATATTAGATTTAACGGGGTAAAATCTCGTTTATCAAATTGGCGCCGTTGCCGATTCAGGAATTCGAACAATTCTTAGAATTTTGAAACTACTTGGGATTAAGTTTCAGTTTCGTTACTAACTTGTTTTCTTTTCTTGTGATTTTCGTTTTGTTAGGTGTATGCAAAGAAGAAGTCACCGACAAAGTGACAGCTTGCTCTTCTACGCAAACATCAAAGCACACGAAAGAGCTATCTCACGAGAAAGAAGATCCAACCTTCACTCCGACTCATCCACATCAGACACTTCGGGTTCAGATTCAGAATTCGAGATGGGTGATGCAAACAACGCACCTAATGTTGCACGCACCATTGGTACAGCGGATGTGCCATCAAACATCACCAACCGTAGTGGCATCACACCACCAGCCATCGCCAACAACAACTTCGAGATCAAGTCTAGTCTCATTAACATGGTGTCCAGCAACAAGTTCTATGGGCTGCCTAGTGAAGACCCCATTGATCAACTTCACCAATTTGACATGCTATGCGACACGGTGAAGATCAATGGTGTCAATGAGGACATGTTTAAGCTGCGTTTGTTCCCCTTCTCACTCGGGGACAAAGCACACATATGGCAGAAAAACCTTGTGAAGGACACCAAACAGACTTGGGAGGCATGTAAGACGGCTTTTCTCACAAAGTTCTTCTCGGTGGTGAGGACATCAAAGCTGAGAAACGAGATCTCAGCTTTCGCACAAAAAGACCAAGAAACGTTCAGCGAATCTTGGGAACGATTCAAGGGTTACACGGTGAGATGTCCACACCACGGTTTCACGGGGGAGAGCCTACTTGCACGTTCTATCGCGGTCTAAAACCGAAGTTCAGGATGCTTCTCGATTCAGCTAGCCAAGGAAATTTCCTTGGGAAGACGGAAGCCGATGGACAGCTTTTGGTGGAGAACTACGCCCTTAGCGATAGCAACTACGGAGAAGATTATGAACGCACCATCCGCAACTCAGGGAACGATGAGCAATTCAAGAGAGAGATAAAGGCGGTGAATGAGAAGCTGGATAAGCTACTCATGTCCAACCAAGTGGGCATTAAATACGTTGGAAGCGGCGATGAACAAATATCCCCAACCGAGGGAAATCAAGAGGAGATCAACTACATGGGTAATCAGAACGGCTGGCGTTTCAACAACTACTCTCAACACCCAAACCTCTCCTACCGCAACAACAACGTAGTCAATCCCCAGGACCAGGTCTACCCCCAGGCGCAACAAGGAGGTTACCAAGGTAAACCTCAATACAACCCGGGCGGATACGCACCGAGACCACCACCTAATCGTCCTCCGGGCCACAACAACCACACTGGTACTCAAGGAGCGGCTGCATCACCAGCTCCCCAAGGTGATCAAACTGCTCAGCTGTTAAATCAAATCCTCGACGGCCAAACCCGAAATCACTTGGAGTTTAGCACGTTCAAGAAGGAAATTCAGGCAAAAGTTGACAACTCGTACCACGATCTCAACGCAAAGTTTGAATCAATGAGCTCGCACCTGAAAGCTCTGGATAACCAAGTGGGGCAGATCATGTCATCCTCCAAGCGACCAATGGGTCAACTCCCAGGGAAACCAGAAGCTAAACAGAAAGAGTATGTCAACGCTCTACATCTTCGTAGTGGTCGACAATTACCCTCTGGGGATCGCATCGAGGACGATGCGGAACAGGTCAGGGAGGTGGAACGGTCCCACGAGGCAGACACCACGCTCTTGGATGACGAAAGTGGAGAAAACGGGAAAGAGGAAGATACAGGACACCTGCATCGACCAGGCGTATCGGTCACGACTGGCCGATATGGGCCACCAGTATCGGCCAAGGACAAGGCCGATACGAGCGAAAAGGAGACAGGACACTCGCATCGGCCAGGTGTATCGGTTTCGGAAGACCGATATCGACCACCTGTATCGGCCAAAAACATGGCCGATAAAGAGGAAAAAGCTGCCAAATCGAAAAAACCGGCCTACGTTACGTCTTCTTACGTGCCTAAGCTAACTTTTCCGGGTCGAGCTAAGAAACAGCTGCTAGAGAAGTACAAAGCGCAAGTTTGAAAAGCAGATGAAAGAAGTTCAAATTGCCATGCCACTCGTCGATGCCTTTAAACTCGTCCCTCACTATAGCAAGTTTCTAAAGGATGCGATCAAGAACAAATTTCAGGACTTCGACGATACAGTAGTCCTCTCGCACGAGTGCAGCGCAATCATCCAACAAAACTGCCCTAAAAAGCTAAGTGATCCGGGGAGTTTCACCATACCATGTGCCATCGGCCCCTTGGTTTTCGAAGGATGCTTGTGCGATTTAGGAGCTAGCGCCAGTCTTATGCCGCTGTCCATTGCCCAAAGACTTGGGTTCTCATCCTTCAAGCCAACTAGGATATCCCTAGTACTCGCCGATAGGTCGGTAAGGATACCCACGGGTGTGTTAGAAGACATCCCGGTCAAGCTAGGGAACGCTTTTATCCCCACATATTTCATCGTCTTAGCGATGGACGAGGAACCTAAGGACCCTCTTATCCTAGGTAGGCCATTCCTAGCCACAGCCGGAGCAATCATAGATGTGAAGAAGGGTAAGATTGATCTGCATCTCGGAGAAGACCTAGTCCAAAGGTATGACATCAACGATACGATCAAGAAACCGACCATTGATGGGCAGATTTTCTACATCGACTTGATGGATGAACTCGCGGATGAATTCTTGGAGGAGTTAGCGACGGAAGACGAGCTTCAGCTTGCCATAACCACCTTAGAAGAAGGAGGCCGAACAATGAGAGAAGACGTGATGGCAGTCCAGAAAAAAATCGACTCCCACCCCATCGATGTGGAAGCCGAGTTTCTTGTCCTGCCCGAGGCGGTTATATATGATGCCAAGGCAATGACGACGGACAGCGATGCTAGCAATGGTAAGTCTAGCGATGACGACGATTGGAGCGAACTTAAAGCGCCAAAGGTAGAGTTAAAACCCCTTCCCAACGGGCTAAGGTACGTTTTCTTGGGGCCTAACTCCACCTACCCGATAATTATCAACGCTGCGCTTAGCGACGATGAGGTTAAAACTTTAACTCATGAGCTTAAAAAATTTAGGAAGGCAATAGGTTATTCTCTAGATGATATCAAAGGGATATCACCCTCTTTGTGCATGCACCGGATACATCTAGAGAACGAATCTATGTCCTCGATAGAACACCAACGTCGGCTGAACCCAAACCTCAAAGAAGTTGTTAAGAAAGAGATAATCAAGCTATTGGATGCGGGGATAATTTTCCCAATATCCGATAGCAATTGGATCTCTCCCGTTCATGTAGTACCGAAAAAGGGTGGAATTACCGTGGTTAAAACGATAAAAACGAATTAATCCCAACTAGAACAATCACGGGTCATAGAGTTTGCATCGATTATCGAAAGCTAAACGCTGCAACTCGAAAAGACCATTTCCCCCTGCCCTTCATTGACCAAATGCTTGAACGCTTAGCCAACCATCCATACTATTGTTTTCTCGATGGGTATTCCGGATTTTTCCAAATACCCATCCACCCCCAGGACCAAGAGAAAACCACCTTTACATGTCCCTATGGTACGTTTGCTTATCGTAGAATGCCGTTTGGGTTGTGTAATGCACCCGCGATGTTCCAACGATGCATGATGTCCATATTTTCAGATTTAATCGAAAACATCGTTGAGGTTTTTATGGATGATTTTTCTGTCTACGGTTCTTCGTTTGCCTCGTGTATGTCTAATCTTTGCAGGGTGCTTAAAAGGTGCGAGGAATGTCACTTGGTGCTGAATTGGGAGAAGTGTCACTTCATGGTTAGAGATGGTATCGTTTTGGGTCATCGGATTTCAGAAAAGGGTATTGAGGTTGATAAGGCAAAGATCGACGTTATGGCCAACCTCGGAGCTCCAAAATTCAGTAAAGAGCATAAGGAGTTTTCTCGGTCACGCGGGTTTCTACAGGATGTTCATCAAGGACTTCTCGAAGATAGCTAGACCGCTGACGAGATTGCTATGCAAGGACGTCAATTTTGTGTTCGACGAGGAGTGTCTAAGCGCCTTCCACAAGATCAAGCAAGAGTTGATAAGCGCCCCTATTGTGCAGCCACCGGATTGGGATCTACCCTTTGAGATCATGTGCGATGCTAGTGATTACGTCGTTGGTGCGGTGTTGGGACAAAGAAAGGAGAAGAAGCTCCACGTCATTTACTACGCTAGTAAGACGATGGACGATGCGCAGTCAAAGTATGCAACCACTGAAAAAGAACTCCTAGCCATCGTGTTTGCTTTCGAGAAGTTTAGGTCATACTTGGTTGGCTCAAAGGTGATAGTCTACACCGATCACGCAGCATTGAGACATTTGCTTGCAAAGAAAGATGCGAAACCGCGGTTGCTACGGTGGATTTTGCTGCTCCAAGAGTTTGACTTGGAAATCAAAGATAAGAAGGGCATCGAGAATGGAGTCGCGGATCACTTGTCGCGGCTGCGCGTAGACGACCTACTGCCCATCGACGACTCATTCCCCGAGGAGCAGCTAATGACAATCATGCTACAGAAATCTCGGGGAGAGCAAGAGCACGAGATTGAGGAACTCTTTGCTATAGAGAAGGAGCCGTGGTACGCAGATATCGTGAACTACTTGGTCACGGGAGAGGAACCGCACTACTTGGAGCGTCATCAAAAGAAGAAATTCTTCCACGACTTGAAACGGTTCTATTGGGACGAACCTTACCTCTACACCTTGTGCAAAGATGGATTATATCGGAGGTGTGTAGCGGATGAAGAGGTAAACGGCATACTCACTCATTGCCACGGTTCAGTTTATGGAGGACATTTCGCGAGCTTTAAGACGGTCTCCAAAGCTTTACAAGCTGGTTTTTGGTGGCCCACGATGTTTAAGGATGCTCACGAGTTTGTTCAACGCTGCGATGCTTGCCAAAGGAAGGGCAATATAAGCAGGCGGAACGAGATACCACAAAACCCTATCATGGAGGTTGAGATTTTTGATGTGTGGGGTATAGACTTCATGGGACCTTTCCCATCATCGTATGGCAAGAAGTACATTCTCGTGGCAGTAGATTATGTCTCCAAGTGGGTAGAAGTTGTAGCGTGCACAACGAGCGACTCAAAAGCCGTTGTTAGTCTTTTTAAGACGATAATCTTCCCTCTATTCGGAGTCCCCAGGGTTGTCATTAGTGACGGAGGATCCCACTTTATCAACAAGATCTTCGAGAGCCTTCTCAAGAAACACGGCGTCAAGCACAAGGTCGCAACACCCTACCACCCACAGACCAGCGGCCAAGTAGAGGTATCTAACCGTTAAATCAAGGCGATTCTTGATAAGACGGTCGGTGTAACGAGGAAGGATTGGTCCGTCAAACTCGACGACGCTCTTTGGGCGTACAGGACAGCGTTTAAAACGCCATTGGGGACAACGCCCTTCAACTTGCTGTATGGTAAAGCTTGCCACCTCCCGGTAGAGATCGAGTACAAAGCCAACTGGGCAATTAAGCTACTCAACTTCGACCTGAAAACGGCGAAAGAGAAGAGGGAGTTTCAGCTCGAGGAATTGGACGAAATACGCCAACACGCCTATGAGAGCTCGAGGATCTACAAAGAGCGGACCAAAGCCTTCCACGACAAGAAGATCATCAAGAAGGAGTTCAAGGTGAACGACTTGGTGCTGCTATTCAACTCGCGGCTGAAACTATTCCCGGGAAAGCTGAAATCTCGTTGGTCCGGCCCTTTTAAGATCAAGGAGGTAAGACCACTCGGAGTTGTGGTTCTTTGGGACAAGCACGGAGGAGAGTTTGTAGTAAACGGTCAAAGACTCAAACCGTACTTCGCAAACGAAGCTGCCACCGGAGGAGACTCATTGTCTCTTTCGGACCCCAACGTCGTCTAAACAAAGGGGTAAAGTCAAGCTACGTGACTATAAACAAGCTCACTTGGGAGGAAGTCCCATGTCTATCCCTGTACATAATCTTTAGTTTAATTTAGCATTTTCATATTCATAGTTCTAATCATTTTCTTTGGTTACTTAGTAGTGTTTTCCAGGTGAAAAACAAGGAGAAACAACAAGGATTTACGTACCGGTCAGCAATATCGGCAAGCTTTGACCGGTATCGACGAGACGCATCGGTCTGTTGGGACCGATACGAAGGGAAAAGGCTAAGGAGGTTTAGTATCGGGATGTTGTATCAGGCTGCTGGGACCGATACAAGGCAAAGGGAAGTGGAGACATTCGCATCGGCATGTTGTATCGGTCTGCTGGGACCGATACAAGGCAAATAAAAGAAAAAGCACAAGTATCGGCTTGTTTTTATCGGTCTGCCCTGACCGATACAACGCGAAATAAGCCGAGACCGACTACACGCCGATACAGAAAACCCGATACTGTATCATATCGGTTTAACTGTATCGGCCAGGTAACCGATACGCGCTAAATCTTCTTTAATATCGGTTGAGTATAAATCGAATTCTAGGGCTTTTCTCTAAAACTTCTCAGCCGATATCTCTTTCCCTCTTTTTCCTCCATTGTTACAAATTTTAAAAACTCGATATCTCCTTCGTTTGTTGTCGAAATCCTTTGATTTTTGGCTCATTCTCTTTGTCTCCTCCTTCTCTTTCAGGTAATATAAACCATTCAACCGATCCGAGCCTTCTCCAAAAATGCCCAAATTCCCCACAAGAACTAATGGGTCCAAAGCGAGCATCAAGGGCTGAGAAAGGGAAAGGCAAGGCAATAGAGGATGAACCACCGAGAAGAAGGACGAGGTCGGGTTCAGTTGTTATAAGGGAGCCCACCGATGAGGTTCCAAGGGAGGAACCAAGGGAAGAACCGAGAGAAGAGCCGCGAAAGAGCAAATCGCGAAAGTGCAGTGCGCGGAAGAGGCGCGATGAGCCCGCAGTCGTGGAAGAGGAGGAATACGAGTACGTATACGAGTCCGAACCCGAGGAGGAGGTGGCACCGACGCCTACATTCACGTTCCCACCAAGGACAAGCAAATCGCCCATCATGCGCGATCCGAAGAAGCAGCCAACGGCCCGGGAGTTGTATGATGCGCTAATGGAGATCCCATTCACCCCGTCGCGTTTCCCCGACACGGATACGCTCAGGAAATTGGGAATCTACGACGGGTTAAAATCTCGTTTATCAAATTTTGCGCCACATGAGGCTTGATTGGGTTTTAGGGAAGAAGGAAATCGCCTACAAGGAGGAAACGTGTCAGTTTCTAGCCACCCTCGCAATCACGTACAACGAGGCAGGGATGGAAGTCTCGTTCACAGCTAGCAACGGGAGAGTATACTCCGGGAATCTCCAGACTTGGGAAAAGATACTCGGAATCCCAGCGAACGGACAAGTCGAGCTCAGCAACGAAATAGGCGAAAGCGCACAGCTTTGGAACTTTATCGCCAACGGGGTCTACCAACCCGGGAGATCAAAGAGCGCGATGATTCGCCACCCGGCAATAAGATATGTGCAGAAACTTCTTTCGCACATGTTCTTCCCTAGACGCGAGGCGGGGTAGGTGAACAACAACGAGATGATATACCTGCAGCAAGGTCTAGCGCCGATACTTCGACGTTCACGCCGCGAACCCGATTTGTTACCAACGACGGAGGAACACTTCCCGAGCGTTCTTCGGCTGCTCCTCAACAGTTTCATGGACTTGAAACGTTGGGCTTGGACGCACATCGACGCCACGCCAAAGCTGAGCATAGGCGGATGGGTCACACCTTTTCTAACCGGCTGGCGGGTACCCTTATTGGGAAGAAAAGAACATCCGACCTTCATGGACATGCCATACTTGGCAAAGCAGCTGATGATCGTCGGTGAATGTGAGGGCAAGTACGCGTACTCATTCAAGATAAACAACGTCCAAAACATCGTCCTCCTCCCAACCCAGCATGCACGAGCTTCAGCGTCAACGACGCGATTCACTTCCAACTCGACTGGCGCCACCTACACGATGTCACAGCCGCCCCACTGTCCTCTGTCCGCGGTCCGAGAAAAGTCCAGCGACCCGCTGGACCCAGCAGATACGAGTTCAGCACATCGACGCTGCCTACCTACGGACCCGAGCGCTACTACCCCGGTCCCTCCACCGCTCCTAGGAAGCCTGGTCCTTTGCAGGATATGTACTTGGATATGCAGAGGATGACCCGCTGGAACCTCTTCCAAGACCGCACCATCAGGAAGTTGGTGCGCGAGGTCAAGTCGTTGAAGAATACCATCAAGAGGGGTTTGTCCTGCGCGAGCTGCAATTCGAACCAAGAAACGCAGCTGGTAGTGCGTGATCCGCAGACAAACGCACCTAGGCAGCCACCTGCACCTAGGAGACGCAGCCGCATTCTCCGCCGCCCACCGGTGCTCCTTTCGGACAACGAGTCTCCCACTTTCTCCTCCGATGGAGAAGACCCCGACCCGGAGACCTACTACTATTGAGGTAACCCGCCATCCTTGTAAATTCGCTTTTTCACATTTCTTGCATGTAGTTTTTAGGTTGTTTTGCATTTAGGAACCTCCTTCGACACTTGTTTCACACGGAGACCGTGTGAATTAAGTTTGGGGAAGTAGGCACATTATCATCACGCATGTTAGTTCTAATTTAGCATCCACATAAAAAAAAAAACACAAAAAAAACACAAAAAAACACAAAAAAAAAACACAAAAAAAACACAAAAAAAACACAAAAAATCTGCATATAGGATTAGTTCATGGCATTTAGAGCATATGCATAGGGGATCTATGATGATGTTAACCTTGTAAAGCGACGCACTTTGTGTCTTGAACAGTATCTTAGGTGTAGTATTTTCCGTAAACGAATTAGAACCCGCTGAAAATCTTAAAACCGCAACTCTAGATATTGACGTAAAAAAGCCAATTGTATGGTTATGAAGCTTGGTAGTTCTAAATCACCTTCGAAAAATTATTTGAACTTAAACCTGACTTTTAATTAGCATGATTGATAGTTTTCAAGATAATTTCTATGGCTTTTTGATTTCTACGGATTGCGGCTTCCTAAACCGAAACACTTTAAGCGCAATCCGGTCATTCTCATTATAAGGATGACTCCCCTCTCACCCCCTACGCCTAAACCCAAACACTTGTGAGAATTCTTTTCATTTAGTGATTGTTTGGTTTCGCAAAAACTTGAAAGTATAGGGAGCGACAAGAAAGGACATCCATTGGGCTAGTGATTTAGAAGGGAATAATGGCTAGGTAAAACACGTATTTGAGTTTTGAAAATTAAGAAAATAAACACGAGTGATTGTAAAACACCTAGGGGGATAAAAGAATGGCTAAGTAAAAAAAAAAAAGAGAAAAATCGAAAAAAAAAAAAAGAAAAGAAAGAAAAATTCGATTAAGAAAAAAAAAAAAAAAAAAAAATAGAAACTTAGCCAAAATGAACTCCCCTAAGGTTGTTAAGAAAAGAAAAGAAACTCGGTGTTTAGGTGTTTAAATGATTAAAAGGAAGACGATGGGTTAGTGGATAGAGTTGTATAGGGATGGATGTCCGGACTTGTATTGCTCCTTGTCTTTCCCGATTTTGCTTAACCCTTTCACTCCCCGAGAGAAACCGCGCTACAACTAACCACATGCCTGAGTGTTAGCCTCCTCGTTTGATTCGAAATCCCGTTCTTACCTAGACAAATAGGAAAACTCTTGGAAATTTTTAATCATGTTTCATGCTTGATTATGTTTAACTGAATGTGAAAGGTGTTTAGACTAGTTAAGTGGATCACATACTTTTGGTAATAATAGCGGATTTAGACGGAGTTAAGGTAGATAGAGATAGGTGGAACTAGTTCGGTTGCGAGAGGGTACTATGTTTAGGATACTTGTTCATTACACTTCCACGTTGCTTTTGGTTTTGAGGTCCCCGCCTCCACACCTTCTTAAACTTTGATGCGAAATTCTCTTACTTGAGGACAAGCAAATGATAAGTTTGGGGGAGTTGATAACTTGCATATTTTACACATTTTACCTTAGTTTGTGCATTAGAATTCATTCATTTAGGTTGCATTTAGTGTCATATAGGTTGCATTTTGGTTTGTTTCGTGTATTTCAGGTTTCGGAGCATAAAGACGGCGAAAGTGATGAAATTAAGCCAAAAAGAAGCGGATACACTTGCATCGGCATGTTGTATCGGTTTCTATTGGCCGATATAGAAGAAGAAGGTTTGCCGAAGCTTGTATCGACCAGCCATATCGGTTTGGAGTGGCCGATACAAGAGAAAAAGAACCCGAAGACGCGTATCGACTTGTTGTATCGGCTTGGCATGGCCGATACGAAGAAAACTGAGCTGAAGCAAGGCTACCGAAGCGCATATCGACCAGACTGTATCGGTTTGCTATGACCGATACAGGCTGCGAAATTTTATAAGGAAATTCGGTTTTTTTATGTTGTAAAAAGGAAAACCAATTCCTAAACCAATTGGGTTTCCTTTATTTTTCTTTTGGGTTTGATATTATATTAGGGTTGGATTTTTGACAACCACCCTATCTTGTTTTTTGTTTTCTTTTAGCTTCATCGTGACTTTTGTTTTGAAACAAGGAGATTTCTTGGTGTTTTTGCCTTGGCCACCTTGTAATCTTCATCATCATCATCAATAAGAGATTTCTTTACCCTATTTCTCTTTGTTTTTGCTTATGTTTATGATTACCTTAAATTTGATTGCTATGAGTTTCAATATGATTTGTGAGTAGTTCTAAATAGACAATTGGGTTAGGGTAAAAGGGGATTGATTGAATCTAAGATTAATAATTGTCTAGGACTTAATAGATCATAAACTTTAGTCTTTGGTAACAATATTAAAGCCTTAATCGAGTTGGCCATTCGATTATTGAACCCAGGAAACTTTATGAATCGAGAGATTATAAAGGTTCCTTAACAATTACCTTAGAACCAAGCCTAGCTTAACCGAGAGATCTGTGTTAATAAGCTTGGTGGTTAGAATTGATTTGCTCTTAAAGTTTCTCGACGATTAAACTATCCAAGATATTGTTTTAGTTTAATTGTTGAGAAAAGGATCATTGCCACGAGAGTGGATTGATCTAAAATCGTTTTCAAAACCTTAAAGTATTTTTGTAAAAGACAATTTGAAATCTGAAAGTTTAATCACCCTTAAAACACCTTAACCTGATTGTTTAGCTTTTTAATAAATCTTTCAAAACTCTTAATTCGCGTTTTTAGTTATTTGATTTTCGGTTACAAAATCACACAAACAACAACCTTTTGATCACGCTTAAACTGAGTTTGTTTCTCATAAATTCAAGTACATTGTTTGCTCCTGATTTGGTTTGACATCTTAAGTACTACGATAAGATATTAGATTTAACGGGGTAAAATCTCGTTTATCAATAGCTTCTTCTTAGGTTCATGGAATCCAATGTTGATCAATCTTAGCAATAAACACATAATGTTCTTGAGGGAATGAAGCAAGAGAACACACGACTTGGATAGGATGAGCCACAATATTGCTATTGAAGTATCTCTAGTGTTCTTCCAATTTGAAGTCGACTTATTAATTCCCGTACTCCTTCTTAGAGTGATAGGAGCATGAGCAGCTTGATCATGCAACTCTTGATTAACTACTTCTTGAGTGGCTTGAGTTTCTTCTAGTTCTCCTTGATGCTCTTCTTGAGTTTCAGGTTCTTCCTCTTAATCCTCATTACCCCTTTTAATCTTCATTAGTTTCATGGATTTCTTGTGTATCATCATTGTTCCCCCCCCCCTTCATGATCAAGGTGGGAGTTTTGATGAGATGTTTATGCTCTTTTTCCTCATTGTTGCTCATCCCCAAGTTTCTCATTTGGTTTTTGAGACTAGTAGCTCTATGTGTAACAATTTCAGGTAAGTCTTTGACGCTTTCCCATGTGTTGTCTTCATAGTAGCTCTTTCCTTCAATAAAATTGACATCTCTTTAAATAAGGACCCTTCAAGTTTTTAACCACCTATGTTCCATGAAACCTTGTTTAGAGTCCTAGAAACGTGTTGTTAGATGTTTCATAAGTTCGTCAAACTTGTATAAAGCTCATTGAGGAAGTTATAAGCACTCATGTTGCATGAAACTTGGTTTAGAGTCCTAGAATCGACGTTGTTATATGTTTCGTAGTTCGTCAAACTTGTACAAAGTTCATTGACACACTTATAACCACCTATGTTCCATGAAATCTTGCTAAGAGTCCTAGAAACGCCTGTTAGATGTTTCATAAGTTCGTCAAACTTTTACAAAGCTCATTAAAGAACTTATAAGCACCCATGTTGCATGAAACTTGGTTTAGAGTCCTAGAACCACGTTGTTGGATGTTTCATAAGTTTGTCAAACTTGTAGAAATCTCATTGAGCCAATTATAAGCACTCATGTTGTAGAAAACTTGGTTTAGAGTCCTAGAAACACGTTGTTAGATGTTTCATAAGTTCGTCAAACTTGTACAAAGCTCATTGATGAACTTATAAGAACTCATGTTGCATGAAACTTGATTTAGATTCCTAGAAACCACGTTGTTAGATGTTACATAAGTTCATCAAACTTGTACAAAGATCATTGAGGAACTTATAAGCACTCATGTTGCATGAAATTTGGTTTGGAGTCCTAGAAACCACGTTGTTAGATTTTTCGTAGTTCGTCAAACTTTTACCAAGCTCATTGAGACACTTATAACCACATATATTCCATGAAATCTTGCTTAGAGTCTTAGAAAGGCGTGTTAGATGTTTTATAAGTTCGTCAAACTTTTACAAAGCTCATTGAGGAACTTATAAGCACTCATGTTGCATGAAACTTGGTTTAGAGTCCTAGAAACCAGGTTGTTGGATTTTTGATAAGTTCGTAAAACTTGTAGAAAACTCATTGAGGCAATTATAAGCACTCATGTTGCATGAAACTTTTTTTAGAGTCCTAGAAACGCATTGTTAGATGTTTCATAACTTCGTAAACCTTGTACAAGGCTCATTGAGACACTTATAACCACCTATGTTCCATGAAACCTTGTTTAAATTCCTAAAAACACGTTGTTAGATGTTTCATAAGTTCGTCAAACTTGTACAAACCTCATTGAGGAACTTATAAGCACTCATGTTGCATTAAACTTGGTTTAGAGTCCTATAAACCACGTTGTTAGATGTTACATAAGTTCGTAAAACTTGTACAAAGATCATTGAGGAACTTATAAGCATTCATGTTGCATGAAACTTGGTTTAGAGTCCTAGAAACGCGTTGTTAGATGTTTTATAAGTTTTTCATACTTGTACAAAGCTCATTGAGACACTTCTAAGCACTCATGTTGCATGAAACTTGATTTACAGTCCTAGTACCGCGTTGTTAGATGTTTCATAAGTTCTTCAAACTTGTACAAAGATCATTGAGGAACTTATAAGCACTCTTGTTGTATGAAACTTTGGTTCGAGTCCTATAAACGCGTTGTTAGATAGTTCATAAGTTCGTCAAACTTGTACAAAGCTCATTGAGGAACTTATAAGCACTCATGTTGCATAAAACTTGGTTTAGAGTCCTAGAAACCACGTTGTTAGATGTTTCATAACTTCGTCAACCTTGTACAAAGCTCATTGAGACACTTATAACCACCTATGTTCCATGAAACCTTGTTTAAATTCCTAGAAACACGTTGTTAGATGTTTCATAAGTTCGTCAAACTTGTACAAACCTCATTGAGAAACTTATAAGCACTCATGTTGCATGAAACTTGGTTTAGAGTCCTATAAACCACGTTGTTAGATGTTACATAAGTTAGTAAAACTTGTACAAAGATCATTGAGGAACTTATCCTATAGAGAGAATAGGAACTTATAAGCACTCATGTTGCATGAAACTTGTAGAAAGTTCATTGAGCGTATTATAAGCACTCGTGTTGCATGAAACTTGGTTAAGAGTCCTAGAAACGCGTTGTTAGATGTTTCATAAATTCGTAAAACTTGTACAAAGATCATTGAGGAACTTATAAGCACTCATGTTGCATGAAACTTTGTTTAGATTCCTAGAAACACGTTATTAGATGTTTCATAAGTTTGTCAAACTCGTACAAAGATAATTGAGGAACTTATAAGCACTCATGTTGCAGAAAACGTGGTTTCTAGGTCCTTGTTGCAGAAAACCTTGTTTAGAGTCCTAGAAACCACGTTGTTTGATGTTTCATAACTTCGTCAAACTTGTACAAAGCTCATTGAGAAACTTATAACCACCTATGTTCCATGAAACCTTGTTGAAAGTCCTAGAAACGCGTTGTTAGATGTTTCATAAATTCGTCAAACTTGTACAAAGCTCATTGAGGAACTTATAAGCACTCATGTTGCATGAAACTTGGTTTAGAGTCCTAGAAACCACGTTGTTGGATATTTCATAAGTAGCCAATTATAAGCACTCGTTTTGCATGAAAGTTGGTTTAGAGTCCTAGAAACGCGTTGTTAGATGTTTCATAAGTTCCTCAAATTTGTACAAAGATCATTGAGGAAATTATAAGCACTCATGTTGGATGAAACTTGGTTCAGAGTCCTAGAAACGCGTTGTTAGATGTTTTATAAGTTCATCATACTTATACAAAGATCATTGAGGAACTTATAAGCACTCATGTTGCATGAAACTTGGTTTAGAGTCCTAGAAAACACGTTGTGAGATGTTTTATAAATTCGTCAAACTTGTAAAAAGCTCATTGAGACACTTATAACCACCTTTTTTCCATGAAACCTTATTTAGAGTCCTAGAAACGCGTTGTTAGATGTTTCAAAAGTTCGTCAAACTTGTACAAAGCTCATTGAGGAACTTATAATCACTCATGTTGCATGAAACATGGTTTAGAGTCCCAGAAACTACGTTGTTAGATGTTTCATAAGTTCGTCAAACTTGTACAAAGCTCATTGAGACACTTATAACCAACTATGTTCCAAGAAACCTTGTTTAGAGTCCTATAAACGCGTGTTAGATGTTTCATAAGGTCGTCAAACTTGTACAAAGGTCATTGAGGAACTTATAAGCACTCATGTTGCATGAAACTTGGTTTAGAATTCTAGAAACGACGTTGGTAGATGTTTTGAAGTACGTCAAACTTTTACAAAGCTCATTGAGACACTTTTAACCACCTATGTTCCATGACATCTTGCTTAGAGTCTTAAAAACGCGTGTTAGATGTTTCATAAGTTCGTCAAACTTTTACAAAGCTCATTGAGGAACTTATAAGCACTCATGTTGCATGAAACTTGGTTTAGAGTCCTAGAAACCACGTTGTTGGATGTTTCATAAATTCTTCAAACTTGTAGAAAGCTCCTTGAGCCAATTATAAGCACTCATGTTGCATGAAACTTGGTTAAGATTCCTAGAAACACGTTGTTAGATGTTTCATAAGTTCGTCAAACTTGTACAATGATCATTTAGGAAATTATAAGAACTCATGTTGCATGAAACTTGGTTTAGATTCTTAGAAACGCGTTATTAGATGTTTCATAAGTTTGTCAAACTCGTACAAAGATAATTGAGGAACTTATAAGCACTCATGTTGCAGAAAACTTGGTTTAGAGTCCTAGAAACCACGTTGTTAGATGTTTCATAACTTCGTCAAACTTGTACAAAACTCATTGAGAAACTTATAACCAACTATGTTCCATGAAACCTTGTTTAAAGTCCTAGAAACACATTGTTAGATGTTTCATAAGTTCGTCAAACCTGTACAAAGCTCATTGAGGAACTTATAAGCACTCATGTTGCATGAAACTTGGTTTAGAGTCGTAGAAACCACGTTATTATATGTTACATAAGTTCTTCAAACTTGTACAAAGATCATTGAAGAACTTATAAGCACTCATGCTGCATAAAACTTGGTTAAGGGTCCTAGAAACGCGTTGTTAGATGTTTCATTAGTTTGTCAAACTTGTACAAAGATCATTGAGGAACTTATAAGCACTCATGTTACATGAAACTTGGTTTAGAGTCCTAGAAACCACGTTGTTAGATTTTTCATAAGTTCTTCGAACTTGTACAAAGCTCATTGAGGAACTTATAAGCACTCTTGTTGCTTGAAACTTGGTTTAGAGTTCTAGAAACCACGTTGTTAGATGTTTCATACGTTCGTAAAACTTGTCCAAAGCTCATTGAGGAATTTATAAGCACTCATGTTGCATGAAACTTGGTTTAGAGCCCTAGAAACACGTTGTTAGATGTTTCATAAATTCGTCAAACTTGTACAAAGGTCATTGAGGAATTTATAAGCACTCATGTTGCATGAAACTTGGTTTAGAGTCCTAGAAACAACATTGTTTGATGTTTCATAAGTTCTTCAAACTTGTACAAAGCTCATTGAGGAACTTAAAATCACTCATGTTGCATGAAACATGGTTTAGAGTCCTAGAAACGCGTTGTTAGATGTTTCATAAGTTCGTTAAACTAGTACATAGCTCATTGAGACACTTATAAGAACTCATGTTGCATGAAACTTGGTTTATAGTCCTAGAAACAACGTTGTTAGATGTTTCGTAGTTCGTCAAACTTGTCCAAAGCTCATTGAAACACTTATAACCATCTAATAACGCGTGTTAGATGTTTCATAATATCGTCAAACTTTTTCAAAGCTCATTGAGAAACTTATAAGAACCCATGTTGCATTAAACTTGTTTTAGAGTCCTAGAAACCACGTTGTTGGATGTTTCATAAGTTCGTCAAACTTGTAGAAAGCTCATTAAGCCAATTATAAGCACTCATGTTATATGAAACTTGGTTTAGAGTCCTAGAAACGCGTTGTTAGATGTTTCATAAGTTCGTCAAACTTGTACAAAGATCATTGAAGAACTTATAAGCACTCATGTTGCATGAAACTTGGTTTAGATTCCTTGAAACGCGTTATTAGATGTTTCATAAGTTTGTCAAACTCGTACAAAGATAATTGAGGAACTTATATGTTGGAGTAAGCTTGAAGAAACAAGTTTAAAAGAAAATGGGAAATAGAAAAATCCTAATTAAGAGTTTAGGAATAGTTATATTTACTTTTGTGAGTTTTCTAAATATGTTAAGAGAGATAAATAAATGGAAATTATCCTATTGAGAGAATAGGAAGTTTGTGTAGATTTCTCTATATAAGGAAATGCAAGGGTGTTGCATAACTTAATGAGTTAGAGATTTGAGAGCTTTGAGAGCTTTGAGAGTTCAGAGAGAGAACTTGAGAACTTTAGGTTTTGAGTGATTTTCCTAAAGATTAATAAAGAGAGTTATTCTTTATTAAATCGTGTTTTTAATCATTCTCTATATTCTATATTATAAGCACTCATGTTGCAGAAAACTTGGTTTAGAGTCCTAGAAACCACGTTGTTAGGTGTTTCATAACTTCGTCAAATTTGTACAAAGCTCATTGAGACACTTATAACCACCTATGTTCCAAGTAACCTTGTTTAGAGTCCTAGAACCGCGTGTTAGATGTTTCATAAGTTCGTCAAACTTGTACAAAGCTCATTGAGGAACTATAAGCACTCATGTTGCATGAAACTTGGTTTAGAGTTCTAGAAACGACGTTGTTAGATGTTTTGTAGTTCGTCAAACTTGTACAAAGATCATTGAGACACTTATAACCACCTATGTTCCATGAAATCTTGCTTAGAGTCCTAGAAACGTGTGTTAGATGTTTCATAAGTTTGTCAAACTTTTACAAAGCTCATTGAGGAACTTATAAGCACTCATGTTGCATGAAACTTGGTTTAGAGTCCTAGAAACCACGTTGTTGGATGTTTCATAAGTTCGTAAAACTTGTAGAAAGCTCATTGAGCCAATTATAAGCAATCCTGTTGCATGAAACTTGGTTTAGAGTCCTATAAACCACGTTGTTGGATGTTTCATAAGTTCGTCAAACTTGTAGAAAGCTCATTGAGCCAATTATAAGCACTCATGTTTCATGAAAGTTGGTTTAGAGGCCTAGAAACCACGTTGTTGGATGTTTCATAAGTTCGTCAAACTTGTAGAAAGCTCATTGAGCCAATTATAAGCACTCATGTTGCATGAAACTTGGTTTAGAGTCCTAGAAACCACGTTTATAGATGTTTCATAAGTTCGTCAAACTTGTAAAAAGCTCATTGAGAAACTTATAACCACCTATTTTCCATGAAACCTTGTTTAGAGTCCTAGAAACGTGTTTATAGATGTTTCAAAAGTTCGTCAAACTTGTACAAAGCTCATTGAGGAACTTATAATCACTCATGTTGCATGAAATTTAGTTTAGAGTCCTAGAAACGCGTTGTTAGATGTTTCATAAGTTCGTCAAACTTGTACAAAGCTCATTGAGACACTTATAAGCACTCATGTTGTATGTAACTTGGTTTAGATTCCTATAAACCACGTTGTTAGATGTTTCATAAGTTCGTGTCAAACTTGTAAAAAGGTCATTGAGACACTTATACCCACCTCTGTTCCAAGAAACCTTGTTTAGAGTCCTAGAAACGTGTGTTAGATGTTTCATAAGTTCGTCAAACTTGTACAAAGCTCATTGAAGAATTAGAAGCACTCATGTTGCATGAAACTTGGTTTAGAGTCTTAGAAACTACGTTGTTAGATGTTTCATAGGTTCGTCAAACTTGTACAAAGCTCATTGAGAAACTTATAAGCACTCATGTTGCATGAAACTTGGTTTAGAGTTCTAGAAACAACGTTGTTAGATGTTTCGTAGTTCGTCAAACTTGTACAAAGCTCGTTGAGACACTTATAACCACCAATGTTCCATGAAATCTTGCTTAGAGTCCTAGAAACGCGTGTTAGATGTTCCATAAATTCGTCAAACTTTTACAAATCTCATTGAGGAACTTATAAGCATTCATGTTGCATGAAACTTGGTTTAGAGTCCTAGAAACCACGTTGTTAGATGTTACATAAGTTCGTCAAACTTGTACAAAAATCATTGAGGAACTTATAAGCACCCTTGTTGCAGGAAACTTGGTTTAGAGTCCTAGAAACCACGTTGTTAGATGTTTCATAACTTCGTCAAACTTGTACAAAGCTCATTGAGACACTTATAACCACGTATGTTCCATGAAACCTTGTTAAGAGTCCTAGAAACGCGTTGTTAGATGTTTCATAAGTTCGTGTCAAACTTGTAAAAAGGTCATTGAGACACTTATACCCACCTCTGTTCCAAGAAACCTTGTTTAGAGTCCTAGAAACGTGTGTTAGATGTTTCATAAGTTCGTCAAACTTGTACAAAGCTCATTGAAGAATTAGAAGCACTCATGTTGCATGAAACTTGGTTTAGAGTCTTAGAAACTACGTTGTTAGATGTTTCATAGGTTCGTCAAACTTGTACAAAGCTCATTGAGAAACTTATAAGCACTCATGTTGCATGAAACTTGGTTTAGAGTTCTAGAAACAACGTTGTTAGATGTTTCGTAGTTCGTCAAACTTGTACAAAGCTCGTTGAGACACTTATAACCACCAATGTTCCATGAAATCTTGCTTAGAGTCCTAGAAACGCGTGTTAGATGTTCCATAAATTCGTCAAACTTTTACAAATCTCATTGAGGAACTTATAAGCATTCATGTTGCATGAAACTTGGTTTAGAGTCCTAGAAACCACGTTGTTAGATGTTACATAAGTTCGTCAAACTTGTACAAAAATCATTGAGGAACTTATAAGCACCCTTGTTGCAGGAAACTTGGTTTAGAGTCCTAGAAACCACGTTGTTAGATGTTTCATAACTTCGTCAAACTTGTACAAAGCTCATTGAGACACTTATAACCACGTATGTTCCATGAAACCTTGTTAAGAGTCCTAGAAACGCGTTGTTAGATGTTTCATAAGTTCGTCAAACTTGTACAAAGCTCATTGAGGAACTTATAAGCACTCATGTTGCATGAAAATTGGTTTACAGTCCTAGAAACCCCGTTGTTAGATGTTACATAAGTTCGTCAAACTTGTACAAAAATCATTGCGGAAATTATAAGCACTCATGTTCATGAAACTCGGTTCAGAGTCCTAGAAACGCGTTGTTAGATGTTTTATAAGTTCATCATACTTATAAAAAGATCATTGAGGAACTTATAAGCACTCATGTTGCATGAAACTTTGTTTAGAGTCCTAGAAACCACGTTATTAGATGTTTCATAATTTCGTCAAACTTGTACAAAGCTCATTGAGACACTTATAACCACGTATGTTCCATGAAACCTTTTTTCGGGTCCTAGAAACGCATTGTTAGATGTTTCATAAGTTCGTCAAACTTGTACAAAGCTCATTGAGGAGCTTATAAGCACTCATGTTGCATGAAACTTGGTTTAGAGTCATAGAAACCATGTTGTTAGATGTTTCATAAGTTCGTCAAACTTGTAAAAAGCTCATTGAGAAACTTATAACCACCTATTTTCCATGAAACCTTGTTTAGAGTCCTAGAAACGCGTTGTTAGATGTTTCAAAAGTTCATCAAACTTGTACAAAGCTCATTGAGGAACTTATAATCACTCATGTTGCATGAAACTTGGTTTAGAGTCCTATAAACCACGTTGTTGGATGTTTTATAAGTTCGTCAAACTTGTAGAAAGCTCATTGAGCCAATTATACGAACTCATGTTGCATGAAACTTGGCTTAGAGTCTTAGAAACTCGTTGTTAGATGTTTCATAAGTACGTCAAACTTGTAAAAATATCATTGAGGAACTTATAAGCACTCATGTTTCATAAAACTTTGTTTAGATTCCTATAAACGCGTTATTAGATGTTTCATAAGTTTGTCAAACTCGTACAAAGATAATTGAGGAACTTATAAGCAATCATGTTGCATGAAACTTGGTTTAGAGTCCTAGAAACCACGTTGTTAGATGTTTCATAAGTTCGGCAAACTTGTACAAAGCTCGTTGAGGAACTTATAGGCCTTCATGTTGCATAAAACTTTGTTTAGAGTCCTAGAAATCACGTTGTTAGATGTTACATAAGTTCGTCAAACTTGTACAAAGATCATTGAGGAACTTATAAGCACACATGTTGCATGAAACTTGGTTCAGAGTCTTAGAAACGCGTTGTTAGATGTTTCATAAGTTCGTCAAACTTGTACAAAGCTCCTTGAGACCATTATAACCACCTATGTTCAATGAAACCTTGTCTAGATTCCTAGAAACGCATTGTTAGATGTTTCAAAAGTTTGTCAAACTTGTACAAAGCTCATTGAGGAACTTATAATCACTCATGTTGCATGAAACTTGGTTTAGAGTCCTAGAAACGTGTTGTTAAATGTTATATAAGTTCGTCAAACTTGTACAAAGCTCATTGAGACACTTATAAGCACTCATGTTGCATGAAACTTGGTTTAGAGTCCTAGAAACCTTGTTGTTAGATGTTTCATAAGTTCTTCAAACTTGTACAAAGCTCATTGAGACACTTATAACCACCTATGTTCCAAGAAACCTTGTTTAAGGTTCTTGAAACGCGTGTTAGATGTTTCATAAGTTCTTCAAACTTGTACGAAGCTCATTGAAGAAATTATAAGCACTCATGTTGCATGAAACTTGGTTTAGAGTCATAGAAACCACGTTATTAGATGTTTCATAAGTTCGTAAAACTTGTACAAAGCTCATTGAGGAACTTATAAGCACTCATGTGGCATGAAACTTAGCTTATAGTTCTAGAAACAATGTTGTTTGATGTTACGTAAATCGTCAAACTTGTACAAAGCTCATTGAGACACTTATAACCAGCTATGTTCCATGAAATCTGGCTTAGAGTCCTAGAAATGCGTGTAACATGTTTCATAAGTACGTCAGACTTTTACAAAGCTCCTTGGGGAACTTATAAGCACTCATGTTGCATGAAACTTGGTTTAGAGTCCTAGAAATCATGTTGTTGGATGTTTCATAAGTTCGTCAAACTTGTACAAAGCTCATTGAGACACTTATAACCACGTATGTTCCATGAAACCTTGTTTCGAGTCCTAGAAACGCGTTGTTAGATGTTTCATAAGTTCGTCAAACTTGTACAAAGCTCATTGAGGAGCTTATATGCACTCATGTTGCATGAAACTTGGTTTAGAGTCCTAGAAACCATGTTGTTAGATGTTTCATAAGTTCGTCAAACTTGTAAAAAGCTCGTTGAGAAACTTATAACAACCTATTTTCCATGAAACCTTGTTTAGAGTCCTAGAAACGCGTTGTTAGATGTTTCAAGAGTTCATCAAACTTGTACAAAGCTCATTGAGGAACTTATAATCACTCATGTTGCATGAAACTTGGTTTAGAGTCCTATAAACCACGTTGTTGGATGTTTCATAAGTTCGTCAAACTTGTAGAAAGCTCATTGAGCCAATTATAAGCACTCATGTTGCATGAAACTTGGCTTAGAGTCTTAGAAACTCGTTGTTAGATGTTTCATGAGTATGTCAAACTTGTACAAATATCATTGAGGAACTTATAAGCACTCATGTTGCATAAAACTTGGTTTAGATTCCTATAAACGCGTTATTAGATTTTTCATAAGTTTGTCAAACTCGTACAAAGATAATTGAGGAACTTATAAGCAATCATGTTTCATGAAACTTGCTTTAGAGTCCTAGAAACCACGTTGTTAGATGTGATCATAAGTTCGGCAAACTTGTACAAAGCTCGTTGAGGAACTTATAAGCCTTCATGTTGCATAAAACTTTGTTTAGAGTCCTAGAAATCACGTTGTTAGATGTTACATAAGTTCGTCAAACTTGTACAAAGATCATTGAGGAACTTATAAGCACACATGTTGCATGAAACTTGGTTCAGAGTCTTAGAAACGCGTTGTTAGATGTTTTATAACTTCATCATACTTATACAAAGATCATTGAGGAACTTATAAGCACTCATGTTGCATGAAACTTGGTTTAGAGTCCTAGAAACCACGTTGTTAGATGTTTCATATGTTCGTCAAACTTGTACAAAGCTCCTTGAGACCATTATAACCACCTATGTTCAATGAAACCTTGTTTAGATTCCTAGAAACGCGTTGTTAGATGTTTCAAAAGTTCGTCAAACATGTACAAAGCTCATTGAGGAACTTATAATCACTCATGATGCATGAAACTTGGTTTAGAGTCCTAGAAATGTGTTGTTAAATGTTACATAAGTTCGTCAAACTTGTACAGAGCTCATTGAGACACTTATAAGCACTCATGTTGCATGAAACTTGGTTTAGAGTCCTAGAAACCACGTTGTTAGATGTTTAATAAGTTCTTCAAACTTGTACAAAGCTCATTGAGACACTTATAACCACCTATGTTCCAAGAAACCTTGTTTAAAGTTCTTGAAACGCGTGTTAGATGTTTCATAAGTTCTTCAAACTTGTACGAAGCTCATTGAAGAACTTATAAGCACTCATGTTGCATGAAACTTGGTTTAGAGTCATAGAAACCACGTTGTTAGATGTTTCATAAGTTCGTAAAACTTGTACAAAGCTCATTGGGGAACTTATAAGCACTCATGTTGCATGAAACTTAGCTTATAGTTCTAGAAACAATGTTGTTTGATGTTACGTAAATCGTCAAACTTGTACAAAGCTCATTGAGACACTTATAACCAGCTATGTTCCATGAAATCTGGCTTAGAGTCCTAGAAATGCGTGTAAGATGTTTCATAAGTACGTCAGACTTTTACAAAGCTCATTGGGGAACTTATAAGCACTCATGTTGCATGAAACTTGCTTTAGAGTTCTAGAAATCACGTTGTTGGATGTTTCATAAGTTCGTCAAACTTGTAGAAAGCTCATTGAGCCAATTATAAGCACTCATGTTGCATGAAACTTGGTTTAGAGTCCTAGAAACGCGTTGTTAGATGTTTCATAAGTTTGTCACACTTGTACAAAGATCATTGAGGAAATTATAATCACTCATGTTGCACAAACTTGGTTTAGATTCCTAGAAACGCGTTATTAGATGTTTCATAAGTTTTTCAAACTCGTAAAAAGATAATTAAGGAACTTATAAGCACTCGTGTTGCAGGAAACTTTGTTTAGAGTCCTAGAAACCACGTTGTTAGATGTTTCATAAGTTCGTCAAACTTGTACAAAGCTCATTGAGGAACTTATAAGAACTCATGTTGCATGAAACATGGTTTAGAGTCCTAGAAACCACGTTGTTAGATGTTTCATAACTTCGACAAACTTGTACAAAGCTCATTGAGACACTTATTACCACCTATGTTCGTGAAACTTGTACAAAGCTCATTGAGACACTAATAACCACGCGTTGTTAGATGTTTCATAAGTTTGTCAAACTCGTACAAAGATAATTGAGGAACTTATAAGAACTCATGTTGCGGGAAACTTGGTTTAGAGTCCTATAAACCACATTGTTAGATGTTTCATAATTTCGTAAAACTATAACAAAGCTCATTGAGACACTTATAAGCACTCATGTTTCATGAAACTTGGTTGAGAGTCCTAGAAACCACGTTGTTAGATGTTACATAAGTTCGTCAAATTGTACAAAGATCATTGAGGAACTTATAAGCACTCATGTTGCATGAAACTTGGTTTAGAGTCCTAGAAACCACGTTGTTAGATGTTTCATAAGTTCGTCAAACTTGTACAAAGCTCATTGAGACACTCACTACAAGAAACTGTGCAAATAGCAACGAATTTTATCAAGGAATTAGCGACGAATTTAATTGCAACGAAATAGCGACGAATTTGCGACGAAATTGCGACGAAATTGGGACGGACTATATTTCGTCGCTAAATCGTCGCTATTTAGCGAGGAAACAAATCGTTGCTATTTTTAGGCGACGTTTTGGTGACGAAACAACGAATCACTATATTTCCTCGTTAAATAGCAACGATTTAGCGACGACTATATTTCCTTGTTAATTAGCGACGAAATAGTGAAGGAGGTCGCTAAGTAGCTGAGCACGTTTTAAACAACGTGTACTAATAATTTAGCGAGGAATTATTCGTTGCTAATTTGTTGCTAATTCGTCGCTAATTCCGTGCTAAATCGTTGTTAATTACAAATCCTTGCTAAATCGTTGCTAGTTTTCCTTGCTAAATTGTTGCCAAAATTTTTAATGTGGCTATATAAACTCATTCGATTCATTTGAAAAAACCACAACACAATATTAAAACATTCTCTCTACAAATATTCTCTTTACAAATATAAACGCTTCACTAAAAATATTAATTTTTCAATATGTCTCATGGTAATAACGATATATACGAGCTACGGTCTTGGATGTATCGGCATAAAGGTCGATCGGGTGTAGTTACAGAAGAATTTACGGAGGGACTTCAATTATTCATGCAGCAGGCTGGAAACATGAAAAATACGCTAGACACCAGTAAAATGTATTGTCCATGTAAGAAGTGCGTTAACACTAAATACGTGTTTGTTGAAACCGTATGAAAGTATCTTTTTAATAGAGGTCTGATGCCGCAATATTTTGTTTGGATTCAACATAGGGAAGGGTATAACTCTAATAATACTATATTTGGAGATAGTAGTAAGTTTCCAGTTGCTGTTAGTAACGAACCTGCTAATTTACCGCATCATTTTGATAGTAACTATGATGATCATCACCATCATCATGATCTTCAGGGTGCTTATGTGCATGTAGATGATAATAGATATCATGTTTGTGTTGCTGATGCATTTCATGATACGAGGGAGTATTTATCCGAAAATGTAGTTGAGGAACCTAACCTAGATGCTAAACGTTTTTATGACATGTTAGACGTTGCGAACAAACCAATTTACGAGGGAGGTAAAGTTGGATTGTCAAAACTATCGTTAGCGTCTAGGATGATGAATATAAAATCTGATAATAATTTTAGTGAGTTTTGTACTGAAAGAGTATTTGCCTGAGGGTAATGTAGCTGGTGAGTCGTATTACGAAATACAGAAGTTGGTTTTTAGTCTTGGATTGCCTTCTAAAATGATTGATGTTTGTGTTAACAATTGTATGATTTATTGGAAAGATGATGATAAGCTGCTTGAATGTCGTTTTTGTCGTCAATCATTTCGATGCGCAAAAAACATGTAGACGGGGTGGTAATTGGCATGTTTCCAATTTACCCGATGGTAATGGAGAAAGCCATAACTAGCACAAGAAAAACATCTTTTGGGAACTACCGTACTGGAAAGATCACTTGTTGAGACATAATCTCGACGTTATGCACATTGAAAAAAAAAAATTTGATAACATTATAAACAAATTGTTGAATGTACATGGGAGAACAAAAGAAAATTTGAAGACAAGACTGGATTTGCCTGAAATATGATTTAGAAGTGAGTTGCATATCACAAACAATGGTAAGGCTCCCGTCCCGATCTACAGATTGAAACCTGAAGCGAAAAATGCATTATTCAATTGGGTCGCTACAAATGTCAAGTTTCCCGACGGATATGTTTCAAAGTTATCTGCATGCGTTGAGAATGGTCAAAAGTTTTCAGGTATGAAAAGTCACGATTGTCATATGTTTATGCAAAGACTTTTACCTTTTGCTTTCGATGAGCTTTTACCCGAACCCGCACACACAACAATAGCAGGTATCATTGAACCCTAATATTTATATATTTTAATATATATTGGTTACTTAAGCTATGTAATTAATTAACTAATGTTTAAAATATTTGCAGAGATCGATGCATTTTCCCGAGATCTATGCACTCGTACTCTTACATGAGATCTATGCACTCGTACTCTAAACTTGTGCGTAGTTATTGGGATAGCTATTGCGGTACTAGGTGTACAGTATTGCATCTTACAAGCCATGAGGCTTTATATACTGATGTATAGTAGTATATAGAGTCACTTATGAGCTCGTTTGAATACCAATTTTTTATAAGATATCTTATTTGCTCCAAAAAAATATTCCAACATTTAAGTAAAAACCTAAAAATAATTTATAAGCATTTATATGTTTACGTACATGGTACCACTAAAATGTTACACGGGACTCGTCTTCTTGAACCAAAGCATAACCATTTTACATTTTTATAAAATTTATAAGAATTTTTTGTCCATATTCAATGTCTAACATTGAAATATGATTTATATTTAATTTATAAGCATCTTATATAATATGATTGGAAGTTTTTGTTAACTTTGCATGTGGTGTTGACACATGTCTCTCTTTTAGCGACATGTGTCCATATTCATGTCTTCTAGCGACACCCTGCTTCACCTCCCATCTATTTCGCGACAGTTACAAAACTTCAGGCCTTCATAATTCTTCAATTTGCTTCACCTCCCATCTCTTCCACTATTTAAAATGGCAAATTGTATGCCAAAATTGAAATCATCTTCTCCAGCTTCGTTTTCTTTCTCCTAAAGGTCATCATCGTTCCAAAATAAGGTTAACATAGAATCTTACGTTTTGCGATCTTTTACGGTGACAGCGAGCACAATTTCAAACCAAACACAATCGTCTCAACTCTCTTGCTTCTAAACAAGCAAAACCCAATCAAACAGTGGAACACTCCCTATACTTTTCATGTGATGTATAATTAAAATTGGTCAAAGAAAATAATAATTTTCAGGATAAAAATAATTAAATTTTGGTCATATAAAAATCTTCTTCTTAATTTGAATTAATAAAAGATTTTATCATTCAATTGTGTAACCACCAAGTTTGACATAAAGTTAACTGTACTTTGTCGGCTCCGTCGTCTGCGGCATCTGCGGCGGGCAAAGGAGGAGGAGGAGGCTGCTCGGCATGGACGGATGGAGGCGTCCCGGTCTGGACAGGTGATGTCCCGACATGGAGATGTGGAGCCAGGGTAGTAGAAACAGACACGGTTCCGGAACCAGAAGCGGAACCGGAACCCGTAGCTTCCCGGGAAGCGGCGGCCCTCTCCGCCATCATCTACATATAGCCTGGAGCTATAGTCTTGCCCTTCCTAGGAGCCATCTATAAGTACCTGCCAAAAAAAACATTAAGTATTTTAATAATTATTATTAAGTATTTTAAAAACTAATGTTAATAATTAATTATGTTAAATAATAAGTATTAAGTATTTTAAAAACTAAACATTAAGTATTTTAATAACATTAGTATTTTAAAAACTAATGTTAATAATTAATTATGTTAAATAATAAGTTTTAAGTATTTTAAAAACTAAACATTAAGTATTTTTATAATTATGTATTTTAAAAACTAATGTTAATAATTAATTATGTTAAATAATAAGTTTTAAGTATTTTAAAAACTAAACAATAAGTATATTAATAATTAATTATGTTCTGAATATACATCTAAAATCTGAATCCCAAAACTAAAATTCGAGCCTAAAACTAAATTCCAAATCCTAAAACTAAATTTCAAATCCTAAAACTAATTCTAAAATCCGGTTTTAAAACATATATATTAAATATATTTACCTTTAAAAGAGAGTGTGAGAGTTGTAGAGTGAGAGAGTGTTTTAGAGAGAGAAAATTTTAGAGAGAGAAAATTTTAGAGAGAGAGAGAATAGGGGAGAATGAGCGAGGAAGAAGAAATATGGTCGGGTATATATAGTATTAGCAATCGTCGTAAAATCGTCGTAAATTTACGACGATTTTACGACGATTCCTCGTAACCGCGTCGCCAAGTAAGTTCAAACGTTTTGGTTTGCCGCGTGTTGGGAATAATGAAATTACAAATCGTCGTAAAATCGTTGCACATTTACAACGATTTTACGACGATTCCTCGTACAACCGTCGATAAAAGAGAATTTTAAACGGTTCCGATTGGCTTATTTAAATGTGAATTTTAATATCCAAAACACAAAATCGTCGTTATATTACAACCAAATTACAACGATTTCCTTTTAAATCGTTGTAAAGTCGTGGTAATCGTTGATGTTGACAACCTCATACACACAAAAGACCTGAGGATGTGACATTTAGAGTTTCATGTTTGGTCGTAACATCGTTATTAGATTACGACGATTTTACATCGATTTTGGTGTAAGTAAGGGGATAGTTCATTGCTATAGGATTCTTAAAAGTTTACTCAAAGAAGTGATTTCAATTACTATTTTGTAATCAATTGCGATGTTATATATTTTTACATAATAATAACTATTACTGAAAATTGCAAACCACATAATTCATGTTAAAATTTAAATTTACCGACGTATCGTTCAATTTGTGGAAACAAGAAAGCTTAGAAAACAAAATTGTCTACATGTGATCAATTTTATGGGTCGACTTACTACTAAAATAATAAATTATTCTTTTTGTGGTTAAAGAATTTTTAACAGAACTTTAGGACGAGTCATAATCAAAATCGGATAGTCATGTATTTCCAAAAGAACGAAGGGGGCCCACTCGAATCTAATATCCTAGGAAAGTGTATTTTCTATGTGGGTCCCTTAGATAAACCTTAGTAACTTCTAAAAGCCTTTATAGTCGTTGATTATTTATTATACGTGGACTACAACTCTTTTTGTATTTTCCAATCAGATTAGGCGGAAAAAACTTCATAGTTCATGGATTACAATCCGATTCCACGATTAACATAATCGAACAAAAAAACGTTTATAGAAGTCGCCCGAGTGAGATCCAGAGCGATATTTTCTCTCCTCTTCTCCTCCGACGAATCTAGCGGAGTGAGACCCTTCGGTTCATTGTTATTCATCCGCGGTCCATCACAACAACCTACCTTCTATGGCTCTATATCAAGGCATTAGAATACCGGAGTTGCGTTTAGCAGTATATTTGGTTAGAGCTCGACCGGATCAACAATGCTAGGAACGGAGGACAGCGGCTACGAGTCAGCGATATAGCGAATGGTTCAGTTATGAAGTCAGCTTTTCATGCATGCTCTGTCATGGCGAAGATGGCTTGGGGACGGCTCTGCGTCGTTGAGTCAAAGCTATACCAAAGAGGACGTCCTCTTCACGGTTCTGTTTTGTTCATCTCCAGTGTCACATAATCTACCTCACTTTCCTCCACTGAAACCAAACGTTCCTCCTCCTTCCCAAATCCACTGTTCTCGGCGGTTGCTTGATTCTGGCGAGTTTCGCGATCTAGGGGTTGCGGCTGTGAGGATGTCTTTTGGTTTTCTTTGGTTTTATGCAATCCGGTTCGGTTTAGAGTTTGGATTTGGGTTTGGAAATTGTGTTTTGGACGAGCCCTCCAAAAAATATGTAAATTGGTCTAATTCTGAACTATGATTTCTATTTCAATACAAATACTTTTACATAAAAAAAATATTTTATAACTAGTGTTGTGACCCGTGCTTTGCACGGTATAATTTAAATTAAAATGCATATTAGTTTTCAGTTGATAGCATTTAGTTTAATGTATAGTTAAAAAATATTTTTACTATGTAATATTACATCTACATAAAATTTTTTTTATGAACATTATTTTCGCAACATGGGCAAACTGACTATTGTGAATAAAAATATTAGAAAATGAAGTGATCTTGTATAAACATCTTTCCTTAATTCCTAAAACTCCATGACGTTCGAAATTCTAAGATAGAACCTCGCATCACTCGAAAGCATAAGCTCTGAAACCTTATATTTGAAGAAAAAATAAGAAGATAAATAGAAAATATATGAAAATGGTATATACAAGATGTTGAATATTTTCTCTTTAGGTAGGAGATGAGAATGGAGAGGAGAATGCAAGAGTTTATAGTTTCACCATCTAGTCCATAATATCATCATTAGTCATCTATAACATATAACTTTAAGTCTGGTGGTTACACAATTGATTATAAAATCAATTATTAGAAGAAGAGTTTTGTTTGACCAAATTTTAACTCTTTTTATTGTTAGATTTATTATTTTTTTGACCAAATTTAATTTTCCATCACATGAGAATTATATCACTTTGACCAAAATAAAATACGTTTATCTGTTAAAAACAAACTACATACAACTAAAAACCAACTAAAAATATTTACATATTTTTTATTTGCTAAGAAGATATAAACATAAATATATTTTTTATATCACTGCCGGCGCAACGCGCAGGTCTTTCTCCATTATTATAATATGAAAGAGGAGAGTTCTCCAAAGTTTTTCATCAAAGATTCCATAAGACATATATTTATACGTACTAATTCTTAAAAGGAAACCCTAAACACATAAAATTAGTAGGCTTGGGCTTGAGTTTATTGTATTCTCTAATATTATGAAAGAGATAAAACATCCATGATGTTGACCAAAAAAAAAAAGATAAAACATCCATGATTAATGAGGAAAGAGTCCACAAACAAATTTATTTTTCAAATTATTATTATATTTATTCAACTCGCATAATATATTTTAATACAAACTCTAGAGTTTATGAGGACAATTGGAATAGTTCGGAGAGCAATATAAAGGTATTCTAGAATAATGTTTTCATTTAAAATTTTGTATTAGGATTTGGTGGAGGACGAATGAATTGGGTTTGTGTAGTCGGTTGATGTTTAGCGTCAGGATTTGGTGGTGGACGAATGAATTGGCTTTGTGTAGTCGGTTGATGCTTAACGTTAGAATTTGGTGGAGGATAAATGAATTGGCTTTGGATAGTCAGTTGATGCTTAACGTTAAGATTTGGTGGAGGACGAATGAATTGGCTTTGTGTAGTCGGTTGATGTTTCACATTAGGATTTGGGGGAGGACGAATGAATTGGCTTTGGATAGTTGGTTGATGTTTAACGTTAGGATTTGGTGGGGGACGAATGAATTGACTTTGGATAGATTTGTTTAGATTCGGTTTGAAATTTTGAATTTTGTGTAAGAGAAAGGGATTCAATTCTAGCAATAGTAAGATCAAATGTAAGAAGCAATGTGACCGACATTGTTATTGCAAAGAGATTCATGATCTTCATCCCAAATTGCATTGTGATTAAAGTGTTTAGCTTATCTCCCATATTTGGATTGTTTATATTGGCCAAAAATAGAGAACGAATATTAATTTTCACTAGATTTATTTGCTGAGACTTGAGATCAAATAAAGCAAAATAATAAGTATTTAATAAATGGAAAAATCGTCATTTAATTCCTCAACTTTCAAATTAAAGATTTTATTCCTCGACTAACATTTAAGTCATTTAATATTTCAACTTTTACACGCGAACTAATTAAATCTCTATTTTCGTTGACCAAACCATTTTAGACTCTACGAAAGCCAACCGTTAATTTACGACTTAACGTCGTTAACTAGGGGAAGATGTTATAGACTAAAGTTAAGGTCTTCACATGAGTCTTAGTGGTGTTATAGACTATATGGTTTCACCATATAGTCTTGCATCATCTCCTATATAAGCAGCAAAATCCAACATTTTTAACCAACGATGAAAAATAAATTTGTATGTAATTGATCATTAAATATATTTTATTTTGGTCAAGTGGAATATTTTTCATGTGATGGAGAATTAAAATTGGTCAAAGAAAATAATAATTCTCATGATCAAAAGAATTAAGTTTTGGTCAAATAAAAATCTTCTTCTTAAATTGAATTAATAAATAATTTTATTTTTCAATGGTGTAACCACCAAGTTTGACATTAAATTACATGTTAAATGTGAGTATTGGTGGTGAAACCAAAAAGTTGCATCATCTTCTATATAAGCAGCAAAATCCATCATTTTTAAACCAATGATGCAAAATAAATCTTTATGTAATTGATCATCGTATATAATAAGACAATTTTTTTTAAGTTTCAATGTGGTGGTGACACATGTTTCTCTCTTCTCATGACATGTGTTCTTCTCATGACTTCACAATAAACTTATTCACATAATTGACATAAAATCTAAAATTAATAATATTTTACCTCTTTCAAAAATTAACAATAAATGTCAAATTATCTTCTATTTTTATGTTAATTTAATACAAATGATTCACATTACTTTCATATAATACTAATATATTATTCACATAATTGAAAGAAAATATAAAATTAATAATATCTTACCTCTTTTAAATATTAAAAATACATGTGAAATTATCTTATATTTTTATTTTAATTTAATACAAATAATTCACATTACTTTTATATAATATTACATTCAAAATGTATTTTATATTAATACTACAATTTTAATGTTCTCATTTTCTATAAAGTTTTCTTCTCAAAATAAATTTAGTCAAATGAAATTTATTTCTCACAATATTGACCAAGAATAACTCCCATATTCAATTGGAAATTAATTTTGAAAAAATATTTTTGTAACCTCCACCATAATGGCTTGTGAGTAGTGGAACAATATGTGCTTATAAAAGCCACAATAAGTTTTTCTACAAAATCAAACAAAAAACTAATATTTACTCTAGCATATTATTTCTTCAAACAACAAAACTACGAATATGGATGATTCTTTTAATCTTCTTTTATTTGTTCTATTTTTGTTTGTGTTCTTGAGATCACAAAAAAATAGTGTTCACTTTACCATTTTATTTCTTTACCATTTTATTTCTTCATGAAAATAACAAAAACTAATCATATGGATATTCTTTTCATCTTCCTTTATTTTTTTCTATTTTTGGTTTGTGTTCTTGAGAGCACAACACAAAAAAGATTCCATGGTTAATGATTTTTGGAACGTCGAAAAACTGTCACACCATGAGGCGTTTCAAAAACTATGAAAAGGGTTTTCCCTTCGTAAATACATGTTAGTTCTAATTTTTGTATTGGTGTCATGTTAAAAGATTTCATTTATTTATTCTCTTTTACAAATATCAAATATCTAATTTTTGTATTGGTGTCATATTGTAAAAATGGAGTTACTATAAGTTTTTTAAAGAGTGTTTGAAGATCTTCTATTGTTTTTTGAAAGTTATTATTAATGGATATGTTATTTGACTTAATTCAAAAACATGATGATTAAACAAAAAAGCACATAAGACGTAACTAAAGATGATAGTCAAATCAAAAACTAATTGAAAATTTACCCGTGCGATGCACGGGGCTCAACCTAGTTTACATTATTATGAATAAACAGAGAGTAACTAAATGTTACAAGCTTGTCTTCTTTTGAATAAAGCATAACCAAATTATTCTATTATAAAATTTATACGATATCTTATCATCAAAAACAATGTTCCAACATTGAAATATGAATATGAGTAAAAAGTAGTTTATAACCAATTATATGATTATGTATAGAACAACTAAAAAGTTACATAATTCGGAATTCGTTTTCCTTTTAAAAAACTATAAACCTTATAATCAGAATTAACCCCTACAAAGATTATGAACATTATAAAGTTTATAAATAAATATTATAAACATATTTTACCACCCAAACGCTAAAATTTCAACATAAATTAAGAATCTGATATTTTAAGGTTTATAAAAGAATCTTATAAAAAAAATTAACCATAGAAAACACCAAAAATTGATAACGTTGATAATTGTATGATTTTACAAGAATCTGATAAACAAAACTAATCCCTAAAAACTAAAATCAAACGAATAATCATGTGTAAGTACAAATGTTATAAACATTATAAAGTTTATAAATAAATATTATAAACAAATTTGACCACTCAAACGCTAAAATTTGAACATAAATTAAGAATAAGATATTTTAAGGTTTATAAAAGAACCTTATAAGAAAACTTACCATAAACACCAAAAATTGAGAACGCTGATAATTGTATGATTTTTCAGGAATCTTATAAACAAACTAATCCCTAAAAACTCTAAAACTAAACTCAAACGAAGAATCATTCGTAAGTACAAATGTTATAAACATTATAAAGTTTATAAATAAATATTATAAACAAATTTGACCACTCAAACGCTAAAATTTCAACATAAATTAAGAATGTGATATTTTAAGGTTTAGAAAAGAATCTTATAAGAAAAATGACAATAGAAAACACCAAAAATTGAGAACGCTGACAATTGTATGATCTTACATGAATCTTATAAACAAATAAATCCCTAAAAACTCTAAAACTAAACTCAAACGAAGAACCATGTGTATGTACAAATGTTAAACATTATAAAGTTTGTAAGTAAATATTATAAACAAATTTGACCACTCAAACGCTAATATTTCAACATAAATTAAGAATTTGATATTTAAGGTTTGTAAAAGAATCTTATAAGAAAACTAACCATAGAAAACACAAAAAATTGAGAACGCTGATAATTATATGATTTTACAGGAATCTTATAAACAAAATTAATTCCTAAAAACTCTAAAACTAAACTCAAACGGAGAATCATGATTAAGTACAAATGTTATAAACATTATAAAGTTTATAAATAAGTATTATAAACAAATTTGACCACTCAAACGCTAAAATTTCAACATAAAAACGCTAAAATTAATCCTTAAAAACTCTAAAATTAAATTCAAACAAAGAATCATATATATGTATAAAAGTTATAATATTAGAAAGGTTATAAATAAGTATTATAAAATGATTGATCTCTCAGAATCTAAAAGTTTAAGGTTTATTTGTAAGATTTGAAAATATTTATAAGATTTATAAAAGAATCTCCTAAGAAAAATGACTAATGAAAACACCACAAATTTAGAAAACTGATAGTTATATGGTTTTAAAGGAATCTAAACAAAATTAAACACTTAAAATTCTAAAATAAAACTCAAACGAAGAATCATGTTTAAGTACAAAGGTTATAAATATTATAAAGTCTATAAACAAATATTATAAACAAAATTGACCCTAAAATTTCAAATTAAATTATGAATCTAATATTTTTAAGGTTATAAGTTAGCTTTTAAAATATTTGTAAAGTTGTAACCAAAAAAATAATATTTGTAAAGTTTGTAATGGAATCTTAAATTCAAAATGAATCACGAAGAAAGTTATCCAAATGAAGCATCTAAAAATTAGAAAGTTTTTAAGTAAGCTTAAAAATATTCATAAAGTTTATAAAAGATTACAAAAAAAAATTTGATCCTTAATTAATAAAAGTTGAATCGAAAAGAATAATATGAAGTTATTTTATAAGTAATCTTATAAATTTTTTTAAAAAGTTTGTATTAGTGTTCTAAGACAATTATTAGGCTTCCGTCTGGCTATAAAATATTGATATAGATGATTCATCCATTTAAACTCGGTAGTGTGAAAGTATAGTAGTTAATGTTGAAACCTTAAGTTTTAATATTGCAAATATATCTTCGAAACCTTTTAAATGTGGAGAAAACAAGTTATAAAACTAGTTAAAATAGCAAAACCTTACTCTTTCATTAACTTGGGGAAACTCAAGTATTTTCTTGGACTTGAGGTTGCTCGGAATAGCGAAGGTATTCTTCTTTCTCAACGAAAATATGCATTGGATATTATAAGCGAGGTAGGCATGATTGAATCCAAGCATGCAAGTACACCAATGGAGAAAAATCACCATTTGAGTCTTGATACTAGCCTCGTTCTTACTAATCCGGCGAGATATAGAAGGCTTATGGGTAGGCTTATTTATCTACTTATCACTCGACCGTAACTTACATACGCTGTTCATGTCTTGTCTCAATTTATGCAAGCTCCAAGAGAAAATCATATGGAAGCTGCTCTTCGTGTTGTGAGATTCTTAAAAAACTGTCCCGGTCAAGGGATATTACTTCGAGCTAATTCGGTTCCTCAACTTGTAGCGTACTGCGATTCAGATTATTTTGCATGTCCACTCACACGGCGCTCGTTGACGTCGTATATTACTTTCCTCGGAGGTTCTCCTGTGTCTTGGAAAACAAAGAAACAAAAGACGGTTTCGCGATCGACAACCGAGGCGGAATATCGAGCTATGTCCAAAGCTACTGATGAAGTTATTTGGCTGCGTAATTTACTTACCGACCTCGGTGCTCCACAGAACGAACCAACTCGGCTCTTTATTGACAGTAAGGCGGCAATTGATATGGCTGCAAACCCCGTCAATCACGAGCGAACAAAACACATCGAAAATGATTGCCATATTGTTCGAGATGCCGTACAAGACAAGACGATCTCATCAGTCCACGTTCGAACAACGGATCAATTGGCCGACATCTTGACAAAACCGTTGGGTAAACCACAATTTGATAATATAGCATCCAAGTTGGGCATCACCGGTTTGCATGCACCAACTTGAGGGGGAGTATTAGGCCAGCCCGTTTGAATATGTTATTATGGTTAATGGGCTTTACTTGTCTAGAAAGTTAGTACGTTTAGGTTTAGCCGTCAAGCAATATTGATATATATATGTTGATGTAATCTTTGATAAAGGACACACGCATACACAAACGTTTTACACAAAGAATAACTCTGCAATTAAAGAGGTCAAAAGTCCGCTGTCACGTTAAACAACTCCGCTTAAACCTATAACTCTGCAGTCAATGACAAAACTCTGCAATCAAAGGGGTTAGATCAGCAATTAGGATTTAATGAAAACTCTGCGGTTGAAAGTCAACAACTCCGCCAAAAAATAAATCTGCCACGCCCTCGAAAATAACTCTGCAAAATGTCCTAAACCACTTCGTGAGAATAAACAACTTGGCGACTATATCAAATAAATCTGCAATTATATTTGAATTTTCATTAAAATCCTTAACTACTCTGCGATCAAACGGTCAAAAACTTTGCAAATTTAAACAACTCTCCGATGAATAAAAACTATGGGATCAAATAGTCAAAACCCTGCGATCAAATAGTCAAAAACTCTGGAAATATAAATAAATCTGGGATAACAAATTTGCAATCTGTTAAAAACTCTGCAAAATAAACAACTCTGCGACCAAAGAGCCACTGCAGAGTTCTATTTTTCTCCGAAAATTTGATCGAAAAAATGAACAAACAAAATTTACCCATTTGACCGCAGAGTTTTGTTTTGAAATGGAAAAAGAGTAATATTTTTTTCTTGTTCAGGCGGAAATGGTCCTTTCGGAATTATGAAAAAAACAGAAACACATTAGTTATTTTTTTGGGTGAATTACTAAACTAACCCAACTTTATCTGTTTATTATTAAACAAACCCCTCCGAATATAACACAAAAAATGGGCGTTATATTCCCATTTTACCCCCGCCTTACTTGACAACAAAAAAAAAGTTTTCCACTTTGCCACTGACTTTTATAACTTTGCAAAATTAATCTGCGTGTAAAATCTACCTTATGTTTGAGTGCAGATTTATTATTTGCGCAGAGTTAAAAGGAATACTTTCGGAGAAAATATGATTTGTTTTGTAGATTTATTACGAAGTAGATTTGTTTTGCAAGTTTGTGTTTCTTTGTATGCATATATATTTGTAGAGGTAGAGATATGATGCAAACTTATACAATCGTGCAGATTTATTAGCATTTGCACATATATTATGCAGAGTTATTAAAAAATGCATATATATTTTGCAGATTAACGAATAAAGTTGATTTGTGTTGCAGATTAGTTTTCTCTCAGTGCAGATTTTCCAGAAAATGCAGCTTTGTGTTGCAAACTTGTTTTTAGGTTTATTTAAATTGCAGATATACCAATAAAAGCAGTTTTGTTTTGCAAACTTGTTCTCAGGTTTATTTAATTTGCAGATATACCAATAAAAACAGTTTTGTTTTGCAAACTTGTTCGCTAGTTTATTTAAATTGCAGATACACGGATGTAAGGAAGATTTAATTTGTAGATTTTTCGAATAATTGCAGATTTATTTTTGTTACAACTTTTTGTTATGCAAATATTTTGGATGTTGAATATTTATTTTGCAGGTTTTTCAGCTTGAAGATTTAATAGGTAAAGTTGTTTTGTGACGATGCAGATATTACTTTATTGAAGATTGCAGGTTATTTATAACTTTGTTAGACGATTTAACGTGCAGTTTTTATGGTTCGAGGTTTCATATAATTCACGTGGAGAAAAATATGACAATAACGAAACAACAAATACATAGAATATTCTACAAGGATTGTCATTTGTCTTTGAAACAAATGTCCTTATATGGCCTCCACACCAACATTGGTTTGGAATCCCTTCAAAAGTATTAGTGGATGAGCGACGATTTGATGATGAAGAAGATGTTGGAGTCGACATTTTTGTAGTTAAACTCTTCGATATAAAAGTGAACCACGTGGTATTGCAGAGCCATAAAGAAGATGTTTGGTTGGTTACTTTAAAAACCTAATGTGCATCGTCGTATGCAGATTTCTTTTGTAGACTTATTTTGCAGATTTATTGTATGACGAAAATGTAGGTGTGCTGCATTTAATTCTTTGCGATTTGGTGGGTAAAAACATTAGAATCAAGATTGAAGATATTTTCGGTAATAAATCATTTCGATTACGACGTTGTGAAATCTACCACTACTCTATATGTAGTTAAGTGTTGGGTGAATGGTTGTTCGTGGTGGGTTTGAGCAACGACCGTAGGATTAAGTTCTCACTTTTACATTAGAAAGTACGTAGAAGATCACACATGTTCCGTTACCGAGCTGTCTACACGTTCTAGAAAAGCAACTCCTGAAATTTTAGGAGAACTTTACAAGGACTTTATTGGCGGTGTTGGTCCAAGTGTATTACCTGAACATGTAGCCGATGCTATAAGGATTCGGTTTCGAATTAAGGTTAGAAATAATAAAAGATACAATTATTGATCATGTTGTTACTTCCACGTCTCATTGATTGGTTTTGTGCGTTTAGGTCGATTATTGGAAAGCACATCGTGCCCTTACACACGCTCGTGCTTTAGTAACTGTGTCAGCAGAGAGTGGATACGAAGATTTACCTACTTACTTATTTCAAATAAGACATGCTAATCCGGGAACTTATACACGACTCGAAGTCGATGACAATAAAAGGTTCAAGTACGTATTTATCTCCTTTGGAGCTAGCATTTTTGGTTTTCAATACATGCGAAAAGTGTTAGTTGTTGACGGTACTTTCTTGAAAGGAAAATACAAAGGTACGTTGCTTATCGCCACAGCACAAGATGGAAATTTTCAGATATTTCCCATAGCTTTTGGTATTGTTGATACGGAAAATGACAAGTCTTGGGAGTGGGTTTTCACACAGTTAGCGAAAGTTATCCTGGACGATAGAGATTTGGCTATCATTTCCGATCGCCACAAATCTATAAGCAATGCTATTCAGGTTGTATATCCTCTTTGTGCAAGAGGAATATGCACTTACCATTTGTACAAGAACGTCTTAGTTAGGTTCAAAGGGGGCGAAGTTTTCGGTCTCGTCAAGAAGGCGGCTAATGCTTTTCGTATTGATGAATTTGAGGAATATTTTGAAGAAATTCAAAATCGTAATCCTTCATTGCATAGTTATTTGACACGCGGAGACGTCAAGCAGTGGACAATAGTTCATTTTCCGGGCCATAGGTATAACATCACAACCACAAACATCGCAGAGTCTTTAAATCATGGCCATCATAGGTATAGAGACGTGGATGATAAGTCATCATAAATATCCTGCATCATAGAAAAACAATTTTAAGTCTTCAATAACATCACAAAAAGTCTGCAATAACATAACAAAAAGTCTGCAATAACATCACAAAAAGTCTGCAATAACATATTATATCAAGGCATAAGTCTGCAATAACATCATAAAAGTCTGCAATAACATAACATGTCATAAGTCTGCAATAACTTCACAAATATATTTTTCAACACAAAGTCTGCACTAACATATTATATCAAGTCATAAGTCTGCAATAACATCACAAAAAGTCTGCAATAACATAACATGTCATAAGTCTGCAATAACTTCACAAATATATTTTTCAACACAAAGTCTGCACTAACATATTATATCAAGTCATAAGTTTGCAATAACATCACAAAAGTCTGCAATAACATAACATGTCATAAGTCTGCAATAACTTCACAAATATATTTTTCAACACAAAGTTTGCACTAACATACTACAACAAGTCATAAGTCTGCACTAACATCACAAAAAGTCTGCAATAACATAACATGTCATAAGTCTGCAATAACTTCACAAATATATTTTTCAACACAAAGTCTGCACTAACATATTATATCAAGTCATAAGTCTGCAATAACATCACAAAAAGTCTGCAATAACATAACATGTAATAAGTCTGCAATAACTTCACAAATATATTTTTCAACACAAAGTCTGCACTAACATAATACAACAAGTCATAAGTCTGCAATAACATCACAAAAAGTCTACAATAACATATTATATCAAGTCATAAGTCTGCAATAACATAACATGTCATAAGTCTGCAATAACTTCACAAATATATTTTTCAACACAAAGTCTGCAGTAACATGCTACATCAAGTCATAAGTCTGCAATAACATCACAAAAAGTATGAAATAACATAACACATCATAAATCAGCAATAACATAACATATATATCTTTCATCACAAAGTCTGCACTAACATACTATATCAAGTCATAAGTCTGCAATAACATCACAAAAAACTGCGTTAACATAAAGATTAATAAGTATGCACTAACATCACATACATAACATAACACGTCGTCATAAGTCTGCAATTACTTAACAAATATATTTTACATCACAAAGTCTGCACTAACATACTACAGCAAATCATAAGTCTGCAATAATAACATCACAAAAGCTGCATTTACAGAAATGTTAATAAGTCTGCACTAACTTCACCAAAAGTCTGCAATAATATAACAAGTCATAAACAAATCTGCAATCATTATATAACAAACTAAATGGGGAAGATTCAACACATAAAAACCTGCAACAAATATCTACCATAGTTCAATCAATACAACTTTTGTAGTAGACGATGAACATGCACAATTATTTGCACTGATAATGTTGCTATAAAACTACACAAATCCAAAGGGAATGACATGAAATAATCAATATCATGAAACATCTCAACATACTTATTTGTCACCAGGTTGTCATTTGAACTGCATACGACAACGTCGTCTACTAAGATAATAAGTGCAAGACAAAGCCTCTTCCACTTGGTAATCCGTTGCTCTCCTTCCAACTTGTTTGAATCTTCTCTAAGCATTTCTAAAACCTCAATTACCGATACAATTTTCTTGTCCCCAAATAGACAGTTCCAAACAGAGAGGTAAGATGTATCCTGATGGGTTTCTATTTCTGAATCTGAAGGCATTTGGTGGCAGAGAAGACATGTGGTAATGTGAAATTCGCGGAGCGAAAAACGGATTGGGTGACCACCAAACACGACCCACAACTCCTTCAGCTTCTTCGTCAAAATTTGTCGCGATAACAAACCATGAATCAACTTCCCCGAATGGACAGTTCTTGCTACATGCAATTCGAACAGATGCCGAAATTGGGAATTCATCAAACTTTCTCAAGCGCTGTACCGGTCAATACTATGGCTAGAACCCCCAAATACTCCGGTTTCGAGTATATGTTCAATCCAGCACCGACGGGGAAACGATTAGCACTGTAAAGATGTAGCGGCAACTTCGTTGTGAGATCACACTCTTCGTCGGCGGATGTGTTCATAGTTGGAGAATTTTCTACAATATGAGAAGTTACAGAAAAAAAACAATTAGTATATAATGCGAAGAATATACTTCCTAAATCCCAACTTATTCGAAAAATTTGTAACGGTTTTATCCTAAAATTTAGGAACATTTATTTCCAATTCGAAAATTTTCCGTCAAAATCGGAACATCTATTCATTTTTCAGATTACTGTTTTTACCTGTTGGACGCTTGTAGGATGTAGATCTCAACGTCCGTACACTGGAATGCATGCGCATCTATGTATTTGTGATATTGTACGGTCGATGTTAGGTAACTACAGATGGAGCGTACTCGACGAAGGTTCTAGCTGAAACTCGGGGAAGGTTCCAGCTGAAAGCGTAGTTGGTCTAATTTAATGGCCAGCTGAAAGTCGAACAATAAGAAGAAGAAGAAGAAGAAGAAGAAAAAAAAAGAAGAAGAAAAATAAGAAAATGAAGAAGATGGAGAGTCGGGGAAGATTTCTGTAATTATTAAAGGATTAATTTTATGCTAAAATTAAAATTAAAAAAATATACCATCCAAAATATAGTGTGGGTCCAAGAGAAATATATATGGCAGAAACGTAATATACGCGAAATATATACCCTCTATTGTAATTTTGACTCAACGTGAATATTGCAATTGTGTGGGTCCTACGGTCTGAATTGCAATTAATAGTAAATGGTCTTCTTTTTAATTATTTGTCAAAAAATGGTCCAAAACCCCAATTCACCCTAGAATATACTAGTGTAATTCTGTACAATTCAGTGTATTTGTGAATAAAAGTGGTATTTCTGTAAAATCAAGTCATTCTCTTCTCCTTCTTTATTTCTCCTTGACACAATTGATTTACAGTAAAAAAGTGATAACTAAACAAAAGTTCTGTTTAGCTATTTATACTAGTTAGAGTTTATAACTGCCTCTAACTACTTCTCTAACAAATCTTATCTCCGGTAAAGCCTCTTCTTCTTGATCCAATTCTCTGCTCTTTCTCTTCTTTGTGTAGACTCTATATAGCCTACCAATACCCCCTTCTTTGAGATAGAACTTGTCCCCAAGTTCAATATATGGGAACTCTTGAACAAGTTCTTTTGCCTTAACCCAAGAGTTCTCATGGGCAGGTAGACCCTTCCAGTGAACCAATGCTTCTAACCAACCATCATCATTATATATGGTCTGAATCATGTTGGAACTCAAATTTTACAAAATTAGTGCATTAAGAAATTAGTAGTTTAAACTACAATTTAAAATGTTCATATGTAAAAATTAAGTGTTATTTGAATAAGAAATGGAGATTCAAATGAGTATGATTAATGTTTTGACTAACTATCAAAATATTAAAATATCATATTGAAATTTTGGAGATGGATTTTGGTTATGGATTTGGACTTATGATTTGGCCCATTAAACCCATTAAGTGTGATAACCAAAAATCAATGTGTGTATTACACATTTCCATCGAAATGTTTGTCTTGGAGTGTTGGCCAAACAAATGTCATTTATGACAATTACTTGGTGAACAATAATTTTCATTAAATGTATTGACTCTTCTCCAAATTTTGAGAGACTATATAAAGAGTCTCCTCCTCTCCATTATTCTACATTCACTCACAAAACACAATAACACAAGAAAGTTGAAACACATCTCCCTTTTCATCTAGTAAGTCTCGAGAGTATCGTAGTATTAAAGTTCGTCGGATTCGATATTGAGTGTTGCAAATCGGATCAAAACGGTTTTATCTTGGGATTCTTGATCGATTCATACCGTCACACTACGGGCGATCTTTAGAATTAAGGAAAGAGGTTAGCTCGACTCCGTTAAAAAGTTTTAAAAAGGGGTTTTAAAAATACTTTTAGATCGAATTTAATCGTTTATTTACAAAACTATTTTCGCATTATTTGATTCGATTTTTGCACTCCTACAGTCTTAATTCTAAAGATCCGTTCTTCGCTTAGCTTAGTCGGATCATTTTTTACGATTTTATAAAACGATTTTTATAATCGGATCTCTAACTATCTGATCTTAAACGTTCTACGAACGCTCATAAGCGTTTTGCGTGCAACGTTTTCGTACAATCTGTCTAATTTTTTTTTTTAAAGCGATTTTAATAATCGAGTCTCTAAGAACTCGATCTTAAACGTTTCTACGAACATTCATAAGCGTTTTGCGTGAACGTTTTTTGAATACTACGCTTTTAGTTATAAATGAAACGAAGGTTGCGATTTGGTCTTATACTATCTCTGCGAATCGTTTCTAAATCGATCTTAAAAACGAAATCGCGATTAGTTTATACTACTTTTTCGCGAATCGTCCTCTCATCTAATCGATCTTATTCGTCGTTTCCACGAATGCTATTAATAAGCGAGTTTGCGAAACTAATTTTTACGGTTTGATAAAATTAAATTGTAGATTATGAAATTATTTTATAATATCAGATTACTAATCTAGTTGTGTTTCTATCGACAGATGGAAACGAACAATGATGATGTCTACATGACTGAACAACCAACTGTAACCAACATGACAGACCCGACACCTGTAACAGAAGGGTCTAATGTCACTAAGGAAACAGAGTCGGTGCAACGTGACTTGTTCGGAGTTCGCTTTCCGGTCCAATCTTCAAACCTAGATATGGGTTTTGAAATGTCTCGGATCCCTGTTGTAATGTCACACGGGTTGATGCCTGAAAAATTTGATGGCAAAAAATTTAAGACGTGGCAAAGTAAGATGCTCTTTTACTTGAGCAATTTAAACTGTGAGAAGTTTCTTAATGAAGATCCACCGATCGTCCCATTAGGAAACAAAGATACTCTCATTGTCGTGTCAGTCGATGCGTGGAGACATGCCGACTTTGTGTGTAGAGGATGGATTTTAGGCCGCCTCACTGATACTCTTTACAAGGTGTACAGTCAGGAAGCAAAAACTTCAAAAGAACTCTGGCTTGCTTTACAAAAGAAGTACAAGTCGGAGGATGTCGGAGGTCAGAAATACGTCGTGGCTAGATTTCTCGACTTCAAAATGGTGGACTCAAAACCCATCATGGAACAAGTCGATACGTTGAGTATCATATGCCACGGGATAGCCGCTGAAGGGATGACCATCGATGAGAATTTCACCGTGAATAGCTTCATCGAGAAGCTTCCCCCATCGTGGTCGAGCTTCCAAGCCTATCTCAAGCATAAGACGAAGACGTTGTCGCTTGCTAGTCTCATCACAAAGCTCTAGGTATAAGAAAGGAATCTCATAAACTTTCAAAATCTGGAGAAACACAACATTAACGTGGTTGAGCACAATAACAAGGGAAAGGGGAAGATGACGTCTATGCAGAGGTTCCTCAAACCCGCTTCTTCAAACACTTTCTAGAAGTAAGGCAAAGCTCCTGAAACTTCAAAGTTCAAGGTAAAGTGCCGCAATTGCGGAAAGCTGGGCCACAAGGCAGACGTGTGCAGCAGCAAACCGAAGAACAACGGTCAAGCTCAAGCAAACCTCACCGAGGAAGACATGTGCGTCGTTGTCAATGAAGTGAACATGGTGGATGACAACCCACAAAAGTTGTGGTACGATAGTGGTGCTACCACCCACATATGTATTGATAAGACGATGTTCACCACTTATCAGAAAAGCAAAAGTGAGGAACAACTCTTCATGGGAAACACGGCTTTCTCTAAGATTTCTGGTAGCGGGAAGATCGTGTTGAAGTTGACTTCGGGACGTGAGCTCCACTCAACAATGTGAAGCATGTGTCGGACATGCGAAAGAATCTGGTCTCGGGGACGCTGCTGAGCAAGGCTGGATTTGGAGTACACTTCGAGGCTAATCAACTAGTGATTAGGAAGAATGGGGTGTTTTTAGGGAAGGGATATGAAAAAGGAGGACTTGTCAAATTGTGTGTGACTACAGTCCTCCGTCCGGATAAGTCTGCTAATGTTGTAATTGGTGAACCTTCGATTTCAATGAATAAGAATCCAGTTGCTTGGCTTGACAAAAAAAAAGAATCCAATTGCTTATTTGGTTGAGTCTTTTAATTTATGGCATGAACGTTTAGGACATGTGAATTATAAATCGATGCAAAGATTAATGTATTCAAACCTAATACCAAAATGCAAAATAAACAAAGAAAAATGTGAAGTATACGTTCAAGCGAAACTCACAAAAACCCCATCACCTAAGGTACTCAGAACTACCGAACCTCTAGGTTTAATACATACATATATTTGTGATCTAAAGTATATACAAACTAGAGGCGGTAAAAAAGTATTTTATAACGTTCATAGATGATCACACAAAATATTGCTATGTATATTTGTTACGTAGCAAAGATGAAGCGTTGGAAAAATTTAAAGAATATAAGCTCGAAGTTGAAAACCAACTTGATAAAACTATTAAAATAGTAAAAAGTGATAGAGGAGGTGAGTATGATGACCCATTTAATGTATTTTGTCAACAAAATGACATCATACATCAGAAAACCGCACCTTACTCGCCAGAATCTAATGGAGTTACGGAAAGAAAGAACTGAACTCTAAAAGAGATGATGAATGCAATGTTGCAGGAATCAGGGTTAGCCCAGAACATGTGGGGGGGGGGAAGCTCTGCTTACTACTAACTATATCCTCAACAAAATACCACACAAAGTTACGGGCAAAACGCCATACGAACTTTGGAAAGGTGTTGCACCATCGTACAAATACCTTAAAGTGTGGGGGTGTCACCTCCTAAAAAGGCCACAATAGGACCAAAAACAGTATATTGTATCTTTATTGGATATGCATACAATAGTAGCGCCTATCGGTTTCTTGTTCACAAATCAGATATACCGGATATTCATGTAAATACAACAATGGAATCAAGAAACGCGTCTTTCTTTGAAAATATATTTCCATGTAAAGAGAAACAAAGTCATAAAAGGACATTTGGAGAAAGAGAAGTAAGTGCGCATACAAATGAGGCAAGCGTTTCTGGAACTTCATCAAATGAAGTAGAAGAAGTGGTAGATGAACCTAGATGAAGCAAAAGAGCTCGTAAGGAAAAATCTTTTGGCGATGATTTCATAATGGTTTTTCTTTTAGAGAATGATCCAAGAACTTTCAAAGAAGTCATGTCTATACCAGACGCACCTCATTGGAAGGAAGCGGTCAATAGTGAGATCGACTCTATATTGCAAAATCATACATATGAGATAACCGATCTACCAGAAGGGTCTAAAGCACTAGGGTGTAAATGGATTTTCAAAACAAAAATGAAAACCGATGGCGCAATAGATAAATATAAGGCTAGGCTTGTTGTGCAAGGTTTCAAACAAAAAGAAGGTCTAGACTTCTTTGACACATATTCTCTAGTGACGCGAATAACTTCCATCAGAATTCTGATAAGTATCGCGGCATTAAGAGACCTAGAAATACATCAAATGGATGTAAAAATTGTCTTTCTAAATGGAGATTTAGAAGAGGAAATATATACTCCCTCTGTCCCATTTTAATCGAAGTTTTGGAGCTTTGCACGCTATTTAAGACATCTATTTTTATCATCAAAACATCATTAAATAAAACAAAATCAACCAATAGAAAAAATTATGACATACCTCATTTGGTCAAAAAAATCAAATGCATTTAATTTATGCATAGAAATTTGAAAAACATCAAATAAATTGAAACATAAAAAATCCTTCAAAACTTCAATCAAAATGGGACGGAGGGAGTATGAAATAACCTGAAGGGTTTGTCGTCCCAGGACAAGAGAACAAAGTTTGTAGACTTGTGAAATCATTGTATGGACTTAAGCAAGCTCCGAAACAATGGCATGAAAAGTTTGACAATGTAATGATGTCAAATGGCTTTAGCATTAACGAATGTGATAATTGCATATACATCAAATGTACTCCATATGAGTATGTTATTTTGTGTTTGTATGTTGATGACATGCTCATTATTGTTAGCAATAAAGACATGACTAATCAAACTAAGAATTTACTAAATAGTAAATTTGATATGAAAGATATGGGACTCGCATATGTCATCTTAGGAATTAAAATCCATAGACATTCTGGAGGAATCATCTTGTCTCAATCACATTATGCCCAAAAGATACTTGAAAGATTCAAAAACTATTCAAGTGGAAGTGCAAGAACTCCAGTAGACCATTAACTTCACCTGACTAAGAACACATGAGAGTCAGTGTCGCAAGTGGAGTATGCACGAGTGATCGAAAGTCTAATGTACTTGACAAATTGTACCAGACCCGATTTAGCACACGTAGTTAATGTATTGAGTCGCTATACTAGTAATCCAGGACACATACACTGTAAAGTTATAACGAGAGTATTAAATTACCTACGCTACACTAAAGATTATGGATTACACTATGGTAAAGAACCAAGAGTTTTGGAAGGATACATCGACATAAATTGGATCGCTGATTCTAAAAATTCAAAATCCACAAGTGGATATGTCTTTACTCTAGGAGGTGGAGCAGTTTCTTGGAAATCTGCCAAACAAACTGTGATAGCCACATCAACCATGGAATCTGAGTTCGTTGCTCTAGATAGAACATTTCAAGAGGCAGAGTGGCTACGGAATTTTTTGGAAGGTATCCCCATGTGGGAGAAACCAGTGCCAGCGTTACGTGTACACTTTGTTAGTCAGTCAGCTATCTCTCGTGCACTGAATAAAATGTATAATGGCAAATCTCTTCATACAAGAAGACAACATAAGACCATTAGAAACTTGATCTCAACAGGAGTACTCACAATAGATTATTTAAAATCTGCAGATAACCTAGCTGATCCGTTCACTAAAGGTTTGACAAGAGATGAAGTAGAAAAATCATCAAAAGGAATGGGATTAAAAGCCTATGATAAAGATAAGGTTTGATGGAAACCCCACCTACATGACTGGAGATCCCCAAAAAATAGGTTCAAAGGGACAACGAATTCAAACTAAATATCTAAGAACACTGTGAGACTTGTGTCTCTACCCAGTTCCTAGGATGATAAACAATGTTAAGACGTGTACGTAGATGAGGATAAGCATCTGGCTTTTAATGATTCCATAACTTATCAATAGTGGGGTATTGCGGGATACTTCTGAAAATAAGATAATGGCAGATCACCTAGTGAGTGTGAAATGCGGCCTTTTCTATGAGAATTAAGGAAAGGTTATACTCTCCAAGTTCACTCATGATAACCAGGCATGTTCAAGGCCAAAATGAACACAAATGAGAACTTAATCTCTTCGAGAAAATGAAGTTGGGTTATACCTGTTGTCTCGGTTTACATAGAAACCCGGTTGGTTCAAGACATCATGTTCACCTTCTGGCCAAGTAAACCCGACATATATTAACAATGAGTGGTTCAACGTTGAAAAATACAACCATCTCATACACAGCTAATTTTCGTTATACTCTCGAAAAGTTCGTCTGTCTAGTCTTCTAATTAAGTCTAGGTAATAGAGTCAGTCGAGTCAATTGAGTCTTTATATGTTTAGGAGTTATTTCTATTCATGTAGGCGATTGTTGGAACTCAAATTTTACAAAATTAGTGAATTAAGAAATTAGTAGTTTAAACTACAATTTAAAATGCTCATATGTAAAAATTAAGTGTTATTTGAATAAGAAATGGAGATTCAAATGAGTATGTTTAATGTTTTGACTAACTATCAAAAGATTAAAATACCATATTGAAATTTCTGAGATGGATTTAAATTAAAGAAGTGGTAATTGTGTTTAAACCCATTAACTTATTTCTTTGGATTTTGGTTATGGATTTGGACTAATCATTTGACACATTAAACCCATTAAGTGTGATAACCAAAAATCAATGTGTGTATTACACATTTCCATCGAAATGTTTGTCTTGGAGTGTTGGCCAAACAAATGTCATTTATGGCAATTACTTGGTGAACAATAATTTTCATTAAATATATTGACTCTTCTCCAAGTTTTGAGAGACTAAATAAAGAGCCTCCCTCTCCATTATTCTACATTCACTCACAAAACACAAAACACAATAACAGAAGAAAGTTCAAAACACATCTCCCTTTTCATCTAGTAAGGCTCGAGAGTATCGTAGTATTAAAGTTCGTCGGATGCGATATTGAGTGTTGCAAATCGGATCAAAATGGTTTTATCCTGGGATTCTTGATAGATTCATACCGTCACACTACGGGCGATCTTTAGAATTAAGGAAAAAGGTTAGCTCGACTCCGTTAAAAGGTTTTAAAAAGGGGTTTTAAAAATACTTTTAGACCGAATTTAATTGTTTATTTACAAAACTATTTTCGCATTATTTGATTCAATTTTTGCACTCCTACAAATCACATGTTCTAGTTCAATGACAAACTCATCTATCTGACAGAACACTTGGTAAAGGATTCACTTAATGGTTAGCTCCTAACACCTTCTTTAGTTTAGAGACATGAAACACAAGATGAATTTTCGATGAAGGTGGTAGCTCCAGCTTGAAAGTTACCTTTTCCTTCTCTCCAACACTTTATATGGTCCATCGTACTTAGCTGCTAGCTTGTGACAGATCCTCTTAAAGAAACAGATCCTTGTCTGTAAGGTCTTAATTTGAGATAAACCTGATCACCAACTTCAAATTCCACATCTCTTTTATGCTTGTCAGCATTATTCTTCATTTGATCTTGTGCTCTGATTAAATGTTTCTTAATCTAAGCTAACATTCTGTCTCTTTCTTCCATCAACGTTTCCAACTCAAAGTTTGTTGTTGATCCTTTTTCAAACTTCAATATGGCTGGTGGGTTCCTTCCATATAACACGTTGAATGGTGTCGTCTGTAATGACCTATGATACGTAGAATTGTACCATAATTCAACCCAATACAGGAATGTTGACCAAGTCTTTGGATGGCTAGAAGCAAAGCAGCGCAGATAACTCTCCAAACAGCGGTTCAGGACCTCTGTTTGGCCATCCGTCTGCGGATGAAAAGCTGTACTATACTTCAGTTTTGTTCCGGACAATTTGAACATTTCTTTCCAAAACTTTACTTAGAAATATTTTGTCTCTGTCTGAAACAATGGAAACAAGATATCCATGAAGTCTCACTATCTCCTTGATAAACTTTTGAGCCACATCTGCTGCCGTGAAAGGGTGTTTCAGGCCAATGAAGTGACCATATTTGCTGAGTCTATCAACTACCACCAAGACCACATTATAACCTCCTCAAGTAGGTAGACCTTCAACAAAATCCATACTAATGTCCTCCCACAGAGTTGTTGGTATTGGTAAAGGGTGCAACAAACCCGCATGACACAAAGTAGAATACTTGTGTGTTTGACAAATTTTGCACTCTTGTATATACCTCTGTATATCCAAGTGCATATTTTCCCAATGAAATCTTTGTTGTATTCTCTTTGTAGTTTTTAATATTCCAGCATGTCCTCCTAACAATCCATCATGATACTCAGACAATATCAGAGGAATGTATTTTGACCTCCTTGGAATCACTAACCTCTGCTTATACCAATGCTTTCCTTCTCTAACCCCAAAGTGTTTTCTTTGAACTTTTTCTTCTGCAATCTCTTTGGTCAGTTTTTGTAACTCTGCATCAGCCTCTATCTATGTGTATAAGTCCAAAATTTGTATAACCTGAGGAGTAGTCAATGATAACAAAGTTGCATTTACTACTTCCACTGATGGTTGACTTATTCTTGACAACCCATCTGCAGCTTTGTTCTCAACCCCTGGTTTATATTGAATTTCAAAGTCAAAACCCAATAGCTTGATTAACCACTTCTGATATTCCATTGAAACTTCCCTCTGTTCAAGTAAGAACTTCAGACTTTTCTGATCAGTCTGTTAAAGTAAACTGGTTTAAGTTGTTCCTTGTGTGTTAACCCATAACTGAAGTATGCTATTGGTTGTTTACTCTGCATCAACACGACTCCTAACCCAAACCCTGATGCATTTGATTCCACTATAAACTTCTGAGTGAAATCTGGTAAACCCAAAACTGGAACAATAATCATAGCTTCTTTTAAACTCTGAAATGCAGATTGAGCTTCTTCAGACCATTCAAACTTGTCCTTCCTCAGCAATTCAGTTAGTGGTTTAGCTAGTGATCCATAGCCTTTAACAAATATTCTATAATATCCTGTTAACCCAAGAAAGCCCCTCAGCTCCTTTATGTTTCTTGGTTTAGGCCATGTTCTCATTGCCTTAGTCTTAGCAGGGTCTGTGGAGACTCCTTTATCTGAAATAATATGTCCTAAATACTCCACCTTGGTCTGCCCAAAACTACACTTTTTTTGTTAGCATACAACTTATGTTCTTCAAACACTTGTAACACTTGTAACACTGTTGCTAAATGTTGTGCATGATCTTCTTCATTCTTACTATACACCAGAATATCATCAAAGAACACCAATACAAATCTTCTCAGATATGGCATGAATACTTGATTCATTAAAGCTTGGAATGTTGATGGTGCATTAGTAAAACCAAACGACATTACCATAAACTCACAGTGACCATCATGAGTTCTGAATGCTGTTTTCTGAACATCCTTCTCACACATCCTGATCTGGTGATATCCTGCTCTAAGATCAAGTTTGAAGAATATCTTGGATCCATGCAATTCATTCAGTAATTGATCAATCATAGGAATGGGAAACTTATTAGGTATTGTAGATATGTTTAATGCTCTGTAGTCAACACAAAATCTCCAAGAAGCATCTTTCTTCTTGACTAACAGAACTGGACAAGAGAAGGGACTTTGACTTTCTCTAATGATCCCTGACTCCAACATTTCCTTCACCATTCTTTCCATTGCCTCTTTGTGAGCATGTGGATAACGATAAGGTCTGACACTTATCGCATCACTTTCAGCTACTAAATTTATGGCATGTTCTCTACCCCTTACTGGTGGTAATCCTTTTGGTTCTTCAAACACCATAATGTACTGATTTAACACCTCTTCAATCTTCTTAGGTGATAAAGTCGTTGTATCCTCATTAGTGTCCCCAACTGAATTATCCTCTCTTACTTTGGATGTCAAAGTTTTGAGGGATATACTCCTTGTGTGCAGTTCAGATTCTCCTCTCAATGTTATGAATTTACCCTCATGCGTAAAATTCATTTCTTGTAACTCCCAATCCACTTGACATTTGCCCAATGTCCTTAACCATTGAACTCCTAGTATCACATCTGCACTTCCCAGTTCCAAAGCCACAAACTCAGCTACAAATTTAACACCTGCTAAGGAAAATTGCACATCTTTGCAAGTCCCCATGCCTTCCACTGACACGCATGTTCCCAACAGAACCTTCATATCTTTGGCCTGTGTCACTTTAAGTTTTAGTCTCTTCACTGCTTCAGGTGTTATAAAGTTGTGAGTAGCTCCACTATCCACCATTACTACCAACATATTCTTGTTGAAGACCCCTCTCATCTTAGTTGTTGTAGGAGATTTAATGCCTAAGAATGAGTTCAGTGATAATTCCATGAATTCACTATCTGTCTTTTGTTTGTTTTTTTCTTCAGTCTCATATCCTTGTAAGACTTCCATCTTATATTCATTGATCACAGTCAAAACCTGAAGTTCTTTACTTACACAAGAATGTCCCATGTCACATTTAAAACACAACTTGAGCCTCTTCTTTTCAGCTAATTCAGCCTTTGTCAGGTTCACCATTGGTCTCTGAGCTATATTGTTCTGTGGAGTCTCAGCTGTAGCAGTTGCATTTGGTTGCCCACTTTTACTTCTCCAATTATATGATTTAGATGTTCTAGAATCTTGATCCTGAAAGGTTCTCTTATCTTTACTCCATTGAGTGCCATCTTTTATCATCATCTTGTTTAACATACTTGATTCCATAGAGATTGCTACTGCTATCATTTCTGGTAAAGATTGTGGCTTCATGACATGGACAATCTCCTTCATTTCAGTGACCAACCCATTCAAGAAAATCCCTTCAAGCTGTTGATCAGTTAGTCATGTCACTTGAGAAGACAAATCCTCAAATTTGTGAACATACTCAGGTATTGTCCCTTCTTGTTTAATGAAGAACAAGCTCTGACTTGGTCCTCTGCTATGGACATTGCCAAATCTGATAAGCAATCTCTGCTTAAACTCCTCCTAACTAGCAAAACCTCGTCTGTTGATTTCGAAGTTAAACCAGCTCAAGGCGTCTCTAGTTAGTGTTATAGAGACTAGGTTATGTCATCGTAACCACCTTGCCTGAAAAATCTTTCAACTCAAGCTAACCACCCATAGGTATTGCTACCATCAAATATAGGTATTGTTAGGTTTCCAACATCGAGTTGCGTCGAATCCAATCTCTCGTTGATATCGTCGATAATCGCCGTGTTCTCCTCTGGATTTTCGTTGGTCGTCGTCTTCTTCGCCGTATCGGTGGATTTCTTCGTCATCTCTGAATCGATGTATTCGAACGTCACTAACGCACCAATTTGATAGAATATACTAGTGTAATTATGTACAATTTAGTGTATTTGTGAATAAAAGTGGTATTTATGTAAAATCAAGTCCTTCTCTTCTCCTTATTTATTTCTCCTTGACACAATTGATTTACAGTAAAAAAGTGATAACTAAACAAAAGTTATGTTTAGCTATTTATACTAGTTAGAGTTTATAAATATCTCTAACTACTTTTCTAACAAATCTTATCCACAACTTCACACTCCTATCTCCGGTAAAGCCTCTTCTTCTTGATCCAATTATATGCTCTTTCTCTTCTTTGTGTAGACTCTATATAGCCTATCGGTATCATATTTCAAGATCACTTATGTTTTCATTGTAAAATTTCCCGTTACTACATATTTGATATTTTGCTAATATTCTGATCCTGCAAACAAAATCATTGATAACCTCATTTACAAGTGAAATGCTTATTATGTTCCTTTATATATATAAATAAGGAGGAGGGAGAGTTTGGAATAACATTGTGTTAGATAATTATCTTTGTAATTATCCATTAGTAAACTTAAGTTATAAGTTATGTAAATATCTTGTTTTCAACCGACTTAAAAAGCTATATAAAGCCTTGTCTTTGCGTTTGTATGACACAATGAAGTCAAGTTAATAAATGATCACTTCATCTCTCTCCCTTTCACATACAATATTTATATGTATATGTTATTAGTTTTATTACACGTTATCAACACGAATGTCTCTGTTTATATGAGGTAGTCGTTGCATGAGCTTTTATATATTTTGGTTAAATATTATCCAGGTAATTTTAAAGGGTCAATTACTAAACTAACTCTTTTTTATTTGTTTATTACAGGAGAGACCCTACCCATTTTGTAACCAAAATATGGCGTTATGTTCCAGTCTTACCCCTCAGCTATGTGACAGAAAAAAATAGTTTTTGGTTTTGCCACCGATTTTGGTAAATCTGCATAATTAATCAACTATATAAATCTACCTTTGTAATGTATGCAGATTTAATATTGTTGCAGATTTTTAATGTAAAGTTTATGGAAAAAAACAATTTATCTTGCAGACTTTTATAAAAGTAGATTTATGTTGCATGTTTGTCCTTCTGTTAGTGCAGATTTATTTGCAAAAGTAGATTTATGATGCAAACTTATTAACTTTCATGTATGTTTTGCAGATTTATTGAAAAACGCATGTTTGTTTTGCAGACTTAACAGAATTGCCGATTTGTTTAGTTGACTTATTTGCTTTGATTGCAGACATTTTTAAAAAAATAGATTTGTTTTGCAGATTTTTTTACTTTTGAGTATGTTTTGCAGATTTATTGAATAACGCATGTTTGTTTTGCAGACTTAACATAAATGCTGATTTGTTTAGTTGACTTGTTTGCTTTGATTGCATACATTTTTAAAAATATAGATTTGTTTTGCAGATTTTTGGTCTTGTAGATTTGGTATGCAGATTTTTTAGGTTGTAGATTTGTTTTGCATAATTTTGGCGAGGAAAAATTATTATGTTCATTTTTGACTAATTTCTTACATTTGTTTTTGGTAACAGATTTAAGTCGTAGATTTATATTGTAGATTTTCTTGGCGGGAGATTATTTAGGTAAAACTTCTTTGTAGCTGATTTAATCCTTGAAAGTTAAAAATTAGATGACAATAACGTAACAAGAAAAACATATTATTACAAAAGCTGGAGATGGCTTACCGTGGAAATATTACATAGCCGAATATTACATGGAAAAAATTTCAAACCGTGAAAACCAAAAAGATGTTACGTAGTTGAATAGTAAAGAAAAAAACACAACGTAGTGAAAGCATATTTTACAAATATTAGAAAAAATCAAACCATTATTGTGTTCTTAACACATTCCGGTGAAGACGATGACGTAGCTCCACGCGAAGCAATGAAAACAAATATCAAGCTCTGTGACGTGGTTTAGGCCACAAATTGGTCCGAAGCGATGAAGTCCATAAAAACAATACTTACCGAAAATGTCCATGGCTGGGAGTCCACATGCGCACAATCTGGTTTTGCACTGTATTAACTATTTTAACGGAATCTTGAAAGTATCTGACCTTGTGTAAAAACACAGTTGCACCCATGACACCTTCGTCTAACTTGTCGCAACAAATAAGAAAAATTTGTGTTGCAAAGCGAGAATGGAGGCTCTCTCGCGCTGATATACATAACATTTCTATGCCTTTTTGAGAAGGGTTAGTTTGACCTAAATGTCGTAGTCCTTCGATGTATCGTGCCGTGTTGTTATTGTAACGTACACACTCAAGAAAGAAATGACGATAGGTTGAACCTTCTATGACAAGCTCCGATTTATCGAAAAACTCCTGAAGATCGACGACGCTTAAAACCTCCTCCAAGAAGACAATGTCTTGAAATTTTTTTCCGGCGGCAATAAATGGACCAAGGTTTGAAAACTGTTTTGACCAACGATTTGAACAATGTCTAGAATTATAGGGTTTGGTATCTGAGTCATTGTTGTTATGAGAAAGAAAAGAGAAAATGAGGGGTAAATAAAGGAAAACGAAATAGTTGGAGATGTGTGATTATCTGATAGTTTTGTTTGCGATTTTAGGTGTATAAAAAGAATAGTGGTAGATGTAATAAAAAAAATAAGGATAGTGGTTGTCGGCAGTTGGTTAGAGGTATTAATTTAAAATGACATGTCATTAAGTAGAGACACAATTTATAAAACACAACCTAAAAAATTTGTTTAATAAAGTGATACAACAAACCTGCAACATAAAGATATTTTGAGATACATGATACTTATCTTAACGAAACCACTTAATAGCTCCTACTACAACGATAAGTAAAATTAATTTGTTAAAAACATCATTCATGGCCGAGATATTACTCGTCCCTGATTTTCTTTAAAATTACAAAATAAACCAACCGTGGGTTAACCATATGACAATAATCACAGGACAAAGAGTTTAATCAATAAGTCTACAAAAAAGTCTGCAATAACACCACTCAAATATATAAGTCTGCAAATAAAGCAATATGTTAGCAAAATTTAACAAACAAGTCTACAATAATATAAAACAACTATGCACAAATGACCTACACGAGTTTCTTATAGTCATTCACAACCTCAAGGAGATTTTTTTGTTGTGCTTGGAGTAATCTTATCTCGTCGAGCAAAGCATCATCCACCCATTTGAACACATGCCTTTCTTGTTTTCGCTTTAGAAAAAACATGAAGTTAACATTTAGGGATCATAAATAAAAGTAAAAATATATTGCATAATAATTCAATAAGTATGCAAAAATTAACAAAAAATTGTGCGCACATATAGATTAATAAGTCTGCAAACATATACTTAACTCTGCACCCACAAAACATCATACATTCATTCATAAAACCTGCAACTTAAATCTACAACTTAAACCCCTAAACCATTGTCATACATAAACAGATTTCAATCCATAAGTCTGCACAATAAGTCTGCACAAACATATATATAACACTAATACAAGATAAACATATATAAGTCTGCATAAACATATATAACACTAATACAAGATAAACATAAGCACAGTTCAATATTCAATAAGTATGCAAAACATATATATAACACTAATACAATCCGACAACAAACTTACCAATTATCTTTGGGAAATCTGCAAATCGAAAAAATCTAGAACAAATCTACAATAAATGACTTAGACGAAGATTTCCACAAATACGCTTTTGAAAAAAAGTTTTCAAACCAACAAATAGAAAGGAATGAACAATAACTATAATCTTTAAACAAAATCCCCTTTTTTAGTTATAAATGAAGCAAATTCGATTTAAAATTTCACCTTACTCGCGACGTCGGATTAACGACGTTTACGGCGGCGGAGTTCTTTATAAACGAAGTTCTTTTCACGACGTGGTCGACGGCGAACGGCGGAGGATGAACTAACGAGGCGGAGAGAAAGAGGCGGCGAGAGAGAAAGACGCGGCGAGAGAAAGACACGGCGAAAGAGAAAGACGAGGCGAGAGAAAGAAACGACGAGAGAGAAAGACACGACGAGAGAAAGAGGTGGCGAGAGACAAAGACACGACGAGAGAGAAAGACGCGGCGAGAGAAAGAGACCTCGAGAGAGAAAGACGCGGCGAGAGAAAGACGCGGCGAGAGAAAGACGCGTCGAGAGAGAAAGACGCGGCGAGAGAAAGAGACGCGGCGAGAGAGAAAGACGCGGCGAGAGAAAGAGACGGCGAGAGGGAAAGAAGCGGCGAGAAAAAGAGACGCGGCGAGAGAGAAGGCGAAAGAGAGAGGCGGCGAGAGAAAATACGAAAGAGAGAGGCGACGAGAGAAAGATAAATGAGTTAGGTTAGGGAAATGATTTAGGTTAGGGAAATGATTTTTTTAGTTTATGTTGAGTTATTAGGTAGATTAATTTTCTTCGACAACAAAAAAATATAATGGCAATTTCGTAATAAAATATTCAAGTCTTGGGGTATAGGTCTTTTAACACAAAGTTTACCCAAGAAAAGATTTGTAGGTTATTTGAGTAATAAACAAATAAAAAGAGGTTAGTTTAAGTAATTACCCAATTTTAAATTATGTCGTTATATTTATAAATATAATGAAAAATTATGTTTCAAACCCATGCCAGAGTGTATCCTAAAATATTTTAAATTTTGATTTTTATCTAATAGAAACTCTGACAAAATTAAATGAATATAGTTTAAAAAATCTAAGAGAAACTCTGTCAAAATTTTAAATTAACGATTTTTGCCAAAAGTATAAAACTAGTAAATCTAAAATAAATTATGGCAAAATTTAAACTAATATAGTTTAAAAATGAAGAGAAACTCTGTCAAAATATTTTTTGCCAAAAATATAATGTTAATAAATCTAAAAGAAACTCTAGCAAAACTTAAACTAGTATAGTAATAAAAATCTAAAAGTAATTTTGCCTAAATTTAATCGATAAAAATTATCGATATTAAAAATTTAATTTTTATATTGGAGCGGAAAGTTTAGTCTCCAAAAATCTATAATAAGATATGCCTCTTTGATTAAATAGAAGACTATGGTTCATAAATCAAATTGAAAACTATGTCTCTTTGATTATATGAAAATATATGTCATTAATCAAATTGAAGATAAGGTCTCTTTGATTATATTGAGGACTTGTCTCTTTGATCTTATGAAAGGCTAGTGATATCTTGTATATTTTGCATGTTTTTACTATGTAGGCTGCATTTAGTATCATATAGGTTGCATTTGTGTTTGTTCATGCATTTTCAGGTTCAGGAGTGCTAAAGTGACAAAAAGGCGAGGAAAATGAGCTTAAAGTGGCAAAAACGACCATATCAATGACTTATACTGATTAGTTGTGGTCGAGACGCGAAGAAAAGGCGAAGAAGTCAATATCGACCAGTGGTATCGACCTGATCAGGTCGATATCCGACAAAAACTCGTACCGTTTTGTTGTATCGACCGAAATCAGGTCGATATCGACCAAGTGTATCGACCAAAATCTGGTCGATATCGGCTGCGAAAAAAACAAAATGAGAAAAAGGCCCAAGACGTTTTCTGAAGGCCCAAAAACGTTTTCTGAAGGCCCAAAAACGTTTTCTATCTTTGTAAAGTGATTTTTAGGTTTAGACAAGTGGTTTACAAGTCGTTTTCTGAAGGCCCGGACTTGGATTGACACCTTATATACTACAATAAAGCATTCGAAACAACGAGTGTAAAATCTCGTTTATCAAATTGGCGTCGTTGCCGATTCAGGAACTCGATTAATTATTAGAACTTTGAAATCACTTGGGATTAAGTTTTACTTCTTGTTACTAATCCTTTCTCTTTTTGTGTGGTTTTTCGTTTTCTCAGGTGTTTGCAAAGAAGAAGTCACAGACAAAGTGACAGTTTGCTCTTCTTTGCGGACATCAAATCACGCGAACGAGCCATCTCCAGAGAAAGAAGAATCGACCAACACTCTGACTCGTTTCAATCAGAAACATCAGATTCAGAGATGGGTGATGCAACCAACGCAAACAATGCGACACATATGATTGGAACCGACGATGTGCCTTCTAACGTCACGCCACCAGCCATTGCCAACAACAATGAGAATCAGGACGAGGAGGTGGACCACTCGACAGAGACAGAAAACACGGTTACTAATGACGAAAACCCTGAGACTGAGGCAAAGGAGAATTTCGGTGAGGAGAAAGAAGGAGATGGTCAATATCTACATGTGGTATCGACCACAAGTGGTCGATATTGAGGAGGAAAAAGTCGAAAGTCAATATCGACCTGTGGTATCGACCACCAATATCACTACTAAAAAAAGTCATATAGTCACGGCCGTATCGGTGGCTATAGCAAAAATCCGTGGCTATTTAGTCACGATTTGCCACGAAATTTTTTATCCACGAGCGTATAGCCACGGATTTTATGCTATAGCCACCGATACGGCCGTGGCTATATGAATTTTTTTTAATAGTGTATCGACCAAAAATTTGGTCGATATTGAGGAGAAAGTCGACAAAAAGAAGAAACCGGTCTACGTGACATCTCCTTACGTGCCTAAGCTTCCTTTTCCGGGTCGAGCTAAGAAGCAACTTTTAGAGAAGTACAAAGCGCAATTTAAAAAGCAAATGAAGGAAGTTCAAATTGCTATGCCCCTCATCGACGCTTTCAAATTTGTTCCTCACTATAGCAAGTTCTTAAAAGATGCCATCAAGAACAAGTTTCAAGACTTTGACGATACGGTTGTTCTTTTGCACGAGTGTAGCGCGATCATCCAGAGAAACTTTCCTAAGAAGCTGAGTGATGCGGGGAGTTTTACAATACCATGTGCCATAGGTCCTTTGATCTTTGAAGGGTGTTTGTGTGATTTGGGAGCTAGTGCTAGTCTAATGTCATTGTCTATTGCTCAAAGACTTGGATTCTCATCCTTCAAGCCAACCAGAATCTCCCTAGTGCTTGCCGATAGGTCCGTAAGGATACCCGCGGGAGTGTTAGAGGACATCCCGGTGAAGCTTGGAAACGCGTTCATTCCTACGGACTTCATTATCTTGGCGATGGATGAAGAACCTAAGGATCCGCTTATCCTAGGTAGACCCTTCTTAGAACTGCATGAGCCATCATCGATTTAAAGAAAGGAAAGATCGATTTGCATCTTGGAGAGGACCTCGTCCAAAGGTACGACATCAACGACGCAATCAAGAAGCCGACCATCGAAGGGCAGATATTTTACATCGACTTGATGGATGAGCTCGCCGACGAGTTCTTGTAGGAGTTAGCCGCTGAAGATGAGCTCCATCTTGCTTTGACATCACGAGAAGAAGGAACCAAAACCGCAAGGGGCGACGTTATGGAAATGCAAAAGAGAATCGACTCCCACCCCATTGACACGGAGGCCGATTTTCTTGACCTACCTGAGGTGTTTCGGTGCGACGCAAAAGCGATAATGACGGAGAGAAACGGTAGCAATGGTAAGTCTATCGACGATAATGACGATTGGAGCGAGCTCAAAGCGCCAAAGGTAGAACTCAAACCTCTTCCTAAAGGGGCTAAGGTACGTTTTCTTGGGGCTTAACTCCACCTATCCGATAATTATCAATGCCTCGCTTAGCGACGAAGAAGTTAAAACCTTGACTCATGAGCTTAACTAATTTAGAAAGGCCATAGGTTATTCACTAGATGATATCAAAGGGATATCGCCCTCATTGTGTATGCATCATATACATCTAGAGAATGAGTCTATGTCCTCAATAGAACACCAACGCAGGCTGAACCCGAACTTGAAAGAAGTGGTTAAGAAAGAGATAATCAAGCTATTGGATGCGGGGATCATCTTTCCAATATCCGATAGCAATTAGATCTCTCCCGTTCATGTAGTGCCGAAAAAGGGTGGGATTACCGTGGTTAAAAATGACAAAAACGAATTAATTCCAACGAGAACAATCACGGGTCATAGAGTTTGCATCGATTACAGAAAGTTAAACGCTGCGACTTGAAAAGACCACTTCCCTTTACCATTCATTGACCAAATGCTTGAACGATTAGCAAACCATCCATATTATTGTTTCCTCGATGGGTATTCCGGATTTTTCCTAATACCCATCCACCCCCAAGACCAAGAGAAAACAACCTTCACATGTCCCTATGGTACATTTTCTTATCGTAGAATGCCTTTTGGGTTGTGTAATGCACCCACGACATTCCAACGATGCATGATGTCCATATTCTCTTATTTAATTGAAAACATTGTTGAGGTTTTTATGGATGATTTCTTTGTGTATGGTTCTTCGTTTGCCTCGTGTTTGTCTAATCTTTGCAGGGTACTTAAAAGGTGTGAGGAATGTCATTTGGTTCTGAACTGGGAAAAGTGCCACTTCATGGTTAGAGACAGTATTGTTTTGGGTCATCGGATCTCCGAAAAGGGTATTGAGGTTGATAGAGCGAAGATCGATGTGATGGCTAACCTTGGAGCTTCGAATTCGGTAAAGGGTATAAGAAACTTTCTCGGTCACGCGGGTTTCTATAGGAGGTTCATCAAAAACTTCTCAAAGATAGCTAGACCGCTCACGAGATTGCTATGCAACACTACAAGAAAACAGGGTAATTTCCTACCACATTTCCGACCGTAAAAACGTGGTCGGAAATTTCCGACCACTTTACGACCGATTTCCGACTACATGGATATTGGTCGGAAATCGGTCGGAAATTTCCGACCAAATTCCGACACAAATATTTGGTCGGAATTTGGTAGGAAATCGGTCGGATTTCCGTCGGAAATTATTTCGGTCGGATTTCCGTCGAAAATTTCCTACCGATTTCCGACCGATTTCCTACCACAATTGATCCGTTGCACAACGGTAACGAAACGTTAAAATATCGGTCGGAAATCGGTCGGAAAACTATTCCGTCGGAAATTGGTAGGAAATTTCCTACCACTTTCCGACCAATTTCCGACGGAAAACTTTTCCGACCGATTTCCGACCGATTTCCGACCGATATTTGAACGTTTCGTTACCGTTGTGCAACGGATCAATTGTGGTAGGAAATCGGTCGGAAATCGGTAGGAAATTTTTCTTATATATATCACACCCTCACTTCTTCTTTCTCATAATTTCTCTTATCAATCTCCATTTACCACAAAATTCAATACAAATTAACAATTTCTCTTATCAATCTCCATTTACCACAAAATTCAATAAAAATTATTATAATGAGTTATTTTAGATCGTGGATGGATGGAAATCATAAAGATCCGGCGACGGGATTACTTTCGGAAGAATTTGCGGAGGGGCTTAAACAATTTATGGAGTTTGCCGCAATTCAAGAAAGAACCGTAGCAACAGGTAAAATGTATTGTCCTTGTAAAAATTGCGATAATCGTAGAAATGTTTTGGTAAAAGTAGTATGGAAGCATTTATATAATGTTGGTTTTACGCCGGGGTATAAAATATGGTATTCTCATGGGGAAAATGATTTGATGGTAAATTATCCTAGTAGTAGTAATGTACAATATTATGATAATAATTTAGTTGTCCCTCCGGTAGAAGAACCTATATTTGTAGATAGGACCGTGCAAATGGTAAATGATATTTTTCGCGAAACTATGCCGTCGTTTGTTGGAGATCATCATGAGCCTACATTGGAGGAGCCAAATGTGGAAGCGCAGAAATTCTTTGACATGTTGGATGCCGCTAAGAACCCGTTATATGGTGGGTGTAGAGAAGGTCATTCACCTCTTTCGAGCTGCGACAAGAATGATGTCTATCAAAACGGATTACAATCTTTCGGAAGATTGTGTGGATGCGTGGGCTGGTCCGATCAAAGACATTTTGCCCGAAGATAATATGGCACCGGGGACGTATTATGAAATCGAGAAGTTGGTATCTGGTCTAGGATTACCGTATCAGATTATCGATGTGTGCGTCGATAACTGTATGTTATATTGGAGAAGAGATGAAAACCGCTCGGCATGCCGGTTCCGTAAGAAACCACGATATAAAGAAACTGGTGGAAGAGTGTCCATACCTTATAAGAGAATGTGGTATTTGCCGTTAACGGATAGACTGAAGAGGTTATATCAGTCGGAGCGCACAGCAAGTTCGATGAGATGGCATGCGGAACATGAGATGTTAAATGGAGAGATAGCACATCCTTCAGATGCTCAAGCATGGAAACATTTTCAAAATGTGTATCCTAGTTTCGCAAGTGAGAGTCGCAATGTGTATTTGGGATTAAGTACTGATGGTTTCAACCCTTTTGGGAAACATGGGAGACAATATTCTTTATGGCCGGTGATCGTCACGCCTTACAACCTCGCCTCCGTCATTGTGCATGGTTAGGGAGTTTTTGTTCCTATCTATTCTTGTTCCCGGGCCAGAGCATCCGAAGAGAGCACTAGACATATTTATGCAGCCGTTGATACATGAGTTGAAGATGTTATGGGAGAGTGGAGTTGAAACGTACGACATATCAATGCAACAAAACTTCATGATGCGAGCGAGTACTAATGTGGACTATTAGCGATTTTCCGGCATATGGTATGTTATCTGGATGGACCACACATGGACGGTTATCTTGTCCTTATTGTCAAGATAACACCGATGCTTTCCAATTGAAGAACGGACGTAAATCATGTTGGTTTGATTGTCATCGACGATTTTTACCAAACGATCATCCATACCGTCGGAGCACTACTTTGTTTACGAAGAAGAAGAAAATCTATGAAGGACCTCCCGAAGAAGTAAGCGGTGAACATATACTAACTCAACTTAGAGATTTTGGAGCTGAGAAGACAGTACGTTGTGGTGGTAACGGACATCAAGTTGTGGATGGATATGGTGAACATCATAACTGGCACAAAAAGAGCATATTTTGGGATTTGCCTTATTGGAAGGATCATTTACTTCGGCACAACCTAGATGTTATGCACATCGAGAAGAACTTCTTTGACAACATCATGTTCACCATTATGAACGTGAAAGGGAGGACGAAAGACAACTTGAAGTCCAGATTAGACTTGCCGACTATTTGTTCTCGGAAGGAACTTCATGTCACCAGTCAAGGAAGATATCCCCAACCTGCTTTTCGGTTAAACGCTTCAGCAAAGCATGAATTCTTTAGTTGGATAATGGACAGTGTTAAGTTTCCGGATGGTTACTCTTCTAACCTTAGAAACTGTGTTGATCGTGGAGAAGGTAAGTTTTCAGGGATGAAGAGTCATGATTGTCATGTTGTTATGCAACGTATTCTTCCATTTGCATTCGACGGGCTTCTTCCGCAAAAAGTCCATGAAGCGATTGCAGGAATAGGAGCTTTTTTCAGAGACATTTCTGCGAGATCCCTTTCCGCCGAAGAAATCCGAAATCTTGACGAGAAGATCCCTGTGATATTGTGCAACCTAGAGAAGATATTTCCGCCTTCTTTCTTCGACGTTATGGAACATTTGCCAATTCACTTGCCTCGGGAAGTAGAACTTGGTGGTCCTGTTCAATATCGGTGGATGTATCCTTTCGAGCGCTACATGTACCATTTGAAGAAAAAAGTGAAGAATTTAGCGAGGGTTGAAGGTTCAATTATTGCCCAAAGCATAAACGAAGAGAGATCTAACTTAGCTGGGTACTACTTTCCACCACAAACCCAAACAAAGAGTGGAAAACAAAAACGACATGATGATGGAGGAGTGCATGCTTGTTATCCTGTATATGTACCAGAACTTTTTAGACAGGTTGGGCGTTTAAGTGGAAAGGGTAAAAGGCGAAGACTCAGCGAGGTTGAGCATGCTAATGTGCACATGTATATTTTGACCAACTGCGAAGATTTGGTGCCGTACGAGGAGATTTACATGGCGCAAAAACGATTTGAACATTCGGAAGCAACCGACGATGAATTAAATGAAGTCAAAGAAAGAGAATTTGCGAGAATGGTTAAAGTTATATGTATACGGCAGGCAGCGCGAAGGAGAGTTAATTCCAACATGGTTAGAAGAGGTGGTGAACGGTCCACAATATATTGCTGTTTCACACCCGATGTACTGCACGCGTGGATACGCTTTTAAAATATTTCGTGAGGGAAATTCAAGGTCGACGGCAAACCATGGGGTGTCGGCGGTAGCCGGAGATTTGGTTTACTACGGAGTATTACATGAGATATTAGAAGTGCATTATAGCGGGATGCTCGATCTAAGATGTGTTACGTTATATTGTGATTGGTATAGCCCCGTTGCAGGACATGGTGTACGTACAGACGAGTTTGGTGTTACTACAATACATTCTCGGAGGAGGTTACAAAAATATTATCCGTTCATTCTTGGATCGCAGGCCAACCAAGTATCATACATGACTTATCCGCGACCACACAGCAGACGGGATCCTTGGATAGTTGTTACAGAAATAAACCCGAGGGGAAGAGTTCATGGTAGTTCTTCGAGAGGTCGATCCTCCTTTGCAAGCGACAACGAGTTGGGCATTTGGGAGAAGTGGATGTTTCATTACAAGTGGATTTGGTTGTAGATTTAACAGAAGATGCTGATTTTGTTGTACATGAAGAGTCCGAAGAAGAGGTTGGAGAATTTGAGGAGGGATCTGATTCTGCCACTGAAGACTCAACCGAATCCGAATGAAATGTTTCAAAAAAAGTTCAAATTTTTTGAAAATATTTGTAAAACACTTTTCAAAGACTTTTCAAATTAAGAGTTTTGAAATAGTTTTTAAAGATTTTACAATAAGTTTTCAAGAAGTTTTTTAAAGATTTTTAAATTCTTTAACACTTTTTCAAAGAGTTTTCAAAGATTTTTCAAATAGTTTTCAACGAATTTTCAAATATTTTACAATTTTTCAAAGAGTTTTCAAAGAGTTTTAAAAAAAGTTTTAAAAGAGTTTTAAATTCTTTTACACTTTTTGAAAGAGTTTTCAAAGACTTTTCAATTAAATAGTTTTCAACGAGTTTTCAAAAATTTTACACTTTTTCAAAGAGTTTTAAGTGAAAAGAGTTTTTGAAAAGAGTTTTCAACGAGTTTTCAAAAATTTTACACGTTTTTAAATTTTTAAATTTTTTTTTTATTTTTTTACACTGCGGTCGGAATTCGGTCGGAAATCGGTCGGTAGCCGGCGAAACTCGATTACCTCGTACCAAATCGAGTAATTTTAAAAAAATTAATTTTTTTTTTTAATTTTTAAAAAAACGGTCGGAAATCGGTCGGAAATCCGTCGATAGCCGCCAAAACTAAATTACCTCGTACTAAATCGAAACCCCAAATTCGGTCGGAATTCGGTAGGAAATTTCCGACCGATTTCATACCGTTTTTTGATTTGTGGTCGGAAATCGGTAGGAAATTTCCGACCGAATTCCGACCGTTATAGGGTTTCATTTCAAAATGATGTTTTTTTTTGTCGAATCAATGAAATACCTTTATACAATATGTTTTAGAAATAAAATAAACTCTACAAATGTCTAAAATGATCATAAAATGCAAAATAGTTTTAATTTTTATAAATATATGTTTCATTACAACTTAGTTATGTAACTTTCATATGTTTTTTCAAAATTTTGGTATTTTTATAAAAACATTTGAAAACGTGAAACATATTATACTTATATATTGTTATGTTCAAGAAATCTTATATAAACACTCCATTAAACCTATTCGAAATACGTTTTTATGCGAAACACTAAATATACACTAAATCACGAACTTCGGTCGGAAATCGGTAAAAATTTCCTACCGATTTCCGACCGTAGTTCTTGAAATTTACCCGAAACTGCTAAGTGTTCGGATGGATTAAATGACATGCATATTCCGTCGGAATTCGGTCGGAATTTCCTACCGAATTCCGACCACATTTAAATTTTAATATAATTAATTAATTGTGGTCGGAAATTGGTAGGAAATTCCTACCAATTTCCGACCACAATTAAATTTTAAAATAATTAATTTCTTGTGGTCGGAATTCGGTAGGAAATTCCGACCGAATTCCGACGGAAAATGCATGTCATTTAATCCATGCGAACACTTAGCAGTTTCGACCGAATTCCGACCGTTATAGGGTTTCATTTCAAAATGATGTTTTTTTTGTCGAATCAATGAAATACCTTTATATAATACGTTTTAGAAATAAAATAAACTCTACAAAATGTCTAAAATGATCATAAAATGCAAAATAGTTTTAATTTTTATAAATATATGTTTCATTTCAACTTAGTTATGTAACTTTCATATGTTTTTTCAAAATTTTGGTATTTTCATAAAAACATTTAAAAACGTGAAACATATTATACTTATATATTGTTATGTTCAAGAAATCTTATATAAACACTCCATTAAACCTATTCAAAATACGTTTTTATCCGACCGTAGTTCTTGAAATTTACCCGAAACTGCTAAGTGTTCGCATGGATTAAATGACATTTCCTACCAATTTCCGACCACAATTAAATTTTAATATAATTAATTATTGTGGTCGGAAATTGGTAGGAATTTCCTACCGATTTCCGACCACTATTAAATTTTAATATAATTAATTATTGTGGTCGGAAAACGGTAGGTAATTCCGACCGAATTCCAACCACAATTAAATTTTAATATAATTAATTATTGTGGTCGGAAATCGGTAGGAAATTCCGACCGAATTCCGACCACAATAATTTTGACCGCTCTTCTTTTCGCCAAATTTTTCAGTTTGGCGGTCAATTAATTATTTTGGTCGGAATTCGGTCGGAATTTCCTACCGATTTCCGACCACAATAATTAATTATATTAAAATTTAATTGTGGTCGGAATTCGGTCGGAATTTCCTACCAAAACACTCCATTAAACCTATTCGAAATACGTTTTTATCCGACCGTAGTTCTTGAAATTTACCCGAAACTGCTAAGTGTTCGCATGGATTAAATGACATTTCCTACCAATTTCCGACCACAATTAAATTTTAATATAATTAATTATTGTGGTCGGAAATTGGTAGAATTTCCTACCGATTTCCGACCACTATTAAATTTTAATATAATTAATTATTGTGGTCGGAAAACGGTAGGAAATTCCGACCGAATTCCAACCACAATTAAATTTTAATATAATTAATTATTGTGGTCGGAAATCGGTAGGAAATTCCGACCGAATTCCGACCACAATAATTTTGACCGCTCTTATTTTCGCCAAATTTTTCAGTTTGGCGGTCAATTAATTATTTTGGTCGGAATTCGGTCGGAATTTCCTACCGATTTCCGACAACAATAATTAATTATATTAAAATTTAATTGTGGTCGGAATTCGGTCGGAATTTCCTACCGATTTCCGACCACAATGAATTTTGACCGCTCTTTTTCCGCCAAATTTTTCACTTTGGCGGTCAATTTTTATTTCCTACCGTTTTCCGACCGAAATTTCCGTCGGAAATTTTCGTATATATACCCCCTTCCCTTTCATTTTTTTCACAACTCAAACAACAAACATCTCTCTACAAAAAAAACACTTCCGAAAATTCTCCAAAATCTCTCCAAAAAATGTAATTATATTTTTATAAATCATTTTTTTAAATATTATTTATATTTGTTTTTTTAATTAATACTAATTTGTTTTTTTTATATGTTTTTAATATATTAGGTCTAATGATGGTATTGAATCCTCACAATCCGTGAGAATGTCTGTTGAAGTTTTGGTCCAGCAGGCAGGACGGGAGAGACTGATTCGGCTCGATCCCAACTTTGAAGCCGTTCCCAATAACCGAGTCACTTGGTAAATATTTACAAACATTTAAATTTACAAAAAATAATACCTAAAAATATTAATTATTAGTTATAAAATAATTTAAGGTTTAAACATGAGGGAAAAATCCCAAAAGCTATTCTTAAATGCATCCACGGAATGTTACCCGCTCCGTATCCAAGATACCGAGATTTCCCAGCCGAACTTCGGGAAATATGGTTCCGTTCTTTTGCGGTTAGTAAATAAATTTTTTTATTTACTCAAAAAATTATTAAATAAATTAAAAAAACTTATGAAATTTATTTATAAACTTTAAATTTTCAGCAAGAGTTTAATTGGGAACCACAACTCACTAGTCAAATTCAAGAAGAATTTGACAAGGCTTGTGCGACTTCCTACTCGAATCATATGTTCGAGTGGAAGGAAAAATGGCGTTTGGGTGGGGACAAACCTTCGTTCCTAAACCCTTCTGTTTGGGACGGGTTTAAAAACTATTGGACGACGGAAGCGGCCGGAAAAAAAGCCAAGCGAAACGCCACAAACCGCGAGAGGTGGGGACGGGTCCATCGAGAAGGCGCCTCCAACTCACAATGCCGGCGCAAACACTTTCGAACAAATCTCGGATGGCATGATATATTTTAAACCAACTAAATATATACAAATTATAATAATTATAATTAATCATACTAACATTTAAATTTTAATTCCGTAATAGAGAGTCCGAGAGGGTGGTCACGAACCTCATTGGTTAAAGGTTATGGAGACCACCCATACCAACAAAAAGACGGGTGAAATTATACCAAAGGTTCGTAACGTCGTCGAACGGGTGCAAACGAAAGTCACCCACTTAACTCAATCTTCCGACGAATCAACCAGTTCCAACACCCTAACCAATTCGGAAATAAACCGGTTGGTTCTCGAGGTAATATTTTATATTTAAATAGTTTTAAAAAAAAAATATAATTATATTAATAATTTAAATTTCCGATCCTAGGAGACTCCTATGTATCGAGGTAAACCTTTCGGTTTAGGGACCCTTCCTGAATCCCAAGAGACGTCTTTGCCTTACGTACCAACCACCGATCCATCGCTTCTTCTCGAGATCTCTCGAGTTGAAAGATGCGCTTCGAAATGCGAATCAAGAAAAAGATGAAGCAATTGATAAGATCCGACAAGAAACAAGCGCTCAAATCCGGAAGATGAATGAGTATTTGATAAGCCGTTTCCCAGATTATCCTCCAGGATCTGGATCGGGGTCGGGAACAGGAATTTAGTTTTTATTTTTATTATTTGTTTTTTTTCTCTTTTTTGTAATTTTTTTTAATTTTCGTTTTTTAATTTTTCGTTTTTTTTAATTTTCGTTTTTTGTAATTTTTTTTTAATATTCGTATTTTTAATAAAATTTTTTTTATTTAAAAATTAACTTCCGTCGGAAATCCGTCGGAAATATTTATTTATTTTTTTTAAAAAAATATTCATTTCCGTCGGAAATGTAATTTATTTTTTTAAAAACAATTATTTGATTCCGTCGGAAATCCGTCGGAAATGTAATTTAATTTTTTTTAAAATTTATTTATTTCCGTCGGAAATCCGTCGGAAATCCGTAGGAAATAGAATTTAATTTTTTTTTTTTAAAATTTATTTCCGTTGGAAATCCGTCGGAATTGTAATTTATTTCCGTCGGAAATCCGTCGGAAAATGTGGTCGGAAATGTGGTCGGAAATTTCCGACCACATTTTGGTAGGAAAGTGGTCGGAAATTTCCGACCACATTTTGGTAGGAGAGTGGTCGGAAATTTCCGACTACAATTGTGGTCGGAAATTTCCGACCACTTTCCGACCAAAACCGGTTTCCGACCATCTGAAACCGACGACGCAATTTTGGTCGGAAATCCGTCGGAAATAGACATTTCCGACCGATTTCCGACCAAAACTACGGTCGGAAATAGCCTGCATTCTTGTAGTGCAAGGACGTCGATTTTCAGTTTGATAGAGAGTGTCTCGAAGCCTTCCACAAGATCAAGAAAGAGCTAATAAGTGCTCCTATCGTGCAACCACCGGATTGGGATCTTCCTTTTGAGATCATGTGTGACGCTAGTGACTATGCCGTTGGCGCGGTTTTAGGCCAAACGAAGGATAAGAATCTCCATGTCATTTACTACGCTAGTAAGACAATGGACGAAGTTCAAACCAAGTATGCTACCACGGAGAAAGAGCTTCTCTCCATCGTGTTCGCTTTCGAGAAGTTTAGATCATACTTGGTGGGTTCAAAAGTAATAGTCTACACCGATCACGCAGCGTTGAAACACTTGTTAGCAAAGAAGGATGCAAAACCTAGATTGTTAAGGTGGATCTTATTACTCCAAGAGTTCGATTCGGAGATCAAAGACAAGAAAGACATCGAGAATGGAGTCGCGGATCACTTATCACGACTGCGCGTAGACGATCTCCTACCCATTGATGATTCATTCCCTGAGGAGAAACTAATGGCGATCATGTTAAAGAAATCTCGGGGAGAGCAAGAGCATGAGATTGAAGAGCTCTTTGCCATCGAGAAAGAACCTTGGTACGCGGACATTGTGAATTACTTTGTCACGGGACAAGAACCGCACCATTTGGAGGGGTATCAAAAGAAGAAGTTCTTTCACGACTTGAAACGGTTCTATTGGGACGAACCTTATCTCTACACCTTGAGCAAAGATGGGTTATACCGAAGATGTGTAGCGGATGAAGAGATAAATGGAATACTTATGCATTGCCACTGTTCGGCTTACGGAGGACACTTCGAGAGTTTCAAGACGGTCTCTAAGGTATTACAAGCTAGGTTTTGGTGGCCTACAATGTTTAAGGATGCTCACGAGTTCGTTCAAAGGTGTGACCCTTGTCAAAGGAAAGGGAACATAAGCAAGCGAAACGAGATGCCACAAAACCCGATCATGGAAGTTGAGATTTTCGACGTGTGGGGAATTGACTTCATGGGTCCTTTCCCATCTTCATACTGAAAGAAGTATATCCTTGTGGCGGTTGATTATGTTTCTAAGTGGGTTGAAGATGTAGCGTGTGTAACGAACAACTCAAAAGTGGTTGTTAGTCTTTTCAAGACGATCATCTTCCCAAGGTTCGGAGTTCCTAAAGTTGTGATAAGTGACGGGGGATCCCATTTTATCAACAAGGTCTTCGAGAGTCTTCTTAAGAAGTACGTACGGTTTTAAGCACAAGGTTGCAACGCCTTATCATCACCAAACAAGTGGCCAAGTGGAGGTTTCCAACCGACAAATCAAGGCCATTCTCGAGAAAACGGTTGGTGTGACGCAGAAAGATTTGTCCCTCAAACTCGATGACGCTCTTTGGGCGTATAGAACCGCGTTTAAGACACCTTTGGGGACAACACCTTTTAACTTGCTATATGGGAAAGCGTGCCATCTACCGGTGGAGATCGAGTACAAAGCCAGCTGGGCAATCAAGCTTCTCAACTTCGATCTTAAGAACGCGAAAGAGAATTGGACGAGATAAGGCAACAAGCCTAAGAGAGTTCAAAGATCTACAAAGAACGAACCAAAGCCTTCTACGACAAGAAGATCATCAAGAAAGAGTCAAGGTGGATGACTTGGTGTTGCTTTTCAACTCAAGGTTGAAGATTTTCCCAGGTAATCTCAAATCCCGTTGGCTGGTCCATTCAAAGTCAAAGAAGTAAGGCCACTCGGAGTGGTGGTCCTCTGGAACAACCACGTGGGGGGGGGAGTTTGTGGTGAACGATCAAAGACTCAAGCCGTACTTCGCAAACGAAGCTGTCACCGAAGGAGACTCATTGTGTCTTTCAGATCCCAACGTCGCTTAAAACAACGGGTAAAGTCAAGCTTTGTGACTATAAACAAGCTCACTTGGGAGGAAGTCCCATGTCTATCCTTGTATATACATGCTTTATTTTCGTTTTTCAACTTTTATTCTTTTAGTTTTTTTTTTTTCTTAGTGGTTTTCAGGAAGAACAGAGCGAGAATTGGTGAAATTGGGCAGTATCGGACAGTCGTATCGACCAGAAACAGGTCGATATTGGACCAAAACTCGTATCGACGTGTCATATCGACCTGAACTGGTCGATATCCAAGCAGACCGAAATACCAAACCCATATCGACGTATCGTATCAACCTGAACAGGTCGATATCGGAGCAAACATCGCGTATCGAGGAGTAATATGTTTGATCAAACCAATACATGTAATTAATATCGACCGGATTAAGTCGATATCAATAGGTCGATATCGACATGTTGTATCGACCAAAATCTGGTCGATATCGGGTAAAAATTCGCGACCAAAAAGGAAAAAATAGGGCTTCTCTTTAATTTATCACTTTTATTTCCAAGCCACCTTTTTCTTCCTCCCTTTGGCGATTTTTTGTGCGATTTTTAAGATTTTAAAACCTCGATTTCTCCTTCGTTTCTCAACGAAATTACTTGATTTTTGGATCAATCTCTTAGATTTCTTCTCCTCTTTCAGGTTATACAAGTTTCACCCTCGATCCACAAGCTTTCAAACCCCCCCCCCCAAATTCCCCTTAGAGTTTCAATGGGACCAAAGCCAAATGCAACGCCAAAGGCAAGTTCTAAGGATAAGGGAAAGAGAATTGCGATTCCGTAAGAGCCAAGAGTCAAGAGAATCAATCGAGGGGAGCGGTAATAAGAGACCCCGTTGATGAGCCTCCAAGAGCTTCGCAAAGCCGAGCGCGACGGGATTTGGAAAGAAACGTCGCTCATGCGACAGAATTGGAGGAATGGTAAGAGTTCACAACGAATTATGAAGAAGAAGAAGAAGCTCCACGGCCTCGCGGTTTCGCCTTTCCACCAAGACCCGAAGATGAACCTTTTGTGAGAGACTCGAAGGTAGAACCAACCGCGAAAGAGGTCTATTACGCGTTCATGGAGATGGAATTTTGCCCCTCCGCCTTTCCGGATCCGGTGACATTGAGGAAGTTGGGTATCTACGAAGAAGTCAAGGAGATCATGGATCACATGGGCATATCAAAAACTCTTAGCATGAGCTTCACGGCCTTTCAAGAAGAGACTTGCCAATTCCTCGCCACATTTAGGATTATGCACCACAAAGAGGGTACAACGAACTATGAAGAAGATCACGGAGATTTCATCGAGTTCTCGGGAAACAACGGAACTACTTACCGCGTTCCATTCGCGAGATTGGAGCAATTATACGGTATCTCGAGCGAGGGTCCTAGTACTTTCGAAACCGCAGTGGGTGAGAGTGTGTACCTTTGGGAGATGATTGTCGATGGAGATTTCATACCGGGGAAGGCCAAGGCAAGAAATATTCGACATCCGGCTACACGGTATGTGCGCCAACTTCTCTCACATGCATTCTTTCCTAGGAACGAGACGGGTTGCGTCCATGCAGACGAGATGGCATTCTTAGAACAAGGACTCGCTCCCATTATACGGAGAGGTAGTGGTAGAGACGATCTTTTCCCGAGATGCGAAGAACAAAGGCCGAGTATTTTGAGATCTTTCTCAAGTGTATACAAAGTTTTCAGCATTGGGCGTGGTCTCACAGAGTTAAGAAGCCGACGTTGAGCATTGGAGAGTGCCACACTCCAATCCTGCGACTTGTGGCACATATATCTTTGCGAGGCAAATGCGAGGAGCAAAAGCTTATGGATATACCTTTCGTGGCCAAGCTTACTTGGATTAATGGTGAGCTTGACGGGAGCTATGGGTACACATTCGATCTCGAGTCTCATCAGCGCATGGTTCTCTTGCCAAATGAGCGGTGGACGTCCTTCAGGTACCGCGACACGGTGTATTTCCAGCCAAACCGTTTGCAAAACGCGGTTGAAGCACCACTTGTACCTATCAGAGGAACGCACAAGCCCGCGATACCGATCGGCCCGCCTCAACAACGATTCGACAACCTCCACTACACAACCTGCGTAAGCCAGCGATACCGTCCCGGCAAGATGGCGATGTCAAGCAAATCAGGGCCACTTCAGGACATCTACGTGGAGATGAAGAACATGATGCGTTGGAACAAGTTCCAGGATCGCACCATCGGGAAGCTTGTCAAAGAACTTAAGTCCTTGAAGAAGAAGCTAGCCAAGGTGGCTAATTGTGCGAGTTGTAGTGCGAGCCAGAACACACCATCAGATGTGAGGGAACCCGAGGAAGAAGCTTCGAGCCAAGTCGAGTCGCACAGGTCCGAGAGGAGACCCCGACGCTACATCACTTCACCCCCGCGCCCGAAATCAAATAACGAGTCTCCAACTTTCTCGACAGACGATGAGGAGTTCGACGCGTCGCGACACTACTATTGAGGTAACTCCTTAAACCTTTGTACATATGCATTTACTTTTTCGCATTAGTCTTTGCATTTAGGACCATTCACCAATACTCGATCCACACGGAGACCGTGTGATTTAAGTTTGGGGGAGTAGTCATGTTTCATATAAGTTTAAAAAAAACAAAAAACAAAAAACACAAAAAATTAAAAAAATAGAAAAAACCAAAAAAATCAAATAACGGGTTTTCCATGGTAAGGTTTTTAACGAAGCACAACACAATACGTCTACGCAATAATAGATAATTAAGGGGGAGTGTTAGATAATTATCTTTGTAGTTATCCATTAGTAAACTTAAGTTATAATTTATGTAAATATATTGTTTTCAACCGACTTAAAAGGCTATACAAATCCTTGACTTTGCGTTTGTAAGACACAATGAAGTCAAGTTAATAAACGATCACTTCATTTCTCTCCCTTTCACATACAATATTATATGTATATGTTTTTAGTTTTATAACAAATTGGAGTTTGTTATGGATTTATTTAATTTTTGAGTCAAATATATTGACCTAATTAGAAGTGAAGCCTAATAGCCAAATGAAACACTTTTTTTTTTGAAAACGATGCCATTAGATAAACCATTTATGTATATGCAAGTTTACATTTTTTTAATGAGGTGTAAGTTTGTTTTAATTTGATTGGTTACAATAGGTTGAGGTGTCAACACCACGTTCAAGGAAAAAGGTGATGTGTTGACACCATGAAAGACACTACAACTTTTATAGTATAAACTAGGAGAAGACCCGCGCGATGTGTTGTAGGAGAAGACACTACAACTTGGGTATGAGGTTGTGTTTAAAGAAATATCACCTGATTTTGCGATGACAAAGAAGAAATGGGTGGAAGATGTTGACATGTTCTACATTTGCCATAATGTTCGTCGGGATCACTGGGTAGCTGTCGAGGTAGACATTCCCAAAAAAGGTGAAAGTGTATGATTGCATATATAGGTAATACAATGACAACTACGTCTGCGACAGTATCAAGCCATATGCGAAGATGATTTCATGCCTTATCAAACACTTAGCTCCTCCTGACAAGATGAAGAAGATGAGCGAGGCTGTGTACACTTTCTACCGAGTGAAAACCGTTCCGCAAAATCACCAAGTCGACGATTGTGGTGTATACACGCTCAAATTTATTGAGTGTTTGGCGTTGGGTCATCCTATGGTAGAGCTTTGCGACAAGAACATGACCGAGATTCGCATGAAATTAGCGGCAAAGATCTTGAACGAGGTGCCTGAGAGGGAAACCATAGTTTTATATGATCCTAACCCTCGCGGTGTGTGGGATGGTGACAAGGTGCCACTTCAGACTTATTCAGGTGAGGTTGGTAGACTTTTGTGGGGAAGTTATGGCAGACGGTAGACTTGTTTGGTGGTAGGTTTGTTTTTATGTTTAAACCATGACGGTAGACTTGCACATCAAGAGGTTTTTTATTTTTTTGTGCCTCTTGCGTTGTATATGTGGGGTAATTGTAACAGGTTTATGTGACATGTTTGGACGAATTGTGACATGTAATCTTTATGAAAAATATAAAATTGCAAACTATAAATCCACAAGAAGTTTTAACTAACATTGTGCAAGTACAAATGAAATTCTAACACAATTATCCAAAATCGAATGTGTAAGTCATCGCAAAGCAATGAACACAAACGTCTGGGGCAAAGAAGTGATTTAAATTACAATTTGGTAAAACATCAATTGGAAAGTGAGTCATCCCGCTGAAAGCATTGTTTTCTGATGTTCCCATTGCGATAATTTGGGCTTTCACCGCATTTGCAATCCGGACAGATTCTGTAAAGTTACCAACTAGACATAAGAAGGAGGTGTTAACAAGGAGCCCATGTTCGAGTGAACCGCATAGACAAAGAAAAATACCAAACGCAAAACGAGCTTCATCGAGGTGTCGACACGCTCTTCCTAGAAAGCGTAGGCCTTCTTCATAAGGTCCGTTTTGAACCAAAAGTCGTAGACCTTCTAGATATTGGGCGGTAAGGTTGTTGCATCGCACAGACTCAAGTAGGAAAGGCCGATAAATTGAACCTACGTTGACGTATTGAGGTGTTTGAGTATATTCTTCAATATTCACGTCACGCAACACTTCTTCACTGCATACAATGTTGTGTAGAGTTCTGCCAACAACGATGAACGGACCTAGAAATCGAAAACCAAAAAAACCGACGTACCGAAATATGTTTGCCATCAAAGCTTTCGGTAAGTAAGTCATGAAAAACTATTTTAGGAAGGAAATAACTAAGATTGAGAGGCTTTTAAGTTTTTAATTGCAAGTAGGAGATGAGAGTTTCGAAAGATAACATGGTTGGAGGGGGGGGGGGTACTTATGCAGAAAAGTAATTTGGGTCTAAAAAAGTCTGGTACCAATCCAATAAGAAATGCAATTAATGCGCTAATTACGGTAGACTTTTGATGTCTATGTGGTATATTTATTTGGTTTGTGAGCGAGTTAATGCAAAATTGTCGTTGAGATAAGGTAGGTAAACATATTTAATTTCCATGTTATTCTGAGTTATTGTTCGGTTTAATTGTTTTCAGAATGTAGGTGTGGTGATTAAGAGTTATAATATATTATTAAAAAAACTCATATACACGTTATGTAATGGTAGACATATACAAACATTTCAATATGTGCAACAGTATTAAACAACAGTTTATAAGTCTATCATATAGTCTTAAAAACACAAATTAAGTCTACCGTAAGGATGATAGAAAGATGATCACGTCTACAACAGTCTATAAGTGTACCATAAAGTCTTAAAAAGAAAAATTAAGTCTACCGAAATATATAACAAGTTTCTTGGCTACAACGATTGGAAACATGATAACGTCTTACATGTACCACGATTATGTCCGGGTATGTGACATTTCGAACACACATGCTCTTTTTTGGACGTTTTTTCTCTAAAGATACCTCTAGTGCGTTTTTGTATCGCGAGTTCTTTGGCCTACACTACAAGAATCTGCGAAAATAACAACGAAAAATTTACAACGATTTTACTCGTCGTAAATTTACGTCGAAATTACGACGATTTTACTACGATTTTTGTAATCGTCGTAAACTTTAAAACGATTTTAGTCGTTGTAAATTTACGACGATTTTAGTCGTTGTAAATTTACGACGATTTAACGACGATTTTCTGAATATAGACGTAATCGTCGTTTAATCGTCGTTTAATCGTCGTAAATTTACAACGATTTAACGACATTTTGTTTAAAAGAAAATTTCGTCGCTAAATCGTTGCCAATTTACAACGAATTTACAACTTCTGATTTTGGGACATTTTAACAACGATTTGAAGACATTAATCTGGTAGTTGAAAACGTGTATTTACTGTTGCACCTAATTATTTACAACTTTCATTTTAGTCGTTAAATCGTTGTAAATTCGTTGTAAATTCGTTGTAAATTCGTTGTAAATCCCTTGTTAAATTATGAATCGTTGTAAATTAGTAATTAATTTCCTTGGTAAAAAGTTGTAAAATTTTTAAAAATCCTATAAATACATCCTCATCTTTCACCATAAATCACACCATCAATTTTATATCTCTATCACATACGAAAAAACTCTTTTTAAAAAAAAAAAAATTTTTAAAAAACAAATGTCCGGAGGCGATATTTACGAAATCCGAAAATGGATGTACATACATCGAGGCGATGACGGATCGGTGACACGGGAGTTCCTCGACGGGGTTAAAGTATTCATGCAGCAAGCCACAAATAGGGCTGGGCGTTCGGATATTCGGTTCGGTTTGGTTCGGTTCTCTTCGGTTTCGGTTCTTTCGGTTCTATACAAAATGGAACCATATAGGAACCGATAGAAATATGGTTCGGTTCGTTTCCTTGGTGGTTCGGTTCGGTTTGGACATTTTAAAGAAGAACCATTTCAGAACCGAAACAATTTCGGTTCGGTTCGGTTCGGTTCGGCTCGGGTAATTTACCCAAAAGAACCAAACCATTGCAACTAAATTTTGCAAAAATACCATCAAAACAAAGGCAAAACACGTATTCTAAGTTCAAAACAAAAATAAGTTAAGTGCAAACTTGAAACAAAATAAGAAAAATACAAACTTAAAACAAAAAAAAAGATAAATGTGCACTTAAAACAAAAACAAGATAAGTGCAAATTTACCATCAATACAAAGTTCCAAACAATAACAAGTTCTAAAAGTTTTAAAAAGAGATAGAAGTAGAACCATAACTTATTATTTTACTCACTCATTGCGAGTATTGTCTTCAACATCAAACTCTACATAAAACATACATAACACAAATTATTAATGGTTCTTTCGGTTTACTTTCGGTTTACTTTCGGTTCTTCGGTTCAGAACCGAACCGAACCGGAACCAGTGGTTCCCAAATAATAGAACCATACGAGTAACTAAGACAAAACCATACCCGAACCGAACCTGTTTTTTCGGTTCGGTTCGGTTCGGTTCTTCGGTACCAGTTACTTTTGCCCAGCCCTAGCCACAAATCTACATGTCACTATCGAAAGCGGTAAGATGTTTTGTCCTTGTATCAAATGCGACAATAGACGGTTCATTTTGGTTGAAAATGTTTGGAAGCATTTGTTAAATAGAGGATTTACACCACAATATTATATATTGTTTCAGCAAGGGGAAGGTTATTGTGCTAATGTTGCTAGTAGTAGTAATTATCATCTAGAATCTGTAGACTATGACCAGCATGTAGAAAATGAGTATGATTATTATAATTTTCATCATGATCATGGAAATGAACCGGATAGGATAAATGACATGGTTAGCGGTGCATTTCGTCCTGAAGTTGCATTGTCATCTGATGGAAATTTAGTCGAAGAACCTAATTTAGATGCTAAAAAATTCTACGACATGTTAAATGCTGCAAATCAACCAATATATGATAATTGTAGAGAAGGGCACTCTAAATTGTCATTAGCTGCTAGAATGATGAATATTAAAACAGACCATAACTTATCTGAGGTTTGCATGGATGATTGGGCTTCATTGTTAAAAGAATATCTACCCTCTGATAATTTAGCTGCTGAAACGTTTTATGAGGTTCAAAAATTGGTTATCAGTCTTGGTCTTCCGTATCAGTCAATTGATGTCTGTGTAGACAATTGTATGATATATTGGAAAGACGACGACATTCTTGAGAAATGTCGTTTTTGCAAAAAACCAAGATATAGGTCAGAAGGAGTAGGTCGGAAGAGGGTATCGTACCAGAAGATGTGGTATCTGCCGATAACAGACATGCTACAAAGGATGTGGGGCCCGTTCACTTCCGATGGATGTACCCTTTCGAACGATTTATGAAACATCTAAAAGGGAAGGCGAAGAATCTAGCTAAAGTCGAGGGTTCAATCGTTGCGGGTAGTATTACAGAGGAGACGTCTCACTTTACGTCGTACTACTTTGCACCAACCGTGAGGACACGTAAAAGAGCGCCAAGGAGATATGATGACGGAGGCATTCAAACAACTTACGCGGTGGAAGGAGTACCTGACATATTTTGTCCCATTGGTCGGCTTAGCGGACGCATAAAAGAGGTTTGATGGAGCAACGAGGATGAAATTCATTGTTCTCACACGTACATTGTATTGAATTGCGATATTGTTACTCCATGGGATAGGTAAAATTAAATGTTTTTTAATACTCTTTCATTACAACATGTCATAAAATATTGCTTACTTATGATATTTTCATATAGTATCTTCGTCGAACAAGTTCAAAAAGGAATTCCGGGGATATCTGAAGATGAGCTCGATTCCCGTAAAACTCAACACTTTGTGATGTGGTTGCAAAGATAGGTATATGAAAATATCGAATATGAAATTATATAGCAACATAATATATTTAATCAAAATTAATTTTGATGTCTGCAGATTGAGTACGAGGACGAATCTTATCCGGTGTGGTTCCACTAGATGCTACAACGTCCCCTTGCGAATATTCGGATATCACCAATGTATTTTACAAGAGGTTATGCTTTCCACGCGTACGAGTACGGCCGACATCAAACAAGTGTTAAAATACGGTGTTTGTGTTAGAGGAGACATTGATTTCTACGGAATCATCCAAGAAATCATAGAAATAACGTTTCCCGGGTTGCTCATGTTGAAGTGCGTATTCTTCAAGTGCGAGTGGTTTGATCCTACGATCGGAAGAGGTGTACAAATCAACAAGTCTGGGATCGTTGATGTCAATAAGAATAGAAGATACAACAAGTTCGAGCCTTTCATACTTGCATCGCAAGCTGAGCAAGTAAGCTTCATTCCTTATCCGCGTCTTAAGTCCACAGAAATACATTGGCTATATATCCGTCATCAAAATTGCCCCGAGAGGGTACATAGTCAGGGAAGAAGAATCAGCACTCCAGAATGACACGTCTGTCGATATTCCTTCGCCAGAACTAAACACGGACATGGTTTTACTCGTTGATCCACATAATAGGGAAGCTGAAGAGGTGAATGAGGACGAAGAAGAAGTCAAAGAGACTGACGAATTTGATGAATCTGACTCCGAGGACGAACATGAGTCTAATGATGACTCCGAGTAATAAATAAGTTGTTTATTTAAATGTAAAATGAAAATTATGTATTTTAAATTTTTTATAAAATAAATTAAAAATCGTCGTCAAATCGTCGTAAATTTACGACGAATTTACGACTTTTTGTATTATACACAAATCGTTGTAAAATCGTTGTAAATTTACCACGAATTTACTACTTTTTTATATTATACACGAATCGTGGTAAAATCGTTGTAAATTTAGCACGAATTTACGACTTTTTTTATCATACACGAATCGTGGTAAAATCGTTGTCCGGTCATACGATGTGGTACTTTGCCGTACAAATACGTAATCGTTGTAAATAAGATGTAAACTAGTCGTTTATTTACATCTGTTTTACAACGTTTTGTTTTTATAAACCCCTAAACCCCAAACATTTTCAAAAGTATGTCTTATATTACGTACAAATACTAATAAAGACCTCTAAAGTTAATGAATAACTATAAAAACAATGCTAAAATTTCTTATCAATAAGTTAGTATGATTTCATATGCATACAATATCATAACTATATTCAACATGAAGTCAAATGGCAGATGAATTTCAGCGAATTCCATTTAGTGTAATAAATCGTCGTAAATTCGTGGTAAATTCACCACTATTTTACGACGATTCTCACAAAATCGATGTAAAATCGTGGTAATCTAACAACGAATTTACGACCAAACATGAAACTCTAAACGTCACATCCTCAGGAGTTTTGTTCGTACGAGGTTGTCAACATCAACGATTACCACGATTTTACAACTTTTTTTTATATAAACCCCTAAACCCCAAACATTTTCAAAAGTAAGTCTTATATTACGTACAAACACTCATAAAGACTTCTAAAGTTAATGAATAACTATAAAAACAATGTTAAAATTGCTTATCAATAAGTTTTGTTACATATTCTTAGAATTTATAAAGTTTAAGATAAAGTGTACTATATATATTGTGCTTAATACGTATATATGTTATAATTATACCAAAACTTGTTTTTTTGCAATCCTATGACTTAGTATGATTTCATATGCATACAATATCATAACTATATTCAACATGAAGTCAAATGGCAGATGAATTTCAGCGAAATCCATATAGTGTAATAAATCGTCGTAAATTCGTGGTAAATTTACCACGATTTTACGACGATTCTCACAAAATCGATGTAAAATCGTGGTAATCCTAACAACGAATTTACGACCAAACATGAAACTCTAAACGTCACATCCTCAGGAGTTTTGTTGGTACGAGGTTGTCAACATCAACGATTACCACGATTTTACAACGATTTAAAAGGTAATCGTCGTAAAATCGTGGTAAATTTACCACGATTTTACGACTATTTTAATTTCATCATTCCCAAAGCGCGGCAAACAAAAACGAACCAAAACGTTTGAACTTTTTAGTATATATAGTCGACCACATTTTTTCATTTTCTCTCGTTCTCTCTAAAACTCTCTCTCTCTAAAATTTTCTCTCTCTAACCCCTTAATCACTCTACAACTTTCACTCTCTTTCAACATCCCCAAAGGTAAATATATTTAATATATGTGTTTTAAAACCGGATTTTAGAATTAGTTTTAGGATTTGTAATTTATTTTTAGGATTTGCATGGTTTTAGGCTCGGATTTTAGTTTTAGGATTCAGATTTTAGATTTATGTTCAGAACATAATTAATTATTAAAATACTTAATGTTTAGTTTTTAAAATACTTAAAACTTATTATTTAACATAATTATATATTAACCTTAGTTTTTAAAATACATAATTAATATTAAAATACTTAATGTTTAGTTTTTAAAATACTAATGTCATTAAAATACTTATATAATGTTTAGTTTTTAAAATACTTAATAATTAATTATTTAAATACTTAATGTTTTTTTTGGCAGGTACTTATACATGGCTCCTAGGAGAGGCAAGACTTTACCTCCGGACTACATGCAGATGTTGGCGGAGAGGAGGGCTTCCCGGGAAGCTACGAGTTCCGGTGAGGCTTCAGCTTCCGAGACATCACCTGTCCACACCGGGACGTCCGTCCATGGCGAGAAGCCTCCTCCTCCTCATGTGCCCGCCGCAGACGCCGCTATCCCGGGTCCGGTACATCCAGAGTTGGAAGTACCGGGACACGCGCCGTACGCCACCCTCCGGGTAGAGGATATCCTCGCTCAACACGGGCATGACAGTCTCCGACGTTTGGATCTGCACAAGTCTGCGAACACTTACTGGTAAGTTAAATTCATTTGTTAATTATTTAAATACTTTTTATTTTTGATTTTTTAATATATTAATAAATCAAATATTGTTTTTTTTCAGGTTCAAGTACGGTCGCGGTATGGGACGGTTTGAAGAAATACTGGACAGATGGCCACAACGCGAGCGTAGCTGAGAAGTGTTCCACCTCCAGGAACGCGAAGCTACCTGACGGGACGCCGAAGCTGATGGCTGACACGTCCGGACAAATCCCGTTCGCAGGTCGGATGCACGAAATGGTAAGTCTTTCTTACTTACTCTTTCAAATTTATTTTTATTTTCAAATTATTAATGTTATACTAATGCGCATGTGTTTATTATTTGTTTGTAGACCAAGCAGCTGGGTCAGAAACCGACCGTCAGTGCCGTCTTCGAGAAGACGCACATGAAAAAGACCGGCGAGTTCGTTGACTCCCATTCCGAGCGGATATTCAACGACTTTGAAGCTCGGAAGACGGAGATCGAGACTCAGCGATCTCAGAGATTCCCGGGAGGCACTCAACATCCTGGCGAGCCGCTTATGACCGCCGAGCTCGATCATATTTATCATGAGGTAAAATTTTGCTTATATATAATGTTTCTTTAATTTTCTCTAAAATTATTTTTTTAAACGTTCATTTACTAATTGTTTAATTTTATAGGTTGTTCCTAAGAAGAAAGGGCGGGTTCTAGGCATGGGATCCATGCAGGACGTCCCGCTTGCTCCTACCTCTTACCGATCTCCGGCTGAGATGGAGGCTGAGATTCAGAACTTACATGCGACTCAGGTGAAGAACATGGGGTTCTACAACACCATGCTGACGGTGCTTTCTGGTTCTAACTCGGAACTACTTCGGGCGATGCAGACACATCCCGACCGCCCGACTGATCAGGCTGGAAGAAGCACCGTCGATCCCGAGAACGCGACGCAGGACTATTTCGGCCCTGATTTCAACCTAGACGACTAAAATCGGGATCGCGTTTAGTTTGCTTTTTTGTAATTTGAAATTGTATAAATTTTATATTTTATTAATATAAAATATTTTTTATATAAAATATTTTTTTTATATATAATTTTATAAATCGTCGTAAATTTACCACGAATTTACGACGATTTGGTTTTTACTTCGATCGAATAACGACGAAATTGAAATCGTCGTTAAATCGTTGTTAGTTGCGTTTTACCACGATTTAACAACGATTATGGTCGTTGTTAAAGTCCAAATTTCTTGTAGTGCTACTAGGCGGTTGACGAACAAACGGAGGTTTGCATACCTTTTTAATGACATTATCTCGTACAAGAGTGGAAACGTCTCTTGGCATTATCGGCTGCGAGTAACTTTAACGTAAATAGTTACTTCGGAAATAAGGATGGCAAAGTGCAATGCTCGAAACTTATCGCGTGGGCACAAACTATTTTCTCTAAGTCAAACCTACGACACGTACACGAAAGTAACTGTAGATTGACAACATGAATAGATGTCTCGTTGCTTACTTGTGTGTGATGCTCATCTATTGCTTGCACTTCCAGACTCTTTGCTTCGTTTACTCGTTCCTGCGTTTGTGCATAAAATTACACTACCGGTAAGTATTAAGCAACAGTATTAAGCAACAGTCTATAAGTCTATCGTCAATTCTAAAAACACAGTAATTAAGTCTACTGTCAGGCTACCTTCAATATTTAGAAAAGTCTACCATCAAAAACTACTTAAGTCTACCGTCAAAATCAGAAAAGTCTACCTTCAATAATTTTTCGACTCCTCAAGTGAGAAGCGTTTTCATATCATTCGCTTTCTGCCTTCGTATCGCGAACCATCTCGTTAACATAGACCTAACAGCATCTAGTAGTTGGACTATCAGATAACTTCTCTACGAAGACAACACATTGTTTATTGACTCCGCAATGTTTGTCGTGGTGAAATTGTATTTGTTACTCGGAAAGTGAACACGGGTCCATAGACGTACATCAGCCTTGATCAAATAATTGTGCAGTCGCGGATTTGAAATTTCAAGCTGACCAAATATTGCGTTAAACTCTAACTGTCGATACGCCGTAGCTGCTTTTTTAACTAGCCCAAAACTCTCACCTCCTATAAATCTTAACAAAATATTTTTCTTCAGATGGTAAGTGCATATACCACGACAAGCGAGCGGATAAACCGTCTCTATTGCATTAACAATTGATCTATGCCTATCTGAAATAATGGCAAGATCTTCATCATCGGGGATAAAACATTGTAACTATCTGAAAAACTACTCCCACGACTCATTGTTCTCCGTATCAACCACACCAAAAGTTATAGGAAATATATTGAAATTTTCATCTTGTGTTGAAGCTGTAAGAAGTGTACCTTTGTATTTCCCTTGCAAATATGTTCCGTTGACAACGACGACTTTTCTCATAAATTGAAAACCATGAATACTTGCACCAAAAGCAATGAAAAAAAACTTGAATATATCTTCAATGTCAACAAGAAGATTAATAATTGTATCCGGATTGGATCTCCTAATTATATACAAGTACGAAGGCAAATCTTCGTACCCACTTTCTGAGCTTCCTGTTGTTACCAAACACGCAATCTTTAGCGTCTGATGGACTTTCCAGTACTCAATCTGCACAAAATTCAACATGGATTATAAATCTACCATCAAAGTTGCTAATAAATCTACCACGAATGGAATTTTATGAATTTCTCTACAAATATACCATCATGCTAGATTATAAAACTAGCATAATACGTGATTATAAATCTACCATAACATATTTTCACATTTCTAAAATGACTTAAACATACCTTGACTTCATAACGTTTATTCAAAGCATCGGCAACATGGGCATGCAACATTGAAGGAGCCACACCACCTACAAACTCTTTGTGTAATTGTCCAAGTATTTCTGGCGTAGCTTCTCGACAACGGCTTGAACGCACAGTCACCGAACACGAGTACGCACCATCAAAAGTATTTATATGAAAACTCGTACCAAACCCAATTGTTGTTGCACAGACTTTCCAAGTACATTCGGGCACCCAACATCTAACCGTCAACAACTTTTTTGATGAGCTCACAACATCGAAGTCAAATTTGTTAACGACATAATTCATTTTAAGTCTTGTCTCAAGAATCTCTTCTGATGCATAGATCTGCCCCACCGCCAATTGGAATGAATTCCCTTCTAACTTCAAGAGTTCAGAATTAGGTGGTTCCTTTTTACTTGATGGTAGATTTTCGCTATCATCTTCTTCCCCTAAATCTTTATGTGTTCAATATTCGCCATCATCCGAGTTTGCAACATCCGTATCATCACAATAATCGAATCTCAACTCATCGTCATCATCTTCTTCTTCATTGTGTTGAACATTTGCATCTTCACATAAACATTTCCCTTTCCGAGAAGCTTCACCATCGAGGTTTGTCGGTGATTGAAAAACCTCTTCTTCGCCAATCTTTGTGCTTCCTAATTTACTTGTCACCTCAACACATAATCGAATGGTATTGCGTTTCAATTGTCGTAAAAAACCACTTAATTGTCTTGTATTACCAATGAACACCGATGGTGTATCTTGAGGTAATTTGATTAGATACTCCTTAGCCAACATATAACTCAATTTTACCTCAACATCCCGTGGATCTAATCTAAAATCTTCGTAAACCATCTATAGAAGAAACCCATAATTGATATCTTTGGCTACACTTAAAATATGACATCCTCTAGCTTTGTCGGCGAAAAATATCCACCGATTCTTCTCAAAACTCCAATATCCACTAACCAATATGACTTGGTTCATGTTTGGTTGAAGACACAAGCTTTCGAAATTATTTTCAAATTTTTTTGTGAATAATCGAAAAATATGTGTTCTTGACGGTCAAACCTAGGTGAGGTAGAAGAAAGAGTTGTTTTGCATAGCCAATGGCATAAAGGTAACTACCGAAAAATGTTAAGTACGCAAATAAGAAAAAGTCTATTGTCACATAACAGTTTCTTATTTTATGTTTTCAAATAAATCTACCGAAAACTGATAAGTCTGTCATGAGAAAACTATTATAGTAACCTCTACAAAGATTAGCAAAACTCTACCAACAACAAAAATAAATCTACCAACATTAACAAATCTACCACCAAAGAAATAAATCTACTTCCAAGACGGGAAATGAAAACTGGTACAATTAGTCTACCGCAACAATGGTTACGTCTATCTAATTTTACAAAATCTACCACTACATGAACAAGTCTACCACCACACACAAAGACAAATAACAATATTAAACCTACCAAGTCAGTAAATAAACCTACCAAAAACATAAAAAATCTACCATCATATAAAACAAATCTACCGATTTGGTCAACGAAAAATCCTAATAAGTCAAATGTGAGCTTTTAAGGTTTAAAAATCTACCAAACGTATTTAACTATACCGTGTCTGTTGAACAAATCTACCAATGTTGATAAAAGTCTATCACACCCAAACAAATCTAATAAACTTAAAAACTGAACACGAGGAGGTTTGAACCCTGGCCGGATGCACAACAAAAAAATACTCCTCCACTGTGCCACATTGATTCAGCTTTTTAAACACATAATGAAATATATATATATATATATATCAAACTGTTAAATCTAGAAATTTATACTACGGTTTGACTAACGGAGTATAGGCCAAAGTAGTAATTAGACACATTTTATTTTTCATGCAGGATATTAAAAATTAGATGTTGTTTAGGTATAAATTGGCATGATCGAATAGTTCATGTAGTAATTTGCACGATGCTCTCCCGTTTGAAGACATATCATCTAACAAAACTTTTTTCTCAACGTAATAATTAAAAAACAAAGACTCATAATTGTTGATTTTAACTATTAAAATTTTCGAATCAATTGTTGAATGTTTATGAAATTTTGTTTTAAACTACACAAATCATTCATTTTTGTTTAAAAAGTGTTTATTAATTGAAGTATATAAGATAAACACGTTTTTTGTTGGTTAATAAGAAAACAAAGTTTCTAAGGCAAGATTAAGTTTAAACATTTAGATAGAAAACCATTTATATCTTCATTATATTTATCAAACACATAATGTGTATCAAAAGAAGTATACGTTTTGTTACCTTTTGTTCATAATTTGTAGACAAATTTGCCAAATTGACATTTTTACCCTCCTTTCTTTCTTACTATGTGTTTGTTTGATGAATGTGACTTTTTTGTCAGGTCAATTTCATCATTTCTTTTTTTTTTTCTTTTTTATTATTTTGATAATATCGGTTTAAATTAAGTCAATAATTTTGTTAACATTACACCAGTAGGTAGTAGACAAGTCAATATTTTTGTCAACGTTAAACTCATGGACAACATTAGGTCGATATTATACATTGAATCAGTAACCAACATAATTAGATCGATATTATACAATATATTCTATTAAAAGAAAAGACAAAACGCCTACGTATCGCGACGAGAGTGATTATAGGGTTTTCCATGCATTTGTACCCTCATATTTTTAAATAATTTTTTCTGAATTCCATTAATTATAATTCAGGTCCAATAAATTCAGACCCACATATAAAACTTTTAAGCATTAAGTTTCTCCCACATCGGAAACAATAAGAAACGAAATAAGAAACGAAATAAGAAATCTTCTACCATAAATAAGACTTCATTCCATGCAAAATCATTAAAGCAATCCTTCGTTTAATGGGCCTGCGAATTCAATAAAAAGATTGCATTTTTTTGCGTTTGTACCCTCATATTTTTGAATAATTTTTTGGCGAATTCCATAAATTATATTTCAGGCCCACATGTAAAACTTTTAAGCATTAAGTTTATCCCTAATCTTTTTATTTGTCGGAAAAAGTTTATCCCTAATCGAAAACAATAAGAAACGAAAAAAAAAATATTCTACTATAAATAAGACTTCATTCCATGCGAAATCATTAAAGGTACCTTCATTTAATGGGCTTCCGAATTTTGATAAATGGATTGCGCCTTCATTTACCGGGCTATGCATAATACGAGCATTGAATGGGCCTGCAAAATTTGATTAGTTATTTTGGTTTTCGATACTGGTCTTTCCTAGATGCGAACCAACGGGTATCGGGAATTTTAAAATATTTTGTATTTTTAATTGTTTTTTTCTTCCACGTATATTATAAAATAAAAATAAAAATATTTTATGGGCAGAAAATTTAGGATTTTTTTGTAGGAGTTTCTTTCTTTATTTTTTGTTATATATTATAAAATAAAACTATAACGACCATGCTCCGTAACGCATACGATCTTGAATTTAATGGATATTTTTATCAATATTATAAGTGAACTAGGATTTAACCCGTGGTGTACCACGGGTTTATGTTTTTTATAAATAATTTTATATATATACAATTAATTTAGAAGTTTGAAATATTTTTTCTGATTTTGTAAAATAAATAAAAATATTCAGAATTTCTAAAGAGTATTTTGTTCTTTTATTGTTTATGCAAATAAATATAGAGAAATTCACAAAACTACACCCTTTCAATCATTCTTTCACCAAACTACACCTAATTCAATATTTTCACAAATTTACACCCTTTCAAAATTTTAAAAGTTTTATTTACCCTTTTAAAAATTACCAAAATTAAAATATTTTCATTTGTGTTTGCTAATTAGTGTTTAGAAATAGTATTAAGGGGTATGATTGTGTGGATAGGGTTTATTTGAATTTAATTTTGAGTGTTTAGGTGTAGTTTTGTGAAATATTTTTGAAATGGTGTAGTTTTGTGAAATGTAATTCAAATGGTGTAGTTTTGTGATTCTCCCATAAATATATAATGAGAATTATATTTTATATAGCAAAATCTTAATATAATTTGTAAGTGTGTTTATTCCAAACTATTATAAACTATAAAAATTAGGGATGGGCAAAACTTCCGGATCCGAAATACCGAACCCAAATCAAACCGAAATCCCCAAATCAATACCGATTCTAAAAACAAATAACTCGAATGTATAGGGAAATTTACTACCATAATACCCGAAATCGAATCTGAACCGAACTCAATTTTGTAGAACTAAACTAAACTACTCTAACTACCCCAAAATTATTTAAAATAATAATAGTTATAATTATATTTGAAGTACATAATTGGAACCAAACCGAAATTAAAGAACCGAAACCGTTCCAAAAATAAATAACCCGAACGAATTGAGAAATTTACTACCTGAAAACCCGAAGCCAAAACAAATTTCTAGATTTGAACCCGAATTACCCGAAATTTGTTTATGATAAAGTTTAATCATTATTTTCAAACTTCTTGTCATTTATCTTGAATTTTTCTAGAAACTGAACCCGTTAATAAATAATTGTTATGCTAGTGTTAATTGATTTAAACAAACTTTATCTATGTTCAATATAGATGTTTATTAACATCTAAAATATTAATATAAATAGAAAATTATAATATGGACAATGATTATATATAAAAACTAAACTATATACTTTTTAAAAAATATTTATATTCTGAAATTTTTTATAGACCTCCGTAAGAAAAATAAAAAGATTATATCAAAAATATCATAAATATGAAATTAGTGGTTGATTTTATGTTAAAATCGGTTTTATTGTTTTTGTTGATATTTAAGTCAATTTTAAAAAGTATATATATAGAATGAGATATGTTTGTGTGTAAGTTTCACATAACTCTTTAAGTGAGTTTTTTTGGAAAAGTTCAAGATATCTTGAATCAATGACATAGTATGTAGTTAAGTGAGTTTTTTTGGAAAAGTTCAAAAAAGTACTTCAAAAATAATAATATATATATTTTTATTATATATTTCGTATAGCAAAAATTTAATATAATTTATAAGTTGATTAGACCAATAATTTATTATTTATTATATTTAGGATTCAAAAATACCCGAATTCAAAATACAAACCGAATCAAAATACACAAATCATATTATGCGATTTACCCAAATTTATTTAAAATTATAATTATTTTGATTATATATATAAATAACTGTTGTAAACATATTCTAAATATGTAATATAAGATTTAAATTTTAGTAGAATTGCAATTTCTTCTTTTTTGTTTATAATCGAACCGGAAATCAAACTCGTTAACAAACTATTTTGTTTTTTATTGTTTGATATTTTTAACAAAAAAAAATTTCAAATTGTTTTTAAATTCTTAATAATATTAATTAAACCTGTTTGTTTTGATTTAAATAAAATTTTAATGGTAGTTTTTATAAAAAAAACTATGTAATAATGTATTTATGTGAATTACATATGTTTATTTTGTTTTTCAAATATTTTTTACATAATTTCTTTAATATTTTTTATTTATTTTTGGAGAGAATTATAATATTTCCTTATTTGATTTTTCGTAATTAAATGTTCAAAAATATTTCCTTTTATGCCCAATGGCATAATGTGTAATTTAGTGTGATTTTTTGGAAAATTTCAAATTAGTATTTCAAAAATACTAATATAGATATAGTTAATCATATATAAAAATTAATTCAAAAGAAATTAAGAATTTTAAAAGATTGAATATTTTTAATTATTTTTTTTCTTCCACATATATATTAAAATATAAATAAGATATTTTGTGGGGATTGAATATATGATTTTTATGTTTGAATTTTTTTTATATATTATAAAATAAAATATATAATACAATTTACTATATTTATGAATCTATTCTATTAAAAGAGAAGACAAAACGCACGTGTCGCGACGAGAGCGATTATAGGTTTTTTTGCCTTTGTACCATCATATTTTTTAATAATTTTTGGTGGAATACCATAAATTATATTTCATGTCCAACGAATTTAGGCACACTTATAAAACTTTTAATGATTAAGAAAACTAAATAAGAAACGAAATAAGAAAACTTCTATTATAAATAAGACTTCATTTCATGCAAAATCATTAAAGCGGACCTTCGTTTAATGGGTCTGCTAATTTGATAAATGGATTGCGGAATATTTTTTTTTTTGCGTTTGTACCCTCATATTTTTGAATAAATTTTTGATGAATTCTATAAATTATATTTCAAGCCCACATGCAAAACTTCTAAGCATTAAGTTTATCCCTAATCGAAAACAATAAGAAACGAAATAAAATATATTCTACTATAAATAAGACTTCATTCCATGCGAATTATTAAAGCAGATCTTCGTTTAATGGACCTGCAAATTTTGATAAATGGAATGTGCATTCATTTACCGGGGTATGCATAATGCGGGCATTGAATGAGCCTGCAAAATTTGATTAGTTATTTTGGCTTTCGATACAGGTCCTTCCTAGATGCGGACCTCATTAATTGGTGGCCAACGGGTATCGGAAATTTTAAAAATTTTTGTATTTTTAATAGTGTTTTTTCTTCCACATATATTATAAAATAAAAATAAAAAATATTTTATTGGAAGAAAATTTAGGACTTTTTTGTAGGAGTTTCTTTTTTTGTTTTTTGTTATATACTATAATATAAAATTATACCGAGCATGCTCCGTAACACATACGATATTGAATTTAATGGATATTTGTATCAATATTATAAGTTAATATAGTTAATCATATATAAAATTTAATTCGAGAGAAATTAAGAATTTTAAAAGATTTAATATTTTTAATTGATTTTCTTTCTTCGACATATATAGTAAAATAAAAATAAGATAATTTATGGGGATTGAATTTATGATTTTTTATGTTTGACTTTTTTGTTATATTATAAAATAAAATATATAATACAATTTACTATATTTATGAATACTCTATCCCGCGCATGGCGCGGGTCATTACAATTTGAACTCGTTTTTGACGAGTGGCTTATGCCAAGTTTTCGTTTAAGTTTCCGACTAATATAGTTAGCGGAATGAACGGATTATGGTCACGATGTAATCGTCGCCGTGAACATTATATGATAGTGTATTAATATGTCAAAATCAGAGTTGTTTTGAAAGAAAAATGGAAGTTTAAAGTGAGTGATTAAGAAAGTTTGTAAACTTTCTAAATTTGGCTAAATGTAAAAATTAGCAAATGTATCACTTTGAAAGTTAGAGATGAAATTCTCTAAGATATAATGTGGAGAGATTTTAACAATTATTAAAATCTTATATACACTTTGGTGTATTGGAAAGAAGAAATATCCGAACTGGGTTTAAGATCCGGACTTCGGAATTGGCAAATGGGCCAACGGTCTAAAATAAGATAACTTTGTGGCCCATATTGTTTTGTTGAATAAGTCAACAAAGAAAATATTTTCTCATTGATTTGTGTTCAACAAAATTAAAGTGTGATTAATTTTGTAACATAAAAAAGAAATTAAGATGAGAATAAATTCTCATGACTCCACATTTGTAACTCCCATGAGAGTTTGACTATAAAAGAAATTCATATTCTTCTTGTTTGGGCAAGAGTTCGCGATCCGTTAGAAGAGTTACGGAATTCAATAACGGTTTAGGATGATATGAATCGCTTTGTTTTATTAATCGTTGAAGGTTTACAAGATGAGAAGAATATGATACAAGATCTAGATCTAGGACAATCCAAAAGCTTATGATCGAATATTCTCCCTAAAAGTAGATGTTTTGTTTCGAAAAGTGAATGAATAATAGGTCTTCTAGTTTGTCTTCTTTATATAGACGCTTCTAGGTCAATGAGCTTCCTTTTCTTTTTATGAATAGGATTTGACATTTTTCCTTATTTTTAGATATTTTCTATGATTCTCTCCTTTATGAATATTTAAGAGAATATAGCAATATATCTTTTCCTTTTTCCTTTATGTCGATTATTAAGCCCAAATAAAGCCCAATATCAACTAAAGGAGGCAGGTTCTGATATTGCCGCTGGTTCTGGTTCAGTCGGTTCGATCTGCCGCCGGTTCCGGTCCGATCTGTCGTCGGTTAAACCTTAATCGGGATGATTAAATTTATCCCCAACAGTTTGCCCCCAACTTTGCTTTTCTTTAACCCGGATAAGAAGAGGAAAGTAGATTGTTGAGGATGAATTTAGAAGCCTCATACTTGTCTTAATCAATGATGAATTGGATTTCAATGAATCTTTACTTCTCGCCCTACCGTAATTCTGAGTAAGGCTTCTTTTTTATTTGAGCCTATGTTTAAGCCCAAATTGCACGAAATATCCTTTTCTGACCTAAGGGTACTCGCGTCTCTTCTTCTTCTTCCATTATTCATTTTTCTCCGCGGCGGCGTCTCCTTCGTCATCTTCAAGACTTTTCACCACTCACTCCATTCTCATCCAAACAAAGCTCGATTTCGTCTTCAGTATTGATCAGATATGTGAATCCTTCTCCGTATCGTCAGGTGAGCTTCTTGATCTCTTCTTGTCTCTTTCTTCTCTGCATGTCATCGTTTCATTGGGATCCAAACAGTGCCATCATACCCTTCGGTCCTGAGAATATGAATCTTTCCAACGATTCTTTCGTCGGAGAGCGTCTAAAGTCACGGCGGGCCACCAGATTTGACCGTCGCTCTCTTCGGGATGCGGTCAAAATTGAAAAATCTGGTTCTTCACAAGATCCGCCGGTTGATCCCAAGAAAAACCCTAAATCTTCTATCATTTCAAACTCAATGGCTCAGATCTCAAGGACTTTTGGTCTTCCTCTCTCCTGCTTGAGGATTCCAAATGCGGCGTAGCGTCCAACGGATGTCGGTCCAGAAGAAATCGCGGTGTACGAAGCCCTGTTCAGCTAGGGGTTTCGCGGAATTGTCCCTTCTCTATTTGCCGAGGTATCTCTCTATCTTGGCTTATCTCCGGGGCAACTTTCTCCAATGGTATGGAGGATGCTGATGGCGCTTGAAGTGATGGGTGATCTGAACTCTATCAAAGTGTCGGTGGCCTCCGCCTTATATGCCTTTTACTTCAAACCTTATGCGGGTGATATTAACCGTTATCATCTCCAACCTCGGCGTAACCTGGCGTTGCCGCGTTGGTAACTAATCCTGAGATTGGTGATCAAGGTGCTTCGGAGAAGACTTGACATCGTCGCTTCTTATTCTTGTTGGTTGGACCTAGCCCAAATTTCCCAACCGTGTGGTCTTACTCCGGTGGGTATCTTTGTTTCAAATCCTCATAATTCCACTGACTTTCTCTTATTGTCCTTTGTTGTTTGCGTGCAGATATTGGCCATCTGAACAAATGTGACGACGCTGCTGGGAAGAGGACCATAGAACAGCTGTTGGAGATCCCTTCTGAACGGATATCCCTTAATTTCCTCTCCAGCCACCTTGCCTTAGAATGCAGCGCCATCTGGGGTAAGCTTTCATTCCATCTTTAAGTCCTTTAATGTTAATCTTGAAGGTGACATATTGCTTGTTAGATTGCAACATGTCTGAGAGTCAGTGAGCATCTCCACCTGATCCTTTTGAGCCCTTCCTTGCTGCTCCGGGGAAGTTAGCTGTGATGGGAGGCTCTGCTCATGCGTCTGAAAGTCAGGTAAAGGTCACCGAGGTTCCAAGGAGTTGAACAATGACCGTTGGCAAACGCAAAGTTGAACGCAGTCCATGTGATCCCGTGGAGAGTCGAAGGGTAAAGGCGTCTCCCTTATCAGTTGGTGAAATTGGCAGCTCCCATTCTTCTTCTTGGGTAGAAGAGATGAAGAACAAACTCCTAACATGGGATATGGAGGCCATCGCTGAAGGTGGTGTCCGCCGATGAAGTATGCTGTACTCTTCTCAAGGTAAGAATCTTTATTTGCTTTGAAGATTTCCCTTTGCATTATCTGAACTTCTTCGGTATTTGTCTGCAGGTGATGTTCTCATTTCGCAGCGTGGAGGCAAAACTTGCTGAGACTGTGGAGGAGTCTTCCAAGGATCATGAGGCCTTCGTCCTTATGAGGGAGAGGTGCGAGGTTGAGAAGAAGAAAGGTGTGGACCAGCTTGCCACCATCGACGTTAAGGATAAGGGGATAAGAGATCTCAGGGTCTCCGCAACCGGACATGAACAAGCTAAGGAGGAGCTTCAGAGAAGGGTCGCCGAGCTGATTAAAGAGGACGAGCTCAAGGATGAGGAGGTGAGATCTCTGAAGAGGAAGAATGAGCTGCTTCAAGCTGAATACGACTTCTTCCTTGGTTGTTCTGCGGTGATAACCCGATGGGAGACGGTGAATGAGTATCTGGCCAGGCAACATATGTCTTGGGACCTTGAGGGTCTCGATCGACGTTAAGCCCAAGTGGTGAAGGATTTGGCTCAGTTCAAAGGTCTACCTGCTCCGGAGATGGTTGAGTCGTTGATGTCACTCAACGATGCTTCTCCGTCTTGATCCTCCTCTCCTTTAAAAACTTTACTTTTGCTGTGTTCCATCCTTGAGACGGGCCACTTTTTGAACTCTTAATTGGGCCGCTAAGAACTTTCTCGGCTGTAGCGGGCCCGTAGACTTTTTTCCCTTAGTGGGCTTTTTTGGATTTGACTCCGAGGCTAAACTTGCTTTTCGGTTATCTCTTTCTTTGTTTTGTGCTTTTGATAAGTTTAACCGTATCTGCCAAGCACAAAATCTGATTAGATGCACCAAGCAAATTAGCAAAGCCTCGTTAAGGTTTTTAGCCGTCGACCATCTCAATTTGGATGGATCTGATGAGATCAGTCATCTCTTTGAGCGGGATCCGATAAGATTGATTATTTTTAACGAATCGACTAAATCTCGTTGAGATTTTAGTCACTGGCTATTCTGATGCGTATGGGGCCACGGAGATCGACCATTTCCTAGACGAGATCTGGTAGGATCGATCGTCTTAATAGTGAATCAGTTAAATCTCAGCAATATATTAACCGCAAACTGCATGGATGGGACTGCTGAGGTCGACCATCTCTTAGTGAGTCAGTTAAGCCTTGTCGAATATTAATATTGTTCACTGTCGGTGGCGATGGGGCCGCTGAGGTTAGCCATCGCCTAGTTGGGATCACGTAGATCGGCCATCTCAATTTGGTTTTGGTGAGGTCTCGCCAGTCATGTACACCCAAGAGGGTGACTAATGTGCCTTGCTGATTTTATACTTCTAAGAAGGTCATTAATGCACAGTTAGCCTCCACCTTGTGGACTGGGTTAGCTAAGCAACTCGCCCCGTTAGTCTCAATAGTGAGGTGTCGTCGCTCCTGTACACTTGGCTGCTAGGTTACATGCCCGCAAACAATAACTCTAACTATGCCTAGTTTTAATGAGGTTGAGCAACCTTATAGAAACCTACTAAGTGTTCGAAGCTTAAACTGACAAGTGTTTGTCGAGTTTTTTCGGCTTAGGAAAGAGCCTGAGGCTTGATAAAAGTTTATCTACCGCAGTTGGTTGAGGCCAAAGTTTAGAAACTCTGTTTTACCTATGTGAGTTATTATTTTTTCTTTTCGAGTTCGAAAGTATATCCCTTGCCCTCCGAAAATCTTAAGGAGAGTTTTGCCATAGAGGGTTTTCTCACTGGCAAAGTTCTCATTGAGGTTTTTAGTTAGTTAATAAAAGCTCTTTTATTATTATGCCTATTCGGGATAGGTTTTTTATGCCAATTCGGGATAGGTCTTTTCTGCCTATTCGGGATAGGTCTTTGCTGCCTATTCGTGATAGGTCTTTTTATTTTCTAAAACTATGAAAGCACCAAACTCTAGATAGTTTAAGTATGCATGATCTTTTGCAGGCTTGGCCCGCTCGTCAGAAGAAGTACCTCTTGAGGTGCAAAGCGTTCCAACTATTGGTGAGTCTCTTTCCGTCTTTGTCTTGGAGTGCGTAGGCTCGAGCTCCGCAAACTTTGACAATTTGGTAAGGACCTTCCCAATTTGGTCCTAGCTTTCCGGCCTCTTTTTCCATCGTGTTTTGGAATACTCGCCTTAAGACCCATTGACCTACTCTGAAGGTTCTCGTCCTCACCTTCTTGTCATATGACCTAGCCACATCTTGCTGATAGCACCAATTTCTTATATGCGCAGCCTCTCTTTTCTCGTCGAGCAAATCTAGGTCGAGCGCCATTGCTTCGTTGTTACTTTCCTCGTCGGGGTTTTCAGTGCGGCTGGACTGCACACTTATTTCAGCGGGTATTACAACATCCATTCCATAGACGAGTGAGAAAGGTGTTTCGCCAGTGGAAACCTTCGAGGTTGTTCTGTAGGCCCGTAAGACTCTGGGGAGTTCTTTGGCCCACTTTCCTTTAGCGCTTTCTAATCTCTTCTTGATAAGTTTGACAATGGTTTTGCTTGAGGCTTCAGCCTAACCATTGGATTGCGGATGTCTGGGCGTCGCAAAACTTAGCATGATTTTCCAATCTTCACATAAGCTTTTGAAGTTGTTTCTCGTGAACTGTGGCCCATTGTCGGTCACTATCTCGTGAGGAATACCAAACTTGCAGATTATATTTCGCCATACGAAGCTACGGATCTCCTTGACAGTTATCAGGCTGAGCGCTTCCTCTTCTATCCACTTAGAGAAGTAGTCGGTCATTACCAATAGGAAAACTTTCTGACCTGATGTCGTTGGGAGTTTACCGACTATGTCCATGCCCCACTTCATGAATGCCAAGGGGGCACTGATGGTCTTAAGATTCTCCGGCGACAGTTTGGATACTGTGGCGAACCTTTGGTACTTGTCGCATCTTTTGACAAACATGGTCGCTTCATGGTTCATCGACTTCCAGTAATACCCGGCTCGCATAGTTCGGAGGACTAGGCTCCTGGCTCCTGAATGATTTCCGCATTCTCCGAAATGCAGTTCTAATAGGACTTGTTGAGCCTCGGCGATGCTGATGCACTTGAGGTATGGTCCTGAGTACGATTGGCGGTATAGTACTCCGTTTATAAGTCTGAAACGAGCTGATTGTTGTTTGATTCTTCGGCAATCCGCTCTTTCCAGTGGTAACGTCCCATCTCTCAGATACTCCAACATGGGAGTCATCCAGCATTTAGCTCCGTTTATCTCGTTGACCGGATATGCATCGAGGTCCTTTTGCGTCGCTGGCCATTGTAATACCAACAGTGGCACGTCAATCGGCGAGTCGGTTTTAAAAGATAAACCGAGGTTGGCTAATTCATCCGCTTGCCCATTCTCCTCTCTGGGGATCTCGGTGATTTTGCAGCTACTGAACCTCTTCTCGAGTTGCTTAACTATCACTAGGTATCTTATCATGCTTGAGTCCTTGGCTTGATAATCACCCTCGGTTTGGCTAACGACCAACTTTGAGTCGCTATAGACCTCTATATCCCTGACTCCTAAGTCACATGCCAGAGATAAACTTGCGATTAGCGTTTCATACTCCAACTCGTTGTTTGTTGCTAGAAAGTTGCATCGGATTGCCCTCGAGGTGGTATTCCCGATCGGGGAAGTCAGTGTGAGTCCCAAACCGGATCCTCGTACATTGCTGGAACCGTCCACGTAAAGTATCCATGTTCCCATCATCGCCTGGTTTCTAATGCATTCACCTCCTTCGGAACTTCCGAGAGCACCTTTGGTGTAAACTCAGCCACGAAGTCGACGAGAAATTGTGACTTGATGGCGGAGGTTGGTCGATAGATCACGTCATATTCGCCAAGTTCTATGCTATCGGAAGTTCCGAAGGAGGTGAATGCATTAGAAACTTCCTGAGAGCACGTTCTTGATCGGATGCGATGTTACCATGATAATCGAATGTGACTGGAAGTATGGCCTTAAATTCCTTGCCGCCACAACCAAGGAGAGAGCCAATTTCTCGAGTTGAGAATATCGGGTCTCGACTTCTAGCAAAGATTTGCTAACGTAGTAGACCGGATGTTGCTTTCCATCTTTTTCTCGCACCAATACCCCACTTACCGCATGTTCTAACACGGCTAGGTATAGGAGTAACGCCATCTTCGGTTTGGACAAAAGTTACTGAGACGTCAACTAGTCCTTAAGTTGCTTAAGGGCATCATCACATCCTTCATTCCATGTGAATCCCTTCGGCTTCTTGAGAGCCTCGCAGAATGGATGAGATTTGTCGGATAGTCGAGAGATTAATCGACTAAGGGCTGCCATTCTTCATGTGAGCCTCTGGACTTCCTTTATGTTTCATGGTGGCAGGATTGTCTGGATGGCACAAATCTGATCAGGGTTTGCTTCGATGCCCCGGTGTATGACAATATATCCCAGGAATTTCCCCGAGATTACGCCGAATGAGCACTTAGTCGGATTGAGCTTCATGTTGTATTTCCTCAGCTTATCAAACGCTTGGTGCAGGTGCATGATATGATCGTCAACGACTAATGATTTTACAAGCATATCATCAATGTACACCTCAATGGTGTGACCGATCTGGTCGGCGTACATTGCGTTCACCAACCTTTGGTAGGTTGAACCAGCGTTCTTCAATCCAAAAGGCATTACCTTGTAGCAGTATATGCCCCTGGAGGTCATGAAGGCTGTTTTCTCCTGGTCTTGGGGATGCATAAACATCTGGTTGTACCCGCTGAAGGCGTCCATATGAGGCAACGGGAAGGGATCCTTTGGGCATGCCTTGTTTAGGTCAGTGAAGTCAATGCAGACTCTCCACTTACCGTTTTTCTTTCGAACAACCACCACGTTGGCTAGCCAATCGGGGTACTTCACCTCGCGGATGAATCCAGCTCGGAGTAAGTTATTCACCTCGTCGTTCACGATGAGATCACGATCTGGTACAAACTTCCACCTTCTCTGTCTGATTTGTTGATGATCGGGGTCAACATGTAGGCGGTGGGTGATGATCTCGGGATCAATACCCGGCATGTCTGCATGCGACCAAGCGAAGCAGTCAGCGTTCGATCTCAGAAAGTCGATGAGCTTCTGACGTACGTCCTTGGGTAGCTTGGACACGTTATTAACTTTGCGTTATGTATTGGCTTCGTCCAGTGGGATCTCGTCTATCTGCTCTACATGGGGCTCCTCCGTAGAGTTCGATGCCCCTTTCGTTGTCGGCTGATCCTCTATCTGCATGGTCGTCCCCGTTTTACCTTTGAGCGTAGTTTGGTAACAGGAGCGTGAGTTCTCCTGGTCACCCTTTATCTTTCTTACACCCCAAGGAGTTATAAAATTTATCGTCTGATGGAATGTGGATGGCACGGCTCTCATATCGTGGATCCAAAGTCTCCCTACTATTGCATTGTAGGCCGACATGCAATCCAAGACGAGGAACTTGGTTTGCTTGTTGATTCCTTCGGTGTAGACGGGTAGAGTTATTTCGCCTCATTCTGTTTCACTTTCCGCTGAATCTTACCAGAGTGGTTGATCTAGAGATGATCTTTGATTCGTCAAGGCCCATCTCCTTGTATGCGGCTAAGAACAGAATGTTCGCTGAGCTCCCATTATCGACTAGAATCCTCTTTATCAGGCAGTTTGCCACTGACAAAGTGATAACGAGGGCATCGTGATGATGAGTCATCATTCCTTCACTTTCCTCGGCGGTGAAGGTGATCGCGCAGACTGGTTGGTCGGTGAAAGTTTCCATCATGGACCCCTGAAAGTTCCTCGCAACCCTCGTATTCCTCTTGGCCGCCGAATGCGATATCCCACTGACATCTAAGCCTACGGATATAACATTAACTACCCGATCCTGTCTTGTCGGGGATTTGGGTTTCTCCTCCGCACTTTCTCGTCCGACGTTCTGGGAGCTTGGTCGGTTGCGAGCTCTGTCGGACAAGAACTCTTTCAGGTGCCCCCTCTTGATCAGATCGTTTACTACCATCCTTAGAAAAACGCAATTTCTGGTGCGATGCACGTGGTTGCTGTGGAAATCACACCACTTATGCGTGTCTCGTCTCCCTGACTCCGTTTTCATCTTCTGGGGCCACTTGACCACGTTCCCCATCTTTCCCAAGACATAGACTAGTTCTTGTCTTTGGACGGACAGGCTGCTCGCGTTGGACCATCAATTGTCTCGGTATCCTCCGCTTCCTATAAGGGCAACTGGTCGGTGGAGATTACTTCTGCGAGGATCTACGCATGGTCGCAGATAAGGTTTGTCGTCTAGAGGAGATATTTCGGGTCTGAAAATCCTTGAATCGATCTTGGGGGGAAGGGGTTTCCCTTGAGATTGATCCTTTCCCCACTTGATTTGCGCCCATGCTCTGCTCAGGCCATCTTCCATCGTCTTAGGTCGGTACTTGGTGAGCTCCTTATAAAGATCGTCGGTCACCAAGAGTCCTCTCTTGAAAGCAGATATAGTCGTCGACACGTTGCACACCGGGATATTCACCTTTTCTCTGTTGAATCGTCCCACATATGCCTGCAGAGGTTCTCGGGTTTCTTGGACGACATCGTAGAGGTCGTCGTTACTCCTTTCTATGCAGCGGCTGCTTGCGAATTATTCTATGAATATGTCGTTCAAGCTGGCGAAGGAATATATCTCGCCATTGGGGAGGTTCACGAGCCATTGGAGTGCTGGTCCCGTCAGACTTGAGCTGAAACCCTTGCACATGATGGCTTCCCTTGACTAGGGATTCCCTTGACCCGGGGGGAATTGTCAAGGTGAGCATCTATTGCATGTACAAGGCCACATGATTGTCGGGATCGGTAGAGCCGTCGTTCATCTTCATCAATGGAAAGGTGAACTTCTTGGGCATCTCTACCAAAGTTATCTCATCCGTGAAGGGTGAGTTAGCGTAGGAGTAGCGGTCGGAACGTCTTATGGGTGGAGCTACTCCCGGCATCCGCTCGATCATCGACTCGAGAGCGCTGAGCTTTTTCTCGATGTAGGCCTGATCCCTTTCGAAATCAAAGCAGTCACAGTCCAGACCGTTGGCGTTTCGATCGCTGGAGAAAGCAGGTCTTCCTCCCATCGTCGGATAATCTATTCCTAACCCGAATAATCTCACCGGCCGGATGGGGGTGATAAGATCTCGTATGGAGGCGGATCTTTGACCGAGGGAGGTGAAATTCGTGCTTTGCCCCCGAAGCCGGAGATTATCCTCCTCCAGTCGTGCAAGCCTTTCGTTGCTTGCCCGGAGTCGCTCGTTGACGGCATCCACCCGTTGTTGAGCATGTTCGTTGAGAACGGTGTAGTAGGTCGCTCCGTTATCGCTCATCGTAGTGCTATAGTTCGGCCCCTCTCTCTAGCGCCAAACTGTTTGGGCAAAAGTTAGCGATCCGTTAGAAGAGCTACGGAATTCAATAACGGTTTAGGATGATATGAATCGGTTTGTTTTATTAATCGTTGAGGTTTACAAGATGAGAAGAATATGATACAAGATCTAGATCTAGGACAATCTAAAAGCTTATGATCGAATATTCTCTCTAAAAGTAGTTGTTTTGTCTCGAAAAGTGAATGAATAATAGGTCTTCTAGCTTGTCTTCTTCATATAGATGCCTCTAGGTCAATGAACTTCATTTTCCTTTTATGAATAGGATTTTACATTTTTCCTTATTTTTAGATATTTTTCTAGATTCTCTCCTTCATGAATATTTAAGAGAATCTAACAATATATCTTTTCCTTTTACCCTTATGTCGATTATTAAGCCAAAAAGGCCCAATATCAACAAAAGGAGGCCTGTTCTGATATTGCTGCCGGTTCTGGTTCAATCGGTCCGATCTGCCGCCGGTTCCGGTTCGATCTGCGGCCGGTTCCGGTCCGATCTGCCGTCGGTTCCGGTCCGATCTGCCGTCGGTTAAACCTTAACCAGGATGATTAAATTTATCCCCAACACTTCTCATTTTAATAACACATTGAAAAGTATGTTATTTGAGAGAACAAATAGATTGAAATACATAAACAAGAAACAATCTTTCACATTCTCTTCTTAGTTGTTTTTATAAAGAGTACAACACATTTTCTAGATTCGGAAGGTTATGATCTCTGGTGATGTGAGACATAAATATCAGTGCAGTTTTATCCTGGGATTCGGAATGCCTTGCAACCGTCACACTACGGGGCATTTACAGAATTAAGAAAAGTGATTTCGATCATGACTCTGCAATCCGTCTTTCCAAATTCTTGTATCGGTATTTTTTGTATTGTTGTAATTTATTTACATAGTTTATTCTTAAATATTCAGTTTGCCCTTTTGTAGAAATTGCGTTCCTACAATCTTAGCTAATTAAATCTTTATGAATTATTGCATTAAAATTAGAATCCAATTTTAATGAGATCAATCACAATAAACGTTTAGAAAATAGTGGCAGTTTCATATGCTACTTACCAAACATATGACGATTGTTGTAACAAATGTCAAGAATTTTGACCATGCTTTCTAACCAAAAAACTTTTAGTCAAAACAAAATTTAATATGAATAACCCAAAACCTTTAGTTAAAGCAAAATTGGTTTAAAAACAAATTAAAACCAAAACTATGCCTTTAACAAGATACGTTTTCTACTAAAACATGCAAGTAAAATATTTTTTTTCTTTTATAAGAAATCGGTTTTCTTGATTATAGTCAATTCAAAATCATAAAGCAAAATAAATTGCTGAAGAATTAATCCAAATAAATAATTCTAAAAATCCTGCAAAATAAACTTGTTAGCAAATATCACTTTGAAAGTTATAGAGGAAATTCTCTAAGAGTTATAAAGTGGAAAGATTTTAACAAGGTTTAAAATCTCAATTAATTGATTTATAAATATAGTCAAAATTATAATTCAATTCTTGACTTAAATTTTGTATGTTACAAAACTCTTAATGTCAAAATGGTTTTATGGTGAGAAATGAATTTTCCTCATTACTCCACTTTTTGTAACTCCCATGAAAGTGTGACTATATAATGATAGTCATTGTTTCTTCCATGATATATATGTTTTGAGAGAAAACACATACATGTTCTTTGAGGACACAAACACATTGATATACATAAACAAGAAACAATCATTCACATTCTTTTCTTAGTTGTTTTTATAGAGAGTACAACACAGTTTCTAGATTCAGAAGGTTATGTTCTCAGGTGATGCGAGACATAAGTATCAGAGCAGTTTTATCCGGGGATTCGGAATGTCATGCAACTGTCACACTACGGGGTATTTACAGAATTAAGAAAAGTGATTTCGATCATGACTATGCAATCCATCTTTACAAATTCTTGTATCAGTATTTTTATTGTATTAGTTCCATATTTTATTCACAAATATTCAGTTCGCCCTTTGTAGAAATTGCGTTCCTACACTTACTTAGTAAATCAGTATACACCGCCAAATATTATAGAACTTTTAAATATATAAATAATGCCTAGACCTTAAAATATATATGACTACCAATATCAATGAAATTTCATAGACTTTAATAAAAATTGTTGTCAACATACGAGATTGTCCATTACCAACTGTTATAAACTTAAAAACATACAAGCGCTTTGTAGATGTTAAAATATACAAATGTTTTGTAGGTTTAAAATATATACTCCATCCGTTCCAAAAAACATGTTGTTTTAGGAGTTTTCACGCATATTAAGGAGTAATAAAATTGTTTGTACTTTCAATATAGAAACATTAAAAAGAAATACATATATTCAATTTCAACCAATAGAACAAATGTTTTCATAATATAATTGGCTAAAAAACATTAAATACTAATAAATTTTGCATGGAAAATACAAAACAACATCTTTTGTGAAACAAAATTATTCCCTAAAACAACATGATTTTTGGAAAATACAAAACAACATCTTTTGTGAAACAAAATTATTCCCTAAAACAACATGATTTTTGGAACAGATGGAATATATATATATATATGTGTATTGACATGTCTATATCCACGGTTTGTGACTACAAATATCAGTGAAACTTTTTAGATCATAATATACCTTGTTGTCTATCTAAGAGATTGTCCACTATCGACTACTGTAAAATACACATGTTTAAAAATTTGTCCATATACAATAAATGTTTTTAATGTTGTCTACATATACATTTAATGCATGTATTTCTCGCATGTAATTAATTTCTATCAAAATAATAGCAATATGTACTTATGACTTGTAATTATATATAATCAAAATAATATCAATAAATCATTAACAATTTGCACCATTCACCCTTAAGGTTACAAAGGTAAAAATCATACCACAAATACCACAAAAATCGAAATCAAAGCCCTATAAAGTGAAACGGGTAGATTTCACAAAGTCAATTAAAAAAGTGGTAAATTGCACAATAAACCCATTGAAATACTTATAGAGTATTGTCCAATAGGGTATTCTCCCTCTTCACGTCATTCATCACACCAAAAAAACAACAATCTTTTTAGTTACAAAGAAACAAGACAAAATTAATTGTTATATGTTATAAACTACTCCCTCCGTTTTTTAATATAGGATTTTTGTTGAAAATATTTGGTTTAAAAAAGATGGATTTTCTCACTTTTCTATATACAATTGTTAATGATAAATTATAGAATTCAAAAAAAATAACTAAACATTTTGATTTAGAATTGTTGGAAATTATAAATAACAAAAAATAATATATTTTAATATGTTTGTTTATTATATCTGAAAAACTAGAAAATCTTATAATAAAAACAGAGGGAGTAATATTTATATGTTTGTAGAAAGATAAAGGAGTGGAAGTATTAATCTTCTTTTTGTATTATTATGTTCTCATCTTCTTATTTACAAACGAGAAGAATGATGCCTTTATATAGGCTTTCAAAGTCAGTTACGTTGAACCGACTAATACAAATGCGCTTGGGCTTTATATGGGTAATTACACTTTGTAACACTCCCCCTTAATTACCCATCAACGGTGAATTATATAATGCCTCGTTAAAACTTTTACTACGGAAAAATCTGATAGGGATAAAAACCGTAATAAGAAAAAAGAGTTCATTAGTTTTATCTCCCTTGAACTAACCGGTTATAATCTTCTTTTATAAATCTCGTAGACACCGTCTTTCAAATTCTTTCTTTTGCGTGTTTGTTGTTGTGGCCTCGTTAAAAACTTTTTCGTGAAAAAATTCAGTGAGATAAAAAAAACCACGATAAGGGAAAAAGAGTGCAACCACGCATTTCATCATTTCTCCCCCTGAAATCATCATCTCCCGAAACAAGTGTCTTTTGTAAAGAGCTATTTAGGAGAACACATTTTCTTTTTCCACAAATGTCTATCTTTTGGCGTGTTTTTGTTGCCTCGTTAAAAACCTTACCATGGAAAAACCCATTGTGACAAACATCATGATGAGGGAAAAAAAGTGCAACCACACACATAATTATGACTTCCCTCGAAAGATCATCTTCACAAATAAACACCTTTTCAAATAGGTCTTTGAACGAATGCATTTTCTTCTGTTGCTCCCCCTGGGAGCTTCATCTTCCGAAATAAGCGTTTTTGCAAATATGCCTTTAAAAAGCTTTCGCTCTCCGTGGAAACCTCGTGTGAAACACCACGATCTTGTTTTATTCGATCTTATAAATATTATGCATATGCAAAACAACTTATACCAATTTGGGATTTTCTAATAACCCCAAGTTAATCATATATTATCTCATCCCAATATGCGCATAAGGGGTGACTTATATCGTGCATATATGTTAATAGCAAATTCTATGTATAATTTGCAAAACCTATGGATGCTTAACAACATATAAGTATGGTCCTTTATGACCACATATATATATTCAACTTCTTTTTGAAGTTCTTAACATAATATATTTTTCATTAGATGTTTAACTTAATGCCTGAAGACATCTGATCTTTCTAAGGTCTTGTTTATAACTCTTCAGAGTTTGATCGATCTTAATTCTCGAGAACATTACTATGATATCATTAATTCTTCAGGAATTTAAACTTTGCATTGCATTTTCTTTATGAGACGCAATTCAAGTCTCTTATATATATTTCTCAATACCGAGTATTTTTACAAAACCAGACACCATATGCGTTTTGTTTTATATACCTTAATACTCTTTTCATATTTGGACTTCTGCTCCAAAATTCTCGTTACTTAAACGAGTATAATAAAACTTGAATGTCTTTTATTTATTGGCCATATTACCTCTCAACGCTAATTCACAAAGCGGAGATTTTTGATCCTCATTTATAACATGGCGCGTGATGTCCCTAAACATAGTCGACATTTATTTCGATTTTGGTTCCATATTTTCTTTGATGTTATGATCCATCGAGATCTCTTAATCATTATCAATGATTTTGTTCAAGTACTTGATTTCATCTTTGATCCTTCAGGGATCTTTAATCCTCCTGGGATTTTTGATCATGACTTATTGCTCCTCTTCTCCTTTTGAAGAGATTAATAAATATTTGCTCCTTTATCATTTCTCAATTTTCGGAACCAAAATAGTCTTTCATAGACTTTATGTGTCATCCTTCATAGACACATATATTTATTATTGGAGCATTTTCATATGGAATGAAATTTTCTTTTCATCACCTTGAATTAACTTATGAACTTCAAGTTCATTTTCTTTTGTATGAGGATTTTATAATGATAATTCGTTTCATGAAATCTCATTCATCATTTTGATTTGCAATGAATCTGAATAGTGGTCCTTTGAACTTTTGAACTTCTGGTTCATAATCATTTTTTCCAAGGATTCCAACTATTTAATAATTCTCCTTTAGAGAAATTTTATCATCAAAATAATGATTGTAAATCTTACAATAAGCACATCTCCAATGATAGCTTTTAGAGCGGATCTTCTTCTCCATCTCATATACTTCATCCTCTTGGATGTCATTTTTATGTGGTGTGGAAGAGTATTCATAATATATATCACACCCACAAATTTCCAAACGGAAAATATCACCATTATTTTCTTTTATTCATAAATTCTTTAAAACTCATTGATTGTGAACATCATCTTCTAAAGTTTGACTTTCATCTTCTGGATGTTAAAGTTTATCTCATTTGCCATTGTGAGATTCTTTAATTCTCCCCCTCGAGATGATAACTCTTCTAGATTATTCATCTCGAAATGAATCCATTTTTGGGATCAACAACATACCCTTCTAGGATCATGTGTTTCATTTTAGATCCTTTTAACTTTTTAATATATGATTTATATTACTCTCTTGCTCAAGATAACGAGTATAAATGCCCGTTTATCTTGGACCGGTTTGTAACTTTCAGATTGGCCATATTAAGAGTATAATACGAGGGTCTATAAAAGAAATCAACCATCATATTCAATGAGCTCTTTTAACCCCATAATGGTGATTTTCATATGTTTTCACTTTGATTCTTTCTTTTTTCTAAAAAATGCATAAGTTGAAAAAACTTCTTGTTTTCCAACATATTTTAATGATCTTCAATTATTATTACTCCTGGATGGCTTAACCGAATATATTAAACTTCAATCAATAAGTAAACTTCATGTTTACTTTCATATACATCTCTTGCCATTTTTATATATGCATGTCATCATGTTTCTTTTAAAGCGTTTAGTTTTTCTTTCGCTCGTTTAGAGCGTTTTCGCTTTTTAAAATACTTTTAACTCTTCGGAAGTTAAGCTCTTCATGAGCGTATATTCTTTCATGAACGTTTAAGTTCTTCATGAACATTTAAGCTCTTCATGAGTATTTAAGCTCTTCATGAGTATTTAAGCTATTCATGAGCATTTAAGCTCTTCGTGACCATTTAAGCTCTTCATGAGCATAAAAACTTTTTCTGAGCATTTCAGCTACCTATGAGACTTTTAGCTTTTTAGCATTTTTATTTTAATAAAATATTTTACTCTTTTAAAGCATTTAATTATTTTGAAATATACAAAATTTTCATATATTTTGGGTTTTAACATACTGTATAATGAAATAGAGATAACCTTTCATGTAATCAAAGAGACAAAACCTCAATATAATCAAAGAGACTTTATCTTCAATTTGATTAATGACATATATTTTCATATAATCAAAGAGACATAGTCTTCAATTTGATTTATGAATCATAGTCTTCTATTTGATCAAAGAGGCATATTCTATTAAATATATTTGGAGACAAAACTTTTTGTTCCAATATAATAATTAAATTTATAAATATCGATAATTTTTATCGATTAAATTTTGACAAAGTTTCTTTTAGATTTTTACTACTATACTAGTTTAAATTTTGCCAGAGTTTCTTCTGGATTTATTAACCTTATACTTTTGGAAAAAATTAGTTTAATATAAATTTTGACAGAGTTTCTCTTAAAATTTTAAATTATATTAATTTAAATTTTTTCATAGTTTATTTTAGATTTATTAGCTTTATACTTTTGGCAAAAATATTTAAATATAAATTTTGACAGAGTTTTTCTTAAATTTTTTAATTTATTTTTAAATTTTGCCTGAGTTTATTTTTAAATAAAATCAAGATTTAAAACATTTTTAAGATGCAAAATTCTGGCATAGTTTTTAAACATAATTTTTTTTATCATATTTATATATCTAATAAATAATACTATATAATAAATTGAGGAGGCAGAGCCTACCATATTGAGGCGACATAGCACGCCATAGAAAATAAATAACAAAATATAATAAATTTAGGAGGAAGAGCCTTCCATGTTCAGGTGACATAGCACGCCATAGAGAATAATTAATAAAATATAATAAATTTAGGAGGCAGAGTCTTCCATGTTTAGGCGGCATAGCAAGCCATAAATTAAGCAAAATATAATCATATAATATAATTAATTTAACATATCTTTTTACTATACCTTCAAAATAAAATTGATCGGGTAGAGCTCGTGTCGATAACGTGTTATAAACTAATATTTATATGTTTGTAGAAAGATAAAGGAGTGGAAGTATTAATCTTCTTTTTGTATTATTATGTTCTCATCTTCTTATTTACAAACAAGAACAATGATGCTTTTATATAGGCTTTCAAAGTCGGTTACGTTGAACCGACTAATACAAATGGGCTTGGGCTTTATAAGGGTAGTTACATTTTGTAACATTATAGGCATTTTCGTCTACAAAGTGCTCAAAAAGCTGTTAAAGTACACCTATTCTCACGTGTGCCTTTTGTTGAAAAAAAAATTTCCTAATTGCCTTCAAGTGCAAATCACTAAAAAGACTATTTTGGCCCAATAAGTAAAACAGTAGGCCATATTTTGACAAAGCCGAAATCCTATATATATTAATTGAAAAACATTAGGTGAGTTAATAAAGGAAAAAACTAACAACAATTCATTACCAGCCCATATAATTACATTACATTTTTTCATTTCAAAAAGAGGTCACATATGTTATGTAACACAAGAAAAAATAAAAATATCAAATGTAATCTAATTTTTATACATTTTACATCACAAAAAAAAATTGATGAATATTTTTATACATTATAACCTTTTGTTAGGAGAATTTTGATACTTTGTAGTATAAAATTAAAGTTGATGAATAGTTTTTATTTAAAAAAAGTTGTTGTGATAATTATTTTATTTTACGAATCATCGAAAATATTTGACTAATGTGAGATATGTATCGTTTGATGAGATTAAAATAATTATAGTTATAACTAAATTATTAAATCATACTGAATATTCATTTTCTTATGAAGTTACTGTTTTTTTATTATGTCCAAATTATACATAGTGTTTTATTAAAATAATTGGTTTTTAAAATATCCATAAAAATGTTTGATTTTAATGAAAACCAGTCTAAATTAAAATACAATTTCAATTATGCACACCTATCAATTTGACTTCATATTCTTATAATATATTAGAATTGATTATGATTTTTAATAGAAATCGGTTATCTTTATATTCATTGTTAGTTAATCTTATAAAATGTTTTACTATTTCTAAAGTAATCTATTTATATATATATATATATATATATATATATATATATATATTAATCATGATATAGGCTAAATATAAATTTTATTTTTCTACATATTAAATTCCTTTTACTATTTTTAAAGTAATATATTTATATATATATATATATATTTTAATCATGATATATGCTAAATAGAAATATTTATTTTTCTACATATTAAATTCCTTTTGGCAAATAATATCAAAGAAAGGTAAAAATACAATAACGAAAAATCATTTACTATACCATAATTAGAGTTCAAATATTCTTTCTTAACTTGGTTGGTTATGAGATAAAAATACAATAACGAAAAATCATTTACTATACTATAATTAAATGTACTATTTTCAAAATAATTTATGGATGCAAACAAAAAAAAGGGAGAACTTTGTGGTTTTTCAAAAAGAGTGAAATTCAATACAAAAGAAAGAAATTTGATTTTTCTGGGTTTTGTGAAAAGTGTTTTACAAAGTTCGTGAATCAAAGAATTTGCACAATGACCGTTGACGGTGTTATTCATCGTACTTGAGGCAGCGTTTTGTGCATTAAGTCTTCTCCTTCCCGAACCTAATTGTTCATTATACATTTATTACAATATGTTTTCATTACTTTTAAAATATGTTTTCTCTTAATTTTTACAATCTTACTGAAATCAATTATTCCGCTTCTATTTAACAAATCACCACACAAAATAGCCTTTTACAACATTTAAAAATATTACTTAACTCCCGCGCTTGGCGCGGATCCGAATCTAGTATAAAGTAATCCAAAAAAGTCCAAATAAAACTCGCCAGAAAAAAAGAAGAAGGCGATACGATGATGTTCATCGCCTCCATGAACGAAGACCTTCTCCAAAACATCCTCTTGCGATTATCTGCGAAATCCTTCGCTTTAGCATCATGCGTTAACGGATTCTGGAAAGACCATATAATTACATTACATTTTTCATTTCAAAAAGAGGTCACATATGTTGATGTAACATAAGCAGAAATCAAATATCAAATGTAATCTAATTTTTATAAATTTTACATCACAAAAAAAGAAAATTGATGAGTATTTTTATACATTATAACCTTTTGTTAGGAGAATTTTGATACTTTTTAGTATAAAATTAAAGTTGATGAATAGTTTGTATTTAAAAAAAGTTGTTGTGATAATTATATTATTTTACGAATCATCGAAAATATTTGACTAATGTGAGATATGTATTGTTTGATGAGATTAAAATAATTATAGTTATAACTAAATTATAAAATCATACTGAATATTCATTTTCTTATGAAGTTACTGTTTTTTATTATGTCCAAATTATACATAGTGTTTTATTAAAATAATTGGTTTTTAAAATATCCATAAATACGTTTGGTTTAAATGAAAACCAGTCTAAATTAGAATACAATTTCAATTAGGCACACCTATTAATTTGACTTCATATTCTTATAATATATTAGAATTGATTATGATTTTTAATAGAAATCGGTTATCTTTATATTCATTGTTAGTTAATCTCATAAAATGTTTTACTATTTCTAAATTAATCTATTTATATATATATATATTTTAATCATGATATATGCTAAATATAAATATTTATTTTCCTACATATTAAATTCCTTTTACTATTTTTAAAGTAATATATTTATATATATATATATTTTTAAATCATGATATATGCTAAATAGAAATATTTATTTTTGTACATATTAAATTCCTTTTTCTACATATCAAATTCCTTTTGGCAAATAATATCAAAGAAAGTTAAAAATACAATAACGAAAAATCATTTACTATACCATAATTAGAGTTCAAATATTCTTTCTTAACTTGGTTGAATATGAGATAAAAATACAATAACGAAAAATCATTTACTATAATATAATTAAATGTACTATTTTCAAATTAATATATGGATACAAACAAAATAAAAGTGAGAACTTTGTGGTTTTTCAAAAAGAGTGAAATTCAATACAAAAGAAAGAAATTTGATTCCATACTATATGCAGATGATGGCTGAGAGGGCCGCCGCTTCCCGAGAAGCTACGGGTTCTGGTCAGGCTTATGCTTCCGGAACCGTGTCCATTTCTACTATCCCGGCTCCACATCTCCATGCTGGGACATCACCTGTCCAGACCGGGACGCCTCCATCCGTCCATGCCGAGCAACCTCTTCCTCCCCTTGTGCCCGTTGAAGACGCCGCAGACGGAGCCGACAAAGTTTTCACGGGGCCGGTACATCCAGAGTTGGATGTACCGGGACACGTGCCGTACGCCACCCTCCGGGATATCCTCGCTCAACCCGGACATGACAATCTGCGCCGTTTGGATCCGCACAAGTCCGCGGATACTTATTGGTAAGTTTTGTAAATTATTTTAATACTTTATATATTAATATACTTTGATTTTTTATATATCAATCAATCAAATTTTGTTTTTTTCAGGTTCAAGTACGACAATCAGGTCGCGCGTTCTATCGCGGACATAATCAAGGGGTACTTCACCGAGTCGCATCCCAACTGGAGCAAGACACCAGAGCACATCAAGAAGACGTGGTTCAAATGTTTCGCGGTAATGTTTTGATTTTTCTTAATTAAATTAATTTATTTAACTTTAAATTATTTATTATATATTACTCTCGTAAACTAATGTTATAATTTCTCATATTTTGCAGCAAAAGTGGTATTGGGATGTCTCGATCAACTAGTCCGTGAATACGGAGTTCAACAAGACGGCGAAGTTTTCGTCTCGCCAACACGGTCTCCGACTGGAAGGACAAGTGGAGGCTCGTCGGCGACGCGGGGAAGCCGGTCTATCTTTCGGTCACGGTCTTGGACGGCTTGAAGAACTACTGGACAGATGACCACAACGCCAGCGTAGCTGCGAAATATTCCACCTCCAGGAACGCTAAGCTACCTGACAGGACGCCGAAGTAGATGGCTCACACATCCGGACAAATCCCCTTCGCAGGTCGGATGTACGATATGGTAAGTTTTTTCTTACTTAATCTTTTAAATTTATTTTTATTTTCAAATTATTAATGTTACATACTAATGTGTTTACAATTTGATTTTAGACCAAGCAGCTGGGTCACAAGCCGGTCGTCAGTGCCGAGAAGACGCACAAGAAAAAGACCGGCGAGTTCGTTGACGCCCATTCGGACCGGATATTCAACGACTTGGAAGCTCGGAAGACGGTGATCGAGACTCAGTGATCTCAGAGATCCCCGATAGGCACTCATCAACCTGGTGAGCCGCTTACGACCGCCGAGCTCAATCAAATTTTTGAAGAGGTAAAATTTTACTTATAATGTTTCTTTTTTTCTAAAATTATTTTTTAAAACGTTCAGTTTTACTAATCGCTTAATTTTATAGGTTGCTCCAAAGAAAAAAGAGCGGATTATAGGCATGGGATCCATGCAGGACGTCCCGTTTGCTCCTACGTATCGATCTCCAGCTCAGATGGAGGTTGAGATTGAGGAGCTACGAACGACGGGGGCGAAGACTATGGCCTTTTACAACAGCATGTTCACGATACTTTCTGCATCCAACCCAGAACTACTTCGGGCGATGCAGACACATCCCAACCGCCCGACTGATCAGGCTGGACCAAGCACCGTCGATCCCAACAACGCAACGCAGGACTATTTTGGGGATGACATCGATTTCAACCTGCAGGACGACCAAGATCGGGATCGCGTTTAGTTTTCATATATTTTTATATTTAATTTGAAATTGTATAAATTTTCTATATTTTATTAATATAAAATATTTTTTTTATTATAAAATATTATTTTTTTTATATATAATATTGTCAATCGTCGTAAATTCGTCCCTTATTAGGGACGATTTTACGACGAATCGTTAAAATAATATTTTATATAATCTTCGTTAATTCGTCCCTAATTAGGGACAATTTTACGACGACTCATTAAAATAATATTTTTTATAATCGTCGTAAAATTGTCCTTAATTAGGGACGAATATATGACGATATTTAGCAACGTATTTACAACGATTTATAACAATTACTAATTTATTATAATTGTAAATTTATAACCAAATAGTCGTTGTAAAAAGGTTGTAAAAATTATAACGATTTTACAACGTACATTATACCACGATTATACGACGAATTAATTTAGTTGTAAATTTTACCACGAATTTACGACGATTTGATTTTTACTTCGATCGATTAACGACGAATTGGAAATCGTTGTTAAATCGCCGGGACACGAGTTTTACCACGATTTAACAATGATTATGGTCGTTGTTAAAGTCCAAATTTATTGTAGTGAGAAAATCTCGCGGCGGCTGCATCGGGAGGCGTGTCTGGGAGAGAGTTCGCCCTGACTTTCATTTTTGTATGTTTATTCATTTAAATGTATAAAATAGCAAATATTTTCAAATTTTCATTATACTTATTTTTGTTAAAATCATCAAAAATTGTTTAATACAAATATAATTCATTTATATATTAAGAATATATGTATAATTTTATATGTAAAAAATGTTGGATGTTTTCTTATTATATAAGAGAGGAGGATGTAAAACTCTTTGTTTTCACCATGTAATGCATAACACCACCATTACTCACATTTAAGTATTTAACACATAATTTATGTTAAATTTTGTGGTTACACAATTGAGTCATAAAAATCATATATGAATTCAATTTAAGAATAAAAGTTTTGTTTGACCAAAATTTAATTCTGTTATCATGAGAATTATTATTTTTGTAATAGAATAAAATTGAATATGTATTTATTTCTTTTTAATCACACAAATACGTAATTTTTTATTTTTTCATTTGATTAGAAAAAGATAGATAAAAGTAACTAAGCTTTTGTAGGCCATAGCACAAATATTTTTGTCCAACATAATTTATTTTTAAAATTTATACAAATTATGATAATGTGGGGTTTAGGGCAAGATCTTTAAAAAATACAAAGTGATACATATCAAAATAAAAAAATAAGTTATTAAAATGAATATTGGTTATATGTAAGTTTTATAACTATAAACCAATATTATTTAAAAAACTAAGTGTATGAAAATTATGAAAAAATCTTGTTTTAAAAAATATATGAGATAATTATGAAAACTAAAATAGACACATGTCAACTAAATAGAGTATCATTTGTAACTTTGACAATGAAAGTTAAAAAAAATCTATCTTATTATATAAGATTTTCATTTTCCCTTTCATTTTTGTATGTTTATACATTTAAATGTATAAATAGAAAATATTTTCAAATTTTCATTATACATATTTTTGTTAAAATCATCAAAAATTGTTTAATACAAAAATAATTCATTTATATATAATTATGAATATATGTTAATAGATATATTTAAATTTAATGATCATTATTGAAAAAAATAAGAGAGGACACATGTCAAAAGACAAATAGAACACTTGTCAACAAATTACAGCTTGTTAAAAAACCATTCAATCTTATTATATAAGATTTTATGTTTGGATTTACTTACGATATAGTGTTTGTAATTCTTCTTATTGGTTTACCTACACTTTATGCCCCCTCCAAAAAGAACATGAAATACATAAACTAAAAAATTGTAACCGACTTTATCAAAAAAAAAAACTTTTAACCGTATATTGTGAGAGTTTTAAGAAAACGACAAAGAAATTTAATCATATATAATGATCTTATTATAGGAAATCCAGTTTCCTTAATACGCATGGAAAACAAGGTGGAAGTTTAATTCAACGTTTTCTATGAGCAGAACAAAGAAATCATAGACTATATTATAAAAAGGGCAATTTTTATGAATACCACCAAAAAAAGTTTTTATAACACAATTAGCACAGATTTTAAAAAGTTTTACAAATACCATTAAAAAGTTTTTTTCTCATAAATACCACAAATCTTTAATTTTCAAAATTACACCCAAAATCTCCAAAAAACTATACCCTACCCCTTCTAAGCTATACCCTAAACACTATATAGCGAACCCAAATGAAAAAAATTAAAATCTAAAAGTGTTAAAACTCGTTTTTTGAGTTTGTGGTATTTTTGTAAACTACTACTTTTTGATGGTATTTTTGTTATAAAAAACATTTTAATGGTATTTTTGTTATAAAAAACTTTTTAATGGTATTTTTAAAACAAAAACTTATTTTGATGGTATTCTAAGGAATTTCTCTAAAAAAAATCAACAACACAAAGATAACAACGGATTACTTCAGCCACAAGGAAACAATAGGGCAAGGAGGAAACGACATCGTTTTCTTAAGAGTCCTACCAAATGGCAGTGACGTGGCACTGAATAGGCTAGTGCCAAGATTCATGTGTATTGATATTTTTTCAGAATATGTTCTTAGAGGACAGTTATCAGAGAAAATAGATGAATATGTTGTTCTTGAGATAGCTTGTAGGAGAAGAAACAAACATTTTTATGCCAAACATAGGTTACAAAGAATAAGATGAGTTGCTTCAAGTGTAACGACAAAGTAGAAGCTTGTTACCAAAGAAAGATCATTCGATTCCATCTCCAAAGAATCCTCTGAAGATGCATCATGACCTCAGGTATATTAGAGAACTGGAACAGCAGCAGGAATCTGTAGCAGAGCTCAGATGGATGATGATGCGAAGACATGCGAAGATTTGTTGACTTGAAAAAGAATAAAAAAGGAAAAGATAATCTTTGGCGTGAGTCGCAAGCCGGAAGAAAAAGAAGGAAATCCAAACAGAATTGGAAAAGAAGATTAGGTGAATATTTCCGATTAAAAGATATGTTAATATTCCCTAAAGTCCTAGGATTAGATTTGGAAATCTTCCTTAGATTTTTAGGGTATAAGAGGCGAAGAGTGTTTAGGGTTTTTCGTTAACACTCTTAGCCGCAAATACTTGTTGATCACCGAGACAGAAATAAACTATTCTTAAGGTGAGTGTTCCTTGTTTCAAGCTTGGTCGCGTTGAAATCAAGGGTGATTAGGTTATTAGAATCGTCTGGGGACAATTGGGTAGAATTGTGTAATTCCAGTTTAAGAGTAATCTTGTGTAAGGTTATCATAAAGAGATTTTAATAAAGATTATTGCGTTGGATTCGGCACTTTCCGAGTATCTTGGTGTTTTCATTAGTGATATGGGATACCATACATTTACAATTGGTATCAGAGCAGGCATCTAACGAAGAACGTGACGTTTCTTATCAACAGGTGAAAGATCCGTGACGCGGGTATGGAGAACTCCCAACACTACATGACGAAGAACAAGCTGCCAATGCTAAAATCCCAGAACTATGGGTGGTGGAAAGTGAAAATCAAGGCGATCATCCGTGGGATTGATGAAGATGTCTGGACAGCTGTTGAAGAAGGATGGACCGAACCTACGGTTATGGGTGAGGACAATAAGGAGATTCCTAAACCCAAGAACCAGTGGACAAATGAAGAAAAGGCAGCATCTAAATTCAACAACAAAGCTCTATCAGTAATCTGGTGCTCAATGTCCGAAGATCAGTTCACCAGAGTCCAGGGATGCACCACCGCCAAACAAGCTTGGGATGCTCGGAAAACCTTCTATGAGGGAACTGAAGATGTTCGGAGAACTCGTCTCGATAGTCTTGCTTACGACTTTGAGACTCTGGCGTTGAAGGATTCAGAGACAATTGATGAATTCAGTGGGAAGCTGAGCGCTATCGCAAATGAAGCCAACGTAATGGGAAAAGTCTACAAAGACAAGAAGCTGGTCAAAAAGTTCCTGAGAAGTCTTCCTGAAAAATTTCAGTCCCACAAAGCCGCTATTGAATTGTCTCATAACTCTGACAAGATGAAATCTGATCAGGTGGTTGGTATGCTACAAGTTCATGAGATGCAACAGAATAAGAAGGGAAACACTAAGAGCAAATCCATAACTCTGGTGTCTGAGCAGAGCAGTGCTCACCTAGGTGACTTTGAAGACCAGGTGGGTATTATTGTGAAGAAATACTTCAAGAAGATGGAGAGGGGCCAAAGAAAATTTGGACCGTCTACCTCCAAACCAGATACCAAACCAGACAATAAACGTGGTAAGAGATCTGATGTGAAATGTCATGAGTGTCAAGGATTTGGACACTACAAGAATGAATGCCCAAATCTCAAGACAAGAAAAGGAATTCAATGCTATGAATGCAAAGGATATGGTCATCTGAAAAGTAAATGCATCAACAATCAGAAGAAAGGTGAAAAGTCGTTCATCATCTTCAGTGAGAGTGACTCTAACAAGGAAGACTATGATGAAGGGGACATGGTCAACATGGTTGCGTACCTTGGTGTTGTAGAAGCAGAATCAGAGTCCGACTCAGGGTAGGAGTAAGTTGAGGTTAGGTAACCCAGCCAGAGGATTCCGTTAGCGGGTTGATTCCGAGCTGGTAATCGAACAGGTCACCAATCGTCCTCGAAAGGGCAGTTCAAGCGCATGAGTTCAGAGGTCTATAGAATGTGGAATCCGGACTATCATCCGAAGAAGAGAACCAAGTCCTTGTTGAAAAACTGATCCGGCTTCAAGAGGACACCAAGACCCTGAATGAGAATCTGGTTAAACTTCAAAATGAAAATCAGGCCCTAATCAGAGAAAGGGATGAAGCAGTGAATTGTGCAAAACAGATTCACATCTATCTGGATGAAGAAAAGGAGAAGAACAAGCTCCTCAACAGCCAACTGCAAGAACATCTAAAGAACATCAAGATGGTGACGAAAGGTACCAAATATCTGGACAGGGTCCTGACGATTGGCAGTATGGGTAAAGCTAAGTGGGGCTTGGGATTTCACGGAGGCAATGCCAACAACGGCCACTACAAGACAAAGTTCATTAAAGCAGTCCTTGTGCCTCCTGCCGTAACCATCAAATCCAAGAGTCCACCTCAGAAGTACAAGGGTTACATCCAGACTACCCTCAGGAAACAGGATACACATCAGGATTATGAATGCTATCATTGTGGAAGGTACGGACACATCCGAGCACACTGCCACTGGTACAACAGCAGCATCGGAACCTTATTTCGTCAGGGCAAATACAAGCGACATAACCAACACCAGAACAAAATTTGGATTAAGAAAGAAAATCTCTACTGCTATCACTCACTTTGTTCTGAGGATGAAGACCAAATAGCTGAGGGAACCAAATGGTACTTTGATAGTGGATGCTCCAGGCACATGACGGGTAACTCCAACATTCTGGACACCTATGAAGAACTATCGGGTGGAAAAGTCACCTTTGGAGACGGTGGAAAAGGATAAATTAAAGGTAAGGGGAAACTCAGCTGAGCAATCGGTCCTAAACTGGAAAGTGTATTCCTGGTTGATGGGCTGAAAGCAAACCTCATTAGCATCAGCCAACTTTGTGATGATGGCATATCAGTTACGTTCACCAAAAGAGAATGTCAAGCGATTGACAAAGCTGGAAATGTGAAGCTGAGGGGAACCAGATCCACCAACAACTGCTACATGTGGGAACCAGCCATGAAATGTCTCACATCTTTGAAGTCAAGAGATGTTCAACTCTGGCATCATTGGCTTGGTCACATGAACGTCCGAACGATGATGAAACTCATCAATCAGGAGCTCATTCCTGGTATACCGGAGCTCAGGGAGGAACCGGAGTTTGTATGTGGTCCCTGTTCGAATGGAAAGCAAGTGAATGTACAACATAAAAGTGTTGCAGATGCAAGGTCAACCAGAGCCCTGGATCTGATGCATATGGACTTGATGGGACCCATACAGGTGGAAAGCCTTGCCGGAAAAAGTATGTATTCGTAATTGTGGACGATTTCACTCGGTACACATGGGTGAGGATCTGAGAAACTCAGCAGCTTCAAGATCCTTGCATTCCAATTGATGAATGAGAAATGGGGGATCAAAGCCATCAGAAGTGATCATGGAGGAGAATTTCAGAACGAGGCCTTTGAAGTCTTATGTGGTGAACGAGGTATTGCGCACCAATTCTCATCACCAAGAACTCCTCAGCAGAACGGGGTAGTTGAACGAAAAAACAGAACTCTCCAAGAGATGGCTAGAGCTATGCTTCATGCTAATCAAGTCCCTAAGCACTTCTGGGATGAGGCAGTGAGCACAGCATGCTATATCATCAACCGAGTGTATGTCCGGAAAGGAACCGCTATGACTCCATACGAGATGTGGGAATGGAAGACGCCAACGGTAAGCTATTTTCACACCTTCGGTTGTGTGTGCTATATCCTTAACGATAAGGATCATCTTGGTAAGTTTGACTCTAAGAGTGATGAAGGCATCTTCTTGGGGTACTCTGGTTCGAGCACAACCTTTAGAGTGTACAACAAGAAGTCCAAGATGGTGATGGAAACGGTCAATGTGGTATTTGACGAATCACCAGGCAGCCGGGAACACCTCAGGAATGTAGTTGTGTCACAAACTGATGATAAGGCCAACCCAACTCCGGAGCCAACTGATACACGTGCCTTAGAGTCCGAAGATGACGAGTTTGAACCGTCTTCATTGAAAGTGCATCGCAATCATTCAGAAAAGGACGTGATTGGTAGCCTTGATGGTGTGCGAGTGACCCGACAAAAGCAAATAAACTTCAGAGAGATGGTGCGGTTTGCATGCTTTGTCTCAAAAATTGAGCCAAGAAATCATGTAGAGGCTCTTGCTGACAAATTCTGGGTCGGTTCAATGCACGAAGAAATTCAGATCTTTGTCAGAAGTTATGTGTGGGATCTAACCCCAAGGCCTGAAAATGTAAACGTGGTGGGAACCAAGTGGATCTACAAGAACAAGAGTTATGAGCACGAACACTATGTTAGGAACAAGGCCAGACTTGTGGCACAAGGATATTCTCAGGTGGAAGGAGTTGATTTTGACGAGACCTTCGCACCTGTGGAAAGCCTTAAATCTATCAGGTTTATGTTTGGAATGGCGTGTCTCATGAACTTCAGACTACATCAGATGGATGTGAAGAGTGCATTTCTGAATGGAGTAATCCAAGAAGAAGTGTATGTGGAGCAACCTAAAGGGTTCGAGGATCCTGAGCATCCTGAGTATGTGTACAAACTGAAAAAGGCTCTTTATGGTCTAAACCAAGCACCAAGAGCCTGGTATGAACGACTCACGGTATTTTTGCTTGAACATGGATATCAACGAGGAAGTGTCGAAAAAACTCTGTTTATCTACACGAACAAGGATGGTATCTTGGTCGTTCAGATCTATGTAGACGATATTGTGTTAGGGGGAACAAATCAGGAGCTTGTGGATGAATTTGTGAACACCATGACCCAAGAATTTGAAATGAACATGGTCGGAGAGCTTAACTACTTTATGGGTCTTCAAGTGAAGCAGACGGATGAGGGTATCTCTGTTTCACAGAGTACTTATGCCAAGAACCTAGTTGCACGTTTTGGACTTCAGGAGAGCAAGACAGCCAGGACACCGATGAGTACAACCGTCAAGCTGTCAACAGATGAACATGGTGAATTAGTGGACGAAAGACTGTACAGAGGAAAGATTGGGAGTCTGCTATACCTAACAGCGAGTAGGCCAGATTTGTGTATGAGTGTGGGTTTGTGTGCTAGGTATCAATCAAATCCTAAGGTATCTCATTTAGTCGTTGTCAAGAGGATAATCAAGTATGTGAAGGGAACCGCTGACCTGGTACTCTTCTACAGCAGAGAGACGAACAACCATCTGGCTGGTTACTGTGATGCAGATTTGGCTGGGAGCCTAGATGATCGAAGAAGCACAAGTGGTGGATGTTTCTTTCTTGGCAACAACCTTATCTCTTGGCATAGCAAGAAGCAGAACAACGTTTCTCTCTCAACCGTAGAATCCGGGTACATTGCCATGCGTAGCTGCTGCACACAACTGCAGTGGATGAAACAAATGGCCAAAGACTATGGTATGGACTCTGGAACTCTTCTCGTTCATTGTGATAACAAAAGTGCCATAGACATCTCTAAGAACCATGTACAGCACTCACGAACTAAGCACATCGACATTAGACATCATTTTGTGCGTGAACTAGTTGAGGAGAAACTGATAGCCATAGGTCATGTGAGTACTGATTTCCAACTAGCTGATATAATGACCAAGCCTCTGGACTTCAATCGATTCGTCGATTTGAGGAAGTCCATTGGTGTTTGTGAAATCTAACTTGTTTCTTGAGGTGAGATACTTGTGACAGGGGGGAGACCGAGTACAATGTTCAGACCAACAACCCCCACAAGGTATCTCAAGCGGCTGATGGAAAATAGCTACCTAGTCCATCGTCATGAGGATAGAATCAGCACAGGTCTGTCAATGTTAGGAGTACAAAGTGCTGAGGGTGAGTAAATAAAAAAATATCCTCTTGTTGAACCTGAGAAGTCAAGTGATGATTCACAAGCAGTCGCTAAAAAATTCTTCAATGAATTCTTGATGAACCTGAGAAGTCAAGTGATGGTTCTCAAGCGACTGAGGGATAGATACTCATCCAAAGGAAATTCCAGCCGCCTTGGACGACGGTAAAGGTTGAAAGCTGAGATTGTCTTCAGGATAAAGATGAAAGAGTGTGAAAGCTAGACATCAGATGTGAGAGAACCAAAACATCTACCATCATCCTGAGCATTGTATGAAGTCAAACCCTTAAAGTCGAAAGGATGTCTCAGTCTCGAGAAGCAGATTTCAAAAACCAAAGGTGACTTTAGTTCTTAATTAATTCAGTTGCTCATATGATCTTGTGGATATTAGGGTCCCTTACTGTTTTCCATGTCACGATAAGAGTCTAACTTTCAGTGGGGTTATAAGTGTTAAGTATAGGGTTGAGATGGTCAAACATGCAAGTGGGGAAATCATCACATGAATGAAGAGTAACAGGTCTGCCTGGTTTGTGAAATTGTTTTTGTCTTAGTCTTTTTCATGCCCATTAAAAAGGGAGAAGTGTCCAGAATTGCTGAAAAAAATGCCCAGAGTATTGAAAAAGTTCATTAGTGTTTTGGCGGGATAAAATTAGGGCTAAAGAAGAGATGGAGAGACAATTTCAAACTTGTGTCAAAAAGAGAAGGGTGAATGTCGTCAATCTTCACCGGAATCAAGAACCTAGCCCGTCGTTTGTCGCCTCTCGCACCAGCCGCATCAGCCACATCGTCATCCTCTTAACAATCATCTCCAATGGCGACAAGATCTAGTCGCATGCAGTCTCAATCTCAGTCTGTCGAAGACCTAGATGAATTACTTCACCGGCGCCATTACAGAGATGATCGAGCAACGGAGTGGACTCTTCTTCGTCTGAACGACTGGATCAGGCGATCGTGCCTTGGAAGGAGGCAACCAACCGTCGGAACCACCAACGGAGAATCGCACCGTTACGCCTTCACCACCGCAGACTGGACGAACCAGGAAGGAGCCCATTGTGGAGATCCCGTCATCATCTTCCTCCTCGTCGTCAAAACCCTCGCTCCAATCGGTGCCACCTAGGCGTTCCCAGAGGTCCGCCGCTGCCACATCCGGAGCACCATCATCGAGATCTGAACAGTCCATAGAATCCAGGCCAAATCTCAGGAAAAGGCCAGTGAGGACTTCCGCTGCTCCAAGTGCGGAAGAACGCTTCGAGACCACTGCCGCCAAAGCAAGGTTTGAATCCTATCTTCGTAGAAAGTTCATTCCTGAGAGAGGTGAGAATGATGTTAAGAATCTTGATGAAGTGAGAGAGCTGCTTGATGGTGGGAGCCTGTTAGACTCTATGATAGGGGTGTGTCCTTACGATAAGGATCTGATTTGCGAGTTTTGGGCTCATCTACCGACCACAAAGACTGAGGAAGAGTCGGTCCTTGTCTGGGTCAGATGAGTAAAGTATGAGTTCTCCCCTGCGCAGATCAACAGAGCTCTGAATTCTCCCACTCTCACTGATGAGGAAAGAATCGAGGCAATGAGGTGCACCACGGGTCTGACGAACAAGCATCTGGCTGAGTTCCTCACATCCAAGAAGCGCTCATCCCTGGTAAGTCTTCATGTATCTGAGATCAATGATGACAAGGCAGCTTTGTACAGGATCTGTAGCTCCAACTGGACTCCGGTGAATAGTGTCGATAACATAGCTGCATTCAGAGCCAAGCTGGTGTATCAGGTCTGTGAGGGTTCCCCCATTGATATGGGGAAGATAGTGTTTGACACTGTCATTTCCATGGCTAAGGGGTGTCATGCCAAGTTCCACCTGCCATACCCCTCTCTGATCATGAGGTTGTTAGCCAGCCAAGGGTACACTCCTCGTCCTCCTCAAGGTCCACCAGGGAAGCGTCAGAAGCAGACGACCCACAAACCTGCGAGAGTCCGAGAGCCTGAAGAAGCCCAGCCCCCTGCCTCGCGTAAAGCTAAGAGAGCGGCAATAAGGGCTGCCATCAAGGTCCTTCAGGATGCTCTGGATGCAGGTAAGTCCTCCTCTTTACTAACTCCTAATTGTTTTATGTGAATGTTTTAACTGATTTGTGCAATCAAGCAGGGGGAGAAAGTGATGAGGAAGAAACTTGAATGGATGTTTGTTGCAGGGGGAGATTGTAATAGTCTAGTTGTAGGTTGATAGCTAGTTATTTTGTGTACGGTTGTGATCTGTTTAACCCAGCTGTTTAAACTTTAAAAACTTGTTTGTTTTTCGGAACCTTGTCTGAACAAGTTCCTTTTGGTTCTAATCTCACCTCCTTTTGTTAATGTGTGCATGCATTTGTATTCTGTATGTGGTTGGTGTTTGATAAGTGTTTGCAGGGTTGCTTGATTATTAAAATCAGTCAAAAAGGGGGAGAATGAAGATGCATCATGACCTGAGGTATATCAGATAACTGGAGCAGCAGCAGGAATCTGTAGCAGAGCTCAGATGGATGATGATGCGAAAACATGCTAAGATTTGCTGACTTGGAAAAGAATCAAAAAGGAAAAGAGAATCTTTGGCGTGAAGCGCAAGCAAGAAGAAAAAGAAGGAAATCCAAACAGAATTGGAAAAGAAGATTAGGTGAATATTTCCGATTAAAAGATACGGAAATATTCCCTAAAGTCCTAGGATTAGATTTGGAAATCTTCCTTAGGTTTTTAGGGTATAAGAGGAGAAGAGTGTTTAGGGTTTTTCGTTAACACTCTTAGCCGCAAATACTTGTTGATCACCGAGAGAAAAAGAAACTATTCTTAAGGTGAGTGTTCCTTGTTTCAAGCTTATGCGTGTTGAAATCAAGGGTGATTAAGTTATTAGAATCGTCTGGGAACAATTGGGTAGAATTGTGTAATTACAGTTTATGAGTAATCTTGTGTAATGTTATCATAAAGAGATTTTAATAAAGTTTAGTGTGTTGGACTCGGCGCTTTCCGAGTAGCTTGTTGTTTTCATTAGTGATCTGGGATACGATACATTTACATCCTCCATTCTCTATAATTAGCTCTCTATCTGCTAATCAAGAGTGTAATATTTTGTACTACTTTAATAAATAAATAACGTATATATAGTATTGCCAATAACAACGATAGTCAAAACTGATCAAAACCTCTTTAAAATCTTGTACAACAACACATAAATAAGAGAGTTTTATTGATTTTAGTTTCCGATATGTTTCCAATGTTTTCTTGCAATTATATTAAAAACAATAATTGTTATACCTAATAAATTATTAGTAATAATATATCAATTCAATATTGTAAATTAGGAATTCGTATATAAACATATTGTAATTTGTCTTTTTATAATCTTCTTTTTTCCATTATTAGCATTACGTTCCATGAATTTGTAAAGTTTATATTTATTTTTTACTTCAATGGCATAGGTTATAATTTTTTACACATTCATTTATTTTAAAGTACACACCTCAAATAATAATATAGAGATTTTTCTTTTAAGTTGAAAATAAACATAATATTTCTAAATATAATATTATTTTCCTAAAAATAAAAACCATTAAATGATCATAAATTTGAGAAAATACTGTAAGATTTATTTTATGGGGTCACACATATATCAACATGTGATAGAGTCATTATTTAATAAGTCAAACTTATGTGGTCACTTTTGTAATAAAGTAAAAGACTGGAGGCATAAGTGTTATGAAAAATTTATTGTGGATGCCTTAAGTAATTTATAATTTGATGAAGGGCCGAATTATAAATTAGTACTCTATATAAATGGGAAAATTGTCAATTAAATCATGAACTTTCGAAATTCACCAAAAAAAAGCATGAACTTTCACGTGAACCATTTAAATCATGTATTTTTTGTTGAATGACGTTTTAAATCATGAATTTTTTTTTAACGGAACAAAAAGAGCACAACGTACACAAAAAGAGTCCAAAGTTAAGTCTATTAACGCATTAGTTTGACACTATTTGAGGTTTATTTGAAGAATCGAACACTTCAATTGGTTGGAATTGAGCATACTGTCAAATTTTCCGTTAACGGATTCAACTTTGTGCTCTTTTTGTTCCAGTAAAAAAAAATTCATGATTTAAAACACCAGTCAACGAAAAATATATGATTTAAATGGTTCACGTGAAAGTTCATGCTTTTTTTCGGTGAATTTTGAAAGTTCATGATTTAATTAACATTTTTCCCCTATATAAATAGAGGGTTAGGGTCCCCAAAGCAACTCTAACCTGAAATACAGAAATCTCTCTGCATCCCATCACCAGAGACCTAAAGTCAATTCAGGGTATGCTTTGGAAGATCCATAGCTAACTTCAGATCTCCAACCACAGATTCATCATGACTAAATCAGGTACGCTTCCGCTTATGTTTAATCATCAGAAACTGATATGGCTTTATAGTTTATTATGATATAAACTTTATGATTATTTCCAACAATTGGTATCAGAGCCACCATATTCAATTTCTGTTTGATAATCAGGTTTTATCAAAACAATATTCGGAATTTATTATATTTATTTAAAATAAATTCAAATCTAGTTATTTGTGAAAAATTGAGATTTTAAATCTGTTTTTCATCTAAAGAATTCTGGGATTTGTGGTTTTATTGAAATTTTAGATCTAATTCATGGTATTTGTTTAGATTTGTTATTATGTTAAATCTGAAAATTGTGCATATCAAACTCTAGATTTAAGCTTTTATCTAGATCTAAACATGTTTATTGTTAATATATAAAATTAAAGATTGTGAAATCCGAATTAAATTAAAATTGAATAAAAACAGTTTTTTTGAAATATAATAAAGATAATTTTCGAAAATTTGTTAATGTTCATCGGATTCGTTTATAGCCATGGCGGTTGTGTTAAGTTTTATTTTATTTTAGGGTATTAGGGAAAGATGAAACATTTGTTTCATTATTAACTTAAAGGCCCATCTGTAGTTTAGTTTCGATTTTGGGCCATTTGGTTTGGGCCCAGACCCATTAAATAATTTTACATAAATAAATTAAAACCTGTCATGGTAGGGGATCGAACCCATGACCTTTACTCTGTGCAGTATAAGGCTTCCCCATCCCTAAACCACTAAGCCGCTTAAGTATTTTTGTTATGTAGTTTCACAGACTTATTGCTAAATGTCTGAACAGAAATAATAAAACAATTTATTAAATCAATAATTAAATTAGATTATACATGTTTAATATTTGAATTGGATTAATTGATACAAGATGTCACCAAAGTGACTTCTCTTGGAGATATTTTCCATGAATAATATTAAATGTTGTGTGTATGTTTTCCATGCGGATATTTAATCGGCCCAAAGGAAGATTTATATTTGGCCGGAATTCATACACACACGTGATGATAAATAAGTGACAATTGTTTGGATTAAAACATATAAATGATAATTCGGCCCGAAGGAAGATTTATTATTTATTATGGATTATTGTTAGTGTTTGATCGTTGCGGTAATGAGAGATATGTGACAATTATTTGGATTAAAACATGTGAATAATAGATCGGCCCAAAGGAAGACTATTGTTTATCATGAATTATTGTCAGTGTCAATTCATTGCAACAAGAGTACCGCTAGTAGTTAATATTACTGTCCAAAGACTTGATATTAATGTTACATTTGGTATCTTGGGTGGGACGTATAATCATTCATAATTTATTATTGATTTTATTCGGTTAGTGAGCTAATGATTAATTAAGGTTCTCTTTAAGTAAATATTATTACATTGATAGATAAATTTAGGAAATTCCAACGTTTTCAGTTTTCTACTTTAAATAGTAGAAATAAAGTTAAATTTATTATTGGGTATATATATCTTGACATTGCATTAAAGTTGAAATAACTTACTTCTCTTTAAGGATACCGGTGTTGCTAAGTATAATACAGTTTATGAGAAGTGAGAAAACTTTAATTGTAATGACCTGATTTTAAGCATAAAACACCAATTTGGAAAATTTTTGAGGTGGTGAGGAGATCAAAGATCCCAATCAAGTTCTTTGCTAAGATTGATTTGAGTTTCGTAAGAAGCGATACAACGGAAATAAGCATGCTTTTGCATCGCTTTAGTTCGATGAGGTTTCATAGCAAAGAAAATTCTAAGAAGTACATATTGAAAATATCTAGTATTGTTTCAATCGAAACAAGAAAAGACTAAAGTACTTATACGGTTGACACCTCTAAGGTTTAAGGTTTAAGAATGAAATTTTGAGGTTTTAAGAATGATGATGCTAAGGGTCCTACACAAAAGAAACAAATTTAAGTTGTCAATACTTGTTTCTTTTGTGATAAATGTGGACACCGAAGGATAGACAAAGATATCACAGTTGTGTGAAAATAAGGATTAGTTTCTTGTTATGGTTTGTTAATAAATTAAGTTTGATGAAGTACCCAGAAACACTTAATGGTTAGACTCCGGTACAAATCCTAACATATTTGTTTCAAAGTAGGATTGCCTAAGCTACTGAAAACCAACTAATGTTGAAAGATACATTTAATATAGATAATGGTTTTCATATGCATTTGGAGGCAATCATGCATTACAGACTATTGTTTAAATTTGGTCATTTTCTGAATTTGAAAGACAACTTTGGTGGTAACGTCTTTTAGACGTAATTTAGTTTATTTGCTTCTTACTTAGACAAATCTGGTTATTCTTGTCTAGCAAAGAACAAAGTTGTTATTTTGTCTTTAAATTCAAAAATTGTTTGGGACCGAAAAATGAATTTTGGATAAACAAAGTCTTGGTAAATTCGACACTATAACTTATCAGGAATAAAGTTGAAGTGTTGAATTAAGGGGTACTAAACAAAAGTTTGGAAAAATGCAAATTCAATAACTTTGTGGTACAAACTCTTAAGTAACATCTCTAGAAATAGAGTTGAGCGTCTTGTGTCTAATGGTATATATTGAGTTCGGTAACTTCACAAATTTTGATGTTTGTGTTGATTGCATTATAAGGAAACAAACCAAGTATAACAAATTTGATGCATTAAGAATTGTGGAAGTCATTAAGTTGATACATACAAATAATTGTGAGTCGTTTTATATTTTATGTTGAAACGGTCAAAATACTTTGTATCATTAATTGACTATAATTCTCGATATGCATACTTATTTCTTATTCATGAGGAACTTAAAACTCTAGACGTGTTCATAAAGTTTAAGACTGAGGTTGAAAACCTACTCGACCAAAGAATTAAGACTATCAAATTACTACGGTCATTATGATAGATTAGGAGAATAACGTCTCGGGTTATTTGCCAAATATCTAGAGGAATGAGGGATTGTACCACATTAAACCATGCACGGGTCTCCCAACATGAGTGGTATGCCGGAAAGGCGCAATCACATTCTTAAAGACATGTTAAGAAGTGTGATTATTCATTACACCTTACATGAATCACTCTGGAGAAAGGCACTATCGACTGCATCTTACATTCTTAATATTATACCATTAAAGCAACTGCGTAAAGATCCTTATGAGCTTTAGATTGAACAAAACTTAGTCTAAAGCATATCACATCTATGGATGTCCACATAAGGTTAGGCTTTATAAGCTATATGAGATTAATTGGACTCCATAAGTGTGAGTAGTTACTTTATTGGTTATCTGGAACAATTTCGAACTTTTAATTTCATGATCCCACATTGAAATATTTTGAGACGGAATAATTACGTTCTTTGAGGACATTGAATTTAGTGGGAGAAATAAAGTTAGAGATATCATCTTTGAGGAAGAATCGACTTCGGCCTCTCTATCGATTCATATAGTTGTTTTGAATAAAGCAAATCTTTTTCCTCAAGTTGATAATAAAGCTTTTCCTCTAAGTCAAGATGATAATGTTATCTAACACTAAGTTCAAATTCAAGATCCTCAAGAACTAGTGCAACAAGATTAAGTTGTTTTGTGTAGATTCACGAAAATAAGGAGAAATACTAGTTTGGATGATTGTACAGTATTTCTGATAGAACATAAGGAAATTAAACTCTACTGGAAGAATGATCCTATCAACTTCCGTAAGGCTATGAGTTGTTCTAATTTAGATAAGTGGACTATAACATCTAAGGAAAAGTATTAGTCAATACTAGACAATAAAGTTTGAGTTCTTATTGAATTACCAGAAGGAATGAATCATATTGATTTTAAAACCAAGAAAGATTCGAGTGGTAATGTCCAAGAATTTAAAGTTCGTCTAGTGGCTTAAGGCTATACTTAAATTGAAATGATTGTCTTTTAAGATACTTTCTCTTTGGTAATCATGAAGGAATTTTTTGAGATAATCATAATCCATGTTGCACATTATCATTTGGAGTTTCATCATATGGATTTAAATACGGTGTTTCTCAATGGTGACATTGATGAAACTAAAATATATTGAGCAAAATTAAACTTTGTATTGATTCAAAGAAAATTGTTTGCAACTTAAGAAAATCCATCTATGAGCTAAAATAAGTTTTCCGTCATTGGTACCACAAATTTCATGAGGATATCATCTCGTTCAGTTTTTGAGATGAATTTGGTTGAGAATTGTGTGTATCAAAACTTCAGTGGGAGTACGTGTATTTGTCTGATTTTGCATGTGGAGACATACCGCTTGCCATTAACAATATTAACATGCTAGTGAAGCATCTTTTGTATTAGGAATCGAGATTCAACAAGACATGTCTCGAAGAATTCTTTGATAACACAAAAGAGTTATATTGATAAAATACTTAAGTGTTTTGGCATTCAGTTTTGCAAATCAGGTGATAACCCAATTGGTAAAGGAGACAAATTTTGTTTCAATCAGGTATTCTAAAGAAATTTTAGAAATTTAGGAGATGCAAAAGATTCTTTATGCATCGACATCAGGAATTTTGATGTATCTCAAAATGTACGTATAAGGATATTGCGTACATTGTTGGAGTTTAAAAACATGTTTGGGTAAGCTAAACATGAACTATTGGAAAGCAACCATAAAGGTCATAAGGTACTAATAGAGAGAATAAATATTATATGCTCACGAATCATAAATCAGAAAATTTGGAGATCATTGAGTATTCTGATTCTGATTTTATATGGATGTCAAGCTAATAGAAAGTCTACATAAAGTTTTGTAGTAATCTATAAGCGGTTCAATAAGGAATTGGCTGAAATATTGTGTCACTTGGTTGTTATTATATAAAGAATATAAAACCAATAAAGTTTTCTTGTGACAATAAATCTGCGTTTAGGTACAACAAATTTTTGGTAAAGTCTGTAGACGTTAAATACCAAATTATAAAGGAAAATGTACAAAGTGAAAAGTGTTTTTCATAGAACATTTAGAAACAAACTCCATGATAGCATATCCTCTTACAAAAGTATACGTTAAAGGTCTATCATGAGCATATTGCTCAAAAAGACATTTTGGTGTTCGGGGATCATTCGGTTTAGTGGGAGTTTGTCATTCGGTTTTAGGTTCTATGTTTTGGTTGTGTTTATACACATTTTCTGATCAGAAATAAATTTTAAATAAGGTTTTAAGTTTGCACTTTGTACAATAAAGTTAAGGATCTCACTAAAGTAGGACCAATTGAAAATTGACATGTATTGATCACTCTTCATGTAATTTTCATGCCACACTTTTCATAAATGATTTATGTCATTTAGCTGTATTGATTTTCGTGACCATGGAAGGTTTTGGTTATGATGGTTATGACCAACGCCGCTATGATCCTAAGTTGATATGGTTAATGGACGAGATTGATATGCCTTGAAAGTAATGACATATGGAGCTCACTTAGGTCTATCATTTTTTTGGATACATATGTGACCCAGTGGGAGATTGTAAGATTTATTTTATGGGGTCACACATATATCAACATGTGATAGAGTCATTATTTAATAAGTCAAACTTATGTGGTCACTTTTGTAATAAAGTAAAAGACTGGAGGCATAAGTGTTATGGAAAATTAATTGTGGATGCCTTAAGTAATTTATAATTTGATGAAGGGCCGAATTATAAATTAGTACTCTATATAAATAGAGGGTTATGGTCCCCAAAGCAACCCTAACCTGAAATACAGAAATCTCTCTGCATCCCATCACCAGAGACCTAAAGTCAATTCAGGGTATGCTTTGGAAGATCCATAGCCAACTTCAGATCTCCAACCACAGATTCATCATGACTAAATCAGGTACGCTTCCGCTTATGTTTAATCATCAGAAACTGATATGGCTTTATAGTTTATTATGATATAAACTTTAGGATTATTTCCAACAAATACTTTATAAAAATGAATAATGAGTTACACTATTTGTGATTTTATGATAAAAATTTGAACAGTCTAAAAGTTTTGTTGAGATTTTTCATAAAATATGGAAAGGTGGGAGGGGATATGATATAGGGAAAATCGTTAAGTATAAATTTTTTAAGAAATGAAAAAAACTAAATTCATTGTTTTTTTGTTAATTTGATTACGTTCCAAAGATGTATTTAGTTATTTAAAATTAACGTGAGAAATATATAGCTTTTGGTCTCATATCATTTTTCTTCTTTTGCATTCTCTAGTTACAACATCACTCACGCCATGAACCTCCAACAAGTAGAAGAACTCCAGAGAAGAAGCGGAGGAGGAAGAATGGCGGAGAATTCGTCTCCGTCATTTTCTTTACTCCCACACGAAATCGCGGAGAATTGCTTAGCCCGTGTCTCGAGGCTATACTAAATGTTACTCTCGATCGTTTCCAAAAGCTTCCGCTCAATTCTAGGACTCACGGAAGAGTTTTCTAAGTTTGTATGTCGGATAACCCTAATCGAACCCTAATTGGAAAGAAGACGAATCAGAAGAAGAAGAGGAGAAGTGAACAATTGTTGGTTCCACTTACCTCTTCTGAGTTTCCTTCAGAATCCGCCGTCGTTGTTGGCTACGAGATCTATGTATTCGGCGGATCGTTCGATGGAGAAGGGATCCTCGATTGTCGCAGTAACACTTGGAGAGACGCACCTAACATGAAGAAAACTTTTGTTTATGATCCAAAGCCAGAGAGATGGGAATCTTACAAAGGCATTGTTTGGCTTCCTAAGTCTGAATGTGGGATGGAGAATGTATGATTTCACTATGGTCCATATATCTCCAACTACATGTGTTATTGGTCAATTGGTGGACCTTGGAAAGAGGTGAGAGGGTTAAAGTCACTAGGAGACAAGTACAAGAGGAACGATGGCTCGAGTGGTAACACGACTAAACTAGGTAGTTGTGGTGGTAAACTCTTGCTTATCTGGGAAGGTTATACAAACCGTAATCCTAATAATAATAATAAGAAGAGTTGGTAAGCTGAAATCACCGTCGAAAAGCGTGACGATGGTGATCAAGTTTGGGAAAATGTTGACTGACTTGATGTTGTGCATAGCGTTCCCAGATCTTGTGAGCTCTTGGATTGTCTCGTTTTCACGGTTTGATCGGCTTTTGTATCCGAAGTTAGGTTTGCATCATCTTGCCTTGCCGTATATGTTAGTGTATGTATGAACATGAATGTGTTGTTGACAAGTTAGGGAAAGGAGAAGGAAGCATAGTGGCATAAGGAGTGAAAGAAGAGTGAAGGATATCAAATTAGTTAATTAAGGTCATTTAATAAACCGCCAAAATTTCATTTTGTCAAAATTAATAAGTTCGACTACTTTGTATTTTGTTTTTTGGATTTTTACTTAAACCCCTTTGTTGATTAAGTTAACAAATTTGACAATCAAATAGTTAATAAATATAGGGTGAATTACTATATTAGATTTAGAAAGTATGTTTATTACTAGGCAAGTCTCAAACTTTTTTTATTACTATAATATATTTACTTACTTTTCTACCATTTTATTCTTTGACAACAAAAAAAGTAATTACAAAACATGTCATTACCAATTTCTGGCGCGTTCGCGTTATTTACGAAAAAACCAGCGCGCTGATGTAACGGTAGACTTTTAAAGAATGGTAGATTTATATAATGATTGGTAGATTTGTAAAATGGATGATAGATTTATAAAAATGGTTGTTAGACTTTTTCGTTAAATTTGGTAAACTTATTTTTGTGAACTAGTAGATATATTTTGATATGGTAGATTTGTATTATCATTGGTAGGTTTATGTAACATATGGTAGATTTAAATACATTTGGTAGATTTATATACCTTAGAAGCTCCAAGTTGACTTTTAGAGATTTTGCGTTGACCGAATTGACATATTTGTTTTATTTTATGGTAGAGTTTTTGGTTTTTTGATAGGTTTATTTGTTCACAAGGTAGATTTATTTATTGACGTGGTAGGTTTATTTATTGTCGTGGTATGATTTTAAGTGTTATTTATATGAAGTTTCACGTGAACCATTTAAGTGTTATTTTAAGTGTTATTTATATGAAGTTTCACGTGAACCATTTAAATCATGTATTTTTCGTTGACTGACGTTTTAAATCATAAATTCTTTATTACCGGAACAAAAAGAGCACAACCTAAACAAAAAGAGTCCAAAGTTAAGTCTATTAAAGCAATAGTTTGACACCGTTTGAGGTTTATTTGAAGAACCGAGCACTTCAATTGGTTGGAATTGAGCATACTGTCAAATTTTCCGTTAACAGAATCAATTTTGTGCTTTTTTGTCTCAGTACAAAAAAATTCGTGATTTAAAACGTCAGTCAACGAAAATAGACGATTTAAATGGTTCACATGAAAGTTCGTGCTTTTTTCGGTGAATTTTGAAAGTTCATGATTTAATTGACATTTTTCCCTTTATACATATAGTGGTAGATTTATTTCAATTATGTTGACTTATCTATTGTTGTAGGAGACTAATTGATAGGTTTTCATTTCTCGTCTTGGCAGTAGACTTACTCATTTGGCGGTAGATATATTTAACTTTGGTAGATATATTTTTATTGATGGTAGAGTTTTGCTAATCTTTGTTGGGTTTACTAAAATAGTGTTCTCATGGTAGACTTATTTGTTTTTGGTAGATTTAATTGAAAATAGATAATAAAAAATGAAACTTATGTTAGGTTGTGGTAGACTTTTTGATATATTAAAACTTGTTACGGTAGACTTTATGATATATAAAAACGTTTTAATTACTTTTATGCCCTTGACTACGCACAACAATGACAAGGTCTGGCCGCCATGAACATTGCTTTCATTTCCATTCTTCACCAAATTTGTTTTTATCAATTTTCGAAAGAGTTGTTTAACCAATCATGAACCAAGTCATATTGGTTAGTGGAAATTGGAGTTTTGAGAAGAATCAGTGGATGTTTTTGATCGTCAAATCGAGAGGATCTCGTATTTTAAGCGTAGACAAAGACATCGATTATGGAGCTCTTCTAGGCATGGTTTATGAAGATTTTGGGTTAGATCCACATAATGTTGAGGTAAAATTGAGTTATATGTTGGGTAAAGAGTATATAATCAAATTACCTCAAGATACACCACCGATATCCGTTTCTAATACAAGGTAAATAAGTGGGTTTTTACAACAATTGAAAAACAATACGGTTCGATTATGTGTTGAGGTGGAAAAAATAGGAAACACAAAGATTGAAGAAGAAAATGTTTTTTCCAAAACAGACGAACCGAGATGGTGAAACTGTTGTGAAAGGATAGTGTGAACCATCTTCGCATCCCATACGAAACTACTATCCGCAAGATTCAAAATTACTCCAACTTGAGACGTGTTCATGATATCATTATACACGTCTTCCCCCACTCCATCAACCGGTAAAATCAGTCAACTTGCAATGAGTGTTTATACTCTTTTTGTAATGGAGATTTCCCAAGTGGATACAATCTCGGTGGATAAGGTCTCGCTGAATTATCATAAGCCATATCTACAACAATTAAACACAAATACAAGTTTACAAAAAAGTATACCACAATTAGTTATGACAAAAATAAAATTGACATATAAGTCTACCACAACTAGTTATGCACAAAATAAAGTTTACAAAACAAGTCTACCACAACAAGTTACAAACAAATAAAGTTGACACACAAGTCTACCACAACTAGTTACGCCCAAAATAAATTAAACAACCAACTTTACCACAACTAATTATGCACAAAATAATGTTACAAACACAAGTCTACGACAACAAATTAGAAACAAATAAAGTTGACACATAAGTAAACTTTATTTTAACACAATAACAAGTTAACAAACAAGTCTACGACAACTAGTTATGAGCAAAATAAAGTTCACAGACAAGTCTGCCACAACTAGTTACCAGAAATTAAAGTTAACAAAACAAGTCTACGACAACAAGTAACGCACAAATAAAGTTACCAATAACAAAGTCTGTCTCAACATGTTTTGCACAAAATAAAGTTACCAAGACAAGTCTACCACAAAAAAATAAGAAACAAATAAAGGTGACAAATAATTCTACCACAACTAGTTAGCACAATTAAAGTTACCAAAACAAGTGTACCACAACTTGTTATGCACAAAATAAAGTACCACAAGAAGTCTATAACAACAAGTTAAAGCAACTAAAACAAATTTGCCGCATAAGTTTTAAAATAATCTAACCAAACTAATAAAAAAAAGGGAAATTACTCAAACTAACCTCTTTTTATTTGTTTATTACTCAAATGACTTACAAATCTTTTCTTGGGTAAACTTTGTGTTAAAAGACGTCTATCACAAGGGTACAACATTTTATTACGTAATTGCCATTGAAATTATTTTTTTCAAAGAAAATTAATCTACAAAATAAGTCTACCTAAACTACAAAACCTAAACCTAAATTAAAAACTATGTAATAAAAGCGTAACACGATATTTACATTGTGACATAAATTGGTTGATTGGTTACTTGGATTTTGGTAGGACTCTCTTTCTCTATAGAGAAAATTTCGGATAAGTTTTTCGATTTCGCGAAAGCAAACCTTCTTCTTGTTCTTCATCATCCTCCTCCTATCGATCTATCCCACTTATGTGGCTGCAAGCTCTTCACTAATGGCGATTAGTTCCTCCACTAATTGAATCTTCTTCTTCTTCTTCGTCTACTTCTCCGTATCGAATATGCAAAACCCATCAACAGCAACCCATGAATCAGCATCCCCAGCTTTCGATTTCATCACGAGGCTTACCGGTTTAGCTTCTAAGAACCGATCTTCGTTTTTGAATCCTGATGGGTACGCTCTATCTTCCTCTAACGCCTTGTTCTTCAATGGATTTCGGAGTTTACCGTCACAAAGGTCGAGAAAAACCCTAGCTTCGCTGAGTTTCAACGCTAAGAGCAGCGCGGGATCGAGTCTGCGTAGGTTTATAAGCGAATTCAATAGCTTTATTAGGTTTCATTGCGATAAAGTTGTTCCGGAGAGCTTTGCCTCCGTAGAAGGAGGAGGAGGAGGAGAGGCTGTGTTATTGAGCGGCGAGAATGGTGTTAGAGGAGGAGATGGTAATGTAGAGGGTTTAGGTGAAGAGGGCTTGCCTTTGAATGGCGTAGAAGGTGATAGGCCTAAGAAAGTTTTGATTTTGATGAGTGATACTGGTGGTGGTCATAGAGCTTCTGCTGAAGCTATTAGAGCTGCGTTTAACCAAGAGTTTGGTGATGAGTATCAGGTTCGCATAAAGCTGGTTTGAATCATCATGTTAGAAGATAACTAGATTAGATTTTGATATGTTGTTGTAGTAGTAGTAGTGCTAGTTTTTAATGTAAAAAGGAGACAGGACAATCGAATTTGTGCATAGAAAGTCTAGATTTTTGGTACATTATGTTGTTGGTTTTGTTTTGTGGCATTTAAGAGTGGTTGTGCAGGTGTTTATTACGGATTTGTGGACGGATCACACGCCATGGCCTTTTAACCAGCTTCCCAGGAGCTATAATTTCTTGGTGAAACATGGAACACTGTGGAAGATGACTTATTATGGTACGGCTCCACGTCTTATTCATCAGTCTAATTTTGCAGCAACTTCGACTTTTATTGCCAGGTGAGTCTTAAGGTCTCTTCTTCGGTTACATCTTTGAACTGTGTACTTATCATAGAGGGGCACAAGATTTAGGCTAAAGATGTGTTTAGTCGTTGCTTCTCTTCTCATGTTTACTCTTATACATTCTGATACTATTGTTTTAATATTTGCAGGGAAATTGCCCAAGGTTTAATGAAATACCAACCAGATATTATAATAAGTGTTCATCCGTTGATGCAACATGTCCCACTTCGTGTCCTAAGATCAAAAGGCTTGCTTAAGAAAATTGTCTTCACCACAGTTATTACAGACTTGAGCACTTGCCATCCCACATGGTTAGTTTTCTCGTACAAAATCATATATGTTTAAAGATTCTATTTGTTCTTTTGTAAAGAATATACTTACACGATGCTTGTTTTTGATGTTTAGGTTTCATAAGCTTGTGACAAGGTGCTATTGTCCATCAACCGAAGTGGCGAAAAGGGCGCAAAAAGCAGGACTTGAAACATCACAAATCAAAGTTTACGGCCTTCCTGTTCGACCTTCCTTTGTGAAACCAGTTCGTCCAAAGGTCGGTTTCTGAAAGTTCCCTTTCTTTCACAGTTGTAAGTTCTTTGAACAGATCCAAAGTCAATAGTATCTTTCTGACAAATCACAGGCTGAACTAAGAAGAGAACTAGGGATGGATGAGAATCTTCCAACTGTATTGTTAATGGGAGGTGGAGAAGGGATGGGTCCTATCGAGGCAACAGCAAAAGCGCTTGGAGATGCTTTGTACAATGAGAGTCTTGGTGAAGCAGTTGGTCAGGTTATTATTATATGTGGACGGAATAAGAAACTCCAAACCAAATTAAGCTCTTTAGATTGGAAAATTCTAGTCCAGGTACTCCACATTTCTCATCTTTCAAATCAAATCGCAGTCTTAAATTGATATAAGTCACTGAACTAGTTACTTTTTGTAACAGGTGAAGGGGTTTGTAACGAAAATGGAAGAATGTATGGGTGCTTGTGATTGCAATATAACAAAGGTAAATGAAACAGAACCAGAAAAACGTGAAACCATATAAACCGGATGTGTGGGAATCCATGAAGGAATCCTGTCTCGGAGTGTTTCTAAAGCTTAATGACACGTCGTTCACGTGGTGTGCAAAGACGGTCCATTATTTCCTGACAAATCAACTACAAGTGAAGAACAAGCATGAGGTTTGTAGATTTGTTTATCTGTTCTGTTGATTTGTTTATATGCGTTGCAGATTTGTTGTTTGTTTCTGCTGATTTGTTTGTCTTATTTGCATATTTGTTTATGTTTATGTATAGGTTCGAATGAGGCATATGTGTCCTGTTTCTTTGGAGGATAAGTATCCTGATTGGCCTGACAACAAGAAGGAGTTAGATGATAGTCTAGACAAGTTGTTGGAGGACATCATTAAAGAACAATTTGATCCTAAGCTTTGGCCAAAAGTGGAGAAAAAGAAGAAGAGAAAGGGTGACAAAGTACATGAAGCTGGAGGTCACGCTTCTAAGAAGAGAAAAGAAGAAAAAGAACAAGGTGAAGGTGAAAGTGAAGGTAAAGATAAGAAGAGGAAAAGTGAGAGAGTAGTTGAAGCTGAAGGTAAAGCTTCTAAAGAGAAAAAGTGTGAAAGAGAAGATGAATCAGAGCCGATGTTTTCTTTGTCTGCAGTGCAGGAGATGATCTCTAGAGCGGTCTCGTTGCAGTAAGAGAGGCTTTTGTTGATGTGGTAAAGAAAGTTGATGATAGAATTGATAAAGCGGAGGTAGAATTGACGGGTAAACGTCAATTTTTCAAGAACGACAAGTGCAAACGTTGGTAATGTTACCCCCAAGTCTAGTAGAAAACGTGAGGAAGACAAAACCAGTGATGATCTGGTTAGTAACGTACATTTCATGCTAATGTAGAATTTGATTATGGTCTTGTAGATTTGTGTGATAGAATTGTAGATTTACGTAGATCTTTGTAGATTTAGACATTTTGTAGATTTGTTTCAATCGACTTGTAGATTTATTTCATCTGCTTTGTAGATTATTTACTCTATATGTTGTAGAGTTATTTTTGCATTGTTGATTTGTTTTATAGTTGTATTTTTATGTATTTCTTGCAGTCCTGGATGGAAACTGAGAAGAAAGAAGGAATGGTTGAAGAGAAGGTTGAAAAGAAGGTTAAAAAGAAGGTTAAAAAGAGGGTTTCAAAACCCGAAACTGAAAAGAAGGGGCCAAAACCCCAAATTGAAAAGAAGGTATCAAAACCCTCAGCTGAAAAGAGGGTTCCAAAACATGAAACTGAAAAGAAGGGGGCAAAACCCCAAACCGAAAAGAAGGGGCCAAAACCCCAAACCGAAAAGAAGGGGCCAAAACCCCAAACCGAAAAGAAGGTGTCAAAACCCTCAATCGGAAAGAGGGTTTCAAAACCCGAAGCCGAGAAAAAACTAAATGAGAAGAAAGAAACAAAAGAAGGTGTCAAAACCAGATTGGCAAGGCAGAGAGAAGGAGTGGGTTTAAGAACCGTGAAAAAAGAAAAACCAGATATAATAGCTCCTGCTCTTAGAGTGTACAAGAAAAGAAAAGGTCATGTTCGTACAAGATATCCTCTGCCTAAAATTGCTGAAGAAAAAGAACAGAAAGAAGAAGAAAAAGAAGAAGAAGAACAAGCAAAAGAAAGAAAGGAAGAAGAAAGAAAAGAAAAAAAAGAAGGTGATGTTGAAGACGTAACCGAGGAAACAAGGAAGAAAGAACTTCAAATGGCTCCTCCTTCTGATGATGAAGACGAAGTTGAAGGTACTGTTAGGTTGGATTCTCTTGTAGAACTCATAATTAAGGAAGCTGAATCTCCTGTACGTCCTAAAAGAACCTCACATCTATCAGCATCCCAGAAATTCCCTTACGAGGGAAACTCTACAGTGAAACGGATCATGGCATCCGTCCATGGTTATGATCCTTTTGAACCAAAGGACAAGAGGAAATGGCAGATACTTTCTGATTGGATCCTAGAGTAAGTATGAAAATCTTAAATGCAAGGTAATTAACATATTCTAGGTAATTAACATATGCTTTGTTTTTAGGAATTGGTCTGGCACAACCATGAACCGTGCTGTGAGGTTTTTTACGGAGCTATGTTTTACCAGGGAGCAATGGCCTGAACGTTATTACGGATGGCTTGTCGATACGGTAAGCATTTCGTAGACTTATATCATGTGATTTGCAGATTTATTATATAAGTGTTGTAGATTTGTTTGATTGTGTGGCAGAGTTGTTTTTAGTCTTGTAGATTGTCTCAGTAGGTGAGGTAGATTTGTTTTAATGGTTTGTAGATTTGTTTAATGGCTTTGAAGATTTGTTTAATGGTGTGGTAGAGTTGTTTTAATGGTTTGTAGATTTGTTTTAATGGCTTGTAGATTTGTTTAATGGTGTTGCAGAGTTGTTTAATGGTGAAGTAGAGTTTTTTTTTAGTCTTGTAGATTGTCTCAGTAGGTGTGGTAGATTTGTTTTAATGGTTTGAAGATTTGTTTAATGGTGTGGTAGAGTTGTTTTGTAGGTTTGTAGATTTTTGTGTAGTTGTTGTAGAGTTGTTTAATAATTTGCAGAGTTGTTTAATGGTGAAGTAGAGTTGTTTTTTAGTCTTGTAGATTGTCTCAGTAGGTGTGGTAGATTTGTTTTAATGGTTTGTAGATTTTATGTAAGTGTTGTAGAGTTGTTTAATGATTTGCAGAGTTGTTTAAAGATTTGTTTGACGTTTATGTTTTCAAACTTGCAGCATATGGATATAATTATAACATTGTTCCGTAGGAGATCTATGCTGCCTAATTCACCTTATAGACCACGTGTTGCATTCTTGTGTCCTATCATACTGTCAACGTGGAAAAATGATTATATGGCGCTTGCAAACGTACGCAACAAAATCACCTGGACACTTGATAAGGTCTACGAGGATATTTTCAATGGTCTCCTAAACCCTTAAAATGGTTGAAACATGAACCCTAAGCCCCAAAAATGGTTGAAACATGAACCCTAAACATGAAAACAGTGTTGTATAGTTTATACTATGTATTGTAGAGTTTTTATATAGTATTGCAGATTTATTATAGAGGTTCGCAGAGTTTCACAGTGTTTGCAGATTTGTTATAGTGTGTGCAGATGTATTTGTAATCCATGAAAGTCGTACATTTATTATGCAAACAAACCATAAAAAGATGAAAATTTATGAATTCTGTTACATTTGAAATAGATAAACTTATGTGTTGCAAGTCTTTCGATTATGCCCTTCTTCTCCACAGCTGCTGCATTTGTGTTGTTTCCTTGGCCTTTTCTTGGCCAATGCCTTCTCCAATGCTGATTTGATTCTACTCTTTTTTGGCCTTCCTGGTTGGTTCCGAACCAGAGGTGGTAAACAGACCTTTGAATCAACTACCTCTGGAATTGGTAATGTTATATCTCTCGGCATAATTATGTTTGCGTATCCCTGGTACAAGTTTTCGCTGAAATAATAGGGATGACAACAAGATATCCGAGAGAGATTTAAACTCTCTGCTGCGGCTACGGCATGAGAACAGGGCAATTTCTCCAAATCAAACCTACGACAAGAACAAGTTCTCTCTCTCAAGTTCACTACATATGATGAGGTCGAGGCTTGAGACGTGCATTTGTTGCTCATCAATTTCTTGTACGAGTATACGTCTTCGCCTGCTCTACTCGACCCTAAAAGAACAGAAAACAAGTTAACCTACAAGCACACTCTGCAGATTTATTTCACGAGTATAAAAAATCTACACTAAGGGAATAAAAACCTCCAACAGCCTTCTCCACTCCACGAGTTAGTGATGTAGACATTTTCTTTGCATCGTTTCTCCTTTTCGCAAACCATCTCGTCATCATAGATCGCACTACTTCAAGTAAATGCACAATTGGCAAGCTCCGTGCCTGTGATATAACCTTATTCAGGGACTCCGCAATGTTACTCGTAGTGAGATTGTATCTATCTCCAGGAAAGTGGACGCGTGTCCACAAGCAAACATCAGCTCTTTGAAGATAAAAATGAAGTGCAGGGTTCAATAACTCAATCTGTGCGAAAGTGGTTTCAAAATCAACGAGCCTAAACGCATTTGCAGCTTTTTTAACAAGTCCAACGGTAAGTATTGTTTTTATGAACTTCATCGCTTCGGACCAATTTGTGGCCTAAACCACGTCACAGAGCTTGATATTTGTTTTCATTGCTTCGCGTGGAGCTACGTCATCTACTTCACCGGAATGTGTTAAGAACACAATAATGGTTTGTTTTGTCTAATATTTGTAAAAAATGCTTTCACTACGTTGTGTTTTTTCTTTACTATTCAGAAACGTAACATCTTTTTGGTTGTCACGGTTTAAAATTTTTTCCATGTAATATTCGGCTTTGTAATATTTCCACGGTAAGCCATCTCCAGCTTTTGTAATAATATGTTTTTCTTGTTACGTTATTGTCATCTAATTTTTAACTTTCAAGGATTAAATCAGCTACAAAGAAGTTTTACCTAAATATTCTTCCGCCAAAAAAATCTGCAATATAAATCTACAACTTAGATCTGTTACCAAAGACAAATGTAAGAAATTAGTCAAAAATGAATGTAAAATTTTTCCTCTCCAAAATTCTGCAAAACAAATCTACCAAAACTAATAAATTTGCATAACAAATCTGCAAGACGAAAAATTTGCAAAACAAATCTATATTTTTAACAATGTCTGCAATCAAAGCAAACAAGTCAACTAAACAAATCAGCATTTCTGTTAAGTCTGCAAAACAAATCAGCATTTCTGTTAAGTCTGCAAAACAAATCTATTTTTGTTTAAATGTCTGCATAACAACTCTGCAAGACGAAAAATTTGCAAAACAAATCTATATTTTTTAAAATGTCTGCAATCAAAGAAAATAAGTCAACTAAACAAATCTGCAATTCTGTTAAGTCTGCAAAATAAACTTGCGTTTTTCAATAAATTTGCAAAACAAATCTATATTCAATAAATTTGCATTATAAATCTACTTTTGCAAATAAATCTGCACTAACAGAAGGAAAAACATGCAACATAAATCTACTTTTATAAAAGTCTGCAAGATAAATTGTTTTTTTCCATAAACTTTACATTAAAAATCTGCAACAATATTAAATCTGCATACATTACAAAGGTAGATTTATATAGTTGATTAATTATGCAGATTTACCAAAATCAGTGGCAAAACCGAAAACTATTTTTTTCCTGACTCAAAGCCGAGGGGTAAGACCGGAATATAACGCCATATTTTAGTTTCATAATAAGTAGGGTCTCTCCTGTAATAAACAATTAAAAAAGAGTTAGTTTAGTAAATGACCCTAAAAAAAAAGATAACAAAACAAACCTACCACATGAATCTAGAAATCTAGAAAGAAAATCAACAAAACAACTATTACAATAACGAAATAATCAATTAATACTCACTAAACCGCGATAAGACGGTGAAGAAAACACAAAAAACTAACCAAGAACACTAAATTGCAACACAAATTTTAAAACCCTAAAAACTATGAAAACTCTTAAAATCAAGCAAAAACTACACATATGAACCATTCTTGGTTCAAACAATATTTCTTAATAGTGAGATTAATCATAAAAATTCAAGCTTTTGTAAAAAAAGACAAAACAAAAAAACAAAACCTTCACCTCGCCGTTGATTTTCGTCGTCGTTCTTGTCGCCGTCGTCACCTTCTCTGTCGCGAACCGTGTCGAGATTTTCGCCGTCCATATCAAGTTTAGATCTAAAAATAATATAAAAGAAAGAACAAAATTTTTGTTTATGAAAAAGAAAAGAGAACTAGATAGAGAGGAAAGGGAATTAGAGAGAGATAGAAGAAAGGGAAAGAGAAAGAGAAAGGCAAAGAGAGAGAAAATGATTTTTTTTCTTTTATTTATTTTTTTCAGTTTTTTTCTTTCTTTATTTAGTTTTTTCTAAATTAAAACAAAAAATAAATGACATTTTTTGAAATTAAATGGAAAACTTGGGTTTAAATGTCATTTGACAACTTTCTAAGACTAGTATAGTAAACCCCTCTTACTAAGAGACTTGTTAAATAATTACCATACTTTCTAAGACTAGTATAATAATTATTTCTTATATAAATCACATAAAAACATTAGATGAGTTAAGAATGTGAAAGAACTAAAACTAAAAATTGAAAAATACCTTCGATAAACTGCACCATATGAAAGTGTTTGCTAGAATAGTAGTTTTGATTTTTATTGAAGTATTCCAAGCAAGAAGATTATTTATGGGTTTTTCATATCCTTGTTTTTCACAATGCAAACTAAGTAATTGATTACTAGTAAGAAAATTTGCAATTTGGACATTAAAATGTCTAAAGAATAGAATATAATATATTCTTTGGATTGAGACGATGAAGACAATAAGAAAATATAATAAAACTTTTCCCATCATTTATTACCGACTATATTACCGACTTGTATATGCATATATTTATATACTTTTTACATATTTAATTAGTATGGTAATTAACTTGTCTAAGTTCTTTAATTAATTTTCTTCTTTCTCCATTTAAAGATTTAGTATCTTTGCTAGTCAAACTTAACAAAATTTCTTAAAAATAGAACGAAGAGGTAAGAAAATTATAATGCACATGAAAAACAACAAAAGTGATAATTTTATTATATAAAAAGGTGTAAATTTTATTAAGAAATTATACATGTGAAATTTTACAGATCGCTAGCATTATTTGTAAAATAATAGTAAATGTTTGGGCAAAAGTTAGCGATTTGTTAGAAGAGCTACGAAATTCATTAACGGTCAAGATCGGTTTGAATTGGCTGTTTTATTGATCGTTGAGGGTTTACAAGATGAGAGGAATATGATATAAGATTTAGACCTAGAATAATCTAAAAGTTTATGATCGAATAATCTCTCTAAAAGTAAGTATTTTTGGTATCGAATTGAATGAATCTAGGTCTTCAAGCTTGAATTCTTTATATAGATGTCTTTAGGTTGATGAACTTCATTTTCATTTTATGATGAGGATATGACATTTTTCCTTATTTTTAGATATTCTCCTAGATATTCTCATTTATGCTAATTTGAGAGAATCTAACAATATATATTTTCCTTTTTCTTTTTAGGTCGATATCAAGCCCAAATCTAAAGCCCAATATCGCTTAAAGAAAGTCGGTTCCGATACTGCCTTCGGCTCTAATTCAGTTGGTCCGATCTGCCGCCGGTTCCAGTTCAGTTGGTCCGATATGTCGCCGGTTAAATCTAAAGCGGGATGATTAAATTTATCTCCAACAGTTTGCCCCCAACTTTGCTCTTCTTTGATTCCGAGTAAGAAGGGGAAAGTAGTTTGTCGAATGATGAATTTATGAGCCTCACACTTCCACGATCAGTGATGAATTTGACTTCCACGAACTTCCACCTTTTTCCTAACCTTAACTCCGAAAAAGGCTCATTCCTTTATTTGGGTCTGTTTTCAAGCCCAAATTGTGCGAATATCCTTTTTGACCTAAGGTAGTCGCGCCCCTTCCTCTTCCATTTCTTGTTTTCTCCGCGACGGCTACCCTTCCTTTGTTTCTCAAGAGTTTGCTGCCATTCACTCCATTCTCATCCAACCAAAGCTCGATTCCTTCTCCGTTATCGATCATATCTTCGACTTCTCTTATGCGGAATTTTCTCAACTGAGCTACTCGATTTCTTCTTTCTTCTCTGTATGTCATCGCTCCATTGGGATCCAAACACTGCCATCGTCCCCTTTGTTCTTGAGAATATGAATCCCGCCAATAATTCTTCCGTCGGAGAGCGTCTAAAGTCGCAGCGAGAGACGGTCAAAACTGAGGGATCTTATTCGTGAAGGATTCATCGATTGATCCGAAGAAGAACCCTAAATCTTCCATCACCTCTAACTCGGTGGCTCAGATCTCAAGGACGTTTTGGACTTCCTCTCTCTGGTTTGAGGATTCTGAGCGCGGCGGAGCATCCGACAGACGCTGGTCCCGAGGAGATCGTGGTATATGAGGCCTTGTTTAGCTATGGCTTTCGCGAAGTCGTTCCTTCGTTGGTCGCCGAAGTATCGCGTTATCTTGGCTTATCTCTGGGGCAGCTTTCTCCAATAGTATAGAGGATGCTGATGGCGCTTGAAGTGATGGGCGATTTGAACTCTATTGAGGTGTCAATAAGAAAACATAATAAAACTTTTTCCTTCTTCTATTACCGACTTGTATATGCATATATTTATATACTTTTTACATATTTAATTAGTATGGTAATTAACATGTCTAAGTTCTTTGATTAATTTTCTTCTTTCTCCATTTAAATATTTAGTATCTTTGCTAGTCAAACTTAACAAAATTTCTTAAAAATAGAACGAAGACGTAAGAAAATTATAATGTACATGAAAAACAACAAAAGTGTAAATTTTATTATATAAAAAGGTGTAAATTTTATTAAGAAATAATACATGTGAAATTTTACAAATCGGTAGCATTATTTGTAAAATAATAGTAAATGTTTGAGAAAAAGTTAGTGATCCGTTAGTAGAGCTACGAAATTCATTAGCGGTCAAGATCGGTTTGAATTGGTTGTTTTATTGATCGTTGAGGGTTTACAAGATGAGAAGAATATGATATAAGATTTAGACCTAAAGTAATCTAAAAGCTTATGATCGAATAATCTCTCTAAAAGTAAGTATTTTTGGTATCGAATTGAATGAATCTAGGTCTTCAAGCTTGACTTCTTTATATAGATGTCTTTAGGTTGATGAAATTCATTTTCATTTTATGATGAGGATATGACCTTTTTTCCTTATTTTTAGATATTCTCCTAGATATTCTCTTTTATGATGATTTGAAAGAATCTAGTAACATATCTTTTCTTTTTTCTTCTTATGTCGATATTAACCAAAATAAAAAAGGCCCAATATCGTTTAAAGAAAGTCGGTTTTGATATTGTCGTCGACTCTGGTTCTGTTGGTCCGATCTGTCGCCGGTTCCGGTTCAGTTCGTCTGATCTGTCGTCGGTTAAATATAAATCGGGATCATTAGATTTATTCCCAGCAATAAACATATCTTAAGTTTTCAAGAGTGATTTTGATAAAAAGCATCAAGTATACCAATTTTCTCTATTTATAGATACGTTAGTGCTTTCTTTTTTATATAAAAATATATATAATATTATCAACAATGAAGATTTTAGGAACAAACTTTTTTGAATAATTGTTTCCTTTAATTCATGGAAGCTATTTAAAAATCTTTGACCAAGTATAAACAATATTTGAATAATAATAAAATATTTGAATAATAATAAACTAAACAAAATAAAAGTGCGTTGGAATTATTGACCAAAATGAAAAAGTGTTGTTAGAATTATTTTAACATCAACATAATTTATAACTCATCCCATTTCCCATGATGTTGGATTAACTCTTGAGTTATCCATTTAACAAAGGACATAACTCAAAATTTTAAATCAACCATAATTCATACTAACTCAAACTCTAATTCAAAATAAAAAATGATTTATGATTGGTATCATTTTTGAGTTATCATTGAGTTAGATTGATAACTCAAACTAAATTATGATAACTCATGTTATTAATCGGAGCCAAAATTAAGTATACTTATCTTCCTTTGACTTTTGTCTCAACAACGTATATGAACATTTTATAGTCCAAATACATTCAACAACATAACAGTAGGCACAGATTGTCACAGAATAATCTGTGGCTAAAACACAAACACACGGCCAAAGTGGATCTGGACATAGCAAAGTCCAGATTCAGATATAACAAAGACGGCGGGTCACAATTGAATTCGTGGCTACACAACAATTTTCGTGACTGTCTTAGCCACATATTAGCTTCGATCGGACCCGTGGCTATACAAAAATTTTCAATTGTACACCAAATTGATGTATTATAAATTTAATTTCTTTTATATATCTTCACATCTCCTCATATCTAATACAATGAAACCAAAAAAATATAAATTTAACAATATTAAAGTCAAAAAAGCATTATATGAAAATCTAATCACTTATAAGAATGTTTTTCATAATGTTACATACACTACTACTTAATGTTTAATTTATAATTATATTTTTCAAATTTTTTTTAAACACAAACATTTAAATCATTCTTTTCAAGTAAAACATTCATTATAATCTTGTATCCAATAGCTTATGTCATGTAATATCTAAACCCTAATCAAGCCCTAAAGACCCAAAAGATATAGCCACGGAATATCCGTGGCTATTTCGTTGCTAAAGGATAAAATAGCCACGACTTGGCCACGATTTTATCAGTGGCTATAAACCCTGAAACCCTGATTTACCATTAGCCACGAGATCTCCGTGGCTATTTTGTAGCTATATGGTTTAGCATCCAGAATTGGCCACGGATTTTATGTGGCTATTAAATCTCTAAAACAAATATAAACCCTAAACACTAATTAATCGGTAGCCAAAAATATATTCGTGGCTATTCGTAGCTATATCCAAATACAGCCATGACTTTGCCACGATAATGTATGTGGCTACTGAACCACTAAAATAAAACTTATTTTAATAAATTTTCTAAGTGTCAGCCACAAATACATTTGTGGCTATTTGTAGCTAAATTTAAACGTAGCCACAATTCAACCACGAAAAGATTCGTGTCCATACTGAATGTCTTTCAAAACTTGAATCGTTAGTTTTTCTAAAGTGTCAACCACAAAAATATTCGTGGCTATGTCGTAGCTTATATTTGAATTAGCCACGATTAGCCACGGACTTCCTGTAACAATGTCTTTTGTACAACGTATGTATCGTAACTGGGCCTAATATTAAATATAGCCACAGAAAGCGACAATTATATCCGTGGCTATGCGTGTTAAACCTAATTCATCGCGAAAGTGGATCTCATTTCCATAGCCGCAATAGTTTTTTACACATTTCTTCCTCTCCGGCGATTCTTCGCAAAACCCGGCAAATCGGTGAGTTTTCGGTGAGTTTCCTTCGATTCTTCCTCATTTCTTCTTCTCCGTTTATTGTCCTTCATTTTTAACCGTTTAGTTTTCGAAATCAATCCGTCGTTTAGGGTCTCGTTTTGATTTAGGGTTTTCGTTGTTTGATTTACCTTTTATTTCGTGTTCGATTCATGTTCATCGTGTTAGCTTTTGTTGATTCCTCTTCATCGTGTTTTAGCTCTCTGTTTTGTTGATTTTGATTCGTGTTCATCGTGTTAGCTTTTTTTTATTCGTGTTCATCGTGTTTTACCTCTCTGTTTTGTTGATTTTGATTCGTGTTCATTCGTGTTCATTCGTGTTCAGCGTGATTTACCTCTCTGTTTTGTTGATTTTGATGTCTTGATCTTTGAGTTTGATAAATGGTCTATGTTTCATGATTTAGATGTCTTTCTCTTCTATTGTTTGTGATGTTGTTAACGATTTGTGATGTTGATTTCTCTGTATAAGAGTTTGATGAATGGTCTCTGTGAATGGTCTTTGTTTTATGTTGATAATATATTTGAGTTTGATGAATGGTCTCTGTTTGATGGATTTCTCTTTTAAGGTTTGTATATTTGTGATGTTTTGTAACTCTGTGATGTCTTCTTTGCTTTGTTTTCTATTTTGTAAGTCTGTAATTTTTGTAACTCTGTTTGATGTTGATTTCTCTGTATAAGAGTTTGATGAATGGTCTCTTTGAATGGTCTATGTTTGATGAATGGTCTTTGTGAATGGTCTATGTTTGATGTTGACAATATCTTTGAGTTTGATGAATGATCTATGTTTGATGGATTTTGCTTTTATGGTTTGTAAATCTGTGATGCTTTGTCTACTTGACTTTTGATGCCTTCTTTGCTTTGTTTATGACAATTATGGCTCCTATAGGAAATGGGAGAGGAAGAGGAAGAGGACAACATGCTCCATCTTACAGGATGGAGATAACTCCTCCAATGACACCCATCACCAGAATTCAGACCACACTAACCCCACCTTCTCAGACTCCAACAGCCAATCCACCTGGTTCAAGAGGAAGAGCAAGTCAAGTTGGCTCTTCTTCTTCGAATGCAGCCACGCCTCTCAGCCTAGAGGCTCTCCTTAATGCACCTACAAGAAGAAACCAACCTGTTATCCATCCAAAAAAGCTTGATGGAGCTCTCTGGTAAGTAATCTGATGTTGTATATTGTTTAGTACATTCTCTTATGTGATGTGAATTGTTCTGTAATGATGCAGGTTTGGGATAGATCCTGAGGTGAACAAAACTTTAGAGACGACGTGGCAATCTAACTACATGGGTGCTTGGTGGAACGAGTGAATGGTTCCAGATGCAAAAGCAGAGGAGTGGTGGAAAGAATTTGTGGTAAGTTAATAATCCATATGCCTTTCAATTTCTCTTATTTTTTTGTTTACTTTTTCTAATGTTTGTTTTTATTTTTCAGCAAGAGGAAGAGAGGCAATAAAAAGCCAAGTTATGTATCCGATGATGCTTGGCTGCAGATGCAGGAGCTATGGGATACTGATGTTTGCCATAATAAGGCAAAGACAAACTCCGAGAACCTTATGTCTGATCCTGATGGTCTAGGTGCTCATAAGCATTGTGTTGGGCCTGTTGTGTTTGCCAAGATCGGCTATGAAATGGTAAACGTATTCTCTTTCATGAATGTCTGTTTTTGTGATTAGATTAATGTTCTGTCCTTGTATTATGATTGGGTGAATGTTCTCTACTTAGTTACATTTAGTGATTTGATGAATGTTCTCTACTTTGGTCAATATAGTGATTAGATGAATGATCTATGCTTTGTTGAATTTGATGTCTTTATCTTTGAGGTTTTGTGATGTTGTTAAAGCTTTGTGACGTTTGGTAACTCTGTGATGAAGCGATGTTGTTGTTAACCCTTTGACTTTGATAAATGGTCTCTGTTTGATGATTTTGATGTCTTTCTCTTTCATGGTTTGTGATGTTGTGAATGTTTTGTGATGTTTATGTAACTCTGTGATGTATGGTAACTCTCTGATCTCTATAATGTTTTTTTATGCTTTTGTTTAGTTGTTTAGACTTTGGTAACTATGGATTTTTTCTGTTTTGTAGAAGAAAAAGAATGGTGGTGTTGAACTACCATTTACCGAACTCGTACGCAAGACTCATACCCGTAAAGATGGCACGTTCGTCGACCGTCAGACGGAGGCAATTGTGACGGAGGTGGAGATAGCTGCTTCGCAGGTCACAGATGAGGTAGAGGCCACTCCTTCATCACAGCGGATTAACAAGGCATATTTGGAGGTAAGTTTGATTTATGTTTTTAACTTAACTTTTTGTCTATGTATAAGCCTTGTTATTTGGAGGTTAAGTTAACTTCTTCTATTGGCAGCGAGTGAAACAAACCGAGTGCGTATTTACGGTTTGGAAAGCAAGCAGTTCGAGATTTTCGAACCTTCTGAACCGGTAGCAGCTTCCCTCTCTCGGACTGTGGACATGGACATGATGGTGGGATCTCTCGAGTTAAACGTGCAGGCCATTCTAGCCTCGCAGAGCCTAATGCTTGCGTCGCATAAGGCAATACTCGATCATCTCGGGATCGATCCTCAAGCAAACAAACCATATGCCACCCCACATCCTCATGCAGCTTCTTCAAACACCACGCCTAACACCAGTCCAGAGTTTGCACAGAGTGTCAACCGTGAAGATCAGCTCGGTGACAATGATCAGGACCAAGGGCGTGAGGAGAATGATGGTGAGGAACAGAGCCATGAAGAGGAAGAGGAAGAAGGCCAAGGTGATGGTGAGGACCAAACTGGTGGTTGATGTGTGTGTTTTATTTGTTTTTCCAAAAAAAACTGAAAAATTTGTAACCGATGCTATTTTTGAACAATTTTTTTTTAATATGTAAACCAAAATTTGTTTCAGGTATTATTTTAATAACAATAGTTTCGTTTCAATTTTTTATATATATTTTTTTTGGGAAAAAATGTAAAGCCACGAAAATTTCCGTGGCAACCGTGCAGAAAGCGAAACTATTAAAAAATAAACCGTGGCTAGTCGTAGCATTTTTGCTACGACTTGCAACGAAACATTTTGTGGCAAACAAGCCACAAAAGAGCAACGAATACATATGTGGCTAAAGTTGCCACGACTTTGTTACGAAACAAAATCGTGGTTGTAGCCACGTTTGCCACGGAACATTCTGTAGCAAAAATTGCCACAAAACTTTCGTGGCTAATTCTGCCATGATTTGCCACTAACTAGACCGTGACTAATATGGCCACGAATTGTCACAACTAAATCCGTGGCAAAATTGGCCACGAAATGCCAAAAATTTGTTCGTGGATAAAGTGGCCAGAAATTGCCACCAATACTTTCGTGAATATCCGTGGCTAGTATAGCCACAAATAGCTACGGATATCCAACAACTACGACGCTATAGCCACGATTTTTTTTCGTGGCTAACCGTAGCTGTGAGGGGGTAATAGCTACGGATTTTCCCCTATAGCCACGGAGTTTTCCGTGGCTATACCGACTAATTCTTGTAGTGTATCTAGTTTAGTGCATTCGTAACATGGCTCGCAAGTAAGAATAAGTTCATCCATATGCGTTCTCTTTGTTGAGTAATAAAATTAACATTTCAAAAAAATGACAATTTTGTACCACTTTTATATTGGTTAGGCACAATGTGTCTAGTAGAAGGTAATACTATTCTAAGTTTTTCATAATTTAACAATCTTATATATTTATATATTTATATATATATATATATAATTTATATAAACTTATGTTTCCCACGCATGCATAAGCTTAATAGTCCTCTTTGCATTATCACGCACAAATAATTCTTCCTTTCTCGCAAATCAGAAACATACATTAGGCTTTCTACCTCCACATATGTCATGAATAAATTTTTCATTGCCACGAAGTGCTTCAAACACTATATGTTTCACAAAATCAGGTCCCTAAAACACATATATATATATATATATATATTATAATTAACAAAGATGATAAGTATTTCGAATGAACAACACAAATATGATTATAAAGATCACAAAAAAACAAAAGATGAGCTAGTAAGAATGTGAAAGAATTAAACGGTAAAAATTGAAAAATACCTTCTATATTTTGCACCTTACGAAAGTAGTTGGGAGAACCGTAAGTTCGACTTCTAACGATTCATTGAATTCAAGAACTAAATCATCGTCTTTCCCAAGATTGTATGAATAGTGAACCTTAAGTTGTTCATTATACATATATTTGCGCATTAAAGGTCCTTAAGAATAAAATAGAGTCTATTCTTTGGATTGAGACGATGAAGACAATAAAAAAAACATAATATAATTTTCCCCATTTTCTATTATATAGATTTTTTGTCTTTCTATGTCTCTAGCTTTATATACTTTTTACATATGTCATTAGTATGTTAATATTTTTAAGTACTTTGACTAATTTTTCTTTCTCTAATGCATTTAAAGATTTAGCTTTCGGCTAGTCAAACTTATCAAAATCTCTTTAAATAGTATAAAATTGTAAGAAATTTTATGTACAAGAACAAAGTAAAATATTTTATGTGTCTTAAATTATAAAAATATAAAAAGTAAAACAATGTATATTGAAGTGCAAATATTAGTTACCACCATATATGGTAAAAATTTCTTACTACATTTTATCTTTCATGAAATTTGCTTTTCCAACAAATGCGTAAAACTCTTAATGTTGTACATAATCAGGTCCCAAAAGTTAGGTATTGTAACAAACATGATAAGTATTAATTAGCACAAATATGAAAAACTAAAAATAAAATAAGACATAAGTTTTCCATCTTCTTTATTACAATACACTAAGTAATTTTTGCCACTAAGAAAATTTGCAATTTTGGGCATTAAAATGTATAAAGAGTAGTAATCTATTCTTTGGATTGCAAGTACGAAGACAATAAAAACATAATAAAACATTCTCCATCATATATTATGTACTTTATTAATTAATTTCTCTCTTTGTATGTTTCTATATATATATATATATATATTTATATACTTCTTACATATCTAATTAATATGGTAATATATTTAAATTATTTGGCTATTTTTAATTCTTTCTCTATGCATTTAAAGATTTAGCTTTGTTGCCATGTAAAACTTAACAAAATTTCTTAAAATAGAACGAAGACGTGAGAAAATTGTATTGTACACATGAACAAAGTCAAATACTTTATATCTGTCTTAAATTAGAAAAATAAAAAAAAAGTAAAACAACGTATACATAATAATAAAGTGTAAAGAGTAGTTACGCTACATATGGTAAAAACATTCTTACTACATTATATAACCATATTTAAAAAGTATACCATTTCAAACACTATTTATCTTGGATGGTTAAATTGAACTTGACCGCTACGTTCATTCTCTCTTTCAAACTCGGTTTCATCACCCGCAATTATAATGCTTTATGGAGTTTTCAAACTTTTATAGCAAATATTTTTTTTAATGAATGAAATTTTTTTTATTCAAACCATTACAAATGTTATTGTGAAATTATTTTGGTCTAATTTATTTTTTAAAGCTATTTCTAGGCATTTTGTTTTTATACAAAATATTCGGTCTCGTGAGACATTTTTGACCTTTTTTGTTACCATCTATATATTATTTTTGAAGTACTAATTTGAACATGTCTAAAAAATCACACTTATTTACACATTATGCCTTTGAGCATAAAAATAAATATTTTTGAACATTTAATTACGAAAAACAAAATAAAGAAATATTACAATCCTCTCCAAAAATATAAAAAATAAATATTTAATTTTGAACATCTTCTTTTTTTAACTTTTTCTTTCTTTCACGTTTTTTCTTCACTTTTCTTCTCTGCTCTCTCATATCTTATCTCTTTTTTCTCATGTGTTTTCTTCTTCTTTCAAGCTTATTTGTTTTCTTTCAAGTTTTCTATCTCCTTCTTAACGTTTTTTTCTCTTTTTTGCATTCATTATCATCCATACGTATAATTAATGGACATTGTACAAATGAAGCTTGTATGAAGCAGTTGTACAGTTGTTGGACGACTGGTTCGACTCATTTGTACATTGTACGTGATATACAAAAACTATGGACAAACTAATTGTACGAATGGAGACAATGAACAATCTAAATCACTCAGTTTTCTATCTCATTTGTACATCTCTTTTTGTTTTTAAGAATTATCTCACTTATTCCATGTACACTGTACAAATGACCTGAATAGGTCGGTTCAACGACTGTACAATTTATTTATACAAATCTTCGTTTGTACATTGTCCATTAAATACTAAATACAAATTGTTCTTTTGTTTGTACACATGAATAATGTCAGCTGAAATGTATAGTCGGTTGCCCACTAAATTGTATAAAACATGTTGTAAAAATATTGTAATCAAATCAACAATTCTGGTTTTCTAAACACTATACAAAATCTTCAATGCAAATTTTATTATGTATAAACTAGTTGTCTCAGTCAGTCACGGACATTGTAGAGTTGATTTAAGCAAATCTTTTCTGTACATTGTCCACTAAATTAGACAAATGGATGTTGTTGAATCCAGTTATGAGAAAAACGAAAAATTAAGAGAAACAAAGCTTAAAAAGAATGAAACATACAGTGAAAAAAATGAGAAGAAATAAAAAAAAAGATATAGTAAAATAGAGATTAATTCACCTATATCCTTTATAGTCATTTACCAAAATTTCTCTTTTTCTATTTATTTCTTCTTCCCTCACACCACTTTAGAACAAATCTCTATCTCACAAGGTGGGACCATTGTCCTATTTTACAATTGTAAATAGTTAACCGCCTAATATTTACAATAGTTTTCAAAAATTGTCTATATGGCAAATTTTCTTTATAAGATATCAATACATAATAATTATATCTTTAAGAAGATAACTATATATATGATTTTTAAAAACTTATATTCCCCAAGGATGCATAAGCTTAATCTTCCCGGTTGAATTTTCACGAATAAATAATCCTTCCTCTCTCGCAAACCAGAAACATACACCAGTCTCAGTACCTCCACGTATGTCTTGAATAAATTTTTCATTGCCAAGAAGTGCGTTAAACTCTATATGTTTTACAAAAGCAGTCCCCTATATAAACATATTATAACAAAGATGATAAGTATTTCGAATGAACAACACAAATATATGATTATAAAGATCACACATATAAGATAGTAAGAATGTGAAAGAATTAAAGGGTAAAAAAATTGAAAATTACCTTCCGTATTTTGCATTTTATGAAAGTAGTTGGGAGTATCCTAATTTTGATATTCAACCTATCATTGAAAGTAAGAAATAAATCATCGTCTCCTCCAATATTGTGTTTACAATGCACGTCAAGTACTTCATTATACATAAGTAAATTTCCAATTTCGGCATTAAAGTACTTTAACAGTAAAATAGACTTTGTTCTTTGGATTAAAAGGATGGAGAGAATAAAAAAACATACTATAATTTTCCCTTTCATCTATTATAGAATTATTATTTTTTTCTTTGTATGTCTCTAGATTTATATATTTTGTACATATGTCATTAGACCATGATTAATGGGGTTTTTAAAGAGTCTCTAAGGTGGTAGGCCCCACAGAAAAGAAAAGAGTTGAGCTCTTCTTCCTCTTCTTTCAGATCCGGTTCTGGGAAAAACTGCGGCCCCACGAACACGTGGCGGCCCTCGATTGGTTCTTTTTTTTTTTTTTAATCAGATTTTTTTTTTCGTGCCCTCTCTCTAAGCGTTAATTATGTTAATATATTTAAGTTCTTTGACTATCTTTTTCTTTCGCTTATGCATTTAAATACTTAGCTTTCGGCTAGTCAAACTTTACAAAATCTCTTAAATCATTTACTTTATGTCTTAAGTTAGAAAAACGTATCAAGTAAAATAATGTATACATATTGAAATGTAAAGAGTAGTTATCACTTAATAAGGTAAAAACATTACTACATTTTATAATCATACTTAAAATGATTGGAAACACTAAGAAGAAAATTCCGACCAAATAAGATATGTTTTGGTATAACACTAAAAACTCAAAAACTCATGATGACAAAGAAGAAAATTATTGGGTTCAAGATCTCTGATCTAAACTCAAGCATGCTTTGAACTTAATGAAATCTCTTAAAATAGAACGTAGTCTTTATCGTACTCAAATATTTACATGTGTCTTAAATGATAAAAATATAAAAAGTAACATATACATATTGAAGTGCTAAAATTAATACCAACTTATTATCATATTACCAACGATGAGTTGGCACCGCAATCGTTAGTGATGTTGTGTTTCTGGGTTCAAACTGCGTTGAGAGCGATTATTTATGCCATTAAGTGGTATTGTCAAAGACTAGTCGCGGGTCTAGAGGAATTATGAGCTCCGGGCCATAATCTTCTGGTTTAACCCAAAAAAAAAAACTTATCATCTTAATAATTTCTTACTACATTTTATAACCATACATAAAATGGTTGGTCCGGATCAAAATGATAATCCGGTTCAGAGTGCAATTCGGATTTTAAACATTGCTAAACATCATATCTCCACGTTCTCATCCTCTTTTCTCTCTAACAAAAATTAACTTATTATAAATTCATTTATACACAAATATAATATTTGTGAGTGTCAGTAATAATAATATTAGATTTATCAACCATTCATATGTTTTCTATCTTGCTTTTATTTGAGTTTTCATTCTTTCAACCACATACAAACTCTTACTTCACTTTTTGGTTATTTAAAATTGTGTTGTTCTTTAACGATTATCTATTTGGCTCTTTAATTTTAACTTTTTTTGTGATCGTGTCTTATTGTGGCCGCACAAGTATACTAAAAAAATTGAAACGTAAATAGTAACATTTAAAATACTTAGGTAAGAGAGATTATATAAGCACCCTCCACAAAAGGTGTAAAGAGTTATATCTTTGTAGCTTTTTTATCTCAATAAACTAAAGTATTTTTTAAGAAAATATATTTATTGGTAAAAGTTTATTAATCCCATTTATACATAAATTTAGTGGTTCCTTTTTCATTATTACGAACATGTATTCCATCGTCTAGTGCTAGCCAGAAACATACATCAGGCTTCATACCTCCACATACGTTATTTATAAAACTTTCTTTGCCAATAAATGCGTCAAAAGTTTTATGATACTTATATTCAGGTCTCTGAAAATATAAATTTGTAACAAAGTTGATAAGTATATCAATGAATATATCACAAAAAGATATGAGTAAGAACGTGAAAGAACTAAAGGTAAAAATTGAAAACATACTATTGATAAGTTGCAAGATATCGAATTGCCTGGTAAAATTTTAGTTTTGACTTTCAATGAGCCAATAGGAGGAAGATAATAATCTTTGGTGGATTCTACTACGTTATCACAATGCACCTTAAGTAATCGATTATCACCAAGAAAATTTGCAATTTCGACATTAAAATTCCTAAAAATAAGAACAGAGTCTATTGTTTGGATTGAGACAATGAAGACAATAAAAAAACATATTAGAGTTTTCCCCATCATCTATTATTTTATTTTTGTTTTCTATCTTTGTATGTGTCTCTATCTTTATATACTTCTTTACATATGTAATTAGTATGTTAATATATTTAAGTTCTTTGACTTTTTTCTACTCTTTTAATGCATGTATATATTTAAATTTTGGCTAGTCAAACTAATGGAATTTCTTAAAATTGAACGATTTTTATTTTACAAAAAGATAATCAAATATGTTGTGTCTTGAATTAGAAAAATATAAAAACTAAAACAACATATATAATATATAGAAATAATTACTATACTGGTCTTAGAAAGTATGGTAATTATTTAACAAGTCTCTTAGTAGGAGGGGTTTACTATACTAGTCTTAGAAAGTTGTCAAATGACATTTAAACCCAAGTTTTCAATTTAATTTCGAAAATGTGATTTCTTTTTGTTTTAATTTAGAAAAAACTAAATAAAGAAAGAAAAAAACTGAAAAAATTAAATAAATAAAATCATTTTTTTTTCTCTCTTTCCCTTCTCTTTCTCTTTCCTTTTCTTCTATCTCTCTCTAATTCCATTTCTTCTCTCTCTCTAGTTCCTTTTTCTTCTTCACAAACAAATATTTTGTTCTTTCTTTTATATTATTTTTTCAGATCTTAACTTGATACATATGACGGCGAAAAGCTCGATACGGTTCGTGATGGAGAAGGTGACGACGGCGACAAGAATGACGACGAAAACCAACGACGAGGTGAACGTTTAATTTTTTGGTTTGTCTTTTTTTACTAAAGCTTGAATTTTTATGATTAATCTCACTATTAAGAAATATTGTTTGAACCAAGAATGGTTCATATGTGTTGTTTTTGCTTGATTTTAAGAGTTTTCATAGTTTTTAGGGTTTTAAAATTTGTGTTGCAATTTAGTGTTCTTAGTTAGTTTTTTGTGTTTTCTTCACCATCTTATCGCGGTTTAGTGAATTTTAATTTATTATTTCGTTATTGTAATAGTTGATTTGTTGATTTTCTTTCTAGATTTCTAGATTCATATGGTAGGTTTGTTTTGTTATCTTTTATTTGATTAGTTTTGTTAGATTATTTAAAAATTTATGCGGCAACTTTGTTTTAGTTGCTTTAACTTGTTGTGGTAGACTTCTTGTGGTACTTTATTTTGTGCATAACTAGTTGTGGTAGACTTGTTTTGGTAACTTTAATTGTGCTAACTAGTTGTAGTAGACTTATCTGTCACCTTTATTTGTTTCTAATTTTTTGTGGTAGACTTGTCTTTGGTTACTTTATTTGTGCGTAACATGTTGTGGTAGACTTATCTGTCAACTTTATTTGTTTCTAACTTGTTGTGGTATACTTATTTTAGTAACTTTATTTTGTGCCTAGTTGTGGTAAACTTATATGTCATTGTTTCTAACTTGTTGTCGTAGACTTATTTTGTTAACTTTAATTTGTGGTAACTAGTTGTGGTAGACTTGTCTGTGAAATTTATTTTGCTCATAACTAGTTGTGGTAGACTTGGTTGTTAACTTGTAATTGTGTTTAAATAAAGTTTAGTTATGTGTCAACTTTATTTGTTTCTAATTTGTTGTAGTAGACTTGTCTTTGTAACATTATTTTGTGCATAACTAGTTGTGGTAAAGTTGGTTGTTTAATTTATTTTGGGCGTAACTAGTTGTGGTAGACTTGTGTGTCAACTTTATTTGTTTCTAACTTGTTGTGGTAGACTTGTTTTGTAAACTTTATTTTGTGCATAACTGGTTGTGATAGACTTATATGTCAACTTTATTTTGCTCATAACTAATTGTGGTATACCTTTTTGTTAACTTGTATTTGTGTTTAATTGTTGTAGATATGGCTTATGATAGTTCAACGAGACCTTATCCCCCGAGATTGTATCCCCTCGGGAAATCTCCATTACAAAAAGAGCTCCATAATTTTACAACTCAATTTTACCTCAACATTTTGTGGATCTAACCCAAAATCTTCATAAACCATGCCTAGAAGAGCTCCATAATCGATGTCTTTTTCTACGCTTAAAATACGAGATCCTCTCGATTTGTCGATCAAAAACATCCACCGATTCTTCTCAAAAATCCAATTTCCACTAACCAATATGACTTGGTTCATGATTGGTTAAAAAACTCTTTCGAAAATTGATAAAAACAAATTTGGTGAAGAATGGAAATGAAATTAATGTTCATGGCGGCCAGACCTAGGTGAGGTAGAAGAAAGAGTGATTTTGTCATTGTTGTGTGTAGTCAAGGGCATACAAATAATTAAAACTTTTTTATATATCATAAAGTCTACCGTAACAAGTTTTAATATATCAAAAAGTCTACCACAACCTAACATAAGTTTCATTTTTTATTATCTATTTTCAATTAAATCTACCAAAAACAGATAAGTCTTATTCTTCTTCTTCTTCTTTGGAGTTGAAACGCATCACTCCGATGTCGGCAATATGGACAAGACAATCGTCCATGCGTTGTCCAACCTGCTAACATGCCATAAGCAGGAATGAATGAAAGAACAAAGAGTCGAGTGTATTACTCTTTCCTTAATTTTATAAATCGCCGGTACTAAGACGACTAATTACAATTCCGAATCCCATAATACAACTAACCGTGTACGTCTTCGTTACGTTGCACTAAATAACAACACAGCCTAAAGAACTCAGTGTATGCGTATATTCTCAAGACAAAAGGAAAAAGGAGATGTGTTGGTGTTGTGTTTTTGTTTTTTTTTTCAAACGTTAGTGAAAAATGAAGAAGAAGAGTTTGGTTTTATAAAACCAAAAAATATACGAGTGTGAACCGAGGCGACCATTGGACACAATCCATAGACGCATCTGAATGCGTAATGGGCCTGAACTACCATTTAATAGGCTAAGAGAATGAGCTTCTTCGTTAATGAACCACAAATTATGTCCCAAATATTTACAGAAAATTTATGCAAAAAGAACATATTAGGCCTACTCATCCATGCCCGAGCCAAGCGGCGCGCACTTGTGAGGTTCCACATCTCCATGCCTTATTACATATTTTGAGATTTGGAAGGAGTTATATTTATTCTATTGAAAAATGCTCTAAGTTTTCAATATGAAACTCTTACATTTATGTTGACTTTTCAAGTCACAAACAACTTACTTTCACTCCACATTTCTCATTCACCTGTATTTCAATCTTGACATTGGAACATTTCATATTATACTCCAAAATATAAAATTTCCAATACATTTATAGTTCAATAATCGTGAACAATGACCTTGTCAGAAAACTCGTTGGAAAAGTGATAAATATCTTTTGTCAATATTAAGTTCCAACATTTGTTAGTATGAATGTGTCTCACTTTCTTACTCTAGTTCCTATTGATGATCACTTTTTTAAAACGGCAAGGGCTTTTATTACTCCAGTTTATTCCGTTCATCAAACTATAACAATAAACTATTCAAAAATTAAAAATGTCTTACAAAACTATACACGTACCGGATTCGATTCGAACGCCTTGGTTCTACTTGCGCATTTTTCTCCTCTATCTAAGCTAGGTACAAAACGAATCAAAGGTAGCCTATTATGAATTTAATATTTTTAGGTTTCAATGATAGAACATGTTAAATATCCCTTATATAAATATTTAAAGCGGGAGAAATCGGCGAATACAGGCGCATATTGATCTGTTTGTATATATGATACATCGAAAACACCAGTACAACCACAAAAGCAAGATATAAATATTGTGAAATTATTGCTTAAACTAATTGGACCTCAGGGCCCAGATACAAAACATAAAGCCGATATTTAATCAGACTCATATCTTAGGCCCACTTGTCTCTTATATAAGCATGCATTAGGGCTTAATGCATGCTTTGACACAAAACCCTAATATCAGATAGGCTGCACCTTGCAGAGCAAGGCGACGGTGCAGATCACTGAATCAAGACAGAGGGACGATCGCTTCAGGACTGGAAGATCGATCAGGTCAGTAAAGAAGTAGAAGGTGTTCCGCAGGGCTGCTTCATCATCGGTGCATGCATGTTAAGTCCTCACAGATATGTTCTCTGATTCAAGGATCAAGGGGGTTAGTACCTAGGTTATAGAGGTTGCTATTGTTAGGCCTTGTTGTAACTCTTGTTTTATAGTGAAAACATGGTAGTTTGGTTCTACCCCCAGATGTAGCGTACATCGTGAACTGGGTGAAAATCTCTTGTATTATTTACTTTATGCACACGTACCACATACGAGAATCGTGAATCATAACCTTATCGGTCATCAATCAAATCTGTGATAGAGGCATCAGATCGGTGGTTTTTCCAACAAGTGGTATCAGAGCCAACCAGGGAGGTGTTGGATTCTGCGATTGACATAAGTAAGTAAACAAGGTCAGGAAGCTAGTCTGTTCTTGGGTGAATCTTCACAGGAAGGTAGTTTCGCATCACATGAGTGGATTGAGTATCTCAAGACGTAGATCTGTCAAGACACGGTCATGGAAATTACAGTGGAAGGATTCATGGTGGAGAAGTTTGATTGTAAAGAAGATTTCGGTTGGTTGAAGTACAAGATGTTAGGACAGCTCAAGATTCAAGGGTTTGTTGTCAGTTCTCAGGGACCATATGGTTGAGACAGGGACAAAGACAAGGGTTGTTTCCTAGCGGGCTGAGAGAGATCTCAGGGTGACAAGTCTGTTGAAGATTTTTTGGAGTATTTTCATTCTAAAAAAGATTATGAATTAGATCACGACACTTTGTATGTGGAAGACTCATGAGAGAAATCACCATACCAAGTCACTTCAAAACCGAATTTACATCAAAAGGAAGTTCTTCATGAAATTGATAGCGGACCTTGAGGCATGAGAGTCAATATCTCTGAAGAAGATTACACAATAGAGAGATTTCCAGGACTGTTGTCTAAGTATGAACATGTGGTTCATACGCTGCAGTATGAGACAAAAGGACACCCTCTAGGTCAATGAGGTGGTCACAGCTGCTTACTCAAAGGAAACTGAGTTAAAGCGGAAGGTTGTTAAGAAAGACGATAACAACATCAGAAGGTTAGTATGTTGAGTGTCGTGGCAGAACTGCTCAGAGGAATGATTATTGGAACACCATATGTTCATATCAAAGGGAAGATCCAAGTCTAAGCAAATGTACAACAAGGTAGGCAAGTCAGAATGTTATGGTTGTGGGGAAGTACATGGAGTGTACAAAGATGAGAAACAAGAAGGGAGTTGATTCGTCTCTCAACGTAGTGTCAGACATCAGACAACCTTAGTATCTCAAGGCCAACATACAAGACTCAACATATGAGTGGGTGATGGATTCAGAGTGCTCTTTTCACATTGCACTCAACAAGGAGTTGATATTTGACTACATGACTCAGAGTGATGTGAAAGGCAGAAGCAAGATCAGGATCACAAATCCTGATGGATCCAAGGTGTTTCTCACAGAGCTGAGATACAACCCCGGATGAGTAGAAACTTGATTTTCTACCGTATGTTGGAAAGATTTGGATGCAAGTACGAGGGAGAAGACTTTATACAAGGATGAGAAAGTCATCTCAGGGAAGCACGAGATTACATTCATGCTGTATTGTGGGGTTCTCTTACAACCCCGGTAAGCCTTGGAGGATGCAAGTATATTATTATCTTCATTGATGATTGCTCAAAGAGAGATTGAGTGTACTTCTTGAGAACAAAAGATAAATTGTTCTCAAAAATGAAGAAGTAGAAGGAAACTATTGAGAATCAGATAAGGAGGAAGGTAAAGTGTCAAGGTGCTGATGAAAGACTAAAATATTGCAACAATCAGTTTGATGTTCTGAGATCAGACATCAGGGGACACAAGACTTGTGATACATTCTGAATGGTGATTATGAGAGGAAGCACTAGACCGTCATGGACAAGGATCTGATGCTTGTTGGCTGAGAAATAAGTGGATTTAGAGTTATGCGCTGGTGCATAGTCTACTGCACTGAAATTGACCAGAACACCGAATTCGCCGATCGAGTTCAACCTCTTGAAGAAGTGTGGACAGTGAACAAAACCAGAACGCACACACCTGAGTTGGTTTGGTTGCTCTGCCTATGTACACACTTGGCAGGAGAAGAAAAATCTCATACCTGCTAAGGAGATTTTCTTGTGGGGTACCCTTCAGGTGTTAAGGGCTACAGGGTGCTGATCTCATAAGACAGAAAACATACTACTAGAAGATTCGTAGTGTTTCAGGAGTATGAGGTCAACAAGGTTACCGCAGAGAGGAAGGAGAAGACAAGCTACAGATCAGAGAAGTAATTTGACAAGAGATTCATCTTTAGTCTAAATCTGATGCAGGGCTGAAGTCCTTCAGGATTCACGCAAGGTGAGTCATGTTCATCGGCATGTAGTGTTGAGAGTTCTCCATACCTTGCGTCCTAGATCTCACCTGTTTGAAAGAAACACCTTTTCTTGGTCAGATGCAGGCTCTGATACCAAGTGAAAGTGTGGAAACTCTCAGTCAACTGATGAACAGACAGATTTCACTCGGAAAGCGCCGAGCTCAAACACTTAACACACTTTATTAGATATCTCTTTAGGTTTCTCTTTACAAGACACAACCCAAACTGGCTTGATAACTTGCATATTTTACACATTTGACTCTAGTTTATGCATTAGAATTCATTCATTTAGGTTGCATTTAGTGTCATATAGGTTGCATTTTGGTTCGTTTTGTGTATTTCAGGTTTTGGAGCGTAAAGACGGCGAAAGTGATGAATTTAAGCCAAAAAGAGGCGGATACACTTGCATCGGCATGTTGTATCGGCTTCTGTTGGCCGATATAGAAGACAGAAAGTTTGTCGAAGCTTGTATCGGCCAAACATATCGGTTTGGAGTGGCCGATACAAGAGAAAAAGACCCGAAGACACATATCGACTTGTTGTATCGGCTTAGCCTGGCCGATACAGAGAAAACTGAGCTGAAGGAAGACTGCCGAAGCGCATATCGGCCAGCCTGTATCGGTTTGCTTTGACCGATACAGGCTGCGAAATTTTATAAGAAATTTGGTTTTGTTATGTGTAAAAAGGAAAACCGACTAAACCAATTTTGGTTTCCTTTATTTTAAATTTGGTTTGGTTTTTATTAGGGTTAAAAAGACTTTAGACAGCCACCCTATTCTACTATCTTGTTTTCATCTTTAGTTTTTGTTTTGGGAGATTCATCGTTGCTTTTTCTTTGGTTTTGGAACTTTGGAGATTCTTGGTTTTTGCCTTGGCCTTCTTGTAATCTTCATCATCATCATTGAATAAGAGATTTCTTTACCCTATTTCTCTTTGTTTTTATTTATGCTTATGATTTCCTTAAACTTAATTGCTATGTATCTCAACATGATTTGTGAGTAGTTCCAAATAGACAATTGGGTTAGGGTAAAAGGGGTTTGATTGAAATTAGGATAGATAATTGTCTAAAACTTAATTGATTATAAAACTTTAGTCTATGGTAACAGACCTTAAAGCTTTAATCGAGTTGGCCATTCGATTATCGAACCCAGGGAACTTTATGAATCGAGAGATTATAAAGCTTCCCGAACAATTACCTTAGAACCAAGCCTAGCTTAACCGAGAGATCTGTGTTAATAAGCTTGGTGGTTAGAATTGATTTGTCCTTAAAGTTTCTCGACGATTAAACTATCCAAGACATTGTTTTAGTTTAATTGTTGAGAAAAGGATCATTGCCACGAGAGTGGATTGATCTAAAATCGTTTTCAAAACCTTAAAGTTATTTTTGTAAAAGACAATTCGAAATCCGAAAGTTTAATCACCCTTTAAAACACCTTAACCTGATTGTTTAGCTTTTTATAAATCTTTCAAAACTTTTAATTCTCGTTTTCGTTTTATTTAATTTTCGGTTACGAAATCACACAAACAACAATCCTTGATCACGCTTAAACTGAGTCCGTTTCTTACAAATTCAAATAAATTGTTTGCTCCTGATTTGGTTTGACATCTTAAGTACTACGATAAGATATTAGATTTAACGGGGTAAAATCTCGTTTATCAAATTGGCGCCGTTGCCGATTCAGGAATTCGAACAATTATTAGAATTTTGAAACAACTTGGGATTAAGTTTCAGTTTCGTTACTAACTTGTTTTCTTTCCTTGTGATTTTCGTTTTGTAGGTGTATGCAAAGAAGAAGTCACCGACAAAGTGACAGCTTGCTCTTCTTCGCAGACATCAAAGCACACGAAAGATCTATCTCACGAGAAAGAAGAACCAGCCTTCACTCCGACTCATCCACATCAGACACTTCGGGTTCAGATTCAGAATTCGAGATGGGTGACGCAAACAACGCACCTAACGTTGCACGCACCATCGGTACAGCGGATGTGCCATCAAACATCACCAACCGTAGTGGCATCACACCACCAGCCATCGCCAACAACAACTTTGAGATAAAGTCTAGTCTCATTAACATGGTGTCCAGCAACAAGTTCTATGGGCTGCCTAGTGAAGACCCCATCGATCATCTTCACCAGTTCGACATGCTTTGCGACACAGTGAAGATCAATGGTGTCAATGAGGACATGTTTAAGCTGCGTTTGTTCCCCTTCTCACTCGGGGACAAAGCACACATATGGCAGAAAAACCTTGTGAAGGACACCATACAGACTTGGGAGGCATGTAAGACGGCTTTTCTCACAAAGTTCTTCTCGGTGGTGAGGACATCAAAGCTGCGAAACGAGATCTCCGCTTTCGCACAAAAAGACCAAGAAACGTTCTGCGAATCTTGGGAACGATTCAAGGGTTACACGGTGAGATGCCCGCACCACGGTTTCACTGGAGAGAGCCTACTCAGCACGTTCTATCGCGGCCTAAAACCGAAGTTCAGGATGCTTCTCGATTCAGCTAGCCAAGGAAATTTCCTTGGGAAGACGGAAGTCGATGGACAGCTTTTGGTGGAGAACTACGCCCTTAGCGATAGCAACTACGGAGAGGATTATGATCGCACCATCCGCAACTCAGGGAACGATGAGCAGTTTAAGAGAGAGATAAAGGCGGTGAATGAGAAGCTGGATAAGCTACTCATGTCCAACCAAGTGGGCATAAACTACGTTGGTAACGGCGATGAACAAATACCCCCTACCGAGGGGAATCAAGAGGAGATCAACTACATGGGTAATCGAACGGCTGGCGTTTCAACAACTACTCGCGAGCACCCAAACCTCTCCTACCGCAACAATAACGTAGTCAATCCCCAAGACCAGGTCTATCCCCAGGCGCAACAAGGAGGTTACCAAGGTAAACCTCAATACAACCAGGGCGGATACGCACCGAGACCACCACCAAATCGTCCTCCGGGCTACAACAACCACCCTGGTACTCAAGGAGCGGCTGCATCACCAGCTCCCCAAGGTGATCAAACCGCTCAGCTGTTAAAGCAAATCCTCGACGGCCAAACCCGAAATCACTTGGAGTTTAGCACGTTCAAGAAGGAAATTCAGGCAAAAGTTGACAACTCGTACCACGATCTCAACGCAAAGTTTGAATCAATGAGTTCACACCTGAAAGCTCTGGATAACCAAGTGGGGCAGATCACGTCATCCTCCAAGCGACCAATGGGTCAACTCCCAAGGAAACCAGAAGCCAACCCGAAAGAGTATGTCAACGCTCTACATCTTCGTAGTGGCCGACAATTACCTTCTGGTGATCGCATCGAGGACGATGCGGAACAGGTGGGGGAGATGGAACGGTCCCAGGAGGCAGATACCACGCTCTTGAATGAAGAAAGTGGAGAAGACGGTAAAGAGGAAGATGCAGGACACCTGTATCGACCAGGCGTATCGGCCACGACTGGCCGATATCGACCACCAGTATCGGCCAAGGACAAGGCCGATACGAGCGATAAGGAAACAGGACACTCGCATCGGCCAGGTGTATCGGTTTCGGAAGACCGATATCGATCACCTGTATCGGCCAAGGACAAGGCCGATACAGAGGAGAAAGTTGCCAAATCAAAAAAGCCGGCATACGTTACGTCTCCTTATGTGCCTAAGCTACCTTTCCCGGGTCGAGCTAAGAAACAACTGCTAGAGAAGTACAAAGCGCAGTTTGAAAAGCAGATGAAAGAAGTTCAAATCGCCATGCCACTAGTCGACGCCTTTAAACTCGTCCCTCACTACAACAAGTTTCTAAAAGATGCGATCAAGAACAAGTTTCAAGACTTCGACGATACAGTAGTCCTCTCGCACGAGTGCAGCGCAATCATCCAACGAAACTGCCCTAAAAAGCTGAGTGATCCAGGGAGTTTCACCATACCATGTGCCATCGGCCCCTTGGTTTTCGAAGGATGCTTGTGCGATTTAGGAGCTAGCGCCAGTATTATGCCGTTGTCCATTGCCCAGAGACTTGGGTTCTCATCCTTCAAGCCAACCAGGATCTCCCTTGTACTTGCCGATAGGTCGGTAAGGATACCCGCGGGTGTGTTAGAAGACATCCCGGTCAAGCTAGGGAACGCTTTCATCCCCACAGATTTCATCGTCTTGGCGATGGATGAGGAACCTAAGGACCCTCTTATCCTCGGTAGGCCATTCCTAGCCACAGCCGGAGCGATTATAGACGTGAAGAAGGGTAAGATTGATCTGCATCTCGGAGAAGACCTAGTCCAAAGGTACGACATCAACGATACGATCAAGAAACCGACCATTGATGGGCAGATTTTCTACATCGACTTGATGGATGAACTCGCGGATGAATTCTTGGAGGAGTTAGCGACGGAAGACGAGCTTCAGCTTGCCATGACCACCTTAGAAGAAAGAGGCCGAACAATGAGAGGAGACGTGATGGCAGTCCAGAGAAGAATCGACTCCCACCCCGTCGATGTGGAAGCCGAGTTTCTTGTCCTGCCCGAGGCGGTTACATACGATGCCAAGGCGATGACGACGGACAGCGATGCTAGCAATGGTAAGTCTAGCGATGACGACGATTGGAGCGAACTCAAAGCGCCAAAGGTAGAGTTAAAACCCCTTCCCAACGGGCTAAGGTACGTTTTCTTGGGGCCTAACTCCACCTACCCGATAATTATCAACGCTGCGCTTAGCGACGATGAGGTTAAAATTTTAACTCATGAGCTTAAAAAATTTAGGAAGGCAATAGGTTATTCTCTGGATGATATCAAAGGGATATCACCCTCTTTGTGCATGCACCGGATACATCTAGAGAACGAATCTATGTCCTCAATAGAACACCAACGTCGGCTGAACCCAAACCTCAAAGAAGTTGTTAAGAAAGAGATAATCAAGCTATTGGATGCGGGGATAATTTTCCCATTATCCGATAGCAATTGGATCTCTCCCGTTCATGTAGTACCAAAAAAGGGTGGAATTACCGTGGTTAAAAATGATAAAAACGAATTAATCCCAACTAGAACAATCACGGGTCATAGAGTTTGCATCGATTACCGAAAGCTAAACGCTGCAACTCGAAAAGACCATTTCCCCCTGCCCTTCATTGACCAAATGCTTGAACGCTTAGCCAACCATCCATACTATTGTTTTCTCGATGGGTATTCCGGATTTTTCCTAATACCCATCCACCCGCAGGACCAAGAGAAAACCACCTTTACATGTCCCTATGGTACGTTTGCTTATCGTAGAATGTCGTTTGGGTTGTGTAATGCACCCGCGACGTTCCAACGATGCATGATGTCCATATTTTCAGATTTAATCGAAAACATTGTTGAGGTTTTTATGGATGATTTTTCTGTCTACGGTTCTTCGTTTGCCTCGTGTTTGTCTAATCTTTGCAGGGTGCTTAAAAGGTGCGAGGTATGCCACTTGGTGCTGAATTGGGAGAAGTGCCACTTCATGGTAAGAGATGGTATCGTTTTGGGTCATCGGATTCCAGAAAAGGGTATTGAAGTTGATAAGGCAAAGATCGACGTTATGGCCAACCTCGGAGCTCCAAATTCAGTAAAAAGCATAAGGAGTTTTCTCGGTCACGCGGGTTTATACAGGAGGTTCATCAAGGACTTCTCGAAGATAGCTAGACCGCTGACGAGATTGCTATGCAAGGACATCAATTTTGTGTTCGACGAGGAGTGTCTAAGCGCCTTCCACAAGATCAAGCAAGAGCTGATTAGCGCTCCTATTGTGCAGCCACCGGATTGGGATCTACCCTTTGAGATCATGTGCGATGCTAGTGACTACGCCGTTGGCGCGGTGTTGGGACAAAGAAAGGAGAAGAAGCTCCACGTCATTTACTACGCTAGTAAGACGATGGACGATGCGCAGTCAAAGTATGCGACCACGGAAAAGGAACTCCTAGCCATCGTGTTTGCTTTCGAGAAGTTTAGGTCATACTTGGTTGGCTCAAAGGTGATAGTCTACACCGATCACGCAGCATTGAGACATTTGCTTGCAAAGAAAGATGCGAAACCGCGGCTGCTACGGTGGATTTTGCTGCTCCAAGAGTTTGACTTGGAAATCAAAGATAAGAAGGGCATCGAGAATGGAGTCGCGGATCACTTGTCGCGGCTGCGCGTGGATGACTTGCTGCCCATCGACGACTCATTCCCCGAGGAGCAGCTAATGACAGTCATGCTACAGAAAGTTCGGGGAGAGCAAGAGCACGAGATTGAGGAACTCTTTGCTATAGAGAAGGAGCCGTGGTACGCAGATATCGTGAACTACTTGGTCACGGGAGAGGAACCGCACTACTTAGAGCGTCATCAAAAGAAGAAATTCTTCCACGACTTGAAACGGTTCTATTGGGACGAACCTTACCTCTACACCTTGTGCAAAGATGGATTATATCGGAGGTGTGTAGCGGATGAAGAGGTGAACGGCATTCTTACTCATTGCCACGGTTCAGCCTATGGGGGACATTTCGCGAGCTTTAAGACGGTCTCCAAGGTTTTACAAGCTGGTTTTTGGTGGCCCACGATGTTTAAAGATTCTCACGAGTTTGTTCAACGTTGCGATCCTTGCCAAAGGAAGGGCAATATAGGCAGGCGGAACGAGATGCCACAAAACCCTATCATGGAAGTTGAGGTTTTTGATGTGTGGGGTATAGACTTCATGGGACCTTTCCCATCATCGTATGGCAAGAAGTACATTCTTGTGGCGGTAGATTATGTCTCCAAGTGGGTAGAAGCTGTAGCATGCACAACGAGCGACTCAAAAGCCGTTGTTAGTCTTTTTAAGACGATAATCTTCCCTCGATTCGGAGTTCCCAGGGTTGTCATTAGTGACGGAGGTTCCCACTTCATCAACAAGATCTTCGAGAGCATTCTCAAGAAACATGGTGTCAAGCACAAGGTTGCAACACCCTACCACCCACAGACCAGCGGACAAGTAGAGGTATCTAACCGACAAATCAAGGCGATTCTCGAGAAAACGGTCGGTGTAACGAGGAAAGATTGGGCCGTTAAACTCGACGACGCTCTTTGGGCGTACAGGACAGCGTTTAAAACGCCATTGGGGACAAAACCCTTCAACTTGCTGTATGGTAAAGCCTGCCACCTCCCGGTAGAGATCGAGTACAAGACCAGCTGGGCAATTAAGTTACTCAACTTCGACCTGAAAACGGCGAAAGAGAAGAGGGAGTTTCAGCTCGAGGAATTGGACGAAATACGCCAACACGCCTATGAGAGCTCGAGGATCTACAAAGAGCGGACCAAAGCCTTCCACGACAAGAAGATCATCAAGAAGGAGTTCAAGGTGAACGACTTGGTGCTGCTATTCAACTCGCGGCTTAAACTATTCCCGGGAAAGCTGAAATCCCGTTGGTCCGGCCCTTTTAAGATCAAGGAGGTGAAACCACTCGGAGTTGTGGTTCTTTGGGACAAGCACGGAGGGGAGTTTGCAGTAAACGGTCAAAGACTCAAACCGTACTTCGCAAACGAAGCTGCCACCGGGGGAGACTCATTGTCTCTTTCGGATCCCAACGTTGCTTAAAAACAAGGGGTAAAGTCAAGCTACGTGACTATAAACAAGCTCACTTGGGAGGAAGTCCCATGTCTATCCTTGTACATAATCTTTGTTTTTAATTTAGCATTCTCATATTCATAGTTCTAATCATCTTCTTTGGTTACTTAGTAGTGTTTTCCAGGTGAATAACTGATGTGCCCCAGTACATGGAGCCGAGCCGGCTTGAAGATCAGGAACCAAGCATGGAACCGAGCGGACATGAAGATCGGGAACCGGACCGATATGGAGCTGGTCGATATGAAGATCGGGAACCGGACCGATATGAAGCGGGCCGATATGATCGAGAGTCTTGCCGAGCCGTGTACCGGATCGACCCACGGACGTCCGGATCAAAACTTCAACAAAACTCTCGACCAAACAACCAAGCCGACCAAACCGGAAGTCTTTCTCGACGATCAACTCGATCTTCCAAGACCAACGGATCCGAGTCCGACCGAGGTTTCTCCCTTCTAAACCATTTGGTCCGGACCGTATGTGCTGATGGCCGAGTTGATGAACCGACCGGACCCTTTGATCCAATCTCGCATTTTGATCATCTTGATTTCTCTAAGGCCAAGCTTCTCAAGCTTTCAAGAGACTTAGGCCACGTTTGGACCGAGTCAGTCCGTGAAGAACTTTCATCCGACCATAATTACCAAACCGGGTGCGTGATACTCCTAAACCGCGGCGCATCAAACATCGACCAAGTAGCCGAATCGACCAATTAGCCGAAGAGACAAAAAGCAGCCGAATGGTCATCTTTGCTTGGTCAACAATAATTTCCGCGCCACATTTAAAAATTAGTCAAAGACCTTTTTTTTTCAATGCATTGTTTTCCACAACCTCAATTTATGTCTTTGACTAGAAACACTATAAGTATGTAATCTTTTTGTTGGAATAAGAACATCGAATATTTTATCAACCTTTTTGAGAGTTTCACTCTTTGTTCTTTGTAAGAACTTCTCTTGTTTCTTGGTGAGTCATATCCAAGTAAACATTTCCTCAAATCGTTGGACTTGTGCGTCATATCAAGCAACGACGAGAGAACCCTTCAAGTGGTGGACTTGTGCGTCATATCAAGCATCCTTGAAGTCGGGAATATCAAAGGCCTTCCGCAACCTTTGTGCGACCCTTCAATCCAACCAGTTCTCCTTTCCGGAGTTCATATCCCCTAAACCGTACCATTAGAGTGATCCCGTTCCTAGGGTCCTTTCAAGTGGTATCAGAGCCACTCTTTTGGTATTTTCTTATCCATTTCATCTTCTCATCTTCTCATCTTCTTTTAAACACTTCTTTTTCTACCTATCTTAAATCCGGGCCCCTCATTACCATCCGTTTAAAAAAAAAAAAAAAAAAAAAAAAAAAAAAAAAAGAAAACAAAAGAAAACAAAAGAAAAGAAAAGAAAAAGTTTCAAAGTCATATTGACGGATTGGTGGTGGAAGAGAAAGCCTGCTGGCTGAGGAGAAATCCAGCCTTTGAGGTGGTTAAAACGGATTTCAAAACACTAAAATCTCTTATCTTTCTATCTTTAAAAAAATTCTCTTTTGTTTGCTTAGACTTGTCCATTGGGATTCTTAGACTCGTTCCTCTTAGAACCTTGAGTGGAAACTCGTTTGTGAGATCACCAAAAATCCGAGGGAAACACTTGAGTGGGCGAGGATCAAACACTAGAGAGAGTGAGAAATTTTTATCTAACGTTTGTTGTTTTAAGAAATTTCAGGAACCATGAGTAGTGACGAAGAAAGAAACCAACCGGAAAACTCTAACCATGGATTATCTAACTTTCAAATGCGTGCTTTGAATGATTCTATGGCTAACATGATGAATGCGAGGTTTAGAACAGATTCACCAGCGACTTGATGAGATTCAAACCAGCCGACAAACTCCTGTCCGGACCGAAGCAAGACGAGGTCGACCAAGTAGGCGCTACCGGTCCAACGATGAGATCAACGAGGAAGACGTCCAAGAGGATGAAGACCGATCGACCAACCGGCCTAGGAGAGGTCAACGAAACCGAGAGCAAGGTGAGTTCAATCCATTTGCTAGGAACGATAACATCACTAATCACCTAGGAGGATTAAAATTGAAAATCCCAACTTTTAGTGGTAAAAACGATCCGGATGCCTTCCTTGAGTGGGAAAGAAAAATTGAATTGGTTTTTGATTGCCAAAACTTGTCCGAAATTAAGAAGGTTAGATTGGCCGCCACCGAATTCACGGGCTATGCTATTAACTCGGTATGATCAAGTTGTGACTCATAGGAGGAGAACAGGTGAGAGGCCAATTGAGACATGGGCCGAGCTTTCCATGCTGATGAGGAAGCGATTTGTTCCTACTCACTACCACCGTGAACTACACCAGAAGCTAAGGCGTTTGCTTCAAGGCACCAAGTCCGTGGAAGACTACTACCAAGAGATGGAAGTCTTGATGATCAAAGCGGATGTAGAAGAGCCATTGGAAGCCACTATGGCACGTTTTCTTTCAGGACTCAACCGTGACATCCAAGATCGAATGGAGCTTCAAGAGTATGTTACTATTGAGCAGATGCTACACAAAGCCATCTTGATCGAACAACAAGTCAAAAGAAAAGGCTACTCAAAACCGGCCTTTACTCCCAAACCGGCCTTTACTCCTAAACCAAGCTATCAAGACAAGGGTAAGTCGTCTACCACAACAAATAACGTTTTTAAAACTGATGCCCCTGCTCGTTTTGACAAAGGAAAAGCGATAGAGACTCCCGGCCGAGCAAGAGACATTAGGTGTTTCAAATGTCAGGGCTTAGGACACTATGCCAAGGATTGCCCAAACCAACGTGTGATGATTCTCATGGAGAATGGTGACATCGAATCCGAGGAGGAAGAAGAAAGTAAGGAAGACTTGGGTCCTATCTTTGATGAGGAAGAAGACGCTTTTGATTATCCCCATCACGGACCACTTCTCGTTACTCGAAGAGCATTAAGCGTACAACCCAAAACCAACGACAAAGAACAAAGGGAGAATCTCTTTCACTCTCGTTGTTTAATTTCTGAAAAAGTTTGTTCTTTGATCATTGATGGAGGTAGTTGCACTAACGTGGCTAGTGACATCCTTGTAAAGAAACTTGGGCTCGTTACTCGGCCACTTTCTCATCCTTTCAGGTTGGAATGGCTCAATGAGACCGGAGAACAATACGTCAAGGAACAGGTCACAATCCCTCTTACCATTGGACGATATGAGGATGAGGTCGTCTGCAATGTTCTGCCCATGGACGCCTGCCATATCCTTTTGGGACGACCGTGGCAATTTGATAAGAAGGCTGTCCATGATGGTTTCACCAACCGGCACTCCTTTGACCATAAAGGGAAAAAGATCACACTGGTACCGTTAACACCTTCGGAGGTTCACCAAGACCAGGTCCAGCTCAAAAAGAACCGGGACAAAGAGACCAAGTCAGCTGAACCAGAGTCGTCTAAAAGAAACTCCAATTTCTTCATCAAAGAAAACCAGGTCAGGAAATCTCTTTACTCTCAAAAGCCATTTCTTTTACTCGTGTATAAGGAATCTTTGATGGCTTCATCTTCTGACCTTGCACCGGAGGTTCCGAGTGAACTTTTAGATATTTTGCAGAATTTTTCCGATGTCTTTCCGGATGAGAATCCTAAGGGATTGCCACCAATACGAGGCATTGAGCATCGGATAGATTTTGTTCCAGGCGCATCTTTGCCGAACCGGCCAGCCTACCGTACCAATCCGGTGGAGACCAAGGAGCTACAAAAACAGATCGGAGACCTTCTTGAGAAAGGCTATATCCGTGAAAGCCTCAGTCCTTGTGCTGTGCCCGTGCTACTTGTGCCCAAAAAGGATGGGACTTGGCGCATGTGTGTGGACTGCCGCGCCATCAACAACATCACGGTAAAGTATAGGCATCCCATTCCTAGACTAGACGACATGTTAGATGAGTTGCATGGTTCATGTATTTTCTCTAAAATAGATTTGAAAAGTGGTTACCATCAAATAAGGATGAAAGAGGGTGATGAATGGAAAACGGCATTTAAAACCAAACTAGGATTGTATGAATGGCTTGTTATGCCATTTGGGCTTACTAATGCACCTAGTACTTTCATGCGGTTGATGAATCACGTCTTGAGATCTTTTATAGGTCATTTTGTTGTAGTTTATTTTGATGACATTCTTATCTATAGCAAAAACCTTGACGATCATAGGAAGCACTTGAATTCCGTTCTTGAAATTCTTAGAAAAGAGAGACTCTTTGCAAATCTTGGTAAATGCTCTTTTGGAACAGATCACGTGGTGTTCTTAGGTTTTGTTGTAGGTATCGACGGACTTAGGGTGGACGAGGAAAAGGTCAAGGCCATCCGTGACTGGCCAAGTCCAACAACCGTGAGTGAAGTAAGAAGTTTCCATGGACTTGCTGGATTCTATAGGCGGTTTGTTCCAAACTTCAGTACCATTGCCGCCCCATTGACTGAAGTAATCAAGAAGAATGTCGGATTCAAATGGGAACAAGATCAAGAAGAGGCATTCCAGATTCTCAAAGGGAAGTTGACCCAAGCCCCTTTACTTGTACTTCCTGATTTTTCTAAGGCTTTTGAGATTGAATGTGATGCCTCAGGCGTGGGTATTGGTGCTGTTTTGATGCAGGAAAAGAAGCCCATTGCCTACTTCAGTGAAAAGCTTGGAGGAGCCACGCTTAACTATCCCACTTATGACCAAGAGTTGTATGCTTTGGTGAGAGCTCTTCAAACGTGGCAACATTATCTTTGGCCGAAGGAGTTCATCATCCACACCGACCACCAATCTCTAAAACATCTCAAAGGTCAGCAAAAGTTGAACAAAAGGCATGCCCGTTGGGTAGAGTTCATTGAGACATTTCCGTATGTCATAAAGTACAAGCAAGGTAAGGAAAACGTTGTGGCTGATGCCTTGTCTCGGAGGTATACTCTTCTTTCAGCCCTTGAAACTAAACTGCTTGGTTTTGAATTTATCAAAGACTTGTATGCAACCGATCCTGATTTCAAGGAGATTGTTCAAAAATGTTCCAAAACGGCTTATGGAAAATATTTTCAAAATGCTGGATTTTTATTCTTTGATAACCGTTTGTGTGTGCCCCAATGTTCTTTGAGGGAGTTGTTTCTTAGGGAAGCTCATGGCGGAGGACTCATGGGACACTTTGGAATAAAGAAAACCTACAAGGCCGTTTACGATCATTTCTATTGGCCAAGCTTGAAAAAGGATGTGGAAAGGATTTGTGACCGTTGTGTGGTTTGTAAGAAATCAAAGACTAAAGCATCAAATCACGGTTTGTACTCGGCCCTACCTATTCCTTCTCATCCATGGGTAGACATTTCTATGGATTTTGTACTTGGTTTGCCTAGATCAAAAGCTGGCCGAGACTCTATCTTTGTGGTTGTAGATAGATTTTCGAAAATGGCTCATTTCATTCCATGCCATAAAACCGATGATGCTTGTTCAAGTTGCTGATTTATTCTTTAGAGAAATAGTTAGGTTGCATGGAATGCCTAGGACCATTGTTTCTGATCGTGATGCTAAGTTCCTTAGCTATTTTTGGAAAACCTTATGGTCTAAGTTAGGAACGAGATTGATGTTTTCAACAACTTGTCATCCTCAAACCGATGGTCAAACCGAGGTTGTGAATCGAACCTTATCCGCACTACTTAGATCATTGGTTAAAAATAATCTTAGGCTTTGGGAAGAATGTTTACCTCATGTAGAATTTGCTTATAATCATGCTATGCATTCGGCTACCAAATTCTCTCCTTTTGAGGTTGTTTACGGGTTTAATCCTTTATCTCCACTTGATCTTTTACCTTTGCCTTTAAGTGAAAGAGTTAGCACAGATGGTAAAAGGAAGGCTGATACTATCAAGAAGCTGCATGAACGAGTCCATGCCAACATTAAAACCCGAACCGAAAGCTACAAGAAATATGCCGACAAGAAAAGAAAGGAGGTGGTTTTCAAGGAAGGTGATCTTGTTTGGGTCCACCTGCGGAAAGAACGGTTTCCAGAAGAAAGAAAGTCAAAACTCATGCCTAGGGTCGATGGTCCATTTCGGATCCTTAGGAAGATCAACGACAACGCTTATCAACTTGATTTACAAGGTAAGTATGATATTTCTTCAAGCTTTAATGTTGCTGATCTTTCTCCGTTTCATGTAGATGATCCGGATTTGTGGGCAAATCCTTTTAAAGAAGGAGGGGATGATGTGCCCCGAGTACATGGAGCCGAGCCGGCTTGAAGATCGGGAACCAAGCATGGAACCAGGCGGACATGAAGATCGGGAACCGGACCGATATGGAGCTGGTCGATATGAAGATCGGGAACCGGACCGATATGAAGCGGGCCGATATGATCGAGAGTCTTGCCGAGCCGTGTACCGGATCGACCCACGGACGTCCGGATCAAAACTTCAACAAAACTCTCGACCAAACAACCAAGCCGACCAAACCGGAAGTCTTTCTCGACGATCAACTCGATCTTCCAAGACCAACGGATCCGAGTCCGACCGAGGTTTCTCCCTTCTAAACCATTTGGTCCGGACCGTATGTGCTGATGGCCGAGTTGATGAACCGACCGGACCCTTTGATCCAATCTCGCATTTTGATCATCTTGATTTCTCTAAGGCCAAGCTTCTCAAGCTTTCAAGAGACTTAGGCCACGTTTGGACCGAGTCGATCCGTGAAGAACTTTCATCCGACCATAATTACCAAACCGGGTGCGTGATACTCCTAAACCGCGGCGCATCAAACATCGACCAAGTAGCCGAATCGACCAATTAGCCGAAGAGACAAAAAGCAGCCGAATGGTCATCTTTGCTTGGTCAACAATAATTTCCGCGCCACATTTAAAAATTAGTCAAAGACCTTTTTTTTTCAATGCATTGTTTTCCACAACCTCAATTTATGTCTTTGACTAGAAACACTATAAGTATGTAATCTTTTTGTTGGAATAAGAACATCGAATATTTTATCAACCTTTTTGAGAGTTTCACTCTTTGTTCTTTGTAAGAACTTCTCTTGTTTCTTGGTGAGTCATATCCAAGTAAACATTTCCTCAAATCGTTGGACTTGTGCGTCATATCAAGCAACGACGAGAGAACCCTTCAAGTGGTGGACTTGTGCGTCATATCAAGCATCCTTGAAGTCGGGAATATCAAAGGCCTTCCGCAACCTTTGTGCGACCCTTCAATCCAACCAGTTCTCCTTTCCGGAGTTCATATCCCCTAAACCGTACCATTAGAGTGATCCCGTTCCTAGGGTCCTTTCAATAACGAGGAGAAATAACCAGGAGTTACGTATCGGCCAGCCATATCGGCAAGCTTTGGCCGGTATCGACGAGACGTATCGGTCTGCTGGGACCGATACAAAGGGAAAAAGCTCACGGAGTTTCGCATCGGTATGTTGTATCGGTCTGCTGGGACCGATACAAAGCAAGAAGAAGTGGAGACATTCATATCGGGATGTTGTATCGGTCTGCTCGGGACCGATACAAGGAAAACGAAAGAGGAAACACTAGTATCGGCATGTTGTATCGGTCTGCTGTGACCGATACAACGCGAAATAGGCCAACCTCGACTACACGCCGATACAGAAAACCCGATACAGTATCGTATCGGTTAAACTGTATCGGCCAGGTAACCGATACGCGCTGAATTTTTTTCAATATCGGCTGAATATAAATAGAATCCTAGGGCTTTTGTCCTAAAACTCAAAGCCGATATCGCCCCCTTTCTTGTTCCACCATTGTTGCGATTTTAAAAACTTGATATCTCCTTCGTTTGTTGTCGAAATCAACTGATTTTTGGCTTATTCTCTTTGTCTCCTCCTTCTCTTTCAGGTCATCTCAACCATTCAAACGATCTGAGCCTTCTCCAAAAACGCCCATATTCACCATAATAGCCAATGGGTCCTAAGAGAGCATCAAGGGCTGAAAAAGGGAAAGGCAGGGCAATAGAGGAAGAACCACCGAGAAGAAGGACTAGGTCGGGTTCGGTGGTGATTAGGGAACCCACCGATGAGGTTCCAAGAGAGGAACCAAGGGAAGAACCGAGGGAGGAGCCGCGAAAGAGCAAATCGCGAAAGAGCAGTGCGCGGAAGAAGCGCGATGAACCCGCAGTCGTGGAAGAGGAGGAATACGAGTTCGTATACGATTCCTACGACGAGGAGGAGGTGGCAGTAGCGCCTACATTCCCGTTCCCACCGAGGACAAGCAATTCACCCATCACACGCGATCCGAAGAAGCAGCCGACAGCCCGGGAGTTGTACGACGCACTAATGGAGATCCCATTCACCCCGTCGCGTTTCCCCGACACGGATACGCTCAGGAAATTGGGAATCTACGATGAGGTAAGGGAAATTATGCGCCACATGAGGCTTGATTGGGTTTTAGGGAAGAAGGAAATAGCCTACAAGGAGGAGACTTGTCAGTTTCTAGCCACCCTCGCGATCACATACAAGGAGGAAGAGATGGTAATCTCGTTCACAGCTAGCAACGGGAGAGTATACTCCGGAACTCCCCAGACTTGGGAAAAGATACTCGGAATCCCAGCAAACGGACAAGTTGAGCTCAGCAACGAGATAGGCGAAAGCGCACAGCTTTGGAACTTTATTGCCAACGGGGTCTACCAACCCGGGAGATCGAAGAGCGCGATGATTCGCCATCCAGCAATAAGATACGTGCAGAAACTTCTTTCGCACGTGTTCTTCCCTAGACGCGAGGCGGGGCAGGTAAACAACAACGAGATGATGTACTTGCAGCAAGGTCTAGCGCCGATACTTCGACGTTCACTCCGCGACCCCGATTTGTTCCCCACGACGGAGGAACACTTCCCGAGCGTTCTTCGGCTGCTCATCAACGGTTTCATGGACTTGAAACGTTGGGCTTGGACTCGCACCGATGCCACGCCAAAGCTGAGCATAGGCGGATGTGATGTGCCCCGCGGGGGCACATAAGGATGGGTCACACCTTTTCTAACGGCTGGCGGGTACCCTTATTGGGAAGAAAAGAACATCCGACCTTCATGGACATGCCATACTTGGCAAAGCAGCTAATGATCGTCGGTGAATGCGAGGGCAAATACGCGTACTCGTTCAAGATAGACAACGTCCAATGCATCGTCCTCCTCCCCAACCCAACCTGCACGAGTTTCAGCGGCAACGCCGCGGTTCACTTCGAACTCGACTGGCGCCACTTACACGATGTCGCAGCCGCCCCTCTCTCCTTTGTCCGCGGTCCGAGAAAAGTCCACCGACCTGCTGGACCGAGTAGGTACGAGTTCAGCACATCGACGCTGCCTACCTACGGACCCGAGCACCACTACCTCGGTCCCTCCACCGCGCCTAGACAACCTGGTCCTTTGCAGGACATGTACTTGGATATGCAGAGAATGAGCCGGTGGAACCTCTTCCAAGACCGAACCATAAGGAAGTTGGTGCGCGAGGTCAAGTCGCTGAAGAAGACCATCAAGAGGGGTTTGTCCTGCACGAGCTGCAGTTCGAACCAAGACACGCAGCTGGTAGTGCGTGATCCGCAGACAGACGCACCTAGGCAGCCACCTGCGCCTAGGAGACGCTACCGCTTTCACAATTGCCCACCCGTGGTCCTCTCGGACAACGAGTCTCCCACTTTCTCCTCCGATGGAGAAGACCCTGACCCGGAGACCCACTACTATTGAGGTAACCCTCCACCCTTGTACATATGCTTTTTCACATTCATTGCATGTAGCTTTTAGGTTGTTATGCACTTAGGTACCTCATTCGACACTTGTTTCACACGGAGACCGTGTGAATTAAGTTTGGGGGAGTAGTCACATTATCATCACTCATTTTAGTTTTACTTAGCATCCACATAAAAAAAAAAAAAAAATACAAAAACACAAAAAAAAAAAAATCTGCATATAGGATTAGTTCATGGCATTTAGAGCATTTGCATAGGGGATCTATGATGATGTTAACCTTGTAAAGCGACGCACTTGGTGTTTTGAACAGTATCTTAGGTGTAGTATTTTCCGTAAACGAATTAGAACTCGCTGAAAATCTTAAAACCGCAACTCTAGACATTGATGTTTAAAAATCCAATTGTATGGTTATGAAGCTTGGTAGTTCTAAATCACCTTCGAAAAATTATTTGAACTTAAACCTGATTTTTAATTAGCATGATTGATGGTTTTCAAGAGAATTTCTATGGCTTTTTGATTTCTACGGATTGCGGCTTCCTAAACCGAAACACCTTAAGCGCAATCCGGTCATTCTCATTATAAGGATGATTCCCCTCTCACCCCCTACGCCTAAACCCAAACACTTGTGAGAATTCTTTTCATTTAGTGATTGTTTGGTTTCGCAAAAACTCGAAAGTATAGGGAGCGACAAGAAAGGACATCCATTTGGCTAGGTTATCATACGCTAGTTTGTAGACGGGATAACGGGAAACACATCTTTGAACTAAAACAAATTTTCAGAAAATAAACACGAGTTAAATTGTAAAACGCCTAGGGGTAAAGAATGGCTACGAAAAAAAAAAAAAAAAAAAAAACAGAAAAATCGAAAAAGAAAGAAAGAAAAGAGAAAGTTAGCCAAATAAAACCCCTAAGGTAGTTAAGAAAAAAAAAAAAAAAAACTCGTTGTTTGAATGCTTAAGTGTGTAAAGAATGAAAGGATGGGTTAGAGATTAGAGTTGTATAGGGATGGATGTCCGGATTTGCATTGTTCCTTGTCTTTCCCGATTGTGCTTAACCCTTTCACTCCCCGAGAGAAATCGCGCTACAACTAACCACATGCCTGAGTGTTAGCCTCCTTGTTTGATTCGAAATCCCGTTTTTACCTAGACAAATAGAAAAACTCTTGGAAATTTTTAATCATGTTTCATGCTTGATTGTATTTAATTGAATGTGAAAGGTGTTTAGACTAGATAAGTGGATCACATACTCTTGGTAATAATAGCGGATTTAGACGGAGTTGAGGTAGATAGAAATAAGTAGAACTAGTTCGGTTGCGAGAGGGTACTATGTTTAGGATACTTGTTCATTACACTTCCGTGTTGCTTTTGGTTCTGAGGTCCCCGCCTCCACACCTTCCTAAACTTTGATGCGAAATTCTCTTACTTGAGGACAAGCAAAGGATAAGTTTGGGGGAGTTGATAACTTGCATATTTTACACATTTTACTCTAGTTTATGCATTAGAATTCATTCATTTAGGTTGCATTTAGTGTCATATAGGTTGCATTTTGGTTCGTTTCGTGTATTTCAGGTTTTGGAGCGTAAAGACGGCGAAAGTGATGAATTTAAGCCAAAAAGAGGCGTATACATTTGCATCGGCATGTTGTATCGGCTTCTGTTGGCCGATATAGAAGACAGAAAGTTTGCCGAAGCTTGTATCGGCCAAACATATCGGTTTGGAGTGGCCGATACAACAGAAAAAGACCCGAAGACACATATCGACTTGTTGTATCGGCTTAGCCTGGCCGATACAGAGAAAACTGAGCTGAAGGAAGACTGCCGAAGCGCATATCGGCCAGCCTGTATCGGTTTGCTTTGACCGATACAGGCTGCGAAATTTTATAAGAAATTTGGTTTTGTTATGTGTAAAAAGGAAAACCGACTAAACCAATTTTGGTTTCCTTTATTTTAAATTTGGTTTGGTTTTTATTAGGGTTAAAAAGACTTTAGACAGCCACCCTATTCTACTATCTTGTTTTCATCTTTAGTTTTTGTTTTGGGAGATTCATCGTTGCTTTTTCTTTGGTTTTGGAACTTTGGAGATTCTTGGTTTTTGCCTTGGCCTCCTTGTAATCTTCATCATCATCATTGAATAAGAGATTTCTTTACCCTATTTCTCTTTGTTTTTATTTATGCTTATGATTTCCTTAAACTTAATTGCTATGTATCTCAACATGATTTGTGAGTAGTTCCAAATAGACAATTGGGTTAGGGTAAAAGGGGTTTGATTGAAATTAGGATAGATAATTGTCTAAAACTTAATTGATTATAAAACTTTAGTCTATGGTAACAGCCTTAAAGCTTTAATCGAGTTGGCCATTCGATTATCGAACCCAGGGAACTTTATGAATCGAGAGATTATAAAGCTTCCTGAACAATTACCTTAGAACCAAGCCTAGCTTAACCGAGAGATCTGTGTTAATAAGCTTGGTGGTTAGAATTGATTTGTCCTTAAAGTTTCTCGACGATTAAACTATCCAAGACATTGTTTTAGTTTAATTGTTGAGAAAAGGATCATTGCCACGAGAGTGGATTGATCTAAAATCGTTTTCAAAACCTTAAAGTTATTTTTGTAAAAGACAATTCGAAATCCGAAAGTTTAATCACCCTTTAAAACACCTTAACCTGATTGTTTAGCTTTTTATAAATCTTTCAAAACTTTTAATTCTCGTTTTCGTTTTATTTAATTTTCGGTTACAAAATCAGACAAACAACAATCCTTGATCACGCTTAAACTGAGTCCGTTTCTTACAAATTCAAATAAATTGTTTGCTCCTGATTTGGTTTGACATCTTAAGTACTACGATAAGATATTAGATTTAACGGGGTAAAATCTCGTTTATCATGGCTATTACGCAATCTACCCTATTGCCCCCAGACGCTATCTAATAAACAAACTGATCTATTACAACACTGAGGTTTTTCCTAGTTTGTACAATAGATCGAACACTCACCTATACAAAGATGATCACCCACGAAAATAAGCGGCTTAGAGTGTTAACCCCAATTCTGAACACATCCACGCCCTTATATACCCCACACACAATACATAACTTCCCAAAACATAAAGATTCCCATATCTTCATTCATCCAGGAATATTTCCTTATTCTTCACTTTCGGAAATATTCCCCAACTTCGCTATCTTCCCATAACGAGTCTTCCTTCCTTGTTCACCACGCCTTCTCCAAATAAGGCATACAACACGTCAAATCTAGAAGATCTCCATATCTTCATTAAATCGGGAATATTCCCTTATTTTTCTCTTAGGAAATATTCCCTTTGATTCGGTATCTCCCATAACGAATCTTCCTCCCTTGTTCACCACGCCTTCTCCAAATAAGGCAATCTTCTTGTTAAAGCTTGTTTCCTTTTGCTTTTCCAAGTCCGAAATATCCTGAGTTGTCTTCAGCTGTCTGCTGGCTCCTCAGTCTTCTGACGATCCTCAGCCTCTGAATCCAGCTGCATATTCAGTTGCCATACACAATTTGTAGAGTATCCCACATCTCTTTAGCGCGTTCACAATAGGAGTAGGCTTCTAGGATTGATGGTTCAAGGGATCCTTGGATGATTCCAAGGACCTTTTGGTCTAGTTGAAACCATTACTCATCATCGGTGGTAAGCTCTTCATTTCCGAAGTTGAAATCGATGGGAGCATCATGCCGTGTGAGGATATGGTTCCACAAGCCACGACCACAAAGGGCTATCTTCATGGTTCTTGCCCATAGAAGATAGTTGATGCCTTTGAGAGTAACCGGACAAGGAATCTTCTTGTGTTCCTTATCTTCCATGGTAACCGGATGAATGATACTAATTTTTACTTAAAGATGGAGAAATTTTGAACCTTCCTTGTAGATTTTCCATTCTTGGTAACATATCTGGACAAGAAGATAAGTCTTGTAAAATTTCTTTGAAGAGCTCACACTTAGATAGCAAAACATCCGAGAGTTTGTCGAGGATGCCGAGTGTGAGCGAGAATGAGCGGTGCCGAGAAACTGTGATCGAAGATGCGCGGTATCGAGAATGTCCGGTACCGGAGATTTTGGCCGAGAATGGCCGAGAGTGTTTAGCATAAGTAGAATTAGGTTCAGGAGCAGAATTGCTCTGATGCCATGTTAGATTTTGGTAAGATTAGAGTGTAGATTAGGAGTTTGTGTTCTTGAGTTCAATGAAGGATATCAAGAACAAGAGAGAGAGAGTGTAGAGAGAAAAAGATTTGATTCGGATAAGATTTCATTAAGTGAGTTAACTTGTTACAATGAGAATAATAACATATATATATAAAAGGAACTAAAGCCAAAGACCAAAACAAGTATCCTATGTCCCTTGTCTTGGAGCATTAATGGCGCTTGGGTCTTGTGCGCTTAAACCAACCCGTGACTTGTACGCCCGAGTGGTTATCACGCGCCCAACGGCTCTTTTAGCCAAACGGCTAACTTGCTTCTTCTAGATCCTTCTTTGCTCTTCTCTTGTAACGGTCACAATGTTAAGAGTATACTTGGGCCTTTGCTCGGTCCACAAGTATGGGCACTTACCTTAATGGACTATGAATCCGGATAAACGCCTTAGTCTCTTTAATAGTCATGAGTTTAATGAGGCAGAGGGGTAAGACAACAATCAGAATTCAGATGAGTATCTACTTCCAAGGCACATAAGCAAAAAACAAAATGTAAGGGCTCCTCCAAGATTTGAGGACGCCGATTTTGTGAAATAGGCTTTGTCAGTGGCTCGTGATATATAAGTTCAAGAGCTTGAGACGTATCAAGGAGCAAGGGTAAGTAGAGAGATGAAATTCTGTAAAGGTGCTGCAAAGGAGGAGACAATTCTTTGGACAAGAATCAAACCCTTGGATCTAACTCACAGGTCAGGGATTTCCAGCGAGGAAAGGAAGAGGGCTACGACATGGTTCGTGACAAAGGGGTATTCTCAAAAGGTTGACAATAGACTACAAGTAGAGGTTCTCTCAAAAATTAAAGCATTTGTCTGTCATGCTGATGTAGTAAGCGGTTGTGAACATGGGTTATAAGCTGAATCAGTTGGATGTTAAAACAAAAGTTTTTGCAAGGAGATATGGATCATGCAAGAGGATTTATCAGGGAGATTATGATAACAAAGTGCACATGTTGAGGGATTCACCATACAACCTCAAGCAATTTCCAAGGCATAAGAACCTAAGGTTTGATACATTCAGGGATGAAATATTCACCAGGAACAACTTATATTCATGTGGCTAATGAGGTATGTCAGGACAGAGAAGACAATCTTGTCTTTTATCAGGGAGATGCAGATTATATCAGGGGATAAGACAGAGATCAAAAGGGTGAATACAATCTCATGAGAGAGTTTGACAGGTCAGATCTGGGTAATGCTTCAAGGATTCTGGGTATGGCCATACACAAATCAGAGAGAAGGGTAGTCAAGTATTGTCACAAGAAAGGTATCAACGGGAGATGTTGAAAATGTTTGACATGTTTGATACAAGTCTTACCTCTACATCAACGACATCACTCTTCAGGTTGAGGAGGTTAATCAACAAGGGAAAGGGTTGGTTAAAGAGTACTCATGATGTATTGATGATCGTCGAGGGTACAACTACGTTTTATAGGATTCACATAAGTAGAAATCCAACACACTTTTAAGTTAGCGTTTACATGAGCCTAAGTTTGATCTATGTTGTGATGTGGTGAATCTCGCATGAGAAGCAGGCGGCTCCGGTTGATAGATATGTCATACTAGTGACTTAATAAAGGATGCACAATCATAGATTGAGTCAGGACAAGGTGTGTCGGTTGACAGATAAAGGAGTCTCAAAGGTTATTAACCGTTGAGTAGGGAGCTGAGGGCATTTAAGTTCCAGGTGGAGTTTCTGAGGGATAAATTAGAAACTGAATCAACTACAGTCTTCAAGGATCTGAGTAACAACAGAAGTTAATTGAGTTGTTAGTGTTTGCAGCATAGGAATCAGAAGGGTAAAGTCTTAGAAGAAGTTAAGAACATACATGTGAAGATTCAGAGCAGAACAAGGCATATCATGAAGATAAGCTTTGTTAAGGCGTAGAAAACCTAACAAGCAAGTAGAGATGAAAGACCATTCAGTTCTAGCTGGAGTTTTTGAGAGATAAATCAAAACAAGACCATGGAAAGTTATCTTAAGAGTCTGACTGGAAAAGGAGAGAAGCTTGAAAGAGAGTATCCTTTAAAGTATGTGAAGGCGTCACAACATCTAAGGTACGACTCCAGGGATTTGAAGAAGAACAACACAAACGAGTTGAGTTGTTAGTCTTTGCAAGAGATGAGTCAGAATGGTAGACTCTTGGAAGAAGTTAAGAACAGGCTTGTGAAGATTCATAGCAAAGAGGATCAAGGAGAAAAGCTCAGTTGAGGCTTAATGAACCTCACAAGTTAAAGGAGCTCGAGAGTCAGTGGTGTATCAGGTTCTTCAAGCAAAACAAGGTTCTGGAAGAAGAGGATAAACACATGGTTGTAGCTCAGGAAACCGGCGTTGATTACTTCAAGCCAGAGATGCGTCAGAAGAATGATGAGGCGTATCAGCTTAAAGCTATCACATGGGAGAGACAAGATCAGAGGTTCACACTCGTATATTTTGTGGTCTTATTGCTTAAACTAACTGGGCCTCACGACCCAGATACGAAACATAAAGCTGATATTTAATCAGGCCCATATTTTAGGTTCACTTGTTTCTTATATAAGCATGCATTAGGGCTTAATGCAGGCTTGGACACAAACCCTAATATCAGATAGGTTGCACCTTGCAGAGCACGACGACGGTGCAGAGAAACAGGAGGCTGACACCACAGCCTGCGGCGGCGCAAGTTACAAAGGACTGAATCATGACAGAGGAAAGATTTCTTCAGAACTGGAAGATCGATCAAGTCATTGAGGAAGCAGAAGGTGTTCCGTAGGGCTACTTCATCATCGGTGCAAGCATGTTGACTCCTCACAAAACTATTCTCTGATTCAGGGATAAAGGCTATAGTTATTTCGGTTTGAAGCTGAACCCATCAATCCTTAATTTCATTTCCAAAATCTTTTAATATATTTTACCAAAAAATGTCTTTAATTTTGGTAGATTTGTTTTGACTAAATGTCATAGATATCTTGGAGCTTAACACGTGTTGTTTAACTTCTAAAGTAGTTTCTCTTTTTTCTTCTATTTACTTATTACACATATATTATAAATTTAATGTTTTTTGGTTTCAATGCTTGAAAACGTTAAATATCTACATGGTACTTTGAAATCACAAAAGTTTTTATTTGTGAAACTAAATATCATAAAAATAATTATTATGAAACAAAAAGAAAGCGTCAATATTAGTCGACTTTGCCGATATTTGATTAAAGTTGTTTTTATTTGGACTTTGACAAAAAAATCTATTTGTATTGAACACGTATTGACATAGAGTGTACACCAAAAAATGATTTTGGCAAAAAATGATTTTGGCAAAAAATCTATTGGATTTCATATTTTATTGACATCATAAAATCCCATGTATATAACTATTCACATAAATATCTATTGGCATGATGCACTTTGTTCTTTTTATTTTTATATCTATTGGTTTATAAATAGAATATAGAAATTTTTATTCATCACATGATTATAAAAATTACAAATTTCATATTCAAAGTGTTTTTGAATATTTCAAATTTCAAAGTGTTTAAAAGATGGACAAATTTGCTCAGTAGCTTTATTGAGAGCAAAATTTGCTGGAATAACAACTTCAAGGATTAATTTGCAAAAAACAGAAGAGAGAGAGTAACATTTTATTTTAATACGAAATTACCCTCTTCTCTTTCCTATCTTCTTCGCCGAATTAACAGAGATATTGAGCTGACATGTTTGTCAGTCAGCAGATACGAAATCAGCAGATTTACGGCGAGGAGATATTTATTTGGAACAAAACTAAATAAACAAATAAACAATAAATCTATTTGCATAGATATCAACTATCATACTTATCCTTTTTTCTTAATATATATCGATTGGTCATTAAGAAACATAGTTCTCACACCTACTTTGAAGAAAAACAGGTTTTCATCATCCCCAAACATCCTATGAAACTCATTTATTGAGATTTTTCATTAATGGCCGATTTTGAGTTTAATGATAATTGTTGTTATTTTTTATATAAATAGGTATCTATGGCGGGTGGAATGGCTGTTTTGCTCTTGTATGGTGAGTGGTTGATGAATGAATATCGCGTTTGGGTTTTTCAATCTTCACAAAGTTATGGACTATCCCTTTCTTCACTGACTCCTTCAAATTATTCAACAACACATACCTACCGTGCCCAATGATCATTCGTTGGAAGCACCTATCCTCGATGATACCGTCGAAGAAGATGAATTAGATACTCATTCTATAATGGGTAGTGCATTGGGAATAGTTGAGAAGTTAATAGCTGAAGAATTTGACGACGTGGAGCAGTTAATATGGGATAGCCCAGACGATGATGAAACAGAAGAAGGTTGTTTATCGGATAAAATAGTTACTTATATACAAATTAGGCATCATCCATTATTCACACGTCATATGAGCAATACTTTTAAATTTAATATATATAGAAAATAGACGTTTAATATATACAATATGTAGAAGTTTATACTATTTATTCATATAGTATAATATTTGACTATAATACATTAATATTTACAAAAAAATTGTTTCTCGGTTTATCCCGTATCAAATACTTACTTAAACAAATAATAGACATCTATGCGGCTGATTAATTGATATATTACAACTCATAACACTATTATAAAGAGAATAGACGCCTATTAAATATCGTATGTAGCAAGATATACTATTTATTAATATAGTATACTACTTTATCATACTTATAATTTTTTAATTCTTCAATATTTGTTGATTTTGACAATCAGATAATACGAATGGGACTGCTAGGGAAAAAGTCGATATTGGAAGGGTTTTCAAAGAAAAAACAGATTTTAAACTACGTGTCTCGATGATTGCAATAAAGGAGAAATTTTGCTATAGGACACTACGTTCTTGCCACAAATTTGTTGAGCTGGTTTGTATAAACATAGAGTGCCCTTGGCGTGTGTTTAGCTCCATCGTCGATGGAGGTTTAGAGTTTGAAGTGCGTAGTGTACATTTTGATCATACTTGCGGTGTGGATGACCATCGTCATTACCATAGACACGCTACAGTGGATGTATTGAGTGAACTAATCATCCCTAGATTTGTAGGAGGCCACCGAGGACCTTCCCCGGTCGAAATACAACGACTGGTACATGTAGAACATCAGGTCCGCATCAGCTACTGGAAGGCCTGGAAGTGTAAGGAAGTTGCAATGGAGAAGGCTGTAGGTTCCATAGTAGGTAGCTACTCATTGTTGCCCTCATATTTGGCAAATTTGGTTGAACACAATCCCGGGTCGGTATGTAAGCTACAATGTGAAGACGATTTGAATGGAGGTAAGAGGTTCAAATATTTGTTCATAACTTATGGGGCATCCATTCAAGGTTTACCGTTTCTAAGGCCAGTAATTCTCATTGACGGGACACATCTACGAGGCCGTTACGGAGGATGTCTACTTATTGCAAGCGGACAAGACGGTAATTTTCAAACATTCCCAATTGCCTATGCTGTGGTCGACAGTGAAAATGATGCATCATATGAGTGGTTTCTTCAGTCTTTATTGGCGGTTGTTGATGATCACCCCAAACTTGTATTTATTTCAAATCGCCATTCTAGTATAACCAAAGGTTTAGAAAATGTGAATATAATAGTATACTATTTTATTTAAATAGTTATCGTCACTTTGATATTGAACTAAGGTTTACAGACTATATGTTTAGAATAGTATACTATCACCAACATTACAACGTGTCACTGCTAATATAATACGTGATAGTAGATGGTCCAATAAATTAAGTAATATTAGTATTGTGTCACAAAATATTCGACTACTATTTGTTATATATGTTTAATGGCTACTTTTGAATATGCAAAAATAGTCCAAATATATTAGTTACTAATAGTATACTATTACTAGAATTTTAACTAATATTTGATATCCAACTTTGATGCAGTTTTATCCAATGTCTGTCCATGGGGCTTGTTTGGTCCATCTAACAAGAAATGTGGCAACAAAGTTTAGCAGAGAAAAGAGGTTGCCTGGTTTGGTAATAAGGGCCGGAAAAGCATACACGGTTTATGAGTGCGTTGAAGCACTATCAGAAATTGAAGCAATCAGTCCCGCATGTGGAAAATATCTAAAAGATGTTGGATACACTCGTTGGAAAAGAGCGTATTTCCTTGCGGATCGCTACAACATCATGACCACAAATCTAGCGCAGTCTTTGAACAACGTCTTGAAAGAGTGTAGAGAACTACCAATTGTAGCAATGCTAGAGGCGATCCGATTGAGCTTACAAGGGTGGTTTACTAAAAGAAGGAATATCGCAAATAAAGACCACCACTCGCTCACACCCCGTGTCAGAGCTATGCTGGAACCAATCTTCGACGAGTCACACTACATGCAGCTATTTAATATCAACAACGGACAATACGAGATTCACGACAAAGTTCTGTGTGGACTTAAAAAAGAATTCTTGCAGCTGCCGGTTCTGGGATATTGAAAAGATTCCTTGTCCACATGCATTAGCCGCTGCGCATAAGGACGACATAATGGCAGAGACGTTAATATTAGAGAAGTACTACCAAGGGTACTTGCAACATACTTGGGCCGAATCAATCTATCCTTCTCCGAAAGCAGTTGTCAGTGAACCAAGAGTATTACCTCCTTGGACAAGACGTCCACCGGGTAGGCCTAAGAAGCAGAGGTTTAAGTCCAGAGTCGAGATGAAGGTACGAAATAAATGATATTAACTTCTAACAATATATATATTTGGCTTTGAACTGCTTTGTTTGCAGAGACAATCCACAAACAATAGGAAATGCTCGAGGTGCCTAGGACGTGGCCACAATAAAGCTACATGCAAAAGGCCTCTCCGCCATATGCCTACGGAGTAATCTGCTTTCGGATCAACATATATTTTGGGGTTGCAGACATGCTTTATATTAATCGGGTATCATAAATAGAAGGCCAAGTTGGTATTATTTTTTGAAACAACCTTCTATTTATCGGCTATGTATTACGTATGGATAGTCTTGCTTATGTCGTCATGCACTTTTATTAAGGAGTTTGAGAAATAGTAGGCTATTTCGTTACATTTTGGATATAATAGCCTCCTATTTCTCGACAATAATGTTGTGCTTGTATTTTATTTTGTTGCTGTCTGTAATAACCCCATGAATTATGTTGGATTAATATGTTCATATTTTCTTATTTAAATTACGCTTCTGGTACAAAAACGTGGTCAACTAAATCGAAAACAACCTTCAAAAAATACCATTTGTATGTTATAGTCATCTACTAATATGCAGAGTAAATTTCTATTTTTTAATAGTCATCTATTTTCTTTAAATATTCACATATATTGAATGACCAATCTCCCGTAACATTTAGACATCTACTTTAAACCCCACAACCCCAACAATAAACCAAATACCCTATTAACTATGCACTAAGCCTTAACCATATATGTAAACCCTCAAACCCTAAAACACACTAACCCACATAACAATGACCTTTAATAACAGAAATAGACGTCTATTATAATCATTTAGTCAACTATATTAAAATAGACTTACATTATAAACTCTTATATTATCAGTAATTAAAAAAAATTATACTAAACCCTAAACCTTAAACCCCACACCCCAAACAATAAACCAAATACCCTATTAACTATGCACTAAGCCCTAACCATATATGTAAACCCTCAAATCCTAAAGCACACTAATTACCCACATAACAATGACCTTTAATAAAAGCAATAGACGTCTATTTAGTCAACTATATTAAAATAGACTTACATTATAAACTGTTATATTATCAACAATTTTTTAAAAAATATACTAAACCCTAAACCTTAAACCCCACACCCCCATTTTGACAAAAAAAAACCCCACACCCCCAACAATAAACCAAATACCCTATTAACTATGCACTACGTCCTAACCATATATGTAAACCCTCAGACCCTAAAGCACACTAACCCACATAAGAATGACATTTACTAAAAGAAAATAGACGTCTATTATAACAATTTAGTAATCTATATTAAAATAGACTTAGATTCAAACGTAAAACAAAGAAATTCAGTGATTGTTAAGTCATTACATAAAACAATTTTCTTACAATGTCTAATAGAGATAGATAATTAAGGACCATATGTCTAGTGGGGAAGGCATTTCATGACTGTATGGAAAAGATCAACAGCGTAATGATTTGATGCACCTACAACTTGCGTGCGAGTGAGCTCTATGTTGTCGTTCAGCTTGTTGTGTACATGTAACAACATCGACATAAGCGACACAATCCCACTGAGCTCTACAAGCATAACAGAACATATAAATTAATTGGAATTCGTAAATGCATAATAGAAAGGGTAAAAAAACATACAAACCTGGATCATATAAGTGGGTCTTTAGTGTTGGTATGGTTATTTGAAATGCCTCCAAAGTCGCGTGCTTCATCTCAGAATTGTATGCGAGTTGCCTGATCACGTATGGAAGGGCAGATGCAAATGGAGACAGAACCGCATCAATCTTTGGAGTGTCAACAACATCTTCATTACAATCCAATACAAGGAGATTGTGTTCCGGCAAGTTAACAACAACACCCACCCAATGTTTTCCCTCTATCAAGAAAGGACATAGAAGGGTGTCCACTTGCGTGTATAGGTTCCTCCTAGACTTCACGTAGTCTACTACAAATTTTTCGATGGGCAATTTCTTATGTCGCTTGTCCGGTTCAATCAAGGCATGCAACAATCCAATGTCATGTACGAATGTATGGTCCAAGACGTCATATTGTACTGGATGCTTGGATTTGGATTGGAGTAGCACGTCATCATGAAGGTATGACACTAGGGTACTCATCATCTACAACAAAACCGAATTTGATCAATATATAAAATTATATGTAATAGTACATGGATGCTAATAAACATACCAGTGTGGAGGTTACTTTTGTTGGAGAAAGAAGCTCTATGAAATTGGCTTCGGTCAATGTGTGCCCAAGGTATGTTGGGAAATAACTGGCACATTTTTGAATATAACTTTAATGAAATAGACTACTATGTAAAAAAATAGATGTCCAGAAATATTATACTATGTATGCAAAATGAATAACAAGTACATTACCTTGGTTTTTCCATAAGTTTTGTGATCATGTCAACCTCATCTTTTAGTGGAGGTTTGAACATATCAGAAACAACACAGTGAATACCTTTGCCTGGTAAATCAACCACGAAGTCGGTCAACGATGAAGATGCATATTTAGTCCGCTTCTTTTTCCTAGTGTAAAATTGAGAAAACATCTTTCTTTTTTGTAGCTCTTGTGTGAGGCCAAGGGAAAACGAAGGTGGTTGATCTACTTTCCCTTCATTATTGATTGTGCCACTAGTTTCTCCCACGTCATCGTCTTTACCTCCAATTTCAACCTTGTAATGTATTAAAAAGTTAAAAAATAAAATGTTATTAAAGTCTATATTCCTTGTACGTTAACAAAAGGATATTATCAACAATATAAATAATTATCTACTAAGATATTGAAAGTATGCTATCTTCTCATACAATATCTTAGTATAATATTATAACGAATTATGCAACTATTAAGTGTAGTATGTATATTTTACTATTATACAAAAAATAGTATACTATGTATTAATATATTTTACTATTTTGCATTTAGTATACTATGCACTTACGTCCATAGTTTGACGTATCTCCTCGTCACTGAATGGTACAACATCTTCGTTTTTGTATCCTAACAGTATGACGTGATCCTCAGGATCTTGATAAGGTACAATGCCCATGGTAAAAAAATCATCGCCTCTTGGGAACTGCAATAGCAACCATGAAACATTAAGAAGTAAGTAATTCCAAAGAAAAAAAAATGAATAACATACACAGTCCAACGGTTGAGGTTGCGAGTCATGAGCGTCATTGTCTTCCTGCTCATCAACCATCGCCTTAGATGCACTTCTTTCATTATTCTCCTAAAAATAACCATTCATGGAAATCAGCAGTGTATATTCAGATCACAAATCAAATGACATATAAAAATAACCTCAGACAAAAGTCCTGCATCCATCTTCTTGTTCTCAGATGACTTTGAAGAAACTTGATCTTCATTAGAAGTCTCATTGCCACCACTAGAGACTTCGTCTGCCACATCATTAAGGTCCACCAAAACATTCCTTAACATAAATGTAAGTAATAGTTAATTTTACTGTTAGAAAGTAGTAGACAGATATGTTTTCACATATATAACGTAGCCTACGTTCAATAAAAAAGTTATGTAAATATATAGTAAAGTTGAATGATAATTTGACTATTAACAAATAGTAGACAACTATGTATCAACTAATAGTAGACAATTATATGTAGTAAAGTTTACTGATAAGAGTTCATGTTACCTATCCTCCACGTCCATCTTCGTGTTTTGAGCTGGGTTTGTATCAACGTCTTCTTCGCCATAAGTTTCATCGCCACCACCTGAGACTTCATCTGCCACCGCATTAAGGTCCGCCAAAACATTCCTTACAACTATGTTTGGGGATTCTACATTTTCGTTCACTGTTTGGTTAACCCCATCGGAACCAGATTTTGTGGCATCTTCTGGTGGAATAGTTCCAGAAGTGGTTGACTCAGACAGTGGACGTGGCTCATTTGCTGTTGGACCTGACCGACGGATGATATCGTAAATACCGCCAATCATTCTCTCCATTTGACTAAATTTAAGCAAAACATATGTCTCAATAGATGTTACTGCAAGGTCAAGCATATCCTGCATCTTCACTGCCATTTCCTCATTAAGAGTTTTGACACGTTCATAACACGCATCTCCAACATTTGCAATTAACTTCTGTAAATCAATTTGATTAGATTCACCTTCTTCAACTTTCCTAGGCTTCACAATATCCGCAGCCCTGACCCCTCCTTTCCATGATTGGTGTGTAAACTTGTGTTTCGCGCGTGTCAAGCTAAGCAGGTAGTCAACCGATGGGTCTGGTACATCACTCACCTGTACGAGCTTCTCCACTCCACGTTGATCGGGTCTAGCATGCATTATTGATATAACATCACCCTAATCAACATATTAATGGATATCAGATGGATGAGTGGATAATAGCAGAAGATACTATTATATAAAAGTAGACAACTATATACCAAAAACATAGACGACTATTAACCCTAAAATAGAAAGTTCATGATACTGTTGGATATAATAACTGTGTTATACACCAGTAGACGACTATTTAACATTATAGGCAACACCTACTATGTGGAATACAATACTTGATAAAAATAGTTCATGTTACCTGTCTTCCTTTGTCATCCTGATCAAGCCTGCGCACTAGAGGCATATATAGATTCATGGGTTTTGTGACCACCCCATTCACTGCATTTGTCTCTTCATCATCGGAACCCGCAGAAAATGATCCATCAAGATCTGTTGCGAGTACATTAGGTGATCATGCAAGTACAACCATCTGCAAAGCATGTGTAAAACCTTGTATAGCGGCAGAGGATTGGGTGTACTTGTGGACCAATGATGTTTGAATGCTCGCCATTGTCATGTCGAAAGATTTACGACCCCAAGGATAGCCTAAGAACCTACCAATATCCCTAACAACTTCTACTGATTCAAGTGAGATCTTAGCTTCACCGGAAGTTCGACACAACACACCTTCCACAATTAACAATAAAGCAAGTCGCATCCTGGTCTCTCTGTCTTTATACGGTGCTCCGCTAAGCTTCTCTACAATCCACTTAGGTGTTGGAGGCACTTCTTGACCAAAAAGGTCCTTCGCAAACATCTTTGTTTGATCCGACACAACAATGTCGTCTTCATTGGTTAAGACCTTGCAATTGAGACTAGTTGCAAGTGCAAATTCTCTTATAGAGAATCTGATAGGTTGACCACCAAACAAAACCCAAATTTCATGCGTTTTCTTTGTGACAAGTTGTCTACAGAGAAGGAAATGCGCAAATTTCACAGAAAAGGAAATTTTGTTTCCAATTCCTAACAACGTACCAAACTGTGAATCAAGAAGAATCTGTATTTGGTCCTCCTCCAATGCTTTCTTGACAACTTCAAGATAACTTAAACTAAAATATGAGTTGACTTTTTTCTTACACGGTTCCTGTCCACGAAGAAACATCCGCAATGGCAATGAAACCGTTGCATCAGATTGTCTGGAAAATCAAAAACAACCATTAAAGTTTTCAGATTTAGGTAAACGAAACTTTGACAGATAGAAACTATGAACAGAGATTTACGAAATCGATAGAAGACAAATTACAGAGAGGTTTACCGGAATAAATCTAATAACAAAATATACTTTTGAAACTTAAATCGAAGAAAATTTGAAACTCAATCTATGAAACAAATCCATGAACACAAGAATTTCTCGAAATCTCTATTGCATGTTTCGGTTACCCAAAAAATCGGTCGGCGAACAGAAAAGTACTTACCGAGTTCGCCTTTTTTTAGAAGCAAGATCGGAAGCCATCTCGCCGATTGTCTTCTCCGGCGAGGTTGGTTTACTGTCTTTTTTGGTCTTCTCTTTCTTCCTCTCCATACTTCTGTAACTTCTCGTCTCTAAGAATTTGAGAAATACTTTTGTAGAGAAGATTAATTTTAAAAATTGTAAAAAGGCAATTGCAAAAAAACAATAAATCGGCCTGTGTCAGAGGAAGTGTGTTAAAAAGAAGGAAGAAAATCAAAAACGATATATTGTGTCAATATAAAATCTGAAATTTATGATTATGAATTTTGAAAGCAAATTTAAATATTTTCGGTTAAGGCTATAATAGTCTTTACACACCCATTGTACAGTGCCAAAACATTTACCTAATTAAACGAAAACATATGTACAATCACCCCAATTCCTCTTAAAAGATTTCAAATTTCAAAGTGTTTAAAAAAATTACAAATTTCAAAGTGTTTTTAAATATTTCAAATTTCAAAGTGTTTTAAAGATTTCAAATTTCAATGTGTTTTTAAAAATTACAAATTTCAAAGTGTTTCTAAATATTTCAAATTTCAAAGTATTTAATTTTTTTTTTGTGTTTGGAATTATGTCGGAAGCCGCCAAAATTTTAAACCTCGTACTAAGCAAAATTGGGATCGAAACCCCAAAAGCGGTCAAAAATCGGTCAAAATTTATTTAATGTTTTTTGTTTTAATGCTAGAACACGTTTAATATCTACATGCCTACATGGTACTTCAAAATCACAAAAGTTTTTTTTTAGTAAAACTAAATATCATTAAAATAATTAATATGAAACAAAAAGAAAGCGTCAATATTAGTCGACTTTGCCGATATTTGATTAAAGTTGTTTTATTTGGCCTTTGAAAAAAAAATCTATTACTCCCTCCGTTTTTTATTATAGGATTTTCTAGCTTTTCAGATATAATAAACAAACATATAAAAATCCCATGTATATAACTATTCACATAAATATCTATTGGCACGATGCACTTTGTTCTTTTTATTTTTAAATTGGATTTGTGTTTTCAAATTTTTTTTAAGTGACAATTGGTTTATAAATAGAATATAGAAATTTTTATTCATCACATGATTATTAAAATTACAAATTTCATATTCAAAGTGTTTTTGAATATTTCAAATTTCAAAGTGTTTAAAAGATGGACAAATTTGCTCAGTAGCATTTATTGAGAGCAAAATTTGCTGGAATAACAACTTCAAGGATTAATTTGCAAAAAACAGAAGAGAGAGAGTAACATTTTATTTTAATACGAAATTACCCTCTTCTCTTTCCTATCTTCTTCGCCGAATTAACAGAGATATTGAGCTGACATGTTTGTCAGTCAGCAGATACGAAATCAGCAGATTTACGGTGAGGAGATATTTATTTGGAACAAAACTAAATAAACAAATAAACAATAAATCTATTTGCATAGATATCAACTATCATAATTATCCTTTTTCTTAATATATATCGATTGGTCATTAAGAAACATAGTTCTTACACCTACTTTGAGGAAAAACAGGTTTTCATCATCCCCAAACATCCTATGAAACTCATTTATTGAGATTTTTCATTAATGGCCGATTTTGAGTTTAATGATAATTGTTGTTATTTTTTATATAAATAGGTATCTATGGCGGGTGGAATGGTTGTTTTGCTCTTGTATGGTGAGTGGTTGATGAATGAATATCGCGTTTGGGTTTTTCAATCTTCACAAAGTTATGGACTATCCCTTTCTTCACGGACTCCTTCAAATTATTCAACAACACATACCTACCGTGCCCAATGACCCTTCGTTGGAAGCACCTATCCTCGATGATACCGTCGAAGAAGATGAATTAGATACTCATTCTATAATGGGTAGTGCATTGGGAATAGTTGAGAAGTTAATAGCTGAAGAATTTGACGACGTGGAGCAGTTAGTATGGGATAGCCCAGACGATGATGAAACAGAAGAAGGTTGTTTATCGGATAAAATAGTTACTTATATACAAATTAGGCATCATCCATTATTCACACGTCATATGAGCAACACTTTTAAATTTAATATATATAGAAAATAGACGTTTAATATATACAATATGTAGAAGTATATACTATTTATTCATATAGTATAATATTTGACTATAATACATTAATATTTACAAAAAAATTGTTTCTCGGTTTATCCCGTATCAAATACTTACTTAAACAAATAATAGACAAAATAATATAAATATTGTCTACTTTAATATTGCAAATGAATTCCAAAATCCCATACGTAATAAATAGTCAAACAAATACTTAAGTAGAATAGAAAACGAACGAAAGATGAAACATAATTAGCGACCAAGCAGCTCAACGCTGCAAGAAGCTTAGCTACGCCTCGGGTTACCTGCAAGAGAGGGGAAAAGAGAGAGGTGAGTGACAGGGGAGTCACTCAGTGAGGGGAGGGGTGCCAAACACATGCAGCTGGTCCATAATATAAGTCTAATCACAAGCATATCAAGTCATACGTTATCAATCACGACGCCTAAGGCGTTCAATAAATACACAAGAACAACCTACGTGGAGTAAGTGCCCACACACCGCCCGGAGACGTTTTATCGATTCCTACACGAGGCGTCGACAAAGAATCGACTAATTTGCCTATCCCCACAATACAGCGGCACCGACCTCGACTCGGGACCCCGCAAACAGGCGGCAGTCCAGCGACTCGACTCGGCACCCACAACACAGCGATACCGACCCCGAACCGGGACCCCGCAAACAGGCGGCAGTCCAGCGGCTCGGCTCGGTACCCACAAACATATGCTAACACACACACAACATACAATGATCATATCCACAAATACAAACATAAACTCAGCGTAAGCGAAATATCATCGTTGAATCCTCTATATCCTAGGTCCGGTTTCCAAACAATACTACCTAGACTCGATCATCGAAACGTATCACATAAAACCTAGTCATTTGTCATTAGGTTTCTATTATGGAGTACAGTAATGTACGAAAAAGCTCTCACCTTATTAGCGCGAAAACTGGCTCCTCGGGGTCTCGGATGCTCGGACGGTCTGCGAATCTGAAACCGGGGCGAAAAATCAGGTCAGGTAGCCTCCGAGAAAATTTAGGAAAAGTCAACAAAAGTCAACGGAAAAGTCAACAGAAAAGTCAACAAAAAGTCAACTGAAAAGTCAACGGTCAACCGTTGACCGGTCAACCGTTGACCAGTCAACTCCGGCGGTCAACTCACCGGCGACGTAGCGGCGGCGGCGGCGACGAGGCGGCGGCGGCTTCCCGGCGACGCGTGGACGGTGGTCGGGCGCGGCTGCTCCGGCGGACTTCGGCGGCGGCGGCTGATCTCCTAGCTCCGGCTTCGTCTCGTCGATGCGGTCCCGATGGTGATCTTGGATTTACGAGATTCGCAACGGTGAGTGAGAAATCTAAGAAATACTATGAAACTTTAAAGTTTGGTGAGAAACGGCTTACCTTGGGCGGCGGGGCTCGGCGGCGGAGACGTGGCAGTCTCGGTACGTGGCGGCTGCGGCGGTGACGTGCTCGTGAGATCCGGCGAGTCGATTTCTACATAAGTTGGCTTTTAGATGTGTGATGTGTGAAAAACAAAGGAGACAATATATATATATGTGCACATACCTAGGGTTTCCGAGTTTGGGCCTTGATGGGCCGGGCTTGGGCTGTTACATAAGGGTTCTCGCCGGAGAAAGTGATTAGAGAAGGAGGTTATGGGAAAGTTTATCGGTGTAATCTTGATAGTACACCAGTGGATGTTAAGGTTGTTAGGTTAGATTCACTGGAGAAAAAACAAGAGTTCTTAAAAGGGGTAAATATAATGGGACAAATGCAAACACACACCTTTAAGATAGTATTTGCAAAAAAACACTCATTTTAAGTCTACTTTTATAAATACACTTAAAACGCTGAAAATTAAACATAAATAAACACTAAACTTGATCACTTCCAAAGTAAATCTTAAACATTAATAAGTTTTGAACAAGTTGAAAAAGTTTAATTCGAAAGTATTTTAAGGAATATTTTAATCTTTTGATCTCTTAAAAAGTATATATTTAAAAGGGAGAATTACAAAACTACAACTTTTAATTTTTTTTCATAAAACTACACTATTTTAAAATCACTTCACAAAACTAAATCTAGTTACTCAAAACTAAATCAAAATAAACTCTATCACTAATTAGCAAATCCAAATGAAAAGATGTAGTTTTGGTACATTTTTAAAAGGTAATTGAACCATTAAAAATTTCAAAAGGATGTAATTATAGAAAAAACTGAATTAGGTGTAATTTTGTGAAGCAATGGTTGAAATTGTGTAGTTTTGTGAATTATTTTATTAAAAAGAATACGAAATATAAAATACGTAGTTTTGGCAATTTCCCCTAAGTTTTTGAGTTAGTATTTTGTATTTAAAATTTATTTTGAAGGTTTAGGCCTTTAGGGTATATTTTTAAATTTTAACTTTGTAAGGGTTCAGGTTCAACTTTGGTTTTGTAATCCCTAAGACATTATTTGTGAAATGATTTTCACAAATAAGCTTAGGTGTTATCACCACATTTAATTTTAGCAAATAAATGATGACATGGCATAATCCCTAGATATAAACCAATCAAAAACTCTCTTATAAAAATAGATTTTCCTAAATGATGACATGATACGTGGAAATTTTTAAAATTAAGTTTCCTCAAATAAACCAAATTTTTTACATATGCGTTTTGTACATATCAATAAATCATTATTTATGAAGTTACCAAAAGATAAGTGGTGATAAATATATTATATTGGTTAAATACTTGTGACTCGTGTTATATTAAATTTCTCACAAGTATTTGTTAGAAACATCGTGGGTTTTTTAGCCAAGTCAATATGGTTGAAATATAAAATTTACGAAATAACTTTAAATTTAAATAAAATATTCAGAAAGTTGATTTTATGAATTTAGGAAACTTTAATTAAGTAATTTTGGAAACTTGACTTTTTATAAAATATAAAGTCTAGAATTTTTGGCAAAAAAAGATATGTCATGTTTAATTCTGAATATTCACTTCTTTTACTTGCTCAATAGAGTTAAGTTTTGGGTCTCTTAATTATAAATATCCTTTTTAATTGTCCATAATTTCATGAACGCCAAATATTTTGGTTTTAATACAATTTTTCTTTGCACGTATTCTTTCTTCATATATATTTCAATAACATGGATCATAACAATGAATATTTACAATCATAATTTTTAGAAAGCCTATAATCATAATTTTGGTTTTACTGATTTTTTTTAGTTAAATCAATTACTTTAATATTTTTAAATTGCTTTTTAAAAAACATAAATCGGCGCATGGCGCGGGAAAGTTACCTAGTTTTTATGAAAATAAATGTTACGGTCTTTTTAGAAAGTAATAATGATATTTTTGGAAAAAAACTTAAAATTGCGATATTTTTGAAAATATATCTTTTTGAAGCCTTATAATTTGTGTTTGAGTTATAAATTATAGAGGTTGGAATGGGGTTTGCTAATTTATAAAAATCTAAACAATATTAAATCTTAAATAACATTTTCTATGTTTTTTGGATAACCATTTGGTTTGATTTATTTATTTGTGTTTGGTATAATTACTCTATAGGCGAGGTTCTAAGGCAACTCCGACACCCACAAGTAGTTCTGACAATGGTTGTCTCGTTTACGAATATTTAGAAAACGGAAGCCTCGAAGAATATATATTTCACCAAAAACAATAAACCACCTTTGCCTTGGTTTATCCGGTTTAGGATAATTTTCGAAGTAGCTTGCGGTTTAGCCTTCTTACACAACTCTAAACCGAAACCAATCGTTCACCGCGACCTAAAACCGGGAAACATTTTGCTAAACCAAAACTACGTCAGCAAAATCGCTGACGTCGGTTTAGCCAAACTGGTTACAGATGTTGCGCCGGACAATGTCACAATGTACATGCACTCTATTCTTGCTGTTACATTGCATCATATTGATCCGGAGTATCATCGGACCGGTACGATCCGACCTAAATCGGATCTTTACACGTTCGGTATAACCGTTCTTCAATTATTGACCGCGCGGCAGCCGAGCGAGTTAGTACACTCTGTGGAAAACCGGGTAAGAAAAGGAACGTTAGCCGAAATGTTGGACAAATCAGTTAGTGATTGGCCATTGGCGGAAACCGAAGAATTGGCGCGGATCGGTTTAAAATGTGCCAAGTTTCGGCTAGCAATAAAAACGCGATTGTGGGTTAATTTAGTTTTTCCCTTTCTTTAATGACGTATACTTTCCGTTTCTGAAATTAAATCAATATGGAGGTGTGGCATATAACATGTGGATACCACAAAATAATAAGCTAAAAGTATAATGATTCTTTCTAATATTCATCATTTAATATTAAACTAATTTAATATTGTGGTAAAAAAAATATTTACAAAACTTTTGAGAATATGTTTAAGATATTTATAATACAATATTCAAAACAAACTTATATTTTTAATATTCTTAAAATTGTTTTAAATTCGGGTAATTAAGTTTCGTTTCACAAAAACCAGTTCGGTTTGGATTCGGCTCGAGGTTTTCAGATTGTAATGTTCTTTACTTGTTGGGGTATTTATATTTTTTGATCGGTTTGGTTTTGGATAATTCGGTTTGGTTCATGTTCGGTATTTCAGATCCGGGTATTTTGCGACTCCTTTAATATAATAAATAATAAATTTCATAGTTTAAAATAGTTTGAAATAAACCCGTGATACACCACGGGTTAAATCCAATTGTAATTTTTATAAATTTCTCTAAATATAGTCTCGTTGAAAAACTAATTGTGTGTTATGTGAATGATATGAAAAGATCTTGGGATAAAAGCAAGAGAGCTAAATGATGAGAAATATGAAAGTGTCTTCGCCAATGAAGAAGCATTTTCATTGCAACTTCAGTTCGGATTGTTTATGTGTATGTCCTCACCATGGGATTTGCAATTTTATCAAAAATGAATGCGAATGTTACCCTTCTAATTAATTATATGTATTCTAATTTTCTAGCATATGGAATGGTTTCTGGGTGGACGACGCATGGTCGATTATCATGTCTATATTGTCAAGAAGAAACATAATCGTTTTGGTTATCACATTGAAGAAAACATAGTTGGTACGATTTTCACCGCAAATTTTTACTTCATGATCAATCATATCGGCGTAATAACAAAGCTTTCAGGAAAGGCAAGACATTTCGAGGTAACCCTCCACCATGGTTGACGGGTTATGAAGTTTTGACTGAAAGAATAAACACCATTGGTGGATTAGAAAAAACAATCGATTGTGGAGGAAAAAGACATGATAACCCAAGTTGAACAATCGATGGATATGGTGAATACCATAATTGGCACAAGAAGAGTATATTTTGGGAGTTGCCTTATTGGGAAAATCTTCTTCTCAGACACAACCTCGACTTCATGCACATCGAGAAAAACTTTTTCGACAATCTCATCCACACTCTTCTGAATACGAAGGGGAAGACGAAGGACAATATAAAATCAAGGTTGGATCTTCCAGACATATGCACAAGACCTGATTTACAAATAGGAGCTGATGGAACAATTCTTATTCCAAGGTTCAGATTGACGAACGTAGCAAAACGGAAGTTTCTCTCATGGTTGAGAAATGACATCAGATTTCCGGATGGATATGCATATAATTTCACTAGATGTGTTGATGAGAGTTGTAGGAAACTATCGGGGCTGAAAAGTCATGATTCTCATGTGATCATGCAACGCCTACTTCCATTTGCGATGTTAGAGCTTTTGGATAGCAACGTGCACAAGGCAATTTCAGGTATGTGCACTTTTTTTTCTTAACACATGTTTCATGCATGTAACACTAGGATGTTTCTAATTATAAGGTTTTTGAACAATTGCAGAGATTGCCGTGTTTTTTCGAGAAATCTCTGCCAAAATGTTGCGAGTTGAGGATGTGAGCGTAATGAAGAATAACATTGCAATAAAATTGTGCAATTTGGAGAAGATATTTCCACCTTCGTTCTTTGATGTCATGGAACATTTACTCGTGCATCTCCCTGATGAAGTTGCCTTAGGTGGTCCGGTGCAGTACAAATGGATGTATCCATTTGAGTGCTACATATATCATCTGAAAAAGAAGGTCAAGAACAAGGCATGTATTGGAGGTTCCATTGTCGCGCAATGTGTCCAAGAAGAGATTTCTTATGCAGCAAGCAACTATTACGGGAATACGGAAGATAGAATCAATGATGGTCCTAGAGAAATTCGATTTGCATATGATGATTACCCAGATGTCCCGAGCATATTTCATCACATCGGACGTGTGAGCGGAAGAAGGGTAGATGGGTGGCTAGAAGATCCAGATTACAACATCATCCAAGTATTCATGTTACTTAATTGTGAAGAATTTGCGCCTTATGAAACGTAAGCGATTAAATGGTAAATTTTGTTTACTTTAAAGACTTAAATTTTGATAAGATGAGTATTGCATTTTCGTTACAAGATGTTTGAGGAAGCGATGAGAGTGAGTATGCCAGGTATTACAGATGATGTAATGGACAAAGCTAAAGACGCCCATTACGCGAAATGGTGTCGGGACTACGTGGGTATACTTTATATGCTAATGATGTCTCTCTATATATAAAGTTCTCGACAATAAATTAATTGTGTACTTTTGCAGATAAATGAAGCGAGTAAGAATTATGAATTTCCATTATGGATGTTGGAATTTATACAAGGTCCGAGAAAAAATTACATGTCATGGCCTATGTATTTCACTCGTGGATACCATTTCCACAATCACAAACACGTTCAGGATAAAAGAACTCAAAACTATGGGGTTGTTGTACGAGGTACAACATAAACTACTTATTACGGTCTTATAGAAAAGATAATGAAGATCGAGTATCGCAGTGGAGTTGGTCTTAAAGCGGTGATTTTCAGATGCTCTTGGTTCGACAATACAGACGGTATCGGATTGCATAGACACCCATTTGGTTTAGTTGATGTGGCCTCGCGTAGACGATACGAGAAATATGACCCTTTCGTTCTAGCTGGTCAATGTGACCAAGTGTGTTTCATTCCGTATCCACGCGTATCTGGCTCAGCGAGAGACGATTGGTGGGCATGTGCAAAAGTTATGCCGAGGGGTTATCGCGAGAATGACGAAATTTCTTTAACAGCCCTTCAGGATGATACAGTCGACAATGTCGTTGTTCCTAGTTCAATGATTCGAGTAACAACACATGTCATTGATGAAAATGCTTCTGATTATGATGATTTGGCAGATGCGGAGCCTATGGATTACGAAAATGTCGAAGACGATGGTTCTGGACAGTCTTCAGAGGATTCGGATTGGTCAACATATTTTAAAATTTAGTTAATAAGAGTGTTTAATCATGTACTATATTCTGAAACTTTTTGTAATATATTGTGAAACTTGTGTTGATTTATGGTTTTTTTGTTATGAAATTTTTACAATGAAACTTATTGTCTAATTATAATTTATGATTTTGTAATATATGTATATGAGCACCTTATAATCCACATACATTCAACAACATAACAGTAGCCACGGATTGTCACGGAATAATTTGTGGCTAACACGCAAACACACGTCTAAAGTGGATTTGGACATAGCAAAGTCCATATTCAGATATAACATAGACGGCGGGTCACGATTGAATCTGTGGCTACAAAACAATTTATGTGACTGTTTTAGCCACGAATTAGCCACGGTCATACCCGTAGCTATACATAAATTTTCAATTTTACACCAAATTGATGTATTATATATTTAATTTCTTTTATATATCTTCACATCTCCTCATATCTAATACAATGAAACAAAAATATAAATTTAACAATATTAAAGTCAAAAAAGCATTATATGAAAATCTAATTACTTATAACAATGTTTTTCATAATGTCACATACAATACTACTTAATGTTTAATTTATAATTATATTTTTCAAAAAAAAAATTTAACACAAACATTAAAATCAATGTTTTCAAGTAAAACATTCATTATAATCTTGTATACAATAACTTATGCCACGTAATATCTAAACCCTAGTCAAACCCTAAAGAACCAAAAGACACAGCCACAAAATATCCGTGGCTATTTCGTAGCTAAAGAATAAAATAGCCACGACTTGGCCACGATTTTATCAGTGGCTATAAAACCTTGAACCCTGATTTACCATTAGCCACGAGATCTTCGTGGCTATTTCGTAGCTACATGGGTTAGCAGCCACGTATTTGGCCACAGATTTTCAGTGTCTATTAAATCTCTAAAACAAATATAAACCCTAAACACTGATAACTAGGTAGCCACAAATATATTCGTGGCTATTCGTAGCTATATCCAAATACAGCCACAACTTTGCCATGAAACTATATGTGGCTACTGAACCTCTAAAATAAAATTTATTTCAAATTTTTTTTATAAGTGTCAGTCACGAATACATTCGTGGCTATTCGTAACTAAATTTATACGTAGCCACAATTTAGCCACGACAAGATGCGTGAATATTCTTAATGTATTTCAAAACGTGAATCGTTAATTTTTCTAAGTGTCAGCCGCGAAAATATTTGTGGCTATGTCGTAGCTTTAATTTAATTAGCCACGGACTTTCCGTGACAAGGGCTTTTGTACAACGTATGGGCCATAGTTATTTTGAATGTGCCTAAGCAACTGAGCCTTATTTTAAATATAGCCACAGACAGCCACAATTATATCCGCGACTATGCGTGTTAAACCTAATTCATCGCGAAAGTAGATCTCATTTCTAAAGCCGCACAAGGTTTTCCCCTTTTCTTCTTCTCCGGCGATTCTTCGCAAAATCCGGAAAATCGGTGAGTTTTACGGTGAGTTTCCTTCGATTCTTCCTCACTTCTTCTTCTCCGTTTATTGTTCTTCATTTTTAACCGTTTAGTTTTCGAAATCGATCCGTCGTTTAAGGTTTCGTTTTGATTTAGGGTTTTCGTTTTATTTACATTTTATTTCCTGTTCGATTCGTGTTCGTGTTCGATTCTTGTTCATCGTGTTAATCTTGTTAGCTTTTCTTGATTCATGTTCATCGTATTTTACCTCTCTGTTTTGTTGATTTTGATTCTTCTTCATCGTGTTCATCGTGTTTTACCTCCCTGTTTTGTTGATATTGATGTCTTTGTCTTTGAGTTTGATGAATGGTCTCTGTTTCATGATTTAGATGTCTTTCTCTTCTACTGTTTGTGATGTCGTTTCATGAATGGTCTATGTTTGATGTTGATAATATCTATGAGTTTGATGAATGATCTATGTTTGATGGATTTTGCTTTTATGGTATGTAAATCTGTGATGCTTTGTCTACTTGACTTTTGATGCCTTATTTGCTTTGTTTTTGACAGTTATGGCTCCTAGAGGAAATGGGAGAGGAAGAGGACAACATGCTCCATCCTACAGGATGGAGATAACTCCTCCAATGCCACCCATCACCAGAATTCAGACCACACTAACCCCACCTTCTCAGACTCCAACAACCAATCCACCTGGTTCAAGAGGAAGAGTAAGTCAAGCTGGCTCTTCTTCTTCGAATGCAGCCACGCTTCTCAAGCTAGAGGCTCTCCTTAATGCACCTGCAAGAAGAAACCAACCTGTTCTCCATCCAAAAAAGCTTGATGGAGCTCTCTGGTAAGTAAATATGTTGTTGTATATTGTTTAGTACATTCTCTTATGTGATGTGAATTGTTCTGTAATGATGTAGGTTTGGGATAGATCCTGAGGTGAACAAAACGGTAAGGACGACATGACAATCTAACTACATGGGTGCTTAGTGGAACTGGTCAATGGTTCCAGATGCAAAAGCAGAGGAGTGGTGGCAAGACTTTGTGGTAAGTTAATAATCCATATGCCTTTCAATTTCTCTTATTTCTTTGTTTACTTTTTCTAATGTTTGTTTTCATTTTTCAGCAAGCCTAGTACTGGTCTCCTTCTCACCATGACCATGTGTACTTCATGTGGAAGAAGGAGTGCATGGAATCCATCCGTGACAAAGTCAGCAAGAAGAAGAGAGGCACCAAGAAGCCAAGTTATGTATCCGATGATGCTTGGCTGCAGATGCAGGAGCAATGGGATACTGATGTTTGCCAGAAGAAGTCAAAGACAAATTCCGAGAACCGTATGTCTGATCCTCATGGTCTAGGTGCGCATAAGCATTGTGCAAGGCATGTTGGGTTTGCCAAGATCGGCTATGAAATGGTAAACGTATTCTCTTTCATGAATGTCTGTTTTTTGTGCTTAGATTAATGTTCTGTCCTTTGACTTTGATAAATAGTTTGTGATTTTGTTAATGCTTTGTGATGTTTTTGTAACTCTGTGATGTGTGGTAACTATGTGATCTCTATAATGTTTTTTATGCTTTTGTTTAGTTGTTTAGGCTTTGGTAACTATGGATTTTTGTTTTCTGTTTTGCAGACGCAACATAATGGTGGTGTTGAACCACCATTTACCGAGCTCGTACGCAAGACTCATACCCGTAAAGATGGCACGTTCATTGACCGTCGGGCGGAGGCAATTATGGCGGATGTGGAGACAGCTGCTTCGCAGGTCACAGATGAGGCAGAGGCCACTCCTTCATCGCAGTGGATTAACAAGGCATATTTGGAGGTAAGTTTGATTTATGTTTTTAACTTAACTTTCTGTCTATGTATTTGTTATTTGGAAGTTAACTTATTCTATTGGCAGCGAGTGAAACCAAACAGAGGGCGTATTTACGGTTTGGGAAGCAAGCAGTTCGAGGTTTTCGAACCTTCTGAACCGGTAGCAGCTTCCCTCTCTCGGACTGTGGACATGGACATGAGGGTGGGATCTTTCGAGTAAAACGTGCATGCCATTCTAGCCTCGCAGAGCCTAATGTTTGCGTCGCAGAAGGCAATACTCGATCATCTCGGGATCGATCCCCAACCAAACAATCCATATGCCACCCCTTCTCCTCATGCAGCTGCTTCAAACACCACGCCTAACACCAGTCCAGAGTTTGCACCGAGTGTAAACCGTGAAGATCAGCTCGGTGACAATGATCAAGACCAAGGGCGTGAAGATCAGCTAGGTGAGGAACAGAGCAATGAAGAGGAAGAAGGGCAAGGTGATGGTGAAGACCAAACTGGTAGTTGATTTGTGTTTTAAAAAACTTAAAAATTTGTAATATATATTTTTGAACAATGTTTGTAATATATGCTATTTTAGATGTAAACCCAAACCTGCTTCAGGTTTAATTTTTTTAAAAATAGTTTCAGTTTCAATTTTTTTATATATATATATTTTTTTTGGGAAAATTATGTAAAGCCACGAAAATTTTCGTGGCAACCGTGCAGAAAGCCACGAAAAAACCGTGGCTAGTCGTAGCAAAAATGCTACGACTTGCAACGGAACATTTCGTGGCAAATAAGCCACGAAGAGCAACGAATACATCCGTGGCTAATATCAGCCACGACCTTGTTACGAAATTAGATCGTGGCTGCAACCACGGTTGCCATGGAACATTCTGTAGCAAGAATAGCCACAAATATTTTCGTGGCTAAAATGGTCACGAATTGCCACCAATATTTATGCGGCTAAAATGGCCACGAATTGCCACCACTGCTTCCGTGGCTACAATAGTCACGACTTGCCACAAATAATTCCGTGGCAAACTAGTCGCGAATATATACGTGGCCATTTCGTGGCTATGACATCCGGGGCTAGGATAGCCACGGATAGCCACGGATATCCAACAGCTACTACGCTAAAGCCACAATTCTTTTCGTGGCTAACCGTGGATGTGTGGGGTAATAGCCACGTATTTTCCTCTATAGCGACGGAATTTTCCGTGGCTATACTGACTTATTCTTGTAATGTAAGTAAGTAAACAAGGTCGGGAAGCTTGTCTGTTCTTGGGTGAATCTTCACATGAAGGTAGTTTCGCATCACATGAGTGGATTGAGTATCTCAAGACGTAGATCAGTCAAGACACGGTCATGAAAATTACAGTGGAAGGATTCATGGTGGAGAAGTTTGATTGTAAAGAAGATTTTGGTTGGTTGAAGTACAAGATGTTAGGACACCTCAAGATTCAACGGTTTGTTGTCAATTCTCAGGGACCATATGGTTGAGACAGGGACAAAGACAAGGCTTGTTTCCTAGCGGGCTGAGAGAGATCTCAGGGTGACAAATATGTTGAAGATTTGTTGGAGTAGTTTCATTCTAAAAAAGATTATGAATGAGATCCCGACACTTTGTATGTTGAAGACTCATGAGAGAAATCACCATACCAATTCACTTCAAAACCGAATTTACATCAAAAGGAAGTTCTTCATGAAACTGATAGCGGACCTTGAGGCATGATAGTAAATATCTCTGAAGAAGATTAGACAATAGAGAGATTGCCAAGATTGTTGTCTAAGTATGAACATGTGGTTCATACGCTGCAGTATGAGACAAAAGAACACCCTCTAGGTCAATGTGGTGGTCACAACTGCTTACTCAAAGGAAACTGAGTTAAAGTCGAAGGTTGCTAAGAAAGACGAAAACAACATCAGAAGGTTAGTATGTTGAGTGTCGTGGCAGAACTGCTCAGAGGAATGAATATAGGAACAACATATGTTCAGATCAAAGGGAAGATCCAAGTCTAAGCAAATGTACAACAAGGTAGGCAAGTCAGAATGATATGGTTGTGGGGAAGTACATGGAGTGTCCAAAGATGAAAAACAAGAAGGGAGTTGATTCGTCTCTCAACATAGTGTCATACATCAGACAACCTTAGTATCTCAATGCCAACATACAAGAATCAACTGATGAGTGGGTGATGGATTCAAAGTGCTCTTTTCACATTGCACTCAACAAGGAGTTGATGGTTGACTACATGACTCAGAGTGATGTGAACGGCAGAAGCAAGATCAGGATCACAAATCCTGATGGATCCAAGTTGTTTCTCACAGAGTTGAGATACAGACCCCGGATGAGTAGAAATTTGATTTTCTACCGTATGTTGGAGAGATTTGGATGCAAGTACGAGGGAGAAAACTTTATACAAGGATGAGAAAGTCATCTCAGGGAAGCACGAGATTACATTCATGCGGACTTGTGGGGTTCTCTTACAACCCCGATAAGCCTTGGAGGATGCAAGTATATTATTATCTTCATGGATGATTGCTCAAGAGAGATTGAGTCTACTTCTTGAGAACAAAAGATAAAGTGTTCTCAAAATAGAAGAAGTAGAAGGAAACTATTGAGAATCAGACAAGGAGGAAGGTAAAGTGTCAAGGTGCTGATGAAATACTGAAATACTGCAACAATCAGTTTGATGTTCTGAAATCATACATCAGGGGACACAAGACTTGCAGTACATTCAGAATGGTGATTCTGAGAGGAATCACAAGACCGTCATGGACAATGATCTAATGCTTGTTGGCTGAGACATAAGTGGATTTAGAGTTATGCGTTGATGCAGAGTCTACTGCAGTGAAATTGACCAGAACACCGAATTCGCCGATCGATTTCAAGCGCTTGAAGAAGTGTGGACAGTAAACAAACCAGAACGCACACATCTGAGTTGGTTTGGTTGCTCTGCCTATGTACACACCTGACAAGACAAGAAAAATCTCATACCTGCTAAGGAGAATTTCTTGGGGTACCCTTCAGGTGTTAAGGGCTACAGAATGTTTATCTTATAAGACATAAAACATACTACAAGAAGATTCGTAGTGTTTCAGGAGTATGAGGTCAACAAGGTTACCGCAGAGAGGAAGGAGAAGAAAAGCTACAGATCAGAGAAGAAAGCTGACAAGAGATTCATCTTTAGTCTAAATCTGATGCAGGGGTGAAGTCCTTCAGGATTCACGCAAGGTGATTCATGTTCAGCAGGTGGAGAATCAGACGCCAGATCTGATTCAAGCTCACAGACATCTGAGGAAAGCTCATCAGGATCAGATGATCATGAGTTTACTGAGGCAGAGGGGTAAGACAACAATCAGAATTCAGATGAGTATCTACTTCCAAGGCACATAAGCAAAAGACAAAATGTAAGGGCTCCTCCAAGATTTGAGGACGCCGATTTTGTGAAATAGGCTTTGTCAATGGCTCGTGATATATAGGTTCAAGAGCCTGAGACGTATCAAGGAGCAAGGGTAAGTAGAGAGAGATAAAATTATGTAAAGGTGCTGCAAAGGAGGAGACAATTCTTTGGACAAGAATCAAACCCTTGGATCTAACTCACAGGCCAGGGATTTCCAGCGAGGAAAGGAAGAGGGTTACGACATGGTTCATGACAAAGGGGTATTCTCAAAAGGTTGAGAATAGACTACAAGAAGGCGTCCCAACATCTAAGGTACGACTCCAGGGATCTGAAGAAGAACAACACAAACGAGTTGAGTTGTTAGTCTTTGCAAGAGATGAATCCGAATTGTAGACTCTTAGAAGAAGTTAAGAACAGGCCTGTGAAGATTCATAGCAAAGAGGATCAAGGAGAAAAGCTCAGTTGAGGCTTAATGAACCTCACAAGGTAAAGGAGCTCAAGAGTCAGAGGTGTATGAGGTTCTTCAAGAAAAAAAAGGTTTTGGAAGAAGAGGATAAACACATGGTTGTAGCTCAGGACACTGGCGTTGATTACTTCAAGCCAGAGATGCGTCAGAAGAATGATGAGGTGTATCAGCTTAAAGATATCACAGGAGAGAGACAAGATCTGAGGTTTGAATGTGGTTTCGTGGAAGTGAGTTGAAGCAAAGGTAGAATTTTGTGGTCGTATTGCTTAAACTAACTGGGCCTCACGGCCCAGATACGAAACATAAAGCTGATATTTAATCAGGCCCATATCTTAGGTTCGACTTGTTTCTTATATAAGCATGCATTAAGGCTTAATGCATGCTTGGATACAAAACCCTAATATCCGATAGGTTGTACCTTGCAGAGCACGACGACGGTGCAGAGAAACAGGAGGTTGCCGCCGCAGCCGGGGGGGGTGGTAAATAAATAAAAAAAAAAAAAAAAAAAAAAAAAAAAAAAAAAAATCCTGAATTTAAAAAACTATTATTTATAGTTATTTCAGTTTGAATCAGAACTCATCAATCATTAATTTCATTTCCAAAATCTTTTAATATATTTTACCAAAAAATGTCTTTAATTTTGGTAGATTTTTTTTTTTGATATCTTGGAGCTTAAGACGTGTTGTTTAACTTCTAAAGTAGTTTCTCTTTTTCTTCTATTTACTTATTACACATAAATTCTTTAATTGTTTTATAGTATTTGTTGTTTAAACTTTGTACACATATTATAAATTTAATGTTTTTGGTTTCAATGCTAGAACACGTTAAATATCTACAAGGTACTTTGAAATCACAAAAGTTTTTATTTGTTTTTAGTGAAAGTAAATATCACAAAATAATTATTATGAAACAAAAAGAAAGCGTGAATATTAGTTGACTTTGCCGATATTTGATTAAAGTTTTTTTTATTTGGCCTTTGACAAAAAAATCTATTAGTATTGAACATGTATTGACATAAAGTGTACACCATAAAAATGATTTTGGCAAAAAATTTATTGGGATTTCATATTTTATTGACATCATAAAATCCCATGTATATATAACTATTCACATAAATCTATTGGCATGAAGCACTTTGTTCTTTTTATTTTAAAATTAGATTTGTGTTTTCAAATATTTTTTTAATTGACAATTGGTTTATAAATAGAATTTAGAAATTTTTATTGACCACAGGATTATATTTTCTTCAAAAAAACTGAACAAAATTATTTGGTTATAGGTTTTTCTACTTTGTGGGAGATTTATAGCTTGAAAATTCAAAATAATCATACTTTTTTTTTATTACATCAAAATAATCATACTTTTTAGAAATTGTTATATGTTTAACATAATTTGATAATTAATATGATTATATTATAACAAGTTCATAAATTTCAAAACGGAATCTAATAGTTTGAACCAAAAATGACAACATCTAATTTCACTAGTTTTTTTAGATTTCAATTTTGATAAATAAAGAACAAAAGAATCATATGACAATTAGGAAGACTAAGAAAACATATGATAATAAAAGATTGTGTATTTGTTTTATTAAATTTTCAATTTTTAGGGACACAACAACATTTTTTATGATGATAAAAGCTTGTGCATTTAACTCATTACATTTTCAATATTAAGGGAGACAACAACATTTTGGGGGTCTATCGGGATGTAAACCATCATAAGCACAATAGGCATTATGAAATCCACGTTGCATCTTTTTACAATCGGTTACACATTGAGCTGTTGAGTATGTGGGAGAACATTCCCTAAAACACAAATCGCCTGCACATATACACAAAACTTGTTTTTACCAGAAATACATATACAACATCTCGTTAGTATGATTAACCTTTTTATTGAAATTATATACACACACAAACCTCTCGCTAATATAACTACTATATGTGTAATATGTTGTTAAAAAAAAAAAAATATATATATATATATATATATATTTATATATATCCGAGTATATTGTGCAATATATTTTATATTATTTATAACAAGCTTTTATAGATGAGTTTATGAGATCCCACTTAATATGATAAAGCCACTCAGTTGCAATAATCTTTAAAAGCACTAACCTACTAATGCCATAACATTTTGGTTGGACATCGAAAACACTAGTACAACCACAAAAAAGCAAGATAGAAATATCTTTGTGAAACTCATCTTCTTCTCGTTGTAGGGAAAAGAAAAAATATACGATGTAGAATCTTTATAAACTTCAAAAGCTCTTATTTATAGTTATTTCGGTTTTGAAGCTGAACCCATCAATCCTTAATTTCATTTCCAAAATCTTTTAATATATTTTACCAAAAATGTCTTTAATTTTGGTAGATTTGTTTTGACTAAATTTCATAGATATCTTGGAACTTAAGACGTGTTGTTTGACTTCTAAAGTAGTTTCTCTTTTTTCTTCTATTTACTTATTACACATAAATTCTGTAATTGTTTTATAGTATTTGTTGTTTAAACTTTGTACACATATATTATAAATTTAATATTTTTTGGTTTCAATGCTAGAACACGTTAAATATCTACATGGTACTTCAATATCACAATAGTTTTTTTTTGTGAAACTAAATATCATAAAAATAATTATTATGATACAAAAAGAAAGCGTCAATATTAGTCGACTTTGCCGATATTTGATTAAAGTTGTTTTTATTTGGACTTTGACAAAAAAATCTATTTGTATTGAACACGTATTGACATAGAGTGTACACCAAAAAATGATTTTGGCAAAAAATCTATTGGATTTACTATTTTATTGACATCATAAAATCTCATGTATATAACTATTCACATAAATATATATTGGCATGATGCACTTTGTTCTTTTTATTTTTAAATTGGATTTGTGTTTTCAAATCTTTTTTTAAGTGACAATTGGTTTATAAATAGAATATAGAAATTTTTATTCATCACATGATTATAAAAATTACAAATTTCATATTCAAAGTGTTTTTGAATATTTCAAATTTCAAAGTGTTTAAAAGATTTCAAATTTCAAAGTGTTTAAAAAAATTACAAATTTCAAAGTGTTTTTAAATGATATAAAAAAAAAAAAGTGTTTTTAAATATTTCAAATTTCAAAGTGTTTTAAAGATTTCAAATTTCAATTTGTTTTTAAAAATTACAAATTTCAAAGTGTTTCTAAATATTTCAAATTTCAAAGTATTTAAATTTTTTTTTTGTGTTCGGAATTCCGTCGGAAGCCGCCAAAATTTTAAACCTCGTACTAAGCAAAATTGGGATCGAAACCCCAAAAGCGGTAAAAAATCGGTCAAAATTTATTTAATGTTTTTTGTTTCAATGCTAGAACACGTTTAATATCTACATGCCTACATGGTACTTCAAAATCACAAAAGTTTTTTTTTTAGTGAAACTAAATATCATTAAAATAATTAATATGAAACAAAAAGAAAGCGTCAATATTAGTCGACTTTGCCGATATTTGATTAAAGTTGTCTTATTTGGCCTTTTGACAAAAAAAATCTATTACTCCCTCCGTTTTTTATTATAGGATTTTCTAGCTTTTCAGATATAATAAACAAACATATAAAAATATATTATTTTTTGTGATTTATAATTTTCAACAACTCTAAACAAATAATGTTTAGTTATCTTTCTTGAATTTTATAATTTATCATTAACAATTGTATATAAAAAGTGAGAAAATCCATCTTTTTAAAACCAAATATTTTCAACAAAAATCCTATATTAGAAACGCAAGGAATAGTATTGAACACGTATTGATATACAGGCTCGGCCCAGGGGAGGGCCCAACCAAAAAGCCTGCAAAATTGTTTAACAATAAGGTTAGATTTTTTTAAAAAATTGCTAATATGGGGCTCAAATTTTTTTATTAACAATAAAGGGACAAAAAATATTTATGCACTAGGGACCCAAATATATTTGGGTCGGACTTGTTGACATTAAGTGTACACCATAAAATGATTTTGGCAAAAAATCTATTGGGATTTCATATTTTATTGACATCATAAAATCCCATGTATATAACTATTCACATAAATCTATTGGCATGAAACACTTTGTTCTTTTTATTTTTAAATTGGATTTGTGTTTTCAAATATTTTTTAATTGACAATTGGTTTATAAATAGAATATAGAAATTTTTATTCATCACAGGATTATAAAAATTACAAATTTCATATTCAAAGTGTTTTTGAATATTTCAAATTTCAAAGTGTTTTAAAGATTTCAAATTTCGAAGTGTTTTTAAAAATTACAAATTTCAAAGTGTTTTAAATATTTCAAATTTCAAAGTATTTTTAAAAATTACAAATTTCAAAGTGTTTTTAAATATTTCATATTTCAAAGTATTTTTAAATTTTATTTTATTTTTTTGTGTGCCAGCCGAATTTAAACCTCGTCTAGCCGGGATCGAAACCCGAAAAAAAAATCGGCGGAATTATTTATATTTGTTTAGGTTTGGATAAAAATATCGACCGAAAACGAAAATAATTTCGTCCTCATTTTTTTTCCCCTTTTTTCGGACGCACCGAAATTTCCGTCGTAAATTTTCCCTATATAAGACCCCCCCCCCCCCCCCCTCATTCACAATTCACAAAATTTTTTATCTCCATTTTCTCTCTCTACATAATCTTTTCTAATCCGAAAATCTCCAAAATATGTTAGTAAATTCTAATTAAATTTACTTTTTTCATATCCATATAAAAATTTGTCATATACTAATTTTGTAAAAAAAAATTGTAGGTCGAACAACGATGAAACCGTTCCAGGAACCAAACAATCCGCACAACTTCGGATGTAGATGAGCCGTATAAATCATAGCGACATTTTCCCCAAGAAATTCGGGAAATGTGGTTCCGTTCTTTTGCGGTTAGTAAAATAATTTTTTTATATATGCATATTAATAAATTTATAAACTAAATTAATAATTTTAAATAAAATTTTCCAGCAACAATTTAATTGGTTACCACAACATAATGATCAAGTGCGAGAAGCATTTGATAAGGCTTGTGCGTCCTCGTACAAAGACCATATGCACGAATGGAAACAAAAGTGGTGTCAGGGGAAAGATAAGCCTTCCGGTCTAAACCTTTATGTTTGGATCGGGTTACAAAATTATTGGATTACAGAAGAGGCGGTTGTAACAGACCAAAATAAATTCCAAAAACCGTAAAGGCGGGGATGTAATGGTGGATAAGGCGTCCGGAACTCACAATGCGGGCGCCAATACTTTCGAAGAAATCGCAGACCATATGGTAATTTATAAATCAAAAACTTAATAAAATAATCCATTTAATTTAGTTAATTACTATTATTTTCAATTTTAAAAAGAGGGTCAAAAAGGTGGTGTCGAACCTCACTGGTTAAAGGTTATGAGAAAGACACATACCAATAAAGCGACGGGTTTAATTGATAATCCCAAATTCCGTGACATCGTTGAACGGGTCGACAATAGATTGACCCAACTATCTCAATCTCAACCAGGTTCAGAACATGAGTCAACTCATTCCAACACCTTCTCCAATACATAAATAAACCGAATTGTTCTCTAGGTATAAATTATTTTTAATTTTAACTAAATTAATATTAAATTATTAAAATCGATTTTTTATAACTTAAAATCTATTATTGTAGGAAACTCCTATGGTTCGGGAAAACCTTTCGATTTAGGAACTCTTCCCCAATCCCAAGAAATGTCATTCACATACGTTCCAAACTCGGATCCGGGACTCCTTCAAAAAATCTCTAAGCTTCGAAATGAGCTTCAAGAAAAAGATAACGCGTTCAACCGGTATCGTCAAAATACCGATGCACAACTCGAGAATATGAACGCGTTTCTGAGGACCCAATTTTCGCAATATCGAGGTCCGGGAGGACCGGGAGACGCATCGGGATCGAGAACAATGGGAGAAGATGCGGGAATTTAGTTTTTTTAAAAAATTTTAATAATAAATTGTTTTTTATATCCATTTTTTTTTAATTTTCTGTTTTTTTTTAATTTTCTGTATTTTATTTTTGTTTTTTATTAATTGTTTTTATTTCTGTCGCAATTCCGTCGGAAATCGGTCGAATATTTTAATATTTTAAAATATTAAATTAAATAAAATCGTCGGAATTCGGTCGGAAAATTTCGTCGGAAAACGGTCGGAATTATTTCCGTCGGAAATCGGTCAGGAAAAAAAAATATTTATTTTTATTTACGACGGAGTTCCGACCGAAATATGGTCGGAATTGTTTTCGTCGGATTTCGGTTGGAAATATAAAATATTTTTAAAATATTTTTTAGATTTACGGTCGGAATTTCCTCGGAATTATGGTCGGAATTCCGTCCCAAATTTTTTTCGTAAAATGGTCGGAAAAATCACACACATCCGACCCTAAATGTCGTCGGAAAACTGTCGAAAATTTCGATGGAAATTTGTGGTCGGAATTTTCCCACCGAATTCCGACGAAATTCTATTTTCGTCCATCTCCACCCGACGCGATAATTATTTCTGACCGATTTCCGACCGCTTTTACGGTAGGAAACAAACTGTTTTCTTGTAGTGTGTTTTAGACTAAAACCAAAAATATCAAACTTTTGTCTATAAAAATTTGTCATCTTAACTTTGTTAGTGGCAAAAAGATCAAATTAGATCAAAAAACAAAAATATTATGTTTGGGTTTATTTTACACCGGTTCTTTTAATTTTAAAGATTTTAATTTCTAATTAATCTCAAAGTTAAATAATCACATATGGTTTGTTTTCCAATTTAAGTTCAGTTTATCGAATAAATCTCGTAAATTAAATATGAAATAAATAGAATGATTTTACATTATTTTTAGAACAAATTACACTTTAAGGTACATTTACAAACTAGTTACACTCTAAGGTACTTACAAACATCAACACACTTTCACCTTCTAAATAATCCATTATACCTTTAGTTTCATTATTTATGTTAACCAAACCACACTTTTACAAACCAATTCAATTACTCTTCTTATTTGCTTTTTGTCAGAAACTCATAATGACAATTTTCGTAATTCAAAAATTATCATAGCTTAAAAAAACACAAAATTAATTTGTCACATCATAACTAAAATTTATCTCTAAAAATTTCGATAAACACAAAGCTACCTCCGAAACCCTAATATCTCCTCCACTTTCTTTTTCCGGTGAACCACCTGCTTCTCTGGTACTTTCTTTTTCCGGCGAACGATCTGCTTTTCTGGGACTTTTTTCCGGCGAAGATTAGATTTAGGGTTCTCTAATCTTCCAAAATCCACCAAATGCATTCATAAATTTTTGGAAAAACACCTCCTTATTCCGTCGAAACACCACCTATCTCCGGCGAGCCACCATCGGATCTTGTCTTTTTCAGCTTTTTCAATCGCGAGCAACAAGATGACGGGTAATTTCTTCTCAAACTCTTAAAGATCACAAAATCTCCTTTTCACTCAATCCTTGAATATTTTGGTTGCATGTTAAATACTTTCAAAATCAGTGTTAATCTTGTAACAATCTTCCCAGACAATGAGGAGCAAACACCACCTGACACAAAGCTTCCACCGAGGTTGTTCGCCACAAATCGTTACTCTAATGGTCGGCTCAATGTCTACTCTAAGCCAAATTACTTAGCCTTAGTACAACACAAACTTCGTGGTCAGCCTGAGTTACAAATGTTAAGGGATTCTCAGTTTGGAAAACTATTTGAGCTTCCACTTTACCAATCTACGCTCTCAGCCAAACTAGTACATGCACTTATGTCGAGACAATTGGTCACCAAAAATTATTTTGAGTTGTGGACAGTGTTTGGTGGACAGCCGTTACGGTTCTCGCTTAAAGAGTTTTGTGTTATCATGCGATGATCACTGGGTTATCGTGCGATGATTTCACCAACAACGATGATCCTCTGGAACAACAAAAGGATTGTGTAACACCCTCTCCGTTGAAGACCCAAAAATAACACTACCAGAGGAAACTAAGATGATGGACGATGTATTTGAGTTGCCTACCTGGAAGATAATGGGTATAGCCCTTATATTGATTGTAGATGGTGTCTTAATAGCAAACCACCAATACCCCAAACCCACACCAAAATATGTTGCAATGGTGGAAGACATTGACAGGTTTTTAGCCTATCCATGGGGTAGAGAATCGTTGCTCCAGACCATTTCATCCATGATACCAGGTAAAACACAAAATGGCAAACCTAAAGATCCTGTAAAAGCATTTTGCCTCCAACTTCAACAATAAACCTTGTGAGACATAGGTTTCCCGCTTGCGCTTCAGCTATTAGCATACAAATCCATCCCTCTATTGTTGTCCACAATGTTACGTGCTTACAGACAACAAAAGATGTCCGAGCTAATTGGGAAAAATATCCCAAAGCTTCAAGATCTTGCACTTACTCAAATTCTTGACATTGGAGATGATCCACTGGTATTTAAAAGTACACAGTCAATACATACGTATTTTGGTGTATTTTATTCTTCTATATAATCTTTTTGTTCACTTATGCAGGTTGTTGTTAAATCAAAATGGGATATACAAACCGGACAAGAGGATGGATTGGTAGAGTGGGACAACGAGTATAGTGACAGGAGGGTGACTTACATGGAGAAATTGATTGACCAAAATCATGCTTTCAAAATTACAGATTGGCACGGAGGAGACACTTCTCTACCATTGAGGTCTGCACAACCACGCCAAACAAAAGGTAGTGGAAAAAACACATCAACACTCACTCAAATCCGCCATCCAAAAAAGTTGAAGTTGTTAAGATGACGAACACTCACTAAAAGCCGCCATCCAAAAAAACTGAAGTTGTTAAGAAGACCATCAAAAAGAAGAACAGAGCCCCATTCAAGCGAAAACAACGCACCGTAACCTGGCAAAAAATAAGCAAACCTGGACAAAAGCATAGATTCGGAAACTTTCACCGCCCGAAACACAATGTGACTATGAAGAAAGGATTTCTTAGGAGAAAACTCGCAACCAAAAGAGAGAAGACCCCACCAGCTAAAATCCAAACCCCAACAACTTCCAGTGATGCACCGAGCATCACACTCAAATCAGACGACGACTTAACGGATCAATGGTTTCATGACACCAACGAGTTTTCCCGAATATGTACATTAGTTAAATTCATCTTCCTAAAAATAACTTACATTACAGTTATGCTCATCCATGTGACTTTCATCATCTTCTTTGTCAAAGTAGGTGTCCACCCAAGCTGGAAATGAACCCATCCATGTGGCCTTAAGCCACAACCGAGCTGGATCTTCCACCGTGGACGACATCCCTGAACCGCTAAAAGAGGTATGTTCAAAACATATATATCAAACATACACAAAAAATGATGCTTTAATTCCCCTAACTTATGTTGTCCCACTGACATTTACAACGAGTTGTTTATCCATAAAAAATCACCAAAAGTCTGAAATCCAACCGACGCTTGATATATGCTCACAAAACGTTGTCGCTGGTAAGACTCGCTTCAAACTTCTCCACTTCAGCCACAAAATCAGCATCATCCAAAACCACTGGAGCTGACTTCGAACCTTGACATGAACCAGCATCCTTTGTTCTATCGTTTCCCCTTCGAAAACTACCATTTTCTTCGAACATGGAGCGACTTTTCGATGCATAGCAGGGAGTTGAAAAACCAACCCCATTGTCCATCATGCCACTATTTGAACAACCATTATTTCTACCAAACCTAACACACAAGTTTGTTGCCCCATTTACTCTCGGATGTTGAAGATAATAACCTAAGCCTCCATCGCTAGTCAATAATACATGAGGAGTTTTCAAACCCGTTGCTAGCTCTTTGCTATTTGGTGGCCAGTAACTCAAACCAACAACAATGTATTCACCACTTAGCCCACCAAAAAACTCAACCAAACATGCTTCCTTTAGAGAACAAAGGCTACCACCAGCCTTGATGCAAACAACCCTACCGAACTTGTTCTTGGTCAACTACAAATTCCCAGAAACCTCCTTTGTTGTAGCGCCATTCACCACTCATGACCATTGTTTGGTCATCCATCTTGTTTCATGTCCACTGAAACCCGAGCAAAAGTCAAGTCATATACACAAAACATTTTTACACGAGAAAACATAACAAGATACTGAAAGTCAATAATCAAGACATAAGTAAGAGGAAAGAAACATTAAAACAACAACTAAGCAGCAAATTAACAAACAACATATGTAACATAAACAAGGTTACCGAGTTTTTCTGATTACTTGAAGAGCATTTTAGTCTCAACTTAATGACAAAATAAAAAAGTGCACATGTACGTGTAAGTGTCTTTTCCTGATATTAAATATACATAAAGTACATTTTTGTAAATGACTCTTATTTTTAAGCATTAAAAATGAGAGAATCATCTTAATTTTTAAAAGACTAACGTGTTTCAAATCAGGAGTTAATTTTCATATTTTAATGCACACTATTAATTTAAATCCAATAGGTATAATTTTGCCGGTATAGGTTCCTAATCTAAATCTATTATTCAAAGAAAAATAAAATATATCTTAACCTTTAAACCAAAAGAATTAAGAGAAAATATAAAATATATAAACTAACAATAATTTAAGAGACGTAGTGGGTAGCCGTTGACACTTTTGTCATATGTTTCTATTTTGGTATATTCCAAAAATGGATAAAGCAATATTAGGTGTTTATCTATTTACATTATGTTAGTCTGAGCTTTTTTATTATCAACATTTTTAATATATAGGATACGTATGTGTCAAGTAATTAATTAACTAACAGTCTTGTATCACAATTCACGTAATTTTCGTACCACTTAATTTTAGTTTCCAATATTATATGTATATATATACATATATATATATATATAAATATAAATACGTAGTTTCAATATCTTTTAAATATATATGTATATCGTTTATATTAGGTCCCTTTATATTATTGATAAAAGATATCAAAGTGGAGAATCTATAGGAAGCTTAAAAAGAACTTTAAATGTTTTTACGATTTTTTTTTGCATTTGCAAGTCTTATAAAGTAGAACATACATACAAGTTAATAACGACTTCTATTTGGACAATTGTAGACTTTAAATAAAGTTATTTTGTAAATTTGGTATTTTAAGTTTTGATGCAAAGCCAACATAAACGTTTGTTTTAGTTCATAATTTGATTTTCTTAACACGAAGGGATCATGTCAACTAACAAAATTAGTTTAAAAGTTAAAAATTTTAAGACCCCATAAATCTCATAATCAAGAATTTTAGTGGGCATATATAGTTTTTTATTTGAAGGTAAGTGAATGAACTACGACATAAATAATATAATTTTAAATTGTGTATTTTTTATTTTTTCTTTATTTTGTTTTCATGTTTTATAACTAATTTTATAAATTTTGTATATTTTTATTTTATTTGTTACTTATGTGATGTTGTTTTAGATATAGGGGTTTAAAATAATTTTATTTATTCAAAGCCCTATAAATTTTTAAGAAAAACAGATATTTAAAAACTTTTATGTATTAATACCTTTTATGCATTTGATATTGTAATATAATAATATTTTAAAATATTAATTTGAAATTTAATATGTTTTATGAATTAGTAATTAAATTGTGACATAATTTTTTTAAAATTAATGAATTTGATAAATAAATTAGTAATAAATTTGAAATGATGATGTGTCAATTTTTAAAATTAATTAATTTGATAAATAAATTAGTAATAAATTTTGAAATGATGATGTGTCAATCTTTGGAGAGTTCCCTTCAACTTTTATATATAGGATTTAAAAACTAATTTCAAAGCACTTACCGTTACAACCGCACGTGCGAGGAGGAGAACATTTAAAGCGGTTGCGAGAAAACAAATGAAATTAACCGAACTCATAATAATTTATTCAAAAGTTATGGGCTAACAAAATAGCCCAATACAAAAATAAAATTTCAGGTTCAAGCCCACGTGTAATGAAATTTGATAGTTAAGTCAACATTTTAAAAGCTTTTTATGAAAACATAATGTGGCGTCTTCATCATCGACCGTAACACTTTAATAACCCATGAAAATGTAGCAGATTAATAAGATGATGGACTCGTAAGGAGAAAACATGTATAACCGTTCGGTTTACGCTTTTCGAACCAAACCGACCCGACCCAATAACCTAATTGATTTTGCAAATCTTGACAATCGGTTTATAGGCAAAAACCGGGTCGGCAAACAATTATGCACAATAATCAAAAGAAAAAGAGCCATCATTAGTTTTTAAAGTTAAACTTTTGTTTATGTACCATATTAAAAACTAGGGGTGGCCATTCGGGTATTCGGGTCGGGTTCGGGTAGGAACTGATCGGGTCCGAGAATTTCGGGTAGGGGGATTTAGGACATGTATGGGTGATTTGAGTTTTTCGGTTCGGGTAGGAACCGTTCGGGTCCGGGTATTTCGGGTATGAGATATTTGGACCCGAAAAATCGGGTACCCGTTCGGTTCGGGTATTTTTCCATTATTTTCGGGTATTTTTTGGGTATTTTTCGGATATTTTTAATATTTTCTATTTTATTTTTTAGAAAATTTTGGATATTTTTGGATATTTCGGTTATTTTCGGGTATATTCGGATATATGTGTACCTATAAACATATGAAATATAATAGAGGAATTCACAAAACTACACACTTTCAACCCCTTATTCACAACACTACACCTAATTTAATTTTTTCACATATTACCCTTTGAAAATTTTAAAAACTTGATTTACCCTTTTAAAAATTACCAAACTTAAAATATTCTCATTTGGTTTCTCTAATTAGTGTTTAGGGTATAGTATTAAGGGGGTATGATTGTTTGGGTAGGGTTTATTTGGATTTAATTTTGAGTGTTTAGGTGTAGTTTTGTGAAGTATTTTGAAAATGGTGTAGTTTTGTGAAATGTAATTCAAATGGTGTAGTTTTGTGATTCTCCCAATATAATAAAGATAAAGGGAGAATCACAAAACTACACCATTTGAATTACATTTCACAAAACTACACCATTTCAAAATTACTTCACAAAACTACACCTAAACAATCAAAATTAAATCCAAATAAACCCTATCCACACAATCCTACCCTTTTAATAATATACCCTAAATACTAATTAGCGAATCCAAATGAAAAAAATTTAATTTTGGTAATTTTTAAAAGGGTAAATCAATCTTTTAAAATTTTGAAAGGGTGTAAATTTGTGAAAATATTGAATTAGGTGTAGTTTTGTGAAAGGAGGGTTGAAAAGGTGTAGTTTTGTGAATTTCTCATATAATAAAGTTTTGGGTATTCGGGTACCCGTTCGGGTATCGGGTTGGTTCGGGTATTACCAGATACCCACGGTACCATCATTGAAGTAACTTTTGGGTAAAAGTCAAATACCCGTATCCGAACCGAACCAAAAATTTCGGGTCGGTTCCGGTTCGGGTATCGCGTATCGGGTAATTTACCCACCCCTGTTAAAAACTATCACAAACACCCAACATTTAAAGGCTTTTTGCCAATTTAAATGATCCGCAATAATTCTCTGTTTTTCCTTAGTGCAAGCAATTATACATAAGAATTAAAAGAAAAAGAGAGTCACAAGAATATCGTTTTTTAAGCTAAACTTCAGTTTATGTGCCATATTAAAAACTATCACAAACACCAAACGTTTAAAGAACTTTTGCCAAGTTAAATGATCCTTATTAGTGGAAGCAATTAGTCTATGTTTTTCCTTAGTGCAAGCAATTATACACAATTAAAAGAAAAAGGGAGTCAATACTTCTGTTTATGTAACATAGTAAAAACTAACACAAACACTGAACACTTTTAAGCCTTTTGTTCCAATTTTAATCAGTATAAAACACACTATCATATACACATAATTCACCAACACAAACATCTAAAGATGGCCAGAAACTTTCTTTTCAAATGTTGCATGTTTACAAGCGTAATCCTTTTAGTAATTGTTGCCGTGATCATCTTCTTGTTCTTCCACAACAACGACGCTATGAAGCCAGAGATAACCTTGGTAGATGCTGTGATGAACGAGATAGCCACTGAGACAGAGGAGCAGAGTGTAAATACCAACTTCTCCTTTACATCAAGACGAAGAATAAGAACAGTATAAACTCGATTATATTCGGAAGAATCGAGTACACTGTTTCTTACAAAGGGATTCCGATATGGAATCAAAATCCGGCGACATTCGAGCTCGCAAAACACGCGACGAAAGTGACAAGATACGACGTGCCGCCAACGTCCGTTTCTATTAGAGAAGAAACGAGTTTTATAGCTTTTGAGGTGGAGGCGAAATTCTACGGCCACCTCGGCGTCTCGACAGCCAACGTATCCCTATCTTTAGATTTTGAGGTGAACCTCAATGCAGAAGTTATCTTTAGGATTGCAGACGGTAAGCTAATGAAGCTGTCTAATATGTAATAATTTCATAGATGATCAATAACAAGAGTACATGTAGTGGTTTGATATGTAATCGATTGCTTTGCTAATTATCATATATATTATATGTTATAATTGTTTATTTATACTTGGTCATAACAAATTTAATGTATATAGAGAGATATCAATAACAATATAGTCTTGATCAAAGACAACCCATTTGTGCAACATAATTTTCGGTTACTTGTCCCATACGTTAGTAAATTGAGATATGAGATGGTTGTAATGTTGACACAACAAAAAGGTCTAGAAATGAAGGGCGGTGGTCCAAAGGCAGAGGAAGGTGAGTTGTTTGTGGCGGTGGCGGTGGCCGTGAAAGGTATCATCGGAGATAAATAAGGCGGTGATAATACGGTGGACCGTTGATAATTTATTACATAAGGCTGATCGGTTTGTGATGATTCATGTCATTCCAACAATTACTACTATTCCTACACCTAGTAAGTTTCTCAATCAACACATTTCACATTTGTTTCTTCTTGTTTTTGTATTTGTTTTCATTTTCTCAACAAACACATTTCACATTTTTCTTGTATTTTTTTATTTTTTTTTACTTATTTATCTATTTCATTTTCCGTGGCTTAATAAATTAGTTACGAATATTTTGTGGTTATATCTATATGAATAAGCTTAGAGGCACTAAGCCTGGCTTATACTAAACCCGAAACGCCTCAAAGTCGTAAAGCTACTAGTGAAACAGTTCCAGAGACTGCAAGGCGGCGCGGAGGATCAGATATACCACAACTAAACTACACAAATTTTGATCATACAAGCACCAAACCTAAACCAAATCTTGGCAACATTGTTAAGGAACAGAGTGACTCTGTTTCTCCAGCCGCGAAATCTAAAAAATCAAACAAGGTTTACAATTTATTACCATCATCTTGTGATGTAATGATGGTAATAAAGAACATAAGAGTTTGAAGGTTTTTTTTTTGTTTTTTATAGGTTGAGATTGAAACAGAGGTCAAGCGTTTGAAGAATGAGTTACAAAGTACGGTTGTTAAATATAAACAAGCTTGTGAAGAGCTTTACTCCACACAAAACAAGTTAGAAATTATGTATATTATCATTGTCTTAAGAGAAATTCTTTAAAATACCTTTTAGAACAAAAATATAACTAAAAAGTTTCAAACCAAAAAGACCAGAAATACAAAAAAATTATAACAATTTAGATTTTTTTTTATTTGAGTTTAGTATTTAGTGTTACCTTTTGAAATGGTAGAATTTAGTTTTGAAGGTTTAGAGTTTCCAAAATTTGAAGCTAATTTAAACATTTTATTATTGCTTTTTTGGCTAAAAACTTTTTAGTGGTATATTAATGTAAAAACTTTGTTAGTTTTTGTGGCCTAAAAACTTAAAAATAGTATTTATGAAATTATCCTTGTCTAAACCTTTAAACCGCCTCATAAAATCACTTATAAATTTTTTGAAAGACATTTAGAAATGGTGAATCGTTATGCTTGCTTGTGTCACAAGTAATAATTGTTTTAGGGTTTTCTTCTAGGTCCAAGTCCTTTCATCAAAATGTTTAAAAGACACAAGAAGAGTAAACAACGCCACAAAGAAAGAAGAACTACAAAGAAAACCGCGGCGTTAGAGAAAGAGCGACACATGAAAGCGATCAAAGAGGTAGAAACCGCGAAAGCATTACTGACAAGAGAGTTTTGTCAGAGACAAATAGCTGAAGTGAATGCTTTGAGAAGTTACTTGGAGAAGAAGAAAGTGATTGATAGGCTTTTGGGAGCAGATCATAGGTATAGGAATTATACTATTGAAGAGATTGTTGCGGCCACATAAGGGTTCTCGCCGGAGAAAGTGATCGGAGAAGGAGGTTATGGGAAAGTTTATCGGTGTAATCTTGATAGTACACCAGTGGTTGTTAAGGTTGTTAGGTTAGATTCACCGGACAAAAAACAAGAGTTCTTAAAAGGGGTAAATATAATGGGGCAAATGCAAACACACACCTTTAAGATAGTATTTGCAAAAAAACACTCATTTTAAGTCTACTTTTATAAATACACTTAAAACGCTGAAAATTAAACATAAATAAACACTAAACTTGATCACTTCCAAAGTAAATCTTAAACATTAATAAGTTTTGAACAAGTTGAAAATTTTTAATTCGAAAGTATTTTAAGGAATATTTTAATCATTTGATCTCTTAAAAAGTATATATTTAAAAGGGAGAATTACAAAACTACAACTTTTAATTTTTTTTTCATAAAACTACACTATTTTAAAATCACTTCACAAAACTAAATCTAGTTACTCAAAACTAAATCAAAATAAACCCTAATCACTAATTAGCAAATCCAAATGAAAAGATGTAGTTTTGGTACATTTTTAAAAGGTAATTGAACCATTTAAAATTTCAAAAGGATGTAATTATAGAAAAACTGAATTAGGTGTAATTTTGTGAAGCAATGATTGAAATTGTGTAGTTTTGTGAATTATTTTATTAAAAAGAATACGAAATATAAAATACGTAGTTTTGGCAATTTCCCCTAAGTTTTTGAGTTAGTATTTTGTATTTAAAATTTATTTTGAAGGTTTAGGCCTTTAGGGTATAGTTTTAAATTTTAACTTTGTAAGGGTTCAGATTCAACTTTGGTTTTGTAATCCCTAAGACATTATTTGTGAAGTGATTTTCACAAATAAGCTTAGATGTCATCACCACATTTAATTTTAGCAAATAAATGATGACACGGCATAAACCCTAGATATAAACCAATCAAAAACTCTCTTATAAAAATAGATTTTTCCTAAATGATGACATGATACGTGGAAATTTTTAAAAGTTTCCTCAAATAAACCAAATTTTTTACATATGCATTTTGTACATATCAATAAAACATTATTTATGAAGTTACCAAAAGATAAGTGGTGATAAATATACTATATTGGTTAAATACTTGTGACTCGTGTTATATTAAATTTCTCACAAGTATTTGTTAGAAACATTAGTGTACAAAAAGAATTATAAAACCATATAATTAACTCAATTCTTGATGGGTCATGGTAAATTCAATGTGGAAATGCAAGTGGATTAAGCAATCCCTAAGACATTATTTGTGAAGTGATTTTCACAAATAAACTTAGGTGTCATGACCACTGTTAGTTTCAGCAAATAAAGGATGACATGGCATAAACACTTAATATAAACCAATCAGGGCAAAATTATCACAAGTGTTTGCATATTCGATAAAAAGAGATATTCGGAAATAATATATTTATTTTCTAAATTATAAAACGCATAATTAAGGGAGTTACCATATATATCTAGAAAGTTTGTTATAAGGAGATAATAAAAGATTGAGAATAAACGTGTCATATAATCCCTAAGACATTATTTGTGAAGTGATTTTCACAAATAAGCTTAGGTGTCATCACCACATTTAATTTTAGCAAATAAATGATGACATGACATAAACCATAGATATAAACCAATCAAAAACTCTCTTATAAAAATAGATTTTCCTAAATGATGACATGATACGTGGAAATTTTTAAAAGTTTCCTCAAATAAACCAAATTTTTTACATATGCGTTTTGTACATATCAATAAAACGTTATTTATGAAGTTACCAAAAGATAAGTGGTGATAAATATACTATATTGGTTAAATACTTGTGACTCGTGTTATATTAAATTTCTCACAAGTATTTGTTAGAAACATTAGTGTACAAAAAGAATTATAAAACCATATAATTAACTCAATTCTTGATGGGTCATGGTAAATTCAATGTGGAAATGCAAGTGGATTAAGCAATCCCTAAGACATTATTTGTGGAGTGATTTTCACAAATAAACTTAGGTGTCATCACCACAGTTAGTTTCAGCAAATAAATGATGACATGGCATAAACACTTAATATAAACCAATCAGGGCAAAATTATCACAAGTGTTTGCATATTCGATAAAAAGAGATATTCGGAAATAATATATTTTATTTTCTAAATTATAAAACGCATAATTAAGGGAGTTACCATATATATCTAGAAATTTTGTTATAAGGAGATTATAAAAGATTGAGAATAAACGTGTCATATAATCTTAAGACATTATTTGCGAAGTGATTTTTGTGAAAAATCTTAGGTGTCAACACCACAGCGAGTTTCAGCTGACTAAAATGTGCATGTCAATCTTACTCAATAACAATCAATCAATTAGCAATCTAAACAACTTCATTAAAAAAACGTAAAAGGCTTTCGAAAGCCCACTAATAAAAGGTCTATGCAAAACATTAGTTATAAAATAAAAAATGACTATTAAACTTGAATATACATATTTTATAAATTTTTGTGTAAAATTATCAAAAATAACCAATAAATTAACGAAAGACATATTTCTTGAAAATGCACATTTAATTTAGAGAAATTTTTAAAAATATCATGAAAAATATTCAATTGTTTTTTTGGTTAAAATTATTTTAATGAATATTCTATTTTCATCAAAAATGATTTTAATAATAATATGCGCAAAATGTCAAAATAAATTTCAACTTTTGTTGCTTTTTTATTTTAATCACACATTTTTGTTAGTTGAGTAATAATAGTCATACCGTGAAATTTTTTAACGAAGTTGTTCATCCGTTCCGTTAAATCATTTAACATCGTGGTTTTTTAGCCAAGTCAATATGGTTGAAATATAAAATTTGCGAAATAACTTTAAATTTAAATAAAATATTCGGAAAGTTGATTTTATGAATTTAGGAAACTTTAATTAAGTAATTTTGGAAACTTGACTTTTTATAAAATATAAAGTCTAGAATTTTTTGGCAAAAAAAGATATGTCATGTTTAATTCTGAATATTCACTTCTTTTACTTGCTCAATAGAGTTAAGCTTTAGGTCTCTTAATTATAAATATTCTTTTTAATTGTCCATAATTTCATGAACGCCAATTATTTTGGTTTTAATACAATTTTTCTTTCACTACAAGAAAACAGGGTAATTTCCTACCACATTTCCGACCGTAAAAACGTGGTCGGAAATTTCCGACCACTTTCCGACCGATTTCCGACTACATGCATATTGGTCGGTAATCGGTCGGAAATTTCCGACCAAATTCCGACACAAAAATTTGGTCGGAATTTGGTAGGAAATCGGTCGGATTTCCGTCGGAATTTATTTTGGTCGGATTTTCGTCGAAAATTTCCTACCGATTTCCGACCGATTTCCTACCACAATTGATCCGTTGCACAACGGTAACGAAACGTTAAAATATCGGTCGGAAATCGGTCGGAAAACTAATCCGTCGGAAATTGGTAGGAAATTTCCTACCACTTTCCGACCAATTTCCGACGGAAAACTTTTTCGACCGATTTCCGACCGATATTTTAACGTTTCGTTACCGTTGTGCAACGGATCAATTGTGGTAGGAAATCGGTCGGAAATCGGTAGGAAATTTTTCTTATATATATCACACCCTCACTTCTTCTTTCTCACAATTTCTCTTATCAATCTCCATTTACCACAAAATTCAATACAAATTAACAATTTCTCTTATCAATCTCCATTTACCACAAAATTCAATAAAAATTATTATAATGAGTTATTTTAGATCGTGGATGGATGGAAATCATAAAGATCCGGCGACGGGATTACTTTCGGAAGAATTTGCGGAGGGGCTTAAACAATTTATGGAGTTTGCCGCAATTCAAGAAAGAACCGTAGCAACAGGTAAAATGTATTGTCCTTGTAAAAATTGCGATAATCGTAGAAATGTTTTGGTAAAAGTAGTATGGAAGCATTTATATAATGTTGGTTTTACGCCGGGGTATAAAATATGGTATTCTCATGGGGAAAATGATTTGATGGTAAATTATCCTAGTAGTAGTAATGTACAATATTATGATAATAATTTAGTTGTCCCTCCGGTAGAAGAACCTATATCCGTAGATAGGACCGTGCAAATGGTAAATGATATTTTTCGCGAAACTATGCCGTCGTTTGTTGGAGATCATCATGAGCCTACATTGGAGGAGCCAAATGTGGAAGCGCAGAAATTCTTTGACATGTTGGATGCCGCTAAGAACCCGTTATATGGTGGGTGTAGAGAAGGTCATTCACCTCTTTCAGCTGCGACAAGAATGATGTCTATCAAAACGGATTACAATCTTTCAGAAGATTGTGTGGATGCGTGGGCTGGTCCGATCAAAGACATTTTGCCCGAAGATAATATGGCACCGGGGACGTATTATGAAATCGAGAAGTTGGTATCTGGTCTAGGATTACCGTATCAGATTATCGATGTGTGCGTCGATAACTGTATGTTATATTGGAGAAGAGATGAAAACCGCTCGGCATGCCGGTTCTGTAAGAAACCACAATATAAAGAAACTGGTGGAAGAGTGTCCATACCTTATAAGAGAATGTGGTATTTGCCGTTAACGGATAGACTGAAGAGGTTATATCAGTCGGAGCGCACAGCAAGTTCGATGAGATGGCATGCGGAACATGAGATGTTAAATGGAGAGATAGCACATCCTTCAGATGCTCAAGCATGGAAACATTTTCAAAATGTGTATCCTAGTTTCGCAAGTGAGAGTCGCAATGTGTATTTGGGATTAAGTACTGATGGTTTCAACCCTTTTGGGAAACATGGGAGACAATATTCTTTATGGCCGGTGATCGTCACGCCTTACAACCTGCCTCCGTCATTGTGCATGGTTAGGGAGTTTTTGTTCCTATCTATTCTTGTTCCTGGGCCAGAGCATCCGAAGAGAGCACTAGACATATTTATGCAGCCGTTGATACATGAGTTGAAGATGTTATGGGAGAGTGGAGTTGAAACGTACGACATATCAATGCAACAAAACTTCATGATGCGAGCAAGTACTAATGTGGACTATTAGCGATTTTCCGGCATATGGTATGTTATCCGGATGGACCACACATGGACGGTTATCTTGTCCTTATTGTCAAGATAACACCGATGCTTTCCAATTGAAGAACGGACGTAAATCATGTTGGTTTGATTGTCATCGACGATTTTTACCAAACGATCATCCATACCGTCGGAGCACTACTTTGTTTACGAAGAAGAAGAAAATCTATGAAGGACCTCCCGAAGAAGTAAGCGGTGAACATATACTAACTCAACTTAGAGATTTTGGAGCTGAGAAGACAGTACGTTGTGGTGGTAACGGACATCAAGTTGTGGATGGATATGGTGAACATCATAACTGGCACAAAAAGAGCATATTTTGGGATTTGCCTTATTGGAAGGATCATTTACTTCGGCACAACCTAGATGTTATGCACATCGAGAAGAACTTCTTTGACAACATCATGTTCACCATTATGAACGTGAAAGGGAGGACGAAAGACAACTTGAAGTCCAGATTAGACTTGCCGACTATTTGTTCTCGGAAGGAACTTCATGTCACCAGTCAAGGAAGATATCCCCAACCTGCTTTTCGGTTAAACGCTTCAACAAAGCATGAATTCTTTAGCTGGATAATGGACAGTGTTAAGTTTCCGGATGGTTACTCTTCTAACCTTAGAAACTGTGTTTTCAGGGATGAAGAGTCATGATTGTCATGTTGTTATGCAACGTATTCTTCCATTTGCATTTGACGGGCTTCTTCCGCAAAAAGTCCATGAAGCGATTGCAGGAATAGGAGCTTTTTTCAGAGACATTTCTGCGAGATCCCTTTCCGCCGAAGAAATCCGAAATCTTGACGAGAAGATCCCTGTGATATTGTGCAACCTAGAGAAGATATTTCCGCCTTCTTTCTTCGACGTTATGGAACATTTGCCAATTCACTTGCCTCGGGAAGTAGAACTTGGTGGTCCTGTTCAATATCGGTGGATGTATCCTTTCGAGCGCTACATGTACCATTTGAAGAAAAAAGTGAAGAATTTAGCGAGGGTTGAAGGTTCAATTATTGCCCAAAGCATAAACGAAGAGAGATCTAACTTAGCTGGGTACTACTTTCCACCACAAACCCAAACAAAGAGTGGAAAACAAAAACGACATGATGATGGAGGAGTGCATGCTTGTTATCCTGTATATGTACCAAAACTTTTTAGACAGGTTGGGCGTTTAAGTGGAAAGGGTAAAAGGCGAAGACTCAGTGAGGTTGAGCATGCTAATGTGCATATGTATATTTTGACCAACTGCGAAGATTTGGTGCCGTACGAGGAGATTTACATGGCGCAAAAACGATTTGAAGATTCGGAAGCAACAAACGATGAATTAAATGAAGTCAAAGAAAGAGAATTTGCAGAATGGTTAAAGTTATATGTATACGGCAGGCAGCGCGAAGGAGAGTTAATTCCAACATGGTTAGAAGAGGTGGTGAACGGTCCACAATATATTGCTGTTTCACACCCGATGTACTGCACGCGTGGATACGCTTTTAAAATATTTCGTGAGGGAAATTCAAGGTCGACGGCAAACCATGGGGTGTCAGCGGTAGCTGGAGATTTGGTTTACTACGGGGTATTACATGAGATATTAGAAGTGCATTATAGCGGGATGCTCGATCTAAGATGTGTTACGTTATATTGTGATTGGTATAGCCCCGTTGCAGGACATGGTGTACGTACAGACGAGTTTGGTGTTACTACAATACATTCTCGGAGGAGGTTACAAAAATATTATCCGTTCATTCTTGGATCGCAGGCCAACCAAGTATCATACATGACTTATCCGCGACCACACAGCAGACAGGATCCTTGGATAGTTGTTACAGAAATAAACCCGAGGGGAAGAGTTCATGGTAGTTCTTCAGAGGTCGATCCTCCTTTGCAAGCGACAACAGTTGGACATTTGGGAGAAGTCAAAAACTTTAAATTTCCAGCAAGAGTTTAATTGGGAACCACAACTCACTAGTCAAATTCAAGAAGAATTTGACAAGGCTTGTGCGACTTCCTACTCGAATCATATGTTCGAGTGGAAGGAAAAATGGCGTTTGGGTGGGGACAAACCTTCGTTCCTAAACCCTTCTGTTTGGGACGGGTTTCAAAACTATTGGACGACGGAAGCGGCCGGAAAAAAAGCCAAGCGAAACGCCACAAACCGCAGAGGTGGGGACGAGTCCATCGAGAAGGCGCCTCCAACTCACAATGCCGGCGCAAACACTTTCGAACAAACTCACAATGCCGGCGCAAACACTTTCGAACAAATCTCGGATGGCATGGTATATTTTAAACCAACTAAATATATACAAATTATAATAATTATGATTAATCATACTAACATTTAAATTTTAATTCCATAATAGAGAGTCCGAGAGGGTGGTCACGAACCTCATTGGTTGAAGGTTATGGAGACCACCCATAACAACAAAAAGACGGGCGAAATTATACCAAAGGTTCGTAACGTCGTCGAACGGGTGCAAACGAAAGTCACCCACTTAACTCAATCTTCCGACGAATCAACCAGTTCCAACACCCTAACCAATTCGGAAATAAACCGATTGGTTCTCGAGGTAATATTTTATATTTAAATAGTTTTTAAAAAAAAATATAATTATATTAATAATTTAAATTTCCGATCCTAGGAGACTCCTATGTATCGAGGTAAACCTTTCGGTTTAGGGACCCTTCCTGAATCCCAAGAGACGTCTTTGCCTTACGTACCAACCACCGATCCATCGCTTCTTCTCGCTGAAAAAGATGAAGCAATTGATAAGATCCGGCAAGAAACAAGCGCTGAAATCCAGAAGATGAATGCGTATTTGATGAGCCGTTTCCCAGATTATCCTCCAGGATCTGGATCGGGGTCGGGAACAGGAATTTAGTTTTTATTTTCATTATTTGTTTTTTTTCTCTTTTTTGTAATTTTTTTTAATTTTCGTTTTTTTTAATTTTCGTTTTTTGTAATTTTTTTTTAATATTCGTATTTTTAATAAAAATTTTTTTATTTAAAAATTTACTTACGTCGGAAATATTTATTTATTTTTTTAAAAAAATATTCATTTCCGTCGGAAATCCGTCGGAAATGTAATTTAATTTTTTTTAAAAATTTATTTATTTTCGTCGGATTTCCGTCGGAAATCCGTAGGAAATAGAATTTAATATTTTTTTTTAAAAAATTATTTCCGTTGGAAATCCGTCGGAATTGTAATTTATTTCCGTCGGAAATCCGTCGGAAAATGTGGTCGGAATATTACCGACCAAAACCGGTTTCCGACCTTCTGAAACCGACGACGCAATTTTGGTCGGAAATCCGTCGGAAATAGACATTTCCGACCGATTTCCGACCAAAACTACGGTCGGAAATAGCCTGCATTCTTGTAGCGTTTGCACGTATTCTTTCTTCATATATATTTCAATAACATGGATTATAACAATGAATATTTACAATCATAATTTTTAGAAAGCCTATAATCATAATTTTGGTTTTACTGATTTTTTATAGTTAAATCAATTACTTTAATATTTTTAAATTGCTTTTTAAAAAACATAAATCCGCGCATGGCGCGGGAAAGTTACCTAGTTTTTATGAAAATCAATGTTACGGTCTTTTTAGAAAGTAATAATGATATTTTTGGAACAAAAACTTAAAATTGCGATATTTTTGAAAATATATCTTTTTGAAGCCTTATAATTTGTGTTTGAGTTATAAATTATAGAGGTTGGAATGGGGTTTGCTAATTTATAAAAATCTAAACAATATTAAATCTTAAATAACATTTTCTATGTTTTTTGGATAACCATTTGGTTTGATTTATTTATTTGTGTTTGGTATAATTACTCTGTAGGCGAGGTTTTAAGCCAACTCCGACACCCACAAGTAGTTCTGACAATGGTTGTCTCGTTTACGAATATTTTGAAAACGGAAGCCTCGAAGAATATATATTTCACCAAAAACAATAAACCGCCTTTGCCTTGGTTTATCCGGTTTAGGATAATTTTCGAAGTTGCTTGCGGTTTAGCCTTCTTAGACAGCTCTAAACCGAAACCAATCGTTCACCGCGACCTAAAACCGGGAAACATTTTGCTAAACCGAAACTACGTCATCAAAATCGCTGACGTCGGTTTAGCCAAACTGGTTACAGATGTTGCGCCGGACAATGTCACAATGTACATGCACTCTGTTCTTGATGTTACATTGCATCATATTGATCCGGAGTATCATCGGACCGGTACGTTCCGACCTAAATCGGATCTTTACGCGTTCGGTATAACCGTTCTTCAATTATTGACCGCGCGGCAGCCGAGCGGGTTAGTACACTCGGTGGAAAACCGGGTAAGAAAAGGAACGTTAGCCGAAATGTTGGACAAATCGGTTAGTGATTGGCCATTGGCGGAAACCGAAGAATTGGCGCGGATCGATTTAAAATGTGCCAAGTTTAGGTGCCGAGATAGACCGGATCTTGAAGGAGAGGTTATACCGGTTTTGAAAAGGCTTGTAGAGACTTCTAATTCCAAGATTAAGAAAGTTCAAAGTAATTTAAGGGCACCAAGTCATTACTTTTGTCCAATCTTACAATGAAAATTTAATAAGTTTGTTGCATATTTAATAAGTGGAAATGACCTAAAATCTGTAACAAAAGACATAATAGACGTGACAAAATAAATCTACAAAACGTTAAATAAAAAGTCTACAACAGATTTTTCCTACGTGGCGATGATAATTTTGTAAATAACTCGACTTTTTTACGGAGCTGGATTTTTTTTTTCAGTGGCAGTTTCGCAACATATTTTATTCATGTCAAAGTAAAGGAGGGGCAGTTTGGGTACGAAAGTTCAGGAGGGTCAATATAGTTATTAAAAAAGAGTTGGGTTCGGCTAGCAATAAAAACGCGATTGTGGGTTAATTTAGTTTTTTTCCCTTTCTTTAATGAAGTATACTTTCCGTTTCTGAAATTAAATCAATATGGAGGTGTAGCATATAACATGTGGATACCACAAAATAATAAGCTAAAAGTATAATGATTCTTTCTAATATTCATCATCTAATATTAAACTAATTTAATATTTTGGTAAAAAAAATATTTACAAAACTTTTGAGAATATGTTTAAGATATTTATAATACAATATTCAAAACAAACTTATATTTTTAATATTCTTAAAACTGTTTTAAATTCGGGTAATTAAGTTTCGTTTCACAAAATCCAGTTCGGTTTGGATTCGGCTCGAGGTTTTCAGATTGTAATGTTCTTTACTTGTTGGGGTATTTATATTTTTTGATCGGTTTGGTTTTGGATAATTCGGTTTGGTTCATGTTCGGTATTTCAGATCCGGGTATTTTGCGACTCTTTTAATATAATAAATAATAAATTTCATAGTTTGAAATAAACCCGTGATACACCACGGGTTAAATCCAATTGTAATTTTTATAAATTTCTCTAAATATAGTCTCGTTGAAAAACTAATTGTGTGTTATGTGAATGATATGAAAAGATCTTGGGACAGAAGCAAGAGAGCTAAATGATGAGAAATATGAAAGTGTCTTCGCCAATGAAGAAGTATTTTCATTGCAACTTCAGTTCGGATTGTTTCTGTATATGTCCTCACCATGGGATTTGCAATTTTATCAAAAATGAATGCGAATGTTACCCTTCTAATTAATTATATGTATTCTAATTTTCCAGCATATGGAATGGTTTCTGGGTGGACGACGCATGGTCGACTATCATGTCTATATTGTCAAGAAAAAACATAATCGTTTTGGTTACCACATTGAAGAAAACATAGTTGGTACGATTGTCACCACAAATTTTTACTTCATGATCATTCATATCGGCGTAATAACAAAGCTTTCAGGAAAGGTAAGACATTTCGAGGTAACCCTCCACCATGGTTGATGGGTTATGATGTTTTGACATGATAACCCGAGTTGAACAATCGATGGATATGGTGAATACCATAATTGACACAAGAAGAGTATATTTTGGGAGTTGCCTTATTGGGAAAATCTTCTTCTCAGACACAACCTCGACTTCATGCACATCGAGAAAAACTTTTTCGACAATCTCATCCACACTCTTCTGAATACGAAGGGGAAGACGAAGGACAATATAAAATCAAGGTTGGATCTTACAGCCATATGCACAAGACCTGGTTTACAAATAGGAGCTGATGGAACAGTTCCTATTCCAAGGTTCAGATTGACGAACGTAGCAAAACGGAAGTTTCACTCATGGTTGAGAAATGACATCATATTTCCGGATGGATATGCATCTAATTTCACTAGATGTGTTGATGAGAGTTGTGGGAAACTATCGGGGCTGAAAAGTCATGATTCTCATGTGATCATGCGACGCCTACTTCCATTTGCGATGTTAGAGCTTTTGGATAGCAACGTGCACAAGGCAATTTCAGGTATGTGCACTTTTTTTTTCTTAACACATGTTTCATGCATGTAACACTAGGATATTTCTAATTATAAGGTTTTTGAACAATTGCAGAGATTGCAGTGTTTTTTCGAGATATCTCTGCCAAAATGTTGCGAGTTGAGGATGTGAGCGTAATGAAGAATAACATTGCAATAAAATTGTGCAATTTGGAGAAGATATTTCCACCTTCGTTCTTTGATGTCATGGAACATTTACCCGTGCATCTCCCTGATGAAGTTGCCTTAGGTGGTCCGGTGCAGTACATATGGATGTATCCATTTGAGCGCTACATGTATCATCTGAAAAAGAAGGTCAAGAACAAGGCATGTATTGGAGGTTCCATTGTCACGCAATGTGTCCAAGAAGAGATTTCTTATGCAGCAAGAAACTATTACGGGAATACGGAAGATAGAATCAATGATGGTCCTGGAGAAATTCGATTTGCATATGATGATTACCCAGGTGTCCCGAGCATATTTCATCACATCGGACGTGTGAGCGGAAGAAGGGTAGATGGGTGGCTAGAAGATTTAGATTACAACATCATCCATGCATTCATGTTGCTTAATTGTGAAGAATTTGCGCCTTATGAAACGTAAGCGATTAAATGGTAAAATTTGTTTACTTTAAAGACTTAAATTCTGATAAGATGAGTATTGCATTTTCGTTACAGGATGTTTGAGGAAGCTATGAGAGTGAGTATGTCAGGTATTACAGATGATGTAATGGACAAAGCTAAAGACGCCCATTACGCGAAATGGTGTCGGGACTACGTGGGTATACTTTATATGCTAATGATGTCTCTCTATATATAAAGTTCTCGACAATAAATTAATTGTGTACTTTTGCAGATAAATGAAGCGAGTAAGAATTATGAATTTCCATTATGGATGTTGGAATTTATACAAGGTCCGAGAAAAAATTACACGTCATGGCCTATGTATTTCACTCGTGGATACCATTTCCACAATCACAAACACGGTCGGGATAAAAGAACTCAAAACTATGGGGTTGTTGTACGAGGTACAACATAAACTACTTATTACGGTCTTATAGAAAAGATAATGAAGATCGAGTATCGCAGTGGAGTTGGTCTTAAAGCGGTGATTTTCAGATGCTCTTGGTTCGACAATACAGACGGTATCGGATTGCGTAGACACCCATTTGGTTTAGTTGATGTGGCCTCGCGTAGACGATACGAGAAATATGACCCTTTCGTTCTAGCTGGTCAATGTGACCAAGTGTGTTTCATTCCGTATCCACGCGTATCTGGCTCAGCGAGAGACGATTGGTGGGCATGTGCAAAAGTTATGCCGAGGGGTTATCGCGAGAATGACGAAATTTCTTTAACAACCCTTCAGGATGATACAGTCGACAACGTCGTTGTTCCTAGTTCAATGATTCGAGTAACAACACATGTCGTAGATGAAAATGCTTATGATTATGATGATTTGGCAGATGTGGAGCCTATGGATTACGAAAATGTCGAAGACGATGGTTCTGGACAGTCTTCAGGGGATTCGGATTGGTCAACATATTTTGAAATTTAGTTAATAAGAGTGTTTAATCATGTACTATATTCTGAAACTTTTTGTAATATATTGTGAAACTTGTGTTGATTTATGGTTTTTTGGTTATGAAATTTTTACAATGAAACTTATTGTCTAATTATAATTTATGATTTTGTAATATATGTATATGGGCACCTTATAATCCACATACATTCAACAACATAACAGTAGCCACGGATTGTCACAGAATAATCCGTGGCTAACACGCAAACACACGTCTAAAGTGGATTTGGACATAGCAAAGTCCATATTCAGATATAACATAGACGGCGGGTCACGATTGAATCTGTGGCTACATAACAATTTCTGTGACTGTTTTAGCCACGGATTAGCCACGGCCATACCCGTAGCTATACATAAATTTTCAATTTTACACCAAATTGATGTATTATATATTTAATTTCTTTTATATATCTTCACATCTCCTCATATCTAATACAATGAAACCAAAAAAATATAAATTTAACAATATTAAAGTCAAAAAAACATTATATGAAAATCTAATCACTTATAACAATGTTTTTCATAATGTCACATACAATACTACTTAATGTTTAATTTATAATTATATTTTTCAAAAAAATTTTTTAACACAAACATTAAAATCAATGTTTTCAAGTAAAACATTCATTATAATCTTGTATCCAATAGCTTATGCCACGTAATATCTAAACCCTAGTCAAACCCTAAAGAACCAAAAGACACAGCCACGGAATATCCGTGGCTATTTCGTAGCTAAAGAATAAAACAACCACGACTTGGCCACGATTTTATCAGTGGCTATAAAACCTTGAACCCTGATTTACCATTAGCCACGAGATCTCCGTGGCTATTTCGTAGCTATATGGTTTAGCAGCCACGTATTTGGCCACAGATTTTCAGTGGCTATTAAATCTCTAAAACAAATATAAACCCTAAACACTGATAACTAGGTAGCCAAGAATATATTTGTGGCTATTCGTAGCTATATCCAAATACAGCCACAACTTTGCCATGAAACTATATGTGGCTACTGAACCTCTAAAATAAAATTTATTTCAATTTTTTTTTATAAGTGTCAGTCACGAATACATTCGTGGCTATTCGTAACTAAATTTATACGTAACCACGACAAGATGCGTGACTATTCTTAATGTCTTTCAAAACGTGAATCGTTAATTTTTCTAAGTGTCAGCCGCGAAAATATTCGTGGCTATGTCGTAGCTTTAATTTAATTAGCCACGGACTTTCCGTGACAAGGGCTTTTGTACAACGTATGGGCCATAGTTATTTGGAATGTGCCTAAGCAACTGAGCCTTATTTTAAATATAGCCACAGACAGCCACAGTTATATCCGCGACTATGCGTGTTAAACCTAATTCATCGCGAAAGTGGATCTCATTTCCAAAGCCGCACAAGTTTTTCCCCTTTTCTTCTTCTCTGGCGATTCTTCGCAAAATCCGGCAAATCGGTGAGTTTTACGGTGAGTTTCCTTTGATTCTTCCTCATTTCTTCTTCTCCGTTTATTGTTCTTCATTTTTAACCGTTTAGTTTTCGAAATCGATCCGTCGTTTAAGGTTTCGTTTTGATTTAGGGTTTTCGTTTTATTTACATTTTATTTCCTGTTCGATTCGTGTTCGTGTTCGATTCTTGTTCATCTTGTTAGCTTTTCTTGATTCATGTTCATCGTATTTTACCTCTCTGTTTTGTTGATTTTGATTCTTCTTCATCGTGTTCATCGTGTTTTACCTCTCTGTTTTGTTGATTTTGATGTCTTTGTCTTTGAGTTTGATGAATGGTCTCTGTTTCATGATTTAGATGTATTTCTCTTCTACTGTTTGTGATGTTTTTTCATGAATGGTCTATGTTTGATGTTGATAATATCTATGAGTTTGAGGAATGATCTATGTTTGATGGATTTTGCTTTTATGGTATGTAAATTTGTGATGCTTTGTCTACTTGACTTTTGATGCCTTATTTGCTTTGTTTTTGACAGTTATGGCTCCTAGAGGAAATGGGAGAGGAAGTGGAAGAGGACAACATGCTCCATCCTACAGGATCGAGATAACTCCTCCAATGCCACCCATCACCAGAATTCAGACCACACTAACCCCACCTTCTCATACTCCAACAACCAATCCACCTGGTTCAAGAGGAAGAGCAAGTCAAGCTGGCTCTTCTTCTTCGAATGCAGCCACGCTTCTCAAGCTAGAGGCTCTCCTTAATGCACCTGCAAGAAGAAACAACCTGTTCTCCATCCAAAAAAGCTTGATGGAGCTCTCTGGTAAGTTAATATGTTGTTGTATATTGTTTAGTACATTCTCTTATGTGATGTGAATTGTTCTGTAATGATGCAGGTTTGGGATAGATCCTGAGGTGAACAAAACGGTAAGGACGACGTGACAATCTAACTACATGGGTGCTTAGTGGAACTGGTCAATGGTTCCAGATGCAAAAGCAGAGTAGTGGTGGCAAGACTTTGTGGTAAGTTAATAATCCATATGCCTTTCAATTTCTCTTATTTCTTTGTTTACTTTTTCTAATGTTTGTTTTCATTTTTCAGCAAGCCTAGTATTGGTCTCCTTCTCACCATGACCAGGTGTACTTCATGTGGAAGAAGGAGTGCATGGAATCCATCCGTGACAGAGTCAGCAAGAAGAAGAGAGGCACCAAGAAGCCAATTTATGTATCCGATGATGCTTGGTTGTAGATGCAGGAGCAATGGGATACTGATGTTTGCCAGAAGAAGTCAAAGAAAAACTCCGAGAACCGTATGTTTGATCCTCATGGTCTAGGTGCGCATAAGCATTGTGCAAGGCATGTTGGGTTTGCCAAGATCGGCTATGAAATGGTAAACGTATTCTCTTTCATGAATGTCTGTTTTTTGTGCTTAGATTAATGTTATGTCCTTTGACTTTGATAATAGTTTGTGATGTTGTTAATGCTTTGTGATGTTTTTGTAACTCTGTGATGTGTGGTAACTATGTGATCTCTATAATGCTTTTTTATGCTTTTGTTTAGTTGTTTAGGCTTTGGTAACTATGGATTTTTGTTTTCTGTTTTGCAGACGCAACATAATGGTGGTGTTGAACAACCATTTACCGAGCTCGTACGCAAGACTCATACCCGTAAAGATGGCACGTTCATCGACCGTCGGGCGGAGGCAATTATGGCTGATGTGGAGACAGCTGCTTCGCAGGTCACATATGAGGCAGAGGCCACTCCTTCATCGCAGCGGATTAACAAGGCATATTTGGAGGTAAGTTTGATTTATGTTTTTAACTTAACTTTTTGTCTATGTATTTGTTATTTGGAAGTTAACTTATTCTATTGGCAGCGAGTGAAACCAAACCGAGGGCGTATTTACGGTTTGGGAAGCAAGCAGTTCGAGGTTTTCGAAACCTTCTGAACCGGTAGCAGCTTCCCTCTCTCGGACTGTGGACATGGACATGAGGGTAGGATCTCTCGAGTCAAACGTGCAGGCCATTCTAGCCTCGCAGAGCCTAATGCTTGCGTCGCAGAAGGCAATACTCGATCATCTCGGGATCGATCCTCAACCAAACAATCCATATGCCACCCCTTCTCCTCATGCAGCTGCTTCAAACACCACGCCTAACACCAGTCCAGAGTTTGCACCGAGTGTAAACCGTGAAGATCAGCTCGGTGACAATGATCAAGACCAAGGGCGTGAAGATCAGCTCGGTGAGGAACAAAGCCATGAAGAGGAAGAGGAAGAAGGGCAAGGTGATGGTGAGGACCAAACTGGTAGTTGATTTGTGTTTTAAAAAAACTTAAAAATTTGTAATATATGCTATTTTTGAACAATGTTTGTAATATATGCTATTTTAGATGTAAACCCAAACCAGCTTCAGGTTTAATTTAAAAAAAAAGTTTCAATTTTTTTTTATATATATATTTTTTTTTTGGGAAAATTATGTAAAGCCACGGAAATTTTCGTGGCAACCGTGCAGAAAGCCACGAAAAAACCGTGGCTAGTCGTAGCAAAAATGCTACGACTTGCAACGGAACATTTCGTGGCAAATAAGCCAGGAAGAGCAACGAATACATCCGTGGCTAATATCAGCCACGACCTTGTTACGAAATTAAACCGTGGCTGCAGCCACGGTTGCCATGGAAAATTCTGTAGCAAAAATAGCCACAAATATTTTTGTGGCTAAAATGGCCACGAATTGCCACCAATACTTATGCGGATAAAATGGTCACGAATTTCCACCACTGCTTCCGTGGCTACAATAGTCACGACTTGCCACAAATAATTCTGTGGCAAACTAGCCGCGAATATATACGTGGCCATTTCGTGGCTATGACATCCGTGGCTAGGATAGCCAGGGATAGCCACGGATTTCCAACAGCTACTACGTTATAGCCACGATTCTTTTCGTAGCTAACCGTGGTTGTGTGGGGTAATAGCCACGTATTTTCCCCTATAGCGACGGAATTTTCCGTGGCTATACTGACATAATTCTTGTAGTGTAAGTAAGTAAACAAGGTCAGGAAGCTTGTCTGTTCTTGGGTGAATCTTCACATGAAGGTAGTTTCGCATCACATGAGTGGATTGAGTATCTCAAGACGTAGATCAGTCAAGACACGGTCATGAAAATTACAGTGGAAGGATTCATGGTGGAGAAGTTTGATTGTAAAGAAGATTTTGGTTGGTTGAAGTACAACTCAAGATTCAAGGGTCTGTTGTCAGTTCTCGGGGACCATATGGTTGAGACAGGGACAAAGACAAGGGTTGTTTCCTAGTGGGCTGAGAGAGATCTCAGGGTGACAAATATGTTGAAGATTTGTTGGAGTATTTTCATTCTAAAAAAGATTATGAATGAGATGACGACACTTTGTATGTTGAAGACTCATGAGAGAAATCACCATACCAATTCACTTCAAAACTGAATTTACATCAAAAGGAAGTTCTTCATGAAACTGATAGCGGACCTTGAGGCATGATAGTAAATATCTCTGAAGAAGATTAGACAATAGAGAGATTGCCAAGATTGTTGTCTAAGTATGAACATGTGGTTCATACGCCTGCAGTATGAGACAAAAGAACACCCTCTAGGTCAATGTGGTGGTCACAACTCGCTACTCAAAGGAAACCGAGTTAAAGTCGAAGGTTGCTAAGAAAGACGAAAACAACATCAGAAGGTTAGTATGTTGAGTGTCGTGGCAGAACTGCTCAGAGGAATGAATATAGGAACAACATATATTCAGATCAAAGGGAAGATCCAAGTCTAAGCAAATGTACAACAAGGTAGGCAAGTCAGAATGTTATGGTTGTGGGGAAGTACATGGAGTGTCCAAAGATGAAAAACAAGAAGGGAGTTGATTCGTCTCTCAACATAGTGTCAGACATCAGACAACCTTAGTATCTCAAGGCCAACATACAAGAATCAACAGATGAGTGGGTGATGGATTCAAAGTGCTCTTTTCACATTGCACTCAACAAGGAGTTGATGTTTGACTACATGAATCAGATTGATGTGATTGGCAGAAGCAAGATCAGGATCACAAATCCTGATGGATCCAAGTTGTTTCTCACAGAGCTGAGATACAGACCCCGGATGAGTAGAAACTTGATTTTCTACCGTATGTTGGAGAGATTTGGATGCAAGTACGAGGGAGAAAACTTTATACAAGGATGAGAAATTCATCTCAGGGAAGCACGAGATTACATTCATGCGGACTTGTGGGGTTCTCTTACAACCCCGATAAGCCTTGGAGGATGCAAGTATATTATTATCTTCATGGATGATTGCTCAAGAGAGATTGAGTCTACTTCTTGAGAACAAAAGATAAAGTGTTCTCAAAATAGAAGAAGTAGAAGGAAACTATTGAGAATCAGACAAGGAGGAAGGTAAAGTGTCAAGGTGCTGATGAAATACTGAAATACTGCAACAATCAGTTTGATGTTCTGAAATCATACATCAGGGGACACAAGACTTGCAGTACATTCAGGCGGTGATTCTGAGAGGAATAACAAGACCGTCATGGACAAGGATCTGATGCTTGTTGGCTGAGACATAAGTGGATTTAGAGTTATGCGTTGATGCAGAGTCTACTGCAGTGAAATTGACCAGAACACCGAATTCGCCGATCGATTTCAAGCGCTTGAAGAAGTGTGGACAGTGAACAAACCAGAACGCACACATCTGAGTTGGTTTGGTTGCTCTGCCTATGTACACACTTGGCAAGACAAGAAAAATCTCATACCTGCTAAGGATATTTTGTTGGGGTACCCTTCAGGTGTTAAGGGCTACAGGGTGTTGATCTTATAAGACAGAAAACATACTACAAGATGATTCGTAGTGTTTCAGGAGTATGAGGTCAACAAGGTTACCGCAGAGAGGAAGGAGAAGAAAAGCTACAGATCAGAGAAGAAAGCTGACAAGAGATTCATCTTTAGTCTAAATCTGATGCAGGGGTGAAGTCCTTCAGGATTCACGCAAGGTGATTCATGTTCAGCAGGTGGAGAATCAGACGCCAGATCTGATTCAAGCTCACAGACATCTGAGGAAAGCTCATCAGGATCAGATGATCATGAGTTTATTGAGGCAGAGGGGTAAGACAACAATCAGAATTCAGATGAGTATCTACTTCCAAGGCACATAAGCAAAAGACAAAATGTAAGGGCTCCTCCAAGATTTGAGGACGCCGATTTTGTGAAATAGGCTTTGTCAATGGCTCGTGATATATAGGTTCAAGAGCCTGAGACGTATCAAGGAGCAAGGGTAAGTAGAGAGAGATAAAATTCTGTAAAGGTGCTGCAAAGGAGGAGACAATTCTTTGGACAAGAATCTAACCCTTGGATCTAACTCACAGGCCAGGGATTTCCAGCGAGGAAAGGAAGAGGTTTACGACATGGTTCATGACAAAGGGGTGTTCTCAAAAGGTTGAGAATAGACTACAAGAAGGCGTCCCAACATCTAAGGTACGACTCCAGGGATCTGAAGAAGAACAACTCAAGCAAGAGATGAATCCGAATGGTAGACTCTTAGAAGAAGTTAAGAACAGGCCTGTGAAGATTCATAGCAAAGAGGATCAAGGAGAAAAACTCAGTTGAGGCTTAATGAACCTCACAAGGTAAAGGAGCTCAAGAGTCAGAGGTGTATGAGGTTCTTCAAGAAAAAAAAGGTTTTGGAAGAAGAGGATAAACACATGGTTGTAGCTCAGGACACTGGCGTTGATTACTTCAAGCCAGAGATGCGTCAGAAGAATGATGAGGTGTATCAGCTTAAAGATATCACAGGAGAGAGACAAGATCTGAGGTTTGAATGTGGTTTCGTGGAAGTGAGTTGAAGCAAAGGTAGAATTTTGTGGTCGTATTGCTTAAACTAACTGGGCCTCACGGCCCAGATATTAAACATAAAGCTGATATTTAATCAGGCCCATATCTTATGTTCACTTGTTTCTTATATAAGCATGCATTAAGGCTTAATGCATTCTTGGATACAAAACCCTAATACCCGATAGGTTGTACCTTGCAGAGCACGACGACGGTGCAGAGAAACAGGAGGTTGTCGCCGCAGCCTCCTGTTTAAAAAACTATTATTTATAGTTATTTCGGTTTGAAGCTGAACTCATCAATCATTAATTTCATTTCCAAAATCTTTTAATATATTTTACCAAAAAATGTCGATATCTTGGAGCTTAAGACGTGTTGTTTAACTTCTAAAGTAGTTTCTCTTTTTTCTTCTATTTACTTATTACACATAAATTCTTTAATTGTTTTATAGTATTTGTTGTTTAAACTTTGTACACATATTATAAATTTAATGTTTTTGGTTTCAATGCTAGAACACGTTAAATATCTACAAGGTACTTTGAAATCACAAAAGTTTTTATTTGTTTTTAGTGAAAGTAAATATCACAAAATAATTATTATGAAACAAAAAGAAAGCGTGAATATTAGTTGACTTTGCCGATATTTGATTAAAGTTTTTTTTATTTGGCCTTTGACAAAAAAATCTATTAGTATTGAACATGTATTGACATAAAGTGTACACCATAAAAATGATTTTGGCAAAAAATTTATTGGGATTTCATATTTTATTGACATCATAAAATCCCATGTATATATAACTATTCACATAAATCTATTGGCATTAAGCACTTTGTTCTTTTTATTTTAAAATTGGATTTGTGTTTTCAAATATTTTTTTAATTGACAATTGGTTTATAAATAGAATATATAAATTTTTATTGACCACAGGATTATATTTTTTTCAAAAAAACTGAACAAAATTATATGGTTATAGGTTTTTCTACTTTGTGGGAGATTTATAGCTTGAAAATTCAAAATAATCATACTTTTTTTTATTACATCAAAATAATCATACTTTTTAGAAATTGTAATATGTTTAACATAATTTGATAATTAATATGATTATATTATAACAAGTTCATAAATTTCAAAACGGAATCTAATAGTTTGAACCAAAAATGACAACATCTAATTTCACTAGTTTTTTTAGATTTCAATTTTGATAAATAAAGAACAAAAGAATCATATGACAATTAGGAAGACTAAGAAAACATATGATAATAAAAGATTGTGTATTTGTTTTATTAAATTTTCAATATTTGGGGACACAACAACATTTTTTATGATGATAAAAGCTTGTGCATTTATTTCATTACATTTTCAATATTAAGGGACACAACAACATTTTGGGGGTCTATCGGGATGTAAACCATCATAAGCACAATAGGCATTATGAAATCCACGTTGCATATTTTTACAATCGGTTACACATTGAGCTGTTGAGTATGTGGGAGAACATTCCCTAAAACACAAATCGCCTGCACATATACACAAAACTTGTTTTTACCAGAAATACATATACAACATCTGGTTAGTATGATTAACCTTTTTATTGAAATTATATACACACACAAACCTCTCGCTCATATAACTACTATATGTGTAATATGTTGTTAAAATATATATATATATATATATATTTATATATATCCGAGTATATTGTGCAATATATTTTATATTATTTATAACAAGCTTTTATAGATGAGTTTATGAGATCCCACTTAATATGATAAAGCCACTCAGTTGCAATAATCTTTAAAAGCACTAACCTACTAATGCCATAACATTTTGGTTGGACATCGAAAACACTAGTACAACCACAAAAAAGCAAGATAGAAATATCTTTGTGAAACGCATCTTCTTCTCGTTGTAGAAAAGAAAAAATATACGATGTAGAATCTTTATAAACTTCAAAAGCTCTTATTTATAGTTATTTCGGTTTTGAAGCTGAACCCATCAATCCTTAATTTCATTTCCAAAATCTTTTAATATATTTTACCAAAAATGTCTTTAATTTTGGTAGATTTGTTTTGACTAAATTTCATAGATATCTTGGAACTTAAGACGTGTTGTTTGACTTCTAAAGTAGTTTCTATTTTTTCTTCTATTTACTTATTACACATAAATTCTGTAATTGTTTTATAGTATTTGTTGTTTAAACTTTGTACACATATATTATAAATTTAATGTTTTTGGTTTCAATGCTAGAACACGTTAAATATCTACATGGTACTTCAATATCACAATAGTTTTTTTTTGTGAAACTAAATATCATAAAAATAATTATTATGATACAAAAAGAAAGCGTCAATATTAGTCGACTTTGCCGATATTTGATTAAAGTTGTTTTTATTTGGACTTTGACAAAAAAAATATATTTGTATTGAACACGTATTGACATAGAGTGTACACCAAAAAATGATTTTGGCAAAAAATCTATTAGATTTACTGACATCATAAAATCTCATGTATATAACTATTCACATAAATATCTATTGGCATGATGCACTTTGTTCTTTTTATTTTTAAATTGGATTTGTGTTTTCAAATCTTTTTTTAAGTGACAATTGGTTTATAAATAGAATATAGAAATTTTTATTCATCACATGATTATAAAAATTACAAATTTCATATTCAAAGTGTTTTTGAATATTTCAAATTTCAAAGTGTTTAAAAGATTTCAAATTTCAAAGTGTTTAAAAAAATTACAAATTTCAAAGTGTTTTTAAATATTTCAAATTTCAAAGTGTTTTAAAGATTTCAAATTTCAATTTGTTTTTAAAAATTACAAATTTCAAAGTGTTTCTAAATATTTCAAATTTCTATCGCCCCCGTTGGGACGACCCCAAAGGGTTTTTATTTTCGAGAACAGTTAATATCTACATGCCTACATGGTACTTCAAAATCACAAAAGTTTTTTTTTTTAGTGAAACTAAATATCATTAAAATAATTAATATGAAACAAAAAGAAAGCGTCAATATTAGTCGACTTTGCCGATATTTGATTATATTTGATTAAAGTTGTTTTATTTGGCCTTTGACAAAAAAAAATCTATTACTCCCTCCGTTTTTTATTATAGGATTTTCTAGCTTTTCAGATATAATAAACAAACATATAAAAATATATTATTTTTTGTGATTTATAATTTTCAACAACTCTAAACAAATAATGTTTAGTTATCTTTCTTGAATTTTATAATTTATCATTAACAATTGTATATAAAAAGTGAGAAAATCCATCTTTTTTAAACCAAATATTTTCAATAAAAATCCTATATTAGAAACGCAGGGAATAGTATTGAACACGTATTGATATACAGGCTCGGCCCAGGGGAGGGCCCAACCAAAAAGCCTGCAAAATTGTTTAACAATAAGGTTAGATTTTTTAAAAAATTGCTAATATGGGGCTCAAATTTTTTTATTAACAATAAAGGGACAAAAAATATTTATGCACTAGGGACCCAAATATATTTGGGTCGGACTTGTTGACATTAAGTGTACACCATAAAATGATTTTGGCAAAAAATCTATTGGGATTTCATATTTTATTGACATCATAAAATCCCATGTATATAACTATTCACATAAATCTATTGGCATGAAACACTTTGTTCTTTTTATTTTTAAATTGGATTTGTGTTTTCAAATATTTTTTAATTGACAATTGGTTTATAAATAGAATATAGAAATTTTTATTCATCACAGGATTATAAAAATTACAAATTTCATATTCAAAGTGTTTTTGAATATTTCAAATTTCAAAGTGTTTTAAAGATTTCAAATTTCGAAGTGTTTTTAAAAATTACAAATTTCAAAGTGTTTTAAATATTTCAAATTTCAAAGTATTTTTAAAAATTACAAATTTCAAAGTGTTTTTAAATATTTCATATTTCAAAGTATTTTTAAATTTTATTTTATTTTTTTTGTGTTCGGAATTCCGTCGGAAGCCGCCAAAATTTTAAACCTCGTACTAAGCCAAACTGGGATCGAAACCCCGAAAAAAAAAATCGGTCGGAAATTATTTAAATTTAGAGTTTTGTTTAGGGTTTGGATAAAAATATCTTGATTCGGTCGGAAAACGGTCGGAATTTCCGAAGGAAACTAATTTTCCGTGCCTTAAATTTCGCGAAATTTTTTTTCACCGCCTTTTTTCGGTTTCCGACGGAATTCCGACCGAAATATTCCGTCGTAAATTTTCCCTATATAAGACCCCCCCCCCCCCCCCCCCCCCCCTCATTCACAATTCTCACAACAAAATTTCTTTATCTCTCTAAATTTTCTCTCTCTACATAATCTTTTCTAATCCGAAAATCTCCAAAATATGTTAGTAAATTCTAATTAAATTTACTTTTTTCATATCCATATAAAAATTTGTCATATACTAATTTTGTAAAAAAAAATTGTAGGTCGAACAACGATGAAACCGTTCCAGGAACCAAACAATCCGCACAACTTCGGATGTAGATGAGCCGTATAAATCATAGCGACATTTTCCCCAAGGAATTCGGGAAATGTGGTTCCGTTCTTTTGCGGTTAGTAAAATAATTTTTTTATATATGCATATTAATAAATTTATAAACTAAATTAATAATTTTAAATAAAATTTTCCAGCAACAATTTAATTGGTTACCACAACATAATGATCAAGTGCGAGAAGCATTTGATAAGGCTTGTGCGTCCTCGTACAAAGACCATATGCACGAATGGAAACAAAAGTGGTGTCAGGGGAAAGATAAGCCTTCCGGTCTAAACCTTTATGTTTGGATCGGGTTACAAAATTATTGGATTACAGAAGAGGCGGTTGTAACAGCCAAAATAAATTCCAAAAACCGTAAAGGCGGGGATGTAATGGTGGATAAGGCGTCTGGAACTCACAATGCAGGCGCCAATACTTTCGAAGAAATCGCAGACCATATGGTAATTTATAAATCAAAAACTTAATAAAATAATCCATTTAATTTAGTTAATTACTATTATTTTCAATTTTAAAAAGAGGGTCAAAAAGGTGGTGTCGAACCTCACTGGTTAAAGGTTATGAGAAAGACACATACCAATAAAGCGACGGGTTTAATTGATAATCCCAAATTCCGTGACATCGTTGAACGGGTCGACAATAGATTGACCCAACTATCTCAATCTCAACCAGGTTCAGAACATGAGTCAACTCATTCCAACACCTTCTCCAATACATAAATAAACCGAATTGTTCTCTAGGTATAAATTATTTTTAATTTTAACTAAATTAATATTAAATTATTAAAATCGATTTTTTATAACTTAAAATCTATTATTGTAGGAAACTCCTATGGTTCGGGAAAACCTTTCGATTTAGGAACTCTTCCCCAATCCCAAGAAATGTCATTCACATACGTTCCAAACTCGGATCCGGGACTCCTTCAAAAAATCTCTAAGCTTCGAAATGAGCTTCAAGAAAAAGATAACGCGTTCAACCGATATCGTCAAAATACCGATGCACAACTCGAGAATATGAACGCGTTTCTGAGGACCCAATTTTCGCAATATCGAGGTCCGGGAGGACCGGGAGACGCATCGGGATCGAGAACAATGGGAGAAGATGCGGGAATTTAGTTTTTTTAAAAAATTTTAATAATAAATTGTTTTTTATATCCATTTTTTTTTAATTTTCTGTTTTTTTTTAATTTTCTGTATTTTATTTTTGTTTTTTATTAATTGTTTTTATTTCTGTCGCAATTCCGTCGGAAATCGGTCGAATATTTTAATATTTTAAAATATTAAATTAAATAAAATCGTCGGAATTCGGTCGGAAAATTTCGTCGGAAAACGGTCGGAATTATTTCCGTCGGAAATCGGTCGATCGGAAAAAAAAATATTTATTTTTATTTACGACGGAGTTCCGACCGAAATATGGTCGGAATTGTTTTCGTCGGATTTCGGTTGGAAATATAAAATATTTTTAAAATATTTTTTAGATTTACGGTCGGAATTTCCTCGGAATTATGGTCGAAATTCCGTCCCAAATTTTTTTCGTAAAATGGTCGGAAAAATCACACACATCCGACCCTAAATGTCGTCGGAAAACTGTCGAAAATTTCGATGGAAATTTGTGGTCGGAATTTTCCCACCGAATTCCGACGAAATTCTATTTTCGTCCATCTCCACCCGACGCGATAATTATTTCGACCGATTTCCGACCGCTTTTACGGTAGGAAACAAACTCGTTTTCTTGTAGTGTGTTTTAGACTAAAACCAAAAATATCAAACTTTTGTCTATAAAAATTTGTCATCTTAACTTTGTTAGTGGCAAAAAGATCAAATTAGATCAAAAAACAAAAATATTATGTTTGGGTTTATTTTACACCGGTTCTTTTAATTTTAAAGATTTTAATTTCTAATTAATCTCAAAGTTAAATAATCACATATGGTTTGTTTTCCAATTTAAGTTCAGTTTATCGAATAAATCTCGTAAATTAAATATGAAATAAATAGAATGATTTTACATTATTTTTAGAACAAATTACACTTTAAGGTACATTTACAAACTAGTTACACTCTAAGGTACTTACAAACATCAACACACTTTCACCTTCTAAATAATCCATTATACCTTTAGTTTCATTATTTATGTTAACCAAACCACACTTTTACAAACCAATTCAATTACTCTTCTTATTTGCTTTTTGTCAGAAACTCATAATGACAATTTTCGTAATTCAAAAATTATCATAGCTTAAAAAAACACAAAATTAATTTGTCACATCATAACTAAAATTTATCTCTAAAAATTTCGATAAACACAAAGCTACCTCCGAAACCCTAATATCTCCTCCACTTTCTTTTTCCGGTGAACCACCTGCTTCTCTGGTACTTTCTTTTTCCGGCGAACGATCTGCTTTTCTGGGACTTTTTTCCGGCGAAGATTAGATTTAGGGTTCTCTAATCTTCCAAAATCCACCAAATGCATTCATAAATTTTTGGAAAAACACCTCCTTATTCCGTCGAAACACCACCTATCTCCGGCGAGCCACCATCGGATCTTGTCTTTTTCAGCTTTTTCAATCGCAGAGCAACAAGATGACGGGTAATTTCTTCTCAAACTCTTAAAGATCACAAAATCTCCTTTTCACTCAATCCTTGAATATTTTGGTTGCATGTTAAATACTTTCAAAATCAGTGTTAATCTTGTAACAATCTTCCCAGACAATGAGGAGCAAACACCACCTGACACAAAGCTTCCACCGAGGTTGTTCGCCACAAATCGTTACTCTAATGGTCGGCTCAATGTCTACTCTAAGCCAAATTACTTAGCCTTAGTACAACACAAACTTCGTGGTCAGCCTGAGTTACAAATGTTAAGGGATTCTCAGTTTGGAAAACTATTTGAGCTTCCACTTTACCAATCTACGCTCTCAGCCAAACTAGTACATGCACTTATGTCGAGACAATTGGTCACCAAAAATTATTTTGAGTTGTGGACGAGTGTTTGGTGGACAGCCGTTACGGTTCTCGCTTAAAGAGTTTTGTGTTATCATGCGATGATCACTGGGTTATCGTGCGATGATTTCACCAACAACGATGATCCTCTGGAACAACAAAAGGATTGTGTAACACCCTCTCCGTTGAAGACCCAAAAATAACACTACCAGAGGAAACTAAGATGATGGACGATGTATTTGAGTTGCCTACCTGGAAGATAATGGGTATAGCCCTTATATTGATTGTAGATGGTGTCTTAATAGCAAACCACCAATACCCCAAACCCACACCAAAATATGTTGCAATGGTGGAAGACATTGACAGGTTTTTAGCCTATCCATGGGGTAGAGAATCGTTGCTCCAGACCATTTCATCCATGATACCAGGTAAAACACAAAATGGCAAACCTAAAGATCCTGTAAAAGCATTTTGCCTCCAACTTCAACAATAAACCTTGTGAGACATAGGTTTCCCGCTTGCGCTTCAGCTATTAGCATACAAATCCATCCCTCTATTGTTGTCCACAATGTTACGTGCTTACAGACAACAAAAGATGTCCGAGCTAATTGGGAAAAATATCCCAAAGCTTCAAGATCTTGCACTTACTCAAATTCTTGACATTGGAGATGATCCACTGGTATTTAAAAGTACACAGATCAATACATACGTATTTTGGTGTATTTTATTCTTCTATATAATCTTTTTGTTCACTTATGCAGGTTGTTGTTAAATCAAAATGGGATATACAAACCGGACAAGAGGATGGATTGGTAGAGTGGGACAACGAGTATAGTGACAGGAGGGTGACTTACATGGAGAAATTGATTGACCAAAATCATGCTTTCAAAATTACAGATTGGCACGGAGGAGACACTTCTCTACCATTGAGGTCTGCACAACCACGCCAAACAAAAGGTAGTGGAAAAAACACATCAACACTCACTCAAATCCGCCATCCAAAAAAGTTGAAGTTGTTAAGATGACGAACACTCACTAAAAGCCGCCATCCAAAAAAACTGAAGTTGTTAAGAAGACCATCAAAAAGAAGAACAGAGCCCCATTCAAGCGAAAACAACGCACCGTAACCTGGCAAAAAATAAGCAAACCTGGACAAAAGCTTAGATTCGGAAACTTTCACCGCCCGAAACACAATGTGACTATGAAGAAAGGATTTCTTAGGAGAAAACTCGCAACCAAAAGAGAGAAGACCCCACCAGCTAAAATCCAAACCCCAACAACTTCCAGTGATGCACCGAGCATCACACTCAAATAAGACGACGACTTAACGGATCAATGGTTTCATGACACCAACGAGTTTTCCCGAATATGTACATTAGTTAAATTCATCTTCCTAAAAATAACTTACATTACAGTTATGCTCATCCATGTGACTTTCATCATCTTCTTTGTCAAAGTAGGTGTCCACCCAAGCTGGAAATGAACCCATCCATGTGGCCTTAAGCCACAACCGAGCTGGATCTTCCACCGTGGACGACATCCCCGAACCGCTAAAAGAGGTATGTTCAAAACATATATATCAAACATACACAAAAAATGATGCTTTAATTCCCCTAACTTATGTTGTCCCACCGACATTTACAACGAGTTGTTTATCCATAAAAAATCACCAAAAGTCTGAAATCCAACCGACGCTTGATATATGCTCACAAAACGTTGTCGCTGGTAAGACTCGCTTCAAACTTCTCCACTTCAGCCACAAAATCAGCATCATCCAAAACCACTGGAGCTGACTTCGAACCTTGACATGAACCAGCATCCTTTGTTCTATCGTTTCCCCTTCGAAAACTACCATTTTCTTCGAACATGGAGCGACTTTTCGATGCATAGCAGGGAGTTGAAAAACCAACCCCATTGTCCATCATGCCACTATTTGAACAACCATTATTTCTACCAAACCTAACACACAAGTTTGTTGCCCCATTTACTCTCAGATGTTGAAGATAATAACCTAAGCCTCCATCGCTAGTCAATAATACATGAGGAGTTTTCAAACCCGTTGCTAGCTCTTTGCTATTTGGTGGCCAGTAACTCAAACCAACAACAATGTATTCACCACTTAGCCCACCAAAAAACTCAACCAAACATGCTTCCTTTAGAGAACAAAGGCTACCACCAGCCTTGATGCAAACAACCCTACCGAACTTGTTCTTGGTCAACTACAAATTCCCAGAAACCTCCTTTGTTGTAGCGCCATTCACCACTCATGACCATTGTTTGGTCATCCATCTTGTTTCATGTCCACTGAAACCCGAGCAAAAGTCAAGTCATATACACAAAACATTTTTACACGAGAAAACATAACAAGATACTGAAAGTCAATAATCAAGACATAAGTAAGAGGAAAGAAACATTAAAACAACAACTAAGCAGCAAATTAACAAACAACATATGTAACATAAACAAGGTTACCGAGTTTTTCTGATTACTTGAAGAGCATTTTAGTCTCAACTTAATGACAAAATAAAAAAGTGCACATGTACGTGTAAGTGTCTTTTCCTGATATTAAATATACATAAAGTACATTTTTGTAAATGACTCTTATTTTTAAGCATTAAAAATGAGAGAATCATCTTAATTTTTAAAAGACTAACGTGTTTCAAATCAGGAGTTAATTTTCATATTTTAATGCACACTATTAATTTAAATCCAATAGGTATAATTTTGCCGGTATAGGTTCCTAATCTAAATCTATTATTCAAAGAAAAATAAAATATATCTTAACCTTTAAACCAAAAGAATTAAGAGAAAATATAAAATATATAAACTAACAATAATTTAAGAGACGTAGTGGGTAGCCGTTGACACTTTTGTCATATGTTTCTATTTTGGTATATTCCAAAACTGGATAAAGCAATATTAGGTGTTTATCTATTTACATTATGTTAGTCTGAGCTTTTTTATTATCAACATTTTTAATATATAGGATACGTATGTGTCAAGTAATTAATTAACTAACAGTCTTGTATCACAATTCACGTAACTTTTCGTACCACTTAATTTTAGTTTCCAATATTATATGTATATATATACATATATATATATATATATAAATATAAATACGTAGTTTCAATATCTTTTAAATATATATGTATATCGTTTATATTAGGTCCCTTTATATTATTGATAAAAGATATCAAAGTGGAGAATCTATAGGAAGCTTAAAAAGAACTTTAAATGTTTTTACGATTTTTTTTTGCATTTGCAAGTCTTATAAAGTAGAACATACATACAAGTTAATAACGACTTCTATTTGGACAATTGTAGACTTTAAATAAAGTTATTTTGTAAATTTGGTATTTTAAGTTTTGATGCAAAGCCAACATAAACGTTTGTTTTAGTTCATAATTTGATTTTCTTAACACGAAGGGATCATGTCAACTAACAAAATTAGTTTAAAAGTTAAAAATTTTAAGACCCCATAAATCTCATAATCAAGAATTTTAGTGGGCATATATAGTTTTTTATTTGAAGGTAAGTGAATGAACTACGACATAAATAATATAATTTTAAATTGTGTATTTTTTATTTTTTCTTTATTTTGTTTTCATGTTTTATAACTAATTTTATAAATTTTGTATATTTTTTTTTTATTTGTTACTTATGTGATGTTGTTTTAGATATAGGGGTTTAAAATAATTTTATTTATTCAAAGCCCTATAAATTTTTAAGAAAAACAGATATTTAAAAACTTTTATGTATTAATACCTTTTATGCATTTGATATTGTAATATAATAATATTTTAAAATATTAATTTGAAATTTAATATGTTTTATGAATTAGTAATTAAATTGTGACATAATTTTTTTAAAATTAATGAATTTGATAAATAAATTAGTAATAAATTTGAAATGATGATGTGTCAATTTTTAAAATTAATTAATTTGATAAATAAATTAGTAATAAATTTTGAAATGATGATGTGTCAATCTTTGGAGAGTTCCCTTCAACTTTTATATATAGGATTTAAAAACTAAGTCCGGCCGAAAACGAAAAAAAAAAAAAAAAAAAAGTTTTTTTTTTTTTTTTTTTTTTTTTTTTTTTCTTTTTTTTTTTTTTTTTTTTATTTTTTTTTTTTTTGTTTTGTTGTTATTTTTTTTTCTTTTTTTTTTTTTTTTTTTTTATCCGCACTTATTTTTTTTTTTTTTTTTTTTTTTTTTTTTTTTTTTTTTTTTTGGTTTTTTTTTTTTTTTTTTTTTTTTTTTTTTTTTTTTTTTTTTTTTTTTTTTTTTTTTTTTTTTTTTTTTTTTTTTTTTTTTTTTTTTTTTTTTTTTTTTTTTTTTTTTTTTTTTTTTTTTTTTTTTTTTTTTTTTTTTTTTTTTTTTTTTTTTTTTTTTTTTTTTTTTTTTTTTTTTTTTTTTTTTTTTTTTTTTTTTTTTTTTTTTTTTTTTTTTTTTTTTTTTTTTTTTTTTTTTTTTTTTTTTTTTTTTTTTTTTTTTTTTTTTTTTTTTTTTTTTTTTTTTTTTTTTTTTTTTTTTTTTTTTTTTTTTTTTTTTTTTTTTTTTTTTTTTTTTTTTTTTTTTTTTTTTTTTTTTTTTTTTTTTTTTTTTTTTTTTTTTTTTTTATTTAAAAAAAATAAAAAGGGGGGGGTTTTTAATTTTTTTAAAAAAAAATTGTTTTTTTTTTTTTATTTTTTTTTTTTAGGGTCCCGCCCTTTGGGGTTTATTTTTAATTTTTACTTTGTAAGGGTTCCGGTTCAACTTTGGTTTTGTAATTTTTATGAAAATCAATGTTACGGTCTTTTTAGAAAGTAATAATGATATTTTTGGAACAAAAACTTATAATTTGTGTTTGAGTTATAAATTAAAGAGGTTGGAATGGGGTTTGCTAATTTATAAAAATCTAAACAATATTTAATCTTAAATAACATTTTCTATGTTTTTTGCATAACCATTTAGTTTGATTTATTTATTTTTGTTTAGTATAATTACTCTATATGCGAGGTTCTAAGCCAACTCCGACACCCACAAGTAGTTCTGACAATGGTTGTCTCGTTTACGAATATTTAGAAAACGGTAGCCTCGAAGAATATATATTTCACCAAAAACAATAAACCGCCTTTGCCTTGGTTTATCCGGTTTAGGATAATTTTCGAAGTAGCTTGCGGTTTAGCCTTCTTACACAGCTCTAAACCGGAACCAATCGTTCACCGCGACCTAAAACCGGGAAACATTTTGTTAAACCGAAACTAGCAAAATCGCTGACGTCGGTTTAGCCAAACTGGTTACAGATGTTGCGCCGGACAATGTCACGATGTACCTGCACTCTGTTCTTGCTGGTACATTGCATCATATTGATCCGGAGTATCATCGGACCGGTACGATCTGACCTAAATCGGATATTTACGCGTTCGGTATAACCGTTCTTCAATTATCACTACAAGAATGCAGGCGATTTCCGACCGTAGTTGTGGTCGGAAATCGGTCGGAAATGTCTATTTCCGACGGATTTCCGACCAAAATTGCGTCGTCGGTTTCGGATGGTCGGAAACCGGTTTTGGTCGGAAAGTGGTCGGAAATTTCCGACCATAATTGTGGTCGGAAATTTCCGACCACTCTCCTACCAAAATGTGGTCGGAAATTTCCGACCACTATCCTACGGAAATGTGGTCGGAAATTTCCGACCAAATTCCGACCACATTTTCCGACCAAATTCCGACCACATTTTCCGACCACATTTCCGACCACATATCCGTAGGATTTCCACCGGAAATTAATTTATTTTAAAAAAATTAAATTAAATTTCCTACGGATTTCCGACGGATATCCGACGGAAATAAATAAATTTAAAAAAAAATTAAATTACATTTCCGACGGTATTCCGACGGAAACAAATAATTGTTTTTAAAAAAATATATTAAATTTCCGACGGAAATCCGACGGAAATAAATATTACATTTCCGACGGATTTCCGACGGAAATGAATATTTTTTTAAAAAAAATAAATAAATATTTCCGACGGATTTCCGACGGAAGTAAATTTTATAATAAAAAAAAATTTATTAAAAATACGAATATTAAAAAAAAATTACAAAAAACTAAAATTAAAAAAAACGAAAATTAAAAAAAATTACAAAAAAGAGAAAAAAAACAAATAATGAAAATAAAAACTAAATTCCCGTTCCCGACCCCGAACCAGATCCTGGAGGATAATCAGGGAAACGGTTCATCAAATACTCATTCATCTTCTGGATTTGAGCGCTTGTTTCTTGCCGGATCTTCTCAATTGCTTCATCTTTTTCTTTATTCGCATTTCGAAGCGCATCTTTCAGCTCAGAGATCTCGAGAAGAAGCGATGGATCGGTGTTTGGTACGTAAGGCAAAGACGTCTCTTGGGATTCGGGAAGGGTCCCTAAACCGTAAGGTTTACCTCGATACATAGGAGTCTCCTACGATCGGAAATTTAAATTATTAATATAATTATATTTTTTTAAAAAAACTATTTAAATATAAAATATTACCTCGAGAACCAACCGGTTTATTTCCGAATTGGTTAGGGTGTTGGAACCGGTTGATTCGTCGGAAGATTGAGTTAACTCGGGTGACTTTCGTTTGCACCCGTTCGACGACGTTACGAACCTTTGGTATAATTTCACCCGTCTTTTTGTTGGTATGGGTGGTCTCCATAACCTTCAACCAATGAGGTTCGTGACCACCCTCTCGGACTCTCTATTACGGAATTAAAATTTAAATGTTAGTATGATTAATCATAATTATTATAATTTGTATATATTTAGTTGGTTTAAAATATACCATGACATCCGAGATTTGTTCGAAAGTGTTTGCGCCGGCATTGTGAGTTGGAGGCGCCTTCTCGATGGACCCGTCCCCACCTCTCGCGGTTTGTGGCGTTTCGCTTGGCTTTTTTTCCGGCCGCTTCCGTCGTCCAATAGTTTTTAAACCCGTCCCAAACAGAAGGGTTTAGGAACGAAGGTTTTTCCCCACCCAAACGCCATTTTTTCCTTCCACTCGAACATATGATTCGAGTAGGAAGTCGCACAAGCCTTGTCAAATTCTTCTTGAATTTGACTAGTGAGTTGTGGTTCCCAATTAAACTCTTGCTGGAAATTTAAAGTTTATAAATAAATTTCATAAGTTTTTTTTATTTATTTAATAATTTTTTGAGTAAATAAAAAAATTTATTTACTAACCGCAAAAGAACGGAACCACATTTCCCGAAGTTCGGCTGGGAAATCTCGGTATTTTGGATACGGAGCGGGTAACATTCCGTGGATGCATTTAAGAATAGCTTTTGGGATTTTTCCCTCATGTCTAGACCTTAAATTATTTTATAACTAATAATTAATATTTTTAGGTATTATTTTTTTGTAAATTTAAATGTTTGTAAATATTTACCAAGTGACTCGGTTATCGGGAATGGCTTCAAAGTTGGGATCGAGCCGAATCGGTCTCTCCCGTCCTCCCTGCTGGACCAAATCTTCAACAGACATTCTCACGGATTGTGAGGATCCAATACCATCATTAGACCTAATTAAAAACATATAAAAAAAACAAATTAGTATTAATTAAAAAAACAAATATAAATAATATTTAAAAAAAATGATTTATAAGAAGAAAAAAATTACATTTTTTGGAGAGATTTGGAGAGATTTTGTAGAAATTTCGGAAGTGTTTTTTTTAGAGAGATGTAGAGAGATGTTGTTTGAGTTGTGAAAAAATGAAAGGGGAAGGGGGGTATATATACGAAAATTTCCGACCGAAATTTCGGTCGGAAATCGGTAGGAAAGTGAAAAATTGACCGCCAAAGTGAAAAATTTGGCGGAAAAAGAGCGGTCAAAATTCATTGTGGTCGGAAATCGGTAGGAATTTCCGACCGAATTCCGACCACAATTAAATTTTAATATAATTAAGTATTGTGGTCGGAAATCGGTCGGAATTTCCTACCGATTTCCGACCACAATGAATTTTGACCGCCAAACTGAAAAAAACTTGGCGAAAAAAAGAGCGCTCAAAATTATTGTGGTCGGAAATCGGTAGGAATTTCCGACCGATTTCCGACCACAATACTTAATTATATTAAAATTTAATTGTGGTCGGAATTCGGTCGGAAATTCCTACCGATTTCCGACCACAATAATTAATTATTTTAATTATTTAATTGTGGTCGGAAATTGGTAGGAAATTCCTACCAATTTCCGACCACAATAATTTAATTATTTTAAAATTTAATTTCCTACCATGCGAACACTTAGCAGTTTCGGGTAAATTTCAAGAAGTACGGTCGAATAAAAACGTATTTCGAATAGGTTTAATGGAGTGTTTATATAAGATTTCTTGAACATAACAATATATAAGTATAATATGTTTCACGTTTTCAAATGTTTTTATGAAAATACCAAAATTTTGAAAAAACATATGAAAGTTACATAACTAACTTGTAATGAAACATATATTTATAAAAATTAAAACTATTTTGCATTTTATGATCATTTTAGACATTTTGTAGAGTTTATTTTATTTCTAAAACGTATTATATAAAGGTATTTCATTGATTCGACAAAAAAAAACATCATTTTGAAATGAAACCCTATAATGGTCGGAATTCGGTCGAAACCGATAAGTGATCGCATTGATTAAATGACATGCATTTAAATTTTTATATAATTAATTAATTGTGGTCGGAAATTGGTCGGAAATTCCTACCGATTTCCGACCACAATTAATTAATTATATAAAAATTTAAATGTGGTCGGAATTCGGTAGGAATTTCCGACCGAATTCCGACGGAAAATGCATGTCATTTTATCATCCGAACACTTAGCAGTTTCGGATAAATTTCAAGAACTACGGTCGGAAATCGGTAGGAATTTCCGACCGATTTCCGACCGAAGTTCGTGATTTAGTGTATATTTAGTGTTTCGCATAAAAACGAATTTCGAATAGGTTTAATGGAGTGTTTATATAAGATTTCTTGAACATAACAATATATAAGTATAATATGTTTCACGTTTTCAAATATTTTTATGAAAATACCAAAATTTTGAAAAAACATATGAAAGTTACTTAACTAAGTTGTAATGAAACATATATTTATAAAAATTAAAACTATTTTGCATTTTATGATCATTTTAGACATTTCTAGAGTTTATTTTTTTACTAAAACGTATTGTATAAAGGTATTTCATTGATTCGACAAAAAAAAACATCATTTTGAAATGAAACCCTATAACGGTCGGAATTCGGTCGGAAATTTCCTACCGAATTCCGACCACATATCAAAAAACGGTAGGAATTCGGTCGGAAATTTCCTACCGAATTTGGGGTTTCGATTTAGTACGAGGTAATTTAGTTTTGGCGGCTATCGACGGAATTCCGACCGATTTCCGACCGTTTTTTTAAAAATTTAAAAAAAAAAAATTAATTTTGTACGAGGTAATCGAGTTGGTACGAGGTAATCGAGTTTCGACCGATTTCCGACCGAATTCCGACCGCAATGTAAAAAAATAAAAAAAAAATTTAAAAATTTGAAAACGTGTAAAATTTTTGAAAACTCGTTGAAAACTCTTTTCAAAAACTCTTTTCACTTAAAACTCTTTGAAAAAGTGTAAAATTTTTGAAAACTCGTTGAAAACTATTTAATTGAAAAGTCTTTGAAAACTCTTTCAAAAAGTGTAAAAGAATTTAAAACTCTTTGAAAACTTTTTTTAAAACTCTTTGAAAACTCTTTGAAAAATTGTATAATATTTGAAAATTCGTTGAAAACTATTTGATAAATATAATCTTTGAAAACTCTTTGAAAAAGTGTTAAAGAATTTAAAACTCTTTAAAAAACTTGTTGAAAACTTATTGTAAAATCTTTAAAAACTATTTCAAAACTCTTAATTTGAAAACTCTTTGAAAAGTGTTTTAAAAATATTTTCAAAAAATTTGAACTTTTTTTGAAACATTTCATTCGGATTCGGTTGAGTCTTCAGTGGCAGAATCAGATCCCTCCTCAAATTCTCCAACCTCTTCTTCGGACTCTTCATGTACAACAAAATCAGCATCTTCTGTTAAATCTACAACCAAATCCACTTGTAATGAAACATCCACTTCTCCCAAATGCCCAACTCGTTGTCGCTTGCAAAGGAGGATCGACCTCCGAAGAACTACCATGAACTCTTCCCCTCGGGTTTATTTCCGTAACAACTATCCAAGGATCCTGTCTGCTGTGTGGTCGCGGATAAGTCATGTATGATACTTGGTTGGCCTGCGATCCAAGAATGAACGGATAATATTTTTGTAACCTCCTCCGAGAATGTATTGTAGTAACACCAAACTCGTCTGTACGTACACCATGTCCCGCAACGGGGCTATACCAATCACAATATAACGTAACACATCTTAGATCGAGCATCCCGCTATAATGCACTTCTAATATCTCATGTAATACCCCGTAGTAAACCAAATCTCCGGCTACCGCCGACACCCCATGGTTTGCCGTCGACCTTGAATTTCCCTCACGAAATATTTTAAAAGCGTATCCACGCGTGCAGTACATCGGGTGTGAAACAGCAATATATTGTGGACCGTTCACCACCTCTTCTAACCATGTTGGAATTAACTCTCCTTCGCGCTGCCTGCCGTATACATATAACTTTAACCATTCTGCAAATTCTCTTTCTTTGACTTCATTTAATTCATCGTCTGTTGCTTCCGAATGTTCAAATCGTTTTTGCGCCATGTAAATCTCCTCGTACGGCACCAAATCTTCGCAGTTGGTCAAAATATACATGTGCACATTAGCATGCTCAACCTCGCTGAGTCTTCGCCTTTTACCCTTTCCACTTAAACGCCCAACCTGTCTAAAAAGTTCTGGTACATATACAGGATAACAAGCATGCACTCCTCCATCATCATGTCGTTTTTGTTTTCCACTCTTTGTTTGGGTTTGTGGTGGAAAGTAGTACCCAGCTAAGTTAGATCTCTCTTCGTTTATGCTTTGGGCAATAATTGAACCTTCAACCCTCGCTAAATTCTTCACTTTTTTCTTCAAATGGTACATGTATCGCTCGAAAGGATACATCCACCGATATTGAACAGGACCACCGAGTTCTACTTCCCGAGGCAAGTGAATTGGCAAATGTTCCATAACGTCGAAGAAAGAAGGCGGAAATATCTTCTCTAGGTTGCACAATATCACAGGGATCTTCTCGTCAAGATTTCGGATTTCTTCGGCGGAAAGGGATCTCGCAGAAATGTCTCCGAAAAAAGCTCCTATTCCCGCAATCGCTTCATGGACTTTTTGCGGAAGAAGCCCGTCGAATGCAAATGGAAGAATACGTTGCATAACAACATGACAATCATGACTCTTCATCCCTGAAAACTTACCTTCTCCACGATCAACACGAGTTTCTAAGGTTAGAAGAGTAACCATCCGGAAACTTAACACCGTCCATTATCCAGCTAAAGAATTCATGCTTTGCTGAAGCGTTTAACCGAAAAGCGAGGTTGGGGATATCTTCCTTGACTGGTGACATGAAGTTCCTTCCGAGAACAAATAGTCGGCAAGTCTAATCTGGACTTCAAGTTGTCTTTCGTCTTCCCTTTCACGTTCATAATGGTGAACATGATGTTGTCAAAGAAGTTCTTCTCGATGTGCATAACATCTAGGTTGTGCCGAAGTAAATGATCCTTCCAATAAGGCAAATCCCAAAATATGCTCTTTTTGTGCCAGTTATGATGTTCACCATATCCATCCACAACTTGATGTCCGTTACCACCACAACGTACTTGTCTTCTCAGCTCCAAAATCTCTAAGTTGAGTTAGTATATGTTCACCGCTTACTTCTTCGGGAGGTCCTTCATAGATTTTCTTCTTCTTCGTAAACAAAGTAGTGCTCCGACGGTATGGATGATCGTTTGGTAAAAATCGTCGATGACAATCAAACCAACATGATTTACGTCCGTTCTTCAATTGGAAAGCATCGGTGTTATCTTGACAATAAGGACAAGATAACCGTCCATGTGTGGTCCATCCGGATAACATACCATATGCCGGAAAATCGCTAATAGTCCACATTAGTACTGCTCGCATCATGAAGTTTTGTTGCATTGATATGTCGTACGTTTCAACTCCACTCTCCCATAACATCTTCAACTCATGTATCAACGGCTGCATAAATATGTCTAGTGCTCTCTTCGGATGCTCTGGCCCAGGAACAAGAATAGATAGGAACAAAAACTCCCTAACCATGCACAATGACGGAGGCAGGTTGTAAGGCGTGACGATCACCGGCCATAAAGAATATTGTCTCCCATGTTTCCCAAAAGGGTTGAAACCATCAGTACTTAATCCCAAATACACATTGCGACTCTCACTTGCGAAACTAGGATACACATTTTGAAAATGTTTCCATGCTTGAGCATTTGAAGGATGTGCTATCTCTCCATTTAACATCTCATGTTCCGCATGCCATCTCATCGAACTTGCTCGTGCGCTCCGACCGATATAACCTCTTCGGTCTATCCGTTAACGGCAAATACCACATTCTCTTATAAGGTATGGACACTCTTCCACCAGTTTCTTTATATCGTGGTTTCTTACGGAACCGGCATGCCGAGCGGTTTTCATCTCTTCTCCAATATAACATACGAGTTATCGACGCACACATCGATAATCTGATACGGTAATCCTAGACCAGATACCAACTTCTCGATTTCATAATACGTCCCTGGTGCCATATTATCTTCGGGCAAAATGTCTTTGATCAGACCGGCCCACGCATCCACACAATCTTCTGAAAGATTGTAATCCGTTTTGATAGACATCATTCTTGTCGCAGCTGAAAGAGGTGAATGACCTTCTCTACACCCACCATATAACGGGTTCTTAGCGGCATCCAACATGTCAAAGAATTTCTGCGCTTCCACATTTGGCTCCTCCAATGTAGGCTCATGATGATCTCCAACAAACGACGGCATAGTTTCGCGAAAAATATCATTTACCATTTGCACGGTCCTATCTACAGATATAGGTTCTTCTACCTGGAGGGACAACTAAATTATTATCATAATATTGTACATTACTACTACTAGGATAATTTACCATCAAATCATTTTCCCCATGAGAATACCATATTTTATACCCCGGCGTAAAACCAACATTATATAAATGCTTCCATACTACTTTTACCAAAACATTTCTACGATTATCGCAATTTTTACAAGGACAATACATTTTACCTGTTGCTACGGTTCTTTCTTGAATTGCGGCAAACTCCATAAATTGTTTAAGCCCCTCCGCAAATTCTTCCGAAAGTAATCCCGTCGCCGGATCTTTATGATTTCCATCCATCCACGATCTAAAATAACTCATTATAATAATTTTTATTGAATTTTGTGGTAAATGGAGATTGATAAGAGAAATTGTTAATTTGTATTGAATTTTGTGGTAAATGGAGATTGATAAGAGAAATTATGAGAAAGAAGAAGTGAGGGTGTGATATATATAAGAAAAATTTCCTACCGATTTCCGACCGATTTCCTACCACAATTGATCCGTTGCACAACGGTAACGAAACGTTCAAATATCGGTCGGAAATCGGTCGGAAAAGTTTTCCGTCGGAAATTGGTCGGAAATTGGTAGGAATTTTCTACCAATTTCCTACCAATTTCCGACCAATTAGTTTTCCGACCAATTTCCGACCGATATTTGAACGTTTCGTTACCGTTGTGCAACGGATCAATTGTGGTAGGAAATCGGTCGGAAATCGGTAGGAAATTTTCGACGGATTTCCGACCGAAATAAATTCCGACGGAAATCCGACCGATTTCCTATCAAATTCCGACCAAATATTTGTGTCGGAATTTGGTCGGAAATTTCCGACCGATTTCCGACCAATATCCATGTAGTCGGAAATCGGTCGGAAAGTGGTCGGAAATTTCCGACCACATTTTTACGGTCGGAAATGTGGTAGGAAATTACCCTGTTTTCTTGTAGTGTATTGACCGCGCGGCAGCCGAGCGGGTTAGTACCCTCGGTGGAAAACCGGGTAAGACAGGGAACGTTAGCCGAAATGTTGGACAAATCGGTTAGTGATTGGCCATTGGCGGAAACCGAAAAATTGGCGCAGATCGATTTAAAATGTGCCAAGTTTAGGTGTCGAGATAGACCGGATCTTGAAGGAGAGGTTATACCGGTTTTGAAAAGGCTTCTAGAGACTTCTAATTCGAAGATTAAGAAAGTGCAAAGTAATTTAAGGGCACCAAGTCATTACTTTTGTCCAATCTTACAATGAAAATTTAATAAGTTTGTTGCATATTTAATAAGTCTGCATCACTGGAAATGACTTAAAATCTGTAACAAAAAGCATAAATATGCGGCAGATTTTGCCACATATAGAATATGACGTGGCAAAATAAATCTACATAACGTTAAATGAAAAGTCTGCAGCAGATTTTTCCTACGTGGCGATGACAATTTTGTAAATAACTCGACTTTTTTACGGAGTTAGATTTTTTTTTCAGTGGCAGTTTCGCAACATATTTTATTCCTGTCAAAGTAAAGGAGGGGCAGTTTGGGTACGAAAATTCAGGAGGGTCAATATAGTTATTAAAAAAAGAGTTGGGTTCGACTAGCAATAAAAACGCGATTGTAGGTTAGTTTAGTTTTTTTCCCTTTCTTTAATGACGTATACTTTCCGTTTCCGAAATTAAATCAATATGAATGTGTGGCATAAAACATGTGGATACCACAAAATAATAAGCTAAAAGTATAATGATTCTTTCTAATATTCATCATTTAATATTAAACTAATTTAATATTTTGGTAAAAAAATATTTACAAAACTTTGAGAATATGTTTAAGATATTCATAATACAATATTCAAAACAAACTTATATTTTTAATATTCTTAAAACTGTTTTAAATTCGGGTAATTAAGTTTCGTTTCACAAAACCCGGTTCGGTTTGGATTCGGCTCGAGATTTTCAGATTGTAATGTTCTTTACTTGTTGGAGTATTTATATTTTTTGATCGGTTTGGTTTTGGATAATTCGGTTTGGTTCCTGTTCGGTATTTCAGATCCGGGTATTTTGCGACTCATTTAATATAATAAAAAATAAATTTCATAGTTTAAAATAGTTTGAAATAAACCCGTGATACACCACGGGTTAAATCCAATTGTAATTTTTATAAATTTCTCTAAATATAGTCTCGTTGAAAAACTAATTGTGTGTTATGTGAATGATATGAAAAGATCTTGGGACAGTGTCTTCGCCAACGAAGAAGCATTTTCATTGCAACTTCAGTTCGGATTGTGTCTGTGTATGTCCTCACCATGGAAATTGCAATTTTATCAAAAATGAATGGGAATGTTACCCTTCAAATAATTAGGGAGAATCACAAAACTACACCTTTTGAATTACGTTTCACAAAACTACACCATTTCCAAAATATTTCACAAAACTACACATAAACACTCAAAATTAAATCCAAATAAACCCTACCCACACAATCTTACCCCCTTAATACTATACCCTAAACACTAATTAGCAAACCCAAATGAAAAGATTTTAATTTTGGTAATTTTTAAAAGGGTAAATCAAGCTTTTAAAATTTTGAAAGGGTGTAAACTTGTAAAAATATTGAATTAGGTGTAGTTTTGTGACGGGAGGGTTGAAAGGGTGTAGTTTTGTGAATTTCTCTTAATTACATGTATTCTAATTTTAATCTTATTAATAAAAATTATTTTTACCATTATTTTGAGTTTTTAAACTCTTGTTTGTGTTTCAAATTTAATAAAAAACATAAGGTTAATTAAAATTAAACAAAAATTAGTAATCATTTTTCAATGAATGATTATATATATATATATATATATATATATATAATTATTTCAAAAATTTTAAATTACTGAAATCTTATTTATTAATTGGGAAGAAATTTTTTTGAAAAACCCTTAAAAGTTCATTTTAATTACATGAAATGCCATTGTATAAATTTTAGTATAAGATAATTTTAGATAAAAAATAAATAAAAATTATTCCTATTTAAGAGGAATATATTAAAAACGAAATTTTAAAATAGAAAAAGAAAAATAAATAAAAAATTATTCCTATTTAATAGGAATATATTAAAAACGAAATTATAAATAGAAAACGAAAAATAAATATAAAAATATTCCTTTTTAATAGGATTAAAGTTAAAAAACTAAATTAAAGAAAATAAAAATAAATATCAAACTATTTAATAGTTAACATAATGAAAAATTAAAATATTATGAATATTTTAATTTTATGAAAATCATAAAAAATCAAATATATTTAAAGTTTCTTTAAAAAATCATTTTCATTTTTTTAATTATCTAGAAGTATATATAATTTTTTCAAAAAGTAAGATAAATTTTATTTGCGGGTCTAATTTTATATTCAAATGTAGGTATAATTATAGATTTTAACAATCAAATTTCTTTTTCTGTATATGTGTAATTTTGCGACGGGTCAGAAGTTATTATATATAATTTGTAAGATATAACCAAATTATATTCGTAATATTAAAACATACATAAATAAGATTCAAAAATTTATCTTCAGTATTCATCAATAAAAAATTCAATCAAATTATATCAAATTAATATATTTATAAAGATTACACCCGTGCAGAGTCCGCACGGGTTCGAACCTAGTAGTTTACTTAAGAGGAATTCACAAAACTACACCCTTTCATTAATTAAAAAAAAAAGTTACAAAACCCTAGTCTCTCCCATATCCAATTCCTTAGATTGCTTGGCCAATATATGTTTTTAGTTTCATCTCTCTTTTTGATTTTTTAATTTAACTAGGTGATGACCCCATGCCATGCGCGGGGAGGTTATTCAAAAATAATCATTTACATTAATTTTTTATTTCTAATTTTAAAAAATCATAAAAACGAAATAAATAGTGTATAACGAACATAATTTATTTTAGATATAGATATATATTTATCTTTCTAAAAGTATAACTTTTTTACGACAAATTATCCAAAATTTATACATATCACTATATTCATACATAATAAAAAAATGTATCTAAACAATAAAATTTGAATTATAAATTGAATAATTGTCATTATTTTTATATTATAATAATCATCTAAAATAATAAAGCATGTCAAAAAGAATAATACTTCTAGAATATTAGTAATTAGGCTAAATTTTTTTGATTTTGGTTATTCAAAATGTGAAATCGTAAAGTAAAATCGGCCATTAAAAAAGAAATAATCAAAATATATTGAATCGCAATATATAAAAAATGGACAAATCGGAAATCGGAGTATATAAATAAAAGTCGAAAATAAATTGAGACAAAATTTTATTGAGTCGAAAATATAAGGGCATAAACACAAAAAAAGTAAAATATAGGCAAAATTTTTAATTGAAGCTAAAATATAAAGGCATAAACGCAAAAAATAAAAAATTTCCTCAAATCTCTTTGGTCGCGACACATAAGCGTTTTGTCTTCTCTTTTAATAATATAGATGTTTACTTAACAAAATCCTTAAAAGAATCTGCCTTCATTATTTTTTTGATGACTTTTGTCTTCATTTTTCACTATTTTTTTGGAAAAATCTTGAATTATAGATAATGTTGAATTTCAAATACAGATTCAGGAATGTAATAATTCATATACTATACCTCTTTGGGCAATACTATTTGTTTTTATTATTCAACAATTTTTTTGAAAAAATGTATTTGACAAATTGATGGCAACGTGGAAAATAATTATTGAAATGGTGGAGATTATATTTGAATTTAACTATTTTTGATTTATTTCCTTTATGAAATGGAAACTTTATTTTCTAGTGACTATCTTTAAATATTGGTAATGCATTGATTCACTAATTAAATACATATTTGACCAGGATCGATATCATCCATTTGACTTGCTATGCTATAAATATATGGTTTCATGGCTCAATAATACAAATCAATAGGAAGCCTTCACAATATTTAAAATTTTATAACCTCATACATTTTGTAAAATGAAGAATGTCTCTCTCAAGCTTTCACTCTTGCTTTTAGTTCTGGTCATCACATGTAGTAAGTAGTTTCTTATGTTTATATTTTAAACAACACAATGATAAAAAAAATCATGTTCCATTTAGAATATTTTCCATTTAATTTAGTTAAAATTATAAAAAGTTTTACAAATACATCCAGAAAATAGTTTCAGCTGTGATTAATTTCATTTTTGTTTTTTTCTTCTGGTGGGAAATGGCTTGATTCATTCTTGGATCTATTATTTTCTAATATTTTTTAATCAACATTTAAACTCAACGTTAAGATAATTAAACCCACCAAATGATGAAAAGCAAGAACAACTAGAAAAAAAATTGTCTCCCATTATTATTTTTTTAAAAATCCGTTTGTATTTTATTGTACAAATATTACTAGATACAAAAATGAATTAACCGTTAATAAAAACTAATTCTGTGTTATGTGAATGATATTAAAAGATCTTGGAGCAGAAGCAAGAGAGCTAAATGACGAGAAATATGAAATTGTCGCCAAAGAAGGTTCAAGTTATGGCATTGAGACAAGGATGATTATAGATGACCCTTGCACGAGAGATGAAGATTGTATCGACGATTGTCCTAAAAAACATGGAACATGCAATCATATGACAGCGAAATGTATATGTTCCTAATTAATTAATTAACGATGCATTCTAAAATTTAATATAACAAAAAAACTTTTTAAAATATATAAATTCTTCATACTTTTTTTATACTCTTGTTCTCCCGCCGTTGGTTTAGTGGTTGAATCTCTTTAAAAAAAGTTCATGATCACTGGTTTAAAGTTAAAACATTAGGGAGAACTGATTATCAATTTGGCGATATGAGAACTTATATGAGTTTTAAATTTTTTGTGTAAATATGATAATATACCGAATTAGAAATTGTTTATCTATAAACAGAGATTTGTGATTCCTCTCATAATCTAAATCTTGGTCTATGAATAATTACATCAAGACTTAGCATCCCCACAAAAAAAGTTTTTAATCTTTTTAATCAAAACTCGAAAGTATAGAAAGCTTCGTGACATAAACTAAAATCACCTATATTATTATTTTTGAATTAGTAATTTGAACATGTCCAAAAAATCACTTAATATTACACATTATGCCATTGAGTATAAAATGATATAATTTTGAACATTTAATTACAAAAACCCAAATAAAGAAATATTACAATCCCCTCCAAAAATAAACTCAAAAATATTATGAAAATTATGTAAAAGTCATTTGGAAAACAAAAAAAGAAATATACAATTCACATAAATTCACTATTACATAGTTTATTATAAAAATACCATTAAAATTTTACTTAAATCAAAATACCATTATAAAGAGTATTTTTTAAAAACCTCTACTTGGCCACTGGTTTGGGGATGATAAGGCGTTGCAAACTTATGTTTAACACCGTGTTTCTTGAGGAGACTCTCGAAGACCTTGTTGATGAAGTGGGATCCCCGTCACTAATCACAACTCTAGGAACTCTGAACCGAGGGAAGATGATCGTCTTGAAAAGACTAACAACAGCTTTTGAGTCACTCGTTGTGCACACTACAGTTTCCACCCACTTAGAGACATAATCAACGGCCACGGGGATGTACTTCTTGCCGTATGATGATGGGAAAGGGCCCATGAAGTCTATCCCCCACACGTTGAAGATCTCAACTTCCATGATCGGGTTTTGAGTCATCTCGTTCCGCTTGCTTATGTTCCCTTTTCTTTGACAAGGGTCACATCGTTGAACGAACTAGTGAGCATCCTTAAACATCGCAGGCCACCAAAATCCAGCTTGTAATACCTTGGAAACTGTCTTGAAACTCGCGAAGTGTCCTCCGTAAGCTGAACCGTGACAATGCATGAGTATGTCGTTTATCTCTTCATCCGTTACGCATCTTCTGTATAACCCATCTTTGCTCAAGGTGTAGAGATAAGGTTCGTCCCAATAGAACCGTTTCAAGTCGTGGAAGAACTTCTTCTTTTTATAACCCTCCAAATGGCGTGGTTCTTCTCCCGTGACCAAGTAGTTCACAATGTTCGCGTACCAAGGTTCTTTCTCGACAGCAAAGAGCTCTTCGATCTCGTGTTCTTGCTCTCCCCGAGATTTATGTATCATAATCATCATTAGTTGCTCCTCGGGGAATGAATCGTCGATGGGGAGTTGATCGTCTACGTGCAGTCGTGACAAGTGATCCCGACTCCATTCTCGATTCCTTTCTTGTCCTTGATCTCCAAATCAAACTCTTGGAGTAACAAGATCCACCGTAACAATCGAGGTTTCACATCCTTCTACGCTAACAAGTGTCTCAATGCTGCGTGATCGGTGTAGACTATCATCACCTTTGAACCAACCAAGTACGATCTAAACTTCTCAAATGCGAACACGATGGCCAGAAGTTCTTTTTCTGTGTTAGCGTACTTGACTTGAGGTTCGTTCATCGTCTGACTAGCGTAGTAAATAACGTGGAATTTCTTCTCTTTCCTTTGGCCCAACACCGCGCCAATGGCATAGTCACTAGCATCGCACATGATCTCAAAAGGAAGATCCCAGTCCGATGGCTGCACTATAGGGGCACTTATCAACTCTTGCTTGATCTTGTGGAAGGCTTGGAGACACTCTTCATCGAACAAAAAATCGATGTCTTTGCATAACAATCTCGTGAGCGGTCTAGCTATCTTTGAGAAGTCCTTGATGAACCTCCTATAGAAACCCGCGTGACCGAGAAAGCTTCTTATGCTCTTTACCGAATTTGGAGCTCCAAGGTTAGCCATCACGTCGATCTTTGCTCTATCAACCTCAATACCCTTCTCATAGATCCGATGACCCAAAACAATACCGTCTCTAACCATGAAGTGGCACTTCTCCCAGTTCAGAACCAAATGGGATTCCTCACACCTTTTAAGTACCCTGCAAAGATTAGACAAACACGAGGCAAACGAAGAACCATACACAGAAAAATCATCCATAAACACCTCAATAATGTTTTCAATTAAATCGGAAAATATGGACATCATGCATCGTTGGAATGTCGCAGGTGCATTACACAACCCAAAAGGCTAACTACGATAAGAAAATGTACATAGGGGGCATGTAAAGGTTGTTTTCTATTGGTCTTGGGGGTGGATGGGTATTTGGAAAAATCCAGAATACCCATCGAGGAAGCAATAGTATGGATGGTTTGCTAATCGTTCAAGCATTTGGTCAATGAAGGGTAAAGGGAAATGGTCTTTTCGAGTCGCATCGTTTAACTTTCGGTAATCGATGCAAACTCTATGACTCATGATTGTTCTTGTTGGAATTAATTCGTTTTTACCGTTTTTAACTACGGTAATTCCACCTTTTTCGGCACTACATGAACGGGAGAGATCCAATTGCTATTGGATATAGGAAAGATGATTCTTATCTCTTTCTTAACCACTTCTTTCAAGTTAGGATTCAGCCTACGTTGGTTTTCTATTGAGGACATAGATTCGTTCTCTAGATTTATATGATGCATACACGATGAGGGTGATATCCCTTTGATATCATCTAGAGAATAACCTATGGCCCTTCTAAATTTTTTAAGCTCGTGAGTTAAGGTTTTAACTTCTTCGCCGCTAAGCGAGGCGTTGATAATTATCGGATAGGTGGAGTTAGGCCCCAAGAAAACGTACCTTAGCCCTTTAGGAAGAGGTTTGAGTTCTACCTTTGGCGCTTTGAGTTCGCTACAGTCGTCAATCGTCGCTAGACTTACCATTGCTAGCGTTGCTCTCCGTCATTATCGCCTTTGCGTCGCACAAAACCACCTCGGGTAGGTCAAGAAAATCGGCCCCGTGTCAATGGGGTGGGAGTCGATTCTCTTATGCATTGCCATAACTTCGTCTCTTGCAGTTCTGCCTCCTTCTTCTCTGGTTGTCATGGCAAGTTGTAGCTCATCTTCCGCAGCTAACTCCTCCAAGAACTCGTCGACGAGTTCATCCATCAAGTCGATGTAGAAGATATGCCCGTCGATGGTCGGCTTCTTTATTGTGTCGTTGATGTCGTACTTTTGGACTAGGTCCTCTCCAAGATGCAGGTCGATCTTACCTTTCTTTACATCGATGATGGCTCCGGCGATGGATAAGAATGATCTACCTAGGATAAGTGGATCCTTAGGTTCTTCATCCATTGCCAAGACAATGAAGTCCGTAGGAATGAACGCGTTTCCAAGATTGACCGGGATGTCCTCTAACACTCCCGCAGGTATCCTTACTGACCTATCGGCAAGCACTATTAGTTGGCTTGAAGGACGAGAATCCAAGTCTATGGGCAATAAACAATGGCATTAGACTAGCGCTAGCTCCCAAATCACACAAGCACCCTTCGAAAACCAAAGGACCGATGACACATGGTATTGTAAAGCTTCACGGATCACTTAGCTTCTTAGGACAGTTTCTCTGGATGATTGCGCTGCACTCGTGCGAAAGAACTACCGTATCGTCAAAGTCATGAAACTTGTTCTTGATTGCATCTTTTAGGACCTTGCTATAGTGAGGGAAAAGTTTGAACGCGTCAATGAGAGGCATAGCATTTTGAACTTCCTTCATTTGCTTCTCGAACTGCGCTTTGTACTTCTCTAAAAGTTGCTTCTTAGCTCGACCCGGAAAAGGGAGCTTAGACACGAAAGGAGACGTCATGTAGGCTGGTTTCTTCGTTTTTTCGGATTTCTCCTCAGTATCGGCCATGTGTTTGGCCGATATGGGTGATCGATATCGGCCACATGTGGCCGATATCCCTGGTCAATACAAACTTTCTGTTTCATTCTCCTCAGTATCGGCCATGTGGTGGCCGATATTGGTGGTCGGTATCGGCCACCTGTGGTCGATATCCCTGGTCGATATTGACCTTCTGTTTCTTTCTCATCACCGATTTTTCTCTTCGCCTCAATGTCGGTGTTTCGTCATCAAGAACCGTGTTTTCTGTCTTTTTCCAGTGTTCCACCTCCTCATCCTGATTCGCATTGTCCTCGATGCGATCCCTAGAAGGTAGTTGTCGACCACTACGGAGATGTAGAGCATTGACATACTCTTTCGGATTAGCCTCTGGTTTCCCTGGAAGTTGACCCATTGGTGGCTTAGAGGATGAAGTGATTTGACAAACTTGGTTGTCCAGAGCTTTCAAGTGCGATCTCATTGATTCAAACTTGGCGTTGAGATCATTGTAGGAGTTGTCTACCTTGGCGTGAATCTCCTTCTTAAAAGTGTTGAACTCCATGATACTACGGTTCTGACCATCTAATATCTATTTCAAGAGTTGAGTGGTTTGATCACCTTGGGGAGCTGGTGATGAAACTACTCCTTGAGCAGCGGGAGGATTGTTGTAACCTGGAGGTCGATTAGGTGGTGGTCTCGGTGCATATCCTCCTTGGTTGTATTGAGGTTTACCTTGGTAACCTCCTTGTTGTGCTTGAGGATAGACCTGATCCTGAGGGTTAGCTACGTTGTTGTTGCGGTAGGAGAGGTTTGGGTGTTGAGAATAGTTGTTGAAACACCAACCGTTCTGATTACCCACGTAGTTTATCTCCTCCTGATTTCCCTCGAGTGGGGGCAATTGTTCTTCTCCACTTCCTACGAAGTTAATCCCCACTTGTTGAGACATGAGTAGCTTATCAAGCTTCTCATTCACCGCTTTGATCTCTCTCTTGAATTGCTCATCATTCCCAGAGCTGCGAATTGTGCGATCATATTCTTCACCATACTTGCTATCACTTAACGCATAATTCTCTACCAAAAGATGCCCGTCCGCTTCTGTCTTCCCAAGAAAATTTCCTTGGCTAGCTGAATCTAGAAGCATTCTGAATTTTTGCTTGAGAGCTCGGTAGAATGTGCTAATCAAGCCTTCTCCCGAGAACCCATGGTGTTGACATATCACTGTGTAACCTTTGAATCTTCCCCAAGCTTCGCTGAATGTTTCTTGGCCTTTTTGAGCGAAAGTTGAGATCTCATTCCTTAGCTTTGATGTCCTAACCACTGAGAAGAACTTTGTTAGGAAAGCCTTCTTGCAAGCGTCCCAAGTCTGGATGGAATTTTTGACAAGGTTCTTTTGCCATTGGTGTGCTTTGTCCCCTAGTGAGAAAGGGAACAATCGCAGCTTGAACATGTCCTAATTGACACCATTGATCTTCACCGTGTCGCACAACATATCGAATTGATGAAGATGGTCTATTGGTTCCTCACTAGGAAAGCTATAGAACTTGTTGCTTGACACCATGTTGATGAGACTAGACTTAATCTCGAAATTGTTGTTGACAATGGCTGGTGGCGTGATACCACTACGGTTCGTGACCTTAGAAGGCATATCATCGGTTCCAATCGTACGTGTCGCGTTGGTTGCATCACCCATCTCTGAATCTGATGTTTCTGATGTAGACGAGTCGGAGTGATGGTCGGATCTTCTTTCTCATTAGATAGCTCTTTCGTGTGCTTTGATGTCCGCAAAGAAAAGCAAGTTGTCACTTTGTCGGTGACTTCTTCTTTGCATACACCTGAGAAAACGAAAACCACACAAGAAAAGAACAAATTAGTAACAAGAGCTGAAACTTAATCCCAAGTAATTTAAAAATTCTAATAATTGTTCGAATTCATGAATCAGCAACGGCGCCAATTTGATAAACGAGATTTTACCCTTGTTGTCTCGAATGTCTTATTGTAGTATATAAGGTGTCAATCCGAATCAGGAGTAACCAATGTATTCGAATTTATAAGAAATAAACTCAGTTTAAGTGTAATCAAAAGTTGTTTGTTTAATTATTTTATAACCGCGTAGCGTTATAAACGAAAACGAAAATCAAGAGTTGTAAGGATTCAAATAAAAAGCTAAACAATCAGGTTAAGGTACTTTAAAGGATGATTAAACTTTCAGATTTTAAATTGTCTTTTAACAATGGTAACTTCAAGGTTTTGAAAACAATTTTAGATCAATCCACTATCGTGACAATGATCTTTTTCCTAATAATTAAACTAAAACAATGTCTTGGATAGTTTAATTCTTAAGAAACTTTAAGTTCAGTTCAATTTCAACCACTAAGCTTATTAACACAGATCTGTCGGTTAAGCTAGGCTTAGTTCTAGGGTAATTGGTCAGGAAACTTTATAATCTCTCGATTGATAAAGTTTCCTAGGTTCAGTAATCGAATGACCAACTCGATTAAGGTTTTAAATTTGTTACCAAAGACATAAGTTTTAAGATCAATTAAGTTCTAGACAATTACAATCCTAGGTTCAATCAACCCTTTTTCTCAAACCCAATTGTCTATTTAGATCTACTCACTTAACATGCTATAAAAGTTAAAGCAATGGATATTGAAGAAAGCATAAAATAAATCAAAGAGAAAAAGGTTTAAGAAAACTCTTGTTATTGAAGATTACAAAGGTGGCAAGATAGCAAAAGCTCCAATATCAACAACACAAAAACTAAAGCGTAGAAAACAAAAGATGAGATCCAAGAATGGATAATTAAAAACCCTAATATAGTCTCAAAACATAAACCAAAAGAAATCCAATCGGTTTAGGAAATCTTTTCCTTTTTTTAACTCAAAACCGATTTTCCTTTTTATTTTTCGCATCATGTACCGGTCAAGTGAAACCGGTACAAACTAGTTGATATCGATCATCCAGTCGATACACATCGGTCGGTACAAGAGCTTCGGCTTCTTTTCTTCTGTATCAGCCAAATCAAACCGATATGACATGCCGATATTGATCTTCAGGTCTCGTGTCTTCTGTATCGGCCATTTGTGACTGATAAAACAAGTCGGTACAAGTCTCATGGCAAAAGTTCCTCTGTATCGGCCACAACAAACCGCTACAACTGTTTTCGCCCTTTTTATACTCGACTTCTTCGTCTTTTGCCGCTTTAACGCCCTGAAACCTGAAATGCACGTAACAAACCCAAATGCAACCTATATGATATTAAATGCTACCTAAATGAGTTAATTCTAATGCATAAAACAAAGTAAAACATGTAAAATATGCAAGATATCACTAACTCGTACATCCCAGACCGCTACAGTGCCATCAACAGAACACGATGCAAACACATTCTCATCAGCAGGACTCCACTGGAAGAAAGAAAAAGAATGTTTCAGTCAAAATTAGACAATAAGAGTAGAGATGTAATTAAGATGCAAAGTGAGAGCTTTACTTGTAAATCTTCAACACTTGCAGTGTGTCCAGCGAACGGAATAGGATCATCTGTCCATGAACCAGAAGCTGGCTCCCACAAATGAACCATACTATTGCAGTCCCCTGAATAGTGGAGAAAAACACATATTGAGTATATTGAAAAGCATGTAATTGTTTGCGGATTTAAGAAGTTTCTCAGATAATCATACCGGAGAGAAGTCTTCCGGCGGTTGCAAGATTCCAATCTATAGCATAGCCTTCATCTTTGTGTCCGGAAAAAGTTAACCAAGGTGCTTGGTTATGAACCAGTGCAGTTCCGTCTTTACCTTATATATGTTTCTGACTATGCTAAAACATTAAGATGAGAGCTAAAGTCCCACACCTAGCCTTCATCTTTCTGACTATGCTAAAACATATCTTGACTTTTGTTAACTTTTTATTTTAATCACAAAATTTTGTTGACTGAGCCATAATAGTCATACCGTGAAATCGTTTAACGAAGTTTTTCATCCGTCATGTTAAATCATTTAACATCGTGCCTTTTTTAGCTAAGTCAATATGGTTGAAATATAAAATTTGTGAAATAACTTTTAATTTAAATAAAATATTCGGAAAGTTGATCGGGGGGGGGGGGAGAAGCTAGGATAAAGAAGTTAGGGCAAGCCAAATTTGCATCATCTCTGAAGCTAACAATGGATTGCTCTATCTATAACTTTATAATCGATTTTTGATCAACAAAGAAATCGCTTTTGTGATTGAAAAATCATATCGTGACTTTTGTTAACTTTTTATTTTAATCACAAACTTTTGTTGACTGAGCCATAATAGTCATACCGTGAAATCGTTTAACGAAGTTGTTCATCCGTCCTGTTAAATCATTTAACATCGTGCCTTTTTTAGCTAAGTCAATATGGTTGAAATATAAAATTTGTGAAATAACTTTTAATTTAAATAAAATATTCGGAAGCTAGGATAAAGAAGTTAGGGCAAGCCAAATTTGCATCATCTATGAAGCTAACAATGGATTGCTCTATCTATAACTTGATAATCAATTTTTGATCAACAAAGAAATCGCTTTTGTGATTGAAAAATCATATCGTGAATTTTGTTAACTTTTTATTTTAATCACAAACTTTTGTACACTGAGCCATAATAGTCATACCGTGAAATCGTTTAACGAAGTTGTTCATCTGTCATGTTAAATCATTTAACATCGTGCCTTTTTTAGCTAAGTCAATATGGTTGAAATATAAAATTTGTGAAATAAATTTTAATTTAATAAATAAAATATTCGGAAAGTTGATTTTATGAATTTAGGAAACTTTATAAATATAAAGTTTAGAATTTTTAGCAAACATAAAAATTTGTCATGTTTAGTTGTGAATATTCATTTCTTTTACTTGCTCAATAGAGTTAAGCTTTAGGGTCTCTTAATTATAAATATTCTTTTAAATTGTTCATAGTTTCATGAATGTCAATTATTTTGGTTTTAATACAATTTTTTTACATGTATTCTTTCTTCATATATATTTCAATAACGTGGATTATAACAATGAATATTTACAATCATAATTTTTAGAAAGCCTATAATCATAATTTTTAGAAAGCCTATAATCATAATTTTTAGAAAGCCTATAATCATAATTTTGTTTTTACTGATTTTTTTAATAGCTAAATCAGTTATTTCAACATTTTTAAATTAGGGCAAGCCAAATTTGCATCATCTCTGAAGCTAACAATGGATTGCTCTATCTATAACTTGATAATCGAGTTTTGATCAACAAAGAAATCGCTTTTGTGATTGAAAAGTCATATCGTGACTTTTGTTAACTTTTTATTTTAATCACAAACTTTTGTTGACTGAGCCATAATAGTCATACCGTGAAATCGTTTAACGAAGTTTTTCATCCGTCCTGTTAAATCATTTAACATCGTGCCTTTTTTAGCTAAGTCAATAAGGTTGAAATATAAAATTTGTGAAATAACTTTTAATTTAAATAAAATATTCGGAAAGTTGATTTTATGAATTTAGGAAACTTTATAAATATAAAGTTTAGTATTTTTAGCAAACATAAAAATTTGTCAAAGTTTAGTTCTGAATATTCATTTCTTTTACTTGCTCAATAGAGTTAAGCTTTAGGGTCTCTTAATTATAAATATTCTTTTAAATTGTTCATAGTTTCATGAATGTCAATTATTTTGGTTTTAATACAATTTTTTTACACGTATTCTTTCTTCATATATATTTCAATAACGTGAATTATAACAATGAATATTTACAATCATAATTTTTAGAAAGCCTATAATCATAATTTTTAGAAAGCCTATAATCATAATTTTTGTTTTACTGATTTTTTTAATAGCTAAATCAGTTACTTCAACATTTTTAATTACTTTTCAAAAAACATAAACTCGCGCATGGCGCGGAAAAGTTACCTAGTTGAACACATATAAACGAAGAACAAGTGCGTGCAAGTAGACATTATCTTACCTGGACATGACCAGAATCTGCCCAAGAGACACAAATATGAGAATTTGTGGCATCGCACGAATACGGTTAACACATCCATGGTGAGCAACCCTGCAAACATGTATGTGGGTACGACGATTTGAATAGGATAAGAACTGGGAATCGGAGGCTCGATAGATCAAAATAGCAAAGGAAAACGAAGGCAAAAACTAGTATAAGAGAATTTTATTATATAAGATGATATGGGTTCTTTCTTGGGAATTAGACATGCCTTTTTCCCTTGCTTTCTTCCTCTATTTATACTATGATTTACAAATAGAGACATTTAAGTCTCGGCTCATTAACACGAATTAAGTGCACTTAAAGCGGCCGTTATGTCGTCATCGATCTCTTTAACCGTCGAAGTCTGCTCACCTCCCCTCGTCTTCTTGTCGAACTGATAGTAGTCGAATATGGGCCCTCTTCGGCCCGTCCACTTTAGGCCCTTTTAGGGATACAAACTTAAATTCACGCTGGGCCTCGGTCTACGTCGTTAATGGGCCCATATATTAATTCGAACACCAACAGAAGGCCCCCTAAGTTCGATGTTTTCTCGTCGAACTCATCGGACTTAGATAAGCGGACTCTTTGATTGCTGGGGGGAAGTAGGTCGCTGATTAGATCTTCGCAGATTTCCAAAGGCCTTGCCGAACCGAAACGCGGAGAAGCGAGCTCCTTGATTGCCAAGAGGAAAATCCGCCAATTAGATCTTTTCCGATCCTGAGTATCTCGCTAAACGATACCCTAATAAAAATATATTAAAAGGGTAATGATTCGATTTTCCAAAAGGTGGGGCGGCACGATTTTCGTAGCGTCAGATGACGTCACCCCTTGATTTGATTTGAATAAATAGAGCGGAAACGGAGAGGCTCTTCTTTATCCTTGCAAACACAAACTTTTCGCAGCCCCTAGAGAAAGAAAAACTCCAACTTTTTCCAGAAATCTTACGGAATCCCAATTAGACGATAACAATGGCCCCCAGAGAACCAAGACGCATTGTTACTCAAGCCGGAGACCAGTTCGGCCCCTACCAAAGCACACTCTCGACGGCAAAATCCCTCGAGTTGCTACGCCGCACATGCGCAATTCCCGAAGCGGTGGAACTGGCGCTACCCCGTGAGGGCGAATCGCCGGAGAGCGTCCGCCCAGGATTCTGCTGCGCCTACGAGGCGTACTTCTCCGGGGCAGGTATGTCCTTTCCGATCCCGGAGGCGCTGATACTCTACCTGTATCAGCTCGGGATCGCCTTTCCTCAGGCTCTGCCTAACTTTATCCGGTCGGTGTTATGTGCACTGACGGTGGCGGAGGAGACCGGATTCGCCTTTGGCGTTCCGGAATTGATGGAGTTATTCAGCGTTCGCGTCTCGAAGACGAGCGGGACGTTTGCTATTTACCCCAACACCAACAGGAACTTGGTGTATGGTTTCCCGGAGAAGGATTCGGGCTGGATGGACCGGTATTTCTTCTTCCGCATCACGAAGTCCTCCGTCGGAGACATGCATGAGTTTATCGGCCACAAATGGGCCGCGACCTGCGGTAAGTACTTTATGCTTTAATCCGAGAATTTCTTGTTGTGCAGAAAAGATCGCCGCCTTGGCCCCCTTCTAGGGTTCTTTAGAAATTGACACATCTTTCTTTGTTTCAGAAACTCAAACGCGGCTCGACGATCTCACGCGCTTCGAGGATTTCTATCGGGTCGCCGTCGAAGCCTCCTCCAAGTGGAATTCCTTCCCGCTGGATAGGATCCACGGTGCCTGTGCTCGCCTGAGGGAGCGGACACTTAGAGGGCCTGTTTCTCCGCCTGCGGAGTCGTCTCCCCCAACTTATCGGGCGAAGAAAGAGAGGGAGGCCCGCCTCGCGGCCTTGGCCAAGATCAAAAAGGAGGAGATCTCGGTTTTTAAGGCGAGCGGGGAAAAGCCCAAGGTCAGTCTAGTGGCTGATTGGGTCCTCCAGCGGACTCCGGACGAGCTGGGCCCCATCGCTCCCCTGCCCCGCCTCGAGGATGGCGCGGAGGAAGAAGAAGAGGAGGAAAGCCTCGAAAGGAGGAAGAAGAAGAGAGGCGACGGCGATGCGGATACAGCTCCTCGCGCTGGTGAGAGGACGAGGTCCAGGAGCGCGGACCCGGTGACGGCCAAAGAGCCGATCATGCGCCCCCCACCAGCCCTTTCGGACCACTCCGTCTCCCCTAGTACCGCGGACCGAACGACTCCGCAACGGAAGACTTCTCGACGTGATGGGGCAGGTCGAGGCTCTGCTGCGCCTGAGGCCAACCGTGCCCGGGGGTCGGAGGAGCGGCTCCTGATCGTCAACGCGGAGAATCGGAGAGGTAACCTTCTTACTGCGGCTGATCAATTTATTCCGCTTAGATAGAAAAGTAGGTTTCTAACTGACTTGGCCTCATTTCAGATCGCGAGCGTGTCTCGAACCTGTTCCGCACGTTCTCCTACCAAGGCCTGGAGATTCCCGCGCTGGAGAATATGCGCGAGCCTGTGAGGGACTTGTATGCCCGCCACTCGATCGCTTTAGCTGAGGTACGTAAATTTTGCTTGTCGCGAGACTCTTGTGTCCGTCTCGGAATTTTTTACTAATTCCTTGTGTTTGTAATATGGCAGTCGGCGACGTCTTTTAACCGCCTTCTGTGTGGTTACGAACAAACGCTCACCGACCCGGGGTCCCTCCAGTCTGACCTGACGAGGACCAAGGAAAAGCTGGCCCTGACGGAGCGATCCCTCGAAACCATGAGGATCGCATCTGAGAGGAACGCCGACCGGCTGAGGCAGGTCGATGATTACCGACGTCAGCGCGACGAGGCGAAGATGGCGGCTGCTGCGCAGGAGACCAAGGTGGCCCTCATGCTGAAGAGGGCCGAGATCGCGAAGGAGAAGAGCTCTCGGTTCGAGAGGGAGATGACCGCGGCGGAGGAGAGTTCGCGGGCGGTGTTAAAGAAATACGAGACTCTCCTCGAACTTCGAGATCGCGATCTCCGGGTCTCTTCTCACGAAGCCAGGCGCAACGTTAAAGGCGTCGGGGTTAAGATGGTCGACCAGGTGAGGGACCACCTCCTGCTGTTGAAGAGGCGTTCTCGGGTAGAGCGCGAGGTCGCAGAGATCCGCGCGAACCAGGATTTTCTGGCTGGGATCCAGAGGGGCGAATACCCTGACCTTGAGGCGGAAGCGGCGAGTATGGCCGAGGACCTCCCGGTGGCCGAAGCGAAGTTGGCCGCCATGCCGCTTCCCTCGCTAGATCTGGATGAGCTAGCCAAGAGATTTGACGATTCGCCGCCTCCCGAAGACGTGGTCGACTGTGAATCGGCTCTGGCTCTTGCGGACGCGCATGTGACCGGCGATGCTGCGCCGTTGGAGGTAACGCCACTGGCGGCGGCACCTTTTGATCAGTTCGGATCGATGACCGCCAGCTTGTCCGTTGAAGACGCCCAAAATCTCAGGGAGAGCGTCCGTCCCGAGGGGTTCGAGCCACAGGTCGCGGGTCTCATAGAGGAGGGTTGCGAGATCGCGCTTGCTGAAGAGGCGTCGGTGCAGCCGGGGGCGGGAACAAGCAGCTCGACGGGGGAAGAAGACCAGACATGAATGTAATCATGTCTTTAAGCAGGGGTCTGTCCCAAAAAAAAAAAATTTTTGTTTTGTTGCTTTTTTATTTTAAAAGAATTCGTTAAGTACAATTTCTCGGCTTTACCTGTCTTTGTTTCCGCGTACTTAGTTGTTTTTACAAAAAAACGCTATTCATTGCGATCGGACCTTTAGTTGGTTCACCTTGTCCAAGTCTTCTAGGTTGATCCGTTGGTGGCTTGATTTATAATTTATAGTCTTTAAGTTCTTTGTTCGAACTGTATCGATCGTTGAGAGTTTGGGGGGTCGGCTTGTATCGCCGACCTTAGTGTATTGATTGTTTCGAATTTTTTAGCATGGCTGCGTCGATTGTTTGCGGACCGTAGAGGTCGATGCGTGTCGTAGAGGTCGGACTGTTTGCGGACCGTAGAGGTCGAACTATTTAGATAGCTTGAATATGTTTTGCTTGTTCGATCGTTAAGTTCCTGAGGAGCTGTGTTGATCGCTGAGTTCTTTATGTCGAATTGTGTAGATGTGCATCGTTAAGTTCTTTATGTCGAACTGTTTTAGATGGCTTGAATTCGTTAAATTCTTTGGTAGAACTGTGTTGGTCGTTCGCGAACCCTTAGGTTCGATATGCATCGTTGAGTTCTTTATGTCGAACTGTTTAGATGGCTTAAATACAGTTTGCTTTTTTAATCGTTCAAACTCTTTGGTCGAGCTGTATTGATCGTTCGCGAACCCTGAGGTTCGATATGCATCGTTAAGTTCTTTCTGTCGAACTGTTTAGATGGCTTAAATACGGTTCGCTTACTCGATCGTTAAGTTCTTTTGTAGAATTGTGTTGGTCGTTCGCGAATATTAGGGCTCGATATGCATCGTTAAGTTCTTTCTGTCGAACTGTTTGGATGGCTTTAAATGTGGTTCGCTTTTTGAATATCCTTTGTAGATAAAAGATTTTATATATTTATATAGCTGGACCCGATCAAATGATACGGGCTGCCTACGTACCCGAGTTGGGATCAAGCCTGAAACGTAGTTCGGTTTACAATAGAGCGAATTTAAGCATAAAATTTCTTGAGGTTCATGATGTTCCAAGGTCTTTTGATGTTGTTTCCTTCGGAGGTTTTGAGACGGTAGACTCCCGGGCGGATGATTTCGTGTACGATGTATGGTCCTTCCCACTTGACTCCGAGTTTGCCAGCGCGATATTCGGCGGTGTTCTCAAAGACCTTTCTTAGTACTAGGTCTCCGACTGATAGGGTACGTTGCTTTGTCTTCGAGTTGTAGTATCGGGATGCGGATTGCTGATAGTTTTGAATCCTGATCATTGCTTGATCTCTCTTCGAATCCAGGTTATCGAGAGATTGTCTTAGCATCTCGTCGTTGTCCGCTTCGATCAGGGGGTTCTGAGTTCGCCTGATCCCTGGGACTGCCGCTTCGGCAGGGACGATCGCTTCGACTCCGTAGACGAGGGAGAACGGAGTTTCCCCCGTCGCCCTGCGCGGTGTGGTTCGGTAGGCCCAAAGTACCCCTTCGAGCTCATCGTGCCATCCTCCTTTGCGAGAATCGAGACGCTTCTTGAGACTGTAGAGTATTGACTTGTTCGCTGCTTCTGCTTGTCCGTTTCCCTACGGGTAGCGAGGTGTAGAGTATTGTACTTTTATTTTCCAGGTCTGGCAGAATTTTTCGAACTTTTTCGATATGAACTGTGAGCCGTTGTCCGTGACGATCTCGTACGGGAGTCCGTGCCTGCAAATGATGTTTTTCCATAAGAACTTGCAGACCTTTGTGTCGATGATTGCGGAGTAAGCCTCGGCTTCGACCCATTGGGAGAAATAGTCGGTTAAAACGAGAAGGAATTTTCTTCCGTTGGTTGACTCGTGCAGCGGGCCGATGATGTCCATGGACCACCTCATGAAAGGGTAGGGGGCGGAGACGGATGACAATGGTTCGGACGGCTGGTGGATGAAAGGAGCGTGGCGCTGGCATTTTTCGCAATGTTGCGCATATTTAATGCAATCATCGGTCAAAGTGGGCCAATAATATCCTTGTCGACGGACCTTGGTGGCGAGGAGACGACCACCAGAATGGTCTCCGCAGAGTCCTTCGTGGACTTCCCTCATGACGGTGTCGGCGACTTCTCCGTGGACACAGAGGAGATAGGGTCCCTGGAAGCTCCGCTTGTAGAGCCCCCCCTCGATCATGCAAAACCTGGCGCTGATGACCTTGAGTTTTCGAGCCTCCCATTTTTCAGTAGGGACTTCGCCTTTCAAGATGTAGTTTCGGATTGGTGTCCGCCAGTCATCGATAATTGTTTCTGCTGCGTGGGCGGACTCCTCCTGCTTCTTCCCTTTCAGGATTGCAAGGACCGGGCCAGTCGGATCGATGCTGGGTCGGTCGATGCACTCCACGGAGATGTTCCTTCTTATGTCAGGGTCGGAAGTTGATGTTAAAGCCGCTAAGGCGTCTGCCGAAGTGTTCTCGCCCCTGGGGACTTTGACGAGCTCAAACTTGTCGAACTCTTTGCAAAGTTCTTTGGTGATGGCGAGGTAGGCCTCCATTCTTTCGTCTTTGGCGGAATATTCTCCGGAGAACTGGCTTACAACGAGCTGGGAGTCGCAGAAGACCGAGATATTTCTGACCCCAACGCTGATGGAGAGGCGAAGACCGGCAATTAGTGCCTCGTATTCTGCTTCGTTGTTCGAGGCGGGGAAACGTAGCCGAAAAGATTGCTCGATGACTTCTTGATTGGGCGATCGCAGTTTGACGCCGATCCCCGATCCTTGCTTGGATGAGGCCCCATCAACGTGCAAGATCCAGGGGAGAGTATTTGTGGACTCGGGGTCTTGTACGGGGAGTTCTACTATGAAGTCGGCGAGCACCTGGGCTTTCGCGCTAACACGGGGCTTATATTCCACGTCATATTCGCTGAGTTCGATTGCCCACTTAGAAATTCTTCCGGACTGGTTCGGGCTGTGTAGAATCGTTCTGAGGGGGTGCGATGTGAGCACTATGATCGAGTGGGACTGAATATAGGGTCGTAATTTCCTTGTCGCCGTTACAACCGCGAGGGCGAGTTTTTCCATCATCGGGTACCTGGTCTCAGGATCAGTTAGAGTTTTGCTTGTGTAAAAAATTGGTTTCTGTTCGCCCCGATCTTCTCGTATGAGGACTGAGCTGACGGCCGAAGGGGACACCGCGATATAAAGAAAAAGGGGCTCTCCTTCCTCTGGTTTAGCGAGGATCGGTGGTTTCGAGAGGTATGACTTTAGCTGATTAAAAGCCTCTTCACATTGCTCGTCCCAAGCCCAGTTTTTGTTTCCCCTTAGAAGGTTGTAGAAAGGGAGACATCGATCTGTTGATCGCGAGATGAACCTGTTAAGGGCTGCGATCCGTCCTGTGAGCCTTTGAGTTTCCTTTACGTTTCGAGGTGACGGCATATTTAGGAGAGCGTCGACCTGGCTAGGATTCGCCTCTATCCCTCTCTTGGTGACTAAGTACCCGAGGAATTCTCCGGAAGGTACGGCGAAAGTGCACTTTTCTGGGTTAAGCTTCATGCCATACTCTTTGAGGAGATCGAAACACTGTCGGAGGTGTTCGATATGCTCGCCCTGCTTTGATGATTTGACGAGCATGTCATCTATATAGACTTCCATGACCTCGCCCAATTGTTTCTCGAACATTCTGTTGACAAGTCTTTGGTACGTCGCTCCTGCGTTTTTTAGGCCGAACGACATTACTTTGTAACAGTAGGTTCCTCTGTCCGTTATGAAGGAAGTCTTCTCCTGATCGTCGGGATGCATCGAGATTTGGTTATAACCTGAAAAGGCATCCATGAAAGACAAGAGCTCGTGACCGGCCGTCGCTTCCACGAGTCGGTCGATGTGAGGGAGTGGAAAACTGTCCTTGGGGCATGCTTTGTTGAGGTCGGTGAAATCGACGCATACTCTCCACTTCCCGTTCTTCTTCTTCACGACGACCGGATTTGCGAGCCATTCCGGATATTTTACCTCTCTGATCGATCCTAAGTTCAAGAGTCTCTGTACTTCGTCGTTTACAGCCTTAGCTCTGTCCGGCCCCAGCTTCCTTCTTTTCTGCCTGACTGGCTTGTAAGTCGGATCGACATTCAGTTTATGAGTTATTATCGTTGGGTCGATCCCGGTCATGTCCTCGGGCCCCCAGGCAAACGAGTGTACGTTGCTGGCAAGGAACTGAATCAGTTCGACCTTCTGCGGATCTGAGAGCTGTATTCCGATTTTGACGGCTCGGGACGGATTGTTCTGATCAATTGATACTTCGATACTAACGCCGTCGCCCCCTCGGAGCTTCTTTTCGGCCCCGCTGGGTCGAGCGACGTTGGCTAACTGCTATTTGACGGTGAGCTTGTGTCCGCTCATGTAGCAAGAGCGTGCGGTCTCCTGACTTCCTTGTATCTCCTCGACTCCCGTCGGGGTAGGGAACTTGAGGCACTGATGATAGGTCGAGGGAACCGCCTTCATCTGATACAGCCAAGGAGTTCCGAGGATAGCGTTGTACGCAGCAGGGCGGTCGAAGACCGTGAATTCCACGAGCTTCGAAGTTCCTTTGGCGAGGACGGGTAGACGGATCGTTCCGAGAGACATAGTGGTCTCACTGGTAAAGGCGATGAGTGGGGCGGGGGCCCCCTCTACTTCTTCCATACTGATTCCCATCCTTGAGAGGGTGCTGAGGAAGATGAGGTCCACGGAACTGCCCGTGTCGATCAGAATTCTGGACACCTCGAAGTTGGCGATGTCCAGTGAGATGACCAGGGCATCGTCATGGGGCCTGGCAAGGCGGAGAGTTTCCTTTTCCTCGAAGGTGATGACCGGACCGTCGAGTGTCCCGTATTCGGGGCTCGGTTTCCCGACTTTCCTTTGGTGCTTTTTGATAGAGTTCACCGATGAGCTAAAAAGCTTGGACCCTCCCATGATCATATCGATCCTTTTCTTGGGGATTTCTTCGTTCTCGTTCTCGGCTTCGACTCTTTTGGGCGACGCGCCACCGACTCCGACGGAGGAAAGTTTGTTTCTCTCGGCCTGAGCGATGGTTTCGAGGTCGAAATCAGCGAGGTCGCCGGCAGACCATTTCTCCATGAGGATGGTTTTCAAACGGTAGCAGTCCTTGGTGTCGTGGCCTTTTACCCCGTGGAGCTCGCAATAAGCATCCTTGTCTCGGACCCATTTGTTGCTTGGCAGCGAACCGCTTCGCTTTCCCCCGGAGTCTCTGCCCACGGCGAAGGTTTGCGAACTTCCGCTGGCTAGGCGATTGTCAGGTTTCTTGGACGGACTCTGGGGAGTGGTCCTAGGAGGCGGTCGATACTTCTTGCTTATCGCGAGCTTGTCTTCCTCGAGCTCCATCCAGGCTGTGGCTCGGTGAAGTGCATCGTGGATACTGGTGGGCTTGTTGATCACGATCTCCTCGCGGAAGCGCGACTCGTGCCAGAGGCCGTGTTTGAGGCAGGAGATCGCCGTGGAATCGGTGATCCCTGGTAATCTGGACAGGATTTCCTTGAACTTGGTTATGTATTTTCTCAGAGGCTCGGCCTGCTCCTGAACGTGGTTCCACAGGTCGCCGTCGGAGAGTTCCTGGTCTATGAAAATAGAGTACTGTTTGATGAAGGCGGTGGTGAAGTCGGTGAAGCTATCGATCGAGCCAGGTTCGAGGTGGGTGAACCAGACTAAGGATGGCCCGGAGAGGTTCTCGGCGAACAGCCTACAAAGGCCGTCGTCCTGCTCATGCTCCTCGAACTGTACCCGCCCAGCGGCGATGCGGAAGGCGGTGAGGTGCGTCTTAGGGTCTCCGGCTCCGTCGTAGGACGGAAGTTTGATCTTTCTTGTATCGCGGACGCGCAGCGATGCGATCCTCCGAGTAAACGGGGTTCGCCCGGTCTCTTCAATAACTCGGTTGATCTCTGGAGCGGAGCTTATTGCTTTGTGGATCTTTGAGTTTATTCCTCGGATCTCGGTTCGGATCTCCTCGAAATCTTTCCCAGCCAGGTCCGCTCCGCGCAAGGCTTCGGTGCGGGTCGCAGAAGTCGGCGTTGGCTCCTCAGAATTTCGTCCGTCATTCGCTGTTGCCAGCCGAGTGGGGGTGCCATCGGTGTTCTGTTCGTTGGGGGGCTGGAGATTGGTAAGCACGCCTTCTATCTTGTCGAAGCGCTCGGCTAGGGTAGAGTTCGCCTTCTGTTGCTCGGTGATTACCTTCTGGAGGTCAGTGAGCAATTGGGCGAAGTCGACAGATGAGACATTTTGAGAGTCGGTGATATCCATGAGAAATGGTTTGATTTTCCTCTGTTACTAATTAAAGGTGATCTATCAATTCCCCCTCCTTCTAGCGCCAAATTGTGGGTACGACGATTTGAATAGGATAAGAACTGGGAATCGGAGGCTCGATAGATCAAAATAGCAAAGGAAAACGAAGGCAAAAACTAGTATAAGAGAATTTTATTATATAAGATGATATGGGTTCTTTCTTGGGAATTAGACATGCCTTTTTCCCTTGCTTTCTTCCTCTATTTATACTATGATTTACAAATAGAGACATTTAAGTCTCGGCTCATTAACACGAATTAAGTGCACTTAAAGCGGCCGTTATGTCGTCATCGATCTCTTTAACCGTCGAAGTCTGCTCACCTCCCCTCGTCTTCTTGTCGAACTGATAGTAGTCGAATATGGGCCCTCTTCGGCCCGTCCACTTTAGGCCCTTTTAGGGATACAGACTTAAATTCACGCTGGGCCTCGGTCTACGTCGTTAATGGGCCCATATATTAATTCGAACACCAACAATGTATATTGAACTTGTTAAGAGAAAACATTTACCAATAAAGTGTAACATTGAATTCAGAGTGTTGGAAGCTTCATCTTCGTTTTCATCGTCACTGTCACTTCTCTTCTTCTTCATCCTTATCATCCATAGCATCTTCACCATTCACTAGCGCCTTAGGCACAACATTGCGTCTCTTACCAGATACATTACTGATTTTAGATAACCCTATGGAGTTATGAGCTGCTTGCTCAGCCTAAAAAAAGTAGATAACAAATATATTCACAGGATGTTAACATGAGACTCTACAAGCAAAATAAAAAAGGTTTATAGGCAAAATAGACAGTAATTCAAAAAGAAGACCATATACTATTCATAATTACAAAAAAGGTCTGTGGGCCCTAGCCATAAAGATAGAAAGTTTGTGAGATAGAGTGTGTGTCTAATAGATATTTGGGGAAGTGTGAAATGTCTATAAGGGGTATAACGAAAATGGTGGGAAAAATCATGTGATAGTGGATAAGTCAATAGGTGCAATAAATGCTTGCATCTTTTGTCATTCTTTTGCAATAAATGTTTGCAGCTTTTCTCTTTATTTCCATATTCTTTTTCTTTTTGTTTTACAATTTCTATTTGTTTTTTCCTTTCTCAAGAAATTATATGGATAACTTTTTTTTTAAATTGTCCATTAGATTGTATAAATGATTAATAATTGTGTACAAACTAAATTGTCCAGTAGATGATATGTTTGTATTGTACAATAAAAGTTATATAGAACATTGGATTGTACAAATGTAAGTTGTTTTTTTAATCAGATAATTATATAGAACATTGGACGAATAAATTATATAGCCACTAGATTGTATAGCCAAATTGTTATTCATTCCTACAAGTGAAATTAGACGAATAAATTATTAAATTGTCTACTGAATATGTAGTGAGGACGAATAAATTATTAAATTTTCTATTGGGATATGTAGAACAAAGTTATTTATATAATCAAACTGTACACTATACACTAGATTGTTATTCATCTAACTGTACATTAGAATCTACAAACTGTCCACTGGATTGTTTAGTGGGACTGTACGCTATATTGTTATTTATCTGTATTTGTGAAACAAGACAACTAATTTTCATTAAATTTTCTATCGGATTGTACTAATGAATGTTATTTGTATGTACAATCATGTTTCTCTACTGGATTGTATAGTATGATTGTCGACAAACAAATGTTATTCGACTGTACATTGGATTGTTCGTTGGATTCTACAAGTGAATTTGTACACGAATTAAATTCAGTTAATCATTTTAAAAAATTATAAAATGAGAAAGAGAAATAAAAAATAAAAAAGAGAGAATAGAGAAGAAAAGAGAAAGAAAAAAAGAAGAAGAAAAAAAGAAGAAGAAGAGAGAGAAGGAAAAGTGAAAGAGGAGATAGAGAGATCTGAAAAGAAAAAAGAGGAAGAAGATAAATGAAGGATGGCATGTTGGTAAATAACAGATTATCCACTGGATTGTATAATGAGCTTGTACACTAGATCGTAACAAATTATCCACTGGATTGTATAATGAGATTGTACACAAAATTGTTGTTCGTCCGTCTGGATTGCATAGAGAGATTGCACACTAGACTGTTCACCGAATTATTGAGAATTAGAGAAATTGTACACTAGATTGTTCATCGAATTCTTTAGAAAAAGAGAAAGTGTGTGTGTGATAGAGAAAAAGAGAGTGAGGGAAACGAAATATAAGAAGAGAGAGAGAAAGTCAGTCGAAAAAAGAGAAAAAAGAAGAACATGAGAAGAACAAGATGAAGGAGAAGAGAAAGAGGGAGAGACTAAGAAGGAAGATGAGAAAAAGAGAAAGATGAAAAGAGGAAAAAAAGAAAAAGAAATAAGATAAATAAGAGTGGCATATTTCGTAAATTACACGAAATATATACCTACATCAGTAATTAGCAAATCAACAAAAAAGTGTATCTTGTGGACCCTACAAACTAGTTTCCTAATTTGAATAGTGAGTTATCTGATTTTTAATTACTTTACAAAAAATGTTCATACAGCTAAATATTTCTTAATAATAAAAAATAATACATTTGAAGATCTAAATAGGTACAATACTTACTTGAGTACCATCCACCATATAAACCGTATGAGGAAACTCAGTTCGATTCAAACCCAACTTATCACCTAAAATGTCGAAACTGAAAATTAAAAAAAAAAACAAAAACCACAAAATCACCAAACAAACACACACACTATTATCATTCAAAAACAGTAAAAATCTCAACATTTTGAATCAAATATATGAATAAACTTTTCTCATCGAAATTTTCGCTAAAATCTTCTAAAATTACCTCAACATATTTCCTATAAACTTCAAAATATTTTCTCATTCCTAAACAGTAAATGTTTCAACTTCATGAATAAGATGTCAAGATAAATTACGTTTGTATACACAATTGAATAAATTACATTTGTATAGATCATAATTGAATAAATAAGCAAACTTTCTCATCGAATTTTTTTAGCAAAAAAACTAATAAAATTACCTCAAAGCCAACATGGAAGCCATGAAGAGAGTTATAAGCAGTAGGATCACACTGAAGCTCTTCGCCATCTTCGAGCTTATCGACACCTGGCTGCCAAACCCTAGTTGGCATCGAAGGTATAGATGAAGATGAAGCATCTTCCTTCTTCTTATGTCAAAATTTCAACAACACAAAATCGACGCAATTAGGGGTTTTATTTATTTTTGAGAGATTATCAGATTGAAGAAAATGAAACAAACCTTGTTCTTCCTCTTTGATTTCTTAGGGTTTATACTTCGAACCATTTTTATCTTATTCGGAATTTTTGTGAGGAAGACGATGATCGGTTTAAGTTATTAGGGTTTGAGCAATTTATACTCGAGAAGAATAATTGCTCCTCTTTTACATAAACACACTCTTTTTATTGAATATTATTTTGTAAGTCCCTTATGTTTTGTTAAATAGATAAATAACCTCAAAGTATTATAAAATTACACCTAACCCCCTAACAAAAATCCAAATTGATGTTAACACTCAATTTCACATCTTTTTGAGTAACATGATTTGATTTGTAGCCGGTTTAGTTTGGTTAAGGCGTATGTTAAATGCAATGCAAACAAACCACATATATATATAGAGTTGGTTTGATTCGGTATAACATCCTAATGTTGAACAAAATAGCACATTAATCTAATAAATAACTCGAAAAGACAACCCAGCCTTTTAAAAACAAAGATTCGGCACTAAACAACATTAGTTTTTACTTAGTTTTTTTTACCATAGACAATGGTAATTTTTATTTTCTTTGCTCTTCAATGTTGTTGTAAGCTTGAAACAACTTGAGAAACAAGTTTAACTTATTTAGGAGTTATCTAAAATAAGTTGTTATATGTTTAGGAGTTATCTAAATATTATTATGTGGGTTTTTCCTTTTCTTTCTTTGATGTTATCTTATTTGGTTTTGGAGTTATATTTCTCTATATAAGGAGATGCCAAAGTGTGGCATAACTTGTGAGTTAGAGAGATTAAGATTTTTTGGGGTTTTGAGTTAGTTTCCCTAAACTAATAAGAGAGTTATTCTTATTGTTCTTGATTTCTCAACAAATTGTGCGACTTTATTTGGTATCAGAGCTTGAGACGAAGCTATCATGGGTGATTTGAAAGATGATGATGCCGATGAGATTAAGACGAAGGAGTTCTCACCTTCTTCGATCAAGTGCCCGATGCTAACAGATGCAAACTATACAGTTTGGTCTATAAGGATGAGGATTGCTCTCAAGGTACACAAGGTATGGGAAACTATTGATCCGGGAACCAAAGACGAAGGGAAGAACGATATAGCAATAGCGTTGCTATTCCAATCCATACCCGAAGCATTGATTCTGCAAGTAGGAGATCTTAAGACGTCAAAGACTGTATGGGACGCGATAAAGATGAGACACCTTGGAGCCGAGAGGGTAAGAGAGGCTAGATTACAAACCCTAATGGTCGAGTTTGACAAGATCAAGATGAGTGAAGACGATACGATAGATAAGTTTGTGGGAAGACTTGCGGAAATCTCATCCAAATCCGCAGCTCTTGGAGAGACTATAGAAGAACATGCACTTGTGAAGAAATTTCTCAAAAGCCTCCCAAGAAAGAAATACATACATATGGTTGCTTCTCTTGAACAAGTGTTAGATCTTAAGAAAACAAGCTTTGAAGATATTATTGGAAGACTAAAGGCTTACGAAGAAAGGGTAAACGAAGAAGAAGAGGAAGAACATAACGGTGATCAAAACCAGAGCAAACTTATGTACGCGAACATGGACTCAACACAAGGATATCGTGGTGATGGCAGAGGAAGAGGAAGAGCTGGTCGTCCCTATTGGAGAGGAAGAGGTCGTGGACGTTACGGCTATGGTTACTCTCGAGGTGGATCATTCCGAGGTAGTTATGACAAGGAGAGAGAATCTCGGATAACATGCTATAGGTGCGATAAACAGGGACATTATGCATCGGATTGTCCCGATAGATTGCTTAAACTTCAAGAAACAATTGAGAAGAATAAAGTGGATGATACACATGAAGCTGATGATTTGATGATGCACGAGGTTGTATATCTCAATGAAAAAAGAGTGAAGCCGAGCACTTTTGACAGCGATCTTGATAGAAGAAATATGTGGTATCTTGACAATGGAGCTAGTAATCATATGTGTGGAAATCGGACGTTTTTCTTAGAGCTAAATGACGAAATTACAGGAAAGGTAAGATTCGGTGATGATACCTGCATAGATATAAAGGGAAAGGGATCAATTCGGTTTGTATTAGAAGATGGTAAGAAGAAGATCTTACATAATGTGTATTTTATCCCTGATTTAAAAAGCAATATAGTGAGTCTTGGACAAGCTACTGAAGCAGGATGTGAAGTATGCATGAAAGATGATGTCTTGAAACTTTATGATCGAAACGGTTTTCTTTTGATAAGAACGACTAGGTCTAAGAATCGGTTGTATAAAGTGATCATGGAGGTTGATACTATTAAGTGTTTACAGTTAACGTCTCTGGCCGAGACAACCAAGTGGCATGCGCGTCTAGGACACATTAGTTTCGAGACTATGAAGATGATGATTAACAAAGAACTCGTGACGGGTATACCAAACTTTGAGATAGAGAAAGAAACGTGTGTATCATGTTTACAAGGAAAGCAAACACGACAACCGTTTCCGAAAGTAGCTTCTTACCGAGCAACTCAAGTGTTAGAACTTGTACATGGAGATCTTTGTGGACCAATCTCACCATCAACACCAGCACACAAGAAGTATGTGTTTGTACTCATCGATGATTGCTCTCGTTACATGTGGACTATTCTTTTAAAAGAGAAAAGTGAAGCATTCGACAAGTTCAAAAATTTCAAGACCTTAGTTGAACAAGAAACAAGAGGATCGATTAAAACATTCCGTACCGATAGAGGTGGAGAATTTATGTCTCATGAGTTTCAGGCTTTCTGTGAGAAACATGGTATTGTGAGACACCTGACTGCGCCTTATTCTCCTCAACAAAACGGAGTAGTTGAGCGACGAAACAGAACCTTGTTAGAGATGACAAGAAGCATCTTAAAACACAAAAGCATGACAAACTACTTATGGGGAGAAGCCGTGAGACATTCTACCTACCTAATCAATAGGGTAGCAACAAGATCTTTAATTGGGAAAACTCCATATGAAATCTTTAAGCGAAGAAAACCAAACCTGGATCATCTTCGTGTATTCGGGTGCCTCGTGTACGCGAGAACTGAAACGGCTGGTCGAAAGAAACTTGATGATAGGTCGAGAACATTGATTCACTTAGGAACAAAACCTGGATCGAAAGCCTATCGTTTGCTAGATCCGACAAACCGAAAGATAATCACAAGCAGGGACGTAATTTTCGATGAGAGCAAAGGATGGAATTGGAATGTTCAAAGAGAAAAACTCAACAAAGACTTCGATTTACCTACATTGAGCTTTGGAGGTTTTGATGAAAGAGTTGTTGAAACACAAAGAGATAGTCATATCACTCGAGCTATGAGTGGAAACGAGATTGTTGAGATAGAAGATGAACATGAAAGTGACACTAATGATGCATCATTAGATGGCGAGTCAGAGAATGACGAAGAACAAACAGGGGATCAACCTCTTAGACGATCAACGAGACTCTCGAGAAAGCCAAAGTATTTAAAAGACTATGTTTGTCTTATGAAAGACGAATGTGAACGTCTCTTGATCATGATAAACGAAGAACCATGGGATTTCAATGAGGCAAAGGAGTCAAAAGTTTGGATAAAGGCGTGTGAAGATGACATTACCTCAATTATAAAAAATAAGTGTTGGGATTTGATTGATCTACCTATGGGGAATAAGCCGATTGGATTGAAGTGGGTTTTCAAGATAAAACGTAATTTTGATGGAAGTATTAACAAGAACAAGGCAAGACTTGTTGCAAAAGGTTACGTTCAGAAACATGGTTTTGATTTCGACGAGGTGTTTGCTCCCGTAGCCCGCATTGAGACAATTCGTTTTCTCATAGCTCAAGCAGCTTCAAACGATTGGGAGATCCATCATCTCGATGTCAAAACCGCTTTCCTCCATGGTGATTTAAAAGAAGAGGTATATGTTACTCAACCCGAAGGATTCGAGATCAAAGGAGAAGAAGATAAGGTGTATAAGTTAAAGAAGGCACTTTATGGATTAAAGCAAGCTCCGAGAGCTTGGAATGAGAAGTTGAACAAAACTCTTAAGGAGTTAAACTTTGTCAAATGCTCAAAGGAACCGTCACTTTATCGAAAAGAAGAAAAGCATCACCTTCTTGTTGTTGCCGTGTATGTGGATGATCTTTTGATCACAGGATCAGACATGAACATGATAATTGACTTTAAGAAAGAGATGGCTACGAAGTTTGAGATGAGTGATCTTGGAATGTTAACATACTATTTAGGCATCGAGGTGTCTCAACACAAGAATGGTATAACATTAAATCAAGAAAGGTATGCTCTTAAAATCTTAGAAGAAGCAGGAATGATTGAATGTAATGCATCTCAAGTGCCGATGGACCGTAATCTGAAGTTGTCAAAAGGAAATGACGAAGAACGTATTGATGAAAGGGATTATAGACGAAAAATTGGATGTCTTCGATACTTACTCCACACTCGACCCGATCTCTCATTCAGTGTTGGTATACTTAGTCGGTACATGCAAGAACCAAAAGTATCTCATGGATCGGCTCTAAAACAAGTCCTAAGGTACTTACGAGGAACAATTTCTCTTGGTCTTAACTTCAATCGCATGAGAAGAGGCGCTGGTTTATTAGGTTACACTGATAGTAGCCACAATGTGGATGAAGATGACGGAAAGAGCACAACCGGTCACATATTTTACTTTGATGAGTGTCCTATCACTTGGTGTTCGCAAAAACAAGAAACAGTGGCATTATCGTCTTGTGAAGCCGAGTTTATGGCAGCTACCGAAGCGGCAAAACAAGCACTCTTGGCTTCAAGAGCTCTTGGCTGAAGTAACAGGAAAAGAATGTGAAAAGGTGACGATCCGAATTGATAACAAATCTGCTATATCACTCACAAAGAACCCGGTTTTCCACGGTCGAAGTAAACACATACATAAAAGGTATCATTTCATTCGTGAATGTGTTGAGAATGAACAAATAAAGGTTGAGCATGTTCCGGGAAGCGAGCAGAAAGCGGATATATTGACAAAGGCACTTGGCCGACTCAAGTTCAAAGAAATGAGAAACTTTATTGGAATTGAAGATGTGAGGAAGATTGAATTCAAGCTTAAAGGGGAGAATGTTGTTGTAAGCTTGAAACAACTTGAGAAACAAGTTTAACTTATTTAGGAGTTATCTAAAATAAGTTGTTATATGTTTAGGAGTTATCTAAATATTATTATGTGGGTTTTTCCTTTTCTTTCTTTGATGTTATCCTATTTGGTTTTGGAGTTATATTTCTCTATATAAGGAGATGCCAAAGTGTGGCATAACTTGTGAGTTAGAGAGATTAAGATTTTTGGGGTTTTGAGTTAGTTTCCCTAAACTAATAAGAGAGTTATTCTTATTGTTCTTGATTTCTCAACAAATTGTGCGACTTTATTCAAGGCTTGGAGGCACATGTAATAACTTGAGACTTGAACTTCTCGAGTTCTGACACTACTTCCTCTTCTCGTCTGTAAATCAAGTCACTCATCCTCCATATATGCCCAAACAAGAAGAAATTACAAACCAAGTTTTACGTTTTGTCGAACAAAATCGCTCGTGGAGGAACCAAGAAAGTTTTTTAACAAGATGTTACCTGCAATGTTCCACATCCACAAGTAGTCTCACAGTCGTCGGAAACACTGACAATAGTCCAAGGGTCCGATGCATTCCAGTGGAAGTCAACAACTTTGTCCCTACAAAAAAGTATATATATAACAAAAACTTATAAGCAAATAAACCAAAATAACAATCAAGAGAATTATGATTTTAAGTCTATTAAGAACATGTGACCAACATGCTGAAAGAAGAGACCTCTTGAGGATCCGACTGGTCTTTCTTATCAAAGTGAAAAGGTACATGTTGATCTTTTGAGGATACATATGTTAAGACATACTTTTCCATGTTCTTTTATTGAAAAAGGATTCCAACGAATATTCGATGTATAACCAAATGAATATGAGGAAAGAAAGTGTCAAAGTTGTAGAGAATATCATTGAAAAGAGCCCACTTTTTCTTGGTAAATCGGTACTTTCTAAACTGGAACGCTCGACGTTATCTATTATGTTTTAACAAAGGTCTATCGTCTTTTCCTTCTTTGCTACAATAGTATTCTTGGTTTGCACAGTTCTTGTTCAGAAATTTATGGTAAATGTTTTCTTTTGGTAAATATAAACATGTGTTGATCTCAACATGTAGATATATTATTTTGGGTTTTAATTGTTACCATAAAAAACAGTTTCGAATCATCTTATTATATAAAAGTGAGCATGTTGGGAAGTGATTTTGGTCTAATGGCAGTCATAAGTCCACAGGAGGCAGGTAGCACCATCCCACCCGGGATCGATTCCCCGCGCCTATGTTTGTGTAGGATTGACTAATGGGTCGGTCATTTGTGGCCCAAACGTTGACAAAAAAAGAAGTGAGCGTGTTTAATTATAACTCACCAGATCGTGACACGTGTCACAATTAATTTAGATCACGATATTTGTCATTATTAAAATAAGAAATTTTTTAAAAAAATAGCAAAAAGAAGAATGAAAACACTTTAAAAAAAATGAACATCTTATAAATTAAACACTCAATGTTGTTAGAATAATGATTAAGAAAAAAATAATTTTAAAATAAGAAAAAAGAAAGAAAAAATGTTAATAATGTTTAGGAAAAAAGAAGAAAAATGTTAATAATTTTTAGGAAAAATGTTAATAATGATTAGGAAAAATGTTAATAATGTTTAGGAAAAAATGTTAATAATTTTATGAAAAATGTTAATAATGTTTAGGAAAAATGTTAATAATTTTAAAAGAAGAAAAATAATAACGTTTAGAAAAAAGGCAAAACAAAAAATAAGAAAAAAAAGAAAAAGAAAAAAGCAACCAAACGAAAAGTGTTCACTATATCTATATATTTTTTTGTCAAAAGTTCACTATATCTATATATGCATATCTTTTTTTTTTTTTTTCATCATAGTCTAGTGTCTAAGTAGTTCTCTCCCAACTGAAAGCGGCGAGGTTCGAACCCCGGGTTATGCGATTAGATGCAGAGGTGACTACCATTGGGCCACTTGCTCATCCGCCTATATATGCATATCTAGAATCACTAAATTTCATTGTGCTCTCCTCTTTGTTCTATTTACTATTATTAAATATATTTTTTTTTAACTCAAATAGAGAAAAATATGAGTTACATAGTTTCTAAAAGCCAACAATCTTACTTCACATTAAATCAATTATATAAAAGTGAGGGCGTTTAACGTGAGCTCGACACATAGGAAAATTATAACTCACCAGATTGTGACACGTGTCACAATTAATTTAGATTGCGCCATTTGTCATTATTAAAATAAAGAATCTTCTTAAAAAATAGGAAAAAGAATGAAAACACCTTAAAAATGAAAATCTATAAATTAAACACTTATAAATTAAAAAAATTAACATTAATTGTCAAATAATTAGAAATAAAATAAATTAACCCGGAATATAGAAAAATAAAATAACCAAAAATTAGGAAAATAACATAGAAAAAGAAAAATTTAAGAATATTTTAAGAAATAATCAATAAAAAATAGAAATAAGAAAAAATAAAAACGTAAAATTACTTGAGAAAATAAACAAAATCTTATGATAACTTATTTGTTATCATCATGGATCCACTATCTAATTATTATTTTAAAATAAATATTTTGTCATGTAAATAACAAAAGCAATGTAATAAAATAAAAAAATGTGTTATTTTATTTCTTAATAGATGAAAAAGTAAAAATCACTTATTTACTATTACCATATATTGTTGTGTGTCTTTTATATTTATTTGTTAATAAAATAACGGGTATAATATTAGTTTCCGTTTAAATCTAACTATAACTATACAAATTTACTAACAATATTATTATATATTTATAAAATGTTTTTATGTAATTTGTCCGCGTATTACGCGGGATTTCATCTAGTTATGTATAAAATCATGCTACAATACAAATATTATTATTAACTGTTTCCCCTAAACCCTAATAAAACCTCATTAACAGTCTTACAATGGAAATTCACCGACAAACAAAGAAAATAATCAAAACAAAATATTTTAAGAAATGTGAGAAGCTGACGATGAAATCACAAGACTCTTCAAGGTAGTACATCTAAATATAAACCTTATTAACGACATCATCATATGAGACAGTATCAAGATGATTGAATTTTCGTTCTTTTATTTACTAATATTAAGAGAAATTATGAATCTTTACAAATTTATACATCTCATATTTCTGTGAAGGCTTAGACCCGCCACTGTCATGTGGTCCCATATCCGCTCTCTCAGTCCATGAGGCCCACCTCGTCCCAACCAGTGGCGGAAATACGGAAATAGAAAAATGTTAATAAGTTCAAGAAAAATCTCAAAACTCATAAATAATAGGGATTATTTTTTGAAATGCCATTAAAAAAAAGAAAACTTTTCTAAAATACCATTAAAAAATATCTTTCGGAAAATGCCACACGTGGACATAAAATTGTCCACGTCCACGAAAGGAGACGACGAATGACGAATTTTCCCTCGTGTTTTGTCCATTTGATGTTTGTGGACTAAAGTTTGTCCACGAAAAACAAGGTTAAATTCGTTATTTATCGTCCTTTTTCGTGGATGTGGACAACGATTGACATTTTTCAAAATATTTTATTTTAATGGCATTTTTGGAAAGGTTTCTTTTTTTATTTGCATTTTTCCTAATTTTCTCTAAATAATATTGGGATAACTTAAAAGAAATCAAATGCTCTACGACAAAAAAAATCACTTGCTACTGAAGCTTCTCAACAAAAAAATATAATTTTATAGGAGTCACTTGACCCCTGCACTATCGAGCCTCTGCTACTGGTTTCTGTGTTAGATTCGTTACATTTAAACCTAACCTCAATTATCATGCACCGAACCAGTCTAGTTACTCTAGTACATTACATACGTCCTTAGTGGCGCTGATAAGCTACACCAAACATTGTAACTAGAAAATCTAATTATTTTTCTATGTAGTTATTGATACCACGTAAAAAGCTTGTCATTTGTGAATGTTTGAAATGTTAATTAGCTACTTAATTAAGGGGGGCCATTACATATCATGTAGTGATTGATGATGAGTGCAACAAACACACATGAACAATGTGGAAGAAGAATCAAATCAAATCAAATCAATTGCAAAAACATAATTAAAAAACTATTTAGAGGAGATACTTCATATTGATCATTTGCTTTAGCATCTTATGGCTTTAATTACTTAATTTACTCCAACACTTAAGTAATATTCGCTTTTATTTCCACTTTCATATCAATTTCTATGGCTTACGTTTCGAGTTTACATTGGTCTTTATAAAATAAAAGATAATTTTAATTCTCTTGTTCTCTTATTAAGAGATCGGTGTATGTTCTAGATAACTTAGATTTTTGGGAATCTTGTTCTCACATATATCTATGGTTTGTTTTTTATACAATAAGTTAATAACCAAATAGATAGTTTTTACCCGTAATCAAGTTTTTACCCGTAATCAAGTTTTTACCCGTAATCAAGTTTTGTGGACATACTGAATTTCTTTTTTCGGATAACATAATTTCTTTTTTCGTATAACATTTAGTAGTATTAGTACACTACAAGAAAATATCGCGTTTCCGAGGGACAAATCCGTCGGAAATTCCTCGGAAAAGGCCATTTCCGACGGGTTTTTGACGACTTTTGTCCGTCAAAACTGGGTCCTCAGAAACGATAATCCGTCGGAATCCCGTCAGTAATTTCCGAGGGATTTTTGACGACATATTTTTGACGGATTTCTGAGGGATTTTCCGATAACTTTTACCCTAAGAAATTTTTTCGGAATATATCCGTCAGAATTCCGTCAGAATTCCGTCAGAAATATATCCGTCAGAAATCCGTCAGGATTATATCCGTCAGAAATCCGTCAGAAATCCGTCAGAAATATATCCGTCAGAAATCTCTCATAAATATATCCGTCAGAAATCTCTCAGGATTGTATCCATCAGAAATCCCTAAGGATTGTATCCATCAGAAATCCCTCATGATTATATCCCTCATAAATCTCTTGGAAATACATAATTTAAAAAAAAAAAAATATTTTTATAAGATTTCAAATATTAATAAATTTAGAAAACCGAAACTATATTTAAACTGAAATTTTATCACAAAAACATTTAAACAACAAAAATAAATTGTTTTTAAACAACAAACAACATTTAAAAAAACTAAATGTCGCCAAACGTAACTTTTGACGCAATTTTTCGAAGAAACTAGCATTTTCGGTTTGTTTGCGAAGAATCTCCTTGTTTTGCTCCATTATATCTTTGTTTGCTTGCTCGATGGCTTCAATGCGAGCGTCCTTCTCTTTTAGTTGCGCGAAGATCTCCGAGTCGCTACTCGACTGCATCGAAGAAGAAGCACTTCGGGCATGACTTTTGCCTAAACCGAAGACGCGACCTTTAGACTTCGGAGTTACCTATAAGATAATAAATTATTAGCATGTATATAAATATCAAAAATAAAAGATGTAATTTATACTATCTTCCATGCTTCCCAAAAGGGTTGAACCCGTCAGTAGATAATCCCAAGTACACATTTCTTCGCTCATAAGCAAATTCAGGATATAATGACTGAAAATGTTTCTAGGCTTGTGCATCAGACGGATGTGTAACCTCTTCGTCTGTAGTAGTATGTTCTGCATGCCAACACATTGACTCTTCCGTGCGCTCGGATTGATATAACCTCTTTAACCTCTCTGTCAAAGGTAAGTACCACATCCGCTTATATGGAATTGGGACTCCTCCACTCGTCTCCTGGTATCGAGGTTTACGACAAAAACGACATCTAGTCCGATTTTCGTCTAGCCTCCAATATATCATGCAATTGTCGATACACAGATCTATAATCTGATAAGGTAATCCAAGACCAGCTACATATTTCTGCACTTCATAATATGATGCAGGGGAAAGATTATCTTCAGGTAGAACGCTTTTTACAAAGTCCGCAAACGCATCCATACATTCTTCGGACAAGTTATAATCCGTCTTTATGGTCATCAAACGACTTGCGGATGATAAAGGTGAAAGTCCCTCACGACAACCTTTATACAAAGGTTGTTTTGCTGCGTCTAACATATCAAAAAACTGTCTTGCTTCCAAGTTCGGTTCCTCGATCCTATCACCCTGATGATCTCTGCCAAACTGTTGCATATTTTCTCTATATGCATCATTAACCATATGAATAATACTACCTACATGATCTCCAGTTTCTACTTCTGTCATATGTCCCCCTGAGCTATCACCAATATATGTTCCACTTGAACTACAACCCCCATAAACTTCTGATCTTTCTCCATGAAGATACCAAATTTTATAACCCGGCATAAAACCATTCGTATATAAATGAGGTCATGCTTCATCTACGCTAACATTTCTCAAATTTCGACATTGAGAACATGGACATTTAAACTTACCGGTTTTAATGCTTTCGGGTTGATTCTGAGCTACGTCCATGAATTCTCCTATTCCATTGACGTATTCCTCGGTAAGTAAATTCGTCACTGGATCATTCTTCGGTTTATCCATCCATCTTCGATAATAGTTAGACATTTAAAAATATGAGTAATTTTATTTTTGAGAGAGAATAATATAGAAAGTGTGAGTTTAAAATGAAAGGAGAAGAGGTATTTATAAAAAATTAATTTTCTCTTTCTACAGATTTATGACGGATTTAATCCGTCAAAAATCCGTCGGAAAACTCTCATCAGTCAAAAATCCATCAAAAATATATGTCGGCCGTTTTTCAAAAAGATTAGTCCATCAAAAATCTCTCATAAATCCGTCAGAAAATTCTCGACGGATCCATCCGTCAAAAATCCGTCGGAAAATTATGTCGGCCGTTTTTTCAAACTAATTAGTCCATCAAAAATCTCTCATAAATCCGTCGGAAAATTCTGAACGGTTCATCCATCAAAAATCCGTGACAATTTTCGACATAATTTTCACGGACAGTATCCGTCCAAAATCCGTGACAATTTTCCGACGGATTTACATCCCTCTGAAAATCCATCAAATATTTCCGACGGACAATAATCCCTCGGAAATCCATCACAATTTTCCGACGGATTTACATCACTCGAAAAATCCGTCGAAAATGCGTCTGTTTTTTTGTAGTGGTATGTAAGAGATATGGGTCAATCCATGGTCAATTGGCCCGTATCACTTATATATTATTCATTATTTTTTTGAGTTTGATGTGCATGGGACACTTGTCCCTAATAGAATATCTTACTTTTTTCATTAGTTATCTATGTACATGTATCTAGATGCTCGAATAATTGATACGAAACAATTAGGGTTTAATCCTGCGGCATATTTCTGAAAGTTTTTTTTTAATATATATTCGTGGAAGTTAATCAAAAGTAGATAGTGGATGATGATGCATGCATCGTCACATACCCTCAATAATCCCTATATAAAACTATATACAATTATTTCATATCATCACATGCAAGAAGAGCAACATAAACTTTGGGGTTTTACCCCTCTTCTTTTTTTCTCTGTAATTTCTATTAAAAATTGTGAAAATGGTATAAACCTTATCATATAACCAGAAAAGAAGATCTAATTAAAAGGAGGTAAGTAAATAACAATAAAAAGGCGACAGAAGAGAGTGAGCACACATGGCTCTATTTTTCTAGCATGCTTATGCTCGAAAGCTCTGCGTGCTCACCCTCTTCTTGTCTCCTTCTCTCTCTCGTGTGTGTATATATATATATTAATCGTGTATATATATATCATGCATCAAGATTGTATTTAGGCATGTGTCGGGAGCACATTTGCATAGGATCTTTGATAAATAAAAAAAAGTTGGTTGATTTTAGGGTTCGATCTTTAGAAAAAATGAATTTTACACGTAATTCTGATTCTTGTTACAAATATCGTACGATGACCATGTAACGACCCCGACCCGCACCCGTTTGTGAGCAACTATGCCTGCTATCTCGGTCCATAGGTTCCACTTTCGATCGACGAATCGGTCCGTTATTTCGTGAGACTCTAAAGACTTCATTACTAACCCTGCAATCACCACATGACTTTTTCTCATGTTTTGTTCTCACTCGCATGATTCCGGGAATCACTTCCCGAAAGGTCACCCATCCCTAAATTGCTCAAGCTCAAACACGCTTAACTGTGGAGTACTTTACGATAAGTGACCGAAAAAGTAAGTACACTTTGGTGACATAAGTAGCCAAATCAATTCTCTTAAGTCTCTCCACATACATATCACATTTCACAAATCGGGGTATCACAATACACCCTCACTCAAAGGCGCAATGTCCTCATTGCGCACTCGACCCCAGGGAATCAGCCATCTAAGTCAGAACTAGAGTGACAACTCTCTCTGATACCACTTTGTAACGACCCCGAACCGGGCATCCGTTACCTTTGAGAGTTTAACCCTTCATTTATGTGATATTGTCCGCTTTGGGTCCTAAGGTCCGCACGGTTTTTGATCTTGGTTTTCTTCCCAAAAGGCCTCACATTAAATTGGGGTTAAATTCTCACTTATATATTAGATTTTCATTCTCTAAATATCCGATGTGGGACGAATGTTACAATTCACCCCCACTCAAAGACGCAACGTCCTCGTTGAGCACCAAACCCCATACAATCGGCCCTCTAGGTCAGAACTAGAGTGGCTTCTCGCTCTGATACCACTTTGTAACATCCCCATCCCGCCCCTACCGTGTACACCACACATCGCCTCTCTCTAGGCCCGTGGGCTCACCCTGTCCGACGGGTCGAGAATGTTACTTCGAAGGACTTTAGATACTTCATTACTAACCCTGCAATCACCACATGACCTTTCCACGTGTTTTATCCTCACTCGCACTATTCCGGAAATTCACTTCCCGGAAGGTCACACATCCTTACATTGCTCCAACCCAAGCACGCTTAACTATGGAGTTCTCTCAAACAGGTGACTGGAAAAGTAAGTGCACTTGTGTGACATAGGTAGCCAAATCAATTCTCTCAAGTCTCTCCACATACATATCACATTTCACAAATCGGGGTATCACAATTCACCCCCACTCAAAGGCGCAACGTCCTCGTTGCGCACCCGACACAGGGAATCAACCCTCTAGGTCAGAAATAGAGTGTCAACTCACTCTGATACCAAATTGTAACATCCTCATCTCGCCCCTACCGTGTGCCTCACAACGCCTCTCTCTAGGTCTGTAGACCTCCCCTGTCCGACGGGTCGAGAATGTTACTTTTTCAGAGTCTAACCTTTCCTTTAATGTGATATTGTTCGTTCTAGGCCCTCACAATTTTGCTTATTGGGTATCACCCAAAAATGCATCACATTAAATTGGGGTTAAACTCTCCCTTATATATTAGACATCTGTTAGACTAAACTTCCGATGTGAGACGAATGTTACAATTCACCCCCACTCAAAGACGATACGTCCTCGTTGCGCACCAAGCCCCAGACAATCGTTCTTCTAGGTCAGAACTAGAGTGACTTCTCGTTGTGATACCACTTGTAACGACCCCGACTCGGCGTCCGTTACCTTTGAGAGTTTAACCTTTCATTAATGTGTTATTGTCCGCTTTGGGCACTAAGGCCTGCACGGTTTTGGTCTTGGTTTCCTTCCCAAAAGGCCTCACATTAAATTGGGGTTAAACTCTCTCTTATATATTAGATTTCCATTCTCTAAATATACGATGTGGGACGAATGTTACAATTCACCTCCACTCAAAGGCGCAACATCCTCGTTGCGCACTCGGACTCAGGGAGCCGACCCTCAAGGTCAGTGATAAACGAGATTTTACCCTCGTTATTTCGAATGTCTTAATGTAGTACTTAAGATGTCAAACCAAATCAGGAGCAAACAATGTATTATAATTTTTATGAAACAAAATCAGTTTAAGTGTAATCAAAGGTTGTTTGTTGAGTGTTTTTGAAATCTTATAGTGAATAAAACGAAAACGTGAATTAAGAGTTTTAAAGGTTTTATAAAGGAGGCTAAACAATCAGGTCAAGGTACTTCAATGGGTGATTAAACTTTCAGATTTTAGACTGTCTTTTTGCAAACGTAACTTTAAGGTTTTGAAAACGATTTTAGATCAATCCACTCTCGTGGCAATGATCATTTTACTAATACTAAAACAATGTCTTGGATAGTTTAATTATCAAAAAACTCTAAGATCAATTCAATTTTAACCACTGAGCTTATTAACACAGATCTCTCGGTTAAGCTAGGCTTAGTTCTAAGGTAATTGGTCAGAAACCTTTATAATCTCTCGATTCATAAAAGTTCCTAGGTTCAGTAATCGAATGGCTAACTCGATTAAGGCTTTAAACTTGTTACCAAAGACAAAAGTTTTACAAACAATTAAGTTCTAGACAATCATCAATCCTAAATTCAATTAACCCCTTTTTCCTTAATCCAATTGTCTATTTAGATCTACTCACTAAACATGTTGAATCTTAAAACAATCGAAATTAAAGAAGGCATAAACATAAACAAATCAAAGAGGTAAAGGGTTTAAGAAGACTTTTATTATTGAAGATTACAAAGGTGGCAAAAGCAAAACACAAAGAATTTTCCAAAGTTCCAAAGCAAAAATCCAAGCGTTCAAACAAAAACAAAAACTAAGATAATCTGAAAAACATAGTTCAAAACCCTAATATAGTCTTAAACCATAAAATAAAGGAAAACCAATTGGTTTAGGAATTATTTTCCTTTTTAAACATGAAAAACCGGATTTCCTTTTATTTTTCGCAGCCTGTACCGGTCAAGTGAAACCGGTACAAACTGGCCGATAGCGACTGCTCGGACGATGCGTATCGGTCGGTACAAGTGCTTCGGCTTCCTTTCCCTCTGTATCGGCCACTTCAAACCGGTACAACATGTCGATATTGATCTGCAGCATCTGTTTCCTCCATATAGACCACTTGTGACCGATATAACAAGTCGGTACAAGTTTCTAGCAAAAGAATTCTCTATACCGGCCACAGCAAACCGCTACAACAAGCCGGTACAACTGTTTCTGCTCCATTTTTGCTTGAATTCTTCGTCTTTTGCCGCTTTAACGCTTTGAAACATAAAATACACGTAACAAACCCAAATGCAACCTATATGATACTAAATGCAACCTAAAAGAGTTAATTCTAATGCATAAAACAAGGTAAAACATGTGAAATATGCAAGATATCAACTCCCCCAAACTTATCCTTTGCTTATCCTCAAGTAAGAGAATTAACACCAAAGTTCGAGAAAGTACAGAGGCGGGGACCTCAGAACCAAAAGCAACGTGGGAAGTGTAATGAACGAGTATCCTAAACATAGTATCCTCTCGCAACCGAGCTAGTTCTACTTATTTCTATTCACCTCTAACTCCGTCTAAATCCGTTATTATTACCAAAAGCATGTGATCAAGAGTCTAAGCACCTTTCACATTCAATTAAACACAATCAAGCATGAAACATGATCTAGAATTTCCAATAGTCTTTCTATTTGTCTAGGTAATAACGGGATTTCGAATCAAACGAGGAGGTTAACACTTAGGCATGTGGTTAGTTGTAACGTGGTTTCTCTCGGGGAGTGAAAGGGTTAAGCAAAACCTGGAAAGACAAGGAGCAATATAAGTCCGAACATCTATCCCTATACAAATCTAATCTCTAACCCATCATCTTATTCTTTTAACACTTAAGCACTTTAACATCGAGTTTCTTTTCTTTTTCATAACTACCTTAAGGGTTTTCTTTTGGCTAAACTTCTATTTTTTTTTTAATTTTTTCTGTTTTTTTTTTTGGTTTAAAGTCATTATTTTTTTTATTTTTTCTGTTTTTTTTTGTTTACTCGTGTTTAATTTCTGATTTTTTTAAAAAAATTCAAAGATGTGTTTCATGTTATCCCGTCTACATACTAGTCCACGATAACCTAGCCAAATGGATGTCCTTTCTTGTCGCTCCCTATACTTTCAAGTTTTTGTGAAACCAATCAATCACTTATAGAGAAGAATTCTCACAAGTGTTTGGGTTTAGGCGTAGGTGGTGAGAGGGGATCATCCTTCGAATGAGAATGACCAGATTGCGCTTAAAGTGTTTCGGTTTAGGAAGCCGAAATTCGTAGAAATCACAAAGCCATAGAAATTCTCTTGAAAACTATCAATCATGCTAATTAAAAGTCAAGTTTAAATTCTGATAATTTTCGAAGGTAACCTAGAACTATCAAGCTTCATAACCACACTATTGGCTTTTTAAACATCAATGTCTAGGGTTGCGGTTTCAAGTTTTTCAGCGAGTTCTAATTCGTTTGCGGAAGACACTACACCTAAGATATTGTTCAAAACACTAAATGCGTCGCTTTACAAGGTTAACATCATCATAGATCCCCTATGCATATGACCTAAATGTAATGAACTAATCCTAAATGCAGAATTTTTTGTGTTTTTTTTTTATGCGAAAGCTAATGTGCCTACTCCCCCAAACTTAATTCACACGGTCTCTATGTGAATAAAGTATCGAAGGAGGTCCTAAATGCAAAATAAACTAAAAAAAACTAGATGCAAAAACATGTGAAAATGCATATGTACAAGGGTAGAGGGGTTACCTCAATAGTAGTAGCTTTCCGGGTCGGGCTCGGACTCGAGCACATACTCGTGCTCTTCCTCTTCCACGACTGCAGGTTCATCCCGTCTCCTCCTCGCATTGCTCTTTCGCGACTCGCTCCGTCGCAGTTCTTCTCTCTGAACCTCATCGGTAGGTTCCCTTATCACAACTGAACCTGATCTCGTTCTTCTTCTCGCTGGTTATCGCCGATCACCTTTTCTTTTCCCTTATCCGCTTTTGATGCTCTCTTTGGACCCATTGTTACCTTGTGTATGGTTGGGTGATTTTTGAGAAGACTTGGATTGGATGAATGGTTGGTATGACTTGAAAGACAATGAGTAGACAAAGAGAATGAGCCAAGAACCAATCGATTTCGTCAAGAAACGAAGGAGAAATCAGAGTTTTAAAATTCGGTTTCTATGGAGGAGAAAATAAGGAGGCCGATATCGATGATGAAGTAATTTAACAAAACCCTATTTTTTCTTTTATAATCAACCGATATGCAAAAATTAAGGAAGAAAAATTCAAGTGTATCGGTTACCTGACCGATACAATCAAGCCGGTATGACACAATACCGGGTTTTCTGTATCGATGTGTTGGCGTTGTCGGGTTTTTCCTCTTTGTATCGGTTCCAGCAAACTGATACAACATGTCGATACGGCCTTGTTCTACTTGTATTGGTCCCAACAGACCGGTAAAACTCGTCGATATGCCTCTCTATTGGACTCGTTGCTTCGTATCGGTCCCAGCAGACCGATATGACATGTCGATATTAAGGAACCAGTCTCCTTTTGTCCTTGTATCGGTCTCAGCAGACCGATACGTTATCCCGATACGGAACTCAGCAGGCTCGTTACTCGTGTACCGGTCCCAGCAGATCGGTACAACATCCCGATATGGATTCGTTGCTCGTGTATCGGTCCCAGCAGACCGATACAACCAGACCAATGTGCAGGACAGAAAATCGTCGTTGTTATTTTATCGGTCCCAGCAGACCGATACAACATGTCAATACAAACCATCTGTTACGTTTTTCTTCACATACCGGTCACAACAAGCTGGTTTTTTCTGATTATTTCTGACCTGAAAACACTATTAAGTAACAAAGGAAAAGAATTAGAACTAAACGATATGAAATGCTAAATAAAAAATAAGACTTATATACAGCGATAGACATGGGACTTCCTCCCAAGTGAGCTTGTTTATAGTCACCTAGTTTGACTTTACCCGTTGTTTAAGCGACGTTGGGATCCGAAAGAGACAATGAGTCTCCTCCGATGACAGCTTCGTTTGCAAAATATGGTTTGAGTCTTTGACCGTTCACTACAAACTCCCCTCCGTGCTTGTCCCAAAGAACCACAACTCCGAGTGGTCTTACTTCCTTGATCTTAAAAAGGCCGGACTAACGGGACTTAAGCCTTCCTGGGAATATTTTCACGCTCGAGTTGAATAGCAGCACCAAATCGTTCACCTTGAACTCCTTCTTGATGATCTTCTTGTCGTGGAAGGCTTTGATTCGCTCCTTGTAGATCTTTGAACTTTCATAGGCCTGTTGGCGTATTTCGTCCAATTCCTCGAGTTGAAACTCTCTATTCTCTTTCACGGTTTTAAGGTCGAAGTTGAGAAGCTTGATTGCCCAGCTTGCCTTGTACTCGATTTCTACCGGTAGGTGACACGCTTTCCCATATAGCAAGTTGAAAGGCGTTGTCCCTAATGGCGTTTTAAACGCTGTTCTGTACGCCAAAAGAGCGTCATCGAGTTTGACGGACCAGTCCTTCCTCGTTATACCAACGGTCTATTCGAGAATCGCTTTTATCTGTCGGTTGGACACCTCTACTTGGCTACTGGTTTGGGGATGATAAGGCGTTGCGACCTTGTGTTTAACGCCGTGTTTCTTGAGGAGGTTCTCGAAGACCTTTTTGATGAAGTGGGATCCCCCGTCACTAATAACAACTCTGGGAACTCCGAAACGAGGAAAGATTATCGTCTTGAAAAGACTAACAACGGCTTTTGAGTCATTCGTTGTGCACGCTACAGCTTCCACCCACTTAGAGACATAATCTACGGCCACGAGGATGTACTTCTTGCCGTATGAGGATGGGAAAGGGCCCATGAAGTCTATACCCCACACGTCGAAGATCTCAACTTCCATGATCGGGTTTTGTGGCATCTCGTTCCGCTTGCTTATGTTTCCTTTCCTTTGACAAGGGTCACAGCGTTGAAGGAACTCGTGGGCATCCATAAACATCGTAGGCCACCATAATCCAGCTTGTAATACCTTGGAAACTGTCTTGAAACTCGCGAAGTGTCCTCCGTAAGCTGAACCGTGGCAATGCATGAGTATGCCGTTTATCTCTTCATCCGCTACACATCTTCTGTATAACTCATCTTTGCTCAAGGTGTAGAGGTAAGGTTCGTCCCAATAGAACCGTTTCAAATCGTGGAAGAACTTCTTCTTTTGATAACCCTCCAAATGGTATGGTTCTTCTCCCGTGACCAAGTAATTCACAATGTTTGCGTACCACGGTTCCTTCTCGATAGCAAAGAGCTCCTCGATCTCGTGCTCTTGCTCTCCCCGATATTTCTGTATCATAATCGTCATTAGTTGCTCCTCGGGGAACGAATCATCGATGGGGAGTAGATCATCCACGCGCAGTCGTGACAACTGATCCACGACTTCATTCTCGATTCCTTTCTTATCCTTGATCTCCAAATCAAACTCTTGGAGTAGAAAAATCCACCGTAACAATCGAGGTTTCACATCCTTCTTCGCCAGCAAGTGTCTCAATGCTGCGTGATCGGTGTAGACTATCACCTTTGAACCAATCAAGTACGACCTAAACTTCTCAAAGGTGAACACAATGGCCAGAAGTTCTTTTTCAGTGGTGGCGTACTTGACTTGAGCTTCGTCCATCGTCTTACTAGCGTAGTAAATAACGTGGAGCTTCTTTTCTTTCCTTTGGCCCAACATCGCGCCAACTACGTAGTCACTAGCATCGCACATGATCTCAAAAGGCAGATCCCAATCCGGTGGCTGCACTATAGGAGCGCTTATCAACTCTTGCTTGATCTTGTGGAAGGCTTGGAGACACTCTTCATCGAATAGAAAATCAACGTCTTTGCATAGCAATCTCGTGAGTGAATGTCCCCCAACGATACAGACGTGGGCGCTGGCGGAAGTCCCCTCAGGACATACTCGGTTTCCATCTAGGAGTTTGGGTCCGAACTTAGACTTCCTTTTTTGGAGGTGGCCAATACCGGATGATAAAACCCCATGGCCTGGTACATTTGGAAGGCGCGGAATGATAAGGTGTTTCGGGGGATTGAGCGAACCCCAATGAAAATCAAGGAGATAGCGTTAGGAGAAGCTGAGGTATGGAATAAGGCGCAAGAGCTCAGGATAATTCAGGGACCTACGATCCATACGCCAGGGGAGGACCCTATGGTGGCCCACCATGGTAACGATATGGAGATCTCGTACTTCATAGCCAGATCATGGACTTATGGAGGTACTAGGGATGAAGAAGTTCAACGCAACTTCATTCCGAATTATACGGATTGCGGTATGCCATGGAGTGCCTCAAAACATACATGCATAATTGTAGACATTTATATACGGACTACATGGACCTAGTGAGGATGGTGTATGTGCCTCAACAATGGCCGACTTTCTCAACTGATTTAGAGGAGCTACGTGATCTGCAAGCTTTATTTTCCGGTTTCACACTACGGTATGTACCCAGAGAAAGAAATGCAAAGGCGGATCTTTTAGCACGGAGTGCACGTGGGTAGGGAGATTATCTTCCTATATTTTAGTTCATCTCTTCCTACTTGAATTTGAGATACGTCCAATATATTTGTAATAGACACTACAAGAATCTGCGAAAATAACAACGAAAATTTTACAATGATTTTGGTCGTCGTAAATGTACGACGAAATTACGACGATTTTACTACGATTTTTGCAATCGTCGTGAAATCGTCGTATACTTTACAACGACTTTAACGACATTTTGGTTTAAAAGAAAATTTCACGACGATTTTCCGACGATTTCACGACGATTTTCCGAATATACACGTAATCGTCGGTTAATCGTCGTAAATTTACAACGATTTAACGACATTTTGGTTTAAAAGAAAATTTCGTCGCTAAGTCGTTGCTAATTTACAATGAGTTTACAACTTCTGATTTTGTGACATTTTAACAACGATATGAAGACATTAATCTGGTATGTGAAAACGTGTATTTACTGTTGCACCTAATTATTTACAAGTTTCATTTTAGTCGTTAAATCGTTGTAAATCCCTTGTTAAATTATGAATCGTTGTAAATTAGTAGTTAATTTCCTTGGTAAAAAGTTGGAAAATTTTTAAAAATCCTATAAATACATCCTCATCTTTCACCACAAATCACACCACCAATTTTATATCTCTGTCACATACGAAAAAAAACTCTCTTTTAAAAAATCAAAAACCTTTTTTAAAAAAAAAAATGTCTGGAGGCGATATTTACGAAATCCGAAAATGGATGTACATACATCGAGGCGATGACGGATCGGTGACACGGGAGTTCCTCGACGGGGTTGAAATATTCATGCAGAAAGCCACAAATCTACTTGTCACTATCGAAAGCAGTAAGATGTTTTGTCCTTGTATTAAATGCGACAATAGACGGTTCATTTTGGTTGAAAATGTTTGGAAACATTTATTAAATAGAGGATTTACCCCACAGTATTATATATGGTTTCAGCAAGGGGAAGGTTATTGTGGTAATGTTGCTAGTAGTAGTAATTATCATCAGAAATATGTAGACTATGACCAGCATGTAGAAAATGAGTATGATTATTATAATTTTCATCATGATCATGGAAATGAACCGGATAGGATAAATGACATGGTTAGCGATGCATTTCGTCCCGAAGTTGCATTTTCATCTGATGGAAATTTAGTCGAAGAACCTAATTTAGATGCTAAAAAATTCTACGACATGTTAAATGCTGCAAATCAACCAATATATGATAATTGTAGAGAATGACACTCTAAATTGTCATTAGCTGCTAAAATGATGAATATTAAAACATACCATAACTTATCTGAGGTTTGCATGGATGATTGGGCTTCATTGTTAAAAGAATATATACCCTCTCATGATTTAGCTGCTGAAACGTTTTATGAGGTTCATAAATTGGTTATCAGTCTTGGTCTTCCGTATCAGTCAATTGATGTTTGTGTAGACAATTGTATGATATATTGGAAAGACGACGACATTCTTGAGGAATGTCGTTTTTTCAAAAAACCAAGATATAGGCCAGAAGGAGTAGGTCGGAAGAGGGTACCGTAATTAATTATTTAGGATTTGGATTTTAGTTTTAAAATTCAGATTTTAGATTTATGTTCAGTACATAATTAATTATTAAAATACTTAATGTTTAGTTTTTAAAATACATAAAACTTATTATTTTAGTTTTTAAAATACTTAAAACTTATTATTTAACATAATTAATTATTAACCTTAGTTTTTAAAATACATAATTATTAAAATACTTAATGTTTAGTTTTTAAAATACTTAATGTTAATTATTTAAATACTTAATGTTTTTTTTGCAGGTACTTATACATGGCTCCTAGGAGAGGCAAGACTTTACCTCCGAACTACATGCAAATGTTGGCGGAGAGGAGGGCTTCCCGGGAAGCTAAAGGTTCTGGTCAGGCTTCAGCTCCCGGGACATCACCTGTCCAGACCGGACATGTGTCCATGGCGAGCAGCCTCCTTCTCCTCCTCATGTGCCCGCCGCAGACGCCGCAGACGACACAGATGCCGCAAGCGGAGTTTTCCCAGGACCGGTACATCCAGAGTTGGAGCAAGACACCCGAGCACATCAAGAGGACGTGGTTCAAATGTTTCGCGGTAATATTTTGATTTTATTTTTATTAAATTTATTTATTTAACTTTAAATTATATATTATATATTACTCTCGTAAACGTAACTTTACTAATATTTTAATTTCTCATATTTTGCAGCAAAAGTGGCATTGGGATGTCTCGATCAACGAGACCGTGAGGACGGAGTTCAACAAGACGGCGAAATTTCGTATCGCCAACACGATCTCCGACTGGAAGGATAAGTGGAGGTTCGTCGGCGACGCGGGGAAGCCAGTATTTCTTTCGGTCGCGGTCTGGGACGGCTTGAAGAAATACTGGACAAATGGCCACAATGCCAGTGTAGCTGAGAAGTGTTCCACCTCCAGGAACGCTAAGCTATTTGATATAATTTGATTGAATTTTTTATTGATGAACACTGAAGATAAATTTTTGAATCTTATTTATGTATGTTTTGATATTACGAATATAATTTGGTTATATCTTACAAATTATATATGATAATTTCCGACCCGTCGCAAAATTACACATATACAGAAAATAAATTTGATTGTTAAAATCTATAATTATACCTACATTTGAATCTAAAATTAGACGCGCAAATAAAATTTATCTTACTTTTTGAAAAAATAATATATACTTCTAGATAATAAAAAAAAATTATATAACTTAATTTTTTTAAAGAAACTTTAAATATATTTGATATTTTATGTTAACTATTAAATAGTTTGATATTTATTTTAATTTTCTTTTTCTTTAATTAGGTTTTTAAATTTAATCTTATTAAAAAGGAATATTTTTATATTTATTTTTCGTTTTCTATTTATAATTTCGTTTTTATTATATTCCTATTAAATAGGAATACTTTTTTATTTATTTTTTTCTATTTAAAATTTTGTTTTTAATATATTCCTATTAAATAGAAATAATTTTATTTTTATTTTTTATCTAATATTACCTTATACTAAAATTTATACAATGACATTTCATATAATTAAAATGAACTTTTAAGGGTTTCTCAAAAAAAGTTATTCCCAATTAATAGATAAGATTCTCAAAATCATAATGTTTTGTAAAATTTATGTATATCAAATATATTTATCAAGAAACCAAAATTCATCATACACAAAACTCACATATATCGATACTTAAATATATAAATCATATAACGGGTCATAATATAAACTATATATAAAATAAAAATGATGAAAATATTACCCTCGTGCGTCCGCACGATTGAAAATCTAGTTTATACTATTAATTGGGAAAAACTATTTTGAGAAACTAGGGCTGGACAAAACACCTGGACCCGAAAACTTGAACCGAAACCGACCCGAAAAAACCGGTCGGATCAGGTACGGGTAATACAATATTATCCTATTGGGTCCTACAGTCATAGTTTCGTGGGTATCGGATAAACCCGAACCGAACCTGATATCCAAACGGGTACCCGATTACCCGTTATTACATACATTTTTACATATACTATATATGATTATATCTAATATCAAACCGTAAACACATTTATATCCAAAATATTTAGATTAGTTACCTAAACTCACCCGCTTTTAAATTTATATAACAAAACTAAAACAACTATTGCTACCCAATTATTAATATTTCTATTCAAAACAGACGTCATTAATCCAGAGCAATAAATGCATTTATTTGTAAAAACTTAAAATTAAATTTATTTATATTCAAACACTTGAATTTTTAGATTATATATTTTAAAAAATTAATAATGTTGTAAAATTTTCGGGTATTCGGGTATTTACACCGAAAAATCCAAAACCCGGTTGAGTACCCGATTGCCCATGCCTATGAGAAACCCTTAAAAGTTCTTTTTAATTACATGTAATTGTCATTGTATAAATTTTATGATAAGGTGATTTTGGATAAAAAAATAAATTAAAAAAATATTTCTATTTAATAGGAAAATAAAAAACGAAATTATAAAAAAAGAAAAAATAAATATAAAAATATTAATATTAATATTTAATAGGATTAAAATTAAAAAATTAAATTAAAAAAGAAAATAAAATAAATAAAAACTATTAAATAGATGACACAATGAAAAATAAAAATATTATGAATATTTCAATTTCATGAAAATCATACAATATCAATTATTTAGAAGTACATATATTATTTTTTCAAATAAGTAAGATAAATTTTATTTGCGGGTCAAATTTTAGATTTAAATGTAGGTATAATTATAGATTTTAGCAATCAAATTAATTTTCAATGTATGTATAATTTTGCGATGGGTCGAAAATTATCATACATAATTTGTAACATATAACCCAATTATATTCGTAATATGAAAACATATATACATACGATCCAAAAAATTATTTTCAATATTCATCAATAACAATTTCAATTAAATTATATCAATTTAATATATTTATAAACATAACACCCCTGCGGGACGCATGGGTTCGAACCTAGTTCAATATTAAACCAGATTTGAACGTGATTACAATGCAGTTACAACTTCATCCTTCTTCTGTTTTCTTAAAAAAAATCATTAATTTCAGCCGTTATCATTTCAAGCTTAAGTTTTCCACTTAATATATAAATAAACTCAATTCTTTTGATTGAAATAATAATCACATGTATCTATATTATAAAAGAAGAATAACTTATCTCCATAGAGTGACACCTCATCATCAAAAATATTAAAGATATAAATAAAATTTTAAAATTTTAATAAAATTCATTTAATATTAATAAAACCAAATAAAAAACCATTAAAAACATAAATTCATTTAATAATAATAAAATAAAACATTACATTATGTACAATAATAAATATATAAAAAATTCAATCTTAAATATATATATAGATAAATAAAGTTTAAACAATATAAATTTAAGATTCAAATATTCCATGACTACACATATAAATAATACATCAATTGGTCTCAATAGTTTTCTTAAACTAAATGTTAGTAATCACTAAAAATATACACCGAAAACATAACCGTCATATAAAATAATCAAAAAAACATATAAATGTTCTAATAAAATTAAAGAAAAAAACAAACTATGATGTAATTAAAAACGGATTAAAATCTCCACGTAAAACATAAGTAAATGTATTGTGGACAAAAATAAATGACTAATAGTAAAAAAAATAAAAAAGATACACAACAATATTTAATTCTCTTTAAATTAAAAAAGTTTGTAAAATTAGATCTCATCACATATTGATATCCTAATAGTTTTATAATAAACAAAATAGGAATTCACAAAATTACCCCTTCTCATCTCTTCCTTTACAAAAATCTATCTAATTCATTTTTTCTCATAATTACACTTTTTCAAAATTTTAAAAGGTTGATTTATCCTTTGAAACTACATCAAATTTTTTTAAAAAAAATCATTTGGGTTCGCTAATTAGTGTTTAGGGTATAGTGATTAAGGGGTAGGGTTATATGGGTAAACTTAATTTGGATTTAATTTTATGTGGTTAAGTGCAGTTTTGTGAAAAAGATCAAAAGTTTTGTTTGTGAAACATAATTCAAAATGTGTAGTTTTGTAATTCTCCCTAAACTAAAATATATTCATTTAAAAGTTACGCATGAAAAATTTAATTTTCATTAATTTGGTAAAATAAAATAAGAGTTCTTTCCATAGAGTGTGATCCCATCATCAAAAATATTAAATACATAAATAACATAAAAAACAAATATAACCGTTGAAAAAGGAAATTTTCACCACAAAAAAAAAGATAACCGTTATACTAAATTGATTTCGCTATATAGTGAAAATGTGAGATCATGCAATAGGCGTGATCACTCCCAATACTCATGTATCATACCCATTACCAAACACATTATTAAGGTAGAGAGATGTTGTTGAAACATAGCTTAACTATGTTATATGGTTTATGGACAAAACCATTCCGTTAGTAACAAGAAAGGCTACAGAGAAAAATTAGGGTAATGTTGATGGGAAGGAACCCCATCTCATACTCAGGACAGATTCTTCCAAGAATCTATGCTCTCGCTAAGATGCATCGTGTGACGGTGTGAGGGAACACACATTCACCGAAAGGAAAGGTGAAGAAGATGCACTATTGGGAATGTCCTGAAATCTTATGTACTTACTCTAATAAAGTTGTATTGTCGAGGTTTGACAATGTCATATAATATTAGGTGGTTATAATGTTTTGCTAGAGACCGCTCATAATCTATAAGTTTATAACACATTACTAATAATATGCGATCCTACAGAGTCACACACCTAAGCAAACTGGATTAATATGTTATGTTGGGTTTTAATTATAATATATATGTGATATTAGATATAGATATATTTATATTTGTGCACTTTAATAATATAAGATATTATATTATATTTATATATATATATGATATATATATTAATGCACATGTGAAAAAGTCAAGTCATCGTGATGTGCTTATTGGGCTTGGATCATTAGCCATATAAGTCCATTAGATTATTAATTAGGTTATGAGAATCTATTATATAAAGAGGCACAATGACACTTGATAACATGAACCTATTCTACATAACCCTAAACATAAACAGACAAATAGTTTGTCTAAGATCTTTAAAATATTGAGATTTGATCTCAACGGTACTAGCATCCCGTCTTGATTCAGTTTGTGCGCGTGTGGATACCGGTAGAGGCACGACACTTGGAGTGCTTCAATACCTCGATTTATCTCGGTTCATATTTCCGCTACGAACCATCTAGGTAAATCTATAAACTGACAACATAGTTTTGATTCAATATTTGCACGTATCCTAGGGAAAGAATTCGCAATTAGTATTTATAAATCGTTATAAACTGGTATGAATTCCAACAGTGGTATCAGAGCCTACGTGTATAATTTTGAATTAAACTTAATATATATTAGATATATAAAATCTGTATCGTTTGTTTTAATTGATTAATAGTTAATCGGTTAAAATTAGATGTTTATAATTCATGGTTATAAAATATGTGCATTCTTAGAATAATATTTTGTGTATATATATATATATATATGATTTAAAGGTCAACACGTAATACGATAGCTTGAACGCCTATTGCATGATCTGAAGCTCTCTAGTATGAGAGGTATGTTTCTTCGTAAAGGAAACTATTTGCTGATTCAATAATTTATATTGTTTGTGATTTCATATATTTAAATTGTTTTCTTTGAAATCTAAAGCTTTAAAAGAAAAAATCATGTTATAAGCTCTTGTGTTCTCTCTAAAATGCTTTGACAACTCATCATCATTAGTGACCAAAACTTTCAACAACTCATGTTGGTTTTGTAGAAACGGTACTTTTACTTTTCCTTGCAAACAACATTCTGTAAATGTTGGTATTTCTCAATTCAAATTCGATTTTCTTGACTGGTTTCTCTTGAACCATCACTGTCTTCAACACTCCAACATCCAATATTTGACCAATAACATATGTTAAAAGAAAAGTAGAAAATTGTTATGGCACGATGAACAACATAAATATAAACATATGAAAAATCAAATACATACAAATGAGGATGTTTGTCGGGTATTCTGGTTTGGAAATATTCGCAAAACTTACAAAATTCATATAAATATCATCGGATTTGTGTTCAGCCCTGGTCACAACACTTGTGTTCATGATAGACATCTTGTAGGGATGTTTTGTTGCACGGTAATTGCCACTTGCTCGGGTTAACATGAAATGTTGTATTTGAATCCATTGCCCATATTTGATATCTCTTTGGAACTTGAATATTTGTTGATTCTTGATTGTGCCATGAATGAGAGTTCCCTTGAATTAAAAATATATGCATATGAGTTTTAATAAAATATAATCATAACATATTAATTATAGTTATTTTCAGGGATCGGTTTACCTCTTCATCGGCTAGGATCATTTCGAGGGTCTCTCCAGCATAGGTGGTGTACTATTTCCAAGTGTTGACAACCTTCACACATACCTTCCAAGATGTTTTGAAAGGTTTCACAGCGCCAAGGTTTGTGATATTAGAGACTTTAGACATTTTAATTTTCTTTTAGGTTTGAATGTTGTTTGGTTTTGTGATTGTGTTGAGGTAAGATAACTATTATCGGCCACTATATTTATAGTGGAAGGTGAAGGAGTATATTCTTGATTAGGGCTTTAGTATATTACGATATGTTGTTTTGATTTTTGCCTAATTATGTGGGATTTATATTACGAAAATATTTGGGAAGTTGTTATTTAGTTAGATTATTTATTCAACCTAGATTTCATTTTAAATTGGCTAATTGTTTTCCGGAATTATAGTGAAAATTTATTTGAAAAGTGATTTTAATAGTCTTTCCTATTTTTCTGCATGGACAGTTTTCTGTTATGCATGGGTCGAATTTAAACTCATTATCTCATTATCTCATCTCTTCGTTCTAATTTAATGATTGGACCTCATTAGTGGGCTGTTGAAATTTTGAATTATTAGCTATTACAATTTGAAGTCCAAATCAAGCATAGGTTATGTAAGAATATACAATGGCATTGAATGGTAAATTGAATTTTTTTTGTCCTTTTTCTTAAAATGTTCATGAATTAATAGATAAGATGATTGGACCTCATTAGTGGGCCGTGAAAATTTTGAATTATTAGCTATTACAATTTGAAGCCCAGATCAAGCATAGGTTATGTAAGAATATACAACGACATTGAATGGTAAATTGAATTTTTTTTTGTCCTTTTTTCTAAAAATGTTCCTGAATTAATAGATAAGATTACGCCAATTAATTTTGATTTAATTAGATTCGCCAAAATTTTTTTGATATAAATTCAAATTGTTGTAATTTATTTTCAAATTAGTATGAAGTTGTGATTTAGTTAGATTAGATATGTTAACTTTATTGTAATGTCGACATAATAGCTTCTATTGTTTTTAGAGGAATTCACAAAACTACACCCTTTCAACCCCTCTTTCACAACACTTCACCTAATTTAATTTTTTCACATATTTACACCCTTTCAAAATTTTAAAAGCTTGATTTACCCTTTTAAAAATTACCAAAATTAAAATCTTTTTATTTGGGTTTGCTAATTAGTGTTTAGGGTATAGTATTACGGGGGTAGGATTGTGTGGGTAGGATTTATTTGGATTTAATTTTGAGTGTTTAGGTGTAGTTTTGTGAAATATTTTAGAAATGGTGTATTTTTGTGAAATGTAATTCAAATGGTGTAGTTTTATGATTCTCCCTTGTTTTTATTTATTAAGGTTGGAGTAAATTTTTGGTTCAAATAAGTTAAGATATTAATCCACTTAATTCTAAGTGACTATTATCCAAGATTTTATGCGTATACCATATTTGATTAAGGAAAGTTACAATGTTTGAAAGATTTTTCCGTTATTATAGGTCATAATAAAGATATTATTCGAGTCTTTTTTTTATCCGATTTTAAAAATAAATTTAATTGCTTTGATATTCATCGTTAAAATTTTGCTGATTTTTAGGAATATAAACGTGTAGTAAACTTTGTATATATTTGAGCCTGTCACATGGGCTTTTTGAAATAGACCACATCGAAAATAACTAAAGATTTTAACGATGTCGTTTTTGTAAGCATAGGTTATAGTAAAAAAATGCAGTGGCATCTCATCGTAATTTGAATATTTTTTTGTCCTTTTCTCAAAAATGTTTTCCGATTAATAGTTAAGATACACAATTTTTTGGGGTTTACAAACATAAAAAACCAAACCACATAACTCTTTCATTTTTTTGCCCATCACATAAACAAACAATATATTTATATGCATATATAACATAACTAAAATGTATTGCAACCCTCGAATATATCTACAAATGAGAAATTCAAGTTTTTGTATTAGCAAACATCATTAGTAAACCGGGCTTTTGATTTCCAATCGCGAATCGCAGACCGGAGTGTATGGTTCGGTGTGAGCTTGAAGTGGTCAAGCTTTTGTCGAGTCACTGGTGAAATTATGTGTTTATCGAGCCATGCTATTATTGATTTCTTCTCGTATGTGAATCCATTGTTGGAAATAATCCTAAATTTTATATCATAATAAACTATAAAGTCATATCAGTTTCTGATGATCAAACATAAGCGAAAGCGTACCTGATGAATATGTGGTTCATGATCCGAAGTTGGTTATGGATCTTCCAAAACATACTCTGAATTGACTTTAGGTCTCTCGTGATGGGATGCAGAGAGATTTCTGTATTTTCAGGTTAGAGTTGCTTTGGGGACCATAACCCTCTATTTATATAGAGTACTAATTTATAATTCGGCCTTTCATAAAATTATAAATTACTTAAGGCATCCACAATTAATTTTCCATAACACTTATGCCTCCAGTCTTTTACTTTATTACAAAAGTGACCACATAAGTTTGACTTATTAAATAATGACTCTATCATATATTGATATATGTGTGACCCCATAAAATATATCTTACAATCTCCCACTGGGTCACATATGTATACAAAAATGATAGACTTAAGTGAGCTCCTTATGTCATTACTTTCAAGGCATATCAATCTGGTCCATTAACCATATCAACTTAGGATCATAGCGACGTTGGTTATAACCATCATAACCAAAACCTTCCATGGTCACGAAAATCAATACAACTAAATGACATAGATCATTTATGAAAAGTGTGGCATGAAAATTACATGAGTGATCAATACATGTCAATATTCAACTGGTCCTACTTTATTGAGATCCTTAACTTTATTGTACAAAGTGCAAACTTGAAACCTTATTTAAAACTTTATTTCTGATCAGAAAATGTTTATAAACACAACCAAAACATAGAACCTAAAACCGAATGACAAACTCCCACTAAACCGAATGATCCTCGAACACTGAAATGTCCTTTTGAGCAATATGATCATGATAGACCTTTAGCGTATACTTTTGTAAGAGGATCTGCTATCATGGAGTTTGTCTATAAATGTTCTATGAAAAACACTTTTCACTTTGTACCTTTTCCTTTATAATTTGGTATTTAACGTCAACAAACTTTACCAAAATTTTGTTGTGCCTAACGTTGATTTATTGTCACAAGAAAACTTTATTGGTCTTTATATCTTATATACTACGACACAAAGTTTTTCTCAACTTTGCTTCTTGTGCTGACATTTTTCACTCTCTCGCGGCGACATATGGCGAAATAAGACTCAAAACCCTACAAGCCTGCGCCGTCTCTCTCCTTCTCTCTCCTGCGCCGTCTATCTCCCTCTCTCTCTCTCTCTGAAACTTTGATTCTCGAGAGCTTGCGATTTGTGTTTCTCTTTCTTTTTGGTAAGTTTTCGAAACGAGTATTGTATATGAATTTGGGATTTCTTCTTTTTCGATTATTTGTGATTTTTTGTGGGTTTTGTTTTGTTTGTTTCTGCAAAATTGTAGAGATTTGTAAGCAAAGATGACATTGATCTGTACGAGATTTAACTATTTAGCTTTTCGAAATTGTCTGAAACGGACCAAGATTTATTAAAATCTTTTCAAGGTATGTCGGTGAAGAAAAGCATCATTAAAGCTTCTTCTTTTTTAACATTTTATTTAGAGATCTATGAATTGCTTGAGTGTTTGGTCTGTCTTGATCATAGGTTGTTTTGTTTTGTGTTCTTGTTCTGTTCAAAACCATGATATTATTAATATTTTTTCTTTTAGGATTCATACCAATGTTATTTTTTCTTTTAGGATTCATTTTGATTGGTGCAGGAAAAAGGAGAAAGTAACAAAACAAAAAATAGAGAATGGTGACATGTTGTGTTGATGATGTTATTTATCATTCCTTGAAAGATGTTGATTCTTGTGTGCCAATTCCACCACCATTTCCATCAAAATCTTATGGAGTCAAGAGAAGATATGTCAATGAATCAACACCAGAAATATGTGTTTCAATAGCCACAAGAGATATGTGGGATCGTCTATTCAATAATGGGTACAAAGTTGATGTTGTCATCTACACAGACAATGGTGGCATGGTCTATGCTCACGCCAACATTATTGTAAGAAGAAAAGCATGGATCGCTATGAAGAAAAGCCATCCCTTTCTAGAGAAGGAGCTTAGAGACTCTGTAGTTATCGAAGAAAATGTAAGTAATTACTACATTCACAAAACACGTCATTACCATATCTTTAATCTTGATTATGTGTGTAAACATAAATGCAAATGAGAAAAGATAGGATAAGAAAACGCAACGAAGAGAGGATATATTTGTAAAACGATAGGACCACACGATAAAGATTTGAAACCGAAGCACGCAGATTGTAAGTGTGAGGCTTGCAAAGGATTAGAATAATTAATTAGGCATTTAAATACAACATAATTTATTCCGAACGGTTTTTTTTTACTTTTTATAACTAGGAATTAACCCGTGATTCACCACGGATTTATGTTTTCTATATGATTTTATATATTTAATTTTGAATTTTGAATGTTATTTTATTTTCATTGTTTTAAAAAAATATGATCAATTAATATTGTTGAAATGAGATTTTTTTAATTACAATTTAATATTTTAATTATATATTTATAGCAAAATTTTAATATAATTTGTAAGTTGATTAGAACAAATAATTATTATAATTTATTATTTATTTGGAAAAAACCCGGATTAAAAATACAAACCGAAACTTAATCGAAATACACAAATCGAACTATGCGATTTACCCAAATTTATTTAAAATTATAATTATTTTGATTATATATATATAAATAATTCTTGTAAACATATTTTAAATATGTAATATAATATTTAAATTTTAATATAATTGAAATTTCTTCTGTATTTTTTAGAATCGAACCGGAAACCGAACCCGTTTACAAACTATTTTGTTTTTTATAGTTTGATATTTTTAACAAAAAATGTTTCAATTCGTTTTATAATTTTTAATAATATAATTAAATTCTTTTTTAATTTGGGTTATTTTTGTTAAAAATAATGTAATGGGTTTTAAAAAATACTCTTTCTAATGGTATTTTGATTTAAGTAAAATTTTAAAGGTATTTTTGTATAAAAACTATGTAATATTATATTTATGTGAATTGCATATTTCTTAATATTTCTTTATTTGGTTTGTAATATTCTTTATTTGGTTTTTCGTAATTAAATGTTCAAAATTATTTCATTTTATACTCAATGGCATGACGTGTAATATTGAGTAAATTTTTGGACATGTTCAAATTAGTACTCCAAAAATAATAATATAGATACATAATATCATTAAGAGAAAATTTGGAAAAGTGACTCATATATGTTTTGTATTTTGAAAAGTAGATTTTTTATTTTTTTTTTTGAAAATTAACTCCTTTTAGATGACATTTGACTTTTTTCCCACATTTAAATTAATAATTAATTATTATTGAATAAAATTTAAATCAGAAAAATATAATTAAATTTTATGTCTTTAAAATCTAAACTCAAAATGATATATTTAATAATAATATCTTTATTTTTTATCTTAGATAAATCTGTAATATTTGTTTTATATTTAAAATTTGATTATAAATAAATCTATTAATATTTTAAGTTTCTCTACCAATGTTCGATATCCTATATATAATGTTTAATACGTCGGGTTACGAAGATGGTATAATACGTTGATGCGTCCTTGGTTTCGTTAATCAATACGTCGCAGTAAGTCGGTTAAATACAAAGAAGAGGAATAAGATGAAAAAACGCAAAACGATCGATGAAGAAAGAAAGTTAATCGAAATCATGGTTCAAATTAAAACCTAGAAATCCCAATTCACATTAAATCTCTCAAAAATTATCGTCTTTTTTCATTTTATGATATGATGATGGTTCATACTTAACCATTATTAATTTGGTTGATTTAAATGTATATTTTGAATTGATCCGATGTTTTTAGGATTTATTATATTCAGGAAATAGAATATCTATATTTTAAAATAAATAATTATAAAATATTTATAATTTTAAAAAGAATTTTTAAATATTTAATAAATATTTTTATTTTTTTCAAAGATATATTTCTTAACTAAAAACTGGACAAAAAAATAAAATTACATATAAAAAGAGTTAGTTTCCAAAAAATAAAAAAGAAGGTATATTTTTCAAATTTATAAACTCAAAAAAGTTATTTTTCAAAATTCCCCTATAATTAATATGTGGTTTATGGGTTTCTATATTCTACATATTGCATCAAGACGTAACTAAATATACTATATCATAATCTTATATAATATTCAATACATATTGCAACAAAGAATTTTTGAAAAAGATACAGAACAACACATTCTACGATATTACTTTAATGCATATTGCATCAAACTTTTTAATGTTACTTTTCCTAAATATCTTAAGTCTTAACTATACCAAATAGAAAATATTCTTAATAAAGACAAAAATTGTCTGAATAGTTTTTGGTAAGTTTTAAAACTGACAATTTTCCTAATTCCTAACCTAATTAATATCCCTAATAATATGCCAGTTTCCCAAAACAAAAAAAAACTGCATTTTTTGATTTTCGGATCTAAATTACATTCCTACAAATTTGCCTCACTAATTATTTACAAATCTGCAAATCTCCCAAATTACTTACGTTTTTAATTTGCTATGCATAAAGGATCTTTTGTATCTCCTAAGTTTCTAAAGTTTCTTTAGAACACCTGATTGTAACAATATTTGACTCACTTACCAATTGGGTTATCACCTGATTTGCAGAACTGCATACCATATCACTAAAGTACTTTATCAATATAACTCTTTTGTGTAATCAAAGAGTTCTTCGAAACATGTCTCGATGAATCTCGATATCTAATACAAAAGATGTTTCACTAGCATGTTAATATTGTTAACGGCAAGCGGTATGTCTCCACATGCACAATCAGACAAATACACTTAGTCCCACTAAAGTTTTGATACACACAATTCTCAACCAAATTCATCTTAAAAATTGAACGAGATGATAACCTCATGAAATTTGTGGTACCAATGACGGAAAATTATTTTAGCTCATAAATGGATTTTCTTAACATGCAAACAATTTTCTTTGAATCAATACAAAGTTTTATTTTTGCTCCATATATTTTAGTTTCATCAATGTCACCATTGAGAAACACCGTATTTAAATCCATATGATGAAACTCTAAATTATAATGTGCAACATGTGTTATGATTATCCCAAAAAACTCCTTCAGGATTACTGAAGAGAAGGTATCTTAACAGACAATCATTTCCATTTAAGTATAGCCTTAAGCCACTAGACGAACTTTAAATTGTTGGACATTACCTTTCAAATCTTTCTTGGTTTGAAAACTAAGATGATTCATTCCTTCTGGTAATTCAACAATAACTCAAACTTTATTGTCTAGTATTGACTAATATTTTTCCTTAGATGTTATAGTCCACATATCTATATTAGAACAACTCATAGCCTTACGGAAGTTGATAAGATCATCTTCCAGTAGAGTTTAATTTCTTTATGTTCTATCAGAAATACTATATAATTATCCAAACTAGTATTTCTCCTTATTTTTCGTGAATCTACACAAAACAACTTAATTTTGATGCACTAGTTCTTGAGGATATTGAATTTGAACTTAGTGTTAGATAACATTATCATCTTGACTTAGAGTTAGAGGTAAAACTTTAATATTAGTTTGAGGAGCAAGATTTGGTTTATTCAAAGCAACTATATGAATCGATAGAGAGACCGAAGTCGATTCTTCCTCAGAGATGATATCTCTAACTTTATTTCTCCCACTAAATTCAAAGTCCTCAAGGAATGTAATTATTTCCGCCTCAAAATATTTCAATGTGGGATTCTTAAAACTTATAAGTTCGAAATTGTTCTGAATAACCAATAAAGTAATTGCTCACATTTATGGAGTCCAATATATTTTCTCAAATGGCTTATAAAGCCTAACTTTAGGTGGACATCCCTAGATGTGAAATTCTTTAGACTGAGTTTTGGTCAATCTAAAACTCATAAGAAGCTTTACGCAGTTGCTTTAATGGAATCTTATTAAGAATGTAAGATGTTGTATATAGTGCTTTTCTCCAGAGTGATTCATGTAAGGGGTAATGAATAATCACACTTTTTAACATGTCTTTAAGAATGCGATTGCGCCTTTCGGCATACCAATCATGCTGGGAGACCCATGCATGGTATAATGTGGTACAATCCCTCATTCCTCTAGATATTTGGCAAATAATCCCAGACGTTATTCTCCTAATCTATCAGAATGACCATAGTAATTTGATAGCCTTAATTCTTTGGTCGAGTAGGTTTTAAACCTCAGTCTTAAACTTTATGAACACGTCTAGAGATTTAAGTTTCTCATGAATAAGAAATAAGTATGCATATCGAGAATCATAATCAATTAATGATACGAAGTATTTTTGACCGTTTCAACATAAAGTATCAAACGACCCACAATTGTGTGTATGTATCAACTTAATGACTTCCACAACTCTTAATGCATCAAATTTCATTATCCTTGGTTTGTTTCCTTATAAAGCAATCAACACAAATATCAAAAAATTTGTGAAGTTAACCGAATTCAATATACCATCAGACACAAGACGCTCTACTTTATTTCTTCATATGTAACTTAAGCGTTTGTGCGAAAAGTTCATGAATTTGTTTTTTTCCAAACTTTTGTTTAGTACCCCTTAATTTAACAATTAAACTTTATTCTTGATAAGTTATAGTGTCGAATTTACCAAGACTATGTTCATCCAAAGTTTATTTTTCGGTCCCAAACAAATTTGAATTTAAAGACAAAGTAACAACTTTGTTCTTCATTAGACAAGATTAACCAAATTTGTCTAAGTTAGAAGCAAAGAAACTAAATTACGTCTAAAAGACATTACCAACAAAGTTGTCTTTCAAATTCAGAAAATGACCAAATTAAAACAATAGTCTGTAGTGCATGATTGCCTCCAAATGCATATGAAAACCACTATCTATATTAAATGTATCTTTCAACATTAGTTGGTTTTCAGTAGCTTACGCAATCCTACTTTGAAACACTTATGTTAGGATTTTGTACCAGAGTCTAACCATTAAATGTTTATGGTTACTTCATCAAACTTAATTTATTAACAAACCATAACGAGAAACTAACCCTTATTTTCACACAGACTATGATATTTTTGTCAGTCATTCGGTGTCCAACTTTATCACAAAAGAAACAAGTATGAACAACCTAAATTTGTTTCTTTTGTGTAGGATTCTTAGCATCATCATTCTCAACATGTTTAAAATTTCGTTCTTAAATCTTAGACCTTAGAGGTGTCAACCGTATAAGTACTTTTAGTCATTTCTTGTTTCGATTGAAACAATACTAGGCATTTTCAATATGTACTTCTTAAAATTTTCTTTGCTATGAAAACTTTTCGAACTAAAGCGATGCAAAAGCATTCTTATTTCCGTTGTATCGCTTCGTACGAAACCCAAATTAATCCTAGCAAAGAACTTGATTGAGATCTTGATCTCCTCCTCATCACCTCTAAAGTTTTAAAAATTGGTGTTTCATGCTTAACATCAGGCCAATACAATTAAAGTTTTCTCACTTCTCATAAACTGTATTATACTTAGCAACGCCAATATCCTTAAGGAAAAGTGAGTTATTTCATTTTTAATGCAATGTCAAGATATATATACCCAATAATAAATATAACTTTATTTTTTACTATTTAAAGTAGAAATCCGAAAATGTTGGAATTTCCTAAATTTATCTATAATGTAGTGATATTCACTGAATAGAGAACCTTAATTAAATATTAGCCCACTAACCGAATAAAATCAATAGTAAATTGAATGATTATACGTCCCATCCAAGATATCAAATGTAACATTAATATCAAGTCTCTGGACAATAATATTAACTACTAGCGGTACTCTTGTAGCAATGATTAAAATATTGACAATAATTCATGATAAACAATAGTTTTCCTTTGGGCCGATCTATTATTCACATGTTTTAATCCCAATAATTGTCACATATTTATCATTACTGCAACGATCAAACACTGACAATAATCCATAATAAACAATAAATCTTCCTTTGAGCCGAATTATCATTCATATGTTTTAATCCAAATAATTGTCACGTATTTATCATCACATGTGTGTATATATTCCGACCAAATATAAATCTTTCTTTGGGCCGACTAAATATTCGCATGGAAAATTACACACAACATTTAATACTATTCATGAAAAATATCCGCAAGAGAGGTCACTTTGGCGACATCTTGTATCAATTAATCCACTTCAAATAATAAACTTGTATAATCTAATTTAAATATTAATTTAACAAATCGTTTTATTAATTATGTTCAGACATTTATCAAGAAGTCTGTGAAACTACATAACATAAAATCTTAAGTAGTGTAGTGGTATAGGAAGGGGAAGTTGAGTATGCTAGAACCGAACCTGAGTTCGAATTTTTAGTTGTGACATAATTCTTGAATTTATGTCTATTTCTTAATGGATCTGTGCCCAAAATTTATCTCCCCTTTTCCTTATTTAAGATTTATTTAATATCTTAATGGTTTGGGCCGAAGCTTAAAAGCCCAAAACGAATTTTAAAAAATAAAACTCAGCGTTTTATAATTTCTTCAATCTAACTTTTAGGTTTCGCCTGAAACCCTAAAAATACTATTTTCACAACCGTCAATGACTAATTCAAATCCAAAATTTGTCCAGAAAAATCCGAAATATTTAACCTTACACCGAAATAATTTTACTTCAATGACCATATACTTAAAATCGGATTTTTATTGATTTTACATAAATAAAAAATTCATTAACTTTATTTTAATTGAAGATCTAAACATGTTTATCTCTATAAGAAACCCTAAATCTAGATATAAACAAGCTCAAAAATTAGATCTAAAATTTTCATTATTGAAACCACAAATCCTAGAATATTTTAGATGAAAAACATATTTAAAATCTCAATTTTCCACATAAACCAGATTCAAATTTATTTGAAATAATTTAATAAATTCGAAAATACTTTTGTTAAAACCTGATTATCAAACAGAAATTGAATATAGTGGCTTTAATACCAATTGTTGGAAATAATCCTAAAGTTTATATGATAATAAACTATAAAGCCATATCAGTTTCTGATGATCAAACATAAACGGAAGCGTACATGATGAATATGATGAATTTGTGGTTCATGATCCGAAATTGGTTATAGATCTTCCAAAACATACCATGAATTGACTTTAGATCTCTCGTGATAGGATGCAGAGAGATTTCTGTATTTTCAGGTTAGGGTTGTTTTGGGGATCATAACCCTCTATTTATATAGAGTACTAATTTATAATTCGGTCATTCATCAAATTATAAATTACTTAAGACATCCACAATTAATTTTCCATAACACTTATGCATCCAATATTTTACTTTATTACAAAAGTGACCACATAAGTTTGACTTATTAAATAATGACCCTATCATATCCTTAAGACATTATTTGTGAAGTAATTTTTGTGAAAAATCATAGGTGTCAACACCACAATGAGTTTCAACAAATTAATTGTGACATGACAAGAGAGATCTTTAATAACCAATCAAAAATGTGACATGGAAAAAACATTTATTAATAGAAAAAATGAAAAGGCTTTTAATGCTTAATAACTAGAATAAATTTCAAACATCATTTATCCCTAAGACATTATTTGTGAAGTGATTTTTGTGAAAAATCCTAGGTATCAACACCACAATGAGTTTCAACAAATTAATTGTGACATGGCAAGAGGGATCTTTAATAACCTATCAAAAATGTGACATGGAAAAACATTTATTAATAGAAAAAATGAAAAAGGTTTTAAGGCCTAATAACTAGAATAAATTTCAAGCATCATTTATGGAAAAACAAATGAAATAAAAAATACTAGAATATAAATTCTAATTTTTAAAATATATATATATATATAGTACAACAAATATAGAAAAATGTTATAAAATTTTATTAGTTAAAAAAGTCAAAACGCATTTAATTTTTCAATCAAAAATTGATGGAATAAAAGAATTTTTTTAATCCATATTTATTATGAAATGGATATAACAACAAATCTAGTATTAAAACGTTTAACGTCACCACAACCCTATAAATATATACCGCATATTAATGGTGAACCGAATCCATATATCCGTTTTTTAAGATATCCGGATTCGCATATGCCTAAATCCGTAAAAAATGACTCGAATTCATATCCATTAGATGATTATTCGGTCAGAGAATATTCGTTGACTTTTGAAGGATATCTGGATTCGTTTATGTAAATACTTACCGAACTTACCGTCCATATCGCCGTAAGAGAAAGCAAAATCGCCATCGCAGGAACTCCGGTGAGCTTGCTTCCGACGAGATGTGTGAGAACGATTAGGGTTAGAGAGAAAAAGAGAAAATGATGTTTTTGGATATGTTACTTTCTTATTTTAAATAAAAAAATAGAAAAAGGAATAAAACAAAAAAAATAAGAAAAATAGGAAGCTTGGTTAGTTTAGAATCTAATTAGAAAAAGTTTAATTAGACATGACTTAGGGATATAAAAGTCTATGCTAAATATTGCAAATGCCTTAAGATGATATTACACATCTTGTTGAAAGTGCTTTTTTTCTTTTTTTCGAAGCACATATCTCCTATTAGTGCACGAATACGTTAGATGTATCCGAAACCCAAAAAGGAAGCGATGAACTAATGTATTAGAAGTTAAGACTCTTGCCACGTGCACATCGTGCTAAAAGATCCGCCTTCACATTCCTTTCCCTTGCTGCAAACCTGAGTGAGAAGCATGGAAAGAGAGCTTGCATATCACGTAGCGTATCCAAATCGGATGAGAAAGCCGGCTATTGCTGTGGCATTAAAACCATCCTCACAAGGTCTATACAATCTGTGTAGAAGATTCTACAAACTTGTCTGCTACTTCTTAAGTTCTTCAATGCTGTGAGAAGTCCTTGTAATTTTGTATGTAGTGGGGATATACTACTATGATACCCCTTCATACCCAGTAACTCTGTACGCCCGCGATGTGTCTGAAGTACCCAACCCACACCACTTGTTGCTTCTATTGCCTTCCATGATCCATCAATATAGCAAGAGAACTCCATATCATTTTCTGTATGCAGAGTCACCAGTTCTGCATCATGTCTCGGTAGATCAAGTGTTTGCGATGCCATAATCTCTTGTGCTTTCTTCCAAGCCTCGGCTTCTCCTAATGCCACATCCTTTGTTTCCATCGGACTGCGTTCAATTCCCCTGAATAATTTATCGTTCCGGTCATTCCAAATATACCATGCTATCCATGGGATATACCGGTATTCTCTCCTCCGGATTTTTCCATCTTGAGAACAAAAAGTCTAGGTTTTCTCCCAATCTACTTGTCGGAAATCGTCTGTCCTGATGGCACTCCCGCCAACGCCCACGTTTGTACCGCTGGTGGACACTCGGAGAGAAAATGGTTAATTGATTCCTCTTGTCCGTATCTAGGACACATACCCTCTTTTCCTATGTGCATGTATACTAGTCTTTCATTAACCGGTAACCTTCAGTTGGTCGAGGTTTAATACCATGTAACCAGTTATCCTGCCAAACTTGCGTCTGCTTGCCATCTCCAATTATTTTCCTGCTCCCTATGATGGTCTATACGGTTTCTTAGCCTCAAATGGGTGTTCATTCCGAAAATATCTACCTTTCAACACCCTCGCTGCTAGGGAATTAGGGAATTGGTGAAGGCGCCACAACTGCTTTGCCAAAAGAGCTTTGTTAAATTCCTCAAATGCCTTAAATCATACCCCTCCTTTTCCTTTAGGAATGCACATCTTTTTTCAGGACATCCAATGTATGCCTCTTGAATTTTCATTTGAACTCTACCAGAAATTTGCCACAACACTTGTCAATTGGTTACATAACTGTTTAGGTAAGAGGAAACAAGACATGACATAAGTGAGTATAGCCTGAGCCACCGACTTAATTATTATCTCTTTACCCCTTTTGAAAGTAATTTTGCATTCCATCTATTTATCCGACTATGTAACCTGTCGCGGCTATAGGCAAAGATTTGTTTGTTGAAAGTGCTTATTTGCGTAAATATCTCTTTATTTTATTCTAATTTAACCCAAATTTTTATCAGTTGTCACATTATTATCCCAAACCACGAAGCTCCGTCGTTTTACTCATAAACCCTAAAGATCCATGGGACAAGAGATCGAGCCTTCGCCGGAACAGAGCTCTAACACCGTCGAGCAGCTCGTCGCCGTCAACCCATTCAACCCTGAACTCTTACATGATCTCGAAAGTTATGTCAACGAACAGGTTCTTCACTCTTATTAATAATCGATCTCTATTTATATAATAAACCTTCTTCAAATACGACATTGATTGTTTGATTGATTAGCTTCTTCGGTTGTGATTTTTATTCAGATTACATCGCAAACGTATAGTCTCGATGCGAATCTATGCTTGCTTAGGCTCTATCAGGTATACTACACACAAGCTCTCTTCGTAAAACATCATAAGCCTTGTTTCATTCATGAATAATTCATTAAAATACCACCAAAAAAGTTTTTGTTTTCAAAAATACCATTACAAAGTTTTTTATCACAAAAATACCACTAAAATTTTTAGTTTACAAAAATAGCATAAATACAAAAAACGAGATTTAACACTTTTAGAATTTAATTATTTTTCATTTGGGTTCGCTATATAGTGTTTAGGGTATAGTTTTGATTTGGGTAGTACTAAATTTGAAGGTTAGGATTTAGTTTTAGAAGTTTTAAACTAATTGAAGATTTTTGGTATTTTTGAGAAAAAAATGTTTTAATGGTATTTGTAATACTTTCAAGAAGGTGTGCTAATTTTGTAAGAAAAACTTTAGTTAGTGCTATTAATGAGAATTGGTCTTGTTTCATAATCATATCTATTGTTGTGTTGTTTGTTTTGTTTGTATAGTTTGAGCCTGAGCGTATGAACACTCATATTGTTGTTAGAATCTTGGTCAAGGTAATGTCGGAGATTAACTATGGTGTTTGTTGTTGGCTTATGAGTTATAAATGTCTCTCTGTGATTTTGATTTTGTTTTTTTTTGTTTTAGGCTCTTATGGCTATGCCAAGTTCAGACTTTAGCCTTTGTCTCTTCTTGATTCCCGAAAGAGTGGTACTTTTCTCTCCTTTCTTTAACTTCATTAATGGGTTTGATTTCGTAAATATACGAAGAAGCGAATGCTAGAAGGCCTTTCTTAAGTCATATATTAGTCTTTATAAGTCATGTACACGATTGTTCGAATGCTTTTCTTAAGACATATATTGAGTCTGTCTATACATGTGTTTTGACATTTTTGGGTTCTTGAGAAATACTTAAATGGCGCTTGTTTGGATTGTGTGATATCAGCAAATGGAGGAGCAGTTCAAGGCACTCATCGTTCTCTCGCACTACCTTGAGGTATGGAAACATCAATATTAGTTGACTTGAGAGAAAAGGTGTAAAAATACATTGACTTTAAATAACGAAAACATTTGTTTTTTGCTTTTGTAGACAGGGAGGTTCCAGCAGTTCTGGGATGAAGCCGCCAAGAACCGTAATATTCTTGAATCTGTTCCTGGTAATAAAGCCTCTAAATCGTAAACAAATCGACTAGTATTAACGAGATCTGCGACCAGATTAGTTAGTTCCTATATATAAGTAGTCATACTCATCATTATAGTCATGTGTTGTTTGCTTTATTGTACTTCTTGTTCATATATTAGAGATTAAAATGCAGGTTTTGAGCAAGCTATCCAAGCATATGCAAGTCATCTCCTTAGCTTAAGCTACCAAAAGGTTCCAAGATATGTGCTTGTAGAGGTATGATTCTCGACTCACGGCCTGGTCTTAACCAATAGGATAGCTTAGGTTAATCAAAATTATAATGCCCTTGATGTAAAGTCTCTCACTTGTCGATAAGTTCCCTTGCTTCATTTAGTTTTATGAACATCTTACGCAGGCTGTGTAACATGGATGGTCCATCTCTAGACAAGTTTGTTGAGAAAAAAGTGACTAACAGTGGTTGGACCATTGAGAAAGACGATGGAAGTATCGTCTTACCGAAGAACGAATTTAACCATCCGGAGCTTAAGAAGAATACAAGTGAGAATGTTCCATTGGAACACATTGCTCGCATCTTCCCCATCCTTGGCTAAAACCAACCATTTTTTTAATCATTTTGTCTCTTGCTTTCGTGTGATGCACTAAAGACGCATTTCTCAAAAAAGCGCACGCCTCGATTGCCTAGTGCCTACACCGCCTTGTATAAAGGCGGTCGCCTTTGTGATATTGCCTCGCCTAGGGAACCTAAGGCGACAACCTAAGGCGACAACCCCCTCACGCCTAGCCACGCCTGAGGCACGGTTTTTAAAACCAAGGTGATGCATGCTTTTAAAACATTAATATGATGTTGGCATTAGCTTTTGTTTTTCGCTGTTGAGGAGATTTTCGACGAAATCAAGTAGTTATTTGCAATAACTTTAGATGATCGTGTAGACTATTTTGGAGGCCATACTTAAATTTCTTGCGTACTAATTTGGGTTAGAAACAACTTCATAAATGATAATTGGATATTTTTGGGTAATTTCAATTTGGAATAAATGGGATATTTTGGAAATTTCATTGCAACATTGATCATACGTTTTCATAGGTTTGTGATATGAGGGCCTACTTTAAATTTTTGATATGAGGGGCTATAATAAAATGGTTAAAAGCCTTATCTAACACATTATCACATGCGAATATTAACAACCATCCATCTTGTAGCTGTGCTTACGTTTACGTGTCTTAAACCATATCCAATAATTGCTCCTTTTCCAATACACAATTTGACTCTTCAATTTTACTTTATTTTTTCTATTTTCTTATTCTATTGGTTGAGTCTTTTCTTTCAAAGATTTGTCAACTTGGCTGCCAAACCATCCACCACGACTAAGTCCTAATTTAAAGGAAACTTAGTGATCTAATTACTGTCCCTGTTAATATTTTATAGCAGTAAAATAATATTTGATTTATAATATAAAAAAAAATAATTTGATTTAATATAGAGCCCTATGCTCTGTTTTGAATGTGCTTAGCGTAACTGATTTTTTTCCTTTTTGACGATTAATAACGATTAACGACTCCTGCCAAAACAAAAATAATAATAAAATTAGGCTATACAGTTTTGGTCGACAATAATGAGCTATAAATATGTATCTATACTATTAATTGGGATGGGCAATTTTTGAGAAACCTTAATTTTTTTTAAATTATACGTAGTGTCATTGTATAAATTTTAGTATAAGGTAATTATAAATAAGAATTAAAAAACATTCCTATTTAATAGGAATAAAAGAAAACTAAATTAAATAAAAAAAAATTATTCCTAACTAATAGGATTTAAATGAAAAACGAAAAATAAAATAAATAGGTATCATAATGAAAAATTAAAACATTTTAAATATTCAATTTTATGATAACCCATCATACAATATTAAATATTTACTTATTTGAATAAATTAAATTATTGAAAAATTTAACTATTTAAAAGTATTTTCTTAGAATATTCGAATTGATAATGTAAATAAAAAACAAAAAGTATCCGAAAATATTTTAAAAATCTAAATAATTAATAATTTTGTATACCGTTGTGAGACGTCCTGCTAATTTTACGACGGATCAAAATGTATCATACATAATTTATGATATATATATAATTTACTGAACATGCATCAATAAAAAATAATATCAATTTATATGAAATTAATTTTTGTAAATATTATTCCCGTGCGTAAGAGTCTAGTATATATTTAATTGATAATCACATATTTTTATATTTCATAGAGCTTTCGATTTTATATTGACTACATAATGAATCTTTTCAATAAATTATGATGTGATCATACAAGCTAATACGTAAATTCAACTAAAATAACAAGAAAAAAATTAGGAAATCAGGTACATTTTTATACCTTAATTTGCAATAAGGTGATTTGTGTTTCAAAATTGGTAATTAGGTGATTTTTCTTCCTTCTATTTTTTATGACTGATATACCCTCCGCGCATTCACACAGGGTTCATGAATGTTCACAAGTTTTATGTTTCAGATTTTTTCATGAATTATTTAATCAAACTATAAATGTTCACATGTTATCATGAATATTCACACATGTTCATGAATATTCACACATGTTCATGAATATTCAAACATGGTCATGAATATTCACATATTTTCATGAATATTCACATATTTTCATAAATATTCACACATATTCACACATGTTCATGAATATTCACACAATGTCAAGATTATTTTAGAAGGAAGAACATGAATGTTCATACGAATACATGAATGTTCACGCATATACATGAATGTTCACACGACCTGACCAGAAAATTCAGGGTTATTTTTGACTTTTTAACATAAAAAATCACATAAATGCAAATACAAAAAAAATATCCTATTAGCAAATTAAGAAGTAAAAAGTACCTAGTTTACTAAATAAACTCGTTATTTACTAAAATCATACTCCCTCGGTTCTCTTATGTTTGATGTTTTAGAAATTTTTTTTGTTTTTTAATGTTTGATTTTCTCAAATATCAATGTAGTTTTATGTATTGATATTTGTGAATTGTAGTTTATAATGAAAGTTTTGAAACACTATTGGTCTAAAAGTCTTGAAAATTGTTCAAAACATATTTATTAGTAGTAATTTATGTGTTTTCTTAATTTGTGTGAAAAACCTATAAAATCAAACAATAAAAAACGAAGGGAGTATATTTTTTGGTCGCCAATAAAATACATATTTTAATTTTATCCAAAAAAATAATAATACATATTTTGACAAAACGAACAATGTAGTTTTGGATTATTATATTATAGTCGACATAATGAAATTGATTAATGATGTGATACACGTTAATCATAGTTAAACATATACTACTAATTAAGCTAATTAATTGTAGACACGTGATAGATAGAAAGTGAAACGAAGAAGAAGAAGACGAATACAAATCAGACGACGAAGCAGTGAACACAACAAAAAAAAAATCTGAAGAAACTTAAGGCCAAGGAGCTCTCAAGTAAGGAACTGTCTTCTTCTTCGAATCTCTTGTTGAATCCGAGATAATCAAAATCGAGACCACATGAGATTAGAGAGATCTTATGATTCTTATGAGTTTTTGAAGTAGAGATAGTAACACATCTAATCCAAGGTAACTCATTGACAAGTTTTTATTGTGACGGCTATTTTAATATATGTATTATATAATATAGATAAATAATCTAAGATATGCGATTAAAGCCAATGATTATTTAGTGATGACTCTCCTTTGTTGTTGTTGTTGGAGATTTGAATAGATGGAAGAGTCAGCAGATAACAAAGCTAATGGTTTTGTTGATATATTCAAATCATGGATTCCTAAAATGAACGATTCTTCGCCACACATGTCGAGAGACTTTTGGATGCCTGACCAGAGTTGTCCCGTGTGTTACGAGTGCGACGCTCACTTCACAGTTTTTAACCGAAGGCATCATTGCCGCCTCTGTGGCCGAGTGTTCTGTGCTAAATGCGCCGCTGATTCTATCCCTTCTCCGTCGGATAACGAAAGGAAGGATAATCATGAGGATTCAGACATGATCAGGGTGTGTAATTACTGTTTCAAACAGTGGGAACATGAGATGGTTCTGCCTGATAAAGTGGCTTCTGTTATTGGCCTTCGTTTCGGTTCTCTGTCTTTCAGTAGAAGCGTGACGACTTCTACATCCGATAACACCGCTAACAGTAGCAATTCAACTGCTGGACCTTCCCCTAGCCGTTGTGTCTCTTCAATCATGGATTTTGAGAAGTGTGAACAGCAGAGTAGATCACCGCGTAGAAGCTCTGATGCTTATAGGCGAGTGTTAGATTCTTCTCAAAGTCCTGTTGACCTCTTTGATAACAGGTAATGTTTTGTGTAGTGTTTATATAAGTTGATCTTGTAGCTTATGTTATTTGCCGTCTTTGATGAAGTTGAGGAGGCTTGTTTATTGTCCTCCACACAACTGTGTGGGTTATATGGGATCTTTAAAAGTGGTTCAATATTGTCTTGATATCGATTTGTGTGTTGAGTTGTGGCAGGAGTGATGATGAAGTTGATGATGATGACGATGATCACTCTGATTACGCACAATCGTACTCTCAAGGAAATGACTACTATAGTTCTACTAGTCTCGAAGAATTTGATCGTATCTATGGACCACAAGAAGATCAAGATGTTGGAGTACGCATAGAGTCAAACATCAAAAGTTGCTTGCCCCTTGATCAAGATCTAGACGCACTGAATACAGAGCCAATAGATAAAATGAGGAGGCAATCAAATGGATGGAATGACGAGAATGAGGGAAGTTCTCCTTGTGAAGAGTCCTTTGAGCCTGAATTAGTTGATTTTGAGAGTGATGGGTTCTTATGGCTACCGCCAAAGCCAGAGAACGAAGAAGATGAAAGAGATGCAGTGTTATCTGATGACGAGGGTGATGAAGGTGATAGAGGTCACTGGGGTCACCTTCGCCCATCAAATAGCTTTAAGAATAAATGTTTCCATGCTAAGGACAAGTCCAATGGTGCTATGAAAACTGTTGTTGAAGGACACTTTAGGGATTTAGTAGCACAACTTTTGGAAGTTGAAAGTTTTCATGTGGCCAACGAAGGCGATAAAGAGGGATGGCTTGATATAATTACATCATTGTCTTGGGAGGCTGCAATACTTCTCAAGCCAAATATGAGTAGAAGTGGAGGAATGGATCCAAGAGGATATGTGAAAGTTAAATGTGTCCCATGTGGACGGCGCAGTGAGAGGTGAGTTTTTGTGACTCCTTACTGTGTCCATTCTAAATACAAAAGCACATTTGTGGTTACTTTATTTTCTGTTATTGATAATTTCACTACCTTAGAGTTTAGTTGCAAAACATGATGTTATGTTTTTGTTATTAGTTTCGTACTATATTGTAGTGGTTGTTTCCTGAAGATTTAGTCTCTATCGATTGACTACTCTGTAGTACACTAGTATTGATTAGACTGGAATTTTTTTTTGTTTTAGTATTGTCATCAGAGGAGTTGTATGTAAGAAAAATGTGGCTCACCGACGAATGACTTCAAATATCGAGAATCCACGTTTGCTAATCCTTGGAGGAGCTCTGGAGTATCAACGCATCTCAAATCAGTTATCAAGCTTTGACACTTTGTTGCAACAGGTTTGTATCAGTTTTCTTCTTTTCGTTTTTTTCCCTATCACCATGGACATGAATCCTTGTACCATATGAGTAGGCCGTTAATTTTTTTTTCTGCATTATGAAAGGCTATCTCTGGTGTTTCAGGAAATAGAACATTTGAAGATGGCTGTTGCCAAAATTGAATCTCACAATCCCAACATTCTCTTGGTTGAGAAGTCTGTCTCGCGGTACGCTCAGGAATATCTTCTCGCTAAGGACATATCTCTTGTTTTGAATATTAAAAGGCCCCTTCTAGAGCGTATATCCCGCTGCACTGGTGCCCAAATTGTCCCTTCAATTGATCATCTCACATCACCAAAACTTGGTTACTGTGACCTTTTCCATGTGGAAACGTTTGTCGAGAAACATGTTAATACCTGTCAAGTTGTGAAGAAACTAGCAAAGACTTTAATGTATTTTGATGGTTGTCCCAAGCCTTTGGGTTGTACAGTAAGTTTCACAACACTCTTAGGTGTTTCAAACATATTATTATGACTATGCATATGGTATATCTGATCAAAAGAATCTAAAGATATAGCTAATTGATCTGTTTTTTTTAAATCCAGATATTGCTCAAGGGGGCACATGAAGATGAACTAAAGAGGGTAAAACATGTGATCCAATATGGTGTTTTTGCAGCTTATCATTTGGCTCTTGAGACATCTTTCCTAGCAGATGAAGGTGCTTCCGTTATGGAGTTTCCTCTGCAGACCTCGATCACGGTGGCTTTACCTGATAAACAATCAGTGATTAACAAATCAATATCCACAATACTTGGCTTTACTATGTCAAGTCCTGAAAAGTCTCCAACACATATAGCCAAAGTAGACGTTAGTGGTAATTTTGAATCTGTTGAACCTAAGGAGCTATCGTTTCACATGGAACAAGCTTCTGTTCAAAACAATCAATGGTCTGTTTTACCATGTTCTACAGAACAAGTAACCAATGGTGCTTACAGTAATGGATCCACAGTAATCGTCGGAGATCAAAATTGTAATGGTCTTGAACATATAGATTTTTTTAAAGGAGAGTTTCTTCCTTCAGATTATGACCATCAAAACATATTGGTTTCCTTATCAACAAGATGTGTGTGGAAGGGATCTGTGTGTGAGCGGGCTCATCTAATCCGTATTAAATACTATGGGAGGTTTGACAAGCCTTTGGGACGATTCTTGAGGGATAATCTCTTTTATCAGGTATCTTTCATTTCTATTGTGTTAAGACTCAGAGTTATGAAGTTTGTCATGTTTGGTATAGACTTATGGTTATAAATTGCTGAGGGTTGTATTATTCTCTTGTTTAGGATCGTTCTTGCCCGTCATGTGCAATGCCAGCAGAAGCGCACATTCATAGCTATATTCATAGGCAAGGTAGTCTGACAATATCTGTTAAGAAACTGCCTGAATCGCTACCGGGGCAACGTGAACGAAAAATTTGGATGTGGCATCGATGCCTGAAATGTCCTCGGACTAATGGCTTTCCTCCACCCACACGGAGAATTGTGATGTCAGATGCTGCGTGGGGTCTGTCTTTCGGCAAATTTTTGGAGCTGAGCTTCTCTAACCATGCAGCAGCTAGTCGTGTGGCAAACTGTGGTCACTCCCTTCACAGAGATTGTCTCCGTTTCTATGGGTATGAAGAGCTCTGCTACTTAATAAACACATATGTTTAAAACCATTATGTTGTTTCACTCGGTTCGCCTTCTATAATGTCTGTTTCTCAAGTAGCATGTCTATATGATCTATGTTTTGAGGTTTTTCATAAATTAATAAGAAATGTTTGTCTCATTTATATATTTACTGCAGGTTTGGGAGAATGGTGGCTTGCTTCCGCTATGCTCCAATCAATATATTTGCAGTTACTCTGCCGCCAGCAAAACTTGAGTTTAATTATCAAAACCAGGAATGGCTCCAAAAAGAATCAAAAGAGGTTACAAGTTTTCCGCACTTATTAATCGAATATATTTGTATGTATTCAACAAAGCCATGAAGTCTTAATGTACTTGTTTGTCATGTTTTGTTATACAATAGGTGATGAGAAAAGCGGAAGTCCTTTTTAACGAGGTTCAGGTTGCACTAAGTCGGATTTCAACGAAAACTATGGATGCAAATTCAATGAGCAACACTCCCGACAAGATAAAACTTTCTCTTGAAGAACTTGCAGGACTTCTCGAGCAACGTAAAAAGGAATATAAGGTACCCTTGTTATGCATCTTCCACTCAGTTAGAATTGAGAAGAAACATAGTTACATGTGCCAGGCACATTCACAACACTCACACACTTACACTCACTAAGACAGACACCACACACTCAAGACTATTTCTTATAGTGTATGGCGATTTTTATCGTGTATGGCGATTTTTCTGATTCATCTATACGCAATGCTAATTAAAGGCTGTTATTGGTTTTCAGGAATCCTGGCAGCAAATGTTGAGTGTGTTTAAGGATGGGCAAACTGCTATTGATATCCTTCTGATAAATAAACTTCGGAGAATGATACTTTTCGACTCATATGCTTGGGACGAATGCCTAACAGGAGCTGCCAGTTTGGCAAGAAATATCTATTATGAAGCTCTGAGGAATTCTAACCCAAAATTTATGGGTCAAGACGTCTCCTTAGAGAAGCTCGGTGATGAAAAAGTAAACTTGATATCGACCCGTGTTGCTAGTAGTAATGACTCTCTTCCCCAGGATGCAGAGTATGATAAGTATCTTAACCAGGATAAATCATTTGCTGATAACAGCGTAAAAACTGCGATTCCTAAGGATTTAGTCCCAGACATTACCCCGAATTGTAAGATGGAGTTTGATCCTAGTGAAGGTGGTAATGAAAATATTGTTGAGCCTCTGAATGTGGTTAAGAAAGTACTTTCTACTAGCCAGTCCCAAGCAGCAGAGTTATCAGATAATCTTGATAAAGCATGGATAAGTGAAGAAACTGCTTTAGAAAATGAAACTCAGACTCCTGATCTAGCACGGTCGGATTCAGAAAGTGGGCTGACCTTTAAAAGAGGCCTAATCAGTGAAGAACACACAGTACAAGTTCAGTTGCCTTCTCCTAGTTTTTATTATTCACTCAACAAGAACTACTCGCGTGATTCTCGCAAGCATATCGTGGCTGAAGACCAGCCTGTTTATGTTTCTTCATATAGAGAGCTTGAATGGAGAACTGGTGCAAGGCTGCTTCTTCCTCTTGGTGTTAATGACTTGGTACTGCCAGTATACGATGACGAACCTACTAGTATCATAGCTTATGCCCTTACATCATCAGAATACAATGCTCAGATGCATGGATCGAATAAGCCAAGAGAACGCTTGGATAGTGGAGGTTCTTTTTCACTTTTTGATTCTGTGAATCTTATCTCAGTGAACTCTTTGAGTGATTTGTCAGTTGACATGAGTAGAATATTTAGCTCTGCCGATGAACAAGCCTCGCATATGCTACAATCATCATTGTATTTGAAAGATCTGCATGCTAGAGTCTCCTTTACAGACGAAGGTCCTCCAGGGAAAGTAAAGTACTCTGTGACGTGTTATTACGCAAAGGAGTTTGAAGCCATTAGGATGATTAGTTGTCCTTCAGGAACCGATTTCATAAGGTCTCTTAGTCGGTGTAGAAAATGGGGAGCCCAGGGAGGCAAGAGCAATGTCTTCTTCGCGAAATCATTGGATGACCGTTTCATCATCAAACAAGTTACAAAGACGGAGCTTGAATCATTCATCTCATTTGGACCGGCTTACTTCAAGTACTTGACTGATTCTATATGTAGTAACAGCCCTACAACACTTGCCAAGATCTTGGGAATCTATCAGGTACTAAAAAAATAACATAAACATAATCAGAGACCGTTGATTTGTTGTTGTGTTGACATGTACTCATTTGGCTAAATTCTTTATAAGGTCTCATCCAAACACCTTAGAGGAGGAAAGGAGTTCAAAATGGATGTCTTGGTGATGGAGAATCTTCTATTCAAGCGTAACTTCGCTAGGCTTTACGACTTAAAAGGCTCAACTCGTGCACGTTACAACCCCGACCCAACTGGTAGCAATACGGTTTTGCTTGACCAGAATCTAGTCGAAGCAATGCCGACGTCTCCTATATTCGTTGGGAGCAAAGCAAAACGTCTTCTCGAAAGAGCCGTGTGGAACGATACATCCTTTCTTGCCGTAAGTTTTTCGGGTCTCTTCTTGAACTACCGTACTTTTTGTTCTCTGGATTTACAATGTGTCTTGCTCTGTTTCTTTTGTTCTGAAGTCGATTCAAGTAATGGATTACTCTTTACTAGTGGGAGTAGACGAGGAAACAAACGAACTAGTTCTAGGAACTATTGATTTCATGAGGCAATACACATGGGACAAACATCTTGAGACTTGGGTCAAGGCCTCAGGGCTACTTGGTGGACCAAAGAACTTGACACCTACTGTGATATCACCACAACAGTACAAGAAACGGTTCAGGAAGGCGATGACTGCTTATTTTCTAATGGTTCCTGACCAATGGTCGCCTGCCACCACGGCCGTGGCAAGCAACAGTTCTTCAACAGATGTGAAGGAGGATGAAGAAGAGAACGACTAATCTTCAAAGTGTTAGTAATGGTAACAACTCATGAATCATCATTCTTCAATGCATATACACACAATATTCAAGTAGCATAAATATATATTCTTTATTTCAAGTATATAATTTATCAAATGGCTTTGTTATTTGGTATTTGGTATAGATGGTCATTGCATAAGTTATTAAAACAAGATGCAATTTGTACAATGTACATATATATGTATACGAACATACAATGTTTATATCTTTTGGTTTCTTGTTACTTTTGTTTATTAAACATTGTCTACATATCATATGTTATCTAGTATTTCTATACATATTTGTTTATTATTCTTGTCTACTTTGCATTAAAAACATATGTGAGCAAAACTCCATGAAGTGTAATGCTTTGGCTTTGGTAGATATGAATCTTATTTTGTGTTTTGTTCAACACGTGCAGGTTTAGTTTAGAGTTAAAAATTTGTGTATCAAAAGCTTTTAGGTAATGGAAAAATATATTGTGAGATTAATTGCAATAAATTTAGTTATATTGAGTCAACGTTCAATACTTTGTTAACTATCTTTCCTATATATTTGTTGTAAAACTAATTACTACAACGTAGGCCTATGTCCTTTTCTTGGAGCTTTACCATGCAGTCAAAAGTGTTAATGTTATTGTACATGAACACAATATAATACATTACTTTTAGTAAAACAGAACTTCCTCAAAATGATATGTTTGTAACTTGTACATTTAGTAGATATAAACTAAAGAGATAAAATCAAGTTAACGACAAGTTAAATTTAAAAAGTAAATCCAACAAGTAATTAACTGTATAGACAATGAAATAAAATTTACACAATGCATGCATGATTTAATCAAAATTTTCATAGATACCCTAACTATAAATGCTCCTCTCCTTATGCTGCTTTCTTTGCCACACAAACACATTTTAGCTTTAAAACCAAAATTAAAATGGCTAAAACACATTTTAGCTTGACACTCTTTGGCATCCCTATCAACCAAATAAGAATTCGTGGTACCTTGTTTTGTAGCCTTATCGGAGATATAACTGTGCCACCTGTCTCGGACGCCAGGGTCCATTTAGTATGTGGTATCTCAAACTCAACACAAGGTCAAGCTGTGACAGTCCCAGTAGGATTGTTCGACATTGTCCTAAACATCGCAGAGACGTCTACGATTAACCCGAGTAATCGCGTTATCGAAGCCAATCTTCCTGCTGGCTCGTGCCAGATAATTCCACCGGACGGCACGATCACGACCGCGGTGAACCTGGTCAATATTAGCATCTTGAGTCAGGGGCGGATGTATTTAAGGGTTAGGGGGTGCATCTACCCTGTAAAATTTTAAATTTTCATGAGTTTTAATAAGAAAAATATATTTAAATAGCTAAAAATATTATTTTGCCCATAAATTTAGTTAAAATTCAATTTGCTCCCTCTAAACTTTTGGCCTAGATCCGCACCTGTCTTGAGTCTCATAAATATCGCTAACTATGCCGTCGGTCCATTTTTCGACCAAAGTGAATCTCGCTAACTATACCATATAATATATATGTGAATATCTCGATAAAATAATGTATGATCTTCACTTTCTTAACGTGTATGTGTGTATATAGGAGTTGAGAGGGGATATGCATAACTCCCATGATTTATTCAGAAAAATGTACGATCAATAGCTTATTAATTATAAGCATATCTCTCTTGATTATTACGATTAGGGATGTTGTCATGGGTAATTTTACCCTACCCTACCTGAACCCGAAAAAAGCCTGCCCAGAAAAAGCTTGTTTTGAAAAAACCCGGATAGGGTAAAGTCTTGGTAGGGTAACCCAAACTCTACCCTATACAATTTAGAGTAACTCGCGGATCCGCTTCAATTTTAAAATGAGAAATTCTTTAGAATACCATCAAAATAAGTTTTTGTTTTGAAAATACCATTAAAAAGTTTTTATAACAAAAATACCAATAAAATGTTTTTTATAACAAAAATACCATAAAAAATAGTAGTTTACAAAAATACCACAAATATAAAAAAAAAAGTTTTAACACTTTTAGATTTTAAATTTTTTCATTTGGGTTCATTATATAGTGTTTAGGGTATAGTTTTGAAGGGGAGGGTATAGTTTTTTAGAGGTTTTGGGTGTAATTTAAAAAATTTAAGATTTGTGGTATTTATGAAAAAAAAACTTTTTAATGGTATTTGTAAAACTTTCAAAAATTTGTGCTAATTGTGTTAAAAAAACATTTTAAGTGGTATTCATAAATACCACAAATCTTAAATTTTCAAAATTACACCTAAAACTTTCAAAAAACTATACCCTACCCTTCAAAACTATACCCTAAAACTATAAGCGCACCCAAATGAAAAAATTTAAAATCTCTAAGTGTTAAAACTCGTTTTTTTGTATTTGTGGTATTTTTGTAAACTATTACTTTTTGATAGTATTTTTGTTATAAAAAACATTTTAATGGTATTTTTGTTATAAAAACTTTTTAATGGTATTTTCAAAACAAAAACTTATTTTGATGGTATTATAAAGAATTTCTCATTTTAAAATTGAAGCGGATAACGACGGGTTACCCTAAATTGTATAGGGCAAAAAGTTTTAAAATTTGCAATTTACCTAGAAAACTAGAAATTTACCCGCACCTAGCGCGGGATAAAAATTTACGGAATAAAAGAAGAAATATTTATTGGTAAAAACAATGTGTTTTTTTCGCACGAAAATGTTATTTTATATTTTCGGTGAAAAATTGTGATTTTACTTTTTCATCGGGAAATTGTGATTTTACGTTATTGCGCAAAAAATGCGATTTTGAGTTTTGGGCGGGAAAATGTGACTTGCGTTTTAGAAGAGAAAACGTAACTTTTAAATAAATAATATACGAAACTATATGATAATTTAGTAGGAACTAAAAATAAAAATCACAATATTAATTAAACATTATTATAATTATTTAATATTTAAACATAAATAATTAATCAAGCCCATCGGGTACCCTAAACCCGATAGGGTAAACCCGTTTAAAGCCCAGGGTAAAAAAACCTGCCCGTTTTAAGCCCATATATTTTAATAAAAAAAATGGGCAAGTCATGGGCTTCAGAATTTGTCTGGGTCTTGGGTACCCATTGGGTTTTTACCCATTTTTAACATCCCTAATTACGATCAATAGCCATAAAACTCAGAGTGAATCGCCTCAGCCCCAAGCCACCTTCTTATTTGGGTAGCAAACATGAGTTCAACTTACTTTAGCCACGCCTTTATTATAGATAATTGTTCATAATACATCGTCAATTGGTTTTAAGTTGGAATCTCATAAAGTCATAATCCTAATATGGTATTAGTGATCAATCCGATCTTGATCCGACCTGAAACTGGTTTCCCTATAAATTTCGGATCTGGGAGAATTATCTTTAATACTATATAGCTTTTGATTCAATATTTGCTGACCATAAGAATCGGGAACATAGCAATCCGATTTGTCCATATATGTGGATTCAATCCGGCTCAAACCTGCATGGAATAGTTGGTTTTTTCCTTTGTTCATGTGAAGCCCGTATCATCATTCAAAGTCCTCTTGGTCGAGTCTCATAGATACCGCAATGAGTTTAAAAAAATTTAGAATGGTCGCACATCATCCTATATATAAAAGTTAAAGGGAGCTCTCCAATGATTGACACATCATCATTTCAAATTTATTACTAATTTATTTATTAAATTCATTAATTTTGAAAAACTTATCTCACAATTTAATTACTAATTCATTAAACATATTAAATTTAAACTTAATATTTAAAATATTATTATATTACAATATCAAATGGATAAAAATTATTAATACATAAAAATTATTAATACATAAAAGTTTTTAAATATATGTTTTTTTAAAAAAATTATAGGGCTTTGTATAAATAAAATTATTTTAAACCCCTATATCTAAAACAACATCACATAAATAACATATAATATACAAATATACAAAATTTATAAATTTAGTTAGAAAACATGAAAGCAAAATAAAGAAAAAAATAAAAAATTCACAATTTAAGACATTAAATAAACAAATAATATAAAACATATATTATGACACTCGTTTAGATAAGCAAATATATGAAATACATCAATATAAGTAAATAGTATCAGAATACACAAGAAAAAAACATGCGATACAAAACTAACAAAAAATACAAAAACTAAAGAATATACAAACTATTTAAGATTAGTTAAAATATATCAAAAACAGAGAATTCAGAAAAGAAAAATTAATGTAACATTATATAGGTAATTAAGAATATAAATTATGAAAATAAAAATTATTTGAATCATCAAAAAAACAAAAAAAAATATAAAAAACCCGCGAGTATCACGGGTTCCTTCCTAGTATATATAAAAGATGAGGGGAGTTCTCCATGGCTTGACATATCATCATTTCAAATTTATTAACATTTTATTTATTAAATTCATTAATTTTAAAAAACTTATGTCACAATTTATTTACTAATTCATAAAACATATTAAATTTCAACATAATATTTTAAAATATTATTATATTGTAATATCGAATGCATTAAAATTAGAGGAATTCACAAAACTACACCCTTTTATCCTTTCCTTCACAAAACTACACCTAATTCAATATTTTTACATAATTACACCCTTTCAAAATTTTAAAAATTTGATTTATCCTTTAAAATAAATCACCAAAAATAAAATCTTTTCATTTGAGTTGCTAATGAGTGTTTAAGGTATAATATTAAGGAGGTATGATTGTTTGGGTAGGGTTTATTTGGAATTAATTTTGAGTGTTTATGTGTAGTTTTGTGAAGTAATTTTGAAATGGTGTAGTTTTGTGAAATGTAATTCAAATGGTGTAGTTTTGTAATTCTCCCTAAAAATTATTAGTACATAATTTTTTTAAAATATGTTTTTTTAAAAAAAAAATTATAGGGCTTTGAATAAATAAAATTATTTTAAACCCCTATATCTAAAACAACATCACATAAGTAACATATAAAATAAAAATAGGGAGAATTACGAAACTACACCATTTGAATTACATTTCACAAAACTACACCATTTCAAAATAACTTCACAAAACTACACCTAAACACTAAAAATTAAATCCAAATAAACCCTACCCACACAATTATACCCCTTAATACTATACCCTAAACACTAATTAGCGAACTAAAATGAAAATATTTTAATTTTGATAATTTTTAAAGGGTAATCAAGCTTTTAAAATTTTGAAAGGGTGTAAATATGTGAAAAATTGAATTACATAGAGTTTTGTAAAGGAAGGGAAGAAAGGGTGTAGTAATTCCTCATAAAAATATACAAAATTTATAAAATTAGTTAGAAAACATGAAAACAAAATAAAGAAAATAAAATATACACAGTTTAAGACACTAAATAAACAAATAATATAAAACATATATTAGAACACTCATATAAGAAAATATATGAAAAATACATCAATGTAAGTAAATAGTATCATAATACTCAAGAAAAAAAAATGTGATACTAAACTAACAAAAAATACAAAAACTAAAGAATATTCAAACTATTTAAGATTAGTGAAAATATATCAAAATCAGAGAATTGAGAAAATAAAAATTAATGTAACATTATATATGTAGTTAAGAATATAAATTGTGAAAATAAAAAATATTTGAATCATCAAAAAAAAACAAATAATATAAAAAACCTGCGAGGGGAGTTCTCCATGGCTTGACACATCATCATTTCAAATTTATTACTAATTTATTTATTAAATTCATTAATTTTTAAAAACTTATGCCACAATTTAATTACTAATTCATAAAACATCTTAAATTTCAACTTAATATTAAAAAATATTATTATATTACAATATCAATTGCATAAAAATTATTAGTACATATTTTTTTTTAAATATATGTTTTTCTTCACAAAATTATAGGGCTTTGAATAAATAAAATTATTTTAAACCCCTATATCTAAAACAACATCACATAAGTAACATATAAATTAAAAATATACAATATTTATAAAATTAGTTAGAAAACATGAAAGCAAAATAAAGAAAAAAATAAAAATACACAATTTAAGATAATAAATAAACAAATAATATAAAACATATATTAGGACACTCATATAAGCAAATATATGAAAAATACATCAATATAAGTAAATAATATCATAATACTCAAGAAAAAAACATGTGAAACATAACAATAAATACAAAACTAAAGAATATACAAAGTATTTAAGATTAGTGAAAATATATCAAAAACAGAGACTTCTAAAAATAAAAATGAGGAATTCACAAAACTACACCATTTCATCCCTTCCTTTACAAAACTCTACCTAATTTAATTTTTTCACATAATTACACCCTTTTAAAATTTGAAAACGTTGATTTACCATTTGAAACTTCACCAAAATTAAATTTTTTCATTTGGTTCGCTAATTAGTGTTTAGGGTATAGTTACTAAGGGGGTAGAGTTTTATGGGTAGACTTAATTTGAATTTAATTTTTGGTGTTTAGGTGTAGTTTTGTGAAGAATTTTTTAAAAGGTGTAGTTTTGTGAAACGTAATTTAAAAGATGTAGTTTTGTAATTCTCCCAATAAATATTAATGTAACATTATATAGGTAGTTAAGAATATAAATTGTAAAAATAAAAAATATTCGAATCATCAAAAAAACAAATAATATAAAAAACCCAAGAGTATCGCGGGTTCCTTCCTAGTTTAAATAATGCGAGTCAAGAAAATACTCAATAATATAAGGTTCAATAATCCTATATATAACATGTGACGGTAATTGGTGGGTGATCAGAGAAAGTATTAACATTTTAGTAATTAATTATTCTTTAGGAAATTATTTTTCTCCTGTGTTTAATTATAAATACCTTTTGTGGAACTCAGGTTGGCCAAATTTCCAAGAATTAGTTGATTTAATCATGTGCTTATAAAACTTACCTCCATTATCTTGTGTTAGAGACTGACTATTTGCAAAGGACATGAAGTGCTCCACCCCCAATTGAAACTCTTCCGAAAAATTTCCCGTACCTTCATCAAACCTTTTATACATCCACTCCCGAGAATTAATATAATTATAATTCCCCGCCATTTCTTTTTTTGAAATCTTTTTTTTTAAAAAAACTTTACTTTTTTTTTAAAGAAAACGTTTTTTTAAAATGATTTTGATCAATCAAAGAGAAAATTTGTAGAGATTGTGTTGTGTGTTTGATAATAAGAGAAGTGATCGAGTATATATAGAAAGTAATAAGTCACTATTTTGCGACTAAATTGCGTAGTCGCTAAAATTTGGTGTACCTACCCAACAATACCGAAACGTGTTTTTAGTGTCTAAAGTTTGCGACTATTTTACGACTATTTTACGACCCGCCGGAAGTAGTCGTATATTAGTCACCTATTTCCGACTACCGTACGACCCACAAACTTAGTCGCATATTAGTCGCACTATAGTCGTTAATTTGACGACTAACGTTATGACTATTTAAGTTGTCGCATATTAATCGCAACGTAGTCGCATATTTACGACTAATTTCGTGACTATTTATATAGTCGCTAGATTGTGACTAAATTACGACTAATAAAATATAGTCGTAAAATAGTCGTCTTTTAGTTGGTATATGGTCGCCACATTTGGCGACTACATATGTAATCGCCAAATGTAGTCGCAGAATCTCTGTTTTCTTGTAGTGTTAGTAGTCGTAAATTATTATTCATTTAGTCATTTCTGATTTCTCCCTTTAAAAAAAGACTTTCAAAAGGAATAGATTCCATCTAATCTTTATAGCCCTTGGCTAGAAAATACTTGTTTTTTTTGTTAAAATCTAGAAAATACTTGTTAAAATGTTATATATATATAGTCTAGATTATAAAATCATACGGGTCAAAAAGCTAACTGAAACAAATTGATTTAAAAACATGTAACTGAAAAAACTACTTACCAAATGGTGGTTTTATCAATCCAACGGGTCGGGTTGAAATTTAGACCGGTCAGGATTATATGGGTTTTAGAACATGTGTTTAAATTTACAGAAATATAACACTCACTAATAACGAGACTTCGTTAACAAATATTGTGGACATTGAAGCAAGTATAGTGCTTTCTTTTTTTGTCATCTTAATTAGGATATTCATCACCAAGAAATAAAAAAAACATGAATTTTATAATAAAACTATATATGCATGCAAAACATGTATAATCTATATATCTAAAATACTAGTGCATGCAAGCCATGTATATAATATTGAATAATTTATACAACTATACATGCAAGACATGTATATTCTCTAATACCAATTTTTTCAGTTTGTCAAAGCACACAACCCTGCACTATGTAGAAGTAGAATACCCATTTTTGACAAAAAAAAAGCTAGCGAAACAGAAAAACATGTATATAATATATATACTCTTTGAATTGTTGAAAGGTTAATGAAATATTAATACTCCAAGAATTTAAGAACGAATGCATGTCAAGTGATTTTGTTGCGCGAACATAAAGCATACAAATTGGGTAGTGTCGAATATTGCACTATGTGTAATATCTCATGTATATATATATTTCATATTGTAATGATATTTACAACCTTGACAAAAAAGACATTTATACTCTCTTGAATTGTTGAAAGGCCAATGAGATATAATACTTTCAGAATTTAAAAATATCAAGTGGATTTTTTTGTTCTAATACAAACCATTAATTAAAATCAAACTTGTGCATGTTGCAAGCAAGTACAATCATTGACATATATGAATATAATAAAAAATTTAAAACAAGAGACTAAAATTTACACTAAAGACACGTTTGTGAAGAAATTATGTATTACTAATTAACTTACAGTTTAATTAATAATATCGTATAGGAAATAAGATATACCGAAATATGAAAAGATTAGTCAACATTTGTTCAAATGTATTTATCACAATGGAGTCATAAAAGAATGTCGACGTTAGTTCTCACGTTCATTTTCATGAGAAACCCCTTATATCCACGTTCGTTGGATCATCATTTTCAAACAAGTCATTAGTACAACAAAACATAAAAAATGCATAAAAAGTACTTTGTAATGTACTCGGCCTAGGTTCCTTCACTCTTCTTCCGCTTCTTACTCGATTCAGTCTCTACAATAGCAGAGGAGAAATCAGATTTTTTCCACTCTTAATTTTGTGAAAATCAACCAAAAGCATATAACAAACTTAACTACATATCTAAACAAAACATATTAGAAAAATGCATAAAAAGTACTATGGTGATGTACTCGGCCAAGGCTCCTACAATAGCAGAGGAGAAATCATATTTTCTCCAATATTAATTTTGTGAAAATCAACCAAAAGCATATAACAAAACTTACCCTGACATAAAGCGAAGAAATCCGTTATAGACCATTTCGGACCTATGAATCCATTGAGAATCGCTTGACTCAATTAGATGTGTGTCTTATTTTGATTAATATGCAAAAATATTTATGTTGTAATTCATAAATTAAATATTGACATGTTTACGATGGAAAATATGTATGTTTTCCGAGCAGTTTTGTACTAAGATTGCACAAAATTACCTTCTTATGAAATCAATGAAGTGGATGTGAAGTGTAAAAGTTTCAATTGTTTTTGATCTTTGAACATATGTGATTCAACAATGTAAACGACTTCACTGTGAATTCTTCGAAGTCGGTGAAGAAGAGAAGGATACCATGGACGTGAGGCAGCTGCTACAAGAGATTGAATTCAGGCGATTCGACAAAGAACATGTAAACTAAGATCATCCCTAAGAAACTTTATTTATTGTATGTTAAGCACCGGAAATTTGTAATCTCCTTTATCTGCAAGAAATACAAAATATATATATTTGTTGCAAAGACTTTTTGACTAAATAACATAATTCATAATGAAAAACTGATCGTACTAGATAATATATCCTTAAAGACAAATGAACTTCACTCTAAACAACAACAAAAATAACATAGAAATGAACTCATCCAATCTTTAGACAAAAGTAACAAAAAATCATTCTTCTAGAGAATCTGGTGCAAGCACCATGTACGATATTATTCTTCTATTTTCAAATCCTTGTAGAACCACGATGAAGATTGTGAATCCTCGTGCAACGAGGGAAGCTATACTTGTCGCGAAGTCACCGTCCGATGAAAAGACCATGAGATTGTAGTAGTTCTTGGTGTCCATAGAGAAAAAGTCGATGTGATCCAAGAGATAAGCATCGGCCTCGTCCCCGAGCACCTCATATTTCGTAGGTTTCCTCTCTATTTCGTAGGTTTCCTCTCTATTAAATATTGAGATGTCTACGATGAAAAATATGTACATTTTCCGAGCAGTTTTGTACTAAGATTGCACGAAAATATCTTCTTATGAAATCAATGAAGTGGATGTGAAGTGTAAAATTTTCAATTGTTTTTGATATTTGAACATATGTGATTTAACAATGTAAACGACTTCAATAACTTTAAAGAAGTTGGATTAATCATATTTTGTTGTTTTTCAAAAGATTTATACAAGGAAGTTAAAGTATGTATCATAATATAGTAGAAAATTGCACATTTGGAAATATACTTTTGGAAGTATCTAATCATTATGCTTAGATGTTCATATTTTGATTTAACATTTTTATTGCAAAAATATTATACGTTTCGATTTTGCATTTTTGATTGAGAGGATATGACCCTCTCAGATTTGAATGAATTTATATTTGAGACCACGTATCTTCTAGTAAACAATTAATGGGGATGTTCTAACCATTATATATAGAGTGAAATTCACACTTATGTCTCCCACATACATTTCACAATGAAAAAAATCAAAATATGGACTAAGATCTTCATCATCCAAAAAAACACCAAAGTTAGATGACTCTTCATTAGATGACTATTTCGATATACGTTTAGAAAAAAATTATTTCTCCTTATGCGACACAAACTCAAGTTCCACAAAGAGGTATGATTGTAATATGAGACTTTGACTCAACCCCACTACCGAGAGGTTATCCAGTTGAAGATCTGAGCGTAATATCCAAACGTCTTTAAAAACACTTATTTAGGTCAAAGAATAGTTGCAATCGACGATTTCATAAGTGAAGGTAGACCAAATTTTGGTAAGTGTATTAGTCATCTTATCTGGTTTTACCAGAATTAAAAACGATTATTAGAATGCAACATGAATTCTTGTCCTCATAAACGAGCTTATATTATTTTATAGTGATAACAATATTTTTCTTTAGAAACAATTTTTTAATTATTTATTTATTTTTTCTAATATATTTTGGTTTTAATGTTTTATTCCAGATGCATCAAAATCCAACCTTGCTCCCCACTTAAGATCGATATCCGGTAAAGGGTGAGAAGCAAGTGTGGCGATAAGAAAAATATTTTCAAACCAAATCTATCATAAATTACTTATTTTCTTATTCAAATACGCATTCATATGTTTTCCTACGATTTTAGTTTAAATGTTTGTAAAATTTAATTATTTCAAAACATCTTATTTGTAACCTCAATTCAAAAAATCAAGTAGAACATACAATTAATATTTTGGATACAAAAAAGACCCGCGCATGCGCGGGTGATCTCCTAGTAGGTTTAAAAAATTGGGCCGGTTTTGCATAATTTTCGACTCTTGTAAGCTCTTTTAGATGATAAATATACTCTTGCTTGATTATCTCACAAAACTTTGTGTATCAAAGTTTGTATTTTGGGTAATGAAAAAATAAATTGTGAGACTAATTGCAATATAAAAAACACAATACATTACTTTAAGTAACACATCACTTCCTCAAAAAGATATGTATGTAACTTATACATGTAGTAGATATTTACCTAAAGAGGTAGAATCAAGTTAATGACAAGTTAAAATTTAAAAGTAACTCCAATATGTAATACATCTAAACTTGGAAATAAGTCTACACACTGCATGCATGGTTTATTAATAAACGAGATTTTACACTCGTTCTTTCGAAAATCTTAATGTAGTATTTAAGACGTCAATCCGAATTAGGAGCAATCAATGTATTAAAAATTATGAGAAATAAACTTAGTTTAAGCGAATCAAAGAGATGTTTTTGGAGTTTTGTAACCGTGAAGCGAGAAAACAAAAACGAAAATTAAGAGTTTTAAAGATTCAAATAAAAAGCTAAACAACCAGGTTGAGGTACTTTAACGGGTGATCAAACTTTCAGATTTAAAATTGTCTTTTAACAAAGGTTTTAGATCAATTAACTCTCGTGACAATGATCCTTTTCCTATTAAATAAACTAAAACAATATCTTGAATAATTTAATTCTTAAGAAACGTTAAGTTCAATTCAATTTAACCACTAAGCTTATTAACACAGATCTCTGGGTTAAGCTAGGCTTAGCTCTAGGGTAATTTGTCAGAAACCTCTACAACCATTCGATTGATAAAGTTTCCTAGGTTCAGTAATCGAATGACCAACTCGATTAAGGATTTAAGTTTGTTACCAAAGAAAAAAGTTTTAAGATTAAGTTCTGGACAATCATAATCCTAAGTTCAATCAACCCCTTTTCCCCAACCCAATTGTCTATTTAGATCTACTCACTAAGCATAATGAAAATCAAAACAATTGAGATTTAAAGAAAGCAATAACAAATCAAAGAGATAGGGTTTAAGAAAAACTCTAATTATTGAAGATTACAAAGGTCTCTAGAATGCAAAAAGCTCCAAGAATTTTAGCAAGGTTTCGATGAAAGTAAAATAAAGAGTAAGAGCCAGAAGATAAAATATCAAAACCCTAATATAACATAAAACAATCCTCCAAAAAATGTCCAAATTGGTTTATGAAACCTTTTCCTTTTTAAATGAAACTGGTACAGACAGGCCGATATCGGCCACTCGATCAGTACGCATTGATCGGTACAGGTTCTTCGGCTTCTTTCCTTTCGTATCAGCCAGGTCAAACCGGTAGAACAAACCGGTATTGATCCTCAGGTTCCTATTCTTCTGTATCGGCCACTTGTGACCGGTAAAACAAACCGGTACAAATCCTCTAGCCAGAATTCTTGCATATTGGCCACAATAGACCGCTAAAACAAACCGGCACAATTGTTTCTGCCTCATTCTTACTCGAATTCTTCGTCTTTTGCCCCTTTGACGCCCTGAAACCTGAAATACACGTAACAAACCCAAATGCAACCTATATGATACTAAATGCAACCTAAATGAGTCAATTCTAATGAATAAACAAAGTAAAATATGTAAAATATGCAAGATATCAACTCCCCCAAACTTATCCTTTGCTTGTCCTCAAGTAAGAGAATTAACATCAAAGTTCAAGAGAGTGTAGAGGCGGGGACCCCAGAACCAAAAACAACGCGAAGAGTGTAGTGAACGAGTATCCTAAACATAGTATCCTATTGCAACCGAGCTAGTTCTACCTATTACCATTCACCTCAAACTCCGTCTAAATCCATTATTATTACCAAAAGCATGTGATTCACCTGTCTAGTCTAAGCACCTTTCACATTCAATTAAGCATAATCAAAGCATGAAACATTATCGAGAATTTCCAAGAGTTTTTCTATTTGTCTAGGTAAAAACGGGATTTCGAATTAAAAGAGGAGGCTAACACTCATGCATGTGGTTAGTTGTAACGCGGTTTCTCTCGGGGAGTGAAAGGGTTAAACAAAACCGGGAAAGACAAGAAGCAACTTATGCATACAAGTCCGGACATCCATTCATATTCAAACCTAACCACTAACCCATCATCTTTTTCTTTTAACACTTAAGCACTTAAACATCGAGTTTTCTTTTCTTTTTCTTAACTACCTTAGAAATTTATTTATGGCTAAGTTTCTTTTTTTTTTTTTTCGATTTTTTTTTTTTTTTTTTTTTTTTACTTAGCCATTCTTTTACCCCTAGGTGTTTTACATTTACTCGTGTTTATTTTCTTATTTTAAGACTCAAAGATGTGTTTCTCCAACCCATTATCCCGTTCTAAACTACTAGTCCAAGATAAACTAGCCAAATGGATGTCCTTTCTTGTCGCTCCCTATACTTTCAAGTTTTTGCGAAACCAAACAATCACTTATTGAAAAAGAATTCTCACAAGTGTTTGGGTTTAGACTTAGGGGGGTGAGAGGGGAATCATCCTTAGAATGAGAATGACCGTATTGCGCTTAAAGTGTTTCGGTTTAGGAAACCGCAATCCGTAGAAATCACAAAGCCATTGAAATTCTCTTGAAAACTATCAATCATGCTAATTAAAAATCAAGTTTAAGTTCAAATAATTTTCGAAGGCAACCTAGAACTATCAAGCTTCATAACCACACTATTGACTTTTTCAACATCAATGTCTAGGGTCGAGGTTTCAAGATTTTCAGCGAGTTCTAATTCGTTTGAGGAAGACATTACACCTAAGATACCGTTCAAAGCACTAGATGCGTCGCTTTACAAGGTTAAAATCATCATAGATCCCCTATGCATATGACTTAAATGCAATGAACTAATCCTAAATGCAAATTTTTTTGTGTTTTTTTTTTGTTGTTTGTTATTTTTATTTATTTTTTGTGTTTTTTTTTTATGCGAAAGCTATAAATACTCCTCTCCTTATGCTTTCTTACCAACACAAACACATTTAGCTTAAAAAGTAACGAAAAGACAAAAAGATGGCTAAAACAAATGTTATTCTCCTCTTCATACTCACAATGTCTTCACTATACTCTATATCCCAAGGCTTAAGACTCTTGGGCATCCCTATAAACCAAATCGAAATTCGCGGTACCCTTTTTTGTAGCCTTACTGGAGATATAACCGCTCCACCTGTCTCGGACACCACGGTCTATTTAGTATGTGGTAACTCAAGCTCAACACTAGGTCAAGTTGTGACAGATCCACTAGGATTGTTCTACATTGTTCTAAACATCGTAGAGACGTCTACGATTAACCCGAGTAACTGCGTTATCGAAGCGAATCTACCTACTGGCTCGTGCCAAATCTATCCACCAGACGACACAGTGACAACCGCGGTGAACCTAGTCAATATTACTATCTTGAATCTCATAAATATCGCTAACTATGTTGTCGGTCCATTTTTGACCTAGGTGTATATCGCTAAGTACTATACAATATGTGAAAATATCTCGCCGAGTACTATACAATTATGTGATATCTTGCTAAGTACTATACAATTATGTGAATAAGTACTATACCATATGTGAATGTATCTCGGCAAAATATATAATGTATGATGCAATAATGTACAATGCAATAGTTTATAACCATCTATCTCTCTTATTAGTACACGATATGTGTGTAATTAATTAATTATATAAATGTAATAAAGAAATGAAAAATATATTGAAAAAAAATTACTAGAATCATCAAGGAAAACCAAAAAATATAATAGAAATATATAAACACTAAATTTTTTATATTTAAAATTAGAACTTTTTCTTAAAATTTAGTGTTTACATTTCATATGTGGTTATTAATTTATAGAATATTAATTTATAGGGGCTCTACTATATATTGAGAGAATTAAAAAATACACCTTTTAAATTACGTTTTACAAAACTACACCATTTAAAATTTATTCAAAAAACCTACTTCGAAACACTAAAAATTAAATGCAAATTAATCATAACCACACAACCCTATCCCATTATCATTATACCCTAAACACTAATTAGCGAACCCAATAATATTTTTTAAATTTTGGTGAAGTTTTTTAAGGGTAAATCAACCTTATAAAATTTTGAAAGAATGTAAATATGAGAAAAAGTTGAATTAGGTAGAGTTTTGTAAATGGAATGAAAGAGTGTAATTATCAATTAAAAATTAAGGAATTTATCAATTTTGAAAAGTTATCAAAATATGTCATTTTATTCCCCAAGTTATCAAAATATGTCTTTTTATTACCCAAGTTACTAAAATATGTCATTTTATTTCCCAAGTTACCAAAATATGTCATTTTATTCCCAATTTAGACACCGATTTAGTCATTTGTTCACGGTGTTATTACCGTCGTTAACTTAAGTTTAACGTTGACTAAATTGGTGTCTAAATTGGCTTGGTCAACTTCAATTAATTGGCCTAATGTGAAGTTGAAGAATAAAAAGGCCTATTTTGGTAACTTGGGAGAGATCCCATCACTCATTATATATAGGATTAGTGAAAAATATACAAAAACAGAGAATTTAGAAAGTAAAAATTAATGCAACATAATTTAGGTGAATAAGAATATATATATTGAAAACAAAATTACTAGAATCATCAAGGAAAACAAAAAAAATATAATAGAAATATATATATATATATATATATATTAAATTTGTTAAAAACATATATATACAATATTGAATACAAATCCACGCGTATCGCGGGTTCTGTCCTTATCCTATATATACAATATGGGTGGACACGGAGGGGATATCCGAGATTTTGGAGTATCCGCGATCCGCTCCGCTCCGCCCGAATCGACAACCTTACGATCCGTATCCGCTCTGTGACTAGGCGGATATCCGGCTGTCCGGATATCCGTTAAAATCCGAATATTCGCCGGATATTCCGCTCCTCTCCGTAATTTTTAAAAAAATTTGTAAACAATTTGAAACTTAATCTAGAATATCAATATTTCACAAAAACCTTATAAATTATTGTTGAATAAAAATTAATAAAATTTATAGGAGATTAACTAAATAAATTATTTAATTGAATTTGAAAAAATGCAAAATTATACCTAAATTGTTGTGTTATCCAATTGTTTAGTTCATATTCTTTTAAATTATTTATTAAATATTGGTGGTATTCAATTTTATAATAGTTTCTTTTAATAGCATGACACCTAGCTAAGCATGCTTAGTCAACAAATCTTTTTAAAGAAAAATTAAATACAAAAGCATTTATTTCTATATTTAATATTTTTTTAATATTTTTAGTTGAAACGTATATAAATACAGAAGTTTGTTCTTGAAGTCACAAATTTTATAGATTTGCGTTTCGTCTTGATAAACAACAAAATGTTTGTTCTTGATTCTTCATTATCATAGACATGAATTGTTTAAGAGGAATTCTACATTTCAAAATTAAAATATTTTGATTCTTCATTATCACCCCTTTCATCATTTCCTTTACAAAATTCTACATAATTCAATTTTTTCACATATTTACACATTTTCAAAATTTTAAAAGCTTGATTTATTCTTTAAAAAATTACCAAAATTAAAATATTTTCATTTGGGTAAGCTAATTAGTGTTTAGGGTATAGTATTAAGAGGGTAGGATTGTATGGATAGAGTTTATTTGGATTTAATTTGAAGTGTTTAGGTGTAGTTTTGTAAATTAATTTTGAAATGGTGTAGTTTTGTGAAATGTAATTCAAATGGTGTAGTTTTGTAATTCTCCCATTGTTTAAAGTGTTTTCTATATAGTTGAATGGAATAATGAGGAAATAGTTTGAATTAAAAAATAAAGAGGGAATTATATGATAGTTTTTGGGGGAAAATAGTTTGAATTATATGATAGTTTTTGGGGGAAAATAGTTTGAATTAAAATATAATTAACCTCTAACTATTTCCTCATTATTTATTAATTCAAACCTTATGTTTCCTACTGTCTATCCATATAATTCCCAATTGACATATAATGAACAATTGTTACCGTTCAAATGTTTTTCTTAACTTTTAAAAATATCTCACGAATAATCTCAAATTGACGCACAAAAAAATGAGATGGACAAAATTTACAAAAAACTAAACTAAATAAATTAAAATATAATTAACCTTTTGAAATAAGGAAATGATATGTATTGTATTACTATTATTAGTCTCTCTTACTCTTACTCTCTTATTCATCAACCTTTTTCACAAATTGACAAAACTCACATCTTTTTAACATTATTTTACAGAACTACACTCATTTCAATTTCCTCTCAGATATACATATTTCAAATTTTTAATGATTAAACTAACCAGTACACCAGCTAAAATACACAAATTTGTTATCAAAGAGATACAATAATTAGATAATCTTCATATTATTTCAACAACAAAAAACAAAGAACAAAGGTAAAGAAGACACAATTCAAGGGGTTTAAATAGTAGTTACTAATCCGTTGTTAATGTTGCAAGTCGTTGCTAATTCGTTGCTAATATTGCAAGTTCGTTGCTAATTCGTTGCTAATTCGATGCAATGCATAATTCATCAAACCCTTAAACCACCCCTAAATAAAGGTTTTAAAGGATTTATGTTAACTAAAAAAATGTAAACAAACATGAAAACAATTGTATAAATTAATAAAAAAATTGATTACAAAACTATACTTAACACATACTTTAGAGAATATCATAAAGAATGTATATAATAAATAAAATTTTCATTTTTTTAGTAAATATCCTAATTTGAATTGTTATTCTCATTCTTATAATATAGAATTACATATTAAGTATGTAGAATACCATACAAAACCGTTTTGGGGGTTCAAATCCTAAATATAGGCTTTGAGTTTAACAACAAATTTAGCGACGAATCGTTGTTAATTCGTTGCTAACATGCAAATAGCAACGAATTAGCAACTAATTTGTTGCTAAATGTTCTACTTCATTCGACAACAACCTCGTAATTCTGATACGAGGAATGTAGTAAATGTGTCCAATCATAGATTTAACAACGAATTATCGACGATTCGTTATTAATTCGTTGCTAAATATATGATTGAACACGTTAATTGCATTCCTCGTACTTGAAGTACAAGGTGAAATACACTTTTAAGTTTAACAACGAATTCACGACATCAAAAAGGTTTAAAAAATTTGGCTTCCTTCTAGTGGGACATCAAAAAGGTTTAAATAATTTAGCGACAAATTAACAAAAAAATAGCGAAGAATTAGCAACGAACACAAAATCTATATAAAGCCGAATTTTTTCATTTTTTCTCACACCTCCTTCTCTCTAAAACTTCCCTCTCTACAAAACTTCTCTAAAACAACCCAAATTTTCTCCAATTTCATACTACAAGACTAAACCACTACTACAATTTCATACATAACAATCACCAATCGCGTAGCGGATCATAATCTAAACAAAATTTAAGCTAGATGAGTGCTTATAAGTGCCTCAATGATCTTTTTATCACGAACTTATGAAACATATAACAACGCGTTTTCTACGTCGCTAAAACATATTTTATATAACCAATATGAGTGCTTATAAGTGCCTTAGTGATCTTTGTACAAGTTTCACGAACTTATGAAACATCTAACAACGCGTTTTCTATGTCTATAACCAACTTTTGAAGCAAGATGAGTGCTTATAAGTTCCTAAATGATCTTTGTACAAGTTTCAAGAACATATGAAAAATCTAACAACACGTTTTCTACGACTCTTACTCAAGTTTGAAGCAATATTAGTGCTTATAAGTGCCTCAAAGAACTTTGTACCTGTTTTACGAATTTAAGAAACATCTAACAACACGTTTTCTAAGTCTCGAAACCAATATTAGTGCTTATAAGATGAGTTCTTGGTTTCAAAATTGCAATATTAAGTTTCAAGTTTAATGCAATATTAGTGCTTATCATCACTCATCTTGTAAGTGACCTTAATAAGATGAGTTCTTGGTTTCAAAAACCTAGAAACATTTAACAATTGGTTTTATATGACCTTAATGCAAGTTTTAAGAGAGTTGAGTTCTTATTAGTGTCTCAATGATCTTTGCATAAGTTTCACGAACTTATGAAAATTCTAACAAAGCATTTTCTACGACTCTAAACCAAGTTTTAAGCAAGTTGACTTACATTGGTGCGTCAATAATCTTTGTACAATTAGTTTCAAAAACCTAGAAACATTTAACGATTGGTTTTATATGACTTTAATGCAAGTTTTAAGCAAGATGAGTTCTTATTAGTGTCTCAATGATCTTTGTACAAGTTTCACGAACTTATGAAACATCTAATAAAATGTTTTCTACGACTCTAAACCAAGTTTGAAGCAAGATGAGTGCTTATAAGTAACCTAATTATCTTTGTACAAGTTTCAAGAACTTATGAGACATCTAACAACGCGTTTTTTACGACCCTAAACAAAACTTTAAGCCATATGATTGCTTAGAAGTAATAATCTTTTTATCAGGAAATTATGAAACATATAACAACGTGTTTTCTACGTCGCTAAAACATATTTTAACCAATATGGGAGCTTATAAGTGCCTTAGTGATCTTTGTAGAAGTTTCACGAACTTATGAAACATCTAACAACACGTTTTCTATGTCTATAACCCTCTTTTTAAGCAAGATGAGTGCTTATAAATTCCTAAATGATCGTTGTACAAGTTTCAAGAACTTATGAAAAATCTAACAACACGTTTTCTACGACTTACTTAAGTTTGAAGCAATATTAATGCTTATAAGTGCCTCAATGAACTTTGTACCAGTTTTACGATCTTAAGAAACATCTAACAACACATTTTCTACAAATCTAATGCAAGTTTTAAGAAACATGAGTTCTTATTAGTTCCTCAATGATCTTTGTACAAGTTTCACGAACTTATGAAATATCAAATAATGTGTTTTCTACGACTCTAAACCAAGTTTTAAGAAACTTATGAAACATCTAACCACACGTTTTCTACGACTCTAAAGGAAGTTTTAAGCAAGATGAGTGCTTATAAGTGTCTCAATCATCTTTGGATAAGTTTAACGAAATTATGAAACATCTAACATCGCGTTTTCCACTACTATAGACCAAGTTTTAAGCAAGATGAGTGCTTATAAGTGCCTCAATCATCTTTGGACAAGTTTCAAGAACTTATGAAACATCTAACAACGCGTTTTCTATGACTCTAAACCAAGTTTTAAGCAAGATGAGTGCTTACAAGTGTCTCAATGATCTTTGAACAAGTTTCACAAACTTATAAAAATTCTAACAAGGCATTTCCTACAACACTAAACCATGTTTTAAGCAAGTTGACTTCTTACTGGTGCGTAAATAATCTTTGTACAAGTTTTAAAACCTTATGAAATATCTAACAATGGGTTTTCTACGACTCTAATGCAAGTTTTAAGCAAGATGATTTCTTATTAGTATCTCAATGATCTTTATAAAAGTTACACGAACTTATGAAACATCTAATAAAGTGTTTTTTATGACTCTAAACCAAGTTTGAAGCCAGATGAGTGCTTATAAGTGACTCAATTATCTTTGTACAAGTTTCACCAACTTATGAGACATCTAACACTATTTTTTTACGACTCTAAACAAAGTTGTGAGCAAGATGAGTGCTTATAAGTGCCTCAATGTTCTTTGAAAAAGGTTTACAAATTTATGAAACATCTAACAACGCATTTTTACGACTCTAAAACAAGTTTAAAGAAATAAGAGTGCTTATAAGTGCCTCAATAATCTTTGTACAAGTTTCACGAACTTATGAAACATCTAACAACGCGTTTTTTACGACTCTAAACCAAGTTCTAAGCAAGATAAGGGTTGATAATTGCCTCAACGATCTTTGTACAAGTTTCACAAACTTATAAAACATCTATCAACGCGTTTTATACGACTCTTAACCAAGTTTGAAGCAAGATTAGTGGTTATAATTTCCTAAATGATCTTTGTACAAGTTTCACGAAATATTGAAAATCGAACAACGCACTTTCTACGTCTCTAAACCAAGTTTTAAGCAAGATGAATGCTTTTAAGTGTCTCAATGATCTTTAAACAAGTTTCACAAACTTATGAAACATCTAACAACACGTTTTCGACGACTCTAAACAAAGTTTTAAGCAAGATGAGTGCTTATAAGTGCCTCAATGATCTTTCTACAGGTTTTGCAAACTTAAGGAACCTCTAACAACATGTTTTCTACAATTCTAAACCAAGTGTTAAGCAAAATGAGTGCTTATAAGTGCCTCAATGATCTTTGTACAAGTTTTCAAAACTTATTAAACATCTAACAACGGGTTTTCTACGAATCTTAACCAAATTTGAAGGAAGATTAGTGCTTATAATAGCCTAAATGATATTTGTACAAGTTTCACGAACTTATGAAACATCTAACAACGTGTTTTCTACGTCTCTAAACCAAATTTTAAGAAATATAAGTGCTTATTAGTGCCTCATTGATATTTAAACAAGTTTCATGAACTTATGAAAAAGCTAACATCACGTTTTATACAACTCTAAACCTAGTTTTAAGCTAGATGAGTGGTTATAAGTGCCTCAGTGATGTTTGTACAAGTTTCACAAACTTTTGAAACATCAAACAACGCCTTTTCTACGAATCTTAACCAATTTTAAAGAAATACTAGTGCTTATAATATCCTCATTGATGTTTGTACAAGTTTTACGAATTTATCGAACATCGAACAACGCGTTTTCTATGTCTCTAAACCAAGTTTTAAGCAATATGAGTGATTACAAGCGCCTATATGTTTCACGAACTTATAAAACATCTAACAACGTGTTTTCTATGACTCTACACCAAGTTTTAAGCAAGATAAGTGCTTATCAGGGCCTTATTGATCTTTAAACAAGTTTTACAAATTTATGAAACATCTAACAACGCATTTTTTACGAATCAAAAACATGTTTTAAGAAAGGTGATGGCTTATAAGTGCCTCAATGATCTTTGTAAAAGTTTCATAAAATTATGAAACATCTAACAACGTGTTTTCTACTACTCTAAACCAAGTTTGAAGCAAGATGAGTGATGATAAATGACTCGGTGATCTTTGTACAAATTTCACAAACTTATGAAACATCGAACAATGCGTTTTCTATGTCTCTAAACGAAGTTTTAAGCAAGGTGAGTGCTTATAAGTGCCTCAATGATCTTTAAACAAGTTTCATGATTTTTTGAAACATATAACAACGCGTTTTCTAGGACTCTAAATCAAGTTTTAAGAAAGATGAGTGATGATAAATGACTCGGTGATATTTGTACAAATTTCACAAACTTATGAAACATCGAACAATGCGTTTTCTTTGTCTCTAAACGAAGTTTTAAGCAAGGTGAGTGCTTATAAGTGCCTTAATGATCTTTAAACAAGTTTAATGATTTTTTGAAACATATAACAACGCGTTTTCTAGGACTCTAAGACGTTTTATAAGTGGCTCACTGATCTTTAAACAAGTTTCATGAAATTATGAAACTTCTTACAATGTGTTTTTACTACTCTAAACGAAGTATTAAGCAAGATGAGTTCTTGTACATGATATCTGAACAAAATTCGCGAACTTATGAAACATCTAACAACACGTTTTCTACGTCTCTAAAACAAATTTTAAGTGAGCTAAGTGCTTATAAGTGCCTCAATGATCTTTGTACAAGTTTCACAAACTTATGAAACATCTAACAACACGTTTTATATGCCTATAACCCATTTTGAAACATCTAACAACACGAATGTATGAAACGTCTACCAAAGCCGTTTCTACAACTCTAAACCATGTTTTAAGCATGATTAGTGTCTTAATGATCTTTGAACAAGTTTTACGAATTTATGAAACATCTACCAAAGCCTTTTCTATGACTTTAAACCATGTTTTAAGAAAGATTATTTCTTATTAGTGCCTCAATGATCTTCATACACGTTTCACGAACTTAAAAAACATTTAACAACGTGATTTGTACGACTCTAAACCAAGTTTTAAGAAAGATGCGTGCTTATAACTGCCACAATGATCTTTTACCAAGATTCACGAATGTATGAAATATCTGACAACACTGTTTCTACGACTCTAAGCAAAGTTTTAATCAAGAAGAGTTCTTCTTAGTGCCTCAATGATATTTATACAAGTTTCCCGAAATTACAAAACATCTAACAATGCGTTTTCTCCGACTCTAAACTATTTTTTAAGCTAGATGAGTGCTTATAAGTACCTCAATGATCTCTGAAAAAGTTTTACAAATTTATGAACCATCTAACAACCTATTTTTACGACTCGAAAAAAAGTTTAAAGAAATAAGAGTGCTTATAAGTGCCTCATTGATCTTTGTACAAGTTTCACGAAGTTATGAAACATCTAACAACACATTTTCTACGACTCTAAACCAAGTTCTAAGCAAGACGAGGGTTGATAATTGCCCCCATGATCTTCGTACAAGTTTCACAAACTTATGAAACATCTAACAACGAACACACGTTTTCTACGTCTCTAAACCAAGGTTTAAGCAAGATGAGTACTTATAAACGTGCGTCAATGATCTTTAAAAAAGTTTTAGGAACTTATGAAACATATAACAACACTTTTTTACAACTCTAAACAAAGGTTTAAGCAAAATGAGTGCTTATAAGTGCCTCAATGATCTTTGTAAAAGTTTCCCAAACTTATGAAACATCTAACAACGGTTTTTGTACGACTCTTAACCAAGTTTGAAGGAAGATTAGTGCTTATAATAGCCAAAATGATCTTTGTACAAATTTCACGAACTTATGAAACATCTAACAACGCGTTTTCTTTGTCTCTAAACCAAGTTTTAAGAAAGATAAGTGCTTATTAGTGTCTCATTGATATTTAAACAAGTTTCATGAACTTATGAAAAATCTAATATCGCGTTTTCTACGACTCCTAACCCAGTTTTAAGCAAGATGGATGCTCATAAGTGCCTCAATGATCTTTGTACAAGTTTCACGAACTTATGAAGCATCTAATAACGTGTTTTCTACGACTAAACAAATTTTTAAGTAAGATGAGTGCTAATAAGTGTCTCAATGATTTTTGTACAAGTTCACGAACTTATAAAACATTTAACAACGCATTTTGTATGAATATAACCCACATTTCAAGGAAGACGAAGGCTTATAAGTTCCTCAATGATCTTTGTACAAGTTTCAAGAACTTATGAAACATCTAACAACGCGTTTTATACGATTCTTAACCAAGTTTTAAGCAAGATAAGTGCCAAAATGATATTTGTAATACTTTCACGAACTTATAAAACTTCTGACAACACGTTTTCTACGACTCTGAAGAAAGTTTAAAGAAAGATAAGTGCTTATAAGTGCTTTAATTATCTTTGAAAAAGTTTTAGGAATTTATGAAACATCGAACAACGCATTTTATACGACTTTAAACCAAGTTTTAAGAAAGAATAGTTCTTATTAGTTCCTCAATGATCTTTCTACACGTTACTTGAACTTATGAAACATCGAACAACGCGATTTCTACGACTCTAAACAAAATTTTAAGCAAGATTAGTGCTTATAAATGCCTCAATGATCTTTGAACAAGTTTTACAAACTTATGAAAATCTTAGAATGTATATTCTACGGCTCTAAACCAAGTATGAAGCAAAATGAGTGCTTATAAATGCTTCAATGATTTTTGAGCAAGTTTGACGAACTTATGAAACATCCAAGAACGCGTCTTATACAACTCCAAACCAAGTTTTAAGCAAGACGAGTGCTTATAACAATGATCTTTGTACAAGTTTCAAAAACTTATAAAACATCTAAAACAATGCATTTTCTATGACTCTTAACTAAGTCTGAAGCAAGTTTAGTGCTTATAATTGCTTCAATGATCTTTGTACAAGTTTCGCAAATTTGTGAAACATCGAACAACGCATTTTATACGTCTCTAAACCAAATTTAAAGCAAGATGAGTGCTTATAACTGCTTCAATGATCTTTGTACAAGTTTCACGAACTTATGAAACATCTAACAACATGTTTTCTATTTATCTTAATCAAGTTTGAAGCAAGATTAGTTTTTATAATTGCCTCATGATCTTGATACATCTTTCACGAAATTATCAAACATCTAACAACGCGTTTTCTACGTCTCTAAACCCTCTTTTAAGTAATATGAGTGCTTATAAGGGTCTCAATGATCTTTGAAAAAGTTTCACGAACTTATAAAATATCTAACAACGCCTTTTCTACGACGTTAACCCAAGTTTTAAACATGTTGAGTTCTTATTAGTTCCTCAATGATATTTGAACAAATTTCACGAAGATATGAAACATCAAACAACGCCTTTTCTTTGTCTCTAAACCAACTTTTAAGCAAGAAGAAGGCTTATAAGTTCCTCAATGATCTTTGTACAAGACTCAACAACTTATGAAACATCTAAAAACGCATTTTCTACGAATCTTAACCAAGTTTAAAGGAAGATTAGTGCTTATAAGTGCCTCGATGATTTTTATACAACGCGTTTTATACGACTCTTAACCAATTTTGAAGCAAGATTAATGTTTATAATTTCCCCAATGATCTTAGTACAAGTTTCACAAACTTATAAAACACCGAACAACTCGTTTTCTACGACTACAAACAAAGTTTTAAGTAAGATTAGTTCTTATAAGTGCCTCAATGATCTTTGTACAAGTTTCACGAACTTATGAAACATTTAACAACACGTTTTCTACGTCTCTAAGCCAACTTTTAAGCGAGATGAGTGTTTATAAGTGTCTCAATGACCTTTATAGAAGTTTCACCAACTTATGAAACATCTAACAACGCGATTTCTATGACAATAACTAAATTTTGAAGAAGAAAGAGTGCTTATAAGTTCCTTAATAATCTTTGTACAAGTTTCAAGAACTTATGAAACATCTAACAATGTGTTTTCTACGTTTCTTAACCAAGTTTAAAGAAAGATTAGTGCTTATAAGTGCCTCAATGATTTTTGTACAAGTTTCACGAAATTTTGAAACATCTAACAACGCGTTTTCTACAACTCTAAACCAAGTTTTAAGCAAGATTAATGATTATAAGTTCCTAAATGATCTTTGTACAAGTTTCAAGAACTTATGAAACATCTAACAATGCGTTTTCTGTGACTCTAAATCAAGTTTTAAGCAAGATGAGTTCTTATAAGTTCCTCAATGATCTTTTATACAAGTTTCACGAATTTATGAAATATCTAACAATGTCCTTTCGTTGAATCTAAACCAAGTTTGGAGAAAGATGAGTTCTTATTAGTGCTTCAATGATCTTCGTACTAGTTTTACAAAGTAATTAAACATCTAATAACACGTTTTCTACAACTCTAAACCAAGTATTAAGCAAGATGAGTGCTTATATGTGCCTTAATGATCTTTGAACAAGTTTCATAAACTTATGAAACAATTAACAACGCGTTTTCTAAGACTCCAAACCAAGTTTGAAGCAAGATGGGTGCTTATAAGTGCCTTTATGATCTTTTTACAAGTTTTAACAACTTATGAAACATCGAAAAACGGGTTTCTACAACTATAATGCAAGCTATAAGCAAGATGAGTTCTTTTAGTGCCTCAATGATATTTTTATAAGTTTCACAAACTCATGAAACATATAACAACGTGTTTTCTACAACTATAAACCAAGTTTTAAGCAACATGAGTGCTTATAAAGGCCTCAATGATCTTTGAACAAGTTTCACGAACTTAAGAAACATTTAACAACGCGATTTCTATGACTATAAACCAAGTTTTAAGCAATATGAGTGTTTATAAGTATCTAAATGATCGTTATTAGTGCGTCAATGTCTAAATGTGTTTTGGCACTTAGTGCCTTAGCCAAACCCGTGACTTGTACGGACGGCGTCTCAACCATGCGCCTAACGGCTCTTTGCCTTAGGTCGGTTTCCTCGTCGATCCTTCTTATCTTCTTCTTGTTTCTTGTCTCTTCTTGGTAACGATAACATTGTGGAGATCTTACTGGGACTTTACTTTGTCCACAAGATGGACCTTTACCTTATTGGACAAGGCGTCCGCGTAAAAGCCTTAGCCTCTCCAATACTCCCCTGACAACGTTTCCACCAATGAAAGTGCAATAACCGGTTGTTGATCGTCTATCATCTATGTTCCCGACATAGTCCGCAACACAATAACCAACCACATCGGTGCTCTTTTTGCATCCCATCCAAATTCCCAAGCTTGATGACCTTGAGATACTTCAAGATTCTTTCTAGCATGTGCCAATGGTGTTGTTTTGACCTTTGCATATGTTGTGACACTTGGTTCACGGAAAAGCACAAGTCAGGCCTAGTGATGGTCAAGTAAATAAGCTTTCCTACTAGTCTTCTATAGAGCATTCGATCCTTGAAAGGTTGATCATCCTCACTTACCTCTTGAATGATCTTATAGCCATCTTCAAGAGGAGTCTTAGACGGTTTAGCACCTATCATATCTACAACATTTAAAAGGTAAAGAGTGTACTTTCTTTGGGAAAGAAATAAACCCTCTTCGGATCTACATACATCAATCCCAAGAAAGTACTTTAGCTTACCGAGATCCTTAATATCAAATTTAGAGAGTTTTTAGTTTCTTGAATGTCTACCTTGTTGTCCCCAGAGATGATAATATCATCTACATAAACGAGGACAACCACTATACCTTCTTGGCTTTGTTGGGTAAAGAGTGTGTGTTCGGATTGTGATCTCTTGAATCCTTTTGACATCAAAGTTGAGCACAACTTGTGGTACCAAGATCTTGGTGATTGTTTAAGACTGTAGATTCCTTCCTCAGCCTTAGAACTTTTCACGGTGTGATAGTCTTTAAGCCGGGTGGTGGTGTCATGTACACTTCATCCTCAAGTTCTCCTTGTATGAAAGCATTCTTCACATCCATTTGAAACAAATCCCATGAAAAATTGGTGGCTAAGGACAAGATGACTCGAACCGTGTGGAGTTTGGTAACCGGTGCAAATGTATCAAAGTAGTCCTTTCCATAGGTTTGTGTGAATCCTCTTGCTACTACCCTTGCCTTGTGTCTTTCAATCGCACCATTGCTTAGGTACTTAATAGTAAAGATGTATCTTTAGCTAACCGTTCTCTTCCCTTTAGGTAGATCGGTTCCATAGTAAGTTTCATCCTCCATGGCATTGTTCTCGGCTTTAACCGCATCAACCCACACTTGTTGCTTCATTGCCTCTTCATATGACTTTGGTATTATGTGTTGATCCATAGAGGTAGTGAAGGCTTGGTGCGATTGAGGAATGCTTGCTAAAGAGCATACGACTTGAGTGGGATAGGCTACGACATTGGAATTGAAGTAGACTTTAGATTCACCTTTGTTCTTTATCCTAATGCTTCTTCTTAGAACCGGTGGTTCTTGTTGTTCCTTAGACACTCCTTGGTTCTTGTTCTTTATCCTCGTACTTCTCCTTAGACCTGGTGATTCTTGGTATTGGGACACACCTTGGGCATGAACTTCTCGATCATGACTTTGATTATGTTGTTGAGTCTCGGTTTGAACATTTGGTTCTCCCGTGGACTCATTTGATTCTTAATAACGGGCTTGCTCATTGTTTTCCCCCTCATGATCAAGGTTGGTATCTTGAGTTGGCTCCTCTTCCTTGTGTCATCATCAAAACTCATGCGAAGGTTTCTCATCAAGTTTCTCAAGCTTGTGGCTTTTTCCATGACACCTTCAGGTAAATCTTCAAGGTTTTCCCAATTCACGTCTTCATAGTAAATTTTGCCTTCTAGGAATCTGACATCTCTTGACACCAAAACCTTCCTTGTTTCGGGTACATAGCACTTGTATCCTTTTTTGTAGTACTTGAGTAGCCTAAGAACATTGCCTTGGTGCTTATAGATCCAAGTTTGTTCCTTTGCTCACTAGGAACAAAAACAAAACAAACTCAACCCAAACACTCTTAGATGATTGATATAAGGTTTTCTTTTGTTCAATACCCCAAATCATGATTGGTTCTTTAGGACTTTAGTCGGTCTCCTGTTAATAAGATAGCATGCGGTTAGACTCCATCAAACAAAAAACGTTTTGGGACATTCATGTGAAACATCATGGACCGCGTAACCTCCATTAGATGACGGTTCTTTCTCTCGGCTACACCATTTTGTTGTGGTGTGTATGGACACATGGTTTTGTGAAGGATTTCATGTTTGGCTATGTGTGTTTTGAAAGCATTGCTTGTATGTTTCCCTCCATTATCGGACCTAAAAGTTTTAATCTTGGCATTAGAGTGGTTAGTCACATATTTTTGAAAGTTTTTAAATGCTTCTAATACCCTATCCTTAGATTGCAAAAGAGTAACCCAAGTGTCCTTAGAGCATTCATCAATAAATGTGACAAATTAAGTATGATTATCCCTAGATTTACAAGGAGATGACCATACATCCGAATGCACAAGTTCAAAAGGTTTATAAATCATGTTTGAATTAGGAAAAACGGTTCGATAATTTTGCCCAAAATGCAAGTTTCACAAGTTTCATGATTAAAAACAACATTAGGTAATGGTCGTTCCAACATTTGTCCTTTGTATCCTTGAACTTAGCCGGTTTGAGGTGTGGATGCAAGTTCCAACATTTGTCCGTTGTATGTCCCTTCTTCTTGCAATGGTCGCATGTCAAGGATCTCCTTTTTTCATAGGACTTAGATGATGGCTTGAAAGCAGCTTTGTTCGCGGTTACCAACTCTTTCTTTCTATCAAACCGGAGCAAGGGCTTGATGATATCCTTGTAGCTACCATTGAGAGTAAGGATCAATCCAAAGACTTTGTCTTGCTCTCTTCGTTCGTTCAAGACCTTAGGATCAATGGTGCTTGGTCGGAGCATATCAAGCTCGGCCCAAATTGACCTATACCTCCCAAAGTGTTTGGTAAACTTGTTGTCTTCTTGGTTTAACTCGTTGATAGCCTTCTTGACTTCATACACTCGGCTTAGATTGGATACGTTGCCGTAGACGGTTTGTAGAGTGTCCCACAAGTGTATTTTATTTCATAAAGCTTGGTATTAATACAAAGAGAATATGCTCTTATAAAGACATAAGAAGAATAGAAGACAAAGGACAAAAGCATCCAATGCGCCTTTGCCTTTTGCGCATTAATGGTGCTCGGCTATTTGTGCCTTCTGGCACTTAGCGCCTTAGCCAAACCCGTCACTTGTACGTACGACGTCTCGACAACGCGCATAACTGCTATTTGCCTTAGGTCGCTTTCCTTCTAGATCCTTCTTAACTTCTTCTTGATTCTTGTCTCTTCTTGGTAACGGTAACATTGTGGAGAGCTTCTTGGGCATTTAATTGGTCCATAAGACGGACCTTTACCTTAGTGGACAAGGCGTCCGGGTTAAGGCCTTAGCCTCTCCAATACTAACAACACGTTTTATATGACTCTAAATTATGTTTTTAGCAATATGAGTGGTTATAAGTGCCCCAGTTATATTTGAACAAGTTTCTTGAACTTATTAAACATCTAACAACACGTTTTCTACAACTCTAAACCAAGTTTTAAGCAAAATGAGTGCTTATAAGTGTCTCAATGATCTTTGTATAAGTTTTCCAAACTTATGAAACATCTAACAATGGATTTTCTGCGTGTCTAATCCAAGTTTAAGCAAAATGAATTCTTATTAGCTCCTCAATTATATTTTTATAAGTTTCACAAACTTATGAAAAATCTAACAACGAGTTTGCTACAACTGTAAACCAAATATAATGCGAGATGGGTGCTTATAAGTGCCTCAATGATCTATGAACAAGTTTCACGAACTTATGAAACATCTAACTACACGTTTTCTGCAACTCTAAGCCAAGTTTTAACCAAGATTAGTGCTTATTAGTGTCTCAATGAGGTTTGTACAACTTTCACAAACTTATGAATTACATCTAACAACACGTTTTCTACGAATCTGAACAAATTTTAAGCAAGATGACTGCTTATAAGTGCCTAAATGATCTTTGTACTAGTTTCATGAACTTATGAAATATCTAACAAAGTCTTTTCTACGAATCTACATCAAGTTTTAAGCAAGATGAGTTCTTATAAGTGCCTCAATAATCTTTGTACAAGTGTCAAGAACTTATAAAACATCTAACAACGGTTTTTCTATGACTCTAATCCAAGCTTTACGCGAGATGAGTTTTTATTAGTGACTCAATGATCTTTGTACAAATTTCACAATTTTTGAAACATCTAACAACGCGTTTTCTACGACTCTAAACCATGTTTTAAGCAAGATGTGTTGTTATTAGGGTCTCAATGATCTTTGTAAAAGTTTCAAGAACTTATGAAACATTTAACAATGCATTTTCTACGACTATAAACCATGTTTTAAGCAAGATGACTGCTTATAAGTGCCTCAACGATCTTTTTACAAGTATTACGAATTTTTGAAACATCTAAAAACACATTTTATACGTCTCTAAAAAAATTTTAAGTGCCTCAATGATCTTTGAATAAGTTTCACGAACTTATGAAACATCTAACAACGCTTTTTCAACGACTTTAGACCATGTTTTAATTAAGACGAGTGCTTATAAGTGCCTCAATGATCTGTGTACAAGTTTCACAAACTTATGAAACATCTAACAACGCATTTTCTATGACTCTTAACCATGTTTTACGCAAGATGAGTGCTTATAAGTGCCTCGATAATCTTTGTACAAGTTTCACGAACTTATGAAACATCTAACAACGCTTTTTCTACGTCTCTAAACCAAATTTTAAGCGAAATGAGTGTTTCTAAGTGTCTCAATGATCTTTCTACAAGTTTCACGAGCTTATGAAACTTCTAACAACGCGTTTTCTATGACTATAAATAACTTTTGAAGAAGGAAGAGTTCTTATAAGTTCCTTTATGATCTTTGTACAAGTTTCAAGAACTTATGATTCATCTAACAACGCTTTTTCTACTTTACTTAACCAATTTTAAAGGAAGATTAATGCTTATAAGTGCCTTAATGATTTTTGTACAAGTGTCACAGACCTATGAAACAACTAACAACGCGGTTTTCTAAAACTCTAAACCAAGTTTTAAGAAATATTAGTGTTTATAATTTCCTATACGATCATTGTACAAGTTTCACGAACTTATGAAATATCTAACAACACGTTATGTACGACTTTAAACCAAGTTTAAAGCAAGATGAGTGCTTAGAGTCCCTCAATGATCTTTTATACAAGTTTCACAAACTTTTGAAACATCTAACAATGTCCTTTCTATGAATGTAAACAAAGTTTTGAGCAAGATGCGTTATTAGTAGTGCCTCAACGATAATTGTACAATTTTTATGAACTTATGAAACATCTAACAAGGCGTTTCCTACAACTCTAAACCAAGTATTAAGAAATATGAGTGGTTATAAGTGCCTCTGTTATCTTTGAACAAGTTTCACGAACTTATGAAATATCTAACAACACGTTTTCTACAACTCTAAACTAGATTTTAAGCAAAATGAGTGGTTATAAGTGCCTCAACGATCTTTTATACAAGTTTCACGAACTTATGAAACATCTAACATTGTCCTTTTTATAAATCTAAACCAAGTTTTGAGCAATATGAGTTCTTATTAGTGCCTCAATGATCGTTGTACAAGTTTTACGAATTTACGAAACATCTAACAACGCGTTTCCTACAACACTAACCAAGTATTAAGCAATATGAGTGATTATAAGTGCCTTGATTATATTTGAAAAAGTTTCAAGAACTTATGAAACATCTAACAACACGTTTTCTACAACTCTAAACCATGTTTTAAACAAAATAAGTGCTTATAAGTGCCTCAATGATTTTTGAACAAGTTTCCCGAACTTATGAAACATCTAACAACGGGTTTTCTACGAGTCTAAACCAAGTTTAAGCAAAATGTGTTCTTATTAGTTCCTCAACGATAATTATACAACTTTCAAAACTTATGAAACATCTAACAACGTGATTTTTACAATTCTAAACAAAGTTTAAAGCACAATGGGTGCTTATAAGTGCCTCAATGTTCTTTGAACAAGTTTCACGAACTTATGAAACATCTAACAACGGGTTTTATACGAATCTAAACCAAGTTTTAAGCAAAATTAGTTCTTATTAATGCCTCAATGATATTTGTACAAGTTTTACAAACTTATGAAACCTCTAAAATTGAGTTTTCTACAATTCTAAACCAAATTTTAAGCAAGTTTCACGAACTTATGAAACATCTAACAACACATTTTCTATGACTCTTAACAAAGTTTGAAGCAATATTAGTGCTTATAAGTGCCTCAATGATCTTTGTACAAGTTTCACGAACTCATGAAACATCTAACAACGCGTTTTCTACGACTCTAAACCAAGTTTTAAGCAAGATGAGTGCTTATAAGTGGCTCATTGATCTTTGTACAAGTTGTAAGAACTTATGAAACATCTAACAACAATTTTTCAACGACTCTAATGCAAGATTTAAGCAAGGTGATTTGTTATTAGTGTCTCAATGATCTTTGTAAAATTTTCACGAACTCATGAAATATCTAACAACGCATTTTCTACGACTCTAAACCATGTTTTAAGCAACATGAGTGCTTAGAAGTGCCTCATTTATCTTTGAATAAGTTTCACGAACTCATGAAACATCTAACAACATGTTTTTACAACTCTAAACCAAGTTTTAAGAAAAATGAGTGTGTATAAGTGTCTCAATGATCTTTGTAGAAGTTTCCCAAACTTATGAAACATTTAGCAACGAGGTGGGGGTTCTACGAATACAATCCACGTTTAAGCAAGAAAAATTCTTATGAACTTATTAAACATCTAACAACGAGTTTTCTACTACTCTAAACCAAATATAAAGCAAGATGAGTGCTTATAAGTGCCTCACTGATATTTGACCAAGTTTCTCGAACTTATGAAACATCTAACAACACGTTTTCTATAACTTTAAACCAAGTTTTAAGCAAGATTAGTGCTTATAAGTGCCTCAATGATTTTTGTACAAGTTTCACAAACTCATGAAACATCTAACTACGCGTTTTTACAACTCTAAACCAAATTTTAAGCAAGATGTATGTTTATAAGTGTCCAATGATATGTGAACAAGTTTCAAGAATTTATGAAATATCTAATAACACCTTGTCTACAACTCTAAAGTAAGTTTTAATCAAGATGATTGCATATAAGCTCATCAATGACCTTTAAACAAGTTTCACGAACTTATGCAATATCAAACAATGGGATTCCTATGGCTCTAAACCAAGTTCTAAGCAATATGAGTGCTTATAAGGGCCTCAATGATCTTTGTATAACTTTCACGAACTTATGAAACATCTAACAACGCGTTTTCTACGACTATAAACCAAGTTTCAATCATGATGAGTGCTAATAAGTTCCTTAATGATCTTTGTACAAGTTTAAAGAACTTATGTGACGATATGTTAGCCGCAAATTAGCGACGAATTAGCGTCGAAAGTTAAAAAATTAGTTTCCAAATTAAATATTTTATAAAAAATGACGTCGCAAAATCGTTGCTAAATTAGCAACGAATCTACGAGGAAAAAATTTATTAAAAAAAAAAAAATTATTATTATTAAAATTTAAAATATATATTATGAAAAAAACTATTCATCGAAATCGTCAATCCCAATATCACGTCCGAGCCATAATCCACGTTTCCGCATCGCATTAGCAAGATTCGGACTATCAATCACGATTATCGAGAGTAGATCTGTCATAGTCCTGAAGCGGGCGTTGTCTCTTAGAGTTCCCGTCTCAATCGAGAATTCTCCTCGGTATGATCTGAAGTTAAGGATGGGGTTGAGATGTTGAAGGTTCGTGAAAACCTCGATAGAATTGGCTCCGAAAGTGCGGTTCTTCTTTCTCTGAGAAACCTAGATAGAAATAATATTATTCGTTAGTAAAAAATAATAAAAATTTCAAAATATTAATTGATTTACCTCGAAGTAGATTTCGTCGCACTCCACGATCGAAAGCCGTCCCGAAAAGTTCAATGAGCTACCTTCAGTCGACGACTGACTCACTTCTTCGGCGAATGTAGTCTCATGGCCATTCACAATCTTTTCAGATCGTGAACTAACATTTGACCGGTCATTCGGCTTCTAGGTCTTTTGTGAATCTCCACAATGGGCGGAAGTTGCCCTCTTCCTCGACCTATTTAATATTATCCGTAACAACGACGAAATGTGGGTTTGTCCAATACTCGACGAGGTCTTTCCACACCATCGGGGCCATTGGCTCTGGCTTGACCTCGTCTCCAACATTCTTCAGTACTTATGAAATATCTTCCAACGCCTTTTCTACGACTCTAAACCAAGTTTTAAGCAAAATGAGTGCTTATAAGTTCCTCAAAGATCTTTGAACAAGTTTCACAAACTTATAGAACATCTAACAACGTGTTTTCTTCGACTCTAAACAATATTTTAATCAAGTTGAGTTGTTATAAATGTCTCAATGATCTTTGTAAAAGTTTCACGAACTTATGAAATCTGTAACGACGCCTTTTCTAAGAATCTAAACAAAGTTTTAAACAAGATGAATTCTTATTAGTGGTTCAATGATCTTTGAAAAAGTTTCACAAACTTATGAAACATCTAACGACGCATTTTCTATGCTATAACCCAGGTTTGAAGCAAGATGGGTGCTTATAAGTTCCTCAATGATCTTTGTACAAGTTTCACTAACTTATGAAACATCTAACAACTTGTTTTCTACGACTCTTAAATAATTTTTAAGTAAGATGAGTGCTTATAAGTGCTTAAATGATCTTGTACAAGTTTCAAGAACTTATGAAAAATCTAACAACGCGTTTTCTACGAATCTAAACAAATTTTTAAACAAGATGAGTGCTTATAAAAGCTTCAATGATATTTGTACAAATTTCACGAACTTATGAAACATCTAACAACGCGTTTTCTACGTCTCTAATAAAAGGTTTTAAGCAAGATGAGTGCTTATAAGTGTCTAAATGATCTTTAAACAAGTTTCATGTACTTATAAAACATCTAACATCACATTTTCTACGACTCTAAACAAAGTTTCAAGAAATATGAGTTCTTATTAGTGCCTTAATAATCTTTATACAAGTTTCACAAACTTATGAAAAATCTAGCAACGCGTTTTCTACGGCTCTAAACTAATTGTAAGCAAGATGAGTTCTATTAATGCCGTAATGATCTTTAAACAAGTGTTACAAACGTATGAAACATCTAACAATGCGTTCAATAGGACTCTAAACCAAGTTTTAAGCAAAATGAGGGCTTATAAGTGCCTCAATGATCTTTGAACAAGTTTCACGAACTTATGAAACATCTACCAACGCCTTTTCTACGACTCTAAACCAAGTTTTAAACAAGATGAGTGCTTATTAGCGCTCAAAGATCTTTGAACAGGTTTTACAAACTTATGAAACATCTAACAACATGTTTTCTACGACTCTAAACCATGTTTAAGCAAGATGAATTCTTATAAAGCCTCAAATGATCTTTATAAAAGTTTCACGTACTTATGAAATATCTAACAACATCTTTTCTACGACTCTAAAAAAAGTTTTACAAAGATAAATTCTTATATATTACTGCCTCAATGATTTGTATTATTTTCATGAACTTATGAAACATATAACGCCTTGTTTTCTATGACTATAACCCAAGTTTATACAAGTTTCACGAACTTATGAAACATCTAACAACGCGTTTCTACGACTCTAAACCAAGTTTTAAGAAAGATGAGTGCTTAAATCACTCAATGATCTTTGAAAAAATATTACAAACTTATGAAATATCTAACAACTCGTTCAATACGACTCTAAACCAAGTTTTAAGCAAGATGAGGGCTTATAATTGCCTCAATGATTTTTGAAAAAGTTTCACGAACTTATTAAACATCTACCAACGCCTTCTCTAGGACTCTAAAAAAAGTTTGAAGCAAGATGAGTGGTTATACATGCCTCAAAGATCTTTGAATAAGTTTCACAAACTTATGGAACATCTAAGAACGTCTTTTCTAAGACTTTAAACCATGTTTTAAGAAAGATAAGTTCTTATAAGTTCCTCAAAGATCTTTGTAAAAGTTTCATGAACTTATGAAATATCTAACAATGCCTTTTCTACAAATCTAAACCAATTTTCTTAAACTAGATGAATTCTTATTACTCTCTCAATAATCTTTGTATAAGTTTCACGAACTTATTAAAGATCTAACAACGCGTTTTCTATGACTATAACCCATGTTTGAAGGGAGATGAGTGCTTAAAAGTGCCTCAATTATCTTAGTACAAGTTTCACTAACTTACGAAACAACTTGTTTTCTATAACTATAAACAAATTTTTAAGCTAGATGAGTGCTTATAAGTGTTAAATTATATTTGTAAACGTTTCATGAACTTGTGAAACATTTAACAATGCATTTTCTACAACTCGCAAATTTTTAAGCAAGATGAGTGCTTATAAGTTCTTCAATGGTCTCTGTACAAGTTTCACGAACTTATGAAACATCTAACAACGCGTTTTATACGTCTCTAAACCTATTCTTAAGAAAGATGAGATCTTATAAGTGTCTCAATTATCTTTGAACAAGTGTTAAAAACTTATGAAACATCTAACAACGCGTTCAATACGACTCTAAACAAAGTTTTAAGCAAGATGAGTGCTTATAAGCGCCTTAAAGATCTTTGAACAAGTTTCACAAACTTATGGAACATCTAACAACGTATTTTCTACTACTCTAAACCATGTTTTAAGCAAGATGAATTTTTATAAGTGTGCAATGATCTTTTTCAAAGTTTCACAAAATTATGAAAATCTAACAACGTGTTTTCTACGACTCTAAACCAGGTTTTAAACAAGATGAATTCTTATTACTGCTTCAATGATCTTTTCTACAGCGCGTTTTATATAACCTCAATGATCTTAGTAAAAGTTTCACGAACTAACTTACAAAAACAACTTGTTTTCTACCACTCTAAACATATGTTTAAACAAGAGGAGTGCTTATAAGTTCTTCAATGGTCTTTGTACATGTTTCATGAACTTATGAAACATCTAACAACACGTTTTCTACGACTCTAAACAAATTCTTAAGCAAGGTGAGTGCTAATAAGTTCTTCAATGATCTTTATAAAATTTCACGAACTTATGAAACATCTAACATCGCGTTTTCGACGACTCTAAACCAAGTTTTAAGCAAGATAAGTGCTTATAAGTGCCTCAAGGATCTTTGGATAAATATCACGAACTTATGAAACATCAAACAACGTGTATTCTACGACTTCTAACAAAATTTTAAGCAAGATGAGTGCTTACAACTGCCTCAATTATCTTTGTACAAGTTTCAAGAACTTATGAAATATCTAAAAATGCCTTTTCTTTGACTCTTAACCCATTTTCAAGAAATATGAGTTCTTATAAGTGTCTCAATGATCTTTGTACAATTTTCAGGAAGTAATGAAAGATCTAACAATGCTTTTTCTACTACTCTAAACCTAGTTTTAAGCAAGATGCGGTTTTATTGGTGCCTCGATGATCTTTTTTCAAGTTTTACAAACTTATGTAACATCTAACAACACAGTTTCTACGACTCTAAGTCAACTATTAAGCAAGATGAGTGCTTATACGTGCCACAATGATCTTTGAACAAGTTTCAGAAACTTATGAAACATCTAACAACGTGTTTTCTATGATTATAACAAACTTTCGAAGGAAGATGCGTGCTTATAAGTTCCTCAATAATCTTTGTACAAGTTTAAAGAACTTATGAAACATCTAAAAACACGTTTTCAATGACTCTTAACCAAGTTTAAAGAAATATTAGTGCTTATATGTGCCTCAATGATATTTGTACAAGTTTCACGAACTTTTAAAAAACACCAAACAATGCATTTTCTACGTCTCTAAACCAAGTTTTAAGAAGGATGAGTGCATAAGTGTCTAAATGATCTTTAAACAAGTTTCATGAATTAATGAAACATTTAACAACGTGTTTTCTACGACTCTAAAATATGTTTTAAGCAAGATGAGTGCTTATAAACGCCTCAATCACTACAAGAAACTGCTTCTTTAACAATAAATTTTTTACAAAGAATTTTGTCGTCGTAATTTTACGACTGTTTAACGACGATTGTACAAGACTTTTAATCATCGTTGGTCAATCTTCGTAAATGTACAACAATTTTGATCGTCGTAAAATGGAGGAAAATTTTCGACGAATTTAATACGAATTCCCCAAGATTAGATGTATCGTCGTTAAATCATTGGCAATATGACTTTAAACAAGGTTTTCTTCGTTATATCGTTGTTATATAACAACGATTTGACAACGTTCCTTTTGGGACTTTTTAACGACGAATTTGCATGATTTTTTGGTAGGTGAAAACATGTTTTTATAAGTGTATCTAAATATATACAACGTTATTTTTCGTTGTTGAAGGTTTGTAAATTCGTTGTAAATTACTTGTGAAATTCGAATCATTGTACATGCATCGAGGCGATGATGGATCGGTGACACGAAAGTTCTTCAACAACGTTTAAATATTCATGCAACAAGCCACAAATCTACCGGTCACTGTTGAAAGTTGTAAGATGTTTTTTCCTTGTACAAAATGCGATAATAGATGGTTCATTTTGGTTGAAAATGTATGGAAACATTTATTAAATAGAGGGTTTACACCACAATATTTTATATGGTATCAGCATGGGGAAGGATATTGTGGTAATGTTGCTAGCAGTAGTAGAAATAGTCATAATGAACATGTAGAAAATGAGTATGATTATAATTTTCATCCTGATCATGGAAATGAATCAGATAGGATAAATGACATGGTTAGTGATGCATTTCGTGTTGAAGATAACAATGATGCATTCTCATATGATGAAAACATAGCCGAAGAACCAAATTTAGATGCTCAAAGATTCTTTGACATGTTAAATGCTGCAAATCAACCAATTTATGATAATTGTACGGAAAGGCACTCCAAATTGTCATTAGCTGCTAGAATGATGAATATTAAAACAGATCATAACTTATCTAAAGTATGCATGGATGATTGGGATGCATTGTTAAAACCAAGATACATGTCAGAAGGAGTAGGTCGAAAGAGAGTACCATACCAGAAGATGTGGTAGCTGCCTGTAACAGACAGGCTGAAAAGAATGTAACTATGAGAGGACAACTTCTTCAATGAGGTGGCATGCAGAACATACACGGAAGCCTGGAGAGGTGAGCCAACCATTAGATGCGAAAGCGTTGACACATTTTAAGTCGGTATACCCAGATTTTGCAAGGCGAAAAGGTAACGTCTACCTTGGTCTATGTATAAATGGATTTAGTCCATTTGGTATGTCAGGTAGGCAATATTTTTTGTGGCCCGTCATCATCACCCCATATAACTTCCCACCAGAGATGTGTATGCAAAGAGAATTTTTATTTAGGAGTATATTAGTTCCTCGACCTAAGCATCCAAAAATATCACTTGATGTTTTTCTACAGTCTTTAGTGGAAGAGTCGAACGAGTTATGGCACACTGGAGTGAAGACGTATGATTGTTCGAGGAGAAGAAATTTTACAATGCGTACAATGCTCCTATGGACAATTAGCGACCTTCCCGCTTACGGAATGTTGTCAGGTTAGATTACGCACGAACGTTTCTCATGTTCGTACTGCATGCATCGTACTGATGCCTTTCAGATAAAGAATGGAAGGAAAACAAGTTGGTTCGATTGTCATAGTCAATTTATTGGTCTGCGCCACCCCTACCGGAAAACAAACAAATGTTTAAGAAGAAAAAAGTGGTTCGTGATCCTCCACCGGTATATTTGATTGGCGATCAAGTTGAGGCGCATCTGGATCATTACTTTGCGAATAACACAGCTCCCCATGTAGCGCCTAATCTACCTTATGGTTATCTTGAGGAACACAACTGGCATAAGAAAAGTATCTTCTGGGAGCTCCCATACTGGAAAGAACATCTACTCCGACACAATCTTCGACGTGATGCACATAGAGAAGAACTTTTTCGATAACAATATGAATACTCTTTTGAACGTGCAAGGGAAGACAAAAGACAATTTTAAATCACGTCTTGACTTGGATGAGATATGCGTGAGGAGCAAATTGCACATTGATAAAGATGGAAAAACGCTTGTACCTATATTCAGGTTATCTAGTGCATCAAAGGGGTCGTTATTCTAGTGGGTGGTCTCTGAAGTCAAGTTGAATGATGGTTTTGTTTCTAATCTTTCTCGGTGTGTAGATGGTGGTAAATTCACAGGTATGTAAAGTCATGATTGTCATGTGTTTATGCAACAACTGCTACCATTTGTCTTGGCTGAATTTGTTCCATAAAACGTGCACGAAGCAATTGCTGGTATGTAAAGTTGAACTAATTAATTAATATAATATAAGTTTTCGTTAATGAAATATCTTATTATATAAAAGTGAGCGTGTTTAATTATAACTCACCAGATCGTGACACGTGTCACAATTAATTTAGACCGCGACATTTGTCGTTATTAAAATAAGAAATCTTCTTAAAAAAATAGGACAAAAAGAAAAATGAAAATACCTTAAAACATGGAAATCTTATAAATTAAACACTCAATGTTGTTAGAATAATGTTTAAGAAAAAAATAATTTTAAAAGAAGAAAAAAAAGAAAGGAAAAATGTTAATAATGTTTAGGAAAAATGTTAATAATTTTAAAAGAAGAAAAATGTAACGTTTAGGAAAAAAAAACAAAACAAAAAATAAGAAGAAAAAAAGAGAAAGGAAAAACAAAAAAAGGAAAAAGTAACCAAACGAAAAGTGTTCACTACATCTATATATACATATATAGAATCACTAAATTTCATTGTGCTCTCCTATTTGTTCTATTTACTATTATAAAATTTCTTTTTTTTAACTCAAAAAGAGAAAAAGATGAGTTCATAGTTTTTAAAAGCCAACAATCTTACTTCACACTAAATCAATTATATAAAAGTTAGCGCGTTTAACGTGAACTCGACACGTAGGCAAATTATAACTCACCATATCGTTACACGTGTCACAATTAATTTAGATCGCGACATTTGTCATTATTAAAATAAGGAATTTTCTTTTAAAAAATAAGAAAAAAGAAGAATGAAAACACCTTAAAATAAAAATCTTTATAATTTAAATACTTATAAATTAAAAAATTAACATTCATTATCAAATAATTAGAAATAAAACATATTAATCCGAAATATAGAAAAATTTAATAACCTAAAATTAGGAAAATAACATAGAAAAAGAAAAATTTAAGAATATTTTAGGAAATAATCAATAAAAATAGAAAAAATAAAAAATAAAAACGTAAAATTACTTGAGAAAATAAAGAAAATTTTTACGATAACTTATTGAGGAATTCACAAAACTACACCCTTTTAAAAATACACCTAATTTATTTTTTTCACATATTTACACCCTTTCAAAATTTTAAAAGCTTGATTTACCCTTTTTAAAAATTAACAAAATTAAAATATTTTCATTTGGGTTCGCTAATTAGTGTTTAAGGTATGATATTAAAGGGGTAGGATTGTGTGGGTATGGTTTATTTGGATTTAATTTTGAGTGTTTAGGTAATTTTGTGAAGTATTTTTGAAATGGTGTAGTTTTGTGAAATGTAATTCAAATGGTGTAGTTTTGTGATTCTCCCTAACTTATTTGTTATATTCATGGATCAACTATCTAATTATTAATTTAAAATAATTATTTTTTCGTGTAAATAACAAAAGCAATGTAATAAAATAAAAATGTGTTTTTTTATTTCTTAATAGATGAAAAAAGTAAAAATCACTTATTTACTATTACCATATATTGTTGTGTGTCTTTTCTATTTTTTATTAATAAAATAATGAGTATAATATTAGTTTCCGTTTAAATCTAACTAAAACTATACAAATTTACTAACAATATTAATATATAATTATGAAATGTTTTTATGTAATTTGTCCGCTTATTACGTGGGATTGCATCTAGTAATGTAATAAAGTTGACTTAATTTTTGTAGGTGTTGGATTGTTCTTTCAGAATCTTTGCAGAAGAACGTTAAACGAGCATTTTATAATGAGAACATCCCGCTCATTATGTGCAATTTGGAGAAGATATTCCCCCCGACCTTTTTTGATGTTGTGGAACACCTACTAGTACATCTCCCACATGATGCGGAATTTGGAGGACCTATTCAGTTTCGATGGATGTACCCATTTGAAAGATTTATTAAACATATAAAGGGGAAGGTGAAGAATCTTGCTAAAGTCTAGGGTTCAATTGTTGCGGGTAATATTACGGAAGAGACGTCACTCTTTACATCGTACTACTTTGCACCTACTGTGAGGACACGTAAAAGAGCACCAAGGAGATATGATGATAGAGGCATTCAAGCAACATACGCTGTAGACGGAGTCCCTGAAATATTTTGTCCAATTGTTCGGCTTAGTGGACGCACAAAAGAGGTGTGGTGGAGTAACGAGAAATAAATTCATTGTGCCCACACATACATTCTATTGAACTGCGAAATTGTAACTCCATGGGAAAGGTAAATATATATATTCTATAATATTGCATAAAACAATACATACTTAATTTATGTTTTTTCATATAATTTCTTTGTCGAACAAGGTAGAGAAGGAATTGAGTGGATATCTGATGAGGAGGTCGATTCACGTAAAACTCAACACTTTGTGATGTGGTTGCAAAGACAAGTACAAAAATGTATTTATAAACATTTAATAAATAAATTAGATAATTATTTATAAACATTTAATTAATTTTGCTCATTTTAGATTGAGTACGAGGACGAATCATATCCGGTTTGGTTTCACGAGATGCTTCAACGTCGAGATATATCCTCAATAAGGTGTTTTGAAATAATGTAATCTTTCAAGGGTGTTCTTCGATTTTTTTTACGTTTTCAATTTTATACGTCACAAATGTTTTTTTTAAATATGTTTTCGCGAATATTTTTAATTTAATTTTACGAATCTGAAAAAATATTTCAAAAATCAAAAAACGAAATTAAAATGTTTTTCATAAAATCACCCAATTATGATTTTAAAATATTTTTTGAATATTTTTAGGGTATAGAAACTTATATTACAAATAAAATAAAAATGGGTATACGAGATTTTTGGGGGTTATAGGAGATCATGGCTTCTTAAAAACGACTTGTACTGAAGTTGCCTCCTCAATTTCCACTTGCGAGGATCCCGACAACACCAATGTATTTTACAAGAGGATATGCGTTCCACGCGTACGAGTACGGCTGACATCAAACAAGTGTTAATTATGGTTTATGTGTTAGGGGGGACATTGATTTCTACGACATCATCCAAGATATCATAGAAATAACGTTTCCTAGGTTGCTAATATATAAATGTGTACTCTTCAAGTGCGATTGGTTTGATCCTACGATAGGAAGAGGTTTTTGAATCAACAAGTCTGGGATCGTGGATCTGAAGAAGAGTAGAAGATACAAAAAAATTGAGCCTTTTATACTTGCATCGCAAGCTGAGCAAATTTGTTTCATCCCTTATCCCCTTCTTAAATCGACGTGGATAAATTGGCTATCCGTCGTCAAAATTGCCCCAAGAGGATATATATAGTCAGGGAAGAGGAAGCAACACTCCAAAGTGTACACCCGTCGATATTCCTTCCCCAGATTTAAGCACATACGTTTTCTACTCGTTGATCCATTTAATAGGGAAGCTGAAGAGGTGAACCAGGACGAAAAAGAAAACGGACATATAGACAAATTTGATGAATCTGAGTCCGAAAATGAGGAAAACTATGAGTCTAATGATGATTCTGAGTAATAAAATAGTTTTAAGTTTATGTAACATGAATCGTCGTAACATCGTCAAACATTAACGACTAATTTACGACGATTCTTATAGAATCGTCGTAACATCGTCGTTCTATTTGAATGTTTGTTTAGTACGAGATTGTCATTTCATACGAGGTTTCATTGCTGACTACGAGGTTGTAATATGTGCTACGCATGCAAAATCGTCGTAAAGTAGTTGTATAATAACAACAAATTTACGACGTTTTTCTATTTTATACCCTAAACCACTACTATAACGCAATGGTTAATCTTTTATTACGTACAAGTACTCATTAAAATCTCTAATGATACCTTCAAACTATAAAAACAATAACAAAGCAGGGTAAAGAAATTTTTTTTTTGAAAATTCTCTCACTAATTCTAGAGTTCAAGATAAAGTGTATTACTGATTTAGATTAATAAGTATAGATATTGTTAATTTTTCGGTTTTTGTTATTTACGACCATTTGGGTTAGAAAACTATTATATACCTATATTACTATCAATAAATACATTATAAAGTCATTTGCACACTTAATTTCATTGAATATCATTTACAACTAATTTACGACGATTATATACTTTTAGTTGCAAATACCTCGTAAATCTACTACGATTTTACGACGATTAGCCAAACCCTATATAACCCCTAAATGTCATATCCTTCATGTGCTTTTTGGTACGAGGTTATAAAAACACTTATCGTTGGTAACTAGTTGTAAATTAACTACGATTTTACGAGGATTCCTAGTTTAACTACGTTTTTACGACGATATATAATTCGGAAACGACGAATTTACGACGATTTGTTTTATGGAAAAGGCGAATTTATGACGATTTTTGGGAAATAGTTTTCCCTCCAACTCGTGCCAAACCAAGTGTTTAACGCCGCTTTGGACCCGTTTACAACGATTGCTAACACTATATATACCCCGCGAAATTTTCTTCTTCCTCGCTCATTTCTTCAAAAACTCACTCTCTCTCCTCTCTCTCTCCTCGCTATTTTCTCTCTCTAGAAGGTAAAATTTTTTATTTTTTATTCAAATATATTTCACGAAGCCGCATCCCAAATGGACGAACACTCTGAAGCATATCAAGAAAACTCGGTTCAAATGCTTCACGCTAATATCATTTTCTCACTTATTTATTTATTTAAATTAAATTTCGAATTAATTAAATTATTTATCACAGGCGCTAATTTTTTAATTTTTCTATTTTTGTAGCAAAAGTGGCACTAGGATATCTCGATCAACGAGTCGGTGAAGACAGAGTACAACAAAAGTGCCAAGTTTCGCCTTGCCAAAATCGTCTCTGATTGGAAGGACAAGTGGAGGGCCTAGGAGACGCGGCGAAACCGATCTTCTTAACGACCGCAGTTTGGGAGGGTTTGGAGGCCTATTGGACGGATGACCATAATGCCAACATAGCGACTAAGTGGTCCACCTCTAGGAACACTAAGTTGCCGGACGGGACGGCGAAGATGATGACTCATACATCCGGTCAGATCCCGTTTGCAGGCCATATGTTTAGCATGATAACTTTTTATCTTATTTTTTTACTTTAACACTTTAAATTTCATTATAGACGAAGGAGTTGGGTTACAAGCCACCCGTTAGCGCCGTGTTCGAGAAGACCCACAAGAGGAAGAATGACGAGTTCGTTGACGGGAACTCGGAGCGGATTTTCACCGAGCTCGAAGCTCGGAGGATGTATATTTAGAGTAAACGCTCTCAGAGATCCCCCGGAGACACTCAGCAACCTGGCGAGTTTCTATCCACCGCCGAGCTAGATCTGATCTTCACGCATGTTAATTATATTTTTTAGTTTTCTATTATTTTCATATTATTATTAAATTTAAATTATTATTAATTACTTCATTTTATAGGTTGCTCCAAAGAAGAAAGGGAGGATTATAGGGTTGGGATCCATCTAGGACGTCCCCTTAGTTGACCCTTCATATCGATCTCCGGCTCATATGGAGGCCGAGAAGCAAGACCTTCGCGCGAAGCATGACTAGTCCCATAAGACTTTCGCGTATTACGACGGTTCGGTGTTTTCTGCCTCCACAAACTTATGAAACATCTAACAACAAGTTTTATACAGTTCTAAACAAGGTTTCAAGCAAGATGGGTTCTTATAAGTGCCTCAAAGATCTTTGAAGAAGTTTCACAAACTTAGGAAACATATAACAACATGTTTTCTAAGACTCTAAACCATGTTTTACGCAAGGTGAATTCTTATTAGTGCCTCAATGATCTTTGTATAAGTTTCAAGAACTTATGAAACATTTAACAATGCGTTTTCTTTTATTATAACCCAAGTTTGAAGCAAGATGACTGCTTATAAGAGTCTCAATGATCTTTCTAGAAGTTTCTCTACCTTATGAAACATCTAACAACTTGTTTTTACGATTCTAAACAAATTCTAAAGCAAGATGAGTGCTTATAAGTCGTTCAATGATATTTGTTCAAGTTTCAAGAACTTATGAAACATCTAACAATGCGTTTTCTAAAACTCTAAACCAAGTTTTAGGAAATATGAGTGCTTATAAGTGTCTCAATGATCTTGGGATATGTTTCTAGAACTTAAGAAACATCTAACAACGCATTTTCTACGATTCTAAACCAATTTTTAAGAAAGATGAATTCATATTAGTGCCTCAATGGTTATTGTATAAGTTTCACAAACTTATGAAATATCTAACAACGCGTTTTCTACAACTATGACCCAAGTCTAAAGCAAGATGAGTGCTTATAAGTGTCTCAATGATCTTTGTACACAATTCACGTGTTTTATGAAACATCTAGCAATGCGTTTTCTACGACACTAAACTAACTTTTAAGTAAGATGAGTGCTTATAAGTGCCTCAATGATCTTTGTACAAGTTTCACCAACTTATGAAACAACTAACAATGCATTTTCTACAACGTTTAAAAGGTATTAAGCAATATGAGTGCTTATAAGTTCCTCAATGATATTTTTAAAAGTTTGACGAACTTATGAAACATATAATAACAAGTTTTCTATGAATCTAAACCAAGTTTTAAGAAAAATTAGTGCTTATAAGTGCCTCGCGAACTTATGAAACATCTAACAACGTGTTTTCTACGACTATAAACCAAGTTTTTAGCAAGACGAGTACTTATAAGTTCCCCAATGATTTTTGTACAAGTTTCACGAACTTGTGAAAAATCTAACAATGCGTTTTCTACTACTTTAAACCAAGTTTTAAGAAAGATCGATTCTTGTAAGTCCCTCAATGATCTTTATACAAGTTTCAAGAACTTATGAAACATCTAACAACACGTCTTCTACGACTCCAAATTAAATATTAAGCAAGATGAGTGCTTATAAGTTCCTCAATGATCTTTGCACAAGTTTCACGGACTTACGAAACCTCTAACAACACGTTTTCTACGACTCTAAACTATGTTTTAAGCTAGATTGCTGCTTATAAGTGCCTCAATGATCTTTGTATAACTTTCACGAACTTATGAAACATCTAACAACGCGTTTTCTACGACTCTTACCCATGTTTTAAGCAAGAAGAGTGCTTATAAGTTCCTCAAAGATTTATGAACAAGTTTCAAAAACATATGAAACATCAAACAATGCGTTTTCTACGACTTTAAACTAAGTTTTAAACAAGATTGGTGCTCATAAGTGTTTCAATGATCTTTTTACAAGTTTAAAGAATTTATGAAACATATAACAACGAGTTTTCTACAACTTTGAATAATTTATTAAGCAAGATGAGTGCGTATTTGTAACTCAATAATCTTTGAACAAGTTTCACGAACTTATGAAACATCTAACAATACGTTTTCTACAACTTTAAATCAAGTTAATAAGTGCCTTAATGATCTTTATACAAGTTTCAAGAACCTATGAAACATCTAAGAACGAATTTTCTACGAGTCTAATGCAAGTTTTGAGCTAGATGAGTTCTTAGTGCCTCAATGATTCTTTACAAGTTTCACGAACTTGTGAAATATCTAACAACACGTGTTCTCCACTATAAACAAAATATCATGCAACATGAGTGCTTATAAGTGCCTCAATTATCTTTTACCAAATTTCACGAACTTATGAAACATCTAACAACGAGTTTTCTACGACTCTTAACCCAGTTTTAAGCAAGATGAGTGCTTCTAAGTTCCTGAAGATTTTTGAACAAGTTTCACAAACTTATGAAACATCCAACAATCTGTTTTCTACGACTTTAAACCAAGTTTTAAGCAAGATTAGTGCTTATAAGCGCCTCAATGATCTTTGTAGAAGTTTCAAGAACTTATGAAACATCAAACAACGAGTTTTCTTCGAGTCTAATGAAAGTTTTAAGCAAGATGAGCTTTTATTAGTACCTTAGTGATCTTTGTAGAAGTTTCACGAACTTATGAAACATCTAATAACAAGTCTTCTACAACTCTAAACAAAATATTAAGCAAGATGAGTACTTATATGTGCCTCAATGATCTTTGAATAAGTCTTACGAAATTATGAAACATCTAACAACACGTTTTCTATGAATTTAAACCAAGTTTTAAGCTAGATTGATGCTTATAAGTCCCTAAATGATCTTTGTACAAATTTCACAAACTTATGAAAAATCTTACAATGCGAATTTATGACACTAAACCAATTTTTAAACGAGATGCGTTCTTATTAGTTCCTCAAATGATTTTTTTAACAAGTTTCAAAAACTTATGAAACATCCAACAACGCGTTTTCTACGACTTTAAACCAAGTTTCAAGCAAGACTAGTGCTTATAAGTGCCTCAATGATCTTTGTACAAATTTCACAGAACTTATGAAACATCTAAAAACAGGTTTGAAGAACTTATTACAAATATAAAGCAAGATGAGTGCTTATAAGTGCTTAAATGATCTTTGAAAAAGTTTGAAGAACTAATGAAACATCTAATAACACGTTTTCTATGACCAATAACCAAGTTTTAAACAAGATGAGTGCTTATAAGTTCGTCAATGATATTTTTACAAGTTTCACGAAATTATGAAACATCTAACATCACATTTTCAACGACTCAAAACAAAATTTTAAGAAAGATATGTGCTTAGAAGTGCCTTATTGATCTTTTTCAAAGTTTCAAGAACTTATGAATCATTTAATAACGTGTTTTCTACAACTCTAAACAATTTGTAAGCAACATGAGTTCTTATTAGTGACTCAATGATCTTTGAACAAGTTTTAAGAACTTATGAAACATCGAATAACCTGTTTTCTACAATGTTTAACAAGGTATTAAGCAAGATGAGTGCTTATAAGTTTTTTAATGGTATTTGTACAAGTTTCACGATTTTATGAAACATCTAACAACACGTTTTCTACGACTCTAAACAAAGTTTTAAGACAGATAAGTTCTTATAAGTGCCTCAAAGATCTTTGAACATCTACCGACTCGTTTTCTAAATAAGGAAATAATGAAACATCTACCGACGCGTTTTCTACGACTATAAACCAAGTTGTAACAAAGATGAGTGCCTATAAGTGCCTCAATGATCTTTTTACAAGTTTCATGAACTTATGAAACATATAACAACACGTTTTCTACGACTCTAAACTAAATATTAAGCAAGATGAGTGCTTATAAGTGCCTAAATGATCTTTGAAAAAGTTTCAAGAACTTATGAAACATCTAACTAAACATTTTCTACGTCCATAAACCAAGTTTTAAGAAAGATGAGTGATTATAAGTTTATCAATGATTGTTTTATAAGTTTCACGAACTTATGAAACATCTAACAACACGTTTTCAACGATTCAAAACCAAGTTTTAAGCACGATAAGTGCTTATTAGTGTCTCAATGATCTTTTTACAAATTTCATGACTTATGAATCATCTAACAACACGTTTTCTACGTCTCTAAACCAAGTTTAAGAAGGATGAGTGCTTATAAGTACCTCAATGATCTTTATACAAGTTTTATGAATTATGAAACATCTAACAACACGTTTTCTACGACTCATATCAAGTTGCAAGCAAGATTAGTTCTTACTAGTGACTCATTGATCTTTTTACATGTTTCACGAACTTATGAAATATCTAATAACATGATTTCTACAACTCTAAATCAAGGTTTAAGCTAGATGAGTGCTTATAAGTGCCCCAATTGTCTGTGAATTAGTTTCGCGAACTTATGAAACAACTAACAACACGTTTTCTATGACTCTTAACCATATTTTAAGAAAGATAAATGCTTACAAGTGCCTGATTGATCTTTATACAAGCCTCAAGAACTTATGAAACATCACACAACGAGTTTTCTACGCGTCTAATGCGCGTTTTAAACATAATGAGCTCTTATTAGTGCCTCAATAATCTTTGAACAAGTTTCACGAACTTATGAAACATCTTAAAATACTTTTTCTACCACTATAAACCAAATATTAAATAAGATGGGTGCTTATAAGGGTTTCGTTGATATTTGAACAAGTCTTACGAATTTATGAAACATCTAACAACACATTTTCTAGGACTCTAAACAAAGTTTTAAACTAGATTACAAGTTATAAGTGCCTGAGTGATATTTGTACATATTTCACAAACTTATGAAACATCTAACAAGGCGTTTTCAACGACTGTAAGTGGCTCAATGATCTTTGTTCAATTTCACAAACTTATAAAACATCTAAAAATGTCTTTTCAAAGAATCAAAACTAAGTTTTAAGAAATATGAATTCTTATTAGTGCCTCAATGATCTGTGTATAAGTTTCATGAACTTATGAAACATTTAACAACGCGTTTTCTATGACTATAACTCAAGTTTTAAGCAAGATGAGTGGTTATAAGTGCCTTAATGATCTTGTACAAGTTTCACGAAGTTATGAAACTTCTATAAACGCGTTTTCTACGCCTCAAAACTAAGTTTGAAGTAGATGAGTTCTTAATAATGCCTAAAAGATCTCTGTACAAGTTTCACGAATTTATGAAAAATCTAACAACGTGATTTCTATGATTCTAAACAAAGTTTGAAGCAATATGGATGCTTATAAGTGTCTCAATGATCTATGAACTCGTTTCACATACTTATGAAACATCTAACAACGGGTTTTCTACGAATCTAAACCAAGTTTTAAGCAAGATAAATTCTTATTAGTGCCTCGATGATATTTGTACAAGATTTACGAACTTATGAGACATTTAACAAAGCATTTTCCACGACTCTAAACCAAGTATTAAGCAAGATGAGTGCTTATAAGAGCCTCTATGATCTTGGATCATGTTTCATGAACTTATGAAACATCTAATAATGCGTTTTCTACGACTATAAACCATGTTTTAAGCAAGATAAGTGCTTATAAGTGCCTCAATGATATTTGTACAAGTTTCACGAACTTATGAAACATCTAACAACGAGTTTTCTACGATTCCAAACAAAGTTTTAAGTAAGAAGAGTTCTTATTAGTGCCTCTATCATCTTTGTACAAGTTTCACGAACTTGTGAAACATTTAACAAAGCGTTTTCTAGGACTCTAAACAAAGGTTTAAGTAAGATGAGTTCTTATTAGTTCGTAAATGATCTTTGTACAAGTTTCAAGAACTTATGAAACAACTAAGAACGGGTTTTCTACAAGTCTAATGCTAGTTTTAAGAAATATGAGTGCTTATTATTGCCTCAATGATTTTTGTGCAAGTTTCACGAACTTATGAAACATCTAACAAAACGTTTTCTAAGACTCTAAACGAAATATTAAGAAAAATGGGTGCTTATAAGTGCCTCATTGATCTTTGAACAAATTTAACTAAGTTATAAAACATCTAACACCACGTTTTATAGTACTCTAAACTAAGTTTTAAGCATGATGAGTGTTTATAAGTGTTTTAATGAACCGTGTACATGTTTCACGAATTTATAAAACATTTTACAACGCCTTTTCTACGACTATAAACCAAGTTTTAAGAAAGATGAATTCTTATTAGTGCCTCAATGAACTTTGTATAAGTTTCATGAATTTATGAAACATTTAACAACGCGTATTCTATGACTACAACCCAAGTTTTAAGCAAGATGAGTTGTTATAAGTACCTCAATTATCTTGTAAAAGTTTCACGAACTTATGAAACATCAATAAACGCGTTTTCTACGACTCTAAAAAAAGTTTGAAGCAAGATGAGTTCTTATTAGTACCTCAAAGATCTTTGTACAAGTTTCACGAACTTATGAAACATCTAACAACGCGATTTATATGATTTCTAAACCCGGTTTTAAGGAAGATGAGTGCTTATAAGTGCCTAAATGATCTTTGAAAAACTTTCAAGAACTTATGAAACATCTAACAAGGATTTTTTGGACGAATCTGAACCAAGTATTAAGCAAGATTAGTGCTTATAAGTGCCTCAATGATCTTTGAACAAGTTTCTAAAACTTATGAAACATCTAACAACACGTTCTCAACAACTCTAAATCAAGTTTTAAGCAAGATGAGTGCTTATAAGTACCTCAATGAAATTTTGACAAGTTTCACGAACTTATTAAACATCTAGCTACACGTTTTATACGACTCTAAACGAGGTATTTAAGCACGATGAGTTGTTATAAGTGCCTCAATGGTCTTTGTAAAAGTTTCATGAACTTATGAAATATCTAATTACCCCATTTCTACGATTCTTAACCAAATTTGAAGCAAGATTAGTGCTTATAATTGCCTTAATGATCTGTGTACAAGTTTCACGGACTTACGAAACATCTAAAAACGCGTTTTCTACGTCTTTAAACCAAGTTTTAAGGAAGATGAGTGCTTATTAGTGTCTAAATGATCTTTACACAATTTTCATGAACTTATGAAACATCCAAAAACATGTTTTCTCCGTCTCTAAAACAAGTTTTTGCAAGATTAGTGCTTATAAGTGTCTCAATAATATTTTTACGAGTTTCACCAATTTATGAAACATCTAACAACGCTTTCTACGACTCTAAACCAAGTTTTAAGCAAGATGAGTGTTTATAAATGCCTCAATGATCTTTTCACAAGTTTCAAGAGATTATGAAACATCTAACAAACTGTTTTCTACGACTCAAATGCAAGATTTAAGCAAGATGAGTTCTTATTAGTGAATCTATGATCTTTGTACAAGGGTCACGAACTTATGAAACATCTAACAATGCGTGTTCTACAACTCTAAACCGAGTTTTAAGAAAGATGACTGCTTACAATTGCCTCAATGATATGTTTACAAGTTTCACGAACTTTTTTAAAATATAACAACGCGTTTTTTATGTTTACAAGTTTCCCGAACTTATGAGTGCATATAAGTGCCTTAGTGATCTTTGTACAAGTTTCCTTAACTTATGAAATATCTAACAACTTGTTTTTACCATACTAAAGTAATTTTTTAGCAAGATGAGTACTTATAACTCCTTCAATAATCTTTGTACGAGTTTCTTGAACTTACGAAACATCTAACAACGCGTTTTTAAGACTCTAAACAAAGTTTTAGGCAAGATGCATGTTTATAAGTGCCTCAATGATCTTTGGATAAGTTTCTCGAACTTATTAAACGACTAACAATTTGTTTTCTACGATTCTAGACAAAATTTTAAGCAAGGTGAATTCTTATTAGTGCCTCAATGGTGATTGTATAAGTTTCACTAACTTATAAAACATCTAACAACGAGTTTTCTACAACTATGATCCAAGTCTCAAGTAAGATGGATGTTTCAAAAACTTATGAAATATTTAACAAAGCGTTTTCTACGACTCTAAACCAAATTTTAAGGTGGATTAGTCCTTATATCTTTGTACAATTTTCAGGAAATTATGAATAACGTGTCTTCAACGACTCTAAAACAAGTTTTAAGCAAGATGAGTTCTTATTAGTGCCTCAATATTCTTTATACAATTTCCACGAACTTATGAAACACCTAACAATGCATTTTCTACGACTATAAACCACGTTTTAAGCAAGATGAGTGCTTATAGGTGCCTCAGTGATCTTTGACCAAGTTTCACAAACTTATATAACATCAACCAACGTGTTCAATACGACTCTAAACCAAGTTTTAAGCAAGATGGGGGCTTATAAGTTCCTGATTGATCTTTAAACAAGTTTTACGAACTTAGGAAACATCTACCAACATCTTTTCTACAACTCTAAACCAAGTTTTATGGAAGATGAGTGTATATAAGTACCTTAAAGATCTTTGAACAAGTTCCACAAACTTATGGAACATCAAACAACCTGTTTTATACGACTCTAAACCATGTTTTAAGCAAGATGAGTAGTTATAGGTGCCTCAATGATCTTTGTAAAAGTTTCACGAACTTATGAAATATATAACAACGCCTTTTCTACGACTTTACACCATGTTTTAAACAAGATGAATTCTTATTAGTGCCTCAATGATCTTTTTATAAGTTTCACGAACTTATGAAACATCTAACAACACGTTTTCAACGATTCAAAAACAAGTTTTAAGAAAGATGAGTGCTTATTAGTGCCTCAATGGTCTTTTACAAGTTTCATGACTTATGTATCATATAACAACACATTTTCTCCAACTCTCAACCAAGTTGTAAGCAAGATGAGTTCCTATTAGTGACTCGGTGATCTTTGTACAAGTTTGGCGAACTTTTGACACATCTAGCAACTCTTTTTCTACGATTCTAAACATATAAAACTAAATTTTCTACGAGTCTAATGGAAGTTATCAAAAAGATGTGTTCTTATTAGTGCCTAATGAAACATCTAACAATGAGTTTTCTACGACTCTAAACCAAGTTTGAAGCAATATTAGGGCTTATAAGTGCCTTAATTATTTTTGTACAAGTTTCAAGAACTTAAAAACATCTAACAACTCGTTTTCTACGACTCTAAACAAAACTTTAAGCAAGGTGAGTTCTTATAAATGCGTCAATGATATTTGAACAAGTTTCACAAACTTATGAAACATCTAACAACATGTTTTCTAGGTATATAAACCAATTTTTAAGGAATATGAGTTCTTATTAATGCCTCAATGATCTTTGTACAAGTTTTACGAACTTATGAAACATCTAAAAAAAGTTTTCTAGTACTCTAAACCAAGTTTTAAGCAAGATTAGTGCTTATAGGTGCCTCAATGATCTTTGTACAAGTTTAAAAAACTTATGAAACATCTAACAATTAGTTTTCTATGACTCTAAACCAAGTTTTAAGCAAGATGAGTTCTTATTAGTTTTCCGTTGTTTTTTGTACAAGTTTCACTCAACTTATGAAACATTTAATAACGCATTTTTACGACTCTAAACCAAGATGAGTTCTTCTAAGTGCCTTTATGATCTTTGTAAAAGTTTCACGAACTTATGAAACATCTAACAACGCGTTTTCTAATACTCTAAACAAAGGTTTAAGCAAGATGAGTTCTTATTAGTGCCTCAATGATCTTTGTACAAGTTTCACTAACTTATGAAACATCTAACAACGCTTTTCAATGACTATAACCCATTTTTGAAGAAAGATGAGGTCTTCTAAGTTCCCTCATAATCTTTGTACGAGTTTTATATGACTCCTAACCAAGTTTGGAGCAAGATGTGTTCTTTTAAGTGCCTAAATGATATTTTTACAAGTTTCAAGAACTTATGAAACATTTAACAACGGGTTTTCTACGAATCTAAACCAAGTTTCAAGCAAGATGAGTTCTTATTAGTGTCTCAATGATTTTTGAACAAGTATCACGAACTTATGAAACATCTAACAACACTTTTTCTACGACTCTAAATCAAGTTTAAGCAAGATGAGTGCTTATAGGTACCTCAATGATCTTTATTCAAGTTTTATGAATTATGAAACATCTAACAACACGTTTTATACGACTCATATCAAGTTGTAAGCAAGATGAGTTCTTATTAGTGACTCAATGTGATCTTCTTACATGTTTCATGTAGTTATGAAATATCTAACAACGCATTTTCTACAACTCTGGACAAGGTATTAAGCAAGATGAGTACTTATAAGTTACGCAATAATCTTTGAACAAGTTTCACGAACTTATATATGAAATATCTAATAACATGTTCTCTACAACTCTAAATCAAGGTTTAAGCTAGAGGACTGCTTATAAGTGCCTCAATTGTCAATGTACAAGTTTCGCGAACTTATGAAACAACTAACAACGCGTTTTCTACGACTCTTAACCATGTTTTAAGAAAGATAAATGCTTACAAGTGCCTGATTGATCTTTATACAAGTTTCAATAACTTATGAAACATCTAAAATCGAGTTTTCTACGCGTCTAATGCATGTTTTAAGCATGATGAGCTCTTATTAGTGCCTCAATGATCTTTGAAAAAGTTTCACGAACTTATGAAACATCTTATCATACCTTTTCTACCACTCTAAACCAAATATTGAGTAAGATGGGTTCTTATAAGTGCCTCGTTGATATTTGAACAATTCTCACAAACTTATGAAACATCTAACAACACGTTTTCTAGGACTCTAAACAAAGTTTTAAGCTAGATTACAAGTTATAAGTGCGTAAGTGATCTTTGTACATGTTTCGCAAATTTTAATCTAGATGAGTCCTCATAAGTGCTTCAATGGTCTTTGTACAAGTTTCACGAACTTATGAAACATCTAACTTCACGTTTTTGACGACTCTAAATAGAGCTTTAAGCAATTTGAGTGCTTATAAGTATCTTAATGATCTTTGGATAAGTTTCACGAAATTATGAAACATATAACTATAAGTTTTCTACATCTCTAAACTAAATTTTAAGCAAAATGAATGCTTACAAGTTCCTCAATGTTCTTTGTACAAGTCTTACGAACTTATGAAATATCTAATAACGTGTTTTCTATGACTATAACCCACTTTTAAAGGAAGATGAGTGCTTATAAGTTTCAAGATCTAATGAAACATCTAACAATGTGTTTTCTACTTTTAAGCAAGATGATTGTTTATAAGTACCTCAATGATCTTTGAACAAGTGTTACAAGCTTATGAAACATCTAACAACGCGTTCAATACGACTTTAAACAAACTTTTAAGCAAGATGAGGGCTTAGAAGTACCTCAATGATCTCTGAAAAAGTTTCACGACCTTATGAAACATCTACTCTAAAACTAGTTTTAAGCAAGATGAGTGCTTATAAGTACCTCAAAGACTTTTGAGCAAGTTCCACAAACTTATGGAACATCTAACAACGTATTTTATGCGACTCTAAACCATGTTTTAATTAAAATGAGTAGTTATAGGTGCCTCAATTATCTTTGTAAAAGTTTCACGAACTTATGAAATATATAACAACATCTTTTCTACGACTCTAAACCAAGTTTTAAACGAGATGAATTCTGATTATTGCCTCAATGATCTTTGTATAAGTTTCAAGAACTTATGAAAGATCTAATAACAAGTTTTCTTTGACTAAAACCCAAGTTTGAACCAAGATGAGTGCTTATGCCTCAATTATCTTATAAGTGCCCAAAAACACGTTTTCTAAGAATTTTTACCAAGTTTAAACCAAGATTAGTGCTTATAAGGGCCTCAATGATTGTTGTATAAGTTTCACGAACTCATGAAACATTTAACAACGCGTTTCTAGACTCTAAACAAAGTTTTAAGCAAGATGAGTGGTTTTAAGTGTCTAAATGATCTTTAAAAAAGTTTCACGAACTTATGAAACATCTTAAAAAGCGTTTTCCAAAACTCTAAAACAAGTTTTAAGAAAGATATTTGCTTATAAGTGCCTCAATGATCTTTGATAAAGTGTTACAAACTTATGAAACATCTAACAACTCGATTAATACGACTCTAGATCAAGTTTAAAGCAAGACGAGGGCTTATAAGTGACTCAATGATCTTTGAACAAGTTTCACGAACTTATGAAATATCTACCAACGCCTTTTCTACGACTCTAAACCAAGTTTTAATTAGGAAAATGAATGCTTATACGTGCCTCAAAGATCGTTGAACAAGTTTCACAAAATTATAGAACATCTAACAACATGTATTCTACGACTCCAAACTATGTTTTAAGCAATGAGTTGATATAAGTGTCTCAATTATCTTTTTAAAAGTTTCAAGAACTTATGAAATCTCTAACGACGCCTTTTTTACGACTCTAAACCAAGTTCTTATTAGTGGCTCAATGATCTATATATAAGTTCACTTATGAAACATCTAACAACGCATTTTCTATTACTATAACCCATGTTTGAAGCAATATGGGTGCTTATAAGTGCTTCAATGATCTATGTACAAGTTTCACTAACTTATGAAACATCTAACAACTTGTTTTCTATGACTCTAAACTAATTTTTAAACAAGATGAGTGATTATAATTGCTTCAATGATCTTGTACAAGTTTCAGGAACTTATGAAACATCTAACATCGAATTTTTCTACGAATATAAACAAATTTTTAAGCAAGATGAGTTCTTATAAGTGCTTCACTAATCTTTGTACAAGTCTTACGAACTTATGAAACATCTAAAAACGTGTTTTCTATGACTATAACACACTTTTGAAGCAAAATGAGTGCTGAAAAGTTCCTCAATTATCTTTGTAAAAGTTTCAAGACCTTAAGAAACATCTAACAATGTATTTTCTACGACTCTTAACCAATTTTAAAGAAAGAATAGTTCTTATAAGTGCCTCAATGATCTTTGTACAAGTTTCACGAACTAATGAAACATCTAAAAACGCGTTTTCTATGACTCTAAACCAAGTTTCAGCAAGATGACTATTTCTAAGTGACTCAATGATTTTTGAACAAGTTTCACAAACTTATGAAACATCGAGTGTTTCACGAACTTATGGAACATCTAACAACGCTTTCTACAACTCTAAACGAAATTTTAAGCAAGAGGAGTGCTTATAAGTGCCTCAATGATCTTTGTATATATTTCAAGAACTTATGAAACATCTAATAACTAGTTTTCTACGAGTCTAATGAAAGCTTTAAGCAAGAGGAATTCTTATTAGTGACTCAATTATCTTTGAACAAGTTTCACGAACTTCTGAAACATCCAACACAATTTTTACGACCCTAAACCAAATTTAAAACAAGATGAGTTCTTATTAGTGTCTCAATGATCTTTTTACAAGTTTTACAAACTTATGAAATATCTAACAATATGTTTTCTACGACTCTAAACAAAGTTTTAAGCAAGATGACTGCTTATAATTGCCTCTATGATCTTTGTACAAGTTTCACGAACTTATGAAACCTCCAGCAACGCGTTTATTACGATTCTGAACCACGTTTTAAGCAAGATCAGAGATTATAAGTGTCTCAATGATCTTTGTACAAGATTAGTGCAAGCAAGATGAGTGCTTATAACAACGCGTTTTCCACGACTCTAAACCAAGTTTTAAGCTAGATGAGTTATTATTGGCTCCTCAATGATCTTTGTAAAAGTTTCAAGAACTTATGAAACATCTAACAACGGGTTTTATGCGACTCTTAACCAAGTTTGAAACAAGATTAGTGTTTATAAATGCCTCAATAATCTTTGTACAAGTTTCACAAACTTAAAACATCTAAATACACGTTTTCTACGACTCTAAACGACCTTTTAACCACGATGAGCGCTTATAAGTGTCCAATGATCTTTGAACAAGTTTCTCGAACTTATAAAATATTTGATAACACATTTTCTACAACTCTAAAGTAAGTTTTAAGGAAGATGAGTGCTTAACCAATTTTGAAGAAAGATAAGTACTTATAAGTGCCTCAATGATCTCTAAAGAGTTTCACTAACTTACAAAACAACTTGTTCTCTATGAATCTAAAAAAAATTTAAGCAAGATGAGTGCTTAAAAGTTCTTTAAAGATCCTTGTACAAGTTATGAAACATCTAACATCGCGTTTTTGAGGACTCTAAACCAAGTTTTATGCAAGGTGGGCGCTTATAAGTGCCTCAATGAACTTTGGATAAGTTTCACGAACTTATGAAACATCTAAAAACGTGTTTTCTACGTCTTCTAACCAAATTTTAAGCAAGATGAGTGCTTACAAATTCCTCAATGATTTTTGTACAAGTTTCACAAACTTATGAAATATCTAACAACGCCTTTTTCACCAACTCTAAACCCAGTTTCAAGCAAGATAAGTTCTTATAATTGTCTCAATGATCTTTGTACAAGTTTCACGAAGTAATGAAACATTTTACAATGGTTAAGCAAGATGCGTTTTTATTAGTGCATTAATTATCTTTTTTCAATTTTTAAAAACTTATGAAACATCTAACAAAGCAGTTTCTACGACTCTAGAACAATTTTTAAGCAAGATGAGTGCTTCTACGTGCATGAATGATCTTAAGAAAAGTTTCAAGAACTTATGAAAAATCTAAAAACAAGTTTTATACGACTCTTAACCAAGTTTCAAGCAAGATTAGTGCTTATATGTGACACAATGATATTTGTACAAGTTTCACAAACTTACGAAACATCTAACAACGCGTTTTCTACGTCACTAAAACAAATTTTAAACAAAATACAAGTTCTTATAAGTGTCTAAATGATCTTTACACAAGTTTCATGATCTTATGAAACATCTAACAACGCCTTTTCTACGATTCTAAACAAAATTTTAAGCAAGATATGTGCTCATAAATGCCTTAGTGATCTTTGAAATAGTTTCACGAACTTATGAAACATCTAACAACGTCTTTTCTACGACTCTAAAAAAAGTTTCAAGCAACACGTTTCAGGAACTTATCAAACATCTAACAACACGTTTTCTACGACTCTAAACGAATTTGTAAGCAAGATGAGTGCTTATAAGTGCTTCAATGTTCTTTGTAAAAGTTTCGTGAACTTATGACACATCTAATATTGCGTTTTCGACGACTATAAACAAAGTTTTAAACAAGATGAGTGCTTATAACTATAAGTGCCTCAATGATCTTTGGAAAAGGGTCACGAACCTATGAAACATCTAACAACGAGTATTCTACGTCTCTAAACATAATATTAAGAATATGAATGCCTACAAGTGCCTCAATGATATTTTTACAAGTCTCACGAACTTATGAAACATCCAACAACACGTTTTCTATGACCATAACCCACTTTTGAAGCAAGATGAGTGCTTATAAATTCCTCAATGAGTGCTTATAAGTGCCACAAAAATCTTTGAACAAGTTTCACGAACTTATGACACGAACTTATAAAACATTTAACAACGCGTTTTCTATGGCTCTAAACCAAGTTTCAAGCAAGATGAGTGCGTATAAGTTACTCACTAATCTTTATAAATGTTTCACGAACTTATGAAACATCTATTAACGTGTTTTCTACGACTCTTTACTAAGTTTGAAGCAAGATTAGTGCTTATATTCCCTAAATGATCTTTATACAAGTTTCAAGAACTTATGAAACATCTAATAACGCATTTTCTACGTCTCTAAACAACCTTTTAAACAAGATAAGTACATCAATGATTTGTAAACAAGTTTTATGTTCTTTTCAAACATCTAACTATGCGTTATCTACGAGTCTAAACCAAGTTCTAAGCAAAATGGTGCTTATAAGTGCCTTAATGATCTTTGAACAAGTTTCACGAACTTATGAAAAATCTAACAACTCCTTTTCTACTACTCTAACCCAAGTTTTAAACAAGATTAGTTCTTATTATTTCCTCAATCAAATAACAACTTATTTTCTACAATTCTCAGCAATTTTTAAGCAAGATGTGTGCTTATAAATGTTTCAATGATCTTGGGACAAATTTCAAGAACTTAAGAAACATCTAAAAACATTTTCTACGACGCTAAACCAAGTTTCAAGCAAGTTAAGTCTTATAAGTGCCTCAATGATCTTTGGATACGTTTCTCGAACTTATGAAACATCTAACAACGTGTTTTCTACGATTCTAAACAAAGTTTTAAGAAATATGAATTCTTATTAATGCCTCAATGGTCTCTGTATAAGTTTCACGATTTTGTTAAACATCGAACAACGCGGTTTCAACAACTATAACCCAAGTCTGAAGCATTCAATGTTCTTTGTACAAGTTTCAAGAACTTATGAAACATTTAATAAATCTTTTTCTACGACTCTAAACCAAGTTTTAAGCAAGATGAGTGTTTATAAGTGCCTTAATGATCTTTGTACAATACTTATGAAACATCTAACAATGTGTTTCCTACGACCCGTAACAAAGTTTCAAGCAAGATGAGTTCTTATTAGTGCCTCAATGATCTTTGAACAAGTTTCACGAACTTATGAAACATATAATAACGCGTTTTCTATGACTCCAAATAAATTTTTAAGCAAGATGAGGGCTTATAAGTTACCGAATGATCTTTGAACAAGTTTTGAGAACTTTTGAAACATCTACCAACGCTTTTTCTACGACTCTAAACCATGTTTTAAGAAATATGAGTGCTTATAAGTACCTCAAATATGTTTATACAAGCTTCACTAACTTATGAAACATCTAACAAGTTTTTTATAACTCTAAACAAGGTTTAAAGCACGATGAGTGCTTAGGAAACATCTAAAAAACATTTTCTACGCCTCTAAACCAATTTTTAAGCAAATTAAGTGCTTATAAGTGCCTCAATGATCTTTGGATAAGTTTATCAAACTTATGAAACATCTAACAACGTGTTTTCTACGATTCTAAACAAAGTTGTAAGCAAGATGAATTCTTATTAGTGCCTCAATGGTCTCTTAATAAGTTTAATGATTTTATGAAACATCGAACAACGCGGTTTCAAAAAGTATAACCCAAGTCTGAAGCATGATGAGTGTTGAAAAGTGCCTCAGTGTTCTTTGTACAAGTCTTAAGAACTTATGAAACATTTAAAAAATCTTTTTCTATGACTCTAAACCAAGTTCTAAGCATGACGAGTGTTTATAAGTGCCTTAAGGATCTTTGTACAAGTTTTACGAACTTATGAAACATCTAATAATGTGTTTTCTACGACTCGAAACCAAGTTTTAAGCAAGATGAGTTCTTATTAGTGCCTCAGTGATCTTTGAAAAAGTTTCACGGGCTTATGAAACATATAACAACGCATTTTATATGAATCTAAATCAATTTTAAGCAAGATTAGGGCTTATAAGTTAGTGAATGATCTTTGAACAAGTTTCGCGAACTTTTGAAACATCTACCAACTCTTTTTCTACAACTCTAAACCATGTTTTAAGCAAGATAAGTGCTTATAAGTTCCTCAAAGATCTTTATACAACTTTCACAAAATTACGAAACATCTAACAAGTTTTTTATGACTCTAAACAAGGTTTTAAGCAAGATGAGTGTTTATTAATGCCTCAATGATATTGGTATAAGTTTAACAAACTAATAAAACATCTAACAACGCGTTTTCTATGACTATAACCCAAGTTTGAAGCAAGATGAGTGCTTATTAGTGTCTCAATGATATTTCTAGAAGTTTCATTAACTTATGAAACATCTAACAACTTATTTTTTACTACTCTTAAAAAAAATTAAGCAAGATGAGTGCTTATAAGTCGTTCAATGACCATTTACTAGTTTCAAGAACTTATGAAACATGTACTACAACGTATTTTCTACAACTCTAAACCAAGTTTTAGGAAAGATGAGTGCTTATAAGTGCCTCAATGATATTGGGATATGTTTCTCGAACTTATGAAACATCTAACAACGCGCTTTCTACGATTCTAAACTAAAAATTTAAACAAGATAAATTCTTATTAGTGCATCAATGGTGATTGTATAATTTTAACAAACTTATGTAATATCTAATAACGCATTTTCTACAACTATAATCCAAGTGTAAAGCAAGATGAGTTATTATAAGTGTCTCAACTATCTTTGTACAATTTTCACGAACTTATGAAAAATCTAACAATGCATTTTCTACGTTTCTAAACAAAGTTTTAAGAAAGAAGAGTACTTATAAGTGTCTAAATTATGTTTTTATAAGTTTCACGAACTTATGAAACATCTAACAACACATTTTCTACAACTATAACCCATGTTTGAAGCAAGATGAGTGTTTATAAGTGCCTAAATGATCTTTATAGAAGTTTCACTAACTTAAAAAACATCTAACAACACGTTTTCTACGAATCTAAACAAAGTTTTAATCAGCATGAGTGCTTATAAGTTCCTCAATGATCTTTGTACAAATTATGAGAACTTATGAAACATCCAACAACGAATTTTCCACGTCTCTAAAGAAAGTTTTAAGAAAGATGAATCATTATTAGTGCGTCAATGATCTTTTTTTAAGTTTCCCGAACTTATGAAACATCTTACACCGTGTTTTCTATGACTCTAACCCAAGTTTTAAGCAAGATGAGTGCTTATAAGTGCCTCAATGATCTTTCTTGAAGTTTCACTAACTTATGAAACATCTAACAACTTGTTCTTTACGACTTTAAACAATTTTTTAAGCAAAATGAGTGCTTACAAGTCTCTTCAATGATCATTGTACAAGTTTGATGAACTTATGAAACATCTAATAACGCGTTTTCTACAACTCTAAACCAAATTTTAGGCAACATGAGGGCTTATAAGTGCCTCAATGATCATGGGATATGTTTCTCAAACTTATAAAACATCAAACAAAGTGTTTTCTACGATTCGAAACCAAATTTTAAGCAAGATTAATACTTATTAGTGCCTCAATGGTAATTGTATAAGTTTCAAAAATTTATGAAACATCTAACAACGCGTTTTCTACAACAATGACCCAAGTCTAAATCAAAATGAGTGCTTATAAGTTTCTCAAAGATCTTTGTACGAGTTTCACATACCTTATGAAACAACTAACAACGCGTTTTCTACAACGTTTAAAAGGGTATTAACCAAGTTGAGTGCTTATAAGTTCCTAAATGATATTTGTAAAAGTTTCACGAACTTATGAAACATATAATAACACGTTTTCTACAAATCTAAACCAATTTAAAGAAAGATTAGTGCTTATAAGTGCCTCAAAGATCTTTGAACAAGTTTCACGAACTTATGAAACATCTAACAACTCGTTTTCTACAACTATAAAACAAGTTTTAAGCAAGATGAGGGTTATAAGTTCCTCAATGAACTTTGTACAAGTTTCACAAATTTATGAAACATCTAACAACACCTTTTCTATGACTCTAAACCAAGTTTAAAGCAAGATGGGTTCTTATAAGTGACCAATGTTCGTTGAACCATTTTCAAAAACTTATGAAATATCTAACAACGCCTTTTCTACGCCTCTAAAACAAGTTTTAAGCAAGATGAGTTCTTATTAGTGCCTCAATGATCTTTGTACAAGTTTCACATAACTTAGGAAACATCTAACAATGTGTTTTATACGACTCTAAACAAAGTTTTAAGCAAGATGAGTTCTTATTAGTGCCTCAATAATCTTTGTAAGTTTCACGAAATTATGAAACGTCTAACAATGTGTTTTCTACGATTTTAAACCAAGTCTAAAACAAGATGAGTGGTTATAAGTGCCTCAATGATCTTTATACAAATTTTGAAAACTTATGAAACATCGAACACCGCATTTTCTACGTCTCTAAACAAAGTTTAAATAAAGATGAGTACTTATAAGTGACTCAATGATCTTTGTACAAGTTTCACGAACTTTCGAAAAATCTAACAACACATTTTCTACTACTTTCAACCATGTTTTAAGAAAGATCAGTTCTTGTAAGTCCCTCAATGATCTTTATACAAGTTTCAAGAACTTATGAAACATCTAACAACGGATTTTCTACGAGTCAAATGCTAGTTAAAAGCAAGATGAGTTCATACTAGTGCCTCAATAATCTTTGTAGAAGTTTCAAGAACTTATGCAACATCTAACAACGAGTTTTTTACAAGTTTGAATAATTTATTAAGCAAGATGAGTGCTTATAAGTAATTCAAAAATCTTTGACCAAGTTTAACGGACGTATGAAACATCTAAAAACATGTTATCTACAACTCTAAATCAAGTTATAAGTGCCTCAGTGATCTTTATAGAAGTTTCAAGTACTTATGAAACATCTAAAAACGAATTTTCTACGGGTCTAATGCAAGTTTTGAGCAAGATGAGTTCTCATTAGTGCCTCAATGATCTTTTACATGTTTCACGAACTTATGAAACATCTAACAACACGTTTTCTCCGACTCTAAACAAAATATTATGCAAGATGAGTGCTGATAAGTGTCTCAAAGATCTTTTACCAATTTTGAAAAACTTATGAAACATCTAACAACGCATTTTCTACGACTCTAAACCAAGATTTAAGCAAGATTAGTTTTTTTAAGTGTCTCAATGATCTTTGTAGAAGTTTCAATAACTTATGCAACATCTAACAACATGTTTTCTACGAATATAAACCAAGTTTTAAGCAATATGAGTTCTTATTAGTGCCTTAATTATCTTTGTACAAGTATCACTCAACTTATGAAATATCTAAAAAAAGTTTTCTAGTACTCTAAACCAAGTTTTAAGCAAGATTAGTGCCTCAATGCTCTTTTTACAAGTTTCACAAACTTATGAAACATCTAGCAACGCGTTTTTTACGACTCTAAACCAAGTTTTAATCAAGATTAGTTGTTATAAGTTCCTCAATGATCTTTGAACAAGTTTCACGAACTTAGGAAACATGAAACAACGGGTTTTCTACGAGTTCTTATTTTTGCTTCAATGATCTTTGTACAAATTTTACGAAGTTATGAAACATCTAACAACATGGTTTCTACGACTCTAAACCAAGTTTAAAGAAAGATGAGTGCTTATAAGTGCCTGAATAATCTTTGAAAAGTTTCAAGAACATAAGAAACATTTAAAAACGCGGTTTCAAAGACTCTAAACCAAGTTTTAAGCAAGATTAGTGTTTATATGTGCCTCAATGATCTTTGAAAAAGTTTCATGGACGATATTTCATCTAACAGCGCCTTTTCTACGACTATAAACCATATTTTAAGCAAGATGAGTCCTTATAAGTTCCTCAATGATCTTTGTACAATTTTCACGAACTTATGAAATATATAACAACACGTTTTCTATGATTCTAAACCAAGTTTTAAGAAAAATGAGTGCTTATAAGTGCGTCAATAATCTTTTTACAAGTTTCAAGAACTTATGAAACATCTAACAATGCGTTTTCTACGACTCCAAAAAAGTTGTATTCAGGATTAGTTCTTATTAGTGACTCAATGATCTTTGTACAAGTTTAATGAACTTATGAAACATCTAACAACACGTTTTCTACGACTATAAACCAAGTTGTAAGCAAGATGAGTTCTTATCAATGCCTCAATAATTTACGAACTTATGAATCATCTAACAATGCGATTTCTTCAACGCTGAACAAGGTTTTAAGCAAGATGATTGTTATAAGAGACTCAATGATCTTTGAACAAGTTTCACGAACTTGTGAAACATCTAACAACACTTTTACTACAACTTTTAACGATATTTTGGTTTAAAAGAAAATATCGTCGCTAAATCGTTGCTGATTTACAACAAGTTTACAACTTCTGATTTTGGTCGTCGTAAATTTACGACGATTTTACTACGATTTTTGCAATCGTCGTAAACTTTACAACGATTTTGGTCGTCGTTATTTTACGACGATTTAACGACGATTTTCCGAAGATACACGTAATCGTCGTTTAATCGTCGTAAATTTACAACGATTTAACGACATTTTGGTTTAAAAGAAAATATCGTCGCTAAATCGTAAATTTAAATCGTTGCTAAATCGTTGCTAGTTTACAACGAGTTTACAACTTCTGATTTTGGGAAATTTTAACAACGATTTGAAGACATTAATCTGGTAGATGAAAACGTGTATTTACTGTTGCACCTAATTATTTACAACTTTCATTTTACTCGTTAAATCGTTGTAAAATCGTTGTAAATCCCTTGTTAAATTATGAATCGTTGTAAATTAGTAGTTAATTTCCTTGGTAAAAAGTTGGAAAATTTTTAAAAATCCTATAAATACATCCTCATCTTTCACCACAAATCACACCACCAATTTTATCTCTTTCTCACATACGAAAAAAAAAATGTCCGGAGGCGATATTTACGAAATCCGAAAGTGGATGTACATACATCGAGGCGATGACGGATCAGTGACACGAGAGTTCCTCGACGGGTTTGAAATATTCATGCAGCAAGCCACAAATCTACCTGTCACTATCGAAAGCGGTAAGATGTTTTGTCCTTGTATCAAATACGACAATAGACGGTTCATTTTGGTTGAAAATGTTTGGAAGCATTTTTTAAATAGAGGATTTACACCACATTCACTAGTAAAATTACTGCGCATAGCCACGATTTTTTTAGTGGCTATAAGCCAAAAACCGTGGCTATAGGGCACTAAGCCACGGTTCTGCCACGATAAACGAAACCGTGGCTATAGCTGCGTGACTTTTCGAAACCGTGGCTTAGCGTGGCTTAGAGAGCCACGCTTTTTGCCACTGTTTTAAACAGTGGCTTACATAAGAAAGCCACGATTTAGTCACAGTTTTTTATAAATAATAACGTGGCTATTTTTGCCACGATATTTGCCACGATTTTAACGTGACTATATAGCCACGGTTATTTTTCGTGGGATATTTTAGCCACGTTTTTGACCCACTTATTTTTGTGGCATTTTAAAATTTGCCACGGTATTATGCCACAGTTTTTCCGTGGCATATCTTCACAATAAAACAAAAAAAAAATACTGATTATGAAACATTTAAACCATTTTCGGAATTGCACTTATCAAAACAAAAATCTAAGAACATGGTATTGATGAAACATAAAAAGAGAAGTTCACAACATACACAAAATTTTAAAGTGTTTTGAAATACACTACAAGCCTTGTACAAAGGCAACAAAATGTCTTAAAAAACTAAGCTAAAGTCCAAGATTAGTACACCACCTACTAAATTCTTGATTTTGGTTTGGAGGAGAAGAAGCTGGTACCACTGCTGGAGACGTCACGACATGAGGATCAGGCTGAGGCACAAGAGGATTAGGTACCTGATTGACGACCTGTTGCGATCCTGTGGAAGAAGTGGCCGAGCAAGGAATCCCGAGATGCCTAAGCAATGCATTGAGAGAGGTCTTTATGTCTCCCATTTCGTCCTTTAACTCTGTCACCTCCTTCCTCACAACATTGACATTGTCATTCACCGTCTTGAACTTGCCCTCGAGGCTGTCTATCCTTTCGTCTATATCGACGTTTCGCGCAAGACTGGATTCAGCGGACACCAATGGTGTCTTCTCTCGATACTGAACACTCCCTAGACCATATATATTGCCTTTGTGTCTCTTACCACGCTGCAAAACAATAAACAAAGACTAAGAGACATAATCACACACAAAGATACATAGACAAAAAGCAACAAACAAGCACAATGACATACACTTACATTAACACAAAGACAGACATATTCAAATACACATACATAAGCACATAAACGGAGACATAATCATAAACACATGAACACACGCATACAAACAGAAGCAAAGACATAGACAGAAGCAAATGAACACACACATAAAGACAGAAGCAAACACTCACACACACGCTGACATACACCAAAACACATAGACATACACAAACAGAAACATACCTAAGCACACACACGTACACACAGAAGAAGAGACATACACACATACAAACATAACAAAGAAGGAGGCATAATCAATATTGCAATCTCATAATTTATAATATTAAGTATCAAAGAAGAAACAAAAGTAACAGAACCTTTATATACTCCTTGTTGAGAAGATGGCGTGAAGGTCCAGAAGAGGCAGTATGACTGCGGCCATTGGGAGATCCTTCCTCGTCGATGAATTCAGATGTTGCTTGCTCCACTTCCAAAACAATTGCCTCCGCCCTTGAATCGATGAAAGTTCCATCTTTGCGTGTGTGAGTCTTGCGGACAAGCTGAGTCAAAGCTGGTGGTTCATCAGTACCACCCTCAACCATCTGCAAAAACGTAAGATTTGTTAAAGGAAGAATCAAAACATATAAGGTCAGAGAAAGAGAAGAAGCGCTTACCATATCATACTCATGTTTTAGGAAAGACTTGGGACCTCCACTATGCTTGTGCATCCCTTGTCCATCTGGATCAGATGTCCTAGAATCTGCAGCTTTCTTGCTCCTCGCTGCAGCTTCTTCAGTAGCCCAATACTCCAACATAAGCGTCCAATGAGCATCACCAATGTACTTTGGCTTCTTGTTGTTTCTGTACTTCTTGCTAATACGTTCACAAATGGTTGTCCTCGTCTCCAACTTCCATTGGAAGTAGACAGCAGCATGAAACCTTGGTTCCCAATAATAGTTTTGCTACAAGAAAACAAAAGGAAATTAAAATTGCATCAAAGAGAAACAAAACAGAGAGATAGACTTTACCACGAAAGTGTGCCACCAAGTGGTTTTTCTTTCCTTAGGAAATTTATTCCAGCTTCTCCATGGTCCAAAGTAGTAGCCTTGCCATGTCTTCCTAACAAATCTGTTGACTTCTGGGTCCACACCAAACCTAAAACAAAAAATAAAGGTTTAAGTAACTCAGAAAAGAAGTAAATGTATGAGGTTTAAGTAATTCAGAGAAGAAAACATACCATAGAGCCCCATTGGTTTTCCTTGGGTGAAGATGTGGCTGAGATTCTCTCTGTGGAGCAGCTAACAATTGCTCCTATGTTACTTGATTGAACTGGTTGTTAGCAGCTGACGCTGAGCCTGCTGATCCAGTAGTTCCTGCCGGCCTCTCTGATAAGACAAGAGAAGGTCAAAGAACTAAGATAAGCAAAGAGAAATAAGCAAACAGAAACTTAAACACACACAAAGCATTAAACTCAAATAAAACTCAAACTAAGACAATGAGATACAAGCATAGAGACTTAACAACATACACTCCCAGAACACAAACTCAAACACAAACTCAAACTCACACAGACTCGCATAACACACAGACAAGCTCAAACGCAAACTCAAACTCACACAGACAAGCATAGAAACTTACCAACATACACACAGAGAAACTCAATCTCAACCTCAATATCGATGTCTCAAACTCAAAGTCAAACTAAAACTCAAACTCAGACAAAGCACACACACTGATAATGAGATACAAGCATAGACACTTACCAACATACATAGACAAAGAAACACATAGAGAAAGCGAACACATAGAGATTGCAGAGACCTATTTTAAGGGTTAAAGAACATAACCTGAGGGATTCCAAGGACCAATTGATAGATGATATCCTCCTACGGCTCCGGAATAAGAACGACCACGACCGGAACTCATTGATTAGCGAGGCGATTTGTTGTTTTAGGGTTTGGGGATTTGGGGATTTTGAGTGGAGAGAGAGAAAGAGGATAAAGAGTAACTGGGAGACGGCGAGGCGAGGACGTGGTGTATCAGAGACGGCGAGGCGACGACGCAGGGTATCGGAGACGGCGAGGCGACAACGCAGGTATCGGAGACGGCGAAGCGACGACGACGCGTATCGGAGAAAACGAAGAGACGAACGGCGTTTTTGGGAAATGTTTCTAAGTGTCGAAGGAGAAAAGGTTTTTGATAAAAGCCCTAAAACGATGCCACGGTTCTGAACCGTGGCACTAACGTGGCTTTGTCATTTACTAAACCGTGGCTATACATCTACAAACCGTGGCTATGTAGATAAAGCCACATTTTCTAACTGTGGCTATTCCGTGGCTTTCTCGTAAACTCAAATGGTGTTTAGAGGTTTAGGGTTTAGAGGTTTATGATTTTAGTTTATGGTTTAGGTTAGTGTTTAGGTATTAGTTTAGGTTTAAGTTTTCATTAAAGGGTTTAGGTATTAATTTATCACAATAACATACATATAAACTTTAAAAATCACCACATATATCATACAAAATGCATTAAAACATTAAAAAATCATTAAATATCTTACTAATTAAATAAAAATCACCACATATCATACAAAATGCATTAAAACATTAAAAAGTCATCATTTATCAAAGAAAATGCATAAATATATTACAAATTTATGAAAACCCCCCTAAAATGGTTACTCTGAAACTGAATCTTCACTTGAATCTTCAAACTCGTCTTCTGTTATGTATTCATCATTAGGAGGCTCCACAAGTAATGAATCGAAATCTGAAGCATCTTCCACGACATGTGATTCAACACGAATAATGCCACTTGGAACGACATTATGATTATGTGTGTCATCTTGTAAAGCAGTCAGAGCATCTTCAGATGTTTCACGAACCCCACGAGGCATAACTTTAATACAAACCCACCATTCATTTGCCACAGATCGAGTCTCACGAGGATAAGGAACGAAACAAACTTGATCACAATTACCAGAAAGTATAAAAGGATCATATTTCTCGTATCTTCTATTAGGTGCGATATCGATAATACCTGATCGGTGTTTGCGAATACCTCGACCTAAAGTTGTGTCAAACCACTTGCATCTGAAAACCATTGCTTTGAGACCAAAAGAACCAGGGTACTCGATCATCATTATCTCCTCTATTAACCCATAATAATCAGTATCAGAGGTTCCTTTGACGCAGACACCATAGTTTTGACTTTTCCTATCTTTCCCATGTATTTCGGTGTGGAAGGAATAACCTCGTGATCGATACATAGGCCAAGATGTGTAACTACGTTTAGGACCTTGTGCGAAATCCAACATCCAAAAAGGAAACGTATAGGAAGAAGAAGCTTGATTAATCTACAAAACAATCCACATAATAAACAATTAGTGTACTATGATTACTAGTGATTTTTATTCATAAATGTCATACTTACATAATCTTTACACCATTGAGCAAAGTGTTGGTCTTTCGCATTTTGCATGACGTTACTGCTGATTCCAGGAATGGATTCCATCATGAATCGTTCAAACATCCTGCAAAATAGTTTAGGATAAAATGTTAAAATAAAGGGCGTAAAATTAAAAACGATTCATATAGTTTAATGAGAATTAAGATATTGTACCTTTCATAAGGCTCAAACTGGTCACAGTTTAGCAACATAAACGTTTGGAGAACGGTGTAGTCATCGTCTGTAAACCAACCATCTTTTGCTTTTCCACTTACTCGACCTTCATGGTGAAACAAGTCCGGGACTTCTAGAGCTAAATAAGTAAATCGAATTTCCCCGGTTAGAGACTCTTGCACCACTTCTGGATTACCAAAATAACTTGAAGCTGCATGAGTAATTTCCTCCATTATACATTGAGCAACAATCGAGCCTCCAACATGTGCCTTGTTCTTAACTTTCTTCTTCAGGTGATACATGTATCTCTCGAAAGGGTACATCCATCGATATTGGACCGGTCCCCCTAAAGCAGCTTCATCGGGTAAATGCACAGGTAGATGTTCCATAACATCGAAGAACGAATGTGGAAATAGCTTCTCCAAATTGCAAATCTTCAAAGCAATATTTGATTTCAATATAGCAACATCTTCGTTTCGTAATCTCTTCGAAGACATGTCCCGAAAAAACAATGCAATTTTTGAAAATATTTGACAAAATTAAAACATATGTTAGAGTTTCCTTTTCATTGCATTCATTTGCCAAATTGTGTAACGTAAGAGTTTACCTGAAATAGCAACATGAACATGTTTTGGAAGAAGTTCTGAAAATGCAAATGGTAGAAGTCGTTGCATTATGACGTGGCAGTCATGACTTTTCAAACCCGATATCTTGGAATGATTGTCATCTACACAACGACCAAACGTTGATGAATACCCATCGGGAAATTTAATCTCGTTCTTCATCCAATGAAGGAAAATCTTCTTCCTCCGATTTGACAACTCTGAATATGGGTGCGATCATCCGACCATCGTCCGTAATATGAGCTTCCGGCTCGTTACATATTTCCGGGAGATCTAACCTCGATTTGAGGTTGTCTTTTGATTTACCAGTAACATTCAACACAGTATTGATCACATTATCAAAGAAGTTCTTCTCAATGTGCATAAAGTCCAAATTATGACGAAGTAGTTGGTTTTCCCAATAAGGTAGATCCCAAAATATACTCTTCTTCACCCAATTATGATGAACTCCATAATCTTCAATTGTACGTGCCGCCTTATCATGTCCATTTCCACCACAATCCACTGTTTTTATTACCCCCCTAATGCTCTCTACTCTTTCATGAAGTACTTCTTCACCATTTAACCATGACGGAGGATGTTCAGTCACTTTTCTCCCTTTTCTAAACGCTTTCACGTTGCGTCTGTAAGGATGCTCAAGTGGTAAAAATTTTCGGTGGCAATCAAACCAGCTATGCTTCCTTCCATTTGGTAACAAAAACGATTCGGACTCATCCATACAGTATGGACACGATAAACGCCCATGAGTCATCCATCCAGATAGCATGCCATACGCTGGGAAGTCGCTAATTGTCCACATTAGCGTAACTCGCATCGTGAATCTTTCTTTTCTAGATACATCGAAAGCTTCCACCCCATGGTTCCACAAACTTTGCAACTCCTCGATCAATGGTTGGAGGTAGATATCAAGGCTTTTTTCGGATGTTTTGGACCTGGTATAAGTACAGACAAAAAGAAGAATTCTCTTTTCATACACATCCCTGGTGGTAGATTGTACGGTGTGAGTATCAGATGCCAAATAGATTGGGCTTCCCCATTCATACCAATAGGATTAAATCCATCTGTAGACAATCCCAAATATATATTACGAGGTTCAACGGCGAAATGTGGATATACCTGATTGAAGTGTTTCCACGCAGCTCCGTCAGAAGGATGATGCATTTCTCCTTCTGGAGAAATATTCTCTGCATGCCATCGCATATGAGATGCAGTCGCCTCTAATTGGTATAGTCGCTTTAATCGATCGGTTATCGGCATATAAAACATCCTTTGTTTAGCCCGATTTTTCCCTTTTCCTTTGTTCGGATGATATCTTTCTTTACCACAAAAACGACAACTTAACAAATCTTTATCTCCCTTCCAAAAGAGCATACAATTATCCTTGCAAACATCGAACTTTTGTACTGGTAGTCCAAGCGACCGTGTCAACTTCTTTATTTCGTAGTAAGATGCAGGAGCGTTGTTCGGTTTAGGGAGAACATCTTTGAAAGTTTTTGCTATCTCATCAACACACGCCTCGGCTAAATTGTAATCCGTTTTTGCCTTTAAAATCCTCGAGGCCAAATACAATTGAGTAATACCTTTAGGACAACCTTCGTAGAGAGGTTTCGTAGAGGTTTCAAAAGCTTCAAATACACTATCTTGATAAGGCTCTTCATTGGCACTTGATTCCATATGTGGAGATGTTGTGTAATGAGGATATTCAAATGCATCCATTGGAACTTGAAAATTTGTAGGATTTTGAGGCCATATTGTTTCTTCAACACCGGTGAAATGATTTCTTCTTGAAGATTCACCAATTTCTTCATAAGCATTTTCTCCGTGGTTGAACCAGACATAATAATTTCCTTTGAAACCATATCGAAATAGATGTCTTGATACCATTTTTAGATCATGATCTTTTTCATTCTTACACCGGGCACAAGGACACAATATGGTATTTAGCTCTTGAAAAGATGGTTGATTACAAGCAAATTGAAGAAAATTTTGAATGCCCGTGGTAAATTCTTCACTTACACAATTAGTTTCGGGATCCATACGTCTATCCATCCATCCTCTTAAGTGTGAATAATGATCCATTGTATTAGAATTAGAAGAGAAGAAATTGAAGAATAATTTATGAGTAGAAGATTGAAAAATAGAAGATGAGAGGAGGAGAAGAGGAGAAAGGATAGATGGATAACGTGTTTTCACATTTATTATTAAGAAGCCACGGAACAACCACAATCGAAAACCGTGGCAATAGTTTGAATTTTCAAACCGTGACTTTTTCGGCAGCATAGCCACGGTTAAGCCACGAAAATACCGTGGCTATGGTACTTTCCGCAATAAATCTCCGACACATATCTGTTGTGTCAGAAAAGTAACTTTGCCACGCAAAAACCGTGGCTATTTCGTGGTAATTTTTTGCCACGCTTTTAAAAATGTGGGTAAAGCGTGGCTCTTTTCGAAAATATCCCCGACACAACTCTGACATAACAAAAAACTCTGTTTTCCCACGAAAAAACTGTGGCAATTTCGTGGCTATTTTAGCCACTGTATTATATAGTGGCAATATCGTGGCTTTTATTTACCACGTTTAGCTGAACGTGACTAGGTCGTGGCTTTTTTTAGCCACGATTCTATGACAGTGTCTTATTCGTGGCTTTTCTTTTAAAAAGCCACGGTTTACCGTGGCTTAACCGTGACTATACGCAGAAATTTTACTAGTGATTATTATATATGGTTTCAGCATGGGGAAGGTTATTGTGGTAATGTTGCTAGTAGTAGTAATTATCATCAGGAATCTGTAGACTATGACCAGCATGTAGAAAATGAGTATGATTATTATAATTTTCATCATGATCATGGAAATGAACCGGATAGGATAAATGACATGGTTAGCGATGCATTTCTTCCTGAAGTTGCATTGTCATCTGATGGAAATTTAGTCGAAGAACCTAATTTAGATGCTACAAAATTCTACGAGATGTTAAATGTTGCAAATCAACCAATATATGATAATTGTAGAGAAGGGCACTCTAAATTGTCATTAGCTGCTAGAATGATGAATATTAAAATTGACCATAACTTATCTGAGGTTTGCATGGATGATTGGACTTCATTGTTAAAACAATATCTACCCTTTGATAATTTAGCTGCTGAAACGTTTTATGAGGTTCAAAAATTGGTTATCAGTCTTGGTCTTCCGTATCAGTCAATTGATGTATGTGTAGACAATTGTATGATATATTGGAAAGACGACGACATTCTTGAGGAATAACGTTTTTGCAAAAAACCAAGATATAGGCCAAAAGGAGTAGGTCGGAAGAGGGTGCCGTACCAGAAGATGTGGTATCTGCCTATAACAGACAAACTACAAAGGATGTATCACTCGGAGAGGACATCTTCTTCGATGAGGTGGCATGCAGAACATACACAGAAGCCTGGAGAGGTGACCCATCCATCAGATGCGAAAGCCTGGAAACACTTTAACTCGGTGTACCCCGATTTTGCTAGACGAAAAGGTAACGTCTACCTTGGTCTATGTACGGATGGATTTAGTCCATTTGGTATGTCAGGTAGGCAGTATTCTTTATGGCCCGTCATCGTCACCCCTTATAACCTCCCACCAGAGATGTGTATGCAAAGGGAATTTTTATTTCCGAGTATATTAGTCCCTGGACCTAAACATCCAAAACGATCCCTTGATGTTTTTCTACAGCCTTTGGTGGAAGAGTTGAAGGAGTTATGGCACACTGGAGTAAAGACTTACGATTGTTCGAGGAAACGGAATTTTACAATGGGTGCAGTGCTTCTATGGACGATTAGCGACTTTCCCGCTTATGGAATTTTGTCGGGCTGGACTACACACGGACGAATCTCTTGTCCTTACTGCATGTATCGTACTGACGCCTTCCAATTGAAGCATGGAAGGAAAACTAGCTAGTTCGATTGTCACCGTCACTTTCTTAGTCTGCGCCACCCTTACCGGAAAAACAAACGAATGTTTAAAAAGAACAAAGTGGTTTGTGATCCTCCACCGGTGTATTACACGGGCGAACAAGTTGAGGCGCATATGGATCATTACTGTGCGAATTACACAGTTCCCCAAGGAGGAAACTGGCATGTCCGGCCTTATCTGCCTGATGGTTATCTTACGGAACACAACTGGCATAAGAAAAGCATTTTCTGGGAGCTTCCATACTGGAAAGATCATCTACTCCGACACAATCTTGACGTGATGCACATAGAGAAGAACTTTTTCGATAACATTATGAACACTCTTTTGAATGTGCAGGGAAAGACAAAAGACAATTTTAAATCACGTCTTGAATTGGCTAAGATATGTGCGAGATCCGAATTGCACATTGATAAAGACGGAAAAGCGCCATAACCTATATTCAGTTTATCGAGTGCAGCGAAGACGTCGTTGTTCCAGTGGGTGATCTCTGAAGTTAAGTTTCCTGATGGTTTTGTTTCTAATCTTTCTCGATGTGTAGTTGGTAGTAAATTCACAGGTATGAAAAGTCACGATTGTCATGTGTTCATGCAACGACTGCTACCATTTGTCTTGGCCGAACTTGTTCCACAGAATGTGCACGAAGCAATTGCTTGTATAACAACTAGTTTTCTACGACTCTGAACAAGGTATTAAGCAAGATGAATGCTTATAAGTGACTCAATAATCTTTGAACAAGTTTCACGAAATTATGAAACATCGAACAACACGTTTTCTACAACTCTCAATCAAGTTTTAAATAAGATGAGTGCTTATAAGTTCGTCAATGATCTTTTTACAAGTTTCACGAAATTATGAAACATCTAGCAACGAGTCTACGACTCTAAACGATTTTGTAAGCAAGATGAGTGCTTATAAGTGCATCAATGATCTTTAACCAAGTTTCAAGAACTTAAGAAACATCTAACAATGAGTCTAATTCAATTTTTAAGCAAGTTGAGTTCTTATAAGTCCCTCAATGATCTTTGTAAGAGTATCTCGAAGTTATGAAACATCTAACAACGCGTTTTCTACGACTAAAAGCCAAATTTAAGCAAGGTGAGTGCTTATAAGTGCCTCATTGATCTTTTTACAAGTTTCAAGAACTTATGAAACTTCTAACACGCAATTTCTCCGAATCTAAATAAAGTTTTAAGCAAGATGAGTGCTTAAAAGTTTCTTGATGATGTTTGAACAAGTTTCACAAACTTAAGAAACGTCTAACAAAGCATTTTCTACGACTTAAAACAAAGTTTTAAGCAAGATTAGAGCTTATAAGTGCCTCAATGATCTTTGTATAAAACTCAAGAACTTATGAAACATCTAACAACACTTTTTCTAAAACTCTAAACCAAGTCGTAAACAAGGTGAGTGCTTGTAAGAGCCTCAATGATAATTGTACAATTTTAAGAACGTATGAAACATCTAACAACGCGTTTTCTAAGAGTCTAATGCAAGTTTTAAGCAAGATGAGTTCTTATTAGTTCCTCAATGATATTTGTACAAGTTTCACAAACTTATGAAACATCTAAGAAAGTGTTTTCTTTGACTCTAAACCAAGTTTTAAGCAAGATAAGGGCTTATAAGTGCCTCGATGATCTTTGAACAAGTTACACAAACTTATGAAACATATAGAAAAGAATTTTATCCGACTCTAAACCATGTTTTAAGCAAGATAAGAGCTTATAAGTGCCTCAATAATCTTTGAAAAAGTTTCAAGAACTTATGAAATATCTAACAACACGTTTTCTACGACTCTAAACCGACTTTCAAGCAAGATTACTTCTTATAAGTGCCTCAATAATCTTTTAACAAGTTTCTCGAACTTATGAAACATCTAACGACGAGTTTTCTGAATCGATAAACCAATTTTTAAGCTAGATGGGTGCTTATAAGTTCATCAATGATCTTTGTACAAGTTTCACAAAAATTTTAAACATCCAACAACACGTTTTCGAAGACTCTAAACAAAGTTTTAAGCAAGATGATTACTTATAAGTGCCTCCATGATCTTTTTATAAGTTTTACGAACTTATGAAACATCTAACAAATCATTTTCTACGACTATAAATCAAGTTGTAAGCAAGATAAGTTCTTATTAGATACTCAATGATCGTTATAAAAGTTTCACAACCTTATGAAACATCTGACAACGCATTTTCTACAACTCTGAACAAGGTATTAAGCAAAATGAGTGTCTATAAGTTACTCAATAATCTTTGAACAATTTTTACGAACTTATGAAACATCTATAAACTTGATTTCTACAACTCTAAACCAAGTTTTAAGCAAGATGAATTCTTATTAGTTCCTCAATTATCATTGTATAAGTTTGATGAACTTACGAAACATCTAACAACTCGTTTTCTATAACTATTACCCAAGTTTTAAGCAAGATGAGTTCTTATAAGTGCCTCAATGATCTAGGTACAAGTTTTACGAACTTATGAAACATCTATAAACGCGTTTTCTACTACTCTAAACCAAGTTTTAATCAAGATGAGTGCTATTAAGTTCCTCAATGATATTTGTACATGTTTCACAAAGCGTTTTCTACGACTTTAAACAAATTTTAAAGAAAGAATAGTGCTTATAAGTGCCTCAATGATCTTTCTACAAGTTTCACGATCTTATGAAACATTTACCAACACGTTTTTTACGACTCTAAACCAAGTTTTAAGAAAGATAAGTGCTTATAAGTGACTAAATTATCTTTGAAAAGCTTCAAGAACTTATGAAACATCTAACAACATGTTTTCTACGACTTGAAGCCAAGGTTTAAGCAAGATTAGTGCTTATAAGTGCCTCAGTGATCTTGGAACAAGTTTCACAAACTTATGAAACATCTTACAACATGGTTTCTACGACTATAAAAAATGTTTTAAACAAGACGAGTAGTTATAAGTGCCTCAATGATCTGTGTACAAGTTTCACGAACTTATGAAATATCAAACAACGGGTTTTCTACGACTATAAACAAAGTTTTAACCAAGATTAGTGCTTACAAGTGCCTCAATGATCTTTGAGTAAGTTTCACGAACGTATGAAACACCTAACAACGATTTTCTACCTCTCTAAACCATGTTTTAAGCCAGATGAAAGCTTATAAGTGCCTCAATGATCTTTGTACAACCTTCACAAACTTACTAAACATCTAACAACGCTTTTTCTATGACTATTACCCACTTGAAGCAAGATGAGTGCTTGTAAGTTATTTAATTATCTTTGTACAAGTTTCAAAAACTTCTGAAACATCTAACCACGCATTTTCTACGACTCTAAACCAAGTTTGAAGCAAGACGAGTGCTTATAAGTACCTCAATGATCTATTTACAAGTTTCACAAACTTATGAAACATTGTTTTCTACGACTCTTAACCAAGTTTTAAGTAAGATCAGTTGTTATTAGTACCTCAATCATCTTTGTACAAGTTTCACGAACTTATTAACCATCTAACATATCGTTTTCTATGTCTCTACACCAAGAATAGTGCTTATAAGTGATTAAATGATCTTTGTTAAAGTTTCACGAACTTATGAAACATCTAACGATGAGTTTTCTCTGACTTTAAACCAAGTTTTAAGCAAGATGAGTGCTTATAAGTGCCTATTTGTTGTTGAACAAGTTTCACGAACTTATGAAACATTTAACAACGAGTTTTAAGCAAGATTAGTGGGAATAACTGCCTCAATAATCTTTGTAGAAGTTTAACGAACTTATGAGATATCTAACAACGCGTTCTGTATGACTCTTAACCAAATTTTAAGCAAGATGAGTGTTTATAAGTGTGTCAATGATCGTTGAACAAATTTCACAAACTTATCAAACATCTAACAACGGGTTTTCTACGACTCTAAACCATATTTTATGCAAGATTAGTGCATATAAGTGCCTCAATGATCTTCGTACAAGTTTCACGAACGTCTAAAACATCTTATAATGTGTGTTCTGTGATTATAAGTTCTTCAATGATCTTTGTACAAATTTCAAGAACTTATGAAAGATCTACCAACGCGTTTTCTACGACTCTTAGCCAAGTTTTAAGCAAGATGAGTTCTTATTAGTTCCTCGATGATCTTAGTACAAGTTTCAAAAACTTATGAAACATCAAACAACGTGTTTTCTTCGTATCTAATGCAAGTTTTAAGCAAGATGAGTTCTTAGTCGTGCCTTAATGATATTTGTACAAGTTTTGCGAACTTATGAAAAATCTAAAAACGCATCTTGCTTATAAGTGCGTCAATGATTTTTAAAAAAGTATCACAAACTTATGAAACATCTAACAATGCGTTTTTTACTACTCTAAACCAAGGTTTAAGCAAGATAAGTGCTTATAAGTTTCTCAATGATCATTTTACAAGCTAACAACGCATTTTCTTCTACTCTAAACCAAGTTTTAAGCAAGATGAGTGCTTATAAGTGCCTCAATGATCTTCGTACAAGTTTCACGAATGTATGAAACATCTTACAACATGATTTTTATGACTATAACCAAATTTTAAAGCAAGATGAGTGCATATATGTTCCTCAATGATCTTTGTACAAGTTTCAAGAACTTATAAATCATCTAACAACGCGTTTTTTACGACTCTTAGCCAAATTTTAAGAAAGATGAGTTCTTATTAGTGCCTCAATGATCTTAATTTGTACACGTTTCACGAACTTATTAGATATCTAACAACGCGTTTTCTACGAATCTAAACCAAATTTTAAGCAAGATGAGTGTTTATAAGTACGTGAATGATCGTTTATCAAGTTTCACAAACTTATCAAACGGCGAGTTTTCTACAACTCTAAACCAAGTTTTATGCAAGATTAGTGCATATAAGTGCCTCAATGATCTTCGTACAAGTTTCACGAACGTATGAAACATATTACAACGCGTTTTATAGGATTATAAGTTCCTCAATGATCTTTCTAAAAGTTTCAAGAACTTATGAAACATCTAACAACGCGTTTTGTACGACTCTTAGCCAAGTATTAAGCAAGATGAAATCTTATTAGTGCCACAATTAACTTATGAAACATTTAACAACACGTTTTCGGCGTCTCTAAACCAAGGTTTAAGAAAGTTAAGTGCTTATAAGGGCCTCAATGAACTTTGTACAAGTTTCACAAACTTATGAAACATCTAACAATGTGTTTTCTATGACAATAACCCACATGTGAAACAAGATGAGTGTTTATAAGTGCATCAATGATCTTTGTAAAAGTTCCAAGAACTTATGAGACAACTAACAACGGGTTTTATACGACTCTAATGCAAGTTTTAAGCAAGATAAGTTCTTATTCGTGCCTCAATGATCTTTGTACAAGTTTGACGAACTTCTGAAAATCTAACAACGCGTTTTCTTCGACTCTAAAACAAGTTTTAAGCAAGATTAGTGCTTATAAGTACCTCAATGATCTTCGTACAAGTTTCACAAACATATGAAACATCTTACAACGCGTTTTCTATAACTATAACCGACTTTTGAAGGAAGATGAGTGCTTATATTTTCCTCAATGATCTTTGTACTAGTTCCAAGAACTTATGAATCATCTAACAACGCGTTTTCTACGACTCTAAACCAAGTTTTAAGCCAGATTAGTTCTTATAAGTGCCTTAATGATCTTTTTACAAGTTCTTATGAAACATCTAACAACGCATTTTCTACGACTCTAAACCAAGTTTAAAGAAAGATAAGTGCATATATGTGCCTAAATGATATTTGTAAACAATTAACAAACTTATAAAACAAATGACAATGGATTTTCTACGATTCTAAACCAAGTTTTAAGCAAGATGAGTGCGTATAAGTACCTCAATGATCTATGTATAAGTTTTACGCAATTTTGAAATATCTAACAACGCTTGTTACGAGTCTAAACCAAGTATTAAGCAAGATGAGATCATATAAGTGCCTCGATGATATTTGAACATGTTTCAAAAACTTATGAAACATCTAACAATGCGTTTTCAACGACTCTAAACCAAGTTTAAAGAAAGATAAATACGTGTAAGTGTCTCAATGATCTTTATACAAGTTTCACAGACTTATGAAACATCTAACAACGTGTTTTCTACGATTCTAAACTATGTTTTTAGCAAGATAAGTGCTTATAAGTACCTCAATGATTTTGGTAAAAGTTTCAAGTACTTTTGAAAAATTTAACAACGGGGTTTTCTACGAGTCTAATACAGATTTAAGCAAGATGAATTCTTGTTAGTTTTACAATGATCTTTTTACAAGTTTAACGAACTTATGAAAACTCTAACAACGTGTTTTCTACGAATCTAAACCAAGTATTAAGCAAGTTGAGTGCTTATAAGTTTCTCATTAATCTTTGAATAAGTTTCACGAACTTATGAAACATCTAACAACATGTTTTCAATGACTCTAAACTAATTTTTAGGGAATTTATTGCTTATAAGTGCCTCAATGATCTTTGTACAAGGTTCACGAACTTATGAAACATCTAACAACGCGTTTTCTACGTCTCTAAACCAAGTTTTAACCAAGATGAGTGGTGATAAGTGCCTCCATGATATTTGTACAAGTTTAAGGAACTTATGAAACATCTAACAACGCCTTTTCTACATCTCTAAACCAGTTTTAAGCAAGATGAGTGCTTATAAATGCCTCAATGATCTTTATACAAGTATCACGAACTTATCAAACATCTAACAACGCGTTTTCTAAGACTCTAAACAAAGATTTACGCAAGATGCGTTCTTATTAGTTCCTCAATGATCTTTGTACATGTTTCAAGAAATTATGAATCATCTAACAACGGGTTTTCAATTACTCTAATGCAACTTTTTAAGCAATAAGAGTTCGTATTAGTGCCTCATTGATCTTTGTACAAGTTTCACAAACTTATGAAACATCTAACAACGTTTTTTCTAAATCTATAAACCAAGTTGTAAGCAAGATGAGTGCTTATAAGTGTCTCAATGATCTATGTACAAGTTTCTAAAACTTATTAAACATATAACAACGCTTTTTCTATGACTATATCCCACTTTTGAAGTAAGATTAGTGCTAATAAGTGCCTCAATGATCTTCGAATAAGTTTCACGAACATATGAAACATCTATCAACGTGTTTTCTATGTCTATAAACCAAATTTTAAGCAAGATGAGTGCTTATAAGTTCCTCAATGATCTTTGTAAAAGATTCACGAATTTATGAAACATCTAACAACACGTTTTCTATGACTATAAACCAAGTTTTAAGAAAGATGAGTTCTTATAAGTCTTTATTTCACGAATTTATGAAACATCTAACAACGCGTTTTCTACAACTCGTAACAAGGTGTTAAGCAAGATGAGTGCGTATAAGTGACGCAATAATCTTTGAATAAGTTTCACGAACTTATGAAACATCTAACAAGAAGTCTAAATCAAGTTTTAAGCAACATGAGTTCTTATAAGTGCCTCAATGATCGTTGTAAAAGTTTCACAAACTTATGAAACATCTAAAAACCCGTTTTCTACGTTTGTAAACAAAATTTTAAGCAATATGAGTGCCTATAAGTGTATCAATGATCCTTAAACAAGTTTCACGAACTTATGAGACATCTAATGCAATTTTTAAGAAAGATGAGTTCTTATTAGTGCCTCAATAATCTTTGTACAAGTATCACGAAATTATGAAACATCTAACAACAACTTTTCTACGACTCTCAACAAAATATTAAGCAAGATGAGTGCTTATAAGTGTCTTAATGATCTTCGAACAAGTTTCGCGAACTTTTGAAACATCTAACAACGTGTTTTCTACGACTATAAACTAGGTTTTAAGCTAGATTATTGCATATAGGTGCCTCAATGATCTTTGTACAAGTTTCACAAACGTATGAAAGACTTAACAACGTCTTTTCTACGAATCTAAACCAAGTTTTAAGCGGGATGAATTCTTTTAAGTTTCTCAATGATCTTTGTACAAGATTCACGAACTTATGAAACATGAAACAACACGTTTTCTACAACTCTAAAGCAAGTTTCAAACAAATTGAGTTCTTATAAGTTCAACAGTGATCTTGATACAAGTTTCAAGAATTTATGAAACATCTAGTAACCAGTTTTCTACGAGTCTAACACAAGTTTTAAGCAAGATGAGTTATTATTAGTGTCTCAATGATCTTTGTACAAGTTTCACGAACTTATGAAACAACTAACAACACGTTTTATACCACTCTAAACCAAACATTAAGCAAGATGAGTGCATATTAGTGCCTTAATGATCTTCGAACGAGTTTTACGAACTTTTGAAACATCTAACAACGTCTTTTCTATGACTATAAACCAAATTTTAAGAACGAAGAATTCTTATTAATGCCTCAATGATCTTTGTATAAGTTTCATGAATTTATGAAACATCTAACAACAAGTTTTCTATTACTATAACCAAAGTTTTAAGTAAGATGAGTGCTTATAAGGGACTCAATGATCCTTTACAAGTTTTACGAACTTATGAAAGATCTAACAACTTCTTTTTTACGACTCTAAACCAAGTTTTAACAAGGATGAGTGCTTATAAGTTCCTCAATGATATTTGTACAAGATTCACGAACTTTTGAAACATCTAAAAACCTGTTTTCTCCGACTCTAAACCAAGTTTTAAGCAAGATGAGTGCTTATAAGTTACAAATTGATCTTGATACAAGTTTCAAGAACTTATGAAACATCTAACAACGAGTTATTTACGAATCTAATGCAAGTTTTAAGCAAGATGAGTTCTTATTAGTGCCTCAATGATCTTAGTAGAAGTTTCACGAACTTATGAAACATCTATCAACATGTTTTCTACGACTCTAAACCAAATATTAAGCATGATGACTGTTTATAAGTGCATTAAGGATCTGCTAACAAGTTTCACGAACTTATGAAACATCTAACAATGCGTTTTCTACGACTCTAAACCAAGTTTTATGCAAGATTAGTGCTTATAAGTGCCTCAATGATCTTTGAACAAGTTTCACGAACTTATGAAACATTTTACAACGCGTTTTCTACGATTGTAAACAATGTTTTAAGCAAGATGAGAGCTTATAAGTTCATCAGTGATCTTTGTAGAAGATTTACGAACTTAAGAAACATCTAACATCACATTTTCTACGACTCTATCTAAACAAAGTTTTAAGAAATATTAGTGCTTATAAGATCCTCAATGATATTCTTACAAGTTTCACGAACTTATGAAACATATAAAAACGCGTTTTCTACGTCTCTAAACCAAATTTTAAGAAAGCTGAGGGCTTATAAGTGTCTTAGTGATCTTTAAACAAGTTTCAAGAAATTATGAAACATCTAACAACAAGTTTTCTACGGGTCTAATGCAAGTTTTAAGGAAGATGACTTCTTATTAGTGCGTCAATGATCTTTGTACAACTTTCACAAACTTATGAAACATCTAATAACACATTTTCTACGTCGCTAAACAAAATAATAAGCAAGATAAGTGCCTTAATGATATTCGAACAAGTTTCACCAACTTATGAAACATCTAAAACACATTTTCTACGACTCTAAACCAAGTATTAATACAAATGAGTGCTTCTAAGGGCCTTAATGATCTTTATATAAGGTTCATGAACTTATGAAAGATCAAACAACGTCTTTCCAAGGACTCTAAACCATGTTTTAAGCTGGATGAATTCTTATTGGTGTCTCAATAATCTTTGTATAAGTTTCATGAACTTATGAAACATCTAACAACGCGTTTTCTATGACAATAACTCAAGTTTTAAGCACGATGAACACTTTTAAGTTCCTCAATGATCTTTTTACAAGATTCACGAAATAATGAAACATCTAACAACAAGTTTTCTTTGACTCTAAACCAAGTTTTAAGCAAGATGAGTGCTTAGAAGTGCCTCAATGATATAGATACAAGTTTCAAGAATTTATAAAAAATCTAACAATGAGTTTTCTACAAGTCTAATGCAAGTTTTAAGTAAGATGAGTTCTTATTAGTCCCTCAATGGTCTTTGTACAAGTTTCACGGACTTATGAAACATCTAACAACATGTTTTCTACGACTCTAAACCAAATACTATGCTAGATGACTATTTATAAGTTCATAAATGATCTTTGAAAAAGTTTCAAGAACTTATCAAACATCTAAGGTCCTCTAAACAAAGTTTTAAGCAAGATTAGTGTTTATAAGGGCCTCAATTATGTTTGAACAAGTTTCAAGAATTTATAAAAATTCTAACAACGCGTTGTCTACGACTATAAACCAAGTTTTATGCAAGATTAGTGCATATCACTACTTCAATGATCTTTGAACAATTTTCACGAACTTATGAAACATCTAATAACGCGTTTTATACGACTCTAAACCAAAATTTAAGCAAGATGAGTGCTTATAAATGCCTTAATGATCTTTTTACAAGTTTCACAAAATTATGAACATCTAACGATGCGTTTTCTACGACTCCAAACCAAGTTGTAAGCAACATGATTTCTTACTAGTGACTAAATGATCTTTGTACAAGTTTCGCGAATTTATGAAACATCTAACAACGAGTTTTGTACAACTCTCAACAAGGCATTTAAAAATATGAGTGCTTATAAGTGACTGAATAATCTTTGAATAAGTTTCACGAACTTATGAAACATCTAGCAACACGTTTTTTACAAGATGAGTGCTTAAAAGTTCCTCAATGATCTTTGTACAAGTTTCATGAACTTATGAAAGATCGAACAACGTCTTGTCTACGACTCTAAACCAAGTTTTAAGAAGGATGAATTCTTTTAAGTTCCTTAATGATCTTTGTCAAGATTCACGAACTGATTAAACATCTACCAACACGTTTTCTACCACTCAAACCAAGTTTTAAGCAAGATGAATGCTTATAAGTGCTCAATCATCTTGATCCAAGTTTCAAGAACTTATGAAACATCTAACAATGAGTTTTCTACGAGTCTAATGCAAGTTTAAAGAGAGATGAGTTCTTATTAGTCCATCAATGATCTTTGTACACGTTTCACGAACTTATGAAAGATCTAACAATGTCTTGTCTAGAACTCTAAACCAAGTTTTAAGAAAGATGAATTATTTTGAGTTCCTCAATGGTCTTTGTACAAGATTCACGAACTAATGAAACATCTTACAATGTGGTTTTTACCACTATAAAACAAAGTTTTAAGCTAGTTTACTACAACAAGTTACAAAAACTTTGATAAACGAGATTTTACACTCGTTAATTCGAATGCCTTATTGTAGTATTTAAGGTGTCAATCCGAATCAGGAGAAACTAATGTAATAAATCTTATGAGAAACTACACTCAGTTTAAGCGAATTAAAAGAGTTGTTTTGATTTTGTAACCGATGGTGAATTAGCAAGAAAACAAAAGATTAATTTGACAAGTTTTTAAGATTAAATTTAAGGCAAAACAACCAGGTCAGGGTACTTTAACGGGTGATCAACTTTCGGATTTCTAAATGTCTTTTAACAAAGATAACTTTAAGGTTTTGAAAACGTTTGATTAGATCAATCCAGTCCCGTGGTAATGATCCTTTTCCTATTAGTTAAACTAAAACAATACCTTGGATAGTTTAAATTTTAGAAAACATTAAGCTCAATTCAATTCAACCACTAAACTTATTAACACAGATTCCTCGGTTAAGCTAGGTTTAGTTTAGGATAATTGTTCAGGAATCCCCACACTTTTCCCAAAGGTGAAGCTTCCTGGTTTCTATCAATCGAATGGCCAATTCGATCAAAGCATTAAGAATATTACCCTAGATTAAAGTTTTATAAAATTTAAAATCAAGACAATTACAATCCTAATGTTGATTCACCCTTTTTCCCCAACCTAATTGCCTAAGGGGGATTACTCACTAAACATTATGAATACCGAAGCAATCAAGATTAAAAACAACATGAAAACAAATAAAAAGGATTAAGGGAAAGAAGAACTCTGTTATTGAAATTAAGGTGTACAAGAATCTTGATGCAAAACAAAAATCCAAGCAAGCAAAGCCAAAATCCAATCCAAAAAGCAAGAACAAAGTCAAGAACAAAAGTATGATGTGATAGAAAAACAAAGTCTGCTCAAAACATAATGGTTAGACCTAAAAAATTCGTCTTGGGCTTCTCAAAAACGTCTTGGGCCTTTTTCTTCTCTTTATTTTACGCGCTCGATATCGACCAGATTTTGGTCGATACTCTTGGTCGATATCGACCAGTTTCTGGTCGATCCAACTGATCGATATAAGTTTAGCTCAATATCGACCAGAATCTGGTCGATACAACTGGTCGAGACTGGCTCCTTCTTCTCTTTTTCGCCTTTTCTTCGCGTCTCGACCACAGCTAATCAGCACAAGTCGCTGATAATGGTCGTTTCTCTACTTTAAACCCCTTTTCCTCGCCTTTTTGTCACTTTGGCACTCCTGAACCTGAAAAAGCATGAACAAACATAAATTCAACCTATATGACACTAAATGCGCGCTAAATGTGTTAATTCTAATGCACAAATCATAGTAAAAACAAGCAAAATAACCAAGATATCAACTCCCCCAAACTTATCCTTTGCTTGTCCTCAAGCAAGAGAACTAACATCAAAGTTTAAAAGGGTATAGAGGCGGGGACCTCAGAACCAAAAGTAACACGAAGGGTGTAGTGAACGAGTATCCTAAACATAGTATCCTATCGCAACCGAGCTAGTTCTACCTATTACCATTCATCTCAAACTCCGTCTAAATCAGTTATCATTACCAAAAGCATGTGATCCACTTGTCTAGTCTAAGCACCTTTCACATTAATTTAAAACAAAATCAAAGCATGAAACATGATCAAAAATTCCAAAGAGTCTCTCTATTTGTCTAGGTAAAAACGGGTTTTCAAGTCAAACGAGGATAGGCTAACACTCAGGCATGTGGTCGATTGTAACGCGGCTTCTCTCGGGGAGTGAAAGGGTTAAACAAAATCGGGAAAGACAAGGAACAATACAAGTCCGGACATCCATCACTATATAACTCTATCCACTAACCCATCGTCTTTCTTTTAAACATTTAAACGCTTAAACATCGAGTTTCTTTTCTTTTCTTAACAACCTTAGGGGATTTTATTTTGGCTAAGTTTCTCTTTATTTATTTATTTTTTTTTATTTTTTTATTTTTATTTTTTTTACTTAGCCATTCTTTTATCCCCTAGGTGTTTTACAATTACTCGTGTTTATTTTCTTAATTTTCAAAATTCAAAGACGTGTCTCACCAAACCATTATCCCCTTCTAAATCACTAGTCTAAGAAAAACTAGCCCAATGGATGTCCTTTCTTGTCGCTCCCTATACTTTCAAGTTTTTGCGAAACCAAACAATCACTAAATGAAAAGAATTCTCACAAGTGTTTGGGTTAAGGTTTAGGGGTGAGAGGGGAATCATCCTTAGAATGAGAATGACCGGATTGCGCTTAAAGTGTTTCGGTTTAGGAAGCCACAATCCGTAGAAATCACAAAGCCATAAAATTACTCTTAAAAACTCTCAATCATGCTAATTAGAAGTCAAGTTTAGGTTCAAATAATTTTTGAAGGCAACTTAGAACTATCAAGCTTCATAACCACACTATTGGCTTTTTAAACATCAATGTCTAGGGTCGAGATTTCAAGATTTTCGGCGAGTTCTAGGTCGTTTGAGGAAGACACTACACCTAAGATACCGTTCAAAACACTAGACGCGTCGCTTTATAAGGCTAAAATCATCATAGATCCCCTATGCATATGACCTAAATGGGATGAACTAATCCTACATGCATTTTTTTGTGTTTATGAGATTTTTTTTAAATTTTTTTTTTTTTTTTTTATGCAAACTAATATGAAACTATATGACTACTCCCCCAAACTTAAATCACATAGTCTATGTGTGAAGAAAGTATTTGGAGAAGATCCTATATGCAAAAACTAATGCAAAAGAAATATGCTTATATACAATGGTTTCAGGAGTTACCTCAATAGTAGTGTCGCGATGCGTCGAACTCCTCGTCGTCTGTCGAGAAGGTTGGAGACTCATTGTCTGACTCATGACGAGGTGGTGAAGCGATGTAGCGTCGGGGACTCCTCTCGGACCTGCGCGGCTCAACTTGGGTTCCCTCGGGTTCCCTCACATCGGATGGTGCGTTCCGACTCGTACTACAACTCGCACAATTAGCCACCTTGGTCAGCTTCTTCTTCAAGGACTTAACTTCCTTGACAAGTTTCCCGATGGTGCGATCCTGAAACCTGTTCCAGCGCATCATGTTCTTCATCTCCACGTAAATATCCTGAAGTGGCCCTGATTTGCTTGGCATCGCCATCCTGCCTGGGCGGTATCGCTGGCTTCCATAGGTTGTGTAAGAGAGGTTGGGCGATCGTACCTGAGGTGGTCCAATTGGTATCACGGGCTTGCGCGGTCCTCTGATAGGTGCAAGTGGTGCTTCGACCGCGTTGTGGAACCGGTTTGGACGAAAATACACCGCGCCGCGGTACCGGAAAGACGTCCACCGCTCATTTGGCAAGAGGACCATGCGCTGATGAGAGTCGAGGTCGAATGTGTACCCATAGCTCCCGTCGAGCTCACCATTAAGCCACGTCAGCTTGGCCATGTAGGGTACATCCATGAGCTTTGGTTCCTCACAATTACCTCGCAACGGGATATGAGCCGCAAGTCGCAGGATCTGGGTGATCCATCCTCCAATGCTCAATGTTGGCTTCTTAACCCTGTGGGACCACGCCCAATGCTGCAAGCTAAGTAGACCTTTGAGGAAGATCTTCAAGATGCTTGGCCTTTGCTCCTCGCATCTCGGAAAAATATCGTCCCTGCCACTACCTCTCCGTATAATGGGAGCGAGTCCTTGTTGCAGGAATGCCATCTCATCTGCATGGACGCAACCCGTCTCGTGCCTAGGAAAGAACGCATGCGAAAGAAGTTGGCGCACATACCGTGTAGCCGGATGTCGGATCTTTCTCGCTTTGGCTTTACCCGGTATGAAGTCTCCATCGGCTATCATCTCCCAAAGATATACGCTCTCACCCACCGCGGTTTCGAAGGTAGCAGGGCCCTCGCTCGAGAAACCGTACAATTGCTCCAATCTTGCGAATGAAATGCGGTAAGTAGTCCCGTTGTTTCCCGAGAACTCGATGAAACCCCCGTGATCTTCTTCGTAGTCCGCTATACCTTCTCGGTGGCACCTAATCCTAAACGTGGCGAGGAATTGGCAAGTCTCTTCTTGGAAGGCCGCAAAGCTCATACCAAGGGTGCTCGATATGCCCATGTGATCCATGACCTCCTTGACTTCGTCGTAGATACCCAACTTTCTCAATGTGACCGGATCCGGAAAGGCGGAGGGGCAAAATTCCATCTCCATGAACGCGTAAAAGAGCTCTTTCGCGGTTGGTTCAACCTTAGCGTTTCGCACAAAAGGCTCATCCTCGGGCCTTGGTGGGAAGGTGAAGCCGCGAGCTCGTGGAGCCTCTCCTTCTTCCTCGTTATCCGTTGCGAACTCTTCCCCTTCGTCTAATTCCGTCGCGTGAGCGGCGTAGCTCTTCGTATCTCGCCGCGCTCGGCTTGGTGGAGCTCCTTGGGGTTCATCAACGTGGTCCCTTATCACCGGACCTCCTCCTCGATGAATCCTCTTGACTCGAGGCTCTTCCGGGATAGCAATTCCCTTTCCCTTGTCCTTGGAACTTGCCTTTGGTTTCAAATTTGTCTTTGGTCCCATTGAAGCTCTAAGGAGGTTTTTGGAGGACGTGAAAGCTTGTGGATCGCGGATGAAAATGGTATGACCTGAAAGAGGGGAAGAAAACAAAGAGTTTGAGCCAAAAATCAAGAGATTTCTTTGAGAAACGAAGGAGGAATCGAAGTTTTAAAATCTGTAAAATCGCACAAAATTTTCGCAAAAGAGATAGAGAAAACGGCTGTGTAAAAGAAATAAGTTAATGAAGTGGAAACCCTGGTTTTTTCTCTTTTGTCGCGAAATTAGACCCGATATCGACCAGATTTTGGTCGATACAACTGGTCGATATCGACCAATTGATATCGACCTTAATATGGTCGATATTAAATACATGTATCGGTTTGATCAAACCGATATTACTCCTCGATCCTCGATGCCTGGTTCAATATCGACCAGATTTGGTCGATACTACACGTCGATATGTGTTTGGCCTTCGGGTCCGTTCTGATATCGACCAGATTTGGTCGATACTACATCTCGATACAGGTTTGGCCTTTGCGTCTGACTTGATATCGACCAGTTCAGGTCGATATTACAGGTCGATACGAGTTTAGGTCCAATATCGACCTGTTTCTGGTCGATATGACTGTCCGATACTGCCTGATTTCGCCATTTTCCGCTCTGTTTTTCCTGAAAACCACTAAGACAAAAGAAAACTAAAAGAATAAAAGTTGTAAAACGAAAATAAAGCATGTATATACAAGGATATACACGGGATTTCCTCCCAAGTGAGCTTGTTTATAGTCACATAGCTTGACTTTACCCGTTGTTCTAAGCGACGTTGGGATCCGAAAGAGACAATGAGTCTCCCTCGGTGACAGCTTCGTTCGCGAAGTACGGCTTGAGTCTTTGACCGTTCACCACGAACTCCCCCCCCCCCGTGCTTGTTCCAGAGGACCACCACTCCGAGTGGTCTTACTTCTTTGAATTTGAATGGGCCGGACCAACGGGATTTGAGCTTACCCGGAAAAATCTTCAACCTCGAGTTGAAAAGCAAAACCAAGTCATCCACCTTGAATTCTTTGTTGATGATCTTTTTGCCGTGGAAGGCTTTGGTTCTTTCTTTGTAGATCTTTGAGCTCTCATAGGCTTGCTGCCTTATATCGTCCAACTCCTCGAGTTGAAACTCCCTCTTCTCTTTCGCGCTCTTAAGATCGAAGTTGAGAAGCTTGATTGCCCAGCTGGCTTTGTACCCGATCTCTACCGGTAAATGGCATGCTTTCCCATACAACAAGTTGAAAGGTGTCGTCCCCAAGGGCGTCTTAAACGCGGTTCTATATGCCCAAAGTGCGTCGTCGAGCTTGACGGACCAATCTTTCCACGTCACGCCAACCGTTTTATCGAGGATGGCTTTGATTTGTCGGTTGGAAACCTCAACTTGACCACTTGTTTGGGGATGATAAGGCGTTGCCACCTTGTGCTTAACACCGTACTTCTTGAGAAGACTCTCAAAAACCTTTATGATGAAATGGGATCCACCGTCACTAATCACTACCTTAGGAACTCCGAACCTTGGGAAGATGATCGTCTTGAAAAGATTAACAACTACTTTCGAGTCGTTCGTTACACTCGCTACAGCCTCAACCCATTTGGAAACATAGTCAACCGCCACAAGGATATACTTCTTTCCGTATGAAGATGGGAAAGGACCCATGAAGTCAATCCCCCATACGTCGAAAATCTCAACTTCCATGATCGGGTTTTGTGGCATCTCGTTGCGCTTGCCTATGTTCCCTTTTCTTTGACAAGGATCACACCTTTGAACGAATTCGTTGGCATCCTTGAACATCGTAGGCCACCAAAACCTGCTTGTAATACCTTAGAGACCGTCTTGAAACTAGCGAAGTGTCCTCCATAAGCCGAACCGTGGCAATGCATAAGTATGCCATTTATCTCTTCATCCGCAACACATCTTCGGTATAAACCGTCTTTGCTCAAGGTGTAGAGATAAGGCTCGTCCCAATAAAACCGTTTCAAGCCGTGAAAGAATTTCTTCTTTTGATACCCCTCCAAGTGGTGCGGTTCTTCTCCCGCGGCCAAGTAGTTCACAATGTCCGCGTACCAAGGTTCTTTTTCGGCGGCAAAAAGCTCTTCAACCTCATGCTCTTGCTCTCCCCGAGATTTCTTTAACATGATCGTCATTAGATGTTCCTCGGGGAATGAATCATCAATGGGAAGGAGGTCGTCTACGCGCAATCTGACAAGTGATCCGCGACTCCATTCTCGATGCCTTTCTTGTCTTTGATCTCCAAATCGAATTCTTGGAGTAACAAGATCCACCTCAACAATCTAGGCTTCGCATCCTTCTTTGCTAGCAAGTGTCTCAACGCCGCGTGGTCGGTGTAGACTATCACTTTTGAACCCACCAAGTAGGATCTAAACTTCTCGAAAGCGAACACGATGGCGAGAAGCTCTTTCTGCGTGGTAGCGTACTTGGTTTGAGCTTCGTCCATTTTCTTACTAGCGTAGTAAATGACATGGAGCTTCTTATCCTTCCTTTGGCCTAAAACCGCGCCGACGACATAGTCACTAGTGTCACACATGATCTCAAAGGGAAGATCCCAATCCGGCGGTTGCACAATAGGAGCACTTATCAGCTCTTGCTTGATCTTGTGGAAGGCTTCGAGACACTCCTTATCAAACTGAAAAGCGATGTCTTTGCATAGCAATCTCGTGAGCGGTCTAGCTATCTTCGAGAAGTCCTTGATGAACCTCCTGTAGAAACCCGCGTGACCGAGAAAGCTTCTTATACCCTTAACCGAATTCGGAGCTCCAAGGTTAGCCATTACATCGATCTTCGCTCTATCAACCTCAATACCCTTTTCGGAGATTCGATGACCCAAAACTATACCATCTTTAACCATGAAGTGGCACTTTTCCCAATTCAGAACCAAATGGCATTCTTCGCACCTTTTAAGCACCCTGCAAAGATTAGAAAAACAATAGGCAAACGAAGAACCATATACAGAGAAATCATCCATAAAAACTTCCACAATGTTTTCAATTAAATCAGAGAATATGGACATCATGCATCGTTGGAATGTTGAGGGTGCATTACACAACCCAAAAGGCATTCTACGATAAGCAAATGTACCATAGGGACATGTGAAGGTTGTTTTCTCTTGGTCTTGGGGGTGGATGGGTATTGGGAAAAATCCGGAATACCCATCGATGAAACAATAATATGGATGGTTTGCTAATCGTTCAAGCATTTGGTCAATGAAGGGTAGGGGGAAGTGGTCTTTTCGAGTCGCAGCGTTTAACTTACGGTAATCGATGCAAACTCTATGACCCGTGATTGTTCTCGTTGGGATTAATTCGTTTTTTTCATTTTTACCACGGTAATCCCACCCTTTTTCGGCACCACATGCACGGGAGAGATCCAATTGCTATCGGATATAGGGTAGATGATCCCCGCATCCAATAGCTTGATTATCTCTTTCTTGACCACTTCTTTCAAGTTAGGGTTCAGCCTACGTTGGTGTTCTATTGAGGACATAGATTCATTCTCTAGATGTATACGATGCATACACAATGAGGGTGATATCCCTTTGATATCATCTAGAGAGTAACCTATGGCCTTTCTAAATCTTTTAAGCTCATGGGTCAAGGTTTTAACTTCTTCATCGCTAAGCGAGGCATTGATAATTATCGGATAGGTGGAGTTAAGCCCCAAGAAAACGTACCTTAGCCCTTTAGGAAGAGGTTTGAGTTCTACCTTTGGCGCTTTGAGCTCGCTCCAATCGTCATTATCGTCGCTAGGCTTACCATTGCTATCGTTGTTCTCCATCATTATGGCTTTTGCGTCGCACGGAAATACTTCGGGTAGATCGAGAAAATCGGCATCCTTGTCAACGGGGTGGGAGTCGATTCTCCTTTGCATTGCCATGACGTCGCTTCTAGCGGTTTGGCCCCCTTCTTCACGTGTTGTCAAGGCAAGATGGAGCTCATCTTCAGCTGCTAGCTCCTCCAAGAACAAGTCGGCGAGCTCATCCATCAAGTCGATGTAAAAGATTTTCCCGTCGATTGTCGGCTTCTTGATTGCATCGTTGATGTCGTACCTTTGGACAAGGTCCTCTCCAAGGTGCAAATCGATTTTTCCTTTCTTTACATCGATGATGGCCCCGACGGTGGCTAAGAATGGTCTACCTAGGATTAGCGGATCCTTGGGTTCTTCATACATCGCCAAGACGATGAAATCCGTGGGAATGAACGTGTTTCCAAGCTTAACCGGGATGTCTTCTAACACTCCCGCGGGAATCCTTACGGACCTATCCGCAAGCACTAGGGAGATTCTTGTCGGCTTGAAGGATGAGAATCCAAGCCTTTGAGCAATAGACAATGGCATTAGACTAGCACTAGCTCCCAAATCGCACAAACACCCTTCAAAGACCAAAGGACCAATGGCACATGGTATTGTAAAACTCCCCGGATCACTTAGCTTCTTGGGCGCGTAAGGAGACGTCGCGTAGACCGGTTTACCCTTGTTGACGAGTTTCTCCTCAGTATCGACCAGATTTCTGGTCGATATTGGTGGTCGATACCACAGGTCGATCCTGAACTTCCGGCTTTTCACCCTTGATATCGACCAGGTGTGGTCGATACCACAAGTCGATATGGACCATTTGTTTGTTTCTCTTCACCGAATTTTTCCTTTGCCTCAGCTTCGGGGTTTCCCTCGCGAGTAACCGCGTTCTCTGCTTCTATCGAATGGTCTACCTCCTCGTCCTGATTCGCATTGTCCTCGATGCGATCCCCAGAAGGTAATTGTCGACCACTACGGAGGTGTAGAGCGTTGACATACTCTTTCGGATTAGCTTCTGGTTTCCCTGGCAGTTGACCCATTGTTCGCTTAGATGAGGAAGTGATTTGACCGACTTGGTTATCCAGAGCTTTCAGGTGCAAGCTCACTGATTCAAACTTTGCATGGAGATCATTGTAGGAGTTGTCTACCTTGGCGTGAATCTCCTTTTTGAAGGTGTTGAATTCCACGCTATGACGGGTTTGACCTTCGAGGATTTGTTTCAAAAGTTGTGTGGTTTGATCACCTTGAGAAGCTGGTGAAGAAACCACACCTTAAGCAGCGGGAGGATGGTTGTAACCCGGAGGTCGATTAAGTGGTGGTCTCGGTGCGTACCCTCCTTGGTTGTATTGAGGTTTACCTTGGTAACCTCCTTGTCCTGCTTGGGGATAGACTTGATCACTAGGGTTAGCGACGTTGTTGTTGCGGTAGGAGAGGTTTGGGTGTTGAGAGTAATTGTTGAAACGCCAACCGTTCTGATTCCCCATGTAGTTTATCTCCTCCCGATTTCCCTCGATTGGGGGCAACTGTTCTTCTCCACTTCCTACGAAGTTAATCCCCAATTGTTGAGACATGATCAGCTTGTCAAGCTTCTCATTCACCGCTTTTATCTCTCGCTTGAATTGCTCATCATTACCAGAGCTACGAATGTTGCGATCGTAATCCTCGCCATAGTTGCTATCACTCAGCGCATAGTTCTCCACCAACAGCTGCCCATCCGCTTCCGTCTTCCCAAGAAAGTTTCCTTGGCTAGCTGAATCTAGAAGCATTTTGAACTTGGGTTTTAGACCTCGGTAGAATGTGCTGAGCAAACTTTCTCCCGAGAATCCGTGGTGTGGACATCTCAGCGTATAACCCTTGAATCGTTCCCAAGCTTCGCTGAATGTTTCTTGGTCCTTTTGGGCGAAAGCTGAGATCTCATTCCTAAGCTTTGATGTCCGAACCACGGAGAAGAACTTTGTTAAGAAAGCCTTCTTGCAAGCGTCCCAAGTCTGGATGGTGTCTTTGACAAGGTTCTTTTGCCATAGGTGTGCTTTGTCCCCTAGTGAGAAAGGGAACAAGCGCAACTTGAACATGTCCTCGTTGACACCGTTGATCTTCACCGTATCGCATAGCATGTCGAATTGATGAAGGTGGTCAATCGGGTCCTCACTAGGCAAACCGTAGAACTTGTTGCCCAGGATCATGTTGATGAGACTAGACTTGATCTCGAAGTTGTTGTTGGCGATGGCTGGTGGTGTGATACCACTACGGTTGCTGACGTTAGAAGGCACGTCGTCGGTTCCAATCGTACGTGGGCCATTGTTGGTGTTGATTGCATCACCCATTTCAGAATATGAATCCGAATCCGATATTTCCGATTGGAACGAGTCTCACTGTTGATTGAGTCTTCTTTCTCTGGCGATTGCTCTTTCGCGTGCTTTGATGTCCGCAAAGAAGAGTAGGTTGTCGCTTTGTTTGTGACTTTTCTTTGCATACACCTGAGAGAACGAGAAACCACACAAAAGAGAAAGTATTAGTAACAAGAAGTAAAACTTAATCCCAAGTGATTTCAAAGTTTTAATAATTAGTCGAGTTCCTGAATCGGCAACGGCGCCAATTTGATAAACGAGATTTTACACTCGTTATTTCGAATGCCTTATTGTAGTATTTAAGGTGTCAATCCGAATCAGGAGCAACTAATGTAATAAATCTTATGAGAAACTACACTCAGTTTAAGCGAATTAAAAGAGTTGTTTTGATTTTGTAACCGATGGTGAATTAGCAAGAAAACAAAAAATTAATATGACAAGTTTTTAAGATTAAATTTAAGGCAAAACAACCAGGTCAGGGTACTTTAACGGGTGATCAACTTTCGGATTTCTAAATGTCTTTTAACAAAGATAACTTTAAGGTTTTGAAAACGTTTGATTAGATCAATCCACTCCCGTGGTAATGATCCTTTTCCTATTAGTTAAACTAAAACAATACCTTGGATAGTTTAAATTTTAGAAAACATTAAGCTCAATTCAATTCAACCACTAAACTTATTAACACAGATTCCTCGGTTAAGCTAGGTTTAGTTTTAGGATAATTGTTCAGGAATCCCCACACTTTTCCCAAAGGTGAAGCTTCCTGGTTTCTATCAATCGAATGGCCAATTCGATCAAAGCATTAAGAATATTACCCTAGATTAAAGTTTTATAAAATTTAAAATCAAGACAATTACAATCCTAATGTTGATTCATCCTTTTTCCCCAACCTAATTGCCTAAGGGGGATTATTCACTAAACATTGTGAATACCGAAGCAATCAAGATTAAAAACAACATGAAAACAAATAAAAAGGATTAAGGGAAAGAAGAACTCTGTTATTGAAATTAAGGTGTACAAGAATCTTGATGCAAAACAAAAATCCAAGCAAGCAAAGCCAAAATCCAATCCAAAAAGCAAGAACAAACTCAAGAACAAAAGTATGATGTGATAGAAAAACAAAGTCTGCTCAAAACATAATGTTTAGACCTAAAAAATTCGTCTTGGGCTTCTCAAAAACGTCTTGGGCCTTTTTCTTCTCTTTATTTTACGCGCTCGATATCGACCAGATTTTGGTCGATACTCTTGGTCGATATCGACCAGTTTCTGGTCGATCCAACTGATCGATATAAGTTTTAGCTCAATATCGACCATAATCTGGTCGATACAACTGGTCAATACTGGCTCCTTCTTCTCTTTTTCGCCTTTTCTTCGCGTCTCGACCACATATAATCAGCACAAGTCGCTGATAATGGTCGTTTCTCTACTTTAAACCCCTTTTCCTCGCCTTTTTGTCACTTTGGCACTCCTGAACCTGAAAAAGCATGAACAAACACAAATGCAACCTATATGACACTAAATGCGCGCTAAATGTGTTAATTCTAACGCACAAATCATAGTAAAAACATGCAAAATAACCAAGATATCAAACTTACGAAACATCTAACAAAACGTTTTCTAGGACTCTAAACCAAATTTTAAGAAAGATGAATTCTTATTAATGCCCCAATGATCTTTGTACAAATTTCACGAACTTATAAAACACCTAACAACACGTTTTCTAGGACTCTAAACCAAATATTAAGCATGATGATTGATTATAAGTACCTAAATGATCTTTGAAAAAGTTTCCAGTACTTTTGAAACATCGAACAACGCGTTTTCAACGACTGCAAACCAAGTTTTAAGCTAGGTGAGTTCTTATTATGTATTCAATGATATTTGTACAAATGTCATGAACTTATGAAACATCTAACAACGCGTTTTCTACGACTCTAAACTAAATAATAAGCAAGATGAGTGCATATAAGTGCCTAAATGATATTTGAAATAGTTTCAAGAGCTTATGAAACATCTAACAACGCTTTTTCTACGACTATAAACCAATTTTAAAGCATATGAGTGCGTATAAGTTCCTCAATGAACCTTGCAAAAGATTTACGAACTTATGAATGATCTAACAACGTATTTTATACGACTTTAAACCAAGTTTAAGGAAGATAAATTTTTGTTAGTGCCTAAGTGATCTTTGTATAAGTTTCATGAACTTATGAAACATATAACAATGCTTTTTCTATGACTATAAACCAAGTTTTAAGCAAGATGAGTCCTTATAAGTGCGTCAATGATCTTTGTACAATTTTCACGAACTTATGAAACATCTAACAAAACGTTTTCTAGGACTCTAAACCAAATTTTTAGCAAGATGAGTTCTTATTAGTGCCCCAATGATCTTTGTACAAATTTCACAAACTTATGAAACATCTAACAACAAGTTTTCTACGACTCTGAAAAACAAATATTAAGCAAGGTGATTGATTATAAGTACCTAAACTATCTTTGAAAATTTCTAGAACTTTTGAAACATCGAACAACGCGTTTTCAATGACTCTGAACAAGGTTTTAAGAAAGATGAGTTCTTATTAGTGATTCAATGATATTTGTACAAGTGTCACGAACTTATGAAACATCTAACAACGCGTTTTATACGACTCTAACCACGTTTCAAGCAAGATTAGTTCTTATAGGTGCCTCAATGATATTTGTATAAGTTTCACAAACTTATGAAAGAGCTAACAATGTATTTCATACGACTTTAAACCAAGTTTTAAGAAACATAAATTTTTATTAGTGCCTCAGTGATATTTGTATATGTTTCATGAACTTATGAAACATCTAACAACGCTTTTTCTATGACTATAAACCAAGTTTTAAGAAAGATGAGGTGCTTATAAGTGCGTCAATGATCTTTATACAAGTTTCACGAACTTATGAAACATCTATAAACACGTTTTCTACGAGTTTAAACAAACTTTTAAGCAAGATGACTACTAATGAATTCCTCAATGATCTTTGAACAAGTTACACAAACTTACGAAACATCTAACAAAACGTTTTCTAGGACTCTAAACCAAATTTTAAGCAAGATGAGTTCTTATTAGTGCCCCAATGATATTTGTACAAATATTACGAACTTTTGAAACATTTAACAACGCGTTTTATACGACTATAAACCAAGTTTTAAGAAAGATGAGTGCTTATGAGTGGCTTAAAGATCTTTAAAATAGTTTGAAGAAAATATGAAACATTTAAAAAATGTATTGTACGACTCTAAACCAAGTTTAAAGAAAGATTTGTGCTTATAAGGGCTCAATAATCTTTGAACAGGTTTCACGAACTTATAAAACATTTAAACACTCATTTACGACGACTATAAACAATGTTTTAAGAAAGATGAGTGCTTATAACTTCCTAAGTGGTCTTTTTACAAGTTTCACAAACTTATGAAATATCTAACAACACGTTTTCTACGACTCTAAACCAAGTTTTAAGCAAGATGAGTGCTTATAAGTGCGTTAATAATCATTATACAAGTTTCACGAACTTATGAAACATCTAACAACGTGTTTTCTATAATTCAGAATAAGGTATTAATCAAAATGAGTGCTTATAAAAGACTCAATGATCTTTCAACAAATTTCACGAACTTATGAAACATCTAACAACACTTTTCCTACAACTCTAAACCAGGTTTTAAGCAAGATGAGTGTTTATAAGGGCCTCAATGATCTTTTAGAACTTTCCAGAACTTATGGTACATCTAACAACGTGTTTGCAACGATTATAAACCAATTTTTAAGAAAGATGAGTGATTATAAGTGCCTCAATGATCTTTTTACAAGTTCCACGAACTTTTGAAACATCCAACAACATTTTTCCTACGAATCTAAACCAAATATTAAACAAGATGAGTGCTTAGAAGTTTCTTAATGATATTTGAATAAGTTTCACTAACTTCTGAAACATCTAACAACACGTTTTCTACGACTCTAAACCATCTTTTAGGAAAGATTCGTGCTTATAAATGCCACAATAATCTTTGTACAAATTTCACGAACTTATGAAACATCTAACAATGCATTTTCTCCGACTCTAGACCCAATTTTAAGCAAGATGAGTACTTATAAGTGCCTCGATGATCTTTGAACATGTATCAGAAACTTATGAAACATCTAACTAAGTGTTTTCTATGACTCTAAACCAAGTTATAAGCAAGATTAGTACTTATAAGTTCCTCAATTATCTTTGTACAAGTTTTGAAGAACTTATGAAACATTTAACAACGCGTTTTCTACGACTCTAAACCAAATTTGAAGAAAGATGAGTGCTTATAAGTGCCTAAATGATCTTTGAAAAAGTTTCGAGAAAATATGAAACATTTAACAACACGTTTTCTACGACTCTAAACAAAGTTTAAAGAAATATTATTGCTTATAAGTGCCTCAATGATCTTTGAACAAGTTTCACGAACTTATAAACAATTTTTTAAGCAAGATGAGTTCTCATAACTTCCTAAGTGATCTTTTCAAATGTTTCACAAACTTATGAAATATCTAACAACACGTTTTCTACGACTCTAAACCAAGTTTAAAACAAGATGAGTGCTTATAAGTGCCTTAATAATCATTTTACAAGTTTCACGAACTTATGAAACGTCTAACTACGCGTTTTCTACGACTCTTAACCAAGTTTTAAGCAAGATTAGTTCTTATATGTGACTCAGTGGTGTTTAAACAACTTTAACGAATTTATGAAACATATAACTAAGAGTTTTCAACTACTCTAAATGGAGTTTTAAAGAAGATGAGTTCTTATAAGTGCTTCAATGATCTTTGTACAAGTTCACGAACTTATTAAACCTCTAACAACACGTTTTCAATAACTTTAAAACCAATTTTAAGATAGATGATGCTTATATGTGCCTTAATGATCTTTTTAGAAGTTTCTTGAACTTATGGGACAACTAACAACGCGTTTTCTTCGACTCTAAACCAAGTTTTAAACAATATGAGTGCTTATAAGTTCCTCAATGATCTTTTTACCATTTTGAAGAACTTATGAAACATCTATAACGGGTTTTCTACAAATCTAAAGCAAATTTTAAGCAAGATAGTTCTTCTTAGTGCCTCATTGATCTTGGTATAAGTTTCTTGAACATTTGAAACATCTAACAACGTGTTTTCTACGACCATAAACCAATTTTTAAGCAAGATGAGTGTTTATAAGTTCCTCAATGATTAGTGAACAAGTTTCAGAAACTTATGAAACATCCAACTATGCATTTTTCTATGACTTTAAACCAAGTTTTAAGCAAGATTTGTGCTTATAAGTGACTAAATGTTCTTTGAAAAAGTTTCACGATTTTATAAAACCTTTAACAACACATTTTCTACAACTCTAAACCAAGTTTTAAGCAAGATGAGTGCTTATAAGTAACTCAAAGATCTTTGTACAAGTTACACGAACTTGATATCTTGCATATTTGACATGTTTTACTTTGTTTTATGCATTAGAATTAACTCATTTAGGTTGCATTTAGTACCATATAGGTTGCATTTGGGTTTGTTACGTGCATTTCAGGTTTCGGAGCGTTAAAGCGGCAAAAGACGAAGAATTCGAGCCTAAAAGAGGCAGAAACGACTGTACCAGCTTGTTTTAGCGGTTTGTTGTGGCCGATACATAAGATATTATAGCAAGTTCCTAAAGGATGCAATCAAGAACAGGTTTCAGGACTTTGACGATACGGTAGTTCTTTCGCACGAGTGCAGCGCAATCATTCAGAGAAACTGTCCTAAGAAGCTAAGTGATCCATGAAGCTTTACAATACCATGTGCCATCGTTCCTTTGGTTTTTGAGGGGTGCTTGTGTGATTTGGGAGCTAGCGCTAGTCTAATGCCATTGTCTATTTCCTAGAGACTTGGATTCTCGTCCTTCAAGCCAACTAGAATCTCCCTAGTGCTTGCCGATAGGTCAGTAAGGATACTCGCGGGAGTGTTAGAGGACATCCCGGTAAAGCTAGGAAACACGTTCATTCCTACAGACATCATTGTCTTGGCAATGGATGAAGAACCTAAGGATCCACTTATCCTACGTAGACCATTCTTAGCCACTGTCGGAGCCATCATCGATGTAAAGAAAGGTAAAATCGACCTGCATCTTGGAGAGGACCTAGCCCCAAGGTACAACATCAATGACACAATCAAGAAGCCGACCATCGACGGGCAGATCTTTTACATCGACTTGATGGATGAACTCGCCGACGAGTTCTTGGAGGAGTTAGCCCCAGAAGATGAGCTTCAACTTGTAATGACTACTCGAGAAGACGGAGGCAAAACCGCAAGAGCCGACGTGATGGCAATGTAGAAGAGAATCGACTCCCACCCTATTGATACGGAGGCCGACTTTCTTGACCTACTCGGGGTGGTTCAGTGAAACGCAAAGGCGATAATGATGGAGAGCAACGCTAGCAATGGTAAGTCTAGCGACGACGATGACGACTGGAGCAAGCTCAAAGCGCCAAAGGTAGAACTCAAACCTTTTCCTAAAGGGCTAAGGTACGTTTTCTTGGGACCTAACTCCACCTATCCGATAATTATCAACGCCTCTCTAGGCGACGAAGAAGTTAAAACCTTAACTCATGAGCTTAAAAAATTTAGAAAGGCCATAGGTTTTCTCTAGATGATATCAAAGGGATATAACCCTCATTGTGTATGCATCGTATACATCTAGAGAACGAATCTATGTCCTCAATAGAACACCAACGTAGGCTGAACCCTAACTTGAAAGAAGTGGTTAAGAAAGAGATAATCAAGCTATTGGATGCGGGAATCATCTTTCCTATATCCGATAGCAATTGGATCTCTCCCGTTCATGTAGTGCCGAAAAAGGGTAGAATTACCGTGGTTAAAAACGACAAAACAAATTAATTCCAACAAGAACAATCACGGGTCATAGAGTTTGCATCGATTACCAAAAGTTAAACGCTGCGACTCGAAAAGACTACTTCCCTTTACCATTCATTGACCAAATGCTTGAACGATTAGCAAACCATCCATACTATTGCTTCCTCGATGGGTATTCCGGATTCTTCCAAATACCCATCCACCCCCAAGACCAAGAGAAAACAACCTTTACATGCCCCTATCGTACATTTGCTTATCATAGAATGCGTTTTGGGTTGTGTAATGCACCTGCGACATTCCAACGATGCATGATGTCCATATTTTCTGATTTAATTGAAAATATTGTTGAGGTGTTTATGGATGATTTTTCTGTGTATGGTTCTTCGTTTGCCTCGTGTTTGTCTAATCTTTGCAGGGTACTTAAAAGGTGCGAGGAATTCCATTTGGTTCTGAACTGGGAGAAGTGCCACTTCATGGTTAGAGACGGTATTGTTTTGGGTCATCGAATCTCTGAGAAGGGTATTGAGGTTGATAGAGCAAAGATCGACGTGATGGCTAACCTTGGAGCTCCAAATTCGGTTAAGAGCATAAGAAATTTTCTCGGTCACGCGGGTTTCTATAGGAGGTTTATCAAGGACTTCTCAAATATAGCTAGACCGCTCACGATCCTTCCACAAGATAAAGGAAGAGTTGATAAGTGCTCCTATAGTGCAGCCGCCGGACTGGGATCTTCCTTTTGAGATCATGTGCGATGCTAGTGACTATGTCGTTGGCGCGGTGTTGGGCCAAAGGAAAGAAAAGAAGCTCCATGTTATTTACTACGCTAGTAAGACGATGGACGAAGCTCAAGTCAAGTACGCCACCACAGAAAAAGAACTTCTAGCCATTGTGTTCGCCTTTGAGAAGTTTAGATCGTACTTGTTTGGGTCAAAGGTGATAGTCTACACCGATCACGCAGCTTTGAGACACTTGCTAGAGAAGAAGGATTCGAAACCTCGATTGTTACGGTGGATCTTGTTACTCCAAGAGTATGATTTGGAGATCAAGGACAAGAAAGACATCGAGAATGGAGTCGCCGATCACTTGTCACGACTGCGCGTAGACGATATACTCCCCATCGATTCATTCCCTGAGGATTAACTAATGAAGATTATGATACAGAAATCTCGGGAAGAGCAAGAGCACGAGATCGAGGAGCTCTTTGCTATCGAGAAAGAACCTTGGTACGCGGACATTGTGAACTACTTGGTCACGAGAGAAGAACCACACCATTTGGAGGGTTATCAAAAGAAGAAGTTCTTCCACGACTTGAAACAGTTCTATTGGGACGAACCTTATCTCTACACTTTGAGCAAAGATGGGTTATACAGAAGATGCGTAGCGGATGAAGAGATAAACGGCATACTCATGCATTGCCACGGTTCAGTTTACGGAGGACACTTCGCGAGTTTCGAGACAATTTCCAAGGTATTGCAAGCTGGATTTTGGTGGCCTACGATGTTTAAGGATGCTCACGAGTTCGTTCAACGATGTGACCCTTGTCAAAGAAAAGGGAACATAAGAAAGCGGAACGAAATGCCACAAAACCCGATCATGGAAGTTGAGATCTTCGACGTGTGGGGTATAGACTTCATGGCCCCTTTCACATCCTCTTGACCTTTGATTATGTCTCTAAGTGGGTGGAAGTTGTAGCGTGCATAACGAGTGACTCAAAAGCTGTTGTTAGTCTTTTCAATACGATCAGCTTTCCTCGGTTCGGAATTCCTAGAGTTGTGATTAGAGACGGGGGATCCCACTTCATCAACAAGGTCTTCGAGAGTCTCCTCAAGAAACACGGCGTTAGACACAAGGTTGCAACGCCTTACCATCCCCAAACCAGTGGCCAAGTAGAGGTGTCCAACCAACAGATCAAAGCTATTCTCGAGAAGACGGCTGGTGTAACGCGGAAAGATTGGTCCGTCAAACTCGATGACGCTCTATGGGCGTATAGAACAGCGTTTAAAACGCCATTAGGGAAACGCCTTTCAACCTATTGTACGGGAAAGCGTGTCACCTACCGGTAGAATTTGAGTACAAGGCAAGCTGGGCAATCAAGCTTCTCAACTTCGATCTTAAAACCGCGAAGGAGAAAAGAGAGTTTCAACTGAAGGAATTGGACGAAATACGCCAACAGGCTTATGAGAGTTCAAAGATCTACAAGGAACGAACCAAAGCCTTCCACGACAAGAAAATCATCAAGAAGGAATTCAAGGTGAATGAGTTGGTGTTGCTATTCAACTCGAGACTAAAAATCTTCCCGGGAAAGGATAAGTCTCGTTGGTCCGGCCCTTTCAAGATCAAGGAAATAAAACCACTCGGAGTTGTGGTTCTTTGGGACAAGCAGGGAGGGGAGTTTGTAGTAAACGATCAAAGACTCAAGCCGTATTTTGCAAACGAAGCTGACACCGGAGGAGACTCATTGTCTCTTTCGGATCCCAACGTCGCTTAAACAGCGGGTAAAGTCAAGCTAGGTGACTATAAACAAGCTCACTTAGGAGGAAGTCCCATGTCTATCTCTGTATATAAGTTTTACTTTCAATTTAGAATTTCATATCATTTGGTTCTAATTGTTTTCCTTTGTTACTTAGTAGTGCTTTTAGGTCAGAAATAATCAGAAAAAGCCAGGGGATCCGTACCGGTCAGTCATATCGGCTTGATGTGACCGGTATGTGAAGAAAATCGCAATAGAAGGTCTGTACCGACATGTTATATAGGTATGCTGGGACCGATACGAGAACAACGACGATTTATGCCATGTACATCGGTTTGGCTGTATCGGTCTGCTGGGACCGGTACACGAGCAACGAGCCAGCTTAGGGCCGTATCAGGATGCTGTACCGGTCTGCTGGGACCGATACAAGGATGACGAGGAAAGCGGATACGTATCGACATGTTGTATTGGTCTGATGAGACCGATACAAGGAGGAAAAACCCGAAAAATGTCAACACACCGATACAGAGAAATCGGTATTGTGTCATACCTACTTGTCTGTATCGGTCAGGTAACTGATACACTTAAATTTTTCCCTGATTTTTTGCATATTGGTCAAGTATAAAAAAATAAAATACGGTTTTATTCACTATCATCACCATCGATATTGGCCACCTCTTTTCTCCTCCATAGAAACCGAATTTTAAAACTCCGATTCTCCTTCGTTCCTTAACGAAATCGCTTGATTCTTCGCTCATCCTCTTCCTCTACTCGTTTTCTTTCATGTCATATCAACCAATCATTCAATCTGAGTCTTCTCAGGAATCACCCAATTCTAATCAAAGTTACAATGGGTCCAAAGAGAGCAACAAGAGCGAACAAGGGGAAAGGAAAGGTGACCGGTGATGAACCATCGAGAAGAAGAACAAGGTCGGGCTCAATTATGATAAGGGAACCCACCGATGAGGTTCCAAAATTAGAACTTCGACGGAGCGAGTCGCGAAGGAGCAACACAAGGAGAAGGAGATGCGACGAACCCGCAATCGTGGAGGAGGAAGAGCACGAGTATGTGCTCGAGTCCGAGGAAGAGGAAGCACCGCGCGGTTTCATATTCCCACCGAGGACGAGCGAGACTCCTCTCGTGCGAGACCCGAAGAAACAACCATCGTCCCGAGAGCTATACGATGCACTCATGGAGATATCTTTCGTTCTGTCTCGCTTCCCGGATCCTGAAACCCTTAAGAAATTGGGGATTTATGACGAGGTTAGGGAAATTTTGCGCCACATGAGGCTTATTGGCGTTCTAAGGATGAAGTACAACGCCTACAAGGAGGAAACATGTTAGTTCTTGGCCACCCTCGAGGTTTTATTTGATGAGCAAGGGTCGCAAGAGTTTCGTTTAAAGGTTACAACGGGAAAATCTACATTGCGGGTCTCGACGATTTGGCAGCGATTTTCGGGTTCCCATCGGATGGACAGCCCGATCTTGCTAACGAACCTGTGACAGCATACAACTTTGGAACTTCATCGCTAACAGGGTCTACCAACCCGGGAGATCAAAGAGCGCGCTAATTCGTCACCCGACGATTAGGTACGTCCAGAAACTCTTGTCGCACGCGTTCTTTCCTAGACGCGAAACGAGGTCGGTGAACAGCAACGAGATGGTTTACTTGCAACAAGGACTCGCCCTGATACTTCGACGATCACGACGAGACTCTACCCTGTTCCTCACGACGGAGGAACGCTACCCGAGCGTCCTAAGACTCTTCCTCAAAGTTTTGTTGGATTTACAACATTGGGCTTGGACGCGCACTGATGCAACGCCAAAACTGAGCATAGGAGGATGGATTACTACGCTCCTAACCCGCATGTGCATACCCTTGTTAGGTAAGGAGGAATACCCGACTTTCATGAACATGCCTTACCTAGCTAAGCAGCTGATCATCGTTGTTGAATGCGGAGATCAGTACGGATATTCATTCAAGAAGAATGATGTCCAAGGCATTGTCCTTCTGCCTAACCAAGAGTGCACAAGTTTCAATGGTCACGACGCGGTACATTTCGATCTAGATTGGTGCCATTTTCACGATGTGACTACGACGCCATTAACATATGTTCGTGGGCCAAGAAGGGTTACCTATCCAGGTCCGTCCTCCGCGCCTAGGCAGCCCGGTCCACTCCAAGACATGTACATGGACATGTAGAGGATGACTCGTTGGAATCTGTTCCAAGATCGCACAATCAGGAAGCTAGTGCGCGAGGTGAAGTCTTTGAAGAAGACTATCAAGAGGGGATTGTCTTGCGCGAGCTGCAGCTCGAACAAGAGCATGCAATTGGTAGTGCGAGATTCGCAAGAAGACCCTCCGAGCCGCGTCGAGCCAGTAAGGAGACCACGACGGAGCATCCGACGGCCACCAATAGTCATCTCAGACAACGAGTCCCCCACGTTCTCCTCCGACAGAGAAGACCCCGACCCGGAAAGCCACTACTATTGAGGTAACCCCTCTATCCTTGTACATATGCATTTTCACATGTTTTTGCATCTAGTTTCTTAGTTTATTTTGCATCTAGGAACCTTCTCCAATGCTTGTTTCACACGGAGACCGTGTGATTTAATTTTGGGGCAGTAGTCATATCAGCTTTCGCATATTAGCTTTCGCATAAAAAAAACACAAAAACACAAAAACACAAAAAAAATCTCTGCATTTAGGATTAGTTCATCGCATTTATGTCATATGCATAGGGGATCTATGATGATGTTAACCTTGTAAAGCGACGCATCTAGTGTTTTGAACGGTATCTTAGGTGTAGTGTCTTCCTTAAATAAATTAGAACTCGCTGAAAATCTTGAAACCTCGACCATAGACATTGATGTTTAAAAAGCCAATAATTTAGTTATGAAGCTTGATAGTTCTAAGTTGCCTTCGAAAATTATCTGAACTTAATCTTGACTTATAATTAGCATGATTGATAGTTTTCAAGAGAATTTCTATGGTTTTGTGATTTCTACGGATTGCGGCAAGAAAGGACATCCATTTGGCTAGGTTATTGTGGACTAGTATGTAGACGGGATAACGGGAAATACATCTTTGAATTTTTAAAAATCAGGAAATAAACACTAGTAAATATAAAACGCATAGGGGTAAAAGAATGACTAAGTAAAAAAATTAAAAAAAAATTAAAAAAAAAAGAAGAAAACCTTAGCCAAAAGAAAACCCCTAAGGTAGTTAAGAAAAAGAAAAGAAACTCGATGTTAAAGTGCTTAAGTGTTAAAAGAATGAGATGATGGGTTAGAGATTAGATTTGTATAGGGATGAATGTCCAGACTTGTATTGCTCCTTGTCTTTCCCGGTTTTGCTTAACCCTTTCACTCCCCGAGAGAATCTGCGTTACAACTAACCACATGTCTGAGTGTTAGCCTCCTCGTTTGATTTGAAATCCCGTTTTTACCTAGACAAATAGAAAGACTCGTGGAAATTCTTGATCATGTTTCATGCTTTGATTGTGCTTAATTGAATGTGAAAGGTGCTTAGACTATACAAGTGGATCACATTCTTTTGGTAATAATAACTGATTTAGACGGAGTTAGAGGTGAATAGAAATAAGTAGAACTAGCTCGGTTGCGATAGGACACTATGTTTAGGATACTCGTTCACTACACTTTCACGTTGTTTTTTGTTCTGAGGTCCCCGCCTCTATACTCTCTCGAACTTTGATGTTAATTCTCTTACTTGAGGACAAGCAAAGGATAAGTTTGGGGGAGTTGATATCTTGCATATTTTACATGTTTTACTTTGTTTTATTCATTAGAATTAACTCATTTAGGTTGCATTTAGTACCATATAGGTTGCATTTGAGTTTGTTGTGGCCGATACAGAAGATCTTTTGCCAGAAACTTGTATCGACTTGTTATATCGGTCACAAATGGTCGATACAGAAGACAAGTTACCTGAAGATCAATATCGGCGTGTCATATCTATTTGACATGGCCGATACAGAGGGAAAGAAGCCGAAGGACTTATATCGACCAACGCGTATCGACCAGGTTGTACCGATTTCATTTGACCGGTACATACTGCGGAAATCAAAAAGGAAATCGGTTTTTGAGTAAAAAAAAGGAAAAGACTTACTAAACCAATTGGGTTTCTTTTGGTTTATGTTTTTGATAATATATTAGGGTTTTTGAAGTCTATGTGGTTTTTCTATCTTATCTTTTGTTTTTCCTTGGACGCTTTGTGGTTTTGTTCTTGAACTTGGGAGAAACTTCTTGGTGCTTTTGCTATTTTGCCACCTTTGTAATCTTCAATAACAAGAGTTTTTCTAAAACCTTTATCTATTTGATTTGTTTATGTTTATGTTTTCTTTAATATCCATTGCTTTAACTTTTAGCATGTTTAGTGAGTAGATCTAAATACACAATTGGGTAAGGGAAAAAGGGTTGATTGAATTTAGGATTGTAATTGTCTAGAACTTAATTGATCTTAAAACTTTTGTCTTTAGTAACGAATTTAAAGCCTTAATCGAGTTGACCATTCGATTACTGAACCTAGGAAACTTCATCAATCGAGAGATTATAAATTTTCTTGACCAATTACCCTAGAACTAAGCCTAGCTTAACCGAGATATTTGTGTTAATAATCTTAGTGGTTGAAATTGAATTGAACTTAAAGTTTCTTAAGAATTAAACTATCCAAGACATTGTTTTAGTTTAATTATTAGGAAAAGGATCATTGTCACGAGAGTGGATTGATCTAAAATCGTTTTCAAAACCTTGAAGTTACCTTTGTAAAAAGACAATTTAAAATATGAAAGTTTAATCACCCTTTGAAGTACCTTAACCTGATTGTTTAGCTTTTTATTAAAACCTTTAAAACTCTTAATTTACGTTTTCGTTTGATCATTACGCGGTTACAAAACACTCAAACAAACAATCTTTTGATTACGCTTAAATTGAGTTTGTTTTTTATAAATTTTAATACATTGTTTGCTCCTGATTCGGATTGACACCTTATACACTAAAATAAGGCATTCGAAGGAGTGTAAAATCTCGTTTATCATAACTTATCAAACATCTAACAACGCAATTTCTATAACTCTAAACAAAATATTAAGAAATATGAATGCTTATTAACCACTATTTTAAAACTTTTGAATTTAACAAACGATTTACAACGAATTTACAACGATTAAACTACTAAAATGAAAGTTGTAAAAAATTAGGTGTAGCAGTAAATACACGTTTTCAACTACCATAAAATGTTTGAAAATTCGTCGTTAAAATGTCCAAAAATGAGTTTGTTGTAAAATCGTTGTTAATTAACAACGATTTTACAACGATTTCTTTGGTAAAAGCAGATTCTCGTAAAATCGTCGTACATTTACCACGATTTAACGACGATTCCGAAAATATTTGGACAATCGTACTTAAATCGTTGTAAATTAACGACGATTTTACGACGATCCATTTCATGGTTTATTTATTACGATTTAAGTATGATTTCCAAATTCGTTGTTAAGTGGTCGTTAATTAGTCCTATATTTACATAGAAAAAATCGTTGTAAAATTTTTGTTGTAAATTTCTCATTTTCTTGTAGTGGAATTTACAAAAAATCGTCGTAAATTAGTTGTAAAATTACAACGAATTTACAAAGATTGTACATAAATCGTGGTAAGTTCGTTGTAAATTTAAATTTTACATATTTTCTAATTACGTTTTATTTTATCTAAACAACATACTTATTTCTTACTCGAAATCATCATTAGACAAATTCGTTTGTTTGTTCGGCTTCTTCTTCGTCCTCGTTCACCAAAATATATTTTGCAAATTCGTTGTTAAAAAGTTGTAATAGTAAACATCTTTAATTCGTTGAAAGTTTACAACGATTTAACGACGACATTTTTTTTTTAAGAAAATCGTTGTAAAATCGTTATAAATTTCCTACCATTTTATCGTGATCGTCATAATATCGACGTAACAACGTTGTATATTTAAAATCAATTTAATCGTTTTAAATATTTTCGTGGTAAAAAGCCTAGTTTCTTGTAAAAGATTCAATGATCTTTCAACAAGTTTCACGAACTTATGAAACATCTAACAACACTTTTCCTACAACTCTGAACCAGGTTTAAAGCAAGATGAGTATTTATAAGGGCCTCAATGATCTTTTACAACTTTCAAGAACTTATGGTACATCTAACAACGTGTTTGCAACGACTATAAACCAATTTTTAAGAAAGATGAGTGATTATAAGTGCCTCAATGATCTTTTTACAAGTTTCACGAACTTTTGAAACATCCAACAACATGTTTTCTACGACTCTAAACCAAATATTAAGCAAGATGAGTGCTTATAGGTTTTTTAATGATATTTGAACAAGTTTCACTAACTTCTGAAACATCTAACAACGCGTTTTCTACGAATCTAAAACATCTTTTAAGAAAGATTCCTGCTTATAATGCCACAATAATCTTTGTACAAATTTCACGAAGTTATGAAGCAAGATGAGTACTTATAAGTGCCTCGATGATCTTTGAACATGTATCACAAACTTATGAAATATCTAACAAAGTGTTATCTATGACTCTAAACCAAGTTATAAGCAAGATTAGTACTTATAAGTTCCTCAATTGTCTTTGTAAAAGTTTCACGAACTTATGAAACATTTAACAACGCGTTTTCTACGACTCTAAACCAAGTTTGAAGAAAGATGAGTGCTTATAAGTGCCTAAATGATCTTTGAAAAAGTTTCAAAAAAATATCAAACATTTAACATCACGTTTTCTACGACTCTAAACAAAGTTTAAAGAAAGATTATTGCTTATAAGTGTCTCAATGATCTTTGAACAAGTTTCACGAACATATAAACAATGTGTTAAACAAGATGACTTCTTATAACTTCCTAAGTGTTCTTTTCACATGTTTCACAAACTTATGAAATATCTAACAACACATTTTCTACGAATCTAAACCAAGTTTAAAGCAAAATGAGTGCTTGTAAGTACTTTAATAATCATTCTACCAGTTTCACGAACTTATGAAACATCTAACAACGCGTTTTCTACGACTCTTAGTTAAGTTTTAAACAAGATTAGTTCTTATAAGTGACTCAGTGGTGTTTAAACAACTTTAACGAATTTATGAAACATCTAACTAAGAGTTTTCAACTACTCTAAACGGAGTTTTAAGCAAGATGAGTGCTTATAAGTGCTTCAATGATCTTCGTACAAGTTCACGAACTTATTAAACCTTTAACAGCACGTTTTCAATAACTTTAAAACCAATTTTAAGCAAGATGATGCTGATAAGTGCCTTAATGATTTTTTTACAAGTTTTCCAAACTTATGAGACAACTAACAACGCGTTTTCTACTACTCTAAATCATGTTTAAACAATATGAGTGCTTATAAGTTTCTCAATGATCTTTTTACCATTTTGAAGAACTTATGAAACATCTATATAACGGGGTTTCTACAAGTCTAATGCAAGTTTTAAGCAAGATTAGTTCTTCTTAGTGCCTCATTGATCTTGGTATAAGTTTCTTGAACATTTGAAACATCTAACAACCTGTTTTCTACGACCCAAAACCAATTTTAAGCAAGATGAGTGCTTATAAGTGCCTCAATGATTAGTGAAAAAGTTTCAGAAACTTATGAAACATCCAACTACGCATTTTCAATGACTTTAAACCAAGTTTTAAGCAATATTTGTGCTTATAAGTGACTAAATGTTCTTTGAAAAAGTTTCACGATTATATGAAACCTTTAACAACACGTTTTCTACAACTCTAAACCAAGTTTTAAGCAAGATGAGTGCTTATAAGTAACTCAAAGATCTTTGTACAAGTTATACGAACTTATCAAACATCTAACAACGCGGTTTCTATAACTCTAAACAAAATATTAAGAAAGATGAGTGCTTATATGTGCCTTATTGATCTTTGAACAAGTTTCACGAAGTTATGAAGCATCTAACAACACGTTTTTACGACTCTAAACCAAGTTTTAAACAAGATTAGTGCTTATAAGTGTGTCAATGATCTTGGTACAAGTTTAACGAACTTATGAAACCTCTAACAACCCGTTTTCTACAACTCTAAACCAAGTTTTAAGCAAGAGAAGTGCTTATTTTTGCTTCAATGGTATTTGTACAAATTTCAAGAACTTATGAAGCATCTAACAACGTCTTTTCTACGACTCTAAACCAAGTTTTAAGCAATATAAATTCTTATTAGTTCCTCAATGATGTTCTTAAAGTTTCATGAACTTATGAAACATCTAACAACGCGATTTCTATGACTATAACCCACGTTTTAAGCAAGATGAGTGCTTATTAGTGCATCAATAAACTTTGTACAAGTATCACGAACTTATGAAACATCTAATAAAGCATTTTCTATGACTCTAAACTAAATTTTAAGGATGATGAGTTCCTATTAGTGCTTCAATGAACTTTTTATACGTTTCATGAACTTATGAAACATCTAACAACATGTTTTCTACCACTCTAAACCAAGTCTTAAGCAAGATGAGTGCTTATAAGAGTCTCAAAGATCTTTTACAAGTTTCACGAACGTATGAAACATCTAACAACACTTTTTCTACGACTCTAAACCAATTTTTAAGAAAGATGAGTGCTTATTGGTGCTTCAATGATCTTTGTACAAGTTTCACGAACATATGAAACATCTACCAACCTGTTTTCTCCGACTCTAAACCAAGTTTTAAGCAAGATGATTGCTTATAAGAGTCTCAAAGATCTTGTACAAGTTTTACGAATTTATGAAATATCTCACAACAATTTTTCTATGACTCTAAACCAAGTTTTAAGAAAACTGAGTACTTATAAGTTCCTCAAGGATCTGACAAACTTATGAAACATCCAACAACGCGTTTTCTACGACTTCAGGCCATGTTTTAAGCAAGAAGAGTGCTTATAAGTGCCTCAATGATCTTTGTAAAAGTGTATCGAACTTATGAAACATCTAAAAATGCATTGTCTATGACTCTAAACCAATTTTTATAAACAAGATGAGTGTTTACAAGCGCCTCAATGATCTTTGTACAAAATTCATGAACGGATGAAATATATAAAAAAGCATTTTCTCCTTCTCTAAACCAAGTTTTAAGAAAAATGAGTACTTATAAGTTCCTCAAGGATCTGACAACACGTTTTCAACAACCATAAACCAAGTTTTACACAAGATGAGTGCTTATAAATTCCTCAAGGATATTTGTATATTTTAACGAACTTATGAAACATCTAACAACACGTTTTCTACAATTCTAAACCAAGTTTTAGGCAAGATGAGTGCTTATTAATGCCTCGATGATCTTTAAAAAAGTTTACGAACTTCTGAAACATCTAACAACATGGTTTCTACGACTCTAAACAAAGTTTTAAGTAAGATTTGTGCTTATAAGTGCCTCAATGATCTTTGTACGAGTTTCACGAACTTATGAAACATCTAACAACACGTACTCTTTGAAACGAAACCTAATATTAAGAAAGATGAGTTCTTATAAGTTCCTAAATGATCTATGAAAAAGTTTCAAGAGCTTATGAAACATCTAACAACACGTTTTCTCCGACTCTAAACCAAATATTAAGCAAGATTAGTGCTTATAAGTGTCTTAGTGATCTTTAAATAAGTTTCATGAACTTATTAAACATCTAACAACACGTTTTCTCCGATTCGAAACAAAATATTAAGCAAGATGAGTTCTTCTAAGTTCATGAACGATCTTTAAACAAGTTTCACGAATTTATGAAAAATCTAATAACGCGTTTTTTACAACTCTGAACAAGGAATTAAACGAGCTGAGTGCTTATAAGTGCAATTAATAATCTTTTTACATGTTTCATGAACTTATGAAACATCTAAAAACTCAATTTATACGACTCTAAACCATGTTTTAAGCAAGATTATTGTTTATAAGTTCTTCTATATCGTTATACAAGTTTAAACAACTTATGAACCATTTAACAACGGGTTTTCTACGAGTCTAATGCAAGTTTAAAGCAAGATGAGTTCTTATTAGTGCCTTAAGTTTCATGAACTTATGAAACATCCAACAACACGTTTTCTACGAATCTAAACCAAATATTAAGAAAGATGATTGTTTATAAGTTCCTCATTGTCTTTATACAAGTTTAAACAACTTATGAAACATTTAACAACGAGTTTTCTTCGAGTCTAATGAAAGTATAAAGCTAGAAAAGTTCTTATTAGTTCCTTAATTATCTTTGTACCATTTTCACGAAAATATGAAACATCGAACAACGCATTTTCTACGACTCTAAACAAACTATTAAGCAAGTCGATAACTTATGAGTGCCTAAATGATCTTTGAAAAAGTTTCAAGAACTTATGAAATATCTAACAACGCGTTTTCTAGGACTCTAAACCAAGTATAAGCAAGATTTATGCTTATAAGTGCCTCAATGATCTTTGAACAAGTTTCACGAACTTATGAAACATCTAACAACGCTTTTTCTACAACTACAAAACCAAGTTTTAAGCAAGATAAGTGTTTATCAGTTCCTCAATGGTCTTTGTAAAAAATTCACGAACTTATGAAACATCTAAAAACACGTTTTCCACAACTTTAAACCATGTTTTAAGTGCTTTTAAGTGCCTTAATGATCTTTGTACAAATTTCTAAAACTTACGAAATATCTAACAACACGTATTCTACGATTCTAAACCAAGTTTTTAGAAAGATGAGTTATTATTTGTGCCTCAATGATCTATGTACAAGTTTCAAGAGCTTAGAAACATTTAACAACACGTTTTGTACGAGTCTAATCTAAGTTTTAAGCAAGATGAGTTTTTATTAGGGCCTAAATGATCTTTGTACAAGATTCACGAACTTATGAAAAATCTAAAAAAACATTTTCTACCACTCTAAACCAAATATTAGGTAAGATGAGTGCTTATAAAAGCCTTAATGATCTTTGAACAATTTTCACGAAGTTATGAAACATCTAACAACGCGTTTTCTACGACTCTAAACCAAGTTTTAAGCAAGATGAGTTCTTATAAGGGCCTTAATGATCTTTATATATATGCTTCAAAAACTTATGAAACATCTAACTACAAGTTTTTTACGAGTCTAAAGCAAGTTTTAACCAAGATGAGTTCTTATACGAATTCACCAACTTATGAAACATCTAACAACACGTTTTATGTGATTCTAAGTCAAATATTAATAAAGATGAGTGCTTATAAGTTCCTAATTGATATTTGAACAAGGGTCACAAACTTATGAAACATCTGACAACGCGTTTTCTACGACTATAAACACAGTTTTAAGACAGATGAGTGCTTATACCTTCCTCAATGATCTTTGTACAAGTTTAGCGAACTTATGAAACATCAAACAACGTGTTTTCTACGATACTAAACCAAGTTTTAAGCAAGATTAGTGCTTTTAAGTGCCTCAATGATCTTTGTACAAATTTCACAAACTTATGAAACATCTAATAAAGTTGTTTCTACGACTCTAAACCAAGTTCTAAGCAAGATGAGTTCTAATTAGTGCATCATTGATCTTTGTAAGAGTTTCACGAACTTATGAAACATCTAACAACGCGTTTTCTACAAATCTAAACAAGGTATTAAACAACATGAGTGTTTATAAGTGCCTTAATGATTTTTGTACAATTTTCTTGAAGTTATGAAACATCTAACAACGAGTTTTTTACAACTATAAACCAATTTTTAAGCAAGATGAGTGCTTATAAGTTTCTCAAGGATCTTTGTACAAGTTCAACGAACTTATGAAACATCTAACAACGTGTTTTCTACGACTCTTAACCAAGTTTTAAGCAAGATGAGTGCTTATAAATGCCTCAATGATCTTTGAACAAGTTTTACAAACTTCTAAAACATCTAACAACACTGTTTCTACGACTCTAAACAAAGTCTTAACTAAGATTCGTGCTTATAAGTGTCACAATGATCTTTGTACGAGTTTCACGAACTTGTTAAACATCTAACAACATGTTTTTTTGGAAACAAAACCAAATATTAAGCAAGATGAGTGCTTATAAGTGCCTAAATGATCTATGAAAAAATTTCAAGAACTTATGAAACATCTAACGACGCATTTTCTACGATTCTAAACCAAATATTAAGCAAAATTAGTGCTTATAAGTGTCTCAATGATCTTTAAACAAGTTTCACGGACTTATGAAACATCTAAAAATGTGTTTTCTACGACTATAAACCAAGTTTTAAGCAAGATGAGTGCTTATAAGTTCCTCAATGATCTTTAAACAAGTTTCACGAACTTATGAAACATCTAACAACACGTTTTTTACAACTTTGGACAAGGTATTAAGGAAGATGAGTGCTTATAAGTGTCTCAATGATCTTTGCACAAGTTTCACGAACTTATGAAACATCTAACAACGTGTTTTCTACGACTCTAAACTAAGTTTTAAGCAAGATGAGTGCTTATAAGTGCCTCATGATCTTTATACAAGTTTCAAGTACTTATGAATCATCTAACAACTAGTTTTCTACGAGTCTAATGCAAGTTTTAAGCAAGATGAGTTCTTATTTGTACCTTAATGATCTCTGTACGAGTTTCATGAACTTATGAAACATCTTACAACACGTTTTCTACCATTCTTAACAAAATATTAGGCAAGATGAGTGCTTATAAGTGCCTAAATGATCTTTAAAAGAGTTTCTAAAACTTACGAAACACCTAACAACGCGTTTTCTACGACTCTAAACAAAATATTAAGCAAGATTAGTGCTTATAAGTGTTTCAATGATGTTTGAACAAGTTTCACGGAATTATGAAACCTCTAATAACGCTTTTTTAACGACTACAAAACCACGTTTTGTTCAAGATTCAAGAAATTATGAAACATCTGACAACACATTTTCTATGACTCTAAACCATGTTCTAAGTTAAATGAGTGCTTATAAGTTCTTCAATGTTCTTTGTACAAGATTCCTGGATTTATGAAACATCTAACAACACATTTTCTAAGACTCTAAACCAAGTTGTAAGAAAGATGAGTTCTTATTAGCGCCTCAATCATATTTGTACAAGTTTCAAGAACTTATAAAACATTTAACAACGCGTTTTGTACGATTCTAATGCAAATTATAAGCAATATGCGTTCTTCTTAAGGCATCAATGATTTTTGTACAAGTTTCACGAACTTATGAAACATATAACAACGCGTTTTGTACGACCCTAACCCAAGGATTATAAATGCCCCAATGATCTTTGTACAAGTTTCACAAACTTATGAAACTCTAAACAAAATTTTAAGAAAGATGAGTTCTTATAAGTGGCTTAATGATCTTTGAACAAGTTTTCTACCACCCTAAACCAAGTTTGAAGTAAGGTTCGGGATTATAAATGCCTCAATGATCTTTTTATAAGTTTCACGGACTTATGAAACATCAAACAACGCGTTTTTTACCTACTCTAAATCAAGTTTTAGTGAAGATGAGTGATTAAAAGTGCCTCAATGATCTTTGAATCAGTTTCACAAACTTATGAATCAGTTCGAACAAAGCATTTTCAATGACTCTAAACCAAGTTTTAAGCAAGATTAGTTTTGATAAGTGCCTCAATGATCTTTATACAAATTTCAAAATCTTATGAAACATCTAACAACGATTTATCTACGAGTCTAATGCAAGTTTTAAGCAAGATGGGTTTTTACTAGTGCTTTAATGATCTTTATACAAATTCGCGAACTTCTAAAACATCTAAAACACGTTTTATAAACCAAATATTAAGCAAGATGAGTTCTTATAAGTTCCTCAATGATCTTTGAACAAGTTTCACGAACTTATGAAACATGTAACAACTCATTTTCTACGACTATAAACCAAGTTTTAAGCAAGATGAGTGCTTATTAGTGCCTCAATGATCTTTGTATAACTTTCACGAACTTATGAAACATCTAACAAGGCGTTTTCTACGAACTCTAAACCAAGTTTTATGTAAGATGAATGCTTATCAGTCCCTCAATGATCTTTGTACCATTTTCACGAAAATATGAAACATCGAACAACGCGTTTTCTACGACTCTAAAACAAGTTTTAAGCAAGATGAGTTCTTATAAGTGCCTCAATGATCTTTGTACAAGTATCACAAATTTATGAAACATCTAACAACATGTGTTCTACGACTTTAAAAAAGTTGTAAGCAAGATAAGTTTTTATCAGTGACTCAATGATATTTGTACAAGTTTCACGAACTATATAAAACATCTAAAAACGTGTTTTCTACAACTATGAACAGGGTATTAAGCAAGATGTGTGCTTATAAGTCCCTCATTGATCTTTGTACAAGTTATAAGAACTTATGAAACATTTAACATAGCGTTTGGTACGAGTCTAATGCAAGGTTTAAGCAAGATGAGTTCTTATTAGAGCATCAATGATCTTTTGTACAAGTTTCACGAACTTATGAAACATCTAATAACACGTTTTCTACAACTCTAAATCAAATATTAAGCAATAGGAGTGCTTATAAGTGCCTTAATGATCCTTGAACAAGTTTCCTGAACTAGTGAAACATCTAACAACGCGTTTTCTACGACCCTAAACCAAGTTTTAAGCAAGATTCGGGCTTAAAAGTTCCTTAATGGTTTTTGCACAAATTTCACAAACTTATAAAATATCTAACAACTCGTTTCTTCGAATCTAACCATTGTTAAAGAAAGATTTAAACGTGTCTCAATGATCTTTGGACAAGTTTGACAAACTTATGAACCATCTAAAAAACCGTATTCTACGACTCTAAACCAAGTTTTAAGCAAGGTGAGTTCTTATAAGTGCCTCAATGATCTTTTTATAAGTTTCACGAACTTAAGAAACATCTAACAACGCCTTTTGTACAATGTTTAACAAGGTATTAAACAAGATGAGTGCTTATAAGTGACTCATTGATCTTTGAACAAGTTTCACGAACTTATAAACATCTAACAACACTTTTATACAATTATAAAACAAGTTTTAAGCAAGATGAGTTCTTATAAGTGTCTCAATGATCTTTGTACAAGTTTCAAGAACTTATGAAACATTTAACAACGCGTTTGGTACGAGTCTAATGCAAGTTTTAAGCAAGATGAGTTCTTATTAGTCCCTTAGTGATCTTTGAACCAAATATTAAGCAATACGAGTGCTTATAAGTGCCTTAATGATCTTTGAACAAATTTCACGAACTTATGAAACATCTAACAAAACGTTTTTTACGACCCTAAACCAATTTTTAAGCAAGATTTGAGCTTATAAGTTCCTTAATGATCTTTGTAAAAGTTTCGCAAACTTAATAAACATCTAACAAAGCGTTTTCTCCAATTCTAACCATTGTTTAGGAAGGATAAGTTCTTAAAAGTGTCTCAATGATATTTAAACAAGTTTCACAAACCTATGAACCATCTAACAAAGCGTTTTCTACTATTCAAAACCAAGTTTTAAGAAAGATTAGTGCTTATAAGTGCCTAAATGATTTTTGTACAAGTTTCACGAACTTATGAAACATCTAACAACTCGTTATCTACGACTCTAAACCATGTTTTAAGAAAGATGAGTACTTATAAGTGCGACAATAATCTTCGAACAAATTTCACGAAATTATCAAACATATAATATTACGTTTTCTACAACTCTAAATCAAATTTTAAGAAATATGAGTGCTTATAAGTGTCTCAATGATCTTTGTACAAGTTTCACGAACTTAGGAAACATCTAACAACGTGTTTTCGACGACTATAAACCAAGTTTTAAGCAAGATGAGTGCAAATAAGTACCTCAATGATCTTTATACAAGTTTCAAGAACTTCTAAAACATCTAACAACATTTTTCTACGAGTCTAATAAAAGTTTTAAGCAAGATGGGTTTTTATTAGTGCCTTAATTATCTTTGTACAAATTGACGAACATATGGAACATCTAAGAACACGTTTTCTGCGACTCAAAACCAAATATTAAGATAGATGGGTGCGTATAAGAGACTCAATGATCTTTGAAAAAGTTTCACGGACTTATGAAACATCTATAAACATGATTTCTACGACTTTAAATCATGTTTTAAGTAAGACGAGGGCTAATAAACTGTGAACAAGTTATACAAACTTAAGAAACATCTAGCAAACCGTTTTCTACTACTCTAAACCATATTTAAAGAAAGATGAGTTCTTATGATTGTCCCAATGATCTTATACTAATATCGCGAACTTCTGAAACATCTAACAATGCGTTTTCTACAACACTAAACAAAATACTAAGCAAGATGATTGTTTATAAGTACATAATTATCTTTGAAAAAGTTTCCAAAAGTTATGAAACATCTAACAACGCGTTTTCTGCGACTCTAAACCAAGTTTTAAACAAGATTAGTTATTATAAGTGCATCAATGATCTTTGAACAAGTTTCCCAAACTTATGAAACATCTAAGATCGCGTTTTAAGCATGATGAGTGCTTATAAGTTCCTCAATGATCTTTGTACAAGATTCACAAACTTATGAAACACCACCAACACGTTTTCTTCGACTCTAAACCATGTTTTAAGCAAAATGAGTTCTTATATGTGTCTTACTAGTCTTCTTACAAGTTTCACGAACTTATGAAATATCGAACAACTCGTTTTCTACGACTCTAAACCAAGTTGTAAGAAACATGAGTTCTTAGTAGGGAGTCAATGATCTTTGTACAAATTTCATGAACTTATGAAACATTCGTCAATGTGTTTTCTACAACTCATGACAAGGTATTAAGCAAGATGAATGCTTATAAGTGACTCAATAATCTTTGAATAAGTTTCAAGAACTTTTGAAACATCTAACAACAAGTTTTCTATAGCTCTAAATAAAGTTTAAAGCAAGATGAGTGCTTATAAGTGCCTCAACTATATTTTTACAAGTTTCACTAACTTAGGAATCATCTGACAACGCGTTTTCTACGACTCTAAACCAAAATTTTAAAAAGATGAGTGATTATAAGTGCCTCAATCATCTTTATACAAGTTTCAAGAAATTATGAAACATCTAACAACGTGTCTAATGCAAGTTTTAAGCAAGATAAGTTCTTATTAGTGCCTCAATGATCGTTGTACAAGTTTTGCGAACTTCTGAAACATCTAACAACACGTTTTCTATGACTCTATACAAAATATTAAGCAAGGTGAGTGATTGTAAGTTCCTCAATGATCTTTGTAAAAGTTTCATAACTTATGAAACATCTAACAACGTGATTTCTACTACTCTAAACCAAGTTTTAAGAAAGATGAGTGCTTATAAGTGCATCAATGATTTTTGTACAAGTTTCACGAACTTATGAAACATCTAACAACTCGTTTTCTATTACTATAACCCAAGTATGAAGCAATATGAGTCCCTATAAGTGACTCAATGATCTTTTAACAAGTTCACGAACTTATGAAACATCTATTAACCTGTTTTCTACGACTTTAAACCAAGTTTTAAGATGAGTGATTATAAGATCCTCAATGAACTTTGAACAAGTTTCACAAACTTATGAAACATCTAACAATGCGTTTTCAACAACTCTGTACCAAGTTTTAAGCAAGATGAGTTCTTATTACTGATTCAATGATCTTTGTTCGAGTGTCACGAACTTAAGAAACATATAACAACGCATTTTATACGACTCTAAACCAAATAATAAGCCAGATGAGTTTACAAAACATCTAACAACGCATTTTCTACTACTATAAGCAAGTTTTAAGCAAGATTAGTTCTTATAGGTACCTCAATGATCTCTTTACAAGTTTCATGAACTTATGAAACATCTAACGAGACGCGTTTTCTACAACTACACCAAGTTGTAAGGAAGATGAGTTCTTATTAGTGACACAATGATCTTGTTTTCATGAACTTATGAAACATCTAACAACGCGTTCTATACAACTTTGAACAAGGTATTAAGCAAGATAGGTGCTTATAAGTGACTTAATAATCTTTGAACAAATTTTACGAACTTATGAAACATCTAACAACACGTTTTCTACAACTATAAACCAATTTTTAAGCAAGATGAGTGCTTATAAGTTTCTCAAGGATCTTTGTACAAGTTCAACGAACTTATGAAACATCTAACAACGTGTTTTCTACGACTCTAAACCAAGTTTTAAGCAAGATGAGTGCTTATAAATGCCTCAATGATCTTTGAACAAGTTTTACAAACTTCTAAAACATCTAACAACACTGTTTCTACGACTCTAAACAAAGTCTTAACTAAGATTCGTGCTTATAAGTGTCACAATGATCTTTGTACGAGTTTCACGAACTTGTTAAACATCTAACAACATGTTTTTTTGGAAACAAAACCAAATATTAAGCAAGATGAGTGCTTATAAGTGCCTAAATGATATATGAAAAAAATTCAAGAACTTATGAAACATCTAACGACGCATTTTCTACGATTCTAAACCAAATATTAAGCAAAATTAGTGCTTATAAGTGTCTCAATGATCTTTAAACAAGTTTCACGGACTTATGAAACATCTAAAAATGTGTTTTCTACGACTATAAACCAAGTTTTAAGCAAGATGAGTGCTTATAAGTTCCTCAATGATCTTTAAACAAGTTTCACGAACTTATGAAACATCTAACAACACGTTTTTTACAACTTTGGACAAGGTATTAAGGAAGATGAGTGCTTATAAGTGTCTCAATGATTTTTGTACAAGTTTTACGAACTTATGAAACATCTAACAACGTGTTTTCTACGACTCTAAACTAAGTTTTAAGCAAGATGAGTGCTTATAAGGGCCTCATGATCTTTATACAAGTTTCAAGTACTTATGAATCATCTAACAACTAGTTTTCTACGAGTCTAATGCAAGTTTTAAGCAAGATGAGTTCTTATTTGTACCTTAATGATCTTTGTACGAGTTTCATGAACTTATGAAACATCTAACAACACGTTTTCTACCATTCTTAACAAAATATTAGGCAAGATGAGTGCTTATAAGTGCCTAAATGATCTTTAAAAGAGTTTCTAGAACTTATGAAACATCTAACAACGCGTTTTCTACGACTCTAAACAAAATATTAAGCAAGATTAGTGCTTATAAGTGTTTCAATGATGTTTGAACAAGTTTCACGGAATTATGAAACCTCTAATAACGCTTTTTTAACGACTACAAAACCACGTTTTGTTCAAGATTCAAGAAATTATGAAACATCTGACAACACGTTTTCTATGACTCTAAACCATGTTCTAAGTTAAATGAGTGCTTATAAGTTCTTCAATGTTATTTGTAAAAGATTCCTGGATTTATGAAACATCTAACAACGCATTTTCTACGACTCTAAACCAAGTTGTAAGAAAGATGAGTTCTTATTAGCGCCTCAATCATATTTGTACAAGTTTCAAGAACTTATAAAACATTTAACAACGCGTTTTGTACGAGTCTAATGCAAATTATAAGCAATATGCGTTCTTCTTAAGGCATCAATGATTTTTGTACAAGTTTCACGAACTTATGAAACATATAACAACGCGTTTTGTACGACCCTAACCCAAGGATTATAAATGCCCCAATGATCTTTGTACAAGTTTCACAAACTTATGAAACTCTAAACAAAATTTTAAGAAAGATGAGTTCTTATAAGTGGCTTAATGATCTTTGAACAAGTTTTCTACCACCCTAAACCAAGTTTGAAGTAAGGTTCGGGATTATAAATGCTTCAATGATCTTTTTATAAGTTTCACGGACTTATGAAACATCAAACAACACATTTTTTACCTACTCTAAATCAAGTTTTAGTGAAGATGAGTGATTAAAAGTGCCTCAATGATCTTTGAATCAGTTTCACAAACTTATGAATCAGTTCGAACAAAGCGTTTTCAATGACTCTAAACCAAGTTTTAAGCAAGATTAGTTTTGATAAGTGCCTCAATGATCTTTATACAAATTTCAAAATCTTATGAAACATCTAACAACGATTTATCTACGAGTCTAATGCAAGATTTAAGCAAGATGGGTTTTTACTAGTGCTTTAATGATCTTTATACAAATTCACGAACTTCTAAAACATCTAAAACACGTTTTATAAACCAAATATTAAGCAAGATGAGTTCTTATAAGTTCCTCAATGATCTTTGAACAAGTTTCACGAACTTATGAAACATGTAACAACTCATTTTCTACGACTATAAACCAAGTTTTAAGCAAGATGAGTGCTTATTAGTGCCTCAATGATCTTTGTATAACTTTCACGAACTTATGAAACATCTAACAAGGCGTTTTCTACGAACTCTAAACCAAGTTTTATGTAAGATGAATGCTTATCAGTCCCTCAATGATCTTTGTACCATTTTCACGAAAATATGAAACATCGAACAACGCGATTTCTACGACTCTAAAACAAGTGTTAAGCAAGATGAGTTCTTATAAGTGCCTCAATGATCTTTGTACAAGTATCACAAATTTATGAAACATCTAACAACATGTGTTCTACGACTTTAAAAAAGTTGTAAGCAAGATAAGTTCTTATCAGTGAATCAATGATATTTGTACAAGTTTCACGAACTATATAAAACATCTAAAAACGTGTTTTCTACAACTATGAACAGGGTATTAAGCAAGATGTGTGCTTATAAGTCCCTCATTGATCTTTGTACAAGTTATAAGAACTTATGAAACATTTAACATAGCGTTTGGTACGAGTCTAATGCAAGGTTTAAGCAAGATGAGTTCTTATTAGAGCCTCAATGATCTTTTGTACATGTTTCACGAACTTATGAAACATCTAATAACACGTTTTCTACGACTCTAAATCAAATAATAAGCAATAGGAGTGCTTATAAGTGCCTTAATGATCCTTGAACAAGTTTCCTGAACTAGTGAAACATCTAACAACGCGTTTTCTACGACCCTAAACCAAGTTTTAAGCAAGATTCGGGCTAAAAAGTTCCTTAATGTTTTTGCACAAATTTCACAAACTTATAAAATATATAATAACTCGTTTTCTTCGAATCTAACCATTGTTAAAGAAAGATTTAAAAGTGCCTCAATGATCTTTGGACAAGTTTGACAAACTTATGAACCATCTAAAAAACCGTATTCTACGACTCTAAACCAAGTTTTAAGCAAGGTGAGTTCTTATAAGTGCCTCAATGATCTTTTTATAAGTTTCACGAACTTAAGAAACATCTAACAACGCCTTTTCTACAATGTTTAACAAGGTATTAAACAAGATGAGTGCTTATAAGTGACTCATTGATCTTTGAACAAGTTTCACGAACTTATAAACATCTAAGTTCCTCAATGATCTTTGTTCGAGTGTCACGAACTTAAGAAACATATAACAACGCATTTTATACGACTCTAAACCAAATAATAAGCCAGATGAGTGTACAAAACATCTAACAACGCATTTTCTACGACTCTAAGCAAGTTTTAAGCAAGATTAGTTCTTATAGGTACCTCAATGATCTTTTTACAAGTTTCATGAACTTATGAAACATCTAACGAGACGCGTTTTCTACAACTACACCAAGTTGTAAGGAAGATGAGTTCTTATTAGTGACACAATGATCTTGTTTTCATGAACTTATGAAACATCTAACAACGCGTTCTATACAACTTTGAACAAGGTATTAAGCAAGATAGGTGCTTATAAGTGACTTAATAATTTTTGAACAAATTTTACGAACTTATGAAACATCTAACAACACGTTTTCTACAACTATAAATTAAGTTTTAAACAAGATGAGTGCATATAAGTTCTTCAATGATATTTTTACAAGTTTCATAAATTTATGAAACATCTACCAACGCGTTTTCCACGACTCTAAATCAATTTATAAGCAAGATGAGTGCTTATACGTGTCTTAATGATCTTTATACAAGTTTAAAGAACTTATGAAACATCTAACAACGAGTTTTCTACGAGTCTGATGCAAGTTTTAAGCGAGATGAGTTCTTATTAGTGCCTCAATGATTTTTTACAAATTTACGATATAATGAAACATTTAGCTACACATTTTTTTGGGGAAAAATGTCAATTAAATCATGAACTTTCAAAATTCACCAAAAAAAGCATGAACTTTCACGTGAACCATTTAAATCATCTATTTTCGTTGACAGACGTTTTAAATCACGAATTTTCTTTTACTGAGACAAAAAGAGCACAAAACTGAGTTTGTTAACGGAAAATTTGACAGTATGCTCAATTTCAGCCAATTGAAGTGCTCGGTTCTTCAAATAAACCTCAAACAGTGACAAACTATTGCGTTAATAGACTTAACTTTGGACTCTTTTTGTTTAGGTTGTGCTCTTTTTGTTCCGATAATAAAGAATTTTATGATTTAAAATGTCCGTCAACGAAAAACACATGATTTAAATGGTTCACGTGAAAGTTCATGCTTTTTTCGGTGAATTTTGAAAGTTCATGATTTAATTGACATTTTCCCCCATTTTTTTGCTATTCTAAACCCAAATATTAAGCAAGATGAGTTCTTATAAGTATGTCAATGATCAATGAACAAGTTTCAAAAACTTATGAAACATCTAAATATGCGTTTTCTACGAATATATAAACCAAGTTTTAAGCAAGATGAGTTCTTATAAATGACTTAGTTATCTTTGAAAAAGTTTCACGAAAATGATGAAACATATCACAACGCGTTTTCTACAACTCTAATTCATGTTTTAAGCAAGATGAGTGCTTATAGATGCCTCAGTGATCTTTGTAAAAGTTTAACGAACGTATGAAACATCTAACAACAAGTTTTCTAAGACTCTAAACCACGTTGTAAGCAAAACGAGTTCTTATTAGTGCCTCAATAATCTTTGTACAAGTTTCACACACATTTATGAAACATCTAACTACACATTTTTTACTACTCTTAACAAGGTTTTAAGCAAAATGAGTGCTTATAAGTGCCTCAATGATCTTTGTACAAGTTTCAAGAACTTATAAAACATCTTTCAACGCGTTCTACGAGTCTAATGCAAGTTTTAACCAAGATGAGTTCTTATTAGTGCTTTAATGATCTTTGTACAAGTTTAACTAACTTATGAAACATCTAACAACACGTTTTCTAAGGCTCTATACCATATATTAAGAAAGATAAGTGCTTTTAAGTGCCTTAATGATCTTTGAACAAGTTTCACGAACTTATGAAACATCTAACAACGCGTTTTCTACGACTCTAAACCAATTTTTAAGAAATATTTGTGCTTATAAGTGCCTCAATGATCTATGTACAAGTTTCACGAAGTTATGAGACATCTAACAACGCGTTTTCTCCAGTTATAAAACAATTTTTAAGCAAGATGAGTGCTTATAAGTTCCTTAATGATCTTCTGAAATATCTAACAAAGCATTTTCTACGACCCGAAACCAAGTTTTAAGCAAGATTAATGCTTCAATGATCTTTGTACAAGTTTCACGAACTTATGAAATATCTTACAACGCGCTTTCTAGGACTCTAAACCAAGTTGTAAGCAAGATGAGTTCTTATTAATGCCTCAATAATATTTGTATAAGTTTCACGAACATATGAAACATCTAACAACGCGTTTTCTTCAACTATGAACAAGTTATTAAGCAAGATGAGTGCTTATAAGAGACACAATGATCTTTTAACAAGTTTCTCGAACTTATGAAACATCTAACAACATTTTTCCTCCAACTCTAAACCAGGTTTAAAGCAAGATCAATGTTTATAAGTGCCTCAATGATCTTTTACAACTTTCAAGAATTTATGAAACTTCTAAGAACGTGTTTTCTACGACAATAAACCAAGTTTTAAGCAAGATGAGTGCTTAAAAGTGCCTCAATGATCTTTGTACAAGTTTCTTGAACTTATGAAACATCTTACAACATGTTTTCTACGACTCTAAACCAAATATTAAGATAGATGAGTTCTTATAAGTGCGTTAATGATCTTTGACCAAGTTTCACTAACTTATGAAACATCTAACAACGCGTTTTCTACGACTCTAAACCAAGTTTTAAGAAATATTTGTGCTTATAAATGTCACAATGATCTTTGTACGAACTTATAAAACATCTAACAATTCGTTTTCTCCGACTCTATACCCAGTTTTAAGCAAGATGAGTACTCATAAGTGACTCGATGATCTTTGAACATGTTTCACAAACTTATGAAACATCTAACATAGTGTTTTCTACGACTCTAAACCACGTTATAAGAAAGATTAGTTCTTATAAGTTACTCAATGATATTTGTACAAGTTTCACGGACTTATAAAACATCTAACAACGCGTTTTCAAAGACTATAGACAAAGTTATAAGAAGGATGAGTGCTTTTAAGTTCCTTAATGATCTTTATACAAGTTTCAAGAACTTCTGAAATATCTAAGAACATTTTCTACTAGTCTAATGCAAGTTTTAAGCAAGATTGGTTTTTATTAGTGCTTTAATGATCTTTGTACAAATTCACGAACATATGAAACATCTAAGAACACGTATTTTGCGACTCTAAACCAAATATAAAGAAAGATGAGTGCATATAAGTGCCTCAATGATCTTTGAACAAGTTTTGAGAACTTATGAAACATCTAACAACGCGTTTTCTACTACTCTAAACCAAGTTTTAAGCAAGATGAGTGCTTATTAGTGTCTCAATAATCTTTGTACAAGTTTTAGGAACTTATGAAACATCTAACAACGCCTTTTCTACTACTCTAAACCAAGTTTTGAGCAAGATGAGTGCTATGTGCCTCAATTATCTTTGTATAAGTTTGACGAACTTATGAAACATCTATAAACATGATTTCTACGACTTTAAATCTAGTTTTAAGTACGACGAGTGCTAATAAATTTCTTAATGATCTTTGAACAAGTTACACAAACTTACGAAACATCTAACAAAACGTTTTCTAGGACTCTAGACCAATTTTTTTAAAAGATGAGTTCTTATTAGTGACCCAATGATCTTTGTACTAAGTTCACAAACTTATGAAACATCTAACAACACGTTTTCTACGACACTAAACAAAATATTAAGCTAGATGATTGTTTATAAGTACATAATGATCTCTGAAAAAGTTTCCAGAACTTATGAAACATCTAACAACGCGTTTTCTACGAATCTAAACCATGTTTTAAACAAGATTAATGCTTATAAGTGGCTCAATGATCTTTTAATAAGTTTCTTAAACTAATGAAACATCTAACATCGCGTTTTCTACGACTATAACCCAATTATTAAGCAGGATGTGCTTATAAGTTCCTCAATGATCTTTGTACACGGTTCACATACTTATGAATCACCAAAAACACGTTTTCTACGACTCTAAACCAACTTTGAAGCAAAATAAGTGCTTTTAAGTGTCTTAATGATCTTTGAACAAGTTTCACTAACTTATGAAGCATCTAACAACGCGTTTCCTACGACTATAAACCAAGTTTTAAGCAAGATGAGTGCTTATAAGTTCCTTAATGATCTTTTAACAAGTTTCAAAAACTTCTTAAACATCGAACAACGCGTTTTCTACGAATTTGAACTAAGTTTTAAGCTATATGAGTGCTTATAGGTGCCTCAATTTGCTTTTAACAAGTTTCATGAACCTATGAAACATCTAACAACACGTTCTCAACGACTCTAAACGAAGTTTTAAGAAGGATACACTCTTATTAGTGCCTCGATGATCATTTTACAAGTTTTAAGAACTTATGAAACATCTAATAACGAGTTTTCTACGACTCTTAACCAAGTTTAAAGCCAGATTAGTGCTTATAAGTGTCTCAAAGAACTTTTTTACAAATTTCACGAATTTATTAAAAAACCAAGTTTTAAGCAAAATTAGTGCTTATAAGTGCCTCAATTATCTTTGTAGAAGTTTCACAATTTTATTAAACATCTAACAACACGTTTCTTCGATCTAAACCACGTTTTAAGCAAGATAATTGCTTATAAGTGCCTCAATGTTCTTTGTACAAGTTTCACGAACTTATGAAACATCTAATAACGAGTTTTCTACGAATTTAAACAAAGTTTTAAACAAGATGTGTTCTTATAAGTGTCTCAATGATCTTTGTACAAGTTACAAAAACTTATGAAACATCTAACAAGATTTTTTACGACTCTAATGCAAGTTTTAAATAAGATGAGTTCTTATTAGTATCTCAATGATATTTTTATAAGTTTCACGAACTTATAAAAGATCTAACTATGCATTTTCTATGACTCTAAACGAAGTTTGAATCAACATGACTGCTTATAAGTGCCTCAATAATTTTTGTACAAGTTTCACGAACTTATGAAACATCTAACAACGCGTTTTCTGCGACTCTAGACCAAGTTTTAAGAAAGATGAATGCTTATTATAAGTGCCTCAATGATCTTTGAACGAGTTTCACGAACTTATAAAACATCTCACAACGCGTTTTGTACGACTCTAAACCAAGTTTTAAGAAAAATAAGTGCTTATAAGTGCCTCAATGATCATTTTACAAGTTTCACGTACTTACGAAACATCTACCAATGCGTTTTCTACAAGTCTTAACCAAGTTTGAAGCAAGATTAATGCTTATAAGATCCTCAATCAACTTTGTACAAGTTTCAAGAACTTATGAAACACCTTACAACGCGTTTTCTATGTTTCTAAACCAAATTTTAAGAAAGATGATTGCTTATAAGTGTTAATGATCTTTGTACAAGTTTGACAAACTTATGAAACATCTAACAAAACGTTTTCTACGACTCAAAACCATGTTTTAAGCAAGATAACTGCTTATAAGTGCCTCAATGATATTTTTAAAGGATTCACGAACTTATGAAAAATCGAACAACACGTTTTCTACAACTCTAAAAAAAGTTGTAAGCGAGATTATTGCATATAAGTGCTTCAATTATCTTTGTAAAACTTTTACGAACATATGAAACATCTAACAACTCGTTTTCTACGTATCTAAACCAGGCTTTAAGAAAGATGAGTTCTTATTAGTGCCTCAATGATCTTTGTGCAAGCTTCAAAAACTTATGAAACATCTAACAACGGGTTTTCTACGACTCTAATGCAAGTTTTAAGCAAGAGGAGTTCTTATTAGTGTCTCAATGATCTTTTTCCTAGTTTCACGAACATATAAAACATCTAAAAACACATTTTCTACAACTGTAAACCAAGTTTGAAGCAAAATGAGAGCTTTTAATGTCCTCAATTATCTTTGTACAGTTTTCACGAACTTATGAAACATCTAACAACGCGTTTCTACAATTTGAACCCAGTTTTAAGCAAGAAGAGTTCTTATAAGTGCGTCAATGATCTTTGAACAAGTTTTACGAACTTATGAAACATCTAACAACGCATTTTCTAGGACTCTAAACCAATTTTTAAGCAAGGTGATGGCTTATTAGTGCCTCTATGATCTTTGAACAAGTTTCACGAACTTAGGAAGAATCTAATAATGCGTTTTCTACGACTCTAAACCAAGTTTGAAGCAAAATAAGTTCTTATTAGTTCCTCAATGATCTTTGTACAAATTTTAAGAACATATGAAACATCTAGCAACGCGTTTTATACTACTCTTAACCAGCTCTAAAACAAATTAGTGCTTATAACTGCCTCAATGATCTTTGTAAAAGTTTCCTGAACTTATAAAACATCTATAAACGCGTTTCATAAGACTCTAAACCAAGTTTTAAGCAAGATGAGTCGTTATATGTACGTCAATGATCTTTGCACAAGTTTCACAAAATTATAAAACATTTCACAACGCGTATTCTACACCAAGTTTTAAGCAAGATTAATGGGTATAAGTGCCTCAATGATCTTTTTACAAGTTTTACAAACTTATGAGACATATAACAACGCGTTTTCTACGACTCTAAACCAAATTTTAAGCAAGATGAGTGTTTATAAGTTGTCTATTATCGTTTTACAAGTTTCACAAACTTGTGAAACATCTAACAACGCGTTTTATACGACTCTAAACCAAGTTTTATGAAATATTAGAGCTTATAAGTGCCTCAATGATCTTCGTACAAGTTTCTTGAATGTATGAAACATCTTACAACGCGTTTTCTATGACTATAACCATATTTTGAGGCAAGATGCACTACAAGTAACTGGGCTTTTAGCAACGAATTTTAGCAAGAAAATAGCGACGAATTATATAGCAACGAAATAGCAACGAATTGGCGAAGAAATAGCAACGGAGAAAGCATTCGCTAAATCGTCGCTATTTAGCGAGGTATTAATTCGTCGCAAAATTAGCCACGGTTTTGGTGATAAATGAGTTATGCGTCGCTAAATCGTCGCTAATTAGCGATAAATATATATCCTTACTAATTAGCGACGAATTAGCGAGGATGGTCGCTAATTAGGTACGCACGTTTTCAAAAACGTTGCTAAATTGTTGCTAATTTTGATTCCTTGCAAAATCGTTGCTAATTTTCCTTGTTAAATGGTTTCAAAAATTTTAGAATGGGACTATATAAACCCCCTCGACACTCTTCAAAAAGCCAAAACACAATACAAAAAATATTCACTCTATAAAAATATAAACACACTAAAAATTTCAATACGTCTCACGGTAATAACAATATATACGAGTTACGGTCTTGGATGTATCGGCATAAAGATCGATTGGGAATAGTTACAGACGAATTTACGGAGGGACTTCAACCATTCATGCAGCAGGGCGGAAATATGCAGAATATGCAGAATACGCAAGTTTCAAGTACTTATGAAAAATTTAACAACGGTTTTTCTACGAGTCTAATACAGATTTAAGCAAGATGAATTCTTGTTAGTTTTACAATGATCTTTTTACAAGTTTAACGAACTTATGAAAAATCTAACAACGTGTTTTCTACGAATCTAAACCAATTATTAAGCAAGTTGAGTGCTTATAAGTAACTCACTAATCTTTGAATAAGTTTCACGAACTTATGAAATATCTAACAACATGTTTTCTATGACTCTAAACTAATTTTTATGGAATTTATTGCTTATAAGTGCCTCAATGATCTTTTACAAGGTTCACGAACTTATGAAACATCTAACAACGCGTTTTCTACGTATCTAAACCAAGTTTTAACCAAGATGAGTGGTGATAAGTGCCTCCATGATATTTGTACAAGTTTAAGGAACTTATGAAACATCTAACAACGCCTTTTCTACATCTCTAAACCAAATTTAAAGAAAGATGAGTGCTTATAAATGCCTCAATGATCTTTATACAAGTATCACGAACTTATCAAACATCTAACAACGCGTTTTCTAAGACTCTAAACAAAGATTTAAGCAAGATGCGTTCTTATTAGTTCCTCAATGATCTTTGTACATGTTTCAAGAAATTATGAATCATCTAACAACGGGTTTTCAATTACTCTAATGCAACTTTTTAAGCAATAAGAGTTCGTATTAGTCCCTCATTGATCTTTGTACAAGTTTCACAAACTTATGAAACATCTAACAACGTTTTTTCTAAATCTATAAACCAAGTTGTAAGCAAGATGAGTGCTTATAAGTGTCTCAATGATCTATGTACAAGTTTCTAAAACTTATTAAACATCTAACAACGCTTTTTCTATGACTATATCCCACTTTTGAAGCAAGATTAGTGCTAATAAGTGCCTCAATGATCTTTGAATAAGTTTCACGAACATATGAAACATCTATCAACGTGTTTTCTATGTCTATAAACCAAATTCTAAGGAAGATGAGTGCTTATAAGTTCCTCAATGATCTTTGTAAGAGATTCACGAATTTATGAAACATCTAACAACACGTTTTCTATGACTATAAACCAAGTTTTAAGAAAGATGAGTTCTTATAAGTCCTTATTTCACGAATTTATGAAACATCTAACAACGCGTTTTCTACAACTCGTAACAAGGTGTTAAGCAAGATGAGTGCTTATAAATGACGCAATAATCTTTGAATAAGTTTCACGAACTTATGAAACATCTAACAAGAAGTCTAAATCAAGTTTTAAGCAACATGAGTTCTTATAAACATCTTTGTAAAAGTTTCACAAACTTATAAAACATCTAAAAACGCGTTTTCTACGTTTGTAAACAAAATTTTAAGCAATATGAGTGCCTATATGTGTATCAATGATCCTTAAACAAGTTTCACGAACTTATGAGACATCTAATGCAATTTTTAAGAAAGATGAGTTCTTATTAGTGCCTCAATAATCTTTGTACAAGTATCACGAAATTATGAAACATCAAACAACAAGTTTTCTACGACTCTCAACAAAATATTAAGCAAGATGAGTGCTTATAAGTGCATTAATGATCTTCGAACAAGTTTCGCGAACTTTTGAAACATCTAACAACGTGTTTTCTAAGAATATAAACTAGGTTTTAAGTTAGATTATTGCATATAGGTGCCTCAATGATCTTTGTACAAATTTCACAAACGTATGAAAGACCTAACAACGTCTTTTCTACGAATCTAAACCAAGTTTTAAGCGGGATGAATTCTTTTAAGTTTCTGAATGATCTTTGTACAAGATTCACGAACTTATGAAACATCTAACAACACGTTTTCTACAACTCTAAAGCAAGTTTCAAACAAATTGAGTTCTTATAAGTTCAACAATGATCTTGATACAAGTTTCAAGAATTTATGAAACATCTAGTAACCAGTTTCTACGAGTCTAACACAAGTTTTAAGCAAGATGAGTTCTTATTAGTGTGTCAATGATCTTTGTACAAGTTTCACGAACTTATGAAACATCTAATAACACGTTTTCTACCACTCTAAACCAAATATTAAGCAAGATGAGTGCATATAAGTGCCTTAATGATCTTCGAACGAGTTTTACGAACTTTTGAAACATCTAACAACGTCTTTTCTATGACTATAAACCAAATTTTAAGAAGGAAGAATTCTTATTAATGCCTCAATGATTTTTGTATAAGTTTCATGAATTTATAAAACATCTAACAACAAGTTTTCTATTACTATAACCAAAGTTTAAAGTAAGATGAGTGCTTATAAGGGACTCAATGATCCTTTACAAGTTTCACGAACTTATGAAAGATCTAACAACTTCTTTTTTACGACTCTAAACCATGTTTTAACAAGGATGAGTGCTTATAAGTTCCTCAATGATATTTGTACAAGATTCACGAACTTTTGAAACATCTAAAAACATGGTTTCTCCGACTCTAAACCAAGGTTTAAGCAAGATGAGTGCTTATAAGTTAGAAATTGATCTTGATAAAAGTTTCAAGAACTTATGAAACATCTAACAACGAGTTATTTACGAGTCTAATGCAAGTTTTAAGCAAGATGAGTTCTTATTAGTGCCTCAATGATCTTAGTAGAAGTTTCACGAACTTATGAAACATCTATCAACATGTTTTCTACGACTCTAAACCAAATATTAAGCATGATGACTGTTTATAAGTGCATTAAGGATCTTCTAACAAGTTTCACGAACTTATGAAACATCTAACAATGCGTTTTCTACGACTCTAAACCAAGTTTTATGCAAGATTAGTGCTTATAAGTACCTCAATGATCTTTGAACAAGTTTCACGAACTTATGAAACATTTTACAACGCGTTTTCTACGATTGTAAACAAAGTTTTAAACAAGATGAGTGCTTATAAGTTCATCAGTGATCTTTGTAGATGATTTACGAACATAAGAAACATCTAACATCACATTTTCTACGACTCTATCTAAACAAAGTTTTAAGAAATATTAGTGCTTATAAGATCCTCAATGATATTGTTACAAGTTTCACGAACTTTTGAAACATCTAAAAACGCGTTTTCTACGTTTCTAAACCAAATTTTAAGAAAGCTGAGGGCTTATAAGTGTCTTAGTGATCTTTAAACAAGTTTCAAGAAATTATGAAACATCTAACAACAAGTTTTCTACGTGTCTAATGCATGTTTTAAGCAAGATGACTTCTTATTAGTGCGTCAATGATCTTTGTACAACTTTCACAAACTTATGAAACATCTAATAACATGTTTTCTACGTCGCTAAAAAAAATAATAAGCAAGGTAAGTGCCTTAATGATCTTCGAACAAGTTTCACGAACTTATGAAACATCTAAAACACGTTTTCTACGACTCTAAACCAAGTATTAATACAAATGAGTGCTTCTAAGGGCCTCAATGATCTTTATATAAGTTTCATGAACTTATGAAAGATCAAACAACGTCTTTCCAAGGACTCTAAACCATGTTTTAAGCTGGATGAATTCTTATTGGTGTCTCAATAATCTTTGTATAAGTTTCATGAACTTATGAAACATCTAACAACGCGTTTTCTATGACAATAACTCAAGTTTTAAGCACGATGAACACTTTTAAGTTCCTCAATGATCTTTTTACAAGATTCACTAAATAATGAAACATCTAACAACAAGTTTTCTATGACTCTAAACCAAGTTTTAAGAAAGATGAGTGCTTAGAAGTGCCTCAATGATATAGATACAAGTTTCAAGAATTTATAAAAAATCTAACAATGCGTTTTCTACAAGTCTAATGCAAGTTTTAAGTAAGATGAGTTCTTATAAGTCCCTCAATGGTCTTTGTACAAGTTTCACGGACTTATGAAATATCTAACAACATGTTTTCTACGACTCTAAACCAAATACTAAGCTAGATGACTATTTATAAGTTCATAGATGATCTTTGAAAAAGTTTCAAGAACTTATCAAACATCTAAGGTCCTCTAAACAAAGTTTTAAGCAAGATTAGTGTTTATCTAGGGCCTCAATTATGTTTGAACAAGTTTCAAGAATTTATAAAAATTCTAACAACGCGTTGACTACGACTCTAAACCAAGATTTAAGCAAGATTAGTGCATATCACTACTTCAATGATCTTTGAACAATTTTCACGAACTTATGAAAATCTAATAACGCGTTTTATACGACCCTAAACCAAAATTTAAGCAAGATGAGTGCTTATAAATGCCTTAATGATCTTTTTACAAGTTTCACGAAATTATGAACATCTAACGATGCGTTTTCTACGACTCCAAACCAAATTGTAAGCAAAATGATTTCTTACTAGTGACTAAATGATATTTGTACAAGTTTCGCGAATTTATGAAACATCGAACAACAAGTTTTGTACAACTCTCAACAAGGCATTTAAAAAGATGAGTGCTTATAAGTGACTGAATAATCTTTGAATAAGTTTCACGAACTTATGAAACATCTAGCAACACGTTTTTTACAAGATGAGTGCTTAAAAGTTCCTCAATGATCTTTGTACAAGTTTCACGAACTTATGAAAGATCGAACAACGTCTTGTCTACGACTCTAAACCAAGTTTTAAGAAGGATGAATTCTTTTAAGTTCCTTAATGATCTTTGTCAAGATTCACGAACTGATTAAACATCTACCAACACGTTTTCTACCACTCTAAACCAAGTTTTAAGCAAGATGAATGCTTATAAGTGCTCAATCATCTTGATCCAAGTTTCAAGAACTTATGAAACATCTAACAATGAGTTTTCTACGAGTCTAATGCAAGTTTAAAGAGAGATGATTTCTTATTAGTCCATCAATGATCTTTGTACAGGTTTCACGAACTTATGAAAGATCTAACAACGTCTTGTCTAGAACTCTAAACCAAGTTTTAAGAAAGATGAATTCTTTTGAGTTCCTCAATGGTCTTTGTACAAGATTCACGAACTAATGAAACATCTTACAATGTGGTTTTTACCACTATAAACAAAGTTTTAAGCTAGATTACTACAACAAGTTACAAAAACTTACGAAACATCTAACAAAACGTTTTCTAGGACTCTAAACCAAATTTTAAGCAAGATGAATTCTTATTAGTGCCCCAATGATCTTTGTACAAATTTCACGAACTTATGAAACACCTAACAACACGTTTTCTAGGACTCTAAACCAAATATTAAGCATGATGATTGATTATAACTACCTAAATGATCTTTGAAAAAGTTTCCAGTACTTTTGAAACATCGAACAACGCGTTTTCAACGACTGCAAACCAAGTTTTAAGCTAGATGAGTTCTTATTATGTATTCAATGATATTTGTACAAATGTCACGAACTTATGAAACATCTAACAACGCGTTTTCTACGACTCTAAACTAAATAATAAGCAAGATGAGGGCTTATAAGTGCCTAAATGATATTTGAAATAGTTTCAAGAGCTTATGAAACATCTAACAACGCTTTTTCTACGACTATAAACCAATTTGTAAGCATATGAGTGCGTATAAGTTCCTCAATGAACCTTGCAAAAGATTTATGAACTTATGAATGATCTAACAACGTATTTTATACGACTTTAAATCAAGTTTAAGGAAGATAAATTTTTGTTAGTGCCTAAGTGATCTTTGTATAAGTTTCATGAACTTATGAAACATATAACAACGCTTTTTCTATGACTATAAACCAAGTTTTAAGCAAGATGAGTCCTTATAAGTGCGTCAATGATCTTTGAACAAGTTTCACGAACTTATGAAACATCTAACAAAACGTTTTCTAGGACTCTAAACCAAATTTTTAGCAAGATGAGTTCTTATTAGTGCCCCAATGATCTTTGTACAAATTTCACAAACTTATGAAACATCTAACAACAAGTTTTCTACGACTCTGAACAAAATATTAAGCAAGGTGATTGATTATAAGTACCTAAACTATCTTTGAAAATTTCTAGAACTTTTGAAACATCGAACAACGCGTTTTCAATGACTCTGAACCAGGTTTTAAGAAAGATGAGTTTTTATTAGTGATTCAATGATCTTTGTACAAGTGTCACGAACTTATGAAACATCTAACAACGTGTTGTATACGACTCTAACCACGTTTCAAGCAAGATTAGTTCTTATAGGTGCTTCAATGATATTTGTACAAGTTTCACAAACTTATGAAAGAGCTAACAATGTATTTCATACGACTTTAAACCAAGTTTTAAGAAACATAAATTTTTATTAGTGCCTCAGTGATCTTTGTATATGTTTCATGAATTTATGAAACATCTAACAACGCTTTTTCTATGACTATAAACCAAGTTTTAAGGAAGATGAGGTGCTTATAAGTGCGTCAATGATCTTTATACAAGTTTCACGAACTTATGAAACATCTATAAACACGTTTTCTACGAGTTTAAACAAAGTTTTAAGCAAGATGACTACTAATGAATTCCTCAATGATCTTTGAACACGTTACACAAACTTACGAAACATCTAACAAAACGTTTTCTAGGACTCTAAACCAAATTTTAAGCAAGATGAGTTCTTATTAGTGCCCCAATGATATTTGTACAAATATTACGAATTTTGAAACATTTAACAACGCGTTTTATACGAAAATAAACCAAGTTTTAAGAAATATAAGTGCTTATGGCTTAAAGATCTTTGAAATAGTTTGAAGAAAATATGAAACATTTACAAAAATGTTTTGTACGATTCTAAACCATGTTTAAAGAAAGATTTGTGCTTATAAGGGACTCAATAATCTTTGAACAGGTTTCACGAACTTATAAAACATTTAAACACTCATTTACGACGACTATAAACAATGTTTTAAGCAAGATGAGTGCTTATAACTTCCTAAGTGGTCTTTTTACAAGTTTCACAAACTTATGAAATATCTAACAACACGTTTTCTACGACTCTAAACCAAGTTTTAAGCAAGATGAGTGCTTATAAGTGCCTTAATAATCATTATACAAGTTTCACGAACTTATGAAACATCTAACAACGTGTTTTCTACAATTCATAATAAGGTATTAATCAAAATGAGTGCTTATAAAAGACTCAATGATCTTTCAACAAATTTCATGAACTTATGAAACATCTAACAACACTTTTCCTACAACTCTAAACTAGGTTTTAAGCAAGATGAGTGTTTATAAGGGCCTCAATGATCTTTTAGAACTTTCAAGAACTTATGGTACATCTAACAACGTGTTTGCAACGATTATAAACCAATTTTTAAGAAAGATGAGTGATTATAAGTGCCTCAATGATCTTTTTACAAGTTCCACAAACTTTTGAAATATCCAACAACATTTTTTCTACGAATCTAAACCAAATATTAAGCAAGATGCTTATAAGTTTCTTAATGATATTTGAATAAGTTTCACTAACTTCTGAAACATCTAACAACACGTTTTCTACGACTCTAAACCATCTTTTAAGAAAGATTCGTGCTTATAAATGCCACAATAATCTTTGTACAAATTTCACGAACTTATGAAACATCAAACAATGCATTTTCTCCGACTCTAGACCCAATTTTAAGCAAGATGAGTACTTATAAGTGCCTCGATGATCTTTGAACATGTATCAGAAACTTATGAAACATCTAACTAAGTGTTTTCTATGACTCTAAACCAAGTTATAAGCAGATTGGTACTTATAAGTTCCTCAATTATCTTTGTACAAGTTTCACGAACTTATGAAACATTTAACAATGCGTTTTCTACGACTCTAAACCAAATTTGAAGAAAGATGAGTGCTTATAAGTGCCTAAATGATCTTTGAAAAAGTTTCGAGAAAATATGAAACATTTAACAACACGTTTTCTACGACTCTAAACAAAGTTTAAAGAAATATTATTGCTTATAAGTGCCTCAATGATCTTTGAACAAGTTTCACGAACTTATAAACAATTTTTTAAGCAAGATGAGTTCTTATAACTTCCTAAGTGATCTTTTCAAATGTTTCACAAACTTATGAAATATCTAACAACACGTTTTCTACGACTCTAAACCAAGTTTAAAACAAGATGAGTGCTTATAAGTGCCTTAATAATCATTCTACAAGTTTCACGAACTTATGAAACGTCTAACTACGCGTTTTCTACGACTCTTAACCAAGTTTTAAGCAAAATTAGTTCTTATAAGTGACTCAGTGGTGTTTAAAAAACTTTAACGAATTTATGAAACATATAACTAAGAGTTTTCAACTACTCTAAATGGAGTTTTCAAGAAGATGAGTTCTTATAAGTGTTTCAATGATCTTTGTACAAGTTCACGAACTTATTAAACCTCTAACAACACGTTTTCAATAACTTTAAAACCAATTTTAAGAAAGATGATGCTTATATGTGCCTTAATGATCTTTTTACAAGTTTCCTGAACCTATGGGACAACTAACAACAAGTTTTCTACGACTCTAAACCATGTTTTAAACAATATGAGTGCTTATAAGTTCCTCAATGATCTTTTTACCATTTTGAAGAACTTATGAAACATCTATAACGTGTTTTCTACAAATCTAATGCAAGTTTTAAGCAAGATAGTTCTTCTTAGTGCCTCATTTATCTTGGTATAAGTTTCTTGAACATTTGAAACATCTAACAACGTGTTTTCTACGACCCTAAACTAATTTTTAAGCAAGATGAGTGCTTATAAGTTCCTCAATGATTAGTGAACAAGTTTCAGAAACTTATGAAACATCCAACTACGCATTTTCTATGACTTTAAACCAAGTTTTAAGCATGATTTGTGCTTATAAGTGACTAAAGATCTTTGTACAAGTTACACGAACTTGATATCTTGCATATTTTACATGTTTTACTTTGGTTTATGCATTAGAATTAACTCATTTAGGTTGCATTTAGTACCATATAGGTTGCATTTGGGTTTGTTACGTGCATTTCAGGTTTCAGAGCGTTAAAGCGGCAAAAGACGAAGAATTCGAGCCTAAAAGAGGCAGAAACGACTGTACCAGCTTGTTTTAGCGGTTTATTGTGGCCGATACATAAGATATTATAGCAAGTTCCTAAAGGATGCAATCAACAACATGTTTCAGGACTTTGACGATACGGTAGTTCTTTCGCACGAGTGCAGCGCAATCATTCAGAGAAACTGTCCTAAGAAGCTATGTGATCCAGGAAGGTTTACAATACCATGTGCCATCGGTCCTTTGGTTTTCGAGGGGTGCTTTTGTGATTTGGGAGCTAGCGCTAGTCTAATGCCATTGTCTATTGCCTAGAGACTTGGATTCTCGTCCTTCAAGCCAACTAGAATCTCCCTAGTGCTTGCCGATAGGTCAGTAAGGATACCTGCGGGAGTGTTAGAGGACATCCCAGTAAAGCTAGGAAACACGTTCATTCCTACAGACATCATTGTCTTGGCAATGGATGAAGAACCTAAAGATCCACTTATCCTAGGTAGACCATTCTTAGCCACTGCCGGAGCCATCATCGATGTAAAGAAAGGTAAAATAGACCTGCATCTTGGAGAGGACCTATCCCCAAGGTACGACATCAATGACACAATCAAGAAGCCGACCATCGACGGGCAGATCTTCTACATCGACTTGATGGATGAACTCGCCGACGAGTTCTTGGAGGAGTTAGCCCCAGAAGATGAGCTCCAACTTTCCATGACTACTCGAGAAGACGGAGGCAGAACCGCAAGAGACGACGTGATGGCAATGCAGAAGAGAATCGACTCCCACCCTATTGATACGGAGGCCGACTTTCTTGATCTACCCGAGGTGGTTCAGTGAAACGCAAAGGCGATAATGACGGAGAGCAACGCTAGCAATGGTAAGTCTAGCGACGACGATGACGACTGGAGCGAGATCAAAGAGCCAAAGGTAGAACTCAAACCTTTTCCTAAAGGGCTAAGGTACGTTTTCTTGGGGCCTAACTCCACCTATCCGATAATTATCAACGCCTCTCTAGGCGACGAAGAAGTTAAAACCTTAACTCATGAGCTTAAAAAATTTAGAAAGGCCATAGGTTTTCTCTAGATGATATCAAAAGGATATCACCCTCATTGTGTATGCATCGTATACATCTAGAGAACGAATCTATGTCCTCAATAGAACACCAACGTAGGTTGAACCTTACTTGAAAGAAGTGGTTAAGAAAGAGATAATCAAGCTATTGGATGCGGGAATCATCTTTCCTATATCCGATAGCAATTGGATCTCTCCCGTTCATGTAGTGCCGAAAAAGGGTGGAATTACCGTGGTTAAAAACGACAAAACAAATTAATTCCAACAAGAACAATCACGGGTCATAGAGTTTGCATCGATTACCAAAAGTTAAACGCTGCGACTCGAAAAGACTACTTCCCTTTACCCTTCATTGACCAAATGCTTGAACGATTAGCAAACCATCCATACTATTGCTTCCTCGATGGGTATTCCGGATTCTTCCAAATACCCATCCACCCCCAAGACCAAGAGAAAACAACCTTTACATGCCCCTATCGTGCATTTGCTTATCGTAGAATGCGTTTTGGGTTGTGTAATGCACCTGCGACATTCCAACGATGCATGATGTCCATATTTTCTGATTTAATTGAAAATATTGTTGAGGTGTTTATGGATGATTTTTCTGTGTATGGTTCTTCGTTTGCCTCGTGTTTGTCTAATCTTTGCAGGGTACTTAAAAGGTGCGAGGAATGCCATTTGGTTCTGAACTGGGAGAAGTGTCACTTCATGGTTAGAGACGGTATTGTTTTGGGTCATCGGATCTCTGAGAAGGGTATTGAGGTTGATAGAGCAAAGATCGACGTGATGGCTAACCTTGGAGCTCCAAATTCGGTTAAGAGCATAAGAAGTTTTCTCGGTCACGCGGGTTTCTATAGGAGGTTCATCAAGGACTTCTCAAAGATAGCTAGACCGCTCACGAGCCTTCCACAAGATAAAGGAAGAGTTGATAAGTGCTCCTATAGTGCAGCCGCCGGACTAGGATCTTCCTTTTGATATCATGTGCGATGCTAGTGACTATGCCGTTGGCGCGGTGTTGGGCCAAAGGAAAGAAAAGAAGCTCCACGTTATTTACTACGCTAGTAAGAAGATGGACGAAGCTCAAGTCAAGTACGCCACCACAGAAAAAGAACTTTTGGCCATTGTGTTCGCCTTTGAGAAGTTTAGATTGTACTTGTTTGGGTCAAAGGTGATTGTCTACACCGATCACGCAGCTTTGAGACACTTGCTAGAGAAGAAGGATGCGAAACCTCGATTGTTACGGTGGATCTTGTTACTCCGAGAGTATGATTTGGAGATCAAGGACAAGAAAGGCATCGAGAATGGAGTCGCGGATCACTTGTCACGACTGCGCGTAGACGATATACTCCCCATCGATTCGTTCCCTGAGGAGCAACTAATGACGATTATGATACAAAAATCTCGGGAAGAGCAAGAGCACGAGATCGAGGAGCTCTTTGCTATCGAGAAAGAACCTTGGTACGCGGACATTGTGAACTACCTGGTCACGAGAGAAGAACCACACCATTTGGAGGGTTATCAAAAGAAGAAGTTCTTCCACGACTTGAAACAGTTCTATTGGGACGAACCTTATCTCTACACTTTGAGCAAAGATGGGTTATACAGAAGATGCGTAGCAGATGAATAGATAAACGGCATACTCATGCATTGCCACGATTCAGTTTACGGAGGACACTTCGCGAGTTTCGAGACAATTTCCAAGGTATTGCAAGCTGGATTTTGGTGGCCTACGATGTTTAAGGATGCTCACGAGTTCGTTCAACGATGTGACCCTTGTCAAAGAAAAGGGAACATAAGAAAGCGGAACGAAATGCCACAAAACCCGATCATGGAAGTTGAGATCTTCGACGTGTGGGGTATAGACTTCATGGCCCCTTTCACATCCTCTTGACCGTTGATTATGTCTCTAAGTTGGTGGAAGTTGTAGCGTGCACAACGAGTGACTCAAAAGTTGTTGTTAGTCTTTTCAAAACGATCAGCTTTCCTCGGTTCGGAATTCCTAGAGTTGTGATTAGCGACGGGGGATCCCACTTCATCAACAAGGTCTTCGAGAGTCTCCTCAAGAAACACGGCATTAGACACAAGGTTGCAACGCCTTACCATCCCCAAACCAGTGGCCAAGTAGAGGTGTCCAACCAACAGATCAAAGCTATTCTCGAGAAGACGGCTGGTGTAACGCGGAAAGATTGGTCCGTCAAACTCGATGACGCTCTATGGGCGTATAGAACAGCGTTTAAAACGCCATTAGGGACAACGCCTTTCAACCTGTTGTACGGGAAAGCGTGTCACCTACCGGTAGAGTTTGAGTACAAGGCAAGCTGGGCAATAAAGCTTCTCAACTTCGATCTTAAAACCGCGAAGGAGAAGAGAGAAACTCAAGGAATTGGACGAAATACGCCAACAGGCTTATGAGAGTTCAAAGATCTACAAGGAACGAACCAAATCCTTCCACGACATGAAGATCATCAAGAAGGAATTCAAGGTGAATGAGTTGGTGTTGCTATTCAACTCGAGACTAAAAATCTTCCCGGGAAAGCTTAAGTCCTGTTGGTCCGACCCTTTTAAGATCAAGGAAGTAAAACCACTCGGAGTTGTGGTTCTTTGGGACAAGCACGGAGGGGAGTTTGTAGTAAATGGTCAAAGACTCAAGCCGTATTTTGCAAACGAAGCTGACATCGGAGGAGACTCATTGTCTCTTTCGGATCCCAACGTCGCTTAAACAGCGGGTAAAGCCAAGCTAGGTGACTATAAACAAGCTCACTTGGGAGGAAGTCCCATGTCTATCTCTGTATATAAGTTTTACTTTCAATTTAGAATTTCATATCATTTGGTTCTAATTGTTTTCCTTTGTTACTTAGTAGTGCTTTGAGGTCATAAATAATAAGAAAAAGCCAGGGGATCCGTACCGGTCAGTCATATCGGCTTGATGTGACCGGTATGTGAAGAAAATCGCAATAGAAGGTCTGTACCGACATGTTATATAAGTCTGCTGGGACCGATACGAGAACAACGACGATTTATGCCCTATACATCGGTTTGGTTGTATCGGTCTGCTGGGACCGATACACGAGCAACGAGCCAGCTTAGGGTCGTATCAGGATGTTGTACCGGTCTGTTGGGACCGATACAAGGATGACGAGGAAAGCGGATACGTATCGACATGTTGTATTGGCCTGCTGAGACCGATACAAGGAGGAAAAACCCGAAAAATGTCAACACACCGATACAGAGAAATCGGTATTGTGTCATACCGACTTGTCTGTATCGGTCAGGTAACTGATACACTTAAATTTTTCCCTGATTTTTTGCATATCGGTCAAGTATAAAAAAATAAAATACGGTTTTATTCACTATCATCACCATCGATATCGGCCACCTCTTTTCTCCTCCATAGAAACCGAATTTTAAAACTCTGATTCTCTTTCGTTCCTTAACGAAATCGCTTGATTCTTCGCTCATCCTCTTCCTCTACTCGTTTTCTTTCATGTCATATCAACCAATCATTCAATCTGAGTTTTCTCAGGAATCACCCAATTCTAATCAAAGTTACAATGGGTCCAAAGAGAGCAACAAGAGCGAACAAGGGGAAAGGAAAGGTGATCGGTGATGAACCATCGAGAAGAAGAACAAGGTCGGGTTCAATTGTGATAAGGGAAACCACCGATGAGGTTCCAAAAGAAGAACTTCGACGGAGCGAGTCGCGAAGGAGCAACACAAGGAGAAGGAGATGTGACGAACCCGCAGTCGTGGAGGAGGAAGAGCACGAGTATGTGCTCGAGTCCGAGGAAGAGGAAGCACCGCGCGGTTTCACATTCCCACCGAGGACGAGCGAGACTCCTCTCGTGCGAGACCCGAAGAAACTTTGATTGTGCTTAATTGAATGTGAAAGGTGCTTAGACTATACAAGTGGATCACGTGCTTTTGGTAATAATAACTGATTTAGACGGAGTTAGAGGTGAATAGAAATAAGTAGAACTAGCTCGGTTGCGATAGGACACTATGTTTAGGATACTCGTTCACTACACTTTCACGTTGTTTTTTGTTCTGAGGTCCATGCCTCTATACTCTCTCGAACTTTGATGTTAATTCTCTTACTTGAGGACAAGCAAAGGATAAGTTTGGGGGAGTTGATATCTTGCATATTTTACATGTTTTAATTTGTTTTATGCATTAGAATTAACTCATTTAGGTTGCATTTAGTACCATATAGGTTGCATTTGGGTTTGTTACGTGCATTTCAGGTTTCAGACCGTTAAAGCGGAAAAAGACGAAGAATTCGAGCCTAAAAGAGGCAAAAACGGCTATACCGGCTTGTTGTAGCAGTTTGCTGTGGCCGATACAGAAGATCTTTTGCCAGAAACTTGTACCGACTTGTTATATCGGTCACAAATGGTCGATACAGAAGACAAGTTACCTGAAGATCAATATCGGCGTGTCATATCTGTTTGACCGAAGAACTTATACCGACCAACGCGTATCGACCAGGTTGTACCGGTTTCATTTGACCGGTACAGGCTGCGAAAATCAAAAAGGAAATCGGTTTTTGAGTAAAAAAAGGAAAAGACTTACTAAACCAATTAGGTTTCTTTTGGTTTATGTTTTTGATAATATATTTGGGTTTTTGAAGACTATGTGGTTTTTCTATCTTATCTTTTGTTTTTCCTGGGACGCTTTGTGCTTTTGTTCTTGAACTTGGGAGAAACTTCTTGGTGTTTTTGCTATTTTGCCACCTTTGTAATCTTCAATAACAAGAGTTTTTCTAAAACCTTTATCTCTTTGATTTGTTTATGTTTATGCTTTCTTTAATATCCATTGCTTTAACTTTTAGCATATTTAGTGAGTAGATCTAAATACACAATTGGGTAAGGGAAAAAGGGTTGATTGAATTTAGGATTGTAATTGTCTAGAACTTAATTGATCTTAAAACTTTTGTCTTTAGTAACGAATTTAAATCCTTAATCGAGTTGACCATTCGATTACTGAACCTAGGAAACTTCATCAATCGAGAGATTATAAAGTTTCTTCACCAATTACCCTAGAACTAAGCCTAGCTTAACCAAGATATTTGTGTTAATAATCTTAGTGGTTGAAATTGAATTGAACTTAAAGTTTCTTAAGAATTAAACTATCCAAGACATTGTTTTTGTTTAATTATTAGGAAAAAGATCATTGTCACGAGAGTGGATTGATCTAAAATCGTTTTCAAAACCTTGAAGTTACCTTTGTAAAAAGACAATTTAAAATATGAAAGTTTAATCACCCTTTGAAGTACCTTAACCGTATTGTTTAGCTTTTTATTAAAACCTTTAAAACTCTTAATTTACGTTTTCGTTTGATCATTACGCGGTTACAAAACACTCAAACAAACAATCTTTTGATTACGCTTAAATTGAGTTTGTTTCTTATAAATTTTAATACATTGTTTGATCCTGATTCGGATTGACACCTTATACACTACAATAAGGCATTCGAAGGAGGGTAAAATCTCGTTTATCAGAACTTATCAAACATCTAACAACACAATTTCTATAACTCTAAACAAAATATTAAGAAATATGAATGCTTATTAACCACTAATTTACAACTTTTGAATTTAACAAACGATTTACAACGAATTTACAACGATTAAACTACTAAAATGAAAGTTGTAAAAACTTAGGTGTAGCAGTAAATACACGTTTTCAACTACCATAAAATGTTTGAAAAATCGTCGTTAAAATATCCAAAAATGAGTTTGTTGTAAAATCGTTGTTAATTAACAACGATTTTACAACGATTTCTTCGGTAAAAGCAGATTCTCGTAAAATCGTCGTACATTTACCACGATTTAACGACGATTCCGAAAATATTTGGACAATCGTACTTAAATCGTTGTAAATTAACGATGATTTTACGACGATCAATTTCATGGTTTATTTATGACGATTTAAGTACGATTTCCAAATTCGTTATTAAGTGGTCGTTAATTGGTCCTATATTTACATAGAAAAAAATCGTTGTAAAATTTTTGTTGTAAATTGCTCATTTTCTTGTAGTGGAATTTACAAAAAATCGTCGTAAATTAGTTGTAAAATTACAACGAATTTACAACGATTGTACATAAATCGTGGTAAATTCGTTGTAAATTTAAATTTTACATATTTTCTAATTACGTTTTATTTTATCTAAACAACAAACTTATTTATTACTCGAAATCATCATTAGACAAATTCGTTTGTTTGTTCGGCTTCTTCTTCGTCCTCGTTCACCAAAATATATTTTGCAAATTCGTTGTTAAAAAGTTGTAATAGTAAACATCTTTAATTCGTTGAAATTTTAAAACGATTTAACGACGAAATTTTTTTTAAAGAAAATCGTTGTAAAATCGTTATAAATTTCCTACCATTTTACAACGATTTTATAATTCATTTTAAAATCGTGGTAAAATCGTGGTAAAATCGTCGGAAATTTACGACGATTATATTCGTCATAAATTTACTACGATTTTACGAAGATTATCGTGATCGTCGTAATATCGACGTAACAACGTTGTATATTTAAAATGAATTTAATCGTGTTAAATATTTTCGTGGTAAAAAGCCCAGTTTCTTGTAAAAGTCTCAATGATCTTTCAACAAGTTTCACGAACTTATGAAACATCTAACAACATTTTTCCTACAACTCTAAACCAGGTTTTAAGCAAGATGAGTATTTATAAGGGCCTCAATGATCTTTTACAACTTTCAATAACTTATGGTACATCTAACAACGTGTTTGCAACGACTATAAACCAATTTTTAAGAAAGATGAGTGATTATAAGTGCCTCAATGATCTTTTTACAAGTTTCACGAACTTTTGAAACATCCAACAACATGTTTTCTACGACTCTAAACCAAATATTAAGCAAGATGAGTGCTTATAAGTTTTTTAATGATATTTGAACAAGTTTCACTAACTTCTGAAACATCTAACAACGCGTTTTCTACGAATCTAAAACATCTTTTAAGAAAGATTCGTGCTTATAAATGCCACAATAATCTTTGTACAAATTTCACGAACGTATGAAACATCTAACAATGCATTTTCTCTGACTCTATACCCAAATTTAAGCAAGATGAGTACTTATAAGTGCCTCGATAATCTTTGAACATGTATCACAAACTTATGAAACATCTAACAAAGTGTTATCTATGACTCTAAACCAAGTTATAAGCAAGATTAGTACTTATAAGTTCCTCAATTGTCTTTGTAAAAGTTTCACGAACTTATGAAACATTTAACAACGCGTTTTCTACGACTCTAAACCAAGTTTGAAGAAAGATGAGTGCTTATAAGTGCCTAAATGATCTTTGAAAAAGTTTCAAAAAAATATGAAACATTTAACATCACGTTTTCTACGACTCTAAACAAAGTTTAAAGAAAGATTATTGCTTATAAGTGCCTCAATGATCTTTGAACAAGTTTCACGAACATATAAACAATGTGTTAAGCAAGATGAGTTCTTATAACTTCCTAAGTGTTCTTTTCACATGTTTCACAAACTTATGAAATATCTAACAACACATTTTCTACGACTCTAAACCATGTTTAATGCAAGATGAGTGCTTATAAGTACTTTAATAATCATTCTACCAGTTTCACGAACTTATGAAACATCTAACAACGCGTTTTCTACGACTCTTAGTTAAGTTTTAAACAAGATTAGTTCTTATAAGTGACTCAGTGGTGTTTAAACAACTTTAACGAATTTATGGAACATCTAACTAAGAGTTTTCAACTACTCTAAACGGAGTTTTAAGCAAGATGAGTGCTTATAAGTGCTTCAATGATCTTTGTACAGTTCACGAACTTATTAAACCTTTAACAGCACGTTTTCAATACTTTAAAACCAATTTTAAGCAAGATGATGCTGATAAGTGCCTTAATGATCTTTTTACAAGTTTCCCAAACTTATGAGACAACTAACAACGTGTTTTCTACGACTCTAAACCATGTTTAAACAATATGAGTGCTTGTAAGTTCCTCAATGATCTTTTTACCATTTTGATGAACTTATGAAACATCTATATAACGGGGTTTCTACAAGTCTAATGCAAGTTTTAAGAAAGATTAGTTCTTCTTAGTGCCTCATTGATCTTGGTATAAGTTTCTTGAACATTTGAAACATCTAATAACGTGTTTTCTACGACCCTAAACCAATTTTAAGCAAGATGAGTGCTTATAAGTGTCTCAATGATTAGTGAACAAGTTTCATAAACTTATGAAACATCCAACTACGCATTTTCAATGACTTTAAACCAAGTTTTAAGCAAGATTTGTGCTTATAAGTGACTAAATGTTCTTTGAAAAAGTTTCATGATTATATGAAACCTTTAACAACACGTTTTCTATAACTCTAAACCAAGTTTTAAGCAAGATGAGTGCTTATACGTAACTCAAAGATCTTTGTACAAGTTATACGAACTTATCAAACATCTAACAACGCGGTTTCTATAACTCTAAACTAAATATTAAGAAAGATAAGTGCTTATATGTGCCTTATTGATCTTTGAACAAGTTTCACGAAGTTATGAAGCATCTAACAACACGTTTTTTACGACTCTAAACCAAGTTTTAAACAAGATTAGTGCTTATAAGTGTGTCAATGATCTTGGTACAAGTTTAAGGAACTTATGAAACCTCTAACAACCCGTTTTCTACAACTCTAAACCAATTTATAAGCAAGATAAGTGCTTATTTTTGCCTCAATGGTATTTGTACAAATTTCAAGAACTTATGAAGCATCTAACAACGTCTTTTCTACGACTCTAAACCAAGTTTTAAGCAAGATAAATTCTTATTAGTTCCTCAATGATCTTCTTAAAGTTTCATGAACTTATGAAACATCTAACAACGCGATTTCTATGACTATAACCCACGTTTTAAGCAAGATGAGTGCTTATTAGTGCATCAATAATCTTTGTACAAGTATCACGAACTTATGAAACATCTAATAACGCATTTTCTATGACTCTAAACCAAATTTTAAGGATGATGAGTTCCTATTAGTGTCTCAATGAACTTTGTATAAGTTTCATGAACTTATGAAACATCTAACAACATGTTTTCTACCACTCTAAACCAAGTCTTAAGCAAGATGAGTGCTTAAAAGAGTCTCAAAGATCTTTTACAAGTATCACGAATGTATGAAACATCTAACAACACTTTTTCTATGACTCTAAACCAATTTTTAAGCAAGATGAATGTTTATTGGTGCTTCAATGATCTTTGTACAAGTTTCACGAACATATGAAACATCTAACAACCTATTTTCTCTGACTCTAAACCAAGTTTTAAGCAAGATGAGTGCTTATAAGAGTCTCAAAGATCTTGTACAAGTTTTACGAACTTATGAAATATCTCACAACAATTTTTCTATGACTCTAAACCAAGTTTTAAGAAAACTGAGTACTTATAAGTTCCTCAAGGATCTGACAAACTTATGAAACATCCAACAACGCGTTTTCTACGACTTCAGGCCATGTTTTAAGCAAGAAGAGTGCTTATAAGTGGCTCAATGATCTTTGTAAAAGTGTACCGAACTTATGAAACATCTAACAATGCATTGTCTATGACTCTAAACCAATTTTTATAAACAAGATGAGTGTTTACAAGCGCCTCAATGATCTTTGTACAAAATTCATGAACGGATGAAATATATAAAAAACCATTTTCTCCTTTTCTAAACCAAGTTTTAAGAAAAATGAGTACTTATAAGTTCCTCAAGGATCTGACAACACGTTTTCAACAACCATAAACCAAGTTTTATGCAAGATGAGTGCATATAAATTCCTCAAGGATATTTGTATATTTTAACGAACTTATGAAACATCTAACAACACGTTTTCTACAATTCTAAACCAAGTTTTAGGCAAGATGAGTGCTTATTAATGCCTCGATGATCTTTAAAAAAGTTTACGAACTTCTGAAACATCTAACAACATGGTTTCTACGACTCTAAACAAAGTTTTAAGTAAGATTTGTGCTTATAAGTGCCTCAATGATCTTTGTACGAGTTTCACGAACTTATGAAACATCTAAAAACACGTACTCTTTGAAACGAAACCTAATATAAAGCAAGATGAGTTCTTATAAGTTCCTAAATGATCTATGAAAAAGTTTCAAGAGCTTAAGAAACATCTAACAACACGTTTTCTCCGACTCTAAACCAAATATTAAGCAAGATTAGTGCTTATAAGTGTCTTAGTGATCTTTAAATAAGTTTCATGAACTTATTAAACATCTAACAACACGTTTTCTCCGATTCAAAACAAAATATTAAGCAAGATGAGTTCTTCTAAGTTCCTGAACGATCTTTAAACAAGTTTCACGAACTTATGAAAAATCTAATAACGCGTTTTTTACAACTTTGAACAAGGTATTAAACGAGCTGAGTGCTTATAAGTGCAATTAATAATCTTTGTACATGTTTCACGAACTTATGAAACATCTAAAAACTCAATTTATACGACTCTAAACCATGTTTTAAGCAAGATTATTGTTTATAAGTTCTTCTACATCGTTATACAAGTTTAAACAACTTATGAACCATCTAACAACGGGTTTTCTACGAGTCTAATGCAAGTTTAAAGCAAGATGAGTTCTTATTAGTGCCTTAAGTTTCATGAACTTATGAAACATCCAACAACACGTTTTCTACGAATCTAAACCAAATATTAAGAAAGATGATTGTTTATAAGATCCTCATTGTCTTTATACAAGTTTAAACAACTTATGAAACATTTAACAACGAGTTTTCTTCTAGTCTAATGAAAGTATAAATCTAGAAAAGTTTTTATTAGTTCCTTAATTATCTTTGTACCATTTTCACGAAAATATGAAACATCGAACAACGCATTTTCTACGACTCTAAACAAAATATTAAGCAAGTCGATACCTTATGAGTGCCTAAATGATCTTTGAAAAAGTTTTAAGAACTTATGAAATATCTAACAACGCGTTTTCTACGACTCTAAACCAAGTATAAGCAAGATTTATGCTTATAAGTGCCTCAATGATCTTTGAACAAGTTTCACGAACTTATGAAACATCTAACAACGCTTTTTCTACAACTACAAAACCAAATTTTAAGCAAGATAAGTGTTTATCAGTTCCTCAATGATCTTTGTACAAGATTCACGAACTTATGAAACATCTAAAAACACGTTTTCCACAACTCTAAACCAAGTTTTAAGTGCTTTTAAGTGCCTTAATGATCTTTGTACAAATTTCTAAAACTTACAAAACATCTAACAACACGTATTCTACGATTCTAAACCAAGTTTTTAGAAAGATGAGTTATTATTTGTGCCTCAATGATCTATGTACAAGTTTCAAGAGCTTAGAAACATTTAACAACACGTTTTGTACGAGTCTAATCTAAGTTTTAAGCAAGATGAGTTTTTATTAGGGCCTAAATGATCTTTGTACAAGATTCATGAACTTATGAAACATCTAGAAAAAACATTTTCTACCACTCTAAACCAAATATTAGGTAAGATGAGTGCATATAAAAGCCTTAATGATCTTTGAATAATTTTCACGAAGTTATGAAACATCTAACAACGCGTTTTCTACGACTCTAAACCAAGTTTTAAGCAAGATGAGTTCTTATAAGGGCCTTAATGATCTTTATATATATGCTTCAAAAACTTATGAAACATCTAACTACAAGTTTTTTACGAGTCTAAAGCAACTTTTAACCAAGATGAGTTCTTATACGAATTCACCAACTTATGAAACATCTAACAACACGTTTTATCTGACTCTAAGTCAAATATTAATAAAGATGAGTGCTTATAAGTTCCTAATTGATATTTGAACAAGGGTCACAAACTTATGAAATATTTGACAACGCGTTTTCTACGACTATAAACACAGTTTTAAGACAAATGAGTGCTTATATCTTCCTCAATGATCTTTGTACAAGTTTAGCGAACTTATGAAACATCAAACAACGTGTTTTCTACGATTCTAAACCAAGTTTTAAGCAAGATTAGTGCTTTTAAGTGCCTCAATAATCTTTGTACAAATTTCACAAACTTATGAAACATCTAATAAAGTTGTTTCTACGATTCTAAACCAAGTTCTAAGCAAGATGAGTTCTTATTAGTGCATCAATGATCTTTGTAAGAGTTTCACGAACATATGAAACATCTAACACCGCATTTTCTACAACTCTGAACAAGGTATTAAACAACATGAGTGTTTATAAGTGCCTTAATGATTTTTGTACAATTTTCTTGAAGTTATGAAACATCTAACAACGAGTTTTTTACAACTATAAACCAATTTTTAAGCAATATGAGTGCTTATAAGTTTCTCAAGGATCTTTGTACAAGTTCAACGAACTTATGAAACATCTAACAACGTGTTTTCTACGACTCTAAACCAAGTTTTAAGCAAGATGAGTGCTTATAAATGCCTCAATGATATTTGAACAAGTTTTACGAACTTCTAAAACATCTAACAACACTGTTTCTACGACTCTAAACCAAGTTTTAAGTAAGATTCGTGCTTATAAGTGCCACAATGATCTTTGTACGAGTTTCACGAACTTATTAAACATCTAACAACATGTTTTTTTTTGAAAACAAAACCAAATATTAAGCAATATGAGTGCTTATAAGTGCCTAAATGATCTATGAAAAAATTTCAAGAACTTATGAAACATCTAACGACGCATTTTCTACGATTTCTAAACCAAATATTAACCAAAATTATTGCTTATAAGTGTCTCAATGATCTTTAAACAAGTTTCACGGACTTATGAAACATCTAAATATGTGTTTTCTACGACTATAAACCAAGTTTTAAGCAAGATGAGTGCTTATATGTTTCTCAATGATCTTTAAACAAGTTTCACGAACTTATGAAACATCTAACAACGCGTTTTTTACAACTCTGGACAAGGTATTAATGAAGATGAGTGCTTATAAGTGTCTCAATGATCTTTGTACAAGTTTCACGAACTTATGAAACATCTAACAACGTGTTTTCTACGACTCTAAACTAAGTTTTAAGCAAGATGAGTGCTTATAAGTGCCACATGATCTTTATACAAGTTTCAAGAACTTATGAATCATCTAACAACTAGTTTTCTACGAGTCTAATGCAAGTTTTAAGCAAGATGAGTTCTTATTTGTACCTTAATGATCTTTGTACGAGTTTCATGAACTTATGCAACATCTAACAACACGTTTTCTATCACTCTTAACAAAATATTAGGCAAGATGAGTGCTTATAAGTGCCTAAATGATCTTTAAAAAAGTTTCTAGAACTTATGAAACATCTAACAACGCGTTTTCTACGACTCTAAACCAAATATTAAGCAAGATTAGTGCTTATAAGTGTTTCAATGATGTTTGAACAAGTTTCACGGAATTATGAAACCTCTAATAACGCTTTTTTAACGACTACAAAACCACGTCTTCTATGATTCTAAACCATGTTCTAATTTAAATGAGTGCTTATAAGTTCTTCAATGTTCTTTGTACAAGATTCCTGGATTTATGAAACATCTAACAACACGTTTTCTACGACTCTAAACCAAGTTGTAAATAAGATGAGTTCTTATTAGCGCCTCAATCATATTTGTACAAGTTTCAAGAACTTATAAAACATTTAACAACGCGTTTTGTACGAGTCTAATGCAAATTATAAGCAATATGCGTTCTTCTTAAGGCATCAATGATTTTTGTACAAGTTTCACGAACTTATGAAACAATATAACAACGCGTTTTGTACGACCCTAACCCAAGGATTATAAGTGCCCCAATGATCTTTGTACAAGTTTCACAAACTTATGAAACTGTAAACAAAATTTTAAGAAAGATGAGTTCTTATAAGTGGCTTAATGATCTTTGAACAAGTTTTCTACCACCCTAAACCAAGTTTGAAGTAAGGTTCGGGATTATAAATGCCTCAATGATCTTTTTATAAGTTTCACGGACTTATGAAACATCAAACAACGCGTTTTTTACCTACTCTAAATCAAGTTTTAGTGAAGATGAGTGATTAAAAGTGCCTCAATGATCTTTGAATCAGTTTCACAAACTTATGAATCAGTTCGAACAAAGCGTTTTCAATGACTCTAAACCAAGTTTTAAGCAAGATTAGTTTTGATAAGTGCCTCAATGATCTTTATACAAATTTCAAAATCTTGTGAAACATCTAACAACGATTTATCTACGAGTCTAATGCAAGTTTTAAGCAAGATGGGTTTTTACTAGTGCTTTAATGATCTTTATACAAATTCACGAACTTCTAAAACATCTAAAACACGTTTTATAAACCAAATATTAAGCAAGATGAGTTCTTATAAGTTCCTCAATGATCTTTGAACAAGTTTCACGAACTTATGAAACATGTAACAACTCATTTTCTACGACTATAAACCAAGTTTTAAGCAAGATGAGTGCTTATTAGTGCCTCAATGATCTTTGTATAAATTTCACGAACTTATGAAACATCTAACAAGGCGTTTTCTACGAACTCTAAACCAAGTTTTATGTAAGATGAATGCTTATCAGTCCCTCAATGATCTTTGTACCATTTTCACGAAAATATGAAACATCGAACAACGCGATTTCTACGACTCTAAAACAAGTGTTAAGCAAGATGAGTTCTTATAAGTGCCTCAATGATCTTTGTACAAGTATCACAAATTTATGAAACATCTAACAACATGTGTTCTACGACTTTAAAAAAGTTGTAAGCAAGATAAGTTCTTATCAGTGACTCAATGATATTTGTACAAGTTTCACGAACTATATAAAACATCTAAAAACATGTTTTCTACAACTATGAACAGGGTATTAAGCAAGATGTGTGCTTATAAGTCCCTCATTGATCTTTGTACAAGTTATAAGAACTTATGAAACATTTAACATAGCGTTTGGTACGAGTCTAATGCAAGGTTTAAGCAAGATGAGTTCTTATTAGAGCCTAAAATGATCTTTTGTACAAGTTTCACGAACTTATGAAACATCTAATAACACGTTTTCTACGACTCTAAATCAAATATTAAGCAATAGGAGTGCTTATAAGTGCCTTAATGATCCTTGAACAAGTTTCCTGAACTAGTGAAACATCTAACAACGCGTTTTCTACGACCCTAAACCAAGTTTTAAGCAAGATTCGGGCTTATAAGTTCCTTAATGGTTTTTGCACAAATTTCACAAACTTATGAAATATCTAACAACTCGTTTTCTCCGAATCTAACCATTGTTAAAGAAAGATTGAAAAGTGCCTCAATGATCTGTGGACAAGTTTGACAAACTTATGAACCATCTAAAAAAACGTATTATACGACTCTAAACCAAGTTTTAAACAAGGTGAGTTCTTATAAGTGCCTCAATGACCTTTTTATAAGTTTCACGAACTTAAGAAACATCTAACAACGCCTTTTCTACAATGTTTAACAAGGTATTAAACAAGATGAGTGCTTATAAGTGACTCATTGATCTTTGAACAAGTTTCACGAACTTATAAACATCTAACAACACTTTTTCTACAATTATAAAACAAGTATTAAGCAAGATGAGTTCTTATAAGTGTCTCAATGATCTTTGTACAAGTTACAAGAACTTATGAAACATTTAACAACGCGTTTGATACGAGTCTAATGCAAGTTTTAAGCAAGATGAGTTCTTATTAGTCCTTCAGTGATCTTTGAACCAAATATTTAGCAATATGAGTGCTTATAAGTGCCTTAATGATCTTTGAACAAATTTCACGAACTTATGAAACATCTAACAAAACGTTTTTTACGACCCTAAACCAATTTTTAAGCAAGATTTGAGCTTATAAGTTCCTTAATGATCTTTGTAAAAGTTTTGCAAACTTAATAAACATCTAACAAAGCGTTTTCTCCAATTCTAACCATTGTTTAGGAAGGATAAGTTCTTAAAATTACCTCAATGATATTTAAACAAGTTTCACAAACCTATGAACCATCTAACAAAGCGTTTTCTACTATTCAAAACCAAGTTTTAAGAAAGATTAGTGCTTATAAGTGCCTAAATAATCTTTGTACAAGTTTCACGAACTTATGAAAAATCTAACAACTCGTTATCTACGACTCTAAACCATGTTTTAAGAAAGATGAGTACTTATAAGTGCGACAATAATCTTTGAACAAATTTCACGAAATTATCAAACATATAATATTACGTTTTCTACAACTCTAAATCAAATTTTAAGAAAGATGAGTGCTTATAAGTGCCTCAATGATCTTTGTACAAGTTTCACGAACTTAGGAAACATCTAACAACGTGTTTTCGACGACTATAAACCAAGTTTTAAGAAATATGAGTGCAAATAAGTACCTCAATGATCTTTATACAAGTTTCAAGAACTTCTAAAACATCTAACAACATTTTTCTACCAGTCTAATAAAAGTTTTAAGCAAGATGGGTTTTTATTAGTGCCTTAATTATCTTTGTACAAATTGACGAACATATGGAACATCTAAGAACACGTTTTCTGCCACTCAAAACCAAATATTAAGATAGATGGGTGCGTATAAGAGACTCAATGATCTTTGAAAAAGTTTCACGGACTTATGAAACATTTATAAACATGATTTCTACGACTTTAGATCATGTTTTAAGTAAGACGAGGGCTAATAAACTTTGAACAAGTTATACAAACTTACGAAACATCTAACAAACCGTTTCTACTACTCTAAACCATATTTAAAGAAAGATGAGGTCTTATGATTGTCCCAATGATCTTATACTAATATCGCGAACTTCTGAAACATCTAACAATGCGTTTTTTACAACACTAAACAAAATACTAAGCAAGATGATTGTTTATAAGTACATAATTATCTTTGATAAAGTTTCCAAAAGTTATGAAACATCTAACAACGCGTTTTCTGCGACTCTAAACCAAGTTTTAAACAAGATTAGTGCTTATAAGTGCCTCAATGATCTTTGAACAAGTTTCCCAAACTTATGAAACATCTAAGATCGCGTTTTAAGCATGATGAGTGCTTATAAGTTCCTCAATGATCTTTGTACAAGATTCACAAACTTATGAAACACCACCAACACGTTTTCTTCGACTCTAAACCATGTTTTAAGCAAAATGAGTTCTTATATGTGTCTTACTAGTCTTCTTACAAGTTTCACGAACTTATGAAATATCGAACAACTCGTTTTCTACGACTCTAAACCAAGTTGTAAGAAACATGAGTTCTTAGTAGGGAGTCAATGATCTTTGTACAAGTTTCATGAACTTATGAAACATTCGTCAATGTGTTTTCTACAACTCATGACAAGGTATTAAGCAAGATGAATGCTTATAAGTGACTCAATAATCTTTGAATATGTTTCAAGAACTTTTGAAACATCTAACAACAAGTTTTCTATAGCTCTAAATAAAGTTTAAAGCAAGATGAGAGCTTATAAGTGCCTCAACTATATTTGTACAAGTTTCACTAACTTAGGAATCATCTGACAATGCGTTTTCTACGACTCTAAACCAAAATTTTAAAAACATGAGTGATTATAAGTGCCTCAATCATCTTTATACAAGTTTCAAGAAATTATGAAACATCTAACAACGTGTCTAATGCAAGTTTTAAGCAAGATAAGTTCTTATTAGTGCCTCAATGATCGTTGTACAAGTTTTGCGAACTTCTGAAACATCTAACAACACGTTTTCTATGACTCTATACAAAATATTAAGCAAGGTAAGTGATTGTAAGTTCCTCAATGATCTTTGTAAAAGTTTCATAACTTATGAAACATCTAACAACGTGATTTCTACTACTCGAAACCAAGTTTTAAGCAAGATGAGTGCTTATAAGTGCATCAATGATCTTTGTACAAGTTTCACGAACTTATGAAACATCTAACAACTCGTTTTCTATTACTATAACCCAAGTATGAAGCAAGATGAGTCGCTATAAGTGACTCAATGATCTTTTAACAAGTTCACGAACTTATGAAACATCTATTAACCTGTTTTCTACGACTTTAAACCAAGTTTTAAGATGAGTGATTCTAAGATCCTCAATGAACTTTGAACAAGTTTCACAAACTTATGAAACATCTAACAATGCGTTTTCAACGACTCTGTACCAAGTTTTAAGCAAGATGAGTTCTTATTAGTGATTCAATGATCTTTGTTCGAGTGTCACGAACTTAAGAAACATATAACAACGCATTTTTACCGACTCTAAACCAAATAATAAGCAAGATGAGTGTACAAAACATCTAACAACGCATTTTCTACGACTCTAAGCAAGTTTTAAGCAAGATTAGTTCTTATAGGTACCTCAATGATCTTTTTACAAGTTTCATGAACTTATGAAACATCTAACGAGACGCGTTTTCTACGACTACACCAAGTTGTAAGGAAGATGAGTTCTTATTAGTGACACAATGATCTTGTTTTCATGAACTTATGAAACATCTAACAACGCATTCTATACAACTTTGAACAAGGTATTAAGCAAGATAGGTGCTTATAAGTGACTTAATAATCTTTGAACAAATTTTACGAACTTATGAAACATCTAACAACACGTTTTCTACAACTATAAATTAAGTTTTAAACAAGATGAGTGCATATAAGTTCTTCAATGATATTTGTACAAGTTTCATAAATTTATGAAACATCTAGCAACGCGTTTTCCACGACTCTAAATCAATTTATAAGCAAGATGAGTGCTTATAAGTGTCTTAATGATCTTTATACAAGTTTAAAGAACTTGTGAAACATCTAACAACGAGTTTTCTACGAGTCTGATGCAAGTTTTAAGCAAGATGAGTTCTTATTAGTTCCTCAATGATTTTTTACAAATTTACGATATAATGAAACATTTAGCTACACATTTTTTTGGGGAAAAATGTCAATTAAATCATGAACTTTCAAAATTCACCAAAAAAGCATGAACTTTCACGTGAACCATTTAAATCATCTATTTTCGTTGACAGACGTTTTAAATCACGAATTTTCTTTTACTGAGACAAAAAGAGCACAAAATTGAGTTTGTTAACGGAAAATTTGACAGTATGCTCAATTTCAGCCAATTGAAGTGCTCGGTTCTTCAAATAAACCTCAGACAGTGACAAACTATTGCGTTAATAGACTTAACTTTGGACTCTTTTTGTTTAGGTTGTGCTCTTTTTGTTACGATAATAAAGAATTTTATGATTTAAAATGTCAGTCAACGAAAAATACATAATTTAAATGGTTCACGTTAAAGTTCATGCTTTTTTCGGTTAATTTTGAAAGTTCATGATTTAATTGACATTTTTCCCCATTTTTTGCTATTCTAAACCCAAATAATAAGCAAGATGAGTTCTTATAAGTATGTCAATGATCAATGAACAAGTTTTACAAACTTATGAAACATCTAAATATGCGTTTTCTACGACTATATAAACCAAGTTTTAAGCAAGATGAGTTCTTATAAATGACTTAGTTATCTTTGAAAAAGTTTCACGAAAATGATGAAACATATCACAACGCGTTTTCTACAACTCTAATTCATGTTTTAAGCAAGATGAGTGCTTATAGATGCCTCAGTGATCTTTGTATGAAACATATAACAACAAGTTTTCTAAGACTCTAAACCACGTTGTAAGCAAAACGAGTTCTTATTAGTGTCTCAATAATCTTTGTACAAGTTTCACACACATTTATGAAACATCTAACTACACATTTTTTACTACTCTTAACAAGGTTTTAAGCAAAATGAGTGCTTATAAGTGCCTCAATGATCTTTGTATAAGTTTCAAGAACTTATAAAACATCAAACAACGCGTTCTACGAGTCTAATGCAAGTTTTAAGCAAGATGAGTTCTTATTAGTGCTTTAATGATCTTTGTACAAGTTTAACTAACTTATGAAACATCTAACAACACGTTTTCTAAGGCTCTATACCATATATTAAGAAAGATAAGTGCTTTTAAGTGCCTTAATGATCTTTGAACAAGTTTCACGAACTTATGAAACATCTAACAACGCGTTTTCTACGACTCTAAACCAATTTTTACGAAATATTTGTGCTTATAAGTGCCTCAATGATCTATGTACAAGTTTCACGAAGTTATGAGACATCTAACAACGCGTTTTCTCCGATTATAAAACAATTTTTAAGCAAGATGAGTGCTTATAAGTTCCTTAATGATCTTCTGAAATATCTAACAAAGCATTTTCTACGACTCGAAACCAAGTTTTAAGCAAGATTAATGCTTCAATGATCTTTGTACAAGTTTCACGAACTTATGAAATATCTTACAACGCGCTTTCTAGGACTCTAAACCAAGTTGTAAGCAAGATGAGTTCTTATTAATGCCTCAATAATATTTGTATAAGTTTCACGAACATATGAAACATCTAACAACGCGTTTTCTACAACTATGAACAAGTTATTAAGCAAGATGAGTGCTTATAAGAGACACAATGATCTTTTAACTTATGAAATATCTAACAACATTTTTCCTCCAACTCTAAACCAGGTTTAAAGCAAGATCAATGTTTATAAGTGCCTCAATGATCTTTTACAACTTTCAAGAATTTATGAAACTTCTAATAACGTGTTTTCTACGACGATAAACCAAGTTTTAAACAAGATGAGTGCTTATAAGTGTCTCAATGATCTTTGTAAAAGTTTCTTGAACTTATGAAACATCTTACCACATGTTTTCTACGACTCTAAACCAAATATTAAGATAGATGAGTTCTTATAAGTGCGTTAATGATCTTTGACCAAGATTCACTAACTTATGAAACATCTAACAACGCGTTTTCTATGACTCAAAACCAAGTTTTAAGAAAGATTTGTGCTTATAAATGTCACAATGATCTTTGTACGAACTTATGAAACATCTAACAATTCGTTTTCTCCGACTCTATACCCAGTTTTAAGCAAGATGAGTACTTATAAGTGACTCGATGATCTTTGAACATGTTTCACAAACTTATGAAACATCTAACATAGTGTTTTCTACGACTCTAAACCACGTTATAAGAAAGATTAGTTCTTATAAGTTACTCAATGATCTTTGTACAAGTTTCACGGACTTATAAAACATCTAACAACGCGTTTTCAAAGACTATAAGCAAAGTTATAAGAAGGATCAGTGCTTTTAAGTTCCTTAATGATCTTTATACAAGTTTCAAGAACTTCTGAAATATCTAACAACATTTTCTACTTGTCTAATGCAAGTTTTAAGCAAGATTGGTTTTTATTAGTGCTTTAATGATCTTTGTATAAATTCAAGAACATATGAAACATCTAAGAACACGTATTTTGCGACTCTAAACCAAATATAAAGCAAGATGAGTGCATATAAGTGCCTCAATGATCTTTGAACAAGTTTCGAGAACTTATGAAACATCTAACAACGCGTTTTCTACTACTCTAAACCAAGTTTTAAGCAATATGAGTGCTTATTAGTGTCTCAATAATCTTTGTACAAGTTTTAGGAACTTATGAAACATCTAACAACGCGTTTTCTACTACTCTAAACCAAGTTTTGAGCAAGATGAGTGCTTATAAGTGCCTCAATTATCTTTGTATAAGTTTCACGAACTTATGAAACATCTATATACATGATTTCTACGACTTTAAATCTAGTTTTAAGTATGACGAGTGCTAATAAATTTCTTAATGATCTTTGAACAAGTTACACAAACTTACGAAACATCTAACAAAACGTTTTCTAGGACTCTAGACCAATTTTTTAAAAAGATGAGTTCTTATTAGTGACCCAATGATCTTTGTACTAAGTTCACAAACTTATGAAACATCTAACAACACGTTTTCTACGACACTAAACAAAATATTAAGCAAGATGATTGTTTATAAGTACATAATGATCTCTGAAAAAGTTTCCAGAACTTATGAAACATCTAACAACGCGTTTTCTACGAATCTAAACCATGTTTTAAACAAGATTAATGCTTATTAGTGGCTCAATGATCTTTTAATAAGTTTCTCAAACTAATGAAACATCTAACATCGCGTTTTCTACGACTATAACCCAATTATTAAGCAGGATGTGCTTATAAGTTCCTCAATGATCTTTGTACAAGGTTCACATACTTATGAATCACCAAAAACACGTTTTCTACGACTCTAAACCAAGTTTGAAGCAAAATAAGTGCTTTTAAGTGTCTTAATCATCTTTGAACAAGTTTCACTAATTTATGAAGCATCTAACAACGTGTTTGCTTATAAGTTTTAAGCAAGATGAGTTCTTATAAGTTCCTTAATGATCTTTTAACAAGTTTCAAAAACTTCTTAAACATCGAACAACGCGTTTTCTACGAATTTGAACTAAGTTTTAAGCTATATGAGTGCTTATAGGTGCCTCAATTTTCTTTTAACAAGTTTCATGAACCTATGAAACATCTAACAACACGTTCTCAACGACTCTAAACGAAGTTTTAAGAAGGATACACTCTTATTAGTGCCTCAATGATCATTTTACAAGTTTTAAGAACTTATGAAACTTCTAATAACGAGTTTTCTACGACTCTTAACCAAGTTTAAAGCCAGATTAGTGCTTATAAGTGTCTCAAAGAACTTTTTACAAATTTCACGAATTTATTAAAGAACTAACGACGCAATTTATCTAACTCTAAACCAAGTTTTAAGCAAAATTAGTGCTTATAAGTGCCTCAATTATCTTTGTAGAAGTTTCACAAATTTATTAAACATCTAACAACACGTTTCTTCGATCTAAACCCCGTTTTAAGCAAGATAATTGCTTATAAGTGCCTCAATGATCTTTGTACAAGTTTCACGAACTTATGAAACATCTAATAACGAGTTTTCTACGAATTTAAACAAAGTTTTAAACAAGATGAGTTCTTATAAGTGCCTCAATGATCTTTGTACAAGTTACAAAAACTTATGAAACATCTAACAAGATTTTTTACGACTCTAATGCAAGTTTTAAATAAGATGAGTTCTTATTAGTATCTCAATGATATTTTTATAAGTTTCACGAACTTATAAAAGATCTAACTACGCATTTTCTATGACTCTAAACGAAGTTTGAATCAACATGACTGCTTATAAGTGCCTCAATAATTTTTGTACAAGTTTCACGAACTTATGAAACATCTAACAACGCGTTTTCTGCGACTCTATACCAAGTTTTAAGAAAGATGAATGCTTATTATAAGTGCCTCAATGATCTTTGAACGAGTTTCACGAACTTATAAAACATCTCACAACGCGTTTTGTACGACTCTAAACCAAGTTTTAAGAAAAATAAGTGCTTATAAGTGCCTCAATGATCATTTTACAAGTTTCACATACTTACGAAACATCTAACAACGCGTTTTCTACAAGTCTTAACCAAGTTTGAAGCAAGATTAATGCTTATAAGATCCTCAATCAACTTTGTACAAGTTTCAAGAACTTATGAAACACCTTACAACGCGTTTTCTACGTTTCTAAACCAAATTTTAAGAAAGATGATTGCTTATAAGTGTTAATGATCTTTGTACAAGTTTGACAAACTTATGAAACATCTAACAAAACGTTTTCTACGACTCAAAACCATGTTTTAAGCAAGATAAGTGCTTATAAGTGCCTCAATGATATTTTTAAAGGATTCACGAACTTATGAAAAATCGAACAACACGTTTTCTACAACTCTAAAAAAAGTTGTAAGCGAGATTACTGCTTATAAGTGCCTCAATTATCTTTGTAAAAATTTTACGAACATATGAAACATTTAACAACTCGTTTTCTACGTATCTAAACCAGGCTTTAAGAAAGTTGAGTTCTTATTAGTGCCTCAATGATCTTTGTGCAAGCTTCAAAAACTTATGAAACATCTAACAACGAGTTTTCTACGACTCTAATGCAAGTTTTAAGCAAGAGGAGTTCTTATTAGTGTCTCAATGATCTTTTTCCTAGTTTCACGAACATATAAAACATCTAAAAACACATTTTCTACAACTCTAAACCAAGTTTGAAGAAAAATGAGAGCTTTTAATGTCCTCAATTATCTTTGTACAATTTTCACAAACTTATGAAACATCTAACAACGCGTTTCTACAATTCGAACCCAGTTTCAAGCAAGAAGAGTTCTTATAAGTGCGTCAATGATCTTTGAACAAGTTTTACGAACTTATGAAACATCTAACAACGCATTTTCTAGGACTCTAAACCAATTTTTAAGAAAGGTGATGGCTTATTAGTGCCTCTATGATCTTTGAACAAGTTTCACGAACTTAGGAAGAATCTAATAATGCATTTTCTACGACTCTAAACCATGTTTGAAGCAAAAGAAGTTCTTATTAGTTCCTCAATGATCTTTGTACAAATTTTAAGAACATATGAAACATCTAACAACGCGTTTTATACTACTCTTAACCAGCTCTGAAACAAATTAGTGTTTATAATTGCCTCAATGATCTTTGTAAAAGTTTCATGAACTTATGAAACATCTAACAACGCGTTTCATAAGACTCTAAACCAAGTATTAAGCAAGATGAGTCGTTATATGTACGTCAATGATCTTTGCACAAGTTTCACAAAATTATAAAACATTTCACAACGCGTATTCTACACCAAGTTTTAAGCAAGATTAATGGGTATAAGTGCCTCAATGATCTTTTTACAAGTTTTACAAACTTATGAGGCATATAACAACGCGTTTTCTACGACTCTAAACCAAATTTTAAGCAAGATGAGTGTTTATAAGTTGTCTATTATGGTTGAACAAGTTTCACAAACTTATGAAACATCTAACAACGCGTTTTATACGACTCTAAACCAAGTTTTATGAAAGATTAGTACTTATAAGTGCCTCAGTGATCTTCGTACAAGTTTTTTGAATGTATGAAACATCTTACAACGCGTTTTCTATGACTATAACCATCTTTTGAGGCAAAATGCACTACAAGTAACTGGGCTTTTAGCAACGAATTTTAGCAAGAAAATAGCGACGAATTATATAGCAACGAAATAGCAACGAATTGGCGAAGAAATAGCAACGGAGAAAGCAGTCGATAAATCGTCGCTATTTAGAGAGGTATTAATTCGTCGCAAAATTAGCGACGACTTTGGTGATAAATGAGTTATGCGTCGCTAAATCGTCGCTAATTAGCGACAAATATATATCCTTACTAATTAGCGACGAATTAGCGAGGATGGTCGCTAATTAGGTAAGCACGTTTTCAAAAACGTTGCTAAATTGTTGCTAATTTTGATTCCTTGCAAAATCGTTGCTAATTTTCCTTGTTAAATGGTTTCAAAAAATTTAGAATGGGACTATATAAACCCCCTCGACACTCTTCAAAAAGCCAAAACACAATACAAAAAATATTCACTCTATAAAAATATAAACACACTAAAAATTTCAATACGTCTCACGGTAATAACAATATATACGAGTTACGGTCTTGGATGTATCGGCATAAAGATCGATTGGGAATAGTTACAGACGAATTTACGGAGGGACTTCAACCATTCATGCAGCAGGGCGGAAACATGCAGAATACGCAAGATACCGGTAAAATGTAATGTCCATGTGAGAAGTGCGTTAACACTAAATACGTGTTTGTTGAAACCGTATGAAAACATCTTTTTAATAGAGGTTTTATGTCGCAGTATTTTGTTTGGTTTCAACATGGGGAAGGGTATAAATCTAATAACACTGAATTTTGAGATAGTAGTTATACGTTTCCTGTTGGTGATCATGTTAGTAACGAACCTGCTAATTTACCGCATCATTTTGATGGTAACTATGATGATCAGGCCGGTGGTTATGTGCATGTAGATGATAATAGATATCATGAAATGGTTGCTGATGCATTTCATGATACGAGAGAGTATTTATCCGAAAATGTTGTTGAGGAACCTAACCTAGATGCTAAACGTTTTTATGATATGTTAGACGCTGCGAATAAACCAATTAACGAGGGATGTAAAGTTGGATTGTCAAAACTATCATTAGCGTCTAGGATGATGAATATAAAATCTGATAATAATTTGAGTGAGATTTGTATCGACTCCTGGGCGGAGTTACTGAAAGAGTATTTTCCTGAGGGTAATGTAGTTGTTGAGTCGTATTACGAAATACAAAAGTTGGTTTTTAGTCTTGGATTGCGTTATGAAATGATTGATGTTTGTGTTAAGAATTGTATGATTTATTGGAAAGATGATGATAAGTTGTTTTAATGCCGTTTTTGTCGTCAACCGAGATATAAGGTCCAAGGGAAGGGGAGTAAAGTCACGTATCAACGAATATGGTACTTACCCATCACAGACAGACTCAAAAGATTGTATCAATCAGAGAGGACATCTGATTCGATGAGATGGCATGCAGAACACTCATTAGAAGATGGGGAAGTCACTCATCCGTCAGATGCAAAGGCTTGGAAGAACTTTAACACGGTATACTCTAATTTTGGTAGAGAGGTTTGTAATGTATACCTTGGTTTATGCACTGACGGATTAAGTCCATTCGGTATGTCTGGTAGAGAATACTCTTTGTGGCTAGTTATACTAACTCCGTATAATCTTCCTCCCAATATGTGCATGGAAAGAGAATTTCTTTTCTTAAGCATTTTAGTACCGGGTCCGAAGCACCCAAAGAGATCTTTTGATGTTTTTCTGCAACCTTTGATACATGAGTTAAAAGAGCTATGGTCCACTGGGGTTCGTACGTATGATATCTCATGCAAGAGAAATTTTACGATGTGTGCGGTGCTCATGTGGACTATTAGTGACTTTCCTGCTTATGGCATGTTATCAGGCTGGACAACGCATGGACGATTGTCTTGTTCGTATTGCCGTCATCAGACTTTTGCGTTTCAACTCCCACATGGAAGGAAAACAAGTTGGTTTGATTGTCATCGACGTTTCCTTCCAATCAATCATCCATACCGAAAGAACAGAAGGTTGTTTAAAAAGAATCGGGGCGTTAAACATCCACCCCTACTTTATCCGTCGGCGGCAGAGTTATTGGAGGAGTTGGATAATTACGGTGCGCAAAAAACATGTAGACGGGGTGGGAATTGACATGTTTCCAATTTACCCGATGGATACGGAGAAAGCCATAATTGGCACAAGAAAAACATTTTTTGGGAACTCTCGTACTGTAAAGATCACTTGTTGAGACATAATGAGTGCTTATTAGTTCCTAAATGATCTTTTTACAAGTTTCACGAACTTATGAAACATCTAAAAACGCTTTTTCTATGACTTAAACCAAGTTTTAAGCATGATGAATTCTTGTTAGTGACTCAATGATCTTTGTACAAGTTTCAGAGGTTTATGAAACAGTAACTACGCGTTTTCTACTACTCTGAACAAGGTATTAAGCAAGATGAGTTCTTATTAGTGCCTCAATGAACTTTGTATAGGTTTTACGAACTTATGGAGCATCTAACATAGCGTTTTCTAAGACTCGAAACCAAGTTTTAAGAAAGATGAGTGCTTATAATTGCGATATAGATCTTTGAGAACGTTTCAAAACCTTATTAAAACAACGTGTTTTCTACTACTCTAAACCAAGTTTTATGCAAGCTGAGTGCTTAGAAGTGCGTCAATGATCTTTGAACAAGTTTCATAAACTTACGAAACATCTATGAACGGGTTTTTTACAACTCTAAACCAAGTTTTAAACAAGGTTGGGTTTATAAGGGCTTCAATGATCTATGCAAAAGTTTGACGGAATTTTGAAACATCTAACACCGCGTTTTTTATGTTCCTCAAAGATCTAAACGAAGTTTTAAGAAACATGAGTGCTTATAAGTTCCTCAAAGATCTTTGTAAAACTTTCCTGAACTTATGAAACATCTAACAAAGTGTTTTCTATGATTATAACCAACTTTTCAAAGTGTTTTCTATGACTATAACGAACGCGTTGGTAAATCGTTGTTAATCAGCTGTTACGACGATTAAACGACGAAATCAAATTCGTCGTTAAACGATCGAAGTAAAACAAAAATTGTTCTGTAGAATATGGGTAGGGCGGTTGGGATCCGTCTACATCCTACGCTGAAGGTCAGTGTTGGAGGCAGAAAGCACCGAGAAGAGACCGTCGTAATACGCGAAAGTCTTCAAAGACTGGGCATGCAGTGCGCAAAGGTCCTGCATCTCAACCTCCATATGAGCTGGAGATCGGTAAGAAGGGTCGACCAACGAGACGTTCTGGATGGATCACAACCCTAGAATCCGCCCTTTCTTTTTTGGAGCTACCTATAAAATGAAATAAGTATTAAAAATTCAAAATTTAAATAATAAGATAAAAAAGGACGTCGGGTTGTTGAGTGCCTCCGGGGGATCTTTGAGAACGCTGACTCTCAATTTCCGTCTTCCGAGCTTCGACCTTGGTGAAAATCCGCTCGGAGTGCCTATCCACGAACTCGCCGTTCTTCTTCTTGTGCGTCTTCTCGAACATGGCGCTAACGGGTGGTTTCTCACCCAACTCCTTGGTCTAAAAATAAATTTACATTTTCAATATTTAAATAAATATAAATTTTTTTAAAAACTATTAAATGAAAACATACCATGTTAAACATTCGCCCTGCGAAGGAGATCTAACCCGATGTATGCGCCATCAGTTTCGTCTTCCCATCTGGCAGCTTAGTGTTCCTCGTGTTCCTGTAGGAGGAACACTTCGTCGGCGTTGTGGCCATCAGACCAGTACGCCTTCATACCGTCCCAAACCGCAGTCGACAAGAAGATCGGCTTCGCGGCGACTCCGTTGACCCTCCACTTCTCCTTCCAATCAGAGACCATGTTGACGAGGCGAAACTTGGCGCGATTGTTGAACTACGTCTTGACCGACTCGTTGATGACGAGGCGAAACTTGGCGCGATTGTTGAACTACTTACCGCGAAACACTTGAACCAGGTCTTCTTGATGTGTTCTTGAGTGTTGCTCCAGTTGGGATGTGGCTCAGTGAAATACCCCTTGATAATGTCAGAGATAGAGCGTGCGACAATGTTGTCATACTTAAACCTGAAAACAACGAAAAATAGTATTATGAATTATAAGATTTTATAAAAAATATTCAATTTGAAATATTTAAATATATATAGTTCTTACCAATATGTGTCCGAACTCTTGTGCGGATCTAGACGGCGGAGACTGTCATTTCCGGGTTGAGAGAGAATGTCTTCAACCCGAAGACTGGCATAAGGAACATGGGCGGGTACATCCAAATTTGGATGTACCGGCCCTGCACCCTGACCGGCCTCAGGGACACCTCTGTCGGGTACGGCGGGCTCATGTACAGGCGCTTAGATCGGTGGAGGCGGTATAAACGGAATGGGTGGAGATGTCGCGGTAGGCGTCGTCTGAGTAATCCCGATGGTCGGTGAAAAAGAGATCGGGACGGTACCGGATGTGGAAGTTGAAGCCGAATCGGAGGCCGAATCGGAGGCCGAATCGGAAACCGAACCGGTACGTGAAGCGGCGATCCTCTCCGCCATCAACTGCATGTAAAATGAGGCTACTTTCCTCGTCTGCCTAGGTGCCATATATGAACTGCAAAAAAAACAAAAAAATGACTTAGAATAATTTGCTATTAACATTCCTAAATCTAATTTCGATCTGAATTCTAAATTCGATCCTAAATCTAAATCCGATCCTAAATCTATATTCTAATCCTATATCTAAATCCGGGCCTAAATCTAAATTCAAGTTATATATATATAAATAAATTAAACAAAAATAAAAATTAAATTTACCTTTTTTGTAGAGAGAGATAGAGAAAATTTTAGAGAGAGAGAGATTTAGAGAGAAAGGAGCGAGGAAGAAAGAAATTTCGGCTGATATATATAGACGTTTCTACGACGATTCCTCGGAAACTGCCTTCATTTGGCGCGTGTTGGAGGGAATTATATTTCCCAAAATTCAAAATCGTCGTAAATAAGTTGTAATATTACGATGATTTTACAACGAAAGGTACATAATCGTCGTGTAATCGTCGTAATCTTAAATTCAAAATCGTCGTAAATCAGTTGTAATTTTACGACGATTTTACAACGAAAGGTACATAATCGTCGTATAATCCTCGTAATCTTACAACGATTAAACAACGATACACAAATTGTACAACCTCGTACAAACAAAACACCTGATGATTGCGACATACAAGGTTTATACAGGGTTTCGTAATCGTCGTAAATTAGTTGTAAATTTACAACTAATTTACGACGAATATGTACAAATCTTCGTAAATTCGTTCTTCTTTTACAACTAATTTACGACGAATTTTAGTTTTATATGAAATTACATCAAAATTATGATTGTACATGATTTAATGTTGAATATACAGATTGTAAAACTCGTATCTAACATTATATTAAACCATTTGATTGACAAGAAAGAAAAAAAATCATATGTGATAACTTGTATAAATATGGCACAACATCTAATACATTTAAACTTAAAGTATTAGAAAATTAGAAAAATGTAAAAAAAAATTTGGAAAAGGTTATTTGAGGTTCTTTTACTTATTTGTAAGTCTATATTCCATTATATGAGGCCTAATTGTACGTTAAGTAAGTTAAATCGGTTAGGGTTTAGGGGTTTAGCATAAATCTTCGTAAATTCGTTGGAAAGCTACAAGGAAGTTACGACGATTAATGTTGAACCCTGTAAATTCGTTGGAAAGATACAACTAATTTACGACGATTTACTCTTGGAACCTCGTACTAAACAAATGTCAAACCTCTTATCAAACAAAGTGTTAAACCTCGTATTAAACAAATCGTCGTAAATTCGTTGGACAGTTACAACGAATTTACGACGATTTTTGGATTTTTATTAAAAAAATACATGGCTTTATTTTAACTAAAAAAACTTAAAAACTACTCGGAATCATCATTAGAAACATATTCTTCTTCGTCCTCAGAGTTAGTTTCATCAAATTCGTCTGTTTCTTCGGCTTCCTCTTCGGCCTCGTTCACCTCTTCAGTTTCCCTATTATTTGCAACAGTAATTGCACGTTTTCACCTACCAGATTAATGTCTGCAAATCGTTGTTAAAATGTCCCAAAATCAGAGGTTGTAAACTCGTTGTAAAGAAGCAACGATTTCGCGACGATATTTTCTTTTAAACCAGGATGTCGTTAAATCGTTGTAAATTTACGACGATTAAACGACGATTACGTGTATCTTCGGAAAATCGTGTTTAAATCTTCGTACAATAACGACGATTTAACGACGACGTATTTCGTTGTTAGTTTACGACGATAGCGTCAATCGTTGTAATGTCATCGTTAAATCGTCGTAATTTTACAACGACAAAAATCGTTGTAAAATTTTCGTCGTTAAATGAGCAGATTCTTGTAGTGTAAGTTCCTCAATGATCTTTGTACACGTTTCAAGAACTTATGAAACATCTAACAACGCGTTTTCTACGACTCTTAAATAAGTTTTAAGCAATATAGGTTCTTATAAGTGCCTCAATGATCTTTGTACAAGTTTCAAGAACTTATTAAACATCCAACAACGCATTTTATATGACTCTTAACCAATTCTTAGACAAGATGATTGCTTATAAGTTCCTCATTGATCTTTGTACAAGTTTCACGAATCTATGAAACATCTAACAACACGTTTTCTAAGACTCTAAACCAAGTTTTAAGAAAAATGAGAGCTTAAAAGTACCTCAAGTGTTTTTGAACAAGTTTAATGAACTTAGTAAACATCTAACAACGCATTTTCTACATCTCTAAACCAAGTTTTAAGCAAGATGAGTGCTTATAAGTTCCTCAATTATCTTTGTACAAGTTTCACAAACTTATGAAACATCTAACAACACAGTTTCTACGACTCTAAACTATGTTTTAAGCAAAATGAGTGGTTATAAGTGCCTCAATGATCTTTTAAGAAGTTTCTTGAACTTTTGAAACATCTAACAACGCGTTTTCTATGACTCTAAACAAAGTCGTAAGCAAGATGACTTCTTATTAGTGACTCAATGATCTTTGAACAAATTTCACAAACTTATTAAACATCTAACTACGCGTTTTCTACAACTCTGAACAAGGTATTAAAAAAGTTGATTTCTTATTAGTTCTTCAATGATCTTTGTATAAGTTTTACGAACTTATTAAACATCAAATAACTTGTGTTCTATGACTCTAAACCAAGTTTTAAACAAGCTGAGTGCTTAGAAGTACGTCAATTATCTTTGAACAAGTTTTATAAACTTACAATACATCTAACAACACGTTTTCTACGACTCTAAACCAAGTTTTAAACAAGATCAGTGCTTATAAGTGCTTCAATGATCTTTCCATAAGTTTGACAAAATTTTGAAACACCTAACAATGTGTTTTTTATTACTCTAAATCAAGTTTTAAGCAAGATGAGTGCTTATAAGTGATGTAAAATTTTCCCAAACTTATGAAACATCTAACAAAGCGTTTTCTATGACTATAACCAAGATGAGTGCTTATAAGTTTCTCAATGATCTTTGTAAAAGTTTCAAGAACTTATGAAACATATAACAACGCGTTTCCTACGACTCTTAACCAAGTTTTAAGCAAGATGAGTTCTTATTAGAGCCTCAATGATCTTTGTACAAGTTTCATTATCTTATTAAACATATAACAACGCGTTTTGTACGACTCTTAACCAATTCTGAAACAAGATGCGTGGTTATAAGTGTCTCATTGATCTTTGTATAAGTTTCAAGAATTTATGAAACATCTAACATCGCGGTCTTCTACAACTCTAAACCAAGTTCTTAGCAAGATGACTGCTTATAAGTACCTCAATGTTCTTTGAAAAAGTTTTACGAACTTATGATACATCTAAAAACGTGTTTTCTAACATCTCTAAACCAAGTTTTAAGTAAGATGAGTGCTTATAAATACCTAAATGATCTTTGTACTAGTTTCACGAACTTATGAAACATCTAACAACGTTTTTCTATGACTATAACAAGTTGCTATGACTATAACATTTATACGCATTCATCATAGTTGTAAAAATTTCGTCAATGATCTTTGTACAAGTTTCAAGAACTTATGAAACATCGAACAACGCATTTTTACAACTCTTAACTAAGTTTGAAGCAAGATTAGTGCTTATAAGTGCCTCAATGATCTTTTTACAAGTTTCACGAACTTATGAAACATCTAACAATGGGTTTTTTGCGACTCTAAACTAGGTTTTAAGTAAGAAGAGTTCTTATTAGTATCTCAATGATATTTGTACAAGTTTTATGAAATTTTGAAACATCTTAGGATTCAATTTCAACGACTCTAAACCAAGTATCGAGCAAGATGAATGCGTATAAGTACCTCAATAATCTTTGAACAAGTTTCACGAACTTATGAAACATCTAAAAACGTGTTTTCTACGACTCTAAACAAAGTTTTAAGCAAGATGAATGCTTATAAGTGTGTAAATGATCTTTTTACAAGTTTCAAAAACTTGTGAAACATCGAACAACTTGTTTTCTACGACTCTAAGCAAAGTTTTAAGAAAGATGAGTGCTTATAAGTGCGTCAATGATCTTTGAAATTTTTTCACAAACTTATGAAAAATCTAACAACGCGTTTTCTACAACTCTAAACCAAGTTTTAAGCTAGATTAATGCTTATAAGTTCCTCAATGAACTTTGTACAAGTTTCACAAACTTATGAAACATCTAACAATGTGTTTTCTATGACTTTAAACTAAGTTTTAAGAAAGATGAGTGCATATAAGTGCCCAATGATCTTTTAAAAGTTTATCGAACTTATGAAACATCTAACAATGCGTTTCTACGACTCTAAACCAAGTATTAAGCAATACGAGTGTGTATAAACAAATATCTTTTAACAAGTTTCACAAACTTATGATATTGAAACTATATAAATGATTGATATTGTGTATGTGTACGAAATATAAGAATAACTCTCTTATATTAATCTCTTAAGGAAAGACTCACTCAGAACCTTGAATCTCGCAAACTCTTAAGTTGTGCCACACCTTAGCACCTCCTTACATATAAAACATAACTCCAAAACCTAATAGGATCTAAATAAAAGGAAAACTTGCGTAAAAATATATTTAGACAACTCCTAAATATATTTCTTAATCCTAATCTCTTTAGGATTGTTTGTGCTTCAAACTTATTTTAACATACATCTCGACCGCCAATAATCTCTTTCTTCTTGTTGAACTTAATCCACCCAAGTATTTTCGTCAGAATGTCTGTCTTCTGTTTGTTTCCGGACATATGTTCGACCTCTACATGTCCATTCTCAACTCACTCCCTTATGAAATGATATCTCCTATGAATAGGTTTAGAGCGCCCATGGAATATGGGGTTCTTAGTCAATGAGATCGCAAACTTGTTATCCACTCGAATGGTCAGTTTTTCACACTTGTCTCTGGTGATCTCACTTAAGAGCTCTTGAAACAATATCACTGATATCTTGCATATTTCACATGTTTTACCTTGTTTATGCATTAGTATTAACTCGTTTAGGCTGCATTTAGTATCATATAGATTGCATTTGGGTTTGTTACGTGTATTTCAGGTTTCAGAGCGTTAAAGCGGCAAAAGACGAAGAATTCAAGCCAAAAAGGAGCGGAAATAGTTGTACCGCCTTGTTGTAGCGGTTTGTTGTAGCCGGTACAGAGAGAATTTTGCCATGAGACTTGTACCGACATGTTGTATCGGTTACAAGTGGTCGATACGAAGGAAACGGAACCTGAAGATCAATATCGACATGTTGTACCGGTCACAAGTGACCGATACGAAGAACACGAGAACTGAGGATCGATATTGACCAGTCGTACCGACTTGAACCGGCCGATACAGAAGGAACGAAGCCGAAGGACGTGTACCGATGAGCGTATATCGACCAGTCTGTATCGGTTTCACATGACCGGTACAGGCTTCGAAAATTAATGGAATTTCGGTTTTCATGTTTTAAAAAGGAAAATAATTCCTAAACCAAATTAGTTTTCCTTTATTTTTATGGTTTGAGACTATATTAGGGTTTTGAAACTATGTTTTCACATTATCTTAGTTTTTGCATTTTGTTTTTGAACGCTTTGGGTTTTTGCTTTGGCCACCTTTGTAATCTTCATCAATAAGAGTTTTCTTGAACCCTTTATCTCTTTGTTTTTGTTTATGTTTATGCTTTCTTTAAAATCAATTGTTTTAAGATTCAGCATGCTTAGTGAGTAGATCTAAATAGACAATTGGGTTAGGGAAAAAGGGGTTGATTGAATTTAGGATTGATGATTGTCTAGAACTTAATTGATTATAAAACTTTTGTCTTTGGGAACAAGTTTAAAGTCTTAATCGAGTTGCTCATTCGATTATTGAACTTAGGAAACTTTATGAATCGAGAGATTATAAAGGTTCCGGACCAATTACCTTAGAACTAAGCATAGCTTAACCGAGAGATCTGTGTTAATAAGCTTAGTGGTTAAAATTGATTTGATCTTAAAGTTTCTCGATAATTAAACTATCCAAGACATTGTTTTAGTTTAATTATTTGGAAAAGGATCATTGCCACGAGAGTGGATTGATCTAAAATCGTTTTCAAAACCTAAAAGTTATTTTTTGTAAAAAGACAATTTTAAAATCTGAAAGTTTAATCACCCTTTGAAATACCTTAACGTGATTGTTTAGCCTTTTTATAAAATTCTAAAACTCTTAATTCACGTTTTCGTTTTGTTCACTATACGGTTTCATAAACATTCAACAAACAACCTTTGATTACACTTAAACTGAGTTTGTTTCAATAAAATTCTAGTACATTGTTTGCCCCTGATTTGGTTTGACATCTTAAGTACTACATTAAGACATTCGAATTAACGAGTGTAAAATCTCGTTTATCAAATTGGCGCCGTTGCCGATTCAGGAATTCGAACAATTATTAGAATTTTGAAATCACTTGGGATTAAGTTTTAGTTCTTGTTACTAATCTGCTCTTTTCTTGCGTGATTTTCGTTTTCTCAGGTGTATGCAAAGAAGAAGTCACCGACAAAGTGACAACTTGCTTTTCTTCTCAGACATCAAAGCACACGAAAGAGCTATCTAAAGAGAAAGAAAATCCAACCATCACTCCGACTCATCCACATCAGAAACTTCGGATTCAGATTCAGATATGGGTGATGCAAACAACGCACCCAATGTCACACGCACGATTGGAACAGACGATGTGCCTTCTAACGTCACCAACCGTAGTGGTATCACGCCACCAGCCATCGCCAACAACAACTTTGAGATTAAGTCTAGTCTCATCAACATGGTGTCAAGCAACAAGTTCTATGGCTTGCCTAGTGAGGATTCGATTGACCATCTTCATCAATTTGACATGTTGTGCGACACGGTGAAGATCAATGGTGTCAATGAGGACATGTTCAAGTTGCGATTGTTCCCTTTCTCACTAAGGGACATAGCACACCAATGGCAAAAGAACCTTGTCAAAGACTCCATCCAGACTTGGGACGCTTGCAAGAAGGCTTTCCTTACAAAGTTCTTCTCCGTGGTTAGGACATCAAAGCTCAGGAATGAGATCTCAGCTTTCCCTCAAAAAGACCAAGAAACGTTCAGCGAAGCTTGGGAAAGATTCAAGGGATACACGGTGAGATGTCCACACCACGGGTTCTCGGGAGAAGGCTTGCTTAGCACATTCTACCGAGGTCTCAAGCCAAAATTCAGAATGCTTCTAGATTCAGCTAGCCAAGGAAATTTCCTTAGGAAGACAGAAGCGGATGGGCAACTTTTGGTGGAGAATTATGCGTTAAGTGATAGCAACTACGGTAAAGAATATGATCGCAAAATTCGCAGCTCTAGGAATGATGAGCAGTTCAAGAGAGAGATCAAAGCGGTGAATGAGAAGCTTGATAAGCTACTCATGTCTCAACAAGTGGGGATCAACATCGTAGGAAGTGGAGAAGAACAAGTGCCTCCACTCGATGGAAATCAGGAGGAGATAAACTACGTGGGTAATCAAAACGGTTGGCGTCTCAATAACTACTCTCAACACCCAAACCTCTCCTACCGCAGCAACAACGTAGCTAACCCTCAGGACCAGGTCTATCCTCAAGCACAACAAGGAGGTTACCAAGGTAAACCTCAATACAACCAAGAAGGATATGCACCGAGACCACCACATAATCCACCACCAGGTTACAACCATCCTCCCGCTGCTCAAGGAGTAGTTTCATCACCAACTCCCCAAGGCGATCAAACCACTCAACTCTTGAAACAAATACTCGAAGGTCAAAACCGTAGCATCATGGAATTCAACGCCAAGGTGGAAAACTAGTACAATGATCTCAATACCAAGTTCGAAGCCTTGAATACTCATTTGAAAGCTTTGGATAATCAAGTGGCTCAAATCACCTCGGCTTCTAAGCGACCAATGGGTCTCTTCCGGGTAAAGCCGAAGCCAACCCTAGAGAGTATGTCAACTCCATAGAACTTCGTGGTGGTACACAAGTGCAATCAAGCGATCTCATTGAGGACAATGCGACACAAGGTGGGGAGGTAGAACTTTCGGTTGAGAAGAAAACCGACAAGCCGAAGAAGCTGGTGTATGTGACATCTCCTTATAAAGATAAGCTACCTTTTTCGGGTCGAGCCAAGATGCAAATCTTGAAGGAGTACTTTAGAGCTAAGATCGAGAAGCAAATAAACGAGGTGCAAACTCACATGCCTCTTATTGACGCTTTCAAGTTAGTCCATCACTCCACCAAATCTTTGAAAGACACCATCATAAACAAGTCCAAAAACATGGAAGACACGGTGAAGCTTTCACAAGAGTGCAGCGCAATCATTCAGAAGGACCATTCTCCTAAGAAACTTGGCGATCCAGGGAGCTTTACTTTGCCTTGCACTCTTGGTCATTTGATCTTTGAAAAGTGCTTATACGATTTAGGGGTTACTGTCAACGTTATGCCTCTATTTGTTGCTAAACGACTTGGCCTTTCTTCTTTCCAACCTACTAATATCTCTTTGGTGTTGGCCGATAGATCCGTGAAGGTACCCGTTGGAATCTTAGAAGATATTCCGGTAAAGTTGGGAGACGTTTTCATCCCAACAGATTTTGTCGTCTTGGAGATAGACAAAGAACCTAATAATCCACTCATCTTTGGAAGACCTTTCTTGGCAACCGCTGGAGCCGTCATAGATGTGAAGGTTGGGAAGATAGACTTGCACCTTGGGAAGGACCTTATTCAGCGGTACAACATCAACGATGTAGTCAAGAAGCCTACGAAGACAGTCCCTTGTGAAGCTTTGGTGATTGGAGTGGAGAAAGATGCTAGAAATGGTAAGAATAGTGATGATGCAAGGAGCAAACCCGAAACTCTAAAAGTGGAACACCAATCCCCTCCTAGAAAGTTCAGAAAGGTGCATTGGAACATGTCTCAAAACCGCGTCATTAGAAAGTTAGTTAACGAGGTTAAATCTTTGAAGAAAGCTTTCAAGAAAGAAGCAAGGAGTGCTCGCTGCGACTCGAAGCAAAACAAGCACAAAGATGGAGTCGAGTTTGGGGCGAAAGGAGTAAAACTCAAGCCGCCCCTGGTCCACGAAGCTATCACCGAAGGAGATTCAATGTCTCTTTTGAATCCTAACGTCGCCTAAACAAGGGGTAAAGTCAAGCTTAGTGACTATAAACAAGCTCACTTGGGAGGAAGTCCCATGTCTATCCTTGTACATATGTTTTTATTTTCGTTTTCAACTTTCATTCTTTTAGTTTTTCTTTTACCTAGTGGTTTTCAGGAGGAACGAAGCTTGGAAAAACGCGCATGTGCAATATCGAGATGTGATATCGGTCTCTCAGACCGATATCGACCAGACATATCGGCTTGATCACGTCGATACGAGCGTGAAGGAACAATCCGATAATCCGAGGTAACTCTTAAACCTTTGTGTATACGCATTAGTTTTCATATAGTTTTTACATTTAGGAACCTTCTTCAATGCTTGTTTCACACGGAGACCGTGTGATTTAAGTTTGGGGGAGTAGGCATATTAGCTTTCGCATATTAGCTTTCGCATATTAGCTTTCGCATAAACTAAAAAAAAAAGAAAACACAAAAAATATTGCATTTAGGATTAGTTCATTGCATTTAGGTCATATGCATAGGGGATTTATGATGATGATAACCTTGTAAAGCGACGCATCAAGTGTTTTGAACAGTATCTTAGGTGTATTATCTTCCGCAAACGAATAAGAACTCGCTGAAAATCTTGAAACCGCAACCCTAGACATTGATGATTAAAAAGCCAATAGTGTGGTTATGAAGCTTGATAGTTCTAGGTTACCTTCGAAAATTATCAGAACTTAAACTTGACTTTTAATTAGCATGATTGATAGTTTTCAAGAGAATTTATATGGCTTTTTGATTTCTACGGATTGCGGCTTCCTAAACCGAAACACTTTAAGCGCAATCCGGTCATTCTCATTCTTCGGATGATTCCCCTCTCACCACCTACGCCTAAACCCAAACACTTGTGAGAATTCTTTTCAATAAGTGATTGTTTGGTTTCGCAAAAACTTGAAAGTATAGGGAGTGACAAGAAAGGACATCCATTTGGCTAGGTTATCGTGGACTAGTATGTAGACGGGATAACGGGAAACACATCTTTGAATTTTTTTGAAAAATCAGAAAATAAACACGAGTAAATATAAAACGCCTAGGGGTAAAAGAATGGCTTTAAACCAAATAAAAAAAACAGAAAAAATCGAAAAAAAAAAGAAAAAAAAAAAAAAAAAGGATGTATTTTCAATTTTACCATACTAAGTTAAAAAAGAAATAAATCAAAAAACCCTACGACCAGCGGCGGCGATGAAAATCACGATGGAAGCTAAGGAAAGAGATCTTCAGAGAGTTGTGAATATATTCTCTCGATCTGCATGATTGATGAGTATATTCGACGGCGAGAACGGTGTATCAAGGAGATACCCGTATCTGCGAAGGGGCTAATTCGGGCAAATAGAAGATCTGTTCAGATCTGGGAATCTGAGATAGAGATCAAGATATGGATGGTTAAGGAAAGGCTCTATACCATCGCGGAGATACACAGAGCCAAGAAGATCCTCCAGATTTGGAGTAAAGATGGTGGGCTGTTTTGGAAGTTATGGTTCCAAAGGAAACAATATATCCCCTTTATAGCACCGATTGATTCACAAATTAATACGCAGATCTTACAATACAATAACCAAGGCAATATCTTGAGGAAGATAGCGAAAGGAAGATACGGAGAATCGAATCTGAAGGAAAAAAAGGAGAAAGTTTCAAGGATATATAATAGGCAAGCGTGTAGGAGAGGAGGTATCACAAGCAATAAACTTAAAATCACCAAAGGTTTCCATCGCTATCTAGGCAAGTTAAGAATGGCTCCACAGATAACTCAAGCTATGGCGAGAGCTTTGGCTGCTAAGGGCAATGCTCCGGTGGTGAAAACTTCAATGCTGAGACTACAAGATACGGATATGGAGGAGAAGGTGAAGTCTTTCGAGCTTACATTGATAGGAAGACTGTTGAATCCAGCAGTTCAAAGGATGGATCATCTGTTGGAGAAGATACCGACGATTTGGAAGCTCCAGGACAAGGTGGTGGGCATAGATCTTGGAGCGGGAAGGTTTACCTTTGACTTCGAAACGGAGGAAGAAATGAATGGTGTCCTTTCCCTCTGTCCCTACCATTTTGATGGATTTATGGTGTCTTTGGTAAAATGGGAACCAAGTTTTGCACCAAATTACCCATCGGATATAGGGTTTTGGATTCAGTTGTTGGATGTTCCGTGCCATGTCATCAGTGAGGCTATTCTCAGGCTTGTCGGCGACACTCTGGGAGAGGTGGTAGGAACAGATGTCGGATCTGGGAGTGTCTTTGTTACGCTAGATGGGTTCAAGAGCTTACTCTTTCAAATGGACGTCCCATGTGACTCGGGTATTGAGCTGAAAGTGGGATTGGATTACAATAAGCTTACGGGCTTCTGCGGTAAATGTTTCAAGATGACACATGAGGAAGAGAAGTGTCCTGAGGGTTTAAAGGAAGCGGAAGAACAAGCTAAAGGGAAAGAAGAGAAAGGGAAGGGTACCTATGCAGAGGTGACATCTCAGAATAACCAAGAGACAAGGTGGGAAATTCAGCGAAAAGGTTCAGCCAAAAGGTCATTGGACTTTAAGGAGGAGGAGAGACAGGCATTTCCTTATAGGAAGGTGGGCAGGGAAAGAACTCAAGGATTTCACCGAGACGAAAATTAGAAGGACAGAGAGGATAACCATAGGGATAAAGAGAAATACCCAACGACAAGGTATGGCTATCAAGGGAGAACCAGGGGTGCCTCTGCTTCTTCAGGATCACACTCATACTATCAGGCGAAATCGGTAGAAGCTACAAGGAAGATAGTTCCAGAGTTGCCTCTAAAATCTGTAATCCGGGCTGAGGTACCAAAAACGGTTCCAAGAATCACACCCATGGAAGTGGATGCTCAAGGAGAAGGAAAAGAGGCAGAGGACATGGGCGCTAATTCTACGGAGGATAATCAAAAGGGGAGTGCAGAGGAGGAGAACAAGAAGGAAGAAGGAGAATTTGAAGATGAGTTTGATGACTTGACAGAGGATGAGGGGACAGAGAAGGACTTGGCAATGGAACAAGGTGAAGAGGATACTCCCTTGGTCAAAGGTACAAAATCTATTTCCTTACAAGTAGAGGAAAATAATTTAGAGTTAGAAATGGTTAGTAATGCGCTGAGTAAGGTCAAGTTAGTTGAGGTTAGGACTAAGGAAGAAATTCCTCAGGTTGGTATTAGAAAGCTTACAGGTTTGGCAGGAAGAAAATATAGCACGGTTGTGCAAGCTTCTCCCAAAAAGAGATTATTGTTAAACAGGATTTACGGCACCAGAAAATCACCGACCAAAGAATTAAAATTTAGGACTAATATTGGTGATATTTTTTCTAAGAAGGATGTTGGTGTAGCAGGGGTTAAAAACATTAACAAGGGAGTAAGCGATGGCAGCGGAAAGGGAAACAAAGGCGCGGTGGGAGGAGGAATCCCAAAACCTATATCTAAGAAGTGATTATAATGTCTCTGTTATCTAAGTGTTTTGTTGGTTACTATGGATGGTGTAACTTGTTAGCAAGTTATTTGGTTTTTAGGGGTTTGACCCAATTTTTCTTTGGTTGTTTTTGGTCTCTGCTTTGTCTTTGTACCACTTTAAAATTCTGTTTTGGTATTCATGAGTTTAATGGAATAATTTTTAGCTTATGTGCTTGTTCATATGAATTTATATCAACGTGTGACTGGAAAAGACAGAGGGTAAAAACGTTAAGAGGAGCTGTGAAGAAAATAGTGGATCATGGTTATGGAGTTAGAGCTGGAAAATATAAGATTTTTTGGTGGGTTAGGATATTAAAACAGCAGACTAGGGGGGGGGGAACGATAATCATCTACTAATAAGGAGTAGATTGTTGGATTTATACAATAGAAAGGAAAGAATATTAAGGGTTGTACATATTATAGATTCAAAGGGTGTTAAATATGGGTATCGAGGTTTAATATGCACAACACTCGGAAAAAGTGGTTAGAAGGACAAGTTTCGATTCCTACAAAGAAGACCTATTATAGTTTTTATGGGAATTAAGTTTAAAAGGGGTGGTAGTGTTGGTTATTGGGAGGAACAAAGTAAAAGTAGTGGGGAGTATGGCAAGAAGGCAATAATCGATGAAGGCATGTGTCCTTCCCGCTTGGGCAATGAAATGATAGATAGGGAGGGTGGTAGAAATACGAAGGTACAGGGGAAAATCGGATACATGAGCTTACATACAATAAAGGGAACTATAACGAAACTTGCAAATGGGACATACAAAAAGAAAATCAAGGATTTGATTGTCAAGACAAATAAAAAGGGGATGGTGGCTCTTCCGAAACCACCGGCAAAAACGTGAAGATTCTAAGTTGGAATTGTCAAGGGCTGGGAGCCAAATTGACAATAGCAACTCTAAGAAGTCTATGGACCAAATTTAAACCTGATGTTTTATTTCTTTCGGAAACGAAACAAAATACGCCATTTATGAATAACTTTTTATCACATTTTGGATATGATAAAGTTTTCACGGTGGATCCGATTGGTAGTAGTGGGGGATTGGCTATCTATTACTATAATGATTTAAATCTACAAATAGTATCGGCAACTAATCGAATTATTGACACAAGTGCAATAGTAAGGAATCAACAAGTGTTTATTTCCTTTATTTATGGAGATCCGGTATCGCAGAGCAGGAGAGTGGTTTGGGATGAACTAATTCGGATAAACACATCGAGGGTAGCACCTTGGTTAATGATAGGAGATTTCAATGAAATAACGGGGAACAAGGATAAGAAAGGTGGGATAATGAGAAGGGCGTCGACTTTTGTGGATTTGAATGCGATGCTCAACTCATGTGGTATGTTGGAATTTCCTTGTCTAGGTAATCATTTCTCATGGAGAGGAAGAACCTTTGGGCCAAACAAGGAAAGAATAAGATGTAAACTCGATCGAGCGGTGGGAAACGAGGACTGGCACGAATTATATCCGTACACAAAGGTGAAGTATTTAGAGTTGATTGGCTCAGATCATAGGCCCATATTAGCAGATTGTCTTTTCGAGCTCTCCTCGATGCAGAAAAACTTTCGTTTCGATAAAAGATGGATTGGGAAGGAGGGCTTAAAAGAGACAATTGAGGTAGGTTGGAATACGGGGAGTAACACTCGTTTGGAAATATATGATCGTATAGCAAAGTGCAGACATAAAGTGGCAAAATGGAGAAAGGACAATGTACCATCGAGTTTAGTGACTATCGAAAACCTAAGAGTCGCATTGGAGGAGGCTCAAGGAGATGATCAGATACCTCAAGAAGATGTGGAACTATTAACAAGGAAGCTAAAAGAAGCATATCTTGAGGAAGAGATATATTGGAAACAAAAAAGCAGGAATCTGTGGCTGAGAGAGGGAGACAAAAATACCAAATTTTTCCACTCCTCTACGAAGAAAAGAAGGGCAAGGAACAAGCTCTCCGGTTTAATGGGGTCGAATGGACAGATAGACGACACGGAAAAAGGAATGGAGGATATTGCTACAAAGTACTTCCAACAACTATTCACAACCTCAAGTAGCGGTAACATGGATGAGGTGTTAGGTGAATTGAGAAGTGTTGTCTCGGAGTCCATAAATGCCCAGCTAACGAAGGATGTTTCGGAAGGGGAAATAAGGAAGAGCAATATGGAAGAGCATCGGGACATGAGATAAGTTTTTCAAAATCCTCAGTGATGTTTGGACATAATGTGGACACACAGGTTAGGACGGACATGAAGAATATTCTTGGCATTCACAAAGATGGAGGGATGGGAGCCTATTTGGGAATCCCGGAAAGCCTAGGTGGGGCTAAGAGTAAAATCTTTAATTATGTGAAAGAAAGGTTAAATGAAAGAATAAATGGATGGACATCCAAATTCTTATCACGAGGAGGAAAAGAAACACTGATTAAGTCGGTGGCTTTAGCCCTCCCTCTGTATGTTATGTCATGCTTCGAGTTACCCCAGACGTTAACGAAAAAGTTAACCAGTGCGATATCAAAATTCTGGTGGAGTTCCAATGGAAGAAACCGCGGTCTCCATTGGGTGGCATGGGAAAAAATGTGTGAGTCCAAACACGAAGGTGGAATGGACTTTCGATCGTTACAAGAATTCAACAAGGCTTTGTTGGCAAAACAATACTGGAGGCTTTCACAATTCCCTAATTCATTGGTAGCACGGGTATTAAAAGGAAGATATTTTGCAAGGCTACATCCGTTCGAGGCAAAGAAACCACAATCACCCTCATTTGGGTGGAAAAGCATATATTCTGCAAAAAGTTTGTTAATGAGAGGGATGAGGAAAACCCCAGGGAGATTAAGTCAAATGTCGGTTTGGGAGGACAATTGGATTCCGGATACGAATCCAAGACCAGCACATGGGAGAGGTAGCTTGTTATTTCCAAATTTGAGAGTAAGAGATTTGATTATTCAAAATACAGCAGGGTGGGATAGAGGGGCATTAACCGCTTTAGTCAATTTAGAGGATAGAACATTGATAGAAGGTATCCCTATAAGTAAAAAAACAGACGTAGATGGATGGATTTGGCATTTCTCACAATCAGGGAGATATACGGTTAAATCAGGATATCACCTTTGGCAACAAATGAGAAAAGAGACAGAGACGACGGATCAATGGGGACCAAATACGACACCGTTAAAGGCGAAAGCATGGGAGATACAATTCCCGCAGAAGCTTAAGTATTTTTTGTGGCAAATTATATCAGGAACCTTGGGTGTTAGGGAACGATTACATTATAGAGGCATACAATGTGATATTGTTTGTCCGCGATGTGAGGAAGAAACTGAGACAATAAATCATGTGTTTTTTGAATGTACTCACTCGTTATATACATGGGGCATTTCACCTATCTTAATTACTCCGGAGTTCCCACAGGGGGGCATTTATACAAATATGGATTACTTGTTTTCGAGACTACAACCAAGAGAGGGGCAAGAATTTACATGGTGTTACCCATGGTTATTATGGTATATATAAAAATCGCGAAATCGAAAGGTTTTTGAGGATGTCGATGTTGACCCACCATATGTAGTGGAGCAGGCGATAAAGGAAGCGAAAGCTTGGTCAGACGCCCAAACTAATGACGAAGGGGCAGAGGATACGCGATGCCATAATATGGTGGACGAAGCCCGAATAAACAACTCGGGGTTAGTGTGTCAGACGGATGGTTCATGGAAAGGTACAGAGGATTTTGAGGGACTAGGATGGGTGTGTACCAACGAGGATGGTACTAATCACTTGCTAGGAGGAAGGTGTCACAGAAGGAGTTTATCTCCTTTGCATGCTGAGTTTGAAGCTCTTTTATGGGCTATGGAAGCTATCCAAGTACGACGTATTCCCTGTCAGACATTCGAGACGGATAGTACGACACTAGTGGCGATATTGCAGAACCCTACAGAGTGGCCTGCCTTTACCACAATGTTGGATCAGTTTGAGACTTTGCTTGGATACTTCACAGATTTCAGGATCAAAGCTATTCCAAGAGTGAAAAACTTAAAAGCGGACAAGTTAGCACGAGCAGGACGTGCAATTGCAGCGACATTAGATTACGTGAGTGAACATCCTCCAAGCTGGGCAGCAATCGTTTCGTTGTAATCTACTGCTCTTATTAATATGATGTAAAAAAAAAAAAAAAAAAAAAAAAAAGTTTAGCCAAAAGAAAACCCCTAAGGTAGTTAAGAAAAAGAAAAGAAATTTGATGTTAAAGTGCTTAAGTGTTAAAAGAATGAGATGATGGGTTAGAGATTAGATTTGTATAGGGATGGATGTCCGGACTTGTATTGTTCCTTGTCTTTCCCGGTTTTTGCTAACCCTTTCACTCCCCGAGAGAAACCGCGTTATAACTAACCACATGTCTGAGTGTTAACCTCCTCGTTTGATTCGAAATCCCGTTTTTACCTAGACAAATAGAAAAACTCTTAGAAATTTTTGATCATGTTTCATGCTTGATTGTGTTTAATTGAATGTGAAAGGTGCTTAGACTAGACAAGTGGATCACATGCTTTTGGTAATAATAGCGGATTTAGACGGAGTTAAAGGTAGATAGAAATAAGTAGAACTAGCTCGGTTTCGAGAGGATACTATGTTTAGGATACTCGTTCTTACACTTCCCCGCCTCTGTACTTTCTCGAACTTTGATGCTAATTCTCTTACTTGAGGACAAGCAAATGATAAGTTTGGGGGAGTTGATATCTTGCATATTTCACATGTTTTACCTTATTTTATGCATTAGAATTAACTTATTTAGGCTGCATTTAGTATCATATAGGTTGCATTTCGTTTTTTTACGTGTATTTCAGGTTTCAGAGCGTTAAAGCGGCAAAAGACGAAGAATTCAAGCCAAAAAGGAGCGGAAATAGTTGTAGCGGTTTGCTGTAGCCGGTACAGAGAGACTTTTTCCAGGAGACTTGTACCGACATGTTGTACCGGTTACAAGTGGTCGATACGAAGGAAACGGAACATGAAGATCAATATCGACATGTTGTACCGGTCACAAGTGACCGATACGAAGAACACGAGAACTGAGGATTGATATCGACAAGTCGTACCGACTTGACCTGGCCGATACAGAAGGAACGAAGCCGAAGGACATGTACCGATGAGCGTATATCGACCAGTCTGTACCGGTTTCACTTGACCGGTACATGCTGCGAAAATTAATGGAAATTCAATTTTCATGTTTTAAAAAGGAAAATAATTCTTAAACCAAATTGGTTTTCCTTTATTTTTATGGTTTGAGACTATATTAGGGTTTTGAAACTATGTTTTCACATTATCTTAGTTTTTGCTTTTTGTTTTTGAACGCTTTGGGTTTTTGCTTTTGCAACTTTGGAGAATTCTTGGTGATTTTGCATTGGTCACCTTTGTAATCTTCATCAATAAGAGTTTTCTTGAACCCTTTATCTCTTTTTTTTGTTTATGTTTATGTTTTCTTTAAAATCAATTGTTTTAAGATTCAGCATGCTTAGTGAGTAGATATAAATAGACAATTGGGTTAGGGAAAAAGGGGTTGATTAAATTTAGGATTGATGATTGTCTAGAACTTAATTGATTATAAAACTTTTTCCTTGGGTAACAAGTTTAAAGCCTTAATTGAGTTGGCCATTCGATTATTGAACTTAGGAAACTTTATGAATCGAGAGATTATAAAGGTTCCTGACCAATTACCTTAGAACTAAGCATAGCTTAACCGAGAGATCTGTGTTAATAAGCTTAGTGGTTAAAATTGATTTGATCTTAAAGTTTTCCGATAATTAAACTATCCAAGACATTGTTTTAGTTTAATTATTGGGAAAATGATCATTGCCACGAGATTGGATTGATCTAAAATCGTTTTCAAAACCTAAAAGTTATTTTTTGTAAAAAGACAATTTTAAAATCTGAAATTTTAATCACCCTTTGAAATACCTTAACCTGATTGTTTAGCCTTTTTATAAAACTCTAAAACTCTTAATTCACGTTTTCGTTTTGTTCACTATACGGTTTCATAAACATTCAACAAACAACCTTTGATTACACGTAAACTGAGTTTGTTTCAATAAAATTCTAGTACATTGTTTGCTCCTGATTTGGTTTGACATCTTAAGTAATACATTAAGATATTCGAATTAACGAGTGTAAAATCTCGTTTATCAATCACCTGCTTTGTAGCCTCAATATCTACCATCTGCGTGTTGCAAGACTTCGATACCTAAGTAGTATGTGAGTTTTCCTAAGTCACTCATCTCGAACTTGGTTTCCATTTCCCCATTTAACTAATTAATCATTGTCAAGTTTGAACTTGTGGCTAGTAAGTCATCTACATCTACAACCATAATAAGAATATTGTTATTGCACTTCCTCTAGTACATTGAAGGTTCCTTGGAGCATCGTGTGAACATCAATTCTCTCAGTATCTTGTTCAACTTTTAGTTCCAAGCTCTAGGGGCTTGCTTTAGGCCGTAAAGTGCTTTAGAGAGTTTATTAACCTTTTCCTCGCTTCCCTTGACTTCCAAACCCTCTCGTTGCTTTACATAAACTTCTTTAAGATCACTGTGGAGGAATGTAGTTTTTACATCAAGATGATGTAATTCCCAGCCATGATAAGCTCCTAGAGCAATGGTGAGACGAATTTTTTCTATCCTTGCAGCAGGTGCGAAAACTTCATCGTAATCTATCCCATGTCCTTGCACATAACCCTTCGCTACTAGTCTGGCTTTATATTTCACCACACTCTCATCTGGGTTACGTTTTATTTTGAATACCCACTACAGCCCAATGGCTTTAGCTCCTGCATGAAGATCAACTAGAATCCATGTGTGATTCTTCTCAATAGAAGTTATCTCGTCCTCACATGCCGATAGCCAAACTGTCATACTTTTAGCTTCTGAAAAATCCCACGGCTCTTCACTAATTGACATCAGAAGCCATTCACACTCTGTTTTGGCCAACAAAATATAGTCAGACAAGTACTCTAACATTGTCTTTGTAATCGTCTCAGTTTTGGTTCCTCCAGCATCTCATCTTCATAATCAAAAATCTCCACACCATCGTTATCAATGATACCATCACTCTTGTCTACCTCTTCGCAAATTTGTTATCTTGTGACAACACTACTATCTTCTTTGATCACTCGTTACACTCAAATTCTCTAAGTCCTCTATTTCCAAACTCTCAAAGATTGATATTGCACGAGCATGCATTGATGTCCTTCTCGCAGTCGTTCCACTTCCAACCTTCTTCCTCTACAAATACCATATCTCAACTTACAGTGATCCTTTTGTTGGATGGATCAAGTCAGCGATAAGCCTTAGTTCTAAGTTTTTCTTAGAGATTTACCAAACCTCGTGACCTACATCCAATTTCTTCCTGTGAGGAGATTCTATTCTCGCGTACACAATGCATCCAAATACCTTCAGATGTGAGATGTTTGGCTTACACCCTTTAAACATCTCGTATGGAATCTTAGAGGCTAGAGTTCTTGTTGCCGAGTGATTGATCGATGAGATAGGTAACATGTCTTACAACATCTCCCCAAATGTAATTAGGAACACTCATGTGTTTCAAAATACTCTTTGTCATCTTTAGTATCGTCTTATTGCGCCTCTCAACTACTCTAATTTTTTGGGGAGAGTACGACGCAATTTAGTGTCTATGAATCCCATTCTCTTCACATAAGCTATTGAACTCTAGAAACGTAAATTCTCCTCCTCTATCGGTCTGAAACTTCTTAATGGAGATGCATGTTTCTTGCTCTATCGGTTTTAAAATTCTTGAATTTTCCAAAAGCTTTACTCTTTTCCTTTAATAACATCGTCTACATGTATTCTGACCGATCATTGGAGGATTGATTGGATCACAAAGATCTCCATGTAGTAATTCAAGTCTTTATGAAGCTTGAAACTTTGTTGCTTGGGGAAAAGCTCGCCTTTTTGTTTACCAAGAAAGCAGGAAACACATGTCTTCTTCGTGATTACTATCTTTGGTACTCGTGTGACAAGATTCTTGTCAATCATCAGCTTTATATTGTCGAAATTAATATGACCTAGCTTCACATGCCACTTGCTAGATTCATTCGACGTTATCACTTGCAAACATGAAGTGTTTTCAGCCTCAAGAATGACTGTGTACAGTCGATTTCTTCCTCTATTTCTCTTGATTAACAACCTTCCATCACGGTCATACACGTATAAGAGATCCTTCTTCATACTGATTTCGCAACTTGCTTTTGTAGCTTGACCCAAACTTATGATGTTGCTTCTGAGGGTCGGTATAAAATACACATTTTATTTAATCTTTTTCACCCCATTCTCAAAAACAAAGCTAATGGATCCCTTTCCCTTTATGTCAATGTGAGAGTCATCACCAAATTTAACCTTACCCGTGATTGTCTCGTTGAGTATAGTGAAGTAAGAGCGATCTCCCGTCATGTGATTGCTAGAACCATTGTCTAGATACCACATATTTCTCTTGTCTAAGGTCGTCTCAAAAGTGTTTGGGTTTACCTTATCTTCATTAAGAAACACAACTTCATGCATCATCAACTCGTGAGTTTCATGTGAATTGTCTTTTTTGTCTCGTGATCCTCTAGAAGTTTCAGTAACTGGTCAGGACAGTCTGAAGCATAGTGTCCTAGCTTTTCACATCGATAACATGTTATACGAGATGCATCTCTCGTATCCCTCACATAGTTATAGCGACCACAACCACTTCCTCTAACATAGAATCTTCCTCCATGACCACGACTTCTATATTCGCCATTAGAACCTTGGATTTGCTGCTCTGAGTTAGCATACATAAGTTTGCTCTGTTCTTTAGATGTGTCTTCTTCCTCGCTGATACGTTATTCATAGGCCTTTAATTATCCGATAATATCCTCAAAACTAATAGTCTTAAAGTCCAACACTACATTGTAGAATTCAAGAAACTAGATGTCTTTACATTGTGGAATTCAAGAAACCAATTGAAACATATATATACCTTTGGATACAAAGTCCGATCAAACCGAGACAATGAGACAATCTAGGAGCTCACAAGATCCGTGAATGCTATGCCCAACATCAAGCCACTCAAAACCCCCAAACTTGATCACCATCATCACGCTTTCTATCGCGATTTCAGCGCACCAAATCTTCTTCTTATTATTAGGATTACAGTTCGTATAACCTTCCCATAGAAGCAAGAGTTTACCACCACAACTAACTAGTTTTGTCGTGTTACCACTGGAGCCACCGTTCCTCTTGTACTTGTCTCCTAGTGACTTTAACCCTCTCATCTCTTTCCAAGGTCCACCCGTTGACCAATAACACGTGTAGTTGGAGATATATGGACCATAGTGAAACCATACATTCTCCATCCCACATTCATATATGGAAAGCCAAACAATTCTTTTGTAAGATTTCCATCTCTCTCGCTTTGGATCATAAATAAAAATTTTGTTCATGTTAGATGCGTCTCTCTAAGTGTTACTGCAACAATAAAGGATCTGTACAGTGGAGGTCCTTTCTCCATCGAACGATCCGCCAAATACATAGATCTCGTAGCCAACAATGACGGCGGATTCCAGAGGAATCTTAAAGGAGGTAAGCCGAACCAACAATTGTTCACTTCTCCTCTTCTTCTTCTGATTCGTCTTCTTTCCGGTTAAGGTTCGATTAGGGTTCATCCAGAGTGTGAACCATTGGGGAAACTCATAACTCTTATCCGACATACAAACTTAAAGAAACTCTTATGTGAGTCCTAGACGAGATCGAGTTGCGTAGTGATCCGTGGAGGCTAGAATTGAGCAGAAGCTTTTGGATACGATCGATAGTGACATGTAGTATACCTCGAGACACGGGATAAGCAATTCTCCGCGATTTCGTGTGGAAGTAAAGAAAATGACGTAGACAAATTCTCCGTTGTTTTCTTCCTCCTCTGCTTCTTCTCCAGAGGTTCTTCTACTTCTTGGAGGTTCATGGCGTGTGATGTTGTAACGAGAGAATGGAAAAGAAGAAAAACGATATGAGACCAAACGCTATATATTTCTCATGTGAATTTTAAATAACTAAACTACCTCCTACATCTTTGTAACGTAATAAAATTAACAAAAAGAAATATATATTTAATTTTTCATATAAATTTTTTTTATACTTAACCATTTTCCCTTAATCCCCTCTCACCTTTCCATAATTTATAAAAAATCTCAACAAAACTTTCAAACCGTTCAAATTTTTATCATAAAATCACAAATAGTGTAACTCATTATTCATTTTAATAAAGTATTTTCTCACATAGACTAAGGTTGTGGATATCTCCCTTGACTGTTCACATGAAGTTCCATCTGGGACCAAATAGTCGGCAAGTCTAATCTAGACTTCTAATTGTCTTTCTCCTTTCTTTCATGTTAAAAATAGCAAACATGATGTTGTCAAAGAAGAACTTCTCGATGTGCATAATTGTTGGAATTCGTACCGGTTTATAACGATTTATAAATAACAATTGCGAATTCTTTCCCTAGGATACGTGCAAATATTGAATCAAATCTATGTCATCAGTTTATGAATATACCTGGATGGTTCGTAGCGGAAATCTGAACCGAGATATATCGAGGTCTAGAAGCACTCCAAACGTCGTGCCTCTACTGGTATCCACATGCACACAAACTGGATTGATCGGGATGCCAGTGCCGTAGAGATCTAATCTCAATCTATTAGACAAACTATTTGTCTGTTATGTTTAGGGTTGTGTAGAATAAGGTTAATGTTATCAAGCGTCATTGTGCCTCTTTATATAATAGGTTCTCATAACCTAATTAATAACCTAATGGGCTTATATGGCTAATGAACCAAACCCAATAAGCACATCACGTTGATTTGCCTTTTTCACATGTGCATTAATATATATATCATATATATATAAATATACTATCTTATATTATTAAAGTCAAATATAAATATATGTATATCTAATATCACATATATAATATATTATAATTAAAACTCAACATAACATATTAATCCAGTTTGCTTAGGTGTGTGACCCTGTAGGATCGCATAATAGTAGTAATGGACTTCTAAAGCCCATCGATTATAAGAGGCTTCTAGCAAAACGTTATAATCATCTAATATTATCCGATTGTCAACCTCGACGATACAACTTTGCTAAAATAAGTACAATTGATTTCAGGACATTCCCAACAATCTCCCACTTGTACTGGAATCATCTATTATGATAATCCCTTCGTCGCTATATCTCGATCCTAGCATAAGGCAAGCAATAATGTCATCCTTATTAAGCTAGATCATGTTTATCGATTCCCAATTTATACTGATAAAACAAACGATTGACATTCACCTCGTTTGAGCACGGCCATGCATTTTTTCAGTATTAAATTATCGATAGGCCCAGAGATATTTATCTCCCATTATATGGGAGGGACAAATCCCATCTTGTTTTATCCCTGTTTCTTACACAATTCATAATACACCCAATCAGTGTCTTTATAATCACCTGTTACGGCTGACGTTTGACAGAGTCAAAGTGCACTAATCCATATATAAGAATACATGACAAACTCAGGTCAAAGGACTATACTTTATAGTTGTAATGAAAAACTCTTATGACACTCATATAATATTCTTGTAGAGTTTTTCATAGCGGGTCAATCTAATATTGCGTTCTCTAACACATACTTATGTGATTGACTTTAATACTACATATTAAATGACTCCACGAAACATAGTCATCAGTCACCTCACATACTAGTCATTTTGGTTACTATTGTCCCATTTAATAACCTTGACTAGGGACCACAATAATTTATGTCATCTTTCACTCATAAAGTTTCATGATCAAGTCACGTATTTGATGACTTATAAGGATGATATAAACTATTTTGGGACAAATTATTTTATTATCCAATAATTAAATAATGCTGAAACAATTTCATTAATTTGAAAATAAATCAAATGTTTGTAAACACGAACATCATATCATAAAAATAAGTTTCTCTCTAGAAACAAAATCAAACATTAAGAAACCTAATGCCTACAGCAGCAGTATGACTTTCATGCTTTGGCCGAGGAAGAGGCTTGGTTAAAGGATCTGCAACATTTGCATCTGTTGGAACTCTGCTAATCTTCACATCTCCTCTTTCGATAATGTCACGAATGAGGTGATATCGTCTTTGAATGTGTTTGGATTTCTGGTGCGACCTTGGTTCCTTCGCCTGAGCGATGGCTCCAATGTTGTCACAATAAAGATCCATCGGACCAGAGATGCTAGGAACTACACCAAGTTCAGTGATGAAATTCCTAATCCAAACAGCTTCTTTTGCTGCTTCAGAAGCGACAATATATTCTGATTCGGTTGTTGAGTCAGGCACGTTGCTTTGCTTGGAGCTTTTCCAACTCACCGCTCCTCCATTAAGACAAAAGATAAAACCGGATTAAGATCGGAAATCATCTTTGTCTGTCTGAAAGCTGGCATCAGTGTAACCACTCACAACAAGCTCATCACATCCTCCATAGACCCAGAAATTATCCTTAGTTTTTCTCAAATACTTAAGGATTTTCTTAACAGCAGTCCATTGACTCTCACCTGGATCAGATTGGTATCTATCAGGTTCATGAATGACCCTTTGTGACCTACGCACCTCAGGTTCCACAGGTGTGGTATTTACGACTCTTCGTAAATCCAGTTGTTGCTCTTCCTGAATAGGTGGAACAACCTCTTGTGAATCTCGAAGTTCTTCGAGTTGTACTTTACTCCCACTGTTCCTTTTAGAAAGAAATTCTCTTTCTAAAAAGACACAGTTCCGAGCAACAAACACTTTGCTCTCGGCGGGGTTGTAAAAGTAATAACCTTTGGTTTCTTTGGGATAACCAACGAAGTAGCACTTATCAGATTTGGGTCCAAGCTTATCAGGAAGTAAACGTTTTACATAAGCCTCGCAACCCCAAATTTTCAGAAAAGATAGATTAGGAACCTTTCCAGTCCATATCTCATATGGTGTCTTTTCAACTGATTTTGATGGACATCTGTTTAGCGTAAACGCAGACGTTTCTAGACCATATCCCCAAAAGGATAATGGAAGATCTGTGTGACTCATCATAGCTCGAACCATATCTAATAAAGTTCGATTTCTCCTTTCGGATAAACCGTTCCATTGAGGTGTTCCGGGAGGAGTAAGTTGTGAAACAATTCCACATTCTCTAAGATGATCACTGAAAACTTGGCTCAAGTATTCTCCTCCGCGATCTGATCGAAGAGCTTTAATTGTTTTGTCAAGTTGGTTTTGTACTTCATTCTGAAATTCTTTGAACTTTTCGAAAGATTCAGATTTATGTTTCATTAGATAAACATAACCATATCTACTAAAATCATCAGTAAATGTGATGAAGTACTGGTAGTTTCCTCTAGCACCTATACTCTTTGGCCCACACACATCTGTATGTATAAGGCCCAATAAATCGTTGGCCCTTTCACTTTGTCCAGTAAAAGGAGCCTTAGGGCTTGATTGGAAGGGGCTGTAGAAACTTTCTAAAGCCAAAATTTAGTCTAGAGTCAATTTATAAAGTCAATCAAGCTTTATCTTATTTTAAAATCCTACAGCCCAAAAAATAAAACATGGCTTTAGAATGGCTTTAGAAAGCCATTTTTCTACAACCCAAAATATTGTGCTTTACAAATCTTTCAAACCAAAATATCACAATATTACTTATCAATGTTAACATATCCATACAAAATACATATATAACATATATTATAACTATTATAGTTCATGATAACATATATACTATTTTGTTATATATATACTTTAACATACGTATATGTTATTTTTCAACTAATATATAATTTATTGGAAATTTATAAAGTATTCCATATATATGTATATATAATACTTTTTTCAACATATATTTGTGTATATATATATATGATTATCATTTATTTTTAAAATTTTAGATTGTATTTTTATTTTGTTCTTTATTACAAATGTGTATATACATAACATATTAATGATGTATAAATATTTTATAATTTGATACTTACTATATAATTTTAATTTTTAAATAAAATTCTACATTATTATTTACAGCATTATCAAACTAATCACATTTTTTTTTAAAACTCACAGCCGAAAATTTAGAGTCAAAATCTTACAGCAACAAAATCTAGAGCTACAACAAAAAAAGCTACAGCAAAATTTCTACAGCCAAAAGCTAAAAGCTACAGCTTCAACCAATCGGACCCTTAGTCATTTTAGCTAATAAGCAAGATTCACATTTTTCAAATGATTCATAATCAAATGAGTTCAAAAGTCCATCACTGTGAAGCTTTTGAATGCGTTTCTCGTTTATATGGCCCAAACGACAATGCCAGAGAAAACTAGGATTCGAGTCGTTAGACTTAAATCTCTTGGTACTAATGTTATAGACAGGCACACTTTGGTTAAGAACATAAAGCTCATTCTCTAATGGGCCACTACCATAAAACATATCATTAAGATTAAACGAACAACACTTGTCTTTAATCGAAAAATGAAATCCTTCCAAATCCAAACAAGGAATAGAAATAATATTCCTGCTTATAGCAGGTACATAGTAGCAATTTTTAAGTTCTAAAACCATGCCAGAAGGTAAAGACAAATGAAATGTTCCTACAGCTAATGCAGCAACTCTTGCTCCATTCCCCACGCGCAGGTCCACTTGTCCTTTCTCCAAAGTTCTACTGTTGCTTAGGCCCTGCATATTCACACAAATATGAGCACCACAACTGGTATCTAATACCCAAGAGGTAGAACTAGAAGTAGCAACATTTACTTCTATAACATAGATACATGGCGAAGAAGTCTTAAATGTCTTCTTCTTTTTCAGCTCTTCCAAGTATTTCTTGCAGTTTCTCTTCCAATGCCCAACACCATTCCAATAATGGCACTTGTCTTCACCAGAGGGGTCAAGTTTAAACTTAGGAGAAGGGTCAGACTTAGTTGGATTCTCAATCCCACTTATCTTGCCCTTTTCTTTGTTCTTACCAGGTTTCTTAACCCTTTTACCCCCTTGCACCATGAGAACATTTGGAGTGTCCTTTCTGATGTTTGGTTCAGCAGTTTTGAGCATCCCATGCGGCTCGGTCAAAGTGTTTGTCAAGTTATTCATGTTGTAGTTCATAACAAACCGATCAAAACTTGACGGCAATGACTGCAGGATGAGGTCGATAGCCAACTCTTGGCCGATAGGGGAATCCGGTTTGGCCAGGTTATCAATATAACCCATCATCTTAATGACATGGGGGCTAACTGGACTATCCTTTGGCGGCTTACACTCAATGAGAGATTTAACGATCGATATCTCTCGGTTCGTGCTTGCTCTCGAAACATTCCTTTCGAGGCTAGTGATCATCTCAATTGGCGACTCCACGTTCTCAAATTGTTTTTGCAAGTCTGAGTTCATGGTAGCCAACATGAGATAACACACATCGACCCTATCATTGACATGCTTATCATAAGCATTCCTCTCTGCATGTGGAAGATTTGCCTTAGGTTTTTCGGGCAAAACCTTTTCAAGGACATAGTCCTTTTTCTCCTGTTTGAGAACAATTCTCAGATTTCGATACCATTCGAGGAAATTTGATCCATTCAACTTGTCCTTCTCAAGGACGGATCCAAGTGAAAACGAGTTGTGAAGGTTTGACATAACTGTCAAAAAATAGCAAAAGTTAATATGATGTTCATGGAAAATTTGAGAAATCTCAACATTTAAGAAAACTCACACTAAACTCAAAACAATTTTCCTCATATGAGTATAGCGATCCAAGATCCTTATTTCACTAAAATTCAAGTGAACTTTGGCTCATCACCTGAATGTTTAGTTATTTAGGTAAGCAACAACATTGCTAATTATATCTAATATAACTCTTGGTTGTGGATGACATCTTATGTCTTATCCAACCTTATGTCTCTAAGCCCAAAACCATTTTGATGGCTTAGTCAAATAAACCAATCTTTTACTCGTATGGTAACCTTTACCATCCGCCTTACTCATGTAATTGTGGACACCCTGCTTAGCAGGCCCATTCACAACGAAACAAGTCTTGACAGTTGACAAGATTGGAAAAACATTAAATTTGATATTAATTGAGGAAACAATTTTAATTTAATTTAATTTTATATTTAAAATTTATATCTAATATAAATTATCAAAATATAAAGTTTACATATCTAATATGTGTTAAATTAAATTATAGAAATAATTAAATCAATTTAATCAAATTAAATTTTCAATTTAAATTTTAATCTTAAATAAATTTTGAATAGTTCTAATCATATTAGAACATAAATTTCAAAGATTCAAAAACGAAACAAAGTCTCTAAAAGATTTTGGCGTAAAATAATAATCATATTTCAACTATTATGTTCTCTATTTACATAGAGGATAATATTTTTTATAAAATATTCATTTAATAGTTGAATATGATTATATGGTTTCTGTAACATGTGTCATACACATAGCCACAGATTGAATACAACCACAAAATACTTTCTGTATTTATTTAAAAACTTATGTTAATATACAGAGAATCGTTGACCTTTTATATATCATATATATTAAAACGGTTATTTTATTAAGTATAAAATAGAAAGAAAAAAGGCTACAGGCGATTAACCATTAACACGTTCAAATAACATATAGCTTATAAAAATCTGTATTTCGATTAACAATTAATCGGTCATGACAAACAACATTGACATGCAACACAGAGACAACAAGATTTTATATATCTAAAATATTTCATTAAGTTTAATTCAAAATTATACATGTAAGGCTCTGACCACTGTTGGAATTTGTACCGGTTTATAACGATTTATAAATAACAATTGCAAATTTTTTCCCTAGGATACATGCAAATATTGAATCAAATATATGAATATACCTGGATGGTTCGTAGCGGAAATCTGAACCGAGATATATCGAGGTCTAGAAGCACTCCAAACGTCGTGCCTCTACTGGTATCCACACGCACACAAACTGATTTGATCGGGATGCTAGTGTCGTAGAGATCTAATCTCAATCTATTAGACAAACTATTTGTCTGTTATGATTAGGGTTGTGTAGAATAAGGTTAATGTTATCAAACGTCATTGTGACTCTTTATATAATAGGTTCTCATAACCTAATTAATAACCTAATGGGTTTATATGGCTAATGAGCCAAACCCAATAAGCACATCACGATGACTTGCCTTTTTCACATGTGCATTAATATATATATCATATATATATATATAAAAATATAATATCTTATATTATTAAAGTCAAATATAAATATATGTATATCTAATATCACATATATATTATATTATAATTAAAACCCAACATAACATATTAATCCAGTTTGCTTAGGTGTGTTAATATTAGTAAAGGACTTCTAAAGCCCATTGATTATAAGAGGCTTCTAGCAAAACGTTATAATTATCTAATATTATCCGATTGTCAACCTCGACGATACAACTTTGCTAAAATAAGTACAATTGATTTCAGGACATTCCCAACAATAGCATCTAGGTTGTGTCGAATTAAATGATCCTTCCAATAAGGCAAATCTCAAAAAATGCTCTTTTTTGTCAAGTATGAATTTATCTATATCCGTCCACAACTTGATATATGTTACCATCACAACGTATTGTCTTCTCGGCTCCGAAGTCTCTAAGTTGAGTTAATATATGTTCTTCGCTTACTTTTCCGGGAGGTCCTTCAAACACATTTTTCTTCTTTGTAAACAAAGTAGTGCTCCAACGGTATGGATGCTCGTTTGCCAAAAATCGTCGATGACAATAAAACGAACATGATTTACGTCAGTTCTTTAATTGGAAACCATCAATGTTATCTTGACCATAAGGACAAGATAAGCGTCCATGTGTAGTCCAACCTGATAACATACTATATGCCAGAAAATCATTAATAGTCCACAATAGTATTGCACGCATTACAAAGTTTTGTTGCACCGATATGTCGTAGGTTTCAGCTCAACTCTTTCATACCATCTTCAACTCATATATCAACGACTGCAAAGTGCTCTGGCCCAGGTACAACAATACGTAGAAACAAGAACTCCCTAGCGTAGGTTGTAAGGCGTAACGATAACCGACCATAATGAATATTGTCTCCCATGCTTCCCAAAATGGTTGAAACCATCAGTACATAAACCGAGATGACTAAAATTTTTTCGGAAATTGGTCGGAAATTTCTGACCACTTTCCTACCACTTTCGTTTTCGACTAAATTTCGACGAATTTGAAAGTTTTTTTTCAAACGGTGCTAAATTGGTCTGAAAATTCCGACGAAAGCAGTGGTGTTGAAAATTACCGACCAATTTCCGACCAAAGCAAGTTTAAAGACACTTGTAGAAATAAAAAAACATAAGTTACAAGCCAAGCCAAGAAAATGCGATGGTATAAAACAAAAAGCATAGTAAGTTAGGTTAAAAACATTGCTTGTAAAAAGTATCAAGATCAAAAAGAAAACTATAATAAATAGTAGATTAAAACAAAACCACTCTAAAGTCAAACTTAAATAGAGATTATTAGTCTCCTAAATAATTTTGTTTTATGTTTCATAAACATGGTAATGAATTGACAAAATACATTGTAATTTCTCAATAGATAAAGAATAAAAATGATTTACCAAATGACATAAAACTACTATTAGTCGACATAAACAACACAATACATTGCTATTATTAATTTTAAATCATCTATACTATTAATTGGGAAGGAAAAATTTTGAGAAGCCCTTAATTTTTTTTTTAACTACATGTAATGTCATTGTATAAATTTTAATATAAAGTAATTATAGATTAAAAAAATATTCCTATTTAATAGGATTTAAAGAAAAACGAATTTGCATCCTCTAGGCTTTGACAAGTTTGGCGGATCTTCATTTGCAACATTTGGAAGTATGGTCGGATTACGCAAGATTCATTGAAGCGATTAACTCTCCATTACTATGGCCAAGATATAGAGTTGTTCTTCACGAGATATCTACCGTCGCAACTAGATTCACAACTTGTTCTTTCCACTCATCACCTTCGTCCGCTAACTCTATAGCAAGGGACATCGCTAAAAGCGTCACCAGATATGGGCTTTTCCAATCCTACTTAGCCATTGGCGAACTGGATTGGCTACAATCGCGTATCCAAAGAGAAGCTAGCACTCTTTAAATCTTATTGATGTGTTTCTCTTTGTGAAACCCATGTAAAAGTTCAATTCAATATATGATATCATTGCGGGGAAAAAAAACGAAAATAAAAAAATAAATATAAAAAATATATTCATTAAAATTAAAAAACGAATTAAAAATAAATAAGTAACAAAATGAAAAAATAAAATATTATAAATATTTTAATTTTATGATAAACTATCGTATAATATTAATAACATATCTAAGGTTTAAAAAAATACTAAGTTATAGAAAATTATAATTATTTATAAGTATTTTCTTGGAATATTCGAATCTTGATGTAAATAAAAAACCAAAAGTATCGAAAATCTTTAAAAAATAAAAAATTTAATACTTTTAGATACATTTGCAAGACGTCAAGCGTAATTTTGCGACGGATCAAAATATATCAAACCTAATTTATGATATAATAAAAAAATATTTTTAATATTATACATATATACGATTACAAATTTATTATTCAACATGCATCAATTAAAAAAACAATTAAAAATTATAATAAATTAATATTTTGTAAATATTACTCCTGTGCGAGACGCACGGATAATAATCTAGTTTTAATCTAAATAGAAAGAAGAATAAATAAAACTATTATTTAATTATAAATAAAACTATTTGTTCCCCACACAATATGCAAACATAATCCTAGTTCGTTTACATAACTTAAGATTACATAACGAAATCATGTCATTAGCGTACTTAAATCACACCATTACATAAACGAAATTACTACAATGTGTTAACTAAATACTTAAATCAGACAATTATCCCTAGTAGATACACTTAATATCAACTTCTAAATTCCAGACGCTAAGGCTTGCACCGTCTCTTTCGCCAATTACGCTTTTCTCAATTTGTCTTCAGCTTTCTTGACTTTCTTTTCCTACAACAAATTCCTAAAACAATAATCATGAGATTGTATGTCTTTTATCTTTATATTTGCTTATGATTTGTAAAAGAAAACAATCATTTTCAACAAAAGACAACTACTAATGTACATCCTCAAAAACACATCTATGCAACTAATCATATAATCATTTTCATTCCCTAAGCAAAACAAACATAATGTCTACAACATATCGATGCAAATGATTGTGACCATGAATAAACATTATATAATTTTAAAGGGGATGGTTTACTTACATAGCGTGCAAATTTTTTCTCGACCTTCCGTGGATGAGAAGCTTCATGCATAGTCGTAGCTTTTGTTGCCTTCATATATAGAATACCAATAATGAGATAAATATACAAACTACTATAAGACCATATGGTTATGTGTTTCATAATCTAAAACACATTAAAGACCGATACGTAGAACAAATCCAACAAACTCATTTCCTCATATAAAGAAACAGAGTTCCTACTCCAACGCACAAGAAAACAACACAAAACGCTAAACGCAATTTACACTTTATCATTATCCTCCAATTCACGACGTCCAAGATATCTTTTCAAAATTTTCAAGCATACCACCTCAAAGACCATACAAAATAACGCACAACTAAGTGTCAATAAAGAGAACAAATTTACCTTCTTTGGCTTGAGTGAAGTAGTCGTTATAACAATTTTTGTCCTTTTCGTTCTCCGCCCGAAAAAAAGTTCAAGATACTTTGCCATCTTTACAAAAATTCAAACATAATCCACGTTAAAAGATCATATCAAAAATAACACACTACCATATGTGTCAATAAAGAGAAGAAATTTACCTTCTTTGGCCACATAGAAGTAGTCTTTGTGGTTACAACAACTTCTTCCCTCTTTGATCTTCGTCCCAAATCAAGTTTGATATGCATTATCATCTTTTCAAAGTTTTCAATCATACCAAGTTAAAAAACTTTACTCAAATACATACTACTATGTATCAATAAAGAGTAAAATTTAGGGCACTTCTTACGAATACAACTAAAAAAAGTTTTTTTAACACAATTAGCACAGATTTTCGAAAGTTTTACAAATACCATTAAGAAGTTTTTTTCTCAAAAATACCACAAATCTTAAATTTTCAAAACTACACACAAAACCTCCAAAACTATACCCTACCCCTTCAAAACTATACCCAAAACACTATATAGCGAACCCAAATAAAAAAAATTAAAATCTAAAAGTGTTAAAACTCGTTTTTTGTATTTGTGGTATTTTTGTAAACTACTACTTTTTGGTGGTATTTTTGTTATGAAAAACATTTTAATGGTATTTTTGTTATAAAAAACTTTTAATGGTATTTTCAATTCAAAAACTTATTTTGATGGTATTCTAAGGAATTTCTCTAAAATTACCCTTTTTGGTATGTGTGAAGTAGTGTTGTTGTAGTTTCCTGTCCAAAACAAAGATAAAGTTACACACGTTTTTTCAAAATCCTCAAACATAACCTCATTCAAGACCGTACACTAAAATAGTAACAAAATATCATGTGAACTTTCCCATTAGGATTAAATTCTCTTCAAAACATACTCATAATTTCAATGTTTTTAAACATATACCTTAATATAACACACTACTATATGTGTTTAATCACCCATTAATATGCAAAAGAAACACACAAGAAACGACAAGCATAAACTCAAGGCAACAAGATTTAAAGTCAATAAAAGAGAATGTTACCTTATTTGGCATGCAAGAAGATGTTCCTTTGCTTGTACCAACTTCTTCACTTGCGTGTTTCTGAACTGGAGCCACCGCTGCCGAGTAATAATCTATATACGACCTCTTTATTCGACCACACCTCTTTAGCTTACCACGAACGATCCTTATCACATCTGCTGCTTCATACGACGGAACGCCTTTAAACTCAAACACTAACGGTTCCTCCTTGATGAACCATAATCATATCTCTAAACCAAAGTCACATTTATATTATTTAGTTACATTTTCAGTTATTGATCAAAAGATGCAATGTTCTGTTTTAGAGTTGTGTCCTTTAGATCAAGAGTCATGTCTCTTTATTTACACAAACACAATGTTTCATTTTCTATAAGTAGTAGATCGATTCTTTGATTCTTGTATCACAAACAAGTTGTAATATTCTTTTTTAATCATTAATAAAGTATCAATTACAACAATACTCTGTTTTTTTCTTTCATTGTCGTAAACACTTAAACACAAAACATCTACATGGTATCAGAGCTTTACGATTGAGAGGACAAGAGAAAGAGAAAGCACAAATAGATCAAGAGAGATCGTTTTGTCTTAACCATAAACATAGACGATGCAAGGGTCCTCACATCAACATGGTTCACATCAAGTGATCCCTATATTCGATGGGGAGAAGTACGAGTTTTGGAGCATAAAAATGTCAACCATCTTCAAGACCAGAAAGATATGGTCCGTGGTTGATAAAGGTGTGCCGGCTGAACCGGTACCAACGGTTGAAACTCCTGAAACAACAAGAAAATGATACAGTGGCTTTACAAATTTTGCAAACTGCCGTAACTGACCAAATCATCTCACGCATCGCAACGACATCATCATCAAAAGAAGCATGGGATGCTCTAAAGGATGAATACGAAGGCTCTCCACAAGTCCGATTGGTGAAACTCCAATCATTAAGGAGAGAGTATGAAAATCTGAAGATGTATGATGGTGATAATGTGAAGACATTCACCAATAGGTTGGTTGAATTAGAAAATCATACAAACTCTCAACTCATACAAAAGATACGCATCTCTCTCCCAGCCAAGTTTGATAGGATTGTTAGTGTCCTAGAACAAACTCGAGATTTGGACATACTAACAATGTCAGAACTAATTGGCATCTTGAAAGCACAAGAAGCGAGAGTGGCTGCAAGAGAAGAAAGCAACAATGAGGGAGCATTCTATGTTCACTCTAAAGCAAGAGAATACGGTTCCAAAACAGACAACACCAAGAACCGTGTCAAACAAGGCAAGCGGTGGTGTGGATTTTGCAAGCAGAGCAGTCACACCGAAGAGAAGTTTTGGAAGAAATCGAAGAAAAACGATCGGGGCAACAACCAAAGAAGTAACGTGAAGTGTTACAAGTGTGGTATGATCGACCAGTACTCAAATGTGTGTCGCTCGAAGAAAAGAGAGGGAGCACATGTAAGTCTCGAAGAAGAAGACTTAGAAGAAGATCATATGCTATTTAGTGCAAGCGAAGAAGTATCAACAACTGAAGACGTTTGGTTGATTGACAGTGGCTGCACAAACCATATGACAAAGCAAGAAAGATACTTCTCAAACATCAATAGAAGTATCAAAGTTCCAATCAGGGTCGGAAATGGAGAGATAGTCATGACCGCCGGTAAAGGAGACATTACCGTCATGACTAACCACGGCAAGAGACTCATCAAGAATGTTTTCTTAGTGCCTGGTTTGGAGAAGAACCTTTTGAGTGTTCCTCAAATCATCTCAAGCGGCTATCGAGTACGTTTTGAAGAAAAGAGATGTATCATTTAAGATGCAAAGGGCAAGGAAGTCATGGATATTGAGATGGCGAACAAGAGCTTCAAGATAAAACTAAGTTCAGTCAAAGAAGAAGCCATGACTGCGAATGATCAAGAAGAAGAAACATGGCACAAGAGACTTGGCCATGTAGGGAAGCAACGTTTGCAACAAATGCAAGACAAAGATTTGGTAAAGGGATTACCAAGTTTTAAAGTAAACAAGGGAACTTGTGGAGCGTGTAACCTTGGGAAGCAATCACTCAAGAGCTTTCCAAAACAATCTCAAACTCATACAAGAGAAAAGCTTGAGATTGTGCATACGGATCTATGTGGACCAATGCAAAATCAATCTCTCGATGGAAGCCGCTACTATGTCTTGTTTTTGGATGACTATACTCACATGTGTTGGGTATACTTCCTAAAACAAAAATCCGAGACATTCTTAACATTTAAGAAGTTCAAAGCAATGATCGAGAAGCAATCAGGATGCATGATCAAGACGCTAAAATCTGATGGTGGTAGAGAATACACTTCTCACGAGTTTAATCGGTTTTGTGAAGAAGAAGGAATCTTAAGGCAAGTCACATTGCCTTACTCTCCGCAACAAAATGGTGCAGCAGAACGCAAGAATAGATCATTGGTGGAGATGGCGAGGTCAATGCTTGTTGAGCAAGACTTACCGCTCAAGTTATGGGCAGAAGCGGTTTATACCTCAACTTACTTGCAAAACCGTCTACCAACAAAGGCAATCAAAGAAGAGATGACTCCAATAGAAAAGTGGTGTGGACACAAACCAAACGTGTCACACTTGAGGATATTTGGGAGTATGTGTTATGTTCACATCCCGGATCAAAGAAGAAGAAAACTCGATGCTAAGGCTAAGCGCGAAATCTTCATTGGCTACAACAATAAGTCAAAAGGTTATCGAGTGTTTATCTTGGAGAATGAGAAGGTTGAAGTATCTAGAGATGTGGAGTTTGAAGAACACAAGAAGTGGAATTGGGATATAGGAGAAGAAATCAAGAAGAACTTCGTTTTATCCATAAACAACACACAAGAGACAAGAGATCAATCAAATGATCATGCGATCAATGGAGAAGGAGCAAGTAACGATATAAGCACCCAAGTAGATCAAGTCAGTGATGCTTTCAACCAACTACATATCTCAAATGGAGGACAAAACTCAGGTGCAGAAGGAGAAACCAGAACCACCAAGAAAGTACAAGTCCATGAGAGAGATCATGGAAAATGCGCCAAGAGTGGAGTATGATGAAGAAAAGCAGCTCAAGTTATAGAAACATGTCTCCTCTCTCGTGAGGAACCACCAACTTATGATGAGGCACATGGTAATGATGAATGGGAAGAAGCTATGAAAGAAGAGATAACAATGATCGAGAAAAACAAGACTTGGAAGTTAGTCGACAAGCCAGAGAAGATGAATGTGATCAGCGTAAAATGGATCTACAAGATCAAGACGGATGCAAGCGGAAATCTCATCAAACACAAGGCGGGGCTAGTTGCGAGAGGTTTTTCTCAAGCATATGGAGTCGATTATCATGAGACATTTTCCCCTGTCTCAAGACATGATACAATCAAAGCATTACTTGCTTATGCGGCTCAAATGGAGTGGAGATTGTATCCAGTCGGCATTTCTGAATGGAAAACTCAAAGAAGAAGTCTACATCACACAACCGCCTGGTTTTGTGTTCAAGGGACACGAAGAGAAGGTGCTAAGGCTATACAAAGCCTTGTATGGTCTTAAACAAGCCCCACGGCATGGTATGGAAGAATAGATTCTTACTTCATTCAAAATGGCTTTGAAAGAAACATGAATGATGCGGCTTTGTACATCAAGAAGAAAGGAAGAGACGTGTTGATTGTTAGCTTATACGTCGATGACATCATCATCACCGGGAGCAACACATATCTCATCAACACGTTCAAGGAGAACATGAAGAAGGAGTTCGAGATGACTGATCTTGGCTTACTTAACTACTTTCTTGGAATGGAAGTAAATCAAGATGAACGTGGCATTTTTCTCTCACAAGAGAAATATGCAAACAAACTTATTGATAAGTTTGGAATGAAGGGAAGCAAGAGTGTGAGCACCCCGCTTACACCACAAGGAAAAAGAGAGGAAGATGGCGAAGAATATGGAGATCCAACAAAGTATCGAAGCATCGTAGGAGGACTCTTGTACTTGTGTGCATCAAGACCTGATGTGATGTATGCAAGTGCTTATGTATCAAGATACATGTCATCACCGCACATGAAGCACTACCAAGAATCCAAAAGAGTCTTAAGGTATGTTAAGGGAACATCAAACTTTGGAGTGTCTTTCACAAGTGCAAAGAAACCAAGATTGATCGGTTATTCATACAGCGATTGGGGAGGTTCTATCGAAGACAAGAAAAGCACCACAAGTTATGTGTTTAGTCTCGGATCGGCTATGTTTTGTTGGCAATCTTGCAAGCAGCAAACGGTGGCTCAATCAACGGCGGAAGCAGAGTATATTGTCGTTTGTGCAACAACAAACCAAGCCATTTGGTTACAAAGACTCTTGGAGGATTTTGGTTTACATATTGAAGAAGGCACTCCCATCTTATGCGACAACAAGTCGGCAATAGCTATTGGGAAGAATCTAGTTCAACACAGAAGGACGAAGCACATAGAGATCAAGTATCATTTCGTGAGAGAAGCGGAGCACAAGGGACTCATTCAACTTGAGTATTGCAAAGGAGAAGATCAACTCGCGGATATACTTACCAAAGCCATAAGCGTTACAAGGTTTGAAGAACTAAGGAAGAAGCTTGGAGTAAAGCCGAGATATGATTAAGGGGGAGTGTTGAACCATAATCATATCTCTAAACCAAAGTAACATTTACATTATTTAGTTACATTTTCAGTTATTGATCAAAAGATGCAATGTTCTGTTTTAGAGTTGTGTCCTTTAGATCGAGAGTCATGTCTCTTTATTTACACAAACACAATGTTTCATTTTCTATAAGTAGTAGATCGAGTCTTTGATTCTTGTATCACAAACAAGTTGTAATATTCTTTTTTAATCATTAATAAAGTATCAATTACAACAATACTTTGTTTTTTTCTTTCATTGTCGTAAACACTTAAACACAAAACATCTACACTCCTCAATAACTTCAGATGCAACCGCTTTAAACGCATCCGCTTGAAACGCAGGCGCTTCAAACGCGTCCCGTTCAATCACTACCAACTGAGATGCAACCGTTTCGTAGCCATACGTTTTTGAGCCTTCTGTTACAGAATCATTCGGTTCTTCCTCAACAATTTCAGACGCAACCGCTTAAAAACCGCTTGAAACGCAGACGCTTCAAACGCATCATTTTCGGTCACTACCAACTCAGATGCATCCGTTTAGTAGCAATCCGTTTATGAGCCTTCTGTTACAGAATCATCCGTTTCAGAGGAGACAGTTTTGGAGCCATCCGGTTCAGTAAAAACCGGTTCTGTAGCGAGTTGGTCGGAGAGTGGAGGTTGGTCCCGACCATGTTCTTCAGACGTTGGAGATTTGTAAAAGAAATTGTCCATTGAAGAGAAAAATCTTGTTTCGGAAAATCTTCTTCTTTTTTTATGTAATAGAGAAATCGAAAGAGATGATAAAAAAAAAAATTTGTCGAAGAAGAAAAAAAAAGATGAAGAAGAAGAAGAATAAAAGAAGAAGAATAGGGTTTCTCTTATATAAATAACGAAGGGTATGAAAAAACATAACTTTTAGTTGCAACTTTTGAATCGTAAGCCCATTACATAACGATCCACTAATCATTACCCAACATCAATTAAAAAAACGGCGCACTAAACATTATCCAACATCAACTTAAAAAACGGTCCACTAAACATTACCCAACATCAATTTAAAAAGGATCAAATGTTATGATATCAATGTTATGATATCATTTTGACTTAAAGTCGAGAGTTATTATTCTCTTTGATAATTTATTTTTTCTATTTGATTTATTTTTAAATTAAAATTAATTAATTTTATAACCTGAAAACTTATTTATATTTTATTTAATTTAACGAATTTGAATAAAATATTTTAAAAATTTTAAAAATATTTTAAAATGTTTGTAATAAAATCATCAAAATATAATATAAAAACGATTTTAAATATTTTTTGTTGAATTTTGAAGGTGTAGAAGTTAAATATTTCTATTTGGGTTTGTAATTCCAAATCCAAGACACTTAAGATTAGTTTAGGGTTTAAATTTGAAAATATTTAATGTTTTGGTTTTTATGATTATGATTTTGACTTAGTTTAGTATTGTTAATTCGCATAATTTATCCCCTTTCGAAAGAAACATATAAATAATAATTTAAAACATGTCTTTGAAAATAGTTCAAACAAAACATTATGAGGTTAATGTTAATTTCATCAATATTGGTTTCTAGTCTTCTCAAGTTTTGTAGTAACAGCCAAAGCATCATTAAGCATTTTTCACAAGAAAATCTTAGTTTTGAGACAAGTCTTGATGCTCCAAAACTCCTTTGCTTAAGAGAAATAATTCAAGTGCTTAATTTTTGGATCAAAACCAGAGGTAGAAAGTTTTGATGCCAAATCATAACCACTCTCTGTGTACCACATCTCTCTATCAGTACGAAACAACGAAGTCTCCATGGACCGAACAATCTTAGCATTACAACTTGCGAAAAACTCTTCTGAAACGCATTTGCTTGCATTTACAATCAATATGATTAATAAGATCAGAGACTCGTAAGCCGATAGTTAGTCTAAGATTTGGATTGAATGGAGCTCTTGGGTGTGGTTTCATCGCGTATCCACTTATCCATCCAAAACATAGTAGTGTCATATTATCCATGACTAATAGTTATACAAAGACCTTTTGATAAACAAAAACAAAATACTTTTCCAAGCATACGACGGTCTTGTACCGTTTCCACATTTCAGAAACGTTGATCTAGAGAAATATATCTCTTTGTTAATGACCCTCCCCACTTGTTTAGCTAATAATGATTGATTAAACCTTTCAAGATCCTTAAAACCTAAACCACCAACGTACTTCGATATACATATTTTTTCCATGAAAACCAATAAATCAATCTTTATTCAACTGATGTGGCCTTTAAGGATTTTCTATCAATTCATTCTATTTCAAAAATTCAATAATAAGTTAATAATAATAAAGTCTTTAATCCCTTGCATTAATATTTTTTTTTGTCAACATTTGGGCCAAACCTACACTATCGTAGGCGCGGGGAATCGATCCCGGATGGGGTGGTGCTACCTGCCTCATGTGGACTTATGACTGCCACTAGACCAAGGTCACTTCCCTCTCTTGCATTAATTTTATGATACAATTTATACTTATAACTAGGTAAGTACTCCGCGCCTTGCGCGGGACGGGATATTCATAAATAATATTAAGTTATATTATAAAAGACCATAAATTGATCAATTTAGGGCTGAACATTTAACCCGAGATCCGAAACCCGAAACCGAATCGACCTGAAAAATCCGGTTTTGTCCGGTTTCAGTTCTCATATTATCCTATCGAGTTTAATATTTTCTAACTCGGGTTTCCGTTCTAACATGACCGACCTGAAGCTCAAATTGTACTCGAATAGACTCGAAGATAAACACATGTATATAGTTTTGATAAGGTAGTTTGGATTTTAGTATGCTATTTTAATTTTTTGTGGGTTATAGGAATAAGCCGAACCAAAACCCGAACCGAATCCGAATTAGCCAAATAAGACCCGAATTTCTTACCAAAAATATGTAAAACCTGAAAATTCGAACCAAAAAATCAAAAATCCCGAACCGAAAAATATTTGGTTTCAGGTCAGGTTTGGGTAAATATATGAAACTCGGCCTAAACCCGAATAGATTCAAACCGAACAGAACTGTATTTGTAAATAACCCCAACGGATCATATATCTTTTAACCCAAAAAACCCGAACTCGAATGAGCCCGACCTGAAAACTGAATGCCCAGACTCCAACCTACTAATCAAAGTTCCCAATACCCGTTGACAATTTATGAGACATGCATCTATGAAAGACAATTATCGAAAGCCGAAATAACTATTCAAACTTTCCAAGCCTATTCAAAGAAAAAGACTCGCATTATACATACCCCGATAAATGAAGGCACAATCCATTTACCGAAATTCGCAGACCCATTACACGAAGGTCTGCTTTAATGATTTTGTATGTGATAAATTCTTATTTATATTAGAAGAATTCATATTTTGTTTCTTATTTTTTTCAATGTGGGAGAAATTTAATTCTTAAAGTTTTTTACGTGAGCCTGAATTCGTTGGGCCTGAAATATAATTTATAGAATTCGCCGGACAAAAATTATTCAAAAATATAAAGAATAAAACGCAAAAAATAAAAAATATCCTAAAAGCTCTCAAGTCGCGACACGTAGGCGTTTTGTCTTCTCTTTTAATAGTATGGATATGAAAAACCTGAAAATTTGTACCAAAAACCCGAACCGAATAATATTTGGTTACATATCAGGTTTTGTTAAAATTATGAAACTCGACCTGAATCCAAATTGATTTGAATCGAAGGGAACCGTATTTGTAAATAACTCGAAAGAATCCTATAAACTGAATGCTTAGGCTCCAATCCAGTAATTAAAATCTTTGATACTCGTTGGCCAATTTATGAGGCATGTATCTATGAAAGATCATGTATCGAAAGTCAAAATAACTAATCAAACTTTGCACGCCTATTCAAAGAAAAAGATCCTCATTATGCATAACCCGATAAATGAATGCGCAATCCATTTACCGAAATTCGCAGGCCCACTTTAATAATTTTGTATGTGATAAAATCATATTTATAATAGAAGATTTCTTATTTTGTTTCTTATTATTTTTAATGTGGGAGAAATTTAATTCTTAAAAGTTTTATATGTGGGCCTGAAATATAATTTATAGAATTCGTCGAACAAAAATTATTCAAAAATATAAGGACTAAAACGCAAAAAAATAAAAAATATCCTAAAAGCTCTCACGTCGCGACACGTAGGCGTTTTCTCTTCTCTTTTAATAGTATAGATATGTGTTTTATTTATTATTATTAATAAAGTACTAATAAATTATTTATTTTTACGACCAAAAACTAAATTATTTATATTTATATGTATTTAGTTATTATTATGGACTTATGGTGGTTAAGTAATCGTTGATAAAAGTAATGTGTGCATGTTTATATTAAAGTGTAGAAACAATTCAATTAACACAAATAAAGAAACTAAAAATCTGTCTCTTCATTAAAAGGGATTAATAAAGGAGAATGTATATTTTTTACAAGTAAATGTCAAATAAAAATACAAATTGTAAAAAAAAATGTAATGAACTTCATACAACAACACAATATAAATAAACACACATTCGAACATCTTATTTGACAATATCTCATCATTAACCACATGTATACAATTTAAATAAAAGAACCATTAATATTTTAAGCACAAATTTCATTTAAAAATAAACTTTTTGCATGATAAAATCATACGACTATTGAACACGTTTCATTAAACTATGATTTTTATCCTTATTTGTACAAATCCTTTTAAATCTATAAAAATACGTGTTACGCTTAATTTTTTTAGCAAATGATAATCAATATATTTAAAATATAAAAAGGAAACCTCAAGCTAAGAACCATCTCTAAATTTTCTTCTTATTTTGCAATCACGTTTATTTTTTTCTCTTTAATATATCGAGTTCAATTTAAAATTAAAAAGTGTAATCAAAGACAAAAAACTCTTTCTCCTCTAACTCCACCTTGAGAGACAAAACAGAGAGATTGAAAACCAAAACAATTTCTCACTTTTAACACTTAATATATTACAAGAGTTCTGATTTTATTTTCATCAAGTTTCTGATTTTATCTCTTTTCTTTAGAAAAATTCATACTCAAACACATCTATGAGTAGTTTTGTATAATTGATTATTTTTAGATACTTTTGTATAGTTTTAATTGTGTATAATTCATATTATATTAATAAAGTATATATTTTAAAATATTTTATTATATAATTTTGGAGTTTTTTTATAGATTCGGGTACCCGAACCCGACCCGAACCCGAAAAGAACCGATCCGGACCCGAACCGAACCCGAAAAAGTTATCGAAAAACCCGAATGGGTCCTATAGTCCTCTACCCGAAAACCCGAAAACCCGAAACCCGAATGAATCCGACCCGAACCCGAACGCCCACCCTGTGCTTAACCACATTAACACTATGTGAAAAATATATATCGAAATCATCGTTATGATAATATAAAATATACTTTGCCACCACAAAACCGTATACACGTATGCGTTTGGGAACCAATATATTCAAAAAAGAAAATAAAGTGCAAATTTATAACAAAAATATCCATATATTAATCTGTTTTTATTTATTTATTCAACACTAGGATAAAACCCGCGAGTTGCACGGGATATCCTTCAATATTTTATAGTAATTTCAAAATACAAGTATATTTTGTTTATGATGGTTGATTTTGTAATATATTTTATTGTTGTAATATGTATTTGGTTTGACATTGGATATAATTAACTCATTTTACTTTACCAAATTAATGAAAATAAAATTGTTCATCTGTAACTTTTTAAAGGATATTTTAGTTTATTATAAACGATTAGAATATCAATATGTGATGAAATCTATTTTTTTTAAAAAAAAAATTAATTTAAAGAGAAGTAAAGATTGTAGTGTATTCTTTTAATTTCTTTACTAATAATAATTTATTTTTTTCCACAATACATTTATTTTAGTTTTACGTGGAGATTTTAATCCGTTTTTCAAATTGCATCATAATTTTTTTTTTCTTTAATGTTATTAGAATCTTTATATGTATTTTTGTTTATTTTATATGACGGTTATGTTTTCGGTGGATATTTGTACTGATTATTAACATTTAGTTTAAGAAGATTATTGAGAACAATTTATATATTATTTTAATTTTATTATAAAATTGCTTTTGTTTTTTTATTTATTTTGCATTATAAAATTTAATATTTTAATTTTATTATAAAATTGCATCATAGTTTGTGTTTTTCTTTAATGTTATTAGAAACTTTATATGTGTTTCTGTTTATTTTATATGACGTCTATGTTTTCGGTGGATATTTGTAATGATTATTAACATTTATTTAAGAAGATTATCGAAAATTAATGTATTATTTATATGTATGACTATGTAGTATTTGAATCTCAAATTTATAATATTTAAACTTTATTTATTTATATATATTTAAGTTTAAATATTTTTTATATTTTTTTGTATATAATGTAATGCTTTATTTTATTATTAAATGAGTTTATGTCTTTAATGATTTCTTATTTGATTTTTATTAGTATTAAATGAATTTTATCAAATTTTTAATTTTAATTATGTATTAAATTTTTTTATTGCGAAGTGTCTTTCATATGGAGAGAGTTCTTCTGCTTTTATTGTAGAGATTGATTATCATTTGCTAAAAAAAATTAAGCGTAACACGTATTTTTATATATTTAAAAGGATTTGTACAAATAAGGATAAAAATCCTAGTTTAATGAGACGTGTTCAATAGTTGTATGATTCTATCATGCAAAGAAGTTTCTTTTTAAATGAAATTTGTGCTTAAAATATTAATGGTTCTTTTATTTATATTGTATACTTGTGGTTAATGATGAGATATTATCAAATAAGATGTTCGAATGTGTGTTTATTTATATTGTGTTGTTGTATGAAGTTCATTATATTTTTTTAACAATTTGTATTTTTATTTGACAATTACTTGTAAAAAAATATACATTCTCCTTTAGTAATCCCTTTTACTGGAGAGACAGATTTTTGTGTTAATTGAATTGACGCTTTAATTGAAACATGCACACATTACTTTTATCAACGATTACTTAACCACCATAAGTCCATAATAATAACTAAATACATATTAATATAAATAACTTATTTTTTGTCTTAAAAATAAATAATTTATTAGTACTTTATTAATAATAATAACTAACACATATAAATATAAGTATAACTTGTATCATAAAATTAATACAAGGGACTAAAGAACTTTATTATTATTAACTTGTTATTGAATTTTTGAAATAGAATGAATTGATAGAAAATTCTTAACATTCACCTAAATTCTAATTTACCGTTCGGCACAATGTTTAATAATAGAACTTTTAACATTTACTATGAATTTCATTTGCTAAAAAATTTAAGCGTAACACGTATTTTTATAGATTTAAAAGGATTTGTACAAATAGGATAAAAATCCTACTTTAATGAAACGTGTTCAATAGTTGTATAATTCTATCATGCAAAAAAGTATCTTTTGAAATGAAATTTGTGCTTAAAATATTGGATCAATTAAATTAATGGACTCAGAAGAAGTGGATATTAGTTTTTGGGCTTTATTATCAAAACCTTTAGGTGAAACACATACATGTTAACTTCAAAAGACGCTTCTACCCCTCCTAGCTTTGCTCGAGAAATGGCGGTTTCCGACATGGTCACTATTTGCGCAGAGCAAGTTGCGAAACATGGTATTATCCGGAGGATATTTCGCAAACCTGGGGCATTAAATGCAGGGATTTGGGCGCTAGAATTAGGAGATATGTTCACTCTAACCAAGAGTTTATCGCTGACAATAGCTACTCCTAGGCTTATTATTAACTACTATTATTAAGTTGCTTATCGATTATATGTGTGGTTAGTATATAATAGCATCTTCGTTACCATTAATGTTAGCGACAATAAGAACACCATTAAACACAAAGAACAAATAACAACTTTATTACACAAATTATTGGCATCATTTAATAATTGAAGATTGTTATCAGGTATGGATCAAACTTATTTAGTGTGTCTTTTAAATAGGTCGGATAAATTGTTCATAACGTGCTACTGTTTATCCACCATCGATAACAAACCTGTTAGTTGATAATTATCCACAGGTTTCGCAATGCCTACAATGGTAATAGTATCAAAGGGGCGTTGGGTGCAAGACGGTGATGGTTGTTTTGATCACGTTGTGACTTCAGATTCAGACTTTGCCCACGTCATGCTGAAGGAGACAACCAAACTGTGGGAAGCTAGTAGATCAATAAAGGCGACTTACAAGTTAAAAGCAGCTAACTGCGTGGAGCTATCATACAAATGGTCAGCTTGGGTCATCGGTCCTGATTGGAGAACAGTAACCCCAACATACATCGTGGACGACGAAGGGATGAGTTTATTTATGGTTGTACACGCGGATTTACAGGATACTACTCTATGCGTCAAGGTTCTAAAAGCAACCACCTTCTTATCCGCTATGGCGATAGCGGATAAGAGGTGGTGTAGCAGACAACGATATTTGACAAAACCCTATGTACGAATGGGAAATCCAGGTGGTGTTGTTATAAAAGATGTGGAAGAAGAGAGTATAAGAAAGCTGAGAGGTGTGAATCATGTGGCAGAAGGAAGTAGAAAACAACTAGAAGGTGGAGATAAGGTACGCAAACACACAAGAGATGAAAAGGGGAAACAACACATAGAAAGCAACGTTGCAAGCCCAACAAGCCAACAGAAAAGAAGGTCCGTTGTGGAAGCTTGGCTGTACGGAAGTAACCGTGGAGTAGAAGAGGTTGGATATTCAATGACTGATAACAATAATGTTAGCGCTAACAAGACGTGTAACGCTAACAGTATTTTTATCGGTAACGAGATACTACATGCTGCAACACTTCCCACACCTGACTTAGAAGCAAGATCACTAGATAACCATGGCTTCCTCACCGGAATGTTGAAGGCGGTTGAAGAAATGTTGATGTGTGTGAATGAATCGGATAAAGTCATTGAAAGGGGCAAGAGTTGGATGTATGAAACACGTCCTAAACTATTCCATGGAGAAGATAGTTCATCAATGGAATACTTGAGCAAGACATCCAACGAAAACCGCGAGAAGAACGAAATATTGACCCGGTGGAAGGAAATGTTGTCATCCTCAACAGCTGATGAACGTGATGGGACACGTGCTATGGATGTAGACAGAATGCAACCAATAGCCAGGACTTTGAATTTCAACGAGATCAATGACGATACCGATGATATCAATGGTGCATTGCAGCTGACCCTAGGGGTTGCTTCTAAGATAACAGACGTCTTATCGATTACCAATAAACCGGCACCGGTGTATTATAGTCTGAGCAGCTCTGAGAATTCATCTTACGGAGTGCGTAGCGCAAATGAGTCGAGACCATTTGACAGTGATGGTCACTCTAACTCCTCCCGGGAGCGAGTGAGGAAACTAATAGCAGGTAAGTAGTGTATTAACAACTAACAAAATTTGTTTAATAAAAATTATTTCTAACAAGACTATTGACTCTTGATGACTAACAGAATCAGAACGTAATTTGTACTGCCCTTCAACATCACCTTCAGAATCAGATCCAGACGGTCCAATTGATATTCCTCCACCGATACGACAATATTTTGGGGAGTCAATGGCTTTGGAGGAAAGAGATTCACTCCCTAAGGTACAGGTTGGAGGTCCATCACAAGCACCTGCAAAATCACCATGCGTATTATCTACCTATAAGCTTGTTCCAACTATGCTGTACGATAGAGATGCACAACCATACGTGGATGAACCTGCTGAAGAAGGTATCTCTTGTTAACATAATGGTTATCTGCTAATATTTGATTTAAGAATTTTATTCATTAACTGTTATAATATCTGTTAATAATTGAATTAGCAAACTGTTTAAATAGTTGTTAACACTTAAATATGTTGACTTTTAGTTGTAAATTTACAAAATCAAATTGGTCAACCAAATATGTTATCCGTTAATAACTAGTTAGCTGTTAAAACTTGTTATACATATTGTGATGCTCGTATACACGACATGTTGCTAACTTGATGGTTAAACACATGTAGAAACTCTCCATAGGGCAATATATGATGCTGATTACGAAGGTGACGATCTATTCTTCGGACGGGTGTTCAAGAACAAAGACGACTGTGCTACCAAGTTAGCGATTCACGCAATTCGTAGAAAGTTTCATTTCATATATGCGAAGTCCAAGCCAACAATGATTCTAGTGGTATGTGTCAGCAACACTTGTCCATGGAGAGTTTACACCGCCAAGATGGATAATAGTGAATGTTACGAGATAAGAAGCATGAAATTACACCACACGTGTAGCGTCGATGCTCGGGGAGATTTCCATAAACAAGCATCAACCGGGGTAATAGGGAAACTGATGAGGGCTAAGTACGTTGGATGTGGAAGAGGACCAAGACCAAATGAGCTGCGGAGGATGTTGCGGCAAGAATTTAGTTTGAACGTTTCATATTGGAAAGCTTGGAGGGCGAGGGAAATTGCTATGGACAACGCGATGGGTTCAGCAAGAGGAAGTTTTGCACTCATTCAGCCTTATTTCAAAAAACTGAAAGAGACAAATCCGAACTCACTTACTTACATCGAGACGGACGTGGAGTCGAATGGGGTCAAAAGGTTCAAATATCTTTTCCTGGCCTTGGGAGCATCGATCCATGGTTATGAGACAATGATGAAGGTGGTTGTTATAGACGGAACACATTTGCGTGGGAGATATGGGGGCTGCATTGTTGCAGCTAGCACACAAGACACCAATTTCCAAATTTTCCCTATTGGATTTGGAATCATCAATAGCGAGAACGACGAATCATGGACATGGTTCTTAAGCAAACTTTCGGAGGTGGTACCAGACTCGTATGATCTGGTATTTGTATCAGATAGACACTCTTCAATATACCAAGCAATCAAACAGGTACGAACATTATACTTTAAGACATAGTAACATAATAAAATGTTATCGGATAACGTATATATTAGTCGATATTACCCAATTGTAGCTTCTAGGTGGTACCAATCTGCTAACACCAGTTACATTGTTTTGGCAGGTATATCCAATGGCATCACACGCAGCTTGCATTGTGCCCCTACAAAGGAACATTGTCTCAATCTTCAAAGACTCTATGCTAAGCGGATTGGTATCTGTGGCGACTCGAGCGTACAGGGTAAGTGATTTTAACCGAGTGTTCGCACAAATCCGCGATATAAACGCAAGCTGTGCAGAATACCTGGAGGGTATCGGTTTAGAGCATTGGACTAGATCGCATTTTGTTGGAAATAGGTACAACGTCATGACAAGCAACATTGCTGAGTCGATAAACAACGTTCTAACAATGGCAAGAGATTACCCGATAATTTCGATATTAGAGACACTCCGAACAACTCTCGTTACATGGTTTGCATTGCGGAGGGAAGCAATCGAGGCTGATGACAACATACTGCCTCCAAAAGTTCAAGAAATGGTGATAGAAAACTACGAGAAAGGTTCTGGATATCATGTGTCAAAAATCGGGGACGGGATTTATGAGGTCCGTGATGATACCGAAGCGTCTTTCGCCGTTCATCTTTGGGAACGAGCCTGCAGCTGTCACGAATTCCAGTTGATGACAATACCTTGCCCCCATGTTATAGCTGGTGCAATAAGAGAGGGATTGAAAGTGGATACTTTGGTTGATGTACACCATACAACACCTTACTTGAGGCTGTCTTACCAAGGGTTAATAATGCCGGTCCCGGACATGGATAAACTTGCACCATCGCCAAATGATATGGGAGGAGGTAAACTGGCACCACCATACGTTAGGAGACCATCAGGACGTCCAAGGAAAAGAAGGATACCATCAAGAGGAGAGTTTAAGGTAAAAATATAATTAGCTGCTAACATATGTTGTGTTGTTTTGAATAACTGACGAGAAAGCGATTGCATGTTATTGTAGAGGAAAAACAGAAAGAGATGCACACGGTGCAGGAGCTTAGGTCACAACAAAATGTTATATTAACAAACCGGCACAAGCATTAAGTTGGATAACAAAAATCTTATCGCTGACTATGTTGGATAACACAAACCTTAACTGTTATTGTACGTCCTAAACTAATCCTATATAATTGTCATCTGATAGGAACATTGACAACACAACTTGAAAATGCCGAGGGGAGAAGAATACGGTTTTAGTGACGGTAAAAGGCATTTTATGGTTCTACTTTTGGTTGTACATTAAAGAACATAAATCATGCCTTAATAATGAAATGATGTAAGATATCTGCAATGTAAGATATATGATGCTATGTAAGATATATGATGATATGTAAGATATATGACAATGTAAGATCTATGATGCAAGATAAAAATGGGAATGTAAGAAAAATGATGTTAGATAACAATGGCAATGTAAGATAAATATAAATATAAGTTAAAATTGTTATAAAATCTATTTTAAGAGCTGGGTTGAAAATCTTTTTGCCCAAATCCAAAGATGATATTATCATAAAACCAAAATAACAAAACTATTATCAGATAACAATATGTGCGTTTGTGAGATATCTTTTATGAAACATGATAAAAGCTACCAATGAAAGTATCATAAACTTTGTCATGACGTCAAATGTATTAGGATATACCCTTAAAAAGTAACCATTATGTATTTGGTGCACCCAGATAACAAATATATTATCATCTAACAATAAATGATATTATCAGCTAATACAAATAGTATCAGCTAACAGTAATCTGAAATAACTTAACAGAAATCGATAATTAAAAAGGTGGGTACATTTAGAACATAGTTTAACCGTAGTTGCAAATTATAAAGTAGATGATAAAAGTATTAAGACAAACACATCTGAGTTTAATGAATTCCATATTGAATCAATCCACATACGAGCTTCTTCAGTTGAAATGCAATGTCGTATAAAAGGAACATCCGACATTCCTCAAAGCCACCAGTAGCATGCGCATGAATCAGAAAAATTGTACACAATCCAGAATCCGCCGGATTGGTGACTTGGCATAAACCAAGTTTCCTTTGGATACTGAATGGCTTACCGACTATGTGAGGTGGCAGCGCAATATTAGGACGGGCCGCTTTCAGCAGATAGGGCAGCATTGCAGCAATATGTTTAAGCTCGGATTTGATCTGGGAATCACTGTGACCTTGGACATTAGTATCAAGGACCAAGATAGATGCCTCCCGCAAATCTATGCATAGAGCAACCCAATGTTTGCGATCAAAGTTGAAAGGGACATAAATGCAGTCAACCTCCGTAAATAGCTCCACACGATCAGAATCAACTCCGCGACCAGCGATTGAATCTATTAACGCGGTCGGAAATACGAACTCTTCTGGATTAGCAACTTTGACAAATTTAGTGTGCACACGTGATAGCTGTGCCACAAAATGAGAATCCAATACGTCAACCCTAAGCTTCTTGCCATCAACATCAGCGGTACGTAGAAGTAAACGACTAAACTTCATCAAAGCGTCTAACACTTGATTATTATTATCAGTAACATAAAAAGTTACAAGATATCTATTAAGTTACCAGATATGAATTATGTCGACATGCTGTGCAACGGCTACAATACAAGTTAGAGGATACCGGTACCTTAGTGCTTATTGGTTTTTTCCTCTCAAGCAACGATAAAACGTCTTTGTTCGACAAAAACACACCATCACCCACTGATATTTTGCTGCATAACACATAAAACAAGCAAAAATGAAGTGTAATTATCTATTGAAATAAGCAAATAAAATCAAATGATTACTAAGGAAGAAAATAGTAACCATTTCTTTTTAAGCTTCTCCATTGAGTCCTCAAACCTATTTTCAACCTGAGCTTCAGATTGCGTAGGAGAAGGGTGACCAACAAGACGCTTTGTTTGTTTATCACACACAAACCGACTATCAATTTGTGAAAACATCATTCTAGCACGTTTGCTCCTCCTCGCAGCCAATAACACATCTTTATCTATCGATATGTCGACAACCTTTCCAACAGATACCTGACATATAATTAAACAAGTAAGACCACCAAATACTATCAAATTCTATATAGCATATATTAATACCATAGGCAATGGTTGAGCTCGTATAGCGGAAGCTTCGTCCAATTGTCCTTGTACTTTCCTCTAATACAACATTAAGGAAAATTGATCAACTGTTCAAATAATGAAAACAAATAAAACTTTACTTATGAGGTATTTGATACCTACCTTCTGAGTGTTGACTGGAGTATAAGAGTCTTGCATGACTGTGTCGGTACCGGTATTTCCAGCATTTATAGTCTCTTTAACCTTCTTTGAGTAATGAACGAATTAGAATCCAATTAAATACAAAATCATATAGCATCATTTACGATTAACGGCTAAGAGTAATTCTACCATGCACAACTTTAAAAAAAGATTCATTAACATTAAAGAATCACAATACCGTTACCATGTAATGATGCATACCTTTTTAACGTCTACCGTATATTTATATCTTAAACTGGTAATAGTTACCATTAATGTTAAGGGATAATATCTAAGGTAGCATGTATTTGATGAATACCTTATCGGCGTCCACCGGAGCAGGAGCATCTTGCATTAGAGTGTCATTGTCAGTATTTCCATCAGTATCATCAAGAGTCTCTTTATCCTTGCTTGTATTCTGCAATGATATCAAATAATATAATAAGGTATTCATCTTAGCGGCTAACAGTGGTGATATCGGGAACAATATCTCATTTGTTTTGAAAAAAAAACAGGTAGCATCACATAAAAAGGATACATGTGATTGTTGGTTTACCGGAATGTCGGGCATAACATTGCAAGGCGAATGGTCACCGATTTCCTAGAAAACAAATTAAAATGTTAGCTAACAGAATAAGCAACAATTAGCATAAAATAAATATAGAGTTTGATAATTAAAACCTCTGTGGTGGTGTGGTGCAGATCTACATCATAATCTTTATTCTGATCCTGAGTTGGAGATGACTGCTTTTCTTCCTGAATATTCAGCAAGACAATTATCAAAAATAGTCACCACAATATTAAGTGCAAGTGTATTTCCCCACATATATACAATCTAACGCTTACCTCCAAAACATTCTTTGTATGGGCAGTATTGACCGAAACATGCTCACCAGACATCTAAAAAATAACAGTACGAATGGGATATTTAACATGGTACAACCAAATTAGACATAAATTTTAATCCGCATGCAAATGTAATAAAGTACAAACCTGCGGTTCACAACCACGATGTACAGAATACTCTTCGTTGGCCCCATGATTGACAGAACCTCCAGCACTTCCCTACATAGCTTATCAATAATCAGATAAGTAACACTTTAGCATACATTATGGATATTAGTTATTTATTACCTGCTTGTCAATACCAACTGAGTGTAAATCTAAATTTGTTGCATGAATCAATGGATCAGCATCCCCATCAGCCTACATATAAAATGCACAAAAAACAGGTTACATGCCAATTTAACCCGTATACTGTAACTACTAAACAAACGGAGATTCACACATGCGCATCAATGCTAACTTCAACATGATCTACACTTTCGGCTAGTTTCGAGGGCCCAGCAGCATCAGCAGCCTACAATGAGATACAAAGTAATGTATAACTGAACAGATAAGAAAACAATTACAAGGTATATAGAGATTATCAGGTAACCTCTCCGAACTCTCCAAGATTAGCGTCGATATCGTCATCAGAATCTTCTACTACAACCTTCTGTTTGCCTCTGTCGATATTTGTGGGATTACGTGTAACACTAACAGACCTCTGATTACCCATTTCCGGATTTACACCACTAACCGAAACCTCTTTCTCCCTTCGTACATTTGGAAGATCCTCCGCAAACACAACATGTTCTGAAATCCATTTAGTGATCCCTCGGATAATACGTTTCTCTGAAGCAGCAAGTTTGCGATCAATCATAGATGACATGACATTCACAACGACAACCTGGGATGACTCGGTATGTCTCGACGACTGCCTCGGGCTTCGCCTAACAGGTTGGGTGCGAATGTTTACCCCTCTAGTTGTACTTCTACGAGACGGTGTTTCCGATTTTTTAGTCGGCTGCTTGTCTTTCCTTGTTCGCAAAACCCGTGCTTTGGTTCCTCTCTTAGACAGAGTTGTTTCCTGACAAATTTCAGATGGTATGATCCCGCCTTTGAACATGGAATTATCAAATTCAAAGCCTTCTTCAATCAACCTAACCATAGGCTCAACAAGAGGGTCTACTTCATCTTCGGGCAAACTTAGGTCTTCATCCTGGGGATCATACTCAACCTCTGGACGTATGATTGATGTAACTTTAACCTGTAACATGTAAAATACCGTGTAAGTTATATCGTATCTGATAACACAAAGACAAACACGTAAAACATAACATACCTCGCAAGCAGCGTCGAGTTCTCTTGCCTGGGCCAGCTTAAATTGAACAGTTTGTTTAGATGGTGCAGCTTGGTCTGCATCATCATCAGAGTCGACTTCCTCATTGTTAACCGGAAGAGCACCTTCTTGAATTGCCGGAACGACTTCAATCAATACTAGTTGTAGGGCATACATAAAACCGTGAATGGTAACCGCTGTTGTGGCTAACTGTCTAACATTCCTTTCTTTGATGGACGTCATGATCAAATCAAACGACAACCTTCCCCACGGATAAGATACAAAAGCATCAATGTCCTTAGCCATCTCAGTGTGGTCTTTGATGATCTTAGGATAGTGAGATGTTGGAAGTAGAAACCCATCAACGAGTGCAAGACAAGCATACCTTATTCTTAACTGCGGATCAGGTACAATCCTCTTTGAGAGAATGTCGATAACGCGATCAACGGTAACACCTTCTTCTAGGCCAAACAGAGTGCCATAATATGGGACTTCTTTGCCAGCCGTATCCTTCCTCTTCTTCTTAGGAACAGCTGGGATTTTACCGCACGGAAGGCCAGTGACTATCTTAAACTCTCTCAATGAAAATCTGACCGGCGTCCCAACGTAAATAAACCAAAGCTCATGTTTCTTTTCAACACTCAACATGCGAGCTAAGAGGAATAACGCAAAGCTGGTAGACCATGCAGGTTTGTTGTGTATCTCTAGGAGCATTGCAAGTGGAGAATTTTTTATATAGTCCCTTTCAAAAGGGTCAAGCGAGTCCATTATCAATCACAGCCTTTCGTACTTGTTATAGACATTAATCCTATCACCAAGCAATTCTTCACCAAATGCTATAATCCTATTAGGAAGTTCTGGATCAGCCATCTGCAAAATCCAAAATACAGGTTGAATATACATCGGATAATAGCACACTTAGAAGATAATCAAAATGGTAAGTTGTAATGGAGTTATCAGATAACCATGATTAGAGAAAAACAGAGACAAATTCTTGCTAACTCCAATATTATGATTTAGCACGATATGTACTACTCCTTGACTACTACCATATACATAAAAGATTTGAAATTAATGATAAAATACACAAGAAACTATCAAATCATAGTCCCCAAAGACCACGAAAATCAACTACACACATAACCAAAAAAAAACCCCAAATATCTATTAGGGTTCATCCGAAAACAGATCATCAATAATCAACAAATCTTGTCAATGCGTGCGCAATCCAAAATACAGGTTGAATATACATCGGATAATAGCACACTTAGCAGATAATCAAAATGGTAAGTTGTAATTGAGTTATCAGATAACCATGATTAGAGATAAACATAGACAAATTCTTGCTAACTCCAATATTATGATTTAGCACGATATGTACTACTCCTTGACTACTACCATATACATAAAAGATTTGAAATTAATGATAAAATACACAAGAAACTATCAAATCATAGTCCCCAAAGACCACGAAAATCAACTACACACATAACCAAAAAAACCCCCAAATATCTATTAGGGTTCATCCGAAAACAGAACATCAATAATCAACAAATCTTGTCAATGCGTGCGCAATGAATAGTGAATCAAAAGCCCAGAAATATACAACTTTACATTTTTATCTCGGCGAACATACCTTTTACAAATGGTTGTCGTCTGCTCGTCGTCTTCAGTTTAAAAACAAACAACTTTAATTTTTCTGGGCTTGGTGATGAGAACAGATATTGCAGAGAATAAAGAGGAATAGCAAAAATGGAACCTCCGACGAAACCGAGATTCCGAAGAAAAAATGGAGAAGAAAACAGAAGATTAGGTTTTATTCTCCGGTAGTTACACTATATCCGACTTCGGATGAGAGAGAAAATAAAGCTACACAAGCGTCGGATATTTCTCTGAGCAGTTGTGTCAGTTGTGTCAGATTTTTTGAATTTTAAAATAAAATAAAAACGTTACGATAGGGGCAAATCCGACTTTTTGATGATGAATAGTGTACGAAATAGTAACACCTTTTTCGGACCTAATTTCGACTTCTTCTGAGTCTATATTTTATAATTATCCTAAAATATTAATGGTTCTTTTATTTAAAGAGAAATTCACAAAACTACCCCCTTTCAACCCTCCCTTCACAAAACTACACTTAATTCAATATTTTCACAAATTTACATTCTTTCAAAATTTTAAAAGCTTGATTTACCCTTTTAAAAACTACCAAAATTAAAAACTTTTCATTTGGGTTCGTTAATTAGTGTTTAGGATATAATATTAAGGGGGTATGATTGTGTGGGTAGAGTTTATTTGGATTTAATTTTGAGTGTTTATATGTAGTTTTGTGAAGTAATTTTGAAATGGTGTAGTTTTGTGAAATGTAATTCAAATGGTGTAGTTTTGTAATTTTCCCTTATTTAAATTGTATACTTGCGGTTAATGATGAGATATTATCAAATAAGATGTTTGAACGTGTGTTTATTTATAAGGAGAATTACAAAACTACACCTTTTGAATTACATTTCACAAAACTACACAATTTCAAAATAACTACAGAAAACTACACCTAAACACTAAAAATTAAATCCAAATAAACCCTATCCACACAATCCTACACCCTTAATACTACACCCTAAACACTAATTAGCGAACCCAAATAAAAAAATTAATTTTGGTGACTTTTTAAAGGGTAAATCAAGCTTTTAAAATTTTGAAATGGTGTAATTATGTAAAAAAATATTGAATTAGGTGTAGTTTTCTGAAGGAAGGGATAAAAGGGTGTAGTTTTGTGAATTCTTCTTATTTATATTGTGTTGTTGTATGAAATTCATTACATTTTTATTTTTATTTTAAAGGGTGTAGTTTTGTGTATTTTTTTACAATTCTCCTTTAGTAATCCTTTTAAATGGAGAGACGGATTTTTAGTTTCTTTATTTGTGTTAATTGAACTAGGGATGACCCCGCGCTACGCGAGGGGAATGATACTAATTTATTTTTATGTTGTAGTTTTTAAAGATAATTTTTTGAAAATAATGAATATAAATTTATGTTCCAATTTTGTATATGCTTTTTATATTTATGAGGAATATATTGATTTGTGTATAGTTAGAATATAATATATTTAAAGTTATTTTTATTAAGGGGATATATTTCACGACGATTATCAATAGGAAACCTTATAGTAGATTTGTATAAGTAATTTAAATTAATTTATTTATAATTTAAATAATTCTTGCTTTCGTTTTTCGGAGATTAATTAGTTTATGTTTTTCTCTTCTTTGTTATAACATTAAAACTAACTAAAATTTTGAAGCTGCTATACTTATAAATTTTATGATTATATTGGTATTTATATTAAATTATATTTAAAACGTAAATTATCATTAAGTATTTTTACCTTTAAGTATTTTTAATTTTCTTTATATAAATTTATTTGACCTAAATAAATGAGATTTTATCAGAAAACTATAAATGAGCTAAACATTATAACTATAAATATATATATTATTGTTTTGTTTTTTACTTAGTCTCTTGTAATTGAACTTTTTTCAAACAACAAAATAGTTTTTAGGTGAAATGTGACATTCATGCTATAGAAAGTAAATGAACTCGATTTAAAACTTAAAACCAATATGACGTCATTGGAGGACACATGTCATTGCCAGGAGAGAACTTCTTTAACTTTTATAGTATAGATTGTTTCTACACTTTAATAGAAACATGCACACATTATTTTTATCAACGATTACTTAACCACCATAAGTCCATAATAATAACTAAATACATATAAATATAAAAACTTATTTTTTGGTCGTATAAATAAATAATTTACTAGTACTTTATTGATAATAATAACTAACACATATAAATATAAGTATAACTTGTATCATAAAATTAATGCAAGGGACTAAAGACTTTATTATTATTAACTTGTTATTGAATTTTTGAAATAGAATGAATTGATAGAACATTCACCTAAATTCTAATTTACGGTTCGGCACAATGTTTAATAATAGAACTTTTAACATTTACTATGAATTTCAACTTAATAATTAAACTAAATACACAACCATTAAGATATAAACATATTCTAACATTCTAGTTATTAGAAATTTATCTAAATATGTTTGATAAATTTTTTATTGCCATATTAAAAATGTGACCATCATAAATATTTTAATATAAATCTCTTATTATAACTATAAAGGCCACATCAGTTGAATAAAGATTGATTTACTGGTTTTCATGGAAAAATATGTATATCGAAGTACGTTGGTGGTTTAGGTTTTAAGGATCTTGAAAGGTTTAATCAATCTTCTTAGCTAAACAAGTGGGGAGGGTCATTAACAAAGAGATATACTTCTCTAGATCAACGTTTCTGAAATGTGGAAACGGTACAAGATCGTCGTATGCTTGGAAAAGTATTTTGTTTTTGTTTATCGAAAGGTATTTGTATAACTATTAGTCATGGATAATAAGTCACTAATGTGTTTTGGATGGATAAGTAGAAACGCGATGAAACCACACCCAAGAGCTCCATTCAATCCAAATCTTAGATTAACTATCGGCTTACGAGTCTCTGATCTTATTAATCATATTGATTGTAAATGCAAGCAAAGGCGTTTCGGAAGAGCTTTTCACAAGTTGTGATGCTAAGATTGTTCGGTCCATGGAGACTTCGTTGTTTCGTACTGATAGGAAGATGTAGTACACATAGAGTGGTTATGATTTGGCATCAAAAGTGTCTACCTCTGGTTTTGATCCAAAAATTAAGCACTTGAATTATTCCTCTTAAGCAAGGAGTTTTGGAGCATCAAGACGTGTCTAAAAACTAAGATTTTCTTGTGGAAAATGCTTAATGATGCTTTGGCTGTTACTACAAAACTTGAGAAGACTAGAAACCAATGTTGATAAGATTAACATTAACCTCATAATACTTTGTTTGAACTGTTTTCATATACATGTTTTATTATTTATATGTTTCTTTCGAAAGAGTATAAATTATGCGAATTAACAATACTAAACTAAGTCTAAACCATAATCATAATCATAATCATAAAAAACCAAAACACTTAATATTTTCAAATCTAAATCTTAAATTAATCCTAAGTGTCTTGGATTTGGAATTACAAACCCAAATAGAAATATTTAACTTCTACACCTTCAAAATTCAACAAAAATATTTAAAATCGTTTTTATATCATATTTTGATGATTTTATAACAAACATTTTAAAATATTTTTAAGATTTTTAATATATTTTATTCAAATTCGTTAAATTAAATAAAAAGTAAATAAGTTTTCAGGTTCTAAAATTAATTAATTTTAATTTAAAAATAAATCAAATAGAAAATCAAAATTATCAAAGAGAATAATAGCTCTTGACTTTAAGTCAAATGATATCATAACATTTGATCTTTTTAAATTGATGTTGGGTAATGTTTAGTGGACCGTTTTTAAATTTATGTTGGGCAATGATTAGTGGATCGGTATGTAATGGGCTTAGGATTCAAAAGTTGCTACAACTAAAATTATGTTTTTTTCATACCCTTCGTTATTTATGTAAGAGAAACCCTCTTCTTTTTTTCTTCTTCTTCTTAATCCTTTTTTTTTTCTTCGACAAATTTTTTTTATCATCTCTCCCGATTTCTCTGTTACATAAAAAAGAAGAAGATTTTTCGAAAAAAGATTTTTCTCTTCAATGGACAATTTCTTTTACAAATCTCCAACGTCTGAAGAACATGGTCGGGACCAACCTCCACTATCCGACCAATTCGCTACAGAACTGATTTTTACTGAACCGGATGGATCCAAAACGGTCTCCTCTGAACCGGATGGCTCCAAAACTGTCTCTTCTGAAACGTATGATTCTGAAACGGATGATTCTGTAACAGTAGGCTCAAAAACGTATGGCTACGAAACGGTTGCATCTGAGTTGGTAGTGATTGAACGGGACGCGTTTGAAGTGCCTGCGTTTAAAGCGGTTTCATCTGAAGTTATTGAGGAGGAACCGTTAGTGTTTGAGTTTAAAGGCGTTCCGTCGTGTGAAGCAGCGGATGTGATAAGGATCGTTTGTGGTAAGCTCAAGAGGTGTGGTTGAATAAAGAGGTCGTATATAGATTATTACGCGGCGGCGGCGGCGGTGGCTCTAGTTCAAGAAGTTGGTACAAGCAAAGGAACATCTTCTTGCATGCCAAATAAGGTAACATTCTCTTTTATTGACTTTAAATCTTGTTGCCTTGAGTTTATGCTTGTCGTTTCTTGTGTGTTTCTTTTGCATATTAATGGGTGATTAAACACATATAGTAGTGTGTTATTTTAAGGTATATGTTTAAAAACTTTGAAATTATGAGTATGTTTTGAAAGATAATTTAATCCTAATGGGAAAGTTCACATGATATTTTATTACTATTTTTGTGTATGGTTTGAATGTTGTTATGTTTGAGGATTTTTAAAAAGACGTGTGTAACATTATCTTGGTTTTAGAGAGGACACTACAAGAGAAGAAGTTGTTACAAGCAACAACACTACTTCACACATACCAAAGAGGGTAAATTTTACTCTTTATTGATACTCCCTCCGTCCCATTATAATTGATGTTTTAGCCAAAAAAATTTGTTTCATATTAGATGATGTTTTCGGTTTTCAATGTAAAATTAATTGTTATTTTGTGTTTTTTATTATTTAATTTATGCATAATGTTTTTCTATTGGTGGAATTATGTTTAAGTAAAATATTAATTGATGTTTTTACATAGAAAACAAGAAAATTTAATGAATTCTTAATATGCGTGTAGAGACCTAAAACTTCAAGTAATTTGGGACAGAGGGAGTACACACTAGTATGATATCTGTGTAAAGTTTTTTAACTTGGTATGTTTGAAAACTTTGAAAAGATGATAATGCATATCAAACTTGATTTGGGACGGAGATCAAAGAGGGAAGAAGTTTTTGTAACCACAAAGACTACTTCTCCGTGGCCAAAGAATGTAAATTTCTTCTCTTTATCGACACATATGGTAGTGTGTTATTTTTGATATGGTCTTTTAATGTGGTTTATGTTTGATTTTTTGTAAAGAAGACAAAGTATCTTGAACTTTGTTTCTGGTGGAGAACGAAAAAGACAAAAATTGTTATAACGACTACTTCACTCAAGCCAAAGAAGGTAAATTTCTTCTTATTATTGACACTTAGTTGTGTGTTATTTTGTATGGTCTTTCATGTGGTATGCTTGAAAATTTTGAAAAATTATCTTGGACGTCGTAAATGGGAGGATAATGATAAAGTGTAAATTGCGTTTAGCGTTTTGTGTTGTGTTCTTGTGCGTTGGAGTTGTAACTCTGTTTATTTATACGAGGAAATGGGTTTGTTGGATTTGTTCTACAAATCGGTCTTTAATGTGATATGGTAGTGTTTTAGTTTATGAAACACATAACCATATGGTCTTATAGTAGTTTGTATATTTATCTCATTATTGGTATTCTATATATGAAGGCAAAAGAAGCTAGGACTATGCAGGAAGCTTCTTTTCCACGAAAGCTCGAGAAAAAAAATCGCATGATGTGTAAGTAAACCACCCCCATTTAAACTTATATAATGTTTTTCAATGGTCACAATCATTTGCATCGAAATGGTGTATACATTATCTTTGTTTTGTTTAGGGAATGAAAATGATTATATGATTAACTTCATAGATGTGTTTTTGAGAATGTATATTAAATGATTTTTTTTTACAAATCATAAGCAAATAGAAAGATAAAAAGACATACAATCGAGAAAAGAAAGTCAACAAAGCTGAAGAAAAATCGAGGAAAACCGTATTTGGCGAAAGAAAAGGTGGAAACCTTAGCGTCTAAAATTTAGAAATTGATATTATGTGTATCTACAAGGGATAATGGTGTGATTTAAGTATATAGTTAACACATTGTAGTAATTTCGTTATGTAATGCTGTGATTTAAGTATGATAATTGTGTGATTTCGTTATGTAATCTTAAGTTATGTAAATGAACTAGGATTAAGTTTGCACATTGTGTGAGGAACAATTAATTGTATTGTGTTGTATATGTCGACTAATAGTAGTTTTAAGTCATTTGGTAAATCATTTTTATTCTTCATTCTATTGAGAAATTACCGCGTATTTTGTCAATTACCGACCATGTTTCTTAAACACAAAACAAAATTATTTAGGAGACTAATAATTTGTATTTAAGTACGACTTTAGAGTGGTTTTGTTTAATCTACTATTTTATTCTAGTTTTCTTCTTGTTCTTGATATTTTTTTCTACTAGCAATGTTTTTGACTTAACTTACTATATTTTTTGTTTTATACCATTGCATTTTCTTGGCTTGTAACTTATGCTAAGTTTTGTAACTTGCTCTTGAAATTTCCCAAAAAAATTCCAAATAGCTAAGTTCAATGGGTTTTAGTAAATAATATAATAAACGATTTTGAGAATGCGACATATAAACAATGGACTCGTCTGTTCATTACGTGCATTGTTTCTCTAATCAAACAAGAAAAAACAAAATATAATAAAAACTTGTAATGAAAATGCAAAATACTAAAAGAATTGTTATTAATCTTAGAATGGTTCCATTTTTGTTGTAAAAATTCTGAGACCTGTTATTGCTTCTCATGGACTTTCTTCTTCAATAATTAAACGTTTCTTCTTAAAGCAAAAAATGTAGATAGAGGACTAATTAATACAATTAAAAGATACACCAAATGCAAAAACCGTTTCTTCTCATGGATTTCTTCTTCCACGTGTTTATGTTTTGTATTAATTATTAATAATGTTTTCCTTTGTTTTTGACAAAAAAAAAAATTACACCAAAAAACAGAGGAAAACATTATTAATAATTAATACAAAACATAAACACATGGAGACCAAAAATAAACCTCAAAAAATCAAACCCTAAATGAGAATATTCCAAGTCAACATTGAATAATATGTATCTATATTATTATTTTTGAAGTAGTAATTTGAACATGTCTAAAATATCAAACTTATTTACAATCCATGTCATTGTCCATAAAAAGAAATAAATATAAACATTTAATTACAAAAAACAAATAAGGAGATATTCCAAGTTTTCCTAAAATAGGAGTCAATTTTTAAGGAAAATATGTCATTCATACAAATACATATTACATAGTTTTTTTATAAAAATACCATTAAAATTTACTTATGTCAAAATACCATTAGAAATTTTTTTAACAAAAACCATTAATTTTTTAACAAAAAATTAAAAAAGAGTTTAATTAATATGATTAAATTTTTAAAATGAGTTGAAACAAATTTTTTATAAATTTAAAACAATTAAAACATAACATTTGTTAACGGGTTTGATTTCCGGTTCGATTCTAAAAAAACACAAAAAATAAAATAATATTGAAATTAAATATAATATGAGAAATTCACAAAACTACACCCTTTCAACTCTCCTTTCACAAAACTACACCTAATTCAATATTTTCACAAATTTACACCCTTTCAAAATTTTAAAAGCTTGATTTACCCTTTTAAAAATTACCAAAGTTAAAAAAATTTCATTTGGGTTCGCTAATTAGTGTTTAGGGTATAATATTAAGGGGGTAGGATTGTGTGGGTAGGGTTTATTTGGATTTAATTTTGAGTGTTTAGGTGAAAAAATATATATATATTCACAAGAAATATTTAAAATATATTTAAAATAAATTTGGGTAATTCGCATAATTCGATTTTTGTATTTCAGTTATGTTTTGAATCTGGGTTTTTTTTTGATAAAAGGGTTTCATATTAAAAATATAAACTAAGATAATAAATTATATTAGCTAGGTTTCAGTTGTATTTTGAATCCGGTTCTCCTTTCACTCCTAAGTATAAAAATAATAAACTTTATAATTTATAATAGTTTGGTATGATCAACTTACAAATTATATTAAAATTTTGTTATAAGAAATATAGAATACAAATTTTAAATAATAAAAAATTTCACTTCAACAATATTTAATATTAAATGATCTTATTTATTTGTGTAAACCATGATGAAAAATAACATTTATACATTCTAAATTAAATATATAACATCATTTAAAAAATATAAACCCGTGTTGAACCATGGGTTAATTACTAATGTACTAGTATTATGCCCCTGCTTAAGATCATATCATCTCATCTCTAATATTTATTTGATTATTTTCTGTTTTTTTTTCAAAATTCATAAATCAGTTTCATACAGAACTTGAAAAAGTTGTTTCTTAGTTTTTCAAATAACTATAAATTGATAGAGTTTTAATTATGTACACAATTAAATCTTTTTATGATATACACAAAACTAACTAAACAATTATATTTTTAATAAACCATTTATATTGTTTTGTAAATAACTCCAAACTTTAATGAACATATTTGGTTTGAGTTACAAGAACGTGTCAAACTAAATCTTTAAAATAAATCATTTACGGTAAATGATAGAAGGTGAGTTACAAAAACTTGAAACAAATATAAACAAAAGTTAATAGCATTGTCAATTACATGTCATATATACCATAATTAATACCTCACTTTTTGTTCTTTCTAACTCAAAACTTTTATACTAATGAATTGTTGTTAAAAATAAAGAAAAACATAGTACAAAGAAACAAAAAAAGATGAGATAGAAAGATGAAAAAGATGAAATCACCTTTCGTCTAATAACTTAAAATTATGTGGCATGTGCATACTATTTAATTGGAAGGGTTATTAGTATTGGTTATTATATTTAATATTCTAGGGGAAAATAAATATATTAAACATCGTGTATATATATATATATATGTTTAATGATATAAATTTTTAATAGTATGAGAAACAAATCATAAGCTTTTCGACATTTGAACAACAAAATATTCACAGTAAAAATTGATTGAAAATTAACATATCGAGAAACAATAGAATTCCTTCAAAGAGAAAAATATCAACCTCTTAACTCTCTTTTAAAAACTTCTAAAAGTGACAAATTTGCATGATAGTAATTCAAGAATTAGAAAGAAACATGTATTTACGAAGACGAAACCCTTTCTCTTAGTTTTTGAAACGCCCCATTGTGTGACGCTTTTTGTCGTACCTAAAATCATAAACATTTGCATCTTTTTGTGTTGTGCTCTCACTAACACACATAAAAATATAAAAAATAAAGGAAGATGAAAAAAGTCATCCATATTTTTAGTTTTTGTTGCTTGCTTGAAGAAAGAAAATGTTAGAGTGAATATTAATCTTTTGCTTGATTTTGTACATATACCCCACTACCCACACATCATTATGGTGGATGTTACACAAATTTTTTTAAAAATTAATGTCAAATTGAAAATGGAAGTTATTGTTGATCAATTTTATAAGAAATAAATATCATTTGACCAAAATTTATATAAAGACACATGTCATAAGAATATGCAAACACATGTCATAAGAATATGCAAACACATGTCACCACCACTATAAAACTTAATAAAAACATTCAATCATATTATATAAGAAAGAAAAACATTCAATCATATTATATAAGATTAGTAAACGAATGTTTTGTGTGTTGCGTTATTGAGATTGTGAAACGTAAGAGTTATATACACGTGTACATTGAGGATCTATGGTTTGTGTTTAACTCCTGTCTATTCTTCGCCGTCTATTTTGCAACTTCGTTATGACACGAGTATAGTTTGGTAAAGACAATTTTACCCTTACAAAATTTATTTATGAAATTTGGGTTTTTTTTAAAGAATAAGAAAAATATACATGTTTAAGTTTTTGAAAATCATTATATTACATGAAATTCTTGATTATGTGACCGAAATATTAACTCGTAGATTAATTTTATAATCTAAAAGTTTTCTTTACTTTTGGTCATATAGTATTACAAAAATTTGAATTATAGTCAACGTAGCGAATTTTGCAATTATGAGAAGCATCATGATTAGGTTTTAGATATCATTTTTTATTGTATCCAAATATAACAGATAATAAAAACTTAAACACATGTATATTAATACCAATAAATAGTCTGATCAATATGGTTATTAACATGTTTTATTATGTGTTATATTTGGTGGTAAACAAAAGTAGATTTATGATCCTGGGCGATATTTTGCAATATTAAATAGTGGGAAGAAGACCCAAAACAGAGCTATGGGTTGTCTTTTCAGTTATAGGTAGCTTTTTCAATGTAAGGAGGAGGATCTTCTTAAACGACGACGTTTTATGGGTTTGTTTTGTTGTGAGATGGTTGACTAATCGGAGATGGTGAACACAGACAGTAGTGTACAGTTTGTTGTAGTGGATGTAGACGTGCGTTGACTCGTTGACTCAAACCCCTTTCTCTTTTCTGAACTTTTTCAATTATAGGTTGTAACATTAATTTTATAAAATGTGTAACGATTCTTTATGTAATTTATTATTATTAGGATTATGTAGCATTTTTTAACATCATTCATGCTTTATCACTTGTAAGCGAAGACCCAAAGCAAAGTTGCTTTGGCTTTGTCCTACATACCAATTTATTACTCATAAACAATTTTGGGCCGCAAGCCCGTGCCTACCTTGCTTGTGTTCAAGACCGTCCGTGCTTGCTTTGCATGAGAGACAAAATGCGCAACAAAAACTTAACCAAACTTGTGGGATTTGAGTTTTTCTAATTCAACTATTTATTACTCTTTAGTTGCTTGCTATAGTCTTCTTTATCCAAATTTTATGATTTCAAAGTGGTTGATAACTTGCATATTTTACACATTTTACTTTAGGTTATGCATTAGAACTCATTCATTTAGGTTGCATTTAGTGTCATATAGGTTGCATTTTGGTTTGTTTCGTGTATTTCAGGTTTTGGAGCATAAAGACGGCGAAAGTGGTGAATTTAAGCCAAAAAGAAACTGATACACTTGCATCGGCATGTTGTATCGGTTTTCGTTGGCCGATACGAAGACGAGAAAGTTTGCCGAAGTCCGTATCGGCCAAGCATATCGGTTTCGTGGCCGATATTGAAAACGAAGTTTCGCCGAAGCTTGTATCGGCCAACCGTATCGGTTTGGAGTGACCGATACAAGAGAAGAAGACCCGAAGACACGTACCGACTCGTCGTATCGGCTTAGCCCGGCCGATACGAGGAAAACCGAGCCGAAGGAAGATTGCCGAAGCGCGTATCGGCCAGCTCTGTATCGGTTTGCCTTGACCGATACGAGCTGCGAAATTTTATAAGATTTTTGGTTTTTAATGTGTAAAAAAAGGAAAACCAATTCCAATTTTCGGTTTCCTTTTATTTTATTTTTCGGTTTGGATTTTATATTAGGGCAGAACTACACAACCACCATCTATCTTGTTTTTACTTTATCGATTGTTTTGTTTTTGAGACTTAGAGGAGATTTCTTGGTGATTGCTTCTTGGCCACCTTGTAATCTTCATCATCATCATTCAATAAGAGTTTTCTTTACCCTTTATTCTCCTTGTTTTTGTTTATGCTATTGATATCTATAAACCTAATTGCTATGAGTTTCAATATGATTTGTGAGTAGTTCTAAATAGACAATTGGGTTAGGGTAAAAGGGGTTGATTGAATCTAGGATAGATAATTGTCTAAAACTTAATAGATTGAAAACTTTAGTCTTTGGTAACAGCCTTAAAGCTTTAATCGAGTTGGCCATTCGATTATCGAACCCAGGAAGCTTTATGAATCGAGAGATTATAAAGCCTCCTGAACAATTACCTTAGAACCAAGCCTAGCTTAACCGAGAGATCTGTGTTAATAAGCTTGGTGGTTAGAATTGATTTGTCCTTAAAGTTTCTCGACGATTAAACTATCCAAGACATTGTTTTAGTTTAATCGTTGAGAAAAGGATCATTGCCACGAGAGTGGATTGATCTAAAATCGTTTTCAAAACCTTAAAGTAAATTTTATAAAAGACAATTTGAAATCCGAAAGTTTAATCATCCTTTAAAACACCTTAACCTGATTGTTTAGCTTTTTATAAACCTTTCAAAACCTTTAATTCTCGTTTTTCGTTTCGTTTAATTTTCGGTTACAAAAACATCAAACAAACAACCCTTTTGATCACACTTAAACTGAGTTCGTTTCACACAAATTCAAATAAATTGTTTGCTCCTGATTTGGTTTCACATCTTAAATACTACATTAAGATATTAGATTAAGCGGGGTAAAATCTCGTTTATCAAATTGGCGCTGTTGCCGATTCAGGAACTCGAACAATTATTAGAATTTTGAAACTACTTGGGATTAAGTTTCAGTTTCGTTACTAATTTATTCTCTTTCCTTGTGATTTTCGTTTTGTAGGTGTATGCAAAGAAGAAGTCACCGACAAAGTGACAGCTTGCTCTTCTTCGCAGACATCAAAGCACACGAAAGAGCTATCTCACGAGAAAGAAGAACCAGCGTCCACTCCGACTCATCCACATCAGACACTTCGGGTTCAGAATCAGAATTCGAGATGGGTGACGCAAACAACGCACCTAACGTTGCACGCACCATTGGTACAGCGGATGTGCCATCAAACATCACCAACCGTAGTGGCATCACACCACCAGCTATCGCCAACAATAACTTTGAGATCAAATCCAGTCTCATTAACATGGTGTCCAGCAACAAGTTCTACGGGCTGCCTAGCGAAGACCCCATTGATCACCTTCACCAATTTGACATGTTATGCGACACGGTGAAGATCAATGGTGTCAATGAGGACATGTTTAAGTTGCGCTTGTTCCCCTTCTCACTCGGGGACAAAGCACACATTTGGCAGAAAAACCTCGTGAAGGACACCATACAAACTTGGGAAGCATGTAAGACGGCTTTTCTCAAAAAGTTCTTCTCGGTGGTGAGGACATCAAAGCTGCGAAACGAGATCTCCGCTTTCGCACAAAAAGACCAAGAAACGTTCAGCGAATCTTGGGAACGATTCAAGGGTTACACGGTGAGATGCCCGCACCACGGTTTCACGGGAGAAAGCCTACTCAGCACGTTCTATCGGGACCTAAAACCGAAGTTCATGATGCTTCTCGATTCAGCTAGCCAAGGAAATTTCCTTGGGAAGACGGAAGCCGATGGACAGCTTTTGGTGGAGAACTACGCCCTTAGCGATAGCAACTACGGAGAGGACTATGATCGCACCATCCGCAACTCAGGGAACGATGAGCAGTTCAAGAGAGAGATAAAGGCGGTGAATGAGAAGCTGGATAAGCTACTCATGTCCAACCAAGTGGGCATAAACTACGTTGGTAGTGGCGATGAACAAATACCCCCAACGAGAGGGGAATCAAGAGGAGATTAACTACATGGGTAATCAAAACAGCTGGCGTTTCAACAACTACTCGCAGCACCCAAACCTCTCCTACCGCAACAATAACGTAGTCAATCCCCGGGACCAGGTCTATCCCCGGGCGCAACAAGGAGGTTACCAAGGTAAACCTCAATACAACCGGGGGGATACGCACCGAGACCACCACCAAATCGTCCTCCGGGCTACAACAACCACCCCGGTACTCAAGGAGCGAGCTGCATCACCAGCTCCCCAAGGTGATCAAACCGCTCGATTCGTTGAAGCAAATCCTCGACGGCCAAACCCGAAATCACTTGGAGTTTAGCACGTTCAAGAAGGAAATTCAGACAAAAGTTGACAACTCGTACCACGATCTCAACGCGAAGTTTGAATCAATGAGCTCGCACCTGAAAGCTCTGGATAACCAAGTGGGGCAGATCATGTCATCCTCCAAACGACCAATGGGTCAACTCCCTGGGAAACCAGAAGCTAACCCGAAAGAGTATGTCAACGCTCTACACCTTCGTAGTGGCCGACAATTACCTTCTGGAGATCGCATCGAGGACGATGCAGAACAGGTGGGGGAGGTGGAACGATCCCACGAGGCAGATACCACGCTCTTGGATGAAGAAAGTGGAGAAGACGGTAAAGAGGAAGATACAGGACACCCGTATCGACCACCAGTATCGGCCACGGTTGGCCGATATCGGCCACCAGTATCGGCCAAGGACAAGGCCGATACGAGCGATAAGGAGACAAGACATTCGCATCGGCCAAGTGTATCGGTTTCGGAAGACCGATATCGACCAACTGTATCGGCCACAAACAAGGCCGATACAGAGGAGAAAACTGCCAAACCAAAAAAGCCGGCTTACGTTACGTCCCCTTACGTGCCTAAGCTACCTTTTCCGGGTCGAGCTAAGAAACAGCTGCTAGAGAAGTACAAAGCGCAGTTTGAAAAGCAAATGAAGGAAGTTCAAATTGCCATGCCACTCGTCGATGCCTTTAAACTCGTCCCTCACTATAGCAAGTTTCTAAAGGATGCGATCAAGAACAAGTTTCAGGACTTCGACGATACAGTAGTCCTCTCGCACGAGTGCAGCGCAATCATCCAACGAAACCGCCCTAAAAGGCCGAGTGATCCGGGGAGTTTCACCATACCATGTGCCATTGGCCCCTTGGTTTTCGAAGGATGCTTGTGCGATTTAGGAGCTAGCGCCAGTCTTATGCCGCTGTCCATTGCCCAGAGACTTGGGTTTTCATCCTTCAAGCCAACTAGGATCTCTCTAGTACTCGCCGATAGGTCGGTAAGGATACCCGCGGGTGTGTTAGAGGACATTCCGGTCAAGCTAGGGAACGCTTTCATCCCCACTGATTTCATCGTCTTGGCAATGGATGAGGAACCTAAGGACCCTCTTATCCTCGGTAGGCCATTCCTAGCCACAGCCGGAGCGATTATAGATGTGAAGAAGGGTAAGATTGATCTGCATCTCGGAGAAGACCTAGTCCAAAGGTACGACATCAACGATACGATCAAGAAACCCACCATTGATGGGCAGATTTTCTACATCGAACTTGATGGATGAACTCGCGGATGAATTCTTGGAGGAGTTAGCGACGGAAGACGAGCTTCAGCTTGCCATGACCACCTTAGAAGAAGGAGGCCGAACAGTGAGAGGAGAGGTGATGGCAGTCCAGAAAAGAATCGACTCCCACCCCATCGATGTGGAAGCCGAGTTTCTTGTCCTGCCCGAGGCAGTTACATACGATGCCAAGGCGATGACGACGGACAAAGATGCTAGCAATGGTAAGTCTAGCGATGACGACGATTGGAGCGAACTTAAAGCGCCAAAGGTAGAGTTAAAACCCCTTCCCAACGGGCTAAGGTACGTTTTCTTGGGGCCTAACTCCACCTACCCGATAATTATCAACGTTGCACTTAGCGACGACGAGGTTAAAACTTTAACTCATGAGCTAAAAAAATTTAGGAAGGCAATAGGTTATTCTCTAGATGATATCAAAGGGATTTCACCCTCTTTGTGCATGCACCAGATACATCTAGAGAACGAATCTATGTCCTCAATAGAAAACCAACGTCGGCTGAACCCAAACCTCAAAGAAGTTGTTAAAAAAGAGATAATCAAGCTATTGGATGCGGGGATAATTTTCCCAATATCCGATAGCAATTGGATCTCTCCCGTTCATGTAGTACCGAAAAAGGGTGGGATTACCGTGGTTAAGAACGATAAAAACGAATTAATCCCAACTAGAACAATCACGGGTCATAGAGTTTGCATCGATTATCGAAAGCTAAACGCTGCAACTCGAAAAGACCATTTCCCCCTGCCCTTCATTGACCAAATGCTTGAACGCTTAGCCAACCATCCATACTATTGTTTTCTCGATGGGTATTCCGGATTTTTCCAAATACCCATCCACCCCCAGGACCAAGAGAAAACCACCTTTACATGTCCCTATGGTACGTTTGCGTATCGTAGAATGCCGTTTGGGTTGTGTAATGCACCCGCGACGTTCCAACGATGCATGATGTCCATATTTTCAGATTTAATCGAAAACATTGTTGAGGTTTTTATGGATGATTTTTCTGTCTACGGTTCTTCGTTTGCCTCGTGTTTGTCTAATCTTTGCAGGGTGCTTAAAAGGTGCGAGGAATGCCACTTGGTGCTGAATTGGGAGAAGTGCCACTTCATGGTAAGAGATGGCATCGTTTTGGGTCATCGGATTTCAGAAAAGGGTATTGAGGTCGATAAAGCAAAGATCGACGTTATGGCCAACCTCGGAGCTCCAAATTCAGTGAAAAGCATAAGGAGTTTTCTCGGTCACGCGGGTTTCTACAGGAGGTTCATCAAGGACTTCTCGAAGATAGCTAGACCGCTGACGAGATTGCTATGCAAGGACGTCGACTTTGTGTTCGACGACGAGTGTCTAAGCGCCTTCCACAAGATCAAGCAAGAGCTGATTAGCGCCCCTATTGTGCAACCACCGGATTGGGATCTACCCTTTGAGATCATGTGCGATGCCAGTGACTACGCCGTTGGTGCGGTGTTGGGACAAAGAAAGGAGAAGAAGCTCCACGTCATTTACTACGCTAGTAAGACGATGGACGATGCGCAGTCAAAGTATGCGACCACGGAAAAGGAACTCCTAGCCATCGTGTTTGCTTTCGAGAAGTTTAGGTCATACTTGGTTGGCTCAAAGGTGATTGTCTACACCGATCACGCAGCATTGAGACATTTGCTCGCAAAGAAAGATGCAAAACCGCGGCTGCTACGGTGGATTCTGCTGCTCCAAGAGTTTGACTTGGAAATCAAAGATAAGAAGGGCGTCGAGAATGGAGTCGCGGATCACTTGTCGCGGCTGCGCGTAGACGACCTACTGCCCATCGACGACTCATTCCCCGAGGAGCAGCTAATGACAGTCATGCTACAGAAAGTTCGAGGGGAGCAAGAGCACGAGATTGATGAACTCTTTGCTATAGAGAAGGAGCCATGGTACGCGGACATCGTGAACTACCTGGCCACGGGAAGAGAACCGCATGAATTGGAGCGTCATCAAAAGAAGAAATTCTTCCACGACTTGAAACGGTTCTACTGGGACGAACCTTACCTCTACACCTTGTGCAAAGATGGATTATATCGGAGGTGTGTAGCGGATGAAGAGGTAAATGGCATTCTTACTCATTGCCACGGTTCAGCCTATGGGGGACATTTCGCGAGCTTTAAGACGGTCTCTAAGGTCTTACAAGCTGGTTTTTGGTGGCCAACGATGTTTAAGGACGCTCACGAGTTCGTTCAACGCTGCGATCCTTGCCAAAGGAAGGGCAATATAAGCAAGCGGAATGAGATGCCACAAAACCCTATCATGGAGGTTGAGATTTTTGATGTGTGGGGTATAGACTTCATGGGACCCTTCCCATCATCGTACGGCAAGAAGTACATTCTCGTGGCAGTGGACTATGTCTCCAAGTGGGTAGAAGCTGTAGCTTGCACAACGAGCGACTCAAAAGCCGTTGTTAGTCTTTTTAAGACGATTATCTTCCCTCGATTCGGAGTTCCCAGGGTTGTGATTAGTGACGGTGGATCCCATTTCATCAACAAGGTCTTTGAGAGTCTTCTCAAGAAGCACGGTGTTAAGCACAAGGTGGCAACACCTTATCATCCCCAAACAAGTGGCCAAGTTGAGGTTTCCAACCGACAAATCAAAGCCATCCTCGAGAAGACGGTCGGTGTAACGAGGAAAGATTGGTCCGTTAAACTAGACGACGCTCTTTGGGCGTACAGGACAGCATTTAAGACGCCCTTGGGAACGACACCTTTCAACTTGCTGTATGGGAAAGCATGCCATTTACCGGTAGAGCTCGAGTACAAAGCCAGCTGGGCAATCAAGCTTCTCAACTTCGATATTAAGAGCGCGAAAGAGAAGAGGGAATTTCAGCTCGAGGAATTGGACGAAATACGCCAACAGGCCTATGAGAGCTCGAGGATCTACAAAGAGCGGACCAAAGCCTTCCACGACAAGAAGATCATCAATAAAGAGTTCAAGGTGAACGACTTGGTGCTGCTATTCAACTCGCGGCTTAAACTATTCCCGGGAAAGCTGAAATCCCGTTGGTCCGGCCCTTTTAAGATCAAGGAGGTGAAACCACTCGGAGTTGTGGTGCTTTGGGACAAGCACGAAGGGGAGTTTGCAGTAAACGGTCAAAGACTCAAACCGTACTTCGCAAACGAAGCTGCAACCGGAGGAGACTCGTTGTCTCTTTCGGATCCAAACGTTGCTTAAAACAAAGGGGTAAAGTCAAGCTACGTGACTATAAACAAGCTCACTTGGGAGGAAGTCCCATGTCTATCCTTGTACATAATCTTTGTTTTTAATTTAGCATTCTCATATTCATAATTCTAACCATCTTCTTTGGTTACTTAGTAGTGTTTTTCCAGGTGAAAACGAGGAGAAATAACCAGGAGTTACGTATCGGCCAGCCATATCGGCAAGCTTTGGCCGATATCGACGAGACGTATCGGTCTGCTGGGACCGATACATAGGGAAAAGGCTCACGGAGTTTCGTATCGGGATGTTGTATCGGTCTGCTGGGACCGATACAAGGCAAACAGAAAGTGGAGACGTTCATACCGGGGTGTTGTATCGGTCTGCTGGGACCGATACAAGGGAAACAGAAAGTGGAGACGTTCATACCGGGGTGTTGTATCGGTCTGCTGGGACCGATACAAGGGAAACAGAAGAAAAAGCACTAGTATCGGCATGTTGTATCGGTCTGCTGTGACCGATACAACGCGAAATAGGCCAACCTCGACTACACGCCGATACAGAAAACCCGATACAGTATCGTATCGGTTTAACTGTATCGGCCAGGTAACCGATACGCGCTAAATTTTTTTGTATATCGGCTGAATATAAATAGAATCCTAGGGCTTTTGTCTTAAAACTCATAGCCGATATCGCCCTTTCCTTTTTGCTCCTCCATTGTTGCGAAATTGAAAAGCTTGATTTCTCTCTTGTTTTTTGACGGAATTAGCTGATTTTTGGCTCATTCTCTTTGTCTCCTCCATCTCTTTCAGGTCATCTCAACCAATCAACCAATCCGAGCCTTCTCCAAAATCGCCCAAATTCACCATAAGAACACATGGGACCAAAGAGAGCTTCAAGGGCTGAGAAAGGAAAAGGCAAGGCAGTGGAAGATGAACCACCGAGAAGAAGGACGAGATCGGGCTCGGTGGTGATAAGGGAACCCACCGATGAGGTTCCAAGAGAGGTTCCAAGAAAGGAACCAAGAGAGGAACCGAGGGAGGAGCCGCGAAAGAGCAAATCGCGAAAGAGCAACGCGAAAAAGAAGCGTGACGAACCCGCAGTTGTGAGAGAGGTTGATGAACCCGCAGTCGTGAGAGAGGTGGATGCACCCGAAGTCGTGAGAGAAGGGGAAGACTACGACTTCGTATACGATTCCTACGACGAGGAAGAGTTAGCTCCGGCTCCGCGAGGTTTCACGTTCCCACCGAGGGCAAACGGAACGCGACCCGAAGAAGCAACCGTCGCCCCGAGAACTCTATGATGCGCTAATGGAGATAACATTCGTTCCGTCGCGATTCCCGGATCCGGATACACTCAAGAAATTGGGTATCTACGACGAGGTAAAAGAGATTTTGCGCAACATGGGGCTAGAATGGGTCTTAGGGAGAGAGAAAATCGCATACAAGGAGGAAACGTGTCAGTTTCTAGCCACCCTATCCCTCGCATCCACTAGCAATGGAATCACATGCACATTCAAGGGAAACGACGGGAGTACCTACGGTGGACCGCTCGAAATCTGGGCAAGGATCCTCGGCATTCCGGGAGACGGTCAACCCGAGCTCAGCAACCAACCGGGAGAGAGCGCGCAACTTTGGAACTTCATCGCCAACGGGGTCTACCAACCCGGGAGATCGAAAAGTGCGATGATCCGCCATCCGGCGATAAGGTACGTGCAGAAACTGCTTTCGCACGTATACTTTCCTAGACGCGAGGCAGGGCAGGTGAACAACAACAAGATGATGTATCTGCAGCAAGGCTTGGTACCGATACTTCGACGATCACGCCGCGATCCGAGCTTGTTCCCTACAACGGAAGAGCACTATCCGAGCGCGCTAAGGCTATTCATCAACGGCCTATTGGACTTAAAGCGTTGGGCTTGGACTCGCACCGACGCCACACCGAAGCTGAGCATAGGCGGATGGATTACGCCCTTTCTAAACCGATGGCGCATACCCTTATTGGGTAAGGCAGAGCATCCGACCCTCATGGATATGCCTTACTTGGCTAAGCAGCTTATGATCGTCGGAGAATACGAGGGTAAGTATGGGTACTCGTTCAAGAAAAACGACGTCCAACGAATCGTCCTTCTCCCCAACCACGCAGCCACGAGCTTCAACGGAACCGGCGCGATACACTTCGATCTTAGCTGGCACCAATTCCACGACGTCATTGCAGCCCCGTTGTCCTCGGTACGCGCTCCGAAAAGAACCCAAAGGCCAGCTGTACGGAGTAGCTACGAGCCCAGCTCTACCGCGATACCCATCCACGGTCCTGAGCGATACTATCCAGGCCCCTCCTCCGCGCCTAGCTCCGCGCCTAGGCAGCCCGGTCCGCTGCAAGACATGTACATGGACGTACAGAGGATGGACCGCTGGAACCGCTTCCAAGACCGCACCATTAGGAAATTGGTGCGCGAGGTCAGGTCTTTGAAGAAGACCATCAAGAGAGGGTTGTCTTGCGCGAGCTGCAGTTCGAACCAAGACAGGCAGCTGGTAGTGCGTGATCCGCAGGTAGACGCACCTGCACCTAGGAGACGCAGCCGCACCGTCCGACGCCCATCGGTAGCTCTCTCGGACAACGAGTCCCCCACATTCTCCTCCGATGGAGAAGACGACGCCCCGGATAGCTACTACTATTGAGGTAACCCTCCACCCTTGTACATATGCTTTTTCACATTCATTGCATGTAGTTTTTAGGTTGTCATGCATTTAGGAACCTCCTTCGACACTTGTTTCACACGGAGACCGTGTGAATTAAGTTTGGGGGAGTAGTCACATTATCATCACGCATTTTAGTTCTACTTAGCATCCACATATAAAAAAAAAAAAAAAAAACAACAACAAAAAACACAAAAAAAATCTGCATATAGGATTAGTTCATGGCATTTAGAGCATTTGCATAGGGGATCTATGATGACGTTAACCTTGTAAAGCGACGCACTTGGTGCTTTGAACAGTATCTTAGGTGTAGTATTTTCCGTAAACGAATTAGAACTCGCTGACAATCTTAAAACCGCAACTCTAGACATTGATGTTTAAAAATCCGATTGTATGTTATGAAGCTTGGTAGTTCTAAATCACCTTCGAAAAAACTATTTGAACTTAAACCTGATTTTTAATTAGCATGATTGATGGTTTTCAAGAGAATTTCTATGGCTTTTTGATTTCTACGGATTGCGGCTTCCTAAACCGAAACACCTTAAGCGCAATCTGGTCATTCTCATTATAAGGATGATTCCCCTCTCACCCCCTACGCCTAAACCCAAACACTTGTGAGAATTCTTTTCATTTAGTGATTGTTTGGTTTCGCAAAAACTTGAAAGTATAGGGAGCGACAAGGAAGGACATCCATTTGGCTAGGTTATCATATGCTAGTTTGTAGACGGGATAACGGGAAACACATCTTTGAACTAAAACGTATTTTCAGAAAATAAACACGAGTTAAATTGTAAAACGCCTAGGGGTAAAGAATGGCTACTAAAAAAAAAAAAAAAAAAAAAAAACAGAAAAATCGAAAAAGAAAAAAAAAAAAAAAAAAAGAGAAAGTTAGCCAAATAAAACCCCTAAGGTAGTTAAGAAAAAAAAAAATAAAAGAAAACTCGGTGTTTGAATGCTTAAGTGTGTAGAGAGTGAAAAGATGGGTTAGAGATTAGAATTGTATAGGGATGGATGTCCGGATTTGCATTGCTTCTTGTCTTTCCCGATTTTGCTTAACACTTTCACTCCCCGAGAGAAACCGCGCTACAACTAACCACATGCCTGAGTGTTAGCCTCCTCGTTTGATTCGAAATCCCGTTCTTACCTAGACAAATAGAAAAACTCTTGGTAATTATTGATCATGTTTCATGCTTTGATTGTGCTTAATTGAATGTGAAAGGTGTTTAGACTAGTTAAGTGGATCACATACTCTTGGTAATAATAGCGGATTTAGACGGAGTTAAGGTAGATAGAAATAAGTAGAACTAGTTCGGTTGCGAGAGGGTACTATGTTTAGGATACTTGTTCATCGCACTTCCGTGTTGTTTTTGGTTCTGAGGTCCCCGCCTCCACACCTTCCTAAACTTTGATGCGAAATTCTCTTGCTTGAGGACAAGCAAATGATAAGTTTGGGGGAGTTGATAACTTGCATATTTTACACATTTTACTTTAGGTTATGCATTAGAACTCATTCATTTAGGTTGCATTTAGTGTCATATAGGTTGCATTTTGGTTTGTTTCGTGTATTTCAGGTTTTGGAGCATAAAGACGGCGAAAGTGATGAATTTAAGCCAAAAAGAAACTGATACACTTGCATCGGCATGTTGTATCGGTTTCTGTTGGCCGATACAGAAGACAGAAAGTTTGCCGAAGTCTGTATCGGCCAAGCATATCGGTTTTTGTGGCCGATATTGAAAACAGAAGTTTCGCCGAAGCTTGTATCGGCCAACCGTATCGGTTTGGAGTGACCGATACAAGAGAAGAAGACCCGAAGACACGTACCGACCTGTCGTATCGGCTTAGCCTGGCCGATACGAGGAAAACTGAGCCGAAGGAAGATTGCCAAAGCGCGTATCGGCCAGCCTGTATCGGTTTGCCTTGACCGATACAGGCTGCGAAATTTTATAAGATTTTTGGTTTTTAATGTGTAAAAAAAGGAAAACCAATTCCAATTTTCGGTTTCCTTTTATTTTATTTTTCGGTTTGGATTTTATATTAGGGCATAACTACACAACCACCATCTATCTTGTTTTTACTTTATCGATTGTTTTGTTTTTGAGACTTAGAGGAGATTTCTTGGTGATTGCTTCTTGGCCACCTTAAAATCTTCATCATCATCATTCAATAAGAGTTTTCTTTACCCTTTATTCTCCTTGTTTTTGTTTATGCTATTGATATCTATAAACCTAATTGCTATGAGTTTCAATATGATTTGTGAGTAGGTCTAAATAGACAATTGGGTTAGGGTAAAAGGGGTTGATTGAATCTAGGATAGATAATTGTCTAAAACTTAATAGATTGAAAACTTTAGTCTTTGGTAACAGCCTTAAAGCTTTAATCGAGTTGGCCATTCGATTATCGAACCCAGGAAGCTTTATGAATCGAGAGATTATAAAGCCTCCTGAACAATTACCTTAGAACCAAGCCTAGCTTAACCGAGAGATCTGTGTTAATAAGCTTGGTGGTTAGAATTGATTTGTCCTTAAAGTTTCTCGACGATTAAACTATCCAAGACATTGTTTTAGTTTAATCGTTGAGAAAAGGATCATTGCCACGAGAGTGGATTGATCTAAAATCGTTTTCAAAACCTTAAAGTAAATTTTATAAAAGACAATTTGATCATCCTTTAAAACACCTTAACCTGATTGTTTAGCTTTTTATAAACCTTTCAAAACCTTTAATTCTCGTTTTTCGTTTCGTTTAATTTTCGGTTACAAAAACATCAAACAAACAACCCTTTTGATCACACTTAAACTGAGTTCGTTTCACACAAATTCAAATAAATTGTTTGCTCCTGATTTGGTTTGACATCTTAAATACTACATTAAGATATTATATTAAGCGGGGTAAAATCTCGTTTATCAGTGGTGATTTGAATAAATGTTTTGAGCTTTATTATTGTTTTGTAACTTGCCTACGAACGCAATTAGTAAAACAAACAAGTTCCTTAGAATAATAAACATATGCTTTGCATTTAAAACAAATACCATACCATGTTTTGTCTCTCTATTACAATAAAAACATAAGCTTTATTGCATTCACACCAATGTAACCAATCTATTAAAACAAGATTGTAGAGAGACATTGACACTTTTAGAGATCTAGTTTACTCTTTTAAGTCTTGTTGCAAGTTTCATTTTTCCACTGCGTTTCGCTTTAAGTATTTTGCCTCCGGCTCGTACAGACAGTTGTCTATTTGTTAGCCTCACAAGGGGGTTGCTGCTACTATTGTCTCCATGGAGACAGTAATGTTGGTCGTAACTTTTTCCTAATCTTCTCCTCCGCTTATGTGCCTTAGTGCCGCTGTATATGTCTCTGTTAGCGTCTAATGAACTAAGCTCTTCACCGTCGTCGCTTTGGTGATGGTCGATTTCAATGTTTGGATTCCTTTTCTACCGCGGTGAACTCATTTCTTGTTTTCCAACTTTTGCCACAAGGAACGAACCGTATTTCTGGTAGCGACACAATACATCTTCAATGGCGCAAAAGATAGCTTGCAAGCGTATTTGGCAACAAATTGAATTATTTCAAGTTTGCACAAGAACTTTATAAGAGCATAACCAATGGTGGATCTAAGCTTAGTTGCTTAAACAATATTTAAATTATATTTTAATAAAACTTTATACTCTTAAGAAACTTTGATTGTATTTATTGTTTTTGTCGTCAAATGGTGGATCTTAATATCGGGATCTTAATAAAACATAAATTATTTTTTTAGACGTCTACTTCATTTTGTCCACTGGTCACTTGCTTATTTGCAAGAGCAAAACATCCTGCAAACTTAGACAAAACTTCATTGATTTTTTGCCACCTCATTTTGCACTGGCCAGGCTCTCTGTTTGCAGCTCCAACAATGTTTGAGGATGTTCGAGGATCCAGAAAGCATTGTACTTTTGCTCATTGGCAACCACAACATTTTTGCTAGTGTTTAGCCAAGAACTACAGAGCACAATGTCGTCCTTAGGAGTCCATTTCCTCCTCTTCATCTTCACATGAACTACTTCTTCACAATCCCATGCAGGCTCTATTGTTTGGTTAGTAAACCGTGGAACTGGAATGGATCCAATTCCCACAGTAGAAGGAAACAAGCTCTCATTTGAGTCTCTTTGGCTATTGAGTAAGTCAATGAAGGTAGATGAACAAAATGGATCCATCTTAATGGAAAGTTTAAGTGTTTTAAAAGCTTATCCTAAGTTTTGAGTTAGATTATGTTGAATTTGTGTTAGCTAATCACTAAGTTTTATACAAGATAAAATTCAGAGTTTAGAGTTTGGTAGGTAAGGGTTATAACTTAGCATTCAATTCAATGTCACTTAAGGTAAGTCTAAACACATCAAACATCAACCATTTATCACAAACTTATCCACTCAACCACTACAATCAACCATTTAACACAAAACTATCAACTTAACTACATGAAACAAAGACGACTTAACTACAAGATTACAGAGATAAAGACAAACTCCATAACACAGAGACACAATCTATAACACACAATCAATAAATTAAATCTACAACACACAATCAGAGACACAAAGACACAAAGACACAAAGACAAAGGTTACAAGAGACACTCTCTATAACACACAACTCTAATCTCAATCCATAACACACAATCAAGGAGACACAATCTATAACACACAATCACAGAGACACAATCTATAACACACAATCACAGAGACACAATCTATAACACACAATCACTAATCTAAACAAAATAGCAAATCCAACGATAATAGAGACAAAGTTGAAAGATCAAGAAGAAGGAGAAGAAGATTTTCCCCAATCGTTCATGGTGAAAACCCTAGCCATCAATCGAGTCGATTGAGACCTCAATCAACCCCACACGATGATCTCCCTTGCCTCACCTTCTCACGTCATCACTCCTCCGACGATTACACGACGTAATTTCCCGGAAAAACTTCAGTCGCTTTCTTCGCCACTGTCGTCGAGAGAAGAAAGGAGAAGAAGAAGAATGAGGGAAAAACAAAAGAACCCCGAAAAAACAAAAAAAAACCAAAAAAATAAATAAATATACGTGAACAGTTAAAATCGGACACGTGTCCGGTCTTAACTGATCTTAAAGCTCTTGATTAAACGCCGATCTTAGCTTTAATATTTTGTTTTGGGCCTAAATACACAAATTATACACCTAAGATCCAATTAAGCAACCTCATTGAAGTTGGACTAACCATCGAAATTGCATAAAAAAATTCCACAATACAAAGCACTACAAGAAACTGGGCAAATAGCAACGCCATATTTCGTCGCCACTTTTGGTTTAAACCTTTGGTTTAAACCTTTTGGTTTCCCACCCGCGGCAAACGAAAAAATAGCGACGATTTAGCGACGAATCCATATAGCGACGATTTAGCAACGATTCCTTGCTATTTCGTTGTTATATGTTAACATGACACGAAGCGACTTACATCGTATTTAAGAAGTACATGCATGTCAGAATTCGTTGCTATTTCGTCGCTATTTATATTTAGCGACGATTTAGCAACGAATCGGTGCCAAATCGTCGCTAATTCGTTGCTATATGTGAACGTGACACGAAACGACATTCATCGTATTTCCAAGTACAAGAATGTAAGGAGGTTTAAAATTAGCAACGAAATAGCAACGATTCGTTGCTAAATCGTCGCTAAATATAAATAGCGACGATTTAGCAACGATTCGTCGCTAAATCGTCGCTAATGCTAAACCCTTATTTTAGGGTTTGGAACCCTAAATTCGGGTTGTATCGGTATTTACCACTTTTTCGCCAAAACAAGTTTATAACATTGATCATAAGAAGTCACAAACTCAATATATGACAAAAAAACTTATAAACTAGTTTATTATGAACTTTATAGTATAAACTCTTATAAGTTATGGTTTACTTAGCTTAAATGTGTTAAGTATAATTTTGTAATCTATAATTTTTATTGTTTTATACAAATATATTACTAGTTTTGTACACTTTTTTAGTCAAGCAAAACTCATATAAATCGATATTAAGTGGTGTTTTAGGGGATTAAAGTTCGAAGGCTTGCAACGACTTAGCAACGAATTGGCAAGGAATCATGCTTAGCAACGAAATAGCGACGATTTGGCAACGATAAGTCATTATGTTTAGCGACGATTTAGCTACGATCTTGAACCCCTAAATCTGTAATCCATCGAAAATTAGATTTTTTTAATAAATCGTTGTTAAATCGTCGCTAAATAGCGACAAATTAGCGACGAATTTAGGTTAGCGTTGCTAAATCCTAGCTAAATAGCGACGATTTAGCAACGAAAATTACCAATCCTTGCTATTTCGTTGCAAATTTAAATATTATTTTTAAAAAATATAATTACAAAAACACACACAAATATTACAAATAACATACACACACAAATTATTACAAAAACACACAAAGATTACAAATATTACAAAAACACACACAAATATTACAACTAACACACACAAATAATACAAAACACAAAGAAAATTATTCATTATTATCGGAATCAACAGATTCGACTTCGCTACTTTCATCAAATTCATCTGCACCTCCGTCGTCTTCATCATCCACAATATCTTCAACAACTTGATTATCGGTGTCGACAAGGAATACATCTTCCGTCGATTGATTTGTTGGAATGATTGTCCCACCAATGACATTTCGTTGCTAAGCAAGTCTCAAGATGATCGACGTGTTCTTTTGCGACCAACGACTTGACCAGCATGTCGTCTATGTAAACCTCCATGGTCTCGCCCAGCTGGTCGGCGAACATTCGATTTACTAGCCGTTAGTAGGTTGCTCCGGCGTTTTTCAGGCCGAAAGGCATGACTTTATAGCAGTAGGTGCCTCGATCGGTGATGAACGAAGTCTTCTCTCGGTCTTCCACGTGCATAATTATTTGATTGTATCCCGAGAAGGCGTCCATGAATGACAGTAGTTCGTTTCCGGCAGTGGCCTCCACTATTCGGTCTATGTGTGACAGAGGATAGCTGTCCTTCGGGCATGCCTTGTTGAGGTCGGTGAAGTCGACGCAGACTCGCCACTTCCCATTTTTTTTCTTCACCACGACCGGGTTCGCTAGCCAGTCTGGGTATCTGACTTCGTCAATTGAGGCAGCATTAATGAGGCGTTCGACCTCTTCGTTTACGGCCTGGGCGCGTTCCGGACCCAACTTCCTTCGCTTCTACTTGATTGGTCTGACGGTTGGGTCCACATTGAGCTCGTAGCAGGTGATGTTCGGGTCGATTCCTGGCATATCTTCCGTGCACTATGCGAAGGTTTTGAAGTTGCGCTTCAAGAAATCGATCAGTTCGTTCTGCAGGGCAGGTTCGAGATCGGCTCCAACTCCGACGCACCTAGTCATGTCGCTGAGATCGACATTCACTTGTACGACCTTATGGAGCTTTGGAGCTTCTTCGCTCGTCACTTCATTGTACTGCGTCTTCACGCTTCCCGTCTTCTTACTTTCGACGGTGTGGATCCGAGTTTTCTCGTCCTTTGTTTTTGTTCGGTAGGCCTCGGCATCTACCTCTTCATCGTGGATGATCGCGCACGACTTTCTTATTTTTAGTTCGGCGATGAAACAGCTTCTCGCCACGCGTTGGTCTCCGCGTATTGTCTTAGTTCCGCTCGGACTAGGGAACTTCAGACACTGGTGGTGTGTGGATGGGATGGCTTTCATGGCGTGGATCCATGGAGTTCCCATAATGGCGTTGTAGATCGTCGGTGTGTCGATGACATCAAATTTCACCAGTTTTGTGACGCCTCCGATATGTAATGGGAGTTTGATGGTTCCCAGAGACATGGTGGTTTCTCCGTTGAAAGCAGTCAAGGGCTTTCGGTTCGGTTTGATGGTGTACTCCTTGAGCTCCATCCTCTGCAGCGTGCTGTAAATTATGAGGTCGACCGAAATGCCAGTGTCAATCATGACCTTGGCTACCTCGCAATCTGCGATAAGTAGTTCGACGACCAACGGGTCGTTATGAGGGAAGGCGACACCAGAGTTATCACATTCGCTGAACGTAATTTCCTTGCTGGGGCGGTCGGAGACGTCGCTGGTGCTGGACCATTTAACCGCGGCGATTGTTTCGCGCTGCGACCTTTTGATCGACCTGACTGAATCATTGCAGTCGACGAGACCTCCCATGATCATGCCGATCTTCTTGCGCGCCACCTTCGGCGGACCAGGTAGTTCTTCCCGTTCCCTTTTGTCGGACGATTCTGGAGCCCTTTCCTGGCCGCGTTCGGACTCAGGCCGAATGTATGTGTAGTTGGCTCGGGTTTCTTCCGAGGTCGGCAGCCTGATGTTTTTGTTGCCATATTCCCGCAGGAGGAGGCTTTGAAGATATCTGCATTTCGCCGTTGAATGCCCATCTTGCTTGTGGAAATCGCAATGTTTGCTCGTGTCGTGGCTGTTGGGTCGTCCGTTGTTCGGGTAGTTTCCCGAACCATTTCTGTTTTGTTGATCGCCTTGCGATCCACGTGATCCGGGGTTTCTATCATGATTGTCCCGAACCGTTTCTCGATCGATTGTGTTCTGGGCGAGATACGTTGTTGATTGCTTGCCTTTCGAACTCTTCGTGGTCGATTAGGTGGATCCGGGTGTTTTTGTAATCCACGTCGTAGTGTTGTCACGGTTCGCGGTGTTCTTCTTTCACTCTCTCTCCTTTTCTTTCGAACGTGTCTTGAGGGACGCGTGCTTCTTTGTAAGAGCGGTTTTCTCCTTTTCCAATTTGATGTAAGCGGTCGCCTTGTGTAGCGCGTCCTCCAACGCTCTTGGTTCGTTCGTCGTGATTTCTTCACGGAACTGCGATTCGAACCATAGTCCGTTGCGCAGCGCTTGGATGGCCACGTCGTCTGGCACTTTGATCTTGGAGGCGATCTCTTTGAATCTTTCGACGTACTTCCTCAGAGTTTCTCCCTCTCCTTGGGTCATGCCCCATAGGTCGGCGATGGACTTTTCCTTGTGGATATACATGGAATAGTGCTTGAGGGTATTCTGTTTCACTCACCTTACCAATTTGATGGCTTCATGTTATCGTTGGTGAGATGGGAGCCAAGTTTTGCTCCCAATTACCCCTCGGCGGTCTCTTTTTGGGTCAAGTTACTAGATGTACCAACACACATCGTCGATGATGCGATTCTCAAGCTGGTGGGTAACTTTATAGGAAAAGTGGAAGGTACAGATCCGAAATCGGGAAGTGTCTACGTTACCGTCACTGGCTACGACAAAATGCTTTTCAGAACAATCGTGCCATGTGACTAAGGGATAAAGCTTGATGTAAGCCTAAACTATGATAAGCTCGTCGGTCTATGCATCAAATGTTTTAAACTCACTCATGATGAGAAAAACTGTCCCGAGGCTAAAGTTGAGGAAGAGCTAGCTAAGGCAAAGAGAGATGAAAAAGGAAAAGGAACTTATGCAGAGGTGGTGACCAACAATTCAAATGAGCACATATGGGAGAATCCTAAAAGATCCCCAACCAAGAGAGCTTTGGACTTTAATGAAGAGGAACGACATGCCTTTCCGTACAAGAAAGTAGGTAGAGATAGGCCACATGGAGCTCATAGAGAAAATCAACACATGGGTAGAGAGGAACCCGAAAATGGCAACCAAGTAGTGAAAGGCAGGGCCATCCATGCGAGGGGAAGCAGAGGAGATTCTTCTTCTCGTCCAAAGCACACTTACCAGGTTAAGGCTACAACTCCAACAACGGTTACGGAGGTCGCCGATACGGTGTTGGAAACGGTGGCAGAGACTGAGATTATCTCTGATGAGGGGGTACAGAATGGTAATGATGCGGTTATGGCCGAGGTGGGCATCGTGGGCAAAGAGGCTGAGGATGGTGTTGAGGAGGAAGAGGGACTAATGGAACGATGCAACCGATGAGGTCAAACTCCAATATGATGGGGACTCGGCGGAAAAGGAAGGGGATAATCAGGATAAAACAAAGGAGAAAGGTACACTAAATAATACTATACTTGAAAATTCAGATAGTGTAGCAATAGATTTTGTTAACAAGGCGCTAAGTGAGGTTGAGTTACGGTCTAAGGTTAATAAAGAACTCCAAAATTGTAACCCTAAGCTAGCTGGTCTACCCGGTAGGAAATATAGCTCGGTTGTTTTAGCTTCGCCTAAGAAGAGGCTACTTCTAAACATGATTTATGGTTCTTCTAAATCCACGGGTAAAGGCTTAAACCTTGGAAACAAACCTTGCTCTAATAATTTGCCTAAAAAATATTTTGGTGAACCAGGTAAAAACGTTAACAATAAGGGCGAGGGCTCAAAGGTTGGCAATGAAAAGGGAGGACCTGTAGGGGGAGGTTCACATGATATTTTATTACTATTTTTGTGTATGGTTTGAATGTTGTTATGTTTGAGGATTTTTAAAAAGACGTGTGTAACATTATCTTGGTTTTAGAGAGGACACTACAAGAGAAGAAGTTGTTACAAGCAACAACACTACTTCACACATACCAAAGAGGGTAAATTTTACTCTTTATTGATACTCCCTCCGTCCCATTATAATTGATGTTTTAGCCAAAAAAATTTGTTTCATATTAGATGATGTTTTCGGTTTTCAATGTAAAATTAATTGTTATTTTGTGTTTTTTATTATTTAATTTATGCATAATGTTTTTCTATTGGTGAAATTATGTTTAAGTAAAATATTAATTGATGTTTTTACATAGAAAACAAGAAAAATTAATGAATTCTTAATATGCGTGTAGAAACCTAAAACTTCAAGTAATTTGGGACAGAGGGAGTACACACTAGTATGATATCTGTGTAAAGTTTTTTAACTTGGTATGTTTGAAAACTTTGAAAAGATGATAATGCATATCAAACTTGATTTGGGACGGAGATCAAAGAGGGAAGAAGTTTTTGTAACCACAAAGACTACTTCTCCGTGGCCAAAGAAGGTAAATTTCTTCTCTTTATCGACACATATGGTAGTGTGTTATTTTTGATATGGTCTTTTAATGTGGTTTATGTTTGATTTTTTGTAAAGAAGACAAAGTATCTTGAACTTTGTTTCTGGTGGAGAACGAAAAGGACAAAAATTGTTATAACGACTACTTCACTCAAGCCAAAGAAGGTAAATTTCTTCTCTTTATTGACACTTAGTTGTGTGTTATTTTGTATGGTCTTTCATGTGGTATGCTTGAAAATTTTGAAAAGTTATCTTGGACGTCGTAAATGGGAGGATAATGATAAAGTGTAAATTGCGTTTAGCGTTTTGTGTTGTGTTCTTGTGCGTTGGAGTTGTAACTCTGTTTATTTATACGAGGAAATGGGTTTGTTGGATTTGTTCTACAAATCGGTCTTTAATGTGATATGGTAGTGTTTTAGTTTATGAAACACATAACCATATGGTCTTATAGTAGTTTGTATATTTATCTCATTATTGGTATTCTATATATGAAGACAAAAGAAGCTAGGACTATGCAGGAAGCTTCTTTTCCACGAAAGCTCGAGAAAAAAAATTGCATGATGTGTAAGTAAACCATCCCCATTTAAACTTATATAATGTTTTTCAATGGTCACAATCATTTGCATCGAAATGGTGTATACATTATCTTTGTTTTGTTTAGGGAATGAAAATGATTATATGATTAACTTCATAGATGTGTTTTTGAGAATGTATATTAAATGATTTTTTTTTACAAATCATAAGCAAATAGAAAGATAAAAAGACATACAATCGAGAAAAGAAAGTCAACAAAGCTGAAGAAAAATCGAGAAAACCGTATTTGGCGAAAGAAAAGGTGGAAACCTTAGCGTCTAAAATTTAGAAATTGATATTATGTGTATCTACAAGGGATAATGGTGTGATTTAAGTATATAGTTAACACATTGTAGTAATTTCGTTATGTAATGCTGTGATTTAAGTATGATAATTGTGTGATTTCGTTATGTAATCTTAAGTTATGTAAATGAACTAGGATTAAGTTTGCACATTGTGTGAGGAACAATTAATTGTATTGTGTTGTATATGTCGACTAATAGTAGTTTTAAGTCATTTGGTAAATCATTTTTATTCTTCATTCTATTGAGAAATTACCGCGTATTTTGTCAATTACCGACCATGTTTCTTAAACACAAAACAAAATTATTTAGGAGACTAATAATTTGTATTTAAGTACGACTTTAGAGTGGTTTTGTTTAATCTACTATTTTATTCTAGTTTTCTTCTTGTTCTTGATATTTTTTCTACTAGCAATGTTTTTGACTTAACTTACTATATTTTTTGTTTTATACCATTGCATTTTCTTGGCTTGTAACTTATGCTAAGTTTTGTAACTTGCTCTTGAAATTTCCCAAAAAAATTCCAAATAGCTAATTTCAATGGGTTTTAGTAAATAGTATTGGACGTTTAGGTCGGTAGGAAAACTGACCTAAATTGTATGTTACATATAAAATCATCATTTTAATTATTTTGAAAACACTAAGAAAAATGACAAACAAGTTTGAATTTGAACACTCAAAAAGCTCTTTGATAAATACACACAAAAATCGACATTAACCATCATTCACTACTAAAAAAAATTCATATAGCCACGGCCGTATCGGTGGCTATAGCGTTAAATCTGTGGCTATACGCTCGTGGCTAAAAAATTTCGTGGCAAATCGTGACTAAATAGCCACGGATTTTTGCTATAGCCACCGATATGGCCGTGGCTATATGACTTTTTTTTAGTAGTGATTATATACTGAAAAAAGAAAACAAATTTTGACATATAAATGAAACAAATTTGTCGAAAATATCGACAACAAACAAAGTCAATGCAACTTCATCATTTAGCTTGATGATCATGCCATGACTCCACATTAAATGAAATTCAATCATATTTAACACAAAATCCACATTTAGCCTTAGATTTTGCTGACAATTCCCTCATTACAATCCTCAATCAAATGTACAAATCTCATTGAGGAACTTATAAGCACTCATGTTGCATGAAACTTCGTTTAGAGTACTCGAAAAGCGTTGTTAACTGTTTCATAAGTTCGTCAACTTGTACAAAGCTCATTGAGACACTTATAATCACTCATGTTGCATGAAACTTGGTTTAGAATCCTAGAAACGCGTTGTTAGATGTTTCATACATTCTTCAAACTTGTACAAAGCTCATGAGGAACTTATAAGCTCTCATGTTGCATGAAACTTGGTTTAGAGTCCTAGAAACGCGTTGTTAGATGTTTCATAAGTTCGTGAAACTTGTACAAAGCACATTAAGGAACTTATAAGCACTCATGTTGAATGAAACTTGGTTTAGAGTCCTAGAAACGTCTTGTTAGATGTTTCATACGTTCGTCAAACTTGTCCAAAGCTCATTGAGGAACTTATAAGCTCTCATGTTGCATGAAACTTGGTTTAGAGTCCTAGAAACGCGTTGTTAGATGTTTCATAAGTTCGTGAAACTTGTACAAAGCTCATTCAGGAACTTATAAGCACTCATGTTGCATGAAACTTGGTTTAGAGTCCTAGAAACGATTTGTTAGATGTTTCATAAGTTCGTCAAACTTGTACAAAGCTCATTGAGACACTTATAAACACTCATGTTGCATGAAACTTGGTTTAGAGTCCTAGAAAAGAGTTGTTAATGTTTCATAAATTCGTCAAACTTGTACAAAGCTCATTGAGACACTTATAAACACTCATGTTGCATGAAACTTGGTTTAGAGTCCTAGAAACCAGTTGTTAGATGTTTCATAAGTTCGTCAAACTTGTACAAAGCTCATTGAGGAACTTATAAGCACTCGTGTTGCATGAAACTTAGTTTAGAGTCCTAGAAACGCGTAGTTAGATGTTTCATAAGTTCAAGAAACTTGTACAAAGCTCATTGAGGAACTTATAAGCACTCATGTTGCATGAAACTTGGTTTAGAGTCCTAGAAACACGTTGTTAGATGTTTCATAAGTTCGTGAAACTTGTACAAAGCTCATTGAATAACTTATAAGCACTCATGTTGCATGAAACTTGGTTTAGAGTACTAGAATAGAGTTGTTAAATGTTTCATAAGTTCGTCAAACTTGTACAAAGCTCATTGAGACACTTATAAACACTCATGTTGCATGAAACTTGGTTTAGACTCCTAGAAACGAGTTGTTAATGTTTCATAAATTCGTCAAACTTGTACAAAGCTCATTGAGACACTTATAAACACTCATGTTGCATGAAACTTGGTTTAGAGTCCTAGAAATGAGTTGTTGGATGTTTCATAAGTTCGTCAAACTTGTACAAAGCTCATTGAGGAACTTATAAGCACTCATGTTGCATGAAACTTGGTTTAGAGTCCTAGAAACACGTAGTTAGATGTTTCATACGTTCGTCAAACTTGTACCAAGCTCATTGAGGAACTTATAAACTCTCATGTTGCATGAAACTTGGTTTAGAATCTTAGAAACGCGTTGTTTGATGTTTCATAAATTCGTGAAACTTGTACAAAGCTCATTGTGGAACTTATAAGCACTCATGTTGCATGAAACTTGGTTTAGAGTCCTAGAAATGTGTTGTTAGATGTTTCATAAGTTCGTGAAACTTGTACAAAGCTCATTGAGGAACTTATAAGCACTCATGTTGCATGAAACTTGGTTTAGAGTCCGAGAAACGCATTGTTAGATGTTTCATAAGTTCGTCAAACTTGTACAATACTCATTGAGACACTTATAAACACTCATGTTGCATGAAACTTGGTTTAGAGTCCTCGAAACGCGTTGTTAGATGTTTCATACGTTCGTCAAACTTGTACAAAGCTCATTGAGGAACTAATAAGCACTCATGTTGCATGAAACATTGTTTAGAGTCCTAGAAATGTGTTGTTAGATGTTTCATAAGTTCGTGAAACTTGTACAAAGCTCATTGAGGAACTTATAAGCACTCATGTTGCATGAAACTTGGTTTAGAGTCCGAGAAACGCATTGTTAGATGTTTCATAAGTTCGTCAAACTTGTACAAAGCTCATTGAGATACTTATAAGCACTCATGTTGCATGAAACTTGGTTTAGAGTCCTAGAAACGCGTTGTTAGATGTTTCATAAGTTCGTCAAACTTGTACAAAGCTCATTGAGGAACTTATAAGCACTCATGTTTCATGAAACTTGGTTTAGAGTCCTAGAAACGCAATGTTAGATGTTTCATACGTTCGTCAAACTTGTGCAAAGCTCTTTGAGGAACTTATAATCTCTCATGTTGCATGAAATTTGGTTTAGAGTCCTAGAAACGAGTTGTTAGATGTTTCATAAGTTCGTCAAATTTGTACAAAGCTCATTGAGACACTTATAATCACTCATGTTGCATGAAACTTGGTTTAGAGTCCTAGAAACACGTTGTTAGATGTTTCATACGTTCGTCAAACTTGTACAAAGCTCATTGAGGAACTTATAAGCTCTCATGTTGCATGAAACTTGGTTTAGAGTCCTAGAAACGAGTTGTTAGATGTTTCATAAGTTCGTCAAACTTATAAAAATCTCATTGAAATACTTATAATCACTCATGTTGCATGAAACTTGGTTTAGAGACCTAGAAACGCGTTGTTAGATGTTTCATACGTTCGTCAAACTTTTACAAAGCTCATTGACGAACTTATAAGAACTCATGTTGCATGTAACTTGGTTTAGAGTCCTAGAAACGAGTTGTTAGATGCTTCTTAAGTTCGTCAAACTTATAAAAATCTCATTGAGATACTTATAATCATTCATGTTGCATGAAACTTGGTTTAGAGACCTAGAAACGCGTTGTTAGATGTTTCATACGTTCATCAAAATTTTACAAAGCTCATTGAGGAACTTATAAGAACTTATGTTGCATGCAACTTGATTTAGAGTCCTAGAAACGCGTTGTTAGATGTTTCATAAGTTCGTGAAACTTGTACAAATCTCATTGAGGAACTTATAAGGACTCATGTTGCATGAAACTTGGTTTAGAGTCCTAGAAACACGTTGTTAGATATTTCATACGTTCGTCAAACTTGTACCAAGCTCATTGAGGAACTTATAAACTCTCATGTTGCATGAAACTTGGTTTAGAATCCTAGAAACGCGTTGTTAGATGTTTCATAAGTTCGTGAAACTTGTACAAAGCTCATTGTGGAACTTATAAGCACTCATGTTGCATGAAACTTGGTTTAGAGTCCTAGAAACAATATGTTAGATGTTTCATAAGTTCGTCAAACTTGTACAAAGATCATTGAGACACTTATAAACACTCATGTTGCATGAAACTTGGTTTAGACTCCTAGAAACTAGTTGTTAATGTTTCATAAATTCGTCAAACTTGTACAAAGCTCATTGAGACACTTATAAACACTCATGTTGCATGAAACTTGGTTTAGAGTCCAAGAAATGAGTTGTTCGATGTTTCATAAGTTCGTCAAACTTGTACAAAGCTCATTGAGGAACTTATAACCACTCATGTTGCATGAAACTTGGTTTAGAGTCCTAGAAACGCGTAGTTAGATGTTTCATAAGTTCGTGAAACTTGTACAAAGCTCATTAAGGAACTTATAAGCACTCATGTTGCATGAAACTTGGTTTAGAGTCCTAGAAACGCGTTGTTAGATGTTTCATAAGTTCGTGAAACTTGTACAAAGCTCATTGAAGAACTTATAAGGACTCATGTTGCATGAAACTTGGTTTAGAGTCCTAGAAACACGTTGTTAGATATTTCATACGTTCGTCAAACTTGTACCAAGCTCATTGAGGAACTTATAAACTCTCATGTTGCATGAAACTTGGTTTAGAATCCTAGAAACGCGTTGTTAGATGTTTCATAAGTTCGTGAAACTTGTACAAAGCTCATTGTGGAACTTATAAGCACTCATGTTGCATGAAACTTGGTTTAGAGTCCTAGAAACGATTTGTTAGATGTTTCATAAGTTCGTCAAACTTGTACAAAGCTCATTGAGACACTTATAAACACTCATGTTGCATGAAACTTGGTTTAGACTCCTAGAAACGAGTTGTTAATGTTTCATAAATTCGTCAAACTTGTACAAAGCTCATTGAGACACTTATAAACACTCATGTTGCATGAAACTTGGTTTAGAGTCCTAGAAATGAATTGTTCGATGTTTCATAAGTTCGTCAAACTTGTACAAAGCTCATTGAGGAACTTATAAGCACTCATGTTGCATGAAACTTGGTTTAGAGTCCTAGAAACGCGTAGTTAGATGTTTCATAAGTTCGTGAAACTTGTACAAAGCTCATTGAGGAACTTATAAGCACTCATGTTGCATGAAACTTGGTTTAGAGTCCTAGAAACGCGTTGTTAGATGTTTCATAAGTTCGTGAAACTTGTACAAAGCTCATTGAGGAACTTATAAGCACTCATGTTGCATGAAACTTGGTTTAGAGTACTAAAAACGCGTTGTTAGATGTTTCATACGTTCGTCAAACTTGTACAAAGCTCATTGAGGAACTTATAAGCACTTATAGTGCATGAAACTTGGTTTAGAGTCCTAGAAATGGTTGTTAGATGTTTCATACGTTCGTCAAACTTGTACAAAGCTCATTGAGGAACTTATAAGCACTCATGTTGCATGAAACTTCGTTTAGAGTAATCGAAAAGCGTTGTTAACTGTTTCATAAGTTCGTCAACTTGTACAAAGCTCATTGAGACACTTATAATCCCTCATGTTGCATGAAACTTGGTTTAGAATCCTAGAAACGCGTTGTTAGATGTTTCATACATTCTTCAAACTTGTACAAAGCTCATGAGGAACTTATAAGCTCTCATGTTGCATGAAACTTGGTTTAGAGTCCTAGAAACGCGTTGTTAGATGTTTCATAAGTTCGTGAAACTTGTACAAAGCATATTAAGGAACTTATAAGCACTCATGTTGCATGAAACTTGGTTTAGAGTCCTAGAAACCAGTTGTTAGATGTCTCATAAGTTCGTCAAACTTGTACAAAGCTCATTGAGGAACTTATAAGCACTCATGTTGCATGAAACTTAGTTTAGAGTCCTAGAAACGCGTAGTTAGATGTTTCATAAGTTCAAGAAACTTGTAAAAAGCTCATTGAGGAACTTATAAGGACTCATGTTGCATGAAACTTGGTTTAGAGTCCTAGAAACGCGTTGTTAGATGTTTCATAAGTTCGTCAAACTTGTACAAATCTCATTGAATAACTTATAAGCACTCATGTTGCATGAAACTTGGTTTAGAGTATTAGAATAGAGTTGTTAAATGTTTCATAAGTTCGTCAAACTTGTACAAAGCTCATTGAGACACTTATAAACACTCATGTTGCATGAAACTTGGTTTAGACTTCTAGAAACGAGTTGTTAATGTTTCATAAATTCGTCAAACTTGTACAAAGCTCATTGAGACACTTATAAACACTCATGTTGCATGAAACTTGGTTTAGAGTCCTAGAAATGAGATGTTCGATGTTTCATAAGTTCGTCAAACTTGTACAAAGCTCATTGAGGAACTTATAAGCACTCATGTTGGATGAAACTTGGTTTAGAGTACTAGAAACGCGTAGTTAGATGTTTCATACGTTCGTCAAACTTGTACCAAGCTCATTGAGGAACTTATAAACTCTCATGTTGCATGAAACTTGGTTTAGAATCCTAGAAACGCGTTGTTAGATGTTTCATAAGTTCGTGAAACTTGTACAAAGCTCATTGTGGAACTTATAAGCACTCATGTTGCATGAAACTTGGTTTAGAGTCCTAGAAACGATTTGTTAGATGTTTCATAAGTTCGTCAAACTTGTACAAAGCTCATTGAGACACTTATAAACACTCATGTTGCATGAAACTTGGTTTAGAGTCCTCGAAACGCGTTGTTAGATGTTTCATACGTTCGTCAAACTTGTACAAAGCTCATTGAGGAACTTATAAGAACTCATGTTGCATGAAACTTGGTTTAGAGTCCTAGAAACGCGTTGTTAGATGTTTCATAAGTTCGTGAAACTTGTACAAAGCTCATTGAGTAACTTATAAGCACTCATGTTGCATGAAACTTGGTTTAGAGTCCTAGAAACGCATTGTTAGATGTTTCATAAGTTTGTCAAACTTGTACAAAGCTCATTGAGATACTTATAAGCACTAATGCTGCATGATACTTGGTTTAGAGTCCTAGAAACGCGTTGTTAGATGTTTCATAAGTTCGTCGAACTTGTACAAAGCTCATTGAGGAACTTATAAGCACTCATGTTTCATGAAACTTGGTTTAGAGTCCTAGAAATGCAATGTTAGATGTTTCATACGTTCGTCAAACTTGTGCAAAGCTCTTTCAGGAACTTATAATCTCTCATGTTGCATGAAATTTGGTTTAGAGTCCTAGAAACGAGTTGTTAGATGTTTCATAAGTTCGTCAAATTTGTACAAAGCTCATTGAGACACTTATAATCACTCATGTTGCATGAAACTTGGTTTAGAGTCCTAGAAACACGTTGTTAGATGTTTCATACGTTCGTCAAACTTGTACAAAACTCATTGAGGAACTTATAAGCTTTTATGTTGCATGAAACTTGGTTTAGAGTCCTAGAAACGAGTTGTTAGATGTTTCATAAGTTCGTCAAAATTTTACAAAGCTCATTGACGAACTTATAAGAACTCATGTTGCATGTAACTTGGTTTAGAGTCCTAGAAACGAGTTGTTAGATCCTTCTTAAGTTCGTCAAACTTATAAAAATCTCATTGAGATACTTATAATCACTCATGTTGCATGAAACTTGGTTTAGAGACCTAGAAACGCGTTGTTAGATGTTTCATACGTTCATCAAAATTTTACAAAGCTCATTGAGGAACTTATAAGAACTTATGTTGCATGCAACTTGATTTAGAGTCCTAGAAACACGTTGTAAGATGTTTCATAAGTTCGTGAAACTTGTACAAATCTCATTGAGGAACTTATAAGGACTCATGTTGCATGAAACTTGGTTTAGAGTCCTAGAAACACGTTGTTAGATATTTCATACGTTCGTCAAACTTGAACCAAGCTCATTGAGGAACTTATAAACTCTCATGTTGCATGAAACTTGGTTTAGAATCCTAGAAACGCGTTGTTAGATGTTTCATAAGTTCGTGAAATTTGTACAAAGCTCATTGTGGAACTTATAAGCACTCATGTTGCATGAAACTTGGTTTAGAGTCCTAGAAACGATTTGTTAGATGTTTCATAAGTTCGCCAAACTTGTACAAAGATCATTGAGACACTTATAAACACTCATGTTGCATGAAACTTGGTTTAGACTCCTAGAAACGAGTTGTTAATGTTTCATAAATTCGTCAAACTTGTACAAAGCTCATTGAGACACTTATAAACACTCATGTTGCATGAAACTTGGTTTAGAGTCCAAGAAATAAGTTGTTCGATGTTTCATAAGTTCGTCAAACTTGAACAAAGCTCATTGAGGAACTTATAAGCACTCATGTTGCATGAAACTTGGTTTACAGTCCTAGAAACGCGTAGTTAGATGTTTCATAAGTTCGTGAAACTTGTACAAAGCTCATTGAGGAACTTATAAGCACTCATGTTGCATGAAACTTGGTTTAGAGTCCTAGAAACGCGCTGTTAGATGTTTCATAAGTTCGTGAAACTTGTACAAAGCTCATTGAGGAACTTATAAGGACTCAAGTTGCATGAAAGTTGGTTTAGAGTCCTAGAAACACGTTGTTAGATATTTCATACGTTCGTCAAACTTGTACCAAGCTCATTGAGGAACTTATAAACTCTCATGTTGCATGAAACTTGGTTTAGAATCCTAGAAACGCGTTGTTAGATGTTTCATAAGTTCGTGAAACTTGTACAAAGCTCATTGTGGAACTTATAAGCACTCATGTTGCATGAAACTTGGTTTAGATTCCTAGAAACGATTTGTTAGATGTTTCATAAGTTCGTCAAACTTGTACAAAGCTCATTGAGACACTTATAAACACTCATATTGCATGAAACTTGGTTTAGACTCCTAGAAACGAGTTGTTAATGTTTCATAAATTCGTCAAACTTGTACAAAGCTCATTGAGACACTTATAAACACTCATGTTGCATGAAACTTGGTTTAGAGTCCTAGAAATGAGTTGTTCGATGTTTCATAAGTTCGTCAAACTTGTACAAAGCTCATTGAGGAACTTATAAGCACTCATGTTGCATGAAACTTGGTTTAGAGTCCTAGAAACGCGTAGTTAGATGTTTCATAAGTTCGTGAAACTTGTACAAAGCTCATTGAGGAACTTATAAGCACTCATGTTGCATGAAACTTGGTTTAGAGTCCTAGAAACACGTTGTTAGATGTTTCATAAGTTCGTGAAACTTGTACAAAGCTCATTGAGGAACTTATAAGCACTCATGTTGCATGAAACTTGGTTTAGAGTCCTAAAAACGCGTTGTTAGATGTTTCATACGTTCGTCAAACTTGTACAAAGCTCATTGAGGAAGTTATAAGCACTTATGTTGCATGAAACTTGGTTTAGAGTCCTAGAAATGAGTTGTTCGATGTTTCATAAGTTCGTCAAACTTGTACAAAGCTCATTGAGGAACTTATAAGCACTCATGTTGGATGAAACTTGGTTTAGAGTCCTAGAAACGCGTAGTTAGATGTTTCATACGTTCGTCAAACTTGTACCAAGCTCATTGAGGAACTTATAAACTCTCATGTTGCATGAAACTTGGTTTAGAATCCTAGAAACGCGTTGTTAGATGTTTCATAAGTTCGCGAAACTTGTACAAAGCTCATTGTGGAACTTATAAGCACTCATGTTGCATGAAACTTGGTTTAGAGTCCTAGAAACGATTTGTTAGACGTTTCATAAGTTCGTCAAACTTGTACAAAGCTCATTGAGACACTTATAAACACTCATGTTGCATGAAACTTGGTTTAGAGTCCTCGAAACGCGTTGTTAGATGTTTCATACGTTCGTCAAACTTGTACAAAGCTCATTGAGGAACTTATAAGCACTCATGTTGCATGAAACTTGGTTTAGAGTCCTAGAAACGCGTTGTTAGATGTTTCATAAGTTCGTGAAACTTGTACAAAGCTCATTGAGTAACTTATAAGCACTCATGTTGCATGAAACTTGGTTTAGAGTCCTAGAAACGCATTGTTAGATGTTTCATAAGTTTGTCAAACTTGTACAAAGCTCATTGAGATACTTATAAGCACTCATGTTGCATGATACTTGGTTTAGAGTCCTAGAAACGCGTTGTTAGATGTTTCATAAGTTCGTCAAACTTGTACAAAGCTCATTGAGGAACTTATAAGCACTCATGTTTCATGAAACTTAGTTTAGAGTCTTAGAAATGCAATGATAGATGTTTCATACGTTCGTCAAACTTGTGCAAAGCTCTTTGAGGAACTTATAATCTCTCATGTTGCATGAAATTTGGTTTAGAGTCCTAGAAACGAGTTGTTAGATGTTTCATAAGTTCGTCAAATTTGTACAAAGCTCATTGAGACACTTATAATCACTCATGTTGCATGAAACTTGGTTTAGAGTCCTAGAAACACGTTGTTAGATGTTTCATATGTTCGTCAAACTTGTACAAAGCTCACTGAGGAACTTATAAGCTCTTATGTTGCATGAAACTTGGTTTAGAGTCCTAGAAACGAGTTGTTAGATGTTTCATAAGTTCGTCAAACTTATAAAAATCTCATTGAGATACTTATAATTACTCATGTTGCATGAAACTTGGTTTAGAGACCTAGAAACGCGTTGTTAGATGTTTCATACGTTCGTCAAACTTTTACAAAGCTCATTGACGAACTTATAAGAACTCATGTTGCATGTAACTTGGTTTAGAGTCCTAGAAACGAGTTGTTAGATGCTTCTTAAGTTCGTCAAACTTATAAAAATCTCATTGAGATACTTATAATCACTCATGTTGCATGAAACTTGGTTTAGAGACCTAGGAACGCGTTGTTAGATGTTTCATACGTTCATCAAAATTTTACAAAGCTCATTGAGGAACTTATAAGAAGTTATGTTGCATGCAACTTGATTTAGAGTCCTAGAAACACGTTGTAAGATGTTTCATAAGTTCGTGAAACTTGTACAAATCTCATTGAGGAACTTATAAGGACTCATGTTGCATGAAACTTGGTTTAGAGTCCTAGAAACACGTTGTTAGATATTTCATACGTTCGTCAAACTTGTACCAAGCTCATTGAGGAACTTATAAACTCTCATGTTGCATGAAACTTGGTTTAGAATCCTAGAAACGCGTTGTTAGATGTTTCATAAGTTCGTGAAACTTGTACAAAGCTCATTGTGGAACTTATAAGCACTCATGTTGCATTAAACTTGGTTTAGAGTCCTAGAAACGATTTGTTAGATGTTTCATAAGTTCGCCAAACTTGTACAAAGCTCATTGAGACACTTATAAACACTCATGTTGCATGAAACTTGGTTTAGACTCCTAGAAACGAGTTGTTAATGTTTCATAAATTCGTCAAACTTGTACAAAGCTCATTGAGACACTTATAAACACTCATGTTGCATGAAACTTGGTTTAGAGTCCAAGAAATGAGTTGTTCGATGTTTCATAAGTTCGTCAAACTTGTACAAAGCTCATTGAGGAACTTATAAGCACTCATGTTGCATGAAACTTGGTTTAGAGTCCTAGAAACGCGTAGTTAGATGTTTCATAAGTTCGTGAAACTTGTACAAAGCTCATTGAGGAACTTATAAGCACTCATGTTGCATGAAACTTGGTTTAGAGTCCTAGAAACGCGTTGTTAGATGTTTCATAAGTTCGTGAAACTTGTACAAAGCTCATTGAGGAACTTATAAGGACTCATGTTGCATGAAACTTGGTTTAGAGTCCTAGAAACACGTTGTTAGATATTTCATACGTTCGTCAAACTTGTACCAAGCTCATTGAGGAACTTATAAACTCTCATGTTGCATGAAACTTGGTTTAGAATCCTAGAAACGCGTTGTTAGATGTTTCATAAGTTCGTGAAACTTGTACAAAGCTCATTGTGGAACTTATAAGCACTCATGTTGCATGAAACTTGGTTTAGATTCCTAGAAACGATTTGTTAGATGTTTCATAAGTTCGTCAAACTTGTACAAAGCTCATTGAGACACTTATAAACACTCATATTGCATGAAACTTGGTTTAGACTCCTAGAAACGAGTTGTTAATGTTTCATAAATTCGTCAAACTTGTACAAAGCTCATTGAGACACTTATAAACACTCATGTTGCATGAAACTTAGTTTAGAGTCCTAGAAATGAGTTGTTCGATGTTTCATAAGTTCGTCAAACTTGTACAAAGCTCATTGAGGAACTTATAAGCACTCATGTTGCATGAAACTTGGTTTAGAGTCCTAGAAACGCGTAGTTAGATGTTTCATAAGTTCGTGAAACTTGTACAAAGCTCATTGAGGAACTTATAAGCACTCATGTTGCATGAAACTTGGTTTAGAGTCCTAGAAACGCGTTGTTAGATGTTTCATAAGTTCGTGAAACTTGTACAAAACTCATTGAGGAACTTATAAGCACTCATGTTGCATGAAACTTGGTTTAGAGTCCTAAAAACGCGTTGTTAGATGTTTCATACGTTCGTCAAACTTGTACAAAGCTCATTGAGGAACTTATAAGCACTTATTTTGCATGAAACTTGGTTTAGAGTCCTAGAAATGGTTGTTAGATGTTTCATACGTTCGTCAAACTTGTACAAAGCTCATTGAGGAACTTATAAGCACTCATGTTGCATGAAACTTCGTTTAGAGTACACGAAAAGCGTTGTTAATTGTTTCATAAGTTCGTCAACTTTTACAAAGCTCATTGAGACACTTATAATCACTCATGTTGCAAGAAACTTGGTTTAGAATCCTAGAAACGCGTTGTTAGATGTTTCATACATTCTTCAAACTTGTACAAAGCTCATGAGGAACTTATAAGCTCTCATGTTGCATGAAACTTGGTTTAGAGTCCTAGAAACGCTTTGTTAGATGTTTCATAAGTTCGTGAAACTTGTACAAAGCACATTAAGGAACTTATAAGCACTCATGTTGCATGAAACTTGGTTTAGAGTCCTAGAAACGCCTTGTTAGATGTTTCATACGTTCGTCAAACTTGTCCAAAGCTCATTGAGGAACTTATAAGCTCTCATTATGCATGAAACTTGGTTTAGAGTCCTAGAAACGCGTTGTTAGATGTTTCATAAGTTCGTGAAACTTGTACAAAGCTCATTGAGGAACTTATAAGCGCTCATGTTGCATGAAACTTGGTTTAGAGTCCTAGAAACGCGTTGTTAGATGTTTCATAAGTTCGTGAAACTTGTACAAAGCTCATTGAGGAACTTATAAGCACTCATGTTGCATGAAACTTGGATTAGAGTCCTAAAAACGCGTTGTTAGATGTTTCATACGTTCGTCAAACTTGTACAAAGCTCATTGAGGAACTTATAAGCACTTATGTTGCTTGAAACTTGGTTTAGAGTCCTAGAAATGGTTGTTAGATGTTTCATACGTTCGTCAAACTTGTACAAAGCTCATTGAGGAACTTATAAGCACTCATGTTGCATGAAACTTCGTTTAGAGTACACGAAAAGCGTTGTTAACTGTTTCATAAGTTCGTCAACGTGTACAAAGCTCATTGAGACACTTATAATCACTCATGTTGCATGAAACTTGGTTTAGAATCCTAGAAACGCGTTGTTAGATGTTTCATACATTCTTCAAACTTGTACAAAGCTCATGAGGAACTTATGAGCTCTCATGTTGCATGAAACTTGGTTTAGAGTCCTAGAAACGCTTTGTTAGATGTTTCATAAGTTCGTGAAACTTGTACAAAGCACATTAAGGAACTTATAAGCACTCATGTTGCATGAAACTTGGTTTAGAATCCTAGAAACGCGATGTTAGATGTTTCATACATTCTTCAAACTTGTACAAAGCTCATGAGGAACTTATAAGCTCTCATGTTGCATGAAACTTGGTTTAGAGTCCTAGAAACGCTTTGTTAGATGTTTCATAAGTTCGTGAAACTTGTAAAAAGCACATTAAGGAACTTATAAGCACTCATGTTGCATGAAACTTGGTTTAGAGTCCTAGAAACGCCTTGTTAGATGTTTCATACGTTCGTCAAACTTGTCCAAAGCTCATTGAGGAACTTATAAGCTCTCATTATGCATGAATCTTGGTTTAGAGTCCTAGAAACGCGTTGTTAGATGTTTCATAAGTTCGTGAAACTTGTACAAAGCTCATTGAGGAACTTATAAGCACTCATGTTGCATGAAACTTAGTTTAGAGTCCTAGAAACGCCTTGTTAGATGTTTCATACGTTCGTCAAACTTGTCCAAAGCTCATTGAGGAACTTATAAACTCTCATGTTGCATGAAACTTGGTTTAGAATCCTAGAAACGCGTTGTTAGATGTTTCATAAGTTCGTGAAACTTGTACAAAGCTCATTGTGGAACTTATAAGCACTCATGTTGCATGAAACTTGGTTTAGATTCCTAGAAACGATTTGTTAGATGTTTCATAAGTTCGTCAAACTTGTACAAAGCTCATTGAGACACTTATAAACACTCATATTGCATGAAACTTGGTTTAGACTCCTAGAAACGAGTTGTTAATGTTTCATAAATTCGTCAAACTTGTACAAAGCTCATTGAGACACTTATAAACACTCATGTTGCATGAAACTTGGTTTAGAGTCCTGGAAATGAGTTGTTCGATGTTTCATAAGTTCGTCAAACTTGTACAAAGCTCATTGAGGAACTTATAAGCACTCATGTTGCATGAAACTTGGTTTAGAGTCCTAGAAACGCGTTGTTAGATGTTTCATAAGTTCGTGAAACTTATACAAATCTCATTGAGAAACTTATAAGCACTCATGTTGCATGAAACTTGGTTTAGAGTCCTAGAAACGCGTTGTTAGATGTTCATACGTTCGTGAAACTTGTACAAAGCTCATTGAGGAACTTATAAACTCTGATGTTGCATGAAACTTGGTTTAGAGTCCTAGAAACGCGTTGTTAGATGTTTCATAAGTTCGTCAAACTTGTACAAAGCTCATTGAGGAACTTATAAGCACTCATGTTGCATGAAACTTGGTTTAGAGTCCTAGAAACGCGTTGTTAGATGTTTCGTACCTTCGTCAAAGTTGTACAAAGCTCTTTAAGGAACTTATAATCTCTCATGTTGCATGAAACTTCGTTTAGAGTACACAAAAAGCGTTGTTAACTGTTTCATAAGTTCGTCAACTTGTACAAATCTCATTGAGACACTTATAATCACTCATGTTGCATGAAACTTGGTTTAGAATCCTAGAAACGCGTTGTTAGATGTTTCATACATTCTTCAAACTTGTACAAAGCTCATAAGGAACTTATAAGCTCTCATGTTGCATGAAACTTGGTTTAGAGTCCTAGAAACGCTTTGTTAGATGTTTCATAAGTTCGTGAAACTTGTACAAAGCACATTAAGGAACTTATAAGCACTCATGTTGCATGAAACTTGGTTTAGAGTCCTAGAAACGCCTTGTTAGATGTTTCATACGTTCGTCAAACTTGTCCAAAGCTCATTGAGGAACTTATAAGCTCTCATTATGCATGAATCTTGGTTTAGAGTCCTAGAAACGCGTTGTTAGATGTTTCATAAGTTCGTGAAACTTGTACAAAGCTCATTGAGGAACTTATAAGCACTCATGTTGCATGAAACTTAGTTTAGAGTCCTAGAAACGCCTTGTTAGATGTTTCATACGTTCGTCAAACTTGTCCAAAGCTCATTGAGGAACTTATAAACTCTCATGTTGCATGAAACTTGGTTTAGAATCCTAGAAACGCGTTGTTAGATGTTTCATAAGTTCGTGAAACTTGTACAAAGCTCATTGTGGAACTTATAAGCACTCATGTTGCATGAAACTTGGTTTAGATTCCTAGAAACGATTTGTTAGATGTTTCATAAGTTCGTCAAACTTGTACAAAGCTCATTGAGACACTTATAAACACTCATATTGCATGAAACTTGGTTTAGACTCCTAGAAACGAGTTGTTAATGTTTCATAAATTCGTCAAACTTGTACAAAGCTCATTGAGACACTTATAAACACTCATGTTGCATGAAACTTGGTTTAGAGTCCTGGAAATGAGTTGTTCGATGTTTCATAAGTTCGTCAAACTTGTACAAAGCTCATTGAGGAACTTATAAGCACTCATGTTGCATGAAACTTGGTTTAGAGTCCTAGAAACGCGTTGTTAGATGTTTCATAAGTTCGTGAAACTTATACAAATCTCATTGAGAAACTTATAAGCACTCATGTTGCATGAAACTTGGTTTAGAGTCCTAGAAACGCGTTGTTAGATGTTCATACGTTCGTGAAAATTGTACAAAGCTCATTGAGGAACTTATAAACTCTGATGTTGCATGAAACTTGGTTTAGAGTCCTAGAAACGCGTTGTTAGATGTTTCATAAGTTCGTCAAACTTGTACAAAGCTCATTGAGGAACTTATAAGCACTCATGTTGCATGAAACTTGGTTTAGAGTCCTAGAAACGCGTTGTTAGATGTTTCGTACCTTCGTCAAAGTTGTACAAAGCTCTTTAAGGAACTTATAATCTCTCATGTTGCATGAAACTTCGTTTAGAGTACACAAAAAGCGTTGTTAACTGTTTCATAAGTTCGTCAACTTGTACAAATCTCATTGAGACACTTATAATCACTCATGTTGCATGAAACTTGGTTTAGAATCCTAGAAACGCGTTGTTAGATGTTTCATACATTCTTCAAACTTGTACAAAGCTCATAAGGAACTTATAAGCTCTCATGTTGCATGAAACTTGGTTTAGAGTCCTAGAAACGCTTTGTTAGATGTTTCATAAGTTCGTGAAACTTGTACAAAGCACATTAAGGAACTTATAAGCACTCATGTTGCATGAAACTTGGTTTAGAGTCCTAGAAACGCCTTGTTAGATGTTTCATACGTTCGTCAAACTTGTCCAAAGCTCATTGAGGAACTTATAAGCTCTCATTATGCATGAAACTTGGTTTAGAGTCCTAGAAACGCGTTGTTAGATGTTTCATAAGTTCGTGAAACTTGTACAAAGCTCATTGAGGAACTTATAAGCACTCATGTTGCATGAAACTTGGTTTAGAGTCCTATAAACGATTTGTTAGATGTTTCATAAGTTCGTCAAACTTGTACAAAGCTTATTGAGACACTTATAAACACTCATGTTGCATGAAACTTGGTTTAGAGTCCTAGAAAAGAGTTGTTAATGTTTCATAAATTCATCAAACTTGTACAAAGCTCATTGAGACACTTATAAACTCTCATGTTGCATGAAACTTGGTTTAGAGTCCTAGAAACCAGTTGTTAGATGTTTCATAAGTTCGTCAAACTTGTACAAAGCTCATTGAGAAACTTTTAAGCACTCATGTTGCATGAAACTTGGTTTAGAGTCCTAGAAACGCGTAGTTAGATGTTTCATAAGTTCGTGAAACTTGTACAAAGCTCATTGAGGAACTTATAAGATCTCATGTTGCATGAAACTTGGTTTAGAGTCCTAGAAACGCGTTGTTAGATGTTTCATAAGTTCGTGAAACTTGTACAAAGCTCATTGAGGAACTTATAAGCACTCATGTTGCATGAAACTTGGTTTAGAGTCCTAGAAACGCGTTGTTAGATGTTTCATACGTTCGTCAAACTTGTACAAAGCTCATTGAGGAACTTATAAGCACTTATGTTACATGAAACTTGGTTTAGAGTCCTAGAAATGGTTGTTAGATGTTTCATACGTTCGTCAAACTTGTACAAAGCTCATTGAGGAACTTATAAGCACTCATGTTGCATGAAACTTCGTTTAGAGTACTCGAAAAGCGTTGTTAACTGTTTCATAAGTTCGTCAACTTGTACAAAGCTCATTGAGACACTTATAATCACTCATGTTGCATGAAACTAGGTTTAGAATCCTAGAAACGCGTTGTTAGATGTTTCATACATTCTTCAAACTTGTACAAAGCTCATGAGGAACTTATAAGCTCTCATGTTGCATGAAACTTGGTTTAGAGTCCTAGAAACGCGTTGTTAGATGTTTCATAAGTTCGTGAAACTTGTACAAAGCACATTAAAGAACTTATAAGCACTCATGTTGCATGAAACTTGGTTTAGAGTCCTAGAAACGCCTTGTTAGATGTTTCATACGTTCGTCAAACATGTCCAAAGCTCATTGAGGAACTTATAAGCTCTCATGTTGCATGAAACTTGGTTTAGAGTCCTAGAAACGCGTTGTTAGATGTTTCATAAGTTCGTGAAACTTGTACAAAGCTCATTGAGGAACTTATAAGCATTCATGTTGCATGAAACTTGGTTTAGTGTCCTAGAAACGATTTGTTAGATGTTTCATAAGTTCGTCAAACTTGTACAAAGCTCATTGAGACACTTATAAACACTCATGTTGCATGAAACTTGGTTTAGAGTCCTAGAAAAGAGTTGTTAATGTTTCATAAATTCGTCAAACTTGTACAAAGCTCATTGAGACACTTATAAACACTCATGTTGCATGAAACTTGGTTTAGAGTCCTAGAAACCAGTTGTTAGATGTTTCATAAGTTCGTCAAACTTGTACAAAGCTCATTGAGGAACTTATAAGCACTCATGTTGCATGAAACTTAGTTTAGAGTCCTAGAAACGCGTAGTTATATGTTTCATAAGTTCAAGAAACTTGTACAAAGCTCATTGAGGAACTTATAAGCACTCATGTTGCATGAAACTTGGTTTAGAGTCCTAGAAACGCGTTGTTAGATGTTTCATAAGTTCGTGAAACTTGTACAAAGCTCATTGAGGAACTTATAAGCACTCATGTTGCATGAAACTTGGTTTAGAGTCCTAAAAACGTGTTGTTAGATGTTTCATACTTTCGTCAAACTTGTACAAAGCTCATTGAGGAACTTATAAGCACTCATGTTGCATGAAACTTGGTTTAGAGTCCTAGAAACGCGTTGTTAGATGTTTCATACGTTCGTCAAACTTGTACAAAGCTCATTGAGGAACTTATAATCTCTCATGTTGCATGAAACTTGGTTTAGAGTCCTAGAAACGCGTTGTTAGATGTTTCATAAGTTCGTAAAACTATTACAAAGCTCATTGAGGAACTTATAAGCACTCATGTTGCATGAAACTTGGTTTAGAGTCCTAGAAACACATTGTTAGATGTTTCATAAGTTCGTCAAACTTGTATAAAGCTCATTGAGACACTTATAAGCATTCATGTTGCATGAAACTTGGTTTAGAGTCCTAGAAACGCGTTGTTAAATGTTTCATAAATTGGTCAACTTGTACAAATCTCATTGAGACAATTATAATCACTCATATTGCATGAAACTTGGTTTAGAGTCCTAGAAACGCGTTGTTAGATGTTTCATACGTTCGTCAAACTTGTACAAAGCTCATTGAGGAACTTATAAGCATTCATGTTGGATGAAACTTGGTTTAGAGTCCTAGAAACGCGTTGTTAGATGTTTCATAATTTTGTGAAACTCGTACAAAGCTCATTGAGGAACTTATAAACACTCATGTTGCATGAAACTTGGTTTAGAGTCCTAGAAACGCGTTGTTATATGTTTCATACGTTCGTCAAACTTGTACAAAGCTCATTGAGGAACTTATAATCTCTTATGTTGCATGAAACTTGGTTTAGAGTCCTAGAAACGCGTTGTTAGATGTTTCATAAGTTCGTGAAACTATTACAAAGATCATTGAGGAACTTATAAGCACTCATGTTGCATGAAACTTGGTTTAGAGTCCTAGAAACGCGTTGTTAAATGTTTCATAAGTTCGTCAACTTGTACAAAGCTCATTGAGACACTTATAATCACTCATGTTGCATGAAACTTGGATTAGAGTCCTAGAAACGCGTTGTTAGATGTTTCATAAATTCGTGAAACTTGTACAAAGCTCATTGAGGAACTTATAAGCCCTCATGTTGTCTGAAACTTGGTATAGAGTCCTAGAAACGCGTTGTTAGATGTTTCATAATTTCGTGAAACTTGTACAAAGCTCATTGAGGAACTTATAAGCACTCATGTTGCATGAAACTTGGTTTAGAGTCCTAGAAACGCGTTGTTAGATGTTTCATAAGTTCGTCAAACTTGTACAAAGCTCATTGAGGAACTTATTAGCACTCATGTTGAATGAAACTTGGTTTAGAATCTTAGAAACGCGTTGTTAGATGTTTCATAACTTCGTGAAACTTGTACAAAGCTCATTGAGGAACTTATAAGCACTCATGTTGCATGAAACTTGCTTTAGAGTCCTAGAAACGCGTTGTTAGATGTTTCTTACATTCGTCAAACTTTTACAAAGCTCATTGAGAAACTTATAAATTCTAATGTTGCATGAAACTTGGTTTAGAGTCCTAGAAACGCGTTGTTAGATGTTTCATAAGTTCGTCAAACTTGTACAAAACTCATTGAGACACTTATAAACACTCATGTTGCATGAAACTTGGTTTAGACTCCTAGAAACGCGTTGTTAGATGTTTCATACGTTCGTCAAACTTGTACAAAGCTCATTGAGGAACTTATAAGCACTCATGTTGCATGAAACTTGGTTTAGAGTCCTAGTAACACGTTGTTAGATGTTTCATACGTTCGTCAAACTTGTACAAAGCTCATTGAGGAAATTATAAGCACTCATGTTGCATGAAACTTGGTTTAGAGTCCTAGAAACACGTTGTTAGATGTTTCATACGTTCGTCAAACTTGTACAAAGCTCATTGAGGAACTTATAAGCACTCATGTTGCATGAAACTTGGTTTAGAGTCCTAGAAACTAGTTGTTAGATGTTTCATACGTTCGTCAAACTTGTACAAAGCTCATTGAGGAAATTATTGTTAGATTTTGATAAGATTAAAGTGTGTTTAGGAGTTTGTGTTCTTGATGTTCTAAACAAGAGAGAGAGTAGTGAGAGAGAGAGTTTGATCCGAATAGTTTTCATTAAGTTGGATAAAATTGTGTTTATAAAGATAGGATAATATATAAACAATATCGCCTAGAATGGTATCTTAGGAAGATGCTAAATCAGTCCACGTCTTCCTTGGTTAGCCGCACCACTTAGATTGACCCGTGACCGTACGGCCGAGTAGGCTACACACGCCTTAAGGCGCACATGTGACTGTACGGACGCCTTGCTCTCCAACGGCTCTCTTACCAACGACTAGATTGTTTCTAGATCCTTCTTCTTGTTCTCGGCTTCCACCGCTTTAACCCAAACTTCCTCCTTCATTGCCTCTCCATATGTCCATGGAATTACTTGTTGATCCATGGAGGTGGAAAAGACTTGATGTTCCTTTGGGAAGCTTGCAAGAGAACACATGGCTTGAGTACCATGTGCCTCGGCATTGGTATTGAAGTATACCCTTGTGTTGACCCAATTGGATGGATGCTTCTTAGACCTAGTGCACCTTCTTAGGACCATCGACTCTTCTTCTTGGGACACATCGTGGTCATGACTTTGATCACTTTGTTATTGAGTATGAGTCTCGGTTGAGGCTTGTTGTTCTTCTTGAACATTTGATTCTCCCCCGGACGTAGTTGGTTCTTGAGTACCGGCTTGCTCATTGTTCTCCCCCTCATGATCAAGGTGGGTCTCTTGACTTGGTTCCTCATTCAATGTTTCTTCATGGATATCCATACCAAGGTTTCTCATCAAGTTCCTAAGACTTGTAGCTCTATCCGTGACAACCTTGGGTAAGTCCTTTACACTTTCCCAATTGTTTACCTTATAGTAGCTTTGTCCTTCTAGAAACTTAACCTCCCTTGATACCAATACTTTTCTTGTTTCGGGTACATAGCATTTATACCCCTTTTGTGTGTTGGAATAGCCAATGAACATAGCCTTGGTGCTTTTAGCTTCTAGCTTGTTCCTTTGCTCACTATGTACAAACACATAACACACACAACCAAACACTCTTAGATGGTTAATAGACGTATTAATTTTATTCAATACCTTGAATGGAGATTCATTTTTCAAGACTTGTGTTGGTGTGCGGTTGATAAGATAGCATGCCGTGAGAACCCTATCAGACCAAAATCTCTTTGGTATGTTCATGTGGAACATCATGGACCAGGTTACTTCCATCAATTGCCGGTTCTTCCTTTCGGCTACACCATTTTGTTGTGGTGTATATGGGCATGTTGTTTGATGAAGAATCCCATGCTTGGCTATGTGTTCTTTAAACGCTCTACTTGTGTATTCCCCACAATTATCGGACCTAAAATTTTTAATCTTGGCATTATAGTGGTTAGTCACATAGTTTTGAAAATTTTGAAAAGCTTCTAATACCCTATCTTTTGTTTGTAAAAGAGTAACCCAAGTGTATTTAGAGCTTTCATCTATGAATGTGACAAAATAAGAGTGATTATCCCTAGATTTACAAGGAGAAGACCACACATCTGAATGCACAAGTTCAAAAGGTTTATAAGTCATGTTTGATTTTTGAAAAACGGTTCGACAATGTTTACCTAATATGCATGCTTCACAAGTTTCATGATTAAACTTAACATTAGGCAAAATGGTTTTCAAAGCGTTTAAATGAGGATGCCCAAGTCTATAATGCCAAATAACATTGTTGGCTTCGGATAAAACATTTTTAAAAGCATGACAAAACAAAGCATTAGAACAATTCTTCTCTAGGACATAGAGATCGCCTCTTGTGATCCCTTTTCCCACAATCCTTTTACTCTTAATATCCTGAAAAATAACATCATTAGGACCAAAGATAACATTGCGATTTAAATCACAAGCTATTCTCTTAACGGATATAAGATTAGAAGTAAAACTCGGCATGTAAAGAGCCTTAGACTCTCTATCAAATAGCTTAAGAATTCCTAATCCTTCTATAGGCATCTTACTCCCATTTGCAATGATTACATTCCCTAGAGCCGGTTCTATATCACTAATCAATTCTAGGTTACTAATCATGTGATGAGAAGCACCTGAATCAATAACAATAGGTTTGCTAAGCTCTTTATCAAGGATGTTAGCACTAAGAGAGTAAAAGGGAGTTTTACCAATACCGGAGCCTTTGAGAGCTTTGAGAAGGGCATCAAGATCGGATTTTCTCACAAAGTCATCCGTGAATGGAACAATGGCCGAGCTCTCCTATTCCTTGGTGCTCCGATTTGACCCACTTGTACTCGGATTGCTCATGGCGTCATCGTTTGAGAAGTGAGTCTTGGCGTCCTTGAACTTAGCCGGCTTGAGATGAGGGTGGAGTATCCAACACTTGTCCTTGGTATGTCCCTTCTTCTTGCAATGGTCACAGAGCAAGGATCTCCTCTCTTCATCGGTTCTTGAAGAGGGTTTGAACACTACCTTGTTGGCCGAGACCAACTCCTTCTTGCTATCGAACAAATCTATGGACCCTTGTTCCCTTTGCAATTGAGAGCACAATTCTTCAAGTGTTGGTAAGGTGTCCGATCGGAGAAGATGCTTGATGATGTACTTATAGCTACCGTTGAGAGTGAGAAGAAAGCCAAATACTTTGTCTTGTTCTCTTCGCTCATTTAAGACTTTAGGATCCACGGTGCTTGGGCGGAGCATCTCAAGCTCAGCCCATAGAGATCTAAACCTTCCAAAATGTTTGGTGAATTCTGTGTCCTCTTGATTAAGGTCATTGATTGCCTTCTTGACTTCATATACTCGGCTTAGATTGGAGATGTTGCCGAAGACGGTTTGTAGAGTATCCCACAATTCCTTAGCGCTTTCACAATATGAGTAGGCTTCTAGGATGGATGGTTCAAGGGATCCTTGGATGATTCCAAGGAACTTTTGGTCTAGTTGAAACCACTTCTCATCATCGTTGGTAACCTCATTGTTGAACACAATAGGAGCTTCTTGCCGTGTGAGGATGTGGTTCCAAAAGCTGCGGCCACAAAGGGGTATCTTCATGGTTCTTGCCCATAGAAGATAGTTGATGCCTTTGAGAGTAACCGGGCAGAGATTCTTCTTGTGTTCCTTGTCTTCCATGGTAACCGAATGGACAAGGCTAAGATTTACTTAAAGATGAGAAATTTTGTAACCTTTCTTGTAGATCTCTCCCTTTAGGTAGCAAATCTGGAAAGGACATAGATTTTGAAAATTTCTTGAAGATCTCACACTTGGATGGCAAAAGACACCGAGAGTTCTCGAGGATGCCGAGTGTGAGCGATGGTGCCGAGAATCCGTAACCGAGAGTGGTCGAGAATGCTCGGTGTCGAGAATGCTCGGTGTCGAGAATGCTCGGTGTCGAGAATCTGTAACCGAGAAGAATTAACCGTGAGGGCCGAGAGTGTTTGTGCGGAAGCAGAATAGGTTCAGGAGCAAGGTTGCTCTGATACCATGTTAGATTTTGATAAGATTAAAGTGTGTTTAAGAGTTTGTGTTCTTGAGTTCTATGAAGAACATCAAGAACAAGAGAGAGAGTAGTGAGAGAGAGGTTGATCCGAATAGTTTTCATTAAGTTGGATAAAATTGTGTTTACAAAGATAGGATAATATATAAACAATATCGCCTAGAATGGTATCTTAGGAAGATGCTAAATCAGTCCACATCTTCCTTGGTTAGCCGCGCCACTTAGATTGACCCGTGACCGTACGGCCGTGTAGGCTACACACGCCTTAAGGCGCACATGTGACTGTACGGACGCCTTGCTCTCCAACGGCTCTCTTGGCAACGGCTAGATTGTTTCTAGATCCTTCTTCTTGTCCACTTATCAACGGTAACAAGAGTCTTTGTCTTGATGAACAACTATGTTCGAACAAAGCCTCGGGCCTCTTCAACTTTTATCTTGTACCGGTCACTCTTAGACCGATACATCTTCTCGGTACAACTTCCTTTAACTATATCGGTCATGGTTGACCGATATACTTGACCGATATACTAAGTGTTAACATCCTCTTTGTATCGACTCCTTTCACCATACCGGTCATGGTTGACCGGTATGCTTGACCGATACACTAGGTGTTTACCACTTCAATACTTATAAGCACTCATGTTGCATGAAACTTGGTTTAGAGTCCTAGAAACACGTAGTTAGATGTTTCATACGTTCGTCAAACTTGTACAAAGATCATTGAGGAACTTGTAATCTCTCATGTTGCATGAAACTTTGTTTAGAGTCCTAGAAACCCGTTGTTAGATGTTTCATAAGTTCGTGAAACTTGTACAAAGCTCATTGAGGAAATTATAAGCACTCATGTTGCATGAAACTAGGTTTAGAGTCCTAGAAACGCGTTGTTAGATGTTTCATAAGTTTGTGAAAGTTGTACAAAGCTCATTGAGGAACTTATAAGAACTCATGTGGCATGAAACTTGGTTTAGAGTACTAGAAAAGAGTTGTTAAATGTTTCATAAGTTCCTCAACTTGTAAAAAGCTCATTGAGACACTTATAATAACTCATGTTGCATGAAACTTTGATTAGAGTCCTAGAAACGCGTTGTTACATGTTTCATAAGTTCGTCAAACTTGTACAAAGCTCATTGAAGAACTTATAAGCACTCATGTTGCGTGAAACTTGGTTTAGAGTCCTAGAAACATGTTGTTAGATGTTTCATGCGTTCGTCAAACTTGTACAAAGGTCATTGATGAACTTATAAGCTCTCATGTTGCATGAAACTTGGTTTAGAGTCCTAGAAACGCGTTGTTAGATGTTTCATACGTTCGTCAAACTTGTACAAAGCAAATTGAGGAACTTATAAACACTCATGTTGCATGAAACTTTGTTTAGAGTCCTAGAAACGCGTTGTTAGATGTTTCATAAGTTCGTGAAACTTGTACAAAGCTCATTGAGGAACTTATAAGCACTCATGTTGCATGAAACTTGGTTTAGAGTCCTAAAAACGTGTTGTAAGATGTTTCATACGTTCGTCAAACTTGTACAAAGCTCATTGAGGAACTTATAAGCACTCATGTTGCATGTAACTTGGTTTAGAGTCCTAGAAACGCGTTGTTAGATGTTTCATACGTTCGTCAAACTTGTACAAAGCTCATTGAGGAACTTATAATCTCTCATGTTGCATGAAACTTGGTTTAGAGTCCTAGAAACGCGTTGTTAGATGTTTCATAAGTTCGTGAAACTATTACAAAGCTCATTGAGGAACTTATAAGCACTCATGTTGCATGAAACTTGGTTTAGAGTCCTAGAAACACATTGTTAGATGTTTCATAAGTTCGTCAAACTTGTATAAAGCTCATTGAGACACTTATAAGCATTCATGTTGCATGAAACTTGGTTTAGAGTCCTAGAAACGCGTTGTTAAATGTTTCATAAGTTGGTCAACTTGTACAAATCTCATTGAGACAATTATAATCACTCATATTGCATGAAACTTGGTTTAGAGTCCTAGAAACGCGTTGTTAGATGTTTCATAAGTTCGTCAAACTTGTACAAAGCTCATTGAGGAACTTATAAGCACTCATGTTGCATGAAACGTGGTCTAGAGTCCTAGAAACGCGTTGTTAGATTTTTCATAAGTTCGTGAAACTTGTAAAAAGCTCATTGAGGAACTTATAAGCACTCATGTTGCATGAAACTTGGTTTAGAGTCCTAGAAACGCGTTGTTAGATGTTTCATACGTTCGTCAAACTTGTACAAAGCTCATTGAGGAACTTATAAGCATTCATGTTGGATGAAACTTGGTTTAGAGTCCTAGAAACGCGTTGTTAGATGTTTCATAATTTTGTGAAACTCGTACAAAGCTCATTGAGGAACTTATAAACACTAATGTTGCATGAAACTTGGTTTAGAGTCTTAGAAACGCGTTGTTATATGTTTCATACGTTCGTCAAACTTGTACAAAGCTCATTGAGGAACTTATAAGCACTCATGTTGCATGAAACTTGGTTTAGAGTCCTAGAAACGTGTTGTTAAATGTTTCATAAGTTCGTCAACTTGTACAAAGCTCATTGAGACACTTATAATCACTCATGTTGCATGAAACTTGGATTAGAGTCCTAGAAACGCGTTGTTAGATGTTTCATAAATTCGTGAAACTTGTACAAAGCTCATTGAGGAACTTATAAGCACTCATGTTGTCTGAAACTTGGTATAGAGTGAAACGCGTTGTTAGATGTTTCATAAGTTCGTGAAACTTGTACAAAGCTCATTGAGGAACTTATAAGCACTCATGTTGCATGAAACTTGGTTTAGAGTCCTAGAAACGCGTTGTTAGATGTTTCATAAGTTCGTCAAACTTGTACAAAGCTCATTGAGGAACTTATTAGCACTCATGTTGAATGAAACTTGGTTTAGAATCTTAGAAACGCGTTGTTAGATGTTTCATAACTTCGTGAAACTTGTACAAAGCTCATTGAGGAACTTATAAGCACTCATGTTGCATGAAACTTGGTTTAGAGTCCTAAAAACGTGTTGTAAGATGTTTCATACGTTCGTCAAACTTGTACAAAGCTCATTGAGGAACTTATAAGCACTCATGTTGCATGTAACTTGGTTTAGAGTCCTAGAAACGCGTTGTTAGATGTTTCATACGTTCGTCAAACTTGTACAAAGCTCATTGAGGAACTTATAATCTCTCATGTTGCATGAAACTTGGTTTAGAGTCCTAGAAACGCGTTGTTAGATGTTTCATAAGTTCGTGAAACTATTACAAAGCTCATTGAGGAACTTATAAGCACTCATGTTGCATGAAACTTGGTTTAGAGTCCTAGAAACACATTGTTAGATGTTTCATAAGTTCGTCAAACTTGTATAAAGCTCATTGAGACACTTATAAGCATTCATGTTGCATGAAACTTGGTTTAGAGTCCTAGAAACGCGTTGTTAAATGTTTCATAAGTTGGTCAACTTGTACAAATCTCATTGAGACAATTATAATCACTCATATTGCATGAAACTTGGTTTAGAGTCCTAGAAACGCGTTGTTAGATGTTTCATAAGTTCGTCAAACTTGTACAAAGCTCATTGAGGAACTTATAAGCACTCATGTTGCATGAAACGTGGTCTAGAGTCCTAGAAACGCGTTGTTAGATTTTTCATAAGTTCGTGAAACTTGTAAAAAGCTCATTGAGGAACTTATAAGCACTCATGTTGCATGAAACTTGGTTTAGAGTCCTAGAAACGCGTTGTTAGATGTTTCATACGTTCGTCAAACTTGTACAAAGCTCATTGAGGAACTTATAAGCATTCATGTTGGATGAAACTTGGTTTAGAGTCCTAGAAACGCGTTGTTAGATGTTTCATAATTTTGTGAAACTCGTACAAAGCTCATTGAGGAACTTATAAACACTAATGTTGCATGAAACTTGGTTTAGAGTCTTAGAAACGCGTTGTTATATGTTTCATACGTTCGTCAAACTTGTACAAAGCTCATTGAGGAACTTATAAGCACTCATGTTGCATGAAACTTGGTTTAGAGTCCTAGAAACGTGTTGTTAAATGTTTCATAAGTTCGTCAACTTGTACAAAGCTCATTGAGACACTTATAATCACTCATGTTGCATGAAACTTGGATTAGAGTCCTAGAAACGCGTTGTTAGATGTTTCATAAATTCGTGAAACTTGTACAAAGCTCATTGAGGAACTTATAAGCACTCATGTTGTCTGAAACTTGGTATAGAGTCCTAGAAACGCGTTGTTAGATGTTTCATAAGTTCGTGAAACTTGTACAAAGCTCATTGAGGAACTTATAAGCACTCATGTTGCATGAAACTTGGTTTAGAGTCCTAGAAACGCGTTGTTAGATGTTTCATAAGTTCGTCAAACTTGTACAAAGCTCATTGAGGAACTTATTAGCACTCATGTTGAATGAAACTTGGTTTAGAATCTTAGAAACGCGTTGTTAGATGTTTCATAACTTCGTGAAACTTGTACAAAGCTCATTGAGGAACTTATAAGCACTCATGTTGCATGAAACTTGCTTTAGAGTCCTAGAAACGCGTTGTTAGATGTTTCTTACATTCGTCAAACTTTTACAAAGCTCATTGAGAAACTTATAAATTCTAATGTTGCATGAAACTTGGTTTAGAGTCCTAGAAACGCGTTGTTAGATGTTTCATAAGTTCGTCAAACTTGTACAAAACTCATTGAGACACTTATAAACACTCATGTTGCATGAAACTTGGTTTAGACTCCTAGAAACCCGTTGTTAGATGTTTCATACGTTCGTCAAACTTGTACAAAGCTCATTGAGGAACTTATAAGCACTCATGTTGCATGAAACTTGGTTTAGAGTCCTAGAAACACGTTGTTAGATGTTTCATACGTTCGTCAAACTTGTACAAAGCTCATTGAGGAAATTATAAGCACTCATGTTGCATGAAACTTGGTTTAGAGTCCTAGAAACACGTTGTTAGATGTTTCATACGTTCGTCAAACTTGTACAAAGCTCATTGAGGAACTTATAAGCACTCATGTTGCATGAAACTTGGTTTAGAGTCCTAGAAACAAGTTGTTAGATGTTTCATACGTTCGTCAAACTTGTACAAAGCTCATTGAGGAAATTATTGTTAGATTTTGATAAGATTAAAGTGTGTTTAGGAGTTTGTGTTCTTGATGTTCTAAACAAGAGAGAGAGTAGTGAGAGAGAGAGTTTGATCCGAATAGTTTTCATTAAGTTGGATAAAATTGTGTTTATAAAGATAGGATAATATATAAACAATATCGCCTAGAATGGTATCTTAGGAAGATGCTAAATCAGTCCACGTCTTCCTTGGTTAGCCGCACCACTTAGATTGACCCGTGACCGTACGGCCGAGTAGGCTACACACGCCTTAAGGCGCACATGTGACTGTATGGACGCCTTGCTCTCCAACGGCTCTCTTAGAAACGGCTAGATTGTTTCTAGATCCTTCTTCTTGTTCTCGGCTTCCACCGCTTTAACCCAAACTTCCTCCTTCATTGCCTCTCCATATGTCCATGGAATTACTTGTTGATCCATGGAGGTGGAAAAGACTTGATGTTCCTTTGGGAAGCTTGCAAGAGAACACATGGCTTGAGTACGATGTGCCTCGGCATTGGTATTGAAGTATACCCTTGTGTTGACCCAATTGGATGGATGCTTCTTAGACCTAGTGCACCTTCTTAGGACCATCGACTCTTCTTCTTGGGACACATCGTGGTCATGACTTTGATCACTTTGTTATTGAGTATGAGTCTCGGTTGAGGCTTGTTGTTCTTCTTGAACATTTGATTCTCCCCCGGACGTAGTTTGTTCTTGAGTACCGGCTTGCTCATTGTTCTCCCCCTCATGATCAAGGTGGGTCTCTTGACTTGGTTCCTCATTCAATGTTTCTTCATGGATATCCATACCAAGGTTTCTCATCAAGTTCCTAAGACTTGTAGCTCTATCCGTGACAACCTTGGGTAAGTCCTTTACACTTTCCCAATTGTTTACCTTATAGTAGCTTTGTCCTTCTAGAAACTTAACCTCCCTTGATACCAATACTTTTCTTGTTTCGGGTACATAGCATTTATACCCCTTTTGTGTGTTGGAATAGCCAATGTACATAGCCTTGGTGCTTTTAGCTTCTAGCTTGTTCCTTTGCTCACTATGTACAAACACATAGCACACACAACCAAACACTCTTAGATGGTTAATAGACGTATTAATTTTATTCAATACCTTGAATGGAGATTCATTTTTCAAGACTTGTGTTGGTGTGCGGTTGATAAGATAGCATGCCGTGAGAACCCCATCAGACCAAAATCTCTTTGGTATGTTCATGTGGAACATCATGGACCGGGTTACTTTCATCAAGTGCCGGTTCTTCCTTTCGGCTACACCATTTTGTTGTGGTGTATATGGGCATGTTGTTTGATGAAGAATCCCATGCTTGGCTATGTGTTCTTTAAACGCTCTACTTGTGTATTCCCCACAATTATCGGACCTAAAATTTTTAATCTTGGCATTATAGTGGTTAGTCACATAGTTTTGAAAATTTTGAAAAGCTTCTAATACCCTATCTTTTGTTTGTAAAAGAGTAACCCAAGTGTATTTAGAGCTTTCATCTATGAATGTGACAAAATAAGAGTGATCATCCCTAGATTTACAAGGAGAAGACCACACATCCGAATGCACAAGTTCAAAAGGTTTATAAGTCATGTTTGATTTTTGAAAAACGGTTCGACAATGTTTACCTAATATGCATGCTTCACAAGTTTCATGATTAAACTTAACATTAGGCAAAATGGTTTTCAAAGCGTTTAAATGAGGATTGCCCAAGTCTATAATGCCAAATAACATTGTTGGCTTCGGATAAAACATTTTTAAAAGCATGACAAAACAAAGCATTAGAACAATTCTTCTCTAGGACATAGAGATCGCCTCTTGTGATCCCTTTTCCCACAATCCTTTTACTCTTAATATCCTGAAAAATAACATCATTAGGACCAAAGATAACATTGCGATTTAAATCACAAGCTATTCTCTTAACGGATATAAGATTAGAAGTAAAACTCGGCATGTAAAGAGCCTTAGACTCTCTATCAAATAGCTTAAGAATTCCTAATCCTTCTATAGGCATCTTACTCCCATTTGCAATGATTACATTCCCTAGAGCCGGTTCTATATCACTAATCAATTCTAGGTTACTAATCATGTGATGAGAAGCACTCGAATCAATAACAATAGGTTTGCTAAGCTCTTTATCAAGGATGTTAGCACTAAGAGAGTAAAAGGGAGTTTTACCAATACCGGAGCCTTTGAGAGCTTTGAGAAGGGCATCAAGATCGGATTTTCTCACAAAGTCATCCGTGAATGGAACAATGGCCGAGCTCTCCTATTCCTTGGTGCTCCGATTTGACCCACTTGTACTCGGATTGCTCATGGCGTCATCGTTTGAGAAGTGAGCCTTGGCGTCCTTGAACTTAGCCGGCTTGAGATGAGGGTGGAGTATCCAACACTTGTCCTTGGTATGTCCCTTCTTCTTGCAATGGTCACAGAGAAAGGATCTCCTCTCTTCATAGGTTCTTGAAGAGGGTTTGAACACTACCTTGTTGGCCGAGACCAACTCCTTCTTGCTATCGAACAAATCTATGGACCCTTGTTCCCTTTGCAATTGAGAGCACAATTCTTCAAGGGTTGGTAAGGTGTCCGATCGGAGAAGATGCTTGATGATGTACTTATAGCTACCGTTGAGAGTGAGAAGAAAGCCAAATACTTTGTCTTGTTCTCTTCGCTCATTTAAGACTTTAGGATCCACGGTGCTTGGGCGGAGCATCTCAATCTCAGCCCATAGAGATCTAAACCTTCCAAAATGTTTGGTGAATTATGTGTCCTCTTGATTAAGGTCATTGATTGCCTTCTTGACTTCATATACTCGGCTTAGATTGGAGATGTTGCCGAAGACGGTTTGTAGAGTATCCCACAATTCCTTAGCGCTTTCACAATATGAGTAGGCTTCTAGGATGGATGGTTCAAGGGATCCTTGGATGATTCCAAGGAACTTTTGGTCTAGTTGAAACCACTTCTCATCATCGTTGGTAACCTCATTGTTGAACACAATAGGAGCTTCTTGCCGTGTGAGGATGTGGTTCCAAAAGCTGCGGCCACAAAGGGGTATCTTCATGGTTCTTGCCCATAGAAGATAGTTGATGCCTTTGAGAGTAACCGGGCAGAGATTCTTCTTGTGTTCCTTGTCTTCCATGGTAACCGAATGGACAAGGCTAAGATTTACTTAAAGATGAGAAATTTTGTAACCTTTCTTGTAGATCTCTCCCTTTAGGTAGCAGATCTGGAAAGGACATAGATTTTGAAAATTTCTTGAAGATCTCACACTTGGATGGCAAAAGACACCGAGAGTTCTCGAGGATGCCGAGTGTGAGCGATGGTGCCGAGAATCCGTAACCGAGAGTGGTCGAGAATGCTCGGTGTCGAGAATGCTCGGTGTCGAGAATCTGTAACCGAGAAGAATTAACCGTGAGGGCCGAGAGTGTTTGTGCGGAAGCAGAATAGGTTCAGGAGCAAGGTTGCTCTGATACCATGTTAGATTTTGATAAGATTAAAGTGTGTTTAAGAGTTTGTGTTCTTGAGTTCTATGAAGAACATCATGAACAAGAGAGAGAGTAGTGAGAGAGAGGTTGATCCGAATAGTTTTCATTAAGTTGGATAAAATTGTGTTTACAAAGATAGGATAATATATAAACAATATCGCCTAGAATGGTATCTTAGGAAGATGCTAAATCAGTCCACATCTTCCTTGGTTAGCCGCGCCACTTAGATTGACCCGTGACCGTACGGCCGTGTAGGCTACACACGCCTTAAGGCGCACATGTGACTGTACGGACGCCTTGCTCTCCAACGGCTCTCTTGGCAACGGCTAGATTGTTTCTAGATCCTTCTTCTTGTCCACTTATCAACGGTAACAAGAGTCTTTGTCTTGATGAACAACTATGTTCGGACAAAGCCTGGGCCTCTTCAACTTTTATCTTGTACCGGTCACTCTTAGACCGATACATCTTCTCGGTACAACTTCCTTTAACTATATCGGTCATGGTTGACCGATATACTTGACCGATATACTAAGTGTTAACATCCTCTTTGTATCGACTCCTTTCACCATACCGGTCATGGTTGACCGGTATGCTTGACCGATACACTAGGTGTTTACCACTTCAATACTTATAAGCACTCATGTTGCATGAAACTTGGTTTAGAGTCCTAGAAACACGTAGTTAGATGTTTCATACGTTCGTCAAACTTGTACAAAGATCATTGAGGAACTTGTAATCTCTCATGTTGCATGAAACTTTGTTTAGAGTCCTAGAAACCCGTTGTTAATTAGATGTTTCATAAGTTCGTGAAACTTGTACAAAGCTCATTGAGGAAATTATAAGCACTCATGTTGCATGAAACTAGGTTTAGAGTCCTAGAAACGCGTTGTTAGATGTTTCATAAGTTTGTGAAACTTGTACAAAGCTCATTGAGGAACTTATAAGAACTCATGTGGCATGAAACTTGGTTTAGAGTACTAGAAAAGAGTTGTTAAATGTTTCATAAGTTCCTCAACTTGTAAAAAGCTCATTGAGACACTTATAATAACTCATGTTGCATGAAACTTTGATTAGAGTCCTAGAAACGCGTTGTTAGATGTTTCATAAGTTCGTCAAACTTGTACAAAGCTCATTGAAGAACTTATAAGCACTCATGTTGCGTGAAACTTGGTTTAGAGTCCTAGAAACATGTTGTTAGATGTTTCATGCGTTCGTCAAACTTGTACAAAGGTCATTGATGAACTTATAAGCTCTCATGTTGCATGAAACTTGGTTTAGAGTCCTAGAAACGCGTTGTTAGATGTTTCATACGTTCGTCAAACTTGTACAAAGCAAATTGAGGAACTTATAAGCACTCATGTTGCATGAAACTTGGTTTAGAGTCCTAGAAACGCGTTGTTAGATGTTTCATACGTTCGTCAAACTTGTACAAAGCAAATTGAGGAACTTATAAGCACTCATGTTGCATGAAACTTGGTTTAGAGTCCTAGAAACATGTTGTTAGATGTTTCATGCGTTCGTCAAACTTGTACAAAGGTCATTGATGAACTTATAAGCTCTCATGTTGCATGAAACTTGGTTTAGAGTCCTAGAAACGCGTTGTTAGATGTTTCATACGTTCGTCAAACTTGTACAAAGCAAATTGAGGAACTTATAAGCTCTCATGTTGCATGAAACTTGGTTTAGAGTCCTAGAAACGCGTTGTTAGATGTTTCATACGTTCGTCAAACTTGTACAAAGCAAATTGAGGAACTTATAAGCACTCATGTTGCATGAAACTTTGTTTAGAGTCCTAGAAACGCGTTGTTAGATGTTTCATACCTTCGTCAAACTTGTACAAAGCTCATTGAAGAACTTATAAGCACTCATGTTGCGTGAAACTTGGTTTAGAGTCCTAGAAACATGTTGTTAGATGTTTCATGCGTTCGTCAAACTTGTACAAAGGTCATTGATGAACTTATAAGCTCTCATGTTGCATGAAACTTGGTTTAGAGTCCTAGAAACGCGTTGTTAGATGTTTCATACGTTCGTCAAACTTGTACAAAGCAAATTGAGGAACTTATAAGCACTCATGTTGCATGAAACTTGGTTTAGAGTCCTAGAAACGCGTTGTTAGATGTTTCATACGTTCGTCAAACTTGTACAAAGCAAATTGAGGAACTTATAAGCACTCATGTTGCATGAAACTTGGTTTAGAGTCCTAGAAACATGTTGTTAGATGTTTCATGCGTTCGTCAAACTTGTACAAAGGTCATTGATGAACTTATAAGCTCTCATGTTGCATGAAACTTGGTTTAGAGTCCTAGAAACGCGTTGTTAGATGTTTCATACGTTCGTCAAACTTGTACAAAGCAAATTGAGGAACTTATAAGCTCTCATGTTGCATGAAACTTGGTTTAGAGTCCTAGAAACGCGTTGTTAGATGTTTCATACGTTCGTCAAACTTGTACAAAGCAAATTGAGGAACTTATAAGCACTCATGTTGCATGAAACTTTGTTTAGAGTCCTAGAAACGCGTTGTTAGATGTTTCATAACTTCGTCAAACTTGTACAAAGCTCATTGAGACACTTATAAACACTCATGTTGTGTGAAACTTGGTTTAGAGTCCTAGAAACGCGTTGTTAGATGTTTCATAAGTTCGTCAAACTTTTACAAAGCTCATTGAGGAACTTATAAGCACTCATGTTGCATGAAACTTGGTTTAGAGTCCTAGAAACGCGTTGTTAGATGTTTCATAAGTTCTTGAAACTTGTACAAAGCTCATTGAGAAACTTATAAGCACTCATGTTGCATGAAACTTGGTTTAGAGTCCTAGAAACGCGTTGTTAGATGTTTCATACGTTCGTCAAAGTTGTACAAAGCTCTTTAAGGAACTTATAATCTCTCATGTTGCATGAAACTTTGTTTAGAGTCCTAGAAACGCGTTGTTAGATGTTTCATAAGTTCGTGAAATTATTACAAACTTCATTGAGGAACTTATAAGGACTCATGTTGCATGAAACTTGGTTTAGAGTCATAGAAACGCGTTGTTAGATGTTTCATAAGTTCGACAAACTTGTATAAAGCTCATTGAGACACTTATAATCACTCATGTTGCATGAAACATGGTTTAGAGTCCTAGAAACGCGTTGTTAGATGTTTCTTAAGTTCTTCAAACTTGTACAAAGGTCATTGAGGAACTTATAAGCACTCATGTTGCATGAAACTTGGTCTAGAGTCCTAGAAATCCGTTGTTAGATGTTTCATAAGTTCGTGAAACTTGTACAAAGCTCATTGAGGAACTTATAAGCACTCATGTTGCATGAAACTTGGTTTAGAGTCCTAGAAACGCCTTGTTAGATGTTTCATAAGTTCGTCAAACTTGTACAAAGCTCATTGAGGAACTTCTAAGCACTCATGTTGCATGAAACTTGGTTTAGAGTCCTAGAAACGCGTTGTTAGATGTTTCATAAGTTCTTGAAACTTGTACAAAGCTCATTGAGGAACTTATAAACTCTCATGTTGCATGAAATTTGGTTTAGAGTCCTAGAAACGCGTTGTTAGATGTTTCATAAGTTCGTCAAACTTGTACAAAGCTCATTGAGGAACTTATAAGCACTCATGTTGCATGAAACTTGGTTTAGAGTCCTAGAAACGCGTTGTTAGATGTTTCATACGTTTGTCAAACTTGTACAAAGCTCATTGAGGAACTTATAAGCACTCATGTTGCATGAAACTTGGTTTAGAGTCCTAGAAACGAGTGATTAGATGTTTCATAAGTTCGTCAAACTTGTACAAAGCTCATTGAGACACTTATAAACACTCATGTTGCATGAAACTTGGTTTAGAGTCCTAGAAACGAGTTGTTAGATGTTTCATAAGTTCGTCAAAGTTGAAAAAAGCTCATTGAGACACTTATAAACACTCATGTTGCATGAAACTTGGTTTAGAGTCCTAGAAAGGAATTGTTAGATGTTTCATAAGTTCGTCAAACTTGTACAAAACTCATTGAAGAATGTATAAGCACTCATGTTGCATGAAACTTGGTTTAGAGTCCAAGAAACGCATTGTTAGATGTTTCATAAGTTTGTGAAACTTGTACAAAGCTCATTGAGGAACTTATAAGCACTCATGTTGCATGCAACTTGGTTTAGATTCCTAGATACGCGTTGTTAGATGTTTCATACGTTCGTCAAACTTGTACAAACCTCATTGAGGAACTTATAAGCACTCATGTTGCATGAAACCTTGTTTAGAGTCCTAGAAACGCGTTGTTAGAAGTTTCATACGTTCGTCAAACTTTTACAAAACTCATTGAGGAACTTATAAACTCTCATGTTCCATGAAACATGGTTTAAAGTCTTAGAAACGCGTTGTTAGATGTTTCATAAGTTCGTCAAACTTGTACAAAGCTCATTGAGACACCTATAAACACTCATGTTGCATGAAACTTGGTTTAGAGTCCTAGAAACGTGTTGTTAGATGTTTCATACGTTCGTCAAACATGTACAAAGCTCATTGAGGAACTTATAAGCACTCATGTTGAATGAAACTTGGTTTAGAGTCCTAGAAACACGTTGTTAGATGTTTCATACGTTCGTCAAACTTGTACAAAGTTCATTGAGACACTTATAAACACTCATGTTGCATGAAACTTGGTTTAGAGTCCTAGAAAGGAATTGTTAGATGTTTCATAAGTTCGTCAAATTTGTACAAAACTCATTGAAGAATTTATAAGCACTCATGTTGCATGAAACTTGGTTTAGTGTCCAAGAAACGCGTTGTTAGATGTTTCATAATTTCGTGAAACTTGTACAAAGCTCATTTAGGAACTTATAAGCACTCATGTTGCATGAAACTTGGTTTAGAGTCCTAGAAACACGTTGTTAGATGTTTCATACGTTCGTCAAACATGTACAAAGCTCATTGAGGAACTTATAAGCACTCATGTTGCATGAAACTTGGTTTAGAGTCCTAGAAACACGTTGTTAGATGTTTCATACGTTCGTCAAACTTGTACAAAGCTCATTGAGACACTTATAAACACTCATGTTGCATGAAACTTGGTTTAGAGTCCTAGAAAGGAATTGTTAGATGTTTCATAAGTTCGTCAAACTTGTACAAAGCTCATTGAGACACCTATAAACACTCATGTTGCATGAAACTTGGTTTAGAGTCCTAGAAACGTGTTGTTAGATGTTTCATACGTTCGTCAAACATGTACAAAGCTCATTGAGGAACTTATAAGCACTCATGTTGCATGAAACTTGGTTTAGAATCCTAGAAACACGTTGTTAGATGTTTCATACGTTCGTCAAACTTGTACAAAGCTCATTGAGACACTTATAAACACTCATGTTGCATGAAACTTGGTTTAGAGTCCTAGAAAGGAATTGTTAGATGTTTCATAAGTTCGTCAAACTTGTACAAAACTCATTGAAGAATTTATAAGCACTCATGTTGCATGAAACTTGGTTTAGAGTCCAAGAAACGCGTTGTTAGATGTTTCATAAGTTCGTGAAACTTGTACAAAGCTCATTGAGGAACTTATAAGCACTCATGTTGCATGAAACTTGGTTTAGATTCCTAGATACGCGTTGTTAGATGTTTCATACGTTCGTCAAACTTGTACAAACCTCATTGAGGAACTTATAAGCACTCATGTTGCATGAAACCTTGTTTAGAGTCCTAGAAACGCGTTGTTAGAAGTTTCATACGTTCGTCAAACTTTTACAAAGCTCATTGAGGAACTTATAAACTCTCATGTTCCATGAAACATGGTTTAAAGTCCTAGAAACGCGTTGTTAGATGTTTCATAAGTTCGTCAAACTTGTACAAAGCTCATTGAGACACCTATAAACACTCATGTTGCATGAAACTTGGTTTAGAGTCCTAGAAACGTGTTGTTAGATGTTTCATACGTTCGTCAAACATGTACAAAGCTCATTGAGGAACTTATAAGCACTCATGTTGCATGAAACTTGGTTTAGAGTCCTAGAAACACGTTGTTAGATGTTTCATACGTTCTTCAAACTTGTACAAAGCTCATTGAGGAACTTATAAGCACTCATGTTTCATAAAACTTGGTTTAGAGTCCTAGAAACACGTTTTTAGATGTTTCATACGTTCGTCAAACTTGTACAAAGATCATTGAGGAACTTACAAGCACTCATGTTGCATGAAACTTTGTTTAGAGTCCTAGAAACGCGTTGTTAGATGTTTCATAACTTCGTCAAACTTGTACAAAGCTCATTGAGACACTTATAAACACTCATGTTGTGTGAAACTTGGTTTAGAGTCCTAGAAACGCGTTGTTAGATGTTTCATAAGTTCGTCAAACTTTTACAAAGCTCATTGAGGAACTTATAAGCACTCATGTTGCATGAAACTTGGTTTAGAATCCAATAAACGCGTTGTTAGATGTTTCATATGTTCGTCAAACTTGTATAAAGCTCATTGAGACACTTTTAAGCATTCATGTTGCATGAAACTTGGTTTAGAGTCCTAGAAACGCGTTGTTAGATGTTTCATAAATTCGTCAAACTTGTAGAAAGCTCATTGAGGAATTTATAAGCACTCATGTTGCATGAAACTTGGTTTAGAGTCCTAGAAACACGTTGTTAGATGTTTCATACGTTCGTCAAACATGTACAAAGCTCATTGAGGAACTTATAAGCACTCATGTTGCATGAACCTTGGTTTAGAGTCCTAGAAACACGTTGTTAGATGTTTCATACGTTCGTCAAACTTGTACAAAGCTCATTGAGACACTTATAAACACTCATGTTGCATGAAACTTGGTTTAGAGTCCTAGAAAGGAATTGTTAGATGTTTCATAAGTTCGTCAAACTTGTAGAAAGCTCATTGAGACACCTATAAACACTCATGTTGCATGAAACTTGGTTTAGAGTCCTAGAAACGTGTTGTTAGATGTTTCATACGTTCGTCAAACATGTACAAAGCTCATTGAGGAACTTATAAGCACTCATGTTGCATGAAACTTGGTTTAGAATCCGAGAAACACGTTGTTAGATGTTTCATACGTTCGTCAAACTTGTATAAAGCTCATTGAGACACTTATAAACACTCATGTTGCATGAAACTTGGTTTAGAGTCCTAGAAAGGAATTGTTAGATGTTTCATAAGTTCGTCAAACTTGTACAAAACTCATTGAAGAATTTATAAGCACTCATGTTGCATGAAACTTGGTTTAGAGTCCAAGAAACGCGTTGTTAGATGTTTCATAAGTTCGTGAAACTTGTACAAAGCTCATTGAGGAAATTATAAGCACTCATGTTGCATGAAACTTGGTTTAGAGTCCTAGAAACGCGTTGTTAGATGTTTCATAAGTTCGTGAAACAATTACAAAGCTCATTGAGGAACTTATAAGCACTCATGTTGCATGAAACTTGGTTTAGAATCCTATAAACGCGTAGTTAGATGTTTCATAAGTTCGTCAAACTTGTATAAAGCTCATTGAGACACTTTTAAGCATTCATGTTGCATGAAACTTGGTTTAGAGTCCTAGAAACGCGTTGTTAGATGTTTCATAAATTCGTCAAACTTGTAGAAAGCTCATTGAGGAATTTATAAGCACTCATGTTGCATGAAACTTGGTTTAGAGTCCAAGAAACGCGTTGTTAGATGTTTCATAAGTTCGGGAAACTTGTACAAAGCTCATTGAGGAACTTATAAGCACTCATGTTGCATGAAACTTGGTTTAGAGTCCTAGAAACGCCTTGTTAGATGTTTCATAAGTTCGTCAAACTTGTACAAAGCTCATTGAGGAACTTCTAAGCACTCATGTTGCATGAAACTTGGTTTAGAGTCCTAGAAACGCGTTGTTAGATGTTTCATAAGTTCGTGAAACTTGTAAAAAGCTCATTGAGGAACTTATAAGCACTCATGTTGCATGAAACTTGGTTTAGAGTCCTAGAAACGCGTTGTTAGATGTTCATACGTTCGTGAAACTTGTACAAAGCTCATTGAGGAACTTATAAACTCTGATGTTGCATGAAACTTGGTTTAGAGTCCTAGAAACGCGTTGTTAGATGTTTCATAAGTTCGTCAAACTTGTACAAAGCTCATTGAGGAACTTATAAGCACTCATGTTGCATGAAACTTGGTTTAGAGTCCTAGAAACGCGTTGTTAGATGTTTCGTACGGTCGTCAAAGTTGTACAAAGCTCTTTAAGGAACTTATAATCTCTCATGTTGCATGAAACTTTGTTTAGGGTCATAGAAACGCGTTGTTAGATGTTTCATAAGTTCGTGAAATTATTACAAAGTTCATTGAGGAACTTATAAGGACTCATGTTGCATGAAACTTGGTTTAGAGTCATAGAAACGCGTTGTTAGATGTTTCATAAGTTCGACAAACTTGTATAAAGCTCATTGAGACACTTATAATCACTCATGTTGCATGAAACATGGTTTAGAGTCCTAGAAACGCGTTGTTAGATGTTTCTTAAGTTCGTCAAACTTGTACAAAGGTCATTGAGGAACTTATAAGCTCTCATGTTGCATGAAACTTGGTCTAGAGTCCTAGAAATCCGTTGTTAGATGTTTCATAAGTTCGTGAAACTTGTACAAACCTCATTGAGGAACTTATAAGCACTCATGTTGCATGAAACTTAGTTTAGAGTCCTAGAAACGCCTTGTTAGATGTTTCATACGTTCGTCAAACATGTACAAAGCTCATTGAGGAACTTATAAGCACTCATGTTGCATGAAACTTGGTTTAGAGTCCTAGAAACACGTTGTTAGATGTTTCATACGTTCGTCAAACTTGTACAAAGCTCATTGAGGAACTTATAAGCACTCATGTTTCATAAAACTTGGTTTAGAGTCCTAGAAACACGTTTTTAGATGTTTCATACGTTCGTCAAACTTGTACAAAGATCATTGAGGAACTTACAAGCACTCATGTTGCATGAAACTTTGTTTAGAGTCCTAGAAACGCGTTGTTAGATGTTTCATAACTTCGTCAAACTTGTACAAAGCTCATTGAGACACTTATAAACACTCATGTTGTGTGAAACTTGGTTTAGAGTCCTAGAAACGCGTTGTTAGATGTTTCATAAGTTCGTCAAACTTTTACAAAGCTCATTGAGGAACTTATAAGCACTCATGTTGCATGAAACTTGGTTTAGAGTCCTAGAAACGCGTTGTTAGATGTTTCATAAGTTCGTCAAACTTGTACAAAGCTCATTGAGACACCTATAAACACTCATGTTGCATGAAACTTGGTTTAGAGTCCTAGAAACGTGTTGTTAGATGTTTCATACGTTCGTCAAACATGTACAAAGCTCATTGAGGAACTTATAAGCACTCATGTTGCATGAAACTTTGTTTAGAGTCCTAGAAACACGTTGTTAGATGTTTCATACGTTCGTCAAACTTGTACAAAGCTCATTGAGGAACTTATAAGCACTCATGTTTCATAAAACTTGGTTTAGAGTCCTAGAAACACGTTTTTAGATGTTTCATACGTTCGTCAAACTTGTACAAAGATCATTGAGGAACTTACAAGCACTCATGTTGCATGAAACTTTGTTTAGAGTCCTAGAAATGCGTTGTTAGATGTTTCATAACTTCGTCAAACTTGTACAAAGCTCATTGAGACACTTATAAACACTCATGTTGTGTGAAACTTGGTTTAGAGTCCTAGAAACGCGTTGTTAGATGTTTCATAAGTTCGTCAAACTTTTACAAAGCTCATTGAGGAACTTATAAGCACTCATGTTGCATGAAACTTGGTTTAGAGTCCTAGAAACGCGTTGTTAGATGTTTCATAAGTTCGTGAAACTTGTACAAAGCTCATTGAGGAACTTATAAGCACTCATGTTGCATGAAACTTGGTTTAGAGTCCTAGAAACGCGTTGTTAGATGTTTCATACGTTCGTCAAACTTGTAAAAAGCTCATTGAGGAATTTATAAGCACTCATGTTGCATGAAACTTGGTTTAGAGTCCTAGAAACGCGTTGTTAGATGTTTCATACGTTCGTCAAAGTTGTACAAAGCTCTTTAAGGAACTTATAATCTCTCATGTTGCATGAAACTTTGTTTAGAGTCCTAGAAACGCGTTGTTAGATGTTTCATAAGTTCGTGAAATTATTACAAAATTCATTGAGGAACTTATAAGGACTCATGTTGCATGAAACTTGGTTTAGAGTCATAGAAACGCGTTGTTAGATGTTTCATAAGTTCGACAAACTTGTATAAAGCTCATTGAGACACTTATAATCACTCATGTTGCATGAAACATGGTTTAGAGTCCTAGAAACGCGTTGTTAGATGTTTCTTAAGTTCGTCAAACTTGTACAAAGGTCATTGAGGAACTTATAAGCACTCATGTTGCATGAAACTTGGTCTAGAGTCCTAGAAATCCGTTGTTAGATGTTTCATAAGTTCGTGAAACTTGTACAAAGCTCATTGAGGAACTTATAAGCACTCATGTTGCATGAAACTTGGTTTAGAGTCCTAGAAACGCCTTGTTAGATGTTTCATAAGTTCGTCAAACTTGTACAAAGCTCATTGAGGAACTTCTAAGCACTCATGTTGCATGAAACTTGGTTTAGAGTCCTAGAAACGCGTTGTTAGATGTTTATACGTTCGTGAAACTTGTACAAAGCTCATTGAGGAACTTATAAACTCTCATGTTGCATGAAACTTGGTTTAGAGTCCTAGAAACGCGTTGTTAGATGTTTCATAAGTTCGTCAAACTTGTACAAAGTTCATTGAGGAACTTATAAGCACTCATGTTGCATGAAACTTGGTTTAGAGTCCTAGAAACGCGTTGTTAGATGTTTCATACGTTTGTCAAACTTGTACAAAGCTCATTGAGGAACTTATAAGCACTCATGTTGCATGAAACTTGGTTTAGAGTCCTAGAAACGAGTGATTATATGTTTCATAAGTTCGTCAAACTTGTACAAAGCTCATTGAGACACTTATAAACACTCATGTTGCATGAAACTTGGTTTAGAGTCCTAGAAACGAGTTGTTAGATGTTTCATAATTTCGTCAAAGTTGTAAAAAGCTCATTGAGACACTTATAAACACTCATGTTGCATGAAACTTGGTTTAGAGTCCTAGAAAGGAATTGTTAGATGTTTCATAAGTTCGTCAAACTTGTACAAAACTCATTGAGGAATTTATAAGCACTCATGTTGCATGAAACTTGGTTTAGTGTCCAAGAAACGCGTTGTTAGATGTTTCATAAGTTCGTCAAACTTGTACAAAGCTCATTGAGACACTTATAAACACTCATGTTGCATTAAACTTGGTTTAGAGTCCTAGAAACGTGTTGTTAGATGTTTCATACGTTCGTCAAACATGTACAAAGCTCATTGAGGAACTTATAAGCACTCATGTTGCATGAAACTTGGTTTAGAGTCCTCGAAACACGTTGTTAGATGTTTCATACGTTCGTCAAACTTGTACAAAGCTCATTGAGGAACTTATAAGCACTCATGTTTCATAAAACTTGGTTTAGAGTCCTAGAAACACGTTTTTAGATGTTTCATACGTTCGTCAAACTTGTACAAAGATCATTGAGGAACTTACAAGCACTCATGTTGCATGAAACTTGGTTTAGAGTCCTAGAAACACGTTGTTAGATGTTTCATACGTTCGTCAAACTTGTACAAAGCTCATTGAGGAACTTGTAATCTCTCATGTTACATGAAACTTTGTTTAGAGTCCTAGAAACCCGTTGTTAGATGTTTCATAAGTTCGTGAAACTTGTACAAAGCTCATTGAGGAAATTATAAGCACTCATGTTGCATGAAACTTGGTTTAGAGTCCTAGAAACGCGTTGTTAGATGTTTCATAAGTTCGTGAAACAATTACAAAGCTCATTGAGGAACTTATAAGCACTCATGTTGCATGAAACTTGGTTTAGAATCCTATAAACGCGTAGTTAGATGTTTCATAAGTTCGTCAAACTTGTATAAAGCTCATTGAGACACTTTTAAGCATTCATGTTGCATGAAACTTGGTTTAGAGTCCTAGAAACGCGTTGTTAGATGTTTCATAAATTCGTCAAACTTGTAGAAAGCTCATTGAGGAATTTATAAGCACTCATGTTGCATGAAACTTGGTTTAGAGTCCAAGAAACGCGTTGTTAGATGTTTCATAAGTTCGGGAAACTTGTACAAAGCTCATTGAGGAACTTATAAGCACTCATGTTGCATGAAACTTGGTTTAGAGTCCTAGAAACGCCTTGTTAGATGTTTCATAAGTTCGTCAAACTTGTACAAAGCTCATTGAGGAACTTCTAAGCACTCATGTTGCATGAAACTTGGTTTAGAGTCCTAGAAACGCGTTGTTAGATGTTTCATAAGTTCGTGAAACTTGTACAAAGCTCATTGAGGAACTTATAAGCACTCATGTTGCATGAAACTTGGTTTAGAGTCCTAGAAACGCGTTGTTAGATGTTCATACGTTCGTGAAACTTGTACAAAGCTCATTGAGGAACTTATAAACTCTGATGTTGCATGAAACTTGGTTTAGAGTCCTAGAAACGCGTTGTTAGATGTTTCATAAGTTCGTCAAACTTGTACAAAGCTCATTGAGGAACTTATAAGCACTCATGTTGCATGAAACTTGGTTTAGAGTCCTAGAAACGCGTTGTTAGATGTTTCGTACGGTCGTCAAAGTTGTACAAAGCTCTTTAAGGAACTTATAATCTCTCATGTTGCATGAAACTTTGTTTAGGGTCATAGAAACGCGTTGTTAGATGTTTCATAAGTTCGTGAAATTATTACAAAGTTCATTGAGGAACTTATAAGGACTCATGTTGCATGAAACTTGGTTTAGAGTCATAGAAACGCGTTGTTAGATGTTTCATAAGTTCGACAAACTTGTATAAAGCTCATTGAGACACTTATAATCACTCATGTTGCATGAAACATGGTTTAGAGTCCTAGAAACGCGTTGTTAGATGTTTCTTAAGTTCGTCAAACTTGTACAAAGGTCATTGAGGAACTTATAAGCTCTCATGTTGCATGAAACTTGGTCTAGAGTCCTAGAAATCCGTTGTTAGATGTTTCATAAGTTCGTGAAACTTGTACAAAGCTCATTGAGGAACTTATAAGCACTCATGTTGCATGAAACTTAGTTTAGAGTCCTAGAAACGCCTTGTTAGATGTTTCATAAGTTCGTCAAACTTGTACAAAACTCATTGAAGAATTTATAAGCACTCATGTTGCATGCAACTTGGTTAAGAGTCCAAGAAACGCGTTGTTAGATGTTTCATAAGTTCATGAAACTTGTACAAAGCTCATTGAGGAACTTATAAGCACTCATGTTGCATGAAACTTGGTTTAGAGTCCTAGATACGCGTTGTTAGATGTTTCATACGTTTGTCAAACTTTTACAATGCTCATTGAGGAACTTATAAGCACTCATGTTGCATGAAACTTGGTTTAGAGTCCTAGAAACGAGTGATTAGATGTTTCATAAGTTCGTCAAACTTGTACAAAGCTCATTGAGACACTTATAAACACTCATGTTGCATGAAACTTTGTTTAGAGTCCTAGAAACGAGTTGTTAGATGTTTCATAAGTTCGTCAAAGTTGTAAAAAGCTCATTGAGACACTTATAAACACTCATGTTGCATGAAACTTTGTTTAGAGTCCTAGAAACACGTTGTTAGATGTTTCATAAGTTCGTGAAACTTGTACAAAGCTCATTGAGGAAATTATAAGCACTCATGTTGCATGAAACTTAGTTTAGAGTCCAAGAAACGCGTTGTTAGGTGTTTCATAAGTTCGTGAAACTTGTACAAAGCTCATTGAGGAACTTATAATCACTCATGTTGCATGAAACTTGGTTTAGAGTCCTAGATACGCGTTGTTAGATGTTTCATACGTTCGTCAAACTTGTACGAACCTCATTGAGGAACTTATAAGCATTCATGTTGCATGAAACCTTGTTTAGATTCCTAGAAACGCGTTGTTAGATGTTTCATACGTTCGTCAAACTTGTACAAAGCTCATTGAGGAACTTATAAACTCTCATGTTCCATGAAACATGGTTTAAAGTCCTAGAAACGCGTTGTTAGATGTTTCATAAGTTCGTCAAACTTGTACAAAGCTCATTGAGACACCTATAAACACTCATGTTGCATGAAACTTGGTTTAGAGTCCTAGAAACGTGTTGTTAGATGTTTCATACGTTCGTCAAACATGTACAAAGCTCATCGAGGAACTTATAAGCACTCATGTTGCATGAAACTTGGTTTAGAGTCCTAGAAACACGTTGTTAGATGTTTCATACGTTCGTCAAACTTGTACAAAGCTCATTGAGGAACTTATAAGCACTCATGTTTCATAAAACTTGGTTTAGAATCCTAGAAACACGTTGTTAGATGTTTCATACGTTCGTCAAACTTGTACAAAGATCATTGAGGAACTTACAAGCACTCATGTTGCATGAAACTTGGTTTAGAGTCCTAGAAACACGTTGTTAGATGTTTCATACGTTCGTCAAACTTGTACAAAGCTCATTGAGGAACTTATAATCTCTCATGTTACATGAAACTTTGTTTAGAGTCCTAGAAACACGTTGTTAGATGTTTCATAAGTTCGTGAAACTTGTACAAAGCTCATTGAGGAAATTATAAGCACTCATGTTGCATGAAACTTGGTTTAGAGTCCTAGAAACGCGTTGTTAGATGTTTCATAAGTTCGTGAAACAATTACAAAGCACATTGAGGAACTTATAAGCACTCATGTTGCATGAAACTTGGTTTAGAGTCCTAGAAATGCCTTGTTAGATGTTTCATAAGTTCGTCAAACTTGTACAAAGCTCATTGAGGAACTTCTAAGCACTCATGTTGCATGAAACTTGGTTTAGAGTCCTAGAAACGCGTTGTTAGATGTTTCATAAGTTCGTGAAACTTGTACAAAGCTCATTGAGGAACTTATAAGCACTCATGTTGCATGAAACTTGGTTTAGAGTCCTAGAAACGCGTTGTTAGATGTTCATACGTTCGTGAAACTTGTACAAAGCTCATTGAGGAACTTATAAACTCTTATGTTGCATGAAACTTGGTTTAGAGTCCTAGAAACGCATTTTTAGATGTTTCTTAAGTTCGTCAAACTTGTACAAAGCTCATTGAGGAACTTATAAGCTCTCATGTTGCATGAAACTTGGTTTAGAGTCCTAGAAACGCGTTGTTAGATGTTTCATATGTTTGTAAAACTTGTACAAAGCTCATTGAGGAACTTATAAGCACTCATGTTGCATGAAACTTGGTTTAGAGTCCTAGAAACGAGTGATTAGATGTTTCATAAGTTCGTCAAACTTGTACAAAGCTCATTGAGACACTTATAAACACTCATGTTGCATGAAACTTGGTTTAGAGTCCTAGAAACGAGTTGTTAGATGTTTCATAAGTTCGTCAAAGTTGTAAAAAGCTCATTGAGACACTTATAAACACTCATGTTGCATGAAACTTGGTTTAGAGTCCTAGAAACGAATTGTTAGATGTTTCATAAGTTCGTCAAACTTGTACAAAACTCATTGAAGAATTTATAAGCACTCATGTTGCATGCAACTTGGTTAAGAGTCCAAGAAACGCGTTGTTAGATGTTTCATAAGTTCATGAAACTTGTACAAAGCTCATTGAGGAACTTATAAGCACTCATGTTGCATGAAACTTGGTTTAGAGTCCTAGATACGCGTTGTTAGATGTTTCATACGTTCGTCAAACTTGTACACATCTCATTGAGGAACTTATAAGCACTCATGTTGCATGAAACCATGGTTTAGAGTCCTAGAAACACGTTGTTAGATGTTTCATACGTTCGTCAAACTTGTACAAAGCTCATTGAGACACCTATAAACACTCATGTTGCATGAAACTTGGTTTAGAGTCCTAGAAACGCGTTGTTAGATGTTTCATAAGTTCGTGAAACTTGTACAAAGCTCATTGAGGAACTTATAAGCACTCATGTTGCATGAAACTTGGTTTAGAGTCCTAGAAACGCGTTGTTAGATGTTCATACGTTCGTGAAACTTGTACAAAGCTCATTGAGGAACTTATAAACTCTCATGTTGCATGAAACTTGGTTTAGAGTCCTAGAAACGCGTTGTTAGATGTTTCATAAGTTCGTCAAACTTGTACAAAGCTCATTGAGGAACTTATAAGCACTCATGTTGCATGAAACTTGGTTTAGAGTCCTAGAAACGCGTTGTTAGATGTTTCATACGTTTGTCAAACTTGTACAAAGCTCATTGAGGAACTTATAAACACTCATGTTGCATGAAACTTGGTTTAGAGTACTAGAAACGCGTTGTTAGATGTTTCATACGTTTGTAAAACTTGTACAAAGCTCATTGAGGAACTTATAAGCACTCATGTTGCATGAAACTTGGTTTAGAGTCCTAGAAACGAGTGATTAGATGTTTCATAAGTTCGTCAAACTTGTACAAAGCTCATTGAGACACTTATAAACACTCATGTTGCATGAAACTTGGTTTAGAGTCCTAGAAACGAGTTGTTAGATGTTTCATAAGTTCGTCAAAGTTGTAAAAAGCTCATTGAGACACTTATAAACACTCATGTTGCATGAAACTTGGTTTAGAGTCCTAGAAACGAATTGTTAGATGTTTCATAAGTTCGTCAAACTTGTACAAAACTCATTGAAGAATTTATAAGCACTCATGTTGCATGAAACTTGGTTAAGAGTCCAAGAAACGCGTTGTTAGATGTTTCATAAGTTCATGAAACTTGTACAAAGCTCATTGAGGAACTTATAAGCACTCATGTTGCATGAAACTTGGTTTAGAGTCCTAGATACGCGTTGTTAGATGTTTCATACGTTCGTCAAACTTGTACACATCTCATTGAGGAACTTATAAGCACTCATGTTGCATGAAACCTTGTTTAGAGTCCTAGAAACGCGTTGTTAGATGTTTCATACGTTCGTCAAACTTGTACAAAGCTCATTGAGGAACTTATAAACTCTCATGTTCCATGAAACATGGTTTAAAGTCCTAGAAACGCGTTGTTAGATGTTTCATAAGTTCGTCAAACTTGTACAAAGCTCATTGAGACACCTATAAACACTCATGTTGCATGAAACTTAGTTTAGAGTCCTAGAAACGTGTTGTTAGATGTTTCATACGTTCGTCAAACATGTACAAAGCTAATTGAGGAACTTATAAGCACTCATGTTGCATGAAACTTGGTTTAGAGTCCTAGAAACACGTTGTTAGATGTTTCATACGTTCGTCAAACTTGTACAAAGCTCATTGAGGAACTTATAAGCACTCATGTTTTATAAAACTTGGTTTAGAGTCCTAGAAACACTTTGTTAGATGTTTCATACGTTCGTCAAACTTGTACAAAGATCATTGAGGAACTTACAAGCACTCATGTTGCATGAAACTTTGTTTAGAATCCTATAAACGCGTTGTTAGATGTTTCATAAGTTCGTCAAACTTGTACAAAGCTCATTGAGGAACTTGTAATCTCTCATGTTACATGAAACTTTGTTTAGAGTCCTAGAAACGCGTTGTTAGATGTTTCATAAGTTCGTGAAACTTGTACAAAGCTCATTGAGGAACTTATAAGCACTCATGTTGCATGAAACTTGGTTTAGAGTCCTAGAAACGCCTTGTTAGATATTTCATAAGTTCGTCAAACTTGTACAAAGCTCATTGAGGAACTTCTAAGCACTCATGTTGCATGAAACTTGGTTTAGAGTCCTAGAAACGCGTTGTTAGATGTTTCATAAGTTCGTGAAACTTGTACAAAGCTCATTGAGGAACTTATAAGCACTCATGTTGCATGAAACTTGGTTTAGAGTCCTAGAAACGCGTTGTTAGATGTTCATACGTTCGTGAAACTTGTACAAAGCTCATTGAGGAACTTATAAACTCTTATGTTGCATGAAACTTGGTTTAGAGTCCTAGAAACGCGTTGTTAGATGTTTCATAAGTTCGTCAAACTTGTACAAAGCTCATTGAGGAACTTATAAGCACTCATGTTGCATGAAACTTGGTTTAGAGTCCTAGAAACGCGTTGTTAGATGTTTCATACGTTTGTCAAACTTGTACAAAGCTCATTGAGGAACTTATAAGCACTCATGTTGCATGAAACTTGGTTTAGAGTCCTAGAAACGAGTGATTAGATGTTTCATAAATTCGTCAAAGTTGTAAAAATCTCATTGAGACACTTATAAACACTCATGTTGCATGAAACTTGGTTTAGAGTCCTAGAAACGAATTGTTAGATGTTTCATAAGTTCGTCAAATTTGTACAAAACTCATTGAAGAATTTATAAGCACTCATGTTGCATGAAACTTAGTTTAGAGTCCAAGAAACGCGTTGTTAGATGTTTCATAAGTTCGTGAAACTTGTACAAAGCTCATTGAGGAACTTATAATCACTCATGTTGCATGAAACTTGGTTTAGAGTCCTAGATACGCGTTGTTAGATGTTTCATACGTTCGTCAAACTTGTACGAACCTCATTGAGGAACTTATAAGCATTCATGTTGCATGAAACCTTGTTTAGAGTCCTAGAAACGCGTTGTTAGATGTTTCATACGTTCGTCAAACTTGTACAAAGCTCATTGAGGAACTTATAAACTCTCATGTTCCATGAAACATGGTTTAAAGTCCTAGAAACGCGTTGTTAGATGTTTCATAAGTTCGTCAAACTTGTACAAAGCTCATTGAGACACCTATAAACACTCATGTTGCATGAAACTTGGTTTAGAGTCCTAGAAACGTGTTGTTAGATGTTTCATACGTTCGTCAAACATGTACAAAGCTCATCGAGGAACTTATAAGCACTCATGTTGCATGAAACTTGGTTTAGAGTCCTAGAAACACGTTGTTAGATGTTTCATACGTTCGTCAAACTTGTACAAAGCTCATTGAGGAACTTATAAGCACTCATGTTTCATAAAACTTGGTTTAGAATCCTAGAAACACGTTGTTAGATGTTTCATACGTTCGTCAAACTTGTACAAAGATCATTGAGGAACTTACAAGCACTCATGTTGCATGAAACTTGGTTTAGAGTCCTAGAAACACGTTGTTAGATGTTTCATACGTTCGTCAAACTTGTACAAAGCTCATTGAGGAACTTATAAGCACTCATGTTGCATGAAACTTGGTTTAGAGTCATAGATACGCGTTGTTAGATGTTTCATACGTTCGTCAAACTTGTACAAACCTCATTGAGGAACTTATAAGCAATCATGTTGCATGAAACCATGGTTTAGAGTCCTAGAAACACGTTGTTAGCTGTTTCATACGTTCGTCAAACTTGTACAAAGCTCATTGAGACACCTATAAACACTCATGTTGCATGAAACTTGGTTTAGAGTCCTAGAAACGTGTTGTTAGATGTTTCATACGTTCGTCAAACATGTACAAAGCTCATTGACGAACTTATAAGCACTCATGTTGCATGAAACTTGGTTTAGAGTCCTAGAAACACGTTGTTAGATGTTTCATACGTTCGTCAAACTTGTACAAAGCTCATTGAGGAACTTGTAATCTCTCATGTTACATGAAACTTTGTTTAAAGTCCTAGAAACCTGTTGTTAGATGTTTCATAAGTTCGTGAAACTTGTACAAAGCTCATTGAGGAAATTATAAGCACTCATGTTGCATGAAACTTGGTTTAGAGTCCTAGAAACGCGTTGTTAGATGTTTCATAAGTTCGTGAAACAATTACAAAGCTCATTGAGGAACTTATAAGCACTCATGTTGCATGAAACTTGGTTTAGAATCCTATAAACGCGTTGTTAGATGTTTCATAAGTTCGTCCAACTTGTATAAAGCTCATTGAGACACTTATAAGCATTCATGTTGCATGAAACTTGGTTTAGAGTCCTAGAAACACGTTGTTAGATGTTTCATAAATTCGTCAAACTTGTACAAAGCTCATTGAGGAATTTATAAGCACTCATGTTGCATGAAACTTGGTTTAGAGTCCAAGAAACCCGTTGTTAGATGTTTCATAAGTTCGTGAAACTTGTACAAACCTCATTGAGGAACTTATAAGCACTCATGTTGCATGAAACTTGGTTTAGATTCCTAGAAACGCGTTGTTAGATGTTTCATACGTTTGTCAAACTTGTAAAAGCTCATTGAGGAACTTATAAGAACTCATGTTGCATGAAACCTTGTTTAGAGTCCTAGAAACGCGTTGTTAGATGTTTCATACGTTCGTCAAACTTGTACAAAGCTCATTGAGGAACTTATAAACTCTCATGTTTCATGAAACTTGGTTTAAAGTCCTAGAAACGAGTTGTTAGATGTTTCAAAAGTTCGTCAAACTTATACAAAGCTCATTGAGCTACTTATAAGCACTCATAATGCATGAAAATTGGTTTAGAGTCTTAGAAACCGCGTTGTTAGATGTTTCATAAGTTCTTCTAACTAGTACAAAGCTCATTAAAACACTTATAAGCACTCATGTTGCATGAAACTTGGTTTAGAGTCCTAGAAATGCTTTGTTAGATGTTTCATAAGTTCGTCAAACTTATACAAAGCTCATTGAGCAGCTTATAAGCACTCATGTTGCATGAAACTTGGTTTAGAGTCCTAGCAACCGCGTTGTTAGATGTTTCATAAATTCGTCAAACTTGTAGAAAGCTCATTGAGGCACTTATAAGCACTCATGTTGCATGAAACTTCGTTTAGAGTCTTAGAAACCTTGTTGTTAGATGTTTCATAAGTTCGTCAAACTTGTACAAAGCTCATTGAGACACTTATAAGCACTCATGTTGTATGAAACTTGGTTTAGAGTCCTAGAAACGCATTGTTAAATGTTTCATAAGTTCGTCAAATTAGTAAAAAGCTCAATGAGACACTTATAAGCATTCATGTTGCATCAAAACTTTGTTTAGAGTCCTAGAAACGCGTTGTTAGATGTTTCATAAGTTCGTCAAACTAGTACAAAGCTCATTGAGACACTTATAAGCACTAATGTTGCATGAAACTTCGTTTAGAGTCTTAGAAACCGCATTGTTAAATGTTTCATAAGTTCGTCAAACTAGTACAAAGCTCATTGAGACACTTATAAGCACTCATGTCGCATGAAACTTGGTTTAGAGTCCTAGAAACGCGTTGTTAGATGTTTCATACGTTCGTCAAACTTGTACAAAGCTCATTGAGGAACTTATAAGCACTCATGTTGCATGAAACTTGGTTTAGAGTCCTAGAAACACGTTGTTAGATGTTTCATACGTTCGTCAAACTAGTACAAAGCTCATTGAGGAACTTATAAGCACTCATGTTGCATGAAACTTGGTTTAGAGTCCTAGAAACACGTTGTTCGATGTTTCATACGTTCGTAAAACTTGTACAAAGATCATTGAGGAACTTATAAGCACTCATGTTGCATGAAACTTGGTTTAGAGTCCTAGAAACACGTTGTTAGATGTTCCATTCGTTCGTCAAACTTGTACAAAGCTCATTGAGGAACTTATAAGCACTCATGTTGCATGAAACTTGGTTTAGAGTCCTAGAAACACGTTGTTAGATGTTTCATACGTTCGTCAAACTTGTACAATGCTCATTGAGGAACTTGTAATCTCTCATGTTGCATGAAACTTTGTTTAGAGTCCTAGAAACGGGTTGTTAGATGTTTCATAAGTTCGTGAAACTTGTAATAAGCTCATTGAGGAAATTATAAGCACTCATGTTGAATGAAGCTTGGTTTAGAGTCCTAGAAACACGTTGTTAGATGTTCCATACGTTCGTCAAACTTGTACAAAGCTCATTGAGGAACTTATAAGCACTCATGTTGCATGAAACTTGGTTTAAGGTCCTAGAAACGAGTTGTTAGATGTTTCATAACTTCGTCAAACTTGTACAAAGCTCATTGAGACACTTATAAATACTCATGTTGCATGAAACTTGGTTTAGAGTCCTAGAAACGCGTTGTTAGTTGTTTCACAAGTTCGTCAAACTTGTACAAAGCTCATTGAGATACTTATAAGCACTCATGTTGCATGAAACTTGGATTTGAGTCCTAGAAACGCGTTGTTAGATGTTTCATAAGTTCGTCAAACTTGTATAAATCTCATTGAGGAACTTATAAGCTCTCATGTTGCATGAAACATGGTTTAAAGTCCTAGAAACGAGTTGTTAGATGTTTCAAAAGTTCGTCAAATTTATACAAAGCTCATTGAGATACTTATAAGCACTCATAATGCTTGAAACTTGGTTTAGAGTCTTAGAAACCGCGTTGTTAGATGTTTCATAAGTTCTTCAAACTAGTACAAAGCTCATTGAAACACTTATAAGCACTCATGTTGCATGAAACTTGGTTTAGAGTCCTAGAAATGCTTTGTTAGATGTTTCATAAGTTCGTAAAACTTGTACAAAGCTCATTGAGACGCTTATAAGCACTCATGTTGCATGAAACTTGGTTTAGAGTCCTAGCAACCGCGTTGTTAGATGTTTCATAACTTCGTCAAACTAGTAAAAAGCTCATTGAGACACTTATAAGCACTCATGTTGCATGAAACTTCGTTTAGAGTCTTAGAAACCTTGTTGTTAGATGTTTCATAAGTTCGTCAAACTTGTACAAAGCTCATTGAGACACTTATAAGCACTCATGTTGTATGAAACTTGGTTTAGAGTCCTAGAAACGCATTGTTAAATGTTTCATAAGTTCGTCAAACTAGTACAAAGCTCAATGAGACACTTATAAGCATTCATGTTGCATCAAAACCACGTTTAGAGTCCTAGAAACGCGTTGTTAGATGTTTCATAAGTTCGTCAAACTAGTACAAAGCTCATTGAGACACTTATAAGCACTCATGTTGCATGAAACTTGTTTTAGGGTCCTTGAAACGCGTTGTTAGATGTTTCATAATTTCGTGAAAATTGTACAGAGCTCATTGAGGAACTTATAAGCACTCATGTTGCATGAAACATGGTTTAGAGTCCTAGAAACGCGTTGTTAGATGTTTCATAAGTTCGTCAAATTTGTATAAATCTCATTGAGGAACTTATAAGCTCTCATGTTGCATGAAACTTGGTTTAAATTCCTAGAAACGAGTTGTTAGATGTTTCAAAAGTTCGTCAAACTTATACAAAGCTCATTGAGATACTTATAAGCACTCATAAAGCTTGAAACTTGGTTTAGAGTCCTAGAAACGCGTTGTTAGATGTTTCATAAGTTCGTCAAACTAGTACAAAGCTCATTGAGACACTTATAAGCACTAATGTTGCATGAAACTTCGTTTAGAGTCTTAGAAACCGCATTGTTAAATGTTTCATAAGTTCGTCAAACTAGTACAAAGCTCATTTAGACACTTATAAGCACTCATGTTGCATGAAACTTGGTTTAGAGTCCTAGAAACGCGTTGTTAGATGTTTCATAAGTTCGTGAAACTTGTATAAACCTCATTGAGGAACTTATAAGCACTCATGTTGCATGAAACTTGGTTTAGAGTCCTAGAAACGCGTTGTTAGAAGTTTCATACGTTTGTCAAACTTGTACAAAGCTCATTGAGGAACTTATAAGCACTCATGTTGCATGAAACTTTATTTAGAGTCCTAGAAACGCGTTGTTAGATGTTTCATACGTTCGTCAACCTTGTACAAAGCTCATAGAGACACTTATAAACATTCATGTTGCATGAAACTTGGTTTAGAGTCCTAGAAACGCGTTGTTAGATGTTTCATAAGTTCGTCAAACTTGTACAAAGCTCATAGAGAAACTTATAAACATTCATGTTGCATGAAACTTGGTTTAGAGTCCTAGAAACGCGTTGTTAGATGTTTCATACGTTCGTCAAACTTGTACAAAGCTCATTGAGGAACTTATAAGCACTCATGTTGCATGAAACTTGGTTTAGAGTCCTAGAAACACGTTGTTAGATGTTTCATACGTTCGTCAAACTTGTACAAACCTCATTGAGGAACTTATAAGCACTCATGTTGCATGAAACTTGGTTTAGAGTCCTAGAAACGCGTTGTTAGATGTTTCATACGTTTGTCAAACTTGTACAAAGCTCATTGAGGAATTTATAAGCACTCATGTTGCATGAAACCTTGTTTAGAGTCCTAGAAACGCGTTGTTAGATGTTTCATACGTTCGTCAAACTTGTACAAAGCTCATTGAGGAACTTATAAGCACTCATGTTGCATGAAACTTGGTTTAGAGTCCTAGAAACACGTTGTTAGATGTTTCATACGTTCGTCAAACTTGTACAAAGCTCATTGAGGAACTTATAAGCACTCATGTTGCATGAAACTTGGTTTAGAGTCATAGAAACACGTTGTTAGATGTTTCATACGTTCGTCAAACTTGTACAAAGCTCATTGAGGAACTTGTAATCTCTCATGTTGCATGAAACTTTGTTTAGAGTCCTAGAAACGCGTTGTTAGATGTTTCATATGTTCATCAAACTTGTACAAAGCTCATTGAGGAACTTATAAGCACTCATGTTGCATGAAACTTGGTTTAGAGTCCTAGAAACACGTTGTTAGATGTTTCATACGTTCGTCAAACTAGTACAAAGCTCATTGAGGAACTTATAATCACTCATGTTGCATGAAACTTGGTTTAGAGTCCTAGAAACACGTTGTTAGATGTTTCATACGTTTGTCAAACTTGTACAAAGATCATTGAGGAACTTATAAGCACTCATGTTGCATGAAACTTGTTTAGAGTCCTAGAAACACGCTGTTAGATGTTTCATACGTTCGTCAAACTTGTACAAAGCTCATTGAGGAACTTATAAGCACTCATGTTGCATGAAACTTGGTTTAGAGTCATAGAAACACGTTGTTAGATGTTTCATACGTTCGTCAAACTTGTACAAAGCTCATTGAGGAACTTGTAATCTCTCATGTTGCATGAAACTTTGTTTAGAGTCCTAGAAACCCGTTGTTAGATGTTTCATAAGTTCGTGAAACTTGTAATAAGCTCATTGAGGAAATTATAAGCACTCATGTTGCATGAAACTTGGTTTAGTGTCCTAGAAACGCGTTGTTAGATGTTTCATAAGTTCGTGAAACAAATACAAAGCTCATTGAGGAACTTATAAGCACTCATGTTGCATGAAACTTGGTTTAGAGTCCTAGAAACGCGTTGTTAGATGTTTCAGAACTTCATCAAACTTGTATAAAGCTCATTGAGACACTTATAAGCATTCATGTTGCATGAAACTTGGTTTAGAGTCCTAGAAACGCGTTGTTTGATGTTTCATAAGTTCGTGAAACTTGTACAACGCTCATTGAGGAACTTATAAGCACTCATGTTGCATGAAACTTTGTTTAGAGTCCTAGAAACGAGTTGTTTGATGTTTCATAAGTTTGTCAAACTTGTACAAAGGTCATTGAGGAACTTATAAGCACTCATGTTGCATGAAACTTGGTCTAGAGTCCTAGAAATGCGTTGTTAGATGTTTCTTAAGTTCGTGAAACTTGTACAAAGCTCATTGAGGAACTTATAAGTACTCATGTTGCACGAAACTTGGTTTAGAGTCCTAGAAACGCCTTGTTAGATGTTTCATAAGTTCGTCAAACTTGTACAAAGCTCATTGAGGAACTTCTAAGCACTCATGTTGCATGAAACTTGGTTTAGAGTCCTAGAAACACGTTGTTAGATGTTTCATAATTTCGTGAAACTTGTAGAAAGCTCATTGAGGAACTTATAAGAACTCATGTTGCATGAAACTTGGTTTAGAGTCCTAGAAACGCGTTGTTAGATGTTTCATAAGTTCTTCAAACTTGTACAAAGCTCATTGAGGAACTTATAAACACTCATGTTGCATGAAACTTGGTTTAGAGTCCTAGAAACGAGTTGTTAGATGTTTCATAAGTTCGTCAAAGTTGTAAAAAGCTCATTGAGACACTTATAAACACTCATGTTGCATGAAACTTGGTTTAGAGTCCTAGAAACGAATTGTTAGATGTTTCATAAGTTCGTCAAACTTTTACAAAGCTCATTGAGGAATTTATAAGCACTCATGTTGCATGAAACTTGGTTTAGAGTCCAAGAAACGCGTTGTTAGATGTTTCATAAGTTCGTGAAACTTGTACAAAGCTCATTGAGGAACTTATAAGCACTCATGTTGCATGAAACTTGGTTTAGAGTCCTAGATACACGTTGTTAGATGTTTCATACGTTCGTCAAACTTGTACAAAGCTCATTGAGGAACTTATAAGCACTCATGTTGCATGAAACCTTGTTTAGAGTCCTAGAAACGCGTTGTTAGATGTTTCATACGTTCGTCAAACTTGTACAAAGCTCATTGAGGAACTTATAAACTCTCATGTTCCATGAAACATGGTTTAGAGTCATAGAAACACGTTGTTAGATGTTTCATAAGTTCGTCAAACTTGTACAAAGCTCATTGAGACACCTATAAACACTCATGTTGCATGAAACTTGGTTTAGAGTCCTAGAAACGCGTTGTTAGATGTTTCATACGTTCGTCAAACTTGTATAAAGTTCATTGAGGAACTTATAAGCACTCATGTTGCATGAAACATGGTTTAGAGTCCTAGAAACACGTTGTTAGATGTTTCATACGTTCGTCAAACTTGTACAAAGCTCATTGAGGAACTTATAAGCACTCATGTTGCATGAAACTTTGTTTAGAGTCCTAGAAACACGTTGTTAGATGTTTCATACGTTCGTCAAACTTGTACAAAGCTCATTGAGGAACTAATAAGCACTCATGTTGCGTGAAACTTGGTTTAGAGTCCTAGAAACACGTTGTTAGATGTTTCATACGTTCGTCAAACTTGTACAAAGCTCATTGAGGAACTTGTAATCTCTCATGTTACATGAAACTTTGTTTAGAGTCCTAGAAACCCGTTGTTAGATGTTTCATAAGTTCGTGAAACTTGTACAAAGCTCATTGAGGAAATTATAAGAACTCATGTTGCATGAAACTTGGTTTAGAGTCCTAGAAACGCGTTGTTAGATGTTTCATAAGTTCGTGAAACAATTACAAAGCTCATTGAGGAACTTATAAGTACTCATGTTGCATGAAACTTGGTTTAGAGTCCTAGAAATGCGTTGTTAGATGTTTCAGAAGTTCGTCAAACTTGTATAAAGATCATTGAGGAACTTATAAGCACTCATGTTGCATGAAACTTGGTTTAGAGTCCTAGAAACACGTTGTTAGATGTTTCATACGTTCCTCAAAATTGTACAAAGCTCATTGAGGAACTTATAAGCACTCATGTTGCATGAAACTTGGTTTAGAGTCCTAGAAACGCGTTGTTAGATGTTTCATCCGTTTGTCAAACTTGTATAAAGCTCATTGGGGAACTTATAAGCACTCATGTTGCATGAAACTTGGTTTAGAGTCCTAGAAACGAGTGATTAGATGTTTCATAAGTTCGTCCATCTTGTACAAAGCTCATTGAGACACTTATAAACACTCATGTTGCATGAAACTTGGTTTATAGTCCTAGAAACGAGTTGTTAGATGTTTCATAAGTTCGTCAAAGTTGTAAAAAGCTCATTGAGACACTTATAAAAACTCATGTTGCACGAAACTTGGTTTAGAGTCCTAGAAACGAATTTTTAGATGTTTCATAAGTTCGTCAAACTTTTACAAAGCTCATTGAGGAATTTATAAGCACTCATGTTGCATGAAACTTGGTTTAGAGTCCAAGAAACGCGTTGTTAGATGTTTCATAAGTTCGTGAAACTTGTACAAACCTCATTGAGGAACTTATAAGCACTCATGTTGCATGAAACTTGGTTTAGAGTCCTAGAAACGCGTTGTTAGATGTTTCATACGTTTGTCAAACTTGTACAAAGCTCATTGAGGAATTTATAAGCACTCATGTTGCATGAAACCTTGTTTAGAGTCCTAGAAACGCGTTGTTAGATGTTTCATACGTTCGTCAAACTTGTACAAAGCTCATTGAGGAACTTATAAACTCTCATGTTGCATGAAATATGGTTTAGAGTCCTAGAAACGCGTTGTTAGATGTTTCATAAGTTCGTCAAACTTGTACAAAGCTCATTGAGGAATTTATAAGAACTCATGTTGCATGAAACTTGGTTTAGAGTCCAAGAAACGCGTTGTTAGATGTTTCATAAGTTCGTAAAACTTGTACAAACCTCATTGAGGAACTTATAAGCACTCATGTTGCATGAAACTTGGTTTAGAGTCCTAGAAACGCGTTGTTAGATGTTTCATACGTTCGTCAAACTTGTACAAAGCTCATTGAGGAACTTATAAGCACTCATGTTGCATGAAACCTTGTTTAGAGTCCTAGAAACGCGTTGTTAGATGTTTCATACGTTCGTCAAACTTGTACAAAGCTCATTGAGGAACTTATAAACTCTCATGTTGCATGAAACATGGTTTAGAGTCCTAGAAACACGTTGTTAGATGTTTCATAAGTTCGTCAAAATTGTACAAAGCTCATTGAGACACTTATAAACACTCATGTTGCATGAAACTTGGTTTAGATTCTTAGAAACGCGTTGTTATATGTTGCATACGTTCTTCAAACTTGTACAAAGCTCATTGAGGAACTTATAAGTACTCATGTTGCATGAAACTTGGTTTAGAGTCCTTGAAACGCATTGTTAGATGTTTCATAAGTTCGTGAAACAATTACAAAGCTCATTGAGGAACCTATAAGCACTCATGTTGCATGAAACTTGGTTTAGAGTCCTAGAAACGCGTTGTTAGATGTTTCAGAAGTTCGTCAAACTTGTATAAAGCTCATTGAGACACTTATAAGCATTCATGTTGCATGAAACTTGGTTTAGAGTCCTAGAAACGCGTTGTTTGATGTTTCATAAGTTCGTGAAACTTGTACAAAGCTCATTGAGGAACTTATAAGCACTCATGTTGCATGAAACTTTGTTTAGAGTCCTAGAAACGAGTTTTTAGATGTTTCATAAGTTCGTCAAACTTGTACAAAGCTCATTGAGACACTTATAAACACTCATGTTGCATGAAACTTGGTTTAGAGTCCTAGAAACGAGTTGTTTGATGTTTCATTAAGTTCGTCAAACTTGTACAAAGCTCATTGAGGAATTTATAAGCACTCATGTTGCATGAAACTTGGTTTAGAGTCCAAGAAACGCGTTGTTAGATGTTTCATAAGTTCGTGACACTTGTACAAACCTCATTGAGGAACTTATAAGCACTCATGTTGCATGAAACTTGGTTTAGAGTCCTAGAAACGCGTTGTTAGATGTTTCATACGTTCATCAAACTTGTACAAAGCTCATTGAGGAACTTATAAGCACTCATGTTGCATGAAACCTTGTTTAGAGTCCTAGAAACGCGTTGTTAGATGTTTCATACGTTCGTTAAACTTGTACAAAGCTCATTGAGGAACTTATAAACTCTCATGTTGCATGAAACATGGTTTAGAGTCCTAGAAACACGTTGTTAGATGTTTCATAATTTCGTCAAACTTGTACAAAGCTCATTGAGACACTTATAAACACTCATGTTGCATGAAACTTGGTTTAGATTCCTAGAAAGGCGTTGTTAGATGTTGCATACGTTCGTCAAACTTGTACAAAGCTCATTGTGGAACTTATAAGGACTCATGTTGCATGAAACCTTGTTTAGAATCCTAGAAACGCGTTGTTAGATGTTTCATAAGTTCGTGAAACAATTACAAAGCTCATTGAGGAACTTATAAGCACTCATGTTGCATGAAACTTTGTTTAGAGTCCTAGCAACCACTTTGTTTGACGTTTCATAAGTTCGTTAAACTTTAACAAAGCTCATTGAGGAACTTATAAGCACTAATGTTGCATGAAACTTGGTTTAGAGTCCTAGAAACGCGTTGTTATATGTTTCATAACTTCGTGAAACTTGTACAAACCTCATTGAGACACTTATATTTAATCATATTCCTTGAAACTTGGTTTAGAGTCCTAGAAATGCGTTGTTAGATGTTTCATACGTTCGTCAAACTTGTACAAAGCTCATTGAGGAACTTATAAGCACTCATGTTGCATGAAACTTGGTTAAGAGTCCTAGAAACACGTTGTAAGATGTTTCATACGTTCGTCAAACTTGTACAAAGATCATTGAGGAACTTATAAGTACTCATGTTGCATGAAACTTGGTTTAGAGTCCTAGAAACACGTTGTTAGATGTTTCATACGTTTGTCAAACTTGTACAAAGCTCATTGAGGAACTTGTAATCTCTCATGTTGCATGAAACTTTGTTTAGAGTACTGGAAACCCGTTGTTAGATGTTTCATAAGTTCTTGAAACTTGTACAAAGATCATTGAGGAACTTATAAGCACTCATGTTGCATGGAACTTGGTTTGGAGTCCAAGAAACGCGTTGTTAGATGTTTCATAAGTTCGTAAAACTTGTACAAACCTCATTGAGGAACTTATAAGCACTCATGTTGCATGAAACTTGGTTTAGAGTCCTAGAAACGCGTTGTTAGATGTTTCATACGTTCGTCAAACTTGTACAAAGCTCATTGAGGAACTTATAAGCACTCATGTTGCATGAAACCTTGTTTAGAGTCCTAGAAACGCGTTGTTAGATGTTTCATACGTTCGTCAAACTTGTACAAAGCTCATTGAGGAACTTATAAACTCTCATGTTGCATGAAACATGGTTTAGAGTCCTAGAAACACGTTGTTAGATGTTTCATAAGTTCGTCAAACTTGTACAAAGCTCATTGAGACACTTATAAACACTCATGTTGCATGAAACTTGGTTTAGATTCTTAGAAACGCGTTGTTATATGTTGCATACGTTCTTCAAACTTGTACAAAGCTCATTGAGGAACTTATAAGTACTCATGTTGCATGAAACTTGGTTTAGAGTCCTTGAAACGCATTGTTAGATGTTTCATAAGTTCGTGAAACAATTACAAAGCTCATTGAGGAACCTATAAGCACTCATGTTGCATGAAACTTGGTTTAGAGTCCTAGAAACGCGTTGTTAGATGTTTCAGAAGTTCGTCAAACTTGTATAAAGCTCATTGAGACACTTATAAGCATTCATGTTGCATGAAACTTGGTTTAGAGTCCTAGAAACGCGTTGTTTGATGTTTCATAAGTTCGTGAAACTTGTACAAAGCTCATTGAGGAACTTATAAGCACTCATGTTGCATGAAACTTTGTTTAGAGTCCTAGAAACGAGTTTTTAGATGTTTCATAAGTTCGTCAAACTTGTACAAAGCTCATTGAGACACTTATAAACACTCATGTTGCATGAAACTTGGTTTAGAGTCCTAGAAACGAGTTGTTTGATGTTTCATTAAGTTCGTCAAACTTGTACAAAGCTCATTGAGGAATTTATAAGCACTCATGTTGCATGAAACTTGGTTTAGAGTCCAAGAAACGCGTTGTTAGATGTTTCATAAGTTCGTGACACTTGTACAAACCTCATTGAGGAACTTATAAGCACTCATGTTGCATGAAACTTGGTTTAGAGTCCTAGAAACGCGTTGTTAGATGTTTCATACGTTCATCAAACTTGTACAAAGCTCATTGAGGAACTTATAAGCACTCATGTTGCATGAAACCTTGTTTAGAGTCCTAGAAACGCGTTGTTAGATGTTTCATACGTTCGTCAAACTTGTACAAAGCTCATTGAGGAACTTATAAACTCTCATGTTGCATGAAACATGGTTTAGAGTCCTAGAAACACGCTGTTAGATGTTTCATAATTTCGTCAAACTTGTACAAAGCTCATTGAGACACTTATAAACACTCATGTTGCATGAAACTTGGTTTAGATTCCTAGAAAGGCGTTGTTAGATGTTGCATACATTCGTCAAACTTGTACAAAGCTCATTGTGGAACTTATAAGGACTCATGTTGCATGAAACCTTGTTTAGAATCCTAGAAACGCGTTGTTAGATGTTTCATAAGTTCGTGAAACAATTACAAAGCTCATTGAGGAACTTATAAGCACTCATGTTGCATGAAACTTTGTTTAGAGTCCTAGCAACCACTTTGTTTGACGTTTCATAAGTTCGTTAAACTTTAACAAAGCTCATTGAGGAACTTATAAGCACTAATGTTGCATGAAACTTGGTTTAGAGTCCTAGAAACGCGTTGTTATATGTTTCATAACTTCGTGAAACTTGTACAAACCTCATTGAGACACTTATATTTAATCATATTCCTTGAAACTTGGTTTAGAGTCCTAGAAATGCGTTGTTAGATGTTTCATACGTTCGTCAAACTTGTACAAAACTCATTGAGGAACTTATAAGCACTCATGTTGCATGAAACTTGGTTAAGAGTCCTAGAAACACGTTGTAAGATGTTTCATACGTTCGTCAAACTTGTACAAAGATCATTGAGGAACTTATAAGTACTCATGTTGCATGAAACTTGGTTTAGAGTCCTAGAAACACGTTGTTAGATGTTTCATACGTTTGTCAAACTTGTACAAAGCTCATTGAGGAACTTGTAATCTCTCATGTTGCATGAAACTTTGTTTAGAGTACTGGAAACCCGTTGTTAGATGTTTCATAAGTTCTTGAAACTTGTACAAAGATCATTGAGGAACTTATAAGCACTCATGTTGCATGGAACTTGGTTTGGAGTACTCGAAAAGCGTTGTTAAATGTTTCATAAGTTCCTCAACATGTACAAAGCTCATTGAGACACTTATAATCACTCATGTTGTATGAAACTTGGTATAGAGTCCTCGAAACGCGTTGTTAGATGTTTCATAAGTTCGTCAAACTTGTACAAAGCTCATTGAGGAACTTATAAGCTCTCATGTTGCATGAAACTTCGTTAAGAGTCCTAGAAACGCGTTGTTAGATGTTTCATAAGTTCGTGAAACTTGTACAATGCTCATTGATGAACTTATAAGCACTCATGTTGCATGAAACTTGGTTTAGAGTCCTAGAAACGCGTTGTTACTTGTTTCATAAGTTCGTCAAACTTGTACCAAGCTCATTGAGACACTTATAAACACTCATGTTGCATGAAACTTGGTTTAGAGTCCTAGAAACGCGTTGTTAGATGTTTCATATGTTCGTCAAACTTGTACAAAGCTCATTGAGGAACTTATAAGCTCTCATGTTGCATGAAACTTCGTTTAGAGTCCTAGAAACGCGTTGTTAGATGTTTCATAAGTTTGTGAAACTTGTACAATGCTCATTGATGAACTTATAAGCACTCATGTTGCATGAAACTTGGTTTAGAGTCCTAGAAACGCGTTGTTAGATGTTTCATAAGTTCGTGAAACTTGTATAAAGCTCATTGAGGAACTTATAAGAACTCATGTTGCATGAAACTTGGTTTAGAGTCCTAGAAACGCGTTGCTAGATGTTTCATACGTTCGTCAAACTTGTACAAAGCTCACTGAGGAACTTATAAACTCTCATGTTGCATGAAACCTCGTTTAGATTCTAGAAACGCGTTGTTAGATGTTTCATAAGTTCGTCAAACTTGTACAAAGCTCATTGAGACACTTATAAGCACTCATGTTGCATGAAACTTGGTTTAGAGTCCCAGAAACGCGTTGTTAGATGTTTCATACATTCGTCAAACTTGTACAAAGCTCATTGAGGAACTTATAAGCACTCATGTTTCATAAAACTTGGTTTAGAGTCCTAGAAACATGTTGTTAGATGTTTCATATGTTCATCAAACTTGTACAAAGATCATTGATGAACTTACAAGCACTCATGTTGCATGAAACTTGGTTTAGAGTCCTAGAAACGAGTTGTTAGATGTTTCATAAGTTCGTCAAAGTTGTAAAAAGCTCATTGAGACACTTATAAACACTCATGTTGCACGAAACTTGGTTTAGAGTCCTAGAAACGAATTTTTAGATGTTTCATAAGTTCGTCAAACTTTTACAAAGCTCATTGAGGAATTTATAAGCACTCATGTTGCATGAAACTTGGTTTAGAGTCCAAGAAACGCGTTGTTAGATGTTTCATAAGTTCGTGAAACTTGTACAAAGCTCATTGAGGAACTTATAAGCACTCATGTTGCATGAAACTTGGTTTAGAGTCCTAGATACACGTTGTTAGATGTTTCATACGTTCGTCAAACTTGTACAAAGCTCATTGAGGAACTTATAAGCACTCATGTTGCATGAAACCTTGTTTAGAGTCCTAGAAACACGTTGTTAGATGTTTCATAAGTTCATCAAACTTGTACAAATCTCATTGAGGAATTTATAAGAACTCATGTTGCATGAAACTTGGTTTAGAGTCCAAGAAACGCGTTGTTAGATGTTTCATAAGTTCGTGAAACTTGTACAAACCTCATTGAGGAACTTATAAGCACTCATGTTGCATGAAACTTGGTTTAGAGTCCTAGAAACGCGTTGTTAGATGTTTCATACGTTCGTCAAACTTGTACAAAGCTCATTGAGGAACTTATAAGCACTCATGTTGCATGAAACCTTGTTTAGAGTCCTAGAAACGCGTTGTTAGATGTTTCATACGTTCGTCAAACTTGTACAAAGCTCATTGAGGAACTTATAAACTCTCATGTTGCATGAAACATGGTTTAGAGTCCTAGAAACACGTTGTTAGATGTTTCATAAGTTCGTCAAACTTTTACAAAGCTCATTGAGACACTTATAAACACTCATGTTGCATGAAACTTGGTTTAGAGTCTTAGAAACGCGTTGTTAGATGTTGCATACGTTCGTCAAACTTGTACAAAGCTCATTGAGGAACTTATAAGTACTCATGTTGCATGAAACTTGGTTTAGAGTCCTTGAAACGCATTGTTATATGTTTCATAAGTTCGTGAAACAATTACAAAGCTCATTAAGGAACCTATAAGCACTCATGTTGCATGAAACTTGGTTTAGAGTCCTAGAAACGCGTTGTTAGATGTTTCGAAGTTCGTCAAACTTGTATAAAGCTCATTGAGACACTTATAAGCATTCATGTTGCATGAAACTTGGTTTAGAGTCCTAGAAACGCGTTGTTTGATGTTTCATAAGTTCGTGAAACTTCTACAAAGCTCATTGAGGAACTTATAAGCACTCATGTTGCATGAAACTTTGTTTAGAGTCCTAGAAACGAGTTTTTAGATGTTTCATAAGTTCGTCAAACTTGTACAAAGCTCATTGAGACACTTATAAACACTCATGTTGCATGAAACTTGGTTTAGAGTCCTAGAAACGAGTTGTTTGATGTTTCATTAAGTTCGTCAAACTTGTACAAAGCTCATTGAGGAATTTATAAGAACTCATGTTGCATGAAACTTGGTTTAGAGTCCAAGAAACGCGTTGTTAGATGTTTCATAAGTTCGTGACACTTGTACAAACCTCATTGAGGAACTTATAAGCACTCATGTTGCATGAAACTTGGTTTAGAGTCCTAGAAACGCGTTGTTAGATGTTTCATACGTTCATCAAACTTGTACAAAGCTCATTGAGGAACTTATAAGCACTCATGTTGCATGAAACCTTGTTTAGAGTCCTAGAAACGCGTTGTTAGATGTTTCATACGTTCGTCAAAGTTGTACAAAGCTCATTGAGGAACTTATAAACTCTCATGTTGCATGAAACATGGTTTAGAGTCCTAGAAACACGTTGTTAGATGTTTCATAAGTTCGTCAAACTTGTACAAAGCTCATTGAGACACTTATAAACACTCATGTTGCATGAAACTTGGTTTAGAGTCCTAGAAACGCGTTGTTAGATGTTGCATATGTTCGTCAAACTTGTACAAAGCTCATTGGGGAACTTATAAGGACTCATGTTGCATGAAACCTTGTTTAGAGTCCTAGAAACGCGTTGTTAGATGTTTCATAAGTTCGTGAAACAATTACAAAGCTCATTGAGGAACTTATAAGCACTCCTGTTGCATGAAACTTGGTTTAGAGTCCTAGAAACGCGTTGTTAGATGTTTCAGAATTTCATCAAACTTGTATAAAGCTCATTGAGACACTTATAAGCATTCATGTTGCATGAAACTTGTTTTAGAGTCCTAGAAACGCGTTGTTTGATGTTTCATAAGTTCGTGAAACTTGTACAACGCTTATTGAGGAACTTATAAGCACTCATGTTGCATGAAACTTTGTTTAGAGTCCTAGAAACGAGTTGTTAGATGTTTCATAAGTTCGTCAAACTTGTACAAAGCTCATTGAGACACTTATAAACACTCATGTTGCATGAAACTTGGTTTAGAGTCCTAGAAACGAGTTGTTAGATGTTTCATAAGTTCGTCAAACTTGTACAAACACTACAAGAATCTGCGCAAATTACCACGAAAAATTTACAACGATTTGAATCGTCGTAAACGTACGACGATATTACGACGATTTTACGACGATTTTGGTAATCGTCGTAAAATCGTCGTAAAAGCTACGACGATTTTAATCGTCGTAAATTTACGACGATTTTACAACGAATTTCCGATTAAACACCAAATCGTTGTAAAATCGTGGTAAATTTACAACGATTTTACAACGTTTTGGTTTATAAGAATATTTCGTCGCTATATCGTTGCTAATTTACCACGAATTTACAACTTCTGATTTTGGGACTTTTTAACAACGATTTAAAGACATTTAATCTGGTAGTTGAAAACGTGTATTTACTTGTTGCACCTAATTATTTACAACTTTCATTTTAGTCGTTAAATCGTTGTAAATTCGTTGTTAATTCCTTGTAGAATTATGAATCGTTGTAAATTAGTAGTTAATTTCCTTGTTAAAAAGTTGGAAAATTTTTAAAAATCCTATAAATACCTCCTCATCTTTCACCATAAATCACACCATCAATTTTATATCTCTCTATCTCTCTCACTTACAAAAAAAACTCTTTTTATAAAAAAAATGTCCGAAGGCGATATTTACGAAATCCGAAAATGGATGTACATACATCGAGGCGATGACGGATCGGTGACACGGGAGTTCCTCGACGGGGTTGAAGTATTCATGCAGCAAGCCACAAATCTACCTGTCACTATCGAAAGCGGTAAGATGTTTTGTCCTTGTATCAAATGCGACAATAGACGATTCATTTTGGTTGAAAATGTTTGGAAGCATTTGTTAAATAGAGGATTTACACCACAATATTATATATGGTTTCAGCATGGGGAAGGTTATTCGGTAATGTTGCTAGTAGTAGTAATTATCATCGGGAATCCGTAGACTATGACCAGCATGTAGAAAATGAGTATGATTTTTATAATTTTCATCATGATCATGGAAATGAACCGGATAGGATAAATGACATGGTTAGCGATGCATTTCGTCCCGAAGTTGCATCCGATGGAAATTTAGTTGAAGAACCTAATTTAGATGCTAAAAAATTCTACGACATGTTAAATGCCGCAAATCAACCAATATATGATAATTGTAGAGAAGGGCACTCTAAATTGTCATTAGCTCGCTAGAATGATGAATATTAAAACAGACCATAACTTATCTGAGGTTTGCATGGATGATTGGGCCTCATTGTTAAAAGAATATCTACCCTCCGATAATTTAGTCGCTTGAAACGTTTTATGAGGTTCAAAAATTGGTTATCGAGTCTTGGTCTTCCGTATCGGTCAATTGATGTCCGTGTAGACAATTGTATGATATTTTGGAAAGACGACGACATTCTTGAGGAATGTCGTTTTTGCAAAAAACCAAGATATAGGCCGGAAGGAGTAGGTCGGAAGAGGGTACCGTACCGGAAGATGTGGTATCTTCCTATAACGGACGAGGCTACAAAGGATGTATCACTCGGAGAGGACAGATTCTTCGATGAGGTGGCATGCAGAACATACACAGAAGCCTGGAGAGGTGACCCACCCATCCGATGCGAAAGCGTGGAAACACTTTAACTCGGTGTACCCCGATTTTGCTAGACGAAAAGGTAACGTCTACCTTGGTATATGTACGGATGGATTTAGTCCATTTGGTATGTCAAGTAGGGAGTATTCTTTATGGCCCGTCATCGTCACCCCTTATAACCTCCCACCAGAGATGTGTATGCAAAGGGAATTTTTATTTCTGAGTATTTTAGTCCCTGGACCTAAACATCCAAAAAGATCCCTTGATGTTTTTCTACAGCCTTTGGTGGAAGAGTTGAAGGAGTTATGGCACACTGGAGTAAAGACTTACGATTGTTCGAGGAAACGGAATTTTACAATGCGTGCAATGCTTCTATGGACGATTAGCGACTTTCCCGCTTATGGAATGTTGTCGGGCTGGACTACACACGGACGACTATCTTGTCCTTACTGCATGCATCGTACTGACGCCTTCCAATTGAAGCATGGAAGGAAAACTAGTTGGTTCGATTGTCACCGTAAGTTTCTTAGTCTGCGCCACCCTTATCGGAAAAACAAACGATTGTTTAAAAAGAACAAAGTGGTTCGTGATCCTCCACCAGTTTATTACACGGGCGAACAAGTTGAGGCGCATATGGATCATTACTGTGCGAATTACACGGTTCCCCAAGGAGGAAACTGGCATGTCCCGCCTAATCCGCTCGATGGTTATCTTACGGAACACAATTGGCATAAGAAAAGCATTTTCTGGGAGCTTCCATACTGGAAAGATCATCTACTCCGACACAATCTTGACGTGATGCACATAGAGAAGAACTTTTTCGATAACATTATGAACACTCTTTTGAATGTGCAGGGAAAGACAAAAGACAATTTTAAATCACGTCTTGACTTGGCCGAGATATGTGCGAGATCCGAATTGCACATTGATAATGACGGAAAAGCCCCAATACCTATATTCAGATTATCGAGTGCAGCGAAGACGTCGTTGTTCCAGTGGGTGATCTCTGAAGTTAAGTTTCCTGATGGTTTTGTTTCTAATCTTTCTCGGTGTGTAGATGGTAGTAAATTCACAGGTATGAAAAGTCACGATTGTCATGTGTTCATGCAACGACTGCTACCATTTGTCTTGGCCGAACTTGTTCCACAAAATGTGCACGAAGCAATTGCTGGTACGTATACGTAATGTCTAATAAAATATTTCATAACTGAATATATCGTAATACGTACGTTTTATATAATTTGTGTAGGTGTTGGGTTGTTCTTTCGTGATCTTTCCACAAGAACGTTGAACGATGAAGTAATAAAACAACTCGACGAGAACATTCCTCTCATTTTGTGCAATTTGGAGAAGATATTTCCCCCATCCTTTTTTGATGTTATGGAGCACCTACCAGTACATCTCCCACACGAAGCAGAACTAGGGGGGCCCGTTCACTTCCGATGGATGTACCCTTTCGAACGATTTATGAAACATCTAAAAGGGAAGGCGAAGAATCTAGCTAAAGTCGAGGGTTCAATCGTTGCGGGTAGTATTACAGAGGAAACGTCTCACTTTACGTCGTACTACTTTGCACCAACTGTGAGGACACGTAAAAGAGCGCCGAGGAGATATGATGACGGAGGCATTCAAACAACGTACGCGGTGGAAGGAGTACCTGACATATTTTGTCCCATTGGTCGGCTTAGCGGACGCATAAAAGAGGTTTGGTGGAGCAACGAGGATGAAATTCATTGTGCCCACACGTACATTGTATTGAATTGCGATATTGTTACTCCATGGGAAAGGTAAAAGTAAATGTTTTTTAATACTCTTTGATTCATTACAACACTCATGAAATATTGTTTACTTATGATATTTTCATATATATATAGTATCTTCGTCGAACAAGTTCAAAAAGGGATTCCGGGGATATCTGAAGATGAGCTCGATTCCCGTAAAACTCAACACTTTGTGATGTGGTTGCAAAGACAGGTATATGAAAATATCAAATATGAAATTACATATAAACATAATATATTTAAACAAAATTATTGTTGGTGTCTGCAGATTGAGTACGAGGACGAATCTTATCCGGTGTGGTTCCACGAGATGCTACAACGTCCCCTTGCGAAGATTCGGACATCGCCAATGTATTTTACAAGAGGTTATGCTTTCCACGCGTACGATTACGGGCGACATCGAACAAGTGTTAACTACGGTGTTTGTGTTAGAGGAGACATTGATTTCTACGGAATCATCCAAGAAATCATAGAAATAACGTTTCCCGGGTTGCTCATGTTGAAGTGCGTACTCTTCAAGTGCGAGTGGTTTGATCCTACGATCGGAAGAGGTGTACGAATCAACAAGTCTGGGATCGTTGATGTCAATAAGAGTAGAAGATACAACAAGTTCGAGCCTTTCATACTTGCATCGCAAGCTGAGCAAGTAAGCTTCATTCCTTATCCGCGTCTTAAGTCCACAGGAATACATTGGCTATCCGTCATCAAAATTGCCCCGAGAGGGTACATAGTCAGAGAAGAAGAATCACCACTACAGAATGACACGTCCGTCGATATTCCTTCGCCGGAACTAAACACGGACATGGTCTTACTCGTTGATCCACATAATAGGGAAGGTCGAAGAGGTGAATGAGGACGAAGAAGAAGTCGAAGAGACCGACGAATTTGATGAATCCGACTCCGAGGACGAACATGAGTCTGCTGATGACTCCGAGTAATAAATAAGAAAATAATGTATTTAAATTTTTTTTTATAAAATAAATTAACAATCGTGGTAAATTCGTGGTAAATTTACAACGACTTTACCACGATATGTGTAAATTTAACAAATCGTGGCAAAATCGTCGTAAATTTACGACGATTTTACCACGAATAATCTTATAATTCTTTGTCTTTTAAAGACATCTAATCCTCAGGAGTTTTGTTTGTACGAGGTTGCCGACGTCAACGATTACCACGAGTTTACAACGCTTTAAAACGAAATCGTTGTAAAATCGTGGTAAATTTACCACGATTTTACAACGTTTTTTTTTATAAACCCCTAAACCCTAAACATTTTTAAAATTATGTCTTATATTATGTACAAACACTCGTTAAGACCTCTAAAGTTAATGAATAACTATAAAAACAATGTTAAAATTGCTTATCAATAAGTTTTGTTTACATATTCTTAGAATTCATAAAGTTTAAGATAAAGTGTACTATAATATATTGTTGTTAATATGTATATATGTTCTAATTTTATCAAAACTTGTTTTTATGCAATCATACGACTTAGAATGATTTCATATGCATACAATATCATAATTATATTCAACATGAAGTGAAATGGCAGATGAATTTTAGCAAAATCCATTTAGTGTAATAATTCGTCGTAAATTCGTGGTAAATTTACCACGAATTTACGATGATTCACACAAAATCGATGGAAATTCGTGGTAAGTTAACAACGAAGTTACGACCAAAATTGAAACTCTAAACGTCAAATCCTCAGGAGTTTTGTTTGTAAGAGGTTGTCAACGTCAACTATTACCACGATTTTACAACGATTTATAAAGTTCAAAAAGACGTTGTTAAATCGTGGTAAAGTTACCACGATTTTACGACGATTTAAAAGGTAATCGTTGTAAAATCGTGGTAAATTTACCACTATTTTACAACGTCTTTTTGTATAAACCCCTAAACCCCAAACATTTTTAAAAGTATGTCTTATATTACGTACAAACACTCTTTAAGACCTCTAAAGTTAATGAATAACTATAAAAACAATGTTAAAATTGCTTATCAATAAGTTTTGTTTACATATTCTTAGAATTTATAAAGTTTAAGATAAAGTGTACTATAATATATTGTTGTTAATATGTCTAGATGTTCTAATTTTACCAAAACTTGTTTTTCTGCAATCATACGACTTAGTATGATTTCATATGCATACAATATCATAATTATATTCAACATGAAGTCAAATGGCAGATGAATTTTAGCAAAATCCATTTAGTGTAATAATTCGTCGTAAATTCGTGGTAAATTTACCACGAATTTACGACGATTCACACAAAATCGATGGAAATTCGTGGTAAGTTAACAACGAATTTACGTCCACAAATGAAACTCTAAACGTCCAATCCTCAGGAGTTTTGTTTGTTCGAGGTTGTCAACGTCAACTATTACCACGATTTTACCACGATTTATAAGGTAATCGTTGTTAAATCGTGGTAAATTTACCACGATTTAACAACGAATTTATTAAATCAAATCGTTGTTAAATAGTGGTAAATTTACCACGATTTTACGACGATTACTTTATAAATCGTCGTAAAATCGTGGTAAATTTACCACTATTTAACAACGATTTTTTTTTCATCATTCCCAAAACGCGGCAAACCAAACGAACCAAACGTTTCAATTTTTTTACAACGATTTAACGACGAAATCGTCGTAAAATCGTCGTAAATTTACGACGATTTTACGACGATTGCTTATACTATATATAGTGGACCAAAATTTTTCATTTTCACTCATTCTCTCTAAATCTCTCTATCTCTCTAAAACTTTATCTCTCTAAAACTCTACAACTTTCACACTCTTCAACATCCCCAAAGGTAAATATTTTTAATATATGTGTTATAAAACCGGATTTTAGAATTAGTTTTAGGAATTGGAATTTAGTTTTAGGATTTAGAATTTAGTTTTAGGCTCGGATTTTAGTTTTATGATTCAAATTTTAGAATTATATGTTTAGGACATATAATGTCATTAAAATACTTATATAATGTTTAGTTTTTAAATACTTAATGTTTATTATTTAAATATTTAATGTTTTTTTTGGCAGGTACTTATATATGGCTCCTAGGAGAGGGAAGACCTTACCGCCGGACTACTTGCAGATGTTGGCGGAGAGGAGGGCATCCCAGGAAGGCTCGGCTTCCGGTTCAGCTTCCCGGACATCTCCTGTCCACACCGGGACGTCCGTCCAAGGCGAGCATCCTCCTCCTCCTCCTTCTGTGCCCGCCGCCGCCGCCCCCGCCGCCGCCGCTGACGATATCCCGGGCCCGGTACATCCAGAGTTGGATGTACCGGGACACGCGCCGTACTCCAACCTCCGGGTTGAGGATATTCTCGCTCAACCCGGACATGACAGTCTCCGCCGGTTGGATCCGTACAAGTCTCCGGGCACTTACTGGTAATTAACTTAATTTTTTTTTTTATTATTTTTTATTATATTAATAAATTAATTAATGTTTTTTTCAGGTTCAAGTACGACAACCAGGTCTCGCGTTCTATCGCGGACATAATCAAGGGATACTTCACCGAGTCGCATCCCAATTGGAGCAAGACACCCGAGCACATCAAGAGAACGTGGTTCAAATGTTTCGCGGTAATGTTCTAATTTAATTTCAATTAAATTTATTTATTTAACTTTAAATTTTTTATTATATATTATTCGCGTAAAGTAACTTATAATTTCTCATATTTTGCAGCAAAAGTGGCATTGGGATGTCTCGATCAACGAGACCGTGAGGACGGAGTTCAACAAGACGGCGAAATTTCGTCTCGTCAACACGGTCTCTGACTGGAAGGACAAGTGGAGAGTCGTCGGCGACGCGGGGAAGCCGGTTTATCTCTCGGTCGCGGTCTGGGACGGCTTGAAGAAATATTGGACGGATGGCCACAACGCGACCGTAGCTGAGAAGTGTTCCACCTCCAGGAACGCGAAGCTACCTGACGGGACGCCGAAGCAGATGGCTCACACGTCCGGACAAATCCCGTTCGCGGGTCGGGCGCACGAAATAGTAAGTCTTTCTTACTAACTCTTCCAAATTATTTTTATTTTCAAATTACTAATATTATACTAATGCACATAAATTTTATTATTTGTTTGTAGGCCAAGGAGCTGGGTCACAAACCGGCCGTCAGTGCCGTCTTCGAGAAGACGCACCGGAAAAAGACCGGCGAGTTCGTTGACTCCCATTCCGAGCGGATATTCAACGATCTTGAAGCTCGGAAGACGGAGATCGAGACTCAACGATCTCAGAGATCCCCGGGAGGCACTCAATATCCGGGCGAGCCGCTTACAACCGCCGAGCTCGATCAAATATATCATGAGGTAAAATTTTACTCGTAAAATTATTTTTTAAAACATTCATTTATAAATTGTTTAATTTTATAGGTTGCTCCTAAGAAGAAAGGACGGGTTCTAGGCATGGGATCCATGCGGGACGTCCCACTTGCTCCTCCTAATTACCGATCTCGAGGCTGAGTTGCGGTCGAGATTCGAACTCGCATTCGACTCGGGCGAACAACATGCGGTTCTACAACGGCCTGTTCACGGTGCTTTCGCATCTAACCCGGAACTACTTCGGACGATGCAGACACATCCCCTCCGTCCGACGACTGAGCAGGCCGGAACAAGCAACGTAGATCCCGAGAACGCAACGCAGGACTATTTCGGGCCTAATTTCAATTTAGAAGACTAATTATTTTTGTATTTTGTATTTTGAAATTGTAATAAAAATATTTTAAAAAAATAATATTTTATTTTATAAAATATTATTATTTTTTATTTATAATAATATTAATCGTGGTAAAATCGTCCCTAATAAGGGACGATTTTACCACGAATTGTAAAATTTATATTTCTTACAATCGTGGTAAAATCGTCCCTAATTAGGGACGATTTTACCACGATTAGTAAAATTTATATTTCTTCCAATCGTCGTAAAATCGTCCCTAATTAGGGACGATTTTACGACGATTGTGAGAAATATAAATTTTACAATTCGTCGTAAAATCGTCCCTAATTAGGGACGATTTTACCACGATTGTAAGAATTTTCGATTTATTATAAATACAAATTTACAACCAAATATTCGTTGTAAAATCGTTGTAACAATTACAACGATTTTACAACGAATATTTTACCACGAATTTACAACGAATTTTATTCGTCGTAAAATTTACCACGAATTTTATTCGTCAAACTTGTACAAAGCTCATTGAGGAACTTATAAGCAATCATGTTGCATGAAACCTTGTTTAGAGTCCTAGAAACGCGTTGTTAGATGTTTCATACGTTCGTCAAACTTGTACAAACCTCATTGAGGAACTTATAAACTCTCATGTTGCATGAAACATGGTTTAGAGTCCTAGAAACACGTTGTTAGATGTTTCATAAGTTCGTCAAACTTGTACAAAGCTCATTGAGACACTTATAAACACTCATGTTGCATGAAACTCGGTTTAGAGTCTTAGAAACGCGTTGTTAGATGTTGCATACGTTCGTCAAACTTGTACAAAGCTTATTGAGGAACTTAATTATAAGTACTCATGTTGCATGAAACTTGGTTTAGAGTCCTAGAAACGCATTGTTAGATGTTTCATAAGTTCGTGAAACAAGTACAAAGCTCATTGAGGAACCTATAAGCACTCATGTTGCATGAAACTTGGTTTAGAGTCCTAGAAACGCGTTGTTAGATGTTTCAGAAGTTCGTCAAACTTTTATAAAGCTCATTGAGACACTTATAAGCATTCATGTTGCATGAAACTTGGTTTAGAGTCCTAGAAACGCGTTGTTTGATGTTTCATAAGTTCGTGAAACTTGTACAAAACTCATTGAGGAACTTATAAGCACTCATGTTGCATGAAACTTTGTTTAGAGTCCTAGAAACGAGTTTTTAGATGTTTCATAAGTTCGTCAAACTTGTACAAAGCTCATTGAGACACTTATAAACACTCATGTTGCATGAAACTTGGTTTAGAGTCCTAGAAACGAGTTGTTTGATGTTTCATTAAGTTCGTCAAACTTGTACAAAGCTCATTGAGGAATTTATAAGCACTCATGTTGCATGAAACTTGGTTTAGAGTCCAAGAAACGCGTTGTTAGATGTTTCATAAGTTCGTGACACTTGTACAAACCTCATTGAGGAACTTATAAGCACTCATGTTGCATGAAACTTGGTTTAGAGTCCTAGAAACGCGTTGTTAGATGTTTCATACGTTCATCAAACTTGTACAAAGCTCATTGAGGAACTTATAAGCACTCATGTTGCATGAAACCTTGTTTAGAGTCCTAGAAACGCGTTGTTAGATGTTTCATACGTTCGTCAAACTTGTACAAAGCTCATTGAGGAACTTATAAACTCTCATGTTGCATGAAACATGGTTTAGAGTCCTAGAAACACGTTGTTAGATGTTTCATAATTTCGTCAAACTTGTACAAAGCTCATTGAGACACTTATAAACAGTCATGTTGCATGAAACTTGGTTTAGAGTCCTAGAAACGCGTTGTTAGATGTTGCATACGTTCGTCAAACTTGTACAAAGCTCATTGGGGAACTTATAAGGACTCATGTTGCATGAAACCTTGTTTAGAATCCTAGAAACGCGTTGTTAGATGTTTCATAAGTTCGTGAAACAATTACAAAGCTCATTGAGGAACTTATAAGCACTCATGTTGCATGAAACTTTGTTTAGAGTCCTAGCAACCACTTTGTTTGACGTTTCATAAGTTCGTTAAACTTTAACAAAGCTCATTGAGGAACTTATAAGCACTAATGTTGCATGAAACTTGGTTTAGAGTCCTAGAAACGCGTTGTTATATGTTTCATAACTTCGTGAAACTTGTACAAACCTCATTGAGACACTTATATTTAATCATATTCCTTGAAACTTGGTTTAGAGTCCTAGAAATGCGTTGTTAGATGTTTCATACGTTCGTCAAACTTGTACAAAGCTCATTGAGGAACTTATAAGCACTCATGTTGCATGAAACTTGGTTAAGAGTCCTAGAAACACGTTGTAAGATGTTTCATACGTTCGTCAAACTTGTAAAAAGATCATTGAGGAACTTATAAGTACTCATGTTGCATGAAACTTGATTTAGAGTCCTAGAAACACGTTGTTAGATGTTTCATACGTTTGTCAAACTTGTACAAAGCTCATTGAGGAACTTGTAATCTCTCATGTTGCATGAAACTTTGTTTAGAGTACTGGAAACCCGTTGTTAGATGTTTCATAAGTTCGTGAAACTTGTACAAAGATCATTGAGGAACTTATAAGCACTCATGTTGCATGGAACTTGGTTTGGAGTACTCGAAAAGCGTTGTTAAATGTTTCATAAGTTCCTCAACATGTACAAAGCTCATTGAGACACTTATAATCACTCATGTTGTATGAAACTTGGATTAGAGTCCTCGAAACGCGTTGTTAGATGTTTCATAAGTTCGTCAAACTTGTACAAAGCTCATTGAGGAACTTATAAGCTCTCATGTTGCATGAAACTTCGTTAAGAGTCCTAGAAACGCGTTGTTAGATGTTTCATAAGTTCGTGAAACTTGTACAATGCTCATTGATGAACTTATAAGCACTCATGTTGCATGAAACTTGGTTTAGAGTCCTAGAAACGCGTTGTTACATGTTTCATAAGTTCGTCAAACTTGTACCAAGCTCATTGAGACACTTATAAACACTCATGTTGCATGAAACTTGGTTTAGAGTCCTAGAAACGCGTTGTTAGATGTTTCATATGTTCGTCAAACTTGTACAAAGCTCATTGAGGAACTTATAAGCTCTCATGTTGCATGAAACTTCGTTTAGAGTCCTAGAAACGCGTTGTTAGATGTTTCATAAGTTTGTGAAACTTGTACAATGCTCATTGATGAACTTATAAGCACTCATGTTGCATGAAACTTGGTTTAGAGTCCTAGAAACGCGTTGTTAGATGTTTCATAAGTTCGTGAAACTTGTATAAAGCTCATTGAGGAACTTATAAGAACTCATGTTGCATGAAACTTGGTTTAGAGTCCTAGAAACGCGTTGCTAGATGTTTCATACGTTCGTCAAACTTGTACAAAGCTCACTGAGGAACTTATAAACTCTCATGTTGCATGAAACCTCGTTTAGAGTCCTATAGATGTTTCATAAGTTCGTCAAACTTGTACAAAGCTCATTGAGACACTTATAAGCACTCATGTTGCATGAAACTTGGTTTAGAGTCCCAGAAACGCGTTGTTAGATGTTTCATACATTCGTCAAACTTGTACAAAGCTCATTGAGGAACTTATAAGCACTCATGTTTCATAAAACTTGGTTTAGAGTCCTAGAAACATGTTGTTAGATGTTTCATATGTTCATCAAACTTGTACAAAGATCATTGATGAACTTACAAGCACTCATGTTGCATGAAACTTGGTTTAGAGTCCTAGAAACACGTTGTTAGATGTTTCATACGTTCGTCAAACTTGTACAAAGCTCATTGAGGAACTTATAAGCACTCATGTTGCATGAAACTTGGTTTAGAGTCCTAGAAACATGTTGTTAGATGTTTCATACGTTCGTGAAACTTGTACAAAGCTCATTGAGGAACTTATAAGCACTGATGTTGCATGAAACTTGGTTTAGAGTCCTGGAAACACGTTGTTAGATGTTTCATTCGTTCGTCAAACTTGTACAAAACTCATTAAGGAACTTGTAATCTCTCATGTTGCATGAAACTTTGTTTAGAGTCCTAGAAACCCGTTGTTAGATGTTTCATAAGTTCGTGAAACTTGTACAAAGCTTATTGAGGAAATTATAAGCACTCATGTTGCATGAAACTTAGTTTAGAGTCCTAGAAACGCGTTGTTAGATGTTTCATAAGTTCGTGAAACAATTACAAAGCTCATTGAGGAACTTATAAGCACTCATGTTGCATAAAACTTGGTTTAGAGTCCTCGAAACGCGTTGTTAGATGTTTCATAAATTCGTCAAACTTGTATAAACCTCATTGAGACACTTATAAGCATTCATGTTGCATGAAACTTGGTTTAGAGTCCTAGAAACGCGTTGTTAGATGTTTCATAAGTTCATGAAACTTGTACAAAGCTCATTGAGTAACTTATAAGCACTCATGTTGCATGAAACTTTGTTTAGAGTCCTAGAAACGAGTTGTTAGATGTTTCATAAGTTCGTCAAACTTGTACAAAGCTCATTCAAAAACTTATAAACACTCATGTTGTATGTAACCTTGTTTAAAGTCCTAGAAAAGAGTTGTTATGTTGCATGAAACTTGGTTTAGAGTCCTAGAAACGCGTTGTTAGATGTTTCATACGTTCGTCAAACTTGTACAAAGCTCATTGAGGAACTTATAAGCACTCATGTTACATGAAACCTTGTTTAGAGTCCTAGAAACGCGTTGTTAGATGTTTCATACGTTCGTCAAACTTGTACAAAGCTCATTGAGGAACTTATAAACTCTCATGTTACATGAAACTTGGTTTAGAGTCCTAGAAACACGTTGTTAGATGTTTCATAAGTTCGTCAAACTTGTACAAAGGTCATTGAAACACTTATAAACACTCATGTTGCATGAAACTTGGTTTAGAGTCCAAGAAACGCGTTGTTCGATGTTTCATACGTTCGTCAAACTTGTACAAAGCTCATTGAGGAACTTATAAGCACTCATGTTGCATGAAACTTGGTTTAGAGTCCTAGAAACACGTTGTTAGATGTTTCATACGTTCGTCAAACTTGTACAAAGCTCATTGAGGAACTTATATGCACTCATGTTGCATGAAACTTGGTTTAGAGTCCTAGAAACACGTTGTTAGATGTTTCATACGTTCGTCAAACTTGTACAAAGCTCATTGAGGAACTTGTAATCTCTCATGTTGCATGAAACTTTGTTTAGAGTCCTAGAAACCCGTTGTTAGATGTTTCATAAGTTCGTGAAACTTGTACAAAGCTCATTGAGGAAATTATAAGCACTCATGTTGCATGAAACTTGGTTTAGAGTCCTAGAAACGCGTTGTTAGATGTTTCATAAGATCGTGAAACAATTACAAAGCTCATTGAGGAACTTATAAGCACTCATGTTGCATAAAACTTGGTTTAGAGTCCTCGAAACGCGTTGTTAGATGTTTCATAAGTTCGTCAAACTTGTATAAACCTCATTGAGACACTTATAAGCATTAGTGTTGCATGAAACTTGGTTTAGAGTCCTAGAAACGCGTTGTTAGATGTTTCATAAGTTCGTGAAACTTGTACAAAGCTCATTGAGTAACTTATAAGCACTCATGTTGCATGAAACTTTGTTTAGAGTCCTAGAAACGAGTTGTTAGATGTTTCATAAGTTCGTCAAACTTGTACAAAGCTCATTCAGACACTTATAAACACTCATGTTGTATGAAACCTGGTTTAAAGTCCTAGAAACGTGTTGTTATGTTGCATGAAACTTGGTTTAGAGTACTAGAAACCCGTTGTTAGATGTTTCATACGTTCGTCAAACTTGTACAAAGCTCATTGAGGAACTTATAAGCACTCATGTTGCATGAAACCTTGTTTAGAGTCCTAGAAACGCGTTGTTAGATATTTCATACGTTCGTCAAACTTGTATAAAGCTCATTGAGGAACTTATAAACTCTCAAGTTACATGAAACTTGGTTTAGAGTCCTAGAAACACGTTGTTAGATGTTTCATAAGTTCGTCAAACTTGTACAAAGGTAAATTGAAACACTTATAAACACTCATGTTGCATGAAACTTGGTTTAGAGTCCAAGAAACGCGTTGTTAGATGTTTCATACGTTCGTCAAACTTGTACAAAGCTCATAGAGGAACTTATACGCACTCATGTTGCATGAAACTTGGTTTAGAGTCCTAGAAACACGTTGTTAGATGTTTCATACGTTCGTCAAACTTGTACAAAGCTCATTGAGGAACTTATATGCACTCATGTTGCATGAAACTTGGTTTAGAGTCCTACAAAAACGTTGTTAGATGTTTCATACGTTTGTCAAACTTGTACAAAGCTCATTGAGGAACTTGTAATCTCTCATGTTGCATGAACCTTTGTTTAGAGTCCTAGAAACCGGTTGTTAGATGTTTCATAAGTTCGTGAAACTTGTACAAAGCTCACTGAGGAAATTATAAACACTCATGTTGCATGAAACTTGGTTTAAAGTCCTAGAAACACGTTGTTAGATGTTTCATAAGTTCGTGAAACAATTACAAAGCTCATTGAGGAACTTATAAGCACTCATGTTGCATGAAACTTGGTTTAGAGTCATAGAAAGCGCGTTGTTAGATGTTTCGGAAGTTCGTCAAAATTGTATACAGCTCATTGAGACACTTATAAGCCTTCATGTTGCATGAAACTTGGTTTAGAGTCCTAGAAACGCGTTGTTAGATGTTTCATAAGTTAGTGAAACTTGTACAAAGCTCATTGAAGAACTTATAAGCACTCATGTTGCATGAAACACTTTTTAGAGTCCTAGAAACGAGTTGTTAGATGTTTCATAAGTTCGTCAAACTTGTACAAAGCTCATTAATACACTTATAAACACTCATGTTGCCTGAAACTTGGTTTAGAGTCCTAGAAACGAGTTGTTAGATGTTTCATAAGTTTGTGAAACTTGTACAAAGCTCATTGAGACACTTAGAAACACTCATGTTGCATGAAACTTGGTTTAGAGTCCTAGAAACGCGTTGTTAGATGTTTCATAAGTTTGTGAAACTTGTACAAAGCTCATTGAGGAACTTATAAGCACTCATTTTCCATGAAACCTTGTTTAGAGTCCTAGAAACGCGTTGTTAGATATTTCATACGTTCATTAAACTTGTACAAAGCTCATTGAGGAACTTATAAACTCTCATGTTACATGAAACTTGGTTTAGAGTCCTAGAAACACGTTGTTAGAGGTTTCATAAGTTCGTCAAACTTGTACAAAGGTAAATTGAAACACTTATAAACACTCATGTTGCATTAAACTTGGTTTAGAGTCCAAGAAACGCGTTGTTAGATGTTTCATACGTTCGTCAAACTTGTACAAAGCTCATTGAGGAACTTATAAGCACTCAAGTTGCATGAAACTTGGTTTAGAGTCCTAGAAACACGTTGTTAGATGTTTCATACGTTCGTCAAACTTGTACAAAGCTCATTGAGGAACTTATATGCACTCATGTTGCATGAAACTTGGTTTAGAGTCCTACAAAAACGTTGTTAGATGTTTCATACGTTCGTCAACCTTGTACAAAGCTCATTGAGGAACTTGTAATCTCTCATGTTGCATGAACCTTTGTTTAGAGTCCTAGAAACTGGTTGTTAGATGTTTCATAAGTTCGTGAAACTTGTACAAAGCTCATTGAGGAAATTATAAACACTCATGTTGCATGAAACTTGGTTTAGAGTCCTAGAAACGCGTTGTTAGATATTTCATAAGTTCGTGAAACAATTACAAAGCTCATTGAGGAACTTATAAGCACTCATGTTGCATGAAACTTGGTTTAGAGTCATAGAAAGCGCGTTGTTAGATGTTTCATAAGTTCGTCAAACTTGTATACAACTCATTGAGACACTTATAAGCCTTCATGTTGCATGAAACTTGGTTTAGAGTCCTAGAAACGCGTTGTTAGATGTTTCATAAGTTAGTGAAACTTGTACAAAGCTCATTGAAGAACTTATAAGCACTCATGTTGCATGAAACAATTTTTAGATTCCTAGAAACGAGTTGTTAGATGTTTCATAAGTTCGTCAAACTTGTACAAAGCTCATTAATACACTTATAAACACTCATGTTGCCTTAAACTTGGTTTAGAGTCCTAGAAACGAGTTGTTAGATGTTTCATAAGTTCGTCAAACTTGTACAAAGCTCATTGAGACACTTAGAAACACTCATGTTGCATGAAACTTGGTTTAGCATCATAGAAACGCGTTGTTAGATGTTTCATAAGTTTGTGAAACTTGTACAAAGCTCATTGAGGAACGTATAAGCACTCATGTTGCATGAAACTTGGTTTAGAGTCCTAGAAACGCGTTGTTAGATGTTTCATACGTTCGTCAAACTTGTACAAAGCTCATTGAGGAACTTATAAGCACTCATGTTGCATGAAACCTTGTTTAGAGTCCTAGAAACGCGTTGTTAGATGTTTCATACGTTCGTCAAACTTGTACAAAGCTCATTGAGGAACTTATAAACTCTCATGTTGCATGAAACCTTGTTTAGAGTCCTTGAAACGCGTTGTTAGATGTTTCATAAGTTCGTCAAACTTGTACAAAGCTCATTGAGACACTTATAAACACTCATGTTGCATGAAACTTGGTTTAGAGTCCTAGAAACGCGTTGTTAGATGTTTCATACGTTCGTCAAACTTGTACAAAGCTCATTGAGGAACTTATAAGCACTCATGTTGCATGAAACCTTGTTTAGAGTCCTAGAAACGCGTTGTTAGATGTTTAATAAGTTTGTGAAACTTGTACAAAGCTCATTGAGGAACTTATAAGCACTCATGTTGCATGAAACTTGGTTTAGAGTCCTAGAAACGCGTTGTTAGATGTTTCATACGTTCGTCAAAATTGTACAAAGCTCATTGAGGAACTTATAAGCACTCATGTTGCATGAAACTTGGTTTAGAGTCCTTGAAACGCGTTGTTAGATGTTTCATAAGTTTGTCAAACTTGTACAAAGCTCATTGAGACACTTATAAACACTCATGTTGCATGAAACTTGGTTTAGAGTCCTAGAAACGCGTTGTTAGATGTTTCATACGTTCGTGAAACAATTACAAAGCTCATTGAGGAACTTATAAGCACTCATGTTGCATGAAACTTGGTTTAGAGTCCTCGAAACGTGTTGTTTGATGTTTCATAAGTTCGTTAAACTTGTATAAAGCTCATTGAGACACTTATAAGCATTCATGTTGCATGAAACTTGGTTTAGAGTCCTAGAAACGCGTTGTTAGATGTTTCATAAGTTCGTGAAACTTGTACAAAGCTAATTGAGTAACTTATAAGCACTCATGTTGCATGAAACTTTGTTTAGAGTCCTAGAAACGAGTTGTTAGATGTTTCATAAGTTCGTCAAACTTGTCCAAAGCTCATTGAGACACTTATAAACACTCATGTTGCATGAAACTTGGTTTAGAGTCCTAGAAACGCGTTGTTAGATGTTTCATAAGTTTGTGAAACTTGTACAAAGCTCATTGAGACATTTATAAACACTCATGTTGCATGAAACTTGGTTTAGAGTCCTAGAAACGCGTTGTTAGATGTTTCATAAGTGTGAAACTTGTACAAAGCTAATTGAGTAACTTATAAGCACTCATGTTGCATGAAACTTTGTTTAGAGTCCTAGAAACGAGTTGTTAGATGTTTCATAAGTTCGTCAAACTTGTACAAAGCTCATTGAGACACTTATAAACACTCATGTTGCATGAAACTTGGTTTAGAGTCCTAGAAACGCGTTGTTAGATGTTTCATAAGTTTGTAAAACTTGTACAAAGCTCATTGAGGAACTTATAAGCACTCATGTTGCATGAAACTTGGTTTAGAGTCCTAGAAACGCGTTGTTAGATGTTTCATACGTTCGTCAAACTTGTACAAATCTCATTGAGGAACTTATAAGCACTCATGTTGCATGAAACCTTGTTTAGAGTCCTAGAAACGTGTTGTTAGATGTTTCATACGTTCGTCAAACTTGTACAAAGCTCATTGAGGAACTAATAAACTCTCATGTTACATGAAACTTGGTTTAGAGTCCTAGAAACGCGTTGTTAGATGTTTCATAAGTTTGTCAAACTTGTACAAAGCTCATTGAGACACTTATAAACACTCATGTTGCATGAAACTTGGTTTAGAGTCCAAGAAACGCGTTGTTAGATGTTTCATACGTTCGTCAAACTTGTACAAAGCTCATTGAGGAACTTATAAGCACTCATGTTGCATGAAACCTTGTTTAGAGTCCTAGAAACGCGTTGTTAGATGTTTAATAAGTTTGTGAAACTTGTACAAAGCTCATTGAGGAACTTATAAGCACTCATGTTGCATGAAACTTGGTTTAGAGTCCTAGAAACGCGTTGTTAGATGTTTCATACGTTCGTAAAACTTGTACAAAGCTCATTGAGGAACTTATAAGCACTCATGTTGCATGAAACTTGGTTTAGAGTCCTTGAAACGCGTTGTTAGATGTTTCATAAGTTCGTCAAACTTGTACAAAGCTCATTGAGACACTTATAAACACTCATGTTGCATGAAACTTGGTTTAGAGTCCTAGAAACGCGTTGTTAGATGTTTCATACGTTCGTGAAACAATTACAAAGCTCATTGAGGAATTTATAAGCACTCATGTTGCATGAAACTTGATTTAGAGTCCTCGAAACGTGTTGTTAGATGTTTCATAAGTTCGTTAAACTTGTATAAAGCTCATTGAGACACTTATAAGCATTCATATTGCATGAAACTTGGTTTAGAGTCCTAGAAACGCGTTGTTAGATGTTTCATAAGTTCGTGAAACTTGTACAAAGCTAATTGAGTAACTTATAAGCACTCATGTTGCATGAAACTTTGTTTAGAGTCCTAGAAACGAGTTGTTAGATGTTTCATAAGTTCGTCAAACTTGTCCAAGGCTCATTGAGACACTTATAAACACTCATGTTGCATGAAACTTGGTTTAGAGTCCTAGAAACGCGTTGTTAGATGTTTCATAAGTTTGTGAAACTTGTACAAAGCTCATTGAGACATTTATAAACACTCATGTTGCATGAAACTTGGTTTAGAGTCCTAGAAACGCGTTGTTAGATGTTTCATAAGTGTGAAACTTGTACAAAGCTAATTGAGTAACTTATAAGCACTCATGTTGCATGAAACTTTGTTTAGAGTCCTAGAAACGAGTTGTTAGATGTTTCATAAGTTCGTCAAACTTGTACAAAGCTCATTGAGACACTTATAAACACTCATGTTGCATGAAACTTGGTTTAGAGTCCTAGAAACGCGTTGTTAGATGTTTCATAAGTTTGTGAAACTTGTACAAAGCTCATTGAGGAACTTATAAGCACTCATGTTGCATGAAACTTGGTTTAGAGACCTAGAAACGCGTTGTTAGATGTTTCATACATTCGTCAAACTTGTACAAATCTCATTGAGGAACTTATAAGCACTCATGTTGCATGAAACCTTGTTTAGAGTCCTAGAAACGCGTTGTTAGATGTTTCATACGTTCGTCAAACTTGTACAAAGCTCATTGAGGAACTAATAAACTCTCATGTTACATGAAACTTGGTTTAGAGTCCTAGAAACGCGTTGTTAGATGTTTCATAAGTTTGTCAAACTTGTACAAAGCTCATTGAGACACTTATAAACACTCATGTTGCATGAAACTTGGTTTAGAGTCCAAGAAACGCGTTGTTAGATGTTTCATACGTTCGTCAAACTTGTACAAAGCTCATTGGGGAACTTATAAGCACTCATGTTGCATGAAACTTGGTTTAGAGTCCTAGAAACACGTTGTTAGATGGTTCATACATTCGTCAAACTTGTACAAAGCTCATTGAGGAACTTATATGCACTCATGTTACATGAAACTTGGTTTAGTGTCCTAGAAACACGTTGTTAGATGTTTCATACGTTCGTCAAACTTGTACAAAGCTCATAGAGGAAATTATAAGCACTCATATTGCATGAAACTTTGTTTAGAGTCCTAGAAATGCGTTGTTAGATGTTTCATAAGTTCGTGAAACAATTACAAAGCTCATTGAGAAACTTATAAGCATTCTTGTTGCATGAAACTTGGTTTAGAGTCCTAGAAACGCGTTGTTTGATATTGTTTCATAAGTTAGTGAAACTTGTACAAAGCTCATTGACGAATTTATAAGCACTCATTTTGCATGAAACTTTGTTTAGAGTCCTAGAAACGAGTTGTTAGATGTTTCATAAGTTCGTCAAACTTGTACAAAGCTCATTCAGACACTGATAAACACTCATGTTGCATGAAACTTGGTTTAGAGTCCTAGAAACGAGTTGTTTGATGTTTCATAAGTTCGTCAAACTTGTACAAAGCTCATTGAGACACTTAGAAACACTCATGTTGCATGAAACTTGGTTTAGAGTCCTAGAAACGCGTTGTTAGATGTTTCATAAGTTTGTGAAACTTGTACAAAGCTCATTGAGGAACTTATAAGCACTCATGTTGCATGAAACTTGGTTTAGAGTCTTAGAAACGCGTTGTTAGATGTTTCATACGTTCGTCAAACTTGTACAAAGCTCATTGAGGAACTTATAAGCACTCATGTTGCATGAAACCTTGTTTAGAGTCCTAGAAACGCGTTGTTAGATGTTTCATACGTTCGTCAAACTTGTACAAAGCTCATTGAGGAACTTATAAACTCTCATGTTGCTTGAAACTTGGTTTAGAGTCCTATAAACGCGTTGTTAGATATTTCATAAGTTCGTGAAACTTGTACAAAGCTCATTGAGACACTTATAAACACTCATGTTGCATGAAACTTGGTTTAGAGTCCTAGAAACGCGTTGTTAGATGTTTTATACGTTTGCCAAACTTGTACAAAGCTCATTGGGGAACTTATAAGCACTCATGGTGCATGAAACTTGGTTTAGAGTCCTAGAAACACGTTGTTAGATGTTTCATACGTTCGTCAAACTTGTACAAAGCTCATTGAGGAACTTATAAGCACTCATGTTGCATGAAACTTGGTTTAGAGTCCTAGAAACACGTTGTTAGATGTTTCATACGTTCGTCAAACTTGTATACATCTCATTGAGACACTTATAAGCATTCATGTTGCATGAAACTTAGTTTAGAGTCCTAGAAACACGTTTTTAGATGTTTCATAAGTTAGTAAAACTTGTACAAAGCTCATTGAGGAACTTATAAGCACTCATGTTGCATGAAACTTTGTTTAGAGTCCTAGAAACGAGTTGTTAGATGTTTCATAAGTTCGTCAAACTTCTACAAAGCTCATTCAAATACTTATAAACACTCACGTTGCATGAAACTTGGTTTAGAGTCCTAGAAACGCGTTGTTAGATGTTTCATACGTTCCTCAAACTTGTACAAAGCTCATTGAGGAACTTATAAGCACTCATGTTGCATGAAACTTGGTTTAGAGTCTTAGAAACGCGTTGTTAGATGTTTCATACGTTCGTCAAACTTGTACAAAGCTCATTGAGGAACTTATAAGCACTCATGTTGCATGAAACCTTGTTTAGAGTCCTAGAAACGCGTTGTTAGATGTTTCATACGTTCGTCAAACTTGTACAAAGCTCATTGAGGAACTTATAAACTCTCATGTTGCTTGAAACTTGGTTTAGAGTCCTATAAACGCGTTGTTAGATATTTCATAAGTTCGTCAAACTTGTACAAAGCTCATTGAGACACTTATAAACACTCATGTTGCATGAAACTTGGTTTAGAGTCCTAGAAACGCGTTGTTAGATGTTTTATACGTTTGCCAAACTTGTACAAAGCTCATTGGGGAACTTATAAGCACTCATGGTGCATGAAACTTGGTTTAGAGTCCTAGAAACACGTTGTTAGATGTTTCATACGTTCGTCAAACTTGTACAAAGCTCATTGAGGAACTTATAAGCACTCATGTTGCATGAAACTTGGTTTAGAGTCCTAGAAACACGTTGTTAGATGTTTCATACGTTCGTCAAACTTGTATACATCTCATTGAGACACTTATAAGCATTCATGTTGCATGAAACTTAGTTTAGAGTCCTAGAAACACGTTTTTAGATGTTTCATAAGTTAGTAAAACTTGTACAAAGCTCATTGAGGAACTTATAAGCACTCATGTTGCATGAAACTTTGTTTAGAGTCCTAGAAACGAGTTGTTAGATGTTTCATAAGTTCGTCAAACTTCTACAAAGCTCATTCAAATACTTATAAACACTCACGTTGCATGAAACTTGGTTTAGAGTCCTAGAAACACGTTGTTAGATGTTTCATACGTTCCTCAAACTTTTACAAAGCTCATTGAGGAACTTATAAGCACTCATGTTGCATGAAACCTTGTTTAGAGTCCTAGAAACGCGTTGTTAGATGTTTCATACGTTCGTCAAACTTGTACAAAGCTCATTGAGGAACTTATAAACTCTCATGTTGCTTGAAACTTGGTTTAGAGTCCAAGAAACACGTTGTTAGGAATTTCATAAGTTCGTCAAACTTGTACAAAGCTCATTGAGACACTTATAAACACTCATGTTGCATGCAACTTTGTTTAGAGTCCTAGAAACGCGTTGTTAGATGTTTTATACGTTCGTCAAACTTGTACAAAGCTCATTGGGGAACTTATAAGCACTCATGGTGCATGAAACTTGGTTTAGAGTCCTAGAAACACGTTGTTAGATGTTTCATACGTTCGTCAAACTTGTACAAAGCTCATTGAGGAACTTATAAGCACTCATGTTGCATGAAACTTGGTTTAGAGTCCTAGAAACACGTTGTTAGATGTTTCATACGTTCGTCAAACTTGTACAAAGCTCATTGAGACACTTATAAGCACTCATGTTGCGTGAAACTTTGTTTAGAGTCCTAGAAACGCGTTGTTAGATGTTTCATAAGTTCGTGAAAATTGTACAAAGCTCATTGAGGAACTTATAAGCACTCATGTTGCATGAAACTTGATTTAGAGTCCTAGAACCGCGTTGTTAGATGTTTCATAAGTTCACGAAACTTGTACAAAGCTCATCGAGGAACTTATAAGCACTCATGTTGCATGAAACTTGGTTTAAAGTCCTAGAAACGTGTTGTTAGATGTTTCATACGTTCGTCAAATTTGTACAAAGCTCATTGAGGAACTTATAAACTCTCATGTTGCATGAAACCTGGTTTAGAGTCCTAGAAACGCGTTGTTAGATGTTTCATAAGTCCGTCAAACTTGTACAAAGCTCATTGTGCCACTTATAAACACTAATGTTGCATGAAACTTGGTTTAGAGTCCTAGAAACGCGTTGTTAGATGTTTCATAAGTTCGTGAAACAATTACAAAGCTCATTGAGGAACTTATAAGCACTCATGTTGCATGAAACTTGGTTTAGAGTCATAGAAACGCGTTGTTAGATGTTTCATAAGTTCGTCAAACTTGTATACAACTCATTGAGACACTTATAAGCCTTCATGTTGCATGAAACTTGGTTTAGAGTCCTAGAAACGCGTTGTTAGATGTTTCATAAGTTAGTGAAACTTGTACAAAGCTCATTGAAGAACTTATAAGCACTCATGTTGCATGAAACAATTTTTAGAGTCCTAGAAACGAGTTGTTAGATGTTTCATAAATTCGTCAAACTTGTACAAAGTTCATTCATACACTTATAAACACTCATGTTGCCTGACACTTGGTTTAGAGTCCTAGAAACGAGTTGTTAGATGTTTCATAAGTTCGTCAAACTTGTACAAAGCTCATTGAGACACTTAGAAACACTCATGTTGCATGAAACTTGGTTTAAAGTCCTAGAAACGCGTTGTTAGTTGTTTCATAAGTTTGTGAAACTTGTACAAAGCTCATTGAGGAACTTATAAGCACTCCTGTTGCATGAAACTTGTATAAAGCTCATTGAGACACTTATAAGCATTCATGTTGCATGAAACCTTGTTTAGAGTCCTAGAAACGCGTTGTTAGATGTTTCATACGTTCGTCAAACTTGTACAAAGCTCATTGAGGAAATTATAAGCACTCATGTTGCATGAAACCTTGTTTAGAGTCCTAGAAACGCTTTGTTAGATGTTTCATACGTTCGTCAAACTTGTACAAAGCTCATTGAGGAACTTATAAACTCTCATGTTGCATGAAACTTGGTTTAGAGTCCTTGAAACGCGTTGTTAGATGTTTCATAAGTTCGTCAAACTTGTACAAAACTCATTGAGACACTTATAAACACTCATGTTTCATGAAACTTGGCTTAGATTCCTAGAAACGCGTTGTTAGATGTTTCATACGTTCGTCAAACTTGTACAAAGCTCATTGAGGAACTTATAAGCACTCATGTTGCATGAAACTTGGTTTAGAGTCCTAGAAACGCGTTGTTAGATGTTTCATACGTTCGTGAAACAATTACAAAGCTCATTGAGGAACTTATAAGCACTCATGTTGCATGAAACTTGGTTTAGATTCCTCGAAACGTGTTGTTAGATGTTTCATAAGTTCGGTAAACTTGTATAAAGCTCATTGAGACACTTATAAGCATTCATGTTGCATGAAACTTGGTTTAGAGTCCTAGAAACGCGTTGTTAGATGTTTCATAAGTTCGTGAAACTTGTACAAAGCTAATTGAGTAACTTATAAGCACTCATGTTGCATGAAACTTTGTTTAGAGTCCTAGAAACGACTTGTTAGATGTTTCATAAGTTCCTCAAACTTGTACAATGCTCATTGAGACACTTATAAACACTCATGTTGCATGAAACTTGGTTTAGAGTCCTAGAAACGCGTTGTTAGATGTTTCATAAGTTTGTGAAACTTTTACAAAGCTCATTGAGGAACTTATAAGCACTCATGTTGCGTGAAACTTGGTTTAGAGTCCTAGAAACGCGTTGTTAGATGTTTCATACGTTCGTCAAACTAGTACAAAGCTCATTGAGGAACTTATAAGCACTCATGTTGCATGAAACCTTGTTTAGAGTCCTAGAAACGCGTTGTTAGATGTTTCATACGTTCGTCAAACTTGTACAAAGCTCATTGATGAACTGGTAAACTCTCATGTTACATGAAACTTGGTTTAGAGTCCTAGAAACGGGTTGTTAGATGTTTCATAGGTTCGTCAAACTTGTACAAAGCTCATTGAAACACTTATAAACACTCATGTTGCATGAAACTTGGTTTAGAGTCCAAGAAACGCGTTGTTAGATGTTTCATACGTTCGTCAAACTTGAACAAAGCTCATTGAGGAACTTATAAGCACTCATGTTGCATGAAACTTGGTTTAGAGTCCTAGAAACACGTTGTTAGATGGTTCATATGTTCGTCAAACTTGTACAAAGCTCATTGAGGAACTTATATGCACTCATGTTGCATGAAACTTGGGTTAGAGTCCTAGAAACACGTTGTTAGATGTTTCATACGTTCGTCAAACTTGTACAAAGCTCATAGAGGAACTTGTAATCTCTCATGTTGCATGAAACTTTGTTTAGAGTCCTAGAAACCGGTTGTTAGATGTTTCATAAGTTCGTGAAACTTGTACAAAGCTCATTGAGGAAATTATAAGCACTCGTGTTTCATGAAACTTGGTTTAGAGTCCTAGAAACGAGTTGTTAGATGTTTCATACGTTCGTGAAACAATTACAAAGCTCATTGAGGAACTTATAAGCACTCATGTTGCATGAAACTTGGTTTAGATTCCTCGAAACGTGTTGTTAGATGTTTCATAAGTTCGTTAAACTTATATAAAGCTCATTGAGACACTTATAAGCATTCATGTTGCATGAAACTTGGTTTAGAGTCCTAGAAACGCGTTGTTAGATGTTTCATAAGTTCGTCAAACTTGTAGACACTTATAAACACTCATGTTGCATGAAACTTGGTTTAGAGTCCTAGAAACGCGTTGTTAGATGTTTTATACGTTCGTCAAACTTGTACAAAGCTCATTGGGGAACTTATAAGCACTCATGGTGCATGAAACTTGGTTTAGAGTCCTAGAAACACGTTGTTAGATGTTTCATACGTTCGTCAAACTTGTATACAGCTCATTGAGACACTTATAAGCATTCATGTTGCATGAAACTTGGTTTAGAGTCCTAGAAACACGTTGTTAGATGTTTCATACGTTCGTCAAACTTGTACAAAGCTCATAGAGGAACTTGTAATCTCTCATGTTGCATGAAACTTTGTTTAGAGTCCTAGAAACCGGTTGTTAGATGTTTCGTAAGTTCGTGAAACTTGTACAATGCTCATTGAGGAAATTATAAGCACTCGTGTTGCATGAAACTTGGTTTAGAGTCCTAGAAACGCGTTGTTAGATGTTTCATAAGTTCGTGAAACAATTACAAAGCTCATTGAGAAACTTATAAGCATTCATGTTGCATGAAACTTGGTTTAGAGTCCTAGAAACGCGTTGTTTGATGTTTCATAAGTTAGTGAAACTTGTACAAAGCTCATTGAGGAACTTATAAGCACTCATGTTGCATGAAACTTTGTTTAGAGTCCTAGAAACGAGTTGTTAGATGTTTCATAAGTTCGTCAAACTTGTACAATGATCATTCAGACACTAATAACACTCATGTAGCATGAAACTTTGTTTAGAGTCCTAGAAACGAGTTGTTAGATGTTTCATAAGTTCGTCAAACTTGTACAAAGCTCATTGAGACACTTAGAAACACTCATGTTGCATGAAACTTGGTTTAGAGTCCTAGAAACGCGTTGTTAGATGTTTCATAAGTTTGTGAAACTTGTACAAAACTCATTGAGGAACTTATAACCACTCATGTTGCATGAAACTTGGTTTAGGGTCCTAGAAACGGGTTGTTAGATGTTTCATACGTTCGTCAAACTTGTATAAAGCTCATTGAGGAACTTATAAGCACTCATGTTGCATGAAACCTTGTTTAGAGTCCTAGAAACGCGTTGTTAGATGTTTCATACGTTCGTCAAACTTGTATACAGCTCATTGAGACACTTATAAGCATTCATGTTGCATGAAACTTGGTTTAGAGTCCTAGAAACGCGTTGTTAGATGTTTCATAAGTTCGTCAAACTTGTATACAGCTCATTGAGACACTTATAAGCATTCATATTGCATGAAACTTGGTTTAGAGTCCTAGAAACGCGTTGTTAGATGTTTCATACGTTCGTCAAACTTGTACAAAGCTCATTGAGGAACTTATAAACTCTCATGTTGCATGAAACTTGGTTTAGAGTCCTAGAAACACGTTGTTAGATGTTTCATACGTTCGTCAAACTTGTATACAGCTCATTGAGACACTTATAAGCATTTATGTTGCATGAAAATTGGTTTAGAGTCCTAGAAACACGTTGTTAGATGTTTCATACGTTCGTCAAACTTGTACAAAGCTCATAGAGGAACTTATATGCACTCATGTTGCATGAAACTTGGTTTAGAGTCCTAGAAACACGTTGTTAGATGTTTCATACGTTCGTCAAACTTGTACAAAGCTCATAGAGGAACTTGTAATCTCTCATGTTGCATGAAACTTTGTTTAGAGTCCTAGAAACCGGTTGTTAGATGTTTCATAAGTTCGTGAAACTTGTACAATGCTCATTGAGGAAATTATAAGCACTCGTGTTGCATGAAACTTGGTTTAGATTCCTAGAAACGCGTTGTTAGATGTTTCATAAGTTCGTGAAACAATTACAAAGCTCATTGAGAAACTTATAAGCATTCATGTTGCATGAAACTTGGTTTAGAGTCCTAGAAACGCGTTGTTTGATGTTTCATAAGTTAGTGAAACTTGTACAAAGCTCATTGAGGAACTTATAAGCACTCATGTTGCATGAAACTTTGTTTAGAGTCCTAGAAACGAGTTGTTAGATGTTTCATAAGTTCGTCAAACTTGTACAAAGATCATTCAGACACTAATAACACTCATGTTGCATGAAACTTGGTTTAGAGTCCTAGAAACGAGTTGTTAGATGTTTCATAAGTTCGTCAAACTTGTACAAAGCTCATTGAGACACTTAGAAACACTCATGTTGCATGAAACTTGGTTTAGAGTCCTAGAAACGCGTTGTTAGATGTTTCATAAGTTTGTGAAACTTGTACAAAGCTCATTGAAGAACTTATAACCACTCATGTTGCATGAAACTTGGTTTAGAGTCCTAGAAACGCGTTGTTAGATGTTTCATACGGTCGTCAAACTTGTACAAAGCTCATTGAGGAACTTATAAGCACTCATGTTGCATGAAACCTTGTTTAGAGTCCTAGAAACGCGTTGTTAGATGTTTTATACGTTCGTCAAACTTGTCCAAAGCTCATTGAGAAACTTATAAACTCTCATGTTGCTTGAAACTTGGTTTAGAGTCCTAGAAACGCGTTGTTAGATGTTTCATAAGTTCGTCAAACTTGTACAAAGCTCATTGAGACACTTATAAACACTCATGTTGCATGAAACTTGGTTTAGAGTCCTAGAAACGCGTTGTTAGATGTTTTATACGTTCGTCAAACTTGTACAAAGCTCATTGGGGAACTTATAAGCACTCATGGTGCATGAAACTTGGTTTAGAGTCCTAGAAACACGTTGTTAGATGTTTCATACGTTCGTCAAACTTGTATAAACCTCATTGAGACACTTATAAGCATTCATGTTGCATGAAACTTGGTTTAGAGTCCTAGAAACGCGTTGTTAGATGTTTCATAAGTTCGTCAAACTTGTATACAGCTCATTGAGACACTTATAAGCATTCATGTTGCATGAAACTTGGTTTAGAGTCCTAGAAACGCGTTGTTAGATGTTTCATACGTTCGTCAAACTTGTACAAAGCTCATTGAGGAACTTATAAACTCTCATGTTGCTTGAAACTTGGTTTAGAGTCCTAGAAACACGTTGTTATATGTTTCATACGTTCGTCAAACTTGTACAAAGCTCATTGAGGAACTTATAAGCACTCATGTTGCATGAAACTTGGTTTAGAGTCCTAGAAACACGTTGTTAGATGTTTCATACGTTCGTCAAACTTGTACAAAGCTCATTGAGACACTTATAAACACTAATGTTGCATGAAACTTGGTTTAGAGTCCTAGAAACGCGTTGTTAGATGTTTCATACATTCGTCAAACTTGTACAAACATCATTGAGGAACTTATAAGCACTCATGTTGCATGAAACTTGGTTTAGAGACCTAGAAACATGTTGTTAGATGTTTCATACGTTCGTCAAACTTGTACAAAGCTCATTGAGGAACTTATAAGCACTCATGTTGCATGAAACTTGGTTTAGAATCCTAGAAACACGTTGTTTGATGTTTCATACGTTCATGAAACTTGTACAAAGCTCATCGAGGAACTTATAAGCACTCATGTTGCATGAAACTTGGTTTAGAGTCATAGAAACGCGTTGTTAGATGTTTCATACATTCGTCAAATTTGTACAAAGCTCATTGAGGAACTTATAAACTCTCATGTTGCATGAAACCTGGTTTAGAGTCGTAGAAACGCGTTGTTAGATGTTTCATAAGTCCGTCAAACTTGTACAAAGCTCATTGTGCCACTTATAAACACTAATGTTGCATGAAACTTGGTTTAGAGTCCTAGAAACGCGTTGTTAGATGTTTCATACATTCGTCAAACTTGTACAAACCTCATTGAGGAACTTATAAGCACTCATGTTGCATGAAACTTGGTTTAGAGACCTAGAAACATGTTGTTAGATGTTTCATACGTTCGTCAAACTTGTACAAAGCTCATTGAGGAACTTATAAACTCTCATGTTGCTTGAAACTTGGTTTAGAGTCCAAGAAACGCGTTGTTAAATGTTTCATAAGTTCGTCAAACTTGTACAAAGCTCATTGAGACACTTATAAACACTCATGTTGCATGAAACTTGGTTTAGAGTCCTAGAAACGCGTTGTTAGATGTTTTATACGTTCGTCAAACTTGTACAAAGCTCATTGAGACACTTATAAACACTCATGGTGCATGAAACTTGGTTTAGAGTCCTAGAAACGCGTTGTTAGATGTTTCATCGGTTCGTCAAACTTGTACAAAGCTCATTGAAACACTTATAAACACTCATGTTGCATGAAACTTGGTTTAGAGTCCAAGAAACGTGTTGATAGATGTTTCATACGTTCGTCAAACTTGAACAAAGCTCATTAAGGAACTTATAAGCACTCATGTTGCATGAAACTTGGTTTAGAGTCCTAGAAACACGTTGTTAGATGGTTCATACGTTCGTCAAACTTTTACAAAGCTCATTGAGGAACTTATAAGCACTCATGTTGCATGAAACTTGGTTTAGAGTCCTAGAAACACGTTGTTAGATGTTTCATACGTTCGTCAAACTTGTACAAAGTTCATTGAGAAACTTATAAGCACTCATGTTGCATGAAACTTTGTTTAGAGTCTTAGAAACACGTTGTTAGATGTTTCATACGTTCGTCAAACTTTTAAAAAGCTCATTGAGGAACTTTTAATCTCTCATGTTGCATGAAACTTTGTTTATTGTCCTAGAAACCCGTTGTTAGGTGTTTCATAAGTTCGTCAAACTTGTACAAAGCTCATTGAGGAACTTATAAGCACTCATGTTGCATGAAACATGGTTTAGATTCCTAGAAAAACGTTGTTAGATGTTTCATACGTTCGTAAAACTTGTACAAAGCTCATTGAGGAACTTATAAGCACTCATGTTGCATGAAACTTGGTTTAGACTCTTAGAAATCCGTTGTTAGATGTTTCATATGTTCGTCAAAATTGTACAAAGCTCATTGAGGAACATATAAGCTCTCATGTGGCATGAAACTTGGTTTAGAGTCCTAGAACGCGTTGTTAAATGTTTCATAAGTTCGTCAACTTGTACAAACCTCATTGAGACACTTATAATCACTCATGTTGCATGAAACTTGGTTTAGAGTCCTAGAAACGCGTTGCTAGATGTTTCATAAGTTCGTGAAACTTGTACAAAGCTCATTGATGAACTTATAAGCACTCATGTTGCATAAAACATGGTTTAGAGTACTAGAAAAGTGTTGTTAAATGTTTCATAAGCTCGTCAACTTGTACAAAGCTCATTGAGACACTTATAATCACTCATGTTGCATGAAACTTGGTTTAGAGTCCTAGAAACGCGTTGTTAGATGTTTCATAAGTTCGTCAAATTTGTACAAAGCTCATTGAGACACTTATAAACACTCATGTTGCATGAAACTTGGTTTAGAGTCCTAGAAACGCGTTGTTAGATGTTTCATACGTTCGTCAAACTTGTACAAAGCTCATTGAAGAACTTATAATCTCTCATGTTGCATGAAACTTTCTTTAGAGTCCTAGAAACGCGTTATTAGATGTTTCATAAGTTCGTGAAACTTGTACAAAGCTCATTGATGAAATTATAAGCACTCATATTGCATGAAACTTGGTTTAGAGTCCTAGAAACGCGTTGTTAGATGTTTCATAAGTTCGTGAAACTTGTAAAAAGCTCATTGAGGAACTTATAAGCACTCATGTTGCATGAAACTTTGACAAGTTGTTAGATGTTTCATAAGTTCGTCAAACTTGTACAAAGCTCATTTAGACACTTATAAACACTCATGTTGCATGAAACTTGGTTTAGAGTCCTAGAAACGAGTTGTTTGATGTTTCATAAGTTCGTCAAACTTGTACAAACCTCATTGAGACACTTATAAACACTCATGTTGCATGAAACTTGCTTTAGAGTCCTAGAAACGAGTTGTTAGATGTTTCATAAGTTCGTCAAACTTGTACAAAGCTCATTGGATTAGAGTCCTAGAAACGCGTTGTTAGATGTTTCATAAGTTCGTGAAACTATTACAAAGCTCATTGAGGAACTTATAAGCACTCATGTTGCATGAAACTTGGTTTAGAGTCCTAGAAACGCGTTGTTAGATCACTACAAGAATTTATTTTTATAGCAACGAATTGGTGAGGAAGTGTTTGTGGCTAAATCCAGAAAAGCCACGAAAAGCAGCGAAAAGCAACGAAAATTAACCCAGTAACGAAATAATAATTCCGATGCATTTCGATACAAAAAATCAAGGAAATAGCAAGGAAGTAGCAACAAAAAGTGGTAACGAAACATTTTCGTGGCTATTTCGTTGCTAAAATGTAACGACGTCGGTGTGTTGCTAATTCGTTGCTAATATAGCCACGATTAGTAACGAAATAGTCGTTGCTAAATTTAGAATTGTCACATCACGCAAAAGTTGTCAAGATAATTATTCGAAATTAGCCACTAATTTGTTTCGTTGCTATTTCGATACCAAAAAAGCAAGGAAATAGCAAGGAAGTAGCAACTAAAAGTGGTAACGAAACATTTTCGTGGCTATTTCGTTGCAAAATTGTAACGACGTCGGTGCTTTGCTAATTCGTTGCTAATATAGCCACGATTAGTAACGAAATAGTCGTTCCCTAAATTTAGAATTGTCACATCACGCGAAAGTTGTCAGGATAATTATTCGAAATTAGCCACTAATTTGTTTCGTTGCTATTTGTGGCTATATGAGTGGTTCTGAGCAACGAAATTATTCAGTTACTAACAGTTGCTAAATTAAAAACATAACGCACAAAATTTTCCAGAGCACCATACCTTGTATAACTCAAATTTATGAAATCTCCTTCTTTCTTTCTTCATCAATTTCATCTACATAGAAGATAAATGACAAATTTCTTTCATTCAAGAGAATGGATTGATCAGCATATAGATCCAAACACAAATGACGTTTCTGAAGAATTTAGAGAGGGTGTCAACACTTTCATAAATTTCTTTTGCAATCAAGCTTCTTTTGAAGTTCGTGGATCTATGCCTTGTCCTTGTGTTCGGTGTAGAAATTTGAAGCAGCGAGATGCTTTTACAGTTTCTAAGCACTTATTAAGGAGAGGGTTTAAAGGAAACTACTACATTTGGACAAGCCATGGAGAAAATTGTTATGATGTTGGAGAATCTTCGATGCCGACGCACTTTGGACATGAAGAAGAAGAAACGTTTGATGGTCATGTTAACACTGAAGTTCCATATGATGAGGTTAACATGGGTCAAGAAGGTATCAAAATAGAAGACGAATTTCAGCAAAATGTTGAGGAAGAGCCAATTAACGATAGCCTTTATCAAGCTTTTGAAGCTGCTAGTCAACCGCTCTACGAAGGGTGTGTTGAAGGAATATCACAATTGTATCTGGCATCGCGTGTTATGAAGATAAAGACTAATCACAATCTGGCGGAGGCATGCGTTGATGAAATCACACAAACATATAAACGCATTCTTCCACAGCCAAATAATGCTCCGGAGTCATACTATGAGACCAAAAAGTTAACGCGTTCATTGGGATTACTTGGTTCATAAGATTGACGTGTGCGAGGATAATTGCATGCTCTTCCGGAAGTCCGAAGATCGAGAGCTTTCGCGTTGTCGTTTCTGTAATAAAGATAGGTATCACGCCAACAATGGAAAAGGGAAGAATATACCGAAGCAACGGATGTTTTATCTACCTATCGCAGATCGACTGAAGAGGTTGTATCAAATGCAAGGGACCGCTGCTCATATGCGATGGCACGCAGAACATGCGTCTCCTGAAGGAGAAATGCATCACACATCAGACGGAGCAGCGTGGAAGCATTTTAATGAGGTATATCCTGGATTTGGTGCTGAAAGTCGTAATATATATCTTGGTTTGGCAACGGATGGGTTTAATCCAATTGGCATGAATGGGGAGGCACACTCAGTATGGCCAGTCATTGTTACTCCATATAATTTGCCTCCTGGTATGTGTATGAAGAGAGAATATTTCTTCTTGGCCATTTTGGTACCTGGGCCTAAACATCCGAAGAAAAGTCTAGATATTTATCTACAACCATTGATCGAAGAGTTGCAGATGTTATGGACCGACGGGGTTCCTGCTTATGATATTTCGAGGAAGCAAAATTTTACAATGAGAGCTGCTTTGATGTGGACGATAAACGATTTTCCGGCGTATGGAATGGTTTCTGGTTGGACTACGCATGGTCGGCTAGCATGTCCGTATTGTATGGATGAAACAAAAACATTTTGGTTACCGAATGGAAGGAAACATAGTTGGTTCGATTGTCAGAGAAGACATTTACCCCATGATCATCCTTATCGACGAAATATCAAAGCATTTAAGCGAGGTTCATCAGTTCGGGATAATGCTCCACCGTGGTTGACAGGTACTGAAATTCTATGCGAAATAATTGAGAGCATCCGAGGATTGTGCAAAACTGTTGATTGCGGAGGTCAAGGACATGATAATCCGAGTAGAACGATTGATGGTTATGGCGATTACCATAATCGGGCGAAGAAGAGTATATTTTGGGACTTGCCTTATTGGGAGGACCAGTTATTGAGGCATAATTTAGACTTCATGCACATCGAGAAAAAAAAATTTGATAATCTTATCAACACGATTTTGAATGCACCAGGGAAGACAAAAGACAATATCAAATCTAGAATGGATCTTCCTGCGATATGTAAAAGACCAGATTTGGAGATTAAAGACGATGGGAGTATTCCGATTCCAATTTTTAGATTATCCAACCAAGGGAAGAAGAGTTTTTTGTCATGGTTGAGAAAGGATATTAGATTCCCTGATGGCTATGCATCAAAATTCAGCCGATGTGTTGACGAAAACAATGGAAAATTGTCTGGGCTAAAAAGCCATGATTGTCATGTCATTATGCAACGCTTGCTCCCATTTGCGTTTGCAGAGCTTTTGCCGAAAAATGTCCACACATCCATTTCAGGTATACACTCATATCTTACATAGAAGAGTATTAATTTATTTATCTTATTTCTTACGAATGTTTATGTACATGTGTAGAAATTGCAATTTTTTTCCGGGATATTTCGGCTAGAACGTTAAGGGTTGAGGATGTGGAGCTTTTGAAGGGAAATATCGCTTTGAAATTGTGCAATTTGGAGAAAATATTTCCTCCATCGTTCTTTGACGTCATGGAACATCTACCCGTGCATCTACCTAATGAAGCTGCATTGGGTGGTCCGGTCCAATACAGGTGGATGTATCCTTTCGAGAGGTACATGTATCATTTGAAAAAAGGTTAAAAATAAAGCTCGTATTGGAGGTTCCATTGTTGCACAATGTGTACAAGAAGAGATTTCGTATGTGGCAACCAATTATTACGAAAACACTGAACTTCTTCGTGATTCTGATTATAGTGGTCATGGAGAAATTCGATTTACTTATGATACAGATGTTCCAAATATCTTCTACCATAGTGGACGGGTAACTGGGAAAAATACAAGTGGTTGGTTTAGTGATGAAGATTATAACGTGCTTCAAACGTTTTTGTTGCTTAATTGTGAAGAGTTTGCTCCGTATGAAAGGTATAAATTAATATATATATATAGATAAATTACTTATAGTATACGAGTTAGTTGAAATTTTTATCTTGTCTATTAAATTGTTTCAGGATGTTTGAAGAGCATATGACAATTAGTATTCCTGATATTAGTAGTGATGTGATGGTTCAGGCTAAAGACAACCATTACGCACAATGGTGTAAAGATTATGTAAGTTATACTAATTTGATTAATTCTTAATTACATATATCGTGATGGGTACTGATTTTATTTTCATACGTACTTAATATCTAATTTGCAGATTAATGAAGCATCTCAGAATTATGAATTTCCTTTGTGGATGTTGGAATTTGTACAAGGTCCTAGACGCAATTTCACTTCTTGGCCTATGTATATTACTCGAGGGTACCATTTCCACACTCAAATACATGGGCAAAATAAAAAAAACACAGAATTATGGGGTTTGTGTTCGTGGTACAACGGAGAAAAATTATGATGGACTTATTGAAGAAATCATGAAGATCGAGTATCATGGTGGCGCTGGTCTCAAAGCAATGGTTTTCAAATGCACATGGTTTGATAATACTGAGGGATCTGGGTTACGTAAACACCCGTGTGGTGTGGTTGATGTATCTCCGCGTAGAAGGTACCAAAAATACGATCCTTTTATACTACCCGTTCAATGTGACCAAGTTTGTTTTATTCCGTATCCACGTGTGGGGCGTGCAACAATAGATTGGTGGTCGTGTACTAAAGTGGTACCAAGAGGGTATCCTGAATCTTCTGAAACTGCTCTATCAACGTTACAAGATGATACAATCGACCATGTTGTTGCACCAAGCGGAATGGTTCGAGTTACAACGCATGCCGTAGAGGATCCTGCTGATTTTGACAATGTTTCTCTGTATCCTTTAGATGAAGAGCAAGATTTCGATGGTAGTCCTAATGAAATTTCCGAAGATTCTGATTCTTCTTCTGATGGCGAAAATGTGTAATAATATAATTTTATTTTATGTGTTGTATTTTGTTTCTTTTTAATTATGTTATGTGACGTTAAAACTCATATATATATTTTAATTAAGGGTTTAAGTTTTATAAAATTCTAACACAAGTCTCCAAAATCGAAAGTGTAAGTTCACAAGATTTCACAAGATTCAAAGATTTCACAAGATTTCACAAGATTTCACAAGATGCAAAGATTCACATAAACCTTTGCCTTTGCGAGAAGCTTCACCATCGAGGTTTGTTGGTGATTGAAAACCACTTCTTCGCCAATCTTTGTGCTTCCTAATTTACACATACAGTTTTACATTAAACATACACTTTTACATTATATACACATGCACTTTTACATTAAACCTTTTCTTATATGCACATAAAACCCTAAACTCTAATATACATCCCATTATTTCAAAATTTTAAAAACCAAAAACTCTAATATGGTTTATTATTGTGTTAATCGAAACATACATATTTAGAAATGGTTTTATAGAAACTAAACCACATACCCTAAAATTTGATCAGATTAGCCACGACCACATTTTGTTGCTATTTGATGCTAATTTAAAAAATCAGCCACAAAATATCATAAATAGCCACGAATTATTTCGATACAAGTGATACACTAATACATAGCCACGACATATTTGTTACCATTCGTTGCTAATTTTAAAATTTTGCAACGACTAGCCACGAATAAATTCGATACAAACGGACCCCTAAATCAAAACCACGAAATTCGTAATTGAAAAAACTTCTAAGGCACAGCAACGAATTAATCCGTGGCTAATTTAACTAGCCACGAAATTTAACAGTCGCTATTTGTGGCTAAATTTAAATAGCCACGAAATTAACCGTGGCTATTCGTGACTAAAAACTTTAACCTAATAGAGCGTATCCTCTTTTATTTCTCTTATTTTTCTTCCTCCTCTTGGCGGCGGCGATATCTCTTCCTATTTCTTCTCGACTCCGGCGATTCCTCTTTCGGCCAGCTCCAGCGATTCCTCTTCCGGCCACCTACTTCACTGCTCTCTCTCCATCTCCGAGAAGGTTACGTTTCTTTCTCTCTCTCTCTATCTCTCTCCCTCTCTCTCTGTTTCTTTCTTTCTCTGTCTCTCGGCGAATCTCTTGTTAGGGTTTGTTTAGGGTTTCGCTTTAGAGTTTGTTTAGGTTATGTTCTGGTTCGATTGGGTTTCTTTTAGCGTTTAGGTTAGGGTTCTTTTAGGGTCTGTTTTGAGAGTTCGTTTAGGGTTTCATTCGAGGGTCTTTTAGGGTTTGATTTAAGGGTTCGTTTAGGTTCGATTGGGTATCATTTCTTGTTTCATTAAGTGATTTGTTTTAGATATTTTTCTGTTTTACTTCAAGCTTCTTTTTGTTTTTTTTCCTTTTGCTAACTAGTCTTTCTTCTGCAGACATGCCTCCGCGTGGTAAGAGACTTCGTCCTGGTTCTCCTCCTGGACAGATGCACTTCACACCCAATGCATCCTATTCTTCATCTCAAACCAATGCAGCCGCTTCTTCATCTCAAACTCCAACGTCTTATCCTCCTGGAGCTATTGGTCCTGCTATCTCTTCTTTCGACGGTTCTGCTACAAACGTTCCTGTTGCAAACAACCGTCCTCCAAACATTCCCGCTGCGAATGGTCGTGTTGCAATGAGTCTAGAGGCTCTCATCAATGCTCCAGCCAGGAGAAACCAACAAGTCCTCCACCCAATGAAGCTTAATGGAGCTCTATGGTATGCTTTCTTCAATCTATTTGTAACTCAATAATCTGATTTCAATTTATTATAATTGTGATTGTTATTTCAGGTTTGGGATTGATCCCGAGGTGAAGAAATACGTTAGGACAACATGGCAGAACAATTTCATGGCCCCTTGGTGGAATTGGAGTAAGATTCCCGAGGAGAGAGTGCAAGAAGGGTGGCAGGATTTTGTGGTCAGCCTATCTATCTCTTCTTTGAATTGTGTTACATGTCTTTTTGTTTAATGATATCTAATTGATCCTTTAATTTTATATTTCAGCAACATTACTTTTGGGAACCAGCTCTCCATAGTCTTGTTTACTATTTGTGGAGGAAGGAGTGCATGACATCAATTGGCCAAAGAATTAGCAGAAAGAAGAAGAACGGGAAGAAGTCGAAGTACATTTCTGAGTCAGATTGGCTTGTGATGTTAGAGCAATGGGACCCAGTCCCATGCCAGGATAGATCACAAACCAATTATGCAAATAGGCTATCTGATCCGGATGGCCTCGGGGTAAGTAAACATTGTGCTGGTCCAGTCTCTTTTGCCAAGATAGGGTATGACCTGGTATGTTCCTTTTACCATTCCTTTTTGTTCTATTTTTGTTGATATTGGTATGCTGTTTCAGACTGATGTTGATATGTTGTGTGTTTATGCATTAGTTTAGTTATGTTGTGTTTCTTGGTTATATGAGTTGGTTGTTTTTACTTTTGTTTTGTTTCTTTATTGAATTAATATGTTTATTGCTATATTATTTGGTTCTTGATGTTTTCTTTTTACTTTTTGTAGATGGTAAAAACAGGCGCACCGCCATCTTTCACAGAGCTTGTGCGTAAGACGCACACACGCAAAGATGGGACATTCATCGACAAACGAGCACAGACAATAGTGGAAGAAGTCGAGGCTGCTGCTGCGGAGGAAGTTGCTGCGGAGGTAGCTGTCGTTGATGGATCTCCAATCAGCCAAAGTGGAGAAACGATTCCTCCTAGGGTCATTAACATCCAATATCTTAAGGTAATGAATTTTTTTTAACTTCTTATATAATTAAAGTGATCTCCTTGTTAAAACTGATTGATATGTGTTTTATATGTGATTAGTGTTAATTGTTTTAATAGATGCTATTAGTGTTTAGTGTTGTTTTTTATGTGATTAGTGGTAAGTGTTGTTTCTGGATAATAAGTGTTTAGATGTTATTAGTGTTTAGTTTGTTTATGTCAAAGTGTGTTTAATTTATCTAATGTTGTTTATTCATTTATGTTCGCAGCATGTTAAGCCTAACAAAGGGAGATACTATGGCCTTGGGAGCACTCTCGACATTCATGTAGATCTGGAAGAACCAGCTCCAGCTTCTCTTGTCCGTAACATCTCAATGGAATTGCGGGTTGGCTCTTTGGAGACGACCGTTGAGACGGTGAATAAAAATGTGGAGGCCATTCTCGATGCGCAGAAGGCAATACTCGCTGCCCAGGATGTCATGCTACGCAGCCTCGGGATTGATCCAAAGAATATCAAACCGTCTCAGCCGCAGTCTCCTCAGGTGACTTCCTCGACCACTAATCCAGGCAAACCTCAAGCTATCCCTACTGTTGAACCGGGAACAACACCAGACAACCCAGACCTCGACGATTGGTGTAGGTCACTCGATCGTAATCTGATCGATGATTTGGACTAAGTATTTTGATTTGTGTATTTTTGCATAAATCTGTTTGAATGTTTTTGTTGGATAATTTTTTTTTTTTTGGATATATGTTTGTGGACCTTTACCTTTCGGTTATATATAAGACTTTCTGTTTAATAATGGTTTTAAATATAAATAAAAAATCGAATTTTAATATTTATTTTTTTTATAAAAAAACAAAAAATGCAACGATTTGTAACGACTATTTCCTGGCTATGTTAGCAACGACTTTGTTACGGTTTTTCGTGGCTATTTTTTGCAACGATTATGTAACGGTTTATTCGTGGCTATTTTGGCAACGATAGTGTAACGGTTTATTCGTGGCTATTATGGCAACAAATATGTAACGGTTTATTCGTGGCTATTATGGCAACGAATATGTAACGGTTTATTCGTGGCTATTATGGCAACGAATATGTAACGGTTTATTCGTGGCTATTATGGCAACGAATATATAACGGTTTATTCGTGGCTATTATGACAACGAATATGTAACGGTTTATTCGTGGCTATTTTTGTGACGAAATATTTTGTGGCTAATTTGTTTCCATATAATTCGTTGCTTTTCGTGGCTTTCCGTCACCATATTAGCAACGAATAGCCACAAATCTAAATATGTAACGACCCTATAGCAACGAAATTGTTTCCATGCTAGTCGTTACTTATAGACGAAATAGCAACGAATTAATCGTTATAGTAACGGATCTGTCCGTGGCTATAGCTTATAATTCTTGTAGTGGATGTTTCATAAGTTCGTCAAACTTGTATAAAGCTCATTGAGACACTTATAAGCATTCATGTTGCATGAAACTTGGTTTAGAGTCCTAGAAACGCGTTGTTAGATGTTACATAAGTTCGTGAAACAATTACAAAGCTCATTGAAGAACTTATAAGCACTCATGTTGCATAAAACATGGTTTAGAGTACTAGAAAAGCGTTGTTAAATGTTTCATAAGTTCGTCAACTTGTACAAAGCTCATTGAGACACTTATAATTACTCATGTTGCATGAAACTTTGGATTAGAGTCCTAGAAACGCGTTGTTAGATGTTTCATAAGTTCGCCAAACTTGTACAAACCTCATTGAGGAACTTATAAGCACTCATGTTGCGTGAAAATTTGTTTAGAGTCCTAGAAACGCGTTGTTAGATGTTTCATACGTTCGTCAAACTTGTACAAAGATCATTGAGGAACTTATAAGCTCTCATGTTGCATGAAACTTGGTTTAGAGTCCTAAAAACGTGTGGTTAGATGTTTCATAAGTTCGTGAAACTTGTACAAAGCTCATTGAGGAACTTATAAGCTCTCATGTTGCATGAAACTTGGTTTAGAGTCCTAAAAAGGTGTGGTTAGATGTTTCATAAGTTCGTGAAACTTGTACAAAGCTCATTGAGGAACTTATAAGCACTCATGTTGCATGAAACTTGGTTTAGAGTCCTAGAAACGCGTTGTTAGATGTTTCATAAGTTCGTGAAACTTGTACAAAGCTCATCGAGGAACTTATAAGCACTCATGTTGCATGAAACTTGGTTTAGAGTCCTAGAAACGCGTTGTTAGATGTTTCATACGTTCGTCAAATTTGTACAAAGCTCATTGAGGAACTTATAAACTCTCATGTTGCATGAAACCTGGTTTAGAGTCCTAGAAACGCGTTGTTAGATGTTTCATAAGTCTGTCAAACTTGTACAAAGCTCATTTTGCCACTTATAAACACTCATGTTGCATGAAACTTGGTTTAGAGTCCTAGAAACGCGTTGTTAGATGTTTCATACATTCGTCAAACTTGTACAAACCTCATTGAGGAATTTATAAGCACTCATGTTGCAAGAAACTTGGTTTAGAGACCTAGAAACACGTTGTTAGATGTTTCATACGTTCGTCAAACTTGTACAAAGCTCATTGAGGAACTTATAAGCACTCATGTTGCATGAAACTTGGTTTAGAATCCTAGAAACACGTTGTTAGATGTTTCATACGTTCCTCAAACTTGTACAAAGCTCATTGAGGAACTTATAAGCACTCATGTTGCATGAAACTTGGTTTAGAGTCCTAGAAACACGTTGTTAGATGTTTCATACGTTCGTCAAACTTGTACAAAGCTCATTGAGGAACTTATAAGCACTCATGTTGCATGAAACTTGGTTTAGAGTCTTAGGAACACGTTGTTAGATGTTTCATACGTTCGTCAAACTTGTACAAAGCTCATTAAGGAACTTATAAGCACTCATGTTGCATGAAACTTGGTTTATAGTCTTAGAAACCCGTTGTTAGATGTTTCATATGTTCGTCAAAATTGTACAAAGCTCATTGAGGAACTTACAAGCTCTCATGTGGCATGAAACTTGGTTTAGAGTCCTAGAACGCGTTGTTAAATGTTTCATAAGTTCGTCAACTTTTACAAACCTCATTGAGACACTTATAATCACTCATGTTGCATGAAACTTGGTTTAGAGTCCTAGAAACGCTTTGCTAGATGTTTCATAAGTTCGTGAAACTTGTACAAAGCTCATTGAGGAACTTATAAGCACTCATGTTGCATAAAACATGGTTTAGAGTACTAGAAAATCGTTGTTAAATGTTTCATAAGTTCGTCAACTTGTACAAAGCTCATTGAGACACTTATAATCACTCATGTTGTATGAAACTTTGGATTAGAGTCCTAGAAACGCGTTGTTAGATGTTTCATAAGTTCGTCAAACTTGTACAAAACTCATTGAGGAACTTATAAGCACTCATGTTGCGTGAAACTTTGTTTAGATTCCTAGAAACGTGTTGTTAGATGTTTCGTACGTTCGTCAAACTTGTACAAAGCTCATTGAGGAACTTATAAGCACTCATGTTGCATAAAACATGGTTTAGAGTACTAGAAAAGCGTTGTTAGATGTTTCATATGTTCGTCAAACTTGTACAAAGCTCATTGAGGAACTTATAGGCACTCATGTTGCATGAAATTTGGTTTAGAGTCCTAGAAACACGTTGTTAGATGTTTCATACGTTCGTCAAACTTGTACAAAGCTCATTGAAGAACTTATAATCTCTCATGTTGCATGAAACTTTGTTTAGAGTCCTAGAAACGCGTTATTAGATGTTTCATAAGTTCGTCAAACTTGTACAAAGCTCATTGAGACACTTATAAACACTCATGTTGCATGAAACTTGGTTTAGAGTCCTAGAAACGAGTTGTTAGATGTTTCATAAGTTCGTCAAACTTGTACAAAGCTCATTGAGACACTTATAAACACTCATGTTGCATGAACCTTGGTTTAGAGTCCTAGAAACGAGTTGTTAGATGTTTCATAATTTCGTCAAACTTGTACAAAGCTCATTGGATTAGAGTCCTAGAAACGCGTTGTTAGATGTTTCATAAGTCCGTGAAACTATTACAAAGCTCATTGAGGAACTTATAAGCACTCATGTTGCATGAAACTTGGTTTAGAGTCCTAGAAACGCGTTGTTATATGTTTCATAAATTCGTCAAACTTGTATAAAGCTCATTGAGACACTTATAAGCATTCATGTTGCATGAAACTTGGTTTAGAGTCCTAGAAACGCGTTGTTAGATGTTTCATAAGTTCGTGAAACTATTACAAAGCTCATTGAGGAACTTATAAGCACTCATGTTGCATGAAACTTGGTTTAGACTCCTAGAAACGCGTTTTTAGATGTTTCATAAGTTCGTCAAACTTGTATAAAGCTCATTGAGACACTTATAAGCATTCATGTTGCATGAAACTTGGTTTAGAGTCCTAGAAACGCGTTGTTAGATGTTTCATAAGTTCGTGAAACTTATAAAAAGCTCATTGAGGAACTTATAAGCACTCATGTTGCATGAAACTTGGTTTAGACTCCTAGAAACGCGTTTTTAGATGTTTCATAAGTTCGTCAAACTTGTATAAAGCTCATTGAGACACTTATAAGCATTCATGTTGCATGAAACTTGGTTTAGAGTCCTAGAAACGCGTTGTTAGATGTTTCATAAGTTCGTGAAACTTATAAAAAGCTCATTGAGGAACTTATAAGCACTCATGTTGCATGAAACTTTGTTTAGAGTCCTAGAAACAAGTTGTTAGATGTTTCATAAGTTCGTCAAACTTGTACAAAGCTCATTGAGACCCTTATAAACACTCATGTTGCATGAAACTTGGTTTAGAGTCCTAGAAACGAGTTGTTAGATGTTTCATAAGTTCGTCAAACTTGTACAAAGCTCATTGAGACACTTATAAACACTCATGTTGCATGAAACTTGGTTTAGAGTCCTAGAAACGAGTTGTTAGATGTTTCATAAGATCGTCAAACTTGTACAAAGCTCATTGGATTAGAGTCCTAGAAACGCGTTGTTAGATGTTTCATAAGTTCGTGAAACTATTACAAAGCTCATTGAGGAACTTATAAGCACTCATGTTGCATGAAACTTGGTTTAGAGTCCTAGAAACGCGTTGTTAGATGTCTCATAAGTTCGTCAAACTTGTATAAAGCTCATAGAGACACTTATAAGCATTCATGTTGCATGAAACTTGGTTTAGAGTCCTAGAAACGCGTTTCATACAACATGAGAGCTTATAAGTTTCTCAATGAGCTTTGTACAAGTTTAACGAACGTATGAAACATCTAACAACGCGTTTCTAGGACTCTAAACCAAGTTTCATGTATCATGAGTGCTTATAAGTTCCTCGATGAGCTTTGTACAAGTTTAACGAACTTATAAAACATCTAACAACGCGTTTCTAGGACTCTAAACCAAGTTACATGCAACATGAGTTCTTATAAGTTCCTCAATGAGCTTTTTACAAGTTTAAAGAACGTATGAAACATCTAACAACGCGTTTCTAGGACTCTAAACCAAGTTTCATGGAACATGAGTGCTTATAAGTATCTCAATGAGCTTTGTATAAGTTTGACGAACCTATGAAACATCTAACAAATCGTTTCTAGGACTCTAAACCAAGTTTCATGCAACATGAGAGCTTATAAGTTCTTCAATGAGCTTTGTACAAGTTTGACGAACGTATGTAACATCTAACAACGTGTTTCTAGTACTCTAAACCAAGTTTCATGCAACATGAGTGATTATAAGTGACTTAATGAGCTTTGTAAATATTTGATGAACTTATGAAACATCTAACAACTCGTTTCTAGGACTCTAAACCAAGTTTCATGCAACATGAGAGCTTTTAAGTTCCTCAAAGACCTTTGCACAAGTTTGTCGAACGTATGAAACATCTAACAACGCGTTTCTAGGACTCTAAACCAAGTTTCATGCAACATGAGTGTTTATAAGTTCCTCAATGAGCTTTGTAAAAATTTGACGAACTTATGAAACATCTAACAACGCATTTCTAGGACTCTAAACAAGGTTTCATGCAACATGAGATCTTATAAGTATCTCAATGAACTTTGTACAAGTTTGACGAACTTATGAAATATCTAACAATGCGTTTCTAGGACTCTAAACCAAGTTTCATGCAACATGAGTGCTTATAAGTTCCTCAATGAGCTTTGTTCAAGTTTCACGAATTTATGAAACATCTAACAACGCATTTCTAGGACTCTAAACCATGTTTCATGCAACATGAGTGCTTATAAGTTCCTCAATGAGATTTATACAAGTTTCACGAACTTATGAAACATCTAACAACGCGTTTCTAGGACACTAATCCATGTTTCATGGAACATGAGTGATTATAAGTGTCTCAATGACCTTTTCACAAGTTTGACGAACTTATGAAACATCTAACAACTCGTTTCTAGGACTCTAAACAAAGTTTCATGCAACATGAGAGCTTATAAGTTCCTCAATGAGCTTTGTACAAGTTTGACGAACGTATGAAACATCTAACAACGCGTTTCTAGGACTCTAAACCAAGTTTCATGCAACATGAGTGATTATAAGTATCTCAATGAGCTTTGTATAAGTTTGACGAACTTATGAAACATCTAACAACGCGTTTCTAGGACTCTAAACCAAGTTTCATGCAACATGAGTGCTTATAAGTATCTCAATGAGCTTTGTATAAGTTTGACAAACTTATGCAACATCTAACAACTCGTTTCTAGGACTCTAAACCAAGTTTCATGCAACATGAGAGCTTATAAGTTCCTCAATGAGCTTTGTACAAGTTTGACGAACGTATGAAACATTTAACAACGCGTTTCTAGGACTCTAAACCAAGTTTCATGCAATATGAGTGCTTATAAGTATCTCAATGAGCTTTGTACAAGTTTGACGAACTTATGAAACATCTAACAACTCGTTTCTAGGACTCTAAACCAAGTTTCATGCAACATGAGTGTTTATAAGTGTCTCAATGAGCTTTGTACAAGCTTGACGAACTTATGAAACATCTAACAACGCGTTTCTAGGACTCTAAACCAAGTTTCATGCAACATGAGTGCTTATAAGTATCTCAATGAGCTTTGTATAAGTTTGACAAACTTATGCAACATCTAACAACTCGTTTCTAGGACTCTAAACCAAGTTTCATGCAACATGAGAGCTTATAAGTTCCTCAATGAGCTTTGTACAAGTTTGACGAACGTATGAAACATTTAACAACGTGTTTCTAAGACTCTAAACAAAGTTTCATGCAACATGAGTGCTTATAAGTTTCTCAATGAACTTTGTACAAGTTTGACGAACGTATGAAACATCTAACAACGCGTTTCCAGGACTCTAAACCAAGTTTCATGCAACATGAGTGCTTATAAGTTCCTCAATGAGCTTTGTACAAGTTTGACGAACTTATGAAACATCTAACAACGCGTTTCTAGGACTCTAAACCAAGTTTCATGCAACATGAATGCTTATAAGTATCTCAATGAGATTTTTACAAGTTTGACGAACTTATGAAACATCTAACAATAGGTTTCTAGGACTTTAAACCAAGTTTCATGCAACATGAGTGCTTATAAGTTTCTCAATGAGCTTTGTACAAGTTTCACGAACTTATGAAACATCTAACAACGCGTTTCTAGGACTCTAAACCCATGTTTCATGCAACATGAGTGCTTATAAGTATCTCAATGAGATTTGTACAAGTTTGACGAACTTATGAACCATCTAACAATGCGTTTCTAGGACTCTAAACAAAGTTTCATGCAACATGAGTGCTTATAAGTTCCTCAATGAGCTTTGTACAAGTTTCACAAACTTATGAAACATCTAACAACGCGTTTCTTCGACTCTAAACCATGTTTCATGCAACATGAGTGCTTATAAGTTCCTCAATGAGATTTATACAAGTTTCACGAACTTATGAAACATCTAAAAACGCGTTCTAGGACTCTAATCCATGTTTCATGAAACATCAGTGATTATAAGTGTCTCAATGAGCTTTGTACAAGTTTGACAAACGTATGAAACATCTAACAACGCGTTTCTAGGACTCTAAACCATGTTTCATGCAACATGAGTGCTTATAAGTTCCTCAATGTGTTTTGTACAAGTTTGACGAACGTATGAAACATCTAACAACGTGTTTCTAGGACTCTAAACCAAGTTTCATGCAACATGAGTGATTATAAGTGTCTTAATGAGCTTTGTACAAATTTGATAAACTTATGAAACATCTAACAACTCGTTTCTAGGACTCTAAACCAAGTTTCATGCAACATGAGAGCTTATAAGTTCCTCAAAGAGGTTTGCAAAAGTTTGACGAACGTATGAAACATCTAACAACGCGTTTCTAGGACTATAAACCAAGTTTCATGCAACATGAGTGTTTATAAGTTCCTCAATGAGCTTCGTACAAGTTTGACGAACTTATGAAACATCTAACAACGCGTTTCTAGGACTCTAAACCAAGTTTCATGCAACATGAGTGTTTATAAGTGTCTCAATGAGCTTTGTACAAGTTTGACGAAATTATGAAACATCTAACAAATGCAACATGAGAGCTTATAAGTATCTCAATGAGCTTTGTACAAGTTTGACAAACTTATGCAACATATAACAACTCGTTTCTAGGACTCTAAACCAAGTTTCATGCAACACGAGAGCTTATAAGTTCCTCAATGAGCTTTGTACAAGTTTGACGAACGTATGAAACATCTAACAACGCGTTTCTAGGACTCTAAACCAAGTTTCATGCAACATGAGTGCTTATAAGTTCCTCAATGATCTTTGCACAAGTTTGACGAACGTATGAAACATCTAACAACTCGTTTCTAGGACTCTAAACCAAGTTTCATGCAACATGAGTGCTTATAAGTTCCTCAATGAGATTTGTACAAGTTTGACGAACTTATGAAACATCTAACAACGCGTTTCTAGGACTCTAAACTAAGTTTCATGCAACATGAATGCTTATAAGTATCTCAATGAGATTTGTACAAGTTTGACGAACTTATGAAACATTTAACAATGCGTTTCTAGGACTCTAAACCAAGTTTCATGCAACATGAGTGCTTATAAGTTCCTCAATGAGCTTTGCACAAGTTTCACGAACGTATGAAACATCTAACAACTCGTTTCTAGGACTCTAAACCAAGTTTCATGCAACATGTGATACGAACTTAGCCGCGTGGGACCGAACTCTGGACTAGGCTGGGTGTTACTGGTGGATTGATGGACGCGGATTCAAGGGGCGGCGGTGAAACGATTAGAATAGCGTGGGGAAAAGGAACGGTGGGGGAGCTGTGGTGATGGATATGGACGTCTCAAGTTAGTGAGGAGGGAACTAACTCGATGGATAGAAGAATCCCTTGAAAGCGATATGCTTGGAAGGTCTTCGGATTCAAGAAGAATCAAGTCGCGAGTCTAAACTTGTAGAATTATTTTGATGAAAAGATAGACTAATTGTTAAAGGTGTGTGGCGCAACCCTTTTATAGGGAAAGCACAAGTCGCTTCTCCTTTTAGGGTTGCGCTTTGACAAAGAAAAAAGGAAACCGGCAAAAAGGAAATCCGCAAAATGGAAACCGCGTACAAAGAAAATGGAAATCCGGCAAGAAAAAGGAATTCCGCAAAAAAGGATAAAACGACGAGTAGTGTTAAAGCGCCTCGTCTCGTACACTCTTCAAACTATGATCACTAATGGACGACGTGGTGTTCTTCTTGGCCTCGTTAAAACCCAGTGGGAAAAAGAGTTCCAAGCGAGACACCTAGTCCGCTTAGCTATCATAGCTTGGTCTTGATCAGGTTGTCGTGCTGAAAACGTTGAAGTAGCTCTTGGCTGCTTCATCATCCTCCATCATCATGGTTTGAATGTTTTTGGCCAACTCCCTAGCCTTGGACAGAGTGATTACTCCGTCTTTCGCCTTCGGCTCCGGTTTTGCTCGGACATCGGGCTCCGGTTTTGCTCGATCATTCGGCTCCGGTTTTGCTCGATCATTCGGCTCAGGTTTTGCTCGGGCATCGGGCTCCGGTTTTGCTCGGGCATCGGGCTCCGGTTTTGCTCGGGCATCAGGCTCCGGTTTTGGTCGGGCATCGGGCTCCGGTTTTGCTCGGGCATCCGGTTCCGTGCTCATATCAACATGAGTGCTTATAAGTTCCTCAATGAGCTTTGTACAAGTTTGACGAACTTATGAAACATCTAACAACGCGTTTCTAGGACTCTAAACCAAGTTTCCTGCAACATGAGTGCTTATAAGTATCTCAATGAGCTTTCTACAAGTTTGACAAACTTATGAAACATCTAACAATGCGTTTCTAGGACTCTAAACCAAGTTTCATGCAACATGAGTGCTTATAAGTTCCTCAATGAGCTTTGTACAAGTTTCACGAACTTATGAAACATCTAACAACTCGTATCTAGGACTCTAAACCATGTTTCATGCAACATGAGTGCTTATAAGTTCCTCAATGAGATTTATACAAGTTTCACGAACTTATGAAACATCTAAAAACGCTTTCTAGGACTCTAATCCATGTTTCATGCAACATCAGTGATTATAAGTGTCTCAATGAGCTTTGTACAAGTTTGACAAACGTATGAAACATCTAACAACGCGTGTCTAGGACTCTAAACCATGTTTCAAGCAACATGAGTGCTTATAAGTTGCTCAATGAGTTTTGTACAAGTTTGACGAACGTATGAAACATCTAACAACGTGTTTCTAGGACTCTAAACCAAGTTTCATGCAACATGAGTGTCTATAAGTGTCTTAATGACCTTTGTACAAATTTGAAGAACTTATGAAACATCTAACAACTCGTTTCTATGACTCTAAACCAAGTTTCATACAACATGAGAGCTTATAAGTTCCTCAAAGAGCTTTTCACAAGTTTGACGAACGTATGAAACATCTAACAACGCGTTTGTAGGACTCTAAACCAAGTTTCATGCAACATGAGTGTTTATAAGTTCCTCAATGAGCTTTGTACAAGTTTGACGAACTTATGAAACATCTAACAACGCGTTTCTAGGACTCTAAACCAAGTTTCATGCAACATGAGTGTTTATAAGTGTCTCAATGAGATTTGTACAAGTTTGACGAACTTATGAAACATCTAACAACGCGTTTCTAGGACTCTAAATCAAGTTTCTTGCAACATAAGAGCTTATAAGTATCTCAATGAGCTTTGTACAGATTTGATGAACTTATGCAACATCTAACAACTCGTTTCTAGGACTCTAAACCAAGTTTCATGCAACATGAGAGCTTATAAGTTCCTCAATGAGCTTTGTACAAGTTTGACGAACTTATGAAACATCTAACAACGCGTTTCTAGGACTCTAAACTAAGTTTCATGCAACATGAATGCTTATAAGTATCTCAATGAGATTTGTACAAGTTTGACGAACTTATGAAACATTTAACAATGCGTTTCTAGGACTCTAAACCAAGTTTCATGCAACATGAGTGCTTATAAGTTCCTCAATGAGCTTTGTACAAGTTTCACGAACTTATGAAACATCTAACAACGCGTTTCTAGGACTCTAAACCATGTTTCATGCAACATGAGTGGTTATAAGTATCTCAATGAGATTTGTACAAGTTTGAGGAACTTATGAAACATCTAACAATGAGTTTCTAGGACTCTAAACCAAGTTTCATGCAACATGAATGCTTATAAGTATCTCAATGAGATTTGTACAAGTTCGACGAACTTATGAAACATCTAACAATGCGTTTCTAGGACTCTAAACCAAGTTTCATGCAACATGAGTGCTTATAAGTTCCTCAATGAGCTTTGTACAAGTTTGACGAACTTATGAAACATCTAACAACGCGTTTCTAGGACTCTAAACCATGTTTCATGCAACATGAGTGCTTATAAGTATCTCAATGAGCTTTGTACAAGTTTGACGAACTTATGAAACATCTAACAACGCGTTTCTAGGACTCTAATCCATGTTTCATGCAACATCAGTGATTATAAGATTCTCAATGAGCTTTTTACAAGTTTCACGAACTTATGAAACATCTAACAACGCGTTTCTAGGACTCTAAACCATGTTTCATGCAACATGAGTGCTTATAAGTTCCTCAATGAGATTTATACAAGTTTCACGAAGTTATGAAACATCTAAAAACGCGTTCTAGGACTCTAATCCATGTTTCATGCAACATCAGTGATTATAAATGTATGAATGAGCTTTGTACAAGTTTGACAAACGTATGAAACATCTAACAACGTGTTTCTAGGATTCTAAACCATGTTTCATGCAACATGAGTGCATATAAGTTCCTCAATGAGATTTATATAAGTTTCACGAACTTATGAAACATCTAACAACGCGTTTCTAGGACTCTAAATCAAGTTTCATGTAACATGAGTGCTTATAAGTTCCTCAATGAGCTTTATACAAGTTTGACGAACTTATGAAACGTCTAACAACTCGTTTCTTGGACTCTAAACCAAGTTTCATGCAACATGAGAGCTTATAAGTTCCTCAAAGAGCTTTGCACAAGTTTGACGAATGTATGAAACATCTAACAACGCGTTTCTAGTAATCTAAACCAAGCTTCATGCAACATGAGTGCTTATAAGTTCTGAAATGAGCTTTGTACAAGTTTCACGGACTTATGAAACATCTAACAACGCGTTTCTAGGACTCTAAACCAAGTTTCATGCATCATGAGTGTTTATAAGTGTCTCAATGAGCTTTGTACAAGTTTGACGAACTTATGAAACATCTAACAACGCGTTTCTAGGACTCTAAACCAAGTTTCATGCAACATGAGAGATTATAAAGTCCTCAATTAGCTTTGTACAAGTTTGACGAACGTTTGAAACATCTAACAACGCGTTTCTAGGACTCTAAACCAAGTTTCAAGCAACATGAGTGCTTATAAGATCCTCAATGATCTTTGTACAAGTTTCACGAACTTATGAGACATTTAACAACGCGTTTCTAGGACTCTAAACCAAATTACATACAACATGAGTTCTTATAAGTTCATCAATGAGCTATGTACAAGTTTGACGAACGTATGAAACATCTAACAACGCGTTTCTAGGACTCTAAACCAAGTTTAATGCAACATGAGTGTTTATAAGTGTCTCAATGACCTTTGTACAAGTTTGACGAACTTATGAAACATCTAACAACGCGTTTCTAGGATTCTAAATTTAGTTTCATGTAACATGAGTGCTTATAAGTTCCTCAATGAACTTTGTACAAGTTTGACGAACTTATGCAACATCTAACAACTCGTTTCTAGGACTCTAAACCAAGTTTCATGCAACATGAGAGCTTATAAGTTCCTCAATGAGCTTTGTACAAGTTTGACGAACATATGAAACATCTAACAACGCGTTTCTAGGACTCTAAACCAAGTTTCATGCAACATGAGTTCTTATAAGTATCTCAATGAGCTTTGTATAAGTTTGACGAACTTATGAAACATCTAACAACACATTTCTAGGACTCTAAACCAAGTTTCAAGCAACATGAGTGTTTATAAGTGTCTCAATAAGCTTTGTACAACCTTGACGAACTTATGAAACATCTAAAAACACGTTTCTAGGACTCTAAACCAAGTTTCATGTAACATGAGTGATTATAAGTTTCTCAATGAGCTTTGTATTAGTTTGACGAATTTATGAAACATCTAACAACGCGTTTCTAGGACTCTAAACCAAGTTTCATGCAACATGAGTGTTTATAAGTGTCTCAATGAGCGTTGTACAAGCTTTACGAACTTATGAAACATCTAACAACTCGTTTCTAGGACTCTAAACCAAGTTTCATGCAACATGAGTGATTATAAGTGTCTCAATGAGCTTTGTACAAGTTTGACGAACTTATGAAACATCTAACAACTCGTTTCTAGGACTCTAAACTAAGTTTCATGAAACATGAGAGCTTATAAGTTCCTCAAAGATCTTTGCACAAGTTTGACGAACTTATGAAACATTTAACAACGCGTTTCTAGGACTCTAAACCAAGATTCATGCAATATGAGTGCTTATAAGTTCCTCAATGAGCGTTGTACAAGGTTAACGAACTTATGAAACATCCAACAACGCGTTTCTAGGACTCTAAACTAAATTTTATGCAACATGAGTGTTTATAAGTGTCTCAATGAGCTATGTACAAGTTTGAAGCACTTATGAAACAATAACAACGCATTTCTAGGACTCTAAACCAAGTTTCATGCAACATGAGTGCTTATAAGTTCCTCAATGAGCTTTGTACAAGTTTCAAGAACTTATGAAACATCTAACAACTCGTTTCTAGGACTCTAAATCAAGTTTCATGCAACATGAGAGCTTATAAGTTCCTCAATGAGCTTTTTACAAGTTTGACGAACGTATGAAACATCTAACAACGTGTTTCTAGGACTCTAAACCAAGTTTCATGCAACATGAGTGATTGTAAGTGTCTTAATTAGCTTTGAACAAATTTGACGAACTTATGAAACATCTAACAACTCGTTTCTAGGATTATAAACCAAGTTTCATGCAACATGAGTGCTTATAAGTTCCTCAATGAGCTTTGTACAAGTTTGACGAACTTATGCAACATCTAACAACTCGTTTCTAGGACTCTAAACCAAGTTTCATGCAACATGAGAGCTTATAAGTTCCTCAATGAGCTTTGTACAAGTTTGACGAACGTATGAAACATCTAACAACGCGTTTCTAGGACTTTAAACCAAGTTTCATGCAACATGAGTGTTTATAAGTGTCTCAATGAGCTTTGTACAAGCTTGACGAACTTATGAAACATCTAAAAACACGTTTCTAGGACTCTAAACCAAGTTTCATGCAACATGAGTGATTATAAGTGTCTCAATGAGCTTTGTATAAGTTTGACGAACTTATGAAACATCAAACAACGCGTTTCTAGGACTCTAAACCAAGTTTCATGCAACATGAGTTTTTATAAGTGTCTCAATGAGCTTTGTACAAGCTTGACAAACTTATGAAACATCTAACAACTCGTTTCTAGGACTCTAAACCAAGTTTCATGCAACATGAGAGCTTATAAGTTCCTCAAAGATCTTTGCACAAGTTTGACGAACGTATGAAACATCTAACAACGTGTTTCTAGGACTCTAAACCTAGTTTCATGCAATATGAGTGCTTATAAGTTCCTCAATGAGCTTTGTACAAGTTTAACGAACTTATGAAACATCTAACAACGCGTTTCTAGGACTCTAAACTAAGTTTTATGCAACATGAGTGTTTATAAGTGTCTCAATGAGCTTTGTACAAGTTTGACGAACTTATGAAACATCTAACAACGCGTTTCTAGGACTCTAAACCAAGTTTCATGCAACATGAGTGCTTATAAGTTCCTCAATGAGCTTTGTACAAGTTTCACGAACTTATGAAACATCTAACAACGCGAATCTAGGACTCTAAATCAAGTTTCATGCAACATGAGAGCTTATAAGTTCCTCAATGAGCTTTGTACAAGTTTGACGAACGTATGAAACATCTAAAAACGCGTTTCTAGGACTCTAAACCAAGTTTCATGCAACATGAGTGATTATAAGTGTCTTAATTAGCTTTGAACAAATTTGACGAACTTATGAAACATCTAACAACTCGTTTCTAGGATTCTAAACCAAGTTTCATGCAACATTAGAGCTTATAAGTTCCTCAATGAGCTTTGCACAAGTTTGACGAACGTATGAAACATCTAACAACGTGTTTCTAGGACTCTAAACCAAGTTTCATGCAACATGACTGCTTATAAGTTCCTCAATGAGCTTTGTACAAGTTTGACGAACTTATGAAACATCTAACAACTCGTTTCTAGGACTCTAAACCAAGTTTCATGCAACATGAATGCTTATAAGTATCTCAATGAGATTTGTACAAGTTTGACGAACTTATGAAACATCTAACAATGCGTTTCTAGGACTCTAAACAAAGTTTCATGCAACATGAGTGCTTATAATTTCCTCAATGAGCTTTATACAAGTTTGACGAACTTATGAAACTTCTAACAATTCGTTTCTTGGACTCTAAACCAAGTTTCATGCAACATGAGAGCTTATAAGTTCTTCAAAGAGCTTTGCACAAGTTTGACGAATGTATGAAACATATAACAACGTGTTTCTAGGACTCTAAACCAAGTTTCATGCAACATGAGTGCTTATAAGTATCTCAATGAGCTTTGTATAAGTTTGATGAACTTATGCAACATCTAACAACTCGTTTCTAGGACTCTAAACCAAGTTTCATGCAACATGAGAGCTTATAAGTTCCTCAATGAGCTTTGTACAAGTTTGACGAACATATGAAACATCTAACAACGCGTTTCTAGGACTCTAAACCAAGTTTCATGCAACATGAGTGTTTATAAGTGTCTCAATGAGCATTGTACAAGCTTGACGAACTTATGAAACATCTAAAAACACGTATCTAGGACTCTAAACCAAGTTTCATGTAACATGAGTGATTATAAGTGTCTCAATGAGCTTTTTATAAGTTTGACGAACTTATGACACATCTAACAACGCGTTTCTAGGACTCTAAACCAAGTTTCATGCAATATGAGTGTTTATAAGTGTCTCAATGAGCTTTGTACAAGCTTGACAAACTTATGAAACATCTAACAACGCGTTTCTAGGACTCTAAACCAAGTTTCATGCAACATGAGTGATTATAAGTGTCTCAATGAGCTTTGTACAAGTTTGACGAACTTATGAAACATCTAACAACTCGTTTCTAGAACTCTAAACCAAGTTTCATGAAACCTGAGAGCTTATAAGTTCCTCAAAGATCTTTGCACAAGTTTGACGAACGTATGAAACATCTAACAACGCATTTCTAGGACTCTAAACCAAGTTTCATGCAATATGAGTGCTTATAAGTTCCTCAATGAGCTTTGTACAAGTTTGACGAACTTATGAAACAGCTAACAACGTGTTTCTAGGACTCTAAACTAAGTTTTATGCAACATGAGTGTTTATAAGTGTATCAATGAGCTTTGTACAAGTTTGACGAACTTATGAAACATCAAACAACGCTTTTCTAGGACTCTAAATCAAGTTTCATGCAACATGATAGCTTATAAGTTCCTCAAAGATCTTTCCACAAGTTTGACGAACATATGAAACATCTAACAACGCGTTTATAGGACTCTAAACCAAGTTTCATGCAACATGAGTGCTTATAAGTTCCTCAATGAGCTTTGTTCAAGTTTCAGGAACTTATGAAACATCTAACAACTCGTTTCTAGGACTCTAAACCAAGTTTCATGCAACATCAGTGATTATAAGTGTCTCAATGAGCTTTGTACAAGTTTGACGAACTTATGAAACATCTAACAACTCGTTTCTTGTACTCTAAACCAAGTTTCATGCAACATGAGTGATTATAAGTATCTCAATGAGCTTTGTATAAGTTTGACGAACTTATGAAACATCTAACAACGTGTTTCTAGGACTCTAAACTAAGTTTCATGCAACATGAGTGTTTATAAGTGTCTCAATGAGCTTTGTACAAGCTTGACGAACTTATGAAACATCTAACAACGCGTTTCTAGGACTCTAAACCAAGTTTCATGCAACATGAGTGATTATAAGTGTCTCAATGAGCTTTGTACAAGTTTGACGAACTTATGAAACATCTAACAACTCGTTTCTAGGACTCTAAATTAATTTTCATGCAAAATGAGAGCTTATAAGTTCCTCAAAGAGCTTTGCACAAGTTTGACGAACGTATGAAACATCTAACAACGCGTTTCTAGGACTCTATACCAAGTTTCATGCAATATGAGTGCTTATAAGTTCCTCAATGAGCTTTGTACAAGTTTGACGAACTTATGAAACATCTGACAACGCGTTTCTAGGACTCTAAACTAAGTTTCATGCAGCATGAGTGTTTATAAGTGTCTCAATGATCTTTGTACAAGTTTGACGAACGTATGAAACATCTAACAACGCGTTTCTAGGACTCTAAACCAAGTTTCATGCAACATGAGTGATTATAAGTGTCTTAATTAGCTTTGTACAAATTTGACGAACTTATGAAACATCTAACAACTCGTTTCTAGGACACTAAACCAAGTTTCATGCAACATGAGAGCTTATAAGTCCTCAATTAGCTTTGCACAAGTTTGACGGACGTATGAAACATCTAACAACGCGTTTCTAGGACTCTAAACCAAGTTTCATGCACCATGAGTGCTTATAAGTTCCTCAATGAGCTTTGTACAAGTTTGACGAACTTATGAAACATCTAACAACTCGTTTCTAGGACTCTAAACCAAGTTTCATGCAACATGAGAGCTTATAAGTTCCTCAAAGAGCTTTGCACAAGTTTAACGAACGTATGAAACATTTAACCGTTTCTAGGACTCTAAACCAAGTTTCATGCAATATGAGTGCTTATAAGTTCCTCATTGAGCTTTGTATAAGTTTGACGAATTTATGAAACATCTAACAACGCGTTTCTAAAACTCTAAACCAAGTTTCATGCAACATGAGTGGTTATAAGTATCTCAATGAGCTTTGGACAAGTTTGACGAACTTATGAAACATCTAACAATGCGTTTCTAGGACTCTAAACCAAGTTTCATGCAACATGAGTGCTTATAAGTTCCTCAATGAGCTTTGTACAAGTTTGACGAACGTATGAAACATCTAACAATCCGTTTCTAGGACTCTAAACCAAGTTTCATGAAACATGAGAGATTATAAGTTCCTCAAAGATCTTTGCACAAGTTTGACGAACGTATGAAACATCTAACAACGCGTTTCTAGGGCTCTAAACCAAGCTTCATGCAATATGAGTGCTTATAAGTTCCTTAATGAGCTTTGTACAAGTTTGACGAACTTATGAAACATCTAACAACGCGTTTCTAGGACTTTAAACTAAGTTTTATGCAACATGAGTGTTTATAAGTGTCTCAATGATATTTATACATGTTTGACGAACGTATGAAACATCTAACAACGCGTTTCTATGACTCTAAACCAAGTTTCATGCAACATGAGTGCTTATAAGTATCTCAATGACCTGTGTACAAGTTTGACGAACTTATGAAACATCTAACAATGCGTTTCTAGGACTCTAATCCATGTTTCATGCAACATCAGTGATTATAAGTGTCTCAATGAGCTTTGTACAAGTTTGACAAACGTATGAAACATCTAACAACGTGTTTCTAGGACTCTAAACCATGTTTCATGCAACATGAGTGCTTATAAGTTCCTCAATGAGATTTATATAAGTTTCAAGAACTTATGAAACATCTAACAACGCGTTTCTAGGACTCTAAATCAAGTTTCAGGTAACATGAGTGCTTATAAGTTCCTCAATGAGCATTGTACAAGTTTGACGAACTTATGAAACATCTAACAACTCGTTTCTTGGACTCTAAACCAAGTTTCATGCAACATGAGAGCTTATAAGTTCCTCAAAGAGCTTTTCACAAGTTTGACGAATGTATGAAACATCTAACAACGTGTTTCTAGGACTCTAAACCAAGTTTCATGCAACATGAGTGCTTATAAGTATCTCAATGAGCTTTGTATAAGTTTGACGAACTTATGCAACATCTAACAACTCGTTTCTAGGACTCTAAACCAAGTTTCATGCAACATGAGAGCTTATAAGTTCCTCAATGAGCTTTGTACAAGTTTGACGAACGTATGAAACATCTAACAACGCGTTTCTAGGACTCTAAACCAAGTTTCATGCAACATGAGTGCTTATAAGTATCTCAATGAGCTTTGTACAAGTTTGACGAACTTATGAAACATCTAACAATGCGTTTCTAGGACTATAAACCAACTTTCATGCAACATGAGTGCTTATAAGTTCCTCAATGAGCTTTGTACAAGTTTCACGAACTTATGAAACATCTAACAACGCGTTTCTAGGACTCTAAACCATGTTTCATGAAACATGCGTGCTTATAAGTTCTTCAATGAGATTTATACAAGTTTCACGAACTTATGAAACATTTAAAAACGCGTTCTAGGACTCTAATCCATGTTTCATGCAACATCATTGATTATAAATGTCTCAATGAGCTTTGTACAAGTTTGACAAACGTATGAAACATCTAACAACGTGTTTCTGGGACTCTAAACCATGTTTCATCCAACATGAGTTCTTATAAGATCCTTAATGAGATATATATAAGTTTCACGAACTTATGAAACATCTAACAACGCGTTTGTAGGACTCTAAATTAAATTTCATGTAACATGAGTGCTTATAAGTTCCTCAATGAGCTTTGTACAAGTTTGACAAACTTATGAAACATCTAACAACGCGTTTCTAGAACTCTAAACCAAGTTTCATGCAACATGATTGCTTATAAGTATCTCAATGAGCTTTGTACAAGTTTGACGAACTTATGAAACATCTAACAATGCCTTTCTAGGACTCTAAACCAAGTTTCATGCAACATGAGTGCTTATAAGTTCCTCAATGAGCTTTGTACAAGTTTCAGGAACTTATGAAACATCTAACAACACGTTTCTAGGACTCTAAACCATGTATCATGCAACATGAGTACTTATAAGTTCCTCAATAAGATTTATACAAGTTTCACGAACTTATGAAACATCTAAAAACGCGTTCTAGGACTCTAATCCATGTTTCATGCAACATCAATGATTATAAATGTCTCAATGAGCTTTGTACAAGTTTGAAAAAGGTATGAAACATCTAACAACGTGTTTGTGGGACTCTAAACCATGTTTCATGCAACATGAGTGCTTATAAGTTCCTTAATGAGATTTATATAAGTTTCACGAACTTATGAAACATCTAACAACGCATTTCTAGGACTCTAAATTAAGTTTCATCTAACATGAGTGCTTATAAGTTCCTCAATGAGCTTTGTACAAGTTTGACGAACTTATGCAACATCTAACAACTCGTTTCTAGGACTCTAAACCAAGTTTCATGCAACATGAGAGCTTATAAGCTCCTCTATGAGCTTTGTACAAGTTTGACGAACGTATGAAACATCTAACAACGCGTTTCTAGGACTTTAAACCAAGTTTCATGCAACATGAGTGCTTATAAGTATCTCAATGAGCTTTGTATAAGTTTGACGAACTTATGAAACATCTAACAACTCGTTTCTAGGACTCTAAACCAAGTTTCATGCAACATGAGTGTTTATAAGTGTCTCAATGAGCTCTGTACAAGCTTGACGAACTTATGAAACATCTAAAAACACGTTTCTAGGACTCTAAACCAAGTTTCATGTAACATGAGTGATTATAAGTGTCTCAATGAGCTTTGTATAAGTTTGACGAATTTATGAAACATCTAACAACGCGTTTCTAGGACTCTAAACCAAGTTTCATGCAACATGAGTGTTTATAAGTGTCTCAATGAGCTTTGTACAAGCTTGACGAACTTATGAAACATCTAACAACGCGTTTCTAGGACTCTAAACCAAGTTTCATGCAACATGAGTGATTATAAGTGTCTCAATGAGCTTTGTACAAGTTTGATGAACTTATGAAACATCTAACAACTCGTTTCTAGGACTCTAAACCAAGTTTCATGCAACATGAGAGCTTATAAGTTCCTCAAAGATCTTTGCACAAGTTTGACAAACTTATGAAACATCTAACAACGCGTTTCTAGGACTCTAAACCAAGTTTCATGCAATATGAGTGCTTATAAGTTCCTCAATGAGCTTTGTACAAGTTTAACGAACTTATGAAACATCTAACAACGCGTTTCTTGGACTCTAAACTAAGTTTTATGCAACATGAGTGATTATAAGTGTCTCAATGAGCTTTGTACAAGTTTGACGAACTTATGAAACATCTAACAACGCGATTCTAGGACTCTAAACCAAGTTTCATGCAACATGAGTGCTTATAAGTTCCTCAATGAGCTTTGTACAAGTTTCACGAACTTATGAAACATCTAACAACGCGTTTCTAAGACTCTAAATCAAGTTTCCTGCAACATGAGAGCTTATAAGTTCCTCAATGAGCTTTGTACAAGTTTGACGAACGTATGAAACATCTAAAAACGCGTTTCTAGGACTCTAAACCAAGTTTCATACAACATGAGTGATTATAAGTGTCTTAATTAGCTTTGAACAAATTTGACGAACTTATGAAACATCTAACAACTCGTTTCTAGGATTCTAAACCAAGTTTCATGCAACATGAGAGCTTATAAGTTCCTCAATGAGCTTCGCACAAGTTTTACGAACGTATGAAACATCTAACAATGCGTTTCTAGGACTCTAAACCAAGTTTCATGCAACATGAGTGCTTATAAGTTCCTCAATGAGCTTTGTACAAGTTTGACGAACTTATGAAACATCTAACAACTCGTTTCTAGGACTCTAAACCAAGTTTCATGCAACATGAATGCTTATAAGTATCTCAATGAGATTTGTACAAGTTTGACGAACTTATGAAACAGCTAACAATGCGTTTCTAGGACTCTAAACCAAGTTTCATGCAACATGAGTGCTTATAAGTTCCTCAATGAGCTTTGTACAAGTTTCACGAACTTATGAAACATCTAAAAACGCGTTCTAGGACTCTAATCCATGTTTCATGCAATATCAGTGATTATAAGTGTCTCAATGAGCTTTGTACAAGTTTGACAAACGTATGAAACATCTAACAACGTGTTTCTAGGACTCTAAACCATGTTTCATGCAACATGAGTGCTTATAAGTTCCTCAATGAGATTTATATAAGTTTCAAGAACTTATGAAACATCTAACAACGCGTTTCTAGGACTCTAAATCAAGTTTCAGGTAACATGAGTGCTTATAAGTTCCTCAATGAGCATTGTACAAGTTTGACGAACTTATGAAACATCTAACAACTCGTTTCTTGGACTCTAAACCAAGTTTCATGCAACATGAGAGCTTATAAGTTCCTCAAAGAGCTTTTCACAAGTTTGACGAATGTATGAAACATCTAACAACGTGTTTCTAGGACTCTAAACCAAGTTTCATGCAACATGAGTGCTTATAAGTATCTCAATGAGCTTTGTATAAGTTTGACGAACTTATGCAACATCTAACAACTCGTTTCTAGGACTCTAAACCAAGTTTCATGCAACATGAGAGCTTATAAGTTCCTCAATGAGCTTTGTACAAGTTTGACGAACGTATGAAACATCTAACAACGCGTTTCTAGGACTCTAAACCAAGTTTCATGCAACATGAGTGCTTATAAGTATCTCAATGAGCTTTGTACAAGTTTGACGAACTTATGAAACATCTAACAATGCGTTTCTAGGACTATAAACCAACTTTCATGCAACATGAGTGCTTATAAGTTCCTCAATGAGCTTTGTACAAGTTTCACGAACTTATGAAACATCTAACAACGCGTTTCTAGGACTCTAAACCATGTTTCATGAAACATGCGTGCTTATAAGTTCTTCAATGAGATTTATACAAGTTTCACGAACTTATGAAACATTTAAAAACGCGTTCTAGGACTCTAATCCATGTTTCATGCAACATCATTGATTATAAATGTCTCAATGAGCTTTGTACAAGTTTGACAAACGTATGAAACATCTAACAACGTGTTTACGGGACTCTAAACCATGTTTCATCCAACATGAGTTCTTATAAGATCCTTAATGAGATATATATAAGTTTCACGAACTTATGAAACATCTAACAACGCGTTTGTAGGACTCTAAATTAAATTTCATGTAACATGAGTGCTTATAAGTTCCTCAATGAGCTTTGTACAAGTTTGACAAACTTATGAAACATCTAACAACGCGTTTCTAGAACTCTAAACCAAGTTTCATGCAACATGATTGCTTATAAGTATCTCAATGAGCTTTGTACAAGTTTGACGAACTTATGAAACATCTAACAATGCCTTTCTAGGACTCTAAACCAAGTTTCATGCAACATGAGTGCTTATAAGTTCCTCAATGAGCTTTGTACAAGTTTCGGGAACTTATGAAACATCTAACAACACGTTTCTAGGACTCTAAACCATGTATCATGCAACATGAGTACTTATAAGTTCCTCAATAAGATTTATACAAGTTTCACGAACTTATGAAACATCTAAAAACGCGTTCTAGGACTCTAATCCATGTTTCATGCAACATCAATGATTATAAATGTCTCAATGAGCTTTGTACAAGTTTGAAAAAGGTATGAAACATCTAACAACGTGTTTGTGGGACTCTAAACCATGTTTCTTGCAACATGAGTGCTTATAAGTTCCTTAATGAGATTTATATAAGTTTCACGAACTTATGAAACATCTAACAACGCATTTCTAGGACTCTAAATTAAGTTTCATCTAACATGAGTGCTTATAAGTTCCTCAATGAGCTTTGTACAAGTTTGACGAACTTATGCAACATCTAACAACTCGTTTCTAGGACTCTAAACCAAGTTTCATGCAACATGAGAGCTTATAAGCTCCTCTATGAGCTTTGTACAAGTTTGACGAACGTATGAAACATCTAACAACGCGTTTCTAGGACTTTAAACCAAGTTTCATGCAACATGAGTGCTTATAAGTATCTCAATGAGCTTTGTATAAGTTTGACGAACTTATGAAACATCTAACAACTCGTTTCTAGGACTCTAAACCAAGTTTCATGCAACATGAGTGTTTATAAGTGTCTCAATGAGCTCTGTACAAGCTTGACGAACTTATGAAACATCTAAAAACACGTTTCTAGGACTCTAAACCAAGTTTCATGTAACATGAGTGATTATAAGTGTCTCAATGAGCTTTGTATAAGTTTGACGAATTTATGAAACATCTAACAACGCGTTTCTAGGACTCTAAACCAAGTTTCATGCAACATGAGTGTTTATAAGTGTCTCAATGAGCTTTGTACAAGCTTGACGAACTTATGAAACATCTAACAACGCGTTTCTAGGACTCTAAACCAAGTTTCATGCAACATGAGTGATTATAAGTGTCTCAATGAGCTTTGTACAAGTTTGATGAACTTATGAAACATCTAACAACTCGTTTCTAGGACTCTAAACCAAGTTTCATGCAACATGAGAGCTTATAAGTTCCTCAAAGATCTTTGCACAAGTTTGACAAACTTATGAAACATCTAACAACGCGTTTCTAGGACTCTAAACCAAGTTTCATGCAATATGAGTGCTTATAAGTTCCTCAATGAGCTTTGTACAAGTTTAACGAACTTATGAAACATCTAACAACGCGTTTCTTGGACTCTAAACTAAGTTTTATGCAACATGAGTGATTATAAGTGTCTCAATGAGCTTTGTACAAGTTTGACGAACTTATGAAACATCTAACAACGCGATTCTAGGACTCTAAACCAAGTTTCATGCAACATGAGTGCTTATAAGTTCCTCAATGAGCTTTGTACAAGTTTCACGAACTTATGAAACATCTAACAACGCGTTTCTAAGACTCTAAATCAAGTTTCCTGCAACATGAGAGCTTATAAGTTCCTCAATGAGCTTTGTACAAGTTTGACGAACGTATGAAACATCTAAAAACGCGTTTCTAGGACTCTAAACCAAGTTTCATACAACATGAGTGATTATAAGTGTCTTAATTAGCTTTGAACAAATTTGACGAACTTATGAAACATCTAACAACTCGTTTCTAGGATTCTAAACCAAGTTTCATGCAACATGAGAGCTTATAAGTTCCTCAATGAGCTTCGCACAAGTTTTACGAACGTATGAAACATCTAACAATGCGTTTCTAGGACTCTAAACCAAGTTTCATGCAACATGAGTGCTTATAAGTTCCTCAATGAGCTTTGTACAAGTTTGACGAACTTATGAAACATCTAACAACTCGTTTCTAGGACTCTAAACCAAGTTTCATGCAACATGAATGCTTATAAGTATCTCAATGAGATTTGTACAAGTTTGACGAACTTATGAAACAGCTAACAATGCGTTTCTAGGACTCTAAACCAAGTTTCATGCAACATGAGTGCTTATAAGTTCCTCAATGAGCTTTGTACAAGTTTCACGAACTTATGAAACATCTAAAAACGCGTTCTAGGACTCTAATCCATGTTTCATGCAATATCAGTGATTATAAGTGTCTCAATGAGCTTTGTACAAGTTTGACAAACGTATGAAACATCTAACAACGTGTTTCTAGGACTCTAAACCATGTTTCATGCAACATGAGTGCTTATAAGTTCCTCAATGAGATTTATATAAGTTTCACGAACTTATGAAACATCTAACAACGCGTTTCTAGGACTCTAAATCAAGTTTCATGTAACATGAGTGCTTATAAGTTCCTCAATGAGCATTGTACAAGTTTGACGAACTTATGAAACATCTAACAACTCGTTTCATGGACTCTAAACCAAGTTTCATGCAACATGAGTGCTTATAAGTATCTCAATAAGATTTGTATAAGTTTGACAAACTTATGCAACATCTAACAACTCGTTTCTAGGACTCTAAACTAAGTTTCATGCAACATGAGAGCTTATAAGTTCCTCAATGAGCTTTGTACAAGTTTGACGAACGTATTAAACATCTAACAACGCGTTTCTAGGACTCTAAACCAAGTTTCATGCAACATGAGTGCTTATAAGTATCTCAATGAGCTTTGTACAAGTTTGACGAACTTATGAAACATCTAACAATGCGTTTCTAGGAATATAAACCAACTTTCATGCAACATGAGTACTTATAAGTTCCTCAATGAGCTTTGTACAAGTTTCACGAACTTATGAAACATCTAACAACGCGTTTCTAGGACTCTAAACCATGTTTCATGCAACATGAGTGCTTATAAGTTCTTCAATGAGATTTATACAAGTTTCACGAACTTATGAAACATCTAAAAACGCGTTCTAGGACTCTAATCCATGTTTCATGCAACATCAGTGATTATAAATGTCTCAATGAGCTTTGTACAAGTTTGACAAACGTATGAAACATCTAACAACGTGTTTCTGGGACTCTAAACCATGTTTCATGCAACATGAGTGCTTATAAGTTCCTTAATGAGATTTATATAAGTTTCACGAACTTATGAAACATCTAACAACGCGTTTCTAGGATTCTAAATTTAGTTTCATGTAACATGAGTGCTTAAAAGTTCCTCAATGAGCTTTGTACAAGTTTGACGAACTTATGCAAAATCTAACAACTCGTTTCTAGGACTCTAAACCAAGTTTCATGCAACATGAGAGCTTATAAGTTCCTCGATGAGCTTTGTACAAGTTTGACGAACGTATGAAACATCTAACAACGCGTTTCTAGGACTTTAAACCAAGTTTCATGCAACATGAGTGGTTATAAGTATCTCAATGAGCTTTGTATAAGTTTGACGAACTTATGAAACATCTAACAACTCGTTTCTAGGACTCTAAACCAAGTTTCATGACACATGAGTGTTTATAAGTGTCTCAATGAGCTTTGTACAAGCTTGACGAACTTATGAAACATCTAAAAACACGTTTCTAGGACTCTAAACCAAGTTTCATGTAACATGAGTGATTATAAGTGTCTCAATGAGCTTTGTATAAGTTTGAAGAATTTATGAAACATCTAACAACGCGTTTCTAGGACTCTAAACCAAGTTTCATGCAACATGAGTGTTTATAAGTGTCTCAATGTACAAGCTTGACGAACTTATGAAACATCTAACAACGCGTTTCTAGGACTCTAAACCAAGTTTCATGCAACATGAATGATTATAAGTTCCTCAATGAGCTTTGTACAAGTTTAACGAACTTATGAAACATCTAACAACGCGTTTCTAGGACTCTAAACTAAGTTTTATGGAACATGAGTGATTATAAGTGTCTCAATGAGCTTTGTACAAGTTTGACGAACTTATGAAACATCTAACAACGCGTTTGTAGGATTCTAAACCAAGTTTCATGCAACATGAGTGCTTATAAGTTCCTCAATGAGCTTTGTACAAGTTTCACGAACTTATGAAACATCTAACAACGCGTTTCTAGGACTCTAAATCAACTTTCATGCAACATGAGAGCTTATAAGTTCCTCAATGAGCTTTGTACAAGTTTGACGAACGTATGAAACATCTAACAACGCGTTTCTAGGACTTTAAACCAAGTTTCATGCAACATGAGTGTTTATAAGTGTCTCAATGAGCTTTGTACAAGCTTGACGAACTTATGAAACATCTAAAAACACGTTTCTAGGACTCTAAACCAAGTTTCATGTAACATGATTGATTATAAGTGTCTTAATTAGCTTTGAACAAATTTGACGAACTTATGAAACATCTAACAAATCGTTTCTAGGATTCTAATCCAAGTTTCATGCAACATGAGAGCTTATAAGTTCCTCAATCAGCTTTGTACAAGTTTGACGAACGTATGAAACATCTAACAACGCGTTTCTAGGACTTTAAACCAATTTTCATGCAACATGAGTGGTTATAAGTATCTCAATGAGCTTTGTATAAATTTGACGAACTTATGAAACATCTAACAACTCGTTTTTAGGACTCTAAACCAAGTTTCATGCAACATGAGTGTTTATAAGTGTCTCAATGAGCTTTGTACAAGCTTGACGAACTTATGAAACATCTAAAAACACGTTTCTAGGACTTTAAACCAAGTTTCATGTAACATGAGTGATTATAAGTGTCTCAATGAGCTTTGTATAAGTTTGACGAATTTATGAAACATCTAACAACGCGTTTCGAGGACTCTAAACCAAGTTTCATGCAACATGAGTGTTTATAAGTGTCTCAATGAGCTTTGTACAAGCTTGACGAACTTATGAAACATCTAACAACGCGTTTCTAGGACTCTAAACCAAGTTTCATGCAATATGAGTGCTTATAAGTTCCTCAATGAGCTTTGTACAAGTTTAACGAACTTATGAAACATCTAACAACGCGTTTCTAGGACTCTAAACTAAGTTTTATGCAACATGAGTGATTATAAGTGTCTCAATGAGCTTTGTCCAAGTTTGACAAACTTATGAAACATCTAACAACGCGTTTCTAGGACTCTAAACCAAGTTTCATGCAACATGAGTGCTTATAAGTTCCTCAATGAGCTTTGTATAAGTTTGACGAACTTATGCAACATCTAACAATTCGTTTCTAGGACTCTAAACCAAGTTTCATGCAACATGAGAGCTTATAAGTTCCTCAATGAGCTTTGTACAAGTTTGACGAACGTATGAAACATCTAACAACGCGTTTCTAGGACTTTAAACCAAGTTTCATGCAACATGAGTGTTTATAAGTGTCTCAATGAGCTTTGTACAAGCTTGACGAAATTATGAAACATCTAAAAACACGTTTCTAGGACTCTAAACCAAGTTTCATGTAACATGAGTGATTATAAGAGTCTCAATGAGCTTTGTATAAGATTGACGAATTTATGAAACATCTAACAACGCGTTTCTAGGACTCTAAACCAAGTTTCATGCAACATGAGTGTTTATAAGTGTCTCAATGATGTTTGTACAAGCTTGACGAACTTATGAAACATCTAACAACGCGTTTCTAGGACTCTAAACCAAGTTTCATGCAACATGAGTGATTATAAGTGTCTCAATGAGCTTTGTACAAGTTTGACGAACTTATGAAACATCTAACAACTCGTTTCTAGGACTCTAAACCAAGTTTCATGCAACATGAGAGCTTATAAGTTCCTCAAAGATCTTTGCACAAGTTTGACGAACGTATGAAACATCTAACAACGCGTTTCTAGGACTCTAAACCAAGTTTCATGCAATATGAGTGCTTATAAGTTCCTCAATGAGCTTTGTACAAGTTTAACGAACTTATGAAACATCTAACAACGCGTTTCTAGGACTCTAAATTAAGTTTTATGCAACATGAGTGTTTATAAGTGTCTCAATGAGCTTTGTACAAGTTTGACGAACTTATGAAACATCTAACAACGTGTTTCTAGGACTCTAAACCAAGTTTCATGCAACATGAGTGCTTATAAGTTCCTCAATGAGCTTTGTACAAGTTTCACGAACTTATGAAACATCTAACAACGCGTTTCTAGGACTCTAAATAAAGTTTCATGCAACATGAGAGCTTATAAGTTCCTCAATGAGCTTTGTACAAGTTTGACGAACGTATGAAACATCTAAAAACGCGTTTCTAGGACTCTTAACCAAGTTTCATGCAACATGAGTGATTATAAGTGTCTTAATTAGCTTTGAACAAATTTGACGAACTTATGAAACATCTAACAACTCGTTTCTAGGATTCTAAACCAAGTTTCATGCAACATTAGAGCTTATAAGTTCCTCAATGAGCTTTGCACAAGTTTGACGAACGTATGAAACATCTAACAACGCGTTTCTAGGACTCTAAACCAAGTTTCATGCAACATGAGTGCTTATAAGTTCCTCAATGAGCTTTGTACAAGTTTGACGAACTTATGAAACATCTAACAAGTCGTTTCTAGGACTCTAAACCAAGTTTCATGCAACATGAATGCTTATAAGTATCTCAATGAGATTTGTACAAGTTTGACGAACTTATGAAACATCTAACAATGCGATTCTAGGACTCTAAACCAAGTTTCATGCAACATGAGTGCTTATAAGTTCCTCAATGAGCTTTGTACAAGTTTGACGAACTTATGAAACATCTAACAACTCGTTTCTTGGACTCTAAACCAAGTTTCATGCAACATGAGAGCTTATAAGTTCCTCAAAGAGCTTTGCACAAGTTTGACGAATGTATGAAACATATAACAACGTGTTTCTAGGACTCTAAACCAAGTTTCATGCAACATGAGTGCTTATAAGTATCTCAATGAGCTTTGTATAAGTTTGATGAACTTATGCAACATCTAACAACTCGTTTCTAGGACTCTAAACTAAGTTTCATGCAACATGAGAGCTTATAAGTTCCTCAATGAGCTTTGTACAAGTTTGACGAACATATGAAACATCTAACAACGCGTTTCTAGGACTCTAAACCAAGTTTCATGCAACATGAGTGATTATAAGTGTCTCAATGAGCTTTGTACAAGTTTGACGAACTTATGAAACATCTAACAACTCGTTTCTAGAACTCTAAACCAAGTTTCATGAAACCTGAGAGCTTATAAGTTCCTCAAAGATCTTTGCACAAGTTTGACGAACGTATGAAACATCTAACAACGCATTTCTAGGACTCTAAACCAAGTTTCATGCAATATGAGTGCTTATAAGTTCCTCAATGAGCTTTGTACAAGTTTTATAAGTTCCTCAATGAGCTTTCTACAAGTTTGACGAACTTATGAAACATCTAACAACGCGTTTCTAGGACTCTAAACTAAGTTTCATGCAACATGAGTGCTTATAAGTTCCTCAATGAGCTTTGTACAAGTTTCACGAACTTATGAAACATCTAACAACGCGTTTCTAGGACTCTAAATAAAGTTTCATGCAACATGAGAGCTTATAAGTTCCTCAATGAGCTTTGTACAAGTTTGACGAACGTATGAAACATCTAAAAACGCGTTTCTAGGACTCTAAACCAAGTTTCATGCAACATGAGTGATTATAAGTGTCTTAATTAGCTTTGAACAAATTTGACGAACTTATGAAACATCTAACAACTCGTTTCTAGGATTCTAAACCAAGTTTCATGCAACATTAGAGCTTATAAGTTCCTCAATGAGCTTTGCACAAGTTTGACGAACGTATGAAACATCTAACAACGCGTTTCTAGGACTCTAAACCAAGTTTCATGCAACATGAGTGCTTATAAGTTCCTCAATGAGCTTTGTACAAGTTTGACGAAATTATGAAACATCTAACAAGTCGTTTCTAGGACTCTAAACCAAGTTTCATGCAACATGAATGCTTATAAGTATCTCAATGAGATTTGTACAAGTTTGACGAACTTATGAAACATCTAACAATGCGATTCTAGGACTCTAAACCAAGTTTCATGCAACATGAGTGCTTATAAGTTCCTCAATGAGCTTTGTACAAGTTTGACGAACATATGAAACATCTAACAACGCGTTTCTAGGACTCTAAACCAAGTTTCATGCAACATGAGTGCTTATAAGTTCCTCAATGAGCTTTGTACAAGTTTGACGAACTTATGAAACATCTAACAACGCGTTTGTAGGACTCTAAACCAAGTTTCATGCAACATGAGTGCTTATAAGTATCTCAATGAGCTTTGTACAAGTATGACGAACTTATGAAACATCTAACAATGCGTTTCTAGGACTCTAAACCAAGTTTCATGCAACATGAGTGCTTATAAGTTCCTCAATGAGCTTTGTACAAGTTTCACGAACTTATGAAACATCTAACAACGCGTTTCTAGGACTCTAAACCATGTTTCATGCAACATGAGTGCTTATAAGTTCCTCAATGAGATTTATACAAGTTTCACGAACTTATGAAACATCTAAAAACGCGTTCTAGGACTCTAATCCATGTTTCATGCAACATCAGTGATTATAAATGTCTCAATGAGCTTTGTACAAGTTTGACAAACGTATGAAACATCTAACAACGTGTTTCTAGGACTCTAAACCATGTTTCATGCAACATGAGTGCTTATAAGTTCCTCAATGAGATTTATATAAGTATCACGAACATATGAAACATCTAACAACGCGTTTCTAGGACTCTAAATTAAGTTTCATGTAACATGAGTGCTTATAAGTTCCTCAATGAGCTTTGTACAAGTTTGACGAACTTATGAAACATCTAACAACTCGTTTCTTGGACTCTAAACCAAGTTTCATGCAATATGAGAGCTTATAAGTTCCTCAAAGAGCTTTGCACAAATATGACGAATGTATGAAACATCTAACAACGCGTTTCTAGTAATCTAAACAAAGCTTCATGCAACATGAGTGCTTATAAGTTCCTCAATGAGCTTTGTACAAGTTTCACAAACTTATGAAACATCTAAAAACGCGTTCTAGGACTCTAATCCATGTTTCGTGCAACATCAGTGATTATAAATGTCTCAATGAGCTTTGTACAAGTTTGACAAACGTATGAAACATATAACAACGTGTTTCTAGGACTCTAAACCATGTTTCATGCAACATGAGTGCTTATAAGTTCCTCAATGAGATTTATTTAAGTATCACGAACATATGAAACATCTAACAACGCGTTTCTAGGACTCTAAATTAAGCTTCATGCAACATGAGTGCTTATAAGTTCCTCAATGAGCTTTGTACAAGTTTCACAAACTTATGAAACATCTAACAACGCGTTTCAAGGACTCTAAACCAAGTTTCATGCATCATGAGTGTTTATAAGTGTTTCAATGAGCTTTGTACAAGTTTGACGACCTCATGAAACATCTAACAACGCATTTCTAGGACTCTAAACCAAGTTTCATGCAACATGAGAGCTTATAAGGTCCTCAATGAGCTTTGTACAAGTTTTACGAACGTATGAAACATCTAACAACGCGTTTGTAGGACTCTAAACCAAGTTTCAAGCAACATGAGTGCTTATAAGTTCCTCAATGAGCTTTGTACAAGTTTCACGAACTTATGAGACATCTAACAACGCGTTTCTAGGACTCTAAACCAAGTTACATGCAACATGAGTTCTTATAAGTTCCTCAATGAGCTATGTACAAGTTTGACGAACGTATGAAACATCTAACAACGCATTTCTAGGACTCTAAACCAAGTTTAATTCAACATGAGTGTTTATAAGTGTCTCAATGAGGTTTGTACAAGTTTGACGAACTTATGAAATATCTAACAACGTGTTTCTAGGACTCTAAACTAAAGTTCATGCAACATGAGTGCTTATAAGTATCTCAATGAGCTTTGTATAAGTTTGACGAACTTATGCAACATCTAACAACTCGTTTCTAGGACTCTAAACCAAGTTTCATGCAACATGAGAGCTTATAAGTTCCTCAATGAGCTTTGTACAAGTTTGACGAACGTATGAAATATCTAACAACGCGTTTCTAGGACTCTAAACCAAGTTTCATGCAACATGAGTGCTTATAAGTATCTCAATGAGCTTTGTATAAGTTTGACGAATTTATGAAACATCTAACAACTCGTTTCTAGGACTCTAAACCAAGTTTCATGCAACATGAGTGCTTATAAGTATCTTAATGAGCTTTGTATAAGTTTGACGAACTTATGAAACATCTAACAACGTGTTTCTAGGACTCTAAACCAAGTTTCATGCAACATGAGTGTTTATAAGTGTCTCAATGAGATTTGTACAAGCTTGGCGAACTTATGAAACATCTAGAAACACGTTTCTAGGACTCTAAACCAAGTTTCATGTAACATGAGTGATTATAAGTGTCTCAATGAGCTTTGTATAAGTTTGACGAACTTATGAAACATCTAACAACGCGTTTCTAGGACTCTAAACCAAGTTTCATGCAACATGAGTGTTTATAAGTGTCTCAATGAGCATTGTACAAGCTTGACGAACTTATGAAACATCTAAAAACACGTTTCTAGGACTCTAAACCAAGTTTCATGTAACATGAGTGATTATAAGTGCCTCAATGAGCTTTTTATAAGTTTGACGAACTTATGACACATCTAACAATGCGTTTCTAGGACTCTAAACCAAGTTTCATGCAACATGAGTGTTTATAAGTGTCTCAATGAGCTTTGTACAAGCTTGACGAATTTATGAAACATCTAACAACGCGTTTCTAGGACTCTAAACCAAGTTTCATGCAACATGAGTGATTATAAGTGTCTCAATGAGGTTTGTACAAGTTTGACGAACTTATGAAACATCTAACAACTCGTTTCTAGGACTCTAAACCAAGTTTCATGAAACCTGAGAGCTTATAAGTTCCTCAAAGATCTTTGCACAAGTTTGACGAACGTATGAAACATCTAACAACGCGTTTCTAGGACTCTAAACCAAGTTTCATGCAATATGAGTGCTTATAAGTTCCTCAATGAGCTTTGTACAAGTTTGACGAACTTATGAAACATCTAACAACGCGTTTCTAGGACTCTAAACTAAGTTTTATGCAACATGAGTGTTTATAAGTGTCTCAATGAGCTTTTTACAAGTTTGACGAACGTATGAAACATCTAACAACATGTTTCTATGACTCTAAACCAAGTTTCATGCGACATGAGTGATTATAAGTGTCTTAATGAGCTTTGTACAAATTTGATGAACTTATGAAACATCTAACAACTCGTTTCTAGGACTCTAAACCAAGTTTCATGCAACATGAGAGCTTATAAGTTCCTCAAAGATCTTTGCACAAGTTTGACGAACATATGAAACATCTAACAACGCGTTTCTAGGACTCTAAACCAAATTTCATGCAACATGAGTGCTTATAAGTTCCTCAATGAGCTTTGTACAAGTTTGACGAACTTATGGAACGTCTAACAAAGCGTTTCTAGGACTCTAAACCAAGTTTCATGCAACATGAGTGCTTATAAGTATCTCAATGAGCTTTGTACAAGTTTGACGAACTTATGAAACATCTAACAATGCGTTTCTAGGACTCTAAACCAAGTTTCATGCAACATGAGTGCTTATAAGTTCCTCAATGAGCTTTGTACAAGTTTCACGAACTTATGAAACATCTAACAATGCGTTTCTAGGACTCTAAACCATGTTTCATGCAACATGAGTGCTTATAAGTTCCTCAATGAGATTTATACAAGTTTCACGAACTTATGAAACATCTAAAAACGCGTTCTAGGACTCTAATCCATGTTTCATGCAACATCAGTGATTGTAAGTGTCTCAATGAGTTTTGTACAAGTTTGACAAACGTATGAAACATCTAACAACGTGTTTCTAGGACTCTAAACCATGTTTCATGCAACATGAGTGCCTATAAGTTCCTCAATTAGATTTATATAAGTTTCACGAACTTATGAAACATCTAACAACGCGTTTCTAGGACTCTAAAACAATTTTCATGTAACATGAGTGCTTATAAGTTCCTCAATGAGCTTTGTACAAGTTTGACGAACTTATGAAACATTTAACAACTCGTTTCTTGGACTCTAAACCAAGTTTCATGCAACATGAGAGCTTATAAGTTCCTCAACGAGCTTTGCACAAGTTTGACGAACTTATGGAACGTCTAACAACTCGTTTCTAGGACTCTAAACCAAGTTTCATGAAACATGAGAGCTTATACGTTCCTCAAACATCTAACAACGCGTTTCTAGGACTATAAACCAAGTTTCATGCAACATGAGTGCTTATAAGTTCCTCAATGAGCTTTGTACAAGTATGACGAACTTATGAAACACCTAACAACTCGGTTCTAGGACTCTAAACCAAGTTTCATGCAACATGAGATCTTATAAGTTACTCAATGAGCTTTGTACTTGTTTGACGAACGTATGAAATATCTAACAACGTGTTTCTATGACTCTAAACCAAGTTTCATGGAACATGAGTGTTTATAAGTGTCTCAATGAGCTTTGTACAAGTTTGACGAACGTATGAAACATCTAACAACCCGTTTCTAGGACTCTAAACCAAGTTTCATGCAACATGAGAGCTTATAAGGTCCTCAATGAGCTTTGTACAAGTTTTACGAACGTATGAAACATCTAACAACGCGTTTGTAGGACTCTAAACCAAGTTTCATGCAACATGAGAGCTTATAAGGTCCTCAATGAGCTTTGTACAAGTTTTACGAACGTATGAAACATCTAACAACGCGTTTGTAGGACTCTAAACCAAGTTTCAAGCAACATGAGTGCTTATAAGTTCCTCAATGAGCTTTGTACAAGTTTCACGAACTTATGAGACATCTAACAACGCGTTTCTAGGACTCTAAACCAAGTTACATGCAACATGAGTTCTTATAAGTTCCTCAATGAGCTATGTACAAGTTTGACGAACGTATGAAACATCTAACAACGCGTTTCTAGGACTCTAAACCAAGTTTAATTCAACATGAGTGTTTATAAGTGTCTCAATGAGGTTTGTACAAGTTTGACGAACTTATGAAATATCTAACAACGTGTTTCTAGGACTCTAAACTAAGTTTCATGCAACATGAGTGCTTATAAGTATCTCAATGAGCTTTGTATAAGTTTGACGAACTTATGCAACATCTAACAACTCGTTTCTAGGACTCTAAACCAAGTTTCATGCAACATGAGAGCTTATAAGTTCCTCAATGAGCTTTGTACAAGTTTGACGAACGTATGAAATATCTAACAACGCGTTTCTAGGACTCTAAACCAAGTTTCATGCAACATGAGTGCTTATAAGTATCTCAATGAGCTTTGTATAAGTTTGACGAATTTATGAAACATCTAACAACTCGTTTCTAGGACTCTAAACCAAGTTTCATGCAACATGAGTGCTTATAAGTATCTCAATGAGCTTTGTATAAGTTTGACGAACTTATGAAACATCTAACAACGTGTTTCTAGGACTCTAAACCAAGTTTCATGCAACATGAGTGTTTATAAGTGTCTCAATGAGATTTGTACAAGCTTGGCGAACTTATGAAACATCTAGAAACACGTTTCTAGGACTCTAAACCAAGTTTCATGTAACATGAGTGATTATAAGTGTCTTAATGAGCTTTGTACAAATTTGATGAACTTATGAAACATCTAACAACTCGTTTCTTGGACTCTAAACCAAATTTCATGCAACATGAGTGCTTATAAGTTCCTCAATGAGCTTTGTACAAGTTTGACGAACTTATGGAACGTCTAACAAAGCGTTTCTAGGACTCTAAACCAAGTTTCATGCAACATGAGTGCTTATAAGTATCTCAATGAGCTTTGTACAAGTTTGACGAACTTATGAAACATCTAACAATGCGTTTCTAGGACTCTAAACCAAGTTTCATGCAACATGAGTGCTTATAAGTTCCTCAATTAGCTTTGTACAAGTTTCACGAACTTATGAAACATCTAACAATGGGTTTCTAGGACTCTAAACCATGTTTCATGCAACATGAGTGCTTATAAGTTCCTCAATGAGATTTATACAAGTTTCACGAACTTATGAAACATCTAAAAACGCGTTCTAGGACTCTAATCCATGTTTCATGCAACATCAGTGATTGTAAGTGTCTCAATGAGTTTTGTACAAGTTTGACAAACGTATGAAACATCTAACAACGTGTTTCTAGGACTCTAAACCTTGTTTCATGCAACATGAGTGCTTATAAGTATCTCAATGAGCTTTGTATAAGTTTGACGAACTTATGCAACATCTAACAACGCGTTTCTAGGACTCTAAACCAAGTTTCATGCAGCATGAGTGTTTATAAGTGTCTCAATGAGCTTTGTACAAGCTTGACGAACTTATGAAACATCTAAAAACACGTTTCTAGGACTCTAAACCAAGTTTCACGTAACATGAGTGATTATAAGTGTCTCAATTAGCTTTTTATAAGTTTGACGAACTTATGAAACATCTAACAACGCGTTTCTAGGACTCTAAACCAAGTTTCATGCAACATGAGTGATTATAAGTGTCTCAATGAGCTTTGTACAAGTTTGACGAACTTATGGAACATCTAACAACTCGTTTCTAGGACTCTAAACCAAGTTTCATGAAACATGAGAGCTTATACGTTCCTCAAACATCTAACAACGCGTTTCTAGGACTATAAACCAAGTTTCATGCAACATGAGTGCTTATAAGTTCCTCAATGAGCTTTGTACAAGTATGACGAACTTATGAAACACCTAACAACTCGGTTCTAGGACTCTAAACCAAGTTTCATGCAACATGAGATCTTATAAGTTACTCAATGAGCTTTGTACTTGTTTGACGAACGTATGAAATATCTAACAACGTGTTTCTATGACTCTAAACCAAGTTTCATGGAAGATGAGTGTTTATAAGTGTCTCAATGAGCTTTGTACAAGTTTGACGAACGTATGAAACATCTAACAACCCGTTTCTAGGACTCTAAACCAAGTTTCATGCAACATGAGTGATTATAAGTATCTCAATGAGCTATGTACAAGTTTGACGAACTTATGAAACACCTAACAACTCGTTTCTAGGACTCTAAACCAAGTTTCATGCAACATGAGAGCTTATAAGTTCCTCAAAGAGCTTTGCACAAGTTTGACGAAATTATGAAACATCTAACAACTCGTTTCTAGGACTCTAAACCAAGTTTCATGCAATATGAGTGCTTATAAGTTCCTCAATGAGCTTTGTACAAGTTTCACGAACTTATGAAACATCTAACAACGTGTTTCTAGCACTTTAAATCAAGTTTCATGCAACATGATAGCTTATAAGTTCCTCAATGAGCTTTGTATAAGTTTGAAGAACGTATGAAACATCTAACAACGCGTTTCTAGGACTCTAAATCAAGTTTCATGCTACATGAGAGCTTATAAGAGCATGTGCAATGCAAGAGACCACATTTTTGGTTTTTAGCAAAAATAAAATAATATTAAATAATATTAATGATACTTGGATCCCAAATGGAGAGAGAATGAAGAAGATTTTGTTAAAAACCGGTTCCCATCTAGGAGATGAAAAAGACTAGTCTCTTATCTTTTCTTTTTTTTAATTAGTTTAAATGGATTTTTAACTTTAAAACCCACTTAAGAGCTTCCATTGTTTATGGTCTAAGTTCCTCAATGAGCTTTGTACAAGTTTGACGAACGTATGAAACATCTAACAACCCGTTTCTAGGACTCTAAACCAAGTTTCATGCAACATGAGTTCTTATAAGTTCCTCAATGAGCTTTGTACATGTTTGACGAACGTATGAAACATCAAACAACGCGTTTCTATGACTCTAAACCAAATTTCATGCAACATGAGTGTTTATAAGTGTCTCAATGAGCTTTGTACAAGTTTGACAAATTTATGAAACATCTAACAACGCGTTTCTAGGACTATAAACCAAGTTTCATGCAACATGAGTGATTATAAGTATCTCAATGAGCTTTGTACAAGTTTGACAATCTTATGAAACACCTAACAACTCGTTTCTAGGACTCTAAATCAAGTTTCATGCAACATGAGAGCTTATAAGTTCCTCAATGAACTTTGTACAAGTTTGACGAACGTATGAAACATCTAACAACCCGTTTCTAGGACTCTAAACCAAGTTTCATGCAACATGAGTGCTTATAAGTTCCTCAATGAGCTTTGTACATGTTTGACGAACGTATGAAACATCTAACAACGCGTTTCTTTGACTCTAAACCAAGTTTCATGCAACATGAGTGTTTATAAGTGTCTCAATGAGCTTTGTACAAGTTTGACAAACGTATGAAACATCTAACAACCCGTTTCTAGGACTCTAAACCAAGTTTCATGCAACATGAGTGATTATAAGTATCTCAATGAGCTTTGTACAAGTTTGACTAACTTATGAAACACCTAACAACTCGTTTCTAGGATTCTAAACCAAGTTTCATGCAACATGAGAGCTTATAAGTTCCTCAAAGAGCTTTGCACAAGTTTGACGAACTTATGAAACATCTAACAACTCGTTTCTAGGACTTTAAATCAAGTTTCATGCAACATGAGAGCTTATAAGTTCCTCAATGAGCTTTGTACAAGTTTGAAGAACGTATGAAACATCTAACAACGGGTTTCTAGGACTCTAAATCAAGTTTCATGCAACATGAGAACTTATAAGTTCCTCAATGAGCTTTGTACAAGTTTGAAGAACGTATGAAACATCTAACAACGGGTTTCTAGGACTCTAAATCAAGTTTCATGCAACATGAGAACTTACAAGTTCCTCAATGAGCTTTGTACAAGTTTGACGAACGTATGAAACATCTAACAACCCGTTTCTAGGACTCTAAACCAAGTTTCATGCAACATGAGGGATTATAAGTATCTCAATGAGCTATGTACAAGTTTGACGAACTTATGAAACACCTAACAACTCGTTTCTAGGACTCTAAACCAAGTTTCATTCAACATGAGAGCTTATAAGTTCCTCAAAGAGCTTTGCACAAGTTTGACGAACTTATGTGATGCGATCCCGGAATCACTCCAAGGGTCAACCAAACGATAATCAGGATATTCCAAGATCCTTGCAAGGTGGAAGGTGAAGTGAAGGTAAAAGTGACTTGTGGAAGAGATTGACTCACTCAATCGGTGATGGTGATTGACTCTCTCAATCGGTTGTGAACCAGAGTTGTTTGAATCACACAAACAATCCTAATCCAATAATCAATAGAAATCAAATGAATCACTCAAATGAATCCTAGAGACAAAGAAGAAACTCAAAGAACAATCTTTGAAAGAAAACGATTTCTTATTAATATCAATGATCAAAAGGTGCTTTACAATGAATCCAGAGCTGAGCTTTTATAGGCTCGTTTACAACATTCTAGAGAGTATAGAAACAGAAACAAATCGCAAGAATTGAATAAAAATAGCCGTTGGGAGATTAAATGCGAAAATATGCCCAAATAAGGAAGTAGCCGTTTGTCTTGAGTCTTGAGAGCTTGGGGAGAAGTGATGCTGTCTTATGCCGTCTAGGTGCAATGGGAGAGACTTCATAATCTGCTGGTTGATGTAAAAGGTCTTCAAGTCGCAGCCAATATAAAAGGAAAGGAGCCGTTGCAATTGAATGTCCTTTGGATCCAAATAAGGTAAGTCGTGGGGTAGGAGTAAAGAAGGAAGGATACACTTGATCCTATAGACATCAATAGAAGACTCTAGGTTGTTTAGTGTATCTCCTGGTCGCCAAAGTCTGGTTTGTAAATGAGTAAATCCTTGAGCTCTCAAATAAGGCAAGTTGAGAATACATCGTTTTAGAAATTGAATATCTTCCAAACCAAAATTGCTTTCGGTCTGATTCAAATTCTCCTTGAAGCTCTGATTCGTCAAGTTTCCAAAACAATTTGGTTTATAACTTGGTTCTCTCTGGTTCGCTCGTAATCCTCATTTGAACGTATATCGGTCTGAATCGATTATGGTCAGAAACGCCTGGTTTGTAAGTTGAATATCTCTCTGTTGGGAACATGAAGTGATCTGAAACCAATCCTCCTTGAAGCTCATATGGGTCAAGAATCTATAACAAGTACATTCATAGTTTGATTCCTTCTTGTGTTCACATAGTCCTCTTTTTAATGTGCATACGTCTGAAGCGAGTAAGAACAGAAACTCTTGTATTTTAAATTCCATAACTTCATGCTGAGAGATGATATTGTGATTCCACTTCGACGTGAGTCCCTGATGAGTGTAGTTTCTCGAACAGTTGAGTTTATAGCTTAATTCTTCCTTGATCGTCCAGTAAACTCCTTGATAGTCACATGTGTCATGCTGCGGCGCCTCCGGTGCTTGTTGCGGTGCCTCCTCCTCTTCTTCGGCTGTCATGCCTGCCATGATCGTATCATCCCCTCCCTCTTGAAAAGATTTTTTCCTCAAAATTGTAGAACCTGCATCAAGAGAGAGCAAGTTAGTTTTCATTCGTCTTTGGGAGCTTAGAGTCTTACCTTGATATTGTTTTGGTATGGGAATGTGTGGTGCATCAGGTGGCTCTCCTTTGAGAAAGTATGAAAGAAAAACGCCTATGGCTTGGTCATGTGTAGTTCTTGGATTCATCTTCTTGCCATCTTTTTCGATTTTGGTTTGATATCCAAAATCCACTACAAGAAAACAGGCATTTTCCGACTGTAATATCAGTCGTTGAATAGTCGCTGAATTACCTGTTACGACTCTTGCACGACTACACACTGTAGTCGGAAATCCTTAGTCGCTAAACTGATTAGTCGTCAATATAGTCGCTGATTAACGACTACGTTACGACCACACCGCGCGAGTCGTAACATTGTCGCTCAATAGTCAGTATATATGACGACTATTTAATGACGAACCTACGATTAATAAACATGAATAAAAGAATCTTTACGAGTAGTCGTAAGGTAGTCGTATTATATAGCGACTATATAAAGACTGTTTTACGATTATTTAATATGAGCAGGTGTATCTATAATGTAGTCGGTAAATAGTCGTAACTATATAGTGACTAATTGACGACTATATGATGGCTAAACTTCAAAATTAAAAAAAAATTATTCAGTCGTAAAGTAGACGTTATTTTTTTGCGACTACGTTGTGACTACTATGCGACTACTTTACGACTGTTATATGTCTATTTGGCGACTACTATTCGTAAAATACTATGCATATGGTAATCGTTTTGTTACTTTTGCCATTTGATTTAAATCTTGAAATCCGCTGCAAATAAAACACGATCTAATCTAAAAAACATCATACAATTGAAAAACCACATATATCCGTAAATTATCCAAAGAAAAATACTTAAACATCAATTCAAAACCAAGTAACATAACATAAACATCCAAATACAAAAGTGTTTAGTTCATGGGATAGTTTTTAGTAACCTATGAAGGAGGGGAAGTTGAGAGAGGAGAGGTGGTGTCTTGATTTTCTTTAGTCTCCATGAAGTCGAGAAATGCCGGATCAGTTTTGCGCAAGTACTTCTCCACCAAGGATAACTTTGCGACCTTGGCTTCTTGGTCCGCCAAAGCTTTGAGATGTTGTTCTTCACGCCTTTTACTCGCAGCAGCTTGTTCTTCAATTTTCTTTTGTGCGACCTTCAATTGCTCTTGAATAGACATAAATGAAGAAGACTCTCCTATCCTCTTGCTAGTGCCCACATTCTCAAGATTCTCCTTGAGGCTTCCGACTCCATATATATTGCCTCGTGAATCCTTTTCAGTTGACTGCGAATAGGATGCCAAAACAATAACCAAAAACGTAAACATAAAATCTATAAATGTGGATAATGGAAAATGTTTCTTAGTACCTCGAGAAAGATGGCGTTATAGTCATCTGTTGTGAGCTCGCGAGGTCTCGAAGCACAATCTGAAACGGCAGAGCTTTCTCCGTCAAGCTGAGAAAATTTAAGTTGCAAATTCTTTTCGTATTCTGAAGCAATCTTCTCCGCCTTCTTATCCACATACATGCCATCCGGCTTGGTGTGTGTCTTAATGAAAACCTCACCAATAGACACCGGTCTTCCCAATTCCTCTTCCTGAAATGATACAAAATCAAGTTAAAGTACTTGCATATGAGTAGGAAAATTATAGAACATTTATATTTACTAACCATTCCATATTGGATTTGTTGATAAGATGTAGGACCAGATAGGTGTATGTGAGGACCAAGACCACCGCGTTGAGATAAGCGAGCATTAGAATAAATCTCACTCTTTTCTTTTGCTTCCTCTGTATCCCAATTCGATGTCATCTCTTTCCAGAGAGTTTCAGTGATCCAAGTTGGGCGCTCTCGAGTAGTCCTCACGGAAGAGACCATGTCCTTCATACGACGTTGACAGATTTTCTCGAAATGTAGTTGAACGAGTCCTCGTTATCAACGGATCCCAAGTGTGGGTTTTCTACAAAACAAAGAGAGATAAGTAATTCATGTTAGTGATAACAAAACGAAGATAAAGCGATGAGAATTATAAAACGTACCGCGAACTCGAGAAAATATCTCTCTTGTCTATCCCGAGGCACACAAGACCAACTATAGAAAGGACCATCAAACTTGTTCGTAAAAACTTTCGTAATTTTACGAACAAGTTTAGACCCCTTGTCACGAGTAAACCTGTAGTGCAAATCATGAAGCAATGAACAAATCAGTTTACAATGCAAATCAAAAGAGAAAGACTAGAAATCAAGAGAGACAATGCAAATCATCAGACCACACAACAAGAGAGAAACAAATCAATATAAAAGCAGTCAAACAAACCAAACACATGACTTTCGGTCTGTTTTTTGAGCAAGAATCACAGAATCACAGAGTCAATAACCTAAAAACATAGATAATTCAAAAAGCTGCAATGAACTAATGAATAACCTATAATCTATGAATAACCTACAATGAATCAATCAGCCACAATGAATCAATAAGGTAAAACATAGTTAAATCTAAACATGAATCAAGAAAACATGAGAATACCAAGTAGAGTTTGGAATCGGTAAGGGAGAGAGAAGCGTCACAAACTTTTCACGTCCTGGTATCATCAACAAAGAGTTTAGAGTCGCCAATGTGTCCTCCTGAAGCTCGGGCAATGCATCCACAGACTCGTTGAAGTTGTTTCCTTCCGAGGAAGGACGACTCGGCTACGAGAATGATGAGCCGTGCCGAGTTTGCGACTTCATCACCCCGTTGAAGTGGCTCACTACCCGAGTTTTGGAATAAAGCCAATGGCGGTGGATAGTCTCTGATTCCCGGCGGTGGTGGCTTTGAAGGTCTGGTTTGTTCTTGAGGCGATTGGTTAGGTAAAGATGGCGATTGGTTAGGTAAATCGCCGTGTTGCGCCGGCGTGAAGTTGTATTGAGTCGGAAGAGACATTGGCCTTTTCATCGCCGCGCTCATCGCAACATTCCGCGTCGTCTTTCTCTTTCGACAAACCTTTTGTTTATTCATGGTTGGAAGAGAAGAGATTCGATTCTAAGAAGAAGAGAGACTCGAATCGAAGAAGAAGAACAGCGATTTGAAGAAGAAGAACAGCGAAAGAGAATCGACGAAGAAGAAGATTAGAGAAATGTGAGCCGCGACGAAGAAGAAGAAGGTAGGTTAAGAATTTGGGGAAAAATTGGTAGTCGCTAAACAGTCATTCTTTAGTCGCCTAGGCAAAAATAACTTATTAGTTGCTAAACAGTCATTCTTTAGTCGCCTAAGCCCAAAATCAAAATAACTTATTAGTCGTTAAACAGTCATTCAGTTGTACTTATACAATTTTAAAATTTTACAAATACCTTAATTAGAATTTTACAATTTAGAATTCAGAAATACTTTATTTAAAATTCAGAAATACATTACTTAGAATTTCAAATTTTTACAACTACATTATTTTGAATTTCAGATTTATACAAATACATAGGAAATTTATTCTTCTTCTGTTTCATCATCAGAAGAAGATAAATTACACTGAAACTCATCTTCTGGTTCTGCATCTCCAACATTGTAATCAAGATTAATTCTGTTAACTCTTTCTTCGAGATTGTCGAGTTCGAGATCTTCAATTGTAGTCACCAGTACACAATCATCATTTTCAGTTTGTAAAAGTGTCGGTTCGTTGTTCACATATTGAGCCTCTATGTTTTTCCTCGGATTGACATTTACAACATTCAACCACGCTTTTTTCGGCCTCTTTACGTACGGGTAGGGAATATAACAAACCCGATGCGCTTGAGAGGTCTGTTTGCAAGATTAAAAAGTTCAAGTTACATATAAGATATATATGATAAAGATATTAACTATCATGTAGATATGTACACTTACCTAAAATAAATGGTTCATACTTATTGTATTTTCTCGATGAAAGAACGTCTACAACACCACCATTGCTCCTACGAGTGCCTCTACCAATAACAGGATCATACCACTGACACTTAAATAATGTGATTCTTAAATTGACCATCCCCTCGTACTCAAGTTCCATTATATCACATAGATTTCCATAGAAATCCGATACATTAGATGCATCTGTGTAATTTTCACCTTTAACACTGACCCCGTAGTTACATGTCCTTCGTCCAGCGCCGTGATTTTCCGTATGAAACAAATAGCCTCTTGTAAAATACATTGGCCATGTTTTGACCTTGTTCAAAGGTCCATGAACTAGGTCTTGAACCCATGCAGGAAAAGGATTTGTGGCATTCCAATAAGTAACCTGCATATATATATATATGAAAAATAATCAGAAAAACATGTGTAAAACTAAATTTACTATACATATATATGACTATATTTTGTACTTACATAATCTTTGACCCATAAATGATATTCCTCGGCTCTTTTTACAGAGAGTTCTTTTTCGGTAAGTCTTGTATATTTGTCCGTGATAAAATCCTCGAACATGCGATATATATTCAACAAGTATATAAATATATGTTGCGAAATTGTGTAATTATTTACATGAAAAGGTAAATAAGTTTATGTACCGCTCAATTGGCTGAAAGTAATCGCAATTTCTCAGCACATATGAGTGTGCGCATTGATAGTCTCTCTCTGAAAGCCAAAGTTCATGCATTTCACCACTTGGGCGACCTGGTTGAGTAAATATCAAAGGCACTCCAGGAACATTATATACAGGGACATCACCTTCATCAAATCTAGTTAACCTGCATAATAAAACACTTTTAAGTAATTCACATTAATTAATAAGTTACGCGAAAGTGTATATTGTTCATTTACCGTGACTTTGTTTGTATATTCGCGGCAAAGTATTGTTCTGAAAAATATGCAATCTCGTCGTTGATATAAGATTGAACAATTGATCCTGCTGCATACATTTTGTTCTTCGCTTTGCCTTTGAACTTTTTGAAAAACCTTTCGAAAGGATACATCCACCTATATTGGACAGGACCTCCCAATTCAGCTTCGTATGGGAGATGTATAGGCAGGTGTTCCATCACATCGAAAAACGATGGCGGAAAGATCTTCTCCAAATTGCATAGGATTATAATTATGTTCTGTTTTAGAATTTGAACGCGAGTTGTGTGCAAAGTTCTCGAACATAAATCCCGAAAAAAAGCACCAATCCCTGCAATATACATATATTTTAATTGCATCGTTGTGTTAATTATTACATAATTAATATATTAGAACGTAAAGAAGTTGCATATTCATATTCGTACCTGATATCGCTTGGTGGACATTACGGTGCAAGAGTTCTGCAAAGATAAATGGAAGTAGTCTTTCCATAAACACATGACAGTCATGGCTCTTCATGCCTGAAAGCTTTCCATTCTCTATATCAACACAATTAGCCAAGTCTGGCGCATAACCATCTGGAAATTTAACCGAATGTTTCAAACATTCGAGTAAACTTGTTCTCGCAGCTTCTGTCAATGTATAGGGTGGAAAAGGAGCTTTGCCTTCACTATCAATGTGTAAGTGTGGCCGAGTACAGAATCGTTCAATATCCCATCTTGACATGATGTTGTCTTTTGTTTTGCCCTTCACACTCATAAGAGTATTCATGATGTTATCAAAAAAATTCTTCTCTGTATGCATCACATCAATATTATGTCGGAGATTAAGGTCCCTCCAATACGGGAGCTCCCAAAATATACTTTTCTTATGCCAATTATGTTCTTTCCCATACCCACGTATCTTTTTGTCGTGACCATTTCCACCCACGATCTTAGTTCTCGGAGGATTTACACCTTCTACCCGCTCACAGTAAACTTGCTCATCGGTCAAAGACTAAGGTGGGTACTCTCTTGATGCATCTTTTCCTTTCAAAAAATCTCTTTTATTCCTTCTTAGTGGATGTCCATAAGGAAGAAATCTTCGTTGACAATCAAACTAACATGTCTTCTTTCCATTTGGTAGATAAAAAGACTTTGTATCTTTCATGCAAACCGGACAAGACAATTTATCATGGGTTGTCCATCCTGATAACATGCCATATGCTGGAAAGTCACTTATCGTCCACATAAGCACTGCTTTTAGATTAAAATTTTGATTCAACGACACATCGTATGCATCAACTCCAGTAGACCACAACTCTTTTAACTCCGCAATAAGAGGTTGGAGAAATACATCAAGACTAGCTCGCGGATGATTAGGCCCAGAATTCAGAATAGTAAGAAACAAGTACTTTTCACTCATGCACATACCAGGGGGTAGATTATAAGGTGTAAAGATCACAGGCCACAATGAATGATTACGAGACATGCCAAATGGATTAAACCCATCTGTACACAATCCAAGGTAAACATTTCGTGGTTCTTCAGCAAACCGAGGATGTTGATTTTGAAAATATCTCCAGTCCGCAGCATCGGAAGGATGACTCATTACTCCCTCATTTGCTTCGTGCTCGGCATGCCATCTCATTGCTGCTGCAGTCTTGTGGCTCTGATATATTCTCTTCAATCTGTCAGCAACCGGTAGATACCACATACGACTATATGGAACTTTCGTTCTGCGTCTGTCGTTCTTAGATTTCCATCTTTGTGCACCACAAAAAAGACATTTTTCTTCTTTTTCGTCTTCTTTCCAGAATATCATACAATTGTTAATACAAACATCAATTGTATGATATGGAAGACCTAAATTGCGCATCAACTTCTCAGTTTCGTAATGTGAACTGGTAGACTTGTTTCCTTGTGGTAAATAATCTGTTAGTATATCGCATACCGAATCTACTAACTTCTCACTCATATTATATTCAGCCTTATTTTGCATGACTCGAGCAGCTAAGGATAACTGCGAGTGACCTTCACGACAACCATCATATAGTGGATCTTTTGCACTCTCTAACAAGTTGTAAAATTTCTTTGAATGGTTAAGTACTGGTTCTTCTACATTTACATAACTACCTTCTTGATGATCATTTTCATTAAACCCCACGTTTTCACGAAATGCATCATTAACCATATCCACATATCTATCTTCAACTACATGGCTCCCACTTATATATGTAGGATCAATGTAACTAGTTCCTAAATCCATATTGATTTCTTCCCCATGCTTATACCAAACAAAATAATCTGGCATAAACCCTCTACTATAAAGATGATTCCAAATTCTTGTCCCGGGGAGAAATTTTTCGTTTTTGCAAACACTACAAGGGCAGAAAAACTTACCCCCATTATCTTGTGTTAGAGACTGACTATTTGCAAAAGTCATGAACTGCTCCACTCCCGTTGTAAACTCTTCTGAAAAATTTCCCGTCTCTTCATCGATCCGCCGATACATCCATTCCCGAGAATTATTATAATTATAATGACCCGACATTATTAGATCATATAACTTTATAATCGAGTTTAGAAATAAAATATTTTGTTTATGTTGTTTGTAGAAGAAGTGGTTGAGAAGAAGTGTGATTGAGATAAAGTCATCGAGTGTTCATTATATAGACATTTTTTCCGACTACATGGCGACTAACATTACGTAGTCGCTAAAAACAGGTACACCTACCAAAAACACGTGTTTCTTCCATATAAAAGATACGACTGTTTTGCCGACTACTTAACGACCCGCCGTAATAGTCGTACATCTGTCGTATATATACGACTACTTAACGACCCTCCGTAATAGTCGCACAATAGCTATTAATTACCGACTATTTTAATATTTGGTTTTTTCCTTCGAAGATTAGTCATAAATTAGTCGTTATTTCACGACTACACTACCGATTACTTCCCATAGTCGTTAATTAACGACTGATATAAGACTTTTCTGGTACAGTCATTGAGTAGTCTTAAATTCGTAGCTAATCAGTCGCAACTTTTGGCGACTATGTTTTTAGTCGCTACATGCAGTCGGAAAATCCTTGTTTTCTTGTAGTGATCTGGTGGTTTCTTCTTGATTTGACAACTATCTATGACGTTTTCCTCCTCTTTGGTTGGTAGTTTGATCAAGAGCGATGTGGAGGCTCGCTGGTTCTGATTGTAGTCCAGCATTAAGTTCTTCTTTGGTATAACACCTGCAACTACATCGGTACTCTTTGCAAGAAACAAGTGTTTTAAAATAGTCATGGAGTCTTTATGAACAAAGTGACAAGTTTTCGAATTGACCTTTATAGTTTGTTGAGTTAAAACAATCTCATGTTTCTCTTTGACCAATGCATCACGATCAGAAGTTCTATATGTGATGAGGTATGCATCCTCTTCATGAGCTGCTTGCTCCTTTGTCCTTTTTGTATCTGCATCAAATCCCCTTGACAAAGACAAATGCATGACACTAGAAGTTGAAATTAAAACGTCAGATTGAGCTAATCTATCACTTTGTTTAGATGATTATGATTTTAATTCTAGTGCTTTGGCTTTCAACAATTGCCTAGAGGGACAAGTCGTTGCAAAGTGTCCTCTCTTATGACATCTATAACATGTAATTTCAAGTGTATTTAAAGTACTAGAGAGCTTACCTTGCACTTCCTTACCATGGTTCTTGCCCGAAAACATCTTTATTGTTGAATCCTCTTCTTGACCCAAGATTGTCTCTCTTTTACCTGAGAGTTTTTCAACACTTTTGGCACTAGACAAGTGCGTTAAAACAGTCATTGAAGAATGAGAATTGAATTGACAATTTTCAGTTTGCTCTTTTTTACTCCTCTTTTTCGAAACAAGTTCTTTGTTCTTCTTAACATCTAATGATTTCTTTTCAGCCTTGGATTTAATTAGTTGGGTCCAATGTTTAATGTCCTTATCCAAATCAAGAAAGATATCTTTGATGATCTTATGCTTAGAAGACTTACATTGATCTTGTGGCTTACTCAATGGTTTAGGAATTTGCTTGTGATCTTTAGCTTGGTGAGATGTAGTGTTCTTTCGGCTTTGTTCCTTTGAGAGGTAAGTGTTTTGATTAGGGCGGGGCAGACTGTGAGTTGCGTATCTTTCCCTCATGATCCTCTTTAATTGTCTCCATGTATTGATTGATGGCTGCTTGTAAAACCGTCTATCTTCTTCCTCACGTCTCCACCAACTTTTTGCTTCTCCTATGTGTTGTGCAAGGCAATAAGCGAGTCTTTCGTCGCGGTGAATGGAGTAATGCCTAAAGTACTCATCCATGTTGATCTCCCATTGTAGATAATCTCTTCTACCTCCTGCAAATTCAAAATATTCAGGTCCAAAATATTGATGACCATCATCAAGTGATAACCTGAATTTTGTTTTGCTTGTTCGAGTTGATTTGGCTAGCAATGGATCCACCATAACGCCTTGTTTATGCTTGATTCCTCTTGACTTTGTAGTTCTTGATTCACTCCAAGCTAACGAATCATATGTACCACCTGGAAATCCACAAAATTGAGACTTATTATCCTATTCATAATCAAAATTATAAGTCATATTATGTTCAGATTTGTGTGGGTATGGATAGGTGAGGCTCCATGTGTTGTCTGGTGGTTTTGGTGAAATCTCTTGGCAGCCTTGTTCATCCTCTACACCAGAATCAGAATAAGCATCATCATGCCATGCTTTTTCTCCGTATGAAGCTTCTTCATCAATCCAAGCATGGCTTTGTTCCTCTTCGTCAAGCTCAGAGAAATAAATCATCTCTTTCTCCATGTAACAAGAAGTCATAGCTCTGATTTTCTCCTAAAGGTACCTTGTAAACAAAAAAAAAAAAAAAAGGAGAAGAAAGCGTATCACGTTTCAAAATATAAAATATAAGGAAAGAAGAAATTGCAAACAAATATGACACTTCTAGTTTTCTTTTTTTTTTGGGTTTAAGATTTTTTTATAAAATAAAATACAATACCAAATGAAACGAAATTTTTTGTGGGGTTTTTATGATAGTAAAGGAATATTAAAATGTAAGAAAATCAATTTTTTTGTTTGGTTTTTATATTTTATAAATAGCCAAAACAGAATGTGGAAAAAAGGGAAAACTAATTTTTATGGGTTTTAGGATTTTATATAAATTAAAATACGTGATAAAATGGAACAAAACTTTTTATGGATTTTATATGATTGTAAAGGAATGTGAAAATGCAAGAAAATAAATTTTTTTGTTTTGGTTTTATATTTTTAAAAATTTCAAAACAGAATTCGGAAAAAGGGTGAAACTGATTTTTTTGGGGTTATTAAATTTTTATAAATATGGAAACGACTATATAAATTGGAACAAACTTTTTATGGTTTTTTTAATAGATTCAAATAGAAAACAAATAACAAAGAATTATTTTTTTTTTTTAAATTAAAGCAAAGAACGATTAAACTACAAAAATTAACAAAGGGTAAAGGTTAGATGGATACAACCTGGGATAGTAGGATCTTTTGGCTCTGATGCCAGATGATGCGATCCCGGAATCACTCCAAGGGTCAACCAAACGATAATCAAGAGATTCCAAGATCCTTGTAAGGTGGAAGGTGAAGTGAAGGTGAAAGTGACTTGTGGAAGAAATTGACTCACTCAATCGGTGATGGTGATTGACTCTCTCAATCGGTTGTGAACCAGAGTTGTTTGAATCACACAAACAATCCTAATCCAAGAATCAATAGAAATCAAATGAATCACTCAAATGAATCCTAGAGACAAAGAAGAAACTCAAAGAACAATCTTTGAAAGAAAACAATTTCTTATTAATATCAATGATCAAAAGGTGCTTTACAATGAATCAAGAGCTGAGCTTTTATAGGCTCGTTTACAACATTCTAGAGAGTATAGAAACATAAACAAATCGCAAGAATTGAATAAAAATAGCCGTTGGGAGGTTAAATGCGAAAATATGCCCAAATAAGGAAGTAGCCGTTTGTCTTGAGTCTTGAGAGCTTGGGGGAGAAGTGATGCTGTCTTATGCCGTCTAAGTGCAATGGGAGAGACTTCATAATCTGCTGGTTGATGTAAAGGGTCTTCAAGTCGAAGCCAATATAAAAGGAAAGGAGCCGTTGCAATTGAATGTCCTTTGGATCCAAATAAGGTAAGTCGTGGGGTAGGAGTAAAGAAGGAAGGATACACTTGATCCTCTGGAGGCTGGAGCATTGTAAGACATCAATAGAAGACTCTAGGTTGTTTAGTGTCTCTCCTGGTCGCCAAAGTCTGGTTTGTAAATGAGTAAATCCTTGAGCTCTCAAATAAGGCAAGTTGAGAATACATCGTTTTAGAAATTGAATATCTTCCAAACCATAATTGATTTCGGTCTGATTCAAATTCTCCTTGAAGCTCTGATTAGTCAAGTTTCCAAAACAATTTGGTTTATAACTTGGTTCTCTCTGGTTCGCTCTTAATCCTCATTTGAACGCATATCGGTCTGAATCGATTATGGTCAGAAACGCCTGGTTTGTAAGTTGAATATCTCTCTGTTGGGAACATGAAGTGATCTGAAACCAATCCCCCTTGAAGCTCATATGGGTCAAGAATCTATAACAAGTAGATTCATAGTTTGATTCCTTCTTGTGTTCACATAGTCCTCTTTTTAATGTGCATACGTCTGAAGCGAGTAAGAACAGAAACTCTTGTATTTTAAATTCCATAACTTCATGCTGAGAGATGATATTGAGCTGATTCCACTTCGACGTGAGTCCCTGATGAGTGTAGTTTCTAGAACAGTTGAGTTTATAGCTTAATTTTTCCTTGGTCGTCCCGTAAATTCCTTGATAGTCACATGTGTCATGCTGCGGCGCCTCCGGTGCTTGTTGCGGTGCCTCCTCCTCTTCTTCGGCTGTCATGCCTGCCATGATCGTATCATTATGAAACATCTAACAACTCGTTTCTAGGACTCTAAACCAAGTTTCATGCAATATGAGTGCTTATAAGTTCCTCAATGAGCTTTGTACAAGTTTCACGAACTTATGAAACATCTAACAACGCGTTTCTAGCACTTTAAATCAAGTTTCATGCAACATGAGAGCTTATAAGTTCCTCAATGAGCTTTGTACAAGTTTGAAGAACGTATGAAACATCTAACAACGCGTTTCTAGGACTCTAAATCAAGTTTCATGCTACATGAGAGCTTATAAGTTCCTCAATGAGCTTTGTACAAGTTTGACGAACGTATGAAACATCTTACAACCCGTTTCTAGGACTCTAAACCAAGTTTCATGGAACATGAGTGCTTATAAGTTCCTCAATGAGCTTTGTACATGTTTGACGAACGTATGAAACATCTAACAACTCGTTTCTAGGACTATAAACCAAGTTTCATGTAACATGAGTGATTATAAGTATCTCAATGAGCTTTGTACAAGTTTGACGAACTTATGAAACACCTAACAACTCGTTTCTAGGACTCTAAATCAAGTTTCATGCAACATGAGAGCTTATAACTTCCTCAATGAACTTTGTACAAGTTAGACGAACGTATGAAACATCTAACAACCCGTTTCTAGGACTCTAAACCAAGTTTCATGCAACATGAGTGCTTATAAGTTCCTCAATGAACCTTGTACATGTTTGACGAACGTATGAAACATCTCACAACGCGTTTCTATGACTCTAAACCAAGTTTCATGCAACATGAGTGTTTATAAGTGTCTCAATGAGCTTTGCACAAGTTTGACGAACGTATGAAACATCTAACAACCCGTTTCTAGGACTCTAAACCAAGTTTCATGCAACATGAGTGATTATAAGTATCTCAATGAGCTTTTTACAAGTTTGACGAACTTATGAAACACCTAACAACTCGTTTCTAGGACTCTAAACCAAGTTTCATGCAACATGAGAGCTTATAAGTTCCTCAAAGAGCTTTGCACAAGTTTGACGAACTTATGAAACATCTAACAACTCGTTTCTAGGACTCTAAACCAAGTTTCATGCAATATGAGTGCTTATAAGTTCCTCAATGAGCTTTGTACAAGTTTCACAAACTTATGAAACATCTAACAACGCGTTTCTAGGACTTTAAATCAAGTTTCATTCAACATGAGAGCTTATAAGTTCCTCAATGAGCTTTGTACAAGTTTGAAGAACGTATGAAACATCTAACAACGCGTTTCTAGGACTCTAACCCAAGTTTCATGCAACATGAGTGCTTCTAAGTTCCTCAATGAGCTTTGTACAAGTTTGAATAACTTATGAAACATCTAACAACGTGTTTGTAGGATTCGAAACCAAGTTACATGCAACATGAGTTCTTATAAGTATCTCAATGAGCTTTGTATAAGTTTGACGAACTTATGAAACATTTAACAACTCGTTTCTAGGACTCTAAACCAAGTTTCATGCAACATGAGAGCTTATAAGTTCCTCAATGAGCTTTGTACAAGTTTGAAGAACGTATGAAACATCTAATAACGGGTTTCTAGGACTCTAAATCAAGTTTCATGCAACATGAGAACTTATAAGTTCCTCAATGAGCTTTGTACAAGTTTGACGAACGTATGAAACATCTAACAACCCGTTTCTAGGAATCTAAACCAAGTTTCATGCAACATGAGTGCTTATAAGTTCCTCAATGAGCTTTGTACATGTTTGACGAACGTATGAAACATCTAACAACGCGTTTCTATGACTCTAAACCAAGTTTCATGCAACATGAGTGTTTATAAGTGTCTCAATGAGCTTTGTACAAGTTTGACAAATTTATGAAACATCTAACAACGCGTTTCTAGGACTATAAACCAAGTTTCCTGCAACATGAGTGATTATAAGTATCTCAATGAGCTTTGTACAAGTTTGACGAACTTATGAAACACCTAACAACTCGTTTCTAGGACTCTAAATCAAGTTTCATGCAACATGAGAGCTTATAAGTTCCTCAATGAACTTTGTACAAGTTCGACGAACGTATGAAACATCTAACAACCCGTTTGTAGGACTCTAAACCAAGTTTCATGCAACATGAGTGCTTATAAGTTCCTCAATGAGCTTTGTACATGTTTGACGAACGTATGAAACATCTAACAACGCGTTTCTAGGACTCTAAACCAAGTTTCATGCAACATGAGTGATTATAAGTATCTCAGTGAGCTTTGTACAAGGTTGACGAACTTATGAAACACATAACAACTCGTTTCTAGGACTCTAAACCAAGTTTCATGCAACATGAGTGTTTATAAGTGTCTCAATGAGCTTTGTACAAGTTTGACGAACGTATGAAACATCTAACAACCCGTTTCTAGGACTCTAAACCAAGTTTCATGCAACATGAGTGATTATAAGTATCTCAATGAGCTTCGTACAAGTTTGACGAACTTATGAAACACATAACAACTCGTTTCTAGGACTCTAAACCAAGTTTCATGCAACATGAGAGCTTATAAGTTCCTCAAAGAGGTTTGCACAAGTTTGACGAACTTATGAAACATCTAACAACTCGTTTCTAGGACTCTAAACAAAGTTTCATGCAATATGAGTGCTTATAAGTTCCTCAATGAGCTTTTTACAAGTTTCACAAACTTATGAAACATCTAACAACGCGTTTCTAGGATTTTAAATCAAGTTTCATGTAACATGAGAGCTTATAAGTTCCTCAATGAGCTTTGTACAAGTTTGAAGAACGTATGAAACATATAACAACGCGTTTCTAGGACTCTAACCCAAGTGTCATGCAACATGAGTGCTTATAAGTTCCTCAATGAGCTTTGTAGAAGTTTGAAGAATTTATGAAACATCTAACAACGCGTTTCTAGGATTCGAAACCAAGTTACATGCAACATGAGTTCTTATAAGTATCTCAATGAGCTTTGTATAAGTTTTTACGAACTTATGAAATATCTAACAACTCGTTTCTAGGACTCTAAACCAAGTTTCATGCAACATGAGAGCTTATAAGTTCCTCAATGAGCTTTGTACAAGTTTCACGAACTTATGGAACATCTAACAACGGGTTTCTAGGACTCTAAACCAAGTTACATGCAACATGAGTTCTTATAAGTTCCTCAATGAGCTTTGTACAAGTTTAACGAACGTATGAAACATCTAACAACGCGTTCCTAGGACTCTAAACCAAGTTTCATGCAACATGAGTGCTTATAAGTATCTCAATGAGCTTTGTATAAGTTTGACGAACTTATGAAACATCTAACAACTCGTTTCTAGGACTCTAAACCAAGTTTCAAGCAACATGAGAGCTAATAAGTTCCTCAATGAGCTTTGTACAAGTTTGACGAACGTATGAAAAATCTAACAACGTGTTTCTAGGACTCTAAACCAAGTTTCATGCAACATGAGTGATTATAAGTATCTCAATGAGCTTTGTATAAGTTTGACGAACTTATGAAACATCTAACAACGCGTTTCTAGGACTCTAAACCAAGTTTCATGCAACATGAGTGTTTATAAGTGTCTCAATAAGCTTTGTACAAGCTTGACGAACTTATGAAAAATCTAACAACGCGTTTCTAGGACTCTAAACCAAGTTTTATGAAACATGAGTGATTATAAGTGTCTCAATGAGCTTTGTACAAGTTTGACGAACTTATGAAACATCTAACAACTCGTTTCTATGACTCTAAACTAATTTTCATGCAACATGATAGCTTATAATTTCCTCAAAGAGCTTTGCACAAGTTTGACGAACGTATGAAACATCTAACAACGTGTTTCTAGGACTCTAAACCAAGTTTCATGCAATATGAGTGCTTATAAGTTCCTCAATGAGCTTTGTACAAGTTTGACGAACTTATGAAACATCTGACAACGCGTTTCTAGGACTCTAAACTAAGTTTCATGCAACATGAGTGTTTATAAGTGTCTCAATGATCTTTGTACAAGTTTGACGAACGTATGAAACATCTAACAACGCGTTTCTAGGACTCTAAACCAAGATTCATGCAACATGAGTGATTATAAGTGTCTTAATTAGCTTTGTACAAATTTGACGAACTTATGAAACATCTAACAACTCGTTTCTAGGACACTAAACCAAATTTCATGCAACATGAGAGCTTATAAGTCCTCAATTAGCTTTGCACAAGTTTGACGGACGTATGAAACATCTAACAGCGCATTTCTAGGACTCTAAACCAAGTTTCATGCAACATGAGTGCTTATAAGTTCCTCAATGAGCTTTGTACAAGTTTGACGAACTTATTGTTGGATTTTGGAGAGATTAGTGTATAGATCCGAGTTGGTTAGGCTCGGATCTTGAGTGTATAGAAGCGAAGCAAGGTTGCTTGGTTCTTGAGTGTATAAAGAGAGTGTATTGTGTTTAGATTAGAGATTAAGATTAGAGAGAATAGAGAGAGAATAATTTGTGTATTGAGAAGAGAGGAACCACCTCCTTAATGTTTACAAGTACATACATGAGGCATTTATAGCCAAAATAGACATATAGCCGTTATAGAGGGAAGGAGACATTTTGAATATTTAAACTCATGGAACACTTCTCCAGAATGTATTCATGTGGTACAGTCGACTACATGTATCAACTACATTGTGATGTAGTCGACTATATGTCGCCAACGGCTCTATTTCAAACGACTCTATTTCAAACACTCCTTTGTCCTTCGGTCCATAACTCTAACGGCTCTTTAGTCTTCAGATGTAGTCGACTACATAACTCAACTATATGTATCAACTATATTGTGATGTAGTCGACTACTCGCCTCACCTATACTTTTCCTCTCTTGATGTATCTTGATCTAATGCCTTTGTAGGTTATCATTAGTCTTAATACTTATGAAACATCTAACAACTCGTTTCTAGGACTCTAAACCAAGTTTCATGCAACATGAGAGCTTATAAGTTCCTCAAAGAGCTTTGCACAAGTTTAACGAACGTATGAAACATTTAACCGTTTCTAGGACTCTAAACCAAGTTTCATGCAATATGAGTGCTTATAAGTTCCTCATTGAGCTTTGTATAAGTTTGACGAATTTATGAAACATCTAACAAAGCGTTTCTAAAACTCTAAACCAAGTTTCATTCAACATGAGTGGTTATAAGTATCTCAATGAACTTTGGACAAGTTTGACGAACTTATGAAACATCTAACAATGCGTTTCTAGGACTCTAAACCAAGTTTCATGCAACATGAGTGCTTATAAGTTCTTCAATGAGCTTTGTACAAGTTTGACGAACGTATGAAACATCTAACAACCCGTTTCTAGGACTCTAAACCAATTTTCATGCAACATGAGTGCTTATAAGTTTCTCAATGATCTTTATACATGTTTGACGAACGTATGAAACATCTAACAACGCGTTTCTATGACTCTAAACCAAGTTTCATGCAACATGAGTGCTTATAAGTATCTCAATGAGCTTTGTACAAGTTTGACGAACTTATGAAACACCTAACAACTCGTTTTGATGACTCTAAACCAAGTTTCATGCAACATGAGAGCTTATAAGTTCCTCAATGAGCTTTGTAACAAGTTTGACGAACTTATGAAACATCTAACAACGCGTTTCTAGGACTCTAAACCAAGTTTCATGCAACATGAGTGATTATAAGTGTCTCAATGAGCTTTGTACAAGTTTGACGAACTTATGAAACATCTAACAACTCGTTTCTAGGACTCTAAACCAAGTTTCAAGAAACATGAGAGCTTATAAGTTCCTCTAAGATCTTTGCACAAGTTTGACGAACGTATGAAACATCTAACAACGCGTTTCTAGGGCTCTAAACCAAGTTTCATGCAATATGAGTGCTTATAAGTTCCTCAATGAGCTTTGTACAAGTTTGACGAACTTATGAAACATCTAACAACGCGTTTCTAGGACTCTAAACTAAGTTTTATGCAACATGAGTGTTTATAAGTGTCTCAATGAGCTTTGTACAAGTTTGACGAACTTATGAAACATCTAACAACTCGTTTCTAGGACTCTAAACAAAGTTTCATGCAACATGAGTGCTTATAAGTTCCTCAATGAGCTTTGTACAAGTTTGACGAACGTATGAAACATCTAACAACGCGTTTCTAGGACTCTAAACCAAGTTTCATGCAATATGAGTGCTTATAAGTATCTCAATGAGCTTTGTACAAGGTTGACGAACTTATGAAACATCTAACAATGCGTTTCTAGGACTCTAAACCAAGTTTCATGCAACATGAGTGCTTATAATTTCCTCAATGAGCTTTGTACAAGTTTCACGAACTTAAGAAACATCTAACAACGCGTTTCTAGGACTCTAAACCATGTTTCATGCAACATGAGTGCTTATAAGTTCCTCAATGATATTTATACAAGTTTGACGAAATTATGAAACATCTAACAATGCGTTTCTAGGACTCTAATCCATGTTTCATGCAACATCGTTGATTATAAGTGTCTCAATGAGCTTTTTACAAGTTTGACGAACTTATGAAACATCTAACAACTCGTTTCTTGGACTCTAAACAAAGTTTCATGCAACATGAGAGCTTATAAGGTCCTCAGAGAGCTTTGTACATGTTTGACGAACGTATGAAACATCTAACAACGCGTTTCTAGGACTCTAAACCAAGTTTCATGCAACATGAGTGCTTATAAGTTCCTCAATGAGCTTTATACAAGTTTCACGATCTTATGAAACATCTAAAAACGCGTTTCTAGGACTCTAAACCAAGTTTCTTGCAACATGAGTGTTTATAAGTGTCTCAATGAGCTTTGTACAAGTTTGACGAACTTATGAAACATCTAACAACGCGTTTCTAGGACTCTAAACCAAGTTTCATGCAACATGAGTGTTTATAAGTGTCTCAATGAGCTTTGTACAAATTTGACGAACTTATGAAACATCTAACAATGCGTTTCTCGGACTCTAAATCAAGTTTCATGCAACATGAGAGCTTTTATAAGTTCCTCAATGAGCATTGTACAAGTTTCACGAACTTATGAAACATCTAACAACGCATTTCTAGGATTCTAAACCAAGTTACATGAAACATGAGTTCTTATAAGTTCCTCAATGAGCTTTGTACAAGTTTGAGGAACTTATGAAACATCTAGCAACGCATTTCTAGGACTTTATACCAAGTTTCATGCAACATGAGTGCTTATAAGTATCTCAATGAGCTTTGTATAAGTTTGACGAACTTATGAAACATCTAACAACTCGTTTCTAGGACTCTAAACCAAGTTTCATGCAACATGAGAGCTTATAAGTTCCTCAATGAGCTTTGTACAAATTTCACGAACTTATGAAACATCTAACAACGCGTTTCTAGGACTCTAAACCAAGTTACATGCAACATGAGTTCTTATAAGTTCCTCAATGAGCTTTGTACAAGTTTGACGAACTTATGAAACATCTAACAACGCGTTTCTAGGACTCTAAACCAAGTAACATGCAACATGAGTTCTTATAAGTTCCTGAATGAGCTTTGTACAAGTTTGACGGACGTATGAAACATCTAACAACGCGTTTCTAGGACTCTAAACCAATTTTCATGCAACAAGAGAGCTTATAAGTTCCTCAAAGAGCTTTGCACAAATTTAACGAACGTATGAAACATTTAACCGTTTCTAGGACTCTAAACCAAGTTTCATGCAATATGAGTGCTTATAAGTTCCTCATTGAGCTTTGTATAAGTTTGACGAATTTATGAAACATCTAACAACGCGTTTCTAAAACTCTAAACCAAGTTTCATGCAACATGAGTGCTTATAAGTATCTCAATGAGCTTTGGACAAGTTTGACGAACTTATGAAACATCTAACAATGCGTTTCTAGGAGTCTAAACCAAGTTTCATGCAACATGAGTGCTTATAAGTTCCTCAATGAGCTTTGTACAAGTTTGACGAACGTATGAAACATCTAACAATCCGTTTCTAGGACTCTAAACCAAGTTTCATGCAACATGAGTGCTTATAAGTGTTAGAATTTGAGAGATTAGAGAAGATTAGTAAACAAAGTTCTTAAGTTCTTAACAAGAACACCAAGAACAAGAGAGAGAGAATAGAGAGAGAATAGAGAGATTCGGTTTCATTAGATTAGAAAGAGTTAATTATGTTACAAAGGGGAATCACATATTTAAATACAAGACTAAAAGAAGTAACAAAGGTATATGCCAAATCCGTCAACATCTTGCCCGACTAACCGTGCCACACGTCGCCATCGCTCTTGTAGCTGCGCCATGTTAGAGCAACCCGTGACTTGTACGGCCGAGTGGACTCCACGCTCCTCAACGGCTCTATTTTGGCAACGGCTACTTAGCTTCTAGATTCTTCTCCTTTGTCTCTTTGTTTCCCTTTGCAACGGTAACTTAGAGAACTTGTGACTTCGGCACTTGTGACTTCGGCTTTAGTCACACGCTAGGTCATTGTCTTGATGGACAAGACTTGTCCGGACAATGCCTTGGTCTCTTTTACACTTGTGACTTCGGCAGCTTGTGACTTCGGCTTTGCCTTAGTTTGTGACTTCGGCTTTGCCTTAGTCGAGCTCGAGCTTTGACTTCGGCTTTGGCTTGATGGACAGGACTTGTCCGGGCAATGCCTTGGTCTCTTTTGTTGGATTTTGGAGAGATTGGTGTATAGATCCGAGTTGGTTAGGCTCGGATCTTGAGTGTATAGAAGCGAAGCAAGGTTGCTTGGTTCTTGAGTGTATAAAGAGAGTATATTGTGTTTAGATTAGAGATTAAGATTATAGAGAATAGAGAGAGAATAATTTGTGTATTGAGAAGAGAGGAACCACCTCCTTAATGTTTACAAGTACATACATGAGGCATTTATAGCCAAAATAGGCATATAGCCGTTATAGAGGGAAGGAGACATTTTGAATATTTAAACTCATGGAACACTTCTCCAGAATGTAGTCATGTGGTATTCTCCAGAATGTAGTCATGTGGTATAGTCGACTACATGTATCAACTACATTGTGATGTAGTCGACTATATGTCGCCAACGGCTCTATTTCAAACGGCTCTATTTCAAACACTCCTTTTTCCTTCGGTCCATAACTCTAACGACTCTTTAGTCTTCAGATGTAGTCGACTACATGACTCAACTATATGTATCAACTATATTGTGATGTAGTCGACTACTCGCCTCACCTATACTTTTCCTCTCTTGATGTATCTTGATCTAAAGCCTTTGTAGGTTATCATTAGTCTTAATACTCCCCCTCAAGTTTAGCCCAATGAAATGGCTAAGATTGGACATTGCTAAACAAACCTCATTAAAACCCTTAGTAAGCAAAACCACTTGGGATAAAAGCATTACTAAGGGAAAAAGAGTGTAAGCCTTTGCAATAGGGGTATTCTTAATCTTGGCCTAAACCCCCCCTTAAGATAGAACCGGTTTGATCTTCTTGACTTTGCCGTGTTCTTCAATAAGGGTTCTATGAACTCCTTTCAACAAGCTTCTTTGATCTTCTCGGCTTGTTGTTAGGATCTTGGATGCGTTCTTTGATTTGGGAAGTGACGCTTCTTCCTTGTTGACATAAGACCTTCTTGGTCTCCATCTCTTTGACTTGGTCTTCACGGCTTGTTCTTCACAAGCTTCAATGTGAGACTTGACAAGAAACATAGTGACTTCCTTTCCTTCTCTTTTGTTTCTTCTTTGAGACTTCCTTCTTGCCTTTGGTCTACCACTCCTTTGAACCTTCAAAGATCCAAGGAAATTAAGACTTAGTAAAGACAATTTGGATAAGGATAAGCTTAATCTAAATTTAATTTAGAACATTGATTTAAGCAATTCCTTTTAGCCAGTGATTGACCATAGACTTAAACAAGATAATGAGGTTTAGTTCTAGTCTAATGATTCCTATTAAGTATGTTAAAGAGAGTGTTTAGGGACAGCCTTTAGTTTGTAGGGGTATGATAGATTGATGATCCCTTGTAGTTGCATTTGGCTTGAGCCCTTTGACTTCTTCATGTGGTCTTGCGGCTTTGTCCTTTGTGCAATTGGAACAAGGTTGGTTTGGAGTCTTTTGGCTTAGCTCTTGGTAGATGCTTAGGCCGAGTAACAAGTATTTGGCTTTGCACTTGATAGTTGCTAGGCCGAGAATGGTGAGAGCCGATTGATCATGGTTGATTATCGGTCTCTTTCTAGAACATGGATGGCTCGGTTTTGTCGTTGCTAGGAACTTGACCAAGCCTAGTGTTGATGGTATGGACGGATTTGTCTTGCTTCTTTGTAGAGGCTTGATCGAGTGATTGATGAAGGCTCTTAAACTCCTTGAGCAAGTTATGATCTTCCTTCAAGTGTCTTTAGCTAGTTGCGGTTCTTCTTTGCTTCAATGAGACTTTGGCCTTGTATCTTGTTGGTACTTAAGCCGAGATGGATTGGTTGATTGTGGAGGCTTCGTCCTTCTTGGTACTTTAGCCGAGAGTGAGAGCTTTGTATTGACTTCGTCCTTCTTGGTACTTTAGTCAATACTTAGCCGGATTGGTGGTAGTGGCGGCTTAGTCCTTCTTGATACTTTGGCCGAGTTAGTTGGTGGTAGAGTGGAGGTCTTTGACTTGCTAGATCTTGACCAAATGTTGATGATAAGATGGATCGGCTTGCTCTTGTAGAAGATTTGGCCGAGAGTGAATGAGGAGGCTTTTGCATTCATGGTTGAGATGCTTTGCCTAAGTTTGGTGGCTGCGGTGATTGGCTTCCATTTGATCATGAAGAGTTGTGTGATTTAACACTTATTCTCCCCCCTTCATAATTAAGATGGAAGGCATGAACTATTTCCCTTTCTCGGCTTTGTTCTTCATAAGCTTAATGAGAAAGGTTTCTCATCTTTTCCTTTGGACACCATTCATGGCTTCTTTCATTCTTCTCTTTACTTCTTTTTTCTTTAGCACTTCTTTGTTACTTCTTTATGCTTAGGGGTTTTCATGATGATCTCTTTCAATCCTTAGACATGATGATCCTACATCATACCAAAGACAAAAATTGATTTGAGTTTCTTGACTAACCGGCACAAGATAATAACCTTTAACAATTTACAAACTATTGATTAACCATTCACAAGTACAAGCAAGATTGCAAGGGAGAGTTTAAGACAATAGTTCAAGATGTTCCCTATGTCTTTTGATTAAACCCGAGAATAGTATGCACATTAACAAGTTCAAGTTTCGGTCCTATAGTTTTGAAATTGACAAATAATTTTGACAAATGACCTAAGGCATATATATATAATGAGGAATGAAGATCATTTTGCATAATATTCAACAATACAAATAAAGAGAGTAAAGAGTTTAGAAATGGCCTTTTTATGGTTTTCCTTTGGGAAGATGGTCATTGGGAGAAGTCATTTATCCTTTTAGAGCACCTCAATGGTTAGTCTAAGATTGGATTCATGACTTCTCTTTATGAGAAATTCTCTTGTTTGCTTCTTTACCTACACATAGATTCAAGTTAGCAACAAGGGACCATGGTCTTTAGTGCACAATGGCGGACCATGATCTTAAAAACACACAAACAAGATTCATTGTAACTTGATAGCTTTCATAGCTTAGTTACTCATCTTGTATCATAAACTTAAATGCACATAGGCGGTTTATGACAACAAACATAGATCATCATTCCATCTTCACCTTATATAGATGTTAATGTACTGAATCATTTCCCCATAAATCCAAAATTGGATTCATCATGACCTCTCAAAGTATCACCTTTTAAGTAGTCATGGATTCTCTTTTGGATTCATGTTAGCCGAGGTTATGAAGGATTCATCAAGCTCTCGGTGTTTTATCAACACTTATGGATGCTTGGTTCTCTTCCCTCTAAGAGAGTTTTGGATTCCATAAGACCTTAATTGCTTAGTCACAAGCGGGTCTTTGGTTCCTACTCTTTTGATTAAACCGAAGATCTTTTGGGATTAACCAAGGTTTTAAAATCACTTAGTCTTTCACCAAGATTCAAATCACTTCGCCAAACAAGGACTAGTGATTTGGTCTTAGACAAGGACATAAGTGGACCTTGTATCCTAGATCTTTCAAGGACTTAAACCACTTTACTAAACAAGATTAGTGATTTAAGACTTAAACAAGAAACAAGACTTAGATGTATAGTCGACTAATGTAGTTGGTACATGTAATCGACTATGTCACATGACTATATGACATCTGAGTCTTGGAGATTTAAATTCGGACACACATGAGCACATACTAAAACATTTGAAATTACATGCTCATGATCTTTCAAAATAAACAGGAGGTTATGGATTCAACTATCTTGTATTCTCATAAGATACACAAGAAAGGTTCACATACCTTTAGCTCACAAGTCTCAAGCTTTGAGCTTTGAGGTTCTTGTTCATTGCTTAATGCCTTAGCATAGTCGGATTTGGATTCATCAAGGTTCCCTTGGACTCATAAGAGTGGTGAGACCATGGTTCTCATCCTCTTGCTTTCGGCCTTACAAAGATGAAGTAATTACATTCGGATTTGGATACAACACGTTATCGCTCATGGCGAATCATGGATCTCATCCTTTTATCTTTGTATCTTAAGAAAAGCATAGAGTTTCGGATTCAACAAGGCATTGTTCTTAAAGAATCAATGAGCATGGTTCTCTCACTCTTTAGCTCACAAGTTTCAAGCTTTATGCTTTGAATACTTGGTCATTGCCTAACGCCTAAGTTAGATGGATTTTGGATTCATCAAGGTTCCTTTTAAACTCATAAGAGTGAGGAAACAATGGTTCTCATCCACAACTTTCGGCCTAAACAAAGATCTTAAAGAACAACTCAACCAAAAACATCATGTAGCTAGATTTTCAATCTATGCTCACTATGATTCGGTTTTGATTGGATTGTTCATGAAAGGAACTTGGATTCAACATGTATCTTCACTCATTAAGAGACAAAGAATCATGGTTCTCTTCCTAAGAGGAGCATTGATTCACCAAGATCTTAAGGGTTTTAACCACTCGGATCTTGATCATTCTTTTCCTCCTCAAGATCTTTGTGTTTATAAGCAAGAAATAAGAAGAAAGAGGTTGAAGATTAGCGGAAGCAACTTACCTAGGTCATCAAGAGCTTATGCTCTTATACCATGTTGGATTTTGGAGAGATTGGTGTATAGATCCGAGTTGGTTAGGCTCGGATATTGAGTGTATAGAAGCGAAGCAAGGTTGCTTGGTTCTTGAGTGTATAAAGAGAGTGTATTGTGTTTAGATTAGAGATTAAGATTAGAGAGAATAGAGAGAGAATAATTTGTGTATTGAGAAGAGAGGAACCACCTCCTTAATGTTTACAAGTACATACATGAGGCATTTATAGCCAAAATAGGCATATAGCCGTTATAGAGGGAAGGAAACATTTTGAATATTTAAACTCATGGAACACTTCTCCAGAATGTAGTCATGTGGTATAGTCGACTACATGTATCAACTACATTGTGATGTAGTCGACTATATGTCGCCAACGGCTCTATTTCAAACGGCTCTATTTCAAACACTCCTTTGTCCTTCGGTCCATAACTCTAACGGCTCTTTAGTCTTCAGATGTAGTCGACTACTACATGACTCAACTATATGTATCAACTATATTGTGATGTAGTCGACTACTCGCCTCACCTATACTTTTCCTCTCTTGATGTATCTTGATCTAATGCCTTTGTAGGTTATCATTAGTCTTAATATCTTTTACACTCCCCCGCAAGCTTAGCCTCATGTAATGGCTAAGCTTGGAACCCGCATAACCTTGCCTCATTAAAAACCTTGGTGAGAAAACTAGTTGGGATAAAACTCACCTAAGGGAAAAGAGTACAAGCTTATGTGGTTGGAGACTTAGGCTTTGGTAGCCCTTGTGAGTCCAAGTCTAGGTAGGATGGACTCACAAACTTTCAGGCTTGCGGATTTGGTGAAGACGTCCGCAAGTTGATCTTGACTCTTGGTGAAGCATGGTAGGATTGTGCCTTTGACCATTTGTTCCCTAACCTTGTGACAATCCACTTCGATGTGTTTTGTCCTCTCATGGAAGACCGAGTTAGATGCTATGTGGATAGCCGCTTGGTTGTCGCAATGCATAGTCATTGGCCCTTCAATCTTGACTCCCAAATCTCCTAGCAAGTTCTTTAGCCACATAAGTTCTTGGGTTAGCTTTCTCATAGCTCTATACTCGGCTTCGGTGGTTGAGCAAGAGACTATCTTTTGCTTCTTAGTCTTCCATGTAACAAGGTTCCCACCAATGAATGTGCAATACCCCGTAGTGGATCTTCTATCTTCCAAGTTTCCGGCATAATCCGCATCACAATACCCAATCACCTCGGTGTTCTTGTTGCAACCCATCCAAATACCCAAGTCGGATGTCTCCTTGACATAGCTTAGGATTCTCTCTAGCATCTTCCAATGGTGTATCTTCGGCTTTTGCATTTGTTGTGCAACTTGGTTCACGGCAAAGCATATGTCCGGTCTTGTGATTGTCAAATAGATGAGCTTGCCCACCATTTGCCTATAGAGTTTAGGATCCGTGTATGGCTCGTCTTCCCCACTTCCTTCTTGGATAATCTTGTATCCTTCTTCTAGTGGTGTCTTAGCCTTCTTAACACCTGTCATATTGACAACACTTAAAAGATCATGTGTGTACTTCCTTTGCGAAAGGAATAGACCCTCTTCGGATCTACACACTTCAATCCCAAGGAAGTACTTGAGTTTCAAACTTAGATTTTAAATAGAGTTTAGTGTCATGGATACCTTCCTTGTTGTTTCCGGAGATGATGATATCATCTACATAGACAAGGACCACTACTATACCTTCTCCGTTTGTCCGGGTGAATAGGGTGTGTTCCACATGGGATCTTTTGAATCCCTTTGCCATCAAGGTTGAGCTAAGCTTATGGTACCAAGCTCTCGGTGATTGCTTGAGTCCATAGATAGCCTTCCTTAGTCTTAACACCTTTCCCGGAGTGATGGTTTCTTCTAGACCCGGTGGTGGTGTCATGTAGACTTCTTCTTCAAGCTCTCCTTGAAAGAATGCATTCTTGACATCCATTTGGTACAAGTCCCATGAGAGGTTGGTGGCCAATGAGAGGATAACTCTTACGGTGTGGAGCTTTGCAACCGGTGCAAAAGTGTCCAAGTAGTCTTCCCCATAAGTTTGTGTAAACCCTCTTGCTACTAGCCGCCCTTTGTGTCTTTCTATCTCACCATTGCTATGATACTTGATAGTAAAGATGTATCTTGAGCTCACGGTTCTCTTGCCTTGAGGAAGGTCAGTCTCATAAAAAGTCTCATTGTCTTCCATTGCTTTGTTCTCGGCTTTCACCGCATTGACCCATACTTCTTCCTTCATTGCTTCTTCATACGTTCTTGGTATTACATGTTGATCCATGGAAGTGATGTAGGCTTGGTGTTCCTTAGGAAAGCTTGCAAGAGAGCATACGGCTTGAGTTGGATGTGACACCGCCTTGCTATTGAAGTATACCCTTGTGTTTACCCAATTGGATGGATCCTTCTTCACTCTAGTACTTCTTCTTAGAACCGGCTCCGGTGGTTCACTAGCTTCTTGACCCACTTCTTGATCATGATCCTCTTGAGCATGTCCGTGGTTTTCTTGTGATGGATTTTGTTGTTGAGCATTTGGTTCTCCCCCGGACTCATTAGGTTCTTGAGGTTCGGAGTGGACTTGCTCATTGTTATCCCCCTCATGATCAAGAGGGGTGGGTTGTTGGTTTGGTAAATCTTGGCTTGGTTCTTCTTCAAAACTCATGCCAAGGTTCTTCATTAGGTTCCTTAGACTTGTAGCTCTATCCGTGGCCTTCTCGGGTAAGTCCTTCACACTATCCCAATTGTTGTCTTCATAGAAGCTTTTGCCTTCAAGAAACTTGACATCTCTTGATACTATTACCCTTCTTGTCTCGGGTACATAGCACTTGTATCCTTTTTGTGTGTTTGAGTAGCCTATGAACATGGCCTTGATGCTTTTTGCTTCAAGCTTGTTGCATTGTTCACTAGGCACAAAAACAAAACAAACACAACCAAATACTCTTAGATGGTTAATAAAAGGCTTACTCTTATTTAACACTTCAAAAGGAGATTGATTGTTTAAGATTTGAGTGGGGGGTTCGGTTGATGAGATAACATGCGGTTAAAACACCATCCGACCAAAACCGTTTTGGGATGTTCATGTGGAACATCATTGACCGTGTGACCTCCATGAGATGCCTATTCTTTCTTTCGGCTACACCATTTTGTTGTGGTGTATAAGGACATGTGGTTTGGTGAAGGATCCCATGGTTGGCTATGTGTTCTTTGAATGCTCGGCTTGTGTACTCTCCCCCATTATCCGACCTAAAAGTTTTAATCTTAGCATTGTAATGGTTAGTCACATAGTTTTGAAAGTTTTTAAAAGCCTCTAATACCCTATCTTTGGTTTGTAAAAGTGTAACCCAAGTATATTTAGAGCTTTCATCTATGAATGTGACAAAATAACTATTATTATCCCTAGATTTGCAAGGAGAGGACCAAACATCCGAGTGGACTAATTCAAAAGGTTTGTAACACATTTTTGATTTTGAGAAAACGGTTCTACAATGCTTGCCTAAAATGCAAGCTTCACAAGATTTATGATCAAAATACACATTAGGTAAGATAGTTTTCAATGCATTCAAATGAGGGTGACCAAGTCTAAAATGCCAAATAACATTGTTTGCTTCGGTTATAATCGATTTAAAAGCATGACAAAGAAAAGGCTAGAGGTGTTTTCTTCAAGGACATAGAGATCGCCTCTTGTGACCCCTTTCCCAATGATCTCCTTACTCTTAATATCCTGAAAAACCACATCATTAGGACCGAAAATAACATTGCAATTCAAATCACAAGCAATGCGTTTCACGGATATAAGGTTTGAGGTAAAACTAGGCATGTAAAGCGCTTGAGAGTCTCTATCAAACAACTTAAGGTTCCCTAATCCTTCTATAGGAATTTCACTTCCATTTGCAATAATGATATTTCCTAAAGCCGGTTTAATATTACTAATCAAGTCCAAGTTACTAATCATATGATGAGAAGCACCAGAATCAATAATAATAGGCTTAAACGGTTTATTGTCTATATTTTGAGCACTAAGGGAATAGTAGGGTGAAATACCGGAGCCCTTAAGGGCTTTGATGAGAGCGTCAAGGTCGGACTTCCTCACATACTCATCCATGTAAGGGACAATAGCCGAAGACTCCTCTTCCTTGCCATGGTTTGGTCCTTGTGAGCTTGAGCTTGGCACACTTGTCGAGTCATCATGAGAGTAGTTGGCCTTGGCGTCCTTGAACTTGGCCGACTTAAGGTTAGGATGAAGAATCCAACACTTCTCTTTGATGTGGCCCTTCTTCTTGCAATGATCACACGTCAAGGCCCTCCTCTCTTCATATGTCTTGGACGTTGGTTTAAATGCCACCTTGTTTGCGGTTACTAGTTCCCTCTTGCCTTCAAAGAGCTCAATGGAGCCTTGTTCCCTTTGAAGTTGAGCACACACCTCTTCAAAGTTTGGTAGGGTATCGGCTCGGAGAAGATGTTTGGTAATCTCCTTATAGCTGTCGTTGAGTGTTAAGAGCAAACCGAAGACCTTGTCTTGTTCTCTTCGTTCATTTAGCACCTTTGGGTCGATAGTGCTTGGACGGAGCATCTCCAATTCGGCCCATAGGGACCTAAACTTTCCGAAATGCTTTGTGAACTCGGTGTCTTCTTGGTTAAGGTCGTTGATAGCCTTCTTGACTTCATAGACCCGACTTAGGTTAGATGTGTTGCCATAGACGGTTTGGAGAGTATCCCATAACTCCTTGGCATTCTCACAATAGGAATAGGCTTCCAAGATAGACGGCTCAAGGGATCCTTGGATGATTCCAAGAACCTTTTGGTCTAGTTGGAACCACTTCTCATCGTCATTTGTGAGCTCGTTGTTAAACTCAATAGGAGCATCTTTCCGAGTAAGGATGTGGTTCCAATAGCCGCGGCCACAAAGAGCAATCTTCATGGTTCTTGCCCATAAGAGGTAGTTGATACCTTTCAAGGTAACCGGACAAGGATTCTTCTTGGATTCTTTGTCTTCCATGATTTACCGCTTGGTTTGAAGGAGATGCCTCGGATAGGTCTAGTCGAGCACCGAGAAAAAGTATGTGTTGAGTGGCACGGAAACCGAGGCTAGCCGAGCACCGGGAAACGACTTGTCTCGGATAGATCTAGGATTCTAAAGACCAAAGTTGATACCTTTCTTCAAGATCTAGGCTTTAGAACCGAAAGTATCCAGTTTTGTTGAGAGTGCACGAAAACCGAGGCTAGCCGAGCACCGGGAAACGTTGGTACCGAGAATAGCCGAGAGTAAACGAGCACCGAGAGTTTTGTTATTGGGCGGCGGAAAAGCCCGATAGTTTTGCTTACCGGATGCTGAAATCACCGAGCAACGAGGATGCCCGGTAAACAAAACACCGAGCAACGAGGATGCCCGAGCGCCGAAGAGAATGGTAGCGGAAGCGAGATTTAGGTTCCAGAGCAAGGTTTCTCTGATACCATGTTAGATTTTGAGAGATTAGAGAAGATTAGTAAACAAAGTTCTTGAGTTCTTAACAAGAACACCAAGAACAAGAGAGAGAGAATAGAGAGATTCGGTTTCATTAGATTAGAAAGAGTTAATTATGTTACAAAGGGGAATCGCATATTTAAATACAAGACTAAAAGAAGTAACAAAGGTATATGCCAAATCCGTCAACATCTTGCCCGGGTAACCGTGCCACACGTCGCCATCGCTCTTGTAGCCGCGCCATGTTAGAGCAACCCGTGACTTGTACGGCCGAGTGGACTCCACGCTCCTCAACGGCTCTATTTTGGCAACGGCTACTTAGCTTCTAGATTCTTCTCCTTTGTCTCTGTGTTTCCCTTTGCAACGGTAACTTAGAGAACTTGTGACTTCGGCAGCTTGTGACTTCGGCTTTGGTCACACGCTAGGTCATTGTCTTGATGGACAAGACTTGTCCGGACAATGCCTTGGTCTCTTTTACACTTGTGACTTCGGCAGCTTGTGACTTCGACTTTGCCTTAGCTTGTGACTTCGACTTTGCCTTATACATGTTTGACGAACGTATGAAACATCTAACAACGCGTTTCTATGACTCTAAACCAAGTTTCATGCAGCATGAGTGCTTATAAGTATCTCAATGACCTGTGTACAAGTTTGACGAACTTATGAAACATCTAACAATGCGTTTCTAGGACTCAAAACCAAGTTTCATGCAACATGAGTGCTTATAAGTTCCTCAATGAGCTTTGTACAAGTTTGACGAACTTATGAAACATCTAACAACGCGTTTCTAGGACTCTAAACCAAGTTTCATGCAACATGAGTGCTTATAAGTATCTCAATGAGCTTTGTTTAAGTTTGACGAACTTATGAAACATCTAACAACTCGTTTCTAGGACTCTAAACCAAGTTTCATGCAACATGAGAGCTTATAAGTTCCTCAATGACCTTTGTACAAGTTTGACGAACGTATGAAACATCTAACAACGCGTTTCTAGGACTCTAAACCAAGTTTCATGCAATATGAGTACTTATAAGTATCTCAATGAGCTTTGTACAAGTTTGACGAACTTATGAAACATCTAACAATGCGTTTCTAGGACTCTAAACCAAGTTTCATGCAACATGAGTGCTTATAAGTTCCTCAATGAGCTTTGTACAAGTTTCACGAACTTAAGAAACATCTAACAACGTGTTTCAAGGACTCTAAACCATGTTTCATGCAACATGAGTGCTTATAAGTTCCTCAATGATATTTATACTAGTTTGACGAAATTATGAAACATCTAACAATGCGTTTCTAGGAATCTAATCCATGTTTCATGCAACATCATTGATTATAAGTGTCTCAATGAGCTTTGTACAAGTTTGACGAACTTATGAAACATCTAACAACTCGTTTCTTGGACTCTAAACAAAGGTTCATGCAACATGAGAGCTTATAAGTTCCTGAAAGAGCTTTGCACAAGTTTGACGAACGTATGAAACATCTAACAACGCGTTTCTAGGACTCTAAACCAATTTTCATGCAACATGAGTGCTTATAAGTTCCTCAATGAGCTTTGTACAAGTTTCACGAACTTATGAAACATCTAAAAACGCGTTTCTAGGACTCTAAACCAAGTTTCATGCAACATGAGTGTTTATAAGTGTCTCAATGAGCTTTGTACAAGTTTGACGAACTTATGAAACATCTAACAACGCGTTTCTAGGACTCTAAACCAAGTTTCATGCAACATGAGTGTTTATAAGTGTCTCAATGAGCTTTGTACAAGTTTTACGAACTTATGAAACATCTAACAATGCGTTTCTCGGACTCTAAATCAAGTTTCATGACAACATGAGAGCTTATAAGTTCCTCAATGAGCATTGTACAAGTTTCACGAACTTATGAAACATCTAACAACGCGTTTCTAGGATTCTAAACCAAGTTACATGCAACATGAGTTCTTATAAGTTCCTCAATGAGCTTTGTAAAAGTTTGACGAACTTATGAAACATCTAGCAACGCATTTCTAGGACTCTATACCAAGTTTCATGCAACATGAGTGCTTATAAGTATCTCAATGAGCTTTGTATAAGTTTGACGAACTTATGAAACATCTAACAACTCGTTTCTAGGACTCTAAACCAAGTTTCATGCAACATGAGAGCTTATAAGTTCCTCAATGAGCTTTGTACAAGTTTCACGAACTTATGAAACATCTAACAACGCATTTCTAGGTCACTAAACCAAGTTTCATGCAACATGAGTGTTTATAAGTGTCTCAATGAGCTTTGTACAAGCTTGACGAACTTATGAAACATCTAACAACGCGTTTCTAGGACTCTAAACCAAATTTCATGCAACATGAGTGATTATAAGTGTCTCAATGAGCTTTGTACAAGTTTGACGAACTTATGAAACATCTAACAACTCGTTTCTAGGACTCTAAACCAAGTTTCATGAAACATGAGAGCTTATAAGTTCCTCAAAGATCTTTGCACAAGTTTGACGAACGTATCAAACATCTAACAACGCGTTTCCAGGACTCTTAACCAAGTTTCATGCAACATGAATGCTTATAAGTTCCTCATAGAGCTTTGCACAAGTTTGACGAACGTATGAAACATATAACAACGCGTTTCCAGGACTCTAAACCAAGTTTCATGCAACATGAGTGCTTATAAGTTCCTCAATGAGCTTTGTACAAGTTTGACGAACTTATGAAACATCTAACAACGCGTTTCTAGGACTCTAAACCAAGTTTCATGCAACATGAGTGTTTATAAGTGTCTCAATGAGCTTTGTACAAGCTTGACGAAATTATGAAACATCTAACAACGCGTTTCTAGGACTCTAAACCAAGTTTCATGCAACATGAGTGATTATAAGTGTCTCAATGAGCTTTGTACAAGTTTGACGAACTTATGAAACATCTAACAACTCGTTTCTAGGACTCTAAACCAAGTTTCATGAAACATGAGAGCTTATAAGTTCCTCAAAGATCTTTGCACAAGTTTGACGAACGTATGAAACATCTAACAACGCGTTTCTAGGACTCTAAACCAAGTTTCATGCAATATGAGTGCTTATAAGTTCCTCAACGAGGTTTGTACAAGTTTGACGAACTTATGAAACATCTAACAACGCGTTTCTAGGACTCTAAACTAAGTTTTATGCAACATGAGTGTTTATAAGTGTCTCAATGAGCTTTGTACAAGTTTGACGAACTTATGAAACATCTAACAACTCGTTTCTAGGACTCTAAACCAAGTTTCATGCAACATGAGTGCTTATAAGTTCCTCAATGAGCATTGTACAAGTTTCACGAACTTATGAAACATCTAACAACGCGTTTCTAGGATTCTAAACCAAGTTACATGCAACATGAGTTCTTATGAGTTCCTCAATGAGCTTTGTAAAAGTTTGACGAACTTATGAAACATCTAGCAACGCATTTCTAGGACTCTATACCAAGTTTCATGCAACATGAGTGCTTATAAGTATCTCAATGAGCTTTGTATAAGTTTGACGAACTTATGAAACATCTAACAACTCGTTTCTAGGACTCTAAACCAAGTTTCATGCAACATGAGAGCTTATAAGTTCCTCAATGAGCTTTGTACAAGTTTCACGAACTTATGAAAAATCTAACAACGCATTTCTAGGTCTCTAAACCAAGTTTCATGCAACATGAGTGTTTATAAGTGTCTCAATGAGCTTTGTACAAGCTTGACGAACTTATGAAACATCTAACAACGCGTTTCTAGGACTCTAAACCAAATTTCATGTAACATGAGTGATTATAAGTGTCTCAATGAGCTTTGTACAAGTTTGACGAACTTATGAAACATCTAACAACTCATTTCTAGGACTCTAAACCAAGTTTCATGAAACATGAGAGCTTATAAGTTCCTCAAAGATCTTTGCACAAGTTTGACGAACGTATCAAACATCTAACAACGCGTTTCCAGGACTCTTAACCAAGTTTCATGCAACATGAGTGCTTATAAGTTCCTCAAAGAGCTTTGCACAAGTTTGACGAACGTATGAAACATATAGCAACGCCTTTCCAGGACTCTAAACCAAGTTTCATGCAACATGAGTGCTTATAAGTTCCTCAATGAGCTTTGTTCAAGTTTGACGAACTTATGAAACATCTAACAACGCGTTTCTAGGACTCTAAACCAAGTTTCATGCAACATGAGTGTTTATAAGTGTCTCAATGAGCTTTGTACAAGCTTGACGAAATTATGAAACATCTAACAACGCGTTTCTAGGACTCTAAACCAAGTTTCATGCAACATGAGTGATTATAAGTGTCTCAATGAGCTTCGTACAAGTTTGACGAACTTATGAAACATCTAACAACTCGTTTCTAGGACTCTAAACCAAGTTTCATGAAACATGAGAGCTTATAAGTTCCTCAAAGATCTTTGCACAAGTTTGACGAACGTATGAAACATCTAACAACGCGTTTCTAGGACTCTAAACCAAGTTTCATTCAATATGAGTGCTTATAAGTTCCTCAACGAGCTTTGTACAAGTTTGACGAACTTATGAAACATCTAACAACGCGTTTCTAGGACTCTAAACTAAGTTTTATGCAACATGAGTGTTTATAAGTGTCTCAATGAGCTTTGTACAAGTTTGACGAACTTATGAAACATCTAACAACTCGTTTCTAGGACTCTAAACCAAGTTTCATGCAACATGAGTGCTTATAAGTTCCTCAATGAGCATTGTACAAGTTTCACGAACTTGTGAAACATCTAACAACGCGTTTCTAGGATTCTAAACCAAGTTACATGCAACATGAGTTCTTATGAGTTCCTCAATGAGCTTTGTAAAAGTTTGACGAACTTATGAAACATCTAGCAACGCATTTCTAGGACTCTATACCAAGTTTCATGCAACATGAGTGCTTATAAGTATCTCAATGAGCTTTGTATAAGTTTGACGAACTTATGAAACATCTAACAACTCGTTTCTAGGACTCTAAACCAAGTTTCATGCAACATGAGAGCTTATAAGTTCCTCAATGAGCTTTGTACAAGTTTCACGAACTTATGAAACATCTAACAACGCATTTCTAGGTCTCTAAACCAAGTTTCATGCAACATGAGTGTTTATAAGTGTCTCAATGAGCTTTGTACAAGCTTGACGAACTTATGAAACATCTAACAACGCGTTTATAGGACTCTAAACCAAATTTCATGTAACATGAGTGATTATAAGTGTCTCAATGAGCTTTGTACAAGTTTGACGAACTTATGAAACATCTAACAACTCATTTCTAGGACTCTAAACCAAGTTTCATGAAACATGAGAGCTTATAAGTTCCTCAAAGATCTTTGCACAAGTTTGACGAACGTATCAAACATCTAACAACGCGTTTCCAGGACTCTTAACCAAGTTTCATGCAACATGAGTGCTTATAAGTTCCTCAAAGAGCTTTGCACAAGTTTGACGAACGTATGAAACATATAACAACGCCTTTCCAGGACTCTAAACCAAGTTTCATGCGACATGAGTGCTTATAAGTTCTTCAATGAGCTTTGTACAAGTTTGACGAACTTATGAAACATCTAACAACGCGTTTCTAGGACTCTAAACCAAGTTTCATGCAACATGAGTGTTTATAAGTGTCTCAATGAGCTTTGTACAAGCTTGACGAAATTATGAAACATCTAACAACGCGTTTCTAGGACTCTAAACCAAGTTTCATGCAACATGAGTGATTATAAGTGTCTCAATGAGCTTTGTACAAGTTTGACGAACTTATGAAACATCTAACAACTCGTTTCTAGGACTCTAAACCAAGTTTCATGAAACATGAGAGCTTATAAGTTCCTTAAAGATCTTTGCACAAGTTTGACGAACGTATGAAACATCTAACAACGCGTTTCTAGGACTCTAAACCAAGTTTCATGCAATATGAGTGCTTATAAGTTCCTCAATGAGCTTTGTACAAGTTTGACGAACTTATGAAACATCTAACAACGCGTTTATAGGACTCTAAATCAAGTTTCATGACAACATGAGAGCTTATAAGTTCCTGAATGAGCATTGTACAAGTTTCACGAACTTATGAAACATCTAACTACGCGTTTCTAGGATTCTAAACCAAGTTACATGCAACATGAGTTTTTATAAGTTCCTCAATGAGCTTTGTAAAAGTTTGACGAACTTATGAAACATCTAGCAACGCATTTCTAGGACTCTATACCAAGTTTCATGCAACATGAGTGCTTATAAGTATCTCAATGAGCTTTGTATAAGTTTGACGAACTTATGAAACATCTAACAACTCGTTTCTAGGACTCTAAACCAAGTTTCATGCAACATGAGAGCTTATAAGTTCCTCAATGAGCTTTGTACAAGTTTCACAAACTTATGAAACATCTAACAACGCATTTCTAGGTCTCTAAACCAAGTTTCATGCAACATGAGTGTTTATAAGTGTCTCAATGAGTTTTGTACAAGCTTGACGAACTTATGAAACATCTAACAACGCGTTTCTAGGACTCTAAACCAAATTTCATGCAACATGAGTGATTATAAGTGTCTCAATGAGCTTTGTACAAATTTGACGAACTTATGAAACATCTAACAACTCGTTTCTAGGACTCTAAACCAAGTTTCATGAAACATGAGAGCTTATAAGTTCCTCAAAGATCTTTGCACAAGTTTGACGAACGTATCAAACATCTAACAACGCGTTTCCAGGACTCTTAACCAAGTTTCAAGCAACATGAGTGCTTATAAGTTCCTCAAAGAGCTTTGCACAAGTTTGACGAACGTATGAAACATATAACAACACGTTTCCAGGACTCTAAACCAAGTTTCATGAACCATGAGTGCTTATAAGTTCCTCAAAGAGCTTTGCACAAGTTTGACGAACATATGAAACATATAACAACGCCTTTCCAGGACTCTAAACCAAGTTTCATGCAACATGAGTGCTTATAAGTTCCTCAATGAGCTTTGTACAAGTTTGACGAACTTATGAAACATCTAACAACGCGTTTCTAGGACTCTAAACCAAGTTTCATGCAACATGAGTGTTTAAAAGTGTCTCAATGAGCTTTGTACAAGCTTGACGAAATTATGAAACATCTAACAACGCGTTTCTAGGACTCTAAACCAAGTTTCATGCAACATGAGTGATTATAAGTGTCTTAATGAGCTTTGTACAAGTTTGACGAACTTATGAAACATCTAACAACTCGTTTCTAGGACTCTAAACCAAGTTTCATGAAACATGAGAGCTTATAAGTTCCTCAAAGATCTTTGCACAAGTTTGACGAACGTATGAAACATCTAACAACGCGTTTCTAGGAATCTAAACCAAGTTTCATGCAATATGAGTGCTTATAAGTTCCTCAATGAGCTTTGTACAAGTTTGACGAACTTATGAAACATCTAACAACGCGTTTCTAGGACTCTAAACTAAGTTTTATGCAACATGAGTGTTTATAAGTGTCTCAATGAGCTTTGTACAAGTTTGACGAACTTATGAAACATCTAACAACTCGTTTCTAGGACTCTAAACCAAGTTTCATGCAACATGAGTGCTTATAAGTTCCTCAATGAGCTTTGTACAACTTTTACGAACTTATGAAACATCTAACAACGCGTTTCTAGGACTCTAAATCAAGTTTCATGCAACATGAGAGCTTATAATTTCCTCAATGAGCTTTGTACAAGTTTGACGAACGTATGAAACATCTAACAACGCGTTTCTAGGACTGTAAACCAAGTTTCATGCAACATGAGTGCTTATAAGTATCTCAATGAGCTTTGTATAAGTTTGACGAACTTATGAAACATCTAACAACTCGTTTCTAGGACTCTAAACCAAATTCCATGCAACATGAGAGCTTATAAGTTCCTCAATGTGCTTTGTTAAAGTTTGACGAACGTATGAAACATCTAACAACGCGTTTCTAGGACTCTAAACCAAGTTTCATGCAATATGAGTGCTTATAAGTATCTCAATGACATGTGTACAAGTTTGACGAACTTATGAAACATCTAACAATGCGTTTCTAACCAAGTTTCATGCAACATGAGTGCTTATAAGTTCCTCAATGAGCTTTGTACAAGTTTGACGAACTTATGAAACATCTAACAACGCGTTTCTAGGCCTCTAAACCAAGTTTCATGCAACATGAATGCTTATAAGTATATCAATGAGCTTTGTATAAGTTTGACGAACTTATGAAACATCTAACAACTCGTTTCTAGGACTCTAAACCAAGTTTCATGCAACATGAGAGCTTATAAATTCCTCAATGAGCTTTGTACAAGTTTGACGAACGTATGAAACATCTAACAACGCGTTTCTAGGACTCTAAACCAAGTTTCATGCAATATGAGTGCTTATAAGTATCTCAATGAGCTTTGTACAAGTTTTACGAACTTATGAAACATCTAACAATGCGTTTCTAGGACTCTAAACCAAGTTTCATGCAACATGAGTGCTTATAAGTTCCTCAATGAGCTTTGTACAAGTTTCACGAACTTAAGAAACATCTAACAACGCGTTTCTAGGACTCTAAACCATGTTTCATGCAACATGAGTGCTTATAAGTTCCTCAATGATATTTATACAAGTTTGACGAAATTATGAAACATCTAACAATGTGTTTCTAGGACTCTAATCCATGTTTCATGCAACATCATTGATTATAAGTGTCTCAATGAGCTTTGTACAAGTTTGACGAACTTATGAAACATTTAACAACTCGTTTCTTGGACTCTAAACAAAGTTTCATGCAACATGAGAGCTTATAAGTTCCTCAAAGAGCTTTGCACAAGTTTGACGAACGTATGAAACATCTAACAACACGTTTCTAGGACTTTAAACCAAGTTTCATGCAACATGAGTGCTTATAAGTTCTTCAATGAGCTTTGTACAAGTTTCACGAACTTATGAAACATCTAACAACGCGTTTCTAGGACTCTAAACCAAGTTTCATGCAACATGAGTGTTTATAAGTATCTCAATGAGCTTTGTACAAGTTTGACGAACTTATGAAACATCTAACAGCGCGTTTCTAGGACTCTAAACCAAGTTTCATGCAACATGAGTGTTTATAAGTGTCTCAATGAGCTTTGTATAAGTTTGACGAACTTATGAAACATCTAACAATGCGTTTCTCGGACTCTAAATCAAGTTTCATGCAACATGAGAGCTTATAAGTTCCTCAATGAGCATTGTACAATTTTCACGAACTTATGAAACATCTAACAACGCGTTTCTAGGATTCTAAACCAAGTTACATGCAACATGAGTTCTTATAAGTTCCTCAATGAGCTTTGTACAAGTTTGACGAACTTATGAAACATTTAGCAACGCGTTTCTAGGACTCTATACCAAGTTTCATGCAACATGAGTGCTTATAAGTTTCTCAATGAGCTTTGTATAAGTTTGACGAACTTATGAAACATCTAACAACTCGTTTCTAGGACTCTAAACCAAGTTTCATGCAACATGAGAGCTTATAAGTTCCTCAATGAGCTTTGTACAAGTTTCACGAACTTATGAAACATCTAACAACGCGTTTCTAGGACTCTAAACTAAGTTACATGCAACATGAGTTCTTATAAGTTCCTCAATGAGCTTTGTACAAGTGTGACGAACTTATGAAACATCTAACAACGCGTTTCTAGGACTCTAAACCAAGTTTCATGCAATATGAGTGCTTATAAGTATCTCAATGACATGTGTACAAGTTTGACGAACTTATGAAATATCAAACAATGCGTTTCTAGGACTCAAAACCAAGTTTCATGCAACATGAGTGCTTATAAGTTCCTCAATGAGCTTTGTACAAGTTTGACGAACTTATGAAACATCTAACAACGCGTTTCTAGGACTCTAAACCAAGTTTCATGCAACATGAGTGCTTATAAGTATCTCAATGAGCTTTGTATAAGTTTGACGAACTTATGAAACATCTAACAACTCGTTTCTAGGACTCTAAACCAAGTTTCATGCAACATGAGAGCTTATAAGTTCCTCAATGAGCTTTGTACAAGTTTGACGAACGTACGAAACATCTAACAACGCGTTTCTAGGACTCTAAACCAAGTTTCATGCAATATGAGTGCTTATAAGTATCTCAATGAGCTTTGTAAAACTTTGACAAACTTATGAAACATCTAACAATGTGTTTCTAGGACTCTAAACCAAGTTTCATGCAACATGAGTGCTTATAAGTTCCTCAATGAGCTTTGTAAAAGTTTCACGAACTTAAGAAACATCTAACAACGCGTTTCTAGGACTCTAAACCATGTTTCATGCAACATGAGTGCTTATAAGTTCCTCAATGATATTTATACAAGTTTGACGAAATTATGAAACATCTAACAATGCGTTTCTAGGACTCTAATCCATGTTTCATGCAACATCATTGATTATAAGTGTCTCAATGAGCTTTGTACAAGTTTGACGAACTTATGAAACATCTAACAACTCGTTTCTTGGACTCTAAAGAAAGTTTCATGCAACATGAGAGCTTATAAGTTCCTCAAAGAGCTTTGCACAAGTTTGACGAACGTATGAAACATCTAACAACGCGTTTCTAGGACTCTAAACCAAGTTTCATGCAACATGAGTTCTTATAAGTTCCTCAATGAGCTTTGTACATGTTTCACGAACTTATGAACCATCTAACAACGCGTTTCTAGGATTCTAAACCAAGTTACATGCAATATGAGTTCTTATAAATTCCTCAATGAGCTTTGTACAAGTTTGACGAACTTATGAAACATCTAGCAACGCGTTTCTAGGACTCTATACCAAGTTTCATGCAACATGAGTGCTTATAAGTATCTCAATGAGCTTTGTATAAGTTTGACGAACTTATGAAACATCTAACAACTCGTTTCTAGGACTCTAAACCAAGTTTCATGCAACATGAGAGCTTATAAGTTCCTCAATGAGCTTTGTACAAGTTTCACGAACTTATGAAACATCTAACAACGCGTTTCTAGGACTCTAAACCAAGTTACATGCAACATGAGTTCTTATAAGTTCCTCAATGAGCTTTGTACAAGTTTGACGAACGTATGAAACATCTAACAACGCGTTTCTAGGACTCTAAACCAAGTTTCATGCAACATGAGTGCTTATAAGTATCTCAATGAGCTTTGTATAAGTTTGGCGAACTTATGAAACATCTAACAACTCGTTTCTAGGATTCTAAACCAAGTTTCATGCAACATGAGAGCTTATAAGTTCCTCAATGAGCTTTGTTCAAGTTTGACGAACGTATGAAACATCTAACAACGTGTTTCTAGGACTCTAAACCAAATTTCATGCAACATGAGTGATTATAAATGTCTTAATGAGCTTTGTACAAATTTGACGAACTTATGAAACATCTAACAAATCGTTTCTAGGACTCTAAACCAAGTTTCATGCAACATGAGAGCTTATAAGTTCCTAAAAGAGCTTTGCATAAGTTTGACGAACGTATGAAACATCTAACAATGCGTTTCTAGGACTCTAAACCAAGTTTCATGCAACATGAGTGCTTATAAGTTCCTCAATGAGCTTTGTACAAGTTTGACGAACTTATGAAACATCTAACAACTCGTTTCTAGGACTCTAAACCAAGTTTCATGCAACATGAGAGCTTATAAGTTCCTCAAAGAGCTTTGCACAAGTTTAACGAACTTATGAAACATCTAACAACGCGTTTCTAGGACTCTAAATCAAGTTTCATGCAACATTAGTGCTTATAAGTTTCTCAATGAGTTTTGTACAAGTTTCACGAAGTTATGAAACATCTAACAACGCATTTCTAGGACTCTAAATCAAGTTTCATGCAACATGAGTGCTTATAAGTTCATCAATGAGCTTTGTACAAGTTTCACGAACTTATGAAACATCTAACAACGCGTTTCTAGGATTCTAAAGCAAGTTACCTGAGTTCTTATAAGTATCTCAATGAAACATCTAACAACTCGTTTCTAGGACTCTAAACCAAGTTTCATGCAACATGAGAGCTTATAAGTTCCTCAATGAGTTTTGTAAAAGTTTGACGAACTTATGAAACATCTAATAACACGTTTCTAGGACTCTAAACCAAGTTTCATGCAACATGAGTGCTTATAAGTATCTCAATGAGCTTTGTACAAGTTTTACAAACTTATGAAACACCTAACAACGTGTTTCTAGGACTCTAAACCAAGTTTCATGCAACATGAGAGCTTATAAGTTCCTCAATGAGCTTTGTACAAGTTTGACGAACTTATGAAACATCTAACAACGCGTTTCTAGGACTCTAAACCAAGTTTCATGCAATATGAGTGCTTATAAGTATCTCAATGAGCTTTGTACAAGTTTGACGAACTTATGAAACATCTAACAATGCGTTTCTAGGACTCTAAACCAAGTTTCATGCAACATGAGTCCTTATAAGTTCCTCAATGAGCTTTGTACAAGTTTCTCGAACTTATGAAACATCTAACAACGCGTTTCTAGGACTCTAAACCATGTTTCATGCAACATGAGTGCTTATAAGTTCCTTAATGATATTTATACAAGTTTGACGAACTTATGAAACATCTAACAATGTGTTTCTAGGACTCTAAACCAAGTTTCATGCAACATGAGTGCTTATAAGTTCCTCAATGAGCTTTGTACAAGTTTCAGGAACTTATGAAACATCTAACAACTCGTTTCTAGGACTCTAAACCAAGTTTCATGCAACATCAGTGATTATAAGTGTCTCAATGAGCTTTGTACAAGTTTGACGAACTTATGAAACACCTAACAACTCGTTTCTTGTACTCTAAACCAAGTTTCATGCAACATGAGAGCTTATAAGTTCCTCAAAGAGCTTTGCACAAGTTTGACGAACGTATGAAACATCTAACAACGCGTTTCTAGGACTCTAAACCAAGTTTCATGCAACATGAGTGCTTATAAGTTCCTCAATGAGCTTTGTACAAGTTTCAGGAACTTATGAAACATCTAACAACTCGTTTCTAGGACTCTAAACCAAGTTTCATGCAACATGAGAGCTTATAAGTTCCTGAAAAAGCTTTGCACAAGTTTGACGAACTTATGAAACATCTAACAACTCGTTTCTAGGACTCTAAACCAAGTTTCATGCAACATGAGTGCTTATAAGTTCCTCAATGAGCTTTGTACAAGTTTCACGAACTTATGAAACATCTAACAACGCGTTTCTAGGACTCTAAACCAAGTTTCATGCAACATGAGTGTTTATAAGTGTCTCAATGAGCTTTGTATAAGCTTGACGAACTTATGAAACATCTAACAACGCGTTTCTTGGACTCTAAACCAAGTTTCATGCAACATGAGTGATTATAAGTGTCTCCATGAGCTTTGTACAAGCTTGACGAACTTATGAAACATCTAACAACGCGTTTCTAGGACTCTAAACCAAGTTTCGTGCAACATGAGTGATTATAAGTGTCTCAATGAGCTTTGTACAAGTTTGACGAACTTATGAAACATCTAACAACGAGTTTCTAGGACTCTAAACCAAGTTTCATGAAACATGAGAGCTTATAAGTTCCTCAAAAATCTTTGCACAAGTTTGACGAACGTATGAAACATCTAACAACGCGTTTCCAGGACTCTAAACCAAGTTTCATGCAACATGAGTGCTTAAAAGTTCCTCAAAGAGCTTTGCACAAGTTTGACGAACGTATGAAACATCTAACAACGCGTTTCCAGGACTCTAAACCAAGTTTCATGCAACATGAGTGCTTATAAGTTCCTTAATGATATTTATACAAGTTTGACGAACTTATGAAACATCTAACAACGCGTTTCTAGGACTCTAAACCAAGTTTCATGCAACATGAGTGATTATAAGTGTCTCCATGAGCTTTGTACAAGTTTGACGAACTTATGAAACATCTAACAACTCGTTTCTTGTACTCTAAACCAAGTTTCATGCAACATGAGAGCTTATAAGTTCCTCAAAGAGCTTTGCACAAGTTTGACGAACGTATGAAACATCTAACAACGCGTTTCTAGGAATCTAAACCAAGTTTCATGCAACATGAGTGCTTATAAGTTCCTCAATGAGCTTTGTACAAGTTTCAGGAACTTATGAAACATCTAACAACTCGTTTCTAGGACTCTAAACCAAGTTTCATGCAACATGAGAGCTTATAAGTTCCTCAAAGAGCTTTGCACAAGTTTGACGAACTTATGAAACATCTAACAACTCGTTTCTAGGACTCTAAACCAAGTTTCATGCAACATGAATGCTTATAAGTTCCTCAATGAGCTTTGTACTGTTGGGAATGTCCTGAAATCAATTGTACTTATTTTAGTAAGGTTGTATCGTCGAGGTTTGACAGTCGAATAATATTAGATGATTATAATGTTTTGCTAGAAGCCTCTTATAATCGATGGGCTTTAGAAGTCCATTGCTAATATTATGCGATCCTACAGGGTCACACACCTAAGCAGACTGGATTAATATATTATGTTGGGTATTGATTATAATATAACATATGTGATATTAGATATACATATATTTATATTAGTGCACTTTAATAATATAAGATATTATATTTATATATATATATGATATATATATTAATGCACATGTGAAAAAGGCAAGTCATTGTGATGTGCTTATTGGGCTTGGCTCATTAGCCATATAAGTCCATTAGGTTATTAATTAGGTTATGAGAATCTATTATATAAAGAGACACAATGACGCTTGATAACATTAACCTAATTCTACACAACCCTAAACATAGCAGACAAATAGTTGTCTAATAGATTGAGATTAGATCTCTACGGCACTAGCATCCCGATCAATCCAGTTTGTGTGCGTGTGGATACCAGTAGAGGCACGACGTTTGGAGTGCTTTTAGACCTCGATATATCTCGGTTCAGATTTCCGCTACGAACCATCCAGGTATATTCATAAACTGATGACATAGATTTGATTCAATATTTGCACGTATCCTAGGGAAAGAATTCGCAATTGTTATTTATAAATCGTTATAAACCGGTACGAATTCCTACAGTGGTATCAGAGCCTTACGTGTGTAATTTTGAATTAAACCTAATTTAATATATATTAGATATAGAAAACATGTGCCGTTATTTTTCATGTCGATGTAGTTTGTTAAAACCGATTAATAGTTAATCGGCTTATAATACATGACTACAATCATAGTTACGTTTGTGTAAGCTTGTCTGCATGAAAATAATAATAATCGGTGTGTACAATATTGATTGAAAAGTCAACCCATATTATTTCATAACACATGATTGCTTTGTTTTTTTTTTAAATAAATATATAATGTATCATGTCGTTTGTGTATGACACAACAACATGGTTAGATATATGTAATCATAATAGATTACTAAACGAATATTTTATTGAAATTAAAATATTATCTTTTCTGTTTAATTGGGTTCAGTAATCATAGTTGTATGATTTTTCGTCAAAGTCTCATACAGACTTTGATTCTTTTTCTTAATCTTATTAAGTTTAGTTTCTAATTCAATTAGAACTAATGAAATTTAATTAAGATTAATTTCCTAAAATTTAAATTGAAAAATTTAAATTGATTAAATTTATTCAATTATTTTTTGTAATTTAATTTAACACATATTGGATATGTAAATTTTATATTTTGATAATTTATATTAGATATAAATTTTAAATATAAATTAAATTAAATTAAAATGATTTCCTCAATTAATATCAAATTTAATGTCTTTCCAATCTTGTCAACTGTCAAGACTTGTTTCGTTGTGTATGGGCCTGCTAAGCAGGGTGTCCACGATTACATGAGTAAGGCGGATGGTAATGGTTACCATACGAGTAAAAGATTGGTTTATTTGACTAAGCTATCAAAATGGTTTTGGGTTTAGAGACATAAGGTTGGATAAGACATAAGATGTCATCCACAACCAAGAGTTATATTGGATATAATTAGCAATGTTGTTGCTTACCTAAATAACTAAACATTCAGGCGATGAGCCAAAGCTCACTTGAATCTTAGTGAAATAAGGATCTTGGATCACTATACTCATATGAGGAAAATTGTTTTGAGTTTAGTGTGAGTTTTCTTAAATGTTGAGACAACTCAAATTTCCATGAACATCATATTAACTTTTGCTATTCTTTTGACAGTTATGTCAAACCTTCACAACTCGTTTTCACTTCGATCCGTCCTTGAGAAGGACAAGCTAAATGGATCGAATTTCCTCGAATGGTATCGAAATCTGAGAATTGTTCTCAAACAGGAGAAAAAGGACTATGTCCTTGAAAAAGTTTTGCCTGAAAAACCTAAGGCAAATCTTCCACATGCAGAGAGGAATGCTTATGATAAGCATGTCAATGATAGGGTCGATGTGTGTTGTCTCATGTTGGCTACCATGAACTCGGACTTGCAAAAACAGTTTGAGAACGTGGAGTCGCCAATTGAGATGATCACTAGCCCGAAAGGAATGTTTCAGGAGCAAGCACGAACCGAGAGATATCGGACTCGTTAAATCTCTCATTGAGTGTAAGTCGCCAAAGGATAGTCCAGTTAGCCCACATGTCATTAAGATGATGAGTTATATCGATAACCTCGGCCAAACTGGATTCCCCTATCAGCCAAGAGTTGGCTACTGACCTCATCCTGCAGTCATTGCCGCCAAGTTTTGATCAGTTTGTTATGAACTACAACATGAATAACTTGACAAAGACTTTGACCGAACCGCATGGGATGCTCAAAACTCGCTGAACCAAACATCGGAAAGGACACTCCAAATGTTCTCATGGTGCAAGGGGGTAAAAGGTTTAAGAAACCTGGTAAGAACAAAGGAAAAGGCAAGATAAGTGGGATTGAGAATCCAACTAAGTCTGACCCTTCTCCTAAGTTTAAACCTGGCCCCTCTGGTGAAGACAAGTGCCATTATTGCAATGGTGTTGGGCATTGGAAGAGAAACTGCAAGAAATACTTGGAAGATCTGAAAAAGAAGAAGACTTTTAAGACTTCTTCGCCAGGTATCTATGTTATAGAAGTAAATGTTGCTACTTCTAGTTCTACCTCTTGGGTATTAGATACCGGTTGTGGTGCTCATATTTGTGTGAATATGCAGGGCCTAAGCAACAGTAGAACTTTGGAGAAAGGACAAGTGGACTTGCGCGTGGGGAATGGAGCAAGAGTTGCTGCATTAGCCGTAGGAACATTTCATTTGTCTTTACCTTCCGGCATGGTTTTAGAACTTAAAAATTGCTACTATGTACTCGCTATAAGCAGAAATATTATTTCTATTTCTTGTTTGGATTTGGAAGGATTTCATTTTTCGATTAAAGACAAATGTTGTTCGTTTAATCTTAATGATATGTTTTATGGTAGTGGCCCATTAGAGAATGGGCTTTATGTTCTTAACCAAAGTGTGTCTGTCTATAACATTAGTACAAAGAGATTTAAGTCTAACGACTCGAATCCTACTTTTCTCTGGCATTGTCGTTTGGGCCATATAAACGAGAAACGCATTCAAAAGCTTCACAGTGATGGACTTTTGAACTCATTTGATTATGAATCATTTGAAAAATGTGAATCTTGCTTATTAGGTAAAATGACTAAGGCTCCTTTTACTGGAAAAGGTGAAAAGGGCCAGCGACTTATTGGGCCTTATACATACAGATGTGTGTGGGCCAATGAGTATAGGTGCTAGAGGAAACTACCAGTACTTCATCACATTTACCGATGATTTCGGTAGATATGGTTATGTTTATCTAATGAAACATAAATCTGAATCTTTCGAAAAGTTCAAAGAATTTCAGAATGAAGTACAAAACCAACTTGGCAAAACAATTAAAGCTCTTCGCTCAGATCGCGGAGGAGAATACTTGAGCCAAGTTTTCAGTGATCATCTTAGAGAATGTGGAATTGTTTCACAACTTACTCCTCCCGGAACACCTCAATGGAACGGTGTATCCGAAAGGAGAAATCGAACTTTATTAGATATGGTTCGATCTATGATGAGTCACACAGATCTTCCATTATCCTTTTGGGGATATGCTCTAGAATCGTCTGCGTTTACGCTAAACAGATGTCCATCAAAATCAGTTGAAAAGACACCATATGAGATGTGGACTGGAAAGGTTCCTAATCTATCTTTTATGAAAATTTGGGGTTGCGAGGCTTATGTAAAACGTTTACTTCCTGATAAGCTTGGACCCAAATCTGATAAGTGCTACTTCGTTGGTTATCCCAAAGAAACCAAAGGTTATTACTTTTATAACCCCGCCGAGAGCAAAGTGTTTGTTGCTCGGAACTGTGTCTTTTTAGAAAGAGAATTTCTTTCTAAAAGGAACAGTGGGAGTAAGGTACTACTCGAAGAAGTTCGAGATTCACAGGAGGTTGCTCCACCTATTCAGGAAGAGCAACAACTGGATTTACGAAGAGTCGTAAATACCACACCCGTGGAACCCGAGGTACGTAGGTCACGGAGGGTCATTCATGAACCCGATAGATATGGGGTTTGGGTGACTGACCATCATGATCTATTGATTATAGAAAGTGATGAACCTACGTCCTATGAAGAAGCAATGATGGGCCCCGACTCGAAAAGTGGGTAGAAGCCACCGAATCCGAAATGGGATCCATGTCGTCCAACAAAGTATGGACTTTGGTCGATTTACCTGATGGTGTAAAAGCCATTGAGTGTAAATGGGTTTTCAAGAAGAAAATGGACGTGGATGGTAATATACAGATATACAAAGCTAGACTAGTGGCTAAAGGCTATAAGCAAATTCATGGCATTGACTATGATGAAACTTATTCCCCAGTCGCGATGTTTAAGTCCATTCGGATTCTTCTAGCAATTGCCGCTCATTATGATTATGAGATTTGGCAGATGGATGTGAAAACAGACTTTCCTTAATGGAAACCCGGAAGAGGATGTGTACATGACACAACCTCGAAGGTTTCACAAGTCCCGAAAATGTCTGGGAAAGTATGTAAGCTTCATCGCTCTATATATGGGCTGAAGCAAGCATCTCGGAGTTGGAATCTTCGTTTTAATGAAGCAATCAAACAGTTTGATTTCATTAGGAACGAAGAAGAACCTTGCGTTTACAAGAAGATTAGTGGGAGCGCAATTGTGTTTCTTGTGCTATATGTCGATGACATATTACTCCTAGGAAATGACATTCCTTTGCTTCAGTCCGTTAAGACTTGGCTAGGAAGTTGTTTCTCAATGAAAGACATGGGAGAAGCTGCATACATACTTGGAATAAGGATCTACGAGAGATAGACCTAACAGGTTGATTGGACTAAGTCAAGACACTTATATATATAAGGTCTTACATAGGTTCAGTATGCATGATTCTAAGAAAGGTTTTCTACCAATGTCTCATGGCATAACCCTCAAGCAAGACTCGGTGTCCTTCAACACATGATGAGCGAGAGCGTATGAATAGAATTCCTTATGCTTCTGCTATAGGTTCTATTATGTATGCCATGCTTTGTACTCGTCCCGATGTGGCATGTGCCTTAAGCATGACGAGTAGATACCAATCCGATCCAGGTGAGAGTCACCGGATCTGTCGTTAAGAACATCCTTAAGTATTTGAGAAAAACTAAGGATAAGTTCTTGGTCTATGGAGGATGTGATGAGCTTGTTGTGAGTGGTTACACCGATGCCGGCTTTCGGACAGTACAAAGATGATTTCCGATCTCAATCCGGTTTTATCTTTTGTCTTAATGGAGGAGCGGTGAGTTGGAAAAGCTCCAAGCAAAGCACCGTGGCTGACTCAACAACCGAATCAGAATATATTGCCGCTTCTGAAGCAGCAAAAGAAGCTGTTTGGATTAGGAAGTTCATCACTGAACTTGGTGTAGTTCCTAGCATCTCTGGTCCGGTGGATCTTTATTGTGACAACAATGGAGCCATCGCTCAGGCGAAGGAACCAAGGTCGCACCAGAAATCCAAACACATTCAAAGACGATATCACCTCATTCGTGACATTATCGAAAGAGGAGATGTGAAGATTAGCAGAGTTCCAACAGATGCAAATGTTGCAGATCCATTAACCAAGCCTCTTCCTCGGCCGAAGCATGAAAGTCATACTGCTGCTCGTAGGCATTAGGTTTCTTAATGTTTGATTTTGTTTCTAGAGAGAAACTTATTTTTATGATATGATGTTCGTGTTTGCAAACATTTGATTTATTTTCAAATTAATGAAATTGTTTCAAGCATTATTTAATTATTGGATAATAAAATAATTTGTCCCAAAATAGTTTATATCATCCTTATAAGTCATCAAGTACGTGACTTGATCATGAAACCTTATGAGTGAAAGATGACATAAATTATTGTGGTCCCTAGTCAAGGTTATTAAATGGGACAATAGTAACTAAGATGACTAGTATGTGAGGTGACTGATGACTAAGTTTCGTGGAGTCATTTAATATGTAGTATTAAAGTCAATCACATAAGTATGTGTTAGAGAACACAATATTGGACTGACCCGCTATGGAAAACTCTGCAAGAATATTATATGAGTGTCATAAGAGTTTTTCATTACAACTATAAAATATAGTCCTTTGACCTGAGTTTGTCATGTTTTCTTATACATGGACTAGTGCGCTTTGATCGTGTCAAACGTCAGCCGTAACAGTGATTATAAAAACACCGATTGGGCGTATTACGAATTGTATAAGGAACAGGGATAAAACAAGATGGGATTTGTCCCTCCTATATAATGGGAGATAAATATCTCCGGGCCTATCGATAATTTAATACCGAGAAAATGCATGGCCGTGCTCAAACGAGGTGAATGTCAATCGTTTGTTTTATCAAGTATAAATTGGGAATCGATAAACATGATCTAGCTTAATAAGGATGACACTATTGCTTGCCTTATGCTAGGATCGAGATATAGCGACGAAGGGATTATCGGAATAGATGATTCCAAGTACAAGTGGGAGATTGTTGGGAATGTCCCGAAATCAATTGTACTTATTTTAGTAAGGTTGTATCGTCGAGGTTTGACGATCGAATAATATTAGATGATTATAACGTTTTGCTAGAAGCCTCTTATAATCGATGGGCTTTAGAAGTCCATTGCTAATATTATGCGATCCTACGGGTCACACACCTAAGCAGACTGGATTAATATATTATGTTGGGTATTGATTATAATATAACATATGTGATATTAGATATACATATATTTATATTAGTGCACTTTAATAATATAAGATATTATATTTATATATATATATGATATATATATTAATGCACATGTGAAAAAGGCAAGTCATTGTGATGTGCTTATTGGGCTTGGCTCATTAGCCATATAAGTCCATTAGGTTATTAATTAGGTTATGAGAATCTATTATATAAAGAGACACAATGACGCTTGATAACATTAACCTAATTCTACACAACCCTAAACATAGCGGACAAATAGTTGTCTAATAGATTGAGATTAGATCTCTACGGCACTAGCATCCCGATCAATCCAGTTTGTGTGCGTGTGGATACCAGTAGAGGCACGACGTTTGGAGTGCTTTTAGACCTCGATATATCTCGGTTCGGATTTCCGCTACGAACCATCCAGGTATATTCATAAACCGATGACATAGATTTGATTCAATATTTGCACGTATCCTAGGGAAAGAATTCGCAATTGTTATTTATAAATCGTTATAAACCGGTACGAATTCCTACATGTACAAGTTTCACGAACTTATGAAACATCTAACAACGCGTTTCTAGGACTCTAAACCAAGTTTCATGCAACATGAGTGTTTATAAGTGTCTCAATGAGCTTTGTATAAGCTTGACGAACTTATGAAACATCTAACAACGCGTTTCTTGGACTCTAAACCAAGTTTCATGCAACATGAGTGATTATAAGTGTCTCCATGAGCTTTGTACAAGCTTGACGAACTTATGAAACATCTAACAACGCGTTTCTAGGACTCTAAACCAAGTTTCGTGCAACATGAGTGATTATAAGTGTCTCAATGAGCTTTGTACAAGTTTGACGAACTTATGAAACATCTAACAACGAGTTTCTAGGACTCTAAACCAAGTTTCATGAAACATGAGAGCTTATAAGTTCCTCAAAAATCTTTGCACAAGTTTGACGAACGTATGAAACATCTAACAACGCGTTTCCAGGACTCTAAACCAAGTTTCATGCAACATGAGTGCTTAAAAGTTCCTCAAAGAGCTTTGCACAAGTTTGACGAACGTATGAAACATCTAACAACGCGTTTCCAGGACTCTAAACCAAGTTTCATGCAACATGAGTGCTTATAAGTTCCTTAATGATATTTATACAAGTTTGACGAACTTATGAAACATCTAACAACGCGTTTCTAGGACTCTAAACCAAGTTTCATGCAACATGAGTGATTATAAGTGTCTCCATGAGCTTTGTACAAGTTTGACGAACTTATGAAACATCTAACAACTCGTTTCTTGTACTCTAAACCAAGTTTCATGCAACATGAGAGCTTATAAGTTCCTCAAAGAGCTTTGCACAAGTTTGACGAACGTATGAAACATCTAACAACGCGTTTCTAGGAATCTAAACCAAGTTTCATGCAACATGAGTGCTTATAAGTTCCTCAATGAGCTTTGTACAAGTTTCGGGAACTTATGAAACATCTAACAACTCGTTTCTAGGACTCTAAACCAAGTTTCATGCAACATGAGAGCTTATAAGTTCCTCAAAGAGCTTTGCACAAGTTTGACGAACTTATGAAACATCTAACAACTCGTTTCTAGGACTCTAAACCAAGTTTCATGCAACATGAATGCTTATAAGTTCCTCAATGAGCTTTGTACAAGTTTCACGAACTTATGAAACATCTAACAACGCGTTTCTAGGACTCTAAATCAAGTTTCATGCAACATGAGTGCTTATAAATTTCTCAATGATCTTTGTACAAGTTTCACGAACTTATGAAACATCTAACAAAGCGTTTCTAGGACTCTAAATCAAGTTTCATGCAACATGAGTGCTTATAAATTTCTCAATGATCTTTGTACAAGTTTCACGAACTTATGAAACATCTAACAACGCGTTTCTAGGACTCTAAATCAAGTTTCATGCAACATGAGTGCTTATAAATTCCTCAATGAGCTTTGTACAAGTTTCACGAACTTATGAAACATCTAACAACGCTTTTCTGATATTCTAAACCAAGTTACATGCAACATGAGTTCTTATAAGTATATCAATGAGCTTTGTATAAGTTTGACGAAGTTATGAAACATCTAACAAATCGTTTCTAGGACTCTAAACCAAGTTTCATGCAACATGAGAGCTTATAAGTTCCTCAATGAGCTTTGTACAAGTTTGACGAACTTACGAAACATCTACCAACGCGTTTCTATGACTCTAAACCAAGTTTCATGCAACATGAGTGCTTATAAGTATCTCAATGAGCTCTGTACAAGTTTGACGAACTTATGAAACACCTAATAACTCGTTTCTAGGACTCTAAACCAAGTTTCATGCAACATGAGAGCTTATAAGTTCCTCAATGAGCTTTATACAAGTTTGTCGAACTTATGAAACATCTAACAACGCGTTTCTAGGACTCTAAACCAAGTTTCATGCAATATGAGTGCTTATAAGTATCTCAATGAGCTTTGTACAAGTCTGACGAACTTATGAAACATCTAACAATGCGTTTCTAGGACTCTAAACCAAGTTACATGCAACATGAGTGCTTATAAGTTCCTCAATGAGTTTTGTACAAGTTTCACGAACTTATGAAACATCTAACAACACATTTCTAGGACTCTAAACCAAGTTTCATGCAACATGAGTGTTTATAAGTGTCTCAATGAGCTTTGTACAAGCTTGACGAAATTATGAAACATCTAACAACGCGTTTCTAGGACTCTAAACCAAGTTTCGTGCAACATGAGTGATTATAAGTGTCTCAATGAGCTTTGTACAAGTTTGACGAACTTATGAAACATCTAACAACGAGTTTCTAGGACTCTAAACCAAGTTTCATGAAACATGAGAGCTTATAAGTTCCTCAAAGATCTTTGCACAAGTTTGACGAACGTATGAAACATCTAACGACGCGTTTCCAGGACTCTAAACCAAGTTTCATGCAACATGAGTGCTTATAAGTTCCTCAAAGAGCTTTGCACAAGTTTGACGAACGTATGAAACATCTAACAACGCGTTTCCAGGACTCTAAACCAAGTTTCATGCAACATGAGTGCTTATAAGTTCCTCAATGAGGTTTGTACAAGTTTGACGAACTTATGAAACATCTAACAACGCGTTTCTAGGACTCTAAACCAAGTTTCATGCAACATGAGTGTTTATAAGTGTCTCAATGAGCTTTGTATAAGCTTGACGAATTTATGAAACATCTAACAACGCGTTTCCAGGACTCTAAACCAAGTTTCATCCAACATGAGTGATTATAAGTGTCTCCATGAGCTTTGTACAAGTTTGACGAACTTATGAAACATCTAACAACGCGTCTCTAGGACTCTAAATCAAGTTTCATGCAACATGAGAGCTTATAAGTTCCTCAATGAGCTTTGTACAAGTTTGACGAACGTATGAAACATCTAACAACGTGTTTCTAGGACTCTAAACCAAGTTTCATGCAACATGAGAGCTTATAAGTTCCTCAATGAGCTTTATACATGTTTGACGAACGTATGAAACATCTAACAACGCATTTCTAGGATTCTAAACCAAGTTTCATGCAACATGAGTGCTTATAAGTATTCCAATGAGCTTTGTATAAGTTTGACGAACTTATGAAACATCTAACAACGCGTTTCTAGATCTCTAAACCAAGTTTCATGCAACATGAGTGTTTATAAGTGTCTCAATGAGCTTTGTACAAGTTTCACGAACTTATGAAACAGCTAACAACGCGTTTCTAGGACTCTAAACCTTGTTTCATGCAACATGAGTGCTTATAAGTATCTCAATGCGATTTGTACAAGTTTGACGAACTTATGAAACATCTAACACCGCGTTTCTAGGACTCTAATCCATGTTTCATGCAACATCAGTGATTATAAGAGTCTCAATGAGCTTTTTACAAGTTTGACGAACTTATGAAACATCTAACAACTCGTTTCTAGGACTCTAAACCAAGTTTCATGCTACATGAGAGCTTATAAGTTCCTCAATGAGCTTTGTACAAGTTTGACGAACGTATGAAACATCTAACAACGTGTTTGTAGGACTCTAAACCAAGTTTCATGCAACATGAGTGATTATAAGTGTCTTAATGAGCTTTGTACAAATTTGACGAACTTATAAAACATCTAACAACTCGTTTCTAGGACTCTAAACCAAGTTTCATGCAACATGAGAGCTTATAAGTTCCTCAAAGAGCTTTGCACAAGTTTGACGAACTTATGAAACATCTAACAACTCGTTTCTAGGACTCTAAACCAAGTTTCATGCAACATGAGTGCTTATAAGTTCCTCAATGAGCTTTGTACAAGTTTCACGAACTTATGAAACATCTAACAACGCGTTTCTAGGACTCTAAACCAAGTTTCATGCAACATGAGTGTTTATAAGTGTCTCAATGAGCTTTGTATAAGCTTGACGAACTTATGAAACATCTAACAACACGTTTCTTGGACTCTAAACCAAGTTTCATGCAACATGAGTGATTATAAGTGTCTCCATGAGCTTTGTACAAGCTTGACGAACTTATGAAACATCTAACAACTCGTTTCTAGGACTCTAAACCAAGTTTCGTGCAACATGAGTGATTATAAGTGTCTCAATGAGCTTTGTACAAGTTTGACGAACTTATGAAACATCTAACAACGAGTTTCTAGGACTATAAACCAAGTTTCATGAAACATGAGAGCTTATAAGTTCCTCAAAAATCTTTGCACAAGTTTGACGAACGTATGAAACATCTAACAACGCGTTTCCAGGACTCTAAACCAAGTTTCATGCAACATGAGTACTTATAAGTTCCTCAAAGAGCTTTGCACAAGTTTGACGAACGTATGAAACATCTAACAACGCGTTTCCAGGACTCTAAACCAAGTTTCATGCAACATGAGTGCTTATAAGTTCCTTAATGATATTTATACAAGTTTGACGAACTTATGAAACATCTAACAACGCGTTTCTAGGACTCTAAACCAAGTTTCATGCAACATGAGTGATTATAAGTGTCTCCATGAGCTTTGTAGAAGTTTGACGAACTTATGAAACATCTAACAACTCGTTTCTTGTACTCTAAACCAAGTTTCATGCAACATGAGAGCTTATAAGTTCTTCAAAGAGCTTTGCACAAGTTTGACGAACGTATGAAACATCTAACAACGCGTTTCTAGGAATCTAAACCAAGTTTCATGCAACATGAGTGCTTATAAGTTCCTCAATGAGCTTTGTACAAGTTTCAGGAACTTATGAAACATCTAACAACTCGTTTCTAGGACTCTAAACCAAGTTTCATGCAACATGAGAGCTTATAAGTTCCTCAAAGAGCTTTGCACAAGTTTGACGAACTTATGAAACATCTAACAACTCGTTTCTAGGACTCTAAACCAAGTTTCATGCAACATGAATGCTTATAAGTTCCTCAATGAGCTTTGTACAAGTTTCACGAACTTATGAAACATCTAACAACGCGTTTCTAGGACTCTAAATCAAGTTTCATGCAACATGAGTGCTTATAAATTTTTCAATGATCTTTGTACAAGTTTCACGAACTTATGAAACATCTAACAAAGCGTTTCTAGGACTCTAAATCAAGTTTCAAGCAACATGAGTGCTTATAAATTTCTCAATGATCTTTGTACAAGTTTCACGAACTTATGAAACATCTAACAACGCGTTTCTAGGACTCTAAATCAAGTTTCATGCAACATGAGTGCTTATAAATTCCTCAATGAGCTTTGTACAAGTTTCACGAACTTATGAAACATCTAACAACGCTTTTCCGATATTCTAAACCAAGTTACATGCAACATGAGTTCTTATAAGTATATCAATGAGCTTTGTATAAGTTTGACGAAGTTATGAAACATCTAACAAATCGTTTCTAGGACTCTAAACCAAGTTTCATGCAACATGAGAGCTTATAAGTTCCTCAATGAGCTTTGTACAAGTTTGACGAACTTACGAAACATCTAACAACGCGTTTCTATGACTCTAAACCAAGTTTCATGCAACATGAGTGCTTATAAGTATCTCAATGAGCTCTGTACAAGTTTGACGAACTTATGAAACACCTAACAACTCGTTTCTAGGACTCTAAAGCAAGTTTCATGCAACATGAGAGCTTATAAGTCCCTCAATGAGCTTTGTACAAGTTTGTCGAACTTATGAAACATCTAACAACGCGTTTCTAGGACTCTAAACCAAGTTTCATGCAATATGAGTGCTTATAAGTATCTCAATGAGCTTTGTACAAGTCTGACGAACTTATGAAACATCTAACAATGCGTTTCTAGGACTCTAAACCAAGTTACATGCAACATGAGTGCTTATAAGTTCCTCAATGAGCTTTGTACAAGTTTCAGGAACTTATGAAACATCTAACAACACATTTCTAGGACTCTAAACCAAGTTTCATGCAACATGAGTGTTTATAAGTGTCTCAATGAGCTTTGTACAAGCTTGACGAACTTATGAAACATCTAACAACGCGTTTCTAGGACTCTAAATCAAGTTTCGTGCAACATGAGTGATTATAAGTGTCTCAATGAGCTTTGTACAAGTTTGACGAACTTATGAAACATCTAACAACGAGTTTCTAGGACTCTAAACCAAGTTTCATGAAACATGAGAGCTTATAAGTTCCTCAAAGATCTTTGCACAAGTTTGACGAACGTATGAAACATCTAACAACGCGTTTCCAGGACTCTAAACCAAGTTTCATGCAACATGAGTGCTTATAAGTTCCTCAAAGAACTTTGCACAAGTTTGACGAACGTATGAAACATCTAACAACGCGTTTCCAGGACTCTAAACCAAGTTTCATGCAACATGAGTGCTTATAAGTTCCTCAATGAGGTTTGTACAAGTTTGACGAACTTATGAAACATCTAACAACGCGTTTCTAGGACTCTAAACCAAGTTTCATGCAACATGAGTGTTTATAAGTGTCTCAATGAGCTTTGTATAAGCTTGACGAAATTATGAAACATCTAACAACGCGTTTCTAGGACTCTAAACCAAGTTTCATGCAACATGAGTGATTATAAGTGTCTCCATGAGCTTTGTACAAGTTTGACGAACTTATGAAACATCTAACAACGCGTCTCTAGGACTCTAAATAAAGTTTCATGCAACATGAGAGCTTATAAGTTCCTCAATGAGCTTTGTACAAGTTTGACGAACGTATGAAACATCTAACAACGTGTTTCTAGGACTCTAAACCAAGTTTCATGCAACATGAGAGCTTATAAGTTCCTCAATGAGCTTTATACATGTTTGACGAACGTATGAAACATCTAACAACGCATTTCTAGGATTCTAAACCAAGTTTCATGCAACATGAGTGCTTATAAGTATCTCAATGAGCTTTGTATAAGTTTGACGAACTTATGAAACATCTAACAACGCGTTTCTAGATCTCTAAACCAAGTTTCATGCAACATGAGTGTTTATAAGTGTCTCAATGAGCTTTGTACAAGTTTCACGAACTTATGAAACATATAACAACGCGTTTCTAGGACTCTAAACCTTGTTTCATGCAACATGAGTGCTTATAAGTATCTCAATGCGATTTGTACAAGTTTGACGAACTTATGAAACATCTAACAACGCGTTTCTAGGACTCTAATCCATGTTTCATGCAACATCAGTGATTATAAGAGTCTCAATGAGCTTTTTACAAGTTTGACGAACTTATGAAACATCTAACAACTCGTTTCTAGGACTCTAAACCAAGTTTCATGCTACATGAGAGCTAATAAGTTCCTCAATGAGCTTTGTACAAGTTTGACAAACGTATGAAACATCTAACAACGTGTTTGTAGGACTCTAAACCAAGTTTCATGCAACATGAGTGATTATAAGTGTCTTAATGAGCTTTGTACAAATTTGACGAACTTATAAAACATCTAACAACTCGTTTCTAGGACTCTAAACCAAGTTTCATGCAACATGAGAGCTTATAAGTTCCTCAAAGATCTTTGCACAAGTTTGACGAACATATAAAAGATCTAACAACGCGTTTCTAGGACTCTAAACCAAGTTTCATGCAACATGAGTGCTTATAAGTTCCTCAATGAGCTTTGTACAAGTTGGACGAACTTATGAAACATCTAACAACGCGTTTCTACGACTCTAAACCAAGTTTCATGCAACATGAGTGCTTATAAGTATCTCAATGAGCTTTGTACAAGTTTGACGAACTTATGAAACATCTAACAATGCGTTTCTAGGACTCTAAACCAAGTTTCATGCAACATGAGTGCTTATAAGTTCCTCAATGAGCTTTGGACAAGTTTCACGAACTTATGAAACATCTAACAACGCTTTTCTAGGACTCTAAACCATGTTTCATGCAACATGAGTATTAAGACTAATGATAACCTACAAAGGCATTAGATCAAGATACATCAAAGAGGGGGAAAAGTATAGTTGAGGCGTGTAGTCGACTACATCACAATGTAGTTGAGTCATGTAGTCGACCAATGTTGTTGAGTCATGTAGTCGACTACATCGCAAGACTAAAGAGCCGTTAGAGCTTTGGACCAACGAACAAAGGAGTGTTCCCTTTTGAATTCTAGCCGTTGGAGACTTCCCTTGTTGCGTTTTTCTCTTTATATAATGGTGATAAGCTCTTGTAAAACCTTTAAGGAGTTGGTTACTCTTTCATTATACTAAAAGATACTTTTCCTCAAATACTCTCCCTTTCTAATCTCAAATACTCTCTCCATACACTCAAGAACCAAGCATACCTTGCTTCGCTTCTATTCTCTCAAGATCCGAGCTTAACCAACTCGGATCTATACTCTAATCACTCCAAAATCCAACATGGTATCAGAGCAAAGCTCTTCAGACCCATAGGTAAGTCGCTTCCGCTATTCTTCTCTCTTTAATTTGCTTATAAACACAAGGATCTAGGGGAGAAGAAGAATGACCAAGATCAGCTTGTTTAAAGCACTAAGATCTTGGTGAATCAATTCTCCTCTTAGGAAGTGAACCATGATCTCTTTGTCTCTTAATTACTAAAGAGACATGTTGAATCCAAGTTCCTTTCAAGAACAATTCAATCAAAACCGAATCATAGTGAGGATAGATCAATGAATTTAGCTACATGATGTTTTTGGTTGAGTTGTTCTTAAAGATCCTTGTTAGGCCGAAAGTTAGTGGATGAGAACCATTGCTCCCTCACTCTTATGATTTCAAAAGGGACCTTGATGAATCCAAATCCATATAGCCTAGGCATTTAAGCAATGAACAAGTATTCAAAGCTTAAAGCTTGAAACTTGCGAGCTAAAGGGTTAGAGAACCTTGTCTATTGATTCTTCTAAGAACAATAGCTTGTTGAATCCGAAAACTCAAAACTTTTCCCTAAGATTCAAAGAGGATGAGAACCACGGATTCCCCACTCTTATGAGCCAAAGGGAACCTTGATGAATCCAAATCCATCTAAGCTTAGGCATTTTTAGACTATGAACAAGTATTCAAGAACAAAACTTGAAACTTGGGAGTCAAAGGTTAAGAGAACCTTGTGAGCTCACTCTTTTGAGTCCAAAGCCACTTGATGAATCCAAGAACCTTAGCGTTAGACAATCAAACAGGATTCAAGAACAAAGCTTGAACCTTGCGAGTCAAAAGGGTTTGTGAACCTTGTGTGCTCACTCTTATGAGTTCAAAGCCACTTGATGAATCCAAAGCTCTTGCCTTTTTGTGCTTTAACAAGATCTTTGGAAAGAGAACCATGATCCGCTTAACTCCTAGTGAGTAAAGGACATGTTGAATCCATTTTTCTTGGTAAGTACAAGACAACCAAAACACATTCATTGTTAGCATAAATCAATAGGATTTAGCTACATGATAGTTTTGGTTGTATTGTTCTTTAAGATCATTGTCTAAACCGAGACTAATGGATGAGAACCATGGCTTCTAAAAGAACCTTGATGAACCAATACCATGAAAGGTTCGGTTTAAAAGCATGTTCTTGAGCATATGATGTTTTTCAAAAGTTTTAAAGAACATATGCTCATTTGGTCCGAATTTAAATCTCCAAGACTTAGATGTCATATAGTCATGTGACATAGTCGACTACATGTATCAACTACATTAGTCGACTATACATCTAAGTCTTGTTTCTTGTTTAAGTCTTAAATCACTAATCTTGTTTAGTAAAGTGGTTTAAGTCCTTGAAAGATCTATGATACAAGGTCCACTTATGTCTTTGTCTAAGACCAAATCACTAGTCCTTGTTTGGTGAAGTGGTTTGAATCTTGGTGAAAGACTAAGTGAATTTAAAACCTTGGTTAATCCAAAAGATCTTCGGTTTAATCAAAAGGGTAAGGTACCAAGACCCGCTTGTGATAAAGCTTTTAAGGTCTTATGGTATCCAAAACTCTCTTAGAGGGAAGAGAACCAAGTATCCATAAGTGTTGATAAAACACCGAGAGCTTGATGAATCCTTCATAACCTCGGCTAACATGAATCCAAAAGAGAATCCATGACTACTTAAAAGGTGATACTTTGAGAGGTCATGATGAATCCAATTTTGGACTTATGGGGAAATGATTCACTACATTAACATCTATATAAGGTGAAAATGAAATGATGATCTATGTTTGTTGTCATAAACCGCCTATGTGCACTTAAGTTTATGATACAAGATGAGTAACTAAGCTATGAAAGCTATCAAGTTACAATGAATCTTGTTTGTGTGTGTTAAGATCATGGTCCGCCATTGTGCACTAAAGACCATGGTCCCTTTCAAAGTCTTTATGGCAAGAAGACATAAGCAAAAGACTCTTGTTGCTAAACCTTCTTCATGTGTAGGTATTAAGCTATCAAGAGCATTTCATAAGGGAAGTCATAAACTCAATCATAGACTAATCAAATAAAGGTGCTCTAAGAGTGCAATGACTTTCCCATATGACCATCTACTCGAGGACTTAACCGAAAAAGGCCATTTCTAAACCCTCTTTACTCCCTTATTTATATTATTAGATACTTGTCTAAGTGTTCATGTGTGCTTGAAGTTGTTATATGCCTTAGATCACTTAGAAATTTGTTTGTCAATTTTAAAATTATAAGACCAAAACTTGAACTTGTTGAGGTGCATACTATTCTCGGGTTTATTCAAAAGACATAGGGAACATATTGAACTATTGTCTTAAACTCTCTCTTGCATTCTTGCTTGTACTTGTCAATGGTTAATCAATAGTTTGTGAATTGTTAAAAGTTATTATCTTGTGCCGGTTAGTCATGAAACTCAAATCAATTTTTGTCTTTGGTATGATGTAGGATCATCATGTCTAAGGATTGAAAGAGATCATCATGAAAACCCCTAAGCATAAAGAAGTAACAAAGAAGTGCTAAAGAGAAAAGAAGTAAAGAGAAGAATGAAAGAAGCCATGAATGGTGTCCAAAGGAAAAGATGAGAACCCTTTCTCATGAAGCTTGTGAAGAACAAAGCCGAGAAAGGAGAAGAGTTCATGGTACTTCCATCTTAATCATGAAGGGGGGAGAAGAAGTGTTAAATCACACAACTCATCATGATCAAATGGAAGCCTCAATCACCGCGGCTAAAAGCATCTACCAAGAGCTAAAGCCACCAATCTCAATTCATCATAGCTCGGCCAAACTCGTTAAAGGGAAAGGTCAAACCATCTACCACCAAACTTAGGCAAAGCATCTCAACCAAGAATGCAAAAGCCTCCTCATTCACTCTCGGCCAAATCTTCTACAAGAGCAAGCCGATCCATCTTATCATCAACATTTGGTCAAGATCTAGCAAGTAAAAGACCTCCACTCAACCACCAACAAACTCGGCCAAAGTATCAAGAAGGACTAAGCTGCCACTACCACCAATCCGGCTAAGTATTGACTAAAGTACCAAGAAGGGCGAAGTCAATACAAAGCTCTCACTCTCGGCTAAAGTACCAAGAAGGACGAAGCCTCCACAATCAACCAATCCATCTCGGCTTAAGTACCAACAAGATACAAGGCCAAAGTCACTTGGAACAAAGAAGAACCATCATTTGGCTAAATGCACTTGGAGAATGCTAAAGTGTCCCAAGATGTAAAGATCTCTCATCAATCATTCGGTCAAGCCTCTACAAGAAGCAAGACCATCATCATCATCATCATGTGGCTCGGCTATGTCTCTAGCAATGACAAGAACGAACCACTCCATCAACACTAGGCTCGGCCAAGTACATGGCAAAGACTAAACCTAGCCATCCATGTTCTAGAAAGAGACCGATAATCAATATGATCAATCGGCTCTCACCATTCTCGGCCTAGCAACTATCAAGTTCAAAGCCAAATACTTGTTACTCGGCCTAAGCATCTACCAAGAGCTAAGCAAAAAGACTCCAAACCAACCTTGTTCCAATTGCACAAAGGACAAAGCCGCAAGACCACATGAAGAAGTCAAAGGGCTCAAGCCAAATGCAACTACAAGGGATCATCAATCTATCATACCTCTACCAACTAAAGGTTGTCCCTAAACCCTCTCTTTAACATACTTAATAGGAATCATTAGACTAGAACTAAACCTCATTATCTTGTTTAAGTCTATGGTCAATCACTTGCTAAAAGGAATTGCTTAAATCAATGTTCTAAATTGACTTTAGATTAAGCCTATCCTTATCCAAATTGTCTTTACTAAGTCTTAATTTCCTTGGATCTTTGAAGGTTCAAAGGAGTGGTAGACCAAAGGCAAGAAGGAAGTCTCAAAGAAGAAACAAAAGAGAAGGAAAGGAAGTCACTATGTTTCTTGTCAAGTCTCACATTGAAGCTTGTGAAGAACAAGCCGTGAAGACCAAGTCAAAGAGATGAAGACCAAGAAGGTCTCATGTCAACAAGGGAGAAACGTCACTTCCCAAATCAAAGAACGCATCCAAGATCCTAACAACAAGCCGAGAAGATCAAAGAAGCTTGTTGAAAGGAGATCATAGAACCCTCATTGAAGAACACGACAAAGTCAAGAAGATCAAACCGGTTCTATCTTAAGGGGGAGTTTCGGCCAAGTCAAGAAGATCAAGGCCAAGATTAAGAAGACCCCTATTGCAAAGACTTACACTCTTTTTCCCTTAGTAATGCTTTTATCCCAAGTGGTTTTGCTTACTAAGGGTTTTAATGAGGTTTGTTTAGCAATGTCCAATCTTAGCCATTTCATTAGGCTAAGCTTGAGGGGGAATATTAAGACTAATGATAACCTACAAAGGCATTAGATCAAGATACATCAAAGAGGGGGAAAATTATAGTTGAGGCGTGTAGTCGACTACATCACAATGTAGTTGAGTCATGTAGTCGACCAATGTAGTTGAGTCATGTAGTCGACTACATCGCAAGACTAAAGAGCCGTTAGAGCTATGGACCAACGGACAAAGGAGTGTTCCCTTTCGAATTCTAGCCGTTGGAGACTTCCCTTGTTGCGTTTTTCTCTTTATATAATGGTGATAAGCTCTTGTAAAACCTTTAAGGAGTTGGTTACTCTTTCATTATACTAAAAGATACTTTTCCTCAAATACTCTCTCTTTCTAATCTCAAATACTCTCTCCATACACTCAAGAACCAAGCATACCTTGCTTCGCTTCTATTCTCTCAAGATCCGAGCTTACCCAACTCGGATCTAAACTCTAACCTCTCCAAAATCCAACAATGAGTGCTTATAAATTCCTCAATGAGATTTATACAAGTTTCACGAACTTATGAAACATCTAAAAACGCGTTCTAGGACTCTAATCCATGTTTCATGCAACATCAGTGATTATAAGTGTCTCAATGAGCTTTGTACAAGTTTGACAAACGTATGAAACATCTAACAACGTGTTTCTAGGACTCTAAACCATGTTTCATGCAACATGAGTGCTTCTAAGTTCCTCAATGAGATTTATACAAGTTTCACGAACTTATGAAACATTTAGCAACGCGTTTCTAGGACTTTAAATCAAGTTTCATGCAACATGAGTGCTTATAAGTTCCTCAATGAACTTTGTACAAGTTTGACGAACTTATGAAACATCTAACAACTCGTTTCTTGGACTCTAAACCAAGTTTCATGCAACATGAGAGCTTATAAGTTCCTCAAAGAGCTTTGCACAACTTTGACGAATGTATGAAACATCTAACAACGCGTTTCCAGGAATCTAAACCAAGCTTCATGCAACATGAGTGCTTATAAGTTCCTCAATGAGCTTTGTACAAGTTTGATGAACTTATGAAACATCTAACAACGCGTTTCTAGGACTCTAAACCAAGTTTCATGCAACATAAGTGTTTATAAGTGTCTCAATGAGCTTTGTACAAGCTTGACGAACTTATGAAACATCTAACAACGCGTTTCTAGGACTCTAAACCAAGTTTCATGCAACATGAGTGATTATAAGTGAGTCCATGAGCTTTGTACAAGTTTGACGAACTTATGAAACATCTAACAACTCGTTTCTAGGACTCTAAACCAAGTTTCATGCAACATGAGAGCTTATAAGTTCCTCAAAGAGCTTTGCACAAGTTTGACGAACTTATGAAACGTCGAACAACTCGTTTCTAGGACTCTAAACCAAGTTTCATGCAACATGAGAGCTTATAAGTTTCACAATGAGCTTTGTACAAGTTTGACGAATGCATGAAACATCTAACAACGTGTTTCTAGAACTTTAAACCAAGTTTCATGCAACATGAGTGATTATAAGTGTCTTAATGAGCTTTGTACAAATTTGACGAACTTATGAAACATCTAACAACTCGTTTCTAGGACTCTAAACCAAGTTTCATGTATCATGAGAGCTTATAAGTTCCTCAAAGAGCTTTGCACAAGTTTGACGAACGTATGAAACATCTAACAACGCGTTTCCAGGATTCTAAACCAAGTTTCATGCAACATGAGTGCTTATAAGTATCTCAATGAGCTTTGTACAAGTTTGACGAACTTATGAAACATCTAAAAATGTGTTTCTAGGACTCTAAACCAAGTTACATGCAACATGAATGCTTATAAGTATCTCAATGAGATTTGTACAAGTTTGTTGAACTTATGAAACATCTAACAATGCGTTTCTAGGACTCTAAACCAAGTTTCATGCAACATGAGTGCTTTTAAGTTCCTCAATGAGCTTTGTACAAGTTTCACGAACTTATGAAACATCTAACAACGCGTTTCTAGGACTCTAAACCTTGTTTCATGCAACATGAGTGCTTATAAGTATCTCAATGAGATTTGTACAAGTTTGACGAACTTATGAAACATCTAACACCGCGTTTCTAGGACTCTAATCCATGTTTCATGCAACATCAGTGATTATACGAGTCTCAATGAGCTTTTTACAAGTTTGACGAACTTATGAAACATCTAACAACTCGTTTCTAGGACTCTAAACCAAGTTTCATGCAACATGAGAGCTTATAAGTTCCTCAAAGAGCTTTGTACAAGTTTGACGAACGTATGAAACATCTAACAACATGTTTTTAGGACTCTAAACCAAGTTTCATGCAACATGAGTGATTATAAGTGTCTTAATGAGCTTTGTACAAATTTGACGAACTTATAAAACATCTAACAACTCGTTTCTAGGACTCTAAACCAAGTTTCATGCAACATGAGTGCTTATAAGTTCCTCAATGAGCTTTGCACAAGTTTCACGAACTTATGAAACATCTAACAACGCTTTTCTAGGACTCTAAACCTTGTTTCATGCAACATGAGTGCTTATAAGTATCTCAATGAGATTTGTACAAGTTTGACGAACTTATAAAACATCTAACACCGCGTTTCTAGGACTCTAATCCATATTTCATGCAACATCAGTGATTATAAGAGTCTCAATGAGCTTTTTACATGTTTGACGAACTTATGAAACATCTAACAACTCGTTTCTAGGACTCTAAACCAATATTCATGCAACATGAGAGCTTATAAGTTCTTCAATGAGCTTTGTACAAGTTTGACGAACGTATGAAACATCTAACAATGCGTTTCTAGGACTCTAAACCAAGTTTCATGCAACATGAGTGATTATAAGTTCCTCAATGAGCTTTGTACAAGTTTCACGAACGTATGAAACATCTAACAACGCGTTTCTAGGACTCTAAACCAAGTTTCATGCAACATGAGTGATTATAAGTGTCACCATGAGCTTTGTACAAGTTTGACGAACTTATGAAACATCTAACAACTCGTTTCTAGGACTCTAAACCAAGTTTCATGAAACATGAGAGCTTATAAGTTCCTCAAAGATCTTTGCACAAGTTTGACGAACGTATGAAACATCTAACAACGCGTTTCTAGGACTCTAAACCAAGTTTCATGCAACATGAGTGCTTATATGTATCTCAATGAGCTTTGTACAAGTTTGACGAACTTATGAAACATCTAACAATGCGTTTCTAGGACTCTAAACCAAGTTTCATGCAACATGAGTACTTATAAGTTCCTTAATGAGCTTTGGACAAGTTTCACGAACTTATGAAACATCTAACAACGCGTTTCTAGGACTCTAAACCATGTTTCATGCAACATGAGTGCTTATAATTCCTCAATGAGATTTATACAAGTTTCACGAACTTATGAAACATCTAAAAACGCGTTCTAGGACTGTAATCCATGTTTCATGCAACATCAGTGATTATAAGTGTCTCAATGAGCTTTGTACAAGTTTCACAAACGTATGAAACATCTAACAACGTGTTTCTAGGACTCTAAACCATGTTTCATGCAACATGAGTGCTTATAAGTTCCTCAATGAGATTTATACAAGTTTTACGAACTTATGAAACATCTAGCAACGCGTTTCTAGGACTCTAAATCAAGTTTCAAGCAACATGAGTGCTTATAAGTTCCTCAATGAACTTTGTACAAGTTTCACGAACTTATGAGACATCTAATAACACGTTTCTAGGAATCTAAACCAAGTTACATGCAACATGAGTGCTTATAAGTATCTCAATGAGCTTTGTATAAGTTTGACGAACTTATGCAACATCTAACAACTCGTTTCTAGGACTCTAAACCAAGTTTCATACAACATGAGTGCTTATAAGTATCTCAATGAGCTTTGTATAAGTTTGACGAACTTATGCAACATCTAACAACTCGTTTCTAGGACTCTAAACCAAGTTTCATACAACATGAGAGCTTATAAGTTCCTAAAGGAGCTTTGTACAAGATTCACGAACGTATGAAACATCTAACAACGCGTTTCTAGGACTCTAAACCAAGTTTCATGCAACATGAGTGATTATAAGTGTCTATATGAGCTTTGTACAAGTTTGACGAACTTATGAAACATCTAACAACTCGTTTCTAGGACTCTAAACCAAGTTTCATGAAACATGAGAGTTTATAAGTTCCTCAAAGATCTTTGCACAAGTTTGACGAACATATGAAACATCTAACAACGCGTTTCTAGGACTCTAAACCAAGTTTCATGCAATATGAGTGCTTATAAGTTCCTCAATGAGCTTTGTATAAGTTTGAAGAACTTATGAAACATCTAACAACGCGTTTCTAGGACTCTAAACCAAGTTTCAAGCAACATGAGTGTTTATAAGTGTCTCAATGAGCTTTGTACAAGCTTGATGAACTTATGAAACATCTAACAACGCGTTTCTAGGACTCTAAACCAAGTTTCATGCAACATGAGTGATTATAAGTGTCTCAATGAGCTTTATACAAGTTTGACGAACTTATGAAACATCTAACAACGTGTTTCTAGAACTTTAAACCAAGTTTCATGCAACATGAGTGATTATAAGTGTCTTAATGAGCTTTGTACAAATTTGACGAACTTATGAAACATATAACAACTCGTTTCTAGGACTCTAAACTAAGTTTCATGTAACATGAGAGCTTATAAGTTCCTCAAAGAGCTTTGCACAAGTTTGACGAACGTATGAAACATCTAACAACGCGTTTCCAGGAATCTAAACCAAGTTTCATGCAACATGAGTGCTTATAAGTTCCTCAATGAGCTTTGTACAAGTTTGACGAACTTATGAAACATCTAACAACGCGTTTCTAGGACTCTAAAACAAGTTACATTCAACATGAATGCTTATAAGTATTTCAATGAGATTTGTACAAGTTTGACGAACTTATGAAACATCTAACAATGCGTTTCTAGGACTCTAAACCAAGTTTCATGCAACATGAGTGCTTATAAGTTCCTCAATGAGCTTTGTACATGTTTCACGAACTTATGAAACATCTAAAAACGCGTTTCTAGGACTCTAAACCTTGTTTCATGCAACATGAGTGCTTATAAGTATCTCAATAAGATTTGTACAAGTTTGACGAACTTATGAAACATGTAACACCGCGTTTCTAGGACTCTAATCCATCTTTCATGCAACATCAGTGATTATAAGAGTCTCATTGAGCTTTTTACAAGTTTGACGAACTTATGAAACATCTAACAACTCGTTTCTAGGACTCTAAACCAAGTTTCATGCAACATGAGAACTTATAAGTTCCTCAATGAGCTTTGTACAAGTTTGACGAACGTATGAAACATCTAACAACTTGTTTCTAGGACTCTAAACCAAGTTTCATACAACATGAGTGATTATAAGTGTCTTAATGAGCTTTGTACAAATTTGACGAACTTATAAAACATATAACAACTCGTTTCTTGGACTCTAAACCAAGTTTCATGAAACATGAGAGCTTATAAGTTCCTCAAAGATCTTTGCACAAGTTTGACGAACATATGAAACATCTAACAACGCGTTTCTAGGACTCTAAACATGGTTTCATGCAACATGAGTGCTTATAAGTATCTCAATGAGATTTGTACAAGTTTGACGAACTTATGAAACATCTAACAATGCGTTTCTAGGACTCTAAACCAAGTTTCATGCAACATGAGTGCTTATAAATTCCTCATTGACCTTTGTACAAGTTTGACGAACTTATGAAACATCTAACAACGCGTTTCTAGGACTCTAAAACAAGTTACATGCAACATGAATGCTTATAAGTATTTCAATGAGATTTGTACAACTTTGACGAACTTATGAAGCATCTAACAACGCGTTTCTAGGACTCTAAACCTTGTTTCATGCAACATGAGTGCTTATAAGTATGTAAATGAGATTTGTACAAGTTTGACGAACTTATGAAACATCTAACACCGCGTTTCTAGGACTCTAATCCATGTTTCATGCAACATCAGTGATTATAAGAGTCTCAATGAGCTTTTTACAAGTTTGACGAACTTATGAAACATCTAACAACTCGTTTCTAGGACTCTAAACCAAGTTTCATGCAACAAGAGAGCTTATAAGTTTCTCAATGAGCTTTGTACAAGTTTGAAGAACGTATGAAACATCTAACAACGTGTTTCTAGGACTCTAAACCAAGTTTCATGCAACATGAGTGATTATAAGTGTATTAATGAGCTTTGTACAAATTTGACGAACTTATAAAACATCTAAAAACTCGTTTCTAGGACTCTAAACCAAGTTTCATGCAACATGAGAGCTTATAAGTTCCTCAAAGATCTTTGCACAAGTTTGACGAACATATGAAACATCTAACAACGCGTTTCTAGGACTCTAAACCAAGTTTCATGCAACATGAGTGCTTATAAGTATCTCAATGAGCTTTGTACAATTTTCACGAACTTATGAAACATCTAACAACGCGTTTCTAGGACTCTAAATAAAGTTTCATGCAACATGAGAGCTTATAAGTTCCTCAATGAGCTTTGTACAAGTTTGACGAACGTATGAAACATCTAACAATATGTTTTTAGGACTCTAAACCAAGTTTCATGCAACATGAGTGCTTATAAGTTCCTCAATGAGCTTTGGACAAGTTTCACGAACTTATGAAACATCTAACAACGCGTTTCTAGGTCTCTAAACCATGTTTCATGCAACATGAGTGCTTATAAATTCCTAAATGAGATTTATACAAGTTTCACGAACTTATGAAACATCTAAAAACACGTTCTACGACTCTAAACCAAGTTTCGTGCAAAATGGGTGTTTATAAGTGTCTCAATGAGCTTTGTACAAGCTTGACGAACTTATGAAACATCTAACAACGCGTTTCTAGGACTCTAAACCAAGTTTCATGCTACATGAGAGCTTATAAGTTCCTCAAAGAGCTTTGCACAAGTTTGACGAACTTATGAAACATCTAACAACTCGTTTCTAGGACTCTAAACCAAGTTTCATGCAACATGAGAGCTTATAAGTTCCTCATCGAGCTTTGTACAAGTTTGACGAACGCATGAAACATCTAACAACGTGTTTCTCGAACTTTAAACCAAGTTTCATGCAACATGAGTGATTATAAGTGTCTTAATGAGCTTTGTACAAATTTGACGAACTTATGAAACATATAACAACTCGTTTCTAGGACTCTAAACCAAGTTTCATGTAACATGAGAGCTTATAAGTTCCTCAAAGAGCTTTGCACAAGTTTGACGAACGTATGAAACATCTAACAACGCGTTTCCAGGACTCTAAACCAAGTTTCATGCAACATGAGTGCTTATAAGTTCATCAATGAGCTTTGTACAAGTTTGACGAACTTATGAAACATCTAACAACGCGTTTCTAGGACTCTAAAACAAGTTACATGCAACATGAATGCTTATAAGTATTTCAATGAGATTTGTACAAGTTTGACGAACTTATGAAACATCTAACAATGCGTTTCTAGGACTCTAAACCAAGTTTCATGCAACATGAGTGCTTATAAGTTCCTCAATGAGCTTTGTACAAGTTTCACAAATTTATGAAACATCTAACAACGCGTTTCTAGGACTCTAAACCTTGTTTCATTCAACATGAGTGCTTACAAGTATCTCAATGAGATTTGTACAAGTTTGACGAACTTATGAAACATCTAACACCGCGTTTCTAGGACTCTTAATCCATGTTTCATGCAACATCAGTGATTATAAGAGTCTCAATGAGCTTTTTACAAGTTTGACGAACTTATGAAACATCTAACAACTCGTTTCTAGGACTCTAAACCAAGTTTCATGCAACATGAGAGCTTATAAGTTCCTCAATGAGCTTTGTACAAGTTTGACGAACGTATGAAACATCTAACAACGTGTTTCTAGGACTCTAAACCAAGTTTCATGCAACATGAGTGATTATAAGTGTACTAATGAGCTTTTTACAAATTTGACGAACTTATAAAACATCTAACAACTCGTTTCTAGGACTCTAAACCAAGTTTCATGCAACATGAGAGCTTATAAGTTCCTCAAAGATCTTTGCACAAGTTTGACGAACATATGAAACATCTAACAACGCGTTTCTAGGACTCTAAACCAAGTTTCATGCAACATGAGTGCTTATAAGTATCTCAATGAGCTTTGTACAAGTTTCACGAACTTATAAAACATCTAACAACGCGTTTCTAGGACTCTAAATCAAGTTTCATGCAACATGAGAGCTTATAAGTGTATCAATGAGCTTTGTACAAGTTTGACGAACTTATGAAACATCTAACAACTCGTTTCTAGGACTCTAAACCAAGTTTCATGCAACATGAGTGCTTATAAGTTCCTCAATGAGCTTTGGACAAGTTTCACGAACTTATGAAACATCTAACAACGCGTTTCTAGGACTCTAAAACAAGTTACATGCAACATGAATGCTTATAAGTATTTCAATGAGATTTGTACAAGTTTGACGAACTTATGATACATCTAACAATGCGTTTCTAGGACTCTAAACCAAGTTTCATGCAACATGGGTGTTTATAAGTGTCTCAATGAGCTTTTTACAAGTTTGACGAACTTATGAAACATCTAACAACGCGTTTCTAGGACTCTAAACCAAGTTTCATGCAACATGAGTGATTATAAGTGTCTCAATGAGCTTCGTACAAGTTTGACGAAGTTATGAAATATCTAACAACTCGTTTCTAGGACTCTAAACCAAGTTTCATGCAACATGAGTGCTTACAATTTCCTCAAAGAGCTTTGCACAAGTTTGACGAACTTATGAAACATCTAACAACTCGTTTCTAGGACTCTAAACCAAGTTTCATGCAACATGAGAGCTTATAAGTTCATCAATGAGCTTTGTACAAGTTTCATGCAACACGAGTGCTTATAAATTCCTCAATGAGATTTATACAAGTTTCACGAACTTATGAAACATCTAAAAATGCGTTCTAGGACTCTAAACCAAGTTTCATGCAACATGGGTGTTTATAAGTGTCTCAATGAGGTTTGTACAAGCTTGACGAACTTATGAAACATCTAACAACGCGTTTCTAGGACTCTAAACCAAGTTTCATGCAACATGAGTGATTATAAGTGTCTCAATGAGCTTCGTACAAGTTTGACGAAGTTATGAAACATCTAACAACTCGTTTCTAGGACTCTAAACCAAGTTTCATGCAACATGAGAGCTTACAATTTCCTCAAAGAGCTTTGCACAAGTTTGACGAACTTATGAAACATCTAACAACTCGTTTCTAGGACTCTAAACCAAGTTTCATGCAACATGAGAGCTTATAAGTTCATCAATGAGCTTTGTACAAGTTTGACGAACGCATGAAACATCTAACAACATGTTTCTAGAACTTTAAACCAAGTTTGATGCAACATGAGTGATTATAAGTGTCTTAATGATCTTTGTACAAATTTGACGAACTTATGAAACATCTAACAACTCATTTCTAGGACTCTAAACCAAGTTTCATGTAACATGAGAGCTTATAAGTTTCTCAAAGAGCTTTGCACAAGTTTGACGAACGTATGAAACATCTAACAACGCGTTTCCAGGACTCTAAACCAAGTTTCATGCAACATGTGTGCTTATAAGTTCCTCAATGAGCTTTGTACAAGTTTGACGAACTTATGAAACATCTAACAACGCGTTTCTAGGACTCTAAAACAAGTTACATGCAACATGAATGCTTATAAGTGTTTCAATGAGATTTGTACAAGTTTGACGAACTTATGAAACATCTAACAATGCGTTTCTAGGAATCTAAACCAACTTTCATGCAACATGAGTGCTTATAAGTTCCTCAATGAGCTTTGTACAAGTTTGACGAACTTATGAAACATCTAACAACGCATTTCTAGGACTCTAAAACAAGTTACATGCAACATGAATGCTTATAAGTATTTCAATGAGATTTGTACAAGTTTGACGAACTTATGAAACATCTAACAATGCATTTCTAGGACTCTAAACCAAGTTTCATGCAACATGAGTGCTTATAAGTTCCTCAATGAGCTTTGTACAAGTTTAACGAACTTATGAAACATCTAACAACGCGTTTTTAGGACTCTAAACCTTGTTTCATGCAACATGAGTGCTTATAAGTATCTCAATGAGATTTGTACAAGTTTGACGAACTTATGAAACATCTAACACCGCGTTTCTAGGACTCTAATCCATGTTTCATGCAACATCAGTGATTATAAGAGTCTCAATGAGCTTTTTACAAGTTTGACGAACTTATGAAACATCTAACAACTCGTTTCTAGGACTCTAAACCAAGTTTCATGCAACATGAGAGCTTATAAGTTCCTCAATGAGGTTTGTACAAGTTTGAAGAACGTATGAAACATCTAACAACGTGTTTCTAGGACTCTAAACCAAGTTTCATGCAACATGAGTGATTATAAGTGTATTAATGAGCTTTGTACAAATTTGACGATCTTATAAAACATCTAACAACTCTTTTCTAGGACTCTAAACCAAGTTTCATGCAACATGAGAGCTTATAAGTTCCTCAAAGATCTTTGCACAAGTTTGACGAACATATGAAACATCTAACAACGCGTTTCTAGGACTCTAAACCAAGTTTCATGCAACATGAGTGCTTATAAGTATCTCAATGAGCTTTGTACAAGTTTCACGAACTTATGAAACATCTAACAACGCGTTTCTAGGACTCTAAATAAAGTTTCATGCAACATGAGAGCTTATAAGTTCCTCAATGAGCTTTGTACAAGTTTGACGAACGTATGAAACATCTAACAACATGTTTTTAGGACTCTAAACCAAGTTTCATGCAACATGAGTGCTTATAAGTTCCTCAATGAGATTTGGACAAGTTTCACGAACTTATGAAACATCTAACAACGCGTTTCTAGGACTCTAAACCATGTTTCATGCAACATGAGTGCTTATAAATTCCTCAATGGGATTTATACAAGTTTCACGAACTTATGAAACATCTAAAAACACGTTCTAGGACTCTAAACCAAGTTTCGTGCAACATGGGTGTTTATAAGTGTCTCAATGAGCTTTGTACAAGCTTGACGAACTTATGAAACATCTAACAACGCGTTTCTAGGACTCTAAACCAAGTTTCATGCAACATGAGTGATTATAAGTGTCTTAATGAGCTTCGTACAAATTTGACGAACTTATAAAACATCTAACAACTCGTTTCTTGGACTCTAAACCAAGTTTCATGCAACATGAGAGCTTATAAGTTCCTCAAAGATCTTTGCACAAGTTTGACGAACATATGAAACATCTAATAACGCGTTTCTAGGACTCTAAACCAAGTTTCATGCAACATGAGTGCTTATAAGTATCTCAATGAGCTTTGTACAAGTTTGACGAACTTATGAAACATCTAACAATGCGTTTCTAGGACTCTAAACCAAGTTCCATGCAACATGACTGCTTATAAGTTCCTCAATGAGCTTTGTACAAGTTTGACGAACGTATGAAACATCTAACAACGTGTTTCTAGGACTCTAAACCAAGTTTCATGCAACATGAGTGATTATAAGTGTATTAATGAGCTTTGTACAAATTTGACGAACTTATAAAACATCTAACAACTCGTTTCTAGGACTCTAAACCAAGTTTCATGCAACATGAGAGCTTATAAGTTCCTCAAAGATCTTTGCACAAGTTTGACGAACATATGAAACATCTAACAACGCGTTTCTAGGACTCTAAACCAAGTTTCATGCAATATGAGTGCTTATAAGTATCTCAATGAGATTTGTACAAGTTTCACAAACTTATGAAACATCTAACAACGCGTATCTAGGACTCTAAATCAAGTTTCATGAAACATGGGAGCTTATAAGTTCCTCAATGAGCTTTGTACAAGTTTGACGAACGTATGAAACATCTAACAACATGTTTTTAGGACTCTAAACCAAGTTTCATGCAACATGAGTGCTTATAAGTTCCTCAATGAGCTTATGACAAGTTTAACGAACTTATGAAACATCTAACAACGCGTTTCTAGGACTCTAAACCATGTATCATGCAACATGAGTGCTTATAAATTCCTCAATGTGATTTATACAAGTTTCACAAACTTATGAAACATCTAAAAACGCGTTCTAGGACTCTAAACCAAGTTTCATGCAACATGGGTGTTTATAAGTGTCTCAATGAGCTTTGTACAAGCTTGACATACTTATGAACCATCTAACAACGCGTTTCTAGGACTCTAAACCAAGTTTCATGCAACATGAGTGATTATAAGCTAAAGAGACGTTAGAGCTATGGACCAAAGGACAAAGGAGTGGTCCCCTTTTGAATTATAGCCGTTGGAGCTTATCTCTCCTCCCTTGTTTTTGATATATGTATTCTCCTTGTGTAATAGATGTTTTAATCACACTTAATGAAATGAAATCTAAGATATCTTTATTCTCTCTCTAGTTCTTTGTGTTCTTCATGAACACAAGAACACCATACTAAACCGAATCCTTCTCATTCTCTTCAATACTTCTATTATTCTCACCTAAATCTAATATTATGAAACATCTAACAACTCGTTTCTAGGACTATAAACCAAGTTTCATGCTACATGAGAGCTTATAAGTTCCTCAAAGAGCTTTGTACAAGTTTGACGAACTTATGAAACATCTAACAACTCGTTTCTAGGACTCTAAACCAAGTTTCATGCAACATGAGGGCTTATAAGTTCCTCAATGAGCTTTGTACAAGTTTGACGAACGCATGAAACATCTAACAACGTGTTTCTAGAACTTTAAACCAAGTTTCATGCAACATGAGTGATTATAAGTGTCTTAATGAGCTTTGTACAAATTTGACGAACTTATGAAACATCTAACAACTCGTTTCTAGGACTCTAAACCAAGTTTCATGTAACATGAGAGCTTATAAGTTCCTCAAAGAGCTTTGCACAAGTTTGACGAACGTATGAAACATCTAACAACGCGTTTCCAGGACTCTAAACCAAGTTTCATGCAACATGAGTGCTTATAAGTTCCTCAATGAGCTTTGTACAAGTTTGACGAACTTATGAAACACCTAACAACGCGTTTCTAGGACTCTAAAACAAGTTACATGCAACATGAATGCTTATAAGTATCTCAATGAGATTTGTACAAGTTTGACGAACTTATGAAACATCTAACAATGCGTTTCTAGGACTTTAAACCAAGTTTCATGCAACATGAGTGCTTATAAGTTCCTCAATGAGCTTTGTACAAGTTTCACGGACTTATGAAACATCTAACAACGCGTTTCTAGGACTCTAAACCTTGTTTCATGCAACATGAGTGATTATAAGTATCTCAATAAGATTTGTACAAGTTTGACGAACTTATGAAACATCTAACACCGCGTTTTTAGGACTCTAATCCATGTTTCATGCAACATCAGTGATTATAAGAGTCTCAATGAGCTTTTTACAAGTTTGACGAACTTATGAAACATCTAACAACTCGTTTCTAGGACTCTAAACCAAGTTACATGCAACATGAGAGCTTATAAGTTCCTCAATAAGCTTTGTACAAGTTTGACGAACGTATGAAACATCTAACAACGTGTTTCTAGGACTCTAAACAATGTTTCATACAACATGAGTGATTATAAGTGTCTTAATGAGCTTCGTACAAATTTGACGAACTTATAAAACATCTAACAACTCGTTTCTTGGACTCTAAACCAAGTTTCATGCAACATGAGAGCTTATAAGTTCCTCAAAGATCTTTGCACAAGTTTGACAAACATATGAAACATCTAACAACGCGTTTCTAGGACTCTAACCCAAGTATCATGCAACATGAGTACTTATAAGTATCTCAATGAGCTTTGTAAAACTTTGACGAACTTATGAAACATCTAACAATGCGTTTCTAGGACTCTAAACCAAGTTTCATACAACATGAGTGCTTATAAGTTCCTCAATGAGCTTTGTACAAGTTTGACGAACGTATGAAACATCTAACAACGTGTTTCTAGGACTCTAAACCAAGTTTCATGCAACATGAGTGAGTATAAGTGTATTAATGAGCTTTGTACAAATTTGACGAACTTATAAAACATCTAACAACTCGTTTCTAGGACTCTAAACCAAGTTTCATACAACATGAGAGCTTATAAGTTCCTCAAAGATCTTTGCACAAGTTTGACGAACATATGAAACATCTAAAAACGCGTTTCTAGGACTCTAAACCAAGTTTCATGCAACATGAGTGCTTATAAGTATCTCAATGAGCTTTGTACAAGTTTCACGAACTTATGAAACATCTAACAACGCGTTTCTAGGACTCTAAATCAAGTTTCATGCAACATGGGAGCTTATAAGTTCCTCAATGAGCTTTGTACAAGTTTGACGAACGTATGAAACATCTAACAACATGTTTTTAGGACTCTAAACCAAGTTTCATGCAACATGAGTGCTTATAAGTTCCTCAATGAGCTTTGTGCAAGTTTCACGAACTTATGAAACATCTAACAACGCGTTTCTAGGACTCTAAACCATGTTTCATGCAACATGAGTGATTATAAGTGTCTTAATGAGCTTTGTACAAATTTGACGAACTTATGAAACATCTAACAACTCGTTTTTAGGACTCTAAACCAAGTTTCATGTAACACGAGAACTTATAAGTTCCTCAAAGAGCTTTGCACAAGTTTGACGAACGTATGAAACATCTAACAACGCGTTTCCAGGACTCTAAACCAAGTTTCATGCAACATGAGTGCTTATAAGTTCCTCAATGAGCTTTGTGCAAGTTTCACGAACTTATGAAACATCTAACAACGTGTTTCTAGGACTTAAATCAAGTTTAATGCAACATGAGAGCTTATAAGTTCCTCAATGAGCTTTGTACAAGTTTGACGAACGTATGAAACATCTAACAACGTGTTTCTAGGACTCTAAACCAAGTTTCATGCAACATCAAAGCTTATAAGTTCCTCAATGAGCTTTGTACATGTTTGACGAACGTATGAAACATCTAACAACGCGTTTCTAGGACTCTAAACCAAGTTTCATGCAACATGAGTGCTTATAAGTATCTCAATGAGCTTTGTATAAGTTTGACGAACGTATGAAACATCTAACAACGCGTTTCTAGGACTCTAAACCAAGTTTCATGCAACATGAGTGCTTATAAGTATCTCAATGAGCTTTGTATAAGTTTGACGAACTTATGAAATATCTAACAACGCGTTTCTAGGACTCTAAACCATGTTTCATGCAACATGAGTGATTTTAAGTGTCTCCATGAGCTTTGTACAAGTTTGACGAACTTATGAAACATCTGACAACTCGTTTCTAGGACTCTAAACCAAGTTTCATACAACATGAGTGCTTATAAGTTCCTCAATGAGCTTTGTACAAGTTTGACGAACGTATGAAACATCTAACAACGTGTTTCTAGGACTCTAAACCAAGTTTCATGCAACATGAGTGAGTATAAGTGTATTAATGAGCTTTGTACAAATTTGACGAACTTATAAAACATCTAACAACTCGTTTCTAGGACTCTAAACCAAGTTTCATACAACATGAGAGCTTATAAGTTCCTCAAAGATCTTTGCACAAGTTTGACGAACATATGAAACATCTAAAAACGCGTTTCTAGGACTCTAAACCAAGTTTCATGCAACATGAGTGCTTATAAGTATCTCAATGAGCTTTGTACAAGTTTCACGAACTTATGAAACATCTAACAACGCGTTTCTAGGACTCTAAATCAAGTTTCATGCAACATGGGAGCTTATAAGTTCCTCAATGAGCTTTGTACAAGTTTGACGAACGTATGAAACATCTAACAACATGTTTTTAGGACTCTAAACCAAGTTTCATGCAACATGAGTGCTTATAAGTTCCTCAATGAGCTTTGTGCAAGTTTCACGAACTTATGAAACATCTAACAACGCGTTTCTAGGACTCTAAACCATGTTTCATGCAACATGAGTGATTATAAGTGTCTTAATGAGCTTTGTACAAATTTGACGAACTTATGAAACATCTAACAACTCGTTTTTAGGACTCTAAACCAAGTTTCATGTAACACGAGAACTTATAAGTTCCTCAAAGAGCTTTGCACAAGTTTGACGAACGTATGAAACATCTAACAACGCGTTTCCAGGACTCTAAACCAAGTTTCATGCAACATGAGTGCTTATAAGTTCCTCAATGAGCTTTGTGCAAGTTTCACGAACTTATGAAACATCTAACAACGTGTTTCTAGGACTTAAATCAAGTTTAATGCAACATGAGAGCTTATAAGTTCCTCAATGAGCTTTGTACAAGTTTGACGAACGTATGAAACATCTAACAACGTGTTTCTAGGACTCTAAACCAAGTTTCATGCAACATCAGAGCTTATAAGTTCCTCAATGAGCTTTGTACATGTTTGACGAACGTATGAAACATCTAACAACGCGTTTCTAGGACTCTAAACCAAGTTTCATGCAACATGAGTGCTTATAAGTATCTCAATGAGCTTTGTATAAGTTTGACGAACGTATGAAACATCTAACAACGCGTTTCTAGGACTCTAAACCAAGTTTCATGCAACATGAGTGCTTATAAGTATCTCAATGAGCTTTGTATAAGTTTGACGAACTTATGAAATATCTAACAACGCGTTTCTAGGACTCTAAACCATGTTTCATGCAACATGAGTGATTTTAAGTGTCTCCATGAGCTTTGTACAAGTTTGACGAACTTATGAAACATCTGACAACTCGTTTCTAGGACTCTAAACCAAGTTTCATGAAACATGAGAGCTTATAAGTTCCTCAAAGATCTTTGCACAAGTTTGACGAACGTACGAAACATCTAACAACGCGTTTCTAGGACTCTAAACCAAGTTTCATGCAATATGAGTGCTTATAAGTTCCTCAATGAGCTTTGTACAAGTTTGACGAACTTATGAAACATCTAACAACTCGTTTCTAGGACTCTAAACTAATTTTTATGCAACATGAGTGTTTATAAGTGTCTCAATGAGCTTTGTACAAGTTTGACGAACTTATAAAACATCTAACAACTCGTTTCTAGGACTCTAAACCAAGTTTCATGCAACATGAGTGCTTATAAGTTCCTCAATGAGCTTTGTACAAGTTTCCCGAACTTATGAAACATCTAACAACGCGTTTCTAGGACTCTAAATCAAGTTTCATACAACATGAGAGCTTATAAGTTCCTCAATGAGCTTTGTACAAGTTTGACGAACGTATGAAACATCTAACAACGTGTTTCTAGGACTCTAAACCAAGTTTCATGCAAAATGAATGCTTATAAGTTCCTCAATGAGCTTTGTACATGTTTGACGAACGTATGAAACATCTAACAACGCGTTTCTAGGACTCTAAACCAAGTTTCATGCAACATGAGTGCTTATAAGTATCTCAATGAGCTTTGTATAAGTTTGACGAACTTATGAAATATCTAACAACGCGTTTCTAGGACTCTAAACCAAGTTTCATGCAACATGAGTGTTTATAAGTGTCTCAATGAGCTTTGTACAAGCTTGACGAACTTATGAAACATCTAACAACGCCTTTCTACGACTCTTAACCAAGTTTCATGCAACATGAGTGATTATAAGTGTCTCAATGAGCTTTGTACAAGTTTGAAGAACTTATGAAACATCTAAAAACTCGTTTCTAGGACTCTAAACCAAGTTTCATGCAACATGAGAGCTTATAAGTTCCTCAAAGAGCTTTGCACAAGTTTGACGAACTTATGAAACATCTAACAACTCGTTTCTAGGACTCTAAACCAAGTTTCATGCAACATGAGAGCTTATAAGTTCCTCAATGAGCTTTGTACAAGTTTGACGAACTTATGAAACATCTAACAACGCGTTTTTAGGACTCTAAACCAAGTTACACGCAACATGAATGCTTATAAGTATCTCAATGAGATTTGTACAAGTTTGACGAACTTATGAAACATCTAACAATGCGTTTCTAGGACTCTAAACCAAGTTTCATGCAACATGCGTGCTTATAAGTTCCTCAATGAGCTTTGTACAAGTTTCACGAACTTATGAAACATCTAACAACGCGTTTCTAGGACTCTAAAACTTGTTTCATGCAACATGAGTGCTTATAAGTATCTCAATGAGATTTGTACAAGTTTGACGAACTTATGAAACATCTAACACCGAGTTTCTAGGACTCTAATCCATGTTTCATGCAACATCAGTGATTATAAGAGTCTCAATAAGCTTTTTACAAGTTTGACGAACTTATGAAACATCTAACAACTCGTTTCTAGGACTCTAAACCAAGTTTCATGCAACATGAGAGCTTATAAGTTCCTCAATGAGCTTTGTACAAGTTTAACGAACGTATGAAACATCTAACAACGTGTTTCTAGGACTCTAAACCAAGTTTCATGCAACATGGGTGATTAGAAGTGTCTTAATGAGCTTTGTACAAATTTGACGAACTTATAAAACATCTAACAACTCGTTTCTAGGACTCTAAAACAAGTTTCATGCAACATGAGAGCTTATAAGTTGCTTAAAGATCTTTGCACAAGTTTGACGAACATATGAAACATCTAACAACGCGTTTCTAGGACTCTACAACAAGTTTCATGCAACATGAGTGCTTATAAGTATCTCAATGAGCTTTGTACAAGTTTGACGAACTTATGAAAAATCTAACAATGCGTTTCTAGAACTCTAAACCAAGTTTCATGCAACATGAGTGCTTATAAGTTCCTCAATGACCTTTGGACAAGTTTCACGAACTTATGAAACATCTAACAACGTGTTTCTAGGACTCTAAACCAAGTTTCATGCAACATGAGTGTTTATAAGTGTCTCAATGAGCTTTGTACAAGCTTGACGAACTTATAAAACATCTAACAACGCGTTTCTAGGACTCTAAACCAAGTTTCATGCAACATGAGTGATTATAAGTGTCTCAATGAGCTTTGTACAAGTTTGACGAACTTATGAAACATCTAAAAACTCGTTTCTAGGACTCTAAACCAAGTTTCATGCAACATGAGAGCTTATAAGTTCCTCAATGAGCTTTGCACAAGTTTGACGAACTTATGAAACATCTAACAACTCGTTTCTAGGACTCTAAACCAAGTTTCATGCAACATGAGAGCTTATAAGTTCCTCAATGAGCTTTGTACAAGTTTGACGAACGCATGAAACATGTAACAACGTGTTTCTAGAACTTTAAACCAAGTTTCATGCAACATGAGTGATTATAAGTGTCTTAATGAGCTTTGTAAAAATTTGACGAACTTATGAAACATCTAACAACTCGTTTCTAGGACTCTAAACCAAGTTTCATGTAACATGAGAGCTTATATGTTCCTCAAAGAGCTTTGCACAAGTTTGACGAACGTATGAAACATCTAACAACGCGTTTCCAGGACTCTAAACCAAATTTCATGCAACATGAGTGCTTATTTGTTCCTCAATGAGCTTTGTACAAGTTTGACGAACTTATGAAACATCTAACAACGCGTTTCTAGGACTCTAAACCAAGTTACATGCAACATGAATGCTTATAAGTATCTCAATGAGATTTGTACAAGTTTGACGAACTTATGAAACATCTAACAATGCCTTTCTAGGACTCTAAACCAAGTTTCATGCAACATGAGTGCTTATAAGTTCCTCAATGAGCTTTGTACAAGTTTCACGAACTTATGAAACATCTAACAACGCGTTTCTAGGACTATAAAACTTGTTTCATGCAACATGAGTGCTTATAAGTATCTCAATGAGATTTGTACAAGTTTGACAAACTTATGAAACATCTAACACCGCGTTTCTAGGACTCTAATCCATGTTTCATACAACATCAGTGTTTATAAGAGTCTCAATGAGCTTTTTACAAGTTTGACGAACTTATGAAACATCTAACAACTCGTTTCTAGGACTCTAAACCAAGTTTCATGCAACATGAGAGCTTATAAGTTCCTCAATGAGCTTTTTATAAGTTTGACGAACGTATGAAACATCTAACAACGTGTTTCTAGGACTCTAAACAAAGTTTCATGCAACATGAGTGATTATAAGTGTCTTAATGAGCTTTGTACAAATTTTACGAACTTATAAAATATCTAACAACTCGTTTCTAGGGCTCTAAACCAAGTTTCATGCAACATGAGAGCTTATAAGTTCCTTAAAGATCTTTGCACAAGTTTGACGAACATATGAAACATCTAACAACGCGTTTCTAGGACTCTAAACCAAGTTTCATGCAACATGAGTGCTTATAAGTATCTCAATGAGCTTTGTACAAGTTTGACGAACTTATGAAAAATCTAACAATGCGTTTCTAGGACTCTAAACCAAGTTTCATGCAACATGAGTGCTTATAAGTTCCTCAATGAGCATTGGACAAGTTTCACGAACTTATGAAACATCTAACAACGCGTTTCTAGGACTCTAAACCATGTTTCATGCAACATGAGTGCTTATAAATTCCTCAATGAGATTTATACAAGTTTCACGAACTTATGAAACATCTAAAAACGCGTTCTAGGACTCTAATCCATGTTTCATGCAACATCAGTGATTATAAGTGTCTCAATGAGCTTTGTACAAGTTTGACAAACGTATGAAACATCTAACAACGTGTTTCTAGGACTCTAAGCCATGTTTCATGCAACATGAGTGCTTATAAGTTCCTCAATGAGATTTATACAAGTTTCACGAACTTATGAAACATCTAGCAACGCGTTTCTAGGACTCTAAACCAGGTTACATGCAACATGAATGCTTATAAGTATCTCAATGAGATTTGTTCAAGTTTGACGAACTTATGAAACATCTAACAATGCGTTTCTAGGACTCTAAACCAAGTTTCATGCAATATGAGAGTTTATAAGGTCCTCAATGAGCTTTGTACAAGTTTGACGAACGTATGAAACATCTAACAACGCGTTTCTAGGACTCTAAACCAAGTTTCAAGCAACATGAGTGCTTATAAGTTCCTCAATGAGCTTTGTACAAGTTTCACGAACTTATGAGACATCTAACAACACGTTTCTAGGACTCTAAACCAAGTTACATGCAACATGAGTTCTTATAAGTTCCTCAATGAGCTATGTACAAGTTTGACGAACGTATGAAACATCTAACAACGCATTTCTAGGACTCTAAACCAAGTTTCATGCAACATGAGTGCTTATAAGTATATCAATGAGCTTTGTACAAGTTTGACGAACTTATGAAACATCTAACAACGTGTTTCTAGGACTCTAAACCAAGTTTCATGCAACATGAGTGCTTATAAGTATCTCAATGAGCTTTGTATAAGTTTGATGAACTTATGCAACATCTAACAACTTGTTTATAGGACTCTAAACCAAGTTTCATACAACATGAGAACTTGTTACCCAAAGAGTAGGAACCAAAGATCCGCTTGTGATTAAGCAACGGTCTTAGGGATTCCAAAACTCCTTAGAGGAAAGTGAACCGAGACTCACTAAGTGTTTAAACACATGTGAGCTCGTTGAATCCAATGCTTCCTCGATCAACATGTGTATAAGAAGAGATACGTGACTTACTAAAGGACTAAGGTCTCTAAAGGTCATGTTGAATCTAATTCTCTAACACATGGAGAAATGATTTATAACTTATGTAATCTAAAACGGATACATAAGTCATAATGATCTGATTAATGGTAAGATCATAAACCGCCTTAAGTGCATCTAAGTTTATGATCCAAGAGGAGTGACTCGCCATGAAGGCATCAAAAGTCACAATGATTCTTTGTGTGTTTAAGGACATGGTCCGATTTTGAATCTTTAAAAGACCATGTCCCATATAAGTCTTATGGCAAGGAGCCAATGTCAAAAGACTCTTGTTGCTAAACCTTGCTTCATGTGTAGGTATTAAGCTATCAAAAGCATTTCATAAGGGAAGTAATAAACTCAATCATAGACTAACCAAAATAAAGGTGCTCTAAGAGTGTAATGACCTTCCCATATGATCATCTACTCAAGAACTTAACCGGAAAAAGGGCCATTTCTAAATCCCTTTCTCTCTAATTTGTATTTAAGATATTGCTTAAGTTATTAAGTGTTCATAAGAAGTTATTGTTTATATTCATTTATGCTTAGTTCACTCTTGGCTTAAGTACTCATACATGTTAATCTTAAAAGCTAGAACTTGAACTTGTGATTGGATGCAATACTATTCTCGGGCTTAAGCTCTTAATTGTAATCTTACATTGTACTTGTTCTTGGTATTTAAGCATTTGTAATGAGATTTAAGTTGCTAATCATGCCGGTAATTATTGTAATTAAATCAATTTTGTTTTTTTGATGATGTAGGATCATCATACCAAAGACTATAAGAGATCACAATGTAGAACCACTAAGCATTTAGAGAAACAACAATCGGTTTAAAAGAAAGAGAAGAAAGGAGATACATGAGAATGTCAAAGGAAGTTTCCAAAAGAGAGATGAGAAACCTTCACACTAAGCTTGCCAAGTCGTGAAGAGAAAACCAACAAAGAAGAATCTCATCTTAACCATGAGGGGGGAGAAAAGATCAAGATCATCTTCATGATTAAGATGGAGATTCAAGAAGTCTTCTTGAAGAAAGAAGCATCGACCAAAGTCCATAGCAAAGACGAGGTCACTACTCGGCCAAAGTCCCTAGCAAAGACAAGGCCATCATCAACACCAATCTCAATCGGTCAAGTCCTTAACAAGACAAAGGCCATCACCAAATCGGCTCAAGTCCTTGTCAAAGACATTGGCCATCACTTGACACTTGACCAAAGTCCCTAGCAAAGACAAGGTCACCAACAATTGGTCAAAGATCTAGCAAGTCATGACCAACTCAATTCATCTCCATCATTCATCTAAAGTATCGACTTGGTGTATCGGTTATAAAACTAGACGCCAAGCCTATATCGAGAAGTTGTATCGGTTTAGAGTGGCCGATACAAGAGCAAAAGGCAACACTCATCACCATATCGAGAAGTTGTATCGGTTTAGAGTGGCCGATACAAATGAAAAAGACATCACTCATCATCGTCAAATCGGCAAAGTATCTTTCAACAAAAAAAAGGGAAGGTCGAGCCAATTCATCGAATGGCTAAGGCTTCTACAAGGAGCAAGCCATATTTCATCTAGACTCGGCCAATCATCTATCAAGGAGTAAAGCCGAGTCAAGTAACCATCACAATGGGCGCTCGGACACCGGCGCTCGGGCACCGGTGCTCGGACATGGGCGCTCGGACATCAACATGGCGCCCGGGCATCGGGCGTCTAAAAATTCTCGACCACCAATTCGGCTAAGCTTTTCCAAGAGCAAAGTCGAACCACATTATCATCAACATTCGGCCAAGTTTCTAGCAAGAACAAAGCCGAACCAATCTATCATTTGGTCAAGACTTCTCCAAAGGAACAAGTCCAAACCATCAAGTCTCGGCCATGTATCCATCAAAGGAACCAAGCCGAGTCCAATATTCTTATGGCCATGCATCTATCAAGAGCAAGAGCCAAATCTAAACTCAACCTTGTTCCAATTGCACAAAGGAGGAAGCAAAGACTTCAAGAAGAAGCCAAAGCTCAAAACCTAGATGCAACTACAAGGAAAAGACTTTCCACTACAAATTAAAGGTTGTCCCTAAACCTTCTCTTTAATATACTTAAATAAGAATCATTAGACTAGAACTACATCTTATAATCTTGCTTAGTCTATGATCAATCACTTGTTAAAAGGAATTGCTTAAATCTAGAATCAAGATGACTTTAGATTAAGCTTATCCTTTATATATCCAAATTGTCTTTACTAAGTCTAAATTCACTTGGACCCTTGTAGGTTCAAAGAAGTGATAGACCAAAGAAAAGAAGGAAGTTAAAAGAAGAAGCAAAGAGAAGGAAAGGAAGTCATCATGTTCGGCCCTAAGTCTCACACTCAAGTTTGTGAAGAACAAACCGTGAAGACCAAATCAAAGAATCAAAGAACTTAACACCAAGTCAAGGAGACCAAGAAGAAGGGTTGAGTATCCAAAGAACCTCCATTGAAGAACACGGCAAGGACAAAGATCAAAACCGGTTCTAGCTTAAGAGGGAGCTTCGGCCAAAGTCAAAGGACTCAAGGCCGAATGTAGAAGACCCCTAATTGCTAGACTTACACTCTTTTTCCCTTAAACGCGGTTTTATCCCAAGTGGTTTTCCCGTTTAAGGGTTTTAATGAGGTTTGTTTAAGCGATGTCCAATCTTAGCCATTTCATTAGGCTAAGCTTGAGGGAGAGTGTTGAGACTAATGGTAAACCATAAGGGCATTAGGTCAAAACATATGAAGAGAACAAGGCTTTGTCCGGACACAACGTGTTCATCAAGACAAAGACCTAGTGTTCGGTATTGAGGTGAAAAGGGCGTGGAGTATCGACCAAAGGTATCGGTCAAGAAGATGACCGATATGGCTAAAGGAATCCATATCGAGTAGGTGTACCGGTTTAGAGTTACCGATACAAGATGAAGACGTTTGCGAAGAACTTGTATAGGGAAGGTATCTCGGCCACACTTGACCGATACATTCAAACCGTGTCCTCCCAACAGTCGGATTGGAGCTCATATCGGGGGAAGCATATCGGCCACACTTGGCCGATACATTTGAACAAGATATGGCCGATATATTCAAACAGGTCTCTCTCTCTCCTTTGTCAAGTCTTGCTTATTTAAGCACCTATTCTTCATTTGTAAACAAAAACACTTATGAAATGTAAACTCTATTCTCTCTCTCTTGTTCTTGGTGTTCTTGAGGAAACATCAAGAACCAAATCTCACAATACCCTCTTAATCTTCACAATACTCTCTTAATCTTCTTAAATCTAACATGAAACATCTAACAACTCGTTTCTAGGACTCTAAACCAAGTTTCATGCAACATGAGAGCTTATAAGTTTCTAAATGAGCTTTGTACAAGTTTGACGAACGTATGAAACATCTAACAACGTGTTTCTAGGACTCTAAACCATGTTTCATGCAACATGAGTGTTTATAAGTGTCTCAATGAGCTTTTTCCAAGTTTGACGAACGTATGAAACATCTAACAACGCGTTTCTAGGACTCTAAACCAAGTTTCATGCAACATGAGTGCTTATAAGTATCTCAATGAGCTTTGTATAAGTTTGACGAACTTATGAAATATCTAACAACGCGTTTCTAGGACTCTAAACCAAGTTTCATGCAACATGAATGTTTATAAGTGTCTCAATGAGCTTTGTACAAGCTTGACGAACTTATGAAACATCTAACAACGCGTTTCTAGGACTCTAAACCAAGTTTCATGCAACATGAGTGATTATAAGTGTCTCAATGAGCTTTGTACAAGTTTGACGAACTTATGAAACATCTAAAAACTCGTTTCTAGGACTCTAAACCAAGTTTCATGCAACATGAGAGCTTATAAATTCCTCAAAGAGCTTTGCACAAGTTTGACGAACTTATGAAACATCTAACAACTCGTTTCTAGGACTCTAAACCAAGTTTCATGCAACATGAGAGCTTATAAGTTCCTCAATGAGCTTTGTACAAGTTTGACGAACGCATGAAACATGTAACAACGTGTTTCTAGAACTTTAAACCAAGTTTCATGCAACATGAGTGATTATAAGTGTCTTAATGAGCTTTGTACAAATTTGACGAACTTATGAAACATCTAACAACTCGTTTCTAGGACTCTAAACCAAGTTTCATGTAACATGAGAGCTTATAAGTTCCTCAAAGAGCTTTGCACAAGTTTGACGAACGTATGAAACATCTAACAACGCGTTTCCAGGACTCTAAACCAAATTTCATGCAACATGAGTGTTTATTTGTTCCTCAATGAGCTTTGTACAAGTTTGACGAACTTATGAAACATCTAACAACGCGTTTCTAGGACTCTAAACCAAGTTACATGCAACATGAATGCTTATAAGTATCTCAATGAGATTTGTACAAGTTTAACGAACTTATGAAACATCTAACAATGCGTTTCTAAGACTCTAAACCAAGTTTCATGCAACATGAGTACTTATAAGTTCCTCAATGAGCTTTGTACAAGTTTCACGAATTTATGAAACATCTAACAACGCGTTTCTAGGACTCTAAAACTTGTTTCATGCAACATGAGTGCTTATAAGTATCTCAATGAGATTTGTACAAGTTTGACGAACTTATGAAACATCTAACACCGCTTTTCTAGGACTCTAATCCATGTTTCATGCAACATCAGTGATTATAAGAGTCTCAATGAGCTTTTTACAAGTTTGACGAACTTATGAAACATCTAACAACTCGTGTCTAGGACTCTTAACCAAGTTTCATGCAACATGAGAGCTTATAAGTTCCTCAATGAGCTTTGTACAAGTTTAACGAACGTATGAAACATCTAACAACGTGTTTCTAGGACTCTAAACCAAGTTTCATGCAACATGAGTGATTATAAGTGTCTTAATGAGCTTTGTACAAATTTGACGAACTTATAAAACACTTAACAACTCGTTTCTAGGACTCTAAACCAAGTTTCATGCAACATGAGAGCTTATAAGTTCCTTAAAGATCTTTGCACAAGTTTTACGAACATATGAAACCTCTAACAACGCGTTTCTAGGACTCTAAACCAAGTTTCATGCAACATGAGTGCTTATAAGTATCTCAATGAGCTTTGTACAAGTTTGACGAACTTATGAAAAATCTAACAATGCGTTTCTAGGACTCTAAACCAAGTTTCATGCAACATGAGTGCTTATAAGTTCCTCAATGAGCTTTGGACAAGTTTGACGAACTTATGAAACATCTAACAACGCGTTTCTAGGACTATAAACCAAGTTTCATGCAACATGAGTGTTTATAAGTGTCTCAATGAGCTTTGTACAAGCTTGACGAACTTATGAAACATCTAACAACGCGTTTCTAGGACTCTAAACCAAGTTTCATGCAACATGAGTGATTATAAGTGTCTCAATGAGCTTTGTACAAGTTTGACGAACTTATGAAACATCTAAAAACTCGTTTCTAGGACTCTAAACCAAGTTTCATGCAACATGAGAGCTTATAAGTTCCTCAAAGAGCTTTGCACAAGTTTGACGAACTTATGAAACATCTAACAACTCGTTTCTAGTACTCTAAACCAAGTTTCATGCAACATGAGAGCTTATAAGTTCCTCAAAGATCTTTGCACAAGTTTGACGAACATATGAATCATCTAACAACGCGTTTCTAGGACTCTAAACCAAGTTTCGTGCAACATGAGTGATTATAAGTGTCTCAATGAGCTTTGTACAAGCTTGACGAACTTATGAAATATCTAACAACGCGTTTCTAGGACTCTAAACCATGTTTCATGCAACATGAGTGATTATAAGTGTCTCCATGAGCTTTGTACAAGTTTGACGAACTTATGAAACATCTGACAACTCGTTTCTAGGACTCTAAACCAAGTTTCATGAAACATGAGAGCTTATAACTTCCTCAAAGATCTTTACACAAGTTTGACGAACGTATGAAACATCTAACAACGCGTTTCTAGGACTCTAAACCAAGTTTCATGGAATATGAGTGCTTATAAGTTCCTCAATGAGCTTTGTACAAGTTTGACGAACTTATGAAACATCTAACAACGCGTTTCTAGGACTCTAAACTAAGTTTTATGCAACATGAGTGTTTATAAGTGTCTCAATGAGCTTTGTACAAGTTTGACGAACTTATGAAACATCTAACAACTCGTTTCTAGGACTCTAAACCAAGTTTCATGCAACATGAGTGCTTATAAGTTCCTCAATGACCTTTGTACAAGTTTCACGAACTTATGAAACATCTAACAACGCGTTTCTAGGACTCTAAATCAAGTTTCATGCAACATGAGAGCTTATAAGTTCCTCAATGAGCTTTGTACAAGTTTGACGAACGTATGAAACATCTAACAACGTGTTTCTAGGACTCCAAACCAAGTTTCATGCAACATGAGAGCTTATAAGTTCCTCAATGAGCTTTGTACATGTTTGACGAACGTATGAAACATCTAACAACGCGTTTCTAGGACTCTAAACCAAGTTTCTTGCAACATGAGTGCTTATAAGTATCTCAATGAGCTTTGTATAAGTTTGACGAACTTATGAAATATCTAACAACGCATTTCTAGGACTCTAAACCAAGTTTCATGCAACATGAGTGTTTATAAGTGTCTCAATGAGCTTTGTACAAGCTTGACGAACTTATGAAACATCTAAGAACGCGTTTCTAGGACTCTAAACCAAGTTTCATGCAACATGAGTGATTATAAGTGTCTCAATGAGCTTTGTACAAGTTTGACGAACTTATGAAACATCTAAAAACTCGTTTCTAGGACTCTAAACCAAGTTTCATGCAACATGAGAGCTTATAAATTCCTCAAAGAGCTTTGCACAAGTTTGACGAACTTATGAAACATCTAACAACTCGTTTCTAGGACTCTAAACCAAGTTTCATGCAACATGAGAGCTTATAAGTTCCTCAATGAGCTTTGTACAAGTTTGACGAACGCATGAAACATGTAACAACGTGTTTCTAGAACTTTAAACCAAGTTTCATGGAACATGAGTGATTATAAGTGTCTTAATGAGCTTTGTACAAATTTGACGAACTTATGAAACATCTAACAACTCGTTTCTAGGACTCTAAACCAAGTTTCATGTAACATGAGAGCTTATAAGTTCCTCAAAGAGCTTTGCACAAGTTTGACGAACGTATGAAACATCTAACAACGCGTTTCCAGGACTCTAAACCAAATTTCATGCAACATGAGTGTTTATTTGTTCCTCAATGAGCTTTGTACAAGTTTGACGAACTTATGAAACATCTAACAACGCGTTTCTAGGACTCTAAACCAAGTTACATGCAACATGAATGCTTATAAGTATCTCAAAGAGATTTGTACAAGTTTAACGAACTTATGAAACATCTAACAATGCGTTTCTAGGACTCTAAACCAATTTTCATGCAACATGAGTACTTATAAGTTCCTCAATGAGCTTTGTACAAGTTTCACGAATTTATGAAACATCTAACAACGCGTTTCTAGGACTCTAAAACTTGTTTCATGCAACATGAGTGCTTATAAGTATCTCAATGAGATTTGTACAAGTTTGACGAACTTATGAAACATCTAACAACGTGTTTCTAGGACTCTAAACCAAGTTTCATGCAACATCAGTGATTATAAGAGTCTCAATGAGCTTTTTACAAGTTTGACGAACTTATGAAACATCTAACAACTCGTGTCTAGGACTCTTAACCAAGTTTCATGCAACATGAGAGCTTATAAGTTCCTCAATGAGCTTTGTACAAGTTTAACGAACGTATGAAACATCTAACAACGTGTTTCTAGGACTCTAAACCAAGTTTCATGCAACATGAGTGATTATAAGTGTCTTAATGAGCTTTGTACAAATTTGACGAACTTATAAAACACTTAACAACTCGTTTCTAGGACTCTAAACCAAGTTTCATGCAACATGAGAGCTTATAAGTTCCTTAAAGATCTTTGCACAAGTTTTACGAACATATGAAACCTCTAACAACGCGTTTCTAGGACTCTAAACCAAGTTTCATGCAACATGAGTGCTTATAAGTATCTCAATGAGCTTTGTACAAGTTTGACGAACTTATGAAAAATCTAACAATGCGTTTCTAGGACTCTAAACCAAGTTTCATGCAACATGAGTGCTTATAAGTTCCTCAATGAGCTTTGGACAAGTTTGACGAACTTATGAAACATCTAACAACGCGTTTCTAGGACTATAAACCAAGTTTCATGCAACATGAGTGTTTATAAGTGTCTCAATGAGCTTTGTACAAGCTTGACGAACTTATGAAACATCTAACAACGCGTTTCTAGGACTCTAAACCAAGTTTCATGCAACATGAGTGATTATAAGTGTCTCAATGAGCTTTGTACAAGTTTGACGAACTTATGAAACATCTAAAAACTCGTTTCTAGGACTCTAAACCAAGTTTCATGCAACATGAGAGCTTATAAGTTCCTCAAAGAGCTTTGCACAAGTTTGACGAACTTATGAAACATCTAACAACTCGTTTCTAGTACTCTAAACCAAGTTTCATGCAACATGAGAGCTTATAAGTTCCTCAAAGATCTTTGCACAAGTTTGACGAACATATGAATCATCTAACAACGCGTTTCTAGGACTCTAAACCAAGTTTCGTGCAACATGAGTGATTATAAGTGTCTCAATGAGCTTTGTACAAGCTTGACGAACTTATGAAATATCTAACAACGCGTTTCTAGGACTCTAAACCATGTTTCATGCAACATGAGTGATTATAAGTGTCTCCATGAGCTTTGTACAAGTTTGACGAACTTATGAAACATCTGACAACTCGTTTCTAGGACTCTAAACCAAGTTTCATGAAACATGAGAGCTTATAACTTCCTCAAAGATCTTTACACAAGTTTGACGAACGTATGAAACATCTAACAACGCGTTTCTAGGACTCTAAACCAAGTTTCATGGAATATGAGTGCTTATAAGTTCCTCAATGAGCTTTGTACAAGTTTGACGAACTTATGAAACATCTAACAACGCGTTTCTAGGACTCTAAACTAAGTTTTATGCAACATGAGTGTTTATAAGTGTCTCAATGAGCTTTGTACAAGTTTGACGAACTTATGAAACATCTAACAACTCGTTTCTAGGACTCTAAACCAAGTTTCATGCAACATGAGTGCTTATAAGTTCCTCAATGACCTTTGTACAAGTTTCACGAACTTATGAAACATCTAACAACGCGTTTCTAGGACTCTAAATCAAGTTTCATGCAACATGAGAGCTTATAAGTTCCTCAATGAGCTTTGTACAAGTTTGACGAACGTATGAAACATCTAACAACGTGTTTCTAGGACTCCAAACCAAGTTTCATGCAACATGAGAGCTTATAAGTTCCTCAATGAGCTTTGTACATGTTTGACGAACGTATGAAACATCTAACAACGCGTTTCTAGGACTCTAAACCAAGTTTCTTGCAACATGAGTGCTTATAAGTATCTCAATGAGCTTTGTATAAGTTTGACGAACTTATGAAATATCTAACAACGCATTTCTAGGACTCTAAACCAAGTTTCATGCAACATGAGTGTTTATAAGTGTCTCAATGAGCTTTGTACAAGCTTGACGAACTTATGAAACATCTAAGAACGCGTTTCTAGGACTCTAAACCAAGTTTCATGCAACATGAGTGATTATAAGTGTCTCAATGAGCTTTGTACAAGTTTGACGAACTTATGAAACATCTAAAAACTCGTTTCTAGGACTCTAAACCAAGTTTCATGCAACATGAGAGCTTATAAATTCCTCAAAGAGCTTTGCACAAGTTTGACGAACTTATGAAACATCTAACAACTCGTTTCTAGGACTCTAAACCAAGTTTCATGCAACATGAGAGCTTATAAGTTCCTCAATGAGCTTTGTACAAGTTTGACGAACGCATGAAACATGTAACAACGTGTTTCTAGAACTTTAAACCAAGTTTCATGGAACATGAGTGATTATAAGTGTCTTAATGAGCTTTGTACAAATTTGACGAACTTATGAAACATCTAACAACTCGTTTCTAGGACTCTAAACCAAGTTTCATGTAACATGAGAGCTTATAAGTTCCTCAAAGAGCTTTGCACAAGTTTGACGAACGTATGAAACATCTAACAACGCGTTTCCAGGACTCTAAACCAAATTTCATGCAACATGAGTGTTTATTTGTTCCTCAATGAGCTTTGTACAAGTTTGACGAACTTATGAAACATCTAACAACGCGTTTCTAGGACTCTAAACCAAGTTACATGCAACATGAATGCTTATAAGTATCTCAAAGAGATTTGTACAAGTTTAACGAACTTATGAAACATCTAACAATGCGTTTCTAGGACTCTAAACCAATTTTCATGCAACATGAGTACTTATAAGTTCCTCAATGAGCTTTGTACAAGTTTCACGAATTTATGAAACATCTAACAACGCGTTTCTAGGACTCTAAAACTTGTTTCATGCAACATGAGTGCTTATAAGTATCTCAATGAGATTTGTACAAGTTTGACGAACTTATGAAACATCTAACACCGCTTTTCTAGGACTCTAATCCATGTTTCATGCAACATCAGTGATTATAAGAGTCTCAATGAGCTTTTTACAAGTTTGACGAACTTATGAAACATCTAACAACTCGTGTCTAGGACTCTTAACCAAGTTTCATGCAACATCGAGCTTATAAGTTCCTCAATGAGCTTTGTACAAGTTTAACGAACGTATGAAACATCTAACAACGTGTTTCTAGGACTCTAAACCAAGTTTCATGCAACATGAGTGATTATAAGTGTCTTAATGAGCTTTGTACAAATTTGACGAACTTATAAAACACTTAACAACTCGTTTCTAGGACTCTAAACCAAGTTTCATGCAACATGAGAGCTTATAAGTTCCTTAAAGATCTTTGCACAAGTTTGACGAACATATGAAACCTCTAACAACGCGTTTCTAGGACTCTAAACCAAGTTTCATGCAACATGAGTGCTTATAAGTATCTCAATGAGCTTTGTACAAGTTTGACGAACTTATGAAAAATCTAACAATGCGTTTCTAGGACTCTAAACCAAGTTTAATGCAACATGAGTGCTTATAAGTTCCTCAATGAGCTTTGGACAAGTTTCACGAACTTATGAAACATCTAACAACGCGTTTCTAGGACTCTAAACCAAGTTTCATGCAACATGAGTGTTTATAAGTGTCTCAATGAGCTTTGTACAAGCTTGACGAACTTATGAAACATCTAACAACGTGTTTCTAGGACTCTAAAACAAGTTTCATGCAACATGAGTGATTATAAGTGTCTCAATGAGCTTTGTACAAGTTTGACGAACTTATGAAACATCTAAAAACTCGTTTCTAGGACTCTAAACCAAGATTCATGCAACATGAGAGCTTATAAGTTCCTCAAAGAGCTTTGCACAAGTTTTACGAACTTATGAAACATCTAACAACTCGTTTCTAGGACTCTAAACCAGGTTTCATGCAACATGAGAGCTTATAAGTTCCTCAATGAGCTTTGTACAAGTTTGACGAACGCATGAAACATGTAACAACGTGTTTCTAGAACTTTAAACTAAGTTTCATGCAACATGAGTGATTATAAGTGTCTTAATGAGCTTTGTACAAATTTGACGAACTTATGAAACATCTAACAACTCGTTTCTAGGACTCTAAACCAAGTTTCATGTAACATGAGAGCTTATAAGTTCCTCAAAGAGCTTTGCACAAGTTTGACGAACGTATGAAACATCTAACAACGCGTTTCCAGGACTCTAAACAAAATTTCATGCAACATGAATGCTTATCTGTTCCTCAATGAGCTTTGTACAAGTTTGACGAACTTATGAAACATCTGACAATGCGTTTCTAGGACTCTAAACCAAGTTACATGCAACATGAATGCTTATAAGTATCTCAATGAGATTTGTACAAGTTTGACGAACTTTTGAAACATCTAACAATGCGTTTCTAGGACTCTAAACCAAGTTTCATGCAACATGAGTGCTTATAAGTTCCTCAATGAGCTTTGTACAAGTTTCACGAATTTATGAAACATCTAACAACGCGTTTCTAGGACTCTAAAACTTGTTTCATGCAACATGAGTGCTTATAAGTATCTCAATGAGATTTTTACAAGTTTGACGAACTTATGAAACATCTAACACCGCGTTTCTAGGACTCTAATCCATGTTTCATGCAACATCAGTGATTATAAGAGTCTCAATGAGCTTTTTACAAGTTTGACGAACTTATGAAACATCTAACAACTCGTGTCTAGGACTCTAAACCAAGTTTCATGCAACATCAGAGCTTATAAGTTCCTCAATGAGCTTTGTACAAGTTTAACGAACGTATGAAACATCTAACAACGTGTTTCTAGGACTCTAAACCAAGTTTCATGCAACATGAGTGATTATAAGTGTCTTAATGAGCTTTGTACAAATTTGACGAATTTATAAAACATTTAACAACTCGTTTCTAGGACTCTAAACCAAGTTTCATGCAACATGAGAGCTTATAAGTTCCTTAGAGATCTTTGCACAAGTTTGACGAACATATGAAACATCTAACAACGCGTTTCTAGGACTCTAAACCAAGTTTCATGCAACATGAGTGCTTATAAGTATCTCAATGAGCTTTGTACAAGTTTGACGAACTTATGAAAAATCTAACAATGCGTTTCTAGGACTCTAAACCAATTTTCTGTTGGATTTTGAGTATAGAGAGTATGAGTTTCGGTTATGGAGATTAGAAACAAAGCGATTAGGTTAGGTTCTTGAGAGTTTAGTGTTTAGATTAGGGAGAATAGGATCCGAGTTTGTTAATCTCGGATCTTGAGTGTTTAATTGAGATTAGAGAGAATGGGGAGAATAATTTGTGTATTAGGAAGAGAGGAACAACCTCCTTAAAGTTTACAAGTGTTTACACAACATTAAATAGAGAAAAGTGCAACAAGAGATAAGTCCAACGGCTAGAATTCAAAATAGCAACAAGGGGACCACTCCTTTGTCCTTTGGTCCATAGCTCTAACGGCTCTTTAGTCGGTTGATATAGTCGACTACAAGGGTCAACTACATTGGTGGACTACATGACTCAACTACATTGTGATGTAGTCGACAATATGTATTCACTACATTGTGATGTAGTCGACTACACGCCTCAACTATACTTTTCCCTTTCTTTGATGTATCTTGATCTAATGTCTTTGTAGGTTATCATTAGTCTTAATACTCCCCCTCAAGCTTAGCCCAATGAAATGGCTAAGATTGGACATTGCTAAACAAACCTCATTAAAACCCTTAGTAAGCAAAACCACTTGGGATAAAAGCATTACTAAGGGAAAAAGAGTGTAAGTCTTTGCAATAGGGGTTTTTTTAATCTTGGCCTTGATCTTCTTGACTTGGCCGAAACTCCCCCTTAAGATAGAACCGGTTTGATCTTCTTGACTTTGCCGTGTTCTTCAATGGGGGTTCTTTGAACTTCTCATCTTGACAATGCTCTTCACACTTTTGATGATGAAGTCTGTGTAGACTTGGTTTGATTCCTATCCACGGCTTTGTTCTTCACAAGATTGAGTGTGGATGGACTTGAACGAAGCTTTTGACCGCTTCCTTTCTTCTCTTTACTTCTCCTTGGTGGCTTTCTTCTTGTCAATCAAGTCACCGAGAATGATCACTTGGCTTTTACCTCCTTTATCCTTCAAAACAAAAAATTCAAGAGAGATATAAAGCTTAGTGAAAGGGTTTACTTGATATGTTTAGATAGACAAGCACACAAGAGACCTAAGTCTAGATGCAACTAATAAATCAATGAGTAATTTTGTTATTTAAACCTAAGTTCTTTAACAAATTTCAAATGATTTTATTTAGGGCTAATAGACTAAACAACTTTTACCAAGGGCGATGATTAGTTTCAACAAGAACTAAGCAAGAATATATGATGCGGCTCTAGTTCTTATGAGAATACTAATCATAATAAAGAGAGTAAGGTTTAGGGACAGCCTTTAGTTCGTAGTGGTTTGATTCATTGATGCTCTCTTGTTGTTGCACTTTGATTGAGCTCTTTGACTTCTTCATGAGGTCTTGTGGCTTCGTCCTTTGTGTAATTGGAACAAGTTTGATGAAGTGCTTCGGTTTAGCTCCTTGTGGATACTTTGGCCGAGACTTTATAGAAGATTGGTTTGGTCTTTGCTTCTTTGAAAAGAGCTTGACCAAATGAATGTGATGGTGACTTAACTCGGCTTTACTCCTTGATAGATGTTTGGCCGAGTATAGATGGTGGATGGAGTGGTTCGTTCTTGTCATTGCTAGAGACATAACCGAGCCCCACGATGATGATGATGATGGTCTTGCTTCTTGGGACACTTTAGCATTCTCCAAGTGCATTTAGCCAAATGATGGTTCTTCTTTGCTCCAAAGTGACTTTGGCCTTGTATCTTGTTGGTACTTAAGCCGGGATGGATTGGTTGATTGTGGAGGCTTCGTCCTTCTTGGTACTTTAGCCGAGAGTGAGAGCTTTGTATTGACTTCGTCCTTCTTGGTACTTTAGTCAATACTTAGCCGGATTGGTGGTAGTGGCAGCTTAGTCCTTCTTGATACTTTGGCCGGGTTTGTTGGTGGTTGAATGGAGGTCTTTGACTTGCTAGGTCTTGACCAAATGTTGATGGTCTTTGTCTTTGCTAGGGACTTGACCGAAGATTAGGTGGATTGTCTTGGCTTGTTCTTGTAGATACTTTGCCGAGAAGTGACTTTGATGGTTTTAGCTCTTGGTAGATGCTTTTAGCCGAAATGATGAAATGATGATGGTTTGGTAGAATGATGGCCTTTGTTCTTTGTAGAACCTTTACGCGAATGGTAGACTCTCCACTTTGATGGCTTTGCTCTTGATGGATGCTTTAGCCGAATGGTAGATTCTCCGAATGGTAGACTCTTCATTTTGATCATGAAGTTAAGATGTGTGTCTAGTCACTTTTCTTCTCCCCCTCATAATTAAGATGAAGTAGTCTTAGAATTGTTTCCTCCTTCTCGGCTTTGTTCTTCACAAGCTTGAATGAGAAGGGGTTCTCATCTCTCTTTGGGCACCTTTTGTGACCTCTTTCATGCTTCTCTTTAGCACTTCTTTGTTACTTCTTTATGCTTAGGGGTTTTCATGATGATCTCTTTCAATCCTTAGACATGATGATCCTACATCATACCAAAGACAAAAATTGATTTGAGTTTCATGAATAACCGGCACAAGATAATAACTTTTAACAATTCACAAACTATTGATTAACCATTCACAAGTACAAGCAAGAATGCAAGAGAGAGTTTAAGACAATAGTTCAATATGTTCCCTATGTCTTTTGAATAAATCCGAGAATAGTATGCACCTCAACAAGTTCAAGTTTTGGTCTTATAGTTTTGAAATTGACAAACTAATTTCTAAGTGATCTAAGGCATATAACAATTTCAAGCACACATGAACACTTAGACAAGTATCTAATAATATAAATAAGGGAGTAAAGAGGGTTTAGAAATGGCCTTTTTCGGTTAAGTCCTCGAGTAGATGGTCATATGGGAGAGTCATTGCACTCTTAGAGAACCTTTATTTGGTTAGTCTATGATTGAGTTTATGACTTCCCTTATGAAATGCTCTTGATAGCTTAATACCTACACATGAAGAAGGTTTAGCAACAAGAGTCTTTTGCTTATGGCTCCTTACCATAAAGACATTGAAAGGGACCATGGTCTTTAGTGCACAATGGCGGACCATGATCTTAACACACACAAACAAGATTCATTGTAACTTGATAGCTTTCATAGCTTAGTTACTCATCTTGTATCATAAACTTAAGTGCACATAGGCGGTTTATGACAACAAACATAGATCATCATTCCATCTTCACCTTATATTGATGTTAATGTAGTGAATCATTTCCCCATAAGTCCAAAAATTGGATTCATCATGACCTCTCAAAGTATCACCTTTTAAGTAGTCATGGATTCTCTTTTGGATTCATGTTAGCCGAGGTTATGAAGGTTTCATCAAGCTCTCGGTGTTTTATCAACACTTATGGATGCTTGGTTCTCTTCCCTCTAAGAGAGTTTTGGATACCATAAGACCTTAAAACCTTTATCACAAGCGGGTCTTGGTACCTTACCCTTTTGATTAAACCGAAGATCTTTTGGATTTACCAAGGTTTTAAATTCACTTAGTCTTTCACCAAGATTCAAACAACTTCACCAAACAAGGACTAGTGATTTGGTCTTAGACAAAGACATAAGTGGACCTTGTATCCTAGATCATTCAAGGACTTAAACCACTTTACTAAACAAGATTAGTGATTTAAGACTTAAACAAGAAACAAGACTTAGATGTATAGTCGACTAAGGTAGTTGATACATGTAGTCGACTATGTCACATGACTATTTGACATCTGAGTCTTGGAGATTTTAATTCGGACCAAATGAGCATATGTTCTGTAAAACTTTTGAAAAACATCATATGCTCAAGAACATGCTTTTAAACCGAAACTTTCATGGTATTGGATTCATCAAGGTTCTTTTAGAAGCCATGGTTCTCATCCATTAGTCTCGGTTTAGACAATGATCTTAAAGGACAATACAACCAAAACTATCATGTAGCTAAATCCTATTGATTTATGCTAACAATGAATGTGTTTTGGTTGTCTTGTACTTACTAAGGAAATTGGATTCAACATGTCCTTTACTCACTAGGAGTTAAGCGGATCATGGTTCTCTTTCCAAAGATCTTGTTAAAGCACAAAAAGGCAAGAGCTTTGGATTCATCAAGTGGCTTTGAACTCATAAGAGTTAGCACACAAGGTTCACAAACCCTTTTGACTCTCAAGGTTCAAGCTTTGATCTTGAATCCTTGTTGATTGTCTAAAGCTAAGGTTCTTGGATTCATCAAGTGGATTTGGACTCAAAAGAGTGAGCTCACAAGGTTCTCTTAACCTTTGACTCCCAAGTTTCAAGTTTTGTTCTTGAATACTTGTTCATAGTCTAAAAACCGAATTCATTGAGATCTTGGATTCATCAAGGTTCCTTTGAACTCATAAGAGTGAGGAAACCATGGTTCTCATCCATGAAATTCGGCTGTCCATAGATCTTTTCAAAGAAACACACTTTCACAAACATGTTTTTAGACATGTAGCTAGATCTTAAAGATCCAATCTTTCCATGAACAAATTATGCTTGGTGTGTTCTAAGAAAGGTATTACCAAGATCTATGGATCTATACAAGAAATAAAAGAACACAAATTTTAGAGAATAAGAAAGGATTCAACATGTTCATTATACTCCTAAGAGTTGATTTGAACAATGGTTCTCTTTCTCTACAAGATTCATCGCCTTTTAAAGCTTGTCTTGGTTCTCTTTCATCTATGAACATTAACTACTTGCAGAATTTAAACAACAAAAGAAAGAAGAGGGGATTTGGATTCATCAAGCTCTTACATTCATAGGAGCAAAGTAGCTTGGTTCTCTTCCTCCTCAAGAACTAAGCTTGCGGATTAGCCTAGGTGGAAGGAGCTTCATGCTCTGATACCATGTTGGATTTTGAGTATAGAGAGTATGAGTTTCGGTTATGGAGATTAGAAACAAAGCGATTAGCTTAGGTTCTTGAGAGTTTAGTGTTTAGATTAGGGAGAATAGGATCCGAGTTTGTTAATCTCGGATCTTGAGTGTTTAATTGAGATTAGAGAGAATGGGGAGAATAATTTGTGTATTAGGAAGAGAGGAACAACCTCCTTAGTGTTTACAAGTGTTTACACAACATTAAATAGAGAAAAGTGCAACAAGAGATAAGTCCAACGGCTAGAATTCAAAATAGCAACAAGGGGACCACTCCTTTGTCCTTTGGTCCATAGCTCTAACGGCTCTTTAGTCGGTTGATATAGTCGACTACATGGGTCAACTACATTGGTCGACTACATGACTCAACTACATTGTGATGTAGTCGAAAATATGTATTCACTACATTGTGATGTAGTCGACTACACACCTCAACTATACTTTTCCCTTTCTTTGATATATCTTGATCTAATGCCTTTGTAGGTTATCATTAGTCTTAATAGTTTCATGCAACATGTGTGCTTATAAGTTCCTCAATGAGCTTTGGACAAGTTTCACGAACTTATGAAACATCTAACAACGCGTTTCTAGGACTCTAAACCATGTTTCATGCAACATGAGTGCTTATAAATTCCTCAATGAGATTTATACAAGTTTCACGAACTTATCAAACATCTAAAAACGCGTTCTAGGACTCTAATCCATGTTTCATGCAACATCAGTGATTATAAGTGTCTCAATGAGCTTTGTACAAGTTTGACAAACGTATGAAACATCTAACAACGTGTTTCTAGGACTCTAAACCATGTTTCATGCAACATGAGTGCTTATAAGTTCCTCAATGAGCTTTGTACAAGTTTTACGAACTTATGAAACATCTAACAACTCGTTTCTTGGACTCTAAACCAAGTTTCATGCAACATGAGAGCTTATAAGTTCCTCAAAGAGCTTTGCACAAGTTTGACGAATGTATGAAACATCTAACAACGCGTTTCCAGGACTCTAAACCAAATTTCATGCAACATGAGTGCTTATTTGTTCCTCAATGAGCTTTGTACAAGTTTGACGAACTTATGAAACATCTAACAACGCGTTTCTAGGACTCTAAACCAAGTTACATGCAACATGAATGCTTATAAGTATCTCAATGAGATTTGTACAAGTTTGACGAACTTATGAAACATCTAACAATGCGTTTCTAGGACTCTAAACCAAGTTTCATGCAATATGAGAGCTTATAAGGTCCTCAATGAGCTTTGTACAAGTTTGACGAACGTATGAAACATCTAACAACGCGTTTCTAGGACTCTAAACCAAGTTTCAAGCAACATGAGTGCTTATAAGTTCCTCAATGAGCTTTGTACAAGTTTCACGAACTTATGAGACATCTAACAACACGTTTCTAGGACTCTAAACCAAGTTACATGCAACATGAGTTCTTATAAGTTCCTCAATGAGCTATGTACAAGTTTGACGAACGTATGAAACATCTAACAACGCGTTTCTAGGACTCTAAACCAAGTTTCATGCAACATGAGTGCTTATAAGTATCTCAATGAGCTTTGTACAAGTTTGACGAACTTATGAAAAATCTAACAACCTGTTTCTAGGACTCTAAACCAAGTTTCATGCAACATGAGTGCTTATAAGTATCTCAATGAGCTTTGTATAAGTTTGATGAACTTATGCAACATCTAACAACTTGTTTATTCTAAACCAAGTTTCATACAACATGAGAAATTGTTACACAAAGAGTAGGAATCAAAGATCCGCTTGTGATTAAGCAACGGTCTTAGGGATTCCAAAACTCCTTAGAGGAAAGAGAACCGAGACTCACTAAGTGTTTAAACACATGTGAGCTCGTTGAATCCAATGCTTCCTCGGTCAACATGTGTATAAGAAGAGATACGTGACTTACTAAAGGACTAAGGTCTCTAAAGGTCATGTTGAATCTAATTCTTTAACACATGGAGAAATGATTTATAACTTATGTAACCTAAAACGGATACATAAGTCATAATGATCTAATTAATGGTAAGATCATAAACCGCCTTAAGTGCATCTAAGTTTATGATCCAAGAGGAGTGACTCGCCATGAAGGCATCAAAAGTCACAATGATTCTTTGTGTGTTTAAGGACATGGTCCGATTTTGAATTTTTAAAAGACCATGTCCCATATAAGTCTTATGGCAAGGAGCCAATGTCAAAAGACTCTTGTTGCTAAACCTTGCTTCATGTGTAGGTATTAAGCTATCAAAAGCATTTCATAAGGGAAGTCATAAACTCAATCATAGACTAACCAAAATAAAGGTGCTCTAAGAATGTAATAACCTTCCCATATGACCATATACTCAAGAACTTAACCGGAAAAGGGCCATTTCTAAATCCCTTTCTCTCTAATTTGTATTTAAGATATTGCTTAAGTTATTAAGTGTTCATAAGAAGTTGTTGTTTATATTCATTTATGCTTAGTTCACTCTTGGCTTAATTACTCATACATGTTAATCTTAAAAGCTAGAACTTGAACTTGTGATTGGATGCAATACTATTCTCGGGCTTAAGCTCTTAATTGTAATCTTACATTGTACTTGTTCTTGGTATTTAAGCATTTGTAATGAGATTTAAGTTGCTAATCATGCCGGTAATCATTGTACTTAAATCAATTTTGTTTTTGTGATGATGTAGGATCATCATACCAAAGACTATAAGAGATCACAATGAAGAACCACTAAGCATTGAGAGAAACAACAATCGGTTTAAAAGAAAGAGAAGAAAGGAGATACATGAGAATGTCAAAGGAAGTTTCCAAAAGAGAGATGAGAAACCTTCACACTAAGCTTGCCAAGTCGTGAAGAGAAAACCAACAAAGAAGAATCTCATCTTAACCATGAGGGGGGAGAAAAGATCAAGATCATCTTCATGATTAAGATGGAGATTCAAGAAGTCTTCTTGAAGAAAGAAGCATCGACCAAAGTCCATAGCAAAGACGAGGTCACTACTCGGCCAAAGTCCCTAGCAAAGACAAGGCCATCATCAACACCAATCTCAATCGGTCAAGTCCTTAACAAGACAAAGGCCATCACTAAATCGGCTCAAATCCTTGGCAAAGACATTGGCCATCACTTGACACTTGACCAAAGTCCCTAGCAAAGACAAGGTCACCAACAATTGGTCAAAGATCTAGCAAGTCATGACCAACTCAATTCATCTCCATCATTCATCTAAAGTATCGACTTGGTGTATCGGTTATAAAACTAGACGCCAAGCCTATATCGAGAAGTTGTATCGGTTTAGAGTGGCCGATACAAGAGTAAAAGGCAACACTCATCACCATATCGAGAAGTTGTATCGGTTTAGAGTGGCCGATACAAATGAAAAAGACATCACTCATCATCGTCAAATCGGCAAAGTATCTTTCAACAAAAAAAAGGGAAGGCCGAGCCAATTCATCGAATGGCTAAGGCTTCTACAAGGAGCAAGCCATATTTCATCTAGACTCGGCCAATCATCTATCAAGGAGTAAAGCCGAGTCAAGTAACCATCACAATGGGCGCTCGGACACCGACGCTCGGGCACCGGTGCTCGGACATGGGCGCTCGGACATCAACATGGCGCCCGGGCATCGGGCGTCTAAAAATTCTCGACCACCAATTCGGCTAAGCTTTTCCAAGAGCAAAGTCGAACCACATTATCATCAACATTCGGCCAAGTTTCTAGCAAGAACAAAGCCGAACCAATCTATCATTTGGTCAAGACTTCTCCAAAGGAACAAGTCCAAACCATCAAGTCTCGGCCATGTATCCATCAAAGGAACCAAGCCGAGTCCAATATTCTTATGGCCATGCATCTATCAAGAGCAAGAGCCAAATCCAAACTCAACGTTGTTCCAATTGCACAAAGGAGGAAGCAAAGACTTCAAGAAGAAGCCAAAGCTCAAAACCTAGATGCAACTACAAGGAAAAGACATTCCACTACAAATTAAAGGTTGTCCCTAAACCTTCTCTTTAATATACTTAAATAAGAATCATTAGACTAGAACTACATCTTATAATCTTGCTTAGTCTATGATCAATCACTTGTTAAAAGGAATTGCTTAAATCTAGAATCAAGATGACTTTAGATTAAGCTTATCCTTTATATATCCAAATTGTCTTTACTAAGTCTAAATTCACTTGGACCCTTGTAGGTTCAAAGAAGTGATAGACCAAAGAAAAGAAGGAAGTTAAAAGAAGAAGCAAAGAGAAGGAAATGAAGTCATCATGTTCGGCCCTAAGTCTCACACTCAAGTTTATGAAGAACAAACCGTGAAGACCAAATCAAAGAACTTAACACCAAGTCAAGGAGACCAAGAAGAAGGGTTGAGTATCCAAAGAACCTCCATTGAAGAACACGGCAAGGACAAAGATCAAAACCGGTTCTAGCTTAAGGGGGAGCTTCGGCCAAAGTCAAAGGACTCAAGGCCGAATGTAGAAGACCCCTAATTGCTAGACTTACACTCTTTTTCCCTTAAACGCGGTTTTATCCCAAGTGGTTTTCCCGTTTAAGGGTTTTAATGAGGTTTGTTTAAGCGATGTCCAATCTTAGCCATTTCATTAGGCTAAGCTTGAGGGGGAGTGTTGAGACTAATGGTAAACCATAAGGGCATTAGGTCAAAACATATGAAGAGAACAAGGCTTTGTCCGGACACAACGTGTTAATCAAGACAAAGACCTAGTGTTCGGTATTGAGGTGACAATGGCGTGGAGTATCGACAAAAGGTATCGGTCAAGAAGATGACCGATATGGCTAAAGGAATCCATATCGAGAAGGTGTACCGGTCTAGAATGACCGATACAAGATGAAGACGTTTGCGAAGAACTTGTATAAGGAAGGTATATCAGCCACACTTGGCCGATACATTCAAACCGTGTCCTCCCAACGGTCGGATTGGAGCTCATATCGGGGGAAGCATATCGGCCACACTTGGCCGATACATTTGAACAAGATATGGCCGATATATTCAAACAAGTCTCTCTCTCTCCTTTGTCAAGTCTTGCTTATTTAAGCACCTATTCTTCATTTGTAAACAAAAACACTTATGAAATGTAAACTCTATTCTCTCTCTCTTGTTCTTGGTGTTCTTGAGGAAACATCAAGAACCAAATCTCACAATACCCTCTTAATCTTCACAATACTCTCTTAATCTTCTTAAATCTAACATGAAACATCTAACAACTCGTTTCTAGGACTCTAAACCAAGTTTCATGCAACATTAGAGCTTATAAGTTCCTCAATGAGCTTTGTACAAGTTTGACGAACGCATGAAACATCTAACAACGTGTTTCTAGAACTTTAAACCAAGTTTCATGCAACATGAGTGATTATAAGTGTCTTAATGAGCTTCGTACAAATTTGACGAACTTATGAAACATCTAACAACTCGTTTCTAGGACTCTAAACCAAGTTTCATGTAACATGAGAGCTTATAAGTTCCTCAAAGAGCTTTGCACAAGTTTGACGAACGTATGAAACATCTAACAACGTGTTTCCAGGACTCTAAACCAAGTTTCATGCAACATGAGTGCTTATAAGTTCCTCAATGAGCTTTGTACAAGTTTGACGAACTTATGAAACATCTAACAACGCGTTTCTAGGACTCTAAACCAAGTTATATGCAACATGAATGCTTATAAGTATCTCAATGAGATTTGTACAAGTTTGACGAACTTATGAAACATGTAACAATGCGTTTCTAGGACTCTAAACCAAGTTTCATACAACATGAGTGCTTATAAGTTCCTCAATGAGGTTTGTACAAGTTTCACGAACTTATGAAACATCTAACAACGCGTTTCTAAGACTCTAAACCTTGTTTCATGCAACATGAGTGCTTATAAGTATCTCAATGAGATTTGTACAAGTTTGACGAACTTATGAAACATCTAACACCGCGTTTCTAGGACTCTAATCCATGTTTCATGCAACATGAGTGTTTATAAGTGTCTTAATGAGATTTGTACAAGTTTGACGAACTTATGAAACATCTAACAACGCATTTCTAGGACTTTAAACCAAGTTTCATGCAATATGAGAGCTTATAAGGTCCTCAATGAGCTTTGTACAAGTTTGACGAACGTATGAAACATCTAACAACGCGTTTCTAGGACTCTAAACCAAGTTTCAAGCAACATGAGTGCTTATAAGTTCCTCAATGAGCTTGGACAAGTTTCACGAACTTATGAGACATCTAACAACACGATTCTAGGATTCTAAACCAAGTTACATGCAACATGAGTTCTTATAAGTTCCTCAATGAGCTATGTACAAGTTTGACGAACATATGAAACATCTAACAACGCGTTTCTAGTACTCTAAACCAAGTTTCATGCAACATGAGTTCTTATAAGTTCCTCAATGAGCTTTGTACAAGTTTGACGAACTTATGAAACATCTAACAACGCGTTTCTAGGACTCTAAACCATGTTTCATGCAACATGAATGCTTATAAATTCCTCAATGAGATTTATACAAGTTTCACAAACTTATGAAACATCTAAAAACGCGTTCTAGGACTCGAATCCATGTTTCATGCAACATCAGTGATCATAAGTGTCTCAATGAGCTTTGTACAAGTTTGACAAACGTATGAAACATCTAACAATGTGTTTCTAGGACTCTAAACCATGTTTCATGCAACATGAGTGCTTATAAGTTCCTCAATGAGATTTATACAAGTTTCACGAACTTATGAAACAACTAGCAACGCGTTTCTACAACTCTAAATCAAGTTTCATGCAACATGAGAGCTTATAAGTTCCTCAAAGATCTTTGCACAAGTTTGACGAACGTATGAAACATCTAACAACGCGTTTCCAGGACTCTAAACCAAGTTTCATGCAACATGAGAGCTTATAAGTTCCTTAAAGAGCTTTGCACAAGTTTGACGAATGTATGAAACATCTAACAACGCGTTTCCAGGAATCTAAACCAAGCTTCATGCAACATGAGTGCTTATAAGTTCCTCAATGAGCTTTGTACAAGTTTCACGAACTTATGAAACATCTTACAACGCGTTTCTAGGACTCTAAACCAAGTTTCATGCAACATGAGTGTTTATAAGTGTCTTAATGAGCTTTGTACAAGTTTGACGAACTTATGAAACATCTAACAACGCGTTTCTAGGACTCTAAACCAAGTTTCATGCAATATGAGAGCTTATAAGGTCCTCAATGAGCTTTGTACAAGTTTGACGAACGTATGAAACATCTAACAACGCGTTTCTAGGACTCTAAACCAAGTTTCAAGCAACATGAGTGCTTATAAGTTCCTCAATGAGCTTTGTACATGTTTCACGAACTTATGAGACATCTAACAACACGTTTCTAGGACTCTAAACCAAGTTACATGCAACATGAGTTCTTATAAGTTCCTCAATGAGCTATGTACAAGTTTGACGAACGTATGAAACATCTAACAACGCGTTTCTAGGACTCTAAACCAAGTTTCATGCAACATGAGTCCTATAAGTATCTCAGTGAGCTTTGTACAAGTTTGACGAACTTATGAAACATCTAACAACTCGTTTCTAGGACTCTAAACCAAGTTTCATGCAACATGAGTGTTTATAAGTTCCTCAATGAGCTTTGTACAAGTTTCACGAACTTATGAAACATCTAACAACGCGTTTCTAGGACTCTAAATCAAGTTTCATGCAACATGAGAGCTTATAAGTTCCTCAATGATCTTTGTACAAGTTTGACGAACGTATGAAACATCTAACAACGTGTTTCTAGGACTCTAAACCAAGTTTCATGAAACATGAGAGCGTAGAACTTCCTCAATGAGCTTTGTACATGTTTGACGAACGTATGAAACATCTAACAACGCGTTTCTAGGACTCTAAACCAAGTTTCATGCAACATGAGTGCTTATAAGTATCTCAATGAGCTTTGTATAAGTTTGACGAACTTATGAAACATCTAACAACGCGTTTCTAGGACTCTAAACCAAGTTTCATGCAACATGAGTGATTATAAGTGTGTCAATGAGCTTTGTACAAGTTTGACGAACTTATGAAACATCTAACAACTCGTTTCTAGGACTTTAAACCAAGTTTCATGCAACATGAGAGCTTATAAGTTCCTCAAAGAGCTTTGCACAAGTTTGATGAACGTATGAAACATCTAACAACGCGTTTCCAGGACTCTAAACCAAGTTTCATGCAACATGAGTGCTTATAAGTTCCTCAATGAGCTTTGTACTAGTTTGACGAACTTATAAACATCTAACAACGCGTTTCTAGGACTCTAAACCAAGTTACATGCCACATGAATGCTTATAAGTATCTCAATGAGATTTGTACAAGTTTGACGAACTTATGAAACATCTAACAATGCGTTTCTAGGACTCTAAAAAAGTTTCATGCAACATGAGTGCTTATAAGTTCCTCAATGAGCTTTGTACAAGTTTCACGAACGTATGAAACATCTAACAACGCGTTTCTAGGACTCTAAACCTTGTTTCATGCAACATGAGTGCATATAAGTATCTCAATGAGATTTGTACAAGTTTGACGAACGCATGAAACATCTAACAACGTTTTTCTAGAACTTTAAACCAAGTTTCATGCAACATTAGTGATTATAAGTGTCTTAATGAGCTTTGTACAAATTTGACGAACTTATGAAACATCTAACAACTCGTTTCTAGGACTCTAAACCAACTTTCATGTAACATGAGAGTTTATAAATTCCTCAAAGAGCTTTGCACAAGTTTGACGAACGTATGAAACATCTAACAACGCGTTTCCAGGACTCTAAACCAAGTTTCATGCAACATGAGTGCTTATAAGTTCCTCAATGAGCTTTGTACAAGTTTGACGAACTTATGAAACATCTAACAACGCGTTTCTAGGACTCTAAACCAAGTTTCATGCAACATGAGAGCTTATAAGTTCCTCAATGAGCTTTGTACAAGTTTGGCGAACGTATGAAACATCTAACAACGTGTTTCTAGGACTCTAAACCAAGTTTCATGCAACATGAAAGCGTAGAATTTCCTCAATGAGCTTTCTACATGTTTGACGAACGTATGAAACATCTAACAACGCGTTTCTAGGACTCTAAACCAAGTTTCATGCAACATGAGTGCTTATAAGTATCTCAATGAGCTTTGTATAAGTTTGACGAACTTATGAAACATCTAACAACGCGTTTCTAGGACTCTAAACCAAGTTTCATTCAACATGAGTGATTATAAGTGTGTCAATGAGCTTTGTACAAGTTTGACGAACTTATGAAACATCTAACAACTCGTTTCTAGGACTCTAAACCAAGTTTCATGCAACATGAGAGCTTATAAGTTCCTCAAAGAGCTTTGCACAAGTTTGACGAACGTATGAAACATCTAACAACGCGTTTCCAGGACTCTAAACCAAGTTTCATGCAACATGAGTGCTTATAAGTTCCTCAATGAGCTTTGTACTAGTTTGACGAACTTATAAACATCTAACAACGCGTTTCTAGGACTCTAAACCAAGTTACATGCCACATGAATGCTTATAAGTATCTCAATGAGATTTGTACAAGTTTGACGAACTTATGAAACATCTAACAATGCGTTTCTAGGACTCTAAACCAAGTTTCATGCAACATGAGTGCTTATAAGTTCCTCAATGAGCTTTGTACAAGTTTCACGAACTTATGAAACATCTAACAACGCGTTTCTAGGACTCTAAACCTTGTTTCATGCAACATGAGTGCTTATAAGTATCTCAATGAGATTTGTACAAGTTTGACGAACGCATGAAACATCTAACAACATTTTTCTAGAACTTTAAACCAAGTTTCATGCAACATTAGTGATTATAAGTGTCTTAATGAGCTTTGTACAAATTTGACGAACTTATGAAACATCTAACAACTCGTTTCTAGGACTCTAAACCAACTTTCATGTAACATGAGAGTTTATAAGTTCCTCAAAGAGTTTTGCACAAGTTTGACGAACGCATGAAACATCTAACAACGCGTTTCCAGGACTCTAAACCAAGTTTCATGCAACATGAGTGCTTATAAGTTCCTCAATGAGCTTTGTACAAGTTTGACGAACTTATGAAACATCTAACAACGCGTTTCTAGGACTCTAAACCATGTTACATGCAACATGAATGCTTATAAGTATCTCAACGAGATTTGTACAAGTTTGACGAACTTATGAAACATCTAACAATGCGTTTCTAGGACTCTAAACCAAGTTTCATGCAACATGAGTGATTATAAGTGTCTTAATGAGCTTTGTACAAATTTGACGAACTGATAAAACATCTAACAACTCGTTTCTAGGACTCTAAACCAAGTTTCATGCAACATGAGAGCTTATAAGTTCCTCAAAGATCTTTGCACAAGTTTGACGAACAAATGAAACATCTAACAACGCGTTTCTAGTACTCTAAACCAAGTTTCATGCAACATGAGTTCTTATAAGTTCCTCAATGAGCTTTGTACAAGTTTGACGAACTTATGAAACATCTAACAACGCGTTTCTAGGACTCTAAACCAAGTTTCATGCAACATGAGTGCTTATAAGTTCCTCAATGAGCTTTGGACAAGTTTCACGAACTTATGAAACATCTAACAACGCGTTTCTAGGACTCTAAACCATGTTTCATGCAACATGAATGCTTATAAATTCCTCAATGAGATTTATACAAGTTTCACGAACTTATGAAACTTCTATAAACGCGTTCTAGGACTCGAATCCATGTTTCATGCAACATCAGTGATCATAAGTGTCTCAATGAGCTTTGTACAAGTTTGACAAACGTATGAAACATCTAACAACGTGTTTCGAGGACTCTAAACCATGTTTCATGCAACATGAGTGCTTATAAGTTCCTCAATGAGATTTATACAAGTTTCACGAACTTATGAAACAACTAGCAACGCGTTTCTAGGACTCTAAATCAAGTTTCATGCAACATGAGTGCTTATAAGTTCCTCAATGAGTTTTGTACAAGTTTGACGAACTTATGAAACATCTAACAACTCGTTTCTTGGACTCTAAACCAAGTTTCATGCAACATGAGAGCTTATAAGTTCCTCAAAGAGCTTTGCACAAGTTTGACGAATGTATGAAACATCTAACAACGCGTTTCCAGGAATCTAAACCAAGCTTCATGCAACATGAGTGCTTATAAGTTCCTCAATGAGCTTTGTACAAGTTTCACGAACTTATGAAACATCTAACAACGCGTTTCTAGGACTCTAAACCAAGTTTCATGCAACATGAGTGTTTATAAGTGTCTTAATGAGCTTTGTACAAGTTTGACGAACTTATGAAACATCTAACAACGCGTTTCTAGGACTCTAAACCAAGTTTCATGCAATATGAGAGCTTATAAGGTCCTCAATGAGCTTTGTACAAGTTTGACGAACGTATGAAACATCTAACAACGCGTTTCTAGGACTCTAAACCAAGTTTCAAGCAACATGAGTGCTTATAAGTTCCTCAATGAGCTTTGTACAAGTTTCACGAACTTATGAGACATCTAACAACACGATTCTAGGACTCTAAACCAAGCTACATGCAACATGAGTTCTTATAAGTTCCTCAATGAGCTTTGTACAAGTTTGACGAACTTATGAAACATCTAACAACGCGTTTCTAGGACTCTAAACCAAGTTACATGCAACATGAATGCTTATAAGTATCTCAATGAGATTTGTACAAGTTTGACGAACTTATGAAACATCTAACAATGCGTTTCTAGGACTCTAAACCAAGTTTCATGCAACATGAGTGCTTATAAGTTCCTCAATGAGCTTTGTACAAGTTTCACGAACTTATGAAACATCTAACAACGCGTTTCTAGGACTCTAAACCTTGTTTCATGAAACATGAGTGCTTATAAGTATCTCAATGAGATTTGTACAAGTTTGACGAACTTATGAAACATCTAACAACGCGTTTCCAGGACTCTAAACAAAATTTCATGCAACATGAATGCTTATTTGTTCGTCAATGAGCTTTGTACAAGTTTATCGAACTTATGAAACATCTAACACCGCGTTTCTAAGACTCTAATCCATGTTTCATGCAACATCAGTGATTATAAGAGTCTCAATGAGCTTTTTACAAGTTTGACGAAATTTTGAAACATCTAACAACCCGTTTCTAGGACTCTAAACCAAGTTTCTTGCAACATGAGAGCTTATAAGTTCCTCAATGAGCTTTGTACAAGTTTGACGAACGTATGAAACATCTAACAACATGTTTCTAGGACTCTAAACCAAGTTTCATGCAACATGAGTGATTATAAGTGTCTTAATGAGCTTTGTACAAATTTGACGAACTGATAAAACATCTAACAACTCGTTTCTAGGACTCTAAACCAAGTTTCATGCAACATGAGAGCTTATAAGTTCCTCAAAGATCTTTGCACAAGTTTGACGAACATATGAAACATCTAACAACGCGTTTCTAGTACTCTAAACCAAGTTTCATGCAACATGAGTTCTTATAAGTTCCTCAATGAGCTTTGTACAGGTTTGACGAACTTATGAAACATCTAACAACGCGTTTCTAGGACTCTAAACCAAGTCTCATGCAACATGAGTGATTATAAGTATCTCAATGAGCTTTGTACAAGTTTGACGAACTTATGAAACATCTAACAATGCGTTTCTAGGACTCTAAACCAAGTTTCATGCAACATGAGTGCTTATAAGTTCCTCAATGAGCTTTGGACAAGTTTCACGAACTTATGAAACATCTAACAACGCGTTTCTAGGACTCTAAACCATGTTTCATGCAACATGAATGCTTATAAATTCCTCAATGAGATTTATACAAGTTTCACGAACTTATGAAACAACTAGCAACGCGTTTCTAGGACTCTAAATCAAGTTTCATACACCATGAGTGCTTATAAGTTCCTCAATGAGTTTTGTACAAGTTTGACGAACTTATGAAACATCTAACAACTCGTTTCTAGGACTCTAAACCAAGTTTCATGCAACATGAGTGCTTATAAGTTCCTCAATGAGCTTTGTACAAGTTTCACGAACTTATGAAACATCTAACAACGCGTTTCTAGGACTCTAAATCAAGTTTCATGCAACATGAGAGCTTATAAGTTCCTCAATGAGCTTTGTACAAGTTTGACGAACGTATGAAACATCTAACAACGTGTTTCTACGACTCTAAACCAAGTTTCATGCAACATGAGAGCTTATAAGTTCCTCAATGAGCTTTGTATAAGTTTGACGAACTTATGAAACATCTAACAACGCGTTTCTAGGACTCTAAACCAAGTTTCATGCAACATGAGTGATTATAAGTGTCTCAATGAGCTTTGTACAAGTTTGACGAACTTATGAAACATCTAACAACGCGTTTCCAGGACTCTAAACAAAATTTCATGCAACATGAATGCTTATTTGTTCGTCAATGAGCTTTGTACAAGTTTATCGAACTTATGAAACAGCTGACAATGCGTTTCTAGGACTCTAAACCAAGTTACATGCAAAATGAATGCTTATAAGTATCTCAATGAGATTTGTACAAGTTTGACGAACTTATGAAACATCTAACAATGCGTTTCTAGGACTCTAAACCAAGTTTCATGCAACATGAGAGCTTATAAGTTCCTCAAAGAGCTTTGCACAAGTTTGACGAACGTATGAAACATCTAACAACGCGTTTCCAGGACTCTAAACAAAATTTCATGCAACATGAGTGCTTATTTGTTCCTCAATGAGCTTTGTACAAGTTTGACGAACTTATGAAACATCTGACAATGCGTTTCTAGGACTCTAAACCAAGTTACATGCAACATGAATGCTTATAAGTATCTCAATGAGATTTGTACAAGTTTGACGAACTTATGAAACATCTAACAATGCGTTTCTAGGACTCTAAACCAAGTTTCATGAAACATGAGTGCTTATAAGTTCCTCAATGAGCTTTGTACAAGTTTCACGAACTTATGAAACATCTAACAACGCGTTTCTAGGACTCTAAAACTTGTTTCATGCAACATGAGTGCTTATAAGTATCTCAATGAGATTTGTACAAGTTTGACGAACTTATGAAACATCTAACACCGCGTTTCTAGGACTCTAATCCATGTTTCATGCAACATCAGTGATTATAAGAGTCTCAGTGAGCTTTTTACAAGTTTGACGAACTTATGAAACATCTAACAACTCATTTCTAGGACTCTAAACCAAGTTTCATGCAACATGAGAGCTTATAAGTTCCTCAATGAGTTTTGTACAAGTTTGACGAACGTATGAAACATCTAACAACGTGTTTTTAGGACTTTAAACCACGTTTCATGCAACATGAGTGATTATAAGTGTCTTAATGAGCTTTGTACAAATTTGACGAACTTATAAAACATCTAACAACTCGTTTCTAGGACTCTAAACAAAGTTTCATGTAACATGAGAGCTTATAAGTTCCTTAAAGATCTTTGCACAAGTTTGACGAACATATGAAACATCTAACAACGCGTTTCTAGGACTCTAAACCAAGTTTCATGCAACATGAGTGCTTATAAGTATCTCAATGAGCTTTGTACAAGTTTGACGAACTTATGAAAAATCTAACAATGCGTTTCTAGGACTCTAAACCAAGTTTCTGTTGGATTTTGAGTATAGAGAGTATGAGTTTCGGTTATGGAGATTAGAAACAAAGCGATTAGCTTAGGTTCTTGAGAGTTTAGTGTTTAGATTAGGGAGAATAGGATCTGAGTTTGTTAATCTCGGATCTTGAGTGTTTAATTGAGATTAGAGAGAATGGGGAGAATAATTTGTGTATTAGGAAGAGAGGAACAACCTCCTTAATGTTTACAAGTGTTTACACAACATTAAATAGAGAAAACTGCAACAAGAGATAAGTCCAACGGCTAGAATTCAAAATAGCAACAAGGGGACCACTCCTTTGTCCTTTGGTCCATAGCTCTAACGGCTCTTTAGTCGGTTGATATAGTCGACTACATGGGTCAACTACATTGGTTGACTACATGACTCAACTACATTGTGATGTAGTCGACAATATGTATTCACTACATTGTGATGTAGTCGACTACACGCCTCAACTATACTTTTCCCTTTCTTTGATGCATGTATCTTGATCTAATGCCTTTGTAGGTTATCATTAGTCTTAATACTCCCCCTCAAGCTTAGCCCAATGAAATGGCTAAGATTGGACATTGCTAAACAAACCTCATTAAAACCCTTAGTAAGCAAAACCACTTGGGATAAAAGCATTACTAAGGGAAAAAGAGTGTAAGTCTTTGCAATAGGGGTCTTTTTAATCTTGGCCTTGATCTTCTTGACTTGGCCGAAACTCCCCCTTAAGATAGAACCGGTTTGATCTTCTTGAATTTTCCGTGTTCTTCAATGGGGGTTCTTTGAACTTCTCATCTTGACAATGCTCTTCACACTTTTGATGATGAAGTCGGTGTAGACTTGGTTTGATTCCTATCCACGGCTTTGTTCTTCACAAGCTTGAGTGTGGATGGACTTGAACGAAGCTTTTGACCGCTTCCTTTCTTCTCTTTACTTCTCCTTGGTGGCTTTCTTCTTGTCAATCAAGTCACCGAGAATGATCACTTGGCTTTTACCTCCTTTATCCTTCAAAACAAAAAATTCAAGAGAGATATAAAGCTTAGTGAAAGGGTTTACTCGATATGTTTAGATAGACAAGCACACAAGAGTCCTAAGTCTAGATGCAACTAATAAATCAATGAGTAATTTTGTTATTTAAACCTAAGTTCTTTAACAAATTTCAAATGATTTTATTTAGGGCTAATAGACTAAACAACTTTTACCAAGGGCGATGATTAGTTTCAACAAGAACTAAGCAAGAATATATGATGCGGCTCTAGTTCTTATGAGAATACTAATCATAATAAAGAGAGTAAGGTTTAGGGACAGCCTTTAGTTCGTAGTGGTTTGATTCATTGATGCTCTCTTGTTGTTGCACTTTGATTGAGCTCTTTGACTTCTTCATGAGGTCTTGTGGCTTCGTCCTTTGTGCAATTGGAACAAGTTGATGAAGTGCTTCGGTTTAGCTCCTTGTGGATACTTTGGCCGAGACTTTATAGAAGATTGGTTTGGTCTTTGCTTCTTTGAAAAGAGCTTGACCAAATGAATGTGATGGTGACTTAACTCGGCTTTACTCCTTGATAGATGTTTGGCTGAGTATAGATGGTTGATGGAGTGGTTCGTTCTTGTCATTGCTAGAGACATAGCCGAGCCCCACGATGATGATGATGATGGTCTTGCTTCTTGTAGAGGCTTGACCGAATGATTAATGAGAGCTCTTTACCTCTTGGGACACTTTAGCATTCTCCAAGTGCATTTAGCCAAATGATGGTTCTTCTTTGCTCCAAAGTGACTTTGGCCTTGTATCTTGTTGGTACTTAAGCCGGGATGGATTGGTTGATTGTGGAGGCTTCGTCCTTCTTGGTACTTTAGCCGAGAGTGAGAGCTTTGTATTGACTTCGTCCTTCATGGTACTTTAGTCAATACTTAGCCGGATTGGTGGTAGTGGCAGCTTAGTCCTTCTTGATACTTTGGCCGGGTTTGTTGGTGGTTGAATGGAGGTCTTTGACTTGCTAGGTCTTGACCAAATGTTGATGGTCTTTGTCTTTGCTAGGGACTTGACCGAAGATTAGGTGGATTGTCTTGGCTTGTTCTTGTAAATACTTTGCCGAGAAGTGACTTTGATGGTTTTAGCTCTTGGTAGATGCTTTTAGCCGAAATGATGAAATGATGATGGTTTGGTAGAATGATGGCTTTTGTTCTTTGTAGAACCTTTACGCGAATGGTAGACTCTCCACTTTGATGGCTTTGCTCTTGATGGATGCTTTAGCCGAATGGTAGATTCTCCGAATGGTAGACTCTTCATTTTGATCATGAAGTTAAGATGTGTGTCTAGTCACTTTTCTTCTCCCCCTCATAATTAAGATGAAGTAGTCTTAGAATTGTTTCCTCCTTCTCGGCTTTGTTCTTCACAAGCTTGAATGAGAAGGGGTTCTCATCTCTCTTTGGGCACCTTTTGTGACCTCTTTCATGCTTCTCTTTACTTCTCTTCTCTTTAGCACTTCTTTGTTACTTCTTTATGCTTAGGGGTTTTCATGATGATATCTTTCAATCCTTAGACATGATGATCCTACATCATACCAAAGACAAAAATTGATTTGAGTTTCATGAATAACCGGCACAAGATAATAACTTTTAACCATTCACAAACTATTGATTAACCATTCACAAGTACAAGCAAGAATGCAAGAGAGAGTTTAAGACAATAGTTCAATATGTTGCCTATGTCTTTTGAATAAACCCGAGAATAGTATGCACCTCAACAAGTTCAAGTTTTGGTCTTATAGTTTTGAAATTGACAAACAAATTTCTAAGTGATCTAAGGCATATAACAATTTCAAGCACACATGAACACTTAGACAAGTATCTAATAATATAAATAAGGGAGTAAAGAGGGTTTAGAAATGGCCTTTTTCGGTTAAGTCCTCGAGTAGATGGTCATATGGGAGAGTCATTGCACTCTTAGAGCACCTTTATTTGGTTAGTCTATGATTGAGTTTTTGACTTCCCTTATGAAATGCTCTTGATAGCTTAATACCTACACATGAAGAAGATTTAGCAACAAGAGTCTTTTGCTTATGGCTCCTTACCATAAAGACATTGAAAGGGACCATGGTCTTTAGTGCACAATGGCGGACCATGATCTTAACACACACAAACAAGATTCATTGTAACTTGATAGCTTTCATAGCTTAGTTACTCATCTTGTATCATAAACTTAAGTGCACATAGACGGTTTATGACAACAAACATAGATCATCATTCCATCTTCACCTTATATTGATGTTAATGTAGTGAATCATTTCCCCATAAGTCCAAAAATTGGATTCATCATGTGATGAACGAGATTTTACCCCGTTTAATCGAATGTCTCAATTGTAGTACTTGAGGTCAATCCGAATCAGGAGCAATTAAATTACTAGAGTTTGCAAGGAATCAACTTAGTCTAAGCAAATTAAAGAATGGTTTGTGTTGAGTTTTGTAAAGACTAACAAAGAAATAAAACAAAATTGCAAGTTGTAAAGGTTCAAATTAAAAAGCTAAACAACCAGGTCAGGGTACTTTAACGGGTTCATCAACTTTCAGGTTTTTCGATGTCTTTTATAAAAGTACTTTAAGGTTTTGAAAACGATTTTAGATCAATCCACTCTCGTGACAGAGATCCTTTTCCTAACAAGTAAACTAAAACAATATCTTGGATAGTTTAAATTTTAGAAAACATTAAAGTTCAAATCAATTCAACCACTAAACTTATTAACACAGATCTCTCGGTTAAGCTAGGTTTAGTTCTAGGGTAATTGTTCAGGAATCCTCACAGACCTCTCGGCTGTGAAGTTTCCTGGGTTCTATCAATTGATTGATCAGGTCAATTAAAGCATTAAGATTGTTACACTAGATTAAAGTTTTATTAAGTTCTAGACATCGATCAACCCTAGAGTTGATTCACCCTTTTTCCCCCAACCTAATTGTCTATGGGAAACTACTCACTAAGCATATTGAAATTCAAAGCAATTAAATTCAAAGAAAGCAATAACATAAACAAGAGAGTAAAGGGTTAAAGAAAATCTTATTGATGAAGATCACAAAGGAGGCCAAGGCAAAACACCAAGAATCTCCAAGTCCAAAAGCTTAAGAAACAAACGATGAAAAAAACTAAAAACAAAGATAGAATGTCTAAAAAAAACAGCCAAAAACCCTAATATATTATTAAACCAAAGAAATAAAGGAAAACCAATTTGGTTTAGGAATTAGTTTTCCTTTTTACAAACAAAACCGAATTTCCTTAATTTTTCGCAGCCTGTATCGGTCATAGCAAACCGATACAGTGCCGACCGATACGCGCTTCGGTAGCCTTTCTTCGGCTCGGTTCTCTTCGTATCGGTCGAGGCTAAGCCGATACAACAAGTCGATACGCGTCTTCGGGTCTTTTTCTCTTGTATCGGCCACTCCAAACCGATATGCTTGGCCGATACAAGCTTCGGCGAACTTTCTGTCTTCTATATCGGCCAACGTAAACCGATACAACATGCCGATGCACATGTATCAGTTTCTTTTTGGCTTAAATTCATTACTTTCGCCGTCTTTGTGCTCAAAAGCCTGAAATACACGAAACAAACCAACATGCAACCTATATGATACTAAATGCAACCTAAATGAATGAATTCTAATGCATAAACTAAGGTAGAAAGTGTAAAATATGCGAGTTATCAACTCTCCCAAACTTATCCTTTGCTTGTCCTCAAGCAAGAGAACTAACATCAAAGTTCGAGAAAGTGCAGAGGCGGGGACCTCAGAACCAAAAGCAACGTGGAAGTGTAATGAACAAGTATCCTAAACATAGTACCCTCTCGCAACCGAACTAGTCCCACTTATTTCTATCCACCTTAACTCCGTCTAAATCCGCTATTATTACCAAAAGTATGTGATCCACTTGTCTAGTCTAAACACCTTTCACATTCAATTAAAACTCAATCAAGCATGAAACATGATTAAAAATTTCCAAGAGTTTTTCTATTTGTCTAGGTAAGAACGGGATTTCGAATCAAACAAGGAGGCTAACACTCAGGCATGTGGTTAGTTGTAGCGCGGTTTCTCTCGGGGAGTGAAAGGGTTAAACAAAACCAAGAAAGACAAGAAGCAACTGATGCATACAAGTCCGAACATCCATCCCTACTCAAGACTATCCACTAGCCCATCGTCTTTCTTTTAAAGATTTAAACACTTAAACATCGAGTTTCTCTTCTTTTCTTAACTACCTTAGGGGATTTTCTTTTGGCTAAGTTTCTTTTCTTTTCCTTTCTTTTTTTTTTCTTTTCGATTTTTCTCTCTTTTTTTTTTTTTTTTTTTTTTTTTACTTAGCCATTCTTTTACCCCTAGGTGTTTTACAATTACTCGTGTTTATTTTCTTATTTTTCAAAACTCAAAGACGTGTCTCACCTAACCATTATTCTCTTCTAAATCACTAGTCCAAGGAAAACTAGCCCAATGGATGTCCTTTCTTGTCGCTCCCTATACTTTCAAGTTTTTGCGAAACCAAACAATCACTAAATGAAAAGAATTCTCACAAGTGTTTGGGTTAAGGTTAAGGGGGTGAGAGGGGAATCATCCTTAGAATGAGAATGACCGGATTGCGCTTTAAGTGTTTCGGTTTAGGAAGCCACAATCCGTAGAAATCACAAAGCCATAGAAATTCTCTTGAAAACTATCAATCATGCTAATTAAAAGTCAAGTTTAAGTTCAGATAATTTTTCGAAGGTGACTTAGAACTACCAAGCTTCATAACCACACAATTGGCTTTTTAAACATCAATGTCTAGAGTTGCGGTTTTAAGATTTTCAGCGAGTTCTAATTCGTTTACGGAAGATACTACACCTAAGATACTGTTCAAAACACAAAGTGCGTCGCTTTACAAGGTTAACATCATCATAGATCCCCTATGCATATGCTCTAAATGCCATGAACTAATCCTATATGCAGATTTTTTTGTTTTTTTTTTTTTATGAATGCTAATATGCGAAAACTAATATGACTACTCCCCCAAACTTAAATCACACGGTCTCCGTGTGAAACAAGCATTGGAGAAGGTTCCTAAATGTATGTATGAATGACTCTAATATGAAAAACTAATGCGTATGCACATGGTTCAGGTGTTACCTCAGTAGTACTAACATGACGAGTCGAAGTCGTCTGTATCGGTCCCAGCAGACCGATACTCTTGCCCGATATCGGTCCAGCAACCGATATAACAGGCCGATACCCCTTTCAGAATTCGTTTTCCTACTTCGTTTTCACCTGAAACCATCAAACACGACATAAACTCTAAGTAAATTATCATCTAAATGCAAACTAAAATTGTATATACAAGGATAGACATGGGACTTCCTCCCAAGTGAGCTTGTTTATAGTCTCTTAGCTTGACTTTACCCCCTTCTTTTTAGGCGACATTGGGGTTTGAAAGAGATGTCGAATCTCCTTCGGTGACAACTTTGTGGTCCAGGGGCGGTTTGAGTTTTACTCCTTTCACACCAAACTCGCCTCCATCTTTGTGTTTGCCTTTATCCGAGTCGCAGCGAGCACTCCTTGCTTCTTTCTTGAAAGCTTTCTTCAAAGATTTAACCTCGTTGATTAACTTTCTAATGACGCGGTTTTGAGACATGTTCCAATGCGCCTTTCTGAATTTCCTAGGAGGGGATTGGTGTTCCACTTTTGGAGCTTTGGTTTTGCTCCTTGCATCATCACTAGACTTACCATTGCTAGCATCTTTCTCCACTCCAATCACCAAAGCTTCACAAGGGACCGTCTCCGTAGGCTTCTTGACCACATCGTTGATGTTGTACCGCTGAACAAGGTCCTTCCCAAGGTGCAAATCTATCTTTCCAACCTTCACATCTATGACGGCTCCAGCGGTTGCCAAGAAAGGTCTTCCAAAGATGAGTGGATTATTAAGCTCTTTGTCTATCTCCAAGACGACAAAATCTGTTGGAATGAAAACGTCTCCCAACTTTACCGGAATATCTTCTAAGATCCCAACGGGTACCTTCACGGATCTATCGGCCAACACCAAAGAGATCTTAGTAGGTTGGAAAGAAGAAAGACCAAGTCGTTTAGCAACAGATAGAGGCATAACGTTGACACTAGCCCCTAGATCGCACAAGCACTTTTCGAAGACCAAAGGACCAAGAGTGCAAGGCAAAGTAAAACTCCCTGGATCACCAAGTTTCTTAGGAGAATGGTTCTTTTGAATGATCGCGCTGCACTCTTGTGAAAGCTTCACCGTGTCTTCCAAGTTTTTGGACTTGTTTTTGATGGTGTCTTTCAAGGATTTGGTGGAGTGAGGGACTTGGTTGAAAGCGTCAACAAGAGGCATGGGAGTTTGCACCTCGTTTATTTGCTTCTCGAGCTTAGCTCTAAAGTACTCCTTCAAGAGATGCATCTTTGCTCGACCCGGAAAAGGAAGCTTAGGCACGTAAGAAGACGTCACGTAAACGGGCTTCTTCTTTTTCTCGGATTTTTCCTCTGTATCGGCCATGTTCTTGGCCGATGTAGGTGGTCGATATCGGTCAGATGAAACCGATACACCTGGCCGATACGAGTCCCATGTCTGCTTCTCACTCGTATCGGCCTTGTTCATGGCCGATATAGGTCGATATCGGCCATCTGTGGCCGATACGCCTGGACGATACGAGTGTCCTGTGTTTTCTTCGTTACCGCCTGCGGTGTTTTCGTCCTCTAGGAACGTGGTTTCTGACTCGTGGGACTGTTCCACCTCCCCGACCTGATCCGCATTGTCCTCAATGAGATCGCTTGAAAGAATTTGTGTACCACTAGGAAGTTCTATTGAGTTGACATACTCTCTAGGATTGGCTTCAGGTTTACCCGGGAGTTGGCCCATTGGTCGCTTAGAAGCCGAGGTAATTTGAGCCACTTGATTATCCAAGGCTTTCAAGTGTGTACTCAAGGTTTCAAACTTGGCGTTGAGATCATGGTAAGAGTTGTCAACCTTTGCCTGAATTTCTTTCTTGAACGTGCTGAACTCCATTTGACTTCGGGTTTGGCCGTCTAGAATCTGTTTTAGCATCTGAGTGGTTTGATCACCTTGGGGAGCTGGTGATGCAGCCACTCCTTGAGCAGCAGGAGGGTTGTTGTAACCTAGAGGACGATTAGGTGGTGGTCTCGGTACGTATCCGCCTTGGTTGTATTGAGGTTTACCTTGGTAACCTCCTTGTTGCGCATGGGGATAGACCTGGTCTTGGGGGTTGGCTACGTTGTTGTTTCGGTAGGAGAGGTTTGGGTGTTGAGAATAGTTGTTGAAACGCCAATCACCTTGATTACCCACATAGTTTATCTCCTCATGAGTGCTATGAAGTGGGGTCGCCTCTTCTTCTCTACTTCCTACGAAGTTGATTCCCGCATATTGAGTCATGAGTAGCTTGTCAAGCTTCTCATTCACCGCCTTAATCTCCTTTCGAAATTGATCATCATTCCCAGAGCTGCGGATGTTGCGATCATATTCTTCCCCGTAATTGCTATCGCTTAGGGCATAGTTCTCCACCAAAAGTTGTCCATCGGCTTCCGTCTTCCCAAGGAAGTTTCCTTGGCTAGCTGAATCAAGAAGCATTCTGAACTTCGGTTTTAGACCGCGGTAGAACGTGCTGAGTAAGCTCTCTCCCGTGAAACCGTGATGTGGGCATCGCACCGTGTAGCTCTTGAAACGTTCATAAGCCTCGCTAAACGTCTCTTGGTCGTGCTGAGAGAAACCTGAGATCTCGTTCCTCAACTTCGATGTTCTAGCCACTGAGAAGAACTTGGTTAGAAACGCTTTCTTGCAAGCGTCCCAAGTCGTGATGGTGTCCTTGACAAGATTCTTTTGCCATGTGTGTGCTTTGTCCCCAAGTGAGAAAGGGAACAATCGCAGCTTGAACATGTCCTCATTTACCCCATTAACTTTGACCGTTTCGCAGAGCATGTCGAATTGGTGAAGATGATCAATGGGGTCTTCACTAGGCAGCCCATAGAACTTGTTGCTGGACACCATATTGATGAGACTAGACTTGATCTCAAAGTTGTTGTTGGCGATGGCTGGTGGTATGATGCCACTACGGTTGGTGATGTTTGATGGCACATCGGCGTCCCCGATCGCGCGTGCGGTGTTGTTTGCCATCTCCGTTTCCGAGTTTGAAGCGTCGAGTGCGGGTGGTTCGGAGTCGGAGTGGTGATCCAGTCTCTTTTCCTTAGAGATGGCTCGTTCGTGTGCTTTGATGTCGGCGTAGAAGAGCAAGCTATCACTTTGTCCGTGACTTCTTCTTTGCATACACCTGAGAGCACGAAAAGTCACAAAAGAAAAGAAAAGATTAGTATCCGGTAACTAAAACTTAGTCCCAAGTAATTCCAAAACTCTAATATTTAATCGAGTTCCTGAATCGGCAACGGCGCCAATTTGATGAACGAGATTTTACCCCGTTTAATCGAATGTCTCAATTGTAGTACTTGAGGTCAATCCGAATCAGGAGCAATTAAATTACTAGAGTTTGCAAGGAATCAACTTAGTCTAAGCAAATTAAAGAATGGTTTGTGTTGAGTTTTGTAAAGACTAACAAAGAAATAAAACAAAATTGCAAGTTGTAAAGGTTCAAATTAAAAAGCTAAACAACCAGGTCAGGGTACTTTAACGGGTTCATCAACTTTCAGGTTTTTCGATGTCTTTTATAAAAGTACTTTAAGGTTTTGAAAACGATTTTAGATCAATCCACTCTCGTGACAGAGATCCTTTTCCTAACAAGTAAACTAAAACAATATCTTGGATAGTTTAAATTTTAGAAAACATTAAAGTTCAAATCAATTCAACCACTAAACTTATTAACACAGATCTCTCGGTTAAGCTAGGTTTAGTTCTAGGGTAATTGTTCAGGAATCCTCACAGACCTCTCGGCTGTGAAGTTTCCTGGGTTCTATCAATTGATTGATCAGGTCAATTAAAGCATTAAGATTGTTACACTAGATTAAAATTTTATTAAGTTCTAGACATCGATCAACCCTAGAGTTGATTCACCCTTTTTCCCCCAACCTAATTGTCTATGGGAAACTACTCACTAAGCATATTGAAATTCAAAGCAATTAAATTCAAAGAAAGCAATAACATAAACAAGAGAGTAAAGGGTTAAAGAAAATCTTATTGATGAAGATCACAAAGGAGGCCAAGGCAAAACACCAAGAATCTCCAAGTCCAAAAGCTTAAGAAACAAACGATGAAAAAAACTAAAAACAAAGATAGAATGTCTAAAAAAAACAGCCAAAAACCCTAATATATTATTAAACCAAAGAAATAAAGGAAAACCAATTTGGTTTAGGAATTAGTTTTCCTTTTTACAAACAAAACCGAATTTCCTTAATTTTTCGCAGCCTGTATCGGTCATAGCAAACCGATACAGGCTGACCGATACGCGCTTCGGTAGCCTTTCTTCAGCTCAGTTCTCTTCGTATCGGTCAGGCTAAGCCGATACAACAAGTCGATACGCGTCTTCGGGTCTTTTTCTCTTGTATCGGCCACTCCAAACCGATATGCTTGGCCGATACAAGCTTCGGCGAACTTTCTGTCTTCTATATCGGCCAACGTAAACCGATACAACATGCCGATGCACATGTATCAGTTTCTTTTTGGCTTAAATTCATTACTTTCGCCGTCTTTGTGCTCAAAAGCCTGAAATACACGAAACAAACCAACATGCAACCTATATGATACTAAATGCAACCTAAATGAATGAATTCTAATGCATAAACTAAGGTAGAAAGTGTAAAATATGCGAGTTATCATCATGACCTCTCAAAGTATCACCTTTTAAGTAGTCATGGATTCTCTTTTGGATTCATGTTAGCCGAGGTTATGAAGGATTCATCAAGCTCTCGGTGTTTTATCAACACTTATGGATGCTTGGTTCTCTTCCCTCTAAGAGAGTTTTGGATACCATAAGACCTTAAAAGCTTTATCACAAGCGGGTCTTGGTACCTTACCCTTTTGATTAAACCGAAGATCTTTTGGATTAACCAAGGTTTTAAATTCACTTAGTCTTTCACCAAGATTCAAACCACTTCACCAAACAAGGACTAGTGATTTGGTCTTAGACAAAGACATAAGTGGACCTTGTATCCTAGATCTTTCAAGGACTTAAACCACTTTACTAAACAAGATTAGTGATTTAAGACTTAAACAAGAAACAAGACTTAGATGTATAGTCGACTAAGGTAGTTGATACATGTAGTCGACTATGTCACATGACTATATGACATTTGAGTCTTGGAGATTTTAATTCGGACCAAATGAGCATATGTTCTGTAAAACTTTTGAAAAACATCATATGCTCAAGAACATGCTTTTAAACCGAAACTTTCATGGTATTGGATTCATCAAAGGTCTTTTTAGAAGCCATGGTTCTCATCCATTAGTCTCGGTTTAGACAATGATCTTAAAGGACAATACAACCAAAACTATCATGTAGCTAAATCCTATTGATTTATGCTAACAATGAATGTGTTTTGGTTGTCTTGTACTTACCAAGGAAATTGGATTCAACATGTCCTTTACTCACTAGGAGTTAAGCGGATCATGGTTCTCTTTCCAAAGATCTTGTTAAAGCACAAAAAGGCAAGAGCTTTGGATTCATCAAGTGGCTTTGAACTCATAAGAGTGAACACACAAGGTTCACAAACCCTTTTGACTCGCAAGGTTCAAGCTTTGATCTTGAATCCTTGTTGATTGTCTAAAGCTAAGGTTCTTGGATTCATCAAGTGGATTTGGACTCAAAAGAGTGAGCTCACAAGGTTCTCTTAACCTTTGACTCCCAAGTTTCAAGTTTTGTTCTTGAATACTTGTTCATAGTCTAAAAACCGAATTCATTGAGATCTTGGATTCATCAAGGTTCCTTTGAACTCATAAGAGTGAGGAAACCATGGTTCTCATCCATGAAATTCGGCTGTCCATAGATCTTTTCAAAGAAACACACTTTCACAAACATGTTTTAGACATGTAGCTAGATCTTAAAGATCCAATCTTTCCATGAACAAATTATGCTTGGTGTGTTCTAAGAAAGGTATTACCAAGATCTATGGATCTATACAAGAAATAAAAGAACACAAATTTTAGAGAATAAGAAAGGATTCAACATGTTCATTATACTCCTAAGAGTTGATTTGAACAATGGTTCTCTTTCTCTACAAGATTCATCGCCTTTTAAAGCTTGTCTTGGTTCTCTTTCATCTATGAACATTAACTACTTGCAGAATTTAAACAACAAAAGAAAGAAGAGGGGATTTGGATTCATCAAGCTCTTACATTCATAGGAGCAAAGTAGCTTGGTTCTCTTCCTCCTCAAGAACTAAGCTTGCGGATTAGCCTAGGTAGAAGGAGCTTCATGCTCTGATACCATGTTGGATTTTGAGTATAGAGAGTATGAGTTTCGGTTATGGAGATTAGAAACAAAGCGATTAGCTTAGGTTCTTGAGAGTTTAGTGTTTAAATTAGGGAGAATAGGATCCGAGTTTGTTAATCTCGGATCTTGAGTGTTTAATTGAGATTAGAGAGAATGGGGAGAATAATTTGTGTATTAGGAAGAGAGGAACAACCTCCTTAGTGTTTACAAGTGTTTACACAACATTAAATAGAGAAAAGTGCAACAAGAGATAAGTCCAACGGCTAGAATTCAAAATAGCAACAAGGGGACCACTCCTTTGTCCTTTGGTCCATAGCTCTAACGGCTCTTTAGTCGGTTGATATAGTCGACTACATGGGTCAACTACATTGGTCGACTACATGACTCAACTACATTGTGATGTAGTCGACAATATGTATTCACTACATTGTGATGTAGTCGACTACACGCCTCAACTATACTTTTCCCTTTCTTTGATGTATCTTGATCTAATGCCTTTGTAGGTTATCATTAGTCTTAATAGTTTCATGCAACATGTGTGCTTATAAGTTCCTCAATGAGCTTTGGAGAAGTTTCACGAACTTATGAAACATCTAACAACGCATTTCTAGGACTCTAAACCATGTTTCATGCAACATGAGTGCTTATAAATTCCTCAATGAGATTTATACAAGTTTCACGAACTTATCAAACATCTAAAAACGCGTTCTAGGACTCTAATCCATGTTTCATGCAACATCAGTGATTATAAGTGTCTCAATGAGCTTTGTACAAGTTTGACAAACGTATGAAACATCTAACAACGTGTTTCTAGGACTCTAAACCATGTTTCATGCAACATGAGTGCTTATAAGTTCCTCAATGAGATTTATACAAGTTTCACGAACTTATGAAACATCTAGCAACGCGTTTCTAGGACTCTAAATCAAGTTTTATGCAACATGAGAGCTTATAAGTTCCTCAATGAGCTTTGTACAAGTTTGACGAACTTATGAAACATCTAACAACTCGTTTCTTGGACTCTAAACCAAGTTTCATGCAACATGAGAGCTTATAAGTTCCTCAAAGAGCTTTGCACAAGTTTGACGAATGTATGAAACATCTAACAACGCGTTTCCAGGACTCTAAACCAAATTTCATGCAACATGAGTGCTTATTTGTTCCTCAATGAGCTTTGTACAAGTTTGACGAACTTATGAAACATCTAACAACGCGTTTCTAGGACTCTAAACCAAGTTACATGCAACATGAATGCTTATAAGTATCTCAATGAGATTTGTACAAGTTTGACGAACTTATGAAACATCTAACAATGCGTTTCTAGGACTCTAAACCAAGTTTCATGCAATATGAGAGCTTATAAGGTCCTCAATGAGCTTTGTACAAGTTTGACGAACTTATGAAACATTTAACAACGCGTTTCTAGGACTCTAAACCAAGTTTCAAGCAACATGAGTGCTTATAAGTTCCTCAATGAGCTTTGTACAAGTTTCACGAACTTATGAGACATCTAACAACACGTTTCTAGGACTCTAAACCAAGTTACATGCAACATGAGTTCTTATAAGTTCCTCAATGAGCTATGTACAAGTTTGACGAACGTATGAAACATCTAACAACGCGTTTCTAGGACTCTAAACAAAGTTTCATGCAACATGAGTGCTTATAAGTATCTCAATGAGCTTTGTACAAGTTTGACGAACCTATGAAAAATCTAACAACCTGTTTCTAGGACTCTAAACCAAGTTTCATGCAACATGAGTGCTTATAAGTATCTCAATGAGCTTTGTATAAGTTTGATGAACTTATGCAACATCTAACAACTTGTTTATTCTAAACCAAGTTTCATACAACATGAGAACTTGTTACACAAAGAGTAGGAATCAAAGATCCGCTTGTGATTAAGCAACGGTCTTAGGGATTCCAAAACTCCTTAGAGGAAAGAGAACCGAGACTCACTAAGTGTTTAAACACATGTGAGCTCGTTGAATCCAATGCTTCCTCGGTCAACATGTGTATAAGAAGAGATACGCGACTTACTAAAGGACTAAGGTCTCTAAAGGTCATGTTGAATCTAATTCTTTAACACATGGAGAAATGATTTATAACTTATGTAATCTAAAACGGATACATAAGTCATAATGATCTAATTAATGGTAAGATCATAAACCGCCTTAAGTGCATCTAAGTTTATGATCCAAGAGGAGTGACTCGCCATGAAGGCATCAAAAGTCACAATGATTCTTTGTGTGTTTAAGGACATGGTCCGATTTTGAATCTTTAAAAGACCATGTCTCATATAAGTCTTATGGCAAGGAGCCAATGTCAAAAGACTCTTGTTGCTAAACCTTGCTTCATGTGTAGGTATTAAGCTATCAAAAGCATTTCATAAGGGAAGTCATAAACTCAATCATAGACTAACCAAAATAAAGGTGCTCTAAGAGTGTAATGACCTTCCCATATGACCATATACTCAAGAACTTAACCGGAAAAAGGGCCATTTCTAAATCTCTTTCTCTCTAATTTGTATTTAAGATATTGCTTAAGTTATTAAGTGTTTATAAGAAGTTATTGTTTATATTCATTTATGCTTAGTTCACTCTTGGCTTAATTACTCATACATGTTAATCTTAAAAGCTAGAACTTGAACTTGTGATTGGATGCAATACTATTCTCGGGCTTAAGCTCTTAATTGTAATCTTACATTGTACTTGTTCTTGGTATTTAAGCATTTGTAATGAGATTTAAGTTGCTAATCATGCCGGTAATCATTGTACTTAAATCAATTTTGTTTTTGTGATGATGTAGGATCATCATACCAAAGACTATAAGAGATCACAATGAAGAACCACTAAGCATTGAGAGAAACAACAATCGGTTTAAAAGAAAGAGAAGAAAGGAGATACATGAGAATGTCAAAGGAAGTTTCCAAAAGAGAGATGAGAAACCTTCACACTAAGCTTGCCAAGTCGTGAAGAGAAAACCAACAAAGAAGAATCTCATCTTAACCATGAGGGGGGAGAAAAGATCAAGATCATCTTCATGATTAAGATGGAGATTCAAGAAGTCTTCTTGAAGAAAGAAGCATCGACCAAAGTCCATAGCAAAGACGAGGTCACTACTCGGCCAAAGTCCCTAGCAAAGACAAGGCCATCATCAACACCAATCTCAATCGGTCAAGTCCTTAACAAGACAAAGGCCATCACTAAATCGGCTCAAATCCTTGGCAAAGACATTGGCCATCACTTGACACTTGACCAAAGTCCCTAGCAAAGACAAGGTCACCAACAATTGGTCAAAGATCTAGCAAGTCATGACCAACTCAATTCATCTCCATCATTCATCTAAAGTATCGACTTGGTGTATCGGTTATAAAACTAGACGCCAAGCCTATATCGAGAAGTTGTATCGGTTTAGAGTGGCCGATACAAGAGTAAAAGGCAACACTCATCACCATATCGAGAAGTTGTATCGGTTTAGAGTGGCCGATACAAATGAAAAAGACATCACTCATCATCGTCAAATCGGCAAAGTATCTTTCAACAAAAAAAAGGGAAGGCCGAGCCAATTCATCGAATGGCTAAGGCTTCTACAAGGAGCAAGCCATATTTCATCTAGACTCGGCCAATCATCTATCAAGGAGTAAAGCCGAGTCAAGTAACCATCACAATGGGCGCTCGGACACCGACGCTCGGGCACCGGTGCTCGGACATGGGCGCTCGGACATCAACATGGCGCCCGGGCATCGGGCGTCTAAAAATTCTCGACCACCAATTCGGCTAAGCTTTTCCAAGAGCAAAGTCGAACCACATTATCATCAACATTCGGCCAAGTTTCTAGCAAGAACAAAGCCGAACCACTCTATCATTTGGTCAAGACTTCTCCAAAGGAACAAGTCCAAACCATCAAGTCTCGGCCATGTATCCATCAAAGGAACCAAGCCGAGTCCAATATTCTTATGGCCATGCATCTATCAAGAGCAAGAGCCAAATCCAAACTCAACGTTGTTCCAATTGCACAAAGGAGGAAGCAAAGACTTCAAGAAGAAGCCAAAGCTCAAAACCTAGATGCAACTACAAGGAAAAGACTTTCCACTACAAATTAAAGGTTGTCCCTAAACCTTCTCTTTAATATACTTAAATAAGAATCATTAGACTAGAACTACATCTTATAATCTTGCTTAGTCTATGATCAATCACTTGTTAAAAGGAATTGCTTAAATCTAGAATTAAGATGACTTTAGATTAAGCTTATCCTTTATATATCCAAATTGTCTTTACTAAGTCTAAATTCACTTGGACCCTTGTAGGTTCAAAGAAGTGATAGACCAAAGAAAAGAAGGAAGTTAAAAGAAGAAGCAAAGAGAAGGAAAGGAAGTCATCATGTTCGGCCCTAAGTCTCACACTCAAGTTTGTGAAGAACAAACCGTGAAGACCAAATTAAAGAATCAAAGAACTTAACACCAAGTCAAGGAGACCAAGAAGAAGGGTTGAGTATCCAAAGAACCTCCATTGAAGAACACGGCAAGGACAAAGATCAAAACCGGTTCTAGCTTAAGGGGGAGCTTCGGCCAAAGTCAAAGGACTCAAGGCCGAATGTAGAAGACCCCTAATTGCTAGACTTACACTCTTTTCCCTTAAACGCGGTTTTATCCCAAGTGGTTTTCCCGTTTAAGGGTTTTAATGAGGTTTGTTTAAGCGATGTCCAATCTTAGCCATTTCATTAGGATAAGCTTGAGGGGGAGTGTTGAGACTAATGGTAAACCATAAGGGCATTAGGTCAAAACATATGAAGAGAACAAGGCTTTGTCCGGACACAACGTGTTCATCAAGACAAAGACCTAGTGTTTGGTATTGAGGTGACATGGGCGTGGAGTATCGACCAAAGGTATCGGTCCAGAAGATGACCGATATGGCTAAAGGAATCCATATCGAGAAGGTGTACCGGTCTAGAGTGACCGATACAAGATGAAGACGTTTGCGAAGAACTTGTATAGGGAAGGTATATCGGCCACACTTGGCCGATACATTCAAACCGTGTCCTCCCAACGTTCGGATTGGAGCTCATATCGGGGGAAGCATATCGGCCACACTTGGCCGATACATTTGAACAAGATATGGCCGATATATTCAAACAAGTCTCTCTCTCTCCTTTGTCAAGTCTTGCTTATTTAAGCACCTATTCTTCATTTGTAAACAAAAACACTTATGAAATGTAAACTCTATTTTCTCTCTCTTGTTCTTGGTGATCTTGAGGAAACATCAAGAACCAAATCTCACAATACCCTCTTAATCTTCACAATACTCTCTTAATCTTCTTAAATCTAACATGAAACATCTAACAACTCGTTTCTAGGACTCTAAACCAAGTTTCATGCAACATTAGAGCTTATAAGTTCCTCAATGAGCTTTGTACAAGTTTGACGAACGCATGAAACATCTAACAACGTGTTTCTAGAACTTTAAACAAGGTTTCATGCAACATGAGTGATTATAAGTGTCTTAATGAGCTTCGTACAAATTTGACGAACTTATGAAACATTTAACAACTCGTTTCTAGGACTCTAAACCAAGTTTCATGTAACATGAGAGCTTATAAGTTCCTCAAAGAGCTTTGCACAAGTTTGACGAACGTATGAAACATCTAACAACGCGTTTCCAGGACTCTAAACCAAGTTTCATGCAACATGAGTGCTTATAAGTTCCTCAATGAGCTTTGTACAAGTTTGACGAACTTATGAAACACCTAACAACGCGTTTCTAGGACTTTAAACCAAGTTATATGCAACATGAATGCTTATAAGTATCTCAATGAGATTTGTACAAGTTTGACGAACTTATGAAACATGTAACAATGCGTTTCTAGGACTCTAAACCAAGTTTCATGCAACATGAGTGCTGATAAGTTCCTCAATGAGGTTTGTACAAGTTTCACGAACTTATGAAACATCTAACAACGCGTTTCTAAGACTCTAAACCTTGTTTCATGCAACATGAGTGCTTATAAGTATCTCAATGAGATTTGTACAAGTTTGACGAACTTATGAAACATCTAACACCGCGTTTCTAGGACTCTAATCCATGTTTCATGCAACATGAGTGTTTATAAGTGTCTTAATGAGCTTTGTACAAGTTTGACGAACTTATGAAACATCTAATAACGCATTTCTAGGACTCTAAACCAAGTTTCATGCAATATGTGAGCTTATAAGGTCCTCAATGAGCTTTGTACAAGTTTGACGAACGTATGAAACATCTAACAACGCGTTTCTAGGACTCTAAACCAAGTTTCAAGCAACATGAGTGCTTATAAGTTCCTCAATGAGCTTGGACAAGTTTCACGAACTTATGAGACATCTAACAACACGATTCTAGGACTCTAAACCAAGTTACATGCAACATGAGTTCTTATAAGTTCCTCAATGAGCTATGTACAAGTTTGACGAACGTATGAAACATCTAACAACGCGTTTCTAGGACTCTAAACCAAGTTTCATGCAACATGAGTGCTTATAAGTTCCTCAATGAGCTTTGTACAAGTTTGACGAACTTATGAAACATCTAACAACGCGTTTCTATGACTCTAAACCAAGTTTCATGCAATATGAGTGCTTATAAGTATCTCAATGAGCTTTGTACAAGTCTGACAAACTTATGAAACATCTAACAATGCGTTTCTAGGACTCTAAACCAAGTTTCATGAAACATGAGTGCTTATAAGTTCCTCAATGAGCTTTGTACAAGTTTCACGATCTTATGAAACATCTAACAACACATTTCTAGGACTCTAAACCAAGTTTCATGCAATATGTGAGCTTATAAGGTCCTCAATGAGCTTTGTACAAGTTTGACGAACGTATGAAACATCTAACAACGCGTTTCTAGGACTCTAAACCATGTTTCAAGCAACATGAGTGCTTATAAGTTCCTCAATGAGCTTGGACAAGTTTCACGAACTTATGAGACATCTAACAACACGATTCTAGGACTCTAAACCAAGTTACATGCAACATGAGTTCTTATAAGTTCCTCAATGAGCTATGTACAAGTTTGACGAACGTATGAAACATCTAACAACGCGTTTCTAGGACTCTAAACCAAGTTTCATGCAACATGAGTGCTTATAAGTTCCTCAATGAGCTTTGTACAAGTTTGACGAACTTATGAAACATCTAACAACGCGTTTCTATGACTCTAAACCAAGTTTCATGCAATATGAGTGCTTATAAGTATCTCAATGAGCTTTGTACAAGTCTGACAAACTTATGAAACATCTAACAATGCGTTTCTAGGACTCTAAACCAAGTTTCATGAAACATGAGTGCTTATAAGTTCCTCAATGAGCTTTGTACAAGTTTCACGAACTTATGAAACATCTAACAACACATTTCTAGGACTCTAAACCAAGTTTCATGCAACATGAGTGTTTATAAGTGTCTCAATGAGCTTTGTACAAGCTTGACGAACTTATGAAACATCTAACAACGCGTTTCTAGGACTCTAAACCAAGTTTCGTGCAACATGAGTGATTATAAGTGTCTCAATGAGCTTTGTACAAGTTTGACGAACTTATGAAACATCTAACAACTCGTTTCTAGGACTCTAAACCAAGTTTCAAGAAACATGAGAGCTTATAAGTTCCTCAAAGATCTTTGCACAAGTTTGACGAACGTATGAAACATCTAACAACGCGTTTCCAGGACTCTAAACCAAGTTTCATGCAACATGAGAGCTTATAAGTTCCTCAAAGAGCTTTGCACAAGTTTGACGAATGTATGAAACATCTAACAACGCGTTTCCAGGAATCTAAACCAAGCTTCATGCAACATGAGTGCTTATAAGTTCCTCAATGAGCTTTGTACAAGTTTCACGAACTTATGAAACATCTTACAACGCGTTTCTAGGACTCTAAACCAAGTTTCATGCAACATGAGTGTTTATAAGTGTCTTAATGAGCTTTGTACAAGTTTGACGAACTTATGAAACATCTAACAACGCGTTTCTAGGACTCTAAACCAAGTTTCATGCAATATGAGAGCTTATAAGGTCCTCAATGAGCTTTGTACAAGTTTGACGAACGTATGAAACATCTAACAACGCGTTTCTAGGACTCTAAACCAAGTTTCAAGCAACTTGAGTGCTTATAAGTTCCTCAATGAGCTTTGCACAAGTTTCACGAACTTATGAGACATCTAACAACACGTTTCTAGGACTCTAAACCAAGTTACATCCAACATGAGTTCTTATAAGTTCCTCAATGAGCTATGTACAAGTTTGACGAACGTATGAAACATCTAACAACGCGTTTCTATGACTCTAAACCAAGTTTCATGCAACATGAGTCCTATAAGTATCTCAGTGAGCTTTGTACAAGTTTGACGAACTTATGAAACATCTAACAACTCGTTTCTAGGACTCTAAACCAAGTTTCATGCAACATGAGTGCTTATAAGTTCCTCAATGAGCTTTGTACAAGTTTCACGAACTTATGAAACATCTAACAAAGCGTTTCTAGGACTCTAAACCAAGTTTCATGCAACATGAGTGTTTATAAGTGTCTTAATGAGCTTTGTACAAGTTTGACGAACTTATGAAACATCTAACAACGCGTTTCTAGGACTCTAAACCAAGTTTCATGCAATATGAGAGCTTATAAGGTCCTCAATGAGCTTTGTACAAGTTTGACGAACGTATGAAACATCTAACAACGCGTTTCTAGGACTCTAAACCAAGTTTCAAGCAACATGAGTGCTTATAAGTTCCTCAATGAGCTTGGACAAGTTTCACGAACTTATGAGACATCTAACAACACGATTCTAGGACTCTAAACCAAGTTACATGCAACATGAGTTCTTATAAGTTCCTCAATGAGCTATGTACAAGTTTGACGAACGTATGAAACATCTAACAACGCGTTTCTAGGACTCTAAACCAAGTTTCATGCAACATGAGTGCTTATAAGTTCCTCAATGAGCTTTGTACAAGTTTGACGAACTTATGAAACATCTAACAACGCGTTTCTATGACTCTAAACCAAGTTTCATGCAATATGAGTGCTTATAAGTATCTCAATGAGCTTTGTACAAGTCTGACAAACTTATGAAACATCTAACAATGCGTTTCTAGGACTCTAAACCAAGTTTCATGAAACATGAGTGCTTATAAGTTCCTCAATGAGCTTTGTACAAGTTTCACGAACTTATGAAACATCTAACAACACATTTCTAGGACTCTAAACCAAGTTTCATGCAATATGTGAGCTTATAAGGTCCTCAATGAGCTTTGTACAAGTTTGACGAACGTATGAAACATCTAACAACGCGTTTCTAGGACTCTAAACCAAGTTTCAAGCAACATGAGTGCTTATAAGTTCCTCAATGAGCTTGGACAAGTTTCACGAACTTATGAGACATCTAACAACACGATTCTAGGACTCTAAACCAAGTTACATGCAACATGAGTTCTTATAAGTTCCTCAATGAGCTATGTACAAGTTTGACGAACGTATGAAACATCTAACAACGCGTTTCTAGGACTCTAAACCAAGTTTCATGCAACATGAGTGCTTATAAGTTCCTCAATGAGCTTTGTACAAGTTTGACGAACTTATGAAACATCTAACAACGCGTTTCTATGACTCTAAACCAAGTTTCATGCAATATGAGTGCTTATAAGTATCTCAATGAGCTTTGTACAAGTCTGACAAACTTATGAAACATCTAACAATGCGTTTCTAGGACTCTAAACCAAGTTTCATGAAACATGAGTGCTTATAAGTTCCTCAATGAGCTTTGTACAAGTTTCACGAACTTATGAAACATCTAACAACACATTTCTAGGACTCTAAACCAAGTTTCATGCAACATGAGTGTTTATAAGTGTCTCAATGAGCTTTGTACAAGCTTGACGAACTTATGAAACATCTAACAACGCGTTTCTAGGACTCTAAACCAAGTTTCGTGCAACATGAGTGATTATAAGTGTCTCAATGAGCTTTGTACAAGTTTGACGAACTTATGAAACATCTAACAACTCGTTTCTAGGACTCTAAACCAAGTTTCAAGAAACATGAGAGCTTATAAGTTCCTCAAAGATCTTTGCACAAGTTTGACGAACGTATGAAACATCTAACAACGCGTTTCCAGGACTCTAAACCAAGTTTCATGCAACATGAGAGCTTATAAGTTCCTCAAAGAGCTTTGCACAAGTTTGACGAATGTATGAAACATCTAACAACGCGTTTCCAGGAATCTAAACCAAGCTTCATGGCTCTGATACATTCTCTTCAATCTATCAGCAACCGGTAGATACCACATACGACTATATGGAACTTTCGTTCTACGTTTGTCGTCCTTAGGTTTCCATCTTTGTGCCCCACAAAAAAGACATTTTTCTTCTTTTTCGTCTTCTTTCCAGAATATCATACAATTGTTAATACAAACATCAATTGTATGATATGGAAGGCCTAAATTGCGCATCAACTTCTCGGTTTCGTAATGGGAACCGGTAGACTTGTTTCCACTTGGTAAATAATCTGTCAGTATATTGCAAACCGAATCTACTAACTTTTCACTCATATTATATTCAACCTTATTTTGCATGACTCGAGCAACTAAGGATAACTGCGAGTGACCTTCACGGCAACCATCATATAATGGATCTTTTGCACCTTCTAACAAGTTGTAAAATTTCTTTGAATGGTTAAATACTGGTTCTTCTACATTTAGATAACTACCTTCCTGATGATCATTTTCATTAAAGCCCACGTTTTCACGAAATGCATCATTAACCATATCCACATATCTATCTTCAACTACATGGCTCCCGCTTATATATGTAGGATCAACGTAACTAGTTCCTAAATCCATATTGATTTCTTCCCCATGCTTGTACCAAACAAAATAATTTGGCATAAACCCTCTACTATAAAGATGATTCCAAATTCTTGTCCCGGGGAGAAATTTTTCGTTTTTGCAAACATTACAAGGGCAGAAAAACTTACCCCCGTTATCTTGTGTTAGAGGCCGACTATTTGCAAAGGTCATGAACTGCTCCACTCCCGTTGTAAACTCTTCTGAAAAATTACCCGTCTCTTCATCGATCCGCCGATACATCCATTCACGAGAATTATTATAATTATAATGACCCGACATTACTCGATTATATACTATATATTAGAGTTTTAGAATAAATATATTTTGTAAGAATGTTGGTTGTAGAATGAAGAGAAGAAGTGATTGAGCGTCCATTATGTAGACAGTTTTTACCGACTACTTAGCGATTGATACTACGTAGTCGCAAAAAACAGGTACACCTACCAAAAACACGTGTTTCTTGCACCTAAATTATACGACTAGTTTACGACTACTTAACGACCCGCCGGAACAGTCGCCAATGTGTCGTTAACTTTACGACTACTTTACGACTCGCCGAAACAGTCGCACATTAGCCATTAATTACCGACTATTTAACTATTTAGTTTTTTTTTTCGGAGGTTAGTCATAAATTAGTCGTTATTTTACGACTACCGTACCGATTACACCTAGTAGTCGTAAATTAACGACCAATATAAGACTCTTGCGATGTAGACGTAAAATAGTCGCATATTTGTAGGTAATCAGTCGCAACATTTAACGACTACGTCTTTAGTCGCTGCATGTAGTCGGAAAATCCCTGTTTTCTTGTAGTGAAGTTTCATGCAACATGAGAGCTTATAAGTTCCTCAAAGAGCTTTGCACAAGTTTGACGAATGTATGAAACATCTAACAACGCGTTTCCAGGACTCTAAACCAAATTTCATGCAACATGAGTGCTTATTTGTTCCTCAATGAGCTTTGTACAAGTTTGACGAACTTATGAAACATCTAACAACGCGTTTCTAGGACTCTAAACCAAGTTACATGCAACATGAATGCTTATAAGTATCTCAATGAGATTTGTACAAGTTTGACGAACTTATGAAACATCTAACAATGCGTTTCTAGGACTCTAAACCAAGTTTCATGCAATATGAGAGCTTATAAGGTCCTCAATGAGCTTTGTACAAGTTTGACGAACGTATGAAACATCTAACAACGCGTTTCTAGGACTCTAAACCAAGTTTCAAGCAACATGAGTGCTTATAAGTTCCTCAATGAGCTTTGTACAAGTTTCACGAACTTATGAGACATCTAACAACACGTTTCTAGGACTCTAAACCAAGTTACATGCAACATGAGTTCTTATAAGTTCCTCAATGAGCTATGTACAAGTTTGACGAACGTATAAAACATCTAACAACGCGTTTCTAGGACTCTAAACCAAGTTTCATGCAACATGAGTGCTTATAAGTATCTCAATGAGCTTTGTACAAGTTTGACGAACTTATGAAAAATCTAACAACGTGTTTCTAGGACTCTAAACCAAGTTTCATGCAACATGAGTGCTTATAAGTATATCGATGAGCTTTGTATAACTTTGATGAACTTATGCAACAACTAACAACTTGTTTAAAGGACTCTAAACCAAGTTTCATACAACATGATAACTTGTTACACAAAGAGTAGGAACCAAAGATCCGCTTGTGATTAAGAAACGGTCTTAGGGATTCCAAAACTCCTTAGAGGAAAGAGAACCGAGACTCACTAAGTGTTTAAACACATGTGAGCTCGTTGAATCCAATGCTTCCTCGGTCAACATGTGTATAAGAAGAGATACGTGACTTACTAAAGGACTAATGTCTCTAAAGGTCATGTTGAATCTAATTCTTTAACACATGGAGAAATGATTTATAACTTATGTAATCTAAAACGGATACATAAGTCATAATGATCTAATTAATGGTAAGATCATAAACCACCTTAAGTGCATCTAAGTTTATGATCCAAGAGGAGTGACTCGCCATGAAGGCATCAAAAGTCACAATGAGTCTTTGTGTGTTTAAGGACATGGTCCGATTTTGAATCTTTAAAAGACCATGTCCCATATAAGTCTTATGGCAAGGAGCCAATGTCAAAAGACTCTTGTTGCTAAACCTTGCTTCATGTGTAGGTATTAAGCTATCAAAAGCATTTCATAAGGGAAGTCATAAACTCAATCATAGACTAACCAAAATAAAGGTGCTCTAAGAGTGTAATGACCTTCCCATATGACCATCTACTCAAGAACTTAACCGGAAAAAGGGCCATTTCTAAATCCCTTTCTCTCTAATTTGTATTTAAGATATTGCTTAAGTTATTAAGTGTTCATAAGAAGTTATTGTTTATATTCATTTATGCTTAGTTCACTCTTGGCTTAAGTACTCATACATGTTAATCTTAAAAGCTAGAACTTGAACTTGTGATTGGATGCAATACTATTCTCGGGCTTAAGCTCTTAATTGTAATCTTACATTGTACTTATTCTTGGTATTTAAGCATTTGTAATGAGATTTAAGTTGCTAATCATGCCGGTAATCATTGTACTTAAATCAATTTTGTTTTTGTGATGATGTAGGATCATCATACCAAAGACTATAAGAGATCACAATGAAGAACCACTAAGCATTGAGAGAAACAACAATCGGTTTAAAAGAAAGAGAAGAAAGGAGATACATGAGAATGTCAAAGGAAGTTTCCAAAAGAGAGATGAGAAACCTTCACACTAAGCTTGCCAAGTCGTGAAGAGAAAACCAACAAAGAAGAATCTCATCTTAACCATGAGGGGGGAGAAAAGATCAAGATCATCTTCATGATTAAGATGGAGATTCAAGAAGTCTTCTTGAAGAAAGAAGCATCGACCAAAGTCCATAGCAAAGACGAGGTCACTACTCTGCCAAAGTCCCTAGCAAAGACAAGGCCATCATCAACACCAATCTCAATCGGTCAAGTCCTTAACAAGACAAAGGCCATCACCAAATCGGCTCAAGTCCTTGGCAAAGACATTGGCCATCACTTGACACTTGACCAAAGTCCCTAGCAAAGACAAGGTCACCAACAATTGGTCAAAGATCTAGCAAGTCATGACCAACTCAATTCATCTCCATCATTCATCTAAAGTATCGACTTGGTGTATCGGTTATAAAACTAGACGCCAAGCCTATATCGAGAAGTTGTATCGGTTTAGAGTGGCCGATACATGAGCAAAAGGCAACACTCATCACGATATCGAGAAGTTGTATCGGTTTAGAGTGGCCGATACAAATGAAAAAGACATCACTCATCATCGTCAAATCGGCAAAGTATCTTTCAACAAAAAAAAGGGAAGGCCGAGTCAATTCATCGAATGGCTAAGGCTTCTACAAGGAGCAAGCCATATTTCATCTAGACTCGGCCAATCATCTATCAAGGAGTAAAGCCGAGTCAAGTAACCATCACAATGGGCGCTCGGACACCGGCGCTCGGGCACCGGTGCACGGACATGGGCGCTCGGACATCAACATGGCGCCCGGGCATCGGGCGTCTAAAAATTCTCGACCACCAATTCGGCTAAGATTTTCCAAGAGCAAAGTCGAACCACATTATCATCAACATTCGGCCAAGTATCTAGCAAGAACAAAGCCGAACCAATCTATCATTTGGTCAAGACTTCTCCAAAGGAACAAGTCCAAACCATCAAGTCTCGGCCATGTATCCATCAAAGGAACCAAGCCGAGTCCAATATTCTTATGGCCATGCATCTATCAAGAGCAAGAGCCAAATCCAAACTCAACCTTGTTCCAATTGCACAAAGGAGGAAGCAAAGACTTCAAGAAGAAGCCAAAGCTCAAAACCTAGATGCAACTACAAGGAAAAGACTTTCCACTACGAATTAAAGGTTGTCGCTAAACCTTCTCTTTAATATACTTAAATAAGAATCATTAGACTAGAACTACATCTTATAATCTTGCTTAGTCTATGATCAATCACTTGTTAAAAGGAATTGCTTAAATCTAGAATCAAGATGACTTTAGATTAAGCTTATCCTTTATATATCCAAATTGTCTTTACTAAGTCTAAATTCACTTGGACCCTTGTAGGTTCAAAGAAGTGATAGACCAAAGAAAAGAAGGAAGTTAAAAGAAGAAGCAAAGAGAAGGAAAGGAAGTCATCATGTTCGGCCCTAAGTCTCACACTCAAGTTTGTGAAGAACAAACCGTGAAGACCAAATCAAAGAATCAAAGAACTTAACACCAAGTCAAGGAGACCAAGAAGAAGGGTTGAGTATCCAAAGTACCTCCATTGAAGAACACGGCAAGGACAAAGATCAAAACCGGTTCTAGCTTAAGGGGGAGCTTCGGCCAAAGTCAAAGGACTCAAGGCCGAATGTAGAAGACCCCTAATTGCTAGACTTACACTCTTTTTCCCTTAAACGCGGTTTTATCCCAAGTGGTTTTCCCGTTTAAGGGTTTTAATGAGGTTTGTTTAAGCGATGTCCAATCTTAGCCATTTCATTAGGCTAAGCTTGAGGGGGAGTGTTGAGACTAATGGTAAACCATAAGGGCATTAGGTCAAAACATATGAAGAGAACAAGGCTTTGTCCGGACACAACGTGTTCATCAAGACAAAGACCTAGTGTTTGGTATTGAGGTGACAAGGGCGTGGAGTATCGACCAAAGGTATCGGTCAAGAAGATGACCGATATGGCTAAAGGAATCCATATCGAGAAGGTGTACCGGTCTAGAGTGACCGATACAAGATGAAGACGTTTGCGAAGAACTTGTATAGGTAAGGTATATCGGCCACACTTGGCCGATACATTCAAACCGTGTCCTCCCAACGTTCGGATTGGAGCTCATATCGGGGGAAGCATATCGGCCACACTTGGCCGATACATTTGAACAAGATATGGCCGATATATTCAAACAAGTCTCTCTCTCTCCTTTGTCAAGTCTTGCTTATTTAAGCACCTATTCTTCATTTGTAAACAAAAACACTTATGAAATGTAAACTCTATTCTCTCTCTCTTGTTCTTGGTGATCTTGAGGAAACATCAAGAACCAAATCTCACAATACCCTCTTAATCTTCACAATACTCTCTTAATCTTCTTAAATCTAACATGAAACATCTAACAACTCGTTTCTAGGACTCTAAACCAAGTTTCATGCAACATTAGAGCTTATAAGTTCCTCAATGAGCTTTGTACAAGTTTGACGAACGCATGAAACCTCTAACAACGTGTTTCTAGAACTTTAAACCAAGTTTCATGCAACATGAGTGATTATAAGTGTCTTAATGAGCTTCGTACAAATTTGACGAACTTATGAAACATCTAACAACTCGTTTCTAGGACTCTAAACCAAGTTTCATGTAACATGAGAGCTTATAAGTTCCTCAAAGAGCTTTGCACAAGTTTGACGAACGTATGAAACATCTAACAACGCGTTTCCAGGACTCTAAACCAAGTTTCATGCAACATGACTGCTTATAAGTTCCTCAATGAGCTTTGTACAAGTTTGACGAACTTATGAAACATCTAACAACGCGTTTCTAGGACTCTAAACAAAGTTATATGCAACATGAATGCTTATAAGTATCTCAATGAGATTTGTACAAGTTTGACGAACTTATGAAACATCTAACAATGCGTTTCTAGGACTCTAAACCAAGTTTCATGCAACATGAGTGCTTATAAGTTCCTCAATGAGCTTTGTACAAGTTTCACGAACTTATGAAACATCTAACAACGCGTTTCTAAGACTCTAAACCTTTTTTCATGCAACATGAGTGCTTATAAGTATCTCAATGAGATTTGTACAAGTTTGACGAACTGATGAAACATCTAACACCGCGTTTCTAGGACTCTAATCCATGTTTCATGCAACATGAGTGTTTATAAGTGTCTTAATGAGCTTTGTACAAGTTTGACGAACGTATGAAACATCTAACAACGCGTTTCTAGGACTCTAAACCGCGTTTCTAAGACTCTTATCCATGTTTCATGCAACATCAGTGATTATAAGAGTCTCAATGAGCTTTTTACAAGTTTGACGAAATTTTGAAACATCTAACAACCCGTTTCTAGGACTCTAAACCAAGTTTCTTGCAACATGAGAGCTTATAAGTTCCTCAATGAGCTTTGTACAAGTTTGACGAACGTATGAAACATCTAACAACATGTTTCTAGGACTCAAAACCAAGTTTCATGCAACATGAGAGCTTATAAGTTCCTCAAAGATCTTTGCACAAGTTTGACGAACATATGAAACATCTAACAACGCGTTTCTAGTACTCTAAACCAAGTTTCATGCAACATGAGTTCTTATAAGTTCCTCAATGAGCTTTGTACAAATTTGACGAACTTATGAAACATCTAACAACGCGTTTCTAGGACTCTAAACCAAGTCTCATGCAACATGAGTGCTTATAAGTATCTCAATGAGCTTTGTACAAGTTTGACGAACTTATGAAACATCTAACAATGCGTTTCTAGGACTCTAAACCAAGTTTCATGCAACATGAGTGCTTATAAGTTCCTCAATGAGCTTTGGACAAGTTTCACGAACTTATGAAACATCTAACAACGCGTTTCTAGGACTCTAAACCATGTTTCATTCAACATGAATGCTTATAAATTCCTCAATGAGATTTATACAAGTTTCACGAGCTTATGAAACATCTAAAAACGCGTTCTAGGACTCGAATCCATGTTTCATGCAACATCAGTGATCATAAGTGTCTCAATGAGCTTTGTACAAGTTTGACAAACGTATGAAACATCTAACAACGTGTTTCTAGGACTCTAAACAATGTTTCATGCAACATGAGTGCTTATAAGTTCCTCAATGAGATTTATACAAGTTTCACGAACTTATGAAACAACTAGCAACGCGTTTCTAGGACTCTAAATCAAGTTTCATGCAACATGAGTGCTTATAAGTTCCTCAATGAGCTTTGTACAAGTTTGACGAACTTATGAAACATCTAACAACTCGTTTCTTGGACTCTAAACCAAGTTTCATGCAACATGAGAGCTTATAAGTTCATCAAAGAGCTTTGCACAAGTTTGACGAATGTATGAAACATCTAACAACGCGTTTCCAGGAATCTAAACCAAGCTTCATGCAACATGAGTGCTTATAAGTTCCTCAATGAGCTTTGTACAAGTTTCACGAACTTATGAAACATCTAACAACGCGTTTCTAGGACTCTAAACCAAGTTTCATGCAACATGAGTGTTTATAAGTGTCTTAATGAGCTTTGTACAAGTTTGACGAACTTATGAAACATCTAACAACGCGTTTCTAGGACTCTAAACCAAGTTTCATGCAATATGAGAGCTTATAAGGTCCTCAATGAGCTTTGTACAAGTTTGACGAACGTATGAAACATCTAACAACGCGTTTCTAGGACTCTAAACCAAGTTTCAAGCAACATGAGTGCTTATAAGTTCCTCAATGAGCTTTGTACAAGTTTCAAGAACTTATGAGACATCTAACAACACGATTCTAGGACTCTAAACCAAGTTACATGCAACATGAGTTCTTATAAGTTCCTCAATTAGCTATGTACAAGTTTGACGAACGTATGAAACATCTAACAACGCGTTTCTAGGACTCTAAACCAAGTTTCATGCAACATGAGTGCTTATAAGTATCTCAATGAGTTTTGTACAAGTTTGACGAACTTATGAAACATCTAACAACTCGTTTCTAGGACTCTAAACCAAGTTTCATGCAACATGAGTGCTTATAAGTTCCTCAATGAGCTTTGTACAAGTTTCACGAACTTGTGAAACATCTAACAACGCGTTTCTAGGACTCTAAATCAAGTTTCATGCAACATGAGAGCTTATAAGTTCCTCAATGAGCTTTGTACAAGTTTGACGAACGTATGAAACATCTAACAACGTGTTTCTAGGACTCTAAACCAAGTTTCATGCAACATGAGAGCTTATAAGTTCCTCAATGAGCTTTGTACATGTTTGACGAACGTATGAAACTTCTAACAACGCGTTTCTAGGACTCTAAACCAAGTTTCATGCAACATGAGTGCTTATAAGTATCTCATGAGCTTTGTATAAGTTTGACGAACTTATGAAACATCTAACAACGCGTTTCTAGGACTCTAAACCAAGTTTCATGTAACATGAGTGATTATAAGTGTCTCAATGAGCTTTGTACAAGTTTGACGAACTTATGAAACATCTAACAACTCGTTTCTAGGACTCTAAACCAAGTTTCATGCAACATGAGAGCTTATAAGTTCCTCAAAGAGCTTTGCACAAGTTTGACGAATGTATGAAACATCTAACAACGCGTTTCCAGGAATCTAAACCAAGCTTCATGCAACATGAGTGCTTATAAGTTCCTCAATGAGCTTTGTACAAGTTTCACGAACTTATGAAACATCTAACAACGCGTTTCTAGGACTCTAAACCAAGTTTCATGCAACATGAGTGTTTATAAGTGTCTTAATGAGCTTTGTACAAGTTTGACGAACTTATGAAACATCTAACAACTCGTTTCTTGGACTCTAAACCAAGTTTCATGCAACATGAGAGCTTATAAGTTCATCAAAGAGCTTTGCACAAGTTTGACGAATGTATGAAACATCTAACAACGCGTTTCCAGGAATCTAAACCAAGCTTCATGCAACATGAGTGCTTATAAGTTCCTCAATGAGCTTTGTACAAGTTTCACGAACTTATGAAACATCTAACAACGCGTTTCTAGGACTCTAAACCAAGTTTCATGCAACATGAGTGTTTATAAGTGTCTTAATGAGCTTTGTACAAGTTTGACGAACTTATGAAACATCTAACAACGCGTTTCTAGGACTCTAAACCAAGTTTCATGCAATATGAGAGCTTATAAGGTCCTCAATGAGCTTTGTACAAGTTTGACGAACGTATGAAACATCTAACAACGCGTTTCTAGGACTCTAAACCAAGTTTCAAGCAACATGAGTGCTTATAAGTTCCTCAATGAGCTTTGTACAAGTTTCAAGAACTTATGAGACATCTAACAACACGATTCTAGGACTCTAAACCAAGTTACATGCAACATGAGTTCTTATAAGTTCCTCAATGAGCTATGTACAAGTTTGACGAACGTATGAAACATCTAACAACGCGTTTCTAGGACTCTAAACCAAGTTTCATGCAACATGAGTGCTTATAAGTATCTCAATGAGTTTTGTACAAGTTTGACGAACTTATGAAACATCTAACAACTCGTTTCTAGGACTCTAAACCAAGTTTCATGCAACATGAGTGCTTATAAGTTCCTCAATGAGCTTTGTACAAGTTTCACGAACTTGTGAAACATCTAACAACGCGTTTCTAGGACTCTAAATCAAGTTTCATGCAACATGAGAGCTTATAAGTTCCTCAATGAGCTTTGTACAAGTTTGACGAACGTATGAAACATCTAAGAACGTGTTTCTAGGACTCTAAACCAAGTTTCATGCAACATGAGAGCTTATAAGTTCCTCAATGAGCTTTTTACATGTTTGACGAACGTATGAAACTTCTAACAACGCGTTTCTAGGACTCTAAACCTTGTTTCATGCAACATGAGTGCTTATAAGTATCTCAATGAGATTTGTACAAGTTTGACGAACTTATGAAACATCTAACACCGCGTTTCTAATACTCTAATCCATGTTTCATGCAACATCAGTGATTATAAGAGTCTCAATGAGCTTTTTACAAGTTTGACGAACTTTTGAAACATCTAACAACTCGTTTCTTGGACTCTAAACCAAGTTTCTTGCAACATGAGAGCTTATAAGTTACTCAATGTGCTTTGTACAAGTTTGACGAACGTATGAAACATCTAACAACGTGTTTCTAGGACTCTAAACCAAGTTTCATGCAACATGAGTGATTATAAGTGTGTTAATGAGCTTTGTTCAAATTTTACGAACTGATAAAACATCTAACAACTCGTTTCTAAGACTCTAAACCAAGTTTCATGCAACATGAGAACTTATAAGTTCCTCAAAGATCTTTGCACAAGTTTGACGAACATATGAAACATCTAACAACGCGTTTCTAGTACTCTAAACCAAGTTTCATGCAACATGAGTTCTTATAAGTTCCTCAATGAGCTTTGTACAAGTTTGACGAACTTATGAAACATCTAACAACGCGTTTCTAGGACTCTAAACCAAGTCTCATGCAACATGAGTGCTTATAAGTATCTCAATGAGCTTTGTACAAGTTTGATGAACTTATGAAACATCTAACAATGCGTTTCTAGGACTCTAAACCAAGTTTCATGCAACATGAGTGCTTATAAGTTCCTCAATGAGCTTTGGACAAGTTTCACGAACTTATGAAACATCTAACAACACGTTTCTAGGACTCTAAACCATGTTTCATGCAACATGAATGCTTATAAATTCCTCAATGAGATTTATACAATTTTCACGAACTTATGAAACATCTAAAAACGCGTTCTAGGACTCGAATCCATGTTTCATGAAACATCAGTGATCATAAGTGTATCAATGAGCTTTTTACAAGTTTGACAAACGTATGAAACATCTAACAACGTGTTTCTAGGACTCTAAACCATGTTTCATGCAACATGAGTGCTTATAAGTTACTCAATGAGATTTATACAAGTTTCACGAACTTATGAAACATCTAGCAACGCGTTTCTAGGACTCTAAATCAAGTTTCATGCAACATGAGTGCTTATAAGTTCCTCAATGAGCTTTGTACAAGTTTGACGAACTTATGAAACATCTAACAACTCGTTTCTTGGACTCTAAACCAAGTTTCATGCAACATGAGAGCTTATAAGTTCCTCAAAGAGCTTTGCACAAGTTTGACGAATGTATGAAACATCTAACAACGCGTTTCCAGGAATCTAAACCAAGCTTCATGCAACATGAGTGTTTATAAGTTCCTCAATGAGCTTTGTACAAGTTTCACGAACTTATGAAACATCTAACAACGCGTTTCTAGGACTCTAAACCAAGTTTCATGCAATATGAGAGCTTATAAGTTCCTCAATGAGCTTTGTACAAGTTTCACGAACTTATGAAACATCTAACAACGCGTTTCTAGGACTCTAAACCAAGTTTTATGCAACATGAGTGTTTATAAGTGTCTTAATGAGCTTTGTACAAGTTTGACGAACTTATGAAACATCTAACAACGCGTTTCTAGGACTCTAAACCAAGTTTCATGCAATATGAGAGCTTAGAAGGTCCTCAATGAGTTTTGTACAAGTTTTACGAACGTATGAAACATCTAACAACGCGTTTCTAGGACTCTAAACCAAGTTTCAAGCAAAATGAGTGCTTATAAGTTCCTCAATGAACTTTGTACAAGTTTCACGAACTTATGAGACATGTAACAACACGTTTCTAGGACTCTAAACCAAGTTACATGCAACATGAGTTCTTATAAGTTCCTCAATGAGCTATGTACAAGTTTGACGAACGTATGAAACATCTAACAACGCGTTTCTAGGACTCTAAACCAAATTTCATGCAACATGAGTGCTTATAAGTATCTCAATGAGCTTTGTACAAGTTTGACGAACTTATGAAACATCTAACAACTCGTTTCTAGGACTCTAAACCAAGTTTCATGCAACATGAGTGCTTATAAGTTCCTCAATAAGCTTTGTACAAGTTTCACGAACTTATGAAACATCTAACAACGCATTTCTAGGACTCTAAATCAAGTTTCATGCAACATGAGAGCTTATAAGTTCCTCAATGAGCTTTGTACAAGTTTGACGAACGTATGAAACATCTAACAACGTGTTTCTAGGACTCTAAACCAAGTTTCATGCAACATGAGAGCTTATAAGTATCTCAATGAGCTTTGTATAAGTTTGGCGAACTTATGAAACATCTAACAACGCGTTTCTAGGACTCTAAACCAAGTTTCATGCAACATGAATGTTTATAAGTGTCTCAATGAGCTTTGTACAAGCTTGACGAACTTATGAAACATCTAACAACGCGTTTCTAGGACTCTAAACCAAGTTCCATGCAACATGAGTGATTATAAGTGTCTCAATGAGCTTTGTACAAGTTTGACGAACTTATGAAACATCTAACAACGCGTTTCTAGGACTCTAAACCAAGTTACATGCAACATGAGAGCTTATAAGTTCCTCAAAGAGCTTTGCACAAGTTTGACGAACTTATGAAACATCTAACAACTCGTTTCTAGGACTCTAAACCAAGTTTCATGCAACATGAGAGCTTATAAGTTCCTCAATGAGCTTTGTACAAGTTTGACGAACGCATGAAAAATCTAACAACGTGTTTCTAGAACTTTAAACCAAGTTTCATGCAACATGAGTGATTATAAGTGTCTTAATGAGCTTTGTACAAATTTGACGAACTTATGAAACATCTAACAACTCGTTTCTAGGACTCCAAACCAAGTATCATGTAACATGAGAGCTTATAAGTTCCTCAAAGAGCTTTGCACAAGTTTGACGAACGTATGAAACATCTAACAACGCGTTTCCAGGACTCTAAACCAAGTTTCATGCAACATGAGTGCTTATAAGTTCCTCAATGAGCTTTGTAAAAGTTTGACGAACTTATGAAACATCTAACAACGTGTTTCTAGGACTCTAAACCAAGTTTCATGCAACATGAGAGCTTATAAGTATCTCAATGAGCTTTGTATAAGTTTGGCGAACTTATGAAACATCTAACAACGTGTTTCTAGGACTCTAAACCAAGTTACATGCAACATGAATGCTTATAAGTATCTCAATGAGATTTGTACAAGTTTGCCGAACTTATGAAACATCTAACAATGCGTTTCTAGGACTCTAAACCAAGTTTCATGCAACATGAGTGCTTATAAGTTCCTCAATGAGCTTTGTACAAGTTTCACGAACTTATGAAACTTCTAACAACGCGTTTCTAGGACTCTAAACCTTGTTTCATGCAACATGAGTGCTTATAAGTATCTCAATGAGATTTGTACAAGTTTGACGAACTTATGAAACATCTAACACCGCGTTTCTAGGACTCTAATCCATGTTTCATGCAACATCAGTGATTATAAGAGTCTCAATGAGCTTTTTACAAGTTTGACGAACTTATGAAACATCTAACAACTCGTTTCTAGGACTCTAAACCAAGTTTCATGCAACATGAGAGCTTATAAGTTCCTCAATGAGCTTTGTCCAAGTTTGACGAACGTATGAAACATCTAACAACTTGTTTCTAGGACTCTAAACCAAGTTTCATGCAACATGAGTGATTATAAGTGTCTTAATGAGCTTTGTACAAATTTGACGAACTTATAAAACATCTAACAACTCGTTTTCTAGGACTCTAAACCAAGTTTCATGCAACATGAGAGCTTATAAGTTCCTCAAAGATCTTTGCACAAGTTTGACGAACATATGAAACATCTAAAAACGCGTTTCTAAGACTCTAAACCAAGTTTCATGCAACATGAGTGTTTATAAGTTCCTCAATGAGCTTTGTACAAGTTTTACGAACTTATGAAACATCTAACAACGAGTTTCTAGGACTCTAAACCAAGTTTCATGCAACATGAGTGCTTATAAGTATCTCAATGAGCTTTATACAAGTTTGACGAACTTATGAAACATCTAACAATGCGTTTCTAGGACTCTAAACCAAGTTTCATGCAACATGAGTGCTTATAAGTTCCTCAATGAGCTTTGGACAAGTTTCACGAACTTATGAAACATCTAACAACGCGTTTCTAGGACTCTAAACCATGTTTCATGCAACATGAGTGCTTATAAATTCCTCAATGAGATTTATACAAGTTTCACGAACTTATGAAACACCTAAAAACGCGTTCTAGGACTCTAATCCATGTTTCATGCAACATCAGTGATTATAAGTGTCTCAATGAGCTTTGTACAAGTTTGACAAACGTATGAAACATCTAACAACGTGTTTCTAGGACTCTAAACCATGTTTCATGCAACATGAGTGCTTATAAGTTCTTCAATGAGATTTATACAAGTTTCACGAACTTATGAAACATCTAGCAACGCGTTTCTAGGACTCTAAATCTAGTTTCATGCAACATGAGTGCTTATAAGTTCCTCAATGAGCTTTGTACAAGTTTGACGAACTTATGAAACATCTAACAACTCGTTTCTTGGACTCTAAACAAAGTTTCATGCAACATGAGAGCTTATAAGTTCCTCAAAGAGCTTTGCACAAGTTTGACGAATGTATGAAACATCTAACAACGCGTTTCCAGGAATCTAAACCAAGCTTCATGCAACATGAGTGCTTATAAGTTCCTCAATGAGCTTTGTACAAGTTTCACGAACTTATGAAACATCTAACAACGCGTTTCTAGGACTCTAAACCAAGTTTCATGAAATATGAGAGCTTATAAGGTCCTCAATGAGCTTTGTACAAGTTTGACGAACGTATGAAACATCTAACAACGCGTTTCTAGGACTCTAAACCAAGTTTCAAGCAACATGAGTGCTTATAAGTTCCTCAATGAGCTTTGTACAATTTTCACGAACTTATGAGACATCTAACAACACGTTTCTAGGACTCTAAACCAAGTTACATGCAACATGAGTTCTTATAAGTTCCTCAATGAGCTATGTACAAGTTTGACGAACGTATGAAACATCTAACAACGCGTTTCTAGGACTCTAAACCAAGTTTCATGCAACATGAGTGCTTATAAGTATCTCAATGAGCTTTGTACAAGTTTGACGAACTTATAAAACATCTAACAACGTGTTTCTAGGACTCAAAACAAGTTTCATGCAACATGAGTGCTTATAAGTATCTCAATGAGCTTTGTATAAGTTTGACGAACTTATGCAACATCTAACAACTCGTTTCTAGGACTCTTAACCAAGTTTCATACAACATGAGAGCTTAAAAGTTCCTCAATGATCTTTGTACAAGTTTGACGAACGTATGAAACATCTAACAACGCGTTTCTAGGACTCTAAACCAAGTTTCATGCAACATGAGTGATTATAAGTGTCTCCATGAGTTTTGTACAAGTTTGACGAACTTATGAAACATCTAACAACTCGTTTCTAGGACTCTAAACCAAGTTTCATGAAACATGAGAGCTTATAAGTTCCTCAAAGATCTTTGCACAAGTTTGACGAACGTATGAAACAACTAACAACGCGTTTCTAGGACTCTAAACCAAGTTTCATGCAATATGAGTGCTTATAAGTTCCTCAATGAGCTTTGTACAAGTTTGACGAACTTATGAAACATCTAACAACGCGTTTCTAGGACTCTAAACTAAGTTTTATGCAACATGAGTGTTTATAAGTGTCTCAATGAGCTTTGTACAAGTTTGACGAACTTATGAAACATCTAACAACTCGTTTCTAGGACTCTAAACCAAGTTTCATGCAACATGAGTGCTTATAAGTTCCTCAATGAGCTTTGTACAAGTTTCACGAACTTATGAAACATCTAACAACGCGTTTCTAGGACTCTAAATCAAGTTTTATGCAACATGAGATCTTATAAGTTCCTCAATGAGCTTTGTACAAGTTTGACAAACGTATGAAACATCGAACAACGTGCTTCTAGGACTCTAAACCAAGTTTCATGCAACATGAGAGCTTATAAGTTCCTCAATGAGCTTTGTACATGTTTGACGAACGTATGAAACATCTAACAACACGTTTCTAGGACTCTAAACCAAGTTTCATGCAACATGAGTGCTTATAAGTATCTCAATGAGCTTTGTACAAGCTTGACGAACTTATGAAACATCTAACAACGCGTTTCTAGGATTCTAAACCAATTTCATGCAACATGAGTGATTATAAGTGTCTCAATGAGCTTTGTACAAGTTTGACGAACTTATGAAACATCTAACAACTCGTTTCTAGGACTCTAAACCAAGTTTCATGCAACATGAGAGCTTATAAGTTCCTCAATGAGCTTTGTACAAGTTTGACGAACGCATGAAACATCTAACAACGTGTTTCTAGAACTTTAAACCAAGTTTCATGCAACATGAGTGATTATAAGTGTCTTAATGAGGTTTGTACAAGTTTGACGAACTTATGAAACATCTAACAACGCGTTTCTAGGACTCTAAACAAAGTTTCATGCAATATGAGTGTTTATAAGATAAGTTTGACTTATAAGCTCAACATGATCATAACTCTTGTAAATCCAAATAGGATAAGTTTGACATGATGATCTATTGTTAAGATCATTGACCGCAATTGTACACTTAAGTCAATGATCCGAGAGAAGTGACTTGCTATACAAGCATTCAAAAGTCACAATGATCCTCGTTTTTGTTAAGATTCATGGTCTAGTTTTTAAGCTTTAAAGACCATGACTCTCTCTTAAAGTCACTATGGCAAGGCGCCATAGAAAGACTCTTGTCGCTAAACCTTGATAAACTCTTGTAGGTACGAATCGATGGATAAGCAACAAAGAACTCTTTCATGAGGAAAGTTATAAGCTCAATATAGACTAACCATGAGAAGGTGCTCTATGAGTAAATAACTTTCCCACATGACCATCAACTCAAGGAACTTTAAAGGGCCATTTCTAAAACTCTTTACTCTCTTATTTATATAGTTAGATATTTGCTTAAGTGATTGTTAATGCTTCATCACTTAGCTAAGAATGGTTTAGAATTTGGAAATTATGAAAACTATAACTTGACTTGTGATAAAATGCATTCTATACTCGGGTTTAGCTAAATGTCTTAGGGAATATATTGAACTAAGTCTTAAATCCTCCTTTGCATTCTTCATTGTTCTTGTTATTGTTGTTAAGTAATTTGTAAATATGCTGCTAATTACATGCCGGTTATCATGATATTTAAATCAAATTTTGTCTTTATGATGATGTAGGATCACCATCAATAAAAGACCAAAAATGATGATCAATGAGAAATCCCTAAGCATGAAGAGGTGACTAAGAAGAGTAAAAGAGAAGAGAAGTAAAGAAGTATATGAAGAGGTCACAAAAAGGTGTCCAAAGAGAGATGAGAATGATAAGGTTGGTCAAGTTTACTATCGCAGGAAGTGGAAGAATGGAGAGAAGCAGCTTGAAGAGCTGCCAATTGATTAAAAGAATAAAGCTGAATTTAGCAAACCTTCTATTTGTTTGAGAGGGTTTGCAAGTTTAGAGAGAGAGAACTTTATATATACTCTCTTCGTTGTTTCTATTGGTTTTTAGGCTTTTATGTTAAAACTTGTGGGGGAGGGAGAACTTGTAAACAAGATCGGAGATCTTGTGTGGTGAGAGTGGAAATCGGAGCTGCTAGTGAAGGGCGGTTGTCCGATTTGCTCAATAACCGTGATTACATAAATAAAGAAGTATTTTACAGATTTCTCATAGTTTGTTCTAGATCTAAAGTCTATCATTGGTGCGGTGAAAATCGATTGAATCAAACGCGATGTATGCTAACGACCATCCAGGTTTTTTATCGCCGGAGAGAAACGTGACGGAGAACGATGAGTTCAAAGATACAGATCCGCCGGTGGAACAGATGAAATATCTGTACAGCGCGGTGAATAGGATTTCATCAGAACAGACGGAGGTGAAGAAACAGTTATCGATGATCGAGAAGACGATGTTGCGCATGGAAGAGAAGCTGTTCGGAGAGAGCTCGAAAGGGAAAGGCCGTGCAGATTCATCTTCTCCTCAGGTTCCGATGACGATTTCCAGATCTCAGGATTTCAGGTACGGTTCTCCGGTTAGATCCAGATCTACTCCGTACCATCTAGCAAATCGTGAGAGTATGTTGAAGAAGATAGAGATGCCGATATTCGATGGGGTGAATACATATGAATGGATTGTTTTGGTGGAGAGATTTTTTCGGATTGGCCGATATACATAAGAGGATATGTTGGAGATGGTGGCACTGAGTTTATCGGGGAAGGTATTGAAATGGTTCAACTGGGAACTTAACCGTGGGGAGTTTTTGAGCTGGCTGGATTTCAAACAGAGATTATTGTTTCGTTTTGGAGAATCTATGGAGGATGAACCTGGAAAGAGATTGTTTGCGCTAAAACAAACTGGATCTGTAGCTGAATATGTGAGTGAATTTGAAGACTTATCTTCTCAGGTGGCTGGGCTGGAGGATTCAATCTTGACGGACATTTTTTACAATGGTCTTAAGCAAGAGATGAGAGAAGTAATTAGGCTTAAGGAACCTAGAGGATTGAGGAGCCATATTGCCGCAATATTGCGTATGGAGTCTAGTTTCTTTTGCAAAGCAATGAGTGAAGTGACTCGGGGAGAGGGAAAAGGGTCAAGACAATCCTCCTTTTTGCCTCTAAAATCATCTTCTCACTACAATGCTCAGAGGTCTTTTCACCACACGGAGAATAAATTGATAGCTGGGGGTTCTACGGGTTCAATTAAAGGGAAAGTTGAAGGGAACTTGGTTGGGAGAGGTAGTTCTTCTGAAAATCAGAGGCCAAGACAGAGGTTGACGGATGAGGAATTGGATGATATGCGCAAGAAACGTCTTTGTTTCAAGTGCAAGGGTAGTTGGTCTCGTGAACATGTGAATGTTTGTCCCTTTAAAGAATTGAGAATTCTCACGGTGGTTCAAGGTTTGGAAGTGGAAATCTTGGGTTTTGACAATGAGGAATCAGTTTTGACAGAGGATCATGAGAGTAATCAAGAACTGATGGTGTTGTCATTGAATTCTCTGTTGGGTCTTGTTTCTCCAAAGACCACGAGGTTACATGGGTTCTTGGGTAGATCAAAAGTTGTTGTGATGTTAGACAGTGGTGCATCACACAATTTTATTGATCCAGAGGTGGTGCAAATAGCTAAATTGGAGGTTTGTATGAATCAAAATCTGAATGTATTGTTGGGAAATGGCGTGACTGTCCAAGGTATTGGAGTTTGTAGAGCTGTGCAATTTCAGTTAGCAAATGTGGATTTTGTATCTGATTTCATTTCCTTAGAGCTGGGAGGTGTGGATGTGATATTGGGAGTGCAGTGGCTTGAGACTTTGGGTCGTTGTGAAGTAGATTGGAAGCTACAGGAACTTACTTTTATGTACCAAGGCAAACAGGTTACCATTTATGGTGATGTTGGTCTTCATGCTCCCAAGACTTCTCATTTACCTATTCAGAATGAAATGTTAGAAGAATGTACACAATTTCTGTTTTCTAGTGTGGATTCCGGCGTTGAGGATGTTCTTGCGTCTTTCACAGAAAAATTTTCGGCCATTCTGTTGGAATTTGAGCAGGTATTCTCTTTACCTGTGGGGTTACCACCATTTCGTGGTCAGGAACATGCCATTACACTAGTACCAGGAGTCAATGCTATTTCCGTGAGACCGTATCGTTACCCACATGCTAGCAAGGAAGTTATGGAGAAGATGGTGAGTGAGATGTTAGCTGCAGGTATCATACGGCCTAGCACTAGTCCTTTTTCCAGTCCTGTATTGTTAGTGAAGAAGAAGGATGGGTCTTGGAGGTTTTGCATTGACTACAGGGCTTTGAACAAAGCTACTGTTCCGGACAAATATCCTATTCCTGTTATAGATCAGCTTCTAGATGAGTTACATGGTGCTAATGTTTTCTCAAAGCTTGATCTACGTTCTGGGTACCACCAAATCAGAATGAAGGAGAGTGATATTGAAAAGACAGCCTTTAAAACAAGCATGACTAATGCTCCGGCTACTTTTCAGGCCCTCATGAATAAAGTTTTCAAACCTTTCTTGAGGAAGTTTGTGCTTGTATTCTTTGATGATGTGTTGATATATAGTCACTCCGTGGAAGATCATGCTCATCATTTGAAGCTGGTATTAGGGGTTTTTGCAGAACAACGGCTGTTTGCAAATCAGAAAAATGCTTGTTTGGAGTGACGCAAGTTGAATACTTGGGGCATATCATCAAGGCTGAGGGGGTAGCTACGGATGGTGCTAAGACTGAAGTTATGCAGAAGTGGCCTCAGCCGAAAAATGTGAAGCAATTGAGAGGTTTTTTGGGATTAACTGGTTATTATAGACGGTTTATTCGCGGATATGGCGTGTTGGCTAAACCTTTGACAGAATTGTTGAAGAAGGATCAGTTTAGCTGGTCGGCTGAAACATAGGTTGCATTTGAGGCGCTGAAACAAGCTATGATTTCTGCTCCTGTGTTAGCGTTGCCTGATTTTTCCAAGGTGTTTGTAATTGAATCCGATGCATCCGGGTTTGGTTTGGGAGCGGTATTGATGCAAGACAAACGTCCCATTGCATTTTTCAGTCATGGGCTGACCCCTCGAGAACAGTTGAAGCCAGCCTATGAGAGGGAATTGATGGCGATTGTGATGGCAGTGTTAAAATGGAAACATTATTTGGTGGGTAGAAAGTTTGAAGTACACACTGATCAAAATAGCTTAAAGTTTCTGTTAGAACAAAAAGAAGTCAACATGGAGTACCAAAAATGGTTGACTAAACTCTTAGGCTTTGAAGACAAGTCAAGAAGAATTCAAGGCTCATCAAAGAAGACCTCTATCACACTAACTTATACTCTTTTTCCCTTCGGTGTAGTTTTATCCCAATGGGTTTTCTCACCAAGGTTTTAATGAGGTTTGTTGGTGTGATGTCCAAGCTTAGTCATTTCATTAGGCTAAGCTTGAGGGGGAGTGTTAAGACTAATGATAACCCTAAAAGGCATTAGGTCGAAACAGTAAACAAGGGTTGGCGCCATAAGTATGAACCGTGAAGAACAAGTCTCGGTCAACAAAGAAGTCAACACTTGAATTCAAATAAGCAACGGTCATTAAGGAGAATAAAAGGGAGATAAGTGATAAGGGGCGTGATAAGGTGATAAGCCATAAGCGATAAGGAAGCGTGATAAGGTGATAAGCCATAAGTGATAAGGAAGCAAGGATACGGATGTGTTGGTGACAACTCATGGACAGCTCACACTTTGACTACAGATGCTTGGTCTTGACCTCACATGCTTGGTCTTGACCAAGCTTATCCATTACTTTAACCTAGATACCCCTCTCCTTGTATTTCCCTATATAATCTCCTTGGATGCACATTATTGTAATTAAGGAGGCTAGTCCTCTCTTCTTAATATACTCTTTCACAAATACTCTCTCCACAAATACTCTCTAATCTCTCTAAATCTCCATACTCTCTACACCGAAACTTTCTATTCTCTTCACATATTCTCTTAAACACATACACATAATCTTCATATTCTCTTGAGAGCTTCACAATCTCTCCTCTATTCTCAACTTTCCATCACTAACAACGCGTTTCTAGCACTCTAAACCAAGTTACATGCAACATGAGTTCTTATAAATTCCTCAATGAGCTTTGTACAAGTTTGACGAACGTATGAAACATCTAACAACGCGTTTCTAGGACTCTAAACCAAGTTTCATGCATCGTGAGTGTTTATAAGTGTCTCAATGAGCTTTGTACAAGTTTGACGAACTTATGAAACATCTAACAACGCGTTTCTAGGACTCTAAACCAAGTTTCAAGCAACATGAGTGCTTAAGTTTCTCAATGAGCTTTGTACAAGTTTGACGAACGTATGAAACTTCTAACAACGCGTTTCTAGGACTCTAAACTATGTTTCATGCAACATGAGTTCTTATAAGTATCTCAATGAGCTTCGTATAAACCAAGTTTCATGCAACATGAGTGTTTATAAGTGTCTCAATGAGTTTGTGCAAGTTTGACGAACTTATGAAACATCTAACAACGCGTTTCTAGGACTCTAAACAAGGTTTCATGCAACATGAGTGCTTATAAGTTCCTCAATGAGCTTTGTACAAGTTTCAAGAACTTATGAAACATCTAACAACGCGTTTCTAGGACTCAAAATCAACTTTCATGTAGCATGAAAGCTTATAAATTCCTCAATGAGCTTTGTACAAGTTTGACGAACGTATGAAACATCTAACAACGCGTTTCTAGGACTCTAAACCAAGTTTCATGCAACATGAGTGCTTATAAGTTCCTCAATGAGCTTTGTAAAAGTTTCACGAACTTATGAAAAATCGAACAACGCGTTTCTAGGACTCTAAACCAAGTTACATGCAACATGAGTTCTTATAAGTTCCTCAATGAGCTTTGTACAAGTTTGACGAACTTATGAAACATCTAACAACGCGTTTCTATGACTCTAAACCAAGTTTCATGCAATATGAGTGCTTATAAGTATCTCAATGAGTTTTGTACAAGTTTGACGAACTTATGAAACATCTAACAATGCGTTTATAGGACTCTAAACCAAGTTTCGTGCAACATGAGTGCTTATAAGTTCCTCAATGAGCTTTGTACAAGTTTCACGAACTTATGAAACATCTAACAACGCGTTTCCAGGACTCTGAACCATGTTTCATGCAACATGTGTGCGTATAAGTTCCTCAATGATATTTATACAAGTTTGACGAACTTATGAAACATCTAACAATGCGTTTCTAGGACTCTAATCCATGTTTCATGCAACATCAGTGATTATAAGAGTCTCAATGAGTTTTGTACAAGTTTGACGAACTTATGAAACATCTAACAACTCGTTTCTTGGACTCTAAACCAAGTTTCATGCGACATGAGAGCTTATAAGTTCCTCAATGAGCTTTGTACAAGTTTGAAAAACGTATTAAACATCTAACAACGTGTTTCTAGGACTCTAAACCAAGTTTCATGCAACATGAGTGATTATAAGTATCTCAATGAGCTTTGTATAAGTTTGATGAACTTATGAAACATCTAACAACGCGTTTCTAGGACTCTAAACCAAGTTTCATGCAACATGAGTGTTTATAAGTGTCTCAATGAGCTTTGTACAAGCTTGACGAACTTATGAAACATCTAACAACGCGTTTCTAGGACTGTAAACCAAGTTTCATGCAACATGAGTGATTATAAGTGTCTCAATGAGCTTTGTACAAGTTTGACGAACTTATGAAACAACTAGTTTCTTGGACTCTAAACCAAGTTTCATGCAACGTGAGAGCTTATAAGTTCCTCAAAGAGCTTTGCACAACTTTGACGAACGTATGAAACATCTAACAACACGTTTCTAGGACTCTAAACCAAGTTTCATGTAACATGAGTGATTATAAGGGTCTCAATGAGCTTTGTATAAGTTTGACGAACTTATGAAACATCTAACAACGCGTGTCTAGGACTTGAGTGCTTATAAGTGTCTCAATGGGCTTTGTACAAGTTTGAAGAACTTATGAAACATCTAACAACGAGTTTCTAGGATTCTAAACAAAGTTTCATGCAACTAGAGTGTTTATAAGTGTCTCAATGAGCTTTGTACAAGTTTGACGAACTTATGAAACAACTAACAACGTAGTTTCTAGGATTGTAAACCATGTTTCATGAAACATGAGTGCTTCTGAATTCCTCAATGAGCTTTGTACAAGTTTCACGAACTAATGAAACGTCTAACAACGTGTTTCTAGGACTTTAAACATAGTTTCATGTAACATGAGAGTTTATAAGTGTCTCAATGATCTTTGTACAAGTTTCACGAACTTATGAAACATCCATAAACACATTTCTTGGACTCTAAACCAAGTTTCATGAAACAAGAGTGCTTATCTCAATGAGCTTTATACAAGTTTGACGAACTTATGAAACATCTAACAACGTGGTTTCTAGGACTCTAAACCAAGTTTCATTCAACATGAGTGCTTTTAAGTTCCTCAATGAGCTTTTTACAAGTTTCACAAACTAATGAAACATCTAACAACGCCTTTCTAGTACTCTAAACCAAGTTTCATGCAACATGAGTATTTTTAAGTGTCTCAATGAGCTTTGTACAAGTTTGACGAGCTTATAAAACATCTAACAACGTGGTTTCTAGGACTTTAAACCAAGTTTCATGCAACATGAGTGTTTATAAGTGTCTCAATGATCTTTGTACAAGTTTGACGAACTTATGAAACATCTAACATCGCGTTTCTAGGACTCTAAACAAAGTTTCATGCAACAAGAGTGCTTATAAGTGTATCAATGAGATTTGTACAATTTGACGAACTTATGAAACATTTAACAATGTGGTTTCTAGGACTCTAAACAAAGTTTCATGCAACATGAGTGCTTCTAAGTTCTTCAATGAGCTTTGTACAAGTTTCACGAACTAATGAAACATCTAACAACACGTTTCTAGGACTCTAAACCAAGTTTCATGCAACATGAGTGTTTATAAGTGTCTCAATGAGTTTTGTACAAGTTTCACGAACTTATGAAACATCAAACAACGCGTTTCTAGGACTCTAAACCAAGTTTCATAAAACATGAGTGTTTATAAGTGTCTCAATGACCTTTGTACAAGTTTGACTAACTTATGAAACATCTAACAACGAGTTTCTAGGACTCTAAACAAAGTTTCATGCAACAAGAGTGCTTATAAGTGTCTCAATGAGCTTTGTACAAGTTTGACGAACTTATGAAACATCTAACAACGTGGTTTCTAGGACTCTAAACAAAGTTTCATGCAACATGAGTGTTTATAAGTGTCTCAATGAGCTTTGTACAAGTTTCACGAACTTATGAAACATCTAACAACGCGTTTCTAGGACTCTAAACCAAGTTTCATACAACATGAGTGTTTATAAGTGTCTCAATGACCTTTTTACAAGTTTCACGAACTTATGAAATATGTAACAACGCGTTTCTAGGACTCTAAACAGAGTTTCATGCAACATGAGAGTTTATAAGTTCCTCAATGAGTTTTGTACAAGTTTCACGAACTTATGAAACATCTAACAACTCATTTCTCGGACTCTAAACCAAGTTTCATGCAACAAGAGTGCTTATAAGTTCCTCAATGAGCTTTATACAAGTTTGACGAACTTATGAAACATCTAACAACGTGGTTTCTATGACTCTAAACCAAGTTTCATGCAAAATGAGTGCTTCTAAGTTCCTCAATGAGCTTTTTGCAAGTTTCACGAACTAATGATACATCTAACAACGCCTTTCTAGTACTCTAAACCAAGTTTCATGCAACATGAGTATTTATAAGTTTCTCAATGAGCTTTATACAAGTTTCACGAACTTATAGAACATTTAATAACGCGTTTCTAGGACTCTAAACCAAGTTTCATGCAACATGAGTGTTTATAAGTGTCTCAATGAGCTTTGTACAAGTTTGACAAACTTAGGAAACATCTAACAACGCGTTTCTAGGACTCTAAACCAAGTTTCATGCATCATGAGTGTTTATAAGTGTCTCAATGAGCTTTGTGCAAGTTTCACGAACTTATGAAACATCTAACAACGCGTTTCTAGGACTCTAAACCAAGTTTCATTCAACATGAGTGTTTATAAGTGTCTCAGTGAGCTTCGTCCAAGTTTGACGAACTTATGAAACATCTAACAACGCGTTTCTAGGACTCTAAACCAAGTTTCATGCAACATGTGTTCTTATAAGTGTCTCAATGAGCTTTGTACAAGTTTGACGAACTTATGAAACATTTAACAACGTGGTTTCTAGGACTCTAAACCAAGTTTCATGCAACATGAATTCTTATAAGTGTCTTAATGTGCTTTGTACAAGTTTGACGAACTTATGAAACATCTAACAACGCGTTTCTAGGACTCTAAACCAAGTTTCATGCAACATGAGTGTTTATAAGTGTCGCAATGAGCTTTTTCCAAGTTTATCAAACTTATGAAACATCTAACAACGCGTTACTATGACTCTAAACAAAGTTTCAGGCAACTTGAGTGCTTATAAGTGTCTCAATGGGCTTTGTACAAGTTTGAAGAACTTATGAAACATCTAACAACGAGTTTCTAGGATTCTAAACAAAGTTTCATGCAACTAGAGTGCTTATAAGTGTCTCAATGAGCTTTGTACAAGTTTGACGAACTTATGAAACAACTAACAACGTAGTTTCTAGGATTGTAAACCATGTTTCATGAAACATGAGTGCTTCTGAATTCCTCAATGAGCTTTGTACAAGTTTCACGAACTAATGAAACGTCTAACAACGTGTTTCTAGGACTGTAAACATAGTTTCATGCAACATGAGAGTTTATAAGTGTCTCAATGATCTTTGTACAAGTTTCACGAACTTATGAAACATCCATAAACACATTTCTTGGACTCTAAACCAAGTTTCATGCAACAAGAGTGCTTATCTCAATGAGCTTTATACAAGTTTGACGAACTTATGAAACATCTAACAACGTGGTTTCTAGGACTCTAAACCAAGTTTCATTCAACATGAGTGCTTTTAAGTTCCTCGATGAGCTTTTTACATGTTTCACGAACTAATGAAACATCTAACAACGCCTTTCTAGTACTCTAAACCAAGTTTCATGCAACATGAGTATTTTTAAGTTTCTCAATGAGCTTTGTACAAGTTTCACAAACTTATAAAACATCTAATAACGCGTTTCTAGGACTCTAAACCAAGTTTCATGCAACATGAGTGTTTATAAGTGTCTCAATGAGCTTTGTACAAGTTTGACAAACTTAGGAAACATCTAACATCGCGTTTCTAGGACTCTAAACAAAGTTTCATGCAACAAGAGTGCTTATAAGTGTCTCAATGAGATTTGTACAAGTTTGACGAACTTATGAAACATCTAACAACGTGATTTCTAAGACTCTAAACAAAGTTTCATGCAACATGAGTGCTTCTAAGTTCTTCAATGAGCTATGTACAAGTTTCACGAACTAATGAAACATCTAACAACACGTTTCTAGGACTCTAAACCAAGTTTCATGCAACATGAGTGTTTATAAGTGTCTCAATGAGCTTTGTACAAGTTTCACGAACTTATGAAACATCTAACAACTCATTTCTCGGACTCTAAACCAAGTTTCATGCTACAAGAGTGCTTATAAGTTCCTCAATGAGTTTTATACAAGTTTGACGAACTTATGAAACATCTAACAACGTGGTTTATATGACTCTAAACCAGGTTTCATGCAAAATGAGTGCTTCTAAGTTCCTCAATGAGCTTTTTACAAGTTTCACGAACTAATGATACATCTAACAACGCCTTTCTAGTACTCTAAACCAAGTTTCATGCAACATGAGTATTTATAAGTTTCTCAATGAGCTTTGTACAAGTTTCACGAACTTATAGAACATCTAATAACGCGTTTCTAGAACTCTAAACCAAGTTTCATGCAACATGAGTGTTTATAAGTGTCTCAATGAGCTTTGTACAAGTTTGACGAACTTAGGAAACATCTAACAACGCGTTTCTAGGACTCTAAACCAAGTTTCATGCGTCATGAGTGTTTATAAGTGTCTCAATGAGCTTTGTGCAAGTTTCACGAACTTATGAAACATCTAACAACGTGGTTTATATGACTCTAAACCAAGTTTCATGCAACATGAGTATTTATAAGTTTCTCAATGAGCTTTGTGCAAGTTTCACGAACTTATAGAACATCTAACAACGCGTTTCTAGGACTCTAAACCAAGTTTCATGCAACATGAGTGTTTATAAGTGTCTCAATGAGCTTCGTCCAAGTTTGACGAACTTATGAAACATCTAACAACGCGTTTCTAGGACTCTAAACCAAGTTTCATGCAACATGTGTTCTTATAAGTGTCTCAATGAGCTTTGTTCAAGTTTGACGAACTTATGAAACATTTAACAACGTGGTTTCTAGGACTCTAAACCAAGTTTCATGCAACATGAATTATTATATGTGTCTCAATGTGCTTTGTACAAGTTTGACGAACTTATGAAACATCTAACAACGTGGTTTCTAGGACTCTAAACCAAGTTTCATGCAACATGAGTTCTTATAAGTGTCTCAATGTGCTTTGTACAAGTTTGACAAACTTTTGAAACATCTAACAACGTGGTTTCTAGAACTCTAAACCAAGTTTCATGCAACATGATTTTTTATAAGTGTCTCAATGAGCTTTGTACAAGTTTGAAGAACTTATGAAACATCTAACAACGCGTTTCTAGGACTCTAAACCAAGTTTCATGCAACATGAGTGTTTATAAGTGTCGCAATGAGCTTTTTCCAAGTTTATCAAACTTATGAAACATCTAACAACGCGTTACTAGAACTCTAAACAAAGTTTCATGCAACTTGAGTGCTTATAAGTGTCTCAATGGGCTTTGTACAAGTTTGAAGAACTTATGAAACATCTAACAACGTGTTTCTAGGATTCTAAACAAACTTTCATGCAACAAGAGTGCTTATAAGTGTCTCAATGAGCTTTGTACAAGTTTGACGAACTTATGAAACATCTAACAACGTAGTTTCTAGGACTGTAAACCATGTTTCATGAAACATGAGTGCTTCTGAATTCCTCAATGAGCTTTGTACAAGTTTCACGATCTAATGAAACGTCTAACAACGTGTTTCTAGGACTTTAAACATAGTTTCATGCAACATGAGAGTTTATAAGTGTCTCAATGATCTTTGTACAAGTTTCACGAACTTATGAAACATCCATAATTGCATTTCTTGGACTCTAAACCATGTTTCATGCAACAAGAGTGCTTATCTCAATGAGATTTATACAAGTTTGACGAACTTATGAAACATCTAACAACGTGGTTTCTAGGACTCTAAACCAAGTTTCATTCAACATGAGTGCTTTTAAGTTCCTCAATGAGCTTTTTACAAGTTTCACGAACTAATGAAACATCTAACAACGCCTTTCTAGTACTCTAAACCAAGTTTCATGCAACATGAGTATTTTTAAGTGTCTCAATGAGCTTTGTACAAGTTTCACGAACTTATAAAACATCTAATAACGCGTTACTAGGACTCTAAACCAAGTTTCATGCAACATGAGTGTTTATAAGTGTCTCAATGATCTTTGTACAAGTTTGACGAACTTATGAAACATCTAACATCGCGTTTCTAGGACTCTAAACAAAGTTTCATGCAACAAGAGTGCTTATAAGTGTCTCAATGAGATTTGTACAATTTGACGAACTTATGAAACATCTAACAACGTGGTTTCTAGGACTCTAATAAAAGTTTCATGCAACATGAGTGCTTCTAAGTTCTTCAATGAGCTTTGTACAAGTTTCACGAACTAATGAAACATCTAACAACACGTTTCTAGGACTCTAAACCAAGTTTCATGCAACATGAGTGTTTATAAGTGTCTCAATGAGCTTTCTACAAGTTTCACGAACTTATGAAACATCTAACAACGCGTTTCTAGGACTCTAAACCAAGTTTCATAAAACATGAGTGTTTATAAGTGTCTCAATGACCTTTGTACAAGTTTGACTAACTGATGAAACATCTAACAACGAGTTTCTAGGACTCTAAACAAAGTTTCATGCAACAAGACTGCTTATAAGTGTCTCAATGAGCTTTGTACAAGTTTGACGAACTTATGAAACATCTAACAACGTGGTTTCTAGGACTCTAAACAAAGTTTCATGCAACATGAGTGTTTATAAGTGTCTCAATGAGCTTTGTACAAGTTTCACGAACTTATGAAACATCTAACAACGCGTTTCTAGGACTCTAAACCAAGTTTCATACAACATGAGTGTTTATAAGTGTCTCAATGACCTTTTTACAAGTTTCACCAACTTATGAAACATCTAACAACGCGTTTCTAGGACTCTAAACAGAGTTTCATGCAACATGAGAGTTTATAAGTTCCTCAATGAGTTTTGTACAAGTTTTACGAACTTATGAAACATCTAACAACTCATTTCTCGGACTCTAAACCAAGTTTCATGCAACAAGAGTGCTTATAAGTTCCTCAATGAGCTTTATACAAGTTTGACGAACTTATGAAACATCTAACAACGTGGTTTATATGACTCTAAACCAAGTTTCATGCAAAATGAGTGCTTCTAAGTTTCTCAATGAGCTTTTTACAAGTTTCACGAACTAATGATACATCTAACAACGCCTTTCTAGTACTCTAAACCAAGTTTCAAGCAACATGAGTATTTATAAGTTTCTCAATGAGCTTTGTACAAGTTTCACGAACTTATAGAACATCTAATAACGCGTTTCTAGAACTCTAAACCAAGTTTCATGCAACATGAGTGTTTATAAGTGTCTCAATGAGCTTTGTACAAGTTTGACGAACTTTGGAAACATCTAACAACGTGTTTCTAGGACTCTAAACCAAGTTTCATGCGTCATGAGTGTTTATAAGTGTCTCAATGAGCTTTGTGCAAGTTTCACGAACTTATGAAACATCTAACAACGCGTTTCTAGGACTCTAAACCAAGTTTCATGCAACATGAGTGTTTATAAGTGTCTCAATGAGCTTCGTCCAAGTTTGACGAACTTATGAAACATCTAACAACGCGTTTCTAGGAATCTAAACCAAGTTTCATGCAACATGTGTTCTTATAAGTGTCTCAATGAGCTTTGTTCAAGTTTGACGAACTTATGAAACATTTAACAACGTGGTTTCTAGGACTCTAAACCAAGTTTCATGCAACATGAATTCTTATAAGTGTCTCAATGTGCTTTGTACAAGTTTGACGAACTTATGAAACATCTAACAACGTGGTTTCTAGGACTCTAAACCAAGTTTCATGCAACATGAGTTCTTATAAGTGTCTCAATGTGCTTTGTACAAGTTTGACAAACTTTTGAAACATCTAACAACGTGGTTTCTAGAACTCTAAACCAAGTTTCATGCAACATGATTTTTTATAAGTGTCTCAATGAGCTTTGTACAAGTTTGAAGAACTTATGAAACATCTAACAACGCGTTTCTAGGACTCTAAACCAAGTTTCATGCAACATGAGTGTTTATAAGTGTCGCAATGAGCTTTTTCCATGTTTATCAAACTTATGAAACATCTAACAACGCGTTACTATGACTCTAAACAAAGTTTCATGCACCTTGAGTGCTTATAAGTGTCTCAATGTGCTTTGTACAAGTTTGAAGAACTTATGAAACATCTAACAACGCGTTTCTAGGATTCTAAACAAACTTTCATGCAACAAGAGTGCTTATAAATGTCTCAATGAGCTTTGTACAAGTTTGACGAACTTATGAAACATCTAACAACGTAGTTTCTAGGACTGTAAACCATGTTTCATGAAACATGAGTGCTTCTGAATTCCTCAATGAGCTTTGTACAAGTTTCACGAACTAATGAAACGTCTAACAACGTGTTTCTAGGACTTTAAACATAGTTTCATGCAACATGATAGTTTATAAGTGTCTCAATGATCTTTGTACAAGTTTCACGAACTTATGAAACATCCATAATTGCATTTCTTGGACTCTAAACCAAGTTTCATGCAACAAGAGTGCTTATCTCAATGAGCTTTATACAAGTTTGACGAACTTATGAAACATCTAACAACGTGGTTTCTAGGACTCTAAACCAAGTTTCATTCAACATGAGTGCTTTTAAGTTCCTCAATGAGCTTTTTACAAGTTTCACGAACTAATGAAACATCTAACAACGCCTTTCTAGTACTCCAAACCAAGTTTCATGCAACATGAGTATTTTTAAGTGTCTCACTGAGCTTTGTACAAGTTTCACGAACTTATAAAACATCTAATAACGCGTTTCTAGGACTATAAACCAAGTTTCATGCAACATGAGTGTTTATAAGTGTCTCAATGAGCTTTGTACAAGTTTGACTAACTTATGAAACATCTAACAACGAATTTCTAGGACTCTAAACAAAGTTTCATGCAACAAGAGTGCTTATAAGTGTCTCAATGAGCTTTGTACGACTTTGACAAACTTATGAAACTTCTAACAACGTGGTTTCTAGGACTCTAAACCTAGTTTCATGCTACATGAGTACTTCTAAGTTCCTCAATGAGCTTTGTACAAGTTTCACGAACTTATGAAACATCTAACAACGCGTTTCTAGGACTCTAAACCAAGTTTCATACAACATGAGTGTTTATAAGTGTCTCAATGACCTTTTTACAAGTTTCACGAACTTATGAAACATCTAACAACGCGTTTCCAGGACTCTAAACAGAATTTCATGCAACATGAGAGTTTATAAGTTCCTCAATGAGTTTTGTACAAGTTTCACGAACTTATGAAACATCCAACAACTCATTTCTCGGACTCTAAACCAAGTTTCATGCAACAAGAGTGCTTATAAGTTCCTCAATGAGCTTTATACAAGTTTGACGAACTTATGAAACATCTAACAACGTGGTTTCTATGACTCTAAACCAAGTTTCATGCAAAATGAGTGCTTCTAAGTTCTCCAATGAGCTTTTTACAAGTTTCACGAACTAATGATACATCTAACAACGCCTTTCTAGTAATCTAAACCAAGTTTCATGCAACATGAGTATTTATAAGTTTCTCAATGAGCTTTGTACAAGTTTCACGAACTTATAGAACATCTAATAAAGCGTTTCTAGGACTCTAAACCAAGTTTCATGCAACATGAGTGTTTATAAGTGTCTCAATGAGCTTTGTACAAGTTTGACGAACTTAGGAAACATCTAACAACGCATTTCTAGGACTCTAAACCAAGTTTCATGCATCATGAGTGTTTATAAGTGTCTAAATGAGCTTTGTACAAGTTTGACGAACTTATGAAACATCTAACAACGTGGTTTCTCGGACTCTAAACCACGTTTTATGCAACATGAGTACTTCTAAGTTCCTCAATGAACTTTGTACAAGTTTCACGAACTAATGAAACATCTAACAATGCGTTTCTAGGACTCTAAACAAAGTTTCATGCAACATGAGTGTTTATAACTGTCTCAATGAGCTTTGTACAAGTTTCACGAACTTATGAAACATCTAACAACGCGTTTCTAGGACTCTAAACCAAATTTAATGCAATATGAGTGATTATAAGTGTCTAAATGAACTTTGTACAAGTTTGACGAACTTATGAAAAATCTAACAACGCGTTTCTATGACTCTAAACAAAGTTGCATGCTACAAGAGTGCTTATAAGTGTCTCAATGAGCTTTGTACGACTTTGACAAACTTATGAAACTTCTAACAACGTGGTTTCTAGGACTCTAAACCAAGTTTCATGCAACATGAGTACTTCTAAGTTCCTCAATGAGCTTTGTACAAGTTTCACGAACTAATGAAACATCTAACATAGCGTTTCTAGGACTCTAAACCAAGTTTCATGAAACATTAGTGCTTATAAGTGTCTCAATGAGCTTTGTACAAGTTTGATGAATTCTCTGAAACATCTAACAACGCTTTTCTAGGACTCTAAACTAAGTTTGCAGCAACATTAGTGCTTATAACTTCCTCAATGAGCTTTGTACATTTCACGAACTTATGAAACATCTAAGAACGCGTTTCTAGGACTCTAAACCAAGTTTCATGCAACATGAGTGTTTATAAGTGTCTCAATGAGCTTCCTCCAAGTTTGACGAACTTATGAAACATCTAACAACGCGTTTCTAAGACTCTAAACCAAGTTTCATGCAACATGAGTTCTTATAAGTGTCTCAATGAGCTTTGTACAAGTTTGACGAACTTATGAAACATCTAACAACGTGGTTTCTAGGACTCTAAACCAAGTTTCATGCAACATGAGTTCTTATAAGTGTCTCAATGTTCTTTGTACAAGTTTGACGAACTTATGAAACATCTAACAACGTGGTTTCTAGGACTCTAAACCAAGTTTCATGCAACATGAGTTCTTATAAGTGTCTCAATGTTCTTTGTACAAGTTTGACGAAGTTTTGAAACATCTAACAACGTGGTTTCTAGGACTCTAAACCAAGTTTCATGCAACATGAGTTCTTATAAGTGTTTCAATGAGCTTTGTACAAGTTTGAAGAACTTATGAAACATCTAACAACGCGTTTCTAGGACTCTAAACCAAGTTTCATGCAACATGAGTGTTTATAAGTGTCGCAATGAGCTTTTTCCAAATTTAACAAACATATGAAACATCTAACAACGCGTTACTAGGACTCTAAACAATGTTTCATGCAACTTGAGTGCTTATAAGTGTCTCAATGAGCTTTGTACAAGTTTGAAGAACTTATGAAACATCTAACAACGCGTTTCTAGGATTCTAAACAAAGTTTCATGCAACAAGAGTGCTTATTAGTGTCTCAATGAGCTTTGTACAAGTTTGACGAACTTATGAAACATCTAACAACGTAGTTTCTAGGACTGTAAACCATGTTTCATGAAACATGAGTGCTTCTGAATTCCTCAATGAGCTTTGTACAAGTTTCACGAACTAATGAAACGTCTAACAACGTGTTTCTAGGACTTTAAACAGAGTTTCATGCAACATGAGAGTTTATAAGTGTCTCAATGATCTTTGTACAAGTTTCATGAATTTATGAAACATCCAACAACGCCTTTCTCGGACTCTAAACCAAGTTTCATGCAACAAGAGTGCTTATCTCAATGAGCTTTATACAAGTTTGACGAACTTATGAAAAATCTAACAACGTGGTTTCTAGGACTCTAAACCAAGTTTCATGCAACATGAGTGTTTTTAAGTTCCTCAATGAGCTTTTTAAAAGTTTCACGAACTATTGAAACATCTAACAACGCCTTTCTAGTACTCTAAACCAAGTTTCATGCAACATGAGTATTTTTAAGTGTCTCAATGAGCTTTGTACAAGTTTCACGAACTTATAAAACATCTAATAACGCGTTTCTAGGACTCTAAACCAAGTTTCATGCAACATGAGTGTTTATAAGTGTCTCAATGAGCTTTGTACAAGTTTCACGAACTTATGAAACATCTAACAACGCGTTTCTAGGACTCTAAACTAAGTTTCATGCAACATGAGTGTTTATAAGTGTCTCAATGAGCTTTGTACAAGTTTCACGAACTTATGAAACATCTAACAACGCGTTTCTAGGACTCTAAACCAAGTTTCATACAACATGAGTGTTTATAAGTGTCTCAATGAACTTTGTACAAGTTTAACGAACTTATGAAAAATCTAACAACGCGTTTCTATGTCTCTAAACAAAGTTTCATGCTACAAGAGTGCTTATAAGTGTCTCAATGAGCTTTGTACGACTTTGACAAACTTATGAAACTTCTAACAACGTGGTTTCTAGGACTCTAAACCAAGTTTCATGCTACATGAGTACTTCTAAGTTCCTCAATGAGCTTTGTACAAGTTTCACGAACTTATGAAACATCTAACAACGCGTTTCTAGGACTCTAAACCAAGTTTCATACAACATGAGTGTTTATAAGTGTCTCAATGACCTTTTTACAAGTTTCACGAACTTATGAAACATCTAACAACGCGTTTCTAGGACTCTAAACAGAGTTTCATGCAACATGAGAGTTTATAAGTTCCTCAATGAGTTTTGTACAAGTTTCACGAACTTATGAAACATCCAACAACTCATTTCTCGGACTCTAAACCAAGTTTCATGCAACAAGAGTGCTTATAAGTTCCTCAATGAGCTTTTTACAAGTTTCACGAACTAATGATACATCTAACAACGCCTTTCTAGTACTCTAAACCAAGTTTCATGCAACATGAGTATTTATAAGTTTCTCAATGAGGTTTGTACAAGTTTCACGAACTTATAGAACATCTAATAAAGCGTTTCTAGGACTCTAAACCAAGTTTCATGCAACATGAGTGTTTATAAGTGTCTCAATGAGCTTTGTACAAGTTTGACGAACTTAGGAAACATCTAACAACGCATTTCTAGGACTCTAAACCAAGTTTCATGCATCATGAGTGTTTATAAGTGTCTAAATGAGCTTTGTACAAGTTTGACGAACTTATGAAACATCTAACAACGTGGTTTCTCACTCTAAACCACGTTTTATGCAACATGAGTACTTCTAAGTTCCTCAATGAACTTTGTACAAGTTTCACGAACTAATGAAACATCTAACAATGCGTTTCTAGGACTCTAAACAAAGTTTCATGCAACATGAGTGTTTATAAGTGTCTCAATGAGCTTTGTACAAGTTTCACGAACTTATGAAACATCTAACAACGCGTTTCTAGGACTCTAAACCAAATTTCATGCAATATGAGTGATTATAAGTGTCTAAATGAACTTTGTACAAGTTTGACGAACTTATGAAAAATCTAACAACGTGTTTCTATGACTCTAAACAAAGTTGCATGCTACAAGAGTGCTTATAAGTGTCTCAATTAGCTTTGTACGACTTTGACAAACTTATGAAACTTCTAACAACGTGGTTTCTAGGACTCTAAACCAAGTTTCATGCAACATGAGTGTTTTTAAGTTCCTCAATGAGCTTTTTAAAAGTTTCACGAACTATTGAAACATCTAACAACGCCTTTCTAGTACTCTAAACCAAGTTTCATGCAACATGAGTATTTTTAAGTGTCTCAATGAGCTTTGTACAAGTTTCACGAACTTATAAAACATCTAATAACGCGTTTCTAGGACTCTAAACCAAGTTTCATGCAACATGAGTGTTTATAAGTGTCTCAATGAGCTTTGTACAAGTTTCACGAACTTATGAAACATCTAACAACGCGTTTCTAGGACTCTAAACTAAGTTTCATGCAACATGAGTGTTTATAAGTGTCTCAATGAGCTTTGTACAAGTTTCACGAACTTATGAAACATCTAACAACGCGTTTCTAGGACTCTAAACCAAGTTTCATACAACATGAGTGTTTATAAGTGTCTCAATGAACTTTGTACAAGTTTAACGAACTTATGAAAAATCTAACAACGCGTTTCTATGTCTCTAAACAAAGTTTCATGCTACAAGAGTGCTTATAAGTGTCTCAATGAGCTTTGTACGACTTTGACAAACTTATGAAACTTCTAACAACGTGGTTTCTAGGACTCTAAACCAAGTTTCATGCTACATGAGTACTTCTAAGTTCCTCAATGAGCTTTGTACAAGTTTCACGAACTTATGAAACATCTAACAACGCGTTTCTAGGACTCTAAACCAAGTTTCATACAACATGAGTGTTTATAAGTGTCTCAATGACCTTTTTACAAGTTTCACGAACTTATGAAACATCTAACAACGCGTTTCTAGGACTCTAAACAGAGTTTCATGCAACATGAGAGTTTATAAGTTCCTCAATGAGTTTTGTACAAGTTTCACGAACTTATGAAACATCCAACAACTCATTTCTCGGACTCTAAACCAAGTTTCATGCAACAAGAGTGCTTATAAGTTCCTCAATGAGCTTTTTACAAGTTTCACGAACTAATGATACATCTAACAACGCCTTTCTAGTACTCTAAACCAAGTTTCATGCAACATGAGTATTTATAAGTTTCTCAATGAGGTTTGTACAAGTTTCACGAACTTATAGAACATCTAATAAAGCGTTTCTAGGACTCTAAACCAAGTTTCATGCAACATGAGTGTTTATAAGTGTCTCAATGAGCTTTGTACAAGTTTGACGAACTTAGGAAACATCTAACAACGCATTTCTAGGACTCTAAACCAAGTTTCATGCATCATGAGTGTTTATAAGTGTCTAAATGAGCTTTGTACAAGTTTGACGAACTTATGAAACATCTAACAACGTGGTTTCTCACTCTAAACCACGTTTTATGCAACATGAGTACTTCTAAGTTCCTCAATGAACTTTGTACAAGTTTCACGAACTAATGAAACATCTAACAATGCGTTTCTAGGACTCTAAACAAAGTTTCATGCAACATGAGTGTTTATAAGTGTCTCAATGAGCTTTGTACAAGTTTCACGAACTTATGAAACATCTAACAACGCGTTTCTAGGACTCTAAACCAAATTTCATGCAATATGAGTGATTATAAGTGTCTAAATGAACTTTGTACAAGTTTGACGAACTTATGAAAAATCTAACAACGTGTTTCTATGACTCTAAACAAAGTTGCATGCTACAAGAGTGCTTATAAGTGTCTCAATTAGCTTTGTACGACTTTGACAAACTTATGAAACTTCTAACAACGTGGTTTCTAGGACTCTAAACCAAGTTTCATGCAACATGAGTACTTCTAAGTTCCTCAATGAGCTTTGTACAAGTTTCACGAACTAATGAAACATCTAACATAGCGTTTCTAGGACTCTAAACCAAGTTTCATGAAACATTAGTGCTTATAAGTGTCTCAATGAGCTTTGTACAAGTTTGATGAATTCTCTGAAACATCTAACAACGCTTTTCTAGGACTCTAAACCAAGTTTGCAGCAACATTAGTGCTTATAACTTCCTCAATGAGCTTTGTACATTTCACGAACTTATGAAACATCTAAGAACGCGTTTCTAGGACTCTAAACCAAGTTTCATGCAGCATGAGTGTTTATAAGTGTCTCAATGAGCTTCCTCCAAGTTTGACGAACTTATGAAACATCTAACAACGCTTTTCTAGGACTCTAAACCAAGTTTCATGCAACATGAGTTCTTATAAGTGTCTCAATGAGCTTTGTACAAGTTTGACGAACTTATGAAACATCTAACAGCGTGGTTTCTAGGACTCTAAATCAAGTTTCAGGCAACATGAGTTCTTATAAGTGTCTCAATGTGCTTTGTACAAGTTTGAAGAACTTATGAAACATCTAACAACGTGGTTTCTAGGACTCTAAACCAAGTTTCATGCAACATGAGTTCTTATAAGTGTCTCAATGTGCTTTGTACAAGTTTGACGAACTTTTGAAACATCTAACAACGTGGTTTCTAGGACTCTAAACCAAGTTTCATGCAACATGAGTTCTTATAAGTGTCTCAATGAGCTTTGTACAAGTTTGAAGAACTTATGAAACATCTAACAACGCGTTTCTAAGACTCTAAACCAAGTTTCATGCAACATGAGTGTTTATAAGTGTCGCAATGAGCTTTTTCCAAGTTTAACAAAATTATGAAACATCTAACAACGCGTTACTAGGACTCTAAACAATGTTTCATGCAACTTGAGTGCTTATAAGTGTCTCAATGAGCTTTGTACAAGTTTGAAGAACTTATGAAACATCTAACAACGCTTTTCTAGGATTCTAAACAAAGTTTCATGCAACAAGAGTGCTTATAAGTGTCTCAATGAGCTTTGTACAAGTTTGACGAACTTATGAAACATCTAACAACGTAGTTTCTAGGACTGTAAACCATGTTTCATGAAACATGAGTGCTTCTGAATTCCTCAATGAGCTTTGTACAAGTTTCAAAAACTAATGAAACGTCTAACAACGTGTTTCTAGGACTTTAAACATAGTTTCATGCAACATGAGAGTTTGTAAGTTTCTCAATGATATTTGTACAAGTTTCACGAACTTATGAAACATCCATAAACGCATTTCGCGGACTCTAAACCAAGTTTCATGGAACAAGAGTGCTTATCTCAATGATCTTTATACAAGTTTGACGAACTTATGAAACATCTAACAACGTGGTTTCTAGGACTCTAAACCAAGTTTCATGCAATATGAGTGCTTTTAAGTTCCTCAATGAGCTTTTTACAAGTTTCACGAACTAATGAAACATCTAACAACGCCTTTCTAGTACTCTAAACCAAGTTTCATGCAACATGAGTATTTTTAAGTGTCTCAATGAGCTTTGTAAAAGTTTCACGAACTTATAAAACGCGTTTCTAGGACTCTAAACCAAGTTTCATGCAACATGAGTGTTTATAAGTGTCTCAATGAGCTTTGTACAAGTTTGACAAACTTATGAAACATCTAACATCGCGTTTCTAGGACTCTAAACAAAGTTTCATGCTAAAAGAGTGTTTATAAGTGTCTCAATGAGCTTTGTACGACTTTGACAAACTTATGAAACTTCTAACAACGTGGTTTCTAGGACTCTAAACCAAGTTTCATGCAACATTAGTACTTTTAAGTTCCTCAATGAGCTTTGTACAAGTTTCACGAACTAATGAAACATCTAACAACGCGTTTCTAGGACTCTAAACCAAGTTTCATGCAACATTAGTGCTTATAAGTGTCTCAATGAGCTTTGTACAAGTTTGATGAATTCTCTGAAACATCTAACAACGCTTTTCTAGGACTCTAAACCAAGTTTCATGCAGCATGAGTGTTTATAAGTGTCTCAATGAGCTTCCTCCAAGTTTGACGAACTTATGAAACATCTAACAACGCGTTTCTAGGACTCTAAACAAAGTTTCATGCAACATGAGTTCTTATAAGTGTCTCAATGAGCTTTGTACAAGTTTGACGAACTTATGAAACATCTAACAACGTGGATTCTAGGACTCTAAACCAAGTTTCATGCAACATGAGTTCTTATAAGTGTCTCAATGTGCTTTGTACAAGTTTGACGAACTTATGAAACATCTAACAACGTGGTTTCTAGGACTCTAAACCAAGTTTCATGCAACATGAGTTATTATAAGTGTCTCAATGTGCTTTGTACAAGTTTGACGAACTTTTGAAACATCTAACAACGTGGTTTCTAGGACTCTAAACCAAGTTTCATGCAACATGAATTCTTATAAGTGTCTCAATGAGCTTTGTACAAGTTTGAAGAACTTATGAAACATCTAACAACGCGTTTCTAGGACTCTAAAACAAGTTTAAATGCAACATGAGTGTTTATAAGTGTCTCAATGACCTTTGTACAAGTTTGACGAACTTATGAAACATCTAACATCGCGTTTCTAGGACTCTAAACAAAGTTTCATGCAACAAGAGTGCTTATAAGTGTCTAAATGAGCTTTGTACAAGTTTGACGAACTTATGAAACATCTAAAAACGTGGTTTCTAGGAATCTAAACCAAGTTTCATGCAACATGAGTGCTTCTAAGTTCCTCAATGAGCTTTGTACAAGTTTCACGAACTAATGAAACATCTAACAACGCGTTTCTAGGACTCTAAACCAAGTTTCATGCAACATGAGTGTTTATAAGTGTCTTAATGACCTTTGTACAAGTTTGACGAACTTATGAAACATCTAACAACGCGTTTCTAGGACTCTAAACAAAGTTTCATGAAACAAGAGTGCTTATAAGTGTCTCAATGAGTTTTGTACAAGTTTGACGAATTTATGAAACATCTAACAACGTGGTTTCTCGGACTCTAAACCACGTTTTATGCAACATGAGTACTTCTAAGTTCCTCAATGAACTTTGTACAAGTTTCACGAACTAATGAAACATCTAACAATGCGTTTCTAGGACTCTAAACAAAGTTTCATGCAACATGAGTGTTTATAAATGTCTCAATGAGCTTTGTAAAAGTTTCACGAACTTATGAAACATCAAACAACGCGTTTCTAGGACTCTAAACCAAATTTCATGCAATATGACTGATTATAAGTGTCTAAATGAACTTTGTACAAGTTTGACGAACTTATGAAAAATCTAACAACGCGTTTGTATGACTCTAAACAAAGTTTCATGCTACAAGAGTGCTTATAAGTGTCTCAATGAGCTTTGTACGACTTTGACAAACTTATGAAACTTCTAACAACGTGGTTTCTAGGACTCTAAACCAAGTTTCGTGCAACATGAGTACTTCTAAGTTCCTCAATGAGCTTTGTACAAGTTTCACGAACTAATGAAACATCTAACATAGCGTTTCTAGGACTCTAAACCAAGTTTCATGCAACATTAGTGCTTATAAGTATCTCAATGAGCTATGTACGACTTTGACAAACTTATGAAACTTCTAACAACGTGGTTTCTAGGACTCTAAACCAAGTTTCATGCAACATGAGTACTTCTAAGTTCCTCAATGAGCTTTGTACAAGTTACACGAACTAATGAAACATCTAACAACGCGTTTCTAGGACTCTAAACCAAGTTTCATGAAACATTAGTCCTTATAAGTGTCTCAATGAGTTTGTACAAGTTTGATGAATTCTCTGAAACATCTAACAACGCTTTTCTAGGACTCTAAACCAAGTTTGCAGCAACATTAGTGCTTATAACTTCCTCAATGAGCTTTGTACAAGTTTCACGAACTTATGAAACATCTAAGAACGCGTTTCTAGGACTCTAAACCAAGTTTCATGCAACATGAGTGTTTATAAGTGTCTCAATGAGCTTCCTCCAAGTTTTACGAACTTATGAAACATCTAACAACGCGTTTCTAGGACTCTAAACCAAGTTTCATGCAACATGAGTTCTTATAAGTGTCTCAATGAGCTTTGTACAAGTTTGACGAACTTACGAAACATCTAACAACGTGGTTTCTAGGACTCTAAACCAAGTTTCATGCAACATGAGTTCTTATAAGTGTCTCAATGTGCTTTGTACAAGTTTGACGAACTTATGAAACATCTAATAACGCGTTTCTAGGACTCTAAACAAAGTTTCATGCAATAAGAGTGCTTATAAGTGTCTCAATGAGCTTTGTACAAGTTTGACGAACTTATCAAACATCTAACAATGTGGTTTCTAGGACTCTAAACCAAGTTTCATGCAACATGAGTGCTTCTAAGTTCTTCAATGAGCTTTGTACAAGTTTCACGAACTAATGAAACATCTAACAACACGTTTCTAGGACTCTAAACCAAGTTCCATGCAACATGAGTGTTTATAAGTGTCTCAATGAGCTTTGTACAAGTTTCACGAACTTATGAAACATCTAACAACGCGTTTCTAGGACTCTAAACCAAGTTTCATACAACATGAGTGTTTATAAGTGTCTCAATGACCTTTGTAAAAGTTTGACTAACTTATGAAACATCTAACAACGCGTTTCTAGGACTCTAAACAAAGTTTCATGCAACAAGAGTGCTTATAAGTGTCTCAATGAGCTTTGTACAAGTTTGAAGAACTTATGAAACATCTAACAACGTGGTTTCTAGGACTCTAAACAAAGTTTCATGCAACATGAGTGCTTCTAAGTTCCTCAATGAGCTTTGTACAAGTTTCACGAACTAATGAAACATCTAACAATGTGTTTCTAGGACTCTAAACCTAGTTTCATGCAACATGACTGTTTATTAGTGTCTCAATGAGCTTTGTAAAAGTTTCACGAACGTATGAAACATCTAACAACGCGTTTCTAAGACTCTAAACCAAGTTTCATGTAATATGAGTGATTATAAGTGTCTCAATGAAATTTGTACAAGTTTGACAAACTTATGAAACATCTAACAACGCGCTTCTATGACTCTAAACAAAGTTTCATGCTATAAGAGTGCTTATAAGTGTCTCAGTGAGCTTTGTACAACTTTGACGAATATATGAAACTTATAACAACGTGGTTTGTAGGACTCTAAACCAAGTTTCATGCAACATGAGTGCTTCTAAGTTCCTCAATGAGCTTTGTACAAGTTTCACGAACTTATGAAACATCTAACAACGCGTTTCTAGGAATCTAAACCAAGTTTCCTGAAACATGAGTGCTTATAAGTGTCTCAATGAGCTTTGTACAAGTTTGACGAACTTATGAAACATCTAACAACGTGGGTTCTAGGACTCTAAACCAAGTTTTATGCAACATGAGTTCTTATAAGTGTCTCAATGTGCTTTGTACAAGTTTGACGAACTTATGAAATATCTAACAACGTGGTTTCTAGGACTCTAAACCAAGTTTCATGCAACATGAGTTCTTACAAGTGTCTCAATGAGCTTTGTACAAGTTTGAAGAACTTATGAAACATCTAACAACGCGTTTCTAGGACTCTAAACCAAGTTTCATGCAACATGAATGTTTATAAGTGTATCAATGAGCTTTTTCCAAGTTTGACGAACTTGTGAAACATCTAACAACGCGTTACTAGGACTCTAAACAAAGTTTCATGCAACTTGAGTGCTTATAAGTGTCTCAATTAGCTTTGTACAAATTTGAAGAACTTATGAAACATCTAACAACGCGTTTCTAGGATTCTAAACAATGTTTCAAGAAACAAGAGTGCTTATAAGTGTCTCAATGAGAGCTTTGTACAAGTTTGACGAACCTATGAAACATCTAACAACGTATTGTCTAGGACTGTAAACCATGTTTCATGCAACATGAGTGCTTCTGAATTCCTCAATGAGCTTTGTACAAGTTTCACGAACTAATGAAACATCTAACAACGCGTTTCTAGGACTTTAAACAGAGTTTCATGGAACATGAGAGTTTATAAGTGTCTCAATGATCTTTGTACTAGTTTCACGAACTAATGAAACATCCAAAAACGCATTTCTCGGACTGTAAACCAAGTTTCATGCAACAAGAGTGCTTATCTCAATGAGCTTTATACACGTTTAACGAACTTATGAAACATCTAACAACGTGGTTTCTAGGACTCTAAACCAAGTTTCATGCAGCATGAGTGCTTCTAAGTTCTTCAATGAGCTTTGTACAAGTTTCACGAACTAATGAAACATCTAACAACGCGTTTCTAGGACTCTAAACAAAGTTTCATGCAACAAGAGTGCTTATAAGTGTCTCAATGAGCTTTGTACAAGTTTGAAGAACTTATGAAACATCTAACAACGTGGTTTCTAGGACTCTAAACAAAGTTTCATGCAACATGAGTGCTTCTAAGTTCCTCAATGAGCTTTGTACAAGTTTCACGAACTAATGAAACATCTAACAATGTGTTTCTAGGACTCTAAACCTAGTTTCATGCAACATGAGTGTTTATTAGTGTCTCAATGAGCTTTGTAAAAGTTTCACGAACGTATGAAACATCTAACAACGCGTTTCTAAGACTCTAAACCAAGTTTCATGCAATATGAGTGATTATAAGTGTCTCAATGAAATTTGTACAAGTTTGACGAACTTATGAAACATCTAACAACGCGCTTCTATGACTCTAAACAAAGTTTCATGCTACAAGAGTGGTTATAAGTGTCTCAGTGAGCTTTGTACAACTTTGACGAATTTATGAAACTTATAACAACGTGGTTTGTAGGACTCTAAACCAAGTTTCATGCAACATGAGTGCTTCTAAGTTCCTCAACGAGCTTTGTACAAGTTTCACGAACTTATGAAACATCTAACAACGCGTTTCTAGGACTCTAATCCAACTTTCATGCAACATGAGTGTTTATAAGTGTATCAATGAGCTTTGTCCAAGTTTGACGAACTTATGAAACATCTAACAACGCGTTTCTAGGACTCTAAACCAAGTTTCATGCAACATGAGTGCTTATAAGTGTCTCAATGAGCTTTGTACAAGTTTGACGAACTTATGAAACATCTAACAACGTGGTTTCTAGGACTCTAAACCAAGTTTTAGGCAACATGAGTTCTTATAAGTGTCTCAATGTGCTTTGTACAAGTTTAACGAACTTATGAAACATCTAACAACGTGGTTTCTAGGACTCTAAACCAAGTTTCATGCAACATGAGTTCTTACAAGTGTCTCAATGAGCTTTGTACAAGTTTGAAGAACTTATGAAACATCTAACAACGCGTTTCTAGGACTCTAAACCAAGTTTCATGCAACATGAGTGTTTATAAGTGTATCAATGAGCTTTTTCCAAGTTTGACGAACTTGTGAAACATCTAACAACGCGTTACTAGGACTCTAAACAAAGTTTCATGCAACTTGAGTGCTTATAAGTGTCTCAATTAGCTTTGTACAAATTTGAAGAACTTATGAAACATCTAACAACGCGTTTCTAGGATTCTAAACAATGTTTCAAGAAACAAGAGTGCTTATAAGTGTCTCAATGAGAGCTTTGTACAAGTTTGACGAACCTATGAAACATCTAACAACGTATTGTCTAGGACTGTAAACCATGTTTCATGCAACATGAGTGCTTCGAATTCCTCAATGAGCTTTGTACAAGTTTCACGAACTAATGAAACATCTAACAACGCGTTTCTAGGACTTTAAACAGAGTTTCATGCAACATGAGAGTTTATAAGTGTCTCAATGATCTTTGTACAAGTTTCACGAACTAATGAAACATCCAAAAACGCATTTCTCGGACTGTAAACCAAGTTTCATGCAACAAGAGTGCTTATCTCAATGAGCTTTATACACATTTAACGAACTTATGAAACATCTAACAACGTGGTTTCTAGGACTCTAAACCAAGTTTCATGCAGCATGAGTGCTTCTAAGTTCTTCAATGACCTTTGTAGAAGTTTCACGAACTAATGAAACATCTAACAATACGCTTCTAGGACTCTAAACCAAGTTTCATGAAACACGAGTGTTTATAAGTGTCTCAATGAGCTTTGTACAAGTTTCACGAACTTATGAAACATCTAACAACGCGTTTCTAGGACTCTAAACAAAGTTTCATGCAACAAGAGTGTTTATAAGTGTCTCAATGAGCTTTGTACAAGTTTGAAGAACTTATGAAACATCTAACAACGTGGTTTCTAGGACTCTAAACAAAGTTTCATGCAACATGAGTGCTTCTAAGTTCCTCAATGAGCTTTGTAAAAGTTTGACGAACTAATGAAACATCTAACAATGCGTTTCTAGGACTCTAAACCTAGTTTCATGCAACATGAGTGTTTATTAGTGTCTCAATGAGCTTTGTAAAAGTTTCACGAATGTATGAAACATCTAACAACGCGTTTCTAAGACTCTAAACCAAGTTTCATGCAATATGAGTGATTATAAGTGTCTCAATGAAATTTGTACAAGTTTGACAAACTTATGAAACATCTAACAACGCGCTTCTATGACTCTAAACAAAGTTTCATGCTACAAGAGTGCTTATAAGTGTCTCAGTGAGCTTTGTACAACTTTGACGAATTTATGAAACTTATAACAACGTGGTTTGTAGGACTCTAAACCAAGTTTCATGCAACATGAGTGCTTCTAAGTTCCTCAATGAGCTTTGTACAAGTTTCACGAACTTATGAAACATATAACAACGCGTTTCTAGGACTCTAATCCAAGTTTCATGCAACATGAGTGTTTATAAGTGTATCAATGAGCTTTGTCCAAGTTTGACGAACTTATGAAACATCTAACAACGCGTTTCTAGGAATCTAAACCAAGTTTCATGCAACATGAGTGCTTATAAGTGTCTCAATGAGCTTTGTACAAGTTTGACGAACTTATGAAACATCTAACAACGTGGTTTCTAGGACTCTAAACCAAGTTTTATGCAACATGTGTTCTTATAAGTGTCTCAATGTGCTTTGTACAAGTTTGACGAACTTATGAAACATCTAACAACGTGGTTTCTAGGACTCTAAACCAACTTTTATGCAACATGAGTTCTTACAAGTGTCTCAATGAGCTTTGTACAAGTTTGAAGAACTTATGAAACATCTAACAACGCGTTTCTAGGACTCGAAACCAAGTTTCATGCAACATGAGTGTTTATAAGTGTATCAATGAGCTTTTTCCAAGTTTGACGAACTTGTGAAACATCTAACAACGCGTTACTAGGACTCTAAACAAAGTTTCATGCAACTTGAGTGCTTATAAGTGTCTCAATTAGCTTTGTACAAATTTGAAGAACTTATGAAACATCTAACAACTCGTTTCTAGGATTCTAAACAATGTTTCAAGAAACAAGAGTGCTTATAAGTGTCTCAATGAGAGCTTTGTACAAGTTTGACGAACCTATGAAACATCTAACAACGTATTGTCTAGGACTGTAAACCATGTTTCATGCAACATGAGTGCTTCTGAATTCCTCAATGAGCTTTGTACAAGTTTCACGAACTAATGAAACATCTAACAACGCGTTTCTAGGACTTTAAACAGAGTTTCATGCAACATGAGAGTTTATAAGTGTCTCAATGATCTTTGTACAAGTTTCACGAACTAATGAAACATCCAAAAACGCATTTCTCGGACTGTAAACCAAGTTTCATGCAACAAGAGTGCTTATCTCAATGAGCTTTATACACGTTTAACGAACTTATGAAACATCTAACAACGTGGTTTCTAGGACTCTAAACCAAGTTTCATGCAGCATGAGTGCTTCTAAGTTCTTCAATGAGCTTTGTAGAAGTTTCACGAACTAATGAAACATCTAACAATACGCTTCTAGGACTCTAAACCAAGTTTCATGAAACACGAGTGTTTATAAGTGTCTCAATGAGCTTTGTACAAGTTTCACGAACTTATGAAACATCTAACAACGCGTTTCTAGGACTCAAAACCAAGTTTCATACAACATGAGTGTTTATAAGTGTCTCAATGACCGTTGTACAAGTTTGACAAACTTATGAAACATCTAACAACGCGTTTCTAGGACTCTAAACAAAGTTTCATGCAACAAGAGTGCTTATAAGTGTCTCAATGAGCTTTGTACAAGTTTGACAAACTTATGAAACATCTAACAACGTGGTTTCTAGGACTCTAAACCAAGTTTCATGCAACATGAGTGCTTCTAAGTTTCTCAATGAGCTTTGTACAAGTTTCACGAACTAATGAAACATCTAACAATGCGTTTCTAGGACTCTAAACCAAGTTTCATGCAACATGAGTGTTTATAAGTGTCTCAATGAGCTTTGTATAAGTTTCACGAACTTATGAAACATCTAACAACGCGTTTCTAGGACTCTAAACCAAGTTTCATGCAATATGAGTGATTATAAGTGTCTCAATGAAGTTTGTACAAGTTTGACGAACTTATGAAACATCTAACAACGCGTTTCTATGACTCTAAACAAAGTTTCATGCTACAAGAGTGCTTATAAGTGTCTCAATGAGCTTTGTACAACTTTGACGAACTTATGAAACTTCTAACAACGTGGTTTCTATGACTCTAAACAAAGTTTCATGCAACATGAGTACTTCTAAGTTCCTCAATGAGCTTTGTACAAGTTTCACGAACTTATGAAACATCTAACAACGTGGTTTCTAGGACTCTAAACCAAGTTTCATGCAACGTGAGTTCTTCTAAGTTCTTCAATGAGCTTTGTACAAGTTTCATGAACTAATGAAACATCTAACAATACGCTTCTAGGACTCTAAACCAAGTTTCATGAAACACGAGTGTTTATAAGTGTCTCAATGAGCTTTGTACAAGTTTCACGAACTTATGAAACATCTAACAACGCGTTTCTAGGACTCAAAACCAAGTTTCATACAACATGAGTGTTTATAAGTGTCTCAATGACCGTTGTACAAGTTTGACAAACTTATGAAACATCTAACAACGCGTTTCTAGGACTCTAAACAAAGTTTCATGCAACAAGAGTGCTTATAAGTGTCTCAATGAGCTTTGTACAAGTTTGACAAACTTATGAAACATCTAACAACGTGGTTTCTAGGACTCTAAACCAAGTTTCATGCAACATGAGTGCTTCTAAGTTCCTCAATGAGCTTTGTACAAGTTTCACGAACTAATGAAACATCTAACAATGCGTTTCTAGGACTCTAAACCAAGTTTCATGCAACATGAGTGTTTATAAGTGTCTCAATGAGCTTTGTATAAGTTTCACGAACTTATGAAACATCTAACAACGCGTTTCTAGGACTCTAAACCAAGTTTCATGCAATATGAGTGATTATAAGTGTCTCAATGAAGTTTGTACAAGTTTGACGAACTTATGAAACATCTAACAACGCGTTTCTATGACTCTAAACAAAGTTTCATGCTACAAGAGTGCTTATAAGTGTCTCAATGAGCTTTGTACAACTTTGACGAACTTATGAAACTTCTAACAACGTGGTTTCTATGACTCTAAACAAAGTTTCATGCAACATGAGTACTTCTAAGTTCCTCAATGAGCTTTGTACAAGTTTCACGAACTTATGAAACATCTAACAACGTGGTTTCTAGGACTCTAAACCAAGTTTCATGCAACGTGAGTTCTTCTAAGTTCTTCAATGAGCTTTGTACAAGTTTCATGAACTAATGAAACATCTAACAATACGCTTCTAGGACTCTAAACCAAGTTTCATGAAACACGAGTGTTTATAAGTGTCTCAATGAGCTTTGTACAAGTTTCACGAACTTATGAAACATCTAACAACGCGTTTCTAGGACTCAAAACCAAGTTTCATACAACATGAGTGTTTATAAGTGTCTCAATGACCTTTGTACAATTTTGACAAACTTATGAAACATCTAAGAACGCGTTTCTAGTACTCTAAACAAAGTTTCATGCAACAAGAGTGCTTATAAGTGTCTCAATGAGCTTTGTACAAGTTTGACAAACTTATGAAACATCTAACAACGTGGTTTCTAGGAATCTAAACCAAGTTTCATGCAACATGAGTGCTTCTAAGTTCCTCAATGAGCTTTGTACAAGTTTCACGAACTAATGAAACATCTAACAATGCGTTTCTAGGACTCTAAACCAAGTTTCATGCAACATGAGTGTTTATAAGTGTCTCAATGAGCTTTGTATAAGTTTCACGAACTTATGAAACATCTTACAACGCGTTTCTAGGACTCTAAACCAAGTTTCATGCAATATGAGTGATTATAAGTGTCTCAATGAACTTTGTACAAGTTTGACGAACTTATGAAACATCTAACAACGCGTTTCTATGACTCTAAATAAAGTTTCATGCTACAAGAGTGCTTATAAGTGTCTCAATGAGCTTTGTACAACTTTGACGAACTTATGAAACTTCTAACAACGTGGTTTCTATGACTCTAAACAAAGTTTCATGCAACATGAGTACTTCTAAGTTCCTCAATGAGCTTTGTACAAGTTTGACGAACTTATGAAACATCTAACAACGTGGTTTCTAGGACTCTAAACCAAGTTTCATGCAACGTGAGTTCTTCTAAGTTCTTCAATGAGCTTTGTACAAGTTTCACGAACTATTGAAACATCTAACAATACGTTTCTAGGACTCTAAACCAAGTTTCATGCAACACGAGTGTTTATAAGTGTCTCAATGAGCTTTGTACAAGTTTCACGAACTTATGAAACATCTAACAACGCGTTTCTAGGACTCTAAACCAAGTTTCATACAACATGAGTGTTTATAAGTGTCTCAATGACCTTTTTACAAGTTTCACGAACTTATGAAACATCTAACAACGCGTTTCTAGGACTCTAAACAGAGTTTCATGCAACATGAGAGTTTATAAGTTCCTCAATGAGTTTTGTACAAGTTTTACGAACTTATGAAACATCTAACAACTAATTTCTCGGACTCTAAACCAAGTTTCATGCAACAAGAGTGCTTATAAGTTCCTCAATGAGTTTTATACAAGTTTGACGAACTTATGAAACATCTAACAACGTGGTTTATATGACTCTAAAAAAAGTTTCATGCAAAATGAGTGCTTCTAAGTGCCTCAATGAGCTTTTTACAAGTTTCACGAACTAATGATACATCTAACAACGCCTTTCTAGAACACTAAACCAAGTTTCATGCAACATGAGTGTTTATAAGTGTCTCAATGAGCTTTGTACAAGTTTGACGAACTTAGGAAACATCTAACAACGCGTTTCTAGGACTCTAAACCATGTTTCATGCGTCATGAGTGTTTATAAGTGTCTCAATGAGCTTTGTGCAAGTTTCACGAACTTATGAAACATCTAACAACGCGTTTCTAGGACTCTAAACCAAGTTTCATGCAACATGAGTGTTTATAAGTGTCTCAATGAGCTTCGTCCAAGTTTGACGAACTTATGAAACATCTAACAACGCGTTTCTAGGACTCTAAACCAAGTTTCATGCAACATGTGTTCTTATAAGTGTCTCAATGAGCTTTGTACAAGTTTGACGAACTTATGAAACATTTAACAACGTGGTTTCTAGGACTCTAAACCAAGTTTCATGCAACATGAATTCTTATAAGTGTCTCAATGTGCTTTGTACAAGTTTGACGAACTTATGAAACATTTAACAACGTGGTTTCTAGGACTCTAAACCAAGTTTCATGCAACATGAGTTCTTATAAGTGTCTCAATGTGCTTTGTACAAGTTTGACAAACTTTTGAAACATCTAACAACATGGTTTCTAGGACTCTAAACCAAGTTTCATGCAACATGATTTTTTATAAGTGTCTCTATGAGCTTTGTACAAGTTTGAAGAACTTATGAAACATCTAACAACGCGTTTCTAGGACTCTAAACCAAGTTTCATGCAACATGAGTGTTTATAAGTGTCGCAATGAGCTTTTTCCAAGTTTATCAAACTTATGAAACATCTAACAACGCGTTACTAGGACTCTAAACAAAGTTTCATGCAACTTGAGTGCTTATAAGTGTCTCAATTGGCTTGGTACAAGTTTGAAGAACTTATGAAACATCTAACAACGCGTTTCTAGGATTCTAAACAAAGTTTCATGCAACAAGAGTGCTTATAAGTGTCTCAATGAGCTTTGTACAAGTTTGACGAACTTATGAAACATCTAACAACGTAGTTTCTAGGACTGTAAACCATGTTTCATGAAACATGATTGCTTCTGAATTCCTCAATGAGCTTTGTACAAGTTTCACGAACTAATGAAACGTCTAACAACGTGTTTCTACTACTTTAAACATAGTTTCATGAAACATGAGATTTTATAAGTGTGTCAATGATCTTTGTACAAGTTTCACGAACTTATGAACCATCCATAAATGCATTTCTTGGACTCTAAACCAAGTTTCATGCAACAATTGAGTGCTTATCTCAATGAGCTTTTAACAAGTTTGACGAACTTATGAAACATCTAAAAACGTGTTTTCTAGGACTCTAAACCAAGTTTCATTCAACATAAGTGCTTTTAAGTTCCTCAATGAGCTTTTTACATGTTTCAAGAACTAATGAAACATCTAATAACGCCTTTCTAGTACTCTAAACCAAGTTTCATGCAACATGAGTATTTTTAAGTGTCTCAATGAGCTTTGTACAAGTTTCACAAACTTATAAAACATATAATAATGCGTTTCTAGGACTCTAAACCAAGTTTCATGCAACATGAGTATTTATAAGTGTCTCAATGAGCTTTGTACAAGTTTGACAAACTTATGAAACATCTAACATCGCGTTTCTAGGACTCTAAACAAAGTTTCATGCAACAAGAGTGCTTATAAGTGTCTCAATGAGATTTGTACAAGTTTGACGAACTTATGAAACATCTAACAACGCGTTTCTAAGACTCTAAACAAAGTTTCATGCAACATGAGTGCTTCTAAGTTCTTCAATGAGCTTTGTACAAGTTTCACGAACTAATGAAACATCTAACAACACGTTTCTAGGACTCTAAACCAAGTTTCATGCAACATGAGTGTTTATAAGTGTCTCAATGAGCTTTGTACAAGTTTCACGAACTTATGAAACATCTAACAACGCGTTTCTAGGACTCTAAACCAAGTTTCATGCAACATGAGTGTTTATAAGTGTCTCAATGAGCTTTGTACAAGTTTCACAAACTTATGAAGCATCTAACAACGCGTTTCTAGGACTCTAAACCAAGTTTCATTCATCATGAGTGTTTATAAGTGTCTCAATGACCTTTGTACAAGTTTGACGAGCTTATGAAACATCTAACAACGCGTTTCTAGGACTCTAAACAAAATTTTATGCAACAAGAGTGCTTATAAGTGTCTCAATGAGCTTTGTACAAATTTGACGAACTTATGAAACATCTAACAACGTGGTTTCTAGGAATCTAAACCAAGTTTCATGCAACATGAGTGCTTCTAAGTTCCTCAATGAGCTTTGTACAAGTTTCAGGAACTAATGAAACATCTAACAACGCGTTTCTAGGACTCTAAACCAAGTTTCATGCAACATGAGTGTTTATAAGTGTCTCAATGAGCTTCGTCCAAGTTTGATGAACTTATGAAACATCTAACAACGCGTTTCTAGGACTCTAAACCAAGTTTCATGCAACATGTGTTCTTATAAGTGTCTCAATGAGCTTTGTACAAGTTTGACGAACTTATGAAACATTTAACAACGTGGTTTCTAGGACTCTAAACCAAGTTTCATGCAACATGAATTCTTATAAGTGTCTCAATGTGCTTTGTACAAGTTTGACGAACTTATGAAACATCTAACAACGTGGTTTCTAGGACTCTAAACCAATTTTCATGCAACATGAGTTCTTATAAGTGTCTCAATGTGCTTTGTACAAGTTTGACAAACTTTTGAAACATCTAACAACGTGGTTTCTAGGACTCTAAACCAAGTTTCATGCAACATGATTTTTTATAAGTGTCTCTATGAGCTTTGTACAAGTTTGAAGAACTTATGAAACATCTAACAACGCGTTTCTAGGACTCTAAACCAAGTTTCATGCAACATGAGTGTTTATAAGTGTCGCAATGAGCTTTTTCCAAGTTTATCAAACTTATGAAACATCTAACAACGCGTTACTAGGACTCTAAACAATGTTTCATGCAACTTGAGTGCTTATAAGTGTCTCAATGGGCTTTGTACAAGTTTGAAGAACTTATGAAACATCTAACAACGCGTTTCTAGGATTCTAAACAAACTTTCATGCAACAAGAGTGCTTATAAGTGTCTCAATGAGCTTTGGACAAGTTTGACGAACTTATGAAACATCTAACAACGTAGTTTCTAGGACTGTAAACCATGTTTCATGAAACATGAGTACTTCTGAATTCCTCAATGAGCTTTGTACAAGTTTCACGAACTAATGAAACGTCTAACAACGTGTTTCTAGGACTTTAAACATAGTTTCATGCAACATGAGAGTTTATAAGTGTCTCAATGATCTTTGTACAAGTTTCACGAACTTATGAAACATCCATAAACACATTTCTTGGACTCTAAACCAAGTTTCATTCAACATGAGTGCTTTTAAGTTCCTCAATGAGCTTTTTACAAGTTTCACGAACTAATGAAACATCTAACAACGCCTTTCTAGTACTCTAAACCAAGTTTCATGCAACATGAGTATTTTTAAGTGTCTCAATGAGCTTTGTACAAGTTTCACGAACTTATAAAACATCTAATAACGCGTTTCTAGGACACTAAACCAAGTTTCATGCAACATGAGTGTTTATAAGTGTCTCAATGATCTTTGTACAAGTTTGACGAACTTATGAAACATCTAACATCGCGTTTCTAGGACTCTAAACAAAGTTTCATGCAACAAGAGTGCTTATAAGTGTCTCAATGAGATTTGTACAATTTGACGAACTTATGAAACATCTAACAACGTGGTTTCTAGGACTCTAAACAAAGTTTCATGCAACATGAGTGCTTCTAAGTTCTTCAATGAGCTTTGTACAAGTTTCACGAACTAATGAAACATCTAACAACACGTTTCTAGGACTCTAAACCAAGTTTGATGCAACATGAGTGTTTATAAGTGTCTCAATGAGCTTTGTACAAGTTTCACGAACTTATGAAACATCTAACAACGCGTTTCTAGGACTCTAAACCAAGTGTCATAAAACATGAGTGTTTATAAGTGTCGCAATGACCTTTGTACAAGTTTGACGAACTTATGAAACATCTAACAACCTGGTTTCTAGGACTCTAAACAAAGTTTCATGCAACATGAGTGTTTATAAGTGTCTCAATGAGCTTTGTACAAGTTTCACGAACTTATGAAACATCTAACAACGCGTTTCTAGGACTCTAAACCAAGTTTCATACAACATGAGTGTTTATAAGTGTCTCAATGACCTTTTTACAAGTTTCACGAACTTATGAAACATCTAACAACGCGTTTCTAGGACTCTAAACAGAGTTTCATGCAACATGAGAGTTTATAAGTTCCTCAATGAGTTTTGTACAAGTTTTACGAACTTATGAAACATCTAACAACTCATTTGTCGGACTCTAAACCAAATTTCATGCAACAAGAGTGCTTATAAGTTCCTCAATGAGTTTTATACAAGTTTGACGAACTTATGAAACATCTAACAACGTGGTTTATATGACTCTAAACCAAGTTTCATGCAAAATGAGTGCTTCTAAGTTCCACAATGAGCTTTTTACAAGTTTCACGAACTAATGATACATCTAACAACGCCTTTCTAGTACTCTAAACCAAGTTTCATGCAACATGAGTTTTCATAAGTTTCTCAATGAGCTTTGTACAAGTTTCACGAACTTATAGAACATCTAATAACGCGTTTCTATAACTCTAAACCAAGTTTCATGCAACATGAGTGTTTATAAGTGTCTCAATGAGCTTTGTACAAGTTTGACGAACTTAGGAAACATCTAACAACGCGTTTCTAGGACTCTAAACCAAGTTTCATGCGTCATGAGTGTTTATAAGTGTCTCAATGAGCTTTGTGCAAGTTTCACGAACTTATGATACATCTAACAACGCGTTTCTAGGACTCTAAACGAAGATTCATGCAACATGAGTGTTTATAAGTGTCTCAATGAGCTTCGTCCAAGTTTGACGAACTTATGAAACATCTAACAACGCGTTTCTAGGACTCTAAACCAAGTTTCATGCAACATGTGTTCTTATAAGTGTCTCAATGAGCTTTGTACAAGTTTGACGAACTTATGAAACATTTAACAACGTGGTTTCTAGAACTCTAAACCAAGTTTCATGCAACATGAATTCTTATAAGTGTCTCAATGTGCTTTGTACAAGTTTGACGAACTTATGAAACATCTAACAACGTGGTTTCTAGGACTCTAAACCAAGTTTCATGCAACATGAGTTCTTATAAGTGTCTTAATGTGCTTTGTATAAGTTTGACAAACTTTTGAAACATCTAACAACGTGGTTTCTAGGACTCTAAACCAAGTTTCATGCAACATGATTTTTTATAAGTGTCTCAATGAGCTTTTTACAAGTTTGAAGAAGTTATGAAACATCTAACAACGCGTTTCTAGGACTCTAAACCAAGTTTCATGCAACATGAGTGTTTATAAGTGTCGCAATGAGCTTTTTCCAAGTTTATCAAACTTATGAAACATCTAACAACGCGTTACTAGGACTCTAAACAAAGTTTCATGCAACTTGAGTGCTTATAAGTGTCTCAATTGGCTTTGTACAAGTTTGAAGAACTTATGAAACATCTAACAACACGTTTCTAGGATTCTAAACAAAGTTTCATGTAACAAGAGTTCTTATAAGTGTCTCAATGAGCTTTGTACAAGTTTGACGAACTTATGAAACATCTAACAACGTAGTTTCTAGGACTGTAAACCATGTTTCATGAAACATGATTGCTTCTGAATTCCTCAATAAGCTTTGTACAAGTTTCACGAACTAATGAAACGTCTAACGACGTGTTTCTACTACTTTAAACATAGTTTCATGAAACATGAGATTTTATAAGTGTCTCAATGATCTTTGTACAAGTTTCACGAACTTATGAAACATCCATAAACGCATTTCTTGGACTCTAAACCAAGTTTCATGCAACAAGAGTGCTTATCTCAATGAGCTTTATACAAGTTTGACGAACTTATGAAACATCTAACAACGTGTTTTCTAGGACTCTAAACCAACTTTCATTCAACATGAGTGCTTTTAAGTTCCTCAATGAGCTTTTTACATGTTTCACGAACTAATGAAACATCTAACAACGCCTTTCTAGTACTCTAAACCAAGTTTCATGCAACATGAGTATTTTTAAGTGTCTCAATGAGCTTTGTATAAGTTTCACAAACTTATAAAACATCTAATAACGCGTTTCTAGGACTCTAAACCAAGTTTCATGCAACATGAGTGTTTATAAGTGTCTCAATGAGCTTTGTACAAGTTTGACAAACTTATTAAACATCTAACATCGCGTTTCTAGGACTCTAAACAAAGTTTCATGCAACAAGAGTGCTTATAAGTGTCTCAATTAGATTTGTACAAGTTTGACGAACTTATGAAACATCTAACAACGTGGTTTCTAAGACTCTAAACAAAGTTTCATGCAACATGAATGCTTCTAAGTTCTTCAATGAGCTTTGTACAAGTTTCACGAACTACTGAAACATCTAACAACACGTTTCTAGGACTCTAAACCAAGTTTCATGCAACATGAGTGTTTATAAGTGTCTCAATGAGCTTTGTACAAGTTTCACGAACTTATGAAACATCTAACAACGCGTTTCTAGGACTCTAAACCAAGTTTCATAAAACATGAGTGTTTATAAGTGTCTCAATGACCTTTGTACAAGTTTGACTAACTTATGAAACATCTAACAACGAATTTCTAGGACTCTAAACAAAGTTTCAAGCAACAAGAGTGCTTATAAGTGTCTCAATGAACTTTGTACAAGTTTGACGAACTTATGAAACATCTAACAACGTGGTTTCTAGGACTCTAAAAAAAGTTTCATGCAACATGAGTGTTTATAAGTGTCTCAATGAGCTTTGTACAAGTTTCACGAACTTATGAAACATCTAACAACGCGTTTCTAGGACTCTAAACCAAGTTTCATACAACATGAGTGTTTATAAGTGTCTCAATGACCTTTTTACAAGTTTCACGAACTTATGAAACATCTAACAACGCGTTTCTAGGACTCTAAACAGAGTTTCATGCAACATGAGAGTTTATAAGTTCCTCAATGAGTTTTGTACAAGTTTCACGAACTTATGAAACATCTAACAATCATTTCTCGGACTCTAAACCAAGTGTCATGCAACAAGAGTGCTTATAAGTTCCTCAATGAGCTTTATACAAGTTTGACGAACTTATGAAACATCTAACAACGTGGTTTCTATGACTCTAAACCAAGTTTCATGCAAAATGAGTGCTTCTAAGTTCCTCAATGAGCTTTTTACAAGTTTCACGAACTAATGATACATCTAACAACGCCTTTCTAGTACTCTAAACCAAGTTTCATGCAACATGAGTATTTATAAGTTTCTCAATGAGCTTTGTACAAGTTTCACGAACTTATAGAACATCTAATAACGCGTTTCTAGGACTCTAAACCAAGTTTCATGAAACATGAGTGTTTATAAGTGTCTCAATGAGCTTTGTACAAGTTTGACGAACTTAGGAAACATCTAACAACGCGTTTCTAGGACTCTAAACCAAGTTTCATGCATCATGAGTGTTTATAAGTGTCTCAATGAGCTTTGTACAAGTTTGACGAACTTATGAAACATCTAACAACGTGGTTTCTCGGACTCTAAACCACGTTTTATGCAACATGAGTACTTCTAAGTTCCTCAATGAACTTTGTACAAGTTTCACGAACTAATGAAACATCTAACAATGCGTTTCTAGGACTCTAAACAAAGTTTCATGCAACATGAGTGTTTATAAGTGTCTCAATGAGCTTTGTACAAGTTTCACGAACTTATGAAACATCTAACAACGCGTTTCTAGGACTCTAAACCAAATTTCATGCAATATGAGTGATTATAAGTGTCTAAATGAACTTTGTACAAGTTTGACGAACTTATGAAAAATCTAACAACGCGTTTCTATGACTCTAAACAAAGTTGCATGCTACAAGAGTGCTTATAAGTGTCTCAATGAGCTTTGTACGACTTTGACAAACTTATGAAACTTCTAACAACGTGGTTTCTAGGACTCTAAACCAAGTTTTATGCAACATGAGTACTTCTAAGTTACTCAATGAGCTTTGTACAAGTTTCACGAACTAATGAAACATCTAACATAGCGTTTCTAGGACTCTAAACCAAGTTTCATGCAACATTAGTGCTTATAAGTGTCTCAATGAGCTTTGTACAAGTTTGATGAATTCTCTGAAACATCTAACAACTCTTTTCTAGGACTCTAAACCAAGTTTTCAGCAACATTAGTGCTTATAACTTCCTCAATGAGCTTTGTACATTTCACGAACTTATGAAACATCTAAGAACGCGTTTCTAGGACTCTAAACCAAGTTTCATGCAACATGAGTGTTTATAAGTGTCTCAATGAGCTTCCTCCAAGTTTGACGAACTTATGAAACATCTAACAACGCGTTTCTAAGACTCTAAACCAAGTTTCATGCAACATGAGTTCTTAAAAGTGTCTCAATGAGCTTTGTACAAGTTTGACGAACTTATGAAACATCTAACAACGTGGTTTCTAGGACTCTAAACCAAGTTTCATTCAACATGAGTTCTTATAAGTGTCTCAATGTTCTTTGTACAAGTTTGATGAACTTTTGAAACATCTAACAACGTGGTTTCTAGGACTCTAAACCAAGTTTCATGCAACATGAGTTCTTATAAGTGTCTCAATGAGCTTTGTACAAGTTTGAAGAACTTATGAAACATCTAACAACGCGTTTCTAGGACTCTAAACCAAGTTTCATGCAACATGAGTGTTTATAAGTGTCGCAATGAGCTTTTTCCAAATTTAACAAACATATGAAACATCTAACAACGCGTTACTAGGAGTCTAAACAATGTTTCATGCAAGTTGAGTGCTTATAAGTGTCTCAATGAGCTTTGTACAAGTTTGAAGAACTTATGAAACATCTAACAACGCGTTTCTAGGATTCTAAACAAAGTTTCATGCAACAAGAATGCTTATTAGTGTCTCAATGAGCTTTGTACAAGTTTGACGAACTTATGAAACATCTAACAACGTAGTTTCTAGGACTGTAAACCATGTTTCATGAAACATTAGTGCTTCTGAAATCCTCAATGAGCTTTGTACAAGTTTCACGAACTAATGAAACGTCTAACAACGTGTTTCTAGGACTTTAAACAGAGTTTCATGCAACATGAGAGTTTATAAGTGTCTCAATGATCTTTGTACAAGTTTCATGAATTTATGAAACATCCAACAACGCATTTCTCGGACTCTAAACCAAGTTTCATGCAACAAGAGTGCTTATCTCAATGAGCTTTATACAAGTTTGACGAACTTATGAAAAATCTAACAACGTGGTTTCTAGGACTCTAAACCAAGTTTCATGCAACATGAGTGTTTTTAAGTTCCTCAATGAGCTTTTTACAAGTTTCACGAACTATTGAAACATCTAACAACGCCTTTCTAGTACTCTAAACCAAGTTTCATGCAACATGAGTATTTTTAAGTGTCTCAATGAGCTTTGTACAAGTTTCACAAACTTATAAAATATCTAATAACGCGTTTCTAGGACTCTAAACCAAGTTTCATGCAACATGAGTGTTTATAAGTGTCTCAATGAGCTTTGTACAAGTTTCACGAACTTATGAAACATCTAACAACGCGTTTCTAGGACTCTAAACCAAGTTTCATGCAACATGAGTGTTTATAAGTGTCTCAATGAGCTTTGTTCAAGTTTCACGAACTTATGAAACATCTAACAACGCGTTTCTAGGACTCTAAACCAAGTTTCATAAAACATGAGTGTTTATAAGTGTCTCAATGAACTTTGTACAAGTTTAACGAACTTATGAAAAATCTAACAACGCGTTTCTATGACTCTAAACAAAGTTTCATGCTACAAGAGTGCTTATAAGTGTCTCAATGAGCTTTGTACGGCTTTGACAAACTTATGAAACTTCTAACAACGTGGTTTCTAGGAATCTAAACCAAGTTTCATGCTACATGAGTACGTCTAAGTTCCTCAATGAGCATTGTACAAGTTTCACGAACTAATGAAACATCTAACAACGCGTTTCTAGGACTCTAAACGAAGTTTCATGCAACATTAGTCCTTATAAGTGTCTCAATGAGCTTTGTACAAGTTTGATGAATTCTCTGAAACATCTAACAACGCTTTTCTAGGACACTAAACCAAGTTTGCAGCAACATTAGTGCTTATAACTTCCTCAATGAGCTTTGTACAAGTTTCACGAACTTATGAAACATCTAAGAACGCGTTTCTAGGATCTAAACCAAGTTTCATGCAACATGAGTGTTTATAAGTGTCTCAATGAGCTTCCTCCAAGTTTGAGGACCTTATGAAACATCTAACAACGCGTTTCTAGGACTCTAAACCAAGTTTCATGCAACATGAGTTCTTATAAGTTTCTCAAAGAGCTTTGTACAAGTTTCACGAACTTATGAAACATCTAACAACGCGTTTCTAGGACTCTAAACCAAGTTTCATACAACATTAGTGTTTATAAGTGTCTCAATGAACTTTGTACAAGTTTGACGAACTTATGAAAAATCTAACAACGCGTTTCTATGACTTTAAAAAAAGTTTCATGCTACAAGAGTGCTTATAAGTGTCTCAATGAGCTTTGTACGACTTTGACAAACTTATGAAACTTCTAACAACGTGGTTTCTAGGACTCTAAACCAAGTTTCATGCAACATTAGTGCTTATAAGTGTCTCAATGAGCTTTGTACAAGTTTGATGAATTCTCTGAAACATCTAACAACGCTTTTCTAGGACTCTAAACCAAGTTTTCAGCAAAATTAGTGCTTATAACTTCCTCAATGAGCTTTGTACAAGTTTCACGAACTTATGAAACATCTAAGAACGCGTTTCTAGGACTCTAAACCAAGTTTCATGCAGCATGAGTGTTTATAAGTGTCTCAATGAGCTTCCTCCAAGTTTGACGAACTTATGAAACATCTAACAACGCGTTTCTAGGACTCTAAACCAAGTTTCATGCAACATGAGTTCTTATAAGTGTCTCAATGAGCTTTGTACAAGTTTGACGAACTTATGAAACATCTAACAACGTGGTTTCTAGGACTCTAAACCAAGTTTCAGGCAACATGAGTTCTTATAAGTGTCTCAATGTGCTTTGTACAAGTTTCACGAACTTATGAAACATCTAACAACGCGTTTCTAGGACTCTAAACCAAGTTTCATAAAACATGAGTGTTTATAAGTGTCGCAATGACCTTTGTACAAGTTTGACGAACTTATGAAACATCTAACAACCTGGTTTCTAGGACTCTAAACAAAGTTTCATGCAACATGAGTGTTTATAAGTGTCTCAATGAGCTTTGTACAAGTTTGACGAACTTATGAAACATCTAACAACGTGGTTTCTAGGACTCTAAACCAAGTTTCATGCAACATGAGTTCTTATAAGTGTCTCAATGTGCTTTGTACAAGTTTGACGAACTTTTGAAACATCTAACAACGTGGTTTCTAGGACTCTAAACCAAGTTTCATGCAACATGAGTTCTTATAAGTGTCTCAATGAGCTTTGTACAAGTTTGAAGAACTTATGAAACATCTAACAACGCGTTTCTAGGACTCTAAACCAAGTTTCATGCAACATGAGTGTTTATAAGTGTCGCAATGAGCTTTTTCCAAGTTTAACAAAATTATGAAACATCTAACAACGCGTTACTAGGACTCTAAACAATGTTTCATGCAACTTAAGTGCTTATAAGTGTCTCAATGAGCTTTGTACAAGTTTGAAGAAGTTATGAAACATCTAACAACGCGTTTCTAGGATTCTACACAAAGTTTCATGCAACAAGAAGTGCTTATAAGTGTCTCAATGAGCTTTGTACAAGTTTGACGAACTTATGAAACATCTAACAACGTAGTTTCTAGGACTGTAAACCATGTTTCATGAAACATGAGTGCTTCTGAATTCCTCAATGAGCTTTGTACAAGTTTCACGAACTAATGAAACGTCTAACAACGTGTTTCTAGGACTTTAAACATAGTTTCATGCAACATGAGAGTTTGTAAGTGTCTCAATAATCTTTGTACAAGTTTCACGAACTTATGAAACATCCATAAACGCATTTCTCGGACTCTAAACCAAGTTTCATGCAACAAGAGTGCTTATCACAATGAGCTTTATACAAGTTTGACGAACTTATGAAACATCTAACAACGTGGTTTCTAGGACCCTAAACCAAGTTTCATGCAATATGAGTGCTTTTAAGTTCCTCAATGAGCTTTTTACAAGTTTCACGAACTAATGAAACATCTAACAACGCCTTTCTAGTACTCTAAACCAAGTTTCATGCAACATGAGTATTTTTAAGTATTTCAATGAGCTTTGTACAAGTTTCACAAACTTATAAAACATCTAATAACGCGTTTCTAGGACTCTAAACCAAGTTTCATGCAACATGAGTGTTTATAAGTGTCTCAATGAGCTTTGTACAAGTTTGACGAACTTATGAAACATCTAACATCGCGTTTCTAGGACTCTAAACAAAGTTTCATGCTACAAGAGTGCTTATAAGTGTCTCAATGAGCTTTGTACGACTTTGACAAACTTATGAAACTTCTAACAACGTGGTTTCTAGGACTCTAAACCAAGTTTCATTCAACATGAGTACTTTTAAGTTCCTCAATGAGCTTTGTACAAGTTTCACGAACTAATGAAACATCTAACAACGCGTTTCGGACTCTAAACCAAGTTTCATGCAACATTAGTGCTTATAAGTGTCTCAATGAGCTTTGTACAAGTTTGGCGAACTTATGAAACATCTAACAACGCGTTTCTAGGACTCTAAACAAAGTTTCATGCAACATGAGTTCTTATAAGTGTCTCTATGAGCTTTGTACAAGTTTGAAGAACTTATGAAACATCTAACAACGCGTTTCTAGGACTCTAAACCAAGTTTCATGCAACATGAGTGTTTATAAGTGTCGCAATGAGCTTTTTCCAAGTTTATCAAACTTATGAAACATCTAACAACGCGTTACTAGGACTCTAAACAATGTTTCATGCAACTTGAGTGCTTATAAGTGTCTCAATGGGCTTTGTACAAGTTTGAAGAACTTATGAAACATCTAACAACGCGTTTCTAGGATTCTAAACAAAGTTTCATGCAACAAGAGTGCTTATAAGTGTCTCAATGAGCTTTGGACAAGTTTGACGAACTTATGAAACATCTAACAACGCGTTTCTAGGACTCTAAACAAAGTTTCATGCAACATGAGTTCTTATAAGTGTCTCAATGAGCTTTGTACAAGTTTGACGAACTTATGAAACATCTAACAACGTGGATTCTAGGACTCTAAACTAAGTTTCATGCAACATGAGTTCTTATAAGTGTCTCAATGTGCTTTGTACAAGTTTGACGAAGTTATGAAACATCTAATAACGTGGTTTCTAGGACTCTAAACCAAGTTTCATGCAACATGAGTTCTTATAAGTGTCTCAATGTGCTTTGTACAAGTTTGACGAACTTTTGAAACATCTAACAACGTGGTTTCTAGGACTCTAAACCAAGTTTCATGCAACATGAGTTCTTATAAGTGTCACAATGAGCTTTGTACAAGTTTCACGAACTTATGAAACATCTAACAACGCGTTTCTAGGACTCTAAACCAAGTTTCATGCAACATGAGTGTTTATAAGTGTCGCAGTGAGCTTTGTACAAGTTTCACGAACAAATGAAACATCTAACAACGCGTTTCTAGGACTCTAAACCAAGTTTCATGCAACATGAGTGTTTATAAGTGTCTCAATGACCTTTGTACAAGTTTGACGAACTTATGAAACATCTAACAACGCGTTTCTAGGACTCTAAACAAAGTTTCATGCAACAAGAGTGCTTATAAGTGTCTCAATGAGCTTTGTACAAGTTTGACGAACTTATGAAACATCTAACAACGTGGTTTCTAGGACTCTAAACCAAGTTTCATGCTACAAGAATGCTTATAAGTGTCTCAATGAGCTTTGTACGACTTTAACAAACTTATGAAACTTCTAACAACGTGGTTTCTAGGACTCTAAACCAAGTTTCATGCAACATGAGTACTTCTAAGTTCCTCAATGAGCTTTGTACAAATTTCACGAACTAATGAAACATCTAACAACGCGTTTCTAGGACTCTAAACCAAGTTTCAAGCAACATTATTGCTTATAAGTGTCTCAATGAGCTTTGTACAAGTTTGATGAATTCTCTGAAACATCTAACAACGCTTTTCTAGGACTCTAAACCAAGTTTGCAGCAACATTAGTGCTTATAACTTCCTCAATGAGATTTGTACAAGTTTCACGAACTTATGAAACATCTAAGAACGCGTTTCTAGGACTCTAAACCAAGTTTCATGCAACATGAGTGTTTATAAGTGTCGCAATGAGCTTCCTCCAAGTTTGACGAAATTATGAAACATCTAACAACGCGTTTCTAGGACTCTAAACCAAGTTTCATGCAACATGAGTTCTTATAAGTTTCTCAATGAGCTTTGTACAAGTTTGACGAACTTATGAAACTTCTAACAACATGGTTTCTAGGACTCTAAACCAAGTTTCATGCAACATGAGTTCTTATAAGTGTCTCAATGTGCTTTGTACAAGTTTGACGAACTTTTGAAAGATCTAACAACGTGGTTTCTAGGACTCTAAACCAAGTTTCATGCAACGTGAGTTCTTATAAGTGTCTCAATGAGCTTTGTACAAGTTTCACGAACTTATAAAACATCTAATAACGCGTTTCTAGGACTCTAAACCAAATTTCATGCAATATGAGTGATTATAAGTGTCTAAATGAACTTTGTACAAGTTTGACGAACTTATGAAAAATCTAACAACGCGTTTCTATGACTCTAAACAATGTTTCATGCTACAAGAGTGCTTATAAGTGTCTCAATGAGCTTTGTACGATTTTAATAAACTTATGAAACCTCTAACAACGTGGTTTCTAGGACTCTAAACCAAGTTTCATGCAACATGAGTACTTCTAAGTTCCTCAATGAGCTTTGTACAAATTTCACGAACTAATGAAACATCTAACAACGCGTTTCTAGGACTCTAAACCAAGTTTCATGCAACATTAGTGCTTATAAGTGTCTCAATGAGCTTTGTACAAGTTTGATGAATTCTCTGAAACATCTAACAACGCTTTTCTAGGACTCTAAACCAAGTTTGCAGCAACATTAGTGCTTATAACTTCCTCAATGAGATTTGTACAAGTTTCACGAACTTATGAAACATCTAAGAACGCGTTTCTAGGACTCTAAACCAAGTTTCATGCAACATGAGTGTTTATAAGTGCCGCAATGAGCTTCCTCCAAGTTTGACGAACTTATGAAACATCTAACAACGCGTTTCTAGGACTCTAAACCAAGTTTCATGCAACATGAGTTCTTATAAGTGTCTCAATGAGCTTTGTACAAGTTTGACGAACTTATGAAACATCTAACAACGTGGTTTTTAGGACTCTAAACCAAGTTTCATGCAACATGAGTTCTTATAAGTGTCTCAATGTGCTTTGTACAAGTTTGACGAACTTTTGAAAGATCTAACAACGTGGTTTCTAGGACTCTAAACCAAGTTTCATGCAACGTGAGTTCTTATAAGTGTCTCAATGAGCTTTGTACAAGTTTGAAGAACTTATGAAACATCTAACAACGCGTTTCTAGGACTCCAAACCAAGTTTCATGCAACATGAGTGTTTATAAGTGTCACAATGAGCTTTTTCCAAGTTTAACAAACTTATGAAACATCTAACAACGCGTTATTAGGACTCTAAACAATGTTTCATGCAACTTGAGTGCTTATAAGTGTCTCAATGAGCTTTGTACAAGTTTGAAGAACTTATGAAACATCTAACAACGCGTTTCTAGGATTCTAAACAAAGTTTCATGGAACAAGACTGCTTATAAGTGTCTCAATGAGCTTTGTACAATTTTCACGAACTTATGAAACATCTAACAACGTAGTTTCTAGGATTGTAAATATTGTTTCATGAAACATGAGTGCTTCTGAATTCCTCTATGAGCTTTGTACAAGTTTCACGAACTAATGAAACGTCTAACAACGTGTTTCTAGGACTTTAAACAGAGTTTCATGCAACATGAGAGTTTATAAGTGTCTCAATGATCTTTGTACAAGTTTCACGAATTTATGAAACATCCAACAACGCATTTCTCGGACTCTAAACCAAGTTTCATGCAACAAGAGTGCTTATCTCAATGAGCTTTATACAAGTTTGACGAACTTATGAAACATCTAACAACGTGGTTTCTAGGACTCATAACCAAGGTTCATGCAACATGAGTGCTTTTAAGTTCCTCAATGAGCTTTTTACAAGTTTCAAGAACTATTGAAACATCTAACAACGCCTTTCTAGTACTCTAAACCAAGTTTCATGCAACATGAGTATTTTTAAGTGTCTCAATGAGCTTTGCACAAGTTTCACGAACTTATAAAACATCTAATAATGCATTTCTAGGACTCTAAACCAAGTTTCATGCAACATGAGTGTTTATAAGTGTCTCAATGAGCTTTGTACAAGTTTCACGAACTTATGAAACATCTAACAACGCGTTTCTAGGACTCTAAACCAAGTTTCATGCAACATGAGTGTTTATAAGTGTCTCAATGAGCTTTGTACAAGTTTCACGACACTTATGAAACATCTAACAACGTGTTTCTAGGACTCTAAACCAAGTTTCATTCATCATGAGTGTTTATAAGTGTCTCAATGACCTTTATACAAGTTTCACGAACTTATGAAACATCTAACAATGACCTTTGTACAAGTTTGACGAACTTATGAAACATCTAACAACGTGGTTTCTAGGACTCTAAACAAAGTTTCATGCAACATGAGTGCTTCTAAGTTCCTCAATGAGCTTTGTACAAGTTTCACGAACTAATGAAACATCTAAAAACGCGTTTCTAGGACTCCAAACCAAGTTTCATGCAACATGAGTGTTTATAAGTTCCTCAATGAGCTTTGTACAAGTTTCACGAACTTATGAAACATCTAACAATGCGTTTCTAGGACTCTAAACCAAGTTTCATACAACATGAGTGTTTATAAGTGTCTCAACGACCTTTGTCCAAGTTTGACAAATTTATGAAACATCTAACAACGCGTTTCTAGGACTCTAAACAAAGTTTCATGCAACAAGAATGCTTATAAGTGTCTCAATGAGCTTTGTACAAGTTTGACGAACTTATGAAACATCTAACAACGTGGTTTCTAGGACTCTAAACCAAGTTTCATGCAACATGAGTGCTTCTAACTTTCTCAATGAGCTTTGTACAAGTTTCAAGAACTAATGAAACATCTAACAACAGGTTTCTAGGACTCTAAACCAAGTTTCATGCAACATGAGTGTTTATAAGTGTTTCAATGAGCTTTGTACAAGTTTGACGAACATATGAAACATCTAACAACGTAGTTTCTAGGACTCTAAACCAAGTTTCATGCAACATGGGTGATTCTAAGTTCCTCAATGGGCTTTGTCCAAGTTTGACGAACTTATGAAACATCTAACAACGTGTTTCTATGACTCTAAACCAAGTGTCATGCAACATGAGTGTTTATAAGTGTCTCAATGAGGTTGGTACAAGTTTGACGAACTTATGAAACAACTAACAACGCGTTTATAGGACTCTAAACAACGTTTCATGCAACATGTGTGCTTATAAGTGTCTCAATGAGCTTTGTACAAGTTTGAAGAACTTATGAAACATCTAACAACGTGGTTTCTAGGACTCTAAACCAAGTTTCATGCAACAAGAAACTTTCTCAGTTTCTTCTAAGTTTCTCAATGAGATTTTTACAAGTTTCACAAACTAATGAAATATCTAACAACGTGGTTTCTAGGACTCTAAACCAAGTTTTATGCAACATGAGTGTTTATAAGTGTCTCAATGAGCTTTCTACAAGTTTCACGAACTTATGAAACATCTAACAACGCGTTTCTAGGACTCTAAACCATGTTTATACAACATGAGTGTTTATAAGTGTCTCAATGAACTTTTTACAAGTTTTACGAACTTATGAAACATCTAACAACGCGTTTCTAGGACTCTAAACAAAGTTTTATGCAACAAGAGTGCTTATAAGTGTCTCAATGAACTTTGTACAAGTTTGACGAACTTATGAATCATCTAACAACGTGGTTTCTAGGACTCTAAACCAAGTTTCATGCAACATGGGTGCTTTTAAGTTCCTCAATGAGCTTTGTACAAGTTTCACGAACTTATAAAACATCTAACAACGCGTTTCTAGTACTCTAAACCAAGTTTCATTCAACATGAGTGTTTATAAGTATCTCAGTGGCCTTTGTACAAGTTTGACGAACTTATGAAACATCTAACAACGCGTTTCTAGGACTTTAATCAAAGTTTCATGCAACAAGAGTGCTTATAAGTGTCTCAATGAGCTTTGTACAAGTTTGGCGAACTTATGAAACATCTAACAACGTGATTTCTAGGACTCTAAACCAAGTTTCATGCAACATGAGTGCTTCTAAGTTCCTCAATGAGCTTTGTCCAAGTTTCACGAACTAATGAAAGATCTAACAACGCGTTTCTAGGACTCTAAACCAAGTTTCATGCAACATGGGTGTTTATAAGTGTCTCAATGAGCTTTGTACAAGTTTCACGAACTTATGAAACATCGAAAAACGCGTTTCTAGGATTCTAAACCAAGTTTCATACAACATGAGTGCTTCTAAGTTCCTGAATGAGGTTTGTACAAGTTTCACGAACTTATGAAACATCAACAACGCGTTTCTCGGACTCTAAACCAAGTTTCATTCATCATGATTGTTTATAAGTGTCTTAATGACCTTTGTACAAGTTTGACGAACGTATGAAACTTCTAACAACGCGTTTCTAGGACTCTAAACAAAGTTTCAGGCAACAAGAGTGCTTATAAGTGTCTCAATAAGCTTGGTACAAGTTTGACGAACTTTTGAAACATCTAACAACGTGGTTTCTAGGACTCTAAACCAAGTTTCATGCAACATGAGTGCTTCTAAGTTCCTCAATGAGCTTTGTACAAGTTTCACGGACTAATGAAACATATAACAACGCGTTTCTAGGACTCTAAACCAACTTTCATGCAACATGAGTGTTTATAAGTGTCATAATGACCTTTGTACAAGTTTGACGAACTTATGAAACATCTAACAACGCGTTTCTAGGACTCTAAACAAAGTTTCATGAAACAAGAGTGCTTATAAGTGTCTCAATGAGTTTTGTACAAGTTTGACGATCTTATGAAACATCTAATAACGTGGTTTCTAGGACTCTAAACCAAGTTTCATGCAACATGAGTGCTTCTAAGTTCCTTAATGAGCTTCGTACAAGTTTCACGAACTAATGAAATATTCTAACAACACGTTTCTAGGATTCTAAACCAAGTTTCATGCAACAGGAGTGTTAATAAGTGTCTCAATGACCTTTGTACAAGTTTGACGAACTTATGAAACATCTAACAACGTGGTTTCTAGGACTCTAAACAAAGTTTCATGCAACATGAGTGCTTCTAAATTCCTCAATGAGCTTTGTACAAGTTTCACGAACTAATGAAACATCTAACAACGCGTTTCTAGGACTCTAAACCAAGTTTCATGCAACATGAGTGTTTATAAGTTCCTCAATGAGCTTTGAACAAGTTCCACGAACTTATGAAACATCTAACAACGCGTTTCTAGGACTCTAAACCAAGTTTATACAACATGAGTGTTTATAAGTGTTTCAATGACCTTTTTACAAGTTTTACGAACTTATGAAACATCTAACAACGCGTTTCTAGGACTCTAAACAAAGTTTTATGCAACAAGAGTGCTTATAAGTGTCTCAATTAACTTTGTACAAGTTTGACGAACTTATGAAACATCTAACAACGTGGTTTCTAGGACTCTAAACCAAGTTTCATGCAACATGGGTGCTTTTAAGTTCCTCAATGAGCTTTGTACAAGGTTCACGAACTTATAAAACATCTAACAACGCGTTTCTAGTACTCTAAACCAAGTTTCATTCAACATGAGTGTTTATAAGTATCTCAATGGCCTTTGTACAAGTTTGACGAACTTATGAAACATCTAACAACGCGTTTCTAGGACTCTAAACAAAGTTTCATGCAACAGGAGTGCTTATAAGTGTCTCAATGAGCTTTGTACAAGTTTGGCGAACTTATGAAACATCTAACAACATGGTTTCTAGGACTCTAAACCAAGTTTCATGCAACATGAGTGCTTCTAAGTTTCTCAATGAGCTTTGTACAAGCTTCACGAAATAATGAAACATCTAACAACGCGTTTCTAGGACTCTAAACCAAGTTTCATGCAACATGGGTGTTTATAAGTGTCTCAATGAGCTTTGTACAAGTTTCACGAACATATGAAACATCGAAAAACGCGTTTCTAGGATTCTAAACCAAGTTTCATACAACATGAGTGTTTATAAGTGTCTCAATGACCTTTGTACAAGTTTGACGAACTTATGAAACATCTAACAACGCGTTTCTACGACTCTAAACAAAGTTTCATGCAACAAGAGTGCTTATAAGTGTCTCAATGAGCTTTGTACAAGTTTGACGAAATTATGAAACATCTAACCACGTGGTTTCTTGGACTCTAAACCAAGTTTCATGCAACATGAGTGCTTCGAAGTTCCTCAATGAGCTTTGTCCAAGTTTGACGAACTTATGAAACATCTAACAACGTGTTTCTATGACTCTAAACAAAGTTTCATGCAACACGAGTGTTTATAAGTGTCTCAATGAGCTTTGTACAAGTTTGACGAACTTATGAAACATCTAACAACGCGTTTCTAGGACTCTAAACAAAGTTCCATGCAACATGAGTGCTTATAAGTGTCTCAATGAGCTTTGTACAAATTTTAAGAACTTATGAAACATCTAACAAAGCGTTTCTAGGATTCTAAACAAAGTTTCATGCAACAAGAGTGCTTACAAGTGTCTCAATGAGCTTTGTACAAGTTTGAAAAATTTATGAAACATCTAACAACGTAGTTTCTAGGACTCTAAACCAAGTTTCATGCAACATGAAGGCTTCTGAATTCCCCAATGAGCTTTGTACAAGTTTCACGAACTAATGAAACATCTAACAAAGCGTTTCTAGTACTTTAAACAGAGTTTCATGCAACATGAGAATTTATAAGTGTCTCAATGATCTTTGTACAAGTTTCACGAACTTATCAAACATCTAACAACGCATTTCTCGGACTCTAAACCAAGTTTCATGCAACAATAGTGCTTATAAGTTCCTCAATGAGCTTTATACAAGTTTGACGAACTTATGAAACATCAAAAAACGTGGTTTCTAGGACTCTAAACCAAGTTTCATGCAAAATGAGTGCTTCTAAGTTCCTCAATGAGCCTTTTACAAGTTTCACGAAATAATGAAACATCTAACAACGCGTTTCTAGGACTCTAAACCAAGTTTCATGCAACATGAGTTATAAGTGTCTCAATGAGCTTTGTACAAGTTTGACGAACTTATGAAACATCTAACAACGCGTTTCTAGGACTCTAAACAAAGTTTCATGCAACAAGAGTGCTTATAAGTGTCTCAATGAGCTTTGTACAAGTTTGGCGAAATTATGAAACATCTAACAACGTGGTTTCTAGGACTCTAAACCAAGTTTCATGCAACATGAGTGCTTCTAAGTTCCTCAATGAGCTTAGTACAAGTTTCACGAACTAATGAAGCATTTATAAACGCTTTTCTAGGACTCTAAACCAAGTTTCATGCAACATGGGTGTTTATAAGTGTCTCAATGAGCTTTGTACAAGTTTCACGAACTTATGAAACGTTTAACAACGTGTTTCTATGACTCTAAACCAAGTTTCATGCAACATGAGTGTTTATAAATGTCTCAATGTGCTTTGTACAAGTTTGACGAACTTATGAAACATCTAACAACGTGGTTTCTAGGATTCTAAACCAAGTTTCATGCAATATGAGTGCTTATAAGTGTCTCAATGTGCTTTGTACAAGTTTGACAAACTTTTGAAACATCTAACAACGTGGTTTCTAGGATTCTAAACCAAGTTTCATGCAACATGAGTGTTTATAAGTATCTCAATGAGCTTTTTCCATGTTTGGCGAACTTATCAAACATCTAACAACTCGTTTCTAGGATTCTAAACAAAGTTTCATGCAACAAGAGTGCTTATAAGTGTCTCAATGAGCTTTGTACAAGTTTGACGAACTTATGAAACATCTAACAACGTGGTTTCTAGGACTCTAAACCAAGTTATATGCAACATGAGTGCTTATAAGTGTAGAAAAGTATAGATCTTATGTTTTGGAGAATGATAGTGAAGAGATTAAGAGAAAAGTTTAAAGAATGCTCTCGGATATTATTAAGTATAAGAGGAAACCTTGTTCCTTGATTTTACAATGATAAGCCAATACATGTATATAAAGAGAAACATTAAGAATGATCTAGAATATGACCGTTTATGGATAAGATGAATCGTGTGTAGTCAAGGTTGCTTTTTCCCATACGTACCGGCTATGCGCTGTCGAAGACCAGTCTCGTGTATGGATCCAATCAGGGCGCTCGACCACTATCGCGCGAGAATGCGCGGGCGCCAGGCTGGAGCGCGGATAAGGTTTTGTCGCCTACCGGCTCCAATATAGTCGTTATCCGCTTTATCACCTTATCGCCTATCACACTTCTCCTTATCACTTCTACTTATCACTTCTTCTTATCTTTTACCTCTTATTATCTTTTGGCTCTTATCATCTCATATTTGGACGCTAGACTTTACCGTTGATACTTGCTTGTTTATCACGGTTTCCACTTTAACCGCCAAATATGTTGTTGCTCAAACTTCTTAACACTTCCCCTCAAGCTAAGCCGTGGGGAATGGCTAAGCTTGGAAACCACCTATCTAGCCTTGTTAAAACCTTAACAAGTAAAACCACTTGGGATAAAAACTTGTTAAGGGAAAAGAGTACTAGATGTTTCGGTTTAGGGTTTTTATTGCTTGATGAGGTTGTTGAGTCCCATCTTGGAGTGGATGAACTCACGAACCTTGGTGCTTGCTGCTTTTGTAAAAATATCCGCCAATTGGTCTTCACTCTTTGTGTAGCATGGCAGGATGATCTTCTTTACCATTGCTTCCCGGACTTTGTGGCAATCAACTTCCACATGCTTAGTTCTCTCATGAAACACCGAGTTGGATGCAAGGCTAATTGTTGATTTGTTGTCGGCATGCATAGTCATAGGCGTCTTGACTTCAATTCCCAAGTCCATGACCAAAGCCTTGGGCCAAATTAACTCTTGAGTTAATTTCCTCATTGCTCTATACTCCTACTCGGTTGTTGAACAAGATACCACTTTTTGGTTCTTGCTCTTCCATGTCACAAGATTGCCTCCCATGAAACTGCAGTACCCAGTAGTAGATCTTCTATCTCCTCTGTCTCCTGCCTAATCCGCGTCACAATAACCCACAATTTCAGTGTTCTTGTTGCATCCCATCCAAACTCCTTGTCGCACCTTTGACATATCTTAAGACTCTATCTACAAGATTCCAATGATGGTTCTTTGGCTTCTGCATGTGTTGTGATACTTGGTTCACAGCAAAACATATATCATGTCTAGTAATGGTAAGGTATAAGAGCTTACCCACTAGTCTCCGGTATTGTTTTGGATCCTTGTATGGCTCGTCTTCAAACTCCCCTTTCCGGATATTCTTGTGATTCTCTTCTAAGGGTGTTTTTGCAGCCTTGGCTCCAATTTTTCCTGTTTCAACCAAGAGATCAAGTGTATATTTTCTTTGGGACAAGAAAAGGCCTTCTTTAGACCTACATACTTCAATCCCAAGAAAATATTTAAGCTCACCAAGGTCCTTTATATCAAAAATAGAATTTAGTTGAGCTTTAGTAGCTTCTACCCTTACCTTGTCATCCCCTGTGATGATTATATCATCAACATACACGAGGATGACCACTATACCTGTTCGACGCTTGCTTGTGAACAATGTATGGTCAGATTATGATTTCTTGAAGCCTTGGTCTAGGAGAGTAGTGCTTAGATTGTGAAACCAAGCTCTTGGAGATTGCTTTAGACCATATATAGATTTCTTTAATCTCAAAACCTTGCCCGCAGTGATTCTGTTTACTACACCAGAAGGAGGTGTCATGTAGACTTCATCTTCTAGTTCACCTTGTAAGAATGCATTCTTCACATCCATTTGCCATAGATCCCATTCCAGGTTTGTGGCTATTGAGAAGATCACTCTTACCGTATGTAGCTTGGCAACATGGGCAAAGGTTTCAAGGTAGTCTTCTCCATAGGTTTGAGTAAAACATCTAGCAACTAACCGAGCCTTATGCCTTTCTATGTCTCCATTGCTCTTATACTTGATGGTGAACACATATCTAGAGCTAACCGTTCTCTTGCCTTGAGGAAGATCTGCTTCTTCCCAAGTCCCATTGAGTTCCATTGCTCTATCTTCTTCTTCCACTGCCTTGATCCACACATCAAGCTCCATAGCTTCTTCATATGTCTTTGGTATCGAGTTCTCATCCATCTTGGCCATAAAGACTTGAAGTTCTTGTGGGAAGGAGACCATGTTGCATATTGTTTGGATAGGATGTGCCAGAACTTGATTGTTGAAGTAGACTTGTATTAACCCAATTTGATGGTGGGTTTTTGATTCTAGTACTTCTCCGTAATGGTTGTACTAGTTCTTCTTCCACCTCATGAATCGGGCTTTGATCATGACTTGAATCAACTACTTGCTCTTCTTGGCTTTTATGCCCTGCTTGAGTTTCATGTGTTGATTCTTGATTCTCCCCTCATGATCAAGATGGGGTTCTTGTGATTCTTCACCACTTGGGATATTGTTTAGACCTAAATCTTCCATTATGTTCTTGAGGGATGATGCTCTTTCTTGGGCTGAAGTGGATAGATCCTTGATGTTCTCCCAATTCTTAGCCTCATAATAGCCTTGTCCCTCAATGAACTTCACATCTCTTGAAATAAATACCCTCCTTCTTTCCGGTATGTAACACTTGTAGCCCTTTTGTGTAGTTGAGTATCCAATGAATACACCCTTTAAGCTCTTTGCATCTAGTTTGTTCCTCTGTTCCCCTGGAATCAGAACAAAACACACACAACCAAACACACGTAAGTAAGAGATATTAGGCTTAATCTTGTTCAATACCTCAAATGGAGATGCATCAAGTAGAACTTCTGTAGGAGTCCTATTGATCAAGTAGCAAGCTGATGTAACCGCATCACCCCAAAATCTCTTTGGTACATTGGTGTGGAACATCATAGATCTTGCCACCTTCATGAGATGCCTATTCTTCCTCTCGTCTACGCCATTCTGTTGTGTTGTGTATGGGCAACTTGTTTGATGCACAATTCCTTGTTTAGCTAAGTAGTCTTTGAACATTTTTCTGCATACTCTCCACCATTATCTGTCCTGAAAAACTTGATCTTGGCATTATAATGGTTAGAAGTATAGTTTTGAAAAATTTTAAATGCATCTAAGACTCTATCTTTTGATGGCAATAAGGTTATCCAAGTGAATTTAGACTTCTCATCAATGAAACTAACAAAGTATTTATGATTTTCTCTAGATGTGCAAGGAGAAGTCCATACATCCGAGTGTATAAGATCAAAACAGGATTCATAAACTTTTGAAGATTTTCGAAAAACGGTTTTGCAATGTGTACCAAGGATGCATGATTCACAAGTTTTATTATCAAAAGAAACAAGAGGCAACATCAATTTAGGGCTCTAGAATTGGGATGTCCTAATCTAGCATGCCATAAAACATTATTTGCCTCGGCTAATACAGAATTGAAAGCACGTATAGATCCCCTTTGGTGCTCCCTTTACCAATGATTCTCTTAGTATCAATATCCTGAAATATAACATTGTTAGGTCCAAAGATAACATGACAATTCAAGTCATTAGCAATTCGTTTTACGGATAGGAGATTAGATGTAAACTTAGGCATATAGAGAGCTTCCATGTTCCTAATAAACATCCTAAGATTACCTACTCCTTCTATTGTAACATTATCTCCATTTGCTACAATAACATTGCCTAATACCGGTTTAACATTGTTGATAAATTACAGGTTACTAATCATATGGTTGGAAGCACCGGAGTCAACAACTATTCGATTACTACTACGCGCATTCAAAGAGTAAGAAGTCATACCGGACCCCTTAAGGGCCTTAATAAGAGCGTCTAGGTCGGATTTCTTGACATATTCATCGGCGAAAGGAACCACGACCAGAGCTTCTTCATCCTTGCCTTGGCTTGATGTGCTTCCTCCTTGAGGCGAATCGTCTTGAGAGTAGTTGGCTTTGGAATCCTTGAACTTGCTCGGCTTGAGATGGGGATGTAAGATCCAACATTTGTCCTTGACATGCCCCTTCTTCTTGCAATGTTCGCAGATCATGGCCTTCCACTCCTCACTTGGCTTGAACACCGCCTTGCCACCAAAAATCTCATTAGATCCTTGTTCTCGTTGGAGTTGTGAGCACACTGTCTCTAGGGACGGTAAAGAATCGGATCTAAGAAGGTTCCTAATCAGCTCCTTGAAGCTTGGATACAAGGTCAAGAGAAGTCCAAAGACTTTATCTTTCTCTTTCCTCTCGCCTAGTATATTTGCGTCTATAGAGCTTGGTCTTAGCATCAATAGTTCTGCCCATAAAGCACGAAATTTACCGAAGTGTTGAGTAAATTCAGTGTCTTCTTGGTTAAGATCCGTGAGTGCCTTCTTAACCTCATAGACACGGCTTAGATTTGAAATATTCCAATACACCGTTTGGAGAGTGTCCCATAACTCTTTTGCCGTTTCGCAATAGGAGTAAGCTTCTAGTATTGGCGGGTCTAGCGAGTGTTGAATGATTCCTAGAACTTTCTGATCTTCTTGGAACCATTTAGCTTCTTCTTTGGCAGTTGCATCATCTTCTCTTATTGTTTGTGCCGAATCGATTGGAGCTTTTGTGGTAAGAACATGGCTCCAAAGTCCTCGGCTACAAAGAGCGGTCTTGATGGTTCTTGTCCAAAGGAGGTAATTTATCCCCTTTAGAGTCACCGTGGCTTTATAAAGTTTCAAACTTTCTTTAGATTCATCCATGGTGAAGAGGTTTTGTAGGAAAAGGTAGAGAATTTATGAGAAAAGAAGCGATTTTGAGCTTTGTGAATGCACAAAACCGAGAGATTATGAAGAAAAACGGTGACTTTAAGCTTGTGAGTGCGTAAAGACACAAGAATAAGATGCGGAATAGAGAGATTAGAAGCTATTACGCTCTGATACCATGTAGAAAAGTATAGATCTTATGTTTTGGAGAATGATTAGTGAAGAGATTAAGAGAAAAGTGTAAAGAATGCTCTCGGATATTATTAAGTATAAGAGGAAACCTTGTTCCTTGATTTTACAATGATAAGCCAATACATGTATATAAAGAGAAACATTAAGGAAGATCTTGAATATGGACGTTTATGGATAATATGAATCGTGTGTAGTCAAGGTTGCTTTTGCCCGCACGTACCGGTTATGCGTTGTCGAAAACCGATCTCGTGTACGGATCCAATCAGGGCGCTCAACCACTATCGCGCGAGAATGGGCGGGCGCCAGGCTGGAGCGCGGATAAGGTTTTGTCGCCTACCGGCTCCAATATAGTCGTTATCCGCTTTATCACCTTATCGCCTATCACACTTCTCCTTATCACTTTTCCTTATCACTTCTTCTTATCTTTTACCTCTTATCATCTTTTGGCTCTTATCATCTCATATTTGGACGCTAGACTTTACCGTTGATCCTTTCTTGTTGATCACGGTGTCCACCTTTACCGCCAAATATGTTGTTGCTCAAACTTCTCAACAATAAGTGTCTCAATGAGCTTTGTACAAGTTTGACGAATTTATGAAACATCTAACAACGTTGTTTCGAGGGCTCTAAACCAAGTTTCATTGAACATGAGTGCTTATAAGTGTCTCAATGTGCTTTGTACAAGTTTGACGAACTTATGAAACATCTAACAACGTGGTTTCTAGGATTCTAAACCAAGTTTCATGCAACATGAGTTATTATAAGTGTCTCAATGAGCTTTGTACATGTTTGAAGAACTTATGAAACATCTAACAACGAGTTTCTAGAACTCTAAACCAAGTTTCATGCAACATAAGTTTTATAAGTGTCTCAATGAGCTTTTTCCATGTTTGACGAACTTATGAAACATCTAACAACTCGTTTCTATGATTCTAAACAAAGTTTTATGCAACAAGAGTGCTTATAAGTGTCTCATTGAGCTTTGTACAAGTTTGACGAACTTATAAAACATCTAACAACGTAGTTTCTAGGACTCTTGAGCTTTGTATAAGTTTTACGAACTAATGAAACATCTAACAACGCGTTTCTAGGACTCTAAACCGAGTTTCATGCAACATGAGAGTTTATAAGTGTCTCAATGAGCTCTGTACAAGTTTCACGAACTTATGAAACATCTAACGACGCATTTCTCGGACTCTAAACAAAGTTTCATGCAACAAGAATACTTTTAAGTGTCTCAATGAGCTTTGTACAACTTTGACGAACTTATGAAACATCTAACAACGTGGTTTCTAGGACTCTAAAAAAAGTTTCTTGCAACACGAGTGCTTATAATTGTCTCAATGGTCTTTGTAAAAGTTTGAAGAACTTATGAAACATCTAACAACGCGTTTCTAGGACTTTAAACCAAGTTTCATGCAACCTGAATGTTTATAAGTGTCTCAATGAGATTTTTCCAAGTTTGACGAACTTATGAAAAATCTAACAACGCGTTTCTAAGACTCTAAACAAAGTTTTATGCAATATGAGCGTTTATAAGTGTCTCATTGAGCTTTGTAAAAGTTTGAAGAACTTATGAAACATCTAATAACTCGTTTCTAGGATTCTAAACAAAGTTTCATGCAACAAGAGTGCTTATAAGTGTCTCAATGAGCTTTGTACACGTTTGACGAACTTATGAAACATCTAACAACGTGGTTTCTAGGACTCTAAACCAAGTTTCATGCAACATGAGTGCTTATAAGTGTCTCAATGAGCTTTGTACAAGTTTGACGAACTTATGAAAAATCTAAGAACGTGGTTTCGTGGACTCTAAACCAAGTTTCATGCAACATGAGTGCTTATAAGTGTCTCAATGTGCTTTGTACAAGTTTGACAAACTTATGAAACATCTAACAACGTGGATTCTAGGACTCTAAACCAAATTTCATGCAACATGAGTGCTTATAAGTGTCTCAATGTGCTTTGTACAAGTTTGACGAAATTATGAAACATCTAACAACGTGGTTTTTAGGACTCTAAATCAAGTATCATGCAACATGAGTTCTTATAAGTGTCTCAATGTGCTTTGTACAAGTTTAACGAACTTTTGAAACATCTAACAACGTGGTTTCTAGGAATCTATACCAAGTGTCATGCAACATGAGTTCTTATAAGTGTCTCAATGAGCTTTGTACAAGTTTGAAGAACTTATGAAACATCTAACATCGCGTTTCTAGGACTCTAAACCAAGTTTCATGCAACATGAGTGTTTATAAGTGTCTCAATGAGCTTTTTCCAAGTTTGACGAACTTATGAAACATCTAACAACGCGTTTCTAGGACGCTAAACAAAGTTTCATGCAACATGAGCGCTTATAAGTATCTCAATGAGCTTTGTAAAAGTTTGAAGAACTTATGAAACATCTAACAACTCGTTTCTAGGATTCTAAACAAAGTTTCATGCAACAAGAGTGCTTATAAGTGTCTCAATGAGCTTTGTACAAGTTTGACGAACTTATAAAACATCTAACAACGTGGTTTCTAGGACTCTAAACCAAGTTTCGTGCAACATGAGTGCTTATAATTGTCTCAATGAGCTTTGTACAAGTTTGACGAACATATGAAACATCTAAAAACTTGGTTTAGAGGACTCTAAACCAAGTTTCATGTAACATGAGTGCTTATAAGTGTCTCAATGTGCTTTGTACAAGTTTGACGAACTTATGAAACATCTAACAACGTGGTTTCTAGGACTCTAAACCAAGTTTCATGCAACATGAGTGCTTATAAGTGTCTCAATGTGCTTTGTACAAGTTTTGACGAACTTTTGAAACATCTAACAACGTGGTTTCTAGGACTCTAAACCAAGTTTCATGCAATATGAGTTCTTATAAGTGACTCATTGAGCTTTGTACAAGTTTGAAGAACTTATGAAACATCTAAAAATGCGTTTCTAGGACTCTAAACCAAGTTTCATGCAACATGAGTGTTTATAAGTGTCTCAATGAGCTTTTTCCAAGATTGTTGAACTTATGAAACATCTAACAACGCGTTTCTAGGACTCTAAACAAAGTTTCATGCAACATGAGCACATATAAGTGTCTCAATGAGCTTTGTATGAGTATAAAGAACTTATGAACCATCTAACAACTCGTTTCTAGGATTCTAAATAAAGTTTCATGCAACAAGAGTGCTTATAAGTGTCTCAATGAGCTTTGTACAAGTTTGACGAACTTATGAAACATTTAACAACGTGGTTTCTAGGACTCTAAACCAAGTTTTATGCAACAGTAGTGCTTATAAGTGTCTCAATGAGCTTTGTACAAGTTTGACGAACGTATGAAACATCTAACAACGTGGTTTCTAGTACTCTAAACCAAGTTTCATCCAACATGAGTGCTTATATGTGTCTCAATGAGCGTTGTACAACTTTGACGAACTTATGAAACATCTAACAACGTGGTTTCTAGGACTCTAAACAAAGTTTCCTGCAACATGAGTGCTTATAAGTGTCTCAATGAGCTTTGTACAAGTTTGAAGAACTTATGAGTCATCTAACAACGCGTTTCTAGGACTCTAAACCAATTTTCATGCAACATGAGTGTTTATAAGTGTCTCAATGAGATTTTTACAATTTTGACGAACGTATGTAACATCTAACAATGCGTTTCTAGGACTCTAAACCAAGTTTCATGCAACATGAGTGCTTATAAGTGTCTCAATGAGCATTGTACAAGTTTGACGAACTTATGAAACATTTAACAACGAGGTTTCTAGGACTCTAAACCAAGTTTCATGCAACATGAGTGCTTATAAGTGTCTCAATGAGCTTTTTCCAAGTTTGACGAACTTATGAAATATCTAACAACGCGTTTCTAAGACTCTAAACAAAGTTTCATGAAACATGAGCGCTTATAAGTGTCTCAATGAGCTTTGTAAAAGTTTGAAGAACTTATGGAACATCTAACAATTCGGTTCTAGGATTCTAAACAAAGTTTCATGAAAAAAGGGTGCTTATAAGTGTCTCAATGAGCTTTGTACAAGTTTGACGAACTTATGAAACATCTAACAACTTGGTTTCTAGGACTCTAAACCAAGTTTCGTGCAACATGAGTGCTTATAAGTGTCTCAATGAGCTTTGTATAAGTTTGACGAACTTATGAAACATCTAACAACGTGGTTCCGAGGATTGTAAACCAAGTTTCATGCAACATGAGCGCTTATAAGTGTCTCAATGTGCTTAGTACAAGGTTGACGAACTTATGAAACATCTAACAACGTGGTTTCTAGGACTCTAAACCAAGTTTCATGCAACATGAGTACTTATAAGTGTCTCAATGTGCTTTGTACAAGTTTGACGAACTTTTGAAACATCTAAAAACGTGGTTTCTAAGACTCTATACCAAGTTTCATGCAACATGAGTTCTTATAAGTGTGTTAATGAGATTTGTACAAGTTGGAAGAACTTATGAAACATCTAACAACGCGTTTCTAGGACTCTAAACCAAGTTTCATGCAACATGAGTGTTTATAAGTGTCTCAATGAGCTTTTTCCAAGTTTGACGAACTTATGAAACATCTAACAACGCGTTTCTAGGACTCTAAACAAAGTTTCATGCAACATGAGCGCTTATAAGTGTCTCAATTTGCTTTGTACAAGTTTGACGAACTTTTGAAACATCTAACAATGGACTCTAAACCAAGTTTCATGCCATATGAGTTCTTATAAGTGACTCAATGAGCTTTGTACAAGTTTGAAGAACTTATGAAACATCTAAAAATGCGTTTCTAGAAATCTAAACCAAGTTTCATGCAACATGAGTGTTTATAAGTGTCTCAATGAGCTTTTTACAAGTTTGTTGAACTTATGAAACATCTAACAACGCGTTTCTAGGACTCTAATCAAAGTTTCATGCAACATGAGCGATATAAGTGTCTCAATGAGCTTTGTAAGAGTTTAAAGAACTTATGAAACATCTAACAACTCGTTTCTAGGATTCTAAACAAAGTTTCATGCAACAAGAGTGCTTATAAGTGTCTCAATGAACTTTGTACAAGTTTGACGAACTTATGAAACATTTAAAAACGTGGTTTCTAGGACTCTAAACCAATTTTCATGCAACATTAGTGCTTATAAGTGTCTCAATGAGCTTTGTACAAGTTTAACGAATTTATGAAACATCTAACAACGTGGTTTCTAGGACTCTAAACCAAGTTTCATGCAACATTAGTGCTTATATGTGCCTCAATGAGCGTTGTACAACTTTGACGAACTTATGAAACATCTAACAACGTGGTTTCTAGGACTCTAAACAAAGTTTCCTGCAACATGAGTGCTTATAAGTGTCTCAATGAGCTTTGTACAAGTTTGAAGAACTTATGAGTCATCTAACAACGCGTTTCTAGGACTCTAAACCAAGTTTCATGCAACATGAGTGTTTATAAGTGTCTCAATGAGCTTTTTCCAAGTTTGACGAACTTATGAAATATCTAACAATGCGTTTCTAAGACTCTAAACAAAATTTCATGCAACATGAGGGCTTATAAGTGTCTCAAAGAGCTTTGTAAAAGTTTGAAGAACTTATGGAACATCTAACAACTCGGTTCTAGGATTCTAAACAAAGTTTCATGCAACAAGAGTGCTTATAAGTGTCTCAATGAGCTTTGTACAAGTTTGACGAACTTATGAAACATCTAACAACGTGGTTTCTACGACTCTAAACCAAGTTTCGTGCAACATGAGTGCTTATAAGTGTCTCAATGAGCTTTGTACAAGTTTGACGAACTTATGAAACATCTAACAACTTGGTTTAGAGGACTCTAAACCAAGTTTCATGCAACATGAGTGCTTATAAGTGTCTCAATGTGCTTTGTACAAGTTTGACGAACTTATGAAACATCTAACAACGTGGTTTCTAGGACTCTAAACCAAGTTTCATGCAACATGAGTGCTTATAAGTGTCTCAATGTGCTTTGTACAAGTTTGACGAACTTTTGAAACATCTAACAACGTGGTTTCTAGGACTCTAAACCAAGTTTCATGCAATATGAGTTCTTATAAGTGACTCAATGAGCCTTGTACAAGTTTGAAGAACTTATGAAACATCTAAAAATGCGTTTCTAGGACTCTAAACCAAGTTTCATGCAACATGAGTGTTTATAAGTGTCCCAATGAGCTTTTTCCAAGTTTGTTGAACTTATGAAACATCTAACAACGCGTTTCTAGGACTCTAAACAAAGTTTCATGCAACATGAGCGCATATAAGTGTCTCAATGAGCTTTGTAAGAGTTTAAAGAACTTATGAAACATCTAACAACTCGTTTCTAGGATTCTAAACAAAGTTTCATGCAACTAGAGTGCTTATAAGTGTCTCAATGAGCTTTGTACAAATTTGACGAACTTATGAAACATGTAACAACGTGGTTTCTAGGACTCTAAACCAATTTTCATGCAACATTAGTGCGTATAAGTGTCTCAATGAGCTTTGTATAAGTTTGACGAACTTATGAAACATCTAACAACCTGGTTTCTAGGACTCTAAACCAAGTTTCATGCAACATGAGTGCTTATATGTGTCTCAATGAGCGTTGTACAACTTTGACGAACTTATGAAACATCTAACAACGTTGTTTCGAGGACTCTTAACCAAGTTTCATGCCACATGAGTGCTTATAAGTGTCTCAATGTGCTTTGTACAAGTTTGAAAAACTTTTGAAACATCTAACAACGTGGTTTCTAGTACTCTAAACCAAGTTTCATGCAACATGAGTGCTTATAAGTGTCTCAATGTGATTTGTACAAGTTTGACGAACTTTTGAAACATCTAACAATGTGGTTTCTAGGACTCTAAACCTTGTTTCATGCAATATGAGTTCTTATAAGTGTCTCAATGAGCTTTGTACAAGTTTGAAGAACTTATGAAACATCTAACAACACGTTTCTAGGACTCTAAACCAAGTTTCATGAAACATGAGTGTTTATAAGTGTCTCAGTGAGCTTTTTCCAAGTTTGTTGAACTTATGAAACATCAAACAACGCGTTTCTAGGACTCTAATCAAAGTTTCATGCAACATGAGCGCATATAAGTGTCTCACTGAGCTTTGTAAGAGTTTAAAGAACTTATGAAACATCTAACAACTCGTTTCTAGGATTCTAAACAAAGTTTCATGCAACAAGAGTGCTTATAAGTGTCTCAATGAACTTTGTACAAGTTTGACGAACTTATGAAAAATTTAACAACGTGGTTTCTAGGACTCTAAACCAATTTTCATGCAACATTAGTGCTTATAAGTGTCTCAATGAGCTTTGTACAAGTTTAACGAACTTATGAAACATCTAACAACGTGGTTTCTAGGACTCTAAACCAAGTTTCATGCAACATTAGTGCTTATATGTGCCTCAATGAGCGTTGTACAACTTTGACGAACTTATGAAACATCTAACAACGTGGTTTCTAGGACTCTAAACAAAGTTTCCTGCAACATGAGTGCTTATAAGTGTCTCAATGAGCTTTGTACAAGTTTGAAGAACTTATGAGTCATCTAACAACGCGTTTCTAGGACTCTAAACCAAGTTTCATGCAACATGAGTGTTTATAAGTGTCTCAATGAGCTTTTTCCAAGTTTGACGAACTTATGAAACATCTAACAACGTGGGTTCTACGACTCTAAACCAAGTTTCGTGCAACATGAGTGCTTATAAGTGTCTCAATGAGCTTTGTACAAGTTTGACGAACTTATGAAACATCTAACAACTTGGTTTAGAGGACTCTAAACAAAGTTTCATGCAACATGAGTGCTTATAAGTGTCTCAATGTGCTTTGTACAAGTTTGACGAACTTATGAAACATCTAACAACGTGGTTTCTACGACTCGAAACCAAGTTTCGTGCAACATGAGTGCTTATAAGTGTCTCAATGAGCTTTGTACAAGTTTGACGAACTTATGAAACATCTAACAACTTGGTTTAGAGGACTCTAAACCAAGTTTCATGCAACATGAGTTCTTATAAGTGTCTCAATGTGCTTTGTACAAGTTTGACGAACTTATGAAACATCTAACAACGTGGTTTCTAGGACTCTAAACCAAGTTTCATGCAACATGAGTGCTTATAAGTGTCTCAATGTGCTTTGTACAAGTTTGACGAACTTTTGAAACATCTAACAACGTGGTTTCTAGGACTCTAAACCAAGTTTCATGCAACATGAGTGTTTATAAGTGTCTCAATGAGATTTGTACAAGTTTGAAGAACTTATGAAACATCTAAAAATGCGTTTCTAGGACTCTAAACCAAGTTTCATGCAACATGAGTGTTTATAAGTGTCCCAATGAGCTTTTTCCAAGTTTGTTGAACTTATGAAACATCTAACAACGCGTTTCTAGGACTCTAAACAAAGTTTCATGCAACATGAGTGCATATAAGTGTCTCAATGAGCTTTGTAAGAGTTTAAAGAACTTATGAAACATCTAACAACTCGTTTTTAGGATTCTAAACAAAGTTTCATGCAACTAGAGTGCTTATAAGTGTCTCAATGGGCTTTGTACAAGTTTGACGAACTTAAGAAACATGTAACAACGTGGTTTCTAGGACTCTAAACCAAGTTTCATGCAACATTAGTGCGTATAAGTGTCTCAATGAACTTTGTATAAGTTTGACGAACTTATGAAACATCTAACAACCTGGTTTCTAGGACTCTAAATCAAGTTTCATGTAACATGAGTGCTTATATGTGTCTCAATGAGCGTTGTACAACATTGACGAACTTATGAAACATCTAACAACGTTGTTTCGAGGACTCTAAACCAAGTTTCATGCCACATGAGTTCTTATAAGTGTCTCAATGTGCTTTGTACAAGTTTGAAAAACTTTTGAAACATCTAACAACGTGGTTTCTAGTACTCTAAACCAAGTTTCATGCAACATGAGTGCTTATAAGTGTCTCAATGTGCTTTGTACAAGTTTGACGAACTTTTGAAACATCTAACAATGTGGTTTCTAGGACTCTAAACCTTGTTTCATGCAATATGAGTTCTTATAAGTGTCTCAATGAGCTTTGTACAAGTTTGAAGAACTTATGAAACATCTAACAACACGTTTCTAGGACTCTAAACCAAGTTTCACGCAACATGAGTGTTTATAAGTGTCTCAATGAGCTTTTTCCAAGTTTGTTGAACTTATGAAACATCTAACGACGCGTTTCTAGGACTCTAATCAAAGTTTCATGCAACATGAGCGCATATAAGTGTCTCAATGAGCTTTGTAAGAGTTTAAAGAACTTATGAAACATCTAATAACTCGTTTCTAGGATTCTAAACAAAGTTTCATGCAACAAGAGTGCTTATAAGTGTCTCAATGAACTTTGTACAAGTTTGAAGAACTTATGAAACATTTAACAACGTGGTTTCTAGGACTCTAAACCAATTTTCATGCAACATTAGTGCTTATAAGTGTCTCAATGAGCTTTGTACAAGTTTGAAGAACTTATGAAACATCTAACAACGTGGTTTCTAGGACTCTAAACCAAGTTTCATGTAACATTAGTGCTTATATGTGCCTCAATGAGCGTTGTACAACTTTGACGAACTTATGAAACATCTAACAACGTGGTTTCTAGGACTCTAAACAAAGTTTCCTGCAACATGAGTGCTTATAAGTGTCTCAAGAGGCTTTGTACAAGTTTTAAGAACTTATGAGTCATCTAACAACGCGTTTCTAGGACTCTAAACCAATTTTCATGCAACATTAGTGCTTATAAGTGTCTCAATGAGCTTTGTACAAGTTTGACGAACTTATGAAATATCTAACAACGCGTTTCTAAGACTCTAAACAAAGTTTCATGCAACATGAGCGCTTATAAGTGTCTCAATGAGCTTTGTAAAACTTTGAAGAACTTATGGAACATCTAACAACTCGGTTCTAGGATTCTAAACAAAGTTTCATGCAACAAGAGTGCTTATAAGTGTCTCAATGAGCTTTGTACAAGTTTGACGAACTTATGAATCATCTAACAACGTGGTTTCTACGACTCTAAACCAAGTTTCGTGCAACATGAGTGCTTATAAGTGTCTCAATGAGCTTTGTACAAGTTTGACAAAATTATGAAACATCTAACAACTTGGTTTAGAGGACTCTAAACCAAGTTTCATGCAACATGAGTGCTTATAAGTGTCTCAATGTGCTTTGTACAAGTTTGACGAACTTATGAAACATCTAACAACGTGGTTTCTAGGACCCTAAACCAAGTTCCATGCAACATGAGTGCTTATAAGTGTCTCAATGTGCTTTGTACAAGTTTGACGAACTTTTGAAACATCTAACAACGTGGTTTCTAGGACTCTAAACCAAGTTTCATGCAATATGAGTTCTTATAAGTGACTCAATGAGCTTTGTACAAGTTTGAAGAACTTATGAAACATCTAAAAATGCGTTTCTAGGACTCTAAACCAAGTTTCATGCAACATGAGTGTTTATAAGTGTCCCAATGAGCTTTTTCCAAGTTTGTTGAACTTATGAAACATCTAACAACGCGTTTCTAGGACTCTAAACAAAGTTTCATGCAACATGAGTGCATATAAGTGTCTCAATGAGCTTTGTAAGAGTTTAAAGAACTTATGAAACATCTAACAACTCGTTTCTAGGATTCTAAACAAATTTTCATGCAACTAGAGTGCTTATAAGTGTCTCAATGAGCTTTGTACAAGTTTGACGAACTTATGATTCATGTAACAACGTGGTTTCTAGGACTCTAAACCAAGTTTCATGCAACATTTGTGCGTATAAGTGTATCAATGAGCTTTGTATAAGTTTGACGAACTTATGAAACATCTAACAACCTGGTTTCTAGGACTCTAAACCAAGTTTCATGCAACATGAGTGCTTATATGTGTCTCAATGAGCGTTTTACAACTTTGACGAACTTATGAAACATCTAACAACGTTGTTTCAAGGACTTTAAACCAAGTTTCATGCCACATGAGTGCTTATAAGTGTCTCAATGGGATTTGTACAAGTTTGAAAAACTTTTGAAACATCTAACAACGTGGTTTCTAGTACTCTAAACCAAGTTTCATGCAACATGAGTGCTTATAAGTGTCTCAATGTGCTTTGTACAAGTTTAACGAACTTTTGAAACATCTAACAATGTGGTTTCTAGGAATCTAAACCTTGTTTCATGCAATATGAGTTCTTATAAGTGTCTCAATGAGCTTTGTACAAGTTTGAAGAACTTATGAAACATCTAATAACACGTTTCTAGGACTCTAAACCAAGTTTCATGCAACATGAGTGTTTATAAGTGTCTCAATGAGCTTTTTCCAAGTTTGTTGAACTTATGAAACATCTAACAACGCGTTTCTAGGACTCTAATCAAAGTTTCATGCAACATGAGCGCATATAAGTGTCTCAATGAGCTTTGTAAGAGTTTAAAGAACTTATGAAACATCTAACAACTCGTTTCTAGGATTCTAAACAAAGTTTCATGCAACAAGAGTGCTTATAAGTGTCTCAATGAACTTTGTACAAGTTTGACGAACTTATGAAACATTTAACAACGTGGTTTCTAGGACTCTAAACCAATTTTCATGCAACATTAGTGCTTATAAGTGTCTCAATGAGCTTTGTACAAGTTTAACGAACTTATGAAACATCTAACAATGTGGTTTCTAGGACTCTAAACCAAGTTTCATGCAACATTAGTGCTTATATGTGCCTCAATGAGCGTTGTACAACTTTCACGAACTTATGAAACATCTAACAACGTGGTTTCTAGGACTCTAAACAAAGTTTCCTGCAACATGAGTGCTTATAAGTGTCTCAATGAGCTCTGTACAAGTTTGAAGAACTTATGAGTCATCTAACAACGCGTTTCTAGGACTCTAAACCAAGTTTCATGCAACATGAGTGTTTATAAGTGTCTCAATGAGCTTTGTAAGAGTTTAAATAACTTATGAAACATCTAACAACTCGTTTCTAGGATTCTAAACAAAGTTTCATGCAACAAGAGTGCTTATAAGTGTCTCAATGAGCTTTGTACAAGTTTGACGAACTTATGAAACATTTAACAACGTGGTTTCTAGGACTCTAAACCAAGTTTCATGCAACATTAGTGCTTATAAGTGTCTCAATGAGCTTTGTACAAGTTTGACGAACTTATGAAACATCTAACAACCTGGTTTCTAGGACTCTAAACCAAGTTTCATGCAACATGAGTGCTTATGTGTCTCAATGAGCGTTGTACAACTTTGACGAACTTATGAAACATCTAACAATGTGGTTTCGAGGACTCTAAACCAAGTTTCATGCCACATGAGTGCTTATAAGTGTCTCAATGTGCTTTGTACAAGTTTGAAAAACTTTTGAAACATCTAACAACGTGGTTTCTAGGACTCTAAACCAAGTTTCATGAAACATGAGTGCTTATAAGTGTCTCAATGTGCTTTGTACAAGTTTGAAAAACTTTTGAAACATCTAACAACGTGGTTTCTAGGACTCTAAACCAAGTTTCATGCAATATTATTTCTTATAAATGTCTCAATGAGCTTTGTACAAGTTTGAAGAACTTATGAAACATCTAACAACACGTTTCTAGGACTCTAAACCAAGTTTCATGCAACATGAGTGATTATAAGTGTCTCAATGAGCTTTTTCTAACAACGTAGTTTCTAGGACTCTAAACCAAGTTTCATGCAACATGAGCGCTTATAAGTGTATAAATGAGCTTTGTAAAAGTTTGAAGAACTTATGAAACATCTAACAACTCGTTTCTAGGATTCTAAACAATATTTCATGCAACAAGAGTGCTTATAAGTGTCTCAATGAGCTTTGTACAAGTTTGACGAACTTATGAAACATCTAACAACGTGGTTTCTAGGACTCTAAACCAAGTTTCATGCAACATTAGTGCTTATAAGTGTCTCAATGAGCTTTGTATAAGTTTGACGAACTTATAAAACATCTAACAACCTGGTTTCTAGGACTCTAAACCAAGTTTCATGCAACATGAGTGCTTATATGTGTCTCAATGAGCGTTGTACAACTTTGACGAACTTATGAGACATCTAACAACGTTGTTTCGAGGACTCTAAACCAAGTTTCATGCCACATGAGTGCTTATAAGTGTCTCAATGTGCTCTGTACAAGTTTGAAAAACTTTTGAAACATCTAACAACGTGGTTTCTAGTACTCTAAACCAAGTTTCATGCAACATGAGTGTTTATAAGTGTCTCAATGTGCTTTGTACAAGTTTGACGAACTTTTGAAACATCTAACAACGTGGTTTCTAGGACCCTAAACCAAGTTTAATGCAATATGAGTTCTTATAAGTGTCTCAATGAGCTTTGTACAAGTTTGAAGAACTTATGAAACATCTAACAACACGTTTATAGGACTCTAAACCAAATTTCATGCAACATGAGTGTTTATAAGTGTCTCAATGATCTTTTTCCATGTTTGTTGAACCTATGAAACATCAAACCATGCGTTTCTAGGAATCTAAACAAAGTTTCATGCAACATGAGCGCTTATAAGTGTATCAATGAGCTTTGTAAAAGTTTGAAGAACTTATGAAACATCTAACAACTCGTTTCTAGGATTCTAAACAAAGTTTCATGCAACAAGAGTGTTTATAAGTGTCTCAATGAGCTTTGAACAAGTTTGACGAACTTATGAAATATCTAACAACGCGTTTCTAAGACTCTAAACAAATTTTCATGCAACATGAGCGATTATAAGTGTCTCAATGAGCTTTGTAAAAGTTGGGAGAACTTATGGAACATCTAACAACTCGGTTCTAGGATTCTAAACAAAGCTTCATGCAACAAGAGTGCTTATAAGTGTCTCAATGAGCTTTGTACAAGTTTGACGAACTTATGAAACATCTAACAACGTGGTTTCTAGGACTCTAAACCAAGTTTCGTGCAACATGAGTGTTTATAAGTCCTCAATGAGCTTTGAATAAGTTTTACGAACTTTTGAAACATCTAACAACGTGGTTTCTAGGACTCTAAACCAAGTTTCATGCAATATGAGTTCTTATATGTGACTCAATGAGCTTTGTACAAGTTTGAAGAACTTATGAAACATCTAAAAATGCGTTTCTAGGACTCTAAACCAAGTTTCATGCAACATGAGTGTTTATAAGTGTCTAAATGAGCTTTTTCCAAGTTTGTTGAAGTTATGAAACATCTAACAACGCGTTTCTAGGACTCTAAACAAAGTTTCATGCAACATGAGCGCATATAAGTGTCTCAATGAGCTTTGTAAGAGTTTAAAGAACTTATGAACCATCTAACAACTCGTTTCTGGGATTCTAAACAAAGTTTCATGCAACAAGAGTGCTTATAAGTGTCTCAATGAGCTTTGTACAAGTTTGACGAACTTATGAAACATTTAACAACGTGGTTTCTAGGACTCTAAACCAAGTTTCATGCAACAATAGTGCTTATTAGTGTCTCAATGAGCATTGTAGAAGTTTTACGAACTTATGAAACATCTAACAACCTGGTTTCTAGGACTCTAAACCAAGTTTCATGCAACATGAGTGCTTATGTGTCTCAATGAGCGTTGTACAACTTTGACGAACTTATGAAACATCTAACAATGTGGTTTCGAGGACTCTAAACCAAGTTTCATGCCACATGAGTGCTTATAAGTGTCTCAATGTGCTTTGTACAAGTTTGAAAAACTTTTGAAACATCTAACAACGTGGTTTCTAGGACTCTAAATCAAGTTTCATGAAACATGAGTGCTTATAAGTGTCTCAATGTGCTTTGTACAAGTTTGACGAACTTTTGAAACATCTAAAAACATGGTTTCTAGGACTCTAAACCAAGTTTCATGCAATATGATTTCTTATAAATGTCTCAATGAGCTTTGTACAAGTTTGAAGAACTTATGAAACATCTAACAACACGTTTCTAGGACTCTAAACCAAGTTTCATGTAACATGAGTGTTTATAAGTGTCTCAATGAGCTTTTTCTAACAACGTGGTTTCTAGGACTCTAAACCAAGTTTCATGCAACATGAGCGCTTATAAGTGTATAAATGAGCTTTGTAAAAGTTTGAAGAACTTATGAAACATCTAACAACTCGTTTCTAGGATTCTAAACAAAGTTTCATGCAACAAGAGTGCTTATAAGTGTCTCAATGAGCTTTGTACAAGTTTGACGAACTTATGAAACATTTAACAACGTGGTTTCTAGGACTCTAAACCAAGTTTCATGCAACAATAGTGCTTATTAGTGTCTCAATGAGCATTGTAGAAGTTTTACGAACTTATGAAACATCTAACAATGTGGTTTCTAGGACTCTAAACAAATTTTCATGCAACATTAGTGCTTATAAGTGTCTCAATGAGCTTTGTATAAGTTTGACGAACTTATAAAACATCTAACAACCTGGTTTCTAGGACTCTAAACCAAGTTTCATGCAACATGAGTGCTTATATGTGTCTCAATGAGCGTTGTACAACTTTGACGAACTTATGAAACATCTAACAATGTGGTTTCGAGGACTCTAAACCAAATTTCATGCAACATGAGTGCTTATAAGTGTCTCAATGTGCTTCGTACAAGTTTGAAAAACTTTTGAAACTTCTAACAACGTGGTTTCTAGGACTTTAAACCAAGTTTCATGAAACATGAGTGCTTATAAGTGTCTCAATGTGCTTTGTACAAGTTTGACGAACTTTTGAAACATCTAACAACGTGGTTTCTAGGACTCTAAACCAAGTTTCATGCAATATGATTTCTTATAAATGTCTCAATGAGCTTTGTACAAGTTTGAAGAACTTATGAAACATCTAACAACACGTTTCTAGGACTCTAAACCAAGTTTCATGCAACATGAGTGTTTATAAGTGTCTCAATGAGCTTTTTCTAACAACGTGGTTTCTAAGACTCTAAACCAAGTTTCATGCAACATGAGCGCTTATAAGTGTATAAATAAGCTTTGTAAAAGTTTGAAGAACTTATGAAACATCTAACAACTCGTTTCTAGGATTCTAAACAAAGTTTCATGCAACAAGAGTGCTTATAAGTGTCTCAATGAGCTTTGTACAAGTTTGACGAACTTATGAAACATCTAACAACGTGGTTTCTAGGACTCTAAACCAAGTTTCATGCAACATTAGTGCTTATAAGTGTCTCAATGAGCTTTGTATAAGTTTGACGAACTTATAAAACATCAAACAACCTGGTTTCTAGGACTCTAAACCAAGTTTCATGCAACATGAGTGCTTATATGTGTCTCAATGAGCGTTGTACAACTTTGACGAACTTATGAGACATCTAACAACGTTGTTTCGAGGACTCTAAACCAAGTTTCATGCCACATGAGTGCTTATAAGTGTCTCAATGTGCTCTGTACAAGTTTGAAAAACTTTTGAAACATCTAACAACGTGGTTTCTAGTACTCTAAACCAAGTTTCATGCAACATGACTGCTTATAAGTGTCTCAATGTGCTTTGTACAAGTTTGACGAACTTTTGAAACATCTAACAACGTGGTTTCTAGGACTCTAAACCAAGTTTAATGCAATATGAGTTCTTATAAGTGTCTCAATGAGCTTTGTACAAGTTTGAAGAACTTATGAAACATCTAACAACACGTTTCTAGGACTCTAAACCAAGTTTCATGCAACATGAGTGTTTATAAGTGTCTCAATGAGCTTTTTCCAAGTTTGTTGAACTTATGAAACATCAAACAACGCGTTTCTAGGACTCTAAACAAAGTTTCAAGCAACATGAGCGCTTATAAGTGTCTCAATGAGCTTTGTAAAAGTTTGAAGAACTTATGAAACATCTAACAACTCGTTTCTAGGACTTTGTACAACTTATGAAACATCTAACAACGTGGTTTCTAGGACTCTAAACCAAGTTTCATACAACATGGGTGCTTATAAGTGTCTCAATGAGCTTTGTACAAGTTTGATGAACTTATGAAACATCTAACAACGTGGTTTCGAGGACTCTAAACCAAGTTTCATGCAACATGAGTGCTTATAAGTGTCTCAATGTGCTTTGCAAAAGTTTGACGAAATTATGAAACATCTAACAACGTGGTTTTTAGGACTCTAAATCAAGTATCATGCAACATGAGTTCTTATAAGTGTCTCAATGTGCTTTGTACAAGTTTAACAAACTTTTGAAACATCTAACAACATGGTTTCTAGGAATCTATACCAAGTTTCATGCAACATGAGTTCTTATAGGTGTCTAAATGAGCTTTGTACAAGTTTGAAGAACTTATGAAACATCTAACAACTCGTTTCTAGGACTCTAAACCAAGTTTCATGCAACATGAGTGTTTATAAGTGTCTCAATGAACTTTTTCCAAGTTTGACGAACTTATGAAACATCTAACAACGCGTTTCTAGGACGCTAAACAAAGTTTCATGCAACATGAGCGCTTATAAATGTCTCAATGAGCTTTGTAAAAGTTTGAAGAACTTATGAAACATCTAATAACTCGTTTCTAGGAATCTAAACAAAGTTTCATGCAACAAGAGTGCTTATAAGTGTCTCAATGAGCTTTGTACAAGTTTGACGAACTTATAAAACATCTAAGAACGTGGTTTCTAGGACTCTAAACTAAGTTTCATGCAACATGAGTGCTTATAAGTGTCTCAATGTGCTTTGTACAAGTTTGACGAAATTATGAAACATCTAACAACGTGGTTTTTAGGACTCTAAATCAAGTATCATGCAACATGAGTTCTTATAAGTGTCTCAATGCTCTTTGTACAAGTTTAACGAACTTTTGAAACATCTAACAACGTGGTTTCTAGGAATCTATACCAAGTTTCATGCAACATGAGTTCTTATAAGTGTCTTAATGAGCTTTGTACAAGTTTGAAGAACTTATGAAACATCTAACAACGCGTTTCTAGGACTCTAAACCAAGTTTCATGCAACATGAGTGTTTATAAGTGTCTCAATGAGCTTTTTCCAAGTTTGACGAACTTATGAAACATCTAACAACGCGTTTCTAGGACGCTAAACAAAGTTTCATGCAACATGAGCTCTTGTAAGTGTCTCAATGAGCTTTGTAAAAGTTTGAAGAACTTATGAAACATCTAACAACTCGTTTCTAGGATTCTAAACAAAGATTCATGCAACAAGAGTGCTTATAAGTGTCTCAATTAGCTTTGTACAAGTTTGACGAACTTATAAAACATCTAACAACGTGGTTTCTAGGACTCTAAACCAAGTTTCATGCAACATGAGTGTTTATAAGTGTCTAAATGAGCTTTTTCCAAGTTTGTTGAACTTATGAAACATCTAACAACGCGTTTCTAGGACTCTAAACAAAGTTTCATGCAACATGAGCGCATATAAGTGTCTCAATGAGCTTTGTAAGAGTTTAAAGAACTTATGAAACATCTAACAACTCGTTTCTAGGATTCTAAACAAAGTTTCATGCAACAAGAGTGCTTATAAGTGTCTCAATGAGCTTTGTACAAGTTTGACGAACTTATGAAACATTTAACAACGTGGTTTCTAGGACTCTAAACCAAGTTTCATGCAACAATAGTGCTTATTAGTGTCTCAATGAGCATTGTAGAAGTTTTACGAACTTATGAAACATCTAACAACCTGGTTTCTAGGACTCTAAACCAAGTTTCATGCAACATGAGTGCTTATGTGTCTCAATGAGCGTTGTACAACTTTGACGAACTTATGAAACATCTAACAATGTGGTTTCGAGGACTCTAAACCAAGTTTCATGCCACATGAGTGCTTATAAGTGTCTCAATGTGCTTTGTACAAGTTTGAAAAACTTTTGAAACATCTAACAACGTGGTTTCTAGGACTCTAAATCAAGTTTCATGAAACATGAGTGCTTATAAGTGTCTCAATGTGCTTTGTACAAGTTTGACGAACTTTTGAAACATCTAAAAACATGGTTTCTAGGACTCTAAACCAAGTTTCATGCAATATGATTTCTTATAAATGTCTCAATGAGTTTTGTACAAGTTTGAAGAACTTATGAAACATCTAACAACACGTTTCTAGGACTCTAAACCAAGTTTCATGCAACATGAGTGTTTATAAGTGTCTCAATGAGCTTTTTCTAACAACGTGGTTTCTAGGACTCTAAACCAAGTTTCATGCAACATGAGCGCTTATAAGTGTATAAATGAGCTTTGTAAAAGTTTGAAGAACTTATGAAACATCTAACAACTCGTTTCTAGGATTCTAAACAAAGTTTCATGCAACAAGAGTGCTTAAAAGTGTCTCAATGAGCTTTGTACAAGTTTGACGAACTTATGAAACATCTAACAATGTGGTTTCTAGGACTCTAAACAAAGTTTCATGCAACATTAGTGCTTATAAGTGTCTCAATGAGCTTTGTATAAGTTTGACGAACTTATAAAACATCTAACAACCTGGTTTCTAGGACTCTAAACCAAGTTTCATGCAACATGAGTGCTTATATGTGTCTTAATGAGCGTTGTACAACTTTGACGAACTTATGAAACATCTAACAATGTGGTTTCGAGGACTCTAAACCAAGTTTCATGCAACATGAGTGCTTATAAGTGTCTCAATGTGCTTTGCAAAAGTTTGACGAAATTATGAAACATCTAACAACGTGGTTTTTAGGACTCTAAATCAAGTATCATGCAACATGAGTTCTTATAAGTGTCTCAATGTGCTTTGTACAAGTTTAACAAATTTTTGAAACATCTAACAACATGGTTTCTAGGAATCTATACCAAGTTTCATGCAACATGAGTTCTTATAGGTGTCTAAATGAGCTTTGTACAAGTTTGAAGAACTTATGAAACATCTAACAACACGTTTCTAGGACTCTAAACCAAGTTTCATGCAACATGAGTGTTTATAAGTGTCTCAATGAGCTTTTTCCAAGTTTGTTGAACTTATGAAACATCAAACAACGCGTTTCTAGGACTCTAAACAAAGTTTCATGAAACATGAGCGCTTATAAGTGTATCAATGAGCTTTGTAAAAGTTTGAAGAACTTATGAAACATCTAACAACGTGGTTTCGAGGACTCTAAACCAAGTTTCATGCAACATGAGTGCTTATAAGTGTCTCAATGTGCTTTGCAAAAGTTTGACGAAATTATGAAACATCTAACAACGTGGTTTTTAGGACTCTAAATCAAGTATCATGCAACATGAGTTCTTATAAGTGTCTCAATGTGCTTTGTACAAGTTTAACAAACTTTTGAAACATCTAACAACATGGTTTCTAGGAATCTAGACCAAGTTTCATGCAACATGAGTTCTTATAGGTGTCTAAATGAGCTTTGTACAAGTTTGAAGAACTTATGAAACATCTAACAACACGTTTCTAGGACTCTAAACCAAGTTTCATGCAACATGAGTGTTTATAAGTGTCTCAATGAGCATTTTCCAAGTTTGTTGAACTTATGAAACATCAAACAACGCGTTTCTAGGACTCTAAACAAAGTTTCATGAAACATGAGCGCTTATAAGTGTATCAATGAGCTTTGTAAAAGTTTGAAGAACTTATGAAACATCTAACAACGTGGTTTCGAGGACTCTAAACCAAGTTTCATGCAACATGAGTGCTTATAAGTGTCTCAATGTGCTTTGAAAAAGTTTGACGAAATTATGAAACATCTAACAACGTGGTTTTTAGGACTCTAAATCAAGTATCATGCAACATGAGTTCTTATAAGTGTCTCAATGTGCTTTGTACAAGTTTAACAAACTTTTGAAACATCTAACAACATGGTTTCTAGGAATCTATACCAAGTTTCATGCAACATGAGTTCTTATAGGTGTCTAAATGAGCTTTGTACAAGTTTGAAGAACTTATGAAACATCTAACAACTCGTTTCTAGGACTCTAAACCAAGTTTCATGCAACATGAGTGTTTATAAGTGTCTCAATGAGCTTTTTCCAAGTTTGACGAACTTATGAAACATCTAACAACGCGTTTCTAGGACGCTAAACAAAGTTTCATGCAACATGAGCGCTTATAAATGTCTCAATGAGCTTTGTAAAAGTTTGAAGAACTTATGAAACATCTAATAACTCGTTTCTAGGAATCTAAACAAAGTTTCATGCAACAAGAGTGCTTATAAGTGTCTCAATGAGCTTTGTACAAGTTTGACGAACTTATAAAACATCTAACAACGTGGTTTCTAGGACTCTAAACTAAGTTTCATGCAACATGAGTGCTTATAAGTGTCTCAATGTGCTTTGTACAAGTTTGACGAAATTATGAAACATCTAACAACGTGGTTTTTAGGACTCTAAATCAAGTATCATGCAACATGAGTTCTTATAAGTGTCTCAATGTGCTTTGTACAAGTTTAACGAACTTTTGAAACATCTAACAACGTGGTTTCTAGGAATCTATACCAAGTTTCATGCAACATGAGTTCTTATAAGTGTCTCAATGAGCTTTGTACAAGTTTGAAGAACTTATGAAACATCTAACAACGCGTTTCTAGGACTCTAAACCAAGTTTCATGCAACTTGAGTGTTTATAAGTGTCTCAATGAGCTTTTTCCAAGTTTGACGAACTTATGAAACATCTAACAACGCGTTTCTAGGACGCTAAACAAAGTTTCATGCAACATGAGCGCTTATAAGTGTCTCAATGAGCTTTGTAAAACTTTGAAGAACTTATGAAACATCTAACAACTCGTTTCTAGGATTCTAAACAAAGTTTCATGCAACAAGAGTGCTTATAAGTGTCTCAATTAGCTTTGTACAAGTTTGACGAACTTATAAAACATCTAACAACGTGGTTTCTAGGACTCTAAACCAAGTTTCATGCAACATGAGTGCTTATAAGTGTCTCATTGAGCTTTGTACAAGTTTGACGAACTTATGAAACATCTAACAACGTGGTTTCTAGGACTCTAAACCAAGTTTCGGGCAACATGAGGGCTTATAAGTGTCTAAATGAGCTTTGTACAAGTTTGACGAACATATGAAACATCTAAAAACTTGGTTTAGAGGACTCTAAACCAAGTTTCATGCAACATGAGTGCTTATAAGTGTCTCAATGTGCTTTGTACAAGTTTGACGAACTTATGAAACATCTAACAACGTGGTTTCTAGGACTCTAAACAAAGTTTCATGCAACAAGAGTGCTTATAAGTGTCTCAATGAGCTTTGTACAAGTTTGACGAACTTATGAAACATCTAACAACGTGGTTTCTAGGACTCTAAACCAAGTTTCGTGCAACATGAGTGCTTATAAGTGTCTCAATGAGCTTTGTACAAGTTTGACGAACATATGAAACATCTAACAACTTGGTTTAGAGGAATCTAACCCAAGTTTTATGCAACATGAGTGCTTATAAGTGTCTCAATGTGCTTTGTACAAGTTTGACGAACTTATGAAACATCTAACAACATGGTTTCTAGGACTCTAAACCAAGTTTCATGCAACATGAGTGCTTATAAGTGTCTCAATGTGCTTTGTACAAGTTTGACGAACTTTTGAAACATCTAACAACGTGGTTTCTAGGACTATAAACCAAGTTTCATGCAATATGAGTTCTTATAAGTGACTCAATGAGCTTTTTACAAGTTTGAAGAACTTATGAAACATCTAAAAATGCGTTTCTAGGACTCTAAACCAAGTTTCATGCAACATGAGTGTTTATAAGTGTCTAAATGAGCTTTTTCCAAGTTTGTTGAACTTATGAAACATCTAACAACGCGTTTCTAGGAATCTAAACAAAGTTTCATGCAACATGAGCGCATATAAGTGTCTCAATGAGCTTTGTAAGAGATTAAAGAACTTATGAAACATCTAACAACTCGTTTCTAGGATTCTAAACAAAGTTTAATGCAACAAGAGTGCTTATAAGTGTCTCAATGAGCTTTGTACAAGTTTGACGAACTTATGAAACATTTAACAACGTGGTTTCTAGGACTCTAAACCAAGTTTCATGCAACATTAGTGCTTATAAGTGTCTCAATGAGCTTTGTACAAGTTTGACGAACTTATAAAACATCTAACAACGTGGTTTCTAGGACTCTAAACCAAGTTTCATGCAACATGAGTGCTTATAAATGTCTCAATGAGCATTGTACAAGTTTGACGAACTTATGAAACATTTAACAACGTGGTTTCTAGGACTCTAAACCAAGTTTCATGCAACATGAGTGCTTATATGTGTCTCAATGAGCTTTGTACAACTTTAACGAACTTATGAAACATCTAACAACGTGGTTTCTAGGACAATAAACAAAGTTTCCTACAACATGTGTGTTTATAAGTGTCTCAATGAGCTTTGTAGAAGTTTGAAGAACTTATGAAACATCTAACAACGCGTTTCTAGGACTCTAAACCAAGTTTCATGCAACATGAGTGTTTATAAGTGTCTCAATGAGCTTTTTCCAAGTTTGATGAACTTATGAAACATCTAACAACGCGTTTCTAAGACTCTAAACAAAGTTTCATGCAACATGAGCGCTTATAAGTGTCTCAATGAGCTTTGTAAAAGTTTGATGAACTTATGAAACATCTAACAACGTGGTTTCTAGGACTCTAAACCAAATTTCATGCAACATGAGTGCTTATAAGTGCCTCAATGAGCTTTGTACAAGTTTGATGAACTTATGAAACATCTAACAACGTGGTTTCGAGGACTCTAAACCAAGTTTCATGCAACTTGAGTGCTTATAAGTGTCTCAATGTGCTTTGTACAAGTTTGACGAAATTATGAAACATCTAACAACGTGATTTTTAGGACTCTAAACCAAGTATCATGCAACATGAATTCTTATAAGTGTCTCAATGTGCTTTGTACAAGTTTAACGAACTTTTGAAACATCTAACAACGTGGTTTCTAGGAATCTATACCAAGTTTCATGCAAGATGAGTTCTTATAAGTGTCTCAATGAGCTTTGTACAAGTTTGAAGAACTTATCAAACATCTAACAACGCGTTTCTAGGACTCTAAACCAAGTTTATTGCAACATGAGTGTTTATAAGTGTCTCAATGAGCTTTTTCCAAGTTTGACGAACTTATGAAACATCTAACAACGTGGTTTCTAGGATTCTAAACCAAGTTTCATACAACATGAGTGCTTATAAGTGCCTCAATGAGCTTTGTACAAGTTTGATGAACTTATGAAACATCTAACAACGTGGTTTCGAGGACTCTAAACCAAGTTTCATGCAACATGAGTGCTTATAATTGTCTCAATGTGCTTTGTACAAGTTTGACGAAATTATGAAACATCTAACAACGTGGTTTTTAGGACTCTAAATCAAGTATCATGCAACATGAGTTCTTATAAGTGTCTCAATGTGCTTTCTACAAGTTTAACGAACTTTTGAAACATCTAACAACGTGGTTTCTAGGAATCTATACCAAGTTTCATGCAACATGAGTTCTTAAAAGTGTCTCAATGAGCTTTGTACAAGTTTGAAGAACTTATGAAACATCTAACAACGCGTTTCTAGGACTCTAAACCAAGTTTCATGCAACATGAGTGTTTATAAGTGTCTCAATGAGCTTTTTCCAAGTTTGACGAACTTATGAAACATCTAACAACGCGTTTCTAGGACGCTAAACAAAGTTTCATGCAACATGAGCGCTTATAAGTGTCTCAATGAACTTTTTAAAAGTTTGAAGAACTTATGAAACATCTAACAACTCGTTTCTAGGATTCTAAACAAAGTTTCATGCAACAAGAGTGCTTATAAGTGTTTCAATGAGCTTTGTACAAGTTTGACGAACTTATAAAACATCTAACAACGTGGTTTCTAGGACTCTAAACCAAGTTTCTTGCAACATGAGTGCTTATAAGTGTCTCAATGAGCTTTGTACAAGTTTGACGAACTTATGAAATATCTAACAACGTGGTTTCTAGGACTCTAAACCTAGTTTCGGGCAACATGAGTGCTTATAAGTGTCTCAATGAGCTTTGTACAAGTTTGACGAACATATGAAACATCTAAAAACTTGGTTTAGAGGACTCTAAACCAAGTTTCATGCAACATGAGTGCTTATTAGTGTCTCAATGTGCTTTGTACAAGTTTGACGAACTTATGAAACATCTAACAACGTGGTTTCTAGGACTCTAAACAAACTTTCATGCAACATGAGTGCTTATAAGTGTCTCAATGTGCTTTGTACAAGTTTGACGAACTTTTGAAACATCTAACAACGTGGTTTCTAGGACTCTAAACCAAGTTTCATGCAATATGAGTTCTTATAAGTGACTCAATGAGCTTTGTACAAGTTTGAAGAACTTATGAAACATCTAAAAATGCGTTTCTAGGACTCTAAACCAAGTTTCATGCAACATGAGTGTCTATAAGTGTCTCAATGAGCTTTTTCCAAGTTTGTTGAACTTATGAAACATCTAACAACGCGTTTCTAGGACTCTAAACAAAGTTTCATGCAACATGAGCGCATATAAGTGTCTCAATGAGCTTTGTAAGAGTTTAAAGAACTTATGAAACATCTAACAACTCGTTTCTAGGATTCTAAACATTAATGCTTATAAGTGTCTCAATGAGCTTTGTACAAGTTTGACGAACTTATGAAACATCTAACAACCTGGTTTCTAGGACTCTAAACCAAGTTTCATGCAACATGAGTGCTTATGTGTCTCAATGAGCGTTGTACAACTTTGACGAACTTATGAAACATCTAACAACGTGGTTTCGAGGACTCTAAACCAAGTTTCATGCCACATGAGTGCTTATAAGTGTCTCAATGTGCTTTGTACAAGTTTGAAAAACTTTTGAAACATCTAACAATGTGGTTTCTAGGACTCTAAACCAAGTTTCATGAAACATGAGTGCTTATAAGTTTCTCAATGTGCTTTGTACAAGTTTGACGAACTTTTGAAACATCTAACAACGTGGTTTCTAGGACTCTAAACCAAGTTTCATGCAATATGATTTCTTATAAGTGTCTCAATGAGTTTTGTACAAGTTTGAAGAACTTATGAAACATCTAACAACACGTTTCTAGGACTCGAAACCAAGTTTCATGCAACATGAGTATTTATAAGTGTCTCAATGAGCTTTTTCTATCAACGTGGTTTCTAGGACTCTAAACCAAGTTTCATGCAAAATGAGCGCTTATAAGTGTATCAATGAGCTTTGTAACAGTTTGAAGAACTTATGAAACATCTAACAACTCGTTTCTAGGATTCTAAACAAGGTTTCATACAAGAATAATGCTTATAAGTGTCTCAATGAGCTTTGTACAAAGTTTGACGAACTTATGAAACATCTAACAACGTGGTTTCTAGGACTCTAAACCAAGTTTCATGCAACATGAGTGCTTATAAGTGTCTCAATGAGCATTGTACAAGTTTGAAGAACTTATGAAACATCTAACAACGTGGTTTCTAGGACTTTAAACCAAGTTTCATGCAACATGAGTGCTTATATATGTCTGGATGAGCTTTGTACAACTTTGACGAACTTATGAAACATCTAACAACGTGGTTTCTAGGACTCTAAACAAAGTTTCCTGCAACATGAGTGTTTATAAGTGTCTCAATGAGCTTTGTACAAGTTTGAAGGACTTATGAAACATCTAAAACGCGTTTCTAGGACTCTATACCAAGTTTCATGCAACATGAGTGTTTATAAGTGTCTCAATGAGCTTTTTCCAAGTTTGACGAAGTTATGAAACATCTAACAACGCGTTTCTAAGACTCTAAACAAAGTTCCATGCAACATGAGCGCTTATAAGTGTCTCAATGAGCTTTGTAAAAGTTTGAAGAACTTATGAAGCATCTAACAACTCGTATCTAGGATTCTAAACAAAGTTTCATGAAACAAGAGTGCTTATAAGTGTCTCAAAGAGCGTTGTACAAGTTTGACGAACTTATGAAACATCTAACAACGTGGTTTCTAGGACTCTAAACCAAGTTTCATGCAACATGAGTGCTTATAAGTGTCTCAATGAGCTTTGTACAAGTTTGATGAACTTATGAAACATCTAACAACGTGGTTTCGAGGACTCTAAACCAAGTTTCATGCAACATGAGTTCTTATAAGTGTCTCAATGTGCTTTGTATAAGTTTGACGAAATTATGAAACATCTAACAACGTGGTTTTTAGGACTCTAAATCAAGTATCATGCAACATGAGTTCTTATAAGTGTCTCAATGTGCTTTGTACAAGTTTAACGAACTTTTGAAACATCTAACAACGTGGTTTCTAGGAATCTATATCAAGTTTCATGCAACATGAGTTAAGTGTCTCAATGAGCTTTGTACAAGTTTGAAGAACTTATGAAACATCTAACAACGCGTTTCTAGGACTCTAAATCAAGTTTCATGCAACATGAGTGTTTATAAGTGTCTCAATGAGCTTTTTCCAAGTTTGACGAACTTATGAAACATCTAACAACGCGTTTCTAGGACTCTAAACAAAGTTTCATGCAACATGAGCGCTTATAAGTTTCCTAATGAGGTTTGTAAAAGTTTGAAGAACTTATGAAACATCTAACAACTCGTTTCTAGGATTCTAAACAAAGTTTCATGCAACAAGAGTGCTTATAAGTGTCTCAATGAGCTTTGTACAAGTTTGACGAACTTATAAAACATCTAACAACGTGGTTTCTAGGACTATAAACCAAGGTTCTCGCAACATGAGTGCTTATAAGTGTCTCAATGAGCTTTGTACAAGTTTGACGAACATATGAAACATCTAACAACTGTGTTTAGAGGACTCTAAACCAAGTTTCATGCAACATGAGTGCTTATAAGTGTCTCAATGTGCTTTGTACAAGTTTTACGAACTTATGAAACATCTAACAACGTGGTTTCTAGGACTATAAACAATGTTTCATTCAACATGAGTGCTTATAAGTGTCTCAATGTGCTTTGTACAAGTTTGACGAACTTTTGAAACATCTAACAACGTAGTTTCTAGGACTCTAAACCAAATTTCATGCAACATGAGTTCTTATAAGTGTCTCAATGAGCTTTGTACAAGTTTGAAGAACTTATGAAACATCTAACAACGCGTTTCTAGGACTCTAAACCAAGTTTCATGCAACATGAGTGTTTATAAGTGTCTCAATGAGATTTTTCCAAGTTTGACGAACTTATGAAACATCTAACAACTCGTTTCTAGGACTCTAAACAAAGTTTCATGCAACATGAGCGCGTATAAGTGTCTCAATGAGCTTTGTAAAAGTTTGAAGAACTTATGAAACATCTAACAACTCGTTTCTAGGATTCTAAACAAAGTTTCATGCAACAAGAGTGCTTAGAAGTGTCTGAATGAGCTTTGTACAAGTTTGACGAACTTATAAAATATCGAACAACGTGGTTTCTAGGACTCTAAACCAAGTTTCATGAAACATGAGTGCTTATAAGTGTCTCAATGAGCTTTGTACAAGTTTGACCAACTTATGAAACATCTAACAACGTTGTTTCGAGGACTCTAAACCAAGTTTCATGCAACATGAGTGCTTATAAGTGTTTAAATGTGCTTTGTACAAGTTTGTCGAACTTATGAAATATCTACCAACGTGGTTTCGAGGACTCTAAAGCAAGTTTCATGCAACATGAGTGCTTATAAGTATCTCAATGTGCTTTGTAAAAGTTTGAAGAACTTATGAAACATCTAACAACTCGTTTCTAGGATTCTAAACAAAGTTTCATGCAACACGAGTGCTTATAAGTGTCTCAATGAGCTTTGTACAAGTATGAAGAACTTATAAAACATCTAACAACGTGGTTTCTAGGACTCTAAACCAAGTTTCATGCAACATGAGTGCTTATAAGTGTCTCAATGAGCTTTGTACAAGTTTGACGAACTTATGAAACATCTAACAACGTGGTTTCGAGGACTCTAAACCAAGTTTCATGCAACATGAGTGCTTATTAGTGTTTGAATGTGCTTTGTACAAGTTTTACGAACTTATGAAACATCTAACAACGTGGTTTCGAGGACTCTTAACCAAGTTTCATGCAACATGAGTGCTTATAAGTGTCTCAATGTGCTTTGTACAAGTTTGACGAACTTATGAAACATCTAACAACGTGGTTTCTAGGACTCTAAACAAGGTTTCATTCAACATGAGTGCTTATAAGTGTCTCAATGTGCTTTGTACAAGTTTGACGAACTTTTGAAACATCTAAAAACGTGGTTTCTAGGACTCTAAACCAAGTTTCATGCAACATGAGTTCTTATAAGTGTCTCAATGAGCTTTGTACAAGTTTGAAGAACTTATGAAACATATAACAACGCGTTTCTAGGACTCTTAACCAAGTTTCATGCAACATGAGTGTTTATAAGTGTCTCAATGAGCTTTTTCCAAGTTTGACGAACTTATGAAACATCTAACAACGCGTTTCTAAGACTCTAAACAAAGTTTCATGCAACTTGAGCGCTTATAAGTGTCTTAATGAGCTTTGTAAAAGTTTGAAGAACTTATGAAACATCTAACAACTCGTATCTAGGATTCTAAACAAAGTTTCATGCAACAAGAGTGCTTATAAGTGTCTCAATGAGCTTTGTACAGGTTTGACGAACTTATGAAACATCTAACAACGTGGTTTCTAGGACTTTAAACCAAGTTTCATGCAACATGAGTTCTTATAAGTGTCTCAATGAGCTTTGTACAATTTTGATGAACTTATGAAACATCTAACAACGTGGTTTCGAGGACTCTAAACCAAGTTTCATGCAACATGAGTGCTTATAAGTGTCTCAATGTGCTTTGTACAAGTTTGACGAAATAATTGAAACATCTAACAACGTGGTTTTTAGGACTCTAAACCAAGTTTCATGCAACATGAGGGCTTATAAGTGTCTCAATGTGCTTTGTACAAGTTTAACGAACTTTTGAAACATCTAACAACGTGGTTTCTAGGACTCTATACCAAGTTTCATGCAACATGAGTTCTTATAAGTGTCTCAATGAGCTTTGTACAAGTTTGAAGAACTAATGAAACATTTAACAACGCGTTTCTAAGACTCTAAACCAAGTTTCATGCAACATGAGTGTTTATAAGTGTCTCAATGAGCTTTTTCCAAGTTTGACGAACTTATGACACATCTAACAACGCGTTTCTAGGATTCTAAACAAAGTTTCATGCAACAAGAGTGCTTATAAGTGTCTCAATGAGCTTTGTACAAGTTTGACGAACTTATAAAACATCTAACAACGTGGTTTCTAAGAATCTAAACCAAGTTTCATGCAACATGAGTGCTTATAAGTGTCTCATTGTGCTTTGTACAAGTTTAACGAACTTTTGAAACATCTAACAACGTGGTTTCTAGGACTCTAAACCAAGTTTCATGCAACATGAGTTCTTATAAGTGTCTCAATGAGCTTTGTAAAAGTTTGAAGAACTTATGAAACATCTAACAACTCGTTTCTAGGATTCTAAACAAAGTTTCATGCAACAAGAGAGCTTATAAGTTTCTCAATGAGCTTTGTACAAGTTTGACGAACTTATAAAACATCTAACAACGTGGTTTCTAAGACTCTAAACCAAGTTTCATGCAACATGAGTGCTTATAAGTGTCTCAATGAGTTTTGTACAAGTTTCACAAACTTATGAAACATCTAACAACGTGGTTTCAAGGACTCTAAACCAAGTTTCATGCAACATGAGTGCTTATAAGTGTCTCAATGTGCTTTGTACAATTTTGATGAACTTATGAAACATCTAACAACGTGGTTTCTAGGACTCTAAACAAGGTTTCATGCAACATGAGTGCTTATAAGTGTCTCAATGTGCTTTGTACAAGTTTGACGAACTTTTGAAACCTCTAACAACGTGGTTTCTAGGACTCTAAACCAAGTTTCATGCTACATGAGTTCTTATAAGTGTCTCAATGAGCTTTGTACAAGTTTGAAGAACTTATGAAACATCTAACAACGCGTTTCTAGGACTCTAAACCAAGTTTCATGCAACATGAGTGTGTATAAGTGTCTCAATGAGCTTTTTCCAAGTTTGACGAACTTATGAAACATCTAACAACGCGTTTCTAAGAATCTAAAAAAAGTTTCATGCAAAATGATCGCTTATAATTGTCTCAATGAGCTTCGTAAAAGTTTGAAGAACTTATGAAACATCTAACAACTCGTATCTAACAAGAGTGCTTATAAGTGTCTCAATGAGCGTTGTACAAGTTTGGCGAACTTATGAAACATCTAACAACGTGGTTTTTAGGACTCTAAACCAAGTTTCATGCAACATGAGTGCTTATAAGTGTCTCATTGTGCTTTGTACAAGTTTAACGAACTTTTGAAACATCTAACAACGTGGTTTCTAGGACTCTATACCAAGTTTCATGCAACATGAGTTCTTAAAAGTGTCTCAATGAGCTTTGTAGAAGTTTGAAGAACTAATGAAACATCTAACAACACGTTTCTAGGACTTTAAACCAAGTTTCATGCAACATGAGTGTTTATAAGTGTCTCAATGAGCTTTTTCCAAGTTTGAAGAACTTATGAAACATCTAACAACTTGTTTCTAGGATTCTAAACAAAGTTTCATGCAACAAGAGTCCTTATAAGTGTCTGAATGAGCTTTGTACAAGTTTGACGAACTTATAAAACATATAACAACGTGGTTTCTATGACTCTAAACCAAGTTTCATGCAACATGAGTGCTTATAAGTGTCTCAATGAGCTTTGTACAAGTTTGACGAAAATATGAAACATCTAACAACGTGGTTTCGAGGACTCTAAACCAAGTTTCATGCAACATGAGTGCTTATAAGTGTTTCAATGTGCTTTGTACAAGTTTGACGAACTTATGAAACATCTAACAACGTGGTTTCGAGGACTCGAAACAAAGTTTCATTCAACATGAGTGCTTATAAGTGTCTCAATGTGCTTTGTACAAGTTTGACGAACTTATGAAACATCTAACAACGTGGTTTCTAGGACTCTAAACAAGGTTTCATGCAACTTGAGTGCTTATAAGTGTCTCAATGTGCTTTGTACAAGTTTGACGAACTTTTGAAACATCTAACAACATGGTTTCTAGGACTCTAAACCAAGTTTCATGCAACATGAGTTCTTATAAGTGTCTCAATGAGCTTTGTACAAGTTTGAAGAACTAATGAAACATTTATCAACGTGTTTCTTGGACTCTAAACCAAGTTTCATGCAACATGATTGTTTATAAGTGTCTCAATGAGCTTTTTCCAAGTTTGACGAATTTATGAAACATCTAACAACGCGTTTCTAACACTCTAAACAAAGTTTCAAGCAACATGAGCGCTTATAAGTGTCTCAATGAGCTTTGTAAAAGTTTGAAGAACTTATGAAACATCTAACAACTCGTTTCTAGGACTTTGTACAACTTATGAAACATCTAACAACGTGGTTTCTAGGACTCTAAACCAAGTTTCATACAACATGGGTGCTTATAAGTGTCTCAATGAGCTTTGTACAAGTTTGATGAACTTATGAAACATCTAACAACGTGGTTTCGAGGACTCTAAACCAAGTTTCATGCAACATGAGTGTTTATAATTGTCTCAATGTGCTTTGTACAAGTTTGACGAAATTATGAAACATCTAACAACGTGGTTTTTAGGACTCTAAACCAAGTTTCATGCAACATGAGTGCTTATAAGTGTCTCAATGTGCTTTGTACAAGTTTAAAGAACTTATGAAACATCTAACAACGTGGTTTCTAGGACTCTATACCAAGTTTCATTCAACATGAGTTCTTATAAGTGTCTCAATGAGCTTTGTACAAGTTTGAAGAACTAATGAAACATTTAACAACGCGTTTCAAGGACTTTAAACCAAGTTTCATGCAACATGAGTGTTTATAAGTGTCTCAATGAGCTTTTTCCAAGTTTGACGAACTTATAAAACATCTAACAACGTGGTTTCTAGGACTCTAAACAAAGTTTCATGCAACAAGAGTGCTTATAAGTGTCTCAATGAGCTTGGTACAAGTTTGACGAACTTATAAAACATCCAACAATGTGGTTTCTAGGACTCTAAACCAAGTTTCATGCAACATGAGTGCTTATAAGTGTTTCAATGAGCTTTGTACAAGTTTGACGAAGTTATGAAACATCTAACAACGTGGTTTCGAGGACTCTAAACCAAGTTTCATGCAACATGAGTGCTTATAAGTGTCTCAATGTGCTTTGTACAAGTTTGACGAACTTATGAAACATCTAACAACGTGGTTTCTAGGACACTAAACAAGGTTTCATGCAACATGAGTGCTTATAAGTGTCTCAATGTGCTTTGTACAAGTTTGACAAAATTTTGAAACCTCTAACAACGTGGTTTCTAGAACTCGAAACCAAGTTTCATGCAACATGAGTTCTTATAAGTATCTCAATGAGCTTTGTACAAGTTTGAAGAACTTATGAAACATCTAACAACGCGTTTCTAGGACTCTAAACCAAGTTTCATGCAACATGAGTGTTTATAAGTGTCTCAATGAGCTTTTTCCAAGTTTGACGAACTTATAAAATATCTAACAACGGGTTTTCTAGGACTCTAAACAAAGTTTCATGCAACAAGAGTGCTTATAAGTGTCTCAATGAGCTTGGTACAAGATTGACGAACTTATAAAACATCCAACAACGTGGTTTCTAGGACTCTAAACCAAGTTTCATGCAACATGAGTACTTATAAGTGTTTCAATGAGCTTTGTACAAGTTTGACGAAGTTATGAAACATCTAACAACGTGGTTTCGAGGACTCTAAACCAAGTTTCATGCAACATTAGTGCTTATAAGTGTCTCAATGTGCTTTGTACAAGTTTGATGAACTTATGAAACATCTAACAACGTGGTTTCTAGGACACTAAACAAGGTTTCATGCAACATGAGTGCTTATAAGTGTCTCAATGTGCTTTGTACAAGTTTGAAGAAATTTTGAAACCTCTAACAACGTGGTTTCTAGAATTCTAAAACAAGTTTCATGCAACATGAGTTCTTATAGGTGTCTCAATGAGCCTTGTACAAGTTTGAAGAACTTATGAAACATCTAACAACGCGTTTCTAGAACTCTAAACCAAGTTTCATGCAACATGAGTGTTTATAAGTGTCTCAATGAGCTTTTTCCAAGTTTGACGAACTTATGAAACATCTAACAACGCGTTTCTAAGACTCTAAAAAAAGTTTCATGCAACAAGAGCGCTTATAGGTGTCTCAATGAACTTCGTAAAAGTTTGAAGAACTTATGAAACATCTAACAACTCGTATCTAGGATTCTAAACCAAGTTTCATGCAACATGAGAGCTTATAAGTTCCTCAATGAGCTTTGTACAAGTTTGACGAACGTATGAAACATCTAACAACGCGTTTCTAGGACTCTAAACCAAGTTTCATGCAACATGAGTGCTTATAAGTGTCTCAATGTGCTTTGTACAAGTTTAACGAACTTTTGAAACATCTAACAACGTGGTTTCTAGGACTCTATACAAAGTTTCATGCAACATGAGTTCTTATAAGTGTCTCAATGGGCTTTGTACAAGTTTGAAGAACTAATGAAACATCTAACAACACGTTTCTAGGACTTTAAACCAAGTTTCATGCAACATGAGTGTTTATAAGTGTCTCAATGAGCTTTTTACAAGTTTGACGAACTTATGAAACATCTAACAACGCGTTTCTAGGACTCTAAACCAAGTTTCATGCAACATGAAGTCTTATAAGTGTTTCAATGTGCTTTGTACAAGTTTGACGAACTTATGAAACATCTAACAACTTGGTTTTGAGGACTCTAAACCAAGTTTCATGCAACATGAGTGCTTATAAGTGTCTCAATGTGCTTTGTAGAAGTTTGACGAACTTATGAAACATCTAACAACGTGGTTTCTAGGACTCTAAACCAAGTTTCATGCAACATGAGTTCTTATAAGTGTCTCAATGAGCTTTGTACAAGTTTGAAGAACTTATGAAACATCTAACAACGCGTTTCTAGGACTCTAAACCAAGTTTCATGCAACATGAGTGTTTATAAGTGTCTCAATGAGCTTTTTCCAAGTTTGACGAACTTATGAAACATCTAACAACGCGTTTCTAAGACTCTAAACGAAGTTTCATGCAACATTAGCGCTTATAAGTGTCTCAATGAGCTTTCTAAAAGTTTGAAGAACTTATGAAACATCTAACAACTCGTTTCTAGGATTATAACCAAAGTTTCATGCAATAAGAGTGCTTATAAGTGTCTCAATGAGCTTTGTACAAGTTTGACGAACTTATGAAACATATAACAACGTGGTTTCTAGGACTCTAAACCAAGTTTCATGCAACATGAGTGCTTATAAGTGTCTCAATGTGCTTTGTACAAGTTTGACGAACTTATGAAACATCTAACAACGTGGTTTCTAGGACTCTAAACAAGGTATCATGCAACATGAGTGCTTATAAGTGTCTCAATGAGCTTTGTACAAGTTTGACGAACTTATGAAACATCTAAGAACGTGGTTTCGAGGACTCTAAACCAAGTTTCATGCAACATGAGTGCTTATAAGTGTCTCAATGTGCTTTGTACAAGTTTGACGAATATATGAAACATCTAACAACGTGGTTTCTAGGAATCTAAACAAGGTTTCATGCAACATGAGTGCTTATAAGTGTCTCAATGTGCTTTGTACAAGTTTGACGAACTTTTGAAACATCTAACAACGTGGTTTCTAGGACTCTAAACCAAGTTTCATGCAACATGAGTTCTTATAAGTGTCTCAATGAGCTTTGTACAAGTTTGAAGAACTTATGAAACATCTAACAACGCGTTTCTAGGACTCTAAACCAAGTTTCATGCAACATGAGTGTTTATAAGTGTGTCAATGAGCTTTTTCCAAGTTTGACGAACTTATGAAACATCTAACAACGCGTTTCTAAGACCCTAAACGAAGTTTCATGCAACATTAGCGTTTATAAATGTCTCAATAAGTTTTGTAAAAGTTTGAAGAACTTATGAAACATCTAACAACTCGTTTCTAGGATTCTAACCAAAGTTTCATGCAATAAGAGTGCTTATAAGTGTCTCAATGAGCTTTGTACAAGTTTGACGAACTTATGAAACATCTAATAACGTGGTTTCTAGGACTCTAAACCAAGTTTCATGCAACATGAGTGCTTATAAATGTCTTAATGAGCTTTGTACAAGGTTGATGAACTTATGAAACATCTAACAACGTGGTTTCGAGGACTCTAAACCAAGTTTCATGCAACATGAGTGCTTATAAGTGTCTCAATGTGCTTTGTACAAGTTTAAAGAACTTATGAAACATGTAACAACGTGGTTTCTAGGACTCTAAACAAGGTTTCATGCAACATGAGTGCTTATAAGTGTCTCAATGTGCTTTGTACAAGTTTAACGAACTTTTGAAACCTCTAACGACGTGGTTTCTAGGAATCTAAACCAAGTTTCATGCAACATGAGTTCCTATAAGTGTCTCAATGAGCTTTGTACAAGTTTGAAGAACTTATGAAACATCTAACAACGCGTTTCAAGGACTCTAAACAAAGTTTCATACAACATGAGTGTTTATAAGTGTCTCAATGACCTTTTCCCAAGTTTGACGAACTTATGAAACATCTAACAACTAGTTTCTAGGATTCTAAACAAAGTTTCATGCAACAAGAGTGCTTATAAGTGTCTCATTGAGCTTTGTACAAGTTTGACGAACTTATGAAACATCTAACAACGTAGTTTCTAGGACTCTAAACCATGTTTCATGCAACATGATTGCTTATAAGTGTCTCAATGTGCTTTGTACAAGTTTGACGAACTTATGAATTATCTAACAACGTGGTTTCTAGGACTCTAAACCAAGTTTCATGCAATATGAGTGCTTATAAGTGTCTCAATGTGCTTTGTACAAGTTTGACAAACTTTTGAAACATTTAACAACGTGGTTTCTAGGACCCTAAACCAAGTTTCATGCAACATGTGTTCTTATAAGGGTCTCAATGACCTTTGTACAAGTTTGAAGAACTTATGAAACATCTAACAACGCGTTTCTAGGACTCTAAACCATGTTTCATGCAACATGAGTGTTTATAAGTGTCTCAATGAGCTTTTTCCATGTTTGACGAACTTATGAAATATCTAACAACGCGTTTCTAGGACTCTAAATAAAGTTTCATGCAAAATGAGTTCTTATAAGTGTCTCAATGTGCTATGTACAACTTTGACGAACTTATTTATGAAACATCTAACAACGTGGTTTCGAGGACTCTAAACCAAGTTTCATGCAACATGAGTGCTGATAAGTGTCTCAATGTGCTTTTTACAAGTTTGACGAACTTATGAAACATCTAACAACGTGGTTTCTAGGACTCTAAACCAAGTTTTATGCAACATGAGTGCTTATAAGTGTCTCAATGTGCTTTGTACAAGTTTGACGAACTTTTGAAACATCTACCAACGTGGTTTCTAGGACTCTAAACCAGGTTTCATGCAACATGAGTTCTTATAAGTGTCTCAATGAGGTTTGTACAAGTTTGAAGAACTTATGAAACATCTAACAACGCGTTTCTAGGACTCTAAACCAAGTTTCATGCAACATGAGTGTTTATAAATGTCTCAATGAGCTTTTTCCAAGTTTGACGAACTTATGAAACATCTAACAACTCGTTTCTAGGATTCTAAACAAAGTTTCATGCAACAAAAGCGCTTATAAGTTTCTCAATGAGCTTTGTAAAATTTGAACAGCTTATGAAACATCTAACAACTCGTTTCTAGGATTATAAACAAAGTTTCATGCAACAAAAGCGCTTATAAGGGTCTAAATGAGCTTTGTAAAAGTTTGAAGAACTTATGAAACATCTAACAACTCGTTTCTAGGATTCTAAACAAAGTTTCATGCAACAAGAGTGATTATAAGTGTCTCAATGAGCTTTGTAAAACTTTGACGAACTTATGAAACATCTAACAACGTGGTTTCTAGGACTCTAAAACAAGTTTCATACAACATGAGTGCTTATAAGTGCCTCAATGAGCTTTGTACAAGTTTGATGAACTTATGAAACATCTAACAACGTGGTTTCGAGGACTCTAAACCAAGTTTCATGCAACATGAGTTCTTATAAGTGTCTCAATGTGATTTGTAAAACTTTGACGAACTTATGAAACATCTAACAACCCATTTCTCGGACTCTAAATAAAGTTTCATGCAACAAGAGTGCTTATAAGTGTCTCAATGAGCTTTGTACAAGTTTGACGAAGTTATAAAACATCTAACAACGTGGTTTATAGGACTCTAAACAAAGTTTCATGCAACAAGAGTTCTTATAAGTGTCACAATGAGCTTTGTACAAGTTTGACGAACTTATGAAACATCTAACAACGCGTTTCTAGGACTTTAAACCAAGTTTCATGCAACATGAGTGTTTATAAGTGTCTCAATGAGCTTTTTCCAAGTTTGACGAACTTATGAAACATCTAACAACGCGTTTCTAGGACTCTAAACCAAGTTTCATGCAACATGAGTGTTTATAAGTGTCTCAATGAGCTTTTTCTATGTTTGACGAACTTATGAAACATCTAACAACTCGTTTCTAGGATTCTAAACATAGTTTCATGCAACAAGAGTGCTTATAAGTGTCTCAATGAGCTCTCTACAAGTTTGACGAACTTATGAAACATCTAAAAACGTAGTTTCTAGGACTCTAAACCATGTTTCATGCAAGATGAGCACTTCTGAGTTCCTCAATGAGCTTTGTACAAGTTCTACGAATTAATGAAACATCTAACAACGCGTTTATAGGACTCTAAACAAAGTTTAATGCAACATAAGAGTTTATAAGTGTCTCAATGAGCTTTTTACAAGTTTCACGAACATATGAAACATCTAACAACGCATTTCTCGGACTCTAAAAAAAGTTTCATGCAACAAGAGTGCTTATAAGTGTCTCAATGAGCTTTGCACAAGTTTGACGAACTTATGAAACATCTAACAACGTGGTTTCTAGAACTCTTAACAGAGTTTCATGCAACATGAGTGCTTATAAGTGTCTCAATGAGCTTTGTACAAGTTTGATGAACTTATGAAACATCTAACAACGCGTTTCTAGGACTGTAAACCAAGTTTGCAGCAACATGAGTTCTTATAACTTCCTCAATGAGCTTTGTACAAGTTTCACGAACTTATGAAACATATAATAACGCGTTTCCAAGACTCTAAACCGAGTTTCATGCAACATGAGTGTTTATAATAAGTGTCTCAATTAGCTTTTTCCAAGTTTGACGAACTTATGAAACATCTAACAACGCGTTTCTAGGACTCTAAACAAAGTTTCATGCAACATGAGAGCTTATAAGTGTCTCAATGAGCTTTGTAAAAGTTTGAAGAACTTATGAAACATCTAACAACTCGTTTCTAGGATTCTAAACAAAGTTTCATGCAACAAGAGTGCTTATAAGTGTCTCAATGATCTTTGTACAAGTTTGACGAACTTATGAAACATCTAACAACGTGGTTTCTAGGACTCTAAAACAAGTTTCATGCAACATGAGTGCTTATAAGTGTCTCAATGTGCTTTGTAAAAGTTTGACGAACTTATGAAACATCTAACAACGTGGTTTCTAGGACTCTGAATCAAGTTTCATGCAACATGAGTGCTTATAAGTGTCTCAATGTGCTTTGTACAAGTTTGACGAACTTTTTAAACATCTAACAACGTGGTTTCTAGGACTCTAAACCAAGTTTCATGCAACATGAGTTCTTATAAGTGTCTCAATGAGCTTTGTACAAGTTTGAAGAACTTATGAAACATCTAACAACGCGTTTCTAGGAGTATAACCCAAGTTTCATGCAACATGAGTGTTTATAAGTGTCTCAATGAGCTTTTTCCAAGTTTGACGAACTTATAGAACATATAACAACTCGTTTCTAGGATTTTAAACAAAGTTCCATGCAACAAGAATGCTTATTAGTGTCTCAATGAGCTTTGTACAAGTTTGAAGAACTTATGAAACATCTAACAACGTGATTTCGAGGACTCCAAACCAAGTTTCATGCAACATGAGTGCTTATAAGTGTCTCAATGTGCTTTGTACAAGTTTCACGAACTTATGAAACATCTAACAACGTTGTTTCTAGGACTCTAAACCAAGTTTCATGAAATATGAGTGCTTATAAGTGTCTCAATGTGCTTTGTACAAGTTTGACGAAATTTTGAAACATCTAACAACGTGGTTTCTAGGACTCTAAACCAAGTTTCATGCAACATGAGTTCTTATAAGGGTCTCAATCAGCTTTGTACAAGTTTGAAGAACTTATGAAACATCTAACAACGTGTTTCTAGGACTCTAAACCAAGTTTCATGCAACATGAGTGTTTATAAGTGTCTCAATGAGCTTTTTCCATGTTTGACGAACTTATGAAAAATCTAACAACTCGTTTCTAGGATTCTAAATAAAGTTTCATGCAACAAGAGTGCTTATAAGGGTCTCAATGAGCTTTGTACAAGTTTGAAGAACTTATGAAACATCTAACAACGTAGTTTCTAGGACTCTAAACCATGTTTCATGCAACATGAGCGCTTATGAGTTCCTCAATGAGCTTTGTACAAGTTTTACGAACTAATGAAACATTTAACAACGCGTTATAGGACTCGAAACAAAGTTTCATGCAACATGAGAGTTTATAAGTGTCTCAATGAGCTTTGTACAAGTTTCACGAACATATGAAACATCTAACAACGCATTTCTCGGACTCTAAACAAAGTTTCATGCAACAAGAGTTCTTATAAGTGTCTCAATGAGCTTTGTACAAGTTTGACGAACTTATGAAACATCTAAGAACGTGGTTTCTAGGACTCTAAACCAAGTTTCATGCAACATGAGTGCTTATAAGTGTCTCAATGTGCTTTATACAAGTTTGACGAACTTATGAAACATCTAACAACGCGTTTCTAGGACTCTAAACCAAGTTTCATGCAACATGAGTGTTTATAAGTGTCTCAATGAGCTTTTTCTATGTTTGACGAACTTATGAAACATCTAACAACTCGTTTCTAGGATTCTAAACAAAGTTTCATGCAACAAGAGTGCTTATAAGTGTCTCAATGATCTTTGTACAAGTTTGACAAACTTATGAAACATCTAACAACGTAGTTTCTAGGACTCTAAACCATGTTTCATGCAACATGAGCGCTTCTGAGTTCCTCAATGAGCTTTGTACAAGTTCTACGAATTAATGAATAATCTAACAACGCGTTTATAGGACTCTAAACAAAGTTTCATGCAACATGAGAGTTTATAAGTGTCTCAATGAGCTTTTTACAAGTTTCACGAACATATGAAACATCTAACAACGCATTTCTCGGACTCTAAAAAAGTTTCATGCAACAAGAGTGCTTATAAGTGTCTCAATGAGCTTTGTACAAGTTTGACGAACTTATGAAACATCTAACAACTTGGTTTCCAGAACTCTTAACCAAGTTTCATGCAACATGAGTGCTTATAAGTGTCTCAATGAGCTTTGTATAAGTTTGATGAACTTATGAAACATCTAACAACGCGTTTCTAGGACTCTAAACAAAGTTTGCAGCAACATGAGTGCTTATAACTTCCTCGATGAGCTTTGTACAAGTTTCACGAACTTATGAAACATCTAATAACGCGTTTCCAAGACTCTAAACCAAGTTTCATGCAACAAGAGTGCTTATAAGTGTCTCAATGAGCTTTCTACAAGTTTGAAGAACTTACGAAACATCTAACAACGTAGTTTCTAGGACTCTAAACCATGTTTCATGCAACATGAGCGCTTATGAGTTCCTCAATGAGCTTTGTACAAGTTTTACGAACTAATGAAACATTTAACAACGCGTTTATAGGACTCGAAACAATGTTTCATGCAACATGAGAGTTTATAAGTGTCTCAATGAGCTTTGTACAAGTTTCACGAACATATGAAACATCTAACAACGCATTTCTCGGACTCTAAACAAAGTTTCATGCAACAAGAGTTCTTATAAGTGTCTCAATGTGCTTTGTACAAGTTTGACGAACTTATGAAACATCTAACAACGTGGTTTCTAGGACTCTAAACCAAGTTTCATGCAACATGAGTGCTTATAAGTGTCTCAATGAGCTTTGTACAAGTTTGATGAACTTATGAAACATCTAACAACGCGTTTCTAGGACTCTAAACCAAGTTTACAGCAACATGAGTGCTTATAACTTCCTCAATGAGCTTTGTACAAGTTTCACGAACTTTTGAAACATCTAACAATGCGTTTCTAAGACTTTAAACCAAGTTTCATGCAACATGAGTGTTTATAAGTGTCTTAATGAGCTTTGTCCAAGTTTGATGAACTTATGAAACATCTAACAAACGCGTTTCTAAAACTCTAAACCAAGTTTCATGCTTATAAGTGTCTCAATGAGCTTTGTACAAGTTTTACGAACTTATGAAACATCTAACAACGTGGTTTCGAGGACTCTAAACCAAGTTTCATGCAGCATGAGTGCTTATAAGTGTCTCAATGAGGTTTGTACAAGTTTCACGAAATTATGAAACATCTAACAACGCATTTCTCGGACTCTAAACAAAGTTTCATGGAACAAGAGTGCTTACAAGTGTCACAATGAGCTTCGTACAACTTTGTCGAACTTATGAAACATCTAACAACGTGGTTTCTAGGACTCTAAACAAAGTTTCTTGTAACATGAGTGCTTATAAGTGTCTCAATGAGCTTTGTACAAGTTTGATGAACTTATGAAACATCTAACAACGCGTTTCTAGGACACTAACCCAAGTTTGCAGCAACATGAGTGCTTATAACTTCCTTAATGAGCTTTGTACAAGTTTCACGAACTTATGAAACATCTAACAACGCGTTTCTAAGACTCTAAACCAAGTTTCATGAAACATGAGTGTTTATAATAAGTGTCTCAATGAGCTTTTTCCAAGTTTGACGAACTTATGAAACATCTAACAACGCGTTTCTAGGAATCTAAACAAAGTTTCATGCAACATGAGAGTTTATAAGTGTCTCAATGAACTTTGTAAAAGTTTGAAGAACTTATGAAACATCTAACAACTCATTTCTAGGATTCTAAACAAAGTTTCATGCAACAAGAGTGCTTATAACTGTCTCAATGAGCTTTGTACAAGTTTGACAAACTTATGAAACATCTAACAACGTGGTTTCTAGGACTCTAAACCAAGTTTCATGATACATGATTGCTTATAAGTGTTTCAATGGGCTTTGTACAAGTTTGACGAACTTATGAAACATCTAACAACGTGGTTTCGAGGACTCTAAACCAAGTTTCATGCAACATGAGTGCTTATAAGTGTCTCAATGTGCTTTGTACAAGTTTGACGAACTTTTGAAACATCTAACAACGTGGTTTCTAGGACTCTAAACCAAGTTTCATGCAACATGAGTTCTTATAAGTGTCTCAATGAGCTTTGTACAAGTTTGAAGAACTTATGAAACATCTGAAAACGCATTTCTAGGACTCTAAACCAAGTTTCATGCAACATGAGTGTTTATAAGTGTCTCAATGAGCTTTTTCCAATTTTGACGAACTTATGAAACATCTAGCAACTCGTTTCTAGGATTCTAAACAAAGTTTCATGCAACAAGAATGCTTATAAGTGTCGCAATGAGCTTTGTACAAGTTTGAAGAACTTATGAAACATCTAACAACGTGATTTCGAGGACTCTAAACCAAGTTTCATGTAACATGAGTGCTTATAAGTGTCTGAATGTGCTTTGTACAAGTTTGACGAACTTATGAAACATCTAACAACGTGGTTTCTAGGACTCTAAACCAAGTTTCATGCAATATGAGTGCTTATAAGTGTCTCAATGTTCTTTGTACAAGTTTGACGAACTTTTGAAACATCTAACAACTTGGTTTCTAGGACTCTAAACCAAGTTTCAATTAACATGAGTTCTTATAAGGGTCTCAATGAGCTTTGTACAAGTTTGAAAAACTTATGAAACAACTAACAACGCGTTTCTAGGACTCTAAACCAAGTTTCATGCAACATGAGTGTTTATAAGTGTCTCAATGAGCTTTGTCCATGTTTGACGAACTTATGAAACATCTAACAACTCGGTTCTTGGATTCTAAACAAAGTTTCATGCAACAAGAGTGCTTATAAATGTCTCAATGAGCTTTCTACAAGTTTGACGAACTTATGAAACATTTAACAACGTAGTTTCTAGGACTCTAAACCATGTTTCATGCAACATGAGCGCTTCCAAGTTCTACGAACTAATGAAACATCTAACAACGCGTTTATAGGACTCTAAACAAAGTTTCATTCAACATGAGAGTTTATAAGTGTCTCAATGAGCTTTGTACAAGTTTCACGAATATATGAAACATCTAACAACGCATTTCTCAGACTCTAAACAAAGTTTCATGCAACAAGAGTGCTTATAAGTGTCTCAATGAGCTTTGTACAAGTTTCACGAACTTATGAAACATCTAACAACGTCGTTTCTAGGACTCTTAACTAAGTTTCATGCAACATGAGTGCTTATAAGTGTCTCAATGAGCTTTGTACAAGTTTGATGAACTTATGAAACATCTAACAACGCGTTTCTAGGACTCTAAACCAAGTTTGCAGCAACATGAGTGCTTATAACTTCCTCACTGAGCTTTGTACAAGTTTCACAAACTTATGAAACATCTAACAACGTGTTTCTAAAATTATAAACCAAGTTTCATGCAACATGAGTTTTTTATAATAAGTGTCTCAATGAGCTTTTTCCATGTTTGACGAACTTATGAAACATCTAACAACGTTGTTTCTAGGACTCTGAATCAAGTTTTATGCAACATGAGTGCTTATAAGTGTCTCAATGTGCTTTGTACAAGTTTGACGAACTTATGAAACATCTAACAACGCGTTTCTAGGACTCTAAACCAAGTTTCATGCAACATGAGTGTTTATAAGTGTCTCAATGAGCTTTTTCTATGTTTGACGAACTTATGAAACATCTAACAACTCGTTTCTAGGATTCTAAACAAAGTTTCATGCAACAAGAGTGTTTATAAGTGTCTCAATCATCTTTGTACAAGTTTGACAAACTTATGAAACATCAAACAACGTAGTTTCTAGGACCCTAAACCATGTTTCATGCAACATGAGCGCTTATGAGTTCCTCAATGAGCTTTGTACAAGTTCTACAAATTAATGAAACATCTAACAACGCGTTTATAGGACTCTAAACAAAGTTTCATGCAACATGAGAGTTTATAAGTGTCTCAGTGAGCTTTTTACAAGTTTCATGAACATATGAAACATCTAACAACGCATTTCTCGGACTCTAAAAAAAGTTTCATGCAACAAGAGTGCTTATAAGTGTCTCAATGAGCTTTGTACAAGTTTGACGAACTTATGAAACATCTAACAACGTGGTTTCTAGAACTCTTAACCAAGTTTCATGCAACATGAGTGCTTATAAGTGTCTCAATGAGCTTTGTACAAGTTTGATGAACTTATGAAACATCTAACAACGCGTTTCTAGGACTTTAAACAAAGTTTGCGGCAACATGAGTGCTTATAACTTCCTCAATGAGCTTTGTACAAGTTTCACGAACTTATGAAACATCTAATAACGCGTTTCCAACACTCTAAACCAAGTTTCATGCAACATGAGTGTTTATAATAAGTGTCTCAATTAGCTTTTTCCAAGTTTGACGAAGTTATGAAACATCTAACAACGCGTTTCTAGGACTCTAAACAAAGTTTCATGCAACATGAGCGCTTATAAGTGTCTCAATGAGCTTTGTAAAAGTTTGAAGAACTTGTGAAAAATCTAACAACTCGTTTGTAGGATTCTAAACAAAGTTTCATGCAACAAGAGTGCTTATAAGTGTCTCAATGATCTTTGTACAAGTTTGACGAACTTATGAAACATCTAACAACGTGGTTTCTAGGACTCTAAACCAAGTTTCATGCAACATGAGTGCTTATAAGTGTTTCAATGAGCTTTGTACAAGTTTGACGAACTTATAAAACATCTAACAACGTGGTTTTGAGGACTCGAAACCAAGTTTCATGCAACATGAGTGCTTATAAGTGTCTCAATGTGCTTTGTACAAGTTTGACGAACTTTTGAAACATCTAACAACATGGTTTCTAGGACTCTGAATCAAGTTTCATGCAACATGAGTGCTTATAAGTGTCTTAATGTGCTTTGTACAAGTTTGACGAACTTATGAAACATCTAACAACGCGTTTCTAGGACTCTAAACCAAGTTTCATGCAACATGAGTGTTTATAAGTGTCTCAGTGAGCTTTTTCCAAGTTTGAGGAACTTATGAAACATCTAGCAACTCGTTTCTAGGATTCTAAACAAAGTTTCATGCAACAACAATGCTTATAAGTGTCGCAATGAGCTTTGTACAAGTTTGAAGAACTTATGAAACATCTAACAACGTGATTTCGAGGACTCTAAACCAAGTTTCATGCAACATGAGTGCTTATAAGTGTCTGAATGTGCTTTGTACAAGTTTGACGAACTTATGAAACATCTAACAACGTGGTTTCTAGGACTCTAAACCAAGTTTCATGCAACATGAGAGTTTACAAGTGTCTCAATGAGCTTTGTACAAGTTTCACGAATATATGAAACATCTAACAACGCATTTCTCAGACTCTAAACAAAGTTTCATGCAACAAGAGTGCTTATAAGTGTCTCAATGAGCTTTGTACAAGTTTGACGAACTTATGAAACATCTAACAACGTCGTTTCTAGGACTCTTAACTAAGTTTCATGCAACATGAGTCCTTATAAGTGTCTCAATGAGCTTTGTACAAGTTTGATGTACTTATGAAACATCTAACAACGCGTTTCTAGGACTCTAAACCAATTTTGCAGAAACATGAGTGCTTATAACTTCCTCATTGAGCTTTGTACAAGTTTCACGAACTTATGAAACATCTAACAACGCGTTTCTAAGACTCTAAACCAAGTTTCATGCAACATGAGTGTTTATAATAAGTGTCTCAATGAGCTTTTTCTAAGTTTAAAGAACTTATGAAACATCTAACAATGCGTTTCTAGGACTCTAAACAATGTTTCATGCAACATGAGCGCTTATAAGTGTCTCAATGAGCTTTGTAAAAAGTTGAAGAACTTATGAAACATCTAACAACTCGTTTCTAGGATTCTAAACAAAGTTTCATGCAACCAGAGTGTTTATAAGTGTCTCAATGAGTTTTGTACAAGTTTGACGAACTTATGAAACATCTAACAACGTTGTTTCTAGGACTCTAAACCAAGTTTCATGCAACATGAGTGCTTATAAGTGTCTCAATGAGCTTTGTACAAGTTTGACGAACTTATGAAACATCTAACAACGTGGTTTCGAGGACTCTAAACCAAGTTTCATGCAACATGAGTGCTTATAAGTGTCTCAATGTGCTTTGTACAAGTTTGACGAACTTTTGAAACATCTAACAACGTGGTTTGTAGGACTCTGAATCAAGTTTCATGCAACATGAGTGCTTATAAGTGTCTCAATGTGCTTTGTACAATTTTGACGAACTTATGAAACATCTAACAACGCGTTTCTAGGACTCTAAACCAAGTTTCATGCAACATGAGTGTTTATAAGTGTCTCAATGAGCTTTTTCTATGTTTGACGAACTTATGAAACATCTAACAACTCGTTTCTAGGATTCTAAACAAAGTTTCATGCAACAAGAGTGCTTATAAGTGTCTCAATGATCTTTGTACAAGTTTGACAAACTTATGAAACATCTAACAACGTATTTTCTAGGACTCTAAACCATGTTTCATGCAACATGAGCGCTTCTGGGTTCCTCAATGAGCTTTTTACAAGTTCTACGAATTAATGATTAATCTAACAACGCGTTTATAGGACTCTAAACAAAGTTTCATGCAACATGAGAGTTTATAAGTGTCTCAATGAGCTTTTTACAAGTTTCACGAACATATGAAACATCTAACAACGCATTTCTCGGACTCTAAAAAAGTTTCATGCAACAAGAGTGCTTATAAGTGTCTCAATGAGCTTTGTACAAGTTTGACGAACTTATGAAACATCTAACAACGTGGTTTCCAGAACTCTTAACCAAGTTTCATGCAACATGAGTGCTTATAAGTGTCTCAATGAGCTTTGTATAAGTTTGATGAACTTATGAAACATCTAACAACGCGTTTCTAGGACTCTAAACCAAGTTTGCAGCAACATCAGTGCTTATAACTTCCACAATGAGCTTTGTACAAGTTTCACGAACTTATGAAACATCTAATAACGCGTTTCCAAGACTCTAAACCAAGTTTCATGCAACATGAGTGTTTATAATAAGTGTCTCAATTAGCTTTTTCCAAGTTTGACGAACTTATAAAACATCTAACAATGCGTTTCTAGGACTCTAAGCAAAGTTTCATGCAACATGAGCGCTTATAAGTGTCTCAATGAGCTTTGTAAAAGTTTAAAGAACTTATGAAACATCTAACAACTCGTTTCTAGGATTCTAAACAAAGTTTCATGCAACAAGAGTGCTTATAAGTGTCTCAATGATCTTTGTACAAGTTTGACGAACTTATGAAACATCTAACAACGTGGTTTCTAGGCCTCTAAACCAAGTTTCATGCAACATGAGTGCTTATAAGTGTTTCAATGACCTTTGTACAAGTTTGACGAACTTATGAAACATCTAACAACGTGGTTTGGAGGATTCTAAACCAAGTTTCATGCAACATGAGTGCTTATAAGTGTCTCAATGTGCTTTGTACAAGTTTGACGAACTTTTGAAACATCTAACAACGTGGTTTCTAGGACTCTGAATGAAGTTTCATGCAACATGAGTGCTTATAAGTGTCTCAATGTGCTTTGTACAAGTTTGACGAACTTATGAAACATCTAACAACGCGTTTCTAGGACTCTAAACCAAGTTTCATGCAACATGAGTGTTTATAAGTGTCTCAATGAGCTTTTTCCAAGTTTGACGAACTTATGAAACATCTAGCAACTCGTTTCTAGGATTCTAAACAAAGTTTCATGCAACAAGAATGCTTATAAGTGTCGCAATGAGCTTTGTACAAGTTTGAAGAACTTATGAAACATCTAACAACGTGATTTCGAGGACTCTAAACCAAGTTTCATGCAACATGAGTGCTTATAAGTGTCTGAATGTGCTTTGTACAAGTTTGACGAACTTTTGAAACATCTAACAACGTGGTTTCTAGGACTCTGAATCAAGTTTCATGCAACATGAGTGCTTATAAGTGTCTCAATTTGCTTTGTACAAGTTTGACGAACTTATGAAACATCTAACAACGCATTTCTAGGACTCTAAACCAAGTTTCATGCAACATGAGTGTTTATAAGTGTCTCAATGAGCTTTTTCTATGTTTGACGAACTTATGAAACATCTAACATCTCGTTTCTAGGATTCTAAACAAAGTTTCATGCAACAAGAGTGCTTATAAGTGTCTCAATGATCTTTGTACAAGTTTGACAAACTTATGAAACATCTAACAACGTAGTTTCTAGGACTCTAAACCATGTTTCATGCAACATGAGCGCTTCTGAGTTCCTCAATGAGCTTTGTACAAGTTCTACGAATTAATGAATAATCTAACAACGCGTTTATAGGACTCTAAACAAAGTTTCATGCAACATGAGAGTTTATAAGTGTCTCAATGAGCTTTTTACAAGTTTCACGAACATATGAAACATCTAACAACGCATTTCTCGGACTCTATAAAAGTTTCATGCAACAAGAGTGCTTATAAGTGTCTTAATGAGCTTTGTACAAGTTTGACGGACTTATGAAACATCTAACAACGTGGTTTCCAGAACTCTTAACCAAGTTTCATGCAACATAAGTGCTTATAAGTGTCTCAATGAGCTTTGTATAAGTTTGATGAACTTATGAAACATCTAACAACGCGTTTCTAGGACTCTAAACCAAGTTTGCAGCAACATGAGTGCTTATAACTTCCTCAATGAGCTTTGTACAAGTTTCACGAACTTATGAAATATCTAATAACGCATTTCCAAGACTCTAAACCAAGTTTCATGCAACATGAGTGTTTATAATAAGTGTCTCAATTAGCTTTTTCCAAGTTTGACGAACTTATAAAACATCTAACAACGCGTTTCTAGGACTCTAAGCAAAGTTTCATGCAACATGAGCGCTTATAAGTGTCTCAATGAGCTTTGTAAAAGTTTGAAGAACTTATGAAACATCTAACAACTCGTTTCTAGGATTCTAAACAAAGTTTCATGCAACAAGAGTGCTTATAAGTGTCTCAATGATCTTTGTACAAGTTTGACGAACTTATGAAACATCTAACAACGTGGTTTCTAGGCCTCTAAACCAAGTTTCATGCAACATCAGTGCTTATAAGTGTTTCAATGAGCTTTGTACAAGTTTGACGAACTTATGAAACATCTAACAACGTGGTTTGGAGGATTCTAAACCAAGTTTCATGCAACATGAGTGCTTATAAGTGTCTCAATGTGCTTTGTAAAAGTTTGACGAACTTTTGAAACATCTAACAACGTGGTTTCTAGGACTCTGAATGAAGTTTCATGCAACATGAGTGCTTATAAGTGTCTCAATGTGCTTTGTACAAGTTTGACGAACTTATGAAACATCTAACAACGCGTTTCTAGGACTCTAAACCAAGTTTCATGCAACATGAGTGTTTATAAGTGTCTCAATGAGCTTTTTCCAAGTTTGACGAAGTTATGAAACATCTAGCAACTCGTTTCTAAGATTCTAAACAAAGTTTCATGCAACAAGAATGCTTATAAGTGTCGCAATGAGCTTTGTACAAGTTTGAAGAACTTATGAAACATCTAACAACGTGATTTCGAGGACTCTAAACCAAGTTTCATGCAACATGAGTGCTTATAAGTGTCTGAATGTGCTTTGTACAAGTTTGACGAACTTTTGAAACATCTAACAACGTGGTTTCTAGGACTCTGAATCAAGTTTCATGCAACATGAGTGCTTATAAGTGTCTCAATGTGCTTTGTACAAGTTTGACGAACTTATGAAACATCTAACAACGCGTTTCTAGGACTCTAAACCAAGTTTCATGCAACATGAGTGTTTATAAGTGTCTCAATGAGCTTTTTCTATGTTTGACGAACTTATGAAACATCTAACAAATCGTTTCTAGGATTCTAAACAAAGTTTCATGCAACAAGAGTGCTTATAAGTGTCTCATTGATCTTTGTACAAGTTTGAAAAACTTATGAAACATCTAACAACGTAGTTTCTAGGACTCTAAACCATGTTTCATGCAACATGAGCGCTTCTGAGTTCCTCAATGAGCTTTGTACAAGTTCTACGAATTAATGAATAATCTAACAACGCGTTTATAGGACTCTAAACAAAGTTTCATGCAACATGAGAGTTTATAAGTGTCTCAATGAGCTTTTTACAAGTTTCACGAACATATGAAACATCTAACAACGCATTTCTCGGACTCTAAAAAAGTTTCATGCAACAAGAGTGCTTATAAGTGTCTCAATGAGCTTTGTACAAGTTTGACGGACTTATGAAACATCTAACAACGTGGTTTCCAGAACTCTTAACCAAGTTTCATGCAACATAAGTGCTTATAAGTGTCTCAATGAGCTTTGTATAAGTTTGATGAACTTATGAAACATCTAACAACGCGTTTCTAGGACTCTAAACCAAGTTTGCAGCAACATGAGTGCTTATAACTTCCTCAATGAGCTTTTTACAAGTTTCACGAACTTATGAAATATCTAATAACGCGTTTCCAAGACTCTAAACCAAGTTTCATGCAACATGAGTGTTTATAATAAGTGTCTCAATTAGCTTTTTCCAAGTTTGACGAATTTATAAAACATCTAAAAACGCGTTTCTAGGACTCTAAACAAAGTTTCATGCAACATGAACGCTTATAAGTGTCTCAATGAGCTTTGTAAAAGTTTGAAGAACTTATGAAACATCTAACAACTCGTTTCTAGGATTCTAAACAAAGTTTCATGCAACAAGAGTGCTTATAAGTGTCTCAATGATCTTTGTACAAGTTTGACAAACTTATGAAACATCTAACAACGTATTTTCTAGGACTCTAAACCATTTTTCATGCAACATGAGCGCTTCTGAGTTCCTCAATGAGCTTTTTACAAGTTCTACGAATTAATGAATAATCTAACAACGCGTTTATAGGACTCTAAACAAAGTTTCATGCAACATGAGAGTTTATAAGTGTCTCAATGAGCTTTTTACAAGTTTCACGAACATATGAAACATCTAACAACGCATTTCTCGGACTCTAAAAAAGTTTCATGCAACAAGAGTGCTTATAAGTGTCTCAATTTGCTTTGTACAAGTTTGACGAACTTATGAAACATCTAACAACGTGGTTTCCAGAACTCTTAACCAAGTTTCATGCAATATGAGTGCTTATAAGTGTCTCAATGAGCTTTGTATAAGTTTGATGAACTTATGAAACATCTAACAACGCGTTTCTAGGACTCTAAACCAAGTTTGCAGCAACATCAGTGCTTATAACTTCCTCAATGAGCTTTGTACAAGTTTCACGAACTTATGAAACATCTAATAACGCGTTTCCACGAACTTATGAAACATCTAATAACGCGTTTCCAAGACTCTAAACCAAGTTTCATGCAACATGAGTGTTTATAATAAGTGTCTCAATTAGCTTTTTCCAAGTTTGACGAACTTATAAAACATCTAACAACGCGTTTCTAGGACTCTAAGCAAAGTTTCATGCAACATGAGCGCTTATAAGTGTCTCAATGAGCTTTGTAAAAGTTTGAAGAACTTATGAAACATCTAACAACTCATTTCTAGGATTCTAAACAAAGTTTCATGCAACAAGAGTGCTTAGAAGTGTCTCAATGATCTTTGTACAAGTTTGACGAACTTATGAAACATCTAACAACGTGGTTTCTAGGCCTCTAAACCAAGTTTCATGCAACATGAGTGCTTATAAGGGTTTCAATGAGCTTTGTACAAGTTTGACGAACTTATGAAACATCTAACAACGTGGTTTGGAGGATTCTAAACCAAGTTTCATGCAACATGAGTGCTTATAAGTGTCTCAATGTGCTTTGTACAAGTTTGACGAACTTTTGAAACATCTAACAACGTGGTTTCTAGGACTCTGAATGAAGTTTCATGCAACATGAGTGCTTATAAGTGTCTCAATGTGCTTTGTACAAGTTTGACGAACTTATGAAACATCTAACAACGCGTTTCTAGGACTCTAAACCAAGTTTCATGCAACATGAGTGTTTATAAGTGTCTCAATGAGCTTTTTCCAAGTTTGACGAAGTTATGAAACATCTAGCAACTCGTTTCTAGGATTCTAAACAAAGTTTCATGCAACAAGAATGCTTATAAGTGTCGCAATGAGCTTTGTACAAGTTTGAAGAACTTATGAAACATCTAACAACGTGATTTCGAGGACTCTAAACCAAGTTTCATGCAACATGAGTGCTTATAAGTGTCTGAATGTGCTTTGTACAAGTTTGACGAACTTTTGAAACATCTAACAACGTGGTTTCTAGGACTCTGAATCAAGTTTCATTCAACATGAGTGCTTATAAGTGTCTCAATGTGCTTTGTACAAGTTTGACGAACTTATGAAACATCTAACAACGCGTTTCTAGGACTCTAAACCAAGTTTCATGCAACATGAGTGTTTATAAGTGTCTCAATGAGCTTTTTCTATGTTTGACGAACTTATGAAACATCTAACAAATCGTTTCTAGGATTCTAAACAAAGTTTCATGCAACAAGAGTGCTTATAAGTGTCTCAATGATCTTTGTACAAGTTTGACAAACTTATGAAACATCTAACAACGTAGTTTCTAGGACTCTAAACCATGTTTCATGCAACATGAGCGCTTCTGAGTTCCTCAATGAGCTTTGTACAAGTTCTACGAATTAATGAATAATCTAACAACGCGTTTATAGGACTCTAAACAAAGTTTCATGCAACATGAGAGTTTATAAGTGTCTCAATGAGCTTTTTACAAGTTTCACGAACAAATGAAACATCTAACAACACATTTCTCGGACTCTAAAAAAGTTTCATGCAACAAGAGTGCTTATAAGTGTCTCAATGAGCTTTGTACAAGTTTGACGGACTTATGAAACATCTAACAACGTGGTTTCCAGAACTCTTAACCAAGTTTTCATGCAACATAAGTGCTTATAAGTGTCTCAATGAGCTTTGTATAAGTTTGATGAACTTATGAAACATCTAACAACGCGTTTCTAGGACTCTAAACCAAGTTTGCAGCAACATGAGTGCTTATAACTTCCTCAATGAGCTTTTTACAAGTTTCACGAACTTATGAAACATCTAATAACGCGTTTCCAAGACTCTAAACCAAGTTTCACGCAACATGAGTGTTTATAATAAGTGTCTCAATTAGCTTTTTCCAAGTTTGACGAACTTATAAAACATCTAAAAACGCGTTTCTAGGACTCTAAACAAAGTTTCATGCAACATGAGCGCTTATAAGTGTCTCAATGAGCTTTATAAAAGTTTGAAGAACTTATGAAACATCTAACAACTCGTTTCTAGGATTCTAAACAAAGTTTCATGCAACAAGAGTGCTTATAAGTGTCTCAATGATCTTTGTACAAGTTTGACGAACTTATGAAACATCTAACAACGTGGTGTCTAGGCCTCTAAACCAAGTTTCATGCAACATGAGTGCTTATAAGTGTTTCAATGAGCTTTTTACAAGTTTTACGAACTTATGAAACATCTAACAACGTGGTTTGGAGGATTCTAAACCAAGTTTCATGCAACATGAGTGCTTATAAGTGTCTCAATGTGCTTTGTACAAGTTTGACGAACTTTTGAAACATCTAACAACGTGGTTTCTAGGACTCTGAATCAAGTTTCATGCAACATGAGTGCTTATAAGTGTCTCAATGTGCTTTGTACAAGTTTGACGAACTTATGAAACATCTAACAACGCGTTTCTAGGACAATAAACCAAGTTTCATGCAACATGAGTGTTTATAAGTGTCTCAATGAGCTTTTTCCAAGTTTGACGAACTTATGAAACATCTTGCAACTCGTTTCTAGGATTCTAAACAAAGTTTCATGCAACAAGAATGCTTATAAGTGTCGCAATGAGCTTTGTACAAGTTTGAAGAACTTATGAAACATCTAACAACGTGATTTCGAGGACTCTAAACCAAGTTTCATGCAACATGAGTGCTTATAAGTGTCTGAATGTGCTTTGTACAAGTTTGACGAACTTATGAAACATCTAACAACGTGGTTTCTAGGACTCTAAACCAAGTTTCATGCAATATGAGTGCTTATAAGTGTCTCAATGTGCTTTGTACAAGTTTGATGAACTTTTGAAACATCTAACAACGTGGTTTCTAGGACTCTAAACCAAGTTTCAATTAACATGAGTTCTTATAAGGGTCTCAATGAGCTTTGTACAAGTTTGAAGAACTTATGAAACATCTAACAACGCGTTTCTAGGACTCTAGACCAAGTTTCATTCAACATGAGTGTTTATAAGTGTCTCAATGAGCTTTGTCCATGTTTGACGAACTTATGAAACATCTAACAACTCGGTTCTAGGATTCTAAACAAAGTTTCATGCAACAAGAATTGTCTCAATGAGCTTTCTACAAAGCTTATAAGTGTCTCAATGAGCTTTCTACAAGTTTGACGAACTTATGAAACATCTAACAACGTAGTTTCTAGGACTCTAAACCATGTTTCATGCAACATGAGCGCTTATGAGTTCCTCAATGAGCTTTGTACAAGTTCTACGAACTAATGAAACATCTAACAACGCGTTTATAGGACTCTAAACAAAGTTTCATTCAACATGAGAGCTTAAAAGTGTCTCAATGAGCTTTGTACAAGTTTCACGAATATATGAAACATCAAACAACACATTTCTCAGACTCTAAACAAAGTTTCATGCAACAAGAGTGCTTATAAGTGTCTCAATGAGCTTTGTACAAGTTTGACGAACTTATGAAACATCTAACAACGTCGTTTCTAGGACTCTTAACTAAGTTTCATGCAACACGAGTGCTTATAAGTGTCTCAATGAGCTTTGTACAAGTTTGATGAACTTATGAAACATCTTACAACGCGTTTCTAGGACTCTAAACCAAGTTTGCAGCAACATGAGTGCTTATAACTTCCTCATTGAGCTTTGTACAATTTTCACGAACTTATGAAACATCTAACAACGCGTTTCTAAGACTCTAAACCAAGTTTCATGCAACATGAGTGTTTATAATAAGTGTCTCAATGAGCTTTTTCCAAGTTTAAAGAACTTATGAAACATCTAACAACTCGTTTCTAGGATTCTAAACAAAGTTTCATGCAACCAGAGTGTTTATAAGTGTCTCAATGAGTTTTGTACAAGTTTGACGAACTTATGAAACATCTAACAACGTTGTTTCTAGGACTCTAAACGAAGTTTCATGCAACATGAGTGCTTATAAGTGTCTCAATGAGCTTTGTACAAGTTTGACGAACTTATGAAACATCTAACAACGTGGTTTCGAGGACTCTAAACCAAGTTTCATGCAACATGAGTGCTTATAAGTGTCTCAATGTTCTTTGTACAAGTTTGACGAACTTTTGAAACATCTAACAACGTGGTTTCTAGGACTCCGAATCAAGTTTCATGCAACATGAGTGCTTATAAGTGTCTCAATGTGCTTTGTACAAGTTTGACGAACTTATGAAACATCTAACAACGCGTTTCTAGGACTCTAAACCAAGTTTCATGCAACATGAGTGTTTATAAGTGTCTAAATGAGATTTTTCTATGTTTGACGAATTTATGAAACATCTAACAACTCGTTTCTAGGATTCTAAACAAAGTTTCATGCAACAAGAGTGATTATAAGTGTCTCAATGATCTTTGTACAAGTTTGACAAATTTATGAAACATCTAACAACGTAGTTTGTAGGACTCTAAATCATGTTTCATGCAACATGAGCACTTCTGAGTTCCTCAATGAGCTTTGTACAAGTTCTACGAATTAATGAAACATCTAACAACGCGTTTATAGGACTCTAAACAAAGTTTCATGTAACATGAGAGTTTATAAGTGTCTCAATGAGATTTTTACAAGTTTCACGAACATATGAAACATCTAACAACGCATTTCTCGGACTCTAAAAAAAGTTTCATGCAACAAGAGTGCTTATAAGTGTCTCAATGAGCTTTGTACAAATTTGACGAACTTATGAAACATCTAACAACGTGGTTTCTAGAACTCTTAACCAAGTTTCATGCAACATGAGTGCTTATAAGTGTCTCAATGAGCTTTGTACAAGTTTGATGAACTTATGAAACATCTAACAACGCGTTTCTAGGACTCTAAACCAAGTTTGCAGCAACATGAGTGCTTATAACTTCCTCAATGAGCTTTGTACAAGTTTCACGAACTTATGAAACATCTAATAACGCGTTTCCAAGACTCTAAACCAAGTTTCATGCAACATGAGTGTTTATAATAAGTGTCTCAATTAGCTTTTTACAAGTTTGACGAACTTATGAAACATCTAACAACGCGTTTCTAGGACTCTCAACAAAGTTTCATGCAACAAGAGCGCTTATAAGTGTCTCAATGAGCTTTGTAAAAGTTTGACGAACTTATGAAACATCTAACAACGTGGTTTCTAGGACTCTAAACCAAGTTTCCTGCAACATGAGTGCTTATAAGTGTTTCAATGAGCTTTGTACAAGTTTGACGAACTTATGAAACATCTAACAATGTGGTTTCGAGGACTCTAAACCAAGTTTCATGCAACATGAGTGCTTATAAGTGTCTCAATGTGCTTTGTACAAGTTTGACGAACTTTTGAAATATTTAACAACGTGGTTTCTAGGACTCTGAATCAAGTTTCATGCAACATGAGTGCTTATAAGTGTCTCAATGTCTTTGTACAAGTTTGACGAACTTTTGAAACATCTAACAACGTGGTTTGTAGGACTCTAAACCAACTTTCATGCAACATGAATTCTTTTAAGTGTCTCAATGTGCTTTGTACAAGTTTGACGAACTTTTGAAACATCTAACAACGTGGTTTCTAGGACTCTGAATCAAGTTTCATGCACCATGAGTGCTTATAAGTGTCTCAATGTACTTTGTAAAAGTTTGACGAACTTTTGAAACATCTAACAACGTGGTTTCTAGGACTCTAACCTAAGTTTCATGCAACATGAGTTCTTATAAGTGTGTCAATGAGCTTTGTACAAGTTTGAAGAACTTATGAAACATCTAACAACGCGTTTCTAGGACTCTAAACCAAGTTTCATGCAACATGAGTGTTTATAAGTGTCTCAATGAGCTTTTTCTATGTTTGACAAACTTATGAAACATCTAACAACTCGTTTCTAGGATTCTAAACAAAGTTTCATGCAACAAGAGTGCTTATAAGTGTTTCAATGAGCTTTCTACAAGTTTGAAGAACTTATGAAACATCTAACAACGTAGTTTCTAGGACTCTAAACCATGTGTCATGCAACATGAGCGTTTCTGAGTTCCTCAATGAGCTTTGTACCAGTTCTACGAACTAATGAAACATCTAACAAAGCATTTATAGGACTCTAAACAAAGTTTCATGCAACATGAGAGTTTATAAGTGTCTCAATGAGCTTTTTACAGGTTTCACGAAAATATGAAACATCTAACAATGCATTTCTCGGACTCTAAACAAAGTTTCATGCAACAAGAGTGCTTATAAGTTTTTCAATGAGCTTTTTACAAGTTTGACGAATTTATGAAACATCTAACAACGTGGTTTCTAGAACTCTTAACCAAGTTTCATGCAACATGAGTGCTTATAAGTGTCTCAATGAGCTTTGTATAAGTTTGATGAACTTATGAAACATCTAACAACGCGTTTCTAGGACTCTAAACCAAGTTTGCAGCAACATGAGTGCTTATAACTTCTTCAATGAGCTTTGTACAAGTTTCACGAACTTATGAAACAACATCTAAAAACGCGTTTCTAAGACTCTAAACAAAGTTTCATGCAACATGAGTGTTTATAATAAGTTTCTCAATTAGCTTTTTCCAAGTTTGACGAACTTATGAAATATCTAACAACGCGTTTCTAGGACTCTAAACAAAATTTAATGCAACATGACCGCTTATAAGTGTCTCAATGAGCTTTGTACAAGTTTGATGAACTTATGAAACATCTAACAACGTGGTTTCTAGGACTCTAAACCAAGTTTCATGCAACATGAGTGCTTATAAGTGTTTCAATGAGCTTTGTACAAGTTTGACGAACTTATGAAACATCTAACAACGTGGTTACGGGGACTCTAAACAAAGTTTCATGCAACATGAGTGCTTATAAGTGTCTCAATGTGCTTTGTACAAGTTTGACGAACTTTTAAAACATCTATCAACGTGGTTTCTAGGACTCTGAATCAAGTTTCATGCAACATGAGTGCTTATAAGTGTCTCAATGTGCTTTGTACAAGTTTGACGAACTTTTGAAACATCTAAAAACGTGGTTTCTAGGACTCTAAACCAAGTTTCATGCACCATGAGTTCTTATAAGTGTCTCAATGAGCTTTGTACAAGTTTGAAGAATTTATGAAACATCTAACAATGCGTTTCTAGGACTCTAAACCAAGTTTCATGCAACATGAGTGTTTATAAGTGTCTCAATGAGCTTTTTCCAAGTTTGACGAACTTATGAAACATCTAACAACTCGTTTCTAGGATTTTAAACAAAGTTTCATGCAACAAGAATGCTTATAAGTGTCTCAATGAGCTTTGTACAAGTTTGAAGAACTTATGAAACATCTAACAACGTGATTTCGAGGACTCAAAACCAAGTTTCATGCAACATGAGTGGTTATAAGTGTCTCAATGTGCTTTGTACAAGTTTGACGAACTTATGAAACATTTAACAACGTGGTTTCCAGGACTCTAAACCAAGTTTCATGCAATATGAGTGCTTATAAGTGTCTCAATGTGCTCTGTACAAGTTTGACGAACTTTTGAAACATCTAACAACGTGGTTTCTAGGACTCTAAACCAAGTTTCATGCAACATGAGTTCTTATAAGGGTCTCAATGAGCTTTGTACAAGTTTGAAGAACTTATGAAACATCTAACAACGCGTTTCTAGGACTCTAAACCAAGTTTCATGAAACATGAGAGTTTATAAGTGTCTCAATGAGCTTTTTCCATGTTTGACGAACTTATGAAACATCTAACAACTCGTTTCTAGGATTCTAAACAAAGTTTCATGCAACAAGAGTGCTTATAAGTGTCTCAATGAGCTTTCTACAAGTTTGAAGAACTTATGAAGCATCTAACAACGTAGTTTCTAGGACTCTAAACCATGTTTCATGCAACATGAGCGCTTCTGAGTTCCTCAATGAGCTTTGTACAAGTTTTACGAACTAATGAAACATCTAACAACGCGTTTATAGGACTCTAAACAAAGTTTCATGCAACATGAGAGTTTATAAGTGTCTGAATGAGCTTTGTACAAGTTTCACGAACATATGAAACATCTAACAACGCATTTCTCGGACTCTAAACAAAGTTTCATGCAACAAGAGTGCTTATAAATGTCTCAATGAGCTTTGTACAAGTTTCACGAACTTATGAAACATCTAACAACACATTTCTCGGACTCTAAAAAAAGTTTCATGCAACAAGAGTGCTTATAAGTTCCTCAATGAGCTTTGTACAAGTTTGACGAACTTATGAAACATCTAACAACGTGGTTTCTAGAACTCTTAACCAAGTTTCATGCAACATGAGTGCTTATAAGTGTCTCAATGAGCTTTGTACAAGTTTGATGAACTTATGAAACATCTAACAACACGTTTATAGGACTCTAAACCAAGTTGGCAGCAACATGAGTGCTTATAACTTCCTCAATGAGCTTTGTACAAGTTTCACGAACTTATGAAACATCTAACAACGCGTTTCTAAGACTCTAAACCAAGTTTCATGCAACATGAGTGTTTATAAGTTTCTCAATGAGCTTTGTCCGAGTTTCACGAACTTATGAAACATCTAACAACGCGTTTCTAAAACTCTAAACCAAGTTTCATGCTTATAAGTGTCTCAATGAGCTTTTTCCAAGTTTGACGAACTTATGAAACATCTAACAACTCGTTTCTAGGATTCTAAACAAAGTTTCATGCAACAAGAGCGCTTATAAGTGTCTCAATGAGCTTTGTAAAAGTTTGAAGAACTTATGAAACATCTAACAACTCGTTTCTAGGATTCTAAACAAAGTTTCATGCAACAAGAGTGCCTATAAGTGTCTCAATGAGCTTTGTACAAGTTTGACGAACTTAAGAAACATCTAACAACGTGGTTTCTAGGACTCTAAACCAAGTTTCATGCAACATGAGTGCTTATAAGTGTTTCAATGAGCTTTGTACAAGTTTGACGAACTAATGAAACATCTAACAACGTGGTTTCGAGGACTCTAAACCAAGTTTCATGCAACATGAGTGCGTATAAGTGTCTCAATGTGCTTTGTACAAGTTTGACGAACTTATGAAACATCTAACAACGTGGTTTCTAGGACTCTAAACCAAGTTTCATGCAATATGAGTGCTTATAAGTGTCTCAATATGCTTTGTAAAAGTTTGACGAACTTTTGAAACATCTAACAACGTGGTTTCTAGGACTCTAAACCAAGTTTCATGCAACATGAGTTCTTATAAGGGTCTCAATGAGCTTTGTACAAGTTTGAAAAACTTATGAAACATCTAACAACGCGTTTCTAGGACTCTAAACCAATTTTGATGCAACATGAGTGTTTATAAGTGTCTCAATGAGCTTTTTCCATGTTTGACGAACTTATGAAACATCTAACAACTCGTTTCTAGGATTCTAAACAAAGTTTCATGCAACAAGAATGCTTATAAGTGTCTCAATGAGCTTTGTACAAGTTTGATGAACTTATGAAACATCTAACAACGCAGTTTCTAGGACTCTAAACCATGTTTCATGCAACATGAGCGCTTCTGAGTTCCTCAATGAGCTTTGTACAAGTTTTAGAAACTAATGAAACATCTAACAACGCGTTTATAGGACTCTAAACAAAGTTTCATGCAACATGAGAGTTTATAAGTGTCTCAATGAGCTTTGTACAAGTTTCACGAACATATGAAACATCTAACAACGCATTTCTAGGACTTTAAACAAAGTTTCATGCAACAAGAGTGCTTATAAGTGTCTCAATGAGCTTTATACAAGTTTGACGAACTTATGAAACATCTAACAACGTGGTTTCTAGGACTCTAAACCAAGTTTCATGCAACATGAGTGCTTATAAGTGTCTCAATGAGCTTTGCACAAGTTTGATGAACTTATGAAACATCTAACAACGCATTTCTAGAACTCTAAACCAAGTTTGCAGCAACATGAGTGCTTATAACTTCCTCAATGAGCTTTGTAGAAGTTTCACGAACTTATGAAAAATCTAACAACGCGTTTCAAAGACTCTAAACCAAGTTTCATGCAACATGAGTGTTTATAAGTGTCTCAATGAGCTTTGTCCAAGTTTGACGAACTAATGAAACATCTAACAACGCGTTTCTAAAACTCTAAACCAAGTTTTATGCTTATAAGTGTCTCAATGAGCTTTGTACAAGTTTCACGAACTTATGAAACATCTAACAACGTGGTTTCGAGGACTCTAAGCCAAGTTTCATGCAGCATGAGTGCTTATAAGTGTCTCAATGAGGTTTGTACAAGTTTCACAAAATTATGAAACATCTAACAACGCATTTCTCGGACTCTTAACAAAGTTTCATGCAACAAGAGTGCTTATAAGTGTCACAATAAGCTTTGTACAACTTTTCCGAACTTATGAAACATCTAACAACGTGGTTTCTAGGACTCTAAACAAAGTTTCCTGCAACATCAGTGCTTATAAGTGTCTCAATGAGCTTTTTAAAAGTTTGATGAACTTATGAAACATCTAACAACGCGTTTCTAAGACTCTAAACCAAGTTTCATGCAACATGAGTGTTTATAATAAGTGTCTCAATGAGCTTTTTCCAAGTTTGACGAACTTTTGAAACATCTAACAACGCGTTTCTAGGACTCTAAACAAAGTTTCATGCAACATGAGCGCTTATAAGTGTCTCAATGAGCTTTGTAAAAGTTTGAAGAACTTATGAAACATCTAACAACTCGTTTCTAGGATTCTAAACAAAGTTTCATGCAACAAGAGTGCTTATAAGTGTCTCAATGAGCTTTGTACAAGTTTGACGAACTTATGAAACATCTAACAACGTGGTTTCTAGGACTCTAAACCAAGTTTCATGCAACATGAGTGCTTATAAGTGTTTCAATGAGCTTTGTACAAGTTTGACGAACTTATGAAACATCTAACAACGTGGTTTCGTGGACTCTAAACCAAGTTTCATGCAACATGAGTGCTTATAAGTGTCTCAATGTGCTTTGTAAAAGTTTGACAAACTTTTGAAACATCTAACAACGTGGTTTCTAGGACTCTAAACCAAGTTTCATGCAACATGAGTATTTATAAGTGTCTCAATGAGCTTTTTCCAAGTTTGACGAACTTAAGAAACATCTAACAACTCGTTTCTAGGATTTTCAACAAAGTTTTATGCAACAAGAATGCTTATAAGTGTCTCAATGAGCTTTGTACAAGTTTGAAGAACTTATGAAACATCTAACAACGTGATTTCGAGAACTCTAAACCAAGTTTCATGCAACATGAGTGCTTATAAGTGTCTTAATGTGCTTTGTACAAGTTTGACGAACTTATGAAATATCTAACAACGTGGATTCTAGGACTCTAAACCAAGTTTCATGCAATATCAGTGCTTATAAGTGTCTCAATGTGCTTTGTACAAGTTTGACGAACTTTTGAAACATCTAACAACGTGGTTTCTAGGACTCTAAACCAAGTTTCATGCAACATGAGTTCTTATAAGGGTCTCAATGAGCTTTGTACAAGTTTGAAGAACTTATGAAACATCTAACAACGCGTTTCTAGGACTCTAAACCAAGTTTCATGCAACATGAGTGTTTATAAGTGTCTCAATGAGCTTTTTCCTTGTTTGACGAACTTATGAAACATCTAACAACTCGTTTCTAGGATTCTAATAAAGTTTCGTGCAACAAGAGTGCTTATAAGTGTCTCAATGAGCTTTCTACAAGTGTAACGAACTTATGAAACATCTAAAAACGTAGTTTCTAGGACTCTAAACAATGTTTCATGCAACACGAGCGCTTCTGAGTTCCTCAATGAGCTTTGTACAAGTTTTACGAACTAATGAAACATCTAACAACGCGTTTATAGGACTCTAAACAAAGTTTCATGCAACATGAGAGTTTATAAGTGTCTCAATGAGCTTTGTACAAGTTTCACAAACATATGAAACATCTAACAACGCATTTCTCGGACTCTAAACAAAGTTTCATGCAACAAGATTGCTTATAAGTGTCTCAATGAGCTTTGTACAAGTTTGACGAACTTATGAAACATCTAACAACGTGGTTTCTAGGACTCTATACCAAGTTTCATGCAACATGAGTGCTTATAAGTGTCTCAATGAGCTAAGTACAAGTTTGATGAACTTATGAAACATCTAACAACGCGTTTCTACGACTCTAAACCAAGTTTGCAGCAACATGAGTGCTTATAACTTCCTCAATGAGCTTTGTCCAAGTTTCACGAACTTATGAAACATCTAACAACGCGTTTCTAACACTCTAAACCAAGTTTCATGCTTATAAGTGTCTCAATGAGCTTTGTACAAGTTTTACGAACTTACAAAACATCTAACAACGTGGTTTCGAGGACTCTAAACCAAGTTTCATGCAGCATGAGTGCTTATAAGTGTCTCAATGAGGTTTGTACAAGTTTCACGAAATTATGAAACATCTAACAACGCATTTCTCGGAGTCTAAACAAAGTTTCATGCAACAAGAGTGCTTATAAATGTCACAATGAGCTTTGTACAAGTTTGAAGAACTTATGAAACATCTAACAACGCGTTTCTACGACTCTAAACCAAGTTTGCAGCAACATGAGTGCTTATAACTTCCTCAATGAGCTTTGTACAAGTTTCACGAACTTATGAAACATCTAACAACGCGTTTCTAACACTCTAAACCAAGTTTCATGCAACATGAGTGTTTATAAGTGTCTCAATGAGCTTTTTCCAAGTTTCACGAACTTATGAAACATCTAACAACGCGTTTCTAAAACTCAAAACCAATTTTCATGCTTATAAGTGTCTCAATGAGCTTTGTACAAGTTTTACGAACTTACAAAACATCTAACAACGTGGTTTCGAGGACTCTAAACCAAGTTTCATGCAGCATGAGTGCTTATAAGTGTCTGAATGAGATTTGTACAAGTTTCACGAAATTATGAAACATCTAACAACGCATTTCTCGGACTCTAAACAAATTTTCATGCAACAAGAGTGCTTATAAATGTCACAATGAGCTTTGTACAAGTTTGAAGAACTTATGAAACATCTAACAACGCGTTTATATGACTCTAAACCAAGTTTCATGCAACATGAGAGTTTATAAGTGTCTCAATGAGATTTGTACAAGTTTGACTAACTTATGAAACATCTAACAACGCGTTTCTAGGACTCTAAACAAAGTTTCATGCAACAAGAGTGCTTATAATAAGTGTCTCAATGAGCTTTGTACAAGTTTGACGAACTTATGAAATATCTAACAACGTGGTTTCTAGGACTCTAAACCAAGTTTCATGCAATATGAGTGCTTATAAGTGTCTGAATGTGCTTTGTACAAGTTTGATGAACTTTTTAAACATCTAACAACGTTGTTTCTAGGACTCTAAACCAAGTTTCATGCACCATGAGTTCGTATAAGTGTCTCAATGAGCTTTGTACAAGTTTAAGAACTTATGAAACATCTAACAACTCGCATTGTAAAATTCTGATCCCGAGAAACATCATAATCATGCACACCTTCGTTCCATAAGAGTTGCAACTCCTCGATCAATGGTTGGAGATATATATCCAAACTTTTCTTCGGATGTTTAGGTCCCGGAACAAGAACGACCTGAGAGAAAAACTCTCTCTTCATGCACATACCATGAGGTAAATTGTACGGAGTTACTATAACCGGCCAATCCATCCGTTGCTAATCCTAGATATATATTCCGACTCTCTAAACTAAAATCAGGATATAACCTATTAAAACGCTTCCACGCCTCATAAAGGGGTTCACTAGCTGCTTCAAATGCTCTATAAATTTTATCGTTGTTTGGCTCCTCTTCAAGATTTTTTCCGAAATAACATCTTCGGTTGGAAATCCTTCTTCTTACATATTAACATCACCATATGGCTCCTCATGAACATTCAAAGCTTCATTTTCGGGTAGATAGTGACTCAGCATCGAAGATTCACCAACATCGTAACAATTTTCACCGTGACTTGTCCAAACATAGTAGTTTCTCTTAAAACCAACCCTATAAAGGTGTTTCGAAACTTTATATGCATAACGTTTCTTCAAATTTCGGCACCGAGACATGGCATAGTACCACACTCTTGATATGATTGTTGGTTGGAAGAAAAAGCAATAAACATATTAATACCCTCTCCAAATACTTCAAAAACACAATCTCTCATCGGATCAATATGTCGATCAATCCACTCTCTAGAACGAAATAAATTTGACCTTTTGAACTCTTCAAAACCGTCAACATAAATAAAGAAAACGAAGAGAAGAGGAAAAAAGTTTTATTTTGTGTTTTATCAAAGAAGAAGGAAAAGAAATGGTGAGATATCTGTGGCTATTTCAAATTATCATACCGACAATTTTTAAAGTGATTGGACGTATCGCAGATACCCACTTACCTTACCGACATCAAAGATTTGCCACAGAGTACCCACGAACTAAATTTCGTTACTATTACTTGCCACTGTTTAGCCACCGAAACATTTCGTGACTACTTTTTGCCACGGATTGCCACGAATAATTTTGTGGCCATCATTATCGGCTATATTCATAGCTAGTTCGTGGCAACACTTTTGCCACGCTTTTTATCGTGGCAAAGTCGTGGCTAATTTACCACGGAAAGCCACGATTTAGCCACAAAGTCGTGACATTCCGTGGCAAATCCTTGGCTTTTTTCATTTAGCCACGATTATGTCGTGGCTTTGTCGTGGCTATATCTGTTTTTTCTTGTAGTGTTATACCCTAAACCCTAACCGCAGTGTATGGGTAAATCTAATATTATGTACAAGTACTCATTAAAACCATTAATGTTACATTTTTCTCATTTATTAAGTTTAAGCTTAAGTTTATTGTAAATTGTGATTAATATGTAAGTTTTAACTTTTTAAATTTTGTACAAGTTTCACGAACATATGAAACATCTAATACCACATTTTCTACGACTATAAAAAAAAATTTAAGCAAAATGAGTGCTTATAAGTGCAGAATAATCTTTGAAAAAGTCTAAAGAACTTAGTAAACATCAACCAACGCGTATTCTGTAACTTAAACCAAGTTTGAAGCTAGATGAGTGCTTAAAAGAACTCAATGATCTTTGTATAAGTTTCACGAACTTACGAAACATCTAACAACGCGTTTTCTATGACTCGAAACAAAGTTTGAAGCAAGATGAGTGCTTAAAAGATCTAAATGATTTTTGTATTAGTTTCACGAACTTATGAAACATCTAACAACGTGTTTTCGACCACTCTAAAACAATCTCAATGATCTTTTTACAAGTTTCACAAACTTATGAAAGATCTAACATTGCGTTTTCTACGAATCCAAACCAAATTTTAAGCAAGATGATTGTTTATAATTTCTTCATTGATATTTGTACAAGTTTCAACAACTTCTGAAAGATCTAACAACTCGTTTTCTACAAATATACACAAAGTTTGAAGCAAGATGAGTTCTTATTAATGCTTCAATGATCTTTGTACAAGTTTGAAGAACTTATGAAACATCTAACAACGCGTTTTCTACAACTCTAAACCAAGTTTTAAGCAACATGAGTTCTTATTAGTGCTTCAATGATCTTTGAAAAATTTTCATGAAATTATGAAACATCTAACAAAGCGTTTTCGAAACTAATTTTTAAGCAAAATGAGTGCTTATAAGTGCCTCAATGATCTTTGAAAAACTTTCACGATCTTATCAAACATCTAACACCGTGTTTTCTACGACTCTAAACCATGTTTTAAAGAAGACTAGTGCTTATAAGTGCCTGAATGGTCTTGGTCTTTGAACAAGTTTCATGAATATATGAACATCTAACAAAGCTTTTTCTATGACTATAAACGAAGTTTGAAGCAATATGAGTTGTTATTAGTGCTTCAATGATCTTTGTACAAGTTTCACGAACTTATAAAACATTTAACAACGTGTTTTCTACGACTCTAAACCAAATTTTAAGCTACATGAGTGCTTATAAGTGCCTAAATGAACCTTTGAACAAGGTTCACGAACTTATGAAACATTTAACAACGTGTTTTCTACATTTCTAAACCCAATTTAAAGCAAGATAAGTGCTGATAAGTGCCTCAATGATCTTTGTACAAGTTTCACGAGTTTATAAAAATCATCTAAAAACGCGGTTTCTACGAATTGAAGCCCAATTTTATCCAAAGATGAGTTCTTATTAGTGTCTCAATGATCTTTGACCAAGTTTCAAGAACTTATGAAACATTTATTAAATAGTTTTCTGCGACTATAAGCCCAGTTTTAATCAAGAACAATGCTTATAAGTGCCTCAAAGATCTTTGTACAAGTTCGACAAAATTATGAAACATCTAGCTACGCTTTTTCTACTTCTCTGAACAAAGTCTTAAGAATGATGGGTGCTTATAAGTTTCTCAATAATCTTTGTACAAACTTCAGTAACTTATGAATCATCTAACAACACGTTTTCTACGACTATAAACCAAGTTTTAAGAAAGATGAGTCCTTAAAACTGCCTAAATGATCTATGAACAAGTTTCACGAACTTATGAAAAATCTAACAATGCTTTTTACGATTCTAAACCAAGTTTTAAGCAAGAGTAGTCCTTATAAATGCCTAAATGATCTTTGAAATTTTTTCACAAACTTATAAACCAAGTTTGAAACAAGATGAGTTCTTATTTTACCTTCAATGATCTTTGTACAAGTTTCTTAAACTTATTAAACATTTAACAACTCTAAACCAAGAAGAGTTCTTATTAATGCCTCAATTATCTTTGAACAAGTTTCACGAACTTATGAAACATCTATTAAATCGTTTTCTATGACTTCAAGCAAAGTTTTAAGCAAGATGAGTTCTTATAAGTGCCTCAAAGATCTTTGTACAAGTTTCATGAAATTTTCAAACATCTAAAAATACGTTTTCTACGACTATAAACCAAGTTTTAACCAAGATGAGTGCTTATAAGTGCCTAAATGATCTATGAACAAGTTTCACGAACTTATAAAACATCTAACAACCTGTTTTATACGACTCTAAACTAAGTTTAAAGCAATATGAGAGCTTATAAGTGTCTCAATGATCTTTGTACAAGTTTCACGAACTTATGAAACATCTAACAACTCGTTTTCGATCTACGACTCTAAACCAAGTATTAAGCAAATACGTTTCCTTAATAATATTTTTATAAGTTTCACAAACTTATGAAGCATATAACAATACGTTTCCTATGACTCTAAACCAATTTTTAGGAAAGACGAGTGGTAATTATTTCTCCAATGATCTTCGACAAGTTTCACGAATTTATCAAATATATAACAATGAGTTTTCTACGACTCTAAACCAAGTATTAAGCAAGATGAGTGCTTATAAGTGCCTCAATGATCTTTGAACAAGTTTCACGAACCTATGAAGCATCTAACAACGCTTTTTCTGCGTCTCTAAATCAATTTTTAAGCCAAATGATTGCTTATAAGTGCCTCAATAATTTTTGTACAAGTTTCACGAACTTAGGAAACATCTAACAACGCTTTTTATGACTATAACCCACTTTTGAAGAAAGATGAGTGTTTATAAATTCCTTAATGATCTTGGTACAAGTTTCAAGAAATTATAAAACATCTAAAAACTTGTTTTCTACGACTCTTAACCAACTTTGAAGCGAGATGAGTACTTAAAAGTTCCTCAATAATCTTTTTACAAGTTTAACGAACTTATGAAAATTCTAACAACGGGTTTCCTACGACTCTAAACAAAGTTTTAAGTGAGATGAGTTTTTATTAGTACCTCAATGATCTTTGTACAAGTTTTACGAACTTATGAAACATCTAAACACACTTTTTCTACGACTCCAAACCAAGTATTAAGCAAGTTGAGTGTGTATAATTGCCTCACTGTTCTTTGAAAAAGTTTCAAGAACTTAGTAACAATCTAACAAAGAGTTTTGTACAACTCTAAACCAAGTTTCAAGCAAGAGTAGTTCTTATTAGTGCCTCAATGATATGTTAAAAAGTTATACGAACTAATGAAACATCTAATAACACGTTTTCAAAGACTATAAACCAATTTGAAGCAAGATTAGTGCTTATAATTGCCTAAATGATATTTGAACAAGTTTCACAAACTTATGAAACATCTAACAATGCATTTTTACGACTCTAAACCAAGTTGTAAGCAAGATGATTTTTTTATTGGTGCCTCAATGATCTTTTTACAAGTTTCATGAATTTATGAAACATCTAATAACGCGTTTTCTACTACTTCAGACTAATTATTAAGCAAGATGAGAGCTTATAAATGCCTCGCTGATCTTTGAGCGAACTTATGAAACATCTAACAACACGTTTTGTACGACTATACACTAAGTTTTAAGCAAGATGAATGCTTATAATTTCCTCAATTATAAGTGCTTATAATTGCCTCAATGATTAGTGCTTATAATTGCCTCATTGATTAGTCACTACAAGAAAAACACGGTATAGCCACGGTATCTACCGTGGCTATGAACAGATTTTCTTGGCGATACGGGTCCACATCCACGGATAGCCACGACAAAAATACGTGGCTATAGCGTCGTAGCTGTGCAATATTAGTGGCTTTTCGTGGCTACGTAGCCACGAAATAGCCAAGGACTGTCACGGAATAATTAGCCACGGATTTACCACGGATTTATCGTGGCAAGGTTAGCCACGATAAAATACGTAGTTGTTTCGTGGCTATATGGGTCCACAGCCACGGATAGCCACGACAAAAATACATGGCTATAGCGTCGTAGTTGTGCAATATTCGTGGCTATTCGTGGCTACGTAGCCACGAAATAGCCATGGAATGTCACGGAATAATTAGCCACGGATTTACCACGGATTTATTGTGGCAAGGTTAGCTACGATAAAATTCGTAGTTGTTTCGTGGCTATATTTTCCACGAACGAAAACGTAGCTAGTCGTGGCTATTTAACCACGGTGTATTTCGTGACTATTCGTGGCTCATTTGCCACAAAAATATTTGTGGTTTTACTTTGGCTACGTAGACACGATTATAATCGTGGCTTATCGTGGCTAAGTTGCCACATAAATATTCGTGGCTATTTCGTAGCTACGCAGCTACGGTTTAATACGTAGCTTTTGTCGTGGCTGTCATAGCTACGGATTAATACGTAGCTATTCGTGGCTACGCTGCCACGATACATTTCGTAGCAATTCGTGGCTACACCTTATTAGCCACAAAATAGACCGTGGCTTCTTTGTTTTAATTATAAAAAAAAAATAGTATTTAAACTAAACCTGATTAATTATATAATCAAAATATAATTAAAACCCATTGTATTAAAACAATGCCTTATCATGTTTTTGATCAGGTATTCCATATTCAAAAAAGAACAAAGTTATAAGAACCAATTACAAGTTTTTAACTAATCAAAACAAAGTTTTGCGAACCAAACCATCACCCTCATCATCATCATAATCATCATCATCACCATCACCATCACCATCATCCTCACCCTCATGGTCAGCCATAACACCAACACCAGCCTCCATATCAGCTTCTTTCCCACGGACAACTCCTTCCTCACGGTTATCTTGCTCGCGATTAACGCTTTGAGCAGCGAAGTTGCCACTTGGTTGAGGCGTTGAGTTCGAGGCTGCAGCATGTGAAGAAGGGGTCACAAATGGCTGGTTTGTCTCTGGATCGATCCCGAGATTAGCGAGAATCACCTTCTGCGACTCTATCATGACCTTCTGCGACTCGAGTATGGCTGAAGCAGTTGTCTCGAGAGTTCCCACACGAATCTCCGTGCTGACATTACGCGCAAGAGAATCCGCCACAACTTCGGACGGTTTGAAAACTTCGAACTGCTTGCTTCCGAGGCCGTATATACGGCCTCTGTTTGGCTTGACCCGCTGGAAACACAAACACATTTGCTCACATTTAGTAACAACAACATAAAACAAGCAAACCTTACCAAAACAAAAATAGTGGTGAAGGAGTCTAACCTCTAGATACGCCTTGTTAATCAGTAGTGGTGAAGGAGTCTCATCATCTTGGGTGACCTAAGAAGCTACCGACTCTACGTCCAAGACTATCGACTTCGCCCGACGGTCGACGAAGCTGCCATCTCTGCGAGTGTGAGTCTTACGCACGAGGTCAGTGAAGGATAATTCAACACCACCAGCCTTCTGCGTTTGCACAACAACAAAACAACACAACAAGTATCACAAAATTATAAATTAAATAAAAATTAATCCTAATCAAAACATAAACTAAGCTACAAAGGATTTGTTCACAACAACAGCAAGTAAACAACAACTAATCAAAACATAAACAACAACTAAACATAAACATAAACAGAACAAAAACAATTAAACAACAAAGGATTAGTTCACCAAGCCACAAATTTAACAAGAACTAAACGCTAAGTATAACCAAAGCTGCAGCAATAACAAAACATAACCTTTTTACAAATCTAAATAGAAAGTATACACAAAAGCATGAAGATAGTACGTGTTACCATGTCATAGCCGATCTTCGCAAACCCCACAGGTCCATCAATATGCTTGTGAGGACCAAGACCATCGGGATTGGATATTTTGTTCTTGGAGTTTGTGTCCGACTTCTTTTGGCATGGCTCTGTATCCCATTGCTCTTGCATCTCCAGCCACGCATTGTCTGAAACATAATCAGGTTTCTTGTTCTTTCTCTTTTTTTTGCTGACTTTGTCCCGGATTGACACATGATCATGGTGAGAAGGAGACCAGTAGTACGCTTGCTGAAAAGGAAAGAAGAAACATTAGACAAGTAAGTGATTAATAAACAGATTTGAAAAGAAAAAACAATAAGACTTAACTTATAAAGTAATAGTTACCACAAAGTCTTGCCACCATTCCTCCGCTTTCTCATCTGGAACCATAGACCAGTTTCACCATGCTCCCATATAATTGGACTGTCAAGTCTGTCTGATTGTCCTGCTAACTTCAGGATCAATCCCAAACCTGAAAAGTGATGAACATATATGTGAGCAAGCAATACAAATCATCAACATCATAATCAGCTATACCTATGGAAACAAAAAGAGACAGAGATTTACTTACCAGAGAGCTCCATCCACCTTCTTTGGATGGAGGACAGGTTGGCTTTTTCTTGATGGAGCATTTAGAAGAGCTTCTAAACTGAGTGGAGCGGCTGCATTTGAAGTAGAGGAACCTTGACTTAGTTGCCTTTCTCCGGTTGAACCAGGGGGAGTGAGAACTTGAGGCGGACGTTGCGATGTTAAGGTTGTCTGAGTTCTACATACAAGAGGCATAGGAGGAGTCATCTCCATCGTCCGGGCTGGTTGACCACGTCCTCTTGGTCTTCTTCTCCCTCTCGGAGCCATTACTGCAATTACAACAATACAATAAGACTTAAAAAAGAACTTAACTATATAATGAATCAAAACAGCAACACATATCCAAGCAAACTCAAAAATGAAGTTCAATCTCAAGCAGAAAACAAATCATAATACAATAATACTTAACAAAAGTCAAAAAGAGAAGTTTAAAACAGAAAACAAAATCAAAAACAGAAGTTAAAATGAAAAACAGAAGTTAAAAACAGAAAACAAAATCAAAAGCAGAAGTTAAAATCAAAAACAGAAGGCAAAAACTGAAAACAAAATCAATTATAACTATATACCTCTGTTCTAAAACACGGGCGCCTAGCCGCCTAGGCGCCCGTCTAGTCGCTAATCAGTTACTCACCGCCGCGTTTAACGTATATTCGGGTGATTAAACGTTTTACCGATTTTTGTCTGGCTAATGTTATTAATCGCCGCGTTTTTGAATATTTTAATAATAAAAAAAAAATAGTGAACGAACAAATTTTGACTTTTTAATAAGAAGATATTTTCTTCTCAGATTAAATCATTAAAATATTCTGTCTTCTTCTTCTTTTGCTCTTGAACAGAGCTCAAACTCTAAAAAAGATTAGATCTTTTAATCTTGTATTTCCTACGCATTTTATATAACCCAAAATCAATTGGGTTTTGTTTAACCTTTCTCAGATCTCTTTGCTCGTGTATTTGAAAGGTAATAATTTAAAAGATTTATGCTTGATATTATTTTAGTTTTGTGTCGTCTCTCAATTGTTGTAATTGTTGTTTGTCATGTTTCATCTATATGTGTTAGAAACTTAGAAAGTAATTCAGAATTGTTTATGATTTGTGTTTTAGAAATATTATATTGTTTTTTATGCTTGCTCTTGGTGTTTTTGTTAGTTTCTTTAAAAATTGTAGCTTTGTCTTTGTAAATTTCAGGTTAGGATGGCTTCTCCGCCTATAATTACACAGTTAAAACGAAACTCTGATGATGTAGGATGGCAATACGGAGTGTTGTATTATCCTAAAAACCCAGACAAGGTGAAATGCAAATTGTGTGGAAAAGAAATGTCTGGTGGGGTGTATAGAATTAAGGAACATATTGCTCATCAAAAAGGGAACGTTTCTTCTTGTCCATTGTCAACTAAAGAGGATCAAGATAAGTGTAGGAATGCACTTATAGAAGCAAAGAACAAGAAAATGATGAAAAGAAAACATGAAGAAGCTCTTATATCTGAAGTTAATATAGATATTCCCCTTGTAGAAGATGTTTTGAACGAAGAGCTTGGAAATCATAGGGGTCCTCACTTCCAAGGTCCTATAGATAAGTTTGCCAGTTGCATTGACCCGAAAGCTTCTTTAGCTGCACAAACACGCCAACAAATTATTCATGATGCAATTTCTAAGGAGAAGACGCATATTGTTCGTCAATATTGTGCTAGATGGATGTATGAGTCAAGTATTCCTTTCAATGCAATTGATAATGAACCTTTTAGGTTATTTTGCGAAGCATTAGGGAGATTTGGTCCTGGTTGGGTCCCTCCTAGTCAATATCAGTTGAGAGAACCATTTTTAAATGAAGAACACGAGAAGACAAAGGAAAAATTGAAGAGTCTAGAAGTAGAATGGGGAGAACAAGGTTGCTCTTTGATGACGGATGCATGGACCGACATGAAAAAGAGAAGCATCATGAATTTGTGTGTTAATTCGAGAGGAGGCACATGTTTTCTTTCCTCAAAAGATACTTCTAAAGATTCTCACACTGGTGAATATATCTTTAAGTACATAGACAAGTGCATCGAATATATAGGGGAAAGGAAAGTTGTTCAGGTCGTAACTGATAATGCTACTAACAACGTAGCAGCTGCGAGGATGCTTAAAGAGAAGAGACCGGATATTTTTTGGACAGGTTGTGCAGCTCACACCATAGACTTGATGCTTGAGGGAGTTTCCAAGCTGTCTTGGTTTGCTAAAGTTATCAACCAAGCTAAATCTCTTACCATCTTCATATATGCTCATCACAAAACATTATCCATGATGAGATCATTTACAAAAAAAAGAGATATTGTGAGACCGGGAGCTAAACGATTCGCAACTTGCTTCTTGACACTACAAAGTTTATACGAGAAGAAATCACAACTAATGTCCATGTTTGGTAGTGATGAGTGGCATGAATGTAAGCATTCTAAGTGTGTAAAAGGATAATAGATGTGATCCAAGATGACGGTAATGAAGACACCGTAGAAGATTGGATTGTGAAGCAAGATCAAGCTAGTGATGTTAATCTTGTACCATCTTCCCAACCTCCAAATGTAAGAGAACTATATGATGATGATTTTGAGTCTGATGAAGAAGATGAAGTAATGATTGACATGGAATTCGAACCTGATGTGTACCATGAAACACCAGTGTTTCGAGACACATCACTAAATTAGAAAGGTCCATTTCTATATATATACTTATTTCTTGAACCTTGTAGTTGCTTCTTTTTTTAGTAGCTTATCTCTGTTTTTAAAATTTTGTGGCTTTACAATTTGCAGATATCAAAAAGTCAAACACATGATAATAATTGATCATCGAAGAAAGAAAAGGTGAAAGAAGTTAGTTCTTAGTCTCCACTCTTTAGTAAACTTTCATTATTTTGTGGCTCGAGATCAAGATCTTATTATCTTTTTGGGTATCATGTGATTGAAATTTTGATATTATTTTGTATTTTGAATATATATTTAGTAGAAATGTTATCTTGACGTGGAGTTAAAACAACTATCTACGTTGATACGATGAGACTTTTTTAACGTATTAGAATTTTTGATATGAAATTTTAACACAATATCATAAAATTCATGAAGTATAAATATTTATAAATTCATGAAGTTAAAATATAAAATATTAGACTTTAAAAACTAGTCCCTGATTAATCCGCGTATAATCCCCGATTTATTGGTTAGGCGCTAGTCCTCACCCGGCCGCCCGACTGGCGCCTAGCGAGTTTTTGAACATGGCTATATACTGATTCAAAACAGCATGTTCATTCTCAATGAAACCCTAAATAGAACCCTAAAGAAAACCTTAAACGACACCCTAAATAGAACCCTAAATCAAACCCTAAAGCAAACCCTAAACGAAACCCTAAAGCAAACCCTTAAACGAAACCCTTAAACAAACCCTTAAACAAAACCTAAAAGAAACCCTAAATCAAACTCTTATACACCGCAACAAAACACTAACAATACGATGAAATCAAAGTGAAGTAAAGATGCGAAAAGGAAAAATCATGAAGAAATGAAGAATACTAACCTTTTGGATGAGTTTTGCGATAAATCGCCGGTGAAGAACTGAAGAGAGAAAAGGAAGAACATGTAAACAAAACAAACGGTTAAAAGATGAGTACGAAGGGAAATGAAGGGAAGGAGAAGAAGAAATCGAAGAAATAAGATGATTACCTTCGGATTTGACGACTTTCTCGGTGAATCGCCGGAGAAGAAGGCGAGAGCAACGACGGAGGCGGATGGAGAAAGTGAGATCTACTTTCGCGAAAAATTAGGTTAAGCTAATCATAGCCACGGAATATCCGTGGCCATCCGTAGCTACGCATTGGGCCATGACTTAAAAATTTGGCCCAATAGTCCAATAAATTAAGTAGCCACAAAACAATCGTGACTAAACCGTGGCTATATTATATAAAGCTACGAATTAGCCACGGCTCCTTCGTGGTTGTGCCTTGTCGAATTATCTAAGTTTAAAATTTATTTGGTGGTTACTTAGCAACGGATGGAAACGTGGCAAAACTGTGGCTAAAGTAGCATATAGCTACGATTTTTTCGTGGCTATGCCTTGCCAAATTATCGAAGTTTAAAATTGATTTAGGGGTTAGTTAGCTACGGAATGAAACGTGGCCAAACCGTGGCTAAAGTAGCATATAGCTACGATTTAGCCACAAATTTTCCGTGGCTATAACTTGTCAAATTATCGAAGTTTAAAATTTATTTGGAGTTTAATTAGCTACGGAATGAAATGTGGCCAAACTGTGGCTAAACGACCATATAGCTACGGATTAGCCACAAAACTGTCGTGGCTGCTAGTTTCAAGTACGTAATTTATTTAGTGGTTATTCAGCCACGGAAAAAAAAATGTGACCAATCCGTGGGTATTTACCGCTATAGCTACGGTTAAGCCACGGATATTCCGTGGCTAGGAAGTATATATTTAGGGTTTGTTTAGGGTTTAGACTTTACATGTTCTAAAACCTTAAAACATGACTCAATTGAATGTATTACAACAAAAAAATAGTAAATTGAATGTTTTTTGAAAAAAAAATTTCAAAACATTAATATAAATTAAACACTAAGTAGTATTAAATATAAGTTTTTGAAGAACATTCATATGAAGTCTTCACATACTCTTATTATGCATTTTAGAGTTATATATTTTGAAATTTTTAATTTTCTTTGTTGCATTGCATTATATATGCAAAAATGTGAATATATGTATGAGAAATTAGATTTGAAACGCATAAATTTCATGTAATTTTGATATTTTCCTTATAGCCACGGTTATATCCGTGGCTATTGTAGCCACGTATATATTCCAGTAGCTACGGTTAAATTCGTGACTCGCCATTTTATTATCATCGAATCTGGACCTGACAGTGACCATGTACTTGCGAGTTTTTCGTCAACTAGCCACGTAATAGTCTGTGGCACTCCGTGTCTATTGTTTTGTTGTTGAATGTATGTAGACTATAAGGTGTCCATATACATATATTACAAAAGTATAAAATCATAAATTATAATTAGACAATAAGTTTTATAATAAAAATTTCATAACCAAAAAACCATAAATCAACTCAAGTTTCACAATATATTACATTAACAAGTTTCAGAATATAGTACAAAAAGTTTCAGAATATGGTACAAAAAGTTTCAAAATAATACAACAAGTTTCATAATATAATACATGATTAAACACTCTTATTAACTAAATTTCAGAATATGTTGACGAATCCGAATCCGAATCCCCTGAAGACTATCCAGAACCATCGTCTTTGACATTTTTTTAATCCAAATGCTCCACATTTGCCAAATCATCATAATCAGGAGCATTTTCATCAACGACATGTGTTGTTACTCGAATCATTGAACTAGGAACAACGACTTTGTCGACTGTATCATCCTGAAGGGCTGTCAAAGAAATTTCGTCATTCTCGCGATAACCCCTCGGCATAAATTTTGCACATGCCCACCAATCGTCTCTCGCTCAGCCTGATACGCGTGGATACGAAATGAAACACAGTTGGTCACATTGACCAGCTAGAACGAAAGGGTCATATTTCTCGTATCGTCTACGCGGAGCCACATCAACTAAACCAAATGGGTGTCTACGCAATCCGATACCGTATGTATTGTCGAACCAAAAGCATCTGAAAATCATCGCTTTAAGACCAACTCCACCGCGATACTCGATCTTCATTATCTCTTCTATAAGACCGTAATAAGTAGTTTCTATTGTACCTCGTACAACAACTCCATAGTTTTGAGTTCTTTTATCTTGACCGTGTCTGTAATTGTGGAAATGGTATCCACGATTGAAATACATAGGCCATGACGTGTAATTGTTTCTCGGACCTTGTATAAATTCCAACATCCATAATGGAAATTCATAATTCTTACTCGCTTCATTTATCTGCAAAAGTACACAATTAATTTATTGTCGAGAACTTGATATATAGAGACATCATTAGCATATAAAGTACCCACGTAGTCCCGACACCATTTCGTGTAATGAGCGTCTTTAGCTTTGCCCATTTCATCATCTGTAATACCTGGCATACTCACTCTCATTGCTTCCTCAAACATCCTGTAACGAAAATGCAATACTCATTTTATTAGAATTTGAGTCTTTAAAGTAAACAAAATTTACCATTTAATCGCTTATGTTTCATAAGGCGCAAATTCTTCAGAATTAAGCAACATGAATGTTTGGATGATGTTGTAATCTGGATCTTCTAGCCACTCATCTACCCTTCTTCCGCGCACACGTCCGATGTGATGAAATATGCTCGGGACACTTGTGTAATCATCATATGCAAATCGAATTTTCCCAGGACCATCATTGATTTCATATTCCGTAATCCCGTAATAGTTGCTTGCTGCATAAAAAATCTCTTCTTGGACACATTGCGCGACAATGAAACCTCCAATACGCGCCTTGTTCTTGACCTTCTTTTTCAGGTGATACATGTAGCGCTCAAATGGATACATCCATCGGTACTGCACCAGACCACCTAAGACAGCTTCATCAGGGCGATGTACGGGTAAATGTTCCATGACATCAAAGAACGAAGGTGGAAATATCTTCTCCAAATTGCACAATTTTATTGCAATGTTATTCTTCATTACGCTCACATCCTCAACTCGCAACATTTTGGCAGAGATATCACGAAAAAACAAGGCAATCTATGCAATTGTTCAAAAACCTTATAATTAGAAACATCCTAGTGTTACATGCATGAAACATGTGTTAAGAAAAAAATGTGCACATACCTGAAATTGCCTTGTGCACGTTGCTATCCAAAAGCTCTAACATCGCAAATGGAAGTAGGCGTTGCATGATCACATGAGAATCATGACTTTTCAGCCCCAATAGTTTCCCACAACTCTCATCAACACATCTAGTGAAATTAGATGCATATCCATCCGGAAATCTGATGTCATTTCTCAACCATGAGAGAAACGTCCGTTTTTCTACGTTCGCCAATCTGAACCTTGGAATGGGAACTGTTCCATCAGCTCCTATTTGTAAATCAGGTCTTGTGCATATGTCTGGAAGATCCAACCTTGATTTTATATTGTCCTTCGTCTTCCCCTTCGTATTCAGAAGAATGTGGATGAGATTGTCGAAAAAGTTTTTTTCGATGTGCATGAAGTCGAGGTTGTGTATGAGAAGGAGATTTTCCCAATAAGGAAAGTCCCAAAATATACTCTTCTGGTGCCAATTATGGTACTCACCATATCCATCGATTATTCAACTCGGGTTATCATGTCCTTTTCCTCCACAATCGACTATTTTCTCTAATCCACCAATGGTGTTTATTCTTTCAGTCAAAACTTCGTAACCCGTCAACCATGGTGAAGGTTTCCTCGAAATGTCTTACCTTTCCTGAAAGCTTTGTTATTACGCCGATATGAATGATAATGAGGTAAAAATTTGCGGTGACAATCGTACCAACTATGTTTTCTTCCATGTGGTAACCAAAACGATTCTGGTTCTTCTTGACAATATGGACATGATAGTCGACCATGCGTCGTCCACCCAGAAACCATTCCATATGCTGGAAAATCACTTATCGTCCACATCAATGCAACTCGCATTGTAAAATTATGGTTCCTAGAAACATCATAAGCACCCACACCTTCCCTCCATAAGAGTTGCAACTCTTCAATCAATGGTTGAAGATAAATATCTAGACTTTTCTTCGAATGTTTTGGTCCAGGCACCAAAACCGCTAAAAAGAAAAACTCCCTCTTCATGCACATAACAGGAGGTAAATTGTAAGGGGTAACAGGCCAAACCGAGTGTTTCTCACCATTCATTCCAATAGGATTAAATACATCAGTTGCTAAGCCTAAATAGATATTCCGACTTTCTGAACTAAAATCAGGATATACCTTATTAAAATGCTTCCACGCCTCTCCGTCTGATGGGTGATGCATTTCTCTTTCAGAAGACTCGTGCTTTGCGTGCCAGCGCATATGCGAAGCTGTGCCCTCCACTTGGTATAATCGCTTCAGTCGATCCGCATTAGGGAGATAGAACATTCTCTGCTTTGCTATGTTCTTTCCCTTCCCTCTGTTGGTGTGATATCGATTCTTGTTACAAAAATGACATTGAAAAAGGTTGCGGTCTTCGCCCTTCCAGATAATCATGAAGTTGTCCTCACAAATATCAATCTTATGAACTGGTATTCCTAACGAACGCGTTAGCTATTCGTCTCATAGTATGACCCCGAAGCTTTATTAGGTTGTGGAAGAATCCGCTTAAATGCTTGTGTTATGTCATCTACACAACTCTCAGCCAAATTGTGCTTCGTCTTTATGCCCATTACTTCAGACGCCAAAGACAACTGCGAAATTCCTTCAACACAACCATCATAGAGTGGTTCACTAGCTGCTTCAAAGGCTCTGTAAATATTATCGAGGTTTGGCTCTTCCTCAATATTATCCTGGATAATGTCTTCTGTTGGAACTCCTTGTTCTCCTCCCATATTAACATGACCATAAGGATTGTCATGAACATTCCAAGCTTCTTCTCCGGGTATATAGTCACTCGGCATCGAAGACTCCCCAACATCGTAACAATTTTCATCGTGGCTTGTCCAAACGTAATAATTTTTCTTGAAACGACCCTATAGAGGTGTTTTAAAACTGTATATGCATCACGTTGCTTCAAATTTCGGCACCGAGAACACGAACATGGCATAGTACCACTCTCTTGATATGATTGTTGGTTGGAAGCAAAAGCAATGAACATATTAATACCCTCTCCAAATTCTTCAGAAACACAATCTCTCATAGGATCAATATGGCGATCCATCCACTCTCTAGAACGAAAGAAATCTGACATTTTGAACTGTTCAAAATCGCCAAATTAAGTGAAGAAAACGAAGAGAAGAGGAAAATTCGTTTTACCTTGTGTTTTACCAAGGGAGAGGGAAGAAGAACCATGAGATATCTTTACACGAAGCCAAGAATTAGCCACGGATATAATCCGTGGCTAATTCAAAATTATTATATTGATTGTCTTTAAAGTGATTGGACGTATCGCGGAGACCCACTTCGCTTGCCGACATCAAGTTTGCCACGGAATAGCCACGAATATATTTTGTGGCTACCATTAGCCACAGGTTGCCACGAAAGTTTTCGTGACAATCTTTTTTCCGTGGAAAAATCGTGGCTAACTTACCACGGAAAGCCACGATTTAGCCACAAAACTTTTATTATTTTTTTAGTGGCTTTCCGTGACAAATTTGTGGCTATATTTCGTTTAGTCACGATTATTCCGTGGCTTTGTCGTGGCTATATCTGTTTTTTCTTGTAGTGAGTGCTTATAATTGCCTCAATGATCGTTGTACAAGTTTCACAAACTTATGAAACATCGGACAACATGTTTTCTACGTCTCAAAACCAAGTTTGAAGCAAGATGAGTGTTTATAAGTGCCTCAATGATCTTTAAAAAAATTTCACGAACTTATGAAATATCTAACAACGCGTTTTCTACGACTTTAAACCATGTTTAAGAAAGATGAGTGCTTATAAGAACCCTAAGATGTTTGAATTAGTTTCACGGACCTTATAAAATATCTAACAACGCCTTTTCTACGACTCAAAATGATGTTTTAAGCAAGATGAGTTTTTATTAGTGCCTAAATGATCTTTGTACAAGTTTCGCGAAATTATGAAATACCTAACAACGTGTTTTCTACGACTGTAAACCAAATTTTAAGCAAAATGATAGGTTATGAGTGTCTAACAACGCGTTTTCTACGACTATAAACCAAGTTTTAGGTAAGATGAATTCTTATTAGTGGTTCAATGCTTTTCTACGACTCTAAACAAAGTAATAAGCAAGATGAGTGCTTATAAGTGCCTTAATTATCTTTGAACAAGTTTCACTAACTTATGAACCATCTAACAACGCGTTTTCTACGAATCTAAACTATGTTTTAAGCAAAATGAGTTCTTATAAGTGCCTCGATGATCTTTGAATAAGTTTCACGAACTTATGAATCATCGAATAACGCGTTATCTAACACTCTAAACCAATTTTTAAGCAAAATTGACTGCTTATAAGTGCCTCAATGATCTTTGTGCAAGTTTTACGATCTTATGAAATATCTAACAACGGGTTTCCTACGACTCTAAACCAAGTTTTGAGTAAGATGATTGCTTATATGTTCCTCAATGATCTTTAAATTAGTTTCACGAACTTAAGAAAAATCTAAAAACACATTTTCTATGACTCTAAACAAAGTTTTAAGCAAGATGGGTGTTTATAAGTGCCTCAATGATTTTTGAACAAGTTTCACAAACTTATGAAACATCCAACAACGCATTTTCTACGACATTAAACGATGTTTTAATCAAGATTAGTGATTATAAATGGCTCAATTATCTTTGTACAAGTTTCATGAACTTATGAAACATCTAACAACGAGTTTTCTACAACTCTAAACAATGTTTTAAGCTAGATGAGTGCCTCAGTGGTCTTTGTACAACTTTCACAAACTTATGAAACATCTAACAACACGTTTTGTACGAATATACACTAAGTTATAAGCAAGATGAATGCTTATAATTGCCTCAATTATAAGTGCTTATAATTGCCTCAATGATTAGTGCTTATAATTGCCTCAATGATTAGTGCTTATAATTGCCTCATTGATTAGTGCTTATAATTGCCTCAATGGTCTTTGTACAAGTTTCACAAACTTATGAAACATCGGACAACATGTTTTGTACGTCTCTAAACCAAGTTTGAAGCAAGATGAGTGCTTATAAGTGTCTCAATGATCTTTAAACAAGTTTTACGAACTTATGAAACATCTAACAACGCGTTTTCTACGACTTTAAACCATGTTTAAGAAAGATGAGTGCTTATAATAACCCAAAGATGTTTGAATTACTTACATGAATGTTATAAAATATCTAACAACGCCTTTTCTATGACTCAAAATGAAGTTTTAAGCAAGAAGAGTGTTTATACAAGTTTCGCGAACTTATGAAATACCTAACAACGTGTTTTCTACGACTGTAAACCAACTTTTAAGCAAAATGATAGCCTATAAGTGCTTCAATGATTTTTGTACAAGCTTCACGAACTTATGAAACATTTAACAACGCGTTTTCAACGACTATAAACCAAGTTTTAGGTAAGATGAATGCTTATTAGTGCTTAAATGATCTTTCAACATGTTTCATGAACTCATGAACCATCTAACAACGCGTTTTCTACAAATCTAAACCATGTTTAAAACAAGATTAGTTCGTATAAGTGCCTCGATGATCTTTGAATAAGTTTCACGAACTTATGAATCATCGAATAACGCATTTTTCGAACAATCTAAACCAATTTTTAAGCAAGATTGACTGCTTATAAGTGCCTCAATGACCTTTGTTCAAGTTTTACGATCTTATGAAATATCTAACAATGGGTTTCCTACGACTCTAAACCAAGTTTTAAGTAAGATGATTGCTTATATGTTCCTCAATGATCTTTAAATGAGTTTCACGAACTTAAGAAAAATCTAACAACACATTTTCTATGACTCTTAACCAAGTTTTAAGCAAGATGGGTGTTTATAAGTGCCTCAATGATTTTTGAACAAGTTTCACAAACTTATGAAACATCCAACAACGCGTTTTCTACGACATTAAACATTGTTTTAAGCAAGATTAGTGCTTATAAATGGCTCAATTATCTTTGTACAAGTTTCACGAACTTATGAAATATCTAACAACACGTTTTCTTCAACTCTAAACAATGTTTTAAGCTAGATGAGTGTCTCAGTGGTCTTTGTACAACTTTCACGAACTTATGAAACATCTAACAACGGGTTTTCTCCTAATATGAACAAGGTATCAAGCAAGATTAGTGCTTATCAGTGACTCAATGGTCTTTTACCAAGTTTCATAAACATATGAAACCTCTAACAACACGTTTTCTCCAACTTTAAACCAAGTTTTAAACAAGACGAGTGCTTATAAGTTCCTTAATGATCTTTGTACAAGTTAAACGAGCTTATGAAACATCTATCAACACATTTTTAAGCAAGATGAGTGCTTATAAGTACATTAATGATCTTTAAACAAGTTTCAAGAATATTTAAAACATCTAACAACGTGGTTTTATGACTTATAAGTGCCTCGGTGATCTTTTAGCAAGTTTCAAGAATTTCTGAAACTTCTAACAATGTGTTTTCTATGACTATAACTCACTTTTGAAAGAAAATGAGTGCATAAGTTCCTCAATGATCTTCGTATAAGTTTGAAGAACTAATGAAATATCTAACAACACGTTTTCTATGACTCTTAACCAAGCTTGAAGAAATATTAGTGCTCATAAGTGACTCAATGATCTTTGTACAAGTTTCACGAACTTATGAAACATCAAACAACGAGTTTTTTACGTCTTTAATCCAAGTTTTAAGCAAGATGAGTGTTTATAAGTGCCTCGATGATCTTTTTACCATTTTCAAGAACTTATGAAACATTTATCAATGGGTCTCTACGAGTTTAATGCAGGTTTTAAGCAACATGAGTTGTTAGTAGTGCCTTAATGATGTTTGTACAAGTTTCCTAAACTTAAGAAACATATAACAACGTGTTTTCTACGACTCTAAACAAAGTTTTAAGTAAGATTAGTGCTTATAAGTGCCTCAATGATCTAAAAACACATTTTCTCCTTATCTAAACCAAATTTTAAGCAAGACGAGTGCTTATAAGTGCCTCAATTTTTAAACAAAATTAGTACTTATAGGTGCCTCAATTATCTTATGAAACATCTAACAACTAGTTTTCTACGATTCTAAACTAAGTTTTCCACGACACATAACCAAATTTTAAGCAAGATGAGTGCTTATAAGTGTCTCAATGATCTTTGTTCAAGTTTCACGAACTTATAAAACATATACCAACGTCAATTTTACTACTCTAAACCAAGTTTCAAACAAGATGAGTTCTTATTAGTGCCTCAATGATCTATGTACAGGTTTTACGAACTACGCGATTTCTACTTCTCTAAACCATGTTTTGAAGAGGATGAGTGCTCATAAGTTCCTCTATGATCTTTTTACCAGTTTCAAAAACTTATGAAACATCTAATAACACGTTTTATAAGACTTTAAACCAAGGTTTAAACTTGATGAGTTCGTATTAGTGCCTCTATGCTCTTTGTACAAGTTTCAAGAACGTATGAAACATCTAACAACGAGTTTTCTACGACTTTAAACAAATTTTGAAGCAATATGAGGGCTTATAAGTGCCTCAATGATCTTTGTACAAAGTTCAAAAACTTTAAGAAATATCTAACAACGCGTATTCAACGACTCTGAACCAAAAGTTTTAAGCAAGATGATTGTTTATGAGTTATTTAATGATCTTTGTACAAGTTTCAAGAACTTATGAAACATCTAACAACGTGTTTGCTACGACTCAAAACCAAATTTTAAGCAAGATGAGTGCTTACAAGTGCCTCATTAAGTTTCACGAACCTATGAAACATCTTTAAACGCGTTTTCTACCACTCTAAACCATGTTTTAAGCAAGATGAGTTCTTATTAGTGTCTCTATGATCTTTGTACAAGTTTCACGAACTTATGAAACATTTAACAACGCTTTTTCTATTATTCTAAACCAAGTTTTAAGCAAGATGAGTAATTATAAGTGCCTCAATGATCTTTTAACAAATTCCGCGAACTTATGAAACATCTAAGAGCATGATCAATGGTAAAAGTTCTGTGCACAAACTCTTATGTATAAATTATTTTTTTTTTGATTTAAAAAATAAAATAAAATAAAAAATAAAACAACACCAATCGCGGGCCGCCACGTGTCAGTGGGGCCCGCAAATTGTGTAAGAGTTGGATCCCAAATAAGAGCTATAAGAGCTAAATCTCTTATATTTTTGTGGGTCCTACATCTAAAAACCCACTTAAATCCCCCAATAATCATGGTCTAACAACATGTTTTCTACGAATCTAAACCCATTTTTAAGCAATATGAGTTCTTATGACACTACAAGAATATGCGGTTTTAGCAAGGGAAAAATTCGTTGCAAAACGCGACAAGCAACGATTTAGCGATGACCACATTTTCGTCCGTATTTCGAAATCGTCGCTAAATTAGCGACGACCATAAATCGTTGTTAATTCTTCGCTAGATTGTCTGAAATCGTCACTAATTTGTTGCTAAAATAACAACGACCTTAAAAAATTATAAAAAATATATAATAAAAGAAAATTAAAATAAAATTATTATTATTTAAATATAAAATTCAAATTACATTTTACAAGACTAAAACTACGGTTCGAAATCGTCAATCCCGACATCCCTTCCAAGCTCTTGAGTTGCGGCTTCCGCCTCGTCGGGACGAACCTCCGGTTCCTGATCGACCCCTAATTCGCGTTCCCGCATCGCATGAGCCAAATCCGGACTATCCATCGCAATTATCGAGAATAGATCTGTCACCGTCTTGAAGGGGGCGTTTGTCTCTTAGAGTTCCTGTCGCAACCGAGCATTCTCCTCTGTCTGATCCGCATGAGGAGGATGAGGTTACGATGATGAAGCTGCGGGAACGGTCTCGATAGAACCGACTCCGAAAGTGCGGTTCTTCTTTCTCAGAGCAACTTATATAGAAATAATATTATTCGGTAGTAAAAATGATAAAAATTGAAAAATATTAATTAAATGATTTACCTCGAAGTAGATTTGGCCGCATTTAGCGACCAAAAGCTGTCCTGAGGTGTTCACTGAGCTCCCTTTAGTCGACGACAAACTTACCCGTAGGGCGAGCTAGTCTAGTCTCATAGTCATTCACTATATTTTCAGATCGTGAATTGAGAAATGACTCATCTTTCTGCTTCTGGGTTTTCTTAAGTATCTCCACAATTGGCAGAAGTTTGCCCTCTTCCTCGGCCTATTTGATATTTTTATTAAATATTTATTTATTCAAAAAATAAATAAATTAAAGTTTTAAATAAACTTACCATCTGAATACGACGACCGGCGTATGAACTCAGTCCCGAGCTGTGGATGTAGGTACCGCTCTGGTCGATAGGAGTAAGGCAAGACTTGGAACAATTACCCGCAACGACGACGAAATGCGGGTATGTCCAGTAGTCGGCTAGGCCTTTCCACACCGCCGCGACCATGGGCTCTGTCTTCGCCTGATCTCCATCTCTCTTCCGGGCTTTCTTCAAACTAGAAACGATGCTGGTAAGAAGATGCATCACCTTTTCGTCTTAGCCCTGACGGACTTTCACCGTATCACCCTCGCGCCAATGCAATTTTTGCTATTAAACTAAGTTTTAATATGACTCTTTTTAATTTAAATTATTTAAATTTAAACTTTTTAAGTTCAAATTTTTAAATTAAACTTTTTTTTTAATTAAAATATTTTAAATTTAATTTAATCTTACCGCGAAAGATTCGAACCAGATGTCCTATATGTACCCCGACGTTTGGGACCAATTGACATGGGGCTCGATGAAATAAGACTTCACAGTGTTCGCGACACTCCGACTGGCTTTGTTGTAGCAGAATAAAAAAATTATTTTTCTTTTAAATAATTATTATGAAATAATTTTTTTATTATTCTTTTAATAATTTTTATTAAATAATTGCCATTACCAAAAAGTATGTCGCGACTGGTCTGGATCTATCAACGACAGATGATCGTGTCCCTCTTGCCGTAGGGAATCAAAGATCCTCATCATGTGGGGACCTTGATGCGGAGGCGGTGATAAATCGACAGTCCGATCCTCCGAAATGTCTCCAATTGGTGGAATGTTGGAAGGCATCTAAAGGGATGTTGGGTTGGAGTTGTTATTCTATAGGTTGTTCGATCAGATTAAATTTTGATCCGCTACCAGAACGGGAATTAATTCCGGCCACGGTGTGGGACGGCTAACCACAACGCAACCGTAGTCAAGAAGGGTTCCACCTCCAGGAACGCTAAGCTACCTGACGGGATGACGAAACAGATGGCTCACACGTCGGGGCAGATCCACTTCGCAGGTCGGATGTACGACATGGTAAGTTTTTTTTTTTATCTTTTCAAATTATTTTATTTAATCTTTTCAAATAAAGATTATAACAGAAGGGTTATAAGGGTTATAACATAAGAGTTATAAGGATTATAACAGAATGGTTATAAGTTTAGAAAACAAAGAAAATGAAAGAAATTTAGGACCATTTAATTGTTTACTATATCGTCAATCGTCGTAAAATCGTCGTACTCGGACGACCACTTTACGATTATTATATTTCGACGATTGTACGTCGCCCCTTTTACGACGATTAGACGTCGAACATTAACGACGACATAACAACAAATGATGTATCACCGAACTCGTATTTCACTTGTATTTTACCCACGAATTTTCTACGTTTTAGCAACAAATTTTTCATTATAAATACGTTGTAAATGTACAACGATGTATCGTTGTAAAAGAGTTGTAACTTTACAACGATTTGATACAAAGAATTTTACGGCGATTTCGTTTCGTCGCAAACTAAACGACGAATTTACGACAATTTGTTATTTACCGACAATTTGTTATTTACTTCGATCAGTTAACGACGAATTGATTTTCGTTGGTAAATCGTCGTAATGGCCAAATAACAACGATTCCCTTCGTTGTAAAAGAACAGTTTTCTTGTAGTGATTGTTACGAATGTAATTAAAGTAATTGTTTGCACGAGAAGGCATTTTTAGTAATTAAAGTAAAAAAATTTGGGTGTTTTTGTGAAAATTTAGGATTTTTAAAGATAGAATTTGTAGAGAGATGGTTGTGGTCGTTGCTTAATCGTTGCTATTTTTAAAATCTTTTCGTATTCCACATGTTCACTCTTTTGGGTTTAACAACGAATTAGCAACAAATCGTATATTGCAACACATTAGCAACGAAAATTAGCCACAAATTAGCAACGAAAATTTAAACCCCTAAAAGTACTAACCTTACGAATTTGTTGCTAAATCGTCGCAAACTCTTTCATATTCATTGCAAATTCGTTGCACATTCGTAGCTAATCTGCAAAAATAAAAAATAAAAAAAAATTGCGAATACAAGTTATAAAATTATTCATTATTATCATAATCAAATGATTCGATTTTGCTATTTTTCTCGAATTGGTTTTGTTTGGATTGTTCTTGAAAGGAACTTGGATTCAACGTTGCTCTTTTCTCAGTAAGAGACTAAGAAACCACGGTTCTCTTCCTAAGAAGAGATTAGATTCACCACGATCTTAGTGCCTTTAACAAGCGGATCATTGGTCCTTCCTTTCTCCTCTAGATCTTTGTGTCTATAAGCAAATTAAAGAAGAAGGAGGTTAGAGAATGCCGAAGCGGCTTACCTACGAGGTCATCAAGAGCTTATTCTCTGATACCATGTTGGATAATAGCACTATGGATGAGGAGATTATGTGGAGAAGATAGGTAGAATAATAGAGAGTCTCGGTTATGGGAGATAAAGAGAATTGAAAAATTGTTTTATATTGATGAAGAGGCTTTTAGCCAAGTTGAGATTCACAAAGACGTTACATTTGTTATATAGAGAAAGAGAGAAGAGATTCAAATATTCAAAATTAGAAATGTGTGGTTGAGATCTTGTGGTCGTTGGAGCTAGTTTGGATTGTGACCATTGGATGATCATTTGTCATCTTGTGCTTTGTCCCTTTGTGTGTTTCTTGTTCTTTAGCTCCACTTGTGATTAATTTGAATTTCAAATACTATGACTCCTCTTGTTGACTTGGCTCTTCCTTTGACTCGCCAATTCATCACAAGATCGCACAAGATTTGCACGACACGGATTTTGCACATTTAAACTTTCGTATTTTTGACACGAATTTTGCGCATCTCAAATCCGTTCTTGGCTTGGCTTTCGAGGTCTTTTAGGAAGTGCGGAGTATTTACACATTTTGATAATGCACAATAATTGCACTTCCGCGAATATGCTCGTACAGACGACCGATTTGTTCTTCCTTGGCATTTGAATTCCGTCTTAACCAAACTCTTAGGTGCCTTGACTATTCTTCTTCTTCTCTTCTTCTTTGAACTCTTGTTTGCTTCTCTTTATTTTTTCCTTGTGTTCTAAGCCATTTCTTCATAAAACCGTGTCTTTGACCTAATTCCTTAGCGGTTATAATTAGTCTCAACATATAGCATTGGATCTTTGAAAGATTGATCATCCTCACTTCCCTCTTAAATGATCTTGTAGCCATCTTCAAGAGGAGACTTAGCCGGTTTAGCACCTATCATATCTACAACATTTAAAAGGTCAAGAGGCAACTTCCTTTGGGAAAGAGATAGACCATCTTCGGATCTATACGCTTCAATCCCAAGAAAGTACTTTAGCTTACCAAGATCCTTAATACGAAATTTAGATTTAAGATAGTTTTTTGTTTCTTGAATGCCTACCTTGTTGTGCCCGGAGGTGATATTATCATCAACATAAATGAGGACAACCACTATACCTTCTTGGCTTTGATGGGTAAAGAGTGTGTGTTCGGCTTGTGATCTCTTGAATCCTTTAGACATCAAGGTTGAGCTAAGCTTGTGGGACCAAGCTCTTGGTTATTGTTTTAGACCGTAGATTGCTTTCCTCAGCCTCAAAACCTTTCCCAGTGTGATAGTCTTCTCTAAGCCTCGTGGTGGTGTCATGTACAATTCCTCCTCAAGTTCTCCTTGTAGGAAAACATTCTTCACATCCATTTGAAACAAGTCCCATGAAATATTGGTAGCTAAGGACAAGATGACTCGAACCGTGTGAATTTTGGAAACCAGTGAAAATGTATCCAAGTAGTCCTCTCCATAAGTTTGTGTGAATCCTCTTGTTACTAGTCTTGCCTTGTGTCTTTCAATCTCTCCATTGCTTAGGTACTTGATAGTAAAGACATATCTTTAGTTTACCGTTCTTCTTCCTTTAGGTTGATCGGTTTCATAGTAGGTTTCATTTTCCTCCATGACTTTGTTTTCGGCTTTAACCGCATGAACCCATACTTGCTGCTTCATTTCTTCTTCATAAGTATCAAGTGTTGATCTAAAGAATTAGTGAAGGCTTGATGTTCTTGAGGAAAGCTTGCTAGAGAACATATGACTTGTGTGGGATGAGCTACGACTTTAGCATTGAAGTAGACTCTAGACAGACCTTGGTTCTTTATCCTCATACTTCTCCTTAGAACCGATGGTTCTTCTTGTTCTTGTTCTTGATACGCATATTGGTTCTTGTTCGTTTTCCTATTGCTTCTCCTTAGAACCGATGGTTCTTCTTCTTGAGACACACCTTGTTCATGAATTTCTTCTTGATCATGACTTTGATCATGTTGTTAAATCATTTGGACATTAGATTCTCCCCCGGACCCATTAGACCGTTGTGATTCGGAACCGGCTTGCTCATTGTTGTTTCCCCCTCATGATCAAGGTGGGTTTGTTGAGTTGGTTCTTCTTTTCTTGATTCCTAATCAAGAATCATACCAAGACTTCTCATTAAGTTCCTTAGACTTGTAGCTTTATCCGTGAAAACATTGGGTAAGTCTTTCAAGTTATCCCAATTCTTGTCTTGATACCAATATCCTTCTTGTCTCGGTTACATATCACTTGTAACCCTTGTGTGTGTTTGAGTAGCCAATGAACATAGCCTTGGTGCTATTAGCATCTAGCTTGTTCCTTTGTTCACTAGGCACAAACACAACCAAAAACTCTTAGACGATTGATATAAGGTTTATTCTTATTCAAGACCTAAAAAGGAGATTCATTCTTCAACACTTGTGTAGGAGTTCGGTTAATGAGGTAACACGCCATTAAGACACCATCCGACAAAAACCTCTTTGGAATGTTCATGTGGAACATCATAGACCGTGAAACCTCCATAAGGTGTCGGTTCTTTCTTTCGGCTACACCATTTTGTTGTGGTGTTTATGGGAATTTTGTTTGGTGAAGAATGTCTTATATAGAGATGTGTTCTTTAAAGGCATGGCTTGTCTATTCCCCCCCCCCATTATCCGACCTGAAAAAAAATTATTCTAGAATTGTAGTGATTAGTAACATAGTTTTGAAAGGTTTTAAAAGCCTCTAAAACTCTATATTTAGATTGCAAGAGGGTTAGCCAAGTATATTTAGAAATTTCATCAATAAAAGTAACAAAGTATGAATGATTATCCCTAGATTTGCAAGGTGATTACCACACATCCAAATGCACAAGTTCAAATGGCTTATAATTTATAGTGGACTTAAGAAAAACTTTTCTACAATGTTTTCCTAGAATGCATGCTTCACAAGTTTCATGATCAAACAAATCATTAGGAAAAAGAGTTTTTAAAGCAATGAGGGTGACCAAGTCTAAAATGTCAAATAACATTGTTTGCTTGGGTTATAACCGAATGAAAAGATTGATAAAGACAATAATTAGAAGTGTCCTTCTAAAGGACATAGAGATCACCTCTTGTTGTCCCTTTCCCAAAGACCTCTTTACTCTTAATATCTTGAAAATAACATCATTAGGACCAAAGATAACCTTGCAATTTAAAACACAAGCTATGCGTTTAACGGATATAAGATTAGATGTAAAGCTAGGCATATAGAGAGATTGAGATTCTTTATCAAAGAGTTTAAGGTTCCCCAATCTAAATATAGAGTGGGGCGTGGAGCCCGAGCGCCGCTGGAGGGTGGGGCACAGGCGCCTTGGCGCGTGGTGTGTATGCGCCTGGTGGCCACTTGCCTAACTTCTCTAACTTCCACCTTTCTTTTATTCTTCTTGATCTTTTGTTGAATCTTGACATTGTAGATTACATGAAGACCTCTAGAGCTTAATTTATCCGCAAGAGAAAGTTTACCTTGGTGAACAAGTTTGTCCGGGAAACACTTTTTTAGATGTTTTATAAGTTCGTGAAACTTATTCAAAGATTATTAAGTCACTTATAAGCACTCATCTTTCTTAATACCTTGTTCAGAGTTGTAGACTACGCATTGTTATATGTTTCAGATGTTCTTGAAAGTTGTACAAAGATAATTGAGGAATTTATAATCACTCATTTTGCTTAAAACTTAGTTTATTTTCCTAGAAAACGCGTTGTTAGATGTTTCATAATGTCGTGAAACTTGTTCAAAGATAATTGAGGAACTTATAAGCACTAATCTTGTTTAAAACCTTGTTTAGATTCGTCGAAAACGTGTTGTTAGATGTTTCATAATGTAAGTAAAACTGTTCAAAGATCAATGAGGAACTTAAGCACTAATATTGCTTAAACCATGGTTTAAACTGGTAGAAAACGCGTTGTTAGATGTTTCATAAGTTCTTGAAAATTTTTCAACGATCATTTATGCACTTATAAACAGTCTGTCATCTTGCTTAATATTTGGCTTATAGTCGAAGAAAACATGTTTATAGATGTTTCATAAGTTCGTGAAACTTGTAAAAAGATCATTGATGATCTAATAAGAACTCATCATGCTTAAAACTTGCATTAGACTCGTAGAAAATTCTTTGTTAGATGTTTCATAGTTTCAAGAATTCATCCAACATAAAACTTGGTTTTGAGTAAAAGAAAAGACGTTTTATATCTTTCATGAGTTCTTAAAACTTGTACAAAGATTATTGAGAAACTTATAAGCACTCATCTTTCTTAAAGGTGTCAGAGAATTCTTGTAATCTTCGGTTTTCAATAACAGAGTTTTTTCTATCCTTTATCTCTTTGAATTGTTTATGATTAATTTAATTATGATTACTTTGAGTTTCATTATGCTTAATAAGTAGTTTCCCTTAGGCAGTTAGTTTGGGGGAAAAAGGGAGAATCAATATTAGGGTTGAGGATTGTCTAGATCTTAAACTTTATAAAACTTTAATCTAGCGTAATGTTCTTAATGCTTTAGTTGAGTTGGGCATTAAATTGATAGAACCAAGGAAGGTTCAACTTCGGGAGAAGTGTGAAGATTCCCGAACAATTATCTTAGAACTTCAATAATAGGGTTGATGATTCCAAGAATCAAGATTACAAGATCATTGACGCACTTATAAGCACTTATTAGATCTTGGAAGGATGAAATTTGACACCTTTTGTAGATCTGAGTAAAGCAGCAAGAAAGTTTGAGTCTTTTATAAAGATTGAAGCTTGAATCGTTGAGAGATTGTGCTTTTATTCTTGGAATGAACTTGCAGCCAAGAGGTGAGATAAGCTTGACTTTGTGCATGACACAATCTTTAAAGATTTCCGGCTTTAGTGCACAAAGAGTTCTAATAAGGAAAAATTGAACCTTTCTTGTAGAGTTCTAAGAAGCAAAGAAACCGAAACAAAAAGTTTACAACTTTAGAAACAAAATGTTTAAGAGAATAAACATCAAGATTTAGAAGAGTGAGTGGGAGCAAAATAGGTTCAATACCTTTGCTCTGATACCGTGTCAAATTTGATAAGAAATTATAGAAGAGTTATGAAGTATTAGAAGAGATTTAGAATATTAGGTTGCTTGTGTTCTTGAAGAACATCAAGAACCCAGAGAGAAAAGAAGCATATAGTCATAGATGTGTGTTTGATTATCAAGTTTTGTTGTTAAAACATACATTTGAATTACAAGGCATATAAGTAGAAAAACAAGGGAAGAAGAGAAACAAGGAAGCGCCTTGTTTCCATTCCGCAAATAGCCTGGCGCGTGGAGCGTGGAGCCCGATCTTCGCGGCCTCGTGGGACACAGGCGCTATGGCGCGTGGTGCGTATGCGCCAGGTTGCCACTTGCCTAACAGCTCTATTCCAAACGGTAACTTCCACCTTTCTTTTATTCCTCTTGACCTTTTGTTGAATCTTGACATTGTAGATTACTTGAAGACCTCTTGAGCTTTATTGAACCGCAAGAGAAACTTTACCTTGGTGAACAAGTTTTTCCGGGCAAACCTTTTTTAGATGTTTTATAAGTTCGTAAAACTTATTCAAAGATTATTCAGACACTTATAAGCACTCATCTTCCTTAATACCTTGTTCAGAGTTGTAGACTACGCGTTGTTATATGTTTCAGATGTTCATGAAAGTTGTAGAAAGATCATTGAGTCACTAATAATAACTCATATCGCTTACAAGAATGTTGAGAATCATAGAAAACATGTTGTTAGACGTTTCAAAAGTTAGTGAAACTTGTAAAAAGATCATTGAGGCACTTATAAACACTCATATTGCTTAATACTTGGATTAAAGTCGTAGAAACTGTGTTGTCAGATGTTTCATAAGTTTGTGCATCTTGTACAAAGATCATTGAGGAATTTATAAGCACTCATTTTGCTTAAAACTTAGTTCATTGTCCTAGAGAACGCGTTGTTAGATGTTTCATAATGTCGTGAAACTTTTTCAAAGATCAATGAGGAACTTATATGCACTAATCTTGTTTAAAACTTGGTTTAGAGTCGTCGAAAACGTGTTGTTAGATGTTTCATAATGTCGTGAAAACTGTTCAAAGATCAGGGAGGAACTTATAAGCTCTAATATTTCTTAAAACTTCGTTTAGAGTGGTAGAAAACGCGTTGTTAGATGTTTCATAAGTTCTTGAAACTTTTTCAACGATCATTTATGCACTTATCAACAGTCATCTTGCTTAATATTTGGCTTTGTTCGAAGAAAAAATGATGTTATATGTTTCATAAGTTTGTGAAACTTGTACAAATATCATTGAGGATCTAATAAGAACTCATCTTGCTTAAAATTTGCATTAGACTCGTAGAAAACTCGTTGTTAGATGTTTCATAGGTTCAAGAATTCATCCATCTTAAAACTTGGTTTAGAGTCAAAGAAAAGACGTTTTTAGATCTTTCATCAGTTCGTGAAACTTGTACAAAGATCATTGAGGCACTTATAAGCACTCATCTTTCTTAAAACTTGGTTTAGAGTCGTAGAAAACGCGTTGTTAGATGTTTCATATGTTCAAAAACTTGTACACATATCATTGAGGCCCCTTTATTCAATAATCTACCTTAAAACTTGGTTACGAGTAGTAGAAAACACATTGTTAGATGTTTCATAAGTTTGTGAAACTTGTTCGAAAATCATTGCACTTATAAGCACTCATCTTTCTTAATGTTTAGATTATAGACGTATATAACGTGTTGTTATATGTTTCATAAGTTCGTGAAACTTTGTATGTTGTTATATGTTTCATAAGTTCGTGAAACTTTTTAAAAGATCATTTAGGCACTAATAAGAACTCATATTACTTAAAACTTGCATTAGACTCGTAGAAAACTTATTGTTAGATGTTTCATAAGTTCTTGAAACTTGTTTAAAGATCATTGAGACACTTATAGGCACTCATCTTGCTTAAAATTTGGTTTAGAGAAGTAGAAAACGCGTTTTTAGATGTTTCATAAGTTCGTGAAACTTGTACAAAGATAATCGAGGTACTTATAAGCACTCATCTTTCTTAAAACTTTATTTACAATTGTAGAAAATGTGTTGTTAGATGTTTTATAAGTTTGTGAAACTTTTTCAAAGATTATTGAGTCACTTATAAATACCTTGTTCAGAGTTTTAGATACCGAGTAGTTAGGTGTTTCATAAATTCGCAAAACTTGTAGAAAGATCATTGAGTCACTAGTAAGAAGTCATGTTGCTTACAACTTGGTTTAGGCGTAGAAAACGCGTTGTTAGATGTTTCATAAGTCTGTGAAACATGTAAAAAGATCATTAAGGCACTTATAAGCATTCATCTTTCTTAAAACTTGGTTTAGAATCGTAGAAAACGTGTTGTTAGATGTTTCAAAAGTTCGTGAATCTTTTAGAAAGATAATTGAGGAAGTTATAACCACTCATCTTGTTTAAAACTTTGTTTATAGTCGTAGAAAACGCGTTGTTGGATATTTCATAAGTTCGTGAAACATTCTCAAAGATCATTGAGGCACTAATCTTGCCTAAAACCTGGTTTGGAGTTGTAGAAAACGTGTTGTTAGATGTTTCATAAGTTATTGGAACTTTTTCAAATATCATTTAGGCATTTATAAATAGTCATCTTGCTTAATATTTGGTTTAGAGTCGTAAAAACGTGTTATTAGATGTTTTAGAAGTTCGTGAAACTTGTTCAAATATCATCGGGGCACTTATCAGCACTTACCTTGCATAATATTTTTTTTAGAATCGTAGAAAACGTGTTCTAAGATGTTTCATAAGTTCGTGAAACTTGTACAATGATCATTGAGACACTAAGAAGAACTCATCTTGCTTAAAACTTGCATTAGACTCGTAGAAAATCCGTTGTTAGATGTTTCATAAGTTCTTGAAACTTGTATATAGATTGAGGCACTTATAAGCACTCATCTTGCTTAAAATTTGGTTTAGAGTCGTAGAAAACATGTTGTTAGATGTTTAATAAGTTCGTGAAACTTGTAAAAAGATCATTGAGGCACTTATAAGCACTCATCTTGCTTAAAACCTGATTTAGAGTTGTAGAAAATATGTTGTAAGATGTTTCATAAGTTAATAAAACTTGTTCAAAGATCATTGAGGCACTTATAAGCACTAATCTTGCTTACAAATCGGGTAATATGTTGTTAGATGTTTCATATATTCGTGAAATTTATTCAAAGATTATTGTGTCACTTATAAGCACTCATTCTGCTCAATAACTTGTTTAGATTTGTAGAAAATGAGTTTTTAGTTGTTTCATAAGTTCGTGAAACGTATACAAAGTTCATTCAGTCACTAATAAGAACTCATGTTGCTTACAACCTGGTTTAGAGTCGTAGAAAACGCGTTTTTAGATGTTTCATAAGTTCGTGAAACTTGTAAAAGACCATTAATCCACTTATAAGCACTCATCTTGCTTAAAACTTGGTGTAGAGTCGTGCAAAACGTGTTGTTAGATGTTTCTTAAGTTCGTTAATCTTGTAAATGCATTGTTAAACGTTTCATAAGTTCATGATACAGTCGTAGAAAATGCATTGTTAAACGTTTCATAAGTTCATGATACTTGTTTAAAGATCACTGACCCACTAATTTTGCTTAAAACTTGGTTTAGAGTCGTAGAAAACGCGTTGTTAGATGTTTCATAAGTTCTTGAAACTTTTTCAAAGATCATTTAGGCACTTATAAACAGTCATCTTGCTTAATATTTGGTTTAGAGTCGTATAAAACATGTTGTTAGATGTTTCATAAGTTTTTGAAACTTGTGCAAAGATCAATGAGACACTAAAAACAAGGTTTAGATTGTAGAAAACGCGTTGTTCCATGTTTCTTAATTTCGTGAAACTGTATCAAAGATCAGTGAGACACTTATAAGCACTTATCTTGCTTAATATTTGGTTTAGAGTCGTAGAAAAGGTGTTGTTAAATGTTTCTTAAGTTTGTGAAACTTGTAAAAAGATCACAGAGGCATTAATAAAAACTCATCTTTCTGAAAACATGTATTAGACTCGTAGAAAACTCGTTTTTATATGTTTCATAAGTTCTTGAAACTTGTATAAAGCTCATTGAGGAACTTATAAGCACTCATCTTGCTTAAAAATTAGCTTATAAGCTCTCAACTTGCTTAAAGTTTGATTTAGGGTTGTAGAAAACATGTTTTTAAATGTTTCATAAGTTCGTGAAACTTATTTAAAGATTACTGAATCACTAATAAGCACTCATCTTGCTTAATAATTTGGCCAGAGTCGTAGAAAACTTGTTGTTAGATGTTTCATAAGTTCATGAATCTTCTACAAAGATCATAGAGGAATTTATAAGCATTCAACTTTCTTAAAACATGGTATATAGTCGTAGAAAACGCGTTGTTAGATGTTTCATAAGTTCGTTAAACTTTTGCAAAGATCATTGAGGTAAGCACTAATCTTGGTTAAAACTTAGTTTATAATCGTAGAAAACGCGTTTTTAGATGTTTCAAAAGTTCTTGAAACTTTTTCAAAGATCATTTAGGAACTTATAAACATTCATCTTGCTTAATATTTGTGTTAGAGGCGTAGAAAACATGTTGTTAGATGTTTCATAAGTTCGTGAAACTTGTAAAAAAGATCATTGAGTCAATAATAAGAACTCATCTTACTTACCACTTGGTTTAGAGTCATAGAAAATGCGTTGTTAGATGTTTCATAAGTTCTTGAAACTTTTAAAAAGATCATCGAGGCACTTAAAAGCACTCATGTTGCGTAAAAATTGGTTTAGAGTCGTAGAAAACGTGTTGTTAGATGTTTCATAAGTTTGTGAATTTTGGAAAAAGATTGTTGAGGAACTTATAAGCACTATCTTGCATAAAAATTGGTTTATAGTCGTAGAAAAAGCGGTGTTAGATGTTTCATAAGTCTTGAAACTTTTTCAAGGATCATTTATACACTTATAAATAGTCATCTTGCTTAATATTTGGTATGGAGCCGTAGAAAATGTGTTGTTAGATTTTTCATACGTTCCTGAAACTTGTAAGAATATCATTGAGGCACTAATAAGAACTCATCTTGCTTAAAACTTGCATTAGACTCGTATAAAACTCGTTGTTAGATGATTCATAACTTCACGAAACTTGTAAAAAGATCATTGAGGGACTTATAAGCACTCATATATCTTATAACTTGGTTTATAGTCCCAAAAAACGCGTTGTTAGACGTTCCATAAGTTCGTGAAACTTGTTCAAAGATTATTGAGGCACTTATAAGCTTCCACCTTGCTTAATACTTCAGTTAGAGTCGTAGAAAACGCATTGTTAGATGCTTCATAAGTTCGTGAAACTTGTACAAACATTATTGAGGCACTAATAAGAACTAATCCTTTTAAAAATATGGTTTAGAGTCGTAGAAAACTCGTTGTTAGATGTTTCATAAGTTCTTGAAACATGTATAAAGATCATTGAAGCACTTATAAGCCCTAATATTTCTTAAAACTTGGTCTATAGTCGTTGAAAATGCTTTGTTAGAAGTTTCATAAGTTTGTGAAACTTTTTAAAAAATCATTTAGGTACTTATAAGCACTTATCTTGCTTAATATTTAGTTTAAAGTCGAAGAAAACGTGTTGTTAAATCTTTCTTAAGTACGTGAAACTCGTACAAAGATCATTAAGCCACTAATAAAAACTCATATTACTTAAAACTTGCATTAGACTCATAGAAAACTTGTTGTTAGATGTTTCATAAGTTCTTCAAACTTGTATAAACATTATTGAGGCACTTATATCCACTTATCTTGCTAAAAACTTGGTTTAGAGTCGGAGAAAACACGTTGTTACATCTTCCATAAGTTTGTTAAACTTGTACAAAGATCATTGAAGCACTTAAAAGAACGAATCTTACTTAACTCTTGGTTTAGAGTCGAAGAAAACCACGTTTTTAGATGTTTAAAAAATTCGTGAAACTTGTTCAAAGATCATTAAGGCGCATTGGTTTCGAGTCGTAGAAAACGTGTTGTTAGAACTCATCTTGCTTAAAACTTGCATTACACTCGTAGAAAACGCATTGTTAGATGTTTTATAAGTTCTGGAATCTTGTACAAAGATCATTGAGACACTTATAAGCACTCATTTTGCTAAAAACTTGGTCTTAAGTTGTAGAAAAAGTATAGTTAGAAGTTTCATTAGTTTCTGAAACTTATTCAAAGATCATTGAGTTACTTATAATCATTTATCTTGCTTAATACCTTGTTCAAAGTTGTTAAAAGGCGTTGTTAGATGTTTCATAATTTCGTGAAACTTATTCAAGATAATTTAGGCACTTACACTACAAGAAATTGCGTTATTAACCACAATAAATTTACAACGACCATTTTCCAATGATCCCCATAATCGTCGTTAAATCGTCGTAAATGTACAACAAAAATAGTCCTCGTTAATTTGAATAAAATTCACGACGGTTTTAGTACGAATTGCCAATGAATTTTCTAATCGTCGTTAAATGGTTGTACATTTCCCAAGAGTTAACGACGTTACTCTTAAACATGAATTTTCGTCGTTACGTCGTTATTACATTCCAACAAATTAACAATGTTTATTTTGCGAATTTTTAACAACGAATTTGCAAAATATATTTTGTAAGATCGTCGTCAAATCATCGTTAAAGTCGAAAGTTTATTTAGTACGAGGTTTTAATATAATATGAGGTTGATTGCAGACTACGATGTTGTACAATGTCTTACAAACAAAAATAGTCTTAAATTTACCACGAATTTACGATGGTTTTTTGTATTACACTACAAGAAATATTGGATATAGCCACGACAACAACCATGGTCATATTGGTTATTCTGTGGCTATACGACACAACATCCATGGATAGCCACGAATAATATTCGTGGCTATAGCGTCGTAGCAATGACATATTTGTGGCTACCCGTGCCTAAGTAGCCACGAAAAGGAACGGACTGCCACAAATATTTTTGCCACGAATTTACCACGGATAAATCGTGGCTAAGGCAGCCACGTTAAGATTTGTGGCTTTTTCGTGGCTTTTTCGTGGCTACCCTTGCCACGAATGAATATGTGGCTTACTGTTGCTACGTAGCCACGGTTTATTTTGTGAATGATTTATGCTTGGCTAATTGTGGCTTTATAGCCACGGTTACAATTGTTACTGTTCGCGGCTAATTTTCCACTGATTTATGTGTGGCTAATCGTGGCTTTATAGCCACGGTTACAACTTTGACTGTTCGCGGCTGGTTTGCCACAAATATATTTGTGGTTTTTCGTGGCAAATTTTGTCACGGATAATTTCGTAGCAAATCATGGCTATATAGCTACGGATTAATACGTAGCTTGTCGTGGAGTGATATTTTTATAACCAAATACATGTTTTTATAACCATTCAAAACAAAGTTTTTCGAACCAAACCACCCTCATCCTCACCATCAGCCACAACACCAGCCTCACCATCATCTTCTTTCTCACGATTAACACTTTGAGCATCGAAGTTGGGAATGGTTTGAGGCGTTGAGTTCGAGGTTGCAGCATTTGGAGAAGGGGTCGCAAATGGTTGGTTCGTATCTGGATCGATCGCGAGAGTAGCGAGAATTACCTTCTGCGACTCTAGCATGGCCTTCTGCGAATCGAGTATGGCTGAAACCGTTGTCTCAAGAATTCGCACACGCATCTCCGTGCTCGTATTACGCGCAAGAGAAGCCGCCACAAGTTCAGACGGTTCGTAAACTTTGAACTGCTTGTTTCCAAGACCGTATATACGACCTCTGTTTGGTTTGACCCGCTAACTAAAACACATTTAGTAACACGACAAATACCAAGGAAACCTAACTAAAACAACAATACAAATAATGACACTAACCTCTAAATACGCCTTGTTAATCAACAGTGGTGAAGGAGTCTCATCATCTTGGGAGATCTAGGAAGTTACCGACTATACGTCCAAGAAAATCGACTCCGCCCGACGGTCGACGAAGCTGCCATCTCTGCGCGTGTGAGTCTTACGCACGAGCTCAGTGAAGGTTGGTTCAACACCACTAGCCTTCTGCTTCTGCACAATAGTTCAAAACAGACTTAAAACAGTAACAAAACAACAAAGCAAGTATCACAAAATTATAAATTTAACAAGACCTAATTGTAATAAAAACATAAACTAAGCTACAACAATAAGAAATAGCATAGAAAAACAACAACAACAAGAAAACAACAAAGGAAACATAACCAAGCCACAAATTTAACAAGAACTAAACGTTAAGTATAACCAAAGTTGCAGCAATAACAAAACAAAACCTATATTTTACTAATCTAAATAGAAAGTATACACAGAATCATGAAGAAAGTATGTGTTACCATGTCATAGCCGATCTTCGCAAAACCCACAGGTCCAACACTATGCTTGTGCGGACCAAGACCATCAGGATTGGACATTCGTTTCTTGGAGTTTGTGTTCGACTTTTTTTGGCAATGCTCCACCCACACATTATCTGAAACGAAATCAGGTTTCCTTCCCTTTCTCTTTTTTTTGTTGATTCTGTCACGGATTGAATCCATGCATTCCTTCTTCCACAAGAAGTACACATGGTCATGGTGAGAAGGAGACAAGTAGTACACTTGCTGAAAAGGAAAGAACAAACATTAGACAGGTAAGAAATAAATGAATAGATTTAAAAAGAAAAAACAATAAGACTTAACTTATAATGTAACAATTACCACAAAGTCTTGCCACCATTCCTCTGCTTTCTCATCTCGAACCATAGACCATTTCCACCATGCTCCCATATAATTTGACTACTAATTGTGTCTGACTGTTCTGTTCACTTCAAGATCAATCCCAAACCTGAAAAGTGATGAACATATATGTTAGCAAGCAATATAAATCAATAACATCATAATCATCTATACCAATGGAACCAAAAAGAGACAGAGCACTACTTACCAGAGAGTTCCATCCACCTTCTTTGGATGGAGGACATGTTGGCTTCTTCTTGATGGAGAATTTATAAGAGATTATAAACTGAGAGAAGCGGATGCATTAGAAGAAGAGGCACTTTGACTTGGTTGCCTTTCTCCGGTTGAACCATGGGGAGTGAGATTTGGAGGCGGATGTGGTGGTGTTAAGGTTGTCTGAGTTCTACGTACAAGAGGCATAGGAGGAGTTATCTCCATCCTGTGGGCTGCTTGACCACTTCCTCTTGGTATTCCTCTCCCTATAGGAGCCATAACTGCAATTACAAAAATATAATAAGATTTAAAACAACTTCAAAACTACAACTTCAAAACAACATCAATAAAGTAGTCATAATACAATAAGACTTAACAAAAGGCAAAAACAGAAAACAAATCAACCATATCTCTAATGATCCTCTAAAACAAGAACTTAACTATATAATGAATCATAACCCAATAGCCAAGCAAACTCAAACTGAAGTTCAATCTCAAACTCTAAACGAAACCCTTTATCAACCCCTAAACAAAACTCTAAAGCAAACCCTTAAGCAAACCGTAAATGAAACCCTAAAGCAAACCGCAAAAGAAAACCTTAAACAAACCCTAAATGAAACCCTAAATCAAACCTTAAATGAACCCCTAAATCAAACCATTCATACACTGCAACAAAAACCCTAACAATACGATGAAATCAAAGTCAAGTAAAGATGCAACGAGGAAGAAATCATTAAGAAAAGAAGAATACTTACCTTTTGGATGAGTTTCGCGATGAATGGCCGACGAAGAACTCGAGAGAAAGAAAGAAGAACTTGTAAACTAAACGAAACGATTAGAAGATGAGTACGAAGGGAAATAAAGGGAAGGAAAAGAAGAAATCAAAGATAAACGATGATTACCTTTGGATTTGACGACTTTCTCGGTGAACCGCCGAAGAAGAACGAGATAGAAACGAAGGAGGCGGATGGAGAAAGTGAGTTCTACATTCGCGAAGAATTAGGTTAAATTATACATAGCCACGATTAATCCGTGGCCATCCGTAGCTAAGTATTAAGTATGGGTCGCTAAAGGTTGGGCCATGACTTATAAATTTGGCCCAATAGTCCAATTAATTATGTAGCTACGGAAAGATCGTGACAGTCGTGGCTAATTCACCATTCGGCTACCAAATAGCCACATATTTACCGTGGTTGTGCCTTAGGAATATTTCAATCCTAGGCATGTTAGTTAGCAACGGATGGAAACGTGACTAAATCGTGGCTAAACTAATTACAAGCTACGAATTAGCCATGAATCTTCCGTGGTTGTGCCTTGTCAAAATTATCGAAGTCTAGAATTTATTTATAGGTTTGTTAGCCACAGATGGAAACGTGACCCAACAGTGGCTAAAGTGTCATATATCTATGGCTCAGCCACGAAACTATAGTGGATGTACCTTACATGTATGTAATTTATTTAGTTGTTCGTTAGCCGCTGAAATAAATCGTAACCAAACGTGGCTAAACTTGGGTTTAGCTACGAAAAAACCACGAATGTACCGTGGATGTGCCTTAGCCACGTCGTTAAACATGACAAATCCGTGGCTATGTACGGATATAGCCACGAGTAAGCCACATATAATTCGTGGCTAGGAGGTATATTTTAGATTATACATGTTCTAAATCCTTGAAACATGATCCAAGTGACCACAAAACAATTAGTAAATTGAGGGAATTTTTTTTTTTAAATTAATATAAATGAAACACTAAGTAGAATTATATATAAATTTATGAAGAAAATTCATATGATGTCATCATATTCTCTTGTTATGCATTTTTAGAGTTATACATTTTGAAAATTTTAATTTTCTTTGTTGCATTGCTTAATATATGTAAATATGTGAAAATATGTATGAGAAATTAGATTTAAAACGGGAAAATGGTCAAATAAATCCCCAACATTCAAATTTAAGCAAAATTAATCCCCAACTTTCACTTAGATTATTTAAATCTTCAACTTCTGTTGACCGAGCCAAATTAGACCTGAAAAAGTCAAACATGACAAAATACTTAATTTCGTTAACGGACAAATCTCAAAAATAAAAACCATAAATCTAACTTCGATATGGCCACTAGTAGCAACGATATGTAGAATTGAATGATGAACGTGATAAACATGGATTGAAAAGAGTTTAACGACAACAAATTTTATAGTTTTTGATGTACTAATCGAATCATCTCTAAGAGTAAATTATTAATTAAATAATATCTAACAAATAAAGGCAAATAACGCAATTGGTTAAAGCATGAGTTTATAAACTTGAGGTTCCGTGTTCAATTCTCAATAATTAAACTTTTTATTTTTCAAAAAACAATGTCGTTTTAAACGAAACCGTTAATATAGTTAAATATTCCGTCATGTTTGACTTTTTTAGGTCTAATTTGGCTTGGTCAACATAAGTTGAGGATTTAAATAGTCCAAAGGAATGTTTGGGATTAATTTGGCTTAAATTCGAAAGTTTGGGATTTATTTGACCATTTTCCCGATTTAAAACACATAAATTTCATGTAAATTTGATATTTTCTCTATAGCCACGGTTATATTGGTGGCTGGGTTGTGGCTATTGCAGCCACAAATATATTCCCTTAGCTACGGTTTTAGTCGTGATCCGTCGTTTTCTTATCATTGAATCTGGACCTGACCGTGACCAGGTTTACGCAGGAGTATGTGTGACAATCTGTGACTTTGTTGCCTAATGTTGAGCGAATCTATACATTAAGATGTCTAAGTACATATAATAAATTTTAACAAATAAATATTTATAAAATAAAATACAAAAAAGTTTTAAAATATAATACAACAAGTGTTTCATAATATACTACATTATCAAACTGGTTAACTAATTATCAGAATATGTTGACGAATCCGAATCCGAATCCCCTGAGGATTGTCCAGAACCATCGCCTTCGACATTTTCGTAATCCAAAGGTGCCACATCATCCAAATCATCATATTTAAAACCATTTTCATCAACGATATGTATTGTTACTCGAATTATCAAAGTAGGAACAACGATGTTTTCGAATGTATCATCCTAAAGAGTTGTTAAAGCAATTTCGTCATTCTCGCGATAACCCCTCAGCATAACTGTAGCACACGCCCACCAATCATCTGTTGTTGAGCCTGATACGGAATGAAACACAGTTGGTCACATTGAGCATCTCGAACGAAAGGGTCATACTTCTCATATCGTCTACGCGGAGCAACATCAGCCAAACCAAACGGGTTTCTACGCAATCTGATACCGTGTGGTTGTGGAAATGGTATCCACGAGTTAAATACATAGGCCATGATGTGTAATTGTTTCTTAAGTATTCCCGTAATAATTGCTTGTTGCGTAAGAAATCTCTTCTTCGACACATTGCGCGACAATGGAATCTCCAATACGTGCCTTTTTTTGACCTTCTGTTTAAGGTGATAAATGTATCGCTCAAATGGATACATTCATCTGTACTGCACCGGACCACCTAAGGCAGATTCATCTAGGAGGTGCACGGGTAAATGTTCCATGACATCAAAGAACGAAGGTGGAAAAATCTTCTCCAAATTGCACAGTTTTATTGCAATATTATCCTTCAATACAGTCACATCCTCAACTCGCAACATTTTGGCAGACATATCTTGAAAAAATATTCCAATCTCTGCAATTCTTCAACAACCCTATAATTAGAAACATTTTAATGTTATCATTAACCATGTCGTTTCTCAACCATGAGAGAAACTTTCGCTTCACTAAGTTCGTTAATCTGAACTTTGAAACATGAATTGTTCCATCTGCTTGGACCTGTAAATCTGGTCTTGTGCATATTGCCGGAAGATCCAATCTTGATTTTATGTTGTCCTTCGTCTTCCCCTTCGTATTCAGAACGGTGTGGATGAGATTGTCGGAAAAGTTCTTCTCGATGTGCATGAAGTCTAGATTGTGTCTAAGAAGGAGATTTTCCCAATAAGGCAAGTCTCAGAATATACTCTTCTTGTGCCAGTTATGGTATTCACCATATCCATCGATTGTTCGACTTGGTTTGTCATTTCCTTTTCCTCCACAATCGACTGTTTCCTCTAATCCACCAATGGCGTTTATTCTTTCAGTAAAATTTCATAACCCGTCAAACACCGTGGAGGGTTACCTTGAAATGTCTTGCCTTTCCTAAAAGCTTTGTTATTACACCGATAAGGGTGATCATGAGCTAAAAATCTTTGGTGACAATCGTACCAACTATGTTTTCTTTCATGTGGTAACCAAAACGATTTCGTTTCTTCTTGACAATATGAACATGCTAGTCCACCCAAAAACCATTCCATAAGCTGCAAAATCACTTATTGTCCACATCAACGCAACTCGCATTGTAAAATTCTGATCCTGAGAAAAGTCATAAGCACGCACACCTTCGTTCCATAAGAGTTGCAACTCCTCGATCAATGGTTGGAGATATATGTCCAAACTTTTCTTCGGATGTTTAGGTCCCGGAACAAGAACGACCAGAGAGAAAAACTCTCTCTTCATGCACATATCATGAAGTAAATTGTACGGAGTTACTATAACCGGCCAAACCGAGTGTGCCTCACCATTCATTCCTATTGGATTAAATCCATCCGTTGCTAATCCTTGATATATATTCCGACTCTCTAAACTAAAATCAGGATATACCCTATAAAAACGCTTCCACGCCTCATAAAGGGGTTCACTAGCTGCTTCAAATGCTCTATAAATTTTACCGTTGTTTGGCTCCTCTTCAAGATTTTTTCCGAAATAACATCTTCGGTTGGAAATCCTTCTTCTTACATATTAACATCACCATATGGCTCCTCATGAACATTCAAAGCTTCATTTTCGGGTAGATAGTGTCTCGTCATCGAAGATTCACCAACATCGTGAATAATTTTCATTGTGACTTGTCCAAACATAGTAGTTTCTCTTAAAACCAACCCTATAAAGGTGTTTCAAAACTGTATTTTCATAACGTTTCTTCAAGTTTCGGCAGCGAGACATGGCATAGTACCACGCTCTTGATATGATTGTTGGTTGGAAGAAAAAGCAATGAACATATTAATACCCTCTCCAAATACTTCAAAAACACAATCTCTCATCGGATCAATATGTCGATCCATCCACTCTCTAGAACGAAATAAATCTGACATTTTGAACTCTTCAAAACCGTCAAAATAAATAAAGAAAACGAAGAGAAGAGGAAAAAAGTTTTATTTTGTGTTTTATCAAAGAAGAAGGAAAAGAAATGGTGAGATATCCGTGGCTATTTCAAATATCATACCGACAATTTTTAAAGTGATTGGACATATCGCAAATACCCACTTACCTTACCGACATCATAGATTTGCCACATAGTACCCACGAAACAAATTTCGTTACTATTACTTGCCACTGTTTAGCCACCAAAAAATTTCGTGACTACTTTTTTCCACGGATTGCCACGAATAATTTTGTGGCCATCATTATCGGCTATATTCATAGCTAGTTCGTGGCAAACTTTTGCCACGCTTTTTATCGTGGCAAAGTCGTGGCTAATTTACCACGAAAAGCCACAATTTAGCCACAAAACTTTTTTTTTCTTTTCGTGACATTCCGTGGCAAATCCTTGGCTTTTTTCATTTAGCCACGATTATGCCGTGGATTTGTCGTGGCTATATCTGTTTTTTCTTGTAGTGTTATACCCTAAACCCTAACCGCAATGTATGGGTAAATCTAATATTATGTACAAGTACTCATTAAAACCATTAATGTTACATTTTTCTCATTTATTAAGTTTAAGCTTAAGTGTATTGTAAATTGTGATTAATATGTAAGTTTTAACTTTTTAAATTTTGTACAAGTTTCACGAACTTATGAAACATCTAATACCACATTTTTTACGACTATAAAATAAAATTTAAGCAAAATGAGTGCTTATAAGTGCAGAATAATCTTTGAAAAAGTCTAAAGAACTTAGTAAACATCAACCAACGCGTTTTCTGTAACTTAAACCAAGTTTGAAGCTAGATGAGTGCTTAGAAGAACTCAATGATCTTTGTATAAGTTTCACGAACTTACGAAACATCTAACAACGCGTTTTCTATGACTCGAAACAAAGTTTGAAGCAAGTGAGTGCTTAAAACAAAGTTCACGAACTTATGAAACATCTAACAACGTATTTTCGACCACTCTAAAACAAAGTTTCACAAACTTATGAAAGATCTAACATTGCGTTTTCTACGAATCAAAACAAAATTTTAAGCAAGATGATTGTTTATAATTTCTTCATTGATATTTGTACAAGTTTCAACAACTTCTGGAAGATCTAACAACTCGTTTTCTACAAATATACACAAAGTTTGAAGCAAGATGAGTTCTTATTAATGCTTCAGTGATCTTTGTACTAGTTTGAAGAACTTATGAAACATCTAACAACGCGTTTTCTACAACTCTAAACCAAGTTTTAAGCAACGTGAGTTCTTATTAGTGCCTCAATGATCTTTGAAAAATTTTCACGAAATTATGAAACATCTAACAAAGTGTTTTCTATGACTCTAACCTAATTTTTAAGCAAAATGAGTGCTTATAAGTGCCTCAATGATCTTTGAAAAACTTTCACGATCTTATCAAACATGTAACACCGTGTTTTCTACGACTCTAAACCATGTTTTAAAGAAGACTAGTGCTTATAAGTGCCTGAATGGTCTTGGTCTTTGAACAAGTTTCGTGAATATATGAAACATCTAACAACCCTTTTTCTATGACTATAAACCAAGTTTGAAGCAATATGAGTTGTTATTAGTGCTTCAATGATCTTTGTACAAGTTTCACGAACTTAAAAAACATTTAACAACGTGTTTTCTACGACTTTAAACCAAATTTTAAGCAACATGAGTGCTTATAAGTGCCTAAATGAACTTTTGAACAAGGTTCACGAACTTATGAAACATCTATCAACGTGTTTTCTACATTTCTAAACCCAATTTAAAGCAATATAAGTGTTGATAAGTGCCTCAATGATCTTTGTACAAGTTTCACGAGTTTATAAAAATCATCCAAAAACGCGGGTTCTACGAATCGAAGCCCAATTTTATCCAAAGATGAGTTCTTATTAGTGTCTTAATGATCTTTGACCAAGTTTCAAGAACTTATGAAACATTTATTAAATAGTTTTCTACGACTATAAGCCCAGTTTTAATCAAGAACAATGCTTATAAGTGCCTCAAAGATCTTTGTACAAGTTCGACAAAATTATGAAACATCTAGCTACGCTTTTTCTACTTCTCTCAACAAAGTCTTAAGAAAGATGGGTGCTTATAAGTTTCTCAATAATCTTTGTACAAACTTCAGTAACTTATGAATCATCTAACAACACGTTTTCTACGACTATAAACCAAGTTTTAAGAAAGATGAGTCCTTAAAACTGCCTAAATGATCTATGAACAAGTTTCACGAACTTATGAAAAATCTAACAATGTTTTTTACGACTCTAAACCAAGTTTTAAGCAAGAGTAGTCCTTATAAATGCCTAAATGATCTTTGAAATTTTTTCACAAACTTATAAACCAATTTTGAAACAAGATGAGTTCTTATTTACCTTCAATGATCTTTGTACAAGTTTCTTAAACTTATTAAACATTTAACAACTCTAAACCAAGAAGAGTTCTTATTAATGCCTCAATTATCTTTGAACAAGTTTCACGAACTTATGAAACATCTATTAAATCGTTTTCTATGAATTTGAACAAAGTTTTAAGCAAGATGAATTCTTATAAGTGCCTCAAATATCTTTGTACAAGTTTCACGAAATTTTGAAACATCTAAAAACACGTTTTCTACGACTATAAACATAGTTTTAAGCAAGATGAGTGCTTATAAGTGCCTAAATGATCTATGAACAAGTTTCAAGAACTTATAAAACATCTAACAACCTGTTTTATACGACTCTAAACTAAGTTTAAAGCATTATGAGAGCTTATAAATGCCTCAATGATCTTTGTACAAGTTTCACGAACTTATGAAACATCTAACAACTCGTTTTCGATCTACGACTCTAAACCAAGTATTAAGCAAGATACGTTTCCTCAATAATATTTTTACAAGTTTTACAAACTTATGAAGCATATAACAATACGTTTCCTAAGACTCTATTTTAGGCAAGACGAGTGGTAATTATTTCTTCAATGATCTTCGACAAGTTTCACGAATTTATCAAATATATAACAATGAGTTTTCTACGACTCTAAACCAAGTATTAAGTAAGATGAGTGCTTATAAGTGCTTCAATGATCTTTGAACAATTTTCACGAACCTATGAAGCATCTAACAACGCTTTTTCTGCGTCTCTAAATCAATTTTTAAGCCAAATGATTGCTTATAAGTGCCTCAATAATTTTTGTACAAGTTTCACGAACTTAGGAAACATCTAACAACGCTTTTTTAATGACTATAACCCACTTTTGAAGAAAGATGAGTGTTTATAAGTTCCTTAATGATCTTGGTAAAAGTTTCAAGAAATTATAAAACATCTAACAATTTGTTTTCTACGACTCTTAACCATGTTTGAAGCAAGATTAGTACTTAAAAGTTCCTCAATAATCTTTTTACAAGTTTAACGAACTTATGAAAATTCTAACAACTGGGTTCCTACGACTCTAAACAAAGTTTTAAGTTAGATGAGTTTTTATTAGTACCTCAATGATCTTTGTACAAGTTTTACGAACTTATGAAACATCTAAACACGCTTTTTCTACGACTCCAAACCAAGTATTAAGCAATTTGAGTGTGTATAATTGCCTAACTGTTCTTTGAAAAAGTTTCAAGAACTTAGTAACAATCTAACAAAGAGTTTTGTACAACTCTAAACCAAGTTTCAAGCAAGAGTAGTTCTTATTAGTGCCTCAATGATATGTTAAAAAGTTATACGAACTAATGAAACATCTAATAACACGTTTTCAAACACTATAAACCAATTTGAAGCAAGATTCGTGCTTATAATTGCCTAAATGATATTTGAACAAGTTTCACAAACTTATGAAACATCTAACAATGCATTTTTACGACTCTAAACCAAGTTGTAAGCAAGATGATTTTTTTATTGGTGCCTCAATGATCTTTGTACAAGTTTCATGAATTTATGAAACATCTAATAACGCGTTTTCTACTACTTCAGACTAATTATTAAGCAAGATGAGAGCTTATAAATGCCTCGCTGATCTTTGAGCGAACTTATGAAACATCTAACAACACGTTTTGTACGACTATAAACTAAGTTTTAAGCAAGATGAATGCTTATAATTTCCTCAATTATAAGTGCTTATAATTGCCTCAATGATTAGTGCTTATAATTGCCTCATTGATTAGTCACTACAAGAAAAACACGGTATAGCCACGGTATCTACCGTGTATATGAAAAATACCCTGGCTATGAACAAATTTCCGTGGCTATATGGGTCCACAGCCACGGATAGCCACGACAAAAATACGTGGCTATAGCGTCGTAGCTGTGCAATATTTGTGGCTATTCGTGGCTACGTAGCCACGAAATAGCCACGGAATGTCACGGAATAATTAGCCACGGATTTATAGTGGCAAGGTTAGCCACGATAAAATTCGTAGTTGTTTCGTGGCTATATTTGCCACGAACGAAAACATAGCTAGTCGTGGCTATTTAACCACGGTGTATTTCGTGACTATTTGTGGCTCATTTGCGACAAAAATATTCGTGGTTTTTCCGTGGCTACGTAGCCACGATTATAATCGTGGCTTATCGTGGCTAAGTTGCCACATAAATATTCGTGGCTATATCGTAGCTACGCAGCTACGATTTAATACGTAGCTTTTGTCGTGGATGTCTTAGCTACGGATTAATACGTAGCTAGTCGTGGCTACGCTGCCACGATACATTCTGTAGCAATTCGTGGCTACACCTTATTAGCCACGGAATAGACCGTGGCTTCCTTGTTTTAATTATAAAAAAAAAATAATTAGTATTTAAACTAAACCTGATTAATTATATAATCAAAATATAATTAAAACTCATTGTATTAAAACAATGCCTGATCATGTTTTTGATCAGGTATTCAATATTCAAAAAAAAGAACAAAGTTATAAGAACCAATTACAAGTTTTTAACTAATCAAAACAAAGTTTTGCGAACCAAACCATCACCTCCATCATCATCATCATTATCATCATCATCATCATCATCATCACCATCACCATCATCCTCACCCTCATGGTCAGCCATAACACCAGCACCAGCCTCCATATCAGCTTCTTTCCCACGGACAACTCCTTCCTCGCGGTTATCTTGCTCGCGATTAACGCTTTGAGCAGTGAAGTTGCCACTGGGTTGAGGCGTTGAGTTCGAGGCTGCAGCATGTGGAGAAGGGGTCGCAAATGGCTGGTTTGTCTCTGGATCGATCCCGAGACTAGCGAGAATCACCTTCTACGACCCTATCATGACCTTCTGCGACTCGAGTATGGCTGAAACTGTTGTCTCGAGAGTTCCCACACTCATCTCCGTGCTGACATTACGGACAAGAGAATCCGCCACAGCTTCGGACGGTTCGAAAACTTCGAATTGCTTGCTTCCGAGGCCGTATATACGGCCTCTGTTTGGCTTGACCCGCTGGAAATACAAACACATTTGCTCACATTTAGCAACAACAACATAAAACAAGTAAACCTAACCAAAACAACAATAGTGGTGAAGGAGTCTAACCTCTAGATATGCCTTGTTAATCAGTAGTGGTGAAGGAGTCTCATCATCTTGGGTGACCTGAGAAGCTACCGACTCTACGTCCAAGACTATCGACTCCGCCCGACGGTCGACGAAGCTACCATCTCTGCGAGTGTGAGTCTTACACACGAGGTCAGTGAAGGATGGTTCAACACCACCAGCCTTCTGCGTCTGCAGAACAACAAAACAACACAACAAGTATCACAAAATTATAAATTAAATAAAAATTAATCCTAATCAAAACATAAACTAAGCTACAAAGGATTAGTTCACAACAACAGCAAGTAAACAACAACTAATCAAAACATAAACAACAACTAAACATAAACATAAACATAAACAGAACAACAACAAGTAAACAACAAAGGATTAGTTCACCAAGCCACAAATTTAACAAGAACTAAACGCTAAGTATAACCAAAGCTGCAGCAATAACAAAACATAACCTTTTTACAAATCTAAATAGAAAGTATACACAAAAGCATGAAGATAGTACGTGTTACCATGTCATAGCCGATCTTCGCAAACCCCACAGGTCCAACACTATGCTTGTGAGGACCAAGACCATCGGGATTGGACATTCTGTTCTTTGAGTTTGTCTCCGACTTCTTTTGGCATGGCTCTGTATCCCATTGCTCTTGCATCTCTAGCCACGCATTGTCTGAAACGTAATCAGGTTTCTTGTTCTTTCCCTTTCTTTTGTTGACTCTGTCCCGGATTGACTCCGTGCATTCTTTCTTCCACATGAAGTACACCTGGTCATGGTGAGAAGGAGACCAGTAGTACGCTTGCTGAAAAGGAAAGAAGAAACATTAGACAAGTAAGTGATTAATAAACAAATTTGAAAAGAAAAAACAATAAGACTTAAATTATAAAGTAACACTTACCACAAAGTCTTGCCACCATTCCTCCGTTTTCTCATCTGGAACCATAGACCAGTTTCACCATGCTCCCATATAATTGGACTGCCAAGTCTGTCTGACTGTCCTGTTAACTTCAGGATCAATCGCAAACCTGAAAAGTGATGAACATATATGTGAGCAAGCAATACAAATCATCAACATCATAATCAGCTATACCTATGGAAACAAAAAGAGACAGATTTACTTACCAGAGAGCTCCATCCACCTTTTTTGGATGGAGGACAGGTTGGATTTTTCTTGAAGGAGCATTTAGAAGAGCTTCTAAACTGAGTGGAGCGGCTGCATTTGAACCTTGAATTGGTTGCCTTTCTCCGGTTGAACCAGGGGGAGTGAGAACTTGAGGCGGATGTTGCGGTGTTAAGGTTGTCTGAGTTCTACGTACAGGAGGCATACGAGGAGTCATCTCCATCGTCCGGGCTGGTTGACCACGTCCTCTTGGTCTTCCTCTCCCTCTCGGAGCCATTACTGCAATTAAACCAATACAATAAGACTTAAAAAATAACTTAACTATATAATGAATCAAAACAGCAACAAATATCCAAGCAAACTCAAAAATGAAGTTCAATCTCAAGCAGAAAACAAATCATAATACAATAATACTTAACAAAAGTCAAAAACAGAAGTTAAAAACAGAAAACAAAATCAAAAACAGAAATTAAAATTAAAAATAGAAGTTAGAAACAGAAAACAAAATCAAAAACAGAAGTTAAAATTAAAAACAGAAGGCAAAAACTGAAAACAAAATCAATCATAACTATATACTGATTCAAAACAGCATGTTCATTCTCAATGAAACCCTAAATAGAACCCTAAAGAAAACCCTAAACGACACCCTAAATAGAACCCTAAATCAAACCCTAAAGAAAACCCTAAACGAAACCCAAAAGCAAACCCTTAAACGAAACCCTTAATCAAACCATTAAACAAACCCTAAAAGAAACTATAAATCAAACTCTTATACATCGTAACAAAACACTAACAATACGATGAAATCAAAGTGAAGTAAAGATGCGAAAAGGAAGAAATCATGAAGAAATGAAGAATACTAACCTTTTGGATGAGTTTTGCGATGAATCGCCGGTGAAGAACTCAAGAGGGAAAAGGAAGAACCTGTAAACAAAACAAACGGTTAAAACATGAGTACGAAGGGAAATGAAGGGAACGAGAAGAAGAAATCGAAGAAATAAGATGATTACCTTCGGATTTGGCGAGAGCAACGACGGAGGCGGATGGAGAAAGTGAAATCTACTTTCGCGAAAAAATTAGGTTAAGTTAATCATAGCCACGGAATATCCGTGGCCATATGACTAAAAAATTTGGCCCAATAGTCCAATAAATTAAGTAGCCACGAAACAATCGTGACTAAACCGTGGCTATATTATATAAAGCTACGAATTAGCCACGACTCCTTCGTGGCTGTTCCTTGTCGAATTATCTAAGTTTAAAATTTATTTGGTGGTTACTTAGCAATGGATGGAAACGTGGCAAAACCGTGGCTAAAGTAGCATATAGCTACGATGTAGCGACGGATTTTCCGTGGCTATGCCTTGCCAAATTATCGAAGTTTAAAATTGATTTAGGGGTTAGTTAGCTACGGAATGAAACGTGGCCAAACCGTGGCTAAAGTAGCATATAGCTATGATTTAGCCACGAATTTTCCGTGGCTATACCTTGTCAAATTATAAAAGTTTAAAATTTATTTGGAGTTTAATTAGCTACGGAATGAAACGTGGCCAAACTGTGGCTAAACGACCATATAGCTACGGATTAGCCACAAAACTGTCGTGGCTGCTAGTTTCAAGTCCGTAATTTATTTAGTGGTTATTCAGCCACGGAAAAAAAAAACGTGACCAATTCGTGAGTATTTACCGCTATAGCTACGATTAAGCCACATATATTCCGTGGCTAGGAAGTATATATTTAGGGTTTGTTTAAGGTTTAGACTTCACATGTTCTAAAACCTTAAAACATGACTCAATTGAATGTATTACAACAAAAAAATAGTAAATTGAATGTTTTTTGAAAAAACAATTTCAAAACATTAATATAAATTAAAAACTAAGTAGTATTGTATATAAGTTTATGAAGAACATTCATATGAAGTCATCACATACTCTTATTATGCATTTTAGAGTTATATATTTTGAAATTTTTAATTTTCTTTGTTGCATTGCATTACATATGCAAAAATGTGAATATATGTATGAGAAATTAGATTTGAAACGCATAAATTTCATGTAATTTTGATATTTTCCTTATAGCCACGGTTATATCCGTGGCTATTGTAGCCACTAATATATTCCAGTAGCTACGGTTAAAGTCGTGACTCGCCGTTTTATTATCATCGAATATGGACCTGACAGTGACCATGTACTTGCGAGTTTTTCGTCAACTAGCCACGGAATAGTCCGTGGCAATCCGTGTCTACTGTTTTGTTGTTGAATGTATGTAGACTATAAGGTGTCAATATACATATATTACAAAAGTATAAAATCATAAATTATAATTAGACAATAAGTTTTATACTAAAAATTTCATAACCAAAAAACCATAAATCAACTCAAGTTTCACAATATATTACATTAAAAAGTTTCAGAATATAGTACAAAAAGTTTCAGAATATAGTACAAAAAGTTTCAGAATATGGTACAAAAAGATTCAGAAATAATAACACAAGTTTCATAATAGTACATGATTAAACACTCTTATTAACTAAATTTCAGAATATGTTGACGAATCCGAATCCGAATCCCCTGAAGACTGTCCAGAACCATCGTCTTCGACTTTTTCGTAATCCAAAGGCTCCACATCTGCCAAATCATCATAATCAGAAGCATTTTCATCAACGACATGTGTTGTTACTCGAATCATTGAACTAGGAACAACGACGTTGTCGACTGTATCATCCCGAAGGGCTGTCAAAGAAATTTCGTCATTCTCGCGATAACCCCTCGGCATAAATTTTGCACATGCCCACCAATCGTCTCTCGCTCAGCCTTATACGAGTGGATACGGAATGAAACACACTTGGTCACATTGACCAGCTAGAACGAAAGGGTCATATTTCTCGTATCTTCTACGCGGGGCCACATCAACTAAACCAAATGGGTGTCTACGCAATCCGATATCGTCTGTATTGTCGAACCAAGAGCATCTGAAAATCATCGCTTTAAGACCAACTCCACCGCGATACTCGATCTTCATTATCTCTTCTATAAGACCGTAATAAGTAGTTTCTATTGTACCTCGTACAACAACTCCATAGTTTTGAGTTCTTTTATCCTGACCGTGTCTGTGATTGTGGAAATGGTATCCACGAGTGAAATACATAGGCCATGACGTGTAATTGTTTCTCGGACCTTGTATAAATTCCAACATCCATAATGGAAATTCATAATTCTTACTCGCTTCATTTATCTGCAAAAGTACACAATTAATTTATTGTCGAGAACTTGATATATAGAGACATCATTAGCATATAAAGTACCCACGTAGTCCTGACACCATTTCGCGTAATGAGCGTCTTTAGTTTTGCCCATTTCATCATCTGTAATACCTGACATACTCACTCTCATTGCTTCCTCAAACATCCTGTAACGAAAATGCAATACTCATTTTATTAGAATTTGAGTCTTTAAAGTAAACAAAATTTACCATTTAACCGCTTACGTTTCATAAGGCGCAAATTCTTCAGAATTAAGCAACATGAATGTCTGGATGATGTTGTAATATAGATCTTCTAGCCACCCATATACCCTTCTTCCGCTCACACGTCCGATGTGATGAAATATGCTTGGGACAATTGGGTAATCATCATATGCAAATCGAATTTCCCCAGGACCATCATTGATTCCATCTTCCGTATTCCCGTAATAGTTGCTTGCTGCATAAGAAATCTCTTCTTGGACACATTGCGCGAAAATGGAACCTCCAATACGCGCCTTGTTCTTGACCTTCTTTTTCAGGTGATACATGTAGCGCTCAAATGGATACATCCATCGGTACTGCACCGGACCACCTAAGGCAGCTTCATCAGGGAGATGCACGGGTAAATGTTCCTTAACATCAAAGAACGAAGGTGGAAATATCTTCTCCAAATTGCACAATTTTATTGCAATGTTATTCTTCATTACGCTCACATCCTCAACTCGCAACATTTTGGCAGAGATATCACGAAAAAAAAGGCAATCTCTGCAATTGTTCAAAAACCCTATAATTAGAAACATCCTAGTGTAACATGCATGAAACATGTGTTAAGAAAAAAATGTGCACATACCTGAAATTGCCTTGTGCACGTTGCTATCCAAAAGCTCTAACATCGCAAATGGAAGTAGGCGTTGCATGATCACATGAGAATCATGACTTTTCAGCCCCGATAGTTTCCCACAACTCTCATCAAAGCATCTAGTGAAATTAGATGCATATCCATCCGGAAATCTGATGTCATTTCTCAACCATGAGAGAAACGTCCGTTTTGCTACGTTCGCCAATCTGAACCTTGGAATGGGAATTGTTCCATCAACTCCTATTTGTAAATCAGGTCTTCTGGATATGTCTGGAAGATCCAACCTTGATTTTATATTGTCCTTCGTCTTCCCCTTCGTATTCAGAATAGTGTGGATGAGATTGTCGAAATTTTTTTTCTCGATGTGCATGAAGTCGAGGTTGTGTCTGAGAAGGAGATTTTCCCAATAAGGAAAGTCCCAAAATACACTCTTCTTGTGCCAATTATGGTACTCACCATATCCATCGATTGTTCGACTCGGGTTATCATGTCCTTTTCCTCAACAATCGACTGTTTTCTCTAATCCACCAATGGTGTTTATTCTTTCAGTCAGAACTTCGTAACCCGTCAACCATGGTGGAGGGTTACCTCGAAATGTCTTACCTTTCCTGAAAGCTTTGCTATTACGCCGATATGAATGATCATGAGGTAAAAATTTGCGGTGACAATCGTACCAACTATGTTTTCTTCCATGTGGTAACCAAAACGATTCTGGTTCTTCTTGACAATATGGACATGATAGTCGACCATGCGTCGTCCACCCAGAAACCATTCCATATGTTGGAAAATCACTTATCGTCCACATCAATGCAACTCGCATTGTAAAATTCTCGTTCCTAGAAACATCATAAGCACCCACACCTTCCCTCCATAAGAGTTGCAACTCTTCAATCAATGGCTGAAGATAAATATCTAGACTTTTCTTCGAATGTTTTGGTCCAGGCACCAAAACCGCTAAAAAGAAAAACTCCCTCTTCATGTACATACCAGGAGGTAAATTGTAAGGGGTGACTATAACAGGCCAAACCGAGTGTGCCTCACCATTCATTCCAATAGGATTAAATCCATCAGTTGCTAAGCCTAAATAGATATTCCGACTTTCTGAACTAAAATCAGGATATACCTTATTAAAATTCTTCCACGCCTCTCCGTCTGATGGGTGATGCATTTCTCTTTCAGAAGACTCGTGCTCTGCGTGCCAGCGCATATGCGAAGCTGTACCCTCCACTTGGTATAATCGCTTCAGTCGATCCGCAATAGGGAGATAGAACATTCTCTGGTTTGCTATGTTCTTTCCCTTCCCTCTGTTGGTGTGATATCGATTCTTGTTACAAAAACGACATTTAAAAAGGTTGCGGTCTTCGCCCTTCCAGAAAATCATGCAATTGTCCTCACAAACATCAATCTTATGAACTGGCATTCCTAACGAACGCGTTAGCTTCTTCTTCTCATAGTATGACCCCAGAGCTTTATTAGGTTGTGGAAGAATCCGCTTAAATGCTTGTGTTATGTCATCTACACAACTCTCAGCCAAATTGTGCTTCGTCTTTATGCCCATTACTTCAGACGCCAAAGACAACTGCGAAATTCCTTCAACACAACCATCATAGGGTGGTTCACTAGCTGCTTAAAAGGCTCTGTAAATATTATGGTGGTTTGGCTCTTCCTCAATATTATCATGGATAATGTCTTCTGTTGGAACTCCTTGTTCTTCTCCCATATTAACATGACCATAAGGATTGTCATGAACATTCCAAGCTTCTTCTCCGGGTATATAGTGACTCGGCATCGAAGACTCCCCAACATCGTAACAATTTTCACCGTGGCTTGTCCAAACGTAGTAATGTTTCTTGAAACCGACTCTATAGAGGTGTTTTAAAACTGTATATGCATCACGTTGCTTCAAATTTCGGCACCGAGAACACGGACATGGCATATTACCATGCTCTTTATATGATTGTTGGTTGGAAGCAAAAGCAATGAACATATTCAGAAACACAATCTCTCATAGGATCAATATGGCGATCCATCCACTCTCTAGAACGAAAGAAATCTGACATTTTGAACCATGAGATATCTTTACACGAAGCCACGAATTAGCCACATATATAATTCGTGGCTAATTCAAAATTATTATACTGACTGTTTTTAAAGTGATTGGACGTATCGCGGAGACCCACTTCGCTTGCCGACATCAAGTTTGCCACGGAATAGCCACAAATATATTTTGTGGCTACCATTAGCTACGGATTGCCACGAAAGTTTCCGTGACAATCTTTTAATGTCCCATTCGTATCTATTTCGTGGCAAAAGTTTGCCACGACTTTTTTCCGTGGCAAAATCGTGGCTAACTTACCACGGAAAGCCACGATTTAGCCACAAAACTTTTATTATTTTTTTAGTGGCTTTCCGTGACAAATTCGCGGCTATATTTCGTTTAGTCACGATTATTCCGTGGCTTTGCCGTGGCTATATTTGTTTTTTCTTGTAGTGAGTGCTTATAATTGCCTCAATGATCGTTGTACAAGTTTCACAAACTTATGAAACATCGGACAACATGTTTTCTACGTCTCTAAACCAAGTTTGAAGCAAGATGAGTTCTTATAAGTGCATCAATGATCTTTAAACAAGTTTCACGAACTTATGAAATATCTAACAACACGTTTTCTACGACTTTAAACCATGTTTAAGAAATATGAGTGCTTATAAGAACCCTAAGATGTTTGAATTAGTTTCATGAACGTTATAAAATATCTAACAACGCCTTTTCTACGACTCAAAATGATGTTTTAAGCAAGATGAGTTTTTATTAGTGCCTAAATGATCTTTGTACAAGTTTCGCGAAATTATGAAATACCTAACAACGTGTTTTCTACGACTGTAAACCAAATTTTAAGCAAAATGATAGGTTATGAGTGCCTAACAACGCGTTTTCTACGACTATAAACCAAGTTTTAGGTAAGATGAATTCTTATTAGTGGTTCAATGATCTTAGAACATGTTTCGTGAACTTACGAAACATCTTACAATGCTTTTCTACGACTCTAAACAAAGTAATAAGCAAGATGAGTGCTTATAAGTGCCTCAATTATCTTTGAACAAGTTTCACGAACTTATGAACCATCTAACAACGCGTTTTCTACGAATCTAAACTATGTTTTAAGCAAGATGAGTTCTTATAAGTGCCTCGATGATCTTTGAATAAGTTTCACGAACTTATGAATCATCGAATAACGCGTTTTCTAACACTCTAAACCAATTTTTAAGCAAGATTGACTGCTTATAAGGGACTCAATGATCTTTGTGCAAGTTTTACGATCTTATGAAATATCTAACAACGGGTTTCCTACGACTCTAAACCAAGTTTTGAGTAAGATGATTGCTTATATGTTCCTCAATGATCTTTAAATTAGTTTCACGAACTTAAGAAAAATCTAAAAACACATTTTCTATGACTCTAAACAAAGTTTTAAGCAAGATGGGTGTTTATAAGTGCCTCAATGATTTTTGAACAAGTTTCACAAACTTATGAAACATCCAACAACGCATTTTCTACAACATTAAACGATGTTTTAAGCAAGATTAGTGATTATAAATGGCTCAATTATCTTTGTACAAGTTTCACGAACTTATGAAACATCTAACAACGAGTTTTCTACAACTCTAAACAATGTTTTAAGCTAGATGAGTGCCTCAGTGGTCTTTGTACAACTTTCAAAAACTTATGAAACATCTAACAACACGTTTTGTACGAATATACACTAAGTTATAAGCAAGATGAATGCTTATAATTGCCTTAATTATAAGTGCTTATAATTGCCTCAATGATTAGTGCTTATAATTGCCTCATTGATTAGTGCTTATAATTGCCTTAATGGTCTTTGTACAAGTTTCACAAACTTATGAAACATCAGACAACATGTATTGTACGTCTCTAAACCAAGTTTGAAGCAAGATGAATGCTTATAAGTGTCTCAATGATCTTTCAACAAGTTTTACGAACTTATGAAACATCTAACAATGCGTTTTCTACGACTTTAAACCATGTTTAAGAAAGATGAGTGCTTATAAGAACCCAAAGATGTTTGAATTACTTTCACGAATGTTATAAAATATGTAACAACGCCTTTTCTACGTTTCAAAATGAAGTTTTAAGCAAGAAGAGTGTTTATACAAGTTTCGCGAACTTATGAAATACCTAACAACGTGTTTTCTACGTCTGTAAACCAACTTTTAAGCAAAATGATAGCTTATAAGTGTCTCAATGATTTTTGTACAAGCTTCACGAACTTATGAAACATTTAACAACGCGTTTTCAACGACTATAAACCAAGTTTTAGGTAAGATGAATGCTTATTAGTGCTTAAATGATCTTTCAACATGTTCATGAACTCATGAAGCATCTAACAACGCGTTTTCTACGAATCTAAACCATGTTTAAAACAAGATTAGTTCGTATAAGTGCCTCGATGATCTTTAAATAAGTTTCACGAACTTATGAATCATCGAATAACGCGTTTTTCAAACAATCTAAACCAATTTTTAAGCATGATTGACTGCTTATAAGTGCCTCAATGACCTTTGTTCAAGTTTTACGATCTTATGAAATATCTAACAATGGGTTTTCTACGACTCTAAACCAAGTTTTAAGTAAGATGATTGCTTATATGTTCCTCAATGATCTCTTTAAATGAGTTTCACGAAGTTAAGAAAAATCTAACAACACATTTTCTATGACTCTTAACCAAGTTTTAAGCAAGATGGGTGTTTATAAGTGCCTCAATGATTTTTGAACAAGTTTCACAAACTTATGAAACATCCAACAACGCGTTTTCTACGACATTAAACATTGTTTTAAGCAAGATTAGTGCTTATAAATGGCTCAATTATCTTTGTACAAGTTTCACGAACTTATGAAACATCTAACAACGCGTTTTCTTCAACTCTAAACAATGTTTTAAGCTAGATGAGTTTCTCAGTGGTCTTTGTACAACTTTCACGAACTTATGAAACATCTAACAACGGGTTTTCTCCTAATATGAACAAGGTATCAAGCAAGATGAGTGCTTATCAGTGACTCAATGGTCTTTTACCAAGTTTCATAAACATATGAAACCTCTAACAACACGTTTTCTCCAACTTTAAACCAAGTTTTAAACAAGACGAGTGCTTATAAGTTCCTTAATGATCTTTGTACAAGTTAAACGAGCTTATGAAACATCTATCAACACATTTTTAAGCAAGATGAGTGCTTATACGTACATTAATGATCTTTAAACAATTTTCAAGAATATTCAAAACATCTAACAACGTGGTTTTATGACTTATAAGTGCCTCGGTGATCTTTTAGCAAGTTTCAAGAATTTCTGAAACTTCTAACAACGTGTTTTCTATGACTATAACTCACTTTTGAAGGAAAATGAGTGCATAAGTTCCTCAATGATCTTCGTATAAGTTTCAAGAACTAATGAAATATCTAACAACGCGTTTTCTATGACTCTTAACCAAGCTTGAAGAAATATTAGTGCTCATAAGTGACTCAATGATCTTTGTACAAGTTTCACGAACTTTTGAAACATCAAACAACGAGTTTTTTACGTCTTTAATCCAAGTTGTAAGCAAGATGAGTGTTTATAACTGCCTCGATGATCTTTTTACCATTTTCAAGAACTTATGAAACATTTATCAATGGGTCTCTACGAGTTTAATGCAGGTTTTAAGCCAGATGAGTTGTTAGTAGTGCTTTAATGATCTTTGTACAAGTTTCCTAAACTTAAGAAACATATAACATATGATTTCTAAATCTCTAAACCAAATATTAAGCAAGATGAGTGCTTATAAGTGCCCCGATGATCTTTGTACAAGTTTCCTAAACTTAAGAAACATCTAACAACGCGTTTTCTACAACTCTAAACAAAGTTTTAAGTAAGATTAATGCTTATAAGTGCCTCAATGATCTAAAAACGCATTTTCTCCTTATCTAAACCAAATTTTAAGCAAGACGAGTGCTTATAAGTGCCTCAATTTTTAAACAAAATTAGTACTTATAGGTGTCCTAATTATCTTATGAAACATCTAACAACTAGTTTTCTATGATTCTAAACTAAGTTTTCTACGACACATAACCAAATTTTAAGCAAGATGAGTGCTTATAAGTGCCTCAATGATCTTTGTTCAAGTTTCACGAACTTATAAAACATATACCAACGTCTATTTTACTACTCTAAACCAAGTTTCAAACAAGATGAGTTCTTATTAGTGCCTCAATGATCTATGTACATGTTTTACGAACTTATGAACATCTAATAACGCGTTTTATACGACTCTAAATCAAGTATTAACCAAGATGAGTGCTTATAAGTGCCTAAATGATCTTTATTAAAGGTTCACAAACTTATAAAACATCTAACTACGCGATTTCTACTTCTCTAAACCATGTTTTGAAGAGGATGAGTGCTCATAAGTTCCTCTATGATCTTTTTACCAGTTTCAAAAACTTATGAAACATCTAATAACACGTTTTATAAGACTCTAAACCAAGGTTTAAACTGGATGAGTTCGTATTAGTGCCTCTATGCTCTTTGTACAAGTTTCAAGAACGTATGAAACATCTAACAACGAGTTTTCTACGACTTTAAACAAATTTTGAAGAAATATGAGGGCTTATAAGTGCCTCAATGATCTTTGTACAAATTTCAGGAACTTAAGAAATATCTAACAACACGTATTCAACGACTCTGAAACAAGTTTTAAGCATGATGATTGTTTATGAGTTATTTAATGATCTTTGTACAAGTTTCAATAACTTATGAAACATCTAACAACGCGTGTGCTACCACTCAAAACCAAATTTTAAGCAAGATGAGTGCTTACAAGTGTCTCATTAAGTTTCACGAACCTATGAAACATCTTTAAACGCGTTTTCTACCACTCTAAACCATGTTTTAAGCAAGATGAGTTCTTATTAGTGTCTCTATGATCTTTTTACAAGTTTCACGAACTTATGAAACATCTAACAACGCTTTTTCTATTATTCTAAACCAAGTTTTAAGCAAGATGAGTAATTATAAGTGCCTCAATGATCTTTTAACAAATTTCGCGAACTTATGAAACATCTAACAACATGTTTTCTACGAATCTAAACCCATTTTTAAGCAATATGTGTTCTTATGACACTACAAGAATAAGCGGTTTTAGCAAGGGAAAAATTCGTTGCAAAACGCGATAAGCAACGATTTAGCGATGACCACATTTTCGTCTGTATTTCGAAATCGTCGCTAAATTAGCGACGACCATAAATCGTTGTTAATTCTTCGCTAGATTGTCTGAAATCGTCACTAATTTGTTGCTAAAATAACAACGACCTTAAAAAAAATTATAAAAAATATATAATTAAAGAAAATTAAAATAAAATTATTATTATTTAAATATAAAATTCAAATTACATTTTACAAGACTAAAACTACGGGACGAAATCGTCAATCCCGACATCCCGTCCAAGCTCTTGAGTTGCGGCTTCCGCCTCGTCGGGACGAACCTCCGGTTCCTGATCGACCCCTAATTCGCGTTCCCGCATCGCATGAGCCAAATCTGGACTATCCATCGCAATTATCGAGAATAGATCTGTCATCGTCTTGAAGCGGGCGTTTGTCTCTTGGAGTTCCCGTCGCAACCGAGCATTCTCCTATGTCTAATCCGCATGAGGAGGATGAGGTTGCGATGATGAAGCTGCGGGAACGGTCTCGATAGAACCGACTCCGAATGTGCGGTTCTTCTTTCTCAGAGCAATTTATATAGAAATAATATTATTCGGTAGTAAAAATGATAAAAATTGAAAAATATTAATTAAAAGATTTACCTCGAAATAGATTTGGCCGCATGTAGCGACCGAAAGCTGTCCCGAGGTGTTCACTGAGCTCCCTTCCGGCCGATATACATTTCGGCAGCGGTGTGGGACGGCTAACCACAACGCAACCGTAGTCGAGAAGGGTTCCACCTCCAGGAACGCTAAGCTACCTGACGGGATGACGAAACAGATGGCTCACACGTCGGGGCAGATCCACTTCGCAGGTCGGATGTACGACATGGTAAGTTTTTTTTTTATCTTTTAAAATTATTTTATTTAATCTTTTCAAATAAAGATTATAACAGAAGGATTATAAGGGTTATAACATAAGAGTTATAAGGATTATACCAAAATGGTTATAAGTTTAGAAAACAAAGAAAATGAAAGAAATTTAGGACCATTTAATTGTTTACTATATCGTCAATCGTCGTAAAATCGTCGTACTCGGACGACCACTTTACGATGATTATATTTCGACGATTGTACGTCGAACATTAACGACAACATAACAACAAATGATGTATCACCGAACTCGTATTTCACTTGTATTTTACCCACGAATTTTCTACGTTTTAGCAACAAATTTTTCATTATAAATAGGTTGTAAATGTACAACGATGTATCGTTGTAAAAGAGTTGTAACTTTACAACGATTTGATACAAAGCATTTTACGACGATTTCGTTTCGTCGCAAACTAAACGACGAATTTACGACAATTTGTTATTTACTTCGATCAGTTAACGACGAATTGATTTTTCGTTGGTAAATCGTCGTAATGGCCAAATAACAACGATTCCCTTCGTTGTAAAAGAACAGTTTTCTTGTAGTGATTGTTACGAATGTAATTAAAGTAATTGTTTGCACGAGAAGGCATTTTTAGTAATTAAAGTAAAAAAATTTGGGTGTTTTTGTGAAAATTTAGGATTTTTAAAGAGAGAATTTGTAGAGAGATGGTTGTGGTCGTTGCTTAATCGTTGCTATTTTTAAAATCTTTTCGTATTCCACATGTTCACACTTTTGGGTTTAACAACGAATTAGCAACGAATCGTATATTGCAACACATTAGCAACGAAAATTAGCCACAAATTAACAACGAAAATTTAAAACCCTAAAAGTACTAACCTTACGAATTTGTTGCTAAATCGTCGCAAACTCTTTGATATTCGTTGCAAATTCGTTGCACATTCGTAGCTAATCTGCAAAAAAAAAAAAAAATTGCGAATACAAGTTATAAAATTATTCATTATTATCATAATCAAATGATTCGATTTCGCTATTTTTCTCGAATTGGTTTTGTTTGGATTGTTCTTGAAAGGAACTTTGATTCAACGTGGCTCTTTTCTCAGAAAAGACACCATCCGACCAAAACCTCTTTGGAATGTTCATGTGGAACATCATAGACCGTGAAACCTCTATAAGGTGTCGGTTCTTTCTTTCGGCTACACCATTTTGTTGTGGTGTGTATGGGAATTTTTTTTGGTGAAGAATGTCGTATATAGAGATGTGTTCTTTAAAGGCATGACTTGTGTGGGTGGGGCACAGGCGCCTTGGCGCGTGGTGCGTATGCGCCTGGTGGCCACTTGCCTAACTTCTCTATTCCAACGGTAACTTCCACCTTTCTCTTATTCTTCTTGATCTTTTGTTGAATCTTGACATTGTAGATTACTTGAAGACCTCTTGAGCTTAATTGAACCGCAAGAGAAAGTTTACCTTGGTAAACAGTTTTTTAGATGTTTTATAAGTTCGTGAAACTTATTCAAAGATTATTAAGTCACTTATACGCACTCATCTTTCTTAATACCTTGTTCAGAGTTGTAGACTACGCATTGTTATATGTTTTAGATGTTCTTGAAAGTTGTACAAAGATCATTGAGGAATTTATAATCACTCATTTTGCTTAAAACTTAGTTTATTTTCCTAGAAAACACGTTGTTAGATGTTTCATAATGTCGTGAAACTTGTTCAAAGATAATTGAGGAACTTATAAGCACTAATCTTGTTTAAAACCTTGTTTAGATTCGTCGAAAACGTGTTGTTAGATGTTTCATAATGTCGTGAAAACTGTTCAAAGATCAATGAGGAACTTAAGCACTAATATTGCTTAAACCATGGTTTAAACAGGCAGAAAACGCGTTGTTAGATGTTTCATAAGTTCTTGAAACTTTTTCAACGATCATTTATGCACTTATAAACAGTCAATCATCTTGCTTAATATTTGGCTTATAGTCGAAGAAAACATGTTTCTAGATGTTTCATAAGTTCGTGAAACTTGTAAAAAGATCATTGAGGATTTAATAAGAACTCATCATGCTTAAAACTTGCATTAGACTCGTAGAAAATTCTTTGTTAGATGTTTCATAGGTTCAAGAATTCATCCAACATAAAACTTGGTTTTGAGTAAAAGAAAAGACGTTTTTATATCTTTCATGAGTTCTTAAAACTTGTACAAAGATTATTGAGGCACTTATAAGCACTCATCTTTCTTAAAGGTGTCACACAATTCTTGTAATCTTCGGTTTTCAATAACAGTGTTTCTTCTATCCTTTATCTCTTTGAATTGTTTATGCTTAATTTAATTATGATTACTTTGAGTTTCATTATGCTTAGTAAGTAGTTTCCCTTAGGCAGTTAGTTTGGGGGAAAAAGGGAGAATCAATTTTAGGGTTAAGGATTGTCTAGATCTTAAACTTTATAAAACTTTAATCTAGTGTAATGTTCTTAATGCTTTAGTTGGGTTGGTCATTAAATTGATAGAACCAAGGAAGGTTCACCTTCGGGAGAAGTGTGAAGATTCCCGAACAATTATCTTAGAACTTCAATAATAAGGTTGATGATTCCAAGAATCAAGATTACAAGATCATTGACGCACTTATAAGCACTTATTAGATCTTGGAAGGATGAAATTTGACACCTTTTGTAGATCCGAGTAAAGCATCAAGAAAGTTTGAGTCTTTGATAAAGATTGAAGCTTGAATCGTTGAGAAATTGTGCTTTTATTCTTGGAATGAACTTGCAGCCAAGAGGGGAGATAAGCTTGACTTAGTGCATGACACAATCTTTAAAGATTTCCGGCTTTAGTGCACAAAGAGTTCTAATAAGGAAAAATTGAACCTTTCTTGTAGAGTTCTAAGAAGAAAAGAAACCGAAACAAAAAGATTACAACTTCAGAAACGAAAGGTTTAAGAGAATAAACATCAAGATCTAGAAGAGTGAGTGGGAGCAAAATAGGTTCAATACCTTTGCTCTTATATCGTGTTAAATTTGATAAGAGATTATAGAAGAGTTATGAAGTATTAGAAGAGATTTAGAAGATTAGGTTTCTTGTGTTCTTGAAGAACATCAAGAACCCAGAGAGAAAAGAAGCATATAGTCATAGATGTGTGTTTGATTATCAAGTTTTGTTGTTAAAACATACATGTGAATTACAAGGCATATAAGTAGAAAAACAAGGGAAGAAGAGAAACAAGGAAACGCCTTGTTTCCATTCCGCAAATAGCCTGGCGCGTGGAGCGTGGAGCCCGATCTTCGCGGCCTCGTGGGACACAGGCGCCTTGGCGCGTGGTGCGTATGCGCCAGGTTGCCACTTGCCTAACAGCTCTATTCCAACGGTAACTTCCACATTTCTTTTATTCTTCATGACCTTTTGTTGAATCTTGATATTGTAGATTACATGAAGACCTCTTGAGCTTTATTGAACCGCAAGAGAAACTTTATTTTGGTGAACAAGTTTTTCCGGGCAAACCTTTTTTAGATGTTTTATAAGTTCGTAAAACTTATTCAAAGATTATTCAGACACTTATAAGCACTCATCTTCCTTAATACCTTGTTCAGAGTTGTAGACTACGCGTTGTTATATGTGTCAGATGTTCGTGAAAGTTGTAAAAAGATCATTGAGAAACTAATAATAACTCATATCGCTTACAAGAATGTTGAGAATCATAGAAAACATGTCGTTAGACGTTTCAAAAGTTAGTGAAAATTGTAAAAAGATCATTGAGGCACTTATAAACACTGATATTGCTTAATACTTGGATTAAAGTCGTAGAAACTGTGTTGTCAGATGTTTCATAAGTTCGTGCATCTTGTACAAAGATCATTGAGGAATTTATAAGCACTCATTTTGCTTAAAACTTAGTTCATTTTCCTAGAGAACGCGTTGTTAGATGTTTCATAATGTCGTGAAACTTGTTCAAAGATCAATGAGGAACTTATAAGCATTAATCTTGTTTAAAACTTGGTTTAGAGTCGTCGAAAACGTGTTGTTAGATGTTTCATAATGTCGTGAAAACTGTTCAAAGATCAGTGAGGAACTTTTTCAACGATCATTTATGCACTTATCAACAGTCATCTTGCTTAATATTTGGCTTATAGTCGAAGAAAAAATGATGTTATATGTTTCATAAGTTTGTGAAACTTGTACAAATATCATTGAGGATCTAATAAGAACTCATCTTTCTTAAAATTTACATTAGACTCGTAGAAAACTCGTTGTTAGATGTTTCATAGGTTCAAGAATTCATCCATCTTAAAACTTGGTTTAGAGTCATAGAAAAGACGTTGTTAGATCTTTCATCAGTTCGTGAAACTTGTACAAAGATCATTGAGGCACTTATAAGCACTCATCTTTCTTAAAACTTGGTTTAGAGTCGTAGAAAATGCGTTGTTAGATGTTTCATATGTTCAAAAACTTGTACACATATCATTGAGGCCCCTTTATTCAATAATCTACCTTAAAACTTGGTTAAGAGTCGTAGAAAACACGTTGTTAGATGTTTCATAAGTTTGTGAAACTTGTTCGAAAATCATTAAGGCACTTATAAGCACTCATCTTTCTTAATGTTTACATTATAGACGTATATAACGTGTTGTTATATGTTTCATAAGTTCGTGAAACTTTGTATGTTGTTATATGTTTCATAAGTTCGTGAAACTTTTAAAAAGATCATTTAGGCACTAATAAGAACTCATATTACTTAAAACTTGCATTAGACTCGTAGAAAACTTATTGTTAGATGTTTCATAAGTTCTTGAAACTTGTTTAAAGATCATTGAGACACTTATAAGCACTCATATTGCTTAAAATTTGGTTTAGAGAAGTAGAAAACGCGTTTTTAGATGTTTCATAAGTTCGTGAAACTTGTACAAAGATAATCAAGGTACTTATAAGCACTTATCTTTCTTAAAACTTTATTTACAGTTGTAGAAAATGTGTTGTTAAATGTTTCATAAGTTTGTGAAATTTATTCAAAGATTATTGAGTCACTTATTAATACCTTGTTCAGAGTTGTAGATACCGAGAAGTTAGGTGTTTCATAAATTCGCAAAACTTGTAGAAAGATCATTGAGTCACTAGTAAGAAGTCATGTTGCTTACAACTTGGTTTAGGCGCAGAAAACGCGTTGTTAGATGTTTCATAAGTCTGTGAAACATGTAAAAAGATCATTAAGGCACTTATAAGCATTCATCTTTCTTAAAACTTGGTTTAGAATCGTAGAAAACGTGTTGTTATATTTTTCAAAAGTTCGTGAATATTTTAGAAAGATAATTGAGGAAGTTATAACCACTCATCTTTTTTAAAACTTTGTTTATAGTCCTAGAAAACGCGTTGTTAGATGTTTCATAAGTTCGTGAAACATTCTCAAAGATCATTGAGGCACTAATCTTGCCTAAAACTTGGTTTAGAGTTGTAGAAAACGTGTTGTTAGATGTTTCATAAGTTATTGGAATTTTTTCAAATATCATTTAGGCATTTATAAATAGTCATCTTGCTTAATATTTGGTTTAGAGTCGTAAAAACGTGTTATTAGATGTTTTAGAAGTTCGTGAAACTTGTTCAAATATCATCGGGGCACTTATCAGCACTTACCTTGCATAATATTTTTTTTAGAATCGTAGAAAACGTGTTCTAAGATGTTTCATAAGTTCGTGAAACTTGTCCAATGATCATTGAGACACTAAGAAGAACTCATCTTGCTTAAAACTTGCATTAGACTCGTAGAAAATCCGTTGTTAGATGTTTCATAAGTTCTTGAAACTTCTATATAGATTGAGGCACTTATAAGCACTCATCTTGCTTAGAATTTAGTTTAGAGTCGTAGAAAACATGTTGTTAGATGTTTAATAAGTTCGTGAAACTTGTAAAAAGATCATTCAAGCACTTATAAGCACTCATCTTTCTTAAAACCTGATTTAGAGTTGTAGAAAATATGTTGTAAGATGTTTTATAAGTTAATAAAACTTGTTCAAAGATCATTGAGTCGCTTATAAGCACTAATCTTGCTTACAAATCGGGTAATATGTTGTTAGATGTTTCATATGTTCGTGAAATTTATTCAAAGATTATTGTGTCACTTATAAGCACTCATTTTGCTCAATAACTTGTTTAGATTTGTAGAAAATGAGTTTTTAGCTGTTACATAAGTTCGTAAAACGTATACAAAGTTCATTGAGTCACTAATAAGAACTCATGTTGCTTACAACTTGGTTTAGAATCGTAGAAAACGCGTTTTTAGATGTTTCATAAGTTCGTGAAACTTGTAAAAGACCATTAATCCACTCTTGCTTAAAACTTGGTGTAGAGTCGTGCAAAACGAGTTGTTAGATGTTTCTTAAGTTCGTGAATCTTGTACAAAAATTATTGAGGAACTTATAAGCACTCATCCTCCTTAAAACTTGGTTTACAGTCGTAGAAAATGCATTGTTAAACGTTTCATAAGTTCATGATACTTGTAAAAAGATTAGTGAGCCACTAATCTTGCTTAAAACTTGGTTTAGAGTCGTAGAAAACGCGTTGTTAGATATTTCATAAGTTCTTGAAACTTTTTCAAAGATCATTTAGGCACTTATAAACAGTCATCTTGCTTAATATTTGGTTTAGAGTCGTATAAAACATGTTGTTAGATGTTTCATAAGTTCTTGAAACTTGTGCAAAGATCAATGAGGCACTAAAAACAAGGTTTAGATTGTAGAAAACGCGTTGTTCCATGTTTCTTAATTTCGTGAAACTGTATCAAAGATCAGTGAGACACTTATAAGCACTCATCTTGCTTAATATTTGGTTTAGAGTCGTAGAAAATGTGTTGTTAGATGTTTCTTTAGTTTGTGAAACTTGTAAAGAGATCAAAGAGGCATTAATAAAAACTCATCTTTCTTAAAACTTGTATTAGACTCGTAGAAAACTCGTTTTTATATGTTTCATAAGTTCTTGAAACTTGTATAAAGCTCATTGAGGGACTTATAAGCACTAATCTTGCTTAAAAATTAGCTTATAAGCTCTCAACTTGCTTAAAGTTTGATTTAGGGTTGTAGAAAACATGTTTATAAATGTTTCATAAGTTCGTGAAACTTATTTAAAGATTACTGAATCACTAATAAGCACTCATCTTGCTTAATAATTTGGTCAGAGTCGTAGAAAGCTTGTTGTTAGATGTTTCATAAGTTCATGAATCTTCTACAAAGATCATAGAGGAATTTATAAGCATTCAACTTTCTTAAAACATGGTATATAGTCGTAGAAAACGCGTTGTTAGATGTTTCATAAGTTCGTTAAACTTTTGCAAAGATCATTGAGTTAAGCACTAATCTTGCTTAAAACTTAGTTTATAATCGTAGAAAACGCATTATTAGATGTTTTAAAAGTTCTTGAAACTTTTTGAAAGATCATTTAGGAACTTATAAACATTCATCTTGCTTAATATTTGTGTTAGAGGCGTAGAAAACGTGGTGTTAGATGTTTCATAAGTTCGTGAAACTTGTAAAAAACATCATTGAGTCAATAAGAAGAACTCATCTTACTTACCACTTGGTTTAGAGTCATAGAAAATGCATTGTTAGATGTTTCATAAGTTCTTGAAACTTTTAAAAAGATCATCGAGGCACTTAAAAGCACTCATGTTACGTAAAAATTGGTTTAGAGTCGTAGAAAACGTGTTGTTAGATGTTTCATAAGTTTGTGAATTTTGGACAAAGATTGTTGAGGAACTTATAAGCACTTATCTTGCATAAAACTTGGTTTATAGTCGTAGAAAAAGCGGTGTTAGATGTTTCATAAGTCTTGAAACTTTTTCAAAGATCATTTATACACCTATAAATAGTCATCTTGCTTAATATTTGGTATGGAGCCGTAGAAAATATGTTGTTAGATTTTTCGTACGTTCCTGAAACTTGTACAAATATCATTGAGGCACTAATAAGAACTCATCTTGCTTAAAACTTGCATTAGACTCGTATAAAACTCGTTGTTAGATGCTTCATAACTTCACGAAACTTGTAAAAAGATCATTGAGGGACTTATAAGCACTCATATATCTTATAACTTGGTTTATAGTCCCAGATAACGCGTTGTTAGACGTTCCAAAAGTTCATGAAACTTGTTCAAAGATTATTGAGACACTTATAAGCTTCCATTTTGCTTAATATTTTGTTTAGAGTCGTAGAAAACGCATTGTTAGATGTTTCATAAGTTCGTAAATCTTGTAAAAAGATTATTGAGGGACTTATAAGCACTCATATATCTTATAACTTGGTTTATAGTCCCAAAAAACGCGTTGTTAGACGTTCCATAAGTTCGTGATACTTGTTCAAAGATTATTGAGGCACTTAGAAGCTTCCACCTTGCTTAATATTTCGGTTAGAGTCGTAGAAAACGCATTGTTAGATGCTTCATAAGTTCGTGAAACTTGTACAAACATCATTGAGGCACTAATAAGAACTAATCCTTTTAAAAATATGGTTTAGAGTCGTAGAAAACTCGTTGTTAGATGTTTCATAAGTTCTTGAAACATGTATAAAGATCATTGAAGTACTTATAAGCCCTAATATTTCTTAAAACTTGGTCTATAGTCGTTGAAATTGCTTTGTTAGAAGTTTCATAAGTTTGTGAAACTTTTTAAAAAATCATTCAGGCACTTATAAGCACTTATCTTGCTTAATATTTAGTTTAAAGTCGAAGAAAACGTGTTGTTAAATCTTTCTTAAGTACGAGAAACTCGTACAAAGATCTTTAAGGCACTAATAAAAACTCATATTGCTTAAAACTTGCATTAGAGTCATAGAAAACTTGTTGTTAGATGTTTCATAAGTTCTTCAAACTTGTATAAACATTATTGAGGCACTTATATCCACTTATCTTGCTAAAAACTTGGTTTAGAGTCGGAGAAAACACATTGTTAGATCTTCCATAAGTTTTTCAAAATTGTACAAAGATCATTGAAGCACTTAAAAGAACGAATCTTACTTAACTCTTGGTTTAGAGTCGAAGAAAACCACGTTTTTAGATATTTAAAAAATTCGTGAAACTTCTTCAAAGATCATTAAGGCACATTGGTTTCGAGTCGTAGAAAACGTGTTGTTAGATTTTTCATAAGTTCGTGAAACTTGTACAAAGATCACTGAGGCACTAAAAAGAACTCATCTTGCTTAAAACTTGCATTAGACTCGTAGAAAACACATTGTTAGATGTTTTATAAGTTCTGGAATCTTGTACAAAGATCATTGAGACACTTATAAGCACTCATTTTGCTAAAAACTTGGTCTTAAGTTGTAGAAAAAGTATAGTTAGAAGTTTCATTAGTTTATGAAACTTATTCAAAGATCATTGAGTTACTTATAATCATTTATCTTGCTTAATACCTTGTTCAAAGTTGTTAAAAGGCGTTGTTAGATGTTTCATAATTTCGTGAAACTTATTCAAGATAATTTAGGCACTGACACTACAAGAAATTGCGTTATTAACCACAAAAAATTTACAACGATTTTTTTCATCATAAAGATACAACGTGTTAACGACCATTTTCCAAGGATCCCCATAATCGTCGTTAAATCGTCGTAAATGTACAACAAAAATAATCCTCGTTAATTTGAATAAAATTCAGGACGGTTGTAGTACGAATTGCCAATGAATTTTCTAATCGTCGTTAAATGGTCGTACATTTCCCAAGAGTTAACGATGTTACTCTTAAACATGAATTTTCGTCGTTACGTCGTTATTACATTCCAACAAATTAACAATGTTTATTTTGCGAATTTTTAACAATGAATTTGCAAAATATATTTTGTAAGATCGTCGTCAAATCATCGTTAAAGTCGAAAGTTTATTTAGTACGAGGTTTTAATATAATACGTGGTTGATTGCAGACTACGATGTTGTACAATGTCGTACAAACAAAAATAGTCTTAAATTTACCATGAATTTACGATGGTTTTTTGTATTACACTACAGGAAATATTGGATATAGCCACGACAACAACCATGGTCATATTGGTTATTCCGTGGCTATACGACACAACAGCCACGGATAGCCACAAATAATATTCGTGGCTATAGCGTCGTAGCAATGACATATATGTGGCTACCCGTGCCTAAGTAGCCACGAAAAGGAACGGACTGCCAAAAAGTTTTTTGCCACGAATTTGCCACGAATAAATCGTGGCTAAGGCAGCCACGTTAAGATTTGTGTCTTTTTGGTGGCTTTTTCGTGGCTACCCTTGCCACGAATGAATATGTGGCTTACTGTGGCTACGTAGCCACGATTTATTTTGTGAATGATTTATGCTTGGCTAATTGTGGCTTTATAGCCACGGTTACAATTGTGACTGTTCGCGACTAATTTTCCACTGATTTATGTGTGGCTAATCGTGGCTTTATAGCCACGGTTACAACTTTAATTGTTCGCGGCTGGTTTGCCACAAATATATTTGTGGCTTTTCGTGGCAAATTTTGTCACGGATAATTTCGTAGCAAATCATGGCTATATAGCTACAGATTAATACGTAGCTTGTCGTGGAGTGATATTTGGAGGCGGATGTGGTGGTGTTAAGGTTGTCTGAGTTCTACGTACAAGAGGCATAGGAAGAGTTATCTCCATCATGTGGGCTGCTTGACCACTTCCTCTTGGTCTTCCTCTCCCTATAGGAGCCATAACTGCAATTACAAAAATATAATAAGATTTAAAACAGCTTCAAAACTACAACTTCAAAACAACATCACTAAAGTAGTCATAATACAATAAGACTTAACAAAAGGCAAAAACAGAAAACAAATCAACCATATCTCCAATGATCCTCTAAAACAAGAACTTAATTATATAATGAATCATAACCCAATAGCCAAGCAAACTCAAACTGAAGTTCAATCTCAAACCCTAAACGAAACCCTTTATCAACCCCTAAACAAAACTCTAAAGCAAACCCTTAAGCAAACCGTAAACGAAACCCTAAAGCAAACCGCAAAAGAAAACCTTAAACAAACCCTAAATGAAACCCTAAATCAAACCTTAAATGAACCCCTAAATCAAACCATTCATACACTGCAACAAAAACCCTAACAATACGATGAAATCAAAGTCAAGTAAAGATGCAAAGAGGAAGAAATCATTAAGAAAAGAAGAATACTTACCTTTTGGATGAGTTTCGCGATGAATCGCCGACGAAGAACTCGAGAGAAAGAAAGAAGAACTTGTAGACTAAACGAAACGATTAGAAGATGAGTACGAAGGGAAATAAAGGGAAGGAGAAGAAGAAATCAAAGATAAACGATGATTACCTTTGGATTTGACGACTTTCTCGGTGAATCGCCGAAGAAGAACGAGATAGAAACGAAGGAGGCGGATGGAGAAAGTGAGTTCTACATTCGCGAAGAATTAGGTTAAATTATACATAGCCACGATTAATCCGTGGCCATCCGTAGCTAAGTATTAAGTATGGGTCGCTAAAGGTTGGGCCATGACTTATAAATTTGGTCCAATAGTCCAATTAATTATGTAGCTACGGAAAGATCGTGACAGTCGTGGCTAATTCACCATTCGGCTACCAAATAGCCACATATTTACCGTGGTTGTGCCTTAGGAATATTTCAATCCAAGGCATGTTAGTTAGCAACGGATGGAAACGTGACTAAATCGTGGCTAAACTAATTACAAGCTACGAATTAGCCATGAATCTTCTGTGGTTGTGCCTTGTCAAAACTATCGAAGTCTAGAATATATTTAGAGGTTTGTTAGCCACGGATGGAAACGTGACCCAACAGTGGCTAAAGTGTCATATATCTACGGCTCAGCCACGAAACTATAGTGGATACATGTATGTAATTTATTTAGTTGTTCGTCAGCCACTGAAATAAATCGTAACCAAACGTGGCTAAACTTGGGTTTAGCTACGAAAAAACCACGAATGTACCGTGGATGTGCCTTAGTCACGTCGTTAAACATGACAAATCCGTGGCTATGTACGGATATAGCCACGAGTAAGCCACATATAATCCGTGGCTAGGAGGTATATTTTAGATTATACATGTTCTAAATCCTTGAAACATGATCCAAGTGACAACAAAACAATTAGTAAATTGAGTGAAATTGTTTTTTTAAAATTAATATAACACTAAGTAGAATTATATATAAATTTATGAAGAAAATTCATATGAACTCATCATATTCTCTTGTTATGCATTTTTAGAGTTATACATTTTGAAAATTTTAATTTTCTTTGTTGCATTGCTTTATATATGTAAAAATGTGAAAATATGTATGAGAAATTAGATATTTTCCCTATAGCCACTGTTATATTGGTGGCTGGGTTGTGGCTATTGCAGCCACAAATATATTCCCTTAGCTACGGTTTTAGTCGTGATCCGTCGTTTTCTTATCATTGAATCTGGACCTGACCGTGACCAGGTACACGCAGGAGTATGTTTGTCATTTAGCCACATACAAAGTCGTGACAATCCGTGACTTTGTTTCCTAATGTTGAGTGAATCAATACATTAAGATGTCTAGGTACATATAATAAATTTTAACAAATAAATATTTATAAAATAAAATACAAAAAAGTTTTAAAATATAATACAACAAGCGTTTCATAATATACTACATTATCAAACTGGTTAACTAATTATCAGAATATGTTGACGAATCCGAATCCCCTGAGGATTGTCCAGAACCATCACCTTCGACATTTTCATAATCCAAAGGTGCCACATCATCCAAATCATCATATTTAAAACCATTTTCATCAACGACATGTATTGTTACTCGAATCATCGAAGTAGAAACAACGATGTTTTCGAATGTATCATCCTAAAGAGTTGTTAAAGCAATTTCGTCATTCTCGCGATAACCCCTCAGCATAACTTTAGCACATGCCCACCAATCATCTGTTGTTGAACCTGATACGCATGGATACGGAATGAAACAGAGTTGTTCACATTGACCATCTCGAACGAAAGGGTCATACTTCTCATATCGTCTACGCGGAGCAACATCAGCCAAACCAAACGGGTTTCTACGCAATCCGATACCGTGAGGTTGTGGAAATGGTATCCACGAGTTAAATACATAGGCCATGATGTGTAATTGTTTCTTGGACCTTGTATAAATTCCAACATCCACAACGGAAATTCATAATTCTGACTCGCTTCATTTATCTACAAAAGTACACAATTAATTTATTGTCGAGACCTAGTCCCAAACATGATTATATATAGTATAATTAAAGTACTTACGTAGTCCCTACACAATTTTTCATAATGGGCGTCTTTAGCTCTTCCCATCGCATCATTTGTAATATCTAGCATACTCACCCTCATTGCTTCCTCAAACATCCTGCAACAAATCCACAATACCCGTAGTCTTAGAATTGAAGGCGTTAAAGTAAACAAAATTTACTATCTACTTGCTAACTTCTCATAAGGCGCAAATTCATCACAATTAAGCAACATGAATGTTTGTATGATGCTGTAATATGGATCTTCTAGCCACCCATCTATCCGTTTTCTGCTCACACGTTCGATATGCTGAAATATGCTAGGAACATCTGGGTAATCATCATATGCATATCTAATTTCTCTCGGACCATCATTGATTGCATCTTAAGTATTCCCGTAATAATTGCTTGTTGCGTAAGAAATCTCTTCTTGGACACATTGCGCGACAATGAAATCTCCAATACGTGCCTTCTTTTTTACCATCTGTTTAAGGTGATACATGTATCGCTCAAATGGATACATCCATTTGTACTGCACCGGACCACCTAAGGCAGATTCATCTAGGAGGGGCACGGGTAAATGTTCCATGACATCAAAGAACGAAGGTGGAAAAATCTTCTCCAAATTGCATAGTTTTATTGCAATATTATCCTTCAATACAGTCACATCCTCAACTCGCAACATTTTGGCATACATATCTTGAAAAAATATTCCAATCTCTGCAATTGTTCAACAACCCTATAATTAGAAACATTTTAATGTTATCATTAACCATGTACTAAAAAAAACAAAGTTCCCAACACATCGAGCAAAATTAGAAGCGTATCTATCCGGAAATCTGATGTCGTTTCTCAACCATGAGAGAAACTTTCGCTTCGCTACGTTCGTTATTCTGAACCTTGAAACATGAATTGTTCCATCTGCTTGGACCTGTAAAATTGGTCTTGTGCATATTGCCGGAAGATCCAATCTTGATTTTATGTTGTCCTTCGTCTTCCCCTTCGTATTCAGAACGGTGTGGATGAGATTGTCGGAAAAGTTCTTCTCGATTTGCATGAAGTCTAGATTGTGTCTAAGAAGGAGATTTTCCCAATAAGGCAAGTCTCAGAATATACTCTTCTTGTGCCAGTTATGGTATTCACCATATCCATCGATTGTTCGACTTGGTTTGTCATTTCCTTTTCCTCCACAATCGACTGTTTCCTCTAATCCACCAATGGCGTTTATTCTTTCAGTAAAAACTTCATAACCCGTCAAACACCGTGGAGGGTTACCTTGAAATGTCTTGTCTTTCCTAAAAGCTTTGTTATTACACCGATAAGGGTGATCATGAGCTAAAAATATTTGGTGACAATCGTACCAACTATGTTTTCTTTCATGTGGTAACCAAAACGATTTCGTTTCTTCTTGACAATATGAACATGCTAGTCCACCATGCGTTGCCACACATAAAACATTCCATAAGCTGCAAAATCACTTATTGTCCAAAATCAACGCAACTCGCATTGTAAAATTTTGATCCTGAGAAACATCATAAGCACGCACACCTTCGTTCCATAAGAGTTGCAACTCCCCGATCAATGGTTGGAGATATATGTCCAAACTTTTCTTCGGATGTTTAGGTCCCGGAACAAGAACGACCAGAGAGAAAAACTCTCTCTTCATGCACATACCATGAGGTAAATTGTATGGAGTTACTATAACCGGTCAAACCGAGTGTGCCTCACCATTCATTCCTATTGGATTAAATCCATCCGTTGCTAATCCTAGATATATATTCCGACTTTCTAAACTAAAATCAGGATATACCCTATTAAAACGCTTCCACGCCTCATAAAGGGGTTCACTTGCTGCTTCAAATGCTCTATTAATTTTATCGTTGTTTGGCTCCTCTTCAAGATTTTTTCCGAAATAACATCTTCGGTTGGAAATCCTTCTTCTTACATATTAACATCACCATATGGCTCTTCATGAACATTTAATGCTTCATCTTCGGGTAGATAGTGACTCGGCATCGAAGATTCACCAACATCGTAACAATTTTCACCGTGACTTGTCCAAACATAGTAGTTTCTCTTAAAACCAACCCTATAAAGGTGTTTCGAAACTGTATATGCAAACGTTTCTTCAAATTTCGGCACCGAGACATGGCATAGTAACACGCTCTTGATATGATTGTTGGTTGGAAGAAAAAGCAATGAACATATTAATACCCTCTCCAAATACTTCAAAAACACAATCTCTCATCGGATCAATATGTCGATCCATCCACTCTCTAGAACGAAATAAATCTGACATTTTGAAATTTTTAAAACCGTCAAAATAAATAAATAAAACGTAGAGAAAAGGAAAAAAGTTTTATTTTGTGTTTTATCAAAGAAGAAGGAAAAGAAATGGTGAGATATTCGTGGCTATTTCAAATTATCATACCGACAATTTTTAAAGTGATTGGCCGTATCGCAGATACCCACTTACCTTACCGACATCAAAGATTTTCCACAGAGTACCCACGAAACAAATTTCGTTACTATTACTTGCCACTGTTTAGCCACCGAAACATTTCGTGACTACTTTTTGCCACGGATTGCCACGAATAATTTTGTGGCCATCATTATCGGCTATATTCATAGCTAGTTCGTGGCAAACTTTTGCCACGCTTTTTATCGTGGCAAAGTCGTGACTAATTTACCACGGAAAGCCACGATTTAGCCACAAAACTTTTTTTTTTCTTTTCGTGACATTCCGTGGCAAATCCTTGGCTTTTTTCATTTAGCCACGATTATGCCGTGGCTTTGTCGTGGCTATATATGTTTTTTCTTGTAGTGTTATACCCTAAACCCTAACCGCAATGTATGGGTAAATCTAATATTATGTACAAGTACTCATTAAAACCATTAATGTTACATTTTTCTCATTTATTAAGTTTAAGCTTAAGTTTATTGTAAATTGTGATTAATATGTAAGTTTTAACTTTTTAAATTTTGTACAAGTTTCACGCACTTATGAAACATCTAATACAACATTTTCTACGACTATAAAATAAAATTTAAGCAAAATGAGTGCTTATAAGTGCAGAATAATCTTTGAAAAAGTCTAAAGAACTTAGTAAACATCAACCAACGCGTTTTCTGTAACTTAAACCAAGTTTGAAGCTAGATGAGTTCTTAGAAGAACTCAATGATCTTTGTATAAGTTTCACGAACTTACGAAACATCTAACAACGCGTTTTCTATGACTCGAAACAAAGTTTGAAGCAAGATGAGTGCTCAAAAGATCTAAATGATTTTTGTATTAGTTTCACGAACTTGGTGAAACACGGAAGGATGATTCTCTTGACTATTGCTTCTCGGACTTTATGGCAATCAACGTCAATGTGCTTTGTCCTCTCATGAAACACGGAGTTTGATGCTAAGTTGATTGCGGACTTGTTGTCGGCGTGCATAGTCATTGGTCCATTGACTTGAATACCAAGATCCGTGACCAATCCTCTAAGCCAAATGAGCTCTTGAGTCAACTTCCTCATGGCACGGTACTCGGACTCGGTTGTGGAGCATGAGGCTACCTTTTGCTTCTTGCTCTTCCAAGTGAAAAGATTGCCTCCAATAAAAGTACAATAGCCAGTTGTGGATCTTCTATCCCCTCTATCACCAGCCCAGTCCGCATCACAATAGCCTACTATCTCCGTGTTCTTGTTGCATCCCATCCAAATGCCTTGTCCGGGAGCTCCTTTGAGATACCTTAGCACTCTATCCACCAAGTTCCAATGGTGATTCTTCGGTGATTGCATATGTTGTGAGACCTGGTTCACGGCAAAACAAATGTCAGGCCGAGTTATAGTCAAGTATATGAGCTTACCAACAAGTCTCCTATATTGATTTGGATCCTTGTATGGCTTGTCTTCAAGCTCCCCCTTGCGGATATCTTTGTAGTTCTCCTCCAAGGGTGTCTTTGCGGGTTTCGCTCCAAGCTTTCCTGTTTCAACAAGTAAATCAAGAGTATACTTCCTTTGGGATAGGATCAGGCCTTCTTTAGACCTACACACTTCAATACCAAGGAAGTACTTAATCTTTAATGTAAAAAACAGATTTGAGATGAGCTTTGGTAGCCTCAATCCTTACCTTGTCATCCCCGGTGATGATGATATCATCAACATACACGAGGATGACTACTATACCCGTTCGGCGTTTGCTTGTGAAGAGAGTATGGTCGGATTCGGATTTCTTGAATCCTTTGTTGAGAAGAGTGGTACTCAGCTTGTGGTACCAAGCCCGTGGTGATTGCTTTAAACCATAGATAGCCTTCTTCAATCTAAGCACTTTACCCGGAGTGATCTTGTCTTTGATACCCGGAGGAGGAGTCATGTACACTTCATCCTCTAATTCACCTTGTAAGAATGCATTCTTGACATCCATTTGCCATAGATCCCGTTCAAGGTTTGTGGCAATAGAAAAGATAACTCTCACCGTGTGAAGCTTAGCAACCGGAGCAAAGGTCTCAAGATAATCCTAACCATAGGTTTGAGTAAAACCCCTTGCCACTAGCCGAGCCTTGTGTCTTTCTATCTCTCCGTTACTCTTGTACTTGATAGTAAAGACATACCGAGAGCTAACCGTCCTTTTGCCTTTGGGTAAGTCGGTCTCATACCAAGTGGCATTAAGCTCCATGGCTTTGTCTTCTTGGTCTATGGCTTGAACCCATACTTCATGTTCCATAGCTTCTTCATACGTCTTAGGTATCCAATTCTCATCAATGCTAGCCATAAAGACTTGATGCTCTTGAGGAAAGGATACCATATTGCATACGGCTTGGATTGGATGTGCTACGGCTTTATTGTTGAAGTAGACTCGAGTATTGACCCAATTGGATGGGGGGTGCTTGATTCTAGTGCTTCTCCGTAGAGGATGTTGCACTACTTCTTCATTTACACCTTCTTGTTGATTCTCTTGAACCGTATCTTCTCTATGATCATCTTGATCATGAACCGGATCGGCTTGAGCTTGAGTTTGAGATGAATCTTGTACTACATGATTCTCTTGATCATTCATAGCCGATTCTTCTTCATTCTCCCCCTCATGATCAAGATGAGGTTCTTGGGGATTTGATGGTACTTCACCATCATTATCATCACCGAGGTTTAATCCGAGATCCTCCATAAGTCTCTTGAGGTTTGCGGCTCTATTTTGAGAAGGAGTGGATAGATTCTTGATGCTCTCCCAATTCTTCTCTTCATAGTAGCCTTGTCCTTCAAGAAACTTCACATCTCTAGAGACCATTACCCTTCTTCTTTCGGGTATATAACACTTATAACCCTTTTGAGTTGTGGAGTAGCCGATGAACATTCCTTTTAGGCTCTTTGCATCTAGCTTACTCCTTTGTGCCCCTGGAATCAATACAAAGCAAACACACCCAAACACTCGTAAGTGAGATATAAAAGGTTTAGAATTGTTTAGAACTTCAAATGGAGATAAGTTATTGAGAATTTGAATAGGAGTTCTATTAATGAGGTAGCAAGCCGATGTCACCGCGTCTCCCCAAAATCTCTTTGGGACATTGGTATGAAACATCATTGATCTTGCTACTTCCATAAGGTGCCTATTCTTCCTCTCGGCTACTCCGTTTTGTTGTGGTGTGTATGGGCAACTTGTTTGATGAAGTATCCCATGCTTTGCTAAGTGATCTTTGAACATTTGGCCCATGTATTCTCCCCCATTGTCCGACCTAAAACATTTTATCTTGGCATTGTATTGGTTAGATATATAGGTTTGAAAGTTTTTAAAAGCGTCTAAGACTCTATCCTTAGAGGAAATAAGAGTTAACCATGTGAATTTGGACTTCTCATCTATGAAAGTAACAAAATACTTGTGGTTTTCTCTAGAAACGCACGGAGAAGTCCATACATCCGAATGGATTAACTGAAAACAATGTTCATAAACTTTTAAAGACTTTGAGAAAACGGTTCTACAATGTTTACCAAGTATGCAAGATTCACAAAGATTATTATCAAAAGAAACATGAGGCAACATAAGCTTAAGAGCTTTAGAGTTAGGGTGGCCTAATCTAGCATGCCAAATAGTATTATTAGCCTCGGATAAAACAGTTTTAAAAGCAAAAGATAGATGAGAGCTTGTCGGATTTGTATCAAGCACATATAGATCTCCCTTGGTGCTCCCTCTACCAATGATCTTCTTTGAGTCAATATCCTGAAATGTTACACCATTAGGTCCAAACACAACATTGCAATTCAATTCATTAGCTATCCGTTTTACCGATAAAAGATTAGAAGTGAAACTAGGCATATAAAGGGCTTTCATATCTCTATCAAACAACCTAAGATCTCCTAGTCCTTTTATCGGTACTTTACTTCCATTAGCAACAATGACATTACCTAAGGCCGGTTTAACATTTCTCATAAGATTCTCATTACTAATCATATGGTGAGAGGCACCCGAGTCTACTACTATTGGCTTGACTATCCTACGATCATTGTCTATCTTAATAGCATTTAGAGAATAGGAAGCAATACCGGACCCCTTTAGGGCCTTTATGAGTGCTTCAATATCCGACTTCCGGACATACTCATCGGTGAAAGGAGCCACGGCTAATGCTTCTTCATCTTTGCCTTGGCTAGAAGTGCTTGCTCCATTAGCCGAGTCTTCTTGAGCGAGATTGGCCTTGGACTCCGAGACCTTGCTTGGTTTGAGATGGGGATGAAGGATCCAGCACTTGTCCTTCGCGTGCCCTCTCTTCTTGCAATGTTCACACACAATTGACCTTCTTCCTTCACGCGGCTTGAGGATGGCTTTGTTGGCTAAGACAATCTCCTTCTTACCGAATAGCTCATCACCTCCTTGTTCTCTTTGGAGTTGAGAGACAACGGAGTCTAGAGATGGGAGATTGTCGGCTCTTAAGAGATGTTTGATTAGGTCCTTATAACTCGAGTTAAGAGTCAAGAGAAGTCCGAAGACTTTGTCTTGCTCCTTCCTCTCGTTAATCACCTTCACATCTATAGAGCTCGGCCTTAGCATCTCTAGCTCCTCCCATAAAGCTCGGAACTTTCCATAGTGGGCGGTGAGTTCGGTATCTTCTTGTGAGAGATTGTTGAGAGCTTTCTTTACCTCATATACTCGGCTTAGATTGGATACATTCCCATAGATGTTCTTGAGTGTATCCCAAAGCTCCTTAGCCGTCTCACAATAAGAGTAAGCCTCAAGGATCGCCGGATCTAGAGTGTGTTGTATGATTCCTAGCACTCGTTGATCTTCTTGGAACCATTTCTCTTCCTCCTCGGTCAAGTCTTCATCACCGAGAAATCTATCCGGGTTGATTGGATCTTGGGTCTTGGTGATGTGCTTCAAAAGTCCTCGGCCTCCAAGAGCGGTATTGATGGTCCGAGTCCAAAGGAGATAATTGCTTCCTTTGAGAATCACCGAGGGCAAACCAAACTTGGAGCCTTGATAGATCGAAACTTGAGTGTCTTCCATGATGTCTTGAGTATGATTGAGATTCAAAGATGATGACTTTAAGCTTTGTGATGCTTAAAGTCAAGAGATTTAAGAAGAAAGGTTGAAACTTTAAGCTTTGTGATGCTTAAAGGAAGAACACCAAATGCTTGTGAGCTTTGTGAGTGCTCAAAAACAAGAAAAGATTTGCGGAATAGAGAGATTAGGAGCTATTACGCTCTGATACCATGATAGTTTGTGAAAGTATAGAGTGGATTAAGAAGAGATTAAGAGAGATTAAGAGAAAAGTTTCAGCCTTTATTGATAAGTATATGAGGAAATACTTCCTTAATGTTTACAATGGCGATTACAAAGCTTATAAAGAGATAACAATGGCTTGTAGCCGTTTAGAGATAAGGGAGAGAGAGAGAGAGCCTTGTTTGAATATAACGGCTATATTTTGTTCAAAAGTATCGGCCAAGTGTGGCCGATATGCTTCCCCCGATATGAGCCCAATCCGACCGTTGGGAGGACACAATTTGAATATAGATGGATGTATCCAAAGGAGATAATTGCTTCCTTTGAGAATCACCGAGGGCAAACCAAACTTGGAGCCTTGATAGATCGAAACTTGAGTGTCTTCCATGATGTCTTGAGTATGATTGAGATTCAAAGATGATGACTTTAAGCTTTGTGATGCTTCAAGTCAAGAGATTTAAGAAGAAAGGTGGAAACTTTAAGCTTTGTGATGCTTAAGGAAGAACACCAAATGCTTGTGAGCTTTGTGAGTGCTCAAAAACAAGAAAAGATTTGCGGAATAGAGAGATTAGGAGCTATTACGCTCTGATACCATGATAGTTTGTGAAAGTATAGAGTGGATTAAGAAGAGATTAAGAGAGATTAAGAGAAAAGTTTCAGCCTTTATTGATAAGTATAGGAGGAAATACTTCCTTAATGTTTACAATGGCGATTACAAAGCTTATAAAGAGATAACAATGGCTTGTAGCCGTTTAGAGATAAGGGAGAGAGAGAGAGAGAGCCTTGTTTGAATATAACGGCTATATTTTGTTCAAAAGTATCGGCCAAGTGTGGCCGATATGCTTCCCCCGATATGAGCCCAATCCGACCGTTGGGAGGACACAATTTGAATGTATCGGCCAAGTATGGCCGATATACCTTCCCGATACAAGTCTTTCTTTTAGCCATATCGTCTTCATCTTGTATTCAAACGTCTTCATCTTGTATCGGTCACTCTAGACCGGTACACCTTCTCGATATGGATTCCTTTATCCATATCGGTCATCTTCTTGACCGATACCTTTGGTCGATACTCCACGTCCTTGACCATATTTTCCCTCTCTTGATATATCTTGATCCTTGACAATTTATCCTCAACAATAAGTGTCTCAATGTGCTTTGTACAAGTTTGAAAAACTTTTGAAACATCTAACAACGTGGTTTCTAGGACTCTAAACCAAGTTTCATGAAACATGAGTGCTTATAAGTGTATCAATGAGCTTTGTAAAAGTTTGAAGAACTTATGAAACATCTAACAACTCGTTTCTAGGATTCTAAACAAAGTTTCATGCAACAAGAGTGCTTATAAGTGTCTCAATGAGCTTTGTACAAGTTTGACGAACTTATGAAACATCTAACAACGTGGTTTCTAGGACTCTAAACCAAGTTTCATGCAACATGAGTGCTTATAAGTGTCTCAATGAGCATTGTACAAGTTTGACAAACTTATGAAACATTTAACAACGTGTTTTCTAGGACTCTAAACCAAGTTTCATGCAACATGAGTTCTTATATGTGTCTCAATGAGCTTTGTACAACTTTGACGAACTTATGAAACATCTAACAACGTGGTTTCTAGGACTCTAATCAAAGTTTCATGCAACATGAGTTCTTATAAGTGTCCCAATGAGCTTTGTACAAGTTTGAAGAATTTGTGAAACATCTAACATCGCGTTTTCAGGACTCTAAACCAAGTTTCATGCAACATGAGTGTTTATAAGTGTCTCAATGAGCTTTTTCCAAGTTTGACGAACTTATGAAACATCTAACAACGCGTTTCTAGGACGCTAAACAAAGTTTTATGCAACATGAGCCCTTATAAGTGTCTCAATGAGCTTTGTAAAAGTTTGAAGAACTTATGAAACATCTAACAACTCGTTTCTAGGATTCTAAACAAAGTTTCACGCAACAAGAGTGCTTATAAGTGTCTCAATGAGCTTTGTACAAGTTTGACGAACTTATAAAACATCTAACAACGTGGTTTCTAGGACTCTAAACCAAGTTTCATGCAACATGAGTGCTTATAAGTGTCTCAATGAGCTTTGTACAAATTTGACGAACATATGAAACATCTAAAAACTTGGTTTAGAGGACTCTAAACCAAGTTTCATGCAACATGAGTGCTTATAAGTGTCTCAATGTGCTTTTTACAAGTTTGACGAACTTATGAAACATCTAACAACGTGGTTTCTAGGACTCTAAACCAAGTTTCATGCAACATGAGTGCTTATAAGTGTCTCAATGTGCTTTGTACAAGTTTTGACGAACTTTTGAAACATCTAACAACGTGGTTTCTAGGACTCTAAACCAAGTTTCATGCAATATGAGTTATTATAAGTGAATCATTGAGCTTTGTACAAGTTTGAAGAACTTATGAAACATCTAAAAATGCGTTTCTAGGACTCTAAACCAAGTTTCATGCAACATGAGTGTTTATAAGTGTCTCAATGAGCTTTTTCCAAGATTGTTGAACTTATGAAACATCTAACAACTCGTTTCTAGGACTCTAAACAAAGTTTCATGCAACATGAGCACATATAAGTGTCTCAATGAGCTTTGTATGAGTTAAAAGAACTTATGAACCATCTAACAACTCGTTTCTAGGATTCTAAATAAAGATTCATGCAACAAGAGTGCTTATAAGTGTCTCAATGAGCTTTGTACAAGTTTGACGAACTTATGAAACATTTAACAACGTGGTTTCTAGGACTCTAAACCAAGTTTCATGCAACAGTAGTGCTTATAAGTGTCTCAATGAGCTTTGTACAAGTTTGACGAACGTATGAAACATCTAACAACGTGGTTTCTAGGACTCTAAACCAACTTTCATGCAACATGAGTGCTTATATGTGTCTCAATGAGCGTTGTACAACTTTGACGAACTTATGAAACATCTAACAACGTGGTTTCTAGGACTCTAAACAAAGTTTATCGCAACTCGAGTGCTTATAAGTGTCTCAATGAGCTTTGTACAAGTTTGAAGAACTTATGAGTCATCTAACAACGCGTTTCTAGGACTCTAAACCAAGTTTCATGCAACATGAGTGTTTATAAGTGTCTCAATGACCTTTTTCCAAGTTTGACGAACTTATGAAATATCTAACAACGCGTTTCTAAGACTCTAAACAAAGTTTCATGCAACGCGTTTCTAAGACTCTAAACAAACTTATAAGCACTTAAAAGCACTCATGTTTCATGAAACTTGGTTTAGAGTCCTAGAAACGAGTTGTTTAGAGTCATAAATTCGCCAAACTTGTATAAAACTCATTGAGACACTTATAAGCACTCATGTTGCATGAAACTTTGTTAGAGTCCTAGCAACCACGCTGTTAGATGTTTCATAAGTTCGTCAAACTAGTACAAAGCTCATTGAGACATTATAAGAACTCATGTTGCATGAAACTTGGTTTAGAATCCTAGAAACCACGTTTTTAGATGTTTCATAAGTTCGTCAAACTTGTAAAAAAGTTCATTGAGACACTTATAATCAGTCATGTTGCATCATAATTGGTTTAGAGTCCTAAAAACACGTTTTTAGTTGTTTCATAAGTTCGTCAAACTAGTACAAAGCTCATTGAGACCCATATAAGCTCTCTTCTTGTAAGAAACTTGGTTTAGAGTCCTAGAAATTCGTTGTTAGATGTTTCATAAGTTCGTCAAACTAGTACAAAGCTCATTGAGACACTTATAAGCACTCATGTTGCATGAAACTTGGTTTAGACTCCTAGCAACCACGTTGTTACATGTTTCATAAGTTCGTCAAAATAGTACACAGCTCATTGAGACTATTATAAGCACTCATGTTGCATGAAACTTGGTTTAGATTCCTAGAAACGCGTTGTTAGGTGTTTCATAAGTTCGTCAAACTTGTACAAAGCTCATTGAGACACTTATAAGCACTCATGTTGCATGAAACTTTGTTTAGAGTCCTAGAAACGTGTTGTTAGATGTTTCATATGTTCATCAAACTTCCACAAAGCTCATTGAGACACTTATAAGCACTCATGTTGCATGAAACTTGGTTTAGAGTCCTAGAAACGCGTTGTTAGATGTTTCATAAGTTCGTCAAACTTTTACAAAGCTCATTGAGAGACTTATAAGCACTCATGTTGCATGAAACTTGGTTTAGAGTCCTAGAAACGCGTTGTTAGATGTTTCATAAGTTCTTTAAACTAGTACAAAGCTCATTGAGACACTTATAAGCACTCATGTTGCATGAAACTTGGTTTAGAGTCCTAGAAACGCGTTGTTAAATGTTTCATAAGTTCGTCAAACTTGTACAAAGCTCATTGAGACACTTCTAGGCCCCCATGTTGCATGAAACTTGGTTTAGAGTCCTAGCAACCACGTTGTTAGATGTTTCAAAATTTCGTCAAACTTGTACAAAGCTCATTGAGACACTTATTTGCTTGCATATTGCATGAAACTTGGTTTAGAGTCCTAGAAACCATGTTGTTAGATGTTTCATAAGTTCGTCAAACTTGTAAAAAGCTCATTGAGACACTTATAAGCACTCATGTTGCATGAAACTTGGTTTAGACTCCTAGCAACCACGTTGTTACATGTTTCATAAGTTCGTCAAAATAGTACAAAGCTCATTGAGACTATTATAAGCACTCATGTTGCATGAAACTTGGTTTAGATTCCTAGAAACGCGTTGTTAGGTGTTTCATAAGTTCGTCAAACTTGTACAAAGCTCATTGAGACACTTATAAGCACTCATGTTGCATGAAACTTTGTTTAGAGTCCTAGAAACGTGTTGTTAGATGTTTCATATGTTCATCAAACTTCCACAAAGCTCATTGAGACACTTATAAGCACTCATGTTGCATGAAACTTGGTTTAGAGTCCTAGAAACGCGTTGTTAGATGTTTCATAAGTTCGTCAAACTTTTACAAAGCTCATTGAGACACTTATAAGCACTCATGTTGCATGAAACTTGGTTTAGAGTCCTAGAAACGCGTTGTTAGATATTTCATAAGTTCGTCAAGCTTGTACAAAGCTCATTGAGACACTTATAAGCACTCATGTTACATGAAACTTGTTTTAGAGTCCTAGCAACCACGTTGTTAGATGTTTCATAAGTTCTTTAAACTAGTACAAAGCTCATTGAGACACTTATAAGCACTCATGTTGCATGAAACTTGGTTTAGAGTCCTAGAAACGCGTTGTTAGATGTTTCATAAGTTCGTCAAACTTGTACAAAGCTCATTGAGACACTTCTAAGCCCTCATGTTGCATGAAACTTGGTTTAGATTCCTAGCAACCACGTTGTTAAATGTTTCATAAGTTCTTCCAACTAGTACAAAGCTCATTGAGACACTTAAAAGCACTCATGTTTCATGAAACTTGGTTTATAGTCCTAGAAACGAGTTGTTAGATGTTTCATAAATTCGCCAAACTTGTATAAAACTCATTGAGACACTTATAAGCACTCATGTTGCATGAAACTTTGTTTAGAGTCCTAGAAACGTGTTGTTAGATGTTTCATATGTTCATCAAACTTCCACAAAGCTCATTGAGACACATATAAGCACTCATGTTGCATGAAACTTGGTTTAGAGTCCTAGAAACGCGTTGTTAGATGTTTCATAAGTTCGTCAAACTTTTACAAAGCTCATTGAGACACTTATAAGCACTCATGTTGCATGAAACTTGGTTTAGAGTCCTAGAAACGCGTTGTTAGATGTTTCATAAGTTCGTCAAGCTTGTACAAAGCTCATTGAGACACTTATAAGCACTCATGTTACATGAAACTTGTTTTAGAGTCCTAGCAACCACGTTGTTAGATGTTTCATAAGTTCTTTAAACTAGTACAAAGCTCATTGAGACACTTATAAGCACTCATGTTGCATGAAACTTGGTTTAGAGTCCTAGAAACGTGTTGTTAGATGTTTCATAAGTTCGTCAAACTTGTACAAAGTTCATTGAGACACTTCTAAGCCCTCATGTTGCATGAAACTTGGTTTAGATTCCTAGCAACCACGTTGTTAAATGTTTCATAAGTTCTTCCAACTAGTACAAAGCTCATTGAGACACTTAAAAGCACTCATGTTTCATTAATCTTGGTTTAGAGTCCTAGAAACGAGTTGTTAGATGTTTCATAAATTCGCCAAACTTGTATAAAACTCATTGAGACACTTATAAGCACTCATGTTGCATGAAACTTTGTTAGAGTCCTAGCAACCACCCTGTTAGATGTTTCATAAGTTCGTCAAACTAGTACAAAGCTCATTGAGACATTATAAGAACTCATGTTGCATGAAACTTGGTTTAGAATCCTAGAAACCACGTTTTTAGATGTTTCATAAGTTCGTCAAACTTGTAAAAAAGTTCATTGAGACACTTATAATCACTCATGTTGCATCATAATTGGTTTAGAGTCCTAAAAACACGTTTTTAGTTGTTTCATAAGTTCGTCAAACTAGTACAAAGCTCATTGAGACCCATATAAGCACTCTTCTGGTAAGAAACTTGGTTTAGAGTCCTAGAAATTCGTTGTTAGATGTTTCATAAGTTCGTCAAACTAGTACAAAGCTCATTGAGACACTTATAAGCACTCATGTTGCATGAAACTTGGTTTAGAATCCTAGAAACGCGTTATTAGATGTTTCATAATTTCGTCAAACTTGTACAAAGCTCATTGATACACTTATAAGATATCATGTTGCATGAAACTTGTTTAGAGTCCTAGAAACGCGTAGTTAGATCTTTCACAAGTTCGTCAAACTTGTACAAAGCTCATTCAAACACTTATAAGCACTCATGTTGCATGAAACTTGGTTTAGACTCCTAGCAACCACGTTGTTACATGTTTCATAAGTTCGTCAAAATAGTACAAAGCTCATTGAGACTATTATAAGCACTCATGTTGCATGAAACTTGGTTTAGATTCCTAGAAACGCGTTGTTAGGTGTTTCATAAGTTCGTCAAACTTGTACAAAGCTCATTGAGACACTTATAAGCACTCATGTTGCATGAAACTTTGTTTAGAGTCCTAGAAACGTGTTGTTAGATGTTTCATATGTTCATCAAACTTCCACAAAGCTCATTGAGACACTTATAAGCACTCATGTTGCATGAAACTTGGTTTAGAGTCCTAGAAACGCGTTGTTAGATGTTTCATAAGTTCGTCAAACTTTTACAAAGCTCATTGAGAGACTTATAAGCACTCATGTTGCATGAAACTTGGTTTAGAGTCCGAGAAACGCGTTGTTAGATGTTTCATAAGTTCTTTAAACTAGTACAAAGCTCATTGAGACACTTATAAGAACTCATGTTGCATGAAACTTGGTTTAGAGTCCTAGAAACGCGTTGTTAAATGTTTCATAAGTTCGTCAAACTTGTACAAAGCTTATTGAGACACTTCTAAGCCCTCATGTTGCATGAAACTTGGTTTAGAGTCCTAGCAACCACGTTGTTAGATGTTTCAAAATTTTGTCAAACTTGTACAAAGCTCATTGAGACACTTCTAAGCCCTCAAGTTGCATGAAACTTGGTTTAGAGTCCTAGAAACAGTTTGTAATATGTTTCATAAGTTCGTTAAACTTGTACAAAGCTCATCAAGACACTTATAATCACTCATGTTGCATGAAACTTGGTTTAGAGTCCTAGAAACGCGTTTTTAGGTGTTTCATAAGTTCGTCAAACTTGCACAAAGCTCATTGAGACACTTATAAGCACTCATGTTGCATGAAACTTTGTTTAGAGTCCTAGAAACGTGTTGTTAGATGTTTCATATGTTCATCAAACTTCTTCAAAGCTCATTGAGACACTTATAAGCACTCATGTTGCATGAAACTTAGTTTAGAGTCCTAGAAACGCGTTGTTAGATGTTTCATAAGTTCGTAAAACTTGTACAAAGCTCATTGAGACACTTATAATCACTGATGTTGCATGAAACTTGATTTAGAGTCCTAGAAACGCGTTGTTAGATGTTTCATAAGTTCGTCAAACTTTTACAAAGCTCATTGAGACACTTATAAGCTTGCATATTGCATGAAACTTGGTTTAGAGTCCTAGAAACCACGTTGTTAGATGTTTCATAAGTTCTTCAAACTTGTACAAAGCTCATTGAGACACTTATAACCACTCATGTTGCATGAACCTTGTTTTAGAGTCCTAGAAACCACGTTGTTAGATGTTTCATAAGTTCTTCAAACTAGTACAAAGCTCATTGAGATACTTATAAGCACTCATGTTGCATGAAACTTGGTTTACTATCCTAGAAACGCATTGTTAGATGTTTCATAAGTTCGTCAAACTTGTAAAAAGCTCATTGAGACACTTCTAAGCACTTATGTTGCATGAAACTTGGTTTAGAGTCCTAGCAACCACGTTGTTTCAAAAGTTCGTCCAACTAGTACAAAGCTCATTCAGACACTTAAAAGCACTCATGTTTAGTGATACTTGGTTTAGAGTCCTAGAAACAAGTTGTTATATGTTTCATAAGTTCGTTAAACTTGTACAAAGCTAATTGACACACTTATTATCACTCATGTTGCATGAAACTTGGTTTAGAGTCTTTGACACGCGTTGTTAGATGTTTCATAAGTTTGTCAAACTTATACAAAGCTCATTGAGATACTTATAAGCCCTCATGTTGCATGAAAATTGGTTTAGAGTCCCATAAACCACGTTTTTAGGTGTTTCATAAGTTCGTTAAACTAGTTCAAAGCTCATTGAGACACTTATAAGCACTCATGTTGTATGAAACTTAGTTTAGAGTCCTAGAAACGCGTTGTTAGGTGTTTCATAAGTTTGTCAGACCTGTACAAAGCTCATTGAGACACTTATAAGCACTCATGTTCCATGAAACTTGGTATAGATTCCTAGAAACGCGATGTTAGATGTTTCATACGTTCGTTAAACTTGTACAAAGCTCATTGAGACACTTATTTGCTTGCATATTGCATGATACTTGGTTTAGAGTCCTAGAAACCATGTTTTTAGATGTTTAATAAGTTTGTCAACTTGTACAAAGCTCATTGAGATACTTATAAGCCCTCATTAGAGTCCTATTAGCAAAGTTGTTAGATGTTTCATAAGTTCGTCAAACCAGTACAAAGATCATTGATACACTTAAAATCACTCATGTTGCATGAAACTTGGTTTAGAGTCCTAGAAACCACGTTGTTAGATGTTTTTTAAGTTCTTCATACTTGTACAAAGCTCATTGAGACATTTATAATCAATCATGTTGCATGAAACTTGGTTTAGAGTCCTAGAAACACGTTTTTAGACGTTTCATATGTCCGTCAAACTCGTATAATGCTCATTGAGACACTTATAAGCACTCATGTTGCATGAAACTTTGTTTAAAGTCCTAGAAACGTGTTGTTAGATGATGTTTCATAAGTTTGTCAAACTTGTACAAATCTCATTGAGACACTTCTAAGCACTCATGTTGCATGAAAATTGATTTAGAGTCCTAGAAACGCGTTATTAGATGTTTCATAAGTTCTTCAAACTTGTACAAAGCTTATTGAGACACTTATAAGCACTCATGTTGCATGAATCTTGGTTTAGAGTCCTAGAATCGCGTTTTTAGATGTTTCATTAGTTCGTCAAACTTGTACAAAGCTCATGGAGACACTCATAAGCTTGCATATTGCGTGAAACTTGGTTTAGAGTCCTAGAAACGCGTTGTTAGATGTTTCATAAGTTCGTCAAACTTGTACAAAGCTCATTGAGACACTTCTAAGCACTCATGTTGCATGAAACTTGGTTTAGATTCCTTGTAACGACGTTGTTAGATATTTCAAAAGTTCGTCAAACTAGTACAAAGCTCATTGAGACATTATAAGCACTCATGTTGCATGAAACTTGGCTTAGAATCCTAGAAACCACGTTTTAGATGTTTCATAAGTTCGTCAAACTTGTAAAAAGTTCATTGGGACACTTATAATCACTCATGTTGCATCAAAATTGGTTTAGAGTCCTAAAAACATTTTTTTAGATGTTTCATAAGTTAGTCAAACTAGTACAAAGCTCATTGAGACCCATATAAGCACTCATGTGGTAAGAAACTTGGTTTAGAGTCCTAGAAAACGAGTTGTTAGATGTTTCATAAGTTCGTCAAACTAGTACAAAGCTCATTGAGACACTTATAAGCACTCATGTTGCATGAAACTTGGTTTAGAGTCCTAGAAATGCGTTGTTAGATGTTTCATAAGTTCGTCAAACTTGTGCAAAGCTCATTCAGACACTTATAAGAAATCATGTTGCATGAAACTTGTTTAGAGTCCTAGAAACGCGTTGTTAGATGTTTCATATGTTCGTCAAACTTGTACAAAGCTCATTCAGACACTTATAAGCACTCATGTTGCATGAAACTTGGTTTAGAGTCCTATCAACCACATTGTTACATGTTTCATAAATTCGTCAAAATAGTACAAAGCTCATTGAGACAGTTATAAGCACTCATGTTGCATGAAACTTGGTTTAGAGTCCTAGAAACGTGTTGTTAGATGTTTCATATGTTCATCAAACTTCTACAAAGCTCATTGAGACACTTATAAGCACTCATGTTGCATGAAACATGGTTTAGAGTCCTCGAAACCCGTTGTTAGATGTTTCATAAGTTCGTCAAACTTGTACAAAACTCATTGAGACACTTATAAGCACTCATGTTGCATGAAACTTGGTTTAGAGTCCTAGAAACGCGTAGTTAGATGTTTTATAAGTTCGTCAAACTTTTACAAAGCTCATTGAGACACTTATAAGCTTGCATATTGCATGAAACTTGGTTTAGAGTCCTAGAAACCACTTTGTTAGATGTTTCATAATTTCGTCAAACTTGTACAAAGCTCAATGAGACACTTATAAGCACTCATGTTCCATGAACCTTGTTTTAGAGTCCTATAAATCACGTTGTTAGCTGTTTCATAAGTTCTTCAAACTAGTACAAAGCTCATTGAGACACTTATAAGCACTCATGCTGCATGAAACTTTGTTTAGAGTCCTAGAAACACGTTGTTAGATGTTTCATAAGTTCGTCAAACTTGTACAAAGCTCATTGAGACACTTCTAAGCCCTCATGTTGCATGAAACTTGGTTTAGAGTCCTAGCAACCACGTTGTTAGATGTTTCAAAAGTTCGTCCAATTAGTACAAAGCTCAATGAGACACTTAAAAGCACTCATGTTGCATGAAACTTAGTTTAGAGTCCTAGAAACGTGTTGTATTGTGTTTTATAAGTTCGTTAAACTTGTACAAAACTCATCAAGACACTTATAATCACTCATGTTGCATGAAACTTGGTTTAGAGTCCTACACACGCGTTGTTAGATGTTTCATAAGTTTGTCAAACTTGTACAAAGCTCATTCAGACACTTATAAGCACTCATGTTGCATGAAACTTGGTTTGGAGTCCTAGCAACCACGTTGTTACATGTTTCATAAGTTCGTCAAAGTAGTACAAAGCTAATTGAGATAATTATAAGCACTCATGTTGCATGAAACTTGGTTTAGAGTCCTAGAAACGCGTTTTTAGGTGTTTCATAAGTTCGCCAAACTTGTACTATGCTCATTAAGACACTTATAAGCACTCATGTTGCAGGATACTTTTATTTAGAGTCCTAGAAACGTGTTGTTAGATGTTTCATATGTTCATCAAACTTCTACAAAGCTCATTAAGACACTTATAAGCACTCATGTTGCATGAAACTTGGTTTAGAGTCCTAGAAACGCGTTGTTAGATGTTTCATAAGTTCGTAAAACTTGTACAAAGCTCATTAAGACACTTATAAGCACTCATGTTGCATGAAACTTGGTTTACAGTCCTAGAAACGCATTGTTAGATGTTTCATAAGTTCGTCAAACTTGTACAAAGCCCATTGAGACACTTCTAAGCACTCATGTTTCATGAAACTTTGTTTAGAGTCCTAGCAACCACGTTGTTAGATGTTTCAAAAGTTCGTCCAACTAGTACAAAGCTCATTTAGACACTTAAAAGCACTCATGTTGCATGAAACTTGGTTTAGGGTCCTAGAAACGCGATGTTAGATGTTTCATAAGTTCGTCAAACTTGTACAAAGCTCATTGAGACACTTATTTGCTTGCATATTGCATGAAACTTGGTTTAGAGTCCTAGAAACCATGTTGTTAGATGTTTCATAAGTTTGTCGACTTGTACAAAGCTCATTGAGACACTTATAAGCCCTCATTAGAGTCCTATTAGCCACGTTGTTAGATGTTTCATAAGTTTGCCAAACTAGTACAAAGATCATTGATACACTTATAAGTACTCATGTTGCATGAAATTTGGTTTAGAGTCCTAGAAATAACATTGTTAGATGTTCTTTAAGTTCTTCATACTTGTACAAAGCTCATTGGGACACTTATAATCACTCATGTTGCATGAAACTTGGTTTAGAGACCTAGAAACACGTTTTTAGACGTTTCATAAGTCCGTCAAACTAGTACAATGCTCATTGAGACACTTATAAGCACTCATATTGCATGAAACTTTGTTTAGAGTCCAAGAAACGTGTTGTTAGATGATGTTTCATAAGCTCGTCAAAGTTGTAAAAAGCTCATTGAGACACTTATAAGCACTCATGTTGCATGAAACTTGGTTTAGAGTCCTAGAAACGCGTTGTTAGATGTTTCATAAGTTCTTCAAACTTTGACAAAGCTCATTGTGACACTTAAAAACACTCATATTGCATGAATCTTGGTTTAGAGTCCTAGAAACGTGTTTTTAGATGTTTCATTAGTTCGTCAAACTTTTACAAAGCTCATTGAGACACTTCTAAGCACTCATGTTGCATGAAACATGGTTTAGAGTCCTAGCAACCACGCTGTTAGATGTTTCAAAATTTTGTCTAACTAGTACAAAGCTCATTGAGACACTTAAAAGCACTCATGTTGCATGAAACCTGTGTTTAGAGTCCTAGAAAAGTATTGTAATATGTTTCATAAGTTCGTTAAACTTGTACAAAGCTCATTGAGACACTTATAATCTTTCATGTTGCATGAAACTTGGTTTAGAGTCGTAGACATGCGTTGTTAGATGTTTCATAAGTTCGTCAAACTTGTAAAAAGCTCATTGAGATACTTATAAGCCCTCATGTTGCATGAAACTTGATTTAGAGTCCTAGAAACGCGTTGTTAGATGTTTCATAAGTTCGTCAAACTTGTACAAAGCTCATTGAGACACTTCTAAGCACTCATGTTGCATGAGACTTGGTTTAGAGTTCTAGCAACTATGTTGTCAGATGTTTCAAAAGTTCGTCCAACTAGTGCCACTAGTAAAAAAAATGCCTATACCCACGAAAAAGCCACGAAATTTTTCGTAGGTATAGGGTAAAACCCACGAAAAGCCACGGTGAACAGTATCATACTACCCGCGAAAATTTTAGTGGCTTTTTCGTGGGTTTTCGTGGGTGTTCGTGGGTTTTCGTGTATTTATTTTACCCACGAAAATTTAGTGGGTTTTCGTGGTAATTTGCCACGGTTACCCAAGAAAATTTTCGTGGGTATCGGTCGACCCACGATTACCCACGAAAATATTTGTGGGTAGTGGTTTACCCACGAAAACCCATTATTTTTTTTGTGGGTAACTGAAAACCAACTAAAACCCACTATTTTCATTAGTTTGTTCACTATTTTTGGGGTTGTAACATTTATAAACATATTATAACGCGTGAGAAGACATATTAATATGTTATTTGTTAAACGTTATTATTCATTACCCATATATATTAAAATATCACATTACATAACAACTTTATTTTAAACGCGTACAAAAGATGGAAGGAAAATAGTAAATATTAAAGCGACATAAAGAGTTCGGTGTTGAACGAGGTCATTATTCGTAAACATTGACGGATCGAATGTTTATTCATCATCTATATTCATGAACTATTTCGTACTCGTAACCGGTTGTTCCTTCATCCGCTTCATCCGTAGTAGATGTTACGGTTGGTTCGTACCCGGCGATCATCGAATTAGCCCCAATTATCTGTTTCAAAAATTATTTTAGTTTGTAATTATAAGTCATACTGACAACCTTAAGGAAAACCTACCTTGACAACGTTTCGCTCAGTGATGTTGAGGTACTTAAGAATGACAACCACACCTACACCACTGTTGATTCTGTATTCGTTATTGTTGAAGATGTTATGGTGCATGGTTCCCTTGATTATTCCTGACGGATCTTTTAAGGTTACTAGAAGGTCTCCTTGGCCGTTGGGGGACAAATTGGAAAGCATAGCGACAACCGGAAAAAGTGATTACTTATAAGAAACATCGTATATATATCTTAAATGAAATAATATTGGTAGACAAGGGAAACCTTTTTCACTTTGACAAACTGTGAACGAGGGCATTGTATTTTTGCAAGTTGGGTCTAAAATGGTGTGGTCAATTGTTATGAGTACCTATATTATGAATGATAGAGTTAGTCATCTACAATTATTAGTATAATGATGAAAGAGTTCATTTTCGTGTTTACCTTCGCGCAACATGTAATCGATAGTAGAAGTCCACCGAGGACTACTAAAATCTTGGTCGCCCTTTTGTGGCTCATTGATGACCTCACGAATGAAATCTTGTGTTGGGCGTGCTTGAGAACTTTCACCTCGCAACACCTTCCCATCGTGAACCCTCTTGCGAAACAGTCCTCGTTGTATGGGTTGGGCAGGTCCCGAAATAAGCCTCGTTTGGATTTCAGCTCGTTGTGATGGTAGAGCTGAAATTATTGGTTCAACATCAATACATTATAAGTTATCGTATGGAGGGCTAGAAGGAACACGATTTGCCATGAGGAAATATGTTTTTGTGTTATGTTTTTCTGTTAAATTACCTCGATTTATATAGGCAGAACCGAGATATTTTTTAGGGTTGACGTGTCGACTAATATGTGGATATAAGGAAAAAACAACTTATTTGAAATTATATATTAGTGTGCTATGTCGGCCACCATACCGTGATTTGACATGTTGAAAATTTAATGCATGGCGTCAAATTATTCAACTCATGTAAACAATCACGGGTGTTTTAAACAGAGATAGCCGTTTAAACTCATTAGAAAAAAACAAATAATATCCCACATAATATTATACAACAATCCACAACATATTTTATTACAAATCATTGATTGGATAATAATCCACCACTTTTTAAAGTTGTTATAAATTTAACAAAGACGAAAATTATATTACATAATATATTACAATATTCAGGATCACATTGATGCACAATTTTTATTCATCATCGGAAGAGGAATCAACTTCTGAACATTCGTTTTCAGTTAGCTCATTATCGGATGTGTACATGTCGTTTGTATGTTGATCGGGTAAATCATCATAATTGTCCCGGTCTTCAACATTGAGTGTCTCGACCCTTAGGAGCCTTGAAGGTGCAACAGTAGTATTCCTAGAATCCTCTTGAAAGGCTTGTTTTAAAATATGAGTAGCATTTCTTACACCTCTGGGTACCACTTTCGTACAGGCTAACCATTTCGTCCCATGCCTGCTACTAACCTTTGGATATGATATGTAACAAGCTTGGTCACACTGTTTAGGAGTAATATACGGATCATATTGTCGATACTGTTTGTTTGCAGCAACATCCACTAGTCCCGAACGACTAATACGCATTCCACTTCCACTAGTGATGTCATAACAAAACCATTTGAAGATAACCACCTTCAACCCACCACCGCCACCGTATTCAAGCAATCTAATGTCGTCCACTATACCATAATATTCCGTATCAGTCGTTCCCCTAACGCAAACACATAAATTTTGAGTCTTTTTGTTTGCATTCCTACTAAATATGCGAAATAAGAACCCTCTTGTTCCATACGATGGCCATGATGTGTAAGCACAAACTGGACCTTGTACAAAATCAATGAACCACTGAGGCACAATTTCTCTCATCCTTTGATTATTAACATGTAATAAAATAAATGCATAAATAAAACATTATATATAAAGGAAGTCAATACAAAATTACTTACATAATCTTTGCACCAGCTTGCGAAGTTATTTTTTTTCAATAACTGTAGATTAGAAGCAGACATTGCCGGATATGTAGCTCTCATGAAATCTTCAAACATCCTACGTAAACAAATTATATAATTAAAAAGTAATTATAATTAATTAGTGAATATAATATGTTTGATACCGAATAAACATATCTTTCATATTGTGCTAACTCGGCACAATAATTCATTAGAAACGTTTGCAAAACATTGTACTCTTCGTCTGTTATCCATCCATTTGAAGATTTACCAATGAACCTTCCTTTTTGTTTGAACAATGTTGGGACATCGTCAAATGCGTAGAGGTAAATTTTTTCACCATGCCATCCCGATACAAGTCTTTCTTTTAGCCATATCGTTTTCATCTTGTATTCAAACGTCTTCATCTTGTATCGGTCACTCTAGACCGGTACACCTTCTCGATATGGATTCCTTTATCCATATCGGTCATCTTCTTGACCGATACCTTTGGTCGATCCTCCACGCCCTTGACCATATTTTCCCTCTCTTGATATATCTTGATCCTTGACAATTTATCCTCAACAATAAGTGTCTCAATGTGCTTTGTACAAGTTTGAAAAACTTTTGAAACATCTAACAACGTGGTTTCTAGGACTCTAAACCAAGTTTCATGAAACATGAGTGCTTATAAGTGTATCAATGAGCTTTGTAAAAGTTTGAAGAACTTATGAAACATCTAACAACTCGTTTCTAGGATTCTAAACAAAGTTTCATGCAACAAGAGTGCTTATAAGTGTCTCAATGAGCTTTGTACAAGTTTGACAAACTTATGAAACATTTAACAACGTGTTTTCTAGGACTCTAAACCAAGTTTCATGCAACATGAGTGCTTATATGTGTCTCAATGAGCTTTGTACAACTTTGACGAACTTATGAAACATCTAACAACGTGGTTTCTAGGACTCTAATCAAAGTTTCATGCAACATGAGTTCTTATAAGTGTCCCAATGAGCTTTGTACAAGTTTGAAGAATTTGTGAAACATCTAACATCGCGTTTCTAGGACTCTAAACCAAGTTTCATGCAACATGAGTGTTTATAAGTGTGTCAATGAGCTTTTTCCAAGTTTGACGAACTTATGAAACATCTAACAACGCGTTTCTAGGACGCTAAACAAAGTTTCATGCAACATGAGCACTTATAAGTGTCTCAATGAGCTTTGTAAAAGTTTGAAGAACTTATGAAACATCTAACAACTCGTTTCTAGGATTCTAAACAAAGTTTCACGCAACAAGAGTGCTTATAAGTGTCTCAATGAGCTTTGTACAAGTTTGACGAACTTATAAAACATCTAACAACGTGGTTTCTAGGACTCTAAACCAAGTTTCGTGCAACATGAGTGCTTATAAGTGTCTCAATGAGCTTTGTACAAGTTTGACGAACATATGAAACATCTAAAAACTTGGTTTAGAGGACTCTAAACCAAGTTTCATGCAACATGAGTGCTTATAAGTGTCTCAATGTGCTTTTTACAAGTTTGACGAACTTATGAAACATCTAACAACGTGGTTTCTAGGACTCTAAACCAAGTTTCATGCAACATGAGTGCTTATAAGTGTCTCAATGTGCTTTGTACAAGTTTTGACGAACTTTTGAAACATCTAACAACGTGGTTTCTAGGACTCTAAACCAAGTTTCATGCAATATGAGTTATTATAAGTGAATCATTGAGCTTTGTACAAGTTTGAAGAACTTATGAAACATCTAAAAATGCGTTTCTAGGACTCTAAACCAAGTTTCATGCAACATGAGTGTTTATAAGTGTCTCAATGAGCTTTTTCCAAGATTGTTGAACTTATGAAACATCTAACAACTCGTTTCTAGGACTCTAAACAAAGTTTCATGCAACATGAGCACATATAAGTGTCTCAATGAGTTTTGTATGAGTTTAAAGAACTTATGAACCATCTAACAACTCGTTTCTAGGATTCTAAATAAAGATTCATGCAACAAGAGTGCTTATAAGTGTCTCAATGAGCTTTGTACAAGTTTGACGAACTTATGAAACATTTAACAACGTGGTTTCTAGGACTCTAAACCAAGTTTCATGCAACAGTAGTGCTTATAAGTGTCTCAATGAGCTTTGTACAAGTTTGACGAACGTATGAAACATCTAACAACGTGGTTTCTAGGACTCTAAACCAACTTTCATGCAACATGAGTGCTTATATGTGTCTCAATGAGCGTTGTACAACTTTGACGAACTTATGAAACATCTAACAACGTGGTTTCTAGGACTCTAAACAAAGTTTACTGCAACCTGAGTGCTTATAAGTGTCTCAATGAGCTTTGTACAAGTTTGAAGAACTTATGAGTCATCTAACAACGCGTTTCTAGGACTCTAAACCAAGTTTCATGCAACATGAGTGTTTATAAGTGTCTCAATGACCTTTTTCCAAGTTTGACGAACTTATGAAATATCTAACAACGCGTTTCTAAGACTCTAAACAAAGTTTCATGCAACATGAGAGCTCGTGTTGTTAGATGTTTCATATGTTCATCAAACTTCCACAAAGCTCATTGAGACACTTATAAGCACTCATGTTGCATGAAACTTGGTTTAGAGTCCTAGAAACGCGTTGTTAGATGTTTCATAAGTTCGTCAAACTTTTACAAAGCTCATTGAGACACTTATAAGCACTCATGTTGCATGAAACTTGGTTTAGAGTCCTAGAAACGCGTTGTTAGATGTTTCATAAGTTCGTCAAGCTTGTACAAAGCTCATTGAGACACTTATAAGCACTCATGTTACATGAAACTTGTTTTAGAGTCCTAGCAACCACGTTGTTAGATGTTTCATAAGTTCTTTAAACTAGTACAAAGCTCATTGAGACACTTATAAGCACTCATGTTGCATGAAACTTGGTTTAGAGTCCTAGAAACGCGTTGTTAGATGTTTCATAAGTTCGTCAAACTTGTACAAAGTTCATTGAGACACTTCTAAGCCCTCATGTTGCATGAAACTTGGTTTAGATTCCTAGCAACCACGTTGTTAAATGTTTCATAAGTTCTTCCAACTAGTACAAAGCTCATTGAGACACTTAAAAGCACTCATGTTTCATGAAACTTGGTTTAGAGTCCTAGAAACGAGTTGTTAGATGTTTCATAAATTCGCCAAACTTGTATAAAACTCATTGAAACACTTATAAGCACTCATGTTGCATGAAACTTTGTTAGAGTCCTAGCAACCACGTTGTTAGATGTTTCATAAGTTCGTCAAACTAGTACAAAGCTCATTGAGACATTATAAGAACTCATGTTGCATGAAACTTGGTTTAGAATCCTAGAAACCACGTTTTTAGATGTTTCATAAGTTCGTCAAACTTGTAAAAAAGTTCATTGAGACACTTATAATCACTCATGTTGCATCATAATTGGTTTAGAGTCCTAAAAACACGTTTTTAGTTGTTTCATAAGTTCGTCAAACTAGTACAAAGCTCATTGAGACCCATATAAGCTCTCTTCTGGTAAGAAACTTGGTTTAGAGTCCTAGAAATTCGTTGTTAGATGTTTCATAAGTTCGTCAAACTAGTACAAAGCTCATTGAGACACTTATAAGCACTCATGTTGCATGAAACTTGGTTTAGAATCCTAGAAACGCGTTATTAGATGTTTCATAATTTCGTCAAACTTGTACAAAGCTCATTGATACACTTATAAGATATCATGTTGCATGAAACTTGTTTAGAGTCCTAGAAACGCGTAGTTAGATCTTTCACAAGTTCGTCAAACTTGTACAAAGCTCATTCAAAAACTTATAAGCACTCATGTTGCATGAAACTTGGTTTAGACTCCTAGCAACCACGTTGTTACATGTTTCATAAGTTCGTCAAAATAGTACAAAGCTCATTGAGACTATTATAAGCACTCATGTTGCATGAAACTTGGTTTAGATTCCTAGAAACGCGTTGTTAGGTGTTTCATAAGTTCGTCAAACTTGTCCAAAGCTCATTGAGACACTTATAGGCACTCATGTTGCATGAAACTTTGTTTAGAGTCCTAGAAACGTGTTGTTAGATGTTTCATATGTTCATCAAACTTCCACAAAGCTCATTGAGACACTTATAAGCACTCATGTTACATGAAACTTGGTTTAGAGTCCTAGAAACGCGTTGTTAGATGTTTCATAAGTTCGTCAAACTTTTACAAAGCTCATTGAGAGACTTATAAGCACTCATGTTGCATGAAACTTGGTTTAGAGTCCTAGAAACGCGTTGTTAGATGTTTCATAAGTTCTTTAAGCTAGTACAAAGCTCATTGAGACACTTATAAGCACTCATGTTGCATGAAACTTGGTTTAGAGTCCTAGAAACGCGTTGTTAAATGTTTCATAAGTTCGTCAAACTTGTACAAAGCTCATTGAGACACTTCTAAGCCCCCATGTTGCATGAAACTTGGTTTAGAGTCCTAGCAACCACGTTGTTAGATGTTTCAAAATTTCTTCAAACTTGTACAAAGCTCATTGAGACACTTATTTGCTTGCATATTGCATGAAACTTGGTTTAGAGTCCTAGAAACCATGTTGTTAGATGTTTCATAAGTTCGTCAAACTTGTAAAAAGGTCATTGAGACACTTATAAGCACTCATGTTGCATGAAACTTGGTTTAGACTCCTAGCAACCACGTTGTTACATGTTTCATAAGTTCGTCAAAATAGAACAAAGCTCATTGAGACTATTATAAGCACTCATGTTGCATGAAACTTGGTTTAGATTCCTAGAAACGCGTTGTTAGGTGTTTCATAAGTTCGTCAAACTTGTACAAAGCTCATTGAGACACTTATAAGCACTCATGTTGCATGAAACTTTGTTTAGAGTCCTAGAAACGTGTTGTTAGATGTTTCATATGTTCATCAAACTTCCAAAAAGCTCATTGAGACACTTATAAGCACTCATGTTGCATGAAACTTGGTTTAGAGTCCTAGAAACGCGTTGTTAGATGTTTCATAATTTCGTCAAACTTTTACAAAGCTCATTGAGACACTTATAAGCACTCATGTTGCATGAAACTTGGTTTAGAGTCCTAGAAACGCGTTGTTAGATATTTCATAAGTTCGTCAAGCTTGTACAAAGCTCATTGAGACACTTATAAGCACTCATGTTACATGAAACTTGTTTTAGAGTCCTAGCAACCACGTTGTTAGATGTTTCATAAGTTCTTTAAACTAGTACAAAGCTCATTGAGACACTTATAAGCACTCATGTTGCATGAAACTTGGTTTAGAGTCCTAGAAACGCGTTGTTAGATGTTTCATAAGTTCGTCAAACTTGTACAAAGCTCATTGAGACACTTCTAAGCCCTCATGTTGCATGAAACTTGGTTTAGATTCCTAGCAACCACGTTGTTAAATGTTTCATAAGTTCTTCCAACTAGTACAAAGCTCATTGAGACACTTAAAAGCACTCATGTTTCATGAAACTTGGTTTAGAGTCCTAGAAACGAGTTGTTAGATGTTTCATAAATTCGCCAAACTTGTATAAAACTCATTGAGACACTTATAAGCACTCATGTTGCATGAAACTTTGTTTAGAGTCCTAGAAACGTGTTGTTAGATGTTTCATATGTTCATCAAACTTCCACAAAGCTCATTGAGACACTTATAAGCACTCATGTTGCATGAAACTTGGTTTAGAGTCCTAGAAACGCGTTGTTAGATGTTTCATAAGTTCGTCAAACTTTTACAAAGCTCATTGAGACACTTATAAGCACTCATGTTGCATGAAACTTGGTTTAGAGTCCTAGAAACGCGTTGTTAGATGTTTCATAAGTTCGTCAAGCTTGTACAAAGCTCATTGAGACACTTATAAGCACTTAAAAGCACTCATGTTTCATGAAACTTGGTTTAGAGTCCTAGAAACGAGTTGTTTAGAGTCATAAATTCGCCAAACTTGTATAAAACTCATTGAGACACTTATAAGCACTCATGTTGCATGAAACTTTGTTAGAGTCCTAGCAACCACGCTGTTAGATGTTTCATAAGTTCGTCAAACTAGTACAAAGCTCATTGAGACATTATAAGAACTCATGTTGCATGAAACTTGGTTTAGAATCCTAGAAACCACGTTTTTAGATGTTTCATAAGTTCGTCAAACTTGTAAAAAAGTTCATTGAGACACTTATAATCACTCATGTTGCATCATAATTGGTTTAGAGTCCTAAAAACACGTTTTTAGTTGTTTCATAAGTTCGTCAAACTAGTACAAAGCTCATTGAGACCCATATAAGCTCTCTTCTGGTAAGAAACTTGGTTTAGAGTCCTAGAAATTCGTTGTTAGATGTTTCATAAGTTCGTCAAACTAGTACAAAGCTCATTGAGACACTTATAAGCACTCATGATGCATGAAACTTGGTTTAGACTCCTAGCAACCACGTTGTTACATGTTTCATAAGTTCGTCAAAATAGTACAAAGCTCATTGAGACTATTATAAGCACTCATGTTGCATGAAACTTGGTTTAGATTCCTAGAAACGCGTTGTTAGGTGTTTCATAAGTTCGTCAAACTTGTACAAAGCTCATTGAGACACTTATAAGCACTCATGTTGCATGAAACTTTGTTTAGAGTCCTAGAAACGTGTTGTTAGATGTTTCATATGTTCATCAAACTTCCACAAAGCTCATTGAGACACTTATAAGCACTCATGTTGCATGAAACTTGGTTTAGAGTCCTAGAAACGCGTTGTTAGATGTTTCATAAGTTCGTCAAACTTTTACAAAGCTCATTGAGAGACTTATAAGCACTCATGTTGCATAAAACTTGGTTTAGAGTCCGAGAAACGCGTTGTTAGATGTTTCATAAGTTCTTTAAACTAGTACAAAGCTCATTGAGACACTTATAAGCACTCATGTTGCATGAAACTTGGTTTAGAGTCCTAGAAACGCGTTGTTAAATGTTTCATAAGTTCATCAAACTTGTACAAAGCTCATTGAGACACTTCTAAGCCCTCATGTTGCATGAAACTTGGTTTAGAGTCCTAGCAACCACGTTGTTAGATGTTTCAAAATTTCGTCAAACTTGTACAAAGCTCATTGAGACACTTCTAAGCCCTCAAGTTGCATGAAACTTGGTTTAGAGTCCTAGAAACAGTTTGTAATATATTTCATAAGTTCGTTAAACTTGTACAAAGCTCATCAAGACACTTATAATCACTCATGTTGCATGAAACTTGGTTTAGAGTCCTAGAAACGCGTTTTTAGGTGTTTCATAAGTTCGTCAAACTTGCACAAAGCTCATTGAGACACTTATAAGCACTCATGTTGCATGAAACTTTGTTTAGAGTCCTAGAAACGTGTTGTTAGATGTTTCATATGTTCATCAAACTTCTACAAAGCTCATTGAGACACTTATAAGCACTCATGTTGCATGAAACTTAGTTTAGAGTCCTAGAAACGCGTTGTTAGATGTTTCATAAGTTCGTAAAACTTGTACAAAGCTCATTGAGACACTTATAATCACTGATGTTGCATGAAACTTGATTTAGAGACCTAGAAACGCGTTGTTAGATGTTTCATAAGTTCGTCAAACTTTTACAAAGCTCATTGAGACACTTATAAGCTTGCATATTGCATGAAACTTGGTTTAGAGTCCTAGACACCACGTTGTTAGATGTTTCATAAGTTCTTCAAACTTGTACAAAGCTCATTGAGACACTTATAACCACTCATGTTGCATGAACCTTGTTTTAGAGTCCTAGAAACCACGTTGTTAGATGTTTCATAAGTTCTTCAAACTAGTACAAAGCTCATTGAGATACTTATAAGCACTCATGTTGCATGAAACTTGGTTTACTATCCTAGAAACGCATTGTTAGATGTTTCATAAGTTCGTCAAACTTGTAAAAAGCTCATTGAGACACTTCTAAGCACTTATGTTGCATGAAACTTGGTTTAGAGTACTAGCAACCACGTTGTTTCAAAAGTTCGTCCAACTAGTACAAAGCTCATTCAGACACTTAAAAGCACTCATGTTTAGTGATACTTGGTTTAGAGTCCTAGAAACAAGTTGTTATATGTTTCATAAGTTCGTTAAACTTGTACAAAGCTAATTGACACACTTATTATCACTCATGTTGCATGAAACTTGGTTTAGAGTCTTTGACACGCGTTGTTAGATGTTTCATAAGTTTGTCAAACTTGTACAAAGCTCATTGAGATACTTATAAGCCCTCATGTTGCATGAAACTTGGTTTAGAGTCTCAGAAACCACGTTTTTAGGTGTTTCATAAGTTCGTTAAACTAGTTCAAAGCTCATTGAGACACTTATAAGCACTCATGTTGTATGAAACTTAGTTTAGAGTCCTAGAAACGCGTTGTTAGGTGTTTCATAAGTTTGTCAGACCTGTACAAAGCTCATTGAGACACTTATAAGCACTCATGTTCCATGAAACTTGGTATCGATTCCTAGAAACGCGATGTTAGATGTTTCATACGTTCGTCAAACTTGTACAAAGCTCATTGAGACAGTTATTTGCTTGCATATTGCATGATACTTGGTTTAGAGTCCTAGAAACCATGTTTTTAGATGTTTAATAAGGTTGTCAACTTGTACAAAGCTCATTGAGATACTTATAAGCCCTCATTAGAGTCCTATTAGCAAAGTTGTTAGATGTTTCATAAGTTCGTCAAACCAGTACAAAGATCATTGATACACTTAAAATCACTCATGTTGCATGAAACTTGGTTTAGAGTCCTAGAAACCACGTTGTTAGATGTTTTTTAAGTTCTTCATACTTGTACAAAGCTCATTGAGACATTTATAATCAATCATGTTGCATGAAACTTGGTTTAGAGTTCTAGAAACACGTTTTTAGACGTTTCATATGTCCGTCAAACTCGTATAATGCTCATTGAGACACTTATAAGCACTCATGTTGCATGAAACTTTGTTTAAAGTCCTAGAAACGTGTTGTTAGATGATGTTTCATAAGTTTGTCAAACTTGTACAAATCTCATTGAGACACTTCTAAGCACTCATGTTGCATGAAACTTGATTTAGAGTCCTAGAAACGCGTTATTAGATGTTTCATAAGTTCTTCAAACTTGTACAAAGCTTATTGAGACACTTATAAGCACTCATGTTGCATGAATCTTGGTTTAGAGTCCTAGAATCGCGTTTTTAGATGTTTCATTAGTTCGTCAAACTTGTACAAAGCTCATGGAGACACTCATAAGCTTGCATATTGCATGAAACTTGGTTTAGAGTCCTAGAAACGCGTTGTTAGATGTTTCATAAGTTCGTCAAACTTGTACAAAGCTCATTGAGACACTTCTAAGCACTCATTTTGCATGAAACTTGGTTTAGATTCCTTGTAACGACGTTGTTAGATATTTCAAAAGTTCGTCAAACTAGTACAAAGCTCATTGAGACATTATAAGCACTCATGCTGCATGAAACTTGGCTTAGAATCCTAGAAACCACGTTTTAGATGTTTCATAAGTTCGTCAAACTTGTAAAAAGTTCATTGGGACACTTATAATCACTCATGTTGCATCAAAATTGGTTTAGAGTCCTAAAAACATTTTTTTAGATGTTTCATAAGTTAGTCAAACTAGTACAAAGCTCATTGAGACCCATATAAGCACTCATGTGGTAAGAAACTTGGTTTAGAGTCCTAGAAAACGAGTTGTTAGATGTTTCATAAGTTCGTCAAACTAGTACAAAGCTCATTGAGACACTTATAAGCACTCATGTTGCATGAAACTTGGTTTAGAGTCCTAGAAATGCGTTGTTAGATGTTTCATAAGTTCGTCAAACTTGTGCAAAGCTCATTCAGACACTTATAAGAAATCATGTTGCATGAAACTTGTTTAGAGTCCTAGAAACGCGTTGTTAGATGTTTCATATGTTCGTCAAACTTGTACAAAGCTCATTCAGACACTTATAAGCACTCATGTTGCATGAAACTTGGTTTAGAGTCCTATCAACCACATTGTTACATGTTTCATAAATTCGTCAAAATAGTACAAAGCTCATTGAGACAGTTATAAGCACTCATGTTGCATGAAACTTGGGTTAGAGTCCTAGAAACGTGTTGTTAGATGTTTCATATGTTCATCAAACTTCTACAAAGCTCATTGAGACACTTATAAGCACTCATGTTGCATGAAACATGGTTTAGAGTCCTAGAAACCCGTTGTTAGATGTTTCATAAATTCGTCAAACTTGTACAAAACTCATTGAGACACTTATAAGCACTCATGTTGCATGAAACTTGGTTTAGAGTCCTAGAAACGCGTAGTTAGATGTTTTATAAGTTCGTCAAACTTTTACAAAGCTCATTGAGACACTTATAAGCTTGCATATTGCATGAAACTTGGTTTAGAGTCCTAGAAACCACTTTGTTAGATGTTTCATAATTTCGTCAAACTTGTACAAAGCTCAATGAGACACTTATAAGCACTCATGTTCCATGAACCTTGTTTTAGAGTCCTATAAATCACGTTGTTAGCTGTTTCATAAGTTCTTCAAACTAGTACAAAGCTCATTGAGACACTTATAAGCACTCATGCCGCATGAAACTTGGTTTAGAGTCCTAGAAACACGTTGTTAGATGTTTCATAAGTTCGTCAAACTTGTACAAAGCTCATTGAGACACTTCTAAGCCCTCATGTTGCATGAAACTTGGTTTAGAGTCCTAGCAACCACGTTGTTAGATGTTTCAAAAGTTCGTCCAATTAGTACAAAGCTCAATGAGACACTTAAAAGCACTCATGTTGCATGAAACTTAGTTTAGAGTCCTAGAAACGTGTTGTATAAGTTCGTTAAACTTGTACAAAACTCATCAAGACACTTATAATCACTCATGTTGCATGAAACTTGGTTTAGAGTCCTACACACGCGTTGTTAGATGTTTCATAAGTTTGTCAAACTTGTACAAAGCTCATTCAGACACTTATAAGCACTCATGTTGCATGAAACTTGGTTTGGAGTCCTAGCAACCACGTTGTTACATGTTTCATAAGTTTGTCAAAGTAGTACAAAGCTAATTGAGATAATTATAAGCACTCATGTTGCATGAAACTTGGTTTAGAGTCCTAGAAACGCGTTTTTAGGTGTTTCATAAGTTCGCCAAACTTGTACTAAGCTCATTAAGACACTTATAAGCACTCATGTTGCAGGAAACTTTTATTAAGAGTCCTAGAAACGTGTTGTTAGATGTTTCATATGTTCATCAAACTTCTACAAAGCTCATTAAGACACTTATAAGCACTCATGTTGCATGAAACTTGGTTTAGAGTCCTAGAAACGCGTTGTTAGATGTTTCATAAGTTCGTAAAACTTGTACAAAGCTCATTAAGACACTTATAAGCACTCATGTTGCATGAAACTTGGTTTACAGTCCTAGAAACGCATTGTTAGATGTTTCATAAGTTCGTCAAACTTGTACAAAGCCCATTGAAACACTTCTAAGCACTCATGTTTCATGAAACTTTGTTTAGAGTCCTAGCAACCACGTTGTTAGATGTTTCAAAAGTTCGTCCAACTAGTACAAAGCTCATTTAGACACTTAAAAGCACTCATGTTGCATGAAACTTGGTTTAGGGTCCTAGAAACGCGATGTTAGATGTTTCATAAGTTCGTCAAACTTGTACAAAGCTCATTGAGACACTTATTTGCTTGCATATTGCATGAAACTTGGTTTAGAGTCCTAGAAACCATGTTGTTAGATGTTTCATAAGTTTGTCGACTTGTACAAAGCTCATTGAGACACTTATAAGCCCTCATTAGAGTCCTATTAGCCACGTTGTTAGATGTTTCATAAGTTTGCCAAACTAGTACAAAGATCATTGATACACTTATAAGTACTCATGTTGCATGAAATTTGGTTTAGAGTCCTAGAAATAACATTGTTAGATGTTCTTTAAGTTCTTCATACTTGTACAAAGCTCATTGGGACACTTATAATCACTCATGTTGCATGAAACTTGGTTTAGAGACCAAGAAACGTGTTGTTAGATGATGTTTCATAAGCTCGTCAAAGTTGTAAAAAGCTCATTGAGACACTTATAAGCACTCATGTTGCATGAAACTTGGTTTAGAGTCCTAGAAACGCGTTGTTAGATGTTTCATAAGTTCTTCAAACTTTGACAAAGCTCATTGAGACACTTAAAAACACTCATATTGCATGAATCTTGGTTTAGAGTCCTAGAAACGCGTTTTTAGATGCTTCATTAGTTCGTCAAACTTTTACAAAGCTCATTGAGACACTTCTAAGCACTCATTATGCATGAAACATGGTTTAGAGTCCTAGAAACCACGCTGTTAGATGTTTCAAAATTTTGTCTAACTAGTACAAAGCTCATTGAGACACTTAAAAGCACTCATGTTGCATGAAACCTGTGTTTAGAGTCCTAAAAAAGTATTGTAATATGTTTCATAAGTTCGTTAAACTTGTACAAAGCTCATTGAGACACTTATAATCTTTCATGTTGCATGAAACTTGGTTTAGAGTCGTACACATGCGTTGTTAGATGTTTCATAAGTTCGTCAAACTTGTAAAAAGCTCATTGAGATACTTATAAGCCCTCATGTTGCATGAAACTTGATTTAGAGTCCTAGAAACGCGTTGTTAGATGTTTCATAAGTTCGTCAAACTTGTACAAAGCTCATTGAGACACTTCTAAGCACTCATGTTGCATGAGACTTGGTTTAGAGTTCTAGCAACTATGTTGTCAGATGTTTCAAAAGTTCGTCCAACTAGTGCCACTAGTAAAAAAAATGCCTATACCCACGAAAAAGCCACGAAATTTTTCGTAGGTATAGGGTAAAACCCACGAAAAGCCACGGTGAACAGTATCATACTACCCGCGAAAATTTTAGTGGCTTTTTCGTGGGTTTTCGTGGGTTTTCGTGTGTTTATTTTACCCACGAAAATTTAGTGGGTTTTCGTGGTAATTTGCCACGGTTACCCAAGAAAATTTTCGTGGGTATCGATCTACCCACGATTACACACGAAAATTTTCGTGGGTATCGGTCGACCCACGATTACCCACGAAAATATTTGTGGGTAGTGGTTTACCCACGAAAACCCATTATTTTTTTTGTGGGTAACTGAAAACCAACTAAAACCCACTATTTTCATTAGTTTGTTCACTATTTTTTGGGGTTGTAACATTTATAAACATATTATAACGCGTGAAAAGACATATTAATATGTTATTTGTTAAACGTTATTATTCATTACCCATATATATTAAAATATCACATTACATAACAACTTTATTTTAAACGCGTACAAAAGATGGAAGGAAAATAGTAAATATTAAAGCGACATAAAGAGTTCGGTGTTGAACGAGGTCATTATTCGTAAACATTGACGGATCGAATGTTTATTCATCATCTATATTCATGAACTATTTCGTACTCGTAACCAGTTGTTCCTTCATCTCGCTTCATCCGTAGTAGATGTTACAGGTTGGTTCGTACCCGGCGATCATCGAATTAGCCCCAATTATCCGTTTCAAAAATTATTTTAGTTTGTAATTATAAGTCATACCGACAACCTTAAGGAAAACCTACCTTGACAACGTTTCGCTCAGGTGATGTTGAGGTACTTAAGAATGACAACCACACCTACACCACTCGTTGACTCCGTATTCGTTATTGTTGAAGATGTTATGGTGCATGGTTCCCTTGATTATTCCTGACGGATCTTTTAAGGTTACTAGAAGGTCTCCTTGGCCGTTGGGGGACAAATTGGAAAGCATAGCGACAACCGGAAAAAGTGATTACTTATAAGAAACATCGTATATATATATTAAATGAAATAATATTGGTAGACAAGGGAAACCTTTTTCACTTTGACAAACTGTGAACGAGGGCATTGTATTTTTCCAAGTTGGGTCTAAAATGGTGTGGTCAATTGTTATGAGTACCTATATTATGAATGATAGAGTTAGTCATCTACAATTATTAGTATAATGATAAAAGAGTTCATTTTCGTGTTTACCTTCGCGCAACATGTAATCGATAGTAGAATTCCACCGAGGACTACTAAAATCTTGGTCGCCCTTTTGTGGCTCATTGATGACCTCACGAATGAAATCTTGTGTTGGGCGTGCTTGAGAACTTTCACCTCGCAACACCTTCCCATCGTGAACCCTCTTGCGAAACAAGTCCTCGTTGTATGGGTTGGGCAAGGTCCCGAAATAAGCCTCGTTTGGATTTCAGCTCGTTGTGATGGTAGAGCTGAAATTATTGGTTCAACATCAATACATTATAAGTTATCGTATGGAGGGCTAGAAGGAACACGATTTGCCATGAGGAAATATGTTTTTGTGTTATGTTTTTCTGTTAAATTACCTCGATTTATATAGGCGTAACCGAGATATTTTTTAGGGTTGACGTGTCGACTAATATGTGGATATAAGGAAAAAACAACTTATTTGAAATTATATATTAGTGTGCTATGTCGGCCACCATACCGTGATTTGACATGTTGAAAATTTAATGCATGGCGTCAAATTATTCAACTCATGTAAACAATCACGGGTGTTTTAAACAGAGATAGCCGTTTAAACTCATTAGAAAAAAACAAATAATATCCCACATAATATTATACAACAATCCACAACATATTTTATTACAAATCATTGATTGGATAATAATCCACCACTTTTTAAAGTTGTTATAAATTTAACAAAGACGAAAATTATATTACATAATATATTACAATATTCAGGATCACATTGATGCACAATTTTTATTCATCATCGGAAGAGGAATCAACTTCTGAACATTCGTTTTCAGTTAGCTCATTATCGGATGTGTACATGTCGTTTGTATGTTGATCGGGTAAATCATCATAATTGTCCCGGTCTTCAACATTGAGTGTCTCGACCCTTAGGAGTCTTGAAGGTGCAACAGTAGTATTCCTAGAATCCTCTTGAAAGGCTTGTTTTAAAATATGAGTAGCATTTCTTACACCTTTGGGTACCACTTTCGTACAAAGCTAACCATTTCGTCCCATGCCTGCTACTAACCTTTGGATATGATATGTAACAAGCTTGGTCACACTGTTTAGGAGTAATATACGGATCATATTGTCGATAGTGTTTGTTTGCAGCAACATCCACTAGTCCCGAACGACTAATACGCATTCCACTTCCACTAGTGATGTCATAACAAAACCATTTGAAGATAACCACCTTCAACCCACCACCGCCACCGTATTCAAGCAATCTAATGTCGTCCACTATACCATAATATTCCGTATCAGTCCTTCCCCTAACGCAAACACATAAATTTTGAGTCTTTTTGTTTGCATTCCTACTAAATATGCGGAATAAGAACCCTCTTGTTCCATACGATGGCCATGATGTGTAAGCACAAACTGGACCTTGTACAAAATCAATGAACCACTGAGGAACAATTTCTCTCATCCTTTGATTATTAACATGTAATAAAATAAATGCATAAATAAAACATTATATATAAAGGAAGTCAATACAAAATTACTTACATAATCTTTGCACCAGCTTGCGAAGTTATTTTCTTTCAATAACTGTAGATTAGAAGCAGACATTGCCGGATATGTAGCTCTCATGAAATCTTCAAACATCCTACGTAAACAAATTATATAATTAAAAAGTAATTATAATTAATTAGTGAATATAATATGTTTGATACCGAATAAACATATCTTTCATATTGTGCTAACTCGGCACAATAATTCATTAGAAACGTTTGCAAAACATTGTACTCTTCGTCTCGTTATCCATCCCTTTGAAGATTTACCAATGAACCTTCCTTTTTGTTTGAACAATGTTGGGACATCGTCAAATGCGTAGAGGTAAATTTTTTCACCATGCCATCCTTCATTAGCTCGAGGAATTGGTTTTCCAAGCCAATGGGTAGCTAGCGCGGATAATTCTTCTTGAACACAATGCTCGACGATAGACCCTCCGATTTGTGCCTTGTTCCTAACCTTTTTTTAAGTGGTACATGTACCGCTCAAATGGATACATCCACCTATATTATACCGGTCCACCTAAGATTGTCTCGTCCGGAAGGTGTACCGGTAGATACTCCATGACATCAAAAAACGAAGGTGGAAATATCTTCTCCAAGTTGCATAATTTGACAGCTATATTTTCCTTCATTGTTTGAACATCTTGTTCTTTTAATGATGGGGCATCAATGTCTCGGAAAAACAAAGCGATTTCAGTGTAATAAAAGTAACAACACAAATTATATGACAAAATTATTTATTTATATATTTGTATGATAAAAAATTAAAATACATACCTGAAATCGCTACGTGTACCAACTTGGGCAATAGTTCCATCAAAGCGAAAGGTAGAAGTCATTCCATGATGACATGACAATCATGGCTTTCGAGTACATAAAGAGTACCATTAATTTCGTTCACACATCTACCAAAGTTGGAAGCATACCCGTATGGAAAACGAATTTCTTTCTTCAACCAAGATAGAAATTTCTTTTTCGCTTCCTTTGACATGCGAAATATTGGAACTCGGAGCAATTCAAGTTGAAGTAAGCTCCAACGCTCTACGGTTGCATATTATCGCCATATCTAGCCTAGATTTTATGTTATCTTTTGTTTTCCCCAAGACGTTCAAGATAGTTTTGATAATATTATCAAAGAAATTTTTTTCAATATGCATAAAATCTAGGTTGTGTCTAAGCAACAGATTCTCCCAATACGGCAAAGACCAGAAAATCGATTTTTTGTACCAATTATGATATTGACCATAACCAATTATCGTTTTAGATGGTTCGTTGTGTCCGTTGCCACCACACTCTACACTCATTTGCAGACCTTCTATATGGTTCATGGAGTGCAATATTTCTCTTCCACTACTCCATAACGGTGCTTCATCTTGGACTTCCTTAGACTTAGTGAACGCAACTAAATTCCGCCTCGTATGGGTGATCGTTCTTCAAAAACTTCCAGTGACAATCAAACCAATAGTGTTTGCGACTATTCGTTAACCAGAACGAATTGGTTGAATCCATACAATATGGACATGCGAGGCGTCCGTGAGTCATCCACCCTGATAACATGTCGTAAGCTGGGAAATCACTAATCGTCAACATAAGCGCCGCTTTCATCTTAAACGAATTGTGTGATGTTATATCGTACACGTCAGCGCCATGCATCCACATTTGTTGAAGTTCGTCGATTAAAGGTTGAAGGTACACATCTAGACTTTTTTCGGGTGTGTTGGACCGGGAACCAAAATCGAGAGGAATAAAAACTCTCGGTTCATACACATACCAGGAGGTAGATTGTATGGTGTGACTATCACCGGCCATATCGACTGTGCCTGCCCACTCATGCCTAGTGGATTAAAACCATCCGTTGACAAGCCAAGGTAGATGTTTCTTGGTTCGAAGCAACCCCCGGATAAACACTCTGGAAATGTTTCCACGCGGCCTCGTCTGATGGATGAATCATTTCGCCTTCAACATTAATATGATCGGCGTGCCAACGCATATGTCCCGCAGTTGATTGACATTGTTATAGTCTTTTCAAACGATCGGTAATGGGAAGATAAAACATTCGCTGTTTTGGAATCTTTTTGCCATGACCATTCCACGGATGATATCGATCACTAAGACAAAACCGACATTGATCGAGCATCGCATCTTCTCCCCGCCAAAATAACATGAAATTGTTCTCGCATACATCAATTTTATGAACGGGTAAGCCTAGGGTCTTTGTAATTTTTTTTGTTTCGTAGTACGACTCTGGAGCAGTATTCGGGCCTGGTAGAATCCTTTTGATAGTACTAGCAATGTCGTCTACAACACCCGCTGATATATTGTGCTCCGTCTTCCAACGTAAAATACATGACGCCAAATATAATTTCGTATTCTCCGTTTCGCAACCTTCGTATAAAGGTTGATTAACTCCCATGAAGGCCTCATATGACTTGTCTACGCACGCTGGAATTTCGACTTCTTCACTATATCGCCGATCTTGCATCTCCGGAATATCATGAACATCTTCGAATGCTTCATGAAATGATTCTTTTACATCAACACGAGGATGATGATAACGTTCACGGTTGGCTCTTCCATCAAATTGTGTTCCACCAGAGGATTCTCCCGTAACCATGAAAGATTCTCCATGATTACTCCAAACATAGTAATTGCCTTTGAATTCAACTGTGTAAAGATGACGGGTCACCACCCTCGATGTTTGTTGCTTTGCATTCTTGAATCGTGCGCATGGATAAAAGAGTTTCCTGGTTGCCTGAAATGATGGTTGCTGACAAGCAAATTCGATGAACAGAGTAATCCCAATACAAAATTCTTCGGTGACAAATATTTGTTGATGGATCAATCCGGAGATCCATCCATCTTCTAGAAAGGTTTGAGAAAGACATAACAAATTTTTAAATGATTTGGAATTCCTAGTGTTATGTGTTACAAATTATGTACATATAAACAATGTATTTATAATACCATGAATAATGCGAAAATTTAACACCTACGCACGAAAAATTTCATGGGTTTTTCGTGGGTATATATATGCCACTTGCAAATATGATACTATATATGAAGTGACAATTCATATGAAAAGACAACCCCTTAAAACCCACTGCGAAAAATACTCCTACCCACGAAAATTTTCATGGGTTTTTCGTGGGTATATATATGTCACTTGCAAATCTGATACTGAAAAGACAATTCCCTGAAAACCCACTGCTAAAAGTATACTCCTACTCACGAAAACTTTCATGGGTTTTTCGTGGGTATATATATGCCACATGAAATATGTATGAATAGACAACACATATGAAAAGACAACTCCCTGAAAACCCACTACGAAAAGTATACTCCCACCCACGAAAAATTTCATGGGTTTTTCGTGGGTACCGCACTACTAACAAAAACCTACGTTTTTATTCGTGGATCATAGAACTCCACAAAAATCTCTATTAAGTCTATAAATATAGATTTGTTTCAGGAAATTAGTAGATACAAAACATACAAAATAAACATCTCGAAGAAAAATGTTAATCGCTCAGAGGAAGATAAAATAATAAAGACCTTCGTAGAGTCTTTACCAGAAACATACACCCCTGTTTCTTCCACCATTCACCTCAGTAACCCAAAGAACTAGAGTCATAGTTCTACTTCACGTACTCCACGTAAGCCTCGTAAACCACGCTCTCCAGTCCGAGCTGAAAAAAGTACTGAAAATACCCACATCGACCGAGGTTGTAGATGATTATAAAGAACCAAATCTGATTTTCAAATGTCCAAATGACTATTACGGTTGTTGTTACAAACACATGTTAAAATTTGAGATGGATCATTAAGAGACGTGTTTAGTTAGTAATGCACCACTACAATAAGTGCATACATGACTTTTATGTTTGCTTTTATTAATAACTAGATGAGGACCCGCACGTATGTACGAAAATTAATATAGTTTTTAATTTTATATATTTATAATTATTTAGTAAAAATTTCACCGACTTGGATTATATTTAGATAGTCTCTTATTTCATAAAATACATTAAATAAAACATGTAGATTGTGTGACGTATGGTTTAACGCGAGATTCATCCGTGTATTAGAAATATTTAAATTTTTTACCCCGGGATATACCTTTCCAAGATGTCTTGATACAAATTTAAAAATAGTTTACTGAATTATATTTAATATAAAGTTCAAAATTATATTTATGTATAATTTTATATTTCGAATATAATTTAGTTATATATTATGATTTATTTATGCTATTTTTGACCCGTTGCTAAATTACACATAAATATTTGTGCATAAATTGAATTCGATTTAATCTCATAACCATTATCATTCGTTTAAATTTTTTTGTGATCTTTTAACGACCCGTTACAAAAACTAAAATGAGAATTACAAAACTACATCATTTGAATTGCGTTTTACAAAATACGTCATTTCAAAGTTATTTTCAAAAACTTCATCTAAACACTCAAAATTAAATCTAAATAAATTCTACCTACACAAAATCTATCCTTTAATATTATATTGTAAACACTAATTAGCGAACCTAAATGAAAAGATTTAAATTTTGATAGTTTTTTTAAGGATAAATCAACCTTTTAAATTTTTAAAAGGGTGTAGTTATAGAAAATATTGAATTAGATGTAATTTTGTGAAAGAAGTGTTGAATATGTGTAGTCTTGTGAATTCCTCAAATTAATATGTATTTGCTATTATGATTTGTATTTTTTTAACATCGTGTTTTTCTTTCCTTTATTAATATTTTTTTTATAGCAACTTCCTATATTAATATTTGTTTTTTAAATACTTTGAATGTTAGTTAAATTGAAATTGTTTGGGCCTTCATGTTGTGTTTTTCTTATTGTCCATTTGATTTTTATCCAGATCAATAAAAACCATAGGTTAAGCAAAAAAATGCAAGGGCATTTGATAGTAAATTGAATTTTTTAAGGGCATTTTGAAAAAAATGCTTTCCAATTAATATAATGCTTTCATTAAAAATATTGTATCAAAGTTTGAATTATCTTATTTTGTATTAATTTGTGCTAGTGCTAGTTGGACAACCAATACACTCCAACATGATTTGACGATTCATAAATGTATTATCACTATTTGGAAAATATCTTAATTTAACTATAAGTACATTTGATGGTGTGTATATCTTTAACATATATCAAAAAAAATATGTCTTCAAGCTTAGGTGATGAAACCTCTGAATCAAAAAACTCACCACTGTTTTTTCCTCTTCCAAAATATTCATGCGAAACCGAAACTCAGTTTGACGAATTCACGCAAGAGATACCAACTTACTCATGGGAATATGAAACGCAATCACCAATTTATGATAAGCAACCAGAAGGTCATGACTTTGACCGGGTCACCGATGATGTTTCCTGTAAGGAAATTGAAGAGATACAACCATCTCAATTAAATTCAGATACTTACGGTGGAAGTCCTGTAAGTGAATCGTATGATCAATACTATGATGATGATTTTGCCCAAAGACCAGAAAACCCTAACTTAAATCTAGATCTTGAAGCAATCCAAAGGGAATTGTGTGACGGTTTTACTGATACATACGGTGGAAGTTCTTCTAAGGCTTGCAAGGATCATTACTATGACTATGATTTTGCCCAAAGACCAGAAAACCCTAACTTAAATCTAGATCTTGATGCAATTCAAAGGGAATTGTGTGACGATTTTTTATATTCTCCAGAAAAAAAGGGAAAGAAAAGTCTCTGATAAGTTTGTAGAGGATGTGTCACCAATTAATTGGACAAGTTTATAAAACATATATATGTAACCAGTTAGTTGATATTATTGTTACAAATCATACTTCTTAGGCATCCATTAGTATTATAATTATTATTTTTTTTTAAATGTCAAAATTTGGAATATATATGATATAAAGAACAATTAGTTCATTAAAAATGGAACATACCAATAATTAGATGTAATAGTAACTTTTCAGTCAATCTATTTAAAAATTATCATATACAGTCACATGCCAAATCACATGTAAATTAAAAAATTTACTTTAATATGAGCTCATATGTTGGAAGAATAAGATTTGTTGGTATAATTACATTATAAGGTTCAAAACTCGGATCCGCTTAGTTTTAAAGAACGTAATTAAGAAGGTTTATTACATAATTGTAGACTAATAATTGAGTATTTTTCAAATGTGAAGTTATTAAAACTTTATTATTACGGTAAATACACTATTAGACATGGATTAAGGATTTTGTCTTCTATAAATTTTTATTTCATCGTTTGTATTATAAGATTATTATAATCTATTTTGATTCATGAGTCTATAAAACAATTTTAAAGATTATGATATCTACATCGGTCTATAAACAATTTTAAATAGACCGTTCAAAATTAATATCAAAGATATGGGAATTTTTATCCATTCTATTTGTAGTTATGTCTTCGTCTAGGGGTACCCAATCTCGTTCTAGCAGGCCGCAGTTGGTTCTTCCCCAATCTGCCATAGGTGCTTCGAGTGAGTATTGTTACCGCTTACAAGAGGTATACGAATCGCCTCATAGGAAATCACAACCTCGCTTCCATCCTAATAAGCAAAATGGAGCACTTTGGTATTTAATCATCTTATATTTTTAGCAATTATATAAATATTATGCATTGTGTTATAAAATTTATTTATGACGTTTTACAAATTTTTATTAAGGATTGGGATCGATGACTCAGTCACCAAATTCTGGGGTCCATGTAAGAATTGGACCGATGTTAAAAAAAATAAACCTGAGATAATTATGAACTGGTGGGGATCATTCGTGGTAAGTTACAGTTTTAAAATATTTAAGCGTTTATTTTGTAAAATTTTATACTAATAATTGTGGTTTCGAGTTGTAGGGGAATTTATATTGGGATCCCATGTACGAGGACCTCGTCTATTACGAGTGGAAGGAAATGACAAAAAAGGGAATCGACGAGGAGATAAGTAGGAAGCACAGTAAGGGAGTGCAACCAACCTATATCCGCTCTGATGATTGGACTACCCTTTTGGAAGAGTGGAATACTGCCAAAGCGAAGTCGAAAAGTGAGAAGGCAGTAACAAGCCGTAAGACTCCTACAGACGGCTCTACAATGCACGTACACTACGTTGGCCCCAATTCCTTCTCAAAAATCAATTATAATTTGGTAAGTTTGATAAATACATTAATAAATACATACAAATAAATTTATTTTCGTTATTAATGTTAACATTAACGTATACGTTTGATTTCTATTTCATTTGGTTTATTTTTTTAACAAATACAACAGCAAGAGGATCCCCAATCCCAGGATCACTCTCTTTTTGATTTGGTCAAGAAGACACTTCGACGCGCTGATGGCACCTTCAGTGATATCCTACATTAAGGGAATCGTTAAGGAGGTTGAAGAAGAGACTTCTCAGTACGAAGGTACGTCGAGCACGGCTTATTCACAGGGTGATGAGTCTTATACGCAAAGAGTCAACCGATTATACTTGGAGGTAAATCTTTTCATTTTCTATTTCTATAATTATTGTATGTTTTGACATTAATTATGTAATGTTTAAATATACAGAAGGGTCAACCCATTTATTTATATAACTTTGAATTTTGTTAAACTATATGATTTTCGGTTTTAATTATAAAACATTATTTTCTTTCTAATTCGGTTTTAATTTTAATTTTTAAATTTAGAATTTACTAAATCAAAATTGGATTATAATTTTAAAAAAAAATATTCAGCCAACCCACGAAAATTTTCGTGGTTTTTTCGTGGGTAATCAGACAAACCACGGAAAACCCACAAAATTTTCGTGGTAAATCTACCCACAAAAATTTTCGTGTGTTTTCGTGGTTTATCAACATACCCACGAAAAATCCAAGAAAATTTTCGTGGGTAGATTTGCCACGAAACTTTTCGTGGTTTTTTCGTGGCTATATACCAACGAAAATTTTCGTGGGTTTTCGTGGGTAAGCATACCCACAAAAAATTTTCGTGGCTTTTCGTGGGTAACCCACGAAAAAAGCCTAATAACCCACAAAAATGTTCGTGGGTATTACGGTGTTTTTTAGTAGTGTACAAAGCTCATTGAGACACTTAAAAGAACCCATGTTGCATGAAACTTGGTTTAGAATCCTAGAAACGTGTTGTAATATGTTTCATAGGTTCGTTAAACTTGTACAAAGCTCATTGAGACACTTATAATCAATCATGTTGCATGAAACTTGTTTTAGAGTCTTAGACACGCGTTGTTAGATGTTTCATAAGTTTGTCAAACTTGTACAAAGTTCATTGAGACACTTATAAGCCCTCATTAGAGTCCTATTAGCCACGTTGTTAGATGTTTCATAAGTTCGTCAAACTTTTAAAAAGTTTATTGAGACACTTATAATCACTCATGTTGCATGAAAATTGGTTTAGAGTCCTAGAAACCACGTTTTTAAGTGTTTCTTAAGTTCTTCAAACTAGTACAAAGCTCATTGAGACACTTATAAGCACTCATGTTGCATGAAACTTGGTTTAGAGTCCTAGAAACGTGTTTTTAGGTGCTTCATAACTTCGTCAAACTTGTAAAAAGCTCATTGAGACACTTATTTGCTTTCATATTTCATGAAACTTGGTTTAGAGTCCTAGAAACCATGTTATTAGATGTTTCATAAGTTTGTCAAACTTGTACAAAGCTCATTGAGACACTTATAAGCCCTTATTAGAGTCCTATTAGCCACGTTGTTAGATGTTTCATAAGTTCGTCAAACTTTTAAAAAGTTTATTGAGACACTTATAATCACTCATGTTGCATGAAAATTGGTTTAAAGTCCTAGAAACCACGTTTTTAAGTGTTTCATAAGTTCTTCAAACTAGTACAAAGCTCATTGAGACACTTATAAGCACTCATGTTGCATGAAACTTGGTTTAGAGTCCTAGAAACGTGTTATTAGATGTTTCATAAGTTCGTTAAACTTGTACAAAGCTCATTGAGACACTTATTTGCTTTCATATTGCATGGAACTTGGTTTAGAGTCCTAGAAACCATGTTGTTAGATGTTTCATAAGTTCGTTAAACTTGTACAAAGCTCATCGAGACACTTATAATCACTCAGTTGCATGAAACTTGTTTTAGAGTCTTAGACACGTGTTGTTAGATGTTTCATAAGTTCGTCAAACTTGTACAAAGCTCATTAAGATACTTATAAGCCCTCATGTTGCATGAAACTTGGTTTATATTCCTAGAAACGCGTTTTTAGATGTTTCATATGTTCGTCAAACTTTTAAAAAGCTCATTGAGACACTTTTAAGCACTCATGTTGCATGAATCTTGGTTTAGAGTCCTTGAAACGCGTTTTTAGATGTTTCATTAGTTCGTCAAACTTGTACAAAGCTCATGGAGACACTTATAAGCTTGCATTTTGCATGAAACATGGTTTAGAGTCCTAGAAACCACGTTGTTAGATGTTTCATAAGTTCGTCAAACTTGTACAAAGCTCATTGAGACACTTATAAGTACTCATGTGGCATGAAACTTGTTTTAGAGTCCTAGCAACCATGTTGTTAGATGTTGCATAAGTTCTTCAAACTAGTACAAAGTTTATTGAGACAATTATAAGCACTCATGTTGCATCAAACTTGGTTTAGAGTCCTAGAAACGAGTTGTTAGATATTTCATAAGTTCGTCAAACTTGTAAAAAGCTCATTGAGACACTTTTAAGCACTCATGTTGCATGAAACTTAGTTTATATTCCTAGCAACCACGTTGTTAGATGTTTTATAAGTTATTCCGACTAGTACAAAGCTCATTGAGACACTTAAAAGCACTCATGTTGCATGAAACTTGGTTTAGAGTCCTAGAAACGCGTTGTTAGATGTTTCATAAGTTCGCAAACTTGTAAAAAGCTCATTGAGACACTTATAAGCACTCATGTTACATGGAACTTGGTTAGAGTCCTAGCAACCACGTTTTTAGATGTTTGATAAGTTCGTCAAACCAGTACAAATCTCATTGAGACATTATAAGCACTCATGTGTCATGAAACTTAGTTTAGAATCCTAGAAACCACATTTTTAAATGTTTCATAAGTTCGTCAAACTTGTAAAAAGTTCATTGAGACACTTATAATCACTCATGTTGCATAAAAATTAGTTTAGATACCTAAAAACGCGTTTTTAGATGTTTCATAAGTTCGTTAAACTAGTACGAAGCTCATTGAGACCCATATAAGCACTCATGTGGTAAGAAACATGGTTCAGAGTCCTAGAAACGCGTTGTTAGATGTTTCATAAGTTCTTCCAACTAGTACAAAGCTCATTGAGACACTTAAAAGCACTCATGTTGCATGAAACATGGTTTAGAGTCCTAGAAACGCGTTGTTAGATGTTTCATAAGTTCGTCAAACTTGTACAAAACTCATTGAGACACTTATAAGCACTCATGTTGCATGAATCTTGGTTTAGAGTCCTAGAAGCACGTTTTTAGATGTTTCATTAGTTCGTCAAACTTGTATAAAGCTCATGGAGACACTTATAAGCTTGCATATTGCATGAAACTTGGTTTAGAGTCCTAGAAACCACGTTGTTAGATGTTTCATAAGTTCGTCAAACTTGTACAAAGCTCATTGAGACACTTATAAGTACTCACGTTGCATGAAACTTGTTTTAGAATCCTAGCAACCATGTTGTTAGATTTTGCATAAGTTCTTTAAACTAGTACAAAGTTCATTGAGACACTTATAAGCACTCATGTTGCATGAAACTTGGTTTAGAGTCCTAGAAACGCGTTTTTAAATGTTTCATATGTTCGTTAAACTTGTAAAAAGCTCACTGAGACACTTTTAAGCACTCATGTTGCATGAAACTTTGTTTAGAGTCCTAGCAACCACGTTGTTAGATGTTTCATAAGTTCGTCCAACTAGTAAAAAGCACATTGAGACACTTAAAAGCACTCATGTTGCATGAAACTTGGTTTAGAGTCCTAGAAACGTGTTGTAATATGTTTCATAAGTTCGTTAAACTTGTACAAAGCTCATTGACACACTTATAATCACTCAGTTGCATGAAACTTGTTTTAGAGTCTTAGACACGCGTTGTTAGATGTTTCATAAGTTCGTCAAACTTGTAAAAAGCTCATTGAGACACTTTTAAGCACTCATGTTGCTTGAATCTTGGTTTATAGTCCTAGAAACGCGTTTTTAGATGTTTCATTAGTTCGTCAAACTTGTACAAAGCTCATGGAGACACATATAAGCTTGCATATTGCATGAAACTTGGTTTAGAGTCCTAGAAAACACGTTGTTAGATGTTTCATAAGTTCGTCAAAATTGTACAAAGCTCATTGAGACACTTATAAGTACTCATGTTGCATGAAACTTGTTTTAGAGTCCTAGCAACCATGTTGTTAGATATTGCATAAGTTCTTCAAACTAGTACAAAGTTCATTGAGACAATTATAAGCACTCATGTTGTATGAAACTTGGTTTAGAGTCCTAGAAACGAGTTGTTAGATATTTCATAAGTTCGTCAAACTTGTAAAAAGCTCATTGAGACACTTTTAAGCACTCATGTTGCATGAAACTTAGTTTAGATTCCTAGCAACCACGTTGTTAGATGTTTCATAAGTTCTTCCAACTAGTACAATCCTCATTGAGACACTTAAAAGCATTCATGTTGCATGAAACTTGGTTTAGAGTCCTAGAAACGCGTTGTTAGATGTTTCATAAGTTCGCAAAGTTGTAAAAAGCTCATTGAGACACTTATAAGCACTCATGTTACATGAAACTTGGTTAGAGTCCTAGCAACCACGTTGTTAGATGTTTGATAAGTTTGTCAAACCAGTACAAAGCTCATTGAGACATTATAAGCACTCATTTGTCATGAAACTTAGTTTAGAATCCTAGAAACCACGTTTTTAGATGTTTCATAACTTCGTCAAACTTGTAAAAAGTTCATTGAGACACTTATAATCACTCATGTTGCATAAAAATTAGTTTAGAGACCTAAAAACGCGGTTTTAGATGTTTCATAAGTTCGTCAAACTAGTACGAAGCTCATTGAGACCCATATAAGCACTCATGTGGTAAGAAACATGGTTCAGAGTCCTAGAAACGCGTTGTTAGATGTTTCATAAGTTTGTCCAACTAGTACCAAGCTCATTGAAACACTTAAAAGCACTCATGTTGCATGAAACATGGTTTAGAGTCCTAGAAACGCGTTGTTAGATGTTTCATAAGTTCGTCAAACTTGTACAAAACTCATTTAGACACTTATCAGCACTCATGTTGCATGAAACTTGGTTAAAGTCATAGCAACCACGTTGTCAGATGTTTCATAAGTTCGTCAAACTTTTAAAAAGTTTATTGAGACACTTATAATCACTCATGTTGCATGAAAATTGGTTTAGAGTCCTAGAAACCACGTTTTTAAGTGTTTCATAAGTTCTTCAAACTAGTACAAAGCTCATTGAGACACTTATAAGCACTCATGTTGCATGAAACTTGGTTTAGAGTCCTAGAAACGCGTTGTTAGGTGTTTCATAAGTTCGTCAAACATGTACAAAGCTCATTGAGACACTTATAAGCACTCATGTTGCATGAATCTTGGTTTAGAGTCCTAGAAACGCGTTGTTAGATGTTTCATAAATTCGTTAAACTTGTACAAAGCTCATTGAGACATTTATTTGCTTTCATATTGCATGAAACTTGGTTTAGAGTCCTAGAAACCATGTTGTTAGATGTTTCATAAGTTTGTCAAACTTGTACAAAGCTCATTGAGACACTTATAAGCCCTCATTAGAGTCAGATTAGCCACGTAATTAGATGTTTCATAAGTTCGTCAAACTAGTACAAAGCTCATTGATACACTTATAAGCACTCATGTTGCATGAAACTTGGTTTAGAGTCCTAGAAACCACGTTGTTAGATGTTTAATAAGTTCTTCAAAATTGTATAAAGCTCATTGAGACATTTATAATCACTCATGTTGCATTAAAATTGGTTTATAGTCCTAGAAACGCGTTTTAGTCGTTTCATAAGTTTGTCAAACTAGTACAATGCTCATTGAGACACTTATAAGCACTCATGTAGCATGAAACTTTGTTTATAGTCCTAGAAACGTGTTGTTAGATGATGTTTCATAAGTTCTTTAAACTAGTACAAAGTTCATTGAGACAATTATAAGCACTCATATTGCATGAAACTTGGTTTAGAGTCCTAGAAACGAGTTGTTAGATGTTTCATAAGTTCGTCAAACTTGTAAAAAGCTCATTGAGACACTTTTAAGCACTCATGTTGCATAAAACTTAGTTTAGACTCCTAACAACCACGTTGTTAGATGTTTCATAAGTTCTTCCAACTAGTACAAAGTTCATTGGGACACTTAAAAGCACTCATGTTGCATGAAACTTGGTTTAGAGTCCTAGAAACACGTTATTAGATGTTTCATAAGTTCGTCAAACTTGTAAAAAGCTCATTGAGACACTTATAAGCACTCATGTTTCAGGGAACTTGGTTAGAGTCTTAGCAACCACGTTGTTAGATGTTTGATAAGTTCGTCAAACAGTACAAAGCTCATTGAGACATTATAAGCACTCATGTTGCATGAAACTTGGTTTAGAATCCTAGAAACCACGTTTTTAGATGTTTCATAAGTTCGTCAAACTTGTAAAAAGTTCATTGAGTAACTTATAATCACTCAATGTTGCATCAAAATTGGTTTAGAGACCTAAAAACACGTTTTTAGATGTTTCATAAGTTCGTCAAACTAGTACAAAGCTCATTGAGACCCATATAAGCACTCATGTGGCAAGAAACTTGGTTTAGAGTCCTAGAAACGCGTTGTTAGATGTTTCATAAGTTCGTCCAACTAGTACAAAGCTCATTGAGACACTTAAAAGCACTCATGTTGCACGAAACATTGTTTAGAGTCCTAGAAACGCGTTGTTAGATGTTTCATAAGTTTGTCAAACTTGTACAAAGCTCATTGAAACACTTATAATCACTCATGTTGCATCAAAATTGGTTTAGAGTCCTAGAAACACATTTTTAGATGTTTCATAAGTTCGTCACCCTAGTACAATGGTCATTGAGACCTATATAAGCACTCATGTGGTAAGAAACTTGGTTTAGAGTCCTAGAAACGCGTTGTTAGATGTTTCATAAGTTCGTCCAACTAGTACTAAGCTCATTGAGACACTTAAAAACACTCATGTTGCATGAAACTTGGTTTCGAGTCCTAGACACGCGTTGTTCGATGTTTCATAAGTTCGTCAAACTTGAAAATAACTCATTGAGAAACTTATAAGCACTCATGTTGCATGAATATTGGTTAGTGTCATAGCAACCACGTTGTTAGATGTTTCATAAGTTCTTCAAACTTGTACAAAGCCCATTGAGACACTTATAAGCCCTCATTAGAGTCCTATCAGCCACGTTGTTAGATGTTTCATAAGTTCGTAAAACTAGTACAAAGCTCATTAATACACTTATAAGCACTCATGTTTCATGAAACTTGGTTTAGAGTCCTAGAAACACGTTGTTAGATGTTTCATAAATTCGTCAAACTTGTACAAAGGTCATAGAGACACTTATAAGCCCTCATGTTGCATGAAACTTGGTTTAAAGTCCTAGAAACGCGTTTTTAGATGTTTTATTAGTTTGTCAAACTTGTACATAGCTGATGGATACACTTATAAGCTTGCATATTGCATGAAACTTGGTTTAGAGTCCTAGAAACGCGTTGTTAGATGTTTCATAAGTTCGTCAAACTTGTAAAAAGCTCATTGAGACACTTATAAGCAGTCATGTTGCATGAAACTTGGTTTAGAGTCCTAGCAACCACGTTGTTCCGTGTTTCATAAGTTCATTAAACTTCTACAAAGCTCATTGAGACACTTATAAGCACTCATGTTGCATGAAAGTTGGTTTAGAGTCCTAGAAACGCGTTATTAGATGTTTCATAAGTTCGTCAAACTTGTACAAAAGTCATTGAGACACTTATAAGCACTCATGTTGCATGAAACTTGGTTTAGAGTCCTAGAAACGAGTTGTAAAATGTTTCATAAGTTCATCAAACTTGTAAAAAGCTCATTGAGACACTTTTAAGCACTCATGTTGCATGAAACTTAGTTTAGATTTCTAGCAACCACGTTGTTAGATTTTTCATAAGTTCGTCCAACTAGTACAAAGCTCATTGAGACACTTAAAAGCACTCATGTTGCATGAAACATGGTTTAGGGTCCTAGAAACGCGTTGTTATTTGTTTCATAAGTTTGTCAAACTTGTACAAAGCTCATTGAGACATTAAAAGCACTCATGTTGCATGAAACTTGGTTTAGAATCCTAGAAACCACTTTTTAGATGTTTCATAACTTCGTCAAACTTGTAAAAAGTTCACTGAGACACTTATAATCACTTATGTTGCATCAAAATTGGTTTAGAGTCCTAAAAACGTGTTTTTAGATGTTTCATAATTTCGTCAAACTAGTACAAATTTTTATTAAGGATTGGGATCGATGACTCGGTCACCAATTTTATTAGATAGACGTGGCAAAGCATTTTCAGGGGTCCTTGGAAGAATTGGACCGATGTTAACAAAAATAAACTTGAGATAATTATGAACTGGTGGGGATCATTCGTGGTAAGTTACAGTTTTAAAATATTTAAGCGTTTATTGTGTAAAATTTTATACTAATAATTGTGGTTTCGAGTTGTAGGCGAATTTTTATTGGGATCCCATGTACGAGGACCTCGTCTATTACGAGTGGAAGGAAATGACAAAGAAGGGAATCAGCGAGGAGATAAGTAGGAAGCACAGAAAGGGAGTGCAACCAACCTATATCCGCGCTGATGATTGGACTACCCTTTTGGAAGAGTGGAATACTGCCAAAGAAAAGTCGAAAAGTGAGAAGGAAGTAACAAGCAGTAAGACTCCTATAGACGGCTCTACAATGCACGTACACTACGGTGGCCCCAATTCCTTCTCAAAAATCAATTATAATTTGGTAAGTTTGATAAATACATTAATAAATACATACAAATAAATTTATTTTTCGTTTTTAATGTTAACATTAATGTATACGTTTGATTTCTATTTCATTTGGTTTATTTTTTTAACAAATACAGCAGCAAGAGGATCCCCAATCCCAGGATCACTCTCTTCTTGATTTGGTCAAGAAGACACATCGACGCGCTGATGGCACCTTCAGTGATCCCTACATTAAGGGAATCGATAGGGATGTTGAAGAAGAGACTTCTCAGTACGAAGGTACGTCGAGCACAGCTTATTCACAGGGTGATGAGTCTTATACGCAAAGAGTCAACCGATTATACTTCGAGGTAAATCTTTTCATTTTCTATTTCTATAATTTTTGTATGTTTTGACATTAATTATGTAATGTTTAAATATGCAGAAGGTCAACCCAAGATACGGAGAGGCCTACGGCGTCAGTAGTGCAAAGACGCAGTTCTATGAACCTTACGTACCTTATCCGTCGTCGACACAAGGGAATTTACGCGGTGACTTCGAAGCGTTCAAGACTACCATTACACAAAGGTTAGATCGCCTTGAAGCTTCCAGCTCGGCGGGGCCGGGTCAAGTCTGGCGGGAGCCAGAATACCTGAGTCAAGGCACGCAGGACCCGAATCTAGTGACTCAAGGCCCGATCCGGCTCAACGACTTCGACACAACCCACCTGAACACTCTTGGGAATTTTGATTATATCATGTAGTTTTTTGGTAATTTGCAACGAATGTTTTTTTATTTATATAACTTTGAATTTTGTTAAACTATTTGATTTTCGGTTTTAATTATAAAACATTATTTTCTTTCTAATTCGGTTTTAATTTTAATTTTTTAAATTTAGAATTTCATAAATCAAAATTGGATTATAATTTTTTTTAAAAAATATTCAGCCAACCCACAGAAATTTTCGTGGGTTTTTCGTGGGTAATCAGACAACCCACGGAAAACCCACGAAAATTTTTGTGGTAAATCTACCCACGAAAATTTTCGTGTTTTTTCGTGGTTTATCAACATACCCACGAAAAACCCATGAAAATTTTCGTGGGTAGATTTGCCACGAAACTTTTCGTGGGTTTTTCGTGGCTATATACCAACGAAAATTTTCGTGGGTTTTCGTGGGTAAGCATACCCACAAAAATTTTTCGTGGGTTTTTCGTGGCTATATACCAACGAAAATTTTCGTGGGTTTTCGTGGGTAAGCATACCCACAAAATTGTTTCGTGGCTTTTCGTGGGTTACCCACGAAAAAACAGCCTAATAACCCACTAAAATATTCGTGGGTATTACGGTTTTTTTTACTAGTGTACAAAGCTCATTGAGACACTTAAAAGCACTCATGTTGCATGAAACTTGGTTTAGAGTCCTAGAAACGTGTTGCAATATGTTTCATAAGTTCATTAAACTTGTATAAAGCTCATTGAGACACTTATAATCACTCATGTTGCATGAAACTTGTTTTAGAGTCTTAGACACGCGTTGTTAGATGTTTCATAAGTTCGTCAAACTTGTACAAAGCTCATTAAGATACTTATAAGCCCTCATGTTGCATGAAAATTGGTTTAGAGTCCTAGAAACCACGTTTTTAAGTGTTTCATAAGTTCTTCAAACTAGTACAAAGCTCATTGAGAAACTTATAAGCACTCATGTTGCATGAAACTTGGTTTAGAGTCCTAGAAACGCGTTGTTAGGTGTTTCATAAATTTGTCAAACATGTAAAAAGCTCATTGAGACACTTATAAGCACTCATGTTGCGTGAAACTTAGTTGAGAGTCCTAAAAACGCGTTGTTAGATGTTTCATAAGTTCGTTAAACTTGTAAAAAGCTCATTGAGAAACTTATTTGCTTTCATATTGCATGAAAATGGTTTAGAGTCCTAGAAACCATGTTGTTAGATGTTTCATAAGTTTGTCAAACTTGTACAAAGCTCATTGAGACACTTATAAGCCCTCATTAGAGTCCTATTAGCCACGTTGTTAGATGTTTCATAAGTTCGTCAAACTAGTACAAAGCTCATTGAGACACTTGTAAGCACTCATGTTGCATGAAAATTGGTTTAGAGTCCTAGAAACCACGTTTTTAAGTGTTTCATAAGTTCTTCAAACTAGTACAAAGCTCATTGAGACACTTATAAGCACTCATGTTGCATGAAACTTGGTTTAGAGTCCTAGAAACGCGTTGTTAGGTGTTTCATAAGTTCGTCAAACATGTACAAAGCTCATTGAGACACTTATAAGCACTCATGTTTTATGAAACTTGGTTTAGAGTCCTAGAAACGTGTTGTTAGATGTTTCATAAGTTCGTTAAACTTGTACAAAGCTCATTGAGACACTTATTTGCTTTCATATTGCATGAAACTTAGTTTAGAGTCCTAGAAACCATGTTGTTAGATGTTTCATAAGTTTGTCAAACTTGTACAAAGCTCATTGAGACACTTATAAGCCCTCATTAGAGTCCTATTAGCTACGTTGTTAGATGTTTCATAAGTTCGTCAAACTAGTACAAAGCTCATTGATACATTTATAAGCACTCATGTTGCATGAAACTTGGTTTAGAGTCCTAGAAACCACGTTGTTAGATGTTTAATAAGTTCTTCAAAATTGTACAAAGCTCATTGAGACATTTATAATCACTCATAATGCATGAAACTTGGTTTATAGTCCTAGAAACGCGTTTTTAGACGTTTCATAAGTTCGTCAAACTAGTACAATGCTCATTGAGACACTTATAAGCACTCATGTTGCATGAAACTTTGTTTATAGTCCTAGAAACGTGTTGTTAGATGATGTTTCATAAGTTCTTCAAACTTATACAAAGCTCATTGAGACACTTATAAGCACTCATGTTGCACTAAACTTGGTTTAGAGTCCTAGAAACGTGTTTTTAGATGTTTCATATGTTCGTCAAACTTGTAAAAAGCTCACTGAGACACTTTTAAACACTCATGTTGCATGAAACTTTGTTTAGAGTCCTAGCAACCACGTTGTTAGATGTTTCATAAGTCCGTCCAACTAGTAAAAAGAATATTGAGACACTTAAAAGCACTCATGTTGCATGAAACTTGGTTTAGAGTCCTAGAAACATGTTGTAATATGTTTCATAAGTTCGTTAAACTTGTACAAAGCTCATTGAGACACTTATAATCAGTCAAACTTGTACAAAACTCATTAAGATACTTATAAGCCCTCATGTTGCATGAAACTTGGTTATAGCCCTAGCAACCACGTTGTCAGATGTTTCATAAGTTCGTCAAACTTGTAAAAAGTTCATTTAGACACTTATAATCACTCATGTTGCATGAAAATTGGTTTAGAGTCCTAGAAACCACGTTTTTAAGTGTTTTATAACTTCTTCAAACTAGTACAAAGCTCATTGAGACACTTATAAGCACTTATGTTGCATAAAACTTGGTTTAGAGTCCTAGAAACGCGTTGTTAGGTGTTTTATAAGTTCGTCAAACATGTACAAAGCTCATTGAGACACTTATAAGCACTCATGTTGCATGAAACTTGGTTTAGAGTCCTAGAAACGCGTTGTTAGATGTTTCATAAGTTCGTTAAACTTGTACAAAGCTCATGAAACTTGGTTTAGAGTCCTAGAAACGCGTTGTTAGGTGTTTTATAAGTTCGTCAAACATGTACAAAGCTCATTGAGACACTTATAAGCACTCATGTTGCATGAAACATGGTTTAGAGTCCTAGAAACGCGTTGTTAGATGTTTCATAAGTTCGTCAAACTTGTACAAAACTCATTGAGACACTTATAAGCACTCATGTTGCATGCAACTTGGTTATAGCCCTAGCAACCACGTTGTCAGATGTTTCATAACTTCGTCAAACTTGTAAAAAGTTCATTGAGACACTTATAATCACTCATGTTGCATGAAAATTGGTTTAGAGTCCTAGAAACCACGTTTTTAAGTGTTTTATAACTTCTTCAAACTAGTACAAAGCTCATTGAGACACTTATAAGCACTTATGTTGCATGAAACTTGGTTTAGAGTCCTAGAAACGCGTTGTTAGGTGTTTTATAAGTTCGTCAAACATGTACAAAGCTCATTGAGACACTTATAAGCACTCATGTTGCATGAAACTTTGTTTAGAGTCCTAGAAACGCGTTGTTAGATGTTTCATAAGTTCGTTAAACATGTACAAAGCTCGTTAAACTTGTACAAAGCTCATGAAACTTGGTTTAGAGTTCATTGAGACACTTATAAGCACTCATGTTGCATGAAACTTGGTTTAGAGTCCTAGAAACCACGTTGTTAGATGTTTTATATGTTCTTCAAAATTGTATAAAGCTCATTGAGACATTTATAATCACTCATGTTGCATTAAACTTGGTTTATAGTCCTAGAAACGCGTTTTTAGTCGTTTCATAAGTTTGTCAAACTAGTACAATGCTCATTGAGACACTTATAAGCACTCATCTTGCATGAAAGTTTGTTTATAGTCCTAGAAACGTGTTGTTAGATGATGTTTCATAAGTTCTTCAAACTAGTACAAAGTTCATCGAGACAATTATAAGCACTCATGTTGCATGAAACTTGGTTTAGAGTCTTAGAAACGAGTTGTTAGATGTTTCATAAGTTCGTCAAACTTGTAAAAACCTCATTGAGACACTTTTAAGCACTCATGTTGCATAAAACTTAGTTTAGATTCCTAGCAACCACGTTGTTAGATGTTTCATAAGTTCTTCCAACTAGTACAAAGCTCATTGAGACACTTAAAAGCACTCATGTTGCATGAAACCTGGTTTAGAGTCCTAGAAACACGTTGTTAGATGTTTCATAAGTTCGTCAAACTTGTAAAAAGCTCATTAAGACACTTATAAGCACTCATGTTTCATGGAACTTGGTTAGAGTCTTAGCAACCACGTTGTTAGATATTTGATAAGTTCGTCAAACCAGTACAAAGCTCATTGAGACAATATAAGCACTCATGTTGCATGAAACTTGGTTTATAATCCTAGAAACCACGTTTTTAGATGTTTCATAAGTTCGTCAAACTTGTAAAAAGTTCATTGAGTAACTTATAAACACTCATGTTGCATCAAAATTGGTTTAGAGACCTAAAAACGCGTTTTTAGATGTTTCATAAGTTCGTCAAACTAGTACAAAGCTCATTGAGACCCATATAAGCACTCATGTGGCAATAAACTTGGTTTAGAGTCCTAGAAACGCGTTGTTAGATGTTTCATAAGTTCGTCCAACTAGTACAAAGCTCATTGAGACACTTAAAAGCACTCATGTTGCATGAAACATGGTTTAGAGTCCTAGAAACGCGTTGTTAGATGTTTCATAAGTTCGTCAAACTTGTACAAAACTCATTGAGACACTTATAAGCACTCATGTTGCACGAAACTTGGTTAAAGTCTTAGCAACCACGTTGTCATATGTTACATAAGTTCGTCAAACTTGTAAAAAGTTCATTGAGACACTTATAATCACTCATGTTGCATCAAAATTGGTTTAGAGTCCTAAAAACGCGTTTTCAGATGTTTCATAAGTTCGTCAAACTAGTACAAAGCTCATTGAGACCCATACAAGCACTCATGTGGTAAGAAACTTGGTTTAGAGTCCTAGAAAACGTGTTGTTAGATGTTTCATAAGTTCGTCAAACTATTACAAAGCTCATTGAGAAACTTATAAGCACTCATCTTGCATGAAACTTAGTTTAGAGTCCTAGAAACGCGTTGTTAGATGTTTCATAAGTTTGTCAAACTTGTACAAAGCTCATTGAGACATTTATAATCACTCATGTTGCATCAAAATTGGTTTACAGACCTAGAAACACATTTTTAGATGTTTCCTAAGTTCGTCAACCTAGTACAATGGTCATTGAGACCTATATAAGCGCTCATGTGGTAAGAAACTTGGTTTAGAGTCCTAGAAACGCGTTGTTAGATATTTCATAAGTTCGTCCAACTAGTACAAAGCTCATTGAGACACTTAAAAGCACTCATGTTGAATGAAACTTGATTTCGAGTCCTAGACACGCGTTGTTCGATGTTTCATAAGTTCGTCAAACTTGTACATAACTCATTGAGACACTTATAAGCATTCATGTTGCATGAATCTTTGTTAGTGTCCTAGCAACCACGTTGTTAGATGTTTCATAAGTTCTTCAAACTTGTACAAAGCCCATTGAGACACTTATAAGCCCTCATTAGAGTCCTAGAAGCCACGTTGTTGGATGTTTCATAAGTTCTTAAAACTAGTACAAAGCTCATTAATACACTTATAAGCACTCATGTTTCATGAAACTTGGTTTAGAGTCCTAGAAACGCGTTGTTAGAAGTTTCATAAGTTCGTCAAACCTGTACAAAGCTCATAGAGACACTTATAAGCACTCATGTTGCATGAAACTTGGTTTAAAGTCCTAGAAACGCGTTTTTAGATGTTTCATTAGTTCGTCAAACTTGTACAAAGCTGATGGATACACTTATAAGCTTGCATATTTCATGAAACTTGGTTTAGAGTCCTAGAAACGCGTTGTTAGATGTTTCATAAGTCCGTCAAACTTGTAAAAAGCTCATTGAGACACTTATAAGCAGTCATGTTGCATGAAACTTGTTTTAGAGTCCTTGCAACCACGTTGTTCCATGGTTCATAAGTTCATTAAACTTCTACACAGCTCATTGAGACACTTATAAGCACTCATGTTGCATGAAACTTGGTTTAGAGTCCTAAAAATGCGTTATTAGATGTTTCATAAGTTCGTAAAACTTGTACAAAAGTCATTGAGACACTTATAAGCACTCGTGTTGCATGAAACTTGGTTTAGAGTCCTAGAAACGAGTTGTAAAATGTTTCATAAGTTCATCAAACTTGTAAAAAGCTTATTGAGACACTTTTAAGCACTCATGTTGCATGAAACATAGTTTAGATTTCTAGCAACCACGTTGTTAGATGTTTCATAAGTTCGTCCAACTAGTACAAAGCTCATTGAGACACTTAAAATCACTCATGTTTCATGAAACTTGGTTTAGAGTCCTAGAAACACGTTGTTAGATGTTTCATAATTTCGTCAAACTTGTAAAAAGCTCATTGAGACACTTATAAGCACTCATGTTGCATGGAACTTGGTTAGAGTCCTAGCAACCACGTTGTTAGATGTTTCATAAGTTCGTCAAACTACTACAAAGCTCACTGAGACATTATAAGCACTCATGTTGCATGAAACTTGGTTTAGAATCCTAGAAACCACGTTTTTAGATGTTTCATAAGTTCGTCAAACTTGTAAAAAGTTCACTGAGACACTTATAATCACTCATGTTGCATCAAAATTTGTTTAGAGTCATAAAAACGTGTTTTTAGATGTTTCATAAGTTCGTCAAACCAGTACAAAGCTCATTGAGACCCATATAAGCACTCATGTGGTAAGAAACTTGGTTTAGAGTCCTAGAAACGCGTTGTTAGATGTTACATAAGTTAGTCAAACTTGTACAAATCTCATTGGACACTTATAAGAAATCATGTTGCATGAAACCTGTTTAGAGTCCTATAAACGCGTTGTTAGATGTTTCATAAGTTCGTCAAACTTGTTAAAAGCTCATTGAGACAATTATAAGCACTCATGTTGCATGAAACTTGGTTTAGATTCCTGAAACGTGTTGTTAGATGTTTCATAAGTTCTTCAAACTTGTACAAAGCTCATTGATACACTTATAAGCTTGCATATTGCATGAAACTTGATTTAGAGTCCTAGAAACCACGTTGTTAGATGTTTCATAAGTTCGTCAAACTTGTACAAAGCTCATTGAGACACTTATAAGCCCTCATGTTTCATGAAACTTGGTTTAGAGTCCTAGAAACCAGGTTGTTAGGTATTTCATAAGTTCGTCAAACTAGTACAAAGCTCATTGAGACACTTATAAGCACTCATGTTGCATGAAACTTGGTTTAGAGTCCTAGAAACCACGTTTTTAAGTGTTTCATAAGTTCTTCAAACTAGTACAAAGCTCATTGAGACACTTATAAGCACTCATGTTGCATGAAACTTGGTTTAGAGTCCTAGATACGCGTTGTTAGATGTTTCATAAGTTCGTCAAACTTGTACAAAGTTCATTGAGACACTTAATAAGCCCTCATGTTGCATGAAATTTGGTTTAGAGTCCTGTTTTGACTAAATTTCATAGATATCTTGGAACTTAAGACGTGTTGTTTGACTTCTAAAGTAGTTTCTCTTTTTCTTCTATTTACTTATTACACATAAATTCTGTAATTGTTTTATAGTATTTGTTGTTTAAACTTTGTACACATATATTATAAATTTAATGTTTTTTGGTTTCAATGCTAGAACACGTTAAATATCTACATGGTACTTCAATATCACAATAGTTTTTTTTTGTGAAACTAAATATCATAAAAATAATTATTATGATACAAAAAGAAAGCGTCAAAATTAGTCGACTTTGCCGATATTTGATTAAAGTTGTTTTTATTTGGACTTTGACAAAAAAATCTATTTGTATTGAACACATATTGACATAGAGTGTACACCAAAAAATGATTTTGGCAAAAAATCTAAATCTCTCTGCATCCCATCACGAGAGACCTAAAGTCAATTCATGGTATGTTTTGGAAGATCTATAACCAATTTCGGATCATGAACCACAGATTCATCATATTCATCATGTACGCTTCCGTTTATGTTTGATCATCGGAAACTGATATGGCTTTATAGTTTATTATGATATAAAATTTTGGATTATTTCCAACAATTGGTATCAAAGCCACTATATACAATTTCTGTTTGATAATCAGGTTTTATCAAAAGAATTTTCGAATTTATTAAATTATTTAAAATAAATTTGAATCTGGTTTATGTGGAAAATTGAGATTTTAAATATGTTTTTCATCTAAAATATTCTGGGATTTGTGGTTTCAATAATGAAAATTTTAGATCTAATTTTTGAGCTTGTTATATCTAGATTTAGGGTTTGTTATAGAGATAAACATGTTTAGATCTTCAATTAAAATAAAGTTAATGAATTTTTTATTTATGTAAAATCAATAAATATCCGATTTTAAGTATATGGTCATTGAAGTAAAATTATTTCGGTGTAAGGGTAAATATTTCGGATTTTTCTGGACAAATTTCGGATTTGAATTAGTCATTGACGGTTGTGAAAATAGTATTTTTAGGGTTTCAGGCGAAACCTAAAAGTTAGATTGAAGAAATTATAAAACAATGAGTTTTATTTTTTAAAATTCGTTTTGGACCTTTAAGCTTCGGCCCAAACCATTAAGATATTAAATAAATCTTAAATAAGGAAAAGGGGAGATAAATTTTGGGCACAGATCCGTTAAGAAATAGACATAAATTCAAGAATTATGTCACAACTAAGATTCAAACTCAGGTTCGGTTCTAGCATACTCAACTTCCCCTTCCTATACCACTACACCACTTAAGATTTTACGTTATGTAGTTTCACAGACTTCTTGATAAATGTCTGAACATAATTAATAAAACGATTTGTTAAATTAATATTTAAATTAGATTATACAAGTTTATTATTTGAAGTGGATTAATTGATACAAGATGTCGCCAAAGTGACCTCTCTTGCGGATATTTTTCATGAATAGTATTAAATGTTGTGTGTATATTTTCCATGCGAATATTTAGTTGGCCCAAAGAAAGATTTATATTTGGTCGGAATATATACACACATGTGATGATAAATACGTGACAATTATTTGGATTAAAACATATGAATGATAATTCGGCTCAAAGGAAGATTTATTGTTTATTATGGATTATTGTCAGTGTTTGATCGTTGCAGTAATGATAAATATGTGACAATTATTGGGATTAAAACATGTGAATAATAGATCGGCCCAAAGGAAAACTATTGTTTATCATGAATTATTGTCAATATTTTAATCATTGCTACAAGAGTACCGCTAGTAGTTAATATTATTGTCCAGAGACTTGATATTAATGTTACATTTGATATCTTGGATGGGACGTATAATCATTCAATTTACTATTGATTTTATTCGGTTAGTGGGCTAATATTTAATTAAGGTTCTCTATTCAGTGAGTATCACTACATTATAGATAAATTTAGGAAATCCCAACATTTTCGGATTTCTACTTTAAATAGTAAAAAATAAAGTTATATTTATTATTGGGTATATATATCTTGACATTGCATTAAAAATGAAATAACTCACTTGTCCTTAAGGATATTGGCATTGCTAAGTATAATTGTAGTTTATGAGAAGTGAGAAAACTTTAATTGTATTGGCCTGATGTTAAGCATGAAACACCAATTTTTAAATCTTTAGAGGTGATGAGGAGGAGATCAAGATCTCAATCAAGTTCTTTGCTAGGATTAATTTGGGTTTCGTACGAAGCGATACAACGGAAATAAGAATGCTTTTGCATCGCTTTAGTTCGAAAAGTTTTCATAGCAAAAAAATTTTAAGAAGTACATATTGAAAATGCCTAGTATTGTTTCAATCGAAACAAGAAATGACTAAAAGTACTTATACGGTTGACACCTCTAAGGTCTAAGATTTAAGAACGAAATTTTAAACATGTTGAGAATGATGATGCTAAGGATCCTACACAAAAGAAACAAATTTAGGTTGTTCATACTTGTTTCTTTTGTGATAAAGTTGGACACCGAATGACTGACAAAAATATCATAGTCTGTGTGAAAATAAGGGTTAGTTTCTCGTTATGGTTTGTTAATAAATTAAGTTTGATGAAGTAACCATAAACATTTAATGGTTAGACTCTGGTACAAAATCCTAACATAAGTGTTTCAAAGTAGGATTGCGTAAGCTACCGAAAACCAACTAATGTTGAAAGATACATTTAATATAGATAGTGGTTTTCATATGCATTTGGAGGCAATCATGCACTACGACTATTGTTTTAATTTGGTCATTTTCTGAATTTGAAAGACAACTTTGTTGGTAATGTCTTTTAGACGTAATTTAGTTTCTTTGCTTCTAACTTAGACAAATTTGGTTATTATTGTCTAATGAAGAACAAATTTGTTACTTTGTCTTTAAATTCAAATTTGTTTGGGACCGAAAAATAACTTTGGATGAACATAGTCTTGGTAAATTCGACACTATAACTTATCAAGAATAAAGTTTAATTGTTAAATTAAGGGGTACTAAACAAAAGTTTGGAAAAAAACAAATTCATGAACTTTTCGCACAAACGCTTACGTTACATATGAAGAAATAAAGTAGAGCGTCTTGTGTCTGATGGTATATTGAATTCGGTTAACTTCACAAATTTTTTGATATTTGTGTTGATTGCTTTATAAGGAAACAAACCAAGGATAATGAAATTTGATGCATTAAGAGTTGTGGAAGTCATTAAGTTGATACATACGCACAATTGTGGGTCGTTTGATACTTTATGTTGAAACGGTCAAAAATACTTCGTATCATTAATTGATTATGATTCTTGATATGCATACTTATTTCTTATTCATGAGAAACTTAAATCTCTAGACGTGTTCATAAAGTTTAAGACTGAGGTTTAAAACCTACTCGACCAAAGAATTAAGGCTATCAAATTACTATGGTCATTCTGATAGATTAGGAGAATAACGTCTGGGATTATTTGCCAAATATCTAGAGGAATGAGGGATTATACCACATTATACCATGCATGGGTCTCCCAGCATGAGTGGTATGCCGAAAGGCGCAATCGCATTCTTAAAGACATGTTAAAAAGTGTGATTATTCATTACCCCTTACATGAATCACTATGGAGAAAAGCACTATATACAACATCTTACATTCTTAATAAGATTCCATTAAAGCAACTGCGTAAAGCTTCTTATGAGTTTTAGATTGGCCAAAACTCAGTCTAAAGCATTTCACATCTAGGGATGTCCACCTAAAGTTAGGCTTTATAAGCCATTTGAGAAAATATATTGGACTCCATAAATGTGAGCAATTACTTTATTGGTTATTCAGAACAATTTCGAACTTATAAGTTTTAAGAATCCCACATTGAAATATTTTGAGGCGGAAATAATTACATTCCTTGAGGACTTTGAATTTAGTGGGAGAAATAAAGTTAGAGATATCATCTCTGAGGAAGAATCGACTTCGGTCTCTCTATCGATTCATATAGTTGCTTTGAATAAACCAAATCTTGCTCCTCAAACTAATAGTAAAGTTTTTCCTCTAAGTCAAGATGATAATGTTATCTAACAGTAAGTTCAAATTCAATATCCTCAAGAACTAGTGCATCAAAATTAAGTTGTTTTGTGTAGATTCACGAAAAATTAGGAGAAATACTAGTTTGGATAATTATATAGTATTTCTGATAGAACATAAAGAAATTAAACTCTACTGGAAGATGATCCTATCAACTTCCGTAAGACTATGAGTTGTTCTAATATAGATAAGTGGACTATAACATCTAAGGACAAATATTAGTCAATACTAGACAATAAAGTTTGAGTTATTGTTGAATTACCAGAAGGAATGAATCATCTTAGTTTTCAAACCAAGAAAGATTTGAAAGGTAATGTCCAACAATTTAAAGTTCGTCTAGTGGCTTAAGGCTATACTTAAATGGAAATGATTGTCTGTTAAGATACCTTCTCTTCAGTAATCCTGAAGGAGTTTTTTGGGATAATCATAACACATGTTGCACATTATAATTTAGAGTTTCATCATATGGATTTAAATACGGTGTTTCTCAATGGTGACATTGATAAAACTAAAATATATGGAGCAAAAATAAAACTTTGTATTGATTCAAAGAAAATTGTTTGCATGTTAAGAAAATCCATCTATGAGCTAAAATAATTTTCCGTCATTGGTACCACAAATTTCATGAGGTTATCATCTCGTTCAATTTTTGAGATGAATTTGGTTGAGAATTGTGTGTATCAAAACTTTAGCGGGACTAAGTGTATTTGTCTGATTGTGCATGTGGAGACATACCGCTTGCCGTTAACAATATTAACATGCTAGTGAAGCATCTTTTGTATTAGATATCGAGATTCATCGAGACATGTTTCGAAGAACTCTTTGATTACACAAAAGAGTTATATTGATAAAGTACTTTAGTGATATGGTATGCAGTTCTGCAAATCAGGTGATAACCCAATTGGTAAGTGAGTCAAATATTGTTACAATCAGGTGTTCTAAAGAAACTTTAAAAACTTAGGAGATACAAAAGATCCTTTATGCATAGCAAATTAAAAACGTAAGTAATTTGGGAGATTTGCAGATTTGTAAATAATTAGTGAGGCAGATTTGTAGGAATGTAATTTAGATCCGAAAATCAAAAAAGGCAGTTTTTTTTTTGTTTTGGGAAACTAGCATATTATTAGGGATATTAATTAGGTTAGGAATTAGGAAAATTGTCAGTTTTAAAACTTACCAAAAACTATTCAGACAATTTTTGTCATTTATTAAGAATATTTTCTATTTGGTATAGTTAAGACTTAAGATATTTAGGAAAAGTAACATTAAAAAGTTTGATGCAATATGCATTAAAGTAATATCGTAGAATGTGTTGTTCTGTATCTTTTTCAAAAATTCTTTGTTGCAATATGTATTGAATATTATATAAGATTATGATATAGTATATTTAGTTACGTCTTTGATGCAATATGTAGAATATAGAAACCCATAAAACACATATTAATTATAGGGGAATTTTGAAAAATAACTTTTTTGAGTTTATAAATTTGAAAAATATACCTTCTTTTTTATTTTTTGGAAACTAACTCTTTTTATTTGTAATTTTATTTTTTTGTCCAGTTTTTAGTTAAGAAATATATCTTTGAAAAAAAATAAAAATATTTATTAAATATTTAAAAATTCTTTTTAAAATTATAAATATTTTATAATTATTTATTTTAAAATATAGATATTCTATTTCCTGAATATAATAAATCCTAAAAACATCGGATCAATTCAAAATATACATTTAAATCAACCAAATTAATAATGGTTAAGTATGAACCATCATCATATCATAAAATGAAAAAAGACGATAATTTTTGAGAGATTTAATGTGAATTGGGATTTCTAGGTTTTAATTTGAACCATGATTTTGATTAACTTTCTTTCTTCATCGATCGTTTTGCGTTTTTTCATCTTATTCCTCTTCTTTGTATTTAACCGACTTACTGCGACGTATTGATTAACGAAACCAAGGACGCATCAACGTATTATACCATCTTCGTAACCCGACGTATTAAACATTATATATAGGATATCGAACATTAGTAGAGAAACTTAAAATATTAATAGATTTATTTATAATCAAATTTTAAATATAAAACAAATATTACAGATTTATCTAAGATAAAAAATAAAGATATTATTATTAAATATATCATTTTGAGTTTAGATTTTAAAGACATAAAATTTAATTATATTTTTCTGATTTAAATTTTATTCAATAATAATTAATTATTAATTTAAATGTGGGAAAAAAGTCAAATGTCATCTAAAAGGAGTTAATTTTCAAAAAAAAAAATAAAAAATCTACTTTTCAAAATACAAAACATATATGAGTCACTTTTCCAAATTTTCTCTTAATGATATTATGTATCTATATTATTATTTTTGGAGTACTAATTTGAACATGTCCAAAAATTTACTCAATATTACACGTCATGCCATTGAGTATAAAATGAAATAATTTTGAACAATTAATTACGAAAAACCAAATAAAGAATATTACAAACCAAATAAAGAAATATTAAGAAATATTAAGAAATATGCAATTCACATAAATATAATATTACATAGTTTTTTATACAAAAATACCTTTAAAATTTTACTTAAATCAAAATACCATTAGAAAGAGTATTTTTTAAAACCCATTACATTATTTTTAACAAAAATAACCCAAATTAAAAAAGAATTTAATTATATTATTAAAAATTATAAAACCAATTGAAACATTTTTTGTTAAAAATATCAAACTATAAAAAACAAAATAGTTTGTAAACGGGTTCGGTTTCCGGTTCGATTCTAAAAAATACAGAAGAAATTGCAATTATATTAAAATTTAAATATTATATTACATATTTAAAATATGTTTACAAGAATTATGTATATATATATAATCAAAATAATTATAATTTTAAATAAATTTGGGTAAATCGCATAGTTCGATTTGTGTATTTCGATTAAGTTTCGGTTTGTATTTTTAATCCGGGTTTTTTCCAAATAAATAATAAATTATAATAATTATTTGTTCTAATCAACTTACAAATTATATTAAAATTTTTCTATAAATATATAATTAAAATATTAAATTGTAATTAAAAAAAATCTCATTTCAACAATATTAATTGATCATATTTTGTTTAAACAATGAAAATAAAATAACATTCAAAATTCTAAATTAAATATATAAAATCATATAGAAAACATAAATCCGTGGTGAATCACGGGTTAATTCCTAGTTATAAAAAGTAAAACAAAACCGTTCGGAATAAATTCGTTGTATTTAAATGCCTAATTAATTATTCTAATCCTTTGCAAGCCTCATACTTACAATCTGCGTGCTTCGGTTTCAAATCTTTATCGTGTGGTCCTATCGTTTTACAAATATATCCTCTCTTCGTTGCGTTTTCTTATCCTATCTTTTCTCATTTGCATTTATGTTTACACACATAATCAAGATTAAAGATATGGTAATGAGGTGTTTTGTGAATGTAGTAATTACTTACATTTTCTTCGATAACTACAGAGTCTCTAAGCTCCTTCTCTAGAAAGGGATGGCTTTTCTTCATAGCGATCCATGCTTTTCTTCTTACCATAATGTTGGCGTGAGCATAGACCATGCCACCATTGTCTGTGTAGATGAAAACATCAACTTTGTACCCATTATTGAATAGACGATCCCACATATCTCTTGTGGCTATTGAAACACAGATTTCTGGTGTTGATTCATTGACATATCTTCTCTTGACTCCATAAGATTTTGATGGAAATGGTGGTGGAATTGGCACACAAGAATCAACATCTTTCAAGGAATGATAAATAACATCATCAACACAACATGTCACCATTCTCTATTTTTTGTTTTGTTACTTTCTCCTTTTTCCTGCACCAATCAAAATGAATCCTAAAAGAAAAAATAACATTGGTATGAATCCTAAAAGAAAAAATACTAATAATATCATGGTTTTGAACAGAACAAGAACACAAAACAAAACAACCTATGATCAAGACATACCAAACACTCAAGCAATTCATAGATCTCTAAATAATGATGCTTTTCTTCACCGACATACCTTGAAAAGATTTTAATAAATCTTGGTCCGTTTCAGACAATTTCGAAAAGCTAAATAGTTAAATCTCGTACAGATCAATGTCATCTTTGCTTACAAATCTCTACAATTTTGCAGAAACAAACAAAACAAAACCCACAAAAAATCACAAATAATCGAAAAAGAAGAAATCCCAAATTCATATACAATACTCGTTTCGAAAACTTACCAAAAAGAAAGAGAAACACAAATCGCAAGCTCTCGAGAATCAAAGTTTCAGAGAGAGAGAGAGAGAGAGAGAGGGAGATAGACGGCGCAGGAGAGAGAAGGAGAGAGACGGCGCAAGCTTGTAGGGTTTTGAGTCTTATTTCGCCATATGTCGCCGCGAGAGAGTGAAAAATGTCAGCACAAGAAGCAAAGTTGAGAAAAATTTTGTGTCGTAGTATATAAGATATAAAGACCAATAAAGTTTTCTTGTGACAATAAATCAGCGTTAGGCACAACAAAATTTTGGTAAAGTCTGTTGACGTTAAATACCAAATTATAAAGGAAAAGGTACAAAGTGAAAAGTGTTTTTCATAGAACATTTATAGACAAACTCCATGATAGCAGATCCTCTTACAAAAGTATACGCTAAAGGTCTATCATGATCATATTGCTCAAAAGGACATTTCAGTGTTCGAGGATCATTCGGTTTAGTGGGAGTTTGTCATTCGGTTTTAGGTTCTATGTTTTGGTTGTGTTTATAAACATTTTCTGATCAGAAATAAAGTTTTAAATAAGGTTTCAAGTTTGCACTTTGTACAATAAAGTTAAGGATCTCAATAAAGTAGGACCAGTTGAATATTGACATGTATTGATCACTCATGTAATTTTCATGCCACACTTTTCATAAATGATCTATGTCATTTAGTTGTATTGATTTTCGTGACCATGAAAGGTTTTGGTTATGATGGTTATAACCAACGTCGCTATGATCCTAAGTTGATATGGTTAATGGACGAGATTGATATGCCTTGAAAGTAATGACATAAGGAGCTCACTTAAGTCTATCATTTTTGGATAAATATGTGACCCAGTGGGAGATTGTAAGATATATTTTATGGGGTCACACATATATCAATATATGATAGAGTCATTATTTAATAAGTCAAACTTATGTGGTCACTTTTGTAATAAAGTAAAAGACTGGAGGCATAAGTGTTATGGAAAATTAATTGTGGATGCCTTAAGTAATTTATAATTTTATGAAAGGCCGAATTATAAATTAGTACTCTATATAAATAGAGGGTTATTGTCCCCAAAGCAACTCTAACCTGAAAATACATAAATCTCTCTGCATCCCATCACGAGAGACCTAAGGTCAATTCAGAGTATGTTTTGGAAGATCCATAACCAACTTCGGATAATGAACCACATATTCATCAGGTACGCTTTCGCTTATGTTTGATCATCAGAAACTGATATGACTTTATAGTTTATTATGATATAAACTTTAGGATTATTTCCAACAATGGATTCACATACGAGAAGAAATCAATAATAGCATGGCTCGATAAACACATAATTTCACCAGTGACTCGACAAAAGCTTGACCACTTCAAGCTCACACCGAATCATACACTCCGGTCTGCGATTCGCGATTGGAAATCAAAAGCCCGGTTTACTAATGATGTTTTCTAATACAACAACTTGAATTTCTCATTTGTAGATATATTCGAGGGTTGCAATACATTTTAGTTATGTTATATATGCATATAAATATATTGTTTGTTTATGTGATGGGCAAGAAAATGAAAGAGTTATGTGGTTTGGTTTTTTATGTTTGTAAACCCCAAAAAATTGTGTATCTTAACTATTAATCGGAAAACATTTTTGAGAAAAGGACAAAAAAATATTCAAATTACGATGAGATGCCACTGCATTTTTTTACTATAACCTATGCTTACAAAAACGACATCGTTAAAATCTTTAGTTATTTTCGATGTGGTCTATTTCAAAAAGCCCATGTGACAGGCTCCAATATATACAAAGTTTACTACACGTTTATATTCCTAAAAATCAGCAAAATTTTAACGATGAATATCAAAGCAATTAAATTTATTTTTAAAATCGGATCAAAAAAGACTCGAATAATATCTTTATTATGACCTATAATAACGGCAAAATCTTTGAAACATCGTAACTTTCCTTAATCAAATATGATATACGCATAAAATCTTGGATAATAGTCACTTAGAATTAAGTGGATTAATGTCTTAACTTATTTGAACCAAAAATTTACTCCAACCTTAATAAATAAAAACAAGGGAGAATCATAAAACTACACCATTTGAATTACATTTCACAAAAATACACCATTTCCAAAATATTTCACAAAACTACACCTAAACACTCAAAATTAAATCCAAATAAATCCTACCCACACAATCCTACCCCCGTAATACTTTACCCTAAACACTAATTAGCAAACCCAAATAAAAAGATTTTAATTTTGGTAATTTTTAAAAGGGTAAATCAAGCTTTTAAAATTTTGAAAGGGTGTAAATATGTGAAAAAAATAAATTAGGTGTAGTGTTGTGAAAGAGGAGTTGAAAGGGTGTAGTTTTGTGAATTCCTCTAAAAACAATAGAAGCTATTATGTCGACATTACAATAAAGTTAACATATCTAATCTAACTAAATCACAACTTCATACTAATTTGAAAATAAATTACAACAATTTGAATTTAAATCAAAAAAATTTTGGCGAATCTAATTAAATCAAAATTAATTGGTGTAATCTTATCTATTAATTCAGGAACATTTTTAGAAAAAAGGACAAAAAAAAATTCAATTTACCATTCAATGTCATTGTATATTCTTACATAACCTATGCTTGATCTGGGCTTCAAATTGTAATAGCTAATAATTCAAAATTTCCACGGCCCACTAATGAGGTCCAATCATCTTATCTATTAATTCATGAACATTTTAAGAAAAAGGACAAAAAAAATTAAATTTACCATTCAATGCCATTGTATATTCTTACATAACCTATGTTTGATTTGGGCTTCAAATTGTAATAGCTAATAATTCAAAATTTCAACAGCCCACTAATGAGGTCCAATCATTAAAATAGAACGAAGAGATGAGATAAAGAGATAATGAGTTTAAATTCGACCCATGCATAACAGAAAACTGTCCATGCAGAAAAAATAGGAAAGACTATTAAAATCACTTTTCAAATAAATTTTCACTATAATTCCGGAAAACAATTAGCCAATTTAAAATGAAATCTAGGTTGAATAAATAATCTAACTAAATAACAACTTCCCAAATATTTTCGTAATATAAATCCCACATAATTAGGCAAAAATCAAAACAACATATCGTAATATACTAAAGCCCTAATCAAGAATATACTCCTTCACCTTCCACTATAAATATAGTGGCCGATAATAGTTATTTTACCTCAACACAATCACAAAACCAAACAACATTCAAACCTAAAAGAAAATTAAAATGTCTTAAGTCTCTAATATCACAAACCTTGGCGCTGTGAAACCTTTCAAAACATCTTGGAAGGTATGTGTGAAGGTTGTCAACACTTGGAAATAGTACACCACCTATGCTGGAGAGACCCTCGAAATGATCCTAGCCGATGAAGAGGTAAACCGATCCCTGAAAATAACTATAATTAATATGTTAAGATTATATTTTATTAAAACTCATATGCATATATTTTTAATTCAAGGGAACTCTCATTCATGGCACAATCAAGAATCAACAAATATTCAAGTTCCAAAGAGATATCAAATATGGGCAATGGATTCAAATACAACATTTCATGTTAACCCGAGCAAGTGGCAATTACCGTGCAACAAAACATCCCTACAAGATATGTCTATCATGAACACAAGTGTTGTGACCAGGGCTGAACACAAATCCGATGATATTTATATGAATTTTGTAAGTTTTGCGAATATTTCCAAACCAGAATACCCGACAAACATCCTCATTTGTATGTATTTGATTTTTCATATGTTTATATTTATGTTGTTCATCGTGCCATAACAATTTCCTACTTTTCTTTTAACATATGTTATTGGTCAAATATTGGATGTTGGAGTGTTGAAGACAGTGATGGTTCAAGAGAAACCAGTCAAGAAAATCGAATTTGAATTGAGAAACACCAACATTTACAGAATGTTGTTTGCAAGGAAAAGTAAAAGTACCGTTTCTACAAAACCAGCATGACTTGTTGAAAGTTTTGGTCACTAATGATGATGAGTTGTCAAGGCATTTTAGAGAGAACACAAGAGCTTATAACATGATTTTTTCTTTTAAAGCTTTAGATTTCAAAGAAAACAATTTAAATATATGAAATCACAAACAATATAAACTATTGAATCAGCAAATAGTTTCCTTTACGAAGAAACATACCTCTCATACTAGAGAGCTTCTGATCATGCAATAGGCGTTCAAGCTATCGTATTACGTGTTGACCTTTAAATCATATATATATATATATACACAAAATATTATTCTAAGAATGCACATATTTTATAACCATGAATTATAAACATCTAATTTTAACCGATTAACTATTAATCAATTAAAACAAACGATACAGATTTTATATATCTAATATATATTAAGTTTAATTCAAAATTATACACGTAGGCTCTGATACCACTGTTGGAATTCATACCAGTTTATAACGATTTATAAATACTAATTGCGAATTCTTTCCCTAGGATACGTGCAAATATTGAATCAAAACTATGTTGTCAGTTTATAGATTTACCTGGATGGTTCGTAGCGGAAATATGAACCGAGATAAATCGAGGTATTGAAGCACTCCAAGTGTCGTGCCTCTACCGGTATCCACACGCGCACAAACTGAATCAAGACGGGATGCTAGTACCGTTGAGATCAAATCTCAAGATCTTAAAGATCTTAGACAAACTAATTGTCTGTTTATGTTTAGGGTTATGTAGAATAGGTTCATGTTATCAAGTGTCATTGTGCCTCTTTATATAATAGATTCTCATAACCTAATTAATAATCTAATGGACTTATATGGCTAATGATCCAAGCCCAATAAGCACATCACGATGACTTGACTTTTTCACATGTGCATTAATATATATATCATATATATATATATATATATAAATATAATATAATATCTTATATTATTAAAGTGCACAAATATAAATATATCTATATCTAATATCACATATATATTATAATTAAAACCCAACATAACATATTAATCCAGTTTGCTTAGGTGTGTGACTCTGTAGGATTGCATATTATTAGTAATGTGTTATAAACTCATAGATTATGAGCGGTCTCTAGCAAAACATTATAACCACCTAATATTATATGACATTGTCAAACCTCGACAATACAACTTTATTAGAGTAGGTACATAAGATTTCAGGACATTCCCAATAGTGCATCTTCTTCACCTTTCCTTTCGGTGAATGTGTGTTCCCCCACACTGTCACACGATGCATCTTAGCGAGAGCATAGATTCTTGGAAGAATCTGTCCTGAGTATGAGATGGGGGTTCCTTCCCATCAACATTACCCTAATTTTTCTCTGTAGCCTTTCTTGTTACTAACGGAATGGTTTTGTCCATAAACCATATAACATAGTTAAGCTATGTTTCAACAACATCTATCTACCTTAATAATGTGTTTGGTAATGGGTATGATACATGAGTATTGCATGATCTCACATTTTCACTATATAGCGAAATCAATTTAGTATAACGGTTATCTCTTTTTTTTGTGGTGAAAATTTCCTTTTTCAACGGTTATATTTGTTTTTTATTTTATTTATGTATTTAATATTTTTGATGATGAGATCACACTCTATGGAAAGAAGTCTTATTTTATTTTACCAAATTAATGAAAATTAAATTTTTCATGCGTAACTTTTAAATGAATATATTTTAGTTTAGGGAGAATTACAAAACTACACATTTTGAATTATGTTTCACAAACAAAACTTTTGATCTTTTTCACAAAACTGCACTTAACCACATAAAATTAAATCCAAATTAAGTTTACCCATATAACCCTACCCCTTAATCACTATACCCTAAACACTGATTTTTTTAAAAAAATTTGATGTAGTTTCAAAGGATAAATCAACCTTTTAAAATTTTGAAAAAATGTAATTATGAGAAAAATGAATTAGATAGATTTTTGTAAAGGAAGAGATGAGAAGGTGTAATTTTGTGAATTCCTCTTTTGTTTATTATAAAACTATTAGGATATCAATATGTGATGATATCTAATTTTACAAACTTTTTTAATTTAAAGAGAATTAAATATTGTTGTGTATCTTTTTTATTTTTTTTTACTATTAGTCATTTATTTTTGTCCACAATACATTTACTTATGTTTTACGTGGAGATTTTAATCCGTTTTTAATTACATCATAGTTTGTTTTTTTCTTTAATTTTATTAGAACATTTATATGTTTTTTTGATTATTTTATATGACGGTTATGTTTTCGGTGTATATTTTTAGTGATTACTAACATTTGGTTTAAGAAAACTATTGAGACCAATTGATGTATTATTTATATGTGTAGTCATGGAATATTTGAATCTTAAATTTATATAAATAAAAATAAATATTTTTTTTTCTGACCGATTTCCGACGGAAATAATTCCGACCGTTTTCCGACGAAATTTTCCGACCGAATTCCGACGATTTTATTTAATTTAATATTTTAAAATATTAAAATATTCGAACGATTTCCGACGGAATTGCGACATAAATAAAAACAATTAATAAAAAAAAAATATAAAATACATAAAATTTAAAAAAACACAGAAAATTAAAAAAACAGATATAAAAAAAACAATTTATTATTAAAAAATTTAAAAAAAACTAAATTCTCGCATCTTCTCCCATTGTTCTCGATCCCGATGCGTCTCCCGATCCTCCCGGACCTCGATATTGCGATAATTGGGTCCTCAGAAACGCATTCATATTCTCGAGTTGTGCATCGGTATTTTGACGATACGGTGGAACGCGTTATCTTTTCTTGAAGCTCATTTCGAAGCTTAGAGATTTTTTGAAGGAGTCCCGGATCCGGGGTTAGAACGTATGTGAATGACATTTCTTGGGATTGGGCACATACCCGAGGGTAGATTATATGGTGTCAAGATCACATGCCACAATGAATGATTACGAGACATGCCAAATGGATTGAACCCATTTGTACACAAATCAAGGTAAACATTTTGTGGTTCATTAGCAAACCGAGGATGTAGATTTTGAAAATATCTCTAGTCCGCCGCATCAGAAGGATGGCTCATTACTCCATCATTTTCTTCGTGCTCGGCATGCCATCTCATTGTCGCTGCCGTCTTGTGGCTCCGATACATTCTCTTCAATATGCCAGCAACTAGTAGATACCACATACGACTATATGGCACTTTCGTTCTACATATGTCGTCCTTAGGCTTCCATCTTTATGCACCACAAAAAAAACATTTTTCTTCTTTTTCGTTTTTTTCCAGAATATCATACAATTGTTAATTCAAACATCAATTGTATGATATGGAAGATCTAAATTGCGCATCAACTTCTCGGTTTAATGATGTGAACCGGTAGACTTGTTTCCATCTGGTAAATAACCAGTCAGTTTTCAAAACCCGAATCTACTAAATTTTCACTCAAATCAACCTTATTTTGCATGACTCGAGTAGCTAAAGATAATTTCGAGTGACCTTCACGACAACCATCATATATTGGATCTTTTGCACCTTCTAACAAGGAGTAAAATTTCTTCAAATGGTTAAATATTGGTTGTTCTACATTTACATAACTACCTTTCGGATGATAATTTTCATTAAAGCCCACGTTTTCACGAAATGCATCATTAACCATATCCACATATCTATCTTCAACTAAATGGCTCCCACCTATATATGTAGGATCAATGTAACTAGTTCCTAAATTCATATTGATTTCTTCCGCATGGTAATACCAAACAAAATAATCTGCCATAAACCCTCTACTATAAAGATGATTCCAAATTCTTGTCCCGGGGAGAAATTTTTCATTTTTTCAAACACAACAAGGGCAGAAAAACTTACCCCTGTTATCTTGTGTTAGAGGCTGACTTTTTGCCAATGTCATGAACTACTCCACTCCCATTTTAAACACTTCTTGAAAATTTCCAGTCTCTTCATCGATCCTTCTATACATCCACTTCCGAGAATTATTATAATTATAATGACCCGACATTATACGATCATATAACTATATAATTTAGTGGAAATTTTCAAATTATATCATAATACTCGGTTTTTGTTATTAAGTGTTTGTAAAACAGGTACACCTACCAAATAAACGTGTTTTTTGCACCGATATGATACAACCCGCTGCAACAGTCGCTATATAGCGACTGTTATACGACTTGTCGAATTAGCGGCATATTAGACGACAATGACTGACTAATTTCGGAAAAAGTTTTCTCTTCTGTAGTTTAGTCAGAAATTAGTCGTCAAAGAACGATTACATTACCGACTTTTTTTTAGTCGTCAAATAACAACTGATATATGATGATTGTGGATTGTGAGTCGTGGAACATGCGTGAAATCGTAGCTATACATCACATAGTGGACGATTAATGACTTAGTCGCTTTATGTAGTCGGGAAAACCATGTTTTTCTTGCTTATAAGTGCCTCAATGATCTTTGTAAAAATTTCACGAACTTATGAAACATCTTCCAACGCGTTTTCTAACTCTCTAAACCTAGTTTAAGCAAGATGGGTGCTTATTAGTGCGTCAATGATCTTTTTACAATTGTCACAAGCATATGAAACATCTTAAAACGCAGTTTCGGAGACTCTAAAACAAGTTTGAAGCTAGATGAGTTCTTTTTAGTGCTTCAATGATCTTTTTACGAATTTCACGAACTTATAAAACATCTAACAATGTGATTCCTATGACTATAAGCCAAGTTTGAAGCAAGATGAGTGCTTATTATAAGATCTCAATAATCTTTGTACATGTTTCATGAAGTTATGAAAAATCTAACAACATGTTTTCTATGACTCAAAACCAATTTTTAAGCATGATGAGTGCTTATAATTGCCTCAATGATCTTTGTGCAAGTTTCACGAACTTATGAAACATCTAACAATGCGTTTTCTACGACTATAAACCAAGTTGATTGCGTATAATTGATTCAATGATATTTGAACATTTTCACGAACTTATGAAACATCTAACAATGCGTTTTCTACGACTATAAACCAAGTTGATTGCGTGTAATTGATTCAATGATATTTGAACATTTTCACGAACTTATGAAACATCTAACAACGCGTTTTCTACCATTCTAAAACAAGTTTTTCGCTAGTGCTTCAATGATCTTTGTACAAGTTTCACAAACCAACGCGTTTTCTACCACTCTTAACGAAGTTTGAAGAAAGATGAGTATTAATAAGATCTCAATGATCTTTCTACAAGTTTCACAAACTTATAAACCATCTAACAATGGGTATTCTACAACACTAAACCAAGTTTTCAGCTAGATAAAGGCTTATAAGTAGTTCAATGATCTTTGAACAAGTTTCGTGAACTTATTAAACATCTAACAACATGTTTTCTACGACTCTAAACCAAGTTTTAATCGAGATGATTTGTTATTAGTGCCTCAATGATTTTGTTACATGTTTCAAGAACATATGAAACATCTAACAACACGCTTTCTATGACTCTAAACCAAGTTTAAAGCAAGGTGATTGCTTCTAAGTGTCTCATTGATCTTTGTACAAGTTTCACGAACTTATGAAACATCTAACAATGCATATTCTAAGACTCTACATAAAGTTTTAAGAAAGATGATTGCTTATAAGCGCTTCAATGATCTTTGAACAATTTTCATGAACTTATGAAACATCTAACAACGCGTTTTCTACGACTCGAAAACAAGTTTTAATCAAAACGAGTGCTTATTCAATGATCTTTGTACAAGTTTTACGAACTTATGAAAGATCTAATATTGCGTTTTTTAAGACTCTAAACCAACTTCTAAGCAATATGAGTTCTTAATAGTGCCTCAATGATCTTTTTACAAATTTCCCGAGCTTATAAAGCATATGACAATGCGTTTTCTACGATTCTTAACAAAATTTTAAGTAAGATGATTTCTTATAAGTGCTTCAATGATCTTTTTACAAGTTTCAGGAACATATGATACATCTAAAAAGTGTTCTCTAGACTCTAAAAAAAAATTTAAACAAGGTGAGTTCTTATTAATGAACTTATGTAACATCTACCAACGTATTTTCTACGACTCTAAACTAATTTTTAAGCAAGATGAGTTTTTATTAGTGCCTCAATGATCTTTGTTCAAGTTTCAAGAATTTATGAAACATGTAACAACGCGTTTTCTATCACTGTAAACAATGTTTGAAGCAAGAAGATTGCTTATAAGTGTCTCAATGATTTTTATGCAAGTTTCACGAACTTATGAAACATCTAACATTCCGTTTTCTATGACTTTAAACCAAGTTTTAAACAAGATGAGTGCTTATAAGTGATCTAACAACGCGTTTTCTACGGTTCTAAACCAAGTTTTTAACAAGATGAGTTCTTATTAGTGCTTCTGTGATCCTTGTACAAATTTCAAGAACTTATGAAAGATCTAACAACACGGTTTTTACGACTCTAAACCAAGTTTTAAGAGAGATGAATGCTTATAAGTGCCTCAATGATCTTTTTACCAGTTTTACGACCTTATGAAACATCTAATAAAGCATTTTCTACCACTCAAAACCAAGTTTGAAGCAAGATGAATGCTTAGAAGTGCTTCAATGAAGTTTTTACAAGTTTCACGAACTTATGAAACATCTAACAACGCGTTATCTACGCATCTAAACCAACTTTTAAGATAGATAAGTTTTAATTAGTGCCTCAATTATCTTTTTACGAATTTCACGAACTTATAGAACATCTAACAACGTATTTCCTATGACTATAAACCAAGTTTGAAACAAGATAAGTGCTTATAATTTCCTCAATGATCTTGGTACAAGTTTCAGAAACTTATGAACACATCTAACAACGCGTTTTCTACGACTTTAAACCAAGTTTTAAGTAAGATGAGTGCTTATAAGTGCCTCATTAAACTTTGTACAAGTTTCAAGAACTTATGAAACATCTTACAAAGGGTTTCCTATTACTGTACCAAGTTTTAAGTAAGATGAGTTCTTATTAGTGTCTCAATTATCTTTATACAAGTTTTCATGAACTTATGACACATCTAAAAAATGCGCTTTCGACGACTCTAAACAAGGTTTTAAGCAATATGAGTGCTTATAAGTGCCTCAATGATCTTTTTACAAGTTTCAAGAACTTATGAAACATCTAAAAACGAGTTTTCTATGACTCTAAACCATGTTTATAGGAAAAATAGTGATTATAAGTGCCTCCATGATCATTGTACAAGTTTCACGGACTTATGAAACATCTATAAACGGGGTTTTCTACCAATCTAAATCAAGTTTAAGCAATATGGGTGCTTATTAGTGCTTCAATGATCTTTCAACAAGTTTCAGGAACTTAGGAAACATCTAACAACGCGGTTTCTACGACTCTAAACCAAAATTTAAGCAAGATGAGTGTTTATATGTGCCTCAATGATATTTGTACAAGTTTCACAAACTTATGAATCATTTAACAATGCGTTTTCTAAACCTTTAAACTACGATTTAAGCAAGATGAGTGCTTATAACTGCATCAATGATCTTTGTACAAGTTTCACGAACTTATGAAACATCTAAAAACACATTTTCTACGGTTGTAAAAAAAGTTTTAAGCAAGATGAGTTCTTATTAGTTCTTCAATGATCTTTTTACAAGTTTCAGGAACTTATGATACATCTAACAACACATTTTGTACACTTTTAAACCAAGTTTTAAGCAAGATGAGAAAATAAAAATCTAATTGAACATTGTACAAGCTTCACGAACTTATTAAACATCTAACGTCATGTTTTCTACGACTCTAAACCAAGTTTTAAGCAAGCCGAGTGCTTATAAGTTCCTCATTTATCTTTGTACAAGTTTCACGAACTTTTGAAACATCTAACAAAGCGTTTACTACGACTCCAAACCAAGTTTAAGAAATATGGGTGATTATAAGTGCCTCAATGATCTTAGTACAAGTTTCACAAACTTATGGAAAATCTAACAACGCGGTTTCTACGAGTCTAAACTAAGTTTTAAGCAAGATGGGTGCTTATAAGTGCACAATGATATTTGTACAAGTTTCATGAGCTTATGAAACATCTAACATCTAAACCAATTTTTAAGCAAGATGAGTTATTATTAGGGCCTCAATGTTCTTTGTACAAGTTTCAAAAAATTATGATACATTTAGCAACGCGTTTTTACGACTCTAAACCAACTTTTATTCAAGATGAGTTCTTACTAGTGCCTCAAAGATCTTTTTACAAATTTCATGAACTTATGAAACATCTAACAACGCGTTTTCTATGACTATAAACCACGTTAGGAGCAAGATGCCTATAAGCTCCTCAATCATCTTTTTACAAGTTTCACGAACTTATGAAACATCTAACAACGAGTTTTTCTATGACTTTTAACCAGTTTTGAAGAAAGATGAATGCTTATAAGTTCCTCAATTATCTTTGTACATGTTTTATGAACTTATGAAACATCTAACAACGCGTTTTCTATTACTATAAACTAGTTTTTAAGCAAGATGAGTGCTTATAATTTCACATGATTTTTAAACAAGTTTCACGAACATAGGAAACATCTAACGACCTTTTTCCACGATTCTAAACTAATTTTTAAGCAAGATGAGTTCTTATTAGTGCTTCAATGATTTTTGTAAAAGTTTCACGAACTTATGAAACATCTAACAACGTGTTTTCTACGACTCTAAACCAAGTTTAAAGCAAGATGAGTGCTTATAAGATCAAATTGATCTTTGTACAAGTATTAAAAATTTATGTGACAACTAACAATGCGTTTTCTACGACTTTAAACCAAATATTAAGCAAGGTAAGTGTTTATAAGTGCACAATGATCTTTGAACAATTTCCCCGAACTTTTGAAACATCTAACAACGCGTTTTCTCTGACTCTAAACCAAGTTGTAAGCAAGATGTTTTAGTTCCTCAATGATCTTTGTACATGTTTCAAGAAGATACAAAACATCTAACAACACGTTTTCTATGACTCTAAACCAAGTTTGGAGCAAGAAGATTGCGTATAAGTGCTTCAATGATCTTTGAAAAACTTTCACGAACTTATGAAAGATCTAACAACGTGTTTTCTACGACTCTAAACCAAGTTTTAAGAAAAATGAGTTCTTATAAATGCATCAATGATCGTTGTACAAGTTTCAAAAATTTATGAAAGATCTAACGACGCGTTTTATACGACTCTAAACAAACTTTTAAGCAAGTTAAGTTCTTATTAGTGCCTCAATGATCTTTTTACAAATTTCACGAATTTATGAAAAATCTAACAACACGTTTCCTATGATTATAAATCATGTTTGAAGTAAGATGAGTGCTTATTAGTTCACCAATGATCTTTGTACAAGTTTCACGAACTTATGAAACATCTAACAACTGGTTTTCTATGACTCTTAACCAAATTTTAAACAAGATGATTGGTTATAAATGCCTTAATGATCTTTGTTCCAGTTTCATGAACTTATGAAACACCAAACAATGCGTTTTCTACGACTCTAAACCAAGTATTAAGCAAGATGAGTGCTTGTAAGTGCCTCAATGATCTTTGAAGTTTAACGAACTTATGAATCATCTAACAACGCGTTTTCTACGACTCTAAACCATGTTTTAAGAAAGATGAGTGTTGATAAGTGCTTCAATGATCTTTGTACAAGTTTCACGAACTTATGAACAATCTAACAATTCGTTTTCTACGACTCTAAACCAAGTTTTAAGAAAGATTAGTGATTATAAGTGCCTCAATAATCTTTGTAAAAGTTTCACGAACTTATGAAACATCTAACAATGCGTTTTCTACGACTCTAAACAAAGCTTTAAACCAGATAAGTGTTTATAAGTACCAAATGATCTTTGAACAAGTTTCACGAACTTATGGAATGTCTAACAACTTATTTTCTCAACTCTAAGCAAAGTTTTAAGAAAGGTGAGTTCTTATTAGTCCATAAATGATATTTTTACAAGTTTCACACACTTATGAAATATCTAACGACGCGTTTTCTACGACTTTAAATCAAGTTTTAAGTAAGATGAGTGCTTATAAGTGCACTCAAAGATTTTTGAACAAATTTCAAAAACTTATGAAACATCCAACAACGCGTTTTCTCTGACTTTAAACAAGGTTTTAAGCAAGATAAGTTTTTATAAGTTCCTCACTGATATTTGTTCAAGTTTCACGAACTTTTGAAACATCTAAAAACACGGTTTCTACAACTCTAAACCAAGTTATAAGCAAGATGAGTGCTTATAAGTGTATCAATGATCTTTAAATAAGTTTCACGAACTTATGAACATCTAACAACGCGTTTTCTACGACTTTAAACCAATTTTTAAGCAAGATGAGTGCTTATAAGTGCCATAATTAACTTTGAACAAGTTTCATGAACTTGAAACATCTAACAATGCCTTTTCTACAACTCTAAACCAAGTTTAACGTAAGATGAGTTCTTATTATTGCATAAGTGATCCTTATACAAGTTTAGCAAACTTATGAAACATCTAACTATGCGTTTTCTACTAATCTAAACCATGTTTTAAGGAATATGAGTTCTTGTTAATGCATCAATGATCTTTGTATAAATTTTACAAACTTATGAAATATTTAACAATGCGTTTTCTAGGACTCTAAAGCAAGTATTAAGAAAGATGAGTTCTTATAAGTGTCTCAATGATCTTTGAACAAGTTTCATGAACTTGTGAAACATCTAACAATGCGTTTTGTACGACTATGAACCAAGTTTGAGGCAAGATGAGTTCATATTAGTGCCTCATTACTCTCTGTAAAAGTTTCACGAACACATCTAACAATACATTTTCTACGACTCTTAACCAAGTATTAAGCAAGATGAGTCCTTATAAGTGCCTCAATGATCTTTAAAAATGTTTCACGAATTTATGAATAATCTAACAACGCATTTTCTATGACTTTAAACCAAGTTTTAAGAAAGATTAGTTCTTATAAGTGCCTCCATGATATTTGTTCAAGTTTTACAAACTTATGAAACATCTAAAAACGTGTTTTCTACAATTCTAAACCAAGTTTTAAACAAGATGAATGCTTATAAGTGCATCAATGATCTTTGTACAAGTTTCACGGACATATGAAACATGTAACAACACCTTTTCTACGAGTCTACACAATGTTTTAATCAAGGTGAGTTCTTATTAGCTCCTTAATAATCTTTATATAAGTTTCACAAACTTTTGAAACATCTAAAAACACGTTTTCTCTAACTCTAAACCAAGTCTTAAGCAAATGAGTGCTTATAAGTACCTCAATGATCTTTAAAAAAGTTTCACGCACTTATAAGTGCCCTAAAGGATTTTTGAACAATTTTCACAAACTTAAGAAACATCCAACAACGCGTTTTCTCTGACTTTAAACCAGGTTTTAAGCAAGATTAGTTCTTATAAAATCCTGAATGATCTTTTTTCAAGTTTCACGAACTTTTGAAACATCGAAAACACAGTTTCTATAACTCTAAACCAAATTTTAAACAAGATGAGTGCTTATAAGTGCCTCAATGATTTTTTAACAAGTTTCATGAACGTATGACCATATAGCAACACATTTTCTACGACTTTAAACCAATTTTTAAGCAAGATGAGTGCTTATAAGAGCCTCAATGAACTTTGAACAAGTTTCGCGAACTAACGAAACATCTAACAATGCCTTTTCTACAACTCTAAACCAAGTTTTAAGTAAGATGAGTTCTTATTATTGCCTCAATGATTTTTGTACAAGTTTTATAATCTTATGAAACATCTAATTGCAGGTTTTCTACTAATCTAAACCAAGTTTAAAGGAATATTAGTTCTTACTAGTGTCTCAATGATCTTTGTACAAGTTTTATAATCTTATAAAACATTTAACAACGCGTTTTCTACGTCTCTGAAGCAAATTTTAAGCAAGATGAGTTCTTATAAGTGTTTCAATGATCTTTGAACAAGTTTCACGAACTTATGAAATATCTAACAATGCGGTTTGTACGACTATGAACCGAGTTTTAAGCAAGATGAGTTCATATTAATTCCTCAATACTCTTTGTAAAAGTTTCACGAACACATCTAACAATACATTTTCTACGACTCTTAACCAATTATTAAGCAAGATGAGTTCTTATAAGTGACTCAATGATCTCTGAAATCAGTTTCACGAATTTCGAACCATCAAACAACGCGTTTTCTACGACTTTAAACCAAGTTTTAAGACAGAGTGGTTCTTATAAGTGCCTTCACGATATTTGTACAAGTTTTACAAACTTATGAAACATCTAAAAACGCGTTTTCTACAACTCTATACCAAGTTTTAAGCAAGATGAGTGCTTATAAGTGCATCAATGATATTTGTAGAACTTTCACGAACTTATGAAACATCTAACAACGCGTTTTCTACGAGTCGTCTAAACAAAGTTTTAAACAAGGTGAGTTCTTATTAGTTCCTTAATAATATTTATATAAGTTTCACAAACTCTAAACCAAGTTTTAAGAAAGTGAGTGCTTATAAGTGCCTCAATGATCTTTAAACAAGTTTCACTAACTTATGAACATCTAATAACGTGTTCTCTATGACTATTAACCAATTTTGAAGCAAGATTATTGCTTATAATTTCCTCAATGATGTTTTCTACAAGTTTCACGAATTTAAGAAACATCGTACAACGCGTTTTCTACGTCTCTAAATCAAGTTTTAAGAAAGATGAGTGCTTATAAGTGTCTCGATAATCTTTAAACAAGTTTCACAAACTTATGAAACATCTAACAACGCGTTTTCTTCGAATTTAAACTACGTTTTAAGAAACATGAGTGCTTATAAGAACCCAATGATCTTTGTACAAGTTTCAAGAAATTATGAAACAACTAACAACGCCTTTCCTTCTACACTAAGCCAAGTTTTAAGCAAGATGAGTTCTTATTAGTTCCTAAATGATCTCTGCACAAGTTTCACGAACTTATGAAATATCGAACAACGTGTTTTCTACGACTCTAAACAAAATTTTAAGAGAGATAATAGCTTATAAGTGTCTCAATGATCTTTATACAAGTTTCACGAACTTAAGAAACATCTAAAAACACATTTTCTACAACTCTAAACCAAGTTTTACGCAAGATGAGTTCTTATAAGTGTCTCAATGATCTTTAAACAAGTTTCACGAACTTCTGAACATCTAACAATGCGTTTTCTACGACTATTAACCAATTTTGAAGAAATATTAGGGTTTTATAATTGCCTCAATGATCTTTATACAAGTTTCACGAACTTATGAAACATATAACAACGGGTTTTCTATTAATCTAAACCAAGTTTTAAGAAATATGAGTTCTTATTGTTGCCTCAATGATCTTTGTAGATGTTTCACGAACTTATAAAACACCTAACTACTGGTTTTCTATAAATTTAAACCAAGTTTTAAGGAAGATGAGTTCTTATTAGTGCCTCAATGATCTTTGTACAAGTTTCACGAACTTATGAAACATATAACAACATGTTTTCTATGAGTCTAAACTAAGTTTTAAGAAATATTAGTGCTTATAAGTTACTTAATGATCTTTGTAAAAGTTTCACAAACTTATGAAACATCTAACAATGCGTTTTCTATGATTCTAAACAAAAATTTAAACAAGATGAGTTCTTATTAGTGCCTAAATGATCTTTGTATAAGTTTCACGAACTTATGAAATATCTAACAACGTGTTTTCTATGACTCTAAACCAACTTTTAAGCAAGATGATAGCTTATAAGTGCCTTAATGATCTTGGTACAAACTTCAACAACTTATGAAACATCTAACAACACGTTTTCTACAACTTTAGACCAATTTTTAAAAAAGATAAGTGCCAATAAGTGTCTCAATAATATTTGTACATGTTTCACGAACTTATAAATAATCTAACAACGCGCTTCTACAAATCTAAACCAATTTTAGGCAAGAAGAGTGCTTATTAGTGTTTCACACTAGTAAAAAAACATGTTATACCCACGAAGCTTTCGTGGGTAACATTGAGTGTTTTTCGTGGGTTTTCGTGGGACAAGACACGAACACCTACGTAATATTTCGTGGGTAATTAACCACGTATTGCCACGTTTTTTCGTGGGAAATTACCCTCGAATTGCCACTATAAAATTCGTGGGTAAAAATTTACCCACAAAATAGCCACCAAATTTTTCGTGGGTAAGCACAATATTATTTTTTTATTTATAATATTTATTTTCAAATTTGTTGTTACAATTTATAAATTTATATAATTAAATTTAATACCGAACTAAATATTGAAATAGATATACAATACTTTACATAAAATAAAAAATTTTATCATCGCAAAAATTTTAAAATTAAAAAAAAAACATGAATATAAAACATTCTATTGCTCCGGGATAAGTCGAAGCCAAAATTGTGCGTTGGCTTGTATCCAAGTGGTCGGGTTGACTCGTCCTCTCGTGAACTGATGCTTCCAAGTAGCTTCTCCATAATGAGATATATCTTCCCCGACAAGGTACCCATCTGGTCCTTGATATCATTGAGCTCATTTTGGAAATCTTGTTGTGTGCTCGACGGATGATGGACGGGAGGGTGATAGAACTGCGTTCTTGCACTGCCGACGCCGTAGGCCTGTCCATATTTGGGTTTGACCTTCTGCATGTTTAAACATTAAATATTTAATGTCTCAACATACAAAATGAAAAAATTTACCTCCATATATAATTGGTTAATGAGTTCCCGAGGAGAAGCACTTGTTGAAAAAGCCGTGCCCGACGAATCTTGCTGCTGAAAAGCCTCCTCTTCAACCTCCTTCACAAGTCCTTTAATGATCGGATCGACGTAAGTGCCATCCGCGCGTCTATGTGTCTTATTCACCAAATCAAGAATGGAATGTTCCTAGGATCCCTGGGTCTTCTCCTTCTGCATTTAAAAAAATATTATTTACACAATTTAGTCAACAATAAATATATTAGTAAATTAATGTATGGATTAAACTTACCAATTGATAGTTAACCTTTGAGAAAGATATGGGGTCGGCACTGTGTTTGTGCATTGCAATGCCATCTATCTTTGTTTTACGGCTGGTTGCTGCCTTCTGACTCTTGTTAATGGCTTTCTCAGTTTTCCACCTTTCCAAAAGAATTGTCGAGTCGTCATCGCTAATATATGAGGGTTTCACTCCCTCCCGATGCTTCCTACTAATCTCTTCGCCGATTCTTAACTTCGTCTTTTCCTTCCATTCATAAAAGACGATGTCCTCGAAGACGGGATCCTAGTAATAGTTTTGCTCCAACTCACAACCACCATTGTTAATATAAAATGTTAGTAAAAGAAAATAAACGTTTAAATATTTAAAAAATTAACTTACCACAAATTTACCCCACCAACTCAGAATTTTTTTGGATTGTTTTTTTTTCACGTCGCTCCAAATATTCCAGGGACCCCAAAAATTACCTTGCCATATGCGTCTAATAGAACTGATGACCGAGTCATCATTCCCAAAACTAAAATTTATTTTCAAAATATGAGAAATCAATTTGTAAACACGAAAACATTAAACTTTGTAAAAATGTAAGATGATTACCATAGTCCTTCGTTTTCCTTATAGGGATGGAGGACAGGCTTTGATCTCCTAGTAGGGGCTTAGTATACCCCTTGTAAACGGTAACGATACTCTAAAGAAGCACCCCAGACAGACTTTGGGATATCAAATGAGATCCGCTTGAAATTGAGTAGGTCCCTCTAGACAAAGACATAACTACATGCACAACAACAATACATATATAATTTGTCTTAAGCAATGAAAACGAGTTATCAATACATCGTTTTCCTTCTTCAAAATGAAAACGAGTTATCAATTTTCCTTTTGTATAAACGAAAACGAGTTATCAACACATCATTATAAGGAATGAAACTACTTGCATGATCCATAATTATATTGTATCAAATTAAACAAAAGTATAGTTATGTAAAAGGTGTATTTGATAAGTTTTTCCAATTATATAATTTTGGTATAACACCAAATCAAATCTAAGGCATAAAGCCAAATCAAATCTAAGGCAAGTTTTAAACAAAGTACCCAAATGTAAGGCAAATCTATGACATAAATTAAATAGCTAATTTTGAGGAATCCTAAAACCAAATCTATAAGTAAATTTGAGAAATCCTAAAACCATATAATAAAGATGTGGATTAGAGAGGATTTACTTGAGGATTAGAGATGTGGGTGAAGAGTAACAGTCGCCGGTGGTGGACAGAAGATTCGCCGGCGATTTCAAGATTTTCGTCGAAGAGGATGAATGGAGGAGAAAGAAATGGTTGCGAAGAAGATAAAGCTACCCACGAAAAAAATCGTGGGTTTTTGTGGGTAATTAAAAATAGCCACGTTTACCCACGAAAAATTTTGTGGGTAATTAAAGAATAGCGACGTATATCCACCATTAATTTCGTGGGTATAAGTTAAAACCCACGATTTCCCACGAAATATTTCGTGGGTAAATCCGTTAATTTTTATAATAAACGTGATTTAAAATTGTCATTTGTCTATCCCTGCACATTCAAAAGAGTATTCATAATGTTATCGAAAAAATTCTTCTCTATGTGCATCACGTTGAGATTGTGTCGGAATAGATGATCTTTCCAGTATGGGAGCTCCCAGAAAATGCTTTTCTTATGCCAGTTGTGTTCTGGAAGATAACCATCAGGCAGATTAGGCGGGACATGCCAGTTTCCTCCACATGGAACTGTGTAATTCGCAAAGTAATGATCCATATGCGGCTCAACTTGTTCGCCCATATATACACCGGTGGAGGATCCGAACTACATTGTTCTTCTTAAACATTCGTTTGTTTTTCTGATAGGGGTGGCGCAGACTAAGAAATTGACGGTGACAATCAAACCAACTTGTTTTCCTTCCATTCTTCAATTGGAAGGCGTCAGTGTGATGCATGCAGTACGAATAAGAGAGTCGTCCGGGTGTAGTCCAGCTTTGCAACATTCTGTAGGCGGGAAAGTCGTTGATCGTCCATAGGAGAACTGCACGCATTGTAAATTCTGTTTCCTCGAACAATCGTAAGTCTTTACTCCAGTATGTCATAACTCCTTCAACTCTTCCACCAAATCCTGTAGAAATACATCAAGGAATCTTTTTGGTCCAGGGACTAACACTACAAGAAAAAGACCGTATAGCCACGGCAGAAGTCGTGGCTATGATGTTATATTTGTGGCTATATGGGTCCACAACCAAGGAAAGCCACGACATAAAATCGTGGCTATAGCGTCGTAGTTGTGCCATATTCGTGGCTATTCGTGGCTACTGAGCCACGAAAAAGCCACGTATTTCCACATAAGCATTAGCCACGGATTTACCACTGATAATTTGTGGCAATGGTAGCCACGATACAATTTGTGGCTCATTCGTGGCTACCTTTGCCACGAATGTATACGTAGCTAATCATGGCTGCATAACTACGGTTTATTTCATGACTATCCGTGGCTGATTTGCCACTTATATATTCGTGGCTTTTCCGTGGATTGTTAGCCACGATCATAGCCGTGACATATTCGTGGCCACCAGCCACGAATATATTCGTGGCTTTTCGTGGAAAGTTTTGTTATGGATATTTCCGTAGCAAGTCGTGGCTACTTAGATATGGATTTGATATGTAGCTTGTCGTGGCTACATAGCTACGGGTTAATTCGTAGCTTCCGTGGCTATTTGGCTATGATAAATTTCGTAGCAAATTGTGGCTACACTTTACTAGCCACAGATTATTCTGAGGCTTTCTTGTTTTTTTTTAAAAAATAATTATTATTTAAATTTAACCTGCTTAATTATATAACCAAAACATAATTAAAAACATTGTATTAAACAAAACATGATCATAATATGATCATGTATTTAATATTTAGAAACGAAAAAAGTTATATGAAACCAAAATACATGTTTTTTTAACCATTCAAAACAAAGTTTTTCTAACCAAACAACCCTCATTCTCATCATTATCATCATCCTCATAACAATCATCCTCACCATCAACCTCACCAGCAGGCACATGACCACCCTCACCATCATCTTCTTTCTCTTGGACATCTCCTTCCTCGCGGTTAACTTGTTCAAGATTAACGCTTTGAGCAGCATGGTTGGGACTGGTCTGAGGCATTGAGTTCGAGGCTGCAGCATGTGGAGAAGGGGTCGCAAAGGGCTGGTTCGTCTCTCGATCGATCCCGAGAGTAGTGAGAATTACTTTATGCGAGTCTAGCAAGGCCTTCTGCGACTCGAGAATGGCTGAAACCGTAGTCTCGAGGGTTCCCACACGAAAATCAGTGCTCACACTTCGCGCAAGACAATCTGCCACTGGCTCTGAGGGTTCAAACACTTCAAACTGCTTACTTCCGAGGCCGTAGATACGACCTCGATTTGGTTTGACCCGCTGCAAATACAGTCACAAAACAATTAGTATAGGGTATAAACTATTTTATAAATTACTATAGTAAGGAAAGCAATGAACAAATACTTACCTCCAAATAGGCCTTGTTGATAAGCTGAGGGGAAGGAGATGTCTCATCATCTTATGTGACCTGTGAAGAAGCGACAGCCTCGACTTCATTGACTATAGCCTCTACCCGACGGTCCACGAAGGTGCCATCTCTGCGTACGGACGAGTTCAGTGAAGGCTGGTTCAACACCACATGCCTTTTGCTTATGCGAAACATTTCAATCAACTCAATTGCAAACCAAAACAAAACAAACCTAAACAATGCAAAAAACTAGACAAGAACGAAACGTAGGTTGAACATAAACAAAGATGCAACAATAGGATACAACAACAACAAATACGCAAACAAACATAAAAAATATAACAAGTACTAAACCTAAGGAAAGAATAATAAACAAAGTAACAACAATGTCAAAGCAACAACAATGTCAAAGCAGAATAATAAACAAAGCAACCACAAACAGAATAGAGAGAGTTCATATTACCATGTCAAAGCAAAAATTTAACAAGTACTAAACCTAAGCAAAGTATAATAAACAAAGCTGCAACAATTAACCAAACCTAACCAAACAAAGTATATAGCAACAGAACAACAACAACAACAAATACCTAAACCAAACCTAACCACAACCTAAATAGAAACTATAGATTAGAGAGGATTCATGTTACCATGTTGTAGCCGATCCTTGCAAAACTCACGGGTCCAACAGAATGCTTGTGCACACCTAGACCATCAAGATCTGACATCCGGTTCTTCGAGTTTGTCTTGGACTTCTTTTGGCACCCCTCAGTATCCCACAACTCCTGCATCTCCGCCCAAGTCGCGTCTGAAACGTATTATGGCTTCTTCTTATTTCTCTTCTTCTTGCTGACTCGGTCCCAGATGGACTCCATGCACTCCTTCTTCCACATGAAGTAGACAGCCTCATGGTGAGTAGGAGACCAGTAGTACGCTTGCTGAAAAGGGAAAAAACAACACATCAGACAAGTATCTAATATAAATGTACAAAAGTTAAAAGCAAATGGAATCACTTACCACAAAGTCTTGCCACCATTCCTCTACCTTCTCATATGGAACCATAGACCAATTCCACCAAGCTCCCATATAATTGGACTGTCAAGTGTTCCTTAATGTTCTGTTCACTTCAGGATCGATGCCAAACCTAAAAAGAGAAGAAACTATGTCAACACAAGATATATACGAAGTCTCAATCGCACACATAAGCTATATACTAAGTCTCAATCGCATATATCAGAATCAAACGAAAACCTAAAATGAAACCCTAAATCGAAACCCCCAAAATAAAACCCTAAAAAAACCCTAAAAGAAACCCCCCAATAAAGAAACCACCGAGAACAAAACAAAACCCCACTACATCCGCTACAAAACCCCCAAAAAGAAACCCCAAATACGAAACCTTAAAACGAAACCATAAAAAGAAACCCCCAAAAACAAAACCCCAAAACAAAACCACGAGAATCGAATCAAAAACCCCATATAATCCGCAACAAAACCCCTAAAACAAAACCCTAAACGAATCATTATAAAAGATGAAATCGGATAAAGGTGAAAAGAGATATCGATTTCGAAAACGAATCGGTTCAAAGATGACACCAAAGAGAAATAAAGAGAGGGAGAAGAAGAAATCTAGGAGAAATGAAGGAAACTTACCGGTTTGATAGGGTTTTCCGATCAATCGCCGGAGAGATAGAGAGACAGAGAGAGAGAGAAAAAAGAGGCGGATGGAAAATGAGATCTACTTTCGCGATGAATTAGGGTAAAACAACTTAGCCACATATATATCAGTGAATGTCCGTAGCTATAATTAAATATGGGTCGATATAATTAGGCTCATTAATTAACGATTTGGTCCAATATTGAAATAAATTATGTAGCCAAGGAACAAACACGTGGTTATATTGTGGCTATGCTGAGATATAGCCACGAATAAGCCACAGAAAAATCGTGGCTAACACTTGGTCAATTTTATATAATACATTTATTGAACAATTTGTATAGTCGCGAGTAGAAACGTGGCTATGTTAAGTTATAGCCACGAATAAGCCACGGATAAATTGTGGCTCACACTTAGGGAATTTTAAATAACATATCGATTGAACACTTTGTAAAGCCACGACTTGAAACGTGGCTATTTTAAGTTATAGCCACGATTAAGCCACGGATAAACCGTGACTATATCGGTTGAAAAAATTTGTATAGCCACGAGTATAAACGTGGCTATATCGTGGCTATATTAAGTTATAGCTACGAATAAGCCACAGATAAACCGTGGATGACACTTAAGAGTTTCGTTAGCCACGAAAATAAACGTGACCAATTCGTGGTTATACATAGATGTAGGGTTTAGGGTAATTTTTTTAGGGTATAGATTTTAGAAGGTTTTAAGTACTTGATACATGATTGATATGAATGTGTTACATCAAAACAATGAGTAAATTGAATGTGTTTAAGAAAAAATTAAAAACCTTTATATAAACCAAATACTTAGTATTAGTGTATGTAAGTTAATGAAGAACATTGATATAAGTGATCATGGTAGCATGTAATGCTTATATTGAGTTATATTTTATATATTTTTAAATTTATTAGGTTCCATTGTATTGTAGATGTGAATATGTTAAGATGTGTTTGAGAAATTAGATTTAAAACCCATCAATTTGATGGAATTTTTATATTTTGGTTTAGTCACGGTTTCTACCGTGACTATTTCATAGCCTTAGCCACGACTATTATCATGACCATGCGTGGCTAATTTTGTCTGAATCTTATCCATATCGTGTCCAGATACATCGAGGCACCGTTTTGTAACAGCCACGATTACATCCGTGGCTATCCGTGACTATTTAGTTTTGGTTTTCTGAATATGGATTGTATTGTGTCTAAGTATACCCAAGTTTGCAAAAATAAAAACCAAGCATGTAACATAACATTATTGTACCGGAAGTTTTAAATTAAAATACAAATAAGTTCGAAAATATATAATAAAACATGATTCAAAATATTAAACATTATTAACCCTCAAATTTATTAATCTTCGAATAAGTTGAAGTATCCGATTCGGGATCCTCTAAGGATTGTCCCGCAACATCGTCTTCAACATTTTCGTAGTCCAAAGGCTATGCATCATCCAAATCATCATATTCAGAAACATTGTCATCAACGACATGTCTTGTTACTCGAATCATCGCACTAGGAACAACGAGGTCGACGAATGTATCATCCTGTAGGGCTGTCAAAGCGATTTCGTCATTCTCGCGGTAACCCCTCGGCATAACTTTAGTGCATGCCCCCCAATCATTTGTTGTCGAGACAGATACACGGGGATGCGGAATGAAACACACTTGGTCACATTGACCAACTAAAACGAAAGGGTCATACTTCTCGTAGCGTCTACGCGGGGCTACATCAACTAAACCGAACGAGGGTCTACGCAATTCGGTACCGTCCGTGTTGTCAAACCAATTGCATTTGAAGATTATTTCTTTAAGAACAACTCCACCGCGATACGTGATCTTCATTATCTCTTCGATAAGACCGTAATAAGTAGTTTATGTCGTACCTCGTACCACAACTCCATAGTTTTGAGTTCTTTTATCATGCCCGTGTGTGTGGTTGTGGAAATGGTATCCACAAGTGAAATACATTGGCCATGATGAGTAACTGTTCATCGGACCTTGTATAAATTCCAACATCCACAACGAAAATTCATACTTCCGACTCGCTTCATTAATCTGCAAAAATAGTAAAATACACATTAATTTATTTCAAATATTTGATATAGAGGCATCATTATAGTATATAGTACTCACGGAGTCCCTACACCATTTTGCATAATGGACGTATTTAGCTCTACCCAAATCATCATCTGTAATATCTGGTATACTCAACCTCATTGCTTCCTCAAACATCTTGTAAAAAATTTGCAATACTTAGCGTTTTAGAATCCAAATAAAGCGTTAAAAAGTAAACAAATTTTACCATCTACTTGTTTACTTCTCATAAGTCGCAAATTCTTCACAATTAAGCAACATGAATGTCTGGATGATGTTGTAATTTGAATCTTCTAGCCACCCATCTATACGTTTTCCGCTTACACGGCCGATATGATGAAAGATTCTCGACACACCTGGGTAATCATTATATGCAAACTGAATTTCTCCAGGACCATCATTGATTGCCTCTTCAGTATTCATGTAGTAATTGATCGCTGCATAAGAAATCTCTTCTTAGACACATTGCGCAACAATGGAACCTACAATATGTGCCTTATTCTTAACTTTATTTTTCAGGTGAGACATGTATCGCTGAAATGGATACATCCATATATACTGCACCGGGCCACCTAAGGCGGCTTCATCTGAGATGTGCATGGATAAATGTTCCATGACATCAAAGAACGAAGGTGGAAAAATCTTCTCCAAATTACACAATTTGATTGCAATGTTATCCTTCAATACAACCACATCCTCAACTCGCAACATTTTGGCAGATATATCTCGAAAAAAACACTACAATCTCTGCAATTGTTCAACATCCTTTTAATTAGAAAAATTATAATGTTATCATTAACCATTTACTAAAAAACAAAGTTCACATACCTGAAATTGTCTTGTGCACGTTGTTATCCAAAAGTTCTAGCATCGCAAATGGAAGTAGGCGTTGCATGATCACATGGGAATCATGGATTTTCAACCCCGATAGTTTTCCATTGCTCTCGTCAACCCATCGAGCAAAATTAGAAGCATATCCGTCCAGAAATATGATGTTATTTCTCAACCACGAGAGAAACTTTCGCTTCAATGCGTTCGTTAATCTAAATAGTGGAACATGAATTTTTCCATCAGCTTGGTCCTATAAATCTGGTCTTGTGCATATTGTCGGAAGATCCAATCTTGATTTTATATTGTCCTTCGTCTTCCCCTTCGTATTCAGAACGGTTTGGATGAGATTGTCGAAACAATTCTTCTCGATGTGCATGAAGTCGAGATTGTGTCTAAGAAGAAGATTTTCCCAATAAGGCAAGTCCCAATATATACTATTCTTATGCCAAATATGGTACTCACCATAAGTATCGATTGTTCGACTTGGTTTCTCAAGTCCTTTTCCTCTACAATCGACTGTTTTCTCTAATCCATCAATGGTGTCTATCCTTTCAGTCAAAACTTCATAACCCGTCAACCACTATGGAGGGTTACCTCGAAATGTCTTGCCTTTCCTAAAAGCTTTGGTATTACGCCGATAAGCATGATCATGAGCTAAAAATGTTCGGTAACAATCGTACCAGCTATGTTTTCTTCCAAACTACTTTTAACGAAATATTTCTAAGATTATCACAATTTTTATAAAGACAACACATTTTACCTGTTTTTACGGTTTTTTATTGAATTGCGACAAATTCCATAAATTGTTTAAGTCCATCCGCAAATTCGTCCGTAAGTAATCTCGTCTCCGGATATTGATGATTTCCATCCATCCACGGTCTAAATAACTCATGACTTATGATTTGTGAATATATAATAAGAAAAATCGTAAGAATAATCGAATGTGAATAGTAATCGTATGAAAATTATAATGTTAATAGAATTTGTAAGAAAGAAGGAAGTGAGTGTGAGATATATATAAGCGTTTTTCCGACCAAATTCCAACCAAAATTGGTCCGTTTCGCAATAGTTATGTAAACGTTACAAATATCGTCGAATTTGGTCGTAAATATTTTATGTCGAAAATTTTCGACGAATTTCCGAAAAAACACAACGGTGTACGAAATGGTCGGAAATTTCCGACGGATTTCCGACGAAATATTTTCCAACCAAATTCCGACCAATTTTGAAGTTTTTTCAAACGGTGCTAAATTGGTTGGAAAGTGGTCGGAAATTTCCGACCCAATTCTGACGACTTACGTTTTTTCGAAAATTTCCGACCACAATTCCCAACGGTATGGTTTTGGTCGGAAATATGTCGGAATCTCTGACTGATTTTCTACAAAAATGTGTTGGTCGCAAAATTCCGACCTTTTCTGACCAAATTTTGAACCGTCAGAATTTAGTGGGAAACTGGTCTAAATTGCTAGGAAATGCCGTCAAGAAATCACATGTTTTCTTGTAGTGATATCGGGACGGGAGTCTTACCATCGTTCGTGATATGCAATTCATTTCGGAAACATATATCTGGCAAATCAAATCTTGTCTTCAAGTTGTCTTTAGTTCTCCCATGCACGTTTAACAATGTGTACATAATGTTATAAAATAATTTTTTTTCAATGTGCATCATGTCGAAGTTAAGTCTCAACAAATGATCTTTCCACTAAGAGAGTTCCCAAAAGATATTTTTTTTATGCCAATTATGACTTTCTCCATATCCATGTGGTAAATTAGAAACATGACAATTACCACCCCTTCGACATGTTTCATGCGCACCGGAATTATTCACTTCATTTAATAAATATGTCCCGGACGGATATAGTAAGGGTGCAAGTTGGACGACTTTGTTCTTCTTAAACAATCTTATGTTCTTCCAGTACGGATGATTAATTGGAAGGAAGCGTCTGTGACAATCAAACCAACTGGTTTTCCTCCCATGTGGAAGTTGAAACGCATTTTTCCGATGGCGGCAATAAGGACAAGCCAATCTTCCATGCGTAGTCCATCCTGATAACATGGCATAAGCAGGAAAGTCACTAATAGACAACATGAGTATTTCACGCATCGTAAAATTTATTCTGCTTGAGATATCGTACGTATGAAGATCGGTGGACCATAACTCTTTTATCTCATGGATTAAAGGTTGCAGAAAAACATCTAGAGCTCTCTTTGGATGCTTAGGACCGGGTACTAAATGCTTAAGAAGAGAAATTCTCTTTGCATGCACATATCTGGAGGAAAATTATAAGGAGTTACGATAACCGGCAATAAAGAGTATTGTCTACGAGACATACCAAATGGACTAAATCCGCCAGTGCATAAACCTAGATATACATTAACGGATGTGGTACTTACCCATTACGGACAGACTTAAAAGACATCTAATTCGATGAGATGGCATGCAGAACACTCAGCCGGGGATGGGGAGTTAACTCATCCGTCATATGCAAAGGCTTGGAAACACTTTAATTCGGTATACTCTAACTTTCCCTTTGCCTTGAACCTTATATCTTGGTTGAGAGCAAAACCGACATTCTTGCAGCCTATCATCATTTTCTAATAAATCATACAATTGTTAACACAAACATGAATCATTTCCGAAGGTAATCCAAGACTAGAAACCAACTTTCGTATTTCATAATATGACTCATCATCTACATTATCCTCAAGAAAATACTCATTCATTAACTCCGCCCAGAGTCCATGCAAAACTCACTCAAATTATGATCCGATTTAATATTCATCATACTAGATGCTAATATGCTAATGATAGTTTTGACAAAGAAAATTTACATCCCTCGTAAATTAATTTATTCGCAGCCTTCTAACATATCATAAAAACGTTTGGCATCTTGGTTAGGTTCTTAAACAACATTTTCAGATAAATGCATCAACAACCATGTCATGATATTTATTATCATCTACATGCCCATACCCACCCTGATTAGCATGATGATGATCATATATACTATCAAAATCATGATGTTGAGAATTATCAGGTTCGTTAACTACATTAGCAGAAGGATAAGTCGTACTATTGTCTCCAACTTCATTTTTATTATAATTATACCTTTCATGTTGAAACCAAACAAAATATTGCGGCATAAAACCTCTATTAAAAAGATGTTTCCATACAATTTCAACATGAAAATATTTAGTGTCACTACAAGAATCTGCACATTTAGCAACGACCAAAATCGTTGCTAAATCGTTGCTAAACGCGTTTAGCAACGATTTAGCGACGATTACATTTTCGTCGCTAATTGCTCGTCGCTATTTCGAAATCGTCGCTAATTCGTTGCTAAATTAGCGACGACTCCAAATCGTTGCTAATTCGTTGCCAAATATTCGTTGCTAATTCGTTGCTATTTTAGCGACGAATTAGCAACGAATTTGCAAGGTTATTTTAGCTTCGAAATAGCAACGACTTAGCGTCGAATTTAAGAAAATTATTTTCGATTTTCAGAATTTAAAAACTTATGAAATTGCTGCAAACGTCGCTAATTCGTTGCTAAATTAGCAACAAATTGGCAACGATTCTTTATACAAATCGTTGCTAATTCGTTGCTAAATTAGCAACGAATTAGAAACGATTTTTTAAAAAAAAATTTAAAAAAAATTTTAAAAAAAATTTTAAAAAAAAATTTTAAAAAAAATTTTAAAAAAAATTTTAAAAAAAATTTAAAAATAAAATAAAATAAAATTATTATAATTAAAATTTAAAATTCAAATTACATTTTAAAAAAACTAAACTAGGGATCAAAATCATTAATCCCGACATTCCGTCCCAGTTCTTGAGCTGCGGCTTCAGCCTCGTCTGGAGCAACCTCCGGTTCCGGATCGACCCCTAATCCGCGTTCCCGCATCGCATTAGCCGTGTTTGGACTATCCATCGCAATTATGGAGAATAGATCCGTCATTGTCTTGAAGCGGGCGTTTGTATCTTGGAGTTCCTGTCGCAAACGAGCATTCTCCGCACCCGATCCCGCCGAGAAACATGAGGTTGCGATGAAGAAGCTGCGGGAACGGTCTCGATAGAACCGACTCCGAAAGTGCGGTTCTTCTTTTTCGGAGCGACCTACGTAGAATTAATATTATATATCCGTTAGTAAATATAATATAATTTAAAAAATATAAATTAAATTATTTACCTCGTAGTAGATTTGGTCGCATTCCGCGACCGAAAGTCGTCCCGAGGAGTTCACCGAGCTCCCTTCTCCGGTGGACGACCGACTTACCCGCTCGGAGAGTCTAGCCTCATAGTCATTCACGATCTTTTCGATCGTGAACCGACATATGACCCATCTTTGCGCTTCCGGGTTTTCTTCAATATCTCCACAATAGGGGGGCGGTTCACCCTCTTCCTCGGCCTATATTTAATATTTATATTAAATATTTATTTATTTAAAAAATAATTAAAGAAAGTGTTAAAAAATTAAATTTACCATTTTAATACGACGACCGGCGTATGAACTCGGTCCCGAAGTGTGGACGTAGGGACCCTTCTCGTCGACGAGTGAGGCGGGACTTGGAACAGCTTTGCGCGACGACGAGAGAATGCGGTTCCGTCCGTAGTCGATCAGCCCTTTCCACACCGCCGGGTCCATCGACTCCGGCTTTCCACCATCTCCTTTTAGTTTCCAGTCTTTCTTCCAACTGGAAACAATGCCGTAAGGCGGTGCATCGCCTTCTCGTTGAACCCCTTACGGACTTTCACCGTATCGCCTCGGCCCAATGCCATTTTTGCTATTAATTAAAACTAAGTTTTAGTTTAACTTTTTAAATTAGAAATTTTAACTTAAAATTTTCAAATTAAAAATTATAATTTATATTTAAATATAAATTATTTTAATTAAAATTTAAAATTTAATTTAGTTTACCGCGAAAGATTCGAACCGGATATCCCGTATGTATCCCGGCGTTTGGGACCGGTTCACGTGCGGCTCGACGGAGTAAGACTTCATTGTGTCCGCGACACTCCGACTCACTTTGTTATCGCAAAACCTAACAAAGTACAATTTTTTATTAATATTTAATATTTTTTTTTATTTTTTAATATTTTTAATATAATATTAAAAAATTACCAAAATGTGTGTCGCGCGGCGGTCCGGATCTATCAACGGCAAACGGTCGTGGCCTTCTTGCCGTAGGAGATCCAAGATCCGCATCATGTGGGGTCCTTGATGCGGAGGCGGTGGTAAATCCGCCGGCATATCTCCAACCGGTGGAATGTTGGAAGCAGCATCTAACCCCACCTCGGGGACCTCAGGGATGTCGGGTTGGGTTGGTTCTGAAGGTTGTCGGATCGGATTAGAATCAGATCCGCTACCAGAACGATTACGGATGAAATTAAAATAATGGTTTGGACGAGGAGGCTTTTTTGTAAAAAGGTTTAGTGTTTTGAGAAAAAATTGTGATGTTTTTATAGAGAGATTGTAGAGAGATAAAATGTAGAGAGATGGTTGTGTGAAAAAAATGAAAGAATTTGGCCTTATTTATAGATTTTGTGATCGTTGCTAAATCGTTGCTAATTAGCAACGATTTAGCAACGAATAGTTTTTGTAATCTTTTCGTTTTCCCACCGGAGGGAAAAAAAAAATTTTGCGACGATTTAGCAACGATTCGTCGCTAAATCGTCGCTATTTTTTAAAATATTTTCGGGTTTCCCTTGTTCACACGTTTGGGTTTAGCAACGAATTAGCAACGATTTAGCAACGAATCGTGGCTAATTCGTTGCTAAACCCTAACATGTATTACGCCAAGTACAAGACCTGTATGACGCCAAGTACAAGACCTATGTCCGATCAAGTATTTAGCACGACGTGTCCGAGCAACGATTCGTTGCTAGCATCGATTGCTAAATAATTGATCGTTGACAAATCATAAGCTACATTCTATGTATCGAAGTATCGGACAGGTTAAATGTCGAAACATTAGCAACGATTTAGCAACGATTCGTTGTAATCGTTGCTAAATCGTTGCTATTTAATATTTAGCAACGATTTAGCAACGAATCGTTGCTAAATCGTTGCTAAACCCAAACCCTATTTTTAGGGTTTCAACCCCTAAAACGGTTTGATATGCTATAATACATACTTCATATGTAATTATAGATTATAAGATTGAGAATAACACTTCAAAATATGATATTTACTAAAAAACTGAAAATTTTCTGTATTATAAACTTTATGTTAGTAAAACATATAAGTTAACGGTAAGTTAATACACGTTAAGTATAATATTGTAATCAATTTTTTTTTATTGATTTATACAATTGTTTTCACCTTTGTTTACACTTCTTAAGTTAACACTAATTCTTAAAAACCTTTATTTTGGGGTGGATTTAGGGTTTAAAGATTTGTATATTGCAAAAATTAGCAACGATTTAGCAACGATTTAGCAACGATTTAGCAACGATTCGTCGCTAAATCGTCGCTAAATAGCAACGAATTAGCGACGAATCGTTGCTAAATCGTTGCTAAATATCAAATTGCAACAATTTAGCAATGATATGTAAAACATATTAGTCCAACAAATTTAAACCCCTAAAAGTACTAATCGTTGATAAATCGTTGCTAAAATACTAATTAGACTAATATGTTACATTCTATGTATCAGAAGTACGAGGTTAAATTTCAGAAACATTAGCAACGATTTAGCAACGATTCGTTGTAATCGTTGCTAAATCGTTGCTATTTAATATTTAGCAACGATTTAGCAACGAATCGTTGCTAAATCGTTGCTAAACCCAAACCCTATTTTTAGGGTTTCAACCCCTAAAACGGTTTGCTATGCTATAATACATACTTCATATGTAATTATAGATTATAAGATTGAGAATAACACTTCAAAATATGATATTTACTAAAAAACTGAAATTTTTTTGTATTATAAACTTTATGTTAGTAAAACATATAAGTTAACGGTAAGTTAATACACGTTAAGTATAATATTGTAATCAATTTTTTTTATTGATTTATACAATTGTTTTCACCTTTGTTTACACTTCTTAAGTTAACACTAATTCTTAAAAACCTTTATTTTGGGGTGGTTTTAGGGTTTAAAGATTTGTATATTGAAAAATTTAGCAACGATTTAGCTACGATTTAGCAACGATTCGTCGCTAAATCGTCGCTAAATAGCAACGAATTAGCGACGAATCGTTGCTAAATCGTTGCTAAATATCAAATTGCAACGATTTAGCAACGACAATTTAAACCCATAAAATTACTAAACTTATGAATTCGTTGCTAAATCGTGGCAAACTTTGCAAATTCGTTGCAAATTCGTTGCAAAATCGTTGCAAATTCGTTGATAATTTGCAAAAAAAATTTTAAAAAAAAATTAAAATTGCAAATACAAGTTACAAATTTATTCATTATTGTCGGAATCAAATGATTCGATATCGCTAACTTCATCGAATTCTTCATTTTCTTCTGTGGATCCTTCGTTTTCATCATCCACAATATCTTCAACTACTTGATTATCAGGATCAACAAGAAATACATCTTCGGTCGATTGATTTGTTTGTATAATTGTCCCACCAACGACATCTTGTTGCATAGGAACTTCATCGTTACCCATAATTAAACCTCTCGGAACAACTCGAATTACTGGACTCCACGATATACCACTAGTTTTAACGCGAGGATACGGAATGAATGTAACTTGCTCAGCCTGCGATCCGAGGATAAATGGTTCGAACTTCCGATATCGTCGTGATTGGTTGACATCGATGACACCAAATTTGTTGTAACGTACACCACGACCTAACGTTGGATCAAACCAATCACATTTAAAAAGTGTTGTTCTTAAATTGACTAATCCCGGGTATTGGACTTCGATAATATCCGTGAGAACCCCATAAAAAACCGAATCGCCCTCAACAGGGACACCATAATTTGCGGTTGCTCGATGTTGACCATGACTTACTGTGTGGAAGACGTAACCACGAGTAAAATACATAGGCGAAGTTGTGATCTTTCCAAGCGGTCCTTGTATTAACTCGCGAAACCAAACCGGATATGTGGTGTCACCATATTCAACTTGTGTTTTTAACCAACCCGCAAAATCGCGTTCTTTATAAGCAGTAAGTTCGTCTTTCGAAAGTCCATGATAGACTTCCTCCACTTGTTCCTCAAACATTCTAATTGAAATTAATAAACCCCCTCGTTAGGAAAAATATTATAGCTTATATATAAAAACATATAATATATTACCTTTCGAAAGGTCGTGCGTAATCACAATTAAGGAGGATGTAAGTATGTGCACTTTGTTGATGTTGATCACTTTCCCACCAAACTTCTTTTATTTTTCCGCTAGCTCTTCCAATTGGGGGAAAATATATCGTGTACCCCCATCTACCGCATATATTGCGCCAACGCCGCCGTCATCGTATCGTCGTGTTTTTGTTCTACGTGTTCGTACATTGGAACCGAAATAGTATGATGCGAAATGAGAAGTCTCTTCCGTTAAAGATCCAGCAACGATAGATCCTTCAACCCTTGCTAGGTTTTTCGCCTTTCCTTTCAAATGTCCCATAAATCGTTCAAAGGGATACATCCACCGAAACGCACAGGCCCTCCTAGTTCTGCCTCGTGAGGAAGATGTATTGGAAGGTGTTCCATTACATCGAAAAAGATGGAGGAAAAATCTTTTCCAAGTTGCACAACAAGATAGGGATATTTTCACGCAACTGTTCAATGACATCTTCGAAAGTGTACGAGTACATAAATCTCGGAAAAACGCACCGATACCTGAAATTTTTTAAAATTCATGACTATATATTGTAATTAAAGTAATTAAAAAGATAATTAATTAATTATTAATTAGTACCTGCAATTGCTAAGTGTGCGGGTTCGGGTAAAAGCTCGTCGAAGGCAAAAGGTAATAGTCTCTCGCATAAATACATGACAATCATGACTTTTCATACCCGAAAACTTTTGTCCTTTCTCAACACATGCGGATAGCTTTGAAACATATCCGTCGGGGAATTTGACATCGACGCTACCCAATTAAATAAAGCGTTTTTCGCTTCGAGGTTTCAATCTGTAGATCGGGATCGGAGCCTTACCATCGTTCGTAATATGCAACTCACTTCTAAAACATATTTCTGGCAAATCCAATCTTGTCTTCAAATTGTCTTTCGTTCTCCCCCGCACATTCAACAATGTGTACATGATGTTATCAAAGAAATTTTTCTCAATGTGCATAACATCAAGGTTATGTCTCAACAAATGATCTTTCCAGTAAGGGAGTTCCCAAAAGATGCTTTTCTTGTGCCAGTTATGGGTTTCCCCGTATCCGTCAGGTAAATTCGAAACATGTCAATTTCCACCCCGTCTACATGTTTCTTGCGCCCCGTAATAATCCAACTCGTTTAGTAACTCTGTCCCCGCCGGATATAGTAGGGGTGGTTGTTTAACGACTTTGTTCTTCTTGAACAACCTTCGTTCTTCCGGTACGGATGATTAATTGGAAGAAATCGTCGGTGACAATCAAACCAACTTGTTTTCCTTCCGTGTGGGAGTTGAAACGCATCAGTCCGATGACGACAATAAGGGCAAGACAATCGTCCATGCGTTGTCCAGCCGGATAACATGCCATAAGCGGGAAAGTCACTAATAGTCCACATAAGCACCGCACGCATCATAAAATTTCTTTTGCACGATATATCGTACGTACGAACCCCTGCACCATAACTCTTTTAGCTCATGGATTAAAGGTTGCAGAAAAACATCTAGAGCTCTCTTTGGATGTTTCGGACCAGGAACTAATATACTTAAGAAGAGGAATTCTCTTTGCATGCACATATATGGAGGAAGATTATAAGGGGTTACGATAACGGCCACAAGGAGTATTGTCTACCAAACATACCAAATGGACTAAATCCGTCGTGCATAAACCAAGATATACATTACGAATCTCTCTAGAGAAGTCGAGTATACCGTGTTAAAGTGCTTCCAAGCCTTTGCATCTGACGGATGAGTTACTTCCCCATCAACGACTGAGTGCTCTGAATGCCATCTCATTGAATCGGATGTCCTTTCCGATTGATACAATCTATTGAGCCTGTCCGTAATGGGTAAGTACCACATCCGTTGATACGGGACCTTACTCCCTTTTCCATGGACCTTATATCTCGACTGACGGCAAAAACGACATTCCCGCAACTTATCATCATCTTTCCAATAAATCATACAATTGTTAACACAAACATCAATCATTTCTGAAGGCAATCCAAGACTAGAAACCAACTTTTGTATTTCATAATATGAATCAGCAGCCTACATTATCCTCGGGCAAATACTCTTTTAGTAATTCCGCCCGGAGTCCATGCAAAATTCACTCAAATTATGATCCGATTTGATATTCATCATTCTAGATGCTAATGATAGTTTTGACAATCCATCTTTACATCCATCGTAAATTGGTTTATTCGCAGCGTCTAACATATCATAAAAACGTTTAGCATCTTGGTTAGGTTCTTCAACAACATTTTCAGATAAATACTCCCTCGTATCATGAAATGCATCAGCAACCATGTCATGATATCTATTATCATCTACATGCACATTAGACCCACCATGATGATCATAACTACTACTATCAAAATGATGCGGTAAATTAGCTGGTTTGTTAGTTTCGGGAACATGAACATGAAACGAACTACTTTCTCCAAATTCGGTGTTATTATAATTATACCCTTCCCCATGTTGAAACCAAACAAAATATTGTGGCATATAACCCCTATTAAAAAGATGTTTCCATACGGTATCAACATGAATGTATTTAGTGTTCACACACTTCTTACATGGACAATACATTTTACCACTTTCTTGAGTAGTCTCCATGTTTCCAGCTTGATACATGAATGTTTGAAGTCCCTCCGTGAACTCTGTTGTCACTATCCCCGATCGATCTTTGTGTCTATACATCCAATATCGTAACTCGTATACGTTATTACCGTGAGACATTTTGAGTATATATGTTATGAAAGTTTTTGTATAAGTGTTTAGAATATATATAAGAGAGAATGTTTTGATATTGTGTTGTGATTTTGATTTGGTCGAATGAGTTTATATAGGGACATTGTAAATTTTAGCAAGGAATTAGCAAGGAAATTTAGCAACGATTTTGCAACGAAATATTTTTACCAATGAATTACCCAACGATTTTGAGAGGAAATTGCAACGAATAATTCGTCGCTAAATACCGGTGGAGCTCAATGAAAACGTGCTCACCTACCTAGCAATATTCCTTGCAAATTCGTCGCTATTTAACAAGGGAAATATCTTCGTCGCTAAATCGTCGCTAATTAGCGACGATTTAGCGACGATATAGGAATTCCTCCTTAAATCGTCGCTATTTCGTCACTAAATAGCAACGAAATAGCGACGAATAGTTTCGTTGCTATTTGGCGACGAATTAGCGACGAAATTTAGTGTCGTCGCTAATTCCTCGCTAATTCCTCACAAATCCGTTGCTAAATAAATTCCTCGCTAATTCCTTGCTAAAATTCGTTGCTATTTGCCCAGTTTCTTGTAGTGTGTTCACGCACTTCTTACATGGAAAATACATTTTACCAGTATTTTGTGTATTTTGCATGTTTCCAGCCTGATACATGAATGTTTGAAGTCCCTCTGTGAACTCCGTTTTCACTTGCCCACTTCTATCTTTATGTCTATACATCCAAACCCGTAACTCGTATATGTCATTATTACCATGAGACATTTTTTAGAAATTTGTATAAATGTGTTTTGAATTGGAAGAGAGAGTGTTATGAGTTTGTATTGTGATTTTGATGTTAGACGAATGAGTTTATATACAACCATATTATCAAATATTTACAACGAAATAGCAAAGGAATATTAGGAACGATTTTGCAACGAATGACGGTTTGCAACAAATTTGCAACGATTTTGTGACGTTTTTGCAACGATATATTCGTTGCTAATTAGGGTGTAAAAACTTTAACAAACGAGTGCTTACCTACATATCGATATTCCTCGCAAATTCGTCATTTATTACCAACGAATAGAAGTCGATATTACTCCATTGCGACAAGATAGCGACGAAACTCAAGATCGTCGCTATATCGTCGCAGTCGACCTTAAATTCGGAAAATATTAGCGATGAATCCAATCGTCGCTAATTAGCGACGAATTTGCGACGAAATGCAATTTCACCAAGATTCGTCGCAAAATCTTCACAAAATAGTCCCTATATTTTTTCGTCCCTAATTCAACACAAAATTTCGTCTCTATACATACTGTTTCTTGTAGTGTTCACGTCGTGTTAGGTCTTAAGACGTTTATATCTGACATGGGGGAAGATATTGAATCCATTTAGAAAGAGGTTAATGATCTCATTTAAAGGAATGAAGTTACCAACATCGAATTTGATTAATGCTTTAATAGGTCGGTGACCAAGTTCTTGACGAAGGATCATCATACATGAGATCTAGAGGATGTTGTTATGAAGTACCTTCACGTGAATCCTTTTGTGGCGGCAAGTGACAATATAGTTTTGGCTAGCCACGTGTCTCACTTTTTTGTCGATGCTTCTGGTGATCTCTTTAACTTGGTATTTTACCCTTTGAATAATATTTCTTGGATCAACTATGCCTTAGGGAAGGTCCAAACTTTCCCATGATTACCTTTTTAGTAATTGAAAGTGAAACCATATTTTTCTTCACCATAGAGATTTTGCAAGTGAGAGGGTGATTCTTCTTGAGAAACAAACCGAGCAATGTTGGTAGGTTTTGTCGTGTAAATTGAATTTAGCTTAAAGCATAGAATCGTCGTCGAAGGCATGTATTTTTCATCGTTATGATAGTCGTAGAAGTTGTCAACGAGATGAAATTGATAGCTCTTAGCTCGAGATGATTTTTTGTGGAGCTAAAACCTTTAATGTAATAGGTGGGTCCTTTAAAGGAGCAAACATCTTCAATGTTTGAAAGTTGGAGATGAGATTTTTTTTGTCAAGCTTTATTTTTTCAATGAGCTTCCTCATAGCTCTATTTGATGTCGAGCTTTTATAAACCTTTAGTTTCGATGTTTGATCTTTCACTAAGCTAACATAGTAGATAAAAGTACGCCATCGAGGATAAGCTCATATATATGGGCTAACTTCTCTTTTGCCCGATGAACTCCATAGGGTTGACATTTTTCTGAAATTGCATCCTCTGCGATCCAATTTTGTGGCAGGAGATGGACACATGGGATTCTATTTTGTTTTGTAGGTGATGTTTTCTTTTCTGCCATATTGGGGGAGAAACTTTTCACCATGGCGGAAGAGTAATCCGATGATCATGAGCCCTTCCTCATAATGAAATAGAAGCATGACACCGAGATGAAAAAGGTGGTTTTGCTTACCCATGTGATGGCGGCTCATGCTCGTCTCAAGGGTGTGCCTCTTCTAATGTTGTCTGATTTTGCTGGTGGGCCATAATGATGATTCTCCCACTCAACACTCGTTGTCTTGGTGGGCTACTTCGAATCATTACTTTTTTTGTGGATCCGTCCTCTTTTTTCCCTTGTTGGCTTTGTTTACTTGCCCCCAGGGGTTGTGACTCGAGGGGTTGTTTTATTTAGTCGTTGTTTCTTTAAATTTTCTTTGGCTTGCTTATCCATGAAATAGCATGACCCAACTCCAACCAAAACTTTCATCGAGTCTACTTGTTATTTTGGTCGACCAAATTTTAGCAACTCAGTGTCGACCTTGATTTGTTTGGTGAGACACATTTCAGGTCGGTCACACGAGATGTGTATATGAAGTTTTAGTGAATTTGATATTGAATGTACTTGAGTATTGTTCAATTTAATTGGTGAGGTATGTTTTAGGCCGTCACCAAAGATGTGTCGATGAAGTTTCAATGAAGTAGACATCAACTTTACTCGAAAGTTTGATCAACGAAGTGTATCATTTGATCAATTTGTTCGGCAAAGTCTCGTCAGACTTCTAAGTCCGAGACAGAGCTGATGAAATTCCTTTAATAATATGACTCGTAGAATATATTAATTAACTTCACATAAAACTCCTTCTCGTCGGTTGACGAAGTTTCTTGAACTTGTCAACGAACCTTATGTGGCTAGGTCACCGTCGCAAACTTTACACCTGAGATGAGTCGATGAAGTTTCAATGAACTAGACATCGTCTGTAGTCGAAAGTTTGATCAACAAAATGTATTGTTCGATTGATATGTTTGGTGAGACCTTTTTAAGGTCGGTCACCTTATATAGATGAGTCGGTGCTGTTTCTTGAACTTGACATCAACTATGATGGAAAGTTTGATCAACGAAATGTATCGTTTGATCGATTTGTTCAACGAGACCTGTTTTAGGTCGGTCAGTTGAGATGAGGCGATGAATTTTCTTGAACTTGACTTCGATTGTAATTGAAAGTTTGATCAACGAAGTTTATCCTTTAATCGATTTGTTCGGCGAGACCATATTTAGGTCGGTCATCTGACAAGAGTCGATTTCTTTAACTTGACATCGATTGTACTTGAAAGTTTTATTAACGAAGTGTATCATTTGATCGATTTGTTCGACGTCTCATCATACTTTTACATGTGAGGCAGAGCTGGTGAAATTCTTTTTATAATATGCCTCATATAACATATTAATAAACTTCACATCAAACTCCTTTTTGTCGGTTGACGAAGTTTCTTAAACTTGACGTTGAACCTTATGTTGCGAAGTCACCGTCGCAACCTTTACACCCGAGATATAGTTCATGAAGTTTCATAGTGATAATAAACCCCGCAAAAGTTATTAAATATTTTGACATCGAACTTGTTCTCGTTGGTTGTCGAAAGTTTCTTGAACTTGACCTTGAACCTTGTTCTCATTGGTTAACAAAGTTTCTTGAACTTGACATCAAACCTTGTTCTCGTTGTTTGACGAAATTTCTTGAACTTGACTTCGAACTTGTTCTCGTTGGTTAACGAAGTTTCTTGAACTTGACGTCGAACCTTGTTCTCGTTGGTTGACGAAGTTTTTTGGCGAGACTACTTTCGTAATCTTTAAACCTTTTTAGTTTCGGTCTGAAGAATGATCGTCGAGACACTTCTTCATGGACAAAGTTTGTGCAACAAGTTGTATGATCTTTTCGATTTTTTGGTGGTTGACCACTACGTGGACCTGAAAAACACTTTGATTGGATTCTAGACCTTAAAATTGATTAACGATAACCTTATGTGCTTCCGTTTTTTCCATTTTTTGGGGCTCATCGATGGTTTTGTAATCATTGAGGCCTCTTTGAGTTCCTTAGGATTAACGTTCGTTGAGGATTTGCATACGACACCAAAGTTGTTGAGAAGAAGAAGAAGAAGAAGAACCGGTAGTAGAGAGATTAAATAGTGGCAAGGCAGATTTTTCCCTAATAAGTGGCATATAAGCCTCGCGCACTAGATGATCTCTATCAGATAATATATGATATTTCTTGTGGGGAAATATGAAGTTTTTCCTAGTTAAGACATATGTAAGTATTAGATATACCATGTTTTATATAAGACGAGCTCTATCAGATAATATATAAGTATCAGCCATATGTAAGTATTAGATGAGCTCTATCAGATAATATATGATATTTCTCGTGAGGAAATATGACGTTTTTCCTAGTTCAGCCATATGTAAGTATTAGATATGTAAGTAATATATACCATGTTTTATATGACAAACTTTCAAAGTTATAAAGTTATATTTTTCGTAAAAACAGCGAAGTTATATATATTAAGTTTTATATTACTAAATTACTATGTAGAAAATATTATGTATATATATTTATATATTAAATAAAACAAATTTATAAGTTATTACTCATTTACTATACATATTTGTATATCCTTCCAAAACAACATACAAATATAAATGATTATTGTGTAAGAAATATTTTAACATATATAAAATTATTAAAAATACAATATTTGTTTGTCTTAATTTATATAACAAAATGTAAATTGTCTATATAAAAGAAATATACTATCTATATATTATTACCAATTTACTATACATATTATGATTTGTTTCCAGAAATAATATGAATGCATATAAATGAAAATTAATACTATGTAGGAAAGGTTTAACATATATAAAGTTATTAAATTAGTTTGTATTTATTTCTATTAAAAGTTTAAATTGGTTTGTATTTATTTCTATAAAAATTATAAATATATGACTATGTAGGATTTATAAAATCAATTAATATGTATAAATGATAATTTTATATATATATATATATATATATATATGTGTGTGTGTGTGTGTGAATATATTCTACTATTTAGGTATTATTACTATACAAATTCGTATTTATGTCCATAAAAAGTATAATTAAAACGCATGTGTGCATCGATTAGTTTACCTATAAAACACTTGTTATGAGGTAGGAAAAAAGTATCTAGAAACAAGGATGCTCGATTGTTGTGCCCATCAACTATTTTAATTTTTAAGATATTCTCATATAAATAAAAACAAAAAAATTTCAAGTCGGTTTTGAGTTAATGGATAAAATTGAAGAAATGGAGGAAATTGAAGAGAGGTTAGGTTGTTATTATCCTATCAAAGACACTAAGGATCCTACCATTGACATCATCGCCAAGTTCGCTATCTCGGAGAACAACAAACAGACCAACTCGGAACTCAAGCTACACAATGTTGTATCCGGCCAAGAGCAGGTAGTATCTGGCCTAAATTTCATCTTAATTCTTGATGTAAGTGACCGAGACAATGAAAAAGATCGCAAGACCTATGAGGCGAAGGTGTACGCAACGTTCCAACTTGATGAAATGGTTCTTGAATATTTTAAAATCCTCAATTAACCAATGTTGGCTTATTGTTTATTGAAAGTGATAAATCTAAATAAATGTTTGCTTTCAAACTTATTCTATTGTACCAAGTTATTCAGCAATTATTTGTGGTATTATACAAAAGGTGTTCACTTAGTAATCCTTTAACCAATTTTTTCCTATCCTAGTTAGAAAAAAATATTTCTAAATTCTTAAACGACTTTTAGTAAGGATGGTAATATATTTGGGTATTTGGATAATTATGTTTAGGGTTTTGGGTTTTAACATGGTACTAAGGGACGATGAACTGTTTTTATTTTTTTTAAAGATTACTTTGCTCGCATATAAATTTTATAGGGCAATTCTTATGAATACAACTTAAAAATTTTTTTAACATAATTAGCACAGATTTTCGAAAATTTTACAAATACCATTAAAAAGTTTTTTTCTCATAAATACCACGAATCTTAAATTTTCAAAATAACACCCAAAACCTTCAAAAAACTATACCCTACCCCCTCAAAACTATACCCTAAACACTATATAGCGAACCCAAATGAAAAAATTTAAAATCTAAAGTGTTAAAACTCGTTTTTTGTATTTGTGGTATTTTGTAAACTACTACTTTTTGATGGTATTTTTGTTATAAAAAAACTTTTTAATGGTATTTTCAAAACAAAAACTTTTTTTGATGGTATTCTAAGGAATTTCTCAATTTTATATTGTAACCTTGAGTGAAGTCGTCTCAATCGGCCTATATAGATAGTTTTACTAGAAATGAAAATCTCGGTGGTGTCACAGAATTATCCAATTGACTAGAAGACAGAATTATTCAAACCTATTTAAAATATGTAAGTTATTAGAAACTAATTACTTTTTTATCATCAAAGATATATGTTGGTTAACATAATACTAGATGCAATTTTAATAAGATCCGCAATCATAAAGTGATGTTTTTCAAGTTTTTGCGCAAAAATAAAATATATTTGACTTTTCTAAATAACGATGTTGATTGAAGAATACACGAGATAGATTATTCTAATTCGAAAACCAAAGCACCAAAAGAAACTCACTAAGTTATACAAATCAAGTCGCATATGATCAAAATTATAACTTATAAAGTTAAATATTTGTGCAAAAATTAAAAAGGCATATATATCAAAATTTATATGATAAAATTATACAGAAAATAATATATATACATGCAATAATTATACTATCTAAAACTTATTTAAATTTTACTATACATAATTGTATTTATTTAGAAGACAATATATAAATAAACACCAATATACATACGCACCCTCTGGGAAATATTTTAAACATATATAAATATATAATATTGATTTTTATTTATATAACAAAATTTAAATATGAAAGAAATATACTATTTATAAGTTATTACTAAATTTCTATACATTTTTATTCTTATTTCCAATACATAAAATGAAAATCTTTACTATGTAGGAAAGGTGTTAACATATATAAATTATTAAATTGGGTTGTATATATTTATGTAAAACAAATATTAATAGATTACTATGTTGGAAATTTTATAATCAATTACTATATAGAAAAATATATTCTATATAAGTGAAAATACTATGCTATTTTAGAATCATTGCAATTAAAAGTTTTAATTTATAACCATAAAAAATATAATTAAAACCCATATGTGCATGGAATAGGTCACCTATAAAATACTTAATATGAAGTATTATTGCCTTAGTGGGTAGTAAAAATAAGGGAAATTCACAAAACTACACCCTTTCAACCCTCCCTTCACAAAACTACACCTAATTGAATATTTTCACAAATTTACACCCTTTCAAAATTTTAAAAGCTTGATTTACCCTTTTAAAAATTACCAAAATTAAAATCTTTTTATTTGGGTTCGCTAATTAGTGTTCATGGTATAGTATTAAGGGGGTAGGATTATGTGGGTAGGGTTTATTTAGATTTAATTTAGAGTGTTTAGGTGTAGTTTTGTGAAGTAATTCAAATGGTGTAGCTTTGTAATTCTCCCTAAAATAAGGTATCAGGAAAGAAGGAGTTTTAGAAAGAGAGAGTAAGTAACCATAGAGATTTATTAAGAATAGAGAAGATAGACATTAGCCTCCTTGATTTTTCACAAATGCTTACAACACACACACATATATATATATATATATATATATATATATATATATATATATATATATAGATAATACTAATACAAGGGTTTTGTTTGTGGATAAGAAGAGGAGATAAAGTTGAGCGTCTATATTTGAAATTTAAATCCAAAAGTTCTAGGCGTGTGTGGTCAAGTTGGTCAACACAAGGAGCCATCTCATGCACGTGACCCAGCTGTCCATTCTTTTCTTCTTGTGGATTTGGACATATCCTAGCCCAAGATTTTTAAAGGCCTGAATGATCTTTGAAGAATTTTCACAAAATTATTAAAGATCTAACAACGTGTTTTCTACGACTCTAAACCAAGTTTTAAGCAAGATGAGTTCTTAGAAAATATATTCTATATAAGTGAAAATACTATGCTATTTCAGAATAATTGCATTTAAAAGTTTTAATTTATAACCATAAAAAAATAATTAAAACCCATATGTGCATGGAATAGGTCACTTATAAAATACTTAATATGAAGTATTATTGCCTAAGTGGGTAGTAAAAATAAGGTATCAGGAAACAAGGATCCACAAATATTCGAACTTTTAAGGTATTGTCAAATAAATATAAACAAATTTGTATGTATTTTAAATAAAGAATAATTAATACTTAATTTTCTACTATTTTATAGAGTGATAATAAGAGGTTGATATATTCCCATTGAAGATATTAAGGAACCTACATGTAATATTAAAGAACCTACCAATTTGAAACTCAAACTACACATTGTTTTTTCTGACCAAAGGTAGCTAATATAAGACTGTAATTAAATTTCAATCCTTGATGTAAGTAAGTGAGTAACAGAGACGACTAAGATAGCAACATCTACTACTAAGACGAAGGCGTATGCATTGCTTCACAACATGGTTCTTCAATATTTTAAAATCCTCAATTAACCAATGTTGGCTTATTTTTCCCGAAATTGATCATTCTTTGACAAATATTGTCTCTCACTATTCTATTGTACTAAATTATTCAACAATTATTTGTAGTATTATACAAAAGGCGTTTATTTAGTAAACCTAAAACAAAATTTTCAAAACCTATTCGAAACATTGAACATCCGGAATATGCAACATCTATCTAAGACCTAAGTAACTTTCATGCACTATATGCATGTTAATGGTATTCCAATTACTTGACTTATAATTTAACCATGTATGTTAGTTTCCTAGTAATTTTTGTTTGTTTCGATTATTGTTGAATTCGTCTCTATTTCGTTGCTACATTAGCGACAATTCTGCGAAGAATATAATTAAAAAAATTAATTAATTAAAATTTCATTTATATTATTAAAATAAAAATTTGTCGAGCCCGACATCATGTCCAATCTCAATCGCATCCTTTAATACAAAATTGAAAATTTCCCGTTATAGGGTGCTTCCGAAATGTGTCGAGCAATGAAAGTGAAATGAGCTAAGTGTGAAGTCGAAAGTTGGCTCTTCGTGTCGGTCGGTTCCTATCCCAAAAAATCAGTCATCGTTGGTCGGAGTAGAGCGACGACCCGATGATGATGATGTCGGAACATCGTCAATGGAACCAACTGCGAAAGTGCAGTTCTTCTTCCTCGAAGCAACCAAAACATGATATAAGTGACTAAGGAAGAAACGTGATAGATCACCACGATTCGTAAAGCTGGAGCACCATAATCGATAAAGAAACCCGCTGAGCTGACACCACACTTGCACCACAACAAGTGATAAAGACGCTCAAGAACACCACCAATGACTCTCCCAAAACCAAAGGATAAAGAAATTGATTTAAACAGATCCAAGGGGTCACAAAGATTCTCCAAATTCTTAAACTCGTTTTCTCCTTATTCAATGGAAAAGGGCCTCAATATATAGAGGAAATACATAGAAAACTTGAAATAAATGCAACCAAAGGTATAAAAAACCTTTGAATCCCAAAAAGACCGTCAAACTTATAAAAAGATTAACACACTTAGATAATTGTAGTCTTTAATGGTGACGAAAATGCCTCTTTTCCTTCTTAACTTCTCAACTCTGGGCTTCAATATCTTCAAATAAACTCAATTCAACCCTTTAGTCTTCATTCATTCTTAGTCATTTGATTGGACTTGGATCAGCCTAGTGAAAACAAGCCCACTTCATTCCGTCTTCTGTTATAACCTTTATAACCTTTCCTCCCCGCATCATTCTCTCTGGGTTCAAAAGGATTTGACCTCAAATCCAGCAACTCTTCATCCTCAACATATGGAGAAACCTCTCCTTTCTACCATTGACTTGCGCTTAGTTGGAAACCTCTCCTTTCTAAAGTGTAACCAAACCAGATCACCAGGTTAAAAGGACTTAACTCGTCGGTTCTTGTTGGCTTTTTCCTTGTACTTCTCATTAGCCTTCTCAATCTCAGCTAGAACATCCTCGTGTAGTTTCTTCATTGTCTTAACTCTCTTTTCTTCTTCATAGTTTTCTTGTAAGTCACAGGGTAAATGAATTAGATCAATAGGAGTAAGAGGATTCACGCCATACACTACCTCGAAAGGTAAACGTTTTTTAGTGTAGCTCTTTGATCTATTGTAACCACACTTAGCGTGAGCCAACTTTGAACAAGTTGGACGAATTTATGAAACATCTAACAATGCGTTTTCTACGACTCTAAACCAAATTTTAAGAAATATGACTGCTTCTTAGTGCGTCAATGATCTTTCTACAAGTTTCACGAACTTATGATACATCTAACAACGCTTTCTACGAAAATAAACCAAGTTTCAAGCTAGATGAATGCTTATACATGGCTTAATGATTTTTGTACAAGTGTCACGAACTTATGAAACAACTAACAACGTTTTTTTACGACTCTTAACCAAGTTTGAAGAAAGATTAGTGCTTATAATTGCCTCAATGATCTTTGTACAAGTTTCACAAACTTATGAATCATCTAACAACGTGTTTTATAGGACTCTTAACCAAGTTTGAAGAAAGATTAGTGTTTATAATTGGCTCAGTGATCTTTGTAAAAAGTTTCATGAACTTATTAGGCATAAAAAATGTGTTTTCTACGTCTCTAAATCAAGGTTTAAACAAGATGAGTGCTTATAAGTGCCAAAATGATCTTTAAACAAGTTTCAAGAACTTATGAAACATCTAACAACGCATTTCCTACGACTCTAAACAAAGTTTTAAGCAAGATGAGTGCTTATAAGTGCCTCAATGTTCTTTGAACAAGTTCCATACGCTTAAGAAACTTCTAAACCCGCATTTTCTACGACTCCAAACCAAGTTGTAAGCATAATGAGTGATTATGAAACATCCAACAATGCGTTTTCAACGACTCTAAACCAAGTTTTAAGCAAGATGACTGCTTAATAGTGCCCCAATGATCTTTCCATAAGTTTCACGAACTTATGAAGCATCTAACAACGCTTTCTATGACATTAAACCAAGTTTTAAGCTAGGTGAGTGCTCATACATGACTCAATGATCTTTGTAAAAGTGTCACGAACTTATGAATCATCTAACAACGTTTTTTCTACCACTCTTAACCAACTTTGAAGCAAGATTAGTGCTTATAATTTCCTCAATGATTTTTGTACAAGTTTCACGAACTTATCAAACATCTAACAAAGCCTTTTCTACGACTCTAAAGAAAGTTTTAAGCAAGACGAGTGCTTATAAATGCCTTAATGATCTTTGTACAAGTTTCAAGAACTTATGAAAATATAACAACGCGTTTTCTACGATTATTAACCAAGTTCGAAGCAAGATTAGTGCTTATAAGTGCCTCAATGATCTTTGTATAAGTTTCACGAACTTATGAAACATCTAACAATGGGTGTTCTAAGTCTCTAAACCAAATTTTAAGCAAGATGTGTGCTTATAAGTTCCTCAATGATATTTATTCAAGTTTCACAAACTTATGAAACATATAACAACGCGTTTTTATGACTCTTAACCAAGTTTGAGGCAAGATTAATTAGTGCTTATAATTGTCTCAATGATCTTTCTACGAGTTTCACGAACTTATGAAACATCTAACAACGTGTTTTCTAAGACTCTAAACCTAGTTTTAAGTAAGATGAATGCTTAAAGGTGCCTTAATGATTTTTGTACAAGTTTCACGAATTTATGAACATCTAATAACGCATTTTCTACAATTATTAAACAAGATTAGTGCTTATAATTGCCTCAATGATCTTTGTACAAGTTTCACGAACTTATGAAACATCTAATAACGCATTATCTACAATTATTAACCTAGTTTGAAACAAGATTAGTGCTTATAAGTTCCTCAATGATCTTTAAACAAGTTTCATGAACTTATAAAACATCTAACATCACATTTTCTACGACCCTAATCAAAGTTTTAAGGATAATGGGTGCTTAGAAGTGTCTTAATGATGTTTGTACAAGTTTCACAAATATATGAAACATCTAACAACGCGTTTTCTACGACCATGAACCGCGTTTTAAGCAAGGCCAATGCTTATAAGTGCCTCAATAATCTTTGTACAAGTTTCTCAAACTTATAAAACATCTAACAACAGGTTTTCTATGTTTCTAAACTAAATTTTAAGCAAGATGATAGTTTACAATGATCTTTCCATAAGTTTCGCGAACCTATGAAACAACTAACTGCTGAGATTTGAAGATAATAATGGAGAGATTGTAGAAAATAAGGAGATTTCAGAGAGCATAAGTGTTTGGAAGAGTTTCGGTGTATACGAGTTTTAGAAAGAGAGAGTAAGTAACCATGAAAATTTATTAAGAATAGAGAAGATAGACATTAGCCTCCTTGATTTTTAACAAATGCTTACAACACATATATATAGATAATACTAATACAAGGGTTGTGTTTGAGGATAAAAAGAGGAGATAAAGTGGAGCGCCTATATTTGAAATTTGAATCCAAGAGTGCTAGGCATGTGTGGTCAAGTTGGTTAACACAAGGAGCCAGCTCATGTACGTGACCCAGCTGTCCATTCTTGTCTTCTTGTGGGTTTGGACATATCCTAGCCCAACATGCTCTTTGACTAGTCTTTGGCGCCAATGGTCTCCTTTGGCGCCTACTAAGCATTCTTGGCGCCAATAATCTCCTTTGGTGCCTACTAAGCTTTCTTCTTCCTTATCTTGATTTAAACTCCCTTGTTGACTTTATTTGACTTTTCCTTGTGACACAAGTCTCTTTCATGTTTTGACCTAATGCCCTTTAGGGTTAACATTAGTCTCAACACTAACAACGTTTTCTACAACACTAAAACGCGTTTTAAGCAAGATGAGTGCTTATACGTGCCTTCGAGATCTCCGTACAAGTGGCAGGAACATATCAAATATCTAATAACGTTTTTTCTATGACTATTAACCAAGTTTGAAGCTTATAATTGCCTCAATGACCTTTGTACAAGTTTAACGAACTTCGAAACATCTAACAGCGCCTTTTCTACGACTCTAAACAAGGTTTTAAGCAAGATGAGTTCTTATAAGGGCCTTAATGAAAAGTGTACAAGTTTCACGAACTTATGGACATCTAACACGTGTTTTTACGATTATTAACCAAGTTTGAAGAAAGATTGATAACTTATAAGTTCCTCAATGATCTTTAGTACAAGTTTCTCGAACTCATGAAACATCTAACTACGCGTTTTCTACGACTATAAACCATGTTTTACGTAAGATGAGTGCTTATAGGTGCCTCAATTATTTTTGAACAATTTTCACAAGCTTAGGAAACATCTAAACCCTCATTTTCTATGACTATAAATCAATTTTTAAGCATTATGAGTCCTTATAAATGCATCAATGATCTTTAAACAAGTTTCATGAACTTATGAAACATATAACAACACGTTTTGTACGATTCTAAACCAAGTTTAACTAACTTATGAAACATCTAACAACGTGTTTTCAACGACTCTTAACCAAGTTTAAAGCAAGATTAGTGCTTATAATTGCCTCAATGATCTTTGTACAAGTTTCATAAACTTATGAGGCATCGAACAATACGATTTCTATGTCTCTAAATCAAGTTTTAAACAAGATGAGTGATAATAAGTTCATCAATAATCTTTAAAAAAGTTTCATGAATTTATGAAACATCTATCAACGCGTTTCCTAAGACTCTAAACCAAGTTTTACGCAAGATGATTGCTTACAAGTTTCACGAACTTATGAACATCTAACAACGCATTTTCTACAATTATTAAAAATGTTTGAAACAAGATTAGTGCTTATAATTGCCTCAATGATCTTTGTACAAATTTCACGAACTTTTGAAACATCTAACAATGGGTTTTCTACGATTATTAACCTAATTTGAAACAAGATTAGTGCATATAAGTTCCTCAATGATCTTTAAACAAGTTTCATAAACTTATAAAACATCTAACATCGCATTTTCTACGACCCTAATCCAAGATTTAAGGATGGTGGGTGATTAGAAGTGTCTCAATGATGTTTGTACAAATTTCACAAACATATGAAACATCTAACAAAGCGGTTTCTACAACCCTGAACCGCGTTTTAAGCAAGGCCAGTGCTTATAAGTGCCTCAATAATCTTTGTACAAGTTTCTCAAACTTATAAAACATCTAACAACATGTTTTCTATGTTTCTAAACTAAATTTTAAGCAAGATGATAGTTTATAATGATCTTTCCATAAGTTTCATGAACTTATGAAACATCTAACTGTTGAGATTTGAAGATAATAATGGAGAGATTGTAGAAAATAAGGAGATTTCGGAGAGTATAAGTGTTTGGGAAAGTTTCGGTGTATAAGAGTTTTAGAAAGAGAGAGTAAGTAACCATGGAGATTTATCAAGAATAGAGAAGATAGGCATTAGCCTCCTTGATTTTTAACAAATGCTTACAACACATATATATAGATAATACTAATACAAGGGTTTTGTTTGTGGATAAGAAGAGGAGATAAAGTGGAGCGCCTATATTTGAAATTTGAATCCAAGAGTGCTAGACGTGTGTGGTCAAGTTGGTCAACACAAGGAGCCAGCTCATGTACGTGACCCAACTGTCCATTCTTGTCTTCTTGTGGGTCTGGACATATCCTAGCCCAAGATGCTCTTTGACTAGTCTTTGGCGCCAATGGTCTCCTTTGGCGCCTACTAAGCATTCTTGGCGCCAATAGTCTCCTTTGTTGCCTACTAAGCTTTCTTCTTCCTTATCTTGATTTAAACTCCCTTGTTGACTTTATTTGACTTTTCCTTGTGACACAAGTCTCTTTCATGTTTTGACCTACTGCCCTTTAGGGTTAACATTAGTCTCAATACTAACAACGTTTTCTACGACACTAAACCGCTTTTTAAGCAAGATGAGTGCTTATACGTTCTTTCGAGATCTATGTACAAGTGGCACAAACTTATCAAACATCTAACAAAAAATTTTCTATGACTCTTAACCAAGTTTGAAGCTTATAATTGCCTCAATGACCTTTGTACAAGTTTAACGAACTTATGAAACATCTAACAACGCCTTTTCTACGACTCTAAAAAAAGTTTTAAGCAAGATGAGTTCTTATAAGTGCCTTAATGAAAAGTTTACAAGTTTCACGGACTTATAAACCTCTAACACGCGTTTTTACGATTATTAACCAAGTTTGAAGAAAGATTGATAACTTATAAGTTCCTCAATGATCTTTAGTACAAGTTTCTCGAACTCATGAAACACCTAACAACGTGTTTTCTACGACTATAAACCATGTTTTACGTAAGATGAGTGCTTATAGGTGCCTCAATTATTTTTGAATAATTTTCACAAGCTTAGGAAACATCTAAACCCTTATTTGCTATTACTATAAATAAATTTTTAAGCATTATGAGTTCTTATAAATGCCTCAATGATCTTTAAACAAGTTTCATGAACTTATGAAACATATAACAACCCGTTTTGTACAATTCTAAACCAAGTTTTAAGAAAGATAAGTTCTTATAATTGCCTAAATGATATTTTCACAAGTTTCATAAAATTATGAAACATCTAACAACGTGTTTTCAACCACTCTTAACCAAGTTTGAAGCAAGATTAGTGCTAATAATTGCCTCAATGATCTTTGTACAAGTTTCATAAACTTATGAGGCATCGAACAATATGATTTCTATGTCTCTAAATCAAGTTTTAAACAAGATGAGTGATAATAAGTTCATCAATAATCTTTAAAAAAGTTTCCTGAACTTATGAAACATTTATCAACGCGTTTCCTAAGACTCTTAACCAATTTTTAAGCAAGATGATTGCTCATAAGTGTTTCAATGTTCTTTGAATAAGTTTCACACGCTTAAGAAACATCTAAACGCCCATTTTCTACGACTAAACAAAGTTTAAGCATGATGAATGCTTATAAGTGCCTCAATGATCTTTGTAGAAGTGTCACGAACTTATGAAACATATAACAATGCCTTTTATACGACTCGAAACCAAGTTTTAACCAAGATGAGTGCTTATAAGTTCCTAAATTATATTTGTACAAGTTTCATAAACTTATGAAACATCTAACAACGTGTTTTCTACGACTCTAAACCAATTTTAAAGCAAGATGAGTGCTTATAAGTTCATCAATGATCTTTGAACAAGTTTCACAAAATTATGAAACATTTAACAACACGTTTTCTACGACTCTAATCCAAGTTTTAAGCGAGATGAGTGCTTATAAGCTCCTCAATGATCTTTGAACAAGTTTCACAAATTTATGAAACAGCTAACAACGCGTTTTCTACGACTCTAGACCATGTTTTAAGCAAAAGGAGTATTTATAAGTGCCTCAATGATCTTTGAAGAAGTTTCACAAAATTATGAAACGTCTAAAAACGCGTTTTCTACGATTCTAATCGAAGTTTAAAGCAAGATGATATCTTATTAGTGTCTCAATGATCTTTTTACAAGTTTCACGAACTTATGAAACATCTAACAACGCTTTCTACGACACTAAACCAAATTGTAAGCTAGATGAGTGCTGATACATGGCTCATTGATCTTTGTACAAGTGTCACGAACTTATGAAACATCTAACAACGTTTTTACTACGACACTTAACCAAGTTTGAAAAAAGATTTGTGCTTATAATTTCCTCAATGATCTTTGTACAAGTTTCACGAACTTATGAAACATCTAACAATGCGTTTTCTACGATTCTAAAGAAAGTTTTAAGCAAGACGAGTACTTATAAGTGTCGTAATAATCTTTGTACAAGTTTCACGAACTTATGAACATCAAACAATGTGTTTTCTACGATTATTAAAAAAGTTCGAAGCAAGATTAATTCTTATTACTGCCTCAATAATCTTTGTATAAGTTTTACGATGTTATGAAACATCTAACAACTTGTTTTCTACGTTTCTAAACCAAATTTAAGCAAGGCGAGTGCCTATAAATGCATCAATAATCTTTGAACAAGTTTCACAAAATTATGAGACATCTAACAACGCGTTTTACGACTCTAAACCAAGTTTTAATCAAGCTCAGTATTTATAAGGGCCTTAATGATCTTTGAAGAAGTTTCACAAAATTATGAAACATCTAACAACGCGTTTTCTATGACTCTAAAATAAGTTTTAAGCAAAATGATTTCTTATAAGGGACTCAATGATCTTTGAAGAAGTTTCACAAAATTATGAAACATCTAACAACGCGTTTTCTACGACTCTAAACCAAGTATTAAGAAAGATGAGTGCTTATAAATACCTCAATATTCTTTGTACAAGTGTCACGAACGTATGAAACATCTAACAACGTTTTTTCTACGACTCTTAACCAAGTTTGAAGCAAAATTAGTGCTTATAATTGCGTCAATGATCTTTGTACAACTTATGAAACATCTAACAACGTGTTTTCTACGACTCTTAACCAATTTTGAAACAAGATTAGTTCTTATAATTTTCCCAATGATATTTGTACGAGTTTCACGAACTTATGAGGCATCAAAAACTTGTTTTCTACGTCTCAAAATGGAATTTTAAGTAAGATGAATGTTTATAAGGGCCTCAATGATATTTAAACAAGTTTGAAGAACTTATGAAACACCTAACAACGCGTTTCCTAATACTGTAAACCATGTTTTAAGCAAAATGAGTGCTTATAATTGCCTCAATGTTCTTTGAACAAGTTTCACACGCTTAATAAACATCTAAACCCGCATTTTCTACGAGTTTAAACCAAGTTTTAAGCATGATGAGTGCTTATAAATCCCTCAATAATCTTTGTACAAGTATCACAAACTTATGAAACATATAACAACACGTTTTATACGACTCTAAACCAAGTTTTAAGTAATATGGGTGCTTAGAAGTGCCTAAATGATATTTGTACAAGTTTCACAAACTTATGAAACATCTAACAACACGTTTTCTACAACTCTAAACAAAGTTTTAAGCAAGATGAGTGCTTATAAATGCCTCAATAATCTTTTGAAAAAGTTTGACGAACTTATGAAACATCTAACGACCTGTTTTCTACAACTATAAACCATGTTTTAAGCAAGATGAATGCTTATTAGTGCCTCGATGATCTTTGTACAAGTTTCACGGACTTATGAAACATCTAACAACGAATTTTCTACGACTCTAAAGAAAGTTTTAAGCAAGATGAGTGCTTATAATTGCCTTAATGATCTTTGTACAAGTTTCACAAACTTATGAACATCTAACAAAGCGTTTTCTACAATTATTAACCAAGTTAGAAGCATGATTAGTGCTTATAGTTAGCTCAATGACCTTTGTACAAATTTCACGAACTTATAAAACATCTAACTATGGGTTTTCTACGTTTCTAAACCAAATTTTAAGCAAGATGAGTTCTAAAAATGTCTCAATGATCTTTGTACAAGTTTCACGAACTTATGAACATCTAACAACACGTTTTCTATGATTATTAAACAAGTTCGACGCAAGATTAATGCTTAAACAAGTTTCATGAACTTAAAATGAAACATTTAACAATGGTTTTTCTACGTCTCTAAATCTAATTTAAGCAAGATGAGTTCTTATAAGTGCCTCAATGATCTTTGAACAAGTTTCACAAAATTATGAAACATCTAACAACGCGTTTTCTACGACCCTAAACCAAGTTTTAAGCAAGATGAGTTCTTATAAGGGCGTCAATGATCTTTGAAGATTTTTCTCAAAATTATGAAACATCTAACAACACGTTTTCTACGACTCTAAACTAAGTTTTAAGCAAGATGAGTGCTTATAAATGCCTCAATAATCTTTGTACAAGTTTCACGAACTTATGACCATCTAACAACGGGTTTTATACGAGTATGAACCAAGTTTGAAACAAGATTAGTGCTAATAAATGCCTCAATGATCTTTGTAAAAGTTTCACGAACTTATGAAACATCTAGCAATGGGTTTTCTGCGTCTCTAGACCAAGTTTTAAGCAAGATGGGTGCTTATAAGTCCCTCTATGATCTTTAAACAAGTTTCATGAACTTATGAAACATCTAAACGAACTTTTAAGCGAGATGATAGCTTATAATTGGCTCAATGATATTTATACAAGTTTTACGAATTTCTGAAACATCTAACACCGCGTTTTCTACGACTCTAGACCAATTTTTAAGGAATATGATTGCTTATAAATGCCTCAATAATCTTTGAACAATTTTTATGAACTTATGAAACATCTAACAACGCGTTTTCTATGACTCCAAACCAAGTTTGAAGCAAGATGACTGCTTATTAGTGCCTCAATGATATTTTTACAAGTTTCACGAACTTATGAAACATTTAACAACGCTTTCTACGACACTAAACAAAGTTTTAAGCTAGATGAGTGATGATACATGGCTTAATGATATTATTACAAGTGTCACGAACTTATGAAACATCTAACAACGTGTTTTCTACTACTCTTAACAAGTTTGAAACAAGATTATGGCTTATAATCTCCTCAATGATCTTTGTACAAGTTTCAGGAAATTATGAAACATATAACAACGCCTTTTCTACGACTCTAAAGAAAGTTTTAAACAAAACGAGTGCTTATAAGTGCCTTAATGATCTTTGTACAAGTTTCACAAACTTATGAACATCTAACAACGCGTTTTCTACGATTATTAACAGAGTTCGAAGCAAGATTAATTCTTATAACTGCCCTCAATAATCTTTCTACAAGTTTCGGTAACTTTATGAAACATCTAACAACTGGTTTTCTACGTCTCTTAACCAAATTTAAGCAAGATGGGTGCTTATAAGTGCCTCAATGATCTTTCAACAAGTTTCACAAAATTATGAAACATTTAACAACGCTTTTGTTACGACTCTAAACCAAGTTTTAACCAAGATGAGTTCTTATAAGGGCCTCAATGATCTTTGAAGAATTTTCACAAAATTATTAAACATCTAACAACGCGTTTTCTACGAACTTATGAAACATCTAACGACCTGTTTTCTACGACTCTAAACCAAGTTTTAAGCAAGATGAGTGCTTATAAATGCTTCAATAATCTCTTGAAAAAGGTTGACGAACTTATGAAACATCTAACGACCTGTTTTCTACAACTCTAAACCAAGTTTTAAGCAAGATGACAACTTATTAGTGCCTCGATGATGTTTGTACAAGTTTCACGGACTTATGAAACATCTAACAACTCCTTTTCTACGACTCTAAAGAAAGTTTTAAGCAAGATTAGTGCTTATAATTGCCTTAATGATCTTTGTACAAGTTTCACGAACTTATGAACATCTAACAAAGCGTTTTCTACGATTATTAACCAATTTAGAAGCAAGATTAGTGCTTATAGTTACCTCAATGACCTTTGTACAAATTTCACGAACTTATAAAACATCTAACTATGGGTTTTCTACGTTTCTAAACCAAATTTTAAGCAAAATGAGTTCTGATAAATGTCTCAATGATCTTTGTACAAGTTTCACGAACTTATGAACACCTAACAACACGTTTTCTACGATTATTAAACAAGTTCGAAGCAAGATTAGTGCTTATAATTGCCTCAATGATCTTTGTACAAGTTTCACGAACTTATGAAACATTTAACAATGGTTTTTCTACCTCTCTAAATTTAATTTAAGCAAGATGAGTTCTTATACGTGCCTCAATGATCTTTGAACAAGTTATACAAAATTATGAAACATCTAACAACGCGTTTTCTACGACCCTAAACCAAGTTTTAAGCAAGATGAGTTCTTATAATGGCGTCAATGATCTTTGAAGAATTTTCACAAAATTATGAAACATCTAACAACGCGTTTTCTACGACTCTAAACTAAGTTTTAAGCAAGATGAGTGCTTATAAATGCTTCAATAATATTTGTACAAGTTTCATGAACTAATAAACATCTAACAACGGGTTTTCTACGAGTATGAACCAAGTTTGAAACAAGATTAGTGCTAATAAATGCCTCAATGATCTTTGTAAAAGTTTCACGAACTTATGAAACATCTAGCAATGGGTTTTCTACGTCTCTATACCAAGTTTTAAGCAAGATGGGTGTTTATAAGTGCCTCAATGATCTTTAGACAAGTTTCATGAACTTATGAAACATCTAACAACGAGTTTTCTATGACTCTAATCCAAGTTTTAACATAGATGAGTGTTTATAAGTTCCTCAATGATGTTTGTACAAGTTTCACGAACTTATGAAACATCTAACAATGCGTTTTCTACGACTCTGAACCACGTTTTAAGTAAGACGAGTGATTATAAGTGCCTGAATATTATTTGTAAAAGTTTCACACGCTTAAGATCCTTCTTCGGATTCAGCCGAGTCCTCGGTGTCGGAATCGATCCTTCTTCAAATTCTCCAATCTCTTCTTCTGAATCTTCATGTACAACATTATCTACATCTTCTGTTAAATCTACAACTAACTCCACGTCCAATGAAACATCCACTTCTCCTAAATGACCCACTATGGTCGGTTGTAATGGAGGATCAACTTCGAAGAACTACCATAGACTCTTCCCCTCGGGTTAATTGGTGTGACAACAATCTAGGGGTCTTGTTTGCTTTGCAAGTGAAATCATCATAAAAGACACTTGGTTGGCCTACGATCCAAGAATGAATGAATAATACTTTTGCAACCTTCTCTGAGAGTGTAATGTGGTAACACCAAACTCATATGTACGTACACCGTGTCTTGGAACGGTACTATACCAATCAGAATATAACGTCACACAACGTAGATCGAGCATCCCACTATAATGCATTTCTAAGATCTCACGTAATACACCGTAGTAAACCACATCTCGGGCTGCTTCTGACACATCGGGTGTGAAACTACAATATATTGTGGACCGTTCACCACCCTCTTCTAACCATGTCGGAATAAGTTCTCCTTCACGTTGCCTGTTGTATACATATAACTTCAGCCCAATGTGCAATTTCTCTATCTTTTAGTTCATATAATTCATCATCAATTGATTGGAAATACCCAAATCGCTTATGCGCCATGTAAATCTCCTCGTACGACTCTAATTCTTCGCAGTTGGTCAAAATATAAGTGTATACATTAGCATGCTCCACCTCGCTGAGTCTTCGACTTTTACCCTTTCCACTTAAACGACCTATTTGCCTAAAAAGTTGAGGTACATATACTGGATAAAAAGCATGCACTCCTCTATCATCATGTCGTTTTGATTTCCCGCCCATCGTTTTTGTTTGTTGTGGAAAGTAATACTCTACTAAGTTTGACCTCTCTTCGTTAATGCTTTGAGCTATAATAGAACGTTCAACCCTCGATAAGTTCTCCTCTTTTTTCTTCAAATGGTACATGTATCGTTCAAAAGGATACATTCATCGATATTGAACAAGACCACCAAGTTCTACTTCTCCAGGCAAGTGAATAGGTAAATGTTCCATAACGTCAAAAAACGAAGGAGAAATATCTTCTCTAGGTTGCACAAAAGCATTGGAATTTTCTCTTCCAGATTGCGGATGCCTTTTATGGTAAGTGACCTCGCAGAAATATCTCTAAAAAGCTCCTATCCCTGCAAGTGCTTCATGGACTTTTTGAGGAAGAAGCCCATCGAATGCAAATGGAAGAAGATGCTGCATAACAACATGACAATCATGACTCTTCATCCCCGAAAAACTTTCCTTCCCCCCGATCAACACAGTTTTGAAGATTAGAAGAGTAACCATCCGGAAAACTTCACACCTTCAATGATTCAGTTAAAGAATTCTTGTTTTGTTGAAGCATTTAACCGAAAAACAAAGTTGCGGATATCTCCCTTGACTGGTCACATGAAGTTCCTTCCGAGAACAAATAGTCGAAAGTCTAATCTAGACTTCAAGTTGTCTTTCGTCCTCCCTTTTGACGTTCATAATTGTAAACATGATGTTGTCAAAGAATTTCTTCTCGATGTGCATAACATCTAGGTTGTGTCGAAGTAAATGATCCTTCCAATAAGGTAAATAAAAAAATCCTCTTCTTATGCCAGTTATGATGTTCTCCATATCCGTCCACAACTTGATGCCCGTTAGCACCACAACGTATTGTCTCCTCGGCTCCAAAGTCTCTAAATTGAGTTAATATATGCTCTCCGTTGACTTCTCCGGGAGATCCTCTAAACAGTTTTTTCTTCTTTGTAAACAAAGTAGTGCTCCGACGGTATGGATGATCGTTTGGCAAAAAGTGTCGATGACAATCAAACCAACATGATTTACGTCCGTTCTTTAATTGAAAAACATCAGTGTTATCTTGACAATAAGGAAAATATAAGCGTCCATGTGTAGTCCAACCTGATAACATACTATATGCCGAAAAATCACTAATAGTCCACATTAGTATTGGCATCACGAAGTTTTGTTGCACCGATATGTCGTAGGTTTCAGCTCCAGTCTCCCATAACATCTTTAACTCAAATATCAATGGATACATAAATATGTCAAGTGCTCTCTTCGGATGCTCTGGCCGATGTACAAGAATAGATAGAAACAAGAATTCCCTAGCCATGCATAATGAAGGACGTAGGTTGTAAGGCGTAACGATCACCGGCCATAATGAATATTTTCTCTCATGCTTCCCAAAAGGGGTTAAAACCATTAGTACATAACCCGAGATACACGTTTTGACTTTCGCATGCAAAGCTATGATACACATTTTGAAAATGTTTCCAAGCTTTAGCATCTGAAGGATGTGCTATCTCTCCATTTGACATCGTATGTTTTGCTTGCCATCTCATCGAACTTGCGGTGCGCTCGGACTGAAATAACCTCTTCAACCTATCCGTTAGCGGAAAATACCACATTCTCTTATAAGGTATGGGTACTCTTCCACTAGTTTCCTTGTATTGTGGCTTCTTACAGAATCACATACTTCTCCAATATAACATAGAATTATCGACGCACACATCGATCATCTGATATGGTAACCCGAGACCATATACCAACTTTTCGATTTCATAATACGTTCCAAGTGCCATATTATCTTCCGGTAAAATGTCTTTGATCAATCCAGCCCGTACATCAACACAATCTTCGAAAGGTTGTCATCCGTTTTGATATACATCATTCTTGTTGTAGTTGAAAGAGGCGAATGACCTTCTCTACATCCACCATTTAACATGTTCTTAGCGGCATCTAACATGTCAAAGAATTTATGCGCTTCTACATTTGGCTCCTCCATTGTAGGTACATGATCAACTCCAACATACGACGACATACTTTGCCGAAAAATATCATTTACCATTTGCACAATCCTATCTACCAAAATAGCTTGTTTTACCGGAGGACAATTACATCATCATTATAATATTGTATATTACTACTACTACTAGTATAATTTACCATCAAATCATTTTTCTCATGAGAATACCATATTTTATATCCCGACGTAAATCCAACATTATAAAAATGTTTCCAAACTACTTTTAACGAAATATTTCTAAGATTATCACAATTTTTATAAGGACAACACATTTTACCTGTTTTTACGGTTTTTTATTGAATTGCGACAAATTCCATAAATTGTTTAAGTCCCTCCGCAAATTCGTCCGTAAGTAATCTCGTCTCCGGATATTGATGATTTCCATCCATCCACGGTCTAAATAACTCATGACTTATGATTTGTGAATATATAATAAGAAAAAATCGTAAGATCGTAAGAATTAATAGTAATCGTATGAAAATTATAATGTTAATAGAATTTGTAAGAAAGAAGGAAGTGAGTGTGAGATATATAAGCGTTTTTCCGACAAAATTCCAACCAAAATTGGCCCGTTTCGCAATAGTTATGTAAACGTTACAAATATCGTCGGAATTTGGTCGTAAATATTTTATGTCGAAAATTTTCGACGAATTTCCGAAAAAACACAACGGTGTACGAAATGGTCGGAAATTTCCGACGGATTTCCGACGAAATATTTTCCAACCAAATTTCGACCAATTTTGAAGTTTTTTCAAACGGTGCTAAATTGGTTGGAAAGTGGTCGGAAATTTCCGACCCAATTCTGACGACTTACGTTTTTTCGAAAATTTCCGACCACAATTCCCAACGGTATGGTTTTGGTCGGAAATATGTCGGAATCTCGACCGATTTTCTACAAAAATGTGTTGGTCGCAAAATTCCGACCTTTTCTGACCAAATTTTGAACCGTCAGAATTTAGTGGGAAACTGGTCTAAATTGCTAGGAAATGCCGTCAGAAATCACATGTTTTCTTGTAGTGATATCGGGACGGGAGTCTTACCATCGTTCGTGATATGCAATTCATTTCGGAAACATATATCTGACAAATCCAATCTTGTCTTCAAGTTGTCTTTAGTTCTCCCATGCACGTTTAACAATGTGTACATAATGTTATAAAATAAATTTTTTTCAATGTGCATCATGTCGAAGTTAAGTCTCAACAAATGATCTTTCCACTAAGAGAGTTCCCAAAAGATATTTTTCTTATGCCAATTATGACTTTCTCCATATCCATGTGGTAAATTAGAAACATGCCAATTACCACCCCTTCGACATGTTTCATGCGCACCGGAATTATTCACTTCATTTAATAACTATGTCCCGGACGGATATAGTAAGGGTGCAAGTTGGACGACTTTGTTCTTCTTAAACAATCTTATGTTCTTCCATTACGGATGATTAATTGGAAGGAAGCGTATGTGACAATCAAACCAACTGGTTTTCCTCCCATGTGGAAGTTGAAACGCATTTTTCCGATGGCGGCAATAAGGACAAGCCAATCTTCCATGCGTAGTCCATCCTGATAACATGGCATAAGCAGGAAAGTCACTAATAGACAACATGAGTATTTCACGCATCGTAAAATTTATTCTGCTTGAGATATCGTACGTATGAACACCGGTGGACCATAACTCTTTTAGCTCATGGATTAAAGGTTGCAGAAAAACATCTAGAGCTCTCTTTGGATGCTTAGGACCGGGTACTAAATGCTTAAGAAGAGAAATTCTCTTTGCATGCACATATCTGGAGGAAAATTATAAGGAGTTACGATAACCGGCAATAAAGAGTATTGTCTACGAGACATACCAAATGAACTAAATCCGGCAGTGCATAAACCTAGATATACATTAACGGATGTGGTACTTACCCATTACGGACAGACTTAAAAGACATCTAATTCGATGAGATGGCATGCAGAACACTCAGCCGGGGATGGGGAGGTAACTCATCCGTCATATGCAAAGGCTTGGAAGCACTTTAATTCGGTATACTCTAACTTTCCCTTTGCCTTGAACCTTATATCTTGGTTGAGAGCAAAACCGACATTCTTGCAGCCTATCATCATTTTCTAATAAATCATACAATTGTTAACACAAACATGAATCATTTCCGAAGGTAATCCAAGACTAGAAACCAACTTTCGTATTTCATAATATGACTCATCATCTACATTATCCTCAAGAAAATACTCATTCATTAACTCCGCCCAGGAGTCCATGCAAAACTCACTCAAATTATGATCCGATTTAATATTCATCATACTAGATGCTAATATGCTAATGATAGTTTTGACAAAGAAAATTTACATCCCTCGTAAATTAATTTATTCGCAGCTTCTAACATATCATAAAAACGTTTGGCATCTTGGTTAGGTTCTTAAACAACATTTTCAGATAAATGCATCAACAACCATGTCATGATATTTATTATCATCTACATGCCCATACCCACCCTCATTAGCATGATGATGATCATATATACTATCAAAATCATGATGCTGAGAATTATCAGGTTCGTTAACTACATTAGCAGAAGGATAAGTCGTACTATTGTCTCCAACTTCATTTTTATTATAATTATACCTTTCATGTTGAAACCAAACAAAATATTGCGGCATAAAACCTCTATTAAAAAAATGTTTCCATACAATTTCAACATGAAAGTATTTAGTGTTCACGCACTTCTTACATGGACAATACATTTTACCAGTATTTTGTGTATTTTGCATGTTTCCAGCTGATACATGAATGTTTGAAGTCCCTCTCGTGAACTCCGTTTTCACTTGCCCACTTCTATCTTTATGTCTATACATCCAAGCCCGTAACTCGTATATGTCATTATTACCATGAGACATTTTTTAGAAATTTGTATAAATGTGTTTTGAATTGGAAGAGAGAGTGTTATGAGTTTGTATTGTGATTTTGATGTTAGACGAATGAGTTTATATACAACCATATTATCAAATATTTACAACGAAATAGCAAGGAATATTAGGAACGATTTTACAACGAATGACGGTTTGCAACAAATTTGCAACGATTTTGTGACGTTTTTGCAACGATATATTCGTTGCTAATTAGGTGTAAAAACTTAACAAACGAGTGCTTACCTACATATCGATATTCCTCGCAAATTCGTCATTTATTACCAACGAATAGAAGTCGATATTACTCCATTGCGACGTATAGCGACGAAACTCAAGATCGTCGCTATATCGTCGCAGTCGACCTTAAATTCGGAAAATATTAGCGATGAATCCAATCGTCGCTAATTAGCGACGAATTTGCGACGAAATGCAATTTCACCAAGATTCGTCGCAAAATCTTCACAAAATAGTCCCTATATTTTTTCGTCCCTAATTCAACAAAAAATTTCGTCGCTATACATACTGTTTCTTGTAGTGTTCACGTCGTGTTAGGTCTTAATACGTTTATATCTGACATGGGGGAAGATATTGAATCCATTTAGAAAGAGGTTAATGATCTCATTTAAAGGAATGAAGTTACCAACATCGAATTTGATTAATGCTTTAATAGGTCGGTGGTCATATTCTCGTAAGAGATTGTGACCAAGTTCTTGACGAAGGATCATCATACATGAGATCTAGAGGATGTTGTTATGAAGTACCTTCACGTGAATCCTTTTGTGGCGGCAAGTGACAATATAGTTTTGGCTAGCCACGTGTCTCACTTTTTTGTCGATGCTTCTGGTGATCTCTTTAACTTGGTATTTTACCCTTTGAATAATATTTCTTGGATCAACTATGCCTTAGGGAAGGTCCAAACTTTCCCATGATTACCTTTTTAGTAATTGAAAGTGAAACCATATTTTTCTTCACCATAGAGATTTTGCAAGTGAGAGGGTGATTCTTCTTGAGAAACAAACCGAGCAATGTTGGTAGGTTTTGTCAGGTAAATTGAATTCAGCTTAAAGCATAGAATCGTCGTCGAAGGCATGTATTTTTCATCGTTATGATAGTCGTAGAAGTTGTCAACGAGATGAAATTGATAGCTCTTAGCTCGAGATGATTTTTTGTGGAGCTAAAACCTTTAATGTAATAGGTGGGTCCTTTAAAGGAGCAAACATCTTCAATGTTTGAAAGTTGGAGATGAGATTTTTTTTGTCAAGCTTTATTTTTTCAATGAGCTTCCTCATAGCTCTATTTGATGTCGAGCTTTTATAAACCTTTAGTTTCGATGTTTGATCTTTCACTAAGCTAACATAGTAGATAAAAGTACGCTATCAAGGATAAGCTCATATGGGCTAACTTCTTTTTTGCTTGATGAACTCCATAGGGTTGACATTTTCTGAAATTGCATCCTCTGCGATCCAAGTTTGTGGCAGGAGATGGACACATGGGATTCTATTTTGTTTTGTAGGTGATGTTTTCTTTCTGCCATATTGGGGATAAACTTTTCACCATGGCGGAAGAGTAATCCGATGATCATGAGCCCTTCCTCATAATGAAATAGAAGCATGACACCGAGATGAAAAAGGGGGTTTTGCTTACCCATGTGATGGCGGCTCATGCTCGTCTCAAGGGTGTGCCTCTTCTAATGTTGACTGATTTTGCTGGTGGGCCATAATGATGATTCTCCCACTCAACACTCGTTGTCTTGGTGGGCTACTTCGAATCATTACTTTTTTTGTGGATTCGTCCTCTTTTTTCCCTTGTTGGCTTTGTTTACTTGCCCCCGGGGGATGTGACTCGAGGGGTTGTTTTATTTATTCGTTGTTTCTTTAAATTTTCTTTGGCTTGCTTATCCATGAAATAGCATGACCCAACTCCAACCAAAACTTTCATCGAGTCTACTTGTTATTTTGGTCGACGAAATTTTAGCAACTCAGTGTCGACCTTGATTTGTTTGGTGAGACACATTTCAGGTCGGTCACACGAGATGTGTATATGAAGTTTTAGTGAATTTGATATTGAATGTACTTGAGTATTGTTCAATTTAATTGGTGAGGTATGTTTTAGGCCGTCACCAAAGATGTGTCGATGAAGTTTCAGTGAAGTAGACATCAACTTTACTCGAAAGTTTGATCAACGAAGTGTATCATTTGATCAATTTGTTCGGCAAAGTCTCGTCAGACTTCTAAGTCCGAGACAGAGTTGATGAAATTCCTTTAATAATATGACTCGTAGAATATATTAATAAACTTCACATAAAACTCCTTTTCGTCGGTTGACGAAGTTTCTTGAACTTGTCAACGAACCTTATGTGGCGAGGTCACCGTCGCAAACTTTACACCTGAGATGAGTCGATGAAGTTTCAATGAACTAGACATCGTCTGTAGTCGAAAGTTTGATCAACGAAATGTATTGTTCGATTGATATGTTTGGTGAGACCTTTTTAAGGTCGGTCACCTTATATAGATGAGTCGGTGCTGTTTCTTGAACTTGACATCAACTATGATGGAAAGTTTGATCAACGAAATGTATCGTTTGATCGATTTGTTCAACGAGACCTGTTTTAGGTCGGTCAGTTGAGATGAGGCGATGAATTTTCTTGAACTTGACTTCGATTGTAATTGAAAGTTTGATCAACGAAGTTTATCCTTTAATCGATTTGTTCGGCGAGACCAGTTTTAGGTCGGTCATCTGACAAGAGTCGATTTCTTTAACTTGACATCGATTGTACTTGAAAGTTTTATTAACGAAGTGTATCATTTGATCGATTTGTTCGACGTCTCATCATACTTTTACATGTGAGGCAGAGCTGGTGAAATTCTTTTTATAATATGCCTCGTATAACATATTAATAAACTTCACATCAAACTCCTTTTTGTCGGTTGACGAAGTTTCTTAAACTTGACGTTGAACCTTATGTTGCGAAGTCACTGTCGCAACCTTTACACCTGAGATATAGTTCATGAAGTTTCATAGTGATAATAAACCCCGCAAAAGTTATTAAATATTTTGACATCGAACTTGTTCTCGTTGGTTGTCGAAAGTTTCTTGAACTTGACCTTGAACCTTGTTCTCATTGGTCAACAAAGTTTCTTGAACTTGACATCAAACCTTGTTCTCGTTGTTTGACGAAATTTCTTGAACTTGACTTCGAACTTGTTCTCGTTGGTTAACGAAGTTTCTTGAACTTGACGTCGAACCTTGTTCTCGTTGGTTGACGAAGTTTTTTGGCGAGACTACTTTCGTAATCTTTAAACCTTTTTAGTTTCGGTCTGAAGAATGATCGTCGAGACACTTCTTCATGGACAAAGTTTGTGCAACAAGTTGTATGATCTTTTCAATTTTTTGGTGGTTGACCACTACGTGGACCTGAAAAACACTTTGATTGGATTCTAGACCTTAAAATTGATTAACGATAACCTTATGTGCTTCCGTTTTTTCCATTTTTTGGGGCTCATCGATGGTTTTGTAATCATTGAGGCCTCTTTGAGTTCCTTAGGCTTGACGTTTGTTGAGGATTTGCATACGACACCAAAGTTGTTGAGAAGAAGAAGAAGAAGAACCGGTGGTAGAGAGATTAAATAGTGGCAAGGCAGATTTTTTCCTAATAAGTGGCATATAAGCCTCGCGCACTAGATGATCTCTATCGATAATATATGATATTTCTTGTGGGGAAATATGAAGTTTTTCCTAGTTAAGACATATGTAAGTATTAGATATACCATGTTTTATATAAGACGAGCTCTCTCAGATAATATATAAGTATCAGCCATATGTAAGTATTAGATGAGCTCTATCGTATAATATATGATATTTCTCGTGGGGAAATATGACGTTTTTCCTAGTTCAGCCATATGTAAGTATTAGATATGTAAGTAATATATACCATGTTTTATATGACAAACTTTTAAAGTTATAAAGTTATATTTTTCGTAAAAACAGCGAAGTTATATATATTAAGTTTTATATTACTAAATTAATATGTAGAAAATATTATGTATATATATTTATATATTAAATAAAACAAATTTATAAGTTATTACTCATTTACTATACATATTTGTATATCCTTCCAAAACAACATACAAATATAAATGATTATTGTGTAAGAAATATTTTAACATATATAAAATTATTATATTGGTTTGTACTTGAATACACCAAAATATAAATTATTACTATGTAAGAAAGATTTTAACATATAAAAAATACAATATTTGTTTGTCTTAATTTATATAACAAAATGTAAATTGTCTATATAAAAGAAATATACTATCTATATATTATTACCAATTTACTATACATATTATGATTTGTTTCCAGAAATAATATGAATGCATATAAATGAAAATTAATACTATGTAGGAAAGGTTTAACATATATAAAGTTATTAAATTAGTTTGTATTTATTTCTATTAAAAGTTTAAATTGGTTTGTATTTATTTCTATAAAAATTATAAATATATGACTATGTAGGATTTATAAAATCAATTAATATGTATAAATGATAATTTTATATATATATATATATGTGTGTGTGTGTGTGTGTGAATATATTATACTATTTAGGTATTATTACTATACAAATTCGTATTTATGTCCATAAAAAGTATAATTAAAACGCATGTGTGCATCGATTAGGTTACCTATAAAACACTTGTTATGAGGTAGGAAAAAAGTATCTAGAAACAAGGATGCTCGATTGTTGTGCCCATCAACTATTTTAATTTTTAAGATATTCTCATATAAATAAAAACAAAAAAATTTCAAGTCGGTTTTGAGTTAATGGATAAAATTGAAGAAATGGAGGAAATTGAAGAGAGGTTAGGTTGTTATTATCCTATCAAAGACACTAAGGATCCTACCATTGACATCATCGCCAAGTTCGCTATCTCGGAGAACAACAAACAGACCAACTCGGAACTCAAGCTACACAATGTTGTGTCCGGCCAAGAGCAGGTAGTATCTGGCCTAAATTTCATCTTAATTCTTGATGTAAGTGACCGAGACAATGAAAAAGATCGCAAGACCTATGAGGCGAAGGTGTACGCAACGTTCCAACTTGATGAAATGGTTCTTGAATATTTTAAAATCCTCAATTAACCAATGTTGGCTTATTGTTTATTGAAAGTGATAAATCTAAATAAATGTTTGCTTTCAAACTTCTTCTATTGTACCAAGTTATTCAGCAATTATTTGTAGTATTATACAAAAGGTGTTCACTTAGTAATCCTTTAACCAATTTTTTCCTATCCTAGTTAGAAAAAAATATTTCTAAATTCTTAAACGAGTTTTAGTAAGGATGATAATATATTTGGGTTTTTGGATAATCGGTTATGTTATGTTTAGGGTTTTGGGTTTTAACTTGGTACTAAGGGACGAGGAACTGTTTTTATTTTTTTTAAAGATTACTTTGCTCGCATATAAATTTTATAGGGCAATTCTTATGAATACCACTTAAAATTTTTTTTAACACAATTAGCACAAATTTTCGAAAATTTTACAAATACCATTAAAAAGTTTTTTTCTCATAAATACCACGAATCTAAAATTTTCAAAATAACACCCAAAACCTTCAAAAAACTATACCCTACCCCCTCAAAGCTATACCCTAAACACTATATAGCGAACCCAAATGAAAAAATTTAAAATCTAAAGTGTTAAAACTCGTTTTTTGTATTTGTGGTATTTTGTAAACTACTACTTTTTGATGGTATTTTTGTTATAAAAAATATTTTAATGGTATTTTGTTATAAAAAAACTTTTTAATGGTATTTTCAAAACAAAAACTTTTTTTGATGGTATTCTAAGGAATTTCTCAATTTTATATTGTAACCTTGAGTGAAGTCGTCTCAATCGGGCCTATATAGATAGTTTTACTAGAAATGAAAATCTCGGTTGTGTCACAGAATTATCCAATTTAAGAGAAGACAAAATTATTCAAACCTATTTAAAATATGTAAGTTATTAGAAACTAAATTACTTTTTTATCATCAAGATTATGTTGGTTAACATAATACTAGATGCAATTTTAATAAGATCCGCAATCATAAAGTGATGTTTTTCAAGTTTTTGCGCAAAAATAAAATATATTTGACTTTTCTAACTAACGATGTTGATTGAAGAATACACGAGATAGATTATTCTAATTCGAAAACCAAAGCACCAAAAGAAACTCACTAAGTTATACAAATCAAGTCGCATATGATCAAAATTATAACTTATAAAGTTAAATATTTGTGCAAAAATTAAAAAGGCATATATATCAAAATTTATATGATAAAATTATACAGAAAATAATTTATATACATGCAATAATTATACTATCTAAAACTTATTTAAATTTTACTATACATAATTGTATTTATTTAGAAGACAATATATAAATAAACACCAATATACATACGCACCCTCTGGGAAATATTTTAAACATATATAAATATATAATATTGATTTTTACTTATATAACAAAATTTAAATATGAAAGAAATATACTATTTATAAGTTATTACTAAATTTCTATACATTTTTATACTTATTTCCAATACATAAAATGAAAATCTTTAATATGTAGGAAAGGTGTTAACATATATAAATTATTAAATTGGGTTGTATATATTTATGTAAAACAAATATTAATAGATTACTATGTTGAAAATTTTATAATCAATTACTATATAGAAAAGATATTCTATATAAGTGAAAATACTATGCTATTTTAGAATCATTGCAATTAAAAGTTTTAATTTATAACCATAAAAAATATAATTAAAACCCATATGTGCATGGAATAGGTCACCTATAAAATACTTAATATGAAGTATTATTGCCTTAGTGGGTAGTAAAAATAAGAGAAATTCACAAAACTACACCCTTTCAACCCTCCCTTCACAAAACTACACCTAATTGAATATTTTCACAAATTTACACCCTTTCAAAATTTTAAAAGCTTGATTTACCCTTTTAAAAATTACCAAAATTAAAATCTTTTTATTTGGGTTCGCTAATTAGTGTTCAGGGTATAGTATTAAGGGGGTAGGATTATGTGGGTAGGGTTTATTTGGATTTAATTTAGAGTGTTTAGGTGTAGTTTTGTGAAGTAATTTTGAAATGGTGTAGTTTTGTGAAATGTAATTCAAATGGTGTAGCTTTGTAATTCTCCCTAAAATAAGGTATCAGGAAAGAAGGAGTTTTAGAAAGAGAGAGTAAGTAACCATAGAGATTTATTAAGAATAGAGAAGATAGACATTAGCCTCCTTGATTTTTCACAAATGCTTACAACACATATATATATATATATAGATAATACTAATACAAGGGTTTTGTTTGTGGATAAGAAGAGGAGATAAAGTTGAGCGTCTATATTTGAAATTTAAATCCAAAAGTTCTAGGCGTGTGTGGTCAAGTTGGTCAACACAAGGAGCCATCTCATGCACGTGACCCAGCTGTCCATTCTTTTCTTCTTGTGGATTTGGACATATCCTAGCCCAAGATGCTCTTTGACTAGTATTTGGCGTCAATGGTCTCCTTTGGCGCCTACTAAGCATTTTTTGGCGCCAATAGTCTCCTTTGGTGCCTACTAAGCTTTCTTCTTCCTTATCTTGATTTAAACTCCCTTGTTGACTTGATTTGACATTTCTTCTGACACAAGTCTCTTTCATGTTTTGACCTAATGCCCTTTAGGGTTAACATTATTCTCAACACTCCCCCTCAAGTTTAGCCTAATGAAATGGCTAAGATTGGACATTGCTAAACAAACCTCATTAAAACCTTAAACGGGAAAACCACTTGGGATAAAACCGCATTTAAGTAAAAAAGAGTGTAAATCTTTGCAATTAGGGGTCTTTTAATATAAGCTCTTGAGTTCTTCTTTGGCTTGCCTTTCAAGGATTCGCTTTTGAACTCATGCTCGCCGAAACTTAACTCCCCCTTAAGATGGAACCGGATTAGCTTCTTGCTTCTTGACGTTTCTTCTTTAAGGGCTCTCTCATACTTTACAATCTTATTGTGCTCTTCACACTCCCATAGTTGTATTTGGTGTATGGGTTGTTCTTTTTTTATCATTCACGGCTTTGATCCTTGACAAGCTTGAGTGTGAATGTTATTGACCAAATGCTTTGGTTCCTCTACTCCTTCTCTCCATTTCTCCTTAGTGGCTTTCTTCTTTTCATCCAAGTAACCAAAGAATGATCACCTCACTTCGGTTTCCTTTGAACCTTCAAGAGATTCAAGAAATACAAAGAGTTTAGTTAATGGTTAACTTGATGTAACCAGATAGAAATGCTCACAAATATTCTTAAGTCTATATGCCAATAATGAAACAATGAGTAATTTTGCAAATTTTAAACCTAATTTCTTTAGCAAATTTCAAGTGATTCAATTAGGCCAATAGACAAACAAGAACTAAGCAAGAATATGGTGCGGCTCTAGTTCTTATGATATGTTAATCTTAATGAAGAGTATTAGAGTTTAGGGACAACCTTTTGTTCGTAGTGGAATGATAGATTGATGATCTATTGTAGTTCCACTTGGATTGAGTTCTTTGACTTCTTCATGAGGTCTTGCGGCTTTGTTCTTTGTGCAATTGGAACAAGGTGATAGAATTTGGTTCGGCTTTGCTCTTTGGAAGATGCTTAGCCGAATGTTGATGATGAAGTGGTTCTATTTTTCTCTTGGAAGATGCTTAGCCGAATTGGTTATTGAGGATTTGTTAGGCGCACGGTGCCCGGGCGCCTTAGGCGCATGGTGACCGGGCGCTGGTGTCCGAGCGCCGGTGTCTAAGCGTCGGATTGTGATGAATGGTTTGTTCTTGATAGATGCCTTAGCCATGAATTCGGTTGGTCTTGCTCTTTACAGATGCTTGACCGGATCGATGGATGGCTTTATACTTGGTAGATGTTTTAGCCGAGTATGAGTATGATGGTAAGTGATGGCTTTTTCTTATGTAAATTCATTAGCCGAGAGTAAGACTCTCCATTTTTGATCATGGAGTCAAGGTATGTGTTTCCACATACTTTTTTTCTTCCCCTCATGATTAAGATGGAGATCTTTCACAATGGTTCCTTCTTCTTCACGGCTTGCATTAAACGAGCTTTAAGGTGAAGAAGTTCTCATCTTTTCTTTGGGTACCCTTATTTTGTTGTATCCTCCTTCTCTTTTACTTCTCCTTTCTTTTCACATCTTTTAGTCAACTATCAATACTTAGGTTTACTCATTGCGGATCTCTTCTCGTGCTTAGTTATAGTGATCCTAGACCATTACAAAGACAAGATTGATTTAAGTACAATGAAAAACGGCAAAGAAGTTAACAATAATTTTTACAAATCATTTAACTACTAACACAAACGCAAGGAATGATACAAAGAAGAGCTTAAGCCTTAGTTCAATTAATTTCCTTAAGGCAATACACTAATCCCGAGTATAGGATTGCATCTCAACACAAGTTTTAATAGGTAGACAGTTCTATGATCCACATACAATCATAACAAGTGAACAAAGCATATACCAATTTAAAGCTCTAGTGAATCACTTAAACAAGTATCTTATTAATACGAACAAAGAGAGTAGAGAGGTTTTAGAAATGGCCCTTTCTAGGTTTGGTTCCTTGATTAGATGGTCACATGGAGAAGTCATTACACTCTTTAGAGCATTTTAACGATTAGTCTATAATAGAGTTTATGACTTTCCTTATGAAAGATTCTTCATTGCTTATTACCTACGCATAAGTAAAGGTTAGCATCAAGAGTCTTATATAGCATCTTGCCATTAGACTTAACAAGGAGACCATGGTCTTAGATGCACAAGGCGGACCATGATCGTAGAAAACATAAAACAAGGATCCTTGTAACTTTTGAATGCTTTCATAGCAAGTTACTCATCTTTTATCATAAACTTGGATGCACAAAGGCGGTTTATAATTTCAACATAGATCATCATTACAAATTCATCTTATTTAGATAGAAATGTTTATGAATCATTTCCCCATATGTCTAAATTGGATTCATCATGACTTTTGAAAGTTTTTCCTCTTATAAAAATCATGGTTCACCTCTTTAGGCTTATGTTAGCCGAGGATGACATGGATTCAACGAGTTCAAAAATGTATTAAACACCTAATTATATTCGGTTCTCCATCCTCTAAGGGATTTTTGGAATTCAGAAAGACCTTATCAAAAGATTACTTGGTTCCCTACTCATTTTAAACATAGATCAATTAGGTTAACCAATGACTTATAAAAGTCTTGTATCTTATGATCTACTTAAAAACACTAAGCATCTAATCGTTTCAATTAAGAACCGGCGATTAGAGCTTTGAATATTAGTGAATTCATTAACAAGATGCCTATAAAACTATCATTCACTAAGTATCTAGTTAGGCACTATTCGAATGAAATCAAAGAGGACTCGAATTTGTTAATGGGAAATAAGAGAGATAAGGAATATAGAGTGATTAGCTACATCCATAGTGATCTAAAGATCATTGGATTCAATGTCTCAAACGAGATCATTCATTAGTTATCTAATGAGGCAACTACTAACAACCTTATTTCTCTTTTGAATATCAAACCGCCATAAACTTATCTTTTCATTGTCCTTAGTGATTTTGAAATTCAAACAGGAGCACGTATTGACTTGGAGATTATAAAGATTGAAGCTTTAAGATGAAATATTAAATCTTTCCCTTATAAAGACAATTGGCCTTATTTCATCAAATCTCTTCATTTTCAAAACTTTTAAAGATGAAAAACCGACTAGTACATACTCGTAAATTTAAATAATACAAAGAGATTTGGATTCAACAAGTCAATTAAGCACATAATACTTATTGAACAAGGATCACACTCTTTTAGCTCTCAAGTACCAAGCTTTTAACTTGATAACTTGGTCCTTGCTTAATTAAAGCTTAGAGTAATTCGGATTTAACATACCTTTGTTCTCATAAGAGACATTAGGAGACTTGGTCATTGTCTAAAAGAGGTTTTGGATTCAACACTAGGTTATATTCTTCATGAGTTAACACAAGTGGTTCACTAACCTTTAAACTCTCAACCTTCAAGTTTTGTACTTGAATACTTGGTCATTGTTTTATGCCAAAGTTGAATAGATCTCAGATTCATCAAGGTTCCTTTAGACTCATAAGAGTGAGGAAACCATGGTTCTCATATTTTAACTTCTAGCCTTATACAAAGATTATTTAAAGAGACTACACCATTAAGAAATCGATTTTACATGTAGCTAGATCTTTTAAAAGATCAAATCTTTTCAAGAATCGTTCTTTGAATAGTGTCTTCTATAATGAGGATTTGGATTCGACGAGTTCTCTTTATCTCATAAGAGTAACTCTAAGTGATTATTGGATTCATCAAGGTTCCGTAACTCATATGAGCAAGGAATCCATGGTTCTCAATCAATAACTTTCAGCCTAATTAAGATCTTTTAAGAACAACACAAGCAAACTCGGATTTGCCCTGTAGCAAGATTTAATATCTAAGCTTTACATGAACCAGCCTTGTTTGGATTGTTCTTAAATAGGGACATGGATTCATCATGTTCTTATCCCTAAGACATTATTTGTGAAGTGATTTTCACAAAAATGCTTAGGTGTCAGCACCACATTCAATTTCAGCAAAAGAATGATGACATGGCCTTCACCGTATGATTATGTGTTTAAAAATGGTAAGTAATAGATGACATGTTAAATTGAATTTAACGATATATTTTCAAATGGGCCAATATTTTGGTAACTCATAGAAAAAGAAAAACCAAACTATGTAGGTAATGAGAAAAAATATAGTACAACAAATATAGAAAAATATAATAAGATTTTATTGGTTAAAAAAGTCAAAACGTATTAAATTTTTCAATCAAAAATTAAAAAGAATAAACAGATGGAATAAAAAACTTTTTAAAACCATATTTATTATGAAATGGATAGAACAATAAATCTCATTATTAAATAGAACGTTTAACGTCATCATAACTCTATAAATATATACCGCATATTAATGGTGAACTGGATCCATATATCCGTTTTTTAAGATATTCGGATTCGCATATGCCTAAATCCGTAAAAAATGACTCGAATTCAGATATATTAGACGAATATTCGGCCAGAGAATACCCGTTGACTTTTGAAGGATATCCGGATCCGTTTACGTGAATAATTTTATAAATATATTTCTACAAAAACTGAGTGGAGTTAAAATAAAAAATTGAAAATTTTTATATCCAAAACAAAAAGTAAATCAAATTATAAATATTCTTACATCAAACCTTAAATATAATTATCCATTTTTACGTAAAACTTTATTATTTTCAAAATTTATTCATCGCGCATGGCGCGAGAAATAACCTAGTCACTCATAAGAGGAAAAGCGAATCATGGTTCCTTCACCTAAGAGATCTTAATGTTTATAAACATAAAAGAGAGAGGATCTTGGATTTATCAGGCCACTGACACTCATATGAGTAAAGGGACAAGATTCTCATCCTCTATGGCTCACAATTTCCAAGCTATCTTGGTTGTTCTTGTTCATAGCACTATTAACTACTTGCGTAAAATAAAGAACATAGATCCTAGAGAAGAAAGATAGATTCACCATGTTCTTCATACTCATAAGAGATGATTATGAACAATGGTTCTCATCTTTTTACAAGATTCATCGCCGAAGCATGTCTTGTTTCTCATGGATACTATGAACTACTAAACTAATGCGGAAACATAAACAAATAACAACTTCATGCTCTAATACCATGTTGATGTTTGAAGATAATAATGGATAGATTGTAGAGAATAAGGATATTTTGAAGAGTATAAGTGTTTGGGAGAGTTTCGGTGTATAAGAGTTTTAGAAAGGGAGAGTAAGTAACCATGGAGATTTACTAAGAATAGAGAAGATAGGCATTAGCCTCCTTGATTTTTCACAAATGCTTACAACACACACATATATATATATATATAGATAATACTAATACAAGGGTTTTGTTTGTGGATAAGAAGAGAAGATAAAGTGGAGCGCCTATATTTGAAATTTGAATCCAAGAGTGTTAGGCGCGTGTGGTCAAGTTGTTCAACACAAGGAACCAACTCATGCACGTGACCCAGCTGTCCATTCTTGTCTTCTTGTGGGTTTGGACATATCCTAGCCCAAGATACTCTTTGACTAGTCTTTGGCGCCAATGGTCTCCTTTGGCGCCTACTAAGCATTCTTGGCGCCAATAGTCTCCTTTGGTGCCTACTAAGCTTTCTTCTTCCTTATCTTGATTTAAACTCCCTTGTTGACTTTATTTGACTTTTCCTTGTGACACAAGTCTCTTTCATGTTTTTACCTAATGCCCTTTAGGGTTAACATTAGTCTCAACACTAACAACGTTTTCTACGACACTAAACCGCTTTTTAAGCAAGATGAGTGCTTATACGTTCCTTCAAGATCTCTATACAAGTGGCACGAAATTATCAAACATCTAACAACGTTTTGTCTATGACTCTTAACCAAGTTTGAAGCTTATAATTGCTTCAATGACCTTTGTACAAGTTTAATGAACTTCTGAAACATCTAACAACGCCTTTTCTAAGACTAAAAAAAGTTTTAAGCAAGATGAGTTCTTATAAGTGCTTTAATGATCAGTGTAGAAGTTTCACGAACTTATGAACATCTAACAACACGTTTTTTACGATTATTAACCAAGTTTGAAGAAAGATTGATAACTTATAAGTTCGTCAATTATGTTTAGTACAAGTTTCTCGAACTCATGAAACATCTAGCTACGCTATTTCTATAACTATAAACCATGTTTTACGTAAGATGAGTGCTTATAAGTGCCTTAATTATTTTTGAACAATATTCACAAATTTTCTAAACCCGCATTTTCTAAGACTATAAAACAAATTTTAAGCATTATGAGTTCTTATAAAGGCTTCAATGATCTTTAAATAAGTTTCATGAACTTATGAAACATATAACAACCCGTTTTGTACGATTCTAAACCAAGTTTTAAGCAAGATGATTTCTTATAAGTGCCTAAATGATATTTGTACAAGTTTCAAAAACTTATGAAACATCTAACAACGTGTTTTCAACGACTCTTAACCAAGTTTGAAGCAAGATTAGTGCTTATAATTGCCTCAACGATCTTTGTACAAGTTTCATAAACTTATGAGGCATCGAACAATACGATTTCTATGTCTCTAAATCAAGTTTTAAACAAGATGAGTGCTTATAAGTCCTTCAATGATCTTTGAACAAGTTTCACAAATTTTTGAAACATCTAACAACGCGTTTTCTACCACTCTAGACCATGTTTTAAGCAATATGAGTGCTTATAAGTGCCTCTATGATCTTTGTAGAAGTTTCACAAAATTATGAAACGTCTAAAAACGCGTTTTCTACGATTCTAAACCAATTTTTAAGCAAGATGAGTGCTTATAAATGCCTCAATAATCTTTGAACATGTTTGAGAAACTTATGAAAATCTAACAACACGTTTTCTACGACTCTAAACGAAGTTTTAAGCAAGATGATTGCTTATTAGTGCCTCAATGATCTTTCTACAAGATTCACGAATTTATGAAACATCTAACAACGCTTTCTACAACACTAAACCAAATTTTAAGTTAGATGAGTGTTGATACATAGCTCAATGACTTTGTACAAGTTTCACGAACTTATGAAACATCTAACAACGCATTTTCTACGACTCTAAAGAAAGTTTTAAGCAAGAAGAGTGCTTATAAGTGTGGTAATGATCTTTGTACAAGTTTCACAAACTTATGAACATCTAACAACGCGTTTTCTACGATTATTAAACAAGTTTGAAGCAAGATTAATTCTTATAACTGCCTCAATGATCTTTGTATAAGTTTCACGAACTTATGAAACATCTAACAACTGGTTTTCGACGTCTCTAAACCAAATATAAGCAAGATGAGTGCTTATAAATGCATCAATGATCTTTGAACAAGTTTCACAAAATTATGAGACATCTAACAGCGCGTGTTCTACGACTCTAAACCAAGTTTTAAGCAAGATCAATTTTTATAAGGGCCTTAATGATCTTTGAAAAAGTTTCACAAAATTATTAAACATCTAATAACGCGTTTTCTACGACTCTAACCCAAGTTTTAAGCAAAATGAGTTCTTATAAGGGCCTCATGATCTTTGAAGAAGTTTCACAAAATTATGAAACATCTAACAACGCGTTTTCTACGAATCTAAACCAAGTTTTAAGCAAGATGAGTGCTTATAAATACCTCAATAATCTTTGTACAAGTGTCACGGACGTATGAAACATCTAACATTGTTTTTTCTACGAATCTTAACCAAGTTTGAAGCAAGATTAGTGCTTATAATTGCGTGAATGATATTTGTACAACTTATGAAACATCTAACAACGTGTTTTCTACGGCTCTTAACCAAGTTTGAAGCAAGATTAGTTCTTATAATTGTCTGAGTGATATTTGTACAAGTTTCACGAACTTATGAGGCATCGAAAAACGCATTTTCTACGTCTCAAAATGGAATTTTAAGTAAGATGAGTGTTTATAAGCCCTCAATGATCTTTAAACAAGTTTCAAGAACTTATGAAACATCTAACAACGCGTTTCCTAATACTCTAAACCAAGTTTTAAGCAAAATGACTGCTTATAAGTGCCTCAATGTTCTTTGAACAAGTTTCACACACTTAAGAAACATCTAAACCCGCATTTTCTACGACTCTAAACCAAGTTTTAAGCGTGGTGAGTGCTTATAATTTCCTCAATAATCTTTGTACAAGTATCACAAACTTATGAAACATATAACAACACGTTTTATACGACTATAAACCAAGTTTAAGTAATATATGTGCTTAGAAGTGCCTAAATGATATTTGTACAAGTTTCACAAATTATGAAACATATAACAACGTGTTTTCTACAACTCTAAACAAAGTTTTAAGAAAGATGAGTGCTTATAAATGCCTCAATAATCTTTTGAAAAAGTTTGACGAACTTATGAAACATCTAACGACCTGTTTTCTACAACTATAAACCAAGTTTTAAGCAAGATTAGCTAACAAACAACTATATCTCTTCATTTGATTCTTTCATAGATCATTTGATTTTATCATCTTCTTCATACCATATCGAACAATTTTAATCATCTATTTATCTATTTGGTTTACCCCAAACCAACCATAAATAGAAGGGGAATTAGCTATTTAGTTTTATTTAATAGGATATAAGTACAAGAACTTTCTGTGGGTTGGAAATAGGACGGGGGTAATTGCTCTTATGCCAGTTTTTTATAAATGTTAATCTCTTACGCTACCTCCTATTTTATGTATTTTTAAAGCATTTATTTTTAATTTAGGTTGTGTTGAAATGAACAAAAATCCATACTCAGTTTTTAATTTAACCCTAATTCGCTAAGTTGAAAAAAACGAATGGTATCCTCTTTTTCTTCTCCTTCTCCCTTTTTTGTCAACAAGAAAAACCTTATTCAGATTCCAACATTCCTCGTTATGACGATTCTTTCTCCTTCGATTCATTCTCTGTGGAATTTTTCTCTTCGATTCATTCTTTGTTGTCTTTCTCTTTATCTTTTGTCGTCCTCTTCTTCTTGATTGTAATTGAATAAGAAGCAAGTAAAGAAGAAGCAGGCGAAGAAGAAGAAGCAAGCAGAGAAAAGAAGAAGCAAGCAGAGAAAAGAAGAAGCATGCATATAAAAGAAGAAGCAGGCAGAAAAAAGAAGAAGTAGACGGAGACGAAAAAGAAGGCAAAAAGGAGTTGGTGTCTATGTACTTTGATGAATTGTTTTTAGTATATTTTTCGGGACATTTACTTTCGGTGATTAAGTGTTTTTGGACAACTGTGGACAACTGATAGCAAGTCGTGCTAACAACTGATAGAAAGTTGTCCAAAACTAATAGCAAGTTATCCGACAACTTGGACAACTGATAGTAAGTTGTCCAGACAACGGATATGACAATTGAACTGATTTTTATTTTTAAAACATAAATTTAATAATATATCATTAAAGTTATTTTCATAATATCACAAAAACGGTGGTAGAGAGATTAAATAGTGGCAGGGCAGATTTTTCCCTAATAAGTGGCATATAAGCCTCGCGCGCTAGATGGGTCTATCAGATAATATATGATATTTTTCGTGGGGAAATATGACATTTCCCGTGGGGAAATATGACGTTTTCCCGTGGGGAAATATGACGTTTTCCCTATTTTAGCCATATGTAAGTTTTAAAAAAAATAATTTCAATAATATTTACACAAATTCCTTACCAACAAGCTCATTATATAAACCATTTGTTTTTACTTTAAGTGATGTTTTAAAGGATTTTGTTTCTAAGTTTCTATTCATAAACTAATTTATTTAACTTACTATTCAATAATGTTAATTGAGTAATATACGAGATTGTTTACCCCGAATCACATTACGAAGAACCATGTTTAGAAAAGAAATTAACTGAGTTATATATATCATGTTTTATATGACAAAGTTTCAAAGTTATAAAGTTATATTTTTCGTAAAAACAGTGAAGTTATATATATTAAGTTTTATATTACTAAATTACTATGTAGAAATAATATTTTATATATATTTTTATATTAAATATTTTTTATAAGTTATTACTTCAAAAATAAATATTTTTGTATATCCTTCCAAAACAATATATAAATACATAAAAATATAAATGATTATTGTGTAAGAAATATTTTAACATATATAAAATTATTATATTGGTTTGTACTTAAATACACAAAAATATAAATTATTACTATGTAAGAAAGATTTCAACATATCAACAATATTTGTTTGTCTTAATTTATATAACAAAATGTAAATTGTGTAAATAAAAGAAATATATTAGCTATATATTATTACCAATTTACTATAGATATTCTGATTTGTTTTCAAGAAATAATATGAATTCATATAAATGAAAATTATTACTATGTAGGAAAGGTTTAACATATATAAAGTTATTAAATTAGTTTGTATTATTTCTATTAAAAGTTTAAATTGGTTTGTATTTATTTCTATAAAAAGTATACATAAATGGCTATGTAGGATTTATAAAATCAATTTCTATGTATAAATGATAACTTTATATATATATATATATGTGAGTATATTATACTATTTAGGTATTATTACTATACAAGTTCGTATTTATGATAAACCAAAAAAAGTTTGTATTTATGTCCATAAAAAGTATAATTAAAACGCATGTGTGCATCGATTAGTTTACCTATAAAACACTTGTTACGAGGTAGGAAAAAAGTATCTGGAAACAAGGATGCCCAATTGTTGTGCCCATCAACCATTTTAATTTTTAAGATATTCTCATATAAATAAAAATAATTTTTTTTCAAGTCGGTTTTGAGTTAATGGATAAAATTGAAGAAATGGAGGAAATTGAAGAGATGTTAGGTTGTTATTATCCCATCAAAGACACTAAGGATCCTACCATTGACATCATCGCCAAGTTAGAAAAAAATATTTCTAAATTCTTAAACGAGTTTTAGTAAGGATGATAATATATTTGGGTTTTTGGATAATTGGTTATGTTTAGGGTTTTTGGGTTTTAATTTGGTACTAGGGGACGAGGAACCGTTTTTTTTTTTTAAAGATTACTTTGCTCGCATATAAATTTTCTATTGTAACCTTGAGTGCAGTCGTCTCAATCGGGCCTATATAGATAGTTTTACTAGCAATGAAAATCTCGGTGGTGTCATTGAATTATCCAACTTTGTTGAGAATCCTTAGTTATTCAAACCTATTTAAAATATGTAAGTTATTAGAAACTAAATTACTTTTTTTTATCATCAAAGATAACATAATACTAGATGCAATTTTTATAAGATGCGTAATCATAAAGAGATGTTTATAAAGTTTTTGCGCAAAAATAAAATATATTTGACTTTTCTTACTGACAATGTTGATTGAAGAATACACGAGATAGATTATTGCAATTCGCAAACCAAAACACCAAAAGAAATTCACTAAGTTATACAAATCTGGTCGCATATGATCAAAATTATAACGTATAAAGTTAAATATTTGTGCAAAAATTTAAAAGGCATATATATCAAAATTTATATGATAAAATTATACAGAAAATAATTTATATACATGCAATAATTATACTATTTATCAATACATAAATATCTCTACACAATCAAGATAAGGCCCAATGCAATGACAGACCCACTACAACACAACAATCAACTAAACCCAAATTAATGAAGCCCAAGACTTTACCTTCTTCTCCATCCCAACGGTCAAGTGATGTGGCAGCAGACAAAAACCAGCAAGATTGTGTGAAGCTCCGTACGACCAGCCAGCTGGTTCTTAGCAACATATTTGATCTTCTTGGATCCTGCACCACCACCTGATGATGACACTTGTCAGAAGATAAGGAAGGAGACTCTAGGGTTTAGTTGATATATATAAAGCTACTATTTTGTAATTAGACCTTCAAGCAATTATGATATAATAAATCAAGTTTCATATTCTTCACACTCTGTTTTCTCTTATTCTTTCATGGTATCAGAGCACATGGAGGATTCTATGAATCTCTATGCTCATCCTAAGCTTAACATTACTAACTGTGTTACTGTTAAGCTTACAGAAAGAAATTACCTCTTATGGAAAGCTCAATTTGAGGCTTTTCTCTCTGGACAACAACTACTAGGCTTCGTCATTGGTGCCATTCCCAAACCTGTGGCAACCTTGACTATTCCCACCATTGGAGGCCACGAGAAACCTGACTACATGCTATGGATGCGCTCAGACCAAGTAGTGATGTCATGGATTCTTGGTTCTCTCGTCCGAAGACATCCTTTCAAAGTGGTTGTTGGTCCGCACACTTCACAAGAGGTATGGACTCGCCTTAGCAAAACACTTCAATAGAGTTTCATCTCGCTAGACTTTTTGAGCTACAAAGAAAGCTACAAACTCGTTAGTAAGAAAGATAGATCTATGACTCGTTTATCTTAGGGATATCAAAGATTTGTGTGATCAACTAGCGTCTATAGGTAGTCCTGTCACGAAAAAAATGAAAAATTTTGCGGCTATACATGGTCTAGGAAAAGATTATGACTCTGTCATTACCTCTATTGAGAGTTCTATGGATGATACTCCTCTCACCTATGAAGATGTGGTATATAGGCTCATTAGCTTTGATGAACGGACCCAGAGGTATGCTGTAAACTCAGATGTCTCTCCTCACTAGGCTTTTAATGTCGCCACTAACTCTGGTTATTATCAAAGAGGCAGAGTTTCTGGTTACAACAGGGCAAGAGGTAGAAGTAGAGTCTTCTCTTCTCGTGGCAGAGGCTTTCATCAACAATTCACACCAAGACCTGTCAACTTTTCTGCATAAGATAGACCCACCTGTCAGCTCTGTGGAAGGAGAGGACACTCTGCCTTAGGCTGTTGGTCACGGTTTGATAACTCCTATCAACAAGAGGATACTTCACAAGCCTTGGCAGCCATGAGAATCACAGATGTCACTGAAGCTTCTGGGACTGAATGGTACCCAAACACAGGTGCTACAGCTCACGTCACCAACAACTCTCAGAGACTGCATCAGTCCCAACCTTTTATGGAGCAGACTCAGTCATGGTTGGTGATGGAAAATTCTTCCCTATAACACCCATAAGTTCTACTACTCCGTTTTCCAGTTCATGTAATCTACCATTGAAAGATGTTCTTGTCTGTCCAGACATTGCAAAATCTCTTTTATTTGTCTCTAAACTCACATGTGATTATCCATGCTCCTTTACATTTGACTCTGATGGTGTTCTTGTAAAGGACAAAGCAACGCAGAAAGTTCTGACATTGGGAAGAAACAGTGATGGTCTCTACAAGCTGGAGAATCCTCAAATAAAAACCTTTTACTCTACCAGACAAATCTCCACTACAGATGAAGTCTGGCATAGGAGATTAGGCCATCCCAATGATCAGATTCTTCAGCTCCTATCTACAAATAAAGAAGGTCAAGTTAATAAAATCACCAAGTCAATATGAGAAGCTTGCAGATTAGGCAAGAGTGCAAGACTGCCTTTCTCTTCCTCCACTTTTATTTTAACAAAACTATTACAGAGAATCCATTGTGATCTCTGGGGACCTGCTCATGTTATGTCTTTTCAAGGTTTTATATACTATGTAATCTTCATTGACAATTACTCAAGATTTTGCTGGTTTTACCCTTTGAAACAGAAATGAGATTTCTACTCTACTTTCATCCACTATCAGAAGTTTTTTGAAAATCAGTTTAACTTAAAGATTGTTACCTTTCAATGTGATGGTGGAGGAGAATTCACAAGTTCTAAGTTCTTGAAAGCACTCAAAGACTCAGGAATACAACAGTATATCTCATGTCCATACACGTCACAATAGAATGGACTGCCTGAACGCAAGCACATGCACATTACTGAAATAGGACTCTCCATGATGTTCCTTAGCAATTTGACTCAAAATTATTGGGTTGAGGCTTTCTACACTGCTAACTTCCTGATCAATCTTCTTCCTACATCAACTTTAGCAGATCAGATTAGTCCACATGGAAAACTATTTGGTCAAGCACCCGATTACACAACTTTGAGGACCTTTGGTTGTGCTTGGTACCCAACACTTAGGGATTACTCTGCCACGAAGTTTGATCCAAGATCCCTCACGTGTGTCTTCTTGGGATACAATGAAAAGTACAAGGGTTATAGATACCTATACCCACCTACAGGAAGAGTCTACATCAACATGCATGTAATATTTGATGAGTCTAGTTTTCCTTTTGCAAATAAGTATGCTCACCTCCAACCAAAGGGAATCACACCTCTCATGAATGTTTAGCAAGCTAGTTTTCAGCCTCCTGAGTCCTCTGTGGCATCTACACCTTCCGCACAAGCTGATACTGAGCCTCTCCAATCTTTAGTACCTTCATCACCTCAAATTACTCAAATTGTTGATCCTGCCACACAAGCTGACAAAGTTACTGCCACATTTGCTGAACAAGATCAAGTGGATACATCTGTATCACTACGTTTGTTTACCTCTCAAGACTTTCCTCCTTTACCTTCAGTCACAAGCCCATTGTGCCTACTGTTGAACCTAGAGAGAGTTTTGTGTGTACGGCAAGCTTAGACCTTGATCCTATTGGCAATAACTCTCCTATTGTTCAAAACAGGACAAACACAATGGTCTCCTCTCCAGCTCACTCCATGTCCTCTACTGCAACAACTCACCCTGCAACATCAACAAATCAGATGAGACATCTGCCATCTAGCTCAACATTGCCTCAACAACATCAACATCCTATGACTACAAGAGCCAAACCTGGTATCTTCAAACCTAACCAAAGATATGTTCTGTTAGCTCACAAAGTCTCATATCCAGAACCAAGAACTGTAAAAGAAGCTCTAAAAGATGAAGGTTGGGCAGAAGCAATGACATATGAAATGGGAAACTGCAAAGAAGCTATGACTTGGTCCTTAGTCCCTTACACGGAAGATATGAATGTACTAGGATGCAAATGGGGTTTTAGAACAAAACTCAATGCAGATGGTTCTCTTGACAAACTCAGAGCTCGCATAACAGCTAAAGGGTTTAATCAAGAAGAGGGTATAGACTATCTAGAAACCTATAGTCTAGTGGTCAGAACTGCAACAATACGTATAGTTCTCCATCTAGCTACTATTCTTCAATGGGATATCAAGCAAATGGATGTTAAAAATGCGTTCTTACATGGTGAACTCACGAAGACTGTTTACATGAAGCAACCTACATGTTTTGTGGACCCTGACAGGCCTGACCATGTATGTTTATTGCACAAATCCCTCTATGGCCTAAAACAAGCTCCACGGGCTTGGTTTGATAAATTCAGCAACTTCCTCCTTGAGTTTGGTTTTGTATGCAACAAGAAGGATCCCTCTCTTCATCTGCAATACAAACAAAGACATTATCATTCTGCTACTTTATGTTGATGATATGCTCATCACTGGCAATAATTCTGATCTTCTTGCCAAACTTCTAAATCAGCTTAATGGTTCCTTTAGATTGAAAGACATGGGAAAATTATCTTACTTTCTTGGAATTCAAGCTCAATTTCATGAAGATGGGTTGGTTCTCTCCCAAAGGAAATACGCAGAAGGCCTTCTCACTATCTCTGCCATGAGTGATTGTGCTCCAGTCTACACTCCCCTCCCGGTGCAACCTCACAAGATCCCTGATCAGTTGACACCTTTTCCAAACCCAACCTATTTCAGAAGTCTTGAAGGGAAACTTCAGTCCCTCACTCTCACAAGACCAGATCTCCAATATGCCGTGAATTTCGTGTGCCAAAAGATGCATGCACTAACCATGTCCGATTATGCTCTTCTCAAACGGATCCTGAGGTATATTAAAGGAACAGTCACAATGGGGATCTCATTCAACAATAAAATTGATTGTACACTTAGAGCTTACGAGTGACGGTGATTATGATGGATGTAAGAGTGGGAGACGATCAACAGGAGGCTACTGCACCTTCCTTGGACAGAACATTATCTCCTGGTCAGCCAAGAAGCAAGATACTATTGCCAAAAGCTCCACAGAAGCAGAGTACAGAGCTCTGTCGGAAACAACATCTGATCTTACATGGATTGGACATGTCTTGCGGGAATTAGGGGTCCCATGTCCTAAAACACCTGAAGTATTCTGTGAAAATCTGTCCGCGGTCTATCTGACTTTCAATCCAGCTCACCATGAAAGGCCGAAGCACTTTGAAACTCACTATCACTATGTTTGGGTTACTCGAAATCAACCATGTCCCGACTCACTATCAATTAGTTGTCATCTTCACGAAGCCATTACCAAGACCTCGCATTCACCTCTTTAAGGCACAAACTTGGTGTTAATGTTCCACCCACACCAAGTTTGAGGGGGACTATCAATACAAAAGCATCTCTACATAATCAAGATAAGGCCCAATGCAATGACAGGCCCACTACAACACAACAATCAACTAAACCCAAATTAATGAAGCCCAAGACTTTACCTTCTTCTCCATCCCAACGGTCAAGTGATGTGGCAGAAGACAAAAACCAGCAAGATTGTGTGAAGCTCCGTACGACCAGCCAGCTGGTTCTCAAGCAACATATTTGATCTTCTTGGATCCCGCACCACCACCCGATGATGATACTTGTCGGAAAATAAGGAAGGAAACTCTATGGTTTAGTTGATATATATAAAGCTATTATCTTGTAATTAGACATTCAAGCAATTATGATATAATAAATCAAGTTTCATATTCTTCACACTCTGTTTTCTCTTATGCTTTCACTATTAAGAAGTTATTTAAATTTTACTATAAACAATTGTATTTATTTAGAAGACAATAAATAAATAAACACCAATATACATACACATAATATTGCTTTTTATTTATATAAAAAAATTAAATATGAAAGAAATATACTATTTATAAGTTATTACTAATTTTCTATACATTTTTGTACTTATGTCCAATAAATAAAAATGAAATTCTTTACTATGTAAGAAAGGTGTTAACATATATAAATTATTAAATTGGGTTGTATATATTTATGTAAAACAAATATTAATAGATTACTATGTTGGAATTTCTATAATCAATTACTATATAGAAAATATATTCTATATAAGTGAAAGTACTATGCTATTTCAGAATAATTGCATTTAAAAGTTTTAATTTATAACCATAAAAAAATAATTAAAACCCATATGTGCATGGAATAGGTCACTTATAAAATACTTAATATGAAGTATTATTGCCTAAGTGGGTAGTAAAAATAAGGTATCAGGAAACAAGGATCCACAAATATTCGAACTTTTAAGGTATTGTCAAATAAATATAAACAAATTTGTATGTATTTTAAATAAAAGAATAATTAATACTTAATTTTCTACTATTTTATAGAGTGATAATAAGAGGTTGATATATTCCCATTGAAGATATTAAGGAACCTACATGTAATATTAAAGAACCTACCAATTCGAAACTCAAACTACACATTGTTTTTTCGACCAAAGGTAGCTAATATAAGACTGTAATTAAATTTCAATCCTTGATGTAAGTAAGTGAGTAACAGAGACGGCTAAGATAGCAACATCTACTACTAAGACGAAGGCGTATGCATTGCTTCACAACATGGTTCTTCAATATTTTAAAATCCTCAATTAACCAATGTTACTATTATACAAAAGGTGTTTATTTAGTAAACCTAAAACAAAATTTTCAAAACCTATTCTGAAACATTGAACATCTGGAATATGCAACATCTATCTAAGACCTAAGTAACTTTCATGCACTATATGCATGTTAATGGTATTCCAATTACTTGACTTATAATTTAACCATGTATGTTAGTTTCCTAGTAATTTTTGTTTGTTTCGATTATTGTTGAATTCGTCTCTATTTCGTTGCTACATTAGCGACAATTTTGCGAAGAATATAATTAAAAAAATTAATTAATTAAAATTTCATTTATATTATTAAAATAAAAATTTGTTACAAATTTTAATACAAAATTAAAAAATAGGGTTTGAAATTGTCGAGCCCGACATCATGTCCAATCTCAGCGGCAATCGCATCCTCTTCCACAGTAATCACTCGAACCAGCAGTTGAGTTGAAAAAATTTTCCAGTCATAAAGTGCTTCCGCAAGATGTGGACTATCCATGACAATGAAAGTGAAAAGCTATGTGATAGTCGAAAGTTGGCTCTTCGTGTCAGTCAGTTCCTGTCCCAAAAAATCAGTCATCGTTGGTCGGAGTAGAGCGATGACCCGATGATGATGATGTCGGAAAATCGTCAATGGAACCAACTGCGAAAGTGCAGTTCTTCTTCCTCGAAGCAACCAAAACATGATATAAGTGACTAAGGAAGAAACGTGATAGATCACCACGATTCGTAAAGCTGGAGCACCATAATCGATAAAGAAACCCGTTGAGCTGACACCACACTTGCACCACAAAAAGTGATAAAGACGCTCAAGAACACCACCAATGACTCTCCCAAAACCAAAGGATAAAGAAATTGATTTAAACAGATCCAAGGGGTCACAAAATTTTTCCAAATTCTTAAACTCGTTTTCTCCTTATTCAATGGAAAAGAGCCTCAATATATAGAGGAAATACATAGAAAACTTGAAATAAATGCAACCAAAGGTATAAAAAACCTTTGAATCCCAAAAAGACCGTCAAACTTATAAAAAGATTAACACACTTAGATAATTGTAGTCTTTAATGGTGACGAAAATGACTCTTTTCCTTCTTAACTTCTCAACTTTGGGCTTCAATATCTTCAAATAAACTCAATTCAACCCTTTAGTCTTCATTCATTCTTAGTCATTTGATTGGACTTGGATCAGCATAGTGAAAACAAGCCCACTTCATTCCGTCTTCTGTTATAACCTTTATAACCTTTCCTCCCGCATCATTCTCTCTGGGTTCAAAAGGATTTGACCTCAAATCCAGCAACTCTTCATCCTCAACATATGGATAAACCTCTCCTTTCTACCATTGACTTGCGCTTAGTTGGAAACCTCTCCTTTCTAAAGTGTAACCAAACCAGATCACCAGGTTAAAAGGACTTAACTCCTCGGTTCTTGTTGGCTTTTTCCTTGTACTTCTCATTAGCCTTCTCAATCTCAGCTAGAACATCCTCGTGTAGTTTCTTCATTGTCTTAACTCTCTTTTCTTCTTCATAGTTTTCTTGTAAGTCACAGGGTAAATGAATTAGATCAATAGGAGTAAGAGGATTCACGCCATACACTACCTCGAAAGGTAAACGTTTTGTAGTGTAGCTCTTGGATCTATTGTAACCACACTTAGCGTGAGCCAACTTTGAACAAGTTTGACGAATTTATGAAACATCTAACAATGCGTTTTCTACGACTCTAAACCAAATTTTAAGAAATATGACTGCTTATTAGTGCGCCAATGATCTTTCTACAAGTTTCACGAACTTATGATACATCTAACAACGCTTTCTACGAAAATAAACCAAGTTTCAAGCTAGATGAATGCTTATACATGGCTTAATGATTTTTGTACAAGTGTCACGAACTTATGAAACAACTAACAACGTTTTTTTACGACTTTTAACCAAGTTTGAAGAAAGATTAGTACTTATAATTGCCTCAATGATCTTTGTACAAGTTTCACAAACTTATGAATCATCTAACAACGTGTTTTATAGGACTCTTAACCAAGTTTGAAGAAAAATTAGTGTTTATAATTGGCTCAGTGATCTTTGTAAAAAGTTTCATGAACTTATTAGGCATAAAAAATGTGTTTTCTACGTCTCTAAATCAAGGTTTAAACAAGATGAGTGCTTATAAGTTCCTCAATGATCTTTAAACAAGTTTCAAGAACTTATGAAACATCTAACAACACATTTCCTACGACTCTAAACAAAGTTTTAAGCAAGATGAGTGCTTATAAGTGCCTCAATGTTCTTGGACCAAGTTCCATACGCTTAAGAAACTTCTAAACCCGCATTTTCTACGACTCCAAACCAAGTTTTAAGCATAATGAGTGATTATAAGTGCCTCAATGATCTTTGTACAAGTGTCACGAACTTATGAAACATATAACAATGTGTTTTATATGACTCTAAACGAAGTTTTAAGCAAGATGGTGCTTATAAGTGCGTAAATGATATTTGTACAAGTTTCACAAACTTATGAAACATCTAACAACGCGTTTTATACGAATTTAAATCAAGTTTTAAGCAAGATGAGTGCTTATAAGTTTCTCAATGATCTTTGAACAAGTTTCACAAAATTATGAAACATTTAACAACGCGATTTCTACGACTCTAAACCAAGTTTTAAGCAAGATGAGTGCTTATAAGTGCCTCAATGATCGTTGAAGAAGTTTCAAAAAATTATGAAACATCTAATAACGCGTTTTCTACAACCCTAAACAAAGTTTTAAGCAAGATGAGTGCTTATAAATGACTCAATAATCTTTGAACAAGTTTGACGAACTTATGAAACATCCAACAATGCGTTTTCAACGACTCTAAACCAAGTTTTAAGCAAGATGACTGCTTAATAGTGCCCCAATGATCTTTCCATAAGTTTCACGAACTTATGAAGCATCTAACAACGCTTTCTATGACATTAAACCAAGTTTTAAGCTAGGTGAGTGCTCATACATGACTCAATGATCTTTGTAAAAGTGTCACGAACTTATGAATCATCTAACAATGTTTTTTCTACCACTCTTAACCAACTTTGAAGCAAGATTAGTGCTTATAATTTCCTCAATGATTTTTGTACAAGTTTCACGAACTTATCAAACATCTAACAAAGCCTTTTCTACGACTCTAAAGAAAGTTTTAAGCAAGACGAGTGCTTATAAATGCCTTAATGATCTTTGTACAAGTTTCAAGAACTTATGAAAATATAACAACGCGTTTTCTACGATTATTAACCAAGTTCGAAGCAAGATTAGTGCTTATAAGTGCCTCAATGATCTTTGTATAAGTTTCACGAACTTATGAAACATCTAACAATGGGTTTTCTAAGTCTCTAAACCAAATTTTAAGCAAGATGTGTGCTTATAAGTTCCTCAATGATATTTATTCAAGTTTCACAAACTTATGAAACATATAACAACGCGTTTTTATGACTCTTAACCAAGTTTGAGGCAAGATTAATTAGTGCTTATAATTGTCTCAATGATCTTTGTACGAGTTTCACGAACTTACGAGGCATCGAAAAACGCGTTTTCTACGTCTCAAAATTAAATTTGAAGCAAGATGAGAGTTTATAAGGGCCTTTATGATCTTTAAAAAAGTTTTATGAACAAATGAAACATCTAACAACGCCTTAACAAAGTTTGAGGCAAGATTAGTGCTAATAATTGCCTCAATGATCTTTGTAAAAGTTTCACGAACTTATGAAACATCTAACAACGTGTTTTCTAAGACTCTAAACCTAGTTTTAAGTAAGATGAGTGCTTAAAGGTGCCTTAATGATTTTTGTACAAGTTTCACGAACTTATGAACACCTAATAACGCATTTTCTACAATTATTAAACAAGATTAGTGCTTATAATTGCCTCAATGATCTTTGTACAAGTTTCACGAACTTATGAAACATCTAATAACGCATTATCTACAATTATTAACCTAGTTTGAAACAAGATTAGTGCTTATAAGTTCCTCAATGATCTTTAAACAAGTTTCATGAACTTATAAAACATCTAACATCGCATTTTCTACGACCCTAATCCAAGTTTTAAGGATAATGGGTGCTTAGAAGTGTCTTAATGATGTTTGTACAAGTTTCACAAACATATGAAACATCTAACAACGCGTTTTCTACGACCCTGAACCGCGTTTTAAGCAAGGCCAATGCTTATAAGTGCCTCAATAATCTTTGTACAAGTTTCTCAATCTTATAAAACATCTAACAACAGGTTTTCTATGTTTCTAAACTAAATTTTAAGCAAGATGATAGTTTACAATGATCTTTCCATAAGTTTCGCGAACCTATGAAACAACTAACTCGTTGAGATTTGAAGATAATAATGGAGAGATTGTAGAAAATAAGGAGATTTCAAAGAGTATAAGTGTTTGGAAGAGTTTCGGTGTATACGAGTTTTAGAAAGAGAGAGTAAGTAACCATGAAAATTTATTAAGAATAGAGAAGATAGGCATTAGCCTCCTTGATTTTTAACAAATGCTTACAACACATATATATAGATAATACTAATACAAGGGTTGTGTTTGAGGATAAAAAGAGGAGATAAAAAGAGGAGATAAAGTGGAGCGCCTATATTTGAAATTTGAATCCAAGAGTGCTAGGCGTGTGTGGTCAAGTTGGTTAACACAAGGAGCCAGCTCATGTACGTGACCCAGCTGTCCATTCTTGTCTTCTTGTGGGTTTGGACATATCCTAGCCCAAGATGCTCTTTGACTAGTCTTTGGGGTCAATGGTCTCCTTTGGCGCCTACTAAGCATTCTTGGCGCCAATAATCTCCTTTGGTGCCTACTAAGCTTTCTTCTTCCTTATCTTGATTTAAACTCCCTTGTTGACTTTATTTGACTTTTCCTTGTGACACAAGTCTCTTTCATGTTTTGACCTAATGCCCTTTAGGGTTAACATTAGTCTCAACACTAACAACGTTTTCTACAACACTAAAACGCGTTTTAAGCAAGATGAGTGCTTATACGTGCCTTCGAGATCTCTGTACAAGTGGCGGGAACATATCAAATATCTAATAACGTTTTTTCTATGACTATTAACCAAGTTTGAAGCTTATAATTGCCTCAATGACCTTTGTACAAGTTTAACGAACTTCGAAACATCTAACAGTCGCCTTTTCTACGACTCTAAACAAGGTTTTAAGCAAGATGAGTTATTATAAGGGCCTTAATGAAAAGTGTACAAGTTTCACGAACTTATGGACATCTAACACGTGTTTTTACGATTATTAACCAAGTTTGAAGAAAGATTGATAACTTATAAGTTCCTCAATGATCTTTACTACAAGTTTCTCGAACTCATGAAACATCTAACTACGCGTTTTCTACGACTATAAACCATGTTTTACGTAAGATGAGTGCTTATAGGTGCCTCAATTATTTTTGAACAATTTTCACAAGCTTAGGAAACATCTAAACCCTCATTTTCTATGACTATAAATCAATTTTTAAGCATTATGAGTTCTTATAAATGCATCAATGATCTTTAAACAAGTTTCATGAACTTATGAAACATATAACAACACGTTTTGTACGATTCTAAACCAAGTTTTAAGAAAGATAAGTTCTTATAAGTGCCTAAATGATATTTGCACAAGTTTAACTAACTTATGAAACATCTAACAACGTGTTTTAAACGACTCTTAACCAAGTTTAAAGCAAGATTAGTGCTTAGAATTGCCTCAATGATCTTTGTACAAGTTTCATAAACTTATGAGGCATCGAACAATACGATTTCTATGTCTCTAAATCAAGTTTTAAACAAGATGAGTGATAATAAGTTCATCAATAATCTTTAAAAAAGTTTCATGAATTTATGAAACATCTATCAACGCGTTTCCTAAGACTCTAAACCTAGTTTTACGCAAGATGATTGCTTACAAGTTTCACGAACTTATGAACATCTAACAACGCATTTTCTACAATTATTAAAAATGTTTGAAACAAGATTAGTGCTTATAATTGCCTCAATGATCATTGTACAAATTTCACGAACTTTTGAAACATCTAACAATCGGTTTTCTACGATTATTAACCTAATTTGAAACAAGATTAGTGCATATAAGTTCCTCAATGATCTTTAAACAAGTTTCATGAACTTATAAAACATCTAACATCGCATTTTCTACGACCCTAATCCAAGATTTAAGGATGATGGGTGCTTAGAAGTGTCTCAATGATGTTTGTACAAATTTCACAAACATATGAAACATCTAACAAAGCGTTTTCTACAACCCTGAACCGTGTTTTAAGCAAGGCCAGTGCTTATAAGTGCCTCAATAATCTTTGTACAAGTTTCTCAAACTTATAAAACATCTAACAACAGGTTTTCTATGTTTCTAAACTAAATTTTAAGCAAGATGATAGCTTATAATGATCTTTCCATAAGTTTCATGAACTTATGAAACATCTAACTCGTTGAGATTTGAAGATAATAATGGAGAGATTGTAGAAAATAAGGAGATTTCGGAGAGTATAAGTGTTTGGGAGAGTTTCGGTGTATAAGAGTTTTAGAAAGAGAGAGTAAGTAACCATGGAGATTTATCAAGAATAGAGAAGATAGGCATTAGCCTCCTTGATTTTTAACAAATGCTTACAACACATATATATAGATAATACTAATACAAGGGTTGTGTTTGAGGATAAAAAGAGGAGATAAAGTGGAGCGCCTATATTTGAAATTTGAATCCAAGAGTGCTAGGCGTGTGTGGTCAAGTTGGTTAACACAAGGAGCCAGCTCATGTACGTGACCCAGCTGTCCATTCTTGTCTTCTTGTGGGTTTGGACATATCCTAGCCCAAGATGCTCTTTGACTAGTCTTTGGGGTCAATGGTCTCCTTTGGCGCCTACTAAGCATTCTTTGGCGCCTACTAAGCATTCTTTGGGGTCAATGGTCTCCTTGTTGACTTTATTTGACTTTTCCTTGTGACACAAGTCTCTTTCATGTTTTTACCTAATGCCCTTTAGGGTTAACATTAGTCTCAACACTAACAACGTTTTCTACGACACTAAACTGCTTTTTAAGCAAGATGAGTGCTTATACGTTCCTTCGAGATCTATGTACAAGTGGCACGAAGTTATCAAACATCTAACAAAATTTTTTCTATGACTCTTAACCAAGTTTGAAGCTTATAATTGCCTCAATGACCTTTGTACAAGTTTAACGAACTTATGAAAAATCTAACAACGCCTTTTCTACGACTCTAAAAAATTTTTAAGCAAGATGAGTTCTTATAAGTGCCTTAATGAAAAGTGTACAAGTTTCACGGACTTATAAACATCTAACACGCGTTTTTACGATTATTAACCAAGTTTGAAGAAAGATTGATAACTTATAAGTTCCTCAATGATCTTTAGTACAAGTTTCTCGAACTCATGAAACACCTAACTACGCGTTTTCTATGACTATAAACCATGTTTTACGTAAGATGAGTGCTTATAGGTGCCTCAATTATTTTTGAACAATTTTCACAAGCTTAGGAAACATCTAAACCCTTATTTGCTATTACTATAAATAAATTTTTAAGCATTATGAGTTCTTATAAATGCCTCAATGATCTTTAAACAAGTTTCATGAACTTATGAAACATATAACACCCCGTTTTGTACGATTCTAAACCAAGTTTTAAGAAAGATGAGTTCTTATAATTGCCTAAATGATATTTTCACAAGTTTCATAAAATTATGAAACATCTAACAACGTGTTTTCAACGACTCTTAACCAAGTTTGAAGCAAGATTAGTGCTAATAATTGCCTCAATGATCTTTGTACAAGTTTCATAAACTTATGAGGCATCGAACAATATGATTTCTATGTCTCTAAATCAAGTTTTAAACAAGATGAGTGATAATAAGTTCATCAATAATCTTTAAACATGTTTCCTGAACTTATGAAACATTTATCAACGCGTTTCCTAAGACTCTTAACCAAGTTTTAAGCAAGATGATTGCTCATAAGTGTTTCAATGTTCTTTGAAAAAGTTTCACACGCTTAAGAAACATCTAAACTCCCATTTTCTACGACTAAACAAAGTTTAAGCATGATGAATGCTTATAAGTGCCTCAATGATCTTTGTAGAAGTGTCACGAACTTATGAAACATATAACAATGCCTTTTATACGACTCGAAACCAAGTTTTAACCAAGATGAGTGCTTATAAGTTCCTAAATTATATTTTTACAAGTTTCATAAACTTATGAAACATCTAACAACGTGTTTTCTACGACTCTAAACCAATTTTAAAGCAAGATGAGTGCTTATAAGTTCATCAATGATCTTTGAACAAGTTTCACAAAATTATGAAACATTTAACAACACGTTTTCTACGACTCTAATCCAAGTTTTAAGCGAGATGAGTGCTTATAAGCTCCTAAATGATCTTTGAACAAGTTTCACAAATTTATGAAACAACTAACAACGCGTTTTCTACGACTCTAGACCATGTTTTAAGCAAAATGAGTATTTATAAGTGCCTCAATGATCTTTGTAAAAGTTTCACGAACTTATGAAACATCTAGCAATGGGTTTTCTACGTCTCTAGACCAAGTTTTAAGCAAGATGGGTGCTTATAAGTCCCTCTATGATCTTTAAACAAGTTTCATGAACTTATGAAACATCTAAGAGCGTGTTTTCTATTACTCTAATCCAAATTTTGACATAGATGAGTGGTTATAAGTTCTTCAAGTATGTTTGTACAAGTTTCACAAACTTATAAAACATCTAAACGAACTTTTAAGCGAGATGATAGCTTATAATTGGCTCAATGATATTTATACAAGTTTTACGAATTTCTGAAACATCTAACACCGCGTTTTCTCAACTCTAAACCAATTTTTAAGGAAAATATGATTGCTTATAAATGCCTCAATAATCTTTGAACAATTTTTATGAACTTATGAAACATCTAACAACGCGTTTTCTATGACTCCAAACCAAGTTTGAAGCAAGATGACTGCTTATTAGTGCCTCAATGATATTTTTACAAGTTTCACGAACTTATGAAACATTTAACAACGCTTTCTACGACACTAAACAAAGTTTTAAGCTAGATGAGTGATGAAACATGGCTTAATGATATTATTACAAGTGTCACGAACTTATGAAACATCTAACAACGTTTTTTTCTACTACTCTAAAGAAAGTTTTAAACAAAACGAGTGCTTATAAGTTCCTTAATGATCTTTGTACAAGTTTCACGAAATTATGAAACATCTAACAACGCGTTTTCTACGATTATTAACAGAGTTCGAAGCAAGATTAATTCTTATAATTGCCTCAATAATCTTTCTACAAGTTTTGGTAACTTATGAAACATCTAACAACTGGTTTTCTACGTCTCTTAACCAAATTTAAGCAAGATGGGTGCTTATAAGTGCCTCAATGATCTTTCAACAAGTTTCACAAAATTATGAAACATTTAACAACGCATTTTTTACGACTCTAAACCAAGTTTTAACCAAGATGAGTTCTTATAAGGGCCTCAATGATCTTTGAAGAATTTTCACAAAATTATTAAACATCTAACAACACGTTTTCTACGAACTTATGAAACATCTAACGACCTGTTTTCTACGACTCTAAACCAAGTTTTAAGCAAGATGAGTGCTTATAAATGCTTCAATAATCTCTTGAAAAAGTTTGACGAACTTATGAAACATCTAACGACCTGTTTTCTACAACTCTAAACCAAGTTTTAAGCAAGATGACAACTTATTAGTGCCTCGATGATGTTTGTACAAGTTTCACGGACTTATGAAACATCTAACAACGCCTTTTCTACGACTCTAAAGAAAGTTTTAAGCAAGATTAGTGCTTATAATTGCCTTAATGATCTTTGTACAAGTTTCACGAACTTATGAACATCTAACAAAGCGTTTTCTACGATTATTAACCAATTTAGAAGCAAGATTAGTGCTTATAGTTACCTCAATGACCTTTGTACAAATTTCACGAACTTATAAAACATCTAACTATGGGTTTTCTACGTTTCTAAACCAAATTTTAAGCAAGATGAGTTCTGATAAATGTCTCAAGGATCTTTGTACAAGTTTCACGAACTTATGAACACCTAACAACACGTTTTCTACGATTATTAAACAAGTTCGAAGCAAGATTAGTGCTTATAACTGCCTCAATGATTTTTGTACAAGTTTCACGAACTTATGAAACATTTAACAATGGTTTTTCTACCTCTCTAAATTTAATTTAAGCAAGATGAGTTCTTATACGTGCCTCAATGATCTTTGAACAAGTTATACAAAATTATGAAACATCTAACAACGCGTTTTCGACGACCCTAAACCAAGTTTTAAGCAAGATGAGTTCTTATAATGGCGTCAATGATCTTTGAAGAATTTTCATAAAATTATGAAACATCTAACAACGTGTTTTCTACGACTCTAAACTAAGTTTTAAGCAAGATGAGTGCTTATAAATGCTTCAATAATATTTGTACAAGTTTCATGAACTTATAAACATCTAACAACGGGTTTTCTACGAGTATGAACCAAGTTTGAAACAAGATTAGTGCTAATAAATGCCTCAATGATCTTTGTAAAAGTTTCACGAACTTATGAAACATCTAGCAATGGGTTTTCTACGTCTCTATACCAAGTTTTAAGCAAGATGGGTGTTTATAAGTGCCTCAATGATCTTTAGACAAGTTTCATGAACTTATGAAACATCTAACAACGAGTTTTCTATGACTCTAATCCAAGTTTTAACATAGATGAGTGTTTATAAGTTCCTCAATGATGTTTGTACAAGTTTCACGAACTTATGAAACATCTAACAATGCGTTTTCTATGACTCTGAACCACGTTTTAAGTAAGACGAGTGATTATAAGTGCCTGAATATTATTTGTACAAGTTTCACACGCTTAAGATCCTTCTTCGGATTCAGTCGAGTCCTCAGTGTCGGAATCAGATCCTTCTTCAAATTCTCCAATCTCTTCTTCTGAATCTTCATGTACAACATTATCTACATCTTCTGTTAAATCTACAACTAACTCCACGTCCAATGAAACATCCATTTCTCCTAAATGACCCACTATGGTCGGTTGTAATGGAGGATCAACTTCAGAAGAACTACCATAGACTCTTCCCCTCGGGTTAATTGGTGTGAAAACAATCCAGGGGTCTTGTTTGCTTTGCAAGTGAAATCATCATAAAAGACACTTGGTTGGCCTACGATCCAAGAATGAATGAATAATACTTTTGCAACCTTCTCTGAGAGTGTAATGTGGTAACACCAAACTCATATGTACGTACACCGTGTCTTGGAACGGTACTATACCAATCACAATATAACGTCACACAACGTAGATCGAACATCCCACTATAATGCATTTCTAAGATCTCACGTAATACACCGTAGTAAACCACATCTCGGGCTGCTTCTGACACATCGGGTGTGAAACTACAATATATTGTGGACCGTTCACCACCTCTTCTAACCATGTCGGAATAAGTTCTCCTTCACGTTGCCTGTTGTATACATATAACTTCAACTAATGTGCAATTTCTCTCTCTTTTAGTTCATATAATTCATCATCAGTTGATTGGGGATACCCAAATCGCTTATGCGCCATGTAAATCTCCTCGTACGACTCTAATTCTTCGCAGTTGGTCAAAATATAAGTGTATACATTAGCATGCCCCACCTCGCTGAGTCTTCGACTTTTACCCTTTCCACTTAAACGACCTATTTGCCTAAAAAGTTCAGGTACATATACTGGATAAAAAGCATGCACTCCTCTATCATCATGTCGTTTTGATTTCCCGCCCTTCGTTTTTGTTTGTTGTGGAAAGTAATACTCTACTAAGTTTGACCTCTCTTCGTTAATGCTTTGAGCTATAATAGAACGTTCAACCCTCGATAAGTTCTCCTCTTTTTTCTTCAAATGGTACATGTATCGTTCAAAAGGATACATCCATCGATATTGAACAAGACCACCAAGTTCTACTTCTCCAGGCAAGTGAATAGGTAAATGTTCCATAACGTCAAAAAACGAAGGTGGAAATATCTTCTCTAGGTTGCACAAAAGCATTGGAATCTTCTCTTCCAGATTGCGGATGCCTTTTATGGTAAGTGACCTCGCAGAAATATCTCTAAAAAGCACTTATCCCTGCAAGTGCTTCATGGTCTTTTTGAGGAAGAAGCCCATCGAATGCAAATGGAAGAAGATGTTGCATAACAACATGACAATCATGACTCTTCATCCCCGAAAAACTTTCCTTCCCCTCGATCAACACAGTTTTGAAGATTAGAAGAGTAACCATCCGGAAAACTTCACACCTTCAATGATTCAGTTAAAGAATTCTTATTTTGTTGAAGCATTTAACCGAAAAACAGGTTGCGGATATCTCCCTTGACTGGTCACATGAAGTTCCTTCCGAGAACAAATAGTCAGAAAGTCTAATCTAGACTTCAAGTTGTCTTTCGTCCTCCCTTTTGACGTTCATAATTGTAAACATGATGTTGTCAAAGAATTTCTTCTCGATGTGCATAACATCTAGGTTGTGTCGAAGTAAATGATCCTTCCAATAAGGTAAATAAAAAAAATGCTCTTCTTATGCCAGTTATGATGTTCTCCATATCCGTCCACAACTTGATGCCCGTTAGCACCACAACGTACTGTCTTCTCGGCTCCAAAGACTCTAAATTGAGTTAATATATGCTCTCCGTTGACTTCTCCGGGAGATCCTCTAAATCATGTTGGTTCGATGACAATCAAACCAACATGATTTACGTCCGTTCTTTAATTGAAAAACATCAGTGTTATCTTGACAATAAGGAAAATATAAGCGTCCATGTGTAGTCCAACCTGATAACATACTATATGCCGAAAAATCACTAATAGTCCACATTAGTATTGGCATCACGAAGTTTTGTTGCACCGATATGTCGTAGGTTTCAGCTCCAGTCTCCCATAACATCTTTAACTCAAATATCAATGGATACATAAATATGTCAAGTGCTCTCTTCGGATGCTCTGGCCGATGTACAAGAATAGATAGAAACAAGAATTCCCTAGCCATGCATAATGAAGGAGGTAGGTTGTAAGGCGTAACGATCACCGGCCATAATGAATATTGTCTCTCATGCTTCCCAAAAGGGGTTGAAACCATTAGTACATAACCTGAGATACACGTTTTGACTTTCGCATGCAAAGCTATGATACACATTTTGAAAATGTTTCCAAGCTTTAGCATCTGAAGGATGTGCTATCTCTCCATTTGACATCGTATGTTTTGCTTGCCATCTCATTGAACTTGTGGTGCGCTCGGACTGAAATAACCTCTTCAACCTATCTGTTAGCGGAAAATAACACATTCTCTTATAAGGTATGGGTACTCTTCCACTAGTTTCCTTGTATCGTGGCTTCTTACAGAATCACATACTTCTCCAATATAACATAGAATTATCGACGCACACATCGATCATCTGATATGGTAACCCGAGACCATATACCAACTTTTCGATTTCATAATACGTTCCAGGTGCCATATTATCTTCCGGTAAAATGTCTTTGATCAATCCAGCCCAGACATCAACACAATCTTCGAAAGGTTGTCATCCATTTTGATATACATCATTCTTGTTGTAGTTGAAAGAGGCGAATGACCTTCTCTACATCCACCATATAACATGTTCTTAGCGGCATCTAACATGTCAAAGAATTTATGTGCTTCTACATTTGGCTCCTCCATTGTAGGTACATGATCAACTCCAACATACGACGACATACTTTGCCGAAAAATATCATTTACCATTTGCACAATCCTATCTACCAAAATAGCTTGTTTTACCAGTGGGACAATTACATCATCATTATAATATTGTATATTACTACTACTACTAGTATAATTTATCATCGAATCATTTTCCTCATGAGAATACCATATTTTATATCCCGACGTAAATCCAACATTATAAAAATGTTTCCAAACTACTTTTAACGAAATATTTCTAAGATTATCACAATTTTTATAAGGACAACACATTTTACCTGTTTTTACGGTTTTTTATTGAATTGCGACAAATTCCATAAATTGTTTAAGTCCCTCCGCAAATTCGTCCGTAAGTAATCTCGTCTCCGGATATTGATGATTTCCATCCATCCACGGTCTAAATAACTCATGACTTATGATTTGTGAATATATAATAAGAAAAATCGTAAGAATAATCGAATGTGAATAGTAATCGTATGAAAATTATAATGTTAATAGAATTTGTAAGAAAGAAGGAAGTGAGTGTGAGATATATATAAGCGTTTTTCCGACCAAATTCCAACCAAAATTGGTCCGTTTCGCAATAGTTATGTAAACGTTACAAATATCGTCGGAATTTGGTCGTAAATATTTTATGTCGAAAATTTCCGACGGTGTTTCCGACGAAATATTTTCCAACCAAATTTCAACCAATTTTGAAGTTTTTTCAAACGGTGCTAAATTGGTTGGAAAGTGGTCAGAAATTTCCGGCCCAATTCTGACGACTTACGTTTTTTCGAAAATTTCCGACCACAATTCCAAACGGTATGGTTTTGGTCGGAAATATGTCGGAATCTCTGACTGATTTTCTACAAAAATGTGTTGGTCGCAAAATTCCGACCTTTTCTGATCAAATTTTGAACCGTCGAATTTAGTGGGAAACGCGGTCTAAATTGCTAGGAAATGCCGTCAGAAATCACATGTTTTCTTGTAGTGATATCGGGACGGGAGTCTTACCATCGTTCGTGATATGCAATTCATTTCGGAAACATATATCTGGCAAATCCAATCTTGTCTTCAAGTTGTCTTTAGTTCTCCCATGCACGTTTAACAATGTGTACATAATGTTATCAAATAATTTTTTTTCAATGTGCATCATGTCGAGGTTAAATCTCAACAAATGATCTTTCCACTAAGAGAGTTCCCAAAAGATATTTTTCTTATGCCAATTATGAATTTCTCCATATCCATGTGGTAAATTAGAAACATGCCAATTACCACCCCTTCGACATGTTTCATGCGCACCGGAATTATTCACTTCATTTAATAACTACGTCCCGGACGGATATAGTAAGGGTGCAAGTTGGACGACTTTGTTCTTCTTAAACAATCTTATGTTCTTCCAGTACGGATGATTAATTAGAAGGAAGCGTCTGTGACAATCAAACCAACTGGTTTTCCTCCCATGTGGAAGTTGAAACGCATTTTTCCGATGGCGGCAATAAGGACAAGCCAATCTTCCATGCGTTGTCCATCCTGATAACATGGCATAAGCGGGGAAAGTCACTAATAGACAACATGAGTATTTCACGCATCGTAAAATTTATTCTGCTTGAGATATCGTACGTATGAACACCGGTGGACCATAACTCTTTTAGCTCATGGATTAAAGGTTGCGAGAAAAACATCTAGAGCTCTCTTTGGATGCTTAGGACCGGGTACTAAATGCTTAAGAAGAGAAATTCTCTTTGCATGCACATATCTGGAGGAAAATTATAAGGAGTTACGATAACCGGCAATAAAGAGTATTGTCTACGAGGCATACCAAATGGACTAAATCCGTCAGTGCATAAACCTAGATATACATTAACGGATGTGGTACTTACCCATTACGGACAGACTTAAAAGACATCTAATTCAATGAGATGGCATGCAGAACACTTAGTCGGGGATGGGGAGGTAACTCATCCGTCATATGCAAAGGCTTGGAAGCACTTTAATTCGGTATACTCTAACTTTCCCTTTGCCTTGAACCTTATATCTTGGTTGAGAGCAAAACCGACATTCTTGCAGCCTATCATCATTTTCTAATAAATCATACAATTGTTAACACAAACATGAATCATTTCCGAAGGTAATCCAAGACTAGAAACCAACTTTCGTATTTCATAATATGACTCATCATCTACATTATCCTCAAGAAAATACTCATTCATTAACTCCGCCCGGGAGTCCATGCAAAACTCACTCAAATTATGATCCGGTTTAATATTCATCATACTAGATACTAATATGCTAATGATAGTTTTGACAAAGAAAATTTACATCCCTCGTAAATTAATTTATTCGCAGCTTCTAACATATCATAAAAACGTTTGGCATCTTGGTTAGGTTCTTAAACAACATTTTCAGATAAATGCATCAACAACCATGTCATGATATTTATTATCATCTACATGCCCATACCCACCCTGATTAGCATGATGATGATCATATATACTATCAAAATCATGATGCTTGAGAATTATCAGAGTTCGTTAACTACATTAGCAGAAGGATAAGTCGTACTATTGTCTCCAACTTCATTTTTATTATAATTATACCTTTCATGTTGAAACCAAACAAAATATTGCGGCATAAAACCTCTATTAATAAAATGTTTCCATACAATTTCAACATGAACGTATTTAGTGTTCACGCACTTCTTACATGGACAATACATTTTACCAGTATTTTGTGTATTTTGCATGTTTCCAGCCTGATATATGAATGTTTGAAGTCCCTCTGTGAACTCCGTTTTCACTTGCCCACTTCAATCTTTATGTCTATACATCCAAGCCCGTAACTCGTATATGTCATTATTACCATGAGACATTTTTTAGAAATTTGTATAAATGTGTTTTGAATTGGAAGAGAGAGTGTTATGAGTTTGTATTGTGATTTTGATGTTAGACGAATGAGTTTATATACAACCATATTATCAAATATTTACAACAAAATAGCAAGGAATATTAGGAACGATTTTGCAACGAATGATGGTTTGCAACAAATTTGCAACGATTTTGTGACGTTTTTGCAACGATATATTCGTTGCTAATTAGGTGTAAAAACTTAACAAAAAAGTGCTTACCTACATATCGATATTCCTCGCAAATTCGTCATTTATTACCAACGAATAGAAGTCGATATTACTCCATTGCGACAGTATAGCGACGAAACTCAAGATCGTCGCTATATCGTCGCAGGTCGACCTTAAATTCGGAAAATATTAGCGATGAATCCAATCGTCGCTAATTAGCGACGAATTTGCGACGAAATGCAATTTCACCAAGATTCGTCGCAAAATCTTCACAAAATAGTCCCTATATTTTTTCGTCCCTAATTCAACACAAAATTTTGTCGCTATACATACTTGTTTCTTGTAGTGTTCACGTCGTGTTAGGTCTTAAGACGTTTATATCCGACATGGGGGAAGATATTGAATCCATTTAGAAAGAGGTTAATGATCTCATTTAAAGGAATGAAGTTACCAACATCGAATTTGATTAATGCTTTAATAGGTCGGTGGTCATATTCTCGTCGGAGATTGTGACCAAGTTCTTGACGAAGGATCATCATACATGAGATCTAGAGGATGTTGTTATGAAGTACCTTCACGTGAATCCTTTTGTGGCGGCAAGTGACAATATAGTTTTGGCTAGCCACGTGTCTCACTTTTTTGTCGATGCTTCGGTGATCTCTTTAACTTGGTATTTTACCCTTTGAATAATATTTCTTGGATCAACTATGCCTTAGGGAAGCTCCAAACTTTCCCATGATTACCTTTTTAGTAATTGAAAGTGAAACCATATTTTTCTTCACCATAGAGATTTTGCAAGTGAGAGGGTGATTCTTCTTGAGAAACAAACCGAGCAATGTTGGTAGGTTTTGTCAGGTAAATTGAATTTAGCTTAAAGCATAAAATCGTCGTCGAGATGAAATTGATAGTCGTAGAAGTTGTGAACGAGATGAAATTGATAGCTCTTAGCTCGAGATGATTTTTTGTGGAGCTAAAACCTTTAATGTAATAGGTGGGTCCTTTAAAGGAGCAAACATCTTCAATGTTTGAAAGTTGGAGATGAGATTTTTTTTGTCAAGCTTTATTTTTTCAATGAGCTTCCTCATAGCTCTATTTGATGTCGAGCTTTTATAAACCTTTAGTTTCGATGTTTGATCTTTCACTAAGCTAACATAGTAGATAAAAGTACGCCATCGAGGATAAGCTCATATGGGCTAACTTCTCTTTTGCCTGATGAACTCCATAGGGTTGACATTTTCTGAAATTGCATCCTCTGCGATCCAATTTTGTGGCAGGAGATGGACACATGGGATTCTATTTTGTTTTGTAGGTGATGTTTTCTTTCTGCCATATTGGGGAGAAACTTTTCACCATGGCGGAAGAGTAATCCGATGATCATGAGCCCTTCCTCATAATGAAATAGAAGCATGACACCGAGATGAAAAAGGGGGTTTTGCTTACCCATGTGATGGCGGCTCATGCTCGTCTCAAGGGTGTGCCTCTTCTAATGTTGACTGATTTTGCTGGTGGGCCATAATGATGATTCTCCCACTCAACACTCGTTGTCTTGGTGGGCTACTTCGAATCATTACTTTTTTGTGGATCCATCCTCTTTTTTCCCTTGTTGGCTTTGTTTACTCACTACTAAAAAAAAGTCATATAGCCACGACCGTATTGGTGGCTATAGCAAAACTCCGTGGCTATTTAGTCACGATTTGCCACGAAATTTTTTAGCCACGAACGTATAGCCACGGATTTAATGCTATAACCACCGATACGACCGTGGCTATATGAATTTTTTTTAGTAGTGACTTGCCCCCGGGGGTTGTGACTCGAGGGGTTGTTTTATTTAATCGTTGTTTCTTTAAATTTTCTTTAGCTTGCTTATCCATGAAATAGCATGACCCAACTCCAACCAAAACTTTCATCGAGTCTACTTGTTATTTTGGTCGACGAAATTTTAGCACTTAGTGTCGACCTTGATTTGTTTGGTGAGACACATTTCAGGTCGGTCACACGAGATGTGTATATGAAGTTTTAGTGAATTTGATATTGATTGTACTTGAGTATTGTTCAATTTAATTGGTGAGGTATGTTTTAGGCCGTCACCAAAGATGTGTCGATGAAGTTTCAGTGAAGTAGACATCAACTTTACTCGAAAATTTGATCAACGAAGTGTATCATTTGATCAATTTGTTCGGCAAAGTCTCGTCGGACTTCTAAGTCCGAGACGAGTTGATGAAATTCCTTTAATAATATGACTCGTAGAATATATTAATAAATTTCACATAAAACTCCTTCTCGTCGGTTGACGAAGTTTCTTGAACTTGTCAACGAACCTTATGTGGCGAGGTCACCGTCGCAAACTTTACACCTGAGATGAGTCGATGAAGTTTCAATGAACTAGACATCGTACGTAGTCGAAAGTTTGATCAACGAAATGTATTGTTCGATTGATATGTTTGGTGAGACCTTTTTAAGGTCGGTCACCTTATATAGATGAGTCGGTGCTGTTTCTTGAACTTGACATCAACTATGATGGAAAGTTTGATCAACGAAATGTATCGTTTGATCGATTTGTTCAACGAGACCTGTTTTAGGTCGGTCAGTTGAGATGAGGCGATGAATTTTCTTGAACTTGACTTCGATTGTAATTGAAAGTTTGATCAACGAAGTTTATCCTTTAATCGATTTGTTCGGCGAGACCAGTTTTAGGTCGGTCATCGACAAGAGTCGATTTCTTTAACTTGACATCGATTGTACTTGAAAGTTTTATTAACGAAGTGTATCATTTGATCGATTTGTTCGACGTCTCATCATACTTTTACATGTGAGGCAGAGCTGGTGAAATTCTTTTTATAATATGCCTCGTATAACATATTAATAAACTTCACATCAAACTCCTTTTTGTCGGTTGACGAAGTTTCTTAAACTTGACGTTGAACCTTATGTTGCGAAGTCACCGTCGCAACCTTTACACCTGAGATATAGTTCATGAAGTTTCATAGTGATAATAAACCCCGCAAAAGTTATTAAATATTTTGACATCGAACTTGTTCTCGTTGGTTGTCGAAAATTTCTTGAACTTGACCTTGAACCTTGTTCTTATTGGTTAACAAAGTTTCTTGAACTTGACATCAAACCTTGTTCTCGTTGTTTGACGAAATTTCTTGAACTTGACTTCGAACTTGTTCTCGTTGGTTAACGAAGTTTCTTGAACTTGACGTCGAACCTTGTTCTCGTTGGTTGACGAAGTTTTTTGGCGAGACTACTTTCGTAATCTTTAAATCTTTTTAGTTTCGGTCTGAAGAATGATCGTCGAGACACTTCTTCATGGACAAAGTTTGTGCAACAAGTTGTATGATGTTTTCGATTTTTTGGTGGTTGACCACTACGTGGACCTGAAAAACACTTTGATTGGATTCTAGACCTTAAAATTGATTAACGATAACCTTATGTGCTTCCGTTTTTTCCATTTTTTGGGGCTCATCGATGGTTTTGTAATCATTGAGGCCTCTTTGAGTTCCTTAGGCTTGACGTTCGTTGAGGATTTGCATACGACACCAAAGTTGTTGAGAAGAAGAAGAAGAAGAAGAACCGGTGGTAGAGAGATTAAATAGTGGCAAGGCAGATTTTTTCCTAATAAGTGGCATATAAGCCTCGCGCACTAGATGATCTCTATCAGATAATATATGATATTTCTTGTGGGGAAATATGAAGTTTTTCCTAGTTAAGACATATGTAAGTATTAGATATACCATGTTTTATATAAGACGAGCTCTATCAAATAATATATAAGTATCAGCCATATGTAAGTATTAGATGAGCTCTATCAGATAATATATGATATTTCTCGTGGGGAAATATGACGTTTTTCCTAGTTCAGCCATATGTAAGTATTAGATATGTAAGTAATATATACCATGTTTTATATGACAAACTTTCAAAGTTATAAAGTTATATTTTTCGTAAAAACAGCGAAGTTATATATATTAAATTTTATATTACTAAATTACTATGTAGAAAATATTATGTATATATACTTATATATTAAATAAAACAAATTTATAAGTTATTACTCATTTACTATACATATTTGTATATATCCTTCCAAAACAACATACAAATATAAATGATTATTGTGTAAGAAATATTTTAACATATATAAAATTATTATATTGGTTTGTACTTGAATACACCAAAATATAAATTATTACTATGTAAGAAAGATTTTAACATATAAAAAATACAATATTTGTTTGTCTTAATTTATATAACAAAATGTAAATTGTCTATATAAAAGAAATATACTATCTATATATTATTACCAATTTACTATACATATTATGATTTGTTTCCAGAAATAATATGAATGCATATAAATGAAAATTAATACTATGTAGGAAAGGTTTAACATATATAAAGTTATTAAATTAGTTTGTATTTATTTCTATTAAATGTTTAAATTGGTTTGTATTTATTTCTATAAAAATTATAAATATATGACTATGTAGGATTTATAAAATCAATTAATATGTATAAATGATAATTTTATATATATGTGTGTGTGTGTGTGTGAATATATTATACTATTTAGGTATTATTACTATACAAATTCGTATTTATGTCCATAAAAAGTATAATTAAAACGCATGTGTGCATCGATTAGTTTACCTATAAAACACTTGTTATGTGGTAGGAAAAAAGTATCTAGAAACAAGGATGCTCAATTGTTGTGCCCATCAACTATTTTAATTTTTAAGATATTCTCATATAAATAAAAACAAAATAATTTTAAGTCGGTTTTGAGTTAATGGATAAAATTGAAGAAATGGAGGAAATTGAAGAGAGGTTAGGTTGTTATTATCCTATCAAAGACACTAAGGATCCTACCATTGACATCATCGCCAAGTTCGCTATCTCGGAGAACAACAAACGAGACCAACTCGGAACTCAAGCTACACAATGTTGTGTCCGGCCAAGAGCGAGGTAGTATCCGGCCTAAATTTCATCTTAATTCTTGATGTAAGTGACCGAGACAATGAAAAAGATCGCAAGACCTATGAGGCGAAGGTGTACGCAACGTTCCAACTTGATGAAATGGTTCTTGAATATTTTAAAATCCTCAATTAACCAATGTTGGCTTATTGTTTATTGAAAGTGATAAATCTAAATAAATGTTTGCTTTCAAACTTCTTCTATTGTACCAAGTTATTCAGCAATTATTTGTAGTATTATACAAAAGGTGTTCACTTAGTAATCCTTTAACCAATTTTTTCTTATCCTAGTTAGAAAAAAATATTTCTAAATTCTTAAACGAGTTTTAGTAAGGATGATAATATATTTGGGTTTTTGGATAATCGGTTATGTTATGTTTAGGGTTTTGGGTTTTAACTTGGTACTAAGGGACGAGGAACTGTTTTTATTTTTTTAAAAGATTACTTTGCTCGCATATAAATTTTATAGGGCAATTATTATGAGTACCACTTAAAATTTTTTTTAACACAATTAGCACAGATTTTCGAAAATTTTACAAATACCATTAAAAAGTTTTTTTCTCATAAATACCACGAATCTTAAATTTTCAAAATAACACCCAAAACCTTCAAAAAACTATACCCTACCCCCTCAAAACTATACCCTACCCCCTCAAAACTATACCCTAAACACTATATAGCGAACCCAAATGAAAAAATTTAAAATCTAAAGTGTTAAAACTCGTTTTTTGTATTTGTGGTATTTTGTAAACTACTACTTTTTGATGGTATTTTTGTTATAAAAAATATTTTAATGGTATTTTGTTATAAAAAAACTTTTTAATGGTATTTTCAAAACAAAAACTTTTTTTGATGGTATTCTAAGGAATTTCTCAATTTTATATTGTAACCTTGAGTGAAGTCGTCTCAATCGGGCCTATATAGATAGTTTTACTAGAAATGAAAATCCAATTTACTAGAAGACATAATTATTCAAACCTATTTAAAATATGTAAGTTATTAGAAACTAATTACTTTTTTATCATCAAAGATATATGTTGGTTAACATAATACTAGATGCAATTTTAATAAGATCCGCAATCATAAAGTGATGTTTTTCAAGTTTTTGCGCAAAAATAAAATATATTTGACTTTTCTAACTAACGATGTTGATTGAAGAATACACGAGATAGATTATTCTATTTCGAAAACCAAAGCACCAAAAGAAACTCACTAAGTTATACAAATCAAGTCGCATATGATCAAAATTATAACTTATAAAGTTAAATATTTGTGCAAAAATTAAAAAGGCATATATATCAAAATTTATATGATAAAATTATACAGAAAATAATTTATATATACATGCAATAATTATACTATCTAAAACTTATTTAAATTTTACTATACATAATTGTATTTATTTAGAAGACAATATATAAATAAACACCAATATACATACGCACCCTCAGGGAAATATTTTAAACATATATAAATATATAATATTGATTTTTATTTATATAAAAAAATTTAAATATGAAAGAAATATACTATTTATAAGTTATTACTAAATTTCAATACATTTTTATACTTATTTCCAATACATAAAATGAAAATCTTTACTATGTAGGAAAGGTGTTAACATATATAAATTATTAAATTGGGTTGTATATATTTATGTAAAACAAATATTAATAGATTACTATGTTGGAAATTTTATAATCAATTACTATATATAAAAGATATTCTATATAAGTGAAAATACTATGCTATTTTACAATCATCGCAATTAAAAGTTTTAATTTATAACCATAAAAAATATAATTAAAACCCATATGTGCATGGAATAGGTCACCTATAAAATACTTAATATGAAGTATTATTGCCTTAGTGGGTAGTAAAAATAAGAGAAATTCACAAAACTACACCATTTCAACCCTCCCTTCACAAAACTACACCTAATTGAATATTTTCACAAATTTACACCCTTTAAAAATTTTAAAAGCTTGATTTACCCTTTTAAAAATTAGCAAAATTAAAATCTTTTTATTTGGGTTCGCTAATTAGTGTTCAAGGTATAGTATTAAGGGGGTAGGATTATGTGGATAGGGTTTATTTAGATTTAATTTAGAGTGTTTAGGTGTAGTTTTGTGAAGTAATTTTGAAATGGTGTAGTTTTGTGAAATGTAATTCAAATGGTGTAGTTTTGTGAAATGTAATTCAAATGGATTATGTCAATATTTTAAAGTCCTCAATTAACCAATGTTGGCTTATTTTTTCTGAAATTGATCATTCTTTGACAAATATTATCTCTCACTATTCTATTGTACTAAATTATTCAACAATTATTTGAAGTATTATAAAAAGGTGTTTATTTAGTAAACCTAAAACAAAATTTTCAAAACCTAATCTGAAACATTGAACATCCGGAATATGCAACATCTATATAAGACCTAAGTAACTTTCCTGCACTATATGCATGTTAATGGTATTCCAATTACTTGTTTTATAATTTAACCATGTATGTTAGTTTCCTAGTAATTTTTGTTTGTTTCGATTATTGTTGAATTCGTCTCTATTTCGTTGCTACATTAGGGACAATTTTGCGAAGAATATAATTAAAAAAATTAATTAATTAAAATTTCATTTATATTATTAAAATAAAAATTTGTTACATATTTTAATACAAAATTAAAAACTAGGGTTTGAAATTGTCGAGCCCAATGGTAGTCACCTCTGCATCTAATCGCATAAGCCGGGGTTCGAACCTCGCCGCTCTCAGTTGGGAGAGAACTACTTAGACACTAGGCAACGATGAAAAAAAAAAAAAAAAAAATTGTCGAGCCCGACATTATGTCCAATCTCAGCGGCAATCGCATCCGCTTCCACAGTAGTCACTCGAACCGGCAGTTGAGTTGACAATATTTCCCAGTTATAAAGTGCTTCCGCAATATGCGGACTATCCATGACAATAAAAGTGAAAAGCTATGTGATAGTCGACGAGTTAGCTCTTCGTGTCGGTCAGTTCCTATCCCAAAAAAATCATTCATCGTTGGCCGGAGTAGAGCGACGTCCCGATGATGATGATGTCGGAACATCTACAATGGAACCAACTCCGAAAGTGCAGTTCTTCTTCCTCGAAGCAACCTTGATGCGTTATATTGGAAGCGTATGGAATATATGATAAACCGAAAGATGAACCAAAACAATATATAAGTGACTAAGGAAGAAACGTGATAGATCACCACGATTCGTAAAGCTAGAGCACCAGAATCGATAAAGAAACCCGCTGATCTAACACCACACTTGCACCACAAAAAGTGATAAAGACGCTCAAGAACACCACCAATGAATCTCCCAAAACCAAAGGATAAAGAAATTGATCTAAACAGATCCAAGGGGTCACAAAGATTCTTCAAATTCTATATCTCGTTTTCTCCTTATTCAATGGAAAAGAGCCTCAATATATAGAGGAAATACATAAAAACTTGAAATAAATGCAACCAAAGGTATAAAAAACATTTGAATCCCAAAAGACCGTCAAACTTATAAAAAGAGTAATTAACACACTTAGATAATTGTAGTCATTAATTGTGACGAAAATGACTCTTTACCTTCTTAACTTCACAACTTTGGGCTTCAATATCTTCAAATAAACTCAATTCAACCCTTTAGTCTTCATTCGACCTTAGTCATTTGATTGGACTTGGATCATCATAGTGAAAACAAGCCCACTTCATTTCGTCTTATGTTATAACCTTTCCTCCCACATCATTCTCTCCGGGTTCAAAAGGATTTGACCTCAAATCCAGCAACTTTTCATCCTCAACATATGGAGAAAGATCCCCCACGTCGAAAGTAGCGGAAATTCCATCTTCACCTGGAAGTTCAAGTTTGTAAGCATTCTCTCCATACTTCTCAAGTATCTTGAATGGACCATATGATCTTGGCATAAACTTTGATCGGCGCTTAGTTGGAAACCTCTCCTTTCGAAGTGTAACCAAACCGGATCACCAGGTTGAAAGGACTTAACTCGCCGGTTCTTGTTGGCTTTTTCCTTGTACTTCTCATTAGCCTTCTCAATCTCATCTAGAACATCCTCGTGTAGTTTCTTCATTGTCTTAACTCTCTTTTCTGCTTCATAGTTAGTTTGAAAGTCACAAGGTAAAGGAATTAGATCAATAGGAGTAAGAGGATTCACGCCATACACTACTTCGAAAGGTGAACGTTTTGTAGTGTAGCTCTTTGATCTATTGTAACCACACTTAGCGTGAGCCAACTTTGAACAAGTTGGACGAATTTATGAAACATCTAACAATGCGTTTTCTACGACTCTAAACCAAATTTTAAGAAAGATGACTACTTATTAGTGCGCCAATGATCTTTCTACAAGTTTCACGAACTTATGATACATCTAGCAACGCTTTCTACGAAAATAAACCAAGTTTCAAGCTAGATGAATGCTTATACGTGGCTCAATGATCTTTGTACAAGTGTCACGAACTTATGAAACATCTAACAACGTTTTTTTACAACTCTTAACCAAGTTTGAAGAAAGATTAGTGCTTATAATTGCCTCAATGATCTTTGTAAAAGTTTCACAAACTTATGAATCATCTAACAACGTGTTTTATAGGACTCTTAACCAAGTTTGAAGCAAGATTAGTGTTTATAATTGGCTCAGTGATCTTTGTACAAGTTTCATGAACTTATTAGGCATAAAACAATGTGTTTTCTACGTCTCTAAATCAAGGTTTAAACAAGATGAGTGCTTATAAGTGTCTCAATGATCTTTAAACAAATTTCAAGAACTTATGAAACATCTAAACTGCTACTTTTTGATGGTATTTTTGTTATAAAAAACATTTTAATGGTATTTTTGTTAAAAAAACTTTTTAATGGTATTTTCAAAACAAAAACTTTTTTGATGGTATTTTAAGGAATTTCTCAATTTTATACTGTAACCTTGAGTGCAGTCGTCTCAATCGGGCCTATATAGATAGTTTTACTAATTATGAAAATCTTGGTGGTGTCACTGAACTATCCAACTTTGTTGAGAATCCCCGGTTATTCAAACCTATTTACAATATGTAAGTTATCAGAAACTAATTACTTTTTTCATCAAAGATATATGTTGTTTAACATAATACTAGATGCAATTTTTATAAGATCCGCAATCACAAAGTGATGTTTTTCATGTTTTTGCGCAAAATTAAAATATATTTGACTTTTCTAACTGACAATGTTGATTGAAGAATACACGAGATAGATTATTCCAATTCGCAAACCAAAGCACCAAAAGAAACTCACTAATTATACAAATCAAGTCGCGTATAAAGTTAAATATTTGTGCAAAAATTAAAAAGGCATATATATCAAAATTTATATGATAAAATTATACAGAAAATAATTTATATACATGCAATAATTATACTATCCAAAAGATATTTAAATTTTACTACATAATTGTATTTATTTAGAAGACAATATATAAATAAACACCCATATACATACGCACCCTCTGGGATTTATTTTAAACATATATAAATATATAATATTGATTTTTGTTTATATAACAAAATTTAAATATGAAAGAAATATACTATTTATAAGTTATTACTAAATTTCTATACATTTTTATACTTATTTCCAATACGTAAAAATGAAAATCTTTACTATGTAGGAAAGGTGTTAACATTTATAAATTATTAAATTGGTTTGTATATATTTATGTAAAACAAATATAATTAGATTATTATGTTGGAATTTCTATAATCAATTACTATATAGAAAATATATTCTATATAAGTGAAAATACTATGCTATTTCATAATCATTGCAATTAAAAGTTTGAATTTATAACCATAAAAAATATAATTAAAACCCATATGTGCATGAAATAGGTCACCTATAAAATACTTAATATGAAGTATTATTGCCTTAGTGGGTAGTAAAAATAAGAGAAATTCACAAAACTACACCCTTTCAACCCTCCCTTCACAAAACTACACCTAATTGAATATTTTCACAAATTTACACCCTTTCAAAATTTTAAAAGCTTGATTTACCCTTTTTAAAAATTACCAAAATTAAAATCTTTTTATTTGGGTTCGCTAATTAGTGTTCAGAGTATAGTATTAAGGGGGTAGGATTATGTGGGTAGGGTTTATTTGGATTTAATTTAGAGTGTTTAGGTGTAGTTTTGTGAAGTAATTTTGAAATGGTGTAGTTTTGTGAAATGTAATTTTAATGGTGTAGCTTTGTAATTCTCCCTAAAATAAGGTATCAGGAAAGGAGTTTTAGAAAGAGAGAGTAAGTAACCATAGAGATTTATTAAGAATAGAGAAGATAGACATTAGCCTCCTTGATTTTTCACAAATGCTTACAACACATATATATATATATATAATACTAATACAAGGGTTTTGTTTGTGGATAAGAAGAGAAGATAAAGTGGAGCGCCTATATTTGAAATTTGAATCCAAGAGTGTTAGGCGCGTGTGGTCAAGTTGTTCAACACAAGGAACCAGCTCATGCACGTGACCCAGCTGTCCATTCTTGTCTTCTTGTGGGTTTGGACATATCCTAGCCCAAGATGCTCTTTGACTAGTATTTGGCGCCAATGGTCTCCAATGGGGAATTAGCTATTTAGTTTTATTTAATAGGAAATAAGTACAAGAACTTTATGTGGGTTTGACATAGGACGGGGGTAAACAATAGGCGAATCAATTGCTCTTATGCCAGTTTTTTATAAATGTTAATCTCTTACGCTACCTCATATTTTATGTATTTTTAAAGCATTTATCTTTAATTTAGGTTGTGTTGAAATGAACAAAAACCCATACTCAGTTTTTAATTTAACCCTAATTCGCTAAGTTGAAAAAAACGAATGGTATCCTCTTTTTCTTCTCCTTCTCCCTTTTCTGTCAACAAGAAAAACCTTATTCAGATTCCAACATTCCTCGTTATGACGATTCTTTCTCCTTCGATTCATTCTCTGTGGAATTTTTCTCTTCGATTCATTCTTTGTTGTCTTTCTCTTTATCTTTTGTCGTCCTCTTCTTCTTGATTGTAATTGAATAAGAAGAAAATAAAGAAGAAGCAGGCGAAGAAGAAGAAGCAAGCAGAGAAAAGAAGAAGCATGCATATAAAAGAAGAAGCGAGCGAGAAAAAGAAGAAGTAGACGGAGACGAAAAAGAAGGCAAAAACATAATCCTTTTATTTTTTGAAGTGTGATGATAATAACCGAAAAGATTGTGAAGGAATTAATTTTTTTTTTAAAAATAAAATTTATCATTTAATATTCAGTAGATACCCTATAGTCATATAGAGATATAGATATTTTTTGAAAATAATTTCTCTGAAATCGTTTTCCCTATTTTAGCCATTTAGTTTTAAAAATATTTTCAATAATATTTACACAAATTCCTTACCAACAAGCTCATTATATAAATTATTTTTTTACTTTTTTTTAAAGATTTTTTTCTATTTCTATTCATAAACTAATTTATTTAACTTACTATTCAATAATGTTAATTGGTAATATACGAGATTGATTACCCCGAATCACATTACGAAGAACATGTTTAGAAAAAAATTTGAGTTTATATATCATGTTTTATATGACAAATTTCAAAGTTATAAAGTTATATTTTTCTAAAAACATGAAGTTATATTTTTTATATTCTAAATTACTATGTGAAATAATATTATATATATTTTTATATTAAATATTTTTTATAAGTTATTACTCATTTACTATACGTATTTGTATATCCTTCCAAAACAATATATAAATACATAAAAATATAAATGATTATTGTGTAAGAAATATTTTAACATATATAAAATTATTATATTGGTTTGTACTTAAATACACAAAAATATAAATTATTACTATGTAAGAAAGATTTCAACATATCAACAATATTTGTTTGTCTTAATTTATATAACAAAATTTAAATTGTGTAAATAAAAGAATTATACTAGCTATATATTATTACCAATTTACTATAGATATTCTGATTTGTTTTCAAGAAATAATATGAATTCATATAAATGAAAATTATTACTATGTAGGAAAGGTTTAACATATATAAAGTTATTAAATTAGTTTGTATTATTTCTATTAAAAGTTTAAATTGGTTTGTATTTATTTCTATAAAAGTATACATAAATGGCTATGTAGGATTTATAAAATCATTTCTATGTATAAATATAATTTATATATATATATATATATATATATATATATATATATGTGTGAGTATATTATACTATTTAGGTATTATTACTATACAAGTTCGTATTTATGATAAACCAAAAAAAAAGTTCGTATTTATGTCCATAAAAAGTATAATTAAAACGCATGTGTGCATCGATTAGTTTACCTATAAAACACTTGTTACGAGGTAGGAAAAAAGTATCTGGAAACAAGGATGCTCAATTGTTGTGCCCATCAACCATTTTAATTTTTAAGATATTCTCATATAAATAAAAATAATTTTTTTTCAAGTCGGTTTTGAGTTAATGGATAAAATTGAAGAAATGGAGGAAATTGAAGAGATGTTAGGTTGTTATTATCCCATCAAAGACACTAAGGATCCTACCATTGACATCATCGCCAAGTTCGCTATCTCGGAGAACAACAAACAGACCAACTCGGAACTCAAGCTACACAATGTTGTGTCCGGCCAAGAGCAGGTAGTATATGGCCTAAATTTCATCTTAATTCTTGATGTAAGTGACCGAGACAATGAAAAAGATAGAAAGACCTATGAGGCGAAGGTGTACGCAACGTTCCAACTTGATGAAATGGTTCTTGAGTATTTTAAAATCCTCAATTAACCAATGTTGGCTTATTGTTTATTGAAAGTGATAAATCTAAATAAATGTTTGCTTTCAAAGTTCTTCTATTGTACCAAGTTATTCAACAATTATTTGTAGTATTATACAAAAGGTGCTCACTTAGTAATCCTTTAACCAATTTTTTCCTATCCTAGTTAGAAAAAAATATTTCTAAATTCTTAAACGAGTTTTAGTAAGGATGATAATATATTTGGGTTTTTGGATAATTGGTTATGTTTAGGGTTTTTGGGTTTTAATTTGGTACTAGGGGACGAGGAACCGTTTTTTTTTTAAAGATTACTTTGCCCGCATATAAATTTTCTATTGTAACCTTGAGTGCAGTCGTCTCAATCGGGCCTATATAGATAGTTTTACTAGCAATGAAAATCTCGGTGGTGTCATTGAATTATCCAACTTTGTTGAGAATCCTTAGTTATTCAAACCTATTTAAAATATGTAAGTTATTAGAAACTAAATTACTTTTTTTATCATCAAAGATAACATAATACTAGATGCAATTTTTATAAGATGCGTAATCATAAAGAGATGTTTATAAAGTTTTTGCGCAAAAATAAAATATATTTGACTTTTCTTACTGACAATGTTGATTGAAGAATACACGAGATAGATTATTGCAATTCGCAAACCAAAACACCAAAAGAAATTCACTAAGTTATACAAATCAGGTCGCATATGATCAAAATTATAACGTATAAAGTTAAATATTTGTGCAAAAATTAAAAGGCATATATATCAAAAATTATATGATAAAATTATACAGAAAATAATTTATATACATGCAATAATTATACTATTTATCAATACAGAAATATCTCTACACAATCAAGATAAGGCCCAATGCAATGACAGACCCACTACAACACAACAATCAACTAAACCCAAATTAATGAAGCCCAAGACTTTACCTTCTTCTCCATCCCAACGGTCAAGTGATGTGGCAAGCATACAAAAACCAGCAAGATTGTGTGAAGCTCCGTACGACCAGCCAGCTGGTTCTTAGCAACATATTTGATCTTCTTGGATCCTGCACCACCACCTGATGATGACACTTGTCAGAAGATAAGGAAGGAGACTCTAGGGTTTAGTTGATATATATAAAGCTAATATTTTGTAATTAGACCTTCAAGAAATTATGATATAATAAATCAAGTTTCATATTCTTCACACTCTGTTTTCTCTTATTCTTTCATGGTATCAGAGCACATGGAGGATTCTATGAATCTCTATGCTCATCCTAAGCTTAACATTACTAACTGTGTTACTTGTTAAGCTTACGAAAAGAAATTACCTCTTATGGAAAGCTCAATTTGAGGCTTTTCTCTCCGGACAACAACTACTAGGCTTCGTCATTGGTGCCATTCCCAAACCTGTGGCAACCTTGACTATTCCCACCATTGGAGGCCACGAGAAACCCGACTACATGCTATGGATGCGCTCGGACCAAGTAGTGATGTCATGGATTCTTGGTTCTCTGTCCGAAGACATCCTTTCGAGTGGTTGTTGGTCCGCACACTTCACAAGAGGTATGGACTCGCCTTAGCAAAACACTTCAATAGAGTTTCATCTGCTAGACTTTTTGAGCTACAAAGAAAGCTACAAACTGTTAGTAAGAAAGATAGATCTATGATCTGTTTATCTTAGGGATATCAAAGATTTGTGTGATCAACTAGCGTCTATAGGTAGTCCTGTCACAGAGAAAAAATGAAAATTTTTGCGGCTATACATGGTCTAGGAAAAGATTATGACTCGTCATTACCTCTATTGAGAGTTCTATGGATGATACTCCTCTCACCTATGAAGATGTGGTATATAGGCTCATTAGCTTTGATGAACGGACCCAGAGGTATGCTGTAAACTCAGATGTCTCTCCTCACTAGGCTTTTAATGTCGCCACTAACTCTGGTTATTATCAAAGAGGCAGAGTTTCTGGTTACAACAGGGCAAGAGGTAGAAGTAGAGTCTTCTTTTCTCGTGGCAGAGGCTTTCATCAACAATTCACACCAAGACTTGTCAACTTTTCTGCATAAGATAGACCCACCTGTCAGATCTGTGGAAGGAGAGGACACTCTGCCTTATTAGGCTGTTGGTCACGGTTTGATAACTCCTATCAACAAGAGGATACTTCACAAGCCTTGGCAGCCATGAGAATCACAGATGTCACTGAAGCTTCTGGGACTGAATGGTACCCAAACACAGGTGCTACAACTCACGTCACCAACAACTCTCAGAGACTGCATCAATCCCAACCTTTTATGGAGCAGACTCAGTCATGGTTGGTGATGGAAACTTCTTCCCTATAACACCCATAAGTTCTACTACTCCGTTTTCCAGTTCATGTAATCTACCATTGAAAGATGTTCTTGTCTGTCCAGACATTGCAAAATCTCTTTTATTTGTCTCTAAACTCACATGTGATTATCCATGCTCCTTTACATTTGACTCTGATGGTGTTCTTGTAAAGGACAAAGCAACGCAGAAAGTTCTGACATTAGGAAGAAACAGTGATGGTCTCTACAAGCTGGACAATCCTCAAATAAAAACCTTTTACTCTACCAGACAAATCTCCACTACAGATGAAGTCTGGCATAGGAGATTAGGCCATCCCAATGATCAGATTCTTCAGCTCCTATCTACAAATAAAGAAGTTCAAGGTAATAAAATCACCAAGTCAATATGAGAAGCTTGCAGATTAGGCAAGTGTGCAAGACTGCCTTTCTCTTCCTCCACTTTTATTTTAACAAAACTATTACAGAGAATCCATTGTGATCTCTGGGGACCTGCTCATGTTATGTCTTTTCAAGGTTTTAGATACTATGTAATCTTCATTGACAATTACTCAAGATTTTGCTGGTTTTACCCTTTGAAACAGAAATGAGATTTCTACTCTACTTTCATCCACTATGAGAAGTTTTTTGAAAATCAGTTTAACTTAAAGATTGTTACCTTTCAATGTGATGGTGGAGGAGAATTCACAAGTTCAAAGTTCTTGAAAGCACTCAAAGACTCAGGAATACAACAGTATATCTCATGTCCATACACGCCACAATAGAATGGACTGGCTGAACGCAAGCACATGCACATTACTGAAATAGGACTCTCCATGATGTTCCTTAGCAAGTTGCCTCAAAATTATTGGGTTGAGGCTTTCTACACTGCTAACTTCCTGATCAATCTTCTTCCTACATCAACTTTAGCAGATCACATTAGTCCACATGGAAAACTATTTGGTCAAGCACCTGATTACACAACTTTGAGGACCTTTGGTTGTGCTTGGTACCCAACATTTAGGGATTACTCTGCCACAAAGTTTGATCCAAGATCCCTCACGTGTGTCTTCTTGGGATACAATGAAAAGTACAAGGGTTATAGATACCTATACCCACCTACAGGAAGAGTCTACATCAGCATGCATGTAATATTTGATGAGTCTAGTTTTCCTTTTGCAAATAAGTATGCTCACCTCCAACCAAAGGGAATCACACCTCTCATGAATGTTTGGCAAGCTAGTTTTCAGCCTCCTGAGTCCTCTGTGGCATCTACACCTTCCGCACAAGCTGATACTGAGCCTCTCCAATCTTTAGTACCTTCATCACCTCAAATTACTCAAATTGTGGATCCTGCCACAGAAGCTGACAAAGTTACTGCCACATTTGCTGAACAAGATCAAGTGGATACATCTGGATCACTACGTTTGTTTACCTCTCAAGACTTTCCTCCTTTACCTTCAGTCACAAGCCCATTGTGCCTACTGTTGAACCTAGAGAGAGTTTTGTGTGTACGACAAGCTTAGACCTTGATCCTATTGGCAACAACTCTCCTATTGTTCAAAACAGGACAAACACAATGGTCTCCTCTCCAGCTCACTCCATGTCCTCTACTGCAACAACTCACCCCCGCAACATCAACAAATCAGATGAGACATCTGCCATCTAGCTCAACATTGCCTCAACAACATCAACATCCTATGACTACAAGAGCCAAAGCTGGTATCTTCAAACCTAACCAAAGATATGTTCTGTTAGCTCACAAAGTCTCATATCCAGAACCAAGAACTGTAAAAGAAGCTCTGAAAGATGAAGGTTGGGCAGAAGCAATGACATATGAAATGGGAAACTGCAAAGAAGCTATGACTTGGTCCTTAGTCCCTTACACGGAAGATATGAATGTACTAGGATGCAAATGGGGTTTTAGAACAAAACTCAATTCATATGGTTCTCTTGACAAACTCAGAGCTCGCATAACAGCTAAAGGGTTTAATCAAGAAGAGGGTATAGACTATCTAGAAACCTATAGTCTAGTGGTCAAAACTGCAACAATACGTATAGTTCTCCATCTAGCTATTATTCTTCAATGGGATATCAAGCAAATGGATGTTAAAAATGCGTTCTTACATGGTGAACTCACGGAGACTGTTTACATGAAGCAACCTACATGTTTTGTGGACCCTGACAGGCCTGACCATGTATGTTTATTGCAAAAATCCCTCTATGGCCTAAAACAAGCTCCACGGGCTTGGTTTGATAAATTCAACAACTTCCTCCTTGAGTTTGGTTTTGTATGCAACAAGAAGGATCCCTCTCTTCATCTGCAATACAAACAAAGACATTATCATTCTGCTACTTTATGTTGATGATATGCTCATCACTGGCAATAATTCTGATCTTCTTGCCAAACTTCTAAATCAGCTTAATGGTTCCTTTAGATTGAAAGACATGGGAAAATTATCTTACTTTCTTGGAATTCAAGCTCAATTTCATGAAGATGGGTTGGTTCTCTTCCAACAGAAATACGCAGAAGGCTTTCTCTTTATCGCTGCCATGAGTGATTGTGCTCCAGTCTACACTCCCCTCCCGGTGCAACCTCACAAGATCCCTGATCAGTTGACACCTTTTCCAAACCCAACCTATTTCAGAAGTCTTGAAGGGAAACTTCAATACCTCACTCTCACAAGACCAGATCTCCAATATGCCGTGAATTTCGTGTGCCAAAAGATGCATGCACTAACCATGTCCGATTATGCTCTTCTCAAACGGATCCTGAGGTATATTAAAGGAACAATCACAATGGGGATCTCATTCAACAATAAAATTGATTGTACACTTAGAGCTTATAGTGACAGTGATTATGATGAATGTAAGAGTGGGAGACGATCAACAGGAGGCTACTGCCCCTTCCTTGGACAGAACATTATCTCCTGGTCAGCCAAGAAGCAAGATACTATTGCCAAAAGCTCCACAGAAGCAGAGTACAAAGCTCTGTCGGAAACAACATCTGATCTTACATGGATTGGACATGTCTTGCGGGAATTAGGGGTCCCATGTCCTAAACCACCTGAAGTATTCTGTGACAATCTGTCCGCGGTCTATCTGACTTTAAATCCAGCTCACCATGAAAGGTCGAAGCACTTTGAAACTCACTATCACTATGTTTGGGTTACTCGAAATCAACCATGTCCCAGCTCACTATCAATTAGCTGTCATCTTCACGAAGCCATTACCAAGACCTGCATTCACCTCTTTAAGGCACAAACTTGGTGTTAATGTTCCACCCACACCAAGTTTGAGGGGGACTATATATACAAAAGCATCTCTACACAATCAAGATAAGGCCCACTACAACACAACAATCAACTAAACCCAAATTAATGAAGCCCAAGACTTTACCTTCTTCTACATCCCAACGGTCAAGTGATGTGGCAGAAGACAAAAACCAGCAAGATTGTGTGAAGCTCCGTACGACCAGCCAGCTGGTTCTCAGCAACATATTTGATCTTCTTGGATCCTGCACGACCACCTGATGATGATACTTGTCAGAAGATAAGGAAGGAAACTCTATGGTTTAGTTGATATATATAAAGCTATTATCTTGTAATTAGACATTCAAGCAATTATGATTTAATAAATCAAGTTTCATATTCTTCACACTCTGTTTTCTCTTATTCTTTCACTATTAAGAAGTTATTTAAATTTTACTATAAACAATTGTATTTATTTAGAAGACAATAAATAAATAAACACCAATATACATACACATAATATTGCTTTTTATTTATATAAAAAATTTAAATATGAAAGAAATATACTATTTATAAGTTATTACTAATTTTCTATACATTTTTGTACTTATTTCCAATAAATAAAAATGAAATTCTTTACTATGTAAGAAAGGTGTTAACATATATAAATTATTAAATTGGGTTGTATATATTTATGTAAAACAAATATTAATAGATTACTATGTTGGAATTTCTATAATCAATTACTATATAGAAAATATATTCTATATAAGTGAAAATACTATGCTATTTCAGAATAATTGCATTTAAAAGTTTTAATTTATAACCATAAAAAAATAATTAAAACCCATATGTGCATGGAATAGGTCACTTATAAAATACTTAATATGAAGTATTATTGCCTAAGTGGGTAGTAAAAATAAGGTATCAGGAAACAAGGATCCACAAATATTCGAACTTTTAAGGTATTGTCAAATAAATATAAACAAATTTGTATGTATTTTAAATTAAAGAATAATTAATACTTAATTTTCTACTATTTTATAGAGTGATAATAAGAGGTTGATATATTCCCATTGAAGATATTAAGGAACCTACATGTAATATTAAAGAACCTACCAATTCGAAACTCAAACTACACATTGTTTTTTCTGACCAAAGGTAGCTAATATAAGACTGTAATTAAATTTCAATCCTTGATGTAAGTAAGTGAGTAACAGAGACGGCTGAGATAGCAACATCTACTACTAAGACGAAGGCGTATGCATTGCTTCACAACATGGTTCTTCAATATTTTAAAATCCTCAATTAACCAATGTTGGCTTATTTTTCCTGAAATTGATCATTCTTTGACAAATATTGTCTCTCACTATTCTATTGTACTAAATTATTCAACAATTATTTGTAGTATTATACAGAAGGTGTTTATTTAGTAAACCTAAAACAAAATTTTCAAAACCTATTCTGAAACATTGAACATCTGGAATATGCAACATCTATCTAAGACCTAAGTAACTTTCATGCACTATATGCATGTTAATGGTATTCCAATTACTTGACTTATAATTTAACCATGTATGTTAGTTTCCTAGTAATTTTTGTTTGTTTCGATTATTGTTGAATTCGTCTCTATTTCGTTGCTACATTAGCGACAATTTTGCGAAGAATATAATTAAAAAAATTAATTAATTAAAATTTCATTTATATTATTAAAATAAAAATTTGTTACATATTTTAATACAAAATTAAAAAATAGGGTTTGAAATTGTCGAGCCCGACATCATGTCCAATCTCAGCGGCAATCGCATCCTCTTCCACAGTAATCACTCGAACCGGCAGTTGAGTTGACAATATTTCCCAGTTTTAAAGTACTTCCGCAAGATGTGGACTATCCATGACAATGAAAGTGAAAAGCTATGTGATAGTCGAAAGTTGGCTCTTCGTGTCAGTCAGTTCTTGTCCCAAAAAATCAGTCATCGTTGGTCGGAGTAGAGCGACGACCCGATGATTATGATGTCGGAACATCGTCAATGGAACCAACTGCGAAAGTGCAGTTCTTCTTCCTCGAAGCAACCTTGATGCGTTATATTGGAACCGTATGGAATATATGATAAACCGAAAGAAGAACCAAAACATGATATAAGTGACTAAGGAAGAAACGTGATAGATCACCACGATTCGTAAAGCTGGAGCACCATAATCGATAAAGAAACCCGCTGAGCTGACACCACACTTGCACCACAACAAGTGATAAAGACGCTCAAGAACACCACCAATGACTCTCCCAAAACCAAAGGATAAAGAAATTGATTTAAACAGATCCAAGGGGTCACAATGATTCTCCAAATTCTTAAACTCGTTTTCTCCTTATTCAATGGAAAAGAGCCTCAATATATAGAGGAAATACATAGAAAACTTGAAATAAATGCAACCAAAGGTATAAAAAACCTTGGAATCCCAAAAAGACCGTCAAACTTATAAAAAGATTAACACACTTAGATAATTGTAGTCTTTAATGGTGACGAAAATGACTCTTTTCCTTCTTAACTTCTCAACTCTGGGCTTCAATATCTTCAAATAAACTCAATTCAACCCTTTAGTCTTCATTCATTCTTAGTCATTTGATTGGACTTGGATCAGCATAGTGAAAACAAGCCCACTTCATTCCGTCTTCTGTTATAACCTTTATAACCTTTCCTCCCGCATCATTCTCTCTGGGTTCAAAAGGATTTGACCTCAAATCCAGCAACTCTTCATCCTCAACATATGGAGAAACCTCTCCTTTCTACCATTGACTTGCGCTTAGTTGGAAACCTCTCCTTTCTAAAGTGTAACCAAACCAGATCACCGAGGTTAAAAGGACTTAACTCGTCGGTTCTTGTTGGCTTTTTCCTTGTACTTCTCATTAGCCTTCTCAATCTCAGCTAGAACATCCTCGTGTAGTTTCTTCATTGTCTTAACTCTCTTTTCTTCTTCATAGTTTTCTTGTAAGTCACAGGGTAAATGAATTAGATCAATAGGAGTAAGAGGATTCACGCCATACACTACCTCGAAAGGTAAACGTTTTGTAGTGTAGCTCTTTGATCTATTGTAACCACACTTAGCGTGAGCCAACTTTGAACAAGTTGGACGAATTTATGAAATATCTAACAATGCGTTTTCTACGACTCTAAACCAAATTTTAAGAAATATGACTGCTTATTAGTGCGCCAATGATCTTTCTACAAGTTTCACGAACTTATGATACATCTAACAACGCTTTCTACGAAAATAAAACAAGTTTCAAGCTAGATGAATGCTTATACATGGCTTAATGATTTTTGTACAAGTGTCACGAACTTATGAAACAACTAACAACGTTTTTTTACGACTCTTAACCAAGTTTGAAGAAAGATTAGTGCTTATAATTGCCTCAATGATCTTTGTACAAGTTTCACAAACTTATGAATCATCTAACAACGTGTTTTATAGGACTCTTAACCAAGTTTGAAGAAAGATTAGTGTTTATAATTGGCTCAGTGATCTTTGTAAAAAGTTTGATGAACTTATTAGGCATAAAAAATGTGTTTTCTAAGTCTCTAAATCAAGGTTTAAACAAGATGAGTGCTTATAAGTGCCTCAATGATCTTTAAACAAGTTTTAAGAACTTATGAAACATCTAACAACTTTCACAAAATTATGAAACATTTAACAACGCGATTTCTACGACTCTAAACCAAGTTTTAAGCAAGATGAGTGCTTATAAGTGTCTCAATGATCTTTGAAGAAGTTTCAAAAAATTATGAAACATCTAATAACGCGTTTTCTACGACCCTAAACAAAGTTTTAAGCAAGATGAGTGCTTGTAAATGACTCAATAATCTTTGAACAAGTTTGACTAACTTATGAAACATCCAACAATGCGTTTTCAACGACTCTAAACCAAGTTTTAAGCAAGATGACTGCTTAATAGTGCCCCAATGATCTTTCCATAAGTTTCACGAACTTATGAAGCATCTAACAACGCTTTCTATGACATTAAACCAAGTTTTAAGCTAGGTGAGTGCTCATACATGACTCAATGATCTTTGTAAAAGTGTCACGAACTTATGAATCATCTAACAACGTTTTTTCTACCAGTCTTAACCAACTTTGAAGCAAGATTAGTGCTTATAATTTCCTCAATGATTTTTGTACAAGTTTCACGAACTTATCAAACATCTAACAAAGCCTTTTCTACGACTCTAAAGAAAGTTTTAAGCAAGACGAGTGCTTATAAATGCCTTAATGATCTTTGTACAAGTTTCAAGAACTTATGAAAATATAACAACGCGTTTTCTACGATTATTAACCAAGTTCGAAGCAAGATTAGTGCTTATAAGTACCTCAATGATCTTTGTATAAGTTTCACGAACTTATGAAACATCTAACAATGGGTTTTCTAAGTCTCTAAACCAAATTTTAAGCAAGATGTGTGTTTATAAGTGCCTCAATGATATTTATTCAAGTTTCACAAACTTATGAAACATATAACAACGCGTTTTTTATGACTCTTAACCAAGTTTGAGGCAAGATTAATTAGTGCTTATAATTGTCTCAATGAACTTTGTACGAGTTTCACGAACTTATGAGGCATCGAAAAACGCGTTTTCTACGTCTCAAAATTAAATTTGAAGCAAGATGAGAGTTTATAAGGGCCTTTATGATCTTTAAAAAAGTTTTATGAACTAATGAAACATCTAACAACACCTTTTCTAATGACTGTAAACAAAGTTTTAAGCAATATGAGTGCTTATATATCCCTCAATGATCTCTGAACAAGTTTCACGAACTTATGAAACATCTAACAACACATTTTCTACGACTCTAAACCATGTTTGAAGCAAGATGAGTGCTTATAAATGACTCAATGATCTTTGAACAAGTTTCACGAAGTTATGAAACATCTAATAACGCGTTTTCTGCGAGTCTAAACGAAGTATTAAGCAAGATGAGTGCTTATAAGTGTCTCAATGATCTTTGTAAAAGTGTCACAAACCTATGAAACATCTAACAACACGTTTTCTAAATGTCTTAACATAGTTTGAGGCAAGATTAGTGCTAATTATTGCCTCAATGATCTTTGTAAAAGTTTCACGAACTTATGAAACATCTAACAACGTGATTTCTAAGACTCTAAACCTAGTTTTAAGTAAGATGAGTGCTTAAAGGTGCCTTAATGATTTTTGTACAAGTTTCACGAACTTATGAACATCTAATAACACATTTTCTACAATTATTAAACAAGATTAGTGCTTATAATTGCCTCAATGATCTTTGTACAAGTTTCACGAACTTATGAAACATCTAATAACACATTTTCTACAATTATTAACCTAGTTTGAAACAAGATTAGTGCTTATAAGTGCCTCAATGATCTTTAAACAAGTTTCATGAACTTATAAAACATCTAACATCGCATTTTCTACGAACCTAATCCAAGTTTTAAGGATAATGGGTGCTTAGAAGTGTCTTAATGATGTTTGTACAAGTTTCACAAATATATGAAACATCTAACAACGCGTTTTCTACGACCCTGAACCGCGTTTTAAGCAAGGCCAATGCTTATAAGTGCCTCAATAATCTTTGTACAAGTTTCTCAAACTTATAAAACATCTAACAACAGGTTTTCTATGTTTCTAAACTAAATTTTAAGCAAGATGATAGTTTACAATGATATTTCCATAAGTTTCGCGAACCTATGAAACAACTAACTCGTTGAGATTTGAAGATAATAATGGAGAGATTGTAGAAAATAAGGAGATTTCAGAGAGTATAAGTGTTTGGAAGAGTTTCGGTGTATACGAGTTTTAGAAAGAGAGAGTAAGTAACCATGAAAATTTATTAAGAATAGAGAAGATAGGCATTAGCCTCCTTGATTTTTAACAAATGCTTACAACACATATATATAGATAATACTAATACAAGGGTTGTGTTTGAGGATAAAAAGAGGAGATAAAGTGGAGCGCCTATATTTGAAATTTGAATCCAAGAGTGCTAGGCCAGCTCATGTACGTGACCCAGCTGTCCATTCTTGTCTTCTTGTGGGTTTGGACATATCCTAGCCCAAGATGCTCTTTGACTAGTCTTTGGCGCCAATGGTCTCCTTTGGCGCCTACTAAGCATTCTTGGCGCCAATAATCTCCTTTGGTGCCTACTAAGCTTTCTTCTTCCTTATCTTGATTTAAACTCCCTTGTTGACTTTATTTGACTTTTCCTTGTGACACAAGTCTCTTTCATGTTTTGACCTACTGCCCTTTAGGGTTAACATTAGTCTCAACACTAACAACGTTTTCTACAACACTAAAACGCGTTTTAAGCAAGATGAATGCTTATACGTGCCTTCGAGATCTCTATACAAGTGGCAGGAACATATCAAATATCTAATAACGTTTTTTCTATGACTATTAACCAAGTTTGAAGCTTATAATTGCCTCAATGACCTTTGTACAAGTTTAACGAACTTCTGAAACATCTAACAGCGCCTTTTCTACGACTCTAAACAAGGTTTTAAGCAAGATGAGTTCTTATAAGGGCCTTAATGAAAAGTGTACAAGTTTCACGAACTTATGGACATCTAACACGTGTTTTTACGATTATTAACCAAGTTTCAAGAAAGATTGATAACTTATAAGTTCCTCAATGATCTTTAGTACAAGTTTCTCGAACTCATAAAACATCTAACTACGCGTTTTCTACGACTATAAACCATGTTTTACGTAAGATGAGTGCTTATAGGTGCCTCAATTATTTTTGAACAATTTTCACAAGCTTAGGAAACATCTAAACCCTCATTTTCTATGACTATAAATCAATTTTTAAGCATTATGAGTTCCTATAAATGCCTCAATGATCTTTAAACAAGTTTCATGAACTTATGAAACATATAACAACACGTTTTGTACGATTCTAAACCAAGTTTTAAGAAAGATAAGTTCTTATAAGTGCCTAAATGATATTTTCACAAGTTTAACTTACTTATGAAACATCTAACAACGTGTTTTCAACGACTCTTAACCAAGTTTAAAGCAAGATTAGTGCTTATAATTTCCTCAATGATCTTTGTACAAGTTTCATAAACTTATGAGGCATCGAACAATACGATTTCTATGTCTCTAAATCAAGTTTTAAACAAGATGAGTTATAATAAGTTCATCAATAATCTTTAAAAAAGTTTCATGAATTTATGAAACATCTATCAACGCGTTTCCTAAGACTCTAAACCAAGTTTTCCGCAAGATGATTGCTTACAAGTTTCACGAACTTATGAACATCTAACAACGCATTTTCTACAATTATTAAAAATGTTTGAAACAAGTTTAGTGCTTATAATTGCCTCAATGATCTTTGTACAAATTTCACGAACTTTTGAAACATCTAACAATGGGTTTTCTACGATTATTAACCTAATTTGAAACAAGATTAGTGCATATAAGTTCCTCAATGATCTTTAAACAAGTTTCATGAACTTATAAAACATCTAACATCGCATTTTCTACGACCCTAATCCAAGATTTAAGGATGATGGGTGCTTAGAAGTGTCTCAATGATGTTTGTACAAATTTCACAAACATATGAAACATCTAACAAAGCGTTTTCTACGACCCTGAACCGCGTTTTAAGCAAGGCCAATGCTTATAAGTGCTCAATAATCTTTGTACAAGTTTCTCAAACTTATAAAACATCTAACAACAGGTTTTCTATGTTTCTAAACTAAATTTTAAGCAAGATGATAGCTTATAATGATCTTTCCATAAGTTTCATGAAATTATGAAACATCTAACTGTTGAGATTTGAAGATAATAATGGAGAGATTGTAGAAAATAAGGAGATTTCGGAGAGTATAAGTGTTTGGGAGAGTTTCGGTGTATAAGAGTTTTAGAAAGAGAGAGTAAGTAACCATGGAGATTTATCAAGAATAGAGAAGATAGGCATTAGCCTCCTTGATTTTTAACAAATGCTTACAACACATATATATAGATAATACTAATACAAGGGTTTTGTTTGTGGATAAGAAGAGGAGATAAAGTGGAGCGCCTATATTTGAAATTTGAATACAAGGGTGGGTAGTACCATGACTTGTAAACTAGGGGTGGGCACGGACCGGATATCCGGGATTTTGGAGGTATCCGCGATCCGCTCCGCTCCGCCCGGATCGACAACCTTACGATCCGTATCCGCTCCGTTGCTAGGCGGATATCCGGGTGTACGGATATCCGTTAAAATCCGAATATTCGCCGAATATCCGCTCCGCCCCGTGATTTAAAAAAAAATTGTAAAAAATTTGAAACTTAATCTAAAATATCAATATTTCACAAAAACCTTATAAATTATTGTTGAATAAAAATAAATAAAATTTATAGGAGATTAACTAAATAAATTATTTAATTGAATTTGAAAGAAATGCAAAACTAAACCTAAGTTGTTGTGTTATCCAATTGTTTAGTTTATATTTCTTTTAAATTATTTATTAAATGTTGGTATTATTTAATTTTATAATATTATCTTTTAATCATTTTAGTAAAATCATTTAAATAAAAAGATTATTTCACTTCATAATACTTATATATTGTTTATTTGTTTGTGATTTATGAATTCTTTCTAATTTACTCATTTAATAATTATTTTCTACAAATAGATATAAGAATTATGAGATTTATATATGTAATTACCAATATAAAATAAATATATTTATATGTAACGGAACGGAGCGGATATCCGGCTTTTAAAATTTTAAAATTTTAGTATTTGTTATTTGCTTCGCCTTTAACGGATATTGATACTTAGTATTTGTTTTGCTTTGTAAGATAACGGTTATCCGGATTTTTCGGATCAAATCGAGACGAATCACGGATCAGATCGAATATAACGGATATTTTGCCCACCCCTATTGTAAACTAATATGTTTGCCAAAGTAAAGCAGTGTTCGATATTGAATAAACTAATCCTAAATAAAAAAGGTTAAGGACAGATATCAAAAGTGTACTTGGAATTAGATCATCGACGAACTTATTAGTTTTCACTATAAACTATATGATTACATGATAAGATACTTGCTAAATTATACTATAAATGAGTGAAAATTCCTGAATAATTTTGTCAGTCCTTTCCGGGATATAAAAATCAAATACAGAATAACCCGGTTCTTTTATTTAAAGTTTTTTTTTTTATACGTCACGCGAAGAAGAAGAAGAAGTAACTCCCTGGTTTCGGTTCTGGTCCGTCTTTAAACCGGGCAGTGATTCGACCGGTTTATGCATAATCTCGTCGAGTCTGAATGTATTTGAGCACAAATAAAGTCCAGGTGCACCGTCTCTTTGTCTCTGTCTGACCTCAATCATCACCAGCTCGTCCGTTAGCTGGTTTATCTCTATCACCATTGCGAAATTACCCTTTTGCCCTTCTATTTTCATGCCACATGCTTCCTTCTTCGTCACCATCAGATTCTCCGCCGCTACCATCTCCTCCAATTTCTCCATCACACTCGCCGTTGTCCAATCCGACACGAACCGATCCACTTGATCGTACTTTCTTGCGTCGCCGAAGAGACCGGAGAGATTGAAGCCTGGAGATCCGGAGATGATGTCGAAAGCGTTCATCCGCCTGTCGATTTGATTGGCCGGGAGTTTCAAGTCGGAGTCTTCGAGGTGGAATCTGGACATACGGTGGTGGTCTGAACCACCACCACCGTGGGTGAACCAGGGATCTTGGAGGATCTCTTGGATAGAGATCCTTGAATCAGGATTGGTGTCGAGAAGACGACCGAGAAGAAGACGGAGATGAGGACGTGACCCAGTTGTCCATTCTTGTCTTCTTGTGGGTTTGGACATATCCTAGCCCAAGATGCTCTTTGACTAGTCTTTGGCGCCAATGGTCTCCTTTGGCGCCTACTAAGCATTCTTGGCGCCAATAATCTCCTTTGGTGCCTACTAAGCTTTCTTCTTCCTTATCTTGATTTAAACTCCCTTGTTGACTTTATTTGACTTTACCTTGTGACACAAGTCTCTTTCATGTTTTGACCTACGACCCTTTAGGGTTAACATTAGTCTCAACACTAACAACGTTTTCTACAACACTAAAACGCGTTTTAAGCAAGATGAATGCTTATACGTGCCTTCGAGATCTCTATACAAGTGGCAGGAACATATCAAATATCTAATAACGTTTTTTCTATGACTATTAACCAAGTTTGAAGCTTATAATTGCCTCAATGACCTTTGTACAAGTTTAACGAACTTCTGAAACATCTAACATCGCCTTTTCTACGACTCTAAACAAGGTTTTAAGCAAGATGAGTTCTTATAAGGGCCTTAATGAAAAGTGTACAAGTTTCTCGAACTTATGGACATCTAACACGTGTTTTTACGATTATTAACCAAGTTTGAAGAAAGATTGATAACTTATAAGTTCCTCAATGATCTTTAGTACAAGTTTCTCGAACTCATGAAACATCTAACTACGCGTTTTCTACGACTATAAACCATGTTTTACGTAAGATGAGTGCTTATAGGTGCCTCAATTATTTTTGAACAATTTTCACAAGCTTAGGAAACATCTAAACCCTCATTTTCTATGACTATAAATCAATTTTTAAGCATTATGAGTTCCTATAAATGCCTCAATGATCTTTAAACAAGTTTCATGAACTTATGAAACATATAACAACACGTTTTGTACGATTCTAAACCAAGTTTTAAGAAAGATAAGTTCTTATAAGTGCCTAAATGATATTTTCACAAGTTTAACTTACTTATGAAACATCTAACAACGTGTTTTCAACGACTCTTAACCAAGTTTAAAGCAAGATTAGTGCTTATAATTGCCTCAATGATCTTTGTACAAGTTTCATAAACTTATGAGGCATCGAACAATACGATTTCTATGTCTCTAAATCAAGTTTTAAACAAGATGAGTGATAATAAGTTCATCAATAATCTTTAAAAAAGTTTCATGAATTTATGAAACATCTATCAACGCGTTTCCTAAGACTCTAAACCAAGTTTTACGCAAGATGATTGCTTACAAGTTTCACGAACTTATGAACATCTAACAACGCATTTTCTACAATTATTAAAAATGTTTGAAACAAGTTTAGTGCTTATAATTGCCTCAATGATCTTTGTACAAATTTCACGAACTTTTGAAACATCTAACAATGGGTTTTCTACGATTATTAACCTAATTTGAAACAAGATTAGTGCATATAAGTTCCTCAATGATCTTTAAACAAGTTTCATGAACTTATAAAACATCTAACATCGCATTTTCTACGACCCTAATCCAAGATTTAAGGATGATGGGTGCTTAGAAGTGTCTCAATGATGTTTGTACAAATTTCACAAACATATGAAACATCTAACAAAGCGTTTTCTACGACCCTGAACCGCGTTTTAAGCAAGGCCAATGCTTATAAGTGCCTCAATAATCTTTGTACAAGTTTCTCAAACTTATAAAACATCTAACAACAGGTTTTCTATGTTTCTAAACTAAATTTTAAGCAAGATGATAGCTTATAATGATCTTTCCATAAGTTTCATGAAATTATGAAACATCTAACTGTTGAGATTTGAAGATAATAATGGAGAGATTGTAGAAAATAAGGAGATTTCGGAGAGTATAAGTGTTTGGGAGAGTTTCGGTGTATAAGAGTTTTAGAAAGAGAGAGTAAGTAACCATGGAGATTTATCAAGAATAGAGAAGATAGGCATTAGCCTCCTTGATTTTTAACAAATGCTTACAACACATATATATAGATAATACTAATACAAGGGTTTTGTTTGTGGATAAGAAGAGGAGATAAAGTGGAGCGCCTATATTTGAAATTTGAATCCAAGAGTGCTAGACGTGTGTGGTCAAGAATACAAGGGTTTTGTTTGTGGATAAGCTCATGTACGTGACCCAACTGTCCATTCTTGTCTTCTTGTGGGTCTGGACATATCCTAGCCCAAGGAGCCAGTCTCCTTTGTTGCCTACTAAGCTTTCTTCTTCCTTATCTTGATTTAAACTCCCTTGTTGACTTTATTTGACTTTTCCTTGTGACACAAGTCTCTTTCATGTTTTGACCTATTGCCCTTTAGGGTTAACATTAGTCTCAATACTAACAACGTTTTCTACGACACTAAACCGCTTTTTAAGCAAGATGAGTGCTTATACGTTCCTTCGAGATCTATGTACAAGTGGCACGAACTTATCAAACATCTAAGAAAATTTTTTCTATGACTCTTAACCAAGTTTGAAGCTTATAATTGCCTCAATGACCTTTGTACAAGTTTAACGAACTTATGAAACATCTAACAACGCCTTTTCTACGACTCTAAAAAAAGTTTTAAGCAAGATGAGTTCTTATAAGTGCCTTAATAATCTTTTGAAAAAGTTTGACGAACTTATGAAACATCTAACGACCTGTTTTCTACAACTCTAAACCATGTTTTAAGCAAGATGAATGCTTATTAGTGCCTCGATGATCTTTGTACAAGTTTCACGGACTTATGAAACATCTAACAACGCATTTTCTACGACTCTAAAGAAAGTTTTAAGCAAGATGAGTGCTTATAATTGCCTTAATGATCTTTGTACAAGTTTCACAAACTTATGAACATCTAACAAAGCGTTTTCTACAATTATTAACCAAGTTAGAAGCATGATTAGTGCTTATAGTTATCTCAATGACCTTTGTACAAATTTCACGAACTTATAAAACATCTAACTATGGGTTTTCTACGTTTCTAAACCAAATTTTAAGCAAGATGAGTTCTAAAAATGTCTCAATGATCTTTGTACAAGTTTCACGAACTTATGAACATCTAACAACACGTTTTCTATGATTATTAAACAAGTTCAACGAAAGATTAATGCTTAAACAAGTTTCATGAACTTAAAATGAAACATTTAACAATGGTTTTTCTACGTCTCTAAATCTAATTTAAGCAAGATGAGTTCTTATAAGTGCCTCAATGATCTTTGAACAAGTTTCACAAAATTATGAAACATCTAACAACGTGTTTTCTACGACCGTAAACCAAGTTTTAAGCAAGATGAGTTCTTATAAGGGCGTCAATGATCTTTGAAGAATTTTCACAAAATTATGAAACATCTAACAACACGTTTTCTACGACTCTAAACAAAGTTTTAAGCAAGATGAGTGCTTATAAATTCCTCAATAATTTTTGTACAAGTTTCACGAACTTATGACCATCTAACAACGGGTTTTCTACGAGTATGAACCAAGTTTGAAACAAGATTAGTGCTAATAAATACCTCAATGATCTTTGTAAAAGTTTCACGAACTTATGAAACATCTAGCAATGGGTTTTCTACGTCTCTAGACCAAGTTTTAAGCAAGATGGGTGCTTATAAGTCCCTCTATGATCTTTAAACAAGTTTCATGAACTTATGAAACATCTAAGAGCGTGTTTTCTATGACTCTAATCCAAATTTTGACATAGATGAGTGGTTATAAGTTCTTCAATGATGTTTGTACAAGTTTCACAAACTTATAAAACATCTAAACGAACTTTTAAGCGAGATGATAGCTTATAATTGGCTCAATTATATTTATACAAGTTTTACGAATTTCTGAAACATCTAACACCGCGTTTTCTACGACTCTAAACCAATTTTTGAGGAAGATGATTGCTTATAAATGCCTCAATAATCTTTGAACAAGTATGATGAACTTATGAAACATCTAACAACGCGTTTTCTATGACTCTAAACTACGTTTGAAGCAAGATGACTGCTTATTAGTGCCTCAATAATACTTTTACAAGTTTCACGAACTTATGAAACATCTAACAACGCTTTCTATGACACTAAACAAAGTTTTAAGCTAGATGAGTGATGATACATGGCTTAATGATATTTTTACAAGTGTCACAAACTTATGAAACATCTAACAACGTTTTTTCTACTACTCCTAACCAAGTTTGAAACAAGATTATGGCTTATAATTTCCTCAATGATCTTTGTACAAGTTTCACAAAATTATGAAACATCTAACAACGCCTTTTCTACGACTCTACAAAAAGTTTTAAACAAAACGAGTGCTTATAAGTGCCTTAATGATCTTTGTACAAGTTTCACAAACTTATGAACATCTAACAACGCGTTTTCTACGATTATTAACAGAGTTCGAAGCAAGATTAATTCTTATAACTGCCTCAATAATCTTTCTACAAGTTTCGGTAACTTATGAAACATCTAACAACTGGTTTTCTACGTCTCTTAACCAAATTTAAGCTAGATGGGTGCTTATAAGTGCCTCAATGATCTTTCAACAAGTTTCACAAAATTATGAAACATTTAACAACACGTTTTTTACGACTCTAAACCAAGTTTTAAGCAAGATGAGTTCTTATAAGGGCCTCAATGATCTTTGAAGAATTTTCACAAAATTATTAAACCGATTTTTAAGGAAGATGATTGCTTATAAATGCCTCAATAATCTTTGAACAAGTTTGATGAACTTATGAAACATCTAACAACGCGTTTCTATGACTATAAAACAAGTTTGAAGCAAGATGATTGCATATTAGTGCCTCAATGATCTTTCTACAAGTTTCATGAACTTATGAAACATCTAACAACGCTTTCTACGACACTAAACCAAGTTTTAAGCTAGATGAGTGATGATACATGGCTTAATGATATTTGTACAAGTGTCACGAACTTATGAAACATCTAACAACGTTTTTTCAACTCCTCTTAACCAAGTTTGAAACAAGATTATGGCTTATAATTGCCTCAATGATCTTTGTACAAGTTTCTTGAAAATATTAAACATCTAACAACGCCTTTTCTACGACTCTAAAGAAAGTTTTAAACAAAACGAGTGCTTATAAGTGCCTTAATGATGTTTGTACAATTTTCACGAACTTTTGAACATCTAACAACGTGTTTTCTACGATTATTAACAGAGTTCGAAGCAAGATTAATGCTTATAACTACCTCAATGATCTTTGTACAAGTTTCACGAACTTATGAAACATCTAACAACTGGTTTTCTACGTCTCTAAACCAAATTTAAGCAAGATGAGTGCTTATAAGGGCCTGAATGATCTTTGAAGAATTTTCACAAAATTATTAAAGATCTAACAACGTGTTTTCTACGACTCTAAACCAAGTTTTAAGCAAGATGATTTCTTAGAAAATATATTCTATATAAGTGAAAATACTATGCTATTTCAGAATCATTGCAATTAAAAGTTTGAATTTATAACCATAAAAATATAATTAAAACCCATATGTGCATGGAATAGGTCACCTATAAAATACTTAATATGAAATATTATTGCCTTAGTGGGTAGTAAAAATAAGAGAAATTCACAAAACTACACCCTTTCAACCCTCCTTTCACAAAACTACACCTAATTGAATATTTTCACAAATTTACACCCTTTCAAAATTTTAAAAGCTTGATTTACCCTTTTAAAAATTACCAAAATTAAAATCTTTTTATTTGGGTTCGTTAATTAGTGTTTAGGGTATAGTATTAAGGGGTAGAATTATGTGGGTAGGGTTTATTTGGATTTAATTTAGAGTGTTTAGGTGTAGTTTTGTGAAGTAATTTTGAAATGGTGTAGTTTTGTGAAATGTAATTCAAATGGTGTAGCTTTGTAATTCTCCCTAAAAATAAGGTATCAGGAAACAAGGAGTTTTAGAAAGAGAGAGTAAGTAACCATAGAGATTTATTAAGAATAGAGAAGATAGACATTAGCCTCCTTGATTTTTCACAAATGCTTACAACACACACATATATATATATATATAGATAATACTAATACAAGGGTTTTGTTTGTGGATAAGAAGAGGAGATAAAGTTGAGCGTCTATATTTGAAATTTGAATCCAAAAGTTCTAGGCGTGTGTGGTCAAGTTGGTCAACACAATGAGCCATCTCATGCACGTGACCCGGCTGTCCATTCTTTTCTTCTTGTGGATTTGGACATATCCTAGCCCAAGATGCTCTTTGACTAGTCTTTGGCGTCAATGATCTCCTTTGGCGCCTACTAAGCATTCTTGGCGCCAATAGTCTCCTTTGATGCCTATACTAAGTTTTCTTCTTCCTTATCTTGATTTAAACTCCCTTGTTGACTTTATTTGACCTTTCTTCTGACACAAGTCTCTTTCATGTTTTGACCTAATGCCCTTTAGGGTTAACATTAGTCTCAACACTCCCCCTCAAGTTTAGCCTAATGAAATGGCTAAGATTGTACATTCCTAAACAAACCTCATTAAAACCTTAAACGGGAAAAACAATTGGGCTAAAACCGCATTTAAGTAAAAAGAGTGTAAATCTTTGCAATTAGGGGTCTTTTAATCTAAGCTCTTGAGTTCTTCTTTGGCTTGCCTTTCAAGGATTCTCTTTTGAACTCATGCTCGCCGAAACTTAACTCCCCCTTAAGATGGAACCGGATTAGCTTCTTGCTTCTTGGCGTTTCTTCTTTAATGGCTCTCTCATACTTTACAATCTTATTGTGCTCTTCACACTCCCATAGTTGTATTTGGTGTATGGGTTGTTCTTTTTTTTATCATTCACAGCTTTGATCCTTGACAAGCTTGAGTGTGAATGGTATTGACCGAATGCTTTGGCTCCTCTACTCCTTTTCTCCATTTCTCCTTAGTGGCTTTCTTCTTTTCATCCAAGTAACCAAAGAATGATCACCTCACTTCGGTTTCCTTTGAACCTTCAAGAGATTCAAGAAATACAAAGAGTTTAGTTAATGGTTAACATGATGTAACCAGATAGAAATGCTCACAAATATTCTTAAGTCTATATGCCAATAATGAAACAAGGAGTAATTTTGAAAATTTTAAACCTAATTTCTTTAGAAAATTTCAAGTGATTCAATTAGGCCAATAGACAAACAAGAACTAAGCAAGAATATGGCGCGGCTCTAGTTCTTATGATATGTTAATCTTAATGAAGAATATTAGAGTTTAGGGACAGCCTTTTGTTCGTAGTGGAATGATAGATTGATGATCTATTGTAGTTCCACTTGGATTGAGCTCTTTGAATTCTTCATGAGGTCTTGCGGCTTTGTTCTTTTTGCAATTGGAACTAGGTGATAGAATTTGGTTCAGCTTTGCTCTTTGGAAGATGCTTAGCCGAATGTTGATGATGAAGTTGTTCTGTTTTTCTCTTGGAAGATGCTTAGCCGAATTGGTGATTGAAGATTTGTTAGGCGCACGGTGCCCGGGCGCCTTAGGCGCATGGTGACCGGGCGCTGGTGTCCGAGCGTCGGTGTCTAAGCGTCGGATTTTGATGTATGGTTTGTTCTTGATAGATGCCTTAGCCATGAATTCGGTTGGTCTTGCTCTTTACAGATGCTTGACCGGATCGATTGATGGCTTTATACTTGGTAGATGTTTTAGCCGAGTATGATGATGATGGTAAGTGATGGCTTTTGCTTATGTAAATTCATTAGCCGAGAGTAAGACTCTCCATTTTTGATCATGGAGTCAAGGTATGTGTTTCCACATACTTTTTTCTCCCCCTCATGATTAAGATGGAGATCTTTCACAATGGTTGCTTCTTCTTCACGGCTTGCATTAAACGAGCTTTAAGGTGAAGAAGTTCTCATCTTTTCTTTGGGTACCCTTATTTTGTTGTATCCTCCTTCTCTTTTACTTCTCCTTTCTTTTCACATCTTTTAGTCAACTATCAATACTTAGGTTTACTCATTGTGGATCTCTTCTCGTGCTTAGTTATAGTGATCCTAGACCATTACAAAGACAAGATTGATTTAAGTACAATGAAAAACGGCAAAGAAGTTAACAATAGTTTTTACAAATCATTTAACTACTAACACAAATGCAAGGAAGGATACAAAGAAGAGCTTAAGCCTTAGTTCAATTAATTTCCTTAAGGCAATAAACTAAGCCCGAGTATAGGATTGCATCTCAACAAAGCATATAACAATTTAAAGCTCTAGTGAATAACTTAAACAAGTATCTTATTAATACGAATAAAGAGAGTAGAGAGGTTTTAGAAATGGCCCTTTCTAGGTTTGGTTCCTTGATTAGATGGTCACATGGACAAGTTTTAATAGGTAGACAGTTCTATGATCCACATACAATCATAACAAGTGAACAAAGCATATAACAATTTAAAGCTCTAGTGAATAACTTAAACAAGTATCTTATTAATACGAATAAAGAGAGTAGAGAGGTTTTAGAAATGGCCCTTTCTAGGTTTGGTTCCTTGATTAGATGGTCACATGGAGAAGTCATTACACTCTTTAGAGAATTTTAACGATTAGTCTATAATAGAGTTTATGACTTTCCTTATGAAAGATTCTTCATTGCTTATTACCTACACATAAGTAAAGGTTAACATCAAGAGACTTATATAGCATCTTGCCATTAGACTTAACAAGAAGACCATGGTCTTAGATGCACAAGGCAGACCATGACCGTAGAAAACATAAAACAAGGATCCTTGTAACTTTTGAATGCTTTCATAGCAAGTTACTCATCTTTTATCATAAACTTGGATGCACAAAGGCGGTTTATAATTTCAACATAGATCATCATTACAAATTCATCTTATTTAGATAGAAATGTTTATGAATCATTTCCCCATATGTCTAAATTGGATTCATCATGACTTTTGAAAGTTTTTCCTCTTATAAAAATCATGGTTCACCTCTTTAGGCTTATGTTAGCCGAGGATGACATGGATTCAACGAGTTCAAAAATGTATTAAACACCTAATTATATTAGGTTCTCGATCCTCTAAGGGATTTTTTGAATTCATAAAGACCTTATCAAAAGATTACTTGGTTCCCTACTCCTTTTAAACAGAGATCAATTAGGTTAACCAATGACTTATAAAAGTCTTGTATCTTATGATCTACTTAAAAACACTAAGCATCTAATTGTTTCAATTAAGAACCGGCAATTAGAGCTTTGAATATTAGTGAATTCATTAACAAGATGCCTATAAAACTATCATTCACTAAGTATCTAGTTAGGCACTATTCGAATGAAATCAAAGAGGACTCGAATTTGTTAATGGGATATAAGAGAGATAAGGAAGATAGAGTGATTAGCTACATCCATAGTGATCTAAAGATCATTGGATTCAATGTCTCAAACGAGATCATCCATTAGTTATCTAATGAGGCAACTACTAACAACCTTATTTCTCTTTTGAATATCAAACCGCCATAAACTTATCTTTTCATTGTCCTTAGTGATTTTGAAATTCAAACAGAAGCACGTATTGACTTGGAGATTATAAAGATTGAAGCTTTAAGATGAAATATTAAATCTTTCCCTTATAAAGACAATTGGCCTTATTTCATCAAATCTCTTCATTGTCAAAACTTTTAAAGATGAAAAACCGACTAGTACATACTCGTAAATTTAAATAATACAAAGAGATTTGGATTCAACAAGTCAATTAAGCACATAATACTTATTGAACAAGGATCACACTCTTTTAGCTCTCAAGTGCCAAGCTTTTAACTTGATAACTTGGTCCTTGCCTAATTAAAGCTTAGAGTAATTCGGATTTAACATACCTTTGTTCTCATAAGAGACATTAGGAGACTTGGTCATTTTCTAAAAGAGGTTTTGGATTCAACACTAGGTTATATTCTTCATTAGTTAACACAAGTGGTTCACTAACCTTTAAACTCTCAACCTTCAAGTTTTGTACTTGAATACTTGGTCATTGTTTTATGCCAAAGTTGAATAGATCTCAGATTCATCAAGGTTCCTTTAGACTCATAAGAGTGAGCAAACCATGGTTCTCATATTTTAACTTCTAGCCTTATACAAAGATTATTTAAAGAGACTACACCATTAAGAAATCGATTTTACATGTAGCTAGATCTTTTAAAAGATCAAATCTTTTCATGAATCGTTCTTTGATTAGTGTGTTCTATAATGAGGATTTGGATTCGACGAGTTCTCTTTATCTCATAAGAGTAATAAGAAGCTCGGTTCTCTTCCTTTGATCTTTGTACGAAAAGAAAACATAGAGTTTCGGATTTAACATGTTTTGTTCTCACAAGAAACAATCTACATGGTTCTCTTACTCTTTTAGCTCACAAGTTCCAATCTTTGATGCTTTGGATACTTGCTCAAAGCCTAAATGCCTATGCTAAGTGATTATTGGATTCATCAAGGTTCCGTAACTCATATGAGCAAGGAATCCATGGTTCTCAATCAATAACTTTCGGCCTAATTAAGATCTTGTAAGAACAACACAAGCAAACTCAGATTTGCCATGTAGCAAGATTTAATATCTAAGCTTTACATGAACCAGCCTTGTTTGGATTGTTCTTAAATAGAGACATGGATTCATCATGTTCTTATCACTCATAAGAGGAAAAGCGAATCATGGTTCCTTCACCTAAGAGATCTTAATGTTTATAAACATAAAAGAGAGAGGATCTTGGATTTATGAGGCCGCTGACACTCATATGAGTAAAGGGACATGATTTTCATCCTCTATGGCTCACAATTTCCAAGCTATCTTGGTTGTTCTTGTTCGTAGCCCTATTAACTACTTGCGTAAAATAAAGAACATAGATCCTAGAGAAGAAAGAGAGATTCACCATGTTCATCATACTCATAAGAGATGATTATGAACAATGGTTCTCATCTTTTTACAAGATTCATCGCCGAAGCATGTCTTGTTTCTCATGGATACTATGAACTACTAAACTAATGCGGAAACATAAACAAATATTAGCTTCATGCTCTAATACCATGTTGAGGTTTGAAGATAATAATGGAAAGATTGTAGAGAATAAGGATATTTCGAAGAGTATAAGTGTTTGGGAGAGTTTCGGTGTATAAGAGTTTTAGAAAGGGAGAGTAAGTAACCATGGAGATTTACTAAGAATAGAGAAGATAGGCATTAGCCTGTTTGATTTTTCACAAATGCTTACAACACACATATATATATATATAGATAATACTAATACAAGGGTTTTGTTTGTGGATAAGAAGAGAAGATAAAGTGGAGCGCCTATATTTGAAATTTGAATCCAAGAGTGTTAGGCGCGTGTGGTCAATTTGTTCAACACAAGGAGCTAGCTCATGCACGTGACCCAGCTGTCCATTCTTGTCTTCTTGTGGGTTTGGACATATCCTAGCCCAAGATGCTCTTTGACTAGTCTTTGGCGCCAATGGTCTCCTTTGGCGCCTACTAAGCATTCTTGGCGACAATAGTCTCCTTTGGTGCCTACTAAGCTTTCTTCTTCCTTATCTTGATTTAAACTCCCTTGTTGACTTTATTTGACTTTTCCTTGTGACACAAGTCTCTTTCATGTTTTTACCTAATGCCCATTAGGGTTAACATTAGTCTCAACACTAACAACGTTTTCTACGACACTAAACCGCTTTTTAAGCAAGATGGGTGCTTATACGTTCCTTCGAGATCTCAATACAAGTGGCACGAAATTATCAAACATCTAACAACGTTTTGTCTATGACTCTTAACCAAGTTTGAAGCTTATAATTGCTTCAATGACCTTTGTACAAGTTTAACGAACTTCTGAAACATCTAACAATGCCTTTTCTAAGACTCTAAAAAAAGTTCTAAGCAAGATGAGTTCTTATAAGTGCCTTAATGATCAGTGTACAAGTTTCACGAACTTATGAACATCTAACAATACGTTTTTTTACGATTATTAACCAAGTTTGAAGAAAGATTGATAACTTATAAGTTCCTTAATTATGTTTAGTACAAGTTTCTCGAACTCATGAAACATCTAGCTACACGATTTCTATGACTATAAACCATGTTTACGTAAGATGAGTGCTTATAAGTTCCTTAATTATTTTTGTACAATATTCACAAATTTTCTAAACCCGCATTTTCTAAGACTATAAAACAAATTTTAAGCATTATGAGTTCTTATAAAGGCCTCGATGATCTTTAAATAAGTTTCATGAACTTATGAAACATATAACAACCCGTTTTATACGATTCTAAACCAAGTTTTAAGCAAGATGATTTCTTATAAGTGCCTAAATGATATTTGTACAAGTTTCAAAAACTTATGAAACATCTAACAACGTGTTTTCAACGACTCTTAACCAAGTTTGAAGCAAGATTAGTGCTTATAATTGCCTCAACGATCTTTGTACAAGTTTCATAAACTTATGAGGCATCGAACAATACGATTTCTATGTCTCTAAATCAAGTTTTAAACAAGATGAGTGCTTATAAGTCCTTCAATGATCTTTGAACAAGTTTCACCAATTTTTGAAACATCTAACAACGCGTTTTCTACCACTCTAGACCATGTTTTAAGCAAAATGAGTGCTTATAAATGCCTCTATGATCTTTGTATAAGTTTCACAAAATTATGAAACGTATAAAAACGCGTTTTCTACGATTCTAAACCAATTTTTAAGCAAGATGAGTGCTTATAAATGCCTCAATAATCTTTGAACATGTTTGAGAAACTTATGAAAATCTAACAACACGTTTTCTACGACTCTAAACGAAATTTTAAGCAAAATGGTTGCTTATTAGTGCCTCAATGATCTTTCTACAAGTTTCATGAACTTATGAAACATCTAACAACGCTTTCTACAACACTAAACCAAATTTTAAGCTAGATGAGTGTTGATACATAGCTCAATGATCTATGTACAAGTTTCACGAACTTATGAAACATCTAACAACGCCTTTTCTACGACTCTAAAGAAAGTTTTAAACAAGAAGAGTGCTTATAAGTGTGGTAATGATCTTTGTACAAGTTTCACGAAGTTATGAACATCTAACAACGCGTTTTCTACGATTATTAAACAAGTTCGAAGCAAGATTAATTCTTATAATTGCCTCAATGATCTTTGTATAAGTTTCACGAACTTATGAAACATCTAACAACTGGTTTTCGACGTCTCTAAACCAAATTTAACCAAGATGAGTGCTTATAAATGCATCAATGATCTTTGAACAAGTTTCACAAAATTATGAGACATCTAACAACACGTGTTCTACGACTCTAAACCAAGTTTTAAGCAAGATCAATTTTTATAAGGGCCTTAATGATCTTTGAAAAAGTTTCACAAAATTATTAAACATCTAACAACGCGTTTTCTACGACTCTAAACCAAGTTTTAAGCAAAATGAGCTCTAATAAGGGCCTCATGATCTTTGAAGAAGTTTCACAAAATTATGAAACATCTAACAACTAGCTCGTTTTCTACGAATCTAAACCAAGTTTTAAGCAGGATGAGTGCTTATAAATACCTCAATAATCTTTGTACAAGTGTCACGGACGTATGAAACATCTAACATTGTTTTTTCTACGAATCTTAACCAAGTTTGAAGCAAGATTAGTGCTTATAATTGCGTCAATGATATTTGTACAACTTATGAAACATCTAACAACGTGTTTTCTACGACTCTTAACCAAGTTTGAAGCAAGATTAGTTCTTATAATTGTCTGAGTGATATTTGTACAAGTTTCACGAACTTATGAGGCATCGAAAAACGCATTTTCTACGTCTCAAAATGGAATTTTAAGTAAGATGAGTGTTTATAAGCCCTCAATGATCTTTAAACAAGTTTCAAGGACTTATGAAACATCTAACAACGCGTTTCCTAATACTCTAAACCAAGTTTTAAGAAAAATGACTGCTTATAAGTGCCTCGACGTTCTTTGAGCCAGTTTCACACATAACAACACGTTTTATACGACTCTAAACCAAGTTTAAGTAATATATGTGCTTAGAAGTGCCTAAATGATATTTGTACAAGTTTCACAAATTATGAAACATATAACAACGTGTTTTCTACAACTCTAAACAAAGTTTTAAGAAAAATGAGTGCTTATAAATGCCTCAATAATCTTTTGAAAAAGTTTGACGAACTTATGAAACATCTAACGACCTGTTTTCTACAACTCTAAACCAAATTTTAAGCAAGATTAGCTAACAAACAACTATATCTCTTCATTTGATCCTTTCATAGATCATTTGATTTTATCATCTTCTTCATACCATATCGAACTATATCTCTTCATTTGATCCTTTCATAGATCATTTGATTTTATCATCTTCTTCATACCATATCGAACAATTTTAATCATCTATTTATCATATCGAACAATTTTAATCAACCATAAATAGAAGGGGAATTAGCTATTTAGTTTTATTTAATAGGAAATAAGTACAAGAACTTTCTGTGGGTTTGACATAGGACGGGGGTAAACAATAGGCGAATCAATTGCTCTTATGCCACTTTTTTATAAATGTTAATCTCTTACGCTACCTCCTATTTTATGTATTTTTAAAGCATTTATTTTTAATTTAGGTTGTGTTGAAATGAACAAAAATCCATACTCTGTTTTTAATTTAACCCTAATTCGCTAAGTTGAAAAAAACGAATGGTATCCTCTTTTTCTTCTCCTTCTCCCTTTTCTGTCAACAAAAAAAACCTTATTCAGATTCAAACATTCCTCGTTATGACGATTCTTTCTCCTTCGATTCATTCTCTCGTGGAATTTTTCTCTTCGATTCATTCTTTGTTGTCTTTCTCTTTATGTTTTGTCGTCCTCTTCTTCTTGATTGTAATTGAATAAGAAGCAAGTAAAGAAGAAGCATGTGAAGAAGAAGAAGCAAGCAGAGAAAAGAAGAAGCATGCAGATAAAAGAAGAAGCAAGCAGAAAAAAGAAGAAGTAGACGGAGACGAAAAAGAAGGCAAAAAGGAGTTGGTGTCTATGTACTTTGATGAATTGTTTTTAGTATATTTTTCGGGACATTTACTTTCGGTGATTAAGTGTTTTTGGACAACTGTGGACAACTGATAGCAAGTCGTGCTAACTACTGATAGAAAGTTGTCCAAAACTAATAGCAAGTTATCCGACAACTTGGACAACTGATAGTAAGTTGTCCAGACAACGGATAGGACAATTGAACTGATTTTTATTTTTAAAACATAAATTTAATAATATATCATTAAAGTTATTTTCATAATATCACAAAAACGGTGGTAGAGAGATTAAATAGTGGCAGGGCAAATTTTTCCCTAATAAGTGGCATATAAGCCTCGCGCGCTAGATGGGTCTATCAGATAATATATGATATTTTTCGTGGGGAAATATGACATTTCTCGTGGGGAAATATGACGTTTTCCCTATTTCAGCCATATGTAAGTTTTTTAAAAAATAATTTCAATAATATTTACACAAATTCCTTACCAACAAGCTCATTATATAAACCATTTGTTTTTACTTTAAGTGATGTTTTAAAGGATTTTGTTTCTAAGTTTCTATTCATAAACTAATTTATTTAACTTACGAAGAACCATGTTTAGAAAAGAAATTAACTGAGTTATATATACAAGTTTTATATGACAAAGTTTCAAAGTTATAAAGTTATATTTTTCGTAAAAACAGTGAAGTTATATATATTAAGTTTTATATTACTAAATTACTATGTAGAAATAATATTATATATATATTTTTATATTAAATATTTTTTATAAGTTATTACTCATTTACTATACATATTTGTATATCCTTCCAAAACAATATATAAATACATAAAACATCTATGAAAGTTCCTTAATGATCTTTGTACAAGTTAAACGAGCTTATGAAACATCTATCAACAAATTTTTAAGCAAGATGAGTGCTTATAAGTACATTAATGATCTTTAAACAAGTTTCAAGAATATTTAAAACATCTAACAACGTGGTTTTATGACTTATAAGTGCCTCGGTGATCTTTTAGCAAGTTTCAAGAATTTCTGAAACTTTTAACAATGTATTTTCTATGACTATAACTCACTTTTGAAGGAAAATGAGTGCATAAGTTCCTCAATGATCTCCGTATAAGTTTCAAGAACTAATGAAATATCTAACAACGCGTTTTCTATGACTCTTAACCAAGCTTGAAGAAATATTATTGCTCATAAGTGACTAATGATCTTTGTACAAGTTTCACGAACTTATGAAACATTAAACAACGAGTTTTTTACGTCTTTAATCCAAGTTTTAAGCAATATGAGTGTTTATAAGTGTCTCGATGATCTTTTTACCATTTTCAAGAACTTATGAAACATTTATCAATGGGTCTCTACGAGTTTAATGCAGGTTTTAAGCAAGATGAGTTGTTAGTAGTGCCTTAATGATCTTTGTACAAGTTTCTTAAACTTAAGAAACATATAACATACGATTTCTAAATCTCTAAACCAAATATTAAGCAAGATGAGTGCTTATAAGTGCCCCGATGATCTTTGTACAAGTTTCCTAAACTTAAGAAACATCTAACAACGCGTTTTCTACGACTCTAAACAAAGTTGTAAGTAAGATTAGTGCTTATAAGTGCCTCAATGATCTGAAAACGCATTTTCTCCTTATCTAAACCAAATTTTAAGCAAGACGAGTGCTTATAAGTGCCTCAATTTTTAAACAAAATTAGTACTTATAGGAGCCTTAATTATCTTATGAAACACCTAACAACTAGTTTTCTACGATTCTAAACTAAGTTTTCTACGACACATAACCAAATTTTAAGCAAGATGAGTGCTTATAAGTGCCTCAATGATCTTTGTTCAAGTTTCACGAACTTATAAAACATATACCAACGTCTATTTTACTACTCTAAACCAAGTTTCAAACAAAATGAGTTCTTATTAGTGCCTCAATGATCTATGTACAGGTTTTACGAACTTATGAACATTTAACAACGCGTTTTCTACGACTCTAAATCAAGTATTAACCAAGATGAGTGCTTATAGCACTTAAATGATCTTTATTAAAGGTTCACAAACTTATAAAACATCTAACTACGCGATTTCTACTTCTCTAAACCATGTTTTGAAGAGGATGAGTGCTCATAAGTTCCTCTATGATCTTTTTACCAGTTTCAAAAACTTATGAAACATCTAATAACACGTTTTATAAGACTCTAAACCAAGGTTTAAACTGGATGAGTTCGTATTAGTGCCTCTATGCTCTTTGTACAAGTTTCAAGAACGTATGAAACATCTAACAACGAGTTTTCTATGACTTTAAACAAATTTTGAAGCAATATGAGGGCTTATAAGTGGCTCAATGATCTTTGTACAAATTTCAGGAACTTAAGAAATATCTAACAACGCGTATTCAACGACTCTGAACCAAGTTTTAAGCAAGATGATTGTTTATGAGTTATTTAATGATCTTTGTACAAGTTTCAAGAACTTATGAAACATCTAACAACGCGTTTGCTACGACTCAAAACCAAATTTTAAGCAAGATGAGTGCTTACAAGTGCCTCATTAAGTTTCACGAACCTATGAAACATCTTTAAACTCGTTTTCTACCACTCTAAACCATGTTTTAAGCAAGATGAGTTCTTATTAGTGTCTCTATGATCTTTGTACAAGTTTCACAAACTTTTGAAACATCTAACAACGCTTTTTCTATTATTCTAAACCAAGTTTTAAGCAAGATGAGTAATTATAAGTGCCTCAATGATGTTTTAACAAATTTCGCGAACTTATGAAACATCTAACAACATGTTCTCTACGAATCTAAACCCATTTTTAAGAAATATGAGTTCTTATGACACTACAAGAATATGCGGTTTTAGCAAGGGAAAAATTCGTTGCAAAACGCGATAAGCAACGATTTAGCGATGACCACATTTTCGTCTCTATTTCGAGATCGTCGCTAATTTAGCGACGACCATAAATCGTTGTTAATTCTTCGCTAGATTGTCTGAAATCGTCACTAATTTGTTGCTAAAATAACAACGACCTTAAAAAAATTATAAAAAATATATAATAAAAGAAAATTAAAATAAAATAATTATTATTTAAATATAAAATTCAAATTACATTTTACGAGACTAAAACTAAGGGTCGAAATCGTCAATCCCGACATCCCGTCCAAGCTCTTGAGTTGCGGCTTCCGCCTCGTCGGGACGAACCTCCGGTTCCTGATCGACCCCTAATTCGCGTTCCCGTATCGCATGAGCCAAATCCGGACTATCCATCGCAATTATCGAGAATAGATCTGTCATCGTCTTGAAGCGGGCGTTTGTCTCTTGGAGTTCCCGTCGCAACCGAGCATTCTCCTCTCGTCTAATCCGCATGAGGAGGATGAGGTTGCGATGATGAAACTGCTGGAACGGTCTCGATAGAACCGACTCCGAAAGTGCGGTTCTTCTTTCTCAGAGCAAATTATATAGAAATAATATTATTCGGTAGTAAAAATGATAAAAATTGAAAAATATTAATTAAAAGATTTACCTCGAAATAGATTTGGCCGCATTTAGCGACCGAAAGCTGTCCCGAGGTGTTCACTGAGCTCCCTTCAGTCGACGAAAAACTTACCCGTAGGGCGAGCTAGTTAAGTCTCATAGTCATTCACTATCTTTTCAGATCGTGAATTGACAAATGACTCATCTTTCTGCTTCTGGGTCTTCTTAAGTATCTCCACAATTGGCAGAAGTTTGCCTCCTTCCTCGGCCTATTTGATATTTCTATTAAATATTTATTTATTCAAAAAAGAAATAAATTAAAGTTTAAAAAAAACTTACCATCTGAATACGACGACCGGCATATGAACTCAGTCCCGAGCTGTGGATGTAGGTGCCGTTCTTGTCGATAGGAGTAAGGCAGGACTTGGAACAATTACCCGTAACTACGACGAAATGCGGGTCTGTCCAGTAGTCGACTAGGCCTTTCCACACCGTCGCGGCCATTGGCTCTGTCTTCGCCTGATCTCCATCTCTCTTCCAGGCTTTCTTCAAACTAGAAATGATGCTGGTAAAAAAGTATGTCGCGACTGGTCTGGATTTATCAACGACAGATGATCGTGGCCCTATTGCCGTAGGGAATCAAAGATCCGCATCAAGTGGGGACCTTGATGCGGAGGCGGTGATAAATCGACACTCCGATCCGCCGAAATGTCTCCAATTGGTGGAATGTTGGAAGGCATCTAAAGGGATGTTGGGTTGGAGTTGTTATTCTATAGGTTTTTGATCAGATTAGATTCTGATCCGCTACCAGAACGGGAATTAATTCCGGCCGATATACATTTTGGCCGCGGTGTGGGACGGCTAACCACAACGCAACCGTAGGCGAGAAGGGTTCCATCTCCAGGAACGCTAAGCTACCTAACGGGATGACGAAACAGATGGCTCACACGTCGGGGCAGATCCACTTCGCAGGTCGGATGTACGACATGGTAAGTTTTTTTTTTTATCTTTTCAAATTATTTTATTTAATCTTTTCAAATAAAGATTATAACAGAAGGGTTATAAGGGTTATAACATAAGAGTTATAAGGATTATAACATAATGGTTCTTTACGATGATTATTTTTCGATGATTGTACGTCGCCCCTTTTACGACGATTAGACGTCAAACATTAACGGCGACATAACAACAAATGATGTATCACCGAACTCGTATTTCACTTGTATTTTACCCACGAATTTTCTATGTTTTAGCAACAAATTTTTCATTATAAATACGTTGTAAATGTACAACGATGTATCGTTGTAAAAGAGTTGTAACTTTACAACGATTTGATACAAAGCATTTTACAGCGATTTCGTTTCGTCGCAAACTAAACGACGAATTTACGACGATTTGTTATTTACTTCGATCAATTAACGACGTATTGATTTTCGTTGGTAAATCGTCGTAATGGCCAAATAACAACGATTCCCTTCGTTGTAAAAGAACAATTTTCTTGTAGTGATTGTTACGAATGTAATTAAAGTAATTGTTTGCACGAGAAGGCACTTTTAGTAATTAAAGTAAAAAAATTTGGGTGTTTTTGTGAAAATTTAGGATTTTTAAAGAGAGAATTTGTAGAGAGATGGTTGTGGTCGCTGCTTAATCGTTGTTATTTTAAAAATCTTTTCGTATTCCACATGTTCACACTTTTGGGTTTAACAACGAATTAGCAACGAAAATTAGCCACAAATTAGCAACGATAATTAGCCACAAATTAGCAACGAAAATTTAAACCCCTAAAAGTACTAACCTTACGAATTTGTTGCTAAATCGTCGCAAACTCTTTCAAATTCGTTGCAAATTCGTTGCACATTCGTAGCTAATCCGCAAAAATAAAAAATAAAAAAATTTGTGAATACAAGTTATAAAATTATTCATTATTATCATAATCAAATGATTCGATTTCGCTATTTTTCTCGAATTCTTCATTTTCATCTGCAGATCCTACGTTTTAATCATCCACGATATCTCCAGCTAATTAATTATCAGGATCAACAAGAAATACATCTTCAGTCGATTGATTTGTTTGTATAATTTTCCCACGAATGACATCTTGTTGCATAGAAACTTCATCGTTACCTATAATTAAACCTCTCAGAACAACTCAAATTACTGCGCTCCATGATATACCACTAGTTTTAACGCGAGGATGCGGAATGAATGTGACTTGCTCAGCTTGCGATCTGCGGATAAATGGTTTAAACATTCGATATCGTCGTGATTGGTTGACGTCGATGACACCGAATTAGTTGTTACGTATACCACGACCTAAACTTGGATCAAACCCATCACATTTAAATAGCATTGTTCTTAAATTGATTAATCTCGGGTATTGCACTTCAATAATATCCGCGAGAAGCCCATAAAAACCGAATCACTCTCAATAGTGACACCATAATTTGCGATTGCTCGATGTTGACCATGACTTAATGTGTGAAAGGCGTAACCAAGAGTAAAATACATAGGCGAAGTTGTGATCTTTCCAAGCGTTATTAACCAACCCGCAAAATCGCGTTGTTTATAAGAAATAAGTTCGCCTTTCGAAACTCCCTGGATAAACTTCCTCCACTTGTTCCTCAATCATTCTAATTGAAACCACCACGTTATATATATATATAGAAATTTAGGGAAAATAAAATATATATATGACGACCGACTAAACATATATACCTTTCGAAAGGTCGTGCATAATCACAATTAAGACGGATGTAAGTATGTGCACTTTGTCGATGTTGATCACTTTCCCACCAAACTTCTTTTATTTTTCAGCTAGCTCTTCCGATTGGGGAAAATATATCAGGTACCCCTTCTACAGTATATACTACGCCAACGTCGTCGTCATCGTATCTTCGTGTTGTTGTTCTATGTGTTCGTATGTTGGAACCGAAATAATATGATGCAAATTGGGAAGTATTTTTCGTTAAAGATTCTACATCAATAGATCCTTCAATCGTTGCTAGGTTTTTCGCCTTGCCTTTCAAATGTCCCATAAATCGTCCAAAGGGATACATACAAACCCTCCTAGTTCTGCCTCGTGAGGAAGATGTATTGGAAGGTGTTCCATTACATAGAAAAAGGATGGAGGAAAATCTTTTCCGAGTTGCACAACAAGATGGGGATATTATCACGCAACTGTTCAATGACATCTTCTAAAAGTGTACGAGTGCATAAATCTCGGAAAAACGCACAGATACCTGAAATTTTAAAAAAATCCTTAATCTATATACATATTTATTGAAATTAAAAGGATAATTGATTATTAATTAGCACATGCAATTGCTAAGTGTGCGGGTTCATATAGAAGCTCGTCGAAGGCAAAAGGTAATAATCATGGCATAAATACATGACAATCGTGACTTTCATACCTGGAAACTTTTGCACATTCTCAACACATGCAGATAACTTTGAAACATATCCGTCGAGGAACTTGACATCTGACGCTACCCAATTAAATAATGCGGTTTTCGCTTCAGGTTTCAATATGTTGATCGGGACGGGTGCCTTACCATCGTTCGTATAATACAATTAACTTCTAAAACATATTTCTGGCAAATTCAAGCTTGTCTTCAAATTGTCTTGCGTTCTCCCTGGCACATTCAACAATGTTTACATGATGTTATAAAATAAAATTTTCTCAATGTGCACAAGATCAAGGTTATGTCTCAACAAGTGATCTTTCCAGTAAGGAAGTTCCCAAATGATTTTTCTTGTGCCAATTATGGATTTCACTGTATCCGTCACACTACAAGAAACTGGGCTTTTAGCAACGAAATTTAGCAAGGAAATAGCGACGAATAAATATAGCAACGAAATAGCAACGAATTGGCGATGAAATAGCAACGGAGAATATTGTCGTCGCTAATTCGTCGCTATTTAGCGAGGTATGTTTTCGTCGCAAAATTGGCGACGATTTAGCGACGACTTTGGCGAGGAATGAGTTCCACGTCGCTAAATCGTCGCTAATTAGCGACGATTTAGCAACGAATATATATCCTTGCTAATTAGCGACGAATTAGCGAGGAGGGTCGCTAAGTAGGTAAGCACGTTTTCAAAAACGTTGCTAAATCGTTGCTAATTTTATTTCCTTGCTAATTCGTTGCTAATTTTCCTTGCTAAATGGTTGCAAAAATTTTAGAATGGGACTATATAAACCCATCTACACTCTTCAAAAAATCACACCACAACACAATACAAAAACATTCACTCTATAAAAATATAAACACTCTAAAAATTTCAATATGTCTCAAGGTAATAACAATATATACGAGTTACGGTCTTGGATGTATCGGCATAAAGATCGATCGGGGGTAGTTACAAACGAATTTACGGAGGGACTTCAAGCATTCATGCAGCAGGCCGGAAACCTGCAGAATACGCAAGATACCGGTAAAATGTATTGTCCATGTAAGAAGTGCGTTAACACTAAATACGTGTTTGTTGAAACCGTATGGAAACATCTTTTTAATAGAGGTTTTATGCCGCGAGTATTTTGTTTGGTTTCAACATGGGGAAGGGTATAACTCTAATTATAATACTGAAGTTGGAGATAGTAGTTATACGTTTCCTGTTAGTGATCATGTTAGTAACGAACCTGCTAATTTACCGCATCATTTTGATAGTAACTATGATCATGGTCAGGGCGGTGGTTCTGTGCATGTAGATGATAATAGATATCATGAAATGGTTGCTGATGCATTTCATGATACGAGGGAGTATTTATCCGAAAATGTAGTTGAGGAACCTAACCTAGATGCTAAACGATTTTATGATATGTTAGACGCTGCGAATAAACCAATTTACGAGGGATGTAAAGTTGGATTGTCAAAACTATCATTAGCATCTAGGATGATGAATATAAAATATGATAATAATTTGAGTGAGTTTTGTATGGACTCATGGGAGGAGTTACTGAAAGAATATCTGCCTGAGGGTAATGTAGCTGCTGAGTCGTATTACGAAATACAAAAGTTGGTTTTTAGTCTTGGATTGCCTTCTGAAATGATTGATATTTGTGTTAACAATTGTATGATTTATTGGAAAGATGATGATGAATTGCTTGAATGTCGTTTTTGTCGTCAACCGAGATATAAGGTCCAAGGGAAGGGGAGTAAAGTCCCGTATCAACGGATGTGGTACTTACCCATCACAGACAGACTCAAAAGATTGTATCAATCAGAGAGGACATCTGATTCGATGAGATGGCATGCGGAACACTCGGTTGAAGATGGGGAAGTCACTCATTCGTCAGATGCAAAGGCTTGGAAGCACTTCAACACGATATACTCGATTTTGCGAGAGAGGTTCGTAATGTATACCTTGGTTTATGCACTCGACGGATTTAGTCCATTCGGTATGTCCGGTAGACAGTACTCTTTGTGGCCGGTTATACTAACTCCGTATAATCTACCTCCCAATATGTGCATGCAAAGAGAATTTCTTTTCTTAAGCATTTTAGTACCAGGTCCGAAGCACCCAAAGAGAGCTCTTGATGTTTTTCTCGCAACCTTTGATACATGAGTTAAAAGAGCTATGGTCCACCGGGGTTCGTACGTATGATATCTCATGCAAGAGAAATTTTACGATACGTGCGGTGCTCATGTGGACTATTAGTGACTTTCCTCGCTTATGGCATGTTAGCGAGGTTGGACAACGCATGGACGATTGTCTTGTCCATATTGTCGTCATCGGACCGATGCGTTTCAACTCCCACATGGAAGGAAAACAAGTTGGTTTGATTGTCACCGACGTTTCCTTCCAATCAATCATCCATATCGAAAGAACAAAAGGTTATTTAAGAAGAATCGAGTCGTTAAACATCCACCCCTACTTTATCCGACGGGGGCGAGTTATTGGAGGAGTTGGATAATTATGGGGCGCAAAAAACATGTAGACGGGGTGGTAATTGGCATGTTTCTAATTTACCCGATGGATACGGAGAAAGCCATAACTGGCACAAGAAAAGCATTTTTTGGGAACTCCCGTACTGGAAAAATCAATTGTTGAGACATAACCTCGACGTTATGCACATTGAAAAAAACTTTTTTGATAATATTATAAACACATTGTTGAATGTACAGGGGAGAACTAAAGACAATTTGAATACAAGACTAGATTTGCCCGAAATATGTTTTAGAAGTGAGTTGCATATCACGAACGATGGTAAGGCTCCGGTCCCAATCTACTGATTGAAACCTCGAAGCAAAAAACGCGTTATTCAAATGGGTCACTTCGGATGTCAAGTTTCCCGACGGATATGTTTCCAAGTTATCCGCATGTGTTGAGAATGGTCAAAAGTTTTCGGGTATGAAAAGTCACGACTCGTCATGTGTTTATGTAACGACTTTTACCTTTTGCTTTCGATGAGCTTTTACCCGAACCCGCACACACAGCAATAGCAGGTATCATTGAACCCTAAAATGTTTATATTTTAATTTTGATTAAGTATATATATAATATATATAATTAATATAATGTTTAAAATTTTCCAGAGATCGGTGCATTTTTCCGAGATCTATGCACTCGTACGCTTACGGAAGAGGTCATTGAACGGTTACGTGACAAGTATCCCGATTGTGTTGTGCAATTTGGAGAAGATTTTCCCTCCATCCTTTTTCGATGTTATGGAACACCTTCCAATACATCTTCCTCACGAGGCGAGAATTAGGAGGGCCTCGTGCGGTTTCGGTGGATGTATCCTTTCGAACGATTTATGGGATATTTGAAAGGAAAGGCGAAAAACATTGCAAGGGTTGAAGGATCTATTGTTGCTGGATCTTTAACTCAAGAGACGTCTCATTTCGCCTCATATTATTTCGCTTCCAATGTAAAAACACGTAGAACAACAACACGACGCTACGATGATGGAGGTGTTGGCGCGAGTGTATGGAATGGAAGGGGTACCTGATATATTTTCACCAATCGGAAGAGCTGCCGGAAAAATAAAAGAAGTTTGGTGGGAAAGTGATCAACATCGGCAAAGCGCACATACTTACATCCTCCTTAATTGTGAATATGCCCGACCTTTTGAAAGGTATGCATGCAACTATTCATTCGCAAACCCATCATGCATAAATATTTAATTTTGATTCAGTTTTCTGCGTTGTTTTAGAATGTTTGAGGTGCAAGTGGATGAGGTTTATCCAGGGCTTTCAAAAGACGAAGTAACCGCTCTTAAAGAACGAGATTTTGCAGCTTGGCTGAAAACGCAGATCGCATATGGTGACACAACGTATCCGAGTGTGGTTTCGCGAGTTAATACAAGGACCGCTCGGAAAGATCACAACTTCTCCTATGTATTTCACTCGTGGTTACGTGTTCCACACCTTAAGTCATGGTCAACGTCGAGCAACCGCGAATTATGGGGTAAGCTGTGTCGGGTGATTCAGTTTTTTATGGTCTTCTAACGGATATTATTGAAGTGCGGTATCCGGGATTAGTCAATTTACGAACAACCCTCTTCAAATGTGATTGGTTTGATCCAACACTCGGTCGTGGTGTTCGGTACAACAAATTTGGTGTGATTGACGTCAACCAGTCACGACGATATCGGAAGTTTGAACCTTTTATCCTTGGATCGCAAGCTGAACAAGTTACTTTCATACCTTATCCTCGGGTTAAGACTAGCGGTATAGCATGGAGTGCAGTAGTCCGAATCGTTCCAAGAGGTTTAATTATGGGTAACGATGAAGTTCCTATGCAACAAGATGTCATTGGTGGGACAATCATTCCAACAAATCAATCGACGGAAGATGTATTTCTTGTCGACCCCGATAATCAAGTTGTTGAAGATATTGTGGATGATGAAGACGACGGAGGTGCGGATGAATTCGATGAAAGTAGCGAAATCGAATCCGTTGATTCCGATAATAATGAATAATTTTCTTTGTGTTTTTGTAATATAATTGTGTACATGTGTTAGTTGTAATATTTGTGTGTGTTTTTGTAATCTTTGTGTGTTTTTGTAATAATTGTGTGTGTTTTTGTAATTATTTTTTTTTAAATAATATTTAATTTAGCAACGAAATAGCCAGGATTTGTAATTTCCGTTGCTAAATCGTCGCTAATTAGCGAGGATTTAGCAACGCTACGGTTCTTTCGTTGCCAATATGTCGCTAATTAGCGAGGATTTAGCAACGCTACGCTTCTTTTGTTGCCATTTCGTCGCTATATTAGCGACGAAATGGCAACGATTTATAAAAAATCTAATTTTCGATGGATTACAGATTTAGGGGTTCAAGATCGTTGCTAAATCGTCGCTAAACTTAATTACATTCCGTTGCTAAATCGTCGCCATTTCGTTGCTAACCATGATTCCTTGCTAATTCGTTGCTAAGTCGTTGCAATCCTTCGAACTTTAAACCCCTAAAACACCACTTAATATCGATTTATACGAGTTTTACTTAACTAAAAAAGTGTACAAAACTAGTAATATATTTGTATAAACCAATAAAAATTATAGATTAAAAAATTATACTTAACACATTTAAACTAAGTAAACCATAACTTATAAGAGTTTATACTATAAAGTTCATAATAAACTAGTTTACAAGTTTTTTTGTCATATATTGAGTTTGTGACTTCATATGATCAATGTTATAAACTCGTTTTAACGAAAAAGTGGTAAAAAACGATACAAACCGAATTTAGGGTTCCAAACCCTAAAATAAGGGGTTAGCGACGATTTAGCGACGAAGCGTTGCTATTTCGTCGCTAATTTTAAACCTCCTTACATTCTCGTACTTGGAAATACGATGAATGTCGTTTCGTGTCATGTTAACATATAGCTACGAATTAGCAACGAATTGGCAACGATTCGTTGCTAAATCGTCGCTAAATATACATAGCGACGAAATAGCAACGAATTCTGACATTCATGTACTTATTAAATACGATGTAAGTCGCTTCGTGTCACGTTTGCCGATTAAATACATAGTCGATTCGTTGCTAAATCGTCGCTATATTGTATCGTCGCTAAATCGTCGCCTTTTTTTCGTTTGCCGCGGGTGGGAAACCAAAAGGTTTGAACCAAATGAAGCGACGAAATGGCGACGAATCGTCGCTAATTCGTCGCTATATTAGCGACTAATTAGCGACGACACAAAATACTATATATACCCGACGAGTTTTTCCCTCATTTCACACAATCTCATTCTCTCTCTCTCTCTAAACATTTCATTATCTCTAAATAAACCCAATTCCAAAACCCAACTTCAAAAACATGTCTCAAAATAACCAACCTCCTCATTACTATAATTTCATAAGGAACCGATCCGGTTCCACCTCTACTTCAAACCCATCCCAACAAAACCCACCCCAACAAAACCCACCCCAACAAGACCCACCCCAACAAAACCCAAGTCAAGAGCCTATTCCCGATGCTCCAGCTGATCCCCCCGTCGATTTACCACCACCTCAGCATCTTGGACCGCACATGCAGCGGATCCTCGACTTTCTTCGGCGAGGAGAGCCACCAGTACCTACTGTTGCTCCATTCCAAGCGGCCACAAGGGACATTTTGGTAATTATTTAATTGATTTTTATAATTAATTGATTTTTATATTATTTAATTAATTGATTTATTTTAATTAATTGATTTTTAATTATATTATTTAATTAATTGATTTTCAAATATAATAATTGCTAACGATAAATTTATTTTTCGTAGGTTTTGCGATAACAAGGTTAGTAGGAGTGTCTCGGATGTGATGAAGACGTATTTCGTGGAGCCGCACGTCAACTGGTCGCAGACGCCTCCTTATATCAAGGACATCTGGTTCGAATCTTTTGCGGTAAGTAAAATTTTTAATTATTTAAATTTAAAAAATTAAACATTATAAAAAGTTAATATAAATATTTATTGTAATAAAATAACATATATATTATATAAAATGTAATAATTATTACAAAATTTATTTTTTTATTATTTAAAATTTATTTTAATATTTTAAAAAACTCAAATAGCAAAAATGGCATTGGCGGGAGGAAGACATGTTTGAAGTCCGCAAGGGTTTCGAGGAGAAAGCCATGCATCGTCTCACTGGGATTATCAACAAATGGAAGACGAAGTGGCTGAAGAAGGGAGACGAGGCGAAACCCATAGCAATGGATGGGGCGGTGTGGAAGGGCCTTTGCGACTATTGGACGAACCCGCATTCGGTTCAAGTTGCGGGTAGCTGCTCCAAGTCCCGACTCACACCGATCGACGAGACCGGTCCATATGTCCACACCTCAGGACCGACTTCTTACGCCGGACGGCGTATACATATGGTATTAATTAATATATATTTAAAATTTAATTATTTTTTCAAATAATATAAAATTTAAAAATATATAATTTAATTATAATTTTCAATAGCGCGAGGAGATGGGCGAACTTCCGTCCATTGTAGAAATTTTGAAGAAGGTCCAGAAGAGGAAGGACGGGACCTATGTGAGTTCACGATCTGAAAAGATCGTGAACGCATATGAGGCTAGAGTCGCCGAGCGGCTTAGTCAGGGTTCGACGTCGACCGATGGTAGTTCGGTCAACTCCTCGGGACGTGCTGTCGGTCACCGAGTGCGACCGGATCTACTATGAGGTAATAATTTAAAATAATTTAATTTAATTCAAAATAATATTTATTATATTAATATCTAACGATTTTAAATTGTCTATATAGGTGGCCCCGAAGACGAAGAAGAACCGCACTTTTGGAGTCGGTTCGATTGAGACGGTTCCCGCTGCTTCTTCTTCGCAGCCTCGTACCACTGCCCAAGATCACGCCGAAGAGAGTGTTCGGTTGAGGGAGCAGCTCGCGGCACAAGAAGTCCGCTATCAGAACATCACGGACTTCTTCTCCATCATCGCGATGGAAAGTCCAAACCTCGCGAGGTTGATGCAGCGACGGGGAGTCCAACCAACTCGGCCACCGAGTGATCCCTCCGGATGTAGCGGCAGCGGCAGCTCAAGACCTCGGACGTGATATCGGGATTGATGATTACGTCGTCGATCCCGATGATCCCGCTGATCCCGCTGTTTAGTTTTAATTTATTGTATTTTTAAAATATTTTGTATTTTTTTAATATTTTTATAATTGTTTTTTTTATTTTTTTATAATTGTTTTTTTAAAAAAAAAAAATTTTTAAAATTTTTTTTTTTTAAATCGTCGCTAATTCGTCGCTATATTAGCGACGAATTAGCAAGGACGTGTCAAGCCATCCTTGCTAATTCGTTGCTAATTTAGCGACGAATTAGCAACGACTTTTTAACACATCGTTGCTAATTCGTCGCTAATTTAGCAACGAATTAGCAACGATTTGTTTTCGCAAAATATTTAAATTGGAAATTTATTTTTATATATCGTCGCTAATTCGTCGCTAATATTTTACGACCAACGTCGCTAATTCGTCGCTAAATTAGCGACGAATTAGCGACGAAATAAAATTAGCGACGATTATGTTGCGTCGCTACATTGGCGACGAAATAGCGACGATTTGAAAATGGCGACGATTTAGCGACGAATAGTGAATAGCGACGAGCGTATAGCGACGAAAATATTCTCGTCGCTAAATCGTCGCTATTGGCCAATAGCGACGATTTAGAGACGAAAAACGGCGTTGCTATTTGCCGTTTTTCTTGTAGTGTCAGGTAAATCGAAACATGTCAATTTCCACCTTGTCTACATGTTTCTTGCGCCCCGTAATAATCCAACTCGTTTAGTAACTATGTCCCAGCCGGATATACTAGGGGGTTGTTTAACAACTTTGTTCTTCTTAACCAACCTTCTGTTCTTCCAGTACGGATGATTAATTGGAAGAAATCGTCGATGACAATCAAACCAAATTGTTTTCCTTCCGTGTGGAAGTTGAAACGCATCAACCCGATGACGGCAATAATGGCAAGACAATCGTCCATGCGTTGTCCAACCAAATAACATGACATAAGCAAGAAAGTCACTAATAATCCACATAAGCACTGCACGCATCTTAAAATTTCTCTTGCATGATATATCGTACGTACGAACCCCGAGTGTACCACAACTCTTTTAGCCCGTGGATTAAAGGTTGCATAAAAACATCTAGAGCTCTCTTTGGATGTTTTGTATCAGGAACTAATATACTTACTACAAGAAAATGGGCAAATAACAACGAATTTTAGCAAGCAAATAGCGATTAATTTTTTAGCAACGAATTAGTGAGGAAATAGCTACGAAGTCGTTGCTATTTAAATTTTCGTTGCTAATTAGTTGCTAATATTGTGAAGTCGTTGCTATTTCGTTGCAATATCCAAATCTTTAAACCCCCAAGCCACCCCTAAATAAAGGTTTTAAATGATTAATCTAAACTGAAAAGGTGTAAACAAACGTGAAAAAATTGTATAAATCAATAAAAAATTGATTTCAAAATAATACTTAACGTATACAAACTTACCGTTAACTTATATGTTTTAATACTATAAAATTTATAATAGAGAATATTTTTTCAGTTTTTTAGTAAATATCCTAATTTGAATTGTTATTCTCAATCTTATAATCTATAATTACATATTCAGTACGTATCATAACATAGAAAACCTTTTTAGGGGTTCAAAACCTAAATATAGGGTTTGAATTTAGCAACGATTTGTTGCTATCTATTCTTTAGCAACGATTTGTTGTTATCTATTCTTTAGCTACGATTTGTTGCTATCTATTCTTTAGCAACGAATTAGCAACGAATCGTTGCTAAATCATTACTAATTATTCTGACATCAACCTCGTACTTCTGATACAAGGAATGTAGCATATGTGTCCAGTTTAACAACGATTCGTCGCTAATTCGTCGAAATGTTTGAATAAGTGGTAAACGAAAAGATTTAAAAAATAGCGACGATTCGTTGTTAATTTGTCGCTAAATCGTCGCAACTTTTTGGCTTTCCCTCGGGTGGGAAATTGAAAAGATTTTTAAAAATAGCGACGAAGTAGCAACGATTTAGTAACGACCATAAAATCTATATATATGACCGAATTCTTCCATTTTTTCACAGAACCTTTTCTCTAAAAATCATCTCTCTACAAAATCTCTTAAAAAAATCCTATTTTTTTCCCAAAATGAGATGCATGAACGTGGATTAGGAGTAGATCAGGTAACGGAGGTTCGTCCCAACAAGGCGGAAGCCGCAACTCAAAACATTGGACAAGATATTGGGATTGAGGATTTTGACCCGTAGTTTTAGTTTTGTAAAATGTATTTTGTATTTTATATTTTAATAATAATAATTTAAGATTTTTAATAATTTTGTTTTATTAATTTTTTTATATATATATTTTTTAAGTCGTAGGTAAATCGTTGCCATTTTAGTAACAAATTAATGACAATTTAAGAAAATAGTTGTTAATTTGTTTCTAAAATAACAACAAATTAGTGACGATTTCAGACAATCGTTGCTATTTTAGCGACGAATTAGCAACGTAATATTTGCCACAAATTAGCAACGATTTATGTTTGTCGCTAATTTAGAGACGATTTCGAAATAGCGACGAGCGGTTAACAACATTTTCAGATAAATAATCCCTCACATCATGAAATACATCAAGAACCATGTAATGATATCTATTATCATCTATATGCACATTAGACCGACCCTGATGATCATAGCTACTATCAAAATAATGCGGTAAATTAGCAAGTTCGTTAGTTTCAACAACATGAAATGAACTACTTTCTCCAAATTCGTTATTATTATAATTATACCCTTACCATGTTGAAATTAAACAAAATATTGTGGCATAAAACCCCTATTAAAAAGATGTTTCCATACGGTATCAACATGAATGTATTTAGTGTTCACACACTTCTTACATGGACAATACATTTTACCAGTTTCTTGAGTAGTCTTTCTGTTTCCAGCTTGATACATGAATGAGTGAAGTCCCTCCGTCAACTCCGTTGTCACTATCCATTATCGATTTTTGTATCTATACATCCAAGATCCTAACTTGTATATATTATTATCACCGTGAGACATTTTGAGTGTATATGTTATGAATGTTTTTGTAAAGTGTTTAGAATATATATATAATAGATAATGTTTTGATATTTTGTTGTAATTTTAATTTTTGTCGAATGATTTTATATAGGTACATTGTAAATTTTTGCAACTAATTAGCAAAGAAATTTAGCAACGATTTTGCAACGAAATTTTTGTAGCAACGATTTTGAGTGGAATTTGCGACGACTAATTCGTCGCTAATTACCGGTATAGCTTAATAAAAACGTACTCACCAACTTAGAAATATTCCTTGCAAATTCGTTGCTATTTAACAAGGAAAAACTTTCGTCGCCAATTCGTCCCAATTCGTCGCCAATTCATCGCCAATTCGTCGCTAATTCGTCGCTAATTCGTCGCTAATTCGTCGCCAATTCGTTGCTAAATTATTCCTCACTATTTCCTTGCTAAAATTTGTTGTTATTTGTCCAGTTTCTTGTAGTGTGAAACGTTTAAAAAAAGTTTTCTACTACTCTTAACCAAATTTTAAGCAAGATTAATCCCTCAATTATCTTTTTCACAAGTTTCACGAAATTATGAAACATCTAACAACGAGTTTTCTACAACTCTAAACCAAGTTTTAAGCAAGATGAGTTCTCACATATGCGTCTATGATCTTTGTTAAAGTTTCAAGGACTTATGACACATCTAACAACAAGTTTTCTACGACTCTAAACCTAATATCAAGCGAGATGAGTGCTTATAAGTGCCTTAATGATCTTTGTACAAGTTTGAACAACTTTGGAAACATCAAACAACAACATTTTTACGTTTGTAAGTTTTAAGCAAGATGAGTGTTTATAAGTGTCTCAATGATCTTTTTACCATCTTCAAGAACTTATGAAACATTTATCAACAGGTCTCTACGAGTCTAATGAAGGTTTTAAGCAAGATGAGTTGTTAGTGGTGCCTTACTGATTTTTGTACAACTTTCCTAAACTTATGAAATATCTAACATGCGATTTCTACATCTCTCAACCAAATATTAAACAAGTTTCTGCAACTAATGAAACATCTAACAACGCATTTTCTACGACTCTAAACCAAGTTTTAAGCAAGATTAGTGCTTATAAGTGTCTCAATGATCTTTGTGCGTGTTTTACGATTTTTATGAAAAATCTAATAACTTGTTTTCTACGAAGCTAAACCATGTTTTAAAAAAGATGAGTACTTATATTTGCCTCAATGAGCTTTAAACAAGTTTCACTAACTTAAAAAAACTAAATACGCATTTTGTACGACTCTAACAAAGTTTTAAACTATATTACTGCTTGTAATTGTCTCAATGATCTTTGTACAAGTTTTACAAACTTATGAAACATCTATAAACGAGTTTCCACGACTCTATATAATGTTTTAACAAAGGTTAGTGCTTCAAAGTGCCTCAATGATCTTTGTACAAGTTTCACAAACTTATGAAACCTCTAACAACGCATTTTTCTACTACTCTAAACCAAGTTTTAAAAGGATTAGTTCTTATAAGTTCCTAAATGATGTTTGAAAAAGTATTATGAACTTATGATACATCTAACACCCGTTTTCTACGACCCTAAACCAAGTTTTAAGTAAGATTAGTGATTATAAGTTCCTCAATGATTTTTAAACAAGTTTCACTTACTTATGAAATATCTTACAACACATTTTCTACAACTATAACCAAATTTTAAGCAAGATGAGTGCTTATAAGTTCTTCAATTATAGTTGTACAAGTTTCACGAACTTATGAAATATCTAACAATACGTTTCTACGAGTCTAAACCAAGTTTTAAGCAACATGAGTGCTTCTAAGTGCCTCAATGATCTTTTTTACAAGTTTTACGAACTTATGAAATATCTAAAAACATTTTTCTACCACTCTAAACCAAGTTGTAAGCAAGATAAGTTATTATTAGTGACTCATTGAAATTTTTACAAGTTTCACGAACTTATGAAACATCTAACAACGCGTTTTCTACGACTCCAAACCAAGTTTTAAGAAAGATGACTGTTTATAAGTGTCTAATTGATCTTTGTACAAGTTTTAGAAACATATGAAACATCTAAAAACGCAATTTCTCCGTATCTAAACACAATTTTAAGCAAGATTAGTGCTTATAAGTGCCTCATAACTTTCACGAAATTATGAAACATCTATAAACACGTTTTCTACAACTCTAAACCAATTTTTAAGCATGATGAGTGATTAAAAGTGACTCATTGATCTTTTAACAAGTTTTACGAACTTATGAAACATCTAACAACGGGTTTTCTAAATATATAAACCAAGTTTTAAGCAAGATTAGTGCCTCAATTATCTTATAAAACATCTAAAAAGAGTTTTCTGCTACTCTTAACCAAGTTTTAAACAAGATTACTGCTTTTAGGTGCCTAAATTATCTTTGCACAAGTTTCATGAAATTATGAAACATCTAACAACGAGATTTCTACGACTCTAAACCAAGTTTTAAGCAAGATGAGTTCTTACAAGTGCCTCTATGATCTTTACACAAGTTTCAAGGACTTATGATCCATATAACAACAAGTTTTCTACGACTATAAACCTATTATCAAGCAAGATGAGTTCTTATAAGTGCCTCAATGATCTTTGGACAAGTTTCACAAACTTATGAAACATCTAACAAAGCGTTTTCTACGACTCTAAACAAAGTTATAAGCAAGATGAATGCTTATAAGTCCCTCCATAGTTGGTATGATTGTCACCGCAAATTTTTACCTCATGATCATTCATATCGGCGTAATAAGAAATCTTTCAGGAAAGGTAAGACATTTCGAGGTAACCCTCCACCATGGTTGACGGGTTATGAAGTTTTGACTGAAATAATAAACACCATTGGTGGATTAGAAAAACAGTCGATTGTGGAGGAAAAGGACATGATAACCCGAGTCGAACAATTGATGGATATTGTGAGTACCATAATTGGTACAAGAAGAGTATATTTTGGGATTTGCCTTATTGGGAAAATCTCCTTCTCATACACAACCTCGACTTCATGCACATCGAGAAAAACTTTTTTGACAATCTCATCCACACTCTTTTTAATACGAAGGGGAAGACGAAGGACAATATAAAATCAAGGTTGGATCTTCTAGACATATGCACAAGACCTGCTTTACAAATAGGAGCTGATGGAAGGGTTCCTATTCCAAGTTTTAGATTGACGAACGTATCAAAACGGAAGTTTCTCTCATGGTTGAGAAATGTCATCGGATTTCCAAATGGATATGAATCTAATTTCACTAGATGTGTTGATGATAGTTGTGGGAAACTATCGGGGCTGAAAAGTTATGATTCTCATGTGATCATGCAACACCTACTTCCACTTGCGATGTTAGAGCTTTTGGATAGCAACGTCCACAAGGCAATTTCAGGTATGTGTACTTTTTTTTCTTTACACATGCTTCATGTAACACTATGATGTTTCTAATTATAAGGTGTTTGAACAATTGCAGAGATTGCCGTGTTTTTTTTAGATATGTTTGCCAAAATGTTGCGAGTTGAGGATGTGAGCGTAATGAAGGATAACATTGCAATAAAATTTTGCAATTTGGAGAAGATATTTTGCACCTTCGTCCTTTGATGTCATGGGACATTTACCCATGCTTCTCCCTGATGAAGCTGCCTTAGGTGGTCCGGGGAAGTACAGATGGATGTATCCATTTAAGCGCTACATGTATCACCTGAAAAAGAAGGTAAAGAACAAGGCACATATTGGAGGTTCCATTGTCGCACAATGTGTTCAAGAAGAGATTTCATATGCAGTAAGCAATTATTACGGGGATACGGAAGATGGAATCAATGATGGTCCTAGGGAAATTCGATTTGCATATGATAATTACCCCGGTGTCCCGAGCATATTTCATCACATCGGACATGTGAGCGGAAGAAGGGTAGATGGGTGGCTAGAAGATCTAGATTACAACATCATCCAAACATTCATGTTGCTTAATTGTGAAGAATTTGCGCCTTATTAAACGTAAGCGATTAAATGGTAAATTTTGTTTACTTTAAAGACTTAAAATTCTAATAAGATGAGTATTGCATTTTCGTTACGGGATGTTTGAGGAAGCGATGAGAGTGAGTATGCCGGGTATTACAAATAATGTAATGGGCAAAGCTAAAGACGCCCATTACGCGAAATGGTGTCGGGACTACGTGAGTACTTTATATGCTAATGATGTCTCTATATATCAAGTTCTCGACGATAAATTAATTGTGTACTTTTGCAGATAAATGAAGCAAGTAAGAAATATGAATTTCCATTATGGATGTTGGAATTTATACAAGGTCCGAGAAACAATTACACATCATGGCCTATGTATTTCATTCGTGGAAACCATTTCCACAATCACAGACACAGTCAGGATCAAAGAACTCAAAACTATGGACTTGTTGTACGAGGTACAACATAAACTACTTATTACGGTCTTATAGAAGAGATAATGAAGATCGAGTATCACGGTGAAGTTGGTCTTAAAGCGATGATATTCAGATGCTCTTGGTTCGATAATACAGACGGTAGCAGATTGCGTAGACACCCATTTTGTTTAGTTGATGTGGCCCCGCGTAGCCGATACGAGAAATATGACCCTTTCGTTCTAGTGTGTTCCATTCCGTATCCACGCGTATCAGGCCCAACGAGAGACGATTAGTGGGCATGTGCAAAAGTTATGCCGAGAATGACGAAAATTGCTTTGACAGCCCTTCAGGATGATACAATCGATAACGTCGTTGTTCCTAGTTCAATGATTCGAGTAGGAAGACATCTCGTTGATGAAAATGCTTCTGATTATGATGATTTGCCAGATGTGGATCCTTTGGATTACGAAAATGTCGAAGACGATGGTTCTGGACAGTCTTCAAGGGATTCAGATTCAGATTCGTCAACATATTCTGAAATTTAGTTAATAAGAGTGTTTAATCATGTATTATATTATGAAACTTGTTGTATTATATTCTGAAACTTTTTGTACTATATTTTGAAACTTTTTGAAATATATTGTGAAACTTGTGGTTATTTATGGTTTTTTGGTTATGAAATTTTTAGTATGAAACTTATTGTCTAATTATAATTTATGATTTTATAATTTTTTAATATATGTATATGGACACCTTATAGTCCACATACATTCAACAACATAACAGTAGCCACGGATTGTCACGGAATAATTTGTGGCTAAAACACAAACACATGACCAAAGTGGATCTGGACATAGCAAAGCCCAGATTCAGATATAACAAAGACGGCGGGTCACGTTTGAATCCGTGGATACACAATAATTTTCGTGATTGTATTAGCCATGGATTAGCCACGACCTGACCCGTTGCTATACATAAATTTTCAATTTTACACCAAATTGATGTATTATAAATATAATTTCTTTTAGATATCTTCACATCTCCTCATATCTAATACAATGAAAACAAAAAATATAAATTTAACAATATTAAAGTCAAAAAAGCATTATATGAAAATCTAATCACTTATAAGAATGTTTTTCATAATGTTAATACACTACTACTTAATTTTTAATTATATTTATCAATTTTTTTAACACAAACATTCAAATCATTATTTTCAAGTAAAACATTCATTATAATCTTGTATCCAATAGCTTAGGCCATGTAATATCTAAACACTAGCCAAACCCTAAAGACCCAAAAGATACAGCCACGGAATATTCGTTGCTATTTCGTAGCTAAAGGATAAAATAGCCACGACTTGGCCACTATTTTATCAGTGGCTATAAACCCTGGAACCCTGATTTACCATTAGCCACAAGATCTTTGTGGCTATTTCGTAGCTATATGGTTTAGCATCCATGAATTGGCCACGGATTTTCCGTGGCTATTAAACCTCTAAAACAAATATAAACCCTAAACACTAATAAATCGACTATTCGTAGCTATATCCAAATACGAGCCACGACTTTGCCACGATAATATTTGTGGCTACTTAACCTCTAAAATAAAATTTATTTCAATAAATTTTATAAGTGTCAGCCACGAATACATTCGTGGCTATTCGTAGCTAAATTTATACGTAGCCACAATTTAGCCACGAAAAGATTGGTGGCTATTCTGAATGTCTTTCAAAACGTGAATCGTTAATTTTTCTAAGTGTCAACCACGAAAATATTCGTGGCTATGTCGTAGCTTATATTTGAATTAGCCACGAACTTTCCGTGACAAAGACTTTTGTACAACGTATGGGCCATAGTTATTTGGAATGGGCCTACACAACTGGACCTTATTTTAAATATATCCACGGACAGCCACAATTATATATGTGGCTATGCGTGTTAAACCTAATTCATCTCGAAAATGGATCTCATTTCCATAGCTGCAACAGTTTTTTACCCATTTCTTCTTCTCCGGCGATTCTTCGCAAAAACGGGAAAATCGGTGAGTTTTCGGTGAGTTTTGATAAACGAGATTTTACCCCGTTAAATCTAATATCTTAATTGTAGTACTTAAGATGTCAAACCAAATCAGGAGCAAACAATATACTTGAATTTATTAGAAACGAACTCGGTTTAAGTGTGATCAAAAGGGTTGTTTGTTGAAAGTTTTTGTAACCGAAAATTAGACAAAACGAAAAACGCGAATTAAGAGTTTTGAAGATTAATTAAAAGCTAAACAATCAGGTTAAGGTGTTTTAAAAGGTGATTAAACTTTCAGATTTCAAATTGTCTTTTACAAAAATAACTTTAAGGTTTTGAAAACGATTTTAGATCAATCCACTCTCGTGGCAATGATCCTTTTCTCAACAATTAAACTAAAACAATATCTTGGATAGTTTAATCGTCGAGAAACTTTAAGAACAAATCAATTTTAACCACCAAGCTTATTAACACAGATCTCTCGGTTAAGCTAGGCTTGGTTCCAAGGTAATTGTTCGGGAATCTTTATAATCTCTCGATTCATAAAGTTTCCTAGGGTCAATAATCGAATGGCCAACTCGATTAAGGCTTTAAGTTTGTTACCAAAGACTAAAGTTTTATGATCTATTAAGTCCTAGACAATTATCAATCTTAGATTCAATCAACCTCTTTCTACCCTAACCCAATTGTCTAAGGGAAACTACTCACAAAGCATATTGAAATTCAAAACAATTAAATTTAAAGAAAGCATAAACATAAAATAATCAAGGATAATAAAGGTTCAAGAAAACTCTTATTGATGATGATGAAGATTCAAAGGTGGCCAAGTAGCAAACACCAAGAAAATCTCCCAAGTCCAAAGCAAAAGAAACAAAGCGATGAAAAACTAAAACTAAAAGATGAAAAAGAAAAACTAAGATAGGGTGGCTGTCAAAACATCCCAACCCTAATATAATATCAAAACCAAAATAAAATAAAGGAAACCCAATTGGTTTAGGAATTGGTTTTCCTTTTTACAACATAAAACCGATTTCCTTATAATTTTCGCGGCTTGTATCGGTCATAGCAAACCGATACAATCTGGTCGATACGCGCTGGTCGGTAGCCTTGCTTCAGCTCAGTTTCCTTCGTATCGGCCAGGCCAAGCCGATACAACAAGTCGATACGCGTCTTCGGGTTCTTTTCCTCTTGTATCGGCCACTTCAAACCGGTACAACAAACCGATACGAAGTAAAATTGGAATAACTTTAGATCTAACCGTTGAAATCATCTCAAACCACCGCCAAATGAAAGCTAACATATGTGGCTATCTTGTGGTAAAATTTCATAAAGATCCAACGGCGGGAACGTCTTAAACGAGTGTCTTTTTGACGCTTTTCGTCACACTTCTCTGTTTTTTCCATAATTGCACTCTTAAACCTGAAAACCACGAAAGAACATGCAAATGCAACCTATATGATACTAAATGCAACCTAAATGAGTTAATTCTAATGCATAACATAAGGTAAAATGTGTAAAATATGCAAGTTATCAACTCCCCCAAACTTATCCTTTGCTTGTCCTCAAGTAAGAGAATTTCGCATCAAAGTTTAAGAAGGTGTGGAGGCGGGGACCTCAGAACCAAAAGCAACACGGAAGTGTAATGAACAAGTATCCTAAACATAGTACCCTCTCGCAACCGAACTAGTTCCACTTATTTCTATCTACCTTAACTCCGTCTAAATCTGCTATTATTACCAAAAGTATGTGATCCACTTGTCTAGTCTAAACACCTTTCACATTCAATTAAACACAATCAAACATGAAACATGATTAAAAATTTCCAAGAGTTTTTCTATTTGTCTAGGTAAGAACGGGATTTCGAATCAAACGAGGAGGCTAACACTCAGGCATGTGGTTAGTTGTAGCGCGGTTTCTCTCGGGGAGTGAAAGGGTTAAGCAAAATCGGGAAAGACAAGGAGCAATACAAGTCCGGACATCCATCCCTATACAATTCTATCCACTAACCCATCGTCTTTCTTTTAAACATTTAAACACCTAAACATTGAGTTTCTTAACAACCTTAGGGGATTTTATTTTGGCTAAGTCTCTTTTTTTTTTTTTTTTTTTTTTTATTTCTTAATCGAATTCTTTTTCTTTCTTTTCTTTTCTTTTTTTTTCGATTTTTCTATTTTTTTTTTTTTATACTTAGCCATTCTTTTACCCCTTAGGTGTTTTACAATCACTCGTGTTTATTTTCTTAATTTTCAAAACTCAAAGACGTGTTTTACCTAGCCATTATTCCCTTCTAAATCACTAGCCCAATGGATGTCCTTTCTTGTCGCTCCCTATACTTTCAAGTTTTTGCGAAACCAAACAATCACTAAATGAAAAGAATTCTCACAAGTGTTTGGGTTTAGGCGTAGGGGGTGAGAGGGGAATCATCCTAATAATGAGAATGACCGGATTGCGCTTAAAGTGTTTCGGTTTAGGAAGCCGCAATCCGTAGAAATCAAAAAGCCATAGAAATTCTCTTGAAAACTATCAATCATGCTAATTAAAAGTCAAGTTTAAGTTCAGATAATTTTTCGAAGGTGACTTAGAACTACCAAGCTTCATAACAACACAATTGGCTTTTTAAACATCAATGTCTAGAGTTGCGGTTTTAAGATTTTCAGCGAGTTCTAATTCGTTTACGGAAGATACTACACCTAAGATACTTGTTCAAAACACAAAGTGCGTCGCTTTACAAGGTTAACATCATCATAGATCCCCCTATGCATATGCTCTAAATGCCATGAACTAATCCTATATGCAGATTTTTTTTTTTTTTTTTTTTTTTTTTTTTTATGAATGCTAATATGCGAAAACTAATATGACTACTCCCCCAAACTTAAATCACACGGTCTCCGTGTGAAACAAGCATTGGAGAAGGTTCCTAAATGTATGTATGAATGACTCTAATATGAAAAACTAATGGGTATGCACATGGTTCAGGTGTTACCTCGGTAGTACTAACACGACGAGTCGAAGTCGTCCGTATCGGTCCCAGCGAGACCGATACTCTTGCCCGATATCGGTCCAAGCAACCGGTATAACAGGCCGATATATACCCCTTTCGGAATTCGTCTTCCTACTTCGTTTTCATCCGAAACCATCAAACATGACATATATTCTAAGTAAATTATCATCTAAATGCAAACTAAAATTTTATATACAAGGATAGACATGGGACTTCCTCCCAAGTGAGCTTGTTTATAGTCTCTTAGCTTGACTTTACCCCCTTCTTTTTAGGTGACATTGGGGATTGAAAGAGATGTCGAATCTCTTTCGGTGACAACTTCGTGTACCGGGGGCGGCTTGAGTTTTACTCTGTTCACCACAAACTCGACTCTATCGTTGTGCTTGCTTTGTTTTGACTCGCAGCGAGCACTCCTTGCTCCTTCCTTGAAAGCTTTCTTCAAAAGTTTAACCTCGTTGACTAACTTTCTAATGACGCGGTTTTTAGACAAGTTCGAATGCGCCATTCTAAACTTTCTAGGAGGATGTTGGTGTTCCACTTTTGGAGCTTTGGGTTTGCTCCTTGCATCATCACTAGTCTTACCATTGCTAGCATCTTTCTCTACTCCAATCACCAAAGCTTCACAAGGAACCGTCTCCGTAGGCTTTTTGACCACATCGTTGATGTTGTACCGTTGAACAAGGTCCTTCCCAAGGTGTAAGTCTATCTTTCCAACCTTCACATCTATGACGGCTCCAGCGGTTGCCAAGAAAGGTCTTCCAAAGATGAGTGGACTATTAGGTTCTTTGTCTATCTCCAAGACGACAAAATCTGTCGGAATGAAAACGTCTCCCAACTTTACCGGAATATCTTCTAAGATTCCAACGGGTACCTTCACGGATCTATCGGCCAGCACCAAAGAGATCTGAGTAGGTTGGAAAGAAGAAAGGCCAAGTCGTTTAGCCACGGACGAAGGCATAACGTTGACACCGGCCCCTAAATCGCATAGGCACTTTTCAAAGACCAAAGGACCAAGAGTGCAAGGCAAAGTAAAACTCCCTGGATCACCAAGTTTCTTAGGAGAATGGTTCTTTTGAATGATCGCGCTGCACTCTTGTGAAAGATTCACCGTGTCTTCCGAGTTTTTAAACTTGTTTTTGATGGTGTCTTTCAAGGATTTAGTGTCGTCAGGGACTAGATTGAAAGCGTCAATAAGTGGCATGGGAACTTGTACCTCGTTTACTTGCTTCTCGAGCTTAGCTCTAAAGTACTCCTTCAAGTGTTGCATCTTAGCTCGACCCGGAAAAGGTAGCTTAGGCACGTAAGAAGACGTCACGTAGACGGGCTTCTTCTTTTTCTCGGATTTTTCCTCTGTATCGGCCATGTTCTTGGCCGATGTAGGTGGTCGATATCGGTCATCTGAAACCGATATGACAGGCCGATACGAGTCCCCTGTCTCCTTCTCACTCGTATCGGCCTTGTTCCTGGCCGATACAGGTGGTCGATATCGACCAGATGTGGCCGATACGCTTGGCCGATACAACTGTCTTGTATCTTCCTCGTTACCGCATGCGGTGTTTTCGTCGTCTAGGACTGTGGTCTCTGTGTCGTGTGACTGTTCCACCTCCCCGACCTGATCCGCATTGTCCTCAATGAGATCGTGTGAAAGCATTTGTGTACCACTGCTAAGTTCTATGGAGTTGACATACTCTCTAGGATTGGCTTCAGGTTTACCCGGAAGTTGACCAATTGGTCGCTTAGAAGCCGAGGTAATTTGAGCCACTTGGTTGTCTAAAGCCTTCAAGTGTGAGTTCATGGATTCGATCTTGGCGTTGAGATCATTGTAAGTGGAGTCCACCTTTGTCTTGATGGCATCGATTTCCATGAAGCTTCGGCTTTGACCTTCTAGAATTTGCTTCAGCAGTTGGTTAGTTTGGTCACCTTGGGGAGGCTGGTGAAGAAACTTGGCCTTGAGCAGCGGGAGGATGGTTGTAACCCGGTGGTGGATTAAGTGGTGGTCTCGGTGCATATCCTCCTTGTTGTGCCTGAGGATAGACTTGATCTTGAGGATTAGCTACGTTGGTGCTTCGGTAGGAAAGGTTCGGGTTGTGTTTGTAGTTGTTGAAACGCCAATCACCTTGATTACCCACATAGTTTATCTCCTCATGAGTGCTTGTGAAGTGGGGTCGCCTCTTCTTCTCTACTTCCTACGAAGTTGATTCCCGCTTGTTGAGCCATGAGTAGCTTATCCAGCTTCTCATTCACCGCCTTTATCTCTATCTTAAATTGCTCCTCATTCCCTGAGCTACGGATGGTGCGATCATAATCTTCCCCGTAGTTGCTATCGCTTAGGGCGTAGTTTTCCACCAAAAGCTGTCCATCGGCTTCCGTCTTCCCAAGGAAATTTCCTTGGCTAGCTGAATCGAGAAGCATCCTAAACTTCGGTTTTAGACCGCGGTAGAACGTGCTGAGTAAGCTCTCTCCCGTGAAACCGTGGTGTGGACATCTCACCGTGTAACTCTTGAATCTTTCCCAAGACTCGCTGAACGTTTCTTGGTCTTTTTGTGCGAAAGCTGAGATCTCGATTCTTAGCTTTGCTGTCCTCACCACCGAGAAGAACTTTGTGAGAAAGGCCGTCTTACACGCCTCCCAAGTCTGTATGGTGTCTTTCACAAGATTCTTCTGCCATATGTGTGCTTTGTCCCCGAGTGAGAAGGGGAACAAACGCAGCTTAAACATGTCCTCATTGACACCATTGATCTTCACCGTGTCGCATAGCATGTCAAATTGGTGAAGGTGATCAATGGGGTCTTCACTAGGCAGCCCATAGAACTTGTTGTTGGACACCATGTTAATGAGACTAGACTTTATCTCAAAGTTGTTGTTGGCGATAGGCTGGTGGTGTGATGCCACTACGGTTGGTGATGTTTGATGGCACATCCGCTGTACCAATGGTGCGTGCAACGTTAGGTGCGTTGTTTGCATCACCCATCTCGAATTCTGATTCTGAACCCGAAGTGTCTGATGTGGATGAGTCGGAGTGGAGGCTGGTTCTTCTTTCTCGTGAGATAGCTCTTTCGTGTGCTTTGATGTCTGCGAAGAAGAGCAAGCTGTCACTTTGTCGGTGACTTCTTCTTTGCATACACCTACAAAACGAAAATCACAAGGAAAGAGAACAAGTTAGTAACGAAACTGAAACTTAATCCCAAGTAGTTTCAAAATTCTAATAATTGTTCGAGTTCCTGAATCGGCAACGGCGCCAATTTGATAAACGAGATTTTACCCCGTTAAATCTAATATCTTAATTGTAGTACTTAAGATGTCAAACCAAATCGAGAGCAAACAATATACTTGAATTTATTAGAAACGAACTCGGTTTAAGTGTGATCAAAAGGGTTGTTTGTTGAAAGTTTTTGTAACCGAAAATTAGACAAAACGAAAAACGCGAATTAAGAGTTTTGAAGATTAATTAAAAGCTAAACAATCAGGTTAAGGTGTTTTAAAAGGTGATTAAACTTTCAGATTTCAAATTGTCTTTTACAAAAATAACTTTAAGGTTTTGAAAACGATTTTAGATCAATCCACTCTCGTGGCAATGATCCTTTTCTCAACAATTAAACTAAAACAATATCTTGGATAGTTTAATCGTCGAGAAACTTTAAGAACAAATCAATTTTAACCACCAAGCTTATTAACACGAGATCTCTCGGTTAAGCTAGGCTTGGTTCCAAGGTAATTGTTCGGGAATCTTTATAATCTCTCGATTCATAAAGTTTCCTAGGGTCAATAATCGAATGGCCAACTCGATTAAGGCTTTAAGTTTGTTACCAAAGACTAAAGTTTTATGATCTATTAAGTCCTAGACAATTATCAATCTTAGATTCAATCAACCTCTTTCTACCCTAACCCAATTGTCTAAGGGAAACTACTCACAAAGCATATTGAAATTCAAAACAATTAAATTTAAAGAAAGCATAAACATAAAATAATCAAGGATAATAAAGGTTCAAGAAAACTCTTATTGATGATGATGAAGATTCAAAGGTGGCCAAGTAGCAAACACCAAGAAAATCTCCCAAGTCCAAAGCAAAAGAAACAAAGCGATGAAAAACTAAAACTAAAAGATGAAAAAGAAAAACTAAGATAGGGTGGCTGTCAAAACATCCCAACCCTAATATAATATCAAAACCAAAATAAAATAAAGGAAACCCAATTGGTTTAGGAATTGGTTTTCCTTTTTACAACATAAAACCGATTTCCTTATAATTTTCGCGGCTTGTATCGGTCATAGCAAACCGATACAATCTGGTCGATACGCGCTGGTCGGTAGCCTTGCTTCAGCTCAGTTTCCTTCGTATCGGCCAGGCCAAGCCGATACAACAAGTCGATACGCGTCTTCGGGTTCTTTTCCTCTTGTATCGGCCACTTCAAACCGGTACAACAAACCGATACGAAGTAAAATTCGAATAACTTTAGATCTAACCGTTGAAATCATCTCAAACCACCGCCAAATGAAAGCTAACATATGTGGCTATCTTGTGGTAAAATTTCATAAAGATCCAACGGCGGGAACGTCTTAAACGAGTGTCTTTTTGACGCTTTTCGTCACACTTCTCTCGTTTTTTCCATAATTGCACTCTTAAACCCGAAAACCACGAAAGAACATGCAAATGCAACCTATATGATACTAAATGCAACCTAAATGAGTTAATTCTAATGCATAACATAAGGTAAAATGTGTAAAATATGCAAGTTATCAACTCCCCCAAACTTATCCTTTGCTTGTCCTCAAGTAAGAGAATTTCGCATCAAAGTTTAAGAAGGTGTGGAGGCGGGGACCTCAGAACCAAAAGCAACACGGAAGTGTAATGAACAAGTATCCTAAACATAGTACCCTCTCGCAACCGAACTAGTTCCACTTATTTCTATCTACCTTAACTCCGTCTAAATCTGCTATTATTACCAAAAGTATGTGATCCACTTGTCTAGTCTAAACACCTTTCACATTCAATTAAACACAATCAAACATGAAACATGATTAAAAATTTCCAAGAGTTTTTCTATTTGTCTAGGTAAGAACGGGATTTCGAATCAAACGAGGAGGCTAACACTCAGGCATGTGGTTAGTTGTAGCGCGGTTTCTCTCGGGGAGTGAAAGGGTTAAGCAAAATCGGGAAAGACAAGGAGCAATACAAGTCCGGACATCCATCCCTATACAATTCTATCCACTAACCCATCGTCTTTCTTTTAAACATTTAAACACCTAAACATTGAGTTTCTTAACAACCTTAGGGGATTTTATTTTGGCTAAGTCTCTTTTTTTTTTTTTTTTTTTTTTATTTCTTAATCGAATTCTTTTTCTTTCTTTTCTTTTCTTTTTTTTTCGATTTTTCTATTTTTTTTTTTTTATACTTAGCCATTCTTTTACCCCTTAGGTGTTTTACAATCACTCGTGTTTATTTTCTTAATTTTCAAAACTCAAAGACGTGTTTTACCTAGCCATTATTCCCTTCTAAATCACTAGCCCAATGGATGTCCTTTCTTGTCGCTCCCTATACTTTCAAGTTTTTGCGAAACCAAACAATCACTAAATGAAAAGAATTCTCACAAGTGTTTGGGTTTAGGCGTAGGGGGTGAGAGGGGAATCATCCTAATAATGAGAATGACCGGATTGCGCTTAAAGTGTTTCGGTTTAGGAAGCCGCAATCCGTAGAAATCAAAAAGCCATAGAAATTCTCTTGAAAACTATCAATCATGCTAATTAAAAGTCAAGTTTAAGTTCGGATAATTTTTCGAAGGTGACTTAGAACTACCAAGCTTCATAACAACACAATTGGCTTTTTAAACATCAATGTCTAGAGTTGCGGTTTTAAGATTTTCAGCGAGTTCTAATTCGTTTACGGAAGATACTACACCTAAGATACTGTTCAAAACACAAAGTGCGTCGCTTTACAAGGTTAACATCATCATAGATCCCCCTATGCATATGCTCTAAATGCCATGAACTAATCCTATATGCAGATTTTTTTTTTTTTTTTTTTTTTTTTTTTATGAATGCTAATATGCGAAAACTAATATGACTACTCCCCCAAACTTAAATCACACGGTCTCCGTGTGAAACAAGCATTGGAGAAGGTTCCTAAATGTATGTATGAATGACTCTAATATGAAAAACTAATGGGTATGCACATGGTTCAGGTGTTACCTCAGTAGTACTAACACGACGAGTCGAAGTCGTCTGTATCGGTCCCAGCAGACCGATACTCTTGCCCGATATCGGTCCGAGCAACCGGTATAACGAGGCCGATATATACCCCTTTCAGAATTCGTCTTCCTACTTCGTTTTCATCCGAAACCATCAAACATGACATATATTCTAAGTAAATTATCATCTAAATGCAAACTAAAATTTTATATACAAGGATAGACATGGGACTTCCTCCCAAGTGAGCTTGTTTATAGTCTCTTAGCTTGACTTTACCCCCTTCTTTTTAGGTGACATTGGGGATTGAAAGAGATGTCGAATCTCTTTCGGTGACAACTTCGTGTACCGGGGGCGGCTTGAGTTTTACTCTGTTCACCACAAACTCGACTCTATCATTGTGCTTGCTTTGTTTTGACTCGCAGCGAGCACTCCTTGCTCCTTCCTTGAAAGCTTTCTTCAAAAGTTTAACCTCGTTGACTAACTTTCTAATGACGCGGTTTTTAGACAAGTTCGAATGCGCCATTCTAAACTTTCTAGGAGGATGTTGGTGTTCCACTTTTGGAGCTTTGGGTTTGCTCCTTGCATCATCACTAGTCTTACCATTGCTAGCATCTTTCTCTACTCCAATCACCAAAGCTTCACAAGGAACCGTCTCCGTAGGCTTTTTGACCACATCGTTGATGTTGTACCGTTGAACAAGGTCCTTCCCAAGGTGTAAGTCTATCTTTCCAACCTTCACATCTATGACGGCTCCAGCGGTTGCCAAGAAAGGTCTTCCAAAGATGAGTGGACTATTAGGTTCTTTGTCTATCTCCAAGACGACAAAATCTGTCGGAATGAAAACGTCTCCCAACTTTACCGGAATATCTTCTAAGATTCCAACGGGTACCTTCACGGATCTATCGGCCAGCACCAAAGAGATCTGAGTAGGTTGGAAAGAAGAAAGGCCAAGTCGTTTAGCCACGGACGAAGGCATAACGTTGACACCGGCCCCTAAATCGCATAGGCACTTTTCAAAGACCAAAGGACCAAGAGTGCAAGGCAAAGTAAAACTCCCTGGATCACCAAGTTTCTTAGGAGAATGGTTCTTTTGAATGATCGCGCTGCACTCTTGTGAAAGATTCACCGTGTCTTCCGAGTTTTTAAACTTGTTTTTGATGGTGTCTTTCAAGGATTTAGTGTCGTCAGGGACTAGATTGAAAGCGTCAATAAGTGGCATGGGAACTTGTACCTCGTTTACTTGCTTCTCGAGCTTAGCTCTAAAGTACTCCTTCAAGTGTTGCATCTTAGCTCGACCCGGAAAAGGTAGCTTAGGCACGTAAGAAGACGTCACGTAGACGGGCTTCTTCTTTTTCTCGGATTTTTCCTCCGTATCGGCCATGTTCTTGGCCGATGTAGGTGGTCGATATCGGTCATCCGAAACCGATATGACAGGCCGATACGAGTCCCCTGTCTCCTTCTCACTCGTATCGGCCTTGTTCCTGGCCGATACAGGTGGTCGATATCGACCGGATGTGGCCGATACGCTTGGCCGATACAAGCTGTCTTGTATCTTCCTCGTTACCGCATGCGGTGTTTTCGTCGTCTAGGACTCGTGGTCTCCGTGTCGTGTGACTGTTCCACCTCCCCGACCTGATCCGCATTGTCCTCAATGAGATCGTGTGAAAGCATTTGTGTACCACTGCTAAGTTCTATGGAGTTGACATACTCTCTAGGATTGGCTTCGAGGTTTACCCGGAAGTTGACCAATTGGTCGCTTAGAAGCCGAGGTAATTTGAGCCACTTGGTTGTCTAAAGCCTTCAAGTGTGAGTTCATGGATTCGATCTTGGCGTTGAGATCATTGTAAGTGGAGTCCACCTTTGTCTTGATGGCATCGATTTCCATGAAGCTTCGGCTTTGACCTTCTAGAATTTGCTTCAGCGGTTGGTTAGTTTGGTCACCTTGGGGAGCTGGTGAAGAAACTTGGCCTTGAGCAGCGGGAGGATGGTTGTAACCCGGTGGTGGATTAAGTGGTGGTCTCGGTGCATATCCTCCTTGTTGTGCCTGAGGATAGACTTGATCTTGAGGATTAGCTACGTTGGTGCTTCGGTAGGAAAGGTTCGGGTTGTGTTTGTAGTTGTTGAAACGCCAATCACCTTGATTACCCACATAGTTTATCTCCTCATGAGTGCTGTGAAGTGGGGTCGCCTCTTCTTCTCTACTTCCTACGAAGTTGATTCCCGCTTGTTGAGCCATGAGTAGCTTATCCAGCTTCTCATTCACCGCCTTTATCTCTATCTTAAATTGCTCCTCATTCCCTGAGCTACGGATGGTGCGATCATAATCTTCCCCGTAGTTGCTATCGCTTAGGGCGTAGTTTTCCACCAAAAGCTGTCCATCGGCTTCCGTCTTCCCAAGGAAATTTCCTTGGCTAGCTGAATCGAGAAGCATCCTAAACTTCGGTTTTAGACCGCGGTAGAACGTGCTGAGTAAGCTCTCTCCCGTGAAACCGTGGTGTGGACATCTCACCGTGTAACTCTTGAATCTTTCCCAAGACTCGCTGAACGTTTCTTGGTCTTTTTGTGCGAAAGCCGAGATCTCGATTCTTAGCTTTGCTCGTCCTCACCACCGAGAAGAACTTTGTGAGAAAGGCCGTCTTACACGCCTCCCAAGTCCGTATGGTGTCTTTCACAAGATTCTTCTGCCATATGTGTGCTTTGTCCCCGAGTGAGAAGGGGAACAAACGCAGCTTAAACATGTCCTCATTGACACCATTGATCTTCACCGTGTCGCATAGCATGTCAAATTGGTGAAGGTGATCAATGGGGTCTTCACTAGGCAGCCCATAGAACTTGTTGTTGGACACCATGTTAATGAGACTAGACTTTATCTCAAAGTTGTTGTTGGCGATAGCTGGTGGTGTGATGCCACTACGGTTGGTGATGTTTGATGGCACATCCGCTGTACCAATGGTGCGTGCAACGTTAGGTGCGTTGTTTGCATCACCCATCTCGAATTCTGATTCTGAACCCGAAGTGTCTGATGTGGATGAGTCGGAGTGGAGGCTGGTTCTTCTTTCTCGTGAGATAGCTCTTTCGTGTGCTTTGATGTCCGCGAAGAAGAGCAAGTCGTCACTTTGTCGGTGACTTCTTCTTTGCATACACCTACGAAACGAAAATCACAAGGAAAGAGAACAAGTTAGTAACGAAACTGAAACTTAATCCCAAGTAGTTTCAAAATTCTAATAATTGTTCGAGTTCCTGAATCGGCAACGGCGCCAATTTGATAAACGAGATTTTACCCCGTTAAATCTAATATCTTAATTGTAGTACTTAAGATGTCAAACCAAATCGAGGAGCAAACAATATACTTGAATTTATTAGAAACGAACTCGGTTTAAGTGTGATCAAAAGGGTTGTTTGTTGAAAGTTTTTGTAACCGAAAATTAGACAAAACGAAAAACGCGAATTAAGAGTTTTGAAGATTAATTAAAAGCTAAACAATCAGGTTAAGGTGTTTTAAAAGGTGATTAAACTTTCAGATTTCAAATTGTCTTTTACAAAAATAACTTTAAGGTTTTGAAAACGATTTTAGATCAATCCACTCTCGTGGCAATGATCCTTTTCTCAACAATTAAACTAAAACAATATCTTGGATAGTTTAATCGTCGAGAAACTTTAAGAACAAATCAATTTTAACCACCAAGCTTATTAACACAGATCTCTCGGTTAAGCTAGGCTTGGTTCCAAGGTAATTGTTCGAGGAATCTTTATAATCTCTCGATTCATAAAGTTTCCTAGGGTCAATAATCGAATGGCCAACTCGATTAAGGCTTTAAGTTTGTTACCAAAGACTAAAGTTTTATGATCTATTAAGTCCTAGACAATTATCAATCTTAGATTCAATCAACCTCTTTCTACCCTAACCCAATTGTCTAAGGGAAACTACTCACAAAGCATATTGAAATTCAAAACAATTAAATTTAAAGAAAGCATAAACATAAAATAATCAAGGATAATAAAGGTTCAAGAAAACTCTTATTGATGATGATGAAGATTCAAAGGTGGCCAAGTAGCAAACACCAAGAAAATCTCCCAAGTCCAAAGCAAAAGAAACAAAGCGATGAAAAACTAAAACTAAAAGATGAAAAAGAAAAACTAAGATAGGGTGGCTGTCAAAACATCCCAACCCTAATATAATATCAAAACCAAAATAAAATAAAGGAAACCCAATTGGTTTAGGAATTGGTTTTCCTTTTTACAACATAAAACCGATTTCCTTATAATTTTCGCAGCTTGTATCGGTCATAGCAAACCGATACAATCTGGTCGATACGCGCTGGTCGGTAGCCTTGCTTCAGCTCAGTTTCCTTCGTATCGGCCAGGCCAAGCCGATACAACAAGTCGATACGCGTCTTCGGGTTCTTTTCCTCTTGTATCGGCCACTTCAAACCGGTACAACAAACCGATACGAAGTAAAATTGGAATAACTTTAGATCTAACCGTTGAAATCATCTCAAACCACCGCCAAATGAAAGCTAACATATGTGGCTATCTTGTGGTAAAATTTCATAAAGATCCAACGGCGGGAACGTCTTAAACGAGTGTCTTTTTGACGCTTTTCGTCACACTTCTCTGTTTTTTCCATAATTGCACTCTTAAACCCGAAAACCACGAAAGAACATGCAAATGCAACCTATATGATACTAAATGCAACCTAAATGAGTTAATTCTAATGCATAACATAAGGTAAAATGTGTAAAATATGCAAGTTATCAACTCCCCCAAACTTATCCTTTGCTTGTCCTCAAGTAAGAGAATTTCGCATCAAAGTTTAAGAAGGTGTGGAGGCGGGGACCTCAGAACCAAAAGCAACACGGAAGTGTAATGAACAAGTATCCTAAACATAGTACCCTCTCGCAACCGAACTAGTTCCACTTATTTCTATCTACCTTAACTCCGTCTAAATCTGCTATTATTACCAAAAGTATGTGATCCACTTGTCTAGTCTAAACACCTTTCACATTCAATTAAACACAATCAAACATGAAACATGATTAAAAATTTCCAAGAGTTTTTCTATTTGTCTAGGTAAGAACGGGATTTCGAATCAAACGAGGAGGCTAACACTCAGGCATGTGGTTAGTTGTAGCGCGGTTTCTCTCGGGGAGTGAAAGGGTTAAGCAAAATCGGGAAAGACAAGGAGCAATACAAGTCCGGACATCCATCCCTATACAATTCTATCCACTAACCCATCGTCTTTCTTTTAAACATTTAAACACCTAAACATCGAGTTTCTTAACAACCTTAGGGGATTTTATTTTGGCTAAGTCTCTTTTTTTTTTTTTTTTTTTTTTTATTTCTTAATCGAATTCTTTTTCTTTCTTTTCTTTTCTTTTTTTTTTCGATTTTTCTATTTTTTTTTTTTTATACTTAGCCATTCTTTTACCCCTTAGGTGTTTTACAATCACTCGTGTTTATTTTCTTAATTTTCAAAACTCAAAGACGTGTTTTACCTAGCCATTATTCCCTTCTAAATCACTAGCCCAATGGATGTCCTTTCTTGTCGCTCCCTATACTTTCAAGTTTTTGCGAAACCAAACAATCACTAAATGAAAAGAATTCTCACAAGTGTTTGGGTTTAGGCGTAGGGGGTGAGAGGGGAATCATCCTAATAATGAGAATGACCGGATTGCGCTTAAAGTGTTTCGGTTTAGGAAGCCGCAATCCGTAGAAATCAAAAAGCCATAGAAATTCTCTTGAAAACTATCAATCATGCTAATTAAAAGTCAAGTTTAAGTTCGGATAATTTTTCGAAGGTGACTTAGAACTACCAAGCTTCATAACAACACAATTGGCTTTTTAAACATCAATGTCTAGAGTTGCGGTTTTAAGATTTTCAGCGAGTTCTAATTCGTTTACGGAAGATACTACACCTAAGATACTGTTCAAAACACAAAGTGCGTCGTTTTACAAGGTTAACATCATCATAGATCCCCTATGCATATGCTCTAAATGCCATGAACTAATCCTATATGCAGATTTTTTTTTTTTTTTTTTTTTTTTTTTTTTATGAATGCTAATATGCGAAAACTAATATGACTACTCCCCCAAACTTAAATCACACGGTCTCCGTGTGAAACAAGCATTGGAGAAGGTTCCTAAATGTATGTATGAATGACTCTAATATGAAAAACTAATGGGTATGCACATGGTTCAGGTGTTACCTCAGTAGTACTAACACGACGAGTCGAAGTCGTCTGTATCGGTCCCAGCAGACCGATACTCTTGCCCGATATCGGTCCAGCAACCGGTATAACAGGCCGATATATACCCCTTTCAGAATTCGTCTTCCTACTTCGTTTTCATCTGAAACCATCAAACATGACATATATTCTAAGTAAATTATCATCTAAATGCAAACTAAAATTTTATATACAAGGATAGACATGGGACTTCCTCCCAAGTGAGCTTGTTTATAGTCTCTTAGCTTGACTTTACCCCCTTCTTTTTAGGTGACATTGGGGATTGAAAGAGATGTCGAATCTCTTTCGGTGACAACTTCGTGTACCAGGGGCGGCTTGAGTTTTACTCTGTTCACCACAAACTCGACTCTATCGTTGTGCTTGCTTTGTTTTGACTCGCAGCGAGCACTCCTTGCTCCTTCCTTGAAAGCTTTCTTCAAAATTTTAACCTCGTTGACTAACTTTCTAATGACGCGGTTTTTAGACAAGTTCGAATGCGCCATTCTAAACTTTCTAGGAGGATGTTGGTGTTCCACTTTTGGAGCTTTGGGTTTGCTCCTTGCATCATCACTAGTCTTACCATTGCTAGCATCTTTCTCTACTCCAATCACCAAAGCTTCACAAGGAACCGTCTCCGTAGGCTTTTTGACCACATCGTTGATGTTGTACCGTTGAACAAGGTCCTTCCCAAGGTGTAAGTCTATCTTTCCAACCTTCACATCTATGACGGCTCCAGCGGTTGCCAAGAAAGGTCTTCCAAAGATGAGTGGACTATTAGGTTCTTTGTCTATCTCCAAGACGACAAAATCTGTCGGAATGAAAACGTCTCCCAACTTTACCGGAATATCTTCTAAGATTCCAACGGGTACCTTCACGGATCTATCGTCCAGCACCAAAGAGATCTGAGTAGGTTGGAAAGAAGAAAGGCCAAGTCGTTTAGCCACAGACGAAGGCATAACGTTGACACTCGGCCCCTAAATCGCATAGGCACTTTTCAAAGACCAAAGGACCAAGAGTGCAAGGCAAAGTAAAACTCCCCGGATCACCAAGTTTCTTAGGAGAATGGTTCTTTTGAATGATCGCGCTGCACTCTTGTGAAAGATTCACCGTGTCTTCCGAGTTTTTAAACTTGTTTTTGATGGTGTCTTTCAAGGATTTAGTGTCGTCAGGGACTAGATTGAAAGCGTCAATAAGTGGCATGGGAACTTGTACCTCGTTTACTTGCTTCTCGAGCTTAGCTCTAAAGTACTCCTTCAAGTGTTGCATCTTAGCTCGACCCGGAAAAGGTAGCTTAGGCACGTAAGAAGACGTCACGTAGACGGGCTTCTTCTTTTTCTCGGATTTTTCCTCCTGTATCGGCCATGTTCTTGGCCGATGTAGGTGGTCGATATCGGTCATCCGAAACCGATATGACAGGCCGATACGAGTCCCCTGTCTCCTTCTCACTCGTATCGGCCTTGTTCCCGGCCGATACAGGTGGTCGATATCGACCGGATGTGGCCGATACGCTTGGCCGATACAACTGTCTTGTATCTTCCTCGTTACCGCATGCGGTGTTTTCGTCGTCTAGGACTCGTGGTCTCCGTGTCGTGTGACTGTTCCACCTCCCCGACCTGATCCGCATTGTCCTCAATGAGATCGTGTGAAAGCATTTGTGTACCACTGCTAAGTTCTATGGAGTTGACATACTCTCTAGGATTGGCTTCGGGTTTACCCGGAAGTTGACCAATTGGTCGCTTAGAAGCCGAGGTAATTTGAGCCACTTGGTTGTCTAAAGCCTTCAAGTGTGAGTTCATGGATTCGATCTTGGCGTTGAGATCATTGTAAGTGGAGTCCACCTTTGTCTTGATGGCATCGATTTCCATGAAGCTTCGGCTTTGACCTTCTAGAATTTGCTTCAGCAGTTGGTTAGTTTGGTCACCTTGGGGAGCTGGTGAAGAAACTTGGCCTTGAGCAGCGGGAGGATGGTTGTAACCCGGTGGTGGATTAAGTGGTGGTCTCGGTGCATATCCTCCTTGTTGTGCCTGAGGATAGACTTGATCTTGAGGATTAGCTACGTTGGTGCTTCGGTAGGAAAGGTTCGGGTTGTGTTTGTAGTTGTTGAAACGCCAATCACCTTGATTACCCACATAGTTTATCTCCTCATGAGTGCTGTGAAGTGGGGTCGCCTCTTCTTCTCTACTTCCTACGAAGTTGATTCCCGCTTGTTGAGCCATGAGTAGCTTATCCAGCTTCTCATTCACCGCCTTTATCTCTATCTTAAATTGCTCCTCATTCCCTGAGCTGCGGATGGTGCGATCATAATCTTCCCCGTAGTTGCTATCGCTTAGGGCGTAGTTTTCCACCAAAAGCTGTCCATCGGCTTCCGTCTTCCCAAGGAAATTTCCTTGGCTAGCTGAATCGAGAAGCATCCTAAACTTCGGTTTTAGACCGCGGTAGAACGTGCTGAGTAAGCTCTCTCCCGTGAAACCGTGGTGTGGACATCTCACCGTGTAACTCTTGAATCTTTCCCAAGACTCGCTGAACGTTTCTTGGTCTTTTTGTGCGAAAGCTGAGATCTCGATTCTTAGCTTTGCTGTCCTCACCACCGAGAAGAACTTTGTGAGAAAGGCCGTCTTACACGCCTCCCAAGTCTGTATGGTGTCTTTCACAAGATTCTTCTGCCATATGTGTGCTTTGTCCCCGAGTGAGAAGGGGAACAAACGCAGCTTAAACATGTCCTCATTGACACCATTGATCTTCACCGTGTCGCATAGCATGTCAAATTGGTGAAGGTGATCAATGGGGTCTTCACTAGGCAGCCCATAGAACTTGTTGTTGGACACCATGTTAATGAGACTAGACTTTATCTCAAAGTTGTTGTTGGCGATAGCTGGTGGTGTGATGCCACTACGGTTGGTGATGTTTGATGGCACATCCGCTGTACCAATGGTGCGTGCAACGTTAGGTGCGTTGTTTGCATCACCCATCTCGAATTCTGATTCTGAACCCGAAGTGTCTGATGTGGATGAGTCGGAGTGGAGGCTGGTTCTTCTTTCTCGTGAGATAGCTCTTTCGTGTGCTTTGATGTCCGCGAAGAAGAGCAAGTCTGTCACTTTGTCGGTGACTTCTTCTTTGCATACACCTACAAAACGAAAATCACAAGGAAAGAGAACAAGTTAGTAACGAAACCGAAACTTAATCCCAAGTAGTTTCAAAATTCTAATAATTGTTCGAGTTCCCTGAATCGGCAACGGCGCCAATTTGATAAACGAGATTTTACCCCGTTAAATCTAATATCTTAATTGTAGTACTTAAGATGTCAAACCAAATCGAGAGCAAACAATATACTTGAATTTATTAGAAACGAACTCGGTTTAAGTGTGATCAAAAGGGTTGTTTGTTGAAAGTTTTTGTAACCGAAAATTAGACAAAACGAAAAACGCGAATTAAGAGTTTTGAAGATTAATTAAAAGCTAAACAATCAGGTTAAGGTGTTTTAAAAGGTGATTAAACTTTCAGATTTCAAATTGTCTTTTACAAAAATAACTTTAAGGTTTTGAAAACGATTTTAGATCAATCCACTCTCGTGGCAATGATCCTTTTCTCAACAATTAAACTAAAACAATATCTTGGATAGTTTAATCGTCGAGAAACTTTAAGAACAAATCAATTTTAACCACCAAGCTTATTAACACAGATCTCTCGGTTAAGCTAGGCTTGGTTCCAAGGTAATTGTTCAGGAATCTTTATAATCTCTCGATTCATAAAGTTTCCTAGGGTCAATAATCGAATGGCCAACTCGATTAAGGCTTTAAGTTTGTTACCAATGACTAAAGTTTTATGATCTATTAAGTCCTAGACAATTATCAATCTTAGATTCAATCAACCTCTTTCTACCCTAACCCAATTGTCTAAGGGAAACTACTCACAAAGCATATTGAAATTCAAAACAATTAAATTTAAAGAAAGCATAAACATAAAATAATCAAGGATAATAAAGGTTCAAGAAAACTCTTATTGATGATGATGAAGATTCAAAGGTGGCCAAGTAGCAAACACCAAGAAAATCTCCCAAGTCCAAAGCAAAAGAAACAAAGCGATGAAAAACTAAAACTAAAAGATGAAAAAGAAAAACTAAGATAGGGTGGCTGTCAAAACATCCCAACCCTAATATAATATCAAAACCAAAATAAAATAAAGGAAACCCAATTGGTTTAGGAATTGGTTTTCCTTTTTACAACATAAAACCGATTTCCTTATAATTTTCGCAGCTTGTATCGGTCATAGCAAACCGATACAATCTGGTCGATACGCGCTGGTCGGTAGCCTTGCTTCAGCTCAGTTTCCTTCGTATCGGCCAGGCCAAGCCGATACAACAAGTCGATACGCGTCTTCGGGTTCTTTTCCTCTTGTATCGGCCACTTCAAACCGGTACAACAAACCGATACGAAGTAAAATTGGAATAACTTTAGATCTAACCGTTGAAATCATCTCAAACCACCGCCAAATGAAAGCTAACATATGTGGCTATCTTGTGGTAAAATTTCATAAAGATCCAACGGCGGGAACGTCTTAAACGAGTGTCTTTTTGACGCTTTTCGTCACACTTCTCTGTTTTTTCCATAATTGCACTCTTAAACCTGAAAACTACGAAAGAACATGCAAATGCAACCTATATGATACTAAATGCAACCTAAATGAGTTAATTCTAATGCATAACATAAGGTAAAATGTGTAAAATATGCAAGTTATCAAGTTTCCTTCAATTCTTCTTCATTTCTTCTTCTCCGTTTATTTTTCTTCATTTTTAACCGTTTAGTTTTCGAAATCGACTCCGGTTAATGTCCTAGCAACCACGTTGTTAGATGTTTCATAAGTTCGTCAAACTAGTACAAAGATCATTGAGACATTATAAGCACTCATGTTGCATGAAACTTGGTTTAGAATCCTAGAAACCACGTTTTTAGATGTTTCATAAGTTCGTCAAACTTTTAAAAAATTCATTGAGACACTTATAATCACTCATGTTGCATCAAAATTGGTTTAGAGTCCTAAAAACATGTTTTTAGATGTTTCATAAGTTCGTCAAACTAGTACAAAGCTCATTGAGACCCATATAAGCACTCATGTGGTAAGAAACTTTGTTTATAGTTCTAGAAACGCGTTGTTAGATGTTTCATAAGTTCGTCAAACTAGTACAAAGCTCATTGAGACACTTATAAGCACTCATGTTTCATGAAACTTGGTTTAGAGTCCTAAAAACGAGTTGTTAGATGTTTCATACGTTCGTCAAACTTGTACAAAGCTCATTAAGACACTTATAAGAAATCATGTTGCATAGAACTTGTTTTGAGTCCTAGAAACGCGTTGTTAGATGTTTCATAAGTTCGTCAAAATAGTACAAAGCTCATTGAGACACTTATAAACACTCATGTTTCATGAAACTTGGTTTACAGTCTTAGAAACGCGTTTTTAGGTGTTTCATAAGTTCGTCAAACTTGTACAAAGCTCATTGAGACACTTATAAGCACTTATGTTGCATGAAACTTTGTTTTGAGTCCTAGAAACCACGTTATTAGATGTTTCATATGTTCATCAAACTTCTACAAAGCTCATTGAGACACTTATAAGTACTCATGTTGCATCGAACTTGGTTTAGAGTCCTAGAAACGCGTTGTTATATGTTTCATAAGTTCGTCAAACTTTTACAAAACTCATTGAGACACTTATTAGCACTCATGTTGCATGAATCTTGTTTTAGAGTCCTAGAAACGCGTTGTTAGATGTTTTTTAAGTTCGTCAAACTTTTACAAAGCTCATTGAGACACTTATAAGCTTGCATATTGCATGAAACTTGGTTTAGAGTCCTAGAAACCACGTTGTTAGATGATTCATAAGTTTGTCAAACTTGTACAAAGCTCATTGAGACACTTATAAGCACTCATGTTGCATGAAACTTGTTTTAGATTCCTAGCATCCACGTTGTTAGATGTTTCATAAGTTCTTCAAACTAGTACAAAGCTCATTGAGAAACTTATAAGCACTCATGTTGCATGAAATTTGGTTTAGAGTCCTAGAAACACGTTGTTAGATGTTTCATAAGTTCGTTAAACTTGTACAAAGCTCATTGCGACACTTATAAGCCCTCATGTTGCATGAAACTTGGTTTAGAGTCCTAGCAAACATGTTGTTAGATGTTTCAAAAGTTCGTCCAACTAGTACAAAGCTCATTCAGACACTTATAAGCACTCATGTTGCATGAAACTTGGTTTAGAGTACTAGAAACGCGTTGTTAGATGTTTCATAGGTTCATAAAACTTGTGCAAAGCTCATTGAGACACTTATAAGCACTCATGTTGCATGAAACTTGGTTTAGAGTCTTAGAAACGCATTGATAGATGTTTCATAAGTTCTTCAAACTTTTACAAAGCTCATTGAGACACTTATAAGCTTGCGTATTGCATGAAACTTAGTTTAGAGTCCTAGAAACCACGTTGTTAGATGTTTCATAAGTTCGTCAAACTTGTACAAAGCTCATTGAGACACTTATAAGCACTCATGTTGCATGAAACTTGTTTTAGAGTCATAGAAACCACGTTGTTAGATGTTTTATAAGTTCTTCAAACTAGTACAAAGCTCATTGAGACACTTATAAGCACTCATGTTGCATGAAACTTGGTTTAGAGTCCTAGAAACGCGTTGTTAGATGTTTCATAAGTTCGTCAAACTTGTAAAAAGCTCATTGAGTCACTTTGAAGCACTCATGTTGCATGAAACTTGGTTTAGATTCCTAGCAATCACGTTGTAAGATGTTTTATATGTTCGCGCAACTAGTACAAAGCTCATTGAGACACTTAAAAGCACTCATGTTGCATGTAACTTGGTTTAGAGTCCTAGAAACGCGTTGTTAGATGTTTCATAAGTTCGTCAAACTTGTACAAAACTCATTGAGACACTTATAAGCACTCATGTTGCATGAAACTTGGTTAGAGTCCTAGCAACCACGTTGTTAGATGTTTCATAAGTTCGTCAAACTAGTACAAAGCTCATTGAGACATTATAAGCACTCATGTTGCATGAAACTTGGTTTAGAGTCCTAGAAACGTGTTGTTAGATGTTTCATAAGTTCGTCGAACTTGTACAAAACTCATTGAGACATTTATAAGAACTCATGTTACATGAAACTTGGTTAGAGTCCTAGCAACCACGTTGTTAGAGGTTTCATAAGTTCGTAAAACTAGTACAAAGCTCATTAATACACTTATAAGCACTCATGTTGCATGAAACTTTGTTTCGAGTCCTAGAAACGCGTTGTTAGATGTTTCATAAGTTCGTCAAAATTATACAAAGCTCATTGAGACACTTACAAGCACTCATGTTGCATGAAACTTGGTTTAGAGTCCTAGAAACGCGTTTTTAGATGTTTCATTAGTTCGTCAAACTTTTACAAAGCTCATGGAGACACTTATAAGCTTGCATATTGCATGAAACTTGGTTTAGAGTCCTTGAAACCACGTTGTTAGATGTTTCATAAGTTCGTCAAACTTTCACAAAGCTCATTGAGACACTTATAAGTACTCTTGTTGCATGAAACTTGTTTTAGAGTCCTAGAAACCATGTTGTTAGATGTTGCATAAGTTCTTCAAACTAGTACAAAGTTCATTGAGACACATATAAGTTGCATGAAACTTGGTTTAGAGTCCTAGAAACGCGTTGTTAGATGTTTCATAAGTTCGTCAAACTTGTAAAAAGCTCATTGAGACACTTTTAAGCACTCATGTTGCATGAAACTTGGTTTAGATTCCTAGCAACCACGTTGTTAGATGTTTCATAAGTTCTTCTAACTAGTACAAAGCTCATTGAGACACTTAAAAGCACTTATGTTGCATGAAACTTGGTTTAGAGTCCTAGAAACGCGTTGTTAGATGTTTCATAAGTTCGTCAAACTTGTACAAAACTCATTGAGACACTTATAAGGACTCATGTTGCATGAAACTTGGTTAGAGTCCTAGCAACCATGTTGTTAGATGTTTCATAAGTTCTTCAAACTAGTACAAATATCATTGGGACATTATAAGCACTCATGTTGAATGGAACTTTGTTTAGAATCCTAGAAAACACGTTTTTAGATGTTTCATAAGTTCGTCAAACTAGTACAAAGGTCATTGAGACACTTATAAGCACTCATGTTGCATGAAACTTGGTTTAGAGTCCTAGAAACGCGTTGTTAGATGTTTCATCAATTCGTCAAACTTATACAAAGCTCATTGAGACACTTATAAGAAATCATGTTGCATGAAACTTGTTTAGAGTCCTAGAAATGCGTTGTTAGATGTTTCATAAGTTAGTCAAACTTGTAGAAAGCTCATTGAGACACTTATAAGCACTCATGTTGCATAAAACTTGTTTTAGAGTCCTAGCAACCACGTTGTTACATGTTTCATAACTTCGTCAAAATAGTACAAAGCTCATTGAGACAGTTATAAGCACTCATGTTGCATGAAACTTGGTTTAGAGTCCTAGAAACGCGTTGTTAGGTGTTTCATAAGTTTGTCAAACTTGTACAAAGCTCATTGAGACACTTATAAGCACTCATGTTGCATGAAATTCTGTTTAGAGTCCTAGAAACCACGTTGTTAGATGTTTCAAATGTTCATCAAACTTCTACAAAGCTCATTGAGACACTTATAAGCATTCATGTTGCATGAATCTTGTTTTAGAGTCCTAGAAACGCGTTGTTATATGTTTAATAAGTTCGTCAAACTTGTACAAAACTCATTGAGACACTTATAAGCACTCATGTTGCATTAAAATGGGTTTAGAGACTTAGAAAGGCGTTGTTAGATGTTTCATAAGTTCGTCAAACTTGTACAAAGCTCATTGAGACACTTATAAGCACTCATGTTGCATGAAACTTGTTTTAGAGTCCTAGCAACCACGTTGTTAGATGTTTCATAAGTTCTTCAAACTAGTACAAAGCTCATTGAGACACTTATAAGCACTCATGTTGCATGAAACTTGGTTTAGAGTCCTAGAAACGCGTTGTTAGATGTTTCATAAGTTCGTCAAACTTGTACAAAGGTCATTGAGACACTTAATTTCTTTCATATTGCATGAAACTTGGTTTAGAGTCCTAGCAACCACGTTGTTAGATGTTTCAAAAGTTCTTCCAACTAGTACAAAGCTCATTGAGACACTTATAAGCACTCATGTTGCATGAAACTTTGCTTAGAGTCCTAGAAACGTGTTGTTAGATGTTTTATATGTTCATCAAACTTCTACAAAGCTCATTGAGACACATATAAGCACTCATGTTGCATGAAACTTGGTTTAGAGTCCTAGAAACGCGTTGTAAGAAGTTTCATAAGTACGTCAAACTTGTACAAAGCTCATTGAGACACTTATAAGAAATCATGTTGCATGAAACTTGTTTAGAGTCCTAGAAACGCGTTGTTAGACGATTCATAAGTTAGTCAAACTTGTAGAAAACTCATTGAGACACTTATAAGCACTCATGTTGCATAAAACTTGTTTTAGAGTCCTAGCAACCACGTTGTTACATGATTCATAAGTTCGTCAAAATAGTACAAAGCTCATTGGGACAGCAAGAAACTTGGTTTAGAATCCTAGAAACGCGTTGTTAGATGTTTTATAAGTTCGTCAAACTTTTACAAAGCTCATTGAGAGACTTATAAGCTTGCATATTTCATGAAACTTGGTTTAGAGTGCTAGAAACCACGTTGTTAGATGTTTCATAAGTTCGTCAAACTTGTACAAAGCTCATTGAGACACTTAAAAGCACTCATGTTGCATGAAACTTGTTTTAGAGTCCGAGCAACCACGTTGTTAGATGTTTCATAAGTTCCTCAAACTAGTACAAAGCTCATTGAGACACTTATAAGCACTCATGTTGCATGAAACTTGGTTTAGAGTCCTAGAAACGCGTTGTTAGATGTTTCATAAGTTCGTCAAACTTGTACAAAGCTCATTGAGACACTTATAAGCACTCATGTTGCATGAAACTTGGTTTAGAGTCTTAGAAACGCGTTGATAGATGTTTCATAAGTTCGTCAAACTTTTACAAAGCTCATTGAGACACTTATAAGCTTGCATATTGCATGAAACTTGGTTTAGAGTCTTAGAAACCACGTTGTTAGATGTTTCATAAGTTCGTCAAACTTTTACCAAGCTCATTGAGACACTTATAAGAAATCATGTTGCATGAAACTTGTTTAGAGTCCTAGAAACGCGTTGGTATATGTTTCATAAGTTAGTCAAATTTATAGAAAGCTCATTGAGACACTTATAAGCACTCGAGGTTGCATAAAACTTGTTTTAGAGTGCTAGCAACCACGTTGTTACATGTTTCATAAGTTCGTCAAAATAGTACAAAGCTCATTGAGACAGCTTATAAGCACTCATGTTGCATGAAACTTGGTTTAGAGTCCTAGAAACGCGTTGTTAGGTGTTTTATAAGTTCGTCAAACTTGCCCAAAGCTCATTGAGACACTTATAAGCATTCATGTTGCATAAAACTCTGTTTAGAGTCCTAGAAACCACGTTGTTAGATGTTTCAAATGTTCATCAAACTTCTACAAAGCTCATTGAGATACTTATAAGCACTCATGTTGCATGAATCTTGTTTTAGAGTCCTAGAAACGCGTTGTTAGATGTTTCATAAGTTCGTCAAACTTGTAAAAAACTCATTGATACACTTATAAGCACTCATGTTGCATGAAACTTGGTTTAGAGTCCTAGAAACGCGTTGTTTGATGTTTTATAAGTTCGTCAAACTTTTACAAAGCTCATTGAGACACTTATAACCTTGCATATTTTATGAAACTTGGTTTAGAGTATTAGAAACCACGTTGTTGGATGTTTCATAAGTTCGTCAAACTTGTACAAAGCTCATTGAGACACTTATAAGCACTCATGTTGCATGAAACTTGGTTTAGAGTCCTAGAAACGTGTTGTTAGATGTTTCATATGTTCATCAAACTTCTACAAAGCTCATTGAGACACTTATAAGCACTCATGTTGCATGAAACTTGGTTTAGAGTCCTAGAAACGCGTTTTTAGATGTTTCATAAGTTCGTCAAACTCGTACAAAGCTCATTGAGACACTTATAAGAAATCATGTTGCATGAAACTTGTTTAGAGTCCTAGAAACGCGTTGTTAGATGTTTCATAAGTTAGTCAAACTTGTACAAAGCTCATTGAGACACTTATAAGCACTCATGTTGCATTAAACTTGTTTTAGAGTCCTAGCAACCACGTTGTTACATGTTTCATAAGTTCGTCAAAATAGTACAAAGCTCATTGAGACAGCTTATAAGCACTCATGTTGCATGAAACTTGGTTTAGAGTCCTAGAAACGCGTTGTTAGGTGTTTCATAAGTTCGTCAAACTTGTCCAAAGCTCATTGAGACACTTATAAGCATTCATGTTGCATGAAACTTGTTTAGAGTCCTAGAAACGCATTGTTAGATGTTTCATAAGTTATTCAAACTTGTACAAAGCTCATTGAGACACTTATAAGCACTCATGTTGCATAAAACTTGTTTTAGAGTCCTAGCAACCACGTTGTTACATGTTTCATAAGTTCGTCAAAATAGTACAAAGCTCATTGAGACAGTTATAAGCACTCATGTTGCATGAAACTTGGTTTAGAGTCCTAGAAACGCGTTGTTAGGTGTTTCATAAGTTCGTCAAACTTGTACAAAGCTCATTGAGACACTTATAAGCATTCATGTTTCATGAAACTCTTTTTAGAGTCCTAGAAACCACGTTGTTAGATGTTTCAAATGCTCATCAAACTTCTACAAAGCTCATTGAGACACTTATAAGCACTTATGTTGCATTAAATTTGTTTTAGAGTCCTAGAAACGCGTTGTTAGATGATTCATAAGTTCGTCAAACTTGTACAAAACTCATTGAGACACTTAAAAGCACTCATGTTGCAAGAAACTTGGTTTAGAGTCCTAGAAACGCGTTGTTAGATGTTTTATAAGTTCGTCAAACTTTTACAAAGCTCATTGAGAGACTTATAAGCTTGCATATTTCATGAAACTTTGTTTAGAGTGCTAGAAACCACGTTGTTAGATGTTTCATAAGTTCGTAAAACTTGTACAAAGCTCATTGAGACACTTATAAGCACTCATGTTGCATGAAACTTGTTTTAGAGTCCTAGAAACCACGTTGTTAGATGTTTCATAAGTTCTTCAAACTAGTACAAAGCTCATTGAGACACTTATAAGCACTCATGTTGCATGAAACTTGGTTTAGAGTCCTAGAAACGCGTTGTTAGATGTTTCATAAGTTCGTCAAACTTGTACACATAGCTCATTGCGACACTTTTAAGCCCTCATGTTGTATGAAATTTGGTTTAGAGTCCTAGCAACCACGTTGTTAGATGTTTCAAAAGTTCGTCCAACTAGTACAAAGCTCATTGAGACACTTATAAGCACTCATGTTGCATGAAACTTTGTTTAGAGTCCTAGAAACGTGTTGTTAGATGTTTCATATGTTCATCAAACTTCTACAAAGCTCATTGAGACACTTATAAGCACTCATGTTGAATTAAACTTGGTTTAGAGTCCTAGAAACGCGTTGTTAGATGTTTCATAAGTTCGTAAAACTTGTACAAAGCTCATTGAAACACTTATAAGCACTCATGTTGCATGAAACTTGGTTTACAGTCTTAGAAACGCGTTGATAGATGTTTCATAAGTTCGTCAAACTTTTACAAAGCTCATTGAGCCACTTATAAGCTTGCATATTGCATGAAACTTGGTTTAGAGTCTTAGAAACCACGTTGTTAGATGTTTCATAAGTTCGTCAAACTTGTACAAAGCTCATTGAGACACTTCTAAGCCCTCATGTTGCATGAAACTTGGTTTAGAGTCCTAGCAACCACGTTGTTAGATGTTTCAAAAGTTCGTCCAATTAGTACAAAGCTCAATGAGACACTTAAAAGCACTCATGTTGCATGAAACTTAGTTTAGAGTCCTAGCAACGTGTTGTAATGTGTTTTATAAGTTCGTTAAACTTGTACAAAGCTCATCAAGACACTTATAATCACTCATGTTGCATGAAACGTGGTTTAGAGTCCTACACACGCGTTGTTAGATGTTTCATAAGTTTGTCAAACTTGTACAAAGATCATTCAGACACTTATAAGCACTCATGTTGCATGAAACTTGGTTTGGAGTCCTAGCAACCACGTTGTTACATGTTTCATAAGTTTGTCAAAGTAGTACAAAGCTAATTGAGATAATTATAAGCACTCATGTTGCATGAAACTTGGTTTAGAGTCCTAGAAACACGTTTTTAGGTGTTTCATAAGTTCGCCAAACTTGTACTAAGCTCATTAAGACACTTATATAATAAGCACTCATGTTGCAGGAAATTTTTATTTACAGTCCTAGAAACGTGTTGTTAGATGTTTCATATGTTCATCAAACTTCTACAAAGCTCATTGAGACACTTATAAGCACTCATGTTGCATGAAACTTGGTTTAATTAGAGTCCTAGAAACGCGTTGTTAGATGTTTCATAAGTTCGTAAAACTTGTACAAAGCTCATTAAGACACTTATAAGCACTCATGTTGCATGAAACTTGGTTTAGAGTCCTAGAAACGCGTCGTCAGATGTTTCCTAAGTTCGTCAAACTTTTACAAAGCTCATTGAGACACTTATAAACTTGCATATTGCATGAAACTTGGTTTAGAGTCCTAGAAACCATGTTGTTAGATGTTTCATAAATTCTTCAAACTTGTACAAAGCTCATCGAGACACTTATAAGCACTCATGTTGCATGAAACTTGGTTAACAGTCCTAGAAACGCATTGTTAGATGTTTCATAAGTTCGTCAAACTTGTACAAAGCTCATTGAGACACTTCTAAGAACTCATGTTTCATGAAACTTTGTTTAGAGTCCTAGCAACCACGTTGTTAGATGGTTCAAAAGTTCGTCCAACTAGTACAAAGCTCATTTAGACACTTAAAAGCACTCATGTTGCATGAAACTTGGTTTAGGGTCCTAGAAACGCGATGTTAGATGTTTCATAAGTTCGTCAAACTTGTACAAAGCTCATTGAGACACTTATTTGCTTGCATATTGCATGAAACTTGGTTTAGAGTCCTAGAAACCATGTTGTTAGATGTTTCATAAGTTCGTCAAACTTGTAAAAAGCTCATTGAGACACTTATAAGCACTCATGTTGCATGAAACTTGGTTTAGACTCCTAGCAACCACGTTGTTACATGTTTCATAAGTTCGTCAAAATAGTACAAAGCTCATTGAGACTATTAAAAGCACTCCTGTTGCATGAAACTTGTTTTAGAGTCCTAGCAACCACGTTGTTAGATGTTTCATAAGTTCCTCAAACTAGTACAAAGCTCATTGAGAGACTTATAAGCACTCATGTTGCATGAAACTTGGTTTAGAGTCCTAGAAACGCGTTGTTAGATGTTTCATAAGTTCGTCAAACTTGTACAAAGCTCATTGAGACACTTATAAGCACTCATGTTGCATGAAACTTGGTTTAGAGTCTTAGAAACGCGTTGATAGATGTTTCATAAGTTCGTCAAACTTTTACAAAGCTCATTGAGACACTTATAAGCTTGCATATTGCATGAAACTTGGTTTAGAGTCTTAGAAACCACGTTGTTAGATGTTTCATAAGTTCGTCAAACTTTTACCAAGCTCATTGAGACACTTATAAGAAATCATGTTGCATGAAACTTGTTTAGAGTCCTAGAAACGCGTTGGTATATGTTTCATAAGTTAGTCAAATTTATAGAAAGCTCATTGAGACACTTATAAGCACTCATGTTGCATAAAACTTGTTTTAGAGTGCTAGCAACCACGTTGTTACATGTTTCATAAGTTCGTCAAAATAGTACAAAGCTCATTGAGACAGTTATAAGCACTCATGTTGCATGAAACTTGGTTTAGAGTCCTAGAAACGCGTTGTTAGGTGTTTTATAAGTTCGTCAAACTTGCCCAAAGCTCATTGAGACACTTATAAGCATTCATGTTTGCATAAAACTCTGTTTAGAGTCTTAGAAACCACGTTGTTAGATGTTTCAAATGTTCATCAAACTTCTACAAAGCTCATTGAGATACTTATAAGCACTCATGTTGCATGAATCTTGTTTTAGAGTCCTAGAAACGCGTTGTTAGATGTTTCATAAGTTCGTCAAACTTGTAAAAAACTCATTGATACACTTATAAGCACTCATGTTGCATGAAACTTGGTTTAGAGTCCTAGAAACGCGTTGTTAGATGTTTTATAAGTTCGTCAAACTTTTACAAATCTCATTGAGACACTTATAACCTTGCATATTTTATGAAACTTGGTTTAGAGTATTAGAAACCACGTTGTTGGATGTTTCATAAGTTCGTCAAACTTGTACAAAGCTCATTGAGACACTTATAAGCACTCATGTTGCATGAAACTTGGTTTAGAGTCCTAGAAACGTGTTGTTAGATGTTTCATATGTTCATCAAACTTCTACAAAGCTCATTGAGACACTTATAAGCACTCATGTTGCATGAAACTTGGTTTAGAGTCCTAGAAACGCGTTTTTAGATGTTTCATAAGTTCGTCAAACTCGTACAAAGCTCATTGAGACACTTATAAGAAATCATGTTGCCCGAAACTTGTTTAGAGTCCTAGAAACGCGTTGTTAGATGTTTCATAAGTTAGTCAAACTTGTACAAAGCTCATTGAGACACTTATAAGCACTCATGTTGCATTAAACTTGTTTTAGAGTCCTTGCAACCACGTTGTTACATGTTTCATAAGTTCGTCAAAATAGTACAAAGCTCATTGAGACAGTTATAAGCACTCATGTTGCATGAAACTTGGTTTAGAGTCCTATAAACACGTTGTTAGGTGTTTCATAAGTTCGTCAAACTTGTCCAAAGCTCATTGAGACACTTATAAGCATTCATGTTGCATGAAACTTGTTTACAGTCCTAGAAATGCATTGTTAGATGTTTCATAAGTTATTCAAACTTGTACAAAGCTCATTGAGACACTTATAAGCACTCATGTTGCATAAAACTTGTTTTAGAGTCCTAGCAACCACGTTGTTACATGTTTCATAAGTTCGTCAAAATAGTACAAAGCTCATTGAGACAGTTATAAGCACTCATGTTGCATGAAACTTGGTTTAGAGTCCTAGAAACGCGTTGTTAGGTGTTTCATAAGTTCGTCAAACTTGTACAAAGCTCATTGAGACACTTATAAGCATTCATGTTTCATGAAACTCTTTTTAGAGTCCTAGAAACCACGTTGTTAGATGTTTCAAATGCTCATCAAACTTCTACAAAGCTCATGTAGACACTTATAAGCACTTATGTTGCATTAAATTTGTTTTAGAGTCCTAGAAACGCGTTGTTAGATGATTCATAAGTTCGTCAAACTTGTACAAAACTCATTGAGACACTTAAAAGCACTCATGTTGCAAGAAACTTGGTTTAGAGTCCTAGAAACGCGTTGTTAGATGTTTTATAAGTTCGTCAAACTTTTACAAAGCTCATTGAGAGACTTATAAGCTTGCATATTTCATGAAACTTTGTTTAGAGTGCTAGAAACCACGTTGTTAGATGTTTCATAAGTTCGTCAAACTTGTACAAAGCTCATTGAGACACTTATAAGCACTCATGTTGCATGAAACTTGTTTTAGAGTCCTAGAAACCACGTTGTTAGATGTTTCATAAGTTCTTCAAACTAGTACAAAGTTCATTGAGACACTTATAAGCACTCATGTTGCATGAAACTTGGTTTAGAGTCCTAGAAACGCGTTGTTAGATGTTTCATAAGTTCGTCAAACTTGTACATAGCTCATTGCGACACTTTTAAGCCCTCATGTTGTATGAAATTTGGTTTAGAGTCCTAGCAACCACGTTGTTAGATGTTTCAAAAGTTCGTCCAACTAGTACAAAGCTCATTGAGACACTTATAAGCACTCATGTTGCATGAAACTTTGTTTAGAGTCCTAGAAACGTGTTGTTAGATGTTTCATATGTTCATCAAACTTCTACAAAGCTCATTGAGACACATATAAGCACTCATGTTGAATTAAACTTGGTTTAGAGTCCTAGAAACGCGTTGTTAGATGTTTCATAAGTTCGTAAAACTTGTACAAAGCTCATTGAAACACTTATAAGCACTCATGTTGCATGAAACTTGGTTTACGAGTCTTAGAAACGCGTTGATAGATGTTTCATAAGTTCGTCAAACTTTTACAAAGCTCATTGAGCCACTTATAAGCTTGCATATTGCATGAAACTTGGTTTAGAGTCTTAGAAACCACGTTGTTAGATGTTTCATAAGTTCGTCAAACTTGTACAAAGCTCATTGAGACACTTATAAGCACTCATGTTGCATGAAACTTGGTTTAGAGTCCTAGAAACGCGTTGTTAGATGTTTCATAAGTTCGTCAAACTTGTACAAAGCTCATTGAGACACTTATAAGCACTCATGTTGCATGAAACTTTGTTTAGAGTCCTAGAAACGTGTTGTTAGATGTTTCATATGTTCATCAAACTTCCACAAAGCTCATTGAGACACTTATAAGCACTCATGTTGCATGAAACTTGGTTTAGAGTCCTAGAAACGCGTTGTTAGATGTTTCATAAGTTCGTCCAATTAGTACAAAGCTCAATGAGACACTTAAAAGCACTCATGTTGCATGAAACTTAGTTTAGAGTCCTAGCAACGTGTTGTAATGTGTTTTATAAGTTCGTTAAACTTGTACAAAGCTCATTAAGACACTTATAATCACTCATGTTGCATGAAACTTGGTTTAGCGTCCTACACACGCGTTGTTAGATGTTTCATAAGTTTGTCAAACTTGTACAAAGATCATTCAGACACTTATAAGCACTCATGTTGCATGAAACTTGGTTTGGAGTCCTAGAAACCACGTTGTTACATGTTTCATAAGTTTGTCAAAGTAGTACAAAGCTAATTGAGATAATTATAAGCACTCATGTTGCATGAAACTTGGTTTAGAGTCCTAGAAACACGTTTTTAGGTGTTTCATAAGTTCGCCAAACTTGTACTAAGCTCATTAAGACACTTATAAGCACTCATGTTGCAGGAAATTTTTATTTACGAGTCCTAGAAACGTGTTGTTAGATGTTTCATATGTTCATCAAACTTCTACAAAGCTCATTGAGACACTTATAAGCACTCATGTTGCATGAAACTTGGTTTAGAGTCCTAGAAACGCGTTGTTAGATGTTTCATAAGTTCGTAAAACTTGTACAAAGCTCATTAAGACACTTATAAGCACTCATGTTGCATGAAACTTGGTTTAGAGTCCTAGAAACGCGTCGTCAGATGTTTCCTAAGTTCGTCAAACTTTTACAAAGCTCATTGAGACACTTATAAACTTGCATATTGCATGAAACTTGGTTTAGAGTCCTAGAAACCATGTTGTTAGATGTTTCATAAGTTCTTCAAACTTGTACAAAGCTCATCGAGACACTTATAAGCACTCATGTTCCATGAAACTTGGTTAACAGTCCTAGAAACGCATTGTTAGATGTTTCATAAGTTCGTCAAACTTGTACAAAGCTCATTGAGACACTTCTACGAACTCATGTTTCATGAAACTTTGTTTAGAGTCCTAGAAACCACGTTGTTAGATGGTTCAGAAGTTCGTCCAACTAGTACAAAGCTCATTTAGACACTTAAAAGCACTCATGTTGCATGAAACTTGGTTTAGGGTCCTAGAAGCGCGATGTTAGATGTTTCATAAGTTCGTCAAACTTGTACAAAGCTCATTGAGACACTTATTTGCTTGCATATTGCATGAAACTTGGTTTAGAGTCCTAGAAACCATGTTGTTAGATGTTTCATAAGTTCGTCAAACTTGTAAAAAGCTCATTGAGACACTTATAAGCACTCATGTTGCATGAAACTTGGTTTAGACTCCTAGCAACCACGTTGTTACATGTTTCATAAGTTCGTCAAAATAGTACAAAGCTCATTGAGACTATTAAAAGCACTCCTGTTGCATGAAACTTGTTTTAGAGTCCTAGCAACCACGTTGTTAGATGTTTCATAATTTCCTCAAACTAGTACAAAGCTCATTGAGACACTTATAAGCACTCATGTTGCATGAAACTTGGTTTAGATTCCTAGAAACGCGTTGTTAGGTGTTTCATAAGTTCGTCAAACTTGTACAAAGCTCATTGAGACACTTATAAGCACTCATGTTGCATGAAACTTTGTTTAGAGTCCTAGAAACGTGTTGTTAGATGTTTCATATGTTCATCAAACTTCCACAAAGCTCATTGAGACACTTATAAGCACTCATGTTGCATGAAACTTGGTTTAGAGTCCTAGAAACGCGTTGTTAGATGTTTCATAAGTTCGTCAAACTTTTAAAAAGCTCATTGAGACACTTATAAGCACTCATGTTGCATGAAACTTGGTTTAGAGTCCTAGAAACGCGTTGTTAGATATTTCATAAGTTCGTCAAGCTTGTACAAAGTTCATTGAGACACTTATAAGCACTCATGTTACATGAAACTTGTTTTAGAGTCCTAGCAACCACGTTGTTAGATGTTTCATAAGTTCTTTAAACTAGTACAAAGCTCATTGAGACACTTATAAGCACTCATGTTGCATGAAACTTGGTTTAGAGTCCTAGAAACGCGTTGTTAGATGTTTCATAAGTTCGTCAAACTTGTACAAAGCTCATTGAGACAGTTCTAAGCCCTCATGTTGCATGAAACTTGGTTTAGATTCCTAGCAACCACGTTGTTAAATGTTTCATAAGTTCTTCCAACTAGTACAAATCTCATTGAGACACTTAAAAGCACTCATGTTTCATGAAACTTGGTTTAGAGTCCTAGAAACGAGTTGTTAGATGTTTCATAAATTCGCCAAACTTGTCTAAAACTCATTGAGACACTTATAAGCACTCATGTTGCATGAAACTTTGTTTAGAGTCCTAGAAACGTGTTGTTAGATGTTTCATATGTTCATCAAACTTCCACAAAGCTCATTGAGACACTTATAAGCACTCATGTTGCATGAAACTTGGTTTAGAGTCCTAGAAACGCGTTGTTAGATGTTTCATAAGTTCGTCAAACTTTTACAAAGCTCATTGAGACACTTATAAGCACTCATGTTGCATGAAACTTGGTTTAGAGTCCTAGAAACGCGTTGTTAGATGTTTCATAAGTTCGTCAAGCTTGTACAAAGCTCATTGAGACACTTATAAGCACTCATGTTACATGAAACTTGTTTTAGAGTCCTAGCAACCACGTTGTTAGATGTTTCATAAGTTCTTTAAACTAGTACAAAGCTCATTGAGACACTTATAAGCACTCATGTTGCATGAAACTTGGTTTAGAGTCCTAGAAACGCGTTGTTAGATGTTTCATAAGTTCGTCAAACTTGTACAAAGTTCATTGAGACACTTCTAAGCCCTCATGTTGCATGAAACTTGGTTTAGATTCCTAGCAACCACGTTGTTAAATGTTTCATAAGTTCTTCCAACTAGTACAAAGCTCATTGAGACACTTAAAAGCACTCATGTTTCATGAAACTTGGTTTAGAGTCCTAGAAACGAGTTGTTAGATGTTTCACAAATTCGCCAAACTTGTATAAAACTCATTGAGACACTTATAAGCACTCATGTTGCATGAAACTTTGTTAGAGTCCTAGCAACCACGCTGTTAGATGTTTCATAAGTTCGTCAAACTAGTACAAAGCTCATTGAGACATTATAAGAACTCATGTTGCATGAAACTTGGTTTAGAATCCTAGAAACCACGTTTTTAGATGTTTCATAAGTTCGTCAAACTTGTAAAAAAGTTCATTGAGACACTTATAATCACTCATGTTGCATCATAATTGGTTTAGAGTCCTAAAAACACGTTTTTAGTTGTTTCATAAGTTCGTCAAATTAGTACAAAGCTCATTGAGACCCATTTAAGCACTCTTCGGTAAGAAACTTGGTTTAGAGTCCTAGAAATTCGTTGTTAGATGTTTCATAAGTTCGTCAAATTAGTACAAAGCTCATTGAGACACTTATAAGCACTCATGTTGCATGAAACTTGGTTTAGAATCCTAGAAACGCGTTATTAGATGTTTCATAATTTCGTCAAACTTGTACAAAGCTCATTGATACACTTATAAGATATCATGTTGCATGAAACTTGTTTAGAGTCCTAGAAACGCGTAGTTAGATCTTTCACAAGTTCGTCAAACTTGTACAAAGCTCATTCAAACACTTATAAGCACTCATGTTGCATGAAACTTGGTTTAGACTCCTAGCAACCACGTTGTTACATGTTTCATAAGTTCGTCAAAATAGTACAAAGCTCATTGAGACTATTATAAGAACTCATGTTGCATGAAACTTGGTTTAGATTCCTAGAAACGCGTTGTTAGGTGTTTCATAAGTTCGTCAAACTTGTACAAAGCTCATTGAGACACTTATAAGCACTCATGTTGCATGAAACTTTGTTTAGAGTCCTAGAAACGTGTTGTTAGATGTTTCATATGTTCATCAAACTTCCACAAAGCTCATTGAGACACTTATAAGCACTCATGTTGCATGAAACTTGGTTTAGAGTCCTAGAAACGCGTTGTTAGATGTTTCATAAGTTCGTCAAACTTTTACAAAGCTCATTGAGACACTTATAAGCACTCATGTTGCATGAAACTTGGTTTAGAGTCCTAGAAACGCGTTGTTAGATGTTTCATAAGTTCGTCAAGCTTGTACAAAGCTCATTGAGACACTTATAAGCACTCATGTTACATGAAACTTGTTTTAGAGTCCTAGCAACCACGTTGTTAGATGTTTCATAAGTTCTTTAAACTAGTACAAAGCTCATTGAGACACTTATAAGCACTCATGTTGCATGAAACTTGGTTTAGAGTCCTAGAAACGCGTTGTTAGATGTTTCATAAGTTCGTCAAACTTGTACAAAGTTCATTGAGACACTTCTAAGCCCTCATGTTGCATGAAACTTGGTTTAGATTCCTAGCAACCACGTTGTTAAATGTTTCATAAGTTCTTCCAACTAGTACAAAGCTCATTGAGACACTTAAAAGCACTCATGTTTCATGAAACTTGGTTTAGAGTCCTAGAAACGAGTTGTTAGATGTTTCATAAATTCGCCAAACTTGTATAAAACTCATTGAGACACTTATAAGCACTCATGTTGCATGAAACTTTGTTAGAGTCCTAGCAACCACGCTGTTAGATGTTTCATAAGTTCGTCAAACTAGTACAAAGCTCATTGAGACATTATAAGAACTCATGTTGCATGAAACTTGGTTTAGAATCCTAGAAACCACGTTTTTAGATGTTTCATAAGTTCGTCAAACTTGTAAAAAAGTTCATTGAGACACTTATAATCACTCATGTTGCATCATAATTGGTTTAGAGTCCTAAAAACACGTTTTTAGTTGTTTCATAAGTTCGTCAAATTAGTACAAAGCTCATTGAGACCCATTTAAGCACTCTTCTGGTAAGAAACTTGGTTTAGAGTCCTAGAAATTCGTTGTTAGATGTTTCATAAGTTCGTCAAATTAGTACAAAGCTCATTGAGACACTTATAAGCACTCATGTTGCATGAAACTTGGTTTAGAATCCTAGAAACGCGTTATTAGATGTTTCATAATTTCGTCAAACTTGTACAAAGCTCATTGATACACTTATAAGATATCATGTTGCATGAAACTTGTTTAGAGTCCTAGAAACGCGTAGTTAGATCTTTCACAAGTTCGTCAAACTTGTACAAAGCTCATTCAAACACTTATAAGCACTCATGTTGCATGAAACTTGGTTTAGACTCCTAGCAACCACGTTGTTACATGTTTCATAAGTTCGTCAAAATAGTACAAAGCTCATTGAGACTATTATAAGCACTCATGTTGCATGAAACTTGGTTTAGATTCCTAGAAACGCGTTGTTAGGTGTTTCATAAGTTCGTCAAACTTGTACAAAGCTCATTGAGACACTTATAAGCACTCATGTTGCATGAAACTTTGTTTAGAGTCCTAGAAACGTGTTGTTAGATGTTTCATATGTTCATCAAACTTCCACAAAGCTCATTGAGACACTTATAAGCACTCATGTTGCATGAAACTTGGTTTAGAGTCCTAGAAACGCGTTGTTAGATGTTTCATAAGTTCGTCAAACTTTTACAAAGCTCATTGAGACACTTATAAGCACTCATGTTGCATGAAACTTGGTTTAGAGTCCTAGAAACGCGTTGTTAGATGTTTCATAAGTTCGTCAAGCTTGTACAAAGCTCATTGAGACACTTATAAGCACTCATGTTACATGAAACTTGTTTTAGAGTCCTAGCAACCACGTTGTTAGATGTTTCATAAGTTCTTTAAACTAGTACAAAGCTCATTGAGACACTTATAAGCACTCATGTTGCATGAAACTTGGTTTAGAGTCCTAGAAACGCGTTGTTAGATGTTTCATAAGTTCGTCAAACTTGTACAAAGTTCATTGAGACACTTCTAAGCCCTCATGTTGCATGAAACTTGGTTTAGATTCCTAGCAACCACGTTGTTAAATGTTTCATAAGTTCTTCCAACTAGTACAAAGCTCATTGAGACACTTAAAAGCACTCATGTTTCATGAAACTTGGTTTAGAGTCCTAGAAACGAGTTGTTAGATGTTTCATAAATTCGCCAAACTTGTATAAAACTCATTGAGACACTTATAAGCACTCATGTTGCATGAAACTTTGTTAGAGTCCTAGCAACCACGCTGTTAGATGTTTCATAAGTTCGTCAAACTAGTACAAAGCTCATTGAGACATTATAAGAACTCATGTTGCATGAAACTTGGTTTAGAATCCTAGAAACCACGTTTTTAGATGTTTCATAAGTTCGTCAAACTTGTAAAAAAGTTCATTGAGACACTTATAATCACTCATGTTGCATCATAATTGGTTTAGAGTCCTAAAAACACGTTTTTAGTTGTTTCATAAGTTCGTCAAATTAGTACAAAGCTCATTGAGACCCATTTAAGCACTCTTCTGGTAAGAAACTTGGTTTAGAGTCCTAGAAATTCGTTGTTAGATGTTTCATAAGTTCGTCAAATTAGTACAAAGCTCATTGAGACACTTATAAGCACTCATGTTGCATGAAACTTGGTTTAGAATCCTAGAAACGCGTTATTAGATGTTTCATAATTTCGTCAAACTTGTACAAAGCTCATTGATACACTTATAAGATATCATGTTGCATGAAACTTGTTTAGAGTCCTAGAAACGCGTAGTTAGATCTTTCACAAGTTCGTCAAACTTGTACAAAGCTCATTCAAACACTTATAAGCACTCATGTTGCATGAAACTTGGTTTAGACTCCTAGCAACCACGTTGTTACATGTTTCATAAGTTCGTCAAAATAGTACAAAGCTCATTGAGACTATTATAAGCACTCATGTTGCATGAAACTTGGTTTAGATTCCTAGAAACGCGTTGTTAGGTGTTTCATAAGTTCGTCAAACTTGTACAAAGCTCATTGAGACACTTATAAGCACTCATGTTGCATGAAACTTTGTTTAGAGTCCTAGAAACGTGTTGTTAGATGTTTCATATGTTCATCAAACTTCCACAAAGCTCATTGAGACACTTATAAGCACTCATGTTGCATGAAACTTGGTTTAGAGTCCTAGAAACGCGTTGTTAGATGTTTCATAAGTTCGTCAAACTTTTACAAAGCTCATTGAGACACTTATAAGCACTCATGTTGCATGAAACTTGGTTTAGAGTCCTAGAAACGCGTTGTTAGATGTTTCATAAGTTCGTCAAGCTTGTACAAAGCTCATTGAGACACTTATAAGCACTCATGTTACATGAAACTTGTTTTAGAGTCCTAGCAACCACGTTGTTAGATGTTTCATAAGTTCTTTAAACTAGTACAAAGCTCATTGAGACACTTATAAGCACTCATGTTGCATGAAACTTGGTTTAGAGTCCTAGAAACGCGTTGTTAGATGTTTCATAAGTTCGTCAAACTTGTACAAAGTTCATTGAGACACTTCTAAGCCCTCATGTTGCATGAAACTTGGTTTAGATTCCTAGCAACCACGTTGTTAAATGTTTCATAAGTTCTTCCAACTAGTACAAAGCTCATTGAGACACTTAAAAGCACTCATGTTTCATGAAACTTGGTTTAGAGTCCTAGAAACGAGTTGTTAGATGTTTCATAAATTCGCCAAACTTGTATAAAACTCATTGAGACACTTATAAGCACTCATGTTGCATGAAACTTTGTTAGAGTCCTAGCAACCACGCTGTTAGATGTTTCATAAGTTCGTCAAACTAGTACAAAGCTCATTGAGACATTATACGAACTCATGTTGCATGAAACTTGGTTTAGAATCCTAGAAACCACGTTTTTAGATGTTTCATAAGTTCGTCAAACTTGTAAAAAAGTTCATTGAGACACTTATAATCACTCATGTTGCATCATAATTGGTTTAGAGTCCTAAAAACACGTTTTTAGTTGTTTCATAAGTTCGTCAAACTAGTACAAAGCTCATTGAGACCCATATAAGCACTCTTCGGTAAGAAACTTGGTTTAGAGTCCTAGAAATTCGTTGTTAGATGTTTCATAAGTTCGTCAAACTAGTACAAAGCTCATTGAGACACTTATAAGCACTCATGTTGCATGAAACTTGGTTTAAAATCCTAGAAACGCGTTATTAGATGTTTCATAATTTCGTCAAACTTGTACAAAGCTCATTGATACACTTATAAGATATCATGTTGCATGAAACTTGTTTAGAGTCCTAGAAACGCGTAGTTAGATCTTTCACAAGTTCGTCAAACTTGTACAAAGCTCATTCAAACACTTATAAGCACTCATGTTGCATGAAACTTGGTTTAGACTCCTAGCAACCACGTTGTTACATGTTTCATAAGTTCGTCAAAATAGTACAAAGCTCATTGAGACTATTATAAGCACTCATGTTGCATGAAACTTGGTTTAGATTCCTAGAAACGCGTTGTTAGGTGTTTCATAAGTTCGTCAAACTTGTACAAAGCTCATTGAGACACTTATAAGCACTCATGTTGCATGAAACTTTGTTTAGAGTCCTAGAAACGTGTTGTTAGATGTTTCATATGTTCATCAAACTTCCACAAAGCTCATTGAGACACTTATAAGCACTCATGTTGCATGAAACTTGGTTTAGAGTCCTAGAAACGCGTTGTTAGATGTTTCATAAGTTCGTCAAACTTTTACAAAGCTCATTGAGAGACTTATAAGCACTCATGTTGCATGAAACTTGGTTTAGAGTCCTAGAAACGCGTTGTTAGATGTTTCATAAATTCTTTAAACTAGTACAAAGCTCATTGAGACACTTATAAGCACTCATGTTGCATGAAACTTGGTTTAGAGTCCTAGAAACGCGTTGTTAAATGTTTCATAAGTTCGTCAAACTTGTACAAAGCTCATTGAGACACTTCTAAGCCCCCATGTTGCATGAAACTTGGTTTAGAGTCCTAGCAACCACGTTGTTAGATGTTTCAAAATTTCGTCAAACTTGTACAAAGCTCATTGAGACACTTATTTGCTTGCATATTGCATGAAACTTGGTTTAGAGTCCTAGAAACCATGTTGTTAGATGTTACATAAGTTCGTCAAACTTGTAAAAAGCTCATTGAGACACTTATAAGCACTCATGTTGCATGAAACTTGATTTAGACTCCTAGCAACCACGTTGTTACATGTTTCATAAGTTCGTCAAAATAGTACAAAGCTCATTGTGACTATTATAAGCACTCATGTTGCATGAAACTTGGTTTAGATTCCTAGAAACGCGTTGTTAGGTGTTTCATAAGTTCGTCAAACTTGTACAAAGCTCATTGAGACACTTATAAGCACTCATGTTGCATGAAACTTTGTTTAGAGTCCTAGAAACGTGTTGTTAGATGTTTCATATGTTCATCAAACTTCCACAAAGCTCATTGAGACACTTATAAGCACTCATGTTGCATGAAACTTGGTTTAGAGTCCTAGAAACGCGTTGTTAGATGTTTCATAAGTTCGTCAAGCTTTTACAAAGCTCATTGAGACACTTATAAGCACTCATGTTGCATGAAACTTGGTTTAGAGTCCTAGAAACGCGTTGTTAGATATTTCATAAGTTCGTCAAGCTTGTACAAAGCTCATTGAGACACTTATAAGCACTCATGTTACATGAAACTTGTCAACCACGTTGTTAGATGTTTCATAAGTTCTTTAAACTAGTACAAAGCTCATTGAGACACTTATAAGCACTCATGTTGCATGAAACTTGGTTTAGAGTCCTAGAAACGCGTTGTTAGATGTTTCATAAGTTCGTCAAACTTGTACAAAGCTCATTGAGACACTTCTAAGCCCTCATGTTGCATGAAACTTGGTTTAGATTCCTAGCAACCACGTTGTTAATTGTTTCATAAGTTCTTCCAACTAGTACAAAGCTCATTGAGACACTTAAAAGCACTCATGTTTCATGAAACTTGGTTTAGAGTCCTAGAAACGAGTTGTTAGATGTTTCATAAATTCGCCAAACTTGTATAAAACTCATTGAGACACTTATAAGCACTCATGTTGCATGAAACTTTGTTTAGAGTCCTAGAAACGTGTTGTTAGATGTTTCATATGTTCATCAAACTTCCACAAAGCTCATTGAGACACTTATAAGCACTCATGTTGCATGAAACTTGGTTTAGAGTCCTAGAAACGCGTTGTTAGATGTTTCATAAGTTCGTCAAACTTTTACAAAGCTCATTGAGACACTTATAAGCACTCATGTTGCATGAAACTTGGTTTAGAGTCCTAGAAACGCGTTGTTAGATGTTTCATAAGATCGTCAAGCTTGTACAAAGCTCATTGAGACACTTATAAGCACTCATGTTACATGAAACTTGTTTTAGAGTCCTAGCAACCACGTTGTTAGATGTTTCATAAGTTCTTTAAACTAGTACAAAGCTCATTGAGACACTTATAAGCACTCATGTTGCATGAAACTTGGTTTAGAGTCCTAGAAACGCGTTGTTAGATGTTTCATAAGTTCGTCAAACTTGTACAAAGTTCATTGAGACACTTCTAAGCCCTCATGTTGCATGAAACTTGGTTTAGATTCCTAGCAACCACGTTGTTAAATGTTTCATAAGTTCTTCCAACTAGTACAAAGCTCATTGAGACACTTAAAAGCACTCATGTTTCATGAAACTTGGTTTAGAGTCCTAGAAACGAGTTGTTAGATGTTTCATAAATTCGCCAAACTTGTATAAAACTCATTGAGACACTTATAAGCACTCATGTTGCATAAAACTTTGTTAGAGTCCTAGCAACCACGCTGTTAGATGTTTCATAAGTTCGTCAAACTAGAACAAAGCTCATTGAGACATTATAAGAACTCATGTTGCATGAAACTTGGTTTAGAATCCTAGAAACCACGTTTTTAGATGTTTCATAAGTTCGTCAAACTTGTAAAAAAGTTCATTGAGACACTTATAATCACTCATGTTGCATCATAATTGGTTTAGAGTCCTAAAAACACGTTTTTAGTTGTTTCATAAGTTCGTCAAACTAGTACAAAGCTCATTGAGACCCATATAAGCACTCTTCTGGTAAGAAACTTGGTTTAGAGTCCTAGAAATTCGTTGTTAGATGTTTCATAAGTTCGTCAAACTAGTACAAAGCTCATTGAGACACTTATAAGCACTCATGTTGCATGAAACTTGGTTTAGAATCCTAGAAACGCGTTATTAGATGTTTCATAATTTCGTCAAACTTGTACAAAGCTCATTGATACACTTATAAGATATCATGTTGCATGAAACTTGTTTAGAGTCCTAGAAACGCGTAGTTAGATCTTTCACAAGTTCGTCAAACTTGTACAAAGCTCATTCAAACACTTATAAGCACTCATGTTGCATGAAACTTGGTTTAGACTCCTAGCAACCACGTTGTTACGTGTTTCATAAGTTCGTCAAAATAGTACAAAGCTCATTGAGACTATTATAAGCACTCATGTTGCATGAAACTTGGTTTAGATTCCTAGAAACGCGTTGTTAGGTGTTTCATAAGTTCGTCAAACTTGTACAAAGCTCATTGAGACACTTATAAGCACTCATGTTGCATGAAACTTTGTTTAGAGTCCTAGAAACGTGTTGTTAGATGTTTCATATGTTCATCAAACTTCGACAAAGCTCATTGAGACACTTATAAGCACTCATGTTGCATGAAACTTGGTTTAGAGTCCTAGAAACGCGTTGTTAGATGTTTCATAAGTTCGTCAAACTTTTACAAAGCTCATTGAGAGACTTATAAGCACTCATGTTGCATGAAACTTGGTTTAGAGTCCTAGAAACGCGTTGTTAGATGTTTATAAGTTCTTTAAACTAGTACAAAGCTCATTGAGACACTTATAAGCACTCATGTTGCATGAAACTTGGTTTAGAGTCCTAGAAACGCGTTGTTAAATGTTTCATAAGTTCGTCAAACTTGTACAAAGCTCATTGAGACACTTCTAAGCCCTCATGTTGCATGAAACTTGGTTTAGAGTCCTAGCAACCACGTTGTTAGATGTTTCAAAATTTCGTCAAACTTGTACAAAGCTCATTGAGACACTTCTAAGCCCTCAAGTTGCATGAAACTTGGTTTAGAGTCCTAGAAACAGTTTGTAATATGTTTCATAAGTTCGTTAAACTTGTACAAAGCTCATCAAGACACTTATAATCACTCATGTTGCATGAAACTTGGTTTAGAGTCCTAGAAACGCGATTTTAGGTGTTTCATAAGTTCGTCAAACTTGCACAAAGCTCATTGAGACACTTATAAGCACTCATGTTGCATGAAACTTTGTTTAGAGTCCTAGAAACGTGTTGTTAGATGTTTCATATGTTCATCAAACTTCTACAAAGCTCATTGAGACACTTATAAGCACTCATGTTGCATGAAACTTAGTTTAGAGTCCTAGAAACGCGTTGTTAGATGTTTCATAAGTTCGTAAAACTTGTAAAAAGCTCATTGAGACACTTATAATCATTGATGTTGCATGAAACTTGATTTAGAGTCCTAGAAACGCGTTGTTAGATGTTTCATAAGTTCGTCAAACTTTTACAAAGCTCATTGAGACACTTATAAGCTTGCATATTGCATGAAACTTGGTTTAGAGTCCTAGAAACCACGTTGTTAGATGTTTCATAAGTTCTTCAAACTTGTACAAAGCTCATTGAGACACTTATAACCACTCATGTTACATGAACCTTGTTTTAGAGTCCTAGAAACCACGTTGTTAGATGTTTCATAAGTTCTTCAAACTAGTACAAAGCTCATTGAGATACTTATAAGCACTCATGTTGCATGAAACTTGGTTTACTATCCTAAAAACGCATTGATAGATGTTTCATAAGTTCGTCAAACTTGTAAAAAGCTCATTGAGACACTTCTAAGCACTTATGTTGCATGAAACTTGGTTTAGAGTCCTAGCAACCACGTTGTTTCAAAAGTTCGTCCAACTAGTACAAAGCTCATTCAGACACTTAAAAGCACTCATGTTTAGTGATACTTGGTTTAGAGTCCTAGAAACGAGTTGTTATATGTTTCATAAGTTCGTTAAACTTGTACAAAGCTAATTGACACACTTATTATCACTCATGTTGCATGAAACTTGGTTTAGAGTCTTTGACACGCGTTGTTAGATGTTTCATAAGTTTGTCAAACTTGTACAAAGCTCATTGAGATACTTATAAGCCCTCATGTTGCATGAAACTTGGTTTAGAATCCCAGAAACCACGTTTTTAGGTGTTTCATAAGTTCGTTAAACTAGTTCAAAGCTCATTGAGACACTTATAAGCACTCATGTTGTATGAAACTTAGTTTAGAGTCCTAGAAACGCGTTGTTAGGTGTTTCATAAGTTTGTCAGACCTGTACAAAGCTCATTGAGACACTTATAAGCACTCATGTTCCATGAAACTTTGTATAGATTCCTAGAAACGCGATGTTAGATGTTTCATACGTTCGTCAAACTTGTACAAAGCTCATTGAGACACTTATTTGCTTGCATATTGCATGAAACTTGGTTTAGAGTCCTAGAAACCATGTTTTTAGATGTTTAATAAGTTTGTCAACTTGTACAAAGCTCATTGAGATACTTATAAGCCCTCATTAGAGTCCTATTAGCAAAGTTGTTAGATGTTTCATAAGTTCGTCAAACTAGTACAAAGATCATTGATACACTTAAAATCACTCATGTTGCATGAAACTTGGTTTAGAGTCCTAGAAACCACGTTGTTAGATGTTTTTTAAGTTCTTCATACTTGTACAAAGCTCATTGAGACATTTATAATCAATCATGTTGCATGAAACTTGGTTTAGAGTCCTAGAAACACGTTTTTAGACGTTTCATATGTCCGTCAAACTCGTATAATGCTCATTGAGACACTTATAAGCACTCATGTTGCATGAAACTTTGTTTAAAGTCCTAGAAACGTGTTGTTAGATGATGTTTCATAAGTTTGTCAAACTTGTACAAATCTCATTGAGACACTTCTAAGCACTCATGTTGCATGAAACTTGATTTAGAGTCCTAGAAACGCGTTATTAGATGTTTCATAAGTTCTTCAAACTTGTACAAAGCTTATTGAGACACTTATAAGCACTCATGTTGCATGAATCTTGGTTTAGAGTCCTAGAATCGCGTTTTTAGATGTTTCATTAGTTCGTCAAACTTGTACAAAGCTCATGGAGACACTCATAAGCTTGCATATTGCATGAAACTTGGTTTAGAGTCCTAGAAACGCGTTGTTAGATGTTTCATAAGTTCGTCAAACTTGTACAAAGCTCATTGAGACACTTCTAAGAACTCATGTTGCATGAAACTTGGTTTAGATTCCTTGTAACGACGTTGTTAGATATTTCAAAAGTTCGTCCAACTAGTACAAAGCTCATTGAGACATTATAAGCACTCATATTGCATGAAACTTGGCTTAGAATCCTAGAAACCACGTTTTAGATGTTTCATAAGTTCGTCAAACTTGTAAAAAGTTCATTGGGACACTTATAATCACTCATGTTGCATCAAAATTGGTTTAGAGTCCTAAAAACATTTTTTTAGATGTTTCATAAGTTAGTCAAACTAGTACAAAGCTCATTGAGACCCATATAAGCACTCATGTGGTAAGAAACTTGGTTTAGAGTCCTAGAAAACGAGTTGTTAGATGTTTCATAAGTTCGTCAAACTAGTACAAAGCTCATTGAGACACTTATAAGCACTCATGTTGCATGAAACTTGGTTTAGAGTCCTAGAAATGCGTTGTTAGATGTTTCATAAGTTCGTCAAACTTGTGCAAAGCTCATTCGGACACTTATAAGAAATCATGTTGCATGAAACTTGTTTAGAGTCCTAGAAACGCGTTGTTAGATGTTTCATATGTTCGTCAAACTTGTACAAAGCTCATTCAGACACTTATAAGCACTCATGTTGCATGAAACTTGGTTTAGAGTCCTATCAACCACATTGTTACATGTTTCATAAATTCGTCAAAATAGTACAAAGCTCATTGAGACAGTTATAAGCACTCATGTTGCATGAAACTTGGTTTAGAGTCCTAGAAACGTGTTGTTAGATGTTTCATATGTTCATCAAACTTCTACAAAGCTCATTGAGACACTTATAAGCACTCATGTTGCATGAAACATGGTTTAGAGTCCTAGAAACCCGTTGTTAGATGTTTCATAAGTTCGTCAAACTTGTACAAAACTCATTGAGACACTTATAAGCACTCACGTTGCATGAAACTTGGTTTAGAGTCCTAGAAACGCGTAGTTAGATGTTTTATAAGTTCGTCAAACTTTTACAAAGCTCATTGAGACACTTATAAGCTTGCATATTGCATGAAACTTGGTTTAGAGTCCTAGAAACCACTTTGTTAGATGTTTCATAATTTCGTCAAACTTGTACAAAGCTCAATGAGACACTTATAAGCACTCATGTTCCATGAACCTTGTTTTAGAGTCCTATAAATCACGTTGTTAGCTGTTTCATAAGTTCTTCAAACTAGTACAAAGCTCATTGAGACACTTATAAGCACTCATGCTGCATGAAACTTGGTTTAGAGTCCTAGAAACACGTTGTTAGATGTTTCATAAGTTCGTCAAACTTGTACAAAGCTCATTGAGACACTTCTAAGCCCTCATGTTGCATGAAACTTGGTTTAGAGTCCTAGCAACCACGTTGTTAGATGTTTCAAAAGTTCGTCCAATTAGTACAAAGCTCAATGAGACACTTAAAAGCACTCATGTTGCATGAAACTTAGTTTAGAGTCCTAGAAACGTGTTGTAATGTGTTTTATAAGTTCGTTAAACTTGTACAAAGCTCATCAAGACACTTATAATCACTCATGTTGCATGAAACTTGGTTTAGAGTCCTACACACGCGTTGTTAGATGTTTCATAAGTTTGTCAAACTTGTACAAAGCTCATTCAGACACTTATAAGCACTCATGTTGCATGAAACTTGGTTTGGAGTCCTAGCAACCACGTTGTTACATGTTTCATAAGTTCGTCAAAGTAGTACAAAGCTAATTGAGATAATTATAAGCACTCATGTTGCATGAAACTTGGTTTAGAGTCCTAGAAACGCGTTTTTAGGTGTTTCATAAGTTCGCCAAACTTGTACTAAGCTCATTAAGACACTTATAAGCACTCATGTTGCAGGAAACTTTTATTTAGAGTCCTAGAAACGTGTTGTTAGATGTTTCATATGTTCATCAAACTTCTACAAAGCTCATTAAGATACTTATAAGCACTCATGTTGCATGAAACTTGGTTTAGGGTCCTAGAAACGCGATGTTAGATGTTTCATAAGTTCGACAAACTTGTACAAAGCTCATTGAGACACTTATTTGCTTGCATATTGCATGAAACTTGGTTTAGAGTCCAAGAAACCATGTTGTTAGATGTTTCATAAGTTTGTCGACTTGTACAAAGCTCATTGAGACACTTATAAGCCCTCATTAGAGTCCTATTAGCCACGATGTTAGATGTTTCATAAGTTTGTCAAACTAGTACAAAGATCATTGATACACTTATAAGTACTCATGTTGCATGAAATTTGGTTTAGAGTCCTAGAAATAACATTGTTAGATGTTCTTTAAGTTCTTCATACTTGTACAAAGCTCATTGGGACACTTATAATCACTCATGTTGCATGAAATTTGGTTTAGAGACCTAGAAACACGTTTTTAGACGTTTCATAAGTCCGTCAAACTAGTACAATGCTCATTGAGACACTTATAAGCACTCATATTGCATGAAACTTTGTTTAGAGTCCAAGAAACGTGTTGTTAGATGATGTTTCATAAGCTCGTCAAAGTTGTAAAAAGCTCATTGAGACACTTATAAGCACTCATGTTGCATGAAACTTGGTTTAGAGTCCTAGAAACGCGTTGTTAGATGTTTCATAAGTTCTTCAAACTTTGACAAAGCTCATTGAGACACTTAAAAACACTCATATTGCATGAATCTTGGTTTAGAGTCCTAGAAACGCGTTTTTAGATGTTTCTTTAGTTCGTCAAACTTTTACAAAGCTCATTGAGACACTTCTAAGCACTCATGTTGCATAAAACATGGTTTAGAGTCCTAGCAATCACGCTGTTAGATGTTTCAAAATTTTGTCTAACTAGTACAAAGCTCATTGAGACACTTAAAAGCACTCATGTTGCATGAAACCTGTGTTTAGAGTCCTAGAAAAGTATTGTAATATGTTTCATAAGTTCGTTAAACTTGTACAAAGCTCATTGAGACACTTATAATCTTTCATGTTGCATGAAACTTGGTTTAGAGTCGTAGACATGCGTTGTTAGATGTTTCATAAGTTCGTCAAACTTGTACAAAGCTCATTGAGACACTTCTAAGCACTCATGTTGCATGAGACTTGGTTTAGAGTTTAGCAACTATGTTGTCAGATGTTTCAAAAGTTCGTCCAACTAGTGCCACTAGTAAAAAAAATGCCTATACCCACGAAAAAGCCACGAAATTTTTCGTAGGTATAGGGTAAAACCCACTAAAAGCCACGAAAAGCCACGGTGAACAGTATCATACTACCCGCGAAAATTTTAGTGGCTTTTTCGTGGGTTTTCGTGGGTGTTCGTGGGTTTTCGTGGTAATTTGCCACGGTTACCCAAGAAAATTTTCGTGGGTATCGATCTACCCACGATTACACACGAAAATTTTCGTGGGTATCGGTCGACCCACGATTACCCACGAAAATATTTGTGGGTAGTGGTTTACCCACGAAAACCCATTATTTTTTTTGTGGGTAACTCGAAAACCAACTAAAACCCACTATTTTCATTAGTTTGTTCACTATTTTTTGGGGTTGTAACATTTATAAACATATTATAACGCGTGAAAAGACATATTAATATGTTATTTGTTAAACGTTATTATTCATTACCCATATATATTAAAATATCACATTACATAACAACTTTATTTTAAACGCGTACAAAAGATGGAAGGAAAATAGTAAATATTAAAGCGACATAAAGAGTTCGGTGTTGAACGAGGTCATTATTCGTAAACATTGACGGATCGAATGTTTATTCATCATCTATATTCATGAACTATTTCGTACTCGTAACCAGTTGTTCCTTCATCTCGCTTCATCCGTAGTAGATGTTACGCTTGGTTCGTACCCGGCCGATCATCGAATAAGCCCCAATTATCTGTTTCAAAAATTATTTTAGTTTGTAATTATAAGTCATACTTGACAACCTTAAGGAAAACCTACGTTGACAACGTTTCGCTCAGTGATGTTGAGGTACTTAAGAATGACAACCACACCTACACCACTGTTGACTCTGTATTCGTTATTGTTGAAGATGTTATGGTGCATGGTTCCTTTGATTATTCCTGACGGATCTTTTAAGGTTACTAGAAGGTCTCCTTGGCCGTTGGGGGACAAATTGGAAAGCATAGCGACAACCAGAAAAAGTGATTACTTATAAGAAACATCGTATATATATCTTAAATGAAATAATATTGGTAGACAAGGGAAACCTTTTTCACTTTGACAAACTGTGAACGAGGGCATTGTATTTTTGCAAGTTGGGTCTAAAATGGTGTGGTCAATTGTTATGAGTACCTATATAATGAATGATAGAGTTAGTCATCTACAATTATTAGTATAATGATAAAAGAGTTCATTTTCGTGTTTACCTTCGCGCAACATCTAATCGATAGTAGAAGTCCACCGAGGACTACTAAAATCTTGGTCGCCCTTTTGTGGCTCATTGATGACCTCACGAATGAAATCTTGTGTTGGGCGTGCTTGAGAACTTTCACCTCGCAACACCTTCCCATCGTGAACCCTCTTGCGAAACAGTCCTCGTTGTATGGGCTGGGCAGGTCCCGAAATAAGCCCCGTTTGGATTTCAGCTCGTTGTGATGGTAGAGCTGAAATTATTGGTTCAACATCAATACATTATAAGTTATCGTATGGAGGGCTAGAAGGAACACGATTTGCCATGAGGAAATATGTTTTTGTGTTATGTTTTTCTGTTAAATTACCTCGATTTATATAGGCAGAACCGAGATATTTTTTAGGGTTGACGTGTCGACTAATATGTGGATATAAGGAAAAAACAACTTATTCGAAATTATATATTAGTGTGCTATGTCGGCCACCATACCGTGATTTGACATGTTGAAAATTTAATGCATGGCGTCAAATTATTCAACTCATGTAAACAATCACGGGTGTTTTAAACGAGAGATAGCCGTTTAAACTCATTAGAAAAAAACAAATAATATCCCACATAATATTATACAACAATCCACAACATATTTTATTACAAATCATTGATTGGATAATAATCCACCACTTTTTAAAGTTGTTATAAATTTAACAAAGACGAAAATTATATTACATAATATATTACAATATTCGGGATCACATTGATGCACAATTTTTATTCATCATCGGAAGAGGAATCAACTTCTGAACATTCGTTTTCAGTTAGCTCATTATCGGATGTGTACATGTCGTTTGTATGTTGATCGGGTAAATCATCATAATTGTCCCTGTCTTCAACATTGAGTGTCTCGACCCTTAGGAGACTTGAAGGTGCAACAGTAGTATTCCTAGAATCCTCTTGAAAGGCTTGTTTTAAAATATGAGTAGCATTTCTTACACCTCTGGGTACCACTTTCGTACAGGCTAACCATTCCGTCCCATGCCTGCTACTAACCTTTGGATATGATATGTAACAAGCTTGGTCACACTGTTTAGGAGTAATATACGGATCATATTGTCGATATTGTTTGTTTGCAGCAACATCCACTAGTCCCGAACGACTAATACGCATTCCACTTCCACTAGTGATGTCATAACAAAACGATTTGAAGATAACCACCTTCAACCCACCACCGCCACCGTATTCAAGCAATCTAATGTTGTCCACTATACCATAATATTCCGTATCAGTCGTTCCCCTAACGCAAACACATAAATTTTGAGTCTTTTTGTTTGCATTCCTACTAAATATGCGGAATAAGAACCCTCTTGTTCCATACGATGGCCATGATGTGTAAGCACAAACTGGACCTTGTACAAAATCAATGAACCACTGAGGCACAATTTCTCTCATCCTTTGATTATTAACATGTAATAAAATAAATGCATAAATAAAACATTATATATAAAGGAAGTCAATACAAAATTACTTACATAATCTTTGCACCAGCTTGCGAAGTTATTTTCTTTCAATAACTGTAGATTAGAAGCAGACATTGCCGGATATGTAGCTATCATGAAATCTTCAAACATCCTACGTAAACAAATTATATAATTAAAAACTAATTATAATTAATTAGTGAATATAATATGTTTGATACCGAATAAACATATCTTTCATATTGTGCTAACTCGGCACAATAATTCATTAGAAACGTTTGCAAAACATTGAACTCTTCGTCTGTTATCCATCCCTTTGAAGATTTACCAATGAACCTTCCTTTTTGTTTGAACAATGTTGGGACATCGTCAAATGCGTAGAGGTAAATTTTTTCACCATGCCATCCTTCATTAGCTCGAGGAATTGGTTTTCCAAGCCAATGGGTAGCTAGCGCAGATAATTCTTCTTGAACACAATGCTCGACGATAGACCCTCCGATTTGTGTCTTGTTCCTAACCTTTTTTTTAAGTGGTACATGTACCGCTCAAATGGATACATCCACCTATATTATACCGGTCCACCTAAGATTGCCTCGTCCGGAAGGTGTACCGGTAGATACTCCATGACATCAAAAAACGAAGGTGGAAATATCTTCTCTAAGTTGCATAATTTGACAGCTATATTTTCCTTCATTGTTTGAACATCTTGTTCTTTTAATAATGGGGCATCAATGTCTCGGAAAAACAAAGCGATTTCAGTGTAATAAAAGTAACAACACAAATTATATGACAAAATTATTTATTTATATATTTGTATGATAAAAAATTAAAATACATACCTGAAATCGCTACGTGTACCAACTTGGGCAATAGTTCCATCAAAGCGAAAGGTAGAAGTCATTCCATGATGACATGACAATCATGGCTTTTGAGTACATAAAGAGTACCATTAATTTCGTTCACACATCTACCAAAGTTGGAAGCATACCCGTATGGAAAACGAATTTCTTTCTTCAACCAAGATAGAAATTTCTTTTTCGCTTCCTTTGACATGGGAAATATTGGAACTGGAGCAATTCAAGTTGAAGTAAGCTCCAACGCTCTACGGTTGCATATTATCGCCATATCTAGCCTAGATTTTATGTTATCTTTTGTTTTCCCCAAGACGTTCAAGATAGTTTTGATAATATTATCAAAGAAATTTTTTTCAATATGCATAAAATCTAGGTTGTGTCTAAGCAACAGATTCTCCCAATACGGCAAAGACCAGAAAATCGATTTTTTGTACCAATTATGATATTGACCATAACCAATTATCGTTTTAGATGGTTCGTTGTGTCCGTTGCCACCACACTCGACACTCATTTGCAGACCTTCTAAATGGTTCATGGAGTGCAATATTTCTCTTCCACTACTCCATAACGGTGCTTCATCTTGGACTTCCTTAGACTTAGTGAACGCAACTACATTTCGCCTGTATGGGTGATCGTTCTTCAAAAACTTCCAGTGACAATCAAACCAACAGTGTTTGCGACTATTCGTTAACCAGAACGAATTGGTTGAATCCATACAATATGGACATGCGAGGCGTCCGTGAGTCATCCACCCTGATAACATGTCGTAAGCTGGGAAATCACTAATCGTCAACATAAGCGCCGCTTTCATCTTAAACGAATTGTGTGATGTTATATCGTACACGTCAGCGCCATGCATCCACATTTGTTGAAGTTCGTCGATTAAAGGTTGAAGGTACACATCTAGACTTTTTTCGGGTGTGTTGGACCGGGAACCAAAATCGAGAGGAATAAAAACTCTCGGTTCATACACATACCAGGAGGTAGATTGTATGGTGTGACTATCACCGGCCATATGGACTGTGCCTGCCCACTCATGCCTAGTGGATTAAAACCATCTGTTGACAAGCCAAGGTAGATGTTTCTTGGTTCAGAAGCAACCCCTGGATAAACACTCTGGAAATGTTTCCACGCGGCCTCGTCTGATGGATGAATCATTTCGCCTTCAACATTAATATGATCGGCGTGCCAACGCATATGTCCCGCAGTTGATTGACATTGTTATAGTCTTTTCAAACGATCGGTAATGGGAAGATAAAACATTCGTTGTTTTGGAATCTTTTTTCCATGACCATTCCACGGATGATATCGATCACTAAGACAAAACCGACATTGATCGAGCATCGCATCAATTTTATGAACGGGTAAGCCTAGGGTCTTTGTAATTTTTTTTGTTTCGTAGTACGACTCTGGAGCAGTATTCGGGCCTGGTAGAATCCTTTTGATAGTACTAGCAATGTCGTCTACAACACCCGCTGATATATTGTGCTCCGTCTTCCAACGTAAAATACATGACGCCAAATATAATTTCGTATTCTCCGTTTCGCAACCTTCGTATAAAGGTTGATTAACTTCCATGAAGGCCTCATATGACTTGTCTACGCACGCTGGAATTTCGACTTCTTCACTATATCGCTGATCTTGCATCTCTGGAATATCATGAACATCTTCGAATGCTTCATGAAATGATTCTTTTACATCAACACGAGGATGATGATAACGTTCACGGTTGGCTCTTCCATCAAATTGTGTTCCACCAGAGTATTCTCCCGTAACCATGAAAGATTCTCCATGATTACTCCAAACATAGTAATTGCCTTTGAATTCAATTGTGTAACGATGACGGGTCACCACCCTCGATGTTTGTTGCTTTGCATTCTTGAATCGTGCGCATGGATAAAGGAGTTTCCTGGTTGCCTGAAATGATGGTTGCTGACAAGCAAATTCGATGAACAGAGTAATCCCAATACAAAATTCTTCGGTGACAAATATTTGTTGATGGATCAATCCGGAGATCCATCCATCTTCTAGAATGGTTTGAGAAAGACATAACAAATTTTTAAATGATTTGGAATTCCTAGTGTTATGTGTTACAAATTATGAACATATAAACAATGTATTTATAATACCATGAATAATGCGAAAATTTAACACCTACGCACGAAAAATTTCATGGGTTTTTCGTGGGTATATATATGCCACTTGCAAATCTGATACTATATATGAAGTGACAATTCATATGAAAAGACAACCCCTTAAAACCCACTTGCGAAAAATACTCCTACCCACGAAAATTTTTCATGGGTTTTTCGTTTTTAATGTTAACATTAATGTATACGTTTGATTTCTATTTCATTTGGTTTATTTTTTTAACAAATACAGCAGCAAGAGGATCCCCAATCCCAGGATCACTCTCTTTTTGATTTGGTCAAGAAGACACATCGACGCGCTGATGGCACCTTCAGTGATCCCTACATTAAGGGAATCGTTAAGGAGGTTGAAGAAGAGACTTCTCATTACGAAGGTACGTCGAGCACGGCTTATTCACAGGGTGATGAGTCTTATACGCAAAGAGTCAACCGATTATACTTGGAGGTAAATCTTTTCATTTTCTATTTCTATAATTATTGTATGTTTTGACATTAATTATGTAATGTTTAAATATACAGAAGGGTCAACCCATTTATTTATATAACTTTGAATTTTGTTAAACTATATGATTTTCGGTTTTAATTATAAAACATTATTTTCTTTCTAATTCGGTTTTAATTTTAATTTTTAAATTTAGAATTTACTAAATCAAAATTGGATTATAATTTTTAAAAAAAAATATTCAGCCAACCCACGAAAATTTTCGTGGTTTTTTCGTGGGCAATCAGACAAACCACGGAAAACCCACAAAATTTTCGTGGTAAATCTACCCACAAAAATTTTCGTGTGTTTTCGTGGTTTATCAACATACCCACGAAAAATCCAAGAAAATTTTCGTGGGTAGATTTTCCACGAAACTTTTCGTGGTTTTTTCGTGGCTATATACCAACGAAAATTTTCGTGGGTTTTCGTGGGTAAGCATACCCACAAAAATTTTTCGTGGCTTTTCGTGGGTAACCCACGAAAAAGCCTAATAACCCACAAAAATGTTCGTGGGTATTACGGTGTTTTTTAGTAGTGTACAAAGCTCATTGAGACAGTTAAAAGAACCCATGTTGCATGAAACTTGGTTTAGAATCCTAGAAACGTGTTGTAATATGTTTCATAAGTTCGTTAAACTTGTACAAAGCTCATTGAGACACTTATAATCACTCATGTTGCATGAAACTTGTTTTAGAGTCTTAGACACGCGTTGTTAGATGTTTCATAAGTTCGTCAAACTTGTACAAAGCTCATTAAGATACTTGTAAGCCCTCATGTTGCATGAAAATTGGTTTAGAGTCCTAGAAACCACATTTTTAAGTGTTTCATAAGTTCTTCAAACTAGTACAAAGCGCATTGAGACACTTATAAGCACTCATGTTGCATGAAACTTGGTTTAGAGTCCTAGAAACGTGTTTTTAGATGCTTCATAACTTCGTCAAACTTGTAAAAAGCTCATTGAGACACTTATTTGCTTTCATATTTCATGAAACTTGGTTTAGAGTCCTAGAAACCATGTTGTTAGATGTTTCATAAGTTTGTCAAACTTGTACAAAGCTCATTGAGACACTTATAAGCCCTCATTAGAGTCCTATTAGCCACGTTGTTAGATGTTTCATAAGTTCGTCAAACTTTTAAAAAGTTTATTGAGAGACTTATAATCACTCATGTTGCATGAAAATTGGTTTAGAGTCCTAGAAACCACGTTTTTAAGTGTTTCATAAGTTCTTCAAACTAGTACAAAGCTCATTGAGACACTTATAAGCACTCATGTTGCATGAAACTTGGTTTAGAGTCCTAGAAACGTGTTATTAGATGTTTCATAAGTTCGTTAAACTTGTACAAAGCTCATTGAGACACTTATTTGCTTTCATATTGCATGGAACTTGGTTTAGAGTCCTAGAAACCATGTTGTTAGATGTTTCATAAGTTTGTCAAACTAGTACAAAGCTCATTGATACATTTATAAGCACTCATGTTGCATGAAACCTTGTTTAGAGTCCTAGAAACCACGTTGTTAAATGTTTAATAAGTTCTTCAAAATTATACAAAGCTCATTGAGACATTCATAATCACTCATGTTTCATGAAACTTGGTTTATAGTCCTAGAAACGCGTTTTTAGACGTTTCATAAGTTTGTCAAACTAGTACAATGCTCACTGAGACACTTATAAGCACTCATGTTGCATGAAACTTTGTTTATAGTCCTAGAAACGTGTTGTTAAATGATGTTTCATAATTTCTTTAAACTTATACAAAGCTCATTGAGACACTTATAAGCACTCATGTTGCATGAAACTTGGTTTAGACTCCTAGCAACCACGCTGTTACATGTTTCATAAGTTCGTCAAAATAGTACAAAGCTCATTGAGACTATTATAAGTCCTAGTAACGCGTTTTTAGATGTTTCATATGTTCGTCAAACTTGTAAAAAGCTCACTGAGACACTTTTAAGCACTCATGTTGCATGAAACTTTGTTTAGAGTCCTAGCAACCACGTTGTTAGATGTTTCATAAGTTCGTCCAACTAGTAAAAAGCACATTGAGACACTTAAAAGCACTCATGTTGCATGAAAATTGGTTTAGAGTCCTAGAAACGTGTTGTAATATGTTTCATAAGTTCGTTAAACTTGTACAAAGCTCATCGAGACACTTATAATCACTCAGTTGCATGAAAGTTGTTTTAGAGTCTTAGACACGTGTTGTTAGATGTTTCATAAGTTCGTCAAACTTGTACAAAGCTCATTAAGATACTTATAAGCCCTCATGTTGCATGAAACTTGGTTTAGATTCCTAGAAATGCGTTTTTAGATGTTTCATATGTTCGTCAAACTTTTAAAAAGCTCATTGAGACACTTTTAAGCACTCATGTTGCATGAATCTTGGTTTAGAGTCCTAGAAACGCGTTTTTAGATGTTTCATTAGTTCGTCAAACTTGTACAAAGCTCATGGAGACACTTATAAGCTTGCATTTTGCATGAAACATGGTTTAGAGTCCTAGAAACCACGTTGTTAGATGTTTCATAAGTTCGTCAAACTTGTACAAAGCTCATTGAGACACTTATAAGTACTCATGTGGCATGAAACTGGTTTTAGAGTCCTAGCAACCATGTTGTTAGATGTTGCATAAGTTCTTCAAACTAGTACAAAGTTTATTGAGACAATTATAAGCACTCATGTTGCATGAAACTTGGTTTAGAGTCCTAGAAACGAGTTGTTAGATATTTCATAAGTTCGTCAAACTTGTAAAAAGCTCATTGAGACACTTTTAAGCACTCATGTTGCATGAAACTTAGTTTAGATTCCTAGCAACCACGTTGTTAGATGTTTCATAAGTTATTCCGACTAGTACAAAGCTCATTGAGACACTTAAAAGCACTCATGTTGCATGAAACTTGGTTTAGAGTCCTAGAAACGCGTTGTTAGATGTTTCATAAGTTCGCAAACTTTTAAAAAGCTCATTGAGACACTTATAAGCACTCATGTTACATGGAACTTGATTAGAGTCCTAGCAACCACGTTTTTAGATGTTTGATAAGTTCGTCAAACCAGTACAGATCTCATTGAGACATTATAAGCACTCATGTGTCATGAAACTTAGTTTAGAATCCTAGAAACCACGTTTTTAAATGTTTCATAAGTTCGTCAAACTTGTAAAAAGTTCATTGAGACACTTATAATCACTCATGTTGCATAAAAATTGGTTTAGATACCTAAAAACGCGTTTTTAGATGTTTCATAAGTTCGTTAAACTAGTACGAAGCTCATTGAGACCCATATAAGCACTCATGTGGTAAGAAACATGGTTCAGAGTCCTAGAAACGCGTTGTTAGATGTTTCATATGTTCGTCCAACTAGTACAAAGCTCATTGAGACACTTAAAAGCACTCATGTTGCATGAAACATGGTTTAGAGTCCTAGAAACGCGTTGTTAGTTGTTTCATAAGTTCGTCAAACTTGTACAAAACTCATTGAGACACTTATAAGCACTCATGTTGCATGCAACTTGGTTAAAGTCCTAGCAACCACATTGTCAGATGTTTCATAAGTTCGTCAAACTTGTAAAAAGTTCATTGAGACACTTATAATCACTCATGTTGCATGAAAATTATTTAGATTCCTAGAAACCACGTTTTTAAGTGTTTTATAACTTCTTCAAACTAGTACAAAGCTCATTGAGACACTTATAAGCACTCATGTTGCATGAAACTTGGTTTAGAGTCCTAGAAACGCGTTGTTAGGTCTTTTATAAGTTCGTCAAAGATGTACAAAGCTCATTGAGACACTTATAAGCACTCATGTTGCATGAAACTTTGTTTAGAGTCCTAGAAACACGTTGTTAGATGTTTCATAAGTTCGTTAAACTTGTACAAAGTTCATTGAGACACTTATTTTCTTTCATATTGCATGAAACTTGGTTTAGAGTACTAGAAACCATGTTGTTAGATATTTCATAAGTTTGTCAAACTTGTACAAAGCTCATTGAGACACTTATAAGCCCTCATTAGATTCCTATTAGACACGTTGTTAGATGTTTCATAAGTTCGTCAAAGTAGTACAAAGCTCAATTATACACTTATAAGCACTCATTTTGCATGAAACCTGGTTTAGAGTCCTAGAAACCACATTGTTAGATTTTTAATAAGTTCTTCAAAATTGAACAAAGCTCATTGAGACATTTATAATCACTCATGTTGCATGAAACTTGGTTTATAGTCCTAGAAACGCGTTTTTAGACGTTTCATAAGTTCGTCAAACTAGTACAATGCTCATTAAGACACTTATAAGCACTCATGTTGCATGAAACTTTGTTTATAGTCCTAGAAACGTGTTGTTAGATGATGTTTCATAAGTTCTTCAAACTTTTACAAAGCTCATTGAGACACTTATAAGCACTCATGTTGCATGAAACTTGGTTTAGAGTCCTAGAAACGCGTTTGTTTTTAGATGTTTCATATGTTCGTCAAACTTGTAAAAAGTTCATTGAGACACTTTTAAGCACTCATGTTTCATGAAACTTTGTTTAGAGTCCTAGCAACCACGTTGTTAGATGTTTCATAAGTTCGTCCAACTAGTAAAAAGCTCATTGAGACACTTAAAAACACTCATGTTGCATGAAACTTGGTTTAGAGTCCTAGAAACGCGTTGTTAGATGTTTCATAAGTTCGTCAAACTTGTACAAAACTCATTGAGACACTTATAAGCACTCATGTTGCATGAATCTTGGTTTAGAGTCCTAGAAGCACGTTTTTAGATGTTTCATTAGTTCGTCAAACTTGTATAAAGCTCATGGAGACACTTATAAGCTTGCATATTGCATGAAACTTGGTTTAGAGTCCTAGAAACCACGTTGTTACATGTTTCATAAGTTCGTCAAAACTTGTACAAAGCTCATTGAGACACTTATAAGTACTCACGTTGCATGAAACTTGTTTTAGAATCCTAGCAACCATGTTGTTAGATTTTGCATAACTTGGTTTAGAGTCCTAAAGCACATTGAGACACTTAAAAGCACTCATGTTGCATGAAACTTGGTTTAGAGTCCTAGAAACGTGTTGTAATATGTTTCATAAGTTCGTTAAACTTGTACAAAGCTCATTGACACACTTATAATCACTCACTCGGTTGCATGAAACTTGTTTTAGAGTCTTAGACACGCGTTGTTAGATGTTTCATAAGTTCGTCAAACTTGTAAAAAGCTCATTGAGACACTTTTAAGCACTCATGTTGCTTGAATCTTGGTTTATAGTCCTAGAAACGCGTTTTTAGATGTTTCATTAGTTCGTCAAACTTGTACAAAGCTCATGGAGACACATATAAGCTTGCATATTGCATGAAACTTGGTTTAGAGTCCTAGAAAACACGTTGTTAGATGTTTCATAAGTTCGTCAAAATTGTACAAAGCTCATTGAGACACTTATAAGTACTCATGTTGCATGAAACTTGTTTTAGAGTCCTAGCAACCATGTTGTTAGATATTGCATAAGTTCTTCAAACTAGTACAAAGTTCATTGAGACAATTATAAGCACTCATGTTGTATGAAACTTGGTTTAGAGTCCTAGAAACGAGTTGTTAGATATTTCATAAGTTCGTCAAACTTGTAAAAAGCTCATTGAGACACTTTTAAGCACTCATGTTGCATGAAACTTAGTTTAGATTCCTAGCAACCACGTTGTTAGATGTTTCATAAGTTCTTCCAACTAGTACAATTATCATTGAGACACTTAAAAGCACTCATGTTGCATGAAACTTGGTTTAGAGTCCTAGAAACGCGTTGTTAGATGTTTCATAAGTTCGCAAACTTGTAAAAAGCTCATTGAGACACTTATAAGCACTCATGTTACATGAAACTTGGTTAGAGTCCTAGCAACCACGTTGTTAGATGTTTGATAAGTTTGTCAAACCAGTACAAAGCTCATTGAGACATTATAAGCACTCATTTGTCATGAAACTTAGTTTAGAATCCTAGAAACCACGTTTTTAGATGTTTCATAAGTTCGTCAAACTTGTAAAAAGTTCATTGAGACACTTATAATCACTCATGTTGCATAAAAATTGGTTTAGAGACCTAAAAACGCGTTTTTAGATGTTTCATAAGTTCGTCAAACTAGTACGAAGCTCATTGAGACCCATATAAGAACTCATGTGGTAAGAAACATGGTTCAGAGTCCTAGAAACGCGTTATTAGATGTTTCATAAGTTTGTCCAACTAGTACCAAGCTCATTGAGACACTTAAAAGCACTCATGTTGCATGAAACATGGTTTAGAGTCCTAGAAACGCGTTGTTAGATGTTTCATAAGTTCGTCAAACTTGTACAAAACTCATTTAGACACTTATCAGCACTCATGTTGCATGAAACTTGGTTAAAGTCATAGCAACCACGTTGTCAGATGTTTCATAAGTTCGTCAAACTTTTAAAAAGTTTATTGAGACACTTATAATCACTCATGTTGAATGAAAATTGGTTTAGAGTCCTAGAAACCACGTTTTTAAGTGTTTCATAAGTTCTTCAAACTAGTACAAAGCTCATTGAGACACTTATAAGCCCTCATGTTGCATGAAAATTGGTTTAGAGTCCTAGAAACGCGTTGTTAGGTGTTTCATAAGTTCGTCAAACATGTACAAAGCTCATTGAGACACTTATAAGCACTCATGTTGCATGAATCTTGGTTTAGAGTCCTAGAAACGCGTTGTTAGATGTTTCATAAATTCGTTAAACTTGTACAAAGCTCATTGAGACATTTATTTGCTTTCATATTGCATGAAACTTGGTTTAGAGTCCTAGAAACCATGTTGTTAGATGTTTCATAAGTTTGTCAAACTTGTACAAAGCTCATTGAGACACTTATAAGCCCTCATTAGAGTCAGATTAGGCACGTAATTAGATGTTTCATAAGTTCGTCAAACTAGTACAAAGCTCATTGATACACTTATAAGCACTCATGTTGCATGAAACTTGGTTTAGAGTCCTAGAAACCACGTTGTTAGATGTTTAATAAGTTATTCAATATTGTATAAAGCTCATTGAGACATTTATAATCACTCATGTTGCATTAAACTTGGTTTATAGTCCTAGAAACGCGTTTTAGTCGTTTCATAAGTTTGTCAAACTAGTACAATGCTCATTGAGACACTTATAAGCACTCATGTAGCATGAAACTTTGTTTATAGTCCTAGAAACGTGTTGTTAGATGATGTTTCATAAGTTCTTTAAACTAGTACAAAGTTCATTGAGACAATTATAAGCACTCATGTTGCATGAAACTTGGTTTAGAGTCCTAGAAACGAGTTGTTAGATGTTTCATAAGTTCGTCAAACTTGTAAAAAGCTCATTGAGACACTTTTAAGCACTCATGTTGCATAAAACTTAGTTTAGATTCCTAGCGACCACGTTGTTAGATGTTTCATAAGTTCTTCCAACTAGTACAAAGTTCATTGAGACACTTAAAAGCACTCATGTTGCATGAAACTTGGTTTAGAGTCCTAGAAACACGTTATTAGATGTTTCATAAGTTCGTCAAACTTGTAAAAAGATCATTGAGACACTTATAAGCACTCATGTTTCAGGGAACTTGGTTAGAGTCTTAGCAACCACGTTGTTAGATGTTTGATAAGTTCGTCAAACAAGTACAAAGCTCATTGAGACATTATAAGCACTCATGTTGCATGAAACTTGGTTTAGAATCCTAGAAACCACGTTTTTAGATGTTTCATAAGTTCGTCAAACTTGTAAAAAGTTCATTGAGTAACTTATAATCACTCAATGTTGCATCAAAATTGGTTTAGAGACCTAAAAACACGTTTTTAGATGTTTCATAAGTTCGTCAAACTAGTACAAAGCTCATTGAGACCCATATAAGCACTCATGTGGCAAGAAACTTGGTTTAGAGTCCTAGAAACGCGTTATTAGATGTTTCATAAGTTCGTCCAACTAGTACAAAGCTCATTGAGACACTTAAAAGCACTCATGTTGCACGAAACATTGTTTAGAGTCCTAGAAACGCGTTGTTAGATGTTTCATAAGTTTGTCAAACTTGTACAAAGCTCATTGAAACACTTATAATCACTCATGTTGCATCAAAATTGGTTTAGAGTCCTAGAAACACATTTTTAGATGTTTCATAAGTTCGTCACCCTAGTACAATGGTCATTGAGACCTATATAAGCACTCATGTGGTAAGAAACTTGGTTTAGAGTCCTAGAAACGCGTTGTTAGATGTTTCATAAGTTCGTCCAACTAGTACTAAGCTCATTGAGACACTTAAAAGCACTCATGTTGCATGAAACTTGGTTTCGAGTCCTAGACACGCGTTGTTCGATGTTTCATAAGTTCGTCAAACTTGAAAATAACTCATTGAGAAACTTATAAGCACTCATGTTGCATGAATATTGGTTAGTGTCATAGCAACCACGTTGTTAGATGTTTCATAAGTTCTTCAAACTTGTACAAAGCCCATTGAGACACTTATAAGCCCTCATTAGAGTCCTATCAGCCACGTTGTTAGATGTTTCATAAGTTCGTAAAACTAGTACAAAGCTCATTAATACACTTATAAGCACTCATGTTTCATGAAACTTGGTTTAGAGTCCTAGAAACACGTTGTTAGATGTTTCATAAGTTCGTCAAACTTGTACAAAGGTCATAGAGACACTTATAAGCCCTCATGTTGCATGAAACTTGGTTTAAAGTCCTAGAAACGCGTTTTTAGATGTTTTATTAGTTTGTCAAACTTGTACATAGCTGATGGATACACTTATAAGCTTGCATATTGCATGAAACTTGGTTTAGAGTCCTAGAAACGCGTTGTTAGATGTTTCATAAGTTCGTCAAACTTGTAAAAAGCTCATTGAGACACTTATAAGCAGTCATGTTGCATGAAATTTGGTTTAGAGTCCTAGCAACCACGTTGTTCCGTGTTTCATAAGTTCATTAAACTTCTACAAAGCTCATTGAGACACTTATAAGCACTCATGTTGCATGAAAGTTGGTTTAGAGTCCTAGAAACGCGTTATTAGATGTTTCATAAGTTCGTCAAACTTGTACAAAAGTCATTGAGACACTTATAAGCACTCATGTTGCATGAAACTTGGTTTAGAGTCCTAGAAACGAGTTGTAAAATGTTTCATAAGTTCATCAAACTTGTAAAAAGCTCATTGAGACACTTTTATGCACTCATGTTGCATGAAACTTAGTTTAGATTTCTAGCAACCACGTTGTTAGATTTTTCATAAGTTCGTCCAACTAGTACAAAGCTCATTGAGACACTTAAAAGCACTCATGTTGCATGAAACATGGTTTAGGGTCCTAGAAACGCGTTGTTATTTGTTTCATAAGTTTGTCAAACTTGTACAAAGCTCATTGAGACATTAAAAGCACTCATGTTGCATGAAACTTGGTTTAGAATCCTAGAAACCACTTTTTAGATATTTCATAACTTCGTCAAACTTGTAAAAAGTTCACTGAGACACTTATAATCACTTATGTTGCATCAAAATTGGTTTAGAGTCCTAAAAACGTGTTTTTAGATGTTTCATAATTTCGTCAAACTAGTACAAATTTTTATTAAGGATTGGGATCGATGACTCGATCACCAATTTTATTAGATAGACGTGGCAAAGCATTTTCTGGGGTCCTTGGAAGAATTGGACCGATGTTAACAAAAATAAACTTGAGATAATTATGAACTGGTGGGGATCATTCGTGGTAAGTTACAGTTTTAAAATATTTAAGCGTTTATTGTGTAAAATTTTATACTAATAATTGTGGTTTCGAGTTGTAGGCGAATTTTTATTGGGATCCCATGTACGAGGACCTCGTCTATTACGAGTGGAAGGAAATGACAAAGAAGGGAATCAGCGAGGAGATAAGTAGGAAGCACGTAAAGGGAGTGCAACCAACCTATATCCGCGCTGATGATTGGACTACCCTTTTGGAAGAGTGGAATACTGCCAAAGCAAAGTCGAAAAGTGAGAAGGAAGTAACAAGCAGTAAGACTCCTATAGACGGCTCTACAATGCACGTACACTACGGTGGCCCCAATTCCTTCTCAAAAATCAATTATAATTTGGTAAGTTTGATAAATACATTAATAAATACATACAAATAAATTTATTTTTCGTTTTTAATGTTAACATTAACGTATACGTTTGATTTCTATTTCATTTGGTTTATTTTTTTAACAAATACAACAGCAAGAGGATCCTCAATCCCAGGATCACTCTCTTCTTGATTTGGTCAAGAAGACACATCGACGCGCTGATGGCACCTTCAGTGATCCCTACATTAAGGGAATCGATAGGGATGTTGAAGAAGAGACTTCTCAGTACGAAGGTACGTCGAGCACAGCTTATTCACAGGGTGATGAGTCTTATACGCAAAGAGTCAACCGATTATACTTGGAGGTAAATCTTTTCATTTTCTATTTCTATAATTTTTGTATGTTTTGACATTAATTATGTAATGTTTAAATATGCAGAAGGTCAACCCAAGATACGGAGAGGCCTACGGCGTCAGTAGTGCAAAGACGCAGTTCTATGAACCTTACGTACCTTATCCGTCGTCGACACAAGGGAATTTACGCGGTGACTTCGAAGCGTTCAAGACTACCATTACACAAAGGTTAGATCGCCTTGAAGCTTCCAGCTCGGCGGGGCCGGGTCAAGTCTGGCGGGAGCAAGAATACCTGAGTCAAGGCACGCAGGACCCGAATCTAGTGACTCAAGGCCCGATCCGGCTCAACGACTTCGACAAAACCCACCTGAACACTCTTGGGAATTTTGATTATATCATGTAGTTTTTTGGTAATTTGCAACGAATGTTTTTTTTATTTATATAACTTTGAATTTTGTTAAACTATTTGATTTTCGGTTTTAATTATAAAACATTATTTTCTTTCTAATTCGGTTTTAATTTTAATTTTGTAAATTTAGAATTTCATAAATCAAAATTGGATTATAATTTTTTTAAAAAAATATTCAGCCAACCCACATAAATTTTCGTGGGTTTTTCGTGGGTAATCAGACAACCCACGGAAAACCCACGAAAATTTTCGTGGGTAGATTTGCCACGAAACTTTTCGTGGGTTTTTCGTTGTTATATACCAACGAAAATTTTCGTGGGTTTTCGTGGGTAAGCATACCCACAAAATTGTTTCGTGGCTTTTCGTGGGTTACCCACGAAAAAACAGCCTAATAACCCACTAAAATATTCGTGGGTATTACGGTTTTTTTTACTAGTGTACAAAGCTCATTGAGACACTTAAAAGCACTCATGCTGCATGAAACTTGGTTTAGAGTCCTAGAAACGTGTTGCAATATGTTTCATAAGTTCATTAAACTTGTACAAAGCTCATTGAGACACTTATAATCACTCATGTTGCATGAAACTTGTTTTAGAGTCTTAGACACGCGTTGTTAGATGTTTCATAAGTTCGTCAAACTTGTACAAAGCTCATTAAGATACTTATAAGCCCTCATGTTGCTTGAAAATTGGTTTAGAGTCCTAGAAACCAAGTTTTTAAGTGTTTCATAAGTTCTTCAAACTAGTACAAAGCTCATTGAGAAACTTATAAGCACTCATGTTGCATGAAACTTGGTTTAGAGTCCTAGAAACGCCTTGTTAGGTGTTTCATAAATTTGTCAAACATGTAAAAAGCTCATTGAGACACTTATAAGCACTCATGTTGCGTGAAACTTAGTTGAGAGTCCTAAAAACGCGTTGTTAGATGTTTCATAAGTTCGTTAAACTTGTAAAAAGCTCATTGAGAAACTTATTTGCTTTCATATTGCATGAAACTTGGTTTAGAGTCCTAGAAACCATGTTGTTAGATGTTTCATAAGTTTGTCAAACTTGTACAAAGCTCATTGAGACACTTATAAGCCCTCATTAGAGTCCTATTAGCCACGTTGTTAGATGTTTCATAAGTTCGTCAAACTAGTACAAAGCTCATTGAGACACTTGTAAGCACTCATGTTGCATGAAAATTGGTTTAGAGTCCTAGAAACCACGTTTTTAAGTGTTTCATAAGTTCTTCAAACTAGTACAAAGCTCATTGAGACACTTATAAGCACTCATGTTGCATGAAACTTGGTTTAGAGTCCTAGAAACGCGTTGTTAGGTGTTTCATAAGTTCGTCAAACATGTACAAAGCTCATTGAGACACTTATAAGCACTCATGTTTTATGAAACTTGGTTTAGAGTCCTAGAAACGTGTTGTTAGATGTTTCATAAGTTCGTTAAACTTGTACAAAGCTCATTGAGACACTTATTTGCTTTCATGTTGCATGAAACTTAGTTTAGAGTCCTAGAAACCATGTTGTTAGATGTTTCATAAGTTTGTCAAACTTGTACAAAGCTCATTGAGACACTTATAATCCCTCATTAGAGTCCTATTAGCTACGTTGTTAGATGTTTCATAAGTTCGTCAAACTAGTACAAAGCTCATTGATACATTTATAAGCACTCATGTTGCATGAAACTTGGTTTAGAATTCCTAGAAACCACGTTGTTAGATGTTTAATAAGTTCTTCAAAATTGTACAAAGCTCATTGAGACATTTATAATCACTCATAATGCATGAAACTTGGTTTATAGTCCTAGAAACGCGTTTTTAGACGTTTCATAAGTTCGTCAAACTAGTACAATGCTCATTGAGACACTTATAAGCACTCATGTTGCATGAAACTTTGTTTATAGTCCTAGAAACGTGTTGTTAGATGATGTTTCATAAGTTCTTCAAACTTATACAAAGCTCATTGAGACAGTTATAAGCACTCATGTTGCACTAAAATTGGTTTAGAGTCCTAGAAACGCGTTTTTAGATGTTTCATATGTTCGTCAAACTTGTAAAAAGCTCACTGAGACACTTTTAAGCACTCATGTTGCATGAAACTTTGTTTAGAGTCCTAGCAACCACGTTGTTAGATGTTTCATAAGTCCGTCCAACTAGTAAAAAGAATATTGAGACACTTAAAAGCACTCATGTTGCATGAAACTTGGTTTAGAGTCCTAGAAACATGTTGTAATATGTTTCATAAGTTCGTTAAACTTGTACAAAGCTCATTGAGACACTTATAATCAGTCAAACTTGTACAAAACTCATTAAGATACTTATAAGCCCTCATGTTGCATGAAACTTGGTTATAGCCCTAGCAACCACGTTGTCAGATGTTTCATAAGTTCGTCAAACTTGTAAAAAGTTCATTGAGACACTTATAATCAGTCATGTTGCATGAAAATTGGTTTAGAGTCCTAGAAACCACGTTTTTAAGTGTTTTATAACTTCTTCAAACTAGTACAAAGCTCATTGAGACACTTATAAGCACTTATGTTGCATAAAACTTGGTTTAGAGTCCTAGAAACGCGTTGTTAGGTGTTTTATAAGTTCGTCAAACATGTACAAAGCTCATTGAGACACTTATAAGCACTCATGTTGCATGAAACTTGGTTTAGAGTCCTTGAAACGTGTTGTTAGATGTTTCATAAGTTCGTTAAACTTGTACAAAGCTCATGAAACTTGGTTTAGAGTCCTAGAAACGCGTTGTTAGGTGTTTTATAAGTTCGTCAAACATGTACAAAGCTCATTGAGACACTTATAAGCACTCATGTTGCATGAAACATGGTTTAGAGTCCTAGAAACGCGTTGTTAGATGTTTCATAAGTTCGTCAAACTTGTACAAAACTCATTGAGACACTTATAAGCACTCATGTTGCATGCAACTTGGTTATAGCCCTAGCAACCACGTTGTCAGATGTTTCATAAGTTCGTCAAACTTGTAAAAAGTTCATTGAAACACTTATAATCACTCATGTTGCATGAAAATTGGTTTAATGTCCTAGAAACCACGTTTTTAAGTGTTTTATAACTTCTTCAAACTAGTACAAAGCTCATTGAGACACTTATAAGCACTTATGTTGCATGAAACTTGGTTTAGAGTCCTAGAAACGCGTTGTTAGGTGTTTTATAAGTTCGTCAAACATGTACAAAGCTCATTGAGACACTTATAAGCACTCATGTTGCATGAAACTTTGTTTAGAGTCCTAGAAACGCGTTGTTAGATGTTTCATAAGTTCGTTAAACATGTACAAAGCTCGTTAAACTTGTACAAAGCTCATGAAACTTGGTTTAGAGTTCATTGAGACACTTATAAGCACTCAGGTTGCATGAAACTTGGTTTAGAGTCCTAGAAACCACGTTGTTAGATGTTTTATATGTTCTTCAAAATTGTATAAAGCTCATTGAGACATTTATAATCACTCATGTTGCATTAAACTTGGTTTATAGTCCTAGAAACGCGTTTTTAGTCGTTTCATAAGTTTGTCAAACTAGTACAATGCTCATTGAGACACTTATAAGCACTCATCTTGCATGAAAGTTTGTTTATAGTCCTAGAAACGTGTTGTTAGATGATGTTTCATAAGTTCTTCAAACTAGTACAAAGTTCATCGAGACAATTATAAGCACTCATGTTGCATGAAACTTGGTTTAGAGTCCTAGAAACGAGTTGTTAGATGTTTCATAAGTTCGTCAAACTTGTAAAAACCTCATTGAGACACTTTTAAGCACTCATGTTGCATAAAACTTAGTTTAGATTCCTAGCAACCACGTTGTTAGATGTTTCATAAGTTCTTCCAACTAGTACAAAGCTCATTGAGACACTTAAAAGCACTCATGTTGCATGAAACCTGGTTTAGAGTCCTAGAAACACGTTGTTAGATGTTTCATAAGTTCGTCAAACTTGTAAAAAGCTCATTAAGACACTTATAAGCACTCATGTTTCATGGAACTTGGTTAGAGTCTTAGCAACCACGTTGTTAGATATTTGATAAGTTCGTCAAACCAAGTACAAAGCTCATTGAGACAATATAAGCACTCATGTTGCATGAAACTTGGTTTATAATCCTAGAAACCACGTTTTTAGATGTTTCACAAGTTCGTCAAACTTGTAAAAAGTTCATTGAGTAACTTATAAACACTCATGTTGCATCAAAATTGGTTTAGAGACCTAAAAACGCGTTTTTAGATGTTTCATAAGTTCGTCAAACTAGTACAAAGCTCATTGAGACCCATATAAGCACTCATGTGGCAAGAAACTTGGTTTAGAGTCGTAGAAACGCGTTGTTAGATGTTTCATAAGTTCGTCCAACTAGTACAAAGCTCATTGAGACACTTAAAAGCACTCATGTTGCATGAAACATGGTTTAGAGTCCTAGAAACGCGTTGTTAGATGTTTCATAAGTTCGTCAAACTTGTACAAAACTCATTGAGACACTTATAAGCACTCATGTTGCATGAAACTTGGTTAAAGTCTTAGCAACCACGTTGTCATATGTTACATAAGTTCGTCAAACTTGTAAAAAGTTCATTGAGACACTTATAATCACTCATGTTGCATCAAAATTGGTTTAGAGTCCTAAAAACGCGTTTTCAGATGTTTCATAAGTTCGTCAAACTAGTACAAAGCTCATTGAGACCCATACAAGCACTCATGTGGTAAGAAACTTGGTTTAGAGTCCTAGAAAACGCGTTGTTAGATGTTTCATAAGTTCGTCAAACTAGTACAAAGCTCATTGAGAAACTTATAAGCACTCATCTTGCATGAAACTTAGTTTAGAGTCCTAGAAACGCGTTGTTAGATGTTTCATAAGTTTGTCAAACTTGTACAAAGCTCATTGAGACATTTATAATCACTCATGTTGCATCAAAATTGGTTTACAGACCTAGAAACACATTTTTAGATGTTTCCTAAGTTCGTCAACCTAGTACAATGGTCATTGAGACCTATATAAGCGCTCATGTGGTAAGAAACTTGGTTTAGAGTCCTAGAAACGCGTTGTTAGATATTTCATAAGTTCGTCCAACTAGTACAAAGCTCATTGAGACACTTAAAAGCACTCATGTTGAATGAAACTTGATTTCGAGTCCTAGACACGCGTTGTTCGATGTTTCATAAGTTCGTCAAACTTGTACATAACTCATTGAGACACTTATAAGCATTCATGTTGCATGAATCTTTGTTAGTGTCCTAGCAACCACGTTGTTAGATGTTTCATAAGTTCTTCAAACTTGTACAAAGCCCATTGAGACACTTATAAGCCCTCATTAGAGTCCTAGAAGCCACGTTTTTGGATGTTTCATAAGTTCGTAAAACTAGTACAAAGCTCATTAATACACTTATAAGCACTCATGTTTCATGAAACTTGGTTTAGAGTCCTAGAAACGCGTTGTTAGAAGTTTCATAAGTTCGTCAAACCTGTACAAAGCTCATAGAGACACTTATAAGCACTCATGTTGCATGAAACTTAGTTTAAAGTCCTAGAAACGCGTTTTTAGATGTTTCATTAGTTCGTCAAACTTGTACAAAGCTGATAGATACACTTATAAGCTTGCATATTTCATGAAACTTGGTTTAGAGTCCTAGAAACGCGATGTTAGATGTTTCATAAGTCCGTCAAACTTGTAAAAAGCTCATTGAAACACTTATAAGCAGTCATGTTGCATGAAACTTGGTTTAGAGTCCTTGCAACCACGTTGTTCCATGGTTCATAAGTTCATTAAACTTCTACACAGCTCATTGAGACACTTATAAGCACTCATGTTGCATGCAACTTGGTTTAGAGTCCTAGAAATGCGTTATTAGATGTTTCATAAGTTCGTAAAACTTGTACAAAAGTCATTGAGACACTTATAAGCACTCGTGTTGCATGAAACTTGGTTTAGAGTCCTAGAAACGAGTTGTAAAATGTTTCATAAGTTCATCAAACTTGTAAAAAGCTTATTGAGACACTTTTAAGCACTCATGTTGCATGAAACATAGTTTAGATTTCTAGCAACCACGTTGTTAGATGTTTCATAAGTTCGTCCAACTAGTACAAAGCTCATAGAGACACTTAAAAGCACTCATGTTTCATGAAACTTGGTTTAGAGTCCTAGAAACACGTTGTTAGATGTTTCATAATTTCGTCAAACTTGTAAAAATCTCATTGAGACACTTATAAGCACTCATGTTGCATGGAACTTGGTTAGAGTCCTAGCAACCACGTTGTTAGATGTTTCATAAGTTCGTCAAACTACTACAAAGCTCACTGAGACATTATAAGCACTCATGTTGCATGAAACTTGGTTTAGAATCCTAGAAACCACGTTTTTAGATGTTTCATAAGTTCGTCAAACTTGTAAAAAGTTCACTGAGACACTTATAATCACTCATGTTGCATCAAAATTGATTTAGAGTCCTAAAAACGTGTTTTTAGATGTTTCATAAGTTCGTCAAACCAGTACAAAGCTCATTGAGACCCATATAAGCACTCATGTGGTAAGAAACTTGGTTTAGAGTCCTAGAAACGCGTTGTTAGATGTTACATAAGTTAGTCAAACTTGTACAAATCTCATTGGACACTTATAAGAAATCATGTTGCATGAAACCTGTTTAGAGTCCTATAAACGCGTTGTTAGATGTTTCATAAGTTCGTCAAACTTGTTAAAAGCTCATTGAGACAATTATAAGCACTCATGTTGCATGAAACTTGGTTTAGATTCCTGAAACGTGTTGTTAGATGTTTCATAAGTTCTTCAAACTTGTACAAAGCTCATTGATACACTTATAAGCTTGCATATTGCATGAAACTTGATTTAGAGTCCTAGAAACCACGTTGTTAGATGTTTCATAAGTTCGTCAAACTTGTACAAAGCTCATTGAGACACTTATAAGCCCTCATGTTTCATGAAACTTGGTTTAGAGTCCTAGAAACCAGGTTGTTAGGTATTTCATAAGTTCGTCAAACTAGTACAAAGCTCATTGAGACACTTATAAGCACTCATGTTGCATGAAACTTGGTTTAGAGTCCTAGATACGCGTTGTTAGATGTTTCATAAGTTCGTCAAACTTGTACAAAGTTCATTGAGACACTTAATAAGCCCTCATGTTGCATGAAATTTGGTTTAGAGTCATGTTTTGACTAAATTTCATAGATATCTTGGAACTTAAGACGTGTTGTTTGACTTCTAAAGTGGTTTCTCTTTTTTCTTCTATTTACTTATTACACATAAATTCTGTAATTGTTTTATAGTATTTGTTGTTTATTAAACTTTGTACACATATATTATAAATTTAATGTTTTTTGGTTTCAATGCTAGAACACGTTAAATATCTACATGGTACTTCAATATCACAATAGTTTTTTTTTGTGAAACTAAATATCATAAAAATAATTATTATGATACAAAAAGAAAGCGTCAATATTAGTCGACTTTGCCGATATTTGATTAAAGTTGTTTTTATTTGGACTTTGACAAAAAAATCTATTTGTATTGAACACATATTGACATAGAGTGTACACCAAAAAATGATTTTGGCAAAAAATCTAAATCTCTCTGCATCCCATCACGAGAGACCTAAAGTCAATTCAGGGTATGTTTTGGAAGATCTATAACCAATTTCGGATCATGAACCACAGATTCATCATATTCATCATGTACGCTTCCGTTTATGTTTGATCATCGGAAACTGATATGACTTTATAGTTTATTATGATATAAACTTTTGGATTATTTCCAACAATTGGTATCAAAGCCACTATATACAATTTCTGTTTGATAATCAGGTTTTATCAAAAAGAATTTTCGAATTTATTAAATTATTTAAAATAAATTTGAATCTGGTTTATGTGGAAAATTGAGATTTTAAATATGTTTTTCATCTAAAATATTCTGGGATTTGTGGTTTCAATAATGAAAATTTTAGATCTAATTTTTGAGCTTGTTTATATCTAGATTTAGGGTTTGTTATAGAGATAAACATGTTTAGATCTTCAATTAAAATAAAGTTAATGAATTTTTTATTTATGTAAAATCAATAAAAATCCGATTTTAAGTATATGGTCATTGAAGTAAAATTATTTCGGTGTAAGGGTAAATATTTCGGATTTTTCGGACAAATTTCGGATTTGAATTAGTCATTGACGGTTGTGAAAATAGTATTTTTAGGGTTTCAGTCGAAACCTAAAAGTTAGATTGAAGAAATTATAAAACGATGAGTTTTATTTTTTAAAATTCGTTTTGGACCTTTAAGCTTCGGCCCAAACCATTAAGATATTAAATAAATCTTAAATAAGGAAAAGGGGAGATAAATTTTGGGCACATATCCGTTAAGAAATAGACATAAATTCAAGAATTATGTCACAACTAAGATTCGAACTCAAGTTCGGTTCTAGCATACTCAACTTCCCCTTCCTATACCACTACACCAGTTAAGATTTTACGTTATGTAGTTTCACAGACTTCTTGATAAATGTCGACCATAATTAATAAAACGATTTGTTAAATTAATATTTAAATTAGATTATACAAGTTTATTATTTGAAGTGGATTAATTGATACAAGATGTCGCCAAAGTGACCTCTCTTGCGAATATTTTTCATGAATAGTATTAAATGTTGTGTGTATATTTTTCATGCGAATATTTAGTCGACCCAAAGAAAGATTTATATTTGGTCGGAATATATACACACATGTGATGATAAATACGTGACAATTATTTGGATTAAAACATATGAATGATAATTCGGCTCAAAGGAAGATTTATTGTTTATTATGGATTATTGTCGTGTTTGATCGTTGCGTAATGATAAATATGTGACAATTATTGGGATTAAAACATGTGAATAATAGATCGGCCCAAAGGAAAACTATTGTTTATCATGAATTATTGTCAATATTTTAATCATTGCTACAAGAGTACCGCTAGTAGTTAATATTATTGTCCATAGACTTGATATTAATGTTACATTTGATATCTTGGATGGGACGTATAATCATTCAATTTACTATTGATTTTATTCGGTTAGTGGGCTAATATTTAATTAAGGTTCTCTATTCAGTGAGTATCACTACATTATAGATAAATTTAGGAAATTCCAACATTTTCGGATTTCTACTTTAAATAGTAAAAAATAAAGTTATATTTATTATTGGGTATATATATCTTGACATTGCATTAAAAATGAAATAACTCACTTGTCCTTAAGGATATTGGCATTGCTAAGTATAATTGTAGTTTATGAGAAGTGAGAAAACTTTAATTGTATTGGCCCGATGTTAAGCATGAAACACCAATTTTTAAATCTTTAGAGGTGATGAGGAGGAGATCAAGATCTCAATCAAGTTCTTTGCTAGGATTAATTTGGGTTTCGTACGAAGCGATACAACGGAAATAAGAATGCTTTTGCATCGCTTTAGTTCGAAAAGTTTTCATAGCAAAATTTTTTTTAAGAAGTACATATTGAAAATGCCTAGTATTGTTTCAATCGAAACAAGAAATGACTAAAAGTACTTATACGGTTGACACCTCTAAGGTCTAAGATTTAAGAACGAAATTTTAAACATGTTGAGAATGATGATGCTAAGGATCCTACACAAAAGAAACAAATTTAGGTTGTTCATACTTGTTTCTTTTGTGATAAAGTTGGACACCGAATGACCGACAAAAATATCATAGTCCGTGTGAAAATAAGGGTTAGTTTCTCGTTATGGTTTGTTAATAAATTAAGTTTGATGAAGTAACCATAAACATTTAATGGTTAGACTCTGGTACAAAATCCTAACATAAGTGTTTCAAAGTAGGATTGCGTAAGCTACTGAAAACCAACTAATGTTGAAAGATACATTTAATATAGATAGTGGTTTTCATATGCATTTGGAGGCAATCATGCACTACAGACTATTGTTTTAATTTGGTCATTTTCTGAATTTGAAAGACAACTTTGTTGGTAATGTCTTTTAGACGTAATTTAGTTTCTTTGCTTCTAACTTAGACAAATTTGGTTATTCTTGTCTAATGAAGAACAAAGTTGTTACTTTGTCTTTAAATTCAAATTTGTTTGGGACCGAAAAATAACTTTGGATGAACATAGTCTTGGTAAATTCGACACTATAACTTATCAAGAATAAAGTTTAATTGTTAAATTAAGGGGTACTAAACAAAAGTTTGGAAAAAAACAAATTCATGAACTTTTCGCACAAACGCTTAAGTTACATATGAAGAAATAAAGTAGAGCGTCTTGTGTCTGATGGTATATTGAATTCGGTTAACTTCACAAATTTTTTGATATTTGTGTTGATTGCTTTATAAGGAAACAAACCAAGGATAATGAAATTTGATGCATTAAGAGTTGTGGAAGTCATTAAGTTGATACATACGCACAATTGTGGGTCGTTTGATACTTTATGTTGAAACGGTCAAAAATACTTCGTATCATTAATTGATTATGATTCTCGATATGCATACTTATTTCTTATTCATGAGAAACTTAAATCTCTAGACGTGTTCATAAAGTTTAAGACTGAGGTTTAAAACCTACTCGACCAAAGAATTAAGGCTATCAAATTACTATGGTCATTCGATAGATTAGGAGAATAACGTCCGGGATTATTTGCCAAATATCTAGAGGAATGAGGGATTATACCACATTATACCATGCATGGGTCTCCCAGCATGAGTGGTATGCCGAAAGGCGCAATCGCATTCTTAAAGATATGTTAAAAAGTGTGATTATTCATTACCCCTTACATGAATCACTATGGAGAAAAGCACTATATACAACATCTTACATTCTTAATAAGATTCCATTAAAGCAACTGCGTAAAGCTTCTTATGAGTTTTAGATTGGCCAAAACTCAGTCTAAAGCATTTCACATCTAGGGATGTCCACCTAAAGTTAGGCTTTATAAGCCATTTGAGAAAATATATTGGACTCCATAAATGTGAGCAATTACTTTATTGGTTATTCGAACAATTTCGAACTTATAAGTTTTAAGAATCCCACATTGAAATATTTTGAGGCGGAAATAATTACATTCCTTGAGGACTTTGAATTTAGTGGGAGAAATAAAGTTAGAGATATCATCTTCGAGGAAGAATCGACTTCGGTCTCTCTATCGATTCATATAGTTGCTTTGAATAAACCAAATCTTGCTCCTCAAACTAATAGTAAAGTTTTTCCTCTAAGTCAAGATGATAATGTTATCTAACACTAAGTTCAAATTCAATATCCTCAAGAACTAGTGCATCAAAATTAAGTTGTTTTGTGTAGATTCACGAAAAATTAGGAGAAATACTAGTTTGGATAATTATATAGTATTTCTGATAGAACATAAAGAAATTAAACTCTACTGGAAGATGATCCTATCAACTTCCGTAAGACTATGAGTTGTTCTAATATAGATAAGTGGACTATAACATCTAAGGACAAATATTAGTCAATACTAGACAATAAAATTTGAGTTATTGTTGAATTACCAGAAGGAATGAATCATCTTAGTTTTCAAACCAAGAAAGATTTGAAAGGTAATGTCCAACAATTTAAAGTTCGTCTAGTGGCTTAAGTCTATACTTAAATGGAAATGATTGTCTGTTAAGATACCTTCTCTTCAGTAATCCTGAAGGAGTTTTTTGGGATAATCGTAACACATGTTGCACATTATAATTTAGAGTTTCATCATATGGATTTAAATACGGTGTTTCTCAATGGTGACATTGATAAAACTAAAATATATGGAGCAAAAATAAAACTTTGTATTGATTCAAAGAAAATTGTTTGCATGTTAAGAAAATCCATCTATGAGCTAAAATAATTTTCCGTCATTGGTACCACAAATTTCATGAGGTTATCATCTCGTTCAATTTTTGAGATGAATTTGGTTGAGAATTGTGTGTATCAAAACTTTAGCGGGACTAAGTGTATTTGTCTGATTGTGCATGTGGAGACATACCGCTTGCCGTTAACAATATTAACATGCTAGTGAAGCATCTTTTGTATTAGATATCGAGATTCATCGATACATGTTTCGAAGAACTCTTTGATTACACAAAAGAGTTATATTGATAAAGTACTTTAGTGATATGGTATGCGATTCGCAAATCGGTGATAACCCAATTGGTAAGTGAGTCAAATATTGTTACAATCGGTGTTCTAAAGAAACTCTTTAGAACACCTTAGGAGATACAAAAGATCCTTTATGCATAGCAAATTAAAAACGTAAGTAATTTGGGAGATTTGCAGATTTGTAAATAATTAGTGAGGCAGATTTGTAGGATTGTAATTTAGATCCGAAAATCAAAAAAGGCAGTTTTTTTTTGTTTTGGGAAACTAGCATATTATTAGGGATATTAATTAGGTTAGGAATTAGGAAAATTGTCAGTTTTAAAACTTACAAAAAACTATTAAGACAATTTTTGTCATTTATTAAGAATATTTTCTATTTGGTATAGTTAAGACTTAAGATATTTAGGAAAAGTAACATTAAAAAGTTTGATGCAATATGCATTAAAGTAATATCGTAGAATGTGTTGTTCTGTATCTTTTTCAAAAATTCTTTGTTGCAATATGTATTGAATATTATATAAGATTATGATATAGTATATTTAGTTACGTCTTTGATGCAATATGTAGAATATAGAAACCCATAAAACACATATTAATTATAGGGGAATTTTGAAAAATAACTTTTTTGAGTTTATAAATTTGAAAAATATACCTTCTTTTTTATTTTTTGGAAACTAACTCTTTTTATTTGTAATTTTATTTTTTTGTCCAGTTTTTAGTTAAGAAATATATCTTTGAAAAAAAATAAAAATATTTATTAAATATTTAAAAATTCTTTTTAAAATTATAAATATTTTATAATTATTTATTTTAAAATATAGATATTCTATTTCCCGAATATAATAAATCCTAAAAACATCGGATCAATTCAAAATATACATTTAAATCAACCAAATTAATAATGGTTAAGTATGAACCATCATCATATCATAAAATGAAAAAGACGATAATTTTTGAGAGATTTAATGTGAATTGGGATTTCTAGGTTTTAATTTGAACCATGATTTCGATTAACTTTCTTTCTTCATCGATCGTTTTGCGTTTTTTCATCTTATTCCTCTTCTTTGTATTTATCCGACTTACTCGCGACGTATTGATTAACGAAACCAAGGACGCATCAACGTATTATACCATCTTCGTAACCCGACGTATTAAACATTATATATAGGATATCGAACATTAGTAGAGAAACATAAAATATTAATAGATTTATTTATAATCAAATTTTAAATATAAAACAAATATTATAGATTTATCTAAGATAAAAAATAAAGATATTATTATTAAATATATCATTTTGAGTTTAGATTTTAAAGACATAAAATTTAATTATATTTTTCTGATTTAAATTTTATTCAATAATAATTAATTATTAATTTAAATGTGGGAAAAAGTCAAATGTCATCTAAAAGGAGTTAATTTTTTAAAAAAATAAATAAAAAATCTACTTTTCAAAATACAAAACATATATGAGTCACTTTTCCAAATTTTCTCTTAATGATATTATGTATCTATATTATTATTTTTGGAATACTAATTTGAACATGTCCAAAAATTTACTCAATATTACACGTCATGCCATTGAGTATAAAATGAAATAATTTTGAACAATTAATTACGAAAAACCAAATAAATAAATATTAAGAAATATGCAATTCACATAAATATAATATTACATAGTTTTTTATACAAAAATACCTTTAAAATTTTACTTAAATCAAAATACCATTAGAAAGAGTATTTTTTAAAACCCATTACATTATTTTTAACAAAAATAACCCAAATTAAAAAAGAATTTAATTATATTATTAAAAATTATAAAACCAATTGAAACATTTTTTGTTAAAAATATCAAACTATAAAAAACAAAATAGTTTGTAAACGGGTTCGGTTTCCGGTTCGATTCTAAAAAATACAGAAGAAATTGCAATTATATTAAAATTTAAATATTATATTACATATTTAAAATATGTTTACAAGAATTATTTATATATATATAATCAAAATAATTATAATTTTAAATAAATTTGGGTAAATCGCATAGTTCGATTTGTGTATTTCGATTAAGTTTCGGTTTGTATTTTTAATCCGGGTTTTTTCCAAATAAATAATAAATTATAATAATTATTTGTTCTAATCAACTTACAAATTATATTAAAATTTTGCTATAAATATATAATTAAAATATTAAATTGTAATTAAAAAAAATCTCATTTCAACAATATTAATTGATCATATTTTGTTTAAACAATGAAAATAAAATAACATTCAAAATTCTAAATTAAATATATAAAATCATATAGAAAACATAAATCCGTGGTGAATCACGGTTTAATTCCTAGTTATAAAAAGTAAAACAAAACCGTTCGAAATAAATTCTGTTGTATTTAAATGTCTAATTAATTATTCTAATCCTTTGCAAGCCTCATACTTACAATCTGCGTGCTTCGGTTTTAAATCTTTATCGTGTGGTCCTATCGTTTTACAAATATATCCTCTCTTCGTTGCGTTTTCTTATCCTATCTTTTCTCATTTGCATTTATGTTTACACACATAATCAAGATTAAAGATATGGTAATGAGGTGTTTTGTGAATGTAGTAATTACTTACATTTTCTTCGATAACTACGCGAGTCTCTAAGCTCCTTCTCTAGAAAGGGATGGCTTTTCTTCATAGCGATCCATGCTTTTCTTCTTACAATAATGTTGGCGTGAGCATAGACCATGCCACCATTGTCTGTGTAGATGAAAACATCAACTTTGTACCCATTATTGAATAGACGATCCCACATATCTCTTGTGGCTATTGAAACACGATTTCGGTGTTGATTCATTGACATATCTTCTCTTGACTCCATAAGATTTTGATGGAAATGGTGGTGGAATTGGCACACAAGAATCAACATCTTTCAAGGAATGATAAATAACATCATCAACACAACATGTCACCATTCTCTATTTTTTGTTTTGTTACTTTCTCCTTTTTCCTGCACCAATCAAAATGAATCCTAAAAGAAAAAATAACATTGGTATGAATCCTAAAAGAAAAAATACTAATAATATCATGGTTTTGAACAGAACAAGAACACAAAACAAAACAACCTATGATCAAGACATACCAAACACTCAAGCAATTCATAGATCTCTAAATAAAATGTTAAAAAAGAAGAAGCTTTAATGATGCTTTTCTTCACCGACATACCTTGAAAAGATTTTAATAAATCTTGGTCCGTTTCAGACAATTTCGAAAAGCTAAATAGTTAAATCTCGTACAGATCAATGTCATCTTTGCTTACAAATCTCTACAATTTTGCAGAAACAAACAAAACAAAACCCACAAAAAATCACAAATAATCGAAAAAGAAGAAATCCCACAAAAAAAATTTAAACAAGGTGAGTTCTTATTAATGAACTTATGAAACATCTACCAACGTATTTTCTACGACTCTAAACTAATTTTTAAGCAAGATGAGTTTTTATTAGTGCCTCAATGATCTTTGTTCAAGTTTCAAGAATTTATGAAACATGTAACAACGCGTTTTCTATCATTGTAAACAATGTTTGAAGCAAGAAGATTGCTTATAAGTGTCTCAATGATTTTTATGCAAGTTTCACGAACTTATGAAACATCTAACATTCCGTTTTCTATGACTTTAAACCAAGTTTTAAACAAGATGAGTGCTTATAAGTGATCTAACAACGCGTTTTCTACGGTTCTAAACCAAGTTTTTAACAAGATGAGTTCTTATTAGTGCTTCGTGATCCTTGTACAAATTTCAAGAACTTATGAAAGATCTAACAACACGGTTTTTACGACTCTAAACCAAGTTTTAAGAGAGATGAATGCTTATAAGTGCCTCAATGATCTTTTTACCAGCTTTACGACCTTATGAAACATCTAATAAAGCATTTTCTACCACTCAAAACCAAGTTTGAAGCAAGATGAATGCTTAGAAGTGCTTCAATGAAGTTTTTACAAGTTTCACGAACTTATGAAACATCTAACAACGCGTTATCTACGCATCTAAACCAACTTTTAAGATAGATAAGTTTTAATTAGTGCCTCAATTATCTTTTTACGAATTTCACGAACTTATAGAACATCTAACAACGTATTTCCTATGACTATAAACCAAGTTTGAAACAAGATAAGTGCTTATAATTTCCTCAATGATCTTGGTACAAGTTTCAGAAACTTATGAACACATCTAACAACGCGTTTTCTACGACTTTAAACCAAGTTTTAAGTAAGATGAGTGCTTATAAGTGCCTCAATAAACTTTGTACAAGTTTCAAGAACTTATGAAACATCTTACAAAGGGTTTCCTATTACTGTACCAAGTTTTAAGTAAGATGAGTTCTTATTAGTGTCTCAATTATCTTTATACAAGTTTTCATGAACTTATGACACATCTAAAAAATGCGCTTTCGACGACTCTAAACAAGGTTTTAAGCAATATGAGTGCTTATAAGTGCCTCAATGATCTTTTTACAAGTTTCAAGAACTTATGAAACATCTAAAAACGAGTTTTCTATGACTCTAAACCATGTTTATAGGAAAAATAGTGATTATAAGTGCCTCCATGATCATTGTACAAGTTTCACGGACTTATGAAACATCTAGAAACGTGGTTTTAAATCAAGTTTAAGCAATATGGGTGCTTATTAGTGCTTCAATGATCTTTCAACAAGTTTCAGGAACTTAGGAAACATCTAACAACGCGGTTTCTACGACTCTAAACCAAAATTTAAGCAAGATGAGTGTTTATATGTGCCTCAATGATATTTGTACAAGTTTCACAAACTTATGAATCATTTAACAATGCGTTTTCTAAACCTTTAAACTACGATTTAAGCAAGATGAGTGCTTATAACTGCATCAATGATCTTTGTACAAGTTTCACGAACTTATGAAACATCTAAAAACACATTTTCTACGGTTGTAAAAAAAGTTTTAAGCAAGATGAGTTCTTATTAGTTCTTCAATGATCTTTTTACAAGTTTCAGGAACTTATGATACATCTAACAACACATTTTGTACACTTTTAAACCAAGTTTTAAGCAAGATGAGAAAATAAAAATCTAATTGAACATTGTACAAGCTTCACGAACTTATTAAACATCTAACGTCATGTTTTCTACGACTCTAAACCAAGTTTTAAGCAAGCCGAGTGCTTATAAGTTCCTCATTTATCTTTGTACAAGTTTAACGAACTTTTGAAACATCTAACAACGCGTTTACTACGACTCCAAACCAAGTTTAAGAAATATGGGTGATTATAAGTGCCTCAATGATCTTAGTACAAGTTTCACAAACTTATGGAAAATCTAACAACGCGGTTTCTACGAGTCTAAACTAAGTTTTAAGCAAGATGGGTGCTTATAAGTGCACAATGATATTTGTACAAGTTTCATGAGCTTATGAAACATCTAACATCTAAACCAATTTTTAAGCAAGATGAGTTATTATTAGGGCCTCAATGTTCTTTGTACAAGTTTCAAAAAATTATGATACATTTAGCAACGCGTTTTTACGACTCTAAACCAACTTTTATTCAAGATGAGTTCTTACTAGTGCCTCAAAGATCTTTTTACAAATTTCATGAACTTATGAAACATCTAACAACGCGTTTTCTATGACTATAAACCACGTTAGGAGCAAGATGCCTATAAGCTCCTCAATCATCTTTTTACAAGTTTCACGAACTTATGAAACATCTAACAACGAGTTTTTCTATGACTTTTAACCAGTTTTGAAGAAAGATGAATGCTTATAAGTTCCTCAATTATCTTTTTACATGTTTTATGAACTTATGAAACATCTAACAACGCGTTTTCTATTACTATAAACTAGTTTTTAAGCAAGATGAGTGCTTATAATTTCACATGATTTTTAAACAAGTTTCACGAACATAGGAAACATCTAACGACCTTTTTTCCACGATTCTAAACTAATTTTTAAGCAAGATGAGTTCTTATTAGTGCTTCAATGATTTTTGTAAAAGTTTCACGAACTTATGAAACATCTAACAACGTGTTTTCTACGACTCTAAACCAAGTTTAAAGCAAGATGAGTGCTTATAAGATCACATTGATCTTTGTACAAGTATTAAAAATTTATGTGACAACTAACAATGCGTTTTCTACGACTTTAAACCAAATATTAAGCAAGGTAAGTGTTTATAAGTGCACAATGATCTTTGAACAATTTCCCCGAACTTTTGAAACATCTAACAACGCGTTTTCTCTGACTCTAAACCAAGTTGTAAGCAAGATGTTTTAGTTCCTCAATGATCTTTGTACATGTTTGAAGAAGATACAAAACATCTAACAACACGTTTTCTATGACTCTAAACCAAGTTTGGAGCAAGAAGATTGCGTATAAGTGCTTCAATGATCTTTGAAAAACTTTCACGAACTTATGAAAGATCTAACAACGTGTTTTCTACGACTCTAAACCAAGTTTTAAGAAAAATGAGTTCTTATAAATGCATCAATGATCGTTGTACAAGTTTCAAAAATTTATGAAAGATCTAACGACGCGTTTTATACGACTCTAAACAAACTTTTAAGCAAGTTAAGTTCTTATTAGTGCCTCAATGATCTTTTTACAAATTTCACGAATTTATGAAAAATCTAACAACACGTTTCCTATGATTATAAATCATGTTTGAAGTAAGATGAGTGCTTATTAGTTCCTCAATGATCTTTGTACAAGTTTCACGAACTTATGAAACATCTAACAACTGGTTTTCTATGACTCTTAACCAAATTTTAAACAAGATGATTGGTTATAAATGCCTTAATGATCTTTGTTCCAGTTTCATGAACTTATGAAACACCAAACAATGCGTTTTCTACGACTCTAAACCAAGTATTAAGCAAGATGAGTGCTTGTAAGTGCCTCAATGATCTTTGAAGTTTAACAAACTTATGAATCATCTAACAACGCGTTTTCTACGACTCTAAACCATGTTTTAAGAAAGATGAGTGTTTATAAGTGCTTCAATGATCTTTGTACAAGTTTCACGAACTTATGAACAATCTAACAATTCGTTTTCTACGACTCTAAACCAAGTTTTAAGAAAGATTAGTGATTATAAGTGCCTCAATAATCTTTGTAAAAGTTTCACGAACTTATGAAACATCTAACAATGCGTTTTCTACGACTCTAAACAAAGCTTTAAACCAGATAAGTGTTTATAAGTACCAAATGATCTTTGAACAAGTTTCACGAACTTATGGAATGTCTAACAACTTATTTTCTCAACTCTAAGCAAAGTTTTAAGAAAGGTGAGTTCTTATTAGTCCATAAATGATATTTTTACAAGTTTCACACACTTATGAAATATCTAACGACGCGTTTTCTACGACTTTAAATCAAGTTTTAAGTAAGATGAGTGCTTATAAGTGCACTCAAAGATTTTTGAACAAATTTCAAAAACTTATGAAACATCCAACAACGCGTTTTCTCTGACTTTAAACAAGGTTTTAAGCAAGATAAGTTTTTATAAGTTCCTCACTGATATTTGTTCAAGTTTCACGAACTTTTGAAACATCTAAAAACACGGTTTCTACAACTCTAAACCAAGTTATAAGCAAGATGAGTGCTTATAAGTGTATCAATGATCTTTAAATAAGTTTCACGGACTTATGAACATCTAACAACGCGTTTTCTACGACTTTAAACCAATTTTAAGCAAGATGAGTGCTTATAAGTGCCCTAATTAACTTTGAACAAGTTTCATGAACTTGAAACATCTAACAATTCCTTTTCTACAACTCTAAACCAAGTTTAACGTAAGATGAGTTCTTATTATTGCATAAGTGATCCTTATACAAGTTTAGCAAACTTATGAAACATCTAACTATGCGTTTTCTACTAATCTAAACCATGTTTTAAGGAATATGAGTTCTTGTTAATGCCTCAATGATCTTTGTATAAATTTTACAAACTTATGAAATATTTAACAACGCGTTTTCTAGGACTCTAAAGCAAGTATTAAGAAAGATGAGTTCTTATAAGTGTCTCAATGATCTTTGAACAAGTTTCATGAACTTGTGAAACATCTAACAATGCGTTTTGTACGACTATGAACCAAGTTTGAGGCAAGATGAGTTCATATTAGTGCCTCAATACTCTCTGTAAAAGTTTCACGAACACATCTAACAATACATTTTCTACGACTCTTAACCAAGTATTAAGCAAGATGAGTCCTTATAAGTGCCTCAATGATCTTTAAACATGTTTCACGAATTTATGAATAATCTAACAACGCATTTTCTATGACTTTAAACCAAGTTTTAAGAAAGATTAGTTCTTATAAGTGCCTCCATGATATTTGTTCAAGTTTTACAAACTTATGAAACATCTAAAAACGTGTTTTCTACAATTCTAAACCAAGTTTTAAACAAGATGAATGCTTATAAGTGCATCAATGATCTTTGTACAAGTTTCACGAACATATGAAACATGTAACAACACCTTTTCTACGAGTCTACACAATGTTTTAATCAAGGTGAGTTCTTATTAGCTCCTTAATAATCTTTATATAAGTTTCACAAACTTTTGAAACATCTAAAAACACGTTTTCTCTAACTCTAAACCAAGTCTTAAGCAAATGAGTGCTTATAAGTACCTCAATGATCTTTAAAAAGTTTCACGCACTTATAAGTGCCCTAAAGGATTTTTAAACAATTTTCACAAACTTAAGAAACATCCAACAACGCGTTTTCTCGACTTTAAACCAGGTTTTAAGCAAGATTAGATCTTATAAAATCCTGAATGATCTTTTTTCAAGTTTCACGAACTTTTGAAACATCGAAAACACAGTTTCTATAACTCTAAACCAAATTTTAAACAAGATGAGTGCTTATAAGTGCCTCAATCATTTTTTAACAAGTTTCATGAACGTATGACCATATAACAACACATTTTCTACGACTTTAAACCAATTTTTAAGCAAGATGAGTGCTTATAAGAGCCTCAATGAACTTTGAACAAGTTTCGCGAACTAACGAAACATCTAACAATGCCTTTTCTACAACTCTAAACCAAGTTTTAAGTAAGATGAGTTCTTATTATTGCCTCAATGATTTTTGTACAAGTTTTATAATCTTATGAAACATCTAATTGCAGGTTTTCTACTAATCTAAACCAAGTTTAAAGGAATATTAGTTCTTACTAGTGCCTCAATGATCTTTGTACAAGTTTTATAATCTTATAAAACATTTAACAACGCGTTTTCTACGTCTCTGAAGCAAATATTAAGCAAGATGAGTTCTTATAAGTGTTTCAATGATCTTTGAACAAGTTTTACGAACTTATGAAATATCTAACAATGCGGTTTGTACGACTATGAACCGAGTTTTAAGCAAGATGAGTTCATATTAATTCCTCAATACTCTTTGTAAAAGTTTCACGAACACATCTAACAATACATTTTCTACGACTCTTAACCAATTATTAAGCAAGATGAGTTCTTATAAGTGACTCAATGATCTCTGAAATCAGTTTCACGAATTTCTGAACCATCAACCAACGCGTTTTCTACGACTTTAAACCAAGTTTTAAGACAGAGTGGTTCTTATAAGTGCCTTCACGATATTTGTACAAGTTTTACAAACTTATGAAACATCTAAAAACGCGTTTTCTACAACTCTATACCAAGTTTTAAGCAAGATGAGTGCTTATAAGTGCATCAATGATATTTGTAGAACTTTCACGAACTTATGAAACATCTAACAACGCGTTTTCTACGAGTCGTCTAAACAAAGTTTTAAACAAGGTGAGTTCTTATTAGTTCCTTAATAATATTTATATAAGTTTCACAAACTCTAAACCAAGTTTTAAGAAAGTGAGTGCTTATAAGTGCCTCAATGATCTTTAAACAAGTTTCACTAACTTATGAACATCTAATAACGTGTTCTCTATGACTATTAACCAATTTTGAAGCAAGATTATTGCTTATAATTGCCTCAATGATGTTTTCTACAAGTTTCACGAATTTAAGAAACATCGTACAACGCGTTTTCTACGTCTCTAAATCAAGTTTTAAGAAAGATGAGTGCTTATAAGTGTCTCGATAATCTTTAAACAAGTTTCACAAACTTATGAAACATCTAACAACGCGTTTTCTTCGAATTTAAACTACGTTTTAAGAAAGATGAGTGCTTATAAGAACCCAATGATCTTTGTACAAGTTTCAAGAAATTATGAAACAACTAACAACGCCTTTCCTTCTATACTAAGCCAAGTTTTAAGCAAGATGAGTTTTTATTAGTTCCTAAATGATCTCTGCACAAGTTTCACGAACTTATGAAATATCGAACAACGTGTTTTCTACGACTCTAAACAAAATTTTAAGAGAGATAATAGCTTATAAGTGTCTCAATGATCTTTATACAAGTTTCACGAACTTAAGAAACATCTAAAAACACATTTTCTACAACTCTAAACCAAGTTTTACGCAAGATGAGTTCTTATAAGTGCCTCAATGATCTTTAAACAAGTTTCACGAACTTCTGAACATCTAACAATGCGTTTTCTACGACTATTAACCAATTTTGAAGAAATATTAGGGTTTTATAATTGCCTCAATGATCTTTATACAAGTTTCACGAACTTATGAAACATATAACAACGGGTTTTCTATTAATCTAAACCAAGTTTTAAGAAATATGAGTTCTTATTGTTGCCTCAATGATCTTTGTAGATGTTTCACGAACTTATAAAACACCTAACTACTGGTTTTCTATAAATTTAAACCAAGTTTTAAGGAAGATGAGTTCTTATTAGTGCCTCAATGATCTTTGTACAAGTTTCACGAACTTATGAAACATATAACAACATGTTTTCTATGACTCTAAACTAAGTTTTAAGAAATATTAGTGCTTATAAGTTCCTTAATGATCTTTGTAAAAGTTTCACAAACTTATGAAACATCTAACAATGCGTTTTCTATGATTCTAAACAAAAATTTAAACAAGATGAGTTCTTATTAGTGCCTAAATGATCTTTGTATAAGTTTCACGAACTTATGAAATATCTAACAACGTGTTTTCTATGACTCTAAACCAACTTTTAAGCAAGATGATAGCTTATAAGTGCCTTAATGATCTTGGTACAAACTTCAACAACTTATGAAACATCTAACAACACGTTTTCTACAACTCTAGACCAATTTTTAAAAAAGATAAGTGCCAATAAGTGTCTCAATAATATTTGTACATGTTTCACGAACTTATAAATAATCTAACAACGCGCTTCTACAAATCTAAACCAATTTTAGGCAAGAAGAGTGCTTATTAGTGTTTCACACTAGTAAAAAAACATGTTATACCCACGAAGCTTTCGAGGGTAACATTGAGTGTTTTTCGTGGGTTTTCGTGGGACAAGACACGAACACCTACGTAATATTTCGTGGGTAATTAACCACGTATTGCCACGTTTTTTCGTGGGAAATTACCCTCGAATTGCCACTATAAAATTCGTGGGTAAAAATTTACCCACAAAATAGCCACCAAATTTTTCGTGGGGTAAGCACAATATTATTTTTTTATTTATAATATTTATTTTCAAATTTGTTGTTACAATTTATAAATTTATATAATTAAATTTAATACCGAACTAAATATTGAAATAGAAATACAATACTTTACATAAAATAAAAAATTTTATCATCGCAAAAATTTTAAAATTAAAAAAAAAACATGAATATAAAACATTCTATTGCTCCGGGATAAGTCGAAGCCAAAATTGTGCGATTGGCTTGTATCCAAGTGGTCGGGTTGACTCGTCCTCTGTGAACTGATGCTTCCAAGTAGCTTCTCCATAATGAGATATATCTTCCCCGACAAGGTACCCATCTGGTCCTTGATATCATTGAGCTCATTTTGGAAATCTTGTTGTGTGCTCGACGGATGATGGATGGGAGGGTGATAGAACTGCGTTCTTGCACTGCCGACGCCGTAGGCCTGTCCATATTTGGGTTTGACCTTCTGCATGTTTAAAAATTAAATATTTAATGTCTCAACATACAAAATGAAAAAATTTACCTCCATATATAATTGGTTAATGAGTTCCCGAGGAGAAGCACTTGTTGAAAAAGCCGTGCCCGACGAATCTTGCTGCTGAAAAAGCCTCCTCTTCAACCTCCTTCACAAGTCCTTTAATGATCGGATCGACGTAAGTGCCATCCGCGCGTCTATGTGTCTTATTCACCAAATCAAGAATGGAATGTTCCTAGGATCCCTGGGTCTTCTCCTTCTGCATTTAAAAAAATATTATTTACACAATTTAGTCAACAATAAATATATTAGTAAATTAATGTATGGATTAAACTTACCAATTGATAGTTAACCTTTGAGAAAGATCTGGGGTCGGCACTGTGTTTGTGCATTGCAATGCCATCTATCTTTGTTTTACGGCTGGTTGCTGCCTTCGACTCTTGTTAATGGCTTTCTCGTTTTCCACCTTTCCAAAAGAATTGTCGAGTCGTCATCGCTAATATATGAGGGTTTCACTCCCTCCCGATGCTTCCTACTAATCTCTTCGCCGATTCTTAACTTCGCCTTTTCCTTCCATTCATAAAAGACGATGTCCTCGAAGACGGGATCCTAGTAATAGTTTTGCTCCAACTCACAACCACCATTGTTATTAAAAAATGTTAGTAAAAGAAAATAAACGTTTAAATATTTAAAAAATTAACTTACCACAAATTTACCCCACCAACTCAGAATTTTTTTGGATTGTTTTTTTTTCACGTCGCTCCAAATATTCCAGGGACCCCAAAAATTACATTGCCATATGCGTCTAATAGAACCGATGACCGAGTCATCATTCCCAAAACTAAAATTTATTTTCAAAATATGAGAAATCAATTTGTAAACACGAAAACATTAAACTTTGTAAAAATGTAAGATGATTACCATAGTCCTTCGTTTTCCTTATAGTGATGGAGGACAGGCTTTGATCTCCTAGTAGGGGCTTAGTATACCCCTTGTAAACGGTAACGATACTCTAAAGAAGCACCCCAGACAGACTTTGGGATATCAAATGAGATCCGCTTGAAATTGAGTAGGTCCCTCTAGACAAAGACATAACTACATGCACAACAACAATACATATATAATTTGTCTTAAGCAATGAAAACGAGTTATCAATACATCGTTTTCCTTCTTCAAAATGAAAACGAGTTATCAATTTTCCTTTTGTATAAACGAAAACGAGTTATCAACACATCATTATAAGGAATGAAACTACTTGCATGATCCATAATTATATTGTATCAAATTAAACAAAAGTACAGTTATGTAAAAGGTGTATTTGATAAGTTTTTCCAATTATACAATTTTGGTATAACACCAAATCAAATCTAAGGCATAAAGCCAAATCAAATCTAAGGCAAGTTTTAAACAAAGTACCCAAAATGTAAGGCAAATCTATGGCAAATCTATGACATAAATTAAATAGCTAATTTTGAGGAATCCTAAAACCAAATCTATAAGTAAATTTGAGAAATCCTAAAACCATATAATAAAGATGTGGATTAGAGAGGATTTACTTGAGGATTAGAGATGTGGGTGAAGAGTAACAGTCGCCGGTGGTGGACAGAAGATTCGCCGGCGATTTCAAGATTTTCGTCGAAGAGGATGAATGGAGGAGAAAGAAATGGTTTTGCGAAGAAGATAAAGCTACCCACGAAAAAAATCGTGGGTTTTTTGGGGTAATTAAAAATAGCCACGTTTACCCACGAAAAATTTTTTGTGGGTAATTAAAGAATAGCGACGTATATCCACCATTAATTTCGTGGGTATAAGTTAAAACCCACGATTTCCCACGAAATATTTCGTGGGTAAATCCGTTAATTTTTATAATAAACGTGATTTAAAATTGTCATTTGTCTATCCCTGCACATTCAAAAGAGTATTCATAATGTTATCGAAAAAATTCTTCTCTATGTGCATCACGTTGAGATTGTGTCGGAATAGATGATCTTTCCAGTATGGGAGCTCCCAGAAAATGTTTTTCTTATGCCAGTTGTGTTCTGGAAGATAACCATCAGGCAGATTAGGCGGGACATGCCAGTTTCCTCCACATGGAACTGTGTAATTCGCAAAGTAATGATCCATATGCGGCTCAACTTGTTCGCCCATATATACACCGGTGGAGGATCCGAACTACATTGTTCTTCTTAAACATTCGTTTGTTTTTCTGATAGGGGTGGCGCAGACTAAGAAATTGACGGTGACAATCGAAACCAACTTGTTTTCCTTCCATTCTTCAATTGGAAGGCGTCAGTGTGATGCATGCAGTACGGACAAGAGAGTCGTCCGGGTGTAGTCCAGCTTTGCAACATTCGTAGGCGGGAAAGTCGTTGATCGTCCATAGGAGAACGCACGCATTGTAAATTCTGTTTCCTCGAACAATCGTAAGTCTTTACTCCAGTATGTCATAACTCCTTCAACTCTTCCACCAAATCCTGTAGAAATACATCAAGGAATCTTTTTGGTCCAGGGACTAACACTACAAGAAAAAGACCGTATAGCCACGGCAGAAGTCGTGGCTATGATGTTATATTTGTGGCTATATGGGTCCACAACCACGGAAAGCCACGACATAAAAGCGTGGCTATAGCGTCGTAGTTGTGCCATATTCGTGGCTATTCGTGGCTACTGAGCCACGAAAAAGCCACATATTTCCACATAAGCATTAGCCACGGATTTACCATTGATAATTTGTGGCAATGGTAGCCACGATACAATTTGTGGCTCATTCGTGGCTACCTTTGCCACGAATGTATACGTAGCTAATCATGGCTGCATAACTACGGTTTATTTCATGACTATCCGTGGCTGATTTGCCACTTATATATTCGTGGCTTTTCCATGGATTGTTAGCCACGATCATAGCCGTGACATATTCGTGGCCACCAGCCACGAATATATTCGTGGCTTTTCGTGGAAAGTTTTGTTACGGATATTTCCGTAGCAAGTCGTGGCTACTTAGATATGGATTTGATATGTAGCTTGTCGTGGCTACATAGCTACGGGTTAATTCGTAGCTTCCGTGGCTATTTGGCTATGATAAATTTCGTAGCAAATTGTGGCTACACTTTACTAGCCACAGATTATTCCGAGGCTTTCTTGTTTTTTTTTTAAAAATAATTATTATTTAAATTTAACCTGCTTAATTATATAACCAAAACATAATTAAAAACATTGTATTAAACAAAACATGATCATAATATGATCATGTATTTAATATTTAGAAACGAAAAAAGTTATATGAAACCAAAATACATGTTTTTTTAACCATTCAAAACAAAGTTTTTCTAACCAAACAACCCTCATTCTCATCATTATCATCATCCTCATAACAATCATCCTCACCATCAACCTCACCAGCAGGCACATGACCACCCTCACCATCATCTTCTTTCTCTTGGACATCTCCTTCCTCGCGGTTAACTTGTTCAAGATTAACGCTTTGAGCAGCAAGGTTGGGACTGGTCTGAGGCATTGAGTTCGAGGCTGCAGCATGTGGGGAAGGGGTCGCAAAGGGCTTGTTCGTCTCTCGATCGATCCCGAGAGTAGTGAGAATTACTTTATGCGAGTCTAGCAAGGCCTTCTGCGACTCGAGAATGGCTGAAACCGTAGTCTCGAGGGTTTCCACACGAAAATCAGTGCTCACACTTCGCGCAAGACAATATGCCACTGGCTCTGAGGGTTCAAACACTTCAAATTGCTTACTTCCGAGGCCGTAGATACGACCTCGATTTGGTTTGACCCGCTGCAAATACAGTCACAAAACAATTAGTATAGGGTATAAACTATTTTATAAATTACTATAGTAAGGAAAGCAATGAACAAATACTTACCTCCAAATAGGCCTTGTTGATAAGGCGAGGGGAAGGAGATGTCTCATCATCTTATGTGACCTGTGAAGAAGCGACAGCCTCGACTTCATTGACTATAGCCTCTGCCCGACGGTCCACGAAGGTGCCATCTCTGCGTACGGACGAGTTCGGTGAAGCCTGGTTCAACACCACATGCCTTTTGCTTATGCGAAACATTTCAATCAACTCAATTGCAAACCAAAACAAAAACAAACCTAAACAATGCAAAAAACTAGACAAGAACGAAACGTAGGTTGAACATAAACAAAGATGCAACAATAGGATACAACAACAACAAATACGCAAACAAACATAAAAAATATAACAAGTACTAAACCTAAGGAAAGAATAATAAACAAAGTAACAACAATGTCAAAGCAACAACAATGTCAAAGCAGAATAATAAACAAAGCAACCACAAACATAATAGAGAGAGTTCATATTACCATGTCAAAGCAAAAATTTAACAAGTACTAAACCTAAGCAAAGTATAATAAACAAAGCTGCAACAATTAACCAAACCTAACCAAACAAAGTATATAGCAACAGAACAACAACAACAACAAATACCTAAACCAAACCTAACCAAACCTAACCACAACCTAAATAGAAACTATAGATTAGAGAGGATTCATGTTACCATGTTGTAGTCGATCCTTGCAAAACTCACGGGTCCAACAGAATGCTTGTGCACACCTAGACCATCAAGATCTGACATCCGGTTCTTCGAGTTTGTCTTGGACTTCTTTTGGCACCCCTCAGTATCCCACAACTCCTGCATCTCCGCCCAAGCCGCGTCTGAAACGTATTATGGCTTCTTCTTATTTCTCTTCTTCTTGCTGACTCGGTCCCAGATGGACTCCATGCACTCCTTCTTCCAGATGAAGTAGACAACCTCATGGTGAGTAGGAGACCAGTAGTACGCTTGCTGAAAAGGGAAAAAACAACACATCAGACAAGTATCTAATATAAATGTACAAAAGTTAAAAGCAAATGGAATCACTTACCACAAAGTCTTGCCACCATTCCTCTGCCTTCTCATATGGAACCATAGACCAATTCCACCAAGCTCCCATATAATTGGACTGTCAAGTGTTCCTTAATGTTCTGTTCACTTCAGGATCGATGCCAAACCTAAAAAGAGAAGAAACTATGTCAACACAAGATATATACGAAGTCTCAATCGCACACATAAGCTATATACTAAGTCTCAATCGCATATATCGAATCAAACGAAAACCTAAAATGAAACCCTAAATCGAAACCCCCAAAATAAAACCCTAAAAAACCCTAAAAGAAACCCCCAATAAAGAAACCACCGAGAACAAAACAAAACCCCACTACATCCGCTACAAAAAAACCCCCAAAAAGAAACCCCAAATACGAAACCTTAAAACGAAACCATAAAAAGAAACCCCCAAAAACAAAACCCCAAAACAAAACCACGAGAATCGAATCAAAAACCCCATATAATCCGCAACAAAACCCCTAAAACAAAACCCTAAACGAATCATTATAAAAGATGAAATCGGATAAAGGTGAAAAGAGATATCGATTTCGATTTCGAAAACGAATCGGTTCAAAGATGACACCAAAGAGAAATAAAGAGAGGGAGAAGAAGAAATCTAGGAGAAATGAAGGAAACTTACCGGTTTGACAGGGTTTTCCGATCAATCGCCGGAGAGATAGAGAGACAGAGAGAGAGAGAGAAAAAAGAGGCGGATGGAAAATGAGATCTACTTTCGCGATGAATTAGGGTAAAACAACTTAGCCACATATATATCAGTGACTGTCCGTAGCTATAATTAAATATGGGTCGATATAATTAGGCTCATTAATTAACGATTTGGTCCAATATTGAAATGAATTATGTAGCCAAGGAACAAACACGTGGTTATATTGTGGCTATGCTGAGATATAGCCACGAATAAGCCACAGAAAAATCGTGGCTAACACTTGGTCAATTTTATATAATACATTTATTGAACAATTTGTATAGTCGCGAGTAGAAACGTGGCTATGTTAAGTTATAGCCACGAATAAGCCACGGATAAATTGTGGCTCACACTTAGGGAATTTTAAATAACATATCGATTGAACACTTTGTAAAGCCACGACTTGAAACGTTGCTATTTTAAGTTATAGCCACGATTAAGCCACGGATAAACCGTGACTATATCGGTTGAAAAAATTTGTATAGCCACGAGTATAAACGTGGCTATATCGTGGCTATATTAAGTTATAGCTACGAATAAGCCACAGATAAACCGTGGATGACACTTAAGAGTTTCGTTAGCCACGAAAATAAACGTGACCAATTCGTGGTTATACATAGATGTAGGGTTTAGGGTAATTTTTTTAGGGTATAGATTTTAGAAGGTTTTAAGTACTTGATACATGATTGATATGAATGTGTTACATCAAAACAATGAGTAAATTGAATGTGTTTAAGAAAAAATTAAAAACCTTTATATAAACCAAATACTTAGTATTAGTGTATGTAAGTTAATGAAGAACATTGATATAAGTGATCATGGTAGCATGTAATGCTTATATTGAGTTATATTTTATATATTTTTAAATTTATTAGGTTCCATTGTATTGTAGATGTGAATATGTTAAGATGTGTTTGAGAAATTAGATTTAAAACCCATCAATTTGATGAAATTTTGATATTTTGGTTTAGTCACGGTTTCTACCGTGACTATTTCATAGCCTTAGCCACGACTATTATCATGACCATGCGTGGCTAATTTTGTCTGAATCTTATCCATATCGTGTCCAGATACATCGAGGCACCGTTTTGTAACAGCCACGATTACATCCGTGGCTATCCGTGACTATTTAGTTTTGGTTTTCTGAATATGGACTGTATTGTGTCTAAGTATACCCAAGTTTGCAAAAATAAAAACCAAGCATGTAACATAACATTATTGTACCGGAAGTTTTAAATTAAAATACAAATAAGTTCGAAAATATATAATAAAACATGATTCAAAATATTAAACATTATTAACCCTCAAATTTATTAATCTTCAGAATAAGTTGAAGTATCCGATTCAGGATCCTCTAAGGATTGTCCCGCAACATCGTCTTCAACATTTTCGTAGTCCAAAGGCTATGCATCATCCAAATCATCATATTCAGAAACATTGTCATCAACGACATGTCTTGTTACTCGAATCATCGCACTAGGAACAACGAGGTCGACGAATGTATCATCCCGTGTGGCTGTCAAAGCGATTTCGTCATTCTCGCGGTAACCCCTCGGCATAACTTTAGTGCATGCCCCCCAATCATTTGTTGTCGAGACAGATACACGGGGATACGGAATGAAACACACTTGGTCACATTGACCAACTAAAACGAAAGGGTCATACTTCTCGTAGCGTCTACGCGGGGCTACATCAACTAAACCGAACGAGTGTCTACGCGCAATTCGGTACCGTCTGTGTTGTCAAACCAATTGCATTTGAAGATTATTTCTTTAAGACCAACTCCACCGCGATACGTGATCTTCATTATCTCTTCGATAAGACCGTAATAAGTAGTTTATGTCGTACCTCGTACCACAACTCCATAGTTTTGAGTTCTTTTATCATGCCCATGTGTGTGGTTGTGGAAATGGTATCCACAAGTGAAATACATTGGCCATGATGAGTAACTGTTCATCGGACCTTGTATAAATTCCAACATCCACAACGAAAATTCATACTTCCGACTCGCTTCATTAATCTGCAAAAATAGTAAAATACACATTAATTTATTTCAAATACTTGATATAGAGGCATCATTATAGTATATAGTACTCACGGAGTCCCTACACCATTTTGCATAATGGACGTATTTAGCTCTACCCAAATCATCATATGTAATATCTGGTATACTCAACCTCATTGCTTCCTCAAACATCTTGTAAAAAATTTGCAATACTTAGCGTTTTAGAATCCAAATAAAGCGTTAAAAAGTAAACAAATTTTACCATCTACTTGTTTACTTCTCATAAGTCGCAAATTCTTCACAATTAAGCAACATGAATGTACTGGATGATGTTGTAATTTGAATCTTCTAGCCACCCATCTATACGTTTTCCGCTTACACGGCCGATATGATGAAAGATTCTCGACACACACAGGTAATCATCATATGCAAACTGAATTTCTCCAGGACCATCATTGATTGCCTCTTCAGTATTCATGTAGTAATTGATCGCTGCATAAGAAATCTCTTCTTAGACACATTGCGCAACAATGGAACCTACAATATGTGCCTTATTCTTAACTTTCTTTTTCAGGTGAGACATGTATCGCTGAAATGGATACATCCATATATACTGCACCGGGCCACCTAAGGCGGCTTCATCTGAGATGTGCATGGATAAATGTTCCATGACATCAAAGAACGAAGGTGGAAAAATCTTCTCCAAATTACACAATTTGATTGCAATGTTATCCTTCAATACAGCCACATCCTCAACTCGCAACATTTTGGCGAGATATATCTCGAAAAAAACACTACAATCTCTGCAATTGTTCAACATCCTTTTAATTAGAAAAATTATAATGTTATCATTAACCATTTACTAAAAAACAAAGTTCACATACCTGAAATTGTCTTGTGCACGTTGTTATCCAAAAGTTCTAGCATCGCAAATGGAAGTAGGCGTTGCATGATCACATGGGAATCATGGATTTTCAACCCCGATAGTTTTCCATTGCTCTCGTCAACCCATCGAGCAAAATTAGAAGCATATCCGTCCAGAAATATGATGTTATTTCTCAACCACGAGAGAAACTTTCGCTTCAATGCGTTCGTTAATCTAAATAGTGGAACATGAATTTTTCCATCAGCTTGGTCCTGTAAATCTGGTCTTGTGCATATTGTCGGAAGATCCAATCTTGATTTTATATTGTCCTTCGTCTTCCCCTTCATATTCAGAACGGTGTGGATGAGATTGTCGAAACAATTCTTCTCGATGTGCATGATGTCGAGATTGTGTCTAAGAAGAAGATTTTCCCATAAGGCAAGTCCCAATATATACTATTCTTATGCCAAATATGGTACTCACCATAAGTATCGATTGTTCGACTTGGTTTCTCAAGTCCTTTTCCTCTACAATCGACTGTTTTCTCTAATCCATCAATGGTGTCTATCCTTTCAGTCAAAACTTCATAACCCGTCAACCACTATGGAGGGTTACCTCGAAATGTCTTGCCTTTCCTAAAAGCTTTGGTATTACGCCGATAAGCATGATCATGAGCTAAAAATGTTCGGTACCAATCGTACCAGCTATGTTTTCTTCCATGTGGTAACTAAAACGATTATGTTTCTTCTTGACAATATGGACATGCTAATCGACCATGCGTTGTACACCCAAAAACCATTCCATAAGCTGTAAAATCACTTATCGTCCACATCAACGCAGCTCGCATTGTAAAATTCTGATTCCGAGAAACATCATAAGCAGGCACACCTTCGCTCCATAAGAGTTGCAACTCTTCGATCAATGGTTGGAGATACATGTCAAGACTTTTCTTCGGATGTTTAGGTCCCGGAACCAGAACCGCCAGAAAGAAAAACTGCCTCTTCATGCACATACCAGGAGGTAAATTGTAGGGAGTTACTATAACCAGCCAAAACGAGTGTGCCTCACCATTCATTCCTATTGGATTAAATCCATCCGTTGCTAATCCTAGATAGATATTCCGACTCTCTCTAAACTAAAATAAGGATATACCCCATTAAAATGCTTCCAAGCCTCTCCGTCTGATGGGTGATTCATTTCTCCTTCAAGAGACTCGTGTTTTGTGTACCAGTGCATATGGGAAGTTGTTCCCTCGGCTTGGTATAATCGTTTTAGCCGATCCGCAATAGGTAGATAAAACATTCTCTGCTTAGGTATGTTCTTTCTTCTTCCTTTGTTGGTATGATATCGATCCTTCTTACAAAACCGACATTGTAAAAGGTTACGATCTTCGCCCTTCCAAAAAATCACGCAGTTGTCCTCGCACACATCAATCTTGTGAACCGACATTCCTAACGAACGCGTCAGCTTCTTCGTCTCATAATATGATCCCGGAGCTCTATTGGGTTGTGGAAGAATCCGCTTGAATGATCGTGTTATGTCATCTACACAACTCTCGGCCAAATTATGCTTCGTCTTTATGCCCATCACTTCCGACGCCAAGGAAAACTGAGAAATTCCTTCAAGACAACCATCATAAAGGGGTTCACTAGCTGCTTCAAATGCTCTATAAATGTTATCGTTGTTTGGCTCCTCTTCATGAATTTTTGAAACAACATCTTCGGTTGGATATCCTTCTTCTCCCATGTTAACATCACCATATGGCTCGTCATGAACATTCAAAGCTTCTTCTTCGAGTAGATTATTGACTCGTCCAAACATAGTAGTTTCTCTTAAAACCGACCCTATAGAGGTGTTTCGAAACTGTAAATGCATCACGTTGCTTCAAATTTTGGCACCGAGAACACGGACATGGCATAATACCACGCTCTTGATATGATTGTTGGTTGGAAGCAATAGCAATGAACATATTAATACCCTCTCCAAATTCTTCAGAAACACAATCTCTCATAGGATCAATATGTCGATCCATCCACTCTCTAGAACGAAAGAAATCTGACATTATGAACTCTTCAAAATCGCAAAATTAAATGAAGAAAACGATGAGACGGGGAAAAACCGTTTTAGCTTGTGTTTTACCAATGGAGAAGGAAGAAGAACCGTGAGATATCTTTACACGAAGCCACATATTAGCCACGGATCTAATCCATTGCTATTTCAAAATTATTATACTGGCAATTTTTAAAATGATTGGACGTATCGCACAGACCCATTTGGCTTGCCGACATCAGATTTGCCACGGAATTGCCACAAATGTTTTCGTGACAATCATTTAATGTTATATTCATAGCTATTTCGTGGCAAACTTTTGCCACGACTCTTTGTCGTGGCAAAATCGTGGCTAATTTACGACAGAAAGCCACGATTTAGCCACAAAACTTTTAATATTTTTTTGTGGCTTTCCGTGGCATATTTGTGGCTATATTCCATTTGGCCACGATTATTATGTGGCTTTGTCGTGGTGATATCTAATTTTTCTTGTAGTGTAATATACTTAGAAATAAAAATTTCCTTTGCATACACATCTCTGGTGGGAGGTTATAAGGGGTGACAATGACGGACTACAAAGAATACTGCCTACCTGACATACCAAATGGACTAAATCCAATTGTACATAGACCAAGGTAGACGTTACCTTTTCTCCTAGAAAAATCAGGGTATACCGAGTTAAAGTGTTTCCATGCTTTCGCATCTGATGGGTGGGTCACCTCTCTAGGCTTTCGCATCTGATTTGTGGCATGTTGCATGAGTATTTCAACCACGTCGAGGAACTCTCGTGTCACCGATCCGTCATCACCTCGATGTATGTACAACCACTTCCGGATTTCGTAGATATCGCCTCCGGACATTTTTTTGGAAAGAAAGTGAGTTTTTTTTCTTTAGACAGAGAGATATGATTTGTGGTGTGATTTTTGGTGAGAGGTGAGGATGTATTTATAGGAATTCTGAAAATTTACCAACTTTTTATCAACGAAATTTAACTACTAATTTACAACTATTGCATTTAACAAAGGATTTACAACTAATGTACAACGATTGAACTACTAAAATGAAAGTTGTAAAAAATTAGGTGTAGTAGTAAATATACATTTTCACCTACATTGCAAAATCGTTGTTAAAATGTCAAAAATACATAAGTTGTAAAATCGTTGTACATTAACGACAATTTTACAACGATACTTTCAGTTCAAGGTGATTCTCGTAAATTCGTTGGGAATTGCCGACGATTTAACGACGATTCAGAAAATATTTGGAAAATCGTGCCTAAATCGTCGTACTTTTACCACGAATTAACGACGACAACATTTGTTGTTCTTTTATGACGATTTTACAACTATATATATTCGTTGTTAAATCGTCGTAATATTGTCCTAAATTTACGACGAAATAAATCGTTGTAAATATTTCGTCGTAAATTGCGTAGAATCTTGTAGTGTTATTTTATAATTTGGACGAGACAACACAATTTCAAAAAATAATAGATCCATGGTAATTTATCTTGTATATTCTTCAATCAACATCTATTATTCTCTGTTTAAAAAATCGTTATGCACTAGTCAAACTATAATTTTGAGCAGGCCCACCGCATAAGAGAAAATTGGGGATTTATTATAAAATAATTTTGCGCTATTAATACAGTTACATCCTATATTTATAAGGTTTTTTAAGTTTTACGAATTTATAAATATAAAAATTAAGTTTTTATTAAGGTAAATGTTAGTTGAACAAACTATTGTAATCAAATTGACATATAGATTATAAATATTATCAAACTTTTTATAGATTTTAGTTGGTCATGATACGTAGTTAATCAATAAATAAGATTTTAAGTAAATTATCGAATTAAGCATAAAATAGAATTAGGCGAAAAATAACCATACTACACAGAAAATAATAAAACCATTGATTTTTAAGAGGGAGTAGGCCTAAAAGTTTTCTAGCCTCTCTTTCTCAAAATATGTCATCTTTATATTATTATTTGAGAAACACATTTTTTAAAATGAATTTAAAAGTGATCTTTATATTAATATATTTCTAGCCTCTCTTTCTCAAAACATGATCTTTATATTAATATATTTATAACCACCGTTCTAAAACGCGGCCTCCGCGGCCGTGTACTCACCGAAAAACCGCTCGACGGGCAAGAGCCGTGGCGATTTTAGCCTAGGCGGTTCAATAAATTAGAAAATTTCGTAAACGATTTGTTTAATAGTTTTTAGTTTCAAAATCCGATGTTATATCCTATATCTATCTTATTTAGGTTAAACGTTCCAAAAGTACCAAACCAACATGAAGAGAACATTAACAAATGCAAAATACGGCTATTAGGTTTAAAAAAATCGCAGATCTAAAAGGTTGAAGACGGGGGTATTTTGGTCTTTTACTTCTTTAAAGCGAAAAATAGATAAATCACCAAAAATAGACTCTCTGGCCTTCGAACCGTGATTGTACCGTTCGAAGAATGAGACATAAACCACTAGACTAAGCTACAGATTGGTAAACTTAGCATAATATATTATATATATATATATCTATATAATAATTATTTTAAAAATAAAATTAATTAAAATTATATGAAAATTAATCCCCGATCGATTAACCCCCGATTAATCCTCGAGTTATCCGCTAGGCGCTAGGTCTCAGTCATCTGTACAATTCGTCGCAAAATTAAATTTTCAAGTTCCGTCAACCGACAAATTGTCCACTCAAAGGTCAACAATTTTGAGACGAATTGTTGCTAATTTGTCGCTAATGTAGTACATTTGACGTGTGTCCTCGTACTTATGTCAGAGTAGTACATCGACCTCAGATTAGTACGAGGTGCTACATTGCGACAAATTAGCGACGAATCGTCACTAATACGTCGCAAATCAATATTTAGCGACGAATTAGCGACGATTCGTCGCTAAGTCGTAGCAAAATCTAATAATTTAACCCTCATTTGAACCCCTAAACATATAAAGCATCTAAATATATTTGATATCATAATAAATTATGAATAAATTAGTGTATCTATGATGTTCAAAATAACATTTAAAAAAATATATATATATATATTTTTTTTTGTCAACATTTGGGCCACAAATGGCTGGCCCATTAGCCAAACCTACACTATCGTAGGCGCGGAGAATCGATCCGGGTGGGGTGGTGCTACCTGCCTCCTGTGGACTTATGACTGCCACTAGACCAAGGTCACTTCCCAAAAAAAAAAAAAAAAAAAAAAATATATATATATATATATATTAAAAAGCAACTATTGAAAACTTTAAAGTATAATACATATACTAGTTTAAAGATTGTTTTGATATTATGTATATTTATAAGTTTAAATTTTTGATTTTTAAAAAAAAAATCCATTGTATGCATTGTTTTTACAAGTGGATTGTTGTAAACAATCGTAGGATTAACCTGTATAATGATTTTTAGGGGTTTGGATGAGAAACCTTTTGCTTCGAAATAACAACGAATTTGCGACGATTTGTAGTTTAACGACGATTTTATAACAATATAGCGACAACCGGTAAATCCTTGCTAAATCCTTTCAATTTTGTTGCTAAATCCTTGCAAATCCGTTGCAATTTTTTTTTATTAAAAAAATACAACTTCGATTTTATGTTAGACATAAAATCGTGGTTTATTGAAAATGTAAACAACATTTTATCCTTTTTATTCATTCTCAGATTCATATGACTCAATTTCACTACTTACGGTAAATTCATTGTTTTCGTCTTCTTGATTCTTAGGGTCAACTAGGTATACATCCTCGGTGGATTGATTAGTTGGTATGATTGCACCACCAATTACGTCTTGTTTCAGAGGAATTTAATCAACACCGACAATTAAACCTCTAGGAACCACTCGAATAACTGCACTCCAAGATATACCACTTGTTTTAACGCGTGGATACGGAATGAATGTGACTTTCTCAGCTTGCGATCCGAGAATAAATGGTTAGAATTTCCGATATCGTCGCGATTGGTTGACGTCGGTGACACCGAATTTGTTGTATCGAACACCACGACCAAGTGTAGGATCGAACCACTCACATTTGAACAATTTGTTTCGTAAAATAACTAGTCCCAGATATTGGACCTCAATAATATCCATCAGAATCCCATAAAAAAATCGAATAATTGGGTGAAAGACGTAACCACGCGTGAAATATAAGGTGCAGTTGTGATCTTACCTAGCGGTCATTGTATGAACTTGCGAAACCAAACCGGATAATTCTCGTCACCATAATCGATTTGTAATTTTAACCATGGGGCAAAATCGCGTTCTTTAATAGCAGTAAGTTCGTCTTTCGTAAGTCCTGCTGGATACGCTTCCTCCACTTGTTCCTCAAAAACGCTGATTCAAAACTTAATTAATATTTAAATCATACTTATATATGTCTATTAATTTTAAATATCAATTAAATATATGATCATTGTGTCAATCTTGAAATGTCGTGCATATTTAGAATTTAGGAGGATGTAAGTATGTGCATTGTGTCAATCTTTATCACTTGTCCACCAAGCTTCTTTCTATTTACCGCCAACTCTTCCGATTGGGTAAAATATACCAGGTACCCTTCTACGACATTAATTCATCAGTACAATATATATATACCTTCTGCACGGAATTCAAAGATATATACCTGCAATTGATAAGTGTGTCATTTCTGAGAGCAGTTCATCAAAGGCAAATGGCAATAGTACTTGCATAAATACATGACTTTTCATACCTGAAATTTTTTGCCCATCCCAACACACGCAGATTGCTTAGATACATATCCATCATGAAACTTAACATCGGATGCTACCCATCTGAATAAAATGTTTCTCACTTCAGGTTTCAATCTATATACACTACAAGAAAACACATATTTTCGTATTATAAAAACGGTTGGAAATCGGTCAAAAATCACGATTTCCGACGGAAATTATCGGGTCGGGTGGAGATGGTCAGAAATTGGATTTATTCGGAAATCGGTCGGAAATTTCCGACCACAAATATCTGTCAAAAATTCCGATCGCTTTCCGACGACATTGTGGTCGGATATATGAAATTATTCTGACCAAATTTCGGAATCAAATATTCCAACGAAATTCCGACCGATATTTTAAAAACTAATTTTTTAGTTCCGACCGATTTCCGTCAGAAATACCTCCGACCATATTTTCGTCAGAATTCCGTTGGAAATAAAAATAAGTAATTTTAAAAAAAAATATCCGACGGAAACAATTCCGACCGTTTTTCGACGACTTTATTTAATTTAATATTTTAAATTATTAAAATATCCGACCGTTTTTCAACGGAATTGCCGAAGAAAGAAAAAAAAATTAATTAAAAAAAACGAAAAAATAAAAAACAGAAAATTAAAAATAACCACAAAATAAAAAAAACAATTTATTTTTAAAATTTTTAAAAAAACTAAGTACCCGCATGTTCTCCCGTTGTTCCCGATCCGATGCGTCTCCCGATCCCGATGCGTCTCCCGATCATCCCGTTCCTGGAAAATCCAAAAACAGGTCCTAAGAAACGCGTTCATTTGTTTGAGTTGTGCATTGGTGTCTTCGCGCAACTCGATCCGAGTTTGAAACGTATGGGAAAGACATTTCTTGGGTTTGGGGAAGAGTTCCTAAACCGAAAGGTTTTTCGAACCATATCGAGTTTCCTATAATAATAGACGTTTCTTGAATAAGTAAAATTTTGAACAATTTTGATTTTTATGGTTCTATATAAGAGTATTCATGTTTGTTTTAGTTTTAAACGTGTTATAAGAGCTTTTTTATCGATTTGAACTTCAAAAATATGATTTTGCATCAAACCCTGAACGAGGTTTAAAATTTTGGCGGCCTCCAACAGATTTCCGACGGAATTCCGACCACAAAAAAAAATAAAAATTATTTTAAAATTATTTTGAAATTTGAAGTATTTAAAAACACTTTGAAATTTGTAATTTTTAAAAACACTTTAAAATTTGAAATCTGTAAAACACTTTGAAATTTGAAATCTTTGAAACACTTTGAAATTTGAAATCTTTAAAACACTTAGAAATTTTAAATCTTTAAAAACACTTTGAAATTTGTAATCTTTAAAAACACTTTGCAATTTGGAATCTTTAAAACACTTTGAACTTTGTAATCTTTAAAAACACTTTGAAATTTGAAATTTTTAAAACACTTAGAAATTTGAAATTTTTAAAACACTTAGAAATTTTAAATCTTTAAAAACACTTTGGAATTTGTAATCTTTAAAAATACTTTGAAATTTGAAATCTTTAAAATACTTTGAAATTTGAAATATTTCAAAACACTTTGAAATTTGTAAGTTTTAAAAACACTTTGAAATTTGAAATCTTTAAAACACTTCGAAATTTGAAATCTTTAAAAACACTTTGAAATTTGTAATATTTAAAAACACTTTGAAATTTGAAATCTTTAAAAACACTTTGAAATCTTTAAAACACATAGAAATTTGAAATTCTTAAAAATACTTTGAAATTTGAAATCTTTAAAAACATTTTGAAAATTGAAATCTTTAAAAATACTTTGGATTTTTTAAAATGTTTTTTTCGGATTCGGTCGAGTCCTCAGTGTCGGAATCAGATCCTTTTTCAAATTCTCCAATCTCTTCTTCTGAATCTCATGTACAACATTATCTACATCTTCTGTTAAATCTACAACTAACTCCACGTCCAATGAAACATCCACTTCTCCTAAATGACCCACTATGGTCGGTTGTAATGGAGGATCAACTTCAGAAGAACTACCATAGACTCTTCCCCTCGGGTTAATTGGTGTGACAACAATCCAGGGGTCTTGTTTGCTTTGCAAGTGAAATCATCATAAAAGACACTTGGTTGGCCTACGATCCAAGAATGAATGAATAATACTTTTGCAACCTTCTCTGAGAGTGTAATGTGGTAACACCAAACTCATATGTACGTACACCGTGTCTTGGAACGGTACTATACCAATCAGAATATAACGTCACACAACGTAGATCGAGCATCCCACTATAATGCATTTCTAAGATCTCACGTAATACACCGTAGTAAACCACATCTCGGGCTGCTTCTGACACATCGGGTGTGAAACTACAATATATTGTGGACCGTTCACCACCTCTTCTAACCATGTCGGAATAAGTTCTCCTTCACGTTGCCTGTTGTATACATATAACTTCAGCCAATGTGCAATTTCTCTATCTTTTAGTTCATATAATTCATCATCAGTTGATTGGGGATACCCAAATCGCTTATGCGCCATGTAAATCTCCTCGTACGACTCTAATTCTTCGAAGTTGGTCAAAATATAAGTGTATACATTAGCATGCTCCACCTCGCTGAGTCTTCGACTTTTACCCTTTCCACTTAAACGACCTATTTGCCTAAAAAGTTCAGGTACATATACTGGATAAAAAGCATGCACTCCTCTATCATCATGTCGTTTTGATTTCCCGCCCTTCGTTTTTGTTTGTTGTGGAAAGTAATACTCTACTAAGTTTGACCTCTCTTCGTTAATGCTTTGAGCTATAATAGAACGTTCAACCCTCGATAAGTTCTCCTCTTTTTTCTTCAAATGGTACATGTATCGTTCAAAAGGATACATCCATCGATATTGAACAAGACCACCAAGTTCTACTTCTCCAGGCAAGTGAATAGGTAAATGTTCCATAACGTCAAAAAACGAAGGTGGAAATATCTTCTCTAGGTTGCACAAAAGCATTGGAATCTTCTCTTCCAGATTGCGGATGCCTTTTATGGTAAGTGACCTCGCAGAAATATCTCTAAAAAGCTCCTATCCCCGCAAGTGCTTCATGGACTTGTTGAGGAAGAAGCCCATCGAATGCAAATGGAAGAAGATGCTGCATAACAACATGACAATCATGACTCTTCATCCCCGAAAAACTTTCCTTCCCCCCGATCAACACGAGTTTTGAAGATTAGAAGAGTAACCATCCGGAAAACTTCACACCTTCAATGATTCGGTTAAAGAATTCTTGTTTTGTTGAAGCATTTAACCGAAAAACGAGGTTGCGGATATCTCCCTTGACTGGTCACATGAAGTTCCTTCCGAGAACAAATAGTCAGAAAGTCTAATCTAGACTTCAAGTTGTCTTTCGTCCTCCCTTTTGACGTTCATAATTGTAAACATGATGTTGTCAAAGAATTTCTTCTCGATGTGCATAACATCTAGGTTGTGTCGAAGTAAATGATCCTTCCAATAAGGTAAATAAAAAAAATGCTCTTCTTATGCCAGTTATGATGTTCTCCATATCCGTCCACAACTTGATGCCCGTTAGCACCACAACGTACTGTCTTCTCGGCTCCAAAGTCTCGAAATTGAGTTAATATATGCTCTCCGTTGACTTTTCCGGGAGATCCTCTAAACAGTTTTTTCTTCTTTGTAAACAAAGTAGTGCTCCGACGGTATGGATGATCGTTTGGCAAAAAGTGTCGATGACAATCAAACCAACATGATTTACGTCCGTTCTTTAATTGAAAAACATCACTGTTATCTTGACAATAAGGAAAATATAAGCGTCCATGTGTAGTCCAACCTGATAACATACTATATGCCGAAAAATCACTAATAGTCCACATTAGTATTGGCATCACGAAGTTTTGTTGCACCGATATGTCGTAGGTTTCAGCTCCGGTCTCCCATAACATCTTTAACTCAAATATCAATGGATACATAAATATGTCAAGTGCTCTCTTCGGATGCGTGGCCGATGTACAAGAATAGATAGAAACAAGAATTCCCTAGCCATGCATAATGAAGGAGGTAGGTTGTAAGGCGTAACGATCACCGGCCATAATGAATATTGTCTCTCATGCTTCCCAAAAGGGGTTGAAACCATTAGTACATAACCCGAGATACACGTTTTGACTTTCGCATGCAAAGCTATGATACACATTTTGAAAATGTTTCCAAGCTTTAGCATGCGAAGGATGTGCTATCTCTCCATTTGACATCGTATGTTTTGCTTGCCATCTCATTGAACTTGCGGTGCGCTCGGACTGAAATAACCTCTTCAACCTATCCGTTAGCGGAAAATACCACATTCTCTTATAAGGTATGGGTACTCTTCCACTAGTTTCGTTGTATCGTGGCTTCTTACGAATCACATACTTCTCCAATATAACATAGAATTATCGACGCACACATCGATCATCTGATATGGTAACCCGAGACCATATACCAACTTTTCGATTTCATAATACGTTTTAGGTGCCATATTATCTTCCGGTAAAATGTCTTTGATCAATCCAGCCCAGACATCAACACAATCTTCTGAAAGGTTGTCATCCGTTTTGATATACATCATTCTTGTTGTAGTTGAAAGAGGCGAATGACCTTCTCTACATCCACCATTTAACATGTTCTTAGCGGCATCTAACATGTCAAAGAATTTATGCGCTTCTACATTTGGCTCCTCCATTGTAGGTACATGATCAACTCCAACATACGACGACATACTTTGCCGAAAAATATCATTTACCATTTGCACAATCCTATCTACCAAAATAGCTTGTTTTACCAGAGGGACAATTACATCATCATTATAATATTGTATATTACTACTACTACTAGTATAATTTACCATCGAATCATTTTCCTCATGAGAATACCATATTTTATATCCCGACGTAAATCCAACATTATAAAAATGTTTCCAAACTACTTTTAACGAAATATTTCTAAGATTATCACAATTTTTATAAAGACAACACATTTTACCTGTTTTTACGGTTTTTTATTGAATTGCGACAAATTCCATAAATTGTTTAAGTCCCTCCGCAAATTCGTCCGTAAGTAATCTCGTCTCCGGATATTGATGATTTTCATCCATCCACGGTCTAAATAACTCATGACTTATGATTTGTGAATATATAATAAGAAAAATCGTAAGAATAATCGAATGTGAATAGTAATCGTATGAAAATTATAATGTTAATAGAATTTGTAAGAAAGAAGGAAGTGAGTGTGAGATATATATAAGCGTTTTTCCGACCAAATTCCAACCAAAATTGGTCCGTTTCGCAATAGTTATGTAAACGTTACAAATATCGTCGGAATTTGGTCGTAAATATTTTATGTCGAAAATTTTCGACGAATTTCCGAAAAAACACAACGGTGTACGAAATGGTCGGAAATTTCCGACGGATTTCCGACGAAATATTTTCCAACCAAATTCCGACCAATTTTGAAGTTTTTTCAAACGGTGCTAAATTGGTTGGAAAGTGGTCGGAAATTTCCGACCCAATTCTGACGACTTACATTTTTTCGAAAATTTCCGACCACAATTCCCAACGGTATGGTTTTGGTCGGAAATATGTTGGAATCTCTGACTGATTTTCTACAAAAATGTGTTGGTCGCAAAATTCCGACCTTTTCTGACCAAATTTTGAACCGTCAGAATTTAATGGGAAACTGGTCTAAATTGCTAGGAAATGCCGTCAGAAATCACATGTTTTCTTGTAGTGATATCGGGACGGGAGTCTTACCATCGTTCGTGATATGCAATTCATTTCGGAAACATATATACGGCAAATCCAATCTCGTCTTCAAGTTGTCTTTAGTTCTCCCATGCACGTTTAACAATGTGTACATAATGTTATAAAATAATTTTTTTTCAATGTGCATCATGTCGAAGTTAAGTCTCAACAAATGATCTTTCCACTAAGAGAGTTCCCAAAAGATATTTTTCTTATGCCAATTATGACTTTCTCCATATCCATGTGGTAAATTAGAAACATGCCAATTACCACCCCTTCGACATGTTTCATGCGCACCGGAATTATTCACTTCATTTAATAACTATGTCCCGGACGGATATAGTAAGGGTGCAAGTTGGACGACTTTGCTCTTCTTAAACAATCTTATGTTCTTCCAGTACGGATGATTAGTTGGAAGGAAGCGTCTGTGACAATCAAACCAACTGGTTTTCCTCCCATGTGGAAGTTGAAACGCATTTTTCCGATGGCGGCAATAAGGACAAGCCAATCTTCCATGCGTAGTCCATCCTGATAACATGGCATAAGCAGGAAAGTCACTAATAGACAACATGAGTATTTCACGCATCGTAAAATTTATTCTGCTTGAGATATCGTACGTATGAAGACCGGTGGACCATAATTCTTTTATCTCATGGATTAAAGGTTGCAGAAAAACATCTAGAGCTCTCTTTGGATGCTTAGGACCGGGTACTAAATGCTTAAGAAGAGAAATTCTCTTTGCATGCACATATCTGGAGGAAAATTATAAGGAGTTACGATAACCGGCAATAAAGAGTATTGTCTACGAGACATACCAAATGGACTAAATCCGTCAGTGCATAAACCTAGATATACATTAACGGATGTGGTACTTACCCATTACGGACAGACTTAAAAGACATCTAATTCGATAAGATGGCATGCATAACACTCAGCCGGGGATGGGGACGTAACTCATCCGTCATATGCAAAGGCTTGGAAAAACTTTAATTCGGTATACTCTAACTTTCCCTTTGCCTTGAACCTTATATCTTGGTTGAGAGCAAAACCGACATTCTTGCAGCCTATCATCATTTTCTAATAAATCATACAATTGTTAACACAAACATGAATCATTTCCGAAGGTAATCCAAGACTAGAAACCAACTTTCGTATTTCATAATATGACTCATCATCTACATTATCCTCAAGAAAATACGCATTCATTAACTCCGCCCAGGAGTCCATGCAAAACTCACTCAAATTATGATCCGATTTAATATTCATCATACTAGATGCTAATATGCTAATGATAGTTTTGACAAAGAAAATTTACATCCCTCGTAAATTAATTTATTCGCAGCTTCTAACATATCATAAAAACGTTTGGCATCTTGGTTAGGTTCTTAAACAACATTTTCAGATAAATGCATCAACAACCATGTCATGATATTTATTATCATCTACATGCCCATACCCACCCTTATTAGCATGATGATGATCATATATACTATCAAAATCATGATGTTGAGAATTATCAGGTTCGTTAACTACATTAGCAAAAGGATAACTCGTACTATTGTCTCCAACTTCATTTTTATTATAATTATACCTTTCATGTTGAAACCAAACAAAATATTGCGGCATAAAACCTCTATTAAAAAGATGTTTCCATACAATTTCAACATGAAAATATTTAGTGTTCACGCACTTCTTACATGGAAAATACATTTTACCAGTATTTTGTGTATTTTGCATGTTTCCAGCCTGGTACATGAATGTTTGAAGTCCCTCTGTGAACTCCGTTTTCACTTGCCCACTTCTATCTTTATGTCTATACATCCAAGCCCGTAACTCGTATATGTCATTATTACCATGAGACATTTTTTAGAAATTTGTATAAATGTGTTTTGAATTGGAAGAGAGAGTGTTATGAGTTTGTATTGTGATTTTGATGTTAGACGAATGAGTTTATATACAACCATATTATCAAATATTTACAACGAAATAGCAAGGAATATTAGGAACGATTTTGCAACGAATGACGGTTTGCAACAAATTTGCAACGATTTTGTGACGTTTTTGCAACGATATATTCGTTGCTAATTAGGTGTAAAAACTTAACAAACGAGTGCTTACCTACATATCGATATTCCTCGCAAATTCGTCATTTATTACCAACGAATAGAAGTCGATATTACTCCATTGCGACAGTATAGCGACGAAACTCAAGATCGTCGCTATATCGTCGCAGGTCGACCTTAAATTCGGAAAATATTAGGGATGAATCCAATCGTCGCTAATTAGCGACGAATTTGCGACGAAATGCAATTTCACCAAGATTCGTCGCAAAATCTTCACAAAATAGTCCCTATATTTTTTCGTCCCTAATTCAACACAAAATTTCGTCTCTATACATACTGTTTCTTGTAGTGTTCACGTCGTGTTAGGTCTTAAGACGTTTATATCTGACATGGGGGAAGATATTGAATCCATTTAGAAAGTGGTTAATGATCTCATTTAAAGGAATGAAGTTACCAACATCGAATTTGATTAATGCTTTAATAGGTCGGTGGTCATATTCTCGTCGGAGATTGTGACCAAGTTCTTGACGAAGGATCATCATACATGAGATCTAGAGGATGTTGTTATGAAGTACCTTCACGTGAATCCTTTTGTGGCGGCAAGTGACAATATAGTTTTGGCTAGCCACGTGTCTCACTTTTTTGTCGATGCTTCTGGTGATCTCTTTAACTTGGTATTTTACCCTTTGAATAATATTTCTTGGATCAACTATGCCTTAGGGAAGCTCCAAACTTTCCCATGATTACCTTTTTAGTAATTGAAAGTGAAACCATATTTTTCTTCACCATAGAGATTTTGCAAGTGAGAGGGTGATTCTTCTTGAGAAACAAACCGAGCAATGTTGGTAGGTTTTGTCAGGTAAATTGAATTTAGCTTAAAGCATAGAATCGTCGTCGAAGGCATGTATTTTTCATCGTTATGATAGTCGTAGAAGTTGTCAACGAGATGAAATTGATAGCTCTTAGCTCGAGATGATTTTTTGTGGAGCTAAAACCTTTAATGTAATAGGTGGGTCCTTTAAAGGAGCAAACATCTTTAATGTTTGAAAGTTGGAGATGAGATTTTTTTTGTCAAGCTTTATTTTTTCAATGAGCTTCCTCATAGCTCTATTTGATGTCGAGCTTTTATAAACCTTTAGTTTCGATGTTTGATCTTTCACTAAGCTAACATAGTAGATAAAAGTACGCCATCGAGGATAAGCTCATATATATGGGCTAACTTCTCTTTTGCCTGATGAACTCCATAGGGTTGACATTTTCTGAAATTGCATCCTCTGCGATCCAATTTTGTGGCAGGAGATGGACACATGGGATTCTATTTTGTTTTGTAGGTGATGTTTTCTTTCTGCCATATTGGGGAGAAACTTTTCACCATGGCGGAAGAGTAATCCGATGATCATGAGCCCTTCCTCATAATGAAATAGAAGCATGACACCGAGATGAAAAAGGGGGTTTTGCTTACCCATGTGATGGCGGCTCATGCTCGTCTCAAGGGTGTGCCTCTTCTAATGTTGACTGATTTTGCTGGTGGGCCATAATGATGATTCTCCCACTCAACACTCGTTGTCTTGGTGAGCTACTTCGAATCATTACTTTTTTGTGGATTCGTCCTCTTTTTTCCCTTGTTGGCTTTGTTTACTTGCCCCCGGGGGTTGTGACTCGAGGGGTTGTTTTATTTAATCGTTGTTTCTTTAAATTTTCTTTGGCTTGCTTATCCATGAAATAGCATGACCCAACTCCAACCAAAACTTTCATCGAGTCTACTTGTTATTTTGGTCGACGAAATTTTAGCAACTCAGTGTCGACCTTGATTTGTTTGGTGAGACACATTTCAGGTCGGTCACACGAGATGTGTATATGAAGTTTTAGTGAATTTGATATTGAATGTACTTGAGTATTGTTCAATTTAATTGGTGAGGTATGTTTTAGGCCGTCACCAAAGATGTGTCGATGAAGTTTCAGTAAAGTAGACATCAACTTTACTCGAAAGTTTGATCAACGAAGTGTATCATTTGATCAATTTGTTCGGCAAAGTCTCGTCAGACTTCTAAGTCCGAGACAGAGCTGATGAAATTCCTTTAATAATATGACTCGTAGAATATATTAATAAACTTCACATAAAACTCCTTCTCGTCGGTTGACGAAGTTTCTTGAACTTGTCAACGAAACTTATGTGGCTAGGTCACCGTCGCAAACTTTACACCTGAGATGAGTCGATGAAGTTTCAATGAACTAGACATCGTCTGTAGTCGAAAGTTTGATCAACAAAATGTATTGTTCGATTGATATGTTTGGTGAGACCTTTTTAAGGTCGGTCACCTTATATAGATGAGTCGGTGCTGTTTCTTGAACTTGACATCAACTATGATGGAAAGTTTGATCAACGAAATGTATCGTTTGATCGATTTGTTCAACGAGACCTGTTTTAGGTCGGTCAGTTGAGATGAGGCGATGAATTTTCTTGAACTTGACTTCGATTGTAATTGAAAGTTTGATCAACGAAGTTTATCCTTTAATCGATTTGTTCGGCGAGACCATATTTAGGTCGGTCATCTGACAAGAGTCGATTTCTTTAACTTGACATCGATTGTACTTGAAAGTTTTATTAACGAAGTGTATCATTTGATCGATTTGTTCGACGTCTCATCATACTTTTACATGTGAGGCAGAGCTGGTGAAATTCTTTTTATAATATGCCTCGTATAACATATTAATAAACTTCACATCAAACTCCTTTTTGTCGGTTGACGAAGTTTCTTAAACTTGACGTTGAACCTTATGTTGCGAAGTCACCGTCGCAACCTTTACACCGAGATATAGTTCATGAAGTTTCATAGTGATAATAAACCCCGCAAAAGTTATTAAATATTTTGACATCGAACTTGTTCTCGTTGGTTGTCGAAAGTTTCTTGAACTTGACCTTGAACCTTGTTCTCATTGGTCAACAAAGTTTCTTGAACTTGACATCAAACCTTGTTCTCGTTGTTTGACGAAATTTCTTGAACTTGACTTCGAACTTGTTCTCGTTGGTTAACGAAGTTTCTTGAACTTGACGTCGAACCTTGTTCTCGTTGGTTGACGAAGTTTTTGGCGAGACTACTTTCGTAATCTTTAAACCTTTTTAGTTTCGGTCGGAAGAATGATCGTCGAGACACTTCTTCATGGACAAAGTTTGTGCAACAAGTTGTATGATCTTTTCGATTTTTTGGTGGTTGACCACTACGTGGACCTGAAAAACACTTTGATTGGATTCTAGACCTTAAAATTGATTAACGATAACCTTATGTGCTTCCGTTTTTTCCATTTTTTGGGGCTCATCGATGGTTTTGTAATCATTGAGGCCTCTTTGAGTTCCTTAGGCTTAACGTTCGTTGAGGATTTGCATACGACACCAAAGTTGTTGAGAAGAAGAAGAAGAAGAACCGGTGGTAGAGAGATTAAATAGTGGCAAGGCAGATTTTTCCCTAATAAGTGGCATATAAGCCTCGCGCACTAGATGATCTCTATCGATAATATATGATATTTCTTGTGGGGAAATATAAAGTTTTTCCTAGTTAAGACATATGTAAGTATTAGATATACCATGTTTTATATAAGACGAGCTCTATCGAGATAATATATAAGTATCAGCCATATGTAAGTATTAGATGAGCTCTATCAGATAATATATGATATTTCTCGTGAGGAAATATGACGTTTTTCCTAGTTCAGCCATATGTAAGTATTAGATATGTAATTAATATATACCATGTTTTATATGACAAACTTTCAAAGTTATAAAGTTATATTTTTCGTAAAAACAGCGAAGTTATATATATTAAGTTTTATATTACTAAATTACTATGTAGAAAATATTATGTATATATATTTATATATTAAATAAAACAAATTTATAAGTTATTACTCATTTACTATACATATTTGTATATCCTTCCAAAACAACATACAAATATAAATGATTATTGTGTAAGAAATATTTTAACATATATAAAATTATTAAAAAATACAATATTTGTTTGTCTTAATTTATATAACAAAATGTAAATTGTCTATATAAAAGAAATATACTATCTATATATTATTACCAATTTACTATACATATTATGATTTGTTTCCAGAAATAATATGAATGCATATAAATGAAAATTAATACTATGTAGGAAAGGTTTAACATATATAAAGTTATTAAATTAGTTTGTATTTATTTCTATTAAAAGTTTAAATTGGTTTGTATTTATTTCTATAAAAATTATAAATATATGACTATGTAGGATTTATAAAATCAATTAATATGTATAAATGATAATTTTATATATATATATATATGTGTGTGTGTGTGTGTGTGTGTGAATATATTCTACTATTTAGGTATTATTACTATACAAATTCGTATTTATGTCCATAAAAAGTATAATTAAAACGCATGTGTGCATCGATTAGTTTACCTATAAAACACTTGTTATGAGGTAGGAAAAAAGTATCTAGAAACAAGGATGCTCGTTTGTTGTGCCCATCAACTATTTTAATTTTTAAGATATTCTCATATAAATAAAAACAAAAAAATTTCAAGTCGGTTTTGAGTTAATGGATAAAATTGAAGAAATGAAGGAAATTGAAGAGAGTTTAGGTTGTTATTATCCTATCAAAGACACTAAGGATCCTACCATTGACATCATCGCCAAGTTCGCTATCTCGGAGAACAACAAACAGACCAACTCGGAACTCAAGCTACACAATGTTGTATCCGGCCAAGAGCGAGGTAGTATCTGGCCTAAATTTCATCTTAATTCTTGATGTAAGTGACCGAGACAATGAAAAAGATCGCAAGACCTATGAGGCGAAGGTGTACGCAACGTTCCAACTTGATGAAATGGTTCTTGAATATTTTAAAATCATCAATTAACCAATGTTGGCTTATTGTTTATTGAAAGTGATAAATCTAAATAAATGTTTGCTTTCAAACTTATTCTATTGTACCAAGTTATTCAGCAACTATATGTGGTATTATACAAAAGGTGTTTACTTAGTAATCCTTTAACCAATTTTTTCCTATCCTAGTTAGAAAAAAATATTTCTAAATTCTTAAACGACTTTTAGTAAGGATGGTAATATATTTGGGTATTTGGATAATTATGTTTAGGGTTTTGGGTTTTAACTTGGTACTAAGAGACGAGGAACTGTTTTTATTTTTTTTAAAGATTACTTTGCTCGCATATAAATTTTATAGGGCAATTCTTATAAATACAACTTAAAATTTTTTTTAACACAATTAGCACAGATTTTCGAAAATTTTACAAATACCATTAAAAAGTTTTTTTCTCATAAATACCACGAATCTTAAATTTTCAAAATAACACCCAAAACCTTCAAAAAACTATACCCTACCCCCTCAAAACTATACCCTAAACACTATATAGCGAACCCAAATGAAAAAATTTAAAATCTAAAGTGTTAAAACTCGTTTTTTGTATTTGGGGTATTTTGTAAACTACTACTTTTTGATGGTATTTTTGTTATAAAAAATATTTTAATGGTATTTTGTTATAAAAAACTTTTTAATGGTATTTTCAAAACAAAAACTTTTTTTGATGGTATTCTAAGGAATTTCTCAATTTTATATTGTAACCTTGAGTGAAGTCGTCTCAATCGGGCCTATATAGATAGTTTTACTAGAAATGAAAATCTCGGTGGTGTCACGAATTATCCAATTGACTAGAAGACATAATTATTCAAACCTATTTAAAATATGTAAGTTATTAGAAACTAATTACTTTTTTATCATCAAAGATATATGTTGGTTAACATAATACTAGATGCAATTTTAATAAGATCCGCAATCATAAAGTGATGTTTTTCAAGTTTTTGCGCAAAAATAAAATATATTTGACTTTTCTAAATAACGATGTTGATTGAAGAATACACGAGATAGATTATTCTAATTCGAAAACCAAAGCACCAAAAGAAACTCACTAAGTTATACAAATCAAGTCGCATATGATCAAAATTATAACTTATAAAGTTAAATATTTGTGCAAAAATTAAAAAGGCATATATATCAAAATTTATATGATAAAATTATACAGAAAATAATTTATATACATGCAATAATTATACTATCTAAAACTTATTTAAATTTTACTATACATAATTGTATTTATTTAGAAGACAATATATAAATAAACACCAATATACATACGCACCCTCTGGGAAATATTTTAAACATATATAAATATATAATATTGATTTTTATTTATATAACAAAATTTAAATATGAAAGAAATATACTATTTATAAGTTATTACTAAATTTCTATACATTTTTATACTTATTTCCAATACATAAAAGGTGTTAACATATATAAATTATTAAATTGGGTTGTATATATTTATGTAAAACAAATATTAATAGATTACTATGTTGGAAATTTTATAATCAATTACTATATAGAACAATATATTCTATATAAGTGAAAATACTATGCTATTTTAGAATCATTGCAATTAAAAGTTTTAATTTATAACCATAAAAAATATAATTAAAACCCATATGTGCATGGAATAGGTCACCTATAAAATACTTAATATGAAGTATTATTGCCTTAGTGGGTAGTAAAAATAAGGGAAATTCACAAAACTACACCCTTTCAACCCTCCCTTCACAAAACTACACCTAATTGAATATTTTCACAAATTTACACCCTTTCAAAATTTTAAAAGCTTGATTTACCCTTTTAAAAATTACCAAAATTAAAATCTTTTTATTTGGGTTCGCTAATTAGTGTTCATGGTATAGTATTAAGGGGGTAGGATTATGTGGGTAGGGTTTATTTAGATTTAATTTAGAGTGTTTATGTGTAGTTTTGTGAAGTAATTTTGAAATGGTGTAGTTTTGTGAAATGTAATTCAAATGGTGAAGCTTTGTAATTCTCCCTAAAATAAGGTATCAGGAAAGAAGGAGTTTTAGAAAGAGAGAGTAAGTAACCATAGAGATTTATTAAGAATAGAGAAGATAGACATTAGCCTCCTTGATTTTTCACAAATGCTTACAACACATATATATATATATATAGATAATACTAATACAAGGGTTTTGTTTGTGGATAAGAAGAGGAGATAAAGTTGAGCGTCTATATTTGAAATTTAAATCCAAAAGTTCTAGGCGTGTGTGGTCAAGTTGGTCAACACAAGGAGCCATCTCATGCACGTGACCCAGCTGTCCATTCTTTTCTTCTTGTGGATTTGGACATATCCTAGCCCAAGATTTTTAAGGGCCTGAATGATCTTTGAAGAATTTTCACAAAATTATTAAAGATCTAACAACGTGTTTTCTACGACTCTAAACCAAGTTTTAAGCAAGATGAGTTTTTAGAAAATATATTCTATATAAGTGAAAATACTATGCTATTTCAGAATCATTGCAATTAAAAGTTTGAATTTATAACCATAAAAAATATAATTAAAACCCATATGTGCATGGAATAGGTCACTAATAAAATACTTAATATGAAGTATTATGACCTTAGTGGGTAGTAAAAATAAGGTATCAGGAAACAAGGATCCACAAATATTCGAACTTTTAAGGTATTGTCAAATAAATATAAACAAATTTGTATGTATTTTAAATAAAAGAATAATTAATACTTAATTTTCTACTATTTTATAGAGTGATAATAAGAGGTTGATATATTCCCATTGAAGATATTAAGGAACCTACATGTAATATTAAATAACCTACCAATTCGAAACTCTAAGACGAAGGCGTATGCATGGATTCACAACATGGTTCTTCAATATTTTAAACTCCTCAATTAACCAATGTTGGCTTATTTTTTCTGAAATTGATCATTCTTTGACAAATATTATCTCTCACTATTCTATTGTATTATTCAACAATTATTTGAAGTATTATAAAAAGGTGTTTATTTAGTAAACCTAAAACAAAATTTTCAAAACCTAATCGAAACATTGAACATACGGAATATGCAACATCTATATAAGACCTAAGTAACTTTCCTGCACTATATGCATGTTAATGGTATTCCAATTACTTGTTTTATAATTTAACCATGTATGTTAGTTTCCTAGTAATTTTTGTTTGTTTCGATTATTGTTGAATTCGTCTCTATTTCGTTGCTACATTAGGGACAATTTTGCGAAGAATATAATTAAAAAAATTAATTAATTAAAATTTCATTTATATTATTAAAATAAAAATTTGTTACATATTTTAATACAAAATTAAAAACTAGGTTTGAAATTGTCGAGCCCGACATTATGTCCAATCTCAGCGGCAATCGCATCCGCTTCCACAGTAGTCACTCGAACCGGCGGTTGAGTTGACAATATTTCCCGTTATAAAGTGCTTCCGCAAGATGCGGACTATCCATGACAATAAAAGTGAAAAGCTATGTGATAGTCGACAGTTGCCTCTTCGTGTCAGTCAGTTCCTGTCCCAAAAAAATCATTCATCGTTGGCCGGAGTAGAGCGACGACCCGATGATGATGATGTCGGAACATCGGCAATGGAACCAACTCCGAAAGTGCAGTTCTTCTTCCTCGAAGCAACCTTGATGCGTTATATTGGAAGCGTATGGAATATATGATAAACCGAAAGATGAACCAAAACAATATATAAGTGACTAAGGAAGAAACGTGATAGATCACCACGATTCGTAAAGCTAGAGCACCATAATCGATAAAGAAACCCGCTGATCTAACACCACACTTGCACCACAAAAAGTGATAAAGACGCTCAAGAACACCACCAATGAATCTCCCAAAACCAAAACCAAAACCAAAGGATAAAGAAATTGATCTAAACAGATCCAAGGGGTCACAAAGATTCTTCAAATTCTATATCTCGTTTTCTCCTTATTCAATGGAAAAGAGCCTCAATATATAGAGGAAATACATAAAAACTTGAAATAAATGCAACCAAAGGTATAAAAAACATTTGAATCCCAAAAGACCGTCAAACTTATAAAAAGAGTAATTAACACACTTAGATAATTGTAGTCATTAATAGTGACGAAAATTACTCTTTACCTTCTTAACTTCACAACTTTGGGCTTCAATATCTTCAAATAAACTCAATTCAACCCTTTAGTCTTCATTCGACCTTAGTCATTTGATTGGACTTGGATCATCATAGTGAAAACAATCCCACTTCATTTCGTCTTCTGTTATAACCTTTATAACCTTTCCTCCCACATCATTCTCTCCGGGTTCAAAAGGATTTGACCTCAAATCCAGCAACTTTTCATCCTCAACATATGGAGAAAGATCCCCCACGTCGAAAGTAGCGGAAATTCCATCTTCACCTGGAAGTTCAAGTTTGTAAGCATTCTCTCCATACTTCTCAAGTATCTTGAATGGACCATATGATCTTGGCATAAACTTTGACTGGCGCTTAGTTGGTAACCTCTCCTTTCTGAAGTGTAACCAAACCAGATCACCAGGTTGAAAGGACTTAACTCGCCGGTTTTTGGTTGGCTTTTTCCTTGTACTTCTCATTAGCCTTCTCAATCTCAGCTAGAACATCCTCGTGTAGTTTCTTCATTGTCTTAACTCTCTTTTCTGCTTCATAGTTAGTTTGAAAGTCACAAGGTAAAGGAATTAGATCAATAGGAGTAAGAGGATTCACGCCATACACTACTTTGAAAGGTGAACGTTTTGTAGTGTAGCTCTTTGATCTATTGTAACCAACTTAGCGTGAGCCAACTTTGAAAAAGTTGGAGAATTTAGAAACATCTAACAATGATTTCTACTGCTTATTAAACCAAATTTTAAGAAAGCCCCAATGATCTTTCTAGTGCCCCAAGATCTTTCTCACAAGAACTTCATGACTTATGATACATCTAGCAACGCTTTCTACGAAAATAAACCAAGTTTCAAGCTAGATGAATGCTTATACGTGGCTCAATGATCTTTGTACAAGTGTCACGAACTTATGAAACATCTAACAACGTTTTTTTACAACTCTTAACCAAGTTTGAAGAAAGATTAGTGCTTATAATTGCCTCAATGATCTTTGTAAAAGTTTCACAAACTTATGAATCATCTAACAACGTGTTTTATAGGACTCTTAACCAAGTTTGAAGCAAGATTAGTGTTTATAATTGGCTCAGTGATCTTTGTACAAGTTTCATGAACTTATTAGGCATAAAACAATGTGTTTTTTACGTCTCTAAATCAAGGTTTAAACAAGATGAGTGCTTATAAGTGCCTCAATGATCTTTAAACAGGTTTCAAGAACTTATGAAACATCTAAACTGCTACTTTTTGATGGTATTTTTGTTATAAAAACATTTTAATGGTATTTTTGTTATAAAAAACTTTTTAATGGTATTTTCAAAACAAAAACTTTTTTGATGGTATTTTAAGGAATTTCTCAATTTTATACAGTAACCTTGAGTGCAGTCGTCTCAATCGGGCCTATATAGATAGTTTTACTAACAATGAAAATCTTGGTGGTGTCACTGAACTATCCAACTTTGTTGAGAATCCTCGGTTATTCAAACTTATTTAAAATATGTAAGTTATCAGAAACTAATTACTTTTTTCATCAAAGATATATGTTGTTTAACATAATACTAGATGCAATTTTTATAAGATCCGCAATCATAAAGTGATGTTTTTCAAGTTTTTGCGCAAAATTAAAATATATTTGACTTTTCTAACTGACAATGTTGATTGAAGAATACACGAGATAGATTATTCCAATTCGCAAACCAAAGCACCAAAAGAAACTCACTAAGTTATACAAATCAAGTCGCGTATAAAGTTAAATATTTGTGCAAAAATTAAAAAGGCATATATATCAAAATTTATATGATAAAATTATACATAAAATAATTTATATACATGCAATAATTAAACTATCCAAAAGATATTTAAATTTTACTACATAATTGTATTTATTTAGAAGACAATATATAAATAAACACCCATATACATACCCTCTGGGATTTATTTTAAACATATATAAATATATAATATTGATTTTTGTTTATATAACAAAATTTAAATATGAAAGAAATATACTATTTATAAGTTATTACTAAATTTCTATACATTTTTATACTTATTTCCAATACGTAAAAATGAAAATCTTTACTATGTAGGAAAGGTGTTAACATTTATAAATTATTAAATTGGTTTGTATATATTTATGTAAAACAAATATAATTAGATTATTATGTTGGAATTTCTATAATCAATTACTATATAGAAAATATATTCTATATAAGTGAAAATACTATGCTATTTCAGAATCATTGCAATTAAAAGTTTGAATTTATAACCATAAAAAATATAATTAAAACCCATATGTGCATGGAATAGGTCACCTATAAAATACTTAATATGAAGTATTATTGCCTTAGTGGGTAGTAAAAATAAGAGAAATTCACAAAACTACACCCTTTCAACCCTCCCTTCACAAAACTACACCTAATTGAATATTTTCACAAATTTACACCCTTTCAAAATTTTAAAAGCTTGATTTACCCTTTTAAAAATTACCAAAATTAAAATCTTTTTATTTGGGTTCGCTAATTAGTGTTCATGGTATAGTATTAAGGGGGTAGGATTATGTGGGTAGGGTTTATTTGGATTTAATTTAGAGTGTTTAGGTGTAGTTTTGTGAAGTAATTTTGAAATGGTGTAGTTTTGTGAAATGTAATTCAAATGGTGTAGCTTTGTAATTCTCCCTAAAATAAGGTATCAGGAAAGAAGGAGTTTTAGAAAGAGAGAGTAAGTAACCATAGAGATTTATTAAGAATAGAGAAGATAGACATTAGCCTCCTTGATTTTTCACAAATGCTTACAACACATATATATATATATATATATATAGATAATACTAATACAAGGGTTTTGTTTGTGGATAAGAAGAGGAGATAAAGTTGAGCGTCTATATTTGAAATTTAAATCCAAAAGTTCTAGGCGTGTGTGGTCAAGTTGGTCAACACAAGGAGCCATCTCATGCACGTGACCCAGCTGTCCATTCTTTTCTTCTTGTGAATTTGGACATATCCTAGCCCAAGATGCTCTTTGACTAGTCTTTGGCGTCAATGGTCTCCTTTGGCGCCTACTAAGCATTTTTGGCGCCAATAGTCTCCTTTGGTGCCTACTAAGCTTTCTTCTTCCTTATCTTGATTTAAACTCCCTTGTTGACTTGATTTGACATTTCTTCTGACACAAGTCTCTTTCATGTTTTGACCTAATGCCCTTTAGGGTTAACATTATTCTCAACACTCCCCCTCAAGTTTAGCCTAATGAAATGGCTAAGATTGGACATTGCTAAACAAACCTCATTAAAACCTTAAACGGGAAAACCACTTGGGATAAAACCGCATTTAAGTAAAAAAGAGTGTAAATCTTTGCAATTAGGGGTCTTTTAATATAAGCTCTTGAGTTCTTCTTTGGCTTGCCTTTCAAGGATTCTCTTTTGAACTCATGCTCGCCGAAACTTAACTCCCCCTTAAGATTGAACCGGATTAGCTTCTTGCTTCTTGACGTTTCTTCTTTAAGGGCTCTCTCATACTTTACAATCTTATTGTGCTCTTCACACTCCCATAGTTGTATTTGGTGTATGGGTTGTTCTTTTTTTATCATTCACGGCTTTGATCCTTGACAAGCTTGAGTATGAATGTTATTGACCAAATGCTTTGGCTCCTCTACTCCTTCTCTCCATTTCTCCTTAGTGGCTTTCTTCTTTTCATCCAAGTAACCAAAGAATGATCACCTCACTTCGGTTTCCTTTGAACCTTCAAGAGATTCAAGAAATACAAAGAGTTTAGTTAATGGTTAACTTGATGTAACCAGATAGAAATGCTCACAAATATTCTTAAGTCTATATGCCAATAATGAAACAATGAGTAATTTTGCAAATTTTAAACCTAATTTCTTTAGCAAATTTCAAGTGATTCAATTAGGCCAATAGACAAACAAGAACTAACCAAGAATATGGTGCGGCTCTAGTTCTTATGATATGTTAATCTTAATGAAGAGTATTAGAGTTTAGGGACAGCCTTTTGTTCGTAGTGGAATGATAGATTGATGATCTATTGTAGTTCCACTTGTATTGAGTTCTTTGACTTCTTCATGAGGTCTTGCGGCTTTGTTCTTTGTGCAATTGGAACAAGGTGATAGAATTTGGTTCGACTTTGCTCTTTGGAAGATGCTTAGCCGAATGTTGATGATGAAGTGGTACTGTTTTTCTCTTGGAAGATGCTTATCCGAATTGGTGATTGAGGATTTGTTAGGCGCACGGTGCCGGGCGCCTTAGGCGCATGGTGACCGGGCGCTGGTGTCCGAGCGCCGGTGTCTAAAGCGTCGGATTGTGATGAATGGTTTGTTCTTGATAGATGCCTTAGCCATGAATTCGGTTGGTCTTTCTCTTTACAGATGCTTGACCGGATCGATGGATGGCTTTATACTTGGTAGATGTTTTAGCCGAGTCTGAGTATGATGGTAAGTGATGGCTTTTTCTTATTTAAATTCATTAGCCGAGAGTAAGACTCTCCATTTTTGATCATGGAGTCAAGGTATGTGTTTCCACATACTTTTTTTCTCCCCCTCATGATTAAGATGAAGATCTTTCACAATGGTTCCTTCTTCTTCACGGCTTGCATTAAACGAGCTTTAAGGTGAAGAAGTTCTCATCTTTTCTTTGGGTACCCTTATTTTGTTGTATCCTCCTTCTCTTTTACTTCTCCTTTCTTTTCACATCTTTTAGTCAACTATCAATACTTAGGTTTACTCATTGCGGATCTCTTCTCGTGCTTAGTTATAGTGATCCTAGACCATTACAAAGACAAGATTGATTTAAGTACAATGAAAAACGGCAAAGAAGTTAACAATAATTTTTACAAATCATTTAACTACTAACACAAACGCAAGGAAGGATACAAAGAAGAGCTTAAGCCTTAGTTCAATTAATTTCCTTAAGGCAATACACTAATCCCGAGTATAGGATTGCATCTCAACACAAGTTTTAATAGGTAGACAGTTCTATGATCCACATACAATCATAACAAGTGAACAAAGCATATACCAATTTAAAGCTCTAGTGAATCACTTAAACAAGTATCTTATTAATACGAACAAAGAGAGTAGAGAGGTTTTAGAAATGGCCCTTTCTAGGTTTGGTTCCTTGATTAGATGGTCACATGGAGAAGTCATTACACTCTTTAGAGCATTTTAACGATTAGTCTATAATAGAGTTTATGACTTTCCTTATGAAAGATTCTTCATTGCTTATTACCTATGCATAAGTAAAGGTTAGCATCAAGAGTCTTATATAGCATCTTTCCATTAGACTTAACAAGGAGACCATGGTCTTAGATGCACAAGGCGGACCATGATCGTAGAAAACATAAAACAAGGATCCTTGTAACTTTTGAATGCTTTCATAGCAAGTTACTCATCTTTTATCATAAACTTGGATGCACAAAGGCGGTTTATAATTTCAACATAGATCATCATTACAAATTCATCTTATTTAGATAGAAATGTTTATGAATCATTTCCCCATATGTCTAAATTGGATTCATCATGACTTTTGAAAGTTTTTCCTCTTATAAAAATCATGGTTCACCTCTTTAGGCTTATGTTAGCCGAGGATGACATGGGATTCAACGAGTTCAAAAATGTATTAAACACCTAATTATATTCGGTTCTCCATCCTCTAAGGGATTTTGGAATTCAGAAAGACCTTATCAAAAGATTACTTGGTTCCCTACTCCTTTTAAACATAGATCAATTAGGTTAACCAATGACTTATAAAAGTCTTGTATCTTATGATCTACTTAAAAACACTAAGCATCTAATCGTTTCAATTAAGAACCGGCGATTAGAGCTTTAGTGAATTCATTAACAAGATGCCTAAGAATATTAGTGAATTCATTAACAAGATGCCTATAAAACTATCATTCACTAAGTATCTAGTTAGGCACTATTCGAATGAAATCAAAGAGGACTCGAATTTGTTAATGGGAAATAAGAGAGATAAGGAATATAGAGTGATTAGCTACATCCATAGTGATCTAAAGATCATTGGATTCAATGTCTCAAACGAGATCATTCATTAGTTATCTAATGAGGCAACTACTAACAACCTTATTTCTCTTTTGAATATCAAACCGCCATAAACTTATCTTTTCATTGTCCTTAGTGATTTTGAAATTCAAACAGGAGCACGTATTGACTTGGAGATTATAAAGATTGAAGCTTTAAGATGAAATATTAAATCTTTCCCTTATAAAGACAATTGGCCTTATTTCATCAAATTTCTTCATTTTCAAAACTTTTAAAGATGAAAAACCGACTAGTACATACTCGTAAATTTAAATAATACAAAGAGATTTGGATTCAACAAGTCAATTAAGCACATAATACTTATTGAACAAGGATCGCACTCTTTTTAGCTCTCAAGTACCAAGCTTTTAACTTGATAACTTGGTCCTTGCTTAATTAAAGCTTAGAGTAATTCGGATTTAACATACCTTTGTTCTCATAAGAGACATTAGGAGACTTGGTCATTGTCTAAAAAGAGGTTTTGGATTCAACACTAGGTTATATTCTTCATGAGTTAACACAAGTGGTTCACTAACCTTTAAACTCTCAACCTTCAAGTTTTGTACTTGAATACTTGGTCATTGTTTTATGCCAAAGTTGAATAGATCGCAGATTCATCAAGGTTCCTTTAGACTCATAAGAGTGAGGAAACCATGGTTCTCATATTTTAACTTCTAGCCTTATACAAAGATTATTTAGAGAGACTACACAATTAAGAAATCGATTTTACATGTAGCTAGATCTTTTAAAAGATCAAATCTTTTCAAGAATCGTTCTTTGAATAGTGTCTTCTATAATGAGGATTTGGATTCGACGAGTTCTCTTTATCTCATAAGAGTAATAAGAAGCTCGGTTCTCTTCCTTTGATCTTTGTACGAAAAGAAAACATAGAGTTTCGGATTCAACATGTTTTGTTCTCACAAGAAACAATCTACATGGTTCTCTTACTCTTTTAGCTCACAAGTTCCAAGCTTTGATGCTTTGGATACTTGCTCATAGCCTAAATGCCTATGCTAAGTGATTATTGGATTCATCAAGGTTCCGTAACTCATATGAGCAAGGAATCCATGGTTCTCAATCAATAACTTTCAGCCTAATTAAGATCTTATAAGAACAACACAAGCAAACTCGGATTTGCCATGTAGCAAGATTTAATATCTAAGCTTTACATGAACCAGCCTTGTTTGGATTGTTCTTAAATAGGGACATGGATTCATCATGTTCTTATCACTCATAAGAGGAAAAGCGAATCATGGTTCCTTCACCTAAGAGATCTTAATGTTTATAAACATAAAAAGAGAGGATCTTGGATTTATCGGCCGCCGACACTCATATGAGTAAAGGGACAAGATTCTCATCCTCTATGGCTCACAATTTCCAAGCTATCTTGGTTGTTCTTGTTCATAGCCCTATTAACTGCTTGCGTAAAATAAAGAACATAGATCCTAGAGAAGAAAGAGAGATTCACCATGTTCATCATACTCATAAGAGATGATTATGAACAATGGTTCTCATCTTTTTACAAGATTCATCGCCGAAGCATGTCTTGTTTCTCATGGATACTATGAACTACTAAACTAATGCGGAAACATAAACAAATAACAGCTTCATGCTCTAATACCATGTTGATGTTTGAAGATAACAATGGAGAGATTGTAGAGAATAAGGATATTTCGAAGAGTATAAGTGTTTGGGAGAGTTTCGGTGTATAAGTGTTTGGGAGAGTTTGGAAGATAACAATCTCAGCTAGAACATCCTCGTGTAGTTTCTTCATTGTCTTAACTCTCTTTTCTGCTTCATAGTTAGTTTGAAAGTCACAAGGTAAAGGAATTAGATCAATAGGAGTAAGAGGATTCACGCCATACACTACTTTGAAAGGTGAACGTTTTGTAGTGTAGCTCTTTGATCTATTGTAACCACACTTAGCGTGAGCCAACTTTGAACAAGTTGGACGAATTTATGAAACATCTAACAATGCGATTTCTACGACTCTAAACCAAATTTTAAGAAAGATGACTGCTTATTAGTGCGCCAATGATCTTTCTACAAGTTTCACGAACTTATGATACATCTAGCAACGCTTTCTACGAAAATAAACCAAGTTTCAAGCTAGATGAATGCTTATACGTGGCTCAATGATCTTTGTACAAGTGTCACGAACTTATGAAACATCTAACAACGTTTTTTTACAACTCTTAACCAAGTTTGAAGAAAGATTAGTGCTTATAATTGCCTCAATGATCTTTGTAAAAGTTTTCACAAACTTATGAATCATCTAACAACGTGTTTTATAGGACTCTTAACCAAGTTTGAAGCAAGATTAGTGTTTATAATTGGCTCAGTGATCTTTGTACAAGTTTCATGAACTTATTAGGCATAAAACAATGTGTTTTCTACGTCTCTAAATCAAGGTTTAAACAAGATGAGTGCTTATAAGTGCCTCAATGATCTTTAAACAGGTTTCAAGAATTTATGAAACATCTAAACTGCTACTTTTTGATGGTATTTTTGTTATAAAAACATTTTAATGGTATTTTTGTTATAAAAAACTTTTTTAATGGTATTTTCAAAACAAAAACTTTTTTGATGGTATTTTAAGGAATTTCTCAATTTTATACAGTAACCTTGAGTGCAGTCGTCTCAATCGGGCCTATATAGATAGTTTTACTAACAATGAAAATCTTGGTGGTGTCACTGAACTATCCAACTTTGTTGAGAATCCTCGGTTATTCAAACTTATTTAAAATATGTAAGTTATCAGAAACTAATTACTTTTTTCATCAAAGATATATGTTGTTTAACATAATACTAGATGCAATTTTTATAAGATGCGTAATCATAAAGAGATGTTTATAAAGTTTTTGCGCAAAAATAAAATATATTTGACTTTTCTTACTGACAATGTTGATTGAAGAATACACGAGTTAGATTATTGCAATTCGCAAACCAAAACACCAAAAGAAATTCACTAAGTTATACAAATCATGTCGCATATGATCAAAATTATAACGTATAAAGTTAAATATTTGTGCAAAAATTAAAAAAAGGCATATATATCAAAATTTATATGATAAAATTATACAGAAAATAATTTATATACATGCAATAATTATACTATTTATCAATACATAAATATCTCTACACAATCAAGATAAGGCCCAATGCAATGACAGACCCACTACAACACAACAATCAACTAAACCCAAATTAATGAAGCCCAAGACTTTACCTTCTTCTCCATCCCAACGGTCAAGTGATGTGGCGACAGACAAAAACCAAGCAAGATTGTGTGAAGCTCCGTACGACCAGCCAGCTGGTTCTTAGCAACATATTTGATCTTCTTGGATCCTGCACCACCACCTGATGATGACACTTGTCAGAAGATAAGGAAGGAGACTCTAGGGTTTAGTTGATATATATAAAGCTACTATTTTGTAATTAGACCTTCAAGCAATTATGATATAATAAATCAAGTTTCATATTCTTTACACTATGTTTTCTCTTATTCTTTCATGGTATCAGAGCACATGGAGGATTCTATGAATCTCTATGCTCATCCTAAGCTTAACATTACTAATTGTGTTACTGTTAAGCTTACAGAAAGAAATTACCTCTTATGGAAAGCTCAATTTGAGGCTTTTCTCTCTGGACAACAACTACTAGGCTTCGTCATTGGTGCCATTCCCAAACTGTGGCAACCTTGACTATTCCCACCATTGGAGGCCACGAGAAACCTGACTACATGCTATGGATGCGCTCAGACCAAGTAGTGATGTCATGGATTCTTGGTTCTCTGTCTGAAGACATCCTTTCAGTGGTTGTTGGTCTGCACACTTCACAAGAGGTATGGACTGACTTAGCAAAACACTTCAATAGAGTTTCATCTGCTAGACTTTTTGAGCTACAAAGAAAGCTACAAACTGTTAGTAAGAAAGATAGATCTATGACTTGTTTATCTTAGGGATATCAAAGATTTGTGTGATCAACTAGCGTCTATAGGTAGTCCTGTCACGAAAAAAATGAAAATTTTTGCGGCTATACATGGTCTAGGAAAAGATTATGACTCTGTCATTACCTCTATTGAGAGTTCTATGGATGATACTCCTCTCACCTATGAAGATGTGGTATATAGGCTCATTAGCTTTGATGAACGGACCAGAGGTATGCTGTAAACTCAGATGTCTCTCCTCACTAGGCTTTTAATGTCGCCACTAACTCTGGTTATTATCAAAGAGGCAGAGTTTCTGGTTACAACAGGGCAAGAGGTAGAAGTAGAGTTTTCTCTTCTCGTGGCAGAGGCTTTCATCAACAATTCACACCAAGACCTGTCAACTTTTCTGCATAAGATAGACCCACCTGTCAGATCTGTGGAAGGAGAGGACACTCTGCCTTAGACTGTTGGTCACGGTTTGATAACTCCTATCAACAAGAGGATACTTCACAAGCCTTGGCAGCCATGAGAATCACAGATGTCACTGAAGCTTCTGGGACTGAATGGTACCCAAACACAGGTGCTACAGCTCACGTCACCAACAACTCTCAGAGACTGCATCAGTCCCAACCTTTTATGGAACAGACTCAGTCATGGTTGGTGATGGAAACTTCTTCCCTATAACACCCATAAGTTCTACTACTCCGTTTTCCAGTTCATGTAATCTACCATTGAAAGATGTTCTTGTCTGTCAGACATTGCAAAATCTCTTTTATTTGTCTCTAAACTCACATGTGATTATCCATGCTCCTTTACATTTGACTCGATGGTGTTCTTGTAAAGGACAAAGCAACGCGAAAGTTCGACATTGGGAAGAAACGGTGATGGTCTCTACAAGCTGGAGAATCCTCAAATAAAAACCTTTTACTCTACCAGACAAATCTCCACTACAGATGAAGTCTGGCATAGGAGATTAGGCCATCCCAATGATCAGATTCTTCAGCTCCTATCTACAAATAAAGAAGTTCAAGTTAATAAAATCACCAAGTCAATATGAGAAGCTTGCATATTAGGCAAAGAGTGCAAGACTGCCTTTCCTTTCTTTCTCCACTTTTATTTTAACAAAACTATTACAGATAATCCATTGCGATCTCTGGGACCTGCTCATGTTATGTCTTTTCAAGGTTTTAGATACTATGTAATCTTCATTGACAATTACTCAAGATTTTGCTGGTTTTACCCTTTGAAACAGAAATGAAATTTCTACTCTACTTTCATCCACTATCAGAAGTTTTTTGAAAATCAGTTTAACTTAAAGATTGTTACCTTTCAATGTGATGGTGGAGGAGAATTCACAAGTTCTAAGTTCTTGAAAGCACTCAAACACTCAGGAATACAACAGTATATCTCCTGTCCATACACGCCACAATAGAATGGACTGGCTGAACGCAAGCACATGCACATTACTGAAATAGGACTCTCCATGATGTTCCTTAGCAAGTTGCTTCAAAATTATTGGGTTGAGGCTTTCTACACTGCTAACTTCCTGATCAATCTTCTTCCTACATCAAATTTGGCAGATCAGATTAGTCCACATGGAAAACTATTTGGTCAAGCACCTGATTCCACAACTTTGAGGACCTTTGGTTGTGCTTGGTACCCAACACTTAGGGATTACTCTGCCACAAAGTTTGATCCAAGATCCCTCACGTGTGTCTTCTTGGGATACAATGAAAAGTACAAGGGTTATAGATACCTATACCCACCTACAGGAAGAGTCTACATCAGCATGCATGTAATATTTGATGAGTCTAGTTTTCCTTTTGCAAATAAGTATGCTCACCTCCAACCAAAGGGAATCACACCTCTCATGAATGTTTGGCAAGCTAGTTTTCAGCTTCCTGAGTCCTCTGTGGCATCTACACCTTCCGCACAAGCTGATACTGAGCCTCTCCAATCTTTAGTACCTTCATCACCTCAAATTACTCAAATTGTGGATCCTGCCACACAAGCTGACAAAGTTACTGCCACATTTGCTGAACAAGATCAAGTGGATACATCTGTATCACTACGTTTGTTTACCTCTCAAGACTTTCCTCCTTTACATTCAGTCACAAGCCCATTGTGCCTACTGTTGAACCTAGAGAGAGTTCTGTGTGTACGACAAGCTTAGACCTTGATCCTATTGGCAACAACTCTCCTATTGTTCAAAACAGGACAAACACAATGGTCTCCTCTCCAGCTCACTCCATGTCCTCTACTGCAACAACTCACCCTGCAACATCAACAAATCAGATGAGACATCTGCCATCTAGCTCAACATTGCCTCAACAACATCAACATCCTATGACTACAAGAGCCAAAGCTGATATCTTCAAACCTAACCAAAGATATGTTCGTTAGCTCACAAAGTCTCATATCCGAACCAAGAACCGTAAAAGAAGCTCGAAAGATGAAGGTTGGGCGAAGCAATGACATATGAAATGGAAACGCAAAGAAGTTATGACTTGGTCCTTAGTCCCTTACACGGAAGATATGAATGTACTAGGATGCAAATGGGGTTTTAGAACAAAACTCAATGCAGATGGTTCTCTTGACAAACTCAGAGCTCGCATAACAGCTAAAGGGTTTAATCAAGAAGAGGTTATAGACTATCTAGAAACCTATAGTCTAGTGGTCAGAACTGCAACATTACGTATAGTTCTCCATCTAGCTATTATTCTTCAATGGGATATCAAGCAAATGGATGTTAAAAATGCGTTCTTACATGGTGAACTCACGGAGACTGTTTACATGAAGCAACCTACATGTTTTGTGGACCCTGACAGGCCTGACCATGTATGTTTATTGCACAAATCCCTCTATGGCCTAAAACAAGCTCCACGGGCTTGGTTTGATAAATTCAGCAACTTCCTCCTTGAGTTTGGTTTTGTATGCAACAAGAAGGATCCCTCTCTTGAGTTTGGTTTTGTTGCAACAAGAATCTGCAATACAAACAAAGACATTATCATTCTGCTACTTTATGTTGATGATATGCTTATCACTGGCAATAATTATGATCTTCTTGCCAAACTTCTAAATCAGCTTAATGGTTCCTTTAGATTGAAAGACATGGGAAAATTATCTTACTTTCTTGGAATTCAAGCTCAATTTCATGAAGATGGGTTGGTTCTCTCCCAACAGAAATACGCAGAAGGCCTTCTCCCTATCTCTGCCATGAGTGATTGTGCTCCAGTCTACACTCCCCTCCCGGTGCAACCTCACAAGATCCCTGATCAGTTGACACCTTTTCCAAACCCAACCTATTTCAGAAGTCTTGAAGGGAAACTTCAATACCTCACTCTCACAAGACCAGATCTCCAATATGCCGTGAATTTCGTGTGCCAAAAGATGCATGCACTAACCATGTCCGATTATGCTCTTCTCAAACGGATCCTGAGGTATATTAAAGGAACAGTCACAATGGGGATCTCATTCAACAATAAAATTGATTGTACACTTAGAGCTTACAGTGACAGTGATTATGATGGATGTAAGAGTGGGAGACGATCAACAGGAGGCTATTGCACCTTCCTTGGACAGAACATTATCTCCTCGTTAGCCAAGAAGCAAGATACTATTGCCAAAAGCTCCACAGAAGCAGAGTACAGAGCTCTGTCGGAAACAACATCTGATCTTACATGGATTGGACATGTCTTGCGGGAATTAGGGCTCCCATGTCCTAAAACACCTGAAGTATTCTGTGACAATCTGTCCGCGGTCTATCTGACTTTCAATCCAGCTCACCATGAAAGGTCGAAGCACTTTGAAACTCACTATCACTATGTCTGGGTTACTCGAAATCAACCATGTCCCAGCTCACTATCAATTAGCTGTCATCTTCACGAAGACATTACCAAGACCTGCATTCACCTCTTTAAGGCACAAACTTGGTGTTAATGTTCCACCCACACCAAGTTTGAGGGGGACTATCAATACAAAAGCATCTCTACACAATCAAGATAAGCCCCAATGCAATGACAGGCCCACTACAACACAACAATCAACTAAACCCAAATTAATGAAGCCCAAGACTTTACCTTCTTCACCATCCCAACGGTCAAGTGATGTGGCAGAAGACAAAAACCAGCAAGATTGTGTGAAGCTCCGTACGACCAGCCAACTGGTTCTCAGCAACATATTTGATCTTCTTGGATCCTGCACCACCACCTGATGATGATACTTGTCAGAAGATAAGGAAGGAAACTCTATGGTTTAGTTGATATATATAAAGCTATTATCTTGTAATTAGACATTCAAGCAATTATGATATAATAAATCAAGTTTCATATTCTTCACACTCTGTTTTCTCTTATTCTTTCACTATTAAGAAGTTATTTAAATTTTACTATAAACAATTGTATTTATTTAGAAGACAATAAATAAATAAACACCAATATACATACACATAATATTGCTTTTTATTTATATAAAAAATTTAAATATGAAAGAAATATACTATTTATAAGTTATTACTAATTTTCTATACATTTTTGTACTTATTTCCAATAAATAAAAATGAAATTCTTTACTATGTAAGAAAGGTGTTAACATATATAAATTATTAAATTGGGTTGTATATATTTATGTAAAACAAATATTAATAGATTACTATGTTGGAATTTCTATAATCAATTACTATATAGAAAATATATTCTATATAAGTGAAAATACTATGCTATTTCAGAATAATTGCATTTAAAAGTTTTAATTTATAACCATAAAAAAATAATTAAAACCCATATGTGCATGTAATAGGTCACTTATAAAATACTTAATATGAAGTATTATTGCCTAAGTGGGTAGTAAAAATAAGGTATCGGAAACAAGGATCCACAAATATTCGAACTTTTAAGGTATTGTCAAAATAAATATAAACAAATTTGTATGTATTTTAAATAAAAGAATAATTAATACTTAATTTTCTACTATTTTATAGAGTGATAATAAGAGGTTGATATATTCCCATTGAAGATATTAAGGAACCTACATGTAATATTAAAGAACCTACCAATTCGAAACTCAAACTACACATTGTTTTTTCTGACCAAAGGTAGCTAATATAAGACTGTAATTAAATTTCAATCCTTGATGTAAGTAAGTGAGTAACAGAGACGACTAAGATAGCAACATCTACTACTAAGACGAAGGCGTATGCATTGCTTCACAACATGGTTCTTCAATATTTTAAAATCCTCAATTAACCAATGTTGGCTTATTTTTCCTGAAATTGATCATTCTTTGACAAATATTGTCTCTCACTATTCTATTGTACTAAATTATTCAACAATTATTTGTAGTATTATACAAAAGACGTTTATTTAGTAAACCTAAAACAAAATTTTCGAAACCTATTCTGAAACATTGAACATCTGGAATATGCAACATCTATCTAAGACCTAAGTAACTTTCATGCACTATATGCATGTTAATGGTATTCCAATTACTTGACTTATAATTTAACCATGTATGTTAGTTTCCTAGTAATTTTTGTTTGTTTCGATTATTGTTGAATTCGTCTTGAATTCGTCTCTATTTCGTTGCTACATTAGCGACAATTTTGCGAAGAATATAATTAAAAAAATTAATTAATTAAAATTTCATTTATATTATTAAAATAAAAATTTGTTACAAATTTTAATACAAAATTAAAAAATAGGGTTTGAAATTGTCGAGCCCGACATCATGTCCAATCTCAACGGCAATCGCATCCTCTTCCACAGTAATCACTCGAACCAGCAGTTGAGTTGACAATATTTCACAGTTATAAAGTGCTTCCGCAAGATGTGGACTATCCATGACAATGAAAGTGAAAAGCTATGTGATAGTCGAAAGTTGGCTCTTCGTGTCAGTCAGTTCCTATCCCAAAAAATCAGTCATCGTTGGTCGGAGTAGAGCGACGACCCGATGATGATGATGTCGGAACATCGTCAATGGAACCAACTGCGAAAGTGCAGTTCTTCTTCCTCGAAGCAACCAAAACATGATATAAGTGACTAAGGAAGAAACGTGATAGATCACCACGATTCGTAAAGCTGGAGCACCATAATCGATAAAGAAACCCGCTAAGCTGACACCACACTTGCACCACAACAAGTGATAAAGACGCTCAAGAACACCACCAATGACTCTCCCAAAACCAAAGGATAAAGAAATTGATTTAAACAGATCCAAGGGGTCACAAAGATTCTCCAAATTCTTAAACTCGTTTTCTCCTTATTCAATGGAAAAGAGCCTCAATATATAGAGGAAATACATAGAAAACTTGAAATAAATGCAACCAAAGGTATAAAAAACCTTTGAATCCCAAAAAGACCGTCAAACTTATAAAAAGATTAACACACTTAGATAATTGTAGTCTTTAATGGTGACGAAAATGCCTCTTTTCCTTCTTAACTTCTCAACTCGGGCTTCAATATCTTCAAATAAACTCAATTCAACCCTTTAGTCTTCATTCATTCTTAGTCATTTGATTGGACTTGGATCAGCTTAGTGAAAACAAGCCCACTTCATTCCGTCTTCTGTTATAACCTTTATAACCTTTCCTCCCGCATCATTCTCTCTGTGTTCAAAAGGATTTGACCTCAAATCCAGCAACTCTTCATCCTCAACATATGGAGAAACCTCTCCTTTCTACCATTGACTTGCGCTTAGTTGGAAACCTCTCCTTTCTAAAGTGTAACCAAACCAGATCACCAGGTTAAAAGGACTTAACTCGTCGGTTCTTGTTGGCTTTTTCCTTGTACTTCTCATTAGCCTTCTCAATCTCAGCTAGAACATCCTCGTGTAGTTTCTTCATTGTCTTAACTCTCTTTTCTTCTTCATAGTTTTCTTGTAAGTCACATGGTAAATGAATTAGATCAATAGGAGTAAGAGGATTCACGCCATACACTACCTCGAAAAGTAAACGTTTTTTAGTGTAGCTCTTTGATCTATTGTAACCACACTTAGCGTGAGCCAACTTTGAACAAGTTGGACGAATTTATGAAACATCTAACAATGCGTTTTCTACGACTCTAAACCAAATTTTAAGAAATATGACTACTTATTAGTGCGCCAATGATCTTTCTACAAGTTTCACGAACTTATGATACATCTAACAACGCTTTCTACGAAAATAAACCAAGTTTCAAGCTAGATGAATGCTTATACATGGCTTAATGATTTTTGTACAAGTGTCACGAACTTATGAAACAACTAACAACGTTTTTTTACGATTCTTAACCAAGTTTGAAGAAAGATTAGTGCTTATAATTGCCTCAATGATCTTTGTACAAGTTTCACAAACTTATGAATCATCTAACAACGTGTTTTATAGGATTCTTAACCAAGTTTGAAGAAAGATTAGTGTTTATAATTGGCTCAGTGATCTTTGTAAAAAGTTTCATGAACTTATTAGGCATAAAAAATGTGTTTTCTACGTCTCTAAATCAAGGTTTAAACAAGATGAGTGCTTATAAGTGCCTCAATGATCTTTAAACAAGTTTCAAGAACTTATGAAACATCTAACAACACATTTCCTACGACTCTAAACAAAGTTTTAAGCAAGATGAGTGCTTATAAGTGCCTCAATGTTCTTTGACCAAGTTCCATACGCTTAAGAAACTTCTAAACCCGCATTTTCTACGACTCCAAACCAAGTTGTAAGCATAATGAGTGATTATGAAACATCCAACAATGCGTTTTCAACGACTCTAAACCAAGGTTTAAGCAAGATGATTGCTTAATAGTGCCCCAATGATCTTTCCATAAGTTTCACGAACTTATGAAGCATCTAACAACGCTTTCTATGACATTAAACCAAGTTTTAAGCTAGGTGAGTGCTCATACATGACTCAATGATCTTTGTAAAAGTGTCACGAACTTATGAATCATCTAACAACGTTTTTTCTACCACTCTTAACCAACTTTGAAGCAAGATTAGTGCTTATAATTTCCTCAATGATTTTTGTACAAGTTTCACGAACTTATCAAACATCTAACAAAGCCTTTTCTACGACTCTAAAGAAAGTTTTAAACAAGACGAGTGCTTATAAATGCCTTAATTATCTTTGTACAAGTTTCAAGAACTTATGAAAATATAACAAAGCGTTTTCTACGATTATTAACCAAGTTCGAAGCAAGATTAGTGCTTATAAGTGCCTCAATGATCTTTGTATAAGTTTCACGAACTTATGAAACATCTAACAATGGGTTTTCTAAGTCTCTAAACCAAATTTTAAGCAAGATGTGTGCTTATAAGTTCCTCAATGATATTTATTCAAGTTTCACAAACTTATGAAACATATAACAACGCGTTTTTATGACTCTTAACCAAGTTTGAGGCAAGATTAATTAGTGCTTATAATTGTCTCAATGATCTTTCTACGAGTTTCACGAACTTATGAAACATCTAACAACGTGTTTTCTAAGACTCTAAACCTAGTTTTAAGTAAGATGAATGCTTAAAGGTGCCTTAATGATTTTTGTACAAGTTTCACGAATTTATGAACATCTAATAACGCATTTTCTACAATTATTAAACAAGATTAGTGCTTATAATTGCCTCAATGATCTTTGTACAAGTTTCACGAACTTATGAAACATCTAATAACGCATTATCTACAATTATTAACCTAGTTTGAAACAAGATTAGTGCTTATAAGTTCCTCAATGTTTATAAAACATCTAACATCACATTTTCTACGACCCTAATCCAAGTTTTAAGGATAATGGGTGCTTAGAAGTGTCTTAATGATGTTTGTACAAGTTTCACAAACATATGAAACATCTAACAACGCGTTTTCTACGACCATGAACCGCGTTTTAAGCAAGGCCAATGCTTATAAGTGCCTCAATAATCTTTGTACAAGTTTCTCAAACTTATAAAACATCTAACAACAGGTTTTCTATGTTTCTAAACTAAATTTTAAGCAAGATGATAGTTTACAATGATCTTTCCATAAGTTTCGCGAACCTATGAAACAACTAACTGCTGAGATTTGAAGATAATAATGGAGAGATTGTAGAAAATAAGGAGATTTCAGAGAGTATAAGTGTTTGGAAGAGTTTCGGTGTATACGAGTTTTAGAAAGAGAGAGTAAGTAACCATGAAAATTTATTAAGAATAGAGAAGATAGGCATTAGCCTCCTTGATTTTTAACAAATGCTTACAACACATATATATAGATAATACTAATACAAGGGTTGTGTTTGAGGATAAAAAGAGGAGATAAAGTGGAGCGCCTATATTTGAAATTTGAATCCAAGAGTGCTAGGCGTGTGTGGTCAAGTTGGTTAACACAAGGAGCCAGCTCATGTACGTGACCCACTGTCCATTCTTGTCTTCTTGTGGGTTTGGACATATCCTAGCCCAAGATGCTCTTTGACTAGTCTTTGGCGCCAATGGTCTCCTTTGGCGCCTACTAAGCATTCTTGGCGCCAATAATCTCCTTTGGTGCCTACTAAGCTTTCTTCTTCCTTATCTTGATTTAAACTCCCTTGTTGACTTTATTTGACTTTTCCTTGTGACACAAGTCTCTTTCATGTTTTGACCTAATGCCCTTTAGGGTTAACATTAGTCTCAACACTAACAACGTTTTCTACAACACTAAAACGCGTTTTAAGCAAGATGAGTGCTTATACGTGCCTTCGAGATCTCTGTACAAGTGGCAGGAACATATCAAATATCTAATAACGTTTTTTCTATGACTATTAACCAAGTTTGAAGCTTATAATTGCCTCAATGACCTTTGTACAAGTTTAACGAACTTCTGAAACATCTAACATCGCCTTTTCTACGACTCTAAACAAGGTTTTAAGCAAGATGAGTTCTTATAAGGGCCTTAATGAAAAGTGTACAAGTTTCACGAACTTATGGACATCTAACACGTGTTTTTACGATTATTAACCAAGTTTGAAGAAAGATTGATAACTTATAAGTTCCTCAATGATCTTTAGTACAAGTTTCTCGAACTCATGAAACATCTAACTACGCGTTTTCTACGACTATAAACCATGTTTTACGTAAGATGAGTGCTTATAGGTGCCTCAATTATTTTTGAACAATTTTCACAAGCTTAGGAAACATCTAAACCCTCATTTTCTATGACTATAAATCAATTTTTAAGCATTATGAGTCCTTATAAATGCATCAATGATATTTGCACAAGTTTAACTAACTTATGAAACATCTAACAACGTGTTTTCAACGACTCTTAACCAAGTTTAAAGCAAGATTAGTGCTTATAATTGCCTCAATGATCTTTGTACAAGTTTCATAAACTTATGAGGCATCGAACAATACGATTTCTATGTCTCTAAATCAAGTTTTAAACAAGATGAGTGATAATAAGTTCATCAATAATCTTTAAAAAAGTTTCATGAATTTATGAAACATCTATCAACGCGTTTCCTAAGACTCTAAACCAAGTTTTACGCAAGATGATTGCTTACAAGTTTCACGAACTTATGAACATCTAACAACGCATTTTCTACAATTATTAAAATGTTTGAAACAAGATTAGTGCTTATAATTGCCTCAATGATCTTTGTACAAATTTCACGAACTTTTGAAACATCTAACAATGGGTTTTCTACGATTATTAACCTAATTTGAAACAAGATTAGTGCATATAAGTTCCTCAATGATCTTTAAACAAGTTTCATGAACTTATAAAACATCTAACATCGCATTTTCTACGACCCTAATCCAAGATTTAAGGATGGTGGGTGCTTAGAAGTGTCTCAATGATGTTTGTACAAATTTCACAAACATATGAAACATCTAACAAAGCGTTTTCTACAACCCTGAACCGCGTTTTAAGCAAGGCCAGTGCTTATAAGTGCCTCAATAATCTTTGTACAAGTTTCTCAAACTTATAAAACATCTAACAACATGTTTTCTATGTTTCTAAACTAAATTTTAAGCAAGATGATAGTTTATAATGATCTTTCCATAAGTTTCATGAACTTATGAAACATCTAACTGTTGAGATTTGAAGATAATAATGGAGAGATTGTAGAAAATAAGGAGATTTCGGAGAGTATAAGTGTTTGGGAGAGTTTCGGTGTATAAGAGTTTTAGAAAGAGAGAGTAAGTAACCATGGAGATTTATCAAGAATAGAGAAGATAGGCATTAGCCTCCTTGATTTTTAACAAATGCTTACAACACATATATATAGATAATACTAATACAAGGGTTTTGTTTGTGGATAAGAAGAGGAGATAAAGTGGAGCGCCTATATTTGAAATTTGAATCCAAGAGTGCTAGACGTGTGTGGTCAAGTTGGTCAACACAAGGAGCCAGCTCATGTACGTGACCCAACTGTCCATTCTTGTCTTCTTGTGGGTCTGGACATATCCTAGCCCAAGATGCTCTTTGACTAGTCTTTGACGCCAATGGTCTCCTTTGGCGCCTACTAAGCATTCTTGGCGCCAATAGTCTCCTTTGTTGCCTACTAAGCTTTCTTCTTCCTTATCTTGATTTAAACTCCCTTGTTGACTTTATTTGACTTTTCCTTGTGACACAAGTCTCTTTCATGTTTTGACCTACTGCCCTTTAGGGTTAACATTAGTCTCAATACTAACAAAGTTTTCTACGACACTAAACCGCTTTTTAAGCAAGATGAGTGCTTATACGTTCCTTCGAGATCTATGTACAAGTGGCACGAACTTATCAAACATCTAACAAAATTTTTTCTATGACTCTTAACCAAGTTTGAAGCTTATAATTGCCTCAATGACCTTTGTACAAGTTTAACGAACTTATGAAACATCTAACAACGCCTTTTCTACGACTCTAAAAAAAGTTTTAAGCAAGATGAGTTCTTATAAGTGCCTTAATGAAAAGTTTACAAGTTTCACGGACTTATAAACATCTAACACGCGTTTTTACGATTATTAACCAAGTTTGAAGAAAGATTGATAACTTATAAGTTCCTCAATGATCTTTAGTACAAGTTTCTCGAACTCATGAAACACCTAACTACGCGTTTTCTACGACTATAAACCATGTTTTACGTAAGATGAGTGCTTATAGGTGCCTCAATTATTTTTGAATAATTTTCACAAGCTTAGGAAACATCTAAACCCTTATTTGCTATTACTATAAATAAATTTTTAAGCATTATGAGTTCTTATAAATGCCTCAATGATCTTTAAACAAGTTTCATGAACTTATGAAACATATAACAACCCGTTTTGTACGATTCTAAACCAAGTTTTAAGAAACATCTAACAACGTGTTTTCAACCACTCTTAACCAAGTTTGAAGCAAGATTAGTGCTAATAATTGCCGCAATGATCTTTGTACAAGTTTCATAAACTTATGAGGCATCGAACAATATGATTTCTATGTCTCTAAATCAAGTTTTAAACAAGATGAGTGATAATAAGTTCATCAATAATCTTTAAACAAGTTTCCTGAACTTATGAAACATTTATCAACGCGTTTCCTAAGACTCTTAACCAAGTTTTAAGCAAGATGATTGCTCATAAGTGTTTCAATGTTCTTTGAAAAAGTTTCACACGGTTAAGAAACATCTAAACACCCATTTTCTACGACTAAACAAAGTTTAAGCATGATGAATGCTTATAAGTGCCTCAATGATCTTTGTAGAAGTGTCACGAACTTATGAAACATATAACAATGCCTTTTATACGACTCGAAACCAAGTTTTAACCAAGATGAGTGCTTATAAGTTCCTAAATTATATTTGTACAAGTTTCATAAACTTATGAAACATCTAACAACGTGTTTTCTACGACTCTAAACCAATTTTAAAGCAAGATGAGTGCTTATAAGTTCATCAATGATCTTTGAACAAGTTTCACAAAATTATGAAACATTTAACAACACGTTTTCTACGACTCTAATCCAAGTTTTAAGCGAGATGAGTGCTTATAAGATCCTCAATGATCTTTGAACAAGTTTCACAAATTTATGAAACAGCTAACAACGCGTTTTCTACGACTCTAGACCATGTTTTAAGCAAAATGAGTATTTATAAGTGCCTCAATGATCTTTGAAGAAGTTTCACAAAATTATGAAACGTCTAAAAACGCGTTTTCTACGATTCTAATCGAAGTTTAAAGCAAGATGATATCTTATTAGTGTCTCAATGATCTTTTTACAAGTTTTACGAACTTATGAAACATCTAACAACGCTTTCTACGACACTAAACCAAATTGTAAGCTAGATGAGTGCTGATACATGGCTCATTGATCTTTGTACAAGTGTCAAGAACTTATGAAACATCTAACAACGTTTTTACTACGACACTTAACCAAGTTTGAAAAAAGATTTGTGCTTATAATTTCCTCAATGATCTTTGTACAAGTTTCACGAACTTATGAAACATCTAACAACGCCTTTTCTACGATTCTAAAGAAAGTTTTAAGCAAGACGAGTGCTTATAAGTGTCGTAATAATCTTTGTACAAGTTTCACGAACTTATGAACATCAAACAATGTGTTTTCTACGATTATTAAAAAAGTTCGAAGCAAGATTAATTCTTATTACTGCCTCAATGATCTTTGTATAAGTTTTACAATGTTATGAAACATCTAACAACTTGTTTTCTACGTTTCTAAACCAAATTAAAGCAAGGCGAGTGCCTATAAATGCATCAATAATCTTTGAACAAGTTTCACAAAATTATGAGACATCTAACAACGCGTTTTACGACTCTAAACCAAGTTTTAATCAAGCTCAGTATTTATAAGGGCCTTAATGATCTTTGAAGAAGTTTCACAAAATTATGAAACATCTAACAACGCGTTTTCTATGACTCTAAAATAAGTTTTAAGCAAAATGATTTCTTATAAGGGACTCAATGATCTTTGAAGAAGTTTCACAAAATTATGAAACATCTAACAACGCGTTTTCTACGACTCTAAACCAAGTTTTAAGAAAGATGAGTGCTTATAAATACCTCAATATTCTTTGTACAAGTGTCACGAACGTATGAAACATCTAACAACGTTTTTTCTACGACTCTTAACCAAGTTTGAAGCAAAATTAGTGCTTATAATTGCGTCAATGATCTTTGTACAACTTATGAAACATCTAACAACGTGTTTTCTACGACTCTTAACCAATTTTGAAACAAGATTAGTTCTTATAATTTTCCCAATGATATTTGTACGAGTTTCACGAACTTATGAGGCATCAAAAACTTGTTTTCTACGTCTCGAAATGGAATTTTAAGTAAGATGAGTGTTTATAAGGGCGTCAATGATATTTAAACAAGTTTGAAGAACTTATGAAACACCTAACAACGCGTTTCCTAACACTCTAAACCAAGTTTTAAGCAAAATGAGTGCTTATAATTGCCTCAATGTTCTTTGAACAAGTTTCACACGCTTAATAAACATCTAAACCCGCATTTTCTACGAGTTTAAACCAAGTTTTAAGCATGATGAGTGCTTATAAATCCCTCAATAATCTTTGTACAAGTATCACAAACTTATGAAACATATAACAACACGTTTTATACGACTCTAAACCAAGTTTTAAATAATATGGGTGCTTAGAAGTGCCTAAATGATATTTGTACAAGTTTCACAAACTTATGAAACATCTAACAACACGTTTTCTACAACTCTAAACAAAGTTTTAAGCAAGATGAGTGCTTATAAATGCCTCAATAATCTTTTGAAAAAGTTTGACGAACTTATGAAACATCTAACGACCTGTTTTCTACAACTCTAAACCATGTTTTAAGCAAGATGAATGCTTATTAGTGCCTCGATGATCTTTGTACAAGTTTCACGGACTTATGAAACATCTAACAACGCATTTTCTACGACTCTAAAGAAAGTTTTAAGCAAGATGAGTGCTTATAATTGCCTTAATGATCTTTGTACAAGTTTCACAAACTTATGAACATCTAACAAAGCGTTTTCTACAATTATTAACCAAGTTAGAAGCATGATTAGTGCTTATAGTTAGCTCAATGACCTTTGTACAAATTTCACGAACTTATAAAACATCTAACTATGGGTTTTCTACGTTTCTAAACCAAATTTTAAGCAAGATGAGTTCTAAAAATGTCTCAATGATCTTTGTACAAGTTTCACGAACTTATGAACATCTAACAACACGTTTTCTATGATTATTACACTACAAGAAAACAGGCATTTTCCGACTGTACTATCAGTCGTTGAATAGTCGCTGAATTTCCAGTTACGACTATTGCACGACTAAACATTGTAGTCGGAAATCCTTAGTCGCTAAACTGATTAGTCGTTAATATAGTCGCTGATTAACGACTACGTGACGACCACAACGCGCAGTCGTAACATCGTCGCTCAATAGTCAGTATATTTGACGACTATTTAACGACTAACCTACGATTAATAAACATGAATAAGAGAATCTTTAGAATAGTCGTAATGTAGTCGTATTACATAGCGACTATATTACGACTGTTTTACGATTATTTACTTTGAGCAGGTGTATCTATAATGTAGTCGGTAAATAGTCGTAACTATATAGTGACTAATTGACGACTATATGATGGCTAAACTTAAAATTTTAAAAAATTTTATTCAGTCGTAAAGTAGACGTTATTTTTTTGCGACTACTTCGTGACTACGATGCGACTACTTTACGACTGTTATATGTCTATTTGGCGACTAATATTCGTAAAATTCTATGCATATGGTAATCGTTTTGTTTCTTTTGCCATTTGATTTAAATCTTCAAATCCGCTGCAAATAAAACACGATCTAATCTAAAAAACATCATACAATTGAAAAATACTTAAACATCAATTCAAAACCAAGTAACATAACATAAACATCCAAATACAAAAGTGTTTAGTTCATGGAATTGTTTTAGTAACCTATGAAGGAGGGGAAGTTGAGAGAGGAGAGGTGGTGTCTTGATTATCTTCACTCTCCATGAAGTCGAGAAATGCCGGATCAGTTTTGCGCAAGTACTTCTCCACCAAGGATAACTTTGCGACCTTGGCTTCTTGGTCCGCCAAAGCTTTGAGATGTTGTTCTTCACGCCTTTGACTCGCAGCAGCTTGTTCTTCAATTTTCTTTTGTGCGACCTTCAATTGCTCATGAATAGACAGGAATGAAGAAGACTCTCCTTGTGTAATCCTCTTGCTAGTTCCCACATTCTCAAGATTCTCCTTGAGGCTTCCGACTCCATATATATTGCCTCGTGAATCCTTTTCAGTTGACTGCGAATAGGATGCCAAAACAATAACCAAAAACGTAAACATGAAATCTATAAATGTGGATAATGGAAAATGTTTCTTAGTACCTCGAGAAAGATGGCGTTATAGTCATCTGTTGTGAGCTCGCGAGGTCTCGAAGCACAATCGAAACGGCAGAGTTTTCTCCGTCAAGCTGAGACAATTTAAGTTGCAAATTCTTTTCATATTCTGAAGCAATCTTCTCCGCCTTCTTATCCACATATGTGCCATCCGGCTTGGTGTGTGTCTTAATGAAAACCTCACCAATAGACACCGGTCTTCCCAATTCCTCTTCCTGAAATGATACAAAATCAAGTTAAAGTACTTGCATATGAGTAGGAAAATTATAGAACATTTATATTTACTAACCATTCCATATTGGATTTGTTGATAAGATGTAGGACCAGATAGGTGTATGTGAGGACCAAGACCACCGCGTTGAGATAAACGAGCATTAGAATAAATCTCACTCTTTTCTTTTGCTTCCTCTGTATCCCAATTCGCTGTCATCTCTTTCCGAGAGTTTCGGTGATCCAAGTTGGGCGCTCTCGAGTAGTCCTCGCGGAAGAGACCATGTCCTTCATACGACGTTGACAGATTTTCTCGAACTGTAGTTGAACAGTCCCTGTTATCAATGGATCCCAAGTGTGGGTTTTCTACAAAACAAAGAGAGATAAGTAATTCATGTTAGTGATAACAAAACGAAGATAAAGCGATGAGAATTATAAAACGTACCGCGAACTCGAGAAAATATCGCTCTTGTCTATCCCGAGGCACACAAGACCAACTATAGAAAGGACCATCAAACTTGTTCGTAAAAACTTTCGTAATTTTACGAACAAGTTTAGACCCCTTGTCACGAGTAAACCTGTAGTGCAAATCATGAAGCAATGAACAAATCAGTTTACAAATTACACTAATCAAAGCAAAAGACTAGAAATCAAGAGAGACAATGCAAATCCTCATACAACCCAACAAGAGAGACAAAGCAAAAGAGAAACAAATCAATATAAAAGCAGTCAAACAAAACAAACACATGACTTTCGGTCTGTTTTTTGAGCCAGAATCACAGAACATGAAGCTGCAATTCAAAAAGCTGCAATGAACATGAATCAAGAGAACAAGAGAATACCAAGTAGAGTTTGGAATCGGTAAGGGAGAGAGAAGTGTCACAAACTTTTCACGTCCTGGTATCATCAACAAAGAGTTTAGAGTCGCCAATGTGTCCTCCTGAAGCTCGGGCAATGCATCCACAGACTCGTCGAAGTTGTTTCCTTCCGAGGAAGGACGACTCCGGCTCTGAGAATGATGAGCCGTGCCAGAGTTCGCGACTTCTTCACCCTGTTCACGTGGCTCACTACCCGAGTTTTGGAATAAAGCCATTGGCGGTGGATAGTCTCTGATTCCCGGCGGTGGTGGCTTTGAAGGTCCGGTTTGTTCTTGAGGCGATTGGTTAGGTAAAGATGGCGATTGGTTAGGTAAATCGCCGTGTTGCGCCGGCGTGAAGTTGTATTGAGTCGGAAGAGAGGTTGGCCTTTTCACCGCCCCGCTCATCGCCACATTCCGCGTCGTCTTTCTCTTTCGAGAAACCTTTTGTTGATTCATGGTGCGAAGAGGAGAGAAGAGCAGCGGCGGAGAGGAGAGAAGAGCAGCGGCGGAGAGGAGATAAGAGAAGCCGCGGAGAGGAGAGAGACGCGGAGAGAAGAGCAGCGGCGGAGAGGAGATAAGAGAAGCCGCGGAGAGGAGAGAGACGCGGAGAGGAGAGAGACGCGGAGAGGAGAGAGAGTGGCGGAGAGGGAGAGAATCAGCGGAGAGGAGAGATGCGGCGGAGAAGGAGAGAATCGGCGGCGAGGAAAGAATCGTCGGAGAAGGAGAGGGATGAGAAAGAAGTTTGTCGATTTGGGGAAAGAAGATTAGGTTATGAATTGGGGAAAACTTAGTAGTCGCCTAATAGTCGCTAAATAGTTGCTAAACATAATAGTCACTAAATAGTCGCTAAAAATTGTAGTCGCTAAATAGTCACGAAACATTGTAGTCGCTAAATAGTCGGGAAACGGTCGTAAAACATAGGTCCTTTATTTTTTTAGGCCAAAACATAATACCTTAGTAAAATTTTATTAATAATACATTATTTTGAATTTTACAAGTACATTATACGACAAATTATTCTTCTTCTTCTAATATTTATTTCAATTTTATTTTAATACATTAATAATAATACATTATTTCGAATTTTACAAATACATTAATAATACATTATTTCAAATTTTACAAATACATTATACGACAAATTAATCTTCGTCTTCGTTTCATCATCGAAGAAGATAAATTACATTGAAACTCATCTTCGGTTCTGCATCTCCGACATTGTAATCAAGATTTATTCGGTTAACTCCTTCTTCAAAATTGTCGAGTTCGAGATCTTCAATTGTAGTCAACGTACACCATCGTCATTTTCTGTTTGCAAAAGTGTTGGTTCGTTGTTCACATATTCCACCTCTATGTTTTTCCTCGGATTGACATTTACAACATTCAACCACGTTTTTTTCGGCTTCTTTACGTACGGGTACGGAATATAACAAACCGATGCGCTTGAGAGGCTTTTTGCAAGATTAAAAAGTTTAAGTTACATATCAGATATATATATGATAATAATATTATTTAACGTGTTAATAATATATATGTATATATGTATACGTACCTAAAATAAATGGTTCATACTTATTGTATTTTCTCGATGAAAGAACGTCTACAACACCACCATTGCTCCTACGAGTGCCTCTACCAATAACAGGATCATACCACTGACACTTAAATAGTGTGATTCTTAAATTGACCATCCCCTCGTACTCAAGTTCCATTATATCAGTTAGAGTTCCATAGAAATCCGCTACATCAGATGCATCTGTGTAATTTTCACCTTTAACACTGACCCCGTAGTTACATGTCCTTCGTCCAGCGCCGTGATTTTCCGTATGAAAAAAATAGCCTCTTGTAAAATACATTGGCCATGTTTTGACCTTGTTCAAAGGTCCATGAACTAGGTCTTGAACCCATGCAGGAAAAGGATTTGTGGCATTCCAATAAGTAACCTGCATATATATATATATATGAAAATTAATCAGAAAAACATGTGTAAAACTAAATTTACTATACATATATATGACTATATTTTGTACTTACATAATCTTTGACCCATAAATGATATTCCTCGGCTCTTTTTACAGAGAGTTCTTTTTCGGTAAGTCCTGTATATTTGTCCGTGATAAAATCCTCGAACATGCTATATATATTCAACAAGTATATAAATATATGTTGCGAAATTGTGTAATTATTTACATGAAAAGGTAAATAAGTTTATGTACCGCTCAATTGGCTGAAAGTAATCGCAATTTCTCAGCACATATGAGTGTGCGCATTGATAGTCTCTCTCTGAAAGCCAAAGTTCATGCATTTCACCACTTGGGCGACCTGGTTGAGTAAATATCAAAGGCACTCCGGGAACATTATATACGGGGACATCACCTTCATCAAATCTAGTTAACCTGCATAATAAAACACTTTTAAGTAATTCACATCAATTAATAAGTTACGCGAAAGTGTATATTGTTCATTTACCTTGACTTTGTTTGTATATTCGCGGCAAAGTATTGTTCTGAAAAATATGCAATCTCGTCGTTGATATAAGATTGAACAATTGATCCTGCTGCATACCTTTTGTTCTTCGCTCGCCTTTCAACTTTTTGAAAAACCTTTCGAAAGGATACATCCACCTATACTTGGACAGGACCTCCCAATTCAGCTTCGTATGGGAGATGTATAGGCAGGTGTTCCATCACATCGAAAAACGATGGCGGAAAGATCTTCTCCAAATTGCACAGGATTATAATTATGTTCTGTTTTAGAATTTGAACGCGAGTTGTGTGCAAAGTCCTCGAACATAAATCCCGAAAAAAAGCTCCAATCCCTGCAATATACATATAGTTTAATTGCATCGTTGTGTTAATTATTACATAATTAATATATTAGAACGTAAAGAAGTTGCATATTCATATTCGTACCAGCTATCGCTTGGTGGACATTGCGGTGCAAGAGTTCTGCAAAGATAAATGGAAGTAGTCGCTCCATAAACACATGACAGTCATGGCTCTTCATGCCTGAAAGCTTTCCATTCTCTATATCAACACAATTAGCCAAGTCTGAAGCATAACCATCTGGAAATTTAATCGAATGTTTCAAACATTCGAGTAAACTTGTTCTCGCAACTTCTGTCAATGTATAGGGTGGAAAAGGAGCCCTGCCTTCACTATCAATGTGTAAGTGTGGCCGAGCACAAAATCGTTCAATATCCCATCTTGACATGATGTTGTCTTTTGTTTTGCCCTTCACACTCATAAGAGTATTCATGATGTTATCAAAAAAATTCTTTTCTGTATGCATCACATCAATATTATGTCGAAGATTAAGGTCCCTCCAATACGGCAGCTCCCAAAATATACTTTCCTTGTGCCAATTATGTTCCTTCCCATAGCCACGTATCTTTTTTTCGTGACCATTTCCACCCACGATCTTAGTTCTCGGAGGATTTACACCTTCTATCCGCTCACAGTAAACTTGCTCACCGGTCAAAGACTGAGGTGGGTACTCTCTTGATGCGTCTTTTCCTTTCAAAAAGTCTTTTTTATTCCTTCTTAGTGGATGTCCATAAGGAAGAAATCTTCGATGACAATCAAACCAACATGTCTTCTTTCCATTTGGTAGATAAAAAGACTTTGTATCTTCCATGCAAACCGGACAAGACAATTTACCATGGGTTGTCCATCCTGATAACATGCCATATGCTGGAAAGTCGCTTATCGTCCACATAAGCACTTGCTTTTAGATTAAAATTTTGATTTAACGACACATCGTATGCATCGACTCCAGTAGACCACAACTCTTTTAACTCAGCAATAAGAGGTTGGAGAAAGACATCAAGACTAGCTCGCGGATGATTAGGCCCGAGAATTCAGAATAGTAAGAAACAAGTACTCTTCATTCATGCACATACCGGGGGGTAGATTATATGGTGTCAAGATCACAGGCCACAATGAATGATTACGAGACATGCCAAATGGATTAAACCCATCTGTACACAATCCAAGGTAAACATTTCGTGGTCAGCAGCAAACCGAGGATGTTGATTTTGAAAATATTTCCATTCCGCCGCATCGGAAGGATGACTCATTACTCCCTCATTTGCTTCGTGCTCGGCATGCCATCTCATTGCCGCTGCAGTCTTGTGGCTCGATACATTCTCTTCAATCTGTCAGCAAGCTGGTAAATACCACATACGACTATATGGAACTTTCGTTCTACGTACGTCGTTCTTAGGTTTCCATCTTTGTGCACCACAAAAAACACATTTTTCTTCGTTTTCGTATTCTTTCCAGAATATCATACAATTGTTAAGACAAACATCAATTGTATGATACGGAAGACCTAAATTACGCATCAACTTCTCGGTTTCGTAATGAGAACCGGTAGACTTATTTCCTTCGGTAAATAATGCAAGTAAATAAATCGCAAACCGAATCTACTAACTTTTCACTCATATTATATTCAGCCTTATTTTGCATGACTCGAGCGACTAAGGATAAGCTGCGAGTGACCTTCACGACAACCATCATATAGTGGATCTTTTGCACCTTCTAACAAGTTGTAAAATTTCTTTGAATGGTTAAATATTGGTTCTTCTACATTTGCATAACTACCTTCTTGATGATAATTTTCATCAAAGCCCATGTTTTCCCGAAATGCATCATTAACCATATCCACATACCTATCTTCAACTACATGGCTCCCACTTATATATGTAGGATCAATGTAGCTAGTTCCTAAATCGATATTGATTTCTTCCCCATGCTTATACCAAACAAAATAATCTGGCATAAACCCTCTACTATAAAGATGGTTCCAAATTCTTGTCCGGGGAGAAATTTTTCGTTTTTGCAAACACTACAAGGGCATAAAAACTTACCCCCGTTATCTTGTGTTAGAGACTGACTATTTGCAAACGTCATGAACTGCTCCACTCCTAATCTGAACTCTTCTGAAAAATTTCCGGTATCTTCATCGATCCGCCGATACATCCACTCCCGAGAATTGTTATAATGACTCGACATTATACAATCATATGAAAAAGAGAATTTGAGATATCAAATTATATGATAAGAAACGTTTTTTTATGTTGGAGAAAGAGATGTTTGTGGGTTGTTGAGGAAGAGAAGTGGTTGAGCTTTCTTTATAAAGAAACTACTAAGCGACTACATAGCGACTAAAAGTATGTAGTCGCCAAAAACCAGTATACCTACCAACAAAACACGTGTTTTTTGCACCTAAAAAAGACGGCCGATTTCCGACTATATAATGACCCGCCGGAAGAGTAGTTATATAGTCGCTAAAAACCCGACTATTTTACGACTTTTCGAATTAGTCACAAATTAGCGACTAATTACCGACTTCATTCAAAAATATTTTTCTCATAAAGATATTAGTCATATATCAGTCGTTAAATTACGACTACATTACCGATTACTGTTTGTAGTCGTTAAATAACGACTGATATATGACTATATCTATGTAGTCGTTATACAGTCGTATAATAGTCGTTAAATGGTCATCAAAGTTGGCGACTAATTGTTTAGTCGCTATATGTAGTCGGCAATTCGCTGTTTTCTTGTAGTGTTAAACAAGTTCGACGCAAGATTAATGCTTAAACAAGTTTCATGAACTTAAAATGAAACATTTAACAATGGTTTTTCTACGTCTCTAAATCTAATTTAAGCAAGATGAGTTCTTATAAGTGCCTCAATGATCTTTGAACAAGTTTCACAAAATTATGAAACATCTAACAACGCGTTTTCTACGACCCTAAACCAAGTTTTAAGCAAGATGAGTTCTTATAAGGGCGTCAATGATCTTTGAAGAATTTTCTCAAAATTATGAAACATCTAACAACACGTTTTCTACGACTCTAAACTAAGTTTTAAGCAAGATGAGTGCTTATAAATGCCTCAATAATCTTTGTACAAGTTTCACGAACTTATGACCATCTAACAACGGGTTTTCTACGAGTATGAACCAAGTTTGAAACAAGATTAGTGCTAATAAATGCCTCAATGATCTTTGTAAAAGTTTCACGAACTTATGAAACATCTAGCAATGGGTTTTCTACGTCTCTAGACCAAGTTTTAAGCAAGATGGGTGCTTATAAGTCCCTCTATGATCTTTAAACAAGTTTCATGAACTTATGAAACATCTAAGAGCGTGTTTTCTATTACTCTAATCCAAATTTTGACATAGATGAGTGGTTATAAGTTCTTCAATGATGTTTGTACAAGTTTCACAAACTTATTAAACATCTAAACGAACTTTTAAGCGAGATGATAGCTTATAATTGGCTCAATGATATTTATACAAGTTTTACGAATTTCTGAAACATCTAACACCGCGTTTTCTACGACTCTAAACCAATTTTTAAGGAATATGATTGCTTATAAATGCCTCAATAATCTTTGAACAATTTTTATGAACTTATGAAACATCTAACAACGCGTTTTCTATGACTCCAAACCAAGTTTGAAGCAAGATGACTGCTTATTAGTGCCTCAATGATATTTTTACAAGTTTCACGAACTTATGAAACATTTAACAACGCTTTCTACGACACTAAACAAAGTTTTAAGCTAGATGAGTGATGATACATGGCTTAATGATATTATTACAAGTGTCACGAACTTATGAAACATCTAACAACGTTTTTTCTACTACTCTTAACAAGTTTGAAACAAGATTATGGCTTATAATCTCCTCAATGTTCTTTGTACAAGTTTCACAAAATTATGAAACATCTAACAACGCCTTTTCTACGACTCTAAAGAAAGTTTTAAACAAAACGAGTGCTTATAAGTGCCTTAATGATCTTTGTACAAGTTTCACAAACTTATGAACATCTAACAACGCGTTTTCTACGATTATTAACAGAGTTCGAAGCAAGATTAATTTTTATAACTGCCTCAATAATCTTTCTACAAGTTTCGGTAACTTATGAAACATCTAACAACTGGTTTTCTACGTCTCTTAACCAAATTTAAGCAAGATGGGTGCTTATAAGTGCCTCAATGATCTTTCAACAAGTTTCACAAAATTATGAAACATTTAACAACGCATTTTTTACGACTCTAAACCAAGTTTTAACCAAGATGAGTTCTTATAAGGGCCTCAATGATCTTTGAAGAATTTTCACAAAATTATTAAACATCTAACAACGCATTTTCTACGAACTTATGAAACATCTAACGACCTGTTTTCTACGACTCTAAACCAAGTTTTAAGCAAGATGAGTGCTTATAAATGCTTCAATAATCTCTTATAAAGGTTGACGAACTTATGAAACATCTAACGACCTGTTTTCTACAACTCTAAACCAAGTTTTAAGCAAGATGACAACTTATTAGTGCCTCGATGATGTTTGTACAAGTTTCACGGACTTATGAAACATCTAACAACGCCTTTTCTACGACTCTAAAGAAAGTTTTAAGCAAGATTAGTGCTTATAATTGCCTTAATGATCTTTGTACAAGTTTCACGAACTTATGAACATCTAACAAAGCGTTTTCTACGATTATTAACCAATTTAGAAGCAAGATTAGTGCTTATAGTTACCTCAATGACCTTTGTACAAATTTCACGAACTTATAAAACATCTAACTATGGGTTTTCTACGTTTCTAAACCAAATTTTAAGCAAAATGAGTTCTGATAAATGTCTCAATGATCTTTGTACAAGTTTCACGAACTTATGAACACCTAACAACACGTTTTCTACGATTATTAAACAAGTTCGAAGCAAGATTAGTGCTTATAACTGCCTCAATGATCTTTGTACAAGTTTCACGAACTTATGAAACATTTAACAATGGTTTTTCTACCTCTCTAAATTTAATTTAAGCAAGATGAGTTCTTATACGTGCCTCAATGATCTTTGAACAAGTTATACAAAATTATGAAACATCTAACAACGCGTTTTCTACGACCCTAAACCAAGTTTTAAGCAAGATGAGTTCTTATAATGGCGTCAATGATCTTTGAAGAATTTTCACAAAATTATGAAACATCTAACAACGCGTTTTCTACGACTCTAAACTAAGTTTTAAGCAAGATGAGTGCTTATAAATGCTTCAATAATATTTGTACAAGTTTCATGAACTAATAAACATCTAACAACGGGTTTTCTACGAGTATGAACCAAGTTTGAAACAAGATTAGTGCTAATAAATGCCTCAATGATCTTTGTAAAAGTTTCACGAACTTATGAAACATCTAGCAATGGGTTTTCTACGTCTCTATACCCAAGTTTTAAGCAAGATGAGTGTTTATAAGTGCCTCAATGATCTTTAGACAAGTTTCATGAACTTATGAAACATCTAACAACGAGTTTTCTATGACTCTAATCCAAGTTTTAACATAGATGAGTGTTTATAAGTTCCTCAATGATGTTTGTACAAGTTTCACGAACTTATGAAACATCTAACAATGCGTTTTCTACGACTCTGAACCACGTTTTAAGTAAGACGAGTGATTATAAGTGCCTGAATATTATTTGTAAAAGTTTCACACGCTTAAGATCCTTCTTCGGATTCGGTCGAGTCCTCGGTGTCGGAATCGGATCCTTCTTCAAATTCTCCCAATCTCTTCTTCTGAATCTTCATGTACAACATTATCTACATCTTCTGTTAAATCTACAACTAACTCCACGTCCAATGAAACATCCACTTCTCCTAAATGACCCACTATGGTCGGTTGTAATGGAGGATCAACTTCAGAAGAACTACCATAGACTCTTCCCCTCGGGTTAATTGGTGTGACAACAATCTAGGGGTCTTGTTTGCTTTGCAAGTGAAATCATCATAAAAGACACTTGGTTGGCCTACGATCCAAGAATGAATGAATAATACTTTTGCAACCTTCTCTGAGAGTGTAATGTGGTAACACCAAACTCATATGTACGTACACCGTGTCTTGGAACGGTACTATACCAATCAGAATATAACGTCACACAACGTAGATCGAGCATCCCACTATAATGCATTTCTAAGATCTCACGTAATACACCGTAGTAAACCACATCTCGGGCTGCTTCTGACACATCGGGCGTGAAACTACAATATATTGTGGACCGTTCACCACCTCTTCTAACCATGTCGGAATAAGTTCTCCTTCACGTTGCATGTTGTATACATATAACTTCAGCCAATGTGCAATTTCTCTATCTTTTAGTTCATATAATTCATCATCAGTTGATTGGAAATACCCAAATCGCTTATGCGCCATGTAAATCTCCTCGTACGACTCTAATTTCTTCGGTTGGTCAAAATATAAGTGTATACATTAGCATGCTCCACCTCGCCGAGTCTTCGACTTTTACCCTTTCCACTTAAACGACCTATTTGCCTAAAAAGTTCAGTACATATACTTGGATAAAAAGCATGCACTCCTCTATCATCATGTCGTTTTGATTTCCCGCCCTTCGTTTTTGTTTTTTGTGGAAAGTAATACTCTACTAAGTTTGACCTCTCTTCGTTAATGCTTTGAGCTATAATAGAACGTTCAACCCTCGATAAGTGATGAGATCGAGTTTTACCTCAATCACAAACAACCCCAAGTGCAAGGCACATGACGTTGTAGTAATATAAGGATCGAATCCACAAGGAGATTGAACTAAGAGCAACAAGAATACAAGAAACTATCTTAGAATAGACCTAATAAGAAGGTTGTTTGGTAACAAAAACTATATCTAAAACAATAGTGCTAAAGTCGACAAAAGTAAACTAAACAAGAAATAGCTAGAAATGTGCTTAAATAAGATAAAGGTTGGATCTTGGGGTTTAAATCATTGGTTTTGGATAGATGGAATCAAGCTAATGATGTTAAAACTAATAAAGGAGACAACTTTCTAGAACAAGGATCACTAATCTAGATTAGATCACTTCCATGACTCAAATCCATTCCCTAATCATAAAAACCTCAAATCTTCCAATCGAGTCTAGATGATTAGGGATCATTAAGTATAAGTCCTTAAAAGTCCATCTTAAACCTTAGACATCAACTTCCATTGGCTAAGTATAAAAGACTAGCAAGAGATTGGACTAGACATTTCATCGAACACCTTCCGGGCATGAAACATCCTATAAGTACTAAGCTAGGATAATTACTTCTACCTTAGTGTTAAGAACATCTAATGCTATAGAAACCATAACCTAAACATCCTAAACATCATTAACCATCATCCATCATCCTAACCTAACTAAACCCCAAAACCCATAAGGTAACTACTCACTAATCATACCTAAACACATGCTAATAACAAAAAAGATAAAGACATGATAAGATAATAAAAGAGATTTAAACTAGATAAACATAAGATTCAAACCACAAAAAATGAACCTTGAGAGGTTTCACACAAGGTGGCTATAGTTTTAGAGAGAGTATTAAAAGCATAAGATAAGGTATTAATGTTGAAAACCCTAGGAGTATTTATAGGGAAAAGTAAAAAGTGCACAAGCGCACAATCCCAGCGGTTTGGTCCAGCGGTTTGGAGGCCGCTGGACCGAACATCCGCAACTTCTTCGCTTTGGTCTTCTCCGGCGGTCAGGTTCGGCGGCTTGGAGGCCGCTGGAAACGCACCCGCAAGTTTGCTTCTTTTGGCTTCGTCTGGCGGCTTGGTGCGGCGGTTTGGCGACCGGCTGGACTTCTCGCCGCGAGCTAGCTTCGGCTCCTTCTCTTCGGCGGCTTGGCCTGGCGGTTTCTAGACCGCTGGAGCTCCGTTTTTCTTCTTTTCTTTGCCACCAATGAGCTTCTCCTTGGCTCCCATCTGCTTCCCATGAGCTCCCCATAGCTCCAAGTACCTGAAATGCACATGATGCAATGCAAAGAGGACCTAAATCTAACTAAGACTCTATCCTAGGCTACTAAGTGAAAATATGCTAAATTAGACTATAATCTATATGAAATATGCAACTAAGGTCCTAAAATGTTATGGGAATGCATGCCTAAAACAGCTAAAATACACACTTATCAACTCCCCCACACTTGCCTTTTTGCTTGTCCTCAAGCAAACAACACTCAACAAACACAAAAGACGTAGTGGATGATGGATCTCAGAACCAAAAGAATTAAGAATCAAACATATGCAATGTTAACTAAGGCAATGAAGCACTTTGAGAAGATGTTTAACCATAAGTAATGAGAACTCTCAATCAAGTATCCAAAGCACACTATCACAAGTCCTAGCTAGATTCAATACCCATATCCACTCACTTTTTCATTCACCACATCCTTAAGTTCATTAATTAGTAGCCGGTGGTCTCGCTAGATGCAATGCAAAGAGTTTCAATCGGCTTGGGAAAGGTCTTATTTAAGTGGTTAAGTGTTTAGATGTTTAAGTGTTTTAGGGGGCTTACTCTCAAAAGCAAATACGTAGTGTAAACATAATGCAAAAGTAAGGAAGACTAGGAACCAATACGTACAAGCCATTAAATCCCATGTTCTACCCTTCCTACTTATCGTTCTAAACACTCACTACTTTTCTTTTCTTGCTCATTCCCTTTTAATCTTTAAACACCCACTCAAACCCTTTCTTTTAATCCTAATTCTACCCTTTATTCCCTTTGGGTTTCTTTCTTTGACAACATAAGTCTATCTTTCACCTTTTTACACTATCCTTAAGGGTTTTCTTTTGGATTAGGCTTCACTCTTTGTACTCCTACTTTCTACCCTTTGCGTTTGGGTTTTCTTTTCTTTTGTGGTTTAGGAGTTTTTAAACTTGTTTTCAATGCCCTTTCTTTTACTTTTTCAAACCTCCCTTAAGGTAGTTACTCTTTTAGTTTTGGTGTTTAGACTCTTCTAATGATAACCCAACTCTCTTTCTTTCCAATTTCTCACTTCCCTCACCCATTACCAAATCAAAACTTGTTAACCACCTAGATGGGATGTGGGACTTGTCGTCCCCAATACTTACAAAGTTTTGCTAATGTAACACTTTCCAAAAGGCCTCACTCAAAGAATTAAACGGGGCTTGAAGGAATGGTTTCGGGTTAAGGGTAGGCCATCTAAAAATGAGATGGTTATCCAAACAATCAAGAGGGTGGTAAAAAGGAATAAAGTTTGGATATATATCATGAAACTACAATGCACATTATCAAGCGGGAAATTAATGATTCAATTAGGTTCAATATTCATGGAGTGGTTTAAATTCAAGTGAGCATCAAACAAGTAATATCCTCTAGACTAAGAAAGTTCAAAATGTACAATTTCAAAGATTTAAAAGATTCTATCACTTATACCAAACAATCTCGAAAAGGGAATTCACATTGCAATGTTTTTCTATAACTCTTTACAAGGTAATATCATCATTGATCCATAGACAAGTGTGTATATCCTAAAGCTAAAGACTCGATCCTATACTATATGAATGATAAAGCAAAATGAAACTAGTTTTCTTTTTGTGTTTTTCAAAATTTTTCGATTTTTTTTGGTGTTTTTGAATGCATATAACTATTAAAAAAATGCAATGTACTTTCTAGATGGATGCAATGCATGATCACACATAGCTAAAACAATAAACATGATTAGTAACTAATGGCCCGTCCCCCACACTTAAATCACACCGTCTCGGTGTGAAAAAGTAGTGAAGTAAGGCCATTCTAACTATGATAAAAACTAAAATGCAAAAGAAAAATAAAAAACTACACTACATGAATGGTATTTACAATGATAGGTAGAAGGTACCTTGGCTTACCAAAAGGTAGGGGATTTGGTTCCTTGGTTTTGGAACCTCGAAGTAAAACCAAGTGGGGGAGACGGAAGCGTATACCGTCGGTTGAATGCGTGTGGGTATAGTCGGTGTTTGGCAAGAAAACAACACATCGGTACCATCCTATCGTCCATGAAGTTGTACATGAATGCGTCCTCGTTAAAACGGCACGCGCTTGTCTTTGTTACCACCATGTATCCTTCATCCATGTAGGCATTGGGTAGCTCATCGTACCGGCTAAGGTCGATCCTTAGGGGAGCGAAAAGGGGAGTAAGCATTCCTCCAATGCTTATACCATGGTCTCGACCCTCAATCTCCTCTTCATCTCTAATACATATAAGGTATTTGAGAAATTCGGACGCCTTGCATATGTCGCTATCTCCTTGATCCACGAGTTGTTGTCCCGACGGCATGCTTAGGAAGTACCTCAACGGCTCATAGATGAAGCCAAGTTCTACCTTTGTAGTTGTGTAAGGTTGAGGTCTTGCGAAGAACGTGTTGCCCTAGGGAGCCTTAAGACGTATCTTATTGTTGGGTTCCTCACCTTTGACATCCTTGCCCCTCGATGGGCGGAAATCTTCCAAGATAGCGATGTTCTCCCAAAAAAAAGTTGCAATGGGCAATGAGGTTCTCCCATCTTCATTCCTCTTCTCCTTCTCAACCCATATAGCTTGCAAAACATCTCGAATTCAATCGAGTATGTTTCTCCCTCAAGCATGAAATTCACTTTCCCGGCGGTTTCGTCGCCTTCGTAATCTACCGTCGCCAAGAAGCTGGTGTGAGCTCGGGACAAGTGGGTTCGTCCAATGTGAATAGGACCTTTGTGCCCATTCTATCGAGTAGATCTTCCACTTGTCCTTTTTATCCCTTGTTTGATCAACGCCCCTATTGTCCAAGAATCTCGTGGGGGTAAACTTCCCTCTCTTTAATCTTGTTGATCCTTTCCATCCACAGTTCTTGTTGATCTTGTGGTGCGTTGCTATCGACGGAAGTCGCGTGAGAGCTGCTGGCGCGTGTTGTGCTCGATGTTGACACCATTTTTCCTATAAGAATTTCATCAATCATGGGTTATATTCTTTCACGGTGTTTCGAACCACCGCAAATGGGATATAATGGTGCAAAAACAATAGTATTCATCAAGCACACTCAATACAAGTTCCAGGAAAGTGTTAACAAGTCAAATTTTTCACAAGCTCAAAAATTTCTTAACAATGGCTCAATGCCATCATCTAACAAGGGTTACTTACTAACTTATTGGTCCTAACCTCAATAAAATCATCAAAGAATCAATTTCCCAAAGTTGAAAGTTTCAAGCTTTCCAAGGAGTAACAATGGTGATTTCAAATTTTTGAAGATTTTACCTTTGATTCTTGAAGATTTGGATTAAGATTAGGTTTGGAAAGGTTTTGTGTTCTTTAAAACTCTTGAAAGATTGAAATTTTAGTGGAAATTTTGCTTGAAATGGTGTTGGAGGCGAAAAGAGAAGAGGGGGAAAACTAGGGTTTTTTTCGCGAATTTAAAGGAAGGGGGAGATCTGTGTCGGTTCCAGCGGTTTGGATCGGCGGTTTGGAGGCCGCTGGAACCAACACAGAGACTTACCTGGCGCGTGGATTCCCGGCGGCTTCTTCCAGCGGTTTTGAAACCGCTGGAAACATCACAGAACCTTGTTTTGGCTGCGTTCCTTCCGGCGGTCTCTCCTAGCGGCTTCGTGGCCGCTGGACCCTCCTGTGATGCTTGTCTTCTCCTATTTCCCTGCATTCTAAACATAACCAAGACTAAAAGACTTAAAATTAAAACTAGTATTTACAATGATAGGCATGGGATTGCCTCCCAAGTGCGCTTGTTTAAAGTCACTAAGCTTGACTTAGACGAGGCTTAGGCGAGATTAGCGAAGAGATCCAAAGTGGTCTCCTCAAGCTTTTCCCCCTCTTTGATGTTGTTGTTGGTGATGTATTTTCCTTCTTCCTTGTTCCACACTAGGGTAATCCCTTTTGGTGTGGCGGTTTCTCCTTTGGTCAATGGTTCTTGTTGAAGCTTCACATTCTCATCCAAGTTCAAATTTTCAAACTTCTTCTTCAATTCTTCCACATTTGGATCTCCTTCGTGTTTGACATCTTGGACTCCTTCATTGGAAACCACCATTCCACACAGGTTCTTTCTTGAGGATCTACTAGAGTAGTAGAACCTCTCATCAACGTTTTCAAGAATCATTCTTCCTACGTCATAGTCGATCCTAGCTCCCACGGTGGCTAAAAATGGCCTTCCCAAGATTAGGGGGGTTTCGTTTCCGTCATCCGAACCTTTCATGACTACGAAATCGGTTGGGATGATTTTGTGGCCTATTCTCACCGGATAGTCCTCAACGCTTCCTATGGGACTTCCTATCGACGAGTCTCCAAACATTAGGACTTTCTCGCAACTGGAGATGCTATGAACCTCCATCTTTTCCAGCATTCTCACATTCACGACGTTCACACTCGAACCGGTGTCAATCATGGCGTTATTGACTTCGAGGGGCCCAAGCTTGAGCCTTATGACGAAGGCTCCGGGGTCTTGCTTCTTCGTAAGAGGGCTTCTTTGGCATTGGATCGGAGTTGTGTAAACATCCTTGACCATCTCTTCCACCCACTCCTTGTTTCCTAGGAGTTTTTGGATAAACTCCACATAGGCTGGAACTTGGTCGACGTTGGTGAGATAAGGAATGGTCATGCCTTGTCTTGAGAAGTTTTCCTTGAGTCTTGAGAGAACGTTTCTCCGATACGGCGTGTAGAATGGTTCTCCTATCCCTTGCTCAATGGAGTTTTCTTTCTTCTCAGCATACCCTTCTTTGATGTTCAAGATAACATTGCAAGCGTCCTTAGGGTTTGCCACGGTTTTGCCCGGGAGGTTTCCCATTTGCCCTTTCGAGGAGGAGGCTACTTGTGCCACTTGGTTGTCCAAACTCTTTACATGAGAAGCGAGGCGGTCGTACTTGGCATTCAACTCTACGTAAGCTCCATCTACTTTTGCATGTAAGTCGGATAGCTTCTTGTTTACCTCCGTGGCATGTCTACCTTGCCCATCCAAAATTTGCTTAAGCATCCTCGAGTTCTCTTCCAAAGTGGAAGGAGATGCGCTATTGTTGAGTTGGTTTGTTTGTTGGCCTTGGTAGAAAGAGCTACGTTGCCCATATCCTCCTTGGGGGTTTGGCTTGTATTCTTGAGGTTTCGTGGTGGGGTAGACTTGATCTTGTGGGTTCTCCACATTGTTGCTTCGGTAAGAGAGGTAGTTATTTACCTTGTTGTAACCTTGGTTGAAAGGCCTTTGGTAGTTATACCCTCTTCCTTGACCTTGTTGTTGGACGTAGTTGACATCCTCTCGCTCGCCATTATCAAAGTCTTCGCACCAACCTTGATTCTCCTCATGTCCCACATAATGGACCGGTTTCTTTAGTATTTGGAGTACTTTATCAAACTTGTCATTAAGCTCCTTATACTTTAGATCGTCTCCCTTGGACTCACTCTTCAATTTTCTCATTGACCTATCGTAATCCTTTCCATTCATTTGCTCGCTTTGAGCTAAGTTCTCCACTAGTTTTTCTCCTTGAGGGATTGTTAGACTTGCGAAGTCCCCGTTGCTAGCCGTGTTGAGGGCGAGTTGATAGTCGCGATGGACGCCACGGTGGAAAATCCCGAGTATCGCTTCCTTTGACATCCCATGGTGGGGGCAAGCTCTTGTAAACTCTTTCAACCTTTCCCAAGCTTCGTATAAGCTTTCATTACCACCTTGTTTGAACGTAGCGATGTCATTACGGATCTTTGCCGTCTTTTGCGTGGAGAAAAACTTGGTGAGGAACCTCTTCTTGCACTCATCCCATGTTTGGATGGTTGATGTGATGATTCCCTTTTCCCATTGCGCGGCTTTATCTCCGAGAGAGAATGGGAATAAGGTTAGCTTTAGAACATCCTCCGGGCACCCCTCCTATCTTGATCGTTCCGCATAAGCGGTCGAAGTTGTCTAGATGTTCCATAGGGTGCTCGTTGGGTAGACCGAAGAAACGGTTATTCGCACCATGTTTATCAAGCTAGACTTTATTTCCCAATTGTTCACGGGGCAAGGAGGCGGTCGGATGCCCATTCTTGTGCCATTAGTTATTGGCTCGTCGTAATCACCAATCCTTCTCTCCTCCCTTGGAACATGTAGAGGAGGCGGCGGCATATCCCCAACTCCCACCCCGTGGGCTTGGTTATGGGGGTTCTCATAGGCTCCTTGTTGGTTTGCCATCTCTTCTTCTTCTCGTTGTCGTTCTTCTCTTTCTCTTCTCTCTTGGTCTCTTGCTCTCTTATTTGCCCTTTCAAGCCTTCCTAGCTCGGGAACGCAATTGATGATTTCTCCTCTTTGGCTCCTAAGGTTCATACACCTTCAAGAAAGACAAGATGAAAAAGACAACAAAAGGAAAGAAGTTAGTATCTTTTTAAGTAACAAATGGTCTAAACCTAAGAAGATTCCAAATCCTATTGACTAGTTGCAACCTCCCCGGCAACGGCGCCAAAAACTTGATGAGATCGAGTTTTACCTCAATCACAAACAACCCCAAGTGCAAGGCACATGACGTTGTAGTAATATAAGGATCGAATCCACAAGGAGATTGAACTAAGAGCAACAAGAATACAAGAAACTATCTTAGAATAGACCTAATAAGAAGGTTGTTTGGTAACAAAAACTATATCTAAAACAATAGTGCTAAAGTCGACAAAAGTAAACTAAACAAGAAATAGCTAGAAATGTGCTTAAATAAGATAAAGGTTGGATCTTGGGGTTTAAATCATTGGTTTTGGATAGATGGAATCAAGCTAATGATGTTAAAACTAATAAAGGAGACAACTTTCTAGAACAAGGATCACTAATCTAGATTAGATCACTTCCATGACTCAAATCCATTCCCTAATCATAAAAACCTCAAATCTTCCAATCGAGTCTAGATGATTAGGGATCATTAAGTATAAGTCCTTAAAAGTCCATCTTAAACCTTAGACATCAACTTCCATTGGCTAAGTATAAAAGACTAGCAAGAGATTGGACTAGACATTTCATCGAACACCTTCCGGGCATGAAACATCCTATAAGTACTAAGCTAGGATAATTACTTCTACCTTAGTGTTAAGAACATCTAATGCTATAGAAACCATAACCTAAACATCCTAAACATCATTAACCATCATCCATCATCCTAACCTAACTAAACCCCAAAACCCATAAGGTAACTACTCACTAATCATACCTAAACACATGCTAATAACAAAAGATAAAGACATGATAAGATAATAAAAGAGATTTAAACTAGATAAACATAAGATTCAAACCACAATAAATGAACCTTGAGAGGTTTCACACAAGGTGGCTATAGTTTTAGAGAGAGTATTAAAAGCATAAGATAAGGTATTAATGTTGAAAACCCTAGGAGTATTTATAGGGAAAAGTAAAAAGTGCACAAGCGCACAATCCCAGCGGTTTGGTCCAGCGGTTTGGAGGCCGCTGGACCGAACATCCGCAACTTCTTCGCTTTGGTCTTCTCCGGCGGTCAGGTTCGGCGGCTTGGAGGCCGCTGGAAACGCACCCGCAAGTTTGCTTCTTTTGGCTTCGTCTGGCGGCTTGGTGCGGCGGTTTGGCGACCGCTGGACTTCTCGCCGCGAGCTAGCTTCGGCTCCTTCTCTTCGGCGGCTTGAACTGGCGGTTTCTAGACCGCTGGAGCTCCGTTTCTTCTTCTTTGCCACCAATGAGCTTCTCCTTGGCTCCCATCTGCTTCCCATGAGCTCCCCATAGCTCCAAGTACCTGAAATGCACATGATGCAATGCAAAGAGGACCTAAATCTAACTAAGACTCTATCCTAGGCTACTAAGTGAAAATATGCTAAATTAGACTATAATCTATATGAAATATGCAACTAAGGTCCTAAAATGTTATGGGAATGCATGCCTAAAACAGCTAAAATACACACTTATCAACTCCCCCACACTTGCCTTTTTGCTTGTCCTCAAGCAAACAACACTCAACAAACACAAAAGACGTAGTGGATGATGGATCTCAGAACCAAAA